>OU342795.1:10000000-20000000 GCA_910591515.1 Cerceris rybyensis
AAGCAATACAGGAGAAGGACAAGTTGTACAGGAGCAGGAGATAGACAGTAGAGAACAGGCAATACAGATACAGGAGATGCAGTGCATTCGCAGGACAATTAGTATAAGAGCAAGTCAAGCAGTGTATTTACAGGACAAGCAGTGGAAGAGCAGGATAGGCAGAACAAACAGCACAGCCGCAAGACAAGCAATACAAGAAAAGGGCAAGTAGTATAGGAGCAGGAGACAGACAAGAAAGACACGGGACAGGCATTATAGGTGCAGGAGATGCCGTGCATTCGCAGGACAATTAGTATAAGAGCAAGTCAAGCAGTGTATTTGCAAGACAAGCAGTGGAAGAGCAGGGCAGGCAAGTCAATCAGTATAAGAGCAAGTCAAGCAGCGTATTTGCAGGACGAGCAGTGGAAGAGCAGGACGGGAAAGGCAGACAGCACTGCCGCAGGACAAGCAATACAAGAGAAGGACAAGTGGTAGAGGAGCAGGAGACAGACAGTAGAGACACAGGAGATGCAGTGCATTTTCAGGACAACCAGTATAAGAGCAAATTAAGTAGTGTATTTACAGGACAAGCAGTGGAAGAGCAGGATAGGCAGAACAAACAGCACATCCGCAAGACAAGCAATACAAGAAAAGGACAAGTAGTAGAGGAGCAGGAGACAGACGGGGAAGCGCAGGTGGTATAAGCTGAAATATCTCAGGCGGACCTTTAGCTATGTTTGAATTATCACTGACTCGTATTACTTACCTGACTTTGTGGCTCAAGACGCTGTATACCATTGTAAAGAATTTAAAATTAGGACGTGCTCGTTATGTATTTGCAGAGAAGGAAGTTTGACAGTCTTTTAGATTTAATAAATTGTTTATTGATTATTTCTATCACATAACATAATATTGTGTGTATAAAATAATGTTGTGTATTTCTATTATGAGACATTTATTTAATAAATCTTGTTTTGGTTTTCCTGTGCCTATCCTGCATGTCCTGTGACAGGTACTTCACTTGCTCAGGATGGTGAAATAAAAATTTCGTTATGCCATGAATATCTAAGTATAACGGAAAACGATGAAGTTGAGTCATTGTGCATTGATTTAATCGATGAATATTGACGACTCCCTCGGCATCACAGGTATATCGTGTATCAACCATTGCCACGAATTCTGAACTTATTAACTGATATAGGCACCTCGGCTCAAATTTCATCCATTCTCCATTTCCAGATACCGTATAATGTTTGATTTCTATTTAAACATGTTACAACTTGATTTAGTTTCCGCGAAATATAATATAAGAGATTACAAGTAACATTAATTGAAGTAAACAGCGAATGTGGGTGAAATATCAGTCGAGAATGTTTTCTGTATTTTTAAGGCGCGAATGAGCCTTAACCCTTTGCACTCGACGTACTTCTTCAACTGGTTGAGCCAATATGGCATTGTATTTGTACTTTGAAAAAATTCGATTGCAAATTGTTAATAATTAAAGTGAAATTCTTCGGTGTGCCCGTTAAATTTGCAAAAATCCTCCCTCGAACGACAGACGTCGTTCTGCCACGCTTTTATCGAGCAAAAGGTGCACGTCAGCTTAAGCCAGTGAATCGTCAAAAACGGAAGGGTTTTCATCGAGCGACGAATTAATACGTGGTATCTCTCAACAAAAATTGTCGAGCAGTCGACACCGCGCGAAAAGATTCGCGTGTCGTTAACGGGCGTTCAACCGTTGGATTATCTCTGGCTCTATGTGACTCAGGCATGCCAGTCTTGTTGCATAAAAGACGCTTAAGTATGCATAGAATCAGCGGCATGGAACGATAACACGACAAAGCAGGCAAGTAATGGGAAAGATTATTTATGGATTGCGATATCTCTATATCTCCCTGAATTACGACGATCTCAACGAGTTCCCGCGTACGCGCCTTCCTGACACAGATTTTACCTGGAAAATCTATGAATTTTAATTGTTCATAAATCGCGTGAACGCCATGCAACGAGATTCGGCTGCTTCTTCAAAGCTTTCCGCTGAGAATCTTCCTTGTTAAAATTAACACTAGAACTACCAAGGCGGCCAAAATTACTTATTCCCAAATTTTTTCTAAAACCTTTCTAAATTGGAGAGCCATAGAATAGATATTAATCATCCATCTTATAAAATATAAATTACTGAATTAACACTAGATCTGCGGCAGTCTTTAAATTGACGGGTACCTACTTTTTAAAAAATTCTCCTCAAATTAATAGAGAAGTAGTATAGTAAATATTTAACGTGTGTGTTATAATTAGACTGCGGATTTTTATGCATTTATGACAAATTAAATACGACTAAAATATACAAAAAGAACATAATATAAAAATATATCTAAAATATCCAAAGTATGGTATTTGTTGTAATATTTATTAAGTGCAATAAATCCCTAGATAGGTTTTCCTGTCTCACCTGCATTTTTGAAACTCGAAATTTGCATAAACATCCGCAGTCTAGTTATAATATACAAATCACTTAAGTGATCATACTTTCTACCACTTGATTCATCTTTCTGCATGATACTATTCAATATATTTAAACCTATCAGATTTAGTGGTCGTGGATCTAGTGTTAATTATCCTTTCCACCGTTCGATTTCTCATTTTCTAACGTGTTTATTTAATGTATTGAAGTATGATTGATTTAATCCCTTAACCTACGATTTCTTTTCTCTCGGGGCGTGCAAAGACTCAAAATTAATTCTTGAAATCAAAACGTTTCAGTGATTTCCAATGAGACCGTTTCGTAATCGGCTGATATTGTCAATTTAATAGTTTTTGGAAGATTTCAAAATTTCCTATTTCATTTTCCGTGCTACGAGTCTCAGGTAGTTGTAGGCTAAGGGGTTAATACTGATAGTTTTAGTGTTAACGTCGTGGATTATCATCTGGCTTAGATTTTCGCAAGTATTTCAGATATTTCTTGTGATCGAGAGTCGTTGAAGTTTAACCCTTTGCGGACTAGCGACGCATATATGCGGTCTGAGAAAAAATGTAGTTATAGTTTATCGACGTACGTATACACGATTCAAATTGAAAAATTGAAATAAATCCGGTGAGATATGATTAAAAGTGGAGTAATTTATAATTCACATACATTAAAAACCCTAATTTCCGGATAAAAAGGTGGTTTTGAAACGCCGAAACAATGATTATCTGTCAATATTCAAAAATATAACCGTCCGCAAAGGGTTAAACTGTCGCTGTTTGTCCTTCAGGAAGTGGAGAATAAGAAATATCGAGGATCAGAACGATTTCTCCTTCCTTCAGCTCGATTTCGAGAGCTCGACGAGAGTTCAACGTGCGAATACGAGAATAAGACGCATCCAAGGCATCCTTTCGTGGTGGTTCGCGTTGCGTCGTCCTCGGCGCGTGCAATTTAGGCGAAACAGAGTGGAAAATGTTGAGCGGTCCGTGCAGTCGTCGACGCAGCGTTGCAAAAACTACTTATGTCCTTACGTAAGAGAGCAAGAGAGTCCTCGTCTTCTCTTGCCGCAACGACGAGAAACACGGCCAACGTGAGAACGAGGTCCCGAAGGAATGATGGCCTCTGCTCCGAAAATTCCTTTGGTTTCGCGTCTCCCGTAGAAATTTGCTCGAAATAACTACAATCAAAGTATCCGTGACTGATTTTCTCCTACGATGACTGAATCTTTAGATAAAGAATTTCAGTCTCGAATAATTTAACCCACTGTCACCGTCTGATAATCGAATCCACAAACTTCGTGAAAATCTCTTCTCCACCCTTTCCGAAAACTTTCGACGTTTATCCTGAAACGATCGGTACTTTTACTCGATTCGCTTCCACGGCAACGTGAGTGTTTTTCCTCACAGAGAGAGGGAGAAAGAGTGAGAGAAAAAAATGAATAATGCTTTTTCATCGGACGTGAGAAAAACTTGACACGTCTCTACAAATTAGCAGAGGCGTCGTTATCGTGGATCTTCGATCGAATCTGTTTTGAAAAATGAAGATATCACGATAATCGTATCCCGTCGGTTGGTAAGAACCAACTTTACGTAGGGAACAAACGAGCACCGTGTGGAGGATCTATGAGCTGATCGCTGATATTTAATACTTTCACTTGAACTCCTTGACCCGCGCACAATTACACGTGGACTCGCGTGCAACCAACGATTCTGGCTTCGACGCACACCGCGATTGCATGCACGACTTACGTACAGGAAACGAGTGCGAGGGCAATTAATACCGATGACTTCCAGGTCCGCGGTAAAAGACCGATCGTTCTCTCGTAATTCGCCGGGAAGCATGGTTCGTTGACATAGAAGAAAGATTAAAATAGGAATTTTTTCTATTGACACTTGAAATCCTTATAGGTGTGTACCTTGCTATTTGCTAGAAAGGTAAGGAATGTTGTTAAAACAAATAAACAAGTTTTAACGATGACTAGATTATTCTCATGTTGCCGGAGAAAGTCATGTGTCAAATTTCCTAAGGTTTGTTTTACAAAAGTGAATATTTTTTCGTTAACACTAGAACTATTGAAGTTATATCTATTAAATTTGAGATATATATTTAATAGTCACTGTAGAAAAAGAGAAATGAGGAAATGGAAAAAATTATTAACACGTTGACATGGAGGAAAAAGATTAAAATAGGAATTTTTTATATTGACACTTGACATCCTTATGTTGTTAACTGACGTCGTTATATAAGGACACTTGACGTCCTTATGTTATGTTGTTAAAACAAATAAACAAGTTTTAACGATGACTAGATTATTTTCATGTTGCCGGGGAAAGTCATGTGTCAAATTTCCTGAGGTTTGTTTTACAAAAGTGAATATTTTTTTGTTAACATTAGAACTATTGATGTTATATTTATTAAAATTTATACTTATATATTTAAAAGTCACTGTAGAAAAAGAGAAGGGAAGAAATGGAAACGATTATTAACACGTTGACATGGAGGAAAAAGATTAAAATAGGAATTTTTTATATTGGTCAAATTTCCTAAGGTTTGTTTTACAAAAGTGAATATTTTTTTGTTAACACTAGAACTATTGATGCTATATCTACTAAAATTTAGATATACTTAATAGTCACTGTAGAAAAAGAGAAATGGAGAGATGGGAAAGATTATTAACACGTTGACATGGAAGAAAGATTAAAATAGGAATTTTTTCTATTGACACTTGAAAATCCTTTTAGGTGTGTACCTTGCTATTTGCTAGAAAGGTAAGGAATGTTGTTAAAACAAATAAACAAGTTTTAACGATGACTAGATTATTCTCATGTTGCCGGGGAAAGTCATCATTCAAATTTCCTAAGGTTCGTTTTGCAAAAGTGAATATTTTTTTGTTGACACTAGAACTATTGATGCTATATGTACTAAAATTTAGATATACTTAATAGTCATTGTGGAAAAAGAGAAATGAAGAGATGGAAAAGATTATTAACACGTTGACTGCCATGGGGGTCACCGGTGACCGGCGCTATTGAATGCAATGAAATTTCAGGTAACGTTTAAATTTATCAATGTATTTAAAGTTTCTACTTTATAAAAATGTCATTTTAATAGAAAAATTTGAATTCGATAGAAGTGATAAAACTAACGAAATACCGGTAGTGTTCAACGTGTTAATTAATTAATTTAGGTTTTATAACATAGAAGTGGAATATTTATTAAAGGGCCACCCTTTTAATTAAATTTATCAATTTAAATAGCTTTTAGAAAAAATTTGGTAAATTTAGTGTTAATTATGTATAGAAAATTTTATTACAGGGAAGTAATTGTTATTTGAATGTTTTAGCTGTAAATCAGCACAATGTAGACTTTATCGCCATTGTTTCCTTTCTTTCTTTCTTCACCTTCGATCTCGTGTTTGTGCTCGCACGTCGATCTTGCTTTATTTCTCATTCTCGGCACCGAAGAATGGTAAATTGTCTTCGCGTTGTATGTCGTAAATAATTGTTTGAATTATGAGTAATTTCGAAACTTCTTTTCAGCCCCGATCTCTCGTGTCTTTCGAGTAATTCCCTTTTCACTGAATGTCGTAACTGTGGCTATAACGTATCGCAGGCTATTCATTGCGAGGGATAATTAGTTTAAATCGGTACATTAACGGCGCTCTTATCGGGGTCGTTGTAACGTTACCGTTGATGCATTAAATAATCCGCCTCGATTTTATCCGTGATATTCTATTAACGAAAGGCTTTATTATACTTCGCGTGTGGAATTTCTAACTTTACGACTCTCCGTGTTTCTCCTTTTTTTAAATCGCAGATATATAAACACGACTGTAAAATGACGTGTTCGACAGATTTCGTCGATAAGAGAGAGAGAAAAAAATAAAACACTTTAGATTGTCTACAAGCAAGGTCAAAGTTTTGAGAAATTTCACGACGGCGTAGTTTCACGACAATAAGGACGAAATTGCAAACTGCTGGGCAATATGGCGAACCAGGTCTCTTATTTTCCAAACGATCCATCATCATCATCATCCATCGTTAGCAGCTTCAGCGTAGAAAAAGAAGAGACGAACTTGGGCTACGTTTACCCCCGTGTTTTTCCTTCGCCTATCGTTGCGCCACTTTTCTTCGTCGATGCGAAAACCTCGGATCGAGATTCGAAGAGATATCCGAACATATATCTTCTTCGTCACCGCTGAAATCAAGTTTTAGCATTTGCACGTTCCCTCGATTAATCGATTAACGAAATTGATCATATCGGAGCTGGTTTTTTGATGACGGACATGTTTTACAATCGTTGCAATTCATTCGGAATATCTGACGATTATTTTCTATTCTTCTATTTGAAATTTCTCCATCATTAATCAGCAAAATGCTGCGTCGTCTTGAAAATTTAATATTTATTATTTCTTTTTTATCTGTTCCAAAAAATCTCTTAATATACAAAGAAATTTTTAGATCACCGGCAGTTGAAATTTCTTTGAACATCGAGAGGTTCATTGTAACCAATGAAAACTAAATATTAACTGTTCGAAATCAAAGAAATTAAAACTGTCGGTGATCTAGAAATTTCTTTGTATATCAAGACGTTTCTTGTAACCGATAAAAAATAACTAATAAATATTGACCAAAGTTAAGTTTTCAAGACGACGCAGCATTATGCTGATCAATGATCAATTTAAAAAAGGATAATAGAAAATAATCATCAGATATTCCAAATAAATCTCAACGATTGTAAAACATATCGACCAACAAAAAACCATCTCCGATATGATAAATTTTGTTAATCCATTAATCGAGAGAACGTGCAGAAATTTTAACTCTCAGTGATCCAGAAATTTCTGCCTAATTGTTTCTTTTAAACGAGCGAATAGAATGTTCGATAATAAATTTGCAGATTGACAGAAAGTGATTAATATCTGTTCCACCGTAACCTGAATTATTCCGAAGGGAACGAAGTATCGTAGAGGAGTAAATAAAACGGCATTTCCATTGATTATATCCCGCTGTTCGGGATGACTCGGGGTCGTAGAATGTTTTCCAGGCGCCAGAGGGTATCCTTGAATCCTTCGAACGGCTATCCTTTGTCGCGGTTCTCGTTCTCTTTCTCTTTCCTTCTCTCTCGAATCGCGGACTCGCTTGCCTTCGATTCAGCTTTACTCTTCGTCAATTAGCGTTGTGGGAACTGTAAAATGCCGTGTCGATGAATTTACGCGCCTCGTTTCGACCGTGCTCTAATAAATACACGGTATCCTTTCGTATTCACGGTATCCTTTCCGCGCTCAGAAGTTCGACGATAACGAATCGCGTGTCTTCGCAGTGCGCAGAAAGCTGAGAGTTGGTTGCAATGGAAATCTCATGATATCGTGGAGAAAATTTCCTTTTCGAGTTTAATTGCTTGCTGGAAATTAGAAGTATATACACTTTGTTCCACAAGAACGTGTCCATAATATTTTCTTAAAAAAAAGAATTGTTTCTTATTAAACACATAAGATGGAAATATAGACATTGTATTATAATGCATTTACTTCAGACATTGTTTAATCTTTATCAGTTTCAATTATAGCCTGGTACTGTTTAGTCATGCTTCCGGAAAAATTTTTCACCATTGTTTCAGGTAGAGATCGTCATATTTGGCGGATGTGACGTGTTAAGGACGTTCCCAAAGACCAGTCGTTCTCAACCTACAAATACATTTTCCCTATATAAGTTACCCATTTGTACTGTAAGAATTAGTTGACCAGCAGTACGCTCTTTTGCCCTGTCTCCCAAAAAATATGTTTACCTTTGAAAATTTATATAAGTTAGTTAATATTGTTATAGAGAGGTAAGATAACATTACGAAAGTTATACATTTTTTATCATTTTATATAATTGTTTGTTCATTTTTATTATTATCAGTCAATAAATATTTAATTTATTATCAATATAAAAAGTGTATTTTATTATTTATTATATTTTTTAACACTATGATTTACTTTAAACATTTTTTACAACAAAGTAAATGCCGCTTCTTGTACCGATTTTGTATGGAAATTATTTATGTGAATATTATCTGCCAATTCTCGAAATTTAAAAAAAATTGTAAGAAAATAAAAATTGTTAGACACTAAAACCTACATGAATTAGTATGAAATGTATAAATTAACATGCGTTCAAATAGAAATTAAAAATGTTAATATTTTCAATTTTAGTACCACAAAATGGGTGGAAATTTTTCGTATGCGTTCAGAATACTGTCAAGAATTTAGAAATAAATTTCAAAGATAATCGCAAGAAAAATTTTTTTTTGGGGAACGTCCTTAAATGCTTGACATTGAAAACTTGATTTTCCATGAAATTAATCTTCATTTTTGTCAACACATTTTCCATAGGATTAGTGTCAGGCAACAGAAAAAGCCAATCAAGTATCCTGATCCCATTTTCACGGTTCTACTCTGTGCACACACAGCTTAGATTTTTCAGGCATCTTCTTGTTCTTCGTTGTTAATTTTTTCAATCTCAAGACAGATAATAATCCTACTACTAATTTAACTACAAAGCATCGAAGTCAAATGTTGAAACAATTGAATTACCCACATCTTCAACAAATGCGTCATCTCATGACAAAATTAGGAACGGCATGCTCTTCTTGAACTGACTGTATTAGGTCGTTGCCTAGAATAATTTCTAGGATTTAAAAAAAAAAGTGATATACTTAAATGTATACTTTGGAGAACATTTTGCGATGGTTTCCGTCAGATAGGTGTACTTGGTAGTCAATGCACATGATTAAAAGGGTTGAGAATAGTTCGTATCGAAGTTACAAGCGATAATATATATCACCTTGTGACGTAAATCAGGAGATTAATGTTCTTCAACGTAGGTCGGCGATTCGTGGACTCAATCGGCCGAGGGAACCGGTTAGAAGTAACATTTTTGTCAAGTAAACCGTTTCGATCGTTTCCTCGGAAGAAAAACGAGGTCCGATCGTGAGGCAAAGTGTGGTCCGTTGGAAACCTATCGATACCACGATTTATTATTTCGTCGAAGCTCCGTAAACTTTGCGATAGTGGATCTTGCTTTCCTTCCGGAGATTTTAGCGTTCATTGAAGAAGACAACGACTTCCACCGGTTTGTTATCATTCACGATAGTGTTTCGCAAGGAAAAAGAAAAGGGTTGGACAGCAATTTGAGTAATTAGGGCGACTTAATTAACGGTGAATTCTCTTAACCCAATTCTCCCCGTAAATTGCAGGGTACAAAGGCAGTAAAATACGAAAGTACTGTGCTTTTGGCCACCTAATTTTCATAATTGCAAGGGATAATTGGTAAATACGATTTTCAGTACAAAGAACATTTATATTGATTCTTATGTATTGTGTGGCGATGAAGGTGGGTGAAATGCGATTATCACATTTCGTTCTCCAGTAGATTTTGGAGAAATTAATCAGGGTAGGATTGTTTTTCAGTCGTGATTTGGAAGCTGAGATTTCAGGGTATGTGGCTAAACAAGTTGCATAAGATCGGTTCAGGGAGAAGAAAGATATGATGTCTCAAAGTTAAGGAACATTAATTTTGGAGAAATTAAGTTCAACTGTTTGAATGCGCCAGGGGGACAAACTTTAAAAAGGGATGAATTTTGTTTAACCCTTTGCAGTCCTATGTCGAGCTGCACTCGACATAGATTTTCACTTCATTTTATTTTATAACGATTTAATGTGAACTTTCTAATTTCATTATGATTTTGTAATATCAAGTACTTAAATATTCGTCAGCACCTATAGTTATTGCTATCAATACATAAAAAATAATTACCAGCGATAGAAAACGTTAGGAAATTAATTTCATTAAGCTCACTACCAAATTGACAAAATAATTCGGATCAGAAAGGGTTAAGGAGGTACAATAAGAAACTATTAGAGTGATATCTTACATTTTGTGTGACCATGGAAGAGAACTTTAATTTGTTACAACTTTATTAGTTTCCTTTACGAGGAATTGACAAGAAAGAAGGAGAGTCGTTGATAAAAATTCGTTGGATACGCTCGTGAGACGTCGATTTGACATAATTTCCTCAGGAAATCGGTTTTGGAACGTTGGAAGTTTAGTTTTTGTTCTCCAATGGATTTTGGAGAAATTAATCAGGGTAGGACTGTTTTCCAGCCATAATTCGAAAGCTGAGATATTAGCGCATATGGCTAAACAAGTTGCATCAAGATTAGTTCAGGAAGAAGAAACATATAATGGCTCAAAGTTGAGGAACATTGATTTTGGTGAAATGCAGTTCAGCTGCTTGATTGCGACAGGGGGTCCAACTTCGAAAAGGCATGAATTTTGTTTCTTTAACGAAATACAGTAAAATACCATTAGAGTGATATATAACACTTTGTGTGACCAGAGAACAGAACTTAAATTTTGTATAATTTAATCAGTTTTCTTTACGAGTAATCGACAGGAAAAAGGAGAGTCGTTGATAAAAATACTTTAAACATTTTATTCGAACGTGGATGCACGAATGTTTCGTTGGATACGCTCGCGAGACGTCGACTTGATGTACTTTCCTCGGGAAATCGGCTTTGGAACGTTGGAAATCTAATAATCTACGCACTGATTACCGCATTATTGATATTGCTATATTAGTAAGCTAATAATCCAGCCGGCGTATCTAGTAACCGCGCTAATTTACCAGAGACAAAAGGGTATCAGCGTTGCGATGGTAATTTCAGCGAATTTCCGCGTTAAAATTCACGTCATACACGGTATTATCGCTTTTTTCGCAGCCACGCTCGATATTACGGGAATTACTTTAATTCGCTACAGATTTAGCCTCATCGCACTAATTATTTTAGTCGTTTCTAGAAAGTAGTTTATCGTTCGTTTTCAAAGTGTTTTGTATTATTCTTTCTCGCAATTACAAAACCTCTTAGAAACTCTCTGTATAAATTCATCGAAACAAAGACACAATTCTTCTGTAATCTTGAAAATAGAGTTTCCAAGATCCTTTAAGACGATGAAACAAACTCCCCAGAATTTCTTCTTCTTCGTCACGGTAAAAGTTAAAGATCTTTCATCGCACAATAAAGACAAAGATGGAAAATATATTGCATAATTTTCTCCATTTCTTATAAAAGAGAATAGAAAAAAAATTATAAGGAGAATACGCGCAAAAGATACGTCAGAACAGCAACATCGTCTACGAGGGGTTCGCTCGGTCGTCGATTAAGCGTCAGCGTGACGATATTACACAATTTTGCACGGTGCAATTTACCGTGGGATGCACCGATGAGCCTGCACATCGGGCGAACTAATTTACAAAAGAACAGCATAATGGATTAGCTCCGTGCATTTGCGACAACCGCGTAAAAATTCGTTAAACATCACCCATAAAAAATTTCACTCAAAGAACTACGCCACTTTACTTTTTACCTTCATCTCTTATTTCTCACTGAAAATGAAAAAGCTTCTCACTAACTTTATCAAAGTTTGAAGAAAAGACTGATAAAGGGATTTAAAGATAATCTTACGGAAGAAGTGACGATTCATAGGCCATTGACAGCGAAAGTAAGCAGTGTCGAAGTCAAAATCGGCGAGAGGAAAAAGTCGACGATTGCCTTTCTCTCGATCGGCTCTCGAAGATCGCTCGAGGTGCTTGCCTTTACTCTCAGGGACTCGATTCTTATCTGACGAGGGACTCGTCGGCTCGTTCGAATTAATACGCGTAATCTCGAGCCTGGCAATGCCAGTTGTGCACCGTGAGATCGTCGATTTGCTTTGCCTTGCCTTACCTCTTGCCTTGCCTCTTGCCTTACCTCTTGCCTTACCTCTTGCCTCCTGGAGATTCCATTCTCAGACGTTCTGGCATCTCCCGAAGAAGAGAGTGCGAGTATGAAGCAAAACGTGTCGTAATACTCCGGACACGCGAGACTCGCCAGTGAATCATGATAATTCCGCGCTTCTGACTTCGTATCGCGCGAATTACAGTCGTTTATTATTATATCGTCCCGTTTAAGCGTAATCGTTTCGCCATTTACACGCCGGAGTTCCTTTATTTTCGTGAGTTCTAGCCGCACGTTGTCCACGAGATATCGTGAGAATTTCAACGTTGACGATTAAAAGCGAGGGAACACTTTATGTTGTTACTCGGCTTTTCATTGTTCTCCGGAGAATTTCACTTCGATTGTGAATGGAGAGGATGGAATAAATAGGGAGGAATGGTGTGAATACTCTTACTGAAACCTTTTTAGAAGTTTTTTTTTTCAGTGTTGGTACATTTATCACTTTCTTTGGATGTAATTTGGAGATTTAGATTCATTCTTGATAAATTGCGAGTATAGGAGCTACTCCGTGAGATTGGATTTTATTTGCTTTTCTAAACGCTTGTATAATTTTGTATAATTAACTCCTTGCTGTACAATAACGAGGGCTACTCGTGACGCGATAAGAGGAATAGCCAATTTTGAAGTGCTTAAAAAATGATTAAATTAAAAATATCAGTGGGTCCTGATAAAATAAGATTAACCCCTTGACGTGCCATTTCTTTTGTTTTTAAAGGTGCAATAACTCTGAATGAATTACTAAAATAACAATCTAGCCCCTAATTTCGGATATAGTAAATGACTTGACGTAATATTGAATAGCATAGAATTAAGTTTCTTTTGTCAGGATCAACTGATATTTTTGATCAAATAATTTTTGGAGCACTTCAAAATTGACTGTTCCATTTATCGCGTCACGATATTATCGAGTAGCACTCGTTATTGTACGGCAAGGGGTTGATTATATTACGTTAAGTCATACACTATATCTGAAATTAGGGGCTACATTGTTATTTCAGTAATTAATTCGAGTTATTGCACATTCAGTCACAAAATAAACGACGCGGCAAAGGGTTAATGTATAACTGTGGTTTTTATTGTTGACGAGCATAATTAAAAATAATATTGTCCATGGATTAGGAACAATTATAATCGTACGAAAAGTACTTTAATAAATCGCACCTAGTGCTGAAAAATCGTCTAGCTTTAACACTTCAATTACTGGCATTACATCTATTATTCACTAATTGCAAACGAAAAAAATATTGTTTTTCCCAAAACGGAAGCATCTATTTACAAAAACAAATACATAATGTCCATTCCTTCTAATTGCACCCAATAAAGCTTGGCTGCAATAAATTGACCAAGTTTTACCAATTCATAATGAATCACCCCCCAAAACATCCCACCAGACACATAAAAAAGAGGACGCATCTTTTCGATTTACCTAATACATTTAAATATACTGATTAAGTACCTTGGGAAAAGAGAAATCAAGAGATGAAAAAGTTGATCACTTAAGTAACGTAAGTTTTATAAGGTAAAAATTGAATATTTACTTTATAGCTCCCCTATCAATTTGGGCAGTTTTAACAAAAAACTTGAGAACCGGTCATTTTGACTGCTGTAGTTGTTTCAGTGTTAAATTCCCATGGAGAATCGTTCGAGTCGAAGGAGACGAAGGAAGGATGCCTATGCTTATATTTATGCTACTCCGGTGGAGAAATCTTGAAATAACAAACGCTTTTCCATTACGATCAGTAGAAAAATCGGTTGCGGAGAATGAGGCGATTTAATGGAAAAAGAAACGAAGACGATCGTCCTTGGGGTACGAGTTCCCTCTCACTTTGGCCGGTGATACTCATCGACGCCAGTCGAGGAAGTAACGCGACCGCAATTTCGCGCAAAATCGCAAATCTCGCGAAAGACCGGCACAAACGATCCTCTGCTTATTCGCGCTCCTTTCTCTCCAAATCGCGGAAACGAGCTGGACTGAATATAACGGTGACCTTCCTGCCAACGTCACCGGATCGAATGATCTTGGCTGTCCATGACACGCTGCACTTCCTGTAAATTCAATTCACCATTTTTTCATTTTGAAATTCACCGGAAGTAATTATTCCATGGATCGTGATACATAAAATATTCAACCTTGACCAATTACTTCGTTGAAAGATCTACAATTCTACATTTACGGAGATAAAATAGTAATGGAATGAATGAAAATTAAACTTGGAATATTCAGTGATCCAACTTCAAAGTTGAGGAGAAATTTTAAACCAGAAAGGATATCCTACTGTTACTTTCTCCCTCATAGTCGTTCTTGTTAATCCGAATTGTCAATTATACGAGGAGATACAAGGAGCAATAACCTTTTCTGCCAGTCACCGTATAGTTTCGTCATGGAATTGCGTAATTCCATGTGTGTTTACTGTGTGGTGTGTTGGGGGATAAAAATTCTTCCATTCTCGCACACAAACCTGTGTGTATTGTACGTCTGACGATGATCGTACGCTTCTGGTTTCGTTTTACCTGCGTTTACTTTCAGACCCATTCCTCGATAACCTTGTAAAGTAAATGTCTATTTATATTTTCTCAAGTTAGCCTCCCGTCATCGCTCCCGTGATCCTCTCGGTAAACTTGAGCCTAGTAATTTTGCAATTATTTGTTCGTGGCACGCGGAAAAACGTTGGTCTGCGGGGGAAATTATCGGTTGGAGTTTTAGCGCTCGAGAAATTCCATTTATACATCTGTTGGATTTAGCGATCTGAATTTCTGCGGCTAATGTTTTCGTTCTTCGTGGTTTTTAAAAAATTAGCGGAACCGGTTTCTACGATGGCGTCGGTGGAGTTTTTTCGTCGAAATTTTTATTTTAGTTGGATTTAAAAAGGAAGAAAATTTGGTGACTCGCAAATTTTAACGCGTTGATTTTTATTTTGGGTTTAGCTTGACGGTAATATATTTCTTCTTATACGTTCTACGAATGGATGAAAATAGTGCATAAAATATGAAACGGAATTTATGACTTATAAGCCGAGTGTCGGGGAAAGTTTAAATCTGCTTTAAATTTCAAATCGTGCGCTGGAGCGACATGGGTGAAATTCAAAAAAAATTGTGCAAAATTTATTCACGATTGCGTCAGGTCGAATGAAAGCGATTAAAACGATTCGATTCGTTATCGTTGATTTGATTAAATGATCGCAGTTGCCTGCAGATCTCTCACTTATCAACTCCATTCTTCTCAGTTATCCATTCTTCTGGCGGAGGTCGCCGTCACCACTTTGTCTCTTTATTAATTTAAAACTCTTCTCAATTAACACAAATTTCCGTCAAAAGCTTTCCAGAAATTCCTCAAAATTCTTCAATTACTCGAACAACCCTCTTAGAACACCTATCACGCACATCTTACCCCTTAAAAAGCTTTCTCACCCCAACAACATCATCCACTCCACAAATTTCAGCTTCTCCACTATTCTATTCCTTCCCCATCAAGTATCTAAAACACATACCTAATTCCATAGTAACATTATCCAACGAATATTCACCCAGTAAAATAATTATCCTCCTTTCTCCTCGCTTTTCCCTTTAACGAGAGATTTTCCATGAAACGACCTTCCCGAAACGTGTTTCGCGAAAGTAGCAGAGGTCCGCGATCAACAAGTTCATTTCCACCGGTCCCAGTTTGTAGTTTCAGAAATGCGATCGCAGATGCATTGAAGTAATTAAAGTTTAATTAAGCCAGTAGCATATACAGTAGCACCGGTGCGACTGCCGTTAATGTCCTCGCGGTGGCTGCGTAAACGCGGCTAGTAAAATCTAATATTCAGGATCGATGGCTGAGCACTCGCCTTTCGGGATAATCTAATGTATCTTTTATTAGCGGATATAATGGGCAGCGCAAGAAGGGTTAGCCGGATGATGGACTCGCTCAATAATTCCCCGCCATATACGCGACCATCCGCTTTTCGAATATTTCATCCTGGCTTACGTTGTCCTTCGTTGAAGATCGATCAACGATGACATTAAGGCCTCATCGTTTCAATACCTGTCGACGTTACGATTCTAATGTATTTCTGCTTTGGTTCACCCTCGTTATACCATTGTGGATTTGAATACGCAATGAAAGTCAGTAACGATGCTTTGCGAGTGAATTTTTGCAACAGCGCAAAGAGATTCTGGCGAACCGATAACGTTCCATGGAATATTCTTTTTTGTCGTTGCGATAGCATATCGCGAAGTGGATTTATGAATTTTATCGTAATTCTGTTGAAATTCTATCAAAATTGAAATCGCTTTGTGAAGGTAGCATTTGGAGGTTTCATATCGTTCATCAATGTTTAATGTTCTCCAGAAGATTAAAAAAATTTGTTGATAGTTTATCGGTAAAAAAATGTTATTGCAATTGGAACCGATGAAGCTTTTGTGGAGTATAGTGTTTAGTTAAAAAATAGAAATTACATGGTCTAATGATAATGAAATAAATGTCAAGCAATGTTGGGGGATGGGATTTTCCGGTCTGTCGACCAAACCACTTTGCGTTAACGTCAACGAAGAGCCAGTAGGATTGGACGTTGGTGAATTTCGTTCCTTACACTCCATAGTCAAAAGCTGTTTACAGTTTATTTACGTTAGTTTACAGAGAAGCCAAGCCTCACGAGAATACACGTACCAACGCGCCATCCTGGGAATCCTCCTCGTCAACGGCGCGCGCCGATTTGTGGATCCACGACACTTCCGGTCCCGCGAACGTCTCGGTCGCAAATTCAATTTCTCCATTGAAATCAAAACAAACGCCTAACTGTCAAGGTGAAAAAATGTACATTCTGCTTACTCATGAAAATAGAAGACCCGATTGCAAATACAACGACGTTGACCTCTTTGTTACTCGAACCTTCGCTTAATCTCTAAAAGCGGATTGAAAGCGCGCCGTGTGGATCAATAAATTACCGCTCACTTTGAACTATGTTTAAAGAGGATATCTTTAGCGCACACCTACCTCGTACACTCTATTTTACATTGCATTTTGAAAACTGTAATATCTGATTGCGGTTCGTTACCGTCGCAATTCCGGCTCACCGGTGGTACACGGAAATAGAATCCATCGTGGAAGCAGATAGAATTTTTAGCAAAATCATACAACTCGAGTTCAACGTATCGAAAAACAAGTCTGATCGAAAGGATCGTCTGACATTTTCTGAATGATGCGCAAGGTTTATTAAAATTCATCGACGGAGAAGGGGTGAAAAAGGGTGATAGATATTACGTAAGACGGTGAAACATGTCAAAAGATAATCGTGTTTCCTTGCTGTTTTCGGTATGCCTATCACGGTCCACGTAATTCCAAGTCTCATGGCAGAGAATTATACCACTAACATGGATTTGCACTTCGCCATCCTCGGCACGTGATTTTGGTACGGGTTTCCTAACGAAACGCCATGGAGAACGTAACAATTCATAGGAATATACCGAAGTGACGTACGATTCGTTGGTTTCTTTTCCCTTCGACTTGCATTGCAGAAACGAGCATTTCTAGCAGCGACGGAACGACGCAAGTTGAGTTTTATTATCCTTTCTTGCGATACGCCCTTGGCGAAACAAGAAACGAGAATGTTCTTGGAGAGATTAAAAGAAGAAGAGGCTTCCCCTTTCCTCGCGGAAGAACAACGCACCTTTGTAGCTTGAGAAACGTTAATGCACCTCATCTTTTGACACGATTTTAATCAAATTTCGACTTTCTTTGCATCGAAGTTTCTACAGAAACTACGATCCTTGATCCTTTCGAAAGATCCTACATCCTCGAAATTGTACGTCGTCGTGCTGGTATCTCGCTTACGTTCTTCTATCTTTCTTTTCTGCAAAAAGAAAACGCAACCTTTCATCGGTACACGGAAGATCCACCATTTTGCGATTTCCTGTTGACCTTTCCTATCGCTGGCTCGCCTTTTACGGATGTTTGATACGAGGAAGTAAATCCGAAGGAAGAAAGTGCATCAGGGTGGGTCTTCGAAGGAGGTGCGCCTTCAATTTCTTCCTCTTGGTATCGCGTAATTGTTGATTCGATTAGAAATTGGACGTCTCGTGAGAAAGGTCCGCGAGAGTCTTCGGCTGGATTCTCGACAAAGCGTTCGACTCTTGGGAGAATCTAAGGAAATTACGTAATTTCCGGCTTCCCAGTTGCCAGTCGACCCTTGTTTGATGCTCTTGCGTAAGGAATTATGCCACTTACGGGACATGCATCTGACGTTTGTCGCGTTTGACTATCGTCCGTGTTGCTGACACGTTTAATTTCAACCGACCTCTTCGTAGTTCCTCCAAGACATCGTGGACGAGACTGTTTTATCCGGTCGATTGCTCGCTGCTGATCGAGAGGATGAGATTTTTTTATTTTGTTCTTCGAACCGGTAAAAACGCGGAGATATTTCTGTAGAAAAGAATTTTGAGATAATAGGGCGTGCAGTTGTATAACAGGAAGACGATTACGAAGGTAACGGGCTTGGATCCTGGCTGTTTTTTTTTTTTTTATTATTTCTAAATATTGTGGGCTCTTGTGTACAACATACCTCCCTAAGACAATCTTGTATATTATAACCAGACTGCGGGTTTTTATGCATTTATGACAAATTAAATACGGCTAAAATATACAAAAAGAACATAATATAAAAATATATCTAAAATATCCAAAGTATGGTATTTGTTGTAATATTTATTGAGTGCAATAAATCCCTAGATAGGTTTTCCTGTCTCACCTGTATTTGTGAAACTCGAAATTTGCATAAACATCCGCTGTCTAATTATAACGTTACAACGTGATTAACCCTTTGCCGTTCAATAACGAGAGACACTTGCAACTCGATAAGAGGAATTGGAAATTTTGAAATTTTTTAACACTAGATTTACTGATGTTGATATAACTATTTTTCTGAAGTGAGCCAATTTGACTTATACAAGAAAATTGAAGTTTTTTGCAAAGGAAATAGTTTCAAATTAATTTAAATGACAGATTTATTATTAAAAAATTAACCAACCAATATGTTATATATAGTAATCAAATTTTGAATGAGCCTAATTGATGTAGTGTTAGAATCTACTAGATTAAAAATGTCAGTGGGTCAGGATACGATTGTATTATTTCTATGGTATTGAGATTGCGTTAATTTATAGGCTATATCAGAAATCAGGGATGAATTGTTATTTTAGCAATTGACATTGAATTATTGCACATTCAGTTCCAGCTGAAATCATACGTCAAGGGGTAATGTGTACGGTGTTTTAGGAAAATAGTGTAGAAAAGGGTTTTTTCTCAAGTAACGAGCATAATCTATAGTAACAAGCTTAAAATTATTATTGCTACGGTTAATTTTATTTTCTATGTTTTATCAAATCAGCAAGTACTTGAAAAATAAGTGATAAAACATATTATTAATGTACGTGAAATATCTTTTATTCCATAGAAATTGAATAAAAGGCAAACCAACGATGAAACATAAGAATCCTGTAACAATGACGAAAACAATGTAATGCTCAGCTAAAGCAGACTTAATTCTTAAATTAAATAGGTAATCCCCGTATTTTATTATTTGCTGCATTGTTCAGAGAATCGCATTATGTGAAAACAGTAGTCGTAATATCTTTATAGCATTATGGAATTCTGTGTTATACGTCCATATTTTATCCTCGTTGGTTCGACAGCAATTTAAAACTGTACATTCTAAGTGAAACGATCATACAGAGATAAAATAACCACAGTTAAAGTCAAAGAATGTAAAGAAAAAAGAAGAAGAAACCGATGAGACGGCACTTGCGAGAGAAGAAAAATATGGACTGCACGGTGACTGGAAGAGAACTGGACAACGTCTCGTCCCAACGATGAATTTCTATTTCAAAGTTTCATGCATGGCTCGTCTTTCAAAGCCATAGATTTATCGTCGGATCATCGTGATTCATCCGACAACGCGAGATAAAGCTGCGCTATGTCATGCCATTAGTTCGATGTATCCAATGGATCTTCCTGCGAATCTCCGATCCTAGATTCTCCTAAAATTTTAACGGTAACGTCAGGTATCTCTATTCTCTGTCGCCAACGTTCCTGATGAGTCAAACGGGAATATTTGTCCACATAGTTCCATTGTTCTTCAATACTGCTGTCTGCATGCTTTTGAAAGTGCACTGCGACAACAGAGGAACGAGTGGGACAATAGAATTCTAAATATTGTGCTCATCTCTGCCCAAAGATATCTTTTTATGATATAAATTGTTTT
Source organism: Cerceris rybyensis (assembly GCA_910591515.1). Classification (NCBI taxonomy): domain Eukaryota; kingdom Metazoa; phylum Arthropoda; class Insecta; order Hymenoptera; family Crabronidae; genus Cerceris; species Cerceris rybyensis. The sequence continues at coordinate 10,020,504 of OU342795.1, forward strand.
AAAAATTATTTCATTATTATTTAGTCGTCTATACATATCGTTATTAAATTATTCTACGCCTGACGGAGCTAATTTAAAGAGTTTTTTAAATAATTACGAGTGGATATTCCTTTCCGTTCGAAATTTCACAATTAATTAATAAATTATGCACAATCGTGATGGCGCATCGAAAAGGAGATTTACGGAGATTATTTTCAGTGAATTCAGAATATATTGATGTGCCTCCAAGTCGTATTGTGGACTCGTGTCGAAAGTATAATTTGCAATGTCAGAGTTCGAGAGAGGATTAAATATTTTGCAACATATCACAGATGGCAGAGGACGAGGAGTGTCTGGATTTCGGATATCGAAGTTTCTAAAGTGCAGGCATCGAAGAAGCATGCGTTTTGTGGCGGCTGACACAAATCTACTTTCCATTGAACTTCCTTTGCTCATGGCCATCCAAGATTTAGCACGGTTTGCACACGTGTCGCGAGAAATAAATTGTATTTGCGTCTCACAAACGCTGTCTTTCTCATTACATATCGCCGGTTTTCTAGAATAACGACACATTTCGAAAATGACAGTTTTACAGTAGGCCCTTTTTAGTTTTTTATTTTTTTTCATCCTTTGATATCTTTATTATATTATGTATTATTATTATTATTGATTACACTGTGTATTATATACTCATATTATGAGTTTTATTCACAATGGAATAAAGCTTATGTATTAGGTTGTTCGGAAAGTAATTTCGTTTTTTCCCGACGGAGGACATAATTATATTTTTTCACAATTAACTTCACACTTATTTCGCATTGCTATTATATATTTTGACAGTTGATATAGCAACGCTTGTTTGTGAAAAAATTTGTTTGATTCTACACAATAGTTTTTCTTTGGTGCTCTATTAAAGATGGAAAGTCGAAAGCAGCATTTTCGGTATATTTGACTTCTTTACTATCGAAACGGTAAAAATGCTGTTCAAGCAAGAAAAAGATTATTCGATTTTTATGGGGAAGACGCATTAACATAACGCCAGTGCCAAAACTGGATTGCAAAATTTTTTGAACGGCAAAACCTTTACTTCGAATGAGGACGTCAAAAAAGGCTTTGATTCTTTTGCCAGCAAAGATCAAAACTTTTATGAACGTCGAATCATACTACTGCCAGAAAGATGACAAAAGGTATTAGAACAAAATGGAGAATATATAATTCAGTGACATATTTATGGACTACAAGAAAATCGTCTTTCATTCTCACCAAAAAAAACGAAATTACTTTCCGAACAACCCAATAGATTCTTCCTGTGTAATTAACTCGATAGCGACACAAAACCAAATTTGTCGTTGTGCTTGAAAACCGGCGATATATCGGGGTCACCTTGAGACACTTGAAGCACGATATTTTTTATTTTAGTCTCCCAGAACGAAATTGCTCAATATTTTGTAATCTGAATTATTTTGTCTAATAAATAATTTTTCTTTCCTAAGAGAAATTCGTAAAATGGATGCCTTAAGAGGTACAATTTTCTCCTGTTAATATTCAGAAACGACGTGTTGGTAGGAAGAATGGAGAAAATACATTTTCTGAAAGTGGAGAAAAGCGAATTGGCCAATCGGGGAACGTTTTTAAAATATTAATGCATTCTTTTTCTTATTCAATCTGAAACGCTCGGTGAGCAGGATCCTTAATGGTTGCTCTTATTCGAGGGATCTATGCGCACATTAAAAAGCTATCTTTTGTTTCGAATACGAATCCAATTCTTTGTGCCGCGAACAATGTTTCGTAGTCCCGTTTCAAATGAGGTTCCTTTTTCCCCTCTCTTTCACTTTTTCTCTCTTTCTCCCACTTTCTGTCTCTTCCGCTTACTGTGAGAGAAAAGATCAAAATGCCAACGGAGAAAAAAAAAAAACATAATAAAAGAGAAAAAAGAAAGGAAAAAAAAGACCAAGGTATAGGTAGGTACGTCGGTTTCGAGTAATGATATTTCCACGTCCTCTCGGGTGTCTCATAAAATTGTAAATGGCAACGATAGTCCGAAAGTAAATAGACAAAAAAATCGCATTAACTCCCACACGGAGTCTCGTTTTTCCGACAGTTTTCTATTCGGGCTGTCACGTTGACCCAGATTTACATTTTCCCGGCGATGCGCTTTCATCTGAAAACGCTTTTAAGTGCGCGTGTGGGTAGCACTCGGCCCCCAGGAAAGTTGCGTTTACTTAATGGATAACGTTACGATACGCGCAATATTTTGTTTTTCAACATTCTCGTGGGTCGAATTACCGTGAATTTCGCCTGGCCACAACATTTTCAAGATATTGAACAGACTGGGTGTAACGCAAGAAGGACAAGAGATACGTTTTTGAGGTGTGACTGTAATTTATGGGATTTTCGCGATGATATCGACGTGCATGCACTGCAGGTGGTTATCTTCTAAATAAGTCGTGGAAGTTCGAGCAAGAAAATGAAAAAGGGTCGAGAAAACGGTGGTGGAAAATGACCGCTGGAAAATAGAGATGAGAAAAGTCACGGAGCGACGGGCGAAACAAAGGGGAATCGCATTCAAGTAGTAGAAGAGGGTTCAAGTCGGACCGAGACGGAAAGGTCGAAGGAGTCGTGGATGGGACGAGGAAGATAAGCGGCTGATTTCAATACCTGACCGACAGTTGTTACACTGGTAGTTGTTCTTTCTTAATTATTCGTCGTCTCTGGCTACTCGTTTTGATATTCCAGCTAGAGATTAGAATCAAAACCGCCTCGACTCATTACTCGCTACAGTGTTTCTCTATCTCTGTTTCCAAGTAGTAGAAGGTTAAAGTTGGACCGAGACGGAAGGTCGAAGAAATCGTAGACAGAACGAGGAAGATGAGCGACGGATTCTATTTCCTGATCAACAATTGTAATAGTGTTATCCGTTTTTTCTTAACTATTCGCCGTCTCTGGCTATTCGTTCTAATATTCCAGCTGGGGATTAGAATTAAAACCGCTCCAGCCCGTTACATCCTCTCGTGTTTCTCTATGTCCAGTATTACAATTTGAAAACATTAGTTTCAGTTAGTTTGGCACATTATTATATAAAACCGCCCGGGCCCATTCCTTCTTCCTGTGTTTCTTTATCTCCGTTTTTAAGTAGTAGATGAATGTTCGAGTCGGACCAAGACGAAAGACTTGCTGAGGAGAGGAGAAAGATAAGCAGTAGATTCCAATTCCCAATCAACAATTGTAACACTATTACATGTCGTTTCTTAATTATTCGTCATCTCTGGCTATTCGTTTAAATAATTCAAATAGGGGTTTAAATTAAAACCGCCCGTATTTCTGTGATTCTCTACATCCGTTTCCAAGTAGTAGAAGAAGGGGCAGGTCAGACCAAGACGGAAAGGTTGAAGGAGTCGCGTACGGGACGAGGAAGATAAGTGATAAACTCCAAGTTCTGATGGACTGTTGTAACACCGTTACTCGTTTTTTTCAACTATTCGGCATATCTGGCTATTCGTTTAAATAATTGAAATAGGGATTAAAATTAAAACCACCCCTTACTTCTGTGATTGTCTACATCCGTTTCCAAGTAGTAGACGAAGAGACAGGTCAGAACAAGACGGAAAGGTCGAAGGAGTCGCGTACGGGACGAGGAAGATAAGTGATATATTCCAAGTCCTGATGGACAATTGTAACACCGTTACTCGTTTTTTTCAACTATTCGGCATCTCTAGCTATTCGTTTAAATAATTCAAATAGGGGTTAAAATTAAAACCGCCCCTTACTTCTGTGATTTTCTACATCCGTTTCCAAGTAGTAGAAGAAGGGGCAGGTCAGACCAAGACGGAAAGGTTGAAGGAGTCGCGTACGGGACGAGCAAGGTAAGTGATAAACTCCAAGTCCTAACCAACAATTGTAACACCGTTACTCGTTCTTTTTCAACTATTCGTCGTCTCTGGCTATTCGTTTTGATATCCCAGCTAGGGATTAGAATTAAAACCACCCCATCCCGTTACATCCTCCTGTGTTTCTCTATCTCCGGTATTACAATTTGAAAACGTTAGTTTCAGTTAGTTTGGCGCATTATTCTGTACGATAACTGGGAGATTAGTACCGTAGAGCAACAACGATTAAATCCAACGATAGCGGCGAGTACCGACGTACCCGGAGAGTAGCGAATCTGCAAAAATAACAGATTCACCTATAGACGAAGTAGGACGATTCGAGTTCCGAGGAGGATCCAAGAGAAGGGCAAGAAGACATCGGTCCTCGTGGGGGTGAATAAAGGGAGAGGAGAATGAAGAGGGAGTAAGTCAGGGAGGAAGAGCATAGAAATAGGCGAGCATAGAGAGAGGGTCATTTGCGTAGGTTGAAAGAGAGAGGGTAACTGACGCGAGAAAGGGTAGATTCGAGGGAGAGGAAACAGTACGCGTGGGAGGAAGAGAACGAGAGGGATGAAAATAGATAAAGTGAGAAAGGAAGAAAGAGAGAATCACCGATAGAGCTAGAGATAGAACGTGTGGTAGCCGTACGCCCCGCCCTGTTCCCAACTCGACTCGTCGCTCCTCGACTCGCCGTTCGGTGGGGTTCCGTTGGCCGTACACCCTCTTCAACCCTTCGTTGGTGAGCCGTTCCTCCTCCCCGAGGTCCTCCAAGCGGACGCGACCACGGTAGCAAGAGAGCCGAGTGCCGAGGGCCGAACGCCGAACCGAATATTGCCGAATGCCCGTCGTCGGGAACTCTCCTCATACCATTCTCAATGGATCGATGGTGATTCGTTCGCCCCCCGCGCAGAGGCGCCACAGTCGTCGGACGGCAACTCGGCCGCACGGTCCGAACTCGTGTTCGCTCAGTCCACGACCGCTTGCCACGAGGCTTCGATCTCATCGTTCTCTCCTTGTCTCTCTTTTCTCTCTTTCTCCTCTCCTCTTTTTCACCCTCGAAAGACGAGGAGCATCCACCACCACCTCACCCTCGATCCACTACCCTACCATTGCCACTACCGGCACTGCCACCCCGGAATCATCGTCACCGCCGCCGCCACCACCACCACCGCCGATACCACCACCACCACCGTCGACGCCACCACCACCACCACTCGCTACCACCGCCGGCGTCGACGCTACCGACGACCAGGGAGACGTACGTAGTCTAAACGTGAGATTCGTAAGGACGACTTCGTAGTCTACGCCGGTAGTCCTCGTCATCGTCATCGTACACCGTTTCTCGAGTCAGGCCACCTGGTGTTCCTCGTCGAGTCGCAACTCCGTTGTTGTCTCAAGGTGAGTGAACTTGTAAATAGAGTTTGTACGTTACTTCGATTGCTAGTAGAATATACCACGCTTCCCCGTTTTACGGAAGTACAGCGACATTTTTCTGCCGCATTTCAACGGCGAGATACTCCGTGTTAGTTTTAACCGCATTGCCCTTCCCGGTTGTTGAAAACGTGTATCAAAACACGACGTAAAAATTGTCCGATTGTTTCGTAACGATTAGAATATACAGATTGTTTTTAGGTTATTTTTCTGTTTACCGCCAAGTTTTCGTAAGACGCGGAGTAAGAAGTCTATCGCGTGCTTTTGAGATCGTGTCAGTGATTGTGAAGAAAATTACGCCGGAAAGAAACATGGGGTGATATTTACGTTCTAGGGTGAAAGCTTATTTTCCGTATTTTTCTCTTCTCTCTTAGTTTCCCGTGTTTCTCGTAGCAGGAGACGATCGTACGTGTGCTCCGCGGCTCGATAAAACGCGAGGGTTAGGTCGCCGCGGTGTGTCTCTGTCTCTCTTTCTCTTTCTCGCTCTTTCTCTTTCTCTCTCACTTCCTCTCCCACTCTCATCGATCTGAAACATAGCTTGGTCTCTTCGTTCGCGTCTAAGTCTCGACGTCGAAGCTTTTGAAGCCGCGTGTATCTCGTATTTACGAAAAACTTGACCTTCGAACGCTATCCTTTCTTCTTCGGAACTAGGATTCGTTGGAGAGTTATAGATCATCGGTTTCGATGTCAACGTTCGTCCCTGTCGTGACCTCGACTCCAGCGGCGAGAGATTATTTTTGTTTGTTTTGAAAATTGTTATAATTCTTGTACGAGAGTAGCTTAGAACGGAGCAGGTAGATTTAAACGGTAGGAAATTACGTAGATCTCGTTTGACGATAGGGAGCTCACATTTTCTTGTTTAATTTGCCCACCTGATACTTTTCCTATTATGTACAATAATATATAATCTCTTTGAAGTATTTACTGTAATAAATGTGCCATTTGAAATGGCTGAATTATTACGTCGGTCGACGAGGAAGCCACCCTTAACGTTTAAGGGTAGGAATATTTAGTAGAACGTGTATGTATGATATTGGTATCTTTATCTACGTATTTTTATCGCTTTCGAAACTGCATACTATACTTTCTTCTGCACTTGGTTGACGATAAAGCGATATGCATCAACGTTAGAAAGCACACAACGCAATTTAAGAAACATGTTACGATCAGTAGAATTATGGCTCACTGCGAAGGAGATGGTCACCTTGATCTTTATGTTCAACGATTTATTAGCAGTATTGACATACATATTCTCATATCTTGATTGTTCTTAAATTTTATGGTATATCTTCTACTATACTGCTGCATCGATGATCCGATATTCATCGACTTTAGAAAATCTGTAATGAAACTAAACAAATGCGTAATTTCTAATATTCAAATTACGTCTTTTTCTCATGTAGAATACCACCATTAATATTTAAGATTAGCAATATTTATTAACACCTATCTAGAGGTCACTGTCACATATGTCTCCATAGCTTTCTTATCTTTAAAACGTCCTACTATATTTTATACTATACTACTTCATCGATGTGCCAACAGTCATCAACTTTAGAAAGCCTACAACGAAACTAAACAAATGCGCAATTTCCAAAATATTGAAATTATGTCTCTCTCTCAACTAGAATGCTACCCTTAATATTTAAGATTAGCTATACTTATTAAGACCTATCTAGAAACCACTGCCATATATATCTCCATATCTTTATTGACCTTAAAACTATATACTATATTTTCTACCGTACTACTCCATCAATGTGCCTAAATTCATCAGCTTTGGAAGATCAACAACGGAAATTCGTAATTTCTCAATATCCAAATTTCGTCTTTGGACAAAACTAAACTAAATTCAACCAAAATGCCACCCTTAACACTTTTCCGACCGGTATTTTTTAACGTCCTACCCACTTCTGATCGGTCACTTGCACGCAAATATTTCCCTGATACTGATATCTCTTCGAAAATTGCAAAGTTTCTTCACTGAGTCCCTGACACAGTTAACCGCAATGAAAAATAATAATCCATTAATTGCCGTAGCGACCAATTAATGAGTTAAAAGTTCAAAAGTGTTGGGCCCGAAAAGCCGATTAATCGGCTACCGGTCGGTAAAGTGTTAATATTTAAGACCAGCTATATTTATTAACACCTATCAAAAAACTACTGCCATATATATCTCCATATCTTTATTGCCTTTAAAACTTTATACCACATTTTGTTATATCCCATGCTACGTATATACTGATATTCGCCAACTTTAGAAAGCATATAACGAAAGTTTCGGAGTAGGTCATAAATGAGTTTTTCAATCGCTCGCTCTAGCGAGGGTTATACAGCGTTATTTCGTTCGAAGGAGGAAGAGAACGTAAACTGTTAATGTGCCACGTATTTTGGCAACGTCGAGTGCTCAAATTACGCACTGGTCGACGTATAAACGATAAGGTGACCTTTAAAGGTTCGATGTATAGCCGCGTGTCATACACCGTATCGAAATTGCTCGGCGAGCGAATGGTCGCAGTACGTTGATACTCCAAAACGCCTAGGTTGTTCCTGAAACGCGTCCCTTTGCAGGGCTTGTCAAACGGGTGCAGGGTGAATGATTGCAATGCACTTTGGCTCGAGATACGTCGATAGTACTTACTATTTTTAGACGTTTAAAAATGCAGCTTGAAGTTAAAATACAAATGCAAATTTTAACCTTTTGCAAACTGATCTCTTTTCTTTCTATTTTTGCATAGATGACTCGTATTGATATATTTCTATTTTTTCATATTTAGAATGCTCAGGGCCTCGTAGGTTTTAAATATCTTTGAAATATGTACATTTATCTGCAGCTTTCATTTGGAGCAGATTCTTTCAAATTTTCTCATCTGGAAATACTTCGAGTTCTCCAATTTAAGGAAATACCTAAATAAATATGGGTGATAGTTGTAACGAATAGAAATGCTGTTATTTTAGATAAACAAAATAGATATTTATTTTACCTTCCAGATCGTAATTATATTAATTCTCTATACTTTGAATTTTCTGTGGCTTCTGAAGATCAGTTGCACGATAGCTCATTAGAAAATTATACAAATACTATTATAAATAATAGATTGAACTTAATTTTGAAACATTGGATTGTAAAGAATTTCATGATCTTTAAAAGTTAAATTACAACACGTGAGAAAGTTAAAGAATTGGCGTTAAAGAATAAATGGTTCACAGAGGGTTAAATAAGACTTATATTAAAGCAGACAATCTTTCGCTTGAGCTTTAAAATTTTACATGGAACAATTGACTGTTTGTGCAACATTAGCATATCGCTAGATATATTTTGCGAAATATTTGTTACATAAAGGAAGATTGGCCAAAATTCGATATTGCAATATTATTTGTTTCTCAACGTAGTTACGATCGTGCAGGAATTTCGGGGTCGTTCGGAAGAATCGTTGTCAGTGCGTCTCTCTGCGTGTGCGAAAATGCGCAAACGGACACGAAGGGTCGGTTACAGGGGTGGAATGACGTAGAAGGACGGAAAGGAGGGAAGAAGGTTAGCGAACTCTCGGAACATGTTTCTTCCTTCGCCCTCCAGCATAGTTGGACGCTTATTTTTTTCCCTATCCTTCTCTTACCTTCTGGACGTAGAAATGTTTTCGAATTAGTTATTCAAGACCTCGGTCTACTCGTACGCCCGTAGTAATTGCATCGGGTCGTGTTTACCGTTTTTTTTTTCCTAACACGAAGAGGGTTTTCTTCCTTTCAAAGAGACGCAGCCTGAAAGTACTTTTGGTAGCTACATTTTACGCTTTTTTGTCAACCCTTAAGACGCTACGAATAGCCACCGTAATAGAATTTAAAACGTCAAGTATTTCGACGCACAGTTTACTATTATTTATGTATTTTTCATCCCTGTATACAACGACCTTCGAGAATTGCAATTTCCCAGACTCCTCGCCCATATTCTGTTATACCATTTGCAAATATTGTTCTTCCATTCGTCAAGTTTTCCAGCTACTTTCACAGAACAGTTTCCGCGGTTGAAATCATCATCGTTTCGATTCGTTTCCCTGTCGCAATTTTTGGTACCACTCCTCGTCCATGAGGGTTGCCAGTAAAATTCAATTTCTCCCTGAATGTCGATTCGTCGGGATGATATTAGAACTTCATCGATTGGCTCGGTTTTTATTTAAAGGCCGACGAAACGTCCGGTTCGACGTTGACACGACCATTTGCCAATCCTCCGGCTTGCCAGCCAATCTCCGTACCTCTCCAACCATTCAGCGTGATAAATGTGTGCTGGACGGTCTCGTAATTAATGGCGGAGGTGATACGTTGCCGTCTGATTATGCGAATAGGCTTGGCCTCGCTGGCAATGAATCACGGACATCCGTCGCGGTGTTCGTGGTAGCGGTGGTAGCAGTGGTAGCAGTGGTAGCGGTGGCTGTTAGTCTCTCGCGATCGTCAAATATACCTGGAGGTATCGATAGAGGATCGGTCTTCCATGTATGCAAAGTAATTAAGCTTTTGTTTTATCTCCAGCTTCCCTTCCGGTTTATATGCAACGTCTCCTTCTCATTCAGCACTCCCCGAAATATTGAACCTCATTTGAAACTTTTACTACCCAACATTTAGGAATTAGAAGTACAAAAATGGGTATAAATTCAATGTAGTATAAGATCCTATTTAGCACCTAAAAGTGGCACAAATTTCCCTTTATGCCATCTATGTCAATTTCAATCTCCTTTGAGGATTTACATTCTATCCAGTTATTAATATTATTATTCTTCTTCTTCTTATTATTATATATATACATAGTTTTCCAAAATAAATTAGTCAAAAACACTAAAAAATAATGGATTTTTACTCGTTTGCAATTATAAATGTACCACCATTTGAACTAACCCCTTGCCGTGCCATTTACTTTGTGACTGTCTCCACAATAATTCAGAATTAAATTAGTAAAATAAACATTGATCAGTGATTCTTGACATATAGTACAATTTAAGGTAATATTAATATTATAGAAATAATTTTATCGTGTCGCATCTCACTGATATTTTCAATTTAATAGGTTTTGTAAAACTTGAAAATTTCTTTTCCAATGTATAGCATTGCGAGTATCACTCGTTATAGTATGGCAAGGGGTTAGTGTGATAACTATAATTACAAACAAATAAAAATTCATTATAACGTAATGGTATTAACTACTACTAGTATAGTATTAACATACTAACGTAATGGAGTAGTAGATTCAATTCAGGGGATAAAGGTTTTGGTGATAGCTAAATAGGACTATCATTTTACTGAGAAGGAGTTGCAGGTTTAAATTAGGAGTTTTCGTATTGAAATGTATCATATTAGGTTCAAATAGGAGTAAATACCATGCAAAATAGGTTCAATATTTCGACTCGGGTCTCTCTCTTCTTCGTTTTCATGAAAACCCGGAGGAAAACGAAACACCGAAACGGCATCCATGTTGTCGTTTGTTAATAAAGAAACTTAATAACAGGGTGTGGCAGAGGTAAAATAGAATTTCAAGTATCGTCGTGTAGCTTTTACAGGCGGAAATATTTTGCGGGAGTTTGAGAAAAATCTGATAAAAGCTGCAACACGCTTTTTAAGCCGCTTCTGCGTTTCGTGGAAGTCTCGTCGACGCTCTCTCCGTATTTTCCTTTTTTTCCCCTTTATCAGCACGGTGTACATTGTTATATGTATGTATTTTTTTTTGTTTGAATTATTCAAACGTTACTTTATTACCGAAATGGAATATTCAGAGTGTGGAGCGAAAAAAAAAATTAAAACTCATCGTAGATCGTCAGGTGCGCGTGTGTAACGCGATATCAGGCGAACGGATGATAGGAAATTCCCAGGATTTTCATTTCATCTAGAAAACGGAACGAGGTTCGTTCAAATCTCTCGTCATCGCGCGACAGGATGGTGTCCATTGGTAGTTTTGCCGTAGTTTTCTCCCTCTGGTGCAAATGTGAAATCCAATACAATTACAAAATGTAACGAAACTCGTTCGTCCAGCTCGTGATTCCATTTCTATGCGAAATACTCGAACGATAGCGATTTTATTCCGAGTGTCCTTCGTTGACCGAGGAGTTAAGAGGCGGAGAACGCTGGAAAAAGAAATGAGAGCACGAAGTTTCGATTTTTCCAGCAAAACTCTACATAGGTGAATCGTTGAAATTGAGACATTTTCCAGTGGAGAAGCCGTAACCGTTTCGTTCGTTCGCATTACCATTTTTTGGCAATCGAGTCGAATCGATAGCACGACGGTCCTACCGTTCGTCCTTCGATTTCGAAGCCGTCGTTAAATCTACCTAGCCGATTCCTCGCCTGTATAAATCGTATGTAAGGCGACCTTCTTATTTCTACGTTTTATTCCGACACCTTGACGATCGTAATTTAACGGTAAGCCGTGAAGATGGAGATTTTTGGACGTTGTCGTGACTTATTGCTTCTTAAGTCTCTCGGACGATACGAGGAGGATTTTGAAAGTCCGTTAAAAATAAATCCTAAACGATGGTCCACACTGATATTCGAAATTTCAACGGGAGAAATGGTCTTTCCTTTTTCAGCCTCCTTCTTTTTCCTGCTTTGTATTTTTCGTTTTTAACAGTAAAGCTACCAAGGTCATAATGACCGGTTACCAATTTTTCTGAAAATCGATTGGGGTGCTGTGCAGTTAATCTTTCACTTCTATTGCTCAAAATATAAATTACTTAATTTCCCATCCTTTTTCCAAATTAGTTGTACAGTATATCTAAATTTAATCGTTAATTGTTCTAGTTTTAACTGCTACGAAAAGAATTGTCGATTAACACGTTCCGTGCCGCGTGGGGCGTATATGACCCCCACTAAACGTTTCACTCAGGCCGCGGGCGTTTCTCATTGCAATTCGAAGAACTTTATTGTGAAAAATATGTTGTAGAGTTAAATATAGGAATCTTAATATCATGTATACAGCAAACAACTTTATTTAATCGTAAAAGTGTGGGTCGTATACGCCCCACGTGGAATGAACAGAAAGTTTTTAAAAAATAATCCGTGTTAACACTGAAACTCTTGAGGTCATATCTACTGAAATCTATAAGTACTGAATAGGTACTTCGGAAACAGAGAAATCAAGAGGCGAAGAAAGTGATTAATTAACTAATTTAGGTTTTATAAGATAGAAGTGGAATATTTACTTCATGTCTCCCTATCACTTTAGGTTATTTGTTCAGTTAGTGATAAGCTACTCTTTTCTTCATCGTCCTAATCACATCGAGACATTGTGGATACTTATTTTTGCACATTTAGCATATAAGACAAGGTACGAAACAGTCTTTACTTAATAGGACAAAAAATTATATATTATAATTTCACTGACCCATTCGTTTCACTGCCTACAATAAGATCAACGTTGAAACGTAGTAATTTAACACTAAATTCATCGAAACCGTCAAATCACCCCTTTTTTCCCCCATACTTATTTAATATGTTTAATTACAATCCATTCAACGCCTCTAAACCTAGTATTAACACTAGAACTACCGACTATCAATTTACTTTCAAGATACCCTACAAATAGTTCACAAGAAAGAGAATGAGATGTGCAAGAAACTAGATTGATTTAATTTTTCTTGTTTGATAAGATAAATATAGAAAAGGAGGAAGATATAACCCTACAGATTTCAACAACATTTTTCAAAAGTTCAGTACAAGTCATTGTGACCCTCTCGTTAGATGTAATGTACGAGTTTCACAATATCCATCGATGTCTTTGCTTCCCATTTAGCTTGTTCTCCATATCGTTAATTCGAGACTCTCCATCTTTAGAACTCCAAGAACAATCAACCTTTATAAATACATTTCGCCACAAATCTTTCCCGTACACAGATCTATCGGAATAGCTCGTTAAGTATTCTTTTAAGGCAAACCACGATGACCCACTTGACACCGTTCGGGCTCCTTTAATACTCGCTCGAAGGTCTCTCGAAATAGAAGGCCTCGATGAGGGCAGGGCCAGGGTTTCCCAGCATGGTTAAATCGAGAGATGGTCGATTCACGAAACGATCCTTTAACCGGTGTCCTTTTAACCCGGTCAATCGTCGGAAGGCTCCGAACGAAGGTACACCCCTTAAGCGGGGTGCAAAGTTTGAACAGGGGCAAGTTAAAGGGGGTTTTGTTCGACCAAACGTCGTCCATTATCTACTGGTTGGCATCCACGATCGAGAACCGGCTGCCCAGAGAAATCCGTTTTGCGAAACCACATTAACGAACCGACTGTTCGACGATAAATTATCGAATACCGAAACTCCGCTAAATCAGCTTTCGCGAGCCGAGTGTTTTCTCTGCTCGTAACGTCTACAGTAGAAGTTTAATGGAATTGATCAAAATATTTCCCCGTTTCCGATGTTCCATTTACGTCTGGTATAAATCTCGATCGATCTATCGTTAATTTACGTATCTTCCTTTTAATGGAGATGGTTGAAGTCCCTCTGGGAGAGCGAATGGAATAACGTGATTTATCGAAGTGCAAAGTGCAATCTTTATTTGCCAATTTATATCGTTACTTTTGATGAAACGTATCGTAAAACGTATTAATTCTCGAGAGGGATGACAACGGAGGCACATCAATTTAAAGCGAAATTGTAGCGTTTATCCGAGAAAAATTGTGTTAAAATTGAGAACTTTGAAGATAGCATTTTTCCAGTAGAAAGAGCATTAGCCTCATCGAGGCTCGGCAATTTCAACGGTGATTTTTTTTTTTTTTTTCACGAAGAAGGACGTTGGCTCTCAGGGGTGCGAAGAACCCGGAAAGTCAGCCAGCGAGACATCCTCGCCAGTGGTTTTCGGGTACAGAAACTCAAGGAGAAGAGAATGAGAGAGAAGGGTGGAAAGAGAGAGTAGAGAGGACGACAGTTTTCCCCTTAACGAATTCGGAAGTGCGCATACCTAATGGGGGAAGGCTCTCGCAGAAACTAATTTCGAGCAGTCGGGACTTACGGGTCCGTGAGTTCGTAAGTAATTTTGGAAAGGCTTTGAGAGCTCGAGAGGCTCGACGATAATTTGACCGGCGTCGGACGTGCACGAAGGGTAGGTCGGGGTGAGAGACGAGAAGAAGGGGGTAGTTGGTGAAGAATGAAAGGAAGAACACACCCTTAGAAAATAGGGATGAGCGTAGAGAGTCCATGGTTTATATTAAGAGGGTTAAAACTCACTTCCGTATCGACGAACATTTCCGCAGCTTCGTCCTTCCGCTCGAACGGAAGATAAATCCCTTTAATCGATTGTCTTTTCATTAGTCTCTTTGGTTCATATTTTTCATCGGGTTTTTCCGTACTTTCTCTCCAGCACTTCGTTCCTGGAGCACTCGGGCGACCCTTTGATCGGACGACCAGAAAGATTCGAATTGAAATAAAGGGAGCACCTAGTAATTCGGTTAATTACAACTTCGATTATCGGCCTCCAATTTGTTTTCGTATTTCGCGACTGTTCTACTCTCTGAGTCGATACACGTTTATTCCGCTTTTATTCTTTGTCATACACTCAACTGAAAAATGGAGGAAAAAACAGTCATGATATCGTTTTACGACGCTGTTGTAATCTTACTTTTATTAGATATTATAGCATTACAATTCTTCTTCTGTTTTTGAGAACGAATCTATACAAAGATGGGAGCTATTCTCGAAGTAGATTCAGCTCCGTGTTAGATAAGAATTATTTATTCTATGGCGCCCGATTTCGACTTTTATTTTTGGTCGTTTTTTTACTCAATCACCTTGCAATCCTAATGAGAACTTTTTTTTATTAACCCTACGTTCTTTGAATTATTTTACTAACTTTTCGTCACATAAAGAAATGTAGTCTTGGAGAATTGTCTACGGTTGATTATTCATTTTTAATTAACACATTGTTGACAGCTTACGAGTTAACTCATATTTTCATGCTCAAACGTTGTTGACACGAGATAACTCGTGTTTGTATTTACATTAGCTATTTCCATTTTACCACAGGAATAAATTTACTAAAATGTATAATATGTGTAACTTTTAATATATAGAAAATATGTATAATTTTCCACTTCAATTTATTACGTATACATAATTTAGATTCTTTCAATTTCATACTCAATTACGGAAGAAATAGCCGGTGACATGAGTTAACATTAGAACTACTAAGCAAATCAAAATGACTGGTTCCTTATTTTTTCCAATAATTTTCCAAATTGATGGAAAGCCTTAGAGAAGTTATTCTGCATCCATTTTATATAGTATTAATTAATTAATTAACCCTCTCCGCCATTTGATTCCTCTTTCCCTATTTGTTTAATATAAATAAATATATCAAATCGTATGCCAGTAGATCTAGTAGATTCTACGTAAAATTGTCGGCTGGCAATGTGTTAATACTAGGAAGAATAGAATGAACCACGAAATATTTATTTTGAGATACAAAATTATTGTTAATTTCGAAAAGTCTATAATTAATAGATAAGACGTTAAGTGCCACAGAAAGCTGTGTCGAGTGTAATTCGATTTACGAGTGCAAAGAGTTAAGGAGAAGAAGAAGAAATGCATTTATTTTTGTTTATTCTTCATTGACATGTCCTTCTAAGAAAGTGCGGCTGTATTGACAAACGTTGGTAGAATCCAGCAAGACTTCGAAGTCCTCGAACCTAGACAACCATTTAGCCAATTTGAAGTTGAACGACTCGAAAAGAGGGAGAAGATTCCACCGGAGAGGCATCTGACGTGAAGCCAAATAGTTTAGAGAGGAAAGTTTCCCGTTCGTTCTTGTAATTCGATGCCCGAACGAGAATTAATCGACGATCTCAAACTTATCGTCCTTCGAGTTTTTCCAGAGTCTCTTCTCTTTCATCTCGACCCTCCAATCGCGCCAGCTGTTGTAATTTTCGGACGTTTTTATTGCACTTTCGACGTTGTTTAAAATCCCTCCGCCCATTCTGTTTTCCAAGCACTTTTCCAATTTATTGCAAGCATTCTCCATGAATAACAATGCCCTACTGTTTTTCCATCGAACATGCGCTACGTTGAAATATCTTCTCACGGTCGGAGTTGACATTTCATTTCGGAATTGTGTAACCGCAATTTAGATAGAAATGGAGTCATCAGGAAGGAACGAGTCGTTTGCGAAACAAATAACACGCTGCTACACGATAGACTTCTACTGGTGGGAGGAGAAATGAATTTCTCGTTCCAAAAACATGACCAGTTTTGGACTCTGTGCTATGGGAATCTATTAAAATGAGCAAACAATTGAACACCGAAGATCTATGCAAACGTATCGGGCTACATATATGGCATTTCCGACGGATGGCAATTGTGGAACCATTTGGAGCTGCGAGTTCCGCATTCCGTTTTACTCTCTCTCTCGTCCACTTTCGGGAAATTCGAATGTCACGGTCGAGTCCCGTAAGGTTTTTTCATACGCCACATCATTGATTATTAGGCATTCTCTTTTTACTTTTCATTTGATATTTTTCAGCTGTAACTTCTACTGTTACCTGAGGGACATTTCTTCTAAATTTTCATTTCATATGTAATGTAATATTGTTGATGTTTGAGAATTCACCTAGAATTTCACTCTAAGTATTCAAAATATGGCTATATGGGTCGAAAGAAGCTTACGATCAGAGCACAGGTATAACGCGACAACCTCCAGAAGTCTCCTCGGAGGTAGGCCTGTTTCGGCAGGATCTGATTCGCCAGGCGTCATAAAGATATTTCAATGTCACGACTTTGTCAAGTGCCTCCTTCAAGAGGCTGAGCAGGGTGGATTAAATAAAAAAAACGGTGCGAATAGGCGGTATTTAGCGAGAAGCTCCGTCGCTCAGGAGACTTCTTGAGGTTGTCGAACGATACAGTAGACTCTCGTATAACACGAATTCCTACAGCTACTGTCTTCATACACCGTGCCAGATAATAAAACAGGAATTCAGTGCTTCAAGAATTAAATCTGATGCACTTTCACATTACATTGTTTTCATCATCCTACCCAGATTCTTATTCTCATCATTACCTTCTTTTTTATTAAATTGCAATGAGTTCAGTCATATGCACACGGTTGAAGTTTCGCATTTTACCCCCTGCCATATTCCACCCCCCATTTAGATGTTAGAAATATAGTGTTCAGATTGACAGTCAGCGACTGAAATAATCCTAATATATGAATTTTCGATTAAATCAAATCTGTTTTGTAGCTTTGGCCAGACTTCCAGTGAAATCGACCACGACGATAAAATCGCATAGACAATATAGTAGATCTTAGGAAAAATAAGTGTATCAGTTAGCTCGAAGAAAAATAATAATAAGAAGAATGAAATTTCCTGTCACGAAGATACTTCGTCATTTCCACACCCCATTATTTTATACTCATTTTGAAACCCCAACCCGACCTGAAATCCTCCACTCCTCTTCGTCGTCGTTACACGTACGAGGCCGTCGTTTTACGCGTTGCCGTTATTTCGGATAATTTCGTTAGGTTTACGTGGTTACACACGCGATGAGTCGGTTTCGAGGCAAGCCCCTTTAGCTATCGACCGGCATAGCTTATCGTCGGTTATCAGTTTGGAATATAGCCGCGCCATTCGCTCGCCGGCTGACTGGCTTCGTATTACTGATATCGCCTCGTGTACCTCGATGTAAGCTCGATTATGCTTACATCTCGATAAGGCGATCGGCTTTGCGCGAAAGATTAACCCTTCGGTTTTGCCCTAGGTACGTGATATCGATTGAGGATACCTTTGTTTTCGTTTGCGCGAACTTTCACTGGGTTGTTTCGCATTTTATCGTTCACTGTTTGGGTCGTTCGGTTGTCAACCCCTTGCGGAAGAAGTTGTTTTCGAATGTTGTGAGATACTCATTTATTTGGAGATATAATGTACTGATCCTGCATCCTGTTACTAGTATATAAGATAAATGCGAATATTTTGTAAACGGAGATACTATGTGCCACAGCTACACCAATACTTATCATCATCCTTATTCATCCCCGAATCATCTTTCCCAATTCAAAAATTCTTACTTTCTTACTTTGACCTTTCAATTCCTTAACCCATTATCCTACTTCTACACTTTTTCCACAATTTTTACTACAATTGTCATATCTTGCAGGTTCAGTTCATTCTCATTACGAGCTTAATGTTTTTAAGTTTACAAGTCAGTGCTAATTCCAAATCCTGTTGATATTTATCAACATCATTATACCGTTGTTCTAAGGAGATTCTGCTTCTGAATATCACATATTCAAAAGCAAAAAGTTCTCTTATTCCTGTTGATTAAGAAGAGCGAATAGCCTTATTTGTCATTACAGCAGTTCAATACCACCTTTTTCATCAGAAAGTTAAAATGTTTATGTCCATAAATTAGAAATTACTATTTGTGTAATCGAAGTTCAATGGTTGTATTCCAATTTTCACCTCTGATCGCATACACATGCGGTGATAAGCTATAATTAAATTTTTTCTTAGGTGACATATGTGCGTACTTAGTTATCGAACGGTTAATATTCTAAATATTGTATTCTTCTTTTTGGTAAATGATAGAAACTTGACAGTGTCACAAGACAGGGCTAAGAGATGGTCTTTGAAAAAAGTCTTAAGACTTTCATAGAATTTTTTCTCTACGATTATTGTTTGGAATGGAGCAGCTAGCATAGAATTTGAGAGGACAGACTTCTGTTTCTCAAATAAAGTAGGGAATTTGGAGAGTTCACAATAGAAAGTAAAGCTGACAGGAAGTTAAGAGTTGATCAGAATTAATCAGGCTATCTGTAAAAGTCATCGAGGTCACGAGATTTATGCGTCACAAGCAAAGACACGAATTGGAACGATTCGAAAAGGATGAGACACTCGAGCCATCGATCGGTTCATATTTGCCTCTATTTGCTTTTAATCTCGTTAAGGGGCAAAGGTCAAGCGCGACTCGCGCGCCTATAAATCTCTCGAAATTGGGTCACCGTCGTTGCTCGATATCACCTGAATCAGTACCGCTCATCTTTTTCCTCCAACGCCAAGACATTCTTGCAATTCCAATCAAAAGACAAATCAACCTTCCCCCATCTTACATTTCCCGCGAAAACCCAAAAACGACCTAGCTACGATTAAAAATGAAATTGGCACACATTCACATGTTTCCCGGTGGGCAATTTCTAAATTCCTCGAAACACAACGATGAACTGGCATCGTGCAAAATTGCAATTCCAATTAACAAACAAATCAACGTTCCCTCTTCTCCCATCTTACATTTCCCGCGAAAACCCAAAAACGACCTAGCTACGATTAAAAATGAAATTGGCACACATTCACATGTCTTCCGGTGGGCAATTTCTAAATTCCTCGAAACACAACGATGAACTGGCATCGTGCAAAATTGCAATTCTAATTAATAAACAAATCAACGTTCCCTCTTCTCCCATCTTACATTTCCCGCGAAAACCCAAAAACGACCTAGCTACGATTAAAAATGAAATTGTCACACATTCACATGGTCCCCGGCGGACAATTTCGAAGTTCCTCGAAACACAATGATGAACTAGCATCGTGCAAATGTGCAATTCCAATTAAAAAGACAAATCAACCTTCTCCCACCTTATATTTCTCACCGAAACCTAAAAACGATCTAATTACGATTAAAAACGAAATTGTCACACATCCGCGTCTCGTCTGACGAACAATTACAAAGTTCCTCGAAGCACAACGATAAACGGACATCGTGCAAATTGTTCCAGTCGTTGACCATAATTTCTCGTTTTCCCCAACGTCCATTCTCCTCCTCGGACGAGCGAGCCATGTAAAAAAAAATGCAGCATTACATTATTACGCGACGATAAAAAGAATAAGTTATATTTCCATCCGACATCAAAGAGCCGTAGGACGTCAAAGAAACGGCGCGCTTTATGCACCCCTCAAATGAAATATTACCTCTTTCGGCCTCCGTGAAACGTTTCTCAGCGACGCATTGTATTATACTTTCAAATCGTTCTCGTGTAGCTATCGGTTAGCATCACTGTTACGAAATATCCACGATAGAATCAGTCTCGTTTGCTGATACCTCGCGAGAAAGAAGACCATCCGAAATTCGTCCTCATAGAATTCGCGTTCGGTTATTGATCGCGTTTGCTCGATGTACTGTTCGGGTTTGTCGGTCGAATGGCCAAGAAGAAAATAAAATTCCATCGTGCCAGGTTTCCCGTAAGGTCCGTAAAATCCCAGGAGAAACAAAACGCCAAGTTTCGGGCAGGATACCAAGTTGTATCCTCGGCTTGCAGAAAGCCCCGTGTATCTTGTATCTACGTGGCTACGAGTCATGGCTGCAGCGTGCATCGAACAGCCGACTGCTGCCTCTTGGTCGTAGCTTTCGAAAGAACCCATCGAACGATGGAGGATGGGGGTGGTTTCGTAATGTACTTTGGGTGTCGTACAGACCACCGGGATAGCTCGTTCGGAGCATCGGTGCCAGTCCAAGGCCGCCATTTGTCAAGAAAAGCCCTGACCTTTTGCGGTATCATTCGGGGATCGAACGCCCTCAACCCTCTCTCACCCTCTCACCCTTTTCTTTTATTTCTCGTCCGGCTGTTCCACCGGGCCGTTCGATGCAATAACGCTATCGATTTTAATTGAACTTTTAAAACCGATGGAATTCCTGAAAATGCCGGGTATTAATTCTGTATGGTCCGTGCGCCCTTGGGAATCGGTATTTGGTGCTTAGAGATTTATAGAAAGTGGACGTTTAAATGAATTTTAATCATTTGATCATTACGATGTGTATTTATGTGGATACTTGTCAGGTTGGAACTCTATTTTGTTCTATTTTGAAAATTTTCTTTTGGGACTGATTGAGAAATTAATATAATTGTGGGGTTGGAGTGGTACGCTTCTATAAAGAGTTTAGGAGAATTGGATCCATGAGATTTCGACGTTAAGCTACGATCCTAAAGCTACGATCCTAAAGCTATTTTTCGCGATCCTACGTAATAAACAATAGTGTGCAAAATTTGATTAAATAATACAGTGGAAAGTTCGACATTCAAAAAGACAAGGTTCGAAAATTCGCTCAAAACTGGAAGGTTAATTAAAAATCAACTGTTTCCAAAGTTTGATGATCCGTCAACCGGAATTTAACCTCTTGCCGTATAATGATTCTGGCACTCGTGTCGCGGTAATTGGACTACAAAATTTTTAACTTTTCCAAAAACTGTTAAATGGAAAAAAAACAGTAGGGCAAGAGAGGTTGAAATCAGTTCTATGCTATTGTGTTAACTTATACCAGTATATAGGAAATCAGTGATAGATTATTATTCCAACAATTAATTCTAAGTTATTGCGCGTTCAGTTATAAAAGAAATCCTAAGGCAAGGAGTTAAAAATCATCCGAAGACGTGTTGTCATTGCAGAATTAACTGCTTAACGCTGAACCGGTATCCAGTCAGGGCGGGGTGTTTAATTACGTCGCAAAAGGAATTAGACGAGGCGAATTGCGATAAGTGAAAAGACACGCTCTCGGTAGAAATAGCCGTTGCAAAGGGGTGAGAGCATTTAGTTTAATTCCAGTGACCTACATTGCTAATTTGGTAAATGCAATCCAGGTCGACCGAAACGGCACATATTTCGAGCTCGGACTAGCGAGACAATTTCGTCGGATATGCGACACTTAACTCCCCTGTAATAACGTTAATGTTATTTAGCGAATGGCAGAGACCCCGCCTGAGAAATAACGCGTTCGAACGAAGCGCGATTAACTCGTTAGCATTTCAATACCGCGAATAACGAGGCAAATATTTTACCCGACCCAGATCGCGATAGCGTCGTCGACGGGTTATTAAGGGCGGCATTAATTATAATTGATAACCTTCGAAACTCCACGTCGATCGTGTTACATGAAATTCAACATTACTTGTCAGTTCTTCCAAATAAATATCATCGCGAAGGGTCCTGCCCTTTTTCGTGAAATTCGAACGAATTTATGCAATCGTAAACTTGGTACAGTAGAGTTCCGCTAATTGTAAGAGCGCCTTCCCCTCAATATGTGCGAAGAGTGTCCCCCACTCTCAACCATTTAAAAATACAAACCTTATGTGCTCTTAAGAGCGCCGCGACTAAATTTAATTAAAATCGATTAATTTTAATAAAATGATCTAAATAAATATAATCGCATAATCAATTTCTGATAAATATGTTTATTAATTTATTAATCATGACCATTATAATTAAATAATAATTTATTTATTCATATAAAATATTAAAACTTTCACTTAAGAATGCTAAATCATGAGTTTTATTATTGTCATCTGGTACTTCTTTGCGTGGTGATGTTTCTGCCAATGGTTCTTCTAGATCAATAGATTCTGGACATTTTTTTAACCCAAAAACAAATGTATGTATGATCGAACTATTTCGATAGTCTAACGGATCTCTGCCTGGCGCTCTTAACCCTTTTAGTGCCGACCGAAAAAATTGATTGAATTAATAACAAATGTAGTTGCGAATAAAAAGAATGTTCATTTGGCAATAGTGTCATATAGAATACGCAATATGGAGCATAAATTGTGTATTTACAATTATATGTCATAAAATTACTGATATCGTATTGGAAACTGAATATTAACCCTTCGATGTCCAGTGTTAGCAATTTTGCTAACGACGATATATCGTTGTCCGACACTAAAAGGGTTAAGAGACACTCGGGTAACAATTCGAGCTAGTGCGGTAGTGGGGATAGAGATTTTTCGGAATTATTTCCCCTACTGTTCGACAACTCAAAGATGACTAGGGTGCGGCAGAACCTTTCGTTTTCAGTCGCCTATTCCCACTATATTATTTCTAGAATGCCAAAACCCAACCACCTAAATTAAACACTGTACATAGCCGTAATATTTCCGTATTTGCAGTTGTTTGGGTGGATAAATGCGACATGGCTATCTCCTCCACGAGTCAGACCCACGTTCATTTGCATAGACATCTTTCAGTTGTCGGTCTGTACTATAGGTTAATGGAAAAACGAGATTTACGAGAAAACCTTCCTAGGTAAACTTGGCTTTGCTGGAACGAGAGACACGTTAGTCACCAAGGTGTAATTTGTTGTAAAAGATAAAACCTTCGAGCGATAACTAATGTCTTACGTGACGTAACGTTTAAATGCAGTCGAAATATTGGAGTTTTGCCGGTGCAGGCTATCGGGAAGATCGCAATAAATTCACGGTGTACCTGACCTACATTATAAGTCAAGGATTAGCATCGAGGGCGATTCTGAATCCTATTATGCGGTAATTTACGTTTAGCCCGGAAGGATGCATGAAAAAATTTCAAACCACACCTCCACCCATTCCTAGGACATTTGACTTCGTAATTTTTCGCGAACGACGGCACAACCCTCTCGAGGAGAGAAAGAGAGGACCATTTGGTTGGACAGATTTCGAGGATAAACTCGAGGAGGAAACTCTGTCCGTTACTCGATGCCGTAATTTCCATGGAGCAGACGATTTTGCAATCGACGCTTCACCATCACGACAATCCTATTAAATTACGCGTCCTTTCCAAGTCCATTATTACTTCGATAATGAGGGTAACGTGATTATTCTGCCCTGTGAACTTTAACCTCCTATTACGTAACACGTTTCATACGATAATGTACTTATTACATTAAATCGCCTCGATTTATTCGTTTCGTTTCTATTCTCCCTCCAATTTTCACGAATACATCAAGAACATCGTGGACAATGTAATCAATTTCCTTAACGAATGTTTATCGAAAGGGTCGTCGTAGAAAGAATCGTGTAGAGAAATTACAATTCATACCGAACGATTTATAGTTCATCGAATATTTCATAAATTCATAATAAATCAGTCTTGCTGTCGTATTATAAGTATTATCTATTGATTGGTACTCACAATTAGATATCCGATGCTCTTTAAATTAATAAAAGGGACATTGTTCTTGCAGATGCGAAAAATACGTTGGAAGTTTGTACGTCGATTTTTCTGCTCTCCTTTTCTTCCGCTTCTTTCGCGAGGAGAACCGTTGGCTGATATATATTACAGGGATGCTAAGCCACTTTAAAAGTTTCCTTACTGCGACCCAAATAAATCATAGCCTCGTGCGAGCAACGGTGCGTGATGTACGGGTGTTAGGTCCGTCTGAGACATTTTTGAGGTTGCAGATGGTGTTATTTTTCACGAGTCCTTTTCGTCCTTTTCTCGTCATTTTCTTGTTCTTCTGTCGTCCTTCTCTGGTACGTCTGACCGTACGTATTCTACTTGCGAGGTCGATTTTTCTTAAAACTACGACACGCTTGCACACAGCTTAAGCTACTACCCTGACGTTTATTTCGCGGTTTATCATTTTTCGAGATCGTCCGCTCGTTCTTGAGAGACCAGTATATTTCTGTCTTTATACACATCGATAATTTTGCGATAAGTTACCTGAGAGTTTCAAGGTTAAACTATGTTTCTCTTTCTCTTTCCTATGGATCGGTGAAAAGTGTTGAGAGTCGGGCACGTAAGAGGGAAGGAATGTGTTAGCCTCGAAGCCAACCAGGTACTTGTTACGAAACTACGCGGATGTTTGCGTTTAGAGGTGTACTTATTGAATATTTACAAATTGTAAATGTTGGAATGTGTGGCTGAGAACATCTTAGGAATTGCAGGATAGGGTATTGATTAATTTTTAGATTGATGGAATGATCGGTGGAAACTTGGGTGATTTTTAACAATAGAAATACGGACGTTATGTTTGTTGTATTTAAATACACTGAGCAGTTTGGAAAAAAGAAATCTGGAGGTGCAAGGAATGATCAATTAACCCGACCGCTTTTAATGGTTGTATGAATTTTAAAGAATTTGTGTGATAAGCAGTGGTGATGCTGTGAAACCACAATAATTGAAGACGTTTGTTTTATGTCACGTATTTAATCGATAATTTTTGTATATTTTACAAAAGATGTAGCAACAAAAAATATCTCTGTTGTTGAGAAATTGATTTTAAGTTTCACAAAGTAGGAACGGAATATTCACTCGCTGTTTCAACTTGGAGAATTTTAGAAGTAATTAGAAACTGGTCACTTTAATACGTTGAACGACAACGGTATTTCGTTAGTTTCGTCATTTCTGCTGAAATGAAACTTTTTTTATTTAATACACATTTTTATGGAGCACAAACTTTAAAGACACTGATAGATAGATATTTGGCAGACCTTTTTTTTAACGCCAATATTTAATTACTCAGTATGTTAGAAAATTCATAAATATTTCAACTTAAAAGTTACATGAAGTTTCATTGAATTAAAAAGCACCGGTGACTCCCATGACAGTCAATGTGTTAACCCATTCGAGACCAATTGCATACCGTGTGCGCAATACATTTCCGAGCCAAAAAGACCGACTGCACACCGTGTGTGCAATGATCTTGAATTGCTATTATCAGTCATTATAGAAAAAACTGCCTTCGAAATAAGACTAGCTGAAAATAAAAGGTACCTTACAAATGTGTAAACATTACATTTGGTATTTAATTCAATTTCGACCCTAAAGTAGGTGACCCAAAGCCACAATCATTAGAAATACAAGAAGTGGTAAATATAAAGCGAAAAGTTATCGGTATTTCTGGATAGTCTCCAAAAAACTGCACGGTCTCAAATGGGTTAAACACTAGAAAATTACACATTTCTTCTGCTCCTAGATCAAGATGCATTAATTAATAACTACTGCGACTTACTTCCACTTGATGTTTCACTCTTTATCTCCATTCGAACTGGAGAGTCGTCTACTGATTTTTAACACGTTCAACGCCACGGGTACTTAACTAATTTCATCAGTTCCACTAACGTGAAATCTTTTCTATTCAAGTCATATATACTTAAAGCAGAAACTTTGAAACATGGATAGATAAATATTCGGCAGACATTTATCTTTTTAACGTCATTATTTAATTACTCAATATGCTAAAAAATTCACAAGTATTGCAATTTAAAAGTTTAGATAAATCAATTTAAATAAATCATAGAATTCAATAGTGACGGCCACCGGTGACTTTCATAGCAGTCAACGTGTTAAACAATTTCCGTGCATTTGTCCTCTTCTATGACCTTACCGTCTGATACCAGGCAAAAATGAGAATGTAATCGTCAGTAGTCAGAATATCATAGCTCTTCCTCAGAATTACGACTGTTACATCTTGCGGTAGTTGAAAATGAAGCGCGAACAGCAATGCAGCTTATGTTTTGGTACACGGAATACCCGTAGGCGTCTATGCTGTTGCGAGGGTGGCAGCATGTGCGAGCGAGTGAATTTCGGAGTCAAGACTCATTCCCGGGATGGCAAATTACCAGTTGGATTAATCTGCCGTGTACTAGCTGTGCACACTTAAGATGCACGCCAAGGGTGCATATAGATAGGCGGAACATGTAGGACGAGCCGTCTGTCTGCACAATGCATCTGCGGCTGTGCTCGGTGACATCCTTATCTGCATTGTTTCCTCGCATATTTAGCCGCAGTAATATCAAGTCAATGCAGGTCTCGTGAACATACGTCGATTTGAAATTTTGGACAATTTTTAAAAATTGTAATTTACATACTTTGTAATACTTCCAAGTACCTACTTGCATTTATATGGACGTCTGTTATGTCAAATTAGAACGTATTACTCCAATCAGTTAATACGAAATCTACCAGAGTGGTTAAAATTACTTGAGCTGGAATTTTAAAAAATATTCCTGAATTTTCTAACGCAGTTTCTTTTTCAATTTTTTATGTCTATCTTGAAGCCTGTAAGCGACTGAAGTGATCAAGTTTTTCACCCCCTGTGTGTAATTTATTTGATAACTTTAAATATATTGACTTAATCATCGGTAGGTTTAGTGTTAAGACGTTCATGGAGGTGAATACTATGCATTGCGTTCATTTTCATTGTAACGTAGAATGACATGATGGCTATGACATTCATGTCATGTCAAATGATAAAGCCAATTATAATTCATATAATTTGATAGAACTTTGATTTTTTACTACGATGCATTTTAACCAGTTTACTGTGATTGACGTGTAAATATACTCGTCACGGAGAAACGGCAGAATTTGGTGTATTGACGAATATACACGTCATGCGTAAAACTTAGTGATTATAGGTTATATAAATTGTAATTTTGACGAAAATTGAAATATATTCGTAAATTTCAAGATGTTCGAAATATTTCGGTGCCATGCCGAAATAAAACGAACAACTAAAAAGTATAAATAATTTGAGATAGATTTATCTCTCGATTTTCCTGACTCACGTAGGTGCGCACTTTCAAAAGAAGTCGTTACAGTTAATTGATTAAACTAATGGCCAACTGATTCATTGAATATTTTCATATTATTATAAAAGTAAAGCACTTGACTACCTATTTTTGCAGCTCCCTAACATTTTTTCTATCCGCGAATAAGTACGTTCCCAAACTTTAAAACGTTTTAATTCGTTTCTAAATTGAAATGAAACCCACCGAAAAATTCTTTCTTCCTGTCACGCAAGAGACTGACAATAAGACAGTAGCGCAAATTTGTGAGAAAAAGAGAGGAACATGCCTCGACGATACGCGCCGCGTAATTTCTCGTTTGCTCTGATATATCTCGAGCGAAGCTCGCTATGCACGCAGAATCAAGAGAGAAGAAGAGAGAAAATGGGCAGAGAGATATCTCTCCCTCATCCTCCGGTAAGATTAAGTCGTGCGGTTATAAAGATACCGCGACATTACAGTATCTCACGAACACAGGAGCACGAATAAATCCTAGCGTCAGGATTCGTTCCGCGGTAAAGCACTGTCCTGCCGCGCTTTATTCGCGATTCTTGTTTCTCTCTTGCACCCAGAACACTTGCAACATCCATGGACCAGTGAGTGGAGGCTGGTTGTCGTTGCATAATGCACTCGAACTTGCGGCCATCCTTTGCGAACCTCTTGGGCGTTAACCTCGACGGTTTTCCTGCCGACTCTTCTTCCTACTTCGTCTTTCACGTCCGTTCTTTGCCTTCATCCCTCGCCCCCATCTTTTGCTTCTATATTGTTACACCTCTCATAGGCTCTTCCGAGTTTCGGCATTCTTCCAAATAAAAATTAGTGTTGCGGAGCAATAATAAGTCCCTGAGGCTCACAGATGTAGCTCAATCCGTCGTAGGGTTTTTAAGGGGTTAACAGTGGCGATGGTTCCGATGCGAAACGACCCCACCTGCCTTACAGGGTGTCTCACCCTCTCAAAATACGCTGGCATTAACATATTCGAATGTACTGTAGCGACTTCCTGTTAACAATACAGTAAAACCTGTTTTTGTGCGGTCCATTTTTATGCGATTTTATTTTTGTGCGATTTGTTTTGTGCGATTTATTTTGTGCGGTATATGAATTCCATCGGTGTTGGCATTATACACTGTCGCAAAGTTTTCTATCAGTGTGCACATGTACACTACAAAGCGCTGCTCGGCTCCAGACGCTATGTTCATTTGTTATCAGCAGAATACGCATCACAAGAAGATGCGTGTTTGGACTACGACGAGCAGCAGTAAATTATGTGCATTTCGAAAATTTCTCCATGTGTAAAATGCGAAATTAATTTTTTTTTCAACGTTTCCATGTATAATTTAATTATTACTTTTGTCTGAAAGCACTTTCTCAGTGTTTCATAAATCTTTGACATATTTTCCAAGCGCGACTTTTTTATGCGGTCCCTATCCACCGCATAAAAAAAATTTTTTCTAATATGTTGTGAAAAATTATTTGTTATAAGTGTTTGTGAAATTTCTGAATATTTCTTTTTTGTGCGGTTTCTTTTATGCGGTCCCTATCTACCGCACAAAAACAGGTTTTACTGTACTTCCTGTCACTAACGCAACGTGCTGATCGATGCAACGATTCGATTTTCGAATCTAAAGGGTTTGAAGGAGCAAATTCGCTCGATACTCCAACTTCATATCAGCGTAACAATACGCAAACAATAGTTTGGCCCGTTCATCTTCTCGTTCTCCCCTGTGAGTCGTTTACCTTCGACCTTCTTTCGTTCCTCTCAATTTGCGTCCTTGTTTAAACCACTTTCACGTTTCCGGCCATTGGATTCTCTCGTTACGTAGACCCTTTCATCTACCTATCTGAAATATCTTTCGGGGATGCACGTGCTCGGTTTCTCCGTGCATCTCTCCATCCTTCTCCTTTCTCACCCCTTTCTACCCTTATCTTTGCCGACGTATCGCGGTTGCCCGTAACGTGTCGCCTTCTCGTATCAAAATATTGTATCCAACGACCCGATCTCTTTCTCCACCCTCTACCTCTCTCTTTGGACGTGCTGGTAGAAATTCTCTCTTCGCCGTTCTTCCGTGTCCTTCTTGTCGGGTGCAGACTCTATCTACCGAGGCGAGAGGACGGAAGGTATGCAAACCTCCGACGGAAGCAAGTTTGGGGATTGAATTTTACGGTTTGGTTACGCGTGCACTACTTTGCCTTTCCTCGCCTGCCCCTTGGCCAAGGTTTTACCGGTAAACCTTTTGTGCATGGTCGACGAAGGATCTTCTTATCCGAGCTGACCAACCCTCTTTCTTCTACTTCTTCTACTCTTGAATTCTCTCGGATTCTCCTCTAGCCACGAATTTTAACGAGGAATTTCAAGGATTCCTTGATAGTATTTTACAGTCGTTCCTCCATCGTTTTGCATTTATGCATTCGCAAGCGCGAGCGGGTTGCCCTTTGATCTCTTTTTTCGAAATTGTCGAGTTTGCCCTCGATTGAAAATTGAATCGGAGCATGGTACGGGTTAAAGCTCGCCCGCTGGGAAAGCATCTCCTTTCGAAACTCGGAATATTTTAGCGAACCGGCCTTTGTACGTGGCTCTTTATTAAAAGCGTAACTTTTGAAGTCCGAGCGCATTCTCCGAAACCGTATCCTTTGTGCACTGCACTCGATTATGCGTGGATTTCGGCCGAGCGTTGCAAAGCAGGAATTTCTTTTGAAATTTCGATTTTCCCTGGGATGAAGTTACCCCGTGTATGCCTAAAGGTGAATTAAGAGAGTTCGAAATCTGATCTCGATCCTATCCTTTTCTTACTCTTCATCTTTATTATTCTACTTCTTTAATAGAAGATGTTAGATTTACAAATCCCGAGTGAATTCGACGTTTGCCATTGTTGTAGAAAAAAAGAGAACATAGAGCTGGCAAAGTCAGTGAATTATTTCACGGGAAGCGAGTTGCATGGATAGAAAGATGGTTTCTTTCTCTTATCTTTCGATTAAGGACAGTTCCCTCGGGGAGTTCGAACGGAGAGGTCGAACCTATATTGTTCTTATTCCCAACTCATAAACTCCGGTCTTGATGAGCTCATCAGCCCAGAAAATGCCACTGAGACTTGGCTCTCTTTTACCCCAATATTCCTGTAATAATTTCATCCCCCTTATTGGATCAAAAGAGTCGAATTTAAATCGAAATGTTTACCGTATATCCTCCTCCCCTTGTCTTGCTCTCATTTCTCTTAAATTGTATGCGACAAAAACATCCCCTGCTGTATTTTTACATTTCAGCTCGTTATTGCAACGAATATAACACTAGATCTACGACAGCCGTCAAATTGACGAGTTCGTACCTTTTTAAAATTTTTTTTTAAAAAAGAGAAGCAATGCAGTAGATATTTCACGCGCATCTTGTTATATACGAATTACTAAACTTATTGTATTTTTTGCCACTTGATCCATCTCTTTTTTAAGTATTTATTTAATATATTTAACCTCTTGCTTTGCAATAACGAGTGACACTCGTGATGAGGTAAACGAGACAGGAAAGTTTCAAGTTTTCCAAAATAAATTAAATTGAAAATATTAATGAAACGTGACGGGATAATATTATCTCTATAATATTAATATTACGTTTAATTATACGGCATATGAAGAATCATTGATCAGTTTTTATTTTAGCAATTAAATTCTGAATTATAGAGGAGGTAGTCGCGAAACAAGTCGTAATGTAAAATTAAATATGACAGTTAAAGTAGTTCTAGCTGTATTCAGAACTAAAAGTTTCTTTTTTCATTAGAAAAGAAAAAAATTGCGTAAGAATTAATGCAGGGGCTAACTTCACAGAGGTCATTTCATTCACTTTTTAGACATTAA
The DNA here is from genome assembly GCA_910591515.1 of Cerceris rybyensis. Taxonomy (NCBI): domain Eukaryota; kingdom Metazoa; phylum Arthropoda; class Insecta; order Hymenoptera; family Crabronidae; genus Cerceris; species Cerceris rybyensis. The sequence continues at coordinate 10,051,892 of OU342795.1, forward strand.
AAAACATCTTTCTCTATAACTATGAAGTAAAAAATTATGAAAAAATTCACTAATATTCCAAAAGCATAAAATAATACATTGCTAATTTTTTATTAGAATCCATCGACTCGTTTTTCCATTAGAAAAATAAAAAAAGATTTTACGGACTTAGCAAAAATTTTTTTCCATAAGACCCATGTTAAATATGTTATTTTTAAACACGATTTCTTCATAAACCTTGTGGACGAACTCGTTGAGATTCCGGTTATAATTATAAAATATCGTGAAGAATATAGTTTCAAAATTTTAAGGAAATCTATCGAAAAATGATAAATGCCTAGAACTACCTTCAATTAAATATGACAGATTTATCCGTCATAGATGTAGGGTTGAGACCAATGCACTTCCGTCGATGGATGTAAAACTGATGAAAGTTTTTGGGAAAATCCCAATGGAGTTATCGCTTGCAACGACAATTTCATCCCCCTTGTATCGCGTTTCCCTGTTTTTTTTTTTTCGTGCATTAAGGACTGTTGTCCCCGAAAGGAGGGAAAATCACGTGGTGATCCCTCATTCGGGGACACGTGATTTATTACGATCATCTGCGGTTTTTGTACGACAAGTCGTAATCTCGCAATCAATCAGCCTTCGGGAAGATCGCAATGCCCGATGGATACTCGAGCGTAAGCTGAAAGAATGAGAGGAAAAGAGAGAGAACTGGGACAGTCCATTTCTCTTTTCCGCATATTTGCGTGAAATTTGTTATTCGAGAAAGATGACCGCGTGGAAACTGGGGGAAACGTCAAACGTAATAGTGGAATTATTGAATGAAATACAATGTAGGAATATTCGGTGTGAAATTACAACCGAAGTGACATCGAACAAAGGGAGATTTAATGCGCTGGAGAACATGCCGTAATTTTCAATATTTCCTGAAAGTTTAAACGTATAAATAATAATTTAGATTTGACGTTCCTTCGCCTTCATGATATGATTTTATACATTCCATAGAATAATCTTTAACCCTTTGCCCTACATTAACGAGTGACACTCGCGATAAGGTGAATGGGATAGAAAATTTTCAACTTCCACAAAACCTATTAAATTGATAATATTAATAACATGCGACGCGATAATATAATTTCCTTAACATTGATATTACACTGATTACTTTCTATTTTAGCAATTAAATTCTGATTTATAACGGAGAGTCACGAAACAAATCGTAGGGCAAGGAGTTGATACTATAATAGATTTGCTGAAATCGTCAAATTGATGAGTTTCTATTCTTTTGGGGATAATTCTCTAATTTATAGAAAAACAGTGTAGTAGAGATTACACGTGTGTCTTGTAATGGACCTTTTGGTCAGTTGATTTTTTTTAAAGTACTTATTTATTTTAGTCAAGTGGGACTCGTAGACCTAGTGTTAAATCTTCGTGTTCCGAACAATGGAAAAGTTTGATTTATTTTCTCTCAGAGTGTAAAAACGTCTCGTATTTTCGTTGTTCCTTTAATAGACTGCTTTTAATAGTCCATCCAACCTGAGAAGTCTTAATGCACTTCTTGCAATTATCCAAGAATAACTGGAGAAATCGGAGTAGAGTCTAAAAGCTGATCACGTATCGCGGCGATCGATCACGCGAACCGAAGGGAAGTGGAGTTCCTCCGAAGTGACGAGGGTGAATAGGGGTGAGGCTTGCGACACCCGAAGACCGTGTCTCGAATTCCGGTTACACGATTCGTGCGGCCAACCAGGAGAAGAAGGGTTTCAAGAGTGAAAAGACCGAATCGGAGAAAATGGAAATTTTTCGGTCAGGCGTATCTGATTTCGACGTTCCACCCTCTCCGTTAAGTTATTTCTTCGGGAAACAGTGCTTCTGTTTCCATCGAGAGATTTCGCATCGAGATAGCTCTCTTCGCCGTATGAAACGCGATTTTATTATTTTCTATCTTTCTAAATGGCTCCCTTTTCTGGCATATTTGTGTCTATAAACTTCTCCTCTGCTCTCCACCTCTCACCCTATCGGTTTATCCGATTTTCGATTCCTCCAGCGCCTTTTTCGAATTGTTCTTTGCTTCTCACCCTTCTCTCTTCCTCAATTTCCTACATTTTCTCTTCCCCCTTTCGCTCTTTCCGTTGATTCTCATTCTCCACCCCCACAAGCTCTCACCCTCTTTCTCTCTTTCTCTTTGCTGTATGAATCGCGATTTTATTATTTTCCATCTTTCTAAATGGCTCTTCTATCTGGCATATTTGTATCTATACATTTCTCCTCTGCTCTCTCACTCTCGCCCTCTCGATTTACCTGGATTTCACCTCCTCCAGCGCTCTTTTCGAACTGTTCTCCAATTCTAACCCTTTCCTCTTTCTCTAATTTCTGCATTTTCTCTTCATCCCTTTCGCTCTTTTCGTCGATTCTCATTCTCCACCCCCACTAGCTTTCACATTTTCTCTCGTTCTCTTTGCCCTTTTCACTCTCATCGCCAATTCTCATCCTCCACCCTTTCCAAGTCTCGTTCTCAGTCTACCCCTTCTCTCAACCACCCTCGACCTCGGTTGCGCGCGTTTTTATTACATTGCCCGGTATACCGCGTTACCCAAATATACCCAAATTGAAACGAGCCGGGAGGCCGGCATTCGAGGCAGTCAGGTTTGCCATTTGCAGGACCGTATTCTCTCGAGGGATTTCGTCTCGTTCTACCCCAGGTATATGCGCCGATTTACCGTCGGAATTGGACCGACAACGATTCGCAACCCTTTTCCGCCCTAGAGAAATTGCTAAATCTCTGGGAATGCCTCTCGGGGGAAGAATCTTTCGCACTCGAGGAACTTTAACGATCGAGAGAAACGATACCATCCTCTTTGATTATATTACCGCTTAGGATACGATCGACCTCGCTCTTTTCCTTTGGTCGATCGTTCCTCTAATAACCACCGTCATCGAGATCGAACGGTTCTCCGTCGAAATTGCATCCTTGCTAGGGGTCCTTGTCCTCGGATGGGGATGGAAGGACGAATCTCTCTACCTCGTGGCTTTAACCTCGTACAGATTCTCCGGGTAATTCATAATTTAGAGATAATAGCTGCCAGTTTCGTCGACATTCTCCTATCCCCGACGGTTAACGATTTCTCGTACCTCCGGATTAACCTGGAAATTTTCCATTCTGGCGCGAAACACTGTAACAAAGTCCCGGCCGCGTATGCCATCTTGTAGCTAATTAGTCTTTCGACGATAAATGAGTATCCTTTGGACCCTGTGCCGCGCCATTTTAATGGAATATCGCGGCGTTAATTAAGATTCTCTTCCGACGGGAATCAGCTTCTCCGAAGGCACTTGGATCACGTAACTATTAGCAAATGCATTTACCGTCTATTAGCGTAGCGTTTCCGCGTCACACGAGAGCTAATGATCTTCTGGCGGCGGCAGAGCGGAAAAAGTACGCCGAACCTGCCTACCTCGAAAGGCGCGAACCCATCGTAAAAGCATGGAAAATTGCGTTATAAATGCATAGAGGAGTTTTAATGGACATTTTGATGTTCAATTACCGCGACCATTTCGCTTATAAATTCATTTCTCGCGTGCACTCTCTTTCACACTGTATCTATCCTCTCGCTTTTAAGCTTATGCCTCGCAAAGTGGATAGATCGAGGCTTAATCCGATCTTGTTTTGCCCAGCTGAAAAATCCATTCGCCCGAGGCAAAAAGATACCATCCATATTGCGCTCAGTGATCAAATTTAGCCCTCTCTTTTATTTCGGCGCTTAAACATTTCCGTACGGTGAAGCGCCAGGGATCAAACGACTGTGATTTCGATGCATCGATACTCGATCTACAATAGTACAAAAGCAAATTACACAATTCTTAAATTCCTTGAAGTTATTGCAATTCAAAGCAAGCGCGTCTCCGCTCGCTCCGCGTATCACAACGTAAGCGCAAGGAAGATCGATAATCGTGGAAAAACGAACTCTACATCGAAGGAAAAAAATGTTTGTACGATTCTAAAGGAAATTTCGTTGAAGACGGTATGGAATTTCCGTTCGTCGGGAAACTCGAGCCCGAAGAACCGGCCAAGAAGTGAACTTATTTCGTTTGGCTCTCGACGAGAAAGCCAAGTCGCACTGGAGTAGAAGGGGTGAGAGGAAGAGACGAGAAGGGTGAGAAACGATGGGTCGATCGGGGATGAGCGGAGAAGAGGAGTTTCAAGACCGATCCGATCTTCCCTCGTGGCAGGTTCGACACGGCAAATAGAACGTCGGAAAATTGTGTAGGGCAGAAATTCCGTAAGTGAAAAATTGATCGGAGGTTTGGCAGTGTCGGCTGCCCTCCCACGGGAATATCCGCCCTTTTTCTGCTTCCTTTTTTTTCACCTTGCTTTCTATCCCACTTGGTCTTTTTGTTCACGTATTCGCCACGGTACTCGCGAGATTCGAAAACCGTGAGGAGAGCGAAGAAGGAAGTTACTAGAGAATGGAAAAACAGCTGGAAAACACATTATATTCTTGTTACGTGTTACACTGCGATACGCTACCGAGTGAACTCAAATACAGAGCGATTTTTTTCCCTCAAACTCTTATCTCTTGGAAGAAGTTGGTGGAAGCAACGTTCTGTAATCGTATAAATGTTTTTTTTTTCTCTTCTACACTTTTTACTCGTACGTTATTTTCATGGGAACTCGTCCGGTGTTTAAATCACGCCGCCTTACGATAGCCTCGATCATTCTTCGTCCCTGTGCGAGAGAAGCGCGCAATTTTACGAGGCTGTTACTCTTCGTAGATCTAAATCTGTCCTCCCTCGGAACATTCGAAAGGGGTGAAATGAGCTACGAAGTATTTATTCCCATCGTGGAACTCACTCGTAAAAGCATGGCCTCGAATATATCGTCCGAGTCTCTCGTAATTCTCTTCGCACACGCGTATTTCTTGCATTCGTCTTTTTACTGCTTCCTCTTCGTCTTACATATCTGCGAGGCGGGAAGATTCGTTTTAAATATCACAGAAACTCTTTCACGTCAAGATGAATTATCGATTTTTAATTATTAGTTGCGACTTCCAATTACGAGCTCAAGTGACTCACAGTTGTGTAAGGATGCCTTATTCTTTATTTTAATATATAAAGATACAAAATTAAAAAAACGTGCTCGCTTCATAACCTCTCGCTATCGACTGACTCTCGCCACGTTTCGCCTTCGCAACCGCGGTCGCGATCGTTGCTTGTTTCTCGCCTCGTGGACGACATACAAACCTTCCAGAATTTTCTGGAAGCAGCTGGAATGCCACTCTTACAGTTGTAGAAGATTTTTTTATAATTAACTCCTTGCACTACGATTTCTATTTTCACTGCGTGCGCAATTGATTGAGAATTAATTCCTGAAATCAATATTTTTCTATGATTTCCCATGTTTCGTATAATTGAATACAATATTAACCCCTTAGCTTACAACTACTGTGTGAGACTCGTAGTGCACAAAATGGAATAGGAAATTTTGAAGTCTTCCAAAAACTATTAAATTGACAATGCCAGCCGATCACAAAAGGGTCTCACTATTTCTGTACTGTTAATATCACGTTCAGTTATGCTAAATATCAGAAACCTTTTGATTTCAGAAATTAATTTTGAGTCTTTACGCGTCCCATCAGAAAATAAATGATGTAAAAATAATTTAATTGTCTCATCATCAACTAATACCGTCAATTTAATAGATCTGAAAATTTCAAAATTCCCTATCCTTTTTACCGCATCATGAGTGTCACTCGTTATTGCAGTACCAGGGGTTAATTACGCAACGTATCTTTAATAATTCTATTGTCCACAAAATACTGTTACACCAAGCAGTTTCGCCACACAACATTTTCATACAAGAACAATCTCTTTATCATAAAATTACAACGATTCGTAAATAAACAGATACAAATTTTCTCCAGCACGGTCTCTTTCAGGCTATTTTCTATAATTTATTGTTATCTTATTGTTCGTCGTTCATACAATCTTCGACTCTCGAACGTCGACATCTCGCAATACATTCAATCGCCAATTACATCTCGAAGGGTAGTTTCACTTAGTCGTAACAATACTATCTCTCTTCGCTGATATAACTCAAAGTTGAAGTTGAAATACAGAAACATCAACTGCAACAATATGGCATCACAGACCTCGATAAATTATACAACCCCTCTTTCTCACCCTCTCGTCCTCCTACAATCCTCGCTGACCCAATGAACTCCTCGAAAGAGAAACAGAAGTAGAAACGCTCGAGGGGGTAAAAAGAGGGTAAAAACAAAGACGCAGCATTACGAGGGATTTTCCTTCTTCCTATACACGCAACGATTCTCGTAAGTCGGAAAAATAAACACGCGCCTCGGATTCCTCGTCTTTCTCGTTTTCCCTTGCGTTTCCGATTCCTTCGACATTATACAACGGGACAATGTCGTCTTTCCCCGATGTAATTGAGTTGCAAGTGAAATGTCTACTTTAACCCAGCATTACTTACCCGCAGAGAGATTGCGGTTTTACTTTTTCTTCGTTCCAACAACGGAAGAACAATAAGGAGACGATAAACACATACTTATTTCTTTTTTTATTTTTGAATTATTTTACTCCAACGTTTTACGATGAGGAGAATGGTAACGCGGTAAATTAGTGTATCACTATGGATCTTTCTAAAAGCAGGCAAGGCTCGTAAAAGTGCTCGAGTTGAAAGGTACTTTTAATTAAATTGCTTTAGTTTCAGTGCGGCACGCGATATCTCTTTGTGCGTATGACACGTTTTATATTTTCTCCGAGTCATGCGATATCACGAGGTTTAAAATAATTCAACTCGACCCTCCAGCAAACCCGAGACTTCTCGAATTACCAGTGAGAATATATTTGCTACGATGTTCTCCCTATTATGACAGCGCATTTAGAAACTTAAAGACTCAAGGAACTACGTGGATCGCGAATACGTCGGTGCTACCGTTTTTACGGCACTTTCGTTGTTTCATAATCCTTTATTTTCTATCCGGAAATATATCTCTTCTTCTCTCACCACCTTTGTATAACTTGCACGCAAATTCTCTCTTCTCATTTGGATGTACTTGGAAGGGTTGATACTCGCGTGCTTCCACCGAAAAGTTTTAATTAACGAAAGCGAAATAGATTAGCTTTTCCACTATTTGCGAGGTATCTACGAAGATTTCAAGACGTTGGTATTTTTGGAATTTTTTTAATAAGTTCCTGCTAACGAATGCTCTATTTCTCTCTCTTTCTACTTCTTCATTTTCTTTAACTTTTCCTTCATTCTTCCGCAGGGTGTATTGTCGATGATTGTTATTATTTAAATTGGAACAGGAAAGAAATCCGAAGCAATCTCGACTTCAGAATTTATCTTATCCTTGGCGTGTTGTCGGGTGCTTTTTAATTTTTGCAATTCATACAGTACTTCTATCCCCTTTGAAAGATATTACTATCAGAGGCACGCTATGTCGTCTGATTTACGAGCTTTTTTTAATCCACGTCCGAGACATTAACGCTCGGACCTTCTTCTGTCGCAATTAGCCGGGATATTTAACTTCTTCCTCCTATTTCATCTACGACGTTTTTAAAATTCCCATTAACCACACGGTAAAACGTTCTCCGGAATTATCGAGAAAACGTCACACACACTCGCGTTAAGGGTGCTTCTACAAATATTCGCGAAAATTCCTGAATATTCGCAAAACGGCAGTTCTCCGTGTTATATTTTCACTGGATGCCCTTTAAACTTTCCAAGGGATGGTCTCAATGTTATTTTCACCTGTACTCCTTGTCGAATTATCCTCTTCCGCTTCTTCTCGACTTTCTTCACTCTTCGTCTCGACTTCTTCTATCATTCTTCACTATTTTCTTGGACACTAGAGTTTTACTTGACACCGAAGCAACGTGTTCTCAATGAAAACCGAGTGGCAGGGCTCGTGCGATGAAAAGCATTTTCGAGGAGAATCCTGGTATCTCGAGAATGCTCCTGCCGTTGCATTCGAACGTCTATTTCTTTCTCTTTGCATTTTCGCTGACGTTGGTACCTCTGATTTTTCCTACCTTTCTTTTATCACTCTTGATTGATTGTTTACCCTCCTCGATTTGTTGTCCTTTTGAGACGAGCGATTGATAAACTCGATGATGAGAGCGGAAAGTAAAACATGGAAGCGTAAGTTTTAAACGTGCTTTTCTCTTCTTTTTTTTTTACCTCTTCTCTCGGCGTCTTCCTTTTGTTTGCTGTCGGCTCTGCTTCACTGTTTTCTCATCGGAAGCGATGCCGGGGTGGAAAACGATGCGTTTATAGAAGAATGAACGAGTTAACGAGACTCTTCTTCTCGGCTCGACCGTAAGGGTGAAATTTAGGAAATAATACCGGCAAGGTAAACACTAAGACCGTTTTAATTTTCTATTTTCTAAGTTTTTCTAAAAGTTTCCAAATAGAATAGCCGCGCAGCAATTATTATATTTTAACCCCTTAGTTTACAATATCGTGTGACACTCGTGGGGCGGTAGAAGGGGTAGAAAATTTTCAAGTTTCGTAAAACTGATAAAATTGAAGATATTAGTGGGAAGCGACACAATGGAAGTGTCTCGATATCAGAGAAGAATCACTGATCGACTTTATCCTAGCAATTTAATTCTGGATCATTATGGAGGCAGTCACAAAAGAAGTAAGGCAAGGGGTGAAATTTAAAACACTTATGTAACATATCATCTTTCTTATCTCTTGACTGTATTTTTTCTAGTGTTAACAGCAACTAGCGTTACGTATATTATATTTGAATATACCAAATAAGTGCTTTGGAAAAAGTAAAATCAAGGGATGAAAAAGATGATCAATTAAGTAATTTGTGTATTATAACATACTCCTGAACTATTTTCTCTACTATTACACTATAAAAGGAACGACTACGATACTTTCGATTACGACATTCATAGGATTACAAAAATTTGCCATCACTTTCTGTTCACCTCTCACCGATCATCCCTGCAGGACAAATAATTTTCTATTCAACCCCTTCGATACAACGAACATAAAAACAAGCTCCTAATGCCTAACAACTGTATAGATACTCAATCGCAATAGAATTCCTCCCCCTGAAAAAAATATTTCGCTCCACCCTCAACGCTCTATTCAACACCCCCGCTTCATAAACAGCCCCGAGTATCAACGCGTCATTGAAGTCATCCCGTCAAGGAGAATTCTAATCGAAATGCTTTCGTCTCGTTTATTTTCTTGGAGCGTCAAAGCCGTCTCACCGGCTCTATCGACTTTCAACACGGCTGTCTTTTGTTCCGTAAATTTTTATTGTTCCCTCTCCAAGCTCTGGCAATGGCGTTCCACGACGTCGGCCTGTCGCGCTGTAACTTCGTTATCTCCGCCAGTGTCCGTCAACCCCGTCAAACGTTTCCGACGCTTTGTACGCCGAGTTTCCCCGGCTGCAGTCCAGCGTTGCTCGCGAGGGCCGTCGCCGCGTCGGCGACGTCGACGCCGACGAGTCGATGCGCCGATGCGGCGACGTCGACGACGTCCTTCTCGTCTCGACGGCTTATCCGTTTAATTAACGAGACAATGCCGTTATTGGAGATTGTACGAGGGAGGGCCCACGGGGATCGAGGGCGAACAATATCGTTATTGTTTAGCCTTCTCGCTACTCGTCGCTTCTCTCTGCACTCGATGCACCGTGCTTCGTGAGATATTCGACGAAGCGTGTGCCATTTCGGGCATGAGAATTCGCGCTGTCTTTTCCGCTTTGCTCGAGCAATTTGGAGAATCGTCTTGCGGTATACTAGACTTCTCGTATAATGCGATTAATAATAAAACAGGAACTATATGGTTTAATCGTTTGCGTGTTTGTCAATTTTGTCGTGAGATAAGGAAATTAATTTTGGACTGCTTTATTGTTGGTGATTCATGTTTTAACCCTACTGTTCTGGTTGGGTCTATATGATTTGAAATGGAGATTATATTGGGGAGACTGAAAAGTAATCGTAATTGGAGAAGTGAAAGCGCATTTGGAAATGTTTTATATATTTTTCTACAAAAATTCGAAGGACTTTTTCAAAAAGAGAATCGAACCGCTACCTGTACGTTGGCAAAAAGTGTCAGAAAATGATTTTGAAAATTATTTTGTTGATTAGTATTGAAGATTTCTTTGATAAATAAATATTTTCGTTAGCAAAAAAAAATTGATTACTTTTCGATCGCCCTAATATTTTAACAAACACTACGTTTCTATTAATTGTTGATATTCAATGTATTTAATATTTTACGTCTGCTTGTTTGTATATTTTATATTTATTGAAATGTGAAACTTTGGTCGCCGGGTCACTATGACTAGGGGGAATACGAATGTGCGATACGAATCAACAGGACAATAGGGTTAAAATAATACTTTGCTTGAAGAAGATTTTCAAAGTGCCATGGATATTGGAATTGATAGGGAAATGGGAGAATTCGGCTGCCGCTGCTATTGATGCCTTCCGATACGGTTTTAATTAATATGATCAATTAGCCTACTACGTACAATTTCAGGTGGGTTCCGAACCAAATAGTCTATCACATAGGAAATGTTATTTTAGAAAAACTCAATCAGAAGTGAATCGCATCCACTAATTGGAAGTCCGAGTATTTACCTCTACACTCACGTTAATTTCTTCAGTATTTGGCATTTGAAGAAATAAAAGAAATTGGTTCAAAACTTAACCCAGTCTACGTACTCTGATAATTTCTGTGCAAATTTACATTTCTGCACTCCGTAATGTCCCATTTTTCAAAGTAGCAATTCCAGTCACACAATCTATCTTATATCTTTCGCAACCGGCGTTACGGTTTGTTATCATGTAACTGGCAGATTCTACCCAATTTCACAGTTCGACGAAATCTGCCGAAAACCATAGGTTTTCGTTAAAGCGATCCCCCCATTCGAAGCTGACAAATACAGGAACAAACGATCGCTTCCATTCACGAAGCAGCTCTTCCACGTCGCGGTATTTTGATCGATAAATAAGAGCACCGGAAATAAAGGGCACGATGCGTTCCTACAGCGTGCTCGCGAGCCACGAATATGCTATTTTTTAAAACGTACAAATAACACGGGGATGTAGAATCCGCGTATTTCATCCCTCCCTGAAATATGTATCTCTAGGGCAGTGATCTTTGAATTTATGTAACAGCCGGTAGAACACTGAAGACATCTAGTGCCAGGCTTGGATCCTCGCCCCTTCCTATAAACGAGACCCTTATTCCCTCGAATGGCCGTACGCGCCTGTATTACAAATTTCCGGACTTTTTCCGATGCTCGATCGGGCCTGCCTTTTCTCGGGAGATCGGCTGAGGTCGTTAAATTAATAGGATATTCCGTCGTGCCCCTTTTACAAGCTTTTTCGTCTTTTCCTGTCGACGTTTAAATTGGCCTGGCTGTGGCAATCCGTCGAATGTTAATGAAGGAGCTTGTCTGTTTTGTATTTTTTTCTGCTTGCTGCTCTGAATTGGTATGAGCCTTTCGTCTAGAATATATTGTGTTACGTGGATTCTGTAAAATCGGATGAGAGCTGGATCGAATTAGTAATATTATTATTAATTATTACTAGACTGCGGATGTTTATGCAAATTTCGAGTTTCACAAATGCAGGTGAGACAGGAAAACCTATCTAGGGATTTATTGCACTTAATAAATATTACAACAAATACCATACTTTGGATATTTTAGATATATTTTTATATTATGTTCTTTTTGTATATTTTAGTCGTATTTAATTTGTCATAAATGCATAAAAATCCGCAGTCTAATTATTACTGTATTTTTATATTTCAACCTTGGTTTATACCTATTATATATCAAATTGTTCCCACTATTTCGGTTGACAGCTTATTTTGTTTTATTTTATTTTCTCTACATGTTTCAACATCTTACGGTGCCCTCTTCAGGTGTTTCTGTTGTTACGTGTTGCTTGTTTTTCCGCGAAACTTATGTGCTTCCATAGTTTTTCGGGGTATTTATTGGATCTTGATGTTTTTTCGAAATTGTCTCCTACATTCTCGGACGTGATGCCGAGTTGCTTTGGAGAAGACGATCCTCTTTCCGTAACTGGCGATGTTCGTTATGATTTGTATTTCCCGTAATGGAGGTGGTAAATTAATGATTACTATTACACTGAATCTGCGATTTGCGTAGATTCATAGATACGTAGATTTTTAGTAGCTAATCGGAAGTTTATTCTGAACTTTGAAATTCGTTCTTTAGATTGTCAAAATGGGAGGTTTGTTAGTGTGTGTATGGCAAAAGTGAAGATATGTAGTTACTTCTGTACAGTTAAAGCATTGAGCTATTTATTTGTCTCTGATTTTGCGAAAATTTGCAATTCTGCACTTGCTATTATCACTGTTTATGTAGAAGATTACAGAATAGAATAAATCGTGTAAGCTGTAAATTTACTTTACATATTGGGTGGCCGGAAAAATATTTTTTTCATTAAATTCGCACAAATAAATTTGTAATCAGTTTCTATTTTTAATGAATGATATAATTATCCTCGTTGTCAACAGCCTTTTTTCATCTAGTGTGTAAATTTTCAACGTTGGATCGATACAAATTAATCGGTTTTTGAGCAAAATATCTAAACCAACATCGTTACTTTCCGGCCCCCCTAATACAAATAAATTAAATAAGTACTTCGGGCAAAGCAGAATCAGGAGGTGTAAGAGATTATCAATCATTTATGTTTCATAAAATAGACCTGCAATATTTATTGTATGACTGTCCTATAAGTGTGAGAATTTTTTTAAAGAATAATAAATCAATTACTTGTCCTATTATAGTAATTTTAGCATTAAAATAAATTTATTTATCTGGACATTATCTTTCGGAAGAATTCCAAGCTTAAAATTCAGTCGGTCAAATATCGAGCAACCAGGAGATCCTCTTCAACGATTCAAATATTCAAACTCCTCAAAAACTCTGCCCACTTGTTCCATACCCGTTTTTAAAATTGATAGCAGCGCATCGACGATCATGCCACATGCGGTGATGGTGAAATTTCGAAAAATCATCGGAGCGAATTTTTGCCAAGGTTTTTGGGAACATTCGTGGCTACGCTGTTCGGCGGAACTTTTTGCATTTGCTCGACGCGACCGCGGGTGCATTCCGCAATTTGCGTTTCTCTCGACAAAAAGGGCACGCTCGCGAGAATGCAGCGATGGCTGTTTCGCGACGGGAATGTTTTCGTGGCCGCATACGCGACAGTGATGTACGCGAGTGCATCTTTTTCGGCCGTTGAATGCACAGAGCCAACGCGAAGTCGTCCGTGCGGCAATAACTTCCGGTGGTATTATACCTCTCTCTGTTTGTCACGAAACTAACGTTTCGGAGGAAATTTCGCCGCGGCGAAGTTAGGATTAATTAGGAGAAACTGTTCGTAAATACCTGCAACCGTTTAAAGTTCCTGAGCCAACGTTATATTGCCTCTTTGACTGCCATTTAAAGGGATTTCTTGCGAAAGTTCGCAAGAGGTGGAAAAAATGTGGTGCTGAGCTGTTTTGGGCAGGTGGACAGGTTTGGACAAGTTTTCAGGGCTACTGTTGGGGTGAAGTTGAAGTCTAGGCTTGCAATCAGCGAGTTGAAGTTTTAGTTTCTTGTTATCTTTGGAGTATTTTTCACTGGTAATAATTATTATAGTCTCGGTGAATTGAAATGAACAAAAACGGTAACGTTTAGGGCAGTAATGGCGAACCTATGACCCGCAGGTCAGATAGTGACCCACACAGGCTTTTTAAATGGCCCACGCATTGATTTTTATAAATTTGTTCTCTCTTATTGTAAAAGAGAGAGTAGACAATCAAAAATATTAATCCTTTGCAGTCGAGGACTCTTTTGCTCTGGTAAACTAGCAACTCGAGATAGCTACTATTTCAATTCCTCTTTTTCCAGAGCACTTATTTATTATATTTATTTAGAGGTAGCAGAATCCCGCCTAAAATTGCAGACTTTAGGCAGAATAACCATAGTGTTTAAAGCCGAAAAGGTATAAAAAAAGTGTTTTATATCCTAAACTTTGAGTTCTATGAACGCATCGATATGGACTGCAGATTCGTATATGCGCTCGGTAAATCCTGCGAGCGCAAGGGCGGAAATATATTGCGAGTGATTTTTCTATTTGCAGCATCTACAGAGGCAATATAAATGTTTTCCGATAATCGTTAAATATGCCGAATCGTTATTAAAACAGGGAGGAATAATGGATCACCGGTCGAATCGCTGGTTGAATTTGCGTTTCAATTTGTTCCAGTTTCCGCTGGAATATTCCATTTGCTTTAATAGAAGTCATTTAAATTTCCTGCTAGAAGTACTTGTTATCCTATTACTGCAAGAATAACGATTCCGTTGAAAATCTTTCGAGTTATCATGTCAATTTTTCTAACCATTTGCATATACACGAAGGATTATAATGGTAGATCCTCGGCATTTTATTGGAGAGGAGAACCGCAAGATACGAATGAGAGGACAATTTCGGCGGATTTTCCTCGATACGATGACGTTATCGGTGATGGTAGTAGTAGTAGTGGTTTTCTCGTTGCTTCTCTTCGGGGAGAAAAAGCAGTCATATTACTGTTTGCTCGTAGCTCCGTTTCGCCATTGGTAGGGCGTGCTTTGCGGCTAGACACCATGTTTGTCAAATGAAATCCTTCGCCCGGGATCGTTTCGAATGGAGGAATAATTTAAATAAAAAAAGAAAAATGCCCGTCGACTCGACGGGAATGTCTGGAAAACACTTGGCCAGTAGATTTATCTTTATTTTCCACGTACAAACAGAAACTTCATTTTCATCCTGTCGTTATGAAAGGTTTCCCGCGCGTGTCGCGTTTCCTTCGTTCTCATATTTTCATTTCGATTCTATGTTGATCTTGAATGCCGTTGAAAAAACTCGTTAAAACTCGAAACGTAATTTTTTTTCGAATCAATCCTCGTCCGATCTTCCCGGATAAACTCACTGTCGGTTTTATATTTCCTCAGCAAGCTAGATTATTACCAGTGGTTGAAAATATTATTGGATTCACGGACTCGGCCGTTGAGATTTTTATGAAAAAATATTATTCTGGTTTTGGTTTCAGTTAGAAAAATTTTACTCGCTGTAATATGATATGAATATTCTATTATTACTGCTATCCAGTTCCTGAAACGAGGTTGGTGTTTTTTCCAATGTTTTCGTGGTGTACGTTTCTTTCGACGAGTTCTCCATGGAAGTGCAGATAGAAAAAGGAAGATGGCGAAAAAAGAAATAGAAACAAAAAGTGAGAGAAGTAGAAAGAGAGTGATACTCATTACCAAAGAGACATTTTGACAAATAGATCAGTAGTATAGTCCGACAATTGAAAGATGGCTAGGGAGCAGCCTCTCGTTTTCATCCCCCGATTAACCCATTGACTGCCAGAAAAAGTAAGCAAATATTACCTTGCGTGTTAAAATTAGAAAAAATGGCAGAAATGCTTTTGAATATTAATTTAATGAATCAAAAATATGATATCGACATTTATAAAGATACGAGGATCATTTTTATTCCAAAATTACTACACACGCTCGGTCTTTATTGCAAACTTATTAATTCCGACTTCTAGTGCAACCACGAGATATCTCGTAGTTGGCAGTGAATGGGTTAAAGCCATTTCATTTGTGAAATCCTCAAACTGTCTCCTAAAGTAAACACTCTATATAGTCGTTTATTTTGAGCGTCTGAGTTTGGATATTTTAAAAATAAAGCGGTGGAAATAGCCGGTTGGAAGCGAGAGGCTCCACCGGCCCCGAGCCATCTTTCAGTTGTCGGACAGTAGCTGTCGTTAACACGTTGAACATCGCCTATATTTTGATTGTTTCATTTCTACTGAACTGAAAATTTTTCTATTAAAATCACATGTTTATGAGGAAGAAATTTTAATCGTTTGCGTACCACGAGCCACTTTCGCGCTCTTCAGTTTTTGTGTCGAAAGACCCCAGGACATTTTTTCAATGTTGACAATTGAAGGAAGACTTTGTTAAGATATTTTGTTAAGAATGCATCAGGTTTCTCTTTTATAATAAAAGTAATTCCAAATTAGGATACAAGCACGAGAAGATTGTTCTTGTTGTGCACTACATAAGATAAAACACAACTTTAGCTAATTTTGAAATAAAATCTAAAAAGTGCGAAAGTGGCTTTTGGCTTTTTTCGAAGTAATTTTTTAAAACCCTCCCGTTATTCAAACGGTTAAAGACACCGATACACCAATACTCAGCAGACCTTCATCTTCTTAACGCTAATATTTAAATATTCAACAACTTAGAAAATTCATAAATATTGCAATTTAAACATAACATGAAATTTCCTTAAATTTAATAGCACGGATCACCGGTGACCTCCATGACAGTCAAAGTGTTAACTGTGTCAGTCCCATAAAAACGCCTTTCACCTTCTGAAACCCCTTTTTATTTTCGTTCGTGAATATATTTCAACTTGTCATGGAAAAGTACGAGCAATTTTACAGAATAACGTGACTGATCTTCCAGAGCCGATATTACATCTCTCTATCTTGTTGTACATTGAGTCTTTAAAACGGAGTGCAGCTGCCGTGACTCCTGCATTTCTTTTCCTCTACTTTCTATTCCGTTCCTCTTCCATTCCTTTCCATTTCTTTCCTTTCCTTCACCGACGAGGATCGATATGCCAATAAATTCAGCCGTATTCCGGGACATTTTCTATTTGTTTCTAAAGGACATTCTTGCGAGGGCACTCACGAGATGCTTGCTCACCCTCTTGAGACGCTGCTCGGCATTGTCGCTTCTGTTCCGAGTCGAGGAGTCTTGTTACCGCGACGTCTCGTCTCGTCTCTTCTTGTTCCGTCTCGTCTCGTCTCGTCTCGTTTCAACCCGTCGAGTTTCGTCCCATTCTGCCTCGTCTTGTCGCGGATCGTCGCGGCTCGTCGCCTCGTGTCTCCTCGTTCCTCTTTTCTCTGTTGTTTCATTTTTCTCTATCTCTCACTTTTCACCCCTCTCGTGCCTTTCGCTTTACAAGCCAACGGATTTTAATTAATTTTTATGACGGAGGAAGAATCCTCTTACCCCCTTCTCCCAAGGGGGACGTTTTTACCCTCTTCTCGAAGATTGATCGACGAACATACTTTGCCAGGTAGTTACTACAGTGTAGAAAGAGAGAGAAAAGAGGAATTTAATTTTTAAAGTGAGATATTTTTTATATCCACGACGAAACTTCAATTATCACCTGTCCAAAGATCCGTTAATCGTTAATTTTCGAAGCTTCAAAACGTAATTTCAACCCCTTCATAATGACCATTCCCATCGGAGTCGTTATTTGTGAATTATCCCCTACATATCGTCGTAGATTATGGCTCGTGGTGATCAGAAATTTTATTTTTAAAGATATTTTTTATGTCCAAGACAAACTTTAATTATCACTTTACCAAAGATCCGTTAATCGTTAATTTTCGAAGCATCAAAACGTAATTTCAACCCCTTCGTCCAGACTATTTCCAATGGAGTCGTTATTTGTGAATTATCCCCTGTATACCGTCATACATTATGGCTCGTGGTGACTAGAAATTTTATTTTTAAACATATTTTTTATATCCAAGACGAACTTCAATTATCACTTTACCAAAGATCTCTTAATCGTTAATTTTCGAAGCTTCAAAATGTAATTTCAACCCCTTCGTCCAGACTATTTCCAATGGAGTCGTTATTTGTGAATTATCCCCTGTATACTGTCGTAGATTATAGCTCGTGGTGATCAGAAGTTTTATTATTAAACATATTTTTTATATCCAAGACGAACTTCAATTATCACTTTACCAAAGATCCGTTACTCGTTAATTTTCGAAGCTTCAAAACGTAACTTCAACCCCTTCGTCCAGACTATTTTCAATAAAGTCGTTATTCGTGAATAATCCCCTGTATTCCGTCATAGATTATGGCTCGTGGTGACTAGAAATTTTATTTTTAAACATATTTTTTATATCCAAGACGAACTTCAATTATCACTTTACCAAAGATCTCTTAATCGTTAATTTTCGAAGCTTCAAAACGTAACTTCAACCACTTCGTCCAGACTATTTTCAATAAAGTCGTTATTCGTGAATTATCCCCTGTATACTGTCGTAGATTATGGCTCGTGGTGATCAGAAATTTTATTTTTAAACATATTTTTTATATCCAAGACGAACTTGAATTATCACTTTACCAAAGATCCGTTACTCGTTAATTTTCGAAGCTTCAAAACGTAATTTCAACCCCTTCGTACTGACCATTCCCAGTGGAGTCGTTATTCGTGAAATATCCCCGTATACCGTCGTAGATTATGGTTCGTCGCGATCATAAAAAGTCCCTCCGTTTGATAGACTTTTTCATCGACGGACACCGTGTTTATTTGGTTTTTATTTTTCGCCCATTTTCATCGTTATGCTGAGAAGGCGAAACATCACGCTGAAGGTTTTCGATATATCGTGAAAAGTATGTGGATTTATGGCTAAAATGTCGTCAAAAAAGTGACATCTCATTTAGACAACCCTGATCGAAGGGTTGAATGTTTCTTTTTGTGAAAATTCCTCCACTCTTCCTTATCTTGTCCGGCATCGAGTCACTTCGTGCAAACCACTCTCAGAGGTCGGCGACTTGAGTCCGTCTACGAAGAAGGCGCCGTTAACTTTATGAGCAAAACGTCGAGAAACTGTCGCATTAAACGGCAAGGACGTCGATAATGGCGAAAGACGTCCGAGGAAAGTGCTTTCTCCGGAAGGTCCCGTGATTCCTTTAAGATGCCTAGAGCATGTTTCCACGAGGGAGTTCTTATTGGAAATACTTTGTAGCAGGTTCTCGCGTGTTTTCACGGCACCCTTTGGCGCTCGATCGAATCTCGCACGCGTCTCTGGAATATAAATCGCGTCCCGTGACATTTAATCTACCGCAAAGATGTTTGTACTCCGGTGGAAATGTGACGACGTTGGACCATCATTTTTCTCCGTTTGTTAACGGCTCGAGTAGCTTTGGAAATTTTTGAGGGAATTTTCTGTAAAGGATTTTTCTAATTCGGAAGGAGGAGGGTTGAAATTGAGCACAGAGAGTCTTTCCTTTTTCTTTAAAGGGATTAAATAAATGTACTACAAATACTTTTCAGGACTTTCCACGACTTGAGGTAGTTCTAGCTGGATTCAGAACTAAAAGTTTCTTTTTTCATTAGAAATGAAAAAAATTGCGTAAGAATTAACGCAGGGGCTAACTTCACAGAGGTCATTTCATTCACTTTTTAGACATTAAAAAACATCTTTCTCTATAACTATGAAGTAAAAAATTATAATAAAATTCAATAATATTCCAAAAGCATAAAATAATACATTGCTAATTTTTTATTAGAATCCATCGACTCGTTTTTTCCATTAGAAAAATAAAAAAAGATTTTACGGACTTAGCAAAAATTTTTTCCATAAGACCCATGTTAAATATGTTATTTTTAAACACGATTTAGTCATAAACCGTGTGGACGAACTCGTTGAGATTCCGGTTATAATTATAAAATATCATGAAGAATATATTTTCAACATTTTAAGGAAATCTATCGAAAAATGATAAGTGCCTACAACTACCTTAAAGAGAAGTCTTGCCATGCATGGCTAAAAAGTGGACTCTTACTTTAAGCGTACTTCTATTTATAAAACTCTCATGTGTCTGTCCCATATAATACCCTCTAGAAGAGGTATGTGCAATAAAAAATCTCTACCGGGACTATAAAATTAAATGGACACGAAGTGAGTCGCAATCAATTACTCAACAGCCATGTCTGACGACTAAGTAGTATAATATAAAAAGTGGAAAAAGAGATGCTCAATTATTTATTTAATATATATTTCAATTTACTTTCGATTTTTTAACCCGTTGTGAATTAACAACACTTATATGTGGTCTGAGAAAAAATTGCAATTTATCGCCTCATGTATACACGGTTACAGTTTGAAAATTGATGCACAACCGTTGAAATATTATTACGTAAATAGTAATTTATGATTTACATATATTAATAAACTGACTTTCTGATTTAAAAATGATTTTGTGTCGCCAACCACACACTATCTGTCAATATTCAAAAATTTCTCCATCTGCAAAGAGTTAATATGCAAAAATAAATGTCTACACGAAGTCTATGAGGCCCAAAAAAATTATAACTGGGCCGCAAGTCGTTCATGCCTACTCTAAAATATTCGATACCTTTCAAGAGAAAACAATCGCCCAGTTTACTAAACCTGCTTTCACCCCCGCAGCCCTTCCTCCTTTTTCAACCCCTTGCACTACGATCTCAGAATTTAATTGATAAAATAAAAATTGATCAGTGTTTCTCGATATTTCATATAATTCAACGTAACATTAATGTTATAGAAACAATACAACCACCTCGCGACTCATTAATATTTTCAATGTAACACATTTTGGAAAACTTGAAAATTTCCTATCCCATTTACCTTATCCCGAGTGTCACACGTTATTGTAGATCAAAGGGTTAAACTACACTACGAAAATTTCCCAGTACATTTCCTCCCCCCTTTTTCAACAAATCTGCGTTCATTCCTCAGCAAAATATCACATTAACACCCAAATTCAAAAATCTTGCAAGATACGACGATCTCCGCGCTCCGTCTGCACAAACACAGGACAATACTACTTGGAGAATAGCGTGGGCTTCGATATCAGAAAACAGGTCCAGCCATCCAGAGAACACAGAGGCCCGCTCCGATTGGAAACGAATTTGTGCTTTTATCGGCGAGCCTTTGTCCAGACTTTCGAGGGCGGAAAGAGAGGAATCGGCACGCGCACTCTCTGGACCAATATCCACCGCGAGAGCTTTCCAGCCCTCTCTCCTCTTCCCTCCTCTCTGCTCTTCCAGTACAATCGAGCTTTAATTACATCGATTCGTGAATCGTATCGTTCGCCATTGGCAAAGCAGCCGGCATGCAAAGCACACCCATTATCGCCGGTACAGTAACTAGCATTCGATAGGTATACAGGGTGTCTGACAATAGCTCAGCGGCGAAAGAGGGTCGAGGGATGAAGGGACGTAGGGTTGAAGGGATGGAGAACACGATAGAAGGGGTAGGCATCCAACGTCGCGTCATTGCGAGCGCGGAATTCCGTATGAAAACGAGCCGAAGGAATTCGTTTGTCGGCTCAAAGAATGTAGGCATCGTTTCTGTAAACTGCAACCTCTACGGGCCATGGGTTTTCACGGAGCCTTGGCAAAGCCACGATGGAAAGTTTAATTTGTTCCTTCGCGGTGTGTTGTATCGCGGTGCTGGTGGCGGTTTCGAGTTTCGTTGCATAGTTACTGTTGGACGTTGGAAATTCTGTGGGCCAGGGAACAATATGGAGATGCTGGAAGTCTCGGAAGTTTTCGTTTCTATTGCGAGTGGTTTATTTATTTCTATGGTTTTATCGCGTGACAGATGATATCTGGGAATGGTATCTTATTTTGTTGGTAGTTTTTGCTGGGATGTTACGATGAATTTTGGATTGTTTGCGTAGTAGCTTCGAGAACGCTGCGGTTGTTGTTCATTCGTGATGTGCTGGTAACAGTGAGGTCTCGTTGTTGTGAATTATCGTGTAATTATTGTTTAACTATCGTAGTGTTGGAAAATATTCTGGTAGTTTAATTTTAAGAATGGTGAAGGGCTGTTAGGATGAAAGTGGGATTGGGTCTGTTTGGGTTAGCAGGCTGACTACTTTTTCTCTTAACCACTTGCGCTACAATAACGAAGTGACACTTTGAATGCGATAAATTGGATAAGAAATTTTCAAGTGTTGCAAAATCTATGAAATTGATAATATCAGTGAGACGAGACTGGATGTAATTTGTACACACACTGATTTGTCATCATTTTGTAGTACACCAAAGGGCGTATTGCTTGTTGTTAAATAAATAAATAAATAAATAATTATTGCTACAATATTAATATTGCGTAAAATTGATATATGGAAAATCACTAACCTTCAGATGCGAGAATATTTGGGCCTTAACCCCTTGCCATACTATTTCTTTTGTGACTGCTTTGACAGCAATTCAGAATTAAAGTGAATTATTTTTATTTTACCAATTTAATTCTGAATTACTGCCAATGGACAAAAGACATGGTACGGCAAGGGGTTAAGGCCTAGATTCCTAGAATCTGAAGGTTAGTGAGGACAAATGAGAATCTGAGTGCGAGACAATTATGTTTGCGAGAAAGATATAACGTAGAATATGAATTCTAAAAAAAGTTTCTAACTTCTAAAAAATACCTCAACTGGATACGAAAGGCTTGCAGTTAAAATGTTACTTCTATGTTATAAAATCTAAATTACTTAATGGATCATTTTTTCGCCCCTTAATTTTCCCTCCTTTAAACTATTTATTGAGGATATTTAAATATAATGGACATATCGCCGATAGTTGTAATAAAAGAATTGAATCAATCGTTAGATAAAGTGATACAGGATTAACAAACAGGTCAATTCAGCATCGAATAGGACGAACATGAGAATTATCGACAACCTTGAGAGTAAATGTTTATCGATAAAATGGTAAATAGTCCGCCAGGGGAAAAAGTATTAACAGAATCGAACGATTTGACGTTTGATGCGAAAGAGGAAAAAAGTA
This sequence comes from Cerceris rybyensis, assembly GCA_910591515.1. Classification (NCBI taxonomy): domain Eukaryota; kingdom Metazoa; phylum Arthropoda; class Insecta; order Hymenoptera; family Crabronidae; genus Cerceris; species Cerceris rybyensis. The sequence goes on from OU342795.1 coordinate 10,074,530, forward strand.
TCGAGTCCGACCGAGTTGGCACCGGGATTAAAACAGGCTCGGGCAAGTTTGGTCCCACAGGACGTCGTGGACCACAGACACTCCGTTTTACCGGTGAAAAAGAGTTGGTAGAATGCTGAAAAACTGTTTACACGAAATCGATGACCCCACCGTTCGATAAATGTCGTGGATACTAGATACATCGCAATAAACCAGCGCTGATTGTCGCTGAACAACGAGAAAAACTCTTTCTCACGATTCTTAACTTCACATTGCCGATATTTATCGCAGATTTAACACGTTGAATGCCGCTGATATTTTGTTTATTTCGTCATTTCTACTGAAGTGAATCTTTTTCTATTAAAATCACATATTTATGAAGAAGAAACTTTCAAGACACTGATATATCGATACTCAGCAAATCTTGATCTTCTTAACGCCAATATTTAAATATTCAATATCGTAGAAAATTCATAAATATTGCATGAAATTTCATTGCATTTAATAGCGCCGGTCACCGGTGACCCCCATGGCAGTCAACGTGTTAAGATTCGACGATAATCGCAACAGAAGTTATCAACGCTCGAAACGTAACTTGCGGAGTAGAAAAAGTCCGAGCAATATAAATCTTTCTCGAGTCCTGTAAATTTTCTATTTCGACTCGTTTCTTTCAATACTCGTGACAAAAATATTGTTGCACACGATGGCATGGTAAAGTGTCATGGGTTGCGAGACAACCGAGTCCCTTTGCAGTTGCAGAGGATTCACAGCTAGTCGTCGGATACGAGTGGACATGTACCGTACGTGTTAAATTAAATATGAAACACAAACGCGAAACTGTCTGGTACCAACGTCGGTATTGTTCTCCGTTCCATTTTCCTTCTTCCTCTGTCTGTCTCCTGTTTCCTCTCTTTTTCGTATGGAGACAGTTTCTTCTCATCTCTCTCTCCATACATCTCCTTTCCTCTCTCTGTTTCCGGTGAATTCGAATTGAAATTTAAGCTCGACCGATTTACTGGAGCATCAACAGTCGCATTCTATTTGACCGAGTAAATTTACTTGGCATCCGAGATGCACTTTAATCCGTAGGCCGTTTTATCCTCGTATTGTGTCCCAGATGTTTTTCGTACTCGCAAAAACTCACGGTTGTGGGTTTTTATAATTTCCTCTAAACAAAAGGGGATTCAATGGTTTCCTTCCTAAACACGCGACATTAAACAGAGATAGGTATTTGCGTTGTTGCAGAGTGTATCTACAATGAGGACGAAAGAACATTCACGTTGTCGCATAAATATGACGCACAAATTTGTATTTACCAACCGACGAGCTTTTTATGAAGTTTCTCTTTGACATATTTCGCTCGGCTGCTTCTTTTTTTTCCTGCTCGTCGCTCGTTCTTTCGACGATGTATTTATTCTTTCCAGTTTAAAGCGAAGCCTGGAGGTGGATCGATGGGGCAAAAGTTACAGAGAGACGTTAAATAATTCGTACAGCTTTCCAACGATATATTCAACCCCCTCCGTCGAGAATCTCTCTTCTTCTTTTACGGCGTTTCTCCTCCGTTACGGTGTCCTCTTCGTAATGGGGGTCGAGACGGGAGTTCTTCCGTTTCTTCTTCATCCCTTTCTCTCCTTCTTCTCGGTAACGGTGCATTCGTTTGCTCCGAGATGCTCGCTTCTGCTTTTATTCACGTATTTATTCATCGTGGATTTCACTCGGCTCCTCTCGTCGCTCGGAAACGTTTCACGTTTTCCATAGATCCACTGGTTTTTCCGCAAAGCGGCCCTTAGCGTGGGTTCGTTTGTTTTTGCAATTGTTGGCTCGTTCATTTTCATTAACTGTAATGTAAGAATTTGAGAAATTCTGTATTTGTCTTTAGGCCGAATCAAACGGATTGATTTGCGAATTTTGGGTGACCAGTTATTATCAGTTTTCTTGCGATAATTTTCATTGACTGTAACGTTGAGCTTCACAATTCTATCAAGATCTGAGAAGAGGATTTTGGGAATGAAATGTAATCAGCTATTATAAATTTTCTTGCGATAATTTTCACTAACCGTGACGTTGAAAATTTAAAAAAACTCTGCAATTCTATTAAGGACTGAGAAAGGGATAAATTCGGGAATGAAATGTAACCAGTTACTATAAATTTTCTTGTGATAATTTTTATTAACTGTGACGTTGAAAATTTAAAAACATTCTGCAATTCTATTAAGGACTGAGAAAGGGATTTTGGGAATGAAATGTAACCAGTTATTATAAATTTTCACTAACTGTGACGTTGAAAATTTGAAAAAACTCTGCAATTCTAATAAGAACTGAGAAAGGAATAAATTCGGGAATGAAATGTAACCAGTTATTATAAATTTTCTTGTGATAATTTTTATTAACTGTGACGTTGAAAATTTAAGGAACTCGGCAGTTCTATCAAGGCCTGAGAAGAGGATAAATTTGTCAATGAAATATAACCAGTTATTATAAATTTTCTTGCGATAATTTTCACTAACTGTGACGTTGAAAATTTAAAAAAACTCTGCAATTCTATTAAGGAATGAGAAAGGGATAAATTCGGGAATGAAATATAACCAGTTATTATAAATTTTCTTGTGATAATTTTTATTAACTGTGACGTTGAAAATTTAAGGAACTCTGCAGTTCTATCAAGGTCTGAGAAAGGGATAAATTCGAGAATGAAATGTAACTGGTTATTATTAATTTTCTAGTGATAATTATCATCAACTGTACCGTTAAAAATATGACAATAGAGTTACTAGAGTGAAATCTCTATACTTCGATATATTAACACTAAATCTACTAAAGCAACTACTAATCAAGGTGGCCTTATTTCAATATTTTCGAAAAATTCTCCAAATTGATAATGCCGCCATGTAACAAATATCCCACTGGAAACTTATAAAATATAAATAGCTTAATTATCTCCTTCGTCTCTTAATTATCGTTCCTCTCCACTATGTATTATGTAGATATAATACACTCAAAGCCATTACTTGTTAAATAACTATTTTGGTAAAAAAGGAATTCCTAGTTGGAAAAGATGATCAATATCGTAGCTTGTATTCTACAAGATGAAGGTAGAATATTTAATCTATGTCCTTACCCTTTTGAAGAATTTTTCGGCAAATCACTACCCAATATTTTTGACTTCCTCAGTAGTTTTAATTTAAAAAAACTCTATAATCGTTTTGACCTCTAATAAATAGAAAAATATGTGAATTTTATCTAACCAATTATCATTTTCCCGCAAACCTTGCGTATGAAAGAAAGTACGTTTGATTGAAATTTAACGTCCTCCCCGTATTCCTGGACAATCGTATAGCATGCATTAAACATGGAACGGCATCGAAGGGATTTAATAATGCAGAAACGTCGGAGTGGCTCGATGGCACTCGACTGTATGGGATACTCGTGATCGAAGGGAGAAAGGGATGACGCTTTTCGTGTACTTCCGGCAGCTTTCCTCCCCTTGCGGGCATAAATTTTGACTGGCATACGACTACAGAAAAGAGACACCGAAAAGAAAAAGGGTCAGCAAGAGAAGGAGAAAAGTTCAACTAGAAAACGAGAAGCGACAATGGGATTCGAAGAGAGAAATAAAATAAAACGAAAAGAAAAAAAAAACAGGAAAGACTAGGGAAGGGTGACCCTCGGTGTTTCGCCGTTTTCCTCGTTTCGGGGTGAGAAATAGGAAAAGATACCAGGGAGTCGAGGAAGGAGAGAAGGAAAAGATCCTTGCTATCGAACACTGGAAGTCTTTCAGTAGTCCCTCAATATTTCAGAAAGTTTTTCAGCCAGCAGTCCGTTCGGGGTTTGCGCGTCGACAAATGCTTAGACTCGTTTAGCCACGCTTATCCTTACCCCGACGTTTTATCGACCTCCCGAGGAAGGATAGTCCTTCTTGTTTTCGTCTCCTACGAGAAACGATCCTCTCGCCGGTATTCTCGCGACACGTAGAATCGTTATCGCATTTCTCGAAGAACCTCGAATCGTTTCAGGGGGTTGCGAGACACAGAAATCGACGAATGGCGCCACTCGAGCTCTTTTTTTTTGCGCCTCCCTAAGATTTTTACGGACGGTCTCGTTTATCTGCTGTCGAGCCGTTTGCGTAAAAAGTTGGCCCTCGTTGGAGGACAGAAAGTTCTTGAAACTGTATTAGAACTGTTTGCCTCTTGAAAGTCGTATTTCTCGGATGGGAAGAGAGTGTAGGAGAATATAACTCAAAAATATTGGTCTTTCGGGCGAGGTATCTTTCCTCGTCGTTAAATAATACCATCCTAACGTAAACCATAAAAGTCATCAATCTAACAGGCAGCTAGGGAAAAAGGAGGCCGACTTATATTGTTATTACCGCGGTAAAAGTGGTGTAACTTATTGAATACATTAGGAAACTTATCCCGCTCGGAATCCCATTAATACTTTCCATCCCTCGTTCCTTTACCTCATCCCCGCTTTCTCGTTTCCTCCCTCCATCTTTCCCTCTTTACCTTCGTAAATTTGAGATTTAAAAACAGAATAAATTGGAGGACGAGGGACGGTTAATTTTCACGGAAGGAGCCTCGAATTGCCGTTTCATTGAACGTCGCGAAATCGCTTACGGACGAACACTTTTGAATTGGTAATCGAGTTGATAACGCGCTTACCTCGTTATCCTCTTTCTCCCACTCCCTTTCTCGAAGAGCTTTTATTTAAGTAAGCATTTTCCTTAGTCGGCCAAGAAGAATTTACTAAGTTTATCAACGAGAAACTTTTATAGGTCACTTCGATCTCACCGGTGACTTGAATTCTTGTTAAGCTTAAAACCAACCGACAGACGGCTTTACAACTTAACTCGTAAAATGCCGAAGGGATATGGATGATAAGTGGGTCAGTAAAAATTGAGAGCCGTGTATATACGTTCATATATCGTATCTTTCGCCAACGGATGTTCCCGCGTTGCTCAAAAACTTTCATCACCATTTTTTTCCTCTTTTCAAAATGTGCAATCAGTATATTATTCTTCATTACACGAAGATCCAATCTTCCATTATTTTTATATTATACGGGCGGCAAAAGTTTTGCGAGAATGTTTCACCACTTTGAATAAATATTGAATAATTTCGAACTCATGGTATTTTAGTAGCCAGCTCAATCCCTCTGCGTGGGATTCAAAAATTATTCCTCGTTACACGAGGATCAAATTTTCCATTGTTTCCCCAGCTATATTCCCGGCGAAATATTAAGTTCGTTACTTTGAATAATTGCAAATACGCGGTGTGCAGTTACGATATGGGATATCGCGGTCTTTACGGTTCGAAAATGGGGTGTGCAATATTTCCACTCGATTCCGCGACCACACGTGGAATATTATTTTCCAGTGCAAATCTTTATCTTCATTTAGGAATAATTCCGAGCTTTTTTTTGCCGTTGAAATTTCACGTCCGCAATGCGAAGGAGAAACCGGGTCATTTGAGGCGATTAATTAAAAATATTTAATTGTGAATAAGTATGATATTTTTTGCTCGCATAGAAAATTCAGTTGTTGGCATCTCAACGGACGTTTGTCGAGGAGAAGGTGCACGTTTCCATTGTTCGGCGTTTCCGTTGAAGCTCGTCAAAAGCAACGGAAGTTAGTGCTGCCGTTTGTTTGCACGGTACAGAAAGACGTTCTTGTCTCTGTCCGTTCTCATTACTTTCTGACTTTGCATTTAAATGAAAAAGTAGTTTTCGAGTTTCCTCGATGCATCTCTCTGTGTCTCTCTTACTTTTCCGTGCACCCACTCGTTTTTTCTCCCCAACTGTACGTATCTTGATCTGACCGTGCTCGGTGGAGCGCCTTAATTAAAATTACCAATTCCAACGTAGAGTTTTTTCACGCTGCCTATTTTCCCGGAGATTCCTAGTATCTACTCGGGTTTATCGTTTCATCGGGTCAGTCGTTCGGATAGTTTTCCTCCCTTAGATTGAAATAGAACGAACTTACTTCCTGGATGAGATTCCCTTCTTCACTTAAACTATGAGAGATCTGTTTCAAATTGTACCCAAATTCTTTTTTCACCCTTCTTTCAGTTTCTCTTTTTTTTCCATTTCAAAGCGAGCAATTTTCGTGATTATCGGTACGACCGAGTTTTCAGAAATCCTCTATTAGCTCGGATATAAAGTTTGCATTTTCCAATTATTGCCTCCCAGGGGGAAGTTCCCTCTTATGTTGCGGATCGTAAAGTTTGGATACGAGGAAGACATCCCACGATTCCGTCCATTTCTCCCCGCAAAACTTTCAATGTGAGGAAAAAAAGTACGAATTTTTCCATAGCAATAAACAATGGATAGTGACGTTAACTAAGTGCGTTAACGCTAGAACTTTCGGCGTTAAATCTTTCATACTTTTAACACTAGATTTACGGAGCCTATTTGGCTCATTCAAAATTTGATTACTGTATATATATATATATATAATATATTGGTTGGTTAACTTTTTAATAATAAATCTTTCATTTAAATTGATTTGGAACTATTTTCTTAGAAAAAAACTTTAATTTTCTTGTACGAATCAAATTGGCTCACTGCAGAAAAATAGGTATGTCAACATCCGTAAATCTAGTGTTAATAAATACTTCGGATAGAGAAGAATCATGAGATTGGAAGGCATAATTGATTCGATACTCTGTGTTTTATGAGACCAACGTAGAACATCTCTATGACTCTCCTATAAGTTTTAAGAATTATTCGAAAAAATTGTAAGTCATTTTGACTTATTTGGTAGTTCTAGTGTTAAGGGATGAGCGTAAGAGCGCGACGGAGATAAATGTGAGATAGAGGGAGAAAATGAGGGTTGCTTCAATAAAGTGTTAATCCTAGAAAATTAATATGTGTGGGTACAAGGCCTTCGAAAGAAAGTTACTGCGAAAGAAGGCCCAGTGTTTGTCCTAGCAGCGAACGATTGCACTAAAACGATAGGGTAGTATTTTGTGCGAGGGTGAATGAGATTTGTCTAGTGTTATTTTTGTATTTTATATTTTATTTTATAATAGTTCATCGCTTCCATTCGATTTTGTTTCGTTTGGAGAACGACGGAATGCTTGGGAAGGGCAGCTTCGTTGACGGGGTCCTCGAAAATTTCACATCCGCTTCATGTAGGTCATAGCGAAAGGGGTTGATTTACATAGTTGGATATTCGAGAGAGTAGTAGGAGAAGTTTGCCAGGATTTATGGCGGTAATGAGATTTACATATTATATTGTCCGTAGGAGATGATTCGGCTTAACAGTTCCCACGAGCGGAGCAGCCGCGGCGGCTTTAACGCCTGTAATGAAAAGTTAGTTTTCCGATTTCCATTACGCACATACGCCACGGGGAATAAAATGATTTTACGCGAGTAAACGGCAAAGATGTGCTCCGAGTTGCCAGCGAGATATTGAATAATTTATTATGGAAACCACCGTAAAGCGGAACACCTTTGATACCTTTGACGCTACCGAAGTTTAACATCTCTACAAGTTCCGTACGTACCCTGTCTGTCCTTCGGTAGCTTTACCGAGTTTGACATCCTGCCGGCTTCCATAGAAACTGAAGCATCGTCTCTCGGATCCTCCTAAGATTTCGTGCCACCTTCTCAATGAGCCAAGACTCGCGTCTATCCTTTGTGAAAGTCCCCTTGATTCGCACAGACTGATATTTTACAAAGTTCCAAGTAAACTGACACGAGTTGGAGAAATTCGAAGGCAGCTAGACGACCCGCGTTTTCGCCATGTCGAACGAGAACCGCGTGTTGCTGTTGGTGTTTGCCTTAGAACGTGGATTTGCCAAGTCTCGACGGATTTTCAAACCTATTTTGTAAATGAAGATCCGTTCTTGCAACTTATTCGTGAGAGGTACAAGAACCACGTTCTATCGAGTTGATGATTTCTATCGAATAAGGTACAGTTGGCAAAAATTGAAATGTCATAAGGGTGGCATAAGGGGAGAATATCACTTACTTATGGGGTTTATTGCTGGATATTCCTAAATTTGAACGCTACGGACAAGCACGATCTGCTCGCGGACTAATAATAAGAAGCGTTATGAAGGGTAAAATTAAATTTGAAAAGTTCTCGATTTGTATCTTTCGTTGAAGGTTACTAATTAAATCTCGATGAGTCCATTAAATAAATTCGGTTACGTTGTAAAAGACTTAGGACGAGGAACGACTCTTGTAGACACTCTATTTCGCGCGTCGACCGGTACAATTTCAAGCTTAATAACTTTTTTTCTGGTGACAAAATCAAAATTCCGATTATCCGTATTTTTGTAAAGGACATATAGTTTCTATAAACAAAAACTCAAGAATATTCATTGGCATTAAGGGGGAGAAACTAACAAAAAAATTCGAATTTTTCATATATTGTTTAAACAAATTGAGATTTTGCAAAATAAATTTTACCATTCTATTTATTATTAATAGACGCAAATTTCGTCAATTTACGCAAATGCTCTATCTCTCATAGTTTCCGAGATAATCGATGAAATATACTTTAGGGCCCTAACTTTGGGGGTGGTTTTCACCCCTTTCACGTCGACGATTGACGATAAACAAAATACGTGTCGAATATTCTAACGAGTACTACATCATACTAAAATTTCATCAAAATCGGTGTATGGCACCTCGGGATGTTCCATTGTTAGTCTATCCTCGCCATATTGATTCTGGAAACTGGAAAATTGTTTAATAAAAACGGAAAACGAAACACTTCTTTCGTCATTCACGTAACAACGTGATGAATGTTTGAGAAAAAAATTCAACCCATCACGGTATTGGCGCCTTTAAACACAATATTTTCTTCCTCTGATATATTTTTCTATCATTCAAAATAAGTGATATATTTAAAGTGGTCAAGTTAGGTGAAATACCCTGTATAAATTTCTTTCTTATACAGTTTCTCCGAAATTATTGTATGTATTAAACTAATGGCGTCGTAACCTAAACAACGAACTAAACGTATGAAAATAACAATGAATAACTTTATTAAAAATATTGTAAAACTATAAAAAGTACCAAACATATTAATCAATAGAAACTCTAAGTACTTTAACTCGCACTCTCACAAATTCTAACTCTTCTCTTAAGATTACACTCTCACAACACTTTTGTCAGTGTACACTGTGCTCATCTGTGCTCAACTCGACGTAGTTCGTAGCTCAGCTCTGTCTATGGCTCAATGACGCTCCCAAAAATTCACTCTTTCTCACACTATCCATTCTTCATCTTTCTCACAGCATGCATTCTCTATTGCACCCACTCATTTCCTCTTATCCACAGATTAAACATTCACGCTAGCTCTAGCATCCGTCTCCTTCCAAATCACATATTCTAAACATCCACTCTCATTTACACAAAATCCACCCCCACTCACTAACTATAAACTATTCCCCCAACTCTAAAAAATTCCGAATATGTGCCTTTTTCCGCCAATGGCTCATTAAACTCGCAAAAGACCCGCGAACGACGAACATCCCAATCCGTCAAATCAGAACAAAACACATTCCACAGCACATCACAATTGTTGACCCCTCTATATACTACTTGCTTGATTTGCTAATTTCATCCAAGAACGATATACGAATTTCCTCGTGCCATTCGAGGCAACGAGTCGTCCATAATTTCAAGCCGAACACGAAGTCAAAGCATGGAGGTCGCGCCGGTTTGTGTGTTCTCTCAAGGGACATCAGAGAGTAAGGGGATGAAGCGAGGTAAAGGCGAGGCAGACCGTCGGCGCATTATCAACGACACCTAGGCGTGGCGAGGGCGCGCGTTCGTCGCCAGGATATCTTCTCCCTGTAACCGACAATTAAGTCTAATTTCCGTGAGAGCGACCCGAAGGACCCTTCCAGACTGTAAGGGGTGGCTCGCGACACCGCGGCTCAATTGCACCTTGCCACAGCCCGCCTCTATCTTCTCTCTCCTTTCCTCTTCATTCCTCTGCTTCCTTCTCCCTCCATATCGTTTCCTCTAGCACCTCTCCGTACCAGGTTCCTCTCCCGGGGCGTGGAACGGAGTGTAACTTCTCACAATTACCATGATACCCACCCCGAGCACGGTAATTCGATCAGAAGTACGGGCAAGTTGTACGGCGCCACGGACCGGAAACTGGAAACTGCACGGGGGTTGTGGCGGTCCCGCTCGAAGTGCCGATCTTTCCTCCCCTCTACGAGGAACCTTAAAGAGGTTTCTCGGCATTTGCCAGTCGCTTGAGGAAAATGGAAGAGAAACGGACGAACAGAGGGCGAACGAAGGGCGGAGAGGATTCGAACTTGGAGAAGGAGTCTGTGCAGGCAACTTGTCGTAGAATCGTAGTAACGAACGCGAATCACCTTGGAGAAGCTTGCTGAATAGGAAACAAGGCGGACAATTTATCCTCGACGAGTCTCCGTTTACAAGTTGAGCACGAAGCGAACCTGATCGCATAGACGATTGCCCCTCTCTTGATTCCTCTTTGGTGAAACTTTACCATCTTTCGCGAGAAGGGAGGATGAAATAAGCTTCACGGAAGGTAGATTCAAATGTAGGTGCATGTCTCACAGACGGGAACGGTCTTGCATGAAATTTAAGGGATGATTCGAATACCAGCGCCGAACTCGCGTTCAATAGATTTCCCGGGTGTCCCGGATACATTGCCGGATTACGAGCTGTCAGAAACTGCTAGAACCCCATTAGTGGGCACGTAACGCGAGCAACGGCAGACCGGTGACATTTATCAAACCGCAGACTACGACGATTCTCTACCCTCTACTCCTATCTTCTATCCTCTCGTTCGTTTCCTCGCTTGCTTTCTTATCGCATTGAGTCGAATAATGCTGGCGCGCTTCTTTGCCAGGGAAAGACCTGATCGGGGTTGTTCATCGATTTTACAATTACGAGTGTCTGGTTGATATTGCTCAGACTTTGGAAGGGGGTTTCAACGCAAGAAGGGACGTCGAGCGCGAGATTTTGCGCGCGAGCCTAATCGAGAGGAGATCTAGCGATTTATCTGAATGTAATAGGGATGATGAACGTGTTTTTTAATAGTAAAAAATATAGTGAGGGCTGTAAAACAAATTGTCCATAGAAATTGTTGCACGAACTGAGTTTGTTACTTGAAGTGACCGCTGCTCTTACGATGATATAACGCTAACTGTATGTCAAATGATCGGTTCAAAGGGGTGAAAATATGTAAGTTTTGTATTATTAATACGTTGACTATCATGGGGGTCACTGGTAACCGGTGCTGTTGGATTTAATGAAATTTCAAATGACTTTTTAATATAATATTTACGAATTTTCTAAGCCATTCAGTATTTAAATACAGGCGTTAAAAATATAAAATGCTGTTGAACATATATCTAACTTTGTCTTCAAAGTTTCTGTCTTACAGACATGGGATTTTAATAGGAAAAGTATCACTTCAGTAGAAATGATAAAACGAACGAAATACTAATGACGTTTAACGTGTTAAGTAAAGATTGTTTTGAACTTTCTTTCCTGAACCAAGTTAACAGTCTCCTGCATTTCGTTTCGGAAGGAATTGTAATTTCATAACCGTTCAAAAGATCTGCTATGGTAGGAATAAAAATCCATAAAGTGTCGGTATGGTTAGTGTTAATACCCCAAGAGCTGACTCTGAAATGATGTCTATTAACGATGATTCGATTTCGGGATGGCCTCTTTGTTGTACAAAGTACCTATATTGTAAAAGTACCTATATTGCGATATTTGAAAGCTGCCGTTCAACGTTTCAGAGTATCTTGTTTAATCCCTTCAGACCCGAATTTTTTTTCGTTTAAGAAAAAATTATTTTTATACTAAAATTAACTTAATCCATGTGAATGAAAGCAACAATATACTTTTTACAAAAATATTGATTTATTTATTTATAACTTGTAAATGTACATTTTAATGGACATGTGGTCCTTACGCAGAATTTGTAACATTGAGGAGATCCTGAGAAACATTTGTATAAAGAAATCAAATTCATTAAGTGTTGAAACTAAGTTTAAACCTATACGTAATAAAATACAGCACGAAAAGTATTGTGTACATTACAATGTGCACAGGGCTCGAAGGGGTTAACGTTTGTAAAAGATTTTTCTGATAAAATGTACTGTGTGCTCTAATTCATAGCACTGTGATATTTCGACTAGTTTTCTATTGTGAAAAAGACATAAAAAGTCAAAGATTGAATGAATTCGAAGGAAAGAAAAATTTACTATGGAAAAGTTGCATGTAAGTAGATTTCTATGGGTCTCCACACCTGATATTTCTGAGCACCATGTGGTACATCGGCAACAGAAACCAAAGCCGAGAAAATTGAAAAAAATGTATTGGCACTTCGACAGGATTTCCAGAGTACCAAAAATTCTTCGTTGCTCTCAAAACAGACAAGGAAATACTCTATCCCCGATCGTAGGCTGTAATTAAATTACAAACTTTTCACAGCCTCTAATGAGGTCCGAATGAACGCACGAGAAGGTACTCTCCCGACGATGGGAGCTCCGATTCTCCACAGCGTTCACCAAATTGCCCCAATTACGTTCGAACAGAGAGCTCCAGATCTCACCGTCGAGAAGGTGAGTCCCTTCGTTTCTTCATTTCGACTTTTTCATCGAAGTGTCGACCGCCCGAGGCAATCAATTTTCGATTCCACCGAGTTGTCTCGACGGTGGGTTTAAGGGACGACATCGAAAGAGAGAATGAAAGGAGAGAGAAAGAGGTCACGAAACGAAGAGTAGACCTCAGGCCAGAAAGACAGAGCTGGACGGTTCCGTTATCGAAGAGAGCTTTTTCTCCGGGAAATTCGTTCTAACGGATAAACGCGCCGAAGAAAGGAAAATGAGGGAAGAAAACGAAAAACGGTAGAAGAAAGGAAACAAAAAAAGGAGAAAGAGAATAAAGGACTGATGAGAGAGGTTTGGAAAAATTCTTGGATCCTCTCATCGCTGAGGACGAGCTCTGATGGATCTCGTCATTATCTAAATGGCTGGCGTGCTTTAATACAAGCCCCATTTCCCGGATACTCGTTTAATTATGGCGATCTCGTGTGCCGTCCTGGATGAAATACGAGCTGGACCAGTTTCGAGGATGCGTATAATTCGTGATTCGAAACAGAAGACCTTCAACTACCATTATGAATTAAAGAACAACCCTCGAGCCCTCCAACGGTAAATTCATCGTTCGTGCTTCGAAATTCGTAGTAATTCCTATTCTATTATTTTCCTCCTTAATTCCAATAGTAGTTTCGACATTTCGAGCCATTTTTACCTCACCATCGAACTACAATTCGTTTTTCTTCGAGTCCTGAGGGCTCGTAGAAACGTCGTGGTCGATTGAATTTCCAGGATGAAAAATGTTTCAAGACTTGCTGTGTACTTTTCTCGCGAGTAAACGTGCTTAAAGCACTTTTTAATCCTGCGATATTGTCTATCGGAGAAGAAGGATCGGTCAGCCTTGAGGCAACCTGTTCTCACTTGGGATTTTCTCCTTCTTTAATCCACGATTTTTCTTATTTGTTTACATTTTTCACCCCGAAGCCGATATTCTTGGCGAATGGATAAAGTTTATCGCGATAGAGGTGACTCGTTTTCTACTTTTTTTATTTCTCCTTCGCGAATATCCTCGCCGCTTCGATTTCACGGTTCAGACTTTAAACGTTCTTCCATAAAAATACCATGATACAATGGGAAACAGTGAAGGAGAAATATATAAGTTGCCGCTGGAAACGCATCGAGTGAGAACTTAAATTTGTGGACATTGTTCCGATTGTTTCGGGCTGATCTGATAAATGTTACTACTCGTACTTGTTCCTACAATGTGTCACGTATAATCCAGTTTAATCTGGGATTAGACGCATAAGCTACGGCTTAATCCAATACACCGAGAACGTGTTTGCAATTTCCATATGCATTCGAGTCTTTGCATTCCGCATTCCGCAAAGACGTTACTTGCACCTCTCCTTAATTAACATTTCCTTAATTCGCATTGTGCCGAGAGCGAGCCGCTGTTGGAACTTTAGTCGTTGCATCGCACGGCAGACTGAGACTATTAAGATTATCTTGAAAACGCCCTGAGATTTCTCTTTAAGAGAAATAAACAGTGGTAAATATATTGTAATTGATTCTCAATGAAATTAATTTTCATAGAGATATTTGTCGGAGTTATCGCGGTTACTTTGATCACGATACGGTGAAAGGGGCTTCGGTAATTTTACATCGAATCCCAAATTAGCCTTTGGAGGTATTCCGCACGCAAATTACGGCATATCGGTTGATTCGAATTTGCATTTGCCTTCGTGATAATAGCCAGTATAGATATATAGTTTAACAGCAGAGGCAAGATCCATTTAATTCGGCTGAAAATGTTACCGCTGTAATTCTGGATGGAACATCGTAACAGTTAACGAGGAAGAGCGCACGGCTTATGATCCGGACGGTGTAGTTCAAGGTAGATTTAACTTAGGACCACCCTTCCTCTTCCATTCTCCTCTCTCTCTCTCTCTCTTTAACTGAGAATCTACATTTACCCGATGAAACATTGACCCAACGAGAATAACTAAAGCTGTGCAAACAGCATCGAAAATACCATTGTCAAACTCCACAACTAAACTTCGCATTAACGGAGAACTTCCAACGACGAACAATTTCTGCGAAAGTCTTCGAAAAGAAAGTACAAACATCCCCCAAGTAGCAATAAAGCGAGAAATTCTTACAAAAACTAGTAGTTTTGCTTGGCGAGAGAAAAGAAGGTAATAAGAGACCGCAGATTCTTCGACCGGAAGTGGAGGACGTCCCCGGAGAGGTTAGCCCTCGAAGTGCCCATTTCGTGCGACCGTTGCAAAACAAGGGGAAAGAACGATCCACGACAACATGCATCCTCGATAATTCGTGGTTTTGAGCGCACTAGCTCGAGGCTGATAGCTCAGAAGAAGATCTTGCATTCCGCCACCATTAAGATGAAATGTGCAAGAGATGTAACCACCCAGCGGGAGGGTGGGCGATAAAACTAACGGTGATTCTGGAAAAGTTGGCCCGAGGGGCTGAGAAAGAGGATTTTAAGGAATTGAGAAAGAGAAAGGAAGAGAGAAAAATCGTCGGAATGGAGAGAAACTGGATAGAAAGAGAGATTCAAGAGAGGTGAAGGGTGAGAGGACGTGGAAAGGGGGATGAAGTTACACCTGCTTCCATCGAAGAATGCCTCTCGCGCACGTACCAGCGAGTACTTACATCCTCGAAGGGCTAGCCGCGAGTGCCGGCTATTAAAATGAAATACGATTTCCGATGTAATGGAGACGGAACTTCTTTTACCGAGAAACAGCTTTTCCGTGTCTGAGAAGTTCCGTGGACGAGTCCTGGAAGGAATCCTGTGTCTTTATGGAGCGACGTCGATAATTTCAAAGAATGTGAACCTTTGCGAGTCGTTTGTCTCTTGTAATCGATGGGATGATTATTGTCCGATTATTATCTTACGACAAAACCTGGCAACTTCTTTTCAACACTACATCCATAGCCGTAAAAATGGCGCTTTTTTGGTCTCCTTTGAAATTTTTCTCAAATTTACAGGTAGATAGTATAGCAAATAATTAACGAGTATCTTATAACTAGACTGCGGATTTTTATGCATTTATGACAAATTAAATACGACTAAAATATACAAAAAGAACATAATATAAAAATATATCTAAAATATCCAAAGTATGGTATTTGTTGTAATATTTATTAAGTGCAATAAATCCCTAGAGAGGTTTTCCTGTCTCACCTGCATTTTTGAAACTCGAAATTTGCATAAACATCCGCAGTCTACTTATAACATACAATGTACTTCACTTGTTATTTTTTTGCCGCTTAATCTTTTTTCCAAGTACTTAATTAACCATTTCGTTACAGTGAGCGCCTATAGGCACTTAGAAATTTTGCGTTTGTGACACTGAGAGCGCCTATGCAGTTTGGCTTTTTGAAACGGCAAGCGCCTAAAGATGCTCATTGTAATTTGGTTTTCTCACACGGAGGACACTTTTAAATTTGTAATATTTATAGTAACTCGGTTCAGAGAAAAAAATAATACTGTTTTAATGTAGTGTAGTTAAATTTTGTGAATATTGAAATATGTTTTTACAAAAAAGTAAGTAACTCATTTCCTGGCGTATGGTGCGGCCTGTGCATCTCAAAGACACCGTAGTTAAGGTGTTAACACATTAACACTAGATTTACCAGCGTGAAATCTACTATATTTAAATATGTTAAATATGTACCTCAAAGCAAGGAAAATTAAGATGCGGAAGAGATGATAGATTCGGTAATTTATGTTTTATACGATGGACAAAGAATATTTATTCTACGGCTCTTTCATAAAGCCGTAGAATTTTTGGAAAAAATTGTGCACCAGTCATTTTGACTGGTTTGGTAAATCTAGTGTTAAGGACCGAAAAGAAATCCATAAGACATACGCCTGAGACCGCACGGTTTTGAGCAAACTTGTACGTTCTGAAATGATCATAACTTTGTTATTTATGAAGCAATTTTTCTGAAACTTTCAGAAATTGTATAATAGGATGCATTTTAGGTATTACTGAAAAAAGAATGTGTCTTTTAATATTTATAATAACTTTTTTAAGACGAAGGCGATCCATCGGTGGTTCTTGTTAGATTTTTGGCAAACCAAGGATTTAACTATCAAGTTTAATACATTGACTATTGATGTAAATACTTAAATACACAAAGTAGATACAATGTATTAAAGTAGGTGACATCTAAAGACAGCTTGTAGAAAACGGGTTATTTCGTGATTCATCCGTAACAGATGGGACGCGCAACACGAGAAAACTCGTGAGCGGTCCTTAATGTGTTAATATAATTAAATATTCCAAATTTAACAGACTGTAGATCTAGCGTTAAGAGCATTGACTATATTACTTTCTATGGGGTCAGGAACGATTGATTAAACAAGACTTTGTACGATTTAAATTATCTTTTTTACGTTACAATGGAGGACTTTAATCGTATATTAATTACGCGGATAGAATATTAATCGTATACTCGATACAATTCTCGTATGTCGAGTTTAACCCGTCGTCTTGTATCCGCTGCCCTTTGTGGGTAACGCTCCGTAACTACCCGTTTTCTCGATTAATTATGTAGATTGCGGCATTAACTTCCCAGCGGCATCGATTGCAGCGATCGTTACGCGCACGATAACGTTCGAGTTTACCAATGTGCCAAAGTCCACGAGTGATAATGTAAAAATAATACCAACCCTCATCGAGAACATTCTTCTAAATGCTCTAAAATACGTTAATTCGTTGAATAACTTAAGTACCGAACGAGTCAAGTAATTTACGATTAAAGAAATATTTCCATCGTTATTTCTTCCTTATTTTCATTCTCAACGGAAGCCTTCGGCTCTTCGGGTGAAAAGATAGAACGAATAAAGCTGTCTCTCCCGCCGGTAAGGCGAGGGGGGTGGCTTAAAAATCGGCGAAACTATTTCACCGCTGACGGGCCATTCGGGTGATAAACGTTTAATGAAGCTTTCGAGTAGATAGCCCAAGATTCGCAGCGGGATTTCCACGTAGAGCATTCGAGTGTTCTCGAAAGAATACACGCTAACCCCCCCAGTGGGTATGCTGAAACGCGATTTATCTCGGAAGGGCTGAATCGTTATGAATACGCCCGATGGAAGTACTCTTGGATTTTTATTTCCTCAAATTTATATCAACCGTTTCTCCACCCTTCCTTCCTTCCTTCCGCTAGTCATCGTTACTCGATTGTACTTCGTTTAGAGAAGCTTTTTTTTTCAAACTCCATCCAAATCGCCACAACTCTCGACGCTTCTCCGCGAAGCACTTGGAAGAGAGGGTTGAATACGAATCCATTTCGGGGTTTATGAAAAGCCTATTAGGTAGGTACAGAAATTCAAGTACTTTCGATCCTCAGCTGGTCGAACGAAGAGGAGAACAATGGAGAGAGGTAGATGATGAAAGGGATGGTGTGTACAAGTTGAAAGTAACATGGATGCGGAGAACCCCATAAGTTCGATGCGCTCGATCGGTCGAAGTAGCCTCAGGCCAAGTTTCGTAAGCCGATCAAACTGGGCTGAGTTTATATCGACGACAAAGTGTATCGTAGCTACTATACGGGTATCTTCCTTCAATCTCACTCTGATAACTCGTTAGTGGCGTTAACTGCTTCGTAAAATTGGTATTGGAAAGTACTCGAACGACGGTGAGAGATAGAGATGGAGGAGGAGAATGAGGATGAGAATGAGGGGGTGGATATTGAGATAGCCTGTGGATGCCAATGCCTCCTGGTGGTCTACTCTAACGTCTTGTAAACGCTAGCAATTATTGATCTGTATGACCCTAAAGATGAGATATTGTTCTCCTATCGGTTGAAGCTTGCTAATCCGAGCTTCGGGTGTCCCTCTCGAATTTCACGAATTTCTCCAATTTCTCCGATTCCTCTGATTCCTCTGCTTGAAACTTCGAGTATTCCACGCTTCCGTGTGAGCTGCCATTTACAAAGGATAGTTGACTATATAGAATTAAAAATAATATAAGTTTCTTTCTGTTTCAGGTACTGTGCTTCTTTGTTCTTCGTCTTTCACGGTGCTCGATCTTGGTAATGTAAGTAATTCAATGTTTTCGTTGGAATTTCGCAAGGTTTCCAAGCGACACGTAAATTTGCAGCGCTTTAAGGTGAAATAAATTGCAAAGGGAAATCGAAATTCTTGTTACATGAGCAATTTTATTCGTAGAATAAATCTCCTTTTTTTGGCTAAAAGAGGAACTTTTAAGGGGTAAAAACGGATTAGCTTGTTTTTTGAAATCCAAGTACTTTGAAACGAGTTTCGTTGGGTTTTCGATGTTTTTATTTGAAAGTACGAGCAATGAATAAATAATCCATCGATGAAATCGCGAATGTGGAACTTGGAAACTTTGGAGTGACGCGATTGTCGCTAATTTACGACTTGGAGTTCGAACTTCGGCGAAGATCCATTTGTTCGCGGTTCGGCTAATCCAGCTAGGATCTGTTTGGTGGTTTAGCACATTAATGGAATTCCTGCGAATTGCTCGACTTCTCGCAAATCCTTCTAACTCCGTTTGAGAATTATTCTTTTTTAACCCTAGATCACTAACCTTATTTTTCGACGCTTAACACTAACCTTCGTCTCTTCGACTACGGTGTTTACAAAAGGGGTTAAAGGGTATTATTTAAATAAAATTTAAACATGTTTTTCTCTATTATCAAAGATAGGTATATTTATTTATTACGATAACATTAACTAATATGGCAGTCTTATTAAATCCGCGTCGTCGAATCGACGAAGTTTAGTAATCTAGGGTTAAATACACTTGCGTGCGATGATAAATAAATTTTTCGTTTGGCAACTTGTAATTCGTGAACGATCGTCCAACAAAAGTGATACCTCAGATAATTGTATTATCAGTTAATAACTCCATTTACTTAAAGTGTAAAATTTCACATCAAGTACAATATTATCCCTTACTTTTAACCCCTTAGCCTAGAACCACATGTGACACCCGTGACGTGGAAAATGGTATAGGAAATTTTGAAGTCTTTTAAAAACTATTAATTTGAAAATATGAGTCGGTGACGAAACGGTCTCATTATTTCTATATTAACCCTTTGCACTTCGATGTACCATCATATTATTCGGTTGTTCCCTGTGAGAGGACCTTCGGATTTATCAGTGATTACAGATGATAAACTTATTGCACTGTAACATTTTAAGAAACGTATGTTTACTTGAACTTTTCTATTGAAATGGCACACGATAGCAAATAGTAAAGTGCTACCAAGTTACTAATAGATAATGTCAAACATGGCTGCGAGTGCAAAGGGTTAATAAAAGTACTTTCAGTTATACGAAATATCAGTAATCCCTGAGAACTTTTGATTTCAGGAATAAATTTTGAATCATTGCACATCAAGTCAGAAAAGAAATCGTAGGCCAAAGGGTTGATAAAAATTTTCAGTCATATCTTGTAAAAATTAAAAACTTCGTTAGCTGCAATTATGTATTACACGGGTCAACACAAAATTTGACTTTGACTTTAAAGTATAAAATTTCGATAGTTTAGGTCGTAATTAGACGAAAAAAAATATATAGCATGAAAAAGTTTGCTTTTGTATCTAGAAGACCGTTTGAACGATATTTTTCAAAACATGTGGTTTTAATTTTTAACTGAAGATGAAATCATACAAATACATATGTTTATAATTTTTATTAAATTTTACTATCAAAATAGCTTACAAAAAAGTAAAACTAATTTAAAAGTGCACGCTTTTACTTTTTCTTTTATGTTCATAAGTACTTTCTTTTAATAAACCCCAAATATAGTCTCCCATCATATTTTCATTATATTGACCTTGATAACGTTGTTCAAAGTTCATAATGTCCTGATAAAATCGTTTTCCTTGCTATTCTGAATACGCTCCCATGTTGTTTTTAAATTTATCTAAATGAGCATGCGCGAACGTAAAAACCCCACTCTGATCTCGCGGTATTTTTGAATGTGTTATAATTAATTAAAATTTATAAAAAGTTCGAAAATGAGTGTTATTCCTATAACAATTACAAAAGCAAACTTCATATCAAAAAAGGTATTTTCTTTTCGTTTTTGTACATAATTAACCGAAAAATCATAAAATAAACTTTATGACAAAGAACGAAAATTTTTGTGTAGAGTCGTGTTATATTCCGGATAGTTTCTAGATATTTTTGAAGGACTCTTCACAAAATTGACAGAGAACTTGCCCTCCTTACATCTCACGTGTGTCTTTTGCAAGAGCAACGTATGCTAAAACAAATAGCACGCCTCTTCGTTGTAGTCGCCCTTCGAAGAAGATATCAGCAAGTTTTATCAACGACGAAGTAGTGCCGTTAGAAGTAGGTTCGTTAACGAGGCCGACTTTTTGCGGGAGAGATGCACGCTCGATAATGAAAGTCGCTCGAGACACGCGTGTACATCGAGTAATACTCGTACCTACGAAGGGCGAGAGAATAACAAAAAAAAAGAGCGACGTAAATCGATGGAGAGTGTCTCTTTCCCCTGGGAAGATAAATTAGCTGTCTTCTTTCTACATGCTCGAGTCACGAATCTATGAAAAATGGCAGGTTTCCGCGAGAACGTTTTAAACGTATTAAGCCTCGGCAGAAATGGGCCGATTGTGTTTCCTCCGCGAAGACGAATGCCTGTGGAATCTTCTTTCAACGTCGGTTAGTCGCGTGTTTTGTTTTCTTTCGATTGCCGCAGTTCTATTACTTAAAATCATATTATCTTTAATGATTATTAGTGATTTTATTTCTTTTTATGGCCAATGCTTAACATTTTGCTTTCCTATGATTGCCGCTCGTTGGCCGTAGTTGTATTACTTAAAATCACATTATCTTTAATGATTATCCGTGATCGTATTTCTGTTTATGAACAATATTTAATGACTCAGATATTTTTTTTATTTTAATCTTGATATCATTACATTGACAATAGTAGAACGATAAGGGATGAACATTTTGCTTTCCTTTGATTGCCTCTGGTTGGCAGTAGTTGCATTATTTAAAATCACATTGTGTTTAATGATTATCCCTGATCGTATTTCTGTTTTGTGAACAATATTTAATGACTCAGACATTTTTTAATTTTAATCTTGGTAGCATTACATTGACAATAGTAGAACGATAAGGGATGAACATTTTGCTTTCCTTTGATTGCCTCTGGGTGGCAGTGACTCTATTGCTTCAAATCACATTATCTTTAATGATTATCCGTGATTTTATTTCTATTTATGAGCAATATTTAATGGCTCAGACATTTTTTTGTTTTAATTTTCATAGCGTTACACTGGTAATCGTTGTGTGATAACAGATTAACAATTCCTTTTCTTTTGACTGCCGCTGATTCGCCGCAGTTTTGTCACTTAAAGTCACATTATCTTTAATGAATAGTCGTGATTTTATTTCTGTTTATGAGCAATATTTAATTAATCGTACAGTTTCTTTATTTCTTTCTCGATAACGTTACCATTAGCAATAGTTGAACGATAAGGGATAAAGTGATGTTGTAATTTATGCGCCCAGGCGAGAAATGGATGCAACGATAACGCGGAACGGTGCATAGAACGATCTTGAATGATGATTACTTTGTGTAACGCTCTTATCTTTCTGTAAAATCGACCGATTATTAATGACACGGCAGATCATCGATATAACCGTGACGTTATACGTAATGCAAAGAGAAACGTGTTAATTAGACGTAATAGCTCGCCGTTTCTCACTCAATATTAATAGCAACAATTTAAACCAGCCGACGATGAAGATTTATCGTTTCTTTTTTCTTCCCGTAGACATCCATTAAAGACCGAAAGTTTTCGCGTTCACGTCGTCGCTTCGGCATTTGTGCCGTTTAATCAATATTTATGAAAACCATGGTGCTGATAATGAAAATTAAATAACGACTTTACGCCGTCGATATTTTAATATTTCAAAAAGAAACTCCCTCGAGTTTCCTCGTCTTCGTTCTCTCGTGTGCCACGTCTCGTATCGTTAATTTAGCTACGGCGACGAGAGAATAATGATTTGAACTCGTCATTAATTTCCATTAACCGATATCCAGGCTGGGGAGGAACGAAATTTGAAATTAATGAAATTCCCGACTTTGCGACACGAGCCACTGAAACTTCTCTTCTCGGTGTTCGACGTTAATTCATATTAAACTTTCGTACAATTAAATTCCCTTCTATTATCTATCGCTATCCGCGATAATTCCAAACGGTGAGACGTCCACTTTCCACTTAAGAAGACTTTCCTTTTTCCCTCGACCTGCGAAAACTGCTTCGAGAACAACGCAAAGAAGTCTCGAACGGTCTTAAATTTCGATTTGGTCCAAGGAATCGACGTCGTTGGTTTCCTCGAACTTTGCGCGAACTTTTCGCCCGCTGAAGCCAAAGGCGGAAAAACTGAGAGAACCTCATTCAGTTTCTTATCCTGGACAGTTTTTCCTTGGTTTTTTTTTACTCGAGTCGAAGGCGGAACGATTAAACACTAGAATTATCGGTGTTACAGCTATTATGTTTAAATATATTAAATAAATACTTAGGAAAAGGAGAAATCGAGAGGAGAAAAAGAAGAACAATGAAATAATTTCCTGTTAAGATCTTTCATTTTGGCAAATTTCTCAGAATGAAGAGGTGAACAAGATGATTAATTAACTAATTTACGTTCTATAAAATAGAAGTGGAATATTTACTTTATACCTACTTCAGTAATTTAGATAATTTTTAGAAGAAATTGAAATCCGTCGTTTTGGCTGCTTTGGTAATTTTACTTCTGAGTATTCACCTCTTATTTGGAAAGTTTCTATGCGTACTTCCGGTTTGTCCGGCGGAAGTACCATTTTTTCTCGACTACGTTCGCCGATGCGGATGACCAGAATGATCCGCTCGGTAAAAATCCTCAAGGAGCTCGACGTGGAAGTCGAGAGGTTAAGAAAAATTTCGAGCTCATTACGTGAACTTAAAGTTTCTTCGTTTCCCGCGGGAGAGAAGTTTTCGAGATCCTCTCGTTTCTCAACGGCGGCTACTTAAGCATTTATGTAAATTCTTCCTTTCTCCGGATCCCTTCGATCTCTTCGGACGTAATAACGTCGATTTTTCTCCTTTTATCGTTGGAACTTTTCCGATACATAGACCAGTTGCAACCTCGTCTGGCATCGAGTCAAAGACGATTGGAGTTCGTAATTTTTTACTTTGTCGACCGAAGCTTTCGTTATGGTTTAGAAATTAGAGGATGCTCTGGCAAATAACCTTTTGACTTTTTGCGCGACTCTTTCCTTTCCTATCGCTGTTCTACTTTCATTAGGATTTGCATTAATTGCAGGATGTAGAAGCGGGAGAACATACAGAGAGGATATTTGGCGAGTGTTATGCTACTAGAATAAGTATGGATTATTCCAAGAACAGACTGTTCTAAGTAGCTAAATGTTTCTACTTTAACTACTCTGCGAGGGTTTATGGACTGTATGCTCGCGGAGATTTCCCTGCCGCACAATTTAACACTAGAACTATGTATCCCGGTGGTTTCTCGGTCGATCGTGATGAGACTTTTTCCCACATCTTCCTTAAACTCCAGGCTTTCAAACTACGCCATTAAAACCGTTCTGCAACGACTAGTTCTTGTACGATGGTACCGAGAAGGAAACAAAAGTCTCTCACGTTTAAAAAAACATAGATGGAAACTCATCCTTGTCAGCCCGTTAAACTATGTTCTTTCTCGATTACGACGACATAAAAATAATGCCGCTATGATCATCAGAAGCCGAGATACGTAAATTCAAAGCGAAGTCTGCACCGCTCCCCTGGCTGCCATGACCCCTGACCGAGGCGAGGGCTTCCCAAAAAATCGGACACCATCAGATTTAGAATTAAATATCTCGATGGTACCTCGGCCGATCGTAATGAGACTTTTTTCTACGTCTTCCTTAAACTCCAGCCTTTCAAACTCCGCCATCAAAACCGTTCTGCAACGACTAGTTCTTGTACGATGGTACCGTGAAGGAAACAAAAGCCTCTCACGTTTAAAAAAACATAGATGGAAACTCATCCTTGTCAGCCCGTTAAACTATGTTCTTTCTCGATTACGACGACATAAAAATAATGCCGCTATGATCATCAGAAGCCGAGATACGTAAATTCAAAGCGAAGTCTGCACCGCTCCCCTGGCTGCCATGACCCCTGACCGAGGCGAGGGCTTCCCAAAAAATCGGACACCATCAGATTTAGAAATAAATATCTCTGTCGTTTCTCGGCCGATCGTAATGAGACTTTTTTCTACGTGTCATTAGACCCCAGGCTTTTAAACTATGCCTATAAAATCATCCTTCAATTATTAGTTTTTGTTGGAGAGTCCCGAGACGGAAAGAAAAGCCCCCCACATTAAAACAAATCAAGATCGAAGAAATTTCAACCGAACATGTTAAACTACACTCTTTTGCGATTCCAACGATACAAGTATCAGCCTCCTACCACCCCTAGAAGGTGAGGAACGTAAATTTAAAGTAAACCCTGCACCGCTGTCCTGGCCGGTCAGCCTCTCACCCAAAAATTTGACACCGTCGGCTTCAAAATTAAGTATCTCGCTTCCTGCTGGGATTATCATAATGAGACTTTTTTCCACGTCTTCCTTAGATTCCAAACTTGCAAACCTCGCCGCCAAAATCGTCCTTCAACGGTTATTTTTTATACGACGGTCCCGTAACGGAAACGAAAGCCTCTGACGTTTAAATACACGTAGATGGATACTCTTTCCTGAAAGCACGTTAAACTACGCACTTTCATGATTTAAGCGCAACAAACATTATCCCACTACGACATCCAGAACCCGAGAGACAGAAATTCCAAGCGAATTCCACCTCTCTCAAAAGCGCATACTCTTGCAACCCACCAAACTTATGCATTTCTAAATAACATGAAACAAAAATTATACAAGTTGCGTCTCCGTGATTGAATTAAAATAGAAGAAAGGCTACAATTCTAATACCATGGAATGGCCATCCACGAAACAAATCCGTAAAACGTCAGCACTAAAAGGCGCGCAAGTTACTCACCGAAAGGGTATCCCCCTTTACGAAGTACATTAACCGAGGAACATGTAGCGACTAGTCGAACGGGGGAAACTAACCCCATACTTTTCGCTCGACTCGTAGAGTTTTCAAGGCGCTTGGAAGTCCGTGGGATCCTGTCCAGCCAGTTATCTTGACTTCCACTTTCTCTAATGGCCCGAAACTCGTTACTCATTGTCAGCGGATAGAACGCCGGGGGATCCCGAAAACTTTTCGAGGGAACGCCGTTCCTTTAATTACTCGGAGCTTCGAGTGCACTCGTTCTTTCGCTATCGCTCCAACCTCCGAATTCTGATCTCTTCAACTACTCCGCGTTATAGTACAAGAGATACTACCAACGAACAGAGAAAGAAGGAGAAATTTACAGAAGAGAGAGAGAAAGAGACAGAGTATGATTGCTAACTCCTGGTATCTTTCGCAAACTCCATCCTCCCTTCTCGATCCTACGTGCGTTCGAGTTGCAGCAGAATCCAAGGCTCATCTTGCAGTTGGTACACTTCGAGAGATAACTGACCTTCTAATACGGGCCAGAGATTAGACAAGTTTTCCAAGTTCCTCGATGCTCCGCGAGTTGGCTAATTATTTCTCCGAAAATTCGTGGAACGCCGGAGGCAAAAGGGGGAGACGGAGGAGAGTGGTTCTCCGTAGCCGGAGGGTCTCTAGGAGGATGGAGAACTTGGAATTTATTAATCCGTTTATTAAGCTCGCCAGTGCGAGTGGTTGGATTTATTAGTCGTCGCTCGATACCACCGAAGTAATACCCTTATATCATAGCCTCTCGCGGTTTTCCTTCGTGAGATTATGGCTCCGTTCGTTTCTACAATTTACCTTCGCAACCTGGTTACTTCCGGCCTTCTCGTCTCGTCGATGGATAGAAACGATTTTGAGGGTTCCAGACGGAATCGATAACACCGGCACACAAAAAAAATTAAGTAGAATGTGCATTTGACCGGACCTACCTACGGGTACGTATTTTGGTCCGCTGAATCCGAATTCGAGGTCAGTTTGACCCCTACACCCTCGAAATTTCGAGAAAACTTCGAAAAACCGTAAAAATGATGAAAATCGGCAGTTTTAATGAGAAAAAAATTTTTTGGAACTAAACTAAGCGTGATTTTCATGTATTTCGATCCGCTGAATATGAATCGAATGATGGCAGATTTTTGTTGGATGTTAAAAAGAGAAGTACCCGAAGAAAATCGTAAACGAAAGAGGAATCCACTACGAAGATCATTTGAGGATAAAAGAGAGCGATACAAACGAAGGAAAGTTTAGGATTCGTAAAAATCATTTCTTTCTATCTTTTTATGTCTTGTGTTTTTCACAGATTTCAAGTTATTTGATATATCTACGTTATAGAGTATTTATTTTAGGCATTAAATCATGTTCAATCAATTTTTTTTCTGTTATGAATGGTAATTTTTACAATTTTTTCGAATTTTTTCAGCTTTAGAGGGTGAATAGACTAAAAAAATTAAGATGCGAATTGAAGACATCAAAAGATATAAAATTTTATCTGAATTGGACCAGAAGAAGTTTTTTTATCATGAAAACTATATTTTTTCGGAATTTTCGAGAGTTTTGTGTGATTTTTTCACATTTAAAATGGCTCGTGGTCTCAATAAAGTTTCGATTCATATTCAGCGGATCGAAATACATGAAAATCACGCTTAGTTTAGTTCCAAAAAATTTTTTTATCATTAAAACTGCCAATTTTCATCATTTTTACGGTTTTTTGAAGTTTTCTCGAAATTTCGAGGGTGTAGGGATCAAACTGACCTCGAATTCGGATTCAGCGGACCAAAATACGTACCCGTAGGTAGGTCCGGTCAAATGCACATTCTACTTAATTTTTTTTGTGTGCCGGTGTAATGGAACCGAATGGTCGACGATGAGTGGAGAACTCTGGCAAAATTTCCCAATCGTTTTTGAAACGAACGATCGCGGAAGAGTCAAGAGGATACGGCTTATCAATATGGATGTGTTTAACTTGCTGCATAATGGAGGAACCATCTGGTATTTCTCTCGGAACGATCATTACTGGCATAGAGACGTCCGGATGGGAAGTCGATTAACTCGAATCTCCGTTTCGTGAACTAATTGAAAGAATCCTCTTTACTGGTCTTCCTTCTCGACTCTCTCTTTTCTTCGAGTAAGACTTCCTTTCGATTGGCTTTCGTGAAAAAATAAGGATCTTTCTTTGTACGTGTTCGGTTAGATGGACTATCTTTTTCTTTCCGCTTCTTTCTTCGTTTTTCGCTTTGAGATTTTTCCTCGGTTTCGAAAAGATCGTAAATTGTACTGCTGGAAATCTCTTCGAATTAATTATCTGGAGTTCTTACTCCCGGCTTTGTTATACAAATATCTCGAGCACTCGTTAAATTTTACGTACGAAATTGCAGTTGGATATTTGATAATGGAATTTTAATATCTCGTTTAAACTTCGATCTCAATTTCGGTCGCACTTTTAACATCGTCGATAGAGAAACGGAGAGAGAGAGAGAAGATGGCAAACGAGAAGCTAAGAGAAAGAGAACTGGTCGAATGGAATTTTTCAATTATCGAATATTTCCAGAGAGGAGAAAGAATGAACCGCGGAAAGGAGTTAGCTCGATTCTAACCGCCGTTATCTCAACAGGATTATTCGACCCTTAAAATCGCCGGTGAGCGAAGGAAGCCCAAGTAGAATTAAGCTAATCATTGTTGGCCGGCAAATATTTGGCAAACAGTCCATCCCGCTCCCATCGTCCTCTCTAATTTGCCTTCTCCTCGAGCGTCTGTAATTGAGGGATGGTCCGACTAATTAGTAGCCATGAGGTACAATCTGCGATCGGCAAATTCCTAGCTCCGTATCCTCCGTATCCTACGTATATTCCGTGTCCTTTCTACGAACGAACTGCAAATATCATTCCGGAAACATCCTTCTCTTTGCTGTTTACCCATTGCTTCTCGAGATGAATGCGCATTTAATCTAACAGACTTGGAGTATTATATCGAAAACGACCTTGTTCTTCGTATTTGCAAGCATTGCAGTTGAAACATCGGGAGCAGAAAGGTCTCGGGAGGAAGTGGAAGGTTTTGGTGGACACAGATTAATTTATTCGTCATAAATATGAGATGTGAGGGTATCACTTCTATTTATAAATTAGGAGAAGAAGTGTGATGCAGAATTGTCGTGATAAGAGGATAGTGGCGCAATGAATTCGTTTCGATCCACTGGATCTCTAGTGTTAAGTAATTCCCATCAAGTACTCTTGCTTGGATAGGTCACCGTCACTCAGAAAGTAACTGCTTTCATTGGGTATGGGCCTTACGTGTGCAGAGCTCCGGGTAAGAGTGCTCCTAAGACCCATTCAGGTCCTGGTAGGAGGAGATTTTTCAATCTCAATCTGGCCTAGTAAGTCGCGTCGATCCACTATATTTCTAGTCTTAAGTTACTCCGATTGGGTACTGTTGCTTGAATAGGTCACCGTCACTCTTTTTCTTTTTCACGGTCTCCAGGAGACCTGGTGGACTCAGAAAGTAGCTGCTTTCATTGGGTATGGGTCTTACGCACCCAGAGCTCCGTGTAAGAGTGCTTCTAAGACCCATTCAGGTCCTGGTAGGAGGAGATTTTTCAATCTCAATCTGGCCTAGCAAGTCGCGTCGATCCACTAGATTTCTAGTCTTAAGTTACTCCGATCGGGTACTGTTGCTTGGATAGGTCACCGTTACTCTTTTTCTTCTTCACGGTCACTAGAGGACCAGACGGATTAAAAAAATAGTTGGTTCTATTGGGTATGGGCCTTTGCACCCAGAGCTCCGCGTAAAAGTGTTCCTCAGACCCTGTCAGGTTCTGGCAGGACGAAATTTTGCAATCTTGAGGTGACCTTGCAATTCACGCGATTCTTCAGGATCTTCCAATTGGCAGTCGGATACTGACGGACCTGAATGTGAACCGAGTTAAAAAGCAAATGGATACATTCGCGTTTGTATCTGTTCAGGCCTCTGAATGGTTCTCCACAAGTGCAGCTTCTCGGGGGATCTTGTTGTCTCCTAGAGGACGTAGATAACTTGACCTTCTATTAGAAAATAGTTACACAGATTTTTATTTTTCTATGGCCCGTTCTGCGAATACTTTGAACAAATTAGAGTGCTCAAAGTAGGCCGTCCTCACCTGAATACCCTGTGCATGGAATTATAGAACAGAATCTCAATTCTATTTTGTTCTTTTTTGAAACTTTTGGGACTACACGAACGTAATCTCTACGGGGGTGGAGCAAAGAAAATAAACGTAGCGCATGGAGTCGTAATATAATCTTGCTTTTCCACGATGTTACTTTTCTATTTTTTCCTATTTTTCTCCCTCACGATGGTTGTGACAATGTAGAAGCCAATTTCTAATAGTTTGTCATCTTCTCAGAATGTTTCCTCGCCCAACTATTCTCCCCTCAAAGATCCCTTTCACATCGCCGTAACAAAACAGGAACACTTTTACTTCTTCGTTTTTTCCACGCAATTCTTAGACAATTTTCCAACAAGAGGTTCCAGAGAGGAATCTTCTTCTCGGGCTAACAGAACAACAGTTTCTCCTTGGCGAATCTCGTACTAATCTCCGAAGAGTAAAGTCACTTTTCAGCTGTCCAGCGTCCCCTGAGAAATCCTTCTCTTTCTTCCAGATCGCGACTTCCCCGCGTTCCTTCATCCGCGCTTGATTCTCGAAAATTGGAGGATTTCGGATCATCGGAGATTTCTCCCCGGGCGAGCGTGACTTTTGCGAAGAAAATGAGAAAGTTAAACCTCCGGAGGCTCCGAGTTTAATATTTCCATCATTGCCCTTCGTCCCTCTTCCTCCATGATGCTACAGCAAGCAGAATCCAGTCTTTCGATCGATGAAAAATTACCTTTCGTCGAATATACTCGTTAAATTTTAAAGTAACTACTCTGAATTAACGTCATGAATATCAAACCAGCAGTTTATCATAACGACCATGAGAGAACGATGAAAACAAGCCGACAGTGTATTTCGTAGCGAGGGAAAAATAAATTGTGCAATCCTTTCCATCGTAACGCAACAAGATGCATACTAAAATAATTAAAACGCGCATTCTAATGGAGAGTGTCGTGCACCTACGCCAACTCCGCAAACGAGAAACCGCGTTAACGTTTTAATTTCACCAGGGACGACGACCGGACCGTCGATAATACGTATGAATTTCGAGCATGGAATATTCATCGGTTAGCTTGAAATGTCGAAAAAAACATGGCAACGTTTTACGTGTTGTAAATTTTTACGGCCACGGAATATCGTCGCACGATATTTGTCCGAAGGATTATTGCGATGCCGTTGAACGAGCAAGAGGGAAATTTGTTTCGTTGGATAAAAAAGAAGAAGAAAACTCTGACATTCTGTACGATAGAAGATGCAAGAGGTATTGGAATAAAAAGCAGGACTACAAAAAAATTCTTGTCTACATCTCTTAGAATCGTTGGGCTTTTGTTTTAACGAGGAAAGAGTGCTCTCGTTCGGCGTGGGTTAAAATGGTTTTTTGCTTTTTTAACTTACTTTCGCGTGCACTTTTCGCGAAGGGAATGTAGTGGCCGGAAATAAATTTCGGCGAGAGGGAATCGATGGTTGAAACGAATGTGGAGGGAAAGGGTGGAAGGGAGAGAGAGAGAGGAGAAGTAGAAAAAGTGAAAAAGAGAGAGAAAGAGTGGCCTAGCGGCGCGGTAAATGTTGACCCACCGTCTCAACTTTTCTAATAAAACCGCGTTTCATTTCGCTCTCCGTCGAACAGTTTGAAATATTTTTGGAGAATTGAATTTTTACCCCGTGTGTATATTTAGCGCTAATTTACGATCGTCATTAATTCCCTGCTTTAATATCCGTCTGTCGCTCTTCTCGTTTCTTTTCTCTCTCAAAACTGCTAGAATCTTTGTCGTTTTTTTACTTTCATTCGACGAAATCCTTTTTGCACGGTGATAAGGACGAGGTAGAGAGGGTGGTGAAAAAAAAAACGACGATCGATCGGCAACCAAAGTAACGTAACGCGAATCGTACATATTGACTCTCTGGTGAAACTTTTCTAATAAAGGCCAGACTTTGTCTTCGTTTACGCGCTTTTCCTTTTGCCATTGATCCCGCCACTCGGAGCTAGACGCGCGAAATTCCTCGTCTGCCAACTCGATGCAAAACTTTCGCTTCCTTTTCATCCCCCGAGCATCCCCTAAAAATCGGCGCAAGAATCTTTTGCAATCGTTTCGTTTAAAAGATTCGTGGCGCTAATCGATGCTCCTATTAGGGTCGATACTTGTTATTTAACGTTGAAAATTGTCAACGAGCTCCTAGCGTAATTCTTCGACATTTTGTCGTTAATTTGATTAATCCTTTCGCTACGGACTGCTTTTCTGCGAGTGTGGTAATTCGGTAGGAAACAATTCAGTGGACAAACATCTTTTAATCACTCGAGACGTGATATAAATAATAAATTCGTTATTCCAGTAGCAATGCATATAAGGCATGACAAATAAAAAATTGTGGTTTTTAAACAATATCCAATTGTGAAGTATGATCTATTAATTAATTCCTCGAGTGAAATTCTGTCGGGTGACTATAGAAAGTATAGAGATGGTTAAAGAGAATTTCAGTGAAGCGAATTTTTCTGGCAAAGAAGAAATATGCATTCTTGCAATGTCGATTTATATGCACGAGATTGAGCTATGAGAATTGGAGAAAAATTGCCCGATATTTTTCGATATTTTCGGTATTAATTCGCTGCACGATTCGATTCGACGGCAATTGAAATTCATATGTCAACGTTCAATCCGTCATAAAGCCGACGCATCGGGAGAGTGACGTTGGGACGCTGCAAATATTTAGAATAATAGTCCATGCTACGAATTAATTTGATGTAAATTTGCACGGAAGTGGGTTCCCACGCTTACGCAGCAATTATTCCTGCCAGATGACAAACACGCGCAAATAGCTTGCATTCTTCGGCGTCGTTCGGTAACAGCGAAAGAGGAATTTTCGGCGGAAATTCTGCGGGATGGACGCGTGCGAATCGCCGGGCTGTTTATTTTCGAGGGTGGTTTTCCCTGCCAGGGACAAATATTTCCACCGACGGCTCCGCTCGTGGACCAGCACGAGGAAGCAATTATTATTCCCACAAAACGTGTAAATAAATTATAAATTAGAAACGTACGGAAATTACAAACAGTGTCACATATCATTTAAAATTTTTTCCTGCACTGTAATCGTTTCTTAACCCTCTGCAATCCGAGGTCTTTATCTAAAAACTAGCTGAAAGTCCACGTGCTTCGCTACGGTCTAATCGAAACTAAAAAAAAACCTTAAAATTTCGAATTTTGAAAAATCCTTTCTTAGTGAGTGCTTATACCCTAGAAGGAACGCACATGCAAAATTTCAAGTTTCTAGGTCAAGTAGTTTCGGCACTGCGTTGATGAGTTTGGCCCATACTTTAACCCCCCAAAACCCCTCCTAAAATTTCAAATTTTTCAAAACCCTTTCTTAGTGAGCACCTAAGACCCAAGGGGAAGGTATGTTCCAAATTTCATTGCAATCCGTTCTGTGGTTTTTGAGATTTCGTGATGAGTGAGTGAGTGAGTGAGTGAGTCAGTCAGTTGTATTTGAGCTTTATATATATAGATTAGAAACGTATATAATGACGAACCGCTAGACTTTCAAAAATAAAACCACAATAGTTCCTAAAGTTGTAGTATCGGAATTTTTTTAAGTTAGGAAATAGTTTATAATTACTGCCTTTGAATGGATTTTGTACAAGCGAGAGGGGATGTTTAGAATACGTGATTTTGATTCTATAGCCTGCGTGAATATTTAATCTTTGGATAGGGAGAAATTGAGTGAGTGAGATAGAGAATATATGCTGTGAGGAAGACGAAAAATGCATATTGTGAGAAAGAGTATTGGGGGTGGATGCGAGCGTCAATTTTTGCAAAATCAGTTGAGCCATAGACAGCACTGAGTTGAGACTAATGGAGAGTATATTCTCAGAAAGAGAAAAATCCTATAAAGTTAAAAAAATCACGTGAATAAGTAGAAAATAGATGTAACTTTAATTATCCAGGAGTCAAAGAGAATCATAGAGGGTTAAAACAAACCACCATGAAGCCAAACCATCAATTTTTACTTTCCCAACGACGAGCACACAGGAAAACTTCCATGTGCCCAAATTAATGAAAATCCGTCTGTAGAATGGTGCAATTACTTCACAGAAATTATAAGCCCAGAGAAATGTCTAGCGTTCTTTGAAGGTATTCAATAATTCCGAGTAAAATTCTAACGCTCTCGAGTTTCGTTGGTTTTCCACGCGGCGGGAAACAGCAGGGTTGTTTGTTCTCGGTCAGAGTACACCCCCGTGATGGCAACGGCTGGCGGTTTGTGTTCTCATATACCTAAGGAACACGACGAGAGTAGGTTGTTCGCTTCGAAGACGCCACTTGCTCCAGGATTCCCCTCGATCCTCTCTCTGTCCTCTCTCTGCCTTCTCCAACGATCCACCCTCGGTTCACCCTCCACGGTTTTAGATTACCGTCGAGAACGCCAGGATACGGCCAAGAGACCGGCGCATCGAGACACTAGACACTAGATACTAGACACCACCATCCCCTTTCGACTAGGAACAACCGCCATTTCGGTCTGCTGGCAGTGTCGGCACTTGCGAATTATAAACAGTTGCACGAGCTGTGTTTGACGCGGACTGGACAAATAATTGTCGCGTGTACCAGCGTCCAATTGGAATTCTGGTGAGCGACGTTGCTGATGTTTATCATCCCCTGCGTTCTCCAAGTG
The DNA here is from genome assembly GCA_910591515.1 of Cerceris rybyensis. NCBI lineage: Eukaryota > Metazoa > Arthropoda > Insecta > Hymenoptera > Crabronidae > Cerceris > Cerceris rybyensis. Next base: position 10,108,951 of record OU342795.1, read on the forward strand.
GACGAATTTCGTCTGGGATTTAGAGATTCGTAGTAGTGTTTCTTTGAAATCCTTTGTCTTTTCGAAGAGTAATTCGTTTTTTAAAGTTAGTGGACATATTGTTTCTGAAATTGGAGAGTTCTTTTTTTGTTGGAGAGGGAAAGGTGTGTTTATGGAGGGAGAAGATTGAGGCGTGAAATCCGGCGGAAGAGGATTGGAAGGATCTTGCAGAGGAAGAATCGTACAAAGGTCTTGCGCGCTCGATTCGATCGGCAGTTGCTTCTTCGTCTCGGCTTCTCTATTTATCTACTTCCCGGCGTTTCTTAGTGCGGTTAGCTTGTTATCTCTTTGAAGCACTATTTTGACGTATGAAAGACGTAATATCCTCCGTCGATTATGTTCTTCTCCTTCGTACTTTCCGGTTTGTTGTTCCCGAATTTGTTCGATACACGCAGATGTACCAAACGTAGAAAATAGATTTAACCCTTAACATTCTAACTTTGAAGTGTGAATAGCAACCGGAAACTCCAACTTATTCTCGTCATATTTTGATTTGCAAGTTTTCAAGCGTCACACTGTAACTGCTACAATGTAAATAATAATATTAACCCTTTGCGCTCCGAATTATTTTACTAACTATCCGTCAGATACGCAAATATAGTCTCTGACAATCGTCTCCTGATAATTATTCATTTTTACATTATAGTAAAAAGATTTGTAATTACTGCGGGATATTTATGTGTATTATGTTTAAACTTCGTCTGACGACGTTCCCCTTCGTCGCCGTGTTGGGAAAACGGACATTAACACATTTATTCGCGTGGTCTCGCAAAGGTACACCATCACTCGCAACACCATGCGTCAGTCTCATGGTAACACACAAGTAAAATCAAATAAAAGTGTCTTCAACTCCACAATATCATTAATTATAAATGATTAAATGTGTGGTAGTTTTCAAAACAGTCATTGGGGTGCAAACCGTTCTCACTGGTCTCACATTACAGAACTGTTTGTTTTTTTACCCCACTACTTCCTTTTGGCTAGTTAACAGCCACATTATTATAGATGCGAAAATCAAAATTTGTCATCGTCATTATCTATATTTTCCTCACAAAGATAATCCATTTTCTTTCTCGACATAATTGAAAATTAGATAGGTTTACAATAAAACCGGTTGAGATCTGATTTTCTGTACTGATTGCTTGTAACCTCACCGAGGAGTACTATTATTTATGTATAAACAATTATCGATAACGACTCGAACAATATCCGAAGTAAAAAGTACAATTGAAGTAGCACGCTTCAAATCAGGGCTGCCTGACAAACACACTTTGAGCAACAAGAGTTAACTTTCAGTTCCAGACGCAAAATAATTAAAAACATCCACTTCCATTCAATTATCTCATCGATAAGTCTAAATATCGAAGCCCAAAGGATTCGATTTCCCGTAAATCCATATCGATCTCCGTCCATTTCCTCGGTTATCATCCACCAACTGCATCCGTCCTATCTTTTTATCGCGTCGCATTATCCGCCGCAGATTTTTCTTCGACTTTTTATCTCATTCCATTCTGTCCACTCTCTTATCGGCTTCCTGCAATACAATCCACTCAAGTCCCGCGAGGCGGCACCGTGTATCCGGTGGAAAAGTAAAATGCGCGAACCCCTTGATTCGCGTGACGTTAGTTCGGATAGCGGGAAATTGAATTTCCCTCTCCTACCGATCGTTCCTTCACTCTTGCAAGTCCCTTGGACATTTCGTTTCTCATCGTCCAGAACGATTTTCCACCGTGAGATTCGGTTCCTACGATTCCAGATGCTGATCGTGGTCCATGATCGAGATAAGGTATTTCTCCATTTAAGATTTCCGGTTCCGTAACCATTTCCGGCAACGGGACGCTCTGGATATTCGATTAGCGGATACCGGATATTCCACGGTTCCATGTCGAGCCATGAGAGATCGATTTTCACTTTCCATTTGCCACCGTTGTTTTTTTTTACCAAAAATCCAAGATTACAGAGTGTTCTTTGCAGAGGAGTCGTCGTTAAGGGGGGATTCCCATTTCACGGCTTCAAAAAAAATTTTTTTTTAAATATTATTGTAGTTCATACTCTTGAGAAACAATGTGCAAAATTTCAATCCGAAATTCGTTGAATTGACAAAGTTATGAGTAGACTCCGGATGTTTATGCATTTATGACAAAATGAATACGGCTAAAATACACAAAACGAACATAATATAAAAATATATCCGAAATATCCAAAGTATAGTATTCGTTGTAACATTTATCGAGTGCAACAAATCCCTAAATAGGTTCTCTTGTCTTAACTGCATTTGTTGAATTTGAAATTTGCATAAACATCCGGAGTCTAGTTATGAGTCAATAACGAACTCGGCGCGCACGTATAGCGCAACGAAAGAGGCGCGAATTTTGGAATTAGGTAAATCAGCAAATCTTACGAAATGAATATTTTGAAGAGGTAGAAGGTGTACTGTATGGACCTGGCATAGCTGATTAACAAGAATATGCTGTAAGTACTAGATATATACATTATTTCTACATATGAAAACTGTACGTAAAACTTCAAACGCGTTTTTCTTGAAACAGGTTTTTTCTGTACGGTTGACATATCTCCGGAACTATTCTCGAAAAAACATCTGTTTTCAGTATGAACTACGAAAAAACATATCCATGCACAACTTTGTCTTTTATAAACAAACGTTTGACGAAATTTTTTGTTTCTTTAGTTTTTGAAAAAAAAATTGTCCGTAGTTCATACCAGAACTACATTCATAAGGAGTAAATTGCCATTTCAATTTTTTGTTTCCAACAACTTGAAGATCAATTATCGTGTCAGCCAGCGACCGGGAATTTTCAGGAGGCGTCCCACCTCAAACGACGTCAAAGCCAAAATTTTCAAGATAATCAATTAAAAATTGAACTGTAGTTCACTGAATACATAATAAATATACGTGTGAATTATGACAAAGATTTATCTAACGGTTTCCTTAATAAAAATGCCTAAAAAAACACGATTTTTCAACATTTGAAATGGGAATCCCCCCTTCAGTTTCAGACTTTGGGTTGGTTTTCTAAAATTTGGAATTTTATGAAAAAAAAATGTATATTCCCCTGAGGATATTTTAGCAGCGTCGTGAATTCTTGTAGCGGAGGTTTAAAGACGTTCTTACCAAGAAAGATTTCTCGTAAAGATGTAACGAGATGCAGGAAAGAACACGCGAGGGCCGAAGTTTCCCGGTGGTCGGTGTCGCACGAAAATTCCCCGTCGAATTGCCCGCGGCAGTTGGCATATAATACGCCGTGTCATAAAGTTTACGATCGTGCTCGCGATGAAATATTTAAGCGACTCTGATCTCTCCATCGCGATTAGATTCCCCCCACGCAAACGGGACACAACTTCGAAATGGCTTTGCTAATTTCGCGACGCTTCTTGTCGTGCCTCCTTCGCGAGTTGGAGAACTCTCGTTCTGTCTCGTCTTGCCTCATCCTGTCTCGTCAAATTTTCCACACGAATTTCCTGAAGTCACTTCTCTGCTGAGAAAAATTTTATGGAAATGAAAGAATTGACTGTAGGGTCGACATTGTTCGGGATTCTTTTGCAAATCTGGACTAACGTGAAGGTATAGACCAGGGTTGGCCAACCCGCGGCTCGCCTTTAACATTTTTACGTACCGCGAGATTATCATCAGTATCATTATTATTATATTATTTATGTTTACATGTAAGAGTAATAGTAAACACAATAATAATAACTCATTATTAGACTGCGGATGTTTATGCAAATTTCGAGTTTCACAAATGCAGGTGAGACAGGAAAACCTATCTAGGGATTTATTGCACTCAATAAATATTACAACAAATACCATACTTTGGATATTTTATATATATTTTTATATTATGTCCTTTTCGTATATTTTAGCCGTATTTAATTTGTCATAAATGCATGAAAATCCGCAGTCTGCTCATTATATTTCAATTTTTCACTCTGAAAAATTGCCTATAGTGAGTCTGAATCTAATTTATAGGGATATATAATTTTATATGCGGCCCGCGGTGTTATGATGCATTTCAAAAGTGGCCCGTAAGATGATTTGGGTTGGCCACCCCTGGTATAGACAATACTTTGAAGCTGTGTATTATACTCTTCTCTGTTTTGCTATCAATCTGTCTCTATTTTCCTATTTCTCTTTCTACTCCTGTTTATCCCTCTGTCCTCCGCTTCCTCCATCTGATTCACTCCGAGTCGAGCCCCGAATTTCCGTCTGAATCGATAAGTCCCGGCGGTCCTTTAGTTTCGTTGTTAACGAGAGTCTGCGGAGTAATTAGTGATTCATGAATTGCAAAACCAAGTGCTTTCAAACTGCCGGCACGGTTTTCATACGCGCTCCTCCTTGGAGGAACGTTAATCGTAAATAGAGGGCCTGCTAACGAGGAGGTACGTTAAGAACGCAGCTTCAAAAATATCCGGTAGTCGCGACGAACGATCCTCAAGTTTGTTCAATTCAAACGTCTCTTTCTTATCCTTTGTAGTCGCTCTTCTCAGAAATTATCCTCTGAATGATACAAATTTCTGAATAAATATTTCTCAGGTGTATATACATAATTATCGTGGACAAAGTTCTGCACAATTTTGGTTCAATGGCTCGACAGGAATATAAAAAATTTTGGAAAATGACAATAATTTTGTAAGGACATTTTCACCGTTCGTGCGTAACCTTCCGGTGTTCGTTCTACCATGGCATAATGGCGGTATCGTCATCCGTGACGGTGAATTGCTCGAGTTCTCCTCAGCTTTGTGCCTGCAGAGAACAACGGAGCAATTTACTCGGCACCCACGGTATCGTAACTCCTCGTTTGCAGTATGATAATAGTTGTAGCTTTTGTTACTGGCCATTATCTCGCGGGACAACCGTCGAGGTGTCGCTCGCGATTATACGCTTGAAAGTCCTTCGCTGTAATCGAGAGTTAAGGGCCCGAAACTCGGGGCATTATTAGGAATTTCGCGGCAGTTTGCATAATTTTCTTCCGCTCCGGCTGCTCGCGCTTCCCTCGACTCTCTAGCTCGTTGTAATTTTACGTAGGACTATCGGTCAACGTCTTTACGAAATGGAGACTCGGTTATCGTGAATTGTTTGCAACATTGTTTCGTATTCTTGATAGCGTGAATTGTTCGCAACATTGCTTACAATTAGTAGTCTTGATGCTGTGTATTGTTCACATCATTGTGGAAGAGATTTTTAAAGGGTAGTCCCGTTTTTATGGTAGAAATAATTAAACTTTTCCCTTGTTGATGTTTTGGAAAAAAATTGAACATTTGATTTTCTATTATTAATATTTCGTGGAATATAATCATTTTTCTTGATTGTAGGTTGAACGTAATGAATTTATTTGGGTATAAAATACAGTTTCACGAGAATTTTTTATTTTGGATGAATTAAGGGGTTGATATAACCGTTACGTGCACAGTGTGTTAATTCACGGTCGATTCAAATAGTATTTTTAAGAGAATCAAAATCAAAGAATGTATGTGACACGAGGAAGGTGCAATTAACACTAGATTTACGGAACCCATCATACGAATGGGTTCCTAATTGTTTTATACACATGTATCAAGGTTACAGAGAAGCTCCTAGATATTTCACGTGTATTTTATAGTACAATAATTACTTAGCGAATTATCATCTTTGCAGCTTCATTGCTCTTGTTGCAAAGTCCTTATTTAATATATTTCAGTGTAACTGGAATTATTATCTATGTAGCTTGACTGCTCTTTTTGCAAAGTTCTCATTTAATATATTTCAGTGTAACTGATTTCACAGCCGTAAATATAGTCTTAAAGCGCACACATATTTCCAAATTAATTACTGTTATATCTTTTTGCATAAAACATGCTAAAGTGTCAAGTTTTCTGGCCAAGAAAAACGAGAGCCTCTAGCTACCCCATAATTCAAAGGGGAGGCATTTAAATTTCGCACGAGAGAGAATGTCTTTTTTTACTCAACAATAACGATGATATTAATAAATTTGTATTATGCAAATAGTCTCCCGTACTACAGCATGCGAATTATTCTTGATATCGTGAAACAATTCCTGTTCGAAGTTGTCCCACGGCCACTAGGAAAAAGCTTTTTCGAGTTCTTTCGACGCGCTATCCGTCGAGGAAAGTTTGAAAAACGTGAAATCTCCAAGTTGGAAGATCTCGAGGGTGAGGTGGAGGATACCACGGAATCGGGACGTATAGAAAATTTGCAGATAGAGTTCAAATATGCATAACCGAGAGTCTGGAAAAAGTTGGGAGTGTTCTCTCGGGTTTTCGTCGCCCCGTTGAACTTGCGGGACATCTTTGAATCCCGCGGTATCTCGGTTTTCGCTAAAAATGTCAAGAACAGCCAGAAATTTGCGGACTCGTCGAAAATTCTTGCTGATTCGTCGATGATCCGAAGAACCGAGGCGCGATATTGAGTTGTGGAGGAGACTTTTAACTTAGAGCGAAGGGGATTGATAATTTAGCGTGAAAAGGGAAGGAACCTTCTTCTTGTTCTTGAAAATCACGGTACAATTAATTCACGACAACTAATCTTTCCACTGTTCACAATAATCAGCAATTAATACGTCCAATTGACTTCTTATTATCCACAACTGTAGAATCTCCTCTGCTTCTATCTATATATATTTATTCTACATACTTTTCTCTGACAACTATATATACACCTTAAACTAACTAACAATATCATAGCCTAAATAAGAAAATAACAAAATAGAAACACTCAGTAAAATAAAATAACTTTAATAACTCTAATTGCTAATACTCTCTACTAAACTCTATATATAACTCCACTGTATCTTTCCTCGCAACAAACTCTGTGTCTCAATGCTCTCAACTCTCTCAATTGACTCTCCCAAAAATTATACACTCGCATGCACCCTCGATACTCGTTCTCACAGCAAGCATTCTTCGTCTTTCTCACAACTTGCATTCTCTACTGCACTCACTCATTTTCTCCTTGTCCACAGACTAAACATTCACTCTAACCCTCGAACTCACCGTCCTCCAAATCACGTATTCTAAACATTCACTCTCAAATACACAAAATCCATCCACACTCACTAACTAAAAGCTATCTATTATTTTTAAAAAATTACAATGCAACACAACTCAAACTGGACTCCGACGTTTAAACCTTCTCCTATTTCTAAAAGTCTCACGACTTTCTCACTCAGTCATTTACTGTCCCTCATTTATTACCCCCTAGAACAACCAATGTCCAAACGAAAATCTTTACCGATCCAATAAAAGTGTCACAAATATTAACCGAGCCTCAATTAGTCTTCAAATCAGTCGCTCAAAAAGCCATCTATGAGTGTTACAAACATAACAATTAAACAATAGCCATAAAAAATTATATTTACACAATCAGACCCAACCCTATTATCATCCCCAAGAGGGCTTCTTTGTTCTTAAAATTACTACATTATATTTTCTGGCGTTATGAAATATGATTAGGAAATTTGAGTATTCGATGAAATAAAGGACACCAGAGACACGAGAAAATGGTGTCAAAATTTCGATAACGGATCGTCCAAGCGAAGACACGCCGAGCGATCTCATTTTGACGCGGTGGTTTCGACAAAGGGATATCTGAGGTGGTAGAGGATGTTGCAGCGGCTGCTGCGAGGGTGCTTTCCAGGATCCTACGTCACTCGGGCCCATCTTTGTTCCATTTCCATAGCTATTCCATTACGAAGGGAACTCCGCAGCCGTCCTTGTAATCTAATAACTAATCTCGCCGAGGCGGAGGGTAGCTCGAGTAAGCTCCGCCACGCCGGCACCTACATTTCGGGGTTGGAGCCCGAGTTGCAGCCGCTGCAGCCGATGGGATGGCATGCTGTTACGGCAACTCCGATAGAAAGGGACGTCAGTTAACCAGACAGCACATAATCGACTGCGTATCTGCATTAAGTGCAATTCTCGCCCTCCGTCTATATTCAGTTCGTCTTGTTTACTGGTTATCTTCGTCCGATGGAAGTAGCCGAGCTTCGTTTTGTTGGGGTTGGGTGCTGAGGAGTTCCAAAGAAAAACGGTGTTGCAAAAATAGTAAAATAGTCATAATTTTTCTAGATTGTTCTATTGTTGCGGTGTCTCGTCTGAAATTTCTATATGAACTCACTATTTTAATACTAGAACTACCGATGTTCTGTCTACTAAAATTTAGATACAATTAACACGTTAAACGCCGCCGATATTTTGCTTGTTTCGTCATTTCTACCGAAGTGAAACTTTTTGTATTAAAATCACATATTTACGATGAAGAAACTTTAAAGACATTGATAGATTGATAGTCAGAAGACTTATATCTTCTTAACGCCAATATTTAGATATCCAATATGTTAGAAAATTCATAAATATTGCAATTTAAACATAACATGAAATTTCCATTGAATTTAATAGCGCCGGTCACCGGTGAACCCCATGGCAGTTAACGTGTTAATAAATGTTGTAGAAGAGGTGAAAGAGATGAGTAATTAACTAATTTAGGATTTGTAAGACACAAGCGGAATATTTACTTCACAGGTAACTTATCAATTTAACACTTTGAACGCCACCGGTATTTCGTTAGATTCGTCATTTTTACTGAAGTTGAACTTTTTCTATTAAATTCGTATTTTTGCAAAGCAGAAACTTTAAAGATACAGATAGATAGATAATCGGCAGACCTTTATCTTTTTAATGTCGATATTTAAATATTTAATATATCCGAGAATTCATAAATATTACAATTTCCAAGTTACACGGAAATTTAATGAATTCAATAGCGCCGGTCACCGGTGACCTCCATGACAGTCAAAGTGTTAAATAGCTTTTAGAACAAATTTGAAGCGACATTTTGGCCGGATTGGTAGGGTTTGCGTTGAGAAAGGAATTTTCTCTCACAATCAGTCGTAGAATCGATTTTCTTCTTTCTTTTTTAGACAGAATTAATTTCAATTTGATGGTTTATTTGTAATTTATAATAACTGTTAATTGGTGTTAAATGATCACTGCTAGTTTTATGTAGAGTAACTTAGTGACAGAAGATAGATTCAAATTGATGTCTGAATTGATCAAAATTCATCGAATAAATTACTCAAATCTCGTCGAGTCAAAGAAATTGACAGAAGTATAATTTAATTTCTCGTGACCTCAATTCTATTCTCGTTTTAACGGAGAAAATCGGAGATACGAATCGAAAGATCGCGTGAACTTTATTTATTTTCGTGAATATACATCGCGGTAACACGCTGCGGGCTCGGCCTTATCGGAAGTTGAAAGAAATGTGGGAATCGGAGTGTACAAGTTGGAGGAATGTCTGTCGCGAATGTCGAAAGTATCGTTGAGCTTTGGGAAAGTTTTCGCGGCACATCTACTCACCTCGCCGTGGTGGAGCCCGAGGCAAAATAGTTAAAATTTATAACGCAGCGTAAAGCCGAAAGTTCGGCCGTCCCGTGCTCATAAATTGTTGAAACGACGATTTATAACGCGATTGCAAATAACGTCGAATCTCGAAACTCTGTGGTGGTTTAAATCCCTCTGAGACGCGAGAGCTATGGTTTCGTTTCTGTGCTGAAACGTTCGCTAGTTTCCTCCCTTTTCCTTTCTTCCACTTTGTTCCCGGGAGATCTTTTTTTAGCGTGGGAACTATAGTGAAAATTATGAAAATATTTATCGCGTTTCTATTTCTGACACATTTGTCTGTGTTGCGCGAGTTTGGAAAAGTGAGAGGAATTTTTCAAGGTGAACGGCGTAGCACGATATTCCTGGGAAGTTTGACTGCATTTTTTGAATTCGTCGGATATCCAATTGTCTCGTTGTCTTCGTGGTCTCGCGAGAGTTCCATCGAATTGTTTTTTAAAACTGTCTTCGCGTGGCCAGAGAGCTTTCGTGGCGCACCCTGACATATTTTTGGTAAACTGCCAATGTTTTCTCTCACCCCTCGTTGAAATTTTAGTAGTCCAGAATTTTATTTCGTTTTTCTTGGGATGGTCCGTTCGTTCGGATTTGTATTACAAAAGTTCCATCACAAGTTGCTTCTCAAAACTGTCTTCATGTTGTCTAAACTCTTTTGTGTCATACCCTGAAATATTTTTGGCAAACTGCCAATGTTTTCTCTCACCTCTCATTGAAATTTTAGCAACACAGAATTTTATTTTATTTTTTCGGGTGGCTCGTTCGTTCGAATTTGTCTTGCGAAAATTTCATCTCACGTTTTCTCTCACCTCTCGTCGAAATTTCAATAATTCAAAATCTTATTTGATTTTTCATGGGATGACCCGTTCGTTCTGATTTGTCTTGCTACAGTTCCATAGAAACACAAGTTCCTTCTCAAAACTGTTTTCACGTGGTCTAAAAGCTTTTGTGGCACATTTTGAAATACTTTCGGCAAACTGTCAATATTTTCTCGCACCTCAGAATCAACTTAAGTTTTGGTATTCCGAAATTTCTTTGCTTTCTTACGATAGTGCGTTTGTTCGGATTTGTCTCGCGAGCGAAAGAGTTTGCAGGGAAAGCAGCGATCGAAATGGGAAGGAAATATCGGATATTCTAGAAATAACAGGGACTCTCAGAAGAAAATAAACGAACGAAGTTTCCCTCGTTAGAAAGTTTCACTTCCCGTTGACGATAAGAGGCCGTGACGACGTAGCTCGCGAATAAACAAGAGAAAAATGTTTCATCTTCAACATCAAGCTACGAACTAGCCGCTCGCGAGAAGTCGCTAAAAGAAGAGCAAAACTATCGTTTCTTTATGCACTTCGAGAAACAGGAGTCTCGTTGTTACTTCTATTTAATTTCCACCCCCTATTCTATTTGTAGAGGTTCGAATTTTAGTATTAATACTAGAGGGCTGAAACTCGCTTCTGCTTTGGGAGATACAAAAGGAGTATAATCTTATTTAGGTTTCAGTAATAACAATAACTATATCTTAACAAATATATCTACTTTATTATAACTTCAGTTTAAGACAATACAACTCAATACGACACAACTCTCACAATCAATTATAATATTAATGCAACTATTAACAATATTTTAATTAACAATATCACATATACTATAACTTATATTGCTAATTTTTATTAACAATGTAACTATTAATGCACCTAAATGCTTTTCTAACCGACAACGACTCTTTTTGTCAAAAACTAAAACTTCTTTCTCACACTTCTACCTCGATTCTCAGCCCTGCGCTTATTTATATTCCTCTCTTGCACCCTTCTCACCCAACTGTTCACCCTCTTGCACTTGCACAGACACTCATTAAATTCTAAAATATTCGGGGCTTGAAAGTGGCCGACCTACTGTCCATAACTGACCCAAGCTTCCACCCTTGCACCCCTTCCTCCTTCTTAAAGCTACACCATCTGAATATTTCTCAGCTACACGTATTAAATAGCCTCAATAATAAAACCCAGACGCCCCGGTGTATTTGAACTTTCAACTTTTGGAATTTCCAGCTGTCTGCGAGACCATCCCTCGAAATGATTGCAAGTACTTTTTGAGAGGCAGACGGTTCTTCCTGCTCGACGACCGAATATCACGGAAGCACTTTTCCTTCCACCCCCGTTGTTCTTTCTCGGAGGCTCTTCCGCTCTCGCGGACCAACTCACTGCGTACAGGCTCGAGAAGAAAGCACCGAGAGAAAGGCCGTCTCGAAGCTTTCTCTCTTTTCTATCTTTTTCTCGCTTCGTCTGTCCCTTTTCTTTTCTCTTTTACTCTATCTCCCTTTATTTCTTTCTTTTTCCGAGGAAGAGAGAGGCTTTCTCTGTTCCTCGGTAGTTTTCTCTCACGGCTGAGGTAGCTTTAAAAATGAAAATCCAAGAGGACGAAGCACGAGAGGGAACTGCTCGACGAGGCAGAAAGGAACGGGGTCGCGGTAGGCCTAGATACGTCTCTGCATTTTCTCCGCGCCACGAATGCTCGAAAAACTGGGTCGAATATCCACGGCCGCGTTTTCTAAAGCCGCTGTTCCGAGGTGTTTCGAGGCGTTTCAACCCACGCCACTCGGAGGAAAGAGTTTCGAGCGCTAATTAAAGGGGTTGCCTCCCTTCCTGCACAAGTTTATCTCCCTTCTTCGCTCTTATATCAGGAAAACCGTCGCTTCTGTTGATCGTGCTCGCTCGTCCTCGATGATGGTCATCTTGCGAATTTCTTTGTAGGATTTCTCTTTTATTTGAACCTCAAAAAAATGAGGAAAAAATACCTTTCAATTTGTTCTTTCACCGGTAGGTGCAAAGTCAAAGTGGCGCTGAAATTAAGATCATGCTGTTAGCTATCGTCGAAGCAATCGTCGATCTTTCACCTGAACATCTTTCTTAGACGATGGATTCGTTTCGCAAAAAATGACCTCGCGGAACGAAGAAACTTCTTCCAAGACGTATTAAGAGGCTCGACCGTTGGTCCTCGATTGAGGGTTGGAAAAAAGCAGAACGATTTGGAGAAATAGTTCCTTTTTTTACCATGGGTCATTTCTTTTTTACCGTCGTCCTATGAACTACCTTTCTTGATCTTTTCTTCCATGTCCGCACACTTTCTAGACTCCTATTATCGAAATTGCTCGTATTCCTCGGGACATCTCGATTTTCGAGACTTAACGAGTTCCAAGGCGTTATCCACGGTTAATGCGGTGCTCGAGGAATCCACCGTAAAAATGGATCACGGAACAAAGGGAAGAGAATAAGACTGACCTCAATAATTGTGATCGATAGGGGTAAATGTGGTTCTCCGTCTCTATATTCTCTCTCTTTTCGAAGTTTCCTCTTCTTTTGTGTCTCTCGTTTGGAAGGATTCGGTAAAAATGAAATTGTACAATGCTAGGTAAAATATTCAAAGGTTGCTCTCCGAACAAGCAGTTCTAGAGGCCGAGAATTCCAAAAGTTTCCGAGTCATCCTTCGCGCTGGAGATCCAGCGTGAATTATCGAGCGGTCGATGGAATCGCCTCGATAGAATCGACGATGCTGTCCATTCTCTCGACTCTCGAGATTTCCTCTCTTTCATTGAACGGGTAATCGTTTAATCCGTCGAAAGATTCTCCTTGGTTTTCTCTACTCGTTGCTTTCGCTTCTTCCAAGTTTCTCTAGACAACTGCCGAACACCTCGGAGACATAGTTTCGTCAAACAAATGTGAATCTCGCTGTCGTGGCTTAAAAACACAAACTTTATTGTTAAACAGATTGACGAACGTAAAACTTTTTGCATGCCTTGCACCTATTTGGGCACTGTCATAAAAAGTTATCTTTGGAACCAAGTTGGAACCCTTCTTTATGATCCAACCTATGCAGGATGGAAGGAAATTGCAACCTAGTGGGAAGAAAGGCATGTCAGGGATAGATTGTTAATAATTTTATCTTAACACTTAGCTGGCCACTGGGAAAAAATAAACTGCATATTATGTACTAAGTACATAAATTTCCGCAGTAAGATGAATTTGTCCAGTTCGATCATCAATAATCTCTCTTTGAAACGGGGAGACTTCTCCATTCTTTCGGAGAAGTGTTAACACTAGATTTACGGTTGTTGATATACCTACTTTTCAGAAGTGAGCCAATTTGACTCATACAAGAAACATGAAGTATTTTGCAAAGAAAAAAGTTCCAAATCAATTTAAATGATAGATTTGTTATTAAAAAAATTAGCCGAGCAATATATTCTATATGTAGCAATCAAATTATGAATGAGTCAAATTGGCTCCGTAAATTTAGTGTTAATTCAGACTGTTTGCTGAGACCAATGTCAGGAATAATAATTTATTTTACAACCGTCTAAGTGTAGAAATTACTGTTTAAAAATATCGAATTATATATCGGTGCAGAATCATAGAAATATCTCAGAAAAGAAATTATTATTAGAGTAATTGATAATTTAGTGGGATCTTTAATTTTGTATACAGTTAAGTAGTGGTTGATTGGTGTAGAAAATAATGTATGACATATTCGACTAAAGACTCAGAAATTCGTTAAAAGCACGAGCAGATTCGAACGAGCGTTTAAACGGTTCCAAAGACTTCTTTGAACACGAAAAGTCCGAGGTCACGAATTATTAAGAGGCTCTCTAAAAAATGCAGATTCTCTCATTTGAACGTTTGAAGGAAGCCAGAGGGGTCGGCACTAAAGCGTGCAAGTTTAATATTCATCCTGGCAGGATGCGAGCGTCTTTTAACGGGGTAGAAATTTCGGCCCGAGAAGCCTCTATCGCCAAAGTAGACGGTGAAATGACGTTAATGGAAACAAGATTCGCCCGAAACCTCTTCCTCTCACCCTTCTACCTTCCCCTTCGCGTCCCTCCATTAAACAGATTCGAAACCGTCTTACCTCTCTCTAGACAGGCTGCCTGCCACCGTCGTAGTTTCGCCTTTCTATCCAGGGCCATTAATTACTCGCCACTTGGTCTACCTTCGACTTTATTATCCGCACGGATCGACCCGTTTTTGCCCCCTCCCCCTCTACATCTTTCTCTCCATCTCCCCCTATGGCGAAATACAAAACCTGCCAGCAAACTGAGAGGCAGACGCAAACTTGAAGATCGATGGAGACAGAGAAACATGGAGAGACACGAAGAGACATGGTGAGACGGATGGATAAATGGATAGACAAATATACACGGTCCTGGAGAATGGGACTGGATGAGCGGAAACGGAGGGCGGCTCGATTCCCTGCTGTAATTGGAAGAATCGATTTGTCGCGAAGTCAACCGACCTCGTCCTTCCCAAATGTGCTTTCTAATGAATTTTCACTGCATTTCGAGAATTGCAGACCCTTCTTCATCCTTCCTACCTTGTGCAAGGAAAGACTAAGGTTTTGATCGAGGAAACACAGTATTTACTCTTTCGTCCATCTTTTCTCGCTGTTTTCCAGCGACCGTACTTGGAATTAGAGGTTGGAAAGCTGAGGGTTGTTTGTCGGTGGATTTAAATAATTGTTGAGATTTAGACCGCGAGGAGGATTCAGGAAGGACGGGCTAGATTAATTGTTAATGATTAGAGTTATTACATGAAGCGTGCGCGAGTCAAAAAGGGAAGATGGGTCGTGGATTATGGTGGGAGAGAGTGTAATTTTAGCCGTTTCGTTTCATCCTTTGACGAGATACGATCCACTCTTATTCTATTATCCAGATTGTGAAGAGTAGGGTGGAAATTTATGAAGTATTTATCGGGCCTTGATTCGAGCGTCCATTAGCGCTAGGGGAAAGGGTCGTCTTATCGGGGTGAGACTTTTGCCAGGGCATGGAGAACGACCCGGAGGCTTGTTCCTCTTTTATTCAAGCTTTCGAATGTCGGTGGAAAGTACGTCTTGGGCTGACCGAATTGCGGGAAATCTGAGCAATCTGAGAGAACGGGTGGAGAGAACGATAAAGATAAAATATTACCCGGAAGGAACACAGATGTTGCCTACGATTCCTCGTATTTCGCGAGGAAACTGCACTGTCTAGGATAATTACGAGTGTAATTTTGTTTTCCTGAAACGTCTCCTTTTTTTTAATTAAGTGTACGACTATGCCCTCGATTTTGTAGCGATCTGATGTTGTGGAGTTGCTCTACTCAAGGTCTTGTGCAAAAAGTTCGTAGTATTGTCTGTTTCGTTAATTTTTCCAGAAAGAAAGAAACGTGATAGTTCAACGAATGAGTGGAAAATAACGTAATGGGTCAGACGTCGCGGATTTGGTTACTCTAAGTGTTCTTATTTTAGGAGAGAGGTATGTTGTAATCGAATATAGTTAATTATAATAATGTGAAAATTTATAATATGAAAATATTTATAATAATTATGAAAAGTCGAACGTCTCTGCAAAAATACACAATATTGTCCGTTTCATCAATTTTTTCAGAAAGAAAGAAACATAATAGTGCAACAAACTAGTGAAAAGTAGCGCATTGGGTCAGACGTCGCAGATTTGACTACTCTAGATATTTTTATTTTACAAAACACTCTAACATGACTCTGTACGTTGTAACGTAGTATAGTTTATTATTTGTGAAGAGATTTTCAACAATTATGGACACTCGAACGTCTGTTCAAAAATTCAGAATATTGGCTATTTCGTAAATTTCTTACAAAAAGAAAGAAACAGAATAACCCAACGAACAAGTGAAAAGTAACGCAACTAGTCAGACTTCGCGGATTCGGTTACTCCAGGTATTCTTATATTACAAGAGAGTTACTTTGTAATCAAATACAATTTATTATTCACAAAGAGATTTTCAACAATTATAAAGACTTGAATGTCGGTGCAAAAATTCACATTATCTGCTTCGTAAATTCTTTCAGAAAGAAAGAGACAGAATAGTGCAATAAAAAAGTGAAAAGTAACGCATTGGATCAGAAATCACAGATTTGGTTACTCTAGATGTTTCTATCTTACAAGACCCTGTAACACAACTCTGCACGTTGTAACATAGTACAGTTTATTATTCGTAAAAAAATTTTCAACAATTATAAAAACTTGAATGTCGGTGCAAAAATTCACATTATCTGCTTCGTAAATTCTTTCAGAAAGAAAGAGACTGAATAGTCCAATAAAAAAGTGAAAAGTAACGCATTGGATCAGAAATCACAGACTTGGTTACTCTAGATATTTCTATCTTACAAGACCCTGTAACACAACTCTGCACGTTGTAACACAGTACAGTTTATTATTCGTAAAAAGATTTTCAACAATTATGAAAACTCGAACGTCCCTGCAAAAATTCACAAGGTTGTCCGTCTCGTAAATTCTTCCAAAAAGAAAGAAACAGAACAGTCCAACGAACAAGTGAAAAGTAACGCAACGAGTCAGACATCACGTCAGAACAAGTAGTACACTCCTGTCTTTGGACAGCCGCGTCCTCGCTGAAGATGTACCGCCGCAACTTTATGCTCCACAGAGAAACAAAAGAAACTATGACGGACTTTGTATAACTTCATACAATCTCGCGTGTCCAAAACACCCCTAAAGCTGTCTCGGACAAATCACAGCCTTTAAAAGCTAAAACACGGAGCAACACCAACGACAAAGTCCCGTTAGCAATGGAAACAAACAGAACGAATCTCTCTTTGGTAATTCGAAATAAAAGGTTCTCGTACCTCGGCTAATTGAACGATACCAGCACGTATACGCCTCGATGGTTGGAAATCATGGCTCAAGGCATCTCGCTTTTAACGTTTCCTGCTTTTAACGTGCAATCGTTGCATCAGCACAGACGCGATCGACCGTTCGCGAAAAAGCTTCCGCGAAAGCGCGCACTCTTCACTGTTTCGTCGCACTCTAGATTTCGTTATACTGCATTCGCCTACCACGTAATTATATCACGCGCTTCCCTCTCACGGTAATAAAGGGACATAATGCGAAATTTTGCCGAGGCCAACGTGCACCACCATTTTCCCTGTATTAATGGAAGTGCTGGAAACCGCTTCAACGTCCGACCGCGATGCATCGGTTGCCGAAGATGCGAAGACCTTTTCGCGTAATTCGGAGAAGCGATTTTGTTGGGGAAACGATCGCTTTATGCGACGTTGTTGGTCCTTATGGGTTCACTTTATGGGTTGTATCATAGGTGTAAGTACAAGTCGATGTAGGAGATGGAACGTTGAAGACGCGTTTCTTGAGGAGCGGTTGTTAGATTTATGGTGATAGTAAAGGGTAGATTGTTTTAGTGATCCGTAGGCGCTGTGGTGGATTAAAATCAATCAATTTAATGGTCTTTTAGTTCAATTTTAGGTGCGTTGTATCATTTACATTATTATAAGGAAATAGTACCCTGAACTTCGAGCGATTGTTATGTTTAGTAGGAACTCTCACTTTGCCATTTGTGTTAGAGGCACTGTGATACGATTATATTGTATTTTTTTAGGAGGATTTAAATTTTGTGGGGGTGTCCTTCATTTTTGTTTAGAGAATTGAACAGCAATATTGATAAAAGTATATACAAACGAATTTATAATCTAAATTTAGACAACACTATACAAAAACAGATCGTTCAGTGACTAATGTTAGACTCCTAACGATAAGAACTAATGTTCTACAACTCGCAATTGAAACTGTTTTTACGATTTACAATTAAAATTGGTAGATCCTTAACCCTGTAAACTTTGAATTATATTTCAATTTTGTTACCAGTAGCTCCCAACGCTTTTAAGCGTTTTGTTTGCAATATATTTGACCTGAATAAATGGGCCAATTTAAATAAATAACAGATGAAAGAATTTCAATTACACACCTGCCTTATTTGCTCTATTGTTGTATCTTGTAATCTTCAAGTGGATGATATCTCTTAAAAAATTGCTAGGATGCAATCCTGGCTTTCTCTCGCACATTAACATCTATTGGTTTGGCAAGATTGTAAATTTTTTGCACGGCTATTTAATTTTTCATGATTGTCGAAAATTTCTTTGCGAATAATAAACTATATTTTATTACGACGTAACTCTCTTACAAGATAAAAATACCTAAAGTAACCAAATCCGCGACATCTGACCCATTGCATTACTTTCCACTTATTTCTTTGAAGAAATGTCGAATTACACTCAAACTTAGGAGCATAAAGGGTTAAACTAATATCTTTTCTAACCCTCTAGCATCTCTCTTACAAAGTCACTCTCATTTTCATTCACCCTAGCATTCACTACCCTCTAAAACAAGTATGTAAATCCTGCGGTCAAATCTGACCCATCCCCGCTTTTATCTCCACAGTCGTTCGTCATTTTTGGAGTACAATACGAATATTTGACTGAAACTGCAGTAGTAACAATACAAAGTACCTCTTCGGGTCACGAAGTAACTTTTAGCTTACCCCTCGACCCAATTCGCAACGCGGCCGCGCCAAACGTACCCGCTGAACCTGTAGTTCAGTAGGATGCAGTTGCAGGCGCTTTTGGCCGATGCGGGCTCGCTGCGTTTACAATGTTACAAGCGTTGTTTGTAACGCATACGGGCAAGACGAGATTCGCGTGTCACGGTTGAAACCACTTGCGACAAAGCAACGGCGCCATAACGTTAAGGCAATACACGTCGTCGAATCTAACTAGCGCTGCGCCGGACAGCTGTCACCGACAGTAATCTCGATTGCCGGCTCGATGGCTTGCCAATGGATCTTCTAATCGCATCGGATCTGATGCGTTTAAGTGCGTTAAGTGCTCGACGATCGATCGTGAGAGCGGTTTCAAACGTCCGTCACCGACAACAATCGAGGCCTCGATGCTCGATGATGATAAAATAATAGCGGGTCAAGGATCGACCTGTCGACGCTTGTTCCCTGCTTGTTGAGCTACGCTCTTAAATTATATCGGGCTTGGACTTTCTGAATTTTCGCCATTAATGTTTGATGTTGTGGAATATTGCTTCTTTTTTTTCGTACTACTTCTTTGTTGCGTCCTTTTCTGCTGTTTCTGTGTTTCGTTTCCGGTTCTGTTGCAAGGGCACTCATGTATAGTCTGACAACTGAAAGATGGCTAGGGAGAGGCGGAGCTTCTCGTCTTCAACTACCTATTCCTGTTATTTCGTTTTGGAGTCCCCAAATCCAGGCTCTTACTGAATCGAGTCTCCAAACTCGGTCTCCTAAAGTAAACGACTATGTTGAGTAGAGAGAGAGAGAGAGAAAACATTCGTGATTGGTAGAAAAAAATTGCAGGGAAGTAAAACCCCAGAAAATTACAATGGTCAGTTTGGAGACGCTGCAGGTTAGTAGATTTTCCATGGGGAACGACATCTAGAATAGTAAGTCGGTGGATAACGTTCTTCAAGAGTCAGATTGCAACTTGACTAAGAAACTCTGTAAAAAATGACCACCCCGCTTATTAAATTATCACATCACGTTTTACTCCAGGATCAATGACAGAGTAATTATTATCGAAATAATATTTGCCCAACAGAAACTCGTACCTGTTTATCATTAATATCTTAAAGTGATAGGTAACTTGCCGTTCTCCAGGGTCTCTCCTCGTTTCCGAGGTCAACAAGGCGACACGAGGTCATAGAGGGGACAAAAATTCAGCAAGGCGGAGAGCGTATCGGCCTCGGCATCTGTCGCCGCAGTAGTTGCGAAGTTGGATCGTCCGCATCCGCGGCACGTAACCAAGTTCTCCGAGTACGAGTGTGTACTCCAACTAGAGGAACAAATATTCGGTACATGGTACATTGTTCGTAGAGAGGACGAGCTCGTCTCGCCAAAGAGCTCGCCAAAGAGCTCGCCAGCGACGAAGCTCGAGAGAGGCAGAACAGTTTTCGAGGACGCGCCGAATTTTCAATGGTTTGCGGTTTCTGACTCTTTCTCTCTGCGTTTGTCGTTGAAGTTCTGTTATTATTGTATATAATGCATTGCGTGGACGCTGCTGGTAGACTCTGTGTTAGAATGCGTTTTAGGTGAGGGTGAAAAAGAGGAGACTTTTTAGAGTATTCTTTAAAGATTTGTGATCCTGTGAAAGATGTGAACCTCCATTTTGTAGATTTTTTTCAGCTGGTTGTTTGGCGGGGTAGTCCATGAAAAGATGATTATTAAGAACAGCTAGTTTCTTGGCTTTCAACCCTTTCATTAGGGGTGTCTTTTCTGGCGCGGTACTCTCTCTGAACGACGAGAATTGAGTCTGCACCCTGCGCGAGAAAGATTTCAATGGTAGCATTTAAGACTAATGTATTAGAGTTGCTGTAACAGTGTTTTTGAAAAAAAAATTTCTTTTAATTTTACCTGCCCAGAGTAAGATATTCGATGCGCAATAATTCCAATCACTCGTCATACGTGCAGAGTGTTTCAAAAATAGTTTGTTTCCTTCCGAAAGGTCGGTGACCTGGAAGCCCGACTTACTCAGTTAAAATTCAATAGTGAACACACAATTAAAAAGTAATTTGCGTAAGATCGCCAATTTTGCGGCGGTATTTTCACAGATCTCGATCGATTCAAGGGTGTGAAACAACCCCTGAAAACCGTGACAACTGGTTTTGAAACAGTCTGTACAATACACTGAATTTTATGGAGAGTGACTACAGTCAGCAGTTGTAGCAAAAAGGTTAAAAGTATTTGTTTGCTAGTGTTAATCTTTTGCAGGGCAACCCGTCGTCTAACCTAACAGAGTTGGCAAAATTATAAGAGCTTTTAATTTTAACTATACACTCTCTCGTTAATTAATAACACAATTCAACAACTAGAAATAAAAAAAAATTTTATCGCTTCTCATCAACGTAGTCGTCATCCACCCTCAACGACATCAAATAAAATCAATCGCAGAGAAGCTCAAGTTTCATTTATATAAATTCCTCAGAGGTTTACCAGCGCAGGGAATAATTCGCGATCGATTAGAATTCGGCCATCGGGGAAGGTCGGTCCTCTGTTTCGAGAAGTCGATTCCGTTCTCCGGAAGGTCCGCAGGGAAAGAAATCTTTTCGAGGCACGTCGTTGCGTCAGTCGGCAAGTGTCAGGCTCGTAAAAAGCAAACGTTTGGACGAGTGCCCGCGGATTCTTCCATCGAATGACCCTTCTTTATGATTCCGAGAAATCGTTTGGAAAGATGATCGAACGGACCGTAAACATTTTCCTCGTGTGTCTGTTTGATGTACTTTGTATGCGGTCCAATAGTGTTTCGTCTTGAAACGAGTCTTGGAAGAAGAGGAATGTTTTATCTCGCGGGCACAGCCGTCCGTGCTGTTCCCTCGGGATCCAATCGGAGTAAACGCGAGTAAGGGGAAGAAACGAAGAATTTAATCTTCTCCGCTAATAAATCCCAAATGAAACGACTTCTTGGAGATTCTGAGAACTATTCTCGCCGAATTACAAGCGAGAGATTGCATTAGAATGAGCATCGTTGCGAAACAATGTGAAAAGAGGAGCTAGAGGATTCGAATTATTCCGCAACGGGCCTGGAAAATTTTTTCTGATGATTTTCTTTGCAAAGTGATAACGATAATGTACTGTTCGGCAACTCAAAGATGGCTAGGGAGTGGCATGGCCTATCGTTTTCAGTTGTATAATACCGCTAGCTTATTTTTGGGATGCCAAAACCCAGATTCTTAAAATAAAAACTCTACATAGTCGTAGTGTTTTCGTATTTTTACTTATTTGGGTGGATAAATGTGACGTGGTTGTCCCCTCCACGCGTCAGACCCACATCCATTTGCATAGCCATCTTCCAGTTCTCAGACTATATGTACAGTCCGACAACTCACAGATGGCAAAGCAAAAAATGCAAGTCTGATTCATGGAGTCCATAGCCACGTCGCATTTATTCAGCTAAACAAGTAAAAATACGGGACTGCTACGACTAAAAGGAGTGTCCATTTTAAGAGGCGGGATTTGAGAATATCAAAAATGAAAAAGCACGAGGCATTTGGAAACGAGAGCTCCCGTCAATCCCTAGCCATATTTTAGTTTTCAGACTGTATAGATTATGCTGTTTCTCTCTGTATCGAAAATTTGATGGTATATTACATTTTGCGGAAATCCATCGAACCATTACGTGAATGAAAAAGTAACAAATCGTCCTGTAATACGGATTGGCTGATTGTGTATTCCTTTTATTCTATTTTTCATTCGGTGAATGGTCGGGTAAAATCACGAGAGTCGAAAATGACGTTAATCTCATGGCAGATGGAAGAACCAGAGCACGCATCGTGAAATAATTATTCATGTGCGGGATCGTCAATAGCGATAATGAACGGGCACGTCGTCAAAAGCGATCGGAGCGTAAAATGAGTTATCAAAGTGGAGGAATTAACGTATCGCCCAGGCATTAGACGAGTTAATTCCCTATCCGGAGAGGATCTTTTGAATATACCGCCAGTGAAATTTATATTCACAACGATGTGCGAATTCTGCCTCTGCATTTTGAATCTCATTATAAGAAGATAATAAAACGACCTAAATTTCCATCGACTGAAAAATTCAAACGTTAGAAATATCGGGCATATTTTGAGCGCCGATCCTCAGCAACGATGTTCCGCTAATTCTCGAGCACCGAGTTAATTAAATTCCATCGATAAATAAACGATGAGCATCCCGGAATTTTCGTGCTTCTCGCCAACAGAGGCGATCGAGGATAACGCAATTAATCACGTCTCACGGATATCGTTCCTGCTTTTAAAATCTCGTCAAAGTTGTTTCAAACACGACTCGGGATATCGTGACGATCCTCTGACGATTCTCAACAATTTTTTCTGAAGGATTAGCGACAATTGACGCATGAATGGCAAATTCTTTACCACGTTACCTCCATTTTTTCCTTCGGCCTCCATCTTTGCATCCTTTTCGCCCCCTTGTTTTTCGAACGTATTCTTGCGCTTCCTCATAGAGTCGTTCGGGTCAAGTGTGCGCACTTAAGGATTTAAACTCATATCAAAATTAAACAGTAAGGAATAAAGACAAAAGAACCCATGCATATGATAAACTATTTATTGAACTAATAATTAAATTAAGTAATAACACATAGAACTTTGGCATTAAAATAATGAGAAAATTAAATAATGAGAGATCGAATTATAAATATAAAATTACATAAATTCAGATGACTAAATTGAACTTAAAAGAAATTTTAGAACTTTAAAAGAAACTTTAAAATTAGTTATTAATTTTACGAAGAATATTCGTGGCAGCGATCACATTCAAAACTACCTCCTTCATAAAAGGTACATTGTTCATGCCACCAATCCATGCATTTAATACATTGTGTTAAATGTTAACAGATCTGTGTTAACAAAACCACTGTCAGATACCATACGAACGCGCACACTTACCCGCGCACACTTGCCCCAAACTGAGATTTTTGATAGATGCTCACATAACTTTACTCATACAGAACATAACCTCAAATCATATACAGAATAGTAAACTTAAATAAATCATTAATATACAAAAAATTGATTTACCTTGGTAATTATGTTCAGTTTGATGTGACAATCTTTGTCAAGATGACAAAAGTTATAGTTTAAACGCCGAATTCTATTTATTTTTATTTAAAAATAAATGGACGAGACGATGTCGCAATCTTGTAGATGAATTAAGTCCTTATCATCATACCTTTCAGTTCCCTACGCATATCACAACTTTCCCCTCTGCCCTTCGTAGATAGAAAGGGTGCGCACACTTACCCACTGCGCATGGTTACCCCTAACGACTCTACGAGGAGAAACTTTCGAATAATTGAATGAAAGAAAATAATTTTACACAAACAACGACTTGGTTTCGCTGTCGAATATAGAATATTTCTCCTCGTTTTCGACTAACTAGGCTGTCCTCGATCAAAGCATACTTCATTTGTACGGCTTCGTTTGGACGTGTTTCGCCGCTAATTCGGGAGAACGAAGAGCGAGATTTCGAAAATGACGATCCGTTCTGGCTGGTATTAGCCATTAGTCCGACCAACGAGACCCAAGTAGAAGATTAGCCCGCGCAAATGCCGGCTATTTATTGCGCAAAGGAACGCCGAGGCAACGTACCGGGGATGAATAATTACGTCCTGTCTCTCCTTTGCAGCGGCCGTATTAGTTTCCCTGGAATCTCAAATTACGAATGTTATTTATGCGTCTTATAATTTCAATATTTCCCTTCTCTCTTGAAATTTTTCAAAGTTTCATTTCGAATTGGACAGAAAGGATACGAGGGAGATTCGTATCTTTGGTATGAAATGTCCATTTGAAATTTCAATCTGTGGATTTTTGATAAATGAAAAATTGGAAAAAATTGTCCCTCTTCTGTACAAAATATAGAATCGTAGGAGATTGCTGGACATTCGGTTTTCGTGAAATCCTTGTCTCTGATTTTCCTGAAAAACGTCGCAATCTCCATTCGTCGTTCGATCGAGAAAGTATCCGCAATGCGAAAGGTTCGATGAAAGGTATATGTTTCCGTTCTTCCTCTCTATGTTTCTCCCTCTTTCCTGTTTCTCTTCGCCATGGATCTTTTTCATCCCGGGCACGGCTTTTTCCATCTCTGACCACGAGAAGCGATCTTCGGGAGGCTAGGGAAAGCTTCTGCGGATGAAAGCCGTGGCGCCGGCTCAAAGACTCGTCTTTCTATTCTATCGATCCCTCTGAAAGAATGACCTCCGACCGGCTTTCAAACGTATTCCACGTACATTCGACTCGGCCGATTTCGACGATTCTTGCCTTCACCCTCCCGTAACGACCTGTTTTGAATCGGACTCGCCGGCAGAGATTTGGAAGTCTCTTGGTAGATGGAATCGTCTTTTGACGACCGAGAGAGTTCTTCCATCGAGATACTTGGAGGGGGTGAAGGAAAAAGAGAGCTTTGCAATATGGCAAAACTTTTGATTACTGCGAACGCCAGTTTCACGTTCTGTTCGGTGGAAAATCATGAGAGATAGAATCATCAAGAAGTTGCGATATCCTGAAAATTCGATGTTAATTTTCGCCGCAGGACATGGTAAATTAATTTCATCCCTTCATCGTATCCTGTCCGGTTGAGTGTCTTCCTTGGATAATCGTTGCAACTATGTGGATTTAACTTCCCTTCAAATTATCAGTGATTCTATATTTCTCCGTCATCAATATCAAATGCTCGGAAAAATAAAAGAGTACTCTAGGCGCTCTTATTCCTCGGATTCGAGAGGCTTAAATGACGAAAGTGTGAAAATTTGGTGTTGATCGTCATCGTGGTAGTTTTGAAGGCCATTAAAAATTACTTTCATTCCTTCAAGGTGTCCTGTCCGATTAAGTCTCTTCCTTGGGCAATCCTTGTATCTACGTGCACTATGCTTGTCCTGATATGATCAGTGATACTATATTACTGCGTCATCGACAGGAAATGCACTGAAAAATCCAAGAGAATTCTAGGTGCGGTTATTTCTCGGATTCAAGAGGGTTAAATGACGCATATACTCAAAACTCAAAGAGTACTCTAGGCGTGCTTATTTGTCAGATTTAAGAAGGTTAAATGACGTAGGTGCAAAAATTCTACGTGCACTATGCTTGTCCTGATATTATCAGTGATACTATATTACTACGTCATCGACAGCAAATGCACTGAAAAATCCAAGAGAATTCTAGGTGCCGTTATTTCTCAGATTCAAGAGGGTTAAATGACGCATATAGTCAAAACTCAAACTAGGCGTGCTTATTCTTCAGATTTAAGAGGGTTAAATGACGTAGGTGCAAAAATTCGGTGTTGATCTTCGTTGCAGAATTTTTTAAGGACATCGCAAACTAATTTCATCCCTTCAACGTGTCCTATCTGGTTGAGTCTCTTCCTTGGGCAATCGTGGCATCTACGTTCACGATATTTCTCCTGAAACTATCAGTGGTACTATATTACTACGTCATTGACAGCAAATGCACTGAAAACTCGGAAAGCACTCTCAGCGCGCTTATTGCACGGATTCGAGAAGGTTAAACGTCGTAAGTACGAAATTTCGTTGCAGCTCGCTCGGGAACGTCCGCGAATGCACATCGGTGCAACGTAATGCAGTCGAGTGGCAGAAACGAGGAAACTCTATTTAAACTTCCGAAAACAATGTGGCAAGCACCACTCGCTTAGTTTTCCCCGGAAATATCACCGTTAAGAGGAAAATACTCCCGAATGCAAATTCCCCACCCGGCTGCCACTTTCATCCCCTTCTCTCCCTCATGGCTTACCCTGCTTTTACCCTGCTTACCCTTCTTACCCTTCTTTACCCTGTTTACCCTCGTTAGTTGTTTCCCTGAGTACCTTCAGAGGATCCAAGTCGATCGGTGGCAATTGGGGAAGATGTTAATTAAACTCTCACTATATACGAATTATAAAATAATCCCACTCTTCTACCGTTTATTTGTTTCATTATTTATTTTATTTTTATTAATACTCGGAACGAAACAGAGAAATCGATATGAATTATTCGTAAATAGAGAACCGATGTAAACGTTGGAAATTAAACGTCCAATATTTTGGGATATTTTTGAACGTTTAATAAATACCGACATAGTACACCATTGGAAAATAAACCCTCCTCACGTTCGCGTAGAACGGAGGTGCAGCTTTTGAAATTACAGCATCGAAATTCGCTTGCTCGGCTTTTCAAATTTCCCGGATTTTTGTACCCGAATCATGGAGAATATCGATGAAAAGCTCTCGCATTGGTAAAAATGCCTGACGTTAAATTTTCGAAAAGCTGGAGAACGAGATGAGATTTGTAGGCGAACTTTTCGATTCTGGGGATGTCGTGTGAAAATAAGAGGGGGAAAAAACGGGGTGAGAAATCGGAAAGAAGGGCGGTAAAAGAGTTCCGGAATTGGTGGTTGGTGCGAGAGTCGTCGGTTTTTATTGGTCATCGAGACGAGCATCCAGAGGGTGGATAAAAGGGCGTTGGTGGAGGATATTAAGGAAAAACAACGGGGACTTTGAAGCTTTTCGCTTCGTTTCCACATCGTCGTCGGAAGCCTCCGGGCAAAACTATTCCAATTATTAAGCGCCATCAAGCGGCGCAAATGTCCCGGTAACTGTGATTGCCAATCTTCCCTCCCTCTCTTTCCTTCCGGCGAGAAAACTACCCCCGAAATGTCGGCGAAAATTGGAAACTTTCGTTCGCGAATAGTTTCGAGCGCATCTGCTCGTTTGCATCGGGAAACAATTTTTCTGAGGGCCGATGTTTTTCTTTCATACATCTGCAATCTTAAGATGGAGGCTGATTGCACATGTAATAATTATTAGCAAGTATACATCGTTTTTTCTATGGAAAATTCTGAGCACATTCTTCTAAGCAAATAACAACCCTAAAGATAAATGGAACTAGTTGCATTTGCAAAAAGACAGTTTATTTGCTCGGTTGAAAAGTTTTTGCCTATAGTTATAACTAGACTCCGGATGTTTATGCATTTATGACAAAATGGATACTGCTAAAATACACAAAACGAACATAATATAAAAATATATCCGAAATATCCAAAGTATGGTATTCGTTGTAACATTTATCGAGTGCAACAAATCCCTAAATAGGTTCTCTTGTCTTAACTGCATTTGTTGAATTTGAAATTTGCATAAACATCCGGAGTCTAGTTATAACAGTGAGAAAATATTTCCTATAGAAATTATTACGTTGCTACTAGTTTTCCAGGTCGTGCAATTCTTTTACGTATTGTTGCCATCATTGGAATCACCTAAAAACCCATGATACCTTCCACCGACATTTGGTTCTTTCTTCCAGCGAAAAGTTCTCGTTAAAAGCGCAACGAAAGACAGAATATTTGTTCGGTTCACGCCAGGAGAAAAAACAGGGCGCGCTTTAATTTCGAAGAGCGTCAGAAAGCGCTTTGACGTGCACCGTAATTTGTCAAATTCTCTTTCGGCTTTTCTTCCCGAATGTATTTTCTTTCATGTCGCGTTTTCGGTGAAAATTTTCGAAGCTTTGCATTTCCTTCGGTGGAAATAATTCGGCAAATATTTTCTCGTAGGCTCTGCGACATTTTACGCCATACCTTCCATCGCTAAAACTGGAACGAACGTGAAAACGGGTCAAAGATAAGGATAGAACAGCAGTCCTTCGAAAACGTCTTATTTATTTCGATCTTATTGACTCTCCTCGAGATTGTGCTCACTTTTGACTTCTCCGCTTCGATTCACCCCCATTCTCCTTCGTTTATCCCCTAGCTTCGGTATATATGACTTGCACTAGGGCCTAAATAAATTCGTTACCGCGAAATCACCGAGTTACCCCTAATCGAAGAGCAAACATCGCGTCGCTGTCCATTTAAAGGCTTAGATTTTCACCGTATTTCACCTCCACGAACCTTCAACCCTTTGTTTTCTTTTCCAAAACGAGCATGGAATGCTTGCTGGAAACGAAACGTTCTTCAAACAGACGCTGTTTCTGTATTAAACTGTTAACCCTTTGCCCTACAATAACGAGTCACACTTACAATTAAATGTGGTAAATTGAACATTACATTTTTAAGTTTTACAAAACTTATGAATTTTTAAATATCAGTGGGACACGACACGATAAAATTAATTTTATAATATTAACATTGCGTTAAATTACAAAACATATCTGGAATCACTGGTCAATTTTTATTTTACTAATTTAATTCAGAATTATTCTGGAGACAATTCCAAGAGAAATTGTACGGCGAGGGGTAGTTACGGCGTAGCTTGATCTTTGAAATCTTTCAAGCACTGTAGCAACAATAATGTATAGAACAGGTCATTAATAACGGCTTAGTGTAAAAATTGTTAGTTTTTAAATACTCAAATGTCTGGGACACTTAATCACTTAAAAAACTGGGACACTTAAACGTCTCGATACGGAATTTCCCGAATTCAATGAGTGAAGCACTCAACTAGTTAAAGAATTAAGTCTGTTTCCAATACAGCATCGCATGTGTGTTAACTCTTTGAGGCACAAAAATTCCGAAAATAAAATGGCCCATGTTGCACATGCAATTTTTTTTCTTTTAACTGAATAAAGTTGGTTTGTATTTATTGACAAAGTTATATGATAATATAAATTTTCAAAGTGGGACGAAAAATGACACACCATGCATCTTCACGCACCAAAGAGGTGGGACAGTTTTAATCCCACTGTGCCTCAAAGTCTTTTTACAAAGAAATTTATTACTTTTATCCAAGAATTATCCAAGGAAACCCCGTCGTTGTTCTGTTATTATAACATATGTATCTGCATTTAATTCCTCTTATTGTGTATTTATTTAATTGTAACTGCTACAGTTACTTCTCCTAGATCTTGCTGCTTTAGGCAGGTTTCGAACTACTAATTCTAAGACTATGATTTCGAAAACATGTCCTATCAACTATCAGCAATGTCTATAACGTAGGACAGAGGAAAAATTTTCCAGAGGTGACAGAGGATTTTAAAGGGTGCATAGATTGGGAACTTGAAGACTTGAGACTTTGATACAGGAAATATAAAATATACACGATGCCCTTAAGGACCAATAACTTTTCTTTCCTGGCAAGAGGATATTTTCACGAACAACTGTGCCGTTTTGCGAAAAAGTCCCGACAATAAATAAGCTCAAAACGACGAGCAAGCGTGGGTATTACCGAAGGCGGCACATTCGCGTAATACGTCGATCAATTTTGAGGAAAAGGCGAATCGCAAAATTTCTCCCGTCGACGAGAAGCACTCAGCCCAATGAAAGTTGGACGGCTGTCATTACCGGCGAGTGGGCCGTTCTCGTTCTAGCATCCTTCGAGACGTCGTCCTCTTCTTTTCCCCTCGTACGTCTTCCGGGGATGGAAAACTGCGGGTAGCTCTCTTATCTCAGCGCGACCGCGATAAAATGTGACGTGAATTGGCGGAGGGGGAAGGTCTTTCATCTAACTCCTTCTTTCGAATGTATATCGCACGATATTTGAGGAACTGTCGGTTCCAAAGGATTTCTTCTTATGAAATTTCGGTGTCGAATTATGGATCTATCTCTCCTTCCCTTCCGCCTTCTTTCTTCTTTTTTTGGCTCCTTTCTCCCATTGGCTCTCGATATTGCAGAGGGTGTTTTTAAACTCATGACAAAAGCATATAATTTGCGCGGAAGAGTCTTTTTCTTTCTTTGCGTTGACAATAGTTAAATGTATCAACCCCTTGCCGTACAATAACGAGTGACACTCGTGATGAAGTGAATTAGATAGGAAATGTTCAAGTTTTGCAGAACCTATCAAATTAAAAATATCGGTAACACGGAACAAGATTACTTCTACAATCTTAATATTACATTAAATTAAACAATGTATCAAGAACCACTGATTATTTTTTATTTTAATAATGTAATACTGAATTATTGGGGATGAATTCACAAAATAAGTAGTACAGCAAGGATTTAACGCAGGAAATATATGCTAGAAAATCAGCAATAGTGCCCTCATACTTTTATTCACTATTTCAATAAACAGTTGGAGCTTTGAGAAAAGAAGTGATACCAATTTTGTTTTCAGCAGCACTTCGCCATTCTGAAAACTTCTACGCGAATCTATCCTAAATGACCTAAATCCACAGCTCTCTTTCCCGCAGTGCAATATTTTAAAAGAATTTCCGTCAAATTAATCTAAAGTGCGGAGATCAGGGATTTCCACTATGATACTAAAATTTCTCTACAGAAATGAAGTTACCACTCTCTCTCTTTGCACCCTTTGTGAAACCCGTATCAAAGCATCGTTCATTCCCGTTTGACAGTAACCCGCGTGCTTTGAGTCACAAAAAAAATCCTCTACCCTCCAATTAATTAGATATCACGCGCTCGTGGAATTTGCGTTAAATTTTCTCCCCGGCGGATTATTACAATCCCCGTAGCTGAGATGGCGGAGCTCGAATTATTGTCAGCGGCCGCTTAGACGACGAGCCTGAATTCTCGAGAATGCACGTGAAAGCCAAAGGAGGATGAGGAGGATGCGAAAGACGAGGAGGAAGATCGCGAGGGGTGGAGGAGGAGGATATCGATTGAAGGGTCGAAATACTCCGGCTAATTTCGAAGGTTGCACTTTGACGCATCCTGCCATGAGAGATTCCATGCAGAAGGAGCACAAGGGGTTGAGTAAACGTGCAACCCCTGCCAACGGGGAGTACTTATTGCAAAGACTCTGCCACACGGCTGATCTTGCATTAACTACGACCCTTACCGGCTGCCACTCTCTTGTAATTTTTCTCCGTATTGCTAAGTGGATCTTTTATTATCGGCGATTTGCTTCGACCTAGCTTTCTCGCCTTATACTTTGTTGCTCGAAGAAAGTTCTTTGAAATTGCCGTCTTTAACACGTCGGCTATTAATATCGAGTTTAATCGTGCTGCGCTATATCTTGAAGGAGAAAATTGGATGAAGAGGGTACATTTTCTAAGATCCATCTCATAGATTTTTAATCTTTTTTGCGTATGACTCCCTTTTTGCAAAAAATTATTTACAGTCCCATTTTTAGAAATTGAGATACCGATTCCCGTTCTAAGAACGTAGGCTATTGTTCTCTTACTTTATTTTTGCGTTTAGAACGAGATGCCCAGCTGTGATAAGATTTAAAAGATGTTTAATGCTACTTGTCGAAATTTGCTTTCGATGATGTTTAGTATTAATGAAAACTTTGTCCGTTTTCTTGCGAGTATTGTTTAGGGGATCGTCGGGTGGTCCTCAACGCACCCTTAATTTTCCTTGGACCAAAACATCCCCGTCAGACCTCTTCAACGCCCTGTGGCTGGTGAACCATCGGTTTAGTTCGAGATCATGGGAAAACAGAGTGTAACGAAATTGGAGAACGGTCCTCCTTCAGTTATCCTTCGGAAAGAATCTCCCCCCAAAAATACGCAAGTTTTTCATCTGTGATATCTTGTAATGACTTTTTACACAGAATTCGATGATCTATCAGAACTTTTGCCAGAAAAAATTGTTCCTGCAGTGCATATTTAAAGAGTTATTTAAAATCAGCAAGTTTCCCGGCCCAACCTTTATATTAACCCCTTGCCGTGCGCTTTCTTTTACAGCTGCCTTCGCAACAATTTAGAATTAAATTGGTGAAATAAAAATCGGTCAATGATTCTTTAACCTACCAAGGCGGTCAAAAGACCGCTACCAAAATATTTTCGAAAAATGATCTAAATTAATAGAGTAGCCATGAAGTAAATATTCCACTTCTATCTTACAAAAGCAAAATGAGTCAATTAATGATCTTCTTTATCTCTCCATTTCTCTTCGTGTACGGTCGTTATTGAGTATATTTAGATTTTAGTAGATATAACGTCGGTAGGTTTAGTGTTAAATATATTTCAATGTAATAATAATATAACAGTTATAACTTTATCCTGTCGCGTCTCACTGATAATTTTAATTTCATAAGTTTCGTACAACTTGCAAATTTCCTATCCAATTTACCGCATCACAAGTATCACCCGTTATTGTACAGCAAAGGGTTAAATTTCATTCCTTACATGGTAGAATTTAAACGTACACCAAATTATATGATTCGGACGTGCCCACTGGCGATCCTCGCTGCTGTCGTTTGCAACGAAAACGTCGCTAAAGCGAACATGCAGAATCAGAGGCAAACTCTAAAACGCATCGTCGTCTTTCTCTTCAAAAGCATAACGCCAAAGGCTCGTACGACAACCCTGTACGACAAAGTTTCCTTCGTAGCCTGGTAAAAGGACTAATAGACAGAGCAATCGTGAAACTACGATATCGTTGTTATTTACCAGGTCGCTCAAAGAAGGTGGTCGCTTTCAAAGTACACGACTCAGCATATCTCTCGTTGCTTCACCTTCTCAGGTAGCTCGAATCAATTAACATTTTTCCACCATAGAAAGAATTATCGAAAAGATCGTCCATCGTCATCTTCCTCTTCGAGAGCATAACGTCAGAGGCTCATAGATTAGCCCTGTAGGGCAAAGTTTCCTTCGTAGTCTGGTAAAAGGACTAATAGACAGAGCAATCATGAAACTACGATATCGTTGTTATTTACCATGTCGCTCAAAGAAGGTGGTCGCTTTCAAAGTACACGACTCAGCATATCTCTCGTTGCTTCACCTTCTCAGGTAGCTCGAATCAATTAACATTTTTCCACCATAGGAAGAATTATCGACAAGATCGTCCATCGTCATCTTCCTCTTCGAGGGCATAACGTCAGAGGCTCATACATTAGCCCTGTAGGGCAAAGTTTCCTTCGTAGCCTGGTAAAAGGACTAATAGACAGAGCAATCATGAAACTACGATATCGTTGTTATTTACCATGTCGCTCAAAGAAGGTGGTCGCTTTCAAAGTACACGACTCAGCATATCTCTCGTTGCTTCACCTTCTCAGGTAGCTCGAATCAATTAACATTTTTCCACCATAGGAAGAATTATCGACAAGATCGTCCATCGTCATCTTCCTCTTCGAGGGCATAACGTCAGAGGCTCATACATTAGCCCTGTAGGGCAAAGTTTCCTTCGTAGCCTGGTAAAAGGACTAATAGACAGAACAATCATGAAACTACGGTGTCGTTGTTTCCAGGTCGCTCGAAGGAGGTCGTCGCTTTCAAAGTATACGACTTGGCATATCTTTTGTTGCTTTACCTTTGCGAGAAGCGCGAATCAATTAATATTTTTCCAACGTAGGAAGAATTATGGACAAGATCATCCAGTAATTAAAAGGACGAGGGTCGATAAGGCGCATTAATATATCATGAAATTATCTCTCGTTCCAGCGGAGCGTAATACTTTGATCTTTGATACGCGGACTCTTCACCACGGTATCTCACTCTCGGCAACTTTCCTCGGTAGCCTTAATGACTTCGTAACGAGAGGAATTCGCGGTGTCGCCTCACGATTCGGGTCAATTCGTGCCCTGGGCAATATTAAACTGCGGCTGGTTAATTGAAAGGGTGGTCTTCGCTCGGTATTAATACCAGCAAGTCGCCCGGGGAAAACTTGGAGCCCGTAATCGTGCCTGATGATAACAGCCGTCTTAACGAGACTCTCAGTTTCGAGGCGCCTGCAAATTCGACGACGTAGCTCCGATATGCTTGTCAAAGGGTGCAGCATCGTGGAGAAATTTCTCGGTGATCTTCGTAAAAAGATCCTTTCATAGGAAAGGGACGAAGGTTGAAGATCTCTATTGACGATATTTCGAAAAAATTTTCAACGATAGCTTTCTTCACGGAGGTCGAGTTCGATGTAAAAGAAACCTGTTCTTTTCTTCAATTTGTATCGAATTCTGCTTGAAATCAATTTCTTTTTTGAAATATTCGCCGTTGGAAAATTTCATACTGTTGCCGATCGTAAAAGAAACTACCCAACGTTGTTGATTCGACGACTTCCAGAACACTCGAGATATTTTTTCCAAAAAATGCCAGCTTCCTCCGAGGATTCTCCGAGAGGACAATAATTACACTCGAGAAGATCAAGACAGGACATCCATCCAGCGCGAAGTGTCCCGTCGACGTTTCCGCGTGC
The DNA here is from genome assembly GCA_910591515.1 of Cerceris rybyensis. Classification (NCBI taxonomy): domain Eukaryota; kingdom Metazoa; phylum Arthropoda; class Insecta; order Hymenoptera; family Crabronidae; genus Cerceris; species Cerceris rybyensis. Next base: position 10,143,797 of record OU342795.1, read on the forward strand.
ATAATGTCGTCTCTGGCTGAAATTTGCAGGGTGAATTTACGAGAGACACCGTAGGAAACTTATTTGCGAGAGAAATCCCACGGCGATACTTCGTAACTGTGTTCTCCACTCTTCGAAGGGAAAATGAGAGAGAGAAATGAGAGCGACGAGACGCACTAGCAAATTAGAGTGCCGTTAAGAACGATAATTCGCTCTTTACGATTCCACGAGGTCCTCTCCACGGAATTCGCGATCCTCCGCGGGGAAATGAGTGGCAGAGAGGAGAGAAGAGAGACGACTCGTTACGTTAGCGACCGAGGATCCATTGTTGGTAAAAAAAAAAAGAGGAGAGACTTTCCTTTCACAGATATAAAATTACAGCCGAGATATAGTTCCATCCTCTATTATCTTTTCACCCTCGCTTTCTCTCTCCCCCGCCCACACCTACTTTTAATCGCCACTATTGAGGGAACAGGCCGATTCCCGCGGAGAGAACGGAACTTTAATTCTCCAAAGTCCTCTTCATCCACGTCGGCAATTTTTTTCGCCTCTTCCGCCTCCTCCGTCTCCTCCCTCCCATGGGAAAACGATTAATCCTCCGCGGAACCACGAAGAAGAACCACCGGGAAGATTCTTTGCTTACGAGGATTCAGGATTCTTCTTTCTCTTCGTTATCGACTTCGCCCGTGAATTCTTCTCGAGCTAATTGAACTTCAGCGAGAATGACTCTGTTCTTGCTTTTCTCCTGTGGGAATAGTTTAGATCGTACGGTAAAAAGAGTTCGGAACGAGCCTTGAGAACGTAATCTTTCTATCTTGCGAGGGAATTGCTGATCAGTGGTGAGGTTTTAAATTGCAGCGGAGGGAAACAAGTCTGCGTTAGATCAGACGCTGGCGAATTTTTCTACTTGAGATAATTTGAAGGAATTAGCTGTCTTTGGTCTAATTCAGTGTTTCCCGACCTTTTTTTGTGCTACCTTAGCCTTTCTAAAATTCTTATGCCTCCCTCCCCTATGTAACATACATAATTTTTAATATTAAAAAATTGTTCACTTAAGAAACTTAAATGATGACTAGGAAATTGTTAACGAAACACAGTAAGTAAATTTTCAAAACGTATAATGAAAAACTGAAATTCAAATTCCAAATAATTTTAATAAAGATTTTTCTATATTAATTTATTATTTTAATTTAGTGAGATCCTTGCGCTTGATGCTTGCTTTTTTCGTTAAATTTGTCACCGAAATCTAGCATTGCATTTAAGTCGCCCGGAGCGAAAGGGTTAAACTTGTGTCGAGTCCATTTTCGAATTGCCCCCCTTAACAATCAAATTGCCCCCCTGTGGGTCGTGGCCCCACGTTTGGAAACACTGGTCTAATTGTTTTTTCTTTTTGAGGTAATACGCTGGTCATTCCGGGTTATGGAATTATTCTGCAATGAATTATTAGGTAGTTTGAAAAGAAATGCTGGTCTTTTGCAGTGTGAAGGAATTTATTTAGAAGAGAAATATTTATGTGATATTATAAGACTCTTAAAGAGCCAAATCATCGTTTATCTTTTCGGCAAATTAACAATAAACGATGGTGATAGTGCCACGAGACAGTCTAGATTGGCAGTCTAGTCGATAGTTAAATATATTATTTCTTTCTTTTAAATAATGCAACATCTTGCATAATTATTATTGCAGTCCTGACTTATTCACACCATATCGATATTGTTTTTCTAAAGTGAGAGACTAAAGTATTATTTTCTTCTAATTGCGGACATTAGATCTCGGCTTTGAGTGAGCAGTTTTTAATAATTCATAATAAATTGCACAAGATATTTCCCATCAGATGAACAAAAAAATATTTCTCTTCATTTTACTTAATACTTTGTGTAAATATTGAATCACTGGAGCTATGATATGTAAAATAATAATTTAATAAGTCTGCCAGTGATGATGAGAATTTTTATTAAATTTTATTAATTGGCAAGTTGGAGGTTTTAAATCCCCATTCAACGTTTTCCATCATGGAAGTCTCAAATTCTTCCAATTTATTTCCCACGGAAGTGTATTCAAGTACCAGAGTAATTAAGCTTCTACCGGATGGTCCTTCGGTAAAATTAATTTTGTAACGCGGTTGAAATTCAGTCACGAATTAGCCGTCTAATTGAACGAAAACTCTGGCCGGAATTCCAGATAACTTTGGTCTCCCACCCGACTGGAAATCCATATATTATTCGTGACGTTGATATTTAATAAAACTATCATTCTCCTCTCCTTACGCGTTAATTACTTTCAACGACGAGTCCTCCACGAACTTCGGCAGTTCAAAGTCTCATTTTTGGTCGACGTTGACCAAACTTAAGTTCATGATCCACTTCTCTCCTTTTCCGACCTTAAACCCATCAGACTACCAAAAAAATCCATCGTTGAAATATATCTACAAAAAAGAAAACTCTTTTGTTCACCTCACAAACTTCATAATAAATTCGAGAAATTAAAATTCACGTAAATTAATACTAGATCTACTAACAATTAATTCCATATATTAAAAATTATCAAATAAATAAATTCCAATGAAATAATAGAAGAGGACAAAAAACTTAATCAATTCGATCGCTTACTGTCTTTCAATACAAACGTAGAAAATTGAAACAGAAACGGCATTAGAAATTTCAGAAATATTTTTGAAACATCGATAGACTTATTTTAGTAGATTTAGTATTAAAACAAATTTCTTTGCAACCTTCAGAAACTGCAACCATGTTTCATCGTTGACAACCAAAGACTAAATTGCCTTGGAGACGGTGTCTTCGCAAGGATGTTAATCAAAAACAGCAACGTCACTTCCTGCAGAACAGTTTCCTCGAAATGGCAAAGGGATTCGCCGGTGAGAAGCGACTTGACCGCACTACTGGATATTAATTAAGAGCCGCGCGTTTCGCGGCTTGTTAGACGTCAACGCGAAGAAACGATTCGTCTCTGTCTATCTCCTCTCTTAATGCCACGTGATAAATGTACTCGGTTGTCCCTCCTCGAGAGGATCGTTTCGGACGAAGGAAAAAGGACCTCGTCCTTGGAACGTTAACGTGAGCCTTTCGAAGGGCTCGCGCCAAGGACACGCCGGAGAGAGGTGTCTTTTTATCCTCGGGGATCGTTACGGGTTCGTTTTCACGTCGACAAAGGGGTTGGGGTTAATCGAGGGTGAAATATTTTATTTCGATGGAAAGTTAACCCTATCTCCACCCAAGGGCGAGTTTAAAAGAGCTGTGAATTTCTTTGGAACCGAACCTTCTTTCTTCCTGTGACTTTACATTTTCAGCAAATTCTACTTGACGTTTGTGGCAGCCGCAGGTTTTTTAATCGTTTTACTGTCAGAGCTATTTGCAAAAAGTTGACGAAGTGTCAAGGAATGCAGTTGCACTTCTTTCGTTTTGCTGCGAAAAATGCAACAAAGATTTCAATGTTCTTATGATTACAAGCGGAAAATATCGTTGTCCTATTTGTTAGTTGAAGAATATTATATTATGTGCTGCTTCTTAGTGATTTAAGTGTCAGAGAAATGTGCAAAAACCTGGCAAAGTGTTAAGCAGTGCAGTTGCACTTCTTTCGTTTTGTTGCGATGAATACAACAACGATTGCAATGTTGTTCTGCTTACAAGTGGTAAATATCGTTTTATTTGTCAGTTGAAGATACTATATTATATCTGTACTCTTACTTAGTCGTTTTAGTGTTAGAGGAATTTGCAAAATGTTGGCAAACTGTCAAGCAGTGCAGTTGCACTTCTTTCGTTTTGTTGCGATGAATGCAACAAATATCTCAATGTTCTTCTGCTTACAAGTGGTAAATATCGTTTTATTTGTCAGTTGAAGATACTATATTATATCTGTACTCTTACTTAGTCGTTTTAGTGTTAGAGGAATTTGCAAAATGTTGGCAAACTGTCAAGCAGTGCAATTGCACTTCTTCCATTTTGCTGTTATGAATGCAACAAAGATGTCCATCTTTTTCAATGTTCTTCTGCTTACATTTGGTACATATCATTGTTTCATTTGTCAGTCGAAGATATTATATTATACCTATACTGTTGCAACTAGAATACATTACTGAATCGTTATTGTTAAAGGGAAAAAAGTTTCGACGGTAGTCAACAGTCACACATTTTGTAATTTATCTGATGTACGGTTCCAGTTTGTCTATTCAAAGAACTCTTGTTTTTCATTTGTTATTGCTGCCTGTGATGTAAATCAAGATATCAGAGGTATATTGTGCTACATTTGCTTCTGACTGTTAGTAAGGTCACGCGGACGGAGGACGACGTACCGCAGTTGTTAACTACTGAATAGAAGAAGTTCAATTCCACTGTTTGGTATTACCACTGTCTGTTCCATTATAGTTTAATATTATAACTTTCAATATTATAACTAAATCCATTACAGTTCAATATATCGAATAAGTGATTTAGACAAATTGGAATCAAGAGGAGAAAGCGATGAATAATTCGATAATGCAAGTTTTTTAAGATCAACGTAGAATGTTTCCTCTATGTTCATTCTATACACTTAGAAAATCTTTAAAAAAAATTGGGAACCAGTCATTTTGACTTGTTCGGTAATCATAGTGTTAAAACATTTAATAAGAGTCTAGATAAAACGAAGTAAATTTATTTTTTTTAAAGAAATACAACAGATTACAACATTACGTGTGAACTTCCTGCCAATCTGCATAGGATTGCTTATTTCTGCACATTGTTCGCATTGTCGCCACTTGGTAAGATGAAAGAACATTGTTACAATGCCTCTACAATTTGAATACCATTAATAATGGCTTTCCTCCTGAATTATTTTTGAGCTACTGTTAATCCAGAAGTTTCAAGTCGAATCAGACCGAAACGCGCGTCAAAGAAGAAGAATCTTCCTCGAAGGAGGAATTTTTCGAGCGTCGTTATTATACTACAAGTTGTTTGCTCGCGTCTTGTTCTTGCTTCCTCGAGAATGCTTTTTACCAATGCTCCTCTCGTCCCAACAAACGAAATTCCATCCAGGAGTCGTTTCTGCACGACTCCTCTTCTTATTTTGCCAATCTCGTTGGCCCTCCTCGCAAAGAGCCTCTTCGTCCTCGCGATTCAATATGAACGACTCTCCCTCATCTTCGATCTTTCTCTCGCGAAACTCCACGGCGCGATTTTACAAACGAACCCTCTCCCTTTGGACGGAAAGCGTCCTCTTTCGCTTCTTTGGAATTTCTTATTAGAAATTTTTCTCTCCTCCGTTCATCCCGATGAAAATTCTCCATCGCGACCTTAACGTTTTTCTCTTAGCAGCATCTTTCGATTGTCTCTCTATCCCAAGAGAATACCTCGATGAAATCTTCCTCGTACCATCTCTCTCTCTTTTTTCCTGTCTTTTTCATGTTTGTCGCAGCGATTTCAACGACGAATCTGGCAGAAATTTCGCACGATTCACTCGGTAATTTGTCACAGAACGTTCACCAGAGAAATGGAGAACGACCGGGTGAAGAACGAGGAGGATGTAATATCTCGAATTCTTGCGTTCTTCTCGCGACGATTTTTCAACAGAAAGTTCTCTCGTCATGGCGAGGATGCTCCTTTTGAATTCCGGTTACGGGTTACCGCAAACTCAGAGAAATTCACGTTCCACGAGGAAGATCCTACCTCTTTTATGGAGGATCGGCCCATCGTGGTTCCCGTTAACCCAACAGTTTTACGGTTATGAAGCAAGTATTTTGCATGCGCTTGTACTTATATACATAGATCGTGGGATGTTGCAAGCTCGAATATCCTGTAGCATATAACATTATGCTAATGGGCCCTTCGAGGTATACCGTCCGCTAACGAAATTTCAATTTCTCCAAGCGACCGTAAATCTTCAGCATTACACCGTCGATAGCCGAATTTTACATCGTACTGGTCGAGCTTTCCATAGAAAAATCATCGGTCGTCTCGAGCTTCTCGAAATGTGCTTCGTTAATGGAGGAGAATGCAATTAGAAGGGAGCAGGTCGGAGGAGCAGGAATCGAAAGGGTGACGATTAATTCGTGACAGATCCTCGAAGAGAGCACGTCGAGCGAGTCATTAATTCCGTCGTGTCATTAACGGTCCATTTGTTTAACTGCCTCCGATCGCCGCGGGTTAATTGTAATTCGTCCTCTAATTGTAATTTCCTCCCCGACAGCGCCGTGAGCCACGATTATGCAACTTCAGCCGTGCAGTTGCCAACCAATTATTTCTCTCGACGAAACTCAATCTAGAGATACCGATCATCGAAATCGCGACAGCTTTTAATCCATGTTTCACGATTATCCTTACTCAATAGTCTCACGAAAGTTAAAGGTCAATTATCTTCCTCGTTATTTTCCATCCAGGGATCGATACGATGATCGTACAATTTTAACCGAACGTGAAATCGGTCCAGGCACTTCTAACTCTCTGAATTTCACCTGAAACCTCTAGTAGTTGTTGCCTTTACGACTTTCAGGCCCATCGAATTTATTGGGTTGTCGTAATCGCCAGGCAGACCTTTCACCCTTACAATCCTTCCATCCTGACCATCTGCTACGGTCGTAAACCTCTCGAGCTAGCGTGGCATCGTTGCAACTTGCTGCAACTAGCTGCAGTCACAGTTGCGTAATAACACGGTGGATTTCATTTCGCGAAATTCGACGGGACTTCGGTGGGTGGAACTCGATCTCGCGATTGAATTCACGACGACCCTCGCGAGCATCGAATAACCGTGGAAAATTGAGAATCGTAATTGTTCGTAAATATCGAGAGGAACTTTTAGATCTTGATCAGAAATTTTAGAATGGCGGTAACAATATTTTTTTTTGGAAACGTTAAAATTCGTTGAATTTTGAAATGTGGATAGAGGAATTTTTCCGCTTTATATTCGACGATTGTTTGGATGTCCGGCCAATGGAATGAAAATTTGAAAAATATTACGATCGAAAGGATTGGGAATAAAAGTAAATTGCTCGAGGCAGAGATTTCATTTGGAATTCTCCTTGCAATACCCGAGGATATATTCTAAAGCATTCAGAGATCGGGAGACAAAGGGTAGAAGAGGATTATCATGGATTTAACGTGGGAGGGGGGTATTTTTTTCTCGCCCGATTGTTTCCTTCGATTTGCCTCGCGTTTTTCCATCGGCCCGTTTCGCATTCAGGCACGCTGACGCGAGCTATTCAGAGGGAAAGCCGCGTATTCTGCGCGAATGCAGAAACTCCCGTGCATTCTCGCGATTTTCGATGCAAATACGATATTGCTGATTCGGTGAACGGGGAAATTTCCCTTCGATTAGGTAGCATTATTCAATTTCGGGGGAAACTCGATCGTGGAACAAATACCCCATTGAGTTAATTAATAGTGCATGTTGAAGCACCGTTGCGCTTCGATTCTCATTTTTAATCGTTCCCCAATTCGTTCGATGTTCTCGATCCATGATTGCGAATTTCGATTCTTGATTCGTGTCGATTTCGCTTGCCAACTTGTCAGAATATCGCCTGCACTCATGCTCAACGAAGATGAGGATCGACTGAGCCTAAGAAGCGATGATCCACTCATTCTTGACATATTGTTGCAATGTGGCATAATAAAACAACTTATGGTTTATAAAAATAGTGATTATACTTAAATATGTCCAGACGATCCTAGAGCTCATGGTCAACCTCCTCTACGGACCGTGGAAAACCGTTTGACATATTGATGTAAACATTCGCAACTATCGTTCTAGTAATCAATAACATATAGAGAGAAAATTAAGTTGGTTATAATAATTCGTAACAATATTATAAGATACAGTCACTTACATTGTCAGTCGCTAAACAAATTACTTTGCGATGGTATTTTTAAATACCTTTAGTGTCTCCAGGGGGCGTGGTGGACTCAGAGGGTGGCTGAGTCCATCAGGTATGGGCCTTACGACCCCAGAGCCCCGAGTAAGAGAGCTCCTCAGCTTCTGTTAGTCTTTGGCAGGACAAGACTTTGTATTTTCGAGGTGATCAAGCAATATATGTGATCTTTCCGATTCTGTCAATTGACAGTCTGAATCTCACGGTCTTTAGATAAACCAAATCAAAAAGCAAATAGGTAAATTCGCATTTATACTGGTCAGTTCTCGAAATAGTGCACCGTGGGTGGAGCCTCTATGGTGACCTTGAGTACCTTTAAGGTAATTTAATCTTCTGTAAGAAAATGGTCGCACAGATATTTTTGATTTTCCATCGACCGGTCTACTTACTTGGTAGTTGCAATAACGTAATCACTAGGGGGTGCACTAAAGGGAAAAAACATCGCGTATACCAATATTCGGTGTGGTACCACAGTCTAGTTTGCCCCGAGCGGTAACCCCATGCCCTACAATAACGAGTGACCCTCATAATGCGGTAATAGGGATAAGGAAGTCTGAAATTTTCCGCATCTATTAAATTGAAGGTATCAATCGATCATGAGACGATAAAATTATTTCTACGTTATTAATATTGCATTCAATTATGTGATATATCAGAAATCGTAGAGCAACATTGATTTCAGGAATTAATTTTCAGTTATTGCACACGCAGTGAAAATAGAAATCGTAGTGCAAAGGGTTGTCCAGTTACATTAAAATATCGAAGACGACTCTGTATATCTGCAGGAAATTCAGGAAGAAGTATAAAGACTTTAGTCTAAAATGGTATATTTACAAAATAAAAAAAAATTGGTTCCCATCGTTCACGTTCGCTTCCAAGTTTTCTTATTCACTAACTGTTCGCTCTCGTGCCTTAGCGATTTCTTCTTACCTCCCCCAAACTTTTGTTTCAACCACCTGTCTGTCGCTCATTCACTCAATCATCTCTCGCTCACTGATTTAACCATCCCCCTCTTTCATTCATTCTTTCTCTTACGATTACTATCTTAACACATGCATTTCCACATATATTTATTAACCCTTTGCGGACGGATACCTTTTTGAATATTAAGAGATAATTATTTATTTGAAAATTCAGAACCACCTATTAATTCTAAAATTAGGCTACTAATGCATGTAAATTATAAATTACTACTTGCGTAATCATATTTCAACAGTTGTATTTCAATTTCTCAACTCTAACCATGTATACATGCGGCCATAAACAATAATTAAATTTTTCCTCGGACCGTATATATGCGTCGCAAGCCCTCAAAGGATTAAATACCAACGAAAATCGTCGCAGAACGTTATTTCGTCATATATGACGAACCTCTAGAAAAATAAGTCAGTTCGACATCCGAGGGCCGGACAGGCCCGTATAGGCCAACGTTTCATCCATCCAGGATTAAATGTTTTTTTATTGCCTCCTGGCAGGGCCAACCCTCGTCAGGATATCCGTGAAAGGTGGCCTCGCTCCTGCAAGATTAGTCCAAGATACGAGCCGTAAAGTCGGACGCGTGACCGGCAAGAAAGTGCCTTCAGAATTCCGGCCGCTCTTCGGGTTTCCGGCAGTGGAAAAAGCGTCGAGCCCAACCCTCTTTCGACATCTTCCTCCTCCGGAGGGTAATACGCGACGAGTCGAGGCATTTTTAAACCACCCCGACTGGGAGCGGTTTATTACGATCGTACGAAAGTGCGAAACTTTTGAATCTCCGGTCGAGAAATGTAGACGTTCGACGGAACGGAAGAAAAAAAGCGCATTTTACAACCAGTGAATATACCTGCGGAGCTTTCAAGGAGTTTGCAATGTTGAGTAGATTCTTATGGATGTTGAGGGGATTCTTTTCATTGGGGAAATTATGAGTTGTTGGCCAATTGTTCATTCCCAAGGGATTTTCTTAGTCAGACTTTTTATTCTCAAAGTATCAGGTTTATTTCTTGTGCTTTTTCTTGAATCTTTTAGCCCACAACAACGTGTGACACTCGTCAAAAGTGGAATTGGAAATTTTGAAGTCTTTCAAAAAGTATTAAATTGAAAATATCAGCTGGTCGTGAAACTGTATTATTATTTCTATACTATTAACCCTTAACGGTCGTAAGTCACCTCTCACGTGACAACAATACTTTGGTCAGGTGGTTGCATGTCACGTGGGAGGTGACAGGTCGAACACTGTCAAAATTCGCTGTCTATAAAGCGTGGAGCAATTGTCTTTTAAATTAAGCATCAGCAACGGAACAATTAACATCTCCAATAACGTGTCAATGCCTTCTACATTCAATTTTTAATATATTGGCCTAAAAAATGAATGAAAAAACCTTTATAAACTTCGGTAGCGATAGTGGTCTGGCAGAAGAAAAACAAGAGTATACTTTTGTGAAGTGTGCGAGAAAAAGCTTTCTTCATGTGAGACGTTGTATTGAAAAATATAATACGTTAAAAACTTGATTTTGAAACTCAACGATTTGTAATGTTCTTTCAAAAAATAAATAATTTCCATCCAAAATGTTATTCCTATAATATTAAAAATTTGTCACATATTTATCGAAACCAATTGCAACCTAGTGGCAAATCATATATATAAAGCTAGCGACCAATAAGGGTTAATATTACTTCCAGTTATTCGACATATTAGAAATAAGTGCGAACATTTGATCTTAGGAATGAATTCTGAATCATTGCCCGTTGAGACAGAAAAGAAACCGTAGGCCAAAGGGTTAACATCGCTAAAAAAGTACCCTTATGGTATCGATGTAAGACGAAACTTAGGCAAATACAAGTAAAAAATAGTCTAGAAATATCAACATCCAAAGACGCCGGGTACCCGAGGCGATTCCTCCACCTCTCAGGATCTCAGAGGGTCGAAACTACCGAGGAGATTTTCGATCGATTCTCTCAATTCGAAGCAGCTTTCCGGAACAGAAACGACACAGAAAGAGAAGCTTCTGCGGCGGACTGCCGTTGAATATTTTAACGTCCCGTTCGCTTATTCGCTGAGCCTGCTAAAGGCCTGTCTCGGCCTGCTCGTCGGAGTTCTACAGCAGCGACTGCCAACCCGTTTCAACTGCCAACGATTCCACCCTCCAATTTCTCACCGTTGATCGTCTCGTATTTTCGTCGACGTCTAAAAACCTTGGGCAAAGATACATGCGAAATCTTTCGCGCAAGAATGCACAGATTCGTTCCTGTATTTATGAAGAGGCGAGATCTCGAAGTGGGTAGATTTCGTTGAAATTTTCCAGGCATATATAATGCGGTGAATAGGAATATCTCGCAAGGTAGTCGATTCGAGGAGGTATAGCGTAGAAAATCGAAATTAAAGATTTAGCAGTACGTCCTCCGACTCGACCGACCATTGGTGTACAGTGAGTAACTGTCCAGCGCGCGAACATACAATGGATAAATCTTTAATTCCAATTTCCTCGCATACACCTGAATATCGTTGGACTACTGGCTTCGAAGATATTCCTACTTAGGGTGTAGTAACGGTAGAAAACTTCTAGAGCATGAGAAAATTGCGATGACATGAAAGTAAGGACTTGGACTCAGATAGTTCGGGTGAGTTTAAATCTTTAAAGCTTCTGAAAGATTTTTCTTTAGTTACCAAAGAACATAGAACCTTGTAGGTAATTCTACGTTCGTGTCATAGATTAGAAGTCTATAATAGTTAACGTTTAACCCCTTGACCTACGATTTCTTTTCTGACGGGGCGCGCAAAGACTCAAAATTAATTCCTGAATTCAAAAGTTTCGATTAAGTTCTGATATTTCGTGTAACTGGATGTAATATTAATAGTATGGAAATAATGGAACAGTTTCGCGATCGGCTGATATTGTCAATTTAATAGTTTTTGAAAGACTTCAAAGTTTTCTATTCCATTTTCCGCGCTACGAGTCCCACATGTAGGTAGCTGTAGGCTGAAGGGTAACATTGGAATTATTGGCGTTAAATTAATTATATTTAACACGTTGACTGCCATGGAGGTCACTGGTGACCGGCACTATTGAATTCAATGAAATTTCATGTAACGTTTCATTTGCAATATTTACGAATTTTCTAATACATTTAATATTTACATATTGGCGTTAGAGAGATAAAGGTCTGCCAAATATCTACAAATATCATCATCTTTAGAGTTTCTGCTTTATAAAACTGTGATTTTAATAGAAAAAGTTTTATTTTGATAGATATGACAAAACTAGCGAAATACCGCTGGCGTTAAACATATTAAATAAACAGTTTGGAAAAGATGGAATCAATAGATGAAGGAGATTGATTAACCCCTTGCCCTACGATTTGCTTTGTGATTGCCTCCGCTACAATTTAGAATCTAATTGCTAAGAGACAAATTGATCAATGATTCTTGATATTTCGTATAATTTAACGTAATAGATTAACGTATTTCATTAACATTCTCAATTTGATAGGTTTTGCAATATTTGAAAATATTCTATCCCATTTACTTCATCACAAGTGTCACTCGTCATTATTGGGCAAGGGTTTAAGTTAATTATGCTTTGCAAAATAAACTTAAAATATCTACAGTGTTGCTCTCGTATAAATATAAGTTTGTAGAAGAAATTAGGAACCAGTCATTTTGACTGTCTCAGTAGGTGCTCGGTACAAAAGATAAAGAGGAGTCGTAGATTCTTCCAAGGGTAACTCCTGGTATCGTACAACCCCCTAAGCAGATCCGTAAGTCCCACTAATTAAAATGAACACAAAAGGAATGCATAAAGCCCCGATTTATCGGTAAAGCCACAATCCATGATAAAATGGCATACCCAGGAGACTCTCATCGAAGATCCGAGTTGGGCATCCCTGGATTTCAGTCGAGAGTCTACGACCGTGCCAGTTCGAGCCGGAGCAGAGAAGCCAGGCAAAGAGGGATGAAGGGGGATGCCGTGACTTCCACTAGCGCTACGTATCGATCCTCTCTATTATTAGTTCGTCGTCGTGGTCGTTGTCGACCCCCATTAGAATCGTCAGAAACGCTCGTAACTCTTTTCAGGCTTCGTTATCGGACGTTCCATGGCGGACAATCGCGTTTGACGTGACTCCTGCCAATAGAGAGTGTAAGGGCGCGACCCTTCGTTCTGTCAAGCTCGAGATAATGCTGGTCGAGGACAGGCGAAAAACACCTTGTACAGTTTACCTCCGGGCGACGAGGGACGTACGATCTGCGGCGAAGGAACGACACTAGGGGTTGTCGCGTGCCACGTGTTATTCGCCCTGTCGCGAAACCTCCGAAAAGATAACGCCGATCGCGTGATTCTTCCATGAGAGTCTGCGAAATTCTTCGAAAGGTCAGCCAGGTTTCTCCCTGGGGGGTCGAGTGAGACCGATTCACGTCGGATGGTGGATAAGCTGGTTTAATTATGCGCAAATTAGGTCGACTTACGAACAGCAAACACGCGGATTTTGGCATAAGGGATTGGCTGCTCTCTCGTATTCTTAACACGTAGGTTTCTATTATTCTTTAACCCTTCCATGGTGTGGTAAAATAACGAATACTGGCCGAAAAAGTGTCTAGTTTTTATGTTTGAAAATACGTCGGCATGCAAATTAAACCGCGTCTTATTCTTCAATTAGGGTAATCTCAGAAAACAGAGGAAGCAAAGAATCTAGTCATAGACTTATCGTTAGATATCTTTGGTAGATTAAACGTGATAAACCGTTTGGTATAGTTCGACAACTGAGAGATAGCTAGGGAACGACCTCTCGTTTTCATTCGTCTATTCCAACCATACGGTTTTTGGAATTGCAAAACTCATTGTCAGCCTCCTAAAGTAACTATAGAAAAGGATCAAAATGAAGTCACTTGGGACGTAAGGGGAGACTGCTCTCGCACTACTTATCTCTTTCTATTCTATATGTCTGCTATCCTCTTCATTCATAGTCGTAGCTATTCACATTCATTTAAGTAGGTAAAATTGGTGTCTACCAATCTGATAATAAAAATATCGTGCGTATGTCAATGTTTCGATTTTCACAATCGATATCGTGCTGTCGTACTCAGTTCCACGGCTTTTTCTTTTCTCTCTTTGTCTCGCAGTGCGATTTCCCCCCAAGTGACTTGTTTCTGATCTCTTGCAACAACTATCCGGAGGGTATACTTTAGAAAACTGAGTTTGAAAATTCCAAAAACGAAATGGTGTGTACACGCGTTTGAAAACGAGCTGCTCCCAACCCATCTTTCAGTTGATAGAGAGTACTTGACGCTTCGCACGTGACTGTCACGGGATACACTGTCAATGGGTTAAATCCTCGCTATGAAAGTGAAAAGAAGGATACCATGAAGAAATGTTTCACGATGGAAGAAGCAAAGTCCACGAGTTGAACCGTTTGACGTATACCAAAGATCAGTAGATCGAGAAGCTGTTCAGTTTGTGAGAAAAGAATGAGTTTAGAGGTAAAACGACGAGGACTTAACAGCCAGTGTCGCGACTGTCTCGCGAAACTTCTTCCCAAAGAGGGTAGATTTCCGGAGGAATAAAGAGAAGTAGGAAAACCGGAGTGGAATTTCACCAGGGCGAACAGAAGGTCGAAGTAGTTGCTATTGATCGAGGGATAGTTACGTGTTTTCGTCTATCCGCGAATCATCCCCCGCGAGCTACACGGCTGGTTTATTTCGCGGACGAGTTTTCTGGCTCGTTTCACGATGTTTGATTTAATCCACGAAGTTCTCCAGTCGCTCGTTTGGCCGCGGGGAAAGACTTTAAGGAGTACGTGAACTTTCTTTCGCTGACTCGTCAATTATGAAGGATCCAACGACGTTTCATTTGGGCGAAGAGGTTTAACGATTCGACGAACAGACGGTTTCTTCCTTCAAGAATTCACCTTTAACCCCTTACCAGGAGAACGCAAGGCCTTCGGGTCATCGATTTTATTGAAATTTTATATACTTGTAGAGTACGTCTATTTTAGACCTAAATATGACCTAACTTTCAGGTCAAATTCAGCTATTTTCAACCCATTTTAGACCTAAATTTCAGGTCAAAATCAGCTATTTTCAACCTATTTTAGACCTAAATTTCACCTAAATTTCAGGTCAAATTAAGCTATTTTCTACCTATTTTAGACCTAAATTTGACCTAAATTTCAGGTCAAATTCAGCTATTTTCAACCTATTTTAGACCTAAATTTCACCTAAATTTCAGGTTAAATTAAGCTATTTTCTACCTATTTTAGACCTAAATTTCACCTAAATTTCAGGTCAAATTCAGCTATTTTCAACCTATTTTAGACCTAAATTTGACCTAAATTTCAGGTCAAATTAAGCTATTTTCTACCTATTTTAGATCTAAATTTCACCTAAATTTCAGGTCAAATTCAGCTATTTTCTACGTATTTTAGACCTAAATTTCACCCAAATTTTTAGGTCTTCCAAAAACTTTTTAATTGACAATATCAGCCGATAACGAATCGGTCTCATTATTTCTATACTATTAACCCCTTGCCTTACAATGACGTATGGCGCACGTGACGGGATAAATGAGATAGAAAATTCTTAACTTCTCCAAAAACTATTAAATTAACAATGTCAGTAGGTCAGGAGATGTGGAAATTAATTCTATGCTATGATATTACCCTAACTTATACCGATATATTGGGAATCAGTGATAGATTATTATTCCAACAATTAATTCTGGGTTATTCCGTGTTTGGTCACAAAAGTGATCGTAAGGCAAGGGGTTAATATCACGTTCAGTTATACGAAATATCAGAAATCAGTGAAACCTTTTGATTTCAGGAATTAATTTTGAGTCTCTGCACGCCCCAGCAGAAAATAAATCGAAGTTTATGGGGTTAAGTTCCTCCATCTCTGAGGTTTTGTACTCAAGATTGAAACTGTCAGGCAATTTCTAATTGCTCGATCAAAACGACGAGATATTGGTCTTTTCTGAACACAATGTAGAAAGGAAATCGTGCGGTTATGGAAAGAGGGTGAAGAGATATCGTAGGAGGGATGGAAATACAAAATTTAGTAGTTGTGGGGTAAGATTCGTGCCTTAGCAATATCGACCGAACGGCGTGTGTTCTCGCGTCTTCGATTTACTATCAGTGGGACGACGAATCGGTGCATCGCGAAGGGCTTCACGAATGCATCGTTGATGCATCGTCGTATGGGGGAGTCGCTGTGCAAAGTAGAGTGTAAATCGATAACCGGGCCACGTCCCTGATAACGCGACTCGATCTGAGTTCGGAAAATATGAACATGGGATTGAGTATATTTGGTGTTCAATAATATAATAATGTAGTACGTCAATTATGGGTACGTCATACCCATGCCAAATCAATTGTCTTGTACAACTTTTTATTTTTATTTAAAGACTATTTTCTGATTTTCTTTAATAATATTAAATTGATAATCTCCTTAATTTTTGTTGTAAAAGTATCATTGTCATTTTTACTGCCTCTGGCAGAAATAAGTAAATATGAAGTTCCGATATGGTTAGTATTAAATAAAACTATGTACTAAAAATTGCTACAAAATGATATTACCAAGAATTCCTGAAACTTTAGAAAAAAAAGGACAAGCTACCCACTATCCTCGGTTCTATGATACACACTTAGGTACATTTATTCTCTAATACTTTGGACGACATTTTTCGCTGATATTTCGCTAAATTTAACATTCTCATCGATGTGAAAGGAAACTTTTTCTATTACGATGACATATTTACAAATGAGAAACCTTAAAGGTACAAATAGATTTATAATCAGTAGAAATTACTATTAGGTCTAAGGAAATTAGATACTTCGTAAATTAACCACCTCCGTCTAATTGATGCTGCACTCAGTGCAAGAAAGTCTTCGAAATAGAAAAAGCGTACGTCTGAATTATTTTCAAGCTGGTTGACCATAAAGCCAGGAAGTCGATCGTCAATGACGGCGTATCCTTTGTTTCCGTACCCCAGGCGTTCGGTGCTGCCGTTAGGAAGAAAAATTTCAAAACTTCCCATAGAGAGTCGAAGAGCGCTTCGTCGTAGTTGGAAAATGTACTTCCAGTTCCGTGACGCTAAAAGCGAGCAGCACCGGGAAAACTCCCGCTCGAGAAACTCTGGAAATTATGAATCGCCGGGAAGCGACGTTATTTCACGAGAATAAAGTAAACCGGGAGTATTTTCGGTCGAGCAGGATAACTCCTCCTCTCCTACATATACTCATTCTTTTTCTTGGTCTATAAAGAAGAATAATTTCTATCCTTGTCATTGGTAGGTACAGTTTAAATCGTCCTTCCCGGCTGGCACGCTCCGGTCGCACGATACTCCGCGCAATATCGCCTTCTCCGATACGTCCCTGCTATAATTTCCGGTATTCCTAATATTTCCCGGTACAAGTCGCCTCGTAAATTCATGGGCGAACTGACTGCAGCGAATAGAACGCTCGCCCGAGTCGAAATATTAGTATATTTTTAAGTCTCCAAAGTCCTCATTTCTTTGATGTAGAAATTTGCCGCCTACAATTGAATTCGAATATAGTTCTCAGAAAGTCTCAATGAGCATTTTGAGGATGAAAAAAGGGTTTTTTGATTATTTAAATTGAGATATTAAACTCAAAATCCTCAAAAATATTATAATTAAAATCTAAACCTAATTCTCAAAATTCTCAATGGGTGTTTTGAGGACTAAACCGACAATTAAACAATTACTTTAATTCAAATGGAAACCTCAAAATTCTCAATGGGCGTTTTGAGGACTAAACTGACATTTAAACAATTACTTTAATTCAAATGGAAACCTCAAAATTCTCAATGAGGTTTCTGAAGATATTATAAAATATAATATTAATATTATTATTATTTAATATTATTAAATGAATATTATTTGTCATTTGTTTTTCATTTTATGATAAACAGACTTAAAACTGGTACATTTTTGCAATTTTCTCCCCCTCTCCTATGCTCTTGAAATAGTTATGAGAATTTTGAAGATTTATTTAGAGTTAAGAGGGTTTTGAGAACTTTTATGGGTTTAGTTTTATTTTAATTATTGAGACTTTTAACGGTTAAAAATGAATTAATAAAGCCAGTTCCAGTCCTCAAAGTGCGGAATCGGCGCGTAACTACAACTTTGAGGACTAAACCTGTTTTTAAATTATATGTATTTACCGATCCAGGAATTCTTAGATAAGTCTCAAAATCTTCATTGAGGAGTTCGAAGACAAAGAATGACCGAAAATTTCGTCTCGAGCGGACATAAACTTCGCGAGAAAATAAAACGAGGAAAGATTGACGGTCGAATTTTCGACGGTGATCTTCCTACGAATGGTATTCGTTCATTCTAATTTGATTTCTTTCAACCAGTTAACCCCTTGCTCTACAATAACGAGTGACACTCGTGATGAGGTAAATGAGATAGAAAATTTGTACGTTCTGCAAAGTCTGTGACATTGAAAATGTTAACACTAGAACTACGAAACAAGTGAAAATGACTGGTTCTAAATTTTTTCTACAAATTTTGCAAGTTTATAGGAGAGTGATAGAGCAGATATTCTACAAGATCTTTTAAAACATAGATTACTGAAATGATTATCGTTTCCACCCGTTGATTTAGCTTTTTTCAAAGTACGCATTTAATACATTGAAATATAATTAATTTAACGCCGGTAGTTTTAGTGTTAATGAGACGTGACGGGATAATATTAATTTTATAACATTCATATTACGTTGAATTATACGGAAAATCAAGAATCACTGATCAATTTTTATGTTAGCAATTAAATTTTGAATTAGAGCGGAGGCAGTCATGAAACAATTCGTAGTGCATGGGGTTCACTGTGGTGACTTATTTTAAGACTGCACATCTATAGTCCGACAACTCTAACTTGGCTAAAGAGCGGCGGCCTCTCTCATTTGCAAACGCTTATTTCCGTCATTTTGTTTTTGGAATCTGAAAAACTTAGCCTCCTAAAGTAAACGAGTGTCCACTTCAGGACACTTGATTTTTGTGAATTCTAAAAACGAAATGGCGGTAATAAGCGGTTGAAAATGGAAGGCCCCGCCACTTTCTAGCCAATTCAGAGTTTTTTTTTTAGTTAAAATCGAGAGATAACCATAAATCAATCTCAAATTATGTATACTTTTTAGTTATTCGTTTTTAATCGGCATGTACTCAAAATATTCAACACACCTTGAAACTTACGAATATATTTCAATTTTCGTCAAAATTACAATTTAAATAACCAGTGGTCGCTAACTTGTACGCATGACGAGTATATCCGTCAAACATAGCTAATTGGTAAAAATAGCAAATACAGCTAGTAATTTTCCAAATTCTCTCCCTCCTCCGGTACCACTTTCCATAACATAATCGACGATCTCGAGGCTCTTGTCTCACGAAAGTAAAAAGCTAAAAACTATTATAGTAGAGAAAATTGTACGAAAAACTTCACGACCTTTCCCATGTCATGGATTGCATTGCTGCATCTCGATTTGCATTTTTGCGTCTCAATTTGCATTCCTGCGTCTCGATTTGCATCCGTGCTCTATATAACCAACAAAAAGTCGTCGTTTAAGTAAAATTACGAGGCGGACGATAACCGCGGTCCAATACGCCAAAGGGACGTGACGCGATTCTCAAAATTGCCAGTTTCCGCAGAAGTACAATCGCGCTTTTCTCGCCACGAGCCTGCAACCTGTCTCGTTTCTACTTCTGTTCTTTTACCAGGATGGTTAAAGTTTTCGTTATCGCGCCACTTGTTACGACATCGCAACGAGAACCGAGCGGTTCGCCTCTCGTAAAAATACAAGTCGCATTTGACGTTGTAAAGGCAGCTCTTTTGTACGAAACGCCGTTATGGACCGAGGGTGAATTTAACTCCAGTGTTTTTCCTCCCTCTTCGCGAAGAATCAACGTCTTGTGGTAAATTTTCGTGCTTCGACTTTCCACGTCGGCAGGTTCACTTTCGAGGGAAGGAGAACCGTTGCAATAATGCGCCAGTGGGATTTCTGAATCACGATCCTCCTCGTTTAACCAAACGTTTTCCTCCTTCGCCGAGTCCTTTTTATTTTCCTTGCTCCGCGCCTCGCGAGACGACGGTGAAATTAGGACGGTAATGACACGACCCTCGTGCTTTTCGTTTCTTCTCTATTGTTCACCGTGATTCTTCGAAGTTTGCGAGGTAATTGACAGAAGCTGGGTACAGTTGCAATGAGAGATGCTTCTCGTCGAATGGGCTCTTTGCGGTTTATAAAAGTAGCCGCAAAAATTGCAATACATACTCCATTCCAAAGATATTTTATGAACGGAATAACTCATTATTTCTATACTATTAATATTACTATTAACTTTAATTTACTATAACTAATTTTTATACTCACTTAAATTTACTATATACTATCAATATTACTTTCAGTTATAAGAAACTAGCTGAAAGCTCCCGTGCTTCGCTACGGTTTAATCGAAACTAAAAAAAAAACCTTAACATTTCGAATTTTGAAAAATCCTTTCTTAGTGGATGCTTATACACTAAAAGGAACGCTCAGGCAAAATTTCAAGTTTCCAGGTCAAATAGTTTCGGTTCTGCGTTGATGAGTTTGGTCCATACTTTAACCCCCCAAAACCATCCCTAAAATTTCGAATTTTTCAAAACCCTTTCTTAGTGAGCACCTACGACCCAAGGCAAGAGTATGTTCCAAATTTCATTGTAATCCGTTCTGTGGTTTTTGAGATTTCGTGATGAGTGGATGAATGAGTCAGTCAGTCAGTGGTATTTGAGCTTTATATAATAGATATCAGACATCTGTGAGAACTTTTGATTTCAAGAATTAATTTTGAATCATTACACGCCCAGTCAGAAAAGAAATCGTAGGTCAAAGGGTTAAGTAATATTATAAAATAACTAGTCAAGTGGTGGAAGGATTATTAAAATATATTTTTATTAGATTTTAGACGTATTACTCTTTAATGTAATTTAAGAGGGGTGAGAGTCGATCAAATCAATTTCTCAGTCTACCTCACGATCCGTAATACCGTTAGGTGGCAACGATAAATCTGAAGCCGAAGGCAAAATCGACGTATTTACGAGAGAAACGTCACCGTCGATTTTTCCCGCGCGGAAGGAGCGATCGGCGAATCTCGCGCGACAAGAGAAACGAGCCGGTCGTTACGGGGAAATAGGAATCCTGGTGTCAGGATCGAAGGGACGTTTGTTGGACCGTTTCATTGGAACAAATCGCCGTCGATCTCCCGTGGGATTTCTAATATCGAGAGTGCAACCCTTAATATTTCTCCGTTTCGCGCGAGATCGTTCCTCCTCGGTCTCATCTTCGTTTCCTTCGATTTTCCTCTTCCTCCTCCAGGAGGAATTTCGAAGTAGACAATGACCTGCGATGCGTCTTTGTGAATCTAGCTCTTCGTCTTTGCGAATCTTGCTCTTCGTCTTTTCAAATCACGCTCTTCGTCTTGCACTTTTCCCTGGATCTCCTTCGAGTCTCTACACCATGGAAGAATCGAGAGCCACGCGATTCGACCGTTTCCACTTGCTGGATACGCGAGAAACTGTTACCAACTTGCCACAGAATACTCGAATACTCACAGCTTCGATTCTATCCGATTTAATTGGATTTGGCAGACTGGTAGCTGTACTTGTAGATGATTTGAAGATGCTTGCTAATTATTTTGGTTGAAAAACATCTTTCTTTATGCCCCTGCGGCAAAGTGGATGCAGCAGAATTCCGAAGATCAATCCATCGATTTTCGCAAGTTTAGAGGTAATGTTCTACTATTCACTGTTCACACGGTAAATTCTTTATTCGTCAAAGTGTAGAATAGTTATCACTTGTTTACTCTTTGAATGGCTCTCGAAAAAATTTTGAGGAGAACTGGGTGTCACTCTTTTTATCTCCTCGGTCCTCCCTACACTTTTTGATGGTTTCGCTTTCTTGCATATATATTGCTCTTCGTCTTTTCGAATCACGTTCTTCATTTTGAACTTATTTCTGGTTCTTCTTCGAGTCTCTACACCAAGGAAAAATCAGGAGCTATGGGATTCGACCGTTTCCACTTGCTGGATACGCGAAAAACAGTTTCCAACTTGCCACAGAATACTCGAATTCTCACAGCTTCGATTCTATCCGATTTAATTGGATTTGGCAGACCGGTAGCTGTACTTGTAGATGATTTGAAGATCCTCGCTAATTTTTTTGGTTGAAAAACATCTTATTTTAGGTCCCTGCGGCAAAGTAGATGGAGCGAAAATTCGGAAGGTCAATCCATCGGTACTCTCTTTTGGATGATGTTTTGAATCTATACACCAAAAACAGGGTTTTTTCATATTAACACTTAGCCGACCGATCGGGTAGATCTACCCATTTCCAAGCTAGTCGATGGCCGACCGATCGCGTATTACTTTTGACCAGAGGAATGCTTCTTTCTCTATAGAGCTTCTCATTTCTATAGAGGACAACATGTAATAAAATGCACCAATTTTTGAAGTCTTTTATTGGCCATTATTACGGCTCTACGCAGAAAAATGCGCGTTGGACAGCGCAGTTTGGCTTTCCGAGCGCGGTGGAAACTGTACAGATCTCTGTGGCGCGTGCGATCGGCTAAGTGTTAAATTAGTTTTTGCGAATCTTGCTTTTCGTCCTTTGGAATTACGCTCCTAGTCTTGCACTTTTCTCTGGATTTCCTTCGAGTCTCCATGAAAGAAACGAGAGCCACGCGATTCGACGTTTCCACTTGCCGGATACTCGAAAAACTGTTTCCAACATGCCACGGAATGCTCAGCGCAGCATCGATTCTATCCGATTTAATTGGATTTGGCAGACCGGTAGAACTTTCACCTTCGAGTGGAATTAAAGGAACTCACAAAGACTAGGCGAATTAAATCGGCGAAGAACTCTAACCGTTTTAATCGCTCCGTAGAATTCTTTCCCTCGAATATCCTAATTTGAAGTTCTCCACCAACGAAAGAATCCTCGCAGGATGTCGAATTTGCAATTTTCGATGTGCTCGTAGTTTGCAAAACAGCGGAGAACTTTTCCGGACCATTCGCAGTCGAGGAAATATCGGCTTTCCTCGGACATTTTCCCCGTAGCGCCTTCAAAGCTTTTCACGCTCCGAAGTCCCAAAGATTCGTAACGAGAGTGCGCCTTTCTACCTGAAAAGTTCCACAGGGTGGGAAACGTAACGTCAAAGGTTCAAAAATAGAAGGTGCCTCGATATCGACGCGCATTCCGAGTGAAAAGGGAGGAAAAAAAGTATCGGTCGAGTGGTGAAAAAGAGCAGCCAACCGCGCCGCGGTTTCTTTGTGCGGTGTAAAAACTTGCTCGAGTCCTCTTATCCTTTGCGGGGACTCCGCACGGTTTGCTTGGCCGCTCGAGGATTTTCCTCCACCGTTTTTCCACCATAGGGGACTAGGGAAAACATCGCGTCACGTCAAGACGGATTTTACTCGCCAGGGTGAGACCTAAGACGCGGAATCGCTTCCGGAAGATCCACTGGTCGAAGAAGAATCGCGTGAAAATCTTCTTCTTCTTCTTCCTTCGTAGTTTAACGTCGCATCAACAGTTAGGTTATTAGCGACGTGTTACAGTGATTGTAACATTGTATTTAATTTTTATAGGGATTTCGTTAGCTGATTTTTATCGATGTATTTTACAAGGTTTTTTACAGTCTCTGCGTCTCGGAAGAATTCCCTGAGTGATCCCGGTAGCTCTGATAGACTTAGGGACGCTCCAGTTCGATTGCAGGATAACAATATGTGTTTAACCCATTCACTGCCAACTACGAGATATCTCGTGGTTGCACTATAAGTTGGAATTAATAATTTAGCAATAATAGCCGAGCGTGTATAGTAATTTTGGATCAAAAATATTCTTCGTATCTTTATAAATGTTGATTTTATATTTCTGATTCATTCAATTAATGTTTCGAAGTCTTTCTGTCGTTTTCTCTAATTGTAACATGTAAAGTAATATTTGCTTAATTCGTTCTGGCAGTGAATGGGTTATGCGTTAATATGTATTGGCAAGTGTCGCAATATGGTAACGGTGTCCTCTTCATGATGTATTCATGTGTAGCTTTGGTGTGTCCGATTAAAATCCTATTTAAAACAATATGCTGTCTTCGGTTGAAGGATCTTCCAATTTCGTCCCGAAAGAAGTCGTTGGTGTAGTTATTTAAACTAGGTGATTTCACAGACCTCCACTTAATATTCCAGGTTTCCTTTACTGATGTTATTATTTTTTTGTGAAACTCCTTATGTGGAAGTGATACCTCTTCTGTTGGGGGCATATTTAGTGCTTGTTTACATGCTGCATCTGCGGTTTCGTTGCCTCGTATTCTTTGGTGGGAGGGTATCCATGATATTATTATTTGCGTTCCCTTTTTTGCTAATTCGGTATACACCTCTAAAATGTCTCTTATTATAGGGTTGTCCGTAGGTAGCTGCTATGTAGATAAAATTGCCGATTTGGAATCACTATATATGATGGCCTTATTGTAACCTTAGACTTTGGTATGATCGTGAAAATCTTGTTAGGAATATTAACTATCAACGAGTGATAAAAAGAAATCTGGCAAAGTTCAGCACATAATTCAAGCTTCTACATTTTGAGAAGTGTTCCACTCTGTGGTACTTGAGAAAAACTATTTGATGATAATAATTGTATCTGTTTTACATAAATTGTGCCGTTTTCGCTGGTAATTTAAACGGTAAATTATTCCGCGGCTCGTCTCTGTCCTGTCGGTTGGCGAGAGCACGCGAGAGTTACGTAGTTTGCGGTGCATAATATTCGACGAAGGTCAGTGCATATTACAGTACTCTAAAGATGGAACTTGCTAAGTGGAATGGATGACGATCCGGCTATTAAAAGCGTAGTTAATTCAGCGCGCCGGGGTTGTTACGAGATAGCAATTACGGCCTCCTCGACTCGTTTACGCCGTCAACTTTTCCATCGCTGCTCGAGATACCCAATGTTTCGAGGAGAGAACTTCACCTTGAATTTTTGTCACTTTTCTTTTCAAAAGTGTTTTTGGAACGATTCGAAATCGAAACCTGATTACGATTATTTTGGGGGTAAAACTTAAACTCGGTCACAGGGTGAAAGCCTTTAGAAGCTACTTCTTGTAGTCTCGATCCTTGTTGAAAGGACTCTGACAACTGTGTCATGAAGTTCGTTAAGTTGTAATAATCCATTTTGCCTAATTATCACTCAAAGTCATTTAGTAACTGTATCATTCATGGCTCGAAGTAACTGATGTGGATGTAGGAAATTGAGGAAGAAGCGTAGAGACTTTAGTTTAAAATGGTATATTTACAGAATAAAACAAAAGTGATTCACATATTTCACGTTCACTTCAAAGTTTTTTTACTAACTGGCTCGTCCTGGTGACTGGCGAGTTTTTCTACCTCTCCCAAACTCTCTTTGGTTTCAACCATCTCTTTCGCTCATTCACTAACTGGCAGAACATTTTATTGTGAAATTTGCATTGCTATATAAAATGTGAGTACTTTGAATAGACAGCAATTAAGTAACATTATAAAATAATAAATTAGTAGCTCTTTTGACACACAATTGACATAATTTAACAATATAGTGTACGGCGTCCACTGGAGACAATTCCTGACGTCTTGGAGACGTCAAAGTCCACAATGACACATGAAATTAACACTAGAACTACCAAACCAGTCACAATGACTGGTACACATTTTTTTCAAAAAATTCTCCAAGTTTATATAAGAGTCATAGAATAAATATTCTACTTCTATATCAATAAACATAAATCACCCAATCGATCAAATTTTCCGCCGCTTGATTCCCCCTTTTTCAAAGTATTTATTTAATTTATTAAAATATTATAGATTTGACGCCGGTAGTTCTAGTGTTAATGACGTCTCCCAGACGTCATTGTATGTCAAAGGATTAAGGATAAAAAATATAATATCCACAGAGTATCAGTACAGAGAAATCAAGAAACTAATAAAATACATTTTCCTTCTAACATATAAAACAATTAAGATAGAGTCATCTATCTCGCTGCACCTTTCACATTCAGCCCACTGAAAGTTTATAAATGTCAGCATCGAATCGCCCAAGACGCATTAATTTTGTTTCTAAATTGCTTCTCTGAATTCAGAATATCATCTAAATTAGATCCCTTTATTAAGACGTCGAAACAATTGCAGTCTTCGTATGTGGGATTATTCGGGGCAAGCGGCTTAGCCGCATTTCTCGACGACGTAATTCACCACGACATCCTGTCTACGTGCTCGCCCTTAAGTCGAGGTAAAATGATTAATGGAATGACCGTTCTCTGGCACCGAACCGCGAGTCCTTTCGTCCACCCTTACTTTCTTGGATATTACCACCTAGACAGCCTAGACAACCTCGACTGATATAACGAACCATTCTACGTCCTTTTTGACGGATCTAGACGATGGATCGTCGGCTTACGCGACTTCTTACTTACCCTAGGTGTTGGAATTTCTAAGAATCCCTAGAGTTTACCATTCCTTCGTAAATTTAATAGCTTCTATTCGAAGGTAACGATGGAAGAATGCTTGGAATAATATTCACGACTCGAGAAAGCAGAACGGAATGGGAGAAAGAAACGAAGGGGTTGGAGGCTGAAAGAAAAATATCTCTGAATGTTCTCGATATTATTTCCTCGTAATCTGCTTCGATGTCGATACAATATGTCCAATCAATTGGAGGGAACGTCGAGGGAAGAAAGACGATAGTCGTTCAAACGCGAATAAGCACGAGGGGGTGGAAGAACGAGGCGGGGACGTCGAGGATAAAATATACGCGACAGCCGGAGAAAAGTTGTTCGAAATGATTGTTCTATATCGAGATTCTCATTCAGCGAATAAGTCACGATTTTAGTACGATCGATCCAATATAACAGCAATTGGTTGGAATTTAAGAACATTCAAGAACATCTTTGCACCACGGTCGCGAGAATCTACTTTGAGACACCCCCGCCTTTGAATCTTGCAAGTTTAGCAGCGACACTTTTGCGCGTGGACAATTTTCTTCTCTTTTAACCGAAAGTTCGTTCGTTTAAGAGATAATGGCGAGAAGGAGGCAGAGACGAAAAACACCGAAGTACTTTGACGTTAAAGAAGCGACGAGGGAGGATCGAGAGTCTCGTGGAGAATTCGTGTCTCGTAAAATGCACGGAAATCTCGGTCGTTCGGTGAAGACGCGCTTCTCTCTCTTGAAAATAATTAAAGCCGCAAAGAAGAGGAAGAACGGGGTTGAAATTCGAGTCGAAGTTGTAAGCGTCGTTCGTCAAAGGAGCGGCAAAAGCATCCAGGCTTTCTTTACCGTCCGAAAGAAGTTTACTTCTCACCCCCGTTTACGCTGACCGCGAGAACGTCTCGGTGGAATATTTCAACGAAGAAATTACGAACGGTATTTACATTCCTCGGGAATATTCGCGCGATTCCTTGGGAAATAATCGAGAAAACGGTACCAACCCCCACCCTCTTCACCTCCCGATTGTCCGTCTGAAATATCGTCGAGGCGCTCTCGCTGTCTTTATTTGCATTTGAAAGAAACCACCCCCGCATTCTTCTCTGTCCTCGCGGACGACAAATTCCCGCGTAATTTTACGACGGGATCCGTGGCTGCGGGAAATTAATTAAAAGGATAGGAACCGTGGCTGGTTTACGGGGTGCTCGGTTGGTACTTTTTCCCCTCTACCTTTTCCGTCCTTCTCCCTTCCGTCGACCTCGACCCTCGACCCCTTTTGTACGAAGGGTCGGCCACCCCGGAAAGTAGATCGACATTCGGATAATTATTTTTCTTTTCCTCCGTCTATCGCATTATCTTCCGCGTTCTTTCCTCCCGCTTTCGTTTCGCTTATCAGTAACGGGGTGGATTCATCCCTTCTTCCGGTTTCTGTCTCGTCACGGCGCCCGATCGTCCGTTTGCGGCATTGCGACGAAGCGATGGAAGAATTTGGGGGTTGTTACGGGCTGTAGTTGTTTGTCGATGCTTCTACAATTCGTTGATTCGGATAAAACTTGGTGTTGGTTGTTTCAAACTGTTTTTTCATGAATCTAAAGCGAGAAAGTCTAGTCATTGGAGGATGGTATTTTTAAATTTAACTTTTCACATTCCTTTCTGCGTTTTACGATTCAGAGAAACGATATCCACGCTTGTGCTCGTACTTGAAGAAGAACACTGGCAAAACTCACTGAAACAACCATCGAACCGTCACCGGTGATCTCCATTATAGGATCTTAGGCGTTTCTCCGAAACTTTGCGCTCCTTATTCCCCATTCTGAGCAAACACGTCGAGATAACACGTCAGCTTCTCGAAATATCCCCGAGACGTTCGATCTCCGTATAAAGGGCGCCAAGAAGTCCCAGAGACTTTGGCCTCGACTTTCATCCCCGTCTTCCTGAGAAATCCTCTCGAGTACACGTAGAAGCACTTCCGCGAAAATGGTTGCACACGTCGAAGCTTCGTCCTGGCACAATGGCCACGTCGAATCCTCGCTCATCGTCCAAGATATTGTGCCTTTTATCCAGCAAGCCTCAAAAACCTTGAAAAACTCCATCGGCATGCATTTCATCCTTGCATCTGCCTGCCAAAAGCAGTGGCCTCCATTTACCGATCGGTTCTCTGGTCGTTCGGCAACATCCGATACGTTTCAACGTCAAACAACTGCGACACACTTCCGGCATTCTTAATTTCGAACGGGAACCTTGCCCGACGGAACGTCACGTTCGACCTCAATCGTGAAGGAGAGGCGATCACGTACAGGCAGCTCGAAACCTCCGCCATTCGAGACGACGACGTTTAGGGCGAGATTCCGCAACGCGGACGCGATAGGATGCGATATTTGGGTCGCTGCGTGAGAATGTCTTCGAAGGATCGTATTTTGTGGACGATCGAAGCTTGGAATTTGTCAGACGATTGATTGCTTGGACGACTTAGACAGCGTTTTTTTTTCGTGGTGTTGGAAAAACTTGGAATTAAAAATTTCGAGGGTGGAAGCTTCAGAAGGAGTTAAGTCAAAGTTTGGATACGTTAGATTGTGAGATTCTGAGTTTTATAACCGAGGTACTATCCGACAACTGAAAGATGACTAGAGAACGACAGATCCTCTCATTTTCAACTTCTTATTTCTGCCATTTTGTTTTTGAATCCCCAAATCCTAGTCTTCTAAGGTAAACGATTAGGAGAAGTGTTTTCTGTAGGAGACTGAATTTGGGAATTCCAAAAACGAAATAGTGGGAGTAGGCGTTTGAAGATGAGAGGCTCCGCCTCTCCGTAGCCATCTTTTAGTTGTCGGACTATAGGTGGTTTCTGCCTCTTTTTACATTGAGTTCTCGAATGGGAATTTTTGAGGCTTTTAAAAATAAAAATATCTGCTGACTCCCAGCATTTCTCCCCGCCTCCTCGCAAACACTCTAAAATGTCATAATCATGTTTTTGTTCTCCGAGAAGCACTTTTCATTATTACAGAGAGCTCGGTATAAGCTTGCAATTAATAAATCCTGTAATTGCAATCTATAATGCAAATATTCCCACAACTTAACCAATAAGCTATTCTATAAAAAGGAATGTAGGTGGCGGATTTAGATAGAAACTCTTGTGCATAATTCTACGTCATTATTTCGGTCAATTAATTTTTAATCGATTTTTCGATCAGACCTGGAAGCCGTCTAAACCTGAAATCTTCAATTTGCAGTATATTGGTCGTCGAGTGCGTTAACTATACTTTGTAAAATTAATTTCGACGACGTGGTGTCTTCAACCCATTCACTGCCAACTACGAGATATCTAGTCTTTGCACTATAAGTTGGAATTAATAAGTTGGCGATAACAGTCGAACGTGTGTAGCATTTTTGGAACAAAAATTTTCTTAGTATCACTACAAGTGTTGAGATTATATTTTTGAATAATTAAATTACTGTTTTAAAAACATACTGTCATCTTCTCAAATTTTATCACGTAAGCTAATATTTGCTTAGTTTCTCTGGGCAGTGAATGGGTTAATAAGAAGCATCTCTCTCTGGTGATGTTTTAAGTTCCCAGAGTTAAAATCAAGATGCTTCTCGACGATCTGGCCGTCCACGTTTTCTGCTAGAACGTAACTCCTAGAAACCAGGCGTAGAAAAAGGACTCGTCAGTGAAAGCACGTCGGCGAAGACAAAAGAGGGGGTGAAGCGGGAAAAAGGAACGGTATAATAATTAACCTCGACGTAATGGATATCCGTGACGATTGTCGGTGGCTTGAGCTCTCTGGGTGTTTCTCGAGAAATCCTTCTCGACGACTTTACCCTGGGTGAAATTTTCGTCGCGGTTCGAGCCAAAATTCCCGCATCTGCCGGCTCCTTTTAATTAGAGCACGGGATCAAGGACTCGGAACAGGACGTCTGACTGGTCGTTGCACTAACGAGGCAACTCTTCGCTCTCCTCTTCTCTCTTTTCTCTCCTCTCTCTCTCTCTCATTCTTTCTCTTCTTCTTCCCTCGAGCACCTCTTCGACATTCGGTCGCACGAAACTTCCTCCTTCCAAGTCGCACCTCTCGACCCTCGCCTCTTTTGGTTTCACCTAAAAAGAAAACCGCTCGCCGAAAGCTGTAATTCCAAAAAAATGTATCCAATTTTCTCAAATCTCAGAACACTATGTAGCGACATGCTGTTTAGCATTTCTCAGAATTTCTTAAAGCTTCTTGGAATTGCCGCGGGCCAAAGTAAGGACCTTCGAAAGAAATTATAAATCGAAGTTCTTTTAGACCACAATAGTCAATAAATAAATTCTTACCCGTGTACAGTCGCTGCCGATCTGAAATGCACCACCATAAACCCGCGGGTCGCGAGGAAGTCAAAATTCTCGGCCAAGGCGTGACGCACCACTATCCAGATTTTTCCCATAAACGTCCTCTACTTTCCAAACACACCCTTCATACTAAACGTACCAACAGTTTTTTTACATGCAAATTTACGTTAGAAAGGGATGAATTGAGCCCTCTGTGCTAACTTTTGTGTCAAGTGAAGGGAGTTTTTCTCTACCAATCATGAACATTAACCAATCAAATTATAATAGAGAGAAACTTCCGAAACTTCGCTCCGCCCACCAATAATCAGCGTCAGTGGAAAATTGTAACAGAGCAGACACTTATGTTAGTCGAGGGCGGTGAAGAAGTAAAGATTAAATAAAACACAGTGTAGAAGCATAATTGCGCACCACTACACAAAAAGAACTTTAACATTTTCACATACCACCTCGCGTTCCACTATATTTGCTCTGTAAGCAAATTTCCTCATTCAAGCTCCATCGAACTTTCCAACGTTACGACGCATCGTTCCTTTCAAATATCGTCGTTCCAATTTGGAAGCTACTTAAGCACCGATTACCAGGTCATAGTGGGTCAACTAGGCAAAGCGGTACTCCGCAAAACTCCGTTTATGTTCTCGCCCGTCCCTCCAAAGGGAAGCGCCCGTCCGGGAAATCCTGCGGCTGATCATCGAACGGAAGTTGGCGTGGACCAACGTCGGTCTCGCTTAATCGTCGCTCGAACAAACAAAAACAAGCAGCGACTGGCTTGCTCTCGCATCCATATGGATAAGCGAGGGACTGTTTCTAAGCTCGAAGGGATTAAGCGATCGAAAGAGTCTCCGTGGAAGGAACTTCCTGGATGTATGCCGGTAGTGGTTTCTCCACGACGATGTCGATGAGGAGGAGAATGTGGAGAAGAAAGAGAAGCCATCGGGTGGAGGAAAAACACGTAATATCCTGGAGAAGCAAGCCTCGTTTTATCCATTGTCGCGGGGATAAAGTTGTCGCGTGTCGTCGGAAAATCATGGGGAACGCGCCACTGGAAGCAGCAAGGGTGAGAGAAGGAAGACGAGAGGGTGGCGCCGAGACGTCTCGACGCCGGTTTACCGCCGGTTTATCGGCGTCTTCTCTCGCAGCCTCCTCGTTCCATCGACGCCAGTGTGCTCCGTCGGTCCGTCTCTCCTCGTCCGGTCTCTTTGGCTCCGTTGCTCTCCTATTTCTTTATCGATTCTCTCTAGCTCATGTCTTTGGCCGGTGGTCTATGCGAGACTTCCTTTCCAGTTGATTACTCGGCTTCTCGTTGAGTAAGCTGCAACGGTGGACCAATTGGAGATGCAAGTGACGCACGGAGTGCAAGTTGCAACAGGGAGTTCTTCGTTAATAATGTTACGGGGTGTGCTTTGTTAGAATATATGGGTAGTTGGCTTGTTGGCAACATTATTGGAATTATTATGTAATTAACAATAGATCTACGGCAGCCGTCAAATTGACGGCTACCTAGATTGTTAAAAATTCTTCTCTAATTGATGCAGAAGTAGCACTGCAAATATTTCATGTGTATCTTATAATATACAAATTACTTGAGTGATTATACTTTCTATCACTTGATCCATATTTCTGCAAGGCTCTTATTTAACATATTGTTTGCGGGCCATGTAAAGATACGTCTTTCGAAAACTGTGCATAGACCGTATAAAAAAGGCGATTTATGACATTAATCACTTAGATTTGAAAAGTTAAATATATTTCCGAATTTATAAATTAAGCAGTTTACAATTTATACCAATTTTTTGTAAAAGTAAATTTTGTTCATGTTTTTTAACAAGTTTCCCTTTCAAGTCTTAATGAATCGCTACAAAACACCCGTATATAATATGTTAATAATTTAA
Source organism: Cerceris rybyensis (assembly GCA_910591515.1). NCBI lineage: Eukaryota > Metazoa > Arthropoda > Insecta > Hymenoptera > Crabronidae > Cerceris > Cerceris rybyensis. The sequence continues at coordinate 10,176,313 of OU342795.1, forward strand.
TCCTACTAGATTAGCGACCGTAGATCTAGTGTTAATCAGGATCACTCGACTTTAATCGGACACGGAGGTCTTGAAGTTGTAAGATAGCTTTGAAATTGAAGATAGGGAGAAAGAACATTGATACAGTTTCGAGTAGTAAAGTAATAAGTACATTTTAATATTGATACTACAAAAGTCATCATTTACATATTAGTTAATTTTGTCGTAAGGCATTACAAATAATCATATTTTTTATACAAGTAACTAATGACCGTGGGAAGTTTTATTTTATACCTGACCTTACGGTCACTCATTGAGCGAGTTAACCCGAAAAATATAATAGTTAACAAGCACATTAAATTTAAAATCATAAAAAAACTACAGAAACACGATTGCTAATTTTGGTATGAAACTCATAAGCGTTGAGAGATTTTGCAAGACGAAATTGAAACAAATCTTCAGCTGCACCGTCTTCTCTTTGTTTTGTAACAGATATATACACTCTCCCGCGATCACGATTGCCAGCGATTCTCGCGGATGATTTGCGGCGACAAGGGTCACGTTTTGCACGCCCTACGAGTTTCCGGTTCCTCCGGGGACGACGAAGGTACGAGGAACGTCGCGAAGAAAATGAAATTCCTACAGCGACGCAGTCGTAATGTGCAGGTACCGATGCGGAACGGGCCGGAGTCCCGGAATACCGGAGCCGCATAGCTCTCGAGTATTACTGTACGACGTGAAATGCGAAATTTAATTAGGCGCTGGCCACTGTAACCTCTAATTCTGGACCGTGTTAATTCACGAATTACGTACGAAGTCCAAGAAAGCTGCACTTGTAGACAACTTGAAGATTCTTGCTAATTTTTCTGGTTGAAGAACATCTTTCTTTACACCCCTCGTGAAAAGTAGATGGAATGGAGATTCGGAAGGTCGATCCATCGATTTCACTTTTCTCTCGATCTCCTTCGAGTCGCTGCACGATTAAAGCTATCGCTTTCTGATTTAAATAGATTTGACGGTCCGGTAGCTGTACTTGTAGACAATTTGAAGGTTCTCCGCAATTTTTTTGGTTGAGAACATCTTTCTTTACACCCCTCGTGAAAAGTAGATGGAATGGAGATTCGGAAGGTCGATCCATCGATTTCACTTTTCTCTCGATCTCCTTCGAGTCGCTGCACGATTAAAGCTATCGCTTTCTGATTTAAATAGATGTGACGGTCCGGTAGCTGTACTTGTAGACAATTTGAAGGTTCTCCGCAATTTTTTTGGTTGGAGAACATCTTTCTTTACACCCCTCGTGACAAGTAGATGGAACGGAGATTCGGAAGGTCGATCCATCGATTTCACTTTTCTCTCGATCTCTTTCGAGTCGCTGCACGATTAAAGCTATCGCTTTCTTATTTAAATAGGTTTGACAGTCCGGTAGCTGTACTTGTAGACAATTTGAAGGTTCTACGTAATTTTTTTGTTTGGAGAACATCTTTCTTTACACCCCTGCGGTAAAGTGGATGAAGCGGAAATTCGGAAGGTCGATCCATCGATTTCACTTTTCTCTCGATCTCCTTCGAGTCGCTGCACGATTAAAGCTATCGCTTTCTGATTTAAATAGATTTGTCAGTCCGGTAGCTGTACTTGTAGACAATTTGAAGATTCTCCGCAATTTTTTTGGTTGGAGAACATCTTTCTTTACACCCCTGCGGTAAAGTGGATGAAACGAAAATTCGGAAGGTCGATCCATCGATTCTCGCAGGAAACAGAAAACACGATACTTTCGTTTGGATGACGTTTTGGATCTATACTCCAAAAACATGGTCTTTCCGTATTAAATATGTCTTTGTGAATCTTGCTTTTGGTTTTTTCGAATCACGTTCTTCATCGTGGACTTTTACCTTGATTTCTTTCAAGTCGCTGCACCGAGGAAGAATCGAGAGCCACGCGATTCGACCGTTTCCGATTTAATTAGTTTTGGCGGACTTGAAGATCTTAGGTAATTTTTTTGGTTGGAGAAAATTTTTCTCTACGTCTCTGCGGTAAAGTGGATGAAACGAAAATTCGGAAGGTCAATCCATCGATTCTCGCAGAAAACGGAAAACACGATACTCTCGTTTGGATGACGTTTTCGATCTATACTCCAAGAACATGGTCTTTTCGTATAAATTTTGTCTTTGTGAATCTTGATTTTGGTTTTTTCGAATCACGTTCTTCATCGTGGACTTTTATCTTGATTTCTTTCAAGTCGCTGCACCGAGGACGAATCGAGAGCCACGCGATTCGACCGTTTCCGATTTAATTAGTTTTGTCGGACTTGAAGATCCTAGGTAATTTTTTTGGTTGGAGAAAATTTTTCTCTACGTCCCTGCGGTAAAGTGGATGAAGCGGAAATTCGGAAGGTCAATCCATCGATTCTCGCAGAAAACGGAAAACACGATACTCTCGTTTGGATGACGTTTTCGATCTATACTCCAAGAACATGGTCTTTTCGTATTCAATTATTCAACGTCCTGGCGCACCGTGGGCTTTCCATTTCAATGAATATCATTTTCATCGGCGCCGTCGACGTTGCGCGTATCTCTTCCGTGTGGTGGCATTTTTGCGGCGTTATTCGCGGCACGCGAAACACTCGATGAAAAGGGAGAAGAGACGAGGGTTGAAGCGAAAGAGAGAAAGAGATAAAGAGCGAAAGCGACGTCTGCGTGACGCGCGAACACGGGGCGAGATTAAAATACTTTTCATCCCCGCCGGATCACGGACGACGTCGACGTCCTCGTCGTCCCGGGAGAGACGTATTTCATTTTCATACCGAGGCATGCACCGGAGGAAGAAACGGTCGTAGATGCTGACAAAGAGATGCCATGAAGAACTGAGAGGGAGAACGATAGGAGAAAAAGAGGGTTGAAGGTGGAGGGAGCAAGGGAAAAGAAAATGGCAAATGAAGAGGAAGAAAATAAAGGAGGAGGGGAGACGGTAGAAGATGAAAGAGATAAACGAATAAACGAAGGAAAAAGGAGGTCGATCACGGAGGAAGGAAACGTGTTTCCACGCCTCGGGCTCTTGCTTCTTCATCCCTCGACATTTATATGCGAGGATAAATCAAAGAGGAGTGGAGAAATTATTCTGTCGGAGGAAAAAAACGCTCGTAAAGCTTCATCGTTGCTTTGCAAAGTTCTTCGGAACAAGGTGTATCTACGTTTTTCACGAAAAACTTCCAGTGAATCGAACCGTTTTCCTAAATCGTGCCTTCGAAACTCGCAACCTGCAAGTTTTTTTCACTCAGAAAGAAGTTCTTCTCGTTTTTGGATTTTTCTGATAAGAGAATGCACGTATTTCCAATTTTAGAGTCGTCGATTTGATGGCTCTTTGCTTCCATCATCTTCTGGTGAATATCGTTTCCGATATCCTCTTTCGTGCACTTGCTTCCAACTTTTTTGCAATTTTGATGGCGTTTCGGACGAATGGACGATGCGGAGAGGAATTCTAAACGAATAGAAAGAAAATTATCTCGAATGGAGAACGATGAAGGTTCGATTTCCAAGTGTTTATATGCCTGGTCCACTTTGGATTATCGCGGTTTCTCGTAACTTCAAATCGGTTCGAACGCGATATTACTTTTCACGACGTCATAAATGGAATTTACGGGTTGAAACCATATAACGTTATTACCCGAAATGGTTATTTCTTGGCCAGGGAGATTTATAGAAACGTATAAAGGCATACATTGTATTGCATTACGAGTTGCACCGTGGTTTTTTTGAAAAATTGGCAAATACTCGTACAGCCGATTTTTCATTTCATATTTGACATTTGCCACTTATCTCTTAACACTACATCTACGGGAACTGCCAAATCGACGGGTTCTTACTTTTTTTAAAATAATTCTCCTGCTTATGGGAGAACAGTACAGTAGATATTTCAAGTGATTTCTTATAATACACAAATTATTTAACTAATTATATCTGGTGTCGCTTGATCCATCTTTTTGCAAAATATTAATTTCAAATATTTCAATATACCAGATTTAGTAGCCGTGAATCTAGTGTTAACGTCTGCAAGGAAAAAAGTATTAATAGAAATTCTATTTATTGTTTGCAGTTCCGGAAGAGCCCGATTAACTCTCGATCACCAAAATGGCGGCTTTCGTGGCAAAGCAGATGGTCGGCAACAAGCTGAACGCCGTTAAAGGTAAGTGTCATTGCCTTGTGTAATTTTTGTCAACCCTTATCTGCTTTTCTGAAAGCTGCAAAGCTCTGAAGCAGACTCCAATCATTGCGAAACGGCGACGACAAATTAGCCATAGGCGCGGTCGTAATTCGAAAGCTAAAACTATCATCGATGAAAAATTTTCTCATTTGACTCTATCAACAATGTATTAACACTAGATTTACGACAACCGTCACATTGAAGGATTCCTACTTTTCTACAAATATTTTTTAAATTTACACAGAAGCAGTCCAGTAGATATTTCATTTTATTATCTTGTAATACACTAATTACTTAACTGCCCGTATCTTTTCCGCTCAATCCATCGTTCTACAAACTACTTATTTACTTATTTAATTTCTATAAATATGCAAAATTTAGCAGCCGTAAATCTAGTGTTAAATTCAATGTAAATATCTCAGGATCATCTTAACACGTTGAACGCCACCGGTAATTCGCTGATTTCATCATTTTTACTGTAGTGAAACTTTTTCTATTAAATTCACATACTTGTGAAGCAGAAATTTGAAAGCTACATATAGTTAGATATTCGACATACCATTATCTTTTTAACACCAATATTTAAATATTCAATGTGTCCGAAAATTCATAAATATTGCAATTTAAAAGTTATATGAATTTCATTGAATTCAATAGCGCCAGTCACCACCATGGCAGTCAACGTGTTAAAACGACTTGATCAAAAGAATCAATGCAACAATTCTTTCGTTCCGGAAAACCAAGCCCAAAAGTTGGCAACAATGCATCCAGCGACTTCCAGGTCATTTGAGCAGGGGTCATATCAGTGCACTTTGCCAAACTCGGACTTTATTAAGTCGTAAGGTTTTACAGGGTCGAAGTAGAAAGACTCAGGATTATTCGGACTGACTGCATTATACGACAAACGTGGAAGACTAGTTATTGCCTCAGGACCACCGTTAGATTTCGCGATTGAACTCTCTCCTCGCGCAAACCATAAAACTTGAGAATTCCCTTTACTTTACGACCCTCCAACCACCGTCGCCAAGATATCCTTCCGGGTGGATTAATCGTCATCTTCAACCTCTCAGAAATCATCGTTTTTCCAGGTCAGAGTGACCTTGCTAACTCAAAGTACTTTTTTACATCATTTTTATGAGGCGCAGATATTTCATGCAATTATACAAACCGAAGGGTAGAAATAATAAAACTTTTTCTCGCTGCTGCCATCCTTGCAAGTTCAAGTTTCATCGAGTTCTTTGATATCGATGAACGAAGATTTCAATCATTTCGAGGAAGATTTCAATGACGATGAACTAAAGCGTCGATGATTCGTCGACCTACTTTTGAAGATTATCCATCGACCTACTTTCAACGATGTTTCATATACTTACGTCCGCAAAAATCACATGTCAATTAATCCTTTGCGGTCCTATGTCGAGCAGTATTCGACTTAACTTTAAACTTGATTTTATTTTCTAACAATTTAATATCGACTTTCCAACTTCATAATGATTTTGTAATATTGTAGTAGGAATTCGGTCGAAGAATAAAGAAAAAGTGATAAGGAGGTGGTTGCTAAGAGGAGAAATGAAATAAAGTGTTTAACACTAGAACTACCGGCGTCAAATCTAACATATTTTAACAAATTAAATAAGTACTGCGAAAAAGGGGGAATCAAGCGGCGAAAAATTTGATCGATTGGGTGATGTATGTTTATTGATATAGACGTAGAATATTTATTCTATGACTCTTATATAAACTTGGAGAATTTTTTGAAAAAAATTGTGTACCAGTCATTTTGACTGGTTCGGTAGTTCTAGTGTTAATGTATGCAGGCGTGGAGAAAGTTGAAACGATAAACGTCAGGATAAATAAAATAAGGAACACACAAAAAACTAAGGTTATAATAATAAATATGATATATATTGAATAATAATACAAGAATAGGATACACTAAAAATACGATATAACTAAAATGAACTAAAATATCTAAGGATTAACCAGTTAACTGTGTTTGACGAGTATACTCGTCATGCGTAAAAGCTACCACTGGCTATTTCAATTGTAATTTTGACGAAAACTAAAATATGTTCGTAAATTTGAAGATGTTTGGAATATTTTGAGACCATGGCGAAATAAAACGAATAACTAAAGGGTATAAATAATTTCATATAGATTTATACTCATCGCTCGATTTTCATGACCCAAAATTCAAAAGAATTTTCGCCACAGTTAATTGGTTAAAACAAGCGTCTCTAAGGGCTCTCTACTGATCTCTGTCCAAAGATTCTCTAAAAGTAACTCTTTCTGCATGCGTCTCGAGGTACAACCTCTTAAGATGAGGCACTTCTTTCTAGATCACGCATCTTATGGGGAGACGTCGCACTAAGTGTATCTTATGGCTAAATATTACATCACAATATCACCTAAATATCCATCAGTACCTATATTTATTAATATCATAAAAAAATAAACAATCAACGATAGAAAATGTTGTCAAATTAATTTTACGTAGCTCAATTCAAAATTAACAAAATAATTCAAATCGCAAAGGTTTAAAAATTGCGATTTCTCTAAGAAATGTTCAAATGTAAATGCAAAGAAACGGTATCAAATTCGTTGGAGTCAGTGACGATGAATTTAATTGAACGACGATGAAAGAAACAGGAGAAACACTTGACAACAGGATCCGGAGAATGAAGAATCACCCGAAAAGAGTCCTTTGCAATTTCAGCGGGTCTCGAGTACTTTCCATCGTTGCCCTTTCGGCCGGGCCAGTTTCTACGAGACGTGACTTCTCGCGAATTTGTTTCGTGCTCTCGTTTCGTCGAGGTTCGATCGCTGGAGTTGCAGAAGCGAGGCTGAATCGAGGCTGGGATAGCTTTGCCGCTCGATTGCGCCGGAATGAAACGTCCTTCGTTAATTCGTTTTCTTCGTGAGGGTGAAAGAGAGAAAGAGAGAACGAGGAAAAGGGAGAAAGAGATATCGAGTGTGTCTGCAGGTGAATTAGTAAATTGCCTGTCAGTCCGATGGCTCGATGCCGTCGTAATTACATTTGGCGAGGAGCCGGCGAGCTGTTATAGAAATTGCCAATGTTTGCCGTTGCCTCTTGAATCTTCTCAGTTTCGCCATTCATCGTGTAATTTTCTTTTGAGAATTCTTCTTCGATGTTTAGCGTAATTGCGGCTTTTCTCAGTTTTTCAGGGTGTTCGAAATTTTTGAACGACTTGTTTAGCGAAGAAAACGAGCGACGAAATCGATGTGAAACTTAAATTAACCCCTTATCATGCAAGAAGAAATGACACTTGTAACATTGTAAATAAAATTTCCTATTCCATTTACAGTGTTACAAGTGTCATTTCTTCTTGTATGACAAGGGGTGAATTTAAGTTTCACATCGATTTGGTCGCTCATTTTCTTCGTTAAAGAAGTCGTTAAACCAAAAAAAAAGATTTGATCGTCCTGCAAGCCAATGATATTTTAAATTTAATATTTCTTGTAAACTTAAAAATTTTCCCTATTCCAAAGTTTACAAGAAATATTAAATTTAAAATATCATTAGGTTGCAGGACAATCAAATCTTTTTTTGGTTTAACACTTGGTTGATCAAATGGGGAGATGTCAATGTTTCATAGAAAGACAGTTGATGACTGAACGAGATCTCCCGTTTCCAACTTACAAATTCGCCTTACTGCTGAAATGTGCACGGTGTATAAGTGTGCAGTTCGTTTTTTTTCTCGATGGTCGACTAAGTTTCAATATTGCCTTAAGTTATATTTGATATCGGGAGTCAACAACACATTTTTATTTTGACAATCAATCTCGAGTTTGAAAAATTCTTTGGGTATTCTTCTGGAGTTCCAAAGTATTGAAGGCTCTCAGAAACAGGAAACTCCCAAAATTGGAAATCAATGATAATTTTCTATTTTAGAAATAAAGTAATTACGAGGTTATAAAATTCGACGAGCCTTCGTCTAGAGTTCCAAAGTATTGAAAGCTCTCACAAATAGGAAGCTGCCAAAATTAGAAATCAATGATAATTTTTTATTTTGGAAATAAAGTAATTACGAGATTAAAAAATTGGTCGAACCTTACTCTAGACTTTCAATGTATTGAAAGCTCTCAGAAACAGAAAATTCTAGAATCTGGAATCAATGATAAATTTTTATTTTAGAAATTAATTTCTCGATTGACAAATCATCGAGCTTTCTTATAGAATTCCAAAGTATTGAAAGCTCTAAGATAAAGAAAACTTCCAAAATCGTGAGAAACCAGAGCGATAAATCTCGCGATTGACGGAGGAATAATTACTGCGAGCTGGATCAAATGTATTCGCAATGATAGGCAGTTTTTCACGATACATCGTTTCTCTGCAACGATTCGTTTGTCTCGAAGGAAAAAAAAAACAGTTGGTAGGAATAATGAAACTGTAATCACCCTCGCGATCGACGACGAAGGGATGATGAAAAGTTTCGATGATATTTCTCTCATTACTTCCAGCTTGAAGTCGCAGAACGAATGGCTTAAATGTGAGTTTGAAAAATGCACTTTCATCGTCGTTAGAGCGATATCAGGCAAAGAAAAGCACGTTTCACGATGTCTTCATATTTCTTTTCTCTTTCGACGATCAACGGGGAAGATCGAACTACCTTTCTTCCCCCCGTTCCTTTCTATTCTCTCTGTTCCACCCTCTTTCTACCCCCTTCTACGTCGGCTTTCGCTTGTGATAATTTCTCTCGCGAATTATGATCGATCGCTCGAGGGAATACGTAACAGGAAGGAAACATCCCGCAGAGGGATGACTGGGTGAATTTTTGTGCCCGATAAAACCCCCTTATTCTCGTAATTATCGTCGTTTTAACGATCATCTTGGAAAACCGTACGTCGATTTTTCTCCCAATTAACAAATTAGGGGTTAGAGGTGAAGGAAAAGGGTAAAATGAAAAAAGTGGAAGTAAAGGGTTGGAAGAAAAACAGAGGCAGAAGGCGTTTAAGTTTAAATAAAAACTTGCCCTGGAATTCTTAACGGGGTGGAAAAAAATCGACCCTTAATTGCGCACAGGATAATGATCTTGTTACGAGAGTAAATATCCATCGATCTATTATCAGAGGGTTCCTGTATTCGGAGGGTATCTAATTAACCGAAGCAAATTGGAGAAAGCTGGAAAGAAACACGAAATAATTGACGCACTTGAAAATTGTGCTAAGGGTTGTACGGCACGTTAATGAGCCGGGAATAAATAATGCGAAGATATTCTCTCGAGTTTCCAGCTCGCCAAAGTGAAAGACGAAGCGAATATTATTTTTACCCCAATGTCGACAGAACGAGCGAGCGATATTTTCCTTCGCGTTGAAAAGCGCTGCGAAACGAAAATACGAATGGAATCAACCGTGGAATGGCAATTTTATCCATGATCTACGGATGAGAGCGGAAGAATCTACGATGTTGAGGGAGTATCGAGAAGATAGCCGATAATAAAGTCGATAAACGTGCCTCGCTTCTTTCCAGGATTTTCGATTACGCGAAATAATGTATTCCATTAAAGTTGCGACGAGTTTCCACCGCGGCGCGCCTTTTTACGTTGACTTGACCAAACGAGAATATTTTCCCAAACTAGCACCGACCAGAGGATGCCGAAGATGCGACAACATTTTACTTTAACTTGAACAAACTCAAGACACATTTTTTCTAGTCGAATCAAGCGCAATTATCATGAAAAATTCATTTCTCTCGCCAAGAAGTCCTAACAAGAAACAACATATTTATTGCAATCAGTCACAACATCTACTATATTTCAACATTCAGCTTTAATAAAATGAACCTCAAACCAGCAGTGACTCCAGTATGGTAAAGATACAGCAACATTTTACTTCAAATTGAAGAAACTCGAGGTCCATTTTTTTCTCAAAGAATCAATCGCAGCGTTCACCAAAAATGTTTTTCCCTCGACAATTAATCCTAACGAGAAACAACATATTTATTGCAATCAGTCACAACATCTACTATCTTTCAACCTTCAATTTCAATAGAATTCACCCCAAACCAGCAGTGACTCCAGAATGCTAAAAATACAGCTACATTTTACTTCAAATTGAAGAAACTCGAGGTCCATTTTTTTCTCAATGACTCAGTCGCAGCGTTCACCAAAAATTTATTTCCCTCGACAACTAATCCTAACGAGAAACAATATATTTATTGCAATCAGTCACAACATCTACTATCGTTCAACCTTCAATTCAATAGAATTCACCCCAAACCACCAGTGACTCCAGTATGGTAAAAATATAGCAACATTTTACTTTAACCCATTTGCATCATATGACAAATTCAAAAATATATCTTTACTATCAAATTTCTTTATATTCAGTGTAAGTCTAACAGTATTTCAAAAAGTGATATTGTACTTCAATCGACGAATGTTGTATAAATAATTTAGACTGTTCATATGTGTTGCTATTCACTCACAATGCGAAAGCATAAATACGTTTCGATGATTGTGACCAGAAAAAGTGCGCGCATATATGCACTTGTGATGCAAATAGGTTAACTTGAACGAACTCAAGACACATTTTTTCTAGTCGAATCAAGCGCAACGATCATGAAAAATTAATTTCTCTTCCCAAGAAATCCCAACAAGAAACAACATATTTATTGCAATCGATCACAACATCTACTATATTTCAACATTCAGCTTTAATAAAATTCACCCCAAACCTGCAGTGACTCCAGTATGCTAAAAATACAGCAACATTTTACTTCAAATTGAAGAAACTCGAGGTCCATTTTTTTCTCAATGAATCAATCGCAGCGTTCACCAAAAATTTATTTCCCTCGACAACTAATCCTAACGAGAAACAACATATTTATTGCACCCAGTAGCATTATTTATTATCTTTCAATCTCCAGCTTCAATAGAATTCACCCTTTCGCAATGTTTCTCGCAAAGACCACGAAATGAGTATGGAGAACGTTCCTTCCAACTGCTCTTAATTATTCTCCCCGTCAGGCGGCAAAGGGTGCGGGGAAAGGGTTGAAAAATGATCGTTCACCCGAGATGAACTTTCCCAGGCGATGCGTTATTATCGCAGACGTAGCATTTCGTCGAGTATTCGGCCATTTGGGCATTCGGCCATCGAGAACGATGAGTCGAAGTTTCGAGTGGCGGAAACTGGCGGTTTGTCGGCGGCGCAGGCTATTGCTTCGACGGGAAGCGTGGTAGGAAAGTTTCGCGAAGCTGGAAGGGTGGACAAATCGGCTAGCAATTAGTCGATAAGCTAGTCGAGAGGTTACATCGTGTCTCCTCCTCTCTTTCCTCTTCATCTCTCTTCGCAAAGGTCCGTGCAAACAAAAGACCGCACGAATGCACGAGGCCGAAGGAAAACCACCCCTGTAGCGTGCTCGGTAGAGTTCGCGGAAAAGACAGCGACGAGGACGAGGGTTGAGATGGAAACCACAACGAGGCCGGTAAACACGTGGAGAGAGGTTTCACGAGCTCGATATCATGCGAGCAAATGGTGCACGATGGTCTCCTATCGCTTGGTCAAGGTTTCTCTCCGATCGGAGAAGCTCCATTAAAGTCCACCTCGTTAACCTCGATCATCCTCGATATTCTCGAAGCGATGCGTCGATAGGGAGGAAAAGAATCGCGAAACGGACTATTTGCACGGACTTACACCTCGAACGAAGGGGTTGTTTTGGTCGAGCGGTATTTACGAACGGTACACCCTCGATAAGTCCTACTCGATGCTACGAACAATCTTTCTCTCCCCTTCGTTCACCTTTCGGGCCAACCAGCTTTTTCTCCATTCAGCCGGTTAATTGAAATCTTGTGGATCGATCGACCACGACCTACGGCACTCTGTTCGTGCACGATCGAACGGTGGAAGCCGAGGTGAAAAGGCTTCGTCGACTGCGAGGACGAACGGTGTCTTTGGCTGAACATTTTTAAAGGGGAATTCCTTTGGTGCATATTGTGCGCGTAATTATGGCTCGATGCAAGTGTATTTTGTACGTGCACTTATTAAATAGTAGCATTAAAATTGCTTTGATTGAAATAAGCAGGTGGACTTGCACGAAGATATCTGCTAGTGTGGGTACTTATTGTTAGAAGGATAATGAATTTACTTACATGAGCACACAACAGCAGAAACAATATCTATTCTGTAATCCATTCTATACTTGATGACTATTCTATTATATAAACTTGGAGAGTTTCTGAAAGAAGATTATGAACCAGTGATTTTGACTTGGTTGGTAGTTCTAGTGTTATAATAGTTTTCTGTCGATTATTTTCAACACTTAATAATTGGCCAAAGAACAGGGGATAGGGTGAACAATAGGTGGACATTTCGAGAGGAATTCAACCAGAAGAATTCACTTGAGGTATCTTCCAATGATCGACCAGAATCGGTTTGCTCTTAACCCGGCGAGAGTGTGGTGAAAAAATGTAACAAGGAGTATGTGGCAGGGTATGACATACCTATTTTCAAAATTGGCTGCAAAACTTTGTAAAGTAACGGCTGTAAAAGTGTATATCTCGAGCGTAGGCTGCCGCGACACCGCTATCACGTTACTATCCCCTCCCGCGCCCCTTTAACTCCAGCTACTCAAAGCAACAACAGGTTTGAAGGCCACAAACAAAAAACACACGCAAATAAGAAACATGGTGGGTATGGCATACCCTGCCACACTCTCGCCGGGTTAATCGAGCCTCTTTCTTCGCAGCCGTTGTATCTTTAAAGTAGATTTCTATAGATTTTTGTCAACACTTAAAAATTGACCAAGAAACAGAGGATAGTTGACATTTCGAGGAGAATTCAACCAGAAAAATTCACTTGAGGTATCTTGCAATGATCGACCAGAATCGGTTCGCATTTAATCGAGCCTCTTTCATCGAAGCCACCCTTTCCGCTCACTCGCGGACGAACGAGTCGTAATTCGTCACGCAGAACGGAAACGCGTCGCTATTGCCGCTCTTCGAATTTCCCGCCCTTTTTTCCCGAGCTATTTAATGCACCATTAAATATAGCACGGACAAAAAAATTCGATGGACAAAATATATAACCGGTTCTGTCCGGGCCCTGCAATTTCGAAACATCCGACGTCGCACGCTGACGTCGTTGTTCCGCGTTACAATAAACGTCCGCGTGCCGTAGAAATAATTGAAATTCCGCGTTATTATGTACGCGTGAAAGGGCGTGCGACTCGCCGGCGCGTATTTTTCCGAGGCACAACGAAACGCCACGTTGGCCGAGGAAATTCAATCGGGAAGAGGGAGAGAATTATTTTCATTAATTTCTCTCATCGCCGTTTACGGTCGATTTGTGCGTCGCTCTGTGGTCGAACGGTGGTCGGCTCGCGTGTACGTTAACGAGCCATGATTTTCATTTACTTCGACTCTATCCAGGTTATCGAGTGACGTTTAATTATTTCACCTTGTTTTACGCGGCCGTCGGTTAATTTAATAATTTCACCGATCGACGTTGGAACCCTTCGTCGAGTGGTGGGGTTACGGGTTTAAGAGAATTCTGGTAATGAGGGTGTTTCCAAGTGTGATAGGCAGTGACGGGGATGTCGAAGGGACCTGAACTTCTATTAGGCTTGGAAGTTTTGTTGAAATAAATTGTTGCATGGAGATTCACGTAAAATGAATATAAACATCAGTTTTACCGGCGTGAAATCTGTTACATTGCAATATTTAGCGTTGGCAAGAAAGTAATTTCGGTTTTTGATAAGAGCTAGAATTATGTTTGTTCGAATTCTGCCAATGTTATTTTTTTTTCTTTTGCCAAATGAAAGTCGCCATCTTTGACTTGATTTAGAAAAAAATTGTGCTTTATTTTGTTTGTAATTGATTAGGGTGATTCTTAACACTTTTATTTTTCGTAGAGACAAAGCTTGGTGGTGAAGTGATGCCACAACCCCCATATAGCCCTAATTTAGTACCATTAGATTTCTACTTATTTTGCAGTTTTCAAAATGTATTGTATGGTAAAACATTCACTAGTGATGATAGCCGAAAATCGCACTGGGTTTAGTTTTTTGCTGATAAGGACCAGAATTTCTATAAAAACGGAATCACGAATTTGTCAAAAAGAAAGCAGAAGATATCGAACAAAATGATAAAATATGTAATTGATTAAATTTTGTTCTTCGAGAAGCAAAATTGAATTTCATTTCGCACTACGAAACCGAAATTACTTTCTTGCCAACCCAACATTAGATAAGGACTTTGGAAAAAGGGGATCGAAAGGCAATGATAAAACAAGTAGCAACCAGTCAATTTTTTTAATAAACTTAAAGTTCAGAACGAGAATGATTAAAGAGACGAAGGTTCAGCAAACAATTAATCGGACAAATTTGAATTCCTGAGACTGGAATGTTTTTTCCTAACACTAGATTAAATCTACTACTCTCGAATATATGAACTAACAATAAGTACTTTGGAAGATTAACACTTTACCGATAGGTATTTTTTAACATCCTACCCACTTCTGATCGGTCATTTGCATGCAAATACTTCCCTGATACTGATATCTCTTCGAAAATTGCAAAGTTTCTTCACTGAGTCCTTGCCACAGTTAACCGCAATGAAAAATAATTTATTCATTGTCGTAGCGACCAATTAATGAGTTAAAAGTCCATAAGTGTTGGGTCCGAAAAGCCGATTAATCGGCTACCGGTCGGTAAAGTATTAAGAATCAAATGGTTCAAGAAATTATCAATTTGGTAATTTATTAATGTAAGTATAAATGATAGTTTCCAGAAAACATTATGAACTCCTCACTTCGACCATTTCGATAATTCAAATGCTAATAATATTAGGTTGTTCGGAAAGTAATTTCGTTTTTTCCTGACCGAGGACATAATTATATTTTTTCACAATTAACTTCACACTTAATTCGCATTGCTATTATATATTTTGACAGTTGATATAGCAACGCTTGTTTGTGAAAAACTTTGTTTGATTCTACACAATAGTTTTTCTTTGGTGCTCTATTAAAGATGGAAAGTCGAAAGCAGCATTTTCGCCATATTTGACTTTTTTACTATCGAAACGGTAAAAATGCTGTTCAAGCAAGAAAAAAATTATTCGATTTTTATGGGGAAGACGCATTAACATAACGCCAGTGCCAAAACTGGATTGCAAAATTTTTTGAACGGCAAAACCTTTACTTCGAATGAGGACGTCAAAAAAGGCTTTGATTTTTTTGCAAGCAAAGATCAAAACTTTTATGAACGTCGAATCATACTACTGCCAGAAAGATGACAAAAGGTATTAGAACAAAATGGAGAATATGTAATTCAGTGACATATTTATGGACTACAAGAAAATCGTCTTTCATTCTCACCGAAAAAGACGAAATTACTTTCCGAACAACCCAATATAATTACAGAACATAGTCTCAACCGTTCACAACTGTTTAAACTTGTAAGGATCTAAAACAACTACAGTATTGCGAGTGGAGATAGAAATAAAAGAAGGGTGATCCTCTGGAGGAGCTCAAACGGCGCGACTCGCAAGTAGAAACGGAAGGTAGAAGCGCGACACGCGAATTAGCATTTAGCCGACAAACCAGCCTGTTCATCGATATCGCCGCGTGACAAACAGTCGTCCTAATTAATTATGCGCCTCGTGATTTATTTGAGGCTCGGTCGAGGCATTTCAACGAGCCATGACAGCACGATGCAACCATCTCCTCCCTCGCCTCCGTGCAAATGCACTTTGGAAAACAATGCATCGTGATGCTCGAGGTCGTCGGAGAGCTCTCTCCTGTCGCGTCCAGGGTGAATCCTTGATTTGAAAAAGCTCTCGATTCCGCTGACGTTTCGCGAATGAAAACCATCAAATTCATTTGAACATTCGAAGAATTTCGCTCGACATAGCTTTTATTGATTGCGTTTAAAGTGGTTTTTCGATTAATGACGTAGTCGTCGAGGCTGTTTATGGTGAACCGACGGTATTTCACGTATATCGGGGACCAAAAGAATTCGTTCAATCGATAGTTCCCCGAAGCATTTCCATGAATTGCGATACATGCAACATTAACTGCACGAATGGGCCATCAATAATTACAATCGCCGTTGCTTCGTACATTCGTTTTAGAAATCGAAACAATGCCATGAAATTTGCATACCATTTGCGTGATTTATAATACTGCCGATAATTATCCGCTCGGTAGTGTTTTCCCGTTTGTTCTTCCAGTGTTTGCTTGTCCCCACGCTTTTTCACAACGATCGTTACCTTTCCGTGCTTTAGAAACTCGAGACTAAAAGAAAATCTAGTTTTTTACTCTCCTAGAATTTCTTTTCAGAGAGAAAAAAATATTTTTACCTGTGCTGGTCAAAAATTTCCAAAAACTATTTATCAGCAGCCTAAAGTGCTCAGTACTTCCTTTATATATTTATTTAATTAACTACGATAAGCCTCTATCCATGAGTTCCCGATTAGTTAAAAGTAATTGAATTTGCAACGTTTCACCACCGGATTAAAATAATTTTTCCTGAATTTTATCCACAGTGGACCAATGTCTATTGTCGAATTTCGACACGATTGTCTTCTATGTAAAAAAAAACGTGTCCTTATAATTTAAAGTGCTAATTTTAATTTTTGATAAACAGGTTAATAAAAAATCCAGCTATGTATAGTCCCACAATTCGCATTTGGCTAGTGAGCGGCGGAGGCTTAAGTTGTCAACCGCTTATTTACTGATTTTTGGAATTCGAAAAATCCAGTCACATATAGTGAACAGTCCGCATAGTCGTTTACTTTGGGATCCTGAATTTTTTGACTTCCAAATACAAAATGGCAGAAATAAGCGGTTGAAAACGAGAGGCTGCTTCGCTCGCTAGTTAACCCATTCACTGCCAACTACGAGTTATCTCGTGCTTGCGCTATAAGTTGGAATTAATAAGTTAGTAATAATTACTGAGTGTGTATAGTAATTTTGGAACAAAAATGCTCTTCGTATCTTTATAAATGTCGATATCATATTTTTGATTCATTATATTAATATTCCACAGACTTTCTGTCGTTTTCTCAAATTTTAACACGCAAAGTAATATTTGCTTAGTTTTTCCGGCAGTGAATGGGTTAAGTTAGAGTTGTCGGACTATACTTTAAATAGACTTTATTCCAATTTTTTCTGTAACCAGTATTGTATCATGAACGACAATTTTGGAAACGTTGATGTTAGAATATATAACATCATCTCATTCTACCCTGTACCTTAAAATGCTCCAGCAATTTCACGCGAGC
This sequence comes from Cerceris rybyensis, assembly GCA_910591515.1. Lineage (NCBI taxonomy): Eukaryota > Metazoa > Arthropoda > Insecta > Hymenoptera > Crabronidae > Cerceris > Cerceris rybyensis. The sequence continues at coordinate 10,193,730 of OU342795.1, forward strand.
ACTTTTTGCCTCGAGGGTTAAATCTTCCCTCGTTGCGTTAATCTCTTCCTCCTCGTAAATCGAAAAGAACGGTCCTTCGCCAGGACCGTAATTCTCGTACGCGTCGTATCTTTCCTTGGATCTCGTCGTTCGACCATCGAAACGCAATTCGTCGAGCGGCCTCGATAAATCGCAAACGAATCGACGTTAAATGGCCGCTCGTCGATGTACCGTCGAGAATCGCACCGAGATCGGATAATTCAGGGCGAATAAATCCTCCGCGAATAGGATTGGATGCCTCGGTGATGGAACTCGAGCAACTTTGGATCCGCGAAGCCAGGAAAGCACCGTAAAATAAGGAGATTTTTCGCCAAACGACTGATATTTCAACAACGAATTTTCTCCCATGAGTAAGGACAACGTGGAGGCGAAAAATTGCACCTCTACTACTCGTTTTACGGGGGAATGCGCTTATCCGTTTCTCTGGTGCGTGAAAAAAAATAGGAGAAAAATAGAAAAAAAGTGGGAAAGAGAGGAAATAATAACGACGACTCGAAATGTACATTCCTAACGGGAAACAAAAAGACGTCGGATGTCGGGGAAATAATTTCAAAACGCATTGTTAAACCGGTGACTCCTATCCCTCGGGATTTTTCGCCACGAACAAGAACAAAGCCTGGGCTTTTGTGTCTCGTTCGCTTTGTACATCGTCGTTCCGATGTTCCAGTTAAGAATTCCTAAATTAATCACCTCGATACTGCATCTGAGCGGAAATTCTCGGCTCGGTAAAAAAAAATACGAGTCCACCCTGGGTTTTTTTTCCTTCGTCCCGCTAATTGGCTGAATTTCTCTCCGATTGCCTTCTACAATTTTGTATTTTCACCCTCTATTGCACAATTTACTCGACCGCGAACCAAATATTAAAATCCCTCGTGAAATTTGCCATGAAAATTCTACAGGATTTGCCCTTGTTATTTCCTCGTACGGATTAATATACAAGCTCCATGTAAAAGCGTTTGATCCTCAATCCTTTCCCATTCTACGTCCGTCTCTTCGTGAGCTCTTCTCTCGGAGTTCATTTAGAATCGTATTAAAATTCTCACTTTATTTTTTCACCATAATTCTCAACATTTATTTCCAATATAACGAGATGTCAAACATTTTTGCAGTCGTTGAATAAAAACGTCCATCCTAAACATAGAATCCCATTAAAATTTCAATCAAGCCAGCTAGGAAAAACATTCGAGTACTGCGACCGTTAATTAACAACTGTACAAATAACCCAGAAACAGTTTTAACAAGAAAAAAAAACACGCTATATAATTCTCGCTATAGAGGATACGTTGGAGGTATAATCTTAATTGATAAATTTGAAAATCACGGGAAAAGGTTGGATCGATGAGGTTTCCGCATGAATGTGGAAGGTTGGCAAACTCGGGCAGTCCATCGTGGGAGGGTAGATTTGCGAGGACCGGCCTAAAAAGCCACCCCGATATTTCGAGGCCGAGTTTTTGCGGTCGGACGCGCACGACGAACGATATCGATCGTGTTTCGAGGGTGGCAAGGGCTAAAGTGCAGCCTGTCGGTAAGGTGTTGCTCGAGCTAAAAATAAATAACATGGGGTTTATGGTGGATATGGAGCGAAGGACTCGAAGCCCAATTAGTAGACGCAAGTTGGAATTTTTGTTGTCTTTGAAAATTTTTTTAGAAATTATTATTTAATATTGTTACGGAACACGTAGAAAAATTAATGTTACTGGGTGACGAGCCTTGGAAATTGTTTGTAAATAAATAAATGAGGATTCTACGGTTTATGGTCCTGGTTGACGGACGTGTTCTCTGAACAAAACGTTCTTACTTTTTCTACAAAAGTTTGTACTATTTAATTGTGTCCAGTAACAACATTATAATTTTAAAGATACGATGATCTAATTATTGATCTAACTGTCTATAATAACAGCGATCTATTAACCCCTTAATCTTCAACAACGTGTGGCACTCGTGGCACGGAAAATGGAATAAGAAATTTTGAAGTCGTTTTAAACTATTAAATTAGATATATCAGCTAGCTGGTCGCAAAACGGTGTTATTATTTTTATACATTGAAAGTAATGTTATTATTACTAATATTATAATTACTTTACATGTAACTATTAATATTTACTATAATATCATAATTACTAATATTATAGCAATATTATTATTACTTTTAGTCATACGAAATATTTCAAATAAGTGAGAACTTTTGATTGTAGCAATTAGTTTTGAATCTTTGCACGCTGAGTCAAAAGAAATCGTGGGCCAAAGGGTTAAATCATTTATGCAATTTTTCTCGCTCCGTCCAAAGATTAATTACAGGGGGAACCATCTAATTTCAAGTAAAAGATTTTACTTGATGACTGAGTATTTAATTGCCAAAGGGTTTTATAATTACCAGGAAATGACCTATAATTATTCTCATAGTTAAAGAAACGATTTTATGAAAGTACAACCATAGTTTGTGTTACCTTAAAGTCAGAAGGGTCTACAGAGTGTTAAGGTACTACGGCGGGTGTGGAGTTAACGGCTCGGACTTCCGTGTGAGAACCCATAAAAAACAGTAATTCCTAGGCGAAGTGACCGTAGTATTAAGGCCGAAAAAAAAAAAATACAAAAAGAAATAAATAATTGGGTTGTCGCGAGGAAGGAAATTTGCGAGAGAAAAATCCCACCGCGAGTATCTTGTTACGGCTTTTAAAGAGTTTCCAGAGAGGGTGGAAAGGATGGCGAACGAAGTTAACCCTTTGCGGTGAGAATTACATTTCCGGCTTGTCGTTGTTTGAATAAAATTCGTTTTGGAAGCTCAGTCGCTGAATGCTCGTTTTTGTATAATAGGTAAATCTAAAAAGTTGAATTTCAAAGCCGAGGGAATATTATTTACAGAGTGCTGCTTCGCGATTGGTATATAAAATTATTGTAATATTAATTGAGTTAAATTGTTCGCACGTTAAATCGTCGACGATCGATGAACGCGATTCGTTCGCTGATAAAATTAATACCGAATATTAGTACGATCCGAAATCGTGGACATTGCAAAATTATTAATTATTAACGATTCCCTTCGACGCGTCTTTCGCACGGGATATTTGTAGTAATTTATCGCGAGTCGATTAAACGCCGATAATTAATGTAATTCGTTGGGTTTTAGAAATGCCATCGGAAATATCCGGCTACCGGCAATTAATCGTGCTTTCGCCGAGACGCGAATACACGTCGATGATGAAATATCACTGGCGCTTTTTTTCAGCTTTAATCGTGAAACGAGCAAAAACAAAAATTTCACCGTATCCTCAACTTTACCGTATCCCTTTCGACTTTTGCGAGAATAACATGAATATCTCGTAATGTCATTTAAAAAATTTGTTTCTCCGGGGCGTGTACCACTTTGAAAATTCTTCCGCGACGACTTTGAAAGGACAACTTCTACATGCGAATTTTTTGACGACGAAACGCGCAGTAAATGTGGCTCGTTTATCTTGCGACTTTAATTCGAGCGAAATGGGACACGACCCGGTGGATATTACCATGAAAAAAAAAGAAGGGAGCGACGGAAGAAGAAGGAAGACACGTTACTAAAATCTGGAGAATGCTCCGTATACAAGATATTCCCGGAAATGAAATCGCAAATTACCAAAGGAACGAAAAATATTTCAGAGTCATGAGACTCGTGTTGAATTTTACAACTGTCTTTTTGGGATCTGTTTTCCTTGAATTACCCATCGATTTTATCCTTGGAGTGCTTTTTTCGATGGTCGATCCATTATCGAGGACTTCCGTGAACGACGTACGATCGTGTCCGAGCCAGTCGTCGCGTTTCGCGATATTTAATTAAATCCCTGGCTCGTGGTTCGAAAGTTCCGTTCACCAATAGTTCGAAACAGTTTGCAACCACGTTCGCCATCGACCATGGACCGTTTCGCGGGTGCGAGCGATCCACGTGGCCATTTTCCCAGCCCTCGAATGCCACAATGTTCCAACAGGAGCCGATGTTTCATCGTCGGATACAATTAGCCGATTGATTTAACTCTCGATAATAGTCGGTTAAAGAAGTAATTTAATTGAGACACTTTCTTTTTCTATAGGTGTTCTTCAGCTTTAAATGCTATGGTTATTTTTCCTAGGACCCATAGTTTTAGGTTGAGTTAGAACTTCCGATAGGGAGAACAATTAACCGATTAATTTACTTTTCAATAATAGCTGATTAAAGAACTGATTGCATCGACACATTTTATTTTTCTATAGATACCCTTCAGCTTTAAATGTCATGGCCATTTTTCCTAGGACCCATAGTTTTAAATTGAAGTAGAATTATCAATAGAAGGAACAAATATAGGATTCTGAGATTCAATCAACCGATAGCTTTACCTCCTAATATTAGTTTGTTAAGGAACTGGCTGAAAGGAGACATTTTTTTTTATTTAAACATTTTTCAATCGTGAATGCTGTGGTAATTTCACCTAGCATTCAGAGTTTTAGGTTGAGGTATAATTATCTGGAGCGAGAGAGAGAAAAGTAATTGACTGATATAATTAGTTGATTGACGTACTTTTCGTTAATAGTTTGTTAAGGAACTAACTGGAGAAAGATGTTTTTTTTTCTCTGAAAATTAAATTATAACTACTATGGCCATTTTTCCTAGGACCCATAGTTTTAAATTGAAGTAGAATTATCAATTGATGGAACAAATATAGGATTCTGAGATTCAATCAGCCGATAGATTTACCTCCTAATATTAGTTTGTTAATGAACTGGCTGAAAGGAGACATTTTTTTTTATTTAAACATTTTTAAATCGTCAATGCTATGGAGAGAGAGAGAAAAGTAATTGACTGATATAATTAGTCAATTGATGTACTTCTCGTTTGAGAATAGATAAACAAGAACAAAAGAAATAGTTTGTTAAGGAACTAACTGGAGAAAGATGTTCTTTTTCTGCAAATAATCTACAACTACTATGGTTATTTCACCCAGGACCCACAGTTTTAGGTTGAGGCAGAATTACCAAGGTAGAAAGAGACAGAGAAAGAGAGGAATTAAGTCTCTGTTTTTGCTATTCGTTCCTTCTCTTTAGAGAACAGGGATTTTACCGAACGGAGAAACAACGCGGACGTTTTGTTCCCTTTGAAGGGCGAAAGCCGTTCGAAACCACGAGGAATATCCTCGCCGGTGGTGTATTATCGGGATAGGAAGCACGGGCCGTATTTCAAGCCCCTTCCACGAAGGCGGACTTTCGTGTCGACCTTTGTGGCAGCTCTTTCTTGGTATTGTTCGCGAAACCAAGATCGGAGGATCGAAACGTGCGGCTACGCCCTTTAACTTACTGGATGATGATGGAACTCGTAATTTTTCAGTGCTTATGCACTTTTGGGTGGTTACTCCATCTTGTCAATTAAACTTTGAACGTCAATTATCGATTGGAACGTTAATTTTATCAGTATTCTTAAAATACTTTATTTAACCATTTTGTTTTTACTGATTTTATCATAAAACCACAGTTGAAAGGATTTGTTAGATTATAACCAATGATAACTCTGTGATATCATGACAGATAAAACCATTTGCCTTATTTTCCAGTGGTTATTCAACAGTAGATTTAGGGAAGTACTTAAAGAACTAATTTGAGTTTGTAAATTTCTCAAATTTACAAGAAATCTGTGCAGCAGATATTTTGCGTACATTTTATAATACAATGATTACTTAACGAATAATCATCTTTGCTGCTTAATTCCTGTTTTTGCAAAGTTCTTATTTAACACTAGATTTACGGAGCCAATTTGGCTCACTCCAAATTTCCTTACTATACGTCTACTACACAGATTGGTTAATTTTTTAATAACAAATCTTACATTTAAATTGATTTGGAACTATTTCCTTTACAAAAGACTTCAATTTTCTGGTATGAGTCAAATTGGCTCACTTTAGAAAAATAGGTGCATCAAGACCCGTAAATCTAGTGTTAATATATTTCAGTGTAACTGAAATTATAATCTATGCAGCTTGGCTGCTTTTTTTGCAAAGCCCTTATTTAATATATTGCAACAGATCTCACCCCCGTAAATCTAATGTTAATGGAACCATCACTTTTTTTTTATTTTACAAAAAATATACAACTGCAAATAATGAATTTTCTATTTAGAAGATTTTAATTTCGTCTTTGATGGATTAAGAGAATTGTCTCTCTATATTGATTTTTGATTGAAACGCAAGGTGTTCTTCCGACATCATTGCTTTATTCCTTCAAAGAGACTTTATACTCAAATTGTTTCACTAATTTTCATTTAACAGTACGGAAAATTGTTACCATCCAACTTTCACCGGCAGTTCCAACGAATTCGCAGCAACGAGAGTCCTCTCGATTATTTTCCCCATTCCGGAGAATGAGTTTTTCAATTTGCAAGCGATAAACAGGTGGACGGCTGCGATAAACGCACCTATGAAATCGTTTGCATTTTAAAGTCCTTCGATGACCAGGAATCCAGCGATCTGCGATCATTAGCGTCGCAAACGGCAGACTATCGAACAAACAGTGACGCTTGCTCATCCGTGCTACCATCGTAATTATGCTAATTGCTGTAACTACAATTATTTCCCATAGCGCTGCGGGCGATCGCCATCGATATCGTAGCAACGTTACTGCAAACGTCGTAAATCAACTTAGGTTAGTGCACATACCACCATAGAAACGTGTAATGTTCAGAAATGATATTTATTTCTCGATGATTTCATTATCATTTCAATTTACAATGGCATCGTTAATGGCTTCGATGCTCTTTTGGATAATAAATTAAAGATAAAATTCAATCAAGACCTAGATTAACACTAGAACTACCAGGCAAGTAGAAATTACTTGTTTTCAATTTTCCCAATAGTTTCTCAAGTTTATAGGACAGTCATGGTATAGATATTCTACATTGATTTTATAAAATATAGATTGCCGAATCGATCGACTTTCCTATCTCTTGATTTTTCTTTCTCTAAAGTAAAAATTGAAATCGTAACATTTGAATTTTTAAGTTGCGAGTGTCGTTCGGCAACTTGAACTTTTTCTCGTCACATTTTGACTTCTAAGTTTTTAAGTTTCAATCTTTAAATGCTAAAATGACGTTTCCATAACACTATTAAAGTCATTCAAAACAATCTTTATTCATTTTAGAAGTAATATAATTTGATTACAATATTTATATTATTAATTGTAATTGATTAATGTGTGCTATTTTTAAATATTCATTGGGATTTAATTCCGGTTTGCGTTCACAGTAGAAAATTGTTTCTTCGCCACATTACTTCTTTTTGGTTAGTTAACTGCTTCACCATTATAGGTGCGAAAATCAAAATTGTTATCGTCACTATCTATATTTTCCTCAGAAAGATAATTTATTTTCCTTCACGACATGATTGAAAACTAGATGGGTTTACAATAAAGCAGGTTAACATCTGACTGTCTTTACTGACCGCTTGTAACTAACTGTGGAGTATTTTTTTATATCTATAAATAATTACCGATAACGACCCGAACAATATCCAAAGTAAAAGGTACACTTGAAGTAGCACGCTTCAAATTAAAGCTGCCTGAAATGTGCACTTATAGCTATAAGGGTTAATATATTGTAGTATCGTAATTTTTTAGAGATAGGAAATAACTTGCAATTAGTGAATGTGGATGACTTTTGTAAAAGAGAAAGTGATGTTTAGAATACGTGACTTGAAAGACGACGAATTGAGCTAGCGTGAATGTTTAGTATGTGGATAAGGAGAAAATGAGTGAGACCAACAAAGAATTCATGCTGTGAGAAAAAGTATCGAGGCTAGATGCATGTGTAAATTTTTGGGAGCGTTATTAGAGACTTGGAGTTAGGTGAGAAAAAGACACAGTGGACACAGACAGAATTAAGTAGAGAACAGTGAAGAGTAAAAACTTAAGGAGAGAGAGAATTGAAGAGTGCGAGTTAGATTATTTAAAGTTATTATATTTAGCGCTTACTTTATTTTATATAATAGTCTTATGTTTGAGCTACGATATCATTTGTTTAGTCTGTACAGACTTTCACTAATATATATTGTTACGAGTCGACCGCGCACGCCTTGTCCTTTCAGACATAATTAAATAGAACACAATTAAAAAGCGATAACTTTATTTAAGAGAACACGTCCGTCTACCAGGACTACCAACCGTAGAATCTCTACTCTTTTTATTTAACAAACAATTGACATGTCTCGTTACCCAGTAACATTGAACCTACTGGGTGCTTCGTAACAATATATATATATATATATATAAATCTATTATATTTCAATATTGTAGAATCTCCTCTCTCTCTCTATATATATATAGATCTCCTCTCTCTATTTTATATATAAAATCAAATTGTTCCCAGTATTTAGGTTGACGAAATATGGTTAAATTTTTAAATTTTTATTCAATCTACATGTTTCGACATCTTACGATGTCCTCTTCAGGAGTTTCTGTGTTATTAACTGAGTTACAGAAAGAGGTTCTTCTTCACAGTAACTCGACATTAAGACCGAGTATGTAGAAGACAAAAATTTTTTCAAATTCACATCTAGACTCAGAATAAAACCCGAAAAACTATGGAAACACATAAGTGTCGCGATAAAACAAACTATACATAACACAGAAACTCCTGAAGAGGACATCGTAAGATGTCGAAACATGTAGATTGAATAAAAATTTAAAAATTTAACCATATTTCGTCAACCTAAATACTTGGAACAATTTGATTTTATTTAAAACAAGGTTGAAATATAAAAATATACGTTATAAATCTATTTTATATATATAGAGAGAGAGGAGATTCTACAATATTGAAATATAATAGATTTATCGTCAGTTCCAGTGTTAATGAAAAATACTATCAAATTAGCACACCTCGTTTCCATGCAAACGATCTTCACGAAACTGGAACGATCGCATCGATAAGAGAATACGACGTATACGTGGTCGTGTTCAAAGTCAGCCTCTGATTATCATCAAAGACGAGCACACTGGCTGAGGTAGCTTTGCCATGATTATGCTAATTGCCAGAAGGTGCAATCACTCGATACGACAGAAACGTTGAATCAATGGAGCGAGAGAGTTCCGCAGGTGCGTCGATAGGACGAAACGCCAGTGCCAATTAATCGGCCGCTGCTAATTCGCCGGTACCATTTGCATGGAGACGCGCGTAATTGCAGGCACGAGACCGTTGCCGTTACCTAATAAAATATGGAATTTAGCTGACCTCCCGAACGTGTTATATTTGTTGCACTATCCGCTATTTACGAGTTTGGTTTGCCGAAATTAACCGCCACCCTCGCCATTCTCGATTCCCGGGGGTTGAAATGCGGACCGGTCGCGTTCTTTCACGATACCACGAGATTATCGTTGTATTAACAAGATGAATGCGATAGAGAATCGGAAATACAATGAAATTGAAAGTTCATTACATCGTCGAATTTTGTCTCAAACCATTACAATCCATATTATTCTAATTACTCTAAACCGGCATTTCCTCTCCTTCAGAAAAATAAAGAAAAAAAAGTCAAACGATTAGGCTCGGAAATTGTTCAAGTTCATAAAAAGAACGAATAGTCATGGAAAAGGAAGGAAAATGGTTGGGAAAACGAGCCGAACAATCCTTTTCTAAGCGATTCTTCTCCGTTTAAAAAAAAAAATGCTTTCCAAAAGGGATCTCGGAGTTAATTCTAGAGGCTCGATTTAATTTCCTCGGCTGAGAGTCTTAGTCCCGTTGGTTCTCCAGCGACCCTTATCTCGAAGCCTTATTGCATCGGAAGAATCCGCGTCTTCCCTCCTCAGAGAAACAGGAATCCTCGTCTCGGTGGCCCATTCTCGATGCCTATTTATCCCCGGTTATATCGCTCCTGGAACGTAATTTTCGCCATGCCGAGATATCCCTCTCGCGTGCCATTCTCACCCTTTTGCCCTTACAGTCCTCTTCCATCGCGATTCGCTCCCCTTTCGAGGGACTATATTAAGGATTCCACAAGAGCGTGCTGCCGGATCCAGAAGGATCCTCTCTTTTCTCCATTCTTGGAGGCTGTCTGTGGCTTCCAGAGATGCTGAAGATGCACCGTCTCACGATGCTAAATGAGCATTCAACGTATTCACCTCTCTCTCTCTCTTTGACATCTCCGGAAAAATGCCTTCCTGTTTGCTTCTTCTTCCTTCTTCTTGTTCCTCCACTCCATTTTCCATCGCTTTTCGCTCGTCTTACGAGTCACCGTGTGCATGACGCTTTATTAAGTCTGAATCGCAGCGCGGAATAGAATTTCAAAAAGCCATCTCTTCCGTCGAACGAATTAAAAGACGACGGCTTCTCGAACGCTGGTAGATTGCTGGAGGAAAGAGACGTACGATCGGAGAAACGGTCATTGGTGGAGACCTTCTGCAAATTGCTTCGCGTCTTCGGGTTTTCTCGCGGACAATTTTTCTCCAAGAACAATCGCTGACTCTGCCGTTGGTATTCTTTCATCGAAGGTAATCTCGATTTTTTTTTATCCTGGATCGGTGGTTCTTCAGCGAAGGGATGAAGCCGAACATTGGCAATGACGAGTTGCAATTAGAAATTGTTTGAGGTAGACATGTCCAATCCGTGGTTCAGTTGTACTTTTTTTATCTTTATAAATTTTGCACAGATACTTATTTTATATTATTAAGAAATCTAACGAAAATTCGAATATATTAAGGAGAGCGGAAAGTAATGTCGTTTTTTAAAATTAAATTCTAAGAAATAAATTTGCAGTAAGCTTTTACTTTTAATGAATGATACAGCTATTCTCGTTATTAATAACGTTTTTCCATTTAGCGTTAATTGGTACTTATATATCTAGAGAAACGATGTTACTTTTCTCCCTAATATTTTAAATAAATAGTCGGACATCTATGTATATTGTTTATAGAGTGGTTAACAACGTATAGCTTTTTATGTTTAACTATTTAGAACACTCGTAGATGATATTTTGAGTGACTGATTTGAACATTGATTGGAATTCACTTCTAATTTGAGGAAGTTTATTGTCCCAGGAAATATTTTGTTTGGACAGACGAGGTCCAAGGTCCAATCCAAAGTTTGAATTTTAAATTTACAGAAACTTTGCCCCTCTTCCAATTTAGATTACATTTTTATACTTCTGCTTCCAGGAAATATTTCATTTTTTAATAGGCCGAACGTAAAGCCTTTTTTTAGCAATGCATTTGCCGCTTGAAAATTAATTCTACGACACACACCAGCGTCAGAAACGTTCGCCGTTTTCTTTTTCGCAAAAAATTAGCAAGATCTGAAAGAGAGGAGAGAGAAAAGCAGAGACGTTCGCGAGCGTCCTCCCTGAGAAATTCCACGTGGAAACGAGACGCCCTCGAAAATGGAAATCCATTCGTCAACAGGGTAATTCTTTCAGGAGAGCTCTTCCCACCGAGATACCGAGGACTTAATAGACTATCGTTTGCCGACACCCTTCTTTTCACCCTTATTTTTAGAACCCTTCCACCTTTCCGTAACCGTGCAACCGTTCCTTTCTCTCCTTCCACCCGTCCGGCTTTAACTCGTTACTACCGCCTCTAATTACCTACGCCACCGACTAATTTCGCGGATCTGTCCCACCTTCCTTTTTCCTTTCTCAAAAATATCACCGCTGCCATTCTCCTCTTAATTTCTCTTCCCAACAAACCACCCTTTCAACCTGCAAAACTAAATCTCTCAATAAAACGCGTATCTTCTTCCACAAAAAAAAGCAAAAAAAAGATTCTCCTCATAAATATATTACGGGCACCGGAAGAAAAATAAAGTAATGTCGTTTTTTATATTAGATTGAACCAATTAAATTTGTACTGAGTTTCTATTTTTAACCATTTTAGTGCCAGACGACGATATATCGTCGTTAGCAACAGTGCTAACACTGGTTATCGAAGGGTTAATATTCAGTTTTCAATACGATATCAGTAATTTTATGATAGATAATTGTAAATACACAGTTTATGCTCTATATTGCATGTTCTGTCTCATCTACCACCAAAAGACAATTCTTTTTATTCGCAATTACATTTGCTATTAATTCCTTCAATTTTTTCGCTCGACGCTAAAAGGGTTAATAAATGATGTAATCACCCTTGTTATCAACAACCATTGTCCTTCTTATGATCTTTTCAATACCGGTTCGATAAAGATCAGTTGGTTCTTGAGAAAAATGTCGGGACGAACAACGTTATTTTCTAGTTCCCCAAATATTTAAATATCAAACCAGCACTTTAATTCGTTTCCAGATTAAATTATCTCTTGTAATGGCTTTTTTTTATTTATCAAGATATTCAAGGACTTTTCTAAAAGCATCGAGAACACGCAAGGAATTACAAGTAGGGTCGTGCAGAGGTGGCAAAGAGGCAGGAGAAAAATCGCGAATTAATTGCGACTATTTGTACCGCAACGAGAAGTGTTGGGCGTTTCAGGAATGGCAGATCGCGAGATCTGGCAGAAACAAAACGTCCAACGACTCGAACCGCCGAGAGAAAAGAACGAGGGCCGGATATACGAGGCATTGTTTCTTTTCGCTGAATTGAATCGAGACATTAGCATAAGACGGCGCGCACGGTGTGACGCGATGGTTAACGAGATTTTAACGACCTTCCGCCGTGGCATTAATGTCCCACGGGGGTGGCATTCGTTGCATCCCCTCCTTTCAACCCCGAATGCGTTGTAGAAAAATTGCGCGAGATACTAACGACCATTTTCTCCCTTCTCGTGCGTGCAATAATAATTGCACGTCAAGTATTAACAATTTCGCTACTTGTATCGTCTTCTTTTTCAGACGACCATGACGTTGAATTTTTCTAAATGTAAATCTGCAATGATTCTTTATGTGTCTGGTAGTTTTTGTAACTTAAAACCTCGCATGTGCTTTGTTAAAAAAAAAATTGATTGTGTTATAGTTCTTTTCTCATTTAATCCAAGATTTACGGAAGCCGTCAAATTGACGGATTCTTACCTTTTTAGAGTCGCCTTCCGAACTTATAGAAAAGTGGTACAGTAGATATTTCCTATGTATCTTGTAATATACAAATTATTTGACTGATCATCTGCTTTGTCGCTTGATCCCTCTATTTTCAAAGTTTTTATTTATTGTATTGTGGTATAACAAATTCAACGTCCGTAAATCTAGTGTTAAATTGTTAAGTGAACGCTTCAAGGTCGAAGTTTGTAGCAAAAGGGAAAGAGGAAGATTGAAATTTTTCTTTCTCAAAGTTAAAGGTTTTTACGAGTATTAGTCGAGTATTCTTTGCTGAACACATTTTCTTTTACGAAAGTAATCGCAAGTCTACTTTTCACCGTGGAAAATCGCTTTTGAATCGAGATCGATCAAATTTTCAAAGAACATTTCGAAAGAACCAAGTGGCGAACGTGTCGGTGAATTCAACGAGGCTTTGTCGAATAAATTGTCGAGATTTATACGAAAAATTGAGAACTCGTAATGCTCCATTTTAAGGTTTTAAAACGTGGAAATAAATTGAGGTGAAATTGCGAGCACGCCGTTCGGAAATTTAATTTCGCGGGAGGAAAAACGGGGCAGCTGCGCGCAGCCATAAACTGCTCGTTCTCGGCGACATTTGGATTTTCATCGGACGACGGAATTAAAGCCGTCGGTTGGTCAAGCGGATAGAAACTCCAGCTCCTATTCTAACCTTGGATTCCGTCGGATTTCGTTGAATTCCGTTGGATTCTAATCCTCCCGTTCTCGAAACTTTTCATCCGGCATGTCACTGGCTCGAAACACGCCTCAAAACATCGAAACATCAAACCTTGACGCTTCAACCCTTTCATTGCGTATATATACGTCCTCTAATATATACGGAAGGAGGAATATTAAAATATGCGAATATAGAGCGAGTCTTAGCAACTGACTTCTGATATCGTATTACATATATTAGAAAAAGGGGAAAAAATAACATCTCTTTTTACAATGTGAATAAATTTATTTGCAGAAATGTACACAATATTTAAATATACAACAAACAATGACAATTCTTTTCATTTTATGTAACGTTTTTGGTTTTGGACGAAGATCTAGTGCGGTAAAAGATTCAACCACGATGGAGATCGTCGACGATTGCCTGAGTTCAATGATATTCTTCTGAATTGCGGACAGTAATAGCTTTATGTTAATCGTTGCACAAATTGGACCACTTTGACTATAAGGAGCAGTTAAGAATATAATTGTAGCTTCTATCTTTGATACGAAGCCGCTGGCTCGAGATATTTGAGGTGCCCTATTTTCTATAACGAGCTTCTCATTTTACCTAAATTAGTCTAAAAAGAGACGAAGGATCGTACGAAGAAGAAGCTTCCATTCCAGAAATGCGGAACTCACTTTCCTTTAGCGATTTCCAACCATACTCTTGCAAAATCTGAAACGTTGCAAAATAATACTAGATATTAACCCTTTCCAGTCGAGGACTTTTCGCTTGGGTAAGCTAGAAACTCGAAACGATTTCGGGTAAATTAGACAAATATTTCACAGATACTTTCAACTGATTTTATACCAAAAAGGCAGACAGAGCCGGGTTTGTAAAAAAATTTAATTAAGAATACCTTATCTTATCGGAAATAAACATATAGAGCGGAAGAACTCGAGAAATGCCAGGGCACCATAATGGTGCCTCTCAAGTGCAAAAGATTTGCACCTTCTTGAAACAAGGATTTAAGAATCTTTCCATTGATCTTGCAAGCATCTCTTCACACATGTAATTGAACAAACGCAAATTTCAAAATAGCAGGAAGAAGGAAGACATCGTATATACAGAGGGGTTGCAAGGGGGTGAATGTGGTTGATGCGCGTGAAAGCAGTTTTTGCCAGCCCTGGGGGCGAAGGCAACGTTAAAAGCGACACGGAAATACCATAAGCCTCTTTCGAGAAACTTTCGACGATTCCAGGGGTGGTAGCTTAAGAAGAAACGTCATGGGATTGATTATTTTATTCCGTCGAGTTTTGCAAAGTAGCCGGTGAATTTTTCCCCCAAGATTTCGGCCATTGCTGCGTTATTATGTATCGAATCGACTTCCGGTGGGGTAGTTTCTCCAACACTCTTCCGATGTTTCGACGGCTAACGAAACTTTTCGCGGGAACAATGGCGAATGCCACCGGCTCCTGTCTTATGAACTTTGCTCTCGGTGTTTTTCCATTTTCTTGCTTTTGCATCTTCTCACCTTGACTTGGTTTTTTCCTCTTTCGCCCTGGTTTTCTCACTATTATCCGTGGAAATGTAATTTTGAAAGGACGACGTCTAAGAAGAGAAAAACCAATTGCACCGACTAAGAAAATTTAAAAATCAGAGAAACATGGAATGAAAAGAATTCTTCATTTAATTACGTTCTTTGAATTCGAAGAATTGATGAACCGTGTAATAAATGATCGATTGCAAATATTACAAAGGACTTTAGCATCAAAGACGAGTGCAGCTTCCTGAATTGCATGGCGTTCGAAGGGGGAAAAAAGTACTTCGTGTACACGGATTAATAGGAAAGTTGACGCTTGAAGAAAGAAAAAAAGGAAGATGCATCTGTGAGAAAGAAGAGGAGAAGTTCATGTAATCAGGAAGCGCCAGAGAATATTTCACCTTCGGAATTAGTCGCAGTTGCCTGTAGGACATACAAGGAAACGGTGCATCTTGTAGCTTGTGATTAACGTGATACTTCTCCGTTAAGAATCTCTACAATTTTTTACTTCATTTGAATTTTCATCGAATTTCCTACAATATCATCTCTACGTATTATAGAAAACATTTCTTTGTTACGAGAACCAAAGCGCATTTAACTTTCTCCGATATTCTCCTAAATTGCATCGTCGAAAAAAAAAACTCTGGTAATAAAAATCGCATTACACGCCGACAGAATCGAATGTGCCATCGAATCGTTGCGGGCTCGGTTATTGGAAACACGGTGTTCACCAGAATTTCGGCGTTATCGAGGAAACTTCTGTAAACCGATTTCATGAAAATTCCTGACGCAACATTCCACGGAAATATTTTTCGAACGGCGACGTTATTAGATATCCGATATATCGGTCGGATGACATAGTATCGGGTAGAACGCGCGTGTTAAAAAATCCGCTGCGAAAATTTTACCCCAAAAATATTCGAGCCGATAATAACGACAAAGTCCCGTTTCATTCGCAATCATCAAACTCTTTCGATCTTCTCCATCGATCTTCGAATACAACTCGTACCATAACACTTCCAAAGCACTCGCAATTTGATTTTCATCATTTAAACTGCCATCCGCAATTTTCTCCGAAAATTCACGAAATCGTTGCAATGACAATAACCAACCGGTGGGGTGGAAACAATTGCAAATTTCACGAGCCACTTGCCAGCAATTCCTTGCGAATAATCGACCTACCGAAAGTTTCTTCGATCGTCTCCACGTGGACGATTATCAGCGCGGATCGACGCTTCCGGAGACGTTTCGAGGCGAAAGCTACGCTTGAAAATTCGACGAATTCCAAGGATCTGCCGATCGACACGGAGGATGAAGATGAGGACGAGGAAGAGAACGAGCTAGATGAGGGTTTAGGAAGACGATCGATGCTGGCAATGGGAAAGTGCGAGGGAGAGATGCCGTCACGAATGCACCGGCAGTAACGAGACCTTCCGGATACGGAGCACTGGGACAATAATGGGGTTGATCCGCCGTTACGAGGGCTGAAACTGCGCTCGAAATACTCCGACAGCGGATTTTCGGTAATGCGCCGACGATCCTCCGGAAAATTTGGAAGGGCGAGTTTCCTCCGTGGAGAACGAGGCTTAGGGATGAAGTTTAATTATATTTTTTTCAATATTCATCACATTGTGGACTATTTGGGTAGATAGATTTTAAAGAAGTAGCTTTTCGATGAATTTTTGTCAATGATGAAGCAATAAAGTGGTTGATCTACAAATCGGTTAGATAGTCAAGTGGCCACGACGTATGTGCACATCATGTGGTTAACGTAGTAAGATTTACTTGGTTAAAATTTTAAAATAACACTTTTGATATTTCAAGGTCGCTTTAAGGAGCAGAAATCATTAATATTCAGTGTATAAATTATTTTAGCTTTTCAGTAGTATATGCCTTGGGCCTGTAACACTAAAACTACTCACGTTAAATATACTAAAATGAAGGTATGCTTAACACTAGAACTACCAAACCAGTCAAAATGACTGGTACACAATTTTATCTAAAAATTCTCCAAGTTTATATGAGTCATAGAATAAATATTCTACGTCTATATCAATAACCATAAATGACCCAATTGATCAAATTTTCCGCCGCTTGATTCCCCCTTTTTCAAAGTACTTACTTAATTTATTAAAATATGTTGGATTTGACGCCGGTAGTTCTAGTGTTAATAAGTACTGGAGGAAGAGAGAAATAAGGAGGTGAAAAAGATTATTATTCGACTAATTTAATACTAGAATTACTGACTATTCATTCAGTATATTTAAAGATACTAGATAAATACTTCGGAAGGAAGAGAATCTAATTCGAAAGTAACTAAATCGATTTAATCTATATGTTTTAGAAGGTAGAAAAGAAAATTAAACAGGTCACAGCCTTCAAAATTTCAACAACGTCTTTAATAAATTCAGCAAAATTCATTTCCACCCTCTTGCCCGGTCAAAAGACCGTTTCTAAATTTCTTCTAATAATTATCTAAATTAATAGTATAACTATAAGGTACATATTCCACTTCTCTTTTAAAAAATTTAACACTAATTTAGATAATTTTTAAAAAAAATTTAGAATCGGTATTTTTACAGGCTTCTTACTGTTAAATGTCCCAGTGTTGAAGCACCTGCTTGCGGTAAATGTATTATTTGCCTGTTTAACACTAGATCTACGGCAGCCGTCAAATTGACATGGACCTACTTTTTTAAAAATTCTCCTCTTATAGAAAAGTAGTACTTAGCGCAAATATTCCACGTGTATTTTATACTATAAAAATTACTTAACTAATCATACTTTGTACCAATTAATCCACCTCTCTGCAAGATACTTATTTAACATATTTAAACCTATCAGATTTAGTTGCCGTAGATCCAGTATTAACCCCTTAGCATACAATTTGTTTTGTCACTGCCTCCGCTATAGTTCAGAATTTAATTACTAAAAAAAGAATTGATCAGTAATTGATATACCGTATAAATTAACGTAATATTAATGTTAGAAAAATAATATTATCCTGTTATATTTCATTAATATTTCGAATTTAATAGGTTTTCGGAAACTTGAAAATTTCCTATCTCATTTACCTTATGACGAGTGTCACTCGTCAATGTATGGCGAGGGGTAAATGTACAGTCTATAGCCTGCTCGTTGTATATTTGCCATCAGATCTGCTAACACCATGGCAAATGGAGTGAAAAAGATTACTCTAAATTATCTGAAATAACTTCCAACCACGCGACAAATATTTCAAGAGTATCACATACCATAATACCATCGCGATCCCACAGATTTTCTTGTTTCCCGGCGACAAAAGGAGCTCGGTTACTCGTAGAAATCCCTCGGAGGCGACCACGAAGCCGTCCTTTTTGAAACCGCATCGCGAACGAGTGAAATTCAGCGGGCGATATTTCACCGATAAGCGACGGCGCGAATAAAAGTTCGACGGCGGACGAATCGATAGAAGTAACAGATATAAATGGGACGGCTTTCGGTCGCATAAATGTAACGGTGCGACGGTATCTCGTCACGGTAACCGTGAGGTCCCTGTAATACCAGAAAAACCCGATGGTCTCAAAAAGATAGAGAGAAAGAGGCGGAGAAACGTACGCGCCGACGCGACATTACAATAATTCGAGAAGAGAGAAACGTCCACAAACATTCGAAAAGTCTCGCGACGGACAGATTTCCATCGACATTCGTGCTGTCGGGAGTTTTCTCTGCTTTATACTTTGCAGTGATAATGCACAGCTATGATTTCTCCTCGTTAATGTCTCCGCTGAAAGCCATATCCGCTCGAGGAATCGCGCAAGAGAAACGAAGGATATCCGTGAATTTATCACTGATCGTACGTATGAACTTGGAGCGATAAATTTCCTCTATAAATCCGTCGAACGAGTCGCCCAGTCTTTGCAATTTTTAGCAAGAGTTCTGAAAGCCCATTCAGGGAGAACCCGCGGACTTAACTTTTCGTTCCAGTTCCGATAGAAAGTGTCCAATGGACGCCAAGAAATTACTTGTCGAAAAAGCCATCTCATGCGATCTAAATCTACCGCAAATTTTATTTTTAAAAACAGTGTGTCAAACGTAAAACTTTCTGGATGCCTAGGTACGACTATAAATAGTAAGACGTGCGAGTCTGGAGATTGAAGTTGGTCGCGTTGAGCATGCAGAGAACTTTTTCCACATTTTCTCACGAACGTTCCATCCCTTTCTTAAGGTCCTATCGACCTCCCCTTGTGAACTATCTGTATGAGAAGGCTGAGAACTTTGACTCGATCTCTTATTCTACTAGGTATGGAACTCATTACCCCAACGTGGCCTAAAATTCTAACTTCCAATTATTAGTAGTCTTCTTCCTAGTCAGCAGGTATTCAATCAGCAATAATCACTGGAAACCCATTAATTCTCCACATACGTCCCTTCATCTATTTCAAATCTCTTTAGTTAAATTCAAGTAAATGCGGCATACTCCTAAAGTCATGTAATTTGCTGATTAAAAATAGATAAAGAAATACTCAATTTCAAAACCACAACGTAACTCTAATATCCATAACCGAGACGGACGTGTACAGCAGTTTAATATAATTCAATGCAATCGGCAATCATCACTGGAAAACCATCAATTCTCCACATACAGTCCTCCTATTTCTAAACTCTCTACTGAGATTCAAATAAAAGGGAGCAGACTCCTAAAGCCTTGTAAATTCCTGAGCGAATACTCATTAAAATATACAATTTCAAGCACACAACCTAACTCCAGTATCCGAGATGGTCGTGTGCAACAATTCAATATAATTCAGTGTATACGATCAAACAAGAATCAAACTCTTTAACTCCTTATTAAAGATAGGACTACGGTGATATACAAGTTATCTACTTTCCCAACTGAATTATTTAAACCTACCACTTACCAATCTTCTAGCAAATAACTCGCTGATCCAATGCAAAAAAACATCGTCCATTCACGGTTTTCTCGACGAAAAACGCAGACTTTTCCGTGACAATCCTCCACCTGACGCCATTCACAAATATTCTCCTTCCCTCTACAATTTTTGATCAGCAACCCCCACAAATACTCCTCAAGAGCAACGTTCGTCAAGACACCAGGGGGTAATAACTTCCATAATACCACAGGCTGCTCAATAGCCGATAAAACGGCTACGTAACCCATGGGGTTTGTGTGACCACGTCCTCGCTCATCTCAAGATATCAGGGAGCCTCTCCACGAGAAATACCATTGCTTCGAGAGTTCCAACTTGGATTCACGGTCGGTTAAGTATATCTGTGTATTTATACGGAATATACAGGGAGAGTATAATGGATAGCGCCAACAGACCACAAGCTATTGATTTCGGATTGCGGCCGGAGCTCCGGTGGCTTTTGTCGAGAAGATTATAGTCGAGCCACTGGCAACGGCGGCTTGCCCTTCTCTCCGCCCTTTCCCTCTTGGCTGATGCTTCGGTCACTCCCAAGCTTGGTCTCCAGCGAATCCCTTCCATATAGTCCTACCTCACACGGTGGCCGTCAGTTAGTTGCATTTCAAGTTCCTTTGACTCTCGGTAGCCCGCATCCCCCGGGAGGTTTCGACTCGGAGGATCTTGACGAGAGAATCGTTTTCGGGACAGGTGTGCACCTTATCCGATCTCTGCAACTTGTCCGACGATATACGGGATAGAATTGGTCGAAATCCTTTGATATTACGGTCAATGACGATGAACGTGTGCAGGCTTCCGGATTCGGATAGCTCTGTGATCGTTGGAACGCGAAGATCGAAGTGGTTAACGAGCAATGGGATGAGATAGGACGATGTTGGGTAACTTGGGACATGCGACGACGTATGGGGATTTTCTGTAAGATTATCTCGCGAAGTACGACGTTAATCGACCGGCGAAGTTGTGGTTGCTAGGACTGTGCTGGGGATTAACCCCTTCGCCGGGGTACTGCTCCAGTGATTTCTTATGGGAGAATTCTATTCGATGAACATGGATAGTTTGATATATTATGATTGTATCTTATTTATATTTTGGTGCACGCTGTTTCGTATTTAGGGACGAAGAGGTTAAAACGTTGAATGGCATCGGTATTTCGCTAGTTTTGCCATTTCTACTGAAATGGAATTTTCTCTATTGAAATTACATCTTTGTAAAGCAGGAACTTTAAATGTAGAGAGAATTATATATTCAGCAGACATTTATTTTTTGAACGCCAACATTTAAATATTCGATATTCAATGAATTCAATGGCGCCGGTTACCAGTATGTATATCGCTAGTTTTTCCATCTCCACTGAAATGGAACCGTTTCTATCAAAGTTATAGCTTTCTAAAGCAGAAACTTTAAAGATACCGTCAGTTAGATAATCAGGAACTTTTATCTTTCGAGTCTCTATATTTAAATATTCAATATGATAGAAAATTCGTAAATATTGCAATTTAAACGTTACATGAAATTTCATTAAATTCAGCAGTACCGGTTCTCAGTCTTTCGCTAGTTTTGCCACTTCCACAGAAATGAAACCTTTCCTACTAAAGTTATAGCTTTCTAAAGTAGACCTTCATTTTTTGAACGCCGATATTTAAATATTCAATATGATAGAAAATTCGTAAATATTGCAATTTAAACGTTACATGAAATTTCATTAAATTCAGCAGTGCTGATTCCCAGTCATTCGCTAGTTTTGCCACTTCCACTGAAATGCAACCTTTCCTATTAAAGTTATAGCTTTCTAAAGTAGACCTTCATTTTTTGAACGCCGATATTTAAATATTCAATATGATAGAAAATTCGTAAATATTGCAATTTAAACGTTACATGAAATTTCATTAAATTCAGCAGTGCCGGTTCTCAGTCTTTCGCTACTTTTGCCACTTCCACTGAAATGCAACCTTTCCTATTAAAGTTATGGCTTTCTAAAGTAGACCTTCATTTTTTGAACGCCGATATTTAAATATTCGATATGATAGAAAATTCGTAAATATTTCAATTTAAACATTACATGAAATTTCATTAAATGCAACACTATCGGTTTCCAGTCTTTGGCTACTTTTGCCACTTCCACTGAAATGGAACCTCTCCTATTAAAGTTATAGCTTTCTAAAGTAGACCTTCATTTTTTGAACGCCGATATTTAAATATTCAATATGATAGAAAATTCGTAAATATTTCAATTTAAACGTTACATGAAATTTCATTGAATTCAATATCGCCGGTCAGCGATGACCTTCATTACAGTCAACGCGTTAAGGTAGAACGCGGGGAAAAGATTGTGCCGACTGATATCCCTTAAAACGCAACCTGATTAAATCGAAAGAATCCTGTAGATTGACGAAGACGATGTCTAGGAGTTCAGAACGTTGAAGAAGGCAGAATTTTTACGAAAAATACCAACAGATCCTCGCAGTAGGTCCTCGAGCGTTAACCGAGATCCTCGCTCGTCGTCGACGGAGACAGGGTGGAAAGGGAAGCGAGAAAAGAGTCGGGGTGGAAAGTGGGGAAGCTGGAGCTGACAGTGCGCCCTGAATGCGCACTCCTGGGGTTGCGTGTGTAAGGTTAGAAGGTAACAACGTGCACATGGACGACACAATGGGGAAAGTAAGGACAATGGGCCCCGTTATACAGTACGGAGTATTGAAGGCAGATTCTATAGAATAAGTTTAACTGGAGAAACTGTACGGTAATTGGAGATACGGGGTTGAATGCGAAATAAGGATGCCTCGGTGCTTCTGCCACCGGCCTTTCGTACAGAAGCTCCTGGAATTTATAATTCCCCGTGTTCTTCCTTCCCGACGAGTTTCAACCCCGTCGAAGTGACGTGAAAACTCACGACACCCTTAAAGCTCCACGGCCACGGCCTCCTATCGATTACTTGCTGGAGTAATTAACAAGCCGAAGGGACTTTGAAGATCGCGCCTATAAGGAAATTTTGAAGCATTTTCCATCAAAAGATTGGTAGTGTTCGATAGAATTAAAAGATTCGAAAGTTACAAGAAAGATCTGTAGCGACACACGTTTCACCGTTTCTCGGAATTCGCACGGTTGCCTTGTAAGGGTCAAAGGTCAAATTAGAAATCCTTGAAAGCAATTACTAGTCGTAATTTTCTGTATGACAATGGTCAAGAGCTTAATTGTTTTTCCTCGCGAACCAGTCACATCGATCAGTCTCGAGCTCACCTGAAATGCACCCCCATAAACCGCGAGTCGCAAGAGAGCCAAAATTCTTCGCCATGGGGTGAATCACCAGCAGCTAGGTTCATTCTCAGATATCTTCTCCTTTCCAGACATAGTATAAAGTGGAGGAAGTTTTTCCATACTAAGCAATTACAAAAACCGATCATATTTTAATGTAGAAAAATTCCCAAAATTTCTCTCCGTCTTCTGAAATTTGCGTTTGTGGAAAATTGTCAAAGACGACGCTTGGTCGAGAGCTATCGAAGTGATAAGAAATAGAAACGAAAAATACAGTGTGGAAGAACTCAGTTGTCCACTTAAAAAGACTTTTAGTTATCAGCATACACCTCGCAAATCAGTGGTCCATCGCGCAAGGAGGTTGCTTTCGAAGTAGATTCAGGATTTTTTAAAGAAGAAGAAATTTTTAATCGAAATAATAATATCAGGTGCTCACTTGACAAAATTGAAGCAAAAGATAATCTAGTAAGTGAATTACAAAACAATTTTCTCTCGTACAGTTAATGATCTTTGACCCGCAACGTTGAGCCGGCAGAATTCATTTGCCAGGCAGACACAATTTCCAAGTGAAAATCGAGGGCGAAGGATATCGATCGTCCGCTTTAAATTAGGAAACTTTTCCCCGGCCGAGGAGGCTGCGTGCCGAGCTATCGTCGACGACGGCAAACTCCCGGGAAATAGCCGGTTCCGGGACACCCGGAATTTCCGGGAACATCCGAGGCGAAAGTGCTCCTTCCGGTTTGAAGGATCTCCGAAAGAGACTCGGGAAAGCGTCCTGCAGGATAATGATGGAAAAAGTGCCCCCAATGCAAATTAATCTTGAGGCATACCGTTCGATAGGTCTTTTAAAATAAAAAGACAGCTACCTGTAAAGTATGAATCCTCCACCCCTACCGTAAGGGTAGTTACAGACTGAAAGGTGTTCTACAGCTTTTACTCGTTTTCTCCCATTTGGCTTTATGGATTAACAAACATATTTTTGAATTTTTCCGATTTTTTTATTGGCACATTAATTCCTCAAAAATTAATAAACTTTAAACGGATTAATTTTTCATTGAAAATATGAAATAGCCACTTTTATATTTTTACAGTATCTGCATTGTACTGGAAATATTATTGTGTAATTTTTCAGATTTTTAGCACTGGTGAAATATAGTTAGAAAAATAAAATCTGATGTTTTGCATCCAGATCGAGGTTTTGAAAGCGCATTTTAACTTGCTTTTTTAAAGGTAAGTTATTACCGCAAGATTCTCTAATTATTACTTATTGAAGGATAGGGAATAGATGCTAGACCCTTTGCTTGAAATAAGCTTCAGCTCATAAGTGGAGTAAACCAATAATAACTCAGACGAATTGTCACTTTGCCTGACGTCCAAAATTTCCTTACTCAATATAGCAAGGTGTATTGTAAGAAATAATACAAGTTTTCTTAAAAAATAGTACTTTATTGATCACAGTTCTTACATTCAGTCGCTCACTCATTTCCCAGTCTCACTCTCTTATATCCATGCTCATTTATTCACTCTCGTTTCTACAAACTGACATTCTTAAATGTCACTACGGTTTCACACATAAACTGTCACTCATTGACCAAACAGTCAACAGACACATTCTTACAGTCTATGCATTCCAAGACATCATATTATTTTATCTTACAATTAGATTACATATTATATCACTCCGTCTCTACTTAATTATTTTGCGTTTCAAGAGTTGAGATTTGAGAAAAATCTTGGTCTCAAAATTCAATGTTATCGTAAGGTAACAAACACGTTTCATCTATCATTCGCTCGTCGCTCTTTCCCCGACTCCCTTCGGTTACTTTCTAGAGTCTCACAAAATGGCGACTCCCCCGAACTTCCGCCTCTTTCTCAAGTCCGTCGAATTTCCAAAGTTTCCACAGAGTTTTCCTAAAAGTTCCAGCTTGATGCACCATTATCGAGAATCACGTCGTAACGTCGTTGCAAGGCGCGGAGACGCGCGTGCCTCCACATAAACGTGGAAAATCCGCTGGTTCGTGAGGGTGAAAGCGGGGTGAAGAGAGAGAGCAAAAGGCGTTGAAAGGGAAAAGGACGAAATCTCGCATAAAAAGTCTTCGGTCGACCGTAGTTTACGGTCGATCCTTCGAGAGGGATAAGGCGTTTTAATGGCGACATTAACGCCGTGCCCTGCTTTCTGCTCATCAAACGTCACATTGTAAGGAAAGTACATGCGTTACTCGTCCTTTATCTCTCGCAGTAACGTCTTTATCCTCTGCTGCAATTGCGGAAGCTGTATTTTTTGGCCGTCGTTCGGTGTATTTTTCAGGAGCATTCGTGAAATCGCAGTTGTCGTTGGAAATCAGAATGCCGTGTGAACTGGTGACGTTAAAAAAATACTCGCTTCCAGAGGTATAAATCCGGTGCACTGTTTTTTTCTCTGTGTTTTTTGTTTTCGTTTTTCGGATTGAAATAAAATTTTTAAAGTGCTGCAAGAGAGTACCGTAGTTTCTGTCGTTTTCGAAGGGAACTTTAGGGGGATGTTTCGCTGATAGGTCTCGGCATTGTTTTGTAGAGCGGAAGAGAAAGCACAAAGATAGATGTAAATGTGTTGGACATGAAATTTAATAAATTTTGATGTAAGCAAATAATAAAAAAAAGATTGTCAAGACAATCAGAATAACAAATGGGCGGTTAAAAAGTTAAGTACGACTTCGACAGTATGACTAGACAAAGAAATACTCACAGGAGTTGCCAATCAACGATTTTAATACAACTATTTGTTTTTTATCTGCAATCGCCCACGTTAAAGTGGTGAAAACGTCAAATCAAAAGTGCAATACAGCTTGCCTCCGTTTCTTTGATTCTAAATAATATTTTGTCTGCACTATGCTACCCTTAACCCCTTGCCGTACAACAAGTGACGCTCATGATGCTCTAAATTGTCAAATTCTCAAATTTTGCAAAGTCTGTAAAATTTAAAATGTTACTGAGACCCTATACGATAAAATTATTTCTACAATATTAACATTACATTAAATAATACAGTGTATCCAGACTTACCGATCAATTTCTATTTTACCAATTTAAGTCAAACTGTCTAATTACAAATGACTTATGTGTCATTAAATTTACATCAAAATATACTCAAAACAGGAAGCATCTGAGTCGTAAAAATTGCTGTCACTTTAAATTTAAACTTTCATCAGCAAATCTTTCCTCGAAGATTGTAACTATATAAACTCCTCTCTAAATAATTTTCATCTCCGCCTTGGGTCTATCATACGATTCGAATCAGATGTAGGAGAAAAGAGAAGGAGTGAGGGAGCATGAGGTGCAATTAAGCGTATGTGGATCAGCGCGCAATAAATAAACAAGGTACGCAAACGAAACCTCGTCACCGCGAACTGGTGTAAACGAAAACCCAGGACAAACAACGCGGTGTCCACCACATCCTCGCAGAGACGCCACAAACGCACAAACCTCGTCCACGTGCTTTCGATATCACCGGTTTTCCCTTGACGTCGATATTTCCGTCGATGTGGTCGATAAACATCCTCAGGGATGATTCTGCGAGCCGAATCTGTCTCTGAATAGTCGCGCATACGCGAAACTGCACTTTCCTTGACGTTCCGGAAAGTGCACCACCTGCGAGACGTCCTTCTATTAGGAAATGGATAGCTTCCGGTGCGCAAGACTATTTCGTAATATTCCAAATAATTTTTATCCGGCGATAAGACAATTTGCAGTTTTTAAAAATAAATAATAGGGTAATGATAAATTAATGCTTCATCTAAGAATGTTCATCGGCTGATAAAATCTATTCTGATATTGCAAATAATATCGAATTCTCTTGCTATAAAGCTACTGAAATCAGGCAGACGTAATGATTATTTTTTAACATTTTGATTTGGAAGTTATAGCCTTGCAATTTTAGAATCAACGGTGTGATATCAGCTATGTTTAAATATGTTGAATAAGTGTTTCGGAGAAAAAGGAACCACGTGGTTACAAAGATTGATTGGGTAAGTTTCATAAGATGGAAGTGGAATATTTATTGGACTGTCTATTTTCGAAATTTTTAGAGGATATAGGGAACCGGTCATTTTTACGCCATAGGTAGTTTTCGTATTAAATGTAAATACACTAACGCATGGTATCAAAAAGAGAGAGCGGTAGATGAAGTGTTAACAAAGGAAACAAAGAATTTCATGTTGGCTTACAAACGTACGAACAAAATAACAATACAAACATTTTCCCATTGAAAAATAACATCGCCGGTAAATCCGCCAAACAATAAATTTCACTGGGAATTTTCCCGGCCATAGTTTTCGGCCAATTCAAATATAACTGGTATCCAATATTTCGCCGAAATTAATTAAGAGATTAATCGAAATACATTCCAATTCCAATAGCACGATCGTCGAAATGTATTTCGTGTCGTGAATTCGTTTGCTATCGATGATAGAGGAGGATTCCTTTCTTCGTTATTCACTGGAGAATCACGGAGTGATGTCAAAACGGATGGTCGATCTACGCGTTCCTGAATTATATTTGAAGTGAGATGCATCGATTGGTAAACAACGTTATCGGGGGATGCTGGTATCGCGCAACATAGAAATTACCTTCGATCCGGAGGATCGAGTGCTTATTGACGTCTCTCGAAACGAGGTCGAGATAACGTGCAATTAAATGCAAACAGCCGCGACGAGATCCCGGCTTCTCGGCGGACGTTCATTTGTCGAGATTAACGATAATTTCATTATCCTCGACATCGTTCGGCCGGTTCGTCTTCGACGAAGGAAGAATTCATTTAGCGAGAGTCAATTAATTCACAATTCTACCTCGTGAAAATAACCTTTGATCGTAGAGCCCTTTTTTCCAGGTTATATGGAAACAATATCATCCTCGCTCTTTTTGATGAAATAATTTTGCTATGACCCGTTTACTCGTTGATCCTTGTCTGTTTTAATAAATACTGCATACATTATTATATAACGTTATACAGAAATTATAAGTAACGAAGTCATGAGTAGATGCAATCCGTTGTCGTGAAAATAAATGCGATTAATAGATTTGACCTGAAGCATCAAAAGCGGAGTGTATCAGTTCTCAAACTTTCCTCTTTAGTCTCGAATACGAATAAACCTTTGAATGCCCGTTCCAGCCCTGCTTGTCCCTTCTAGATCTGCCCGTCCTTTCCAGATCTGCCTGTTTCTTCCACCCCGGCCTGTTCCTTCCAGCCCTGCCTGTTCCTTCCAGCCCTGCCTGTTCCTTCCAGCCCTGCCTATTCCTTCCAGCTCTGCCTGTTCCTTCCAGCCCTGCCTGTTCCTTCCAGCCCTGCCTGTTCCTTCCAGAGCAACCCGTACCTTCCTGCCCTACCCCCGCCCCCCTCCCAGTCTAGCATGTCCAATTTGTCCTGTCTGCCTCCGAATTTTCTTGGCACATAGCTCAAAAGCTCACATTTTTGGAGGAAATCTGAGAATTTTAAGTGAGTTTTTTAGTTTGAGCCATCAGGTGTGAGCTTGCAAGCTCAGATGTCGATGCTCAAACTAAAAAAGCTCAAATTTTTGGGGAAAATTTGAAATTTTTATTGAGCTTTTTAGTTTGAGCCATCAGGTGTGAGCTTGCAAGCTCAGATATCGATGCTCAAACTAAAAAGCTCATTCAGAGTTGTCGAAATTTTGCGAAAAATTCGGAAAAATTGCTCAAAAGCTCTATACTTACGTGCTCAAACTAAAAAAGCTCAAATTTTTGGAGGAAATTTGAAATTTTTATTGAGCTTTTTAGTTTGAGCCATCAGGTGTGAGCTTGCAAGCTCAGATATCGATGCTCAAACAAAAAAGCTCACTCAGAGTTGTCGAAATTTTGCGAAAAATTCGGAAAAATTGCTCAAAAGCTCTATACTTACGTGCTCAAACTAAAAAAGCTCAAATTTTTGGAGGAAATTTGAAATTTTTATTGAGCTTTTTAGTTTGAGCCATCAGGTGTGAGCTTGCAAGCTCAGATGTCGATGCTCAAACTAAAAAAGCTCAAATTTTTGGGGAAAACTTGAAATTTTTGTTGAGCTTTTTAGTTTGAGCCATCAGGTGTCAGCTTGCAAGCTCAGATATCGATGCTCAAACTAAAAAGCTCACTTAGAGTTGTCGAAATTTTGCGAAAAATTCGGAAAAATTGCTCAAAAGCTCTATACTTACGTGCTCAAACTAAACAAGCTCAAATTTTTGGAGGAAATTTGAAATTTTTATTGAGCTTTTTAGTTTGAGCCATCAGGTGTGAGCTTGCAAGCTCAGCTGTCGATGCTCAAACTAAAAAGCTCACATTTTTGAAGGAAATCTGGGAATTATAATTGAGCTTTTAGTTTGAGCCATCAGGTTTAAGCTTGTAAGCTCAGATGTCGATGCTCAAACTAAAAAGCTCACATTTTTAGAGGAAGATTGAGAATTTTAATTGAGCTTTTTAGTTTGAGCCATCAGGTGTGAGCTTGCAAGCTCGGATGCGAATGCTCAAACTAAAAAGCTCACATTTTTGGAGGAAATCTGGGAATTTTTATTGAGCTTTTTAGTTTGAGCCATCAGGTGTGAGCTTGCAAGCTCAGATGTCGATGCTCAAACTAAAAAGCTCACATTTTTGAAGGAAATCTGGGAATTATAATTGAGCTTTTTAGTTTGAGCCTTCAGGTTTAAGCTTGCAAGCTCAAATGTCGTTACTCAAACTAAAAGCTCACTCGGATTTTGACGAGCACGAAAAATTAAGAGGAAGAAAGACATTTTCGGCTGACGGAAATTAAAGTCAGATGGTCGAACGATTCGTGAAAGTTGTCAGCGAAAGTAACGAAAGATTCCGTCGTTTTATTGCGACGAGTTGACAACTATTTCTCACAGTCGAACGTAGGAAAAACTACTCACCGTAGAATTTGGCTTCAAAATCTTACTTTTCTGTTTACGTTCAATTGTATCTCCTCCTCTTGGGAATCACTCGCGGACAGTTCGTTACGAAGATTAATTAACGCCTCGCGCCGATGTAAAGTGGCCGAAGAAGAGTTGACTCATAAAAGAGGCAGCGGCCAGCATCCGATCGCAGGGTTTTACGTTTTTGCAGAATCGAAAAATCCAATTAGCACGCCGAGAGGATTTTCGTTTCGGCTTCCTTCCAAACGCAGCTTGGCAGTCCGATCGCACGATATACCGCTAGAACGTGGAATTCGTTACGGATCCGATATTCAGTCCAATATTTACCCATTTATTATTAACTCTTAAACATACTACCGCGTAATTAGTCGTATCGGAATTGCATATTTCATCGCAAAGCACGTCGGCCGATAAATCAAATTTTGACCGAACTTCATCGGTTCTTTTGCATTCGTAATATCATTGAAAGAATCATAAGCCATATCTCTTTCACAAGCTAATGCAAGAGAAGGTTTAGCTTCGTTTTACCGAAATACAACGTCGCGTAATTAGCCCGAATCAGCGGTAAGGCTGAAGCGCAATTTCTCTGAAATTACTGGAGGCATACGTAGGTAATTAGCTCGATTCGTATTTGCTCGAGCGGACCGCCATGATGCGTTAATTCCCGGTATATCGTAGCAGAGGAGGAACACGCTCTCGCATAGGGGTTGAATGAATGGGGAGGAAACGATGTATAGCGAAGCTAGAGAGGGTGGAGAGGATAGCAGAAGGGAGGAGGTCTGCCTGCGTCGCATGTAGGGCACAGATAAGACACGGTTAATTTGGTCCACGTATAAAGGATGACCGTGCGATTTGACGCGAGGAGGCTTATCGAAGGCAGAAAGCTGCCTTCTTGTTCGGGTCGGAACTTTGAATTTGTCTGATAACCGGAAAAGTCTACATCCGTATCGTCGTAAACTCTTTTGAGCAGTTCTGAAGCAAATCAGAGAAAGGAGCATGCCGGGAAAATATTAAGTTGAGCTATACTGCGCTCGTTCTTAGAGATTTGTCATTGGAAATTTATGGTGTGCGGGATTAAAGCAATTTTTAACAATTGATCTACCGGAACTCTCAAATTAACGGGTTCTTACTTTTTTATGAGCACTTCTCAAAATACAGGAGCAGTACGATATGTATTTCTATTCTTGTATCTTATATAGTATGCAAATTATTTTACCATCTTCTTCTTCGACGCTTGACTATTCTGGTTTCGAAGTACTTACTTCCTATGTTTAATTATAATTTACTTAACGCCTGTAGATTTGATTTTATCGTAATTAGAAATTAAGACTGGGTCAACGGAAGCTGTCAAGTTGACGGGTTCCAACTTTTTTATGAGCACTTCTCAAAATAGAGGAGCAATACGATAGACATTTCCTTTCTGTACCTTATAATATGCACATTAATTAACGTACTTCTTCTTTGTCACTTGACCATTCCGGTTTCAAACTATTTACTTGATTTATTTAAGTATAGAATATTTAACGACCCTAAATCTAGTTTTATCGTAATTAATAATTAACACTACGTCAACGGAAGTCACTAAATTACTAATTCTGACTTTCTTTATAAATGTTTCTTTTTATAGAAAATCATTACGGTAAATATTTAATGTGTGTCTTATAACAAACTTGTTTGCCGTTCGATTCCTCCTCTTTCACAATACTTATACTTAAAATACTTAACTACAACACTTTTAAAGCCCGTAGATCTCTTGTTAATTTCACTTAATCCTCAGATATTTCATTCTTAATAAACAAAAGTAAACTTCCCCTCGATAAACAACTCTGGTAATCCTCTACAAGTTCGCCCTTCTAAACAATTAACACGACAACATAATCAATGGAGAGTGGAAATTTAAAATATCCAAGGTTACAAAAAACAAAAACAAATCAAAGGCTGCAGTATCAAAGGAATCTTCGAGTCGATCGATCACATCATAGGAAAAATCCATATCGTTGCAAAATGAAAGGAAACCTTTCATCCCTGTAGCGAGATTTGCCATACTTGGAGCACCGATCTGTCGGAGGCATTACGACGACACTCGTGGAGAGACACGGCAGAACCTCGACGGACGTGGACAAATAGAGGACGAGTGGGTAGTTTCCCCGGCGTGCGTTGACCCTATTAACCCTATTCGATTCTACCAATCGGGAAATTAACGAAGCGACATTTATACCGGGCGATCCGTGGCCGAAATCCCGCGCGACGAGCCGTCCCGCCGACGGCGTCGCAAAACCACTCGCGAATCCAATTGTGGGACTGCCAGCCGACTGACTCCTCGTAAAATCGATATCACCTAGTTTCGACGATATCGCTAATTATCTAGACCTAGCTTTTCCATTGGAGAAATCGTGGTTAAAATAATTTGCAATCGAGAAGGTACGCGTTTGCAGTTGGAAGGGTGGAATTCATATTTTCGTCGTTCTTGAACATTTTTCCCAAGTAATTCTTATATCTTAGGATCAGAAGTTTAATGTCACCTAAGGCTGTGAATTGTTATCAAAATTACCATAGTAGTAGAAAGGTAGAACGTAGAAAGAAAGAACATGGTAAGCTTTAACCCTTTGCGCTCCTGCGAGGGGTAACTCGATATTAGTTTGCAACTCAGGAACCCCTTTGTTGGGTCTCACTCGACATTTTTTCAAGTCCATATTAATAGATGTCAACGTGTGAAAAAAAAGAAGGACTGCATCCTAGAATATTTTTCAAAAAATGTCTTGCAAATTACAAGATACAACAATAGTGCAAAGCAGATATTTAATTAACTTTGTTTCTTCATTTTTGGTTATTTAAATTGCCCTATTTTTCAGTTCAAGTAAGTTTCAAACATAACACATAAAAGCGTTGGGTCCTGCTGGTATCAAAATTGAAATATAATTCGGAGTGCAAAGTGTTAACAATAGAATTACTGGCGTTGAATTTGTTCCATTTAAATCTCTTTAATGAGTGCTATCAAAAGGAGGAATTAAATCATAGGAAATGTGATTAATACAGTAATTTATGTATTATCAGACGAACGTAGAATATCTATTTTATGAGCCTGCTGTAAATTTTGAGAGTTTTTGGAAAAAATTGTGTACCAGTCTTGGTAGTTCGGTGTTAAAAAAAATCACGATAGATCGCGAGAAAATGCACGACGGTCAAGATAATTCTCGTTTCTCTCGCGACAGAGAATATTGAGAGGTGAACAAGACAGGCAATCAGTTTCAGAGGGAATTAACGAAGCCCTCGTTACCAGTTATTGTATCGCACAGCAGCGTGGCGTCCGTCGTCGCGGCGCCAAGAGAAAAATCTTTACGACTCCGGGTAGCCTGTAGGTTGGACCGCGAGGCGAGAGATTTATCGTCGTTCCTCGTATCTGGCGAGGCCTGCGTGTGACGGCAACTCGATAAAATACTCGCGTAATAAACAGGTTAAACGCAAATTTATACGGAACACGCTCGCTCGGCCGAGTAGCTAGAAGGTCTGCAAGAGGCGTCCGTTTTCTCTCCATGCTAGGAAAATACAAATCTCTCGACAAGTAGGCAAGGTTTTTTTCTAAAACTAAAAATAATATTGTAGAATCTCCTCTATCTCTCTACATACATATTTATTCTACATACTTTTCTCTAACAATTAAAGTCTGTATATCTTATTAACTAACGATATCATAGCCTAAACATTTGTAAGGGATTCAGGGAGTGGCACGATCAGAGTAACAAAATATATGAATAAAACAGTCCTTTAATATTATAATTAGCTATATATTTTAAGTGCAATATTTTTGTCCGTCTCTAATGACTTCCAAACTCTTCTCCAGTCGCTTGGTCCTAAGGACCACACACACTATTCATTCATTCTCAATCTCGCACATAAACATACATATCACTCTAGTCGCAGTCACTGAATCGCTTGTATACTTTATCACACGCATACCTTCATACATACAGTATACACCTTCACTCTTATAATTCCTTACACATTAAAACTATAAAATAAAATAAATAAAACTAAATTAACACTAGATTTACGGTTGTTGATTATACCTATTTTTCTAAAGTAAGACAATCTGATTCATACAAGAAAATTGAAGTTTTTTGCAAAGAAAATAATTTCAAAACAAATTAAAATGAACAATTTATCATTAAAAAATTGACCAACCAATATATTATATATATATATAGCAATCAGATTTTGAATGAGTCAAATTGACTCCGTAAATCTAGTGTTAAAATAAATAACTGTAAAAACTAACTCGTACTACTCTCCACTCAACTCTGTCTATATTTCTACTATGTCTCCCTTCGCTACGAACTCCAAGTCTCAACTAGCTCTCTCAAAAATTCACACTCGCATCCACCGTCGACACTCTTTCTCACATTCTTTATTGCTCATTTTCTCCTTATCCACAGACTAAACATTCACCCTAGCTTTGGAATTCGTCACACTCCAAATCACTATTCTAAGCATACACTCTCTTCTACACAAAATCCATCCACACTCACTAATAATAAACTATTTCCTATTTCTAAAAATTACATACTACAATATGAAGAATTAATTCTTACAATTTGGAAAACATTACTCGCAGGATGAACTGTTTGAAGTTTCTGTTAACCCTTTGTCGACGGAGATATTTTTTAACACTTTACCGACCGGTAGTCGATTAATCGAGTTTTCGGGCCCAACACTTTTGGGCTTTTAACTTATTAATTGGTCGCTACGGAAATGAATAAATTGTTATTTTTCATTGCGGTTAAATGTGCCAAGGACTCAGTGAAGAAACTTTGCAATTTTCGACGAGATATCAGTATCAGGGAAATATTTGCGTGCAAGTGACCGATCAGAAGTGGGTAGGATGTTAAAAAATACCAGTCGGTAAAGTGTTAATATTGAGAGGTAATCATTTATTTAGTAACCCGGAACCACCTTTTAACCAGAAAGTTAGACTTTATTAATATAAGTAAATTATACGTTACAATTTGTGTAATAATATGAAAACAGCGGTATTTTAATTAGCAGACTTTACCTTCTATTATAAGTATTAATAATATATATTAAATTATAATTCGATTCAGTTTCAGGCCACATTTATACATCTCTAGTCTTCAAAGGTTTAAAAAAAAGAACAATAGCATTTACTGACAATCTGCCTCGATATTTCTCGTTAACGAGAGGGTCTTACGAACTCGAGCAATCATTGTTCGTACTTCCTTCAAGAGTATTGTAAAAAAGAAGAAACGTGGTTGCGTAAAGTTAATCACAAATGGCGCACCTCTTCGGTCACTTCGACCCTTCGTTTTTTGCCGGTCGACGGAACATTTCCACCGGGAATATTTCTCTGCAATTTAACGCGAGATCGGCCAAGAGGAAAGTCATTTCGGTCTTCCAAATAATCCGAGTAGAATTGCGACTTAAAGGCACGATCGTTAAAACTTTCACCCACCTCGAGCACCGTTCTCGACGCACCCTTATCGCTGGCCGCTTTAACGATGCACGAGCTTCCTGGCGTGAAAACCCTCGCTAAAAATCAGCCAAATCACTTCCTTGTTTCTCGTTTTCTTCCGATTCCGCAGAATCGGCTGGATGTTGCTCATCGAATAAGATATTCGTGCTTACAAGTCCGATATGCCACTTTTCCTCGTTTCTCAGCGATCGTGCCTCCGTTGAGTTTTGCATCGCGACATCTTTCACGAGACACTGTTCGTTTCTCCATTCCAAGTCGTTTTTCTCACGGACGATTCGCGAAATGGTCTTTGCAAAAGACGAAGCCAATATCGTCGAGGATTCTGAGATCTCAGCGAGTGGAAAGATACGGCTTTTGATTCTCGAAGAAACGTTTGCAACTCGTTAAATTGCGCGCGTCTAAATTGCGAGGGTGGCTTTCACGTAGACATTTGCCCGTAGAAATTTTGCTCTTTATCGTCGACTCGAGTCTGTGGAAATTTCTTCTTTATCCGAGACGATCGAGTCAGCAATTTTTTCGCATCGAAGGCTGACAGCATGGAAGACGAGAAATTTTGAACAATTGCCCTTCTGCGCGCGACTTTGGCGAATCTTTCGTAAGGGGTGATAAGGAGAGGTTGATAGCGCGAAATTCAAGGAGATACGAAAAAGGGGAGAAACTATCTGGAGAAACGTAGGTAGTCGCGAAACAAGAGAGGCGATTAAACGTCGCGGGAGACCCGTGCGTTGTTGGGGGTAGGTAGGAACGAAATTAGGGTGAAAGAAAGGTGTAATAAAGTCATGGCATGATAACACTTGCCGAGGAATATCGTGCTTTTCTGCTCCGCTAAACAACGATAAACCGCACGGCTCGACCCTCTCTTCTCTACGTTCTCTCTTTCTCTCTTTCTTCTCGTTGCCGGCTACAATTTCACCCTATTTCGCGTGCAATTTCGTCCGACGATTATCTGTCCGTGGTACGCTCGCAACCCACCCCCGATGGAAGAGGGACGGTCGCGAAAAAACCTGCGCCGTGTTCGAGTTAATTTTCCCCCCCGGAAGGTCGCTCTTAAAATCTCCCTTGAAAAGATAAAAAAAAAATATACGCGTGGCCGGACTTTAAATCGACATTATCGATCACATCGCCGCGGGACACGTGGCGAGAGAAATCCCTTTAATTTTCCAAACGTCCACCAATTTCACCCGCTCTAATAAACGTCAAAGCAGATTTTCACGTCGTGCCTCGACGAATTTGTTGAGGATTTTGGGTGGATTTGAAATTTACTTTAAATCCCTGGCACAGATAGCAATTAGAATCCATGATGTTCGATGGAATTAAAATCGTAGATTTGTCCGGACATCCGGAAAGAAATATCGTGCTATTTAAACGCCAAGCTTTTGCGTGTTACGTTTGACGGTTTTAGGGGAAATGGTAAAAGAGAGAGAGCATGATAGAGATACTTTTAAAGAGAGAGAAAGAAAGAGAGGAAGAGAAAGAGAAATAAGAAAAGAGGAAGGAAGAGAAAGTCGTGGCATAATCCTCAATAAGGAATCTTTCTTGCTGGTAGCCGGTTCTTCCGACGTGGCGCAGACAGTAACCGCGGGTTTATCGTGAAAGGCGGTAAGCCGATTCCCAAGGGAGAGCCCGCATCGTTCGTCCCGCCGGGAAATCCCTCAATGACGCCGGGAAAACGTGTCTGGAAAACCTTCTGTCTACCTCGACTTTCAGACCGATCCCCCCGTAAAGAGTTAATCGTTCAACGATCTCTCCTTCTTCTTCGTTCTCCACCAAAAAGAATTTTCCCTGCCGTGGAAAATTTTCTAAATGAAATTTCACTCCTTTCTCCTCGAGAATCTTTATATTTTTAACATTAGGTTTACGGAAGCCGTCAAATTGACTGATTCCTACCTTTTTAGAAACGCCTTCCAAACTTATAGAGACGTGATACAATAGATATTTCTGATGTATGTTATAATATACAAATTACTTAACTGATCATCTTCTTTGTAGCCCGATCCCCCTATTACCAAAGTCCTTATTTAACCCTTTGCGTTCCTATGTCGAGCTACACTCGACACAGCTTTTTGTGACACTTAATGTTTCATATACTAATTATCGACTTTTCGAAATCAACAATAATGTTGCATTTTAACAAGAATACACCGCAGTATCTACAATTGTTCCTAGTATTAACACGTTCACGCCAGCGTTGCAATTTGCGTTTTTCTCCTAGGGGCGGCTATTTTAACCCTCTATGGGCCGCATTTTCTGTGACATCTGAAGATTAGTTGCACGATAGCACATTAGAAAATAATAAAAGGACTATTATAAATAATAACTTTTACTTGATTTCGAAACGTTGGATTGTAAAGAATTCAAAGTTACAAGGAGTCATAGAGGGTAAACCATCTGAACGACACTGAAGCGCGAGCCACCGGTGGTACGCGCCGCCCAATGGGACACCCAATCGCCGGCCACCGGTGGTACGCGCCGGCGTGAATGTGTTAAATAAAAACGAGCAATCAACAGTAGACAATTTTCCGAGATTATATTTGCTTATCTGACAAAAAGTTATTAAATTAATTCGGAGCGCAAAGGGTTAATATATTGTGGTGTAATAGATTTCACGCCCGTAAATCTAGTGTTAACGATGCCAAAAAAAAGAAAAATTCTTTCTTCGCGCTCTATGAATTCATTCGGAATTTCCAAGGACGAGAAGAATTTGCGAATTTCCGGCGACTCGCGGGAAAAGCCTTTGGGGCTCGACGTCGCGTCGAATATTTCTCCGGGAAGCTATTTCCAAGGAGGTGCAGAGTAGCCACGACCTTCCGCCAAGTGTCTGGGAAGTTTTCCTCTCGAGATGCGAGAGGGAATCGGGGTTGAAGTTTCGACGACCGCGAGGGACTCCGTCGGTCCTCGTTTCGGCAACTCTCCGACGTACCTCGCCGTTAAACTTCCTCGTCAATCGTGTATTCGACTTTTAATCCCTTTCCCGCGTACAGCCTCAAGGTAGGATGCAACTTCTTCGAAGGATCTCGCACGAGAGAGAACTCCTTCCCTTTGCATGTTTACTGCCAGCAGAGTTGATAACATTAGGAAGGAAATGTCTTTAACGAGAATTTACCATGAAATTGTTATTGTTTTTGCTCTATTCTTTGTTAATCCATTAATCTACGATGTCTTTTTTGTCTGACTGTGTAATGATTCAAAATTAATTCCTGACATCAAAGTTCTCACTGATTTAATTATTTCACTTATATTTCATACAACTGGTAACTTCATATCATCATTGTCAGTGATATTTCGTATAACTGAAAGAAATATCAACACTAAAATATTACCACACCAACTAATACTAAAACACATGAACGCCTCAGGTATTTTGCTACTTTCATTATTTCTACTGAAGTGAAACTTTTTCTATCAAATTCATATCTTTATAAAGCAGAAACTTTAAAAATACAGATAGCTATATCTTCGGCAGACTTTTATCTTCTTAACGCCAATATTTAAATATTCAATGTGTCCAAAAATTCATAAATATTGCAATCTAAACGTAACATGAAATTTCATTGAATTTAATACCGCCGGTCATCCGTGACCCACATGGTACTTAATTTAAAAGTATACAAATAGTGAGACCGTTTCTCAACCGGCTGATATTTTCAATTTAATAATTTTTGAAATACTTCAAACTTTGAAATTCCATTTTCGGTGCCAGAAGTGTCAAAATTGTAGGCTAAGGGGTTAACTGATGACATTGTTCTCCATGAATCAGCAGTCCGGTGCATCCCAGATGCTAGGAACTGCATCGTCCACCCAGTCGTTGAATTTTTGCGCTCAAAGGACAGGGAAGATAATCGAGCCATCTTTTATCGTCCTCCAGCGCGTAAAAGTGTTACAGCCTCGTAGAAGAGTTCCAGAGTGGCGAAAAGAATGGGTATAAAAACCTCGCTTTACAACCTCGCTCCTTTATACGATTTCTGCCTACGTACGACGCGGATAAAACCCGGGCTAACGATTTCCCGAGTTTTACGTTTCAACGAAGAGTTGCAGAGCGAGCGGAATTCCTTTTAATTCACCCCAAAACACGGCGCCCGTCGTACGTTTTTCCTACGGAGCGCGTAGATCGCAATCTCGCTTGTTTACAGCCGATCCGACGGCGTGGAGAACGACGCGCGAGGGAGAAATCTACGGGGTGAAATTTAAAGGGAAACCCTCCATCGATCGGACAAACTCGGAGGGTAGCCGTGCTGAAAGAATCACCGGAGAATTCCAGTCGCAACTTCCGCTTCCGTTTTCGCTTCGTAGATCGCCGTTAAGATGGCCGCGTCAAAGAGATGGCTGCGATCCAATCTTTCCCTTTGTTGAGAGAAAACGAGGAGACAGCCTAACAGGTCGAGCCGATGCGGGCGACGTCGAAATCTTCGAAATGGAGAACGACCTCGCGGAGGTGGAAATTGGGGATGGTGCGTTTCTTGGATTCGTTTCGGACGAGATCGTAGTCTAAAATGCATCGGATAGATCTAAGAAATCGATGCTAAAAAAGACAAACTCCTGTCTTCGCATTGTGCGAATTCATGCGGCATTTCGA
This sequence comes from Cerceris rybyensis, assembly GCA_910591515.1. NCBI lineage: Eukaryota > Metazoa > Arthropoda > Insecta > Hymenoptera > Crabronidae > Cerceris > Cerceris rybyensis. The sequence goes on from OU342795.1 coordinate 10,234,093, forward strand.
AGAGCGAGAGGAATTTGCGAATTTTTATACCGCATCGTGTCTCACAGTGGAATGGTAGTGCTATATTGCAGTGTTTAAAGGGGAAGAAATAACTTGAAAATTATTTGATAAACATTTCTTTAAAAGAAATAATTAACGCTTATAGGCGCTGCTCACTCATTCAGAGCGGCGTTAGACGTTATACGCATTCAAAGGGTTAATAATCGCTCCAAACAATCCTAATTGTAATATTCAAACAGTATTAACACTAGAACTACCAAGGAAGTCAAAATGACTCGTTCTTAATTGTTTCCTAAAGCTCTCTAACCTTATAGGAGCAAAACTTTAAGTCATAGAGCTAAAATTCTACGTTGATCTTATAAAATATAAAGTACCGAATCTATTACCTTTTCCATCCCTTGATTTTTGTGGTTCCAAAGACATATTTAATATAGTGTAATGTAATAGATTTAAAGCCAGTAGTTCTAGTGTTAGGGAGACCAACTCTCATTGTCAGAAACCAATTGCAATTAGAAAGGCAACTCGTAAAGTACCGACGCGAGTGCAAAGTGCCAAAGTGTTTAATACACACGTCTCGCAACGATGAACAGGTTTTTTGTCGTTGCAATAACAGAATCGTCCCACCAGTTAGAAAATCCAGCCACCCCCTCGACAAACAGTCCTCAAACAATATTCTCCCTGTGTCTTCTAAAATATCAATTGAGATAAACTTGCTCAATTAATTCCATTAAGAAGACCAACTCTCAGAAACCAATTGCAATTAGAAAGACACCTCCCTCGTACCAAAACTGCCATAGCAAGTGCAAAGTTCCAACGTGTGCAGTATACAGGTCGCGAAACGATGGATGGCTTTTCCGTCGCTCCAATTATGGAATCGTTGTTCCAATTACAAAATCGAGTCAGCCGGCGCCTCGACCAACGCTCGATACGGCTGGCTGTAACTCTGTATCGGTTTCCGTTGTAAAATTTTAACGACTCTACTCGCAAAATTGCAACGAACGTGAGAGCTAGTTATAAACGGCACACGCACGCTCCGTCGAATTCATCCTCGCGAAACGTCATCGCCGTAACGCCCTCAGTTTTGTTTCCGACGAGTTCCCTCGTTATCGAGAATCCAGTTATTCCTCGATGTTGTGTCCCTTTAATGGCTCGCGGCCCCACGCAGATCCGCAAGATACTTTCCGAGTATTTCTGACAATTTTTCACATTTTTACCTCTCCCTATATTCCGTTACTTTTGTCGCCGATGGAAAACGTAGCTTGAGTATGCGCGAGGGGGTGATTGCATGCAGAAAGTAATCCGTAAATGGTGGTAAAGTAGGTTTACGTTTGTTGGACGATTTTAGATGTCGGTCGAGGCTTTCGAGACTGCTGTGAATTATGGAGGTTGTACTTAGGCCTTGCAAGTATTCCTGTCTATCGCACTTTAAGGATGAAAGTTGGGAGACTTTAGCAAACGCGGAGTTAAAAGCTTGCAGTTGCAATTGAAGGGCTTGAATTCTGATCGCTGAAACTATTGAGAGGTTTGTTAAAATATAAATTCAATATATCGTAACATATTGGCAGAAATGACTGTATCAGATAAAATCTAAAGATATAAAAAAAAGAACACTGAAAGTTGAAAATCGTTGGAATCAACCTAAACTTCTTCCTCATCTCTTTTAAGGTAGTTGCTTCACGCAGGTACCGTCGCTAGATCGGGTTCATCCCCCCATAGAAATAAAATTAGTATTTTCTACGGGATGTATTAGGAAGTTGTTCCAAAATATAAAATATTTAATTTTAGAGTTTTTGATAGTAAAATAAAACTAAAATTCAAAATTAATCATAATGCAACTTTTAAAAAATTTTTAAATCTGCACTTTAGTTATGCTACGTCATTGAAACACACATTGTGCTTATTCCGTATATGTACACACGTACACAACCATCCATTTATTTGTGACGCGGACTTGGCACCTTCGCATTTTAGTTATATGTTTAACCTGTACATATGTATACTGTCATATGGTATCTATAGTAATATCCCCTCCTCTACTAATAATTATGAAACGAAGACTTTATTTTTACATATTTATGAAAAACTAACTGATAAAAGCATGTTTTTTTTTTTTCTAAATGATTCAGAATATATTATTGTATTACACTGTAGTTTTTCGTTTCAACGTTGTTTATTTTCGCCACAATAAAAATTAATATATACTACTTTCCCACGCTTTTCCAATGCAGTGTGTACAAAAGTATCATTTTTAATTGCAATTATTTAGCGTATAACGTGGTGAACGGTCATCAAATTTCACTATCATATGTATTACATATCTATTTATATATAGTTCAAGTTTGAACAACTTCTTGTTTATTTCGAATCATGAGACAAGTACCTTAAATCCAGTTGTTTTACTTTTCTTCGATATTTTCCCATTTTACCTCGACTCAACGAAATAAAAACCAACGAGAAAATAAGCAACCATACAGAAATAGGATACACACTCTTGCGGCCATCGAATCGCACCTCTCTCCCATAAAAATGACCCTGCGGCTAAATCCTGATCCACGCAAACATCGTCCACTCCCTTCTTCAACCCAAAGAATCCACTTTCCAAAGTCTCTCAGGGATTCTCCACCCTCTTGCAAATTATTTGCACGAACGTCCGGTAGATTTCGTGGAAATGGAACGTCTTTGAAAGGCGCAGAACTGAGTTCACGAAGGCTTTGTGACGAGGTCGGTGAATTCGATAGGAAATCGAAATGGACATCGAAGCCCCGTTACACTGGACACCGTGCTGGTGCTCCAATTACGAAGGTATCGAGTATTGCGTCTCTGTTGCCGATGACGTCAAGTACGTTCAACGGGGGTGAAGGTAGAGACGAGGGAGAGGTTTGAATACGTTGATTCCCGCGAGGGGGTAATCGAATGGAGGATCGAGCTTGTTACGAGGACAGGGTATTCAGCTCGGTACGTGGCTAACGATTTCCCCCTGACCGCAGGAGAGATCGTCTTATCGAGACGGGGGTGGAATAGTTTCCCGCGACGATCCTCCGATGTGGTTTCGGACGGGGGGTAGTTTTTTCAACGAACGCTGAGAAATTTGGGGAATAAAGATATTCTGTACGTTGGGGGTGGTTAACGAATCGATGGCAAAGCGATTTTTGGTTTTTCATGGCTGACAAGAGAAGACTTCGCATTTAACATCATCACAACACAATCGATCAAATTTTCCGCCGCTTTATTCCCCCTTTTTCAAAGTACTTATTTAATTTATTAAAATATGATAGATTTCAGGCCTTTAGTTCTAGTGTTAAATACTTTCCTCTATTGTTACTTACTAGTAAGGAAGACACAAATTTCAGTATTTTGATAGCCAAATTTTAGTTGGTAAATTGTGAAATATTTTTAACACTAGATCTACCGATGTTTAATTCATGTTACAAATTGTCAAATAAATCTGTCTGTATGAAACAAATGATGGGGGCAGAAAGGTTGGCCAAGTCAATCACTTACAGTCTTCAAACTAAACGCAGAAATTTGAAAAAGAAACAGCGTTAGGAGTTTTAGGAACATTTTGATAAAAATCATGGAAATTCATTTTGCCTCCTTGGTAGATCTAGTGTTAAGAAAAAAGGTCTATGTTATGTATATACAGAAGTTTTGCTGTATGTGAAGATTCACTGGAGATGGGGATGTATGTTTGAAACCTTGAGAAAATACTTCGTAACAGAAAGTTGGATGGAATATTTAAGCAGCTCGTTCTGCAAGTGGTATAAATCTATTATTGAGAAAAGAGTGTTGAAGTTAATTTTATCTAATGTAAGTATAGGTCTCTTCTTTTCGTATGTCAAATGAATGTCAATTGAATAAAACATCCTTATTATCTCGTCTAGAAAAGTTCAACCATTGCATGTTATAGCATAAAAGCTTTTGTAGAATGTCTTAAAACTTTGAACGTTGGAAGAAAGGGACTTGCACCACCTCCACCTATAACGACTGGCTTGTTACAAAAGCTTCGAAGTTTTCTGGAGCTCAGAGAATAATCAAATATACTCTGACCTCCTCTATATATAAAGGACTATATTTAAGGGAACAGCATGCTCTACGCTCTCAATTTTTAAATTTCAAAGACACTATCACTAAGGGATGATATTTAGAACAACCACTCTACACAGAGATCAGAGTATCGATAGATATTTCAAAAATTTGAGCAGCACACGATCAGCTAGACTTTCTCGAGGAATCGAATCGAACAGAATTCTCCTCGAAGACATTACGGCATTTTATCGCTCCAACTCGCGTGACAGAACCTTCCATGAAGACCAGGCCGCTTATCGTTGAAGTATCCCTTAACCGACCTCTCTAATTGAATTGCATTCCTATTTCAAATCTTCCTACGTGAACCAACCACCCTAACATTGGTCACGCGCGAGGAAAAACGACAACGGAGCAATTCTCTCGTCGTTTCCCAACCGCAAACGGAATTTCGCGATAACTCGGGCAACGGTTGTTAATAGCGCGACAGTTTATCGATAATTCGAAAGTTCCAGCGGAACAATTTCACAGGAAGGTCCGAGATCTGAAAACGTCCGAAGCACGAGTCTCTGAGAAGGTGAAACGAGAGGAATTTGATTTCCACATCTCCAAAGGTCCGTCTCGATTTCTACTCTCTTAGATCGAACCAGTGGAATTTCACTGGTTCGCCAGTGGAAACTCACTTGTTTACCAATGACACTCACTGGTTCCGCCAGTGATCTCACCGGCCATCAAAATTCACTGGTTTACCAGTGAATCTCACTCGTCAGCATATTCAAAAATAAAACACAGCGCATGGTGCTGCGGCAGCGGATGCAAATTTCACTGGTTCGCCAGTGAGATTTGTATTCACTGGTTGAACCAGTAAAATCTCACTGGTTCGATCTAAGAGAGTACATTCGCACTCTGTTTCCTCATGCCGATTATTTTCCCACAACACCATAATACTTGCAACAAATTTTCTAATATGATAACAAATAAACTATTTTTTCATATTTCATTACGTTTCTAGAAAGACCAAGGTTCAAATTCCACGAGTTGCTCTCGATATGTACTCGTAGTCGCAGATTCCGAAATCAGCGAGGGTGAAAAGACAGGAGAGTGAGAACCAAAGGGGGTGAATGCGGTCGATAGGAGATTCCTTCGATGAATGGAACTCTCGGTATTTTTCGAGGGTGATCTCGTCAAGTACAACCCCTTGCTCGAAGAAAGGCTTCCTTAAAAATTTTCACAGCATTTTTCCAGTCGCGTGTAACCGAAGAATCGCTAATGAGCACACCTTTTAAATTACGATGAAAGTTTCAAATTTCGCATATTCACTGTTAATGATTTTATCGTGAGGGAATTTCGAGAGAATCGACAACAACGATTCACGGCTCCAATTAATCAAAGAGGTCGGCTTCTTCCGCGAAAATTAAACTTACGGAGGGAAAGACGAGTTAAAGGGGCAAGAGGATGAAGAGGAGATTCCATCGAAGGGCACATAGAAGAGGGTTTCTATGAGAGCTTTTAATTTCCACTCAACGTAGGAGAATCGAGCGTCTTCCGAGTCTCGGAGGATGCATCGTTTCGCTTCCCAAGTGTCCTCTTCGTCCTGCTTCCACGAGTTTACTCGAGTCTTCGGTACACACGTCGTGGTTTCGAGGGTTGCCGATTGTTGTTAACTCGTAATTAAGTTTACGATGCTCTTCGCACTCTTGAATCGCGAACAGCGAAGGAAGGATGTCAGAATTGACCTTTGACAACTTTCTCAAGATTTTCTGACTGTCCAGAGCTTCCCGAGTCGAAAAGTCCAGCCTAAAAAGAATATTCAAATCCTAGATTCTTTTGATCTCTCATTTGCCGCTTAATTATGTGTACCATTTTGAACTTCAAAATCCTCAACTAGTGTGTCTACGCGCCTCAAAGTCCTGTAAATATGATTTTTAGGAGTTATATGGACTGATCAGGTAAAATTTGTATTCCAATTTAATCTGACATCCCCTAAAAATATTTCAGAAGTTCCAAGTCTGTCGACTCATATTCTAAAAATAGGGCTTTCAGGAGCAAGTTGGAATTAAATTATCATTTTAATCCATATAAATTCTAAATCTCCTAAACCAAATTAATTTTTAGTATATCGAGAATTTTTTTGGATCTCGATCATTCCACTCCAATACCAATCCAATTCTAAAGCTCCTCATTATAGAATGCTGAGGATTATTTTGGGCTGTATGAAGCCTAAATTGCTCCTAAACTAGGTAAAAGTGGCAAAAAGTAACAAGTGTAGGGCGGTTGTGGAATTAAAATTTGCATTCTTTTATATGTAACATATTTTTCCATATTCAGCCTAAATATCCTAAGTTATTTGGTAATTTAGGAGAATTTTGGGCTGAAATTTTCGACTCGGGTTCTTTTAAGGTAGTTCTAGCTGGATTCAGAACTACAAGTTTCTTTTTTCATTAGAAATGAAAAAAATTGCGTAAGAATTAATGCAGGGGCTAACTTCACAGAGGTCATTTCATTCACTTTTTAGACATTAAAAAACATCTTTCTCTGTAACTATGAAGTAAAAAATTATGAAAAAATTCAATAATATTCCGAAAGCATAAAATAATATATTGCTATTTTTTTATTAGAATCCATCAACTCGTTTTTCCATTAGAAAAATAAAAAAAGATTTTACGGACTCAGGAAAAATTTTTTTCCATAAGGCCCATGTTAAATATGTTATTTTTAAACACGATTTATTCATAAACCGTGTGGATGAACTCGTTGAGTTTCCGGTTATAATCATAAAATATCATGAAGAATATATTTTCCAAATTTTAAGGAAATCTATCGAAAAATGATAAGTGCCTAGAACTACCTTAATTCACGAGATATTTGTTCCATTTTCAGAACGATCGTTTTTCAATGAATTTCAAATTATTTCAACCCCCGAAACCTCGAACAAAAACCTTTACCAATAATTTCTCGTCACGACGTCCAAATTGTAATTCCTTTCCTTCGATGTGATTAAAAATAAACAGGTATTCCCTCAGTGATGCTATTTTCGTAAAGTTTTCGCGAGAATCCGCGCAAAATGGGAGCACCGCGAGATACGAGCATCGATAACGTCACGAAAATGGGGAAGGAGAGGAAAAAGCAGAGGGAAAGAGTGACAAGGGGGTGAAACCAGGAGGACGACAGGACGAAGAGGATCGTCCCGTTGCAAAAGCGACATGTGTGCGCGTGTCAGAGGGGCGATGGTTTATCTAAACGATTATCTTGGCCCAGTTTGGGCATTCGAGGGGTAGGAGGGTTGCGAGGCGCTCGTTCGAGGATGACAGCACTCGATATGGCACTCGATAAATTTACGAGGACACCTCGTGCACCCCTCCAAATCTGCCACGGCAGAACGTGAACTACCCTCTGCCTATCCTCCTCCTCTTCTACCATTTTCTCACCCTCCTCCACCTCGTCAATGGTCTCGATCACTCGATCGGCTCGTGACGTCCGCCCGAAGCGCGGAAATTTCGAGTAATTCAATTCGACGTTCGATCCTGCCGAGTTTGAATTAATTAGGAAGAGCTCGTCCTCCCCTCGCCATTGATGATGATCGTGCAACGATAGCCTGACGATCATCGACACGTTCCTCGTCATTCCTGGACTCCAAGGATCTGCCGAATTTCGAGAATTTCACAGGAAGATATGTTCGATTATCCTTTGTGTGAAATTTTCAAGAGTATTTTGATTCTTGTGAGGGGGAGGATCTTGGTTTTCCCTTTAATTACAATCTTCGTAGTCCTTCGCCGGCTATAATTCACGTCAGGAGCGACGAGGGCGAGTTAAATGCAATTTCGCGGTATAAGGGTAGAAGTCTCGCCGATTTCCCTTCACCGGGTAATTTCAAACCGCGGAAAATGTGGCTGGGAAAGGACCGAAATGAAAAGAAACCGAGGTCACGGGGGGGGAAAACGACGAAACGACAAGTGCCGGGCGCAATAAGAGCCTGGCATTATTTATCGTCGGGTTGGGACCTTGTGATATTAATTATCGTGTTTTATTTCGTCCCAAGACCACCGTAATTAACATGCCAAGAATTTTTAATATCGAATACTCACCCTTCCAACCGCGAATTTATAAAAATAATCTTCTCGACTTTCGAGATTCAATCTACCCTATTCTCGACCATGAGAAACGTCGAGGCGCGATTTGATCTTCCTAAAACGAGGACGAGCATACGATGTTAATTAAACGGTCAAAAGATACAGAAGACAAAGGGATATGTATCAGTTGCGCAGCCTTATAAATTCTATGGGAACAATGTTGCAAAACTGATACGTTGTAACGTTACAGACTCGCCAGAATGTTACAATTTCAACAAAGACGTTAAATAAGCCTTCGTTAATCTCGTCCAATTATTCCAGCGATAACGCTGCAAAGTATGTTTAATAAAGCGAGCAAAGAGAACGTTCACCCGCCGAATTCTCCACGTTTAAACGGGGGTTGACCGAAGAAATTCAGTTTCCTCCATGCTCATAGATGGGAGAAAATATCGGCAACATGGTACACTCGAGTTTAGTATATTCCGCTCGTTAATCGATACAGCAACGATATCGTTGACGTAAATTCCACAGAGTTAATCCAACGCGAGACTCGAATACATCGAAGAGTCAACTCGAAAGTAACATCGGATGAAATTCAACCCTACGATTTCAACCACCATAGCGATTACGGTTGGACGATGAAAATTTCAGCAGTGCATTTCATATTGCCGAGATCTGAATGCAACTAAACGAGAACGAAAGATCTAATCTGCGAAATAACGCCGGCGGGCTTTCGTGTATTAGGCCACAAACGAAATCAGAGAAAATGTGTGCCAGTTTACTCGCACCGGCTAAACTTTTCCACGAGGTAACGAGTTCACCCGAACTGGAGTTTATCGCGCGCTCTTCTCTGCCCGGATATTGTGGTAAACTTAAAATTTCCAAACGAAACGACGGGATTATCCGCATGGAGCCAGCGCGTAAACTTTCGGCTTCACGGCGACCATATCATCTACGGATTTACCCTGCATTTTTTTCCCTCACCAATTTTACGCTCCGTTAGAAATTTCCTTTCTTTCTCAGTCTCTCTTTCGGACTTTCAGCAAGAATATTTCGTTTTTGGGGGTTTCATTTGATAATATCAATTTCATAAAGACACGAGAGAAGTTTCTCTCGTTTTATTAGGAGCAACTTTAAGACCCTGTTTATGCCCTTGCTTAACTTTGACTGCATTAATTGAAGAAGTTTTGCCTTTTGGAAACTAATGTTCAAATACTTCCTTCTCGTTTAGAATCTTCTCATAATTGTCTCAAATATTACAAAACCCCATGGTGTTTTATCTCTCTGGGATAAACTCCAAAATGCTTCATCCCTTAACACGTTGAACGCCACTGATATTTCGCTTGTTTTATTATTTCTACTGAAGTGATATTTTTTCTATTTAAATCCTATCTCTGTGGAGCAGAAATTTTAAGGATACAAATAGATGTAAGTTCAGCAGAAATTTACCTTTTGGGCACTGGTATTTACATACTGAATGTGTTAGAAAATTCGTAAGTATTAGGTATAAGGGAAAGTTCTGTCGTTTTTAAACACGTGCACTTTTATGCGTTGTCGATCCTTAGAAAGAATTCTGATCCGACTAAAACCCGTTTAAACACTTATTACAATTTTTTAAACTTGTAAAACTCTTACCATGAGCGAAGAAAAAGTGCACTTAAGACATTGCACGTTGTATGAGTTTCAAAATGGAAATAACGCGATGGGGGCAAAAAAAAACAACTTGTATGACATGTTTGGAGAGGATGCAGTAACAGTTCGAAAATGTCAAAGATGGTTTGCGAAATTTCGTTCGGGTGATTTTTCTTTGAAAGATGAACCCAGATCAGGAACGCCATCGCAGTATGATCAAGACAAATCCCACGTTAACCCCTTCAGACCCGAATTTTTTTTCGTTTAAGACAATATTTATTTATTTATAATTTGTAAATGTATATTTTAATGGGCATATGGTCCTTACGCAAAGTTTGTAACATTAACCCTTTGCGCACTAGTGACGCATATATGCGGTCTGAGAAAAAATGTAATTGTCGCGTATCGGCGTATGCATACATGGTTAAAATTGAACAATTCAAATACAACCGGTGAGATAAGATTAAAAGTGAAGTAATTTATAATTTATATAGATTGACAGCCCAAATTTCTTATAAAAAGGTAGTTTTGGACCGCCAAATAAATGACTATCTGTCATTATTCAGAAATGTCTCCGTCCGCAAAGGGTTTTAAGTAGATACTGAGAAACATTTGTATAAAAAAATAAAATTCATTAGGTGTTGGAACTAAGTTTAAACCTATACGTAATAAAATACAGCACTAAAAGTGTTATGTACATTACAATGTGCACAGGGTCCGAAGGGGTTAACTTCCACAGAAATGGGCTTCAAGCTTGGAATTCATCAGACTACTGCTTTGGGTCACATTAAAAGACTTGGTTTCCTGTCCAAACTCCCTGTTTGGATGCCACACGAATTAAAAACGACAGAACTTTCCCTTACACCTAATAATACAGTTGAAAGGTTAGATGAAATTTCATTGAATTCAATAGCGCCGGTCACCGGTGACCCCCATAGCAGTCAACGTGTTAACATCGTATTTCATGGTATGCCATCGGCGACAGAAAGAAAAATACCCTTCGACGAAAGAAAGTAAGATACGAGTTTTTTTTCTCTCTCTCCAAAACAAATCACCCTTGTACGGTTTTCGCGTATTGTAAAAGTGACGTGCAAGCGAGAAAATCCTCCTCGAGGGAGCAAGTTTCCCTTGTGAGCTTTTCTCGAGATTTTTCCCATCGGTCGCGAGAAGCCGAGGCCGTAAAATTCGGATGGAATCGTGGCGAACAACGGTACCAAGGCTCGCGTTACGACGACCTTCGACGTTCTCGACGTCCTCGGCGTCGTCGAGGGTGCTTCGATCGACGGGAACCAGTTAAACCAGGCGGCCATTTTGGCTGGCAGTTGGCGTGCAGCCAACTGCATGCGGGTCGCGCCCGTTGCATCCCTCGACGATGCTTCGAGGGGTGAGTCCAACGGGTGAACGGGGTAAACTCTGTTTCGTGGATTCGTTGAGGCGCGCTTGATGCTTTCTATTTTTTTTTTGGTGCACGAACAACAAAGAATTAAGAGTGGAGGATGATTTAAGGTGAAAGCTGAAGCGATTGAATGTATGACATTTAACCCTTTGCACTCGATGTCTTTTTTAACTCCTTAACCTACGATTTCTTTTCTGATGTGGCGTACAAAGACTCGAAATTTATTCCTGCAATCAAAAGATTTCACGGATTTCTGATATTTCGTAGAACTGAACGTGATATTAATAGTGCAGAAATAATGAGACCGTTTCGTGATCGGCTGATATTATCAATTTAATAGTTTTTGGAAGAAGTCAAAATTTTCTGTTCCATTTTCCGCGCTACGAGCCCCACGCGCAGTTGTTGGCTAAGGGGTTAATCGAACGAAGTAGGAAATCCAGATAAGTTTGCGCAGAGTGACGAGTGTCTTACAACGTAATATAATTATATACTGAACTTACCTTAAAGAAATATTGTATTTTAATAATTTATCTGTACTTACATCTTTAACGCGTTGACTGTCGTGTGGGTCACCGATGACCGGCGCTTTTGAATTCAATGAAATTTCATGTAACATTTAAATTGCAATATTTATGAACATTCGGACTTGCGGAATATTTGAATATTGAAGTTAAAGATAAAGGTCTGCCGAATACTTATCTATGTGTGTCTTCATAGTTATTATTTTATAAACATGTGAATTTAATAGAAAAAGTTTCACTTCATTATAAATAGTGAAATTAACGAAATACCAATGGCATCCAACATGTCAAAACTGCAACTTTGTGATATTGAATTCTATAAATTTTCACAAATTAATTTACAAAGTAATCATAAGTAATATTTAGCTGTTATTTCACCACAAAAGATACCACAAGAAATATAAGGGTGACTGACAATCATCTCGCAAGTCCAAAGGGTTGAATAATAATTTAGGAAAAATCTCCTGATAGTGAAAATTTGGTATCACTTTTACCGTTCTTCTTTTCACCAAACCGTAGCTTCAATTTCGTGCATCGATCACGTCAAACATTTGATAATTGAACCCCGCGGAATGATTTTTCAAATGAATTCAATTATTTCCCACAAGAGGCTCGTCGTAAACGACGCTCCGTATCTTTCGCTCAAAGACAAACCTAAAACTACCCCTGCATGTCGCTGCATACACGTACCACCATTTCCGCGCGATACCAAGTCAACCTACTGAATTTTACGTACACCGTTCTCATCCTTTCGACGCAACGTCATTCCATCCCTGAACATAACATTTCGCAGCATTTCCTAACACATTTCTGCGGCGTTGCACTTCTTATCTGCGAATTACGTATCCTCGTCGTTCCCTTTTCCTCTGTGCGGCCAAATGCGCGTATCTTGAGCTTGCACACGTGAAAATCATGTGTCTGTATCTGTCAAGAAAACGGAATAACGAGTCGCGAGAAGATGCTGCGTTCCAGATCTGCCAGAGGCTCGACGTATCATCCTACGGAAGGAGACCTCGACGCCCGGGATCAATAGTCGCGAATAATGTTTCTTTCTCCTTTCTGCGATTCCCTAGCGTCCGATAAAAAGACATTCTCTTTCTTCTTACTTCTCTTGTAGTTTTTGGCACAATACAATTTTTTTTATTATGAAACACCCATGGGTGAGCATTGTTTCTGATGTGCTCTCGAGTCGTTGTGGAAAAATCGTTGTCGAAGGAATACGAAATAAATAATGAAATGGGGGGGCCAGGTGGATCCTAAAGGTTGAATTTTTAAACTCCAATGGAGAATGGAATTCGGAAAGCTGGAAGTGGTTGAGGGGGAAATTTTGAGAGAGAAATTCGTGAATGTTTTACAAATATGCTCGGAGAATTCGAGAAATTCTGCGAGCGTTGTTTTGAATTTCAAGTTTGGGATATTTTTTGGCCGGCTCTGTTTCGTTGAGTTTGTAGCGATCGATTCGTTTTTTTTTCCCCGGCTGGCTTTTAAGGGAAGGGGACTTCTGAAAAAAGATTGAAATTACAGTGTATTTGTGACGGGTGATGGGGGTGAAAAAAAAATCTATAACTTGCATCGGCGATGCGACGACCGATGGATCTAGTCTCCGACTGGTGAACGTTATCAAACGAGCGGGGAACGGTCGACCACAATGCACAGATTACGATAAGCCATTTCGACGGGACAAGGTTCGCTCGATAAATGATATTCGGATGCACGTTGCTCGGATAACTCGAACCACATAACGACGTTGCGTTTTTATTCGAGCGTGAGCTACAAATCATATTGCAGGGTTGGTGGATTTAACGTGAAATACTGGGAAATATCTTCCTCTGGTACGTCATTTTAAATTAGAAGAAAAAAGAAGATTATCTACGACCTCATTCCTCTTTTTAATCTAGAACGATTAATATATCTCCATCACCTCTAGCGCTTTAACCCTTCGAAGACTAGCGACGCATATATGTAGTGTGAGAAAGAATTTAATATAGGATATTGTCGTGTGTTTAAACCATTAGAATCGAAAAGTTGAAGTACAATTATTGAAATATGATTAAACAAATGATAATTTATAACATATATACACACTAACAATGTAATTGTATAATAAACACGTGGTTTTAGATTGCCAAAGTAATGATTATCTCTTAATGTTAAAAAATGTCTCCGTCCACAAAGGGTTAATTGAAGGAAAATAGAATTTTCCTATCTCGCAGGACATGATTTTCAATTATCAATTACCGTAATTAAGGTTAAATTTGATATTTGCAGAAGAAACGAGAGAGCTTCTAACGAGTCGACCATCTTGACGCTCTCCAGAGACCAACCGCTCGACGCGTCTGACTCGAGGGGTCACTGACCTTTACCTCGCCTCGCGTGCTCATAGGCCAACTTCTCAGCTCTCTTTTTTTTTCCTCTCTTTTTTTCCTACTTTCTCCTATCTTGTAATATTCATTAACAACCACCTACAACGTCTACTTGTAGCGATAAAAATTGCACCTTGCGTACGATGACATTTAACCCTTCGACCGCGAATTCCAGCGTCGAAACGGAGACGAAGAACGATGAGATTTCGACGGGGCAAATACAACAGGGTATTTATCGACGACGCGTCGACGGGACGTGGACCTGGGCCAAAAGATTAACCCAAAACGAGGATAGCTGCGGGGCAAAGATCTGGGACGACGATAAGCTGCGATATTCAATTCCGTGCAGTACCTTTTCGCCTGCATCGCGTATATTTCGCATGGAAAAACGAGAACGCGTAGAATTCGGCTGTAGTGGCAGGAAACGACGGTTGCGCATCCATCGCAGCGAATTTCGCGCGTTTCGAGGTAGATTCGCAAATCAGTTTAACTTCGAAAGCAGCCAGACCAGTCGAACGTTTTGCGCGGACGGGATTTTATGTTTTTCCGCTCGTTGGAGCGGATTTTTACAATCGTAATTGACGCGCGATTGTTACGCGAATGGTTCGAGATTTCACGTTCGATTTTAATGTACGTCAATTCTTCGATAAAAAGCGTGGAATTACGGCAAAACGGAATATAATGCTGGCGTATCGCGGAGAGTTGGAAAACAAACGGCTTCGACGAGCCTCCATTTCCAATTTCCCCTCTGGTTGCACGGTACACTGGAAATGAAATAAAGTCGATCGCTTGTTTCTAGCGTTTCTAGGGGAAAAAGAGAAGAGGTGTGATGTAAAAAGGAACGGAAATTCTGCCGCGTTAAACGATAAACGTTGATCAGAGGAGGAAACATTCACGAGTGACCACCTTACTGCTTTACGGCGTGATTAAATCTTTGCGGTCCGAATTATTTCCTTAATTTGGTAGTGGGATGAATAAAATTAATTTTGCGATATTTTCTATCATTGGTTATTCATTTTTTTAAATGATATCAACAACTATAGGTATTGACGGACATTTTGGTGATATTACGAAATTATTGTGAAATTTGAAAGTCAATAATTGTCAGAAAGTGAAAATCGATGTCAAGTATTGTTCGACATAGGACCGCAAAGGGTCAAAAAATGTATTCCTCGATAACACAACTCCGTAGAAAATCTCACGATATATTACACTACTTTTAGGATAACAGACTTTTAAAAACGTATGATTCTTTCCGAGTCGCCGTGCTGGATGATTTTTTTTTGTAGTTACTCTAACGCTAAGATTTTTAACACATCGCACGCTGGCTAAATATCAGCCGCGAAATTGGTTATATTCGATAATGTTGTTATTTAATCTAATAATAAATTTAAATGCATGAAGCAATGCACAATTGGAACTAAATAACGCTGCCTTCTTTGTCCACTTTACCATTGTCTTCAAAATAGAATAATATGACTGATATTGATCGCTAAAATCTACAATAATATATTTCAGATTCAATGTGTTAACCCTCTATAGTCCGAATATTTTATCGTATGTGAAAATCAGATAATTTTTAAACATTGAATTGCAAGGAATTTCACGATTTTCACGAACTAAATGATAATATTTGAAAAAGTTAGAAATTGAATTTCGAAGCTTAAATGTGTCTTGCGTTAGCTCAGAGTCACATAGTCCCGTAGAGGATTAAGCAGAGTTATACTAAGATTTCTCGATTAAATATTAAAAGTTTTAAATCTCGTTACCAAAATTCGAAGCAATGCCAGTGATATTTTCATACTCGTACGTAAAACGTGAAACGTAGGACGTTTACGCGAACACCCTCGAGTTCCCTGCGAAGGAAGTCTCCGAGGGGTGGAAAACGGATGTCGACGAGCATGCGAACAAAGAGGGAGGCACCGCGAACATCGTTTCAGCCGCAGATATTCCTCGGTCTCCTTGGCGGATCTCATTTACATATCAGTTAGTCCGTAGTAAAACGTCCCGTCTTACAACCCCTTACGTTCCTCCGCCCTCACCGCCAACCCCCGTTGTTCCCGTCATCCCCATCCTCCACGACGCTACCGCACTGCGATGTCGCAGAATCTTTCCCCCCATCTTCACCCCTCTAGCATCCTTGACACCGTTCTCGGTCGTTAAAACTCGCGAAAGAATTTCAGACTCGCGTTCTAGCGCCTTCCAAAGATCTCCGACTCTCGGGTGGTGCTTTTGTGCTATTCCCTTTGACTCGTTCCATCTAGAACGGAGAAACGGAATGGTTTACGTGAGATCGATGGGAAGAGGTTGGGTTAGAAGTAATTAAGTTTTGCCTCATAATATTTATAGCGTATTTCATTATACCACTTTAGAGATGTGAATATATAGTACGCTTAAACGAATGTAAGTTCGTAATGACTGCTACACTTCCGACATTACGTCAGCTCTTCGTTGCACAATTTCTGCACGGGATAAGAGAAACGTTCCAAATGTACTCTTCTCGCCCACGTCTCTCTAAAGCAGCCCACGCATTGCACTCTAATATTCATCCTCGTAAATTCAATTGGATTGAAAGAAATTGTCGAAAACTGGCACTCGTCTCTATCCCTGATGCAAAATCGGTTCGTTCGTCACCCTCGTTTAGCCGCCCACGATTCTTCCAGAGATTCTTCCAACGATTCATCCCCTCGTGTCGACTTTTGGCGGTGAAAAAAAGGGGAAATCCAGGGAGAAATAATCTCCGTTTGCTCGAAGACACGGGCGTTCTGGGGCACTGAGACGGATGGTCCACGATATATCGAAGGGGCGAATGGCATTAAGTAGCTGCTTTCTCGGTTAAAGCCAGGCAGATAGCTCGAGATACGGCCGACAGAACGCAGAAACGGCGGAATAGGAATAACTCGATGTCGAGGGAGCAGAATTACCTCGAGGATTCCTCGTAGCCGCGAGCTGAGTACGTAAGAACAGAACGCTGGAGAACGTCGAAGCGGAACGCCACGAAACGATAAATCTAACCTGCACCGTCCGTGTTTCGCGCATTCGCTTGGCTACCGTCCATAAATTTTCTGGTATCCTGTATCCTTCGAGCGCATCCCGGGGGATCCTCGCGACTTCCTCCTCGCGAAATTGCTCCGCGATCGAATCTCGGACTGTGCTGTACCGACTGAGCTTTCTTCGTTTCGTTCGAATTCCTGGATGGTGCTTGTTTTGTCGTGCAACGTGCTACGTTGACTCTTTGTTTCTTTCGTTTGCTTTTATGGGGAAGATCGTTTGTCGTGGGAGGAAAATGTGGTGTTCAGAGTTGGCTAGTTACTGAACTTGAACAAACTGAATGCCACCGGGGCAAAGGAACAGAGGCTTGCGTTCCACCTTATCTTCTTTAGGTTGGACAAAATGCATAGGGGCGAAGTTTTCATGCAGGTGGAGATGTATGATGGGGGAATACAAATTAACTTCTTGGTATATATAGTTTCAAGTTACAATTCTAACTTTTCTTAGTGTCATATTATTCTTTCTTAAGAAAATCATCTCTTTCTCATGGTGCAACCGATATTCGCTGTGGAACCATCGCTGTAGGAAGGTAGAGAACATTGCCTCCGCCTGTGACCCACAAATTTTCTGTGAACACTGTAAATTTGACACTCGTAATTTTTACGTTAGAAGTCTATAGAATTGATTTAAATGTTGTCATTGAACTTTTAAATTTTAAATTGAACTTTTAAATTGACCATCTCGCAACCCCTACACGAGTGGTGTCGTCGGACACAAAGTCTCTGTCGTAAGTTTATTTTATTTATGATCACTCCCTGAATCCGTCACAACTAGATGACGACTCACCATGTCTGAATAGTTCTCACCCCTTCGAGATTGCACTCTGAAATCTTGCTTCTTCTCATCGTCAGCTGAAGAATTAATAAAATTTTGGGAAAGAATTCGTCGATCAACTCGATCGCTTTCATCCACCGTTGAGTTTCCCGCAAATCTTCGCTCTCGGACGAATTTCTGACGACGAAGATCCGCGTCGTTAGTAGCGAAAGGTTTAATACTCGTCCCGACGGTAATATCCATTGTACACTAAACTAAAGTGTACTCAAAGAGAAGGTCGAAAGAGGCGAGGAGGTTTAAGCGCGTTTCTCTAACGAGCGGCGTCGTTTCTCGAGGAGACAGGACTTTAGCTCCTCGAGGCGGATTAATAATTCGCCGGTGTTTGCCGACTTCTTTCTCTTCTGGCTCTCCGACGATCCGCGAGGAGGGAAAAACATCGTCTTAATCCGATATTCCTCGCTTCTTCCTCCTACTCGGCCGTGGCTCGTAAAGTATCGGCCTGGGCTTACATTTATTAAGAAGAAAGAAAACCCTCGCGGCAAGGAGATCGCGAGCGATCTCCTCGCCATGAATCCCGCCTCGTTTCCTGCCTCGTTACGAGAAACCGTTCTTTCTTTCCTCCATGCTGCGCGACGTCTCAGCTAGGATTTATTTCTCCTGAAAAACGAAGCCTGAGATTTCGTAGTAACGATGAAAAACTGAGCGGACACCTCCGCGACGAATTAAAAGAGCTGAAAAAAATGATCGAAGGTAGCTCAACATCTTTGAATAATAGAGAGTAAATTTGCAAAGTCGACCCGAGTCGAAAAGTCCAGCCTAAAAAGAAGCTTCAAATCCTAGATTCTTTTGATTTCTCATTTGCCGCTTAATTATGTATACCATTTTGAATCTCAAAATCCTCAACTAGTGTGTCTACGCGCCTCAAAGTCCTGTAAATATGATTCTTAGGAGTTATATGGACTAATCAGGTAAAATTTGGATTCCAATTTAATCTGACATCCCCTAAAAATATTTCAGAAGTTCCAAGTCTGTCGTCTCATATTCTAAAAATAGAGCTTTCAGGAGCAAGTAGGAATTAAATTATAATTTTATTCTATATAAATTCTAAATCTCCTAAAATCAAATTAATTTTTCGTATATTGAAAATTTTTTTGGACCTAGATCATTCCACTCCAATTCCAATCCAATTCTAAAACTTCTCATTATAGAATGCTGAGGATTATTTTGGGCTGTATGAAGTCTAAATTGATCCTAAACTAGGCAAAACTGGCAAAAATTAACAAGTTTAGGGCGATTGAGGAATTAAAATTTGCATTCTTTTATACGTAACATATTTTTCCATATTCAGCCTAAATATCCTAAGTTATTTGGTAATTTAGGAAGATTTTGGGCTTAAAATTTTCGACTCGGGGAGTAAGTTATCTGGAATTTCGTGTGGAAAAGAAAGAGAAACATTGAAGATTTAAATGGAAAAGAGCGAAGAAACGAGCCTCTAAAGCAACATGGACAATCTTCGATAAAGGAAGAATCGCAGGAAAAGTCGTTCCGCTATGGGAAAAACGGAGTTTCTCCGATAACGAGATAGAATTCGATAGACCATCGAGAATTCCGGGTTCTAGGCGACGCGCCGTTCGCATTAATTGTTTTAATCCAATTAGAGGAGGCCGCGGGGAGGAAGGTTTCATTATTTTAAGAGTATCCTTCGTCGAGGACGACTAGGGACGAGGACGTCTCGAGTCCTACCGGCTGGGAGTTATCGAGAAGTCCCAGCTTCCATCGGATCGTTTGTATCGACGCCATTTTCCGAGCCGTTTAATTCCAGTAATGCGAAACAGTGCCACGAGGCGATCCACCCTCGAATCTCGTCCTTCGTTCCTCTTTCTTTCACTTCCATCCTCTTTCCAACCTTTTCTCACGCGAGCTGCCCCTCGCGAGTGAAAAGGTTACACCGGCAATTTTATGGTGTCCCCATTCGAGGCACCGAGCGGACCGTCCACGGTGGAATCGAAAGGAATTGCATTTGAAATTGTAATAGTACCTTTTTTTATATTCTCCGAGGAGAAAGACTTCGCCTCTTTCTCATCCGGATACTTATTTACTTCCGATACAATTTTCCCACTTGCAATCCCTTCGACGTATCTCGTTCTTAAAACTTTGAGAGGACGAGACTTCTCCCTCTTTAGAACACAACTTCCATGTGCTATTTACTCACAAATCTGATCCTTGTAGTGAAATGCTGCTTAACCCTTTCAGCGCTATGAACGCATATATTTTCAGACAACCATTCAATCTGGACTGTGAATGCAAAAAAAGATAATGAAAAATATAATTTACTATTTTTATCATTGCTTAATGAAATAAATGGTTCTGTTAATAAATGTTTTTTTACAGACACTGCTCAATTATTTTCGTTACAATCAATATATACTCCAATGAAATTTCAGTCCGCTCAGCTTGCACTTCGTCATAAAATGTGAGCAGTCCACCGCAGACGGTTAACCCACTCACTGTGAACTACAAGATATCTGATAGTTGCGCTATAAGTTGGAATTAATAAGTTACAGGTTGTGTATTTTTCTTCGTAATGAAGGACGGCTGGTTGTCGACCGGAGTTTAAATAATTGACTTCTTGTTCAAATTTTGCGAGACGTTTCGGTAACTGTATGTTACCCTCTTCAGTCGTAAAATTTATTTAAACAAGACCTAGGATATTTTTCTGTTCGAAGTTGGCCTAGGTGCCTTTGTCTCAGATGTTGGAAGGAGACACAGACCTGTCACATTTGACGTCACCGACCGAACAAAACAACCTTCAACTTATAATAATTAATAAGTTAGCAATAATAATTTTTGAATAAAAATGCTCTTCGTATCTTTATAAATGTCTTATTACGTTTATACGACTTTGTAAAAGTCTTTCTGTCGTTTTCTCAAATTTTAAAACGCAAGGTACTATTTTCTTAGTTTTTCTGTCAGTGAATGGGAGCGTGCAACTTAGCCCTGAAAGAGTTAAAAGCGGCTCGAAATTAATACCAACAGGTACCACGATCCTTTGGAACCCGGTCTCGTCTCCCTCTTTCCACGGTGAAGCCTCAACTGGCTTCAGTAAACCCCGGAAAACCGCGATCTACGTTATTTACACCGGGCAAAGTTAACCGGGTTGTCGGTCGGTCGGTTTAATCGCGCTTCTAATCCGAGCTGATCGAGGTTGCCGATCGGCCACCGTTGGGATTACCTTCGAGGGAGAGATTAATCGATCGTTAGCACGCGACGTCCGGCATCGCGACGCTATCCACCCCCCTAGTATCCTGAACAAGATTTCAGCCTTTTCGAGAGGAAGGTCGACGTTTCTCAGTGAATTCGCAATTGTCATTGGTCCAAGTTTCGCGAGTCGCGATAATTGCGAGGGGGTTGAAACGCCTTGAGAGTATTTCGAGTACTTAGAAACGATGGGGAAAGGCTGGTAGACTTCAAAGGACTTCCGAGGATCGGTGGAAAGGTAGATGGGCGAAGGAGAGACTTAATTACTAATAATGGAACCGAGTTATCGAAGGTCGATGCAACGACGTTACTCGAGGAGTCGTGAAAGTGTGGAGAGCAACGTTGACTTCATTTATCTTTGGTTTGCGTAGACTTCAAACGTTTAACGACTTCATGGGAACTTCTTTCGTTATACTTTGTTTAATTTCCTTTATGTTAGTCGGACCAGACGATACCTGGTACTTGTCCTTGGGAGGGCACAGTGAGAGGAGCGTGAGGGTGGTGATTGTGTCGCTGATTTATCGTGAATCTCGTTCAAGAGATTCGGATGCAACTGATCGTATGTCTTTGCCGTGTTAATTCTATTTGTTCCACTGGGGCGTAGAGAGAATCGTAGAGAGAAAAATAATTATCTAATTGAATATGAAATTCGTACAAAACATGGTTGTTATTTGTTCGTTTTATTCTTTTCATTATTACTCTTATTGTTAGTATTAATACTCTTTTCACTATTGGAGTGTTTGGTCTAGTCTATCCTCTATAGAATTCTCGCTAGACACTGTCATTTATTCTTTTTTGGCTCGCAACACAATTCGCACAGCACTCAGGCCATATCATTACGTATATAACCTAAAGAAAATTTAATTTCTGTTCCACTCTTGCGCTATATATTAATTAACACGAGTGTGTCTAAGCAACGTGCACAGCACGTCACTATAGCGCAAGAGATTAATAACTGCCATTGAAACAAATATTTATATAAAATGTATTCGTTATATCAATTTCGGAATTTTTAAAACTTTGGTACCACAGCCCATTTCAAGAGGACTTTTCAAAAATGTATGACGAGCGAAATGAAGTCCTGACAAGAACATATTATTTACAAGTGCCATCAAAAGAGATAAACTTTAAACTCTCTCGAGTTGAAATCTTCTGAAAGACTTGTTTGAAGTCATCCCTTAAATTGTCAAAAGTCCACAACTGAAGTTTGAGGTTTAAATGATCAGAGAAATTGAAACAAATAAACGTAGCAAAAAAGCTCCAAACGATCGTCGAAGTTTAAAGTAATTGAAGCGAAAGGGTGAGTCTGGAGAGAATGCGTTAAACGCGTTCGAAAATTTCCCCACGTAGATTCCATAGGATTTGACTGGTTTCCTCGTTCCATCGGTAGCCGAAAGGCAGTTGACGGAGGAAACGCAAAGGATCGAGACGTAAAGTCGAATCGTGAGGATGAATTAAAAGCAGTCTGCCTACGCTTGCATCTCGGCAAATCGAAAGTTCGGAAGAGGGTACCGTTCCTCGAGATGGATTAACAGGATGAATATTAATAACGGCTGGAAGTCGTGGAAAAAGTTGGACGATAAGGCTTCCCTCGTTAAAGAGGAATAATCGTCCTCGTAATTCCGGGATCCTTTGTACCCGCACACGCGTCGATAAGAGACACTTTTTTCCTAATTAAAATTGAGCGATCCTCGTTACTTTGTCCCCCGATACGCTCCTCTTAGACGTCTAAGATACGATATCAGTGTAGAAAGACAGAATCTCTCCGACATCTCATCCTTTCTTCTTCGACTCCAAATTCCAAAGATCCTGACATATAAAAATATCATAAATCATATAAAATCATCAAATATCACCGTAGAAAGGCAGAATCTCTCCAACTTCTCATGCTCTCTTCTTCGACACCAAATTCCAAAGATCCTGACATATAAAAATATCATAAATCATATAAAATCATCAAATATCATCGTAGAGAGACAGAATCTCTCCGACTTCTCATCCTCTCTTCTGCGTCTCTAAATTCCAAAGATCCTGACGTATAAAAATATCATAAATCATATAAAATCATCAAATATCACCGTAGAAAGGCTGAATCTCTCCAACTTCTCATTCTCTCTTCTGCGTCTCTAAATTCCAAAGATTCGGAAATATAAAAATATCATAATTCATATAAAATCATCAAATATCACCGTAGAAAGACAGAATCTCTCCGACTTCTCATCCTCTATTCTTCGACACCAAACTCCAAAGATCCTGACATATAAAAATATCATAAATCACATCAAATCATCAAATATATATCAAATAGCACCGTAAAAATGTATAGTCTCTCCGACTTCTCATTTTCTCTTCCTCGACTCCAAATCCCAAAGATCTTGATATATAAAAATATCATATCTCATATATCATCAAATATCACATATCACCGTAGAAAGACAGAATCTCTCCAACTTCTCATCCCCTCTTCTTCAACTCTAAATTCGAAAGATCCTAATATCCTCTACAAAACAGTAAAAATATCAGAATCCTCAAAGCTAAAGTTACTTCTTATCAATTAACGAAACTTCGCAATCACCCAAATTTCTCCTGATGAAACTTCCAAATCGAAACAAATCGAGATCGAAGTCCAAAGAGTTTCGAGGACTCTCGAAGGATTGCAGCAAGTCGTTTTATCAATGCTGAGCCAAAACCCGCGTCCCGGTGGCGCCGTTCGAGCTCGCGACTAAATTACCGCATTGCGGAGGCGCCGTTCCTTTGTCCTCTTTACGATTCAAACGTGCTCCACATAATTCTCGCGGTCCGCCATGAAGAGTTGCGGTGATATCTGTAATTAGGCTCCCCGTAGTCTCGTCCCGTGGGTTATCTCGACGTTTTGTCCGCGTTGCTTCTACTTCCTGATACGCGGCACGGGATTTAAGCCGAAACTTCCGCTCGTTGCTTCCCTTCGGAATGGCAGAACGACGAGCGTTCTTCCCCGGGAATAATTCGCGGGAAACGCGCACTTTGAAATGGACCAAAACGTGGCTGCAGAGCGTACACCTTTTTCTATTACAATGGGAATTTTGCCATAATTTTTGAAAGTGGTACAAGTCCATTTTTAAAAGCAGTACGTTTAAGTTAATTTTAGTTGAACGTGGAGGTCTCCTGTTGTAGTTCAAATGCTGAAGTAAATAGGATAAAATATCTTGATGATTACATACGAATTTTCAACTTGTCCTACTTTCAAATCTACTAGCTCAAATGTTCACTCTATTTTCGTTAAATGGAATTAACTTTGTGAAATTTTTTTGCTACCGATTGGCCAATTTAACACGATATAGTCCGACAACTTAAAAATGGTTAGGCAAAAGAATGCGATTCTGATTCATAGAGGGAACAACCATGTCGCATTAATGGAGCCAAACAAGTAGAAATATAGGAATGCTACGACTATGCAAAGTGTTTCCTTTAGCAGGCTTGGTTTGAGGATTCCAAAAACGAAATTATGAAAACAGGGGATTGAAAATGAGAGGTTCTGCAACATCCAACATCTTTCAGTTGTCGGACTGTAATAGTGGCTATGCTAAACTATTATCATAGAGATAATTGAGGTAAAATAGAAAATTATCAAATTTCAAAGATCAAATTTTATGGAGAATAAATTAAGTATCGTGAAAAGTTTCGCCAGGAAATTGACATAGAACTGAAAAGATTTGATAAAAGATACAGAGCAGCAATTATTAGGTGTGCAAATAAGTTCTTTCCCCTTTTCTTAGAAATTCAAGATTTTATGATATCAATTCAGTACAAAATTACGTCTCGAAGTATTCACCCTCAATTTCTGTAACCTTTTCCCATCTCGTGGGTAAATTATAAATCCCATCCCTGAAGAATGACGGCTGCTTACAGGTTATAAAGTCGTCAATACATTCTCGGATGTCTTCTTCTGTGCTGAAGTGTTGCCCTAACAATTGGTGTTGTAGACTCCGAAAAAGATGATATTCTGACGTGGCCACGTCGGGAGAGTATGCCGCATGTGGCAGGACTTCCCATCCCAATGCATTAATGGTATACATCGTTCCTTTTGCAACGTGTGGACGAGCATTGTCGTGCTGCAAAATCACTTGTCTCGCCCCTCTGCCAGTAAATGCAAATGATGCTTCGGGCACGCCATATTGTTTGAAATTGTTGCTTAGGACTGGGAACTCTTAGAGCGGACATTATGACTCTTCTTAAAAACGAAAGAATGCTCTTTCAGATGGCACCACAATCAGTTGATTCGAATAATACAGTCAAAAGTTGTGATTGTAGAAAAAAAAGGGGAAGGAACTTATTTGCACACCTAATACGTCCCTTTCTCAATTTCTTCAATGATAGAATACCGAAATCTCGTTAAAACCGAGATGTTTTACCTATCCATCTAAATTGAATTTCGGAAGTTCTCAGAACTCCATAATCCTCCTATCTATACAGTCCTTATATTAGTAGATAAATAGATTGAAATAAAAAGAATACTAGTATCCGTTCTGGGTCAAATTATCGTCGACATAAAATGATCGAAATTGCAGAGGGAACGATCGAATGAGACCTAACGAGATACAGGACGCGGAAGGTGCCGTAATCGAAAGACACGGAAGCTTCTCCTACCCCAAGGTTTCCGGATACTCCGACTGGAATATCAATAAGATCCGATTTTCTTATTTTTAACCTTCCCGCGACTGAGTCCGCGCCTCGAGATGAACCGAAACGCTTTTGCATTTATATTGGTTTGTACTACCGAACTGCGCGTCCTTTCGTATTCTTGCTTTAAGGAGCTTTTCTGGCCTTCGTTTCTACCCCTCGTTTTACCTTCTTTCTTCCTCTTTTACCCTTATTTCTACATCCTCTGTGTCGATTCTCTTCCGAAACACGCAGCGTCGTTTCTTGATTTTAAAAGAACTACCCCTACTCATCGACGAAAACGAACTGGAGAGAAGCTCCATGGAATTTCGATGACTCCAGATCCCAGGCGTTCAAATACTTCTTTCGATTTTCTCACTCTTTCAAACGAAGAAAAGAAATTCAACACGATGCGAAGTTTCTTCGAGATTCTTCCCACAATTATTATTATTATTATTAAATGCCCTTTGATACAGAGTAATAAAGAGAGGAAGGTTCTTATATAGTAAACAGAGTACAGAGTATTGATTACAAATGTAGATTTAAAAATTAGATTAGAAGATTCAGGTATTGAGAATTATAGTTAAGGTGGGAGTTAATATAACAGAACGTAAACTAGTATGCGATGATGAGATTAATAAGAATTAATTATAAGACGGCAACTAACAGTGTAAGACTAAATTGTTAGAAATAGCGCAGTTGGCGATGTGCTATTTTAGTGTATTGAGAGATAGAGAGATAGCTGATACTGGTCAGCTATTGAGATGACGTCTTATGGAAATAGGAGATGCATAGTTAAAGTTTAGAGTTTAGAGACAGCTATTTTAGTGGCGGAGAGGAAGGAAGACAGGGAGGAAGAGAAAAAATCCACGCTGCTACAGACACGATTAGCGTTCGTGATTAACCGATTAGAGGTAATTTCTGGTTTGAAATACGAGCTGCAAGGGGAAGTAATTTTTTAAAAGATTCTTCAGATGAAAAAACATCCATCGAGATGAGAAAGAAAATCGGAGGGGAAGTTTAAGGGTGTCTTTCACCCCGGCTCGTAGAAAGTACATATATTGCGTTTCGATGTAATCTAGAGGATCCTTTTATTCCGCATTTCGCCAGGGAAACGTTATCGTTCTGCCGATAGGAGAGCAGGGGTGAGGATCGACGCGAAATATCTGTTTTCTCGAGTTAAGTGGTTTTAGGTGCCGCGTATGCGAATAACGTTTGGCAAACTGGCCGCGAGAGGAGAAGGGAGTGGAGCAGATTGTCTGACGATGGGGAAACGAAGAGAGTAGAATGAGAAAGTGTGACATAAAAAAGAAGGGAAAATGGAGAGAAAAGGGTAGCTCCTCTCTCTCTCTACGGTTGCAAAACGCAAACTCGCCATGTTTGTGATACAGTTGTAGGATTTTTTCATAATTTATGGTAACTGCCATCGAGATAACCGAGGAACGTGCTTATCCTTCGGAAGCCACCTGCTCTCTAGCATTCGCGATACAGTGGCCAATCTGCTTAACTCATCTGGAGCGGCGTGCCGCGAGTATCCTGGATTTAAAGAATTCAAACGCACCCCAAAGAAGATATCGTATAACCTGGAAGAGGTCCTGCGTCCCTCGAATTCCATTGTCTTTTAACCCGCTTAACGACGAAACTACGGAGTTAGTTTCATCCCGACGTACCCCCGTCGATGCCCGCGCCATCGTTATTATCCCTCTATTATACCCCACGTTCTTGCAACGCTGGGAGAAAATTGCAAACGAGTTCGAAAAATTGCTTTGGCCACGGAAAGTTTGCAGAGTGGCTGGGGAAGAATGAAACGAGAAGTTGCGAGTTAGTCTAAGAAATCGAAACACCGATGCACCCTCTTGCAGGTGTATTATTTTCGAGGTTTTTTAGAGTTGGGAATGTTCGTTGTAATTTTAACCCTTTGACCTATGATTTCTTTTTGTGACAGGTCGTGGAATTACTCAAAATTAATTCCTAGAAGCAAAAGTTCTCCCTGATATCTGATATTTTGTATAAACGAACGTAATATTAAACTCTTAGACTACAAAAAATGTGTGGAATAGGAAATATTGAAGTTTTTCGAAATCTATTAAATTGAGAGTACCGTCCGGTCGCGAAATGCTCTCATTATTTCTATAATATTAATATTACGTTCTGTTATACAAAATTCCAGAAATCAGTGAGCACTTTTAATTTCAGAAATTTAATTTGAGCTTTTGTCCAGTCAGAAAAGAAATCGTGGGACAAAGGTTTAATAATATAGAAATAATTAAATCCTTTCGTACCGACTGATATTATTAATTTCATAGTTTTTGAAAGTCTTCGGAATTTCCTATTTAATTTTCCACTCTACGGGTGTCATACGTAGGTGCAGGCTAAGGAGTTAACTTCGATTGCAATAATGTTATTTGCATTCTATAATTGACAGTTTTAAAATGACTTTTAAAAGAGCGGAAGCTTCTGAATTAATAATAAGAAAAAGTATGCCAGAAATAACGACGTAGATGCGAGTTTGGTAAAAGTTTTCCGGTATAATCATTTTACTCTTAATTCCGACGTTAATTCGCCCCAACTAATTATCGGTGGGCCATAAATTAGAAGTTCCAGCAAACACTTCACCGCAGCCGCGAAAAGCTTGGTCGTCCATGGAATAATTTCCAGAATGTCCCAATGGTTTTGCAAAGCGTATCGAGCTCGCGATAATTTATACGCTCGCAAATCCTCCACCCCCTCGAACTTTCCACCCTGTATTTTTTTTTTCCTGGTTCAAGTTCGAATTAATCGAGCTCCAACGAATCGACCTCGAATTTATACTATCGATCTTTCGGTTCATTCGTTCACTCGTTGTTCCATGTGAATCGTGGAATAGCGTAAAAATTGTTCATTGGTTTATTTATCCGTAGAATTCCACGATGGAATGTGCGTGTGCCATTGACAGAATGAAATGCCAAACTCGTGGTGAATTTTCACGTCCCCATTTTTCTTTCGTTGAAAAAATTCGATAATCCAAAACGAACGAAAGACGAAGGGAAAAGGTCGAAAAACAGATGGAAATTCAACACGACCTTTCGAAATCGTACGTGACATTTTGCAAAGGTGAGCGTAATTAATTCGATCATCCCTTTAGCCTCGATTTCGCTTAAATCTGATCACAGTCTTTCAGAGAGATTCGTAGGATGCAATGGTCCTTTCTATTGGCAAAATTATTCTGAAATACGATGCAATTCGTTTTGCTCATACGATTCGTCGTTTGCCTTCTAACGAATCGAAAGTTCAAACGGGAAAGAAACGAGAGTCAGGAAGAGAAGGAGCAGAAGGGGTAGATTTAATTAATCCATAAACGAAGCAACGACATCGTGAATATCCTCTCTCGTTTCTCGAGAACGTATTTCCTCGATGGAAAGAATCTTCGTTATTATTTCACTTCCGATAAAACGGTAGAATTTTAACGCGAAAACTCCGCTACCTGTAAAATCTCGACTGGTACGAGCGATACGTGCCATTTTAAATTGTACTCACTGCGCGTTAAAGTGATTAACGCGATTACCGTGCGTTATTTGTGCGGCATAATTCAGTGAAGCGATTTATAGTCTGGCAGTTGAGTAAGATATACGAGAAAATTATGCGCGATGTTTTTGACAAAAACTCCCCCTACGGAAAAAGAGCAGATTAGTACAATCGGGCACGATACGCTTGCCTCCAAAGCTACCCTTACTTTAACGAACACTCAGCGGATTAAATGCTAAGCGATATCGATGAATCGAACCCAGAAAATCTGCTATCGGATGCTCCGTCAAAAGTTGTCGCCGATCGCTTCCGTTTTAATCTTCTGGACCAGAGGTTGGAAATAAAATCGGTAATTAAAACGTCAAAGGACATTTTCCGTTGCAACATCGACGTGCCAAGACGCATTGGATGGCCGTTGCAAAAACGTTGCCATCGTGGCTCGTTACGACCGCGTTGCGGATCGTTACCCTCCTCTCGTTTCATCCCTCAAACCAAACGACGGGTCGAGCTTGTTGGCATCGTTTCGACGGGACCTCGAAAAAAAAGCGTATTAATCATCCCTCGAAAGAGGGTGGGAATTTTTTAAAAAATTTCTCTCCACGATTCAGAGTCATCGAAGAGGCGTGCACGATGGTGGTCCCGCAGGAGAAGAGTCACGGGGTTGGTGTGCGATTCTACCACCCTCGACGACTACGCATTTATACGTCGGTGCTCGATGACAAATTACCACTGCGAAATTACTGGGCCGCGGTAACGAAGGGTTCCCGCGAAATTTCGCCATGTAATTTTTTTTCCCTCGAACCCCCGTGACTCTTGATCTTCGCTGACGTTGATCGCTTCAATTTCCATCTCTCCCCTCTCGAAAAAACGCCGATAAAACCCTCAGATTTTTCTTGCTAGCGTTCCTCCTTCCGTGTTCGTTGCATTTCTTGATATCGCGCTGATATAAATGACATTCCTGAGAGATAGTATAAGAAATGATTCTCGCAGAATGATTACTCTTTGTGCTGATAAGGTAATAGATACTTGCTGACGGTGTAGCAAAAGGAAATTGAGGATTATTAACCCCTACCGTGGAATATCATGGGAGACGCATGAAATTGGAGTTTGAATGGAGCAAAGAAATTGGAGTGAAAACATTTGAGAATAAATTAGGAACAACTTGCAAAAACCGACCGAAGAATTCTGCCCATCAAAGATTATACAGCTGCAATCAAGTGTGTAATAAAGTGACTGCAAAATAGTTTTGCACCGACTAAGGTTTATGACTCTATCTAGGTACTGTTCGACAACTCAAAGATGGCTAGGGGCGGCAGATCCTCTCATTGCCAATCCTCTAATCCCACTAGCTTATTTTTGAGATGCCAAAACCCAGCCTCCTAAAGTAAACACTCCACATAGTCGTAGTATTTTCGAATTTTTACTTGTTTGGGTGGATAAATGCGACATGAGTTTCTCCTCCACGAATGGGACCAACGTTCATTTGCCTAACCATCTTTCAGTTGTCGTCATGTATAGGACATACAAAAAGATCTTTCTTAGACAATCCCTGCAATTGATATTTTGCGACTTAAGTCTTTTCCAACTTCCAAACAGACATTTGAAATGGTTTCTACTTTGCAGCAATATTTTTAAATTATTCTCAGAATTAATAACCACCGCTCCTATGCCCACTCGCCGCACAACTCGCCTCCAATAAAACAACCCTTATTGACACTACCCCAAAATATTTCTCGTAGCATTCGTGTGATCGAAAATTCCGTTCCTTCTGCTCAAAATTGGTCGTCCGAACGAAGAGGAAACCGCGCCGTCAATCGCGGCGGAGCTAATCCGCACACTTGACACGCGATACAACCGAAGCGGATCGTGTAGGCGATTACGGAACACGCGGGAGGGACTGCAGGTGAAACGCGCGTGCAAAACTTCCGGTACGTGTGGCCGGAAATGGCCGTCGAACGTTCGGTGCGGACGTTTCGATGGACGACTGCGTAAACCGTGCAGATATTTCGTCGTGACAGTGTTCGTCGCCCCTAGGCGAATCACGGCTGATAAACTGCACGTACGTGGATGCTGATTAGAAATCACTGACCGTGCGTTTTAATCGTGAAAATCGGCCGTGGTTGTTCCAATTATGCCTCGACTGCTGGTAATTGGAGAAGGCTGACGTTTAAAATGGCAGAGACACACTAGAATGTAGTAGAGTTCATTGTTGCGGAGGGATTTCATGGTTCGAGTGTTTTGCCGTTTGAATGTTGAGTGTACTATTCCGAAGTGTCGTGATCAGCATGCTGAATGTTTCAATGCGAGACATTGTTGGATGTTTGAATTTATTTTATACTGATTGAGAGAATTTTTTTAAGAGTGCAACGATGCCCGGCTAATTTTTTCACCCCTTTGAAGATTTTGGGCGTCCTCATGGTAATTTGGAGTGTACCAATTCTCAAACTTTGTTTCTTAGTCCCGAATACGAATAAACCTCTGAATACCACTTCCAGCCCTGCTTGATCCTTCCAGCCCTGCCTCTCCCGTCTGTCCTGTCTATCTCCTAATTCTTCTGGTACATAGCTCAAAAGCTCATATTTATGGAAACAATTTCGAATGTTTATCGAGCTTTTTAGTTTGATCCATCAGGTGTGAGCTTGCAAGCTCAGATATAGATGCTCATACTAAAAAGCTCACTCGGATTAGTCAAAATTTTGCGAAAAACTCGAAAAAATTGCTCAAAAGCTCTACACTTACGTGCTCACAGCTCAAAAGCTCGCATTTGTGGAGAAAGATTGGACTTTTTATTGAGCTTTTTAGTTTGAGCCATCAGGTGTGAGCTTGCAAGCTCAGATGTCGATGCTCAAACTAAAAAGCTCACATTTTTGGAGGGAAATTGGGAATTTTAATTGAGCTTTTTAGTTTGAGCCATTAGGTGTGAGCTTGCAAGCTCAGATGTCGATGCTCAAACTAAAAAGCTCACATTTTTGGAGGGAAATTGGGAATTTTAATTGAGCTTTTTAGTTTGAGCCATTAGGTGTGAGCTTGCAAGCTCAGATGTCGATGCTCAAACTAAAAAGCTCACATTCTTCGAGGAAATTTTGAAATATTTCTTGAGCTTTTTAGTTTGAGCCATCAGGTGTGAGCTTGCAAGCTCAGATGTTGATGCTCAAACTAAAAAGCTCACATTTTTGGAGGAAATCTGGGAATTTTAATTGAGCTTTTTAATTTGAGCCATCAGGTGTGAGCTTGCAAGCTCAGATGTTGATGCTCGAACTAAAAAGCTCACCTTTTTGGAGGAAATCTGAGAATTTTAATTGAGCTTTTTAGTTTGAGCCATCAGGTGTGAGCTTGCAAGCTCAGATGTTGATGCTCAAACTAAAAAGCTCACATTTTTGGAGGAAATCTGAGAATTTTAATTGAGCTTTTTAGTTTGAGCCATCAGGTGTGAGCTTGCAAGCTCAGCTGCCGATACTCAAACTAAAAAGCTCACATTTTTGGAGGAAATCTGGGAATTTTAATTGAGCTTTTTAGTTTGAGCAATTAGGTGTGAGCTTGCAAGCTCAGCTGTAGATGTTCAAACTAAAAAACTTACTCCGATTTTGACGAAGTATTATACAATTTTATAGACATACGTTATTATCTATAAATATCTTTTTATAGATTTTATAGGTGTATCGATATTATAAAACTTTCCAAACAAGTTAAGAACCAATCATTTCAACTGCTTTGGTGGTCCTGGTGTTAAAACAGAAAAAAGCACACCATACAGTATCACGGAGAGCGATAGTGTCGTTTCAAACGGAACCTCGTCATACGACAGATAAAAATGAAGCACAAGGTCGCAAAAAAATTGCAAAGACCCCTTTCGTAACTCTTAGACGTTTAATCTCTTTCCTCACCGATTCCTTCTACCCCATATTTCTATCCGCGACGATTCATCCCTCGTAAATCCTCCTCTTATGCCGACTATCCGTGATAAACGGCGCGTGAAAAAAAGATCGGTTCCGTCGCGCAACGCTAAACAAACGGTGCTCCTTAAATTTGCGGCGGCACGAAATTTCCCACTTGTCGGTTCGTTGGGCCGATAAATCCAAACGGTAAGAAGGAACTGACGCTAAAATCGCTCGGGAAAATCAGGCGCACGTGAAATTCGGGCTTGGTATCTCTTTGCCGCAGCCGCTGATCGAGTAGACTCGAGTCAAGCCGAGTCCGGTGCACGGACACCGTTAGAAGGGTGTACGGTGCCGTCACAGGGTGCGAGAGGGTTCAGAAGGGCACGGAGGGTGTGCGAGGGTTATACTTAATCTATCTTGCAGCTAGTCGACCATGAAAATCAGGCCACTGCCCAATCGCCGGGAACGCGGAACAGAGGTCCGCGAGATCGGAACTCTTTCTGCCTCATTTCTCCGTGAAGTTGCTGCTAGTAGCACCGCCACCAACAACACATCTACTCTCGAAGGGATGAAAAAATGGCAGTCTCCTTCGTTCACCTCTTCTCTCGTGCTTCCATCGAATTTCTCAGCGATTTAGCCCGTCGAAGGCTTGAAAAATCTGCTGAGTATCTGACTTGAAATTTATTTTGGTAATACCATCGACAATAGTATATCGACATGGAGTAAATGAGAATAAGAATATTTTTCTGGACGTTCACAGTGAAGTTTATTTATTATGCATCCATTGAATTTAGGTCTGAAGGTTCTTTTTTTTTAATTTGACGGAGGCTCGATTGCTTTTGAGTAATTGGAAACGTGGCAAAGACTGTTAAATTGAGCGAGAAAGGAGTTTAGAAAGATCGAAGGGTCTTGCGACAATTTATTGCATATTATACGAGCAGACTGTGAATTGACGTTGGTTTAATTTGAAGAAAATTGCCAGAAAAGCCCTCGTCTGCTTGCAGACTCCACGAAAATGGAATACTTAACGCGACGGTACTTTTAATGGTACGTCGCCAAAGAGCAAACGGGGGTTATAATGACTACGAGGATGAAGTCTAGACTTCTCAAACAGCAGAGAAAAAATTGTTTCAACGAGATACGTTCATCGAAGTAACGATCAAAGACGGAAGTCTAAAGAAAAAAAGAAATGCAGACGACCCAAAAAGCTTGGCGGACTCTATTCCGAAAGTCGAAGCGATCCGATCGACGAGGGAGATGAAAATTAATTTTCTTCCAAACTTTTTCACCGACGAACCTAATTAAATTCCCTTTTCAACGTTGCCACAGAAAAGATTGGTCTTTGACGGAGCATAATTATCGGTGAAGCATGCTCGTCGATTTTTCGCAAGAATTTTCTTGCGGACGGAATTTTCGCGCTGGGTATTTCAGTCGGAGTCGAGAGGATGGTTTTTTGAGGAAGAAAGACGAAGAAAACAGCAGAATCGGCCGTCGAGACGACGAAGGAGATACGAAGATGTTCTCGGGTAGAAACGGCAGACAGGGAACAATGAGAGAAATATTTTTATACGGTGCACAATGCGCGAAATTGCAGCGTATCTGGACACGTAAAAATTCGCCCATTGTTTTCAAGCGCATTGTCTCCTAGCCGGCCGAGAGCTGTGCCAGAGCTCGTCGGTGCAATCAGTCACGTTGCAGATCGTCGTTTGTCTCGAGCTCGCTCTTCGATTTATTATATCGGCGGGAAATTTGTGCTCCCCGTCGAATTAAATCGTTCGAAGGAAAGGAAAAAATATGGGGGTAGCATGCCAGCTAAACGCAAATCTTCCAATTATCGAAACCGAAAGTCAAATTTATTCAGGATTTTAAAATTAAGCGGAAAATTCATGCATTCTCATTATGTAGCGCAGTGTCAGAAAACGTAACTTCCGCCAGACCTTTTCCTTTTTCCGCTCATTCTCTCTCGTTGGTTCAGTCAAAAGTAATACCTGGTTTTTTGCATTCTATCCGTCTACATCGAGTTAATTTTTAGTTTTATTTTCCTTAGTTATTGTAATTTTGTGCCGAGTAAGAGCCGATTGTACTAGCATAAGCGTTTATTTTGTTTTCTTTTTTTGCATTTGAATATTCGTACGATAATAAAATTAAAGTTACAAGAAAATTTTATGTAACAAAGCCAAGAAAATGAATTTTTGTTACTTCATTCAACCATTTTCCTACTTTCTACATCCTTATAAAGTAGGAGGTCTTGCACAATTTTCAAAGTACATCAAACACATAAAGTCGACGAGATCTAAAAAATCCGATAGCATCCACAAATAGAAACCGGTCGAAAAAGGAAGTAGATCTCCCTGAAATTTCTACCGTCCCACGTATTCTACCACGATCCAAATTTCTCGTATTCGTCAGGTAGGAAAGTTATTCTGTAACTTCGTATTCGTTAACCCGCGCCATTCGAGCAAATCCTTCTCCGATTGCGGGGCATTCCGCGAAGCAGAGTATTCCATTAAATTCCGATTTGCAACTAAATTCCGCAACGTTTCATCGACTACGTAACAGAATCCTCGTGCGGCGCACCTGCTCGACGTTCGAAATCCTCTGAAACCTCGTGCACCGTTCTGTCTGTCCGTCTGCCATACGTCCATCTGTCCAGTTAAAGCATTCTCGAAAGGACGACCACCGAACCACCGAACAGTCGAACCAATTTCCTGGACGTAGAGAAGCCTCCTGTTCGAGACGCACTGTAAATTGATTCGTTTTACTCGCGCATTTCCCATTATCCATGGATCTGCCGTTGCCTCGAGAAAAGAGCGCGAATTACACGAATGGTGTCTACGACAATTTCCATACGGATAAAACGAATCGAGCTAGGGATTTCTATTTCCTCGCTTACAGCACGTTTTGCGATGAATTTAAAATTATATCGAATGACTGCATGTATTGAAAGATTTGAGAAAAGTAAATCTTAAACTAATTAACAATATCATAGCGTAAATAACAAAATAACAAAATAGAAACACTCAGTAAAATAAAATAACTCTAATAACTCTAATTGCTAATACTGTCCACTAAACTCTATATATAACTGCACTGTATCTCTCCTCGCAACAAAATGTTAGATACCCTTCCAACTTTCTCTTTTAAAGACATCTGGACTTTGTCAACGTACCCTGTTTCGTATCCTCATAAAATAAATGGGTACGTGACTAACAATAAGTCTAAAACAGCCAGCTTCGCTGGTGGGCCTCAAGGGCCTTTCTCCTATAAATTACTCCTTCCTAACCAACTCGCTTTTCCGAAAACTACCACCTCTACTCTCTCTCAGCAACCAATCAATTCCAATGTTCACACCCTCGCAAATAGAATTTCCACTTTTCCAACCAATGACAGTTTTCCTCAATTTACCTCTCTTCCAAAATCCCAACTCAGAATCAGAATAATATTAACTTCCATCCAGTAAACCTCGCTCTTAATATAAAATCAAGTAAAATAATAAAACCTTTACTGTGTAAGACGAAAAACCCTTCGAATTACTTGTTTTTCATTCTTCGGGTTCACGACAAAAATCTGTGTCTCAACGCTCTCAACTCTCTCAACTGACTCTCCCAAAAATTCACACTCGCATCTATCCTCGATACTCTTTCTCACAGCATGCATTTTTCGTATTTCTCACAGCTTGCATTCTCTATTGCACTCACTCATTTTCTCCTTGTCCACAGAGTAAACACTGACTCTAACCCACGAACTCGCCGTCTTCCAAATCACGTATTGTAAACATTCACTCTCAAATACACAAAATCCATCTACATTTACTAACTAAAAGCTATCTCTTATTTTGTAAAAATTACGATACTACATATGTAATATTTAATCAGCTAATTATGGCGACTTATTTTAATAGTGCGCCCCTACGTGAGTAATGAAATTTGAAAGATGAGCATAAATCTACTTCAAATTATTTATACTTTTAAGTTATTCGTTTTATTTCGACATGGCTTCGAAATATTCCAAAGATCTTGAAATTTACGATTAAAGGGTGCTTTGTGAAGAGGTATAGAACTTGAAAATGAAATGAATCACATAAGATCATGGTCATAGACATTGTTGCGAATTCGAAGTATAGAAGCAAGTGTATTTAGATCGAATGTCACGACCAAAGATAAGCGTGGGCCCAAAGGACGATGGTAAGGACCAAAAGTAGTATTAGATCGAGCTTCATAGAGCAGCAGCGTTTCTAAAAGCGAATTTAATAAAGGATCCTCCTTATATATTTTTATTTGCCACTTTTTTACTGGTTCATATTTAACAGATATGGTTTTGATTTTATTTAAATCATAATATTATGTTATTCGTGTTTAAAAACTATCTTTGGCATGTGGACACCGCAGATGGCTCAAATTAAGCGCAAACTCGAAGTCCAAATTCAGTTTGCGTCAAAGTTACAATTTAAATAACCAGTGGCTTTTTACTGTTACGCATGACGAGTATACTCGTCCATCACAGTTAACGGTTAGACGTATAGACGAGGGTAAAAGTGAGTCTGTTTTAAATGGAATTGGTAATTCTATCCATGAAAGGGGTAGAATTTGTAAAATCCTGGGATGATTAATACAGTGGGATATTAACGAGTAAAACTCTGACAGAAAGACATAAAATCAATTGCAAGACGAAGAGCATCACCGAAGATCGTTAACGTTCGAACGCTCCCGATCGAATTTCCTAGCTGTCTGGCGATATTGCCTTCTCTCGAAATGGCCGAGCACTTTGGCTGCCACAGGCACGACCTCGAAATAATTCAAAGATACAAATTGCTCGCAAAACGAGCCTCTCTCTCACCCTCTCTCTTTCTCTCTGTCGCACTCTCTGTGTGTCAGCCGAGCTAGAGCAAGAGCATGAGAGATCGATAACCATGGCAGGATACGGGTTCTGGCGGAGCCAATATATTGCGAATATATTTCCCATGCATGTCGGTGTTATATATTTATTCGGCGGTCGAGTCGAACGACTGAAACAGTGGCAGGAAAATTCGCATAGCTGATACGATATGGATTTCCTCGGCGACGTCTGCTCGATTGTGTCGCGATTTTGGCATACTTTTATTGCCAGACATGTCGTATCTACTCGATACTGGATTAAATCCCTGTAGTACACTATCACCATTGTCTCATCCTTTACATTCTAATACAATGAATACTAGAACTACCGGCGTTAAATGTATGATATTTCAATACTTCAAATAAATACTTTAGAAAATAAGGAATTCAAAGGAAGAACAGACTAATTCATTAATTTATATTTTATAAGATGGACGTACAATATCTAATCTATGACTCTCTTATAAACTTGAAAAGATTTTAGAAAAAATGAGGAACGAGTCATTTTGACTACCTTGATAGTTCTAATGTTAAAAGTCTTCTATATAACCATCGTCGACTCTTCGCAGATTCTCCCTTAAGCCTTTCGGTACCAACTTCTACAAATCAGAAGCACGTTTTAACACTAGATTTACGGAGCCAATTTGGCTCATTCAAAATTTGATTACCATATGTGTAATATTGGTTGGTTAATTTTTTTAATAATAAATCTTTCATTTAAATTGATTTGGAACTATTTTCTTTGCAAAAAATTTAAATTTTCTTGTACGAGTCAAATTGGCACACTTCAGAAAAACAGGTATATCAATATCCGTAAATCTAGTGTTAAATAAAATGCTCTTATTAGAGTCTTTATTTGTACGAGTACATTTAACGGAAGTTCCCACGAAATCAGTGTCAAGTGATATAAAATTCTGAAATTCAGATGTCGAATGCACTTTCGAATTTACATTTGTCCAAGTGGTACCAAAAGGGTTAACGTTAAAACAACCCTCTCGTTCCACGACCGGACCTCGTTTGAAATCATAGGAACAAAAGGTACCTCGACAAATTCAGTCATGTCGAGCGTCATTTTGAGATCCTGCAGATGGACCTCATACTCGGAGTCGGGTCAACCCAAAGGGGAGAATGTCAAACTACCACCCCTCCACCCAGTTTATATCTACCTCGGGGACAACGCGGTGCACCTCGACGAAGGGCTTCATCCCTGACCCGTACTTTCGGAGAATAACCGTCCTAACACCTGGCGCTAATGGCAAGAAATTCAATCTCGCCTCTGAAGACGAGACTTGGACGTTTCACCCCCTTAATTTCGGAGTTCTCGTTTTGGAGCGCGCTGTCGTCGATCGTCGCCGTCCCCGTTTATCTTCGCGTGTCCACGGGGATGAAATTAAAATTGTGTCAACATTGATTTTCCCAATTGGTGCAATCGTAATGCAACGTCCAACCTCACTGAATAAAGATGAGGCTGGTGTAACGATATTTTCCACGTAATACCGCCCCAATGGCCTTCGTTTCTATCCCCATTTTACCCCTCGACGAAAGAGGCCAAATATCGCTCGTTGTGATGTAATTATCGTTAATGTGGATCGACAATATTTCGTGGCAGATGGTCTATCGGTGTATTTATAGCATTTTAATGCTCGTCGCTGTTCGAACGAAATACAAATTCGATGGGAAGTTATTAAAATTCGATGCGCGAGGTAACAGAGAATTCGACGTGAGCGAACGAGGTATTTTCGCGCGTGATTCGTTTTACAGGATGAAGAAGCATTTTCGAGGGTAGTCCGAAATAGGTGCCCTCGTTTAAATTGATTTTCGTTCTCCTTTACGTTATTTTAGTCTCTCTTTGGGTTTTTCGTGGACGGCTGTGAAAAAGAGACCGGCGGAACTTGGCGTTTAGATTTTGACGGAATGAGGATATTCTTAGCCCCTTGCTGTACAATTTTATTTGTAACTGACTCCGCGATAGTTCAAAATGAAATTGGTAAAGTAAAACTTAAACTAATAAATGATATAACTTTATCCTGTCACGTCTCAATGATATTTTCAAATGGACAGGTTTCACAAAACTTGAAAATTTCCTATCCAATTTATGCTATCATGAGTGTCTCTTTTTCTACACTCTTGTATTTTAACTTGCACAGTCGCATTGACCAGTACCTACGGTTTTAATAACCCAACACTGCCATCTCTCAAACGTTTCAACTTCTCCATTTTCTCCATTTTCACTATTTCAATTTCAAATTCAAATTCCTAAATCTTAAATTCCTCAAACGAAAAGCAACCCATTTATACTTCATACTTTCAAAAGTAGTCCAAGCAAACGTAAAATGGATCGAGATATGCGTGCCACGAGGATGAGAAGTTTGATCGATGGCAAGGAACATCTCTGGAAATGATTTCCCGACGTTCAAGCCTGACTTCGAACTGTAGTCGACCAAATCATCCATCCTGAGATACGAAGTCTCCTCTGCCGTCAGTCTCGTCGAAAAGGAAGGGTCGAAGAGGGATAACCGAAGGTACGAGAGGAAGACGGTACGAGACTCGTGGAAGGGTGGAAGCATAGGAGGGTAGAAGAGAAAGTGGACGAAGCAAGAAGAAGGCTACAGGGTTTGCGGTTCGGCTACGGGCCGGTTCGCTATCAAAAACCTCGGACGTCAAACTCGACGGCCATTAATCTTAGTCTCGCGCAAACATCGATTCGACTTTGTACACGAATACGTAATGTCGAGACCCGGTTCGACCGAGTGGCTGCCGCCCTCGAAACTTTCCCTCGAAAGCTCGCGGGCTCTTTTAACGACTTGCTGACTCTGCCTGCTTTAACCCCTTCTTCTTCCTCTCCTTTCTCTCGATACGAGCATCCGACAGCCTTCAAAAAATTGGTCTATATTGGCCGTGGCTCTTAGCAGTGACTTTTGGCATCAGATTTCCTGGCACTCCTCTTCGAATCTTCTTCAGAAATCTGTCTATGAATTCTCAAATATTCTCGATGGACGTTCACCGAATGAATCCCACCTCTTCCTGTTAAAATTTCGAGATTCGAGGATCTCGAGAGTGGTTCTCGTCGTTCGTCGATGTCTCCGTGAATTTTCACCAATTTCTCCAATCCTTGGTTATCGTTTCGATGAAGGACAACGAAGGAAACGGAGATCGATCGAGAAATCGCGAGATGGAATAAGGGAAGAAATTCGTTTCGACGAAGGGTATCAAATAATTCGAACCGATTGGTCGCGATGTGAGATTCGATTAAAGCGGTTCTCTGTCTCCGGCGATCGAGGGAAATAGGAAGATATTAGACTTTCGATATTCATCGGAAAGAGGCGGGAATTCCGTTCTTGGTCGTCGATTATTCGCTCGCCTCGGTATTTTTCCAGACTGGAACGAAAAGCGCAAGCAACGCGAGGGGAAGCCCCGGGGTAATGCTCTTATGGTATAACTATGCTATAATCTCCGTCGGGAAGACCTACCTCGACTTACATACGTATCTCCTTCGAAGTTCTCCAAGAGAAAGAGAAAGAACAAGAGGGAACAGTGTAAGTAGGAAGTCGAAGAGAAGAGAAAGAATTGAGTTTAAAACTGTAACCCCTTAACACTAGAACTACCAAGGCAATCAATATGACTGCATCCTAATTTTTTAGAAAAAGTTAACTTTATAGGGAAGTCATACAGTTAATATTCCATGTCTATTTCGTAAAATATAAATTACTTAATAGGCCATCTTTGCTGCTTCCACTTTTTTCATAGTACTTACTTATTAGGTGTACAAATTAATTCTCGGCCTTTTTGACTAACTTTGACATTTATTTATAACAATGTTGATATAAATTCAATATTAAACATAATCTTCTTCATTTTCTATATGTTTTTGACATCTTTCAGGTAATTGTCGGATTCCAGATCGGAAAAATGATAATGGTTCACATCAATGAAATCATTGAGGCATTTATAAACCTGTTCAACTTACTTGAATTGAGAATCAGTTAGGTGTTGTTGTAGGGATCGAAATAGGTGGTCATTTGAAAAAATCAAAATCAAAATCGAACAAATCATTTCTTTCGCCTCTGTAGCGTTCCTTTTTTTTAGTTGAAACGCGAAAAGAAGACAGTGCCTTAAATGTTGCTTATCGAACGACATCCCCTCTACACATGATTTTTCACGTTATGTCTGGAGTAGAGTCATGCGATATATCTTATTTTAAAGCTAACAAATGGCGCTTTAGAATGACTATTTAAATTTGGAAAAATTCTAATCTGAATAACTTTTATGGTCGATGAAATCTGGGGGCAGAGAATTAATTTGTACATCTAATATATTTAACTTTTTTTTGGTCTCAATTTCTTTCATTTATCAGATGTTTGAATGTCTACATAGCAGTCAAGTCGGTACAATATTTTACCATCATACTTAATAAGTTTGTTTATAACAGAGTATAGATGACTTTAACCCCTTAGCCTACAACAGCGTGTGAGACTCGTGGGGCGAAAAATGGCAGAGAAAATTTTGAATTACTATTAAGTAGAAAATATCTCATTATTTCTATACTATTAATATGACGTTCAGTTACACGAAATATGAAAGATCAGTGAAACATTTTGATTTCAGGAATTTATTTTGAGGTTTTGCACTCCGCGTCAGAAAAGAAATTGTAGGCCAAGGGGTTAAACTCAGTGAC
This sequence comes from Cerceris rybyensis, assembly GCA_910591515.1. Classification (NCBI taxonomy): domain Eukaryota; kingdom Metazoa; phylum Arthropoda; class Insecta; order Hymenoptera; family Crabronidae; genus Cerceris; species Cerceris rybyensis. The sequence goes on from OU342795.1 coordinate 10,276,750, forward strand.
AGGAAAATACAATTTATTAAAACCTGCCTCCAGTGTAAAATATTCAAATATAACTGATTTAACTAGTTTCAAGTTGCACTCCAGTGTTTCCACATGAAATCGCTTGCCCTTAGAAATCGAGACACCCTCTTGACAAAGTTGACGATAGAATTGTAACAAAATTATGTTACACTTGCGACAGAGAAAGAGAAATCAATTTACAAACACAAAAACTTTTAAGACTCGTTGAAAAGTTGCAGTTAAATCAAAGTTGTCCAGTCAAACAACTATTTCGACACCCGATAAACGAAGAAGAAGACTTAATTGGCCGTGAAACACGGATCGCGGGGCAACGAAGTACACGATGCAAACGTGGCAGGAACGTGGCAGCGACGTTCATACGCGGCGATGTGTTTATTAATTAACGAACACCTGGCTTTAACTAATGACGGAAATATTACGCCGGGATTACTTGACCAAAGGCAAAGAGGAAAAAGCGCAAGCTCGTTAGGGCATTCCGTTAATTAATGACGCGCCGCGCGTGATTCGTTACGAGCCGGATGGATTTGGAGATTCGCGATGTAATAATAATACCCGGACTGCTTTTTATCCCAGCCGATCACCGAAATGCATCTCACGCCGACGTTTTTTAATTTCGGAATGCACTGCCGCGTCTATCCAACGAATTCCTCTCTGCCGAATCAACGAGCCATTGTTGCAAACTCGAGTCTGTCTGCGCTGCGTGGAAATCTGCAACATTATTTCACTGAAAACATCACGTAGGATATTCTCCGAGAGAAAAAGATACATAATTCTCCATGGATGTGTAGAGACGATGGTTTACGATCCGGTTTCTGCCATTGTTCGACTCCGGATGGCCGATGTTGCACTGGGCCCGTTAGCTATTAGTAATTTAGCATTAGATTTATGTGCGTTGAATCAGATGTACTTAAATATAGTAAATGGGTACCATTAACACTAGAACTACCAAGCAAATCAGAATGATTTCACAATTTCTTCTAAAAATTCTCAAAGTTCAGAGAATAATTATAGAGCAGATAATCTACGTTGATCTTTCAAAACATAGACTACCGAATCGATCATCTTTCCCACTTCTTGATTCCTTTTGATCCAAAGTACCTGTTTAATTTATTGAAATATAACGAGTTTAATATCGGTAATTCTAGAATTAAAAAGGAGAAATCAACCGGCAAAGAATATAATCAGTTAATCATTACTAGGTGATAACATACTGTGCGGCGCCTCTATAAATGTCAAAACCGTTTCTTAAAAAATTAGGACCCGTCAATTTATCGGTTTCCGTAGATCTAGTGCTAGCAAATTCCTAGCGTTTTAAGTCCCGTAGTTCTAGGACCATCCGCGAAGGACAGGAATCGGGTTGAAAACCGTCGAAGAAAAGAAATCCCATCGTCTAGGTGGGTACTTTGTCACGAGACAGCTGAGCTTTGAGGGATGTTCACCATATATAGAATTTTCCACACCAAAGACACTCCCACGGTTCGGACATCTCGAGACAACCTTAACAACTTTTCAGGACCCACCTAGAAACAGATAAAATAGTTAATTTTCATTAATGTTCCATTTCCCACAAAATCGGAGTAAAGTGATACAAAACTCTGAAATTCAGATAACGAATGCATTTTATGTAAGTATCTGACTCAACAGCAACCATTAAACCTTCTTCGGATTAACATTTGTCCAAATGGTACCCAAAAGAGTTAACGTTAATTCTCTCGTTTCACCTTCCTGAGACTAGACAAAAATAGAAAAGTTAACATCTCCCTAGAAGAACAGAAGCAGGGACGAAAAATCACCAAAGAGGGGTACGGTGAACCGAAGTGTGAAAAGGGCGACACACGCCCCCCTGGAGATCTTTTCGGTGGTGAAGCGACGTAGAGAAATTAAACACTAAGACATTGTTCTGCAGAAAGTAAAGAAAGCACTGTGATAAATAAAGAAAGGCCACGTTCTACTTAATAACGATCGAAGGTAAAACTACGTAATTTACAAGCGCTCGAGAGGACAACCTAGGTCGCGATCGTCTTGAATTCACCCGTCTTTGTCAGAAGATGTAAAATAAAATACCATTCACGGTAATTTCCATCCATCCTTCTAGGTCCTCCTCTTCCTCGACTGCACTCCGGTGCATTCTCGAAGAGACGTTTAAGTGCCATCAGGCCCCCGCGAACATTTCGCACACTTTGCTCGCGAGCAATAAAGCGAGCCGCAGTGAGGTGGCGGGAATTCGCACATAAGTGCCGGTAGCACCATCGAGCACGTACCAGTGATCAACCACTCAATAATGCAGAGCACAATGCAACTGCTATTACGCCGTGCCAGAATTCAGAACGCTCGATGTCGCGCCATAGAGTTCCTCTATGTGTGCTTCCAAGGCACCAGGAGAATGCAGCTCTGAGGTTGTGCATCTCTCTCTCATCTACCCTTGCTCTCTACTTCTCTCTCTCTCCTTTCTCTTCCCTGTCTCTCTTCTCCTTGCAAGACCAAAGTGCCCAGTCCATTGAAGACGAAGCGAGAATTCGCCAACGATCGCCTTTTGTGAGCGCCGATCGGGAATTTGTGCCGTCGTGAATTCGAGGGAGAGATAAATCGTGGAAGAAAAAGATTGCTGAGGAAAAAGCCCGGGCGGAATCGAAGCGTGAAAGTTTATTCGTACTTCGTTTACGTCGTTCGATCGTGCAATTCTTCCAGCGTGAAATACTAATATTTTTTTTTCTATTCTCACGAAGAGCATCGTAGCTGATTCCATTCCTTTCAACCATTGCGTCGATTAACCATCGAATGCTTTATTTTCTATCTTACTTTCTTCCTTTTCCCTTGCGAGTAAGAAAAAGCAAAAGAGAGAAAATACTTTGCTATTGAAGGATCACTGGACCACCAGGGAGAAAAGTAATCCATTTTTTTTTCCTTCTAATAACTCGCACGCGAGCAGATTTCTCTTGGAATCCGAGAAATTCACGGGTGCAGGGAAAGAAAGAAGTAAAAGCAGAGAAACCCGGAGGGTTAAACGTCCTTCCACCGATGCATATCCTTTTCCTTCTCGGGAGAATAAATTTCATTCGAAATTACAAAAGGAGGTAGAATACACGTTTGCGGACATCAAAGGTATCCCGTTGCACTGTCCGGATACGTTTCGTATTCTCTTTGCTCTCCTGCATAAATGACGCTTATCTCTCGCTCTCTCTTTCACCCTATCCAACCCTCTTCTACCCATTTTTACCATCTGTACCGTGGCGGACCTCTAATTTCCCATTCTACTGCTATCGTTTTCTCCCATTTCCACTGTCGCGTCGCGTTTTACCCCTTGTTTGCTCGTGTTTTGCCGGTTGTCGCGACACGGCTTATTTTATTCTTTATTAGCTCTGTGTCCTTACCTGCCTAGCTTGCAATTTCTTCCTCTTTTTTCACCCTTTTTCTATCTTTTCACTCTTCTTCCTCTGCTTCTTTCTCTCCCTCTTTCACTTTGGAATAGCAGATTGTACTGTTTTAAAATCGCGCGGCCAGCGAATGTCGCGTTTAGGACGACCGCTGGAAACGCGAAATGAATTATTGGAAACGACCGCAATTAATTTCGTCCTTTTACGGATTTTTTCGGGGATAAAAATTCACGTGGAAATTATTAACCGAGAGACGAGACGGGAATACTGTTTCGCAATTCTGACGCGGATAATTTTGTATTAAATTACTTTTACATTTTTAATATGATAACGTAGCATTTGTAAATTTAAATAAATTATTTTTAGTCGTTGGGAATTCCCTTTAATTGGAGATAAAAGGTAAAATAGAGTTTACGCTTCTCACGATGATTTAGATTTATGTAAATTCATTTTAAAATTCCTTTTTACAATTGTCATATTTTTTAATACGAATCGGAAGGATATGATTGAAGCAAGAATGTGAGTTTCGACTTTGGTAGAGTATGTTTTGCAATTCGAATCTCTTGTTATTTCTATCTCTACTCGGGCTCTTGTCTCTATCTTCTCTATCGTCTCTATCGTCTCCGTTCCCGGCGATCTTTATTCATCGTGTGTGTATATATTCTGATTTGGTATTCACGGCTCAAGGGACGTCGTTTCTCAGATCTAAGGCGAACACTGGCCACGTACGAAATTTTACGATTCTTTTACTACTTTGCTGTTTTACTCAGCCACGATGACGTAATTCAACTGAGCGGAAATTCTTGCGTGTGCGATTTTACAATAAAGAGGACGAAGGAAGAAAAGGAGAGGCTTGTAAGAGGTAAAATTGAGAAAAGTTTCTATAGAAGAATAACGAACCGAGGTATAAACGATTTCGTCCATATAGTTGGATCAATTTCACTCTTTTATTCTCGTTTTCTGACGAAAATTTTTTCAAATTCTTGCATTTCTCGAGGACCGATAGTGACGCACGCTCGACGGGCCGAGAACATTTCCATTTCGCGGGAATTTCTTCCTTTTTCCATCCGACAAACGCTCGTGTCGCGTCAGTTCCGACGTCGCGGAAATGTTTCGCTTATTCGAAACCAGCCTCCCATTCTCCGATGTTTTCACGAAAGAAGGGCGATGGAATAAAATGGAGAAAACATTTAGATAGCGCGTCCATTCGAGTAGCCTGCCAGAGAATGCCTTTTTGCGCGGAAACTCTGACGATGCTATAGAAAAATTCGCCCGACGTTTCGTGACTATTTCACGGAATTTCCACCATTTGGATGCTGGAATGGAATTTATTAAATTCTGCCTGCAAACATATTAGATAAAGTGAAAAAAAATGTCGCTTGTTTTTCATGTATCCAATGAAATATTTCTGGTGTGACGCAATGTAAATTATTCAATTTCACTCACTCTATCACAGCCGTGGTTTATTCTGAGCGCAATTAGAAGAAAAACATCGTGTATTTTTTATTACATAATTAATAATTATTAATAGTGTGATCAATTTATACTAATTAATATTATCACTAAAACTACCGGCTAATCTATTATATTCAGTACTTTGGAAAAGGAAAAATCACACGGAGAAAAAGATGATCAATTCAATCCCTTGCCGTATCATTTCTTTTACGAGTGCAAAGAAACTCAGAATTAATTGCTGAAATAACAATCTGTCTCTGATTTCTAAACGCAGCATTAATAGCAAAGAAATAATTTCATCCTATTATGGGCCACTGATATTTTTAATTTAATAGTTTTCGGAAAACTTCAAAATTTCTTATTCCACTTATCGCGTCACGAGTGTCACTCGTTATTTCACTGCAAGGGGTTAAGTAATTTAGTATCTCTTTTTTTATATAAAATGAAAGTAGAATATTTATTTCATAGCTCCTCTATCAGTCTCTAGGAACATTCGAAAAAATTGGGATCCGGTCATTTTTACCGTCTTAGTAATTAAAAACATTACATGAGTTATCAATCGTAAAATTGCAATAACTCAAGCTCTTATATCCATCATTTTCGCAACATCCAACAACTACAAATCTGTCAAAAAATTGCAAATCTGTCTCAGAATTCTTCCAGAACAATCCCACAATATAATACAATACAGTACATGTCACGTGCACCCTCCACCCACTGATATCAATCCACGAAAAAGAAAAACGCCCGGACGAACCATGGAGAGATCGTTCAACGCCCTTCAAAAATAATTCACCCCTTGAAAACTATGTTTTATCTTTCGCATAGAGAAATAAATCGTCGTACGATGATGGTATTCCTTCGGTCTCTGTGTCCTGGAAACCTCACCCTATGGTGTATCGCGTTAGGAGGATCGAGGAAGCTGGGACGCGGTGATTTTCCTTCTCTTCGGCAAAATCGATGGTAGACTCTCGGATGGAAAAGGGAGCACATAATGTATGTACGGGGATGGAACCGGTGTCTTCTCTCCCCTGGCGAATTTGTAATCGGCTCGTTCGACCTGGAACATTTAGAGTCGACGGTATTCCATCTGGTGTTTTGGAGAAAAGCCGAAGGAATCATGTCGTTTGAGAGGACGATTTTGGGGTAGTTACGAAGGGTTGACGTTTGTATTTTCGACTTTGGAATTGTGGAGAATATAATCTGTACATTGTACGGTATAAATGGAAGGATTATAGAGCTTTGTACATTATAAATGAGTTTAACATTCACTGTACTATACGCTGTTAAATGATCTGTTTAATTGAATGAAAATATATAATTTTTTGTGCTATTAAATAAAGATCGTTTTGTATATTGTATTCTGTATTAACCCTTTGCGGTCCGAATTATTGTATTAAATTTATAGTGAGCGAAAACATAATATTTACTATGATTGGTTACTCATTGTTCTAATTATATCAGTAACCACAGGTACTGACGGATATTTAGGTGACATTACAAAATCATTATGAAATTGGAAGGGCGATATTAAATTGTCAGAATGTAACGTCAAGTGAAAATCTATGTCGCGTAGAGCCCGACATAGGATCGCTAAGGGTTAAGTTGAGAATGTCTTGCATTTCTTTTAGAAGTATAATTGATAGGAGTAAGCAGGGTGGTGTATAATAAATAATAGACTGATTAAAGAATCTATAAATTATATTAGAAACGTAGTAAGTAGTTTAGTGGTTCCACGTAAAGCGTATAGATGCGACTGTGGAAAAAAGGTCTGGACGCCTGCGACACTTGAGATTTCTAAAGTAAACCAAATTATATTCTAACAATAATATTATTAGATTCATTACCGAGCAACATTTATTAGATAATGATTGACTGACAAAGAAAGAAGTAAAATTAGAAACGTGGCCAATTATTTTGCTAACGAATAGTTCCTTGGCCCGTTCTTTTTTCCTCTTGCAAACTTGAATTCGTTGTACGTTGGATCCAACAAATCTAAGAAGCCTACATAAATTTTTAATAACTATTAGAACAGAATTTAAACAATTCCCGCAAGTCCCGCGCATCTACGTCTGCTAAGGCGCGAAAGTTAATGCGCCCTTGAAGTCGCGGGCTCTAATCGCGCGCGTTAGCAGCCCCTTTCAAAAGTTTGGCAATTATCCTCGTCAACGGGGGATGTAACGAGAGATATAGTAGGGTTGGTCGAATTCGCTGCGAAGATGAAGAGAAACCCAAGGTGGAGAACGGGTAGAGACGAGAGAGATAACAAAAGTGCTGCCAACACCGAGTAACAGAGAAAGAGAGAAAACGTGGAGGCTGGTTAGAGAGAGAAGACTCGCAGAGGGGTGAAAGAGGGTGCAGACCGGATATTACGCGAGATAAAAATCAAATTAACCTCATATGCCGGCGACACTGATGACCCCGAAACTAGAAGGTTGCAGACAACGTGAATTCCGCGACGTATCTAACGGCAGTGGTAATGCTACGCGCGAGAGAACGTTTGCGTTTGAAAGAGAGAAGGGAGAGAAATAGAGAGAGAGAGAGAGTAGAAAGGAAGAGAAGGCAATTTCGTAGAGTTCCTCTCGGTACACCGAACACGAGGACACTTTTCCTGCAGGCTGCCGAAATCCGACATGAGGCGCTCGTTAGCATTCGCAGGGAGTCATTCCCGTTACCGGGGTTGGATTGCCCTCTGAAACCTTACGCGGCAACCTCCTGCCCTGTATTTTCATCCTCGAGAACTTCTCGAGCACGAGGAGAACGCGCTGCAACGGAGACTCGAGGTAGTTTCGACTTCCTTTGAATGTCCCGGGACAAAGGGGTTGCTTCTGGTACGTGAGTTTGTTGAATAACTGGGGGTTGTTCTTCCGATGCGAAAAGATCGATGTTTGGAACGTCATTTGCTGCTACGATGACAAATAAAATTTTGATTTTATTTCAAGAAATTTTTAAGTGTGTAGCTACCACCTACGTAGAGGGTTTTTCTACTCTCGTGCAAACGGTTGTCATGGCTTATGTCATTTGCTGCAACACAGCTATTTTTGAGAGAAGTGCCTTTTGTATTTAGTTTCGCTTAGAGTATCCTAGAGTCTCTGCACATTCTCAATAGCTCTTGTAAGTGCCATAAATTACGCGTTTCCGATGTCCCTTCGAGTGCAGGCCCAACGACAACCTCGGGCCGCGCAAGACGAAGCGGGGGCGCGGAGGAAATGCGTACATGACCGAGCCCTTGCCAGCGAAAACTTGCCGCCAAAACCTTCGCCTCTTTTCCCTAAAAAGCGCGCCAAGGGCGTAAGGAAAAGAGGGCGCAATCGGTTAATTTTCTCGTTTTCCGATTGGCTGAGCGGCCACGGAAATTCGCCGGTTGCGTGGGAGCGGCTCCTTCGAGCTAAATAGATAGTTACGTAGTTATTATATTTTGAGCGCTCGTCCAGTTAAGATCCTACTTTGTTATTAACAGGTTGAATGCCACCGATGTTTCCCTTATTTCGTCATTTCTACTGAAGTGAAACTTTTTTTATGAAAGTCACATATTCATAAAACAGAAATTTTAAGGACACTGATTGATCGGTGTTTAGCAGATCTTCATCTTCTTAACTCCAAAATTTAAATATTCAATATGTTAGAAAATTCATAAATATTGCAATTTAAACGTAACATAAAATTTCATTCAATTCAATAGCGCCGGTCACCGGTGACACCCATGGCACTCAACCTGTTAAAGACTTTGTTCACGGGAACCAGTAGTTCAAATTACTCACCAACTATCCATCCCGACAAGTGCTCACATCTCGATCTTCGATACAATTTCTCATTCCTATTTCTCATAACACCGTTTCCATTCTCGCGCAAATGTATTATCTCGCGCAGGAAGAAATCATAAATCTCTTCCTACCGTAATATCTCAAACCCTCCATCAGAATTCTCACGAAAAACATTTTCTCTGTTTCAGGTAAGAGATGCATCCTCGAAGCGTGCATTAACTATTCTCGAATTCGCTAGCTGTGAGTAAAAAAACAAAGAAAGAAAAATCAGAAGAGAACTTAGAGATGGGCTGGTGCAGCGGGCTAAGGGTAAGGAAATAAATCCATGGTTTTAACAGACGGAAGGAAAGTAGGCTAAGCCCCGGAATTTCGCTCGGGCGCGTTCCGAAAGAGCTCTCTGCGGCTAGCCGCGGAATAATGCCGACGTTAACCTTCCGACACCGCGTGCTCGTTCGGCGGGATCGATCGAGACCCCGAATGCAGATTAAGTAATCTACTAATGAAATCTCAGGGCCGATTTCACCCTCGATGTCGAGCCAGCCCTGGCTTATACACGACTCCCCGTTTCCGGGGACGAAATCCTTTAATCATGCACGATGAATGGCATCGATCGGACACCTTTTGTGTGGCTCCTGACAAATTTGCGGGAAACCTCCGTGAAGTCGATCCCCTTGCGCATCGGCAACCACCGAGACGGGGGTTGAACGATCGACCGTGACTCCTAGAGGATCTTCGTCAGAGGGGACTACCGAGAGGACCTCGAAGAGAATCGATGTTTTCCGTTGTAGAGAGAATTTCTATAGACTCGTCCAGGGGGGTTTCAAAATTATCGAAAAAACGATTTAGATTCCGAGATCTTGTTGCTCGCATGGGAAGACCCAAAGAACGGTAATAAAATCATTAGAGACTGAACATCTCCGTGAAGTCGATCAGGGGACAACTACCGATATGGGGATCGAATGATCGATCCAATCTCCTAGAGCAGTGGTGGCGAATCTATGACCCGTGGGTCAGACACTGATCCACGCATGCTTTTTAAATGACCCACGCGTCGATTTTCATAAACTTAATTTTTATATCATAAAAGAGAGAACAGACAATAAGAAATACTAAAAGAGTAAAGTATATATATCCAATGTCGAATTTATAACAAATATTTCCTATTGAGAACCAAAAAAAAAGTAGTTTTTAAGCATCCTCCCCTCCTTCTTTCCAAGTTATGCCATTGACTCGTGATTCACAAAGTATTACTTAAAAAAATAATGAAAAACATTTTACCTACCCCTCAAAAAGATTCGTCATCGCTGCTGCAGATGATATGGCGTTAAAGTTTTAGAGCAGTGGTGGCGAACCTATGACTCGCGGATCAAATCTATACATCGAATCTATAATATCTATAATGTTGCATTTATAAAACAATGTTTCCCAGTAGACACTGGCTAACTGACAAGCAAAAAGAGTGACCGAAATATTGAGCAAAATTTGACCCACTCCTCAAAAAGGTTCGCCATCACTGTCCTAGAGGGTCTCCGTCAGAATTTAATTTTCAAACGAACCACCGAGAGGATCGATGGTACCCGCTGTAAGGAGAATTTCTTTCGTCTAGGGAGGGTCGCAAAATTAACTTAAAAATGATTTATGAAGGAAGCGTCGTGGCTCGGGCCGGCCGCAGTTCCTGACTGGGCCCATCCACACCCAGTTGAGAGGGCACCGGCTGAGTTCGGTGCCTCGGCTGCGGCCGGTCCGGCGGAGGGTCCTTCTGTTCCTAGGAAAGGGTGAAATGGTAGTTAGCGCGCTGCGTTTCGTCCTGGGCCTGTTCGTGGACTCGTCAGTAGGGCTGACCGAACAGGCCCTGCCCTAGACGCTGTGTCCCGGATGGGACGTCGGTGTCTGTCGGTGGTTCGTATATATAGACACCGATTGCCGATGGTGTAGCAGCGCGAAGATCCCATCGAAGGAGACACGGTCTAGCGGCCGATCCTTAAACTAGAGGCGTAGGAGTAATGGCGGCCGATAGATCCCTAGCGGCGAGCGAGAGATCGTACCGCTACAGTACCCCCTTGCCAGTGACTAACGCTAGGCTTATCTCTATACTATGATACAGTTGTCCATTGGATGGATGGAGACGTCGTTCGGTTCCTGGTGACTTCTTGTGGCGGGGCGATCTCTGTAACTTTGAAAAACTCCGTGCATAGATGTCGAGCGGCGGCGTGGTGCTGTATCTGTGTGCGTGTGTCGAAGATAGAGCGGGACGATGGTCGTGTGTTGTAGATGCTATGCAGAGCACGAGCGAGAGAGAAGAAGTCTTCGATGTCGGCCAGGAGTGTCGTCTGTCGCTGCTGCTGCTAATGCTACCACCTTTCCTAGGAACTACTTAAATCTAAACTTAATCTAACGCCGGGGTCACCAATGAAGGAGGCGTCGTGGCTCGGGCCGGCCGCAGTTCCTGACTGGGCCCATCCACACCCAGTTGAGAGGGCACCGGCTGAGTTCGGTGCCTCGGCTGCGGCCGGTCCGGCGGAGGGTCCTTCTGTTCCTAGGAAAGGGTGAAATGGTAGTTAGCGCGCTGCGTTTCGTCCTGGGCCTGTTCGTGGACTCGTCAGTAGGGCTGACCGAACAGGCCCTGCCCTAGACGCTGTGTCCCGGATGGGACGTCGGTGTCTGTCGGTGGTTCGTATATATAGACACCGATTGCCGATGGTGTAGCAGCGCGAAGATCCCATCGAAGGAGACACGGTCTAGCGGCCGATCCTTAAACTAGAGGCGTAGGAGTAATGGCGGCCGATAGATCCCTAGCGGCGAGCGAGAGATCGTACCGCTACAATTTACACTCAGAGATCCCGTTTCTTGTACCGGAAGGCCCAAGCAATTGTAATAAAATCCCTTTGTACATCATCAACCACCGAGCCGGGGGTCAAACGATCAACAGAGCCTCCTAGAAGGTCTTCGTCAAAATTTAATTTCCAAAGGAATCACCGAGAGGATCGCGAAAAGGATCGATGCATCTCAAAAAAGTTCGCCATCACTGTCCTGGGGGGTCTCCGTCAGAATTTAATTTTCAAAGGAACCACCAGAGGATAGATGGTACCCGCTTTAAGGAAAATTTCTTTCATCTAGGGGTTCGCAAAATTATCATAAAAATGATTTACACTTAGAGATCCAGTTTCTTGTATGAAAAGGCCCAAGGAATTATAATATTATAAAATCCCTTTGCGCATCGGCAACCACCGAGACCGGTGTCGAACGTTTTCAAGGGGACCACCGAGAGTACCCCGAAGAGGATCGATGGTTCCCGTTGTATAAAGAATTTCTTTCGTCTAGAGAGATCGTAAAATTAACGTAAAACGATTTACACTCAGGGATCTTGTTTCTCGCACGGAAAAGCCCAAGGAACGGTAATAAAATCATCGGAGACACCGATGAGATTTTTGTAGATGGGAAAGAACGGAGGCGCGTTTCTTGCGATACGATCTACCGATCGAAGGCAAACGAGATTCTCTGGGATATCGTTGAACACGACGATGGAGAGAACGCGATACCGCGAATCGGATCGGGAAAACGTAAATAAGATAAAAGCATGGGGAAAGTCTTCGTAAATATTCCGTGACGGTTCAACGACGATAGGGTTCCTGGGGAAAACGAAAGAGAGCGGTTTCTTTAAAGATGAAAAGTCTAGAAGGGGATGAAATTCAGAGAGAAAAAAAAACACGAGTGGTTTTCACGCTCGCGTAATAATTGAGATATTTTTTTTCTCGGTTAGCCGAGAACATGCCTGACCTAGTTGCACTGTGAAAACTTACATTTTCGATAATTATATTCGTGCATAGCGAGCTGAGAGAGCGAGGGCAACCCATTTTGCGAGTGTTCGCTCACGGCAACCACTCTCTCGTTTGCCGACACGCGTAATCGTAATTCTGACTAACCAAGCAGAGCGATAAATCACGTCAATAAGGCGATAATTAACGATGACTTATGAACTGAATCTCGGAGCGAAGCAAGCCTCTGTATAGTCTATAATGCGAAGTAATTCTCGACGAGCCGAGGCCCTCGACGTGTAATTCTACGACCGGTACCCGTTACATGATTACGCGTAATTCCATCCGAGTCGAATGCAATTAATCGTATTTCTCCTGCAGAAATTTCCGTTTGCCAGACATCTTCAGTCAAAGTGGAAAGTAACAAGTCAATGTCTATTTTCTTTACGATTCGATTACAAATTTTCTTACGAGCCGAATACTTGACAGTATTCAGTGTTCTCCGGCTTGAGAAACTTAGTATTTTTTTTACTATGTTATTTACTATTTTCTTGACGAGAAAAATAGCTTTTCAAAAAAGTTGTCCACATCGCAATGATATAATTCATGAGAAAATTAGTGCATGCCGGATGTTCTTGGCAGAACGAAGTCAAGTCACGAAAATCAGAATAAACCAGAGAACCGTTTTAATACTAGAACTACCAAATCATTCAAAATTACTGGTACACTAATTCTTCCAAAAATTCTTCAAGTTTATAGAAGATTCATAGAATAAATATTTTATGTCCACCTTCAACAACCTATAGCACCGAATTTTTCAAAGTACTTATTTAACACGTTGACTGACATGGGAGTCACCGGTGACCAGCGGTATATAATTTAATGAAATTTCATATGACTCTTCAATTGCAATATTTACGAATTTTCTAACACACTCAATATTTAAATACTGGCGTTTAAAAAATAGAACATTGCTGAATATACTATAGACCGTGTCTATCTAAAGAACGTGTCTTTCAAATTTCTGTTTTCCAAAGATAGGATTTCAACAGGAAAAAACATCACTTCATTGCAAATGATAAAACGAATAAATATAAAATGAGCGAAATGTCAGTGGCGTCGTGTTAATATATTGAAATATGGTAGATTTAATGATAGCTAAAGTGTCAAGAATCTCACGCGCCTGACCTAACCCAGACTAATTCTACTTGTTCCCCTAAAAAAACTCGAGCAAACGTATTGGTATTATCGTGCTACAAAATCCTTGATAAATCACTCGCACAGTAAGGACGTAATTAACGATGACTTACCGAGTCGATCTCTCTGTGGCTATATCTACAATACGCGAACAATTATCGCATAGAAACAACGGCACCGTCGTCCCGACGGAGTCGCTCGTAATTCGCAGCCGGTGCAGTCGACAATCCTATCCTTCTCTAACTCTCTCTTTCTCCATTTACCTTCGCAACCAGTCACAGAATTTCCGAGAGAAATTACGCTAATACTTTCTCGCGATATTTGCAAAAATTCACAAAAAAAAAAAGTCCTGAACGTGCCGGCCGCTGTTTGTCGACCATCCGAGCGGCTCTCTAGAAATACAAATCCGTGGAAAATCCCGAGCTTAAGTTTTATCACGAATCCTACCTACTTTCTCGCACGATTCTCTCTCGTATGAATTCCAAATCCGTGAACAGCACGGGGAAAAAAAAGAAACCGAAGGTAGATAAGCATGGAAAAAAAATCACACGCAGGAAAGCGACGTATCGATGCCCTGGAAAGTGGGAAACAAATATTCCAACCCTTAGCTCGATATCGCGTTCCGTTATCCCGCGCTTTCCGAAAGAGTGCTCGTACCGGTGATGCTATCTGCTCCAAGACGAATGTAAAGCTTTCCCGCGGCCGTCGTACTTTAAAGGAACACACGCGATACTCGATAAAACTCGATCGACGCGACGGCCCATTTTTATTTTCCACCGTCGCCGATGCAGCGACCGTGCAGCACGAGCAAACGCGCCTCGAATGTAATCCGATATTAAAATCTCCCTGCAGATGCGTATCTTGCCTGACGTTCTTTTTCGATGTTCGTTTCGACGCCCGTTTCGACGTTGGTAACTGAAAGGGTAGAATATTCCATCGGAATATTTCCAACGGGAAAGGTCAGAGATCTATCAGATCTATCGTTAAAGGTTGCAACTTTAACTATTTCTCTACTTTGAGCGCCTATAGACGCTTAGAAATTTTGCGTTTGTGAAACTGAGAATACCTATAGGTGCTCGACACAGTTTTGCTTTCTGACACGAAGGACACTTTTAAATTTGTAATATTTATAGTACCTCAGTTCAGAATAATTAAGAATATTGTTTTCATGCAGTGAAATTCAGTTTTTTTAGAAATTGAAACACGTTTTATACAAAAATGCTCCATTTTCGGCGTATGTACATCGTAATTCAATTCTTGCCGTATGATAGGGTCGGTGCGTCTCGAAGTCTGCAATAATCAAGGGGTTAATATAGATATTAACCCTCTTAGTACCGACTGAAAAAATTGATTGAATTACGGACAAATGTAGTTACGAATACAAAGAATTGTCATCTGGCCATAGTTTCATATAGAACACGCAATATAGGGGAGGGTGGGGCAAAGTGGGCCCCTGAAGGCAAAGTGGGCCCCTTAAAATTTTGGAGCCCAAAAAAATTTGGGGGCAAAGTGGGCCCCTTAAAATTTTGGAACCCAAAAGAATAAAGATATGACTATTTTTTGCTGAAGGGGCCCACTTTGCCCCACCCTCCCCTAGAGCATAAACTGTGTATTTACAATCATTTGTCATAAAATTACTGATATCGTATTGGAACCTGAATAATAGCCCTTCGAAGCCCACTATTAGCAATAGTGCTAACGACGATATATCGTCATCTGGCACTAAAAGAGTTAATATAGATAGTAAGATCGATCAGCACAATTGCACGCTTCAATGTCAGACCGATCGAAACTGGATTAACAGTGCACGAAATAAGAGAACGATGCCATCGACGTGCAATTAAAAAAAGGGGGTGAAGAGGAAAAAAGAGGAGATAGAAGGGTGGGAAGCTTCGTATCCAACGAAACGCCGCAATTTTCTCGGGGACAATTCGATTCGAGATATAAAGAGAGCGATCTCGAGAGACGTTTTTCATCTCTAGCTTCTATTCTCACCGTTTAATTCCCGCTTTCTACTGCGAGAGCGAGCCACGCGCGGATAACTGCTTTCCCGTCGAATCGTCGATTTTCCCGAGTGCCATCGGGGTCCGTTTCATCGTGGCCCGTTATTTCTCGCCAGGGACCATTGTTTTCTTCCTAGATACGCTGGAGAACGAGCAACGCCATCGTGGATTCTTCCTCGCAGATTTACTTCGACGTGTCGTAATTTTCCGCATATGCACGCAAACGATTGAGCCATCGCAACGAGCTATTTGATTCTTTTGAACATAATGCAAATTCTCCCAATTTAATTCGATATAATGGTCCCTTCGTTTGAATTCCATTTTCTACGGCATCGTTTTGTCGAGTGACGGGGACATATTTTATGAAAATTCTAAAGTATATTTACTCGTTTTCCGCCTTTGCCTTTCAAACTTTCGAACCAATTCTTAGTGGATACCATAGATTTGGAAAATACGACGTAAATTTAGTTTGCACAATTTCTTTTAGACGTTTATGGCTTATTATTTAACACTCGATCTTCCAAGGTGGTCAAAATGACTGACCGAGAATTTTTGGAAAATGTTCCTGAAATTTCTAACGCTGTTTCTGTTTAAATCTTCTACATCTATTTTGAAGGCTATAAGCGATTAAATCAATCAACATTTTTGACCCCTTCATTTATTTCATGTGAATATTTTTATTTGCCAATTTTAAATATATCGAATTAATGTCATCAATCTTCTTATTATTAGTGATTTATATTTTTATTCTAGTAGTGGTCCGCCTTTTTTATAAATACTACTAAATTAGGAGGAGTATATTTGTTTGATTTATAATCACAGTATAAGTCTACCCGATCAACGTTAAAATTCCTCTCGACCAATAGAATTCTCTCCAAAACACCATTGTCACCGACACACGGTGAAAAATATTTGAAGTTGTATTTGTCAGCATATATTCGAGCTTCCCGCAGAACCGCATTTAATTACAATTTGCGTCCGTACCTGGCACGCGTCCACGTAACGTTTTAACAATCCCGCTAATCCGGATTTCGACGTGGGATTTGTTTTAATTTCGTTTAAGTCAGTCAGGATGGATTCTCTCCGTCAAAGAGAAATAAGAGGAACGTCGAACCAAAAGCGAAGAGGGATTAAAGTGAGAGAAAGACGAAGGAGGATGAAAACAGTGATTTTCATAGGACGAAGAGAGTGTACACGCGTGATCTGAATAATTCAGCTCCTTCTTTCTCTTCTTCTTCGTCTTCCCGTGAAAGATATCCGCCATCTTTCTCCGACTGGGTTAATTTAAATTTCAAACAGCCACCGGATCGTGTTCCACCTTCGAATCGGTCTTCCTCATATTTATTGGCACGGAGCATCGTACGTCTTCCTTCGAATTATGCGTCGGGAAAATGAATTCGTTTCCACCGGAAAGAAACAATTCCCCAACGGTGAGCATCTTTTCCATGAAATTCGCAACGATGCAACCACGATTCATCATTAATTCATCGATGATTTATCGACGTCTCACGAAAAAAAAAATCAAAGTTCAAGTGAAGAAAAAAAAATTCTATAGAATCCTTGGAAAAATAAACTTTCCCGGAACGTAGAAGATTTGACCGGAAACGTCCCTGTTCTAATGGAATCAATGACTTCTCTTTCTCCTCCGAAAGTTCCTTCGATCGGAAGTTTCCGATATTCGACGATAACGACAAATTCACGAAGAGAACCGACATTTTTTATGCCGCGAACGATGGAGAAAAGTTTCTCCCCCCGTCGAAATAACGAGGTTGCTAAAAGTCGACGAGGAACTTTATTAATAAGAGTTTAATTTTCACGACCTGTCGTACCGGATGGAAACTGATACTTTGTAAATTATTCCGGAAAGGGTCGTCGGTTCGATTCGACGGAATATAAATTTTAACGGTCCGTCGAAGCTGTAGTTCCAGGGAGGTTTTTCCGAGGGAAAACTGGGCCAAATCGGAACTTTCCGTCTTCCTTTCGGCAGTGGTTTTCCACGCTGCGAGGAACAAAGGGGATGCAACGTGGAAGGGGTAGATAAAGAGGGAAGAACTATTAGGAGGAAGTTGGCGGTACCGTCGAAAGGAAGCTGAATTCTCTGGCCTACGTCCAAAAATCGTTCGGCCTTCGAAAAGCGCGCAAAACGACTTACTTATTCCTCCACCCTTTTCCTCAGCCTTTCCTCCGACGAAAGACGAACGATGGAAGAGGAACGAGAAAATATACCAGAGGAAAATAAATCCGTTAGCAGAAAGAGTTCACCACGCGATGAAAAATGCTCGGTTACCTCGTATATTTTCGTTTGTAGGTTATCGCGTCGCGTGGAAGAAAATCTGTCGCCACGAATTTTTGATAAATCTCTCGGCCTTGAAGGAGACGAGCTTAAATTCACCCCAGGTTTCACGCGGTTCAAATCCAAGACGAATCGAGCCGTTTTATTCGAGCACGCGAGAGAAGTTGTCTCCTCGTGGGCAATCTTTGCAGGAAAATAATCAAACGAGTGAGATCTCGTTCCTTTTAAACTCTCAAAATCTCGTCAGACATCTATTTCAATAACACGAGCGGGTGAAAAAAAAGCAATGCTTTGAAAGCTCAGGAGAAATCGGGGCCAAGAGTCCCGTAAAAACGAAACGACGGTGCACGCAAGAACGTAAAACAGTGGAAGAAAGTGGAAGCTTTTGGCCCACATCCAAGAGCCGTACGCCATAGGAAAATCGTCCCAAATTGCCCCGTGTTCATTTCTGCCTGGAAAAATTGCCTCCGGAAGCTACCGGTCGGTTATTAATTGGAGAAAAAAGAAACGTCTCCCTCCCGGGCTAAAAAGAGCACGGAGAATTGCAAGATTTTTCATCGATACGGAAAAAAAAACATTGTTCTCTTTTATTGTCGTAAAAACAGTTCGATAAAAAAACGAGAGAGAAGGAGAATGAGAGAATGTGGAGTAGAGGGAGCGAGAGATTCTACGATTCTACGGTCACGTTTATTTATTGCGCGGGAAACCAGCCGCGATCTATGTGGGTCAATTGCAGATAATTTCTCGTCCCGGTAACCACGTTCGATGATAAAGGATTTAATTTTTATCACCGATCGTTGCGAGCGGTACTTAAAACATTTCCAACGTTATTGAGCGCACCATTTCGCGGCCGCGTTCCGAATCACCGTTACTCCGTGCTTCTCGATTATTTCATAATTATTATCGACTCGGAATTTTCGTAATATAATATTATTTGAAAAATTCAAATATTTATACACATACCTCCGATGCGTTTCGTTCAACGATGAATTCCATCGAGACGCGTAATTACAAAGCATCGATCCTTTAACGTCGAGAGTATCGAGGTGACTCGTTTATCGTGAAATTTATGGCCATCCCTGCGTGTTTCGTGAAACTGCCTCGCCCACGTATACACACAATTACGTACATATACAAATAGGTAAATCGACGTACGTAGAAGCGTGCCGGTAAGCCGACAGGAAGGAAGGATACGCATTTATCAAACGTACAACCGGAGAGATTTCCCGATCGAGCTTAAACACGCCAGCGTGTTATTAATTTGGATTACGCGTTCGCGAGGTTGTTTCGCACAACCCCGTCGAAATCAGGCTCGAATCGAGCGCGCAATCTCGCCTCGACCTAGACCTTAATCCGCTTTAAAGAGCACATGCCATCGCGATCGACTGCTCTCTATTCTCTCCCCTTTCTACCGACATCGACGTTTCTACCATTTGATACCGTATTTGCCAATCAATTTGATATCACGTTCCTGAAAATTGAAATTCTCGTATTGAAATTTCTCACGTATTGCAACTCGACAGTTTCATCGTTGGAGGGTGACTTCAAGCGGGTGTTTTAACGTTGCAGTATTTTCAAATAGAAATACTTATTTTCCTATTTAATTTTAATTGCAGCAGTCATTTCATCTTGGATCTACTTTTCTTAACACCTTGACCTACGATTTCCTTTCTGACAGGACGTGCAAAGATTCAAAATTAATTCCTGATAACAGAAATTCTCACGGATTTCTGTTATTTATTATAACTGAACGTAATATTAACACTTTACCGACCGGTAGTCGATTAATCGACTTTTCGGGACCAACACTTTTGGGCTTTTTACTTATTAAGTTGTTGCTACGGAAATGAATAAATTGTTATTTTTCATTGCGGTTAACAGTGCCAAGGACTCAGTGAAGAAACATTGCAATTTTCGAAGAGATATCAGTATCAGGGAAATATTTGCGTGCAAGTGACCGATCAGAAGTGGGTAGGATGTTAAAAAGTACCGGTCGGTAAAATATTAATAGTATAGAAATAATGAGACTGTTTCGCAACCGGCTGATATTGTCAAGTTAAATAGCTTTTAAAACACTTTAAAATTTCCTATTCCATTTTCTGCGCTACGAGTCTCACACGTTGTTGTAGACTAAGGGATTAAATAAATTTCCAACTGCTCTGTGACAGAGTACATAATAATTTGTGAAAAAATTCTCAGAGATAACGAAAGTTCAAGGAACCCTATAATTATGAGTTAGAATTTTTTAAAAATCTTCGCCGGTCAAATGTCCTTCAAAATTGAGATTCATTCGGGACAAAATTAGTAAAAATCATCCCAGAATGAAAATTGAAGACGTCCTACCGCTAATGGGAACTATTACGAGGTTAAACGGCCAAAAGTAATGGGTTTGCTCAAATCCGTGGACTGTTGGCGTTTCAATGAGCCGGGGGAGAGTGCTCCCTTTCTCCAGAATTAATTTCTCGGATAATAATCGGATGAACTCGCCTGTCTCCTCGGATTTCTCTTCAAATTTGAGTGGAAATCGGAGGAATCCGATGGAAACTACGAGTAGCAGAGAACACCTCCGTGTAGGTGGACTTTGAGGCGAAGTTTCGTAGCCCTTCGTCCCTTCGCGGGAAACCAATGATGCTTCGTGTCATTCGAGACGCCTAACTGCGATTCTCGGAGGAAGAACTTGCACATTTGTGCTCAGACGATTTCAATCTTCTCTATCTTCGAGGAAAGTTGCTACCTCGAAATGTCACGATTGCTGGAAGGTTGTTGGGTTGTCGAGCAAGATAGAAGGGATGATTTGATAGATTTATATCGCAGCGATTACTTCTACGTTCTAATTTCCAACAGAAACGTTCACCGATAGTTTCCACGATCTAAGCCGATATCAATTTCGAAATTAGAATAGATAGATGGCGGAGATTCCATCGGACGATTTGCTGTGGCGATTTCAACGGTTTCCTTGCCGGGACCAACTTCCAAAGTGGCAAGTTAACCGAAAGGTTACCAGGTTGTCGATTCTACCCGAGACAAACTGCAGTTTTCGGCTTTATCGCTTTACCTAACTTCTATTACGGTAGCCCGTTCATCTCCACTCTTCGACTACTTTATTCGAGAAGTTTCCCGCACCGTCGACATTCTCGCAAAATTTCGATAAGAACCTAATTTTTATTACCACATCAACTTCCATCATTTTTTTCTTTCTTTACGAAAGAACTTCGAACCGCTGTTACAACATCGATGGAAAAAGTACTACTTTATAGTATGCTCTGTTAACACTAGATTTACCAGCGTCAAATCTATTATATTTAAATATGTTAAATATGTACCTCAAAGCAAGGAAAATTAAGACGTGGAAAAGATGATAGATTCGGTGATTTATGTTTTATACGATGGACGAAGAATATTTTTTTTACGGCTCTCTTATAAGCCCGTAGAATTTTTGGAAAAAATTGTGTACCAGTCATTTTGACTGGCTTGGTAAATCTAGTGTTAACCAAAATTATTCGTTATATGAAAAGTGTAAATGGATGGTGTAACAAATTTAGCGTGAACTCACAAAGATGTCAGAATTTACGTTTCCGTTTTCTACCTCTTTCTCGCACGTTGGCATGCAGAATGGTATGGATCGTTAATAAGCAGATAAATTGTAACTGCGGATCTTCTCTTCCTCTCTCTTTCCTCTCTCCATTCATCTAGGTTTCTCTCTCTGTCCGTCTGTCCCTGTAGATACTGGCAGGCCCAACACCCACGAAATATCGCAGTAAATTGCCGATCGATCGAACGTTGTTTATTCATTGAACGGCAGATACCCCGTTCCTCTCTCTTTCCGCATCTCATATCGTTTAATTGAATGATAACCAGCCATTGTACGGGACGTGAACGAGCGTATTTACGACGCGGAGATTTACGCGATCTGTGCACGAATAAGCGTATATCTTACGGCACAGCGTAAGGTACGATCTCGGGTGCATACATCATGCGTTATCGTTGCATACGCGTCGCGTATAAATTGCAAATGCCGCCGCGCGACCCGTGAAATCGCACGAAATATCGCGCGCGTGCCCTGTCGTACTGGGAAATCTATTGTAACTTGGAATTTATTTATCGTTAATCAACGTTCGAGCTAACGCCTCTTAGTTGTTCGATGATTATGCTCTGTTTGATTGACAGGGACATATTCCACTGCTTGTTGAAGAGGCTCGATTTTCCGGTATAATTGATTCTTCCGGTGGAACTTTGACCCCTTGCAGTGCAACTTCTTTTGTGACTTCGAGTGCAATGAGTCAGAATTCATAATATCAAATGTTTCTACTGATTTCTGATATTTCGTACATCTGAACGTGATATTAACACTTTACCGACCGGAAACCTATTAATAGCCTTTTCGGACCCAACGCCTTTGAAATGTTAACTTATTAATTGGTTGCAACTCCAATTAATAAATTATCATTTATCATTATATCCTTAACACATCAACCTGTGTTAAGGACTTAGTGACGAAAATTTGTAATTTTCAAATAGATATCTCTGTCAAGAAAGTATTTGTGGCGAAATGATCGGTCAGACGGGGGTAGGATGTTAAAAAAATACCGGTCGATAAAGTGTCAATGCCTTAGAAATAATTTGATCATTTTATTATTGACTGGTAGTTTCAATTTAATAGTTTTTGGAAGAATTCAAAATTTCCTATTCCGTTTATCACGGTACGAGTGTCATACGTTGTTATAGAATAAAGGGTTAACCCCTAGCCTCATGATTTCTTTTGTAATTGAGCGCACAATAACTCAGAATTGTTAGAACAATAATCTATCTCTGATTCCCGATATACCGATATAAGTTAACGCATTATTAATACCATAGAACTAATTTTAACGTCTCCTGGTCTACTGATATTTTCAACCTAACAGTTTTCGAAAAATTGACAAACTTTCTATTCCATTTATCGCGTGACGTGTGCCACACGTCATTGTAAATCAGGGGGTTAATTGGTAACGTTGAACGTGGATAAAGAAAGAAGAGAGCTGCTTTAAAAAATTAAAAGTTAAGTTGATCAACTTGGTTCCACCGAGTGCAGACAGTTTCTACTTTGCGCATATTCTGCTGCTATATTTGTTTATTAACCCTTTAAATACTGTACGCCACTATAGTGGCTTTCATGGGTACCATCAATTTGAACGATACGCCACTATGGTGGCTCTCGTGGATATCATGATTTTTGCAGTATTATACATTTCATATTGTATTCATTTAACCAGTTAGCTGTGATTGACGAGTATACTCGTCATGGAGAAACAGCACAATTTTGAGCATTGACGAGTATACTCATCATGCGTAAAAGTTAGCGACCACTGGTTATTTAAATCATAATTTTGGCGAAAACAAAAATATTTTCGTACATTTCAAGGTGTTCGAAATATTTTGAGGCCATGCTAAAATAAAATGAATAACTAAAAAACATAATTAATTTGTGATAGATTTATGTACACCTCTCGATTTTAGTAAACTACGTACAGTCCGACAACTCAAAGATGACTAAGGAGGAAAAGGGAACCTCTCGTTCTCAATCGCCTATTTCCGCCATTCCATTTTTGGAATCTCCAAATACAGTTTCTAAAATAAATACTTTGCATAGTCGTTTAGGTATTCCAAAAATGAAACGATGGGAAAAGGTGGAAAACGAGATGCTGCGCCGGCCTCTAGACATCTTAAAGTTATCGGACACTAGGTACGCCCTTTGAAAAGTAATCGCCACACTTAACTGATTAAAATCTATTCCAAAGTAATTTCGCAGTGGAAATCGTTTTTGTGACATTCGCCCTTGTATTTAAAAGGTTAATAATGGAACCTCGTATAATTTATCCTACAATTATTTAATTACAGCAGCCGTTTGATCTTCTACCAATCAAAGTTCGAGTACGTCAATGAAAATAAATTAAACCTCTTTTTAATAACTATCGGTCAGAGAGCAATTAATATCTGCAGGGTGTGCCGCGAATTCGACGCGAGAGCCACGAACTCGGAAGGCACAGTTTCTAAAGTTTCGGAATCCCCTTTCGGCCGTCCGAGTCGACGTCTCGAGACGCTAATTCATTGTAAATTTATACAATTAACTCGGCCAACCTGGTTTCCGTGAGATAGTACGTGCCAGCTCGGTTTTCACGGCGCTGTCAGGGCCGATTTCACTTGCAGACTCCTCTTTCGAATCCCGGCCGAGCAGGACTCGACTTAACTCGACTTCCTGGATCGACGATGCACGGATTTTAATTCGTCGAGACGTTCCTCGAGCCACGAGTTAACTCGGTGACTTTGGACGAGAGTTAAACTCATTAACCCATTTGCCGAGAGATTGTATCGCGTCTGCCGTGGACGTCACGTCGTTTAATTTTAGTAAAATGATGTAAAAGGAAGCTACTACCTCATTATCTAAGAAAAGAGAAACTAATGTTTTAAAAAACACACACACACAACGCATAGAATTTACATAAAAACTTCAAATAGATATAACGATGAAACATCTAAAAAGTTTAACAAAACTCATTAACCAACGACATTAAGACTCTCATCCAACAAAGACCCAATTTTCCTACCCTGGCTGGCTGCTTTCTAAGACACCATGAATGGCACAGTCTTGACTCAGGACTTTTTTAACGACCTTACGTTACTCGAAGACGACGAAACACGATTATAAAGTGAGATCTCGGAAGGGTGTCTCCTCGATTGAATTAGCAAACTTGCCCTTCCGCGAGGTCGCTGCGTCTGGCTTGGCATCGTTGTCGATCCAAACTTTCCCAAGTTGTTCGAAGCGCTAGAAAGGTAAAACCGTGCTTCGAGACTAAGAAGAGGAAGATGATAAGGAGAGGAGAATACGCGTAATTGGTATCTACAGGAGGATATCGAATCAAAAGCTAAGAGAGGGATGGTCGAGCAACTCCCGTTTTCACGTTCACACATTATGCACAATTTGTCGTACATTGTCGACCATCAGGGAGCATTGTTTCCTGCTCGACGAGGAGAAGCACGATTGCTTTGTCGTCGAGGAGACAATCGTGTCCCTAGGTAGACGATGACTTGCCGTCGTGGATGCTCCTTTTCATTTGCATCGCTTGGATAAAGGTCCTTCCGATTGTTGCCTTTGTAGTCCACAGATGAATTGTCCGCGCCTTAATTTCTTCCATCTTTGGATCTTTTAGTAGGTTAAATTGGCGACAAATGTGACAAAAGTCAAGTAATTTTGAGGTAATCAAGTACTTTTTGTTGGTCTTCGCGCTCTTGAGGAATCCAATGTTACGATTTTCAAACGAGTCGAGACAACGTGCTGGACAATTTCTTTCGGAAGTCGTGGAGAACGGGAAAGACAAAAGAAGAGAAACGTTTCGTAGACTTCGTCGACGGGAGGAAATTCCTTCGACGTTGGAGAAGCAGGCGGCCATTTCTTCCACGGACAGGATATTTCTTACTTGGTAGAATTTCTCAATGTCCTGGCATCTACACGCTCCACGCGCGAATATCCAAGGACGCCTGTGTCCTCGACGGAGACATATTCTTGGAGAAAACCCTCGACGGAGATAATGCCGTTCTAGCTACGACATCGAATACCTTTTCCACAGTTTCTCTTAATTCCAACAATCGACGATCTTAATTCCAACGTTTAATTCTGCTGAGAATGCGGACTCGTGTTTTTTCATTCTTCTTCGTTTCTTTCGTCCTACCCTTTTATCAATTTGTATCGAAGATACAAAATAATACGTTTCGTTTTATTTCATTTGTTCCACAGGCATTTAGAGAAATTTAAAGAGAATTTAAAGAATTTAAGAATATAAAGTATTTTTCGATTTTGTTTTTAGCTTTAATTGTTAAACTTTACAGTTCATCCTTTATCCAAAGTACAAGTAAAAATGGCAGGCTATCTTCTCGCGTATCGAAATTCAATCGAGAGATCCTGCGAAGGAAACGGAAACGAGTCGATCGTTTGTCACGCGAGCCAAGAATTTAACCGAGGGAAATCAGTGGCCGCGCGTACGAGGATTCGAATCAGCCGCATATTGCGTGACTCTAACGACGATTCCCGTCGGCATAACTGAATTTCAACGCTCGATTCGCGGTTAACAATTGGAATGCAGAATTGCGTTGCCGAGTTACACGGAAATCCAGACGTGCAGATAATCCTGTGGATCGAGGATCGCGTGTCTTCCTCATCCTCGATGGAAAGCATCGTTCTTCCATGGTCTCCTTCGATCGATTCATTTTCTAGGCAATTTTGAGTCGTTCATTAATTCCGGAATTTAAGATTCGTGGAATTGAACACTATATCTACCGCCTCTAAACCTCTTATGTCTCTATATAATGTTCTACGCAATAAATGTAAGGATTAATCTCAAAAAAACAAATAGAAATTAACCCCTTGTAGCCCCTTGTGACACTTCTGTAACAAACTAAAAAAAATCCTACAAATGCCATGCGAACCATATTTATTCCCTTTTAGCTCATTGTATCATCACTGCTACATACCATACTATCGAAATAATACACCACCTTACGCACAGATGCCGCTAATTAGTATATTATTGCAAATTAATTCTGATAGTTCTGTTTTTATTTATTTATTTTAGAATTTATGATCTGAGTTACAAGGGGTTCAAAATCCAATGTATAGGTATGCAGTTGCACTTAGAAGGGCAACATGATAGAAATTCTGGACGCAAGAAGGCATTCTGGATTGTGCTGACACGGCCCAGTTGGTCAGATGCTAGATTTGCATCCCTTACGTTCGAATCTATTTCCTGATTTAACATTTTACCTACCAAGCAAAACGGGCAATGAAATCCTAAAATGCCTGTGCGATCGTTCTCCACAGGGGGGGTGAGTTTCGTTATAGCGCCAAGAAGATATGTTTCTTATGCAACTGTTCTATTTTTACAATACTATTATTACTTTCTCAATGTGCAAACGTTTGTTATATCTATACGAGTGTTGAGCGTTCAACACCCACTTATTTTTTGACTCAGGTACCCCGTGTGCATCAAACTTGGATCTGTTCTAAGAATTGACTGCAGACAATTGTGGAAAAAAGTGTTCTTGCAACTGTGGTTAGGCACATAGTGCAAAGTGTACACATAATTAATTATTAACACTATGACGTCCGCGCATATAATCGAGATTCTTTCGTTTGTCGCCGGTAGGACAGACTCACATCATTTCATTTGTCGCCGGTTCCGCTTCTTCTGCTTGTGTTTATAAAAACAAAAACTTGTTAATATGTCTGTAAGTTATTGTTACTTAAATAGAACACTCGTAATATTCACGTTGGTTTGAACACGGCACTAAAGTCGTGTCACAAACTTTGTCCTACAGTTTTCGCATGGCTCCAACGTGGTGGTAGCGGCGCTTAACCGTTAGTTTTCTCATGGCACCACTATGGAGCCACCGGAAAGCATAGTGTCAACACTAGATTTACGGGAGTTGATACACCTATTTTTTGAAGTGAGCCAATTTGACTCGTACAAGAAAATTTAAGTCTTTTGTAAAGAAAATAGTTCCACATCAATTTAAATGTGAGATTTATTATTAAAAAATTAACTAATCAATCATATTATACATATAGTAATCAAATTTTGAGTGAGTCAAATTGGCTCCGTAAATCTAGTGTTAATAGTGTAAAATTTGGTTTTATTACTAAGTATGTAGGCTTACGCGATTTATTCGCTCTTGATGGGACACAGAGGACAAATAGAGGACAATAGCTACCTGGTACCAGCTCAGAATTAACGGTATTGCTAACGTTTTTCGTCACGCGTTTCGACACTTCTAATGAGAAAAAAAAACAGTGGGCTCGTACAAAGTCGACGACGAAAAAATAAAATATAGCGATTATATCTGTAACAAAGAAACAAAATATTAAACATGTACACGCCAATTTTTATGAAACTTATGTGGTACGTAGTTCAGTACTTTTTGTAGTAAGAGACGAAAAGTTCAGTAATCTGTCTATTATAAAACACACGTGAAGTATTTATATGGCTCTCAATAAATTTGAGAAACATTTATAAGAAACTTAGAACTTAGAAATTTCATTTTTACTGTACTACCGTCCTGAATATTCTCCATTTAGGAAATCTTTAACAATCTACAAATTTTCATTCCATTCCCTCAGTTATAATTATGACTCGAAGTAAGAAGACAAAGGTATATTGAGATTTTTAGCAAATGTCGTTTAAAAACTGTCGTTTTGAATCAAAATCGCAGACGGCCAGTCCCAGCCGTGAAGACAATCTCGAAGAAGGAATCCTCTCTGTATTCGTTTCCATCGTTCGAAACGAGAAAGGACCGAGTGGATAGAGAAAAGGGACACCTGGGGCCTGTCATTACGCATTCAACAGACTGCAAAAGGATTCGCTTCTAGATTGAATTTCCCATGCAACGAGACGCTCGTTTCGCTTCGATGTCAACTTCCGGAATTTTCCTTCTCCGGATGGCAGACACGGAGGAGCCTTTTTACGACGGCCCGTTCGGACGAAATGCAATTTCGCAGAAAGCAATTAGAATCCGGGATGCGTGGCTAAAGAAGCGAGGTGTGAATTTCGAAGGCATCGTTCTCGATGAATCCTTCAGTGTGATGAAGAAAGAGAGAGAAACAGAGGATGGAAACGCGAGGATACGAAGAGGGTGAGCGATTGAATCCACTTAAAGTCGCTCCTCGTCTCTTCGCCGATAGCCGAGGGCGATCGAGCTAAGTGCACTCCATGATTTTCCATTTTTCACCCGAGAGAATCTCGTGGAAGCATTTCGCGCTAGTTGCCCACGATTTTCGAGTAATCGCGCACACGATCCGCGAGTAATTTTCCTCAAGTACCTCTTAATAAGGGCAAGTCTTCTCGTCAGCCTGAATTTTTTCCACGACCTGTTATATCGAGGGATCGCAAGCGCATACTAGGATATCGAGAGATCAGAGTTCGCGTGACTCCTCTTAATAATTTCCTACGAGAATTCTTTCTTCGTTGTTTCCCTTTTTTTCACTTTGCACGCAACGATATAACGCTGCTTCGATCTTTGCGCTTTACGTTGAGTGGCCTGAGATCGGAAAATCGCTAAGTAGCCTCGTAAGCAAAGCTGGCGGAAGGGACCGTCGT
Organism: Cerceris rybyensis; assembly: GCA_910591515.1. Taxonomy (NCBI): domain Eukaryota; kingdom Metazoa; phylum Arthropoda; class Insecta; order Hymenoptera; family Crabronidae; genus Cerceris; species Cerceris rybyensis. Next base: position 10,305,735 of record OU342795.1, read on the forward strand.
ATTTTTAACTCGCAAATGGTTACAAACGAGCTGTTCTTTTTCTTTATTTATCCATCTATATATCTTGTGTTCATTGGAAGGAAAGAAGGCGTCGAGATATCTGTGTGGTGGCTGGTCGAGGGAGGCTGTCGTCGACGAACGAGAAAATAGAATTCACGCTTGGAAAGCAACGGTCCGTGCAGAGACGCGTAAGTGTCGTCTACTTCCGGTCCGTTGCGGTTTACGGCCTATCGCGTTTCCGCAGGACTGAACGACACCGCCTTAACGCGTCTGTAACGAAACCTCGCACGCGCCAACGCACTCAAACGTTCACCAGCGTTCTCCAATGTTCTCCAATGTTCTCCAGCGTTCTTCAACGTTCTCCAGCGGTCTACAACGTTCTCCAGCATTCGTCCATGCGTGGACCAACACCACCACTCAAAGAGATACCAATCGAGATGCGTTTGTCGAAGGAACTACCTCCGGAAGCAAATGTATCGACTATCGCGTCGCTCTACGACCTTCCGGTTAAACGCGCGATAGGATTCCATCGACTCGAGGGTGAAAGATTCGTTATTGTGCGTCTCGAAGTCTGCTCGCAAGGAGATAAGACCCGGTTGCCTTCTCCACGACTTCGACTTCGCTTCGTTGCTCTCCCTGGGTATGAGATTTTTCATCTTTCTCACGGCTACCCGCGTTTCTGCGCATCGACGATTTTTTAAATTACGAAGTCAATGGATGAGACACTTTTCCGGAAAATTCTCATCCATTGGTCTCCCCCTGTGACTCGTAAAATCGTGAATTCTCAGGAACGAACGGTAGAGATTAAAGCGACGATTCAAGAGGTGTAATAACGGGACAGGAATTTCCGATTTTTAAAACAGATAGACGCTAGAAAAGAGGCTGAAATTCCGAGTCGGTTCGATTATCAGCTTTGTGCCTAGGTGGAACATGTAAATGAACTGTGCCTTGTCATGGAAATTCTAGTGATACCAAGCGAGAGACCTTCCTTTTCCTTCGCGGCGAAATCGTTATTCCAACCTTGAACTAAAAAGTTCACTGATAACCCACCGCGAAGGACATTTGCTGCACTTTGTAAAAAACTCTCTCCATCTTTTTTCTCTCACTCTCATCACAGATAAACGAGTCGATTACCAAAAGGGAGTATTAATTCACGAGGAGATCGACGAGGAAGATGGTCCTCCTAGCGCGTGCCACGATCTTCTTTTCTGCTTCCTTTTCGTCCAGCTTTTTTCTACTTTTTCCTCTCTAAGATTCACTCGGTCATTTTTCACGGGGATTTCGAAAAGTACCGTGCTCCAGCTGTCGTGGGACAGCTTCGTCGTCTGAGAAGAAAAAAAAAGCTTCTAAGAAGACAGGGTGAGAGAAAGAGAGGGATGGCGCAAAGACGGAGGATGCGAAAGTAAAACAGGGAAAAAATACTTATAAAAATGAAAGAAAGTAGGGAACCTCTCGGAGAGACGGGATGAAACGAAGAACAGGGGGTTGAGGAAAGGCGGAAAGGCGGAATGAGAGGACAACGAACAGAAGAAGCGAGACGACAGGAAAACGGATAAATGGTTCGCCGAGAAGAGCCACTCCGGCTCTTCCATTTCGTTGTTTACTCGCGACAATACCTTTATCTCATTACCGGCGACCAGCAGGGAATAAAAGCACGACGAAATTCGTCGAACCGGCCCTCTGCGGACTTTGTCCCGCGACGTGAATTTTCCGAATTAAACGCCCCGATAGGATCGCCTCGAAGCGCATCCAGACTTGGAATTTTATTAGATCGTAATTCGGAAGTTCTTTTTCTTGCTTACAAATTGTAATTAAACTCTTCCTTTCTTTTAATTCTATTCCCCAACAACTCGAATTCAAGCACGAATTTAAACAATTACGACAATTACTTCGCATCTCTTAACGAATTTCCCTTAAACGCACCTTTCCTCTCCCCTGTCGATAGAATGCTTTACGAATAATTAAACAAGCATACGGAAAGTACAAATAAAAAAGGGAATTAAAAAACATCCAACATATTTTCCTCCTTCTAATCCAACGAGCAACGCGAGAAGCGAAATTGTTATATCGCGGAAGTTAAACGGCGAACGCGTTATTCGAATGCATATGCAAAAGAGCGAGATTGTCGTGCGCTTCCTCTTTTATCACCATCACTGAATATTCATGAATCCCCGAGAAAAATCCTGTGCACTTAAAACCGCCCGTATTCCAAAGCAGAAAATTCGGAAGGACCAATACCAAAAGACACCATATAATTCGTGAAACACCTCACCAAAGTATATTCTTTTCTACTACCATGGTCATGCTGACCAGCTATGGTACTGGAAATATTGAATTTTTTTTTTCCAGCCAGAAGAGATAAATCGTCGAGTATTAATATCGCGAGGAGGATGAGAAAGACCCGGGGGTTGCAAAAAGCTCGTAATTTCGAGGACGGTCAGATTCAAACGGGGGTTGGGCGTGTTCTTCGAGCAACATCGGTGGCTACCACCACATCCACCATCGTCCTCACTGTCCGAAGTACATTCGCACATACGAGGAAATTCGATTTACTACAGGAAACGCCTGCGCGAAGCCGAAAGTAAATATTAGCGGTCGCGTGCAATTTAATAAAGTATATATCCACCGCAAACGCGGTTCAGTTTGGAATATGAGATCGTCCTAGCACTATCTCCTGTTTGCATTGTTTCTAGGCCAACGATACGATACGACAGGGGTGTAATCGTAAGCACAACCGGGATAAGTCCCCGTGTACAAATCTCTCCAGGGATTTCCTCGATGCTTGGCTACTGCCTTCCGAAAACTTTCCGGCAACTCGCAAATAACGCGATTACCGTTTCGCATCGATCCACGAGCAATTTAGGTTCTTGAAAGTGCTACCAATAAGCTTGGAATCTTCCTTCGAGAGAACGTTTAAGCCGATACACCGTGAAACTTCCGGTATGGAAGAAAATCACGCAGTTTCTTAGGACCTCCTTATCGAGATGATTTCTTGAGCCATTTTTGTTGGATCGATTATTGCTGTTGTTCGAGTAATGTCAATGGAATTGAATTGAAAGGATATTACGGTTTTTATTTGATGTTTCTTATCTGAATGATATGCGAGGTTGAATATTATGATATTCTTTGTTTTCTTTCTACTTTTTGTTCGAATTTTGTAGTCCAATGTAATAAGTTAGTTCGTAACTCTAAAGCAAACAGTGAGCGAAAAATCACCGGGCTTTCCAGGACTTTCGCGCAAACCTGCGCAACGAATGGGTTAATTAAGCCAAAAACCAGCGAATTTGCGTCGTTGATACGCGATTAAAGCTCGAAAGCACCCTAAATTCGACTAGAGGGATGAAGTGGGGATGTGTAGATACCCTGCGGTAGGGTGAAAAGTTCAGTGGGTCAAAGAGGATCGAAAGGGAAGACTTTAACGAGCCGTGTAACGAAGGCGAAATCCGGCTGTCGTCGAATCCACGCGGAACGAAAATATTTCTCGTGGGTGGAACAACGTAATTAGCAATGATTAGCAATCAACGTCCACAATTAGCACACTTTGGCGCGATAGTGGAAGACCTCCATCGTCGGGAAAATTATCACACCCAAAAATTTAAACTGGCGTATGGGGAACACTTTTCTTGTTTTCCTCTTTCATCTTGCCTGCGACTTAAATGGATGTAATTCCACAGTGGCTATGATACATTAAACAATAATTTAACAAAAATCTGTCACACGTAACTAAAACTCAAACTCAGCCCTGCTAATTACAATGCCTTCAACTCCACGCTTACAATAACCCCCTGATTCTCTATTCCCATCACTAAAATTAATCTCACCGACATCCCTCACAACTTAGCACCACGCCCAGCAACGTCGTCGTCTCGCAAATGACCACTTCAAAAACCTACCCCCTGAGCTCCAACCGAACCGCGCTAGAATTGGCAATTAACGCTCGTTCGATTCAGCCGTAGAATAAAATACAATTTTCCAAAAAGAATCGACGTACGCGTGTTCATACAAGAGAGCCCATGGATTTTCTACGGGATCCTGGCTCGTAGGTACGAGCAAACGAAACCCCACCATCCTCGTGTCACCATCGACATCCGCAGTGCCGTAGCTGGCGTCCGGCCAAAATCCTGCACATGCAACCCCTCGTTGCCATCGGCCTCCACCCTCGCAGCTTGCCGGCTAAATCGGGGTTAGCCGGGTCTCCGCCGACGCGTCTTTATCGCCGGGATTTTCAGGGCATCGGGTGACCACTCGGGACCGAGGACGATGATTATTAGACGGGGATTTTGTTAAAGCACTCTCGGTGTGTCTCGTGACGGCTAAGACTCGAGGAAGAGGGAGGAACGTTGATCGTAAAGAACTCAGGGTGAGGTGCGAGTTTTTGGTCGTTAGGTTTGCGAAAGAACGACGCCCTCTTTTTCTTTTGGTTTTTCTTGTTGCTTTTCTTTCGTGTGTGTTTTTTTTTTTAATTAACTGGTGCGATTGTTGTGTAGGAATACTAGTTTAAGTGGCTTCTGGATCACGAAAGTAAGAACATAGTAACCCTTTTAGTGCGGATGATGATGTATTGGCAGTGGCAACATTTATGACACTGCGAATAATGGGATTATCGCTTAGTTTCCTCGTATGATGTTAGTAATTTTATCATGCTGAAAATACATACTTTATGGTTGACATTGCGTGTTGTATGTTAAACTATGACATTATATGAAACAATTACGATCTTTTTTATTTGTAGTTACTATTCGTAATTGGCGACTGAGTTTTTCATTTTTTGAGGATTATCAATATTGTTTTAGATTTTCGATAAATATTGAAGTATAGTTGTCATTAAGTTAGTCAATTTTTTCAAGTAGGGACTAAAACGGTTGAATAGTAACTTAGGAAAAATCTTTCGGCGGGAAGAGAGATTTGAACTCGAGCATATCAACACTTTGCCGTATAATACTAATCAATATTGGATTGGGTCATATACTATATCCAAAATTACAGATACATTGTTATTTCAGCTATTAATTCGGAGTTATTGCGCTTTCAGTCACAAAGGAAGTAGTTGGGAAAGGAGTTAAGACTAACTGTACCATGCGTAGTCAAATGACTACTTCAAGGGAATAAAAGTATGCAATTTGTTGCATTATTAACGAAAGGCTATTTTCTGCCTTCCTTTCTATATTAAATTGTCAATCTCCATTACATCATAATCGGTCGACTGGCTACTGTTAAAAGAGATATAGGTACCTAAAGTGCCAATACGATTAGTGTTAACCATCTTAGTGCCTACTGAAAAATTGAACTGTAATTAATGACAAATGTGTCATTTAGCCATAGTTTGATATAGAATACGCAATATAAAGCATGAATTGTATATCTAAAATGATCTGTTTTAGAATTACTGATATCGTATTGGAAACTGAATAAAATCTCCACGATGTCCAGCGTTAGAACTAACGACGATATATCATCGTCCAGCACTAAAAGGATTAATCGTCAATCCTTGCTCGATCGATTAAAAAATAAAGTGATCCATTTCAATTATTTTTTACCACGACTTTCCTTTGCCCGGAGAGGATGGCATCGATAAACGGAAAGTTGGAAAACTTCGGACATAAAAAAGAGAAGATTCAAGGTGGAGATGACCGTTTAGAAATCCCAGATTATACTCTATTCTCATCCCCTTCGAAGCCATCCCGCGTTACACTTTTACGATCGACGTTTAGAAGCATCCTGATAGTGTATACGATACTAAAAAAATGCTGACATTGATCGTTCTCGATTTAGAGGATACTTCCAACTATCTTAACTCTCGATACTCACGATCTTTTGATACAATTAACATTTTTCCAAGAAATATTCCACTTCTTCGACCTAGAGATTTACGACGGATGAAAACTATCCATCTTTGCAGTTTCGCGCCTCTACGGATAGATCCCGTGAAAAACGAGTATTTACGTCGAGATGTCGATCGACACCCGTCACTTTTATCTTTATCTCCGACATTTTTCGCTCGTCATCTCACGATGTCAATGGAAAAGAAAAATTACATTGTTTGGGAGGGAGAGACACGAGGAAGAGGCATCTCCGAAAAAAAGAACGCTCGTCTCGAAATGAAAGGTCGATCTATCACTCCGAGATACGCCGTTGTATCCATTTTTACCGTAAGAAAACGAGAACGCGTAAACGCGACCATACAAGCTCGTAAAAGCGCAGAAATTCTTTGATATTCCGCGCCCCTTCAGCATGCTTCGTTTTATTTATTGAATTACATTTTCCTGCATTATCGAGAACGTTTCCAGGAATAACGCTCGTTCGGAAAGGTGCTCGTAACTTGATTACATAAAGAAGAGAGGAAAAAAGAACTGTTTTCCTGTGATATCGAAATAACGAGGAAGAATGAAAGGGATAGAAATTCTAGACACGTTCGAAGAATTTGACCCACAACCTGGTCGCTTTGGTTTAGGTGAATCAATCAGAAAATTATAGTCGATGTTCATCTTTGGAATCAATGTCTTCGATTGTTGTCATTTCCTCGAAATAAAGGTACTGTTCAATAGAAATAAGAAGTCTCTTCGTTCGTTGTAAAAGAAGTATGTCGATCGCTCCACCGATTTTCATGATTTCGCTCCTGGAAACCTGAGATCAGCGAATTACAATCGAAAAGAAATCATTTCTTTCATAGTGCTCATGAAAATAGAAAGAGTATGAGACTTTTTTCGACTGGTCACGCGTTAAAATAAAAAATGACGTCGGAACGAGGGATTTCCTTGTCCGTCGAACGAATCGGAGCAAAATGTTTGCCAAATGACTTCGTGTTTCTTTGGTATTATACAATATAATTGCACATTCTTAACACATTCGCGTCGGGGCGTTGCTGGCTGTGCTTTCCGTGGGTACGGGGCCGTTTTTAGTCAATCGTTACAATCGCAAATAGTTCATTACATCTTTCTGGATCAAATTCCGACCTATCTGTATCACTTGCTTCAACTTCTACTTCTTCTTCACTTGATGATGATGAAAGCACACGTAATGCACTCACTCTTTTTCGTATAAGTTGAATATTAGAATCCTCACTGTCACTTTAATTTTCAGCGAGATCTGACAATGAATCTTCATGTCTCCGAAAGAAATTCTTCCTCCATTTGAAGGATTTTTAGAAAAATATGAAACTTAATTTTTATTATTCACAAATAGAAAATTATTGAATAAATTTCATATTTAGAGGATCGTCGCTCTGCCCGAGAATGCGAGACTAAACTCCGAAGAACGACGTACTCGTTAAATCGCGACGAATGATCGTGTCGCCACACACATTATTGGGAAAACATTCCTTATTCTATTACTAATGCCTACATAAGGAAAAAATCTAGTAATAAGTGGAGAAAAAATTATATTTTTAAAGAATAGTTAAGCGATAATTTAAATGACGATATTAGGCGTCATGCGACGCGAATGTGTTAAGCTTCAACTACACGCAGATTATTTTCGATGCTCATCATTGAAATCGATATCTTCGATTGTCGTCGTTTTCTCAAAATAAAAGAACTATTCAGTAAAAATAAGAAGTCACTTGGGTTACTAGGTAAAGGGGGAGTGTCGCTCGCACCACCTCCACGATTTCAATCCTGGAACCTGTGAATGACGAATGGGAATCGAAAATAAACTCTTTCTTTCGTAGTACCCATGATAATATAACAAATATGAGGCTTTTTCGGCCACTCACGCATTAAAATCGAAAATGACGTCATAACGAGGGATGATTCTATCTGTCGAGCGAATCGGAGCTAAATACTAGTCAAATAACTTCTTATTTCTGTTAAATTATACAATATTGTTCTCCATTCACAATCTTCAACTACACACGTCGCTGTGCGAACATTTCACGCACCTAAAGTTACCTCGTCGAGTTTCCTGTCAGAATGAGACGCGCACTTGCCCAGTAAATTTGCAAAGCTCGAATCTAAAGCTGAGATTGCAACTCGGTGAAAATATTAAATTCCAACTTCCTCCAGCGATAACTCAAGTTCTCCTTTCGTTGAATGCGCTCTTATTTAACTGATAGAAGAGATCATCGAACTTCTTCCTTCGATGAAACACTCTCGTTCGCCACGATATTCCTTCCAAGATGACGATTCTCACGGTGATAAGGACACAAAGAATTTGTCGATTTTAACGAAAGTTTCCGACGTTTACGTTGCAATTAAAAGGACCGAACGAGAGCGGAAGAAACGTTCCACGGTAGAAATGACAAACATAATGAAAGTGCCGTAAAAAGGTCCGACATTCCAGGCCGTCATTGATCGAGCCATCGAGGCGTTTATTACTCGAGAATGTGCATCGATGCGTTCCAAGTCCGAGAACCAATTTCCCCATTCGACTATTCATTAAAAAGGAATGCAGCCCGGAGTGCTATCACGGCGGCAGTCGTTATTTACATAAATTCCATACCAACGATCGATCGGCACCATTCACCCCCATTGCCGAGCATCCCGATACGAGGGAGAGGAATACGCTCTTTCGACGGGACACTGCCATTTGCGTAATTACTCTTGGCAAATTCCCTTCCATACGAGACATTAAATCGATGTAAACTGCTCCCGCGTCAAAATCAGAAACGCTATGTAACTTTGGTAGTAATGAAAATGCGAGAGTACATGGAATTTTATCGTTGCACGATTCATGAAGGTTGAATCAAGGGTGTAACTCGATTATGATTTCCTAGATGACTACGTTTTACTCACAAACATGAACTAAAGAATTCGAAAATGTCTTCATTCAACCTTACAAGGGTGCTTTATCTACGAAATTTTAGTGTAGAACGTGATGACGAATACAAACTCACCCCTTTTTGTAACCTGATGTTCAAACATCGCCGAAGTAATACACCGTTGCACTTTGAAAGAACAAACTAACCTACTTTCTTTCAACGCAGACAGAAAATGGCAAAGCACTCTTCTACCCTTTTACGCAAAACTTCCAAACGTGACGACGATACGGGCCGCTTATTTTTCGCACTTCCTCCCCGTTTCTTCTTGTTTCGAGGCGCTCGCCGTCAGCGATATCACGCTTCTCTAACGACTTCTTCTTGCGAATTTTCTTGCCTTTCCTCTAACCTGGGAATTTTCGTATCTTTCGGGGCCATCTTCGTAACGTTACTTTTGCTCGTCCATTTCAAACTGTTCAATCGATCGTTACGATATCGTCGTTCACGCCATAACTGTCGCTTTTTTTCCACCCCTTTTTACGTTCGATTTCCAGACATTGGATTTGACCAGTAGGCGCAAAAAATTCCTCGCCGTTGCGAGTTTGTAGGTATTCCTTGAATTCGAAAGACGAGGGTAGTTTGACATTGAAGATCGGGGGTGGCTTGAGTCGGTATTCTTCCCCCGTTTGAACTCGAAACACAGCGAATGTTCGATGACAGGGTAGGCACCAATTAGACCTTCCTAATCTGGATCGTTGCACCCTTTAACGTATTCCGCCTAAGCTCGTGCAGCCCTCAAAACGGTCCCTTCTAATCCCGGTTATCGTGTTAGACCGGCAAATCCTTCTGCGAGCAAGTCATATGGAAATTTGCGATAACTCGTTGAAATTAATCTCGTTAGCCTCGTGCAACAACGTTCAAATTTATTTGAAAATTATTGTCACAGATTGTACACACCTTTGTTCGATATATTTGCGATAAACGTCGAGGATCATATGTCCATCGAGAGCGATATTCTTTCTGCTCTCGATATCCGGAACAATGGTATAAATAAGAGTTAATAAACTAGCTCGATCCAACGAGGCGATTTAAAATAGACTTCGTTGGTGCTGCTTTCATATTTCTCTCTCTTTCTCTTCTTCTCTCTTTTATTTTTAAACCAACTTCCCAATCTTGCATTCGAACGCGATAAAGCAATTTGAAACGAAAGAACCACGTTTCAGGGGAGGAAACTGGCCTTTGACGGGCACTTTTCAAGAGGACCGGCTGAAAAACGGAAGTGCCCACTCCGTAGAGAACGTTCACGATTATGAATACGCGAACGGTTGGTAATTTGACTCGGAATAATTACTTTTCGTCTGGGAGAGAAATACCTTTCGGGTAATTTCTAATTTATGTCGTTTCCAACGTGTTCCACCGTTTACAATCTGTCAGCGGCGATCGCCGTTCATCTTTGCCAAGGAGGAACAGAGTTTTCATTTTTTTTACGATCATATTAACCCTTTACGCGCCCTTGTGACTTTGATGTTACGCAAGACCCATCTAAGGTTTTATTCTTCAAAGCCAAATTTTCAATTTTGCCAAATATTATAATCACACTTCTGAAAATCTTGAAATTCTATACAATTCAATATATAAAATTCAGGTTTAACCCATTATCTAAAATAGTAGAAGAAGAATACAAACTTTACTTATATCTAAATTAACTACGTCATACCATAACTTAAATTGAACTTTGGTTTATGGTACATAACTATCTTTTCCAAAATCCTCGCACATTCTTACTTCGTCCTCCTCCTCCGAATCATTCACATTGTCCATTTTTTCCCTCCTCTCTATTTCTTTATCCTTCTCTCTAGTAGCTTCTTCAAATTTTCTTACATATTCGCACATTTCCAGCCTTATTACACCCCTTAATAATTCTTTTCAGCGGCTTTCCCCCTCGTACTCCAGCCCCCTCCCACCCATCCCCCCTATCTATTAGGTGTACAAATTAATTCTCGGCTTTTTTTGACTAACTTTGACATTTATTTATAACAATGTTGATATAAATTCAATATTAAACATAATCTTCTTCATTTTCTATACGTTTTTGCCATCTCTCAGGTAATCGTCGAATTCCAGATCGGAAAAATGATAGTGGTTCACATCAATGAAATCATTGAGGCATTTATAGACCTGTTCAACTTACTTGAATTGAGAATCAGTTAGGTGGTGTTGTAGGGATCGAAATAGGTGGTTATTTGAAGGGGCTAATTGTAAGTCTGGAGAATATTCGAAACTGTTGAAACCATTTTTTACAAGTGCTGCACGATATAGCGTTTCTTTTTTTTTACTTGAAACGCAAAAAGAAGACAGTGCCTTAAATGTTGCTTATCGAACGACATCGCTTCTACACATGATTTTTCACGTTATGTCTGGAGTAGAATCATGCGATATATCTTATTTTAAAGCTAACAAATGGCGCTTTAGAATGACTATTCAAATTTGGAAAAATTCTAATCTGAATAGGCTTTGTGGTCGATGAAATCTGGGGGCCGAGAATTAATTTGTACACCTAATAAAATAGTATTTTCATAATTTCCTAATCGTGCTATCGTGAAATTGATTTTAGGTTACCATAAAAAATTCGGGCTCCAGAGGGTTAAATTCATCGGATTTTAAATCTCCTCATTTGATCAACTTCGTTTTATCCTACGAAGGAATCCGGCCGCGGTTGGATCGTCAGTCGCGTTAGTTTCAATCATGGAACAGCGAACTTATTTGTTACGGTAATTCCGAGGATTTATAGCTGCCAGTTTATGACGAGCGTAAATCAAACACACAATATCCTCCCGCGCAAAGGTAAAGGGGGATTCCCGACGATATCCAGCATCGTAATAAACCCTCCTCGGTAATTTACGAACGTTCTTCCTTCGTGATCGCTGCGTTTTATTGAATCTTATTCGCACCAAGCACCGCGCTACTGAGACACAATGCATCGCATGAAATAAGCTAAAGATGAGTCATTATAAAGATATCTTTGCTACTTTACATCAACCTACCTCGTATCGCGAGTCATTGCTCGAACAGTTTCCAGCAATATTCCAGTAGAATATTAATAAAGATTCGTTACGTTATATACATTTAATCCTTTCGCTTACGACATCGTTTGAGAGACGTGGAACATCGATTGCTCCCAACGTTTTATAATTTCAGAGAAAATTAATGAAATAAAAATGCTTGGTCATTTTTGTTTCCGTTTGCTGATGTATGTTTTTATTTAAATGTACTTTTTTTAAATGTGTTAAATTGCTAAAGTGAGAAATTTAAAGCGAGTAATTAAAATGACTCGAAAAGTTTTCATAAGTACTTGGTGATATAAATATCAGTTAATGTTTAGTCAATAAATAACATCAATTTCTATTGACTTTGTACATGCAAATAAAATGATACGTTATAAATTATTCCAGTAATATAATTCGTAGCACCAAGTATCAGACTCGTTGCACGCCAATCAGACAAAACGTCAATAACACGTTTCAACCGAGTGGTATTTACATCTATCGGTACACCTTAATAATTCTTCGAACCGCATTAATAATTTATTTAAAATAATAAACCTGTCTTTCTCACTAATGAATTGTTCATACTTATGAATTGCTCACAGTGTCACCAATATTGTTGTTGACCAGAGCACAATCCATCAGAACTTAAATCGTAAGGCAAGGTGTTAAAAATATTTCCCCGAAATTATATTGTTCTCTCGCAAACAAAAAAACTTGTCAGTACTCTCCATAGACCTTATCCTCTTTGTACAAATAAACAAATCAACTCACTCTTCACAAAACGACAAAAAGGCAGACCACTATTTCCGTAAAATTCCTACGAGTGGCTAGAAGCAACGATAATGCGTCCACGACGGCAATAATTCCACCATTTCTTATCGAAATCCACGAATGACACGGCTCGTTGAAATTTCCACCCCGAATGTTCCGCTGCGAGCTCAACGGCGGGTCATAAAACAGCTGCCGGTCAGAATCGGGAAAAAGGGCGCTTTAGCGGATTTGAGCAGTGTGGCGGTGCATTTTAAGGCTACTTCCATTAGAGTCGCGCTCGGGGACCTTTTTGGCGACATATTACGAATGTCGTTCCAGCGAGTAAGGCCGCTCAAAGAGGACGAAGATAGAGGAAAAGTCGACAGAGACCAGCGAAGGGTAAGAGAAGGGTACAACGAAGGGAGAGGAGATGGAGAAAAGGGCGCAGCGTAGAAACGTGAGGCGTAGATACGTGTCCGCTTTATGATCACGGATATATTCCATTTTCGTCTTTAGCCACTTTATCCATCCGGTGGAAGGCCCGCTAAGTACGTTTGATTGTAAGCTGCCCGGCTGGTTTAAGGCTGATTTACAGTAAAATGCTCGTGGCCTGGCCCGTGCGCACGTGAGTGGACTTCCACGGTTCTATTTCCGAGTGCTAAGCCGCTGTTAGTTCCACCGCCTGTCTCTTTCACTCTTTCCCTTCCTCTCTTTCCATTTTTCCACCTTTTACGTCTTCGGTTATCCTTCTACGGTGAAAAGGACCAACGGTGCTTTCTTCTTTCTTCGCGACTTGCCACCACCTTTACGAGAATATCCGCGCATTCTACTTTTTATCGTCCTTCATTTTTTTTTTAGGTTTCACCTCCTGCAACTCGTTCCCTCGGAGAGTCCTTTCCACTTGTATCCAATGCGGTTAAAAACCTATTCCATTTTGCGCCATCTTCTTGCACTTTCGACGAACGTAAACTTCGGATTACCAAGGGAAAAAAAACGTAGGAAATACTTCGTCTCGGTCTTCGTCGTGAGTCCGTTCATCGTTGGTCTTAAGTATGTCTCTGTATTTTCCACTTCTTCTTGAATCAGTCTCTCCATTTACTCTTCCTCGCCGACCTACCAACGTTCTTCTTTCCGCTTTAAACATTCCCTCTGTTCTCCACCGGCTCCGTCCTCTTTGACTTCCGGATAAAGAAGCGTTCCCATCGGGAACGTAAGCATTGCCAGCCGCAGCATCCTTTTTTTCATTTCTCTCCGCAAGATCCGTTGAATCGATCGACCACTGAAAATGCCAGGGCGCGAGAAGTCGGTCGTCGAAGAGAACGAAAGCGGAGAGAATAAAAGGGCAGGAAATGAAGCCGGAAGAGAGAAGTTGAGAGAAAGAGAGGCAAAGGTGGAAGTGAGAAAAAGAAAGGGAAGGGCAATTAGGTGGGTGATCGAGCCCTTCTTAAGGGGATGATCCCAACACAATGTACTCGGGAGAGCGAAGCGCGTTGAGAATGCCGGTCGATCGGTCGCTCCACCTGAAATTAAATGGCTGACGCTATTTAAACTGGGATAGAACAAATTACTTGGACGGTGGAAGGCCCAGGAGTCGAGCAAGAAGTGCATCGTGGATCGGTGATTGGATTATACGGCATTAAGGTCGGTTTGCATGTGAGCGAGATCGAACTTACGTAACGTTGCCTTCGGAGATCTACCTCGTAATTCTCTCCCCTGGGTCGCTCGTGGATCTTGCTGTCTTCCGTTTGCGAATTCCACCTTCGACGACTTCTAGCAAACTTCGATTCTTTCGCTGTTGTGAATTTTTATGTCTCCTTTGTAATTTTTGAGTCTTTGCCGTAATTGCACAATGTCTTCTGATTGCACTGTGTGATAATCAACCGTTTGAGCTTTTCTTCGGACTAGTCACGATGAGCATTGAGATCGGGATGAGTTATGATGTGTTTCTTTAAGTTAAGATCGTGGAAAAATGAGAGGACTGAGGAGACTCTGTGACAGAGTCTTCTTCTACTGGCTTTTTCTTCCATGCTTTTTCCTCCTAATCGTAAGTCCTATAGAAGGTGCAATAATCAATCGTGTCAGCTTTGCTTTGTGCTCGTCACGATGAACATTGAGATCAGGATGAGTTGTGTTGTATTTTCTTAAGTTAAATAAATCTACATTTATGTAAGATCGTGGTAATAATGAGATGATTGAGAAGACTCTGTGACAGGGTCTTCTCCTACTGACTTTTTCTTCCATGCCCTTTCCTCCAAAGTTCCTTTATAGAAGGTGTAATAATCAACAGCTTGAGGTTTACTTCGGGTTAGCCACGATGAGCATTGAGATCAGGATGAGTTATGTTGTATTTTTTTTAAGTTATGTAAATCTACATTTATGTAAGGTTGTGGAAAAAATGAGAGAAGTGAAGAGACACTGTGAAAAGATCTTCTCCTGATGGCTTTTTCTTCCATGTCCTTTCCTCCAAAGTTCTTTTATAGGAGGTGTAATAATCAACAGTTTGAGGTTTACTTCGGGTTTTGCCACGATGAGCATTGAGATCAGGATGAGTTATGTTGTATTTCTTTTAAGTTATGTAAATCTACATTTATGTAAGGTTGTGGAAAAAATGAGAGGACTGAAGAGACTGTGAAAAGATCTTCTCCTGATGGCTTTTTCTTCCATGTCCTTTCCTCTTAAATTCTCTTTTAGAAGGGTCTTGGCCAATCCAATATATACATAGATTCTGTGTAAGAAAGCAATGACTGCTATTCAATTTTGTTACACTACCATAGGAAATCGGTGTCGAGACATCGATGAGAATCGACGAGATTGCGACTATACTTCCGACTGTTATTAAGACACGTATCGCACTTGCGCAAAATACAGCCTCTAAATTTACCATAAGATAGCCTCCTATGTCGATCGGCCAGAGCCGGAGTGTCCTTCCAGGGATCTTTAAAGTCCGCTCGTTTCCCGAGAGATTCCCTCGAGGGACGGGACATTAAAAGACGGGTATACCTTACGGTCGAAGAGTCTCAGAACCTTCCGGGTCGGTCAATGTCTCGGATCAGTCCCTATCCTCACCCTTGTTCATCCTTCCTTTATATTTCCCAAGTCTAACTTTGGCGAAAACTTTCCGCCCTCGGAAATCCGCATTTTGATTCGATAGTTTCACTTTTCTACCGTAAATCTTCTGTATTCCAAGCTTCAATAATAATCCTGCGAAATTGATTGTCTCATTAGCCAACCGTTCTAACGCACCGATTACTGTTCTGTCGTCACAAAACAATTTCTTAGGAAGAAACCGGCAGCGAAGGAAAGATACTGCTACACACTCTCTACAGGTTGCATCTAAACCAATTTGAGCTCTAGATCAGGTTGCATTAGAAGCCAAGCAAGGCTGTTGCAGGATGGACTTTCAAAGTCTCTCGCACATTGTGCTTTATTATTAATAAAATAAAACTTCCAGGGTTGCATTTCTGGAAACAGCGATCAGGGTGCATAACGGTACCTAGCCTGCTCCCTAAGGAAGGCACCACTGCTTCTTGTGGGCATGGCAATTTTTGAAGCAACATGCAAATTTTCAAGATTCACCCAAGAGCACGCTTGGCAGACTCTTTAACCCTTTCAATACGACGAAAAATCCAGTCCGAGTGCGCCCCATTACCGGAATCAGTTATTTCTTCTTCAAGCGATTAATAGATGAAGTAATTTTTATGCCGAAAACTGAGCAACCTTAACAGTTGTCGCTTGTTTGATTATCGAGATGAGAAATATATGGACTCAGAACGATTGAGAATCAGTTTGGAGGCCCAACTTGGCATTATTTTTTGCCCTAGATGTTTTTCAGTAACTGGGACATATGTTGTCCCAGCCGTAATATCAAAAATTTTTCAGACTGCTACAGCACAGGTCCCGTCCGGTGCAAAAGGGTTAAATTTTATCATACAAATCCACGCAGCTCGATCTGCAGAGATTATTGTAACACACATGCTCAAAATAGTACGACTTTTACAATTAATATTTATATGATCACGAAGGTTATACTAAACCACATTACAAGTTATACTTTGTAAAACCATCAACAGTGAACCTCTAGTCAAAGAGTATATTTTAAAAGCCAAGAAGCATAAAAATAATTGCACCAACTTAATTCTACCTGCAATACGGACTCACAGCAACGAGACATTTATACAACTGAGTTCCGCACGAAACAATTACATCGCACGATCTTCCAACAAAATAGAAAATTCCGAATGTTTAAAGCAACACAAATCCTTGCTGAGGATACGAAGAACGTCAATACCAATTTCGCGTTAACGCGATCTACGAGGAAATCGGACGTTCACTTATTGGATCGTCCGATCGTCGCAACGAAATGGGGAGTTTACGAGAAACGAAACGGCCGGAGGCATTATGCCGAATTCGACGAGAACGCAAACAAAGTGGGGAGAAGAAGGGACGAGAAGGAAGAAGGCTGTCGTGACAGGTGAATTGCCAAGTACATACGTTCTCGTAGAAGGTCCGACGTCGTTATCCAATAGAAAACACGGGAAAAGAGCCTTATCTACGACCGTACGTTCGAGTTAAGCTCTCCTTCGCTTTACCGTACCGTAGATCGTCGTTTCCGGTTAATTTGCCAATATTAATGCCACTAACAATGTAACTTTACGAGGAAAGACGGACTTGATACTTTAAACTGCGACAAAGCTTCGCTTCCCCTTCCATTTGAACCGAACGACTTAAAAATACTTCGCCTCGTTAGGAAAGAACTGGGCGGATTTGCGATCGTGGACGTTAATGCAACTAAATTATTCGTCGCGATATTGCCTCGGGAAAGTAAGGACACGAGAATCCCTTGAATCTTTCGTATGTGTTGGAAACTTCTTGCGAACCAAGAATCAATGGTTTCGAGACCTTCCAGTGATTCGACTATTGGATCTGATCGGTGTAGACTCATAAATTTAAATCAGTTAACCCTATAACAACAAACTGACAATCTTCCAACAAGAAAAATTTATTCCTACATATTCTTTGTGAAATAGAAAATATGATGATTATATTACACAACTACCAGGATATGAGACAAACCTGTTTATTTTCCATCGTATCACAGGATCACCGTTGATTATCACGTAAAAACTTCTTTGAATTGTGATTTTATAGTAAATCCACAAACGACAGAAGTGTCAGAAATAGTCAACTATGCTTTATGCTTTAATGACTTGCTCCCCATTTTTTCTAAAAACTTTTTAAATTTATAGGAGAGGCATAGAGTATACATTGTTTATCCATCTTATGTAAATTACTTAATTAATCATCCTTTCCACCGTTCGATTTTTCGTTTTCCAAGGTATTTAATTAATGTACTGAAATATGATAGATTTAACGCCGGTAGTTAATACGCCAAATGACACGAACCATTATAAAAATCTCATATTTTCGGCTCATATTTTTAACCTTTTGGCTGCTATGGGCGCATATATGCGCTGTGCGGAATCTATCGATAGAGACTATGAACGCAAATATGCGTCTAACAATCTTTGATTGTTTTCTATGGTCTTACATGTATGTTCGGCAATAATTTCTACCGTACTTCCAGATTGCACGAAAAAGTATTCGGTGTCTAGTGACTGCATCTGCAAACTATCTACCGCTCGCGTGAAATGCTTCAATTTGAAACAGTCCGCAGTCAAAGGGTTAAAGAGGAGCATAGCTCATTGCCTGATTAATTTCATCCACTCTCACATCCTTTTCTACGTATCCTATTTACCCTACAACGATGTAACATCAGTAGAATTAACCAGTGAAACCAGCATCCCTTTATTCTCTTATGTATTATGAAATACATTTCTATTTACTATTTCACTTATTCTTGCGTATTGTCCCAGAACCAATTCCCCAACAAGATCGATTTATTCTATAAGCCTGTGACCCACGCAGCATACAAAATGAACGGACGATGGAGAGAGAGAGATCTCGATGATCTCGATCGAGCCTAGTCGACCGCTATAAAGTTGTTCTTAAAGTATTCCCATATCGCCGGCCGTTGGTATGCCAATATACTGCTCTCTCACCCCTTTGTCACCCCTGCTCATTCCCGGACGCGCAGCAGCCCCTTCACGGACGTATTCCCTCATCGACCGGCCGTGCAGACCGTCTCTCATAGGAAGCCTCCCTCGCATACCCAGTTTCGCGCGTGGTGGTATGTCTGCATACCAGCGAGATAATGATTGGCAGCGGGACCGCCTCCAGCCGACCAGGACGACGAACACGACCAGGATCCTCGACAATTCGTGTCGGCCGATATCCTCGTCCTTCGTCCTTTCCGTATGAGGCGACGACGATATTAAGCCGAATTGCGAGACGGTCTTGTTCGTTTTTTCGGTGATTCTTGATTGTAAATACCATGAGTATATCTTAACACATAATAAGCTATCACGTCGCGATATGTTTCAGACACTATTTTTGAGTGTTAGCTACCTACGTTTGTAACCTTGAGCGATTCAAAAAATTTTAAATTGGATTTTTATTGCTTAGGCCTTATTAGCCGAACCTACCATACTATGCGGGCGACGTAAAAGTACGTTTTTCGAAAACTGTAGATAGACCGTTTAAAAAAGGCGATTCGTGGCATTAATCACTTAGTTTTGAAAAGTTAAGTATATTTTTGAATTCAGTTTTCAATTTATACTAATTTCTTGTAAAAATAAAATTCGTGCGAATTTTTCAACAGGTTTCCACCTTGAGTATTAATGAAACTTTAAAAAACAACTGCATACAATGTGTTAACACTAGAACTACGAAGGTGTTTAAAATGACTTGTTCCTCATTCTTTCTATAAACTTTTTTAATTTGTAGGAAAGTCGTGGTGTAGATATGGTACGTCCATCTTAGAAAATATTATTACGGGTCGACCGCGCACGCATTATATTTCTCGACGTAATTAAATAGTACACACTTTTGTAGAAAAACTAAGAACGTTTTATTGAGAGAACATGTCCGTCGACCGTTAAATCCTCGTTTATTTAACACTAAACCTACCAAGCCGGTCAAAATAACCTGTTCTCAATTTTTTCAAAAAACTACCTAAATTGGTAGGGCAGCCGTGAAGTAAAAATTCTACTTCTACCATATAAAGCCTAAATTAGTTAATTAACTAATCCTTTCACTTCTTCATTTATCTTTTCCCAAAGTACTTGTTCAATAAATCTAAATTTTAGTAGATATAATATCAGTAATTTTAGTGTTAACACTTACTGCACATCTCTCAGTAAGGCGAATTCGTAAGGTAGCAATGGTATATCAATCATCAAGTGTCTTTCTTCGAAATAGGAAGATCTCCTCACTAGGTTGGCTAATTACAAGTGCTAATATTAACACTTGAACTACGGAAGACATCAAACTTTTCCATTTTTCCGATTTTCCACTTTTTTTTATAAATACTTCTCTTTACTGTAACGTGCAACAGTATGTCAGTGTTAGAAACCATTAAAAATTTCTAATACCGTCAAAGAATGTACATTCATCTCCCTCATTGAAATCTTTCCCAACATCAACGAGATACTCGCAGCAAGTTTAATCGGCGGTCCGCAGGAATTAATTTCAAACGGCGGAACGGTCCATGTAAATTGTATATTAAATAGATATAGCAACCGAGCGATTTATCGGGCGTAGTTAATTAAGGTCGGAGATACGGCAAATACGAGGGTCAATTTCATCCGGTGGAATCGCTTCCTACCGCGAGGATCGCGGTATCTTCCTCCGATCGACCAAGTTTCCATAGACGTGCCTTCGACCGTGGACACAAGCGCGCCACGATAATGCCCTGCTGTTTGCACTGTTACGTGGATCTTAATAGTACAGCCAATACTAATTAGAGGTAATTGCTGCGCCAACACGGTAACAGTACCGTCGGCCAATTAAAATCCTATGGAACTTACCGAGAAAGGAGTCTCACCATTCTCGATCTCGCGACTGAAAATATTTCCGATCGGCTAAAACACGATTCTAAGGCTTATTCGTGCGATCATCAATTCGCATGTCGCGTTGATTGCGTTCGACAGTTTGCTGAATTAGGATAGCAGAGAAGCTCATCGTGTATCCTGCATATTTGCGACTGCGAAGATCGCATCGATGATCGCGAAACGCAAATTCTCCGTCCAGGCCTCGATCGTTATTAACGAGCACGATTATCGGGGTAGCCGGGCATGGTGGAAAATTATCCCCGTGGAACGAGGACGGTTACTCGGCGGTTACACGCGGATTTGGTGGTTCCTCGAGGAGCTTTGCATAGGTAAAACGGTGCTTTAGGGGACCTCGGAAGGGGAGGCTTGGAGAATATGCTACTTTTGAGAGAATATCCGGGGAAATGACAAGAACTTTCTGTGTCGTCTTTGGAAAATCTTTCCTATACTATTATTTAATATGAGATAGTCTAGATCTGCAATTTTCAAATTGAAACCCTTACAGAAAAAGAGTTAGGAAAATTCAAAAAGTCGAGGCACAAAATGATCAATGTAAATGTTATTTTCAAAAGCAGACAAATTTTTATTTAACTCTGCTGTTCTGAGTCTGTATGATCCGAAATGAAGATCATATTTTAACAGATATTATGATTCTAAATACTAGTTTTTAATATACAATGTATTTAACATTAACGTCTACCTGTTTGTATATTTTATGTTTCTTAAAATGTGAACATTTGTTCGCTGAGGAACTAAAACTGAAAGGAATAAGAATATGAGATATAAATGAGCAGAATAGCAGGGTTAAATAATTTGCACTTGTCGACGATGACAAGGCTCGATACGATTCCATAAATGCAACAGCAGAAGGTGCCTCCATTCACAAATCAAACGAAAGGGATGCTAAAGGATTAAATCGGGGAGTGAGGCAAAATCATATTTTTTCAAAGGGAGGCACAGTACCAGAAAATTTCGAAATCACTGATCTAGGCGGTTGGGAACTCAGTTAAATAGTCTGATGAGTTTCTATATAAAATGACATACTTTGGAAGAAGTATACCCTTCAGACACTCGCCTATGCAATGCATCGCGTTATTCTCAACAATAGTTAAGTCCAAGTCGAAATAATCATAGTAATTCAAACTATAAAAGTGCAAGCAAAAGGGGGAAAAAACGTGATCTATTTTCCTACCCTATATTTTCCACCCGCGCCAAACGTCAGTCTCCAAAACCGTTACCCAGAGTTATCACCGATACCGATGTTTTATCACTGATAAACCCTCCCTTACATCCGCCACCCTTTCAGAGAAGCCACCTTCTCTAGAACGGTTCATTAACATCGCCGTTGCCATTTCATCGAGAAAACTCATCCAGTCTCCAAGACCAGAGTTCAGGGGGTGTCGACGGTCCATCGGGCATAGGTGACGGAGGATTTAGGTGAGTCGGTGAATCTCGAAGTGGCGTAGCCCGACCAGGGTGTTAGGTTACTTGTTTACTCCAGAGTGCCGGGACGTTCGTTGCATTATTCAACGAGCGTTTGTATTTATCAAGGCCCCGATAGCCAGCACAGAGAAGAGAACCTGCAACCCCCGTTGCTTCGAGCGAAACACGCACGAATACGCCGGCACTTTACTCGCGTAAACAGGTGAGGGATCGCGGTGAGAGTTTCCCCATAGCCACCACCCTCAAGTGGATTGCCGATGTTTATGGATTCGAGAGCTCTCTAGGTTCTCGTGGTCTCCTGAAAGAACGGATTCCCTTGCCGTAAGTCAGACACGCTCGACTTGGCTTGCCACGAACGACCAATGTCAATTGCTGGTCTTCGTTTCACCGAGTGGACTTGAAACTTACCGTCCTCGAACCCTGAGAGTAGTTGTTGTCTTTTTGCGGGACTTTTAAGTGATTATTATTTTACTTGGTGAGAGAAAATTCTCTGAATGCATCGAAAAACGGTGGGATGACGTAAGGGGATGGATCTTGGAAATAAGGTTGCCGGAGGAGATAAAGAATTACGTAAAGAACGTAATTTTATTGAGGACGTTGAAGGCGTGGATGCGTTTTAAGGTTAGCGGTTTGAGATGTTACGTGGCCCGGTTTACGTAAAACGGAAGGATCAAAAGGACAGTTGAGGTTGGAAGGAAGATTCTTCCCCTATGAACTTCGGTTCTAGATGATGGTCTTGTAAGAGCGACTAAAGACCGCGTGCTTGGAATTTCTAAATAAAGATCAAGACACCCTCTTTGCGAGCCGACCGGAAACTTTGGACTCGCGACCGTGTAATTAATACTGACGTAGGCTCGACAACCACCCTCGGAAAGACGTTTTGGCGCGTACCGTGGGGAAGAATAATCGGGCCACTCACGATAATCGCATGGAAGGGCCGATAAATCGTCGAGACTAGGACGAATCGAGGGAGAAGGGTGCTTTTCCGAGTCCATCGTTGCAAAGAGGGAATGCCAGCGGATGGGGCGATTCGTAATTTGCGGGAAGCCTTCGCGAGAGGTCGAAGACCTTTACGAAAGTGAAAGACTTTTGATAAAATGCAGAAACTTGTTACGAGAATAATGACTGATCCATGACAATTAAATACATTGCAACGCTCTCAGTTAAATTGTGAACGCTGAATATTAAACACGCGGTCCATTCTCGCAAAAGAGACGACGAAGGTCGAAACCCACCCTTCTAGTTTCTAGACGATTCTTGCGAAAAATGTAGGGCTTTTGATAAAAATCAGAAACTTGTAACAAAAATAATGACTCGATGACAATTAAATACAATGCAACGGTCTCAGTTAAATTATGAACGCTAAATATTAAACATGCGGTCCCCATTCTCGCAAAAGAGACAACGAAAGACGAAACCAACGAACCCTTCTAACTTCTAGGCGACTCTTGCGAAAAATGTAGGGCTTTTGATAAAAATCAATAACTTGTACCAAGAACAACGAGTGATCGATGACAATTAAATACACTGCAAAGGTCTCATTTAAATTATGGACGCTAAATATTAATCATGCGGTCCATTCTCGCAAAAGAGACAACGAAAGACGAAACCAACGAACCCTTCTAACTTCAAGGCGACTCTTGAGAAAAATGTAGGACTTTTGACAAAAATCAGAAACTGGTAACAAGAACAAGGAGTGATCGATGACAATTAAATACATTGCAAAGGTCTCAGATAATTTATGAACGCTAAATATTAAATATGCGGTCCATTCTTGCAACAGCGATGACGATAGTCGAAACCAACCCTTCCAGTTTCTAGGCGGCTCTTGCGAGAAATGTAGGGCTTTTAATAAATTCAGTCGCTTGTGACAAGAATAACGACTGATCGATGACACTTAAGTACATTGCAAAAGTCTCAGTTAAATTCTGAACGCTAAATATTAAACGTACATCCATTCTCGAAACCGCGATGACGAAGGCCGCAGCCAACGAATCGTTCTAGTTTCTCAGCGACTCTCGTGAAAAATATAGGGCTTTTGATAAAAAGCAGACTCTTGTGACAAGAAAAACGCCTGATCGATGACAACTAAATACAATGCCACGTTCTTAGTGAAATAATGAATGCTAAATATTAAACATGCGGTCCATTCTTGCAACAGCGATGACGATAGTCGAAACCAACCCTTCTAGTTTCTAGGCGGCTCTTGCGAAAAATGTAGGGCATTTGATAAAAAGCAGACTCTTGTGACAAGAAAAACGCCTGATCGATGACAACTAAATACAATGCCACGTTCTTAGTGAAATTATGAATGCTAAATATTAAACGTACGGTCCATTTTCGCAAAAGACGGAGGTTGAAACCAACCCTTCTAGTTTCTAGGCGACTCTTGCCACTGCAAAGGGTAAGAAAGGGCAAGCTCGAACGAAGGACCCTACGATCGAAACTAGCAACGGAGAAACCCGTGCATGAGGTCTTGGAAAGAGGTTCGACGAAGTCGAAGGCGCTTTCGAGGGAATGAAGCCGAAGCGCGGCACCTTACGATCGACGTCCTCCCGTTAATGGGTCGGAGGTCGCGGGTCCTATTAACTACAAACCGCAACTAGACCGGGTTCTAAGTAGACCCAATAAATTATATCGCTCATTAAGCGAGACCCGCGCGTGGGAATATTCCTTAATGGCTTCCTGCCGCTACGCGGAATGCGTGCGTCCCGAGACGCTTTCGCGTTTGCTAATTGCAATTTCGCTTGAGTGCAAGAATCGCGCTCCTTACCTTTATCTCACCCCCCTGTACCCCCTTCCTTCTCGTTTCTCCTTTTCTCCGAGCTTTTTGCGCTCGATGCAATTTGATAGCGGCGAATACTTACGTTTCCGCGCGATTGCAAGGGAAGGAAGGAAGAACTAAAGGGTCTTGCCAGCAAAGAGCGCGATCGAATGTGCTCGTATAATCGTCGTTATTGGCGCGCGGTTTTGCTCCTTTGAATTTAACCGCGGTCTCTTTAACTACCTTGGTGTGCCAGACTTTCAGCCTCGATTGACGTTCAAGAAGCTGATTTTCGCGGTTCGTATTTGGAGAGTGCTTTAAAAGGGTTTGAAACGCTCAATTATTCCGATATAGATATATTTTAGCTGCATGGTTACGATAAAAACTGTGAAAAGCGTGAATAAAATCGAATAAAAGTAGCAAAAAGTGACGAAACGTGAACAAAAGTTTCCAATGGAGTTAAAAAAAACATGGCACAGTATGTACGAAACTTGAGATTCAAGTTTGAAGAGTATGAAAATTCCGGAAGGAGGAATACATCTCCGACGAAATAGGACGAGTAAAGGCGGAAACAATTAAAGCAACGAGTAGAGCCCCGCCCGAGACCCAATTTCTAGTGTGCCTCGAGAAAACGAACCGAATTTTGTCCAGATCGAAGATGCATTCTTTCGTTCAGCCCTTCGTCGTTAATTTACTCCAAGGGACGGAAGGTCAAACCCTGTTCCATGGGATTTGGCGCGGTTCACCAAGCGTCCGGTTTATCGTGGAAGTGCGTAGACCGATTCTTCAAGGAGAAGCGGTCGCGTCGGCTCCAGATCCGCCAGAAATATTGCGCGTGCTGGATGCAGAGGGTGGTGATGCTAGTGGTTCCCTCTTTCCCTCCTCTCTCTCTCCCTCTAATATTCCCTCTCTCATTCCCTCTCTCTGGATACGAAGCCAGCCTGACAAGGGAGGTTACAGAAGTTCCAGAGGGGAGACCAACATTTTTCTACCCCTCTCCCTGAACGCGTATAGCCCCTTCCGAGGTTCGTCGAAGCACGCCCACCGAGAATACTGGTGGTGGGAAGTCGGTTCTCGATAGGGGATGCCGTCGACGCACCCCGTCCTGGTGGTGGTGGTGGTGGAGGTGGTGGTAGTGGTAGCGCGGTGGTGGTGGTCGTCTCGGTGCTGGCAAGCAAAGTCCGACCGAAACGGCGCCAGTACTACTGTCGGCAGCATCACGAGCGCAGCCACGAGGCCAAGTCATGGACATACTGGGTATGTCCGTTCAAAGCCAAGCATGCACTACTTAGCCTCTCGAAAGCTTCCAAGGTTGCTTCGATCGCGTGGATAGTCCTCTTGCTTTTTCTTACTTTTCTTTCTCTTCTACCTCTTTCTTTTTCTATTTGTAATTTTTTCAATTTTCCCCGCTGCAACTTCATGATCGATAGATCGATGGTTGTTTCTTTTGCGTGAAAATAGAAACTGTTCTTTCATTGAGTCGTTTTCGTGAATTTCTTTTTGCTTCGTTGTTACCACTTGGCACACTTGCGCTTCGACGACCTGCAGAGAGGGGTGTACTCCCTCGATCGCGACTGCAGGAGAAGGAAATCTTGGGAGGGTGACAACTTCACGAAGCTACTGCTGTACTAAGGAACTTCTTTGATCGAGATAAGGTATCGTTGATAAAAAGTGTAATTCTTCGTTGGTAATTCCACGGATGGAAGGCGCGAATGTGCGCGCGTTTCCCAGAACGGGCCGATCGCGCGCACCTTCGACGACGTCCGGGAAATGTTCGAGCGCGATCGAACGTCACCTTGGTGTGGCTTTGCAATTGGGGCTGAAATTGTTACGATAATTGTAAGAACTCCTTTGTTTTACACCGTAATAATTTAATTTTCAGTCGCCATCCTTGCTTGCTCGCTTCGTGTTATTTTCTTACATTATTTTAACTCTGCAATTAAAAAATTCTGCTCGCAAATTACTCGCTCTTTGAGGAAGCTTGGCGCAGCCTTTGCTAAAAGCACGCTTTAACTGTTTTAAATCTTTCCAATTTTCTGTGAAGTAATTGTAAGAATTTTATGAAAAATGTTATGTATCCGTTTATCATCGACATGTATTTTTAAAATGAACTCAATTTTTTTTACACAAGTCAAAAATGTAAAAATCGCCCAAAATGGCCTTTAAACTTCGCGAAACAGTGTTGAATTTGGGCGGTAACGCAACTTTCGAGTTCGTCGCTCGTGTCGAATGAGCGTCAAGATTTAACTGTGCTAATTCTCGCCTCGACGGTGCACAGAAAATCGAATTTAACGCCATCGACTTAGCTCCATCGAGCTCGTCGTGTCCTCGCTTTTCTTACGTAATGAACACCACCGAGCTTCAAGCAAACCCTTTTCGTGGGTTTCTTCATCCCGCCGTTTCAAGTTTTTCCCCCTCTTTGTTCTCCATCGACCAGTTTTCGCGTAACTTGCCCTCGTAATCGTAATATCCACCTTCTAATGCTACCTCGGAAACGGACCAAGTGAACTCAGCAACTATCGGTGAATTTCTTGAAATTTATTGCGAATTTTCAGCAAACACCATTAAAGTACCATTTACCTCACTCCCCTTCGTTCACTCGAACGAGTTATTCTTTAATATTGTTTGCCGAAACTTGGAGATACTTGCCGGCACTCCAAGAACAAAAGCTAAATGTATTTGCACGAAAACGAGGGTGAGAACCTTCGAAAGTATAGTCCGACAACTCTAACTTGGCTAGCGCAACAGTGGACTACTCTTCAACCTCTCATTTCCACCATTTCGTTTTTTGAATTCCAAAAAACCCAGCCTCCTAAAGTTCAACACTCCTCATAGTTGCTTACTTTAGAAAGCAGAGTTTTTTCAATTTCCAAAACAAAATGGCAGAAATAGGCAGTTGAAAACGAGAAGCTCCTCCCCTTGCTAGCCAAGTTAAAGTTGTCGGACTATAGCTTTGCAGTTGCAAAAGTCGTATCGTTCGAAATTTCAATCACCCCGTAAGAAACGCGGCTGAATCTTCCCCATGGAAGAATTCTATGCTCTTCTCGTTGGTAGAATCTTTCAAAGTTGCTCGTGTATAAATTCACGCTGCTATTCTCGATCTTGCTCGTTTTGAAATTAGTAGAAATCGTTCTCTTGCAACGTGTTCCCTCAGTTCGCGGTTTGCCGTTCCAAGGGTATGAAAGAAGAGCGGGACGATTGCCAAGAAAAGAGAACTTTCTAGGTTCGTCTTTCGAAGAAGTCGAGGCAGGAAGGGATTCAAATTTATCAAAGAGGAACATAGCTTTCTTCCTCGTTCTCATCTTCTTCCTCTTCGACGTCGTCGTCTCTGAACGACGATAAAACGAGTTACTCAAAATGTTTCACGCTGTAAACAAACGGGACGTCGTCACCGAAGGTTTCTTTTTCCTCGGGACCGTAATGCTTTGATTCGTTTTGTCGTTCGGCAAACTGATGGAACGACGTTCCACTTGAGAACACGAGAACGTTCGGTGTTTGCCCATGCAATCGTACGACGATGCTCGACGTAGTCGACGTCAGGGTGGTATGTTTCGTCCTCGACGTTTTGTTTGCCTCGAAAACCACCCTAGAATCTCCTGCCACCTATTTCTCGCGTGCCTTTCGAGGGGAAGTTACGAGGGTGATAGGAATGGAATGTTTTTGAGAGTTGATTACTTCCAAGTAGATTAAGTATTAATATATGCCCCAAGCAAAAATTCTAGAGGACTTTTAACGACTATTTTTCCGGTTCCGACGTTGCAGGATGTTATCGATCTTGTGATATAATTCCTTTTAAATTCGTTACTTCCATCGTCCCCGCGATGTTCGAGAAAGAGAAGATTAAAAATTGTAAAAAATTCTGGGCAAAGTACATTTCTAGTTCCTCTGCAATCTAGTTACCATCAAGCATTAATTTCTACTCTACTCATTCCAGTTCTCCCCCTTCCATCGATCCCAAATTTGCGAAACCACAGAAAATCCGCAACCCCTATTCAGTATTTCCTCGAAAACCTTTCGCTCTCTGCGCTTTTCTCGGATAGAA
The DNA here is from genome assembly GCA_910591515.1 of Cerceris rybyensis. Classification (NCBI taxonomy): domain Eukaryota; kingdom Metazoa; phylum Arthropoda; class Insecta; order Hymenoptera; family Crabronidae; genus Cerceris; species Cerceris rybyensis. The sequence continues at coordinate 10,334,422 of OU342795.1, forward strand.
AAAAAGAATCCGTCCACTCTGTTATTTTTTCATTTTGCAGAGTGAATCCTCTCCTGTTTATTTCCTTCCTTCCGATACCATTTTTCCCCGTTTCTCCGAAAACCCTCGACGAAATGCATTTGCAGAAACTTACTGCACTCGCGGCTCGAAAATACGCTTGGAAATATAAGTCTATGGGGTTTGTGCGTGCGTAGGTGTAACGGGGGTGGTTTTCCCGTGTCCCTGGTGTACGGTGGTGAATCGATATATTACAATGAGCCGTAAATAACGCGTTGACAAGGCGGCCCAATATCTATCCGTACGTTCCACTCGCGCTGAATCCGGTAACAGGGGTAACAGGGGGTAACAGGGGGTGCGTGCTGACACCCTGACTCCTTGTAAATCATTATACCCTCGGAATCGTGGTTGGAACCGTGTAGTTTCACCCGGGTGTAATATGCACGGCTGTTCGCCCGGCAAATAAAGCGGCAATCGATAGGGACATTTTTAGGGGGTGGAATTTTGATATTTTTACATTCGGCGCGATGAAATTTGGGAGTAGTAGTTTGAATATTTTAAGGCTATGATCAAGAACGATCTGCATTTCAAACTTTATGATAGTCTGTGTCAAGTGGAAGATACTTTGTTTAACACTAAAACTACCAAGCAAGTCAAAATGGCTGGTTCTTAATTTTTCCAAAAGTTTTCCAAGTTTATAGGATAGTCATAGTAGAGATATTCTTAGTTGATCTTATAAAACAGATTACCGAATCGATCATCATCTCGACCTTTTGATTTCTCTTTTTTTCAGAATACTTATTTAACATATTGAAATATTAGGGGTACCGAAAAGTAATCAAAATTTGTCTCGCTGGTAAGAGACATTTATTTATTAAAGAAATCTTAAAAACTAATCAACAAAGTAATTTCCATCATTTTCTAACACTTTTTGTCAGCGTAAAGGTAGTTATTTGATTCCTTTTTTAAAAAAAAGTCCTTCGATTTTTCTTAAAAATCGTTTCCAATTACATTTTCACTTCTCCAATTTTGATAACTTTTCGGTACCCCCAATATAACAGATTTAATGTCGATAGTTCTAGCGTTAAGAATTCTATAGTGTCTTATTATTTTCAAAATTCTCTTGTTTTAATAAATAAGGGTGTAAAGATCGGTGCAATCTTCTTCTGCCACCCCTCGATCTTCCTCGCTCGTTCACCGCAAAAAGGATTCGTCTCCTCATCAAATTCCCCTGTTTTACGAAAAACGCCCTCTCGCTTCCCTTAGACATTCCTCGAATAGAGGGAGGGTGAAAAAGTCAATCTAGTTCTTTCCGCATATTAAATGGTTCTTTTTATAAAAAAAAAAAATCCATCGAAAACGAGGCACTGTGCCGATGCTGTTTAATTTTCATAACGGCGCAGGGATTATCTCCGGGGATGCTGGGCATTCTCATAAATAATACATCTATCGGGAAAAAATTTACAACCCCTGTTAGCTACTTCTATTTACATTCATCCGACTTATTTACGAGCAGCCGTAAAATGCAAAGCTCCCAAGTTCGGAAAGGCGATGTCGGTCATGCAAGATAGAGAGACGACAGGGTGGAAAAAGAAGTATGAAGAAAAAAAAGACAATACATAAAAAATAAAACAAGGGAGATAGACATCCTACGACATCAACGATTCAATATCGACTCTGATCGATCGACGATAAATCCATTCGCCGAAATTCTCGATAAAATGACAATTCGTAGGGTGTAGCACGCATCAGAGGGGGAACAAAACACGAAGGGGTGAGTTTTCCTGGCTGCGCCAAGAAATACCGCACCAATAAAGCGAAAATGAAAAACGAAACGAAAGACGAAGAGGGGTGGAAGAGAGGAGGACGAGGAGGAGATGGATTTATCTTGATCAAGCTGCGAATTGCGAAATGAGGCCGAGGAGGGTGGACGGTAACGAAGGGAATTGTTCTTAAACGATAGATCAACCGTTGCGTCAACGAAAAGAACAGGAACCGTTGATTCTCGGTGACTCTCGCAAAATTTAATACGGTAGAAGAAAGAACGGAATGAAACGTCGTGGAAGAATATCGTGAAAAGAAAAGATCCAGAGAATTTTCGTTCAATCGAGAGGAGAGTAAAGGAAGGTACATTTAACCGAAGCAAAAATGTGAAACGAGTTCTACAACGTTCCATTTATTCGACAATGCCGATCACGTATACAACGATTGTCGAAGCGAACCTTGCAAATATCTGCACGCGAAAATACGCGATTCGCCGATCGCGCGTGAGGAACGAGGAACGATGTTTTGTCGAAGACGAGGGTGTTTTCTCGTCGAGAATTACAATCGTTGGAAATTTACATTTCGGAAATGGATAACATCCTTTGAGGTAGTTTTGCAATTACGTGTGCTTTCATTCAGGATCGTACACTTGAAAGTATAATAGAAAAGACGTTACTATAAATCTCGGTACGCGATAACGTTACGGTATGTTTGACGTTCGATTAAACTGTATTTGCTTTCTCTCCTTTTCTCTCTCTCTCTCTACGATCGAAGTCTAAACGGCATTTACAGATCGCCAACGATCCGACAGTTGCGAGCAGAGATTGTCCAGCGTTTGCTTTTCGTAGTTAGCGAGAGTTAGATACTTACTCTCACCCCTTTCCTCGCCGGTCCCAGGTACAATGTTATCCCTCGTGGATTTAATTGGGGATCGTGCCAGAGACGGACGAGTTTTCCCACCCCTTCTACCCCGAGTCTCTGCTACTGCTGCTTTAAACCGTGCTCTATTTGCCAAACGTATTTCACTGGGAATAACTCGCGACCGCATCTGTTTTCCAAATCGTTCCGCCGGACCGAAACCTCGCGGATGTTAACAATGGCCCTTTACGATGTAATACAATTTTTATCGTTCTACGTCTCGTATTTTTCCTCCTCGTTAATTCACACCTTGTACTTTCCCTCGGCTCTTCCATTAACGTGTATTCACGACAGACTGAGAAACGTGTCGTGGGTCGTTAATATGTGTTATTAGAAATTATAATTTCTTTTTTACAACCCTCGCCGTTAATCGAGAGACAGAGAATTGTGACACACACCTACCTTTATAATAGGAGCAATTTTCCACGATAAGTGGCCTTTGAAAATTTATTCCCATATCGTGTAAAAATCTTTCCTACTTTTTCTCACCACACGATAAAGTCGTGATTTCGATCTCGACGAGGAAAAAAAAAATCGTGCGTTACATTACAACCTGACTTCGAATAGGGGATGTTTTTTCCCCCGTCAATTTACTCGTTGAATTTATCGATAACGCGGAAACGGCGGGAGATTCGCAAGGGAGGAGTGTATCGGCGAGAATATCGGCCAGAGCCCACAAATTTTATTTAACAAGTAGAGAACGCTCCGAGCGTAAACAATTTAACGCGTTTAACGAACGCACGCGGATGCACGGCCTCCGTCAAACGGAATATGAAATTTATTTTATTCATGCAAACCCATCGACGTGGAGCGGCGTAAATTGCTCGTTAAAAGAATGGCGGGGTAAAAAAATGAGAAAGAACGTTGCTCGGTCGCTCGTGCAAGGAGACCTTGCTCGTAAACCGATACTAATTTCTCTATTTTTTTTTCCCCCTCGCGTCCAAGAGCCGTTACACCCGCGTGAAACATTTGATACGGTTAAACAAATTAACCCCGCGCAGAGTCGTGCACGAGAGGGTGTACTTATCTTGTCTTGCCGGCTGTATATTTCGCCAGCCAACGGAAGACAGTTTAATCGGTTTGTAAGCGAAGGGAAAAAATGGATTACCACGGAAATTATGAAGCGGCGAGGGTGGAGAAAAAAAGTGCGTTTTCCGTCGTAACGCGAGATATATGAATCGTAAATAGGACCTATATTGCCCCCTGGGCAAGAACACGCTCATTGTATCGGTCTTATCGCGCTGTTTGCAAACACCCCGAAGCACAGGAACTCCTCGATAAATTTCCGCCATTCGGATCTACGTTCCGGAAGTCGAATTTCTCGCGTCTCGTGTCTCCGTTTGCAGGGATAAAATTGGAAAGGATCGTTGAGTCGAAAAGATCGAATTGTAGGTGGATTTACAAGAAACGTTGCCATTCCCTTGCGAAATTTCGAGGAAAACTGTAACGATCATAGTACCGGCTACATCGTTTACTCGGCAATTTGGAGAACGCTGGAGAACGAGAAGGGTGGTTCTCTCGAAATTCCTTCTGCACGATGCTGTATCTTGCGGAACTGTCGAATTTAAAGAATTTCCGGAAGCTTTAAATGCTCTTTGCTCTTTGCAATAATTCTACCTACGTCCAATGTTAATTTGTTTGCGTCATTGTAACTGTTGTTTAACCCTTTGCACTCTTTGCAATTCCATTTTTTTGTTTCCGATACGATAAGATATCTGTACCACAATTTTTTTCGTAGACTCGACTCGGCTCGCGTTCTACATATAAAATTATTTTTAAGTGCCTATAAAACGCTTGCCTAATATGGCAAAAATCATTTCGAATTGTTAGTTCGTCCAAGGAAAAATGTCCTCGAGTACAAAATGTTAAAAATTACAGCAAAAATTCTTCAAAGTACAATAATTTACTCTACCGTGCACAAGTGTTTGTACACTCAATACTGAAATGACCGATTTCAGTTGTTGTTTTTTCAATTATAATTAGACTCCGGATGTTTATGCAAATTTCAATTTTAACAAATGCACCTAAGATAGGAAAACCTATTTAGGGATATGTTGCACTCGTTAAACATTACAGCGAATACCATACTTTGGATATTTTAGATATGTTTTTATATTATGTTCTTTTTGTATATTTTAGCCGTATCCATTTTGTCATAAATGCATAAAAATCCGGAGTCTAATTATAATAAATGATGTCAAATATTAAATTCATCGATATTTTTAAACCCTATATGGTTATCTGAGACAAGATCGGAAGCCAAAACTATGTTAGAGCGTTTTACTTAACCCTTATAATCGCGAGCGACAAAATTGATGGAATTAATAACAAATGTAACTGCGAATAAAAAGAATTGTCGTTTAGCGATAGTTGAGATAGAACACGCAATATAGAGTATAAACTGTGTATTTACAATTATCTATCATAAAATTACTAATATTGTACTGGAAAGGGAATATTAGCCCTCTGATATCCAATGTTAGCATTATTGCTAACGACGATATATCCTCGTCCGGCACTAAAAGGGTTAAAGAATATTTCACGCATTTCTAAAAATGAGGAAGTGTCCAAATACTTATGCACGGTAGTGTACATAAATACAAAATTACGAGATACTAAGGACCATTATCCGTCTTTAATGAACCAAATCGAAGCAGATTTCCGGGTTTCCAGCTCCGCGGTTCGTCGAACCTTCGCGAATATCGGGCGCGTGCTCGAGCGTGCAATTAGAATCGCCTAATCGTCAGATCGAGGCGAACCGATAGCGTTCACGCGAGAGAACTCGGAACTATACAATTAATCCTCGAACGTGAGGATTATCCTTATCCCGACGTGGCCATAATTCTAAGTGTATTTTGCTCCGAGGCAACCTATCCGTGCTTATCGTGCTACCGGAGTTCGGACGCTCGAGTCTGTTGCAAAAAGATTATCTGTTTATCGACGGACACGAGAGATTTCCTTCCTTTTCTCGCGGCGAAAGAAGAGGGAAAAGGAGGACGTTGGAAGTGAGACCTCCAACGGGCAATTTCGTCCGAGTTCACATCTATTTATTGGCATAAATTTGCATGGAAACGGTGAAGAACTATTGCTCGCAGTTGCTGCTAATTCGCTCCTGAAAATTCATCGACTTTGACTCTTTAGTCGAGACGTTCTAAAGTGAGAAGAGTGGTTGTGTTGCGGTAGGAGAAATTTCCTTCAGTTTCCCTTTGGTCGCCTTAGGGTAGTTCTTTGAGTGCGATAGTGTTTCTTAAATTTGTTCTTTCGGTTGTAGACTTATTTCGAAACTTTACACGGAGTTACTTTTAGAAAAGAAGTGGTAAGAATTTAAACTCGGACGTGATAATTGGTATTCTGAACACTAAAGTTCACATCCACTAAAGTTTATATCCTATACTACAACTGTTCTCCACTTTTACTTTACAACCTATCAACTCTAATTCTAAATTACTCTCAATGCTTTGAAACCACTGAATATATAGTAATTGAACAATCATTTCCTATAAATCACCTAGAAGCAAGACTTTGAACTCTCTTCTCCTGCTAGAGACTTCAAACATTCAACAATATCCCTATTGATCGCATTATTGGTTCACCTCTCTCAAAGCCACACTTTCAACAATTATAATACTCTTTAGATCTTGTCAAATTTAACCCTCCTATTCTACAAATTTATATCTCACACTCGTATTCCTTCGAGCCACAGTAACGCGGCGAATAGAAGTTCACATTTTACGAAACACAAAATATAGAAACAGATATACATAAATGTTAAATACATTGAATATCAAAAACCAGTACTCGGAAACATAGTATCTGTTAAAATATAATCTCCATTTCGGGGTATAGAGACTTAAGCAGAACAGCACGGTTAACTCCTTGCTTTAGAATGACGCTCTAAATGAAGTAGCAAATTTTTAAGTCTTCCAAAAACTATTAAATTGAAAATATCAGTCGGTCAGGGGATCTTGAAATCAGTTCTATGGTATTAATACTACGTTAACTTATACCCATAAATCACAAATCGATGATAAATCATTGTTTCAACAATTAATTCTCATTTAATGGTGCGTTCGGTAACAAAAGAAGTAAGACAAAGGGTTAAGTACTTTAGAAGAAACCTAGTTTTCCCAATAAATAATTCTAAGTGTTTATCCTATCACGATAAATTTCAATTATCCTTCGAATTCTCTTTTCAAAGTTGGTAAACCAAAATGTAACTTTAACGAAGCAAAAATAGAATAGTGGTAATTCAAACTACCCCAAAGATTCCTCCCAAGTCCTTCCATCCTCCAAGTTGTAGTCTATCTACTACTATCGTTTATTTCTACACGATGGTGATTTACGTTGGCCTACAAAATGACGAAGAGGAGGTTAATTCGAATTCTCTTTCCGATGTTGATAAACCAAAATGTAACTTTAACGAAGCAAAAATAGAATAGTGGAAATTCAAACTACCCCAAACATCCCTCCCAAGTCCTTCCATCCTCCAAGTTTTCGTCTATCTACTACTATCGTTTATTTCTACACGTTGGTGACTTACGTTGGCCTACAAAATGACGAAGAGGAAGTTAATTCGAATTCTCTTTTCGATGTTGATAAACCAAAACGTAACTTTAACGAAGCAAAAATAGAATAGTGGTAATTCAAACTATCCTAAATATTCCTCCCAAGTCCTTCCATCCTCCAAGTTCTCGTCTATCTACTACTATCGTTTATTTCTACACGATGGTGATTTACGTTGGCCTACAAAATGACGAAGAGGAAGTTAATTCGAATTCAAGGATCGAGGGTCGATCGCGCTGGCGACATGCGACTCGCACGTCACGTGTCAGATATGTGGAGGAACTGCTGAGGTTTCCCTCGAAGCGAGGCCCGTCGGTTATGCGCGATGGAAAAAGTCTAGAGCCTTTTACGTGCAGAGGCCTGGCCTACTTCTCCCTCCATCCGGCTAGAACTTTAAGCATCCCCTGTTCCTCGCTAAAGAGACCCTTCGAGTCAGCGGTTCCCAAGCCACGTGTCCTTCGGCTTCGACCGAAATTCTTCCACCTTTTTTTTTTACTTCTACGATGGCTTTGTGGAAAATAAGGGAAGTGGCGCTTTAACTGCGTGTAGGTATTATGATTTCATTGGGTGAGAAATTGGAGCAACCGAAAATTCAAAAAGTCGTGCTTCTAGGGTGCAGTTAAATGTTGGAAGATTGAAGAAAGGGGTAATATTTTGTTGGATTTTAATGTAGATAGTTAATGGTTTTCTTTTGGTTTGGTGAACTGTTGTTGCGCCAATTTTACTTCTCTTGTCAAATTTTATAAAATTGGAGTTATCTTTGTGGTGTTTTATTAAGATTTTTTTCTGCGACTGTTCCATAGAGAAGTTGGGGTGGTGGAAGATAGTTCGATGGTCTTTATTACGTATAGGGATAGAAAATTGAATGGAATTTATTTCATTTTGTAAATTTGACTTTACACCGATGATTGTAAAAATTGCGAACCTCTGATCTCTCGTTTGACCTGCATTTTTTAACGAGACCCACGAAAAGAAGCCTTCGGCGTCGCTAAAACTACCACCTATTTACTTGGATGCCGCACGAATCTTCCTACCAAAACCATCATGTCAAAAATGCCAAACTTTTCTTCGAAACAAAAGCTCGCCTCAAGCCTCTTGACCTTTAACTCCTTAACCTACGATTTCTTTTCTGATGGGACGTGAAAAGACTCAAAATTAACTGCTGAAATCCTTTCACTGATTTCTGAAATTTCGTATAACTGAACGTGATATTAATAGTACAGAAATAATGAGACCTTTTCGTGATCGGCTGATATTGTTAATTTAATAGTTTTTGGAAGACTTCAAAATTTCCTATTTCATTTTCCGTGCTACGATTCTCACACGTAGTTGTAGTCTAAGGGTTTAATTTTTATTTTAACTAGATGCACAATAATTCAAAATTACTGCCTTAATCAAAATTTCTCCCTTTCTGATATTTCGTACAATTAAACTTAATATCAACATCAGTAATTTCAGTTTAACAGTTTTTGAAAAAACTGATATTTCGTACAATTAAACTTAGTATTAACATCAGTAATTTCAGTTTAACAGCTTTTGAAAAATTAGAATTTCTTATTTTATCCATCGCTTTACGAGTGTCGAAATGTTATTGTACACCAAGGAATTAAACTCACAATATTTACCAGCCAACAATATAATACTGTCCTCTAAAAGCGTCCAATCGTGGGTTCAATCGACGTGAAATTAATTAAACGTTTAATAGATAATTAAGAAAGAAAGAAAGAACCATCCTTTAACCTTTGAAGCCGCGTTCGAGCAATGCAAACCCGAAGGAACGTTTCCGGTTGAAAAAGAATCGAGAGGAAGGTAGACTTTCCGCGGACATTCCTTTATAAGCCCTCGTTATATTTGTAATTTAAATGCAGAACGAGGACGAGTCCGCAAAAGTTAGAAGAAGAAAGAAAACCGAAAACTCACCCTCTTGTGGTCCCCTTTCGATGAGAATACTTCCTCCATCCTTCCTCGGTCTTTTTCTTTTATCTTATACCTCTTCTTTGTCTTTCTATCATCGGATAAACTTACAGCTACGATCGTTCTCGAGCCTGATGTTTTTATTGTATTATCGACTACGAAACATTTGCATAAAACAATATTCTCGCGAACGATGGGGGTAAAAGTTTCACGGAAAATAGGGTTTGATGGGTTTCCAGTAACACAGAATTTTAAATAGAAAAATGTGAAAACAGGCTGAAATTTATCAATCAAAAGTAATTAATTCTCTGCAAAAATGTGAAATTCATAGAGATGCGTGGATAAAATATACAGTCGCTCCTGTAAATGCGCCAGTGATTATAAAGATGGTCTGTGTAAAAACTTTGTAAAATTAAACTTCTTCCTCATTTTGTATTCTACTCATGAACGTGACTCAAAACGGTTATTCAGATTAAAATTCCTGTACGAATTTAAAAATATTTTTTAATGTAAAACAACCCAAGTAAATAACTTTCCACACAACAAACATTTAGTTCTTCATCCTACTATTTTCAATGTGGTTTTAACCCCCTTGCACTCGGACTTTCTTCTCCGGATTTTCCTATTTTACTTGGAATTAAATTTTTAAACATTCTAACTGGTAGGATATCTATTTTATTAATATTTTTTAATATATTCTATAATATTTTATAATATATTTATTAACATCCTAAATAGTAGGATATTTAACCTTCTATGAGCCACTGTGTCCTTAACACTAGAAATTCCAAACCAGTCAAAATGACTGGTGCTCAATTTTTTCAACAAATTCTCCAAGTTTACATAAGAGTCATAGAATAAATATTCTACGTCTATATCAATAAACATAAATCACCCAATCGATCAAATTTTCCGCCACTTGATTCCCCCTTTTTCAAAATATTTATTTAATTTATTAAAATATGATAGATTTGGGGCCGGTAGTTCTAGTGTTAAGGTAACGCAAGACACAATTGAACTTTTATTCTTCAAAGTCAAATTTTGAACTTAGACAAATATTATAATTTAGTTCGTGAAAATCAAGAAATTCTTTGCGATTCAATGTGTAAATATCAGGTTTAATCCATCATTTAATATTGTATTTCAATAATTTTCTAATTGTGCTATCATAAAACTGATCCTCAAACACCACACGAAATTCGAACAACAGAGGGTTAAAAATTAAATGCCAAATATACTAAAGGAAATCCAAGAGAACAAAGTCCAAATGCAAGGCGGTTAAAACCGTCTAAAAAATAAATTCCCCATCTGATGCTCTAAAGCTCTTAATTCTTCCACGGAACGTTAATTGCCATTGTCATCGTCGAAGAACAATAAAGAGAATAAGAAGAATAAGAATCGCAAATAATGTATTTACGCGGACGAAGACTGCGAAGGGTATCCTTGGATGGGTAGTCTGAAGTGGTTAGTTCTTAGGAGAAAGCGTATTCTCGTAGCTGGTCAGCCAGATGCTTGACCTACTCGAGCTTTCAAGCTCGTGCACCCTCGAGCTTTATTGGTGACAAGGTCGTGAAACGTGTCGACATCTCTTTCATGATAGCGGCTACCGTTAAGCGGTGCACATATAGCGACAGGTTTTTATATCGTCTTGACTCACTTTATAACCCGCGTGTATTTCACTGAGCCTCATTAAGAGCCTCTCGCATTATACGTACGATAAATCGAAAAGAAGAAGGAAATAGCTGAAGAAAAGTGAAGAGGGAGAAAGAAGTATAAAAGCCTTCAGGGAGAAACGTAAAAAAAAAGTGAAGCAATAGGATCGTAAACGTTTCATCGAAGAAACTATTTACGCGAAAAAGAAGAATAAGTGTCCGCCGTTGCGAGACTGGCTTTGATAATAAAACGTCGATGTATCAATTCCACGGTATTATCGATCTCTGGGGAATATAGACGGGGAGATTATGGACCGTGGATTATGTTAATGAGGAATGGGAGTGGATTGAAAATTGTGGATAGGTGATATTACTTTCTCATAGTTTATAAACGTTAACGAGAACCTCTTAATCATAATGATTTTCTCGAAAAAGATGAAAGTTTCTCTCGTTTTCTGAAGACTTTATACCAGTCTTCTAAAACTTGTCGGAGGAATATCGTAAAATTGTATCGTCGATTTCGCACCCTATGCGTTCTAAAGAAACGCTGCCGTTTCTTCGAAATTTTATGGGAATGAAAGATAGGTTGAGTAGCCGATGAATAGAAAGTGAGACACTTTTGACAAACGTTGAGAGAGTCATTGAAGAATTGACGAGTAGGTCGTTTCGAAGATCGTCGCCTCGGTTCGACTAGGAGTATCTCTTAATCAGCGTGAAACGATCTCCGGAAACGGATCGCCTTAAATCGAGAGCGCGTCGCGACTTGGCAATTTCACGAAAGTACAGAGAACTCGAAACAAGTTGTCTGGTGTGATCTAACTCCGTCAGTCGTGGCGAATAGGGAGGAAGAGGGTGAAAGAGAAATTGTAGAGAGAGAGAGGATAGGAAGATGTAGTGAAAGAAAGAGAGACGAAGAGAAATGAGAGAAGGAAATTTCGACGGTTCGACGAGGATAGAGAAATAGCAAGAGAAATTACCCTGCTATTGTGGAAGCTGAGGAGAGTCTGCAGTCGGTCTTGCCGAGACGAGGGATGATCTCGCGTTTCCGTCAAAACGAAGTTATCGCGCTACAGTCAGACAGAGAAAACTAGGAATCAATGGGGCTAATTCTACGACGTGTTCTGAATACAGACCGAGGAAACTTCGAAGAGACACTTCCATTTTCTCAGCAGTTTCTACGGTCAATTACCAGTCGTTCTCCTATATTCTCATAAAGCTCGATGATTCGCCGGTGCTTCTCGCAATTGAGCTGCGAATTCTTTTTCATGAAAGAACCAACCAACTTCGTTTCCAGTTTCCATTCATCCTTCTTACCTTTCCATGATTTATCTCGTGTCTGCTATAATTTGGCTAATATTTTCAAACTTCTCCTTCGTACTCCAAACACGGATAAATCTTGTTAGTTTCAATATTGTAAACGATAACACGCCGGGCGCTCAAAGACGAAAGGTCATATATAAGATTTCTAATTGTAAGTAGAATAGGCAGAGAATGTGACGAGCACATTCGACAAATTCGATCGATAATTGGACTGAAGTTCTTTTTCCTTGTTATTTCTACCGCAGTGAAATTTTTTCTATTAAAATCAGATCTTTGTGAAGCAGAAATTTTAAAGACACTGTAAGATAGATATTTAGCAGACCTTTATCTTCTAACGGCAATATTTAAATATTCGAAATGTCCGAAAATTCATAAATATTGCAATTTAAACGTAATATGGAATTTCACTGAATTTAATCGCGTTTGTCAACGGTGTCCCCTATGACGGTCTAATTGGTAACTGTAGACAAATTAAATGAAGATATTTAGTGTTGTATTTTAGTTAGTGACTTCTTCTCACTGTTCTGCGAATTTAATAAGAGTCTTTACGAAGATTCTTAATTACATTTTGCGGAGCAACGTTGTTGGTATTTGGAATAGCTGGAACTATTATAATAAAACAGATATTTATGAAAATTTCTCTAACCTGAATTTGATTCATAATGAACGACGAGGAATATGGAACAATCAGATTTCAATGATTTATGTGAGACAATTTATTATAGCTACAGATAGATGAGAATAATGTGAGTAAAGTTGTTCTAACTAGAGATGCGTGTATGGAAAATAATATATTCAGAGATACTAGTACCGATGACATTAACATATTCTCGTATAATGCGATATTAAATGGAACATTAGATGTTTCTACTTAATATTGTACGAAGCTAGCAATCCACCTATGTCATTCTAGTCATTAACTCTCTTCATCCACAATGCAAACGCGGGTTTCAGTAAAATTGAATTCTAACTAAACAACCAATCGTGTGTCCAAAACGAGTCTCATCCGAATAAATCGGACTTTTCACGCGTATTATTTTTACTGCCTCGACGCGTAAGGGTAAGTTCCGACGGGGTGGACGCAACCACTCGAAAACACAAGGGAACACACATTTGATTTAACACTAGAACAACCGACATTACATGTATTATATTTAAATATATTAAATAAGTAACTCGGAAAAAGAGATATTGAGAGGTACAAAAGATCTATGTCTCTCCTATCAACTTGGAGAACATTTTGAAAAAAATTTGAACAAGTTATTTTGACTTACTTGGTAGTTCTAGTGTTAAGCTCATATCTTATATTTTTTTAACTTGATTGCAATGACGTGGTAAATATACAAAGCCGCAATGTAGCAGTACAACCGCTCAGCGACACAATTATCTTAATCAATTGCAAAAGCAACAAAGAAAAATATATGGCTGGAAGGTGTCCAGACGTGGTCACATGAATATTCTTGATCAACAATAAACACGCCATTAACCCCTTGCCCTACGATTTGTTTTGTCAATGCCTCCACTATAGTTTGGAACTTAATTACTAAAAAAGAACTGATCAGTAGTTCTTGATATACCGTATAATTGAACATAATATTAATGTTAGAAAAATAATATTATCCCGTAGCGTTTCATTAATATTTCCAATTTAATAGGTTTTCGAAAACTTGCAAATTTCCTATCTCATTTACCTCATGACGAGTGTCACTCGTCATTGTATGGCAAGGGGTTAACTAATCAAGTCCAAGTAATTGGACGTTTCAGTATTCAAAATCCATCGACAAGATCTCTTCCGCCAATGGAAGAATCAGAATCGATGCTTACAATTAGCTTCGATAATCTCGAAGCTGCTTACGTATAGTCCAATAAATAGAAATATATAATAAAATATATAAATATATAGTGACTCACCATACGGAGAGAACGATTGCTGTACGTCCGTTCTCTACGAGCGCCAATGGTCGAGTGACTCTCCTTCGGAGCCGGCGCGCAATGTTTACAAAGATCCACCGTGATATTCGCCGTCTGCGGTCAACGGCTCGCGTTGGCAACAAATACATTACGTGTACAGTAGGAAAGAGTTTTTTCCAGTGAACTTCAGGTAATTGCTACAGCCATATGGTGCAAAAGATGATTCTAATTTTTTTTAACAATTTCAACTGCTGACTTTGACAAAGTGGATTCTCAATGATAACATAATATTTATAGAAACATAGCATAATAGAAATAATTTTATCGTGTCTCATCTCATTTGTGTGGCATAATATTTGGGTGTCAATGCCCTTAGAATTACTTCTCCCCTTAAATGTGTGACCTAGAAAGAAGTGGGGGAGATCATCCTAAGAGGTTACGTCTTAGGATACGAGAGACACAGTTGAGTTTTAGAGGAACTGTGAGACGTACGACTTTAGAAACCCTTAGATTCATTAGATTATTAGTTATTTAGTATTTTGTTGTTTATCTTGTATTATATATAGTTCCATATACTCAATATATATATATCCTATTTATTCATATTATATTCTTAGTGTGTTCTATATATTCATTAGTCCTGACATTTAGTTTTCTTCCTTCTTTATTCTTATTTTATCCACGCCTACACCTTAGTGCTATTTCACCGAATCCTACTACATTTGATATTTTCAATATTTCCAATATTTTCAATTTAATAAGTTTTGTAAGACTTGAAAATTTCCCTTCCAATTTATCTCATCACAAGTATCATTCGTTATAGTACGGCAAGGGGTTAATAACGGTGAATGTTGCGACTATAGAGGTGTGATATCATTTTTTAAATAAAGCTTTCATTTTATGGAAAAAATAGGAAAGAATTCATTTCTACATCTAATAGTTAATGTATCTGGAAGTGAAGAGAAAAAGGAGCTTCTCGAAATCGCACGATTTTGCGAATCGGACATCCGCAGTTTATTCGATTTGACCTCGGAGGAAAATCTATCGTGAAGCGTTTACCTCGACGTACTTACGACACAGAAATAGCTCCGTCATAAGTCAAAACTCCATCTCCTCGGGTGTTCGACGGACCTAGTTCGGTTTTGTGCGCAGGCTGCCATAAATAACGATACGCGGTGAAATATTTCAATCTGAGAGCACGCGAAATCTCTGCCGGCACGAACCGAGGCAATCGGTCTGCGTCATGGCGTATATCCGCTACTGTATCTGCTTCGAACCAAAGAAAGAAGATCTCGCGTGCCATTCGCGTTTCGCTGATTCTCACGAGCCTCTGAATCGACAATGAAACTGCCCGGATCGAGAATTCTATAAACCTGCTTTTTTTTTTACCGTTTAGAAATCTCGATTGTTTCCTTTATCGTTCTGCTGCGTTGGAGAATAACGTTTTTATTTGTTATCGTGTTCCACGTTTTTGCTCTGCTGCTATGGTTTCTTCCATGAGGAGTGGCCGATTTAATGGTTTAACCCTGCTGTTCTGCTCATTTATATTGCATATTCGTATTCCTTCTAGTCATAGCGAATCGGCGAACAAAGATACACATTTCATGAAACATAAAATACACAAACAGGTAGAAGTAAATGTTAAATATTGTATTAGGAATACCGAAAAGAAATACAAAATTTTTTTGTTGACGAAAAACACTTATTTATTGAAGAAATCTTAAATACTAATCAACAAAATAATTTCCATTATTTTCTAACTCTTTTTACCAGCGTAAAGGTAGTTCGATTCCCTTTTTAATAAAGTCCTTCGATTTTTTGTTGAGGAATGTTTCCAATTACGCTTTCACTTCTCCAATTTTGATTACTTTTCGATACCCCTAATACATTGAATATTAAAAACTAATACTTAGAAACATAGTATAGGTATATTAAAATATGATCTCTATATCAGATCATATAGACCCGAACAGAACAGCAGGATTAACTCTAAAACTATCAAATCGGTTTGAAATTAATGGTTTCCAATTTTTTCTAAAAATTCCCCTAAATCGATAGCAGAGTCATAAAGGGAATATTCTCTTTCTATGTTATGAAGCCTGAAATATATAATTGATCATCTATTTCAACTCTTGATTTCTCCTTTTAATATATTTAAAGAATTTCTCTAATTGAGTATATTTAAATGTAAATATAACCCTGGTAATTCTACTGTTAAATGGAGCACATTGGGGATGCAAGATGTCCTCTTCGGAATTGTCGCAGGTCTGCTTTAATCGCTGTTACACTTAATAGGGTAACAGGAGGCTTTAGTAGGTCTGAAGTTAAAGGGTCGGACTCGCAATTAGTGGGATCAAGTTCAAACCCCTCACAGTCCGTGAAGACTTTTTCTAAATAATTATTTAACATATAACCAAAATCTCTAAAAGTATTAAACAATTGCAATGATCCAACTCAAACATAAAAATTTGCAAATATAGTCACATATTACCTAAATACACTAGCCTCAGCAATGCCTCCAATTCAAATCCCTCTGAAACTCTACCTCCACGACAAAAGCCACCCTCTTAAAAAAAAAACATCTCAGAGATCCACCGCAACATTAACCCCCTGTCCCTCAATTCTAATTCTCCCTATTTACCAACACCTACTTCCAATCCACTCGCTTATCCACAAAATCGAGACGAGACATCGAGGGTATTTCTCACAGGGTAAAAAAAAAAAAAAAAACGATGCGAAGGAATCGATGGTCGATACAACCAACCCCTCTGAATCAGCATGATCGAAAGTTGGCAGATTCGGTAAGCTCTACCTGACACGTCCGAGATTTACATACCATGAGACCGGAACAATCAACGTGTCCCAGAGCTAGTAACCCCCGATATATACCCTACGTAACACTTCCGCGAGTGGAAGATCCGATACACCCTCTCCGATCAACAGGAAATGAATAACCGGGTACCGCCCTCCGTTCGGGAAGCGATTCAGCGTTATTTTAGGCCGAGCCCATCAGACACCGATGTCTGCAGCGGAGAATTTTTCGAGAAAACAATTTTGAACCTTCTATCCCTCCTTCGGGCACGGCTGATCCGATTTGGATAAAGTTTCGACGAATATTGCCACGGAGGGGGATGATACGTTTGAAATGGATTGGGTAAAGTGGCAAAATTTGTTGGACGTGTTAACGGATTGAGAAGTGAGGAAGTTTTGAAAGTTTCTTATTTGGTGAGACGTTGGAAGTGATGTCGGAGGGTTCCGGAGATGATTGTTGAGAAGGTTTGGTAACAATTGGGGTGAAATTTGAGGTGGAATTTTCGTAGTGATGTTTGGTGAGTTAGTTGAGAGATTATTGAGTCAAGGGATGTGCAAAAAGTGGTGATTTGACATAGTTAAGAAATGAGAGTGGAGTTTTCGTCATAATGTTTAGTGAATTAGTTGCAAAATTATTGAGTCAAAAAGATGTACAAAAAGGGGTGATCTGACATAATTAAGAAACTGAGGTGGAATTTTCGTAGTGATATTTGTTGAGTTAGTTAAGAGATTATTGTGTTAAGGAATGTGCAAAAAGTGGTGATTTGACATAGTTAAGAAGTAGGGTGGAATTTTCGTCGTGTTGTTTGGTGAGTTAGTTGAGAAATTATCAAGTCAAAGGGATGTGCAAAAAGGGATGATATAACATAGTTAGCTGTCGCGTGACTCAGTACCGAGCACGTGACTGAGAAACAGCTAACAGGTGCATCTAAGAAATCTATACTGTCCACATCTAATTGAATTAATTACCTCGCAAGTGTTATGTGATTTTCTATCGTCCTTTCTGCATACACCATCTAATTCTCTCTATCTATCTCTTCCGCTCTAATCTCTTCTTGTCATCATTGTCAACAAACTCTCAGACACGTACAGACACAAGCGTCGTTACTCCAAAACGGAGACAACGATCAGCCCAACCGAAAATGAATTTTAGTCCACGTAACACCGTCAGCTGCTTCACGAGGAAACTACTCGGAAATTTATCTCTCGAGCGACAACTCTAAATGCCAATTAACATTAATATCCTGATCACGTAACGAGTAAACACGCACACTTACACCCACGTAAACGCTATTGAGGAAGGACATTAGCGAGCCATCCGTGGAGAACTCACAATCGGAGCTAGGCGCAGGTGCGTCGATCGATTCGAGAGCAAATTCTGGAGGTGCGGTTAATTATGTCAGAGTGGCTTAATCAAGACTACTTGACTCGAGCTTATGGCAACCGTAACGCTACAGTCGGTCCGCTATGAGGGCTTAAACGATGTCACGCTAATGTCGGATTACTACGCTCGATCGGTGCCTCATTGTACCTTGGTACCGTGATAATATCGCTGTTTGATAAAGTTCTTTGTTTTTAAAAGGAATTTTCGAAAGACATGCGACGATTATCGAGTTAGTACTTTGCGGACGGAGACATTGTTGAATATTGAGAGATAATCATTTATTTAATGATCCAAATCCACGTTAATGTCAGAAAGTTAGACTATCAATGTACAACGTTTATAAATTTCTAATTGTGTAATTATATTTCAATTTTTCAACTCTAATCGTGTATGCTTACGACGATAAGCTATAATTAAATTTGTTCTCAGACCACATATATGCGTCGTTAGTCTTCAAAAAGTGAAAGAGACTGAAATACCCAATTAGTCGATTCGTGTTAAAGTCATAGTATTTCAGATATTTTTCTCAAATTGTCATTTAATATAGTGACACCTTGACTGCTATGGGGGTCACTGGTGACCAGCACTATTGAATTCAATACAATTTCATCTAACTTTAAATTACAAAAATTTCTGAATTTTCGGACATACTGAATATTTAAATATTGGAAGTAAGAAGATAAAAGTCTGCCGAATATCCATCTATCTATAAATTTTCTGCTTTATAAAGATGTGAATGTAACATAACAAATTTAATTTCAGTAGAAATTATGAAACTAGCAAAATACTGGTGGCATTCAACGTGTTAATCCCTCCCAAGATAATGAAAGTGAAGCTAAAAGACTAAGTTAGTAAGTTAAGAAATTTTTAGAAAATTTAACGCTAAAGTACCTTTGTAAAATCTCAAGGCAACAGTCTTTGGTAAATAAACAGCAAGAGTTTTCGAAACAAGCCTTCAAATCGGCAGGACGTCGATAGATCCCAAAACAAATCGTCGACAGCGTCCTTAAAGCAGTTCCCTGAAAGTTTACAGGAAACTCGAAATACGGGCGAGGATTTGTCGGGAAAACAGTTGACTCTATCAGGAATCACGGTGAAGTTTAAATCCTGAAGGTAAAGTAGACGAAACAAGTGCTCGGTAAAAACATTTACCAACCACGTACTCGAGAGCCGCTCTTCATAAATCTCTCGAAACATAGAACGCTTATCTTCAATGTTCAGCCTCGTTTCTCACGCCCAAACTCAAAATCTATTTTGTATTAAGCCGTCAACGCTGCTAATTACCTGTACGAACCCATCCTCGTTTACTTTTCTCAGAGTTCCTCACTAATTTGTATTACCATCTTAAATGATAAAATCTCTGACTTCTATCCATTATAAATTATTCTATACATCCTACTCCACCCCTTCTCCACTCCTTTTCATCTCTTCCAATGCTTTCTACCCTTATATTCGTCCATCAAAAATTCCTCCAACGAATCAACCCCGAGGATATTTCTCTACCGAGTACCCAGGGTAATTCCGTAATTCGTGTTATTTGCTACCAATCTAGCAAAGGACATACATCAGATCTAAAAGGGGCTTCTATACACGAAAGGAAGCAACCCGTTCCTGAAAGAGTTCATCTCCATTTCGACATATTCCCTGAAAATTCCCGGGGCATAAAAGTCGGCAGAAAGGCCAAACTTGTAGCAGGAAGGAAAGTCCGTGTTTATCGGATCAAGGGTATCGCGATTCGCTGGAAGAAAGGAAAACATCCTAAGCCGGGATTTGAAAAGCAAATGGAAGGTCTGAGAGAGTGAGAGACGGTGACGGGGCATCGAGAACGATATCGGGACGAAATTTATTGGCGAAAACTAGGAAGGAGGTCTGGTTAATAAGATTGATGCCTCGAGACGGGCCGATCTTGGTCGCTTTTTCTTTTTCACTTCAGGTTGAGTCTTCGAGGTGATACGAAGAGCCAGCTTCGATGTCTGTTTGCATTAACGTCCAAGAGAGTGATGTTTTATGCATGAGGAGAAAAACGTCCGGACAATTTGTTCCTGGGCCATGGCGAGGCTCTTTTCCTATCCGATTTTAGCCTCTTTCGCGGCCACTCTATCTCGTTTTCTCTCTCCTACTTCTTCTACCTTCTATCAGCTTTAATTTAACTTCTTATCCTTCGAAATTCGCTCTTTCTCTGGACGAGAGAGCAGCCACGAAACGAAAGAGCATCGTGTCGCGAGATATTCCCCAAAGTCGGAACGAAATAATTCCCTTAAACGGAATTTCGGAGCTGGAAAGTACACTTCCGACCGCTGTGAAATCCGATTTCCATGCAAATCGACATACCGGAGTACAGTCTCCGTCGATTCTTCCAGGATTATGCCGTTTTCCATGTACTTCCGGGAGGACAAAAAAGATTCTGTATCGAATCGATCTACAAATTCAGGAAGATTCAGAAAACTGTGCGATATCATCGATTAAAATCGTTGGATGAAAGAATTTCCTTGATCTCCAGAAGTTCTTTGAATTCTGTGTTAAGTCGAGTGAAATATTTTTACGACTCTGTCGCCCTTATGAGATCCTATTCTTCCGGTGGAATCAGTAGGGGGTGAATTTCATAGCGAAATTCTTCATGGTGGTAGATAATCGGTATTGCTATAGTCAATAAGGTAGTTCCTTCGTCGTTACGAGCACGGAGGCACCCTGCTGATGGGGTGAAAATGCGCGTGCAACCGCCGAACTGAACGAGAATAAAGTTGAACGTGCGCGGATTACGATATTTCCAGGCAGCACGGAACGGTACGACACGATAAAGAAAATCGCTGCAAACGATAAATAAAACGCTCCTCTGTTTACCTATCGCGTAACAGTGCACGGTTTCTATTCCAAGTTTTCTTGGATTGTTTGTAAACAGGACGATATTTCATCGGACATCGGCAAACTGCTGTTGGTTCGCGCTAAATGAAACTACCGTCTTGTGAAGGAATGGAACGATTAGAGATCCATGGTGCATCTCCAATCTTGATCTTCCTGGTAGTACGCTCGAGTTGAAATCTTTCTCTGTCATCTTTAGAAATTTTTTTCTATATTATTGTTACGATCAAATACTTTGTAGTTCGAAATCCACTTAAAAGCAGTTATCAGACAAAAAATCTTATCTGTATTATACTACATAGCAGTTAACGCTAGGAAAGTACAAAAAAAAACTAAGAAACTAAACATTTAGGACTCTATGGTGGGCTTGGAATTAAGCACTATCTTTCAATTAGTACTCCGAAGTTCAAATCTTTTCCGATTATCATTGAGAAATTTTTTCTAAATTATTATTTAACAGATCACAGTCTGGGTAGGTCTAAAGACACTTAAAGCACTATACCGTTGGTAAAAACTGTAATTTTTCCTATATTATAACTATATCGCTCAATGTGAAATACTACAAAAAAAAGAAGAGCAAGAAAAAACACCTTTAGAGCTCTATGGTGGGCGTGGAATTAAGGGGTGTCTCACAATTAGTACTCTCAATTTCAAATCATTCCCGATTACCATTGACAAATTTTTTCTAAATTATTATTTAACAGATCACAGTCTCGGTAGGTCTAACGACACTTAAAGTACTAAGCTGTTGGTAAAAACTGTAATTTTTCCTATATTATAAGTATATTGCTTATTGTGAAATAGTAGAAAAAATAAGAGTAAGAAAAAATACCTTTACGGACCTACAGTGGGCATGGAGTTGCGGACTGCCTTCCAATTAGTACTCCCAAATTCAAATCTTTTCCGATTATCATTGAGAAATTTATGAATAAAGTTTAAGAAATAAGTTTATGAATAAATCGTGTTTAAAAATACCATATTTAACATGGGCCTTATGGAAAACAATTTTTGCTGAGTCCGTAAAATCTTTTTTTTCTTTTCTAATGGAAAAACGAGTCGATGGATTCTAATAAAAAATTAGCAATGTATTATTTTATGCTTTTGGAATATTATTGAATTTTTTCATAATTTTTTACTTCATAGTTATAGAGAAAGATGTTTTTTAATGTCTAAAAAGTGAATGAAATTACCTCTGTGAAGTTAGCCCCTGCATTAATTCTTACGCAATTTTTTTCATTTCTAATGAAAAAAGACACTTTTAGTTCTGAATCCAGCTAGAACTACCTTAATGCATTATACCGTTGGTAAAAACTATCTTTTTTGCTACATTATAAGTATATCGCTTATTATGAAATAGTACAAAAGAGAAGAGTAAGAAAAAGCATCTTTAGGGGTCTATGATGGGTTCGGAGTGAACTGTTCGGACTCCCAATTAGTGGCCTTAACTTCAAATCCCCTGTCATCTCTGGGAGATTATTCCTATATTATCCTTTAATACATTGTAATCTCTGTCGTTCGGAATCCACATAAACCAGTAAGAAATGGACACATGAATTAATTCCAAAAAAAAGATCAGGATAAAACGGTAGAATGGAATAAAAAGAAAAAAAGATGTAAATTGTAATGTACCTCTTTCTCGACATTTAGGATATTATTCGTGTTGAAACGTCGTCCAGCTTTTCAATAGACCGTTTGCGAGTAAAAAATTGCAGGTTCGAAAACACACGAACGACCGGCGAGAGTCTATCGCGACAAATCCGCAAACGCGGATGCAATTGCAGCCGGTGAATAGCGTTTCGCTAACACGAGAACGAATCGTTGGGAACATCTGCGCGGCAGCATGACGAACATCGGTGAACGAGCGAGTTGCCTGCTTCGTCATAGAAGGTGCTAATTGAATTTGCATTTAACCAAAATTTACAGCAACTGCGAATACGAGCGGGGGCAAATTAAAACGCGCAAGCCGAAAACAACGCGTGAAAACCGAGTTCCCTCGGAATCCGTCGCGCATCCAGCCCTCGGAAATTTGTCGAGTAATTCATTTCAGCTTTGTGTCCCGTCAGATGATCGTTTTCGCTCTTTTTATCGAAATTCTCCAAGTTGATAGCATTTCTCTGTAACTTTTTTTTTCAAATATTTTTACGAGGCTGCTTAAATCTTCCGGAAAACCGGTTTCGATTAAACCGGAAAACTTCCGGTTAGCCATTTATCACGGAATTTAATTACAAGATCTGCATTTATTAATCGTCGATAATTTTAATGTAATTTTTGCGCTCATCCCGTTGAATTGTTTTATTTCGAATTTGTCTCTTGGAAAAGTTCCGACTCGTCATTTATAACGGAATTAACATTGATGTTTACAAGATCGTTGATATCCATTGACACCAAGCGTACATTCATTTCATTCTTTTTTTTTTGTCCTTCATATATAAATCAAAATTTCTGACGCTTTATAAATTTGCCAGAGATACAGATTCCCCCGGAAAACGTTGAAAAGCTGCGAGGTCCGGTGAAACGGGACGTTTGTCATCGGCGATTAATAAATGCGGATTTCGCTATAATTTCTGCACTCATCCCTTTGCATCGTGATTCAAAATTCACGAATATTCGATCAAATTAAAGAAGAAACGATGAACGACAAGTTTATTGATTCCGATTGTTCAATAAGGGCGTTTCTTTGGCGCTAAAATTTCGCCACCGCACAACCGGCACGAGTTGGCGTCCGGACGTGCATAAATTCAATTGGAAAAACTCGTTTCGATCTGAAACGAGCTCATTGATCGGATCTGCATTTTAACTGGATTTTGCAAGACTTAACAGCATTGAAATGACGCGAGGAGCTACCTCTGCGTAGGAAGAGGAATGAGAAGAGGTAAAGGGAAGGAGAAAAACGAGAAAACCGATCGAAATCGAACGAACAATCTACCATCCAATCATCAGCTCGGAGATGTCGCACCTGATGACAAAACAAGTTTACGATTTCAAAGGAAACACCGTGTCGGGAAGAGAATGAAGACGGAAATGTCCTATCTCTTTTGCTGTTTCCATCTCTCTCTTTCGACCTACGTTTCCCTTCACCCCTCGTTCTCGTTCGACCGGATTAAGGGCTACCGGGAAAACCGCTTGGACCGAGAAAACGAGCGGATTATTCGCTTCCCGGTGAATTTTCCGACCGGCGAGAGATTTCGAGAAGCTTCTCCGGGAGAAGATTCGCCGGATTGCCGCGAAACCCGTCTCGTAAATTCGTATCTTCTCTGTAAAATTGATTTTGTTCTTAATTCCGAGCATATTTGACAAAATTGTACTTCTCAAAGGAAATACTTTTCTCGGAGGGTAATTCTACACGATGGAAATTTCAAATGATTAACACTAGAACTACCGGCGTTAAATTTATCATATTTAAATATATTAAATAAGTACTTTGAAAAAGAAGAAATCGAGTAGCAGAAAGGATGATCAATTCAGTGATTTATGTCTTTTGTGATAGACGCAGAATTTTTGTTCTATGACTCTTCTATGAACTTGGAAAATTTTTGGAAAAAATTGTGTACCAGTCATTTTGACTGGTTTGGTAGTTCTAGTGTTAAGGTTCTAATTAGTTTAGATTCTTTGAAGATCATTCGATGATTTTGAGAGAAGACAATTGTAATCGTGAGGATATTTCTGATTGATTCTCATTCCCTCGTTTCATTCGTGGACAGAATGAAATATATATCCTCGACAATTCGAAGGGAGAGAATACGATCGATTTAATCCGACGGATTTGTGTACCTCGTATTGGAGTCGATATTATTACGTTCCTATGGAACGACGGAAAACTCGTAGATTTCACTTTCATGGCTTGTAATACGAAGATCGTACCGGAGTGATCGATGGAAGGAGACAATTATGTAATACGATGAGGGGAAATATATCTTCATTCATGAGGAAATTGAACGAGCTGTCTTCTCGTTCCTTGTAATTATGGACAGTGAGTTCTTCGACTTCGATACATTTCTCATGGTGAATTCTTGCTTTCGAGTTAAGACGTTGCACCGTTTAAAAATCTTCAAAAAAATAATAAATCTTCCTTTCGCTACTACTTTCTCTCATTTGTAGAAAAATCACTCTTTTAAGCTCTTCTTACATTAGTCTCTACTCTTAACACTAGATTTACGGAGCCAATTTGGCTCGTTCAAAATTTAATTACTATATATATAATTTGTTGGTTGGTTAATTTTTTAATAATAAATATTTCATTTGAATTGATTTGAAACTCGTTTCTTTGCAAAAGACTTTAATTACTTGTACGAGTCAAATTAGATCACTCCAGAAAAATAGGTATATAATCAACATCCGTAAATCTAGTGTTAAGGGGGTCATCCCATGTGACAGCTATTTTTTTTCGCTTCCTTTGGAATTTTTTTTTTGACGAACCATTAAAATGTACAAACTTGGAATTTTTACCACACGTTTATTGATACTTTTGTAGTCTATTGGAATTTTTGCAAGAAAAAATAACAATTTTAGTTGATTTTACACCGTTTGAAAAACACTCGTGTATTTTTAACGGCTGCCATGATTCCAGAAGATTCGATCATATAAAATAAAAGAATCAAATGGCATTTTAAATTGTAAACCTAAGGATATTGACGGACAAAAGTATAAATAGGGTAAAAATTCCCAAGTTATAAATTTTAATTGTTTGTCAAAAGAAAATACCAAAGAAAGCGAAAAAAAGTTTTAACATGGGATGCTTTCCTTAAGAAGTTCAACAATAGCAGCGTTGATCGTGAAACCAAATGAACTACCAAACGCCACATCACCGTAAATCTACGGGACAGTTCTTCTGGTAACCATAAAAAGTCTCCATGACAGGTGTCAAAGTGAAACAGTCGATACGTTCGGAATGTAACGAACATTTCTGCCTTCCGATAATAACGTCTCTCAGCTCCCGTTACAGCAGCCACGTTCTCCGCGTTCCTCTCAGCTATTTTAACGACGCGAATAACGCATAATTTAGCACGTGCCTTCTGCCGAAACTACCCGATGTTCTCGCGGCGTCCTCATTAGCATCCATTTCGCGTGTATTTACCAAAATGATTGGTAGCGAGTCCGCTTCCATGGAAGTTGGCTCCTTCCTCCGAAATCCAAGCCCACCCTCAAAAGCATCCTCTTCATCCCTTTTCTCTCTCTCTCTCTCTCCTTTATTTTTCATCCTCCTCGTCCACCTCCTTTACCTCCTCCTCTTCAGGCTTCAAGTTTCGTGACTGGCAACGATGAATCGTTCAGCCTGGCCACGGTAATTTGCTCTCTCGTCGTTTCGTTCCTCCTGTTCTTTCTCTCCCTCTTCGACCCACATAAATTCTCTGCCTTTCCGCGAGTTATGTTCACCAGCTCGCGAACAAATTTTCAACCGAGAGACGAATATCGAGGCACGATGCTTTTTCAATTTCACCGAACGTCGGCGATTCTAAATAAGCGAGAAACAGCTGCAAGAAATGGACGACCCTTTCGTGGATAACTGGTCCGGCCTCTTTACTTCCGGACGGACGTTTCTGGCGAATTATCGGATTTGGGACGATTCTTCAGGCTGAAGTTCGAGAGGATCGTAAATTGTTGGAGATTTTACGAAAGTATGGGGTTTTTTTGGAGACTGTGCTGCTTTTGGAACCGTGGACCATGATTCTGACGTTTGTTGCTGCTTTATAAGTTTGACCGTTCACGTGAAGTTTAATGTAGAAATTGTTTATAACTCGGGGTGGGCAATTTCTGAATCCATGTAGAATTGCTTGGTAGCAAGCACTGTAAAATAAAAAATTTCTTGTCAATTTCATTTAGCTGGGGAAGCTGGTTTACGAGGAAGCCGGAAGTGCTGTTGATTTTCTTTCGATACAGTACTCCTATAGTAAGAAGTGCTGATAATCTTAACACATTGAGCACCGTGATATTGCAGGATTTTTTGTTTTCTTATATCGATATCACTTATAAGTCACTGAAATCAGCTTCAGAGGCTTTCGAATGATATGGAGAACTATGTATAAAGGTGTTAGAATCATTGAGTCGGAGAAAAGAAATTCGGGGAAATTATATAAGGTATTACAAATTTTCTTTAGCTACTTATTGTTCAGAGACGAGCAAATAAAATCGGGGTTTAGGATTTACCACTAGATTTACGGATGTTGATGTACCAATTTTTCTGAAGTAAGCCAATCAAACTCATACAAGAAAATTGAAGTTTTTGCTAAGAAAATAGTTCCAATTCAATTTAAATGAAAGATGTGTAATTAAAAAATTAACCAACCAACCATATTATATATATAATAATTCAATTATTAATGAGCCAAATTGACCGAGAATTAATTTAATACAATTAAAATTATCAAGTAAATCTCTCCGAAGCATATAAATGAAGGAAGTAGGAAACTTGATGAATTTAATCACTTATTGTCTTCAAGATACACGTAGAAAATTGTAAAAGGAACGGCGTTAGAAACTTCAGGAATATTTTGAAAAAATTCAATGGAAGTCATTTTGGCCACCTTGGTAGATCTAGTATTAATCTATAAAATTGACATCTTACATTACCACTTTTCCATCCAGATTACTAACTTTCATTTTTTTCCTATTATAAATTACTAAGAATTTTGCAAATGAATATCTCAATATCGTAGGAAAATAGCTTGGAAAAGTCCTAAAGATATCAGATCACGCTTCGTTTTAGAATCTATCTGTCAATCTCCATAAAATGACTCTTTTTTTTTACTCATTACACGCTTTTAGATTTCCTTCAGATTTCCAATCCACCCTCAACATCCTCCATCAGTGACATATAATTTTTAAACGACTCGAATGCAAGTGGAGCTGAAAAGTTCCATCGGGAAAGCCACGATCTCGTGGCGAGAATGGTATCTCGAGCAGAAAGAAGTTATCGATACCCGATTGGTACGTCGAATGCACACCCAACCTCGTGCTGCCTGACAAACGATCTTTTTCGCAGTTCTTTGCGCGAGATCGTCGCTTTTCGTGTACCTTTACGATCGGAAAATCGACGACGATTCTACCTCGACTTCGAATTGAAACCCGATCGTTCTTAAAAGCCGAAAAGAATCTGCATCAAAACGAAAGAAACGTTTGTTTTAAACGCTAATCGAACGTCAATTCTATCGAGGTAATTTCTACAAATGGTATCGATTAAAAATTTTTGGTATTCTCCGATAATAACGATTCCCATCGACAGCTTGTTTTCACCAGATGCAAAAGCGCAATTAATGAAATTCGCCCGATCATACAGTTAAATTTGTAAAATCGATGGATTAATAAATTCATTATGAAAATTGGGATTTCGGTGGGACAAAAATACGACTTCTTTCCACGCATACCGTTCGATTATTAATGCGACGGTTAATTAAACTGTCACGTGATAAAATGCACCCGTGCAAAATGTTGTTCACGATGGAAAAATTTGGCACGTACTTCATATTTCGTTCGATAAACGTCGTCTCTCGGTTCGAGGCAATTATTTATAACTAAAGCAAGACATTTTTCATGGACACGCATGCAATAAATTCCCTATAAACGCACGGGTCTGGGCGACGTGTGTTTTCTATTTCCGCACGGTTCGTTCTCTTTGCCAAAAATCACGAAATTCTCGGACGATTGCCGGGGAATTTCATTTCGTCGAATAAAACTTTTCGAGCCCGCATACCTCTCCTGTCGGCGCGTGTTTTTTTTTCCTCGTCCGGTTGAACAGCGAAGAATTCTCTCCATCGTGAAAATAACGAAAATAAAAAAAAAAACGTCCACCTTTTTCCAAGTAATCCCTTTAATCCGGAAAATGGCCGGGGTGATATTTGTGAAATTTGGCCGGTTCGCGTGGTTTTTCTCGCGCTGTTCTGTAATATCGTCGAAATTCATGGGAACACTTTGAACGAAAGCGAGTCCAATGAAAATAGCGTGGCACTTAAAGGATTAAAGTTACCTCGGACATCTCTCGGGGTGACTTCTGTAAGCGAAATATTTTAATTAATCCGGGTGTACGCGACACAGTTTTACAATTGTGTAAAAATTACGGAGGGTATGGGAGAAAGGGAGAAGATACGAAACGAGGAAAAAAGAGGGAGAGAAACGGAAAAAAGGGAGAATGAAAAAAAAAAGTCGCGTTAATCTGCACAAAACAAACGGCATTTCTCGTCGGCGCGCGTGACATCGAACCGACGCGGAACGTTGCAGTTCGCGTAGAATAACTTTTTCACTCGTCGAAAGTTTCATAATCAGAAGGGATTTTTTACGCTCGAGGATTTTCACGTAACTCGCGTGCATGCAAAACCGTCGAGCCACTGCGAATTGAAGCGACATTTTTGTAACTTCCAAAGTTTCCATTACGTCGTTTCTCGACCATTGTTAGTTTCTTTTATATTTCAATAGTCTGTTTCTTATCACATTCTCTACCGCTAATGTGAATTCACGTCACTTTAAATTCTATATCTGAATGCTGTTTACGTGAATTCACGTTTTACTATTTCTGTTTCTGAATTTGGCAATATTAGGTGCTTTTGATAACCGTTATCGCCATGAGACACCTTGATCGTCCTTGCAGACATTCAGGTGACATGACAACACACCAGTTGAAAAGAACCCCACAATCGGGGAAATTAAAATAATCACAAAAACGTTGTAGAGTTTGCAAAACTCGTGAAAAACGTTGCAACACTTCATATATATGCAAATTATGCAGAGTTTCTTTATGGAAAATTATTGTTTTTTTTTATCTATCACACTAAACAGAAATATTGAATTTAGCCTTTACTATGCTTTTCCAAAATACATGTTATATAATGCTAAATATATCAAGCACAGTAATAACAAGTGGTCTATTATCTACCTATAAAGTAAATGTACAAACAATAAAAATCTTTTCATGTTAACTGTTTGAGGCGCTGGAATTCAAAAATAAAACGACCAATGTTGTACACGTATTTTTTTTAAATTTTAATTGAGTAAAGTTGGTTTATATTTATTCACATAATTATATAAATATTAATATAAGTTTTCGAGGTGCCATGCATCTTTACATATCAAAGAGATGGGTCACTTTTCACCCCACCGTGCCTCAAAGAGTTAAACAACACAGAATAGCAACATTGACATTTCAAAACAAAGATTATAACTTTTATCCTTGATTTAATAATAGAAGTTTGCAGTAACCAGCTTTAGGATCTCATTATTTTCGCTGATACTCAGTATGAGGGGAAAAAATTGCCGATGGCAAATGTGTTAATTTGGAAAAGGTTTCTCGTAAATAATAAATATAGAAATAAATAAGTAAGAAACGTGGTATGTCTACAGAGAGAAGGCAATTCATAGTTGGCGAATCGAATTAGGAGTGGTACATAACGACATTTTAATTCTCGAGGCATCTTGCTAAAAGCCTCTCATCCATTAATCCCTGCCAATTATTCCGTCCTAATTGAAGGAGAGCAACACTGTTTAGCACTCTGACGGACGTACTTTGAATTTCTCATTTCGACGCGACAATGCCGAAGAAACTAAAAACTCGACTTTCGTTTAATGAATTCAGCTGCACCCTTACCTCCGGAAGTGCTTTCACGGAGACTAGCAGTACTTCCGGAGAACCGCGACTTCGAATTACGGCTTCGTGAGACGGT
The DNA here is from genome assembly GCA_910591515.1 of Cerceris rybyensis. Classification (NCBI taxonomy): domain Eukaryota; kingdom Metazoa; phylum Arthropoda; class Insecta; order Hymenoptera; family Crabronidae; genus Cerceris; species Cerceris rybyensis. The sequence goes on from OU342795.1 coordinate 10,365,162, forward strand.
TCTTGTTTCATCGCCATTTTTTGCAACGCTCGCCAAATTTCTTCGTCGCAGCTTTGCTCGGTGATTATGGAAGATAAAACCGCGAGGAAATAACAACTAGAAAAAGAAAGAAGATACTGGTCGTGGTATTCATGGTTTTATATTCGCTGTAACTTGTGAAATTTAAGTATCTTCGAGGAAACCTAATTTCACCGGTAAATAATTTCAAGAGATCATCCTCGCGTGATAAATTTCAGTGAGTTATCGTTCGAATTCTTGTCGCTGTGATATTGGGAAATTAAATTTTATGTTAATGAAGCGAAAATAAAATAGTGGCAATTTGGAAATCATACGAGTTGCTTATTTTCAAAGTGTTTTAAATCGTTTAATTACACTCGTTTTAAATCGAAATATTTGGAATTTTCGTTTTAATCCTTCAAAAACTAAATGGAATTCTTTAAACAAGAAAATAGTATCATTTGTTGTTGCATATTTTTGGCAAAATAGGAGAAAAAGTGGTGGTTCTATGAGATAAATACTGGGAACGAAAGCAACCTTTTTAATTTGTCATAGTTTCATGGGATACTTATTATTGTTAGTGACATATGTACAAAGTTGATTAAAAAAAATGTACTACTAATAATGTACATTCCAAATCTTCGATTTCATTGAAATTTAATAAAAGAGAAAACACCGATGAGACATAAGAAGCCGGTGATTAAGAAACCAATGTAATGCTCAACTAAAGCGGATTTCAATTTAAATCAGATACTTCCCGTGTTTTATTATTTGTCGCGTTACATGAAAACAGTAGGTTCAATATCTTCATCGTACAATAAGAACTAATGTAATATGGGAATCCACTGCATATTTTCTTCAAATAGCATCGACTTCAGAATAATGTTAAATAGAGCTCCGTAAGTAATACATAAAACATAACATCATGTACGTCCGCTAAAAAAAAATCAAAATATCAACCCCATCTAATTTTCACATTAACCCCATATCCTACAATAACAAGTAACACTCGTGATAAAATAATTGAGATAGTAAATTTTCGAACTTTACAAAACCTGTCTTGAAGATATTAATGAAATCCGACGCGATAATATTATTTCCACTATATTAATATTAAGTTAAATTATACGATACATTAAGAATCGTCAGAAGAAGATCAATTTTTATCTTACCAATTAAATTCTTAACTACAGCCAAGATAGTCACAGAGCAAATCATAGAACACAGGATGAAATCTGCAAAAACACTTCCTACGTTCCTATTCCCATTCGCAATTTTGCAAATCTAACGACCGATTATAAATCATCTCCCTCGCAAAGAAATAATCGCGCAAAAATTCCACGACATCGTTGCAATTATCCCTGTAGTCGTTGAAATTCGCCCAAATTCGTGCCTCCCTCAACCCTATTTTACCCGACGGTTTGCACGGATTACTGCAATTAACATCCTCGTGATTAATCACGGAAAAAGGTCAAGCGATTTTCTCGATAGGCTCGACGACGTTGGTCGATCGACCAGGCTCGATTGCTCCCCTGATTAATAATCCCCTGGGCCCATGACTCGCGAATCTTCTTGGCAACCGAGAGAACAGAGAGAAAGGGCCACGCCCGACAAAGCCGTTGAAGAGGAGAGAAGGAAACAAGGAAAAAAGAGAGAAAGATAGAAGAAAACGTACGAGATTGCTTTTTCCTTCGTTTCACCGACACGCGGATGATTACCGATGACTATCGGGGCCCGTTTCTTTTACGTCGCCACCTTTTTCCCTCCGCCTCTTTCATGCTTTCCAGAATAGCTTTTTTTTCACTCGCAATCCACGGATCGTGCAATTCGCAAGAAGGAAAGGGATGAAAAACAAAAATGAAAAAAAGATAGGAAATATGAAAAAAACATCCCTTGGCGTGACTTTCGGAAAGGAATCGATAATGTTTGCCAACTCTCCAGTTCCTCTTGGTTCAACTTCTCCTATTTTTCCCTTTCTTTTCGAAATTCGCGGGCAGAGTACCTTTTTTCAGTCACAATTCACGGATCGCCGTATGATTCGTAGGAGGGAAAAATATGAAAAAGGGTGAACAAAGATGAAAGAAAAATTCCTTGGCATGACTTTCGGAAAGGAATCGATAATCTTTGCCAACTCGCCATTTCCTCTTGGTTCAACTTCTCCTATCGTTTCCTTTCTTTTCGAATTTCGCGGGCAGAGTAGCTTTTTTCACTCACAATTCACGGATCGCCGTGTGATTCGTAGGAGGGAAAAATATGAAAAAGGATGAACAAAGATGAAAGAAAAATTCCTTGGCATGACTTTCGGAAAGGAATCGATAATCTTTGCCAACTCGCCATTTCCTCTCGGTTCAACTACTCCTCCTATCTTTATCTTTCTTTTCGAAACTCGCGGGCAGTTCCTTTTGTTCGTATACCGGTAGTTAGTGCCTCGTTACTTATATAGCGTTCTAGGTACCGTTGAGAATTGTAAATTTCTCTTTAACGAGTACGAAACGTCGGCTGGATTAACGTCGAGAGTAGGAAGGAAAGAAAGAGGAAAAGAAAAGAAGAAAGGATAAAGATAGAGATAGAGAAAGAGAGTTCCGGCTTAATGGAAGAAATCTTTCGAGAGGGCCGAACGAACGGATGCAGAGTTACCTCTTCCCTGAAAATTCGCAGAGTAATATTTTAATTATTCGTAGAAGCGTGCATCGATGCTCTAAAGCGTATTAAAAGAACGGCTCGGAGTATTGAGAGAGGGGATGGTTGCAGTCATTAAAAATACCGTGGAAAAAAAAAATTTCTCGAGAGTTGGATTTAGCGACGGCGTCGTCATTTCGCGTAATGATCCGCATCGCGGATTCGCGAAAACAAAAAGCCAGCTACCGACTCTTGGCCTAGATGTGAAGCTAGGAAAAAAACCGACCGCGATGACGACTCCCTCGTGCTACTTTCGAATCATCGTCAATATCAATACCTCTGCTCCCTTCCATCAACAAACTTGGTGAAATAAAATCACTACTGAATTTTTTAACGATATTTAATCGTCGAATTTCAAGCGATGGAAACCACATTTCTTTTTTTTTTTGCTAAGAACTTTTTCGACGAGATTTACCAAATTTTTTCAACATTTTTTCCTGTTGGGAGAGTTTTCTCTGGATTTTTCTGTAATTTTTACAACTTTATTTCCTACTGAACGAAGGTACCGAACTATGAATTTTTCCGTCCTTTTCGTTTTCACGATGTGGAAGAGGAACGAGAAAAGTGCATTTTCTTTGCACGTGAGGAGAAAGGTGGAATTTTTGAGCATTAGTGGAGAAGGTGTAGTGATATTAACATCTTCGATAAGGGAAAATCGGTTTGGAGACATCGTAGCGTCCAGTAGTATCTGTCGTCGTCGCTCGAAAAGAGAAACGACAAGGATTCGATAAAATGTCGTCGCAAATGACGACATTGCCTTCGTTGGCTCCATTTGCACGTGGGACAATCGTCCTATTCGGTCGCTATTATAGTCATTCTCGCCTACGATTGCACCCAGAAGACGATACTTATGCCCGTCGATGCACCGGTTACTTTCAAATCGACCGGAGAAAGGACTGACGATGTTCTCGTTTTGGAAGATGCTCGAAAAAATATAGCTGGCACGAAAATTCAAAGAATATAACGCGAAAAAATCGGAGAACACCTGAATAAATCAGCGGTTGCCATTATTCTGTATTGGGGACACTTTAATTATTATTATATTTATATTATTCTACTATTATTGGGACGTTGTTTGTATCGTACCAGGTCAATCGATAGTTGGTTCCGCATATAATTGTATTTCTACGGTTAATTGATTTTTTTATTTTCATCTTGTATATTATAAATGTTTCAGCTGATCGATTTTCCCTCTCTTTCGTTCCTTTCGATTGGAGATTCCTCTTTGGAGTGAGTTTGTTCTAATTCTCTCTTGGACAAATAGCCGTTAAACCCATTCAAGATTGCATTCCATGTGTGCAATGCATTTCCGAGCCAACAAGACAGGTTGCACACCGTGTGTGCAATTACATTTGATTGCAATTATCAGTCGGTATGGAAAAAGTAGCCGTGGAAATAAGATTATTTTAACACTAGATTTGTGGACGTAATATTTTCTGCACCGCAATATACTAAATATAGACTTTGGAAAAAAAAAGATCAAGCGGCAAAAATTACTATTCGTTAAATAATTATTGTATTATAAAATGTACGTAAAATATTTACTGCACAGATTCTCAGTAATTTTGTGAAATGTTTATAAAAGAAGTAGGACCCCATAAATTTTACGGCTTCCGTAAGCCTAGTGTTAAAATAAAAGTGCACAAACATGAAATTCGGTACTGGATTCAATTTAGATCTCAAAATGCATGACCCAAAGCAAGGATCATCAAAAATGCAGAAAATGGTAAATATAAAGCGAGAAAATTCTCGGTATCTCTGGATCTGTAAAAAAAATGCACCGTCTCGACTGGGTTAATGTTCTCCAACTGTTATAGCCACGGTACAATTCATCACTGCCAAAAATCTGCCACCATCATTCAGAAAGGAATACTCTTATCGATGAGTTGCCCGTTAGATAATTATAGTTTTGCCTAAAATCAGCTTTTATCGGCAACGTATCCATCATACGCGGCTTCCGGTGATTAGTGGGCCGAGTGAAAAGTACAAAGTGACCGTTCCCTCCACGTCGACGGGAACTGGGCCAGGTCAAAGTATAATACAGAGAAACAAAGAGAAATGGAGAGACCACGAGATAACAGAGAAGCAGAGAATCTAGTGTCAGGCGAAATAAGTAAATTTAATTAAAGCTAACATAATGGATGAACGAACGGTTGGGTAGAGATGGATGGACGAACGGACAGACAGATAAGCGAACTTCATTTTACCGGGGTTTTCAGAGGCAGCCACGAGAGGAGGAAGGATAAATGAAAGATAAGAGGGGGCAAGTACCGCGAAACGATGTAAACGTGTACAGAGACGAGGAGATAAAAGAACTTAACGTACGAGAGAACGATTAAACGAGTTAACGGTGTCTTCTCGATTAACACATTCCCTGCCCTGTCACGTTGGCCCAACAAATCTGATTCAATTTTTATCCTAATTCTCCGCCCACTTTCATCACAATTTTGTACCCTGAATTTTCGACCAAGCCTAAAATATTCCCCACAGGGTGAAAATTTAAATCATCAAATATTATTAATGGAGCTTTGTCTCTATTCGTTTTATCATTTATGATTACTGGAAGGGGTGCGTTCGGTGTATGGTTTGAGTATGTGGTTTCTGCACAGCAAATGTGGAAATATATTGCAGTAGCTTTATTCATATTATTTTTAAAATATTAGTTAGTAAAAATATAATTTAAACGAATGGAATGACATCTGATGAATTAGAGGAACGGTGTATTGAATTAAATAACCAAAAAATGATATAATATTGTATGGATAATTCATGGTTACTCTTCTGCGGTAGAATGAGCAATATATCTCGTCATTGTTCTTTCATGCCATTCTGGACAATGGTGAGCAATCCTCATCACGTCATTAAAGTTATTGTTAAATATGATAATAATTAATTTAGTTGAGAATATGAATATTTTTCTAAATACAAATTAAATGGTTATTCCATGCAATTTTTTATGATTAAATTACACAGGAGGTTCACACAAGACAATGTGCTGTCTAGAATGCGAAATTTGCGTGCAATTATTGATTACAAAAAAAGTTCTAATAAATATGCTTGAAGTTTAAAGTACAAATTTTGCAACTCAATGCGAAAAAGATTTCTTTCAAAACTTTAATACCTAGATAGTGAATTCTACTACCCTCTTCAGCAACCATAGTTTATTCATCGAGTAGAGGCAAAGCTCATTTTATAATTCCAAAAAGATCATTTCAAACTGGATCATTTTGGGGTGGAAATATCAGTCATGAATCCAATTTTCTCAATGGACATTTTTTTCTTCGAATTTCCAAGTAGAATCGATGACACGCAGAAGATCGAACCATCGTTTCAAAAAATCCCAACGAGACCGTCCTCCTTACCAGCGGCAAAAAGTGGAAAATAAAGGAGACACTCGAGGAAATCCAAGCCGTAACAGGGGAAGGAAAAAGGGCGTTGAGGTGTCGAGGGGTGAGAGGGTCGAGGGTGTACAGGTCGGGGAGTATAAAAGCAGGAAGAAGGAGAATGGATGTCGTCTCTGGCTCGGACTTCAAAGTACCCTTTCTGGGCTCTCGTGGAAAGCAGTGCTGCGGGAAACAGTGCAAATAGAAAGGACGACGAGGGCCGCGGAATAGGAGAAAAGAAAGGAGAAAATGGCAGAGACTTGTGCCGGCGGGACAGAAGTAGTATTAATTTCCTCGAGCCCGGAGGTCCTGGCACATCATTCTCCGGCAGACAGCAGGAAAGACGGATCCCTTTTACGTCCCTTCGACGCCGGCCGGAGGACGTCTACCTTCTCGATATTGCCGACATTGTGTACCCTGGAATTTGCCACTTCGACTCTCAAAGCTTGATCCTACTTTTATGTAATAAAGAGCGCGTAAATCAACGGAAGAGATTTAACTCTATACCTAGAAATGACATTTTTATACATACCTCGAACAGAGACTCTCTACAGGATTTTTACAAATTTTTAATCGTCTATGGAGTGACAGAAAATTTTGTTAAATTCTTTAGTATGGATCAATTTATTTGACGTTCGTGTTTTAACGAGATCAGTGATGTTCGGTGATGGAAAACGTCACGGTTGATTATTGCCATCAAAACCACCGATTTAAACGAGAAACATCGCAAAATATCTGCGTCAACGATAATTGAATTGCAGTGGACAACAGAGACACTTCAAAAAAAAAAAGTGGAAAAACACAAAGCACTCGTTCCGAGATCCACCGAGTCAGCAACGAATTATTTCTCTTGACGCCTCCTCGAAATTTCAATCGAGGGTTTAGCCCGAGTGTCGGTAATACGCGGAGTACAATTTGTCTGGATGATTTTCAGTTACCGGGGCTTGAAAAATTGCGAATATAGGAGGTAGAGAGGGCACGAAATGTCCCTTGGACATAATGGAAGCTGTCACATCGTCGACTGAAATGGTTGTACATTAAGGATGATGGACACGCGAGCGAATAATAACACTCGTGTGGTTCGTGCGATCGAGTGTTAAAAGTACCGGTCCTGTGCAAATGAAAAGCAAGATTTATCGGGAAATCCCTGGGGATGGAGTGTAAAGTGAGAAGTACGTTTTTAAAAGCCGTCACTTCAATTTTGATAAGCCGACGTTATCGATAATCCTGGTTGCGGAAATACCAAAACCACCATCTCCTCTCTCTCTATCTCTACCGATCTCTCTTTCTTTTTCAACTTTTTGTCAGATTTTTTTTTCGATTTGCGATCACAATTGATGGAAAAAAAGAATCGATCGAAAGGAAGTAGAGGGACAGGAATAAACAGAGAATTATGAATGCGCAAACAATTTCATCGTGTTTGCGCGTAGTACGAGGAAGAACTAGGGGTTGTAGAGATGGGGAGGTAAAAAAGGAACGAGAAAATGTTGTGTTTTCCCCGTAAACAAGGGCGACTCACCTTGAGAAACACTCGCAGAGGATCTTAGCCCTTGGAGGAGGCAGGTACCTAATAAGCAAAGGAACTCGCAGCGAATCCACTTAATCTTTCGGCAAACTAATAAAACTTGGTTAAAAACGACGGAGCTCCAGTGGGAGAGAGGGAGGCTGCGGGAGAATTTTTATCCCAATTACCAAGTCAAAGGTGAAACTTGAGTATATCGACGTCGGGAAAGTTCCAAGTTGGGACTATAAATGAAATCGTTCTTCGACCGGTTTTTCTACGGTTGTTCGAGTCAATTCGGGGGTGAGTTTGAAATTGGAATTGGCAAAATGGCAAACTTTGACGTTAGTTTAGGGATTTTTTGTCCCAGAATGATTGGAACGGAAGTTATTTACTAATTATATCGCGAGAATATTAGAATTTCCTTTTGTTACGAACATCTAAATATATTTAGTAAGTAACTTAGTCAAAGAGGAATCATGGGGTGCGTTTCGAGATGTTGAATATCTGTTATAAGACACTTCTATTAATTTGGACAGTTTTTCTAAAAGATTAGAAATCTATTCTATTATTCTTGGTATTTCGAGCATTAACACTACAACTACCTTAAATAAGTATTTACCTCAGCGAAAGACGAATCAAGGGGTGAGTTTCGAGATGTTGAATATCTGTTATGAGACACTTCTATAAATTTTGACAGTTTTTCTAAAAAATTAGAAATCTATTTTATTATTCTTGGTATTTCGAGCATTAACACTACAACTACCTTAAATAAGTATTTACCTCAGCGAAAGACGAATCAAGGGGTGAGTTTCGAGATGTTTCATATCTGTTATAAGACACTTCTATCAATTGGGAGAATTTTTCTAAAAAACTTAGTAACCTATTTCATTATTCTTGGTATTTCTAGCATTAACACTAGAACTACTGACGTTAAAGTCATTTTATTTCAATATATCAAATAAATACCTTGGAAAAATAGGAATCAAGAGGTGGAAAAAATGAACGATTCAATAATGTTTATTTTATAAGATCACCGTAGAAAATTTGCTCTATGACTCTCCTATAATCTTGGAGAATATTTGGAACATATTGCAAACCAAACATTTTTACTTGCTTGGTAGTTCTACTATTGACTAGTATTAACACTAGAACTATCAAGCAAGTCAAAATGACTGGTTCCCATTTTTTTCAAAAATTCTCAAAGTTTACAGCAGAGTCATAAAGCAGAAATTCTATATTGATCTTATAAAACACAGAGTATCGACTCGATCATCTTTCCCATCTATTGATTTCTCATTTTCCAAAGTACTTATTTAATACATTCAAATATAACAGATTTAACGCCGGCAGTTTTAGTGTTAATGACCTTTGAGTAATACTTGCCAATTCCACCCCCCTGAAAAGCTCTCAAACATCATCCACACCGAATTAATAATACCGTGAATTTCAACTAACACTTCAAACCCCACCCCTTAAATTGTCATCTCAATAATTCAAAACCCCTAAGACTCAACCACACCAAGTCAAGCACCAAAAACACTAATTAAGATCTTCCACGAGTAAAGGACAATCTCAAATAAATTCCAGCAGCCAATATACAATACCCATCATCATTTCCACCGACACGAACGATCCAGGCGGTCTCGTAATTCCAGCAGCATCCAGGCATAATCCTTATCTTCCCGGGATAAGGGTTGCGTTGACATTAAGTCAGGCCATTTACCAAACTGATTCCTCGTGCTGGTTCATTTTCGTGTCTATTATTGCCACTAATCGTGAGCCATTTGCGCATAGATAGCACGAATGATAATAATCGTGCCATTTGCGAATAATACCCGACAGAATGAAAAGAGTAGGTGGTACATTCGACGTCGTCGTGGCTTGAAGCGTTAAAGGCTCTCGGAAGACGATGCTTCGCCTCGCTTCCTGTCAGCTTGATCGATTCGGCTTTCTCGCGGAGAAGGTAATTCTTGTTAGAAACTCGACGCGCTGTCTCCGCGAGAGGCAGAGAGAGAGAATGTAAATTGCGCGCAAGGAACAACCTCCTCAAGCTGGCGACTCGTCGTGTTTATTCCCAGAGGCGAACCTTCAGTTTCGCATCGTCTATTATCACGGTAGTTCGCGTAGCTGGCGAAGATCGTGGAAAATTCATGGACTCGAAGTCTCTATGAATAAGCCAGAGAGAAACATCGACTATCCTCTAATCTTCCTGATGGCATCAATTAATTAGTCGAATCTCGAGAAGGAACGACAGATTAGAGACATCGAAGGTGGACGGAAATGGTCGGTGAGGAAGGAGAGCGTTTTATGTCAATGAAGACTGCGGCCTTGATACTTTTAAGTCAATGGGCGATTGATAATTATTTGACTTTCAGAATATTTTTAACCCTTTCGATACTACTGATGATTATAGTTACCCAGCGCTGGGTACTAGGGGTGACTTTAGTTACTCAGAATTTCACCTGGAGAATTACTTAACACTTTACCGACCGGTACTTTTTAACATCCTACCCACTTCTGATCGGTCACTTGCACGCAAATATTTCCGTGATACTGATATCTCTTCGAAAATTGCAAAGCTTCTTCACTGAGTCCTTGGCACAGTTAACACTAAACGTACCGACAGTTTTTCTTAAAGGCAAACATACGTTGAGAAGAGGTCAATTGACCCCTCCGTGGTAGCTTTAGTGTTAACCTTCCGTAGCGACCAATTAATAAGTTAAAAGCCCAAAAGTGTTGGGCCCGAAAAGTCGATTAATCGATTACCGGTCGGTAAAGTGTTAATAGATCGTATTTTAAAATTGGATATTTTTTAAATACCACATGTTTCTATTTTCCATGTACTATGTGCATTGCAACTTCAGAAAAGATTTAATTATTTATATTATGACAGCTGTTAACATTAGATCTACGGCAACCGTCAAATTGATGGGTTTCTACTTTTTTTTTAATTTTTTCCAAGTTGATAGAGAAGCAGTACAGTAAAAATTTCATGCGTACCTTAGAATATGCAAATTACTTTATTGGTCGTATTTTTTATCGCTTGATCTATCTTTCTTTACAGCACTTATTTAACCCTTTGAGGACGACGGGCGGATATATGCGCCCTGAGAAAAACATTGGATATTGTTTGTCGGTGCATATATAAACGGTTAGAGTTGAAAAATTAAAATATGATCGTTGAAATATTATTTTACAAAGAGTAAATTTCAACTTGTATACATGAACAGACTGTCTTTCCGATGAAAAAGTGTTTTTTCATCGCTAAATAATTGATTGTTTCTTGATATTCAAAAATGACTCCGTCCGCAAAGGGTTAATATATTTAAATATACCAGATTTAGCGGTCGTGGATCTAATGTTAAAAGATATTGGACCGCACCGGGATTATTTCCTACCATATTAACACACTCGCTAAAAAGCACTCCATTGCGAAGGGGTTAATCGAGAAAGTTTTTGAAAAATACAACTTGGGGGGTTCATTTGTTGGCTGTTCGCTTCGGCGTGTACCGAAAGTTGCAAATTTACTCGAATCAGACCTTTAGAAAAATTTAAATTTCAGCAACAAACTGTTTCTAAGTCTTCTCCAATATTTGTTAATTCCGCGAACGATACCGTTACGATTATTGTAGAACAACGAAAAGGCTGCGTTCGAAGTTTAACTCTATATCTCGTTTGGAAGCTCCTAAATCCGTTTCGACTAAAATATCGATGGCGCGCTAGAGATCGTTAGCTAAAAGCATTGTTCTCCTTTGTGCAGGTGCGGTTGGAGGCGAAGGCGGAGACGAAGATGACAAGGAGAAGGAAGAGGAAGCCGAGAGGGAAAGGCAAGAAGCCATCAGGGAGGCTGAGGAGCGAAGAAAGGAGAAGCACCGCAAAATGGAAGAAGAGCGAGAGAAGATGCGACAGGAGATCAGAGACAAGGTAGGACAAATCGTCTTTTCTCTCCTCTCTAACGTGGCTCCTCTCTTTTTGAGAAATATCCAAAGTGTGCACAATTGACTGGCAATTTTGAAAAATCTTCAGCGACACTTCAAACGTCGAACTCCACACCAAAGAGCACTCACTTCCTAAACAGATCTACAAAATCGCATGTCTCGAAGCTTGAAAGAACCCTTTAGACTCAAATTTTAAGAGAAAGATTCTAGCGTAAAAACGTCCGAGCGATAAAAATCTGCCTGGGCAGAGTCTCGCGCCAATTTTCGTGAGTACGCGTATCCTGCATTTCGCTCGTTCGAAAACACAAACCCCGGAGGGAATAATAGTTACATAGGTCGAGGGTCGGCAGGAAAATTTAGAAGCTTCGCTTCTCCCTAAAAAGCGCGCTTTAAAGAGGATATTCCGATTGTATCTCCGGCCGGTTTATATAATCCTAAAACCAACTTCACTGGTTCCATCGAGCTTCATACCATGGAACTTCGTTCCAACGAATTCTACTTCGAAGACTTTCAACGTCCATTTGCTTTTCACCATTAACCCCTTGCCGTGCCATTTCTTTCATGACTGAATGCGCAATTACTCTGAATTACTTGCTGAAATAACAATCTATCCCTAATTTCGAATACACTTTATGACTTGACGCAATATTGAATTGCATAGAATTAATTTGATTTTATCGTGACCAACTGATATTCTGAATTTATTGTTATTATTATTTTATTATGATATTAACGGGTACAATCGTTTGATATATACAAAATTATAGCAAGAAATCTAATGTGAAAAATGTGTTGACTAAAAAGTAAACAGTAAGATGAAAGACATAATTTGTGAAAATGAAAGAATGAAAGACAGTAACCTCTGGCCTTACAATGACGTGTGGCACAAGTGACACGGTAAATGGAATACAAAATTTTTAGTTTTCCAGAAACTGTTAAATTAAGAATATCAGTAGGTGAGGAGACGTTGAAATTAGTCTTATAAAGATCTATGCTATCATATTGCATTAACTTATACCGGTTTATCGGAAATCAGTGATGGATTATTATTCCAACAATTAATTCTGAGCTATTGCCAACTCGGTCACAAAAGAAATCGTAAGGCAAGGTGTTAAATTATAAATTACAAATTGCAGACTTTATTTATGGCCTGTTTCCTAAAGTTGGAAAAAAATCAGGAGAAAAAGTCAAGTTGATCAGCGACAACTATTTATGTATTATAATAAATACAGGTTGGCATTTTTGCACATGCGGCTGATGCTGCTTGAAGTAGCATAATTGATTTTGTTTAAGACATTATAGAATAATGGAAATTTTCTGATATGTCAAGATGGAACATTGAATTTTACAAGTTGTAATAATTCAGGGCAGCCAATAAAGTTGTTTAAAATTTTAAATACAAATATCAAATCGGTTATATTATAAGTCTACGATGTTCTAATGTAATTAAACCAGAGGTCAATAGGGTCGGATGATAATTATGGCTTGTGTGGGACACAGAATTTTTGGAATAGGGGCGAACGGGGCTAAAAGTTACCGAGGTAAGTTGTTCCGATTGAAATAACTCCGCGAGGAGAAGAGATAACAATATTGTGTAAATTCGTAATAAAATGGAACGCCACATTGCCCCGACAATAGCCATTTTAAACAAACCAGTGGGACCCGGAACAACGGAACGACAGCACGTGCCCCGCTGGTCCACGTAAGAAAATATTTTCGCATTTGCTATTCGTGGTCTATCTCACGAATGATTCGTACGATACTGTTGAGTAGTACTTAAATAAACAGACTTGGTTTAATCATTTATTGTTTTTTATTTCACAAATAATAGATTTAACAGATACGGTAACAACTTATCCCAGCTTGATAACAACTTGCCCCAAGTCGGGGTAAGTTGTTACTTTCCGACTTTAGGCATTAAAAAATTAATAATAAAAGAATCTCTCAAAAAATAACCCAAATAACTGTCTTAATATCAAAGTTGCATATGTAAGTTGATTTTGATCGCATCGTATGAATACTAAACGCAAGTATTTTAACTACAGTAATCCCTGGATAAATGCACAAGAGATTTCCCTGGTTAAATGCATCGCGGCCTTCCCCTCCACATAGGAGGATCCCCCTCGGTCGAACCTCGACGTTCGACGACGAGGCAGTGTAAAAAGATATTATCGGAACGTGTCGGTGACGCAATACTAATTGGAGACTTGAACTTTTCCATTTTTTATTTTTTTGTTTTGAAAACTTCGCTAATGTATTTGTGACAGTTTTCTGATTAAAATGATACCAAACACGATATGTTTGAGTTTCCTAAATAGAAAGTAAACAAATTAAATATTAAGTAAATATTGCTCAAGCTATGTCGTGTTTGGTATCATTTTAATCAGAAAAATGCCACAAATATGTTAGCGAAGGTCTCAACAAAAAAAAAATAAAAAATGAAACAGTTCAAGTCTCCAATTAGTATTGCGTCACCGACAAGTTCGGGCCGGTCCCCCTGTAGCTTGGACCTCTCTGTCTCTTCTACTGTCTGTTCTTTTCTAAGTTCACGCTCGGCTGGAGCCCGAACGTAAATAAACACAAGATAGAAACCACCACTTCGTAACTGCACTGTTTCGGTCCTGAATTCAGTGCATTTATCCAGGATTTACTGTAATTTTGAAGTTAACTAAAAATCGGAACTTTTAGCCCCGCTCTCCCCTACTACAAAATTGACTATTCCATTTATCATCTCACGAGTGTCACTCGTTTTTATACGTTAAAGGGTTGATTATATACCTCCTTACAATAAACATCGATCACCCTCGTGAAAAGTGAATCGATCGTTGTGGCAAGAGATTCCAGAACGATCCAAAATTATTGTTCCGGGCCGTTTGGCCGGACCACGAATCTCGCGGAAACGAGCAACGTCGTGGAATCGAGGGCGTTTACAATGGAAATTCCACGATTATGCCAGCTCGTTTCATGGGGCCCGAAGCGCGAAACGATACGCCTATCGGGGTGATAATCCCCTAGTTCTGCTGGTCCTCGTATCCCGGACGCGAATACGCGTTTCTATCGCCTCGTTCGGACCTCACGCGAATCGATAATCCCCGCGATTCCCGCTCCACGCAATTTGCGAATTCCCGTCGAATCGGTTGGACGATTCTTCTTTCCCGGATTTCCTCTTTAAACGCTTCGCGAAACTCGTTCGCGCTTCGATAATTTGCCGAGCGATTACGATCAGAGGGCTCGAGTGGCCCTGGGCGTCGTTCACGGTTTTCAGCTTTCGAAAATTCTACAATGCTGAGGATAGTTTGTAAATAGTGTTCTACGTTAAAATAATAGCTACGTTGTGGCTTTTTTTTTAGTTATTGCATTCCTCGTAGGATGTCGGTGGATCCTGAAATTTCAAACAGTTTAGCCTAGTTGAAGGCTCCATTCCTCGTGGTAATTTCTATGTTGCGGTAGTTGTAGCAGAAAATTGAAAGCTTGTAAAGTTATCTCGAGAAATTCTCGAAGTAAAAGGGCAAAGAGTCGATGCTCAAGTTAAATAAATAAACGCAAAGTACCTAAACACTTCTTAACGCGTTAAATGTCATGGGGGTCAGCGGTGACTCAACTATTTTTCTGAAGTGAGCCTATTTGACACATACAAGAAAATTGAAGTCTTTTGTAAAGAAAATAGGTCCAAATCAATTTAAATATAAGATGTATTATTAAAAAAATTAACCAATCAATGTATTATACGTATAGTAATCAAGTTTTGTGTGAGCCAAATTGGCTCCGTAAATCTAGTGTTAATAGAACAAGTTAGACTTCTTTAAAGATGACAAAACAAGCAAAATACGGTTGGAATTCAACGTATAAAGTGTCCTGAAATGTAAAAGAAGTAAAAGGACGGTCTCTCCGTACTTCAATCCGAAGCTTCTTCGAAATGAGCCACAGTCTCCGACGAATGGCGCATTCTTCTAAGATAATGGGTCGTCGGTTCAATCGGGGTTAGTCAGATATTTCAAGTAAATTGCCGCGATGCATGACTTCCATTAGTTCAAATCCTCAGGACGTCTTTTCACGCTGCCGGAAGTGGAATCGGTACGTCGAGGACAGACAATGACATCTCCTCGTCGGTTAAGCCGACCCAACGCATCTACAGAATTATCGTTGGAACTTTTGCTCCTTTTCCCTCAACGACGCTTATTTCCTCCCTCCCAATGTCATTCCTTCCCCTCTACGTTTCTCTGTTAAAGAAAAAGCAGGGTATCTCTCGTCAAACCGTGCCCGTTCGTTGGTCCATCGTTTAATACACTTTTATCGCTGACGTTTCGTTACGACGCGCTACCCTTTTTATTATCCGTGCATTTTTTATCATCAACGAAGCCCCCGGCGTATCGACGTGAGTCTGAAACACCCTGAAGATTATTACGTAACCGTAATCTCACGGCTGCCGTAGTAAATCTTCCTCTACTTTCCTTCCGACGTCTCTCGCAACCTCTGCAACCCTTATCCTTGCACTTTCACACCCCCAGCGACCTCTCGCAACAAACCCTCCGGCATGAAAAATGATTTACTCGCGCGAATACTTAGCAAGTTTATTATTATTTCCATCGATCGATTCCTTTCGCATTTCGTTGCCCGGTGCGATCAGCGATGCAACACGGCACGCTCCAAAGTCATTAATTATCTGCACGTAATGGCAACGGTAATGGCACTGACCGCCTTCTACGTTCACGAAATACATTTTAATTCCATTAGAGTGCAGTGGAGCCGAAATCATTACTTGTTATTATTACGTTACACGTTAAGATCCCTTTGGCGTTGGATGTTAAACCATGGAACGTCAGTTAGGATCTTAATGATCGGTCACGAACGAGTATGCTAATGCAATGCTATGCAGACACGAAATTAGAATATTCGTAGGCGGTCGGGGGCATCTCGTCTGCACCGGAGAGAGTAGATACTTGCACGAGAGATCGCTGTGTAATTAAGAGCGGAATGACGCAATGGAAGTATCGAAGGGAGGATGTGATAGATCATGCTTTCTGTGTTCTTTCCTTTATCTCTCGATGTTTGGGTTAGGTTGGATCGTTAGGTGGTACCGGCAATTCCACCCTATCGACAGCTTCCGGTATCTCGTTGCGGAGGTACAGAGACAATGAGCAATAAGAGAGAACGAGGTGGATAACGGAGAAAGGTGGATTTCCGTTGCTCAGAGGGTCCGGTTGAAATAAAAAGTGGTTAATCGTTAACTCCTTGCTGTACTAATGAATAACACTCGTGATGCGGCAAATTGGAAAGGAAAATTGGAGGTTTTGCAAAACCTATTGAATTGAAAGTATCAGTGAGTGGTGACGCGATAAAATTACTTCTTTGATATTAATGTTATGTTAACACTTTACCGACCGGTATTTTTTTAACATCCTACCCCCTTCTGACTGATCACTTGATCACAAATACTTCCTTGATACAGATATCTATTCGAAAATTACAAATTCACGTCACTGAGTCCTTAACAGAAGTAAACGCAATGATAAATGATAATTTATTAATTGGAGTGGCACCCAATTAATTAGTTAAAAGTTCAAAAGCGTTGGGTCCGAAAAGCCTAGTAATAGGCTTCCGGTCTGTAAAGTGTTAATACAGGAACGATCGACATAAATGTATTATATTTTACTATATTAACTTTTTGAGACACGAGAATTTCGAAAATGAAATAATCCATCTCTTTTTTTAATTTAACATAGTTGGCTTACTTTTATTAACAAAGTTGTAAAATAATATCAATTTTCGAGATGGGATAAAAGATGTTCCACCATGCATCTTTACGGATGAAAAAGGTGCGACACATTTAATCCAGCCGTGTCTCAAAGAGTTAAATTAGTAGTTCGGAAAAAGGGATATTAAGAGTTAGAAAAGGTGATTCGATTCGGCAATTTGTATTTTATAAGATCAACGTAGAATATGTGCTGTATAACTGTCCTATGAATTAAGAGAACTTTTGGAAAAAAAGTGGAACAAGTCTATTTCACTTGCTTGGTACTCCTACTGTTAAATTCTACGATACGTCAAAAATCACTGATCAGTTAATAATTTGCTAATTTATTTCTGAATTATTGTGGAGCCAGTGACAAAATAAATGGTACAGAAAGGGGTTAATACGAAAGTGTAAGGCAATCTTTGGCATTGTTTTACAAAGTTTTGGTCTTTGCATCCTGTCATTTTCTATTTCTACGCCAGCAGAATTTATTCCATTGTGTGGGTACCCCTGTTACAACACGGTTATGTTATAACACGATTCATAAATTGCGGGAACGTTCCTACAATACGGTATCCTATAACACGATAAAAAACATCGTAATTCTATATTATTGGATAACACGAAGTTCTTTAAAAATTAAATTTCTTTAAAATAATCACGAGATGGTACAATAAACTATAATTTCTTTACATGAGAATACATAAATAAATTATAATCTACTCATTTATACCGCTATTCCGATATTACAGCGAAAAGCGTTATGCAGTTTACGCATTATCCGCAGCGAGATTTGCTATTTCAACGATATGGAATTTTAAAAAAATGTTTTTTTTTATGAAGTTTTTGGAACATAACCCCTCCTTTTGTACTGGCTCCGAGTTTCATAAAACACAGTTTCCTACAACGGTAATTTCTAGGAACCCATCTACCATGTTTTAGGAGTATTATCTATATTTCTGCCATGGCATATATCAAAGGGATGTTACAAAATAAATTAATTTTCACTTCTTTAACGAACACAAGCCCCAAATTCGCAATCAACCCCATCGACCTAAATCCAGCCACCATTTTCAGCTCCACGTGTAAATTCCCATTGCCAAACTCCAAACACCTTTTTCCCGTGCGAACGAACCACCGGAAGTCCGTCCGATGAATTTTATCGCTCGATACTAACCGATTACGTTTACAGTTGACATTATCCGCGTTAACGCGCAACTCGATAACGTTTTACTCGATCGTAGGGGAATTGACGCGCTCAAAGCATGGGACAAAATGAAATAAACAGCCGGAGGGAGACAAAGGGAGTGCCTAATATTTGCAAGTAGCTTGAAGTTCCTCCCCGAGCATCCAACAGGGGGATAGTTTGACTATGGCTTTATCGATTCCTTTACAATTTGCATCGTCAACAGGGAATAGCGTAATTATCTAACGAAGCCGCTTTCATAATTCCAATTCGACGAATTTTGGCCACTGTCCATCCTCCCTTGTTACCCTTTCAACCTCTTTCCATCTCTTTCTATTGCTCTGCCTCTCCTCTCCTCCCCTGTCCCCGTTTCCTCTCACCTCTTCGTGTTTTGTCGGATGCAATCACGCTAATTAGTAACCCGCTCCGCCGATGATACGTGACCGACGTTTGATCAACGGGAACCATTGTTCGCAGTCTACAACCGCGGTTTCGTAATCGCTCACCGTTAATGACACTAACGAATAATTCTCGCCGGACGATTATTTTCACGCGAACTTTTGCCACGAGGGAAAAAGAGGTGAAAGCGGGGTGAAACAGGTGGATGGAGAGAGAAAGATAGAAGCAATCGGATTGGGAACAATGAGGGACGCGATGGACGGTCGTTTCGTCGTTGTCAGAGCGCGAAAAATAGCGGTGATTCGACTGTTCAGTTTAAGCCGCGTTATTTTGAAACCTTGCTCGACGATTAATGTGTTTGTTTTGTCAAAGAGGAGTAATTTGAAACGCACACACGAACGAGAGGACGAGATTAATCGAACCTGTTCTAGTCTGCCTTTCGTGGTGTTCCGATTTGCATAATCGTCCTTTTTTGTATTGTCGTTGAAAAATGACCGTTAATAGCAATGAAATGGTAAGAAATTATATGCGGCGTGTACTTTGGTATTTTACGTAGCCGCGTTTTTGTCTAAAGTGGTTAAAAGTTTGCAAAATCGGAATTTGTACAGGCCCAACATTTTTTCTAGAACTTATTTAAATTAATAGGGTACCGTGAAGTAAATATTTCACTTCTATTTTATAAAACCTAAATTAATTAATTAATCTTCTTCTCCACCCCTCCAATTCTCTTTTCTACGGTAGTTATTACTTAGATGTATCTAAATTTGAGTAAATATCGTCCATAATTTTAGTTTTAAGCCGATTTTGAGGAAAGATCTGATTCAGGTATTAAATACAATATTTTGAAAACAATTTTTAAGATAATGTTTTTTAAAAAACGTCATTCGACAGTCCATGGAAGAATTTCTTTTTAACAGTAGATTTACGGATATTGATATACATATTTTTCTGAAGTGAGCCAATTTGTATCATACTAGAAAAGTGAAGTTTTTTGCATAGAAAGTAGTTCCAAATCAATTGAAATGAAAGATTTATTATTAAAAAATAAACACTTTACCGAACGAAAGCCTATTAATAGGCTTTTCGGACCCACCGCCATTCAACTTTTTACTAATTAATTGGTTGCCACTCCAATTAATAAATTATCATTTATCATTGCGGTTACCTCTGTTAAGGACTCAGTGACGAGAATTTGTAATTTTCAAATAGATGTCTGTATCGAGGAAGTATTTGTGACAATGTGATCGGTCAGAAGGGGATGTTAAAAAAATACCGGTCGGTAAAGTGTTAATCAACCAATATATTATATGTTACGCCGTAGAAGGTGCTTCTTGGCGTTCCGATCGCGGATGCTCGATCGGTAGTTGAATTAAATAAGTCCACTGAGTTTACTTGATATATTTACAAATCTTAACACTACTGTACAACTTGGTTTAAGTGGTTGTGTGAATGCGATGTATAACGTGACGTTTCTGCTGAGCTTGCTTGTGTGAGAGAGAGGCCGAGCCGATGCGCTCGGTTCTTATATATACGTGTTTTCCAAGGGGCGGTATGCTTATGCTTGGAGAAGGGGAACAACCTTTCTGCCAAACGCGGAAACATTTGGTCGCCACTTGACGAACGTTGCCGATTTTTCGTTCTGTCGGTCTGCGCCCAGGTATGGTTTTATGATCGTACCTAGGGACAGATCCTGCAGAAAGTTTCCGCGTTTGACAGTCAATGTAAAAAGTTATTTCGCGACGATGCGCCGCGACATACCGCCGCCCTTGAACGGTTATGTTCAATAACATGATATGCACGCTTCTGTAAGATTGTATGAATTACATTGAGATTAATTATGTTCGTGTGTGTAGAGTTGATTATGTTGATGATGCTTAAACTATTTCCATCCCGGTACGGATGGGTCTGTGTGTGTGTGTGTGTGTGTGTGTGTATGTGGTACTGTTAAGGGACAGTCTCGGCTTCAGGAGGAAGGGGCGCAGGTCTTGATGGGCTCGCAGATGCTCGAGCAGGGTTTGACGATGGCCTCTCGTCTGATGCCATGGATGTGGTTCGGCAATCCTTCCAAGCCTCCGTTGGACCGTAGATGTGCTGTCCTCCTTGATCAGTACCATTGTGAATATTGTCTAGTGCGTTCCTCGGTTTCCCCATGTACTATTTACTGCAAGAGTGCAGTACGTACAGTAGTCCTGTTTCCAGCGGGTCCAAAAGTGTTGTTGCGCCTTCAGGATCTGTTGCCGCTGAGATGATTGATTAATAGGCACGTTTCTGAGATTGTACATTGGATTTGCAGTGTAGTCGTATACGTTCCTCATATTATCGCCTATGAGGTAATGTTTGGAGAGAGGGTAATGCGGACGTTGGGATCGACAAAATTTGGTAGGGAATTCAAGATGGCCTCTTCTTGAACGCGAATAACGGCTTGGACGTTGCGAAATATTGTAAGACCGCTCGACATTATGCGGCTTCGTTTCAATGTTACCTCGCGTTGTAGCTACCCGTGTTTTCGGTACCTGCTCCGGAGGTTCGCGGCGCGTGTTTAGTAGGTATTGGACTTCGGTCTTCGCTTGTTGGTCGGGCTTAGAAAATGAATTGACCGTTTCCTTGCCCTTCCCGAATTTCCACGGCTCTTGTTCCACGCTCGTCTGAGCCAGAAAACAATGACCGACCATCTCATCGTGACTTTCCCGTGATGTATGTATTGCTTTTTCTTGATTCGTTTCTTGCGTATGCAATAACGTACTATGCCCCTTCCCGCATTTCTTGCAGCCGGAACTAAGGCATTCGCTTGCTGTATGACCCGGTTTTAAGCAGTTGATGCAGATCCGTGCCTGCTGTACTGCTTCGTAACGCTTCCCGACGGTCATTTTTAAAAACTGTGCGCACTTCCATATTTTGTGTTTGTTGTTGCAAACAACGCAGGCTACGTTTGGTGCGACTGCTACGTACGTTTGCGCCTCACGCGTACCTGGACTGTAATCCCTGTAATTACCCTTGTCGCCTGCCGACGATGCTTTACCTGATTTACCCGGCTCTACGTCATCGGTTCGCGAATGTTGTTTTAAAAATGCCATGAGTTGCGGGAACGATGGACGGTCTGTGTCTTCTAGGCCGCGGTCCCAAACTCTGCGCGTGACTCGATCTAATTTTCGAACTATCAAAAATACCAGTATGTCATCCCATTGTTCGACTGGGACGTTGAGACCTTTTAATGCTCTTACTCGCGCATCGACTACGCGGGTTAGTTTCCCTAGAGCAATCGGGCAATCTTGCGTTAATGTCGTTAAATCTACTAGAGCCTTTAGATGGGCGTGTATCTCGAGTCGGGGTTTGCTGCATTCTTCGTTTAATATTTCCCATGCGACGTAATAATTTTCCTCGGTGGCTGGTAGATCGGCCATCACCGAAGCTATCGACCCGCACAAGTGTGATTTTAATACGTGAAATTTGTGTACCGCGGGTGTAGATTCGTCGTCGTGTATGACTGATTTGAAAATGTCGTGGAACTTGGCCCACTTGTCGTATTCTCCGGAGAACATCGGTATCTTTACTCGCGACAGTAAACTGTGTGGTGTCCCCTTTGGAGTTTCGCTGCGCGAAGCCGTTCGAACCCCTGCAGCGGTCGGGTCGTATTCGGTGAGTTTTCGGTGGATGTTAACCGTGGTCTCATGTATTTTTGTTTCTAATTCTGCACGCGTGGATTCGTGGTCGGATGATTGATCCAAACCCTCAATTTCGAATTGTACCGAGTCAAATTGTTGTTCTATTTGTTTTAGCGTTTCGAGACGACTCTTGAGTCCGACGGAGTCATTTGTATCGTCGATCGTTTTGGTTAATCGCGTTAGCTTACCCTTAACTACGGCGCGTTGACGCTCGAGGGTTTTGAGATCGATAGCCATCTTGAACGATTTGGAAATGATCTAGGAAGACGATAATACGACTCACGTGACCGATGACTGGATGTTGCTGGTCTCGGCGATGCTGCTCTCTGTCTCGTTGCTCAGCTTGTCTGGGCTGTTTCGAGTACGTAGTTTCTTCTAGTTGCGTTGATGTTTCCGTTGATGCACGGATGCTGTTGCTTCTCAGTAGACTCGGATCAGTGGGCTGCAGTTC
Source organism: Cerceris rybyensis (assembly GCA_910591515.1). Classification (NCBI taxonomy): domain Eukaryota; kingdom Metazoa; phylum Arthropoda; class Insecta; order Hymenoptera; family Crabronidae; genus Cerceris; species Cerceris rybyensis. Next base: position 10,388,095 of record OU342795.1, read on the forward strand.
CAGTAGACCGCTGAATCCGGCTCGAAGGACCAAATGTTACGCCGTAGAAGGTGCTTCTTGGCGTTCCGATCGCGGATGCTCGATCGGTAGTTGAATTAAATAAGTCCACTGAGTTTACTTGATATATTTACAAATCTTAACACTACTGTACAACTTGGTTTAAGTGGTTGTGTGAATGCGATGTATAACGTGACGTTTCTGCTGAGCTTGCTTGTGTGAGAGAGAGGCCGAGCCGATGCGCTCGGTTCTTATATATACGTGTTTTCCAAGGGGCGGTATGCTTATGCTTGGAGAAGGGGAACAACCTTTCTGCCAAACGCGGAAACATTTGGTCGCCACTTGACGAACGTTGCCGATTTTTCGTTCTGTCGGTCTGCGCCCAGGTATGGTTTTATGATCGTACCTAGGGACAGATCCTGCAGAAAGTTTCCGCGTTTGACAGTCAATGTAAAAAGTTATTTCGCGACGATGCGCCGCGACATTATATATGTAGTAATCAAATTTTGCATGAGCCAAATTGGCTCCGTAAATCTACTGTTAATTATATCTAGCAAATTCATTAATTCCAAAGAGCTACACTAAACTATAATAAATTGTGCAAAAATATTCTCTCCCCTCTATTTATTTTTCTAACTACCATGTTAGTAGGTTTTATAACTTTTCTGCTATTTCAGGTTGAACTTAAACCACTGTTACAACTTGTAAAATACCACATAAAAATATCCCCAATGTCGATGGCGACTCGGACTTCCGGCATTTTCCCGCGGCTATACGCTTCACAATTATCTACAGTCTCCTTCACTACTCGCGTCCCACTCGGACTTAATTAACGGCAACAATTATTTACCTCATTTTCTCTCGCAGCTCTCGGTCTCCAAACCACGCGAGAGAATAAATTTTCCATGCGAGTTTCAAGGTGCACTTAGCACCATGAACAAGAATGGAACGACTTAAAATGCAAATTTGATCGCGAAGCTGACCGTCAGCGTTTCGAATTGTTCGTCACGTTTCGCGAACGTGTGTACTTCTCATGCGTGATCGTCATGGAATCTCCTGAGTATGCAGTGCTCCTCAAACTCTAGATTCGTCAAATATCTTCTTTAAATCACAGGCGAAATTTTGAAAATTTAGTGTTTCTATGTCAAAGTAACCTATTAACCATTTGCACTACAATTTGTTTCGTGATTGATTCCGTTATAATTAAGAATTTTATTGGTAACATAAAAGTTGATGAGTGATTCTTGAAATGCAGTATAATTGAAGGTAATATTAATGGTAGAGAAATAATATTATCGCGTCGAGTTAATATTTCGAATTTATTAGGTTTTCAAAAACTTAAAAATTTTCTGTTCCATTTACCTGATCACGAGTGTCACTCGGTATTGTAGGACGAAGGTTTAACAGTCCTTTAAAAAAAATCACACTAAAGTTCCTACAGTATTTTCTAATCCGTACTCCATATTTGATTTAAAAAAGGAGATCCTTTTACTTTCTTTTTAATAATATCTTTATTGGAAAGAATACGTATTCGCTCTGTCCAATTTGACTCGATGTAACTCAAATTAAATCTCTCTTAGTTTTGGAATAAAAAGGTCTCTGGGTGGATAAAAAGACTTCTAGGTCAAATGAAGGTTAAAGGTCCAAGGTACTGAGACTTTCATGCCGAAAACTAAATTGCACACAATTTTTATAAATACCTGCCACTGCTTATTATAGAGTGAAACTATATTACATGAAATAATTAGATAGAGAGCAAATTGTAATTAAATAATTGACACTTTTATTCCTGCGTAAATTGGGAGTAACATTGTCACATTTGGAGAACTTTTTGGACGATTCTTTTTCCGGTTGTCGAGGTTCAGCGAAAAGATTTATTGAGTTGACAAAGTTTGAAAACCACTGGTATACACCAAACACGTATCTACTTAAGAGGGATGTTCACGTGTGCGAAATATGGCGAGCTGTTTATTACGCGAACGAAGTAGCGCGAAATAATTTCCTGTATTGTGAAATGTCGTATGTTTCCAACCACCAGACGCTTCTTCATCTGACCTGATTACTTTCAAGCAAACAAGAATTTACCATCGTAAATTTGTACCCTTACTTATGTGTCGAGAGAGTAATCAATTTTTCCCCAACTAGTTACAGTGAAGTAATAATAAATAATTAATTTAATGCCCTCTAAATGGCTGCAGAAATGAGTCATCACCATTGTTGACAATTTTGCATTGGGTTAAAAGACAGAGGGAGGTTTCAGAAGTTTTTCTCTTTTACTGAATCGTTGGTTTATGCAAATGTTTGAGAAAAACCCTTTCTACGTTTTACCACGTCCGGCAAGGGAAGAATATTTCGGAAAATCCGTTCTTCACGAGTTCTGTGACGGCGGAGGATTATTTTGCTTCCCGCGAAGTGCGGTTTGTGACGGGACTTTTCAAGAACGACGCGATCCTGCCACGACTTTCTCATTAATTAAGTGCTGTTATAATATTAAGTATTTTTTTGGAAAATTGTTCTCTTGTAATTGCAAATTAGAAGATCCCATTAGTATGCTATGACTTTATGTTTAACGTAAATTACTTATACAACGGTCAAGTAGAAAATGTAATAACAGTATTTTACTATGAGACGTGGTGGGCATGGTGTTAAATGATCTAGCTAGGGTTATGAGGTCTTTAACTCGTTAGCCTACAACTACGTGTGGGACTTGTAGCGCAGAAAATGGAATAGAAAATTTCGAAGTCTTTCAAAAACAATTAAATTGAAAATATCAGCCGGTCACAAAACGGTCTCCTTATTTCTATACTATTAATATTACATTTAGTTACACGAAATATCAGAAAACAGTGAAAACTTTTGATTACAGTAATTAATTTCGAGTCTTTGTACTCCCTGACAAAAAATGAAATCGTAGGTCAAGGGGTTAATTTTCAATTACTCAATTCAACTTCAAATTTTCAGCACCTCAACGAGACTTTTCCTATGTTACCGTTCAATATAAGTTAGCACAGTCTCAGTGATTTGGAAACTATATAAATTGCAAATCCTATGTGAAATCCCCATAACAAATAAAGCTGGAAAATACGTAAAACAAGATTCTATTTAACCCATTTGCATCATATGACAAATTCAAAAATATATCTTTACTATCAAATTTCTTAATATTAACTCTAAGTCTAACAGTATTTTAAAAAGTGATATTGTACTTTAATCGATGAATGTTGTATAACTAATTTAAACTGTTCATATGTGTTGCTATTCACTCACAATGCGAATGCATAAATGCGTTTCGATGTCCAGAAAAAGTGTGCGCATATATGCGCTTGTGATGCAAATGGGTTAATAATGCAAAGAATCGCGAAGGCTACCCCCAGCCATTACCTGTGTCCTTAAAAAATGTTTAAAAATTGCTAACCATACGCCAATACAACCTTAAATAAATTACCATTACAATGGAATAATAAAAAAGATGTCCCCATCAAACAAGTTCCATTTTCTCATCGAAGACGGAATACCGAGTGAACCTGAAACAACACCATAAAACATTTACAGAATGCGTCATATAAACGGAATTGTTTATCAGGAAACGTCGAAGTCGAACGGTAATCGACGATGGCTGCTGGTCGACCAGATCGGCTTTTCTCTTCTTGGCAATAGAGCCGGAAAGGAAACAAAGGAAAAAGTATTATTTTCTGTTCGAAGATGGAGGCAAAAATCGAACCTATTAATGTTCAAACTTCCATGTTTTTGTTGTCCATCCGTCTACAGTGTAATACACAATAGGTGGAAGCGAGTCTGTAATGAATTCATTTGTAGTTAACGGTGTTAAAGTGTATTTACAATTACGTATACCGAATATAAATTGTACAATCTGCACGTCGAACCACCCCTCGCTGATTAAATTCACTCTGCTCCCATTGAATGCTCAAATACCTGCAATGTTGCTTTTTCATTTGAAAAACATTTTACCATTTTAACTAAAATTCATTTATAATTATTTACAGGTGTTTTCGAACTCTTTAAAATTATTATAATAAAAGTGCCACTTGCCAAGGGCCAATACTGTCAAGTTATTAGTCAATGTTTAACAATAGAGAAGTTTATTAAATGAGTAATGATTCAATGACGAGAAACTATAAAATTACAAATCTATAAATACCTGTCCAAAGTGCTTTTACGATTAATAATCAAACTTTTACCGAATCCTCCAAAACCAAGTCTGGAAAATACGAAAGCTACAACGCTAATCCCTTTCAAAATTCATCGGTTCTCCATAAAATGCGGGGACAACGACCAAACGGGAACCGCAGCTACAAATTCTCGACGATGTCGAAGGGAAAAAAGCAAACACACCGTTCTGAACTATGGTTGAAATGTGAAAAGGTTTCTAACACGACCGATTTAGTCCGAAACGAGTGCGGGGGTGGAAATCGGAGGAATACGAGAAAAGGTAAAAAAAAAGGACAAACAGATGTCACGCGAGATCGTACCATTGTCGATCCTGATGTATTGTTCTGTCAGGTCGCAGTCACCGTGGCTGACATGACCCAGATGGAATCGAGGGCTCTTACGGAAAATGGAAGAAAATACCAGCCGATATGCATTGTACCTATAGAACGAATAACTCTCCACTTCGTGGTGTCACGTCGCACAATTAAATTTTTTACCCTCGTATTTTTTCTACAACAAATAAACGCTATTCTCTATTCTGGCCTGAGAGATCAATTTTCCCTTTTTCCATGGGTAAAGAGAGGAATTACCTTGTCAATCACATTAGAAGTCCCTTTATGGGAAATGGTACGGTCGACTGGTGCGGTACGTCTTCAACTTCCGCGATTAATTCGTTCCACTGATTTCTGCACAAGTTGGAAAACGACATAAATTGAATAGTGGTCATAGCAAAACTGTATAACGCGTAAATAGATAAATGGCTACACTTCCACAAGTAAACACTTAAATTGGCTTCTGTCACATGTGTACCGCCAAAGTTTTCATTTTGACAATCGAGAAGCGAATTTCGAAGTTTGGAATTTATTTCTGATTCCGATTTCAGAATCTGCGTGAGACGAATCTGTGCAAATTGAGGTAGAAGTATCTGGACAGCACGGACAACAATACTAATAAGTATGTTCGTGGCTTAAAATAAAATGTCTATTAAAACAAATCGTCATTACTTGGCCGAAGAAAGTGTCTACCAACTCTGCAAACAGCTGACAAAATCGAGTAGGTGACTAGGCTCGGCAGCACATACAGGCATCAAAAATATAAACAAAACTGGTCGAAGCTGTTTACACTATAACAACGTATCCCAAAGTATCATGTCAGTATCGGTCAACAGAAACATTTTAATCAAGTCTATTTAAAGTAAATAACCCAATTTTGTATTAATCCATCTGCCGGAAACTAAAATTAGCTCTTTCAAACATATATTTTACATGGAAGAGGTCCGCATAAAAATTCACCAAAAAATATTAGTTCACAATCACAAAATTTCAAGAACCGTTGATCTGTACCAAGTGCATTCTTCTTCCTCCCTTGTATCATTGTGTAATTACAAACCTCTACTCCTAGTGACAGTATCAACCCATTGACAGAGTATCCCGTGACAGTCACAGGTGTAGCATCAAATACCAATTTATCCCGTTTAGCGTATACCAAAGATATCTAATTGAAAGTCTATGACTAAATTCTTTGCTTCTTCTGTTTTCAAAGCTTATCCTAACTGAAGAACGAGACGTGGTTTACTTTACATGTCGACTTTTTCAAACCTAAAAAAAGCTACACATTTTTTGGGCCAGAATTCCTAATTTTACCACACTACGAAAGGGTTAAGGCTCCACCACAAATTTCATTCTCCTTCCAACATCTCCAATTTCCTCAAATCCGTTCTCATCCAACCCCAAAATTCTCAAAATCCTTAATCTCCATAAACTTCATCGATCAAACATCTAAATTAATTCCCAAAAGTATCTCCCTACCTTACAACCCCCCTTTTCAATTCAGCGCGCCGTTGGTAATTAATTTTTCTACCTCCAACGATTCTCGAGATCGTGATCCATGGATTAATCCCTAATCAGTCAGTCCAATTGGCGTAATCTCGAGTACCGGCATTAGGTTGGAAACGTGTGGCGAAATAAGCACGACCGCAACTCGATCTACGTCCCAGGGGACGTTCCTCTCGTAATCGAACTCGATTTCGCGGAAATCTACCGCGAAGTATGTGTCGCGAAAATCGAAACCGCTTTGCATAGATATAGCAGACGGTAGAGTGGAGAAGGGTTGGGAGGGGGATAGGATAGAGGGGGTTGTTCCGTAACCATCGTTTCCATTCCTGAAATATCACTCCCTCGTTAAGCGGAACAGAACCCCATCTGGATATCTCGTTACTGGCTTGGATTCTCGTCGATTTGTAACTCCCTCTCCGATCTCCCCGACCTTGTTACTTCGACCGTTTAAATTCTCCGGAGTATCGGGCAAAATAATCCCATATGGTGGATCGTGTCTTAACCATGCAAATTGAGCGATCCTGTGCGATCGAAGAAGGTAATCCACCGTGGGATGCCCTTGCTTCTTGACGTTCGGTGTTGTTGCCGTAATATCGATGGGTTTGAGACGAAGAAGAGAATGCTTTGACCTTGGGAATTTATTAGGTACTATGACTAGATCTTTTGAGACGTGGTAGGTTTAACCCTTTGCACTCGAACCCATCTCTGAAATTATCTATTTACAACTTGGCAGCACTTTGTTATTTCCTATTTTGTACCATTCCAATAGAAAAATTGAGATAAACATACATTTCTTAACACTTTACCGACCGGTATTTTTTTAACATCCTACCCCCTTCTGATCAATCACTTGGCCACAAATACTTCCTTGATACAGATATCTATTCGAAAATTACAAATTCTCGTCACTGAGTCCTTAACACAGGTAACCGCAATGATAAATGATAATTTATTAATTGGAGTGGCAATCAATTAATAGGTTAATAGTTGAAAGGCGTCAGGTTCAAAAAGCCTATTAATAATAATTAAGCATAATATTAGTAAATAATAAAGTCTATTAATAAAGGTAAAGTGTTAACACCAAACCTACCAAGGCGTTCAAACGACCGCTTTCAAAATTCTTTCTAAAAATGATCTTAATTAATAAATTAACCATGAAGAAAATACTCCACTTCTATCAGACAAAACCAAAATTAGTTAATTAATCATCTTTTTCATCTCTTCATATCCCTTTTTCTAAAGGAGTTTCTGAATATATTTAAATTTTAGTAGACCTAACGTCGGCAGTTTGAGTGTTAAAATATTGCGGAACAATTAGTTCATCCTATATAATCACTGATAAATTTGTAAGTCCACTAAGAGGGACAACCGGGTGATATGGTAGACTTACGATATCCCCTCAGGTGTGACATCCAATTGCAAAGGGTTAATTCTTTAATGTAAGACCACGATTTATATAGAAAAGAAGTCCAGTTATCTACTCGTGCCAATTGTTATTCAAGAGGGGTGAAGTTATTCCTACACCCTCTAACTAAGGAAATTTCAAAAATTCTCTTTTGAAAAACTCCCACCTCTTAAATTCTTCCGGTAAAGGAAGATCAATAATTCTCCGGAAAGAAAAAGGACGAAGGTTCGGCTTAATAATCGTAGACCACCGTGATATTTCTCCTCCTCTCTCATTGCACAGATAGAGTACCAAAGAACTCCAATGCACTCGATCGATCTTCGACCACGAATCCGTTTATCTACCCCCGATTTCACTAGAGAGACGCCTTTACGTACCCAGGGAATTTCATCCCCGCGAAATTAACGAAAAATTGATTGTTCGTTAGCGAGGAATTCGAACGAAGAAGCTTTCTCCATGAAATTCAGGGATCTCTCGTCTTCCGTTCCTCCAAAAGGCGATTCTCCTTTGCAGCGATAACGAGAGTAAAACTCGAGGTATAATAACATCGTCGATTCTCACGGGAAAAACGACGAGTGGTATCGTGTCTTATTCTTAGGCAGAAGATATCCCGCAAGAAGCTTTTCTTCGGTAATCGCACCGGTACCATGGGTCAACGAAGATCCGATTACCTTGCTCCGGCTAATGATCCTCGAGAAGAGATTTCGTTTATAGGTCTCTTAGAAAATTCTACTAGCAAGTAGAAATTGTAAGCTGGGATAATTGCATACGGCTTAAATATCATGTCGATCGAAATAACCAAAGTTCCTGCGTTACCAGTGGCGGTGACTTGATTAACTTTTCGTCGAGAGACCGGATTCATGTCCTCTGTGTCCCCATGCTTGAGAAATTCCAGCTTTTTCTAATTAACGGATGGAAAAATAAATCCACGATATTTTACTGAAAGACTCGGACGGTAATAGGATAAAGAAGCAATGGTAGAGAATTCTACTTTAGGGGAATTTTTCTGATTTTCCTCATAAAGTGTACTTTGTCAGAAGAGATCAATTAAAAGGGGATTTTTTAAGAGACTTATCATCCAACCTTTGAGTTTCTGTAGTTAAGGACTTCAGTCTTTTTAAATTGAAAGGTAGAAAAATTAATTTACTATAGTCTCTGTAAGATTCAAAAGTAATCGCCACAGTTAATTGGTTAAAAAAGGATTTCTATAGAGAATAAAAAAATTTTTCCTAAAAACATCCTTGAAAAGGACAACGGAGAAGTTCTGCTCTTATTAAGCGTGCAGATAAACGATCGGTGAATCTTTTACCCAGGACATCCTGTCCGGCGTATATTAAACGCGATATTTCGCAAACTTAATTCGAGAGGGAGTTCGTAGAGCAAGCAATTTTCGTGCGAGCCGAGAAAGACCGTCTCGTTCTACCTCTTCTTTCCTCTCTCTTTCTCCACTGTCCCTCAATTAACTCGGACAATTAATTAAAAATCCTCCAGACACTGGCGGCGGGCCAACATCCGTTCGTCACGATGGCTCGATGGAAGACAATGGAGAACGACCTACGCACCGAGGTGATGGCATTCAATATAATGCACCACCACTGATGGATTCTTCTAATTAAAAATCCTCCCCCCCCCCCCTCTCTCTCTCTCCCTCAAGACTACCCTAGGGAACGTCTGCCAATGACAGAGAAATAAACGCGAATCCTGACGAGTGGGAGAATTCTTTCAAACTCGAATTCTTCGAGAGTCGCCTTTCCTCTCGGTTATCCCACACGATTCGAGAAATCGACAATCCTCAAACCCCATCAAATGTTCGTCCTTCCCTTTTAACCCCTTGTACAAAAACGAGTGACACTCGTGACGCGATAAATGAAGTTTGTAACTTTCAAATTTTTCAAAGACTATTAACCTCTTGCGCTATCAATTAATTAGCAGAAATGTGTGCCCATCCCACCCAAAGAAATTCCAAATGAGCTTTTACTTGGAATAATTTCTGTTAAAGCTTCAAAATGTATACATACATATATATATATTTTTTTTATATGTTGTATATATATATATACAACAAAAATTTCATTTGATTTTTATATATGTAAAAGAGTAACGGTTGGTTTCCATTATTATAATTTCTCAAAAATCTTCTTGCATTTTGTCCTACAACTTCAAGTGTTGATTTCTCTATATCGAGAATTTCCATACCCAATCAGTTCTATCTTCTTCATCTAGCATTCTTCATTTTTTTCGAAATGGAAAAACAATATTGCTAGACTCGCTACCAGCCTCCTCATCCGCGCTTATCATGGCTCGCCTTTTTTTGAAAGTAGTCGAATAATATTACTACCTTCACTCACACTTTCCATTTTAGGAATCAGAATAAATATAATGCTTGCTAAAAATAACAATAAAACTATTATTATGCTGACTAGGTTTTAATTTAATATATCGGTATAAAACTAAATAAAAACTTCATACAATTTCATTGAAAAATGCAGTTCTATGTAATTGCACTAATTTCACGATTGAATATCGCTGTTCTGCTCTTGTTCTAATCTAACAGTAAAGAGCTATTACTAATATGAAAAGCAATAAAATGTGTTAAGCAAGGAGTACAATAGCGCAGAAAATTCAGAAGACGTACGCTGTACGTCAATCTCAGTATAGAAAAAAAGTACCAATGACGTATATTGCACGTCGAAATAGCGCAAGAGGTTAAAGATATCAGTGGTGCACGATAGGATCAAATTATTTTTATGCTTTTAATATTGTCTTAATTCATAAGCTATATGAGAAACGATGGATTGTTAATTCTGTAATTAATTTTGATTCGCTGCGCCTTCAGTCACAGAAGAAATTGTTATGGCAAGTGGTTAAAATCACGTTCCTCTCGATCGACACTTTCGTAATTTTCATGCAAAACCTCCACCTAGTTATCCATGTTGTTTCGTGCAGTTATTATTGTTGTTACGACTGAAAGTCATTGATTTCAGGGAGAATCAAAATTCGACCGGTTTCGTAACGATTATGCAAACAAACTTGGGTAACTCGGGGAGGTTCGATCGGCCTGGTTGAAAGCAGCTGGCTCACGATGCTCATAAATTGCAGCGAGCTATTATACAAACAATGAGCGGAGAGCAAAGTGCTGCACTTGCAACTCGAACGGCCCCGAAAGTTTTATAATTTACGTGCAACCCTGCCGCGTGCAAGTAATCGAAGACTCATTAACATTTTAACGGTCCGTGCGGAGATAAAGGCATTTCTTCCCCTTCCTTCCCTTTTTTTCTCTCCTTTCCTTCTTCCTTTTTCCATTCCCTTTTTTTCTCCTTTCTCTCGATTCGATTGCCGGAAGTGAAACGATTGTTTCAAGCCAGTTGCAGCGAGGAGAATCGACTGGAGGGAAAAAAAGGAAATAGTCCAGTCAAATTAATCATTAAAATAGAAGTAAGGTTACAAAAATTCCCATAGAGCTAAAAATTGGTATGAATGTTCAGAATACTATTATAAATGAATTGTGAAAAGTCCCCATCAATCCCCCTTGTGCAAAAAATTTTATTGATGGTGAAAGTTTGCAAAAATAGGTTTTTCGCGTTTTTCAGCTAAACGGTGAGTTTTACAGCAAAAATAGTTCAGACAAAAATTGTAGATCATCCGATTCTCTACAAAAAATGTATCCACACTTTTTTTCATAAGTATTGCCATTTCCGTGATACAGCGGTTCAAAGAACTGAAGAAATTATTTTATTCGTAATATGCACGTTAATGTACTTTTATATACATTTTTGAACCGTTATACGAGTACAAATATGAGTCCCTATGTCTTATACATACAAATTATAAAATTCTTAGAATATAAATGAACGTCAAAAACTCCGCCCCTATTTTAATTTAGTCCCATGGCCTTGAGTAACATTTGTCTTCCACTCAATTGTCAGCGTGGCGATGCTCGTATACCTGCTCCGTTTCAAAGGTATCATACTCAACAAAATACTGTTAGTCGTAAGCATTCCTTCGTAGTGACAACTCGTGGCTATCGCTTATATTTTGTAACAAAGTTTGTGCATTTTACTGTTTTTAAAAAAAAATGTCGCAATTCTGCTTTATTTGTAGTCAACCTTTGACTGAAAGTGGAGTTGTTACTGTTGATCGCGGCATGAAAGCATTAATTGATGCAAGTATTGAAAGAGGTGATGAGTTTTCGGAGTACCTGAAAGACCAGACATCTGTAAAAATTCATGTGCAGTTATAATCACTAATGGAATTCACTTCCTTCTTTCTATGTACGGAGCTCCAAAAAAAGTTACCTGCTTGGATAAACTCCGATACTTATATTTTGCAAAAAAAAACTTATAATAAAAAACAAGTACAATTAGCTTGTCTTCCCCCAACCTCTGCTGCTGCTCAACAACATCTATTCCGGGTATATTATCAAGTTCAAGTGTGGCTTGGAAATAAAATGGATCCAGAAGACTGGGGTTGGAAGTTAGTTGACAATGCATTGGAACCAATTCATACGTTACTCCCACCTGCACCAGAAAAACTCCTTAACACCATCTTTTGCAATTGCAAAAAAGGTTGCAATTCTAAATGCGGCTGTAAAAAGGTTGGACTGTTTTGTTCTTTAGCATGTACCAATTGTCAAGGACAGTCGTGCTCCAATGTTGAATCGATACTAGATGAGGATAATTACGATATCAGTGATGAGACATATGATGTATCACTTTTAGAACATATTTGTATCCAGCAGGAAGATGAAGAAAAAGAAGATGATGAAAACGAAGACAGTACACTAGAAGTTCCATTGGATTATTATGAATCCGACGAATAATTTTTCCAAATTATTTTTTCATTTATATATTACATAATTTACACAGCTTTCATCATTTTCAATACTCAATTTGAAGTCAATAGGATCACAATAGATCGTGGAATAGGCCTACCGGGGAAACCACGTTAAAAAAAAGCGCCAAGCACACTACCTCATAGGTGGTGTGGAAACGTGTGCATATTACGAATAAAATAATTTTTTCAGTTCTTTGAACCGCTGTATCACGGAAATGGCAATACTTATGAAAAAAAGTGCGGATACATTTTTTGTAGAGAACCGGATGATCTACAATTTTTGTCTCAACTAGTTTTGCTGTAAAACTCACCGTTTAACTGAAAAACGCGAAAACCCTATTTTTGCAAACTTTCACCATCAATAAAATTTTTTGCACAAGGGGGATTGATGGGGACTTTTCACAATTCATTTATAATAGTATTCTGAACATCCATACCAATTTTTAGCTCTATGGGAATTTTTGTAACCTTCAAAGTCTTATTTGACTGGACTAAAAGCGCTTTAAATGGGAAAAATAATTCGGCCGCCGTTATCGAAGACCGTTTATAATCTCATCGATTACTCGTCATGTTTATATATTCTTGGAAAACTGGGTCTCTCGAAGGATTCGTCGATTCTTCTTAATAATTCCGATGCTAAATATGGATCTCCAGGGTTTCGTGACACGAAAAGACAGAGGAAAGTAAGAATAGACATTGAGTACTTCGATTATTATCGTTACGAGGTTATTCGTGCTTGTTTTCTTTTTCCAATCTCCTGAGCTTCTAGGGAAAAGTCTAAAGGGAAAAGTCGAAATTCGATAAAAAATTCGCAACGTACCTTTGCATATTTAAACGTTCATTCCTTCAGTTGGATTTTCAAACTAATCAAACGCTACATCTTTGCTAAATTCAGCCTCTGCATTCACAAGGAATACGTTTCTTTCAATTTCTCAGACTCGGCATCGCACCTCGATGCTCCCTTTTATTCTCGTCGCGAATGTGAAATTTTAATTCACCGCCTGAGCCTTTTCCATCGAAGAAACCCTCCTCTCACGGATCGCGAATGCAATTTTAAAACAGTCTGCATATCGAAAATCGTCGAAACGAGGCGTACGATAAAATACTCGCCAGTTTAAGCTACGAAACGACGTCCTGGCAATCTCGATTGAATTTCGATTCTTCCTCGATCGACGTTTTAAGCATTCTTTCTTCCGTGATTGTTTCCCTTCGACGGTACTCGATATATCTCTTGCGAGACTCTATCCTTTCTCCCGGACAAAAAGACGGACGATTCATCTTCTGGGGGGAAAAAAAACTCATAATACGAATTTCTACGAGCTTGAGTTATCCTCTTAAGCTTCTCTTTAGATTCGTATTGTTGCTTCGATAAAATGTGGTAATATTTAGCAAGGAGAAACACAAGAAATGTAGACAGTGTGGAAGAAGTATCAAATACTTAGGAAAGAACGAATAGATTCACGTAAAGTCGAAATAAATCAATTTGATTTAATCATTTGAGTTCCGGCGCACAGTGGCAGAAAAACGTCGGAAAGTGCCACGCGGCGCGACGGCGCTTCTTCAACCACCATAGCGAAATACTACGGTTTTTCGAGTGAATAATATTGTTACGAATTATTGTGAGTAACGAAATTGTCTCTCCTATAAATAGTATCGACTACTAGAGCGATAGCAACGAGTTGCAAATGTTTCACACGTTGAATGTCAACCGTATTTCGCTACTTTCACTGTTTCTACTGAAGCGAAATTTTTTCTATTAAAATCACATCTTTATAAAATAGAAACTTTAAAGATACAGTTAGGTAGGTATTCGGCAAACCTTCATCTTTTAAATACCAGTAAATATACAGTATGTTTGAGAACTCATAAATATTGCAATTTCTAAGTGACATAAAATTTTATTTAATTCTATAGTGCCGGTCAAATAGAATTAAATGTTCAAATCGAATCATTATTTTTACAATCTTTAACCCCTTGCTTTACAATTTCTTTTGTAACCAAACGAGCAATAATTGAGAATTAATTATTAAAGTAATAATCCATCACTGTTTTCCAATATATTATACACACCGGTATAAGTTGGTGCAATATTAATACCATAGAACTGATTTCAATTAACACTACAGAATGAAAAAATTAACTCCGGGTTCTTTCTTAACCCTTAAATGCAAGAATTTCTATTTTTATTTTTAAAGTAAAAAATACATTATAATTGATATCAACTAAAATAGGAAAAATACTAAAAAAAAATCTAACAATAAGCTAAGTTTTTATTTCAATTTTTGAAAAAATATTATTTTTGCCAAATGGTTAGATTATGCATTTAAACGAAAATTACAAATTGCGACAATTTTTAAAACAGTTATTGTTTTTGTTTAAGCCCAGTACAATACCACATTTCTCGCATTTGGTTCGGGTACAACCTTTTACTGTTGGGGTATTTGCATCTCATTTTTGATTCCTGATGCACAGGCCAGTGGCCATTTTATTCTGTAAGCACTTCTTTTGGGTGAAGATGTTTGGTTGACCCTTTCTCTCAAAACTATATACGTAAATAAACAATATGTATTCAATTGGTTACACTATGCAGTAAGCTAAAATTTGTGTTTCGATATGATTTACATGACTAAATATGAGTATGTTGCCAAATTGCAACTACATGCATTTAAGGGTTAAGGCTGTGATAGTTTGAGCGTTACTACAAAACCTTGGTACCATAAAATTCGTTTTGTCATACGATTTCTGAAGGCGAGAGGAAGATGCAAAAAGTGTATATATTGGAAGGAGATTCAGAGGAAGTTAAGGAAATAGGGAATCGTTGTCACCGAAATCGAGGGCCTAACTGAACGGCCATAAATCCTCGAAGAAATGGACAGCATGAAATAGGAATACCCATATCGAGAAGAGGGACTCTAATATGATATGCCGGGATTTATCGCCACGGATGCCGGGCCGATATATCACGATTTTTTGGCAGAATCATCGGAAGAAGGAGGAAAAAAAAACTTTCCGTGTCGCCTCGTTGTAAATAATCGATGTACCTTAAACGGACAGAAAACCCGGCAGGCGATCAACTTAGAGGGAAATATTTCACGATCCTCTCTCCAGAACGACGTCGTTCGCACTTTTCACTTTCCTTGCAAATCTTACCTCGCATTTCTGAATCATGTGAACAAAAAAGAGGGTGCAAATAAAATCGCTTTCACCAGATGCTCGAATTTCTGCATGTTGAAGCAGAAATTCTGTGAGTTTCAGTTCACATAACTGAAGATGATTATAGCAGTTCTCAGAGACACTTTATTTTTCTTTCGAAATCATTCAGCTTTGCTTAATACTTTACCGTCTGATAGTCTCTTAATAGATTTTTCAAGACCAGTATTTATGGACTTTTAATTAATTAATTCGTTCCTAATTGTTAATTATCATTGCGGTTTATTATGCCAAGGAATCAGTTACGAGAATTTGTAATTTTTTAAGAGATATCATAGTCAGGGAATTATTTGCGATCAAATGACCGGTCAGAAGTGTGTAAGATGTTGAAAAAGTATCGGTCAGTAAAGTCTTAACAAAACACACGTTCACTTAGGTAAAATTTCGATTTATTATCACTGCCAGATGCTATCAATTTTTTCAACATCACAAAATTTACAAAGTTCTCTCTATAAAGACACAAATCACTGTTCTAGTCTACCACGACTTTGGATTGACTTCGACATCAGATTACAACTTCAGCCATGGATGACCGATGAAAGAGTTACCATATTAACAAAAAAGCTGAAGATTTCGCAAATCCTAACTCAGAACAGAGTACTATTTCTCCTCATCGACCGAACATCCTCCGTTTTCCGACTCCACGAAGAACATCGTCGTGCCATCTCCGGCACTTTGTTCCCCCGCGACGACCTTCCTGCTCCTCTGCCCAAGAAATTGCCGAAGGAACGACATTATTGCACGTTGTCGTGACCAATCCCCATCGACGTCCTCTCAACGTCTCTGTATTTTATTATATACTTTATCGAATCTCTCATACTCAGCTCCAGTCCTCCATTTTTCCCTCTTTCTCCTCGTCTCCTCGCTCGACACCTCCTCGTCGCCCCAAAAATGTCGTTGTTGTGAAAAAGAACGCGCAACTTGGCCCTCGAAAGCTAACGGGGATGTGCTCCACCCCCTGTGAATCGGACCTTGTCGTTTCGACGAAGCTGTAACTTTTTTATTTGACAAATCGCGAGCAATAAAAAACGGCAATCGTGAAGAGAAGTGGTAGGTTTGTCGTCGAGTTTTACGCGAGCTGATTTAAGCTTTGGGGATGTATCGTTTGGATACGTGCGAAACGACGGAGTTTCTTTCGATTTATGGAGAACCGTGAACGGGAAGAGCGATGAAGGGATAACGGAGTTCCGGGTGGATGATTACGGGAGGATGGGATTGTCGTGTTAGGAGATTTGAAATTGTGAGTTCTACGAGGGTTTTTCAAATATTCTTTCACATTTGGGAGGTTTATTCGAAATTGTGATTTAATATATTGTATTATAGCCTCGGTGATTCGGAATCCGCCTAAAACGATAGATCTTAGACATGATGACAATAGAAGTTAAGACTTTGCTTCACGTAATCTATGGTTCACGTGAAGAATACATTTCAATTGCTTTGGCATAGCTATGAACCGCTTTTAACACTTCACGGACAGGGACACTTTGAACATTAAGAGATAATCATTTACGTGTAAATTCATAACCGCCTATTTATCCGAAAATTAGTCTATTAATGTATATAAATTACATATAATTACTCTCTGTGTAATCATATTTCAACAGTAGTATTACAACTTTTCAACTCTAATTGTGTATACATGCGGCAGTAAACTATAATTAACCCTCTATAGCCCCCCCCCCCTTTTTTTGTGGTCTTCTAAGATTAGTTTCACGATAGCACAATTCAGAAATGATGAAAATAATATTTTAAATGATGGGTTAAACCTTAATTTTACACATTGAATTGCAAAGAATTTCATGATTTTCACGAGCTAAATTATAATATTGGACAAAGTTGAAAATTTGATTTTGAAGAACAGAAGCTTAGATGTGTCTTGTGTTACCTCAAAGTTACAGGAGCCCGTAGGGGGTTAAATTTTTTCTCGGACCACATGCGTCGCTAGCCCTCAAAGGGTTAATTTGTGTTACCTATTACCAGAAGTTTAACCCTAGATCACTAACCTTATTTTTCGACGCTTAACACTAGCCTACGTCTCTTCGACTACGGTGTTTACAAAAGGGGTTAAAGGGTATTATTAAAAATAAAATTTATACATGTTTTTTTCTATTATTAAAGATAGGTATTTATTTATTACGATAACGTTAACTAATATGGCATATTTATTAAATCCGTGTCGTCGAATCGACGAAGGTTAGTGATCTAGGGTTAAAACTCCATATGTTTTTTGTCGATTACATGTTACTTATCGCTAAAACTAATACTACTAGTTGTCAGCAGACTACAAAGAGTTGAAGCTAAAAATGATTAATAAAGAATATTCCTCAAATCACGATACGTAAGTAACTTTCAAATGAAATCTCGCTTGTTATCAGCCCCGAGCAGAAAAATCGCTTCTTTGCTTCAAGCTAGCAAGGACTATCCAGCGAGTAGAAAGAAAGATCTTGTCTCTCGTGTCACGAAAGACGTAGTTCAAAATTACACCAAGAATAGAACGATTCTGGATCATGAGCCGACGAGAGATACGACCTTTTTCGCGATCTAGCCGTAATCGGAGAGAGAAAAGAGATGAGGAGAGGGAAGGAGAAAAGTGGCGAACTGCCTTTAACGTCAGGAACACGCGAACACGCGATTGTTGTGTAGTTGGACGATGCAAAAGCGCACCTTAACATCTGCCAAGAGTGCACACGGCATCGTAAAAGCCACCTACCCTTCTATCGAATTTCATTTTAGAAAATAGCTCGATGCACGTCCTTCTTCGCCCTCCTACACCCTCTTTCCGCCCTTCCGAACCGATGCACGTCCCTTGATGCAACTCCAGGGAGTTACCAAGTGTAACACGATGATGAAGTGCAACGGGTAGTGCATAAAAATCGATGTATCGTTATCGTCAGTCTCGCCGATGAGACTGTTCGATCGAGCTGTAAAAAATTCTGAGATAGAGTCAAAGGGAAACGATGCACGGAAGATTCGTGTCTTAATAAACGATCCGTGTTACTGGGATGAGAATATTCTCACGAGGTGAAAACGACGATAGGGTGAGAATCGAGGGGATGGGAATAACGTGGACGTTGGGTTTAGAGGGTGTTTCCTGAGACACATCGATGAAGTTTTTGTTGATAATACGAGGAAGATTGTTGTACGATGAGGTTATTGCTTATGGTAAATATTTTCCAATCTTCGCCCTTCTTTGTACTCGTTGTAAATAGACCTGAGGGTTTGTGTTGT
The DNA here is from genome assembly GCA_910591515.1 of Cerceris rybyensis. NCBI lineage: Eukaryota > Metazoa > Arthropoda > Insecta > Hymenoptera > Crabronidae > Cerceris > Cerceris rybyensis. The sequence goes on from OU342795.1 coordinate 10,406,773, forward strand.
AAAATAGTTTATGGTAATTTGATTCTTTTTTAAGGGATTGACACATTGTGGAAGGTGTATGAAGTGAAAGGCTCACCTAGCAATTATTAGAATTCATTTCAATTCAAATTCTTTTTCAATATCAGGAATTTTTTCCTTAATGTACTATCAATATTAAAATGACCAAGACGGTCAAAATGATCGATTTTTTATTTTTTCGGAAATTTTTTTTCTACCTTATAAAACCTAAATTTCTTAATCAATCATCTTTTGCACGTCTTGATCCCTATTTTTCCAAAGTACTTATTTAGTATATTTAAATGTAATAGGTGTAATGTCGGTATCTTTACTGTTAAAGGTTAATGGTAAGAAAATCCTTATCACCACAGCTAACACTGTGGCTTCAATACCATATTAATATTCATACGGTTAATGCCCATAGTGTCAACTAAGGGTTTACAGGAAATAAACCTAAATCAATATGTCCTAGGTGAAATAACCATAACAGTGTAATCCAAAAATACCAACACTCTTTGGCCCACTTAATCAGACATTTTAAAATTTCTGAAATACTTGCACAATCAACGACTCTTAATTGAAACTCTCTAATTGACAATCTCCCACTTTTTTTCTAAACACTTTTTAAATGTACAGAAAAACAATACAGTAGATATTTCACGTGCATTTAATGGCACACAAGTTTCTTAGCTGATCGTCCTCTTTCCTATCCGATTACTCTCTTTTTCAAAGTACTTATTTAACTATAATTTAAATATACTAATATATAAATATATTAACTTATTTAACTAATATATTAACTAACCAGATTCAACACTCATACATTCACTGTTAAAAAACTCCAACGTCTCTGCCAAACGCGATTGCCCCGTCCCTCGCAACTACGTAAACGTCAACGTTCTCCATGAATTTGCAAACTTTTTCTACTCTTTCTCGCAATGCAACGCCATTCTCGAATTTAAAGAGGGAAACACAGGGACCGGCATAAAAGAAACAATAGCCCGGAATATCGACACCCGTAGCCCGTCAACGTTCTCGATATCCGAAAGCCGCTTGTCTCTCTCCGTGAAGATCCGCGAGAATATCGGTCCGAAAAAAGGTTGCTATCTGAAAAGGCGGACGTAGGACCGAGGCGAAAAATACTAGGAGCGAGGGAAACAGACAGCTTTCCAATTTCACAAATTCATGACCCATGGAAACTCGAATGTCTCTTGGTGAGACTGACTGGTGTCAATAAAATCGCATGGAAATACCTTCCGCGAAGAGGGAGAAAATCTAGGGGGGTGAAAGGAAGAGGATGGAACTCGTATCGAACGTAGAAAGAGTAGAATAGGGATGGTAACTTGGTTTTAAATCAGCCGATAGACATCTCGCCTTAGTTCACCGTTATTTGCACGTATTTCTACGCTATTTGCGCGCCTCTCGCGATGCTTAAACTCGTTTGAACGAAGGGATGAAACACGGCGATGGATAGAAGGTCGGTTGCTTCTTAGAAATTGAGAGCAGACTTCGAAATAAATCGCTGAAAGGAACACGGGATTGAAGGGAATTGGAGTAAGATGAAAAATTTTACAGTCGACGTTACGCTTGGGGAGGAAAATTTTTTAAAAAATGTGGGGTGTGTGGATTAGCGGGGAAATATGTGCGAAGATAAATTTGAAATTCATAATGTCGAGTATAAGCGTCCTTCGACTTTCGTATATTCTACTTTCGCACGTTTTCAAAAATTCAATTTATTAACCCTTTGAGGACTAGCGACGCAGAAATGTTGCCGGGGAAAAAATTTAATTATAATCTTTCGTCGGTCGTTTACTCGGTTACAGTTGAAAACTTGAAACACAACTTTTGCATTATAATTGTACTAATAGTAATTTATACATTAGTAGTCTACGTTATATACGTTAATAGTCTAAGTTTCTGTCAAAAAGCCAGGTTTCGATCACGAGATAAATGATGGTTCGTGAAAGTTTTCGATTCACTAGATGAATCTTTGAATATTCACAAATTTTTGTCGCTATTCAAAAAAAGGTTTGCTTACATGCAATCACTGCCAAGAAATGTTGTAGCTCGCGCTCACTCACACATTGTCTATTAGAGGTTTTCTAACATTGTAATATTGTTTCTAGTATTAGCTACTAACTGTTAGAAAATCTCAAGTACGCAAAGAAACCACATTAACGTGCGATTTTAAATATTTTTCCTATGTCCTTCTAATTCGCAGAAATTTTCAGGAACCAATGTGCGACAGTCGATGACCAACTGTAGTTTTTAACCCTTTGAGGATGACGGACGCTTATATATGATCAGAGAAAAAATCTAATTACAATTTATCGGTACACATATGCTCGATTAGAGTTGAGAAATTGAAGGGTACCTCTTCAAATATCATTACGCAATTAGTACTCCATAACTCCAATACATTAACCATGTAGCTTTTTAGATAAAAGTTTTTTTCCCATCGCCAAATAAATAATTATCTCTCAATCTTCAAAAAAGTCTCCGTCCGCAAAGGGTTAAGAAGTGTAACCGTCTTTTTATAAAATTATATGTCACACAGAGTCAATGTTTTGTCCGGTTAAAAATAAAATAAATTGTGTTAGATAATTTTCTAACTTTTGTAAAACTACCGGAAGATTTTACGAAAGGTTATTTGACTTTCGTCGGACGATAGAGCCGCACAGATTTGAAATCCGATTGTCCATTGTTTGCATTCTCGACGTCGATGCGACGGTAAGAATGAAAAGGTCGAAAAGAGTTCACAAAAGTATGCACACGGAAGCGTCGAGTTAAAGATAGTATATCGCGTAAAGAGAACAAACATGAAATGGAAGTGGAGGGTGGAAGAGCACGATTCCTCGCGCTGTTTCAGTGAGTTTATCGTCTGATTTCACAGCGGAGATAGTCCAATTGCGAGCCATTCTGCGCCATTACTTAACGACGACTCTCGGTCTGTTCAGTCGTGCAATGCCGGCAATGTTTGTCTAATTCAACAAATAAAACCGGAGTTTACAACTAGCGTTTTACAAAGCGCAGACCCACGCACAGTAATATTTGTCCTCGCTGCCAGCTAAATCCCAGATTTATCCTACCCTCGAGAGCATACATTTCGTTAAAATATCTCGCTTAAAAAGTGTATCGAAATACACCATGAGACATCGTTTCTATCGCCCCGTATAATTAACGTTCTCCACTTGAAATATTCCACCACTTTCGTAATTCCCGCGCGAATCAATTCTCCGCGGGAAAAGTGTACTCGTTTTAAATGACTTTAATCGACACTTACAAACTGAGCGATAAAAACGATGTCTCTCCAGAATCCCCGACTCCTCGAACATCGTCGAATAGAGTTCAATCGAGCGAGACACGAACCCCGCGTCAGGATGATTAGGTTTCGACACGATAATTAAAATCTCGAGGTTGATCGATAGCACGTTTAACACGACCGATATCCCTAAGGGGTGTCAAAGGTTACCCGTCGAAAGGGGAAGAAGGAAGAGCCAAAAGGACGGAACGAAGACGCGATAACTCGCAATGGAAGAGGGCAAAGAGGACAAGGAGGATGCAGAGGATGAAGACGACAGAGAAGAGAAAACGGAAGGATGGAGAGAGCGTAAAGCGAAGAGAGAAAATTGAACTTAACTGGGGTCAAATTGACTCTAGTAGGGAGTCCCTGCATTCAATATGGCGACTTCCTAATAGAGTCAGGCTGACTCCTTTTAAGACGTTCACCGGACCGACGTGCAACGTACTTAAAGGGCGCGATGCTTCAACGAAGTTACGCCGACTTATATTACAAAGTGTCCGTTAATTTAATAAGACACGGAAAGATCGGGAGTCGATTGTTCTCCTTTGGATGGTAAAAGGGAACGATGGTAAATGTTACGTTCTTTCGTGAGAGTACCTTTCGCGATGTAATCTATGTAACGCGATATAATGTAATGGAATTATTCGAGTAAGTGAGAAAAACGAGCGAGGAGAAGCGTATCGCTTTATCGAGAATCGAATTAAACGAGAGTACCGGTCATGTTTTAATATGCATTATTGAGCTTTAGATATTTCTTTCGCCTTTTTCCTTTCCTCTTCTTTTTCTTTCTCGATTCGTCTGTCTGTCTCTCGTTTAAATCACACTCGAAAGTACCTTCTCGTCTGTGCATTCGGAAATGATGAAAGATCGTCGATGTATTTTACAGCGTGAAAGCGTAATGTCCCGTTTATTGCACATTCCTGGACGTAATAAACATTTTACGACGACAAGTTCGCGCTTCGTCAAAAGTACGCGTGAAATCGCCGATGCAGGTGGGTTGTTCGCGCATGCGAAATTGGAAAATTAAATCGCATAATGCTCGTAATTGGTACATTAAATTGAATTTAATTAAATACCATTAATTGCATTCGACCGATCGACCAAACACTGAGTTAGGGGTGGTGCAATCAATTCGCAAAGTTATTATCTACCGGTTGCAATTAACTTGCGATATAAAAAATCATCGAGCCATTTGTGACTCGGATTGCGCATGTCCTTCGTTTTATTTCACGAGGACAATTTGAAACGTGGCAGAAATATTTGCTGATCGTACGAAATTGTCGCGATTCAGGCCAAATTGATACCGAATCGGTAATTCCACGATTGTGGCTTTTTAATTGGTTAACTGTGGCGACTTCTTTTGAGAGTGCGCATCTATAGTCCGACAACTGAAAGATGACTAGGGAGAGGCGGAGCTTCTCTTTTTCAATCGCCTATTTCTGCTATTTTGTTTTTCAAATCGCCAAACCCTGTCCCCCAAAGTAAACACTCCATATAGTTTATTTTAGAAGGCTGGGCTTCGAAATTCTAAAAACGAAATGACGGAAATAGGCAGCTAAAAACGGGGACTTCGTCGAGTCCTAGCCATCTTTCAATTGTCGGACTGTATGTGGACCATGAAAATCGAGAGATGAGCAGAGATCTTTCTCAAATTATTTATATCTTTTAGTTTTCCCTTTTATTTCAGGATGGCCTCGAAAATATTTTCATAAAATTCAAGATGTTTGTAATATTTTCGTTAAAATTCTAATTTAAATAACCTGTGGTCGATAACTTTTATGCACGACGAGTATACTCGTCAATCACAGCTAACTGATTAACACTAGAACTACCGGTATTATATCTGTTATATTTCAAAATATTAAACAAGTACTTTGGAAAAAGAAAAATCGAAAGGTGGAAAAGTTGATCTGATTCTGTAATCTGTACTTTATAAAATCAACGTGGAATGTCTGTTCTATGACTGTCATATAAACTTAGATTTTTGGAAAAAACAGGGTACCAGTTATTTTAACTTGCTTGGTACTTCTAATGTTAAAGTATCCGATACGAAATCCTACCATTCCACTAAAAAAAGCTTCTATTTAGACAAAAATATAGAAATCTGCAACACAATAAAATCACCTCACAAAAAGCTGTCCAGGTTCTAACTAATTGTATCGTTTCAAATTTGACTATTCGAGAATCAAAAACACGAATGTATTGGGTTGGCAAGAAAGTAATTTCGGTTTTGTAGTGTGAAATGGAACTTAATTTTTTTTAACAAAGAAGTTTTTCGATGACCTTTTGCCATCGTTTTGACAAATTCGTGATTCCGTTTTTATAGAAATACTGGCCCATATCAACAAAAACCAGAACCCAATGCAATTTTAAGCTATCATCGCCATTGAAAGTTTTACCATTCAAAAAGTTTTGCAAGCTGAAAACTAAATGGTAATCTAATGGTGTCAAATCAGGGCTACATGGAGGCTGTAACATCACTTCCCAACCAAACTTAGATTTTGCAAAAAATAAAAAAGTAAAATATATCAGAAATGGTCGTTTTTCACTCTATGTTAAAATTCTCCTAAACAAACAATTACAAACAAAATAAAGCGCAATTCATTTCTAAGCCAAGTCAAAAGTTTCACAACTTTCGATTGTTAGAAGAAAAAAATCATAACATTGTCAGAAATCATTGAGAACAAACGTAACGATGGCTCTCATCAAAAATCGAAATTACTTTCTTGCTGACCCAATACTTTTACGATTTTCGTGACTTCTACGTTCACGCGAATACCACCGTTTCCACGAGTCTTGCAATTGTCGCGATTACAGATGCGAATCGAAGATCTATCGGCTACTGAATGCAACTAACGAATGATTTACAAATGCCCGCGTCTGCACATTGCGATGATTGCGCAGGGTCACGCGGTAATTAAGCCGATTGTGAGAGACAGAGAAACCATGCGAATACTAATGACGTAACAAGATAGGTGTACTCTACGTTGACACACGAGCCGCATAGAGAACTGGGAATGCAAATAATATTTATATAGTTAATACCGTTCTTCCCCAATTTCGTTTCTATTGTAAACATCGACGATTGTTTGGTTATTTTTAGTTCCTCCGAAACGACGAATTAAGCTTGCTAATTGGGCGGAAAACGGCACTTTCCATGCGTCCTACATATGACGAAATCGGTGTCCTCATTCTACTTAGAGTCTGATTCTTACGTATTGTATATGTATATACAAGGAATAATGGGGCCGTTAAATTTCGAAGGTAACGTCGATGTCTTTGCTCTATACCTTCGTGTTCTCGTTGCGAAATTGTCATGTTATTATAGAGCCGTATATCTCCGCTGATGTAAACGTCGTGACACTGCATACATGGATAAATTTAGCGGCGATCAACGGAACGGCTGCTCGTTGATTTAACTCGAAGTCGTATCACGCGATTCTCTTTTCTTCCTGCGATATTTGATTTGTAAATTTGTAGATCTACCATTTATAATGAACTCCTTACTCCAAAGTTTTCTTTTCTGACGGGGCAAAGACTCTAAATTAATTCCTGATATCAAAGGTCTTCACTGGTTTCTGATATTTCGTATAACTGAATATAATATTAATTGTATAGAAATATTGAGATTGTTTTGTGACCGGCTGATTTATTCGATTTAACAGGTTTTGAAATATTTTGAAGTTTCCTATTCCATTTTTCGTTCCACGAGTCTGACACGTTGCTGTAGGCTAAGCAGTCAAATATACTTCTTAGACCTAGAAGTTAGGTCATTTTTGTAATCAACGATTGTTCTTGCAATTATGTTATTCTTTCACACTTTTAATTCTTCTATTTATGTATTCTATTTTATACACTTTTAATTCTTTGTATTCTTCCAGTTGTAAAATTCCGCTGGTTGCTCTGGTCGCTCAGCGTCCTTCCAGGGCCCGCACATTTTTGGGTGCTCCAGAAACAATTTATACGATGCATATATGCACTCTTTAAATTCACGTTGGCCTTTTAATTCATATAAAGTATTTTTAAATATTACTATGTATTTTTTATACATCTGTGACTTATTTTACAAACTTGAATAATGCCTTAGAGCACGGGTGTCAAACTCAAAAGCTAACTTGGGCTAAATAAACAATGCTTAACTTTAGGTGGGCCGCAAAAAAAATCAGTTTATATATAAAGTATATTATAATTTTATATGCTGGTTTCGTTTCTAATTCACATTTCTATTTTATTTTTACTTTGCGTCGGATATATTGACTGGGCCGCGAAAAATGTTCATCTCGGGCCGCGAGTTTGACACCCCTGCTTTAGAGTATGATATCTGATGGAGCATTCTTTGTGCAATGGTGTTTGGCACAATGTGCAACTATATCTGCTTTCACTTCTTTTTCCATTGGCCAAACAGACTCTATATTTCCATGTTGGAAATTTCTTTTTACATTTGCCTATTATTGGTTCAAGCACATGTGTTTAATATTGACAGACAGCCTATATGGTGGCTCTATGCGTATGTAATTCGTCGTATTTGAATTATTTTCTTCATCTAAAATCATATTCATTGATTTTTCTTCCGATGTCCATAAGTGTATTAAAGCAAGCAAGAAATCCTAAGTCATCGATTGAGTCGAAAAAACATGAAAACGAGATATCTCGTCACCCATCTTCAATGCGTTAACACTAGAATTATCGGCGTTAAATCTATTGTATTTCAATATATTAAATATGTACTTTGAGAAAAGAGAAATCAAGAGGTGGAAAAGATGATCGATTCGATAGTTTATATTGTATCAAATCAACGTGAAATATCTATAAACTTGGAGAACTTTTAGACAAAATTGGGAACGAATCATTTTGACTTACCTGGAAGTTCTAGTGTCAACTCAGAATCGCAGAATAGAAACTTCCAACATATTTAACTTCGAAAGACACAACCAACCCAAAGAGTCAATGTATCGCGGGTGTTAAAAACAAACAATTCTTTCAGGGTCCGAATAAATTCGCGAAAGACGTTGCAACGATTGAGAGCACGAACTTTTTCCGTGGAAGCCGTTGTTAAAAATGTCGCAGTGCGACGTGCCCTGCAGATATAACGCGGCTAGAAACCCGTACACGTATTCTGCGCGTACGTGTAAACACATGCACATCCCTTGCATTCGGACACAGAGAAAAGTTGTACTCCCGCACCCTCGGATTCGAGGCTGGTTCGTGTACTCGGTGTGAAAGTATTTGAAAATTTTCGTACACGTGTCGCGCGAATACGCTTCAATTGCACAAAGTGTGTACCCTTTTTCCTTTCATGAAGCGTGGAAGCTCGATTGTCGAGCTTCTTGAGTTACCGAGGGTGCGCACGCGACGATAATTAAAACGATGTCGCGACAAACGACGACGATGTTCTAAAACGACGGTAAAAATTTCTACCACTGCAACATAGACATTGAATACATCGGTGTGCACTGATTTCGTAGAAAATTTGGGTGATTTTTATTTTTCAAAATAGTACTTGGATAAATTACACCGAGTTCCGTGGAATTTCATGATAATGATGATGATCTTCAGAGGTATTGTTCGATGTGAAGGTATATCCATCATGAGATACGCGGTTTAATTAGAACGGACGAGATTCGTTGGTAATGGGAGATGAATTAAAATCAGATCTGATATTTGACGTTTGCTAATGTGAAATTTACGAGCATTGTCCGTACAGTGTTCTCGACGAGAAAATAAAGGAGACGTCTCTCAGCCTTTCATCTTCGGATACGAACTAATTATCCGACAATTCGGTGAACACGATCCGATACCGAATGGGTATCGTGGCTATCCTGCGTTTCGCGAAGCATTAATTAACGTCACGATCGCAGCGTATTACACTTGACGTAGCTGTGAGGTATACGTGTCACGTTTATCCTCCTGCAATCTGTCTCCTTCGCGTCGCTGATCCGCATACGCATGTCCGCGCTCCGAGACGTATGGTCGGCTCGATAAATACCGCGAGAATGTACTTCCCCCTCCACACGATCAAGGAACACATTTGCATTCGATTAAAACACGTAATACTACGTGTTCCCGCTCAAATTCTGACGTTTCCGATACACGAAAGGGGTGGACCATGTATATTCTACTAGATCATACAGATATGTATGATCTAGAAACATGTCCCTTATCATTTCGCATGATTGCAATGTACTGACCCTCCGACTAGGATTAGTATGTGAGAGACGGATTTTTCTTTTTATATAACAATACCAGCTGAAAGTTCCTGTGCTTCGCTACGGTTTAATATCATTAGGATTAAGGAATACTTAAATTAGGAAAAGTTAAGTTTAACGTTGATACCATAGAAGGAACGCTCATGCAAAATTTCAAGTTTCTAGGTCAAGTAGTTTCGGCTCTGAGTTGATGAGTTTAGCCCATACTTTAACACCCCAAAACCCCCCCTAAAATTTCGAATTTTTTAAAACCCTTTCTTAGTGAGCACCTAAGACCCAAGGGGAAGGTATGTTCCAAATTTCATTGCAATCCGTTCTGTGGTTTTTGAGACTTCGTGATGAGTGAGTGAATCAGTCAGTGGTATTTGAGCTTTATATATATAGATATTATGGGGGCAAAGTACAACATATATCTCGTTATGACAAGGGAACATCCCGAGGTGTAAATCACCGGTTTTTATAAAATTTTAGTATGATATAGATCTCGTCAAAATATTTGGCACGTATTTTTTCTTGTTGGTAACCGTCCACATTGACGGGGTGAAAACAACCCACAAAGTTGAAAAAAAAAGTATTTTTTATAATATTCTTTAAACAAATGGGTCTTTTAAAAAAAGATTCATATCGTTGGATTCGTGGTCGAAATGTGTTAATTTTCACTCTACAGAAAATGTTTGTATCTCTAATAGTTTCGGAGATATTCAATAAAATAGTTTTCTTTACCCCGACTTTGGGGGCGGTTTTTATGTCTTTAACGTAGACGATTACCGATAAAAAAATAAGTGACAAATATTTTAACGAGATCTATATCATACTAAAATTGCATAAAAATCGGTTATTTACAACCCGGTTGATGAGCAGGGTTTCACCACTGTGTGAAGAAACAGTTTTAGACGAACACAGCGTTCCACTTTATTGTGTGTACAGATAAAATAACGTGCTACAATGAGTTGTAATGAAAAAAGGGCAATATGGAGAACGGAAGTTTAGTCCCTCTGTACACGACCATCCGGTAAGGCGGTCGTCCATCGGTCGTCCGTGTTCGGGCGCGAGTATTTGAATACTCAACACTCCCCCTCAAATGGAGCGCACCTTCGATTCCGTGGTATCGGCTGGACTCCAAGAAGCATCAAACACTTATAGTGCTTCTCCCGACTCAAGCCCTTCGTCAGTACGTCAGCTGACATGTCATGTGTTGACAAATACATCAGCTCGACTAAACCATCTTCAACCGCTTCCCGCACGAAATGGTGCCTTACGTCGATGTGTTTCGTCCTTGCGTGAAAGGTGGAATTTTTCCCAAGTGACAATGCCCCTTGATTATCACAAAAAATCGAGGTCTTTCCTTTAACCTTCAATCCAACTTCAGCCAAGAACTTTTGGATATATATGGCCTCCTTGGCTGCTTCGGTTAGGGCCATATACTCGGCTTCTGTAGAGGAGAGTGCAACGGTCCGTTGTTTTCGAGACTCCCAGCTAATGACTGCTCCTCCCATGGTGAATGCGTACCCAGTGTACGATCTGCGATCCACGGGGCATCCGGCCCAATCGGCATCTACAAAACCTATTGGATCGCCTATTGCCTTTCGATATACAATACCGTACTCAGAGGTTTCCTTCAGGTATCTCAACACCCGTTTAGCAGCGGTCCAGTGTACCTTCTCATAGCAAGTATTGAATTGACTGAGGCAGCTGACCGCGTATGCCAAATCTGGCCTCGTTGCCACGGCTAGATAATTCAGTGCTCCGATCAACTCACGATACGGCTTCTTCAACGACTCCTCGCTGTTGCCGTTGTCGTTTCTGCTCAATTTGCAACCGGATTCCATAGGTACGGACACTGGATTCGCGCTTTCCATTCCGAATCGCTGAATAATATCATTTATGTATCCAGCTTGTGACATCGAAACAAAATCCTTACCTCTGTTGATCTCAATTCCTAGGCAGTATTGGACGTCACCGAGATCCTTGACTTCGAAGTGCTTGAGCAGACCACTCTGCACAAATTTCAGCGCTTCTGTATTTCTATAGGCGATCAAAATATCGTCTACGTATACCAGTACAAGTAACGGCTCTCCCTCGCGATTCGAGTAATATACGCAGGGATCAGCGCTGGTTGGTTTCAAACCCATTCCTCGGAGCTTCTCGTCCAGCGTTCTATGCCACTGACGTCCTGCCTGTTTCAGACCGTAGAGGGCCTTATTTAGTCGGCACACTGTATCGTTTCCACGCAGCTGCTTTATCATGTTTCGCGACTTCTCTCCGATAGGATCGCCGCTGTCTTTGCGATTTGCAATTTCCTCCAAAGACTCGAGCAGCAGTTCCGGCTTTTCCATAAAGATCTCTTCATCGATCTTACCGTGTAAGTAAGCCGTAGTAATATCCAGCTGGTGGACATTTAAATCGAGCTGAACCGCCAATGCCATGAGTAATCGCACAGAGCTCAGCCGAGCTACAGGGGCGAAAGTGTCGTGGAAGTCGATTCCCGGGCGCTGCGAAAATCCTCTAGCCACAACACGTGCCTTCCTTCTTTCAATGGTTCCGTCGGCCTTGTATTTATTCCTGAGTACTGTCCTGCAACCAACTATGTCGCGATTCTTAGGGCGATCGACTATACTCCAGGTATCGTTTCTGACAAGTGATTCGATCTCGTCCAGAATCGCCTCTTTCCATTGGTCGACATCTGGTCCCTGAAATGCTTCTTGCCAAGAAACTTCAGCGATGCTAGCTTGGACATGCTCGACTTTTTCTTCGGTATCTGTAAGAACTTCGTCCGCGTTGCCTTGACTGACCTGAGTTGGAACCTCGTTGTACCTTTTCCTTGGTCTTCCCCTTTGACCTGTTAGGATTTTGGACGGCCTTCCCGGTCCCCTCTTCAACACGGTAGTCGCATTCTGCCCAGTGACCTGCTCTTCCTCGCAATCAGCCTCCGTCGAATCGAGGTTACTCGTCCGATCTTCCCTGATGGCATCCTCGGTTACAGCGTCACGGTGAAGTTCGACTTGACTAGGCGAACAAACGTACTCCAGTTCCTCAGCTCCGATTTCATTCTGCTTTGGCTCCTCGGCCCTAACTCGATCTTCCTCCGGTATCTCCCCCTTGGATTGTACAGCATCCTGAAATTTTACGTCACGGGAGATAGTTACCTTTTGTTGACTGGGGATCCACAGACGGTATCCTTTTGACGACTTGTCATAACCAATGAATATGCATCTAATTCCCCTATCGTCAAATTTTCCTTTTTTCGGATTCTTATTTAGGGTGTATGCCACCTCTCCGAAAGTTCGAAAATTCTCGACGTTGGGTCGCTCCCCATGCCAGACTTCGAAAGGAGTTTTCTTGTCGAGTGCCGAGGTTATACATCTGTTCCTGATGTAGTTTGCCGTAGATACGGCTTCAGCCCAAAAAGATGGTGGAAGTCCGGATTGCGCAAGCATACACCGCGCCATTTCGACGAGAGTTCGGTTCTTCCTCTCGGCGATACCGTTCTGCTGCGGTGTATACGGGGTGGTGAGCCGCCTTCCTATGCCTTCTTTCTTGAGGTACTCATCGAAATCGTTGTTTCGAAATTCCAGTCCGTTATCGGATTGTAACATTTTGATTCTTCTGCCCGTCTGTCGCTCAGCGAAACTTTTGTATTCCTTGAATGTCCGTAGCACCTCACTTTTGCTACGTAGGAAACTTACTTCCGTCCATCTTGAGCGGTCATCCGTGAACGTAACAAAATATTTTGCCTTTCCGTTCAGATGACCAAACCTCTCATGCCATATTCGAAGCATGGACCGTGTCTCATCTGTCGACGCTATGTAGGCTTTGTGTTCCGGGGCTTCCCGTAGATAATATAGATCGCCTATTCGATCTGCAATTAATACTACCTTTCCATTATTATTTCTTACCATGGCTTGTCTCTTTTCAAAAACCACACTGTTTCCACCATCCGTGACCTTTGCTACCGATACCAAGTTGCTTCTTAGGTCTGGAACATGCAGTGTATTTTGTAAATGAGTACTGGCTGAGACACTTCCATCGGTTGTGATAATTCGTACTGTCCCCTTTGCCTTTATTCGGGTTGAAGCACAATTAGCTAAATTCAGGCAAGCATTTGTAGATGCGCACATGTCAAGGAAACTTTCCTTGTCGTTACAGAGGTGTGATATGGAAACGACTAATGTTGCACCGATTGAAAGAAGCTAGCAACGTGCAGCACTATCTGGATGAGTTTTTTGATATCGTTCACAAGTTATCAGAATTGTCCATTGACGTTTGCGCCGAGCAACAATCCATGATGCTCATACATGGATTGTTGCTCGGCGCAAACGTCAATGGACAATTCTGATAACTTGTGAACGATATCAAAAAACTCATCCAGATAGTGCTGCACGTTGCTAGCTTCTTTCAATCGGTGCAACATTAGTCGTTTCCATAAGGATATCTTCTTGGCCGGTCCTTTAGATTCAAAAATCGATTCCAGCTTCAACCATACTTCCCTAGCAGTCTCACACTTCTGAACTTGTTTCAGTTCTGCGTCGTTGATTGCTAGGTATAGATCAGCCTTTGCCCTATCGTCCTCATCTATCCAGGCTATCGCAGCAGCTTCTTGTTGTGCGTTTCCAGCCGCAACTTCCGGCTTAACCTTCGAGCCGTTTGCATACGCCCACGTTTTATTTTTTATCATTATGGCTTTTATTCTCAGTTTCCAGGTATCGTAGTTGTCCCTCGACAACATCGGGATTCGCGATACTCCTACTGAAGCCTGATCCATCTCTGATTCTTTTTGTTAAGATTCCAATTCTTACTTAACCTCTCAGATGACCACGTGCCAGTGGATTGACTTTTTAAACACGAGTGTTCTTTTCCTGTTTCTGTTTTCAACTTCTTCCTGGGCCCATAACCTGATGAGCAGGGTTTCACCACTGTGTGAAGAAACAGTTTTAGACGAACACAGCGTTCCACTTTATTGTGTGTACAGATAAAATAACGTGCTACAATGAGTTGTAATGAAAAAAGGGCAATATGGAGAACGGAAGTTTAGTCCCTCTGTACACGACCATCCGGTAAGGCGGTCGTCCATCGGTCGTCCGTGTTCGGGCGCGAGTATTTGAATACTCAACACCGGTATGTTCCATTGTGAGTATGTATATGGAAACATTAAAAAATCAATTGTATATTTCTTCTAGAAGTGGTTAACAGGTTGCAGCTATATAACTGTGGAGTCTGTTTACAGAGTCCTCAGACCTGACTAAATTCTTTTAACACTAGATTTACCAGCGTGAAATCTATTATATTTAAATATGTACCTTAAAACAAGGAAAATTAAGACGTGGAAAAGATGATAGACTCGGTATTTTATGTTTTATACGATAGACGAAGAATATTTATTCTACGGCTCTCTCATAAGCCCGTAGAACCTTTGAAATAAATTGTGTACCAGTCATTTTGACTGATTTGGTAAATCTAGTGTTAAATCCTCACTCTGTGACTTTCGCTCTTACAGTAAAGACCTACCCTCTCCATATATTCCAGAGTAAAGTCTTAATTGATTTTAAACAAAGTGTTTTTATTTAAAGCCCTAAAAACCAATACAACGACCCGCAAATACAAAAACCATTTCGAATTTATCGAAATTTCTCCCACCCCTATAGATTCACCCATTCAAAAATCGTGCAACTCGACAAGATAATAGATTTCTTATCGACGAATCATCGTAACAAAAGGTCGCCCGTAGAACCGTATCAAAACGCGGGAAAAGAGCGAATCGAACTGCTCGCATAAAGGATTGGAGAACACAGGGGAGAAAGAATCATCGTCGAACAAAATTGTAGATCCGCGTATTGTAGAGAATTGCAGGTAACAGAGAGGGATGGTAGAATGGCGCAGTGTACGCAGTGGAAACGGCACTCGTACAACCGATGGCTTGTCTGGCTTGTACCGCAATCGGGCTCATTGTCTGTCGACAAGAGTACCGCCGGCGGAGTACAAAGCGTCCGAGGTATTCGCTCTACTCTGCGTATACTACAACTCGTGAACAGCGGCTGCATCGTCATTGCAGCTCGATAGAAACTAGACGATCTAGTGTAAATAGGGAACGCTAATGTCACTCGTGTGCTCGTGCTCGTACGCACGTACGTATGGTCTGCATATGCCGATGGTATCGTATGCAGTTGTATGCACGTGGCTGTTGAGTTTCGGGTTCACGTTTCACCCCGGGAAATCGTGCGATCGATTCGATGATACGTGCCAAGATCGAAATTGTCCGAACGAAATGTATTGATACGATTATTCGAGGTATGGTGGCTAAGCGCAATGCAGACGAATGTTCCTGCAGTGGGAATTTTCGTGGCGATCGTAGGTTTACCGATTTTAACACTTTGAGTGTTGTGGATGCATTGGGGCATTCGGAGAGAGATATCGGGATGGGTTGTGGGTTCGTATGTATTGTGGAATATTAGAAAGAAGGCTAGCGGTAGGAATGCGAATGGAATGTGGCTTTGATTCAGATATTCGAATTGGACCGTCTCGAATGAGAGGGAATGTGTTATATGGAAAATAAGTTAGAGGATGGACTTAGTTATGAATAATGTTAGGGGGGCAGGAAAGTAACGTCATTCCTCCTGATATTTTGATGAGAACAATTAATTTTTGTCAAACCGGCATTGAAAATTTGCACTCTGTGTGGAAACAGGTCGAGTTAATTCGAGCGCGCTAAACAGGTCAAACTGTGCACACTCGAGACAATTCGAGCGGCGTTGTATTTAAAATTAAAATAAAAATTTTTATTAATTTTGCATTTGTTTTATTTCTTTGCCAAAACAATGTCTATAGTGTGTTTTTTTCTACATAAAAAAAATTGATTTTTTTTTAAATCTGTCCGTTAAGGGGTTAAGAATAAAAACTTGGTATAAATTTATTTGTTGGAATCTAATATAAAAAGTGACATTACTTTCCGGTCCCCCTAGTAAATTAGAGAGTAACTGAACTTCTTTCCAGTATTCCATAATAAACTAGATGAAAACTGTCGGTGTGAAATGTTCACACTTGGATTTATATTGGTTTCGTCAAGTTGTTTAATCTGACACGTCATACAAAGAAGAACACGTACGTCTTTTAGCAATAAAACGTATTATGTCGTTAAAGTTCGCCATTTTGGGACACCCTCGTTGAAAGTTCCGTCCAGAGGTATTCTATCATCGAATATTGTATTATCATTTGCAATTGGTGTGTTCTATTTGATTTAAATCCATCGAAAAGTATATTTTTTCCAACGGAAAGCTGCACTGCTTTTTTTAACCATCACGATCAATTTCCACCAATGTACAGTCTTCCAAAGGATCGGGAGGATACTGCATTTTTTATCGGCTGGCGGAATCGGAGAGAACGTTGATCCATGTGGATTCCGTGACAGTCCTATCGTACGGGATAATCGTAAACATGACGAACGTTCGTTCGATGCAGTCACGATCCGCCGTAAATGTTCACGTGCATTTAATTCAGTGAAACTCCCCCGTTTACTGCCACCGGAGGCATCGTTCTCCGAGGAAGCAGGCGAAGGGAATCCGTTACGATTTAATGCGAATTTAAACGCCGATCAATGGTGACAGCGAGCCGAACCGTTTGTTACTCGTAAAAGCACTACGATTTCGCGTACAACCGTGAAATGTAAATTGAATCGGTCAAAAGGGTTTACAAATTTGTCCTTTACTTCAATAAAAAGAATTTTGTCTGTTTTTTTTAAGGATAAGAAATGTAATGGTATTGTCAGGACGTATGGTTGATGAAATAATTTGAAACTTCGGTTTCCCGTGAACAAGGTTTCAATAAAAGTAGTATCTTAACTAGTCGAACGCTCAAAATATAATGTCTAACTTAGCTATCTATTTAGCATGAAGGAGCCGCTCCCACGCAACCGGCAAATTTCCGTGGCCGCTCAGCCAATCGGAAAACGCGAAAATTAACCGATTGCGCCCTCTTTTCCTTACGCCCTTGGCGCGCTTTTTAGGGAAAAGTATAATGTAATACATAACTATTTCTATATAATTCATGGCACTTACAAGAGCTATTGACAATGTGCAGGGATTCTAGAAAACTCTAAGTGAAACTAAACACAAAAGGCACTTCTCTCAAAAATGCACGAGAGTAGAAAAACTCTCTATGTAGGTGGTCGCTACAGTATCAGTGAGAATCTGAAGTTTAATTTGGATAAAATGAAATCATTGGGTTAGGATGTTACAACCTTTGTGTCATTATCATCAAACGTTATCGGTATCGATGCGTATTGGGAATATACAGCGAACATAAACCCGTGAAACGGACTGTTTCATTATTGATACTAAGCTCCCTGCTTGAAATGCTTGATTAATGAATATTAAATGGATCCCTATTAACCGAATCGGCCTAGTGGTTGCGATGGTTTCGAATACTCAGCGTCACGATTATTTGATTTTGGTATTCTTGCATGGGATAAATTACTACGGCTTTCACTTTCATGTTGTCGAGGGTTGCACAAAATAACGGGGTATGGGTGAGCTTTGGCTGCTTCATTAACGAATGGACGTTATTGTGTGTATTGCAGTATAACATAAAGAAGCGGGAAGAGGTGCAGGAGATGCCACAGGAAGAGCCTAATCCTTTGATGCGTAAGAAGAAGACGCCGGAGGAATTGGCCGCGGAAGCCGAAGCAGAGGAAGAAGATGAGTTAACTAGTATGTATTTTACGAAACTATAATTCTAATAATACTCGACAATGTAATAAATCTACTTTTGTCAAACTGACTGAAAAAAGGATTGGTAAAATGGTGAAGAATGAGACTTGCAATTAGCGATTCCGAGGTCAAAACATTCTATAATTCAATTTTGGAAATGTGACCTAAGTTATCACTTAACACTAGATCTATAGAAGTTGCTAAGTTCACACATTCCTACTTCTTTAATACTAGATTTACGGCCGCTAAATATGGCATATTTAACCCCTTGCCTTACAATTTCTTTTATGACCGAACACCTAAAAGCTCAGAATTAATTGTTGGATTAATAATCTATCACTGATTTCTGATATACCGGTATAAGTTGATGCAATGCTAATAGTATCGACTAATTTCAACGACACCTGACCTACCGATATTTTCTATTGATAGTTTTTGGAAAACTTGAAAATTTTCTATACCATTTACGGCGTCACGTGTGCCACACGTCATTGTAAGATAAGGGGTTGAATATACTAAATAAGTACTTTGAAAAAATGGATCAAACGGCAAAAAATACGGTTAGTTAACTGAATTGTATATTATAAGATACATGTGAAATATTTACTGTACTGCTTCTCTTTCGATTTGAGAAAAAATTTGAAGAACCAGAAACCCGTCTATTTGACTGCTGCCGTAGATCTAGTATTAAATAAATATTAGAGAAACGGTTTTAGTAGATATTTCACGTGTATCTTGTAATCCACGAACTCCCTAAGCGATAATCTTCTTTACTGCACGCTCTTTCCTCTTCCAAAGTATTTATTTAGTATAATTAACCCTTTGAAGACTAGCAACTCATATATGTGGATTGGGAGAAAATCCAAACATAGTAAATCAAAGCATGTATATGTAATTGGAATTAAAAATTTGAGATACACTCGTTGAAATATTATTCCTCAAATAGAAATTTACAACTTTCATAAATTAACATTCTGATTTTCTGATAAAAAAGAGTCTTTTCGTCGCCAAAGAAATATCTACTTCCCAATATTCAAAAAGTGTCCATCTGCAAAGAGTTAAATACGTCAATTTTAACGACCGTAGGTCTCGCATTAATTTACCATAGTCTCAGTGGTTTCAACCCCCTAAAAACAATTAGTCCAGTCAAACCGATCATATCACGCAACCATGAAAAGTACAAAACAACCACAACTTTATAAAAATTATTAAAAAAATCCATATATCTCCAAAATCAATGATATCCCGAGTCGAAAAGTCCAGCCTAAAAAGAAACTTCAAATCCTAGATTCTTTTGATTTCTCATTTGCCGCTTCATCATGTATTATAATTAGACTGCTGATTTTTATGCATTTATGACAAATTACATACGACTAAAATATACAAAAAGAACATAATATAAAAATATATCTAAAATATCCAAAGTATGGTATTTGTTGTAATATTTATTAAGTGCAATAAATCCCTAGATAGGTTTTCCTGTCTCACCTGCATTTGTGAAACTCGAAATTTGCATAAACATCCGCAGTCTAATTATAACATTTTGAACCTCACAATCCTCAACTAGTGTGTCTACGCGCCTCAAAGTCCTATAAATATGATTTTTCGGAGTTATATGGACTGATCAGGTAAAATTTGTATTCCAATTTAATCTGACATCCCCTAAAAATATTTCAGAAGTTCCAAGTCTGTCTACTCATATTCTAAAAATAGAGCTCTCAGGAGCAAGTAGGAATTAAATTATCACTTTATTCGATATAAATTCTAAATCTCCTAAAATCACTCCAATTCCAATCCAGTTCTAAAACTCCTCATTATAAAATGTATGGTTTAATATTGGGCTTGGATTAATTTTCAAAATAAGAATGCTGAGGATTATTTTGGGCTGTATGAAGCCTAAATTGATCCTAAACTAGGCAAAACTGGCAAAAATGAACAAGTTTAGGGCGATTGTGGAATTAAAATATGCATTCTTTTATATGTAACATATCTTTCCATATTCAGCCTAAATATCCTAAGTTATTTGGTAATTTAAGAGGATTTTGGGCTGAAATTTTCGACTCGGGATTCCTATTACCCAGCCCCGCGCCCTAAATCTCGCACCTTCAAACGCAGAATAAATGAGTGAAAGCACTCTCATAATTGCCAGCACATATTTCAACCAACACGATCCCAAGAACCGTCCAAACTCGTCTAAAACAAAGCATCAGGTCGTTTGAAAGTGTTAACGATCATCTGCGAAATAAATTTCTTCACCGCGCGCAAACGAGCCGAAATATCGATCATCCACGGTCCGCCGTTTTCACCGTAATTTACGGGAGAAAAATTGCCTTCCCTGATGAAAATACATAATCCCACTTTCGAGCTGTCATACTCGAAACACCGTCTTTCGCGCGGAGATATTTGAGGGATTGGATTAAGGGGTGGGTGATGGGAGTGAAGTAACACGTCCATGGGTATACACCGGGGGAGTAACTGCTTGACGAATTAATGCGACGTTGCTGCTACCTGGCAAGGGATGATCGATGAAGGGTTAACGAGCCATGGCTAGAAATCAAACAGTACCACCTACGTTCGTCTCTTGAGCAAATCCAACGAGTGCCGGTGCATATCGTGACTCTCCGTGATTTTCATGACGAGTTTAGGCCGTGTGATAACGAGTGGACGATCTGCAGGAAAGTTCTTCTTGATGTGTAGCCAGAAAATTAGGAGAAAGGTGGAAATTTTCATGTGACTTGAGAGAAGAGAAATGTTAGTTCATGGTGGATTCGTTGGTGTTGGATTTGAATAATTTTAGAATAGTATTTTAACTGGGGAAAGATAAAATTGTGGAGGATGATTGAAAAAGAAAATGAGGCAGGTGTATAAATTCGAATAAAAATTTTTGATGGTTGAACGTTTTAAATAGGGAAGACTTTAATAATTCAAGGGTAGTATTTCAAAGGAGGGGAGATAAAAGTGTCGAGCTGACGGGAGAGAAGTAAGGTAAATGTTAAAATATAAATATTAATAAAGTATTTCGTAGATGACGGCTTTAAATATCGAGGATCTTAAAAATTTTAGGATGGTATTTTCAAACGGGGAGGATAGGAGTTTTAAGGTGACGGTAAAGGAAAGAGTGGAGGGAATCTAGAGATAAAATTATTAATAACGAATTTGATAGCTAATAACTTGAAACGTCTGACATTTTAATAATCCAAGGATAGTCGTATAAAACGAGAAAGTTAAAGCTTTCGGCCAGATCACCTTACTGAGATGATCGTTGGATAGATCGTTCGATAAACGATCACTTCGGAAGTAGGTAATTGATAACGAGATGGATACACTTTCTGCCATGTGCCACCTTATCACCAATAAAAAAGTAGATAGCTCCATAAAAGTAGAAAGATCAAAAGAACCTTCCAAACGACACAATTTTTCCTAATCTCGCCGTGTCTCAATCGTTGTAATCGTTCAAGAAATCATCATTTAACGACCTCATAATGATTATTCCTAATATTCATCTACTCAAACTCCTCTCAAACTAAAAATTCAAATATCTATGACCAACTCGTAACTATCGTGTTACTTTTTGGACAAATTTCACATAGAAAATCTAATGAAACAATTGCGACAGTTTCCACCGTCAAATATAAAGGTTAAAAAAGGGAGGTGATGGCAAGTTAGGTACTTAGAAGTTTACAGATTTTTAGGGATTCGCAGCCAATTAGCCCGTTATTGCTTTCAATGCGAGGAAAATAACATGCATTTAGAGAACTCGAATCATTGCGAGCATTAACGACCCAGGTCCTACCACGTGGAGGTTGCTGCGACTGAGGACCCAACAATATGCCCATGGTTCACATCAATGAAATCATTGAGGCATTTATAGACCTGTTCAACTTACTTGAATTGAGAATCAGTTAGGTGGTGTTGTAGGGATCGAAATAGGTGGTTATTTGAAGGGCCTAAGTCTGGAGAATATTCAAAACTGTTGAAACCATTTTTTACAAGTGCTACACGATATAGCGTTTCTTTTTTTTAGTTGAAACGCGAAAAGAAGACAGTGCCTTAAGGACGTTCCCAAAGACCAGTCGTTCTCAACCTACGAATACATTTTCCCTATATAGGATACCCATTTGTACTGTAAAAATTAGTTGACCAGCAGTACGCTCTTTTGCCCCGCCTCCCAAAAAATATGTTTAACTTTGAAAATTTATATAAGCTAATTAATATTGTTATAGAGAGGTAAGATAACATTACGAAAGTTATACATTTTTTATCATTTTATATAATTTTTTGTTCATTTTTATTATTATCAGTCAATAAATATTTAATTCATTATCAATATAAAAAGTGTATTTTATTATTTATTATATTTTTTAAGCCTATGATTTACTTTAAACATTTTTTACAACAAAATAAATGCCGTTTCTTGTATCGATTTTGTATGGAAATTATTTATGTGAATATTATCTGCCAATTCTCGAAATTTAAAAAAAATTGTAAGAAAATTAAAATTGTTAGACACTAAAACCTACATGAATTAGTATGAAATGTATAAATTAACATGCGTTCAAATAGAAATTAAAAATGCTAATATTTTCAATTTTAGTACCGCAAAATGGGTGGAAATTTTTCGTATGCGTTCAGAATACTGTCAAGAATTTAGAAATAAATTTTAAAGATGATCGTAAGAAAATTTTTTTTTGGGAACGTCCTTAAATGTTGCTTATCGAACGACATCGCTTCCACACATGATTCTTATGTTATGTCTGGAGTAGAGTCATGCGATATATCTTATTTTAAAGCTAACAAATGGCGCTTTAGAATGACTATTCAAATTTGGAAAAATTTCAGTCTGAATAGGTTTTGTAATGGATGAAATCTGGGGGCCGAGAATTACTTTGTACACTTAATAGTTCCAACCAATATATTATATATATAGTAATCAAATTTTGAATGAGCCAAATTGGCTCCGTAAATCTAGTGTTGAAACCAGACCTTTCTATCAATCGAGAAAAGTGAACTTCTCTTCGACACATCCATCAAATACTTTTTAACCCGTTTGACACGTAATTTCCATTTGTTCCAGAAATCAGAAACGCGATAGAGGCGCACGTGGACGAGCTCAAAAGTCAGTTGGAAGACAAATGCAGCCTCCAATGAGCCTACCTCATAACGCGGTCGGCGAGCACGGTGGCACCGTGTGTCATCAGGGTCGCCTCCGCCTCTCAGCCCCTACGATCAGTAGAGATGGAACGTGCAAGAGCTGACATCCTGGAGAAACGAGAGGAGAGAACGATACCGGAAGCCCTCGGCATCGTCGTCGTCGTCTTCGTCCTTGTCCTCGTCGACGTGTCGATTAAACTTGGATCGATTCTAAAATCAAATTCGAAGGTCATTGCTTGATTTAGAACGTACGAAACGTACGACCTTGTGAAATCAACCTTTAGAAAGTATCCTTCGAGAGGATCGGCTTCTCGCGTAGCCGAGGATTTCGAGAATCGTGGCACATCGATAGGATCGCTGGAAATCGAGGATCTTTGAGCTTGAACAAGGGAAGTTTCGATTTCGATATAACTGTGGAGGAATTTTTGGAATTTAGACGAAGGCTCGTATCATCGAAATAGTCAAACATGAGAAAAGTTGGTTTATTGAGAGGAAGAAGAATGAGAAGGACGTCGACGATTTTTGAAACGAAAGATCGACAGAGCCAATGAAGGAGAAGAGAATCGTGGGATTTTTCAAACGGCCCTTTTGCGTTGGCGATGAGGACCTTCCAGGTAATCGAACTTCCAGTGTCTTACACCCCCGGGAGATCCTTGAAATCCTGGCGAACGGAACGAATAGAAGAGGTGCAACGTATCGGTTTCCTCGATTGCGTCTCCATCGTACAATCGTCGCTCCCAGAGAGACGATGGATGTGCGTGGGAATTCTCGTAATCCTCAGCAGTCTCAGAAGACCACCGCGAGATCGGGAAAGACCTTGCCAACGACGCGGAATAAACGGTCTCGAAAGTCGTTACTGTGACTGGAAAATTCTATAAAAAAGAAAAATCTACAAAAAAAAACATAAAAAAAGGCAAATAGAAAGTGAAGAAATCAAAGAAGAACAGTCAAGTAAAAGTGACGACGATAGATCGTAGACGACGACGGACGAGTCTCAGGTCGAGAAATCCAAAGAAACGGACACGAGAAAGTTTGCTCGGATATTAATGAGAAAGAAAGAAGAAAAAGGAAGACGTCTCTGAACGAAGACGACGGAAGTGACGGATAAAAAAAAAAGAATCGCGAATGTCGTCCTCGTAGAAGACGTTTTAATCGTCGGCTATCGGTTCGTTCGCGCCCTACGATTCGCAGGAGGAAGAGGAACCAGACGGTCGACGGTGAAGGAAGAAACAACAGGAAAATACAACGTTGAAGAAACAATCACCATAGAATAAATTCCGAGGAAGAACCTACGGTTGAAACAACACGATGAAGATATCGAAAAACGAGAGACGGTCCCGGGTTTCGGTGGTCTCTCTTCTCCGCCAGGTAGAAAGCATCGCAGATCGGGTATAAAATAAGAGGAATAAACACCATGAAAGCAAGAGGGGATGAAGAACGAGGGGGAAAAGGTCCGTCTGACCTCTCTTCGGCTCGAAATGTCGTCGCGACATTGACCAGACGAGCGAGAGCAGTCAAAGGGCGCGTATATACATAAACCCATAATATATATGTATATATATATATATAAATAAGAAATGAAAAAAAAGTTGAAACAAGTAACAAAAAAAAAATGGAGACATAAATTTAGCATCTAAGTTTCTAGGGGATTTTCGACTAGTGATAATAAATGAAAAAAAAAACAAACCTACCAGGTAGCGAAGTTACGTAGTTATTAGAAGTTCGTTCGACGGCTGTTCAGTATAATAATAAGGAGATCAGAAAGAGGAGGAAAATGATTTTTATTATTACAAGTTATTATTGTTCTCTACTATTTATTGTCGTGGTCATTATTCTGATTATTGTTACCGTGTTTAAACGCGAACGAAACAAACGCGTTTTGCATCTCGAGAAGAAGACAAGCCATGGATCGAGGGCCACGAGAATGACGGAAAAATGAAACGAAGAGGCAAGAGGAGAGAGAAAGAAACAGCCGGGATTACGAAAGAGAAAAAAAGATTAAGAAGAAGAAGAAGAAAAAAAAAGGATCGACGTGAAGAATATTTCGAAGAGAACACAGAGTAATCGCGAGTAACACCGGCGGCCCTTGCTCTCCCTTCCGTCCAGAAATTCGAATTTTTCCGATTTAATCTCGACCGATCACGATCGATAGTGCATTAGACGCGTAACACCTGAGCGATTCTTAGATAACGAATTTTAGTTAGGGCCGCGTAGAGAAGTTTTATCCTTGTTAAAAAACTAAATAAATAAAAATAAAACGACGAATACGTTCGTCGTGGCTCGTAAAGCCGAGCAGCACTGATTTTCGCGTTAGAACGATGAAAAATTCTAAAAAGATGAGATACTATATGCGACAAACTAAAATTGCCTTTCTTTCACGTTTGTACCGCGCGTTTCTATCGTGTAATTCTTATAAAAAAAAAAAAGTGTAGTAAGTTAATCGATAGGTAAACGAAGGATTTGATCGCTCGCCAGCGAGTGAACGTAGAAAAAGGGGGACGAATTTAACAGTATACGTTGCGAATGTTAACAGATCGAGCGCACTATGACTTTTTTATATTCTACATAATTCTCAATTTTTTTCCCTCGACGATAAGGATGATTTTTGCTGTCTTAATCGAAAGAATCGTCGAGAAACTAATTCCAATTTGGATGTTTGAAAAATCGGACAAGTTTGAAGAGTTAGGTGAATAAAAGTAGGATGGTGAAGGAAGGGGATGAAAATTAATTGAAATTTTGTGAAAGCGCTCGATCAGTTAATGATTAAAGTGCCGTAGGAAGGATTTTCAGGTGTTACCGCCGAGTAACGTTCGAGTCGATAATTCTCGAAGCGATTAGTCGATCTTTCGCCTCGTCCGCGCATCTGGCGTAATTTGTTGCGTACCTGTTGCTAGTTATTGTTAATTAAAGAAGCGCGAACGACGGTGGACGGGATGGAGAGAGTATCGACTGCCGGCAAAGAAAGCGCGCGAATTTAAAAATTCGCGGGCGATTCGCGCGTCGACGATAGAAGATAAATGAAAGGCGCTAGTTGATACACGGTGCGAAAAAGATTCACATTGTTTGCAAAGCGTTCGACCGAGAGACTTTTTTATTCGATTGCTCGGAAAGATAGGAAAATTAGATTTCTTTATAACACTCGTTACTTGGCTGCATGTGAAAGTGAAGAAAAAGAAGAGGAGATTGAAGAAGAAGAAGAAGAAAAGGATGAAAAGTAAGAAGGAAAATTAGAAGAAAACGTACGAATATTTTTTAGGAAAGATACAATTATATAGAGAGAGGATTTACGTTGGAAAGACTGAAAATATCTCTCCCGCTTTTACGAAATTTCGAGCGTGAAATTCAACTCGCTACGGACAAACGATTGAATTTCATTTCGTTCCTTCGAAAATTCGATACTCGTTACGCTCGACGAGACTAGTATCTGCTTTTTGATTGTTTTTTTTTTTAAATATCATTTCCGAAATTTCTTACCGTTCCTTTTCACCATCCGCGAAGGAAAACGCTAAGAAAAACGTCGTGTTATCGTGACGGCCTGAATCATTGCGACAATGATGACGATAACGGGAAAATAGAAAGGAAATATTTGTGCGGAGGGTGCAAGAATGTTAACGAAACGTCGTAGGAAACGCGTGAAGCCGATTTTTTACGGGCGACGAAGATATAAGATGTATTTTTTTATGTTCGATGTCGTTCCTCGTTCTTAATACCGATATTCTATATATGTATATATCTATTCTCGTATCCTTTTACAAACGTCGAAACTCAACGACGTTTTCTCCGTTTATTCTATTCTATACTTTCGTTTCTCCCCATGGGGCATCGACTCATGGGTGAATTTTCTCTGACAACTCGAGATTCTCCTGAAACACGCTCCATCTGTCACGTTCGACCATTTGGATTCCGCGACGTTAGGAGGCTTGTATCGACCGAAAGAAAGAGATAAACCTTTCTATCGCGACGATGTAAAACGCTCGTACGAGGAAAGAATTACCAAGTGATCATCTTGCTTCGTGAATCATCTCTGTGATTGGAAATTATTCTTTGATCGAGGACTTAACACTAGAACTACCAACGTTCAATTTAATATATTAACACTAGATTTACCAGCGTGAAATCTATTATATTTAAATATGTTAAATATGTACCTTAAAGCAAGGAAAATTAAGACGTGGAAAAGATGATAGATTCGGTAATTTATGTTTTATACGATGGACAAAGAATATCTATTCTACGGCTTTCTCATAAACCCGTAGAATTTTTGGAAAAAATTGTGTACCAGTCATTTTGACTGGTTTGATAAATCTAGTGTTAAATAAATACTTTAGAAAAGGAAGAATCAAACGGTGGAAAAGATGGTTACTTTAAATAATTACCACTTCATAAAATTGGAAAACTTTTAGAAAAAATAAGAAACAAGTCATTTTGACTTGCTTGGTAGTTCTACTGTTAAGATTTCTTCGTAATTTGGAAGAGGATCGAATCGAATGTGAAATTTTTGAAGAAAATAATTTATGAAAATTATGGAAATTTTTAGAGTGGAATGACTTGAAAATTTTCAAATTTCTGACGAAGAGATTTCCTAAATGGGGACATTTTTGAAAGAAGAATCTATTGGAGAGAATTTTATTTTCTGAAAAAACGTAGAGACAGGGGATTTCAAGAGAAATCGGATTAAAAGGTAAACTTTCCTCGTCGAGTTGGATGCGATGATGTTTTCATCTTTCGCGATTTAGGACCGCGTCTCGATTCGCAGGATCTATCATTCGAGCGAGAAGCAAAGCCTCGTGATCCAATTTGGATATTGCAAATCGAAGGGCCTACCATCGATACGTTTCGCTGAGCAAATGGACACACGTCGGCTTTACGTGCTCTCGTAGTCGCACTAGAATATTTATCTGTCGTTGTAAATGTACGCACGATTTATCGATACTCTGTCGACCGATTCTTATCGCTCCTACAGCGTCCACACATTTCTCTCGTCGTGATTCTCCGCAATGAAAGCACGACTCGTTTTAAAATATAAAATCTCTCCACCCTTTTATTCAAATTTCAAAAAAGAGATATTAAAAATCGCAAAAATTAAAAGCAACCGATTCCTCTCAGTTAGAACAACCGACTAATTCACTTTACATTTATATTTTGGGAATGAAAATAACGAAAATCAGGGGGTAAGTTAATTGTTTTAACCCCTCATATCTTACAACGTAGACGAAAAATTTGCAGACCCAGAGTTCAAGAAGTTCTAAAACTTTTTTAAAATAATTAATAACCTTTTGTTTTATCTACCTCGGTAGATCTACCATTAATTATCATTCGCTAGACCGTAAAAATCTCTGAACCAGTAAACTCGTTATCGCAACTCTACGCCTTCGATTCGCGCGATTTCCCAAAATTCTTCGTGCGGACTCGCGAACCTGCCAACTTTCCCAAGAAGATCTTCGACTTTTCGCAAGAAAACCGTCGGCAGAGTGAGCCCAGTCGTCCCTTTCCACTTCGACCAGAACTTCGGTTAAAAGGCAAAAACGAACAACCCTCCACCTGTTCCTCCATCACTTGCCAAAGAGGGTGAGTTTCCTCCCAACGCCATTGCCAGCATCCTGGCAGCTGTTTGTCCGCGAAAAACAAACCGGAAACTTTTCTGGCATCTCGAATCCACGACTTTATACCAAGACCTTCACCGGATGTCCTCCGGTCGATTCTCCAGGGGCGGAGAACTTTCAACGAAGGCCACAATCGTGTTTCTCCAACGGCAGGTTCGATTTTACGCGAAAAGAAATGAAAAAGGTTTGCACGATATTACATGAAGGGTGGAGAACAAAAAAAAAAGAGTCAAAAGTGTCGTTTCAAGTCTGAAAAAGACATCGGTGGAGAAGAGTTCACCAAGGGGTGATTTCATTGCGGGGACGCGCTATCCTCGGACAGGTCGAGGGAAATCTTTGCGCAAAGTTGCCGAGGAAACGAGAGAAAAAGAAGAAAGTGGAATAGCCATGGAGAATGCTACTGGATGTGCTTTTCTTTTCGTTGAAGTCTATACAAGACTCTCGACGATTGGTGTTAGTCTCTCGTGTCTCGATGTGCATGCTCTACACGTACACTCTGCCTCTCTTTCTCTCTCTTTCTCTCTATTTCTCTCTGTCTCTCTCTCTTGTCTGTCTCGATGTCGTTGGCTGAATGTTCTCTGCTAATGCTTCTCTGCGCCGTTAGTCGGCTCGCGATCTTCGAAAATTACATGAAACGAGAAAGGATTCTAAGGATAATGGGTAATCGAGATTTCGAAATCGAGATTTGGAAGTTTAGATGAACCGAAGAAACGTTCACGATCACCGACGAGGATGATAATGATTTTCGAAGATCAAAAATGTAGCCGTGTTTCGTGCTCTTTCTCTATCTAGATGATCGATGTCCTGTTAATGCGTCTTGTTGATAAAACGCTTCGAAAGTGTATCTAGATGATCATCGATGACTCTGTACACCAAAAGCTTCTTATCCACCCCACCGATACGTGCGCCCTTTCCTCCCCCGTCCACAGATCCTTCTCTCCGAACGATTCCAACCATTTCCACAGATTCTGCTCAGACCCACCCCGACTGCGATATATAATTATGCATATACTTCAAGTCAATTACTCAATTAACCCAATGATGTATATTGATTTAGAGCAAATACAGTTATACCTTTTTGTCGTCAATTTTTTTCAATATTACTCTATATATACATATATATATATATACACCCATACACAATTATATATGAATATATGTACATTTCATTGTATTTACGACAGAACCTGTGAGTGCGGGCGTTCGGAGACGATTGAATGGATTTTCTCGTTTGAGGGAAGAAAGTATATCAATGATAAATGAAAAGATAATTGTTGATAAACGAGAAATTAATCGGGTGTCTTGGAACGGCCGTAATCGAGCCTCTCGAAAGCTTGGAAGATGAGAATCTTGGAATAAAATGGCGAAGAAGATGATGATGTTCTCCATTTATCGGTTTGATGTCGAGATGGAGAAATTGATGAAAGATGAAGTCAATAGATTCGATTTTCGAGAGGTTCGGTCATTGCAGATAACGATGTATAGTTTAGAGATTGTTTCTCTGTTAATTATTATCATTCTTTCTCTACCTCTTGTCACTCACCCCTATTTTCCTACTGTTATATGGTCACTCTTTCTGTGTCTCACACTTTCTCTCTCGATGGATATCTCTGTGTTTCTTTCTATCTGTCATTCGTCGATGTGAATTCTCTGTGTGTTTTTAAACAGCATGCGTACCTCTCCTAATATCCTTGTCGCCGCATTTTCTATCTGTATACTCAAAAACGGGGGAAAAACTTTCACGAAACGCGTCACTTCCAGAAACCACCATTGGTGAGCGGAAGTACGATGCTAATAAGCCTACTTGCTGCTCTAAACGCAATCTAACAACCAAAAAATACTAATTTCCAGCGATAAAATAATCTCGCTTTCTTGATTGCCAATCCTTCGATTTTCCAAAAAAATTCTACACGTTATAAACACAATCTAACAACCAAAAAATACTAATTTCCAGCGATAAAATACTCTCGCCTTTGAGGTTATCAATTTTTCGATTTTCCAAGAAAAATTCTACACACTCTAAACACAATGTAGCAACCAAAAAATACTAATTTCCAGCGATAAAATAATCTCGCTTTCTTGATTGCCAATCTTCCCATTTTGCAAAGAAAATTCTACACACTGTAATTACAATCTAACAATCAAAAGATACTACTTTGCAGCGATAAAATACTCTTGCTTTTGTGGTTGTGAATTTCCCGATTTTCCAAAAGACTGCCACACAATCTAACAATCTAAAAATACTAATTTCCAGCGATAAAATACTCTAGTTTGTGTGGTTGTCAATTTTCCAAAAGAATTTTCCCACGGGCTTTCGTAATGCCTATTCATAAAACCGTCATTAATTTAAGAATTCAAGATTTACGACTGCGTATCAGAAAGAAACAGTTGACGCATTCGTTAAAATTTTTCCACTGTCATTCCCATTTTCCGAGTGCTTTTCCACAAGAAACGTATTCCCACGGGGTGATGTACCTTCATGGTGGAAAAGCCTCGAGAAAAACAGGAACCTGGCTCAAAGTTTTCCCTCTTCGCTTTATAATATTGCTAGAAGAACGAACAGCGAGTTTTTTCTCTCTCAGCAATCTCGCCTCGTGTAACCGTCGTGCTATAAACACACGTGCTGTCTCCGATTAAATGCAAAGCGGATTGCATGTTCTAGTCTCTCTTTCTCTCTTATTTCTCTCTCTATCTGTGTCTCTCTACACGTTGCTCCGGAGGAAAAGATAAAAGGGAAGAACGCAATGTACGAAGAACGAAGGGATGAAAAAAGGAAAGCGGAAAATAATCTCCGTGTTGTCGCTAACTCTGTCGTGCTGCTGATTAATGTCTCGTGTGTCGTTGTTGTTGTTATTGTTGTTGTTGCTGTTTCTCGCCGATCAGCATGAATATCGCAGTGTCTGCTCGATGTTAAACGCCTCTGGCTACAATCGTTGGCGGCTTTTTATTTTCACCGAGATTCACCTCGGATTTGATTCGATGTGAATTCTCGGAATCAGCGAGAGACTCTCGATTTTCACCTTTACAAAAATGGACAGTTTGACGATTTACCGATACGTCAGAGAAATACAATCCTCGCTATTCCGTGACTTCTACATCGATAAGAGAAACGCGGTCCGAAGAATTAAGTTTCATGGTAATTAAATCTTTTTTAATTGAGTTACTTTGGAGTCCTGGTCGCGTGAACACGTCTCGAGACGTTTCTTTTCCTTGTTCTCTGTATATAAACATATACTTTCTCCTACTACTTTCTATCGCTGTCGATCAGCTATCTTCGATCTCCTCGATTCGATTAATACTTAATCTATATCCGTTTCCCTCCGACACTTAAGGTGAACTAAACTACTTACTGCACGACTCGTTCTCTGTACTTTCCCTGAAGCCACCCTAAGCCTATGCACGGCACGTGGCACGTGATATGAAACAAAAATACTTAAGCCTATTCGATTCGTGTTTCGTAGATTCGAAAGGAAATTACGAATAAAATTACAAAAAAAAGAAAAAAAAACGTATGGAAGTGAAAATTACGAAACCGTCAGGTATCAAGTCTCGACGAGTCGTTTCCCTCGAATGAAAGAAAGATTAAGTCTAGGGGGCGAGTTTGGGGGGGGTTGCAATGAATCGATTATTATCGTGACTTAATTATCACGCGATTTAGCGTGTCACGTAGAAGCGAGAATTTTTTATCGTACGTTTAAATTCCTGATCGAATTGCAATCGTGGAATTAAAGACGGAATCGATTCGTCGAGGAACGATACGTGGCTGATAAGCGTATTAACGATATTTAATAGACCTTTCTTAGGTACTTTGACTATCGGATAAAAAATAAAGAAGAGGCGGAGGATGTATTAGAAAAAAAAGTCGCGTTAGGTCCCAAAAAATGCGCCGAAAGTTTGATGAATTAAACGACAGGTGTGTCGTAGACGTGCTCCTTTTTCCATGTATGTAAATAGTCGCAGTAAGACTTTGATCCACCTTTTTAGAGTTACCGTTTTTTGCAGTGATTTCACGTTACACAGCCGCATCGAGTTAAAGAAAACTTGAAAAAAAGATAAAAAACTAAAAAAGAGGAGGATAATAAAGACAATGAATGGAGGAGGACGATGAAAGAGATGTTGTTGAAAGATTTAAAAAAAGAAAAATCAATAAAAAATGGAAAGACAAGAAATGCGATCATCGCACATTCGGAAGATGCTCGAGATTCTCGTGCATTCAGGGTAAAACAAACGATTTTTATCTCAGCGACCAAAATGTGGATGCTTATCGTTTGCAAAAAAAAAAAATCGCGATCAACGTGCTCGATCGAACAGGGGACTGATCTCTACCCTTTCGCCTCGAGGGAGAGATCACTGGCGTAACTCGTTCAATAAAACACCTCTCGACTCGACTATTTCAGAGACAACGACACAACGCATTATAAAAGTAATAATGTTAACTTAACGGTTAATTCGGCGTACTGTTATTAACGATGCGTCTTACTTGCGTCGCGGAGAAAATCCGATCTCGACGACAAAGACCCTCGTCGTACCTCGTTACTTCAGCGCGCGCTTTTCAGCCGACCTTGATTTGGACTTTGAAGGGCGTTTTCGCAAAAACTTTTTCTCTTCGGTGAATAAAGTGGAATTTCTTTTATATTTTATCGTTAAATTAAAATTATTATCTCTTTGACGAATTTTCTCTCTATTGTTGCAAATTTCGGGGGTGTCTTTGATACGGGTTCGATTCTTTAAAATATAGTTTGTGTCATACTGTGTTTCCTTTCATCATAAAACTTTGGATAAATCGTCTAACTTGATTTCTGATCATTTAATTTCAAAGAGAGCTTGTAAATTGCTCCTTAAATTAACAGTATCTTTTTAACACTAGAACTACCGAAGTTAAATCTATCATATTTCAATATATTAAATAAGTACTTTGAAAAAGAAGGAATCGAGTAGCAGAAATCATGATCAATTCAGTGATTTATGTCTTTTGTGATGGACGCAGAATTTTCGTTCTATGGCTCTTCTATGAACGTGGAAAATTTTTGGAAAAAATTGTGTACCAGTCATTTTGACTGGTGTGGTAGTTCTAGTGTTAATGAAAAGAAACAAAGACGTATGTTGTGTTGCCTCGAAGTAACAAGGGCCAAAAGATCTCACATTCCCATAGACAATTTCTCTTCGAAGAGGAAAATATAACAAATCTTCTTGTCTATGGTAATTAACCCCTTGCCGTACAATAACGAGTGACACTCCAGACTCGATGAATGGATTTTGAAATTGTTGAGAGTTTGATTCAAGAATTTGGAAGTTATTAAGTAATTTTTGAATTTAAGTATATTGCATTGAGCTATATACTGTATTAGAAATCAGGCATAAACTATTATTTCATTAATTAAATCTAAGTTATTAAGCAGTCTCGAAATAAATGGTACGGCAAGAAATTAACACGTTGAATGCCGCTGATATTTCACTTGTTTCATCATTTCTACTGAAGTGATACTTTTCCTATTAAAATCCCATATTTGTGAAGCTGAAACTTTAAAGACACAAATAGATATATGTTCAGCAGGGTTTTATCTGCAGAAAGCTAGTAATTAACCCTTTGAGGACGACAGGCGCATATGTGCGGTCTGAGGAAAAAATTGGTTTATAGTTTGTCGGTGCATATATAAACGGTTAGAGTTGAAAAATTAAAATATAATCGTTGAAATATTATTTTACGAAGAGTAAATTTCAACTTCTATACATCAACAGACTGTCTCTCCGATGGAAAAGTGTTTTTTCATCGCCAAATAAATGATTCTTTCTCGATATTCAAAAATCCCCCCGCCCGCAAAGGGTTAAAAATATTGGATATGGCAGTAAATTCTGAAATATTACAATTTCAAGGTCATATGAAATTTCATTGAGTTCAATAGCGCTGGTCACCAGTGACCCCCACGGCAGTCAACGTGTTAACCAGTTGACTGTGGCAAAAATTCTTTTGAATTTTGGCTCACGAAAATCGAGAGATAAGCATAAATCTATCTCAAATTATTTATATCCTTTAGTTATTGATTTTATTTCGGCATGGCCTCAAAATATTCCAAAGATCTTGAAATTTACGAATATATTTTAGTTTTCGTCAAAATTACTATTTAAATAACCAGTGATAGCTTTTGTGCATGACGAGCATACTCGTCAAACACAGCTTACTGGTTAAGGAGGTAAAAGGTCAAACATTCAACCACTGACTTCAACTTCAAATCTTTCTCCATCACCCCTATGAAATTTTTCTTAATTTATCCATCAAAAACAGCAGGTCTCAGACCAATTGACTGTAGCAATTGAAGCCGAAAAATGCAAAAAAAAAAAGAGAGAGAAAAGGAAGCCTATGCAACAGGTTAGATTTCACCCTCAAAGATCCAAATCCAGGTGGTTGAAAAGTGCATTTCTATACGCATATATAAGTATATACACGTATTAGCGTTTTATGAAAAGTTAGACGATAAGGGAGACACCCTGGCAAACACCTACACGAACACCATACGCGTACCTACATCTACACGTCGTTGAACGGAAGACACACGCATAGACACACAGAGACAAAAGGAAAACGTACGATGTTAAAAGTAAGTAGATGTTAGCTTTATATACGCAAAGAGAGTGCCGAGAATTCGAGGAATATGCGAAAGTGACATAGAACGATGGGGAAGAGCAGCGACGATCGACTAAGTCTCGATTTAAAAAAAAAAGGGCCGAGAAACAGCCTGCTTCTTTTCCGACTGCCATTTTGACATGAGCGATTCGCGTGACGAAATCATCGAGCGAATTTGTGCGATTTTTTGGAATAACGTTCCACCGGGTTGCGGTGCTCGCTGTCTTTTGCAACTTTCGAGAATTATTCTCCGAAATTTTATTATATTAAGTTTATTATAAAAATTATTACTATATTAAATTTCCTTGATTGCTATTGTTTCCACCTGATACTTTCCGATTAAGTAATCGATTTGGGAGGAGAAAATGTAATTCCATTGATTGCTGTAATCACTATTCTCTTTGGGTTTCGCATTCGAGTGGAGAAGAAACTTTGGCATTTGGAATAATTGAAATCTAAGGTCAAAGCTTCGAGACTCGTTTCCTTTTTAAACTTATTTTTGATTGAAAATTATAGTAATTAAGATTAACTCTCTATGGTCCGAACTTTTTGTGATACTTGAAGTTTCACAATGAGATAATGATGCAAAATGCTATTTTCAACGTGAATTTCAAATAATGAAGTGTAATGAATTTCATGATTTTTACGAGCTAGATTATAATATTTTACAAAGTTACAAACGTGACTTTGAATGTTTCTTGCGTTACTTCAAAGAAGATTAATATTTATTTGACAATTAATTAGAATTTGTTCCATAGCAGAGACAGCAAGTGACCACTCATCGTCGCGATCAAAAACGTTGCTTCGTTTCGCGAGTAATCCTCGTAAATTCTTTCTGAACCGAGAAGCAATACTATCGATGCCTATATATTTATTACTAACTACTATATACGTGTCTTTTACACAGAGAGAAAGAGAGAGCGAGAGAGAGAGAGAGAGAAAAGTGTAGAGTGAGAAAAAGAAAATGAAAAACACCGATGAGCATCGTAAAACAAAAGTACATCAACAGTCTCATTAGACAAAATCAACGACGAGCGACACTATTGGCGTTCCTTCTCGCAAATTCCCGCGGATATGTCGACCACTTTGCCGATTTTCTCGTTGAAACGACATCACTTGAGCTCCGTTTCAACGAAGATGTAAGGAAATCCCAGTGATTTTTATTCGCTACGACCAATATTATCGCAATATTATCGTTAACAAAGTAAAAAACAGCGCCGAGGTGTCGTTTTCACTAGAGACAACAAAAAAAGAACGGCAGAATTTCGCTATGGGAAAGTTGATCGGAGGGACTCTCGTTGAGAATAGAAAGAAAATGAGGAGGAAAGCGTGATAGAAGAGAAATAAGTAGTGAAAGGAAAGAGTAGAAAAATCCGTGCTCGAAAATCGCACGAAACTTGCTCGGTTGACGAAGAATACAATGAAAAGACGCGAGATCGTCTCGCGAAGGGTTAATGGCGAGTTTTATGGGGAAAGAGTATGGAAGATGTGAAATGAAAGGAACGATTAGGAGATAGGAGATGGATGCAACAATCCCTTGTATAAAAGTAGCGTGCGTAGTGGTTAAATTATCGGTACGGGAACACGAACGAGTTTGCTGTTGAACATAATGATGTATTATGTAACATTTAAAAAGGAAAAAAAAAAACAAGTTGCGGAGAAGTCGATGATGATAATATTATTATATTGTTGTTAGATATATATATATATAAATATATATTGAATATATATATTGATATAAAGAAAATGAAGTAATCTAGAATTTAAGAACCACTCATCTACAAGCCCCAAACACGGAAACATCTCCACCGACACGGGAGCCCTCAACCCTTTTTTTGGCGACGTAAAGACTGCACAATATTCGCTCTTCACATCTCAAGTACTAACTGTAATTTTCCTTAAAGCTACAAGAAGTACTTCGATTAACCGTGCAATAAAAAAGACCGATGTAATAGAACCATCGACATATTTCAAGTACAACTTTCGAATCTTTCAACGAGATTGAAAATTCTAAAATCTTTACCACGGAAGAACACCAAATGAAGGGTTGAAACACGCATAGACTCGTTAACCCTTTGCGGTCCGAATTATTTTGTTAATTTTACATTGAGCCACATAAAATTAATCACAATATTTTCTATCATTGATAATGTTTTATTAAAATTAGTAACTATAGGTACCGACGAATATTTAAGTGATATTACAAAATTGTTATGAAATTGGAAATTCGATATTAAATTGTCAGAAAATAAAATCAAGTGGAAAACTAATGTCGAGTACTGCTCGGCGCAAAGGGTTAACGCTCTTCCCAAAGACACGTAAAACAGTGCAAAAAAAAACAACGACAGTGCATACACAACAATACACGACAGAAGATATCGTAGCTATGCCCGTAAGTAGAAATGGTACCATCCCTAGTCGAACAGCCTTCGAGTTTGGTTTCGACTATCGAGCGTCGAAGACACGGATAATCCACCTACTACATTCGTCTCTCCTTTCTCAACCCTCGAAACAACCGAGACACCATGGATAGACACTGTGCCGATGTAATTTCGAACAGAGAACACTTTTGACCTGTTTCCATCCATCTCGGAGGAAGGAGGAGGGGATGGAGGGAAGAGAAAGGGAAAGAAACGAAAGAAGAAAAGGCAAAGTCAAGGGAACGTCGTTCCGGGCGTCGAAAGGGTTGATACGATTGCTATAGAGTTTGTACGGAACGATAGGGGAAATAGGGATGAGCAGATGAAACAGGAAGAAAATTTTAAAGAGAGAAGAAGGATGGAGGTTTCTTCTTATTGTGTGAAACGACAATTTACGGCGTTTCCCTTCGGCTTGTTACGGGCAGGAGAGAAAGAACAGATGCGAGATGTATATGGGGGTGACAAACTTACCGACACGATTTTTCCGAGGGTGCGCCTCACCGTTATAGCTCTTAATACGATAGTAATATTACGAGTAATAATAAACACAAGTGAAGTAACAACAATATGCGTTTGTTATTTAGTTATAACCACTGAAAAGGATAACAAAAAAAAAATCAATAAAAATCAATCATGTTAACAAAGCGATCGCGTCATTCCTTCCCACTCCTCTGTTTTGTTTGGGTGATCTGTTTGTTTTTTTTTTCAGTTGTGATAATTGGAGATATTACGACGATAATTGATTGATTTAACAATAGATTTATGGAAGTCATTGAAGTCACGGGTTATTATTTGTTTTGTAAACATTTTTCAAAGTTACGATGAAACTGAACTGTTGATATTTCACGTGGATTTTGTAATACAATGAGTACTTGTACGAATTAGTATCTTTGCCGTCTGATCCCTCTTTTTTTATGGTTCTTATTTAACACTAGAACTACTGACTATTAATTCAGAATATTCAAAGATGATAGATGAATAGTTCAGAAGAAAGGGAATAAAATAGGCGATTTATAGAAAATTAAACAGGATAAGTACAGTACCAAAAATTACAGCGATATTTTTAAAAAATTCAGTACAAGTCATTTTGACCCCCTTGGTAGATCGAGTATTAATTTATAGAAGTGTAACAGATTTCACGCCCTTTTCTAGTGTTAAGTAATTAAATTGGCAGAATTTCAGTTTTAACGCAGATAAGATTTGGGAACTAATTCGCTGTTTAAAAGATTGAAGTTTCAACTTGGACTTATACTTTTTTAGAATTTTTTTTTTTTTAGTTTTTACCTATAATGGGTGCGGTAATATAATTGAGGATTTATTTTAAGATGGCTGAAGCACTACAGATATAAAATGCAGAAGGTAAAAGAAATTACTTCCAGGTGACAGAAATAGAATGTAGAAACTAAGTTGCTGCTGGAAACTTCGAGACTTCATCCCCTTCGATATTGTACTGCCTTAAAATGTTTTGTTTCTATATTTCCAACTTTAATGGCCACAGTAACATATCAAGGGAGCTAGTTTAAACCATAAAATGCACCCACGCGGAAGGAATTTGCCGCAGGTGATACCAATAGAATTCGAACTCTCGTTCGATATTAAAAAGTCCAAAGATATCCTCACGATAACTCTATACTTTCTTTTTCTATTGACTTCAATTTTTCCTTCCATTTTCGACCATTATCGAAAACTTGTGCGTCCTTCCTCCACTTTTATCGCGTCTCCAAACACAATTTCAGCGTCGTCGAATTCCTCAAAATCGCAACGCATTGTCCCACTTTTTTCTGTCTTTCTTTTCACAAAATATTGCGCAATATACGCCAAACGATGAACTGATTCCTCGATTATATCGTGTTTTATTTACCGACCGTGTGACACAGAGATATTGGAATTTCGTCGACACGAATTTCGCTGTGCGTGCAAATTTCTTTTCGCAATCAACCAACAAAACGATTTGGAAATCGACGAAGTGCGAAAACGATTTTCGACGAAAAGTGTTGCATGTTTTTTCTCGATCGACATCAGTCAACGATTTAAACCTCGCGGGAGAAGTTCGCTCGTCTTATAAATTTCATCCAACAATTAACTTCGAAAGTTCCTTCAGACTGGAAGGAGTCATTAAAGTCTCTTCGATCTTCCCGTCTTTCTTTTTCTTGTGAAATGGAAAATATCGCACACTAACAAATAGAGAAAGTTTACCAAAATTCTTTTAAAAATGGCGCGTAATCAGCGCATCCTTTTATCTCTCCTCGTTTTAACCCTTTTCACGGGTTCTTTCGCCGAGAAGATAATGTTGAGCGTGAATTTAAAGAGACCAATTTCAACGACCGACGAAAAGTTCCTCAGCTTGACCATCGATCCAATAATTCTCCGTTCGAGCAACATACTCAGGTATTCACACTTTATCAATTAATATCCACGTAAAATTATCAGATCAGAAATAATCCTCTTTAATGAGTTTGGCTTTTGGTTTGGAGCCGCGTTTGAGTTTTTAACACTAGAACTACCGGCATAAAATCGATCATGTTTCAATACATTAAATAAGAACTTTGAAAAAAGAGAAATCGAGTAGCAGAGAGGATAGTCAAATCGGTGAGTTATGTATTTTGTGATGGACGCAGAATTTTTGTTCTATGGATCTTCTATGACCTTGGATAATTTTTTGGAAAAAATTGTGTACCAGTCAATTTGACTGGTCCGGTAGTTCTAGTGTTAATAAAACCAACATTTTGCCACAGTTTTTATATCGATAGATTCGTAATTTCGAGATACACAATTTGAAAAAAAATTGTTTGCCTACGCCCTTTAATTGCGGAGATATTTAAAAAAAAACTGTTTTCAACCCCGAACTTTGAGGGCTATTATCACCCCTTCAATATGGACGACAGCAGATATAAAAAAACACGTGTCAAATATTTTTTCGAGATCTATCTACCACATAATTTTCATAAAAATCGGAAAATATAAGGAATTGCTGAAAGTAAATTTGTAAAAATATCTATTTTTTCATTTATAATATTTACGTTAATAATTGGAGAACTTACAATTATTTTCCTATATGAAAAATTCAGGGACATGTTCCACAACATTAAAAAATCATATAAGATGAAAAAAATCTAAATATGTTCCCCAATAAAAAATAAACGGTTGTTTCATACAAGAATATTCATTGTTCTATCTTTCTCGATGGGGTAAGAATCATTCTGGTCGCGAAAGCCTAAAAACTATTATAAATAATTCTCGATAGAAAAAGCGACCAGGACGATACACGAAATATACAAATTCACGATTAATTCTGTCGAGTGCAGAGAATAAAAAATACAAGAGTAATTACCTTTGCTCGGACTTTGATTTACAGTGGATCCAATCGTTTTTCCATAGATATTCCGCGCTTTACCGCGAACGAATCGGTAAAGGACGATATTAAAACATTCCGTTGCGTGAAACAGCGGCGGATGAACGATTCGGATCGATTTAAAACTCATCGATAAAATGCAAGAATCGAATGGTCGTTCGAAACATTGCTAGTCAATGGGGATAGTTTGAAAGGAATGTAGTCCAATCTGGTTTCGTTGGAAGCTTCTGTAAAATTAAAGCGTACCTACATACGCGTTTTAATTTAAATTCGCCGACAGTTTGAAACGGAATGTTCGTTAAAAAAATAGCAATCACAGTTTCTTCGCACCCCGTTGAACGGAGGGGATGAATTTTTTTTCGTTCTTTCGAAACAAGTGGAATTATTGATATCGTTTCAGTACGGACTTCGAGAAAAGCACAAACCTGGCAAAATCTTTGGCACCTGCTTACATCCGGATAGGAGGACCGCGTAGTAATGCTTATTATTCTCCTGCTAAGTATTCTCGTGGTGACAATGGCAGAGAAGTAACATTTCCAGGTAAGTACGAAATTTTAACTGTGCTGGAATCACGGAAAATTAGCCAAAATCGGTAGCATTTTAGAATTAACACTAGAACGATCGACGTTAAATTGATTGCATTTAAATACAGTAAAACCTGTTTTTGTGCGGTCCTTTTTTATGCGATTTTATTTTTGCGCGGTATATGAATTCCATCGGTGTTGGCATTATACACTGTTGCAAAGTTTTCTATCAGTGTGCACATATACACTACAAAGCGCTGTTCGGCTCCAGACGCTATGTTCATTTGTTATCAGCAGAATACGCATCACAAGAAGATGCGCGTTTTGGACTACGATGAGCAGCAGTAAATTATGTGCATTTTGAAAATTTCTCCATGTGTAAAATGAGAAATTAATTTTTTTTTTCAACGTTTCCATGTATAACTTAATTATTACTTTTGTTTGAAAAGCACTTTCTCAGTGTTTCATAAATCTTTGACATATTTTCCAAGCGCGACATTTTTTATGCGGTCCTTATCCACCGCAAAAAAAAAATTTTTCTAATATGTTGTAAAAAATTATTTGTTATAAGTGTTTGTGAAATTTCTGAATATTTCTTTTTTTGTGCGGTTTCTTTTATGCGGTCCCTATCTACCGCACAAAAACAGATTTTACTGTATATTAAATAAGTACTTTGGAAGAAGAGGAATCAAGGGGTGGAAAATATGATCAGTTCGGTAATCTG
Source organism: Cerceris rybyensis (assembly GCA_910591515.1). Taxonomy (NCBI): domain Eukaryota; kingdom Metazoa; phylum Arthropoda; class Insecta; order Hymenoptera; family Crabronidae; genus Cerceris; species Cerceris rybyensis. The sequence goes on from OU342795.1 coordinate 10,449,375, forward strand.
TGTTTTATAAGATCAACTTAGAATTTCTAGTCTAGGACTCTCCTGTAAACTTAGAGAATTTTTGAAAAAAATGTGAACAAGTCATTTTGACTTACTTGGTTGATCTAGTGTTAAGGGGATCATCGAATCTGACAGCTATTTTTTTCGCTCCGTTTGAGAATTTTTTGACGAACCATTAACATGTAAAATCTAGAAATTTTTTATCACACGTCTATTGATATTTTTGTAGTCTATTGGAATTTTTGCAAGCAAAAATAACGATTTGAATTGACTTCACACCGTTCGAAAGATACTAATGTATTTTTGGCGGCTGCCATAATTCCAGAAGTTTCGCTCATATGACATAAAACAATCAAGCGACATTTTAATTTGTAAAACTAAGGCCAACGCTGGAACTAGAACAAAATAGAAATATTGAAAATTGAAGATTTGGCACAGCTCTAAAAGCTAAGTTTCAAGAATCGTCATATTTTCTCGGCGTTTTCAGCCTAAAAAGAAAACAAAATATGACAGATATCAGAATTATTCTAATTCCAACGAGAAGCTTAGATTTACAAATTGAAATGCCCTTTGATTTTTTTATTTCAGAATAGTGAAACTTCTGTAATCATGGCAGCCGTCAGAAATACATGACTGTCTTTCGCACGATGCAAAGTTAATTAAAATCGTTATTTTTGCAAGCAAAAATTCCAATAGACTACAAAAGTATCAATAAACGTGTGATAAAAATTTCAAACCTATACATTTTAACAGTTCGTCAAAAAAAATTCCCAAAAGAAGCGAAAAAAGTAATTGTCACATAGGAAGAAGAACTCAAATATATCTCTATCAAATATTCACTATATTGAGTGTTGTAAACAATCACACTAATTATTCACATTAAAAAAGCTTAAAATTCCTGAGATTAATTGAATCTATACAATTTTTGAATTTATGTACGTTATCAAATGAACAATCCCCGTAAATAAGACCGCAGCGCCGAAACTTCATGCGTTCTCCAGAACGCAGGGCCATTTCCGGTCCCCCATTCCTAAACGCGTTAAATTTCGATCGAATTCTCGTTACCGCGGTCAATTTAGCCGCAAATGGTTCCAAACGACACAAAGGATGATGCGTTCAAAGTCCCGAGGATTAGGATACCAACCGAGAATCCATATTCCTCGGCCAATTTGAGGTACATCGCACAATATCTCGTTGGTCCAAGCTCGCGGAATCTCGCTCGAATTAACCCGAACAATGCTTTAAATACGAGCATAGATGCATGTGAGCATCGTGACGGATGCTGGTTACAGCGGAAGTGGCCAGAGAGAAAGGAGAACCGGAAGACGTATGCACGCCGCAACGATTCATCCTCCTCTATCTCAAGTGTTTAACTAATGTTGGCTTATTTCGCTCGTGAATTTACCTTGGAGGTAAATCAGCCACTCCTGCTAATTACGCGCAAACGTTACATGCTCTTCCTAAGACATACCATCCGACAAACGAGCTCAGTAATTTAAGTTTCTTGAAATCACTGACGCTTCTGGAGCCTCGGAAATGCCGGGAGGGAATCCTGGACGTTAAGGAGTCCTGCTTCTTCTTTGATAAAACCAACGGTGATTTAATTAAGCCACTATCTCCTGCAGTGGGCTATCTCGTAATAAAATTTATAGGGTTACTTTCGTCGGAGATTTCGGTGCGATTTTGGCCGAATTTCGTAACATCGGGGATGTGTATCGTGGAGGAAGAGATTCTTAGTGACTTTTTTTGCGGTAGTTCAGAAGTTTGAATATTTTTGGCGAATTAGTTGGATTATTTTTTTGGAGATTTTCGATTTTAATACGTTACACGACGGTTCTGTGGTAATGCGGAATTTTAAATATATTGTTGAGCTAGGAAGTAGCGCCACACGACATAATTTATTTACAAAGGGTCTATATTCTGCAATATAAAGATAAACCAGAGATTCGAGCTGCTTCTTCGCGCCGTAGTCACTACCAGACTCTAATTTTCAACTATCTTGTTTAATCTGTTGTTCTTGATACGATATTGAACTCTCGACTGTCGACGTCTCGTAGAATATATCCTCTAATCGATTGAATCTTCGCTTCTTCGTAACAATATAATTGTAGATTTTATCTTTCAAAATCAGTCATATTGATCTGTCTTGAGGAAAATGATAAAGTTGAGGAGAAACACAGTATAATTTTATTTAGATTATGCTTTGCTTAATGCATTTAACCCCTTGCCTTTCGATTTCTTCGGTGACTGAACGCGCAGTAACTGAGACTTAATTGCATCATTTATTTTGAAAATGGTGTAAGTTCATTTTAAAAAAAAAATGTAGTGTAAACTTTTTATTTATTCCAAGTTAGTATTCAATATCTTAAAAAATGCTATTGTTTTGTTCAATCTAAAATTCCTATCATTATTCATAAATAAATAATACCAATATCGTATGCAGAGTTTAACAATATATAAATATATTTAACGTTCAAAATAAGAAACACTATTTCTGTTTTATTTCTTGTTATTATCTATAAACCAAATTGGATTAATATGATATATATTTAAAGTGATATTTGACTTTTCAAAATTGAAATTCAATAATTCTTAAAATTGATTAATTATGAAAGTGGTGTAAGTCCATTTGCAACCCGTAAATATACATTATTTTAGTTAAATTCGCCTAAAAGAAATTTGTATAGTCAAATTACATATTGATAAATTGATAGAAACATTATCAGACTTGTCATAATTAACCAATATTTTTTAATTGACAGATATGCTAACCTGTAATTTTGTCGAAACAACAGATAATGGACTTGCACCACTTTCAAAATAAACAGTCCAATTGTTGGAATAGTAATCTATCACTGATTTCCGATTTTAATAACATAGAGCTATTTTCAACGTCTGTCTCCTGATCTACTGATATTTAAATTTAATACTTTTTGGAAACGTAGAAATTGAAATTGGCTTAAATTCTATGATTATTAAACACAATAAATTTGAGGAATTATATATAATCTTCGTGCAATGTATTAACACTTTACTGACCGGTATTTTTTTTAAATTCTGCCCCCTTCTGACCGCTCACTTGACCACAAATACTTCTTTGATACAAATATCTATTCGAAAATTACAAATTCTCGTTACTGAGTCCTTAACACAGGCAACCGCAATGATAAATGATAATTTATTAATTGAAGTGGCAACTAATTAATAAGTTAAAAGGTCAAATGCGTTAGGTCCTAAAAGCCTATTAATAGGCTTCCGGTCGGTAAAGTGTTAAGTACTATAGTGATACGGTTTCAGCTATATTGATAGCGCTGTCTATAGTTCAATGTACCAAAAAAAAACATAACATTTTATTAAACTTGTAAAGAAAAACGAAATCTCGCGGTTTCCATATTTGCACTTCCGGATCGTACGCTTTAGGAAGGTTGGTCACCGCCCTGTAGACTGTTCACGTCTAGACTGTCTGCTCTGTATCACACAAACTAACAATAAAGAAGAAACTGTTAAAAATCAACGAACCAGTGTTGAATCATTCAGTCAAACACAAAAACTCAACAAAACTAAAATATCCTAACATATTAAAAAATAATTAATTCTTCTAATCCTAGAGCCCAACTGGTCTCAGCTTCGTCAGTGGATCGACAAAACAGGCCTGGACTTAATCGCATGCATCTCTTCAGAATATTTCAACAACAATCATCAAATTGACCATAAAAATACACAAAATTTATCAGACATCGTATCTTTAGCCGATCGTCTAGGCTACGACGCCAACTGGCAGCTGGGTTATGGTAATATTCGACGAGAATAATTTTATCTTTGTTCGTACATCAGCCATGGCGAACGTTTCAAATCAGAAATGCTTTTTCAGAATGCCAAACGAGATGCAACGTTGCGGGTACCGAGATGGGCAAACGCGTGGCGAGTTTACGAGAAAGATTAAACAAATTTCCGAGATATTCCAACAAAATCGTCATTGGACCGGATGTCGTGAATTACCGGACCGAAGAAGAACTGGAATATCTTCGCGATTATTTCAAATTCGCACTTCCTGCGCTTTCAGCTATAACATGGCATCCGTAAGTTCAGAAAGAGATGAATCCATTAAGGACCAAGCATTGAAATGAAGAAAGAAATTTATAACTAGTTTTTGGGTTACATAATGTTGCGTTAACGCAACTTTGGGCTTACGTGGTATCTTATAGTGCATAAATTAAGGCTTTGGTATGTTCTTTTACTATGACATAGGTTAAAATATAAGTTAAATTAATCCGATTCCCCGAAAAAAAATTAAAAGTGAAATGTTGCGTTAACGCAACTTCGGGCCTTAATGGGTTGAAGAAATTCGCAACATATGTATGAAAAGTAGATGCAGATTTTTCCGGAAAACATAAAGAGGAAGAATGTAATCGGGTTTTAGTGAATTCAATGGTGTTGGCTTGGAAGAAAATGGATTTTCAGCGCTGGAAGACGAACTGACAACTTGGAGCAATTTGTATAGGACTCTTGGTCGTTTTATAAGAAAACGACCTTTATGGATCGGTAAAGGAAACAAGAATCTTCTTATAATATTGTTAAAATATCTATAGAGATATCAGATGCTTTGTTTCTTTCAAAAATTAATTTTTGAAGTTTGCTTTCCAAGTGAACAAATACTACTTCTGCGAATATTATCTAAGTACTATAATAACATTATAATAATAATTCTTCAATTACTGTAGCACAAAGTATTAATGTTAAATCGCACAGTTACTATTATGGAAGCTCTGGTATCCTTCTATTTGCATTTTGTATTTCACTTCGTCTAGCATTTGTTCTTTTACACATTATATCACTGATAATTAGTAAAAAACTTTAAACTTAGACTTTCTTTAAATTAAAATTAACTAAATAAATAAATCATTCTCCTGCAATAGCCGAATCAAAACCGGAAGAGGGAAAAGACACGTTTCTTGGTGCACTCGCGTTGATCAAACGACTCGGAGACGCAGCGCAGTTAAAGTTCCAAGTCTTCATGAGACAACCCTCCGATCTGACACATGCAACTCCGGTAAAATGGATATAAATTGAATAAAATTGAATCATATTTAATTCTCAATGCTTGCTGATCATAAATTTAACGGCAAACAGGATTATTGGGTATCTTTGCTGCACAAAAGGCTAATCGGTCGCCAAGTCTTCGACGCGTGGACTAAAACTCGCGAAGAAAATAATGTGCGCTTTTATTGTCAATGCACGAAACCATCGAGCACGTATGAAGAAGGATCGATTACAGTGTTTGGTGTTAATTTAACACCGGAGAACGTGACTGCTGGTTTTAGAAGCCTCAAACCGACAACTCTTCATCAATTCATTCTTTCACCAGGTTTCGATGCTACTAATAGAATATTCGCTAAGTAAGTGCAAAATTATACTCCATTATCACATTTCTGTACTTAATATTCCGTTAACTTTTTGAAGCACAGGAATTCCGAAAATAAAATGGCCCCCGAAATTGTACATGCAATTTTTTCTGTTTTAACTGAATAAAGTTGTGTTTATACATATTGACAGAGTTATATGATAATATTAATTTTCGAGATAAATATCAAAGAGGTGGGCCACTTTTAATTGCACTGTGACTCAAAATTAATTAGTGAATTTTTGATATAGAACAATACTCCTGGTAAGACTTATGGACTATGTATCAGTTAACACGTTGACTGTCATGGAGGTCACCGATGACCGGCGCTATTGAATTCAATGAAATTTCACGTAACTTTTAAACTGGAATATTTATAAATTTTCAAACATACTGAATATTTAAATATTGGTATTAAAAACAACGGTCCTCAAAGTGGTGGTCCGCGAGAAAATTTCGCTGGTCCCCAGAAAAATGTGGAATATATTAGGTATACAAATTAATTCTCGGCCTTTTTCGACTAACTTTGACATTTATTTATAACAATGTTGATATAAATTCAATATTAAACATAATCTTCTTCATTTTCTATACGTTGTTGCCATCTCTCAGGTAATTTTCGGATTCCAGATCGAAAAAATGATAGTGGTTCACATCAATGAAATCATTGAGGCATTTATAGACCTGTTCAACTTACTTGAATTGAGAATCAGTTAGGTGGTGTTGTAGGCATCGAAATAGGTGGTTATTTAAAGGGGCTAAATCTAGAGAATATTCGAAACTGTTGAAACCATTTTTTACAAGTGTTGCACGATGTAGCGTTTCTTTTTTTTAGTTGAAACGCGAAAAGAAGACAGTGCCTTAAATGTTGCTTATCGAACGACATCGCTTCTACACATGATTTTTCACGTTATGTCTGGAGTAGAGTCATGCGATATATTTTATTTTAAAGCTAACAAATGGCGCTTTAGAATGACTATTCAAATTTGGAAAAATTCTAATCTGAATAGGTTTTATGGGCGATGAAATCTGGGGGCCGAGAATTAATTTGTACACCTAATATTTACTCATCACGTTAAGTTATGTTTCTTTCGTAATTTGGTTACAATTAATAGTTTCATTTTATTAACTAGGTACATTTTATGTGTTCTTATAGATCACAATTTTTTTAATAAATATATTTAACACTTAAAAAGTCCTATTTGTGGTCCGCGGGATTTAAATTATGAATTTACTGGTCCGTGAGGTCAAAAAGTTTGACGACCGCCGTTAAGAAGACAAAGATTTGCATAATATTTGTCTATCACTATGTTCAAAGTTTCTGCTTTATAAAAATGTGGTTTTAATAAAGATAGTGTCACTTCAATAGAAATGATGACAGTAGCAAAGTACCGGTGGCGTTCAACGTGTTAAAAATCGATTTTTATGATATCTATAAGGTAATTCTGTCTTTACAGAACCGCTTTGTTGAACAACGAAATTCTAAGTTTAATAAACGACACGATTGTTCCTGACTTAAAGCCGTTGATCTTGAAAAATCCTGAAGGACTTGATCTTAGCTTACCTCCACATGGTATCGGTTTTTGGGTCCTGCCAGACTTTCGAGTAAGAAAAACCTTTTTTCTCCAACATTCTCATAAAATTCTCAACTATAAATCGTATTCTTCAATGTGCACAGATAAGGTCTTGCATGGAAAATCAAGGGAACCCTCTTGTTAAGACACCTCTGCGAAAACTTCAGAAGAGAACCATCAACTCGAGCATTTTAGAAAAAGATAATCCAGAAGAATCAAAAGACACACCAGTTTCTCTAAGAAGGAAGCAGAGGAGGAAAGAAAAACACGCTCGAAATAGTGCAAGAAGAATCTCTCGTAGATTTCGAAGAAGCGACATTAAAAGAGAGCTGAAAAAATTGCGTAAATTAATGATGAAGAAATTGGCAAACTCCGAGCAGAAAAAACTATCTAGCGCCAAAAATTCCTTAGGAATTCCATACAGGAGGAAGGAAAACCCTGTGGCTTTTAGGCAGGCGAAAAATACAAGTGAAAAATCCGATTCCGAGAAAGATGCTCGCATTGTGTTAAAAGAATTCCGACAACATATATTGGAGAACAAAGATGGAAACAATGCCACTGATAAAAAGGAAGACAGAAGTGCTAAAAACGAAACAGTACCGGAAGCGCTGTCTTTGTTGCTCAAATTAGATAACATTTTAGAAATTGCCGAAAAACAAGATCTCGATCGTGTTGCAAGAGCCGAATTATCAGCGAATGCAAAGAAATACTTGAAATCTCTCTCAGATCTTCTGATAAAAACGAATCTAAAGAGTGACATTTCGGAATTCCGAGACCGGAAATCAAGCAGAAGAACTGCAAGATCTAAAAGAGACTTGTACGAAAAACTGGAAAGACTCACTTCGACGAACATAAAAGAAGAAAGTCCTGTTAGGAAACAATGGAAAGACGATATCGAGGAGCATAAATCCAATCAGAATCTCCGTCGAAATTTGCAACCATCCGGTTTTCGTAGAAGATTCAGCGACAACAATGAAAATACTTTTTACGGATTCGACAAATCTCCTTCCCTCGTGGATTCTTCCACAGGGGATGTTTTTCCAGGCAGAGAATCTTCACGAGATTACGATGGAGGAAGAGAAACGGAAAAAAGTGGAAGAGAAAATGGAATAAGTAATCGGATGGAAGCCACAGCGACCTATTCTCCGCGGGTGGACGATTACCGGAAGTACTTGCCGAAAGAAGTCCTTGAGAAACTCAAAATTCCAGGGCTTCCTGCGAAGGAAAATTCTGAGGACTTTGAACTTTGGGGAGCGAAGAGATCTCTTGGAAGTAACTTTCTTGGAGGTCAAGGCTTCGATAGAAGTGGAAAGATGAGATCGAAAATATTTGATACGACAGAGAATCGTTTGGAGAACACGAGGAGAAAGAGAAAAGATGATTTAAATTTGATACTTGATCGTGAAATGATCAACGAGGATGAAAGCAATACGAAGGACTGTCGGTGCAGAGTTTTAAGACATTTTAAAGACTCTCCCAGTTCTGTAAGATGTAGACGACATCTTCAATCTCGGTTAATTGACAGTGAAGAAATGAAAATGGAGAAAGAAACCGATGATTCTACTGAATTAAGTCCCAATAGTTCTGAAGAATTGCAAAACAAGCCTGAAAGTTTGGAAAATTATACGAGTATTTCTTCACCGGAGGATTCTTCCGGTTCTCCAGTAAATATTGATAATTTTACGGTCAAATCGCAAATGGTGGATCATTCAATCTCAATTCCAAAAACTAACAGTGAATTTTTAGAATCGTCAACTGCTTTGGAAGATGGTAATCTTTTTCGTGAGATCACCGAGACGAGTGATGAAGAAACGACGGAGAGTTTCGTTGCTGCGAGTACCGATAGATACGCTGAGACTACTCAGGAAACTTCTACTTTCTCCGATAGGAAGGATAATGAGGAAACTACTGCGACGAACATTTCTACAGACTCTGAGAGACGTGATAAGATCTCGAAGGCAGAAGTTCCTGTGATTTTTGAACCGGTAGCTGCGTTGATGGAGACCATGACTGAAGAACCTGAAAGAAAAAGCAACAAGGTTAGAATGGAGGATGAAAATTTAGAAGAACCCATCATCAACAACCGCTTAGAAGATCTTGAAGAAACATCGACAAAGGATGTAGAAAATTTGGAAAAATTCACTGTCAATTTGTATCCAAACGAAGAAACATCTACAAAATTAATGCAGAATTTAGAAAAAAACACTGTTCATTTTCACCCAAACGAACTCGAAGAAACATCTCCAAAAGGAATGCAGAATTTAGAAAAAAACACTGTTCATTTTAACCGAAATGTACTCGAAGAAACATCTCCAAAAGAAATGAAGAATTTAGAAAAATCCACCGTGAATGTCCACTTAGACAAAGCGGAAGAAACATCAGCCAAAGTTAAAGTGGAGCCATCATCGGATAGTTTACAAACAAAGAAATTAACAGTTCGCCGAACGGATTCGTCTGAAGTTGAAAGAGCCTTGAAAGAAAGAGCGAAGGAAGAGAGACGTCACAACAAGATAATATCAAGAGCAAAAGCGCACTATCGTTGTCAAAAAAGAAAAGAAGGAAAAAGAAGAAATCTTTCAAGGACACCTTCAACGAGTGATAAGAATCATAGGCAAAATCGATTGGAACAAATCGAAAGATTGAAAGAGAAATTGCAACGGCGAAGACTTTTGCAGAAACGTCGAGATGAGTTTCCAGAGGGGTCGAAGGAGACGAACGAAGATGAAAGAAGGAATCTACAGAGAAGAGAAGCCTGGGAAATAATAAACGCTGAGGAGAAACTCGGTGATCTGGTCGATCGTGAAAAACTCGCCTATATTTTAAATTACAAGCCGATCGACTACGATTTTACAAAAGCAATGGAAAATGAAGATGAAGTTATCGAGGAGAAATATGTTCCTACTGGAGAAGTTGTGAGAAGCTGGAATGTCCGAGAAAGGAGGGTCGTTCCGAGAAACGCTGGAGTTTATCATAATACATTGATTCATCACTCGAATCCTCATTCGTTGACGGAAAGGATTCGGCAAAGGGAATTGCAGGATAATCTGGCAGAAAGATATGAACAATTTGGACACAGACGTGGAAGTGGCAATTCTTACTACGCCATTGTAGAGAATCTGCATAGTCCTCGAATATTCAGACAGAAGTCTGAAGACGAAAGGAGAAGTACTCTTCAGGTATTCATATTTTTGTTACTTTTATTGTTTGACACTTTGACTGTCATGGTCAGGGTCACCGGTGACCGGCGCTATTGAATTCATTGAAATTTAATGTAACTTTTAAACTGCAATAATTATGAATTTTCGGATATACTGAATATTTAAATATTCGACGTTAAAAAAATAAAAGTCTGCCGAATATATGGACCGTTTATTTTGAAAGTGGTGTAAGTCCATTTTCTCTTGTTTCGAGATATTTAAAGGTTAGCATATCTGTCAATTGAAAAATATTGGTTAATTATGACGAATCTGGCAATGTTTCTATCAATTTATCAATATCTAATTTGATTATACAAATTTCTTTTAGGCGAATTTAACTAAAATCATTTATATTTACAGGCTGAAAATGAACTTACACTACTTTCAAAATAAACGGTCCATATATCTATCTGTATCTTTAACTCTTTGCGGTCGTATGTCGAGTAGAACTCGACATATCTTTCCACTTAATTTTATTTTTTGACAATTTAATATGGACTTTCCAATTTCATAATGGTTTTGCAATATCACCTGAATATAGATCAACGTCTATAGTTATTGATACCATTAAAAATAATGAATATCCAATGATTGAAAATGTTGTGAAATTAATTTTATTTAGCTTACTACAAAATTGATAAAAAAATTCGGGCCGCAAAGGGTTGAAGTTTCTGCTTTGCAAAGATAGAAATTTAATAGAAAACGTTTCACTTCAGAAGAAATGACGAAACTAGCGAAATACCGGTGATGTTCAACGTATTAAGAGTTATTAATTGGTTTGATTAACTGTATTCTGTGATATTTAGTTATTATAAAATGACACATTGATTGCCATCATGGTCACTGATCACTGAAGTTACATTTAACCCCTTCAGACTGGAATTTTTTTCCGTTTAAGAAAATATTTATTTATTTATAATATGCAAATGTACATTTTAATGGACATATGGCCCTTACGCAAAATTTGTAACATTAAGGAGATCCTGAGAAATATTTGTATAAAAAATAAAATTCATTACGTATTGAAACTAAGTTTAAAACTATACGTAATAAAATACAGTACGAAAGGTATTATGAACATTAGAATGTGGATAGGGTCCGAAAGGATTAAAAAATATCCTTAACCCTGCTGTTCTGCTCATTTACATCTCATATTTGTATTTCTTCGAGTCACAGTGACCCGGTGCACAAAGATTCACATTTTAAGAAACATAAAATACTAGCTGAAAGATCTCGTGCTTCGCTACGGTTTAATATCATTAGGATTAAGGACTACTTAAATTAGTAAAAGTTAAGTTTAACGTTGATACCCTAGAAGGAACGCTCATGCAAAATTTCAAATTTCTAGGTCAAGTAGTTTCGGCTCTGCGTTGATGAGTTTGGCCCATACTTTAACCCCCCAAAACCTCCCCTAAAATTTCGAATTTTTCAAAACCCTTTCTTAGTGAGCACCTAAGACCCAAGGGGAAGGTAGTTCCAAATTTCATTGCAATCCGTTCTGTGGGTTTTGAGATTTCGTGATGAGTGAGTGAGTGAGTCAGTCAATCAGTGGTATTTGAACTTTATATATATAAAATAGAAACACATAGACGTAAATGTTAAATACATTGAATATCAAAAAGTAATACTTAAAAACGAAGTATCTGTTAAAATGTAATTTACATTTCGGGTCATATATCGGGTCATAGATCCGAGCAGAAAAGGAGGGTTAAAAATAATGTGAATAATTATAGATAAAAATTTAATAATTTTTGTTCAACAGGGACCTTTTGAGACACCGAATACAGCGAAAGGATATAATATAAATATAAATTCAGAGAATAGCAAACAAACATCGAAACCCAGCCGTACACTGTACGCTGTCGATCCTTCGACCTACAGAGGAGGTGAACCTGTTTTAGAATTGTTGGAATACCCGCCAAAACTTTCGCAACCCGAGACGAGACCAGTTCTGGAGAACTTACATCCAAATCCTCCAAAATTAGTAGCCAATGTGGTACCACAAGTAAATCAGATTGTAGAGAACAATAGGAATATAATAAAGAAAAGGATTGACAAAGATCGTCAAGTAAATAAAACGAAAATCTACAAGCAACGCATTACAGGAAACTCAAGGCTCAAGGATCTTGAAAAAACACTCGAAGAGAGACGCAAAGAGAGACTTTTAAGATCCTTGATAATCCTTTTCGGTCGACGAAACGCGAACAGAGCTTTCGAAGCTTTGAGCATAGAGGAAAACGACTCGAAACCTCGAGCACGAAGCTCCATTAATTCTCCCAAGAAAACGCCAAAAAAATCCACAAACATTCTACAAATATCCAACAGCACGAAAGCTCCAGAACAAATATCTCGTCGCGTGAAAACAAGAGCAAAAAAAAATTCTGCAACTACAATCTCGCCGCAAGTGGAAGGACACGCACGTAATAATTCAATTCCTTTGGTTAAAATCGGAAAAGTTTCTGAAACCAATACAACTACGGAAAATCCTGAGACACTTGTCGCCGAAGAAACAGCGCAGATGAGGTCAGAAATTGAACACAATGAGACAGAAGCAAGGAACGGGAGAAATAAGAGAGAAACGCGTGAACCAAGACAATCTTTGATCAGAGGTCGTCATAGGTCGAATAGATACGAAGACAGTGACCTGATCAGCGAAGAAGATGGCTCTCATACTGTACTGGTTCCTGTTTTAGTTAATTCGGAGGAAGAAGAAGATTCTTTAGAGGGAAGCGAAGAAGATGAATCGGATGACGAGGACGATGACGAGGTTTCGGAGGAGGACGAAGAATCTGACGAAGAATCTGATGAAGAAGATTCGGAGGAAGAGGATTCAGATGACGAGTCTGATGAAGAGTCTGATGACGAGTCTGATGAAGAGTCTGACGATGAGTCTGATGACGATTCTGAAGTCTCAAGTGAATCTGATGAGAGAGTAGGTTCTGCCAGAAATGCAAGCGGAGAAGATGATGAGGATGATTCTGATGAAGAGGAAAGTAATGAGAATAGAGACGATTTGAAGGCTGTATTAATCGTTCATAAGCCTGGATCGTTAAAAGTGATACCTTTCAAGAGAAGAATCAGACATCGAAGAGAAGTAAATGATCTGAGCAATAGTAATATGAATGAAAATGTGAGCGAGGTGAGACTTTGATTTTGTTTGTGATTTAACCCCTTGCTCTGAGACTTGTTTTAAACTATGTATTTAATTGAACATTAAACTGTTGAAATAAAAATTCACCAGTGATTTACATTGCATACTTAACACTAGATTTACGGAGTCAATTTGGCTCATTCAAAGTTTGATTATGATTTATATATAATATATTAGCCGGTAAATTTTTTAATAATAAATCTTTCATTTAAATTCATTTGAAATTATTTCCTTTGCAAGAAACTTTAATTTTCTTGTATGAGTCAAATTGGCTCACTTTAGAAAAATAGGTATAATCAACATCCGTAAATCTAGTGTTAAAAAAATTGATAGCATGATATTAAGATTTTAGTTGAATCCGGTCGATATTTTAAATTTGACATTTTTAGAAAATTATTTTTCTTTACAATTTCTTTTGTGAAACTCATAATAACTCGTACGTTACACGCTGGTACCTTGATAACGCGGAATTTTAAATATGTAATTGTAGATTTTGGTTTTCAAAATCAGTCATATTATTTCTGTCTTGAGGAGGACGATAAAGTTGACAAGAAAGACAGAATAATTTTATTTAGATTATGCTTTGTTTAATGCATTTAACCCTTTGCCCTTCGTTTTCTTCGTGCAATAATTGAGAATTAATTGCTGGAATAGTAATCTATCACTGATTTCCAATATTCCAGCATAAGTTAACACACTATTAACACTTTAACGACCGCACATCTACGCAGTCAAACGTCGCCAGGGGCCGGCAGTATTTTTAAAGAATTAATTTAAAAAAAGTTTATTAAAATTAAGAGAAAAGTAAGAGAATAAAAATAAAATCAAAGACGTGGCGATGAAATACGAAGCCAATAGCAATATCCACACTTGTTTACATTCATAAATTATCACACAGAGAGTGTGGTACTGGCCAGCAACTTTCGGCGGTAGCATCACACACATGTTGTATGGGCGGTCGTTAAAGTGTTAATAGTATAGAACTAATTTCAACTTCTCCAGATCCACTGATATTTTCAATTTAATAGTTTTTGGAAAATTGACAAATTTTCTGTCCCCTTTACCGCGTCACGTGTGCCAAACGTCATTGTAAGGCAAGGATTTAATTTTTTACACTCCAAGTATCACTCTTTGTCGCAGAGCAAAGGACCAATAATTGTAAATTAACAAAAATTAAATTGCCAATTAATTCTTTTCATTTTTAAGGCCGAAGAATTAGAACCACTTCAAGAACTTAATAAGATTTCATCCAACTTCATATCCCTCGAGACCAATAGCATCGACGACGTTGAAAAGTCGATCCCCAAGAAGAAACCGATTACGGAGTACTCCAAGAAAACCACCCTAACAAAAGATTACATTGATAGGAGAAAAAACCTGGAAAATCCTAAGGAAGAAAGGGGTGAGAAAATAGCAGAAGAAGAAAAGAATTCGAAGGAAATCGACGAAGGACTGAATGGGAGTTTGACGAACGAGAAGGAGAGAAATTCCATGAAAATTGAAACGAACAGAGTACCAAATGCTTTCTATTCTTTACTAGCCAATATAAAGAATATGCTTGGTTTTCTTGATGGATTCGCGCGCATTCTTCGTGGATGACAGCTTGCAATTTCTACACCCGTATACCATAAATGAAATAAATGACGTACACTATACCGAAACATATCGGTTTCATTTCTCGTTTTTTTTAATATAAATTTTATAACATAGTATGTGTAAAATGCAATAAACAATTTATACCTTTAAAACCATCCCTCGTTCTTTATAAATGTCACACATTCCTCAAGAGATTTTATTGAATTTGAACTCTACGGTCGTAATTTCAAAGTAAAATTAAATCTCATTTTGAAAACAAAGAGATTGTTATAAAATTATTATAAAAGATTGTAATAAGAGATCAGCTGTTATTGTAAGAGAATCGTTTACTACGTAGATTTATGCAACTCCTATGGGAAAGACCGATGGGACATCCCTCAGGTTGCATTATTCTTGCGACAATTCGTATTCGATAATATTTATCAAAGAGAATGTTCCTCGAGAGAGATTCTCTCCTCGATTGCACAATCTGCTCGGGTTTCTATCGAGAAAGTATTCCACCTGGGATTGCACGCGTGGATTGCGACACCATTATTGTCTGACACCGTGAATTTCCCCCCTTGAAAACAAATAAACATGAATTTTTGTCAAGTAGACGAGTTCCAGGACGATTTTCGCCAGTGTCCGATCGATCCTCACATCGTGCGGTTGGATAAGAAGAAAAGAGGAATCGGTGTCTTAAAATCTCTTTTTTATTAATTATATTTTAAGATAATCCGAGAGTGTTGCGCGATGCAAGAAGCCATTTTGGTATCTTTGACGCTCGCGAGCATTCTGACGATCAACGATGCTAGAAATATCGACTTCGGAATCGCCAAAAGGTAATTTCTTATTTGACTTTCCTAATAAAGTTGCAAAAATATTTTTTTTTAATTTACAGAATTACCTTGATACCCTATAAACGTACTTGTTTGTTTCTTTGACGCTTTTATTGAATCCAGATTTTCTCAGATCATCGTATGTTAAAATTTAACAAGTGCACTTTCCAGAATAGACAGTAATTCTTTCTTAACCCTTTGTCGTATCATTTATTTTGTGACTGCCTTCACGATAACTCAGAATTAAATTAGTGTGATAAAAATAGATCAATGATTCTTGACATATCGTATAATTTAACGTTATATTAATTTACAGGAATAATTTATTAATAATCCTGTCGCGTCTGACTGACATTATTAATTTAATTGGTTTAGCAAAACTTACAAATTTTCTATTCGCAAGACGAGAGTCACTCGTCATAGTACGGCAAGGGGTTAAAATAAAAAACAACAATAAAATTCTAAAATATTTCACGGAGAGAATTACCGTCAATTTGAAAATCTACACTTTGAATTCAACCCTAAAATTTGTAAAACATAAAAACATACATTATTTTCCTTCTAAATACTTCAAAAGCCTGAAAGGTTTGTATTTCCAATCTGCAACGGAACGTTTCGAATGATAAAACCCTCGCTTGCGAAAACTCGTTTATTAATGCCGCTCGTTTGTTTATATATATTACAGGAATATTATATTTACGAGGGATAGTTAAAAAAGATCGCATAGAAGAGATATCTCCGGCGCCATAATGCACGATCCAGCCTCCTCCCTCATAAATTCTCTTTATCCCCCGCCATTTATCTAGCTTCCCACCGAGTGCATTGGAACATTCTTTCAATTTTTCAAACGAACTCCCTCCGTACGTCGCTGTTCCCCTTTCGCGAATTTCGCATTACCCGCGAATCTGCTAGATTGCAAATGCAGAAGTATGTTAGTCGTCCAAGGACGACGGCTGACGGAATTTTTAGCGTCAGCTGAGTTCGACTTACGTTTCACCTTCCCTCGACAATGACGCTTTTGCAGGGAAATTTTCACGTCATTCTCTTTGAATTATGAACTCTCTCTCAGGGGAAATTTTTGAGAGAAATTATAATATTTAAAAATACTGAATACTTACTTTCGAAAGAGAAAAATAAAGAGATTAAAAAGATGATCAATTAAGTAAATTTTAATTTTATAAGATATAAATGAAATATTTACTGCCTGGTACCGCTATCAATTTGGCGAATTTTTAGAAAAAAATTGAAATTTGATCATTTTGATTGGCTTAATAATTTTAACCCCTTGACCTACAGTATAGAGTGACACTCGTGACGAGGTAAATGGGATAGGAAAGTTTCAAGTTTTCGAAAACTTATTAAATTGGTAATGTTAACACTAGAACTACCGGAGTTAAATCTATCATATTCAATTTATTAAAGAAGTACTTTGAAAAAGAAGGAATCGAGTAGCAGAAATGATGATCAATTCGGGGATTTATGTCTTTTGTGATGAACGCAGAATTTTTGTTCTATGGCTCTTCTGTGAACTTGGAAAATTTTTGGAAAAAATTGTGTTCCAGTCATTTTGACTGGTGTGGTAGTTCTAGTGTTAATGAGATGCAACACGATAATATTATTTTCCTAATATAAATAATACGTTGATACTAGAACTACCAGCGCTTTATTAAATTATTTGATTATATTTGAATCTATTAAATTACTACTTTTGAAAACGAGTAATTGAAAGATGGAGAAGACGATTAATTCAATAATTCATATTTTGTAAGGACGTACAATAACTACTTTATGGTTCTCCTATAAACTTAAAAAGATTTTAGACAAAATGAGGAACTGTCTTGGTATTCACTGATCAATTTTTATTTTACCAATTAAATTCTGAATTATAGCGAAAGCAGTCACGAAACAAATTGTAGTGCAAAGGGTAAATGTTAAGATTGATTCACACGGTTTCTTTTTTATCCTTCAAATGGGAGGATATAAGTGCTACAAAACATTTATCATTTAGAAGTCCAAAATAAAACAAATAAATACTTTTGCAGGATTCCTGAAGTTACACCTGAAGTCTCGCCAATAGTCGATGCTGTAAATGTCGCTGATAAGCTCCGAGAAAAAAGAAAGCTCCTTTTACTGATGCCAATGACCAGCGGAGAAGAAGAAATGATCGATAACAGCGACCAAATCGAAGAAACAACACGCAAAAGTCAAAAGACTAAGCGCTGCAAGACACCGTTTCGTAGGAACAGGATTTCCATGTCGATTAAAAGTAGATCAAACGATGAAAATTCAAACAGCTTGATTTCTAACGAAAACAATAGACACTCCGAAGAATATCCGCTCGTAGCTGTACCAAATCTACGACGTGTTTCTCCAAAAGATAGAAAAACTCTTCTGAACGTTCCAGAATCACTGGAAAAGGCAAATACCGATGTTAATAGCAAAGAATATATTAATCTTTTGAAGGCAATTCGAGAAAGTCAAAGTTCCAGAAATTACGATGTCGATGATCACGAAGCACCTACATTAATCGACAATAGATACGTCTGTTATTGTGCAGAAAAGAATAAAGAGCATCCATTTTCTACAGAAGATGCAGCTCATGCTATTCTAC
Organism: Cerceris rybyensis; assembly: GCA_910591515.1. Classification (NCBI taxonomy): domain Eukaryota; kingdom Metazoa; phylum Arthropoda; class Insecta; order Hymenoptera; family Crabronidae; genus Cerceris; species Cerceris rybyensis. The sequence goes on from OU342795.1 coordinate 10,467,723, forward strand.
CAAAAGGATCATTACTAAGAAAAAACTTGGAGAAAATCAACAGAAGGAAGCTTGTCGGTGCTAAACAAAAAAAGCCTATTCTTGAAAATTTATCTCGTCGATTGCCTTCGCGTCGTTTACCAAAACTGCATTCAAATCGTGCTCGATATTCGCCTAATTCTTTGCGGAAGAAGATAAAACCGAGTGTACAGGCAGCTCGTGAAAACGACGAGGTTTATATGCCTGCGGTTTATGGAAAACAGCCGGAGTTCTTCTTACTTCCGGCGGAATCGAGTGAGGGAGGAATACCGATAAAAATTGATGTACCGTTCTCCACGAAGGATCGTGCTGTCGTCACTGCACCTCGTGCATTGTTTTCCAGTGAGAGCGAGGAGAATTCTGAAGAGTATCGACACGCGAGTGAACAGGAGTCGTCGATCGTGGGAGGCAAACGATTCGAGGATGCTCTGGAAACGAGTACCGTGTATCTTCGAAATGAAATCGATGCGACTACGATGGAAAGTGGAAAAGGTTTGAGTACAGAAGTTGGAGAACGCTTGGGAGTGGAGAACGGAGAACGCTTAAAAATTGTAAACGGTGACGGATCGAAAATGGAGGATGGAGAAGGATCGAAAGTAGAAAATGGAGAACGCTTAAAAATTGGGAACAATGAAGGATCAAAAGTGGAGAACGGAGGACCATCAAAAGTGGAGAACGGAGAACGCTTAAAAATTGGGAACAATGAAGGATCAAAAGTGGAGAACGGAGGAACATCAAAAGTGGAGAACGGAGAAGGATCCAAAGTGGAGAACGGAGACGAATCGGAAGTGGAGAACGGAGAACGATCAAAATTGGAGAACGGAGAACACTTAAAAATTGGGAACAATGAAGGATCAAAAGTGGAGAACGGAGGAACATCAAAAGTGGAGAACGGAGAAGGATCCAAAGTGGAGAACGGAAAACGATCAAAAGTGGAGAACGGAGGACCATCAAAAGTGAAGAACGGAAAAGAATCGGAAATGGAGAACGGAGGACGATCAAAAGTGGTGAACGGAGGACGATCAAAAGTGGAGAACGGAGAACGCTTAAAAATTGGGAACAATGAAGGATCAAAAGTGGAGAACGGAGGACCATCAAAAGTGGAGAACGGAGAAGGATCCAAAGTGGAGAACGGAGAAGAATCGGAAGTGGAGAACGGAGAACGATCAAAATTGGAGAACGGAGAACGACCGAAAGTAGAGAACGGAGAACGATCGAAAGTGGAGAACGGAGAACGCTTAAAAATTGGGAACAATGAAGGATCAAAAGTGGAGAACGGAGAAGGATCCAAAGTGGAGAACGGAGAAGGATCCAAAGTGGAGAACGGAGGACCATCAAAAGTGAAGAACGGAAAAGAATCGGAAATGGAGAACGGAGGACGATCGAAAGTGGAGAACGGAGAACGCTTAAAAATTGGGAACAATGAAGGATCAAAAGTGGAGAACGGAGAAGGATCCAAAGTGGAGAACAGAGAAGGATCCAAAGTGGAGAACGGAAAACGCTCGAAAGTGGAGAACGGAGAACGCTTAAAAATTGGGAACAATGAAGGATCAAAAGCGAAGAACGGAGAACGATGGAAAGTAGACAACGAAGAACAATTGAAATCGGAGAACAGAGAACGTTCAACGATAGCGCCTGGAGAACCCTTGAAATTAAAGAACGGTGAACACTCGACAACAGATAAGACAATACATTCCACGATCGATTACAAGACAAACGATCAGGACTCGCGAATTAAGCCATCGGTATCAAAATTAGAGAATACTTCACACAACATGGATTCAAATGACAAGAAAATCGTCGATCTCGACAATTGCATAAAACTGTTTGGCAGCAAAACTTGCATCGCCACTTCCACAGAGCCAAATGTGCAAAAAGATAATAATCAAGATGATTTCAAGAAATTGGATAAGAATTTTTCCCTGAATGAAGACATCGACAAAGTTTTTAATAATCACGGAACAACTCCTTATTCTTTTTCCAACGTACAAACTGAACGTTCTCAAGTTCTCCAACAAACAACACAGTCTACGAATGCCGATAATAAATTAAACAAAGATGAATTGAAAAACATGAGCAATTACTCTCCTATTTCTACTGAAAGTTCAACTCTGATAACGGCTTCCGGCAAGAATTCTCGAAACTACACCGGCGAAGGAGAAGTAACTTCGAAAGTTGGTACAAACGTCGATCGATCCTCGTCGACGATGATTTCCGTCGAGGAGAATACTACGGAAAAACATAATAATTCTACGACACTTGAAATTCAATCGAATAAAGACAAATCTAATGAAAATCCCATAAAATCTAACCGCAAAATTAACGACGGATATTCTCACGATGTCGATGAATCTAAATCTCAAAGTGAAGAATCCGACGATTTAGTACAAAGTGTGAATCCAAATGCTAAAAAGGCTTCGAAAAATTGGGAGAAAGAATCAATTTTTGGTAAACCGCTGGAGAACTTGCCGTTTGATTATTCTCAAATAAAAGAAGTCACAGTTGCTTATTTTACGTCGAAAGCTTACGAAAATGAGACAGATCAGCCAACGTATTTCAGCAGCAGCGGACCTTCGTCCTATGACAATTTTTACATAACTGCCAACAGTCCTAGGGACACGACTTTCATGGAGAATCAAAATAACGGTGGAAACGTGCAATCTGATCAATTGGACTTGAACAAAAGAGTTGGAAATTCTGGAATAAATGTGGAGAATAAATCAAGATCGAACGACGTAACATCCACAAATTTATTATCGGCGGATAAAGAGGATTCTGAGGAAACAAATGCTGAGAAGAATGTCTTTGTGGGAAAAAGTAGGATAAACATTGACCGAGAAACTTCTACGATTGGCGACATGAAAGATGCAGATTCTTATTTGAATAGCAGAAATGAAAATGACGACAATTATGATTCTGCTGAAGGACGTAGAAATTCTTTATCAGAAAATAGAGTTCCAGGTAGTGAAGTTATAGGACAGGAGAGAGGAAAGGAGAAGAAGACAGAGTTGAAGGAAGATGATCTGAGTAATGATTTTACTGGACCATTTCAAATGGAGAAGCCTAATTCGTTGCAAGATGATGTTGAGAACAATGTGAAACCGCTTGATCTTGAGTCCAGATTTCAAAGTGTGGAAGAAGATGGAGATTCAATGGTCTTAACAACGAATTCTCCAATTGAGAACACTTCGGTCACTGAAGACACTCATTCGAAACCTAATTTGTTAAATGACAATGTTGAAAAAGATGTGAAACCTTTTAATTTCGAATCAACGTTTGCAAGCATTGAAAAAGATGAAGAGGGGGAAATTTCTGTAACAGTATCTGCAATGGAGAATACTTCAGCTATTGCAAATATTGCAGAAGTTTCCACACCGATTTCTTTAATGGAGAACACTTCAACTATTGCAGAAAATCATTCGAAACCTGATTTGCTAAATAAAGATGTTGAGGAGGACGTAAATCCTGCTAATTTCGAATCAACAATCGGAAGCGTCGAAGGAGCTGAAGAAGTAGAAGTTTCCACACCGATTTCTTCAATGGAGAACACTTCAACTATTTCACAAAATCATTCAAAGCCTGATTTGTTAAATAAAGATGTTGAGGAGGACGTAAATCCCGTTAAATTTGAATCAACAATGGCAAGCATCAAAGAGAATGAAGAAATACACGTTTCAACAACAATTTCTTCAGTGGAGAACACTGTAACTACTGCAGAAAATCATTCGAAGCCTGATTTGCTAAATAAAGATGTTGAGGAGGACGTAAATCCTGCTAATTTCGAATCAACAATCGCAAGCGTCGAAGGAGCTGAAGAAGTAGAAGTTTCCACACCGATTTCTCCAATAGAGAACACTTCAACTATTTCAGAAAATCATTCGAAGCCTGATTTGTTAAACGACAATGTTGATAAAGACGTGAAACTTCTTAAATTTGAAACAACAATCGCAAACATCGAAGAAGTTGAAGAAACATACGTTTCCACACCGATTTCTCCAATGGAGAACACTTCGGCCATTGCAGAAACTCATTCGAAACCTGATTTGCTAAATAAAGATGTTGAGAAGGACGCAAATCCTGTTAAATTTGAATCAACAATCGCAAGCATCAAAGAGAATGAAGAAACACACGTTTCAACAACGATTTCTTCAGTGGAGAACACTGCAACTACTGCTGAAAATCATTCGATGCCTAATTTATTAAATAAGGATTTCGAAAAAAACGAAAAACCAGTTATTGTCAAGTCCACACTCGCAAGCCTTGAGCAAAATGAAAAACCAAAAGATTCTACATCAGTTTCCCCAATGGAGAACACTTCGTCTATTGAAGAAACTCAGGCGCAATCTGATTTCCAAAACGACGATGTTGAAAAAGACTTGAAACCAAATAATTTCAAGCCAAGATTTGCAAACGTCGAAGAAGACGAAGAACCAGAAATTTCGATAAGGAATTCCCAAATAGAGAATACTTCAAAAATTGCAGAAACTCATTCAAAATTCCCTGATTCACAGCCAGACACCCAGGACTTCAAAGTTGCGGCGACGCATCGTGCAGAACCTGGCGATAATATCGTAAATTCCTCTCAAGATTCTATCCCATTCTGCGACAACACGCTCCTTCAAAAATCGATCAAAACAGTAATCAACCGTTTCGCAGCCTACGATCCAAACGAATCAACTGAAAATACAAATGGCGAAATCGTAGATGCAACTGAGAACTTATTACCAGAAATCACAGAAATTCCCAATTTAAAGAGAATCTTATCACTGCCTCGAGTAGAGAACACAATTGCGAACAAAGTAAAAAATCGTCTTGCAAGAATCACCGGAATTGCTAGAAAAAATTTCGATAGTGACTGGGCGACGAATGTTATAAAAAATAATCTACGACACATGATGGCTGGTGTGCCAAGTGTGACGACAGAATTGCCACCTTTTTCTGTCGTCGAACACGAATTCAATGACGGCTCCTGGAGAACGCACGTAGTTACATTAGTACCACCTACAGAAAATGAAAGCAAAGGTTCAAATCATTTAAATAAACTGAGAGAAAGTGTAAGAGATTTTCTTAAAGAGCCTGCTGTTAATTCTCAAGTTGCAAAACAGCCGATCTTGCAGAACATAATCGTGCAGAGTGTAAAAGACGGCTTAGAATTGGAGAACGTGGAGAACACGGAGGACGATCGGACGAAGGAATCGAAGATTCGGAATATTTTAAGCGAGGAATTACAAAATACAGAAGCAGAAACGGAAGACATTGTAGATACTTCATCCAAGCCTGAAATTCTGAACGTTTCTGATGCTGATATAGGAAAAATTATAGAATTAACAAGAGATGTAAACCTCTTGAGCGAATCAGCGAATGATAAATCGTCATCCTGGGAAACAACGCCGATGGAGGATGAAAATTCCATGATTTTGAAAGATCATGAAATACCAGAAAACAAGAAAGTCGAAAGTTCGTATAGAAATGCTGCCTCGATGGAGGAAGATTTGAAAGGTGTACCGGAAGTGCGTTTTGAAGGAAGTTCAATGGATGAAGCGATAAAGTTACATAAAAACGAGGAAACCGCAGTATCTACTGAAAAGTTAAAGCTAGAAAATAATGAGGAGTTACTGCATTACATGTTTCCAAAAGACTCGAAGGTGTTACAGCCCTCGGAAGAGTACGAGTCTTCGACGGCTTCCGGAAGTCTTCGTTTTACGGAAGAAACTATCGATCCAACAACTTCGAGGGAATTTACGGGGGAAGTGATACCTCCTGGGATGAAGAAAAGTCAAAAGTCGAACGTGGAAATGTCAAAGAAACACCTTCAGGAACTTCGGAATAATTCCACGACGATGAAAACTCCTACAGAAATTAAAGCGAATTCGAAAGTTTCCCAGAAATCTCAAAAACCTAAAAATATTAATTACAGCAGTGGGAATAAAATAGAAAGTTCTACGGCTTCAAAAATAGAATTTCTTTCCAATGAGGAGACGATGGAAAAGAATCTCACGTATTTCGGGAAAATTGCAGTACAAAGTAAAAATTCGACGAACAATTTGAGAAATCTGTTAAATTCCGATTTGTATTATATCGGTGATGGTGTAAAATTGCCTTTGGAAATTCGAAAATTAAATGATGGTTCTTATGGCTTATCTATTTCTAGGAAATTATGTGAACACGTTTTAAATAGAAAGTGTCCTTGCTGCGTTCCCACCGAAGGCAATGTTCTCCATTCGAAAAAAAGCGAAATCGATGTCAAAGATAATGGAAAAGTCTCCGATAAGGGAATTAAAGCACGAAAGAAGAAGGAAACAAGAAGAACAAGACGTTTTCTAGTCGACGATAATTCGCAGACTTTCTCGATGCCCGTCGAAGCATTCGCGAAAAAGTACAATTTGTCTTTGAACTTGGAAGGCGTGGAAAAACTACAGAATTCCGCACAGGATGGAAAAACGTGGAGGAAAAATCCTGCTGACGTGGATTCGGCGAAAAATTTATTATTCCTTTCCGAAGTTTCGGAAGATAGAAAATCCATGGCAGGTATGGATAGATGGAAAAATATAAAACACCTGGCGGAAATTGTCGCGGACGAGATAAGGGATAGGAAACTTATGAAAGTGAGGAATTCGAACTCGATTGAACAGGAGGATCGTGCAACGAGCAATCGATACAGAAATACCGAGGGTACAGACTTGCAATATCAAAGGGAAAATCCTATTCTGAATAGAATAAACTACGTCAAAGAAAATCAAAAAGCACACGGACAATACCGATATCAACGCAATGTCAATGTGAACACGAACAAAAGGCTGGAAGTAGTAAAATCCGTATTAAATTGGCTGAAAAGTGTTATCCTGAGCGCAGACGCTGTAACAGACAATAGATAGCTGTTTCTAAAGGTCTCGAAAAACTGACGGCGCGAATATATACAAAAAAAAAGAGAAACAATATTTTTATACCTTTACTAGTTTAGAATAGATATTAGTGCATTTTGTAAAGTTTCTACGTCATAACTGAATGTTTTGTTACAAAAAAGACTACAATTAATTGGTAATGTCTGTATTTGTAATTTTAAGTTCATCCAAAATGTACTCTTTCACCTGCACATAATAGAATCAAATAAAAAACATAATAAATTCCTAAGATCAAATAAATCCAACCCAACTTTCCTTCTTCTGAGTAAAAGATTAAAAAGAAACTAAAAAATTATTCGTGTGATAGGAAATTGTAGATATCATTGACTGATTAATTTTGTATTTTTCTGTTGGATTTCTCGTCCTGGTATCGCTTATCGCTGTAAAGAAATGAGTGATTCATTCAACAATGACGTAATATCGAAGGTTAGGTGGGATTCTTTGCGGGCTTAAATCAATGGAAGATGGTTTGGTTATGTTTAGCAGGTACGAGGATCGCATAGTAGTTTTGACGTTTCTGTCGAGCTAGGAAGAAGATGGGCTTGTTCGGGAAATCTCACGAAAAAAATCCAAAAGAAATGGTTAGACTTTCGACGAAATTAAACAACTATTCGATGCTCATACTGAATCATATTTCAGGTTCAGGAATGGACACATAAAATAAGAAAAGAAGGCTATCAGCTGGACAGACAGGTTAGAGGTAGGTCGGAAACAAATATTAACGATATGCGATTTTTCGTAAATCAAACGATATCATTTCGGTGCAGCGATACAGCGGGAAGAAGAGAAAGTTAAACGGTCGTTGAGAGAGGCGGCGAAGAAAGGCGATAAGGATGTTTGTAAGATTCTCGCCAAGGAGATAATACGTGCGCGCAAGGCCTGCAACAAAATTTATACGTCAAAGGCTCACATGAACTCTGTGGCCCTACAGATGAAGAATCAATTGGCTACGATAAGAGTAGCAGGCTCTGTTTCCAAGTCTACCGAGGTCATGCAGGCGATGCAGTCTTTGGTAAGAGTTCCTGAAGTTGCTGCAACGATGAGGGAATTGTCAAAGGAAATGATGAAGGCTGGAATTATCGAGGAAATGCTAGACGAGACGATGGACAGTATAGAAGATTCGGAAGAAGTAGAGGATGAGGCGGATGAAGAGATTGACAAGGTTTTCTTTCACTGTGGTTACCTATGTTATCCTACTCTGAATCGTTCAACAATATATCATATAATTCTATTAATGCATTCTTTAGATTTTATGGGAAGTTACGGCAGGACAACTAGGTACTGCTCCGGCAGTTGTCACAGAAACTCCTGGTGCTGTTGCATCTACATCGACAGATGAGGAATTGAAAGAAGCCGACGACAAAGAGCTAGAAGAGATGAAAATGAGACTACAAAGTCTTCGTAGTTAGGTGCAATATGTAAATAAACAATTCACATTGATTTCCATTGTAACGAACAGCTTTCACTTATGAACTTTTAAAGAATCGCGATAAATTGCCTAGGACACTTTAACGACAGTTTAAAAAATCACTCATGCTATGCTTTTATCTAACAACCAAAAGAATTGCGCGTTAAAGGCATAAAATATTCATTTCTCTCTGTACAGTTTTTATATCTGATTTTTATAATCTTCGTGGATGTAATTGCATACATTGTATCTGACTAAAGATTATCGCATGGAAACACAGAGAAGCTGGCTTCTTAATTATATTAAGTTTAGGCACATAGCAGTATAATTTAATTACAGCTGCAAGTCCTTCTGTCGGTGTGTAATATGTATATACGTATATATATAGAACAGTATTTTTGGTTGCAATGATGCTGTGATCGGAAATAAATTAAATTGCAACCGGAATTAACGTCGCCCATCGTCCGTACCGTTGAAATCAATTATAATTCGTAACTGATAATGAAAAAGTATCAGTTATACTAGATAAAATATTCATTTTCCTTTTATCATTATAATTATTATTTTACTTTTTATATCTTCTTAATAATAAATGAATGATTAAAAAAAAATGAATGTGATCAAGAACCAAAAATTTCCAATGTTACGAGCTCTGTTATTTACTTTTCTCAATTTTCAAAACTTCGAATTTTTTCGTGTATTATTAAAAACTTTCATTTAATAGCAAATTATGTATCCAAATTCTACTGACAATTGTTTGGAACATCCCCTTGGTATATTGTGTAGATGTACGGAATACGAAAATATTGTTAATAAATTTATATTTTATACCGTAGGCACGCAGCATTGTTTAATACCAAATGTAAATGTAGGTAAGCAAACGCAAATATATGACACCATGAAAATGTACGTATTGTTAAGCATTATTCAATCGAATTTTGTAATCTGGCAGAACCAATTGCTTCGGCAAAAATTTTATGGATAAATAACCGCATTGGGTTCAATCAAGACGTTACACGGCCTGTACTTTATTATCCTCGAGTGAAAATAAATAGGAATTTAAAGGAAATTTGAATACAAGTGCTGCCTTATATTGCATTATTAAAATTTTAATAGTAGCTAATATTCTTATTATCATAACACCGTATCTTTGAATATTCGAATGAACGATGCAATTATCACACTAACGTAGCACATCATAAAATGTAATATTCGAATGCATAAAGAATACATAGTTAATGAAATTATTTTTTGTGTTATATTTCAATACCTTCTTCACAAAGTTTCATTGTACAATAAATCTTTTTACAGTTTTTATCGCAACGCAATAATCGTAACTCTGATCATACGCACACATATATATGCATATTTTTCGTGCACATATACATGCTTGTATGTATATATTTATATAAATACAAATTTGTAAATTTACATAGTAAAATTATACCTACTCACCGTTTAAAATTTGGAATAAAAAATTTACTTTTACCGGACAGTAAGTCAATTTTGGGATAAGCTCAATTTTTTCGAAGTACCTCCAACAACGCTATATCTTTTCGATTTAAAAAAAAATTATTACTTTAAATGGAAATTTAAAGTAAATGATTTAATAGGGATTCCAAAAGTTTCTACCAATATGAAATATATTCTACAAAAATTTGTCGTTTTCCACAACTGTTATCTTGATGTCTATAACCATTCTTTTATAAATATATAATAAAAATAATCTTTTTTAAACCACTGATATTCGACAGCTATACCTATTCAATTTTAATGTACAAGTGGTTATATGTATGTGCATAAAGTTGAAATTTATTTATCTTTAACCCTTAAAAATATTGCTACTTATGTATATATATATATATGTGTTAGCAAATTTACAAGTGATCAATTACCATATTAACAATTGAAAGCTTTATTTGGGCTCTAGCTTTGCTGGGAAGCTTATGCATGTGGGGTGCAAGTTTACGCAGGAAGTATCGAACTTCACTTCTTATAGGAAAAATGGTCCTACGCATTGTTCCAGAAACTTTTTTACGACGTATTCGTTTCTGCTGCTTTGGAGACAGGCATTTTACTTCTTCACAACCCTCATAATATTGTTCTTCCTTAACATTTACTGCTTCCTCATCTAGTACCTCCAAAGAATGTGGTAAAACGACTTCTTCATGTACTTCCAAGTGCTCCTCCAAATTTATTTTATCATCTGATTCTTCAGGCGAAATAGACAAGAATTCAACTAAATTCTTGTCAACTTCCTCTTTACTTGGTCTTATTGGAGGCAGTGTAATGCCTGTTTCACCATTCTTTATCCAGACCTGTTGTCTAGAATCAATTTCATTGGAAGAAGTCGGGGTGTGTACAATTTTTGTTTTTGTTTGTCTCTTAGTAGCTTTTGCTGTCTTTTGTTGCTCTTGTTCGGGAAGATTTATCTTAATTAATAAACCTGGAGGAATGCTTGACAAACTATGAACCGGGATAGGAGCACCTAAATTTGATATGTCACCGGTAAAGGGTAAGATCACTTTCTTTATGTTACCTTGAATACTATTTGTAATATTTGATGTAATATTGTTTGCTATTGTTATAGGTTGATACTGGTCAGTAAACTGGATTTTCCAGTTAGAATTAGGAGGAAGAGGTAACTTCCTTATCACACGATTTTCAATATTATTAGGATCAGGCCTTGGAATGTTAATGAGAGTTGGCCTTTTAGATTTCCCACGCTTCTTTGCAAGAGGAGTAGGCTTATTATCTACCTTTGGCTTCTTACTAGATACTAAAGGTCTTGGGAAACCTTGTTTTCTAATTCCCTTTGTATTACCTGTGCAATTAGATTCTTCTAAAATATCTTGCTCCTCTTCCAATTGCTCTGTAGTATTAACAGAAGTTACTTGAGAGACATCTTTTATTGTTGGAACAGCATCACATGGCCCTACTTTATGAAAACTCTGCCCAGTTTGGAAGTGTTTAGAGCATAAAACTAATTTTCTTATTTGATTTGGTGACATTTTTAATAGATCCTCTCTACCCAAAAACTGACACCATCTTAAGCATCTTCCAATTTCATAAGCAGGAAAAGGATGAAATTTGTATCTTTCTATCTTATTTCTAGGATTAGATCTTGATCTACCGCATGCTGCACAAGCTTGACTCTCTAAGACGGCTGTTGGTAGAGGATCTAATTTTTTTGGTTTTTCCGGTAAACAGTATAACTTGGCATCAGATACAAACTCCATAATATATTGTTCAGATCCATCCAATTGGTCAGGATTACGTATATTTGGTACAGCATTGTCTATCAGTCTACTCTTGTATCCAGGCATAAATTGTGAGCGATCAAAGTGTTTTGAGCAAATATAGCAAAACAGTATCTCTTTCCGCGTTAATCTGTAATACGAATCCACGCCAACGAAATCCAACCATTTGAGACAACGAAATTCTTCACCAGGAAAGTGATGAAAGGTAGCTCCATCATAATCCAAATCTGGTGGGTCTCTACGAGAACGTCCACACAATACACAGGTTATGTTGTATAAACTTTGTTTAGGATCGTAAATTGATGGTACAGCGACGCAATTCAATCTATCAAGATATTCATTGAGAAAATCCTTTTTCCCGAAGTGTTTCGAACACACCATCCGTTGAAGCAGCTGTTTTTTCGTAAGTTTGTACAAGTCTTCGCGACAGCAGAATTCTAACCACTTTCTACATCGCGCTTCATCGTTAACAGGAAAACCAAAGAACATGTATTCCTCTTCTCTGTTATTAGGATTCATACGCGAACGACCACAAACGACACACGGATGTGGCATTTTTCCAATTGTTTTTATGCGTCAAACTGTATTATTCGTCAAATGAACAGTCTCATCTTGCGTTACGTTTCAACGACGAAGGTTAACTCTGAGTCGAGGAAATTCTTTTACGATTATCTTATCTGACCGTGTCTTCAGTAGACATAAATTTAAATTATTTTTTCATACTCCTTTTCTACGTAATACAATTTTAATATGTAGTAGCAATAAAAGTCAAGAATAAAACTCAACGACCACTTCATTCTCTTGCGATCTTTTATAAATCATAAGATCTACTGACTTTCGTGATATCTAATATTATGGAAGATAATTGTATAATGAGTATTAACTTCGAAACACTTTTACGTGGGATGAAAGCACGAGAAAGTTATTATTATTGCACTTTATTGCACTTGTTGCATCTTTCTCGTGACGTACAGGAGGTTATGTTGCTTCCTCCAGCGTCGCGAACCTAACCTTCATAAAATCATTTCATCCCCGTCTTGCCACAGAATTATCTAACCTAAAGTCTTATTGAGTAACGATAAAGCTGTTTCTTGCTGTCAAACAATTCTCAGGGATTGAAAAAAAGACGTACAAAATGACCGAGAATTCCAACAATACTTATGACATTAACGGACAGCACTTCAATCCTGACATGTATTTCCAAAAATTATTAAAAGTAAGTTTGTCATTTTTATATGACAACAGAAACTTTAAGTTTCGAACGAATAAAAAAAATGGTCCTCGATTTTTCTAGGAATGTACGTTAAAACAGATAATGGATCATGAGGCAGAAATTATAAAAAATACACAAATATTACATTCTGATATGCAAACGTTAGTATATGAGAATTACAATAAATTTATATCTGCTACAGATACCATTAGGAAGGTAAATTACAAAAATGCTTTGTTCTAGATTAAGTATATACATTTGGAATGATTTTCATGTGTATTTAATTTATAGATGAAGACTGATTTTAAAGAAATGGAAGATAGTATGGATTTGTTAGCTAAGAATATGGATAGTATTACCTCCTTTTCGGAGCAGATTTCATCTACTTTGCAAGGAACCAGACAACAGATTGTCAAGTTGTCCTCTATTCATGCTCTCTTGAAAAAACTACAGTTTCTCTTCAAATTGCCCAGCAATTTGAAGGACAGAATGAATAAAGGAAATTATGCTCAGGTTTATAATTATCTTACATCAATGAATTGTACACTTGATACTAACTTTTATATTAGTCAAAAAATGACACATATATGTACAATTTTTAGGCAGTACAAGACTATATTCACGCGCAACGTGTGTTAAATCAGTACGGCAATATGCCTTCCTTCCAAGGTATTCAAAAACACTGTGAAGAGATTTTGGAGGAATTAAAGTCAAGACTTAGGGCACAGTTTCATAAAAAACATACTTCAACTAAAGCCTTAGCAGAAAATATTGATCTTCTGCTACAGTTGAAAGAACCAGCGGACTCTCTATGTGCAGAATTTTTAACACATGCAGAACAAAGATTGACAGAACAATTGGACATTTTAAAGGACATGTGTGAAACTGATATCATAGAATTTGTAGATACGGCTAGTTCAGGATTTCTCAGCGATCTATGTCTGATAGTGGCATCTTACAATGACATGTTTATAAATAGAATACCTTCAGAGGACAATGAATTCAGCGATGACTTTGATACAAAAGCCCTTGCTCGTTTAAATAACTTTATTATGAAAAATATGAAAAGGTATTTCAACCTTGTTGGTAAAAGCGTCGAAGATGTAGCTGATACTGCAATCTTGGTGAGGGCTCTTGACAGATTCCACAGAAGACTGCAAGCAATGAATATGCTTTGCAAAGATACTGACTTCGCAAGGTAATAGAACTAACAAAGTCACAACAAAAAATATGTTCACTTCAATTTTATAATAAATAATTATTCTATTGCAGAACAGGAACGGAGATTGTCATAAATGCAGGTAGAAAACAATGTCGGAATCATTTACACAGTTTGAAACAACACTTAGCCGAATCATTAGTCAAGGTCAGACAAATTCTGGCGACAAAAGATTCTCAAGAAAGTGACAGCGGTTTAGCGGAATTACTCGCATCATTAATCATGCCTACCATCGAAAAAATTAAAGGAGTTTTGCAAGATCTATTGGTCTGTAATATTTACATTTCCCTTAGATTTCGTGTTCGACATCGATTTATTTCGAATATCATTTTCGCAGGTATTCTTACAACCGGACTTATCGTTTAGCTTAAATACGCAATTTTTACAAAGCTTCTGCGTAGATGAAGTTAGAGAAGGTTTGTTAATCGGATTTTTGCATCATTTAACGGCTACTGCAAGCGGTTTTTGTACTGGATCGGACGTTCCAAAGTTTCCACCCACTCTTTTACTCTTATTGAGTAAAATGTGCATCGAATACAAAGAAACCAACGTGAGATACTTGGTAAGAAGAACAAACGGAAACGTAAACATATCTTTGGGAAAAAATCACTAAATCTTCTACCTACACTTTCTAGTTAACAAAAACAGACGAGTTGTTTAACATCGACCAATATGCATCCTCTGAAAACATTATTACACCCGATTCTGAGATAAGCGAGAAATTTCAAGAAGCTGCACAAAACTTATTAAACCATTACGTACGTATTCAAGGCTTAGCTGTGTCGCAGATGCTGAGAAAATCTGTAGAAACTCGAGACTGGCTACACACAATCGAACCAAGAACTGTTAGAGCTGTAATGAAGAGGGTTGTCGAAGATGTAACTGTTATTGATACCCAAGTGGTTGCACTGTACGACGACTCCGACGGACAAGTCGACAGGAGTAGCGACAGTAGTCGAAAGACGCACAGGTAGCGGGTTTTGTTTACAAACATTGCGCCAGTCTATAGAGGACTTCTCTCAACCGTTTATTTTTCAGTATGAGCGTATCGAGACATCACTACAGATCGAGTTGGTCCTCATATACGCCTAGTCATATAGATTCCTCTTTAGTGAGCAATATTCATAAATTATTCTCGGAACGCATCGAAATCTTCTCATCGGTTCAATTCAACAAAGCTTCTATTCTAACTGGGATCATAAAGATCAGCTTAAAGGTAAAATACTTTTAGCAGACACGGTACTTTAATAGGTACAGGTGCTGCCGGCCAGTTACAATGATAAAATAGCACAGCCATTATCCACTTTGCATCGCGAAGATACCTTGTTCTCTCGCTTTCCGTCTCTCTTCCATGCTACGCAACATGCATCGTGCGCGTTTAATCGTACTAGAAAGAAGTCCTACGTTATATTTGTAACTCTCGTTATACAGTATCTCGTTAACGTTTCAGACTTTTCTCGAATGCGTACGATTACGAACGTTCAGTAAATACGGACTTCAACAGATCCAAGTTGACACGCACTATCTGCAACTTTATCTATGGAAATTCGTTCTGGACGAAAAGTAAGTAAGAGATAGCGTATCTTTCCAAACGTGAAAGACTTTCTGATCAAACGATACAACGATCTTTGTTATTGTTTACAGTGTCGTACATTTCCTACTGAACGAAATACTGGGAAGCGCTATACATAGATGCCTCGAGCCAGTTTTAATGGAACCGAGTGTCGTGGATATTATTTGCGAGAGAGGATAAACGTCGAGGCCAATATCGATTCTACTTCGCACACCGTGAGAACCTACGACGATGATTCATTTCTGTACAGTCTTTCGTGACACAACGTAACGCAAGGGAAGTTGTATTCCCCATAGCGGTAATTTTTATCACGAGAGGCTACTTAAACGATGTAATATAATGTATTTGTAAAAATAATGTAGACACGAAGAATCTCCAAGTTTCCAAAAATCGTAACATTGTCATTGCGATACGTAACGTTAGTCCTTCACATTCCATAAATAAATATAACGCTTTAAAAAAGAATGGGAACCGATAGTTTTCCCTGAACGACATCCGTATCCGTCTCTCTTTATTCATTAAGTATGATCACCCACGCAGATCGAACTCTACGTGTACCGACGATCGTGTCAAAGTTCTACGATTCAAGTATATAAAGAGTCACGGCATACTTTTCTATCTTTCTTTCTCTGAGGACTCGTTTCATCCTCCTTTCTCCATCCTCCCCACCTATCCTGGGATAAAATAAACCCATCAACGTCTTGGTACGCTATAAGAAGCAGGGTCAAATGATTCTAATAAGTCTTAATTCTCTGCTACATTCTGCACTTTTGAACTTTATTATCACGTAGATTTCATCGATCCAGTCCTTCCTGTTCTTTTTTTTCAACCCTTCTTCTATCGAGAGGCTCAAACGGATCATCCGTTTGACGTGAAATTAATAAAAATAGCACAGAATGATCATCATTGAATGATCGCGTCTAGTCGATCGACCGGTCGTGCAGGGGGGCACGCAAATGTGCGAAGAATAAATGGGACAAGAGTTTATAGCGTATGGGGTTCTACCGTACCCCCTTGGCAGTGGCTCGAGTTAATTCGAACTTCCTCTCGTTGGATGAGATTCATTCTCCGAGTATCCGGCGTGGGCCTACGCACCGCATTCTACCCAATTTAATAAACTCTTCTAAATTACTCGGCCGGGGCCATTCCCTCGTTCAATCATGAATTTCCCTGGAAATACAGGGAAAATCCACTAAATTTCACCCAGACGTCCTATCGTATCTCGGTGTATAACGAAATTATTAAATCTCATCGCGGTGGCGACATTCCTGTGTGAGATTTTCGTCGTTTTTTATTTATTTTTTTCAGCTCTGGTCACTGTTCTCATTTAACTTGGAATATGCTGATTTACGTGAATTTTAGATAATTGAAATTTTGATAGTTTGAGTTTCCTAAATATAATGGAAACTATAATGTGAGATTACAATTTTATTTTCCACGTAAGAGTAGTTCTGTGAGGAGATATTTTTTTAAAGATGGGACCGCTATTTTTTGAAGAACATTTAAACACTTGAGAGTCAATTTTCTCATGTGAAATTAAGTAAAATCTTGAGGAAATACTGTTATCAATTGTGATGCAGCTTTGATTGAAAATTAAATGACTTCCAAATAACCAAAACTTAAATCTATCGAATTTGCTGTATGTAAAAGAAACTTTAAACTGCGGTTACAATTCTATTTTCCATGTAGCAGTAGTTCTATACGGAGAAAATACTTTAAAGTTGCAATTGCTATTTTTTAAAAAATTTACAAACCCTTGAGAGTCAATTTTTATATTTGAAATTAATTAAAATCTCAAGAAGATACTGTTATCAATTATGTTACACCTCACTCGGAAAATGAAATTGATTCGAAACAACCGAAATTTCAATTAATCGAATTTTCTATTTATTAAATTTTCAACCTAACAGTAATTCCATAAGGACATAAAGACTTCTTTAAAAATACAACTGCTATTTTTAAGGAAACATATGAACCCTTGAGAGTTAATTTTTTTATTTGAAATTAACTAAAATGTTCAAAGTGATACTGTTATCAATTCTGATACACCTCAATCGGAAAATGAAATGGATTCGAAACAACCGAAATTTCAATTAGTCGAATTTTCTATTTATTAAATTCTCAACCTAACAGTAATTCCGTAAGGACACAAATACTTCTTTAAAAATAAAACTGCTATTTTTAAAAAAACATATGAACCCATGAAAGTCAATTTTCTTATTTAAAATTAACTAAAATCTTCAAAGTGATACTGTTATCAATTCTGATACACCTGAATCAGAAAATCGTACAGCGCCGCGATTACAATTTTAAAAAAAGAATCTCCCAATCTGCAAAGGACCAATTGTTGGAAACGACTTTGTTTCGGCTCCAATACATTCTTTGCCTTAAAAAAAAATAAAAAAGAAAGAGAGAAAAAGAATGATATCGCCGTCGAGGCATATGTGGCACACGTGATCTCAGAAAACACCTGTGCATGTGTGTCTTCGGGTCGTTACGAAGAGGTGAATTTCCGATGGCTTACCCATTCCGGCTGAAACTGTCGCCACATTGATACGGTGCTACGAGAAAAGCGATTTTTCACGAAGAATCGAAGAAATCCCCATTCAATTTGCCACTACGTGTTCCATACCTACGGGTATTGTCTTCGTGGAAGACAATTCAAATAGAATTTCTATAGAATAAAAAGATGAGTGATCCGAGTGTTAGAACGTTTCGGAAAACGCGCATCGATGAACGTGGATCGCGAACAACATATGCGATATTAAAAATCATCAGGTACCAGTGATTGTAATTATTCTCAATCTTCGATTTACACGAGATTGGTATCGTGACGATATTGTGTAAACGAAGATTGATAATTTTTTGAAAATATCATATATTTGTAAAAACGTGACGTATGGGGTAAAACTGTAATTGTGCAAATCTAGGATTGATAATTTCGTTTTTCTATATTAAAACTGTCAAATCCCTCAAAAATGACGAGTTCTCATTTTTTTTTAAATTGCACGAATTAATTAGAAGATTCAGGAAGTAAATATTCCACTTCTATCTCGTAAAATTCAAGGTACTTAATTAATCACCTACTTCACCCTCTTGATTCCTCTTTTTTGAAATTTCGTATTCAGTATATTTAAAAATAATAGAAACAACGTCAGTGGTTCTAGCATGAAAGTGAGAGTATTATGGTTACAAATAAAACTATTCACAATGAACCACAGTTTTAGAGATTCGAGCTACAAATAGATGAAATGCTTCGGAAGTGTTTTGAAGAAGATTTCAAATTCCATTTGATTACTGAAGTCCAAAGTTTCGTTTGTTACAAGCTTCAAAATTAAAACTTACGCATTCTCCAAAACTGCAATTTTCAAAATTACCGCCAAGTACTTCAAATTACAAGAATTCGTTACGTTTATTTGCTAATCTAAAACTTTATCTTTAAAAAAAAAACAATAATTTCCCACGCACAGTAACATGGTTCCTCAAGAGTTAAATAGTTTCAGAGTAATGGAAAGAACAATCGAGTCTACTAACCTATGAAGGAATCGATTAATCTCGAGACATTCGAGGTACCATCGATACACGAACAAATTCAAAACGTCCCGCAAATTGGGACACAATGGAGGACCATAGGAAGAAAAGAACGCGCTACGGCGATTGTATACTAATAAAGTGGCTTTTGCATGGAACCACGGTAAAATGGACCCGCATGGGAAAATCGAGAATGGAGCCATTCGTTGGGCCACGATTATCATGAAATGACCAAAGCGTATCTGCCAGTTTGTCGCGCGTTGGAGCATGGGGGCATAAAACGTGCGTCCATTAATCAGTGAGTGGATCCTTTCTTCCGCTGAACTATGTAAACCGGCAGTCATTGTTTGCCAATTTACGCGGACGCACTACCGGTAATCTTTTGATCAATTATTTATCCAGTCGATAACCGAAGATTTCGTCGATATTTGCATAGAAGAGGAAGAACTTTAGACCTCATGATTCACGGTTTGTACCGAAAGATTTGTTTTAATCTCTTTATGAGTTTTGAGTAAAGATTCTATTAGATTTCAGTGAAATATTTAATTTTTAGTTGTCCCTTTAATTTTCAACGAGGACGTTGGATTGCAATGGATTTTGCTTCTTTTAATGGGAAAAGAATGATATATTTTACAGTTCAACGAAGATATTTCGGTTTGTGACCGTAACAATGGGCGGAAAAGTTTCACGCTCGTTGCTACGTTCGCAAATTAAGCTATCTTCTCTACGACCACTTTCCAGCGTTGAAATATCATCAATTTTTAACACTAGAACTACCAAGTGTGTCAAAATGATTCGTCAGTAATATTTCCAAAAGTCCTCTTTTATAGGAAAGCCATAGAGCAGATATTCTACGTTTATTTTATGAAATTCATTATTTTACCCAATCGATCAACTTTTCCACTTCTTTATTTCTCTTTTTTCAAAGTATGTATTTAATTATAATGAAATATAATAGATTTAATGTCGGTAGTTCTAGTGTTAACGGCCGAATTTGTACTTCAAAATGGTATTTTTCCTACGAAGAAGAATCGGGATTTGAACTCTACAAATAAACTTGGAAAGCCAGATTATTGAGCAACGTGATAAAAGATAATTGTGACTAAAGTTTGCCATTCGAAAATAGCGGGAGGGAAAATTTGAACTTTAGCCCGATGTTTCCGTATATATTTCGAGGCGCAGTCGTTTCAGACAGCGCAGTCGGTAAGTAGTTATCGAGGACAATAGTAGTCGAGGAAAAGGCATTTTGTCTCTCTAATCCGTTAATCTGCCTGCTAAGTAGTAGTGCCGTAGGTGATGATCTGGAAATTCACCTCGGCACGATTACTTTCCATGCAGAGACAACGAAATCGACAATTTCAAAGTACGAATCGGCCATGATGATTTCAACGAATTCGAAGTTCGTGTCAAATCAACGAGTCAGGTAATATATTATAATATTTGTCATGTGTCCTATTTAATTCGTTATTTCTTCTTATTTCAGATCCAGCGGTTGTTATCGGAGAAAAACTACTGAGAATCGTGATTTGAATAGTTTTTATGCTAATAGAATTACATGATTAACCTTTTTAAATGACGATTGTATTTCAATTTCAAATTCTCGTGTCTTTAGTATTTTTTACTTGTTTCTACTTACCGGCAAGTGAGAAACGAGAGCCTCCCAGTATTCTGACCCGTTGATGATTCGAAAAACAAGATATCACAATGAATTTTATGAGATAATTGCACAAATAAAACGTTTGATTGCACCCGCGGAAGAGTACTGCATCCGGAAACGATTCACTATTACGCGGGAAATCTCACCTCCGAAAGTATATTCGCTAAACCGGAAGAGAACCTCTCGACCAATCAGCGCCGTGGGTGCTACATCGTACGAATCCGTGACTCTCAACCTAGCTACTGCGCATATCAAATTACCACCGTTACTATAAAAATTACTTATTTTATCAAGTTCTAATTCTACGTATTAAATCTTCTATCATATTTCTAAAAAAAAATCCACATTCATACTCACTTTTAATACCAACGAAACTATCTCATACCTATTAATCCAATTTCTTAAATTACTCCAAGACCAACGTAGTCCTCTTCAATAATATTTGTAATAACCTAGCTTAATACTTTATAGCGAATAAATTATCCATTAATGGAGTCCTCAACCTATCAAAAAGTTCTACATCGACAGTAAAGTTGTTCTAATTGCGCGCGCTTTTATTCGAGGTAAATTTCAAGTCGTAGCTATCGATCGATGAAAAATAAGTTGAAAGGCACTGTCATAGATCGAATCTAGCGAACGATCGTGTCGTCAGCCGCGCGATTCAAATCGTGCGCCAAGGCAAGGCAATGAGGAGCTAGTCGGCCGGTGAATAGTTTGATAACGAGCAGAGGTAGGCAAGCAGTCAGAGGGGGAGCTGCGTATTGCTCGTCGGTTGGTCGACCATTCAGTGACGCGCGATTCTTCACCGGCCGGCACTGATTTCAATTGGTAAATTGATTTGGAACGACGGCAAGAGAGAAAAAAAAAGAGAGAAAGACGGGCGCTCAGGGGGAGGAAGAAGGGGGATCGTAGTATGCAGAAGACGATAAAGAAAGAGTCCACTACCACCGGCACTGGCCATCATCACCATCGTGATCGAGTATACCGTCACACGTCGCAGAAAACGATGGCGGTGGCAGTGGCAGAACCTCTCTTGCGAACCGTTAATAGGTACTGAACGCTGGTTGAATGCTTAATGCACCGTGCTTCTAGGATTAAATTGACCAATCATTTCCCGCGCGGCAAGGAGCGGCCAATTACAGCGCTCGTCGGACTATATTAAGCCAATCAAGTGCAGTTTATCGCTCAGTCGTCGGTCCGCTCTCGTGTCGCGTGTGTCGTGCGCGTTTTTTCTTCGGCGAATTACATAGCCGCGAATCGTGAAATTAATAGAAATGCATAGAACTAGAAATATGGAACGTTTTTCTCGTTGCGCAATTCAATGATACTTTCATTCACGATAACATTCAGTGACCGATTACGAGCATGCGTTTTCTTTTAATTCTCGCTGCAGTCGCGGATCTTTGCAATTCCTCGATTTAATTCCAAGTACGGCAGTTAAATTGAAAGGAATTCGTTCGTTAATGGGCTGAGGAACAAGGGGAGGAAACTGTGCAAGGGCGCAACGAGAGAACACGTGAAAACGTTTCGTACGAGGCGACACGAATCGCGCTTATATTTCCATAGAGTTATTCCTCGTTCTAATATCCCATAGTGACGTAAAACATAAATGAATCTTCAAGATATGTTCCATGTGAATACCTCTGTGCGTTTCTCTTATCGTTGGTTCTCATTGATCGAATTAACTCCGACTCCAATTGCGCCCTGTCTTCGGAATACAATTTCAAAAAGAAACAAGTGATTCGTCGTTGGAAAAATCGACGATATTCCGAAGACAATGGACCGATTGAAATATAGTCAGTGATCTCTCAAGACATCAAAGTATTTGCGTTATTTTCATGAGTGCAGAAGGACGCAGCAGAATCTAATGGTGTCGAGTAGGAGTTAAAGGTCATGAGATTTCCTCCAATTGTTTAATCAGGCCCGACTTCAAATATATTGTACCGCATTGTGTATAGCTCAGTGATCGAAATTACAAAAAAAACGCGAACGTTCCGTTACCAATTTGTAAATATCATATAAATCTTCGCGAACTTAACATCCCCCGAAAAAATAGTCCTACTATCGAAGGAAAAATGCATATATTTCATTCATAGAGATTCAAAGCATCATATAATAAACTGCAACGCTGATAGGATGCATTTCCTATCAAAATGCATTCTTTTACGTTAACCAGGGAAATCATCCTAGTATCGGTACGTATCCGGCTGTTTGTACGCATAAGATATAAATGTACGCACGAGGGACATGGATTTCTATTCTCGTGTTGTAAATAATCGTACAAACAAGATTAACTCATTATTATTCAAACTAATTTCCATGAATCACCTTATCACCATTCCTAACCTAAGAATTTCATCAATAACTAATTTCAATCTCTCCAAAATAAAAGATGATATCCACAGTTACATAAAACGTTTCATTTCACATATATCAATTGAAGCATACATGTACAAATTCAAGTAGCGCGTACGTGTTTCACAGATTCATCGCGTCTTTCGAAGATTATCCGAAAGAAAAACAGTCCGTGCTTCTCGAATGATACGTGAGTCCTACTTTTTTTCATATTAAAACATTTATTTGCAGGGTTATAAGACTGTACTGTCGTTGCGGGTTCCTTAAACCCTGGTTTTCGCTGTGCTTCGAGTATGTTTATCGAACTTGGCTTACGCCTGAAATAAGATCGCGTGCTGGTACATACAATCCGGCGAGTATCATTCGGATCTGACGTCTTTCGCGCGAACGTAAGATTTCATTCTGTCTGTTCTCACTTTAGAATCACGTGAGAACGATACGGAATAGTTGGAAAAAATGATTAATTAATTATCATAATATAATTCATTCTTTTCGTGGAATTCATCCTGTGATCATGGCACATGGAAGAAAGAGAGAACGTGAGGATGGGAGAGAGGTAATGTTATAATTAGAGACGACATTTTGTTATTCTGAAAATATAACGGTTTGCTCTGTGCGGTTGCTCTTTATCTCCGCGACTTCTTGACCTCGGAGAAACGATAGTATAGAACACCAGGAGCAAGAATGCTACCGAGGAGGAAGAGTTACGGATTGTAGGGTCAAAATACCAATAGTAAACGTGAGCCGGATATCTATCTCTTTACGATCGTATGCATCGTGAACGGACGAGAATTCTCGCGCGCAATTTCACCCAGATTAAGATTCCCTAAAAAAGATTCCAGCAATCTCGTGCTATCTTTCAAACTTTGTAAGTGAAATGTTACAATATTCTAGTACAATCTGTACAAATTTATACATTGTATTTTTTTCTAGAAACTTACAATCACAGTTGAGAAGGTATAAGCAACATTGTAAAGATTGCACCAACTCGAAAGCCCAACGATGTTTCTCGTTGGTCAAAAGTCCCTCTCGAGTTCTTAGAAGTCTGTCGTCTTCTGTCATCCACCCACAATTTGCGCATCGTTGCCTAATAAGCCGACGAGCTGTTTCACGAACACCGAGAGGGAGCCGGCATTAACAGAAATTAGCGTTAATTGGTGTACCCTCCTCCCCTTCCCTACTTTCCTTCCCTTCCCGTTCTTCTCGAGTCTCTTCTTCCTCTCCTCGTTCTCTCTTTCTCTCTCGTTGATCTGCTATCTTTCCCTTTACTCTCATTCTTTCATCGTTTCTCTCTCTCTATCCGCTTTCTCCTTTCCTTTCTCCCCGTGACACGTATATTCTCCTCTCCCTCCTCATCACCATCTCTGTTGCAGACTTTTTCCCCACGTTCCTGACCGTTGAACGCCAAAAAAGCAAACGCATCGTACACACATCGTGCAAGGCGTGTGTGCATAAAACGGACGTCCAGCTGAATCTGCAAACTCTGCTACAGTTAATCCTCTTTGCCTTATGCGGCTTTACATTTTAACTCGAGTTAATGCGACATCTTGGACAATGGGCAAAGAACTCGGTGTTCTGTTTGCAAATACCAAAGGACAATTTTACATCGTTGATTCGACATTAACGTTGTACCAAGTTCTACTTTAAGCTCGTTTCTTCACGATATCGAAGTAGGAACGTGACTAATGATTAGTGTGAAGTTTTTATCACGTTGAGAATGAATAGTATTTCTAGAAAATGAAGCAACAGTATCCTACATGCCCGAAAAACTATAGATATCATCTCATGCAGGAACGATGAATACGCTGCTTGATGAAACAAGAAGCGCTGTGCAGGGACGCGGGGTGAAGAAATCAAAGATCCGATTGTAGCTCTGCCTCTTCTCTCTTTTCTCTTCTCTCCTCCCTTAATACCGTATTTCCGCGTATGATATTTACAAATATCGCTTCTAGTTACGTTATCCTAGATATCCTCTATGGCATTCGTTCTAATCAAATCGATTGAATAATAAAAATACTTGAAGTGAAGTTACAGAGAGGAGCAACAGGTTTCGATGCGTGCGCAGACCGCGCCGATGTTGGAAAGCTCTCACGGAGAGAGAAAAAGAGGAAGAAAGAACGAAGAGGAGGCTGCGATAGTGGGCGACTTTAATGACTTCTCGAGGTCGCTTCAATGAGTACCACTGTCTGTCACTGCAGCGTGTGTTCGCAGTATATACGAGATGCAACGTGTGTCACCGCTAACCCAGCTAATAATTATGACGTGTACCATGCCGCCGTTACCGGTAGGCATTCATTTTATCGCTATCACCGGCTAATTAGTAGTTAATTGTATGACGTAAAATTCGAACGATTGTACACGCACGACTGAGATATTCATTAATTCAAACAGGTGCAGACTTGTTACTCGAGAGTTCGTACAATAGATGAAACTCAAATTCTGAGATAGATTCAGCGTCACGGGCGAATACAAGTATTTTTAATTTATAACATTTTCAAGTATTATTATCATAATTGCTAATCTTTATCTCATAAACCGGACTAATTCGATTGACTCGAGAATTCCATTTGGTAGAGCGATCACAGAGCGCTACTGTGTCACGCAATATCTTATTCTTCTTCCAATTATCTAATCTTGCGAAGAATTACGGTGAAACGTGGACAAGATATATTACGATTTCCTTCGCTCTCTTTAATTATTTGCTAATCGTCATACTTCACTGTTGTTTAATACTGTAATTTTACCATCTCCTATTTCTGTATTAAGTTTTTTTACTGTACCTATTGTATGCAGTTTCAAGACAGAGAAGTAAATGTCCTCTAACAGCTAGAAACCTTTAACACTGTTTCTATTTAACGATATTCATTGATCTGTTGAGTACGGATTATCGACAAAGCTTCTCATTGTGAGTCACGAAAGAATAGACCCAGTGTATACGACGTACAACGATCGATATGTTCTTGACCGCGAAATTTGAAAAATGTTATAATTCAAAATATCTTTCCGTTTCAATCTTCGTGCAGACATCGAAGAAATGCGAATTATCTCGTCGTAAAAAATGTATTTTGCAATATGACATGACATTGTTGTCACAGAAATGCTTAGTAATCTCTACACGCTGAAATATTAGCAATTAATGACGGAAGACTTCTTGCAGAATCAACTTGATGCAATCGGAGGAGGGATTTTCAGGATAAGGATAGAATACCGTCGACAAGAATTAAGTCCTGTCCTGTTCCTAAGTACTAGTGCCGCAGGAGTGATTATGCTGGGTTTGAAATTACCATATCTCCTGCTGCTCAAGTGCTTATCAATGGGTCGGGATGCACATCTACTTTTCGAGTTATCGTCTTGATATCTTGTGAACGGCGCTTGCCACGAACTTCTGGTGATTCACGAGCTTTCATTAGAAAGTACTTGTTTACATACAAAAGTATTTGAGACTAATTGTAAGCACAAATTCGTATTGAATATGAATGTAGATATGTAACAGGGAAACGCGTCGTTTTTAGAAGCTGAGGTATAAACGTGTAATTGTAAGAAGTAAAATAATAAGATACTAAATTTATGCGTAATAAATTTATTTGTGTTTGTAGATAATTGAAATAGTCAGTAATAGGTTTATGGAAGAATAATTTGGAGAATTTGAAAAAAAAATAAATTCGTTGGAGGAGCTGGGATTTGAACCCAGGACTTTCAGCATGCGAAGCAGACACTCTACCACTGAGTTACACCCCCTCTTGAATACTTTGTATTCAAACTGAGATAAGAGCATAACGTTGATAATAAAGATTTTAACAATATATATTTTTTTTCAAGTAGTAACGACAGTTACTAGTTAGACGTTTTGTACTGTATAAAAAAAGCTATTTATTTTCATCCCGAATATAACACGATATTTAAGTATTATATTTAAAAAAATTTAATTGTATTAAATGCGTATTTGATAATTGTTATTAATATTGATATAGACTAAAGATTTATTAAAGTATATTTTAAAAACATACTGATATTATATTATGAAAATTTTCTGCCAAAATACATGAAAATTGTCTTTTTCCGAAGATTACATAGCCATGTAAATTTGTTATTCCGATTAATTTGTGTTTTGTATCAACAAGTATCAATTGCAAATCTTAACCCATATGAAAGTATATTCGTAGCCCGTTTATTTTTATCCAAAACTGATATCAATCGAACAATCAAACGCGGCGGGAAAAGATTTGATTTTCAATATCTGTTTTCAAAGAACCGACACTCTCATTCCTCTCGCACGTGGCGCATAAATATGCGTCGACCTTTACGATCCTACTACAAAAACAGTATCTCAGGCGATAGATAAAGAACCATTAAACTGTACGGCACAACGGTATGAGTCAAAGAACGTAAGATGATATTTGCTACCGATCGGACGTAAGGAAAAACGAAAATGTGAGGGACAGCTGGGCGCAAACTCCAAATCCCTACGCACCATACTTTGACGCTTTAGACGTTTTGCCAAGTGCACTAGAGATGGCGTGAAATACTACTCATGAATTACGAATGATTCGATCAAATTTATTCTCATTCACTGTGATTTTGCACGTTTTATGATCATTTGCGATCGTTCCTGATCGATGGAAAGCAAATCTATTTTCTGTACACGTCATATAACATGTAAAACTTCGGTATGTAAAAAGTAATTTTTATAAAAAATAGTTCTTATATACATAAACCACTCTAACTCTAATCTCCAGGAGGTCCAAACCTACAATGGGAGTAGCGATACCTAAAGTATAAAAATGTTTCATATGAACGAATACTATGTATGCATGCTTCGAGAAAGAAAATCACAATTTTATGTAGAGCCATGAATTGTTGGTTTATACAAATGGCATAAATATTCAAGCTTAAATGGGAGTAGCGAGAATAGAATTTTGAAAAATGATTCATGACAATATTCGAAGAAGGCGGTAATGTCAATGAATTTACTTTCTGTAGAAGGCAGTAGAAAGCGGTAGTGTCTACAAAAAATTTGAACTGTGACGCGTTTAGCTTTCGCGTTTGTTTGTATATTGTCATTCGTGTCGGGAAAAAGAAGGAAGTCATTAGGTTGATCATTATAACAATATAAATCATGAATGTTTTACATCGACCGCGATTCTATTAAAGTATTAAACATATTAAAAACTGAAAGAATGAACAAAAAATTAACCGTACTTCGAGAGATTTCAAAGTAGCGCAGAGTACGGGCACGAGCGTGCACGGAGTTTCGCGCCGGCAAACTACGCTGTGAAAAACGAATTCGTAAGAAATGATATGATTGTAAAATCCTTCATACTGAAATTCGAAAATTTGCAACAAAATTTTAAACATCGAGCATGGCTGAAAGACATTTAGAATATAGCAGATTTCTATTTATTTGCAGCCAATTACCCCGTTACTGCTTTCAATGCGAGAAAAATCAAATCAAATAAAATACAAATTCTCGATTCATTGCAAGCAATAACGACCTAGGTTCCACCACTTGGAAATTGCTACGACTAAGGACCCAAAAAAATAGCCATCCATCCTCCATCATATTTTGTCTGATGTTATAAACTTTAGAAAGTATGTTGTCAATTATAAACCGACGTAACTTCTTTCCTATAATTTCTATTTACCATAAGATTTATTAAAATTGAGCAGAAACATGTTATGAAATAGTAAATTTATTTGTAATAAACAATTAGTGACGATAATAGTTGTAACAGTCAAAATTTGCAAAGTTATCTATAGGGAAATGTGATGAACTCAGTGCACATGCGCCGCGTTCCGCGGACCGACTCAGCGAGCCAGTACAACATCAAAGGTCGAACAGTCCGGATCGTTTGACAAGACGATCTCTACGTGTAATTTTGGTCTTGCTAATCGGTATCTAGTCAATTTTAATCTTGGATAACGACTATTAGTGCATGTGGATTACAATAGTAAACTACTAAAGCAATGAATTAACAGAGATTTTAAATAATTTTAACAATTAAATGCAATGTTTTGTGGAAGTGTCAGTGACATTAAATGACTGTTACCTGCAATTGTTTTTAAATAATTTAAACAATTAAATAGAACCTTATATGGAAGTGTTAGTGACTTAAAGTGGGAATTATCTGCAATTATTTTTAAATAATTTAAAAATGAGATACAACGTTTTGTGGATATTTCAGAGATATAAAGTGACACTTTGTGCGAGTGATTTGAAATTATTATAACAATTAAATACAACGTTTTGTGGAAGTGTCAGTGACGTAAAGTGACAACTGCAATTATTTTTAAATAATTTAAAAGTGAAATACAACGTTTTGTGGATGTGACAGTGATATAAAGTGACAGTTTTGTGCAAGTGTTTTTAAATAATACCACAGTCGAGGTATAGCACCTATGTCTTCTATACCTTCTTTTTGATAACACATAGATGCATATTTGATTATATTCATATACGTACAATATATAAGCTACGTGACATGCACAGAGAATGGATATGCTTTCTATCGATTAGAAAAAATCACGAAAAATCACTTTAAAAAATGTGATTGAATCACTCTCGATTTACGAGTAGCATTCCGCGCCATCTCTAATCTCTACTCTCTACCATCTCCTACCGATACTAAATTCGATGACACAGCCGCCTCCTACAAATATTAACATGAAACATTTCTCGAAACTTTGGTAACGCTGCTTCCATTTAAGTTTGGACCCCCTGATAGACACTAGAGATTAAGTGAGATTCTACCATGTTCTACTGATGTCGCAACGATTCGGTCTAACCTCCGAAAAAAACTAGCAGCGTCCTACTCGAAGTAACTGTCAGTTCACGGGACGTCATCGTAAAGTGACTCGATTAAGGTTATTTCGTATGTGCCCACCTTGCATTACCTCGTCAAACTAAAGAGGTTCGCCCGACATTCGTTAATATTTTATAACCAATTGAAAATGATTTGGTTTAATTGTCTTACACTTTTAGTCAATACAGTTTACCGACACATGGCTGATAGATCGTTGCTAGATGGTCAATCATAAAAATTTGAATACGTCGAAGCCAGGGATAAGAATAGTGTCTCGATCGAAGAATTGGAACCGTCTTCGCCACGGCTTTCACAGAGATGGTTGGATTGGCGGGCGGGGGAGGCCATCTGTATCCCTCGCCCCCAATGCAACCTAATCCAGAGTGTAAGTTCAAATAACGTTACTCACCGTGGACACAAGAAGTTTCGTTATTTTTTGCGTTGCATTATAAATTCATGGTTATCACACGATGAAAATATTTCTGCGTAGTAAGAGAGATGACAGGAATTGCTCCAAGTGCACCGACCAGTGCAGATGCTTGTTTGAGTATAGTGCATTCGCTGATGTGCCATCGTCAGGGTGGTGAAAGCGAGGGATTTAGTAAACGTGCCATTGAATCTTTGGTAAAGAAGCTCAAAGTACGTATATCTCTAAAAATTACTTTTTTACATTGAGAACATTTTATTAATAAAAACTATACTATTTTTGTAGGAAAAACGAGATGAATTAGATAGTCTAATAACTGCTATTACGACAAACGGAGCACATCCCAGTAAATGTGTCACGATACAGAGAACTCTAGATGGTAGACTACAAGTTGCTGGCCGTAAAGGGTTTCCACATGTCATTTATGCGCGAATTTGGAGATGGCCGGATTTACACAAAAATGAATTGAAACACGTCAAATACTGCCAATTTGCTTTTGACTTAAAATGTGATTCTGTATGCGTGAATCCATACCATTATGAAAGAGTCGTGTCTCCTGGCATAGGTACGTTATTAAATATTACTTATACTTTTTCTTTTTAATTATAAACATATGTGCTTAAAATTACATTAGTTTTTTCATGTCTTTTCTTTGCAAAGCTTCTGTGAATTTATTTGTAGCACCATAAGTGTAAATGATTTATTGTTGTGGCCTTGGTGTATGATGGAATGGGTTGGTTTCCCCCGCACAGACCCGTTCTTTACAGACCTGTCTGGACTGACACTGCAATCGGGAGTAGGAGTAGGACCAGGTGGTAGACTGGTAAAAGACGAGTACACGGTTGGTGGTGGAGGTAGTGCAGCATCTGGAGCAGCGGGATCGGCAATGGATGTGGACGGTGAAATGAACCAGACGATACAGCATCATCCACCCACCCAAGCAGCTTCGTCTAACAATGCTCAGACATCTCAACAGACATTTATACCAGGCCTAGCGCCTCCTAATCCAAGTAAGCCAAATTTTATACCTTTTTTTTTCAGAGAAAATATTTCTTTACTACCAATTCCAGCATCACTGATTTTTATAATACATAAGAAATCATAAATATCGTAATATTCTTTCTAACTGTCTATGTGAAATATTTGAGACACAATCTCGCAATGATGAACTACGAAAATATATCAACAAATTTTTTACGTTGTATCTACGACTTTGTTTTTGTTAAATTCCTGTTTATGTTACATAGTAGATTGCTTGAAA
Source organism: Cerceris rybyensis (assembly GCA_910591515.1). Taxonomy (NCBI): domain Eukaryota; kingdom Metazoa; phylum Arthropoda; class Insecta; order Hymenoptera; family Crabronidae; genus Cerceris; species Cerceris rybyensis. The sequence goes on from OU342795.1 coordinate 10,499,347, forward strand.
ATCGAGCATGAGCGATCATTAATATTTGTATTATGGAACAATGCACTCAAATAAATGAAGCTTTGCTATTGCAGTGTAGATTAATAAGAGTTTATTATTTTTTCTCGCAAATTACTTTGTCAGTGTCGCTTCGTTTGGTATTACTTTGCGTTGCCAATTCTATTTCATTTTAGCTTTATTCTTTCTTTTCCCTTTTGTTGTTTGGCACAGCCAGTGGTGAGGGTATGTTTGGCAGTAGTGGGGGAGGGAATAGTGGTGGTAACCCCCACAATAAATTGGACGACAGTAATTGCCCCAGACAAACTTGGATTCCTACACCTCATCACTCTACGACGCGTAACATTCATCATCGTACGTATATAATAGACTGCTTTTTTTTATATCTCTACTATTTCTCACCTATCGCTGATTTTACTTTTCGTTGCTTCACGCTGATATTGACGTTTACAACGGTCTTTAGAATTATCCATACAATCAATTTCAGAAGAGCCGGACAAAAGTTTGAGTATCATTGATATTTTGTGTTATGTTGTCTGCATTGTGTACGACTTAACTTTGATTTTGCAGCAGTAGTACATCCAATGAGTCACACCGTAGGTAGCCAACAGCAGTCATTGAGTGCATCTAGTGGAAGCAATAGTACGCAGATGCTGAGTCCTTCGCAAGGACAATCTACCGAAGCTTTTTACGGAACTAATACACCCCCGCAAGATCTTAATCAACCGCCGACAACGGTCGATGCATTAGCAGCGTCCCTAGGTACACTATTGTCCTTTTCTATTTCCTCTTATCATGAAAATCCATTATATCGCACTCATAACGAGAAATATGTTTTCTAAAACTACATGTTTTCATATTCACGTATCACTTTCTTAATCGTTTGCGTACCACGAGCCACTTTCGCGCTCTTCAGATTTCGTATTGGAAAATCAGAGCGCATTTCGTCGGCACAGACAATTAACGGCGCGCTCACAGTTTGCCAAAAGGTGCTCAACCTTTCAGACGCATTCACGTCGCATCGCTCCTACGATCAGTAATCCAAATAATACATTTCGTATTTCATTCGTACCTACGATAAATTAATAGTATATATATTTTATTATAACTTACAAAATCCTTACAATAGCTACTCGCGCTCCTCGGCTTTTTCGACACAGAATCGAAGGAACGCGATTGCAGCGGTTGGCGTTTTTCGACCATGTTTTGTGAAAATCCTCTGGTACGCAAACGGTTAATGTTTACTTCAGAACATGGTTTAATATTTACAACAACAGGTGAAGGTCAGAGCTCTCCGGTATCACCTGTACATCTACATCATCCAAATGGATTTCCAGTAGGTACAGCTGCTTATAACTCAGGTGCGCCACAATGGACAGGAGCCAATACTCTCACATACACTCAGAGTATGCAGCCTCCCGATCACAGACACCTCCATCCTACCTCTTACTGTAAGTCGTTTACAGTAAATAAAATATTAGCTTTAACCGTTTGCGTACCACGTGCCGCTTTCGCGCTCTTTTGATTTCGTGTCGAAAAAACCCAGCGCATTTCATCGATACAGACAACTGACGGCGCGCTCACAGTTTCTCAGCCTTAATCGAAAGAGCGCGATCCCGATGATTGGCGTTTTTCGACATATAATCGAAGGAGTGCGATCGCGGCGTTTTTCAACCGTGTTTTGTGGAAACCCTCTGGCATGCAGACTGTTAAAATCTTCGATTATCCCTTTCAATAGGGGGCGGTCACGGAGGTGAAGTGGGCGGAAATATCGGTGGCTTACTTTCTACGCAGCCAGCACCCGAATACTGGTGTTCCGTTGGCTATTTCGAATTAGATACTCAAGTAGGAGAAACATTTAAAGTCAGTAGTGGTTGCCCTACTGTAACCGTCGACGGATATGTAGATCCAAGTGGCGGCAATAGATTTTGTTTAGGAGCTTTGAGTAATGTGCACAGAACAGAACAAAGTGAAAAAGCACGTCTTCACATAGGTACATACATTTTTCCTCTATTCTTATCTTCTATTTTGTTGATTATTTATAATACGTGTCTCGATTTCCTCAGGTAAAGGCGTCGTGTTAGATTTAAGAGGCGAGGGAGACGTTTGGTTGAGATGCCAAAGTGAACATAGTGTTTTTGTACAGTCCTATTACTTAGACAGAGAAGCAGGCCGAGCGCCCGGTGACGCAGTACACAAAATTTATCCTTCCGCGTATATAAAGGTATTCGACCTCCGGCAGTGTCATAAACAGATGAGAGGTCAAGCTGCCACGGCTCAAGCCGCGGCAGCTGCCCAAGCCGCCGCAGTCGCTGGTCACCTCACGCACGGAGCACCCATTACGAAAAGTTTGTGGAGATTTTTCAACATATTTTCGACAGCTAAGAAGGTAATTAATTCATTCCTTTTTTAAATAACGTTCGAACGATATCACGCAGGTCTAAGCGCGGCAGCTGGTATTGGGGTGGACGATCTCCGACGGCTTTGTATTTTGCGTTTAAGTTTTGTAAAGGGTTGGGGTCCGGATTATCCTCGACAAAGTATAAAAGAAACTCCATGCTGGATAGAGGTAAAAATCGTTCTACTTAAAACGTGATTCTAGTTGTATGATGAATGACGTGACCGTGAATTTCTTTCTACGACGCAGGTACATTTACATAGAGCTCTACAATTACTGGATGAAGTGTTACATACTATGCCAATAGACGGACCACGGGGAATCGAATAATTTGACTAAATTTCGGGCGATAAACGTATAAAAAGAAGAAAACATAATGCTAGAAGCACACCGTCAAGTGTGGAAAATGTATAAAATGTATGCAGCTACGGTGCCGTGACGAAATTACAAAGGAAATATTCGTTGGAAGGTTGATAGGACGAAGAGATAAAGAAGTGTGTGGAATTTCGAAGAGAAAACGCAGAGACCCATTGTTTGGGATGGATTATCGAAATCTTTTGTATATTTTACACACGTGATTCGCCATGTAGGATAAAATGTGTGCCACGGCCTTGCATTACCGTCAACGTACAAACGTTATGCAAAGGAAATATTATTTTTCTTTATCAAGGAGAAATTATTTTTTACGAGGAAGGGGAGCATCCACCAAAAGAAAATGAAAAAAAAAGTAATAACAGAAAGGTAGGATGAAAGACTTCTATTTTAATAGGCGGTCAATATCCAGTTAAAAGAAATACAATTCTCCATGGCATGGCCTGGTGAGCTCAGCAAGATGCATGAGTGAAACGTGATACTTTCGGAAACGTTAATAGTCATAATCCCGTTCTTTGAGATTAGCTTTGTAAGATAGCTTAACTGACATATATAATACCTTATAAAATTAATAACAAATTTTAAGCTCAACGTTTATATCCAACGATTTAACGGAGAAATCGATTGTACATGAATGCACAGTAGGAAGGTTTTCTAAAGATGCAGTACGTTTTAAAGTACTGCCGGGATATAACGGTCTTTAGCGGGTAGTATTTAGCGTACAGAAACATTCTACAGATTTGTAATATTAATGGAATAGAAATAATCCGTTAGACGGTGGAAGGTAAAAAAGCAGAGATCAAGAATATAGGTAAACATTAAAGGGAGCAACAGTACTGAAAAAAAGTATATATTAAATTAGGAGATAATATTTTTATCTATTTGTATTAACTGTACTGGCAGTAATTTGGTGCTGCGCCATTAGAAGAACCTTCGGTATTGTCGTCTGTTTTATAATTTACAACCAAAAAGTATCACTATATATAAATACCTGCAATTTTGTGGTTAATGATGATGTTTCATGTCTTCTTTTTTACCATTAATTTCCCCTTAAGGACATGAATTAATTTTATAGTTAGTATTATTATAATTATTAGCGTAGTTGTTAGAGGTGAGACAAGCCTAGAAGCATTTAAGTCGTGATACGAACTTGTAATTGAAGAGATTTAAAGGAAGAAAGCTGATTTTTATGTTGGTGAAACATCAATTTGTCCCTCCTCTAATCAACCGCCAATGTTACTACTATTACCACGTAGTACTTGTTGAATAATTATACTTACTGTTTACCAACCATTTTATTATGATATTCGTACAAAATATTCTTATATATATATATGCTATATTTGATAATATTATCATACAGAGAAAAAGTTGACCAAATTTTATACCTATTCGTACATATATATACATATATTTGTGGATATGTATATATATGGATAGAAACATTATCTTGGTTTATTTTAGAGAAGGAGAAGAGTTTACCGCTTGTTTCTACTGATTGATATGCACATTTATAGTATTCTGAATTCTTGCTTCTTTGTTGTAATTGAGTAGAGATTATTTAGCTGTTTGTGTTCACGTTGTCCATACATTTTCTTATGACGCACTTAATTAAGATCCGATTGACATACAAACGCGAGTAGAGTTTTGTAAATATGCATGTCTACAAGCTACATATATTTCGTATAAAAGAATGGATTACTCTTAAATCAAGCAAGCATTCAGTTATTACGAGATGCTTTGCTCTTTTCATTATGTAAAATTACGTATCACCTTATATTAAATGAGCATGGTTGAAAGTGGGAGAGAGATAGTAGTTTATCAGCACTATTAGATAAAATGAAAAAGAACTCGAACAGAGGTGAAGAAGAACGGTAATTTTATAATAAAAATAGCAAAGACGTGTGCATTTGTTAACGAATAACGCGAGGACGAGTATTGTCATCGAAAAGGACGAAACTTTCGCAGAATTTGTATTTTAAAGGCTTAAAATACACGAGATACTCTTTCTATCATTATTCTGCCCATTACCAAAAGTGAGAAGGGTACAGAGCTCAAGAAAAGTCAACAAATCGTTTAAGCATATACCTACCGCCAAGTTCGCTTTAGAAACGTATGTGCCATCATTTTCATACATACTGTAAACAGAAATAACGAACAGGAATAAGACTTTTTATAAATCCTATATTTTTACCAAGCCCCCCGAAAACGCAAGTGCAACACATTTTTAAATGGTGGTGCTTCACGTACGTCCTAGAAATATAGATTTTATGAGATCCAGAGAAAGAACATTTTGTATACCTACATTAAGGATGAAACTTTGAAAAAAACGTCGTATGTGAGAACGTGATGTGCATTGAAGAACGAAAGAAAGAAAAACCGGATAACTATGCGTTTAAAATCGAGTTTGGTATCCCCGGATGCAATATATGTGTGACGTTAACTTGTAATCCAAAGCTCAGACATTTTTCAAGAGAAATCTTTCTGTGAACGTGTTCATATGATATTCTATTAATGCCGCCAGATAATAATTTCGTACATACATGTATCAGAACTGGTATCAGAGTGCAATAGACCTGTCTCATGTCAAAGATATTGTAGCTGGTAGTTATACGAGTAATAGAAAATCGCCTCTATAACTTATGTTAACGTTTTGAAGAAAAAAAATGATAATGGTAATTTAACGACATATACTATACTCTATCTACTACTGCTTTTTTTCACGTTTATCAGGGTAGTGTATACAGTATGACTTGCTAATTAAGAATTCTACCGATTTGCTTAATATATCGCTATTAATGACGGAGCCTATTGTCTTTTATCGTTCAATAATTTGATAGGAATACAGTTTGGTTTTTCGATGCTTGTAAAACTAGTAAGCGACGTCTAATCCAAGCGGAATCTATCTTTACGTAAATTCGGCCTTTCCGGTCAAAAGGCCGTTATCCAGTGATTGTATATTAATTATTTGTTTTCCTTCGATTTTAGAATAGTAGTAATGAACACCGCGAGGCTTCGTCGTTTTAATAATTACGGATCTTGAGACTCAAAGACTTGTTCTTCAACTTTAGAAATATATACACAAGCACGTACAATAAATATCAGAATAGAATTATATACATTTATCATTACTATATCCGTACGGATTAAATGGATTAATTGTAAATTAATATATTGATACATTTTTTACTATGGCTTCACAGGCCAGAATCGATGCGCGAATTATTTTCACAGTATACACCTGTTCACACATTTTTGAAAATACTTTAGCCTTACGAAATTTAGTTGGCAAACATCGAAACCGATTGTTATCTATTTTTCATCGAACAAATTGTGTACGTTTAAACCAAAGATATTCTGATGGTATGGTTACGCATTCTATATTACGAATATATATGAAATATAAAAGTAATTATTCACAGCAAATAGGTCGCAATATGTAATGCAAGTAGAAACGCATAAAATACTTTAAACCATGCATTCGAACACAGTCTCATTCAGGTGAAGTTTCTTTTCTTTCACGGTCTGACACTACGATATGACAATGATTAATTAAATGATGGAATATCGTACGAATTACAAATTAATGTCTGTGATTATCGTCGATGCAGATAAATTGTAAATGATTTCTACTCGCGAGACAATTTGTGCATGTTTGTAAAAATATAACGACGATAATACATTATTAGATTGTTGATAAGGTTTATTCATGTATGTGCTAACGTATAAGTTATGACAATGTGGGTAAACGGGCACTGAAATCAAAGACGGTTAATGCAGTGCTTGTGCACCATATTGTGAAGCACATATACTCATGAAACTTGAATGGATGTGTTTACAAATTTTTTTGTTATTGTATATTATAAATACATTACATTATATATGAACATTTTCAATAAACATATTCTGTGAATTAGAATGGATTTGATGAATCGAAATTCTATGGTTATCGTTTCTTGGAAAAATTACGAAATTATAGGAATTTTAGATTTCACATTTATTAAGAAGGCCTACTTTTTCACATACAAGTAACTCATTTCGTGTATTGTATTTCGTTTTTGTAAAAGTTCGGTTGTTTTAACGATGGAAAAGTATAATCCTTATAGAAATTACCATCTATATCAATTGCTGCATCATGATCCGTGATATTTTCTAAAGCATTCTCTATAGCTTCGTCTATATTTTCAGCTGTAATGAACGTGGCAGATTCTTCTTTGGCTTTCCTAATCTCATTGTCGATTAACTCCTGTTTTAGTTTACGTTGTTCTTCCTTTGCCATCATCCTACATAAAATACGCTCTTGTTCTTCTTCTCTCATCTTTGCCAATCTGACCTCTCTTTCTGCAGCAACCTGCTTGTTCCATTCGTCATTTTTTCTCATACAGTTTTCAAAATCTACATCCATACTCTTCGATACTACTTCAATGCTAGTTTCAGTTTTCTGCTTAGCTGTTTCTTCGCAAATGTAACGTCTGTGATGCACGAGTTTAATATTATTATTCTATATAATCATTATTTTATATCACAAAATATATAAAATACTTGTCAATCCACCTTAAAGAATTCATCAATGTCCTGTAATTATTATATAAACGCATAATTTCCAATCTGTCTTCCATCGGCAAAACAGGCCTCTGCGGTACTCTGAATACTTTGGTTTTCGCCGTAGGCAACCAAATTGGTTTTCTCTTCCATCGTATGGATTGAGAATAAATGCCATTAAACATTAAACAATCATTAACAAATACATTAGGTGACATTAAGGAACCAATTCCCATTACCGATCTTCGCATCATCTTTATTTCTAGAAAAATAATGACTTAATTAATACTTTACGTATATATAAAGAAGTATATTAAGTAGAAAAACGTAAAGATATTATGATTTTAGGTACCTTGTATATGATTTCTATTATACTTTACACAATCTGTTTTTGTTAATTAACATGAGAATTATAGAAACTTACGAAAAGCAGTACTCATTCTCACAGGTTAAATGCAACTATCATAGTGACGAAAGGGAAATAGTTTAATACAAATTTACAAACAATTTGGTACTGCAGTTGAGGTTAGAACGGTTAGAATTGCTTTCACGTTGAATCTTTAGATAATACGCTATCTACACAATCGTAAGTTAATATCTAGATAATTGTCCCGATCGTCGCGACACCTACACACTTCTTTGCGAAGTGATTTTAATTTGGTTTTCACGGAAATAGACAAGATTCGATTGAAATGTTGAGGAATATTTAACACTGGCCGTAATCGCGATTTATTATCAGTTATAATCGCACTTCAATCCCGTGCAATATTCATTTATGTGTCGTTTCGAATTAAACTTGCCTGCTCGTCATAATACAGTGTAAGACTCCTGAAAAAAAATCGTCAACTTGGTTCCATCTGAAATAACAACCATATCCTTAACGTCAGAATCGTTATTAATTCAACGTAACAACAATGAATTCTGCGACGTCGCAGTACAATGTCAAAGGTTGAATCTACAAGAGCATCGTACAACTTGTAATTTTCGTGAATCGTGAAGTGGTGCATGCTGCGCGGGAAGTGCACGAAACGGGAAAATAATTAGCCCTACGTTTCAAGGATCTCATTAGGTACACAGCGAATGCGCCGGAGCACTCACCCACATAGCGTCATTGCTTTTTTAAAAGACAGTAGTTGCTGACATCTTCTTGCAGTGAACATTCTTTTTAGCATTCCGAGTCTAACATTCTACATTTTTGTTCTTTCATCTTTCACGATTTCTAAACGCATTACGATTATTATCGATCACGACGGCATAAAGAAAGAAGAAGAGAGAAAATAGATTCTGTTGTATTTGGCGGAAAGTGAATTTCTTTGGAATCTTAAATAAAAGTATCATTCAATTTGCTTCGATAGAAAAGTCAAAATGTATAGCGTTCATATGACACCCGGGAGATCTTCGGAAAAACAAAGCACTTCGAAAAATGTGGACGGTGAGATGGGAATGTACAAACATCGAAGAAAAGAATCGGTTTCGGTGAAAATGTTGAATTATATACGAACGCAGTTGCAAACAGATGGAGTTCCACGTAAGTTGAATTTTTAATTGCGAATTGTAATTTAGATTGTAATACAACGTTAATAGAATTAAGTTTTAGATCTTTTAGAGCTGTAGATGAAGTAGATTTGATGTTGGTCGAAAAATACGCTTAATGTTTCGAACGAAGTATAATATATATTAGAACGTTTAATGTTATTACTTTTCAATTGTAATTGCATATGAACATTTAAGTATTTTGATCTTTTCGAGTAGTGGATCAACTATATTTGATTTTCATTGAAAAATACTTTTCCAGTTTAGTATAGAGGAAGTTATGTACTTGAATGTTTGATTATATTACTTTTCAATTGTAATTGCATGTGAAAATCCGTTACATTTAAGTTTTAAAAATTTTTAAAGCTGTAGATAAAGATATTTCATTAAGATCGACGAATTGTTTTAAAACTTAGAATGAAGGATATGTTTTCATAGAATAAGTCTGCATTCATAAAGTTTTTTAATGCTTGCCATTTATTTGCCCGTAAGATATACAGTATTTTGAAACTTATTGATCGAGGATAAAGAATACAAATGAGAGAAAAAATGTCGGATCGCTTTAGGAACTTATTTCTCGTAGGGCTTAACGGAATACGCAATTTTAATGCGCGATATAACGTTTATTCTCCTCATTTCTTTATCCTCGTTTTGTAAAAAAAATTATTTTACTCTTTTCCACGTACGTATCAGACATCTTTATGAGATCGTATAAATAAATAGCTATTTCTTTCGATTTTCTGTGTGCTCATCACTTTTCAAGGAAGGCAAAAATTTATTACACGAAAAAAGAAATTGATTGCTTTCTTTTTTTTTTCGATGGTCTTGAAGTTATCTTCATTGCTATCTTTATATTTTAACAAAGACGCTAATTATTTACATGATTAATAGCAGTCATATTTATAGACGGGTAAATTGTTTCCTGAGATTCGTTGGTAAAAAAATATAAACTTTTTCCCTATGTAACAATGATTATACGTTCAACATCGTAGCTAATAATTGTGTTTCGGTTTAGTTCTGTAAAAATAATTTCGCATGATCGTTACGTCTACTGAACTAATTATTCGTAAATCACATTAGAAACTTTAAGTTTCTTTGATTATTCTTAAATACATAAATAATGTATAATTATTCCATCCTCTAAATATCAATACGGTATTGAGCATTTATCTTTTCCCGAAATAATAATAGGTACAATTCTGTGTACTACAAGTAATACACATCTTCAACTTAATGGCACTTTACTAAGGTTGACTCATAATAATACTGTCTTCCTGTGAAATTAGAGGCTCCGTGGTAATAACTGAAAATAAACAATCGGTAACTTCAACGTTTATATCCTCGCACATATTCGGATCTTTTTCTACTTCCATTTCGTAATTCGTGTAATTATGGGACCAAACTTTGCTAATGGAAACATCATTTTCTTCATTCGGTTCCCGTAAATCGGAATTACTATTCAAACACGATGTATGCAGAATTTTGTCCTCCCCTATTATTGCCTCAGATGGCTTCATTTGCAAATTAGCCATACGCATTCCACACGATGTGTCGTTATAAAGTAACCAATATGGAGAGAAAGAATGCTGACGATATTCCGCGACGAATCTTTCTTTTTGAGAGCAAGCTGAACTCGACAATACCGGCGTGTGCGTAACGATAGGAGCTATGTAACAGTAGACGCAAGACGTTTGTTCTAATTTCGACAAATCTATGCGCTTAGAATTGTGAAGATTCAAAATGTTCTCCAAACTGCTGTTTGATGGATTGCTGGATAGTCTCTTTGGCCAGAATGGATCTAGGATTCCTAAAAATGTTTAATACGCGTATTTCAGTATTAGAAGTTTGTCTTGTTAAGAGTCAAACTAATATAACAGAATAGGGAACAGTAAATACCTACCATTGAAATTCTGAACTCTTTCTAATGTATTATCTTTGTGAATACTAGATTCGTTTCTGGCAGTGGAATTACAATTCTCCTGTTGTTCCACGTTTTCTGATAATGCAGCATTGTTCTCTTGATTAATATGTACATACGGATATTCGTAAGATACTCCAGAGTTGTAATGATTTTCATTAGATTGGAATGTTTGCGAGATAGTAGGGGGGTATGTGTCCTGTTCGATGTTAAGATTTGTGAGAGAGTGTACATTCTGGATGTACTCTCCATTAGTTTCTCCATTATATTTGACAAAATTTTGTAAGTAATATGTATTAGAAGTATCAGATTGTATGTTGGAGATTACATTTCCATCATAATATTGACTTTCTGCTGGTGGATTTGAGTTCATTAAATGTTGATTTGAATTATAAGGATGTACCATTTCAGACATATGGTAATGGCAATTTACACTTTCATCTTGTACAGGTTTACTCAAATTTTCAGATCCTGTTGTATCGTAATACATAGTTTGAAATATTTTTGAAGATTGACCATGCGACATTGCATAGTTACCATCTACTGTTTCTGTGACGTTTGATATAGTCCAATTAGTATAATTCTCACGTTTATTGTTATTCATTGAAGTGTATCTATAAGAATTTTCACTATCATTACTTAAAACAGTAGAGATTTGTTCACCAATTTCCTCCACATTTTTTACAAAAGTTGGCTCGTTTAAAAAATAAGTTCCTTTGATGGTATTCAGCAATCCGTAACATTCCAAATTATTTTCCATGGTACCCTCATTGTCTTGATTATCTGATTCAGCAGTCAAAGTGTCAGAGTTGTCTAACGCATTGTTAGACTGATACTGTTCTACCGACCAAACCCGATAGCTACCAAGCATAGGGCTAGCTATTTCTTCTAAATTTGCACCAACTGGAGCTTGTAACATCTTTTTAAGAAGTATAGATCCTTGTACATTATTATTTGTATCTTCTAATGTCTGATATTCCACATGATCATGGGACTGATATACAAATGAATCCACATTGTGAACAGCAATTATGTTAGACCTCGAATAATTATCAATATCTATAGGTTCAGTTTGTATGTTGGGAGATGCATTCACTGTTCTTAGATCCACAATGGTAGGCTCTTGTATTTGATTATTATTTGTATCATATGTTTGAAATTCTTTCTGTATTCTTCTCAAGAGAAATTGCTTGAACTCTTCATAATGGGGTATTCTGTCATCATCTCTACTTACAATCTCTTCTTCAGCACCAACCTGAAGATTACATATGCTCTATTTAAATGACATTGAATAAAAATTAACAATGTTTATTAATTATTACTTCATTTTTTTGTAGCCCAAAGCATAAAGATCTTATATCAATTGAAAAATCTACAATCAACTATATTCGAAGAAATTCAGAAAAATTCTCTACAGTAAATAAACAAGATATTTGCAACGATATTGATCGATCGATCGATCTATAAAAATACTTTTGCAAGCAGTTCAATGGATTTCTTTTTCAACACCCACGATATTTCTCGCTCTAAAAATCCAATATTCCCGAAAAAAAGTTTTCGGCAAAGAAAGTACTCGTAAGAATTGCGCCTTACGAAAATTAAATAAATTATTACCCCGAGATTATTTCTGTATATTAATCCAACTGGCAAGATGTATTATCGTTAGAAATCAGTATATGATCATCGGAAACATGATTCGCGCGTACGTAATACGAGAATCCTCGCTATAAATTATGCCGTCTTACCCACTGATAAGGCGGCTGCTGTTGGGGACAGTAATAATCATCGGCCATAACGTAATCAGGACTATGTAATGGTGTGGAGGTTAACCCGAGTTTCTGGGCTTTGAGTTTTCTCACTTTTTTCTTACGATTCTGCTTGAGATCTTGCAGCAGTCTATCGACTTCGTTCTCATTTCCCCCCTTCGCGGCTTGCAACACTTTAACCAGTAGTTTCTTCTGTGATGAAAAATCGAAATCGATCGTTCAAAAGGGCCAATTTATTTGCGTACTTGTCTTTCATACGAAAATTACAGATTACGGGGATAAATTACTGGGACATTAATTTTGTATTTCGTTAAAAAAAGTAGATTACCTTTATATTACCGGGCACTCGGTATCTAAGAGCCAAAGCCTGTAACTCCTTGTACGATAATGTCGAAATATCGTTGCCGTTCATTTTCAAACTCCGTGGCACTCAGCCTTAATACTTTTCGTGGTTTCTTCAACATTTCTGATATGGCCGATAGAAAGATTCGTCTGCTACGCAAATAAGGCGGTTTCCTTAGATTCAAAAATTTTCCAGAACGTTAAGATCTCCAGAACCACCTCGAAAGTAGAATTTCTTCTCTTCATGAAGAAATGAATACCCTTTCGGTAATAATTATCTGATTATAGTTATATCTAAGTTCCGTTAAGTGAATTTTTATCAATTATCTGTTAATTTAAGCATCCTGTAGTAAAATTTAATTTCGTATTTTTACGATTTCTTCTTTTAGACCGTATCTTTAGATACATATACCAAAAATTGTGTATCGCGCTGAATTCTATGATTCATACATTTATTTGTTAATAATCATGGATATTATTTTTCCGTTAAATCAAGTAATCGTTAAGACAGTTCCTATTATCCTGCCATCTGGAAATTAACATCAAAATTTGATACTATCGATCGATAATAACCATCATTATCACTACCACTTGATTGGGAGGAAGAAAGGTCTCGGCAAGAAACGTAGAAATATCAACAATTGAGAAGTTTATCAAAACATGACAAATATAGCATTCTTACTTTATTGACTTTTCACGTTCTTTAGCGTGGCGAGTACGATAAAAGCAGAAGTTATTGGTGCCGTTTCGCTTTTGAATTAATAATAGCACCTCTATTTCCGTTGGAACACAGACGGATTGATCTGTCTCCTCTCGAAGGATCAATGTATAATTCAATTTACAATATAACACAAATAATCAACAATTACCCTGTAATTAGTCTTATTCCCACTGTAAAATTGAATAACATAATTTAATATAACATTGAAAGTCATCCGACAAAATCCAATAAAACATACAGACGTTTTCCAAATGGTACAAGAAAGTACCACTCTCTAAATTACCTTCTATGATATATTATTACCTAAACGGCAAATTGCGATAGACAAATGGCAGTCATTTGAAATAATTTCTGCATTTCTGATAATAGGAAGTAACCCAATTCGTTCTAACTTGGTGAATACAAATAGAATTATTGATTTTTCTAATACCCATTATTTACATACGGCAAACAATAATTAATAATTCATATTTGTATCATTCTATGTAACGATTCGTAAGAATTCATTCTTGAAATGTGTTGCATTAGCGCGTTTAAGTAGTATAGACTTAAAGACGGAGGACACTCGGTCAAAGTAGAAAGTATCATGTGTGATCAGACATCTGCCCCAAGCCGGACAGCTGTAGTCCAGCGGCACCAAACCTTTTTACGTGCAGTATCAAAAGTCTGACACATCAAGTAGTTTTTCCTTCTTTATTTATTTAACACTAGATTTACCAGCGTGAAATCTATTATATTTAACTATGTTAGGTATGTACCTACCTTAACACTAGAACTACCGAACCAGTCAAAATGACTGGTACACAATTCTTTCCAAAAATTCTCCAAATTTATACGAGAGACGTGGAATAAATATTCTACATCTATTTCAAAAAACATAAATCACCGTATTGGTCATCTTTGCTGCTCACTGATTCCTTTCTTTTTAAATGACTATTGTATATATTAAAATATAATAGATTTAACGACGGTAGTTCTAGTGTTAAAGCAAGGAAAATTAAGGCGTAGAAAAGACGATGAATTCGGTATTTTCTGTTTTAGAATTTGTAGAATTTTTGGAAAAAATTGTGTACCAGTCATTTTGACTGGCTTGGTAAATCTACTATTAAATAACTTCAATTAGCTACGATCTATGCATTATCTATTACAAAAAAATATAAATCTGTAAATCGTTGCCAGCTAAATTGTACGTACCATTGTTGGATACTTACCTAATACTTTGCGATATAATAACCAAATATTACTAAATATAATTCAAAGTCCAAACTAGAACTATCTCTGTCATCGCTTTTCCCTCAAAATATGTTTTGCAGACCTTTGGTCCTAAGGAAAATCGATCGCCCTTTAGGAACCTTACTCAAGAAAAGTCAAAGTCATACCAATTTCCCACCACACCGTCTCAAACGTATAAAACAACAGTCATTTCACCAAAATCAGACAGATTAAATCAGAAATTGTGCTGACTCGCTGAAAGTCTGTACCTTGCGACGACGTAAACCTTAACCCATTTGAGACCGCGACTTTTTTCGAACAAGGTCCTCAGGAACAAAACTTTTTTTTTTCTTTATATTGTTCATTTTGAATAACCAAACTTGTTTACTGTGGAAATTACCCAATTCGTAAGTGAATTTGCATAAATAAGATCATTGCATACCAAAAAGAGTCTCACTTCGACGACTACTTTACTCAGAATAACTGATAATTGCTCATTACTACTATTGCACATCTGGTATGCAAGCGGTCTTATAGCCTTGGAAATCAATTGCATACCAGATATGCAATCGGTCTCGAATGGGCTAAGATTGTTAAAACTCCGAACGCAGTAAGTCTTCCTAAATAAAAGTAAAACTACCACAATACAACACCACTTCTGCGTACCCTAGATTCTCTACCTTTGCTCCAAGCAATAACATGCGTTTATAACTATTTAGGGAATCGTTGATTATCCTCTCCATAGAGTCTCTATAAATCTCTATTATCTGAACGATTAACAAGAGTTATATTTATTTCGGCCGCGTGCGTGCAGGTAACGTTCAATTCAAATTGCAGCTATCCAACGACTAGTAAAGATTCATAACCCAGTTTTCTATTTAAAGTATCGTCTCCTCTCGGACATTGTGACCCTAATCGTTTATCTTTCCTCGCAAATGAATACTTGAAATTCGAATAAAATGCACAAGTCTATCAACTCAAGTAAAACGAGGTTGCAGACCTCGATATTCTCCACGACATAAAAAACATATAAATATAACACAAATACATAGCAATAATCTAGCATGGAAATATCATCCTTTAAATCCATACCACGCGCCATCGCCTGAAAATTGGTAAAACAGAACCAGTCGGAAATAAAGGGTGGAATTAATAAAGGGGTTAACAACGAACTCGAACGATCCGTTTATTGGAGCAACACTCATGCATACATCCAAAGAGACGTTCGTGCGTGTAACGGATGTTTAGAAAAGGAGGCACGGACTTGCGCGCCAACAAGGAAACCCCGTGCTTTTGCGTGGCAGGTCTTTCAGCGTTCAGTGCACGACGAGCCGTGCGCATCGTCGCTTTTCGGAGTCGTTCAATCGCGTTTTCAGTGCATCGATCAATGAATTAATACAACGCATCGATCCATTTACGATCTAGAAGATCAACCATCGAAGAAAAACAAAGAGAGCAGAATCAACCGACTAAATAGCGCAGACGATTTTCATCACGCGTCATCTTCGTCTCTGTCAAGAGAAACGAAGAAATTGGTAAATCATCAGTTGCAAGAGGAATCAGACGATCGTGAGGAACGATCGTTGATCGTGATTGGCCATCGCCGAGAAAAAAAAAAAAAAAACCCTCGGGACTGCCAATGAAGGCACGTAAGAGCCGGGAGAAAAGTAAGTCCATCAAAAGTCATCCACGGCGACTGTAGTGCCGCTCGAGTTTCCTCTCCGGCAAATCGGTGCAGGCCAGTCGATATACACGCCGTGGAAAGAGATCCGCCTCGGAGACGCATCGAGAGTGTGACATCCGCAGGGCCAAGCGATCCGATCTCCCTCTTCCTATTTATCGTAGCGGTGCGTTCATTGCGGTCAAGTGACAGTGATAAAACAGCTGCCAAAGATGCAACGGCAAGGTGCGAGGCTCGCTCGACAGAGACGAAAAACGATACGAAATCCTCCCTACGCGTATTCCTCTTTAGACCACTTTTTAGTACTTGTTCATACGAGATACCCCAATTTCGAAGTTAGACTCGTCGGAATTAGTTCCCACCCTTAAATTTCATTCTCTGTCTTTCTCTCTTTCTCTTTGCCTCTGTGTCTTTCACGATCATTAGGATACGACAATAGCTAGGGAACCGACCGATGCGACGACGATACATCGTCTATCCTTCTCCCTCTTACGGAGACTGGGCGGGAAAACCTTCCGAGTGTTGCTCGCGTTTTTAATTGACTAATGCTCGAGAGGCTGAATCGCAAAGTGGGGTGGATACGGGGGTAGGAGCTCTCCCGTTGCTATGGTGACCCCGGATGCCCGGGATCGGAGCTGCTAGTCTTCTACTACTATGTGGAGCTACGTACATACGTATATACAGGGTGGTCAGGTAACTCGGTCCACCTCGAATATCTTCGTTATCGTGACTCCTAGAAGGAAATGTTACTTGCAACAGTTGTATGCCTTCGTGGGAGCTACCATATGGTACAATTTATTTGCTCGTGCGCAATGGTATAGAGATGTTTTAAAGGTCAGAGTTAAAATGATGAATGGAGAAAAATATCAATTTTATTCTTCATAAATGTCTTGGTTTAACCCTGGTATTCTACTTGGATCTGTGTGACCAGAAATGGAGATTATATTTTAAGAAATACTATGTTTCTATGTATTAGTTTTTTATATTCGATGTATTTAAGGTAGTTCTTTCACATATGAGCGGATTTTATGGATGCTATGAATGGGCCCCATTGAATTTCTATAAAACTAATGATAATTTAATGAAGTATTGATTATAATTATAATTTAAAAAATTTTAATTTTGATGTACGCAAACTTATCGACAATGCGGCGGTGCCAAACACTCACATTCACAAACAGTAGCCATATGTAAACGTGAAATGCATGATTTTACAGTTTTCAATTAATAATTTCTTTATTAAATATTCGACAGCTGCAATTCTTTTTGTGAAATATCTATTCGAAAACGTTCCCGAATTAATGATCTCGTTTTTCGTAAGTATTTGCAGTATGGA
Source organism: Cerceris rybyensis (assembly GCA_910591515.1). NCBI lineage: Eukaryota > Metazoa > Arthropoda > Insecta > Hymenoptera > Crabronidae > Cerceris > Cerceris rybyensis. The sequence continues at coordinate 10,517,165 of OU342795.1, forward strand.
AGATTAGAAAATTGAACTATAAAGTCGGAAGTACTATTTCTCTCTCTCACACTCTCATTTACGTCAATGTATGAAACTGTATTTTTAAATTCGATTTTTTCATCGAAATGCCCGATAACTGAGCTTTTTTTTGCTTGTAACTTGTTCGTGACAATCTCAAAAACATCATATTTTAACATTAAATTTATTTGAAGACTTTGGTCAAGTGCTAGAACTACCTTAAGGTCTGCTTTTACCTGTTTGTATATTTTAGGTTTCTTAACGTTAAACGTATCGAGGATTTTTCTCAAAGGCAAATTTAGGTTGAAAAGGGGTCAATTGACACCTCGTGGTAGCTTTAGTGTTAAAATGTGAAGCTTTGTTCGCGACTATGACTGGAAGCAATACAAATGTGAGATGTAGATGAGTAGAATAGCTGGGTGAAAAATCGCGAAATTTTGTATAGAAACTGTACTGACCTTCGAATCGCCTTTACCGGGAAATTATTTATATCTATGTTGACCTGGGAGGGTCGTAGGTATTTGTCTTTTTATTTGCAACTACGAAGACATTTAAGGCGACCTGGTTTATCTGACCAACTTGTGCACACGTTTCTCCACGTAGGATGCTGTTACGGAATTTAAACGATATAAAAAAGCAATCCCATAGGCTCCATGTTTTTTTCACCCCTTGAGTATCTTCTATTCGTTGATATTTCTCGCGATGACTTTCCAAATATTGGATAAATGAATTTAAACTCGATATGTTCGAAAGTCTTCGTTGTTTCATCGTTAGTTTATTATTCGCAGCCTGTTTGCTTTCGTAAATGTAATTTTAGCAGCGATCAATGGAAAGCTTCTACCTGTCTCGTGGATAACGCGTCCGTTGTTTATCAAAAGACTCTCATTGTCGGAGATTTGTTTGCTCTACGCTCGTTTGATGCAGTAATCCGTGAATTTCCCATGGAACGTAGTCGATTATCTTTGAGTAGAGTTGTACGACGGCCCATCGGGGCTCGTTTAAACCCCCATGGAGCTTCGTACGTTCTACAAACGTAGACATTGTCGCGAAAACGTCGATTGAACGGTTCGCCCGGTCGTTTCACCGATAGATTGCACATATCACGGGGAACGACGTACGAAAGCATGCGTTGAACGATGAAAGATTGCATGATAGGTTGGCACGTGCGAGTCTCAAGTAGATTTAGACACTTTGGATGTACCATTTGCACTTGGTACTTTTGGCAAAGGAATGTGTCTATTTTAATAGTTTTTTTTTTGTTCATTTTATTCAAAATTGGACCTTTGTGCGACGTGGTGTGGCACATCAAAGAAATTTCTTAATACCTTGCCTTATGATTTATTTTCTGACCGAATGCACAATAACTTAGAATTAATTGTTGGAATAATCTATCACTGATTTTCGATATACCGGTGTAAATTAATACTTTTAGTGCCGATCGAAAAATTGATTGAATTAAGGAAAAATGTAGTTGTTAATTAAAAGAATTGCCTTTTGGCCATAGTTTTATATGGAACACGCAGAAATTGTTTATTTACAATTATTGTTCATAAAGTTACTGATATCATATTGAAAATTGAATAATAACTGTTCGATGGTCGGTGTTAGCACTATTGGTAACAACGATATATCGTCGTCCGGTGCTAAAAGGGTTGACCTTACGATTTCTCTTGTGACCGAATACGCAATAACCCAGAATTAATGGTTGGAATAATAATCTATCACTGATTTACGATATACCGGTATAGATTAACCCCTTGCGTTACGATTTCTCTTGTGGCCGAATGCGCAATAACTTAGAATTAATTTTTAGAATAATAATCTATCACTGATTTCCGATATACTTGCATAATTTAACTTCGGAAAATGGAATAGGAAATTTTTAAGTTTTTCAGAAACTATTGAATTGAGAATATCAATCGGCGATAAAACGGTCTCGTTATTGATATATTATTGATATTACGTTTAGTTATACGAAATACCAGAAATCAGGTAGAATTTTGGATCTTAGGAATTAATTTGGAGTCATTGTACGCCCAGTCAGAAAATAAATCGTAGAGCAAGGGGTTAACGCTATATTAACACTTTACCTATCGGTAGCCTACTAATAGACATTTCGTGTTCAACACTTTTGGACTTTTAACTTATTAATCGGTTGCCACAGCAATTAATTAATTGTTATTTATCATTGCGGATTACTGTGCCGAGGACTCAGTAACTCAGACCAGTGAGAAGTGAATAGGACGTTAAAAAAGTAACGGTCTAAAAAGTCTTAATAGCGTAGAACTAATTTCAAGATATCCAGACCTACTGATATTTTCAATTTAACAGTTTTTACAAAAATTCAAAATTTGCTATTCCATTTACCGTGTCACGTGTGTATCATTGTAAGGCAAGGGGTCAAACATCAATAGTTTCTAACTCAGAAGTAGAAATGGTTTACGTGTTGAATATCTGAATTAATTTATGATACGTTGAGATTGGATATCATAAGATATTTAAGACGTTACAGTTATATTTCAATAACGATCGTAAATTGGATAGAGTTTATGAACTTTGTTGACGAAGATGTCGAGACGATTCGCACGTGCCCGAAAGTTAGGCATTGCAACAGGCGCGTAGTTACAGCAAGTATCCGTAGTAGTTAGGTATCTCTCTTTCTCTCTGCCTCTCGTAGAATTGTACAGATCTGGTAGTACTGTAAAAGAAAACTGGTAGAAGATCTTCGTAGAAATTCCTTTGTTAGGTGATGGTACTTTTTCTCCGATTAGGTGCATCCCCAGATAGAAAATCTACTCTGTCTTGCAAGTATTATAATACCTAGAGCTCGATGACCATCTACGCACCCCTGCAGTGTTGGGTAACCGCTTTTCCTTTCGATTTTACATTTCGTATCGACAATTATAACTTTAACCTTCCTTTATTAATAAACATTGATCACATTACGCCTGTAAACAGATACTCTGCATCGGATAAAAATGAAAGCACATCCGACGAAGAAGGTCACGTAAATCCCTCAAGTGATCACTCAACACTGCCACGAAAGACCGCCCTGAAGAATTCGATTAGTTCTTTGCTCCGAATAGCATTTCGCTGTTCTTTTTCTCGAAACTTCTAGAATCTACCTAAAAACTTTCTCATTTTCCTGCCTCCGTTCCACGCGTCTTTTCATCGACAACCGAGTAGAAATTTGCATGTAAAGGAATACTCTACAATCCGACAATTGAAAGATGTCTAGGGAGTGACGGACACTCTTCGTTTTCGATCGCTTATTCTTGCCGTTTAGTTTTTGGAATTCCCAAACTCAGTTGCCTAAAGCAAATGACTATGCAGAATATTTACTTTGGGAGATAGAATTTAGGGAATTTCAAAAACGAAGGAATAGACGATTGAAAACGAGAGGCGGCGTTTCTCTGTAGCCATCTTTCAGTTGTCGCACTGTACACGCGTTTCACGTGTGGCATGGAATTAGAGAGGACTTAGAAGAAAGCAGATTTCACCAAAAACACCAGAATCTTCATGAAACATCAACGAATAATAGCCAGTTCTACTTGGCTGACCACTCGCGCGCTCTTTCCCTAGAGTTCATCATAGCTTGTCCCCTTTTCCACTAGGGTCACTTTAGACCTTGCCGTTAATCCCTTCAGCAGTTTGAATTGAAATTCTCAAGTCAATATTATTCCAACAGAAAAGTATCCCAAGAAAATTCAATATCGACGGCATCTCAATTGGACTAATGTTGGATACCGACCTAATTCTATAAGATATCATATTTAAATATTACTAGACTTATTTCTGAAAACGGGAACTGTTACTTATCTCCGATTCCGTATCGCTTGAAGACTTTAGTCTAAGCAAACGTCACCGGAAAAGCGATCGCCCATTTGGAATCTTATTCACGAGAAATCGGTGTGATCCGAATTCTCACAACACTGTCTCAAACGCATAAAACACCAGTCTTGTTACTAAAATCAGAGAGATTTAATCAGAAATTGTACAGGATCGTTGACAGTCTGCAACTCGAGACTACATTTCTTTAATCCTTTGCGGACTGTGATGTTATTCAATATTAGAAAGACAATAATTTATTTAGTATGTAAAACCACCCCTTCTTCAGAAAGTTAGACTGTTAATGTATACAAATTATAAATTGCTATTTTTGTAATCATATTTGAGCGGTTCTGTTTCAATTTTTCAACTCTGACCGTGTATACATGCGGAAACAAAATTTTAATTAACACTAGAACTACCGGCATTAAATCTGTTATATTTCAATATATTAAATAAATACTTTGGAAAAAAAACGAATTAAGAGGTGGAAAAGATGATTGATTTGATAATCTATGCTTTATAAGATCAACGTAGAATATCTGCTGCATGACTCTCATAGAAGCATAGAGAATTTTTTTTTTTAAATTGGGAACCAGTCATTTTGCCTTGCTTGGTAGTTCTAGTGTTAAACTTTTTCTCAGACCACATATATGCGTCGCTCGTCCTCAAAGGGTTAATAGATTTGGCTTCCGGGTTAGAGCCGCGTTCAACTTTTGGATCAAACCGACGTTTCGCTCTTGTTCGAGTGTCTAATTAAAAATAATTGGACGGTATAACAATACGCAAAACTCGGCAAAGGTATAAGTTAGGGCCCCCTCTAATACTTTCCTCAGTATCACAGTTTTCCTCGAAGCCCTGATAAAGTTAATTGCAATAATAGCGAAAGTTCGGTTTGATCCAGAACTTGAACGCGCCTCCAACCCGGAAAACAAATCTACTGATAATCTCGCCGCGAAAACCTCAAAACTATTAAACCTTTCTTTGAGTTTGTTAAAATACCAACCGCGATAATAGTTCTTCAATAAAGTGTTGTAAACCAAAACACTAACTCCAAACTATTCGAGTGACATCTTCCCAAAGAAAATCACGAACGGAGGTGGCATCCCGAGTCGAAAATTCCAGCCCAAAATCCTCCTAAATTACCAAATAACTTAGGATATTTAGACTGAATATGGAAAAATATGTTACATATAGAAGAATGCAAATTTTAATTCCACAATCGCCCTACACTTGTTACTTTTTGCCACTTTTACCTAGTTTAGGAGAAATTTAGGCTTCATACAGCCCAAAATAATCCTCAGCATTCTATAATGAGGAGCTTTAGAATTGGATTGGAATTGGAGTGGAATGATCGAGGTCCAAAAAAATTCTCGATATCCTAAAAATTAATTTGGTTTAGGAGATTTAGAATTTATATGGAATAAAATGATAATTTAATTCCAACTTGCTCCTGGAAGCCCTATTTTTAGAATATGAGTCGACAGACTTGGAACTTCTGAAATATTTTTAGGGGATGTCAGATTAAATTGGAATAAAAATTTTACCTGATCAGTCCATATAACTCCTAAAAATCATATTTACAGGACTTTGAGGCGCGTAGACACACTAGTTGAGGATTTTGAGGTTCAAAATGGTATACATAATTAAGCGGCAAATGAGAGATCAAAAGAATCTAGGATTTGAAGTTTCTTTTTAGGCTGGACTTTTCGACTCGGGATGGTTCCAATCAGAGTCCATTCCATCCATTCCTAATTCATCCTCTCATCTATCTCTCTCTCTTTCTCTCTCACGAGTTCTCCGCCTGCAAGTCTATGCACCTGTATATCTCCAGGTATAATCCGTCTTGGCAATGCGCGCACTGTCTCCCGTAGAGGGCTATATTACCAGAAGGTGAGGTTGAAGTCAGGTCGGATCGACGAGTGTTACCGATTATATGTACGAGCTCTCGTCAACCGACCTCTCCTCTCCCGGTAATGTGCGTTCCTCGATGCAAGCTCGTTGCACCCTGTCTCGTAAGTAGAAAAACTTGAGCCGTCTCCTCTCCTGCCTGCTAGTTTGTGAGCGAGAGGAGTCACAGGCCTCTCCCACGTTGTCCGATAATGTTAGCCTCATAGAGGACGATGAGCATTTTGGCTGAAAGGTGAGAGGGGAGCATCTCGAACGCGTGGTACAGTCTTAGGAGTAAAGCCTCCGTTGGAAAACTTACAGAGGGAGGAGTTGAAGAACTCGGGGGCGTTTTAGGGGGTTCTGGAGCGGGCGCCCTTGCACTTGGTGGCCGACACAAGCCGGAGGAGCTTGCAACCCTGGCAGCGAACACCAGATTCTCTAGGAAGGAGATACAGCTGATATATCGGGGATTCAAGCAAGAATGTCCGACGGGACTCGTCGATGAGGAAGCGTTCAAGCAAATATTCTCACAATTCTTTCCACAGGGTGGTGAGCAGATCAGAATTTCTCTGATTGGTGGTGCAGTGTTCCTTTTTTTTTTTAAGGATTTTCATTTTAACAGGTTGAGTGGCATGGGGGTCGCCGGTGACCGGCGCTATTGAATAGAATGAAATTTTATGTTACGTTTAAATTGCAATATTTATGAATTTTCTAACATATTGATTATTTAACACTAGAACTACCGGCGTTAAATCTATCATATTTCAATATAGTAAATAAGTACTTTGAAAAAGGAGGAATCGAGTGGCGGAAAGGATGGGCAATTCGGTGGTTTGTGTCTTTTGTGATGGATGTAGAATTTTTGTTTTATGGCTGTTCTATGAACTTGAAGAATTATTGGAAAGAATTGTCTACCAGTCATTTTGACTGGTTTGGTAGTTCTAGTGTTAAATTTTGGCGTTAAAAAGATGAAGATCTGCTGAACACCGATCAATCAGTGTCCTTAAAATTTCTGTTTTATGAATATGTGATTTTCATTAAAAAAGTTTCACTTCAGTAGAAATGACGAAACAAGGGAAACATCGGTGGCATTCAACCTGTTAAGGACAGATGATCATTTGTCTAATTTTTTAGGACCTGTATGTTTTTTTTTTGCAAGGCATTCAGTTTTAGGAATTTAATCATTTTATTGTTACTTTTGAGAGTTGCATAATGATTAACCCTTTTAGTGCCGATCGAAGAGATTTATTAAATTAATGATGAACGTAGTTGCGAATAAAAATAACAGTCATGTCGTCATAGCTTGATATATAAGATACAATATAGAGCATGAGTTATGTATTTACAATTATCTTCCTCAAAATTATTGTTATTGTATTGGAAACTGGATAATAACACTGCAAAACCAAGTGTGTTATTTTAAAACACATAAACGTATAATTACCTTGTAGTCACTTTTTAGACGTATCCTGGTGTGTTATTATTTAACACAGTACATGTGTGTTATTTTGAAGCATGTAGGTGTGTTATTTTAAAATATAAATATAACACATATGTATGTACTGTGTTAAATAATAACACACCGGGAAACGTCTAAAAAGTGACTACAAAGAAATAATACGTTTATGTGTTTTAAAATAACACACTTGGATTTGCAGTAAAGCCTACGATGCTTAGCGTTAGCATTGTTACTAATGACGATATATCGTCGTCTGGCAATAAAAGGGTTAAGCACTTGTCGTGTGATTTCGTTGTAACAGCCTCCGTAATAATGCAGAATTAAATTGGTAAAATAAGAACTGAACAGATTCTTGATATATCGTATAAATTAACGTAATGTTAATATTGTAGAATTTGATGGTGTCGCGTCTTACTGATTGATGAGAACACTATAGGTTTTGTTGATATTTCCACATTTCCTGTACGTTTTACGGCATCAGGAGTGTTAGTCGTTATTGTATGGCAAGGGGTTAATAGCAGCATTGGTTTCCGGGTTGGAGCCACGTTTTAAAAACGAGGGTGTCCAACGTTTTTCATTCAAACCTTAACATAAAGTTGAACAGAATTTTTTAATTTCACAGCTTATAACTTTCAAATTTATTTGGTACATTTCTCGACATTCCAAGTAGCGTTAACACTAGAACTACTAAACCAGCCAACATGACTTACACAATTTTTTCAAAAATTCTCCAAGTTCACAGGAGAATTCTAGAAAATCACAAAAAAAAACAAAAATCACCAATCTCTTCTACCTCTTAATTCCTCTTTTTTTCAAAGTATTTAATTAACATAATTAAAGATTTAATGCCGGTAGTTCTAGTGTTAAATTAAAAAGATCGCAAAAAAGTGTCAACTTTCAGACGCCAGCCAGTACGCTCACTACGTGTTCAACACCATGAAGAGGAAACCATCGGGAAAGATCAGCTTCGAAGTGAGCATCTCGTTCTAGAAACTTATCTCTCCTCTGTGTCAAAACTGTCTGCCTCTACCAGCAACTCCTTCCCTTTCCCAGGAATTTCTCACCATCCTATCCAAGGTGTCGAGGGGCTCGGTGGAAGAAAAACTTCAATGGGTGTTCGGGTTGTACGACTTGGACGGCGACGGCTTGATAAGCAAAGAGGAAATGCTGGACGTGGTTGGTTCCATCTACGAGATGTTGGGTCGTTACACACAGCCGCAAATAGTCGAGCCACATTTGGCAGCACGTGAGCACGTCGATCGTATATTTCACGTGAGTATACGATTCGATTTGCTCGATGATTTACAGCTGGTCGTATAGCCGTTCACTTCCGGTTCCTGCGTCAAGTTCGCGTCCATTAAGCTCGAATGACTACGCTCTAATACGTCGTTTGAGGGACGTTCGTAAATAAATCTATAGTGAAGCTAATGTAAGAAGTAACTCTTGCGGATCTCGTAGTTTTATTTTTAAATCAACAGGCAGCCTAACATCTTAGAGTAACAGTCTTAGAAATTAATGACGATTGACGCAGTTTTTTCGGTAGCTTAACACTTTGCGGAGACATTTTTCAATATTGAGAGAAAATCATTTATTTGACACTTCAAAACCGCTTTGCAATTAGAAAGTTAGTATATGAATGCATAGAAATTATAAATTATTATTCGTGTAACCATATTTCAACGGTTTTACTTCAATTTCTAAACTTTAATTGCGCATACGTGCAGCGATAGAATATTGTTACGAGTCGACCTAACCCAGAGGACCACCGACCGTAGAATCTCTACTCTTTTTATTTAACAAACAATTGGCAAGTCCCGTTACCCAGTAACATTGAATCTACTGGGTGCTTCGTAACAATATAATCAATTTTTTTCTCAAACCCCATATATGCGTCGGTAGTCCTCAAAGAGTTAAAAAGTCGATGTTACTTTCTCTCGATGCAGGCGTACAGCCCGACAACTGAAAGATGGCTAGGGGGCGACGGAGCCTCCCATTTTCAATCACCTAAACTCGCCACTTTGTTTTTGGAATCCTCAAACTCAACCTCCTATAGTAAAGAACTATGCAGAGCTTTTATTTTAAGTTCCGTCGCTTCCTAGCCATCTTTCAGTTGTCGGAAAGTATCAAAAGTTGAACCCTATTTTGAGGATGATGAAACGAATAATAGCAAATAAAAATCAGAGAACAAAGGTTGTCTAGCGGTCGGCGATCAGAGTTAAGTCTTATCTTACACTCATAAATTCAAAAGTACGCAGGAAGAAATCGTCCAATCTCGAAATAGAATTGGACACGCATATTCTTCTTTTTTCCAGCTGATTGACGCGAACAAAGATGGCGTCGTGACCATCGAGGAATTGGTGCAGTGGTGTTCCAAGGACGAGCAGCTCCTGCGAAGTCTCGACACTCTTGACACCGTCTTATGAGATCTCAATGTTATTTTCCAACTCTTAGTCGATCCCCTGAAGACAGAGATTCCCTTACGTTGTAATCGGCCGTTCGTGCAAGTTCTGCGAGTACCTCGGATCGTCGAGTATTTCTCGATAATGACCCGACGATAGGAGATCTATCGAGGGCTTGCTTCGAGTGCCCATGACGAGATAGGGGCTCTAATTACGTACCCTCGAGAGGAGCTACCTTCGGAACTTTTCGAACGTGCATTTGTAAATATGTATTTTACCCTACCTACCCAGTCTTTCAAGCGTGCCACGACGGCACGATGAATCAACAGTATTATCAAATCTTCGTGAGAGATCCCGTGGATGTTCGTCGCTTTGATCGATTACAGACAACTCTTCTATAATGTAATTAACATTAGAACTACTGAGTCAGTCAAAATGACTGGATTTTTATTTTTTATAAAAGTTCTTTAACATGTTGAATGCCATGCAGGTCACTGGTGACCTGTACTGTTAAATTCGATGAAACTTTAATTAGTAATTTTGAAGTAATTATTAATAATAAATATAATAAATATTAATGTAATCAATTAATAAGTAATTTTTAAATTTCGAAATTTATGGATATGCTAATATATTCAATATTAAAATATTTCTGTCAGGTGAAGTATCACTGAGTATGTAACTATTCTTACTTTTAACATTTCTGTTCTATAAAAATGTGACTTTAATAGAAGCAGTTTCGGTTCGGTGGAAATTATGAAATTAGAGAAATATGAGTCGCATGCAACGTATTAAAATAGGGTAGACAAAGAGTAAATATTTTACATCTTGGAAAATATAAATTACTGAATCAATCGTCTTTATCACCTTTTGATTACTTATTCTGTGTGCTTATTTTAGATATTGAAATATAATTGATCCACGTACGGTAGTTCCAGTGTTAATTTGTATCGTGTTACATTGAAATCGTGTTGTAAGATACTTTGTAAATCAGATTAATTAGCACGGTGCTACATGAAAATCGTTTTATGGTGGTACCGCATTGTAGGAGGATCGTTGTAATTTTTGCTCCACATTATGAGAGCGTCACGTTGTAGAAGGGTTACACTTCTCATTAAGGAGGGTTGAACATTGTCCATCCCTTAGAAAGTAGAACTGTGATTTTCTTTCAATCACGATTGAAAGAACAAATTCAAAACCAGTTGCTCTGAATGACGGAACCTCGTTTGGTAATAACATAAAAAGCAAAATAGCAAATTCTCTACCAAGATCGATCTTCCTGCAAGTAAATGCGCGAACTCGACAATGAGAAATCTCGCTGAACGAAATCAGAAGCGAGGAATGCGATTCTCATGTACGAGAGTAGAGAAATATTTCTATTTCAAGGAAACCACGGGAAGATTCTCCTTGTCGTGGAATTCGAAATGAAATAATTCCATACGATCCGACATCTAGGATTACGTTTCGCGAAAATTCGATCAAACCCGATCGCTGCGACGAACAACCACGGTTTCCTCTTTCTCTGTCACTTTGTTACAAAAAGATTCCATTTTATTCGAACGTAACCCTTCCACGCTAAAACGTTGCATTTAATTGAAAACGTTTCAACGACCGCCTCGTTAAATATCCTGAAAAAGATCCGATATCCAAGAATATCCTCGTTAGAATCCTGTCTCCAAAATTAGAAAATTCCGGCACATCCGGACAAGTTTTATCCCTTTTTACGAACCTCCATCGAGCGTGATTAATAGTAATCGTTGACGGGCGGCTAATAAATGAGTATATAAAAAAAAATTGCAGGGTACCGCGAGACCGATAGCAATCGCGGCAATTAAGGCTCGGTTTGATTAATTAAACGAAGCTTCGTCGATCCATCGTTCGGGTCGTCTTTGTATACTATCCTTGTCTTCGTCGAAAACACGTAGTTGCACGCGCTAAAGAGCTAAACTTCCCTGTGCATTCCACGAGAGAAAATTACATCTTGTTATCTACTTTTCGCTAGAAGACTTTTACCTCTTAAAAAAGAAAATAATCGACTAGAAAAAGCTTAATGAACATTTCTCCTGTTGCAATTTTACGGTAGGTACGCGCGAATCGTAGCCTAGAACAATGGTGGCGAACCTTCTTATATCCACGTATTAAAAATATTCAAATATTGTTTATCGACTGTCTGATATGCTAAGTATTTCTTTTTATTTATTTATTTAGAAGCCTACAGTTATTTGTCAGAAAAGAAATTAAGTTTGTAAATTCTTCAAGTATCATCTGTGGCGTGTGTCCTAGATTCGCCAGCAGAGTCCTAGGTAATCCGTTGAGGTCATGTAATTCGTGAGAGACCTTCCTGTTTTCTTTTTCATGGAAATTTGTAACTTAAAAGGAATAAATTTAAAAATATTCCCGCGTGCCTATCGAAAGAGATAGATTCAATTGTAACTCTCGAATGGCCCATGTACGATGGAAGAAGAGAAACATTTAGCGAAGCAGAAAATAGTAATGTAGTGTCCTCGACCAACTCTGAGAAACGTGGTCCTGTAAGGTCAACGCCTCGTGTGATTCTCTCGTACCTTACTACTTCTTATTGCATAAAGATTATTGTTATTTAATACTACTAATATTATTCTTCATATTATTATTATTGTTCGAATTATTGTCATCTTACTAATCGCCATACGCGATAGTCTTACGAGAATTGTTAGAGCATACTTGAAATATTCTAAATAACATTTCTCATCGACGGTGTAAGATTTCATCGAATCTGTTGAATTTCATATGTTTATTAAACTATTCGCAATCGCACTCGAGAAAAGATTCCACCTGTTCTCTTAACATGAATGTAAGAAAAATCGATTGACTTTGGAGGAACGGTCGAATAAGAATATGACCTTGAAACAGGTTCTTTTTAAATCAGCGGTTTAAATAACGATAAGTACGTTTGCGCTTAGAAATTTTTCTCCTTCGAATCGATCTTTCTACAATCTTTAAAGCCTCTATGTCTTCGTCGACGTTAATGTACAACACGTATACGTGTTAAGTGTGTCAGAATGTGTGACCACGTTGACGCAAGCGTATAAAAATTAACATTACGTTTGCATTTCGTTTTGCTAATTATCGTATTCGTGTAAGTACAGCGAGCTTGATAAATGACCTTTAGATAATCCTCTAAGAATACTTAGGATAATCCTTCACTCTTGCAAAATTTAAATATTCAAATTTAAATATTAATTATAAAACTATCGGCTTTGAATCTATTCTTTTTAAGTATACTAAATAAGTACTTTGAGGAACAAAGCAAGAAAGATGATCAGTTAGGTAATTTTTTTTATAAGGGAGATATGGAATATTCACTGCATTTTCTCTCACTTTGACGAATTTTTTGAAAAAATTGGGATCCGGTGATTTTGATCGACATGGTAGTTTTAGCGCTAATCTTTTGCTGTATGCGATAAATTGGAAAGGAAATTTGCAAGTTTTGCAAAACCTACGAAATTGAAAATATCAATGAGACGTGACACGATAGAACTATTTCTGTCGCATTAATATTACATGAAATAATACGGTAATGAAGAATCGCTGATCAATTTTCATTTTAACAATTGAATTCTGAGTTATTGCGGACGGAGTCATAAAAGAAATCGTACGGCGAGGGGTTAAAAGGCCAATGTGCAGGAGAGAGCAAGATGAGAATTTGCATATGACCTAATTAGGAAAGCTGAAGCTGTAACTGAAGCGGTAAGTCCTCGGAGAATTGCGAAAAAAGTCGTTTCTCTAAGAAATTAAAATGTAAGACGATCAAGAATGATGAGAGTAATATGACCTCCCATCTTCAGATCACTTATCCAGCATACTGTTAAATAACGATGATTTTTTTTACTTATGCAAACGCTCGATATTTTTTGAAGTTCGTGTATCTTCAGTCTAAAAAGATATTAACATATTTCCTGAAAAATATCATTTTTCCTGCAGTCACAATAGCAGTATCACGAATTTCACGAACAAATATTTTACACAAAATAAAAGTTACTTTATTATTAACAGCTAGTGCTAATCAACTCGTCAAATTTTGTAATTTTTTATAGTCTTTCTTGAAATTATTACTTATTATTTACTTCTGTTTCTTATCGCTTACCATACTGCCGTTATCAAGGAATTGCAAGAATTATCATGGGCAAATAAGAAAGTAGCAACGGAAGTCAAAGCAGTATGGATATCTGATAAAGTAGAAACCCTATTACCTGCATGATAGTAGTATTTTGACCGTTTCCTAACTGTCTTCAAATCCACATTACGCTATTGTAGCGTTCTGCTGGTTCTGCTACTTTCCCTTTGTTCACAGGAAATGCTTAATCAATTGCATTAAAAATTTGAATTTCGCGTAAAACTCGCACTTTGGCGGCGCTCGGGACGTCTGGAAGGTTTTTTGCTTGGAACAATCTATAGAATGTGCTTGAATATACTCGCTTTTGTACAGCACTTCTATAGTCAAAGTTCCTCTTATCTCGAATTGTGATCGGTGTAATTTTTTATCGCCCTTCTTCTTTCTAGTTCGATAGAAACCGAGTTGCAACAAATAAATCTAATGTTCCATAAGATAAGATGATCAGAGTTGATGCAAAAACTTACGAGAAAATATCGAACTCTAAGTCTCGCGAGATGTGCAGTTAATGTACATTGAATAATTGACCCGGTGAAAAAAATTGGATTTGATTGATCTCATTCACAGTGGTACAATTATGAAGATATCGTAGACAACAACATCGAAATAGTGCAAACGTGTACGCAAAAATGGTGCGAATACGGTGGTCGTTATCAAAAGCCCCAAATATTCTTAGGTAAAATCTACTTTGTCTTTCAAATTATCATAAGTATTTGTTCCGTTATGATTATTATTTTAATATCATTTATAGGATTAATCTCAAGCAAAAATGGTGGCGTCTACAAATTATCGTGAAATCATTATTTTACAATGACTTTTTAAGTTGGAGTTACACTTGTGATATACTTATGGAACCAATGTTCTGGTTTGTAGAAAATTTCACTGCCTGTCTAGGACCGGTAAGATTTCTAATACTCCATTTTTTTTCGTAGTAATAACTCTACTATTTATGATTCTTTACTGAGTACACAGGGTAATGATTTCTTTATTATCAAATTTATTATTGTTCACAATGTATTTACTAAGCTTGACAGTTTACAGGTGTTCGTTGTGATGGTAAGCCTTCTCACAGCAAGTATAGTATATATCTCTTACTACGTCGGCTTTCCTTACTGGTGGGAAAAAAGTCCAACAATGACAATAATTCTCTTGGTGGTTGGAAACTGGTTACTGCTAAACGTATGTTTTCATTATTACATGGGTGTAAATATTCCTGCTGGCTACCCGCCACAAGGTGGTCTCATTCCAGAGGCTGTGAGCATTTGTAAAAAGTGTATCAAACCAAAGCCACCAAGAACGCATCATTGTTCCATATGTAATAGGTGCATACTCAAGATGGATCATCACTGTCGTATCCTTTTCTAATTTCTATCCCAATTTTCATAATATATCAACAACATTGATAAATCCTTATACATTTCCTAAATGAATTATATAGCATGGCTAAATAATTGTGTCGGGCATTACAATCACAGACACTTCTTTCAGTATATGGCTTTCACAGTAGTTGGTATTCTGTTCATTATGCTGTTTGGAGTAGAAATTGCATATCAAGAATTCTTTCCAGCTCAAGAGCCAGAACTAGATGGTCATCCAGTGCGCATAAATAATTCAATGATTATTCCCGTGGTATAAAAATCATTACACTCTATTTATCAAAATTTAAAGTCGTTAAAATAGTCGATATCTCGAATATTCTTACTTTGATTTCAGACAGAATCGTTGGATCATCTGAGCGATGAGGAAATAGCCGAAATCGAAAGACAGGCCGCTGATACGAATATCAAGGAATGGAAGCGTAAATTGATCATTTTTGCGGCGTTAATTTGCGTGGCCACGTTTGCAGCTTTGGGAGCATTAACATGGTGGCATGCTGGTCTTATTACTAGAGGAGAAACTAGTATCGAGGCGCGAATTAATAGTACAGAAACACAAAAGTATAAAGCACTAGGGAAAGTATATCAGAATCCGTACAATTTTGGACCAAGGGAAAATTGGAGGTTGTTCTTAGGTACAATTGGCAGGTAACACAAAGTATTATATATAATTTTGTAATAATATAATATGTAAGTGTATTATATTATCGGTGGTTTATTTTAGGAATTGGTGGTACGTACTTTTCCCGTCGAATCACGGCCCTTACGGAGACGGGCTCACGTGGAGAACTATTCACGATACAAAAATATCTTGAGTTTAATTTTTTAATCTATTAATGTCAAATTACTACATCTATATCTATTACAGTCACAATCGAGTTGCTCTCACAGACTTCACATTTCAGATCTAGTCAATCTACAGTTTATCTACTAGTATTATATTCGATTAAATAGAAAATACACCCGCGATTATAGAGTATTTCCAAAGGTTTACTGATAAAGTAAAAAATAGTAATATCCATTTTCACGTCCGTAATATCAATCGGTGTATAAACGTTGATCACAGCGTCGTTGAGAATACCTCTAACATATATACGTTGTCGAGCAATATTATCAAATATATATTGAAACTTTAATGTTCAGATCATTCGGATAGATGGTAAAAAGAATAAACCAAATTTTTTACCTTTTCAAAACAAAGTGTACATTATCGATAAGACACTTAATTTTCCGGCCAGACGATATCCTCTATCCAACTAAGGTAATGAGAGACTCTAGTATAAACTCCTGGTGAATCTAAAATTGCGCAACCTTGCCCAAAGCTAGTGATACCTATTACTTGAAAGAGGCACAAATTTTTCGGATGAATTATCATTAACGGTCCTCCAGAATCACCCTGACAAGTATCTTGATTCCAGCCACCACGGGGATCACCAGCGCAAACCATACTTGGCGTTATTCCATGTGGTACCGCAATCGATTGATTATGTTTTATCGCGCATGCTATGTTATCGACTATATCGAGAAATGCTTTTCGTAATTCATCGCTTTGTTCGCCACCTGCGAGGTGCCATTGGTTAAACACATTTTCCCTCACGAGATTTTATATGTACAGGAAGATCCAGTGTAATGCTTACCAAATTCAGTAACACCCCATCCGCAAACCCATGCTTGCGCTGGTACCGAATCGTATTGCTGATAGAGACACGCCGGTCTTACTTGCCTATTAAATGTAATAACTCTGTTCAATTTTAAAAGAGCTATGTCCGCGTACATAGCAGGTGGTTTATAACTGGGATGACGTATTACTCTGTCAATGGTAGCAGCAATACCATCCCGAGTATTCTGCAAGTTGTGGAAACCAATGCGCACATCTGTCAGCCCCTTACTGTAAAAGTAAGGTAATTTAATGTCTTTAATATTATGTTCAGCTACGTGTGTATATTAGAGACGTTTATGTTTAATTTCATGTAACAAATGAAACAGAATTATACTTTGGCCCATAAGTGCAATGTGCTGCAGTAAGTACCCATTCAGGTGAGATTAGAGTACCACCACATGAGAAAATAAATGATCCCTCCGAATTCCTAGTACCTAGGGCAACCATATGTGGAAATTCACCGGGTGTAGCCACAGTACCTCCCACAACAAGACGATTAGAATTTCTACAGTTGTCCGAGTCTAATTTAATCACCCCTGAATTTGTACCGACCAAAGGCAGTACTTCTGTGGTACCAGAGATTTGTCTCCCATATTCATCACATTCTAAAACGTAAATACTTAAATTATCCTTCAATGAAAATTTGTCACTGATGCATATGTACTTACTGAGATCTGACTTTGTTCTCGAACTTGCATCTTCAGCTTGTTGATACGGTGAATTCCCAAAACCCAAAGGCTGGCTCACGGATCCTATGTTTGTATTTATGTTAGAAGTATTTGGAGAAAATTTATTGACAGGTGCATTAAATGCACCCAATCCACCTTGTAAAAAGGGATTATGAATGTAAACGGCATTAACTTGATGAGTTTCATTCGCTTTAACTGGATTTTTACTTGCGACTACAGTCTCTGACTGTTCACTGTCATTCTGGAAGGACAGTTCTGATTGCTTTGAAGTCTCAGTTAAGAAAGGGTTATTCTGATAGATCGTTGGCACTGTTGTAACGAGACTCTGAAGGAACGGGTTTTCGTCGATGTTATCACTTAACTTCGGTGGCTTCGGCTTCTTTTTCTTCGATCCTACAAACATGTAAAACTATGTTAAAATATTTCAAAGCTTAAAAATAACAAAAATTATAGTCTATTCTAGATGTATCATACAGTACGTAATGTTATATACAGATGTAACGAAGAAAAAAAATTTAAGTTCCACAACGTTACGCGAATTGCAAATCAAGGAAATATGCACGTAGATACATAAATTTCAATATAATACCTGAATCTCCCGATGTCGTATACGACGTTAATCCTATAGTAAATAATAGAAATATAATAATAACATTAAATCGAAAATCCATGTTACGGTAGATAGCGGAAGCGATCGTTTCTCAAAATCTTTGATCAATGTCACGGAAGAAAAAGAAGAATGATTTGCGTCGATGCCAAGGCATTCGAAAGATAAGATACATGAACTCTTTGACATCGAAGTAAATTAAACTTCCATCTCCTCTCAGATCATAACGCACATTATAATCTCGAAAAGATGCATTAACAGAGGAAAATCCGTGGATCCGATGATCCAATCTATCGGCATGTGTGACTGTGTATTCCATGGAAGAGTGTCCGATTGGTCGATCGGATATATTCGCGATACATTCTCCATACCACGTGATATTTTCAGCAAACTGCAAAAGAATCATAAGTTCACCGTTGCTAAAAAGATGATTTTTTTTTGTTCAAGGCACGATCATCAATATGGTTTATTTTTAAATCCGTAGATGTTATAAGGAAATGATGTAATTGCAATACCTGAGATTAAAAGAAAAATAAAAGTACCCAGGAGAACAATCATTTCTTATTATCATCGTATTCCCTATCTAAACGATATACTTCTAAACCGATAGTCAAATTGCTTATTGCAGATATTTCACTTTTTTATCATCTGTCAAACTCAAATAATATAATCCATTCGATCTCCCTAATCTAAATATTTCCGTATATCCATAATAGAAGGAAGACCTTAAAAATCTTCTTAACTCAGATAATTAGCTTTTGTGTGATAATGGATGAAATAATCAATCTTTATAGTGTCATCGATTATTCTCCCTATCGAAACAGATTCTTTGACAAACATTGAAAAATTATGATAAAACACAGTTACATAATTTCTAAATCGCTTTGATTATATACAAAGGAACATGGTCTTTTATCTATTTTCTACATGACAAGCACGTTCAAGAAGTTATCATTGGCTATATGAGGGCAAATGATCATGTAAATAGTAGCACAAAAGCGTATATAAAGATCGTTGCTTAAATCTATCCCGACTTCTCAATTGATGATAGTTCACGCTCATACTTTGCCCGTTCAAGAATGTTACGTCACTTGATCCTCCTTTTCTGTCTGATCGTTGGAACGTTATCCGATGATCCAGCATCACCAAGAATCGTTATTATCGGTGCCGGTGCATCCGGTATAGCGGCGGCTTCGAGATTACTCGAGAACGGTTTTAAAAATGTCTTAATCTTAGAGGCGGAGAACAGAATCGGTGGGCGAGTTAACACGGTTGAATTTGGTAAGTTGGAAATTTGAAATTGTTAATGAAGATTTCCCATATCAAATCTTATCATCTATCAGAGTTACTGAACATAGCACAGCCTAGGTGATCTGGAATCCATCAAATATTTAGGTTCTAGCTCTTCCTTAGGTCTAGGAGATCGTAACAGTTGAAGCTGAAAAACACAAAAGAAGAAAAGAAAATATAGCTATGCACCTATATTACTTGATGTTGTGATTTTGATATTCATTAACCAAGGAAACAATTTTTTTCCAGATGATTACTTGGTGGATTTGGGAGGACAATGGGTCCACGGGCAAAAAGGAAACGTTGTTTATGATCTTGCAAAACCCCTTGATCTCATTGAGCACTCCACCATGGAAAATCAACCGGTGGATATGTATACATCGTCCGGGGAGATGATTGATCCTGAAATCAGTAACGCTTCCTTATACTTCTTTAGAGGAATGATCGAGGATGATAGAGGCTTAGCCAATAACACATCTGATAATTTATCTTTCGGTGAATATTTTGAAGAGAAGTAAGTTACACTTTCATCCTATCTTTTCACATATTAAGTTCATCCTCTTTTAAACCATCTAACAAATAGGTTTCAGAAGTTCCTCGAAGAGCACCCTTCTATCAATGAAACGATGCGGGATCGAATGTTGTGGCAGTACAATTTGTTCGAAACTGGTCTCGACCCCGCTGACGACTGGTATGATGTTTCTGCACAATTGGATGGTTATGAAGACTGCGAAGGTGATCGTCAAATTAATTGGAAAGAGAGAGGATATAGCACTATTTTGGATGTATTAATGGTTCGTTCAACCAACAGAAACTTCTTAGAAAACGTCCAAAGTGCGTTTATTCATCTCTTCTTAATATCTTGCAGAAAAAAATTCCAAATCCGGAAGAAGAGTTACCTGTATTAAATAACACAATCCTCAATGCAGAGGTGGTTAAAATTGATTATACAAATGACAATGGCCCTGTAAAAATAACGACACAAGACGGAAAGGAATACTTAGCTGATCACGTTATTGTTACGGTTTCTTTGGGGGTACTTAAAGCAGATCATGAAACACTATTTGATCCTCCATTACCGGAATACAAAGTCACTAATATCAAGGTATCGTGTATCTTCCGTGTTTAATTCCAAATAAGCATTAAGTTACTGAAAAATTCATGAATCCTTGCAGAATATTGGTTTTGGGACTGCTGCCAAGTTAATACTTGCATTCAATGAAAGTTGGTGGGAAGACAGGACGAAAGATAAGGCAGGCTTTTGTATGTTTTGGAATATGGAGGAAAAAGACGAATATGAAAAAAATGTACGTACTATAAATGCCTAATTCTGTGTTAAGTCTGAGATAAGTTTAAAATACTAGAAAAGCATCATTCCTCTTTTAGTCTTGTAAATCATTATGGACCTAAAAATGTATCGATACGTTTGCATTCTCCTTTTAGCCAGACACACAATGGATTCCTAGTTTAACGGGATTATTCTTCGTCCAATACAAGCCGCGTTTACTTCTTGGATGGATTTCCGGCAAAGGTGCACGTCTCATGGAAGACGTACCGGACGATAAGATCTTCGAACAGTCGAAGGACATTATGAATAATTTCTTATCGAAAGATTTCAACGTCACTGAGCCCATAGCGATGAAAAGGTGCGTACATTTAAATCGATTTTCAATCCTCTCGTCGATAATGGGTAATCAATTTATTCAGGACAAACTGGTATAAGAACAAGCACTTCCGGGGTACGTACAGTTATCGAAGCCTCGATAGTGATAGAACAAATTCCAGCGTGGACCGTTTAGCCGAGCCAATAGAGAAGATGGGAAAACCGGTAAGTTAATTTGATGAAATTTTACGTGCGGATTGAACGTACTATTTTGTAATTATACTTTCAGGTGATTCTATTTGGCGGAGAAGCTACTAACAAGAAGCATTATGCTACAGTGAACGGTGCAATCGGTGCCGGTTGGAGGGAAGCAGAAAGATTGATAAGTCACTACAATAGTACAAACACAGACGCTGAAAACTAGAATGCGAATTGTTCAGAAAAGCGTCGATGCTTCATAATAAAATAACAAATTTTATTGAAATATATAGCTGCTCTTATATTTACAGAGTTACTAACAATTCATTAGCTCCTCGTGCGCGACGAGTATTACTTTCTACAATAATTTCAAAAGTGTTTATCTACTTTTTCCGTATCAAATATAAGAACTCTTTTCCAGAACAGTACATTTAAGAGATATTAATAATTCGCGCGCGGTTGTATTTACATGTGTACAAGGAAAATATGTAGGTACATACGTATACCGAGAATAATACTATACAGTAATCGTATATGTATATCAACCACGGGAACAGCCATTCCCTACGTGATGATGAAGGAAGAGTTGAGCTTGTTTCGCGCCAGTATCGTAAGCACCATGAGTTGTGGAGTAAAAATTTTCACTTGTTGCTTCACCGGCAAACATGATGATAGGTACATCCTAAAATGAATGACTTTTATTTTTACAGGCACTCAATTCCGTGCTATTTTTACAATCGTGCGTTACTCTTCTTACCTTGGTACAATTTTTTCTTCTTATTTCACCCCATACCGGTTCCGCTAAAATGGCTGGGGTTACGCCATTCACGTCGCATTTCGTTGGAATATGACTGTAACTACCTTTTACGTATTCATTCGCGTACCACTGAGTTCTTAAGCATTTCTTAACAGCCGGTATATTGTCCAGTTTAAGAAAATGTCGAAGTAAATTTTCACAATCGGTGGCAACTTGCTGTTCGGTTAAAGTTTCGACGACGTAAGCACCGCGGCCGCCGATCCAACCGAGAAGTACACCTTCATGATCGGGAAGAACGTCGAAACCCGTGAGATCTCGCGTCCATGGAGGTAAAATGTCATTGTAAAAAGTTTCTGGATCAGTTTTTCTCCAAAGAAGCTGGAATCCTTTACTTCCTGGATCCCACCAAGACACACCAAAGTCTAGGAAAATTTTGTTAATCAAACCGAACCCAAGAGACTCTATTCCTTGGCATAAACTTGAAGGCAAAGGCGGGGAAAACATTTTCTTGTGTTTTTCTTTTAAATAGCCAAGAGAGCACGTAATTATTACGCAATCGGAAAGAATACGAGTATTGTCTGACAGACTCAGAATAATAGGCGTGTCACGATTGTCCTCATTGCTAGTTTTCCGCCATTCTATGAACTCTACGGCGATGTTTAGACGTAAATTTTTTTCATTCAGCTTATCGGACAAGAGTTTTGTCAACGAATCGTATCCTCCTTTAAATAAAAGATGTTCCGGGCCTCCAACAAACTAGAAACATTGAGGAATTACGTCAATGTGTCTGATACTACAAGGAAATAAGGAATTACCTGTTCTTACCTTGAATTTTCCCCAGTACTTCGTAGACAATTCGTCCAACGTAAGGCAAGAATTGTCAATCGTGAGGAATCTAATGTTCCAATCGAAAATTTCTTCCTTCATCTTCCTCACCACCGACGAGTCGTTCTTTTCCCATAAATGCCTCTTGAACCATTTCTTCAAGGCTTTACTTATATTCTCGCAACCAGCTTCGACGTTACGGTTCTCATAATTCTCGCATTCGTCGAGTGTGGTGCGAACTAGATCATCTACTTCATATACCAGATCCTCACTTATTTCGACTCCGTCGTCCCGAATAAATATTCCTTGTCCATCCTTACACTGAATGTCTGATAGTAAGTCGTTCTGATAACAGAGTTCCGCCAATTTGCTTCGATCGCCGTGCAAAAATTGTGCTCCATATTCTATCCAATTTTCGTTCCATGGTATCGAACGAATTCTTCCGCCGACTTCTTTGTGAGCTGGAATTAAAAAATACAGATGATAATAAAAATAAATAGATTTGCCTAAATTAAAGTAGGACATTTAGATGTAAAATATTCCAATTACATTTACCTTCCACAATCAAGTAATCTTTGAAATTTGCATCTTCCAATGTCTTTGCCGCTGCCAAGCCTGCGATGCCTGCACCTATTATTACAACTTTCGTTCTTCCCGTTATTTGGTTCGTGGTATTTACCATCCTTTCCGGCTTATCGAAGCTGTTAATCACTTGCTTTAACCAACCACGCGTTCTACGTGATTTGAATTGCGATTGTTTTGATTAAAAACAGATCTCTTCATTGAGGTTCCTACTTGCGATTAATTGTCATGAAATACTATCGAGGAACGTACCTCAAGTACAGACAATAATTGTTAATAATTAACAGAAGCACAGGGACGGTACAACAAACTTTTAACTAGTGCTTATAAATAAAAGAAAAAGGAAAGATAAGAATAATGACAGAATTAAAATGAAGCTGTAAATTAACAATATGCATGCAGTTCAGCATTTATACATTTATTGATAGATACATCATTTTCAGTATAACATTTATATTTTGATTCTCTAAGTATAAAAATATATGTTTCATCACTGCTGAGGATAACATATATAGGAAGTTAATTGATAGAAAGTGAAAAGAAACTCCTTAATATCACTTTGGCACTTACAAATCTTACGTTACACCCTGTAGATATATATCTTAAAGAATATTTTACTTACACGACCCGTTACTGGTTATTCGTAAAAATAATAGCATACACGTATCAAGTGTTTTACATCTATGTCTTGAACAAGGATTGTAAAGCATCAAATATCTCTAGATTTTACCACGATCCAGTATGAAGAAGACTGTGGCTTTGGTTAGTGATGAGACTTTAACCGCCTAAGAAAAAGCATGCTAATAAATACAAATAGAACACATATAGTTCCATGGAAGAATTTAAAACAAACACGATGGGTGTGCTATTCATTCGGTGATTTCTATTCAACGTGTTGCCAACGTCACGTGTAGTAATATTTGTATATAGATTACACACTATCGTTGAGATACATTTTAGATTGTGTTCAACTATGTTTATCTTGAATTTGAAATTGCTCATAATTACCACTCGTTGGCAGCGCGTTAGAACTACAGAAAATGCAAAGATTCTACTTGATAGAATTAAGAAAAAATCGTGAGAACAGAATTGATATCAGAAATCATGCAAAATTGTAATTAGTTCGTGAATGTTTCATTTACATAAAGACAATGTTAGTAAAGCCGCCGAGTGTTTGAAGCTATGCGGTGAATTTCAAGAGTGAATTTACCTTATGATCAATCATTACGTTTAATTATCCAGAGAATAAATACTTGCAAATAAAAATCCTTCATTGTAATTAGAATGAATGATCAAAAAGGCCGTACTATCGTAGACTGTAACTACGTCACACCAAAATAGGCTTCAAACATTAACTTCGAGAGAGAAGAATTCTATAATTTACCTTTGATAATCGACTATTCTGTCTGCCTCACGAAAGCCGGTTTCAACTGCTCCATGAACAGTGGAGTAATAATGATCATGTGTTGCTTCGCCGGCGAATAGGATAATCTGACGTTGAAAAGTAATCAAATTAAAGCGCGGACAATAGACTGATTCAACAATTTCAATAGACAAAGAAATGTACGTACGGGTTTGCCATCGTCAGTTGCAATAGGACTAGCTAAATCTGTCGACTCCACGTTTAATTCTTCAGTAGTCATGCTTCGAAAACTATACGACCCGCGAAAATGTTCATCCGTATACCACGAAGATCTGAAAACACGAAAGGGCAATTTGGCAGAATTTTTCAAAGTATCATTAGAATTCTTTAACCCCTTGCCCTATCATTTATTCGGGCCAAATCCAAGACAGAAGTGTTATACAGTAGTTTTTATAATAGCTTTCTACAAACAATACCTAAGGAACTATCAAAATGTCAGTGATATTCAATTCAAAATTGTAACCACGAGATAGACTCGTTAGTGCCAGGGGTTAATAATGTATAATTTAATGCAATTAATAAAGAATTACCTGAGTATTCTATCAGGCTTTACGATATTGTACGCTTTACCGAGGAACATTTCTAGTAATAGAAACAATCCATCAAACACGGCACTATCAGGGAGCAATTCCATGTGCCTCGCATACTTTCCGACAATCCATGCACATAGTACCCGCGGTTGATAATCTACGGCGAAAAATTCGAAAACATCGCACAGCCATTCGTTTTGCTAAAAAAAGAATTGTTGTTCATTAAATCATCAAATTATGAGGCGCGATAACGATACAGTTCATTGATCAGGTTCATTGTACTTCTCCGTAAGAATTTATAAAATCAGCTTTGTCTTCTTTCGACCACATCAAACTAAAACCGGCGCAATCTTCCTCCCACCATCTATGTGGAAACTCTATGAAAATCTTGTTTGCGGTTCCAATGTTCAATCCCTGAAAAATATTTTTAGTAATTTTATTTTAGTCCGTATGACCCGTTTATTTTGAATAAAAAGTGACTTGCGTCTCTTTTAAAATAAGCTGCTCGTGTATCAATAGTTTGTAATACAGATAGAGGTACTGAGAAATTGGAATTTTCCAGATGAGAGTATTAGATTTTTACCGTGCCTTTATTGCACGTTGTTTTATTTCAGGCAAAGGTGGTGTAAAGATTCTAGAATGAGCTTCTTTTAAAACTCCAAGAGAAGCGGTGAATATAACATGGGATGCCGTATATTTTGAGCCATCTTTCGTTGTTACAATTATATTGTTATTGGATGTGTAATCAATATTGGAGACTTCCTTATTGAATTCAATCTTTTCCATCACTGGTAAGGTGTTTCTCTCGTTTGGAATTTTATGCTGAAAAGAAAATTGACAATTAATATATGTCATAGAAGAAAAATCATAGGTGGCTTTGCAAAATTCATACATACAGTTAACAAGTCAAAAAGTGTCTTGTAACCACGATCTTTCCAATTTAGTACTGAATCTCCTTCACACTCCCAATATTCCAGAAGTCCCTTTGCAGAGACTTCAAACCATGTATCACTACATTGAATAGAATTATCAAATTTGTGCATCCAATCCAGAAACTGATCTGCTCTGTCATCACTTGTAAAAGGCTTTTCCTTCAGCGCTTTATAATATCTGAAACATCGCAGTAATTATTTAATCCGGATAACAAATGAATGTTTAAGTAATAGATTTCAAGATCAGTAGCATCAGAAGTATCAAACAATTGATGATTTCTAACGAACTAATGTTACCAAGTAATTTCAAATTGACCGAAATATTTGAAAATTTCGAAAAATAATAAAATTAATACATAGTATCATATTTTTTTATACGAATTATTCGCCCATTCGATCTGATATTCGATCGAAAGTCGAAACAAATTTTGAATCTAAGCGGTAAAACCAGGCCGTATTATGAATCATCAGCCTTGAACGATGCTGTGGTGGGGAAAGTGTGATATATCTGTTACCAGTTATACTGGTAACACTGTCAAGCAACCGTGAGATCACATATGTGTACATACATTAAATGGAAACTTTGTTTTCTTTGTTCTCTGCTAAACTTTACATATTATGAGCACTGAAGCTTTCTACAATAATTACACAACTTCGAAATGCACGAGGATACATACCTATAATGCTGTTATTAAAATTAAAGAATAATGTTTGCTAAAAAATGATGTCAATGTGAATGATTTTATCATACACATAGATAAAATGTTTGCCAAAAGGTAGGAATTGTTTCCAGCAACTATCCTCCTACTAAAGACTTTATCTTTGTTTAAAACATCTATGGTATTTATGTTGAACTTTAGCAAAGTGGATCCTGAGCTGGAGAAGCTCAGAAAGGAGGTGGATGGTCCACCAAATTTAGATACTTTAGCACTGAACATTCAGAAAGCTACAGAACGTATTCATGCATCCTACTTGTTTGAACATATAGGCAGACCTACTCTACAGAAATTGTGCCTATTATTGAGTTCCACTGCCACAGGGAAAATGTACAGCGGATGGCAAGAATTTGCAGCACATATGAACTTGACAATGGAACAAATACGTGTATGAATGCCAAACAGTATTTTACTACAATGAGTTTCATTCATACAAGCAATTTTTTTAATACAAACAAATTGAATTTTTCCTACAGTGTATAGATTATGATTTTAAAGGCCTACAAGATCCAACATATTATGTCCTTCTGACTTATGTACAACGTTCAGAAGCTACAATAGACAAGATTCTGAATGCCTTGCAAAAGATGCATCGTTTTGATGTAATCAATGAAATTAAAGATAGTATTTCTGAGCTTACATATGCCATACCACATAGCACAGATGGTACTGCAATATTTTTAATTGTAATAAATTAAATTATATATATTTTTAATATATTTCAAGAGCTTTTCTCTACTATCCAAACAGAATCTTTACTACTAAAACCAAAATGCATACCGAGAGTGCCATTAGTTTTGAGCCCAATTGAAATTGTACATAACCCTCAACAAGATCGAGAAGTCCCTAAGAGCGATTCAGAGACAAATTTGCATAAGGTATTGTGTAAAACAATTTACGAGTATATCTCTGTTTTGATTAATAAATAGATTTGAAATTTTTTCTGTACTACTAACAGGCAAAGCAGTCATATGGTTGTATAGTTATGTTAACATTTGCCAATGATGGTGCAGCTACAGCACAGCATATTGCTAAAATATTTAGGTCCAAGCAGCCTAGAATCGGTGTTCTTATACTTCAAGAACAAGAAAACTACGTTTACAGTAGAGCAGAGGAATTTATAGATGATTGTTTCAAACAGGTAACATTTTCCTTTTATATTAAACTTTGTTTATATTAATGTCAATTTTTTCTCTTTAGGTCAATTTTATTATACCAATATTAACCACAGAATATATTGAGAGAATAAATAATCCTATGAAGGAGTACATTGAAGATTATAACAGATTAGATACAAGATATATAAAATATATATACTCATTATTAAGATATGAATATGTCAGGAATCAGTGTCTAAATAATCGTGTTAGGTATGTTCTTTTCAATTAGCACTGACTTTACCATAACATCTTTACAAATTTTGCAACAAGATACATTTTGCAGATGTATAGTTCCTGATAATGAAGTTTATACAGTTGTTGCTGCCAATTTACATCCAACTTTTCAAGCATGGTTCAGGGAGAGTGACATTGATGAATTCACAAACAATATACTTTTACACAAATTCTCAAGGTGAAATATAAACTGTGTGTATATATATATATATATATATGCCAATGATGCAAAAAAATAAGCAAAGTGCCATTTATTGTATACTTACTCATTTATAAAATACTCTCCATAAGATCCTTCCGCATCTTGCAGATTATCCTCTCTATAATTGGAAATGTAATAATATAATTTTAATGCTTCTACACTTTCCTCTTTCGGGACTATTTCTCCCTTTGATGTTACAAATACATGTTTACTAAAGTCATTAAGATTTTTCGAAGAGTCTAATAACTTGTATCGAGAAGCAAGATCAAAGACAACGTTTCCTTGTTCCCCGTGCACCCATTGAGCCCCTAACTCTACAACATTATCAGCTGAAAATGTGAAAAAACAATATTGATCAGACAAATAATCACATTAAAATCCTTAATACAATCTGTAGCTATCCAAATAATGAGATTACATTTGTCAATCTGCACAGTACTACTGCAGAAATGTTATGATCGTGTGAAAATTGAATATTTCCCACGGATTATGGAAAAAAT
Organism: Cerceris rybyensis; assembly: GCA_910591515.1. Classification (NCBI taxonomy): domain Eukaryota; kingdom Metazoa; phylum Arthropoda; class Insecta; order Hymenoptera; family Crabronidae; genus Cerceris; species Cerceris rybyensis. Next base: position 10,546,178 of record OU342795.1, read on the forward strand.
TATATGTAACAATATAAATGATGAAACTTACAAAAATCTACAGTGCATATTCTCCCGCCTATCCGATTTTTTGCCTCAAGAATCGTAACATTTCTCGATCCTCTCTCTATCAATCGGGTAGCAGCAGCAATACCTGCAGCGCCAGCACCGATAATTAATATCTTTGTTTCGTTAAACATTCTTTTGTTTCAATGCGTTTGAAGCTTCAAGACTACTGCAGCGTATTCTCGCATTCTGTATTTATACGTAATTTCGTATGATAACGTTTGATGAATGTTTTTATAATTCGGGGAGGAGGGTGCTAGGGCACAAGGGGTATCAGATAACCATAGCGGCACCAACGTGCTCGACGTAAAATCGCACTAAATAAATATATGCCAATCAGATGATTTTATACAATGTGTGCGAATAAATCAAAATGAACTTTCAAACGAGTGGAATTCAATTAAAATTAAACAATTAACATCCATTTGTCGATTAATCTGCATTTTTTTACTTCGTTATTTCTAATTATAATCTTTTTCGAAGTTCTAATGAAATTTTTCAGTTAGTTATAATTTCTTAGTGGAACCTGTTTTCGATTCGAAACTTGTGTTCGAATTGAGTGGAATTAAATTTTATCTCTTTTATCTAAGTGGATCATTGAATTTCATAAATGACGAAGCATTAGATTATTTATGATTGAAAGAGAATTAAAATAATTTGCAAATTTTGTGTACATTTGCAATTCTTTAAACCTGATTAAATAATTGTTACTGGAAGCTTTTAACGTATTTAAAAAAAAATGTTTCTTGTTTGTTTGAGTTTCGGATAGCTTTCACAAACAATATTAATGATAATAAAGATTTTTAAGCAATGATAGTAAATTCAAAATGTCACTTCGATACGTAAACAGATCGAGTGACGTATAAAGTGGTATAAAGTTTAAAGCTAGAAGTAATTCAATTGTTTAAAGTGTTTTTATGTGTTTTTAAATGATTTGAAATTATATTAATTAATTATTTATATATTTATTTACAAAATGAGCGCCTTATGAAACAATGTACTGTAAACAATGAACGAATAACCTATATTCTTTGATGCAAGGTTATGAAAACATCTAATACTTTTCATAATACTCATAAATGAATAATTTTATATTTTTAAAAATAACTACGAATCTTGTTTAACACTTTGGATCATTTTATCGACGTTACGACAATGGGGCAAGATAAAGATGATCTTCCAAAAAAGGTTAATACAATATGCAATTAAAATATTTTTAAGTACCCTGGTGGAAATATATCTACAACTTTTTACGCGACTCTACAACAAATTACAATTTTCTACAACATTTTGCGTGGTTGTAGAAAATTGTAGAAAATTGTAGCTCGTAACTACAATATTCTACGTCATTCAACGTCTCACTACAACTTACTCGATTCTCTTACGTAATAAATTGTAGTAAGTTGTAGAGCACTACAAATTTTTACAACAAATTACAACTTGCTACTCTAAGACAAATGGAACTTGAAAGAATGATCTCTATTAAAACACGGCTCGCGTAGTTTGTGTAGTATTTTATACAATACTAAAAAATTCTACAACTTTTAATGTCCTATCTAAAAATTTAGAAAATAGCCTTCAAAAGTCTAGCGCGTAGTTTGTTGTAGTATCTTATAGAATACTACAAAATTCTACAACTTTCTACAACTATTCACGAAATTCTACAATACTGTCCCAATCCGCGTACTTTGTTGTAGAAATTTGTAGAAATTAAACACAGTGAAGATAGGGTCAAGTTGTAGAAAATTGTTCAATGTTGTAGCCAGTTGTAGCAATATGTTGTAGAGAATTGTAGTTAGTTGTAGATATATTTCCACCAGGGTAGTATTTCCTTGTCATCACATTTTTAATATTGTTTATTCAAATACCATCGATATAGAGATACAGACGAGATGATGAAAAAGATAGTCCCTTGGATACTGATGATGACTATGTCCCTTATGTCCCTGTCAAAGACCGCAAAAAACATCAGCTGGCAAAGCTTGGTAAAGTCAGTCAACTCAAAGAAGAAGGTTCTGCTGGTATGATTGGAAAAAGTAGCAGTGAAAATGAAAAAGATGATGTGGATGATGATGATGGGCAAGTCTGGGGCAGGAAGTCAAATATTTCTCTTTTGGATCAACATACTGAGTTAAAAAAATTAGCTGAAGGTATACAGATAGATGTTTCTTCCTACGGCAAACATTACCATCTTTATAAATAAAAGGCTAACTAAAAAATGATTTCAGCTAAGAAGGAAAGTGCCATGGAAAAGCAGTTGAAAGAAGAAGAGAAAATTTTAGAAAGTGTAGCTGAAAATAAAGCTTTAATGGGTGTAGCAGAATTGGCAAAAGGTATTCAGTATGAAGATCCAATAAAAACCAGCTGGCATCCTCCTAGAGCAGTACTTGCTCTTGGGGAAGCAAGGCACGAAAGAGTGAGAAGGAAGCTTAGGATTCTTGTGGAGGGGGATGATGTTCCACCTCCACTAAAAAGCTTTAAAGAAATGAAATTTCATAGAGGAATTTTGAATGGTTTGGAAGAAAAACGAATCGTTAAACCTACACCTATCCAGGTTCAAGGAATACCTACAGTGTTAGTTGATATTTTGCATCATCTTTTTTTCTCCACCTTCATTACATTTTCCAACTCATATTTCATATGTTACAGATTATCCGGCCGTGACATGATTGGTATCGCTTTTACGGGTAGTGGTAAAACATTGGTATTTGTTTTACCAATTATAATGTTCTGTTTGGAACAAGAAGTTGCAATGCCATTCGTGAGAAACGAGGGACCATATGGTACGAAAATCACTAAATAAAATGTTATACAGAGCACAAACTAACACTAAACTTTCTTTTTCAGGTTTAATAATCTGCCCTTCGCGGGAATTAGCGAAACAGACTTACGATATCATCAGGCATTACACAAATAGTTTACGGCAAGCGGGTTGTCCAGAAATTCGTAGCTGTTTAGCAATCGGAGGTGTACCTGTCTCAGAATCATTAGAAGTTATTAACAAGTAATTATTCTTTTACGTCCTTCTTTGTGTTACACAGAATATAACAATTACGATCGTTTAACAGGGGTGTACATATAATGGTAGCAACACCAGGAAGATTAATGGACATGTTAGACAAAAAAATGGTTAAACTCAGCGTCTGCCGTTATCTCTGCATGGACGAAGCTGATCGAATGATCGATATGGGCTTCGAGGAAGATGTGCGAACTATTTTTTCGTTCTTCAGAGTAAGCACATTTCTTAACTGTAATTGTATTGTTAACGTAAAGTACTATATATATTGATAAAAATTTACAGGGTCAGAGGCAGACTCTGCTATTTTCAGCCACTATGCCAAAGAAAATTCAGAACTTTGCCCGTTCCGCGTTAGTGAAACCCGTGACGATAAACGTTGGTCGAGCAGGTGCTGCGTCGATGAATGTAATACAAGAAGTTGAGTATGTGAAGCAAGAAGCGAAAATAGTCTATCTATTGGAATGCTTACAAAAAACTCCACCACCCGTACTAATTTTCGCCGAAAAGAAACAGGACGTCGATGCTATACACGAATACTTATTGCTGAAAGGTGTCGAGGCTGTAGCTATACACGGTGGAAAGGGTAAGTTTGAAATCAATTAATGTTGCAGGCATCTTAATAATATGTGCATTTGCGTTTTTAGATCAGGAAGAAAGATCGCGTTCCGTTGAAGCTTTTCGTGGAGGTCGAAAAGATGTTTTAGTTGCTACAGACGTTGCATCCAAGGGTCTTGACTTCGCGGACGTACAACACGTTATAAATTACGACATGCCCGACGATGTTGAGAATTATGGTAACTAACGATAACGTTTTGACGGATTCACAAGTATCAACTCTCTCAGAGTAGATTCTTTCATAAATAATTATTATTTTACACAGTGCACAGAATTGGAAGAACCGGTCGATCTGGACGAACTGGAATAGCTACGACGTTCATTAATAAAGCGAACGACGAATCGGTGCTGCTAGATCTCAAACATTTATTGATGGAAGCAAAACAGAAAGTTCCACCATTCTTATTGGAACTCTGTTCGGAGAACGAAAAATATCTCAATTTGGGAGGTAAGTCGAAGTGCATAGTGTGTATGTTAATTTTTATCTGGTTTCACGAGTATTTATCTTATTTCTCCTCTTGTTTTAGACGAACGTGGTTGCAGTTACTGCGGTGGTCTTGGACACAGAATTACGGAGTGTCCAAAATTGGAAGCAATTCAAAATAAACAGGCTTCCAATATCGGTCGTCGCGATTACTTAGCCAGTAATGCGGCTGATTATTAAAACTACTGTTTATGAAAGATGATTAATTTTTTACAAATTCATATCGATTAAAAATATGTAAATACTTGCGTATTTAAAATTGTAGAAATAAAACATAAATTGAGAATTTTTATTCTTCCGCCTTCTCTCTGGATATCGATATTTTTGCACATTCAGTCGTTTCATTGAAAATTAATTTCGTAGATATATTCATGTAAAGAATGTACATTTCCTAAATCACAACGACTCCATTCATCGATGAAATAAAGTATGATAATTAGAGGACGAAGTGGTACAGGCGACGACGAAAATGAAGACAATATTAAAGAAAAGAAAGAAATCGAAATGGAAGTAAGGCGAGTTGCAATGATAAAAAGGTGCGAAAATAAGCAATCTCTACGGCGTTCGCACACTGAAAGGAAAGCTGCACAGGAATTCGAGAAATCTCAACGTTCTAAAGAAGCTGCGGAACGAAATCTTCGTCGGACTCAACATACTCAACGTTTAGTGGAAGAATTATCACGTCGAAAAAGTAAATTTGCAAATATTACAATGTCCCCTTTATTAAATTACTCCTAATAATAAAATACATAGACATAGAACTGCAAGAGTCGTTAAAATCGAGGAAGATTAAATCCTTGATCCACATTGAACCGCGATGCGTAGTGAAAGAAGAAAAATCTGAGTCAATAGAACCGGAAGTTAAACAGGAAGATGTAGATTTCTTCGGAGGATGGCATCGAGGCGATGACGAAAAGCAACGAAAAGAAGCAGAAGAGAAGAAACAAAACTATCGGAGAGATCTCCAAAATCAGCTTATACACAACTTTTGCAGGCGTCGTGAAAGAGAAGAGGAGAAGCATCGGGAACGGAAGATATTAGAAGAAACTGGTGAAGTCCTGCACAAAGAAGATATCGAGGTGGAAAGACAAAGGAAGGAAACTGCAGCATTGCAGCAGGCCGAAAAGCTGGCTTTTTTTCGTGCGAGACAAATTTGGAAAGAGAAGAGAATGGATACTTTGCGAAAGGAACATGAAGAAATCGGTCGTATAATCGCAGAAAAGGAAACAAAGTTACGGGAAAGAACAGAAGAAAAAGTCGGAAGTACATTTAGCCTTTTCACGGATGTTGAACTGGAAATTCTGAATTTTTTCACATTAATCCACTTTATTTCGAGTTAGATCGACGTTGATGCGATAAAGGAAAGTCTGACGGAAAAACTCGGCAAGAAATTAATCGACGAAGAGTTTCGAAGAAAAGAACGCGAGGATATGTGTCGCGAATTGTATTTGGCCCAGAGAGACAGAGAATTGGCGAGGGAAGCTATAAATTCGGCGACTAGGAAAAAACGTGCGACTTACGAGTTGTTGCAGGATATGGTAAAGGGATGATTTAATTATTTTTAATGAAAGAAAATATAGAAAATTGCAAAATCATAGGCTAGACAGCAGAAAGCCATAGCTGAGAGGAAAGTCAAGGAGGATGCCATCGATGCAGCGTTTGCGAGATATTTGGCGGAAGAACGGAGGAATTTCGCGGAGAAAGAGGAACGAAAGGAGCAGGAGAAACGTGATAAAAGTAAATTATCTCCAAACGAGCAAACATAATTTTTTTAATTAATAGCAGATGTTTAATCTCAGATATTCAGTATGGAAATGAATTACGGCAGACTATAATGAAGAAAGTTGCGAGTAAAGAAATTAAAAGTAAATAATCTTTAAACATATTTAAAATTTATCAATTTCTTTCGAGACAGACAGTGTTATCGGTAATTAACTCTCTATTAAGTGCTTCCATTTCTTTACACTTTTGTAATAAAAATTGATACAAATTAGGAGATAACATAGAAAAAAAAACAAAGGAAAACTGTAATAATGAGAACTTTTGAACAGAACAGTAAATTTTGAAATTATCCAAAACTTATTAAATTGGAAATATTAGTGGCTCACGAGCCGTTCAAATTATTTCTATACTATCAGCATTCCTTTAAATGATACAGTGTTCACGAAATAAGTCCGAAATTTGTATTTTTAATATTAGTTATGAGTAAATTGCTCTGCATGAGATTAATAGGTCTTCCGTTTGTCATAACTCATTGGAAGATATTAATTTTGTCTATTATTCGGCTCTCACAAACGGCGATAAAGTTACACCGCCTTGGAATAAATGCGATTAGAACAACATAATAAGTAACTCATTAAATTTTGACTTATAATTTATGGAGCTTTAAAAATAGATCCCTATAGTACTGAAACAGTGTGTAGTAGCTCAATCATTAATACAAGGTTTTATTAAATGAGACTCAGTCGTGTTATTAATCTAATTTACGTCTATTTATTGGTATTTATTGGTGTACAGTTATATACAGTACTGCACGGAAGACGTTGCTTCCGCGGCATTGGCGGCTCTCGTTATTTGTACAAAGTCCGTGTAAAAATACAGCAGCCCCATTTTGTATTGAATTACATTAAATACAGTGATAAATTAACAGTCTCGCCTCGGACGTATCCAATGTGAGGAAAAATCGGACGGGGATCAACGTCCTTCTGCGAATAGCCGATCCGATTTTTCATTTCTTTGCGAGGCAATTTCTCGAGCATTATTTTTCCACGTTTAACCCCCTCCTGTTTCATAGAATTTCGCAAAAGGTACAATGAATTGGAACGTAATCATCCTTTCCTAACGAGGATATCAAAATTTTCTTTCTTTTTAATTATCCTTCGAATTAGCAATTTGAACTTTTTTTTTCTTAAATTATCCGAATTAACAATACGTCTGGAGGATGAAGGGGGTTAAAATAGTGAAAAACGAGAATCACCCGAGAGTTAGAGGAATAACTATAAAGTACGAGCGTCAGTGTCCTCGATGACTGGCTAGTCGCCATGGTCGCTCAATTTACGATTAGTCAATGAATTAATTAAGTAGTGATAACACTGATTATTAATAGCAGTAATAATAATAGACATTAAATTAACAGTAAAACGAACGGTAGGTTTTAAACGCTAAAAGTAGCTAATGTCACTACGTCACGGAGTTTAAAACTATGACACTCTGTGAACGTATTCCCGAAATGTTTACCTGAGATCGCAAAAAAAAGCAAAATTGTTTATTAACATACATACAGTATATTCTTTGACGTATACGTTAAATATCACAATGACGTTGTAAAATAAAGATTGCGTTAACCGCCTGTCCGTTAAAAACTTCTACTTCCGTTTGAAACGTTGGAGAACAACGTAAACCACGCGTATCAGCAATTTATTCTTCCGGTTAGTGATACGTGTACGTGAAATTGTATATATTAAACTGACCCGTCGATGGTTTCCCATAATGAATTTCAATGAGGTAAAAGAGAGTTATCGGTGAATTCATGCGATAAATTCTCATGAAATTTTCATCGAATCTTGTTGCTTGATTCTAAATTAATTGAATTGAATATTAAACGTTTGAAACACACGATCTTATGTTATTTAAGATCACCGATCTCCATCGGGCGAAGATATTGTGAACGAGAGTGTCATTGAACCCGTGACGAAGTAAATTACAAAAAGTTGTTAGACAAGCGGTTAAAACTCGTCAGCGATCTTCCCAATTTTGTTAAATACAATCAGGCACCACCATAGGGATCGGGCGACATGGCCACTGGCTCATAACCGGCTTAGTTTCACGAATTTGTAACGCGGATTGCTCTTAAAAGTAAAATCACATTTTCTTACGTAACCCATTCGCCTATATTCTCCTTGGTTTCTTTATTCGCAGACTGGAACGATCTTAAAACGAAACTTTTAACTGCTCGCATGATTTATAGTACGCGCGGAAACTTCTCCCGATAGTTTTCGACATCGCTGGTCGTTTGAAAAATAAAATAAAAGAAAGAATATTTAAAAAGAAATACTAAAGATTAAGAAAAAAGTATCAAGTCGTCCAGCAACAAATCTGAGAACGATAGACCAATGGATTGATTAAATTCCAGTCACGCGCGAATCGAATATTTAATTCAACCAAATATTGTATTTTGGCTTGTACAATTTCCCAACTATTTAACCGAACAGGTCCATTCGATTTGCGCGCTCCTGTTAAATGCAGATGCCTATGACTTTGCGTAAAATTAAAATCACATATCCTTACGGTTTAAGTACGCGTTCGCGCGTATGTATACACACAAGCGGATTTTTTTTTGTTTGCATATTCGCAGCAATCAGTGATGATCTACCATTAAATCAGGGCTGGACGGTAAACTGGATTACCCGAAAATATTTATTACATCGGGAATTCTTAACGGTTCTCCGTGTGTTTTACGAAAAAATGTAGCACGTATTTCCGGACACACTTATGGAGCGCTGCTGAGCCTATTGTTCGCAGCTGTAGCTTTCATTAGTATAGCAAAAATATCACGTTTCCGAATAATCAATATGGCAGGATTAGTTAGCAAATTTTCTTTTTTGGCAGGTCAATGCATTTCCTCGGCTAGGAATTTTTTAGAAATTTACACGATTCGTCGCAAATTTTTTAATGGAATAATTAAGTATCAAATAGGATAATACTTTTTTGAGAGAATTATTTAAAATTGTTAAAATTTCTGTCGTTAAGTGATTAAATGGAAATTTGCAGAATATTGATACTTCTAAATGAAAATAATTTAATATCGGGAAAACGATCACCGAGGCATTCAACGCGCTAATTATAGCATAATGTTCAGACTTTGCGTTCTAAATCTATACCTAATATAAAAACGTATTGTCGAGATAATAGAAAATAGTAGAGCCAGCCCTGTATCTTCGGTAAATCATCGAAGTTCGAAGTATCGTGCACCATCACGGTTTTTTCGTAACACTAAGTATTCAGTGACCGTACAGAACACCATCGACCTCCCATAATCCAGTTGCATCGACAACGAACAAATCCCACAAATTCTTCCACACTTGGAAGACCACTTGATCGATTATCCTCAAGTAATTATCATCTAATTATATTCTTCCGTCGATGAGACTGAGCTGTGATCAGTTTCATTTTTGTTTTCTTCATTTTAACACACAAAGCGCTTTCTTTCAACGTCTTAATAATTACACGTACAAGCGTTATCGACATACGATTCTCGTGAATCCATTTCGACGGATTTCACGTTTATTTTCATCTCTTCCTTAAGACTCGCGCAATTTCGAGCGTTCAAATATCATCGCACCGATAAAAGAGTTCCGCTTTGCGAAGAAAAGTACGATAAGACTTTTGAATCGGCCGAAAGTGGTTCAAGAGAACCTGAGTATTTCAAAGAACGATTCGTATTGCGCTATTCCATCGAGGAAGAAATCCAGTACGCCGTTAACGTTAAACTTATCAATGATCGATCGACTGCGAAAATACTCTTATTTCTGTTTAAAACTTAGCAGAGAGTAAAACTTCTTTTCTGCCGCGATAAATTGAATATACCGAGGTTCTCGGCGAAACGCATCGATAGCAGCACGAAACGCGAGTACAACTCTCAACGATTCTTTGACGCTAGAACTACCGGCTGTATGTATCTTGCATTTAAATATATTGAATAAGTACCTTTGAATAGGGTGAACACGATGTAAAAAAGATGATCATGTAATTTTATTGCATACGATAAAAGTGGAATATTTACTGCATAGCTCCACGATCAATTCGAAGAATTTTGAAGGATTTTCGCAAAAAATTGAGAATTGGTATGTTTAATTGCCTTGGTAGTTTTAGTGTTAAAGTCTTTCCTTATTCGACAGCGTAGAACGTTCAGATATGAACAAAACTTCTTATATTTATATTTCTTCTATTTATAACAATGAAACAATAGAAAAGAATAATTTAGCAAGTCTACAGTGCTCGTAATTTTGAGAAAGAAAGTCTGTTCACGTCCGAACGGTGTTAATTACATTCCAAGATACGTTCAGTTTAATCTACGCACGACCTGCGAGCGAGAGGAACTTGAAATCAACTCTGCGAATGATATTCGAAATGGAATGGGGCACGAAATCATTGATTATTAAGTATACGTAATCATACTGACTAATAGCACCGCGTAAGAATAGTAAATTATTAATAATAGAACGTTCAAGAGTCGTTTGTTTCTCCAATCGACATCGTTATAAGAGAAAATTATAATTAAAAAAGAAAGAACCCATCAAACTCGACAGAGCGCGGGTTCATTGGTTCTCTGTCCGAGTTGCAAAAATATAAATAGTCCAACGTGTAGTGTATGCACTGAGAAATGCAAAAGATCCGGCATATTTTGCATTGCGTTTAGGACTTGCCGGCAATAGGAACCATGAGAACGAGTACGTCTGATTAACAGCACGTGCAGGCATGAGAGCCACAACGTATTCTCTGAGGCTTTCATTTTAGTGTTTTTCAATGAATTTCTGTTCTCTGTTGTGATATTAATCCTGGTCAAACTAGAGGCCCATGTTGATCTTGATTGAAGTGGACAATAGTCATTGTTTGACATGAAATTTATGTTTGGTTTATCTTGCTTCCCCAGTTATTTCAATGATGGACTAAGGAAGTCCCATAGCCAATTGATGCTTAGATCTACGAGCGTTAAAACTGTTTCATTTAAATACATTAAATACATACTGTGAAACGAAAGGATCAAGCAGCAAAAGAGATGCTCAGTTAAGTAATTTGTCTGTTGTAAAATACAATTGAAATATGTACTGTACTGCTTCTCTAAGAATTTGAGAAATATTTATAAATATAATTTCAATTAACATATAGTCTCATTGTCAGTGAAACGTTGTGGCACTCCTGCAAATGATTTTTAAATAAATTGACAAAATAATCCTTCGATGATTAAGCTTACGAATAATCAGGCCGCTGTGAATTCGGAGTTTGCCTGCCGTTTTCCCGTCTTTCTCACGACCATCATTGCCCGGATTAATGAAAGCTATCTCTCCCTTTCTTTTTCCTCTCTCTTCTTACTTCCTTTTTCTCATTTTCTTATTCTTTACAAGATCCTTTTCCCGAGTTTCGAAGAGCGATGTACGATAGGCACAATATAGCGATAGTTTAAGATAAACGTATTCTTATCGTTCTCGAAACGCAGCAATCGATCACGGTAGAATACGCCTTTGCTGCGATCGGACGCTGATCCCTGAACTTTAAAGCTGCGATTGCAAACGAATCATGAAACGCATCGCTTTGTCTCGTTTAAAATACAGGCGGCAGAAACGTAGGCTCGAATACCCGATTCTTCTTTTCCTCTTTCTCATCTCGTTCAATGTCATTGTCAAAGTAATTTCGACACGAGTTTCTATCGTCATTAAAATTTACTGGCAAGTGAAAAATGTTTTGCTAATAATAAGTTCAACAACGTGTCATTACTGAAGGTTTTTGCGTTTTTTTTGCAATTTAGTAAATATCTCAACATAGCAGTTCGAAGGACTCGAAAAATTTTCAGATAAAATTGTTAAATGAACCATTTATTTTTAAAGTGGCATAAATCAGCCTATCGTCAGGAAAGTTATGATTTTTAATGGTTGTAGAAAATCATATAAACTAGCAGAAATATAAGTAACTAAGATAACAAGTCCAAGTAAATCTCTCGGAATCTTCTGGCATCGATATTTTTAAACACGTTAAAGACAGAAATTCTGAATTTAAGGAAAAGTGATTTAAGCCACTTTCAAATGAAACGAATCAAATATTAATGCGAAGATGCAGAAAATATCTTAATCATAATTGGCAGGTAGAGAAACCCTTGAATATCTGTCCGTATTTTTGAGGAAAACGAGACTTTCAAAATTCGATTAGAAAATTGTGATTCTATTTGAATCGGGTATCCGTGCACTTTTTAGCGGGCAAGTATTTAAGTCCGTGCAGTTTTTTATACAGGTATGTGCCACGTACGCGAGTGAACAACGCACATACTCACGGTAATTCATTAAAAGTGGATTTGGCCCCTTTTCTTTGGAAGAAGAAAACGTTGGCTTGCATCGTTAGATCTCTAGCACCGGCACGTTCACTTAAGTGCAAGTGCATTCTTCCATACGAATATACGGATTCATTGATAACCGATTATACAAACAAATCACGAAGTGATTACGAACGCACACGACAAGCACGTCGTTTCTCTTTCTCTCTCTCTCACTTTCTTCCCTCTTTTATCCCTCTTTCTCTCTCTCTTTATCTCTTATCGCTAGGAAGACACAAAAAGGGCAAAAGCGTACGTAATATGTGTATGCACGCTTCTGGTTACACATACCCCGTAGAAAAATAAATTCCAGCACAGTAAAACGGAAGAAGCTCATCTACGGTTCCGCATAGATCTCTATGACAAAATGTTCATCATCAGCTATCCTACTATCTCTCCCAAAATTTTACTAGCTGAATAGCCCGATTCAGTTTCACCGAAAATTCCTCATCGAATTATTTTGATTACTTAACGTGCCGTTGTTCTCTGAAAACCGAGATATCGAACGGCATGAAAAAAAGTGTCCGTTCGTTTCTACGCGACTTCATCGGACGGGTTTTCTCGTTCCGCGAGTTGTCACGGCTTCCATTTATCCTTGAAACGAACACGGTGAACGTATCTTCGAGCGAATATACCTAAAGGTTCGTTCGGTTCACCGTGGTCACGTGTCCGAAAAGAGGAATTCGCTTTCTGACAGTAACACTTCTAGATCGGATGGAACAGTATGAAGGTCGGAATTGGCTGGCTCCGGTAAGTCGCCGCTGCTGTTGCCAATTCCCGTAGGCGCTATTTGTCTGGCTCTGCCAATTCTAACTCTATCTTTTCTCTTGGCAGTTCTCAAAAGTACTCCTGTCCTTGGAAGCTTGGACCTTCCATTTCCATGAGCCGTCGTAGGTGCCAAAGCGGGCACTTGTGCTACCTTGTCCGACTTTCGTAGTTTCACGCTGAATCTAAACGGTGGTTTGTAAACTACCTGCAATCTAGCTCTTTCCTTTCTCGCCAGAGAACCTGCCAAGTTCTTCGTTTCTCTCGTTTCCGTGGGTCTTCTCGAAGTCACCTGCCTAGTCACTGGTAACCTGGCACCGGTGCTCGTTAAACCCACTGGGGTAGATTTGCTCTTGGGCAATCCTGATGCTCCGCTCCTCGTAGTTTCCGGTCGACATTGAGAAGACGCCAATAACCACGAGCGAACTTTGCTCTTAGGATCGGCGTTTGGCTCCGGTTCCTTTTCAGCTTGAATCGCGGAGTAATCGATTACTTCTTTCTTATGTTGCTTCTTCCGCTTTCTCTTCTCGTTGTCTGCACTGCTGGCTCCGTTGGCAGTGGAACTCTGTCTTTCTCTGCCAGGGAAAGTCTTTTTTCGTTTGTTATCTTGCACGACGGCCGTCGATGCCTCCGCCGTCCTTTTTCGACTAAAGTCTTCTCCAGGGGTGGTCGTTGACCTTTTCGTCTGGGACTGCGATTGTTTCTTCTTCTTTGGAGCGTCCTTTGGGATATGAAAAGAAACAGGCATTAATAGAGGGAAACGAGAAATTTGTAGAATAAAAGATACGTTTATGGTTTTGAATTGTTAATAAACTATGTACCCTACCTTGGTAGATTTGTCAGCGGCGGTAGCATGAGATTCTTTATGCTTTCTATGCCGTCTCTTCTCTCTGACTTTCCTGCTGAGAGGAAGCTTTGCACGCACTGCAGGCGGATGCACCGTCACTCCCTCCGTTCCCTCCGGAGGAAGACGGACCGTTTCCGTTGTCGAGCTGTGTATTATCGTGACTGACTTGAGCTTCAGATCCGGTCGTTTGCCCAGTAACCTCATGCTGCCCACCTGAATTTTAAGAAGGAACAAACCATTCGTTACAATTTCGATAAGATTTCAGGTGAAGTTTTTCATTGGACTGTAAGTTGTAGGAGGTTTTGTTACTTTTATGCTAATACTTCAATGATAATGAAGGGTAGTACTAAAAAGCGAATGGTTTGATTCAACGATGAACTACTATGGTTTTTGTACATTTCATTAATTACATGTCTGATGTAAAAGAGCGAATGTAGACTATGGGCGTGTAGTTAGGAAGCTACTCTGAACTAGCGAGTATTCTTTGTCGACGAAGTTGATTTTATACTTCGATTACGGAGAAATTACGGAAATGATTTTTGATAAGATACACGGAATCTACTTCGATCTCTCCCTGAACTTACTCTTAACATCTTTCGTAACAGCGTTATTCCTTGATCGTTTCTGGCATAAAAATTGTCGAAGTTGAAATATTGTTCAAAATTGTAACGTATAATCCTTCGTATGTTTCGATACTTTTAAGGTAAAGAAAAAAGTCTTAAAATAAAGGATTAGATCGATACGTACCAGCAGAGATATAGCTCCAAGAATAATCAAAGCAGCCGCGTACCAATGTTCGGTGACCCAACGACGGAAAGTTGCGAGACTTTCGTCAGAGAGCAAGAGTTTCCTCAAAGTTGCCAAAGGACCGCTCGGATCGACCTGTACGATATTGCAAATAATGATAAAGAATACCTAAAAAAATATGTCATCACTCAGAACAGACAGGTTTTACCTCTCGGCACTTTTGGAAGACGTCACAGTAGCCATTGTAATCGTTGCAAGGTGTTCCTGGCTTGGAGAACATATCCGGGACATCGTAAGGTGGTGAATTCCAGTCGAACGATGATCTACAATTAATTACAATTTGTTTTTCATTACAATCAAAATGACTAATTACTAATTTTTTAAAAAAATTCTCAAATTTTAAAAAGTGACAAAAATTAGATATTGTACGGCCATCTCATAAAACACAAATTACCGAATCGATCATCTTTCCCATGGCTTGAAGTTTTTACTCAAAAACTTATTTAACTCTCTATGGGCCCTTGTAACTTTGAAATGACACCAGAAAAATCTAAGCTTTTATTCTTTAAAATCAATTTTTCGTCTTCTCCACGTATTATAATTTAGCTCTTAATAATCATGAAATTCTTCACAATCCAATGTTTCAAAACCAAGTTAATTCTATTATTTACAATACTATTTTTATCATTTTCTAATGAGCTATCGTACAACTGACCTTCAAATGTCACAGAAAATTCGGCCTATGGAGTGTTAATATATTGAAATATAATAGATTTAACGCCGGCAGTTCTACTGTTAAAGACAAAAGAAAAGACAAAGAAGTGAAAAAAAGCGTGATGACTTACAAGCAAGGTTGGTTCTCTCCTGGAAGACGACAGCAAAGCTCGCACGCCTTCGTCGGAGGATCATTGGGTCCTGGAATGCACTGGCAAGATTCCAATCCATACGCGAGGCAGATACTGCCTGTACATTCCTAAGTGACACGAGAAACGATAAGTAAAGTTCAACAAAAAAGATATTCTACCTCTGCAAACTAACACTTACTCCCATGAAACAGACGAATTCGCGATTGCAAATGGTCTTGTTAGGTTTGTTAATCGAAGGAGGACAATACGGTGATCTACCGTCGCAAAAGCTCGCATCGCGGCATCCATTGTCGTCTCTGCACTTATCTCCGAATTTAAGATTGCACTCAGCGGTACAACAAGGACCCTAGGGTGAAAAATCGGTGTCATTCGGATTCTATCGTTTGCCGAGATTAAGATGGGTGCTTCCAGGTGACATACTTGACTAGGACTACAAACAGAGCCCGTAAGAGTACACGGAGTTTCACCGGCGGGTGGATAACGACGTTGCGGAAAGCAGCACGAATCTCTGCAATCTTCTTCCCATCCGCAATCGCACTCCTCTCCCTCTTCGACGACACCATTCCCACAGAGCGATACTTGCGGTTCTACAAATGCCAGTTAACCGATCTTTTATGCTTCCTTCTTCTTTCTATATTTTTTAGTTTACCTAAACTCTACTGTATTAGATCATTTTCAATCAGCTAAATTGATATACATATCACATAAGAAAAATTTTCATTTCTGAGAGGTGAAGATGATTTGAAGTGGCGTCCATTAATTGAGAGTCAGAGTTTTTATCTTCTTATACACCATAGTCACTTTAAAAACTATGATTGTTTTATATAGGGCCTACTGTTTTAGCCCTTTGCGGACGACGGGCGAATATATCCGCCATGAGAAAAAAATTGGTTATAGTTTGTCGGTACATATATAAACGGTTAGAGTTGAAAAATTAAAATATAATCGTTGAAATATTATTTTACAAAGAGTAAATTTCAACTTGTATACATTAACAGACTGCCTTTCCGATGAAAAAGTGGTTTTTCATCGCTAAATAATTGATTGTTTCTCGATATTCAAAAATGCCTACGTCCGCAAAGGGTTAAAATACAGGGCCTGCTGTTGGAAAAATGACAAATTTCCAAGTTGTGATGGAGGATTTGAACTCAGACTCAGCGATGGAGAGTCCAAGTCTTTATCTACTTAAACACCACAGCCATTGTAACACTAGATTTACGGAGCCAATTTGGCTCATTCAAATTTTGATTACTATATATATATATATTGGTTGGTTAATTTTTTTAATAATAAATCATTCATTTAAATTGATATGAAACTATTTTCTTTGCAAAATACTTCGATTTTCTTGTATGAGTTAAATCGGCTCACTTCAGAAAAATAGGTATATCAACATCCGTAAATCTAGTGTTAATAACTGCGGTCATTTAGACTAGGATCTACTGCTTTAGATGATTTTGAATTATCTAGGCTGGTATACATATTACATAAAAGAATTCTAATTTCTAAAACTTTAAAAAATTTTTAATTTAAAATTTTTTAATTTCTAAAACTGATCCAGAGTCCGAGCCTTTACTTCGTTAATTGCCATCACCCCTTTAAAAAGTGCGGTCATTTTGCCTAGGTCCTACCGTTTTAGAAGATTTCGAATTAGCTAGACTATGATGTATATGTCTTACGGGAAAAATTAAAAATTTTTAAACTGTAACAGAGAATTTGAACTCGGATTGATTGATCGAGAGTCTGAGTCTTTATCTCTTTAGACACCACAGCCCTTTGTTCGATCGTTGAAGACGGATCGATAACTCAATTTGTATTTTTCCTTTATTGGATTTAAATAGACTCAAAAGTGGCAGAATTACTCAATTATTAGCATTGAGTATTCGAGAACACTTTAAATTCGTTTCTAAAGATGGTGAAGTTCAAAGGAACATTCTGTAAAGATGAAAAATGCACGTAAACGGAAGACTGACCGGTAAAGCATCCCTTTGGAGAACGAGCCTTGCTATTCAGAACGGGATTTATGGCACTCAAGCTACACGGACTGAAGCGATTATTGTTGCGCTTGTCACCGCTGGTAGCACGAGCAAACATAATAAAGTTTCCATCCTCTCCACCCGGGGTGCATTGTTCCGGATCGTGCTGAAACAAAGTGAAGTGGCTCTACGACTTCGTTGACAGCGATGGAAAAACGTTATACGCCGAGTCAGCGTGGAGAACGCGGCTTTGCTTTTCCTTCGTCGATTATTCGATGAAATTACCAAAACGAGACTCGACGTTACTTCAGATTGTATAAAACGTTTGTTTTGCGCGAAAAACATTCTCCGATACTTGAGAAGAAAATTTAAAAAAAAAGAACGAATATTCTTAGCACGATATAAATTCCATAGCTTTAAAACTATGTAATATAATATCGAATTTCATGCAATTACTGCAAATAAACCTACAATCACGGATCACCAACCGACAATCCAAAATTGTGACCAATTTCGTGGTCTAAAGAACGTTCTTCAATACTTGCCAAAAAAGAATAAAAAAAGTAATCAAATATTCCTGTATTACATAAATTCCAAAGCTGTAAAACTATACAACATAGTATCCTATTTGATACAATTAATAGAAATAAATCAAATAAATTTGTAATCACGGATCACCTACTGGCGATCCAAAATGGCGACCAGTTTCGTGATGGAAAGAACGTTCTTCAATACTTGCCAGAAAAAAGAACCAAATATACTGGTATTACATAAATTGCCAGAACTGTAAAACTGTATAAAACAGTATTGAGTTTGAAGCAATTAATACAAATAAATATACAATCTCGAATCACCTACCGGCGATCCAAAATCATAACGAATCTCATGGTCAAAAGAATGATCTCTAACACTTGCAAAAAAAAATAGGAAAAAAAGAAAAGAAATATTCTAGCAATATATAAATACCGTAGCTATAAAACTGTATAATATAATAGCGAATTTGATGCAATTAATGCAGGTAAACCTGCAATCACGGATCACCTACCGGCGAGCCAAAGTTGTGACCAATCTCGTGGGCCAAAGTGACGTGAGAAACCGCAGGTGGTACGTGCTTGCCATAGTTCAGCAACGTCACTATACCGGTGTTCAAGGACTTCATACTTCCCCGGTAATGCTGCAATATTTTTCGTCATATTTTACCTTTCGATTCTGCCCTTCCACTTGATAATGCCAAGGGAAAAAATGAATGACACATTGGACAATTAAAAATGAAATACACAAAGATAGGAATCCGATATATGAAACAGTTCCTTAACGAAGGTTTTAATTATAACAAACATTCATCCCTCCATAAATAGACCGTCGTTTATCGATTATAAATTCCAGAGAGAATGAGACAGGCAGAGAGAGAGAGAGAGAGAGAGAGTGTATTCCACGAAGACAGAGTCGAAGTTAAAAGAATAAAAAAACAGGAGGGTAAGTTTATAGCTCGACTTTTTATTCTCCCTTCGTGACGCGGCAAGAGACGTTCACTTACTCCGTTTTTCTCGCAAACACCGCCTGCATTTTTCAGGTCACCCGTCCATGCGAGACCCAACGTTCCCATCTCGAAATCTCGATACGTGAACATGTAAGCCAAACAGAACGCATCGTAATCCTCCTCTGTAACGAACAAGTTAGCCGCCTTGTTAATCTTCCAGCGAGTTCGAGCCACAATTTTTATAAAATTGTCACCAACATTGAAAATTCGCGAGAAATCTCTAGATTGAAATTAAAAAAAAGAAAGTACAAAGAGTGAGAGGTTGGAATAGGATTTTTATTTTATTTACCGGAAAAGAGCTCGAGATACTTTTCCACACCGTAATTCCCTGGGAATCGATAATTGGGATCTCTGAGAGCGTCCTCGCTGTGAACCTTCACACGCTTTATCATGAAGCTGATGTTGTCCGGTCGTCCATCTTGATTGAAATCTGTGAAAAAAATGAAATAATCCACCTTCGTATAATCCAGACTTTGCATCGTTCTCGTTTAATCACACGGGTGGATTATTTGTTGGCCGTACTTTCTATTTATTTAGATCCTGGAAGATGGTAACGCGTCGCTTTTATATCCTCGTGGTATTATAACTTTGACTTTAACCATGTTCCTACGTGACGTAACTTTAATTATAAAAGTTCAAGTCAGGCGAAAGGAGAGGATAATTAAATAAAGCATTTCATTCGCGGACTCTTACAATTCCACTGGGCAAATTATTTGTAGTCGTGTGAGCGGAAGAAAATTTTATTTCATACGGGATGATGCACCGATCTGTACTTGCTGTTGACACGCTGAATTCCATGAGGGTCAACGGTAACCGGTGATGTTAAATTCGATGAGATTTCTCTGTGAACTTCGAATTGCAATATTCACGAATTTTCCGGCGTGTTTCATATAGAAATATTAGCGTAAAATATCCAGTTATTGAGTACACTTCATTCTGTTTTTATGCGGTAGATACGATTGACAAAAGAAACTTGTAAAAAAAATTGAGTATATATGTAGAAAAGTAGAGAATTAGTGGTATGTCTTTAACATAATTAAAGGATTCGTACACAGAACTTTATTGACACTAGATTTACGGGCGCTAAATCTGTTATACTTCAATATATTAAATAAGTACTGTAAAATGGAAGGACCAACCGAAAAATTAGATGTCTAGTTAAGTAACTTATATATTATCAAGTATATATAAAATATCTCCTGCACTGCGTCTATACAAATTTACAAAGCGTTTTTAACACTAGAACTACCGAGCCAGTCAAAATGACTGGTACACAGTTTTTTCCAACAATTTTTCAAGTCTACAGGAGAGTCATGGAATAAATATTCTACGTCGATCTCTTGATTCTTCTGTTTTCAAATTACTTATTTAATATATTGAAATTTAATAGATTTAACGCCGCTAGTTCTAGTGCTAAAAAAGTAAGAATCCGTCAATTTGATGGCTTCCGTAGATCCAGTGGTAAGAGTCTTTGTAAACAGCAAAAGACCTGTGTATTTGTACATATAGGTACAGTTTATCTTATATAAACAAAAGGTAAAATAAAGTTACGAAAGTAATATATATAATTTAGAAACAATCACAGATTCAGTCATAGTCAGATGTCATACACATTCGCACGCGTAAGACTGATTTTAAATCACTGTAGTCAATTGAAGTATCATGTATGTGTTGTATTTAAAAAATTGCGGCTAATGGAAATAATTGCTCTTGAAATTTAAATCAAATAATTTGTACAACCATGCAAATTGAATGAAATCGTGTAAAAGAGAATTGAATTAATTTTTCCATACCGTGTTAAATCAACATTGTATATAAACATATCGTGAAAAAACAGAATTGGCTGCGTATAACTACATTCCCTCTACTATTTCTACCGTGGAACAATGTAATTTAATAAAAAAAATCCTCTTCCATGTAAAATAAGCGATGCGCTCAGAATTGTTGAACTTTGAAAAAAAAAAGATCTAAAGATACTCCTTAATATCTTGAGAACATTAATCCCAATTTTCCATACTTTTAATCCGATCTATTAGCATCTCTCGTCTAATTCGAATGGCGCTTTCACGAAGAGGATTTGGAGACGGATTATCAGGATTATCGAGAGCAAGTCGAGGACGATGCCGATGGTTCTACTCTCGAGATGTTAATACCATTCTATATAGACTTGGGTAAACCTTTCCCCGCGAATGGAGTTCCTCGATAACTGATCCATTGTGAGGGAAAGGAGAAAGTCGGAGATTACGAACTCACCTGTGTGCTTGTAAATCGAATTGACCCTTTGCACGTGCCTGGTCATCACCTCGATGCAAGCTTCCTCTGTGCCGTATCGCGCGAAAAACTGATGATCAGCCTGCAGATACAGCATGCACGTTGTCTTTCGTGGATCCACCGTTGCCCGTTTGTGAAGATGCCTCGCGATACGATCGCTGTTGACTCTTCTGGAACGATATTGGTCGGTGATGGTCTTTTCGTTTGGTTTTTCAATGTTATTTTATGTCATTTTTTAGAGTTCACGATACTGGATGGGCATCAAAGTGTAGAAGATTAGAGATCTTTTTTATTAATAAGAATTTAAAGTTTGAAATAAGTTGTGGACTCTTCGAGAAGAATGTTGACGGTGATCTCTTTCTTTATTTTTGTTTGATCTTTTTTGTATAGAGTTTAGGTGGACATTGAAATATAAAGATTGGAGATTTGTTATATTACTAACAAGGAAAGTTTTGGATCTGATATACTTCGATTTTGATGAAACTTTGTATAAGTAATTATGCGACATATTTAAGAATGTAGCTGGAGTTTGTTCGTGTCAGTTTTCAACTTTGAGGGAGATATCAACCCCTTTGTCCCAAGCGCTGTTTCTATATGTGCTTGCAAGTCGTAAACAATATAAGGTAACAAAAAGTAGTGGAATAGAAGTTATGCTGGTCACAGAGATCTCTAAAAGTTGCATGTAAATGTTGGTGAAAGAAACAGCCAGAGTAGAATGGGCAATACAAACACTGTACAGACACTGTACAGACAGCACACGAATAGGACGGATAGAACAAGCATAGGACAGGCTGAACAGGCACAGGACAGGCAGAACACGCACAGGACAAGCAGAACAGGCACAGGAGAGGCAGACTACGCACAGGACAGGCACAGAATTTGCAAGAACAACATTTATTAAATAAATAGTTTGTAGGATTAGAAACAATCATTTGTATTTTATGAATATTATGTCATATATGTTTGTATTGTCCAATACAAATAATGAATAAAGAATTTGTTAAATTGAAAATGCTTTTAAGCTTTATTAATCTCTACCCTTTCCCATTCATAAAATCCCAAAATTTCCTACAAATTCACAACAAGCGTATCATAGTTATAAGTTCTCTGATATGGTGACACCGTCCAACGGCAAGACAAATGGATCAAAAATTCGTCTGAGGTATTATTGGTTTACTGTACTTATGAGCTGAAGGTTACTTCAAGGTCAAATTTGAGCTTGCAAGCTCACACCTAATGGCTCAAACTAAAAAGCTCAATAAAAATTTCGAATTTCCTCCAAAAATTTGAGCTTTTTTAGTTTGAGCACGTAAGTATAGAGCTTTTGAGCAATTTTTCCGAATTTTTCGCAAAATTTCGACAACTCCGAGTGAGCTTTTTAGTTTGAGCATCGGTATCTGAGCTTGCAAGCTCACACCTGACGGCTCAAACTAAAAAGCTCAATAAAAATTTCCAATTTTCCCCAAAAATTTGAGCTTTTTTAGTTTGAGCATCGACATCTGAGCTTGCAAGCTCACACCTGATGGCTCAAACTAAAAAGCTCAATAAAAATTTCAAATTTCCTCCGAAAATTTGAGCTTTTTTAGTTTGAGCACGTAAGTATAGAGCTTTTGAGCAATTTTTCCGAATTTTCCGCAAAATTTCGACAACTCCGAGTGAGCTTTTTAGTTTGAGCATCGACATCTGAGCTTGCAAGCTCACACCTGATGGCTCAAACTAAAAAGCTCAATAAAAATTTCGAATTTCCTCCAAAAATTTGAGCTTTTTTAGTTTGAGCACGTAAGTATAGAGCTTTTGAGCAATTTTTCCGAATTTTTCGCAAAATTTCGACAACTCCGAGTGAGCTTTTTAGTTTGAGCATCGGTATCTGAGCTTGCAAGCTCACACCTGACGGCTCAAACTAAAAAGCTCAATAAAAATTTCCAATTTTCCCCAAAAATTTGAGCTTTTTTAGTTTGAGCATCGACATCTGAGCTTGCAAGCTCACACCTGATGGCTCAAACTAAAAAGCTCAATAAAAATTTCAAATTTCCTCCGAAAATTTGAGCTTTTTTAGTTTGAGCACGTAAGTATAGAGCTTTTGAGCAATTTTTCTGAATTTTTCGTAAAACTTCGACAACTCCGAGTGAGCTTTTTAGTTTGAGCCATTACGTCTGAGCTTGCAAGCTCATTTCAAGGTCAAATTTGAACTTGCAAGCTCACACCTAATGGCTCAAATTAAAAATCTCAATTAGACAGAGCAAAAGTTTCTCTTACATATTAGTGGTTTGAATGGGATATGGAATTTTGGGATAGAGTAAGGTTAAACATCTTTAACACTGTTTGAGATTTAACAAGTTCTTTATTCAATATTTATATTATACAACATTGCTTGTATCATCATAAAATAAAATTCTGTGTTTCTAAAACTACGAGCTATGTATTAAATAAAGGCAGTCTTTGGTTCTCTTGGCTGGTCTGTGACTCTCCTGCCTGTTCTGTTAGTGTTCTGCTTGTCCTATGTCTTTGCCGTCTGTTCTGCCTGATCTGCACTCGTATTGTTTGTCCTGCGTATGCATTGCTTGTTCTGCGCCTTTGCTTGTGCTGCCTAATCTGCCGGTCCTGTACTTCTTCTGCTTGCTATGCATTTGTACTGCTTGTCCTGTGCCTACACTGCATGCCATGTTCTTATATTGCTTGTCCCACATATGCACTGCTTGTCCTGCACCTTTGTTGTCTGTTCTGTCTGCTCTGCATTTGTACTGCTTGGCCTGCGCCTATGCTGCCTGACCAGTATCATTCGTTTACCTCATTTATGAGCTCATTTGCTCATATCGAGCAAAATTTGTCAATTTGGTGAGTGGCACGATGAGCGACAAATTAGAACGGTCTAAAATTTGTTTGAGATATTATTGGTTTACTCTACTGGTCCTCTCGACAGACAGGACATGTAGGAGTCAGCATAGAATGGAACGGATAGGCAGGAGACAGGAAAGACTGGAACGGAGTTGGCAGGAGACAGACAGGGTAGGCAAAATCAGACAGGATAGGCAGGAGAGATTTACGACAGGTAAGAGATGACCTGATGAACACCAGACGATGATCTTCCTTTTAATTTCTGTTTGTCACTTTCCGCATTTCTGAGAGTCAACGGCGGTCATTAAAATATAAAAAATAGCAGTTTTTTTTAAAGTATTCTTGGGATATGGGTATGAGGGGAGATTTTGAAGCAGCGTAGATGGGTGTACAACGTAGGAAAATTATACAAAGTTTCTAACGAGGGAATTCGAACCGGATACACCTATATGAGTATCAAAGCTCCGTTCTGGTTACCCTTATCGCTTTCAAGGATTTAACAATTGTAAAGGTTTAATACGTTTTATCAACTATGAACCGTGGAGAACAGCCACAGAAATACTTAATGCAAAGGTATCGACATTGTTGCGTTTCAAGTCAAATTGGTATTGGAAAATTCTCTGCCATTGTTCATTTCTTTTTATCTTATTTTTGTCAGAACTTAAGAAACTATGTATTAAAATATCAAGTACGTAGCTACTTTTCTTATTTAACTAATCATCTTCGTTGCAAGCTGATCCCTCTTTTTTCAAAGTATTTGTTTAAAATACTTAAGTATAACAAATTCAACGCCCGTAAATCTATTGTTACACATACTTTCCTCAAAAATGGACTTATACACTTTCAAAAATACCGACTCATATAAAACAAAACGATAAGAAAATATTTACAAAATATATATCTTAATAAATGAAGATAAAGCTTCAACAGCAAGTACTTTACGACACGTCTGCTGTAATATCGTCCACTATCAACCAGTCGCAACGAGTAATTGATAGTAATCGGAGAACCTTCCACCACCGATATCGCCTGGGAAGCGATCAATCTCACAGTTTCCTCCCTCGAACTTGCAGGAAAAGAATCGAACCGAGATTAGCCCCAAATACGTGTACCAGTCTCGATCCACGGAATCGTTCGTCCTTTCGGCCGCAAGTTTGAATTCGGATTTGCAAGACGCTGATAGAGAATTTGCCTCACGGAATACGTTGGAATTCGCCGTTCTCCACGGTATAACTTTCGCGAGAAGGAACTTACGTGTCCACGTATCTTGGTCCGTTATCTCTCTCGGAAGTTAAGACCCGTGCGCTGTTTTCCTTGGAGTAAAGGGCGACGTTTTCGCCGAGCAGGGGTTCGTAAAACGCCATGGAACTACCGTTGTAACTGAAAGCAAGAGTAATCGTGCGAGTAAGATAAGCGAACTTTCATTTGCCTAATGCGTTTTCACGTTTGGAATATCGATCGTACGGTAACTGCAAATTGCAGGCGTCGATCGTTCGAACGTTTTGAGGGGGATAAAAAAAAAGAGGGGGAAAATAGAAACGAAAGAAAGGAAGAGATTCAACGGCAATCCCGAATTCGATGGTAAACGATTTGAGACAGTTCAGAGAGAGAGAGAGAAAGCGATGTAATCTGGCTAAAAGTGTAACGCGATTCTCGACGAGAAACGTCGAAACTTTGCCCAATTTAATCGTGAGATACGTACGGAATCATCTGCGAAATTAATGCGGAGGAACGAGCTTGTACCAAATTGATAAACCTCCGGCGGATATCTGTCAGTGAGCATACCACGTAGGTGTTGCATTTCCAATTAACGTAACGCGATTTATTTTGACGTAACGACGACCCCCAGCCGAAGCAATCGTCGATATAATTAAATAATTAGACAGTCGTGGGAAAATAACATCGTCGTTGCATCGATCTCCTTTTTTCCGTGCGTATTTCCTTTTTATTGAGATTTTCACAATTATTACAACTCCACATATAATTCCAGCTGCAGAAATCATCGATGTGATTAAATATTTAGGCAGTTGTGAGAAAATAATTTTATTGCCGATTTGATTACGTGTTTTGCTTTAATATTGACATTTTCGTACTTTTTGTATCTCGACAAACGGTCTATTGATGCAATTAGAGAGTAGTGAGAAAGAATTATTATTGGATAGATCGCGTTTGCTTTTGCTTATATTTCATTTCTACCGCTAATTTCTGTTATTTCGATCATTTTTGTATCTCTATGTACGCTGTTTATATTTCAAGAAATAAAGGTAGCAAGTAAACTGCTATTCTCGGGATAACTTTGCACCGTTTTATCCTCCAGGAAAATACGATACCGGTGATATTTCCAAGCTGGCTGGAGGCAAATATAAGAATTCCCTTCCGCTAAGAAACTTCGCGGAACCTTAGGATAGAACCAAAAATGAGCCTGTAATATTTTATCGGGAATAAAACGCGAGAGGTTCCAGACGGAACGTATTTCGTTACGATAGAAATGAGAGAGCAAGAAACCAGAGGGTGCCTCTGGATAAAAAAAAGAAAGGGAAAAAGGGAAATAATAAAAAAAAAATTGAAAGAAAGACCTAGCGACCAACGGAGAGGAACGTTGGGACAAATCGAGCCAATCCCTTTGTAAATTATGCATCGTCCAACGAGCCAACGAAATCCATTTCGGCTGAAATCCAACGGAACGGGACGAGTTAGGCGCGACCTTTGGAAAATGTTAATTTCTCATGAATTTCATATCCGTAATCCCGCGATCATGCGATAGGGACGGGCTTCCGATGAATCGGAGAGGAGCAAATTGAGGGATTTCCCCATTTTCGTCTGTTTTCATTCGTTATGGACCTGAGGGAACATTTTTCGCGGGTGAAAAGTGATCGTAGATATATTACGAGATAGGCATTGAAACTCAGATCCCTTTGTTTCCCGGAGGAATGTGCAATGTTCAGATTTTAGTCATTACAATATTTAGTTAACACTAGACTTACGGAGTCAATTTGGCTCATTCAACATTTGATTACTACATATATAATATATTGGTTAGTTAATTTTTGAACAATAAATCATTCATTTCAATTGATTTGGAACTATTTTCTTTGCAAAAAATTTCACTTTTCTTGTATGATTCAAATTGGCTCACTTCAGAAAAATAGCTATATCAATTTCCGTAAATCTAGTGTTAAAATACTCTGAACATTCTGTGAACTGACAATTATTATTGATATGAAACTTACATATGTATGTGCAATTTGTTACACTGTTTTTCTTCCCTGAAATCGTGTAAAACGAAGCTGTCTAAATGCTATAGCAACCTCTAAACTATCGAAGTCGTCAAAATGACCAGTTCTCAATTTTTTCAAAAAATTTCCTAAGTTGATAGGCTAACCATCAAGTAAATATTTCACTTTTATGTTATAAAACTTGAATCACTTAAATGACCATCTTCTATATCTCTTCATTTTTCTTTTTTTCAAAGTATATTTAAATATGATAGATATAACATCGATAATTCTAATATTAACCCTTTTAGTGTCGGATGACGAAATAGCATCGCTAGTATATTGCTAAGACTGGACATCGAAGGGTTATTATACACATTCCAATGCGATATCAGTAATTTTATAACAGATAATTGTAATTTTATGGCAGATAATACATAATTTATTCTCTATATTGCGAGTTTATATGAAACCATAGCCAAATGGCAATTCTTTTTATTCGCAGCTACATTTGTTATAAATACAATAAATTTTTTCGGTCGACACTAAAAGGGTTAAACACTCCTACTTACAATTACCGAAAAAAGTCTCAAAGAAATAACAATCATTTAAATGTCGTCATCTCAGTGATTCGAGACCCACCTACAACCGTAGCTTCTTCAGAAAACTCCCGTAAAATTCCAAAGAAAGAAAGGGAGAGATCAATAACATCCGCAAATCCAAGCCTGCTCCCAAAATTTACCCTCCTAGCCTTCATCGATCTCACATACGAGCCGACATTTCGCACAAACAACTTGGATCAATCGCAAATATACGTCCAAAGCCCTCAAAGGGTTAAACCTTTGTAGTTAAATCCTTACCTTTCTAAAGATTCAGCCAAAATTCCTCGATGTAACCGATGACTGGCGCAAGGCGATGAAACCCTTGGCAGCGAAACATCCGAGGCGCGATAAGCAATGGTATGATAAGCTGGCGAAGTGTCCTCTTCCTTATTTGCGTATCTACTGGTAGGCTCGATGTAATACTCCTCGAAACCGGTGACGAGGGTGCCGTCGAAGAGGCCATCCTCCGTCACGATGCCCTGCACCACGGCGCTCTCATCCTCTGTAAAATGGAGGGTGAAAAAATAGGGGTTACTGGACGGAAATGAAGTTACCATCCGTTTTTTTTTGCTTCCACGACGTTCGCTCAACGAAACGCGGCTGTAGAAATGACCGGGGGGAAATTATCGCTTGGGATGTTCAGGGATAGTTTATTTCTCGAATGTTCTTTTTTTTTTACAAGCTGCGAGTTTACTCTGGCTCGTTTATGTCGAGCAATTCGCTGCTCTTTCGTACGCTAGGTGATTCTCGATACGGCCTCGTTTCGAGGAGACGTA
The DNA here is from genome assembly GCA_910591515.1 of Cerceris rybyensis. Lineage (NCBI taxonomy): Eukaryota > Metazoa > Arthropoda > Insecta > Hymenoptera > Crabronidae > Cerceris > Cerceris rybyensis. The sequence continues at coordinate 10,574,864 of OU342795.1, forward strand.
ATGCTCGTTTTATTCTATTCGTTTCGAAGTTGAAGTGGGTACGTTTCATCCAAACGGAAATGGCAGGTGATTTCATTGGATTTCACGTCGAACGATTGGCAGATTCGAAAGTTTAGCGCGAATGGCTGATCCTTTGAGACGTGTCGCGTTTTGTTCTCCGAATGTTGAGGCTTTGGGAGTGTTCAATTTTTAATACACTGAAAACTATCAAGATTTTTGAGAGTAATATTGACTATATACTATTTGTGAAGAAGTTGAAGTGAGTAGGTTTGATCAAAATGGAAGTAGCAGGTGATTTCATTGGATTTCGCGTCGAACGATTTGCAGATTTGAAAGTTTAGCTCAAATAGTTTATCCTTTGAGACGTTCTGTTCTACAAATGTTAATGCTTTGGGAGTGTTAAATTTTTAATTACTGAAAACTGTCATTATTTTTTAGAGTAATAATTGTGTTACATTACTCGTGTACACGTTGAAGTGGATACGTTTAATCGAATCAGAGTTGACAGGATATTTCATTGGATTTCGCATCAAACGATTGACAGATTCGAAAGTTTAACGCGAATGGCAACGTGTCGCGTTCTGTTCTCCAAATGTTGATGCTCTGGGAGTGTCAAATTTTTAATTACTGAATAGTGTCAACATTTCTGAGAGCAATATTCGTTATACATCACTCATGTACAATTTGAAGTGAGTACATTTTACTGAATCGGAATTAACAGGAAATTTCATTGGATTTCACGTCGTACGATTGGCAGATTCAAAAGTTTCGCGCGAATGGCTGCTTCTTTCAAACGTGTCGCGTTGTATGCTGCAAACGTTGATACTTCCGGAGCTGTTACATTTTAAATTTCTCTAAAGTATCAACATTTCTGAAAGGTAGTAGCGCTAGGTTGCTACGTTTCCCGATAAAACCGCCCAACTGTTAAGTCCGTTATGGGAAAAGCAGTTGGAGAAGAGTTCTACTAAAAGTACAGGACGCCTCATAACACGTGGGACTAACTTCCATGGTGGACTTAGGATAGCAAGATAGAAGAACGCGAATTCTCAAGTTCGTTGGGTATTTTTACGGTTTAGTAATTTTTAATGTAACTCTTATTTGATTTCGAGTGACAGCAATATCTAAAATTATTATTGCGAGCATGAACAAATGATTAGATTTGAAGAAAACAAAGTCTTGCGCTTTTTTCAAAACCAGAAGCACCCTGTAAAAATATGCATCTTAAAAGTCTATCGCTGCAGGGGTAAATTTCGCGATCATAACTGTCTGACTATAAACTCAACCAGTCCGCTTGCTGGAGAAGATCAAGAAAATTGATCTTTGTTTTTTCGTAGTCTCGAAGCCGAGCGTTGTTCCTCCAGGCTGTTATTGATACAATATTACACTATTTTCTGCGTACTTTACGAAATTATATCGCGCAGGAGAAAAATAAACGGTGCGCGGTTTTCGCGAAGCCGCTTGTTTTTCCGTGGGAAGCGAAAACGTTTTTTTACAACTCCGCCTCCGTTTTTCGTTCGCTTTAAACAACCCACCGCCTCCTCCATTTCATCCTCTTCACCCTTTCACCCTCTACGTGCGAAGGGGTGAGCGCGAAAAAGAGGCCAGAATTTTTATTTCCATTTCGACGTGCGTGATTGATATTTTCGCGACGTGACGGCGAAATTGCCGACGGAATATTTCGCGAATTGTCGGCCAGGGTAGTTTCGTATTTAGTTCGATATTTTGTCGGCCATCGAATATTTACGTTTCGATTGGATCTCCTTGCGGGCTCAAATAAATTCGAGTGCTACCCGGCGAATTCACGTTCACGAAGTGTGCTAAAGTAGAACGAGACTGTTATTTGTCCTCTACAAGATGAGTTCGCGGTTACACGGAGAAATTTCTCTAGAAGTTACTGAGAAACTCAAATTTCAAAGCTTCATTTGTGCCATAGTAACTCCACGGTTATTAAAATTACATGTAATATTCCTTTTCTTCATTTCTTATGCATCTTCACGACTGCACTAATTCTATTGATGATTCTGAGAGCTTTACACAGTTTCCAAATTCCCAAGATACAGGTCGGTAAAAATTACCCAAATACAATGGATAATTGTTCCAAAGCTTACAATCTACAGAGTACCGATCCTGATCGAATTTTAAAGCTTCATTCCTGACATAAAAACTGCACGGTTATTAAAATTACATGTAATATTCCTTTTCTTCATTTCTTATGCAACTTCACGACTACTGCACTAATTCTATTGATGATTCTGAGAGCTTTACACAGTTTCCAAATTCCCAAGATATCGGTCGGTGAAAATAACCCAAATGCAATGGATAATTGTTCCAAAGCTTACAACCTACGGAATACCGATCCTGATCGAATTTTAAAGCTTCATTCCTGACATAAAAACTGCACGGTTATTAAAATTACATGTAATATTCCTTTTCTTCATTTCTTATGCAACTTCACGACTACTGCACTAATTCTATTGATGATTCTGAGAGCTTTACACAGTTTCCAAATTCCCAAGATATAGGTCGGTGAAAATTACCCAAATACAATGGATAATTGTTCCAAAGCTTACAACCTACAGAGTACCGATCCTAATCGAATATTAAAGTTTCATTCCTGGCATAAAAACCACACGGTTACTAAAATTACAAATAATATTCCTTTTCTTCATTTTTCATGTATCTTCCCGACAACTGCACTAATTCTATTAATGATTCCGAGAGCTTTACACAGTTTCCAAATTCCCAAGATATCGGTCGGTGAAAATTACCCAAATACAATAGATAATTGTTCCAAAGCTTACAATCTACAGAGTACCGATCCTGATCGAATTTTAAAGCTTCATTCCTGGCATAAAAACCACACGGTTACGAAAATTACAAATAATATTCCTTTTCTTCATTTTTCATGTATATTCCCGACAACTGCACTAATTCTATCGATAATTCTGAGAGCTTTACAAAGTTTCCAAATTCCCAAGATATAGATCGATGAAAATTACCCAAATACAATGCATAATTGTTCCAAAGCTTACAACCTACAGAGTACCGATCCTGATCGAATTTTAAAGCCTCATTCCTGGCACAAAAACTGCACGGTTATTAAAATTACAAATAATATTCCTTTTTCTAATTTTTCATCTATTTTCCTGACTATTGCCCTAATTCCATCGATGATTCTACGAGACCTAAACAGTTTCCACATTCTCGAGATTGAGACCGACGAAAATTCCCCAAATACAACGGATAATCGCTCCAAATCTTATAATCCACAGAGTATCGACCCTAATCTCAATTTTAAAGCTTCATTCGTCACATAAAAATCCTATAGTTATTAAAATTATTGATAGAATTTCTTTTCTTCATTTCTCATCCATCTTCACAACAGCAGTACTAATTCCATTAATGATTCTAAATAAGATCTTTAAACAGCTTCCAAATTCTCAAAATGTAGACCGACGAAAGTTCCCCCCCATGCAATGGATCATCGTTCGTCAGAATGTTGATAAAGTTACGTTATAATAAATACCCAGTTATTTATACCTCTAGAGACAAGCTCTGTTCCGGTATAAGGACAACAGGTGTTGGATACAAGAAGAGCAGCAAGAAACTGTCTCAAGATCGATTAATCATCCTCTGTTTATACAAGGTATAAGAGCGTATCCATAGGGGTAGTAAACACGTTTTTGGTCGTATATTGTGCACGTTTGATGTTTCATTCGTCGATTATGACATACTTGGATCATTTGAGTACCACTGATAAAAAGAATTACCTTGGATTTCACTCGGGTTAAATAAGACGAAGGAACAAACGGCAATGGCGTCCATAGCAGAGTTAAATGTACGTTTCTAGGTGAGAGAAATGAAGTAGACGGCAGAGGGGAGGTCGCCTTTTCATACGGAAATCGAGCGAATCGCCGTCTATTTAGATTCCAGAAGCCCGGCTAACTTCGTTTTCGTCTCTCCACCTTCGTCGACGGCTCCGCATCCGGATAGAACGATAGATTCCCAGGGCAAGCTCGAATGCTCCGGATTGCCCGGGAGATAAGAAGAGACGGGGCTGGGAAGTGTGGAGCCTGGGGGTAGAAAGATTGAGAGGCTGAGGGGTGGAGAAACTGAGGACGGAGAAATTAAGCGACGGAGAATCCGAAGTTGTGGGACAGAGAGCAGAAATGAAAGGATAGAAGAAGGGTAGGTAAAACATAAAAGAGGGAAAGCAAAAGGAAAAAGAAGAAGGAGGGAAGAAGGATATAAGAAAGGAGAGATGCTGAGAGGTAGAAGTATCGAAAGAGGGTATCCTAAGAGATGGAGATTCCAAGGAACGAACGTGCTGAGAAGTGGAAAAGACCAAAGGAAAGCTCGGTTGAAAAACGTAGAAGTAGAAATGTAGAAAGACAGAGAGTCAAAATGACAGAGGGAAAAGAAGAAAGATAGAAAACGGCGAAGTGGAACGAAAAGCTGAGCGCTTTTTGCAGGTTAAAGAAGGAGAATGAGAGTCGGGAGGGTAAGAGAAGTATATATCCCTCATTTCCGTCCCTAGCGTCCTCCTCGACGAGAATTACACCATTTCTACGAGTTCATAATTTCCGGACGCAGTTTTGAGCCTCATTGGCTCGAAAAATGGGTCGATGAATTCAAGATCGCGTGGTCCACCGAGGAAAGATTCAACGCTGATGTTAATTAAACGATGAACACGCGACTATGTATTTATTACTGGGTAGGAAACGTGCAAGATAAGTTGGTAAGTTTACGAGCAAGTGTGTCGTTTCAACTTCGTACGATACAGCAACATATTTCACGTTCAAACTTCCACCAGCGTTGGGGAAAATATGGGTCAAAATATTTTTAAAAATTCCGACGAATACGTAGTTCCCCATTCGTGAACTTTGTCCTTTTCTCTCATGGTATCTTCATCTCTTCCATTTTCTTTCTCACTGTAAAAAGTCAATGGAATAGTTTTTGTTTTGTTTTGAATAAGTTTGAAAAAAAACTCGTACGAATTTAGAAGTTGAACGATCGGTGTTTTTAGATGAAAGAATAAAAATCGAAGAATTATTAGAAAATCGTTCTGTGCAATTAAGTGTTTTAAATCCCCCCCATGGAATCGCGGATGACTGAATTCGTCCCTCGTGATAATCGATACCCTCGAACAAAGGGAACGATTGGACAAAGAGCTTTCCTGCTTCAAACGATCTAACTCCCGATGCGGGAGTACGAGCCGACGGAATTACCATTTAAGCGAATCGAAATTTTCTCATCGAATCTCGTGGATTGCAAGAAGCGGGAGAGGTAGGAGAGAGAAAAAAAAGAGAGACACCTTTTTCCTGTCTCATAATACTCTCCTGTGAGAAGAGTAACGAGGGTGATTTATTTCAACGCCGTGAAACTCAACACTGAATATCAGAACTGCTGTTCGTCGTCGATTCTGAAAAATTGTTCGGTCGTATTAAATCTGATTTCGTTGAGGTAATTTTCTCTTGACGATTGCTAAGTGGAAAGAGGCACTTTTATTCTGACTACAGTAGAGTTCCGCTAAGAGCGCCGCCTAGGGGCTGTAGGGGAAATAATTCCGAGAAATCTCTGTCCCCACTATCGCACTAGCTCGAATTGTTACCCGAGTGTCTCTTAAGAGCACATAAGGTTTGTACTTTTAAATGGTTGAGAGTGGGGGACACTCTTCGTACGCATTGAGGGGAAGGCGCTCTTAGCGGATACGCTCTTAGCGGAACTCTACTGTATTACTTCCGATGTTAAGTAAAAAATAATACTTTGTTTCAGAGAATTTGTCTTCTTAAAATCTCTATTAACACTAGAACGACAAAGTAAGTCAAAATGACTTGTTCACACTTTTTTCTAAAAATTTTCTAAGTTTACAGGAGAGTCCTAGACTAGAAATTCTAAGTTAATCTTATAAAACACAGATTATCAAACCGATTTGATTCCTCTTCTTCCAAATTACTTATTTTATACATTTAAATGTAATAAATTTAACGTCGGTGGTTTTAGTGTTAATACACTTCCATAGCTACGTGTGAGGAAGGGTTTTGGAGAACATTTTTGACAAAAATTCTGAAATATACGATAATTATAGAACAGAAAAATTACGTTTACGTTTTGTCAAGTGTTTGCAACACTGAAAGATAAATAAAACTCAAACAGTCTTCGCGTTCTCCAAACCTCAGGCAACATTCTCCCGCGTGTACCAAGAGGCGAAGAAACCTCTTGGAGAACACCTTGGGAGACAACGGTGTAAATTCAGAGTAATCGATCCAACAGAGCTCCTCACGGACTAAACTCTCGACAAAGTTTCTATTTCCAGAAATTAGGATTCACCTTCGAGAATATCTCTCCACGACAACGAACAAGCTCAAGAAAGACCTTGACCGATGCGCGTCTTGAGAATTCCATCCAAGATGAAGTCCGAAAATTTTCCACCATTGGTTCCACTTTAAAGAGAAAATAACATTTTAAAAAAACTCCGCAAAATATCTACACAAACATCGTTAACTTCCATTATTTTCATCGCAGTGCACGATAGCAGAAAACAGAAAAAAAATTGTTCTAAAACGTATACGCGCGCTTCGACGATGCTCGTTTAAACGAACTTTTTTCCAATTTATAAAAAAAGAGGGGTGCGGCCGGGGATTCGTTTTTCGGCTACATATTGGAGTATGGCTGAGTCGGTTCGCCGTGAAATACATTTCGGGGGCGATCGTGCGGGCACGCGAAATGGTTTATAAAACGATATCGTCGAGTTCTCCAAGTTCCCGCGTTCGCTTAGATTGCAGCGGTCAGTTTTTGCAGTCGCAGTCGATACCATGGTCCTCGAAAGGGGTTTCCGCGAGAAATAATGGAATCCCTGCGGATGCTCGGATTCGAGGGATTCGTGGGAAGAGATCGGGACGTTATTGGCTCGAATTAGTCGTTTGCACTTTGAGTGGCAATTGAATGCGAGTATTCTCGTCCCTCTACTCGGGAAGCGCTCAAATGGTGCCATTTAGGATTCAATACCGTTGGTGTATTTATGTTTTTTTTTTAAATATCTATGATGAAGAGATCAGTCTATGCCACTAAATATAGAGCTTTGACGGACCTTTTGCAATTTTTTTTTATGGATATCAGTCGACTTTGATATCAGTAGATATGGAGAACATGAGAGAATTTTCTAACGACAATCGAATCCATCAAAATATTAGGTGTACAAAATAATTCTCGGCCCCCAGATTTCATCGACCACAAAACCTATTCAGATTAGAATTTTTCCAAATTTGAATAGTCATTCTAAAGCGCCATTTGTTAGTTTTAAAATAAGATACATCGCATGACTCTACTCCAGACATAACGTGAAAAATCATGTGTAGAAGCGATGTCGTTCGATAAGCAACATTTAAGGCACTGTTTTCTTTTCGCGTTTCAACTAAAAAAAAGAAACGCTATATCGTGCAGCACTTGTAAAAAATGGTTTCAACAGTTTCGAATATTCTCCAGAGTTAGCCCCTTCAAATAACCACCTATTTCGATCCCTACAACACCACCTAACTGATTCTCAATTCAAGTAAGTTGAACAGGTCTATAAATGCCACAATGATTTCATTGATGTGAACCACTATCATTTTTCCGATCTGGAATCCGACAATTACCTGAGAGATGGCAAAAACGTATAGAAAATGAAGAAGATTATGTTTAATATTGAATTTATATCAACATTGTTATAAATAAATGTCAAAGTTAGTCAAAAAAGGCCGAGAATTAATTTGTACACCTATTATTTTGTTTGTGTGAAACATGCCTCGAAGTTCTTGACGCTATTTGATAAAGCTGGTACGGGGCACATTATAATTTTGTTGGTAAAAAAAGGTCGAGAAATTGGAAAGTTTTTCCCGCTGCTCGGAATGGCTTGCTGCTTTTTTGCGACACTGACAAACGACCGAGAGAAAAGAGGGTGAAGAAAGGCGGAGGATAACGAAATATAGATACGAATCGATAGATACAGAGATACAAATTACAAAAAGTATATGCTGCATGTATAAAAAGGACACGGGCAGTCAAACGTGAAAAAAGCCGTCGAAGAAGAAAAAAAAAAAGGAAAAGAACATTCGTGAGGAGAGTCGATCGAATTTCAAGAGGTAGTTTCCGGGTCTAGATTTTACCGGGGGATCCGTAAGAGGGTGGCGGTTAATTCGATCCAATTTCGCGGAGAAGGTTAAGCATGAACGGTGATTCCCTTCGGAGGAGTTTGAGCGTAATCGATGTGCGCTTCAACGAGGTCACCAACGCAGCCTCGAGGATGTTCGACGGGGTTGCCGCGGTACTCCTGGACCACGCTTCGTTCTCCAGGGAGTCTTCGTTCCTCTGGAAGGAGTTTCTGTGCGGTCGCAAGCCCGCCAAAGTTCAAGAAGTGTAAACGACAAAGGGAAACTGGGAGGAAACAGCAGGAGAAGGACAACGATGAAGAGAGAGAAAGAGGGGAAGCAGAAAAGGAAATTAAACTCGAGCACGCAGAGATCGTTACTTCCGTGGAATTCTTCGAGCTCATCGAGACACGTATCTTGCCGCGAAGAAGACCGTTCTAATTGCTACTTCTCTAATCAGAGTCTATTGTTCGCTCGCGGAGAGCCGACCGATATTAATCATTTCTTTGTGCCTCTCTCCGCGGGAGTTATAAATTCACGGTGGATATTGGTTCTATGAGAAACGAAATTCATTTTGATTTGAAGCTTCTAATGTCGGAGAATTAATTTGATAGTCTCAGGCAGGGTAATTATAGCGGGGATGTAATTGTTTGAGGAGACTCGAGGATTGGTAATCGAATTGGATGGGAAGCTGTGTGGACTTTGGTGTTTTAGCACTAGAACTATCAAATTAGTCAAACTGACTAGTACGTAATGTCTGTCAAAAATTTCTTAAAGTCTATAAGAGAGTCGTAGAATAAATATTCTACGTTCATATCACAGCACATAGATTACCAAATCAATCATCTTTTTCACCTCTTAACACTAAAACTACCGACGTTATATCTACTAAAATTTAGATACATTTAATAAATAGTGTAAAAGAAGAGAAATTAAGAGGAGAAAGAGGTGAGCAATTAAGTAATTTATGTTTTGTAAGACAGAAGTGGAATATTTGTTTCATGGCTTCCCTATCAATTTAGAGAATTTTTAGAAAAAATAGGGTATCGGTTATTTTGACCGGCTTGGTAGGTTTAGTGTTAATTAATATATTAATCCCTTGCTCTACGATTTGTATTGTGACTGCCTCCGCTATAATTCAAAATTTGATTGCTAAAGAAAAATTAATCAGCAATTCTTGGTATTTCCTATAATTTAACGTAATATTAGTGTTATAGAAATAATATTATCGCGTTGCGTCTCATTAATATTTTCAATGCAATAGGTATCCAAAAATTTCAAAATTTTTTATTCCATTAACCTCGACACGAGTGTCATTCGTTATTGTAGGGCGAGGGGTTAAATAAATTCTTTGAGAAGTATTCAAGATGCGGAAAATTTGATGGATTTATGTTTTATTAGATAGACGCAGAATATTCACTCCACGATTTTCGTATAACCCCGGAGAATTCTCGAAAAAAAATTGGCAACTAGTCATTTAGAGTTGATAGCTCTAGTGTTGAAATTTCCAATTTCCAATCAGTGGATTCACCTACAAATCTCTGGAAGATTTTTGCTAAATTAGATTTAACACTAGAACTACCACACCAGTCAAAATGACTGGTACACAACGTTTTCCAAAAATTTTCCAAGTTCATATAAAAGCCATAGAACAAAAATTCTGCGTCCATCACAAAAGACATAAATCACTAAATTTATCATGCTTTCTGCTACTCGATTCCTTCTTTTTCAAAGTACATATTTAATATATTGTGATATGATAGATTTAACGCCGGTACTTAGTTCTAGTGTTAAATACATCACAACCTCGGTGATTCGGAACCCATCTAAAACTAATCTAAAACTGTAACTCTTAGGCGATATGACCGCAGAAGTTAAAGCCGAGAAAAAAAATGAAGGAAAATTTGAATTGCACGACCACTATCTCGCGGTATATGCACACCGGTAGAACACTATCCAGAGCTGTAAACAGTATCGCCCAATTTCGCAGTCTTGCGATAAAATCAGCTGCAAACTCTTTGAACGTAATTGACCTCTTTCTCGACGCGATATTCTATTTCGCAGCAGGGCTGCAGTTCACTCGAAGAGGGAAGAAACTCGGTTGCAGTCGATTCGAGCTCGTTCAGGGAGGACATCGAGAAGAATCATCTTCAGGCTATGAGCAGCCAGTGCTGATGAGATGTTTCTCAATTGTAATTCTATATTCCATTTCACGAGCGTAAGAAGTGCTCGAAAAAGAAACTGGTTAATTCTACTTAATTTCGGTGGTAAAAGAGTGCGGCGAGGAACATTAGAGGGAAAGAAAATCGAAGGTAGAACGTGACAATCGAAAAGGGTTGGCTCGTGGGAGATTGAACTCGAGAAAGCATTCTAACGATCGTTACTTTTATCACGAACGTTTTGAGTTATGGTGTACAAATTTATATTTCTTGCTTCAAGTATCCCCCTAACGTTTTTGAAGAACGGTAACGATCTCACGTTGAAATTAATTCTCGACATTTCCATCGTGCTGTCGATGGCTAGACTGAACGGTGAGAGTGTTATTTAGCTATTAAATATGTAGCGAATTTATTTTAAAATCTTAACGAACCGGAAATTTTGTTGCTTCGATGATGTTGCAGTAGGGTGAGCGAGATAAAGGGAAAACAGAAATGAAAACACATAGAGAATATTTAGAAATAATAAGTACGGTTAAAAGAATGAATTTCTTTTGCATAAGGCACCGATTTGAATTTGAAATTAATTTTTAACATTTCCATCGTGCTGTTGAGGGCTGGACTGAACGTTAAGGGTGTTATTTAGCTATTAAATATTTAGCGAATTTATTTTGAAATCTTGGCGAACCGAAAGTTTTGTTGCTTCGATGATGTTGCAAGGGGGTGAGCGAGATACAGGAAAAGCAGAAATTAAAATACAGAGAATATGTAGAAATAATAAGCACGGTTAACACGTTAACCCCTTGCACTATCGGTAAACTCGGTAAGAATCCATGCCTAAACCGAACGCCCGATATACGATATCTTGCGACTGACAAAGATTACCGCGCTAATATTTACTTCACGCAATGGAACTTCTGTGAAACTCAATGAATTTGAATCAAAGTCTAAATTGAATAATCCTGCACGGGGACATACGATCTTATTCAAGATATGAATACTTTGCCCGAGATTAATACCACGAGTCAGACTCGTGATATTCAAGTTTGGCCTAAAATTTTCATCACGAGTCAGACTCGTCGAAATAGTGCAAGGGGTTAAGCGCCACGCTCGTTTCTAGAGACCTGTGCTACACTTCCCGTTTAGGCCCTTTATTAAGAAAGATATATTTCTATTTGTTTTAATAAACTACATTAATTTTTAATAAAATGCTTTATTTCTTACTTAAAATGACTAATTATAGATTGGCCAAGCGCGACAACGTAGCTTAGGGAAAAAACTAATCGTTGATTTTCATTGATCAGCGTCAACATAAACGAAAAATCAACGACCGGTCCGTTAGGACCGGTGTGGCGTTTAACGTGTTAAAAGGATGAATTTCTTTTCCATAAGGCATCGATTTGTCTCTGAAATTAATTTTCAACATTTCCATCGTGCTGTCGAGGGCCGGACTGAACATTTGGGGTGTTATTTGAGCTGATAAATATGTAGCCAATGTATATTGTAATCTTGGCGACCTTTGTTGCTTCGATGATGTTGCAAGAGGGTGCACGAGATGGAGAAAAAACAGGAATGAAAACAGATAAAGAATATATAGAAATAATAAACAGAGTTAAAAGCAAGTGTTTCTTTTGCATAAGGCAACGATGTGACGTTATGGTGTACTTTATATTTCTCGCTTGAAGCATCCCTTAGCGTTTTTGCAGAACGAAAAGGGTAACTGTTGAAGACAGAGGTCTAATAATTGCTCAATTTCCGGTTGCTACGAGAAGTCGCCGTGTCCCTGTGAATTCTGAGGATGGTAAATGTAATCACGTTGTTTCGACGATTGCCACTGACGGAAATATTCGAGAATAAGTATCAAAACGGGAAGCGGATAATTCCACGCGAAAAGGGGTTCTCGTGGGGATGGTGAGAATGAGAGACGAGACGGAATGGATGTCAGTTTGAAAGTTGGAAATGGAGAAAGATGGAAATTGCGAGAGAAAAGGGGTACGAGGATCACGAGGGTAGAAACGAACGAAGCAGAGAGGATTGGAGGCAGCAGCAGAGGGCAGAAGAGGAGATTTCACGGAGGCAGTCGGCCGCTTTTACGGAGGAAAGCTCCGCGGCACTCGTTAGTGGAAAAATCCAATTTGGTCGACGATTCGCCACGCCGAATCGCCAAACTCGAACAATGCGCGCACCCCCTCTGGCACCCCTAGCACCCCCTATCGAAAATACAACGGGAATATGGCACAACGAACTCGTTTTTATTGATTAACAATTAGATTACGACCAATCGCCGGTGCATTGATTTGAATCGATGCACATCCCCACCCCCTGACCCCTTCGGCTGAACGCTGTTTTTCTCCGTGCTCCTAGTTTCTTTTGGAAAGAGAGCCACTCGTTTTCTCTCTGTCTCACTTTCTTTCACTCTCTTCCAACGGTCTGACTGTGAGTTTTCGATTCTTTTTAATTAATCGTAGACCCGATCGGCTGCTAATTAAGTTTGCCGACGAGGCTATCGATAAGATCGCAGCTGCACACTGGCTGCAAAGTGGCGCGCAAAGGTGCTCAAGATATTTTGTTTTCCTTTTATTTTTACTCGCTTTGACGAGAAATACGCGCAATTAGCGAAGCGTACATAATAATCGTCGATTCTTTTTTCTTACTTTTCGTGCCTCGTTACGGGAACTCGGCCTTTGACGACAACGGAATAATTTTCATCGCCGGGAGACACTGTATATTTGATAGTTGGATATTTTTGTGAATATTCTATGTGACTGTATCTAGTGGTTGTCATTTTTTTATAAGCCTTCTTCTACGCCTTCTAGAGTTCATCGTCATGAATGACTCAGAAATTATGAAAATTACCGATTACAAAGAGAATTTCTCTACCTCGAGTCTACTTTAATCAAACTCCGAGTCACCTCTGATTAAAAGCAAATGAGAAGTGTTCTATCGCACTACCAATTCTCTCTACATATTTTCTCGCAAATACCAAACCACCGTTGAATCATAGGGAGAAATACTCTTTGAAAGCAACACCAAAAATACACCCCAATATTTCGATTCGACACATCCCCATCTGCCGACTCACTCCTCGATATTTCACAAGTGTTCTTCATCCTCTCTACGTTCAGTCGTTCGACCAAACATCAACGGTTATAAACGCTAAAAGGAATTTCAGATGGTTTGGCGCAACAGCCTGGATTAATTTCCTCTTTGACTGGGATAGTCGAGGCACGACACTGTCGAGAATTCGCGAGATTCAACGGAAGGGCAGAGATTCCCTCTACATGTCGGGTCGTCGAAACGGATTGCAGATCACGAGCAGGCCAAGTTGCTCTCTGCGCGCGAAACACCGACGACAGAATGTGGACATTCGGCCTCGTTTGTCGATTGACTATTGGATTACTCCGACTGTCATTATGTAGATTCCAATCACCGTGCGGCTTGCTTTGCGTGTAGGTACAGAGCCCTCCTCCCTCCAACCCCGGACTCCGTTCCTCGTCTGGATTATTAATTATTTCGTTCAGCGTAATCGCATCGATCCGACGTCGAAATTAATTCTCGACAACATTTCCATCGTGCTGTCGAGGGCTGGACTTAACGTTGAGGGTGTTATTTTAGCTATTAAATATGTAGCGAATTTATATTGAAATCTTGGCGAACCGGAAATTTTGTTGTTTCGTTGAAACTGTAAGGGGATGAACGAGATAAAGGGAAAATAGAAATGAAAACAGAATAGAGAATGTATAGAATTAGTAAGCAGAATTAAAAGGATGAAGTTCTTTCGTGTAGGGGAACAATCGGACGTTGAAATTAACTCTCGACATTTACGTCATGCTGTCGAGGACTGGACTTAACGTTGAGGCTGTTATTTTAGCTATTAAATATGTAGCGAATTTATATTGAAATCTTGGCGAACCGAAAATTTTGTTGCTTCGATGATGTGGCAAGGGGGTGAGCAAGATAAAGAGAAAATAAACAGAACATATATAGAAATAAGAGGCAGGGTTAAAAGGATGAGTTTCTTTCGCGTAAGGCAGCGATCTGGCGTCGAAATTAATTCTCAACATCTTTGCCGAGATGTTGAGGGCTGGCCTGGACGTTAAGGGTGTTATTTTAGTTATTAAATATATAGCAAAGGTATATTGAAATCTTAGCAAACCGGAAATTTTGCTTCGATGATGTTGCAAGGGGGTGAATAAGATACACAGAAAATAGAAAAGAAGGTAGACAGGGAATATATAGAAATAATAAGCAGGGTTAAAAGGATGAGTTTCTTTTGCGGAAGGGCAACGATCTGGCGACCAAATTAATCCTCAACATCTCTGCCGAGATGTCGAGGGCTGGCCTGAACGTTCAGGGTGTTATTTTAGTTATTAAATATATAGAAAATGTATATTGAAAGCTTGACAAACCGGAAATTTTGCTTCAATGATGTTGCAAGGGGGTGAATAAGATAAACAGGAAATAGAAAAGAAGGTAAATAAAGAATATATAGAAATAATAAGCAGGGTTAAAAGGATGAGTTTCTTTTGCGTAAGGGCAACGATCTGGCGTCGAAATTAATTCTCAACATCTCTGCCGAGATGTCGAGGGCTGGCCTGAACGTTCAGGGTGTCCTTTTAGCTATTAAATATATAGAAAATGTATATTGAAATTTTGGCGAACCGAAAATTTTGTTGCTTCGATGGGGTTGCAAGGGGATGCACGAAATGGAGAGAAAACAGGAAAGGAATGAAATAGAGAATAGGTAGAAATAATAAGTACGGTTAAAAGGATGAGTTTCTTTCGCATAGGGCAACGTTCTGAGGAGGAGGAACGATGAGGCAGTCCTTAAATCCTTCTCTTGGCTTAATTAGGCAAAGTGCAAGCCGTCGCGTTAAACACACATTTTAGCTCTGCCATTTCATCCCTGTAATTTGTAACCGTCGAGTGTGAAAGGCTCCGAAGCGAAAAGCACCGTCGGTTATGAATACGTCGAGGAGCACTGGCGACCGGCCAGAAGGACCCTACCGACCGAGTTCACCAAATTCACCCTGCTTTCTCACTCTCCTCCACTCCGTCTCCATCTCTTACACTTTCACCCTCTCTCTTTCCCATAGTCACGGTGTCCTTATTTCTACCATTTGAAAATTAATCGACCTGCCAGGATCGCTCGGAGAATCAGACTGGTTCGTTGTGACGGGGATTTACGCGATTGCTCGATCCTGTCGACGTTTGCTCGGCAACTCTAAGTCCAGCGAACGGACTAAGCCACCAGGTATGGGGAATCTATGGGTGAATGATTCTATTCGGAATGAAGTGTTCAGGGTGTACGTTCGGCTACGACGGATGTAGAGTTGAAAGGTCGGATTGCCAATTAGTGGTCTCAAACTCAATCACAGACGTCGCACGAAGATTTTTGAGAATTTATTATTTTATGTACCTTAGCGTTAATGACTTAGAATTCATCTAAAATTGTTGACTCTATGGCGAATGACCATAGAAGTTAAAGATAGAAATCCACGATTGTCGAATGTAGAGATGAAAATTCAGACTCTCAATAAGTCACAGATTGTTTAAAGATTTTTCCCAATTTATTACGGTATATAGCTTGGACTTAGTGACTTAGAATGCATCTGAAATTGTTGATTCTATGGCAAATAATTGTAGAAGCTAAAGATGGAGGT
The DNA here is from genome assembly GCA_910591515.1 of Cerceris rybyensis. Classification (NCBI taxonomy): domain Eukaryota; kingdom Metazoa; phylum Arthropoda; class Insecta; order Hymenoptera; family Crabronidae; genus Cerceris; species Cerceris rybyensis. The sequence continues at coordinate 10,590,812 of OU342795.1, forward strand.
CCGAAATTGACGAATCTAGAGCAGAAACTTTAGACTCTCAATAAGTTACAGTTATTGTTTAAAGATTTTTCCCAATTTATTACTTCATATACCTTGGACTTAGTGACTTAGAATCCACTTTAAATTGTTGATTCTATGGCAAATGATAGAAACTAAAGATAGAAGTCCGTAATCGTGAATAAGTCACAGTCATCGTTTAAAGATTTTTCATAATTTATTATTTTATGCACCTTAGCCTTAATGACTTAGAATCCATGTAAAATTGTTAATTCTATGGCAAATCATCATAGAAGTTAAAGATAGAAGTCAACAATTGACGAATGCAGAGCCGAAAGTTTAGACTCTTAACCCTTTGCGGACGGAGGCATTTTTGAATATCGAGAAACTATCAATTATTTAGCGATGAAAAAACACTTTTTCATCGGAAAGACAGTCTGTTAATGTAGGGGAGGGGGGGGGGGGGGGGGCAAAGTGGGCCCCTTCAGCAAAAAATAGTCATATCTTTATTTTTTTTAATTCGTTATACTACTTTGCCCCCAAATTTTTTTGGGCTCCAAAATTTTAAGGGGCCCACTTTGCCCCCCCCCCCATATACAAGTTGAAATTTACTCTTTGTAAAATAATATTTCAACGATTATATTTTAATTTTTCAACTCTAACCGTTTATGTATGCACCGACAAACTATAACCAATTTTTTTCTCAGGGCGGATATATTCGCCCGTCGTCCGCAAAGGGTTAATAAGTCACAGACATAGTTTGAAGAATGTTCCTATTTTATTATTCTACATATTTTAGCCTTAGTGTCTAACAATAAGAATCCTAAAAATGATAGTTCTACGCAAAATTATCATAGGGGTTAAAGTCGAACGAGATGAACTTTCAGGATTCTAAACGATACTCAAAAAGCACAACCTTCAGTGTTCTCGTTCAACTCGTTTCTGAAATCGCATCGATAAATCGGCGAAAAAACCAAAGAAGTACGAGAACTAAAATGCAGAGGAGTCATTAAAGTTTCAAGCGATTCACCGTGGAAAAATTCGTCGTTTATTCGCGGACAATCGAATCGAGATTTACGATTCTCATTGCCAAAGTAATTTCGCGCGACGACGGCTTATCTGGCACACGGCGAGTGAAGCGTTTTCCTCCGAAGAAATTTTCTGACCGACTTCACCCTCGAACATTTCAGGAACGATTCTCCATTATCGTCGCTCGCAAATCGAGTGCCTCCCCTCGTTGTGCAATTACACGGGGGTATACCGTCAATTAGGCAAGTTTAATCGCTAATCGGATTATCGGTGATACGCGTTATCCTGCACCGTTGCACCGGCAACGGGTATCCGCGCCGATGTGCATCCTGGTTGCTGCACGCATGTGCATGTGCACGCCCCGACCGAAAAGTCAAGTTAATTTAATCGTTCTATCATTCGCGTAATTGCCAACGTCGTGCCGTTACTCCTCGACGTCGTGCCGTGAGAAATGGCGATCGTAAAGGGACATTATTATTGCGCCTATGTTTATTGCAAACTTTCAGGAGACAGAGAATTATCGCCCTCACAATTTTGCGCCTTTTTCCATGTCAGAGTGCCTCTTCGAGAAACATTTACTTCAATTTGGATTTTATATTTGGAACATTGTTGTTTTATGTAAAAAAGAAACTTGTAGAAAAACATTATTTAATAAATCTATGAATGAAAAATGATTACGAGTGGTTATTAGTTATTTTTAGAAAATAAATTTCATTTCAATTGGTGTAAGATGGTTGAGGAAAAAGAGGAAGCAATCAGTGGCAACCCTGTGATGTTCTTTACCGGATCATCGTTGCTTAACAATGATTTACGAATGTCCTTGCTTAATTACTACATTTTCTATTCGTTTCACATACCTAAATAATGTTTCGTGGACAATACCTTCGGTTTCCACGTGATGAAATTTAACTAATAATCGTTAATTAAACTAAATTAATTACCTGTCGACTACGGCAAGAGGATTAATAATCCAAGCCGCATATAATACACAAAGGGAGTAAAATCAATAATATATTTTTGTCCTTTTGAAAATGATTAATGCATGAGTTTCTTCAGCAATTGCTCAGCAATTGATGCAAAATTGATCTCTCGACGTGAAGAACAACACAAATAACTATACACAGTTGTAATTAACGTCCTAACCGTCAGCTTTTCCCACCTAGCTTTCCCAGGACAGTTCGTAGTTTGCTTCGTCACTTGTTTCGTCACTCGTTGCAACCGCTTGGCGATTAGTAAGCAAACTACTTAATGAAATGCATCGTTGCAAGACTACTCGACCGATGTTCAGCCACGTCATCGAACAGTCGTTGTTTTACGCAAAGACAACTTTAACAGACTCGTTTACCTGGAATTGTTGATTGCTTCTTGAAGTTGTCAGGAGGAACGATACTCGAAGGAACGATTCTTTGGCTCACGTTCGTGCTTTCACGTTGAAGGAATAATTTTGAAGCTTGGCAAACGTCGCCTTTTTTGGAAAGGTCGAAATATCAGGAGCGAATCTGTGTCATTGCCGTGGCAAAGCTTCAATTTCTTTTCTTGCGCTAAGTCCGTTGGGTTTCTTTTGTCGCAGAGTGTAAAATTGTTAACACGTCGATTGTCATGGTCATCGATGACGTATTTTGATATTAACACTAGAACTACCGAACCAGTCAAAATGACTGGTACACAATTTTTTCCCAAAATTTTCTAACTTCATAGAAGAGCCATAGAACAAAAATTCTACGTTCATCACAAGAGACATAAATCACTAAATTGATCATCCTTTTTGTTACTCGATTCCTTCTTTTTCAAAGTACTTATTTAATATATTGAAATATGATAGATTTAACGCCGGTAGTTCTAGTGTTAAAGTGTATTTAATGAAAAATACAGAAAATTCTTGTCTTTCAAATTGTGGCGATGACGACGAGAATTAGATGGCAGGAATCTATGGCGAAGAAGCTAAAGGTTAAATTACCATTTAATGTATCATAGTCGCGGTGATTTAGAGGCAATCTGAAAAAGTAAATTCTATGGGGAAAGCATCATAGCAATTAAAGTCGAAGATATGTAAAGGAAAGAAAGAATTAAGGAATTCTGGTTTTTCAAAAAAAATTTGCTGTTGGCAAAGTGTCTTTAATGAAAAATACAGAAAATTCCTGTCCTTTTAATTGTAGTGATGACAAAGAGAATTAACACTAGAAGTACCAAACCAGTCAAAATGACTGGTACACGATTTTTTCAAAAAATTCTCCAAGTTTACATAAGAGTCATAGGATAAATATTCTATGTCGATATCAATAACCATAAATCATCCAATCGATCAAATTTTCCGCCGCTTGATTCCCCCTTTTTCAAAGTACTTATTTAATTTATTAAAATATGTTGGATTTGCGGCCGGTAGTTCTAGTGTTAAGTAGGAGAAATCTAGGGTGAAGAAGTTAAGGGTTAAATTATTATTTAATGTGTCATAGTCACGGTGCTAGGGGAAAGCATTGTAGCAATCGAAATCGAAGATATGTAACAAAAGGAAAAGAATTAAGCAATTGTAATTTTCCTAAAAAATTAAATTTTCATATGACTGAAATGTTTAACTGAGATTTTCAAATAAAAAATCATTCAGTTTCTTGACATAGCAAGAGTTTAGCTTCAGGAAATCCTGCAAAATGGAACGAAACAAAGTCAGCCATGAAACGCGTCATTTTCCTAACTCGTCGACTTTTCCTCTTTCTCTTCTCGTCTCGTCAAGGTGTTTCGAACGATTTGCTAATCGCACAAACAACGAGACTCGATACGATTGCTCTTGCTTCTCGTTGGAATCCCACATTAGTTCGAGAACGACATGGAATGGAATTTTGCTCGTATTTTTGGCTCTTTAGTCCGTTTAACCAGCGAGATATCGTTCGTCCTCTTTGCCACTCAAATTCGTTCATAATGGCACTCGGTGGATCTCGAGATCATTAAATGCTTGCGGTCGTTGCGTATTTGTTGCAACAATATGCGAACCTGCAAGAACCGCCCCATGAGCGTGTCGGTTTATTGTCTGCAACGGCGAGCTTTATTTCATCAGAGCTTGCCGTTTAATTTACCATTTCATCCGGTGATTTTCACTGTCTTCGCGTGCGAACGTTTTAAAGTATTAAACTTGGAATAGATTTATACTTGATGTCTTTTAACGGTTTATTTTATTAACTGTTAATTATATGCTCTTGCGTTTAATTTCTTGCAAAGACTTGCAAAGTGTTGCAACGACTTTTCTCGCAAAGTGGATGAACAGAGTTGTCGATATGATTACTACTTTTGATGATAATACGATTTCCTACTTTGCAGCTACTCTGTAGCAATTAAAATGAATATTATTTTCTGGAGTTTAATATTAATTACACCCAATTATATTAGTGGTTCCGAAAAGTAATCAATATTGGAGAAGTGAAAACGTAATTGGAAACGTTCAACAAAAAATCGAGGGACTTTTTTAAAAAGGGAATCGAACAACTATCTTTATGTTTGCAAAAAGTGTTGGAGAATTATGGTAATTATTTTGTTGATTAGTATATAAGATTTCTTTAATAAATAAATATTTTTCGTCAGCAAAAGAATGATTACTTTTTGGTACCTCTAATACTTTTCATTCAAACAATTATTACGAAATGTTCTATAAATATAAGTAAATGTTATTCCAGCATTTTGAAATGGAAAAAGGGTAAAACTGCGAAGTAACTCCTAACTTAGTTAAAATAAATAGAATAAAGTCTGGAATTGAAAATCTTAGAATTGTATGATTTTTATTTATAGATAAAATGTCATATTTATCTGAGACATACAAGATACACAGGATCAAACAAAATGTTAAAGAACATAGAAAATATTGGCATTTTCTTTATCCTATCCAATTTTCTAAAGTAATGTACAGATGCTTTTACAAAGTACAACTTTCATTTAAATTATTCTTTCCATACCTATAAAATATATATCTACCCTTAAAATCTAATATTTCCAATCTGTCCAACGCATCACACCAAAACTTTCCTCCTCAAATGATTTTATCTCGCATCTTTATCACCAAGATTACCAAGTATTTCATCACCAACTTAATTTACCAAATTAAACTCAAGAAAACCCCAATCTTTGATCCTTAATCAAAACGACTTTGAAAATCACAACTTCAGAGCTCGTCGAATTATTCCAGAACGTACTCATAGATATTCCTCCGTCTAAACGAAGACTCTACTCCCATTATTAAACGAACAACGAACTCACCAAGCTTTGTCCAAGTTCCCCGCGAGAAACGTGCCGATCTCTAGAGTCTCTCGTCGACGTGATTCGCGATCGAGTTTCGCATCCGAGGTTGCGGTCAGCTCCGAACTCATTCGACGCACGAAATTATCCTACCTCGTTCGTGCTACGTCCCCCAGTGTCTCCGGTATCTGCTTACGTGAGTTTCTACAGAAATTCCCGTGGAATCAGATAGCCCGATATTCCCATATTCGCCTATATGCACCATGGTACCAAAACTTTCGTCCACTGGCTAACGAAATTTCCACTTCCCACGTCCCCTTTCCTCCCCTTTTTCCACCACCTATTTCCCTTTAACTTCAATCTCTTCGTTTGTTCCTTCTCGTTCTCTCTGCACGATTTTCGCCCACGAAATCCCGGCGTTGGAATTATTTTTCTCAATGCTCGCAAGTCCTGACACTTAAAGGACAACGGAGCCAAAGGAGAAGCAAGCAAGAGGAATACGATAATGGAACGAATCTACGTGATCCCATCTAATTGAGTTCATATGGTTGTTCCTGAATCTGAGACATCTTGGATGCGCGATCGTAGAGATACACGGCTTATTTCGTGCGAGTGTGCACCAAAGAAGAGAAAGAGCATTTCTGAAACCTTCGAGGCTACTAGATGGGTGGATGAAGAAAGACTGGCCCATCGCCAAACTACTACGTAGTCGATCCAATGAGATTTTTCCTGGAGTGATGCGAAAAAGATCCCAACCTTCCCATAGGTAGATATTTCTTATTGAGAAATATGGGAATTTTGCGAAAGTGGCCAATTTTGAATGTGTGAATTGAGCTCATGGTAGTCATAGAGCGGCGAATTGTTTTTTAAATCATGTGGAGTTGAGAAACGAGCATCATGATTGCCTAGAATTGCTAGTTTAGGAAACTGTTTAGAAGATGTGCGTGCTGCGGATGCTATACGGTCCTTATTTAGTTTTGGCAGTAGATCTACGGCAGCCATCAAATTGACGAGTTTTTACTTTTTTTAAAAATTCTTTTCAAGTTGATAAAGAAGTAGTACAGTAAATATTTCACGTATTTTTAAAATATACAAATTATTTAACTGACCATATTATTCACCATTTGATTCATCTTTTTGCAAGATACTTATTTAATATATTTAAACCTAATAGATGCAGCAGACGTAGATTTAGTGTTAAGATGGCTTGTGTGTATGTATGAACTCATATAATATGAATATATGAGTACAAAGTGAATACCCGACCTTAACCCTCTATGGGCCGAATTTTCTGTGATATCTGAAGATTAGTTGCACGATAGCACATTAGAAAATAAAAGTACTATTAGAAATAATAAATTTTACTTGATTTTGAAATGTTGAATTGTAAAGAATTCCATGGTTCTGAAGAGCTAACTTGAGATATTTGAGAAATCTAAAAAATCGATTTTGAAAAGTAAAAGGTTAGATTTGTTTTGTGTTACTTCAAAGTTACAAGGGCCCATAGAGGGTTAATTGTAAGACGATCAGACGATATTTCATGTTCATATTTTATTTTGTACCAATACTTACAAGTGTACCAATACTAGTTAGTATAAAGTTTTCTTAAACAAGCGTACTTTTATTCTTTATTTTAACATCTATTACACCCAGTCCCATAATCTAGCGGCTAGATTCTAGCCATCTTGGATGCACGATCGTCGAGATACACGATAAATATCGGCTATTCGAAGGAACATTGCGAATGGACATTCTGGAGAACAGTGACGATGGAATTATTTTTGTGCAGGAGATTCACTATTGTGTTTTTTAACACTAGAACTACCGGCCACAAATCTAACATATTTCAATAAATTAAATAAGTATGTACTTTGAAAAAGGGGGAATCAAGCGGCAGAAAATTTGATCGATTAGGTGATTTATGTTTATTGATATAGACGTAGAATATGTATCCTATGACTCTTATGTAAACTTGGAGAATTTTTTGAAAAATTTGTGTACCAGTCATTTTGACTGATTTGGTACTTCTAGTGTTAATGTTCTCTTTTTGCGGAAATGTTTGTAGCTGTTTGAAGATAGTAGAGGTGTTTTTAAGTTGAAATACGGTTAGAACAAGAGGTGGGATGATTTCGGGTATAAAGCAAAGTTAGAAGTCACGGTGGTACCGTTGACGTTACCATATTTCCGACTTCTGTGATCGGTTCCCGGAGGACCTATAGTTTTAGGGGATTCCGAACCCCACATCACGGGGGAAAAGTTCTTCGGATGTGACGACGAGGGATTCAAACTCCTATTTCGGTGTCTGAGGATCAATTTCTCTCGTAGGTTTATCTTGCCAAAATATTTCTGTATTTTATATATTTGGTACTTTTCTTAAAGCGTTTAACCCTTTGGTTACTACTGGTGTCTAAAGTTGATTGATATAAATTGATTCATTGACACGATAATTGTCTATGAATGCCGAATTTAGGTTGCTCGAAATGAAATAGAAGAGTGTACAAAGTAGCTTAACACTAAACCTACCAAGCCTGTCGAAATGACCTGTTCTCAATTTTTTCAAAAAACTACCTAAATTGATAGGGGAGCATTGAAGCAAAAATTCTACTTCTACCATATAAAGCCTAAATTAATTAATTAACTAATCCTTTCACTTCTTCATTTATCTTTTTTCAAAGTACTTGTTCAATGAATCTAAATTTTAGTAGATATAACGTCGGTAGTTTTAGTGTTAATATTTAACAATACTTGGTTTATCTTTGTCAACTATGTTGATTTAATCTTCCAAGATCAAGTATTTTGATAATTTAATACATCGTATAAAAAATGCAGAAAGATGAAAAATATAACTTGGCGTCCTTGCAATTGAAAATCTGCCGTATGCACCGTTTCAAAGTCTGTCAAAGGATGAAATGAACTCAAAGAGCGTCAAAATTTTCGTTACTTTTGCACACATCTTCATACCAGAAATAGAAGTATCCTTTTTGACAAGTTCAAGGAAACCGGACAAGTCGAAATTTTTCACACAGAGTTACGGTTTTTGATAAGTGAAAGCTCGGAGGACTTTGATGTCCTCCTACGTCTACTCGGCAACTAATGTCAAAAGATTTTCATGAACAGCGGAGGTCCGTTGATAATTTGAAGCGCCGTGCCTTTGACGTCGGTGGTGCATCTTTTTTCGAAATTAAAATTATAATCCTTTTTCACATTTTATTTCACCGGGTAACGATCAAAGGTAGCGCAATTAATTCCAACGGATTCGTCAATATTTGCACGTAAAAGTATTTCCCATCTCTCGTCTTCGTTGTACTGTCGGTGAAGCGTGAAAACGTCGAATTTTTATTTATCCTATGTTACGTTCTTTTTAACTTTTTACTTTTAAAATACACCAGCATCGTGGATAGAATGCGGGATCAAAATTTCAAGCAGAGAAAAATCCGCTCGGTCGAAAGAGAATGCCGAAATACGTACGGCGAGGTTTTGTCGCAGTCGAAAGTGTGTTCGTTTTCAGCGTGGATCCTTTGAAAATACCATCGACACCGAGGGCTTTTGTGCACTGTGAATTTTACGTTCGGCTCTCGTTCACACGACGGGCGAAAGAATAATTTTTAAGCTTGAGAAATACGAGAGAACACTAGAGACAACCCCTGTACCATCATGTCGTTGCGAATTTTTGAGATGCTGGAAAATCGTGAAAAATTGGGGGAGGCATTTGACTTATTCGAGGATAGAAATAAAGAACGTGCATGCTTGAAAGTAGGACGTTTTTAAACCTGCAACGAAGGATTTTTTTCCGAATAAAACATTTGGAAAGACGATTCAACCCTTTGAGGGTTGCGAATGTAAAAACTACCGCTCATAAGTCTTTAGGCACTCTAAATAACAGCTTGAATTATATAAAAAGTGGGCAAAAATGTTCAAATATTTACTTATTATGGTGCATTAATATATTATACATTTGTGGAAAGATAGTAAATAAATTTGAAAATTAACACTTTACCGACCGGTATTTTTTTAACATACTGTTCACTCTTGACCAGTCACTTGGACGTAAATACATCCTTTATACCGATATCTCTTCGAAAATGACAAATTCTCGTCACTGAGTCCTTGGTACAGTAAAGCGCAATGATAAATAAAAATTTATTAATTGCCGTGGCAGCCGATTAATAAGGTGAAAGTCCAAAAGAGTCGGACTCGAAAAGCCGACTGATAGGCTACCGATCAGTAAAGTATTAAAACACTTAACCATTTGGTGGCGAAAAAATTGAATGAATTAATGGCAAATATGGTTCCGAAAGAAAAGACTTGTTATTTAGCCATAGTTGCATATAGAACACGCAATATAAATAATACACTGTGTAGGTTGCAGTTATCTTTCATAAAATTACTGATATCGTATTGAAAACTGTGTACCTTCGACTCCCAGCGTTAGCACTATTGCTAACAACAATATTTTACCGTCAGGCACTAAAAGGGTTAATTTAAACTGTAGTAATAAAAACTAAATGAAAAAAGATGTACCTGTAAACACTCATGAGCAGTATAGAGCTAAGGCTTTATGGAATATGCAGAAATAAATTGCAGCAACCCTCGGTGCAGAAATAGGCGAGATTTGATCGTGCAGAGGCCAAGTTTCATTTTTGCAATTGTAGTAAGGGAAGTATTAAGTAGTCAATAAATTCACTTCACAGATTAACAAAAACAAAACTAGAGTATATATATATTTCGACAGATGAAAAATATTGAGTATTATAATATAACAATGATAATAATAGTAATAATAATAATGGTACTAAAGAGTGTTTCGCATCCGACTGGAATAGATGCTCAAAAAGAACTGCCTAAAACGAACTCCAACGACGGTCGCTAGCACAGTTGTTTAGATTAAACGTAAATTTAAGATTTCTCGCTTGAGCCTACTTCACTCCTTCGACTCGAAAGAAATTTTTTTCTTAAAGGGGCACTACACAATAATGTTTGAATTGACAAAGTTTGAATTCTTGTTGCCCCACTCCCGATAGTCGTACAGAAGTGAACCTTTTTTGTTGTTGCGTCTGGTTGCATTCTTTCAGACACTGCAATGCTGAAGAATCTTATGGCAAAAACATTGTTAATAAAATTATCGCAATATTTTCCCGCTACTCTCGCGTGCAAATTATCGCCGTAGAAAACCCAAGCTCTGCAAGTAGAGACTCTCCGCCTTCTGTGCAACCGATGAAAATTGCAAGGAGACTCCTTCCACCGTCGGAGAATTAAGAATAACGCTACACGAGAGAAACTTACGCCATAATGTTACTCGCCGTGCTAACAAGAAGCCTCGACGCTAATCTCACACCGACTTTCGTTTGTTTCTCGGCGTAAGTAGTCCTCAATGAGAGACGTAAAATGCGCGGACCGCACAATGGGCATTTTATATTTCTCGTTTGAGCACTACTTGCACGGAAAAACAAACGAATGTCGAAGCAGTTGGCGGGGATTTTAGAGATGTTCTAATTACTGTTAGGTCGCTTTTGTATACGTGCTTTAATGATGTGTTTTTTGTTGTTGTTTTCCCCCTTTTTTTTTATAAAAGCGGTTATGTATTTTTTAGAGTATTTTACGTGGAGAATAATTCAACATTTTGGTTATTTCTTTGATGAAAATTAGTTGGTGATTCGAGCAGGTCGTGATCTCGTGCAGAGTTTAATACAAAAGTGTTTATTTGGGAAGAATTCGCTTTTACGGGGGTATTGATACGTTGAACGTTATCGGTATTTCTGGTAGCTTCATCATTTTTTGTGAAAACTTTTTCTATCAAAATCACAAAGCAGAAACTTTACAGACACTAATAGATAGATATTCAGGGCTTCACCTTTGTACTGCTAATAATTAACCCTTTGCTCTACGATTTGTTTCGTGTCAGCTTCCTCTTTAATTCAGAATTTAATTGCTAAAGTAAAAACTGATCAGTGGTTCTTGATATGCCGTACAATTTAATGTAATATTAATATTGTACCGGCGCTTCATAATTAAATAACACAGATATTATAAAATAACGTCTCTAATTTAATGAATCCAAACTTCTTGCACAAAGACAACTCTATTCTCAATATTAAATCAATATCTAAACATTTGCAATTCGTTGTTAACATTCTCGTAATCGATATAAAATATAGGGGAGACAATTTCGTTACGATAATTCATAACAATATTATAGAAATAATATTATAGCGTCACGTGTCATTAATATTTTTAATTTAATAGGTTTTAGAAACCTTGAAAATTTTCCATTGCATTTATCTCATCAAGAGTGTCGCTCGTTATTGTAGGGCAAGGGGTTAAAGTTTGATTTTATTATAAAATTTGTAATCTCACAACTCCAGAGCCATAAAATTTCATTATTTTCGACACACTTCATAGCATTCAACGTGTTAATACTAGAATTACAAAGGCAGCCAAACTGGCTCCTCATTTTTTATAAAAATTCTCTAAGTTTATGGAGAAGCCGCAGAGTCGATATTCTACGCCTATCTTGTAAAGTATTTAGTGAATAAATAATCGTTCCCATCTATTGCTTCATAGTTTCCTACAAAACTTATTTAATATACTTAAATATAACAGATTTAATGCCGGTAGTTCTAACATAACAAAAACTGAGATACGAAATTTGTTAAATTATTAAAAGCATAAGATATTTTCGAGTTTTTCCGGAATTTAAAGATTAAAAGAACATACCAAGAACTGTTCCAACATATGAATGAGTCGTGTCGAAGTCAATCGGTCCTTTGGTGCTCTCGAAGGTCGCATCCTTGCTGAAGACGCTGCTGTCTCGAACTAAACGCAGTGTCCACTTTCTGAAATGGCAAACGATCGGATCGCCATTAAGTCTAAGAGACAACAAAGGCATAGAGCAAAGACAGGCAACAATAAAAAGGAAAAAAAGAGGACCAGACTTTTGGAAGTTCGAAAATCGACAGCCTCGCGGACCTAGTCCATTAATTATCGATTATCCAGCGAGTTGTAATAATCTCGGTACGCCTGGGCTGCGCCACAAAAACCCGATAATCCGATAATTTGCGGAGGAGCGAAGGATTCGCCAGCGAGGACAAGAAATAATTAGGTGTTGCTGCCTCTTTCCGGGAAAGAACGCTATTTTATCTCCGTAAAATTCTGCTTACATTTAAATTACTTCTCTCGTGAAACATCACGGAGAATAACGTGAAGACTTTGATGGGTATGCAGAGGCAACGGCTCGGATTACCAATTAATAAACTTCATTAATTTATATATTTTGATGGTCCAGAGCTAAAACTTTGGATCCTGAGCGAATTGGCCGTAGTAATTAAAACGGAAATAGAGGAAATCAAAGACGTCGAGAGTGGATGTGAGCATGTAGACATCAATGTCTTCACATATCATGCCACAGCAGCGACATTGTATTAGATGTTTTAATCTTTAGATTAATCCCAATCTTTTTTTTTTAATTATCTTTTATTTCTGCATTATTTAACCCCTTGACGTACTATAACGATAAATTGGAAAGGAAATTTTTAAGTCTTACAAAACATATTAACACTAGAACTACCAAACCAGTCAAAATGACTGGTACACAATTTTTTCAAAAAATTCTCCAAGTTTATATAAGAGTTATAGAATAAATGTTCTACGTCTATATCAATAAACATAAATCACCCAATCGATCAAATTTTCCGCCGCTTGATCGCCCCTTTTTCAAAGTACTTATTTAATTGATTAAAATATGTTAGATTTGAGGCCGGTAGTTCTAGTGTTAAATTGAAAATATCAGTGCGATGCGATACGATAAAATTATTTCTACAATATTAATATTACGTTAAATTATACGATATGTCAAGAATGACCGATCAATATTTATTTTACTAATTTAATTCTGAATTATTGTGAAGGCAGTCACAAAGTAAATGGCACGGCAAGGGGTTAAGCATTGAAATCGTCTTGAAACAGTTGCTTGGTCCACTTCTAACTGCTCTTCAAGTTATTCTTGAGTTTGCAATGGATCTTCTGTCAATAATGCCTTCAACTTGTAAATGTCTAACTTGCGTAACTTTTCAAAATGTGTTCCGTCACTCACGTTGAAATTACTGTCTTTTTAATGAGAAAATCAATATGTACAGGTATTGTGAGATACAATACTTTATCCACGTACTAAAAAAAAAAAAAAAACTGATTGACGTGCTTCACTGTATATTTAAATATAGCAGATTTAACGTTCGTACTTGGTGTTAAATCTACTAAACATTAAATTTAACTTAACAGTAACTGTACCATTGGCGGTGAAATATCCGGTTCACCGGTATGAAAATTCGCAATTTTTTGTATTATTAACTGATGGCTATTTTTTGCGATGTTTCCAATATTGACAATCTCCTGCATACCTTTCGGGAAAATATTATCGGTTTTTTATAACCACCGAAATGACCTGCCCCGGTAGAAATAGTTACGCGTATATAAAATGCTAGTAAAATGCCAGGTTAGTGTTCAAAATTGCCCGAAGTGGAAAGGATTAATATGTTTGCCTCGATGGTTCGAATTGCACTCATAACCATATGTATGTTCCAAGCGAAATAATTAGCATTTGAAGCTAAAACAAGGGATAATAACTTGTGTGAAGCACTGTTTCAACGACTATGTATATTGTAAAGTTGGTTGGATAGGCTGCTGATAAAATTTCTAAGGAGAAATGGCATAATTGCTTAGGCAAAATTAGCATTGTCGAGATGAAATTAGAATGGACCAGAGGAGAGTGAAATCACGTGGGTAGAAGGCAGAAGATTTTCCTGCGCGGAATTGGAATTGCCGGGATAACGCTAGAAATGCCTCGGAAGAATTAGAATCGCTTAGATGAAACAAGAATTGTCCCGGTAGAATCCGAATGGCCTAACTAGAGTACTTCACAGGGAAAACAAATATCACGTAGATAGAAGTGCGTTTACCTAAACGGAATTGAAATTGCTCGAGCAAAGTCAGAGCTACTCCTGCGAAGATAAAAATCGCACAGACAAAGAAATATTTGCGTGCGTAGCATTCGTAGTATCGAAATTATTGAGATAAAATGGAGACTCTTGGAGTCTTGCAAACGTGCCAAGCAAACTTATAATTATATCTCTCCCAAGCTAATCAAAATTGCAAAGAGAAGACTGATGGAACCTGATGAGCCTGACAAAGTTAATAATCGCACATGCAAATTAAAGTACGCCTACTTGACAAGAGAACTTTCGAAAAGAAATTTCGTCAAAGTGAACCAACAAATCGCCCACATTTAAGAAAGGTATCAGGTAGACCCAGATCTCTAAAGCTAATCGAACTAGCCTAGATAAAGCGAGATCTGTCCAAGTTAGACAATAAGCAATTGGTTAACACGTTGAGCGCCACGTCAGCCACCGGTGGCTGACACGAGTCTTTCCGTTTGGCCCGCGTCAGCCACCGGTGGCTGACAGCCGGTAACACGATATAGAGCTATAAAATGTAGGTTGTTTTATAGAATTACAGAATATTTATTTAAATCTTACTTAATTTTGATGCATTACAGGACTAATGAATTTCATTGAAACATGATAAACATAAAAACGGTTTTCCTTCGCAGCTATTACAAAATGTTACAAGTTGTGTATTTTTCTCTTCGTAATGAAGGACGGCTATTTGTCGACCGGAGTTTAAATAAAATACTTCTTGTTCAAATTTTTCGATACGTTTCGGTAACTGTATGTTACCCTCCTCAGTCGTAAAATTTATTAAAAGAAGACCTAGGATATTTTTCTGTTTGAGGTGGACCTAGGTGCCCTTTGTCTCAGATGTTGGAAGGAGAGTCTCCTTACGGTAAAGAAAACAAAACAGACTTGTCCGCGCGTAACGTGTTGAATGAATGCCTATAGGAATCACGTTTCAAATGTAAACTATCTTCTACTGCGACAGGAAACACTAGCCCTACAATACCACCGCTTCGAAGTAGCGGCGCGCGTGGCCCAAACGGGATTGCCTTAGAAATACGCGTGGCGCTCAACGTGTTAACCGATCCTAGCTCTGCCTAAAATTGGATTCTCCCAGCACGGAGAGCTGGCGTATCAGGCTGTCGATAACGATCAGCGACTGGGACAATGCCAATTTCGGAGTAACCTCCGATTAAGCAGGAAGAGGAGCCGATATGGGAGGCCATAGAGAGAGGACGTCCTCGACAGGTAGTACCGAATGATCTTCCGCGTGTTCGAGGATCATGGTCAACCGACAGAAGTTCTACAATGGCGACGAGTATCAGTTTCTTTCTTCCTTCTCTTTGTATTCTTGAACTTTAGCTGCTATGCTCATTTCTGTAGGGTCTACTATTTTGGATAGACTTCAAATCATTGACGTTATGGTATATTAAATAGTTATAGAATAATTAAAAGAAAATCTACTAAAGCTGAGTAGATTTAAAGTGGTCCCTATTAATTGAGAGTTCTAGCCTAAACTTCCTGTCTGCCATGGTTTCTAAACACCTTGCTTCAATCCCCGATATTTTCCTTGTTAACCCCTTGTCTTACAATTTAAGTACCCCATGAGCTCCCGAGTCGAAAAGTCCAGCCTAAAAAGAAACTTCAAATCCTAGATTCTTTTGATTTCTCATTTGCTGCTTAATTATGTATACCATTTTGAACCTCAAGATCCTCAACTAGTGCGTCTACGGGCCTCAAAGTCCTGTAAATATGATTTTCTGGAGTTATATGGACTGGTCAGGTAAAATTTTTATTCCACTTTAATCTGGCATCACTTAAAAATATTTCAGAAGTTCCAAGTCTGTCGACTCATATTCTAAAAATAGGGCTTTCAGGGGCAAGTAGGAATTAAATGATCATTTTATTTCATATAAATTCTAAATCTCCTAAAATCAAATTAATTTTTAGGATATTGAGAATGTTTTTTGGGCCTAGATCCACTCCAATTCCAATCCAATTCTAAAACTCCTCATTATAGAATGTATGGCTTAATATTGGGCTTATTGTTAGATTAATTTTCTAAATAAGAATACTGAGGATTATTTTGAGCTGTATGAAGCCTAAATTGATCCTAAACTAGGCAAAACTGGCAAAAATTAACAAGTTTAGGGCAATTGTGGAATTAAAATTTGCATTCTTTTATATGTAACATATTTTTCCATATTCAGCCTAAATATCCTAAGTTATTTGATAATTTAGGAGGGTTTTGGGCTGAAATTTTCGACTCGGGCTGTGTTCTAATCAACAGAAATATTTGTCACACGGTGGACAATTCCCAAGTACAGGGTGTTTCAAAAATATTTGTCATTGCTTTCAAGGGTTGTTCTACACTTTTGGATCGATGGAGATTTGCGAAAAAATCCTGCCGCAAAATTCAGGAAAGGGTAGCAAATTTTTTTATTGGCTCATCGTATTTGTCTTGTTGCGCAGGCAAAATGTCTGTCAGGAACCATGGGTCAGAAACGAACCGATCTCGCGCAAATTAACTTTTAATTAGGCCTTCAATCACCGCATCAGTGAACAAGATATACTATCTTCAATAAATAATTAATCCAATTAAAAAGATTATTAAGATATCCCGGTGGACGTACGACTTATCCAAATCATGTTATTCGACTTCTGCTCGATCGACTTGCAACGTGTCCGACACGTGGTGTTCACGTTGGAACCACTCAACGAACCATGTCTCCCAGATGATATTGTAAGCCAAAGGATTAACCTTCATCGAATCCTTAAAAAATCAAAACAAAGTACTTAGCTACTTCACTTTAATAGTAAACTACTATACTATTATACTAGGTAGGGTTAATTGTAATATCGATGTGGGTCAAAAAGGCACGAGGGACGGATGAAGGTCAACCAGGCTATCCCATCACTCTTCTGAGACTCGCATACATTAACAACATTTGACACTAGACATACTAGCATTAAGTCTGCTATAATTAAATATATTAAACAAATACTTGGAAAAACTAATAATCAATCGCCAACGAAGACGATCACTGAAGGTATTTTTCTATCTTGTGGAATATCTATGGTATTTCTCCTCTATAAATTTATGTAATCATCAGACTGCGGATTTTTATGCATTTATGACAAATTAGATACAGCTAAAATCTGCAAAAAGAACATAATATAAAAATATATCTAAAATATTCAAAGCATTGAATTTGTTGTAATATTTATCGAGTGCAATAAATCCCTAGATAGGTTCTCGTGTCTCACCTGCATTTGTGAAACTCGAAATTTGCATAAACATCCGGAGTCTAGTAATCATCATAAAAATATGGAATTCCGTAGATTTGATGCTTTCGTTGATCTAGTGTTAAATAAAATCTCCCAAAAATGACTAATTCGAACTCGGTAGCAGTACTCGATAGTTCATGCCTTCATCTGCATACCCAGCATAGATTAATATCAATACTAGTGTCGTTGAACGTAAAATCCCCTCTAGAAATTCCCTTGTTGCTCGTGATTCAGCGAATCTTTCGATGACGCGAGAATCTCGTCTCATTTTAAATCCAGTCGCACGAAGGCCACGGAGAAACCAAGGAAAGGACAGCGGCCGTTGCGACGAGCGCAACAGACGTTCGGATAAACGCGATATTGAATTTAGAAGGCGAAGGGATTCGGTAGAAGCTGACATTGAAACGCGGTTGCGTGTGGAATGCACCGGATAGCGCCGTACACCCTGTAATCCGGGATTCGTAGGTAAATGGATTAGGTTTAATTAAATTCACCGCGGCAACTGGAAATCGCTTCGAGAAGGATCGAGCGCTTTAAATTGTTCGGCGAAATCAAATGACGGCCGTGTGGGAATACCAAATTCCAGTGAAGGCTTTTAATATTACTCGCCTCAAAGGGGTATCTCGCGATTTTGGCTTTGCGGTGATTATTTCTTTGCGATAAAATATCGTCGAGAGGAAAAGATATAAAGAGGATACATTTTAAAGTACTTTATTGCTCTGACTATTCCCTCGTTGAAAAGCGACGAACGGCTAAACATTGAAGAGATATTTTTGTCCTTTAAATAGAATTTCAATTTTCGCGAATTTAAAAGACCTGTTAGTTTTAACACAGTGTGAAGTGTGAACGATCGAAAATAGATCTGGGTTGTACGAAAGGTAGAGCTTACCGGAAATTCACGGTTATAGAAATATCCGAAATTTGTTACTGCTAATTGCGATAAAAAAAAAGAAATGATTTTAAAAGTCGAGGGAGTAAATTGAAAATTTCTCGTTGGCAGTTCTCACCAACGTCTTTCTAACTGCGACGAGAATTCTTCAAGATCTTCTAGAAGAAAGTGTTAAGGAATAAGATGAGTTTTATAAGCCAAGATAATCGAATAAACGGGTCCTTTTCGTCTAATTGGATTTTCGAAGATTTCCCGCTTCTCGATTCCTTTTCTCAACGACGACGAAAGAAGAACATCGAGGAAGGATTCTTCGTTGTTTCGGTGGAAAGAATTTAATACGGCGCATTACCATAAAGAAACAGGCTTTGGAGGTGGAGAGGCATTACGCGAGGTATTAACGGAAGTACAACAATTAGTCGCTGAATCCTTGTACCGCTTTCGTTACATCTGGAGCAATTATTTCCATAATCTGATGCCGCACCGGCACTTTTATGCCGTCGCGGTTAACGCGAAACTTTCAGCAGCGCTGTAATCACGCCGGAAGGGTTCTTTTTTTGTATTTTTTTCCTACTTAAATGGTACGGTTATTTCATCTAAAGCCTACTGTTTCAAGTGGGTTTGGAATCTTTGAAGCTATGGCACATTAAATAATAATTTAGGATAAATTTCTTAAAGGCGGCGACCACCTGAACTCTGTTCCATTAATTATAGTTAGGACCTCTAATTCTATTATTCCAGATTTTTATTTATCGTTGCTTTCGCATTTCGGATTTAATTGTAATCGATTCAATTGGGATTTATTACTTTAGGTAAATTCCAAATCGTTAAGGCTGTAATATATTAAATGATAATTTAGAAGTAATGTTTCAGAGGTCGAGAGATTTGAACTTGGGCCCACTGATTTAAGTCGAAGACTTTAATTTGTTATTTACTATAGCTTCTTATATACACTGCTTTAATTATTAACCCTTTACGGTCAAAGTTACTTTGTTATTTTTTATAGTGAGCTGAATAAAATTGATTTACCAGTATTTTTTATCATTTTCTATTCGTTTCTTTCAATGTTATCAAAGACTATAGATACTGGCGGATATTTAGGTGATATTACAAGATTATTACGAAATTGGAAAGTCGATAGTAAATTGTCAGATCAAATCAAATGGAAAGTTATGTAGAGCAGTAAGTACTCGACATAGGACTGCAAGGTGTTAATAATTCTACAATGATGCTTTTGCAATGAATAGTTGAAATTTCTTCAAAAACAGTTGAATTGAAATTTCTATAATGAACAGTTATTATCATAACTGAAGAGATTTAAATTTGGAAGCACTGATTCAAGTCGATAGCTTTAATTCCCTATTAGGTATAGCTCCTGAAATACACTGCTACAATTGTCAATAGTTTTACAGTAAAAGAAATTGTAATCACTTAAGAGATTTGTATTTGGATCCACTGATTTACATTTAATTCAATTTACGTTGGAGTTATGTCGGAGACGATATTTGAATTTGGGCCCACTGATTTATGTAAGTTCAGTTTAATTTACATTGGATTTATTTCGAAGACGACATTTGAGTTTGGACCCACTGACTGAATTCGGTTACTTCAATTTCGTAACAATTACAGCTCTTGAAATACACTGCTTCAATTATCAATAGTTCTAAAAAAAATTATGATAACTTAAGAGATTTGATTTTGGGTTCGCTGATTTACGTTCAATTCAATTTACATTGGATCTATTTAGAAGACGACATTTGAGTTTGGACCCACTGACTGAATTCGGTTACTTCAATTTCGTATCAATTACAGCTCTTGAAATACACTGCTTCAATTATCAATAGTTCTAAAAAAAATTATGATAACTTAAGAGATTTGAATTTGGGTTCACTGATTTACGTTCAATTCAATTTATATTGGATTTATTTCGAAGACGACATTTGATTTTGGACCTATTGATTTACATTCAGTTCAATTTGCGTTTGAGTTATGTCAAAGACGACCGAAACTGAAGAGATTTGAATTTTAGCATGGTGTTTGATAGTCAAAGATTTCAATTTCACAACCATCGAAAATCACAGAAAGTATCTCATCCTTCTCCCGATGGTACTTCTGTTCCCAAAATATCGTTATCTATTCTTACTGTCCTTCGAGTGATGAATTTTCGTAAAATTTCGAAATTAGGGTATGTTGGTAGCACGGAGTAGAGACGGGAATTTGAATCTCCTAAGTGGGTAAGAGATTCGAATAGTTATCGGTACGAGTTCCATTTGGAGAACGTCAGGAGAACGACCAACAGTCGATTTAATTAATCGGTCAACAAGACCATTCGACTTCCTCCCTTTAAGAGCGCCTCCTTACCACGAATTCTAATTAACGCGAAGATCTCTCTGCAAGACTAACAAGGTTCCGAGATTGGTCGAAAAATGTCCATCCCGTTTGTTAAAAGTGGTCCGAATTTATTCATTCTCGCAATTATTAAACGAACACGAGTGTTATTACTATTTTTAAATGAAAGAAAACGCTTCTAATTACAAAGTAGTTATTAATCGTACTTTTTAAGAATGGAAATAAAGTATCGGTTGATTAAAGTATCGGAGAACAAAATAGAGATTAACTTGTAGGGAGAGAAACGAGTTCAGAAGCTCAGTTTTGATAATACCGAGTTGAAAGGATTCGTTTAACCTCGCATGTCGCGTTAAGCAGACTCAGAGCTGCGATGGTAGAGGAGATAAAGTCTATGGATTTCCAAATACCGTGCTTGATCTTGACCCCGTGTTATCTCTATTAAATCTTTTCAATCTCGGATCCTAGGTTTAGAGAGTCATCAAAAAGTGTGAGTCATTGAAACAAATGAACCGGTCAAGGTTTACCTCTCGAGTTTAGCTAAATCAAACTAGCACGGCTACAAAGTTAAAACGAAACCCTTCAAAGTTCAGGCCTTTCGACAAATATGCCAAGAGGCTGCGTTGAGTAGTATTAAAGCAATTAACTTACAATTAGTAGGTCTGAATTCAAATTTTCGTCACTTCTGGAAGATCTATCTTAAATTACTATTGAAGATATTATGGTCTCGTTACTATGGCGGTTTGAAAACAACCTAAACAGTTAAAGTCGAAGATAAGCAAGGAAATGAGGAGAATTAACCCTTTGTGCAACCATTTCCTTTGTTACTTCGAGTGCAATAACTCAGAACTCATTCTTAAAGTGAAAAGTTTCCTCTGATATTCTTATATTTCATATAACTGAACACAATATTAATGCTATAGAAATAATTTGGCCATTTTCTTACCGACTAATATTTTCAATTTAATTTGTTTTTGACAGATTTGAAAATTTTTCAATCCATTTACCACGGCACGAGTGTCACACATTGTTGTACGCTAAATGAGTTAAGAAATTACATTATGTAAAATGTGATATACCTAATTATCAGTAATACTATAAACCGCAGTAATATAATAAATCTAATATAAGATTTAAGCTACTAAATCTAATATTACGTAATCTAAATATAATATATGAACACATGTACTAAATCCAATATATTCCAATATATTCGAATTAAACGTGTGAAATAAAAGTTGATCAATAATTCTTGACATATCGTGTACTTTAACATAATATTAATATTATAATAATAATTATATCGTGTCTGATCCGATTGACATTTCCAATTTGACATGTTCTGCAAAACTTAACACTAGATTTACGGATATTGATATACCTATTTTTCTGCAGTGAGCCAATTTGAACCATACAAGAAAATTGAAATTTTTTGCAAAGAAAATAGTTCCAAATCAATTGAAATGAAAGATTTATTACTAAAAAATGAACCAACCAATATATTATAAATGTAGTAATCAAATTTTGAATGAGTCAAATTGACTCCGTAAATCTAGTGTTAATAATATCCTATCCTCTTTGTGGCATCACGACACTCATTATTATACGCCAACGGGTTGAAGGCCCAATTAAGTTCAATTCTCCCTCATCACTAGAACATGTTTACACACAAATAAAAAAAAACTAAAGATACTGGACAAAATGATCATTCCTCGCACATACAAAAAGAAAAAGTAGAAAATTCTAAACTACATCTGCACCAAATTACGAAAGCGGCTTTAAAACTGCACCCCGTCTCTTCCTCATTCCTCTATCAGGAACAATCAGTCGAACGCCTCCGTGATGCCAACTAAATTCGACCTGTGCCCACACGCGACAAAACTCGCTCCAGCATGTCCAAGGTGTGCCAAGGCACGTAGCCTATCCGTCGGACTATATTCGGTGAGTCTCATGCGGAAAGAATGTAATTATACAAACAAAAGGCAGCTTCTTCGAGTCTGGTTTTTATAACGTGACTGTCTCGCACGAGAACTTTCCACTCGTAGCTACGTCGAGGAAAAGAAAAAGACTCCATGAATTCAAGCATCCTTTTCCGTATCGACACAGTCTCCACGAGTGCCGAATCTCTCGCTATTTAGAAATGCAAATTGACGAATTTGAATTTCACATTTTCAATCCCGTGGCGCGAAAGCGCGCGCTCGAAAACTTGAGGGGAAAAAATCCTACCGTCGGACTGGGGACTCGTTAAAAGTGTAAGCGGAGAATTCCGATCGTTAATTTGCATGGATTTTACGGAACGATTGAACGAATGGCCACGCTCCGAGCGAATTAACAGGTCGAACGAAATGTTCCTTTTGGAGTGAGTACCGGGAGGGTAGTTTTTTTTTTGAGGGAGGATAGTTACGGGGTGTTAGTCTGACATTTTTCGACGGCAATGTGTGCCAGGCGATTGACAGAAGTTCAAAGTTTCTGAGTGATTGATCATGTGATATGGAATTGTGGGAAATTTGTATTTTGAGAAGATCGAGGATAATTTTTGAGATAAATATTATTGAGTGCTAGGGAAGAAAAAGAGAAAGAGTGATCCGTATGAGATGTTTTACCAAAGTGCAGCCGTGAATAAGCGATACACAAAACGGTGAAAGACAAAAGGACAATTTTCTGTGAATTACAATTTATATATTCCTATGTGTTATGTAAATATACTTTGTATTTATTCTGTATTTTTGTAAAAATTCAGTGTTTAAAATAAATTCCTACACTATGAAATAATGAATGTTGTGCTTTTATTCTTTGTCTATAATCAGGCGCCAAAGGTGCCAAACTTGACATAGGTTGATCCTTTGACGCGATGGATTCGAAATAAACTGAAAACGCTTAAAATAAAGCGTAATTTTTATCTATCTCTGGCTCATGTTTATGAGTTCTATTGTTTTAACACTAGATTTACGGAAGTTGTTTTATCTATTTTTCTGAAGTGAGCCAATTTGAATTCTTACAAGAAAAATGAAATTTTTGGCAGAGAAAATAGTTGCTAGTTAATTTAAATTAAAGATTTATTATTAAAAAATTAGCCAACCAATGTATTATATATATATATAGTAATTAAATTTTAAATGAGCCAAATCGGCTCCGTAAATCTAGTGTTAATATCATGTAATCCAGTATTCTGATTATTTAACACTAAAACTACCGACGTTATATCTACTAAAATCAAAATATACTTAATAACGACTTTATAAAAAGGGAAATGGAGAGATAAGGAAGATAATTAATAAACTAATTTTGATTTTATAAGATAGAAGTGGAATATTTACTTCATGGCTACTCTATTAATTTAGATAATTTTTACAAAATATTTTGGAATCGGTCTTTTGACCGCCTTGGTCGGTTTAGTGTTAATATATCTTATCAGAAATGCACACCAACACAAATTTCATTATTCTCAGTAGACTTTGCGACTGAAAATCTGTATAATTGCACATATCAAAGTCTCCAATAGCCAAATGTCTAAAATATTCCTTTACAAAGATCTCCCAAGAGCCACTACAATTCTACCATCCCCAATGACTCAGATACATCAATTTCATAGTTACAAATCAATACACCTCGCAGTATTCTATCAATCAAAAATATTCTATCTTCCTTCACATTCCATCTTCCAAAACAAACCTCAAAAATATCCTCCAAGCCTCCTAAAAATTCCATCATACCTCACTCTATTACCTTCCAAAATTCACAACCGCAAAACAATCCTCCACGTCAACCGCAACACCCCATCCCCAACCAGTAACCATCGAAAAGCCTTTTACCTAACGTCGGAAACGAAAGTTTCGAAAAAGCACTGAAAACTTATCGCACCGAGGTAACCATCCACAGTAGCTCACGCGCAACAATAAAGAGCTTAGAAAATAGCGAGTGGAGTCGTTTCAGGGAAAGGCAGTCTTCCTGCGGAAGAAAGCAATAAACCGTCTGGCGGATCGTTTGTGTTTACGGTATGAGTTAAATCGCGGTATTCCGATGCGCGGAAGAAGAACGTGCGCGAGTTCCTCTTCCACCCCCTCTCCCCCTCCGGGGGTTCTCTTGCTATTATCTTACCAGTTTGTACCAGGTGCAGCAGGGTGGAAACATCGCCGACGAGGAAGCGAAGGAAGCGAAGAAGCGTGCAGAGGGTGGAAAAACGGGTGGGTAAAGGGGTGGGTTACCGAGCCGCTCTACGACAAGCGAGAACGAAAGGTTCACCCCACCACTCCTGTTTTACATTTTATTGCTTGTCGTGAATTCGGCCGATTTACATAAAGAGACGAAAGACCGAGGCACAGCCCTCGATGTACCCCCGAGGACGCCGGGAGGATAGAAGAATTTCTAGCCGCGAATATCGCGGCTCTGTCGACGAGTAAAAGGGGTTTCTCGCCTCTTTGCTCTTCGACGATCCTCGATGTTGCGAATTTCCGGCGCGCCAACTATGCGATATTCAAATGCCGCGCACGAGCAACGAAATCCTGAGGATAGAACGAGGAGAAAGAGATCGTTCGCGTAGTAAGGATTATCGGTATCGTGGGATTTCTTCGGGCGTATCGTCGATCGTGTGAAAGATTGAGGATTTTGGCTGAAATCGAAACATTAAGGTGAAAGGGCATGTATCTTTTTGTAGGGTGTTTTTTCATTTCTCCAGGGCATTCTGGAGATCGTGCTTGATCGGTTTTGTTAATATTGCTCCTACTGTGCTGGGTTTAAACTAATTGAAATTATCGACGTATATTTATTATATTGCAATACGTTGACACTAGAACTACCTGTCTTAAATCTATTCTTGTGGAAGTGCAAAGTGAAATGGAATAAAAAATTTTTATGTTTTTTAAATACTGTTAAATTGAAAGTATCGGTAGGTCAGGAGACGTTGAAATTAGTCCTATGCTATTAATATTGCGTGAACTTATACCGTTATATCGGAAACCAGTGATCGATTATTATTCCAACAATTAATTCTGAGTTCTTGCGCGTTCGATCACAAAAGAGATCGTAAGGCAAGGGGTTAATAAATACTTTGGCGAAAGAGAAATGACAAGTTACAAAAGATGATCAGTTTAGTGACTTATGTTTTACAAGGTAAGTGTAGAATATCCACTCTATGGGTTATCTATAGATTTGTAAAATATTTCGGAAAAATTACGAACCAATCATTGTGACTGGCTTGATAGTTCTAGTGTTAAATATAATAGCTACTTGGAAAAAAGATGAATCAAGAGATGGAAAAAAAGTTTCTGTTATTTACATTTTACGAGAAAGATGTGAAATATCTACCCTACAATTACTCTATAAACTTGGGAAATTTTAGGGAAAAATTTCTGAGAACCAGGCATTTTTACCGACCTGGAAGTTCTAATGTTACTTCATCTTGCTCATCGTTAAATTTCTCGTAGCAGTTCCAAAAACTTTTTGGTAGGAAAATTCAGAAATATCTTCGATCACCGGTGACCACAGTAACAACCCGAGTCGAAAAGTCCAGCTTAAAAAGAAACTTCAAATCCTAGATTCTTTTGATCTCTCATTTGCCGCTTAATTATGTATACCATTTTGAACCTCAAAATCCTCAACTAGTGTGTCTACGCGCCTCAAAGTCCTGTAAATATGATTTTTAGGAGTTATATGGACTGATCAGGTAAAATTTTTATTCCAATTTAATCTGACATCCCCTAAAAATATTTCAGAAGTTCCAAGTCTGTCGACTCATATTCTAAAAATAGGGCTTTCAGGAGCAAGTTGGAATTAAATTATCATTTTATTCCATATAAATTCTAAATCTCCTAAACCAAATTAATTTTTAGTATATCGAGAATTTTTTTGGACCTCGATCATTCCACTCCAATTCCAATCCAATTCTAAAGCTCCTCATTATAGAATGCTCAGGATTATTTTGGGCTGTATGAAGCCTAAATTGCTCCTAAACTAGGTAAAAGTGGCAAAAAGTAACAAGTGTAGGGCGATTGTGGAATTAAAATTTGCATTCTTTTATATGTAACATATTTTTCCATATTCAGCCTAAATATCCTAAGTTATTTGGTAATTTAGGAGGATTTTGGGCTGAAATTTTCGACTCGGGAAGCTAGTAGTCGTTAAAATTTCGCCATTTCAATTTTCTCGAGCGAAGTCCGAGAAGAGAATCCGAAAGCCCGTGGAACAGCGATTATCTTTCCGACGAGCAAAACGAAGCAATCGGGACGTTCCATGGCTTGTAAAGACTCGCTAGGAGAGTTTAATAATGGCAAAAGGAGCCTCAAAGTTCGCCGAAGATAGCGAATAACTACTAATTGCCCATTCCAGAAGCTAAAACGATACCGTCTCGACTTTGCACCCGAGTTCCCCGATTCCAGAGTACATCGATGAACTGGCCGCAAATCCTTCGGGATGTAGGATCGGGACTTAACTACCACTTCGTTAGTCCTTCACGAATGTAACGTGGAAGTCGAGGAAGAGCGAACCACCTCGCGAAACTTGTTTCCATTTTCATCGAAAGAAATCTCCTCGGTGTCTCGTGAGCGGGAAGTTCTTAATTGCCGCCAACGTCCGACTGGATTTATATGTCTTAAGTTTAATTAACTTATTCCTTCCTTAGCCAGAGATTCCTCAAAGATGGTTAAATCTCTGAGAATAGTCGTGGATTTCAGGATACTATACTGTACCTGTCTGATTCCATTTGTTCCACACCTTTATTCTTAAAACTAGAACTGATGGCGTTAAATCTATCATATTTTTATATATTAAATAAATACTTTGAAAATGAAAGAATCAGGAAGTGGAAATAATCATTGATTCGGTGATTTATGTTTTTTTTTAAATGGGTGTAGAATATTTCTTCTATGACATGAATGTTTGGGAAAAATGATGTAATTTTGATTCGTTTGATAGCTCTAGTGTTAAATATGAAAATAATATATTATCAATCTGAATTTTCATTGAATTTTTATAACTGAAGATCAAAGACTTCGAAATTCTTGCAAATACCTTCAAGCTTGGAGAATCGTGTTATTGTTTCTATGTCTTTGCTTGCCTCTGATCTTTATTTTTATCAATGGTTGCAGCCGTAGATATAAAACAACAGAGCAGTGCTTTTATTGAATAAAAACTACCTTTGAATTTACATGCAAGTTGTCATGTTTGCCAATCTTCCGGTCTAACTTTGAGACGCAACAGAAATGTCTTCAGGGAATTCAAGAAAACAGAGGATAAACTCTATACTGGTCCAACAACGTTTAAAAGGCGGCACTGAAAGGAAGGTAAACATGAAAAATCTTGTCGGCGAATCGACCCATTCCCATCCACAATCTTTTACGTAAAATCCGATTGAACAAAAATTATATTCACTTTTCAACAACCTGGATTTCAAAAAGGAACCATACCTGTCTCTAAAAACATCATCGATCGACATAACATTTAATCAGTTAGCTATGTTTAACAACTATACTCGTCATGCGTAAAAGTTAGCGGCCACTGGTTACTTAAATTCTAATTTTGACAAAAACTATAATATATTCCTAAATTTCCAGAAGTTTGGAATATTTTCAGGCTATGCCGAAATAAAAGGAATAACGAAAAAGTATAAATAATTTGAGATGGATTTATGCTCTTAAATGCGCACTCGCAAAAGAAGTCGCTACGGTTAACTGTTTAATCCATTCAGTGCCAGAAAAACTAAGCAAATATCATCATATGTGATGCAATATGAGACAATAAGTTTTTAAAGCATTAATTTAATTATTCAAAAATATGATCTCAACATTTGTATTGATATACTAAGAATATTTTTATTTAAAAAATGCTGTACAGTTTTGGCTGTTATTGCCAACTTATTAATTGAAACTTATAGTGCAACTACAAGACATCTCGTAGTCGGCAGTGAAAAGGTTAAAAGCAAACCTCCAAAAGAAACAGAATTACTCATAAAAAAGAATCAACTATCCAATCTTCCACCTTTAGAAAGATTGAAAAAGATTCAATTGTTTGAATAATTGCAGAATTCAATAATCTTTTTAAATACAATACTAGAAATAGCTCGTATGAATTTCAACTAAAACTATCTCATTAAACGAACGAAATTCAACCAAAATCCTTATTGAAATTACCGAGAGGAAACACCCCTTCGTGCGTGGCAATTCCCGCGGTATCCTAGGGTTACGGATAAACGTGAAACAATAAGGGATTTCCATAATCACGAATTACCCATTCATTTCTCGCACGTGCAGCTAATTTCATTTAACAGAAATTCACCGAGATCAAACGGCGTAATTTGCCGAGAACAGATGAGACTCTGCCTCGCAATATATCCTCCTCGACCGTCGAGGAGGCACTGTTCCGCGTTGTTTACCAGGAACAAGATGTCCTTTCGGTCCTGTTAATTTATCTACGCTCCTACACCCTCTCGTTTTGCGCGACACGTACGCCCAGGATATGGATCGTACTCGAACTTGACCTTAATTCGATCTAGGCCTATTGACCCAACGAGGAATACATGCGGGGGAACGATAGAAACGTTGCTAACTTCGATGGCAGGGGGTGGAAGTCGAACCTTTCAGCCTGACACGCGAAACGTTGCGTAGATTGCTCGATTTTCTACGTGATATCTATATTGGAACGATGGTAACTTGGAATATAATTGGAATTACGGATTTTTTGCAGAAATTAGATGTAGCTGATGAAGCTGAAATTCTGGTTAATCATAAAATATTAACCCCTTCGGACCCTGTGCACATTGTAATGTATGTACACAATACTTTTCGTGCTGTATTTTATTACGTATAGGTTTAAACTTAGTTTCAACATCTAATGAATTTGATTTCTTTATACATATATTTCTCAGGATCTCCTCAATGTTACAAATTCTGCGTAAGGGCCATATGTCCATTTAAATGTACATTTACGAATTATAAATAAATAAATATTTCTGTAAAAAGTATATTGTTGCTTTCATTCACATGGATTAAGTTAATTTTAGTATAAAAATAATTTTATCTTAAAGGAAAAAAAATTCGGGTCTGAAGGGGTTAAGCAGATGTGGGGGATGAAGATTCACTTTTTTTTGGTAGATGTAGAGTGCAATTACTGTGATGAGTGGAACGTTTATTATGGTTTAAATTAAAACTATCCAAGACGGTCGAAATGACCGGTTTACGATTTTTTCAAAAAATTCTCCTTTATAGGGGAGCTGTGTAGTAAATGTTACAATTCCACTTTATAGAATCTTTGTTACTTGATTGATTATCTTCTTCTATCCTTGGTTTCTCTTTATGCAAAGTACATATCTGGTATTCAAATATTAGGAGTACCGAAAAGTAATCAAAATTTTTTTTGCTGGTGAAAAACATTTATTTATTACAGAAATCTTAACACTAGATTTACGGATGTTGATATACCTATTTTTTTTAAGTAAGTCAATTTTACTCAAACAAGAAAATGAAAAGTTTTTGCAAAGAAAATAGTTCCAATTTAATTTAAATGAAAGGTTTATTATTAAAAGATTAACCAACCCATAGATTATATAAATATATAGTAATCAAATTATTAATGAGCCAAATTGACTCCGTAAATCTAGTGTTAAATACTCATCGACAAAATAATTTCCATAATTTTCTAACATTGTTTGCCAGCGTAAAGGTAGTTGCTCGATTCCCTTTTTAAAGAAGTCCTTCGATTTTTTGTTGAAAAACGTTTTCAATTACGGTTTCACTTCTCCAATTTTGATTACTTTTTCGGTACCCCTAATATAATAGAATTGTTTTAGTTCGAATGTATCATTGCTTCACTGCTTCTACAACTACATAAATCCATTCTTTCTAAAAATTGTAAATATTTCTAAATCCTGAGCACTTAATCCTGTAAGTGATATTTTTATTGCTAATCTACTAGTTATTGCTAGAACAAATAGGAAACGTTACACTTCAACAGACTCTACCTAAGTCAGGACTTTTATCTCCTCATCGTGTAACAAATATTGTATCCTTATAAAAAAAAAAATACAGGCGGCCATCGACTTTCGCACAATTCTCTATTTTGCACATTCGTAAAAATTCAATTTTTTAAAGACTTTTGTCGCTGTTTCAAAAAATGTTTGCTTCCATGCAATCACTGCCAAGGAGTGCTGTAACTCGCTCACACTCACAAATTGCCTATTAATGGTTTTCTAACATTGTAATACTCTTTCTAATATTACCTACTAAATGTTACAAAATCTCAAGTCCACAACATACAATTTTTAATATTTTTCCTTCGAACATTCAACATTCGCACGCATTTTCAGGAACCAATTATGTGCAAAAGTCGAGGGGCTATTTGTAGTTCCACAACAGCGAAACACTTCTTGCATCACCCATCATCAAAAAAAAGGTTGTCAAAAAAAAAACACTAAATTCTACCAAAACGAGGATCGTCAAAAATTCGCCTAAAGAATGAAAGACCCTCGTTGCATATCGATGGGATCAACCCCCGCTGAAGTTTGTACAACTGTTCACGGTTACTCTTCCATCATCGTAGCTACTACATAGGTGTTATAACGTCGAAGAGTTATTTTTACTCGAGGAGGAAACTAACCTGTCGAGTGCACGGAGGTGCAAGAGTAGCGGTTGATTGTCGACAGCGTCGGAGACATCGCGGCGCATCCGGTTACGATGTTGTCTCAAGGCCGCGGTATCGTAAGATGCTGCCTCGTAATACTTGATGTACGAGCCGTGCGTGATACCTGAAACAAGCACAGAAAATACCGTTCCATTAGCCGGATTCTAGGATCTGTCGACTGTCTCCAGGTGTTGCTTACTGTGCTCGGAGTATTTTGAAATGAATGGCGACAGTGCGGAATTCCTCGGTATTTATTTGAAAGATGTCTGTCAGGTGTAATATTTGAAACGTTATTTGGTATCCGGGAAAAACGAACTTTTTGAAGATTGTGGAAAATGTGAATTGGATAAAATTTGTAGTGAATTGGAATTAATTGTGGCGGTACAGAGTTCATGAGTGTACATTAGAAAAATGTGTTTTAGGTGTAATATAGACGTTGGAAAAATTTTTTTAGTCAATTGGAATTAATTGTTAATTGTGCGAAATTCGACGGTATTCGTAAAAAAACATGTGTGTCAGGTGTTATATTTGAAGTGTTATTTGTTGCCGGGGAAAAACGAACTTTTTTGGATATTGTGGAAAATGTGGACAGCAGAAATTTGTTATTTGATTGGAATCAAAGTGTAGAGTTCCTCGGTGTTGATTAGAAAGATGTATTTTAGGTGTAATATAGAGATTGGAAATTTTTTTTAGTTAATTGAAATTAATTATTAATTGTTCGAAATTCGACGGTATCCGTAAAAAAACATGTGTGTCACGTGTTATATTTGAAGTGTTATTTGTTACCGGGGAAAAACGAACTTTTTAGAGATTGTGGAAAATGTGGATTGGAGAAATGTTTTAATTAATTGAAATTAATTATTATTGTGCGAAATTCGCCGGTATTCCTAGAAAAGATATGTGTCAATTGCTATATGGAAGTGTTATTTTGAGCGGTGGAGAAAAAGACTTCTTAGAGATTGTGAAAAATGTGGATTGTAGGTATTTTTAAGGTAACTGTAAATAATTATGATCGCGCCAAATTCGTCGGTATTAAAAAAAAAAGATGTGTGTCAAGTGTTATATTTGAAGTATTATTTTGAACGACGGAAAAGACTTTTTGACGATTGCAGCAAATGTGGATTGGTGGAATTTTTTAGTCAATTAGAATTAACTGAAATGATGTAAAATTCATCGACATATGTAAAAAAACATGTGTGTCAGATGTTATATTTGAAGTGTTATTTTCAGCGGCAGAGAAAAAGACTTCATGGAGATTGTGGAGAATGTAGATAGAAGGGAATTTTCACTTAACTGGTATTGTTCTTAAAGTTTTTGGTATTTCTTTAGCTATTGAATATTATTCGTGCTCTTATTTGTACCTTTTGCGTGAAAACGCAACAGACTTGAAACAGAAAGGAATGAATTTTTGCAAAACTGTGTAAAATTTGGTAGAAATGTAGATTATCAAAGTCTCTCAGCACAGTGTACACTATATACCATGAAATATAAC
Source organism: Cerceris rybyensis (assembly GCA_910591515.1). NCBI lineage: Eukaryota > Metazoa > Arthropoda > Insecta > Hymenoptera > Crabronidae > Cerceris > Cerceris rybyensis. The sequence goes on from OU342795.1 coordinate 10,623,621, forward strand.
AGCACCAGATGCAGATACAGTAACATTAAACAAACTCTCTCGCCTCAGAGACTTATCATCGTACTCTGCGTTGCATACCGTTCTCTGGTCCGCCTTCTTTCCCATTTACCACGACCAGACCCGTCAGAAATCTACAACCCAAAGTGTCTCTTCCATTCTCCACTTTTCAACAACTTCGACCAAAACTCTTCCACTTATCACCTTCATTCTTCACCACTATCAAATTATTTCTAGCAGTCCATCAACGATTCTCCAATAATTTGCATTAACCCATGCACTGCCAGAGAAACTAAGCAAATATTAGCTTACGTGATAAAATTTGAGAAGATGACAGTAAGTTTTTAAAACAGTAATTTAATTATTCAAAAATATAATCTCAACACTTGTAGTGACACTAAGAAAATTTTTGTTCCAAAAATGCTACACACGTTCGGCTGTTATTGCCAACTTAGTAATTCCAACTTATAGTGCAAATACGAGATATCTCGTAGTTGGCAGTGAATGGGTTAAAGGTACCATTAACGCGACAACCTCAAGAAGTCTCCTCGGAGGTAGGCCTGTTTCGGCAGGATCTGATTCGCCAGGCGTCAAGATATTTTAATAAAGATATTTCAATGTTACGACTTTGTCAAGTGCCTCCTTCAGGAGGCTGAGCAGGGTGGATTAAATAAAAAAAAACGGTGCGAATAGGCGGTATTTAGCGAGAAGGTTCGCCGCTCAGGAGACTTCTTGAGGTTGCTGAACGATAGAAAAGTGGAGGGCGTCCCAAAGAAGAATGAATTGCGAAAATCCTCTCTCTCAAGAGTCGTGATATTCTCGCGTTGTGGCGCATGAAATATCGCATTGCGCGAAACAGCACAAGAATTAATAATCACCGTGACGTAGGAACGAAGCGAGATGACAAAACGAGGAGACTGTTTTCCAGGTAGACGTTGCGAAATTACGAACGACTATGCGTAGGTTGACGACGAAGGAACTTTCGCCGTTTCGTACCGCGGCAAGACAAAGCCTCCGGAGACTCGCCGTTTCGTCAGCCTCTGGCCAACTTTGCGCGACGCGTTCCGGGATAAACGGCGCGCGAAAATTTCGTTAACCCGGGAATTCACGCTAGTTGGCAAAGACACGTCCGTTTTGGCGAAATCGGAGAAACAAAGGGCGATCCTTGAGGGGAGTACCTTTGACTATTGTATTCCGTGCGAGTTTTAAAGAATTCGCGAGCTGGGAATGGCTCTTCTACTCTTTATCTTTTTTTTCAGCTGTGACTTCTACGACAGTTTTAAAATCGACTTATCAATTTAACCCTTTGAGTACATTTGATGAGTGATACTCGTCATCTGTTTACTTGAGCAAAGTTACGGTGGACGAATCTGACTCTTCATCTGAATTTAACCCTTTTAGTGCCGAGCGAAAGAATTGATGGAATTAATAATAAATGTAATTGTGAATAAAATGAATTTTCGTTTGGCGATAGTTGAGATAGAACACGCAATATAGAGCATAAACTGTGTGTTTACAATTATCTATCATATAATTACTAATATTGTATTGGAAAGTGAATATTAACCCTTCGATATCCAGTGCTAACACTATTGCTAACGACGATATATCGTCGTTCGGCACTAAAAGGGTTAAGGTAGTTCTAGGCACTTATCATTTTTCGATAGATTTCCTTAAAATTTTGAAAATATATTCTTCATGATATTTTATAATTATATCCGGAATCTCAACGAGTTCGTCCACACGGTTTATGAATAAATCGTGCTTAAAAATAACATATTTAACATGGGCCTTATGGAAAAAAAATTTTGCTGATTCCGTAAAATCTTATTTTATTTTTCTAATGGAAAAACGAGTCGATGGATTCTAATAAAAAATTAGCAAGGTATTAGTTTATGCTTTTGGAATATTGTTGAATTTTTTCGTAATTATTTACTTCATAGTTATAGAGAAAGATGTTTTTTAATGCCTAAAAAGTGAATGAAATGGTCTCTGTGAAGTTAGCCCCTGCATTAATTCTTACGCAATTTTTTTCATTTCTAATGAAAAAAGAAACTTTTAGTTCTGAATCCAGCTAGAACTACCTTAAGAAGCAGGTGTTGATTTTTGCGGTACCACCGCCAGTGGGCGTTGATCGCAAACAATTGGCTGTCGTTTGTTTATGAAATCTTACAGTTGCAAATAAGATTAATCCATATAGGAACACATTAAATCCGTTATATGTGCATAAAAATCTTCAAATAATTCAGTACTCAAGGGGTTAATATAAATATATTGAATTATACAAATTATATTAAATTATATGGACTGGAGTTCACTCATCGCGAATTCAGATTTTCGTGGACTTGAGATTTGAGAACTCTTTTCTTTTTTTTCTGCTTTTTTTTTACTTAAACCGCTTTGATGGTTTTAAGATCTACTGATTTAACCCCTTGCCTTACCATTTATTTTCTAATGGAACACGAAATAACTCAGAACTGTTAGAATAATAATCTATGACTGATTTCCGATATACCGGTATAAGTTAACGCAATATTAATAACATAGAATTAATTTAAATATCTTCTAACCTACAGACATTTTCAATTTAACAATTTTTGGAAAACTTACAAATTTTCTATTCCATCTACCGCGTTACGTGCACCACACGTTATTGTAAGGCACGGGGTTAACTTTCTAATTTCTACGATTAAAGCGTATTAAATTAAAATTTTGGAAAAATTTCTCAAAGGGACAGAGAATAGCTTGAACTTTGTTCCTTGCGAATATGAGCCATTATTTTCTATCCAGCTTTTTTCGAATCAACTACAATCTGTGTTTCAGTGATACAGACCCTTCATCAGGTCGTTATTAATGTAATAAAGTACATCTAACACAATTTGAGCCCCGATATAAGTGAGCTAAACCTCGAAATGCCAAGACAAAGAGAGTTTAGAAATTAAAGGTAGAATCATTTAATCCGACAACCCGATTAGTGGAGACTGCAACCCACTCGTCTCGCATCATCGAACATCTCACTTCTTTTGCTCTTTTGTTCCCCTCCTTTTCCTCTCTTCTTGTCCTTTCTTTCGAGAGACACGAGCAACCGAGAATCTCCTCCGGATGCTTTCAGCTTGAATCCTCTTAGGGACACGTTCTCGGATTTCCGCTCGACGCAACTCGCCGAGGAATCTTCTCGCAAAACCGCGCCCGCTAGCAGTCCCAGGTTCACCCTCGTGGACGAACCCCCTAACGACGAAAACGTAACTGTACCACCTAACTAAAGAGCTATCCGGAGGAACATTAACTTCCAAAAGAGTAGATTCACTCTGGGGCGCGGTAACCTACGTGGATCAGTGGTTCTGCGGATGATTAATACGCGCGCAGCTACGGGAAATAGCGAGCTCGACTTTTCCACTTTTTTTTTCCCGCCAGCCGGGAACGTTTTTTAAGAGGAATAATCGAGGAAAGTTGGAAATTAGGACGGAGATCTTTCTTTTAATGGTAGTTGTTTGCGCGTTTCATCAAAGTTGAACTGAAAAAATGGTTCTGCTCTGAGTCCACTACTTTTTCTGGATGATATTTCATTTCTGTTGGTACCAGAGCTTCGTCTGTAACGATTGAGAGAGTATCGAGGATATACTTCAATTCTACACCTTGAAAGAAGTTTGTTGCAAGTATTCTTCCCTCTTCGCAGCTGCTCTTCCATCATACCGATCGTTGCACGCTCTCAAAAGGAGCAGGAAGGATGAACCTTGGAATTGACAGACGTAAAGATCGACGACGTGGAGATAGGGCACGTTCTTTCTTCTGCTTTTACATCATCCAGCTCGCCTCTTTCATTTCTCAAATGGAAACAGTCGCAGGTTGCTACGTGCCGCGCATAATCCACGTGGTCGAATGTCGACTTCTCTGTCATCGAGAGCTACTAACGACAGGTCGAGTGTCTTGTCTCAGAACGTATTGCGACTGCACTCTAACTCGGGTCAATTCGGTTTCAAAGAGACTTTCTCTTTCGCGCCAGCTCGTCGATCATGATCAATGCGTTCGGTCAATCTAAGAGTCAACAGATGCAAAGATCTACGCAAAAGACAAGAGACGTTCTTCTCTCCGTTCTCTTCTTAAGGTCAAAACAGTCGGAGGTTGCGTGACACGCATAATTCACGTGGTGGCACGTCGAGTTCTTTGTCATCGAGAGCTACTGACGATAGGACGAGTATCCTGTCACTAGACTTATCGGGAATGCACTCTACCTCGGGTCAATTCGGTTTCAAAATACCTTTCTCTTTCTCGGCAGCTCGTCGATCATGATCAATGTGATCGGTCGATCTGAGAGTCAATAGATGCAAAGATCGACGCAAAAGATAATAGACGTTCTTCTCTCCGTTCTCCTCTTTCAGCTCGAAACTCTCGCAGCTTACGTGGTGCACCGTAAAGTTTCCTGGTGCAGAATATAGCCATTGCTCGATCGCATCAAACGTCAACTTCTTTGTCATCGAGGGTCACTAACGTTAGGTCAAGTGTCCTATCTCCAAATCTACCGCGCATTCACTCGAATTCCGGTGAATTCGATTTGAAAGAGACTTTCTCTTTCGCGCCAGCTCGTCGATCATGATCATTGCGTTCAGTCAATCTAAGAGTCAACAGATGCAAATATCTACGCAAAAAACAACAGTAATTCTTTTTCCCGTTCTCCTCTTTCAGCTCGAAACAGTAGCGGACTACGTGGCACGCATAATCCACATGGTTAACAGATAAAGTTTCCTGGTGCAGAATGCAGCCAATGCTCGGCCTCATCAAACGTCAATTTCTTTGTCATCGAGGATCAATAACGACTGGTCAAATGTCCTGTCTCTGAACGTACCGGGAATGCACTCTAAATTCAGTCAATTCGGTTTCGAAACGACTTTCTCTTTCTGGGCAGCCCCTCGATCATGATCGATACGTTCGATCAATCTAAAATTCAACAGATGCGAAGATTTATACAAAAAACAACAAACGTTCTTTTTTCCGTTGTCCTCTTTTAGTTCGAAATAGTAACGGGCTACGTGGCACGCATAATCCACGTGGTTAAAAGATAAAGTTTCCTGGTGCAGAATGCAGCCAATGGTCGGCCGCATCAAACGTCAACTTCTCTGGCATCGAGGGCCACTAACGACAAGTAGAGTGTCTCGTCCCACGTGTACTTACAATTAGAGTACCATTTGGGGTCGCGTTTCCATTGTTCTTGCGAGCACCGATCGGGAACAAAAGGGACGGAGTGCCGGTATAAAGGGGAAGCGCCGGCTATTAAACCTTCGACCGATGCATTTGCACCGGTGCAGTTTAACGTCGGAACGCCGTTGGCGGTAAAGACTCGTAGTAGGGCTTGCAGGTTACGCAACAGCCTCCAATAATCTAATTACTGAGACTCGTTGTCGAAGCCTCGGCCCCGAGGCGGTTTACGATGGTCAGGGAACTCATGGAACCGAACTCTTCTAATATGGACATCGAATTTTCTATCGGGAATCGGTATCGCCGCGGGCTTCGTACCGGCTGCGTTCGTAGCTTTGGAGAACGTGCGGTTGTGTGGAAATTTCAACTCGCTTTGTATGGTGGGAAGAGAAAGAGAGAGAAAGAGAAATATTAAAAGAGAGAAAAAAGAGAAGAAAGAAAGATTTTATGCGTGTCAGTTTACATATGCGAATGTACATTTTATCTGTGTTTTACCTTTGTTTAATGGCCGACAGTACGACGATGGATATATTTGATAACATTGAAGAGTGCTTTGAAAACAAAGAATCTAGAGAGTTTTTAAAAATTCGGAAACGGAGAAAAATTGCTTCCCATGAAAACTGCAAGTTTGGAATGGCAGTGTGGGATGAAATTCTACGTAGTCAGGAATGGTACCACCTAGGGACAAGGTAGCCTGATTCTTTGGAGAACGCTCGCTTCCGTAGAAACTTCGCGCCGATTCCCTCGTTTACTACGGAAACGAGGGGCTGTGCGGACGATATATCAATGTAAACAGCACAAATGCGGCAAACGGTGAATTGATGATTAATGCACGCGAATTTACGTCCACGTGGGAGCTTTATTTTTCCTCGGTGACCGAAAGAAGCTTGGCAGATATCTTTAAAGACGCAGCGAGAATTTCTGAGAAATATTTTACAACTTCAGCGAGTACGGAGAGTTCCAAAGGATAAAATGGAATGAGAAATTATCGGCCCACGTTTGCATGTTACGAGTAGAAATTGCCGCCACCTGTGCAATCGAAAGAGAGACGGCTCCAATTCTATCGAAGAAACGATCGACCTTGGCCCTCGTGGCGTCCTTTGACGAAGGATTCGCCCCACCAATTAAGTCTCGAACAATCTTTTCGAACAGGTTTGACGCTGGATGTTTCTCTCCGGGGATTCCCACTCTCCAAACTCTCAAACGAGTTTATGACTAATCCAAGAAAAACGCGCGCATTTTCCGTCCGTCGCTCATTTAAAATCATCGCGCGCATTAAAAACCAGTAAGACTGCAATCTTTCCGATCACCGAGCCAATTCCCTCGTTTCCTGGAAGTCCAAACGAACGATTCACCTAAACGCTGACTCTTCATTTTTCCCTAATTTGCATTATCCCCCGTCCCTCGAGTTTCCGCAACGCAGGACAGAACGAGGGGAAACCACGTTATCTCTAAAACATTGACGCAACCCCTAGTAAAGGAGTTTCCGGTGAACCCATCGACCGGAAGCCGGAAGAGCAGGGGTGTGTCCCATGATCCAACCTCGGTCGATGACCCAGACGCAACTTGATGATAAGTCGATGAAGGAATGTTTAAAAATGTAAGGTGACTCACCTCTGTGCGGTGGCACAGGATGCAGAGGCGAGGCATCGACGACGATCGCCAGGCAGACGAGCAGCGCCAAAGAAATCGGAGGTGTCGCGAACCGAGAAGGGCCCTCTCTCCTCCCCTTTAGGTACATCGCGGGCCTCTGGGCCCCGTTGTGCCCTTCCGTCACCCCCACTGTGGCGTCCTCCTCCGCCTCCTCCTCCTCCTCGGCCCCCTCCCCTTCTTCTTCCTCGACGGCCAGGGCCGTAGCGCGCATCGGCTCGACCTTCTCCGGCCCAGCGACTAATAATGGCGCTATCTGCCTTTCCTCGAGGAGCCGACCACCGCGCTTTGCGAGTCACCCGCCAGGCTCATCTCTCTCCTCCTTCTCTCCTTACTCCTACCTCCTTCCTCTTTCTCCTCTTCCTCCTCCGCCGGCTGCACCGACGAGTCCTCCTCTTCTTTTTCCTCCGTAGGTCGCTCAACCTTTCGACCGACCCTACCCCACTTTCGGCCTTTTTTTCAGCCGGTTCTATCCGACCTCTTCGTCTTCCTCTTTTCCACCGACAAAGTCTCCAACGTTTCCTTTTTCCTCCCCTTCGAACGTTGCCTCGTTTTCTTCCTTCACCCCCTTCTACGACTTATCCACCTACTGCTTTTCCTCCTCTCGCTCTTACTCTTCGACGATCGGAAGCTCTCTTCGTCCTCGACGTCCGCGATCGATCGATTCTATTCCTGGAAGCAGAAAGGACGAACGAGATCAGAGTTAATTCGCGAATGGATTTCCGGGAGGACGCATGAACGCCTGTGTTTTTCGTTTCGTGGCTCGCGGTATGTTTTTTGGGGGTGGCATGCGTTAAATATCGACGCGCTCTTCCGCAAAACGTTACCCGTTGTTTCGGAGATGGTGGAAATATCGTCGCGTCGATGCGTGCAGTTTTAAATCGTTTGGGAGGTGGGAAAGATAAAAAAAGAATTGGCGAGAAATTCGGACAGGATATGAAAGGTGTTGAAAATATCGTTGATGCTTGTCGTTTTAAATCAGAGGTGGTCGACTTTTTTATATCTCTACTGACTACTTTTGTATTTTTGTTCCTAGTCAAATTTTCTTACTATCGATTTCGCGGCAAATTAACACGTCGAATGCCACTAGTATTTCACTACTAAAGGGAATCTTTTTCTATTAAATTCACATCTTTATAAAGCAGAAATTTCAATGATACAGATAGATAAATATTGGACAGACTTTAACACTAAACCTACCAAGGCGGTCAAAAGACCGATTCCAAAATATTTTCTAAAAATTATCTAAATTCATAGAGCAGCCATGAAGTAAATATTCCACTTCTATCTTACAAAAGCAAAATGAGTTAATTAATTATCTTCTTTATCTCGCCACTTCTCTTTGTGTAAGGTCGTTATTGAGTATATTTAGATTTTAGTAGATATAACGTCGGTAGGTTTAGTGTTAATCTTTTTAATACCAATGCTTAAATATTCAGTACCTACGTTTAAAAATTAATAAATATTGTAATTTAAAAGTTACATAAAATTTCACTGAATTCAAGAGTCCCGGGCACCGGTGATCTACGTGACACTCGACGTGTTAATTTAACGTTGTTATAAAGTAACCGTAATTTAGCGGAGTTTGATAAAAAATATTTAGTCTGATTTATCCGTTTATTTAATATTAACCGTACTGTGCGCGGTCAAATGACCGGATTGATGAAATGAAAAGTGCTGTTTCTTGTTACTAATTATAAGCAAAAGCAGTTTGTTACATTGTTTCCTGTTTTAAGTTGACAGACTTCTGCAATTAGAAAAGAATTGTCACCACTTCATAACCGGTCAAAGGATTTGCTACGGTAGAAATAAATATCCAGAAAGTATCGTTACGGTTAGTGTTAAACGAGAAACAAATTCAACACGAGCGATTGCTGTTGGAAGAAAAAAGTAGATTTAGCATCGAACAAAAGCAGCTACTACCCACCATAAAAGGTTCAATCACCCACGAGTGGGCATTAGGGACCAGGTTGACTACCTCTGTTTTAAATCGCCGAGAGAAAAGATAAAAACAATTTTGCGAGAATTTCAAACATGAGATAGAAAGCGTTGAAAACATTGTGGCGTTCCTGCGTGTCATTTAAAACTGTTTAGAGAGAAAAGACAAGAAGAGGAGCGAAAAATTCAGACAATTCAATGCTGAAAGATCCTGAAAATATCGGAGACTCGATGCGTGCCGTTTGAAATTGTCGAGGGAGGGAATGACAGGGAAAAAAGGTAGCGAGAAGCTCGGACAATTCGATGTCGAAGATGCAATTTCAGAGGGGAAAAAAGTTAGCGGAAATTTAATAGTTCGGCCAGAGCCCCCAAGTATTTCACTCTCTTTTTGGGGCCGCAATAAAAACGGCGAACCGTGGCGCAAAAGTTGCAACGAGCGCTGCATTAAACTCGGATGTAAAAAGGACGAAATGAAAACGTTTCCAAAGTTTCTCGCTAATAACTTGACTGGGGTTAACAACTTTTGTCCGTGAGAAGAGCGTAAAATTTCACGCCGTTATTATTTCAGGATTAATTAATCTCGGTGACGCTGCAGGAGATGTTATTTAACCTTTTTCGTTCCTATTATATTTACATTTCTTTTACGACAATAGCTTCGTGAAAGTGAAATTACGTCTCTTGTATTTCTCTAAATCATATTCAATGGTACGAATGGAAAATTCCATTCTAAAAACGGCATCGAAAGTAATAAATTTCTTCTACTCTCTTTTACCAGCTGGAATACACGACAATCATTCAACGAGCACGACATTAATTTAAACCCTTCGAAATTTCACCATAATTTCGAAAATTCCAACCACATCTCTCGCAAACCCTTTGCAAACCGAAAATTCTACGAAATCGTCGCGAAAATTCGTTGGAACATTCATGAATTTTGCATATCCAAACGATAGGAGAATTTTCAAACCTTATTCCAATCGACGAATTTATTTCCCCTTTCCCATTTTACAGAACAAAGAAGAATGCAAATAATATTTACTCTCGGTATCTATCAGAGTGCAATTTAGGTGCCATTCGTCCCGAATAAAAATCTTCTAAAGGAAAAGGAAATCCAAACCCATCATATGCCCAATCCACCACCGTGGATACTCACTCGAAATACTTTGTTACGATCTAACTCCAGCCAATGCACTAAACATCATATTTATCATTATCACCCTTATTATTGTTACCAAAATTATCATTATTATTATCGTCAGCGTGGAGGGTTAGAAAATCATCTAAGAAACGCCTATACTTACAGACAAATACATTACATTAACGAATTTATTTCCTCTTTTCCCTTTTACAGAATAAATAAAAACGTAAATAATATTTACTCTCGGTGTCTATCAGAGTGCAATTTAGGTGCCATTTGTCCCAAATAAAAATCTCCTAAAGGAAAACCTCATCCTAATCGCACTCTCGCGCTTTTACCTTTTCAAATCCTCGTCATAATTTATAATCAACCCTACAAATATGCAAACATAAAAATAATAGAGAGATGGCAAAATAAAAAGCTTAATGGTAAATGGTATATTCTTAATAAACAAATACATAAGGAAGCCAATATAACAACAGTCAAGGAGGAAATTGCCAAACAACGCAAATGGTATCAAGTGAGACTGTCTAAACACCCAAACAAGACGACCCAGAAAGACTCAAGAGATACCGCTTTCTACAATTGCCATATAGATTTAGTGAAGTAAACTAAATTATATCTTAGTGAAACTAAACAGACAATAAGAAAAAAAAAACAAAAAAACCCTACAAGTACTCCTTACCATCCAAACCCAATCCACTACTGTGGATACTCACTCTAAACACATTGTTACGACCTAGCTCCACCCAATGCACTAAACAACACATTTATCGTTATCATTCTTGTTATTGCTATTATCATTACGATAGACGATAATCTCTCTAAGAAATGCCTATACTTATACACACATACATCAGAAACTACCCTAAGAACTTCTTCCTCTTCCCATTTATCTCACCCCCACTTATTAAGGTCCCCGTCTCCCACCCCAAACTCTTCCTAATTGCCCATACCGACGACTTTCCCAAAAACTCTGAAACAACACAATTTTCAATCAACCTACTAAATATGAAACAGTTTTCAATCGACCATCTATGGATCGAGTAAGAATTTTCAATCAACCTTGTCCTAAGTGGACCAAAACAAAAAAAAATGAAACCAATTAACAATAAGAATATACAAGTCTCAATTTCCACTTCCCACGCAATCAAAGAAGTGGTGCTAGCATTCGTAAAAACTCCCTCCGAAACATTTCACCAAACGCAACGCCAAGATGCGCCAAAACGGCATCTTTTACAGCAAAACGTTAAACCGTCGTCGGAAGATTTTACGTCGTCGGTAAAGGTGCGGGGTGTGCGCAATATTCGCGAAACCTTTCCATGCGTAATAACGGTGTTACATGAACGTTGTGCATCCAACAGGATGCACCGCAGAGCGGTGCATGCTTCGAGCGTGCTCGTCGCAGTAAACTTCCGCGCTCCCGAGCTATGGGAAAACGATATCACCCCTCCTAACCATAGTTCTACCCATAGTCCCAACACCTATAGTCCTACAAACCTGAACGTGCAACGGCAGTCCACGTTTCGAATGCAACGTGTTGATTTCCACGCTGTCTTTCCTATGCCCTTTTTTTCCCCCTGTGTTTTCCAATATCCCTGGCTATCCAATGACGGACAATCGTGTAAGCAAAACGAGCAACTCGTAACTTTGCGATTCGACTCTCCCTTCCACTCGTTCGCCAACGTTGGGGTGAATTTTATCTCGGATTTTGTAGGATAGTTTCAACTTCGAGCAGACATTGGGGTGTTTCCGTGAGCGACCGATTGTTTGTTCTTTTATCATTCTCGGATTAGAAGGTCGACGAGATATTTTATGGATTTGAGGAAAAAGGGGGTTGCTGTTGAGGATGTGGGGAAAACGTGGATTATGAAAGAACCGGAGGATTGTTGAGAAAATTGGAGGATTTGGGATTTTGTTAATTGGGGGTTTGTAATAATTTTTTGTATAATTGGAAAATTGTTTTTTACGTAATAATACTAGTATATGACTCGGGAGCATTTAACACTAGATTTATGGACTTTAAATCCATCCTATTTGTATATAGTAAATATGTAGTTTGAAAAAAGAAGGATTATGCGTCAAAGAAGGTAATAAGTTGAAAATTTGTGTATTATAAGATACACGTAAAATGTCTATTGTGTCGCTTCTCTATAAACTTAACCCTTTGCGATCCGAATTATTTTATTAACTTTTTATCAGATAAGCAAATATAATCTCGGAAAATTGTCTACTGTTGATTATTCGTTTTTATTTAATACTAGGAACAATTGTAGATACTGCTGTGTATTCCTGTTAAAATGCAACGTTATTGTTGATTTCGAAAAGTCTATAATTAGTATATGAAACATTAAGTGTCACAAAAAGCTGTGTCGAGTGTAGTTCGACATAGGAGTGCAAAGGGTTAAGAAATGCTTTTAAAAAGTGGAGGAACTCATCAATTTGACGGTTTCTGTAAATCTAATGTTAAATGGGGAGCCTATTATGGAGGTGCAATGGGAAAATTTATTTAAATTGAAAAATATTTGACGAAGATCGCTATATTGGTCTCGCGCGGCTACTTCTCGGGCGGCGGGAAAATTCGAAATGTTATTATTGAACAATCGAATTAATAAAATTTATTCTTTAAGGTTGATAATCTTGTAAATTTTGAGTTACTATAAACTTGAAAATATTTTTCTATATAAAGGAAGTAAATAAACTGTAAAATATTTAAATATAATACGACAAAATTCAATTCTGAAATGTAGTTTTTCCGTAAAATCCTTTTAGCGCTGAAATCGTTTCACATTTGGTAGGAAGATGCAAAGCGAATCAACATCAGAAACGAGGATTCGCGAGCTCGGAATTACGTGGCCCTCATTCTGACTTCCTTTCAGTTCCGCTGGAAATGCGTGAATCACGAGTCACCCAGGAGCAGCGTAGCGTACAATTCTCCGCTAATATTTGCGAGCCTTCTCCTCGCTATCGTTTCCCATAAACCAGCGATGTTGTTCGAAACAACTTTATGAAACTACGAAGCACGATCGAATTTAGAAATCCTTTTAGAAAGGAAAGAGAGAAATAAGTGCTACGAAACCAAGAAAGCATTCGAATGGCCCTCGAACTTAAAACACTTTGCACGGATAACCATGGACATTACTTAGCCGTGTGCAATTCTCTGCTAATATTTGCGAGCCCTCTCTTCGCTATCGTTTCCCATAAACCAACGATCTTGCTCCAAACTACTTTATGAAACTACCAACTGCGATCGGACTCGAATAATCCTTGAAAAGAGCAAAAGGAAACAAATCGGTGCTAAGAAACCAATAAAAAAGTCCAACTTCCGGACTTTACGCTAGAAATATTGACGTTAAATATATTATATTGAAGATGAGGAATCAAACGATGAAAGTAATAAATAATTTACATAGTTTTTGTTTAATTAGTCGTAAAATATTTACAGCTACTCTGTCAATTTTGTGGATTTTTATAAAAATTACAAACGAGTCTCTCTGTCGACCTCTTTACGCTGAAAACCATGGACGTTTTTTAACCCAATGGAAATCTTCGCTAATATTTACGAACCTACTCACTACCATTTCCCATAAACCAGCAATTCTACTAGAAACTATTTCAGAAATCTACCAAACGCGATTAAATTCAAATAAATTATAGGCGGCCCTCGAATTTCACACAATTCGTTATTTCGCACGTTTGTAAAAATTGATATTTGTCACTTTTTCAAAGTATATTTTTAATAAGTTATATTTCTGATAATGTACCACCTCCAGAGGGAATTGTCTTCTGGAGGGACATTAATTTAAAAATAAGGGAAGAAAGTATCGTTTCTAGTATTATCGATTAGATGTTAGAGAATCTCAAGCTCCCTAAGAAATCACATTAACACTAGGTTTACGGAAGCCGTAAAATTAACGAATTCCTGCCATTTTAGAAACGCCTTCCAAACTTATAAAAACATAATACAGTAGATATTTCACATGTATCTTATAATATGTAAATTACTTAATTGATTCAACAGATTTCACATCCGTACATCTAATCTATTATATAAAGCTCAAATACCACTGACTGACTGACTGACTGACTGACTGACTCATTCATCCACTCATCACGAAATCTCAAAAACCACAGAACGGATTACAATGAAATTTGGAACATACTCTTGCCTTGGGTCGTAGGTGCTCACTAAGAAAGGGTTTTGAAAAATTCGAAATTTTAGGGGGGATTTTGGGGGGTTAAAGTATGGGCCAAACTCATCAACGCAGATACGAAACTACTTGACCTAGAAACTTGAAATTTTGCATGAGCATTCCTTCTAGGGTATAAGCACCCACTAAGAAAGGATTTTTCAAAATTCCAAATTTTAAGTTGTTTTTTTTTAGTTTCGATTAAACCGTAGCGAAGCACGGGAGCTTTCAGCTAGTGTTAATATACAATTTTTAATATTTTTCCTGTATCTCTCTACTTTCGAACGTTCAACATTCGCACAAATTTTCAGGGCTCAATTATCTGCAAAAATCGATGACCGACAGTAACGTCATAAAACTAATATAAAAATATCCAAAACCCTTCGAACTTAAAGGATTTTCCTATAATGCCCGAATGCAAAAGCCATTTGCTTAGAAATTTCCATAAAAATCCTCTTTTCCATTTTTTCCAGGTGGTATCACGTACTTCAATAATAGCCGAAAGAACTTCCTTTTACAACGCATAAACCACCGTGGACATTTTTTAGCCGCGTACCGTAAATCCGACAAATCCAACGGAACTGAAAGAAAACCAGAGAGAAAAGCCGCGTAATGTCTCCCTCGCGAATCCGTGCCACTGATACCGACCATTTTTTTATTTATACCTTTCCACCGAACACTCCCATATACCGAGATTCGTTCGTCCAAATTATTCCCACGAATTTCTGCGACTTGCCGAGGGGAACGGTTGATCCTCTCGGTGCTAACACCGATATGGATTAACGCGATGGCGACTAATGCAGGGCATTAACTTTTCAGCTGCCGAAAGCGTGTATATGCGGTCGGAGTAAATTTCATAAAATACCATGAGAATTTTTACACCTTTTTTTCCCCGTATTTTCCTCTCCTCTTGTTTTATTCGCTGTTTGTTGTAGAAAACACTGTAACACTTGGACAAAAGTGTTGTGTTTCACGTAAATCTCTTTTACACAGGATTCTGGGTATTTTAAATATATTCTTTTTTGTTTTTTAGTAGAGAACTTCTATGGATCGTGCTGTTTTTTGTGAAATTCGAGGATCTTCTAACTGGAGATTTGGGTGGATTATTTTTTTCCCCCCGTGAATTCCCATAAAACACGACAAATCGCAATGTATGGTTGCTCCGGAAGCCTTTAATGTTCTACCGACTGGGGGTCTAGGTAATTTATTTTTTTACCGAACTACTGCGCGCTGCATTGTTCTTAAGGAATCCTCTAATATTCTACTGACTAGAGGTTTAAGTGGCTTACTTTTTTTCGTAAATTGCCATAAAGCCTGACAAACTCCAATGTATTGCAGAGCTCCTCTTGAAGCCTCTGATATTCCGCTACTTAAGGATTTAAGTAATTTATTTATTCTTACTAAGCCTTTAAATAGTCTAAGCTCTTCTCAATTGACATCTAATCACTTTTTGTCAGATTTCTATCAAAATAAACTAGGATTTATACCAGAGTTTTTCATCAATCTATTTAATATTCTGGCTAGACATCAAATAGCATTCTTCTTCTATTAAACACATTCAAATCAAATAAACAATTCTCTCCGTGCAATTCTGCAGGATCCCCCTAATATCCTATCGCCGAGGTGTCTCGCATGCAGCGCCTAAACTACCAATACACGTCCCCATTACCGGTCTAGCATCTCATTGCATCTCATTGTTAACCCATGGCGCCATGCACACCAGTCGCCTCTCAATTCCACCGTGCAATTCTAAGCCTCGGTTCTACCTATATTTCCTCCTAATTCCACCCATCAACATCTCGTTCTTCCCAAACGTGTTCATTAATTTCAGGGACTTATTTCCGGCTGCACTTGTTAATTCATCGCTTTGTTTCATTCTTTGGGAATTAAAAGGCTGATACGGAACAGTGAGGAATCGAAATTGATTAACATTCTACTTATATATTTGTCAAAAGTGATTCATAGATTATTGTTTTACTGCATTGTCAAATTGCGTTAGGCGACTGAGGTTTATTGCTGTAAATAGGGGAACGTGTCAAAAGATTTGTCATTTTATAAATTTGGTGCTGGTATTAGGTGTAATTAGTGGTATTACATCGACATAAAACTAATTAAGACTAGATTTACGGACGTGAAATCTGTTATACTGCAATATACTAAATAAGGACTTTGAAAAAAGAGGAATTAACGGCAAAGATGTGAATTCGTTAAGTAATTTTTACATTATAAGATGTGTGTGAAATAATTACGGCACTGCTTCTCTGCAAATTTGAGAAATCTTTAGAAAAAATGTATCAACCCATCAAATTGACGGTTTCCGTAAATCTACTGTTAAAGTCGAAGTATAGGCCAATAAAAACGAAAAAGAGGCATGGCTCTTAACACTAGAACTACCGGCCACAAATCTAACATATTTTAATAAATTAAATAAGTACTTTGAAAAGGGAGAATCAAGCGGCAGAAAATTTGATCGATTGGGTGATTTATGTTTATTGATATAGACGGAGAATATTTATCCTATGACTCTTATGTAAACTTGGAGAATTTTTTCAAAAATTTGTGTACCAGTCATTTTGACTGGTTTGGTACTTCTAGTGTTAATTAGCAGGTGTGAGTTTAAATCCTCCTTTACCATTTCTGGGAATTTTTTCCTTAATTACCATTTAATATATCGTAGGCCCAATAACACGAATACCATCTAAAACACCAGGTTCTAGACAAAATGACAATAGCAATTAAGAGACTATGGTGATTTAGTAAACAAAGGCTTGAACTCCCAATCATTAGACTCGAATTAAAATCCTCCACCATCCTTCGAAAAATTGTCTTTCATTATTATTCAACATGTCATCGACAAACAAAACAAGTAGATACAAAGTATAAGTAGTTCTATTATATACAGCTGAGCTACTAAAACCCCGGTCTCTCAATTCGCGGGCCCAACTTCATATTCCTAGCACTCCTAGGAAACTTCTGCCAAGTTACTTCTCAATACACCTCACTTTAAATAAGCTCTAACCTACTCCAACCTAATCTAAAACTATAAATCTTATGCAAACCGCAATAATCGAAACAAAAATATAAATCACTTCCAAACATCACACATTCGACATATCAATCTAAAGAAACAAACTTAAAAAAAAACGAACGCGTTTAATGACCTTATGCTCCTCCACCACGAAAACAAGTCGGGCAAACAATTAAAAATCTATAATTATCCTCTGCCACTTCTCGAAAAATTGTCCTAATTTATCGTCCAACATATCATCGAAAAACAAATAAATGCAAAATATAAATAGTTCTATGGTGTATAGATAAAACCTAAAATATGTGCTGCTAAAACCTCGGTCTTTCAATCTACGGGTCCAACTTCATATTTCTACTACTTTGAGGAGACTTTTGCCAAGTTATTTCTCACCACACTTTAAATGCGCCCTAACTTACTCAAACCTAATGAAAAACTACAAACCTCATACAAACCGCAGTAATCGAAACAAAGTATAAATCACTTCAAACACGGCACATACGACATATCAATCTAAAGGAAGAAACTGTAAAAAAAAAACCTAACGCGTTCAACGACCTTACGTTCATCCGCCATGAAAAAAAGTCGCGCAAACAATTCGAAAGCAATAATAATCCTCCCACGTGGAATCGCGACTTCTCCGTCCTCTTTTTCCCGTTGCGTTTCGCGATAACCGCCTCCGCCGTGGAACAATGCGCGCGCTGCAACGAGGTGGACGCTGCGGACGCGCAACAATCGTGTTCTAACATACCTAAACAGCAGATATATTTTATACCCGTGCATTTGTACGCAACGTTGCGCGATAACGTATCAATTACGTATTGTTGCGGGCTAACGCTACTGTGTGCAATTTTTGCCGTTGAACGCCGGAATTTGTACTCGGCTTGCTCGCTTCCGATTCATGGGGAAAATTATGACGATACCGAAATAACGAAGCGAACGCCGCAACGCGTGACATCGTGAACGTGATGGGATGAAAGGTTTCTTCTCCTCTCTTTTTTTTTAATTTAAATCGTTCGTTTAACTAAAATTAGGACGCAGTTTTTTCGTCGTTTATTTATCGCGCTCGGTAGTAGTTTTGAATTTTAATTGCGGAGGAGAGAGAGAGCGTGAATTTCGATATCGATTTGAGGGAGATTCGACGAGGAAGTTTGTGAGATTGGTACGATTATGTCTGATTGTTTTTTTCATAATTATAATTGTGGCCGTTTTATATTTTTGGTTTTGAATTAATTGGGGATAGGTTTTATGTATTTTTAGTTTGTGGTGGTATCGCTGGGGCTGAAGTATATTAAATAGTGTTTTAAAAGAATAAGTTAGTGTTGGAGATTGGAACTTGACATCACTAATTGGGAGTCAGAGATTGGTACGTTTATGGGTGGTTGCTGTTCTTATGATTGTGGTGAAGGCTGTTCTGAATACTATGATAATTTGGACTAGGGTTTTTATAGGTTCTAATAGCGGTGGAATCGTTGGGGTTGTAATAGATTATGTAATGTAGTAAAATAAATCCATCAGGGCTGATAGAGGTTTGAGCTTGGCACCACTAATTGGGAGTCACTGATTGATACGTTTATGTCTGACTGTCGCTATGATTTTAGTTGCGATTGCTTTGTATTTTTGATTTTTAGTACTATGGAAATTTGGGCTATGGTTTGCATAATTTAATGGAGATTTGAACTTATTCGGACTCATTAGGAGTCACTGATTGATACGTGCATGCGTGACTGCCGCTATGATTTTAGTTGTAATTGTTTTGTATTTTTGATTTGTACTACTATGGCAATTTAGGCTATGGTTTGCATAATTTAATGGAGATTTGAACTTATTCGGACTCATTAGGAGTCACTGATTGATACGTGCATGCGTGACTGCCGCTATGATTTTAGTTGTAATTGTTTTGTATTTTTGATTTTTACTACTATGGCAATTTAGGCTATGGTTTGCATAATTTAATGGAGATTTCAACTTATTCAGACTCATTAGGAGTCACTGATTGATACGTGTATGCTTGACTGTCGCTATGATTTTAGTTGTTATTACTTTGTATTTTTGATTTTTACTACTATGGAAATTGAGACTATGGTTTGCATAATTTAATGGAGATTTGAACTTATTCAGACTCATTAGGAGTCACTGATTGATACGTGTATGCGTGACTATCGCTATGATTTTAGTTGTAATTGTTTTGTATTTTTGATTGTTTCTACTACGTTAAATTAGGCTACAGTTTGTATAGTTTAATAGAAATTGAAACTTATCCAGACTAATTGGGTGACAGAGACGGCTACGTTTATTGTGTCGATAACGATAATTATGACTGTTACATGAAATAATTTGATTATATTACGCAATAATTTAAAAAAAAACTGTCAAGCGTGACGGAAATTTGAACTCTATCCCACTAATTGGAAGTCTTTACCTTTAACACCACCCTCACCACATCCACCTCAATAATAATTATCACGATTCCGGTAAAAACATTTCGTTCTATTTAAAGGTGGAAAGTTTTTCGCAAATGGTTACAATTTTTACGGAGGATTTAATTTGTAATTTTCGCGTGTCCAGCATGTTTCGTGAAATTGGCAAAACTATCCCGCCGCGAGCATTATAGATACGTGCGCGAACGCTCGATGGTTAAGGGTTGATACACATTGTACGAGGAAAGATTTTTACACGATATCGATAGTTTGTGTTCAAATGTAGTGGTTAGCTTCGGCACGAATAACTGTGAATACGAGTCTTTCGGTATCGTGCAAAGGTTATTTTGTCCTATCGCGTAATGCGAATCGACCTTAAGCGTTTGACTGCCGAAGGCGCTCGTAAGAATGGCAGCGAGAAGTATCTTCCTTCTTTTATCCTTCATCCCCGATGTTTCTACTGTTTGAAAATACCCGTAGAATTTTACGATTTTACGATCGACCGTATCTTTCATTTGCCTCCACATTTCTACAGGGTGTTTCAAAATTATTTGTCATGGCTTTCAGGGGTTGTTCTACATTCTTAGATCCAGAGAGATTTGTGAAAAAAAAAACGCTGCAAAATTCCCGAAAGGATAGCAATTCTTTTAATTTGCTCATTGCATTCGTCTTGTTACGTAGGTGAAATGTCTGAGAGGAACCATGGGTCAGAAATGAACCATTGTCACGCAAATGAACTCTTAACACGTTAAGCGCCACACCAGTTTCTAGGAACCGCTCGTTGATTTTTCGTTGATTTTTATGTTGATCAATGAAAATCAACGATTAGTTTCTTGCCTAGGGTACTCAGTGACACCTGACCGAGCCATAAATAATGATTTTAAGTAAGAAATAGAACATTTTATCAAAAGTTAATGGTAGCTTATTAAAACAAATAGAAAGATACCTTTTCTAAAAAAGGGCCTAAAAGTGTAGTATCGGTCTCTAAGAACAGGCACTTATATTATTCATTGTGTCTTCGCGATTGAATTTTAGCTGAATGAGCCAGGCTTTCAGGTCTTCGACCTTTCGGAAAGAAACACACGAGACATCCTAACTGCACGAAAGAGATATCCGTGCTACACGAAATTAGAAAATGGAGGATTGGGTCACCGAACTAGGAAGGAAAGCGCGAGTGTTTACTATATGTTTATGTTCTTCTTCTCACGAGTGTCCTTGAGCGAACTTGACACCGAACTCAGATCATTGACATCTTCGTGGCCGCCGAAAAATGACATAGATAGATTTCATCGTATAGGGAGTCATTTTCACTACTTTAATACAGAAAGAGATCGGTGAAAAAAATTCGTGTTAAATAATCCTTGGAGACCTACATCTCAGGTAAGTTTAATAAAAATATAGTTGATCAACGAAGAAGAAGGTGATGTCCAGAAAGAGAGAGGAATTTGGAGAAGAAAAAAGCGAAAGTCCGTCCTTCTTTTGTTGCCGGGGATTACACTTTTCGAAACTGTTAAACTTACATTTGACAGTCGTATGCACACAGGCACTGAAGAATTGTGCACCTTGCTTTACCTTTCTTACTTACTGGTTGGGATATTTAACCCTTTGCAGTCGTGTTTCAATAAGAATAAAATGTATAATTGCACTTAACACGATTGTTTTAAAACGATTGATACTTTGACAACACATTGAGGTCGCCGTACTTCTTAGCCAGTGAAGTGGAAATAATTATTTTCGTTGCTCGTAGAATTAATGTTAAAATTGTAAATGGAATCAAACAATATTGTTTACTTATATAATGTTACAAATGTGATCTACGTTTGGTGTCAGATTCGCTCAACGTCGGATACCTGAAAGCCTGACACATTCAGCTAAAATTCAATCTCGAAGACACAAATTAAACGTTAATTGGTGTAAAAACGGTTCATTTCTGACCCACGGTTCCTTTCAAACAATTCATCTACAAAAGCGACGAGGAAATAGAGAAAATTTTCTTCCCTTTCGAAAATTTCACGGCGACTTTCTTCAAAAATCTGTATCGATCCAAGAATTTATAATAATCCCTGAAATCCATGATAAATAATTTTGAAGCGCTCTGTACAAGCAATAGAAAAGCGTCGATGAAAAAGTTTCATCGAAATGCCGATTAGAGCGCAGTTTTCAACGAAATAAAAGCACGATCGCACCGCATGCCACTCGACTGTTCAGCGGTAAATTCAAAAAGTACGAACCTATTAAAATTACTATACTCATGCCTCATACTCCAATTCGCCTCGTATTTAATCAGCTACGAAACTGAATAAGAAAAAAAATCGTAAAGTACCTTCTAAGCTCGCGTTATCGAAATGCAAAACGTATTCGTCGTGTAGGGTACCGACCATCAAGCAATTTTCCATCGAGCGCGCCTCGCTGAACCGTTACGTTGCAACGCGCCAGCGAAACACGTTTTGCGTAATGTCCTGCGCTCGTGGAGACACTCTAGAAAAGTATCGAGTAAATACGAAGAAACTACGGATACGAGGGATCGGAATAAACCGAGGTCGAAGCGGCCGAAATTACGAGCGAACAAAAAAAAAAGAGCGAAGCCACGCTTAAGCGAGTCGTTACCCGAGGCGAATTACGACACGGCGGAATCATTAACCCTGCGGCAATCAAATGCACCATGGAATATCGCGAAACGTTTTTTTTTTTGTTTTCGAAAAAAAAACTCTACTGTAGAACTCGCGCTACGACGTTACTTTTTGTTGGAATAATAAATAAACGAGAATGGTACACGTTGAAAGGGTAAATTAATAATGTATAAAACTTGATGGTACCGCGAGACACGGATCGCAATGGAAAAACTAACCTTACGTAGTCGACCAAAGCTTCATTGTACCGAGACTTTCTAATTATCGTACTTTTTCTCGATTAAACATTAAAGACGTTAATTTCCATTAGGGGAATATTTCGTGCGCGTTACGTAGACGATGGTAGATCATTTTCTAAGAGTTAAGTTCGTTTTGCCGCTCTTTTACGGGCATAAGGTCGAAGATCTCGTAAAAACGTGGAATAAACTATGCGTCGGATGATCTAACGGCACGAAGATTTTTAATATTACTTTCACAGAGATAACAACTATCCTTACGTAACTATACACAACGGTAGTTACATATTCCTAGTCTCCTATTCGGTATTCGCGTTTGACGCTCCGACTTTAACGTTAAACGACGATGAAACTTTCATTCTAGGTGATGTTATTTCCTAACTCTCGCAATTGAAACTTTAAAGCGACGCAGGTAATCCCGCGCGCTCTTAATGTGATTTCGAATTACACTGACACTTTAGAAACGAACTTTTAAACTACAATCAACAAACTACTCCAATATCGCCCACTACAAAATCGTCAATCTCGATATGCTCCTTTCGAATACTTTCATTCGATCGTGAAAAAAAAAGATCAGCATCCGATTTGTTTCTCTCGGTCTAAATGTCAGATCATTCCGGTGTTCACTCTCGAGAGACGCGTCCTACGTGACGTTTGAGTAGCCACAATAGCGCGTGGTTCGACAGTGCATAAACATATGCCCGAAAAATGAAGCTTTAGTTGCACGATGAGAATTCTCGTTCACCTAAACATCATCGTGATAGAACGTACACACCGTCTAAGGTGACTCGAGAGTCGAGAGCCGCGCGAGAAATCTGCCGTCGGTCTCGAGCGACTTACATTCCCTTCGACAGGTACATAAGTACATACATAGATACATGTGAGAGAAGGTACAGGAGAGGGACACAGGAGCAGACACGCAAAACGAGGAAAAAAAAGCACACGGTGGTTTCGCCGGTAGAGCGAGAGAAATGATAAAAAGGACTGGGAGAAAGAGCAAGACAGAGATGGACTTACACGTAGGAATATTGCGCGTGCTCGACGCTCTCACATACTATTCTGACACCTACCGATGCACGGCCTCGGAGTCCTGCCACGGGCGTCCTTTTCACCGTGGTTCTCGTCCTTCTCGTCCTTACGACCGGTTCTGGCTTGGCCGTCGATCGGCGATTACTCATTCGCGGTCATCGTACCCCCGTGTCTTCTCGTACGCACCAATTATGCACGACCTTGCACGTGTCACAGGAGCATCGGTCAACGTACGTTTCCGTGATCGAACAAAGAGAGTAGCTTATTGAGTGAGCGAGAAAGAAATCGGAGGAAAAAAGGAGAGCACACACGACACGAAAATCCACGCACCACCATCAACGAGAGAACGCGTTCCGCGTCGCACTGACGAGACCGCTCGTGACTCGCGCGAACGAAGACTCCGAGGACAACGACTTCCCCCGCCGCTCTGTCGCGTTCGACCCAGCTGTACTGCACCCTCTCTCCCTCTTCATCCCACCCCGGACTCTATATCCCACCCTAGTCGGCGATAGCACCCTCTCCTTCTTTCCACCGATCCCTTCCACGTTCAAACGGACCAACGCTTTCCAATAGTGGTACACTGTGCCATCGACCCCCACCACGGTCACCCCACCTCGACTCCGTGATCTGACCCCCACCTCCGTGTAACTTGACCTTAGTTGCTGCTGGAGGGAAAGGTATGTTCTTGAACGAGTAAGGGACTTTCGATGTAAAATAATATGAACGATCGAGCGTCTTTTATCGGTGATTCAATGATATGAAGCTTTTTCTCGTACGTTCAACCGTACTATTGGACGTTGATGATTTAGTGGTGGTAGTACATTTCTTTAGGTCTTATCGTTGAATTAGATTTAAATGATTTATAGATAAGGATAATCTTGTGTGAAATTACAAAATTATAAGGTATTTGAGTATTTATTTAGATTAAGTATGGATGGTGAATCATAAGCTGGTTCTGTGAATTCGTTGTTCGTGCCAATAAACGATCCGTTACCAACGCTAGACATCGGTAAACGCAAGAAGGCGAGCGCGTGATAGTTTCGAAGTGGGGTGCTTGAGCGCGGGAGGGGCCCCTCCTTCGTGAAACCCTGCAGACAGGCTTACCCGACCCTCCTGTCTTGCCACTAACCCCCTCTGCAGCCACCGAGCATCGTTCGGCTCGCGGACCACCCTATCTCGTTCCGCCCTTCAACCCTCCACCGCACGTCGCGATGCTCAGGACGATCGAGCAGCAGACAGGACGAACCCCGCATCTTCTGAATTTCCTCTTTCCCCCACTTTCATCTCTTTCCCTCTCTTGTCTCTGATACGTCGCTGTTTCTCCTCTTTCTCTCTCGAATATTTCTCTTTGACAATATATATTTTATTCTCAATATACGTAATACGATAGAATCGTAAGGATTTTTCCTTGGTGGCCGGGTTATCGGCAAAATGACTATTTTATTATCACAAAGTCTATGAACCGCAGAAGACCTATTTCAGAACGAAGTAACTCGTTTTCCGTAAATGTCAGATTAGAAATTGCTTGAGTAATCACAATAAGACTACGGTGATCCTTTGCGTTCGTAGTTCGATTATGTTTTCATGAGATGGGCTTTAAATTAAGTTATGTGGAATTTCCCAAGACTACGTCATCGAATTACCGCTATCTTGCGGAGAAGAACCGGCGAAGGATGCGGCGAAAGTCGATGTGAAAGAATAAAGAATTATAGATGTTTAGAGAACGTCAAATATAAGAATTCGATTAAACAGACGTACATGTAGAATATATAGATCTTGGGTTACTCTTTGTTCCGAGGTACCGGCGATATCCACTTAATCGTTGTGTTTCCTGCAAAGTAAGTTCAACCGCGGTGGATTTTAATGCATGCCTTGTCTTGCGTGCAGAGCAGCGTGCAACGAAATGCCGTTACATGTAATTACAACTCGAAGAAACGGAGAGATGTACGGTTTACAAGAAGGCTCGGTACGAAGCACCAAGGTGTCTTACGAGATTGAGACAAAATTTGGATGTTTAAATTTTAATGTGTTCTCAAACTCGCTTACATTTTGCACTTGGCAAGCGGAGAAGGTATGGATGAACTTCCTTGGTACAGATCTACATCTCTTACTATTTTAATGCCAAACAGGTTCCAATGAATATTACATTGTTAGGTTGAATTTCTGTATTTTTGGAGTTGATTTACGGCAAAAGAGCAGTGAAATTACACGGCTGAAACGATTGATGAGAAAGATTGGAATATTGCTGAATTGTACAGGTGGTTACTGATTATTGCGATTAGTGCACGATATGTCCGATGGTGTCGCCTGTGTACAATCAAGGATGATCAGGTCAAGTTAGGTCTAGGTAAAGGTGGACACCTACCCTCACCTGGGATAACGTTACTTGACACGTAAACGAAACAATTCGAGATCTTAGTTCGTAAATAATTGCTAAGCTGTAAGGACTATGGTAATTAAAATGTGCAATTTACTGAATTCTATGTGATATATAAATTTTTCGTGCAAGTTTAAAAATGTACTTTTCTATTTCAGGCTCGTTATTTCCGAGAGGAAGATATAGACGGTAAGTTTTAATTGACCCGAGAGTGGACATTTGACCGAGGATGTTAATTAGTCTGAATTGCAGAATTCAGAGAATGTTTCTACTTATTTGCACGGAGCGGACAAATTCGCACCTTGGATGAACTTACTATAATTATGAGATCTCTCGGCCTTAGTCCGACGATTGCCGAATTAAATAAATATCTTAAGGATAAAGGTAAGATAAATCGGTTTACTAAATTAATTGTTTCTGTAGAAACTTGAAAATTAATAATACTATTATTCTTTCAGGGGGAAAAATGTCGTTTGCTGATTTTTTAGAAGTTATGCATTTGCAAACAAGAGCAGAGGATCTTCCAAAGGAAGTGATAGATGCTTTTCAGGCTGCGGATAAATCTCGTAGTGGAACGATACCTGCAAGGCAGTTAGCACATATGCTCCTTCATTGGGGTGAAAGGCTGAGTAACAAAGAAGGTTGATACTTTTTCATAGAGTAGCAAAAGAACCGAGCAATCACTTATCTTAATTAGACCTATGACAATCTTTTCATCAACATTCTAGTGGAGCAGATATTCAGAGAAGCTAACGTATCTCCAAATGGACAAGTCAAATACGAGGACTTTGTTAAAATTGCTTGTGCACCTGTACCTGACTACTATTGAAGAATACTGATACTGTTATTTATATATAGACTGCGGATGTTTATGCAAATTTCGAGTTTCACAAATGCAGGTCAGACAGGAAAACCTATCTAGAGATTTATTGCACTTAATAAATATTACAACAAATACCATACTTTGGATATTTTAGATATATTTTTATATTATGTTCTTTTTGTATATTTTAGCCGTATTAAATTTGTCATAAATGCATAAAAATCCGCAGTCTATTTATATATTTTTATAATCTTTTATAGGACCTTTATAAAAACAACCATGTATTTTGAAAGTTCTTATTGCTTGCTAATAGAAAAAATAAAGGGATAAGATTTCTATCTAAGGACATAATTATCATCCCTAAAACCTACTCTAAAAGATTTAGAACACTTAGTTTGAAATTATATTTATCATAACATTACACTTTCAACCCTTCTCAATTATTCTTCATTACCCTAAAACATTACTTCTACTCAGTCTACTTGCAGAGCACAAACAAACGTTTACCTTTGACCCATGTAACTCTTCACCAAAATATGTATATTCTGTACAATCAACGTATTATTAATTAACCGTTTTAGTGCCAAGGGTTTTCAAAATACCGCGTTGGATAGTGCCATGTGTCTCAATACCGTTTCTTTCATTTCATTGAGAATAATAGCGAGTTCCATAACTTTGAGTTTCCATTTCGTCGTCGACATATGCCGAACTATATATTCCTTTCACTATCAATTAAGAACTTTTCCTAAAACGCCGCAACAAATTTACCACCCACGTAAACAACACGATCGCGTTGAGTGGCACTAAAACGATTAAACCAAACCTCTCAAAGGTCCTCTCTCAAAGAACTGCATATATACACACATATTTACAACGTTTTCAAACGAATTACATACATCACGTCTGCCAGATGATAAAACTTAACTTTAACCAAAGTTTCCCTCAACGTCCTTTCAAAATCGTTTGACATCTACGCCCAAAGAGGTCAACGAAACGCTTCGCGAATTCGCAAAGAAAGCTTCGAATTGTCGGTCAAAGTAAATTGACACGGACGTTACCTAACAATTACATTTTTTCCCAATACTCTTCAACGTCCATCGAAGAGTTAATCGTCTTTGGCAATGTTCGTCGTTGGAGGAGATCCGCAAAGGATGACAGTGGTACTAACGATCGTCGTTAGGAAAAAAACACACAATAGAGCTCGATCGCTGACTAGAGCGACCTGCTTCCAATCTAATTCCATCCTTTCTCGACGATCCTGTTCAGCTAAACGTCTCTCGTTTCGTTCGATCGTCGCGTGTACCCTTCCAAGGACACGGGACCATTGGGCTTCGAGGCCGCCCTCCTTTCCAAGATCTGTGTCGAAGTTTACTTATATCAAGTTCTAACTTCTCTTTGACTCCACTTCAAGAGAAAGATATACCTACCTACACTAGGACTGCTTCCACTACTTTCCTCCCTTCTTGTAAAATATTTCGGCGATGAATGCGACTGTCCCAATTCCGGTTTACAGTGTAAAGGACAATTGTTCTTCCTTCTCGGTGGTTCCACGGATTCCTGAGATCAATCATGTTTCATATTCTTTATTACTCGATTAACAATCATTATTTAGCTCATTTACAAGACTAACGGACACTGACCTTCAAGACCATGGAAAAAATATTCAGTTATCATGCTCTTTAACACGTTCACTGTAGCAAGATACAGATCTCATAGGGAATTGTAAAGTTGAGGCATTTTATAAAATAATGGTACCACAGTGAACGTGTGAAAACTAGAATCTTATCAGAATTTTACCGATCTCTTCTCCTCCTGGAAATTCAGAAAGACTACTCTCGCAAGCTTGTCCAAGACTAACGATCTTACGATAGTCGGAACCCTGGTCCCACGTACACCCCGATGATGGAGGTTCAACGTAACCACGGCTAATCCTGAAGCGAACGATACCAGGCATATACTAACTCCGTAATAAAGACCTGAAAGCAAAATTAGTAGAATCGACGACAGTCGAACCCATTTGTTAATAGATTGGTATTAACGAATTCGATGTTAAACGAGATAACCACAACCGTTTTCGGGGTACGTTAATAACGAAGGATACGCGGAAAATTGCCAAACGTTTCGTTAAAGTCGCCCAGGTGGCTCGTAGGAGATTCCTATGGGGGTTGAATCTGGCTTTATTGCTTTTTACATGGCTAACGGAGGAATCTGGAATGGTGCTTCTGGGAATTTTCAATCAACGCGGTTACAATGTTCTCGTCGGTGGGAATCAGTGGTGAAATATTTCGCGAAATTGCTATATTATCTCTGGGTCGATTTGTTTGTAGTGAGTGCGGCTGCTTATGCATATTACAATTTTTTTATTTACACTGTAGCTTTAAGAACAAAATTGCAAGAATTTCATTCATTGTGTTATTTTAATTTCAGTTGGTTGAAGACAATATAATTTTATTCTATTGTCGCTTTTAACAGTTGATTAAATAGGTTGTTGGTTGTCGTCAGAACTGCCGGTGTTAACCCTCTATCGGCTCCGGTGATTTTGAAGTAACGCAAGTCCAAACTTCTATAGTTCAAATTTAAATTTTTAACTTTGTCAAACATTACAATTTAACTCGTCAAAATTATGAAGTTTTTTTACAATTTAATGTTTATAAATCAGGTTTAATCTGTTATTTAAAATTATATTTTTATTATTTTCTAATTATCGTATAGTAAAACTGATCTTCGAATACCACCAAAAATTTAGGCTATAGAGGGTTAAATCTATTATATTTCGGAACTTCGAAGACGAAATTAAGAGACGGAAAAAAAATATCGATTCGGTAATCTGTGTTTTAGAAGATCAACGTGAAATATCTGGTCTATAAATCTCCCATAAACTTTGAAAACTTGTTGAAAATGTTTAGAACTAGTTATTTTTACTTGGTTCGTAGTTCTAGAGTTAGTGGGTGTTAATGAATTACTAAATTTTTAATTGTCTCAATACCAAACTAATGGACTCTAATGATCAATACATATTTTAATAGAAAACTAATATTTAGTAGACAATTAATAGACATTCCGTAGATTAACTGATAACTATAAATATCACGTAGCTCACATTTCTAAAATGTGATGCGAAATTTACAAAATTCCTTGGAATTGCTGTTAAAAATTTGCAGATGTTTCCCATAAATGCATAAAAATCCGCAATCTTACCCCTGCGTGACCTTAGTTATTACCCTCTTAATGGTTTCTTGAAACACGAAGGTTGTCTCTATTGAAGACAACTTACGGAAACCATTAATAGCAGGAAAAGAGAAAGACATGAGATATTTTATCGTATATTTCTCGAATTCGTAGAAAACCGGAAGAAAAGGGGACCAGATGAAACGATATTGTTTCGTCGAGAAGGGATAATGGTCTCCTTATTTTTTCTCAGTTCCGCGAGCACAGAGTTACCACTTTGATCGTATAATCGTCAAAGCTGTTATCATCAGAGTGCGTAAAATTTATTCGCGTATGACATAATTGAACTTTAACGGATTTAGATGCGTCATTCGGGAGGAGTTCTTTCATCGAAATTCCTTTCTCCTTGTGCGAGATATTCTTAATGTTCGCGAGGCCATTGAGGCGCAATTCAACTCGCTTCGTCTTTAATTCCCTCAAAGTAAAAATCCCTAAAATGTTCGTCCAACTGAAGAATATACACGCGAATTTTCCCTTTTGGAAAAATCCCACGACGAATTTAACAAAAGCATCAAACGAGAACATCCTCCCTGATCGAAATCAGCTTAACGTTAGATCTATCCAAGTTTAATCCAATAAATTTAAAAAGATTAAATACACAATAAAGAAGAGAAAAAACGTAAAGAAACTTCATCGTTTTACAAAGTAAAACGTTGCAAATTGAAAAAGAAACTTTGTTACTAGCTTGAAGAATATTTACAAAAAAAATGCAAAACAAGTCATTATAACCAGCTTGATGGATTAAACTCGTAACTAAAAATCTAACGATGACTTAAATCATCCCAACATAACAATCCGCTTTGGGAAATGTTCCAACGTCAACTTCCTCGCGCGTAACGATTACGAAGTACGTCAGACTGAAACGCACCCTCCGATACAAGTTTCCGATGAAAGTTCGTGAAGTACATCGATGCATATTTAAACTCCGGTTCTCCGGTATCTTTATTTGAAATTTCGCAATAAAGCACTCCGAAGCTCCATAGCCGGTTAAAAGTATTCTCGCAAACAATCCGCTTTCGCAAAAGTTCGGAAAAGCACCGAGTATGTAACTTTCTCGACTGATCGATAACCGTTCACGTTTGGAGTATCGCCGGAAGTTGCATAATCGTTGAGGAGGCCTTGTATAATTGAGAGGATGTGAATGATAAGGTACTCACTTATCAGCGGCGTTTTCTCCGTAGGCGGTAGAGTTTCGCGAATCGTCATCAGGAAGACGGTCATCGACAGAAGGGCTGAAATCCCAAGGGTGACTTTCTCCCCTGATTCCGAGGGCACGTAGAATACCAATAGGGCTGTGTAAATAGAGAAAGGACGGTGGAAAGTTTTCTTTCGCGTTATTTTTCGTCATGGAATATCGAGCAGCTGGTATTCTCCAGTTGCAAGGAGGAAGTTTGATGGCGAAGGAAAGAAGAGACGCTAAACTAGAGAGGAGGGAAACTGGAAAAGTTTGGCATACATTACTCTCGTTAAGCGACGAGCGTCTGGTGAGATTTAATAAGAGCCGAAGTCCTTTTCCCATCGGGGAACGCGATTCTCAGGGTTTGATGGAATTACGATGGGATTGGAATTATAATTCTGCTCTATCCTTCTTTTTTTTAATCTTATCGTTTGTACGCTTCGATGAAATTCCTCCGGCTAATCCGAGCTATCTGATTCCAGAGGAAACTGAGAATCTCGTTGATTCGCGTGCAGATAAGTCGCATAGTTAGGATGATAATAACACGCGATACTACTTCGTACCGCTTTAAAACTTTGCATTTTAAAAGAATTCTTCAAATAATTAACTTTATCATTTTAATCAATGATAAATTAAGAAAGATCTTCCAAAGATAATAGGAATGCGATTACGACCTAACTAATTGAAATCTCTTACTCCTACTTCCGTTACTCTACCATATCTACTGTACGAATATATTTAACTCTAGAACTACAAAGCAAGTCAAAATGACTGGTTTCCAATTCTTTCTAAAATTTTCTAATGGGTCTAGCAGGATGAGGGGGTCAAAAGTGCCCTTGGCTATCTATCGAATTGAATAAAATCGGTTCAGGGCACTTTTGACCCCCTTAACCTGCTACCCCTTGTAGAACAGTCCTAGATATTCTACATTTATCTTATAAAACTATTTAAAATTGATCATCTTTTCTACATCTTACTTTCTCTTTTCCCACAGTACTTATTTAATATATTAAAATATAATAGTTTTAACGTCGGTAGTTCTAGTGTTAAATAAATAAATAAACGTTACACTGACTTAAATGTTACACTGACAAAAGAGAATTCAATCTCCCCGAAAGTTCCACCATTCGGAAACAAATATGAATCTTTTGCCATAAACTTCCACGCGATTCCGCTAGGAACTTAATCCCTTAGCGTGCGGACGAAGAAGAAAACTCTTGGGAACTCGGATAACCAAAGTATACAACTCACCGACACCGTTGATCAGAATGCAAGGAAGTATCAGATTGAAGACGTAGAACATCGGACGTCGTCGCAGCCGAATCTCGTAGGTGATATCAGGATAAGGTTCCGGACAGCAGGAATAATACTCGATGTTTTTTTTGGCAGAGAAATCGACGAGATCGAATTCCCCGTTGGCTTGATAATTGCTCACGTCTCCTTGCTCGCTCTGTCTCTCCAGCTCGAGCTATACGAATGAAACTTCCGGTTAACGAGGGCCTTCCGGTTGCCGAGGGACTTTACGAGCTGTACGGTTCAACAATTTTCACGATAATTATGAATTGATCTGAGCCAAAAATTTAAGGTGTTGAACATATAGCTTGTTTCTTTTTGCTGCAGTGTATTAGAGTTTGGTGATTACTGTGAGATAGGAGACATTCTTCTTAATCCTTTGCAATCGGAAATTATTTTCATATTTCCGTCTGCAAACTCGATAATTACATATATACTTTATCATAAACTATTTTGGATACCTTTTAGTTGAAAAAATAGAACATTGAAATGTTTCACTTTTACAGTGACTGCATTTCGAATTCCTGAAGTAAATGCTCATGCCAGCAACTCGAAATTCAGACACTGTAAAAATGATATGTATTAATGTTCTATTTTTTCAACTAAAAGGTATCCAAAATTTTAAAACATGATTTTGGTGGATATCTAGAAGGTTTAAAGAACGTCTCCAGGCTGCGACTCTCGCCAGTTATTGATAGAGTAAACAGTTACCATTGTTTCTATCGAAGATGTTTCTTAACTGATCAACTACTGGTACCCTTACCTTACTGTTTCATTTTTTCAACTAAAAGGTATCCAAAATTTTTCATAATAAAATATATATGTCATTATCGAGTAATACCTTAATTCTTTGTGTTTAGAATGCCAGCCCTGCCGGTATGAAGTTTGATTTTGGCAACTCCGAATACCAGTATCAATAACATATATATTTTATCATGAAAAATTTTGGATACTCTTTAGTTGAAAAAATAAAACATTAATATATATCATTTTTACAGTTGCATTTCGAGTGGCTGGAATAAATGTTCATGCCAGAAACTCGAAATTCAGACACTGTAAAAATGATATGTATTAATGTTCTATTTTTTCAACTAAAAGGTATCCAAAATTTTCCATAATAAAATATATATGTCATTATCGAGTAATACCTTAATTCTTTGTGTTTAGAATGCCAGCCCTGCCGGTATGAAGTTTGATTTTGGCAACTCCGAATACCAGTATCAATAACATATATATTTTATCATGAAAAATTTTGGATACTCTTTAGTTGAAAAAATAAAACATTAATATATATCATTTTTACAGTTGCATTTCGAGTGGCTGGAATAAATGTTCATGCCAGCAGTACTGGCATTCTGAGTGCAAAGAATAAGGTATAAATTATAATGATGTCAAATTACTTTGTCCAAATGATCCAAAATTAGGCAGTTCAACCTGTAGCTCGTGCTGTGTTTAATAATCATATGAGTATTAACATTGTGATCTCACAGTTCCAAGTAATTGTAAGATTTGCTGTTGTTAATTAAGTGTAATTTGATTCAATCTGATTTGTACCGACAACCAAGTTAACGGCATGGTAACAAGTTCAACAGTTTAACGAGCCTCATCTTTGTCTCGTGACTCGCTCTCACATACCCGTCAATACATACGAAAGTCGTATATATACGATCTCACAGATTCGTCAGTACGTACGAAAGGCGTTTTAATAGATCTCACAGAATTTTCTTAGAAATTTGCCTCATAGTTTTATTTTATTACATATGATATGGGCTAACTTATTTTAAATCCCTAATACAAATGTCGCATCGTATTTTTCTGATACTTTTCTTTTAAATGCGTCGTATTTAGAGGGTGAAAAATATAATATCTCAAGGCAAAGAGTAAATAACTTAGATCACCGTCATAATTACCGGCGCAATTATGTTAGGAAGAAAGTGACTCGACGTAGGACAAAGGGTGGAACGGTGGTTATCGAGCGACCTATCCTGCGGCCGCGACATAACGATGGGTCTCTGCGGGACTCGCATTTTTTCGATAAAGACTTAACCGACATGAGACAGCTGACATCCGCTCCTGGAAGCGCTCCATTCCCCTTGTAATTGGTTTAATCGACCACACCTGGTAATCCTTGCGAGCATGGGTCAGTGATCCGGATCTTTCGACCGTTTTCTACTTTATTTTAGTTTACGCGACATTTGAACGGAGATATGGATGTCTTTTTGCCCTTTTTCAACTTCAACAATTTTATGATCTACTTATTTTACATGGATTTTGACCTACCAAGGCTACGAGGTAGTAGATAATAAGATAGGTCGAATTTTACAACAGTGACAGAGAATCTGAACTCGAGTTCACTTTGACTACTAGTCTAAGCCTTTCGTCTCCTGATCTTTCATAGCTTTCTAACTGCTATGATCATTTTGCCTGCAACCTACTGTTTTACGGGGTTTCCAACCACTGACTATGCTACATCAAATCATAACACTGGTCTACAGGAATGACCTTTTTTTGCCCGAGGAATATTTATGCTGATTCTTATACATTTTATGATTAACACTATGCCGTCCGGCGACACCACAGTGGTGCCGTGCGCAAAATATAAATGAGAAAATATAAACAAAGAAATATATAAAACTAAAAATTGTACATGTGTTTACATATATATATATATCTTCGAAATTTCATGAAAATAGAGGGACAGGATTAAAAACTTAAGAGAATTGACGATGAGATTAGTAAAACTTGACGATATATGACAAGAGGAATGATCTGAAACAGTCCTACCGGCGCCAAGCAAACAAATTTTGATGAGACGTACGGCCGCCAAAGTGTTAATTTACCTCGGCCTTTGCGGTTTGAGAAAAAATGTAATTATAGTTTATCTCCATATGTATGCATGGTTGAAATTGAAACATTGAAATAGAACCGGCGAGATAAGATTAAAAGTTGAGTAATTTATAATATACATACATTAAGAGCTCAAATTTCTGGTAAAAAGATGGTTTTGGCCTGCCAAATAAATGATTATCTGTCAATATTAAAAAATATCTCCATCCGCAAAGCGTTAAGACCAGTATTGAAAAAAAACAGGTAGTTGTAGTTTCTTAGAGGTGATGGAGTATTTGAACCTGGGCCCACTGATTTGCACTTTTAACTATAGTCATATGTCTTTGATCATGGCAGGCTGTGCGTATCAATAATAAGACTCTAATCGAGTCCATGACACCGCCAATTATCCCTCCAGACATCCTTCGAAAGCAGAACCGTCAAAGACGAAAATCGAAGCATCGGTAAAATACTTTCGTAGACTGCAACGCCGTCGGCCTAAGCCCACATCGTATTTCCAGAGTTTCGGACGGAAAGAGTCGAAGGGAAAGGAGAAAAAAAGCAAGTATCGGCACGCAAAATGTATTCGACGTAGAATAGGAAATGGGAAAACTCGGTGAAAAGGGTGGCCTCGGGTCTCGTCGGCCGAGTCTCGTCGGCTCGTAGAAACTGCTCGTATTGAATTCTTCTGGCACGCGGGATTAAGCTCTTCGATTTGCCCGAGCCATTTTCACGACTTGCCGAGCCGGCATTTTCGATTTGCCGACGTTAAGCGTCCCCGGACTTCGACGTGAATCTGCCTCTTTCAGGGCTAACGAAAATTCTCTCTCCTTTCGTTCTGTTACCTTCCCATTTTCTCCGTTTCTTTTTCTCCCTCTTCTCTATTAACTTCAAATAATTTCTTTCCTCTGTAAAATTCTTTAATTCTCCTTGAAATTCGCACCTAGGGTATAATTGAATTTTGCAAATGATAGTTCGTTTCAATTAAACCGAAGCAGTACTTCTCCTTTTCTTGTTCTTCTTCATCCGCAGCCTCCGCAACCGGAAACTCGACCGAGCAACGGACATCGTCGTCGAGGTTTTAATTCAACGGAGTCGAGGGAAGCCATAAAACATTGAGGTCTTCGGGAGAGGAAGTGAATATAATAACGAGAAGGATCGCATTAGGTCGAACGTAGAATTTAATTTAAGATCCAACCTCTAAGGAGGTAACTCAAGAAAAATGTTCGACTCTACCCTTAACGACCGTATACGCTAAACACGCCTTGACTTCCGGCTGCGATTAATTTTTCTCGAATTTCCCTTGAACTCTACAGCCGCGAGTTACTCTGTAAACTTTATATTTCCATATCTCCGTTCGATATGACACTCTAATTTGCATATTGTCTCGGGGGAGGACCTGCGTGAAATTGAGGGCAATAGAGCCGAGGAGCCAACTGATGCAGATCGCACATGCTGTCGGATTAAATCGCACATTCGACGCTATCTGTTAAATGGCCGGCCAGTTTCCCGGTAAAAAGTACAAAAATTCCCGACGATATTATTTTCGAGAATTACGACCACGTTGCAAATTACTCTCCGATGAATTCGCTCGTATTTTTCGGCCTCACTGAATTCCCCAGTTTTTTTTATTCCCTGTATATGGAATAATTCGATCGATTGCTTTCTGTCAAATTTCGCAATCGTCAAAATTGTTGGACAAAGTGTCGTTGCACTTTTAATGTTTTTTTTTTAGAATCTCCAAAATACATATCTTACATTATTGTTATTATTAGCAAGTACAAAGAGTTAAATTTTGAATTTGTTAGAAAACTTGTTAATATTAACACATTGGGTACGGGTAACGAGGTATCTCGTTTGCCAGTTTTTTATAATTAAAAAGAAATTAACCTTCTTGCTAAGGGAACGTATCCTTAACACTAGATTTATGGCTGGTAAACTTGGTATATTGGAATATAATTAATAAGGACATTGAAAAAAAATGGATTAAGCGGCAAAAAATTGCAATCAATTAAGTAATTTGTGTATTATAAAATACGCGTGAAATATCTACTGTAAGTACTGCTTCTCTATAAATTTGGGAAATATTTTGAAAAAAGTAGGAACCCGTCAATTTGACGACTTCCGTAAATCTAGTGTTAATAATTCTTATGGCAAATGCTTGGCGAAAAAAAATTGGGTAGAAATTCCGAAAGAGTTTAAAATAATCGTATATGTAAATTGTACAAAATCTTTTGACTCCTCAGAAATCTGCGTGCAAGTAGTAGAAGACCTTACGCAACGTGTTAAAATTTAAAAGTCACATGAAATGTCATTGAATCGAACAGCTTCGGTGACTGGTGACCCTATGACGTTCATTAGCACGCTGACTGTCATGGGGGCCACCGATGACTGAAGCTGTTGAATTCAATAAAGTTTCATGTGACTTTCCAGTTGAAATATTTACAAATTTTCTAACACATTCAATATTTAAATACTGACGTTTAAAAAATAAAATCGTGCTGAATATATTAGGGGAACCGGAAAGTAATATCGTTCTTTTACATTACACCATGGTGACATAATCATCACGGTTAGAAACAGCGTTTTTGCATCTAAAGTGCAAATTTTCAATATTGCATTGATAAAAATCAATTGGTTTTTGAGGAAAATATCTACAGAGACGACGTTACTTCCCGACCCCCCTAATATATCTACTTGTACATTTTAAGTTTCTACTCTACAAAGATGAAATTTTAATAGTCAAAGCACCACTTCAATAGAAATGCTAAAACGTGCAAAATATCAATATCGTTCAACATCTTAAACGTACTCCCCACAAAAGTGGACTTACATCACTTTCAGAAATAATGGCTCAGTAATAAAAATATAAAAAAGTGGAATAAAGAAGGAGAAAAGAAATGAGTCGTATCTTGCCTGATATCCATCATAGGTCCATGAGGCCCACTTCAAAACGCAGCGTTGCTCGTCGAAAGGAAAGAACTCGACGTCGATGTCGCAACTGCTCCGAAAGATCCCATGACTCAACCATACAACCTCGCCGGTGTGACTGACAATCACGTTTGTGTTGATAACCGCCGAACTGTATTGCGGATCAGCGCTGTAAACAGAAAACGAATGAAGAAATATTGGGTAATATCGGGTAAAAATGAATCGCCTATACACAACCACGGACGAGGGAATCGATACCAAGAATTATTTCATCGGAGCTTCATAAAGGAACGGAATTACAGAAAGGTCACGATGGAAAGTTGTTTGCGTACTCTCATTCGGGGTGACATGCTTTTTCTTCTGTGGTATTTTAGGATCCCTTTTTTACTCGAATTTCTTTTCATCGTGAAAGAGTCTCGTATAAGATATTTAACACGTTGAAAACCACCGGTATGTCGCTAGTTTCATCACTTCCACTGAAGTGAAACTTTTTCTATAAAAATTACTTCTTTACAAAGCAGAAACCTTAAAGATACATATAGATATATGACCAGAACGACTTTAATTTTTGAATGGAAATATTTAGATATTGAATGTATTAGAATTTAAGAGTCATATGAAGTTTCATTGATTTTAATGGCGCCGGTCACTGGTGACCCCCATGGCGTTCAACGTGTTAATTTTATCCTTTGTTTTTATGCTATTTGGTTTACTTGGTATAGTCATTTTAGCTTGAAACTAATTTAGTAGATGAACAACCATCAGGATGAATAAGACGTAAAGTTATAATTTAGAATAAGTTTTCTCCGAGCTAATGAGCATTTAAAGGATGGAGGAGCTCTAATAACAGAGATTCTCATCATAGCTCCCCATAAATCTTGTTAATCTCGGAATCTATATACTTTTTTAAATACATTCGTTTTTCTTCTAAACTTACAGTTAAAAGGGGAAATGTTTCAAGAGCGATGACAGTTTCATCGGACAGATAAAACGAGCCGACGAAAGAGAAGTAGCTTCGATAAGAATAACAAGAATGCGATTGCATTGATAAGAAAATAGAGGATGAAAGTTGAAGGGAACTGTTTCATCCACGCGTTTCTCCCTTCTTTATCGTTCGGTTTGATAAAACGCAGAAAATCCAACGTTTAGCAAAACGATTGTTCCATTAGCCGGAGATTCGATTATCCAAACTCCGGTTTCCCTATTAATTCGGATAATGGAGCTTCTGCCCGCATAATTGCAAGTATTACGAGAGAAAACTTTCAAGATGAAATTCCGTACTTGTTGTAGAGAATCGTATCTGGCCGCCAGACGCGGTTGTACGGAACACGAATCACTCGGATCCCTGCGAATTCTGAGGCATTCCACTTCAAATGATGATCCGTCCAAACTTGTGTCACCCAGCAATTTGTCGTGAGTATTTGATTCTTCTCGTCCTGAAAACAGAATCAAACATTGTTTCTTTTAAAGCCTAAAATATCCGTAACGAAAGTAAACAAGATACTTTGATCTTAACCCATTACTTTCCATGATCCTCATTTGGGGATTTATTCATTTTTTCAATCTTTTAGCATTTAATTTAATCATTTGACGTGCTACTGTGATTTAATGTGTTTAATACGTTGATTCCCATGGAGGTCACCGGTAACCGGTGCTATTGAATTCTGAGAAATTTCATGTAATTCTTAAATTGAAATATTTACGAATTTTCTGAATTATTAAATATTTAAATATTGACGTCAAAAAGTTAAGTCTATCGAATAGCTATCTATCTGTATCTTTAATGTTTGTACTTTATAAAGATATGAATTTAATAGAGAAAATTTCACTTCAGTAGAAATGATAAAACTAGCGAAATACCGGTGACGTTCAACGTGTTAAAATAGCCTGCTTTAATTGTACTTTTAAACTGTAATTTTCGTGAATTATTTTTATTTTTACACTGTGACAATACTTCTACTAAGAATAATGAAATTAAGAAAAATTTGTCAGGGAATGAGTGAAAGATTGTTGCAAACCGTCGCTGTATCTGATGTACATGGAAGACGTATGTCAGACAGCTGGATTACAGTATCGTAACATGTTTTTTAACATGTGATCATTACAAGCAGAAATAAAGACCGTAATTTGAATCTGTCATAGAGAAGGACACCGATGAAATCATTTTTTTCCAACGCGCAGGATTCATCCTAGACGTAACGATGATCCAAGGATAAATATCGAATGAAACGTTGTTCTATTGCGGTGTAACGATATTTCCGTCGAAGTGAAAGTTAACGCATCGGTTTGACCTGGATTTTATACTTTTCCGAGTCACGGAACGAGCGCGGATAGATTGACGTAGAACAACGACTTGCAATCGCTGATATGAACTTCAAGTCCCGCGCGTACTTTGAACATCCGCGCCTTCGTTTCTTCACAGTAGAACTATCGGAATTATATCTTTATATTCAGATAGAGTAAGTTCATCGGAAAAAGGGTTGCGAAGAGGTGGAAAAGATAATAAATTAAGTAATTTAGGTTTTATACGATGGATGGAACTATCAATTTGGGGAATTATTAGAAGAATTTGGGTACTGGTTACTGTGAGAATTTTGGTGTTAACACCTTAGCCTACAAGATTGTGTAGCACCTTTGAAGTTTTTCAGAAACTATTAAATTGAATATATAAATAGACCATGGAATGATCAAATTACTTGTGCATTATTAGTAGTGCATTAAATTATAAGAAGTATCAGAAAGCAGAGAGATATTTTGATTTCTATAATTAATTCTGAAGTTGTGTGTAAGTAGTCAAAATAGAAATTAGCAAGTTATTGACTCTTGTTTCATTAGTTCCTCTTTATCTATTTATCTACTTTTCCAACTCTCGTAAAATCGGTTCTCAATCACCCGCGCAAACTTCAAATTCCTGCGCCCACCTCAAACATTTCTAATTATATTTCCGGTATTCAACTCTTTCGCTATTGCTTTACCAGAAAATCAGCAACAGGTTTAACTACGATGTTATTCGATGTAATTTCGATCGACAAATAAACCGTTCACGGACGAAACCGATTAACTTCACTTTAAAAATTTTTTTAAATTCAAATCTCAAAGCACTTCATTGTATGCTAACTTTTTATATTTGGAATAAATTTCTGTAATAATAAAAAATTGATTTCAGACGTCAATGTAATTAATTTCAAGGCTATTCCACCCTATTCATTTTATTCTTCGTCAGAGGAAAGCTACATGCGATTAAAAAAAATTCTTTGTATATATATAATTTGAAAAAAAATTAAAACTACTTCATCACATTCCTCCACTTTAGATTTTATAGAGTTAATCGATTTGGCAAGTGAGTAGCTCATATATTTCTTGCAAGGTCATAAAGTCCTGCAAAAATGAGAAATTCGGATGTCGAATTGATTTTATATAAAAATTAATCTCAACGCCAGTTATTAAACGTTTTCCAAGTAATATATCCTATTAGTACCAAAGAGGGTTAAAGAACAACTCGACATGTTTTCAAATTTTTACAATCTTTTCAAATCACGGCAAACGTGACATTCGATTACTCAGAAAAAACTGTGTAATGCACTATTCCTTAGACTCATAAATTTCTTTCAAGCAGCTCATCCAATCTCAGACAGTGCATTCCTTCTTTTCTCGTCCAAACATTCGTCCGAAGGATCGCGTGGGAATTTGCTGCCCGGAAAATGTGCAATTCGCGACAACACGCGTAACGTCGAAGGAAAAACGAACGTGGAAGGAAAACGCGAGAGAATTCCAAACCTCGTGAAGATTTTATCGCTTCCTCGACACGTGACGCTTCCTTTTTAAATGCTTTTTCGAACGAACACTCACGACATCGATAATATGATGGAGAGAGAGTCCAAAGACGACGGCCAAGGGTTGAGAAGAATTTTTCGCCGGTCGTACACCCGCGTCGTAGCCATCGAGGAGATACTTGGTCAGCCTGTATTCGTGGTCGTCCCCGAAACCTGCGACAGCCAATTTCATTATGGTTATTACATCGTGAGACAGGCAATTTCATTGTTATTATTGCGGCTTTAGCCTTTTGTGCTAAGTTAAACGATCACGATGGAGAAAGAGAGGGTGGGAGGGGTGTTGCAAGAACGTAAAACTCCACGTGAAGATATCTTCTTCTACAGCACTATTTTTCGCTTTAACACTAGATTTACGGATGTTGATATACC
The DNA here is from genome assembly GCA_910591515.1 of Cerceris rybyensis. Classification (NCBI taxonomy): domain Eukaryota; kingdom Metazoa; phylum Arthropoda; class Insecta; order Hymenoptera; family Crabronidae; genus Cerceris; species Cerceris rybyensis. Next base: position 10,665,924 of record OU342795.1, read on the forward strand.
TATTTTTCTTAAGTGAGCCAATTTGAATCATACAAGAAAATTGAAATCTTTTGCAAAGAAAATAATTCCAGATCAATTGGAATGAAAGATTCATTATTAAAAAGTTAAGCAACCACTATATTATATATATGTAGTAATCAAATTTTGAATGAGCCAAATTGGCTCCGTAAATCTAGTGTTAATTGCTATGGCCATTTTGCGTAGATTTTTACATGGATTTCTACAATTTGAATTTGGTTTTAGATGGGTTTTGATCCACCTAAGCCGATCGTAAGATGTGTTTAACATTGGATCTACCAAGGTGGTCGAAATGACTTGCCCGGAAGTTTTGTGAAAAGTTCGTGAAATTTCTAAGTTCTGTTTCTTTTTCAATTTTCTACGTCTATCTTGAAGATCGTAAGCGATTGAATCGATCAAGTTTTTTCGCCTCTATATTTAATTAATTCGCAGATATTTATTTGACAATTTTAAATAAGAGGAAGTAGTTTTTGATGGATGTAGTGTTAATAACAATTTAGGAAAAATCTCTCAGAGGTGACGGATCATTTGAAGTCGAGGCCACTAATTGGAAGTTTAAGCTTTTAACTCCAAGTCTCTATTGGAGCTTTCAGAAAGTTGTATCTATATTTATTTTACAGAGGAAGAAACAACGAATGGCTACATGCAATAGAGTTTTTATTTCAATTCCACTCAGGATAAACATCCGTTGTGTTCATCGCCGATGGACATTGTTACAGGTTGAAGTATCGCGATATCTCTCGCGCAAACCGATCGAGCGAAACTTCGATATCGGAAACGGAAGAAACAATTTTACCTCTTTTATCCTTAAAACATCGATAGTATCTACGATACTTCCCAGTTTCTAAAGCAGTAATTAATGTAATATCCTCAAATTTAATGGCGAACGCTTCGAAACAACTCAAAATGTCTTTTTGTAGACCAGTGGTTTCCAAACTTATTGCTACCGTGTCTCGTTTTAACAAAATATACTTTTGTCAGCTTTCCTACAATCGATTTAATACTATTGCACTTCTTTCGTTTGATTTGCGAACGGAAGTGCCTTCTGCTGTTGCATTTATGCAATTGTACCGCCGACAAGTACAAATTATTTAAATAAAATAATTTGTATTCCTCCATAGTAATTTTATATTATGAAAATTACATTTTCATTAAATTTTTTGCGTTTATCTTTTAATGTACCTACGCCTCCCAGTTTGGAATCCGCTACTACAGATAAAAAAAACATAAAGAAGGGCTAGGGTCAATAAAACTCCTTGTCTAAATCTCCCATTATAAGAAAATTTTTCCTAAATTATTAATTAACATGGTACAACCGCATGGGTTCACCGTCCACAAAAAACTTAAAACTAATGGCGAAATGACCATAGCAATTAATACTAGAACTACCAAAGTTAAATCTATTATATTTCCACATATTTGGCGAAAGAGGAATCAAGACGTGAAAAAATTGATCCATTATGTTTTATAAGATCACCATAGAATATTTTCTCTATAGCTCTCCTATAAATTGGAAGAATTTTTGAAAATAAATTGGGCGTAAGACATTTTGACTTATTTGGCAATTCTAGTGTTAAAGACAAAAAAGAGTACCCAAAGCCCAAAGAATATTTCATCCTCTCTCACGAAGTATAATATGAACCTAATCGCTCTCCCGGAGAGATTGGAATTTGAACGAAAAATTGTGACCCCTGAAGAACCCCATAAAATCGATCATACCATAACCGAGTTCCAGAATGATCAAAGACAAATTCGTGGATGAAACGTTGAAGGAGTTTCAAGCGGAATTCTCTTTTCTTTTTCTCTCTCATCGTGTTTCCTCTAATCAGCAATCTAATTTCTTTCGTTACATCAAAAGTATCCATTACAACGTCCGCTATCTAAGGATAGAAGCGTCGGTCCTATTCAAGCTTCTATTGTACCTCGAAGAAGCCCCTTCGAGGATGCACCAGCTGATCTTCCTTCGATTCTGTCTTTTCTTCGAGGCGTTGCCTTCAAACCTCAATTAGATAAAGGATCTTTTGCAGGAGACAATACCGAAAGCTCTAAAGAATTGCAAAGAGCTCTCTCCTCGAATCCGATGTCCGTGGAGAGAAGAAAAGATGAAACTACTTCAACTCCTTCCGAACCTCTATCGCCGATTTCTTAAAGGAAGAGGAAAATTTTCAGGATCGAGGAACCTGGTTAGAATACTAGATCTTTTGTTTTTAAAAGGTTCAATTGGAGTTCTCCCGTGTCTTTTTCACCACTGGTATCTGTTCTTGTTTTGGAAGGATGAAAGAATTGGAGAACGAAGTTCGAGTTTTCCAATGGAATAATTTGAACAATAAACATGGATGCGGATAGGAGCTGTGTGTTTGAATTAGTGGGCTCGCGTTATCTTTATGAATCATTTACCTTTTTATGGAAGAATGAAGTAGTTGAAAATGCTAATTTCGGAGGATTAGTATTGCGAGATTCTTCTTTTTAATTTTTAAATTCTTCTTTTGTATTCTTTTAGTTTTAACTTCTCTGGTTAGTTTGTCTGTGACTAACTGTTTTAGCTTGTTTCCGAGGCACCGTGGCTACAATATGTTAGATAATAGCTTAAGAATTATAACAAGAGTAATAATCATCATAGAAAATACAATATTAGGAGTAATGATTTAGGAAAACGCGTATTGTTAGGTCACCTCGAGATTAAAAATCTCGTTCTGCTATAAATTAGCAAGACCTAAGCTTAGGTACTCGGGGCTCTGGGGTCGTAAGGCCCATACCTGATGGATTCAGCCACTCTCTGAATCCACCAGGTCCCCTGGAGACCCTAGAAATACTAGAAAATTTAAATTCGGTCCTAATTGATAATTCAAGCATCTGTCTCCTGACCCATCACAGCTTCCTAACTCCTGTGCTCATTTCACCTAGAACCGACTGCATTCAGTTGCTTCCAAATCAGCCAAGTTATGAAGTATTCAACGGTAAATTAAGAAAAATTTCTCAGAGATAACGAAGGAGAATTTGAAGTCGTTCCCTCTAATTGGAAATCTGAGCCCCCATCCTTACCGTAGGTCCAAGGGTTAAACTTTCATCATTCTCAGGCAACAGAATTAACAAATATCTCGACCCACGGCACTTCAAACTGCATATAAAAATAATAATCACAATAGATGCATCAGAAAAAGGTGCATTTCTCGATACAAAGACACAATTTCGTCCTTGTGTTTGCAAAAGATCGTAGTAGCCGGCGGATTCACGATCGTTGAGCTTTCTTCCGGCGATTCGTGGCGGGACGAGTTTCAAAGCGTGACGAAGTTGCAGAGAAAGGGGAGACTTAATTCTTCGACAAGTAAAACACTGCAAATATAGAAGAGCTTAGCCCGGAGCGAGATTTTTCCAATAGAACGGCTCGAGCAAGTGTGCAAACTTTGGGGAGTAAGGTCGCGCGAGTATCACGCTTCGGCGAATTTTCTCCCTGACCTTCCCAATTTCGATCGTTAAACCTATAAACGGTTGGTTCGCGGTGCGACCAAACGCTGAGGCGTCTCTTTGCTCTACGGAGTTATTTGACATTCAATTAGTAACGCATTACCGCCTGTGGCAAGACGTTGATAGCCGTGTATCAGAAGCCTCGCTCTTATTTGCCTAAAAAGGTTAAAGGGCTCCACGCCGAAGGGGTTTCTAAGTTCAATTTACATTTAGCTTCTAAGACAAACTTAAGAGATTCCTTGTCAATATTTGAAAGTGTTCAGATTGCATTTTCTTCTTTACTACAAAAGACTACAAAAGACCCTTTGTAGAGTGTTAAGAAGGTCATCTCATGTAACGGCTATTTTTTTTCGCTTCTTTTGGGAATTTTTTTTTACGAACTATTAAAATGTAGAATCTTAAAATATTTACCACACGTTTATTGATACTTTTGTAGGCTATTGTAATTTTTGTAAGCAAAGATAACGGTTTCAATTGACTTTACACCGTTTGAAAGACTATGATTTCTGACGTTTCGCTCATTTTAAGTAAAAAGATCAAACGGAATTTTAGTTTGTAAAAAATACTAAAGCTATCGTTGGAACTAGAATAATTCTGATGTATGTATGTCATAGTTTGTTTCTTTTAAGCTCAAAACGCCGAGAAAATGTGACGATTCTTGGATCGTAGCTTTTAAAGCTGTGCCAAATCTTCAATTTTAATACTTTTATTTTATTCTAGTTTCTAAACTAAAATGCCGTTTGATTTTTTTATTTTAGATGAGTGGAGCTTCTGGAATCATGGCAGCCGAAAAATACATGAGGGTCTTTCGAACGGTGTAAAGTCAATTAAAATAGTTATTTTTTCTTGCAAAAATTCAAATAGACTACAAAAGTATCGATGTGAGCGTAGTAAAGGTTTCAAGATTGTACACTTTAATGGTTAGTCAAAAAAAATTCCAAAAAGAAACGAAATGAAATAGCTGTCAAATAGAATAGCCCCCCTATGAAAATAAGGAGACCATGTTGGATATTCTATTCTACTACTCTAAAAATTAAAAGAAATCTACTTTCTATATTAAAATGCTACACAAATGAATCCATAAGTAAATGAATCTTTTCGATATGACGAACCTCGATGGATTCATCTTTCAAACATTAACAGCGTTCTGCAAAACGAGGGCACTTTTTGCAAACATTTCGTCATACTGCAAAACTTCCTGTTCGTTGAAGAATTTCGCGAGTATTTCGCGATTAAAAAGAGCCCTTCTTGCACCAGGGATGCAAGTCGACTAAAGTCTACGAGCTCCGGATTATTCGCAAATGCGATTACGATCTACTGTTACCGAGTTAAATCCCTCGATAATATTTACAAACAGAATGCCAAGCATTCTCATTGTTTCGGTGCGTTTTTATTGCTGTGAAAACACTCGTTGGGAATTCAAAATCGATGGTTTCGCAGTAATCCGCCGAGAGATCCTTGTGGCTCGCGGGAAAATTCCCAACGACCCGACGAAATTCGCGCGAGAAATCGCCGCTCTCGAAATCGACCAGCGAAAGTTTTTCGTGCCAAATTCCTACCGCGTTTCGACTTCTCTCTTTGTATTCTCACTGTGGTCGACTCCTCGTTGAATTTGCAAATGTTTATAGGTTGGGAATCCTCTTAGATAAAAGTCCTCGCGAAATTATCAACGAGGGAAATCGCTTTGTTCGTTGACTTTGCGTCTACGTGAATATTGTCTGGGTTAGTATTGCAACCTGTGTTTCTGATTTTCCTTACAACAATTTTAGTATATTCGATTCTTTTTTGGGGTGATATTAAGGTGGACAAAATACGCAAACTAACTGAACTTTGCTTGATCTTTGATTTTTGTAAGCTATGTGGAATACTATTTTATACTTTTCATTATGTGCTATGATTATTTCGCCTAGGATCTACCTTCGTTAGGTTTTAACCCCTTAGCCTAAGTATGGCACGCGTAAAGTGGTAAATGGAATAGGAAATTTCGATGTCCTCTAGAAACTGTTAAATTGAAAATATTAATCAGTCACGAAACGGTCTTATTATTTCTGTACTATCAATTAAAAAGGTCAGTTATATGAAATATCAAAAATCGGTGAGAACTTTTAATTTCAGGAATGAATTCTGAACTACTGCACGCGCAATTAGAAAAGAAATTGTGGGGCAAGGGGTCAAGTAGGTTTTTGAATCAATGAGGCTACGCTATAATAAATAATTTAGTAAAAATTTGCACTAGACGACGAAGGAGAATTCAACTCGGGGTCGCTGATTAAAAGTCCGAGCTCTCTTTATCCATCACAACCCCATGAATTCTGGTTTCAAATTTAACACTAGAACTACCATGCGAGTCTAAATGACTGATCCCTCATTGTTTACAAATATACTATACAATTATAGGGTAACCATAGAAAAAAACATTCTAGGTCCACCTTATAAAATATAAATTACTGCATTAATCATCTTTTCCACCTTTTGATACCTCTTTCTCTAAAGTGCTTATTTAATATCTTAAAATATAAATTTAACGCCGGTAGTTCTAGTGTTAAATATATGAGCGTCGTTAACATTAGTCAGAAATATGGAATGTTCCTTAAAATTCCCAACATCCTTCTATCTTCCTCCATCGTTATTTTTACACAATTCATTGCTCGCTTCTGAAGCTCATCGAGAGGGAACAATCTCTCAGATAAAATCGACAAGAAGCTGTAATCTTTCTCTCCTCTGCGCAAAAAATACGATGCAATTCCATCGACATCGACAAGCGAAACCAGTGCAACCCTCTTCATCCTTCACAAGCGTCCTCGAGGATCTCGTCGAAGGACGACTCTAACACTTTCATCCCCGTTCGAAGAGTCCTCGAGGATCTGTTCCTTCGCAAAATGAAGTCTCGACTGTCATCTTCCGCTACGTACATCGACGAATTCTCTCGATTCCATAATGAGACGGTACGTCCAACCGTCAACGTCTGGATATTTGAGATCCGACGTCGAAACCCTTCGGAAAACCGCGACGCCTCTTCGCTGAAGACGAAGCATCAACGCGGAAACGTATTTCGTGCTGACTGCTTTTCCGTTTCATTCCCAGAAGAGTTTCATTTCTACGAAGCGGAAGCGTTACTTGAGGTTGTCGATATTTATCGGAAGTTAAGCCTTTATCCACTTATTTCTTCGAAGTTTCCGTGGCTAAGAACGCTGGGGGTTTTTTAATCGGATGGGATTTATCACGACGCTAAATGACATTGGAAAGTTTTACAGTGTTCTGTGTTGTTTCAACTGTAGGGTTATTTCGCTTGGGATTAAGTAGTTTTAGGTGGCTTCCGAACCACCGAGGCTGTGATGTATTAGATAGTAATTTTGAAAAAGTTTCCCACAGGTGACAGAGGATTTGAACTGACGTCCACTTGATTGGCTGTTCAAGCCTATGCTTTCTGGGCTACAGTAAAACTTTAATTGTTATGGTCTTTTTGCCGAGAATTTATCTTTTTAAGTTGCCTTCGAGTGACTCAGATTATTATATGTTAGATAATTATTTAGGAAAAATTTTCCAAAGGTGACGGATGATTTGAACATGGGTCTATTGGTAGGGTATACGACCTCTTGCAATCGGAACGGTCATAGCTTCCTAATTGCCATGATCATTTCGCCTAGGACCTACTGATTTATGCGGTTTCCGAACCACTGACGCTATGATGTATTAGATTTTAATTTAGGAAAAACTTTCAAGAGATTAACAGAGGATTTGAATATGGATCTACCCGAGTCGAAAATTTCAGCCCAAAATCCTTCTAAATTACCAAATAACTTAGGATATTTAGGCTGAATATGGAAAAATATGTTACATATAAAAGAATGCAAATTTTAATTCCAGAATCGCCCTACACTTGTTACTTTTTGCCACTTTTACCTAGTTTAGGAGCAATTTAGGCTTCATACAGCCCAAAATAATCCTCAGCATTCTATAATGAGCAGCTTTAGAATTGGATTGGAATTGGAGTGGAATGATCGAGGTCCAAAAAAATTCTCGATATACTAAAAATTAATTTGGTTTAGGAGATTTAGAATTTATATGGAATAAAATGATAATTTAATTCCAACTTGCTCCTGAAAGCCCTATTTTTAGAATATGAGTCGACAGACTTGGAACTTCTGAAATATTTTTAGGGGATGTCAGATTAAATTGGAATACAAATTTTACCTGATCAGTCCATATAACTCCTAAAAATCATATTTACAGGACTTTACATAATTAAGCGGCAAATGAGAGATCAAAAGAATCTAGGATTTGAAGTTTCTTTTTAGGCTGGACTTTTCGACTCGGGTACTGATAGAATGTCAGAGTCCTTTCATCCGGAACGATCATGGTGGTCTAACTACTATGATCATTTCGCTTAGGACCCACTGATTTACGTGGTTTTCGAACCACTAAAACTGTGATGTATTAGATACTAATTTAAGAAAAATTTTCCAGAGATGACGCAGTATTTGAATGTGGATCTACTGATAGAGTGCCCGACCGGTTGCAACCGCAACGGTTGTGGCCTCCTAACTACTATAACCGTTTCACCTAGGACCTACTGTTTTAGGTGGACTCCAAACCACTAAAACTATGATGTATTAGATTTTAATTGAGGAAAAATTGTCTAGAAATGACAGAGAATTTGATTGTGTATCTATTGATAGAGTGCCTGACTCCTTGCAACTAGAACGGTCATAGCCTCCTAACTACTGTAAACGTTTCACCTAGGACCTACTGTTTTAGATGACTTCAAAATCATTAAAACTATGATGTATTAGATACTAATTTAAGAAAAAATTTCCAGAGATGGCGGAGTATTTGAATGTGGATCTCCCGATAGAGTGCCCGACCCGTTGAAACCGCAACGGTCATAGCCCCCTAGCTACTACGATTGTTTCACCTAGGACCTACTGTTTTAGATGACTTCAAAACCACTAAAACTATGATGTATTAGATTCTAATTTAGGAACAATTTTCCAGAGATGACAACGGATTTGAATTCAGCCCAGTGATTAACAGATCAAGCTTTTGGCTGCTGACCCACCATAGCTTCCTAACTGCAACCTAGCTTGCTAATTGCATCCTAGCTTTCTGACGACGCACTTGGTACATTTGCGGCTACCTAACAAGTCCTCTCAAAGCACACCCGTTGCGTCACAAATCATCTAACAAGCCCTCTTACGACGCTCACGTTGCGTCTCGCATTTCGCATAAATCCAAGCAAACAAATCGTTCCGCGATCATTCGGCAAGTTTCAGAGTAATATGCAAATCCACGAGGACGTTCTCAATCGCGAATTAAACGGTAAAAGCGAAAGGGCTTCATCCTGCAAAGCCTGGAAGCGTTTACACGGAAGACCAACGTAAACGTTGGATAACGATCTTCTCTTAAGATCACCTAGATTCGGCTATTAGGTAAAGTTAAGCAAGATTACGGCAAATCTCGCGCCTCTGAAGGAACCTTCTTCCTATAAACTCACCTCCCTCTTCTTTGCTTTCCTTTCTCACCCGAAATTATTTTCTAAGCGAATTTCAAACATCGCAAAGTTGTAATTCTGCAATAGAAACTCTTTAGGTAATGTCGTTTACAATTTTTCCTCCACGGTGTTTCTTTCCAATGAAATTTCGAGAGAACGAGAGAATCTTCCCGTTTATTTCTACATTCTTCGTATTTATGGTAAAGATGTCACCGATGGTTTTAAATTTGCAAGAAAACCACGGCTACTGTGTACACATCTGGCGCGAAAACTTCTCAAAGCTGAGAACAATTCGCCGTTCGATAAAATACAAAGTTACTTTCTCGCAGTGACGTCTTAACGAAAAAAGTACTGGCTTCTCTTTGCACGAGATCAAGGCGAGAATAATAATTGCCCGGATGAAGTCCTTGTTAATATCTTAAAACTTACTAAAAGTTGATATTCCATTGCAATAATAGTCCATTGTGTCTCACCTACGTACACTCTTATTCGTCTGTACGTAAACAATGCAGTGTTATGGAGTAAACTACAATGTAAAATAATTATAACAAAGCCATTTTGTAAATGAATGCAGCGCCAGTGATAAATTGTGACAGTGTGATATAAATAAGAATGTTTTAACTAACTGTAACGCGGCTAGCAATAAAATTATTTGCTCGTGAATAGAAGAAACTCCTTGTTATTTAAATGTTAATTTAAATTTAAGGATAGACAATGAACGATTGAATTGAATATTAAATTAAAAAATGTCTTTGTTGAAAATACTCTGAATTTCTCGGTTTTATTCGCGCCAGACGGACATTATAATTTACAGATTCGAAGAGAAAGGCGCAAACCGAATCGTACCTCGTGGGTAACGCAGATGCATCCTGAAACGTTGACAATGAAATCGAATTAATCGGATCGTAACGAAACTTTTTGGTCAGTCGAAGCCGTGGGCGGGAAAATTTTCGAAGATAGAAACTCATTTACAACTCAATCCGGGCTGGTGAAATTCCTGCAGGAAATCCTGTCGAGCGGGCAATCGAGTTATCAAACAGAGAGAAAGATAGAGAGAGAGAGAGAGGAAGACAGCAAGATAGAGAGATAGAAGAAATTGCCCTTAATCGACGAGGCTGACGGTCTTAATAATTATTTTCCGCGGAGGCTTCAGCGATTTCTATAACCCGATCGTCTATCCGTGCGATGTAATGAGCCGACTTCCGCAACGGCTAGCAAATTGAAAAAGTTTCGCACATTCCTCCTTTTCCCTATTCTTTCTCATGTTTTTACTGTTGCTTTGTTGTCGTTTTTTTATTAATCGGAAATACGTGACGTTAATTCGATTCCAAGTTGGAGCGTGCTCCTCCGCGAATCGAATTTCCGCTCGTTCTAGCTTTGTTGCGGTGAAGGGATTTAATTGTAAAAAAGTCTCCTCGAGAAGGGTTCAAGTCGCTTTGCATATTTGACGATCTTTCATTCTTCAATTGAATTGAGACAAGTAAGGAGTTTAAGTAAGAGAATGAAAAACTTAGAATATAATACAATTCTTGATTGCCTATGTTTTATAAACTGAAAGATTGTACTGTGAACTTTGTTTTATAATTGATAAATTTATCCTGGCTGTGTGATAGTCAATGTAATTTTAAAATGAAAAGACCATTAGAATGTGTTTATCAACCATTATGATTGTGTGCAGAATAATGTTTGACCTGGCAAATAAGAGTTGCAACCAATCACCACCCACGCTTCCTGCTATTTTTGAAATACCATCGCCACAACCCTCGGAAATTATAAATAAAATCTATCATTCATAAACATTTCAATCTCTAAAAACTATGAAAACAGTTTAATCACTTAAATCAGCAAAGAAGCAAAAGCATCGTCACGATGTATTCATAAACCGCTTCTGACTCTATGCAAAACAATATTCAACCCGGCAAACAAAATTGTTTGACCAAACAACCTTCACACTTGCTATTCTTAAAAGGCCATCGTCAAAACCTCTACACATCGCAATAAAGCCAACCATTCATCAACATATCAATCGTCAAAAACTATCAAACAATCTCAAGCACTTCAATTAAAAAGGATAATTCATTCTCAAATTGGTACAAATATAAGTTCAAATCCAAATAACACCTTTCAATAACCAGTTTTCAAATTCTTTTCCATATTACAGGATCGTGTTATTACATTCTTAAATGGATTTTTGCAATAAAATATAGAGAATAATAGAAACTCACCATTCTCGAAAATACTGGCAAGAATTCCGTAATGAAGGATGAGAACGAGAGGCGACATGGAATCGCGGGAGCGCTGAACCGCCTCGGCCGGCCGTCCTCGACTGTCCGGAACTGTTCTCGACTAGTACGCCGATGCTTTTCAACCACCGTGCAATTTCGACCCTGAATCCCGCGCTACCCCTACCAGGTGCTTTCGTGGCGAACGAAATTCGCGCAGGCGTTTCAAACAATGCAAACCGTTGACGTTTTAATGAGTATCACGAACGTGGGATTCCTTTTGAAAGCGCCAGCCGTTGCGCCCTTGTGAGACGTTAATTTTTCATTGCTGCAAATCCGGTTGCATTCTCAAGGATTAACCGGAGGCTGTTATCTCAGTTTCTTGGAAACGGCGACATCTCTGAAAGAGATATTAATTATATAAATATGCAAGAGATAATAGAACTGGGCGAATTTGTTCTTGTAGGAAATTCAACACTAAACCACTGCATTAAGTCTATTATATTTAAATGTACTTGATAATTACTTTGGAGAAAGTTGAATTAACAGATGAAATAGACGAGTTACTAAGTAACTTGAGTTTTATAGAATGAAACGTAATTAAAATTTGAAGAATTATTAGAAAAAATTGAGAACTAGTCATTCTGATCGCCTTAGTAATTTTAGTGTTAATCGTTTAAGTTTGAAAAATGTAAAACTGCATCGACTAATCGCGGAGTTTTTTTTTAACTGTACAATTACAGTAATAATAATAATTTCGACTGTTATTAAGTTACTTTGATGATGATAAATGATTTTATAAACAATATGCAGCGGTATTGACAGCGAGAATTTCCGGACTTTTAGAGGCAGATTTCTAATTTAAAAGACGCATGTATCGAATTTTGTTTTTCACGATTTTCTTCTATTAGCATCGGAGATGTTAACCTAAATTATCGAGTAAAACTCCGTTCTTTCGTATACTTAATTTTGCTGAAACTGAAAGATTCCGTCGATCTAAATTATATGTCGCACTATTTCGAAGCAACTCCCGCGGATTATTCGCGACATTGTTTAGATGTAAATGAGGCAGTAATCAAACTCGTAGAAGATGAACGAGAAGAAGGAGCAATATTGGAAGTGCAAGGGAGATTATGGGAAAACGGAATACGATAATTCTTCAAAAATATCCGAAAGATCGGATCCCTCTTTGCTCAACGGCAAAGTAGAACCTTTGAAAATTCCGGTGAAGCCGCTCGAAAGCAACTACGTAACTCAGATCGTATCGATTGGTATTCGATCTGATAATATTTACGAGGTTTGCCGACAGAGGACGCATTGTTTTTATTTAAAAAATCTATGACTAAAATAAGATTAAAAAGTTCATAATTATTATCATTTAGGCACAAATGTTACTGGCACCGGAAGTGGACATGTCGACTATCAAAATAACCGTAAAAAACAATAACCTTCGTGTGACCCTTCGCAAACCTTTGAATGACGAATTAAAAAAGCAATTACCGGAAAACGTAGAGAGATCTCCTTTTGGAGATTTAATTAGGAAATTCGTGAAGCATTGTGTTAATTTACTTATACCAGAAACCATAGATGGGGACAAAGTTCGAGCACTTGTAAATAACAAGAAGCGATTGCTAATTCTCACAGCTCCTATGATGAAAGCCAGCAAAGCAAAAAAGATATATGAGCAAAATTGAAAATAAATATTCTATGAAAATAAGACACTTTATCTTTTGTTTTTGTATAAATATCGTTAGATGGATATAAGTTGAAAGATTCATTTGAATGTTTTCAAAGTACCGCGGGAAACGATAAACAAAACTCGAATATCGATCAATCTCGATCTAACGGTTTGAAGTATGAAACCGTTACTTTACTGACCCGTAAATATGATCTTCAAAAAAGTTATTTAGATTACAAATTTCTAGAGTTTATCATGGAAAAGATACCGTATCACTGTCAAGAGAACGCGATTTTTTTAAAGCCGAACGATTATATGAACTTCGAGTCTGTTTCGAGTGGAATAAGAACGAGCTTGAAGTTTAACAAGGTCCCGGATTTTTATGTCATCGATGAAAAGGAATATTTTGCAGTAAGTTTCGTTGCTCTATGTATAAAAACTCAGCATCTGCCTTTTCATTTATCGATTTCTTTCTTGGGATACAAGACTTCATGAAAATATTACAGGTGGAAATGAAAATAGAAGGATTAAAAGTAGGCACGGCAGCCCTCGTGGCTGAAAACGTTTTGAACATCAAACTTCACGAATCGGAGGAATTACTGGGATGTAGGAACTTAAATTTTCTAATTCCATCGGAAGCCAACGCTAAGAAGGCTTCCGTCGAAGTATTCAACGATACAATTTTCATACGTGCTCCAATAAAAAAGCGATATTGTTAACGTACATGTTAACATCTTATGCTTCAAGATCGAAGTGAACAGATGAAAGAAGTTGGAAAGTCAATCACAAGGCCGCAATCCTGTAGCTGTCTTCCCACATTTTATTTCAAACAAATAAAAGTTCATGGGTCAACAACGTTTGTTGATAAAGTTTTTACTTCTTAGCAGCTTCAGTTTTTGCACCCTTTTCTTCTTCCTTCTTGGTCGTTGGCTTGGCTGCTTTATCGTCTGCTTTCGCTTTAGGCTTTGCGTCTTTAGCTACAGCAGGCGCTGCTCCCTTGGTTCCACTTACTTTTTTAGACTTCATCTTCGCTAGAATCTCTTTCTTACGTCCTTCTGATAGTAACTTCGATTTCCCTTTCGAATCTCCTTCCGGGAGTGGTAACTATGGCGTAAAATATAACGTTAGTTTTGTAATTATAAAAATTAGAAGAGATCGTACTCTATGGATACTTACTCCACGCTTTTGAGCCAAGATAAATTCTCTCTCCTGTTGGCGTCTCTTTGCGCTTAGGAGTGCAGCGCGCTTAAGGACGGCAGCGTACGGGTTCAGACGTAACATTGCACGGGTGTTGTTCAATGGGTTCAATTTCTTCACGCTACGTACAACCTTCCTCCTGCAATTGAGAAATTTTCTCGTTATTTAAGATATAATTGATGGAAATTTATCGTAAGTGGATAGAAGAGAAGTCAGTGTGGTCAAAAATATTTATCACTGTCAGTCAGTAACACGGACCAAAAGGTTCATCATTAACGTTTAGAATGTTACGATATATTTGCATGCAGGAAGTGACTGGGAATAAATACCTAGGTGCTCTGAGGACTTTGCGAATTTCATCGGCTTTAAGGAGTCTCGACAAATCCGTGTGCGCCATTTTAGGGAAGGGCAAATTGTATCCCTTCTTAAGTTGGGATTCTTTGCGCCAAGTTCCATAAAGGGCATCCAATTTCTCGAAGGCAGATTTCGTCCAGATAACGAAACGTCCAACGTGACCACCGGGTGCCAATTTCAACAGATTCATTTTGTTGATGTTCATTAGATCAATACCGGGAATGTTACGGAACGCTTTGCGAATACCCTAGGAATCGACACATGAAAGATGTTTATGACAAGTCCACCGATTGTAATGAGAAAATATTAAAAAAGAGAAATGAAAATACTGTAACTACCTGATCTTTGTCATATACAATCAGAGGTCCACGACGTTGGATACGCCGACGGTTACGCATTTTTCCTTTACCGGCACGGAATCGCTGAGACTTGTATACCTATGGAACAAAATTGTATTTGTTTAATTTAACGTATTCTACGATAATTTAACGAATTACAGGAAGAAAGTGTTTGGTCATTATTACCCTTTTCTAGCGACTAAATTTGCTAGTTAAGAACGCCTAACAACCATATTCCTATAGCACCTGATAGGAGCATCCAAGTTAATGTAATCAACAAGAATGCGGACATTCTACGGTGCATATGAAACGATTAAAGTTTTAATCAGAAAATACATGTACCTTCTGAATATCATTCCACGCTTTGATGCGTCTCAAAAAGATTACGGCCTGCTTAGTTTTGTTGTATTCTTGGATCTTATCGGCAACTACGAGAGGGAATTCTGGAACCTCTTGAATCATGTGACCTGTGTAGAAAACGACGAGCGTTAATGGAAATGCATTACATGAACTTGAAAGAAACAGGCAGATATTTAAATATTCAGGAAGAAACTATAATATAATCAGTGGCAAATCAGCAACACGGACCAAGTGATTCATCATTTAAACTCTGTGCTACGATAATACGATCTCGATATCTAAATCTATATAATGAATTCTATCCCAAAGGTACTTACCCTTGGATTGAACAAGGGCAGGGACACCAGACGCGGCAACTGCAGATACTAAAGCGTATCTCTTTTGGTTGACATTAACACGACGATGCCAGCGTCGCCAGGGCTTAGTGGGAGCAAACATGCGACCTCCCCTACACATGTTGCCGAACGCACCCTGGCCCGAACGATGAGTACCACCGCCACGGACACGCGGGATACGTGCTACCGCACGACCGGTTCCCCATGACTCGGCAGAGGTTTGATGACCTAGTAAAACAAACCTACAGTTTATAATTTTGTCATTAGTTCCGTATAAAATAGCTCACATTTGTCGTCGAGAAAATCATCGAAATTGTAAGTTTAAAACCGTCCGTAAATGAGCGAACACTCACCGGCCTCCTTTGATACGCAATATGGTTGTCTGCTATTCTTTGAGATTTGTTGATGCACAAAATTCACGACATCCGGACGAATTGGTGCTTTAAACACGGATGGTAGAGAAATCGAATCGGTCGAAACTTCATTTTTATCAGTGTAGACCGTGATAAGCGGTCGCGCCGTTGACAACGACTGAAACAAGATTAAATTATTTTACGTATTATTCGGTAGCTATAAAAATATCGTACATACGTATAAATGATTTCATGTAGAACGGAGAAAAAAGAAAAGGAAAATTAAAAAAAAAGAGATCGGCACGATCCAATTCATAGTAGCGTGTATTGACACAGCACATGGCGGACTGTAAAAATGCGATCACCGGAATTTACAAACTAAGGACTTTCACCTCTAGTTAAGTTATTTCCATAAATTCCAACAAGCACTTTGTAAAATAAACAAATGACGAGATACACATAACTATAGATACCGCTTCGAAATAACTTACAATTAAGCTACATTTCGTATACTTAAAACTATCACACGTGGTCAATGATGCCGTGGACACTACACGTTATTCATTCTAATTTTCTTGTTTATAAATACACCGTTTGGTAATTACATTACGTTAAAGAGTTTACTGTATCAAATCGCAAATAAAATAGCAAGATTCTTACCATCTTGCGTCCTTTTTACAACTTTTCACGCATGAGACATAAACCAACCAGGCAGCCTACACGCCTTACCTGGCCGTAAAGGAAGAAGAACGCAAGCGGAAATTGTTCAGCTACTCTGGCGCATGCTCAGAAGAAGACTTACGCACTTCCATTCACATATGTGCAAATTCAAATTGAAGAATACTTTCATACAATGCGATTAAGTCGTATGAAAAATTAAATACTTCTTTTAATATTGAGAATAAATGTAATAAGTATATATAAATTGAAATAGTGTTTGGAAATGTTTTTATGAAAGGCAAATGTAAATGATTTAAGTCCTAGGGATTTTTGGCCGCTAGCGTCACTGCATCGTCTGAAACCGTCTTCTCTAAATGGCTGTAGCACACAGGGACTTTTGATAAGTGAAATGTACGCCATGTAGACTTCCACGAACATTAACCGGAAGTACGTCACTAAAGCCAAAGTTTGTCAACAATTTGACACAAAAGTTAAATATATAAAACAATATTTATTAACTTAATTCTGAACGAAATGGCGGGTGAAGTTATTGTCGACGCGCTGCCCTACATTGATCAGGGATACGATGAACCGGGAGTCAGGGAAGCGGTAAATATTTATCTACAAAACAATAGAGGTTATTTTTCGTATTATTGTTATTATTTTCGATATAAATAAATAAATTGAACGAATGAATTTCTTCTAGGCTTTAGCGATGGTCGAGGAGGAGACGCGTAGGTATAGGCCAACAAAAAATTATTTAGAACATTTGCCGCCTTTAAGTATCGTTGCCTTTGAAACCGAGGTGATGAAACACGAATTCGAACGAATGCAAAATCGTTTGCCTATGGAAGTACTTAGCATGAAACGATACGAGCTGCCTCCACCACCACCGGGAAAAATGAACGATCTTGCAGCTTGGAATGAAAGCGTTGAAAATAGTAGTGCTCAACTTGAACACCAAGCCACTCGGTAAGAATTAGTCCCATAATTTGTTTTTCATATCAGTTTACAATATAAATAATACTTCGATGAATTTCGCTTGCAGAATCTGTAATTTAGAATTAATGATGGAATATGGCTGTGAAGCATGGAAATCTTACTTGGAAGTATTAATACAATTAGTGGCCCAAGCGCAGAAACAACTGCAGACCCTGAGAAAAAAGATTCAAGAAGTCAATTGGCAAAGAAAATCTATGCAAACTCAGGGAGGAGAAAAGTTACGAGCATTGGAAGCACAGTGGGTGGGATTGGTATCTAAAAATTATGAAATTGAACAAGCCTGCGTTCACTTAGAGGAAGAAATACAGAAATCAATGGCAAATAAAGGTGAAGCCGTAGAAATTAACGACGTGCCTGGGGAAGAAGAACCAGATGTACCAGGTAAAAATGCTACGGAAGCCATGGCGGTAGAAATGAATCAACAAGAGGGTCAAGAAACCTAATAGATGTATAAATGCGACGTTTGGGAGTAGGAATAAATTATACATACTTTAAGTCTAATTTCTATGCTATGGCACCAGATTTAATAAAGCACAATTTATTTCATAGTTTACACGTATCACGCTTGTTTTTTATACTTGCAATATACATATTTACAGGGTGAATATCACGGTCTATAGATGGTACATACTATTAAGTAACAATTCTTTATAATTCACAGTATACTTGGAGGACTTTCTTAAATAGTTTCGCTTGCATCGACGAAATCAGCAGCACACTTTGCATAGGCCTAGCTTGAATTTGATCCAATAAAGTTAGCGGCTATAGTCGCGTTTTTATATAATTACAAAAAGCGAACAGCTAAGCATTATTCCCGGGTAATCGTCCGTGTAAAAAAATACGTGTGAATTTTCATTTCTCGAAAGTACTCGTCAAATCGAGCCTGCATCGAGTTAGTCACTGAATTGTCATAACGACGTCTCGCTCGCTCCAGAACTTTGCGACTGAAGCGGTAAACTTGCTTTGTATCCCGCTGATTCTTCCTCCAGCAATGCAATCCGTTGCTTCAGTGATTTCACCTACAAATTGTTTTTTTCAAATGAAATTTAGTTTCCACGATATATCGTCGTTCCGTCGCATTAGTTGCTGGCAAAAGAATCTTGATTAACGTGCGTATAATATTCGACTGAAACGTGAGAGAATTTAAAAATTTAACGAACCCCTTGCCGTATAATAACGAGTGACACTTGTGACGCGGGAAATTGAATAGGAAATTTTCAAGTTCTGTAAAACCTATAGAATCGAAGATATCAGTGAAACGCGACACGATTAAAGTATTTCTATAACATTAATATTACGTTAAGTTAGACGATATATAAATAATATCCGATCAATATTTATTTTACTAATATAATTCTGAATTATTGCGGAGGCAGTCACGAAAGAAATCGTACGGCACGGGATTCAAATATGGATCCTTCCGATTCTCTCGAAATTCGATTGATGCGCGCGCAGCTCTGCTTAAAAGAACCAAAATGGCAGCGTAGAGTCGACGTAATTTGTGTCTGCTGTGGTATCGTAGTAATAAGTTTTTAAATGATTCGTTCTCTGAAACGATTGTCAAAATTTATTCAAAAATTTCCTGGTGAAAAATATTTCAAGGAGTATCGATTTCTGCCGATATTTTTCCTCTGCGGTGCGGCTCTGGAGTTTTCCATGATACATTGGCACGTCGGTGAGGTTAACTTTTATAAAACATACAAAAAGCGGGTAGTGGAGGAAATGGTAGAAAAAAGATTACGTGAAATGCAAGCGTAAACGATCAAGAGTTACAAGAGAAGAAAAACATTGTGGCCAAGCTTGTGTTTGCAACTGCACTACACCGATTGAAATGGCTGCAGGACTCTCATGGCCCCGTTATATTTGTTTTTTCGTTGTGAGCTTCCTGACTGCATTAGCAGGTTCACAGACCATACACAATATCTACAGGCCTCTCGACGACTTGGAAGATCTCGTGGAGGAAACAATAAAGCAAAAACAGGCGCAGAAGTAATATTATTTATGTAGAATCGAAGAATGTATAAATTGTAATAAATTAGCGTTTACAAAATCTCCTAAATTTTTCTAACGTCTCTTGAGCCTTTGTAAATCCCATTTATACTTATTCATACCTGTGCGGCGTGTCTTTCTACCATACCCAACATCTGTTGCTCCAATTTTTTCAGTCTAGATTGGTACTTTTTCTTGGACTTCTCCAAGGTTTGCACCAGTGCTCTAAAAGAATACGAGACAATGTATTTCACCAGTTATTCTACATTCCTCCCACAATCCGAATCATCTTCCGTAATTCTCATATTTAATTTAATTACCCATTGGCCCTCTTCAAATCGTTAACAAGTTCAGCAGACTGTTGATGTCGCATCTCCGAATTTTTGTTTACTTTGTCCAGCGTTGAAACTAGTTCCTGCAAGCGTTCCTTCAGTCTAGCTTCTCTGCCTAAAGCCTCTATCAACTCTGACTCCATACCCTCGCTTTCATTATCGCTCAAACCTCGTTCCTGCAATACTCAACCATTAATAATAACCTATCACTGCATATGATCCATTTAAACTCGTTTAACTCCTACTTGAAATCTTACTTTATTTGTAGCCATTGCCAGCATGGCCTCTGTATCGCTAAGTTGCCCTTGAAGATGTTCTATAGCGGCGTGTTGAGCAGCAATTTGAGTATCGCGGGCATTCAACTTCAATTCTATAGTAGCACGTTCCTTTTCCAGAAGGAAAACCCTCGCCCGTAATTCCGCCTTATCCTCCCGCATAGCCATCAATTCCTATTATCGATAATGAACGAAATTGCGTATTCTTTCCGTGATAATTGTAAATCTCAAGGCAAGAAAAAACGAGAGAACAAACCTGCATAAGTACAGCCGTTTCTAGGTCGAGTTTTCTAGCTTCGGCAAGAGATATCGTGTTCTTTGAGTTCAAAGGTTCAGCGTGAACACTCTCTAACTCGACCGCGGTAGATCTAACCATTGCGCGTTCTCCCTTCAGCCTACTTATGTGTCTTCTGAGTCTTTGCTCATCTTCCACGCACCATGCTACTTCCGACCTGTAAAAACGAATAGAAACTTAACCCAGAAGCATCACCTTTTTTTCCTAAAACTTGTTTGACTCTTGAAGTAAACGTGAATCGGATTTGCAAACGGGACATACTCGTCTGACAAGATTATGCTGTCCTCCCACGGTGCACCGAGGGTGTTGGCGCAATCACTTTCAAGCTTATTTAATACGTGATAGGCCACATTCTCCGCCGCTCTTCTGTTGTCTATAGTGATATTATTTCTATCCGTCGAAAGAGCAATTTCACTTTCTAGTAGAGCAACGAGAACATCGTAGGCTTCGATTGCACGATCGCTGTAGGATAGGGCTAACCGTAATGCTGTTGCGTTAGACTCGTACTTGCCAACGAGAAGACTTAATCTAAAAAGGAGGAAGATCATTTTTTCTCACGGTTATATTATTGAAGGATTATGATACGAGATTTTAAGACTCAATACCTATCGCACTGAGCTTTGCTTTCGTGCAAGGTAAGCGCGAGAACGGCGTTGTTTGCTCGCGCGTGCTCCAACCTACTGTTCAGCCTCTCGGTTTCAACCTCGAATTGCTTCTCGGAACCGTTCAATTCCTGCAGGTTCGACTGCTCCAAAAGATCCGACACCAGATGCTCGGCGACCATTGTGGAGCATACCTGTATAGAATCGTTATATTCTTTTCATCTCTACAGTGGATTCCCGTCTAACGTGTTTCTCTACAATCCGATTTCCACCAACTTAACACAATCATCGACAAGGTCAAAAGGGTCAAAACTGTGTTCTCCAAGACTTTCAGTAATTTCATCCAGACAATCCATTAGACAAAGCAAAAAAAAAAACAGTACAAACCGCGAAGAATTCAACATTCATAAATATTCCACGAATCTACCGAAACAGTGGATCTTCTCGCGAAAGGGTCGACGGAATTCGAGTCTGGAGCTCGGTAAAGTATCACTCTCCTCTTCCACACGATAAAGTCTACCCCCTCTGAAATTCTGGCCAGGCGCAATCGTAAAGATAAAGGGACGAGAAAGAGAAAGGGACAACCGTACCCCGAGGTTGGTAATATCAGGTCCTGTGATGTGCCTCTCGTCCGTCCTTCGAAGTCTCACCCTCTCGGCCATTTTAAGAACCGGTGCTTCCTCTCTCGTTACGCTCTTTGTCGGCGGTGTCTGCAGGGGCGGCAAGAGTGGCGAGCAAGGTGCACTCAAAGGTTCCGGCGAGCTAGTGTTGCCTCTTGTCTGCGGGAATCAAAGGACCACCAGGAAACGTTACGTTCGGAGGGTTCGTAAACATCCTCATGGGAGCGTTGGTTGATCAAAGGTAGCCGTAGCCGTGGGGTAACGATGCAAACAATTTGTTTATAACTCCGAGCGCAAAAATCACGGGCTCGCGACGAGGGGAAAAAAATAAATCTGTTTTTCTTTTGTAAAGAAACTTCGATCAACACTTTGCAATCCTTGGAATGCCGTTAGTCTGATGGCATTGGTTTTATCGGTTGATTTAATCTTGAGGTTTTTAACGGAGGGTAAGAAATGATTAGCAAAACTGATAGGATCATAGGTGAACACATGAATATGATGATTTAAGATGGAGATTCTGGCAAGAGAATTGGATTACACGATAAGGGTAGTTTTCTTTGGATTAGCCACTCACTCTGGGTTCCCGGCGAGGCGATTCGCTGCCATTTTGTCTGTGACCGTTGGACTGATTTTTAAAATTGGCAAGTTGAGTCTGCAAACTAACAATTTCCGCTTTGAGAGCGGAAACTTCCTCTTGCAACGTTGCAACGGCAACGCTCTGACACGACGCCGCTTGCTGCGCCGGTTCCGGGGTGGGTAGGGCTGCTGGACTGTCCAGCTGTTCTCTTCCATTCTGTTAGTGGATCAAAGTATAACAATTGTATTTGGTCCAACAAAAGTGATGAGTTTTGCTAACTCCTTGCCTTACAATTTCTTTTGTGATCGAACGAGCAATAATTCCAAATTAATTATTGGGACAATAATTTATCACTGATTTCTCTTATACTATATAACTTAACGTAATATTAATAACATAAAATTAATTTCAACATCACCGGGTCGACTGATATTTTCAAATTAACAGTTTTTGTAGAACTTAAATATTTCCTACTCCATTTACCGCGTCACGTGTGTCATATGCTATTGTAGGGCAAGGGGTTGAAGACGTTTAAGAAAACAAAGCGAGGGAAAGTGAGATTCTATTGATTGTAACGTCGGCAAATTCGAGGGTTGGTCGAAAATGGAATGTTAGGGTTTTATTAATTGCACATTGATGTTAGAGGATCAAGTACCTCGGTGACGCGCGGCTCGATGTCCTCGCAGCAGCTGGAGTCGGCGTCTCCTAAGGTTCGATCTCCGTCTCCTTGAATGTCACCGCCACCCTCGCTCTCCTCCACGGGGTTGGTGATCGAACCCTCTGCGTCTCTACTCGTCTCGATCTCTAATGCGGCAAATTGAAAGGAATTGTAAAGGAGCAACTAATATTTGGGAATCATACGAAAAATTAGACTGAACTCGGCGCTATTTGAAATTTTCATTGGCTCAATCCTGTTTTCTAAGTTGAGTTTCAATGTATAACACATGATGTTACTGATGACACCGAAATCATGAGAACATTTCATATTATTTAATTTGCCATTTTAAATATTAAAAGGGGACCCCCATCTTTAACACTAGAACGACCGGAGTTAAATCTATGACATTCAAATATGAACTTTAAAATAAGTACTTTTAAAAAAGGGGAATCAAGAGGGGGAAATATGATCGATTCGGAAATTTGTGTTTTATAAGATCAGCTTATAATTTCTAGTCTAGGACTCCCCTATAAACTTAGGGAATTATTGGAAAAAATTGTAAATAAGTCATTTTGACTTGCTTGGTCGTTCTAGTGTTAACTAATAGTATATAAACACACTTTTTTCGAAAATGGACTCATACGACTTTCAAAAGTAACGGCTCATATATCTATTTGTTTCTATTCGTTATATATATTGATTTCTTTAACGTTTCTGCTTTCTAAAGATGCGATTTTAATAGAAAAACTCCCATTTCAATAAAAATGATGAAACTAACGTAAGTGGGGTGGCGTTTAACACCTTAAAAAGTATATCTGAGAAACTTTACTGAACAGGACAACGCAAGGTCTTCGGGTCACCGATTTTATTGAAATTTTATATACTTGTAGAGTAAGTCGTTCTGATTAAGGATATACCCTATTATAGGGGCAGACGGTCAATAGTTTTTAAGATAATTATAATTAAAGTTTTAGATATAAACTAGATATTTAAAAAATGTAAAGTAAATTTCAAGAGATATAAACTAGATATTTCAAAAATATTAAGAAAATATTCAGGAGATATAAAAAAGATATTAAAAAAATGTTAAGAAAATATTCAAGAGGTATAAAATCGATATTCAAAAAATGTTAAGAAAATATTCAGGTGATATGAAATAAATATTTAAAAAATATTCAGAAAATATTCAGGAGATGTAAAATAAATATTTAAAAAATATTAAGAAAATATAATACGAATAAATAAAAAGGTGGGGCAGTGATGAGCAAATTAATCGCAATCTTTTGAGCCCAGAAAGGATCCCGTTCGTACTTGGATAACTTAGAAATCGTCAAATTAGTGTTTGTTACGAAATTGTTTAATAACTTTTTTTTAATAATCGGCGCCGAGTGACCAATTTTATATTCTTGATAATCAAATTGCGAGCAATTATTTAAGATATAATCCATTAAGATTGCTTCTAGTCCGGCGCTAATTTAACTTATCTATCAGAACGACTTACTCTAAGAATATGTAAAATTTCAATAAAATCGGTGACCCAAAGGCCTTGCGTTCTCTTTGTGTGATGCGCCTTACCGGACTCATCCTCCTCGGCGATGACCGTAGCACGATGTCTCTCTAATTGTCTACCGAGCTCGGCGATGACTGAATGCAACTCGGTAAGCCTCTCTTCGTGCCTTGCTGCCTGCTGCTCGGCCCTTTGCTCAGCCCTTGCAGCTTGGACCTCCGCGCGCACAAGGGCAGCTTCCGCAGCTTCTCGAGCCCTCGTCGCCGAGACCAACCTCGAATTTAACTCGGCGACCTCGGATCGCAGAGAGGAGAGGGCTGCAGCGTGCAACTGAAACATCCGATCCTCCATAAGCTGATTGATCGCTGAACAGCCGACGGAGAAAGTTTTAATTGCGACACTCCTACGACCAATTCTGCCACTACGCTTGGCTCCTTCTTTGGGTGGAGATCTTTCAGATTTTCGGACGAGTTTCGAAACGAGCGTTTCCTACTGTCTCGAGACTCCAAGGACTTCGACGGAGACGTTGGATCGTTCGATAAAACTTGGGAGAAGATTGAAAAGAGTTGTGAAATTGAGGAGGAGGAATTGCGATAAAACGCGTCTTTACAATCGCAGACTGACATTAACACTTTGTGGACTATCGCTGCGTATGTGGGTTCTGCGTAAATTATCAATTTGTTAGAGGAAGTCATGTTTGACACGTTAAGCGCCACATCGGTCCGTACGGACCGGTCATTGATTTTACGTTTTGTTGGATGACCAACCTATGTTATCTACAACGCGCTGCGTTGCCTTAGTGACTCAATGACCTAAGCGTCTTTTAGAGAGTCACCTCCGAACCCTGAATCACGTTGGTCAGGGTTCACTTCTAGGATTTGGTCATTCTCGCCCTCTCCCTTCTTTATTATCAGTCTATGTATATCTTAAGGTATATAAGAAACCTCGTGCGAGGCACTATAGACAATATTCTTGATCCATTACTCAAGTCAGTGCCGAAACTCTGTCGGACTCCGCGGTTATACATTCGGTCTTCAAACTTATAACAGTTGTAACAGCCCTGTCACTGTAAGTCTCACTTATCCACGGTATACAACAGTTTATTATGATGCTGATCAATGAAAATCAACGATTATCATTGAACAATCAAACGACCAAATCATAATTAGTGGTTTTAAGTAATAGAGCATTTTATCCAAAATTAGTTTAGTTTATTAAAACAAATATCTTTCCTAAACATCGACTGCCTTGCTACATAATTCCCTCTTCTCCGCTATTTGTGGGTCCTTCGAGGACCTCCTTTCCCCGAAAAAGGGTGAGGGTCGTCTTCCTCCTTCGTTGGAGAAATTGTCCCCTTGACGAAATCCAGGCGTGAGAACGCCTTGCACGATGCCTTGCTGACGCAGGGTCTTACAAATTCTTCTTAAATAAAAACCATACGGGATACAACAGTGCTTCTAAGATTACATGTGTTTAAAACAGCCTGTTTAACTCATTCGAGACCAATTGCACACCGTGTGTGCAATGCATTTCCGAGCCAAAAAGATCGACTGCACACCGTGTGTGCAATGATCTTAAATTGCAATTATCAGTCATTATAGAAAAAACAGCCCTCAAAATAAGTCTAGCTTAAAATAAAAGGTATCTTACAAATGTGTAAACATTACATTTGGTATTTGGTTCAATTTCGACCCTAAAGTAGGTGACCCAAAGCCACGATCATTAGAAATACAAGAAGTGGTACATATAAAACCAAAAGTTATCGGTCTTTCTGGATAGTCTCCAAAAAAATGCACGGTCTCGAATGGGTTAAGTTGTACTTTTAACCCTTTCTCGTACTATTTAGCTCGAAGAAACTCGGGCCTAAGTAATAGACATCAACGCGTGGTAAACAAACCGGACTGATGCTCGAGAACAGTCAGAATACGAGGCAAAATATAAATACCTGTGATATAATCAGTTTTATGCATGGCTCGTGATGATTATGTCTGGCCCAACTATCTGTTCACGAAACTGGCTCGTGATATTCATGTTTGGACCAAAATCTTCATCACAAGTCAAACTCGTTAAAGTACGGGAAGTAATTCTCCTAAATTATTTTTATTTTTACACTGTAATAATACTTCTTCCAGAAACACTCAAACCAGGAAGAATTTAGCAAGAAATGGGTTAATATATTGATAGAATCCAATCGGATATATCAATTTCCAAGTATTCACGTTACACCACATAGTAATACGAGTCCTATCTACTTTGTTCTTTGGTAGCAAACAAATGTCACGCATTCAAAGACATCGTATCCTATCCACGGCTCAATCTTTCCATATACGTTCATCCATCGTCCGATGACGCAAGTTCGGCCAAGGTCGATCGAGGATCGAGCAATATCGTCCTAATTGCTGGCCCCGTTTTGGAACGCTACGAGTAAAAATACCTCGATACCAAGAGACGCGACGATTTTCAACGTGGAAGCCAAGAAAATCCTTGCAACCCTTGCGAACATCTCGATTCCAGACACGATTATCGTTCTTCTTATTACCGAGGACGATCCTCATTAATTTCGTCGCATTCATAGGATTTCAGGCATGAACGTGGGAAAATGATGGGGCGAAAAAAAAAAACAGCGATGTGCGTAGGTGTAAGTGCGTGTTTACGCCTTGCTTCGAGTGTCCTTCGCGAATGCAACCGCGCGTGACGGACGCTTCGAGACGAGTCGTTAATGATTTCTGGCCACGTGACAGCCGAAGAGGTGAAGAGAGAGAAAAATGAGGAGGACGTATAAGAATCGCGACTCGTAATTACGGAGTAGCATTCAACGGTGAGTCGCCGGTTAAGCGATACGAAACGGTGATCGAAGTTACTGCGAAGTTATTCGAATTCGAGCTACCGAGGGTTCATTTTGTTCTAAACGAAACACCAGGTAAAACTAGTTCTTCCGCTTCTTCGAGTGAGTCCTGTATAATTATCTTTGTGTCGATTAGCTGTAATTATTCAATTTTCGAATCTACGGTGACACTGGGAGGAGACGGTGGAACTCTTAAAGAGACGGGTAGCTGTAGATTATTTGAGTCTAAAGTAGAAGTTTCCTTGGAGATGATGAAAGCTGTTGAAGTTTCAAATTACTCAAGTTTTTGAAGTTTTAATAAGAAAATCTTTGACGGGGGAAGGTATTATAGATATATTTAATTCTTTGCGGTCGATGTCGCCATGGTGGCGGCATTTTCAAATTGTTGAAGTAAGTGCCGTTCTGTTGATTGTTAAGGGTTAATGGGAGGTTGTTGTATATATTTAGGTGTAGAAGATTCTTCTATTAGCAATTAGTCGACCACTGGGAAAGTAACGAACTCAACGATATAATACACCGTGTATCGACCGAATTCATTATGATAAAATTGCCAAATATTAGTAAACGTGATTCAGACGTTAAATGGAACTGTTTCTTATCTCCAATTCCGTTATCGCTTTTCTTTCAAAATATGTTTTGGAGACCTTTAGTATTAACGAAAGTCACCGAAAAAGCGATCGCTTTTTTGGAACCTCATACACGAGAAGTCGGGTTATTTGAAACTCACACGCCGGCGTTATAAAACGTCAGTGTGTTTCCAAAATCAAAACAATTGAAGAAAATTATCCAGAATTGCTAACAGTCCATTTAAGATTGATAAAATTCCAAACGCAAAAGTAGTTTTTCAAAAATAAAGTACTGTAAATCACAACATCGAATACAGCACAAAATTTGGTGTCAGAAGTGGGATACGAAATTTCAGCAGTAACGCAAAGTCGTAATACAGCAATCGGAGGTCTCGTTCGGCTCTTTTGAACTTGGAAAATTTGATCGGCTAAGTTTTAACAATATCAAAAATATTTCAACAAAAAGTAACATCTATTACGAACTAAACGAAACGTCACAAAAGATTTTCTCCTTATTTTAACGGTAGATTTACGGACGTGAAATCTGTTACACTGCAACATATTAAATAGGGACTTGAAAAATGGAGTAATCTAGCCCCAACAACGATAATACGTTAAATATTTTTGTGCTATAAAATACACTTGAAAAAATCTACTGAGCTGTTTCTCCGTAGAGAGAAATGTTTATAAAAAAAGTGGGAAAACATCAATTTGACGGCTTCGTAAATCTAGTGCTAATTATACTTCATCTTCGCATGTATTCACAGTTACAGTTGAAAAATTGAGATATAACAGTTTAAGTATGATTATAAAAATAGTAATTTATAATTTCTATGCATTGACACTCAGACTTTCTAATAAAAAATTGATTTTGGATCACTAAATAATTGATCATCTCTAACTTTATTTCACTAGTATCGTTTTTTTTTCAGATTCAATCTATCAAAAATGAGGATCCTGCTCGTCCTAGCGATCGTCCTGACGATATTCAGTGCAACGATTCTGGCACAAAGTGACGACTATATACACCTTCCGGGTAAAGATTGCAAGGATGCACCACCTTGCCCTGACGGAAGAAGCTGCGTTATGAAGCCTCCTCGTTGCAACGTCGGCACTTGCGGCACGAAACCTGTGCCAACTTGCGCCCCTAGATCAGGATGAACGGCTTTTGCGTGCTTCCGCGATAAATGCAAATGCGACGAGCCCCGGCCTCGCCCTTTGCTCGCATTCTCTGTCATTTTAGAAGCGGTTTTCTCCGCTGTGTAGCGTCTGGGATAATAAAGCTTATTTAGAAACAAATCGTGGTAATTTTTCCTACTCCTATGAGTTCCTTTTGCGCGGTGAAACTGGGAAATGCGAGAAGGTAGACGATATTTTTTGAAGTTTCTGTGGGGAGAGTTCTCTATGAAAGGGTAGATGTTTGTTTGCATAAGAGCGAAATGAACGAAACTTTTGACCCTTTG
The DNA here is from genome assembly GCA_910591515.1 of Cerceris rybyensis. NCBI lineage: Eukaryota > Metazoa > Arthropoda > Insecta > Hymenoptera > Crabronidae > Cerceris > Cerceris rybyensis. The sequence goes on from OU342795.1 coordinate 10,695,126, forward strand.
AAAACTAACGACGTAGATACGTGGGGTGAGAAATATTAAATTATAATTTATCGCGGTTACAATTGAAAAATTCAAATATAATTGGTGAAATATAATTACACAAATTGTAATAAAAACCTTATATACATTGACAGTCTAATTTTCTGATAAAACGGTGGTTTTAGAACGCTCAATGAATGGTCGTCTCTTAACCCTTTGAGGAAGACGGACGTATTTTTGCAGTTTCAGAAAAAATCTGGTTACAGTATGTTGCTGTATGCATATATGGTTAATGTTGGAAAATTGAAATATAATCGTTGAAATATTATTACACTAATAGTAATTTATAACTTTTATATACATTAACACCTTGCTGCACACTTTTAACACTAGAACGACCGACATTAAATTTATTACATTAATTAAAAGTAATTTTCCTACATATCGCCGAAAATCGGACGGTTATACCAGTCATTTGCGTCAACGTTTTAACTGATTTTCCCATTAAAAAGTGGTTTTCCACCACAAACAAATGATTCTTCCTCAACATTCAAAAAATCTCCGTCTGCAAAGGATTAATGAGAGTGACCTACGAATAGACTTGATATGAGACCGATTGAGAATGAACTTGATGGAAATGAACTTGCAATGAAATTGAGAATTGAAGTGGACCTTTATGTAAATGAGCTCAGAGTTCTTAAAGACTTCCGGAAAAGAAGTGAAAACAGGATGACGACGATAGACCATTGAAAATCAAAGTAATGACTTTAATGCTGTTGACTGATGATGTCACTGCGATACATAATATTTGTGTCTACAAAATATTCACTAAAGTTATCTTATATACTAATAATAAATGGTTGGATCGGTACATTACAATAGAAAGCACGCGCTGAAGTTGCACATTGAAAGAGTACCAATAGAAGCAGACACAAATCCTAAAATCTGCATGGTACACCATACGTCATATATTATTCTCTCAACGACTTCGATCTTTCATAGTACCTTCAACAATGTTGCGCAACAATAAAAGTCTCTCCCGGCCCCAGCGTCTCGACACAAATCCTCTGCAATGACTCACAATCACCAGGGACAGGTTCGACGAGTCGCGTCTCGCGCCTTCTCCTTCGCGTTTTCATCATCGTTTCTCTTTTTTTTTTTACCTTCTTTGGAAGTACAAAATTCGACGAAATTTCTTCGACAGGAGACAGAGAAGGAGAGAGACCCGCCTCGAGACACTGGAGCCTCGTAAAGTGATACCGGAAATTGCGGTAAAGTGGTGCAAACCTGAGGGAAGAGGGTGGCGAAGACAGGAGGGAGAGACGACTTTCTCGAGCAGAGTCGAATATCCGATACCCCGTTGCGCTCGAATAGGACGGAGTTTGTTCTGTCTTTGGTAGACGAAATTGCTTCGAAAGTAACTCGATCAGCTCCGTTCGACGGTACACGAAGCGTGCCGGATTTAATCCCCGAGAAGCAGACTTCGTCGAGTCCTTTTGACGACGTTTTGCGATACACGCTGGTTCGAGTAATTAGGGGATCGTTTTTCTTTGAGTGTATCCCCGTATCGTACGAGTGAGCTCCTCCAACTCGATGGGGAATGTTAACTTTTTTTTTCATCATTTCGCAAAGAGAGTTTACCCCTTTTTGCATCACCAAGTGGAATATTTCAGGAGAACTGACTACTCTGCGTCATTAAACGAGGAATAATCCGTGCGAATGTGCAATGTGAATCCTGATAATTTCTTGCGGTTAAAATTAACACGTTAAACGCTATAGATATTACACTAGTTTCATCGTTTTCAGTGAAGTGAAACTTTTTCTATTTAAATTACAATTTTTAGTGTAAGACCCCACGACAGCAAGGCGCCGAGCTAGGGGTTTTCACGCCTGGCTTTCGTCAAGGGGCCAATTCCTCCAGCGAGGGAGGAAGACGACCCTTACCCCTACGGGGCCTTTTCGAGGGAAAGGAGGTCCTTCAAGGACCCAGCATTGGCAGAAGAGAAATAGCAAGGCAGTCGATAGATAGTTGTAGACTCGACGCATAGAGTCGATAGGCAGTTGTCATAGAGTCGTTAAAGATCGACACAGAGTCGATACATAGTCGTTGGAGAGTCAATGTCTTGGACTCGTCAAGAGAACACTCTTAGAAGAGTGTCGTCGCGAAGACGCATTATTAATATTTGTATAACTGCCGCAAAACTAAATAATTATATATACATATATTATATACTGTATTTATCAAAGAATATTTATAAACGCCCATAATATATCATTATATTATTATATAAAAAAAAGAGAAATCATTGTTGTGTCTTACATTAAAAAGCAGAAACATTGAAGATACAAATAGGTATGTATGTGGTTGGGAGTAATATTTAACCCCTTGTCCTATAACAACGAGTGACACTGGTGTTGAGGTAAATGTGATTGGAAGTTTCCAAGATTTTGAAAATCTATTGAATTAGAAATATTAATGAGACGCGACGCGATAATATTATTTCTCTATCATTAATATTATGTTACATTATACGATAAATCAAGAATCACCGATCAATTTTTATTTTAGCAATTGAATTCTGAATTATAGCTGTGGCAGCTACGAAACAAAGGGTTAAATATTTAACACTTTGCACTTGAGTTTCATTAACCCATTCGAGACGGTGCATTTTTCGGAGACCATCCAGAGATACTGACAATTTTTCGCTTTATATTTACCATTTCTTGTATTTCTGATGATTGTGGCTTTGGGTCACCTACTTTAGGGTCGAAATTGAACCAAATACCAAATGTAATGATTACACATTTCTAAGATACCTTTTACTCTAAGCTAGTCTTATTTCAAGGGCTGTTTTTTCTATAATTATTGATAATTGCAATTAAATATCATTGCATACACGGAATGCAACCCGTCTTTTTTACTCGGAAATACATCGCACACACGGTGTGCAGTCTGTCTCGAATGGGTTAAAAACAAAATGTGTGATTGCACTTAAAACAAAACTATTAAAATCTTAGTTAAAATTATACCTCAGAAACGTGTTGATTCTTTGCTTTGGTGGCTGAGAGTAGACATATAATGGCATACGGTGAAAATGCTTTGGTGGTTGGGAGCAAACGTGCGACTATTAACTAAGGGTTGATACCACTGTGAGGCTTCGAATGTATTATAAACGCACTAATAGGTGAAAATAGTTGAACGCAATCACAGAACACTGATTACTCGTTGGAGGCCGAAGAGCAACTGATACCGGAGCGAATATAGAAATTATTTATTGTTATAATTCGCAGATAGTTACCTTTACGTTTGCTTTGGTGGCTGCGAGCCGTCATGCAACAGCTAACTAAGGGTGGTAACCACTGTGAGGATGAATTACCAAGTAGCCATTAAAAAGACAGGTGTTTGGTGATGCAGGATCTCGTCTTCGAAAGTATTATACACGCAGTAGTAGGTGAAAATAGTTGAAGCCGATCGCGGAGCACTGATCACTCGTTGGCGGTCACGGGGCAACTGATAGCGAGGCGAGGTGAGCATCGAAATATCTTATTGTTATGATTCGTGGCAAGGATACCTGTAAGTTACGGTCGCCGAGTTCCGCCGAGTATATTTTGACAACACGCAAAGGTCGTCGCACTTCCTGGCCAGTGAGGCGGAAATAACTGCTCTCGTTTATCGTAGAATTAATCTTATAATTGTATATGGAATTGAACACTATTTTTTATTTATATAACCAAATGTTGCAAATATAATTCTTTGTTTAATGTAGCGTTATTCTCTGCACAGCCATTTCACCCGCTCCAATATTATGATATGTAATATGTATGTAAATATGTATTTTATGGCAATAATGCTGAAATTATATTTGTCAAATTGCATTATATAAATAAATAATATTATTCAATTGAATCTTCCATTTCAATATTTAAATATAAAAATGCTTGTCACAAAAAGCCGTGCGTGATGCGAACAAATGGATTATACATGTGAATTTTGATTCTTTCGAGGCTAATTGTAAGAGCAGATATGCGATTCCTAAAGATTACTGTATTAAAAAACTTGGGAATATTTCAATTTAAAAGTCGTATGAAATTTCATTGAATTCAACTGCGTCGATCACCAGTAAGTCCCATGACATTCAACGGTGTTAAACATATCAAAAACGTTTCATTGATAACTGCATGGAATTATGCCTTGATAAGAAGAGAATCGCTTAATTTGATTCGATTCTACTCCTAAATTAAAACGACTCGGTGGAAGGACGACGGAAGAGAGGCATTTGCATTACTTAACTTGGGTCTGCATTCAAATATTTTCTTGGCAAGCTTCTCTCGTCAGAGTTCAAGGACGCATTAAATGTGTGCAAACAAAACACTACGTGGGCAGACTGGTTGTTTAAATCGTCAAAACGGTGACGAAGAATTTTGTCACTTTTTAGTCACTTTAGTCACATCCCGAGTCGAAAAGTCCAGCCTAAAAAGAAACTTCAAATCTTAGATTCTTTTGATTTCTCATTTGTCGCTTAATTCTCTATACCATTTTGAACCTCAAAATCCTCAACTAGTGTGTCTACGCGCCTCAAAGTCCTGTAAATATGATTTCTAGGAGTTATATGGACTGATCAGGTAAAATTTTTTTTCCAATTTAATCTGACATCCCCTAAAAATATTTCAAAAGTTCCAAGTCTGTCGACTCATATTCTAAAAATAGGGCTTTCAGGAGCAAGTAGAAATTAAATTATCATGTTATTCCATATAAAATCAAATTAATTTTCAGTATATTGAGAGTTTTTTTGGACCTAGATAAAACTCCTCATTATAGAATGCTGAGGATTGTTTTGGGCTGTATGAAGCCTAAAAAGTGGCAAAAAGTAACAAGTTTAGGGCGATTGTGGAATTAAAATTTGCATTCTTTTATATGTAACATATTTTTCCATATTCAGCCTAAATATCCTAAGTTATTTGGTATTTTAGGAGGATTTTGGGCTTAAAATTTTCGACTCGGGATTCGTCGATATTCTTACACGAAATCCTATAAATAAAAAAATCCTATAAACTTCTCTACGTTTCACTGCCTTTTTATTCTATCCTTATCGTCGAATTTAACATCGAATTTACAATCTATTTGCCTTCGAAACTTTACTTCCTCGAGGAAGAACCAAGGAAGAATCGGGCACCTGTTGTCGGTACCATTATTCCCGAGAACCTCGTTCCTCTCATTCCTCCTTGATCGTTCACCATCGACAAACGAGTCTCCACCCTCCAAAAAGAAGTAAAGGAGAAGACAAAAAAAAGACTCTTCGTATTTCAAACCCCTTCAATCGTTGAGTTTCAAAAGATTTTTTCCAGTCACGGAAGAAGAAGGTTCTCCAAAGATTCCATCCGGTATGAATTTCAAGGAGGAACGCCACCATGCTTTTATCTTGGTAGCATCGAATCGAAGAAAAGACTCGGCAGTTAAGATCACGGGTCCCTTTTCGAGGGAGCCGAGTCCTTTAATCCTTTCGTCTTTCGCAAACGCCGGAAGCTTCTTAGTGGCTCGTCGAGAAGCCGGGTAATCGGAGCGCTTTTCCATCGTTTGCCAACTCGAAAGAAAGAACATCCTGAATGCAACGGACGACGGATAAAGAGTTTGCAATCGAGGACTTTAATGCGCGTAAAGAATAATGCGAGGAGTCCGATTAAAAGAGTACGCTGTTATGAGCAAACTGAAAGGATGGCGAAGGAAATTCGCACGATTCATGAGGCGACGATTTGCAGGGATGATACCGATTGTATGGTAGACGGATGCTCTTCTTGGATTTGTATTGTGGAGGAGTTAATTGTTGTGGAAGTCGGTCACGCACGAGGGAAAACCAAGATGGAAGTTCTGATCGAAATATGCAGCTTGAGGAATTGAAAAGGTGAATGCTAGTCATGATTGGTTCTAGTTAGGACAGCGTTCATATAGAAATAAAGGTAGGAATAAGATTTTTAAAAATAGAATTTTTAACCCTTAGCGAACGAATCACGTCAAATTCGCGACATAAATATTCAAAGAAAATATAATGCCGCCATACGTGACGCGATATAGAAAAACCCGGGGAGAAGGCGGGAAACACGTAATTATTTCGATACTTGTGGTAAAAAACTTGGTATCCACCCAGGGGATTATTGGAAGAAGTACAGTACCCAAAAAAATATAAGTAATTTTGCATAAATAATGCATCTATAAAAAATAAATTTATAAATATATACAAATCTATGTATTACATACATATATCTATTCGTTTATTTCAACTCTCATTATTTATCTGTAATTTCCACTTCGGTATCATTTTGTATTGAAATATCTGTTCATATACTATTTATTATTACTGAAGATTTCCATAAAATCCAATAGAGCGATATTAATTATGCACTTCTTCTCGCTCTGGAAATAAAGCAATTAACTTTTTAAAATCCGTCTACTGATTAATGTTCTAGAAAAATGCGCTCGCTTGTTAAGGTTTAATTAAATTTAAGAATGGAATAGATTGTTACGCATGGAACACCTAGTAGGACTAATATTTCTGTCTTCCGGGATACATCAATTGTTATAAATTTTAGAAAAGAGGTTCTACTGGCGACTTCCTCGATATTGGACGTGTGATATAATAAATCTTAACAATATTGCAAAAGGGTTTCGATTTATTTACATTGTCGGAAAGGGCTTACGTCGTCGACACGTTAACAATGTATTTTTTTTACTAATTATTGTGAATTATTCTAAAGTAGGCTAACGAGACGGCAGAGGGGCAAGGACTTATAGTTTCATCTTTTCCTCATGTAGTTTCAACATCTATTCCCGAGTCGAAAATTTCAGCCCAAAATCCTCCTAAAGTACCAAATAACTTAGGATATTTAGGCTAAATATGGAAAAATATGTTACATATAAAAGAATGCAAATTTTAATTCCACAATCGCCCTAAACTTGTTAATTTTTGCTAGTTTTGCCTAGTTTAGGATCAATTTAGGCTTCATACAGCCCAAAATAATCCTCAGCATTTTTATTTAGAAAATTAATCTAAGCCCAATATTAAGCCATACATTCTATAATGAGGAGTTTTAGAATTAGATTGGAATTGGAGTGATATTAGGAGATTTAGAATTTATATGGAATAAAATGATAATTTAATTCCTACTTGCTTCTGAAAGCCCTATTTTTAGAATATGAGTCGACAGACTTGGAACTTCTGAAATATTTTTAGGGGATGTCAGATTAAATTTGAATAAAAATTTTACCTGATCAGTCCATACAACTCCTAAAAATCATATTTACAGGATTTTGAGGCGCGTAGACACACTAGTTGAGGATTTTGAGGTTCAAAATGGTATAGATAATTAAGCGGCAAATGAGAAATCAAAAGAATCTAGGATTTGAAGTTTCTCTTTAGGCTGGACTTTTCGGCTCGAGTTGTTAGTTCGGATGTAATTCATTTACTTACTCATTTGCAGTTCGATTTGAATGTGTGAATCAAAGCTACAATTTCTTTTGTCAGACTGCTTACTGATATTCCACAATAGTCGGTGGAAATGTTTATTTAAATGATACAAGCAATGTATAATACAATGAGCGAAGCGAACCGAGAATCTTTTTGACTTTCATCACGCCTCGACTACCAACATTTGAGCTCCCCACGGTACACGGAGTTTTTTCCGACGGTTTTTCTTTGTCTGAGAGTAGAAATGAGGAAGACGCGCGGAGTTATTTGTCCGTCAGAACGTTTTCAACGTTGCGATTCCTTTTCGAGGGAAAAAATTCTCGTCTAAGGACTGATGAAAGATAATTGTCGCGACCCCGCGAATCAAAATGATTGAAACGATATATGGTAAGGTTTGAACTGAGAATATAAATTTCGAGGATACAGATCTTCTCACCGGAAGAACCTGAGAACCATTGATCGTAGAGAGGAAAGTGTCGAAGCCCTTTGAAATAAATCTACTTCAAGTTTTTCATTTCTCGCGCGTCGAAACTTTCGATTATCCATTATCGCGATAGTCAAGAGACGTGTATCCCATTTGCAGCTGATAATCGTCGAATCGCACGATGACATAATGATGCAACAATAACTTTGATTGAGAGAAGGAAAAATGGTCATTTCCATTGCGCAAAAGCCCGTTTCGTAACAGCGGTCCTCCCGAACGAGGAGAAACTAACAACGTGAAATTAGAGTGTTTCCTGTCACACAAATCTTGATTTCTTTCGTAATCAAGTTCCAATAGTTTCATTGAATATTCTCAAAGTATTTTTAATCTCTTCCTGCTTCTCCGTGCGAAATATTTAAACGTCAAATATCTCATAACGTAATCCGATATAAAAATCACCCTCTCAGGCTGCAGTCGAAACGCCATTTTAATCGAACGTCTCAAACAGGAAATTACAATTCCTCCGGATTTCATCGCAAGATCGCAATTCAATTGGGAAAAATGTCGGGATCGACCGACGTCCTTGAAGCGCACAGAGGCTGCTCCTTCGGTGTCCTTTTTTTGCGGAGATAAAATCGTTACGCGAAAAGGAACACGGGGCATGCGGACCGAGAAAATATCGTGGTTCCCGATGTACCATTAAACTTGTAAAAGGGACATCTGTCTCGATGGTTCTCGTGCACGCACGGTAATCCACCTCGGGGACACGGAAAAAGTCTCATTCAGAGGCACAACATGAAAGTCAATCGGCGAGTAGCCTGTTCCGGTCGAAACTCAACAGCTGGTCTCGCATTTCTCGAGCAAAAAACTAACGGTACGTTCAGCAGTGTGCGTGTATCGTTGTTATTGCAAAAACTACGTTCCAAATGGTTTTTAACAATTCTTTGTTCTGAGTTTAGAGGGCGGAAAGTCCACCGGGTTTTGTTTGACGAATTTCCGTTGCAATTGTTTGCTACTGTGTAATTAAAATGAACGATTGAGGAAGATCATTGTTGAACGTCATGACTAGACTCCGGATGTTTATGCAAATTTCAAATTCAACAAATGCAGTTAAGACAAGAGAACCTATTTAGGGATTTGTTGCACTCGATAAATGTTACAACGAATACCATACTTTGGATATTTCGGATATATTTTTATATTATGTTCATTTTGTGTATTTTAGCCGTATTCATTTTGTCATAAATGCATAAACATCCGGAGTCAAGTCATGACACTCTTCGGTGACCGGTGCTTTTTAACCAGTTAACTGCGGAATTTAGTTTTATGAATCCCTCGCAGGATGCGGAATTAAAATCGAGCAATGACGTGTATATTCTTCGAACACACTTTTTCCGTTATAAATTTTACGACAAGGGGAAAGCAATATGTGGAAAAATTACATTTTGAATCTATAAGAAGTTGATAATTCAATATAAAAAGGCTACCATAATAGAACTTTGGATTAACGTGTATACACGTCGAACGCAGTTAACTGGTTAATTCAATGAAATTTTATGTGACTCTTAACACTAGATCTACCGTCGTTGGATGTATTATATTTAATTATGTTAAATAAGTACTTTAGAGATACTGGTATCAGAATGCGGAAAAGATGATTAAGTTAGTAATTTATATTTTATAAGGTGGATGTAGAATGCCTCTTCTATAGCTACCCTATAATTTTATAGTATTTTTGTAAAAAATGGGGGACTGGTCATTTTGACTCGTTTGGTAGTTCTAGTGTTAAATTGTAATATTTACGAATTTTTTAGTACGTTTAATATTTCAATTTTTGACATTGAAAAGGTAACGTTCTGCTGAATATATAACTATTTGTGTTATGAAGTTTTCTTGTTTGTGAAGCTACTTAGGTCTGGTATTGTTCCTTGGGTGGGTTACCACGTCCTTCTCTTTCCTTTTCACGGTCCTACAACACAATAATCAAACTCGTTGTGGACAATTGTTCCTGAATTGGGCCCACTGAGGTTTAAAATTAGCCCTCGGTGTTTCACCAAAAGTACAAAGTTTTTCACAAAACAGTAGCCCCTCACTTTGTACAATAAACCTTAAAACATTGTTGGTGCATGTTACAACACAACGACCGAACACCTGTAGCTAACAATAAGAGAGTTACCATTTCCTAGAGTACTGGAATAACCCACGAAAACACTCGTTAAAAGGGCCACGGGAAAGTTGGTCGTCGCAGTGTAAAGTTTGCACTCCGTGGCAAAAAGCTGGCGCAACGAGAGCGTAACGAGATCAACGAGGATGCTCCATTACGTGACTCCCTTAATGAAAATGGACCTTTGGGCGTCGTAATCCGTTAAAGGGACGGAGAAAGTAAGAGAGAAAAATAGAGGAGTCTCTTTTAACGTTACGAATTCCTTGGTCAGACCAGCGTGACCCTTTATTCGCGCCTTACATCCTCCGGCTTTCGTCAAAAGGGCAGGTCGACCTTTTGCTCGTTTTGATCCACACGGATCGTTGTGCCCAAGAAGAACAAGGTGAAGGGCGTTCTCCCCCCAACACCCTTTCAAACGGTCCTTTTGTGTGGACGGGACAAAAGAGACACGTTCCGGGCGAGGACGTTGCCTGTAAAATGGTAACCCTTCCTTCTTCCTGCTCCTCCGTGAGGACCTCTTCACCAGGTTCTCTTCTCGATGTAACTAATCCGCTGGTTCGGGGCGACTTTTCAAAAGGGTACCATCTTTTGGAGGGAGGACCGAGAAGGGATCGAGGTAATCGAGTGAGATGTTTAGAATGGAATATGGCTGGTTCCTTTGAAAATCTCGACGTGGAGGTCGTTGACCTTTTAGGGTACCATAGAAGATGTTTTGAAAACATGGGGTTGAATGGTTCTTTGAATTTTACATTCTTTGTGACGTGGTATCTATTTAAATTTATGGAGAACTTTTGTAGGATAAGTGTGGAATAAAATGTTTCATACGTTGAACGTCACCGATTTTTCGCTAGCTTTATTATTCTCCTAAAATGAATCTTTTCAATTAAAATCACATTTTTATACAGCAGAAACTCTAAAGATACTGATAGCTAGATATTCAGCAGACCTTTATCTATCTAAAGTTAATATTTAAATATTCAATATGTTAGAAAATTCATAAATGTTGCAATTTAAACGTTACATCAAATTTCATTGCATTCAATGTCTGGTGACCCCCATGACAGTCAACGTGTCAACCCTTAACAGTCGTCTGCCTTCAACCACCAAACTAAACAATCATACTGATTCAACAAACAACAAAGTCAACAAGTTTCTAAGGTATCAAGTAATTCCTACTTCTTTTTCTAAGTACGATTACACGTTTTGTTTTTAAATTTAACCCAATCGCAAAAAGTTAAACAGCTAGAATTCATTTACCGGCGACAGGAAAAAAGTAAGATGTTAGAGACATAAAGGCTATAAGGAAGACGGAAGAACATCGTATTCTCTAATGATTTTTCTTTCATTACCAGGAGGAAGATGAAATTAGCCAGACATCGGTGTCTTCGAAAAAACCAACGGAGAATATGAGAAGAAAAAGAGACCTCGAGGATCCTCTGAGTTACCCCAAGTTAGGGCATCGATCCGACCTCATGTAGGAGTTACAGGTTCACGTCAGAAACGAGACGCGACACGTTCACGAAGGAGAACAAGAAAAGGAAAATCGACGAGGCGGAACGAGAGGAAACGTTCGTTTGTTCTTCGCTGGGGTGGAAACAATCGGGGAGTAAAAAACGACAGGGAGATATTCCGCGAGCAGAGACGTCGAGAGAGAGAGAGAGAGAGAGAGAGAGAGAGAGAGAGAGAGGATAAACTGGATTACCGTGGGCAGACCAAAGTTTATTTGAAATTCCTCACTGAAATCGATCGTCCGGCTGGTTAGCCGTCGCGAGGCTCTATTTCTGTCGGATTAAAATTTAAAGGGTGTCAGTCGATTCTGCATAAGTTAGAACAGAGGGAAAGAGAAGCGAGGAGAGAGAAAGAGACGTGAAACGAGACAGAAGAGTCAAGAGGGTGGGCAGAGCAGACACGGAAAGAGAGGAGAACAGTGGAAAGGGACACCAAGAGAGATAATGGAGACGGGAAGGTGAGACGAGAAAATCGAAAATGAGAGAAAGGGTATGGGAAATCGTCTAAACGCGAGGAGAAGAGAAGGATTGAGCTGGAATGATGAAAAATGAACGAGAGACTCGCACGGGGACGAAAGATGGATAAAGGTGGAGGATGGGAGGAGGATTGGAAAACGAGGGGGCAACGGAGAAACGGAAACGTCGTCCTGAGAGACGAGGAGGATCCTCGCTCGTCGAGCCTACATCGTCGGTTTTTGAATCGAACACGACAGCGGCAAAAATTACGGAACTCCATTATCGGATCCCGGAATTCTCTCCGTCACTTCGACGCCGGTGTTCCGCCTTTCGACGTTTTTCTCTCCCTTCGAGGGTGACGATCGTCTTCCACCTTTTTCTCGAGGGTAGGCTCGATAGTTGGATGAATTTCGAATTCGCCGTTGGGCTTAACATTTAGCCAACCGAATGAGGCGATTTCCCCGTTTTAGAGAAATTCGGTTGATGAGGAAACAAGGAAGATCTCCTATTGGTACCTACTATTTCATGCTATTGCTCTAAAACGTGTAATTTGTAACGTATAGTTTGTTTTTTTCTCAGTTTTTGGCTAAGTGTTAACTTTTTCATTGTGGAGTGCTTTTCTCGCCCTCTTCTTCTACTAGGTTTTTATGGGAGGGTACCGATGTCATGGTTATGGTATTTAACACTAGACTTACGAATGTGAAATCTCTTAACCCTTTTAGTGCCGGACGACGATATCGTATAATTATTTTTAGTTTCCTCATACGATATCAATGATTTTATGATAGATAATTGAAAATATACAATTTATACTCTATATGTTGTTTTCTATATGACACTATGATGAAATGACGATTATTTTTATTCTCAATTTCATTTGTTATTGATTCAAACAAATTTTTCTATCGGCGCTGAAAGGGTTGAACAGCAATATTTTAAATAAGGACTTTGTTAACATATTGTATGCGGGTGGTTGTTAAGCCTCATTAAGACTTAAGTCGAAGACTTATCGAAAAATTTGAATAAATTTCGTTTAAAAAAAAATTTGTATAAACTGGAAACTGCTCACTCTCTAAATTGGAAAATATAATTAACTTGTCAAAGTGATTAATGCTACGAATCACTTTTTTAAAACGTTCTATTCACAGTTTTCGAAAAATGTACTTTTATGTCGCTCGCAAAAAGGTAGGAATCCGACAATTTGCAGTCTCCATAAACCTAGTGTTAAAAAATATCCAATCACAAAATATGATATAATAATTAATTCTTTGCAGTGAGGGGGTTGACGAGGGAGATCGAACTACCGGAGATTAATACTGTCGGGGAGAGAATAGTGTGGCTGGAGAAGAGTGTGAGAGGAGAGGTGAACATAGAACTATGTAAATACCTAAAGGGGGTGGAGAAAGTGTTTAAAGAAGAGGAGGGCATCCCTGAAATCGACAGGGCGACAAAATAAGGGCTGTTTGTTGTAATATGTACTAAGTTGTTATTGTCATATTTTATTTGTTTTGTTTGTCTATTTTGTGTTATTTATCGTAACTTGGATAAGGGCTGAAAAGCCAACTCAAGTAAAATAAAGATATAATTAATTCTTTGCGTGCAATTTTGATGGGTGACTATATTCACCATCAAAACACAGCGAATGTCAAACGTTGAGTGACCATAGTCACTTACAGTAGCGAAAAGGTTAAGATTTTGGGATAATTTTTCTACGCAACGATTTTAGAGTGTAAAATTATGGATGAAGGGAGACTCAAGGCAGAACGAAATATTAATGCGCGAGTCCACGTCGTTGATTGTTCATTAACTTCGATTGGAAATTTAACTTGTGCCAAGAACAGGAGCGTTCTTCCTTCGACGTAGTCGACTGACGGACTAACGAGAAGGTCAAGCCTCGAAATTAAGTCTTAATGGAGCAACGAACCAGATTAAGTCCTCGTCTCGAGGCAATCTTGGGACGTCAGAGTCAGAGAAACGTCGTTCAGTCTTCTCGCCTAAAGAGGAGTTCGTCTTTGTCTTTTCCGATTATACAACTCCATTACGTAACACGGAAATCGATATACTGCTTTCTGGGAAATTACAACTACCTGTCTGATGTCAAACAGCAAAACGAAATAATGCGACGTTTCAGTATATTGCTAACTTACGTCGTCCACTTTGAAATCCTAATTTACCTGACAAATTCGCCGTCTCCGATAGATTGCAACAACAATTGGGGAGAGAAATTTCCCAATTGATTTTACGGTAACATCTCCATCGTCTACTACCTTCGGTTCTACTCAAAATTCACCGATCCCTCCCTAAAATTCCTGGCAACCCTAGAATTTCATCCAAGCACCCTTCATCCACCCTCTGCACTTGGGGTAGTCAACCTCTTCATACCTTTCGCCCATTTTTGTATCTTTATTGACAACAACATTTTCTCACCGCCCATCCATTGTACTCTAACTCAATATACTACAATTAGAAAGTATTCGTAATTTCATAGTTAACTTATAGTAAAAATATGTGGCTATATTTATCTTTCAATTTAACCCCTTGACATACAAATAAAATCGAATTCAAAGCGTCCGAAAAATACTATTTAATTTAGCCTAACTGAGCAGTTATGTGCAAGCCTAGAAGCAGAAAATTTTATTTTGAAATTTGAATTATTGCTATATAGCATGTAATCTGGTTGAATGGAAAGTAATTGAGTAACATTATAAAATAATATATTAGTTGTTCTGGTGACGCACAAGTAAAATAATTGAATAATTTAATTATATACTGTAGGACGTCCAGCGGAGATAGTTTCTGACATCTTGCAGACGTCAAAGTCTACATTGGCACACGAAATAAATGACGTCTCCCAGAACTTATTATATGTTAGGGGTTAAATGACAAATAAACTCAAATCTGTCCTCTTTCCAAATTTCTTTAACCCTGCTGTTCTGCTCGGATCTATATGACCAAAAATGGAGATTATATTTCAACAAATACTATGTTTCTATGTATTAGTTTTTGTTATTCAATGTATTTAACACTATTTCTACCAAGAGCTGTCAAAAGACACCTTCCAAATCTTAACTTAAAATTATTCTCTAAGTTGAGTCATTTGTTCACAATTAAGTTTTTGACTTTTCATACAGTAGTTGTTAAATTAATTCAGCAATATCATTTTCCACTAGCACATCCTACATCTAGAAATGTACATATGGTATACTTATTTCTACCATGACAGTGCCTAATTTGAAACCATTTTGCAGCACCATATCAATTATAATCAGATTAGAGAATCCCGATTGCAGTTGTAACATAAAGTACAGGAGTTGCGGAGTTTATGCTGAGCTCTTTCGTCGGCAGCCGCTGTGCTTACAGACTTTTCTTTGGAATAAATTCGCCTTGACCGATTAGCAGAGCCTTCAATGAACTTCTCTACAGCCGCAAACCTTCGTACAATATCATAAACAGTAGAATTCGGGTATCTAAAGAATCGAATACATTGATACTCCTAAATACTCGAGCCTTCGGGGACAGGAATTGCTAGAATTCGAGACTAAAAGTTCCCCCCTCCATTACTACATAAACAGAGAGAGTAGATACTCTCTTCTTTGTCATAGCTACAAAGTGGGGGTTGTAGAAGCGCGCCAAACTACATACATAATGTGAGGTTATGATTTCATTATTTCTATCTTTGTTTTTTTGCGCAGGTCGCGCAGATAGGAGGAGAAAAAACTGCGAGAGTAGGGGAATCTTAAACTCCGTCCCATAGGGGAAGTCGATACTAAAGTGTTCGAGTATTTAGGAGTACCACTGTAATTTCAATAGCTGAACGCTCCGCGTGAAGCGCATCAGTTATTGCTGCTTTGTGAATATATTCCGAACACTATCTAATCAAATCTGCCATTTAGATGTTACATACGTATTGTATATAGAGGGGGGGGGGGGGGGGGGGGGGGGCAAAGTGGGCCCCTTAAAATTTGGGGGCAAAGTAGTATAACGAATAAAAAACAATAAAGATATGACTATTTTTTGCTGAAGGGGCCCACTTTGCCCCCCCCCCCTCATCCCCTACATATGCCTTGCTTGAAAAGAAAGAAACATCTACTGCTGACATTACATGTAGCGGGAAATTAAAATAGAATTTTGTCCGGATTTTGCTGACGGACCCTATAAATGTAAGATACAAATGAACAGAACAGCACGATTAAAAAATGAAAACACCAACTACTAAGCGATAGAAATCAGGTAAACTACCCCTGCTCTATTCGTCCAACCCTTCCAGAAGCATTTCCGCCCCAACTACTTGATCCTTCAACTTACAGAATCCTGTTGATCCCTGTGACTAGCCTCGACCTGGATAGGAACGGTTTTATCGGATGTACGATCACCAGGACAACACAGCCACGATCTCGATCTGGTCAATGCTCTAGGTTCCTCTTCCTCATCCTCAACGTCCTCTTCCTCCGTCGTAGCGCAGTGCACGTAAACCAGATCGTCTCTTCGCGGAGCTTCAAGGATCTCTTTGCCCGATGCAGCAAGATGACTCGGCTGCATCGATTGTCTCGTTGGATGCTGAGGAAACTGATGTTGCTGCTGTTGCTGATGCCGCGGTTGTTGCTGCTGCACCTGCACTCTCTGGCGGTGCAGCCGGTCCAAGAAGTAACCTGGCTCCGCGGAGCCATTGTTCACGGCCACTGTGAAACCCGCCACGATGTCTCGGCTGATTCCTCAGGCGAATCCTTAATTCGCAACCAACGCCGGATCTATCATCGCGCGTTCCGCGTCGTCACTTCGCGTGCTTCCTCCTCTTTGCTGCCTTTTTCACGTATCTACTTGTTTCACGACGTATCGTCACGGATCACCGAGTGAACTGAGGTTTCTCGCTTCTCGTTCAACGGAACTCGCACTATGCGGTTATTGTGCGAGAGAGATCTTCTCCTTGCTGCAACTCTCGTGGAAGGATTCTTGTAGATTCGCACGAACGAAGTCTGAGACCTTTTTCGTCACGCTCGATGGAAGGAAACGACGACGAGGAAGATTCACGCTGCAGAGAATATATTAGGCGGTTTAGCAATCGGTAGAATCACTGGGACACGCTCGATCGTTGGTTACATGGTGTATTTGTGGGATTGGAGTAACATCGGTCGTTGGTTAACTTGTCCCGGTGTAGATTCGAATGTGGGGATGGTAAGAGAGAAATTGCTGTAATTCTGAAACCACGATGCGCAAAAATAGCTTTGCAGGTACCGAGACTAATAGGTCGTCGACCTAGATTCGCCGTTTCGCGCGTATCGATCCAATGTTATCTAGACGAGTCACCCCCAGAGATAAAGGGCGCAAGAGCGCATTGATTTCATTTTATTGCTTGTTTCCCGCCTCTCTTCTTTTGTGATTCGCGTGAATTTTCGAAGCTTACTAGGCAGGTGGTATTTTTTTCTTTTCTCTCGTGAGAAATAATTTCCGGTGGTTTGGGTTGTTGAGAAGGGGGCACGAAATCGCAAAAGAGGGTGGCTGTTGGAGGTCGAAGGACGCTTTAACACCAGCAGATTTGCTGGGTTTTCAGTTGTGTGTTTTTTTTTTTACATTTTCGTGGCGTTTAACGAGCACGCCATTCCGGCTGCTCGTTAACCCGTCATTAGTGGCCTGGTCAACGCAGCTCTCCGATTTCATCTCTTACTCTTTCGCAGCCTCGTTTCCATTTCGTTTGGCTTTTCGCGAATGCGCGTTTCGACGTCCGCGAATCGACTCGATGCGCCAAAGACGAGCGCTGTTTTGCGAATCGCCAGACGAGCTTTTTCAAGTTTTTCAACGTCACGGATAAATGGGGATGGAGATTAATGCGGGAAATGTAGTTGATAATTCATGACATAAATAATAGTAACGGGAGTTTCTCCTTTTTTTACGATAGGTCGTTAAAATTGAAATGTATTTTTAACATGGGACGCAGAGATTAAAGAAGATTTCACAAATTATACTCAGCGGATATTTCTATTGGTTTTATTGGGAGAGTATTTTTGAAGTGGAAGTCGAGCAAATTGGCAGTGGTTGAAGTAATTTGATAGATTGATCCTATCTGGTATCAGAATTTTAATTAATTTGCTGGTTAAATCTTTTAGTGCCGGTTGATGATATAACGTCGTTGGTAATAGTGGCAACGCTGGGTATCGAACGGTTACTATTCAGTTTCTAATGCGATATCAGTAATTTGATAACAGATAATTGTAAATACACAGTTTACGCTATATATTGTGTGTCCTATATGAAACTGTGGCCAAATCTTAATTTTTTTTAATCGCTACTACACTTGTCGTTAATCAATCAATTCTTTCAGTCGGTATTAAAAGAGTTAAATATCAGCTAATGAAAGTCTGATTGCCGCTTTGAAATTTTTTAAATCAGTATCAAATTTAACACTAAACCTACCAAGGCGGGCAAAAGACCGCTTCCAAAATATTTTCTAAAAATTATCTAAATTAATAGAGTAGCCATGGAGTAAATATTCCACTTCTATCTTACAAAACCAAAATTAGTTAATTAATTATCTTCTTTATCACTCCACTTCTCTTTGTATAAAGTCGTTATTGAGTATATTTAAATTTTAATAGATATAACGTCGGTAGTTTTAGTGTTAACACTGCCATGAGGGTCACCGGCGCTATTGAATTAAATGAAATTTCATGTTAATTTTAAATTGCAATATTTATGAATTTTCGAACATACTAAATATTTAATTATTGGCGGTAAAAAGAAAAAAGTATGCCAAATATGTATCTATCAATGTCTCTAAAGTTTTCGCTTTATAAAAATGTGATTTTAATAGAAAAAGTTCCACGTCAGTAGAAATGATGAAACTAAGAAATACCGGTGTCGTTTAACGTATCCAATTCATTCAGTAATGCACAAATTAAATGTGATAATACTGCCTTTTTTGTCCACTTTATCATTTCCTTACAGTCAGAACAATATGACAAATATTAACCCCTTGCAGTACAATAACGAGTGCTACTCGTGACGTAATAAATGAAATAGTCAATTTTGAAGTGCTCAAAAAATTATTTTATCTAAAATATCAGTAGGCCCTCATAAAATACAATTACTTCTATGATATTCAATATTACGTCACTTATTGTATCCGAAATCAGGTGCTAGATTATTATTTTAGTAATGAATTCAGAGTTATTGCACATTTAATCACAAAAGAAATAGCACGGCAAGAGGTTAATCACCCAAATCTGCAATAATACATACGAAATCACGCATTACCGCGAGACCACCGTACAACGAATTAAATTAATTTCATTGTTCCTCTGTTTCTCCAAGGATTCCTCCACAGTACCTAATTCTCTATAGACTTTCAATTATTTCAAATAAAAACTTCCACAAGCAGATTTCCATCGATGAAAAAGGAACATTCGATCGTGCAGAATATCCAAAATTTAATTTGAATCGAACAAAACTGAATTAAAAGGATAATTTAAACTTCACGAGAAACGTGGAACTCCCGAGACTGAGAATCCCTGGCCGGCAGTTGCTCTATTAGTTACAAGTTTATTAGTGCAACGCCAGCCGAGTGCACTCGTGTCTTTTTCATACGGGGCAGGAATTCTCCTCGACGTTCCAGCTTTATTGCATCTTGCCACTCGTATTCTAGGCCAACGAGAGGTCGTTTTGCCAGAGCAAATTCGCTCTATACTGCTACCGTTGCCGATGGGCGAATTTATCAGGGACGAGGATGTTCAACTTTTGCGAAAAAACAACGATGCAACGAGAGTACGCCCAATTTCACCAACAAAACTCGCCTCTGCTCCGTTTCCACCGGCAGGATAATGGACCACGATGCACCACGGTTGTAAATCTTTCGGGTGCAAACGCATTTGCATATTGTACGCGGCTGACGCTGGTCTATTTGCAGCACCATATATATGTGTCTTATCGTCGAGGAAGAGAATATGCTGGGAAGAAAGGCAGTGGCGAGATTACTCTCTTAAAATTACCTGGGGATGAATCTGTTGTTTATTTTTCAAACAGGCAAATTTGGTTAGAAGAATTGAAACCAGGGACTTGAAGTAAATAATTTTTGCTGGAGGTAAATGTAAATGGGGAGTTAGGGTTACGATGGAGAAGTTGAAATAATCATGATTTTTGTGAATTATTGTTTAACATGTTGAACGCCAACGGTATTTCGCTAGTTTCGTCATTTCTAGTGAAATGAAACTTTTTCTATTGAAGTTACATCTTTATAAAGTGGAAATTTTAGAGACACTGATGGATAGATGCTTGGTAGACCTTTGGCTTTTTAACGCCAACATAGAAATATTCAGTCAAAGTTATAACAGTTATATAAAATTGTATTAAATCCTATAGCTGGTCATCGGTGACCCCCATGGCAGTCAATGTGTTAAAACGTACCGCACACAGAGAAATGACTGGTTCCATGAAATAAAAATATGTAAATTTTTGCATTATTTAACTAACGGCTGTTTCCTTCGTTGTTTCTTATATTGAATTGACTGCCTTCTATACTTATTTTGGAAAAATATGATCATTATTTTGTAACTGGTTAAATGATAGGCTACAGTTAGAATAAGTATACACAAAGTACCTACTGGTATCTACTGTTACTGTTAACATGTTGAACATCACCGATATTTCGCTAGTTTCAACATTTTTATTGATGTGAAACTTTTTCTATTAAAATCGCATCTTTCCAAAGCAGAAACCTTAAGTACACAATAGGAATATAGTATGCAGTGCTTTTCGTTTTTAATGCAAATATTTAGAAAGTTGATAAATATTGCAATTCAAAAATCGTAGGAAATTTTACTGAATTCAATAGTGCCGGTGACCTTTGAGCCAACGATGTTCAACGTGTTAATATCATCGTCTTGGTGGTTATATTGAATCAGTGTAAATAACCATTGAGATAAAAGTCGAAATGCAAAACAATAAAAGTATCGTAATTCCAACAATTGAAAATCTATTTGAAATAAACAACTTGGATTAAATGGCCGCAATGAAGAAATAGAAAAAGAAGACTATAAATTGCGCCGTTACTCGTTACAATTATTTCCCACCGTTAGAAATTCTCCTCGCCGCTCCGTTCATCTCAAAGCCCGCCTACGGAAAACAAGTTTTTGGGTTAATTAAAGTTGCACGGCGTAACTGCAATTAATCTAGCTGTGCGCTCTAATTTACATACGTAGAACCCTGAAGCACCGAATATACTTGTAAGAGGATGCACGGATGCTTCGTGAAAATTATTGCAGTCTCTTTTATCAAGAGACACCTTGTTAACGATATGGCCGCTACAATTTATTCCAATTCTCTCTGCCATTTTAGAGAGAGAAAGAGCAAGAATGCATCTGCGCGCAGCTATTTAAAACAATCAGCAATCTCCTCGAGGCGTGGCGATGACTAATACGAACAACAATCGGAAATAGTATCGGAATTCGCGCGATCTTGCACACGCGAAAGCGTCTTCAAGCCTACAGTACCTATGGAATTGAAAATTGAAACCAAAATGAATTGATTTTGTTGCTATGTTACTACGTTGCCTTGAATACTCTTATGTATATACTCGGCAAAATAAATGAATTTTCGAAAAAGTACAAAATAATCGGATTTATAAAATCAAATCTACTTACGAAACTCTTAAAAATCTATGGGCTCTATAAGCATGTTGAAAAAAAATGAAAATGAAAAGCATTATATTAGGGCACTGATGGCGAACCTTTTTGAGAAGTGGATCAAATTTTGATTATTATTTTTATTTGTACAAGCTGCTGGATCTCTAAATCAGTGACGTCATTTGGAAAAGGAAAGAGGAGGGTGGTTAGAAACTACTTTTCTTTGGTTCTTATCTCGCCAATGTTCATCTAGTAGCATTTCTTTATAAATTCCACATTATACATATAGTTATTCATATTTTTGATCGTCTGTACTCCTTTTTACGGTATGTAAAACAAGTTTATAAGAAGCCTGCACGGGTTCGCCATCACAGTATTAGGAGAATCAGAAAGTAACGTCGTTTCTCGAGATATTTTGCTCAAAAACCAATTGAGTTTTATCCACCCAGTATTAGAAATTCGGCACACTAGATAGAGAAAGATTATTGATAACGAGAGTGACCAGATCATTCATTAAAAACAAAAATTTCTTACAAACCCATTTGTTCAAGTCTAATGTAAAACCCGACATTACTTTCCAATACTCCTAATACTTACATAAATCTAACTAACAGTTTCAGAAGATAAGAAGAACAATTATTTGTCACCACTGCTTTCTCTCTCTCGAAAAGTTAAATCATAAATTAACCGATCAATCCCTTACAATTTCTTTTGTGACCGAGCTGGCAATAATTCAGCATTAATTCTTGGAATAATAATCTATCGCTGACTTTCTCCATACCGTTATAAGTTAACGCAATGTTAATAGCACAAAACTAATTTCAACGTCTCCGAACCTACTGATATATTCGAGTTAACAGTGTTTGAATAATATAAAAAATTTTCTATTCCATTTACCGCGTCGCGTGTGCCACACGTCATTGTAAGGCGAGTGGTTAATATTGCGTGAATCGAACACTTAACATTCTCCATCTTAACCGCAGCAATTACAGTCAAAAAGCACAAAAGGAGGCGTAGAAGTCTTTCAAGAGGATAGAAAAAGCTCGAGAGAAATCCCTCGAAAAAACGTGGCGCACCTGTCCGGGAGGAGCGTTCTCGAGGATCTCTCGAGTTTCCAGAGGCGCCTTTAATCGCGCCTGCTTCACCGAGGCCGTCCCAACGAAATTTCAAGTTCCCGTTATATGCGGCCAAGTGGAGCGAAAAGTGCAAGAGGCCGCTCTCGTAATAACGCAAGCACGTGCTCGTTTGCTCGCTCGTGAAATCAGCCAGGTAATCTCGTAGAAATCTAAAACGAGCGACAAATCATTGTACTCTGCGCGCCAACCTGTCCCATTAACACCCACGACGAGTCAGGAATCGCGGACGGTAATTGAGTCCGTATTTGGCTGACGATGGTTGACGCAAACTCCTTCGACTCGAGAGCTCCTTCGTTCGACCGTTTGAGTGTTCACTCTGCTAAATTGCAGGTGGCAGAGAGATATAGAGAGACAGAGAGAAAGGGAAAGAGAAGAAGCGATCGATAGAATGGTCTGATTTTACGTAACAAATTAATTACCAACGTGAAGGGAAATTGTGATTGCGCAATAAATGACGATATTATTGATATAGGGGAGAGTCTGGTATATTGTACTGCTTGGTAAATTGTACCACCTTAAAATTTATAACTAAATGCCACTATTTTTCTTTCCTGGCACCGCGAAACTAAGCACTGACAGCACCCACAACTACTTTTCGTTTTGTAACGGCATCCGGCAAGTGCATTCAGTTTGAGAGAAAAAAAACGTTTTTGTTAGTGTTTGATGTACATTTTGACGCGTGTACCTAAAGACATTACTCAGTAAAATGGTAAGTTAGAATTTTGCTATATTTTTTATTGAACAGGTCTATAATCACCTCTCAAACTATAAAGTAATGAACGTATTAGGTTTTGAGATCATTGTGTGACAAATATATATTTTTTAAATCTCTTAGTTCGATAAATCGTACCACCAGTGGTTGTCTTAATTGTACTGGTACAATTTACTCAACAAGACGAAACTTGTACATCGAATCCAAATGTTTGCGACAATTGTTTGAACTAAAACAGGTTAAAAGAAAATAAATAATTCGATCTCAGTACAAAACAATTATAATAAATAATTAGTAAATGACCAGATAATAATTTTAAGTAAAAATGGTTTATTTCGTGTTCATAAAAGCAATCATTTAATTTTATAAGTAGGTATTTAAATTTGATAAATGTTTAAATTTGTTTAGTTTTTGATAATTTTGTTTAATTTTTTCTTCATAATTATGAATGTTACTTATTGAAGAAATATTGATTTAATCTTTGTTAGCACTTTTTCAATAATAATAAAAACATTGTCATGAAGAATATTGTGTATTATTAAAACCATTTTATTTAATAAGTAATCATTTATCATGTTTGGAAGTCCCTTAACTCCTAGTGGTACAATTTACCGAACCTGTGGTACAATTAAACCGACCGGTCGGGTAAATTGTTCCAACGGAAAGCCTTTAGAAAAACGAATATTTTGAGAAATCGGTTAGGAGTATGAAATTGATTTTGCGGTATAAGTTAAACGAGGCTCTACACTATGTGCCATTGGATAAATAGTTTGTTTTAATTAATATCAAAACGAGATATTTTGCTGAAACTGAAAAGTGGTACAATATACCTCTCCCCTACTTGGCTTGAAATTATTTTATATGAAAAAAAAAAATGGTTTGAATTTCTATGGTTCCTTCTATCTTGCAGCCACCGAACTTAACACTTTGAACGCCACCATTATTTTGCTAGTTCCATAGTGAAACTTTTTCCATTAAATTCAAATCTTTACAAAGCCAAAATATTGAATATACAGATAGATAGATATTAGACAGACCTTTATCTTTTTAACGTCGATATTTAAATATTCAATGTGTTCGAGAAATCATAAATATCTTAATTTAAATGTTACACGAAATTTCGGTGAAATGAATAGCTCCGGTCACCGATGACCCCCACGGCAGTCAAAGTATTAACCCGTTCGAGAAGGATTACACACCGCGTGTACAATGCATTTCTGAGCCAAAAAGATGGGTAAAAATTATTTAAAAAAAAAAATTAATTGCACACTGTGCGAATGATATTGAATTGCAATTATTAGTCAGTACGGAAAAAGCAGGTTTCAAAACATCATTAACTTAAAATACAAAGTATCTCGGCAGTGTGCAAACATCAAATTTTCTACTGAGTTCAATTTAATCCCAAAAATTCATGACCGAAAGCCAGGACCATCAGAAACGCAACAAATGGTAAGTATTAGGGGGACTGGAAAGTAATGTCGTTTTTTATTAGGGGTACCGAAAAGTAATCAAAATTTTTTTTTCCTGGCGAAAAAAATTTATTTATTAAAGAAATCTTAAATACTAATCAACAAAATAATTTCCATAATTTTCTAACACTTTTTGCCAACGTAAATGTAGTTGTCCGATTCCCTTTTTAAAAAAGTCTTTCAATTTTTTGTTGAAAAACATTTTTGATTACGTTCTCACTTCTCCAATTTTGACTACTTTTCGGTACCTCTAACACATAAAATTCAAATAAATAAACTTGAAGCAAGTTTTTATTATTAACGAATTAGATAATCACTCTAGTTATCAATAAGTTCTTGTCATACAGTATAAAAGTTATCAAAGACGGATCAATAAAAATCACTTGCTTTGTGAGCAAAATATCTGGAGAAACGACATTACTTTCGAGTCCCCCTAATATAAAGCGAACAAATTTCCTGTATCTCTGGATACTCTCCAAAAACTTCACCGTTTCAAATGAATTACTCAGTTAACAACATTCAACGTGTATAAACATCTATCCAAATCTTTGTGTGCAATCTATTTAACATTAAATTGTACCTTTTTCCCCAAATAAAAATATAATCCTTCCACGTTCCATTTTCCTAGAACTTATAACAAGACCGTTTACCATACGTCCAACCTGTGTACGTGTCATTGCTTGATTTTAATTTCACCCAGCGTCAGAGATTTAAAAAATTAAATTCCACAGTTAACTGCTTAAATGTATCGCATTTCCACGAAAATCGAATCACAGCGAACCAGCCTCGAGCAACCGCGTGCAGGAATTCGCTACATCTGCCGGAAACCGCGAGGAAGAAAGAAGCAACACGAGGAGGAACGAAGCACGTATACGCGATAATTTTCGGAAGGTCGACGAATACAAAAATCATGGGAGGGTAGCGATGAAATTCCGGGTATCCTGGGGGACGATGTAGCACGGTCTCGGGGATCGACCGGAAGCCGTGTTAATTAAACGAGTTAATTACTCGGAGCAACGTAGCGGCGCGGTCGCGTCGGGAAAACCGCGCTGCATGCGAATTTAGGAGAGATGGCTAGACAGCAGTCTAGCAGCGAATACCAATTACGGAAGTATAACGCCTCCTGCTAAGTGCTACTAGCTACGCTTCTTATATTTCTTACGCTTCCTTGCCACCGAGCACGGACAAGCATGGGCAGGTAAGACCGAGTACGTTGGTTGCTTGGCTATTGCGAGTTGTAGAAAATTAATGGCGCGTGAAATCGACGGGGGGTCGTGCGCGTAATTTACTTTCAATTAAATCGATGTCCAGGATAGCCAGTTAGCCGGTGCACTGGATAAAATTGATAGCATGTTTCTTTATACTTGTTTTGCGAATGTCGTCAATGAGTATCGACGGCAGACGAAAGCTACGAGTTGGAGAACGGAAATATGTATGTTGGCGCGGGAAATTTGAAAGTCGAAAAGTCGCAGGATTGACAAATTGTTGGAAAATAAATTGACGCAGGAAGAAAGTAGCAGAAGAGACAGGGTTAGAGAGTATACTGCCAGCTGGCAACGTGAATGGATTAGCTTATCGTTTATCGTTGTAACGCATTCGAGGGACATTTACATTGCGCTGACGCAGACCATTTCTCTTTCCGTTTCTTCTCTCTCTCTCTCCTGGGCGAAGCGTATCGCGAATTCGTTACCGTTGACTCACTCTTCGGTGCGACCATGATACGCGATGAGATCTCTATCGCGATTATTAATTAGCAGGCGCGTCGACCTCCTAAAAGGGGAAACGTTGCTTTTCCAACCGATTACAACCGACTTCCTCTTCTTGGAGGCTCGCGGTTTACCACGATAAACGTGTGACTGGCTGTAACGCGAGTTTAGAAGCTACCCTCTCTTACTTTGATTCATCCCGGATAAGCCTGTCGTCGAAGGATCTACACCCTGCTACTCCTGTAGTCAACGGAACTCTAACGATTCTAATTCTAATTAACACTTTGACTGCCATGGGGGTCACTAGTGACCGGCGCTATTGAATTCAGTGAAATTACGTGTAACTTTTAAATTGTAATATCGTTACGGAGCACCCAGCAGATTCAATGTTACTGGGTAACGAGATTTGTCAATTGTTTGTTAAATAAAATGAGTAGAGATTGTACGGTCGGTGGTCCTCGTTGACGGACGTGTTCTCTTAAGTAAACGTTATCGCTTTTTAATTGTGTTTTCATTAATTATGTCCGAAAGGATAAGGAGTGCGCGGTCTACTCGTAACAATATATTAAACTAAATATTAAAATTTATGAATCCCCGGACATACAGAATATTTAAATAGCGCCGTTATAAAGATAAAGGTCTGCCAGATATCTACCTATCTGTATCTTTAAAGTTTCTGTTTTATAAAGATGTGACTTTAATGGCAAAAATTTCACTTCTGTAGAAGTGATGAAACTAGCGAAATACCGGTGGCGTTGAAAGTGTTAATGAACTATAGAAAAGGGCAACAGTCGATTAGAGGCTATTGGCTATACCCTGAAGTACTTGAATATGGTGTGGTTTGGAAATAAGCTACACAAGACATCAGTTTTTTTCCTGGAAGCATCAGACTATCTGAACGATAGAACACAATCATCCCCAAAAGCTTAACCCTGCTGTTCTGTCCATTTGTATCTCACATTCGTATTCCTTCCAGTCATACTGACCCGGTCAATAAAGGTTCAAAATTGAAAAAAAACAACATAAAATACACAAGCAGGTAGATGTAAATGTTAAATATATTGAATATCAAGAACTAATACTTAGAAACATAGTATCTGTTAACCCCTTGCCTTACAATGACTTGTGGCACACGTGACGGGGTAAATGAAATAGAAAATTTTTAAGTTTTCCAAAAATTATTAAATTGAAAATATCAGTAGGTTAGGAGACGTTGAAATTAGTCCTGTTGAATTTTTATTAACGATATACAATTACATATATTGAATAATTACAAAACGACTCTTCGTTCGAGGGATTTTTAAACTAGATAGAAGACTCTGCAGTGCAGGGGAGAGTCACATAAATACTAACAATAAATAATTAATAATAACTAAAATACTAACAATAAATTGTCCCGAGCTCTAATTTTTGACAGTGTCCAGTCGGTTCCAGACCCGAAACATATAAAGACACATTTTATCTAGCCTTATAATAAAGCAATTTTTAATTCAAAGAATACCAATTTAATAAATTTCCTTTTCCAATAAGTCCTACCTTATTAGTATCGCATTAATTTATACCGGCATATCAGAAATCACTGACAGATTATCATTCCCACAATTAACACTAGATTTACCAAACCAGTCAAAATGACTGGTGCACAATTTGTTCCAAAAATGCTACGGATTATGAGAGAGCCGTAGAATAAATATTCTTCGTCCATCGTATAAAACATAAATTACCGAATCTATCATCTCTTCCGCATCTTAATTTTCCTTGCTTTGAGGTACATATTTAACATATTTAAATATAGTAGATTTCACGCTGGTAAATCTAGTGTTAATTCAGACTTTTTGCGCATTCGGTCACAATAGAAATCGTAAGGGGTTAAAATACGAACAGAACAGCTGGGCTAATTCTTCCGCAACATTCTTTGCTAATACAACCCCACAGAAGTCGCAAAACCAGGGTCTCCGTAACTGTCACAACCCAGAAGAGTTAAAAAAAACCACCATGGAATATTATCAGCGATGTATTTAGCGAACATGTGCGACGAATCGCGCAAGGAATGAAACCGGCCGAGGAAGGTAAGCGCGCGTAATTGCCGTATGATTCACGCAGAGGGTCATAGGTCAAGCTGATGAGCGAAGGGGGCGAAGAGGATGGCGGAGGGCTTTGGAGGATGAGGAGAAAGGGGGTGGCGCGCGTGGGTGGATATTATAGGAGTAATTAGTAGGTACGCGCAGGGTGGCACACGCCTGGCACACGTGCCAGACCACGCGAGGCTTAATTCATGCACGCCGGCTGTTGCGCGATGATAATTCAATGCCGTCAAACCTCCGACCGTGTATTTATTAACTCGCGTGAAAAGCCGCAGCTTTTTCACATTTTTTTCCCTTTTAAATTCCTACGTCAATTTCCAGGGGCGTTTAGTCGAGAACGTTCGGGATTAACCCCAACCCGTTTATATGGCTAGGGAGAAACGTGTGGGTAGATGTTCGTTGGATGGATGGTTTTTAGGAGGATACATTGAGAAAATGTTTTTAACGGATTAGATAACTCTGCCGTAATTCCAGAGACTCGTGGAGAATTATGTCACTGTGGAGAAATGGAAGATTTAATATTTGATTGGGCTAAATGCGAGGTTGGAAGGATTTTTATCCAGTTTTCTGAGAGAAGTTTTAACACGGTGACTGCCAATCGTATTTCTCTAATTTCAACATTTCTATGGAAGTGTAACGTTTTTTATTAACATTAAATCTTTATATGGCGAAAATGTTACAGTTAACTGCTTGCCGTACAGTAATGAGTGCTACTCGTGACGCGATAAGTGGAATAGTCAATTTTGGAGTGCTCCAAAAGTTATTTGATTAGAAATATCAGTGGGTTCTAATAAAATAAACTTAATTCTACGTTATTTAATATTACGTTAAGTCATTGACTATATTTGAAATTAGGGGCTAGATTGTTATTTTAGTAATTAATTCAGAGTCATTGCACATTTAGTTATGAAAGGAATGGCACGGCAAGGGGTTAAGAATGATTATAGTAATACTACACGGCTGCTAGAACTGGTGTATTTAAATATATTAAATAAGTACTTTGAAAAGGGATGGATCAAGCGAGAAAAAATACGATCAGTTAAGTAATTTGTTATAAGATACACGTGAAATATCTTGGTGAAGTGCTGTACTCCTCTATAAATTTGTGAAATATTTTAAGAAATGTGGGAACTCGTCAACTTGAGGGCTGTAGATCTAGTGTTAATATGTACATTTAAATATTGCAAGAAGTTAAAAAATTCATAATATTAGTGTGTAAGAATGATAAGAAATTTCATTGAATTCAATAGCGGTCACCGATGACCTCCATGTCATTCAACGTGTGAATACTATAGAACTACCGACGGCTAATATGGTAAATTTGATTGATAAAAATGATAACATAAAAAAAATAACGGAGGGAAAATGATTGAAAAATAGACTTAACTACATTTAACAAAATAGGCATAGAAGAATGAAGAAGTTGGAGCTTTAGGAACATTAGAAATTTTTGAAAATTATGAACCAGCCGTTTTGACTTTCCAAATCTAGTGTTAAGTATTGGTACATATTCTTGATAACTCTTAGAACTTCGAGATATGGAGAATTTATTGTTAATAAATTATGGTGAATATAGAGAAATTTATGAAGTTAATCTTCTCTGAGACTAAAATGCAAGCTTGAATATTCAATCACACCAAACCCGAATCAAGCCGGATTCTCGTTCGTCCTTCCGAGTGAAATATTAAATTCCATGGTGATCCATCGCGTACTACGAAGGTGCGAAATATACCGTACACGACGACGACGATAAGTACAGCTGCGACTTACACGAATGCCCACTTCACTGTCAGTTCTTCCTTTTGCAAGAGCGACTTCTCTTTTTTTTCTCGCATTTCACCGTCGTCGTGATGGCGACTTTCGAACGAGCGCTCAAAACCAACCCGTTATGCATCCAAGTACCCTTCTCAAAACTACCTTTGTTCGTGCTGAAACGCTTTCTTCCTAATTTTTTAATTGCAACGGCTTCAACGACGCCTTAAGAAATCTTGGCTCTTGAGGAACGTGAAAGTTTCATCATCGTTTCTCGCCAAGTGAAACTCGCTAAAAGATGGAACAACGTTGGATCGTTCGATTCACATTGACGAGGATATTCCCATGGGGTTGAGAAGACGAGGAGGGTAAATGTCGAATGTTTCAACAGCACGAACCTTCGAAAGACTGAGGGAATCTTGGTAGCGAAAGTCTGGCTTTAATTGCTTCTTGGAGATAATTTAGGGTTGTGGATTAAAAATAAAATTTTTTTAATTGATTGATGGAAGGTTGGGCTGAAGATTTATGATGGATATGGGGTTAAAGGATTGGAGTATCAATTAGTAAAATTCAATACAAATTTTCATTAATATCTCACCCACTTGTTGGTGATTTAGAACTATCGAAGTTGACACTAGAACTACCAAGCAAGTTAAAATGGCCTGCTCCCAATTTTTTTACAAAAGTTTTTCAGTTTTGTAAACAGTCAGAGAGAAGATATTCTACGTTGATATCACAACATACAGAATTACTGAATTGATAATTTTTTCCACCTCTTGATTTATCTTTTCCTAAAGTACGTATTTAATATATTGAAATATAATAGATTTAACGCCGGTAGTCTCGTGTTAATTCTATGGAGATTATCTGAAGATTAGTTGTATGACAGCACAATTAGAAAATTATGAAAATGCAATTATAAATAACGGATTTAATCTAATTTTTAAATATTGAATTGTAAGGAATTTCATAATTTTCAAGAACTAAATTGTAATATGTGGCAATGTTAAAAAGTTGATTTTGAAGAATAGAAGCTTAGATGTGTCCAGTGTTACCATAAAATTACAAGGGCCCATAGAGGGGTAAATATAGCGTTAAATAAGTACTATAGAAAAAGAGGAAACAAAGGTGAAGAGAATGATTAATTCAGTAATTTCTAATTTATAAAATGGACGAAGAATATCTACTCTATGACTCTATTATAAATTTGGAGAATATTTATAAAAGATGAGGTACTTCTACTGTCTACCTCGGTAGTTCTACTGTTGATGTATCGTAGCCTCGGTACTTTGGAATTTACCTAAAACTGTAAATCCTGGGAGAAATTACTATGGTGGTTGAAGTTTAGTAAATTAATATGATAATATCCACTATCGTTGAATACTTTTTGACGACAGCAGTAACTGCAGGTATTGTGGTACACTTGAGGTAAATGCACAGCATTGCTAATGCTAAAGTTTAAATTACTTTAAGAGAAAATTAGTTGCAAGACCGCAAATTTGTTGATGGACGTAAGACCGCAAGGGATTATCCTTCAGACTGTGGGAACTTGACGAAACAGTTATACGATAGTTATTGTCCACAGACGGAGTATACCTTGATAAATAAATAGATGTAGGTACCTCTCTTGAAACAGAGAGCTGTAATAACTTTTTGTTCCCCCATCGCTCATATATTAACATTAACAATACAGACGTTATATCTATTATATTTAAATATACCAAATAGATACTTTGGAAAAAATTAATCAAGTGACAAAGATAAATAACTAAGTAATTTACAGTTTATACGATCCAAGTGGAATATTAAGTGCGCGCCTCACCTATCAATTAAGGAAATTAGAAATTTCAATTAGTACAAATTTTAAGAACTGTAAAAGATGATAAGTACAGTCCGACAACTGAAAACTGACTAGGGAGCGGCGGAAATTCTCATTTTGAACCGTCTATTCCCGCCATTTCGTTTTTGAAATCCCCAAACTCAGCCTTCTAAAGTAAAAATTTTATGCGGACTGTTTACTGTAGTTTCGAGATTCCAAAAACGAAATGTCAGAAACGAGGTTCTAAAACGAGCCCTAGCCAACTTTCAATTGTCAAATAGGAACTTATGTTTTATAAAATACACGTGGAATATCTGCTAGATGGACACCCTACTGATTTGGTGCATTTTTAGAAAAAATTGGGTTGATGGTGGCCACGTTGAAACTTTTAGTATTAATTCTCAAAACAGAATATCACACGTTACTGGTGTCGTAATGTTATCCTATCCCAAATCAATGATTTATCATCTCGTCCAACGATGAATTTCGAGTCGACAGAAGTATCTAAAATGAATCTGTCAGGAAACCGTTAAAATCTACATATCAACAAAATCTTCCAAGCTCGATAAGCTGCAGAATTTTTCCAAAAGGATAAGAACGCGGAAAAGATTCACATAGGGGGAACTAGTTCATTAAACTCGTTCCTGATCTCTGAAATCGCAGCCTCGCGATGATTTTCTCACAACAGTGAACGAAGGGAGAGAGCAGGGATAAAAAGGAAGGAAGGTAAAAAACCAAAGTAATCCCAATGGCGAGAAGAAGCAAGAGAAAACACGGAGGATCCACATAGGAGGTTGCACCCGGTAAGAGTAATAATTAAAAATGGACGGCGAAAAAAAAAAGAAAACCAGCGGAATGCCGGTACGTGGTATGCTGCTGTAATTACTGTAATATCGTAGATGAATATAATGAGTCGGAGGGAAATAAAAAAGGAAAACGGGTGGATAGGCTTTCGTGACGATCCACGCCGGGACGTTCGAAGATCGACGGGAAACTCGCGGAGAAGCGTGCGGCGTTAATGATACCGTGGAGAAAGAGGAATTACGGTAACGCGCGACGACACGTGCAACGATAGTCTGCGGGGGAAAAACGATGGGCGATGATCAAACGTGGGGAAAAGTGCGAGAATGAAGATGTTGCATGGATGAGGAAGATATTTCACCTGAATTATGTTCGAAGTGAGATGATTTTCACGTTGGACTATGTTTGTGGCGGCAGGAAATTTTTTTTACCCTCTTTTCCCCGCAATTTAATTCTACCATTAACCCCTTGTCTTACGATTTCTTTTGTGGCCTAACGTGCAATAACTCAGAATTGTTGGAATAATAATCTATTACCGATTTCTGATGTACCGATATAAGTTAATGTAATATTAACACGATGAGCACCACCGATATTTCGCTATCTTCATCATTTCTACTGTAGCGAAACTTTTTCTATTAAGGTAGTTCTAGCTGGATTCAGAACTAAAAGTTTCTTTTTTCATTAGAAATGAAAAAAATTGCGTAAGAATTAATGCAGGGGCTAACTTCACAGAGGTCATTTCATTCACTTTTTAGACATTAAAAAACATCTTACTCTATAACTATGAAGTAAAAAATTATGAAAAAATTCGATAATATTCCAAAAGCATAAAATAATACATTGCTAATTTTTTATTAGAATCCATCGATTCGTTTTTCCATTAGAAAAATAAAAAAAGATTTTACGGACTCAGAAAAAATTTTTTCCATAAGGCCCATGTTAAATATGTTATTTTTAAACACGATTTATTCTTAAACCGTGTGGACGAACTCGTTGAGATTCCGGTTATAATTATAAAATATCATGAAGAATACATTTTCAAAATTTTAAGGAAATCTATCGAAAAATGATAAGTGTCTAGAACTACCGTAAAATCACATTTTTATGAAGCCGAAACTCTAAGATATTGATAGATAGATACCTAGCAGACTTTTATCTTTCCAACGCTAAAATTTCAATATTAGAGATGTTAGAAAATTCATAAATATTGTGATTTTTAATGTTACGTGAAATTAAATTGAATTCAATAGTGACGGTCATCGGTGATCCCCATGACAGTCAAAATTAATGGCACAGAATTAACACTAAACCTACCAAGGCGGTCAAAAGACCGATTCCAAAATATTTTCTAAAAATTATCTAAATTCATAGAGTAGCCATGAAGTAAATATTCCACTTCTATCTTACAAAAGCAAAATGAGTTAATTAATTATCTTCTTTATCTCGCCACTTCTCTTTGTGTAAGGTCGTTATTGAGTATATTTAGATTTTAGTAGATAGAACGTCGGTAGGTTTAGTGTTAATTTCAACGTTTTCCGATCTACTGATATCTTCAATTTAACTGTTTTTGGAAAAAAAATCCTATTCCATCTACCGTGTCACGTGCCGCACGTCATTGTAAGGAAAACGGGGAAGAATGTGAGAATTAAGATGTTGCATGTACGAGGAGAATATTTCAGCTGAATTATGTTTGAAGTGGGACGATTTTCACGTTTGACTATATTTATAAGGGAGGGTTCAGCATGGAATTCTTCGTTAGAGTTTTCTTTTCGCTGGAATTTAATCCAGTAGTTCGCGTAGGAGGGGTTGATGTGCGAAAGAAAATGATAGAAAAGAGCAAGAATGAAGATGTTGCATGGACGAGGAAAATATTTCACGTGAATTATGTTCGAAGTGAGACGATTTTCACGTATTTGTGGGATGAAGATTTTTTTGCACTTTTTTCGTTGAAATTTAATTCTGTTATTCGGCTAAGAGGGGTTGAAAAACAATGGAAGATGCTCAAACGCAAGGAAGAGAGAGAATTCAGATGTCGCATGGATGAGGAATACGATTATAGTGAGACGATTTTAACATTAGACTATATTTACGGAGAGAGGGTTCAACATAGAAATATTTTTCGTACCTCTTTTCCGATGCAATTTAATTCTATCATTCGAGTAGAAGGGGTTGATGTGGCCATTGGATGTGAAACATCAAGTGGTAGCGAAAGTTGTCGAGTTTTAGAGACCTCGCCTTTTACTTTCTCCAATCGACATTGACCGCATAAAATGTCTCTCCGTCGAAGAAAAAAAATATTTTGTCTATAACGAAGCCACTTCATCTTCCCAATGGCTAGCCTCTCTAAGTAGAATAAGACAGCCGTTCGCATATAAAGCGACTAATATTCAGAAGAAAATCAACTTCCGGTAAAAACGATACGATCCTCGCAACGAAGCTGACCCAATTTCCCGGGGAGAAATTTTCAGCGCGTGAAAATTCCAGTGGAAATGCGAAGGAAAGCTCTCGGCCAGTATAAAAGAGGAGTCACGGCGTGCCAGTTTGATATACGCGGATTGTGCATGCTCGAGCAAGCCAACGATTAGATAAATGCATGCATGTCGATTCGCTTCGCATGCAAATGCGTCCCCGTATTGCTCGGCAACGTGTAGTAAACATTTCGCGCTATGCATCGACGAGTAAACATAACGCGCATAATCTGGATGATCTGAAAATCAAACAAGATTCCCCGTCGATAGGAACGACCATGTTTCTCTTTTTTTTTTTTACTATGAAAAGTATCTCGCTCGTGGCCGTTGAATTCGAAACGAATGAAATCCAGACGTTGATCCGAGAAATCAGAAATCTCGTTGACACTGGTCTTAGTGCTTTCACAGAGACCTCTTTCAGAAGTTTAAAAGTTAAGCGCGTTTCACGCGAGCCTGAGTTTCATTCGCCATAAATATTTTTCTTGAAGGTTCCTCGTTTATAGAAACAACGTTTCGTCTGTCGATCCTGGTTAATTCAAGTTTGCATCTCTTTGCATCAGCTAATATGGTAATTGCGCCTAGGTCCTGCTCTTTGAAGTGGATTCAAGAAGATATGTTAACACTAGAATTGGCGGCAAATTTAAAAATAATATATATATTAATACTACATTTACAGATGTTGATACACCTAGTTTTTCTGAAGTGAGCCAATTTGAATCATACAAGAAAATTGAAATTTTCTGCAAAGAAAATAATTCCAAATCAATTAAAATGAAAGATTTATTATTAAAAAATTAACCAAACAATATGTTATATATGTAGTAATGAAATTTTGAAAATTGGCTCAGTAAATCTAGTGTTAGCACTGGCTTTGCGGGGGTGAAATCTGTTTACTGCAATATATTAAATAAGCACTTTGATAAAAAGGAATCAAATGGCAAAGATGATTACGTTAAGTAATTTTTGTATTATAAAATGCCTGTGAAATAACTACTGTACTACTTCTTTGTGAATTTCCAAAATCTTTATAAGAAATGTAGCAACCCTTCAAAATGATGGCTTCTGTAAATCTAGTGTTAAATAAATACTTTAGAGGAAGAGGAATCAAGAGGTGGAAAAGATGATTGATTAAATAATTAACGCTTAATGAGATGAATGTAAAATATCTTCTCTATGGTTCTTCTATCAAGTTGGAAAATTTTTTGAAAAAGTAAAGAACCAGACATTTTGACTTGCTTGGTTGTTCTAGTGTTAACGTATTGCTCGCCGGTTTCCTGATAATGTGGTATTTCAAGTATATGATTATAGACTTTACCGATCAATATCACTCTTTTATTCTGCCTTGAGGAAAACTACAAAAGTTGACAAGATTGCCTGTATTATTTCGTTTAAATTGTGTATTACTTAACCCTTTGCACTCTTGTGTCGAGTCTCACTCGATATTTTTCAAGTTCAAACCAATAAATGTTAATGTGCGAAAGAAAACAAGGGTCGCATCCTAGACATTTTTTCAAGAGATATCATGCACTTGCAAATTACAAATTGCAACAGTAGCACAAATAAAGCAGATATTGAACTGAATTTATTGCTTTCTTTACTTATTTAAATTGCCCTACATTTCATTTCAAGTACAATTCAATCAAAACACTTAAATCCGTCGGAACCTGCTAGTAACAAAATTGTAATATAATTCCGAGTGCAAAGTGTTAATACACTCAAATTTTATGTAAATATCAACATTACCAAATGTAACAAATTTCGTGGCTAATATTTACTTAATGTACAATGTGTTAACACTTTGCACTCGACGACTTTTCGCTCGAGTAGACTAGCAACTCCAGACGATTTCTGCTAAATTAGATAAATATTCTACTAGTCCTCTCAAACGATTTTATACCAAGAAGAAAAAAACATATGGAGCTCGAGAACTCGAAAAACGTTAGGGCGTATAAAGCCTCTTCAGTGCAAAAGATTAAATAACAAATTAAACGTATTTTCCAGAAGTTACGGACAATTTGAAATCAAATCTACTGATTACACGCGTCAACACAAAATTTGACTTTGGCTTTAAAGTATAAAATTTCGATAGTTTAGGTCGTAATTAGACAAAAAAAAATATATGACATGAAAAAGTTTGCTTTTGTATCTAGAAGACCATTTGAACGATATTTTTCAAAATATGTGGTTTTAATTTTTAATTGAAGATGAAACCATACTAATAAATATGTTTATCATTTTTATTAAGTTTTACTATCAAAATAGCTTACAAAAAAGTGGAAACTAATTTAAAAGTGCACGCTTTTACTTTTTCTTTTATGTTCATAAGTACTTTCTCTTGATAAACCCCAAATATAGTCTCCCATCATATTTTCATTCTATTGGCCTTGATAACGTTGTTCAAAGTTCACAATGTCCTGACGAAAACGTTCTCCTTGCTCTTCTGAATACGCTCCCACGGTGTTTTTAAATTTATCTAAATGAGCATGCCTGGGCGTAAAAATCCCACTCTGATCTCGCGGTGTTTTTGAATGTGTTAGAATTAATTAAAATTTATAAAAAAATTCGAAAATGAGTGTTATTACTATAACAATCACAAAAGCAAACTTTATATAAAAAAAAGGTATTTTCTTTTCGTTTTTGTACATAATTAATCGAAAAATCATAAAATAAAGTTTAGGACAAAGAACGAAAATTTTTTTGTAGAGTCGTGTTACAAGTCCAAGTCTTTACCTCCTTACCAATCACAACCCCCACGGATTCGTTGTCAAAGGATCCCAGATTGTCAACGTCTCTACGATTAAAGATACTTAAAATCGATTGAACAAATTCTTTCTACCAAGAGGTTATTTAATCTCGGTTCAGAGTGCAAAGTTCGAACCCAAGGGTAAAG
This sequence comes from Cerceris rybyensis, assembly GCA_910591515.1. Classification (NCBI taxonomy): domain Eukaryota; kingdom Metazoa; phylum Arthropoda; class Insecta; order Hymenoptera; family Crabronidae; genus Cerceris; species Cerceris rybyensis. The sequence continues at coordinate 10,733,568 of OU342795.1, forward strand.
TAGGTTAACGGCTCAAGAAAGGAGAAACTGTTTGGAGATTCAGGCGGAGAGCTAGTAGTTACGGCGCGTTTCTAGTCAGACGCACGGATAGTCGTTGGCCGTCTGGCGCCGTGGTGCACCATCATCACGACTGCGTGTAACAGGCCCTCGTACGGTGCTTTAATGGAAATTAAATGAATCGCATTGTTTTCCAAAGTTCGCCGACCATGTCGAGCAGCTTTTTGGTAGGTAGCCAAAGAACTTTAAACGTTTCGTGGGAGAGAAACGTGGAGAAAAAGAGACCGAACGTAGTAGAATGGAAGACAAGATGATGAGAAGAGAAAGAGAAGGAAGAAGCGTAGGATGCACCGGTTTCCGCCATCTGATTTTTCCCTCAAACTTGTATATTACGTACTTCGTTAAGGTATGCTCTCGGTCTGACTAATAAATTACCGTTAATCCAAGAATACGACTACACCGCGAGTGCGACCTACCCGCCTTATCGTCGATATTTTCTCTCGGAAAGTAATTCCAAGATATTATCATTGCCCCGGAATTGCAGTCGCAATTACCGCCGCATCGACCTCGATACCCGCATTAACGTTGCGATGAGCCTTGAAGTGGATTAATTAATTAAAAGCTACGATAAGGAAAGACGCCTGTTTCATGACGATATGTTCTTTACGCGTGATTACCACGAGTTTTGCGAACGACGTGTCGTCTAGAATACAAATAGAATCGTTCGTCGTGGTATCGACAGGGAGATGAATCGATGGAGAACGAGGCGTTGGAAATTTACGTAATAAGCAGAGATTTCGATGGAGTATGGGAGGGCCGTAAGTCAGGCCATTAGCTAATGTAAATTGTCATCCGTTAAGGTAAACCAGCGATCGGTGAATAACGGCCTGGTTTCATTACCCGGTACAGGCTTAATGGCGACGTCGTATCGCCTAATTAAACCGGCGAACTTCGCACGTGACGGATCAACTCGACGTAGGATCAATCGACGAGATAATACTCCGGTCTATTGAGCCTCTAGTAAATCCTTTGGCTCTTACGTGGATAATGAAAAAGTGAGAGAACACTACGCGTTAAAATTGTCTGAGTGGATCGTATTTTCATAAAATAATAAGGGACAAAAGAAGGGAGAATAAATAGATCGTTGGATTCTTTGGTTCTTATTAGAGGGAAGATTGAAAAGTTTTTTTCTCAACGATAAATTCATCCGATACGTTTCCTTCGACGTTCTCTTGGAGACGTAGGAGAAGAATCGATTCTATCGGCAGGTAGTATCGATAAGAGGCAATCCAGTAGAATTCTGTTCCCATTGCGCGGCATCGGGGAAAAGAATTTCGCGCAAATATGAGTACCAACGGCGGAGGAAAATTGCGAAAGGAGAATACCGGTCGAGACGGAACACGTACAGGCGCACACGTACGTCGACGTGGAAGATAACGCTGGTATACTGCAGTGCAATTTACGTTAGTACCATAATTGCTTTTGCATCGATTGTCCTTAGGAGGTCGACTATCTTTCTCTCTGTCTTTCTCATACTCTTCTCTCCCTGTCCTTCTCTTTCTCCACCCTCTACGCGCCACGACTCGGACGTCCTACGATCTCACGATGGCTCTTGCGAATTTCACCGACCGACCTGGCGATTCTTATCGATCTACCTTCAAGACGCGACCAGAAGTTCGACTGTCAAGAAAGTGTTTTTATCTATCAGTTCCTTCGAAACTTTGATACTCGTGTTCTTCAAGAAGTTTACTTTTTATCGGAGAAAAATTGTACTCGGTAGTGTCTACAATCCTTGTAGTCGGAAATATGACATTTCATTTTTTATCTACAAAGTAGCAATTTGTTATCTGTGGGACGGAAATACCCGTGGTTTTCAGGAATTTCGTATTTCAGCAATCAAACTCAAAGTTAGTCGTTTTAAACGAATCGATGACTCCTTATCTGTCAATTTCTTCAAGGTCACGTCCATCTACGTTTCCAAGGAAGTACTTCTCCAATCGAGAAGAAACCAACGACACTGTTCCAATCCCATCGAAATGCACCGTTAATCGTGTAAGGATAATTACACGGGTTAATTTTCAACGATCGAGTCCGGGTCTCCTTATCTGTCAATTGCTTCAACTGCGCGATTATTAGCTTTACCGAGAAACTTCTCTTTACACTGCGAAAAAGAAACGTCAACACTCGACGAATGAAGAACAATAGTCCGATCACTGATCCAGGTACGACATTCTCGTAATGATGCGTAATTCGCGAGTGGAAACACTGTTGAACGTTGAAAGAATTCCGATCGGTACACTCGGAGCACCGGCTGAGCGGTGCGACCGGCGTGACGTTCGGTGACAGACTGAGCCACCGATTCTCCCACACCCTGAGCGCGTTACACGAAGCGCCAGCCGAGGGTTGCCGAGTTCAGCCGAGCGACACCGATCTACCCGGCTCGTTGCACCGAAACCTTCGAGACCCTCTCTCTCCCTGTCCCTGCATAGCCCTCCGACAATTCTTGATACTCGTACTGGCTATTGCAGCTGATAAAAGTAATGCAGTTGCAACCGAGTTATGCGGAACGCCAGAAGACTGCTACCGAGGAAAAAGGAAAACATCCGGTCCGATCGTTCGGTCGTTCATCCGATCGCCCTCGTTTTTTTGGGGGTCGTTCTCCTGGAGATGGCTCGTGGTCTCGATTGGAGTAACTAGTTGATGATGATCTTTTCGCGGATTGCGGTGATTAAAATCACCTACTCTTGGAAGTTATTGATAGATAAGTATTAAAATTTGAGAGAGAATTTCATTGCTCTCGTTGTTTGAGGAGTCGTTCTACTGGAGATGGCTCGTGGTCTCGATTGGAGTAACTGGTTGATGACCTTATCGCGGATTTCGGTGATTAAAATCACCTGTTCTTGGGAGTTATTGATAGATTGAAATTTTTTGGCAGAGTATTGCATTTCCTTCGTTGTTTGGGAGGTCGTTCTCAGTGAGATGGCTCGTGGTCTCGATTGGAGTAACTAGTTGATGATGATCTTTTCGCGGATTGCGGTGATTAAAATCACCTACTCTTGGAAGTTATTGATAGATAAGTATTAAAATTTGAGAGAGAATTTCATTGCTCTCGTTGTTTGAGGAGTCGTTCTGCTGGAGATAGCTCGTGGTCTCGATTCGAGTAACTGGTTGATGATGATCTTATCGCGGATTTCGGTAATTAAAATCACCTGTTCTTGGAAGTTATTGATAGATTGAAATTTTTTGACAGAGTATTGCATTTCCTTCGTTGTTTGGGAGGTCGTTCTCAGTGAGATGGCTCGTGGTCTCCATTGGAGTAACTAATTGATGATGATCTTTTCGCGGATTGCGATGATTAAAATCACCTACTCTTGGAAGTGATTGATAGATAGTTATTGAAATTTATTGAAGTATTGCGTTTTCCTCGTTGTTTGGGAGGTCGTTTTCCTGGAGATGGCTCGTGGTCTTGATTGGAGTAAATGGCTGATGATGATCTTATCGCGGACTGTGGTGATTAAAACCACCTGTTTTTGAAAGTTATTGATAGATGGTTATTGAAACTTTTTTGACAGAGCATTGCGTTTCCCTCGTTTGGGAGGTCGTTCTCCTTGAGATGGCTCGTGGTCTTGATTGGAGTATAAATGGTTGATGATGATCTTTTCGCAGATTGCGGTGATTAAAATCACCTGTTCTTGGAAGTTATTGATAAATGGATATTGAAATTTTTGGACAGAGAATTTCATTGCCCTCGTTTGGAAGGACGTTGATGATCCTTTTGCAGATTGCGGTGATGAAAATCACTTGCCCTTGGAAATTACTGATAGATCATTATTAAAATTTGGGACAGAGAATTTAATTGCCCTCGTTGTTTGGAAGGTCGTTCTCCATGCGATGCCTCGTGTCTTAATTGGAGTAACAGGTTGATAATGATCTTTTCGCTGATTGCGGCGATTAAAATTCTTGTTCTTTGAAGTTACTGATAGACGAATATTGAAATTCTTCGGGCAGAGAAATGCATGGTCCTCGTTTTTTTGAAGGGTCGTTCTCCTTGAGATGGGTCTCCAATGGACTAACTGATATGCATTGATGTTGATCTTTCCCAGATTGCGGCAATTAAAATCACTTCCTCTTAGTAGCTGAATATTGAAATGTTTGGTCTGAGAATTAATTTTATACTTCGAAGTTAGAAGACTATAGAAGGACTTTCATATTCATTGTCTAAGTTGAAGAATTATTCAACGTTACCCACACGCACATTTATGCACTGTACCTCAACGTTATTGGACGCCGTCATGGCAAAGGGGTTAAGTAGTTTAATGTGCCGGCAGGTGCCACGAACGGTTCTCTAGTGGCTGACGAGAGTTTAGGTTCAAAGGGTCGATGGGATTGCTAATGCACCGTTATCTGTGTCAACCGTCGACTCAGCGGGGGTGGTCCTTTGACCCTTAGTCCTTAGTCGTGATATTAAGATACGCTTGTTTCGATACTCAAAGGGGTTCCGCTGATTTACATTTTATCTTCTGACTGATTTTCCTCTCTCCTAAGAATAATTGCCGTAGATTCAACATCAAAGGTCCTCTATCTCCTTTCATCCTCAACGATCTTTCTAGCTGATGTTTCTAAGTTCCGGCTGACGTTGTTTCAATCAAGCACATCGGGTATCAGGTTACACTTTCAAGAGCTTGGAAACGATTGCTTTCGTTAGTGTACATTAATGTTCCTTGTTTCCGTTAACATTAAACCTCGAACTACTGAGGTTATATAGTTTGGTAAGAATGTAAAGCTGTAGCACCTACGGCCCCAGGAATCCAAATACTGGAACCACTGACGTTAAATCCGTTGTCTTTCAATATGCAAAATAAACACTTTGGAAGAAAAAGCAGCAAGAAGAAGCAAAAAAATTGGGGTACCATTTCGACTGGCTTGGTGGTATCCTGAACGGACAATCATCCAGGTTTGCGGGGCGTTCTTCTTCATCCAGATAAATAGGAATTTACAAGTAGTTTATAACAATATCAGTAACATTTTAACACTATTTCTACCAAGAGGTATCAAAAGACACCTTCCAAATTTCAACTTAAAATTAGTCTCTAAGTTGAATGATTTCTCCGGTATTAATTTGTTGACTTTTCATACAGTAGTTGTTAAATTAATTCAGCCATTTCATTTTCCACTAGCACATCTTATTGTTAGATCTAAAAATATGCACATGGTATACTTATTTCTACCATGAGGTGTCTTTTAACACTTTAAGGATTTCATGACAGTGCTTAATTTTAAACCATTTGACATATAAATATTAACACCATTTTGCAACACTATATTAATTATAATCAGATTTGAGAATCCCTATTTCAGTTGTAACAGAAAATACAGAAATTGCGGCATTTGATATTCGCTAATTTCCCGCCATATTACATTTTAGTGTACACCGCTGCAGTGACTTTGCAACTAGCTGCACACTGCTGCTAGAATTTGCAAGCTGATTAAATAATTTCTAATAAATACACATCAATGTATCAATAAATATATTCCTCGAATTATCTACATTTAACTGATAATTTGAAATCTCAACAGTTTTGGCAATTATTTGCATTCAAACGAGATGGTGTCAAATGACACCTTTTGGGCGAAATAGGTATACAGAAAATCGTGGTAGAAATAGTGTTAACATTTATGTTTACCTGTTTGGATATTTTATGTTTCTTCAAACGTGAACTATTGTTCGCCAGGTCACTATGACTGGAAAGCATATACAGGGTCCGTCAGCAAAATCCGGACAAAATTAAGAGTTCATTTCAAACACTTGTTTAGTTAGAAATTAGTTGTATTGATGAAAAAAAACGTTTAAATTAATTAGGGGATCCTTTTAAAGTTTCATCATTCAGTATAGCCTCCTTCTGCTACGATCACTTCTTGGATTTTTGTCCAAATTCGCGAATGCTACTTCTATAGCGACCTGAAGGGATGCCACGATGGGATTCGTGGTGTTAACACTGGGTTTACTTAAGTCGTCAAATTAACAGATACCTACCTTTTTAGAAACGGCTTCCGAACAATATTTCACTAATCAAAAATCTGAATTTCACTACATTAACACGTTGAACGCCACCGGTATTTCGCTAGCTTCGTCATTTCTGCTGTAGTGAAACTTTTTCTATCAAAATCACATTTTTATAAAACAGAAACTCTAAAGATATTGATAGATAGCAGGCCTAGCAGACTTTTATCTTTCTAGCGCTAATATTAATTAATAATATTTAAATATTAACGTGTTAAAAGTGCCCTCCATGACAGAAAGCCAAATTGTGATGAACACCTTTAGGCGCCTCCCGTGTCAGAAAGCCAAAATATAGCAGCATATATAAACGCACTCAGTGTCAAAAACACAAAATTTCTAAGCGCCTATAAGCGCGCGCAGTAGCCTAGGGGTTAGAGAGAAGTGTGTCGGAGGTAAAGGACATTTGAATTCCAGTTCAATAATTGGTACTCCGACCCTTCAACTCCACATCTACCATAATCCCAGAGTTCTACCTCGTTTCGCCCTGATTCCATCGACTCACGATTCTTCACGTTATCCCTAACTTCAACGTCATGCAATCTCCGGTTGACTTATGCGCTCGATACGATTTTACGATTCGCACGACAGCGCAGCGCGATTTACGATCACTGCCTGCGAGACCTTTGTAATGTGCATTTTATTCTCAACAAAGTTGCGGATTGCCTGTTATCGCGTGGAACCATCACCGTTCTGAGTGCATTATTTATCGACAGAAGGCGCGAAAATCACCGAGGCGCATACATCCGACTAATGACTCTGTTCGACCGTAAAACCAGGACTCCCGAGATTGCGGCAAAACGATTCCATTAGCGGCAGCAGACGGATCGCCGTTTAAAGTAAAACGACGAGAGCGAGAGACTGACATAATTGCGCCAAAACGAATAAACTATTACCGCGAATTCTCTCGGGAATTGCGACACGAATTGGCGGCTTGAAGACTTTTAGTTTTCGATGGTTGCACGATTGGTATCGAAGGGGGCTTTATTAAAACGAATTGTCGAATTTAAAAGATAGATGTTTTAAATCTAACTTTGGTACTTTTATGTTATTTACTGATATATTGTGTTAATGGAGTACATTATTAGCGCCCAAGCAAAACGTGGAGAGCGAGAGACTGGCATAATTGCGCCAAAACGAGTAAACTATTACTGCGAATTCTCTCGGGAATTGCGACATGAACTGGCGACTTGAAGTTTCAGCTTTCGATTGGCATCGAAGGAAGCTTTATTAAAATAAATTGTCAAATTTAAAAAATAGGTGCTTTAAATGTAATTTTCATATCTTCAGATTGTCAGACGTGTTATTGTGTTAATGAGGTAGGTTATTAACAGATAAGTAAAACGACGAGAGCGAGTGACCGACATAATTGCGCCAAAACGAATAAACTATTACCGCGAATTCTCTAGGGAATTGCGACACGAACTGGCAACTTGAAGTTTCAGCTTTCGATTCGCATCGAAGGAAGCTTTATTAAAATGTATTGTCAAATTTAAAAAATAGGTGTTTTAAATCTAATTTTCATACCTTCACATTGTCTAACATAATATTTTGTCAACAAGGAATGTTATTATCAGATAACGGAATTATTTATGGGCGTGAAACAATAAAGAAGAAGAGGAAGAGTTAATTTGTCCTGCGGGGGCGTTCTCCAAGCAATTCCTCTGGATTAAGTCTGGATAAAAGATTCTAATCGAAGTTACCATCTGGTCCATCGATTACTCTTCTTGTGTTTCAACACTAAATCATTCAATTAAAAATATCAACACTCCAAACACCTATATAGTATCCCCCTTCATTCTCAGGAAGCTGATTACACTAAAAGCAATTAAATTCAACGTTTACCATAGTTTCAACAGATATTTCCGTGGAAATATCAATATAACGAGCAAGAAACGTTCAAGTCCTATGTAAATCTCGCTCAACCCCGTATACGGATCTGTAGAATCGAAAGCGCTCAATCGGGGATTGCGTGCGTTTAATGCCGTCGTTCGTGACGATCGCAGAAAATCGCTGGTAACGCGTAAACTAGTTTTTACTCGACAAAAAAGGTAGGCTCAATCGTTGACACGTGTCCGCGTGCTTGTAAGCGAGGACTATCCTTTAATGGCACGTATCGCGCTTCCCTTTTCCGCGAGGTTTATCCGCGTCGAAATGGCCGCCACTGAAACCACGCGAGGAATTGCAAAAATTTCGCCAACCTGTTCAATCGGTCAGTTTTCGAAGAACGAATAGAAAGAAAAATGAAGAAACTACGAGCAAGTGAAGAAAAGGGGTGGAACCATCTCGATCATCTGAGTTGATTATTTAACACTTTGTACGCCAGAGATATTTCGTTAGTTTCCTCATTTCTGGCGATGTGAAATTTTTTCTTTTAGAATCACATGTTTTTGAAGCAGAAACTTTAACACTAGAACTACCAAACCAGTCAAAATAGCTGGTACCTACACCATTTTTTCAAAAAATTCTCGCAGTCTATATAAGAGTTATACAACAAATATTCTACATCTATATCAATAAATATAAATCACCCAATGAGTCTAATTTCGTGCCGTTTGATTCCCTTTTTTTTTAAACACTTATTTAATATATTGAAATATGATAGATTTGACGCCGGTAGTTCTAGTGTTAAAGACGCTGGCAGGTAGATATTTAGAAGATTCACAAATATTGCAATTTAAAAGTTACATGAAATTTTATTGAATTCAATATTATCGGTCACTGATGACCCCGATGGCAGTTAACGTATTAACACTTCACCGACTGATATTTTTTAACATGCTACACACTTCTGACCGGCCACTTGGCCGCAGACACTTCCCTGATATCGATACCCCTTTAAAAATTACAAATTTTCATCATTGAGTGTTTGGCACAGTAAACAGCAATAAGTGATAATTTAATCCCTTGCCTTACGAGTTTCTTTGTAACAAAACGTGAAATACTTCGGAATTAATTGTTAGAATGATAATCTATCACTGATTTCCGTTATATCGATATAAGTTAACGCAGTATGAACAGCATAAAACTAATTTCAACGTCTCCTGACCTATTGACATTTTCAGTTCAACAGTTTTTGGAAAACTTAAAAATTTACCGCATCACGTGTACCACACGTTATTATAAGGCAAGGGGTTAATGCCGTGATTAATTGCCGTTGCAACTGATTTATAAGTTAAAAGTCCAAAAGTATTGGGTTCGAAAAGCCTGTAACACTTTGCAGTCCGCACATCTCATCAAAATTTGACCGCTTGGCGCCCGTAGGACTGCTTCAAATCATTTCTCTCGTCATAAATCGTCAAGTTTTACTAATCTTATTTCTCATGAGTTTTCAATCATGTCCCTCTATTTTCATAAAATTTCAAGGATGTATATATGTAAATAAATGTAAAATTTTTGTTGTTTTATATATTATCGGTCGATAAAGTGTTAAATTCGGAATGCAAGAAGAGAGAAAGCCAGAAATATAAATAGGAAAGGGTGCAAAGAGATGGAAAAAGTGCGAAAAATCAGTACGAGGCAAAGTCGTCGTTGTATTAGAGCAATTAAGAGGACAGGGTCGACTGGGTGTGGCTTCTTAATTAACTTCGCTAATTTCTCAATTAACGAGAGACCATTTTCGTGAAGAAGGAAGTCCTGGAAAGAAGAACTTCTCTTACCTTCTCGTTTGGCATTTCGCGAAACGAAGAACGCCCCCGAGACCAACGAATCTTAATTCTCAACCTGAAAAGACGACTCAACTAAAAGGGCGTATTTTAGATTCCAATTGGCAAATTCACGATTGTCACCCAATTTCTTTTTAATCTCCTGAGCATTTCAAAGAGTCTTGCCTCTTCGTCCAACCGAAACAATAAAACCTATAAAACTCTGTTTAAGATTTACCCTTAGAAATTCCGCAAATCACCGCACATTATTCTCTCACGTTCGTTCTACCAGGATTCTTGCAATTCGCAGGTAGAACCCGGTGAGGTCGAAAATCCTGAAGCGAATCGAGCGAGAGGACGGAAGATGCCTCGTCTTTATTGCATCGTAGCGAGGAATTCGTCTCAGCGACGAACACCGAGGCGAAGGGATGAAATTCTCGAGACGGAAGACAAGGTCGAAGTAAATATCCCGAGAAAAGCGCCAGCGGAGGCGTCGCGATAGAAAGTAACGATCGTTGCCCTAGAAAAACATCCTCCGTGTTCAGACTCCTCTTCGGTACTTTCCTCGTGGAAAAAAGAAGAGAGGAGAAAGAAAGAAGAGCGATCTCGTCCGGTCGTCTTCGAAGGACGATATTGGATATTTGTTCGACGAAATACGGCGGATTTTTATTGGCAATTACTTCTCCTTCGTGGAATATGTTCGAGATGAATCGACGGCTTGCTTCGAGACTTAAGATCGCGAGTCTTGAAACATTGAGATTAATTTTTGAACAATCGTCAAAATAATTACGCCAGGAACAATGCCGAGAGTTCTGTTGCTCGATCGGCGAGTGAATTTTCTTGGGTGAAAAGATCGATCGACGACCTCAATAACGAGAGAATTATCGGACCCTTGGAAACGGCGCTTTCGGACGATTAGGCACACGATAAGCCACATTGTCCCTCCTTAAATCCTCGTGGTATTTCGAGGCGATACCTGCGCATACCGCGAGCACGTTTATCGCTCGATAACACCGTCCTAATCGAGAGTCTTAATTCTCACTAACGTGTCCTTGGACAAGGACACCGCTAATTCCCGTATCTTTGATCTTTGGGGCGTGGAATTTCGCGAAATTCTTAATCTAAAAATTTTCTATTCCATTTATCGCATCACGTGTGACACACGTCATTGTAAGCCAAGGGGTTAATTCTCACTAATTGTAGAAGTGTATGAATAAATTGCCCTTTTATCGGTTGAATACTATGCTCACTAATTCTCACTAATGTGTCCTTGGACAAGAACACCGATAATTCCCGTATCTTTGATCTTTGGGGCGTGGAATTTCGCGAAATTCTTAATCGAAGAGTCAACTTCCGATTTCTTGGTTCAATTCCATCTTTCGGACGATTAGACACACGATAAGGAACGTCGTTTCTCTTTAAATCCTCGTGGTATTTCGAGGCGATACCCCCATATACTGTGAGCGCGTTTTATCGCCTGATAACACCGTCCTAATCGAGAGTCTTAATTCTCACTAACGTGTCCTTGGACAAGGACACCGATAATTCCCGTATCTTTGATCTTTGGGGCGTGGAATTTCGCGAAATTCTTAATCGAAGAGTCAACTTAGGATTTCTTAGTTCAATTTTATCTATATATTCTCTCTTTTTGTGACTGAAACGATACTCTCAGGGGTCAATTTTATGATTATCTGATCTTGTTTTAAAATTCACTGACATCAATCATTTTAGTGCTGAGTGTATTAGCTAGTCTGTTAATGCTAGAACTACCAAGCAAGTCATTCTGACTGGTTTCGAATTGTTTCCAAAAATTCTCCAAACTTATAGACTAGTCTAATTGAACGGATATTCTACGTTAATCTTAGAAAACGTAGATTATCAAATCGATCGTGTTCTCCACCTCTTGATTTTCCCTTTGTCAAAAACAAACATTTAATGTATCGAAATAGAATTGGTTTTACGTTGGTAGTTCTAGTATTAACGTGCTGTGGTAAAAGTTGTCGGTACGGTTTAGCAGATATTAGGGAAACCACAAAGTAATGCCGTTTCTTTAATTAAATCCGAGTAAATAAATTTCTAATAAGTTTTTATTTTTAATGAATGATGTAATTTTCTCTCGTTATGAATACACTGCAAAACCAAGTGTGTTATTTTAAAACACATGAACTTATTATTTCCTTGTAGTCACTTTTTAGACGTTTCCCGGTGTGTTATTATTTAACACAGTACATGTTTGTTATTTTGAAGCATGTAGGTGTGCTATTTTAAAATATAAATATAACACACATGTACTGTGTTAAATAATAACTAGACTGCGGATGTTTATGCAAATTTCGAGTTTCACAAATGCAGGTGAGACAGGAAAACCTACCTAGGGATTTATTGAACTTAATAAATATTACAACAAATACCATACTTTGGATATTTTAGATATATTTTTATATTATGTTGTTTTTGTATATTTTAGCCGTATTTAATTTGTCATAAATGCATAAAAATCCGCAGTCTAATAATAACACACCGGGAAACGTCTAAAAAGTGACTACAAGGAAATAATACGTTTATGTGTTTTAAAATAACACACTTGGATTTGCAGTGTAACCTCTTGTCATTTAGTGTGCAAATTTTCAATATTGGATTGATAAAAGTCAATTGGTGTTTGAACAAAATATCTAGAGAAACGACATTACTTTCCGGTCCTTCTAATACTTTCAATTGGCAATCGAATGAATATGCTGCTCAGGGTTATTTGCAATAAAATGAAGGAAACACAATTACGATGTATGAGACTATTCAACATGGATTTTTAAAAAGCTCTAGCTCTAAAACGATTAAAGTTGAATACACTATCCATCTTTCTTGCAACGGAGAACAAAGGATGGTCCGTTTGAACGCATTCTCATCACGACTACTCCAGTTACGTTACTAGCTACACAGTCTTCAGGTCCAAAGGGGTTAAATCGAGGCGCGTGCTTGGAAATACCGAAGGTGTCTCCGATATCACGTTTTCGTAGTCGACGGTGAGATCGATTGGCGAGTTGGCGCGAAGTTTGCCGTGCCGGGTGCACCGAGCAGACGGAGATTTAGTCGGGAGTTAAATCTCGGCTGGAAACTGCGGGCTTCTAGGTCGTTTGTCAGTGGCCAGACGGCAAAGTGCATTTCGCAGTTTATCGCGAGTTTCACTCCTGCGTTCGCACCGGAGACCGCCTTGGGCCGTTTCATTTTGTTAGTTAAATAAGATAGTTGCTTCCCTTCGATTTCAACTATGCGAAATGTTCAATGGAAACGTAGATGAATTCTGGAAAGTTTTGCAATTGAAATTGTCAACGGGAATGAAACTCGGGAATATTCTCTGGAGGGGGACTGCGATGGATATGGAGATGGAGGGTTGAATTCTCAATTAAGGGTCTGAGTTCCAATCTCTGTCAACTCTATGAGATTTTTCCTGAGTTATTATCTGATACACCGTAGTTTCGTTAACTTCGAAAACCACTTAAAACAGTGGGCTATAGGCGAAATGACCATAGCAGTTGGGGTACTGTAGTGGCTCAGAAACTAAAGAGTTGAACTCCCAAAAACTGGACACGAATTCAAATCCTCCATCAACTCTACGAGATTTTTCCCGATTTATTATCTAATACTCTATAGTTTCGTTAACTCGAAAGCTACTTTAAACTGAGGGCAAGGCGAAATGACCATGGCAATTGGGGGACTGTAGTGGCTCAAAAACTAAAGACTTGAACTCCCAAAAACTGGACCCCAGTTCAAATTCTCCATCAACTCTGGGATATTTTTTCTAAGTTGTTATCTAAGACATCATAGACTCGGTAACTGGAAAGTCGCTTGAAACAGTGGACCCTATCGGAAAATGACCATGGCCCACTTAAAACGGTGGGCCCTAGGCGAAATGACCATAGCAGTTGGGGGACTGTAGTGCCTCAGAAACTAAAGCCTTGAACTCTCAAAAACTGGAGACGAATTCAAATCCTCCATCAACTCTGCGAGATTTTTCCCGATTTATTATCTAATACTCTATAGTTTCGTTAACTCGAAAGCTACTTGAAACTGTGGGCAAGGCGAAATGACCATGGCAGCAGGGGGACTGTAGTGGCTCAAAAACTAAAGACTTGAACGCCCAAAAACTGGACCCTAGTTCAAATTCTCCATCAACTCTGGGATATTTTTCTAATTTGTTATCTAAGCATCATAGACTCGGTAACTGGAAAGCCACTTGAAACAGTGGACCCTATGGGAAAATGACCAGGGCAGTTGGAAAACTACAGTGTCTCAGAAACTAAAGACTTCAAGTCCCAAAAACTCAACCAGAGTTCAAATCCTTCGTCAACTCGGTACGATTTGTCCTAACTTATTATCTAATACACCATAGCCTCATTCGTTTGGAATCCACCTAAGATAGTACGTCCTACGCGAAAGAACCATAGAAATTTGATAGCTATGAAGGATAAGGAGGAAAAGGTTCAAATTGGCAATCAGTGAGTTCTAGTTTTAAATTCTTCTCTGTCGCTTCTAGAAAATTCGTCTTAAATTACTGATAAATATGCCGTAGCCTCGTCGTTTCAAAATCTACTTACAATTGTAATTTCCAACTATCCAATGCAAAACGAAGATATTCCACAGACACCTTTCTCTGGACCGCGCTTCCTTTCTGTCCATAAATTTCACCGAAAGTCCAACTTCTCTCTTCGCTCTTCTCGAAAACAACTTCTTCCTCCGCAATCCTCCGAACGAGTTATTTTTCCACAAAACCTACGAGAATTTCTCCTGAAATTTTCCTCTCCCTCTCTCGAGAATTCATTTCAACGTCGCGACGTCGATCGACGGTCGGCACCCCATACTTCCGGCCGTTTCGCCGGTTGTACGTATTAATTCACGAGGCGACTTTCGTGGGCTAACGAAGGGAATTAACGTCACCGTTACGTTCGCCCGAGGTCTCCGTCGACGGTGTTCCATTTCTATGGAAATTCTCCACCGTCTACGTGCTCCGACGAGCGTCCGTGAGATCCTTCGCGAGACGTGTTCGCAGCTCGTGCGATTTCTGTGAAAAACTCCGGCATTTTTCTCCCATTAAAAGTGGCAAACGAAAAAGGAAAAATCAAAAAATGTCGATTTGCAGCGATCCTCCGACAGAGTATCCACATAATCGTACGAATTTGAAGACAGAAGAGACGCCGAACGACAGAGGACAATTCCAATGATTCGGTTGAATGTCTGCTTTCGTCGCAGGAAACCACAGCCCGACTTCCGGTTCGTCTCGCGGTTGAACCGAGACAAAGTGAACATTTTTATTTTGCTTTACGAGACACGTTAGTCGTTCGTGCCATTTCTGTGAAAAACTCCGGTATTTTTCTCGCGTTAGTCAGTCACCTGTGATTGACGACTATATCCGTCATGTGCGAAGTTTTGGTACCATTTGCTATTTAACATATTAAGCGCCACACCGGTCCCTACGGATTGATCGTTCATTTTTCGTTCATGTTGACGCTGATCAATGAAAATCAACGATTAGCTTTTTCCCTAAGTTAACTGTCGCCCCTCACCAAGCCCTAATTAGTGCTTTTATGTAAGAAATAGATCATTTTATAAAAAATTAATATAGTTTATTAAAACAAATAGAAAAATATCTTACCTAATAAAGAGCCTAAGCGGAAAATGTAGTACCGGTCTCTAAAAACATGCTTGGCGCTTAACGTGTTAACCAGTCAGCTACGTTTGACGACTATATCCGTCATGGAGAAATGAGAGTATATCCTGTCATACAATTATATCCGTCACGTGAGAAACTTATTGTTAGTTATCATTTACAATTTAACCATTTAGCTATGACGCGCGAGTATACTCGTCATCGCACAATTTTCGTGGCACACCTAGATGTGCGCTCTCAAAAGAAGTCGCCACAGTTAACTACAGTAAATCCTGGATAAATGCACAGAATTCGGGACCGAAACGGTGCAATTACGAAGTGGTGGTTTCTATTTTGTGTTTACGTTCGGGCTCCAGCCGAGCGTGAACTTAGAAAAGAACAGACAGTAGAAGAGACAGAGAGATCCAAGCTACAGGGGGACCGACCCGAACGTGTCGGTGAGGCAATACTAATTGGAGGCTTGAACTTTTACATTTTTGATTTTTTTTGTTGAAAACTTCGCTAACGTATTTGTGAGATTTTTCTGATTAAAATGATACCAAACACGACATAGTTTAAGCAATTTTTACTTAATATTTAATTCGTTTACTTGCTATTTAGGTAACTCAAACATATCGTGTTTGGTATCATTTTAATCAGAAAAATTACACAAATACGTTAGCGAAGTTTTCAAAACAAAAAAATCAAAAATGGAAAAGTTCAAGCCTCCAATTAGTATTGCCTCACCAACACGTTCCGATAATATCATGTAACACTGCCTCGTTGTCGAACGTCGAGGTTCCACCGAGGGGGATCTCCCTATGTGGAGGGGATAGTCGCGATGCATTTATCCGGGGAAACCCCTTGTGCATTTATCAAGGTATTACTGTAGTTAAAATAGCAAACGAAAGAAAGCAAGGGCTATCTAGTTTTAGCGATCCTCCGACAGAGTATCCACATAATGGTACGAATTGGAAGACAGAACGAACACCAAACGACAGAGAAGGATAATTCGAGCTGTTCGGTTGAATGCCTGCTTTCGTCGAAGGAAACCACAGCCCGACTTCCGGTTCTCCTCGCGGTTGGACCGAGACCAAGTGGAAATTTGTACCATGCTTCGCGATTCTCGACGATCGGGATTTAACGGACGTTCAACGCTTGGGATTAGCAGGATTAGGAAGTGGGTCGAGGAGTTTGCGGAGGATGTAAATCCACTGAGGATCCTGCGAACGAGGCTCTTGGTCCTCTGGTATTAACTCTTGCGGATATCGCCTTTGTAGACGCAAAGGATGAATCGTGAAAGGCGAAGCACTTTCCTTACGGTATGAAATTTAATTGCAAGGTACATCTCTCTCGACATTCCTTTCGTTCTTTCACCACCAAATTCGGACCTTTGAGGCCTACAAGGAAATTGGAGCGTAAGTGTGCTCGCTGGAAAAGATTTTGAACTTCGTTCCATCGAGGAATCTTTCTCTTATCCTTCAAAGGTACGTAGAGTCGTTGCTGCGAGGGATTTTAACGTCGTTCTCGTTAAACGTTGCTCTCGCTTTTTCGGTGCGGTAATGCCCCACGTAATAACGGTTATTTATAGGCAGTAAATGCCGTTTGCCATTCTCCTCTGCCTTTTTCGCGCTCCTCCCTTTCCTCTCGTTCATTCTATCTCTCTTTCTCCGACGTCCCTTCGACTGTGTTCCTTCCTCGGAGGAACCGCGATAACTCTCTTCACCGGTTTGGAATTCGGCCGAATTTTATTTCTCTTCTTTTCTTCGAGCTACGACCTCGTCTCGGCTCAAGTGGCCAGGCTATGGTCAAAGGCAAACCTCGAGTACTTCGATCGAAATGTACGCTTCGTTTCTTCCTTCTCTATTCCTTCCGAGTATTCTTCTTCTCGGTCAATGCCTCTCGATGTATCGAATCGTCGGTTCCATGCGTTTTGAGAGTCAAATTCTCCAGACGGTCACTTCAGTGGAGCGCTTTGCGGGTGGAACTATTTTTAAATATTGAGAGATGATCATTTCTTTAGCGATCCAAAATCAAGTTTTTATTAGAAAGTCTGAGTGTTGATGCGTAGAAATTATAAATTAATATTTTTATAATTTTATTTAAAATGTTGTATTTCCATTTTTCGACTGTAATCGTGTATATATGTGGCGATAAATTATAATTAACACTAGGTTTACGGAAGGTGTCAAATTGACGGGTTCGTACCATTTTAAAAACACCTTCTGAACTTATGGAGACGTGGTAAACACTGTAGATGTTTCACATGGAGCTTATAATATACAAAATACTTAATTGATTATCTCCTTTGCTGCCTGACCCTTCGTTTTTAAAATCTTTATTTAATATATTGCGGTATGACAGAATTACACGTTCGTAAATCTAGTGTTAAATTTTTTGTCAGACGACGTATATGCGTTCCTAGTTCTCAAAGGGTTAATTCCTTGCCTTATGATTTCTATTTTAACACATTATTAATCAGAGACGTCATATTGTCTTATTTTCTCATTAACTTTCGGCAAAAATCGCCTTCCACACGCGCCAGTTTCCACAAAAATCACCCAGTCGATGATGAGTGAACGTAGATACTTTTGAGTATTGAGAGATAATCATTTATATGGCGATTTAAAATCGCCGTTCAAGTAGAAAGTTAGAATATTAACCCTTTGCACTCCGAATTTTTTATTAACTTTTTGTCAGATAAGCAAATATAATCTCGGAAAATCTTCTACTGTTGATTATTCGTTTTTATTTAATACTAGGAACAATTGTAGACACTGTGGTGTATTCCTGTTGAAATGCATCATTATTCTTGATTTCGAAAAGTCGATAATTAGTATATGAAAGATGAAGTGTCACAGAAAGGTGTGTCGAGTGTAGTTCGACATAGGAGTGCAAAGGGTTAATGTATAGAAATTATAAATTACTATTTGTGTAACTATATTCCAACGCCTATATTTTAATTATTAAACTTCAATTGCGGATACATGCGACAATAGATCCTAGTTAAATTTTTTTTCAGGCCACATGTACGTGTCGCTAGTCCGCAAAGGGTTAACAATATCCGCAATAACTCAGAATTAATTCTAGAAATAAGAATTTGTCTATAATATAAACGATCATATGACGAAAATTTGTCTGTAATATAAATGATCATATAGTCGATCATATATCAGATATAGCGATAATATTAGGATATAATGGTATATCCATATACAAATCTGTAGTTTGTAACATTTATTACAGTTCACTGTAATACTAACATCGTAAAAGTAATTTCAAAAGCTCGGAAATCACTTCGCCAATAGTGATATCGCGGAATAATGGAACGAGCCAGACGATGACACTGTCGTTCTGGCGTCATTGATCGACGTCGAAAGTAGGACGGTATTAACGAAGTTCATATATATCTGCGAATTCACGGTGTCTCGAGAAAACGAGAAGTCGAAAAACGCAGAAACATCGAGAGATTGATTTTCACGCGATTGCATGTAGCGTTCGTCGAGTGAATTGAATAAGGCTAACGAACCGATTCTTCGGCATTCTCCAAGAATCGACCGGAAGTAACGTCGATACCAAACGGAAATCGCGCTGGTACCAACAGGAAATTACACCGGTATCAATTAAATGCTACGAAGAACAAAGTAGGACAAAGGTAAAATGAAAAGGGGAGGTGGGGTTTTTTTTTTGTGAAGGCAATTTGCACTTTGCAGTTTCACGGTGCATCGGGGTTGTATGGTAACCGAGCTTCTTCAAAAGCTTTCTTTCTTTTTCCCCGCTTTTCGCAGGATCTCGAGGGTCGTGACGCAAGAAGGGGCTGTAGGGAGGCCAAGGGCTAAACGACTGCGATGAAAGAGAATGGGCATTCTAATTTCAAGTCTTTTCCAGCCATTCTCAGGCGTTTCGAGAGAAAATATCGCTCACCTGACACCTACCAAGTTATCTTTCGTGTAATTGCATTTATCTCTGTGCAAAAATATATTCACATTGTTGCTTTTACGTCACAGATGTCTTCAGATCGTAGGAATGGAGATTTAGATCAGTGAAAAGCCCACAAATTTTGCAAAGTTAATTTGACAAAAACGACGTAGTCACGAACAAAAATGAATATTTGATTATTGGAAGTTTAACAGGTTGAACGCCACCGGTATTTCGTTAGTTTCGTCATTTCTACTGAAATGGAACTTTTTTTTGTTAAATTGACACTTTTATAAAGCAGAAACTTTAACCAGTTAACTGTGGCGACTTGTTTTGAGAGTGCGCACCTATTGTCCGACAACTGAAAGATGGCTAAGGAGCGGCGGTACCTCTCATTTTCTTATACCTATGCACACCATTTCGTTTTTGGAATTTTCAAACTCAATTCTCTAAAGTACACCCTTTGCATAGTCGTTTACTTTAGGAGGTTTAGTTTTGGCATTCCAAAAACGACATGGTAGGAATAGGGAAATGATAACGAGAGGTTTCGCTGTTCAAAAGTCGAGAGATGAGTATAAATCTATCTCAAATTATTTATACTTTTTAATTATTCGTTTTATTTCGACATGGACTCAAAATATTCCAAAGATCTTGAAATTTAGGAATATATTTTAGTGTTTGTCAAATTTACAATTTAAATAACCTGTGGTCGCTAACTTTTACGCATGACGAGTATACCGGGGAATTAATTTTTGTTCAATTTGTTATAAAATAGAATATTTTTTTTGCAGTGAGAAGTAATATCGTTACACCTAAAGTACCACGTCAGGATTAAACGGATACAAACGACATAAAATGTAGTGCGTTCAATATATTACGTTTAAAAATTTTAAAGAAGAAAAAAATCGACTTGCTCATTGGAGTTTTCTTTCTCATATGACGAAATTTTTCGTTATGCCCGGTTAACTGGTTAAAGATACGTTCAAGTAGAAAGTTAGAATATTAACCCTTTGCGCTCCGAATTTTTTATTAACTTTTTGTCAGATAAGCAAATATAATCTCGGAAAATTTTCTACTGATGATTATTCGTTTTTATTTAATAGTAAGAACAATTGTAGACACTGTGGATAGATATACATTCGACAGACTTTTATCATTTTAATAAGAATATTTAAATATTCAGTATGTCTGTACATTCACAAATATTACAATTTAAAACTTTCATGAAATTTCATTGAATTCAATAGCGTCCAACGGTGACCACCATGTGTTAACAGTGTAGAAAAGAAATTAAATACGAATTGCAAAAATGAGTGGGCAATTTCACGCGGTGCTGAGGGAAATTGCAAGGATTCAGCACTCACCTTGTTCGCCAAGTCGAGCATATTTCCGGTACCTCCGGCCGCAGCCTCGACGAGCTTCTGAAGGGTGTGAGGTTCCGGAGAGAGATCTCGTGCTCCGCTGTCGAACTCCCAACTCTCATGCCGTCCAGATACTGTGCCTGAGAATATAGGAAACCATACGACAAGTTATCCCTATTCTACAATGACCTTGAAAATTTATACGATTATAGAACTTTCTCAATAAAGATAAACCAACTTTATTCAATTAAAACAAAAAAAAATGTATGTGCAACATGGATCATTTTATTTTCTGAATTCCTGTGTCTCAAAAAGGGGACGACTGAGTCATATGGTAGCTTTGCGATATCCTTCCAGTGGGAGATCGATGGGCTCAGAGTTAATATTACGTTAAATTATAAGATATATCAAGAATAACTATTTTAACGATTTAATTCTGAATTATTTCATAGACAGTCACAAAATAAATCCTATGACAAGAGATTAACCCTTTCACTGTGGACTACTCTCAGATGCGATCACTGAGGACTGAATACTTTTTCGCGTCGAATGGATATACGACAGAAACAATTGTCGAATATATAATATATATAAAGCCATAATAAACATCCAAAGCGGTTGCTTGGCGCGTATTTGCGCCCCTAGTCTCCATCGATGCCTTTCGCAGGACGCATATATGCGACCATACCAGCCAAAGGGTTAATAAGATAATAGTCTCAGCGATTAAAAAGACATCGAAAAGCTATGGATTCTAGAAGAAATAACTATAATAGTGAAAACAATACACTGCAAAACCAAGTGTGTTATTTTAACACACATAACCGTATTATTTCCTTGTAGTCACTTTTTAGACGTTTCTCGGTGTGTTATTATTTAACACACTACATGTGTGTTATTTTGAAGCATGTAGGTGTGTTATTTTAAGATATAAATATAACACACATGTGCTGTGTTAAATAATAACATACTGGGAAACGTCTAAAAAGTGACTACAAGGAAACAATACGTTTATGTGTTTTAAAATAACACACTTGGATTTGCAGTGTAAAGTCTACCAAAGAACAAAGTTTCAATACTGCAAATTCTTCAATTAGACCAGTTTCATCACTATCAATGACAAAAACTCATCAAATACCTCAATGTAAGACCGCAAAGAGTAAAAGCCTCGCAATAAATGGATCGTTATCAACGAGCTAAAGTTTCATTTTAATTGTAATAAATGGCAACTCGTTTTATTCGTCCACCGACGGCCGATCGAATATCGATATGAAATGGCAATATTTTATTTAACAGCGATATTTTACCATGCCATTGGACACCGTCGGCTCGTATTCCATCGATGGGTGAGTTTCCATCGGAAACCCTGTCGGCCATCGTTGCCGGGAATTTCGGGAAACGTTGACGCCGATGGAGATGCGCACGGATATCCGTAATCTCCATTTCCGCCCGTCAATCTCGCGTCGCGTTTGTTCACGTAAAACGGATCGATTTGCTCGCTCGAATTATTCGGTTTTATACATTTTTAATCCTACTGGTGTATGCTTATCATGTTGCATTATTCACGGCGGAAAAAGGTATCTCGGGATTTAGGTATTTAGAGGGAACCTTTTGAACTTGGTTCTTCAAGGGGTGTAAGTGGTTTTTAGGGAGGCTTTTAAAAAAGGCTCTGAAATTCTATGATGAGTAGGTACACTTTTAGATGGGATATCTGTGTGCAGGTTTAAAAGCTACTTCAAGACTATTTTTACTGCTTTCTGTGTGTAACTATTTTTACCGAGGGGCCTCCATCGACACCTTTGCGTTTGAATGCAAATGACTCACGAAATGATTAGGAGGTATATAATGTAACATAAATAACATCAAATTATGTAAAATGACTTTAACGTTTATACATTTCTTAGGATTTTTTTAACAAATGAAGATTTAAATTGGCCGAAATTGAGAGTAATTATTACACTACAGATATTTCTGCAAATTTCACTCACTGAATGTTACAACGAGTACCATATTTTAGATATCTCAGATATATTTTTCGTATTACATGGTTTTTGGGTATTTTATCAGTGTTAAATTTATTAGAAATCATAAAAATCGGCAGTCTACTAATTATACACATCGAATGCATATTATGCTCAACGAAGTTGTTATTAAACTTTAACCAGTTAAATGTGGCGAAAATTCTTTTGAATTTTGGGTCACGAAAATCGAGAGATGGACATAAATCTATTTCAAATTATTTATACCCTTCAGTTATTTAGTTTATTTCGGCATGGCCTCAATATATTCCAAACATTTCGAAATTTACGAATATAGTTCAGTTTTCCTCTAAATTACAATTTAAATAACCGGTGGTTTTACGCATGACGAGTATACTCGCCAAACACAGCTAACTGGTTAACGGTCCGGACACCCAGTAAGTAAAAGTGTCATGCCGCTTATTTGGCGGTATTGACCCGTTAACACTAGATTTACGGATGTTGATATACCTATTTTTCTGAAGTAAGCCAATTTGACTCATACAAGAAAATTGAAGTTTTTTGCAAAGAAAATAGTTCCAATCCAATTTAAATGTAAGATCTATTATTAAAAAGTTAACCAACCAATATATTATACATATAGTAATCAAGTTATTAATGAGCCAAATTGACTCCGTAAACCTAGTGTTAAGGGTTAAAAAAAATGTAAATAAATCTTGTTTCTAACAAGAAATAGTTTACGAAGAAAAGTAGACTAATGAAGATTAAGATTTCCTCGAAACTTTTAATTCGATTGATTTCTTACCTATTGAAATTCGTTGCTTTTGAGAAATGTTAGTAGTCAAAGCTATTTAAAAATGAAAAAAGTAAATAGTTTTTGGAACAGTAAGGCTTACCGAGACTGTTATCGCTGCTGGTCGGCAGATATTCCGGGGTGTGCGTGTGATGGGGACTGGTTCTGTGCTTGCCGGATCTGAGGGCCTCGATTTCCGGTCGCAGGGCCAAACGCCGTCTGAGGAACTCTTGATAGGAAATGCGACCGTGCTCGTCCGCCCCCAATTCCCTCATCAACTCCTCCACTGAATTTTCCAGGTTCAGTTCTCTGCATACCGTCAGCAAGTCCTGACTGTAATGACAATTTTTCACCTTTATATACTCCTGAGAATTGTTTATTATTCCTTTTTTTTTTAAAGTATAAGTAAATGCCCTCGTGCAAGTACTTTTGCAAACATTCTGTCTAAACCATCTGGTGATGATCATGACAAACCGTTAAATTACAAAAGTTAATCATCTTCTTCTTTTCAATAAATATAATAACAAAAATCATATTAACCTCTTGCCGTATGATTGCTTTTGTGCTTGCCTCCGCAATAATTTAAAATTAAATAGTTAAAATATAAATCAGCCAATGTTTCTTGATATATTGTATAATTTAAATGTAACCTTAATATTATAGAAATAATTTTACGCTGTCGTGTCTCATTAATATTTTCCAATCGTTAGGCGTAGATAAATTAAAGAAAGAATAGAAAATTGCACTCCTATTAACTCCTTGATGTACGATTTCTTTTGTGACTGCCTTCGCAGTTATTCAGAATTAAATTAATAAAATAAAAATTGATCAGTGATTCCTGATATGTTGTATAATTTAACGTAATATTAACACTTTACCGACCGGTAGTTTTGTAACATTCTACCCCCTTCTGACCGATCACTTGGCCACAAATACTTCCTTGATACAGATATCTATTCGAAAATTACAAATTCTCGTCATTGACTCCTTAACACAGGTAACCACAATGATAAATGACAATTTATTAATTGTAGTAGCAACCGATTAATAAGTTAACCCTTAAATGCGCGATTTTATTTTTCTAATCAGAAAAAATGTTTTTAATTTCCATATATAGTTTAGATTATAGGAAAAACATTTAAAAAATTCTTTTGAAAGAATTCAGCTTCTAAATTACCTGAAAATCCTTTGTTGCATTTATGCAACACTGCTTGTTCCTAGGTAAGCAGATGTATGGGGAATTATTGACTCATGTAAATAGAATAAAAAAATATGTTAGTACTTAATTATAGTTCTATTTATTATTATAGTTATAAAAACAGTTATTTTCTCTATCATAACAAAGACCGAGGAAAGTTATTCCAATATTACTTTTTTCCGCGCCGATGAAAACCCGCTAAAACTGACAAATAATTAAAACATATGAAAGTTGGTGCCACTGCACCTGTCAAAAATGTACAAAGTACACTATAGTCTATGACAAAGTTCGTTCAGAAACCGTAATCCGTTCAGATTTTGTTTTATTCTCATAGAATTAGTATGTTGCAAAAATGCAACTCCGCGAATTTAAGGGTTAAAAGTTCAAAGACGTTGGACCCGAAAAGACTATTAACTCTAGGTTGACGCAAGCCGTCAAATTAACGGATTCCTACCTTTTTAGAAGGGCCTACCAAACTTATATAGACTCCGTACAGTAGATATTTCACATGTATCTTATAATATACAAATTACTTAATTCCTCATCTTATTTACTGCTTAATCCCTCTATTTCCAAAGTCTTAATTTAATATATTACAATGTAACAGATTTCACGTCCATAAATCTACTGTTAATAGGCTTCCGGTCGGTAAAGTATTAATATTATGGAAATAATTTTACACCGTCGCGTCTCACTAATATTTTCAACTCGACAGGTTTAACAAAACTTGAAAATTTCCTATCCAATTTACCACACCACCAATGTCACTCATCATTATCCGGCAAGTGGTTAGAGAGCGTATGAACGTCAAACACTCTCTAAATAAACCATAGAGTACATTTGCATGTGTATTCCTATAACAACGTTACCCAGGAAAACCGTTCATCTAAAATGAATAAGCAGCTAAAATGAGGGAGCTCGATTACATTTTAGGGGACGGTTCGAGCACCAAAAGGAAAACGTCGGTTCCCCGGTTATCCGGAAACGGCGAAATTTCTGTAATCGCCGTCGACTGCGACGAAACGCGAAACGTTGACGGTAGAAAACGCATGGCAGGAAGGGGGATGAAACAAAAAGGGGCGAGTCTGTCCGCCGTCGTTAAAATCCGGCCGCCGGTCGTGATTAATGCGGCGCAATCAATGCGCGAGCATTGCGTAATTTGCGCGTAAACTCGTCGCCGTTTAGACGTCTGCGCGTCGACGATCCGAAATATTATTCGTCCACGGTTCGCTGTCTCCTCGCAAGGGATGAAAGTAGGGGTGAAAAAATGTGAAAATAGAGATTTTCTTCGTGTCAAGAGCCAGGATGAAATTTATGGATGGAGAAACTTTGATGAGCATCGAATTGAAGTGCAATTTACATAAGAAATTTATATCAGCTAGAAATTTTGTGACGTAGATTTAATTAATGTGAGAAAATTTGTAAATTATAATTGTTCGATCGTAGGAATGTAAATTAGAGATCTTTTTATCAATGTATCTCGAATGAAACGAGAACTCGAGACTTTTGTAAGAGCGCTGCTTGACCTTCAACCCCATATCGCGGGGCGTCGTCTTTTATCGCGAAAAGAGAGCTGTGTGTTCACGAAGTAAGCCAAGAGCAAGAAACGAGATGTTCTTTCATCTAACATGAATTTATTTCTTTCCATTGTCTGTGAATATTATAAAAATTCAGGAGACTTACCACAAGTAATTTTTTACTATACCCATAGTTCTTATAGTTTTACACAGAAAATTTGATCTCAACCCTTTAGCGAGCCAGTAACATTATGAAAAAATGTTCTATAAATACCATTATTATTTTAAACTCCAACGAATACCTTAAGATAAATAAAAGTCAACACTAGTTCAGTTTTTTAAAAATACTTCATTTTTTTCGAAAAAATAAGACAAAAGAAATACTATTGATACCAGAAACGTATTATTACGTTTGATTGGCAGACACGTACATTTACCTTCAGAGGTGGCAAAACATTAAGTGCCCGTAATATTACGGTCGCAGTAATTTAGTCAAAGTAGATGGCGCACGTAATAACACGTGTAAAGTCGTTAAGGGGTTAACCCTTTGCGGACGGAGACATTTTTGAATACTGACAGTTAAGCGTTTATTTGTCAGTAAAGAAACACTTTTTTATCAGAAATTTGGATAGTTAATGTATATGAATTATAAATTACTCCACTTTGAATCCTATCTCACCGGTTGTATTTCAATTTTTCAATTTTAACCGTATATACATATGGCATTAAACTATAATTACATTTTTTCTCCGGCCGCATATATGCGTCGCTAGTCCGCAAAGGGTTAATTCACAAGACTTTTGTGAATTGCGTGACACTTTTTTGCAAATCTCCATCGATCCAAAGATGTAGAATAAAGCCTGGAAAAATTCTGCCAAATAATTTTCATACACCCTGTACGTACCATCGAGAAACGCGCCTTCTCAGCCTTCGAAGTGACAGTCTCTCCAAAGTTCTCGATTCCCATGGTTTCGGTGATTCCATCCTCCCCCTTAGAATCCTCTTTTGTTGCCGATCTCTCAAAAGATTCCCGAGAAATCTCACAATTCGCGATCAAAGATCCGATCGTAGCAGACCGACGAGAAACACTGGAAACGTTTCGTGCCGCAACGCGCTTCCAGCTCCAAGAGTAAGAGTCGAAGAGGAGCCGAGAGGAAAAAGGAAACGCACGGAGAACGCGGAGGGAGGTAGGCGGAGGGATATTCTCATGAGTGCGACTTAATCCACCACGATGGGTGTCGCTCGTCTCTCATTTTTCCGCTCGCCCTGCGGTTTTACGGCTGACACGTGGGTTTATTTTAAATGGCCGCGCCTTCCTGACCGATTCTCGCGGCTGATCTTCCGCGACAATGATCGAGAATCTTTGAGAAACCATTACGATAACGGTGAGTTCGTTTTCTTGAGATTCGTTGCTCTTGAAAGTTCGATTTCGAGGTTTGCGACGATTTTGCGGAGGTGTTTCGGAGGTGGGCTATCGTTTGAATTATTGAAGACGACATCTGCGGCAAAGATGTTTCTTGAAGGAGAGAAGATGGGATTTGTGATTTTGAAAGTTGATGTTTGGATATTTTTTAAAGTTGCGGAAGTAGCGAGGCGGTTCCTCCTTTCGAATGTGTCAAGGTGTTCGGCTACGTAGGCGGATTGACGATGGGGAAACTACTTGTTCTATCTGGGAACATTGTAGCTTTACAGAGGCTAAAAATGTTCTGTCAAGTGTCGTCACTTTTTCCACTTCAATTTCTATGTTTAACACGTTGAGTGCGTCGCCGATCTTTGATATACTTTCCACTCACGCGGTAACGCGTAAGGTACAGTAATCCCCCCTATAACACGGTAGATTCGTTCCGCGTTATAGCAAAACTCGTTATAGTCGTATAACGCGCTCTATGACCCCGTATAACGCGTCATGTACAAATGATTCAAGTAAATCGAATAATAAGGAAAAACTAAATATGTGCATTTTACTAAAATCAAACTAAGAACATTGTAAATAAAAAAACTTATACATATGTAATTAAAACACAGTTAATTTAAAAAAAAATTACATAATTCCAAAAATAGTTATGTTACATGTTTATTCGCTGTCGGAGCTGTATGAAATAACGTTAACATTATTTAACTGTTTTGTAATTTTTCATTTCTTAAAAATCTGCATTGTCACAAATTTTATAAGAACACAATTGACATAATGTGCAAACGTACGTGAAATTGATTATGTACAAATTCATTATAAATTTCACACTACAGAAATATAACGTGGAAAATCCGCGCGTTATATGGGGGAAAACACGTGTTATACGAGGGACATGAAATCGCGTTATATGAAAACGCGTTATAAGAGTACCGTGTTATAGGGGGGATTGCTGTATTCACAAATTTCAAAAGAAAGAGAAAAAGGTGCATAATAAGAAAAATATAAAATAAAAATAAGAAAACTGACAAAACAAGTTATTATTTACTGTAATATGTGCAAATCTCAACCACATCTTTACTTCAAATATTTTAATAACCTTCACTAAATTTTACCATAAAATTTTTAATTGTAATTAATAATTTAACCCTTGACAATGCCGGTCTCACGCACCGATGTCGACCGAACGAAAAATTCGCTGTCAATCCCTAGGAACTGAGGCTGTCTGAACGGAAAGTTCACTGTCAGTCCCCTGGGACTGACGCCGCACTCAACGTGTTAACACTAATTACCAAGCAAGTCCAAGTGGCTCGCTCACAATTTTTTTCCAAAAGTCTTCCAAGTTTAGAGAACAGTCATAGAATAGATATTCTATATTGATCTTATAAAATATAGATTACGGAATCGATTACCTCTTCCACTTCTTGAAATCTCTTTTTCTCAAATACGTTATTATTTCTATCGAAAGATTCTAATCAGTTCTCGATACCCACCGCATCAACAGTTGTCTACAAAGTACACCCCCTCAGCGCAAAAGTATCGCAATACATACCTAGAAGCATGTCAAGTTCAAAGGCTAACACGGTTCATACTAGGGGTACCGAAAAGTAATCAATTTTTTTTTTGCTGGCGAACAACATATATTTATTAAAGAAATCTTAAATACTCATCAACAAAATAATTTCCATAATTTTATAACACTTTTTGCCAGTGTTCGATTCCCTTTTAAAAAAAAGTCCTTCGATTTTTTATTGAAAAACGTTTCCAATTACGTTTTCACTTCCCCAATTTTGATTATTTTTTGGTACCCCTAATATAAAGAAGATCTAAGTTTACGTGGTTATAGGATTATACTGAAAGTAGAAAAGATCAGGTGCAATAGTAAAATACTTTTT
Source organism: Cerceris rybyensis (assembly GCA_910591515.1). Lineage (NCBI taxonomy): Eukaryota > Metazoa > Arthropoda > Insecta > Hymenoptera > Crabronidae > Cerceris > Cerceris rybyensis. Next base: position 10,762,977 of record OU342795.1, read on the forward strand.
CTTCCAGACACCTTGTATTTCTATTTTCACAGTTTGCAAAAATTTCCCGAGTCGAAATATTGAACCTATTTTCATTGTATTTACTGCTATCGGAACCTAATATGATACTTTTCAATACTAAAACTCCTAATTTAAACCGATAACTCCTTCTCAGTAAAATGATACTCCTATTTTTGTACTTTTAATTCCTAAATGTTGGGCAGTAAAAGGTTCAAATGTGGTTCAATATTTCGACTCGAGATTCTTCATGGATCACAGTTTGACAAGCTTCATCAACAATAATGTGTTATCTAACCAAATCGTTTTAACACTAGAACTACCGGCCTCAAATCTATCATATTTTAATAAATTAAATAAGTACTTTGAAAAAAGTGGAATCAAGCGGCGGAAAATTTGATCGATTGGGTGATTTATATTTATTGATATGGACGTAGAATATTTATTCTATGACTCTTATGTAAATTTGGAGAATTTTTGGAAAAAATTGTGTACGAGTCATTTTGACTGGTTTGGTAGTTCTAGTGTTAATCGGTGAATTCTCTTCCTACTTCAATGTCCAACACTTCCACCCTCACGATTTTCATCCCGCCTGTTCTCCAATTCGCTCAACCCATTTATCTGGCATATTTAACGTCAAGTTCACTCGCCAAGATTTACGGCTGGAATCCGATTAAACGACGAGGTGGTCGTTCGAAACGTTGTAGTAACGTAATGAATGCAATCCAATGATCGTCGGGTGCACGCTTCGAATAGAGTAAACACCGTTTCAAAGCGTCAGAGAGTGCAACGAACGCGAACTCGTTGCAGTAGGACGACTCGTAACGCATCGAGTGTCATTGACACTGTAGTTTTCTCTTCATTCGATTCAGAGAGATGGGTATCGTTTCTACTCACACGATTGTACTCTCGTTCGAGTTGTCATTAAGTGCAAAATGAGGAAAGTCGACGAGAGATCGACAATTGCCGAGAGTTTTCCGGAAGACGAGATTACTCGGAGGAAAGGAAAATGTGGTTGCGTGGGAAGAGGTGTCGTAACAGTTGCATGTCGTGAGAAATTGCGATTGAAGGAGATAGTGAATGGTGGAGAATTAAGATGATGAAATTCGTGGGTGGATTAACCCTTTGCACTCGAGAGGCGACACTATGACAGACCGGTGTTTGTCAAGTTTCTGGAGCTCTATAATTTTGTTTTTGATACGATAAGGTATACTTTATCTCAATTTTTTCGTGGACCAGGATCGGACTGCCTTCTTGGTATAAAATAAGTTTAAAGTATCTATAAAACACTTGCCTAACTTAGCAGAAATCGTTGAGTTGCTGGTTCCCTGAAACTAAAAGTCCTCGAGTGCCATGGGTCAAAGTATTGGGGTGACTCTTGTGAAATGGCGAATAAAGCTATTCACTTTTTCTGGATCCACCGGAATAAAAGAACTTTTACTTTTTAGTGTACGGTATATTTAAACTTTGCCTCCCTCGAAGAACTATGCAGATATTAATGAAATAATCCTAATATGGGAATAATGAGCACTTGGCGTTGTAATCAGTATGGAACTTTAGAGTTTGAATTAAAATTAGCAATGATTTAGAATTAGAAATTAAACTTAGCAATTAGCAAATAGTTTATGAACTTAATAAACTTATGAACTTTCAATGAGCTTGCAATGAGAGTGAACTGAACCGAATTGAACTGAATTGAACTAAACCAAACTAAACTGAACTGAACCAAGCTGAACTGAACTGAATTGAAATAAACTAAACTAAACTAAACTAAACTAAACTAAACTAAACTAAACTAAACTAAACTAAACTAAACTAAACTAAACTAAACTGAACTGAAGTGAACTGAACCAAACTGAACCGAACTGAACTGAACTGAACTGAACTGAACTGAACTGAACTGAACTGAACTGAACCGAACTGAACCGAACTGAACTGTAATGAACCGAACTAATCTGAACTGAACCAAACTAAACCGAACTGAACTGAACCGATCTGAACCTGGCGAATAAGAACCTGGACATAAAGAGACACACGGTGAAAGTAGGAAAGTAACGATTTTTGAACTTGGAACGATAATTTGGAGATAAGGAAGGAACTGTGACTGTCGAGGACGATAGTCGACTGTCGAGAAAATAGGATTTTCGACTTGGAATGATGGTTAGCAGTGAATCAGGGACTGGTGACTGATGATAGAGTCACGATGTCAAAGTACAAAACATTTATAATCCTAGTCAGAGGGTCGCTACATTATACTTGGCTAACGGGATGATCAATGGACCGAAAGTCTGATGGTTTGGAATATAAAGGTTTTTCGAGCTAAAGTTGCATCAATTTGAATTTTGACGATTGAAATTGAGAATTTGAATTTACTTGGCACTTTGTCATCACAGAATTGTTTCAGCATTACCTGCACCAACTTCAGTTAAGCAACGTACAGATGTAACTCTAGCCTAGTACTTTTAACTGCAGTAAACAACAATACAAATAGAGTCTCATTACCAGAACGACAAAATCAACCAAAGTCCTTCTCACAACCAGGTAAAACAGACGAAGTGGTATTACCAGTGAAAGAACTCCAGGTATTCTTCGAAGGGAGAACGTCTCGACTTCCAGGAACGACGAGGACCTGTTTAAACAGCCCGCTCGGATGAACTTAAAACGAATACGACTTCATTGTGCGCCAGGTTGAAGGGACCTTAACAGTTGCTTAATCATTCCCTCGTTACTTCCTTTGTTCAAGGAAGAGAGGAGAAAAGAGGGAATAAAACGTTTACATTGAGAATGGCCGCTACTAGGTCTTCAAGGTTCTTTCTACTTGTGATTTCACCTGGAACTTGCCGTTTCGAAGTCCGTCTCTATAACCACGATTCTCATTTTTCATAAATGAAGAATATTCATTTGGTACTTCTCTTTCGACGATTCCATATAAATTAGCTAAAGTGACGGTTCTAAAAAACTCATCATCATTTCGCTACAAAGTGCTTTTTCACAAGTGTGCTACGATTAATTAATTTAATTTGAGAAGTTAATTTTTAGAAATTTAATGAAAATTGATTTAACACGTTGACGCACATTTTTAATTTGACGAGTGTGCTCAGAAACACACACAAAAATATTCCGAATTGTGAAAGTATGAAATATTGCAGAGAAAATAATTGATATGTTATCTGGAGTGTTAAATTTTTTTTTCAATGTAGTACTGAATAATTAACAAATAAATGCATTAGTACACTTCGAACGGATGACGTTTGTTTTTTTATTAATTAAAATATCCAGTACGACTATACCAGTTATTTGCCTACATATCGCCAAAAATCGGACGGCTATAGCAGTCATTTGCGGCAACGCGTTAACATTAAGTTTTGATGATTAGGAAAATTAGAAGAAATTCTGTCGCGAGTGAATACCTTTTAACCAGTTAACTGTGGCGAAAATTCTTTTGAATTTTGTGTCACGAAAACCGAGAGATGAGCAGTAATCTATTTGAAATTATTTGTAACCTTTAGTTATTCGTTTTACTTCGGCATGTCCTCAAAATATTCCAAACATCTTGAAATTTACAAATACATTTTATTTTTCGTCAAAATTACAATTTCAATAATCAGTGGTAGCTTTTACGCATGACGAGTATACTCGTCAAACACAGCTAACTGGTTAATACCTAGTACTTTAATATAAATAATTAATTTTTTCCCGAAGTTGCAATGCATATAATACATAAAAAATAAATACTTATAATATTTAAAATATTTCCAATTACAAAGTAAGATCTAATAATTAATTCTTCGCGTGGAGTTTTGAGGAGTGACTGTATTCACCGTCTGTACCCAGCGAGCATCAAACATTGAATGACTATTGGTAGCGGAAAGGTTAAATTCATATAAATCTATTGAATTATTCAAGTATCTACACTGTTTATCAAAAGTGTCGCAAAGAAAAAAAAAGTACGAGTTCTTCACTGCAAAAGAAAACGTAGAACCCATCCAACAGCACGGTGACGATTGGATAAAAATCCAATTTCGCGTTTCGTTCCATAATATCGGCACGATTTCGTTACCGATTCCGATTCTCCTGGCAATTCTTCGTTGTCGTTCCCTTTGCCGCTCGTCGAAGCTCGATTTTTATTTTTAATCAGTGGCGCACGAAGAGGAGGAGCAGAGAGGCGACAAAGGGAAGGGCGAATAAAAGGGGGAGATCCAGGGGAGACACGGTACGAGAGACAATCAAGGGGATGAGTAAAACAGATGGATAAAAAAAGACACGAAGAAGAAATTACCAAAAGAGGAACAGAAACAGCAAAAGAAAGATAGAAAGAGCAAGTGGAACGACAAAAAAGGACACAAATAAACAGCAAAGGAGAAATAGAAAGAGAGGAAGAAACGGCGTGTGTGTGCGAGAGAGAGAGAGAGAAAGCAAAAGAGGACTCTGGAAAAAATTGAAGAGCCGCGAATGCAGAGAATGTTTTGCCATTCCGCCGTTTCCACGGGTGAAATCGCTTCTACAATGCGAACCAACCCCTTTCTCGCATGGGGTGGAAGAGGTGCGGGCGGCGAAAGTGGACGTCTCAAGCTGACATTACTCACCGATGCAATGCACACCATGCATCCAGGTGTGCCGTTTCGAATGGCACGAATCGCGCAAGTGCTCCTACAAAGCCTTTGTATCGGAAAGCTCTTGCATGACGGTGCCATGTTGACGAATGTTACGTGCCCATAGGTGCCTCTGTACTTACGAAAGGAACGTACAATGCAACAACCGACCCAATAAATGCTGCTACCACCGCGGTCTTCCGATGAGTCAAATCAAAGTGACGGTGTCGTGTTCAACCAATATCACGCTTTTTTCGATTTTCGACGTCGCGAGACTGTATAGAGCCTTCTGTATAAAGCGAGAAGATACTAGCCGAATTTAGAAAGAAGCCATTGGGTACGGGTATGGGGGATATAGAGCATGGGGAAAGGAGAGACTGTCCTTCCACCGCTTTATTCCCATTGTATCGACCCTTGAAACTTGAGCTTGGCGAATAACAACCGACAACTAAACTGTTATTTTCTTGTTCACCCTTTGACTCCTATGGGGTGCAAATATGCACCCTGCGAAAGCCATCGATGAAGACTGTGGACGCAAATACGCGCTCTGGGAAAGCTATCGGTATAAACTACCCGAGTCGAATATTTCAGCCCAAAATCCTCCTAAATTACCAAATAACTTAGGATATTTAGGCTGAATATGGAAAAATATGTTACATATAAAAGAATGCAAATTTGAATTCCACAATCGCCCTACACTTGTTACTTTTTGCCACTTTTACCTAGTTTAGGAGCAATTCAGGCTTCATACAGCCCAAAATAATTCTCAACATTCTATAATGAGGAGCTTTAGAATTGGATTGAAATTGGAGTGGAATGATCGAAGTCCAAAAAAATTCTCGATATGCTAAAAATTAATTTGGTTTAGGAGATTTAGAATTTATATGGAATAAAATGATAATTTAATTTCAACTTGCTCCTGAAAGCCCTATTTTTAGAATATGAGTCGATAGACTTGGAACTTCTGAAATATTTTTAGGGGATGTCAGATTAAATTGGAATAAAAATTTTACCTGATGAGTCCATATAACTCCTAAAAATCATATTTACAGGACTTTGGGGCGCGTAGGCACACTGGTTGAGGATTTTAAGGTTCAAAATGGTATACATAATTAAGCGGCAAATGAGAGTTCAAAAGAATCTAGGATTCGAAGTTTCTTTTTAGGCTGGACTTTTCGACTCGGGTATGGACGGAAATACGTGCCCGGCGAAGGCTTTGGCTGTAGAATAGTCTCATACGTATGTTTAACAATTGTTTCTGTTGTATATTCATGCTACGGGAAAAAGTATTCAGTCCTTAGCAATCTGTGAAACATTTCAACTTACAACTTGTTAGAACAAACCGCAGTCAAAGGGTTCAGTGCTTTTTCGTCCAGTTACGCATTAGATGGAAAGTACGCGAGGACGAACGACGAATCTTAAATACCTGTCGGGCGAATGAGAGTGAATCAGTTATCAAGTGACTTATTTGTAAAGACGGTCTGTAGTCATGTCCTATCGTGACGGAGCATCTTACTCGTGCTGCCTATTCTCACTCCAAAGCACTTGAAATTCCGGTCCAACTTGAATCTGTCAGTTTTTTTTAACGAGTAGCGCGTTAAAACCGAACATACCGCAAATATACCATTTGACAGGAACAAGAAGTCATTTGGCAAGTAGTTTGCTCTGATTCCTTTTCGATTTTAATGTAGGACTGGTAGAGAAAGCCTCGTACTCGTTACATTGTCATGGGAACGACGAAAGAAATGTTTTCTTTTCATTTGTTGATCTCAGATTTCTAGGAGTGATATCGTAAAGATAGGCGGTGCGAGTGACATTTTCCCCTTACCCTGTAACCGAACGACGTGACTTTTTATTTCTACCGAATGGTATGTGTGTGGATTCGGATCCTTTTTCCTAGCAATCACTGGTTTGATAGACCGTACATAGGTTGTATACTGCTTTTGTGCTTTTGACGGAAATATTATTTTATCTCCATCTTTGTTGGAATCTGTTAATATTTTTAATTATCTTATGTTAGAGAAACGGAGAAAGTGGACGGTTTTTGGAATGTTAAGGGGAGAATTCGATTATTAGGATTACAGGAGATCCTGGAGTAGAATGTTGGGGATGGTGAGGGAGATTCTGACTAGGGGGATGACGGACCACGGTCTTCTGGGTCAAGTGCGACCTTCCACAGGTTTCTGACATAAAAACATGGTTTACTTCGTCAAAATGTATGCTGATAAAATACTGCAATTGTAAATCTGAAACATATCAGCTCCTTTTAAAAATTTCACATTTAGTAATTTAACCCTTTCGATACTATCGGTGACTACGGTCACCCGCCGCCTGATATTAACTGGGTAAGATCATATCTTGTAATTAAATATTTTTTAAATACCATAAGTTCTTATTCTTCCCGTATTATATGAGTTCTAACTTCGATAAATAATTAATTATTTATATTACGTCATTAGTCATCAAAAGTTATTCGTCCATAAGGCAATTGTTTCCTGTCCTGTTAGCAAGCTTGCGAAAAAGTACTCCGTAGCTAAAGGGTTAATACTAACATAATACTAAAATTAAAATACCATCAAAAAACTATTAGTAATAGTAAAATCTAGTACCATTAATTCTTCAGGTTCTCCTAACACCATGAAAAAAAACAATCGTTAGAAATCTCTCTCAAATTCCTCATAAATCCCTCGAGTAAAGATTCTCGCCTTGACCTTCAAGTCCGTCGACTCTCAAGGGTCAAAGGTGCTCCGAAAAGGGTGGAAGAGCTCCACGTGCGAGAGCCTCGACGAGAACGTCCATCGAGAAAGCAAAGGGAGCCGAGAGAAGGGTCAGGCAACGGGAAACAGATCACCGGAAAACTGAACACAAACGGTGCTGGTGAAAAGGGCTGCTCTACTCGTAAAAAATAAAAAGCGAAAGAAAAAAAACAGCGACACGACACGGGTATCCCATTTTAAGCGCGTTCCGCTCTATTTTGTTGATACACGGCCGGTTGAACGGGCCGGTGCGTATAAAAAGGGTTGGCGCTCGAGGCTCCTTCGGGCAATCCTGCCCTTTCAGGGAGGCCCCGCTCTTTTCCGCCGGATACGGGATACGATCGGCGGAATGGGGCGCCGTAGGATGTCGAGAAGAGGCGCCATTAAAAACAAAAAGCCCCGCGGACAGAGGGGATGCGGCGAGAGGTGTTTCCAAGGTTTTACGAAAGGTAGAAACACGGGGGTGGAAACATTACCTAATGCCTGGTTTTCAACTCGAAAAGAAAAGGAGAAGGAGATGGAGATAGATAGAGTGATATGGAGATAAAGATAGACAGAGAAAGAACGAAACAGAAATAAAAAAAAGAAATCTCCTATCCTGAACCTCTTTGACGATCGACGTATTTCTGTGGTCTATTCGCTAACATTGCTGCTTTTCATTCAACCCTTTCGACATTATTCCTTATTCCCTACCTGTACGTCCTTCTTTTTCATCTTTCTCCTCCTCCTCATCCGATGCTTCGCGACTACCACAGTTAGGGAGATTTCCAGGGATTTCGATTTCCGTGTAATCACCGAGAATTCGAGAGTCTCTTCGCCGCGGCGGAACTTCGGCCACTCTCGAGGAGGAAGAGCGATTGATCGTAGGTCGGTGCAATTCAGTTCGGACGGGAAGAGTTACGGAACGAACGGGAAATGGATGCGACTTTTACCACGAAGAACGTCCCCATAGGACGCTTAATTGGACGATCGAGGGGATACGATTTTAAAGTGACTTAATTCTATCGAATAAACCAAAGTGGAAGATAGCACGCTGGCATATTATACTATTAAATTGCACTGTTTTGTACCAACTAATGAGAGACTGTAGTCTAGTCTACAGTCTAGTGATTATTTTCAAGTATAAGTTTCTTATTATGGTGGTCACACTTGGTATCGTTGATAAACAATTTTTTCACTCAAATTTATTCATCAATTTTTGCACTCACAAGGTCCACCAGAAGAAACTGTTCCAAAGCATTGTCTCTTGGAATTTTCACTCGGAATAATTAGGCGTAACGGAGCACAGGACAGGTGAAATTCCCTCGGATTACAATAATTATCAGCGGTTACGGGGTGCATTAAACAACCCTGGTTCGTTGGCAAATAGCGGCGCACTTGGGTAAACAAGAGTCGCGTGTCCCGCGGATTTAACATCGGAGGAACGATTTGCGTTTGCGACCACTTCAATCCACGATCAAAACTGTTTTTACTGAGGTCATTAAAATAATGTACGCCCGAATAAATTGTAAATCTCGTTAAAAATATTCCACCCTCGTATTTTCTGTCTCGCACTTTTTCCCCCCGCTCTTGCGAGTACTTGAGTAAATAATTAAAAGAAAAAAAGGTAAAGAACGACGAGAGAAACTGAAACACCGTGAACGATAAACGAAAGATAGAAACGAAACGATTTCCACGGAGGAACGAGTAAACTCGTCGACGATTCGACCGACAATGATGAAGCGGAAGGAGTCCGAATCATCCGCGAACCGATCCCTCGTCCATCGTGCTAATACGTCGAAAGGCTTTGCGAATGTTGGAAATCGATCTGATGGAATCGACGCGGAGGAGGAAGAACGTATGATCGAGGCTCGACAGGATGGTTTGCCGATCGTCGCTCGTTCGTTAGCTCGTTCATCGGTTCATTCGTTTATTCGTCGTTCCGTTCGTTCGTTGGTGCGTGCCGGTCGATTAGCTCGCGCGAAACCGGATGGGCGGTAGGTGTGCCGAGTGAACGCTCCAACGCGCGGATAGTCACGATTGCACGTGGGCTTGCTTTTCAATTTTCTCCCTGCTGCTGACATTTTCGCACGCGATGGATGTTACGTCCGTTCGATTAAACCCTTGCAAGAGGAAGTGTCCTGATAGAAAATAAAATGCGAGTCGTTTCGATCGAGTCTCACGCTATTTGCATCGTATTAACACTTTGCGGATGGACAAATTTCTGCATATTGATAGATAATCATCTATCTGGCGGTCCAAAACAACATTTTATCTGCAATTTGGGCTGTTAATTGTTGGTATGCGGTCAACGTACTTTTACGTTTTTTGCAGTCTGTCAGTGGAGCGCGCGTCACGTAAAAATACGTATTTAGCAGATTTATGTTGTTGCTCCTGGAAGATTATCAATGGATATTGGAAAACAAATATTAGTTTTTAACTGTTACTTAAACGCAACTGCTACGGTGTTCCACTCCATAGAGGAAAATGTTTTGAACAGTACCATACGGTGAAGAAGTATTAACACTAGATTTACCAGCGTAAAATCTATTATATTTAAATATGTTAAATATGTATCTCAAAGCAAGGAAAATTAAGACGTGGAAAAGATGATAGATCCGGTGATTTATATTTTATACGATGGACGAAGAATATTTCTTCTACGGCTCTCTCATAAGCCCGTAGAATTTTTGGAAAAAATTGTGTACCAGTCATTTTGACTGGCTTGGTAAATCTAGTGTTAAAGTTGTACCACTGCTATTTGTACTTATTATTTGTACTTCAAAAAATATTTTCGAATATATAATAAATCTTTAAAAAGCATCTATTTTCGTGAATTCGTAACAATGTCATAGTATTTTGTTAAAATAATCATATAGTATTATTTAAGTGTAAAATAAAACAAGTTTCGTTTCGAAAAACAAAGTAGTTTTAGTTTTATTGCGATTTTAGTGAATGACCAAACTCATTCACTAAAAATCAGGTTCAATCTATTATTTACAATTGTACTTTCATCGCTTTTTAATTATGATATTGTGAAACTGATCGTCGGGTACCGCGAAAAATTCGGACTACAAACGGTTAAGGTAGTTCTAGCTGGATTCAGAACTCAAAGTTTCTTTTTTCATTAGAAATGAAAAGAATTGCGTAAGAATTAATGCCGGGGCTAACTTCACAGAGGTCATTTCATTCACTTTTTAGACATTAAAAAACATCTTTCTCTATAACTATGAAGTAAAAAATTATGAAAAAATTCAATAATATTCCAAAAGCATAAAATAATACATTGCTAATTTTTTATTAGAATCCATCGACTCGTTTTTCCATTAGAAAAATAAAAAAAGATTTTACGGTCTCAGCAAAAATTTTTTTCCATAAGGGCCATGTTAAATATGTTATTTTTAAACACGATTTATTCATAAACCGTGTGGACGAACTCGTTGAGATTCTGGTTATAATTATAAAATATCATGAAGAATATATTTTCAAAATTTGAAGGAAATCTATCGAAAAATGATAAGTGGCTGGAACTACCTTAAACAAAAGAAACATCTACGTGTTGATAAATAATGTGAGACGAGTTTTAACACTAGATTTACGGATATTGATATACCTATTTTTCTGAAGTGATCCAATTTGAATCATACAAGAAGATTGAAAATTTTTGCAAAGAAAATAGTTCCAAATCAATTGAAATGAAAAATTTATTACTAAAAAATTAACCAACCAATATATTACAAATGTAGTAATCAAATTTTGAATGAGTCAAATTGACTCCGGAAATCTAGTGTTAAACTATATCTGTGAGCTCCAGGGGCGTATTTTTGCACCGCAACAATCGTACTTACATTCGAATCAATAATAGTTCAAGTCGACGTGTACAAAACCGTCTATGTTTTTTCCATGCTCTATGTTTTTCTCACTGCTAATTACGATCAAACGGTAGAAACACATTGGAATAATTGAGCGTGCCGTTAGATCGTTAACATCGTGACGGTCGGATTCGCGATCTACTTTTTGCCGAGGAAGAAGTCGACGGCCTTGGATGTCGGTATCCGCAGAATTCCTTCGGGTGAAATTTCTTAACGTATTTATATGCTTGGTTGCGTGCAGACACGTTTGGATAGGTCAGGAGTAAGCCCTCCGGGTGAGAGTCCCTCCTCGCGCCGGATATTTCGCAGGCGCGCGGTTTAATCGCGCATGTCAAAGGTCAAGAGGATCTTTAAATTATAATGATGAAAGGGCCCACGACTTCGGCCAGCCGTCCCGTCGGGATATTTACGATTTTCGCGCGAGGTTGCGGCAAAAAAGGAGGCTCACTCTCGGAGGCAGATACGGGGAGCGATAATTAACGGCTGGGGGCCCCATGGGACTCGCAAGTTTATAAATTATCATCGACGATCGAAACTCCGATCTTTAATTACTACCGAGAGTACGTGTCGCGAGATGTTTTATATTCCTTGAGCGAGTACCGAGATCCTCGCGGCGCGAAACTCACCTTGCTGATATCTACGATTCCGATCTCTCGATTGGGCCGTTGGAAATCGACGGAAGAAATCGACGTAAACTAGAGATATTTATATCTTTACGAGAGATGACTGGGGACCAACTGGTCGAGTAGCTTTTTTGAAATTTCGATGGTAGAGAAACTTTAGAAGTAGAAAAAACGATGCACTTTGTGAAACTTCAGTTTGGAGATATCTACTATATTTTTCAATTGGGCCGCTGAAATTGGATGGAAAAAATCGACGGAAATTCGAGATGTTTATATTTTTGCGAGATACAGGTTTGGACCACATGGTCGACTACTTTTTTTTTTTAATTTCGATGACAGAGAAACTTTAGAAACACGGAAAAACGATGCACTTTGCGAAACTTCAGTTTGGAGATATTTATTATATTTTTCAATTGGGGTCGCTAAAACTGAATGGAAAGAATCGACACAAATTCCAGATATTTATATTTCTACGAGATACAGGTTTGGACCACATAGCCGAGTAATTTTTTTGAAATTTCGATGACAGAGAAACTTTAGAAGCAGAAAAAAAACGATGTATTTCGCCAAACTTCACTTTGGCGATATTTATTATATTTATCAATTGGGCCGCTGAAACTGAATGGAAAAAATCGACGCAAATTCGAGACATTTATATTTTTATGAGATACAGGGTTGCACCACCCGGTCGACTGGTTTTTATTGAATTTTGGGGGTAAGGAAACGTAAGAACCAACGGAAACCGATACGTTGCACGACCTTTTGAGAAAGTCGCAAGACATAGCGTCCACGAAATTCGGCTACAAATGTGATCCGATAAGACGCAACGTCGTGGACTCTTTCACGTACGTGCTCCGTTTTCAAAAAGAGAGCTTTGAGAGAGAAGAACAAAATGAGAAAAACAGAGACAGAAGAGACGGAGCTGAATGCCGATAAACGGATCTGCAAGCGCAGCCAGTCCCGCGGAGGACTGCGAGAGAATCGTAGAATCAAAACGAAAAGAGGGGTCGAAGGGTGACTCACTTGCCATAAAACGCGGCCACCCTTCTGATACTTTACCCCCTGCAACCCTAGGGTGTCGTAGACGCTGTGGCTATCTTGAAACAGGGTCTCCCAACCGTGATTCGCGAGATTCTCGCTCACGATCATGAAGAAATGAATATAAAATCACGAATAAAATAATTTCGTCACACGTTTGACATACTTTTAGTTAGTATTGCATTTATGCTATATAATTATCTACACTCAATTTCTTTGCTTCTTTGCAAAGACCTGAAGAAATGATTGAGAGACTCTGCGAAACCGTCCGTGCAAAGTACAGACTTCGCAGAAGGTGGAACGATTTCGCGCGGTAAAACGTCGAACTTCGAGGTGCAGTCGACTTCGAAATCCAAGACACTTTGGAAAATTGGAGCTGCGGTGAACTGGCGAGAAGAAATTCCTGATTCGCGGTATTCGGTTATTCTACGAGAAACAACATCTCGCGCACTCGATCCGGAACATTTACGAGCACGATCAATGTGGTCGTTGCATTTTTATCGGCTTCGAGTGCTCCCGATTGATCGTTCCAAATTCCATTTTATGTTCGATGCGTTTGCGAGAATTCAGCTTCTCGAGAAGGTACGGCAATCTTCTCGGAATTTCATTGCGCTACCTGCTGCGAAATTATTGTCGTTTATGTATTTCTGGTTGCTCCAGTTTCAGCGTTTTTTGATGCTCGTAATGTTAAGTTTTTATGGTTAAAAAGTATAGCTTTGGTCACGGAGGAGATATCGATGTTACTATGTTACTCCGAATAAGATGGAGATTCTTTTTTCATTTTTTAATCTTAAATAGGCCTAAATTTCTCCAGAAATTGAAATCTTAAGAAAGTGCTAAAGAATGGAAGAGAAGAATGTAACTGAGGAACTGAGCGCAGTTCAGCGTGTTGAGCAACTAGGACTGGGAGAGTGAGGAGTACCTATTATTTTTTCCACAGTACTCTACAATTTAATCTCTAAGAATAGCACCTTTAACCGGCACTCTGCTGAAATTAAAAATATTGCAACGAAATCCAAATGAACGAAAGAGCCAGAAACACAGAAGAGAAGGGCACACAGTAGTACACAGAACAATCTTCTCATCTACATCTCGTCTAAAATATGTTAAGCAATGCAAATAGTAACGAGTGATTCTCCTAATACAGTGAATTAGACAGGAAATTTACAAGTTTTACAAAATCTTCTAAATTTAAATATCAATGAAACGCGACACTATTAAATTATTCCTGTAATATCAATATTACAATAACAATAATATAAATTATCAATAATATAAATTATCAATAATATAAATTATCAATTTACTTATAATAATAAATTATTGTGGAAGCAACTAGAAAAAGTGTCTTGCAAGAGGTCCAAGGAGCGCCATTTTTCATTTTCTCTTGAATTTCTTTAACTTCTCGTAGTCAATTTTAAATATATTGAGCCTAAAAAATGAATGAAAAAAATTTTATATATTTCAATAATGATAATGGCGTGGAAGGAGAAAAACCACAGTATACTTCTGTGAAACGTGCAAGAGACAATTATTCTTTCATGTTGGAAGTTGTCTTAAAAAGATATCAAAGTTTAAAAACTTACAAAGAATTATTTGAAACTCAATGATAATACTTCTTCAAAAAATAAATAACTGCCATCAAAAATGTTATTCTTAGAATATTCAATCATGTAGAAAAAGCCAGCGACCGATAAGTGTTATTAGTTTTTGAAAAACTTCAAAATTTCCAATTCCATGTTCCACGCTACGAGTCTCACACGTGATTGTAGGCTAAAGGGTTAACCCTTTGCACTCGGTGACTCTTTTACTCTGTCAAAATAGTAATTGGAGACGTTTCTGACTATATTCGGCAAGTGTTTTGCAGACACTATAAAATAATTTAATACTAAGGACAATAGACCAAAAAGAAACGGTCCAAGAACTAATTTGGAATAAGAACATCTCGAAAACTCAAGAAACGTCAAGGTACCATAGCGGCGCCCTTATCGAGGGCAAAGGGTTAATATCCAGGAATAGCTTCGGTAATCGGTAGGAACGTTGAAGGCGATAAAGTTTGTCAATTTTGAAGTGAAATTACCTGGTCACGCGAGTCAAGCGATCTTTCTCGACACGGAAGCCCTCGTTACCCAATAACACTCGTGTACTTCCTTCGAAACCTCCCCCAGGCGATCTCGTTCTTGATTACAAAATTTATCCCCTCCCCTTTCGACGGAAACTACTCCTTTCTTTAACGAACGAGTCAACGGGATCGTTTGATCTCAACCGCGGAGCACGTGTCTCGTCCGACAAGGTACGAGGTACTTACGTACCAAACTACCTCTACTTGGGTACTTCTGCAGAAAGGGAGGAAAAAAGAAGAAGAGGGAAAACAAACGGAGAAGGAAGAAGGGCGAGATTGAGAGGGTAGCTGGGTGGAAAGGGTTGACGGTGGAAGTCGAAGATTGAAAGAAGAGGGAAAAAGGTTGGATGAACGGAAGGGGTGAGTTGAAGAGAGAAAGAATGCGGAAGGAGTAAAGAAAACTGAAATAGGAAAAAAAAGAAAATAGAGGGTTGAAGCAAGGACGAGTAGACAAAAGAAGTGGGGGATTAAAGTAAAAAAGAAAGTAAGATTAAAAGAAAGTGGAAAGAAGTGGAAAGAGAAAATGAATGAAATGGAAAAATAGAGAGAAGAAACTTGGAAGAAAAGAAGAAACTGGATGGTTTAGAGAAACGGAGGCAGAGACAATAGAAAGTAAAGGATTAAAGCAGAAAAGCACGCGAAATAGGAAAAAAAAGAAAGTAGAGGGTTGAAGCAAGGAAGAATGGAAAAAAGAAGTGGAGGATTAAAGACAAAAAGTAAGATTAAAAGAATATGAAAAGAAGAAGAAAAAGAAAATGAATAAAATCGAAAACTCAGAAGAAACGAAGAAACTGGATGGTTTAGAGAAAAGAATGCAGGGACGATAGGATTTAAAGGATTAAAGCAGAAAAGTACACGAAATAAGGAAAAAAGAAAGTAGAGGGTTGAAAAAAGAAAGAGTAGAAAAAAGGAGTGGAGGATTAAAGTAAAACAGTAAGATTAAAAGAAAGTGGAAAGAAGAGGAAAGAGAAAATGAATGAAATAGAAAACTAGAAAGAAGAAGCTCGGAAGAAAAGAAGAAACTGGGTAGTTTAGAGAAAAGGATGATGAAAAGTAAAGGCTTAAATGCAGAAAATTACACGAAATAAGAAAAAATGGAAACTAAAAATAAACAAAAAGTCTAGAAAGAGAGAAGCGACCCGGAAGAAAACAAAAGGAATGGGAAGGAGAGGAGGGAAGAGGGTTGAAATAGAAGCCAACGAAGAAAACAGGGGGCTGCATGTATGTAAGAGAAAGAAAAAGAAAGAGAACAAGTGCGTGAGAAAGCGGAGGAGGGTAGCCGAATGCGTAAGAGCGTACTTGAGCGTTCGGTTTCGTTCGCAATTTCGCGAGCTCGCGTTCGCTTGGATGCACGCGAAGTACGGGTTGCAAAAAGGGTGCCGAGGCCGTTGCGAGCAGAGATTCGCGAGCTTACAGAGCCAACGAAACGTGCACCACCTTGGAGCTGCTGGATGCGAAATCTTACGGACTATGGTTAATGAGGTTACGAAAGACTGCGGTTAACGACTGCCAAGAACCTACGAAACCTCCTTTTTCTTCTTGTATTTTCTCGCCTCTTTAAAAAAGCTTTAATGGGTTGGCCATTTTACCTGAGATCTATTGATTTAGGTGAATTCTTAACAGTCTGGACTATGATATATTAGATAATAATTTCAATACGATTTCATAAAAGTGAGAGGAGGAACAAAAATCGTTGTATACGAAACATCGCGAATCCTTGCACATTGTAGTATCATTAATTGCAGCGTTCATTTTGCCTAGGACCTACTACTTTAGGTTGATTCTGCACCATTGAAACTACGATGTGCAAAATAATAATTTCGAAAAAATTTTCCAGAGATGATGGGGGATAAAAAGTCGGATCAACTGATTGCGAATTGGAGCATTTGCTACCCTGCACACCATACTTAATCTTATTAACTGCAGTGTTCCTTTGGCATAGGACCTAATGCTTTACATTGACTCTGCATCATCGATACTATGATATATTAAATAGTAATTGCGAAAAAATTTTCGAGAGGTGGCGGGGGATAAAAAAATCTTATCAACCGATTGCGAATTGAAGCATTTGCTATCCTGCACACCATAGTCTTATTAACTGCAGTGTTCCTTTGACCTAGGACCTACTACTTTAGGTTGATTCTGCACCATTGAAACTATGATATATTAAATAGTAATTGCGAAATAATTTTCCAGAGATGATGGGCATACAAAATTGTACCAACCGATTCCCAATTGAAGCATTTGCTATCCTGCACACCATAGTTTTATTAACTGTAGTGTTTCTTTGGCCTAGGATTCACTGTTTTAGGTTGACTCTGCACCATCGAGGCTATGATACATTAAATAATAATTTCGAAACAATTTCCTCAATATGGCGAGGAATGAAAATTAGGGTTCTCTGATTGCGTGTTCGATCCTTTACTCCCACTTTCCCTACTTCTTTTTCTTTCGTTGGGTTCGCCCGTTTCGTCGTCTCGATGTTCCGTTATTACGGCAATATTTGGTATCGCAAACCATCAGATATTCCGGCCTCGTGCCGTGAGCGTGTTTGCACACTTTATCTCAGCACTCTCGGTTCCTTCCTTCTAGGCAAACACGGCCGTCTTGCTTTGCGCTTTTCCCTCCAATTTCTTTCTGTTTGCGCAACGAAAGTCGGCCACATCGCGAGCTCTCTGTTTGGAAACGTACGCGCGGTAAATGCATCGTTATTATCGCGTTATCAAAATGAGAGGAAAGTGGAGGCCTTCACGATCTCAGGGACAGAGGATCATGCGAGGTTTTAATTTTTTATTTTGAGATACAACTGGAGTAGTAAGAAAAAGAATTCTAGTATCAGTGATCATAAACTGGTTAAAGGACTCACATTCAACGAGGTCCTTTGAAACCGAGATAATCAGTTCTTTTGTTTTTCATAATCTTACTATAAAGAAGGGAACAAACGGTACCCCGTTTCACAAAGACTCATCGTCGATGAACGAACTATGTTTAACTTTTTCTAATCAACAGGTCAAGCTCAAATTTCTTTAAGAAACATTCCTCAAGCACGATAAGTCCTACAGTTAATAGGAACATTACCAAAGGCGATGAAATGACTGGCTTATAGTGAATAAAAATCGACAATTTTTCTACTTTAAATTGAAAACTATTTTGTATGTTGTTCCCTATTTTAAGTTAACAGTCTCCTGCATTTCTTACAATTACAGAAAGGTATTACTGTCATTCCATAACCGGTCACAGAAAGAATAAATATCCACAAAGTGTTGATACGAATAGTGTTAAGTCCCATCAAATAATCACCTACCCTTACGCAGCAGATACTGGCTTTTAACACTAGATTTACGGGCTCCTAGTATTTTAATAACCATTTTTCAAATTTACAGAGTGGCACTGCAGTAGATGCTTCACATATATTTTATAATACAAAAATTTAACAAATTATCATCTTTGCCGCTTGATACCTCTTTTTTCGCACTACAAGAGATTTCAAGCCCGTAAATCTAGTGTTAAAACACTGATGAACATACACGTAATAAACATAGAGAATGTTATTCTTTGGTTTTGCCAATTTCCATAAAAATACAACCGATATCATAAACACCTAAATATTACTAAATACATTTTTCTTTAATAAAATAACTATGAAACGCATAAAGTCCATTCAGAACGCCTTAGAACTAAGAATTACAAATTAAAGGAGACCTCCAAGCGATAGAAATACTTTCGAAAGAAGCCATAATCCCTTCGTTACCATTCTCACGAGGACAATCTCCATAATCCGAGCAGTAGCTGTTATATTTTTATCGTAATAGCCGGCACTAAATTTTCGACGTACGCGCACTCGTTAGAATCCAGGAAATTACGAGGGAAAGAGAAAGAGAAAGAAACGCATATAGCCGTGTACATCAGAGTGCCCTTTACATTCGGCCGGTTAACGTTCTCCCGGCATTAACGAGAGCAACTTTTTCCCCCAATTTGTAGCGAGCACTTTTTCTCCGGCGACTTTAACGCGCGAAATTAACGACAATGTCTCGGCATTAACTTTAATTCCTCGTCTTTGATTCTACAACCCCCTCTTCTCAACTACGTTCCTTCGTAATTCCACCCTCGGCGTCGATCCCCATCGAATTAACATCGACTTCGAATTCTCTCCCTGGTTTTGCTTCCTTTACGTGGAACATCCTTCGATATTCGCAGTTAACGCTGCTTTGAATTAAAAACGAGGAAGGGAAAAACAGAAAGAAATATTCTCAGGGTTGAGGAATTCTATGAGAACTCTTCCGATCTCTGGGGAGTTAATTAAAATTAAACTGGCAAAATTCTCGTGGATTCCTCTTTGAGGATCGTTCGATCCTCTCTCGACAATATTTAGATTTAACGCGTTCAGTTCGAAGCTTAAATACTTTGTTTCTTTTGATATTGAATTAGCTTTGATCAGGAACGTCGATATCACGGAATTGTCTATTCAATTTTTATCAGAGAGATGTCGACGGATTTTCAAAGCTCACTAAAGTTTCTATGATATTTACTTTAAAAATTGTTAAAATATCATTTTTCTATTTCTTTCATGTCGCAAATCTTATGATAAAAAATTAATTCTTTCACTTTCTTACAAAATAAATAATTATAATATTACAATTAAAAAAAGATAGAATATAATATAAGAAAACAATGTAGGAATCTGAGTCCAGAGCCTGAAATACATTAATATTTTGATAATATTTAAAACGAGAACTTTCAACTCATTCTTTCACAAAACTCCTACAATAATTACAGTCAATATTATCCTGTGCTTCAACGACGTCTACATAATTGCAGAATAAAACATCCACATCCCCGTGGCAACGCCCACGAAGCGCAAAGGGTTAATCATTGAACATCCACCCCCAAAAGAATCCCCCATAAAAGGAGTCGATTTCACGAGGACCAAAATCGCGACTTATCGATCCGCGAGACGATTCCCCAAAATGTCTCTCCGACCGAAGGTTAAAAGGGGGCCGAAGAGAAAGAATGAAAGAGAGAACGAGAGGACAGAGGTTGCCCCAAGGACGAAGATGAAACAGAGTCGGGGAATTCGTATTCGTATTGCCTATTTCTACGATATATCAAAGCAGATGGGGAGTGGTAATCGTAAGAACGGCAAGACAAGGGAGAAAACGTTTCGGGGGAGCATTTAGAAGTAGTAGGCAATACGCGAGTATTCCCTCGGAAGGGTGAGAAGCTCTTCGAGGCTGAACGCTGGTTCGGTTCTACGAGGGTAGTCGTCGAATGGCGAATTTTACGCGGCGAGACGCCCAACCTTCTGCCTCTTCTCTTTCGCCTTGTATTTCTTTTTTATTTCGCTTCTTTCCGTCCTGAGCTGAAAGCAACTCGAGTCAAAGAGGACCTCGTTCTTTTCTCTCTTACTCTTCTTCTCTTTTCCCTTTTATTACTCTTTCTCTTTCCCTTTCATGATCCCTCTTGCTCTCTCACCTTTTCTTCTCTGTCCATTTCGCAATTTTTAATCCTCTTCTCTCACCCTTTTACTCATCTACTTTTCCTTCTCCTTTTTCTTTCTCATTCATCCCTTCCTCTTTCCTCTTCGTGCAAACGTTTCGCGTATTCGCAGGCATTAAAAATAATTCATTTGCATACGTAAAAGCCTCGTTAGAAAATTATCGAATTTTCCATAACGAGAGGAACAATTTCAAAGGATAATTGTATGGTGTCTTTGAAAAAAAAGGAAAAGGGAAACTATGGTGAATTTCAACGAGAAGAAGAGATGGTGAAGTATCAGGATGCGGGATCGCGTGATAAATTGCCGCTCTTTAACGAATCCGCTCCCCGGGCGATAATTATCAATAGAATGGTAATCGATGTAACGAGCGGGATTCTTAATTATCACGAGTATTTACGCTCACTTGGGTATAGATACACAGACAGACGAGAATATTTATTTGGCGAACGAACCAACGAATCGGCGTGGCAACTCTGTAAATTATTTATGCATCGCGGTACAGTCGGGCTTCGTCCGACTCGATAAATTCATCCAGGCTCGATATCGGGGAATATCAATAAGAAATTTCCGTCCCGTGCCACTAATTGCTAATTTTCGTCGATCGTTATTTACGCTTTGATCGTATCCTTTCAATTTCACGAGCTCAAAGCGAATTCTGTTGATACGTTGACTTAGAACTCGAAATACTAATTGCTTTTGATCAGGGAAGTTTCAAATTTATAAAGACTGGTAAACACAACAACTTGGAATTCTTAAAAGTCTACAATTTTTTAAATTTCTTTTTCACATTTTTCATACATTTTTCAAATACACCGATTTGTTCTCAGATTCTGCAGTGAGAAGTTTTCAGGAAACCTTTTTGCTTTTGTTTAGCACATTAACAGTGTTTTCAACGAAAGAAAATAAATAGAGTTTTATGTGTGAAACAATTTTAATGTGTTAAACCTAAATGTACACATGTTTCTCGAATACTAAAACTACCAACGTTAAGTCTATTACATTTGTATATTGAGCAAGTACTTTGGAAAAAGGGAAAACAAGAGGTACACAAAATGATCAATTAAATGATTTACGTTTTGTAAGGTAGAAATTCAATGCTTGGCACCTCTATCGGTGAAAAAATTAGTCGGTTTGGTGTTAATCCTTTGAGGACAACCGACGCATATATGTCGCCTGAGAAAAAATCTGTTTACAGTTCATCGCTGCACGTAAATACAATTACAGTTTAAGAATTAAATATATTAATCCTTACGCTAAAATATCATTAGATAAATAATAATTTATAACTTCTGTACATTAACATTTGTAATACGATGCATCGCGAAGACTTCAAGGACGAGAACTTGGGCATAAATGTAGGTTCATTTTGCCATTAATATGTTGTTAAGCATAACAATAGAAATTCATATTGAGACTTGGAGAATATTGATAATTGAGAATTCGATGAACGACTGAATAATGAGTATTGAGCTATAAACTACGAGCTACGAAATCCATGTTAAGGCTGAGCAGAAAAGGACACAGTTCTTAAAACTAGAACAACCGACGTTAAATCTATCGTATTTGAGTACATTACATAATTACTTTAGAAAACGAGTAATCAAAAGGCGGAAAAGATAATTAATTCAGTAATATTTATTTTATAAGATGAACGCATAATATCTACTCCATGAATTTAAAATTCATAGAGCAGATTCTATTTCCTATTTTATATCATTCTATTCTCCTATGACCTTGAGAAGATTTTAGAAAACATAAGGAACTAGTCATTTTGACTTGGAAAAGAATATGCAATGGTGATGGCGTTGTTTATCATTCTAAAGTTCAAAACAGGAAAGTAAGTATTTTCAATTTCAAACGGCGATTCGGCGATGATTTTTCTGATATTCAAAGATCAGTTTGACGATAGCATAATTAGAAAATGATAAAAGTACCATTTTAAGTAACAATAGTCAAATGTATCTCATCGAAAAGAACTTTCTCCCAACATCTCCCGTTATCGCAAAAACCTATATTTCTTTCTATTCTAAAGACGTAAAGAAAAAGCTGCAAGAATGAAAAATGACGAGAATAAATCTCCCCCGAGAGAAGTAAGAAAAAAGGAGAAATAATACGCAGCAGCTAGAAGAGCAGTTTCTGACCCGACGCTCGAAATGTCAATAATCGTCGTTCTCGTATGTGCGAGCGTACGAACAATGCCACGCGGTTCGGTTCGTCGTGTTTGCGCATCAGTGCACAAGCGCGCACACGAATTAAATGCGCGTGCTTGCCCGGAGATGACAAACCAATCGTTCCATTTTGGTAAAAGGGACAAAACGCATTAGGTTTCGTTTACATGGAACTACAGCACCGACGTGCTCGGGACGGTCGAACCGTTGGGACGTCTCTTGTGAATTGACCCTTTAGTTTTTACTTGTTTTCCCGGTCTTCGGGGGAATCGAATGTATTATACTTTGTTCACAACGATTGTAAAGTTTTTTGATTTATTTTCGTGTAATTTTTGCCCTGACAATATTGATTTTATCTGTTTGTTGTGGTTTTTTGTTTTTGTTTGTTTTAATATAGCGGTCTGGCTTTAACTGTGATGAAAGTAAACGTTTATCTATGTGAGAAATTGAGAGATTTAATAGTTTGTTTTGTACTCTGTTCAAATGAATATAGTCGAAGAACAATGA
Source organism: Cerceris rybyensis (assembly GCA_910591515.1). Classification (NCBI taxonomy): domain Eukaryota; kingdom Metazoa; phylum Arthropoda; class Insecta; order Hymenoptera; family Crabronidae; genus Cerceris; species Cerceris rybyensis. The sequence goes on from OU342795.1 coordinate 10,786,128, forward strand.
CTCTGTGGAGGTCTATGTTTCGATTTTCACTTCATTTTATCTTCTAACTATTTAACCCTCTATGGGCCCTTGTAACTGTGAAGTAACACAAAACAAATCTAGGCTTTTGTTTTTCAAAATAGATTTTTTAACTTTCTCAAATATCACAAGTTAGCTCTTCAAAACCATGAAATTCTGTACAATCCAACGTTTCAAAATCAAGTAAAATTTATTATTCATAATAGTACTTTTATTATTTTCTAATGTGCTATCGTGCAACTAATCTACAGGTATCTCAGAAAATTCGGCACGTAGAAGGTTATATGAACTGTCAAATTTAATAATGACTTTGTAATATCACATAAATGTACGTCAGAATTTATAGATATTGCCATCATTAAAAAAAAAATAATAATCAATGATAGAAAATATTGACAGTTAATTTCATTCAGATCACTGGAAAAGTGACAAAATAATTCGAATAGCTAATGGTTAATCTTTTGTGTTACAGTTTTACTTTAATACTTTGCACTCGGAGTCATCACTGACCTTATCTATCAGTAGCTTGGCGGCACTTTGCTATTTAATTTCTAGTGTTATTTCAATAGAAAAATTCAGGTAAATATACACTTCTTAAAGCGTTGCGATACAATAAGTTCATCGCTAAGAAATTCGAAGGTCAACTTAGAGGGGACAACCGAGTAATATGGTAATCTTAGGATTATCCCTCAGGTGAGACATCGGAGTTAAACTCGTTAATTTTAACTTAACGAGCTCGACACAGTGTTCTATAACACTTAAAATTTCATCTACCAATTATCGACTTTTCGACATCTCCAATAATTTTGCATCTTAACATAAGTATCCTGAGTTACTTACAATTGTTTCTGACATTAAGTAAAAATAAATAATCAATGGTAGACTATATTCCAAGTTTATATTTGCTTATATGATAAAAAAGATAATAAAATAATTCGGAGTTCAAAGAGTTGCTCTTTACTGAAATATATTATTAACCCCTTGGCATACAAATAAAGCGGAATTTGACGCGTCCAAAAAATATTACATACTTAATTTCTCCCAACTGAACAGTTATGTGCAAGCACAGAAACAGGACATTTTACTTTGAAATTTGCAGTGCTATATATAATATTCCTATATTAATATTGCTATAATATATAATTTCTATGTAATCAGTTTGAATGAACAATAATTAAATAACATTATAGAATAAGAAATTAGTATTTCTGTTGACACACGAGTGAAATAATTGAATAATCGAATAATATACAGATTGCCCTCGACTTTCGCACAATTCGCTATTTCGCACATTTTTAAAAATTCAATTTTTAAAGATTTTCGTCGCTATTTCAAAAAATGTTTGCTGCCTGTCAAAGAATGCTGTAGGTCGCACTCACCCCACACGTTGCCTCTTAGAAGTTTTCTAACACTGTAATATGGTTTCTACTATTGACTATTAGATGTTAGAGAATCTCAAGATCATAAAGAAACCACATTAACATCTTCATTTTTAATATTTTTCCTATATCCCTCTACTTTCTAACATTCAACATTCGCACACATTTTCAGAAACCAATTATGTGCGAAAGTCGAGTACCACCAGTACTATAAAGCGTCCTACGGAGACAGTTTCTGACATCTCGAAGTCGTCAAAGTCGACAAGTTGCTATTATCATGATCGATTACGTTACGATGTTAAAGATAAAAATGTGGCATGGAAGCGTTACTCTCCTATAAAGAACTTAGAAGAAGAGGACGTAAAGGAGGAGCCACAATAAGCACATTAAACATTAAACGTAGGAATTAGGAATTGGACTTAAAAAATAAATATAGAACACTGCATCCGTTCACAATTAAACATTAAACACTATCTTGTGCAGTAAGGTTACGAAGGTGTTTTTTCGTATTTTCTGTGTTGTGATATATAGAGCGTATAAGACTAATTGTGAACAAAATGACGCGGGAAAAACGAATTAGATCTGATCAGATATAACTATATCTAGGCTGAAAACTTCACCGGATATAATCAGATCTAGTTATATCTGATCAGATCTGGCCAGATATAACTAGATCTGATCACATCTAAAGTGTCATATCAAACCAGATATAAATAGATCTGACTAGATATAATCAAATGTATAATTATATCTGTTCAGATTTAATTCGTTTTTCCCGGGATGTTTCCTTCATCTCATGATTTTTATAATCCCGATGCTTTTTATCCCATAAATAGGGAAAACCTTCTACTAAACATAAATGCGGCACATAAAACATTAAGGTTTCTTCTATGTTTAATCGTAATGTTCTATTCCTTTATTGTGAACAGAACCATGGGCGTTCCATAAGAAGAAACTAAAGTTCAATTCCTATTCCTAAAGTCTTATGGTTAATGATCTATTGTGGACCCTTCTTAAGAAAGAAAGGTCGTCAGGGAGAGGTCGCTAACGCAGTGGGTCAGCGCCGACCCAGATCTCAACGTTAAGCTATTCTTTATTTTCACAATATTACAAAAATGATAACTTTTATCACATAGAATTGTAAGATGTCGGATGAATGTAGCCTATCAGAATAAATTCAGCAAAGAAAACTGATGCGGGCGACATCCGTCATTTCCATTCAAGCAGTTAAGAAATGCAATTCCTCCGCAGCTTTCTTCGTTGATTCTCAACGAATCGAATTTCCTGCTAGTTCAGAGACGCGATTGTCCTCCAACAACTCGGTCTCTATGCACGTTATATTGCACGTTATAAATGAATGTTTTCTCCTCGACGTGTCTCGCTTTATACCATCAATTACCAAGCGCCAACTAGTCGACCCGATCTTCGATTTAAACAGCATTCCATCTTTCGCTACGCTATGGTATTTTCATCAGAAAATTCCTACCTTCCCTTCTGAACTTTATTAGAAATGCAATGCAAAGAAGTAAGCGTAAAAAAGTACCGCGTTACCAAGCGACATCGGTTGAAATAACATTGAAATTGATGTCAACATTTAGCGTATAATTTCTAAGCAAAAACATTTCCTATGATGGTTAGATACGTTGCTGGATAAAACGTGTACGAGCGTCGTGGAAGTCAAACGCACAGATGTAAACAAAGAGGACGGTAGAGTTGGTGAAAGAATCGACAGCTAATTTTCGTCGGAAGAGGTGAATAGAGTAGGTCGCAGTGGGACGCCTCTGTATTCCAGAGAATGCCAGACGAGAGAGACAGAGAAAACATTGGATAATATCGGAGAAACGGTTACGCATTCAATGAAAAGCCCAGATTCTGCTTCCATGAACATCCGTGTCGTATTTGATACGAAAGTTTATTCACTAGGGGTGGTGAGCATAAAGGGAAAAAGAAAAACACGATAACGTGTTTCGAGGTAATTCGAGGCATATCGCGAACGCGAGGTATTCACTCGAGCTAATTAATCGAGCTGATAATTGAAATGCGCGTGCTACCACCGGCAAGATTTATCCATTCGACTTTTAGCGAGACGTTTCCACACGCCGAGTGAGCTTGTCGCGGCCGTGTTTTTTCCTCCGGGAAAAATCCCTCGGGTAAACGAACCTTCGGACGCGAATAGAATCTCGCATTTTCCTCAGAGCGATTCTCGCGACGTGCCAAACGATTTTCGCACGTATTTTACTGCGAGAAATAATGCAAAAGGTTCGCTTCTGTTAGTTGGTAGATATGACGCTTCTTTAAAAATTGTCGATCGCAAATTTAAATATACTCCCTCGCTTTACGAAGAGATCTTAACCTATTAATAGTTAACTCCTTAGCCTACATAAATGTGACATTCATAATGCAACAATTGAAGAAATAAAATTGAAAAGTAATTGAAAATTGTTTCTATACTATTGATATTGCGTTCAGTTGTACGAAATATCCGAAATCTGTGAGAACTTTTAATTTCAGCAATTAATTCTAAACTATTGCAATGGTAAAATAGAAATCGTAGGGTCAGGGGTTAATACGTAATAATGTTATAATAGAAAAACATCTATGATTGACACGAACGTAGGCTCTTCTCAACAAACGGAGCAAGAGTCTTTCAATGAAGCAACGTCTCAGAGGTCAACGGACCAACCGTCACTTACGATACAAGAAAAACATCAACATTGAGCCGTTCCATTTGCAAGTGGTACCTTTCTTCACACATCAATATATTTGCGACTTCGAATAAAACTTTATTTACAACACACAACAGTTAAACTTTTCCAGGTGAAATCACGATACATCATTTCATTTACGAAGCAACTCTACGTTCTCAAAACAAACGTAAACACGCTTTCCCCAATCACGTACGTGTACCACTTCCAATAACAGCTCATAATAATAAATATTTGACTAACCTGTCGATGAAACCATCTCCGTCGCCGTCGCATGCTTGGAAGAGCTTTCTGACGCGTTCCTCGTCGCAGATGGAGCCTGCTTCACTCTCTGCATCCGCGATCTGTGACATCTTCGCTCAACCTCTCGTTTATCCATTCCAGCAAACCACTGACGAACCACCCGGCAGCTTCGTTCTCGTATTTCGTTCCATCTCTTCACCCTCGTGTCTACTCCACCGTACACATCCCGTGATTTTCCTCCCTTTTATCTTTACACTTTACCGCGACACTCCCGCACGACCGTTTACATCGCAATGCCGCGTACGCTCTCGCCCGCGGTCCGCGGAACCGCTCGCGAGGAAACGATCCTCAAAACTTCGACTTCCGAACTATCTCGAAGGCGCCCGACCACCCGACGAATCGTTCTTGTTTTTCTCGAGGCGCGTCGCGGGCATACGTACGGACCTCGGTATATTGACTAACGCGTCCGTCAACGTTCTGTCACGTGTTGCATCGTGACCTCTCGGTTAATCTGCCACAGGAACTCATCCCTCGAGGGACGATATTGCGGTAGTTCCTGGAAGGCGCGAGGGTCTATGAACCTCGCTCGAGGCAACGGCTATTTTTAGATCGCCCAAAGCGCGTCGATTCTCTGCCGGCGAACTCGCCTTGAAACGCGGGCCATCGTCTCGCGGGGAATTTATTTGATGGAGATAAGAGACTTATGGAATGAATATTATGATGAATGTGACGCATAGATGTTCGTTCCTCTTCGTGTATGATCGTCGATGAGGGTGTGATGTAGTGGTCTTCGTTCGTTTTGGATGGAGGAAAATACACGACCGACGTTTCCAGTGTCACCGAGTCACTAACCCTAACCTCAAAACCGGACTGAAGGCTCACCCACCCTCGAGAGTCGTGCGCGGCGGCAATAAAAACTATCGATTGAGCTCTCGATGGTTAAAAAACTTTGACAGCTCGCGCCATCTTGGAATATGCAGATGCGATGGGAAATAAAGATGGCGGCTGCGCGGGACGACCGGAGGAACTTTGATCGGTGCTGCGCTCCTGGATGTACGTTGGGTCAATGGTCGACGGGTGGGACGAAGTTTTGTTTTTCGACCGCTGGATGTCGCTGGATGCGTCGTGGGAGGAAATGCAATATGGTTTGAATTTCCTTTCGTGTTAATTGTGTAGTTTTGAATTCATTTTTTGTAATTTGATTCGCAATTCTGGACTTTGTTTAACCCATTAACTTTCATGATGCCCATCTGGAAATTTATTCATTTTCCAAGTCTTTTAGCATTCAATTTAGATATTTGACGGGCTTCTTAGATTAAACATATTTGAAACAGACTTTTTTAGTTGCACTTTTAAGCTGGAATATTCGTGAATTATTTTTACACTGTGACAATACTTCTTTTAGAAATAATCAATTTCGAGAATGAGAGAATATTTTCATAAATGAAAATTCTTGTTTTTAAGGCTGAGTAGAGGATGTCTATTTAATGCTTCGTGCAGTTAAGTGAAATAAGGACATTTTATTAAATAGTATTTTTATTGATGGCACCAACAATTGTCCGTAACAGTTAAACTAAGTGAACGTACAAAATTATCTTTATGTACACGACAAAGTAATGAAATAATCATTAATTAAGTTGTACTTTAGAGTCTCGCATACTCTAGTGTTAATTAAGACCCCAGCTTCTCTTCCAACGTAGGCAAAAGCTTTTTGAGCTTCGACCCGTCGTGGCTGAAAGCCCACATTATACATCGCGTGTGCTCCTCGGTGGGTAAACCGCGAAATTCTGTATCAGTTTCAAACCAGAGGATCTTCTTCTCCTTTATCTTATCTACTAGAATCCTAAGGTTCTTATTTCTCTCTACATCCCACGTTACGTCCGAATCTGGAACTTTAACTGCCCGCAGCTTCTTGTAATCTCCATCCACGTCCTCGTAGGCTCTAAATGAAAATTTAAAAATTCTTTAACATCTTTGTTCTCACAACTTTAACATCTCTTTCTAAACTTAACTTAACGCTCATTGAACTATTAATAGTACCTTAAAAGAATGTCGTTTTTGTCAATCATATGACGACGTGACAAAAGTACTCATTGATTATTTTGGATCGAAACGATGTGAATTTTATTAGCAAGGTATTCAAATTTTGCCAGATCGATGGAGAAATTTTATATCAAACCGTTAAAATTATAATTTAGATTAACCCCTTGCCGTACTACGAGTGACACTCGTGATGCGGTAGACTGGCGAAAAAATTTTCAAGTTCTGCAATATCTATCAAACTAAAAATATCAGTAAGGCATAACACGATAATCTTATTTCTAAAATGTTAATATTACAGTAAATTATACAATGTATCAAAAATCATTGAAGAATTTTTCTTTTACTTATTTAATTCTGAATTATTACGAATGTGGTCACAGAAGAAATCGTGCGGCAAGGGGTTAATACACCTATTCCTCGATTTACACGGTACTTTTTTCCACGATTTCACTTTCACACGGTTTTTAAAATAACAGATTTAAACAAAAATATTTTTATTTTACTTTGCAACGAAGACTGAATTATTCACACTCACGGATAATAAATTCTTTAGAAAACCGTATAAATCCGAAGATAGGTGTATTTGTAAATTAAATTCTTATTTACATATTTTATTTTAAAGAATGACATTCTTTTCTAGTACCCTTAACCGTTTGCGTACCACGAGCCACTTTCGCGCTCTTCAGTTTTTGTGTCGAAAAACCCCAGGACATTTTTTCAATGTCGACAATTGAAGGAAGACTTTGTTAATATATTTTGTTAAATGCATCAGGTTTCTCTTTTATAATATAAAGTAATTCCAAATTAGGATACAAACACGAGAAGACTGTTCTTGTTGTGCACTACATAAAATAAAACACCAACTTTAGCTTATTTTGAAATAAAATCTCAAGAGCGCGAAACTTTTGGCTTTTTTCGAAGTAATTTTTTAAAACCCTTCCGGTATTCAAACGGTTAATACTTACTTAAGAAATCCATTATCCTCGATTTTGTATTTCTCCGCGAGCGGTTTAAAAGCTCGCACAACGTCGATAGGCAAGTAGTTGAAGTTCTCCTTCGCCCGACCGTTCACATTGTAATCTGTAATCCAATTCTCGAAGACTTCAACCGCTTCCTTCATATTTTTGATCTTCTCTTCGTCCTTCGTGCAAGATATGACTCTCTCCGCCCTCTTAACTAAACCCGCAATTGCATGATACTGATAAGACACGTCTCTTCCATTCAACATCTCAATACTCTGCAAAGCTTTCTCCTTACTCTTGAAGCTAAGTGTACTTTCCTCTTTCTCAGATTTCTCAGTGTCCGTTGATCTCTTCCTCATTTTCTTCTCTGGCTCTTCATCCTCGCTACTCGAAGAACTCGAGTGACTCCTCTTGAGACTCGTTTCTCTGCGTTCCTCTTCGGTCTCCATGTCTTCGTTCCTTTCGTCCTTTTCAACTTCTTCTTCTTCGGTGAACTTCTCCTCCATTTGTCCTATCAGTTTCTTCAGCTTCGCTGGATCAGGACTGTATCCTAACATGATACATTCGACGTGTTCCTTTGTCGGGAAACCACGAAAATCACCGACGTCGGTTTCGTACCATTGTAAATGTTCTTGTTTGATGGTTTCGATGAGTTTATTCAACCTTCGATTTCTCTCGATGTCCCAAGTAGTCTCGCCGCTGGGGGTTTTGACGCTTCGCAGATTTTTGTATTCACCTTTCTCCTTTTTGTAAGCACTGAAAATAAGTCGATGGTAATTGTTTGATTGGATACCACTAGTATTTAAAGTTTCACTACTAATTGTTACACCGTATCGAAGTTTTTTCTGTTTAAGGATGATTTGTTGGTATATTAAACGCGATGAGAATCCTATGAAAAAATTATATATTATTCTTATAAGTCTTCTGAAACGCCTCAAAAAATTAGAAATTTTTTCACAAGCTCGTTCAAAAGTTATAACATTTTTAAATTATAACAAATTTACACGTACTTAAATGGAAAACATGTTATCAGGACAAGTTAAAGTAAAAAGAATCATTAAAAATACGATTGGAAAAATCCACAAAAGTGTGAACTAGTAGATTAAATATCTACGAAGAACATAAGCAATTAACATGTAGTGATTTCAATATTATTTATAGAGAAAAATAATAAAAATGGGTGATATTTATGGTATACTTGAATGCAGAGCGTAATTCACAGTGAAAACATGGCAACCTCGCAAACAGCTACTGGAAATAAAATTAAACTCGACTATAACAAATTAAAAAAATGCTATAGGCTATGTTACAGCGTGTATTTAAATGTTACTAAAATGCGTCGAAAAGTTGGAGCGATCAAAATCGAATCACTCATGACTATCAGCTATTAAAATATTGCGATGTTGTCACGTTTCATAAGATAAAAAGTTAACTTATTTTATTAAATTTATTTAAATAAAATCAAATTTATGATTTTCTGTGGGATGTATCTTTCTTCCAATTTTTATTTAAATACATTGAGAAAATTTGTATTAGTGTTTTTTGATATAAGAAATTTACGTATTTTTTTTTAATCAAAAGGTTTTTTATGATTGAGACAAATATCGTACATTTCATTGAAAAATTAATTAAAATCAAATGAATTTCCATTTTATTACAAATTTGATATTAAAAATAAGCTTGGGAACAAAAGACATTTTGTTAAAATGCCATGTTTTAAAAGGTATTGAGAGATATTGGTTTAATGAAAATTTCACATACTCATGTCTCCGATTGTACCTACAAATCATCCTTAAATCAGAACTTTATAGAATGGAAATGTTATGTGTAAATGTATTAACTCTTTGAGGCACAGTGGAATGAAAAATGTCCCACCTCTTTCATGCATGAAGATGCATGGTGGGATATTTCTTGTCCCACCTCGAAAATTTATATTATTATATAACCGTGTCGACAAATATAAACCAACTTTATTCAATTAAAAGAAGAAAAAAATGCATGTGCAACTTGGGTCATTTTATTTCCGGAATTCCTGTGCCTCAAAGAGTTAAAAGTGAGAATAGTTATGTAATCAGTGTTTCTTCAGTTTTATAATAAGAATATTTTAATATTTAATATATTTGTGAATGTTGTAATTTTAAAATGTTAAGAAATTTCATCGAGTTCAATAGGGCCGTACCGGTGACCCCCATGACATTCAACGTGTTAAAGAATATTCTTTGTTTTAGGTAGCTTGAGAAGTACGGAAGTTACAATATCATAACATTCAAATTTTTATAGTTAATTAATTGTTTTAACCTTAGAATTAGTCAGGGTGGATGGATTGTGTGCATGCGACAGTGAATATTTAGAAAACGCGATTTGGAGGGTAAAATATTTAGTCTGTGGATAAGGAGAAAATGAGTCGAATGATAGAAAATGCTTGCTGTGAGAAAGAAGAAAATCGGATGGTGAGAAAATGTATGAGGGGTAGATGCCGGTATGATTATTCAGAGCGAGCCAACTGAGAATATAACGGGGAAGAATTTTTGTGAGGGTAAGAGTTAGAGTATTTTTAATTACTTTAAATTAAAGCTAGTTAATTTTGTATCTGTTGTCCATTTGTTAGTTTCTCACAGTGTATTTTCTTGAGTTTTAGTATCTTATGATTTTTCATATTTCTAATAAACTTATTCGCTATTTATCTTCATACGTTTAGTTTGTACGCTGCAATTCCGTTAATTTATATATAATAATTTACAGAACTTTTTTGGTTTCATCTAAAAACCAAGTGGTTACATTTTTTGAGAGTTCATGCAGCATAAATTTTAATTTGACAAAAATTCAACAGACAGCAAAACTCAGAGCAATTAATTAGTTCTGAGTTGGCACCGTAGTCTAAGGAAAATTCCTTTTAACTTTATCAGAAGAAAAGAATGTTATATTTACTCGAAGAAATCATATTCCGTTAGCTCATATTTCTTGGCAAGAATCCTGTAAGCTTTCATAGTCTCGATCGGTAAGTAAGCGAAGTTCTCCTTTCCCCGATTGTTCTCCTTGTAGTCCGTCAGCCAGTCCTCGAAGATTTTCAAAGCTTCCTTTAAGTTAGAGAGCTTCTCCTCGTCTCGAGTGATTTGCAAGGTTCTTTTCGTACGACTGACGAAACTTGTGATTACGTGATACTGATAACTAATGTCGCGGCCATCGAGAGCTTTCAGAGTGTCCAAAGCTTTCTGCTTGTCCTTGAATCCCATCGCAGTCTCCTCCGCTTCTGACTTCGTTTTCGTCATGGCTGATTTAACTAAACGTAGATAAAATATTTTAAAGACACATTTAGATATTAAAATTCAGAATTTTAACCCTTTGCACTTTCATTTATTTCATTACTGCCTCCGCTATTATTCAGAATTTAATTGGTAAAATAAAAATCGATCAGTGATTCTTGATATGCCATACAATTTAACGTAATATTAATGATGAGGAAAAAATAGTATCGCGTCGAGTTTCATTAAGAATTCTAATGTAATAGGTTTTTGAAAAATTGAAAATTCGTATCATAGGAAATTTTAACCCATTCCCTACCACATTTTTCATGGTTTGAATGTTTTTGGAAGATGTATTATCATAGTGCCAAAATAAAAATAATTTACAAATATTACTGTTTTGAAAAACAATTAAAACAGACTGTTTTAAACACATTTAATCTCAGTAGTACGTGCAATAACTAAATTAAATGCGAAAGGATTTAGATAACGAATAAATACCCAAATGGAGATCGTGGGAGGTAATGGGTTAATAAATAGTAGTAATAATAAATGGGATAGGACCTATCCCATTTATCTGATCACGAGTGTCACTCGTTACTGTAGGGCAATGTGTTAACAGATTTTATAATTGTCACGTTAACTGTTTTGGAATATTTAATTATATTTAACTAAAAATATCTATTCTTCAAGCTACTGAAAGTGTAAATTCACTTAAAGTCATCAAGAATTTTGTACTAAAAGATTGTCGCAAAAATTAAATGCCAATATAGTGTCGAAGTATTTAACTTGAGTAGAAACGCGGGAATAATTAACCGCGCATATATCGCTGACGCATAAATTTGCATCGTCGTTCAAACTGACCTCTGTACAGAGTATCGTAGGAAATATTCCAAACGAGCGTTCTTTTACGTGAAGGAATAGAAATTCGATAAAACCTTTCAATTATCATACGAACACGCGAATCCTGTGTTCGCAGGAATTGTAGGAAATATTCCTATCGTGCGATCGATTATAGCAGCCATGGCCAATCGCCAACGAGCGAAAGGATAGAAGTGGAAGAGAGATTTAACGAGAATCTGACGAGAATATGTCAGTTTTATCGTTGACGTAGTTCCTGAATTATGGGAGCCACAAGAGAAGATCAATACGCATCAGACGACGAATTAACCTTACGGTTTAACACTAGATTTACATGCAATAACCCAGAATTAATTGTTGGAATAATCGATATATCGGCATAAGTTAAAACAATATTAATAGCATGGAATTAATTTCTACGTCTCTTGACTTACTGATTTTGTCAATGTAATAGTTTTTGAAAAAGTTAAGAATTTTCTATTCCATTTATAGTGTCACGTGTGCCATACGTCATTGTAAAACGAGGGGTTAAATAAGTACTTTGAAAAAAGAGAGATCAATCGGCAAACAAGATGACCAGTTAAATAATTTCTATATTATCAAATACACATGAAACATCTGTTGCACTGCGTCCCTATAAATTAGGAAACCGTTTCTAAAAAAGTAGAAATCAGTCAATTTTACGGCTTCCGTACATTTAGTGTTAATATTCCTCCTACTAATAATCAAACTATCTCAACCTACTCCAATTTTAAAACGCTCATAAATTACATCTGCTCTTATTTCAATAACACTAAAAATCAATCTATAATCCTCCGTCATTAACACTTTTTACAGCAGCCGTCAAATTGACGAGTTCCTAATTTTTAAAAAATACTTTTCAAACTGATAGAGACGTAGTATAGTAAATATTTCACTTTTTATAATATACAATTAGTATTAGTATTTTTTATAATATACAAATTGTTTAACTGATCATATTTTTTACCACTTGATCCATCTGCAAGGGACTTATTTAATACATATATAAACCTACTAGATTTAGTCGTAGATCTAGTGTTCAAAACAAGCTTTGATCATCTATTTTCAATTCTCCATTTCAACACAGCGCTCCAAAAACGCTCATTACCCTCAAAATCATAGCACATCATCCCCAAGAATAAACCTTGCAAAACAATCTCATACAAAAGTATCCTATTCTTGAAACCTCCATTAAAAATACCCGGAGCAAAAGCTAAAAAAAAATACTCACCGATACCTCATAAAAGATTCACCCCTTCCTGGATTAATTCCTTTTGCTCCCTGTAGCTTGTCGTTTCACCATACGCATTTATCGAACAACGATGAACCGTGTTCCTCCGACCACTTCGAAAATCCAACACGAATTCACTTTCTAAGCAAAAGGAACGTTGTCGTTTCTCTTTATTTCCATCGACTGACAGCGTCGGATTCACCGGAGGCCGGCTTAAGTCACCGACGATACTCGCCAACGAGAGACTTCTTGGCTGGATGGAATGGAAAAGGATAGATAAACGTGCAAGAAAGCTCGATGGAAAGAGAGAGATCGATATAAACATACTCGATAGTGTGTCAGAGCCCGAAATACACCGACCTCCATCCGTGGTCGTGGACTTACGTCATTAACTGCCAACTCGTGAATCTACCAGTGGAATAGCGAGGTTGAATGTTGTTCCGAATTATCGCAATAGTTTCTCATGTATACGTGTCTAGGTCAAGCTCGTGCAGTCATCGAACGCGTTACCATCATTTACAAAGGAGTGGGGACAATGTTGATGTCAGAGGAAGAAGGATACAAATTTCAATGAAGAGGAAAGAATGTAGGAAGTATTTTCGCTGACATAATAATGTAAATCCGGCAGTGACGTTCTATAAGATACACTCTTGTAAGAAATTTCGAAAGATTGTAAAGACAACGGTTTACGATCTGGTCTCCGCCATTGTTCAACTTTGGGCGGTTGACTATGCTCTGGACCTGTTAGTTTTTAACGATTTAACCCTTTGACTCCTGCGCGCTCTTGGAGGAATTCACCAATACGACGCGTTATTTGCATGTTAGTCCCTGCCACTGGTGGTTCACTGACTAGTTAACAAAAAAGTACCCGGAGAATTAATGCCATTGTTAGGGTACAAAAAAATAATAATTGTAAATAATTTTAAATGAAACAATTGCAGATACTTGATTGCTATGTTAATTAGAGTGATAAATTCCATGTCGAATCGATTGATGATACAGTAAACAAAATGTAGAGGGTGTAAATTTGCGCCTTCCGTACATATTGATAGACTTGCAAAGCGTATGTATGTATGTGTCTTTAGCAGTCTTAAGGATTAACGAAATCTTCAAGCTTCGGGTTCCACGAGTCTGCGATCGTCCGCGGTGGACAGGGGCCAGGTCGTAGGCCCACAAAATGATAAATCCTATTGTCTAGGTGGATACTTTGCCTCGAGGCGGCTGGCCCTTGACGGGTGTTCACTAAATGTGGAATATTCCATGCCAAGAACATCCTCATAGCTTACAGACGTCTCAGAGCAATGTTAACAATTATTCAGGACCCACCTAAACAAGTATAGGATAATTATTTATCAAATTTATCAAATCTACCAAAAAGAGTAGGGAGGGCCGAGGTGACAAAAGGGTGGCACGCGGTTCTCCTAAGTATTTTTTGGAAGCGCTTGAAAATGTAAGCTAGAAATAACTATTGTACGCCTTGGAAAAATAAAGAAAACACCAAACCGTGACCATTACCTCCAAAAAATAAATTTCAATGATGGATTCGATATAGATTTATTTAGTATTTACAGAAATTACAGTCTCATCGCAGCGAACGAATCGACGCGAGAATCCTCACGATCGTATCGTTAGGCATCTCCTTGGAGAACAGTTCGTATTATCGAATACTATTTACAGGACGTACGGTTCTGAATGGCAGCGCGAGCAACGTTCTTTCTAACTTCCTATCTCGATACGGTATCCGTAGGAGTTTTCTGATCACTAAAAAGCATCTCTCAAAACTACTTTCTCGCGCGACCACCGACAGAGCCGGCTGGAACGCTTCCGGTTCGATACTTCCACAGGCTACTCTTCGTTTGTAGCATGTACAAGTGTACAGCGCAATCTACGACTAGAGAATACCTTCGGGACTCGAAGCCCGGAGGAGGATGAAACATTTCTTTTTTTCTTTCTCAGTTACGACCAGAGAGACAAATCTTTTCAACAGACACAACTACCAACGCCGAGGCACGCGTAGGAGGTCTGTTCGATCTTCGAGCCTGTGGTACCATCCAATAAAGATGGTTGAGAGAGCGCAGGAGCTGTCGGTAATTGCGTTCTCTGTACGCCATCGTAAAAGATCGAAGAAGCTTCCCTTTCTCTGCCGACACCCTCTGCTTCCTGGGAATAAGCCACCCTTGCTGGTTCCTGGCTTCTAGAGTCGGTAGGATGCTCTTGGGACGAGAGACGACCGTAGTTCAGGAAGGTCTCTGCGTAGCTCGAGGGTGGATGATGAGGGGTGCCGTTGTAATCGTGGGAGTAGTGAGAGTGGTATCTGCCGGGTGGCGTTTTGAAACCGTCATTGCCACCGAGATACTGGTGCAGATGGTGCAAGCTTGATGGACCGTATACTGTTTGCAATGGGAAAAATTTGAAAATATATTATGAATGAAAATTTTGAGGTGAAATGAGCAAATGAGTTTATTTTAAAAACAAACCTGCAGCGGTATTGGAATACATTGCAAGTACCGCATCGCCGTATCCGCTGGTGGAATGTTTACCCAAATCCGTAATTTCATTTGTAGTTGTCAATTTTCCAGTGATCGATTGATTTCTAACGCTGGTTTGCAACTCGTTTGGAAGACTCGAAGGTCCTCCGGATCCGTATGCCATGTTAAACAGCGCTTCCGGATCACACACGAATTTGTACACGTATCTTTCCCCTGCGACTTTTTGCATTATTCCTTTTTCGTAATAATACCTAAGGGAGCGGCTCAATTTATCGTAATTCATGGCAGGTCGATTTTTCTGTACGCCCCATCTTCGTGCGACCTGGAAATTGAGTTAGTCTTTAGTTAGATCTTTTGTTAGTGTTTTTTAACATTTTCATAAAAAAAAGATGTCATAAAGATAACATTTTAGAGGTCTAAAAGAGATCATAATGTTAACATTTTCATAAAAAAAAAAGATGACATAATGTTAACATTTTCATCGAAAAAAAGATGACATAATGTTAACATTTTCATCGAAAAAAAGATGACATAATGTTAACATTTTCATCGAAAAAAAGATAACATAATGTTAACATTTTCATCGAAAAAAAGATAACATAATGTTAACATTTTCAACGAAAAAAAAGATGACATAATGTTAACATTTTCATCGAAAAAAAGATGACATAATGTTAACATTTTCATCGAAAAAAAGATAACATAATGTTAACATTTTCAACGAAAAAAAGATAACATGATGTTAACATTTTCAACGAAAAAAAGATAACATAATGTTAACATTTTCAACGAAAAAAAGATGACATAATGTTAACATTTTCATCGAAAAAAAGATGACATAATGTTAACATTTTCATCGAAAAAAAGATGTCATAATGTTAACATTTTGAACGAAAAAAAGATGACATAATGTTAACATTTTCATCGAAAAAAAGATGACATAATGTTAACATTTTCAACGAAAAAAAGATAACATAATGTTAACATTTTCAACGAAAAAAAGATGACATAATGTTAACATTTTCATCGAAAAAAAGATGACATAATGTTAACATTTTCATCGAAAAAAAGATGACATAATGTTAACATTTTCAACGAAAAAAAGATGACATAATGTTAACATTTTCATCGGAAAAAAGATGACATAATGTTAACATTTTCATCGAAAAAAAGATAACATAATGTTAACATTTTCATCGAAAAAAAGATGATATAATGTTAACATTTTCAACGAAAAAAAGATGACATAATGTTAACATTTTCATCGAAAAAAAGATGACATAATGTTAACATTTTCATCGAAAAAAAGATAACATAATGTTAACATTTTCAACGAAAAAAAGATAACATGATGTTAACATTTTCAACGAAAAAAAGATAACATAATGTTAACATTTTCAACGAAAAAAAGATGACATAATGTTAACATTTTCATCGAAAAAAAGATGACATAATGTTAACATTTTCATCGAAAAAAAGATGTCATAATGTTAACATTTTGAACGAAAAAAAGATGACATAATGTTAACATTTTCATCGAAAAAAAGATGACATAATGTTAACATTTTCAACGAAAAAAAGATGACATAATGTTAACATTTTCATCGGAAAAAAGATGACATAATGTTAACATTTTCATCGAAAAAAAGATAACATAATGTTAACATTTTCATCGAAAAAAAGATGACATAATGTTAACATTTTCATCGAAAAAAAGATGACATAATGTTAACATTTTCATCGAAAAAAAGATGACATAATGTTAACATTTTCATCGGAAAAAAGATGACATAATGTTAACATTTTCATCGAAAAAAAGATATCATAATGTTAACATTTTGAACGAAAAAAAGATGACATAATGTTAACATTTTCATCGAAAAAAAGATGACATAATGTTAACATTTTCATCGAAAAAAAGATAACATAATGTTAACATTTTCATCGAAAAAAAGATAACATAATGTTAACATTTTCAACGAAAAAGAGATAACATAATGTTAACATTTTCAACGAAAAAAAGATGACATAATGTTAACATTTTCATCGAAAAAAAGATGACATAATGTTAACATTTTCATCGAAAAAAAGATATCATAATGTTAACATTTTCATCGAAAAAAAGATGACATAATGTTAACATTTTCATCGAAAAAAAGATATCATAATGTTAACATTTTGAACGAAAAAAAGATGACATAATGTTAACATTTTCATCGAAAAAAAGATGACATAATGTTAACATTTTCATCGAAAAAAAGATAACATAATGTTAACATTTTCATCGAAAAAAAGATAACATAATGTTAACATTTTCATCGAAAAAAAGATAACATAATGTTAACATTTTCAACGAAAAAAAGATAACATAATGTTAACATTTTCAACGAAAAAAAGATGACATAATGTTAACATTTTCATCGAAAAAAAGATGACATAATGTTAACATTTTCATCGAAAAAAAGATAACATAATGTTAACATTTTCAACGAAAAAAAGATAACATAATGTTAACATTTTCAACGAAAAAAAGATGACATAATGTTAACATTTTCATCGAAAAAAAGATGACATAATGTTAACATTTTCATCGAAAAAAAGATGACATAATGTTAACATTTTCAACGAAAAAAAGATGACATAATGTTAACATTTTCATCGGAAAAAAGATGACATAATGTTAACATTTTCATCGAAAAAAAGATAACATAATGTTAACATTTTCATCGAAAAAAAGATGATATAATGTTAACATTTTCAACGAAAAAAAGATGACATAATGTTAACATTTTCATCGAAAAAAAGATGACATAATGTTAACATTTTCATCGAAAAAAAGATAACATAATGTTAACATTTTCATCGAAAAAAAGATGACATAATGTTAACATTTTCATCGAAAAAAAGATATCATAATGTTAACATTTTGAACGAAAAAAAGATGACATAATGTTAACATTTTCATCGAAAAAAAGATGACATAATGTTAACATTTTCATCGAAAAAAAGATAACATAATGTTAACATTTTCATCGAAAAAAAGATAACATAATGTTAACATTTTCAACGAAAAAAAGATAACATAATGTTAACATTTTCAACGAAAAAAAGATAACATAATGTTAACATTTTCAACGAAAAAAAGATGACATAATGTTAACATTTTCATCGAAAAAAAGATGACATAATGTTAACATTTTCATCGAAAAAAAGATGACATAATGTTAACATTTTCAACGAAAAAAAGATGACATAATGTTAACATTTTCATCGGAAAAAAGATGACATAATGTTAACATTTTCATCGAAAAAAAGATAACATAATGTTAACATTTTCATCGAAAAAAAGATGACATAATGTTAACATTTTCAACGAAAAAAAGATGACATAATGTTAACATTTTCATCGAAAAAAAGATGACATAAAGATAACATTTCAAAATTTCATTCTGAGTTATTGCGCGTTCGGTCATAAAAGAAACATAAATAATAGAATAACTCTTTACCTCTTCCGGTTCGATCAACTTAAACTCCATTCCTCGACCTGTCCATGCAATACAAGGGGCATTTGCTGGATCGTCGAGTAGAGTCACCAAAAATTGCCAAAGTTGAAGGGAACCTCGTCGTTGCTGCTGGTACCCTCCAGCAATATCGCTCCAAGGAGAAATACCAGTCGTTGAGGATGGTCTTTTTGCGGTGTAGTCTGTTGACCACGATGTCGGGGAGCCCTTTTTTTGATAACAGCTACCCTGTCTCTCCCACGAGGAATTTCTAGCGTCTAATTGTACACCCAGTTCTGTCCATGTAGGTGTGGTGCTCCTCTTTGCGTATGTTTCGGTACTCCAGTTTTCTTGTCGTGCAAAAAACGCCTCGGAGGAAACGGAAACGGTGGATTGCCACTGAGACGCGGCGGAAGAAGTGCTCGCTGGTCGATTTGGTGATGGTGATCCTCTGCTATTTCTCGTTGTACCTCCGTACTGTTGCTGTTGCTGATAAACTAAATTGTTGCCTGCACGGGGGAGAAACATTGTTAGAATACTTTTATTTGTTATTCTTAAAACAATTTACAAAAGACCGTAATTCAATTTGCTTCGTCTCAATTTTGACATCACATGTCATAACTACTTTTTCTATAGAGTGTTTTCTTGGAGGTGTGGAACTTTAAAATTAAATAGGACACATAAAAACCATAATTATGGCCATGATTTTGGTTTTAATCAAATTGTAATGTTATGTCATTTGTGTTAAAAATTATTTCTTGCATATGAGTGCCACAGCTGGGCCCAATGAAGCGCAATCTCGAAGTCCAATTTTCAACCATTGTTTCGAGCAGTTTCCAAAATTAGACTTCGAGATTGCACCTCATTGGGGACAGCCACGGTGCCTATATGCCAGAAATAATTTTTTTAAAACAAATCACATAATATTATGTCTTTAATAAATCCAAAACCATGACCATTACCATGGTCTTTATGTGTTTTATTTCATTTTAAAGCTCCATACCTCTAAAAAAACACCTTTTGTAACTTGCAATCGTGAAGGTTGTATCATTTCTCTATAAAGAGACAACAGTTCCACCTTGAGAATTATCAGGTAGAGTTTTACGGAATAGGTACGGTAAAAGAGGAAATCTTTAAACGTTTGCGTATGGTTGATGTATCGAGCAACCGTCAACTTCAGACGAGTAATTTCAACGTCTATTCTTCTCGTGAGGAGATCTCTCGAGGTCGATCGAGAAAAATATCTTTTTTAGTTTAAACAGAAGTTTCAACGTTTAAAATACGACCCTTAAGAGTTAATAGCATAAAACTAATTTCAACCTCTTCTAACCAACTGATAATTTCAATTGAATAATTTTAGGAATCTTACATATTATGACAATACATAATTGCTCAGATCAACGTTAAAAATATTCCATCAAAAGACGAAGTTCTTCCTGAAGGAGGACAAAACGCGAGATTCGTATTAGCGATTGCACTCACGCGCGGTTGGCGGTGAAGTGCTCGTCACAGAAATATCGGCAGGAAATTGGTTGATATTCAAAGCCCACGGGGTTGCAGGCTCGGCAGAGCTCTCACGGATAGCGGCACCGCCTGAAATACCGCGCGGAGCTCGCGCGATATGTATATTAATCGGGTGCTCTCCTCTCGGGGGCTCTGCCACCGACAACCATCGACAACCATCGCCAACCACCGACAACCACCACCGACGTACCACCCAACCACCCCCCTGGTTCGATGCCACGGTCCCTCGAGTCGAAAAAGCCATTCTCGAGCCGTAATCCGGTTACGCTCCAAGTCGTGTACGGGGAATATTGAAAAATTGAGAGCCCTCTTTCGATATCGAGCTCGGACGTGTCGAGTCAGGACTCTCGATGCGAATGAAACTCTTTGCTTGATATCGAGAGGCATGGATTACTCATTTTTCTCAGCCATTCTATTTTAATACATTGTCTGTAACGTGGACCATTGGTGATCCATGGGGTATTTTGCCGTTAAATTGTGTTTAATTGAAGATGAATAAATTCTGATGTCTCTCTTCGTAGGATGTGGCTGACGATGTTTTATGGAAATGGAGAAACTTTTATGCCATCAGGGATTAGTTATTTTAGTGTACAGGTAATCCTCCTATAACGCGGAAAATAGATTTGTAAAAATTTCTGCGTTGTAGGAAACCATGTTATATGAGACCCGGAGCAAGTACAAAAAGATGAGTTACGTTCCAAAAACTTAACAAAAGTCAACATTTTTTTTAATTCCATATCTCTGAAACGGCGAGTCTCACCGTGAATAACGCATAAACTGCATAACACTCTTCGCAATTACATCGGAATAACGTTATAAAATAACCATATAAATCCAATGACATACAAGTACAGTGTTGTACAAAAACTTCCGCAATCTTCTTATCGCGTTATAGCGAAACCGTGTTACAGGATGCCGTGTTGTAGGAGGGGAACTTGTAATTGTATTTTTTACAATTTCTAACTTTTTAGCACGAAGTAGAATAAGAATGGTTAACCCATTCGAGACCAATTGCACACCGTGTGTGCAATGATATTGAATTGCAATTATCAGTCATCATAGAAAAAACAGCCCTCGAAATAAGACTAACTTAAAATAAAAGGTATCTAACAAATGTGTAAACATTACATTTGGTATTTGGTTCAATTTCGACCCTAAAGTAGGTGACCCAAAACCTCAATCATTAGAAATACAAGAGGTGGTAAATACAAAGCGAAAAGTTATCGATATTTCTGGATAGTGTCCAAGAAAATGCACGGTCCCTTTGTTAAGTAATTTATACATGCTATTTTTCCTCTCCATCGATTTATTTTTGCTCGACAAGAATTTCTCGATTTCATCTAAAAAATCTCGCGGTAATCGTTAGGAAGTCTCGCGGTCATCGAAGAAAATCAACAAGAAGGGTTGCCGAAGTTAATCGCAGGCACAGGTTGATTTAAGCTCCGCTGGTAAACGTCGGTCGGATCTCGCGTAGACGAGACAGGGAGTGGAAGGGCCGGGAGAGAAGAGAGAGGTCGAGGGGGTTGAAAGCTCTGGGCCAATCTGGCACTCTCTCGAAAGAGGGGTGAAAGGGGTTGACCTCGGCGTGCAAGCGGGGCCAGAGGCTTTGCGGATGGTTTTAGATTAAAATTAATCGCGAGCTGATGAAACCGGTGGCGATGTAGCGGGCAGGAAAAGGGTTGAAGCCGAGACTGGTCAGGGGCGGTACGCGCAAGGGTTGGAATGGGAGAGAGGACGGCCTTCCCTCATGTACTCTCAGACAGGTAACTCATCTCTTTCCTCTTCTTTTCTCTCTCTTTCTTTGTATCTTTTTCACTCCCCTTTTATCTATTTTTCTGTCTCTCTTTTCCTCCATTTTTTTTGTATTTTCTTCTTAAACTTCGTCCTCGTTGCAACTTCTCTTTTTCTATCTTGTTTCTCATCCTAACCTTTCCCATCCTCTTTCTCTCTTTGTCCCTCTGATCCCTGAATTCCGGAGTAGAGTACAATTAATAATGCAAGACCCATTTTCCACCCACCTGACGCGCCGAAATACTCTTCTTGCGTCTCTACGAATTTATGAGACGGTCCGCGCGTAACCGATCTTATATCGAGTTACTTTGATGAAATTTCTAATGTCACTTCTGATAAGAAGATTCAATGATTTATTTTTTAAGACGAGTATTTCATTCAAATTTCTCGCGCTCACAATTAACGGGATAGAAACGTTTATGGGGGTAGAGGGGGTTGTAGCAGCCGAGGTAACGGTGGTTAGTCAGCCAGGATGAAGCTCGGTGGCCCGCTGATCCTCCCTAATCCGTTGCTCGTATTAATTAGTGGAACGACGACCAATCTGTATCCATTAACAGGTTATTACTATTCCACCCGTTATATAATACATCCAACTGCCGATCATCGATTCGACGGGTAAACGAATTTAGCGGAATTTTTTTCCGTATGAGTTTTACTCTCACGTTCCAGGTATTTATTTTCTTTGCTCAAATTTTTATGATTTCTTCTTCATTTATCGTCGTGATAATTTCCTTCACCCAGACTAATTTTTTATTAAAATAATTTTATTTATACATTTTATTACGTAGTCATGGCTATTGGAGAGAAAATTAAATATCCGAAGGTATAGGATATTAATAAATTGATTCAATTCAATTGGCAGATTGAGAAAATTATTCAAATTACACGACGTTCATATTTCTCTCTTAACAAGTTGAACACCTACGATTTTTCACTGGTTTCATCACTTTTTTTACCAAAGCGAAGCTTTTTCTATTAAAACTCCATTTTTTACAAAGCAGAAACGTAGCAGGATTTTATCTTTTTAATGTCAATATTGAAATATTGAATGAATTGGAAAATTAAAAAATGTTACAATTTAAAATTCATATGAAATGTCATCGAATTTAATAACGCCGGACACCGGTGATCCCCCATAGCATTCAACGTGTTAATTTCAAAGATAATCCACGTCAACTTGTATTTCAAACAGCAAAAAGAAAACATTAAAAACATTAGTTTTCAAATAGAACTATGAAAGCTATTGTCGATCCTAGATGATAGGGAATGCGACAAGAAGTTTTCAAATTCGAAGAAACACGACCCGTCTATCGATAGCAGATAGGTATCCGCGGTATTATTAATCTAAACTACGTCTAAATAATTGAAACGGCTTAATGGTAGGGAGAATTACGCGAAGTGAAGTAGACGCGTAATCCCCAGGTGACTCGAAAGTAGATGGATATACACCGTGGGTTATATTGTGCACCGAACGCTCTCCGTCGAAGAGTATGGCAACCCAGGCTTCCTCGAGGATTCGTTTGGTATGCGTGTGTGAATAAGGGAAGACTAATCGGCCTGATTACCAAGCATGAGCTTGCAACCCTTAACCGAATAGTAGTAGTTCGCCTATTGTGGTAGAACTGCAGGGGTTTCTTATCCTCGGAGTCGATTAGATAATCATCGTTATACATAAAATCCTCCACCGAATAATGTCTTCAAGCAAAATTGCAAAGAACACCTCTTTTCTCAAGCTTCTAATTCAGATAAGTCTAGAAATAAAATTTGTTAGCTACAATTCATAATCATAGACTACATTCTCGTTGATTGTTAGAATGTGACAATTATTAGGTGTACAAATTAATTCTCGGCCTTTTTTGACTAACTTTGACATTTATTTATAACAATGTTGATATAAATTCAATATTAAATATAATCTTCTTTATTTCCTATACGTTTTTGCCATCTCTCAGGTAATTGTCGAATTCCAGATCGGAAGAATGATAGTGGTTCACATCAATGAAATCATTGAGGCATTTATAGACCTGTCCAACTTACTTGAATTGAGAATCAGTTAGGTGATGTTGTAGGGATCGAAATAGGTGGTTATTTGAAGGGGCTAAGTCTGGAGAATATTCGAAATTGATGAAACCATTTTTTTGAAAAAATAGCGTTTCTTTTTTTTAGTTGAAACGCGAAAAGAAGGCAGTGCCTTAAATGTTGCTTATCGAACGACATCGCTTCTAGACATGATTTTTCACGTTATGTCTGGAGTAGAGTCATGCGATGTATCTTATTTTAAATCTAACAAATGACGCTTTAGAATGACTATTCAAATTTGGAAAAATTCTAATCTGAATAGGTTTTGTGGTCGATGAAATCTGGGGGCCGAGAATTAATTTGTACACCTAATATATATGGTGTTTTCCATCAAATATTGTATTTAAGCAGACGGGAGAAAAAGGAACTCCTCTTTTGCAACCCTCTAGGTTGTCGATTCGCAAATCATCGCCCGTTAGAGTTTAGAGAAAATTACCATTATCTATTTTCAATTTCGACTATTATCTAGATTATTTATATACTATTATCAACTTTGATTCATAATTTGAGACTGCAGCCTCGGTTTCTGTTAATTGGAAGCACCATATATAGAATTTGCCATCGAATATTGTCTTCAAGCAGGAATGAGAACGAACAACTTCTCCTTTGCAACCCCCTAGGTCGCCATTTCGCAAATAATCGCAGTTTAGAGAAAATTGTGTCAATTTCGATTCTTAAGTTAAGACTAGAGCCTCGATAGATGTTAGATTATGACCACGATATGAAATTTTCCATCGATTATTTTCTTTGAGCAGAAATCAGAAACAGCAACTCCTCTTTTGCATCCCTCTTATTGTTAGTCGGTAACACGTTGAACGCCTTTAATATTTCGCTCATTTTATCATCTCTACTAAAGTGAAACTTTTCCTATTAAAATTTTATCTTTTTAACACCACTATTTAAATACTTAATGTGTTAGAAAACTCGTAAATATTGGAATTGGAAAGTCATATGAAATTTTATTAAATTCAATAGCGCCGATCACCGGCGACTTTCATGACAGTCAACGTGTTAATTCGCAAATAGTTGTACGTTAGAGTTTAAAGAAAATTGTAGCAATTTCGATTGATAAACTTAGATTACACTTTCGCCATCTGTTACATTGTGACTATTATATATAAAATTTTCCACCGAATATCGTTCCTAAGAAAAATTACAGAAAAAGAACCATATTTGCAACCCCCTAAGTCGTCATTTTGTAAATCTTCGCACGTAGGAATTTCAAGAAAATTCTGTTCATTTCGATTCGTAATTTCAGACTGCAGCCAGCCGAGAGAAAGCTTTTCGACTTGCAATCTCTCATGGGAGGGAATTCCGTGCTCTTTCCTTCGTTCAGGAGCTTTTGCTGGATTCTGCGAGGCGCTCTCTCCGCGGCTCTCGAGTTGAAAGCATTCTTCAATTATTCACTTACATGTACTTAGTCACGCGTGAGCGAATCCAGCTCACTAACGGCGAATATTGTTATGGATTACGAGAATATTACGTGAGCTTCGTGTACAAATTTTCAAAGTTTTCCATCTCCACAACCTTCATAATGATAGTGAGGAACATAAATTCGCGAACAATCGTGCCGAATGTAGAAGACCAGCACGAGCCGGAATAAGAGACTGGACTCGATTAATGGACCCTGTACTCCAGTTATTTATGGGGTTTTACAGGGTACTATGGTGCCACGTGCATCCATTGTAGGAAGATTTGTCACGGAAAACGACAAGGGAATCGTTACATCGACGAATTCGAATTTGGTATTCTTTTGTACTTACTTTCAGCCCGGTTAATCAAAAGCAGTTAGATACGTTAAACATTTACAATCTTCCTCATAATAAAAATAAATATCCATCGATTTTATGAACTTCACTAATTAACCTCTTGCAATACAATAATGAGTGACACTCGTGAGGCGCCAAAAGGGAAAAGTAAATTTTGGAGTGCTCCAAAAATTATTAAACTAAAAACATCGGTGGATTATGATAAAATAAAATTAATTCTATGGTATACAATATTGCTTTAACCTCTTCGGACCCTGTTGCACATTTTAATGCACATAATACTTTTTGTGCAGTATTTTATTACGTACAGGTTTCAACACTTAATGAATTTTCTTTTTCATACAAATATTTCTCAGGATCTCCTTAATGTTACAAATTTTGCGTAAGGACCATATATCCATTGAAATGTACATTTACAAATTATAAATAAATAAATAAATATTATTGTAAAAAGTATATTGTTGCTTGTATTCACATGAATTAAGTTAACTTTAACATAAAAATAATTTTTTCTTAGACGAAAAAAAAATTCGGGTCTGAAGGGGTTATGTCATATACTGTATCCGAAATTAGGGGTAGATTGTGGTTTCAACAATCAATTTAGAATTATTGCACAATCTGTCACCAAAGAAATGACACGGCAAGGGGTTAACGTCAATTAAATTGATCTCAATCAGTTGTTATCAAATAATAGCTATTGATTTTACAAACACGAAGTTAATCTTTTATACAATAAACAATTTCTTCTTACCGTTTCGTGAATCCTGAGCAGTCGATGTAGGTCCACTAGCTACGGTAATCGGCTCCACGTATCCTCTATCAGCTGGTTCTTCCTTAACTGCGATATTCTTCGTACCCTCGTTGGTCTGCGAGTTCAGTTTGCTACCCCTGACGCAACACAATAATTATCAGTTCCTTCCTGTCCACCTCCGTTTTCTTCCACAAACTTAGATTCCATCTTCAACTCTCAAAAAAAAACTCTTACCCAAAGCAATTTGCTCGATTATCCGGATCAAGATCAAGAAAATTGTTGCTCTGTGCGTGAGGATGCGTCACAGATGGCGGATACTGCGAGTGATAACCGGTATCACCGATTCTTCTGCAATTCGCTGATTCCTGCTTCACATTAGCACCTGCGGCAACACGTAAGAAAATTGCAATTTAATTTTTAAACTTTAAATCCTTGTCGAATCCTTAAATATAGTTTTAGCCAGCTGTCAGAGGAGAAGAGCCATGGCTTTCGGATGTTCTCCGCGTCTTTTTTTTTATTAATTACTTCTTTATTAAGAGTTAATTGTCTGTACAAAGCTGTTCGGGTGCCAAGTTACTGTAAACTTTTACCGTCAGACTTAATTTTTTATACCAGAGACTACAAATTGCTATAAACTAAAAAATAAATAGCAGTACGCAACGATAAAAATAAAACCAGTCTCTCTAGGTTGTTCTTTTCTTTGTTGCCATATTTTGCTAACATTGCTATATCGTTACAATAGTTATGTGGGTGTCAAGTTATTGTAAATTTTTATCCACACTTAATTTTTTATACCAGACACTACAGATTGCTATAAACTAAAAAATAAGTGGCAGTACACAACGTTAAAAATAAAAGCAGTCTCTCTAGGTTGTCCTTTTCTTTGTCGCCATACTTTGCAAACATTGCTATATCATTACAATAGTTTT
Organism: Cerceris rybyensis; assembly: GCA_910591515.1. Lineage (NCBI taxonomy): Eukaryota > Metazoa > Arthropoda > Insecta > Hymenoptera > Crabronidae > Cerceris > Cerceris rybyensis. The sequence goes on from OU342795.1 coordinate 10,813,665, forward strand.
TCATTTCGATATCACTACAATAATGCCAGTTAATGTAAATTTTTATCCACACTTAATTTTTTACACCAGAGACTACAGATTGCTATAAACTAAAAAAACAAATAGAAGGAAACAACAACAAAAATAAAACCAGTCTCTCTAGGTTGTCCTTTTCTTTGTCGCCACATTTTGCAAACATTTCAATATCATTCTTCAACACTTCAGCTAAAATTTCTATTTTGCACGGTGACCATCTCGAAGCCAAGACTTTTGATAAAAACAATTCCAATAATCGCCACTAAGTATTATCGTCAATAATCACGTTTTTTTTCAAAACTTCAGAATTCTTTTGACCAACGACGAAAAAAACAAGTAGACAAACATGAATTTTCGACGTCACCGAAAAACTTTCGAATCGCAAAACAGTTTGGCCATCCCCCGGAACATTATTAGGGGTTTTATCGAGCACGGTAGAACGATGATCGTTTCTTCGGTCGAATCGCGATCGAAAAAGCATGGAAGGGTGGCAGGACATAAGGGCGCGTGTCGAACCGGAAGCGAAGGCGCATCGTTGCAACGGCACGTGGGGGTGGACTCGGCTCTAATGGGGCCGTCGACGATTTTGCGCGTCCGAGGGTGCGCCCTCGATAAATCAAACAGACTCCGGCCGTGGGAAGCATAAGTCAGAGGCCTCCGGCAATCATTGTATTTGCAAACATCGGAAGTTTACTACTACGAGAAGCGCCGATCGAGAGAGACGTACGGGAGATCGGTGAATTACGTTATCATGGGGGATATCGCGAAAATCGTTTGTACCTTGTCTAAAGGGTCGAAGATGGGTACTGTAATTGAGAGTGTAGGGTGTTGGCTTTATTATTTCCATTGTTCTTTGAATAACAGATATTTAGGAATGCTGATAAAGTACTTTGTTGGATGTGAAGCTCTCTGAAAACTGATAAATCTTGATGATTTTTTTTTTTGGTTCTAACTGCCACTGTTACTCTGCTTGAGACAAGAAGTTGTAAAAAAATTTTCACTAGAAATTAAAATTTCATTTTAATTAAAAAGACTTTCACTAGAAAGTAGACTTTATTAGAAGAAATTCGATAAATTTACTTTTATTAGGAACATTACTCCGAACTGGTGAAAATTTGAGGTCGGTCCAAGTAATTAATCCCTTGCCTTACGATTTCTTTTGTAATTGAACGCGCAATAACTCAAAATTAATTGGTGGAATAATAACCTCTCACTGATTTCCGATGTATCGATAACTTAACGCAATATTAATAAGGTAGAACTAATTTCCACATCTGACCTACTGATATTTTCAATTTGATAATTTTTGAAAAACTTAAAATTTTTCTATTTACACGACGTTGTAAGCAAGTGGTTAAATCCGCAACTTCAACCCCACATTCTCAGTAGCTCCAAAAATATCCCGACTTCTCTTTATTTTAAATATCTACCATTGACAGTAATTTAAAAGCTGCTAAAATTCATATTTAATAATTCAACAAAGATGCCAAGTTCAGAAATTAACAAAAGATACTTTTAATTTAATTGTAGGAAAGAATGTTGGAGAATAAAATATCAAACAACATGTTCACTAATTGTAATCCACGGGGAGTAAAGAAGTTCGAGAACTAACCGCAACAAATCATCGTTAAATCAATCAGTAATGACGCGACGAAAACAGCAAAGGGAAATTTGAATTTCGCGTGTTCGATTCGCACGATATACCCGGTGCAATAATATTCTGCAAACAAGAGGTCCCGTAAACAGTTCATCGGTAAATCTGGCCTTTGCCGCTGACTCTGTTTACCCCCAGCAAGCATCGTTCTCGATGTTTGCACACGTATACGAGTACCGCTGGTTCTTTGGCAGAACGAGGAAAATTGACAGTAAAAATATGCATAATCTTGCAGCCGATTCAAGCGTCAATAAACAGAGATATATCGTATCAAAAGTTTTGACTATCCCTCGTCTCTTTTTGTTTCTTAAAATCTACACCGTAAAGTTGCACGTGTTTATCGCTGCTTTTTACGTGCAGATAAAAATCAAATCGTTAGAAGTAAACGTTGTGTTCGATTCTACAACCCCAACCACCGTGAAGTTATTAATTTTAGTCGGAGGGGGTCGCTGCACTCCCTTTCAAAAGTCCGCCCCTTTGAGACGTTGAAAGGCGTTTGAGAAAATGTATAGTAACTTGTGTTCTTTTTTTCTAGAAAGTGGACAACATTCGACAATCTTTTCTAATTTGATAGCAATGTCTATGTTTTTTTTTTTCCATTTGGTATATCACGTTTTAAGTTTTTATTTGAAAGTGACAAGTCACCCTCGTGATTTGGAATGTAGAATAATAGGAGTATGGAATTCGAAAAACTGTTGGACAGAAATATTCACTGCAATTAGAAAACATAACTGAAATTTTTAACAAAATTACTATTTTAGCAACTTGGTACTTACAATTAGTTCTGTCAGATCACAAAAGAAATCGTGAGAAAGGGGTTGAATTTCTTATAGTGTAAATTATACTCAAACCTTACAAATCTCCGCTCCAATAAAATAATTAAATATAATATTAATAAACATAAAATCTACTGAGCTATATATCTAGAACTCTATTTATAACAGTTTCCAATATACCACCCGCAAAGTAATTTTTCTACGCTCAAAAATTCGAACTTAAAGACAGCTAATTCACAAAAATTAATACTCGTCTACAAATCTCCTCTCCTATTAAATAATTAAATATAATATTAATCTACCTAGAATCTGCCTAGGTATATATTTAGAACCCTATTTATAACAATTTCCTGTATACCACCCTCAAAAGAACTTTCTGCCGCTCAAAAATTCAAATTTCAGAACAAACAATTTCCAAGGAACTTAATACTCGTTATTTAAAATTATTCCACCCGATACATGCCGTATTATTATCATTATTATCTCATTATACTACATATCTATGAATCAGAAAAGAGTTTTTTAAAAAAGTAGGAACCCGTCAATTTTACGGCTGCCATAGATCTACCGTTAATAACTTTTCTGGGATGATAAACCATACATGCTTTTGATCTAGGTACTGTAATACGTAATAAATATTCAAAATTTTTAACACCTCTTTCTTTTACATCATATTTTACATATTCCAAAGATAATTATCTTTGCATCATTTTTTTCTCCAACATGATCATACACTTCTCTCAACCATTTATTAAAATTGAATAATGAAATCTCAAGTTGATTTCTCTTCAGTCAACAATCTATCAAAGACTCATTTAAAAATTGAACAATCTCGTCAAAGGTATCAATAATTCCCTTCACAATACCTTCTGAAAAAAATCACAAGAACCATCATCTTTTAGGGATCGAAGCTCGACTCGAGAAAAAAAGCAATCCAGTTTTCTGTTTACCAAAAATAAATTCTTCTCCGTCCACGTCGTTTTTACCCTCCGCCTCCTCGTTTCTCTCGGCGACGAGAAAATAAACGAGGCGGGGGTAATATCGGCGCTTTATTAAAAACAGCAATGAGTCGCCCGAGGGTGATTTCTTTTCGACAACGTCTTCGAAGAATCAACACGAGGCATCGAATATTGTCGATTATCGATATCGCATTACGCGAATAAGCACTTTACACCGAGCCAGAGGCGTTTCATCTTCGTCCTTGGCCGATTAACGTTTCATCACCCTCTGAGAGAGATCCTCTTCATCCGCGACGAAAATATCGTGAAATTAAAATGATCCCTCGACTTCTCTTCGAAAGTATGCGTGGTAAATGGCTATCGTGGATTTTCCTGGGTCTACTGAAATACGCGGAACCAGGAGATATTGCAAAACGCTTGGAATATGCGCGAGCAAACGCCCTGAAGGGATGGAGAATAATGTCTATATGCTCGTACATATCATACATGCGCGATATTTCGCTTCAGACGTACGCCATTTTCGCCGAATTGCCGATATATGGGGTGGAATAATTTTGGATAACGAGCATTAAGTTCCTTGGAAATTATTTGTTCTGAAATTTGAATTTTTGAGCGGCAGAAAGTTCTTTTGAGGGTGGTATACAGAAAATTGTTATAAATAGGGTTCTAAATATATGCCCAGGTAAATTCGAGGTAAATTAATATTATATTGTACTAGCTGAATGTTCCCGTGCTTCGCTACGGTTTAATCGAAACTAAAAAAAAACCTTAGAATTTCGAATTTTGAAAAATCATTTCCTAGTGGGTGCTTATACCCTTGAAGGAACGATCATGCAAATTTTCAAGTTTCTAGGTCAAGTAGTTTCGGCTCTGCGTTTATGAGTTTGGCCCATACTTTAACCCCCCAATACCCCCCCTAAAATTTAGAATTTTTCAAAACCCTTTCTTAGTGAGCACCTAAGACCCAAGGGGAAGGTATGTTCCAAATTTCATTGCAATCCGTTCTGTGGTTTTGGAGATTTCGTGATGAGTGAGTGAGTGAGTCAGTCAGTGGTATTTGAGCTTTATATATATAGATAATATTTCACGTGTATTTTATAATATACAAATTACTTAATTGATCATATTTTTTACCGCTAAATCCATCTTTCTGCAAGGTACTTATTTAATATGTTTCAACCTACCAAATTTAGCAGCCGTAGATTTAGTGTTAACCAAATGTGAGCAACATTTATGTAGAATTTTTAAAACAATTTTTAAAATAGCCAGTAACATCGGACTTTTGCTTCAAATTGCCAACCAACAAAGTGCAGATATCTTTTCATTTTAAACTTCCATCTTAGTACTTTGTATTTTCATCCCTTAATAGAAGGAAATTCTGTAACTAGTTTAAATTCATTAAACATTGCAGTAGTTGGTCGCTTCGGCTCGAAAGCACGCGCACCAGCAAATTTGCAGTTTCCTCGACCATGTAGATTGCATTAGGCTTCTTCCGAATGGGAATTAAACTGCATATGTGGTACATTTCCTTACGACTTCCGCCATTCTTGGGAGATTGCCTTCCTTCGGGCTAGACGCTCTTCAATCTCCGTCTTATCCGATGTTACCGGAATTAGCAACTAGTAGTTTCAACCTCATCGATGTAACCGCGATAAATTTTATCTTTGACTAATCGAACGTCCAATGGAATATCAAATTACTTTATATTTCGCGATTCGATATGTGCACTCAACTTACTCGACATTCGATGGAACTCCGGCACGTAATGCTCGCTGTCCTCTGTTTCGCAGCTGCTACCTAAAAACAGTTGCAAAGAATAATAACAAAAAAAGCACTATACTAACAACCAAAGTCAAGCTTTTCCTAATGGACAAGTACAAGTTCAAATCTCCTTTCTGTCATTTTTTAACACTAGATTTACGGATGTTGATACACCTATTTTTCTAAAGTGTGCCAATTTGACTTTTACAAGATAACTGTAGTTTTTTGCAAAGAAAATGGTTCCAAATCAATTTAAATGAAAGATTTATCATTAAAAAATTAACCAATCAATATATTATGTATATCGTAATCAATTTTTTGAATGAGCCAAATTGGCTCCGTAAATCTAGTGTTAAAAGTATTTTGCAGTAGAAGATTTTTAGTAATTCTATATCTTTAGAAACTTAACACGTTCGCTGACGTGAATAATATAGCATTCATGTCATGTCAAATAGTAAAGTCAAGTATAAATAATTTTATTTTAAATATCACGTAATCATTATATCTGATATCATGATATTTTAAATATCATGTCTACTGATTCACTGAGTATTTTCATATGATATTATTTTTTTTCTCTATAGGTGAAAGTGTAAGTTAAAGGTTTAACACTTGACTATCTATTTTTGCAGTTCGATAAAATTGTTACTATCTGTGAAAGTATTAATATTTATAGACAGTAGCGAATGTGAAAGAGTATTTACCGTGGCTAGAATAAAATAGTAATTTGTAATTAACCGTTTGCGTACCACGAGCCACTTTCGCGCTCTTCAGTTTTTGTGTCGAAAAACCCCAGGACATTTTTTCAATGTTGACAATTGAAGGAAGACTTTGTTAAGAATGCATCAGGTTTCTCTTTCATAATATAAAGTAATTCCAAATTAGGATACAAGCACGAGAAGATTGTTCTTGTGCACTATATAAAATAAAACTCTAACTTTAGCTTATTTTGGAATAAAATCTCAAGAGCGCTAAACTAATTTTTTAAAACCCTCGCGGTATTGAAACGGTTAAAAAAGAAATCCGGTTTAGCGAAGAGAAGGTTAATCGTGAGAAGGGCAGAAATTTTGTGCAGAAGCAAAGTGGGAAGTGTATTAAAAGCGATTATAGACGGTGGTTTTGTTGCAGCCGCAGGGGTGGCTGGGGGTTTTTCAAACACCGTCGCACCGAGGATCCCTCTCTCTTTATCGCTCGCTATATTGCACCTACCGAGTGTATTACAGTTCGTGCAAGTAATTAAAATTAATGTTCGGGATAGAGTTAATCACTCCGAGCAACCGTTTTCGACGAAGATTTACGGATCTTTTCCCATTGTTGCTGAAATTTTGCAAAATCTGCACCATGATTCTTACATCATCAAAAATACCAAGATTGAACGAATAAATTAAAATTGTTCTCATTTCTTTTCACGTCTTTTAGCAGAATCACCAAATGGTATTTTCGATCGATGTTTCTTTTTTTTTTAATTCCCTGAAACGTCGTGTAATTTAATTAACTTTAATGTCATTTAATTTACGACAGCTCAAGGCGGAAGGGCGAGATGTTTTAAAAAATTAGATGACCGTTCAACGACGCGATCGGCGCCGTTTTCACGATCCAATCGAGCTAATGGAAACTAATGCCAGGTCGACAGGTTTGATTATAAAACTTGCACCGATATTTCAGCAACCCCATGAAACATCAAGAAACGTCTCATTTGTTTCCTGACTATGCGAATACCCGACATTAAAATTAAGTACATAGAATCATATTTAAATCAGGGATAGCTCGTTAAAAATTCAAATTTCTTCGTCGACTCCGTGGTAGTTCGTGTATTATCATTTAATCAAGGTTCATTAAAAAGTCAAAACTCGAACGTCGAAAGAAACCTAAGTCGTATTACTCATTCAAGTCCTTTCAATGGAAGCATGCAACGATAAATTGTTGATTTAGGAACCTTGCAAAAATGATACACCCTCCCCTGTGACACAGATTCTTTTTCGCTTTCACGAATGAAAGTCTCTGGGAAATTGGATTTTTTGGATGAAATGAAAAGTAGAAAAAATTAATCGCCCGAGCAGGGACTCGAACCCTGGACCCTCAGATTAAAAGTCTGATGCTCTACCGATTAAGCTACCCAGGCGGGTGGAAACTACCCCTTTTGTGTTATTTTAGGAAGGAAAATATTATTTATTTTATAAATAATTAGTCATACATTGAACAGTATGTAATTATTTGTAGGAAACAATACTCACCATCTTGAAGCCAAGCTTCCTGCCTGTATTCTTGCGCTGAGTAGATCTCGTTTCCTGAAAACGAACACTTTTTGAGGCTTGCTCGAACTTATAAAGGGGATCGTTACGTAGAATATCGTAAACAAAAGGAATTTATTTATTGGGAAAGACTTTCGTCGAATTTCTTTCATTACTTTATAAGACAGAGTGGATCACAGGAGCAGTAAAATTGTCGCGTTGGTTTTAACAATCTCTTATCGGTTTTCTTTTGAATTGTAAACTGAGGATCATGTGAATCATGACTGATAAACGTTCGAGACATGGGACGATGTTACGTAATCTAAATTCAGTTCATTATTTCTGTTTCATTCGAAGAAAGAAAGAAACCTCCGTCAATTTTATATCCGACTTCTTGTTATTAGTTTAACCCAATCATTGCCAGAAAAACTAATCAAATATAACCTTGCGTGTTAAAATTTGAGAAAACGATAGAAAGGCTTTGGAACATTAACTTATTGAATTAAAAATATAATTCGACATTTATAAAGTTACTAAGAACATTTTTGTTCCAAAATTACTATACACACTCAGCTATTATCATTCACTTATTAATTTCAAGTTATAGTGCAACCAGGAGATATCGCGTAATTGGCAGTGAGTGGGTTAAGTAAAAAAAATCTTTGATAAAATGGAATATATAATTGAGGAATTGGATAAAGAAAGTATTTTTCTAAATTTATGCTATTTTTCGAACTATTCGTTGGAGATTTAACGAATAAAGGGAGAAACAAGGAAATGAACAGCAACGGGGCTTTACTTGCCGCGTAATGATTAATGGTTACACGGAAATAATTATCCCAAGGCGAAGTTAATGCCCCATATATACATCTATCGCGTTAATTTATGGACTCCGAGGAATATCCATTGTGCAGGAGTTATTATCGCACGAAAGAAAACCATCGGACGTACGTTTCTTGCTAAACGCCTCTAACAACATTATCTCCGTAATTTTTAATAACTTCGTATCCCGTTTGATTTACAATGCTCGTTAACGAATCATCATTTTTGCGAAAAGAATATCAGTTCCTTAAAGCGTTAACCCTTTTAAATTCAAGATCATCAAATTTCGCCATTCCTGCTATTTACTCTAGATCTACGATCGCTAAATCTGATACATTTAAATATATTAAATAAATGCTTTAAGAAAAGATGAATAAAGCGTTAAAAAATACGATCAATAAAGAAATTTGTATACTCTAAGATATACGTGATGTTTTTACTGTATTGCTCCTTTACCAATTTGGGAAAAATTTAAAAAAAAATAGAAACTCGTCATATTGAGGTCTACCGTAAAAGTGTTAAACAAAACATTCAATTCTTTTAAAAAATCTAGTATCATTTCATGTTAAATTAATTAAAATATTAATAGCTTATAATTAACACTAGAACTACCGACAATTAACCCGTTAAGGGCCTAGCATTGAAATAACAGAAATATTTTAAATGCGACTATTTATTTGTTAAAAGATTACATAAAAGTAGATATAAATATATCGAAATATGTATATTCGAAATAAATATAATACGAAAATCATTTATGGAGGTTTTGTTATCATAATACACTTTTTCATGTAAGAAAATCTATAAGTATACATATTTTTTTGAGATCCTCGATAATGGTGCGTTAACGCAACTTTCGGCCTTAATGGGTTAATTCAACATATTTAAAGATACGAGATAAATACTTCAAAAGAAAGAGAATAAAATACGCAAGAAAGTAAATTGATTTAATGTCTCACAATTTGCAAGATAGAAAAATAAGCATGATATAGCTCTAAGAATTATAACAACATTTTAAAAAAATTCAGTACAAGTCAATTTAACCCCCTTGGTAGATCCAGTGTTAAATATTTCGAAGTCTTTTTACTCCAAGTACATTCATCGAAGAAACTCCACATCATTTTTGTCAACAATCAAAGTGAAAATCTTCATTTATGCAACGATATTCCGCAAATTCGCAAGAAGAAATCCCCCGTTACGAAATCGTCAAGAATCTGAGTAATTATGCCACGATGAGACACGATATCTGCAACGTTTCCTGGGTAAAAGGGGGAGCCGTAAGAAAGAACAAAAGGGGAGACAGGCAAGGGGATGAATCAGAAGCAAAAACAAACCCTTGGAGGCGAAGTACATAGATCTATAAGAATACCGTAGAAATCGGCAGGGAAAAGGAGAGGGTCCGTTTAATGGGTCCCCGAGATTCGCCACGGGTAGCCACTTGTCGGTAACCTCGTTTTGTTCGCAGTCACTATCCCGTCCTACGAATCGAATCTACTTACCCTACAGCTCATTGCTCGTGGATAATGATACACTCTTCGCACTGATCCTATTTTATTCGCGAGGATACGCCGAGGGAGATTTGCACCGGTGCGAGATAATAGTTTTACAATCTGTGGTTGAGGTCGAAATGTACACCGGTTGCCTTTAAATCAACGATATGGTGATATCGTTTCATTGAGAGTTTGTATTTTGAATGAACATAAGGTACAAAATTGAAGGTGGAGAGATAAAGATTCAAACACTGAATTAAGGGGATGGAGTTCAAATTCTGTTTTGTCACTTTTTGGAAATTTGTCCTAAGTTATTATTTAGTGTGTCAAAACACCGACTCAGAAAGTACATAAAACTGTGGGTTTTAGGTGAAAGGACCATAGCTGTTGGGGATCAAAGGTGAGGGAGGAAGTAAGGATCTGGAATCGTAATTAGTAAGGTTCGAGGAAAAATTTTCCTTCCTCACTCATAGGAAATTTTTCTAAATTATTATTTAATATATCACAGCTTCGATGATTCGATTGCCACTGAAAACATTAGGTTTTAGACAAAATAGCCATAGCAATTGGAGATCGAAAACAAGGGAGGAGGTAAGGATCTGTAATCGTGATTAATATCGTCCGAGGTCCAATTTTTCTTGCTCACTTATAGAAAATATGTAATATATCATAGCCTCGGTGGTTAGAATGACATCTAAAATAATAGGTTTTAAACGAAAGAACCATGACAATCGGGAATCAAAGATGAGGGAGGAAGTAAGGATCTGGAATCGCAATTAGTAAGATCCAAAGAGAAATTTTCCTTTCCCACTCACAGGACATTTTTCTAAATTGTTATTTAATATATCACAGTTCCGATGATTCGAATGCCACCTAAAATATTAGGTTTTAGACAAAAGAACCATAGTAATTGGGAATCAAAGATGAGAGAGGAAGTAAGGATCTGGAATCGCAATTAGTAAGGTTCAAGGAGAAATTTTCCTTCTTCACTCATAGGAAATTTTTCTAAATTATTATTTAATATATCACAGCTTCGATGATTCGAATGCCACCTAAAATATTAGGTTTTACACGAAAGAACCATAGTAATTGGGAACCAAAGATGAAGAAGGAAGTAAAGTTCTGTAACCGCGCTTCCTTGTTCACTTATAGAAAATTTTAATTATTGTCTAATATATCATAGTAATATCTAAAATAGTAGGTTTTAGACGAAAGGACTATGCCATTTAGGGATCAAAGGTGAGTAAGGAAGTAAATCTTTGAAATTGCAATTAATAACGTCCAAGGTCAAATTTCCCTCCCTCACTTCCAAGAAATGTTTCTAAATTATCATTTAATATATTCTGAAGCTACCTAAAACAGTAAATTCTAAGCAATATAACTAGCAATTAGTGGCCTACGATGAGGAAGAATGTAACTGCTCTAACTCTCAATCAGCTGTCCCATGTTCAAAACCGTTTCCCTCACCCTTGACAAATTCACCCCACGTGATACGTGTATCACAACTAATCCAAGTAAATAAATACAGAAAGAAAGAAACTTTCAAAATCTTTGTATATGTCAAGATATTAAGAAACGACAAAATAAATCAACATCTTTAACTCGACGCGAAGAAAGAATCCAAAAGACCGTCCGCCCAAGAAGGGAGTATTCCACTGGCGAACGGCAGAAAGACCGAATCCTCGTTCTTTCAATCGCGACGGCTGCCTCCCGATATTTTTTCTCATCGAATCGTCGTCGAAAAGTGGATGAGGAGAAGGCGGTAGGGCGTAACGCGATTACGATAGAGAAATTGCAGCATTATAGGCAGTGATTGAGTTAGGCGCGGAGGTGGTCCATCCCTGACTGCCGGCTCGCACCGTCGCATGCCAATGTTAGATATAAAGTGTCAATCACTGCAGCCAGACGACGATGGGGTGGTTACGAATCCTACGGGGGTACAACTGATTTCTACCCCATGGGGGTCTTTGCGGCGATAATACGTTGCTTATTGAATTCGTCCTGAGGTTACTACCCCGTGCCACCCAATTTCTGGGTCAAGGCTAAGTAAACTCGTCGATATCAGGACGATCAAACGAGAGATCTTATTTCTACAATGGAAGCCCTTTTCATTTGTTAACTTTTCTGCAGGGCGTAGAACTTCTCTATTTTTAGAACGCATGGATTAAATTGTATCTTACTTTTTAGAATTTTAATTGGGGGCGTTATTTCGGAAGCAGAGGAGACATTAATCCCTTGCCTTACGATTTCTATTTTCTCGGCGTGCGCAATAACTTGAAATTAATTCCAAAGAAAGAAATGTTTCTCTAATTGTTTATTTTAAAAGTTCCCTAATTTTTAACATTTTTGTTTAATTTAATGTAATATTGATATTGTAGAAATAATTTGACCGCGTGACATTTACAATTTGATAGTTATTAGAAAACTTCAAACTTTTGTATTTTTTTTATGGCTTGACGTGTGTCGCACGTCACTGAAGTCGAGGGGTTAAGTTAATAGTACAAAGATCTGAAGTTGTGGATTAATCTAATCGGTTGCTTCGTCTCATTGTCAGTCATAGAAATTTGGACTGCCATTTTAGAAAGTTGGATAAATCCATTTCTTGTGAAAATTGAGATTTCATTATTTGATTTTATTAACTGTCTGAGGAAAGTGTATGATCGTGCTGGAGGAAAAATGGTGTAAAGATAATTGTCTTTAAAATATGTAAAACATGATTTTGCAAAAGAAGGAGGAGTTACGAAAGAATATCTTTTTTATATCACAGTACCTAGATTAAAACTATTTATGGTTTACCATCTCCCAAAAAATTATTAACCAAATATGCTAAACTCTTTACAGGAACAAAACTCTTAACCCTTTGCGGACGGAAACATTTTAGATTATTGAAAGATAAATATTTATTTGCCAATTCAAAATGACCTTTTTAACAGAAAGTTAGACTGTTAATATATATAAATTATAAATTACTATTTGTGCAACCATATGTCAGTGGATGTATCTCAATTTTTCAATTCTAACCGTGTATACATGATGCGATAAACTACAATAAAACTTTTTCTCAGACTGCATATATGCGTCGCTAGTCCTCAGAAAGTTAAACAATATGTACCAAAATTTATTTAGAATTTTTTAAATAATTTGTAAAATAGCCGGTAACATCAGACAAAGGGTATAGCCGGATAAGGACGGCAAAAGATAAAGGACCCCAAAGATAATTAACCTTGAGGCATACCGTTCGATAGGGCTCTTTGGAAAAACCCTTCCTGCAAAGTTTTAACCCGGTACCCCTACCGTAGTGGTAGTTATGGGGTAAAACGTGTTTTTCGGTTTTTGTTCGATTTCTCCCGTTTGGCTCGATAAAAAAATTCTGAAAGAAATCAGAGATGTCGTACCCAATGGTGTGCATACATTGTAATTTTTTCAAATTTTTTGGCTGGAAAACCGAATTTTAAAAAATCAAAAAAGTTCATAAACATTAATTTTTTATTGAAAATATGAAGTGACCACTTTGATATTTTTACATATAGTTACACAGTACCCCAATTAATAATTCTGTAAATTTCAGATTTTTTTGCCGATGAAAAATCAGTCTAAAAAATTAAAAACCAACAATTGTTTATATCTTTAGCTAAAAATGTGTTTAAGTTAGCTTTACCTATATATACGTGATTTCCTTTTCATTTCATATAACAACGAAAATACAATGTATTATAATATTCATATGATTTCGTCCCCAAACAAAAACTTTTGTACGAACTCTCAACTATCTCGACCCAAGAAGAAAGAAACTTGTAGCACTTTAAAAAATAACAGTTCATTCGTTATAGTCTTCAGTCTACTGACTGCTGTCAACAGCGATAAGAAAAAATTCAACAACAAACTCAGTAGTAACAAGTAATCTAATCTACTTGGACGAGTACAGTTTGAAACCAGTCTGTTATTGTTCGACTAGAAGGTCAAACTGTAGGCAGCAAGAGTTTTCCAAATAGGTAGATCCTTTCGATCTTAGACACCGTAATTGCTCCACGGGTCGTAGAAAATAATGTCATCGTTGATGCGACTATATAAAGATATCGACTCGAGTCGAGTCAAGTCGACTGCCTGCCAGTGACAGGCTCTCTTTAGGGGTGGTTCCCTCTTCGCCCCCTCGTACATCGTACGCCAGTTCGCGTACATCTTCTGCACGCGTTTCGATATGCGTTACCGTCCTTGTGTATTTTCTTTGGAAAACCCCTGCACACCACTGTGTGTATATGTGTGTGTATGTGTGTGTGTGTGTGTTTGCACGAAGCGAACCGAAGAGTCAGCGACACGATGGAAACTCTAGGAAGTTCGTATCAAAGAGCTCGGAGAAATCGCGGATGGGGATGAAGATCAGAGACCGCCTCTCGAATTTTCCAACCGATGTCACTGTTAGAAAAGCGAGGTGAGATTTGTTTCTATGGCTGAATTTCATGGATTTTTGCTTGACGGTACCAGCGTTTATTTGTTGGTTTCAAAGTGGAATCAAGTAGGAAGCTGAGAGATATTTTGAAATGTTTGAAAATTTCAGTAACAGTAGATGATTTTCGAGACACTTGATTTTATCACGTTGATTGTTGATTTTTAAGGATTTTCTTTTAGTGATACTTTCGGATGAGTCGAATTATTAAATTTCAATGTTTAATATTATCAAATTTTGAATTATTTGGAGACTTTTTAACACTAGATTTACGGATATTGTTACATCTATTTTTCTAAGGTGTGCCAATTTGATTTATACAAGAAAATTGAAGTTTTTTGTAAAGAAAATAGTTTCAAATCAATTTAAATGAAAGATTTATTATTAAAAAAATTAATCGGCCAATATTTTATATATATAATAATCAAATTTTGAATTAACAAAATTGGCTCCGTAAATCAGTGTTAATTCTTTTTGTCAATGTCTTAACAAAAATTAGAAGAATTCTGATATCATTGATGAAAGTTACGTTATTGTTGAAATTCAGGGTTGGTACCTGACGTGTCGATCAAATTGTTAATTGTTGGATAATTAAAAAATAGTATCTCTTTATCTCTCACTTACCATGCTGCAACTTGTCCTCGGTTGTCGTCTGATTAACAGAGTAATTAGTAGTACAGTAATTTGCAGTCACTGTCTGAATCGGCTCTGCCAATCTTCCAAAATCTTCACCAGGCTGCAACAAAAGAAAACAAATTAAACCATTAACACCAAACAAAAATCTCCATAAAACATTTTTAAGCAATTCAGTACAATCTATTTTCCATCCACCAATACTTAAAAAAAAATCAGAGAACAAAGTCAAAGACAAAATTACTCCTTGTCGATACAAAAATCATTTTAAATTAAATTTCACAATTTTCTCAGCCTTTTGACAAGTTCTACGATACCCTGAAATGCTCCTTTACAGAGAGTTTCTGCGATTTCTCAGACGTCTAAAAGAGAACGATCTTTGTTCGCTGGTATTTCGATCAAAAGTGGATGAGACGGAAGACAATCGACGGAAAATTGATGCAAAATCGCAGGAAAAGGGAGTAAGAAGTACTTGTGGAGAAAGGAGAAGAACAGAGAGGAACAACGAAGAAGTAACGATAACGAGAAAGAGTAAGAGAGGGAGGAAAGGAGAACGTACGAGAGGAGGCAAGGAGGACATCCGGTGAACGATTGGATGGTTTCCTCCTTGCGGAGCAATCTAGTGGTAAAGCTGGTTACCGGTTTTGGAAATTCCAATAACGCTGTGTCGCCGTTCGTTCTGCCTTCGTGAAATTCCACCCCCTTTGGCCTCGATCGTTTACACTTTTAAATATACAAAACTTTGCTATACCTTGTTTCTTAAATAAATGTTCAATTTCAATTGGTAATTCAGTTAATACAGTGATTTGAATTTAAAAAATATATTTTATTTAGGGGATTTATCAACTTGAAGTTTAGTAATTTGAAATTTATTTTTGTGGGTTTTATAATTGTCTCGTTTACTCGATATCTTCGATCTTTTTGCAATTTAATTCGCGAAGATATTCTCATTTCTAGATACGTAATGAACTTCCTTTCCGGCGACCTCCTCGTTTTGCATTACGCTCGACGATTCGCCCCAAGATCGTCCTTTGATGGCAATTAATAGTCATTTATAATTAGTTGCCGCGATGGTTCAGCACCCGTAATCCACAAGCCGTGTTCTCTAATATAAATTTTAATTACATTCGCCGATATTACGTTCCAACTTTAATCACGCCAAGCCGATATTCGAAGGTAGTCGTATCTTCGATGATTTTAGAAATAAAAAGTATCAACTTTGCACTTTGCAACAATAAAATTAATCATCTTCGAATTATAAATTAAAAAATATTGGTCATGGTTTAATATACTTTTCTCTCAACCTTTTCGGCAAACCTCTATAATCTATTTTGCCTTACTCTCCGTCATTTTTAGAGCATCTTGTCTACTGAAGATCAGATGACATAATATATAAAAACATACTTATTAAATATGTTAAAAGGAAAGAAGTAATGAAGACAAAAAATCGACTTTCAACCATTCTCTATCATTTTTAAGCACAGAGTCTAATGAAGGCGACATTACAAAATACACAATAAATGAAACATATTAATTAAATAAACTAATTAAATATATATAAACTAATAAAATAATCTATTTTTACCCATTCTCCGTCATTTTTGGAGCACTACGTCTACTGAAAGCTAGATGACATAATATATAAAAACATACTTATTAAATATGTTAAAAGGAAAGTAGTAATGAAGACAAAAAATCGACTTTCAACCATTCTCTATCATTTTTTAAGCACAGAGTCTAATGGAGGCGACATTACAGAATACACAACACATCAGAAACATTAATTAAATAAACTAATTAAATATGCTAAACAGATGTTGCTAAATAAAGCATTAAATCTATTTTTACCCATTCTCCGTCATTTTTGGAACACCTTGTCTACAGAAAACTAGATGACATAATATATAAAAACATAGTAATTAAATATGTTAACACTTAACGGACGGGTTGAATCTGTTCTGCCTTTCTCGGTTTCCGGGCATTGTTTAGGACAATTAAATAAACATGTATGTATGATTTTAAAGCCTTGTACTTTTATTAAATTTTCACCGTTTCTTATAATATTTTACAAAATTATTTATTATCATGTCTAGAATTTTTTACGAATATGAAATATTTTAAAACACTTACCCTTGTGAAGTATATTCAAAATTCAAGCAAAAATGTAAATCTATGTGGCCCATCCTAAGAAGTCACGAATGAAAAACGTAAATTTACGGGACCCGTCCGTTAAGTGTTAAAAAGAAAGTATTGAAGAAGACAGGAAATCTATTTTGACCCCTACTCCGTCATTTTTGGAGCACTACGTCTACAGAATACAAAATTCCATAATATACAATGCATAAGAACACACTAGTTAAATATGTCACAATAGAAGTAACAAAGACAAAAGAAATTAACAGATTCAATCCCATACAACCTATACAAGCAGCCAAAACAGTCAGATACTTAATACGCCCAGCACCCACAGTTTCAGCTACTTCTACGACAGCCACAAAACATCCCTCCAAAGTTTGCTTTCAGAAATTCTTTTTTTACCGATGAAGAAATTAATCGAGCGCATTAACGAGGTAATGGTTCGTAAACGAAACGTGCAAACACGGTCGCGTGCCGTTTAACGCTTTGCACTCTCTCTCCTATCTCTTATTCTCTTCTCTTTTTCTAGTTACATGTTCTTTCTCTCTCCTGACCTTTCCCATCGAGGAGATTCGCGCAAAGACTCAACCATAAGTGGATCATTCGTAGTACGTGTGTCGGACACGAACAAAACGAACGAGTACGTTTGTAGCTAGTGAAAACGAGATACCCATGAATCGAGGGGGGAACGCCCCATCGTTCCCCGTGGATGCCACGAGGGGCTCGTCACCCCAATTCCCCTCGTACTCCACCCTCGTAATTGCGCACTTCGCTTCGGTTTATAATAAAGTCATCGAGCAGACAACACGCTACAAACGGAAACCCTCTTTGACGTTGAATCGTCACGATTTGGGCCGACGGATTCTTCGAAATAAATTCAACGACGAATTCTTTTCTGGGAAAGTAGAATCTATACTTTTTTCTTTTAATATTTTTTTGATATAGTTTTTATGATTATTTTACTTAGAATGTAACGTTTTATGGAGAATATAGGAATTTATGGATGTTTTGTGTTGAATTTGATTGTTTCTTGTTTTGGAGGTATGACGAAGCGACGAAGGAGCCATCCAATTTGATCAATTAAGGAATGTCGTTACTTTGACGAGAATCTTCTCTCCTCCTTTTCTTTCTTCTTGTTGCCGGAGGGTGCGAAAACAATGACGGTTCTGGACGTCAGGAAACGAACAATGCGAGATGACAGGACGACTCGCGATTAGGTATTGTCGGACGGATAGTCTATTGGCTAATTGCTTTCGTTGGTAGCTGGATACATCGAAGATGTTGGCCGGATGGGAAAAGACGAGGATGCTGTTGAGATTATCTCGCTATGTGATACCGTTACGTAAGCCTGTTGTATCTTTTTCTATTATTATCATTTATTTGGCAGTCAAAAACCATCTTTTTCTCAGAAAATCAGAAGAACAATTTATAGAAAATATAAATTACTATTTTCGTAATAATATTTCGTCAATTATGCATCTACATAGAGTTGACCATATACGTTGTGGTCATGTTAACACGTTGAATGTCACCAGTATTTCGCTAGTTTCAACACTTCTGCTGAAGTGAAATTTTTTCTATTAAATTCCCATCTTTATAAAGCAGAAACTTTAAAGACACTGATAGATAGATATTCGGCAGACCTTTGTCTTCTCAGCACCATTATTTCATTACTTAATATGTTAGAAAATTCACAAATATTGCAATTTAAAAGTTACATGAAATTACGTTGAATTAAATGGACACCGGTGAACCCCATGGCGTGAACGTGTTAATACTACTTGCATGAAGCATTCAACTTACTAAACCTAAAAGTCTGCACTCCACCAAAAAATCAAAAAGTATTGACACTAGATTTACAGATGTTGATTGTATACCTATTTCTCTGAAGTGAGCAAATTTAACTCATACAAGAAAATTAAAGTCTTTTACAATGGAAATAGTTCCCAATCAATGTAAAGTTAAAGATTTATTATTAAAAAATTAACCAACGGATATATTATATACATAATCAAATTTTGAATGGGCTAAATTGGCTCTGTAAATCTAGTGTTAAAAAAATATCCAAAAAGAAACTCTCAAAAATTATCAGAAAAGTTCCACGTCCATCTCCAAGCCCAAAGACCGTGCAACACCTATTCATAATGCTCGAAGGCCAGATAATTTACACATTTCGCACACGCCCCAATGTATGTACCCCCAATCATGGGAAACTCGAGTGTCAGCATATGCTCCTATCCTTCGAGAGTCAATTAACAATCGGTCCAGCGAGATGCTCAGTGGCTGTGTGGGAATCGAGTGATTTTTAGAATCAACAAACATAAATCAAGTGTTTCCGCGACCACGCCGCATCATCCCCCTGACGTCCACCTCGAGGGTGTCCCGTCGACCACCCACGGATACCTCGTATCGCAGTCACGGGGTTGATTCTCCCCGTGATGGGGCATCCTCTTCCGCACCCCCGAATACACGAGGACCCAGCTATAGACCGAGGGGGTGAGGAGGGTCGTATGGTGGCGACAATTACGTGTTTAGAGGACACAAAGGGGTGGCACCCGTGGGACCATCCATCGGAGCGTGTTGCCGCGTGCCATGGCAATTCGACACTACGGGATCATCGTTCGAGTGCATTATACGAGTTCGATGACTTTTACTACCCTCTCTATGTCCACGCTTATGATTCTATTGTGCCGATGGGATAACGCGATACCGGAAGTGACGTTCCAGGAAGACATTTCTATGCGTGAGTTTATGAAAATAAAGAGATAAGACGAAACTCCGAAATTAGATAATTGGGGTAGTGTTTTATTGTCCATGCTAAGGATTCTCTTGTGCCAATGGGATAACGTGATACCGGAAGTAATGTTCCGAGAGGACATTTTTTGCATGAGTTTATGAAAATTGGGGTGGTTGTTCTGAAAGTAAAAGAATGGAAGTTTGTAAGAGGTTTGTAAGTTTTTGAAGGGTAGTTTGAGGATTGGAGGAGGTGTAGAGACATCGAGTGAAAAGATTGAGTTTCGAAATTAAATAATTGTGGTATTATTTAACTGTACACGCTAATGATTCCGTTATTCCAATCAGATAATGCGATACCGGAAGTGATGTTCTGAGAGGACATTTTTTTTGCATGAGTTCGTAAAAATTGGAGTAGTTGGTATGAAAGTGAAGGAATGGGAGTTTGTAAGATGTTTGTAGGTTTTTTGAAGGGGTGTTTCAAGGTTCCAAGGGGTCTAAATAGGTAGATTAACGTATTATTGAACGGTGCCACGTTGAAGTGTTGCACGCCACATTTTGTGGAACATTACGGATTGTTAAGAATAATTGAAAAGGTAGATATTTCCAGAAGAAGTGTAATATAATTAATTGAAAGTATTAGGGGTACCGGAAGTAACATCGTTTCTCTATATATTTTTCTCAAAAACCAATTGATTTTTATTGATCCGGCATTGAAAATTTGAACACAACAAGGAAAAAGGTTGTTGATAACGAAGACGATTATGTCATTCATTAGAAATTAAAACTTGGGGCAAATTTATTTATTTGAATTTAATATAAAAAGACGGCACTACTTTCCGGTACCCCTAATATTAGAATTCTGTTATAAATGTAATTTGCTACCGTAGAGAGAATTTGATTATTGACAACTTCTTCACAAAACAGCCACACGCTTACAAAATTTGCTTTCCGCCCCAGTCGTATTAAGTAAAATTATTTTTATATAACGAAAGCGAAAGAGCAACTATTGCTCCGAATTTTGTTCAACAAAAAACCCTCAAAAATTACAAGACACCTATTCTCCCCAAATCAAATATCTCTCCCCAACTCTGCATCCCCGGTCAAAAAACCAAGTTCCCCACAAAACCATCAACTTTTAAGATTTCAAATAAAAAATCCTATACAAAAAAAGATACTCACCAGTCTAGCCAAGTCTGTTGTCGTAGCAGGTACCTCCTGGTCCTGATTCATTTTCGCTTCCTCCGCTCGCTTTTTCTTCAATCTTCCTCAAAGACTTCCTCAGCCAAACCCTCAAAAATCACCGTGAAGAATTTCCAACGAACCAAACTCAATGGGAAATTTCCCGTCACTTTTCAGCAACGTACTTTCGACGTGACGTTGCACCACCGCGAAGATCGAAGATAGAACTGAGACGAGTGATTTGATCTCGATGAACGGTGAAAAGACAGGCATCCACGCACGTATCGGGAGGGTTGTGTCTCCGGTATGTCTACGCCCACAGCGTGACGTTGAAATCAACCCTGCGCGTGCTAGAACGAACAGGGGGTTGCTTTCAACCCCCGTTCAGTAGGCGGAGCAACGAAAATCATTGGCGACCTTCTATCCTCTCTCACGTAAACCCCAGCTTCGAGAACACCTATGAAAGTTCCTCTCTCTTCGTCGAGTCTCTCTGCTAATCTTGCGAATCGTTGTTAACTTTTCGCGAGATTACGGGCTGCACGAAACGATGGAATACGTTTGCGAAAGCGTGTGCGAGCGGTTTACACATAGAGCGATACAATTCGAGGGATTCGATGAATCGAGAGGTTGGAATTTTTCTCTTCTTTTTTTTATTCCATGAAGAATGTATTGTAGGAGGGTCTGCCAACGACAAGCGCATTTTTACGATGAATACGATGGAATTTTTAGGTGGAATGTTTTTTGATGAAAAATTGAAAAATATTCGAAGTTTGTGACGATCATTCTTGCAATGGAAATTTTAGTGGTATGTGGGTGTTCTTTGTTGGTTTGTTCTTTCAGGAATTGATTGGTTGAGGGTGATTGGTGAAGTTGTATGAATAAAAGTAATTTATTGATTATAAATAAGTATTGGTTGTACATTGTTTTGAATGTTTTGGCTTCAACTTCTTTGGTTATTCCATGGAGGACTTATTATTTTAGGTGGATTCTAAACTATCTGGTTAAGATATCAATATTATATAGAAAAAATTCCTTAGAGGGATGAGGGATGATTTGTACTTGGACCTACTGATGATGAGTCTATGTCTTTTATTTTTTATCCAACATAGTACCATCATATATTGTTTTTTATGATGTTTTACTATCCCCTGTTTTGAAACATGTATTACTTTCTTTGCTGAAACTATCCCCGAAATTACATAATTGATATGGTATTATTTTAATATACTTCATTTCATAAATCATTTCAAAACTGTAAGAAATGTCAAAATATAGTATTATATTTTTTCATACTACCAGTCTTAAAGATTCTATGTAACAACGGAAATTTGTAACGTTTAAATCCATTCTTCAAAATGTAATCGCATAACTTTCACTTTCTAGAAAATATTAGTAGAAATTAAATGGAAAATTTAATATTATACTCTGTACTAATTATTTCGGGTTTAAAATATATCGTAGTTAATATCATCATTGATGTTGTCGACAGTGTCGCTAGTTTTACAATCCTAGCTCTAAATTCTAATACAAAAAGTTATATTATAAATTAACACTATCCACATATTTATTATGTTCATATTTATTACTAATTATATTATATCCACAACATCGACGTTTGAATTTGGCGCGTTATTCCAGATGCTGCGTAGAGACCGCTGCTACCCATACGTCAGCCGGTAAATGCGCCGGCCATAGTCACTCAGTCACTCTTGACGCCGTACGGATAAGACGTGTCAGCGGTAAGTGTTACTTTTTCGTTGTTATTTCCTTCTTATCGATTGCAGAACGATAGTATTCTCATTTATCTTCTTCGACTATTTCTACTTATCAATATTATCAGGACTTCTGAAATATTGGTTTACATAAATATGAGATATCACAAAATAAACAATAATACGGAATGCAATCGACATTTATGCTACTCTTTTCTCATTTACAACATTTATACTACAACATTTGCCAGATACTTTGATTTTCGTAGTGAATAATACGATTAATAATATAACGTAACTCTATTTTACACCATTTCCAAAATTTTACGCAGCTACAGATAATTTGATTCTCGTGTGTTTACAGATTTCGGCGTGACCTTCCAAACAGCCGTGCGACTCGGGCAGCTTCAATAGACAGAATCGTGTGACCCAAAGGTATTACGACGTAATACGTAAGTAAACTTCTCATATCGCTATCTCTTCGCGATATCCAATTACAATTTATTCAATATTCGTATTAATTAACATCCAATCGAACAAATGACGAATTAACTTTAAATCTTATTAGGGTTAACGCGGTTCAATGAACATGTGCAACAACTGAAATCTTTCAATATTATTTTAAAACCTTTTACGGTATACGAGTATTTAGTCAATGTTTACAATACGACGGTCAACCTCTAAGAAATCTTGCCCCTTATTTTGGCAATGATTACCAATTCTGGTATTTAATTTCGACGTCTCTAATTCTATGCTAGAGTTAAATCGCGAACCGCTTTTACTTAGCACTTAGATGTCACTACTTATGCTTCCGTTTTGAGGCGCTGTTTTAAATAGGTTTCAGAGCGCGATTATAATAGTAATTAAAAATCGTATTTGTAGATGTAGGATATTTAGAACCTGCGTTAGATTTATCCGTAATTTCTATAAAGATTTTCGTGAATTTATCACAGGCGGTCACAGTATTCATATCTGACAAAGAATAAGCACGACTAATCATGTACCTTTAACAATGGCAAGCAACAGTATTTATATTTCTTGTTTGTACATTTAATTAGTAATATATTATATTGTACAAAGAATATTGCGATGGATGACCATTTGTTGGGTTCTTTATCGCAGCAACTTCCACACAGTGCAGCGTGTGTCGTTATTGCTCGCAATGACATGAAAACTTTTATGTTATTTTATTTTTTTCACATAGAAAGCAATAACAAGCTAATTGGCTGCGAATTCAAAAAAATCTGGAAGTTTCTAGACATATTTCCACCATCCTCCCTATTTAACCTTGTATTTCGAACGATCAAAAGTCTTTAACCCTCTATAGTCCGAATTGTTTGTAGTATCCGAAGATCAGTTTCACTATAGCATAATTAGAAAATAACTCAAATACAATTTTCAATAACAGATTAAACCAGATTTTTAAACATTGCATCGTATAGAATTTCATTATTTTCATGAGCTAAATTACAATATTTGGCAAAATTACAAATTTAACTTTGAAGAATAGAAGCTTAGAATTGTCTTGCGTTACTTCAAAGTCACACGGGTCCATAGAGGGTTAATTAGATTCAATGTTAAACAGGTAAAATTCAAATATCATTGGCAAAAAGTATTATATATAATTAGTAACGTCACAATCATCGTCGATAACTCTTGCAGAAACATTCAAATTTTGATTTTTGCGCTGAACCAAAAATTTTTCGATACCCGCGTAGGTACATCGTATTAAATCTGTTGTTTTATTATTAGAAATTTTATTTAATTAAGCGTTATAGCAAGGTTACAACTATTGCAAAAGTTTAGTGCTTTGTAGGGGCTGGTAGAGGTCTGAATGGGAAGAGTCTCTCCCACAGTTGCATTCTTTCAGGATACACTCCATTCTTCATGGTAGGATGAAGATTGATGTCCAAGTAGTTACTTTGACTAGGAACAACCCTATCCCAACAAATATCCTTTAGCAATTCCTTGCTCTGAGAAACTGGTTTGCCGGTTTCAACGAAATTCGTCCACATGGTGGTGTAAAGTTCCACCATAGGGATTTCGGGTGCATTTTTCTCCAAGTATGGGAACTGTTCCTTTATATAAAAGAGATATTGTAGGTCGTCCTGATGGGCTACGCCTGAAATAATTATCGAAAATTTAGCAAAACATATTTCAGCTAAAGCTATTGGCAATTACAATTAGTTTGGCAGGTAATGGTGAATACGGAATTATAGGACCGGATTTGTGCCTAATTTGAAATCCTCTGTCACCTCTAAAAAACGTTTTTACCGTAAAAAGATTTATACCACTTTCAAAATAAATGGCTCATATAAATCATCTTACATAGATAGACATTTTATATATCATTTTTGTTAAGATTCTATAATAAATTACAATTAGGCTGTGGGTGTTTATGAATTTATGACAAATTTAATTTCGCTAAAATACACAACAAATATGTTATAAAAAAATAAAAAAAAATTTCTACCGTAAAAAGATTTATGCCACTTTCAAAATAAATGACTCATATAAATCATCTTACATAGATAGACATTTTACATATCATTTTTGTAAAGATGCTATTATTAATTATAATTAGGCTGCGGGTGTTTATGGACTTATGACAAATTTAATTTCACTAAAATATAAAAAAAATATGTGTTATAAAAAATATCTAAAGTATTCGAGACACGTTATTTATAGTAACATTTGGCGAGTGAAACTGAGTTTTTCGTTCTACAATTAGCTGCGTTCACCAACCTTGAAATTGACATAAACATCCACAGTGTATTTATTTTCGTATTGGTGTATTAAACTTACCGTATGGTGTGGTATCATTCCACATAGCAAAACTTCTACGACCTTGGAAGGTGAACTTGTAAAAGTACACTGGCTCCCTAGAGTATTCTGCTATCAATTTCCCTATACGATACACAGATGCTATAACAGCACTGTCTGCATAAATCTAGAAAATTTCATCCTCAGTTTACAAGAAATAACAATATAAATAAACAAAATGCATTTAAATACAATTTGAGTAACCGTCAAAATTTATAAAGTGTCTAACGGTCTCCCCAATCGCGCATCGAATTTTTAATACTTAAGAAAATCATCATAGATTAATGGGGTCACTGATTGAACTTTATTGTTCTTTCCAGTGACGGAAAATATGAAAGAATTTCGTTGTTTTTATTAGAAACGTTATACTTACATCAGCAACTCCTTGAGCAGTTGCCGAGCCTATTGGCTTATCTCCAAAGTAGAATTTTCTTAATTCTCTGGAAATATAGCGTGATCGAGGGGTTCCACGTTCGTACATGAAACTAATCGGTGCAAGTCGTTCCCAATTTTCATCCAATTCGCGATACGTAGAATTTCCTGTTCTCTCGGCTTGTTCATATACTGTAAGACAATATACATACGTCGTACTTGTTCTTAACATTCTATGTACTATTTATTACATAATTCTAAGCTTTAGCGACATTCGAAAATATACTGAAAAGTGATTATGGTATTGCAAATGCTAGGAACTTCAAATAGAAAATTTTGTAAAAGATAAATATTACTCTTAACTACTCTAAGAATCCTCAGCGTTCGTTTGCAACTGATAAAACAGAAATTATGTGATATTCCGTCAGATGTTTCTTTTTTTACAATTTTTTCTTTATTCTACCATTCTTTTTTCGTTTTTGCTACTTCGAAAATTTACTTTTTTGCGATCTACCTGAGATATTTTCTTATAATTTTAAATTGGATTTTTCTTGTGTAATTTCTTAATTCTTATTTCTTTTATTTATACTAAGTCCTAATAGCAATTTTTAGCAATTTTTTGCACTGTTTATGGTATAGATAAATTACGGTTTTGCAAATAACAATGTCAACAGACTTACAGGTGACTACTCCACCAAATTCGTCCTTTGTAATTCCAGTGATAAGGGGCACCTGATGGAACTGTCCCTTCCTTATTAAATCAATGGGTTGTTCAGTCAAGAATCTTTCCACGCCAGGAATATTTGGCTCGACAACTGGTTTCCAGACGAAAACTGGATCGCCGTACCATTCCTAATGTTAAATTATAAGTTACATATTTATATCTATGACCATTCTTATAGATTTGTCATATAACTGTCCCCATGGCCATCATTACATAATTTACCCTCAAAATTAATAATCATCGTATCCTATTCTCATCTATAAAGTTCTACTCACGAAAAAATTGACTATGGGTTCAGAGACTTTTTAAAAATTATCAACCTTTTCTATTACAACAGTGACTCAATTTTAGGATAAAAGCGATTTATAACATTGTAGAAATATCAGCCATCATTACATAATTCTCCCTCAAAATTAATAATCATGGTATCCTATTCTCATCTATAAAGTTCTACTCACGAAAAAATTGACTATGGGTTCAAAGACTTTTTAAAAATTATCAACCTTTTCTATTACGACAGTGACTCAATTTTGGGAGAAAAGCGATTTATAACATTGTAGAAATATCGATCATCATTACATAAATCTCCTTAAAAATTAATAACCATGGTACCCTACTCTCATCTATAAAGTTCCACTCACGAAAAAGTTTACTCTGGTTCCAAAGACTTTTTAAAAATTATCAACCTTTTCTATTACGACAGTGATTCAATGTTGGGAGAAAAGCGATTTATAACATTATAGAAATATCCTGTGTTGTACAATTGTCCTCATTACATAATTCTCCCTCTAAAATTAATAATCATCGTACCCTATTTTCATCGACAAAGTTCTACTCACGAAAAAGTTGACTATGGTTCTAAAGACTTTTTAGAAATTATCAACTTTTTCATTCTATCGCAGCTGACACTCAGTTTTGCAAGGAAAACGGTTTATAACATTATAGAAATATCCTCTGTTATACAATTGTCCCCATGGCCGTCTTCACGTAATTCTCCTTCAAAATTAATAACCATCGTACCCTACTCTCATCTATAAAGTTCTACTCACGAAAAAGTTGCCTCTGGTTCCAAAGACTTTTTAAAAATTATCAACCTTTTCTATTACGACAGTGACTCAATTTTTGGAGAGAAACGATTTATAACATTATAGAAATATCTTCTGTTATACAATTGCCCTCATTACATAATTCTCCCTCAAAATTAATAATCATCGTACCCTATTTTCATCTATAAAGTTCTACTCACGAAAAAGTTAACTATGGTCCTTCCAAAATCTTCCACTGGTTTTGTCCGCAAGCAATCCAGGATTGCTTGTGTACTATTGGTCGGGCAATTCAAAAGTTCCGCCTGTTTAACCGCATAACGGGTTTGTTCCGTTGGGAAAAGCTCCAGTGTCAAAAGTGAGGCACTCATTGCAATAGCTCTATGAAATAGACCCTTTGACATTGGTGACAGCATGTGCAATAAAACACTGATACTTCCAACGCTGTCACCAGCTATGGTGACAGAATCTGGATCACCACCAAAGGCAGCAATGTTCCTTTTAACCCAGCGAAGAGCTATGACCTGATCCTTTAGGGCCAAATTTCCTGGTGCTAGAGCATCACCTGTGGCTATGAGTCCTGAAAAAAGAAACTTGTCCCTTGTATTTGCAAATTTTCAAAGCATTATTTATTCTCACCGGTTTGATTGAATATTAGCAAATTAACTGCCATTAGAAATTTAAAAATAAAAGGAGAAATTATTAACTAAGACAAGAAATATTCAAATATTGTAAAACCTATGAAATTGAAAATGTTAATGAAACGTGATACGATAATATTATTTTCATAATATTAATATTACATTAAATAATACGAAATCTCAAGAATCACTGGCTAATTTTTATTTTAGCAATTAAAGTGTGAATTATAGCGGAGGGAGTTACGAAATAAATCATAGGACGAGGTGTTAATATGTGCATTTACCTAATGTTGCTTGACGATTGTTAACAGTAACGAGAACAATATCTTTATCCAGGATATAATCTGGCGCGAAGTAACGACTTTGTCCCGAATATATGTAAAATGCACCAGGATGAAAGAATACCATAACTGGCCTCTTTACATTTTCACTCTTCGTTGGCAACTGAAATCGGGAAATTATTAATATAGTAAAATACTTGATCAAACAGTTAACAGGGCTACTGTTTACTATTGAAACTAACTTTTGCACTGTATACGTTCAAACGTAAACAATCTTCCGATACGAGCTTTGCTTGTAAACCAGGACATGCCGGTCCCTCTTCGGATGCATCAAACACATCAGACCAGTCTGCCGCTGGAACTGGATGCTAAATTATTAAAAAGAAAACTCTATTAACAATGCACAAAAAATGCATTTTCACTAAAATTAAAAACAACATGCATTTCCATCATAAGAATTTTTAAAAATGCGCCATTCCTTGCTAGGTCTCCAATTTCCAAATTTTAACACAGAAATTTATATTACAAAAATTTTAAAAATATGTATAAAAGAAAAATATAAAAAGGAAGACAATAGTCACCGCAAAACGTCTCTGTCCAGTAGGAGATTCCGCGTATCTTATTCCACGGAACGAATAAATCGTCCTTCCGAGTCTAGAATTTAAGGTAGACCCGCGAATCTTTCCGGTAGGTGCATCAACTTCCGGCTCTGATTCGATAGGATTTCCGCTGATGGCACAAACGGCACACAATAGAATTGCCAAGTACAACTTCATCTTCAGAGAGTCGTAGTTCTTTCTTTTAAGAATCTTAACTCCAACTCCGTTAAGCTTGGTCGGCGCTCGTACGAGCACTGCGAAATCCAAGGGTAAAACTGTGCAATTTATACGCGAATCGTGAAGACGAGGAGGAAAATACGGCTTATATGGACAGTGGCCTTAAAATGCTTCATGAGTGTGTGATCATTTTTTCATTAAATGGTCACGGTCGGTTAATCGTTTAATGGAAGAACATTTGATTACAGAAAGTGTAAAAATTTCGCGAGCAATAGTTTTCCTATGATAATATTCGTATTTTTCTTCATGAATGTTAAGTGTGAGGGTATCTTTTACGAAGATTACGATTTTTACGAAGATGAGGAAAGCATTGAGAAAAAGTGGAGGGGTCATGTTATCATGACCTTGATGATTTTGTTTTTATTTGTGCTTTAATTACTGCCGTCGCATCGATTAATTTCACTATCGGGGTGTGAATCATCAAGAATATGATATGCATATTAGTAAGGTAAAAAAAAGTAATGTATAATTAATGGGGCGCTTCATTTTGAGTCTACTAACTGAAAAAGCTAGTTTTCATCTCTACAATTACCATAATCCTTCGAGGATTTTGGTAATAGCATAAAAGCTTTTTTTATAGTTTTTTTTGTAATTATAGAATTTACTAAAACTCTGGTCTTTACAAAATTTCAAAAATAGTTTTCCTATAATCTCTTAGTTACTTTGTTGTATTTTTGTATTGCATTTATTATCATAATTGTTCATTGAAAATTAAAAAATATTATTCATTAATTTCGAAACTTATTCACACTTATTCATCAAGTATGTCAAAATGTTCATTTTCAATGAAAACTTGTCATTTTAATGAGTTTGTAACACCTGGCGTCTTGAAGCCTGTATTAAATCAATATTGTTTGAAGGAGACTAATATTTTCATAATATTCGCTCGATTTTCAATATCATCAAGAAATATTCAAGATAATCTTTCTTCTTCTTTAATATTATCTTCGAATATAAAACCCTACTCCGTTCTACTTTGTTACAAAAAAAGAAATTATAAAAATATTTAAGTCCGGAACGCTGTAAACAGACTTCGAAGAAAAAATTCATTCGATTCAGTGAAAATATTTGTCCTTTGTCTATGTTTTACCGGTATCTTACCACATCAAATCGATGTGGAAGATACGTGGTATGAATAATACAGTAAAACGTGTTTACACACCATCTTCCCCTTTTTTCCATTTATTCCACACGGTTTGCATTACTAAACATTTCACTGAGTCACGGCATTCTCAAAATGCATTTCGGAAAGAATAAAGGGAATAATTTTAACACTCGATTTACGGAGCAAATTTGACTCACTCAAAATTTGATTACTATATGTATAATAAATTGATTGGTTAATTTTTTTATAATGAATCTTACATTTTAATTGATTTGGAACTATTTTCTTTACAAAAGACTTCAATTTTCTTGTATGAGTTAAATTGGCTCACTTCAGAAACATAGGTGTATCAACACCCGTAAATCTAGTGTTAATCTACAAAATAAACCAATTACTTATACTAAATTGATTGAATATATGTTAATTAACAAAACATATAGTAAAAAATATTCATTGCTCTTCTTGTATCAATGAAATACCCGGAACTCTTTCATCTTAACTTTATACATCTCTAATTTACATTATTTCATTGAATTCATTGTCCTTGTATTGTTTTATACGAATATTACGATAAATACAGAATAATAAGAATAATGTATAAAAATATCGAGCAAGGTATCACGTTAAGAGATACGGTTTATTACTTTTTTGTAGTTCCTTCGTACGAGAAATGCACAATGCGAGTAAAGAACAATTCACTATAACAAGATTGATATGAAACTTGAACATTTTGAAAATGCACATAAGAAATGTAATAGAAAAAAATATCCATAGTGTGACTACTACTATAATATTTATTTAATGAAACAAATACACATTTTGAGCTCGTTACCTTTATTGTCTTCATTACATTTTTAATTTGAATAAACATCCGCAGTCCAATTAAACCAAAGCGGTGCGAGTAAAATTTTCAAAAACTAATTACTTGCATCAAACACAGTCAGAGTAATTATTTTAAACAAAACTCGAACAATTATTTTCTAATTGTTTTCAATACGTTTCCTTTCACTACGTGCGTCAGAAAGTTAATTGTATTATATTTACATGTTTTATGTACAGAAATCAATAAATGTCCATTACACAATTTACGCTTATCTTCGTAGAGATAAAAATTGCAACTGTATTCATAACGATTTATTTATCTTTCATATCTAAATTGTCACGATTCTTCATACAAACCGGCATGGATTATCTTAATAAAAAGAGCAATAAAATAATTATTACACTTGCTAAGTAATCAGTGATAGACAAAGGACGGAAAAACCGTAACAACGGTATCTATAAATACACTTTCCTTATTTACTTCGAACTTATTTCACTGCACGTATAAGATCACCGCAAATTATGCAATAATCGATCGAGGAAAATCCAAGAGTCACAAGCGTAATCGTTTCTTTGTATCTATTTCGAAGTAGTAGGCTATGATATAGAACTTTTTCCTTTTTTTGGGGAACTACGTTTACCTGTGGTTAATTTGTTATTTAAGAGATATTAGAAACAAACGTGACATTAATGTAGATTCTTAACCGGTAACCACTTTTTTCCTTATTATTTTTCCTTTAAACGTGACCGTTCATCTGAAATATTTTTTTTTCTTGTGTTTTGACTACAACTGCCATGATTATTTCATCTTGGTGTCTCTGGTGTAGATGACTTTCAAATCATCACAAATGTGATACATCAAATAATAATTTAGAGAAACTTTCTCACAGGAATGGGGAAATTTGAACTCAGCCCAGATTTCGAATTTGAGACTGTATCTCCTTATCCACTATTTTCCCTTTAGACTTCTTGGGACATTAATGTCATAGTTCATCGTTTCTAAAGTATATATTTCCGCGTATTTATTTATGTAAAAAGTAAATTTTCACAACACGACTAAGAAGAGATATTTACCATTTGCGTACCACGAGCCACTTTCGCGCTCTTCAGTTTTTGTGTCGAAAAACCCCGGGACATTTTTTCAATGTCGACAATTGAAGGAAGACTTTGTTAAGATATTTTGTTAAGAATGCATCAGGTTTCTCTTTTATAATATAAAGTAATTCCAAATTAGGATACAAGCACGAGAAGATTGTTCTTGTTGTGCACTACATAAAATAAAACACCAACTTTAGCTTATTTTGAAATAAAATTTCAAGAGCGCGAAAGTGGCTTTTGCCTTTTTTCGAAGTAATTTTTTAAAACCCTGTCGGTATTCAAACGGTTAAATGTCTATTACTAACAGGAATACTAATAAAACTATTGTTATTATAAGTAATAATGATTGTAAGAGTAATAATTTTACTATGAAATCACGGAAGTCTGATGAAAGATAACGTAGAGTGAATGAAAATAAGAAGATGGAAAAAAATGAAGGTGAAGATAACGGTGAATACTATGAATCACCTTTCGATCCCATTAATGGACGTATATTCTGTATTTTGCAGACTTCCGTATACATATTAACATCTACATATTAATGTTCACCCAATTTCATGATTTTTTTTAAAATTGATTCTATAATCCGTGACTCTGTACTGTCTTAAATGTAAATTAGATTTGCCGTATAATATAATTTTATAATTCTTTGGTGTAATCGAAAAATAATTGTAACGTTGCAAAATATTTTCCATTTAAGGGTTAATTGATCAGAATAAGAAACCTTTTATATTGTTAACGATGAAGCTACTACATTAACCTTTCACCAGTCGTTTACTGAAAGATTACAGTTGCATTCCAATAGGTTTATTTTTACGAAACATCCACAATATAGGTGTTGATATTCTCGGAAAATCTCACCAAAGCAATATAGGAGATACAAAAATTCAAATAATCAGAAAATTAGAAAATAGATTCCTAAAAAATATCCCTTGCGGTCAATCAATAAGTTAACTTCTAGAAAGTCGATATATATATCAATGGAATCAGTTTTTATCATTTTTATTTTATAATTTTAATGTAACATCTTAATATCAGTGTGGTTTGTGTGGTACTTTTTAACTGAATGTACAGATTTATTTTCTATCGAACCATTACTCTTCATCCACCTCTTGCTCTTCAATTTCATCAACATCTTCAGAAGGAACAGCCTCCTCCACATCCCGAGCATCAACATCCGTTTCTTTTCGTTCGATTTCCGCCTTTTGTTCTAAAACCTTGCTTGTGCTTTCCTTAATCTGCCTCTTTTTCTCTCTTCTTCTTCTTGCATCCCATTTCTTCAACGTTTTCTCCGCTCGTTTCCTTTCCCTCTTCTGTATCCTCGCTAGTCGTGGAAAGATACACGGATCTATGGTCGGTTCATAAATGATTGGATCTATTGGCCGCTTCTTTTTAATTTTCTTCTCTTTCGGTGGTGGACACTCTCCCATCTGGTACGGCTTTGTTTTCGGTAACACTTTCCCGTACGCCTGCAAGTCACATTTTCCAACATTTTTAGAAAGTTCTTTCAAGCACTCTAATCAAAACTATAATTAACAAGTTAACTGTGGCAACTTCTTTTGAAAGTGCACACCTACGTGGGTTACGAAAAACGAGAGATGAGCATAAACCTATCTCAAATTATTTATACTTTTTAGTTATTCGTTATATTTCGGCATTGCCTCAAAACATTTCAAACATCTTCAAAACGAATATATTTTAGTTGTCGTCAAAATTACAGTTTAACATTAGAACTACCAAGCAAGACTTGCGCCCAATTTTCTCCAAAAATTCTCTACGTTTATAGGAAAGTCATGAAGAAGTTACTCTACAATGATCATGTAAAACATAGATTACAGAATTAATCACGTTTTCCACGTCCTGATTCCTCATTTTTCAATGTACTCATTTAACATGCTGAAATATAATAGATTTTACGTTGGTAGTTGTAGTGTTAAATACACAAAATTCTGCCGTTTCTCCATGACGAGAATACTCGTCACAGGTAACTGGTTAGATCTGAATATAGAATTTGTAGAAAAATGTAATAAATTGAGGGTATGAGTTTACGGGTTTTTCAAAGATCGGCATTCCGTATTCATCCTTTTCACGGGGTGGTGCCCTTTCTACAGGACTTCGAGGTCTGTTTGGTTGTGCTAAAACCCCTACTCGTGCTGAAGGTGTAGCTGCTAATGCGCCCTTTTTTACTTTAAAAGGATCTGTCCTGGTTACTTGATCTTTGCGGACGTTCGGTTCGGCTAATTCTGTCATGCGGGGTGATACTGAAACGTACATTATTAATTTTACAAACTTGATAATAATATCATTGTAATAATAATGTATTATTGTCACTTTTGTATTACACATTAACAGTGAAACTACCGATGTTATATTTGCGAAAATTTAGATATATTGATTAAATACTTTGGAAAAGAGAAATCAAGAAGTAGAAAGGATGATCAATTAACTTATTTAGGATTGATATGATAGAAGTGGAATATTTACTTTACGGCTGCGCTATCAATTTAGGTAGTTTTTCGACAAAAATTGAGAACCAGTCAATTTGACTCGTTTGGTAGGTTTAGTGTTAACACGATCGAGAGTTTCGTTTTGAAACAAAACTACATGTATCCGATAACTGATAACATTTTTGTAGTTTTAATTAGCTATAAATGAGACAGAAATATCTGAAGGAAAACACGTTTCAGGTAATTTTTATAATTGTTAATATCAGTCTCAGCGTCAAGGTCATCGGCTAGTGGGAATAATTTTAACATAGAACGATCATTGGTCCATCTTTTTGATCATACGAGTAAGATGTTTTAATACAAATTTTCAAATATATTGCCCCAAAAAATGTGCAAAACAAAATTTATTTCCTGGTATGACATTTCATTAAATCGTCTCCTAAACATAAACTTGGATTGTTTTTTCTGTCAGTGCAAAAATAATTATTTTTCTGTCTCACTTTCACAGAGCACTATTCTGAAGGATTAATATTGAAATCAAATTCCAAATTTGACTTTTTTCATTACTGCCCGATGCAGTGCCAATTATGCCGTTTGCTGTACATGCCCCACATAGTCTTGAATTTGTAGACAATAATTTAAAAATACTTAAAAATATCGACAGAAAACAAATTTGTAAAATTAGAAAGTACATTCATTTGAAACAACTCAAAGACTAACCTTCGCCAGCTAGTGCTCCTTTTCTAACCGAAAAAGGATCGTCTTTACAGGGTGGAGGCTGAAATCTCCAAGCATGCTTCTCAATTTTCCTTTTCTTCGCTCTTCTTTCCTCCTCTGCAGTTACTTCGCGATCTATTTTCATCATCCGCTTCTTTTTTCGTTCTTTTCTCCTCCTTTTCATTTTTTCATCGCCTCCTCGTTTTTCTTTTTGCTCTACATCCATTTCCGTTTCTTCTTCACCCTTTTCCGTTTCGTCTCCACCCTCTGCCGCTTCTTCTTCATCTCTTTCCGCTTCTTCTTCATCTCTTTCCACTTCTTCTTCATCCCTTTCCACTTCTTCTGCAGCCTCAAACCGTTTTTCTGCGTCTTCTTTGTCCTCCGCCATATCATCGTCACATATCTCCTTCTTTTTGCGTTTTTCCCTCAGTCTCCTTCGTCTTTCTCGTTCTCTCTTGATGTGCTCCGAAAGAGCATATTTTCCTCTTTCATCTCCTTCTGTGATGATCATCTTTTTCCAAGCTTTAGCATCTGCATCTTTTCTATCCTTTAAAGATTTATATGGCGGCAACGCCAGAAGAAACATCCACGATGTGAACTAGGGAAAAAGATGTACTTCAGTCATGAAAATAATAATAAAAATTATTGGGCTATCACCCGAATGACTAGCTATAGAATTATAGGATTGTACCACCCCCATAGCGCAATGTCCTCTGGGGAAACATTTATTGAAAAATAAAGACTAATTTATCTAGAACTGCCGGTGTTAAATCTATTATATTTCAATATGTTAAATAAGTGCTTTGAAACTAGGAGAATTAAAAAGTGAAAAAGATGATCGATTCGGTAATTTACATTTTATAAGATGATCGTGGAATTTCTATTCTGTGACAGTCCAATAAATTTGCAGAATTTTTGGAAAAAATTGAGAACCAGTCATTTTGACTTGCTTAGTTGTTCTAGTGTTAAATTACTTAAAATCTAGAGAATCATACAAGAGATGCGATGAAGGAGAAACTAGATGTACGAAAGCCTATCAATTTATTATTTTCAATTTTGTATTAATTTCCAAATCATATAATTTTGGCCTCTATTAATAATCGCAAAACAAATTCTTAATTTCTATATCTCATGGCGTAATTGTTAAAATTTGTTGTTGATATTAAAATGCATATTCGTAGTCAATTTTGAAATTGGCGTCACCATTACATCGTTTTTATCTCGTCTAGATGTATTCAATTCAAAATGTAGAATATAGGAGGACTGAGTTGATGATTTTTAATTTCTGTTTGAGGAAATACTATGGCCCAATTAAGAATTTAATCAAAATCAATGAATTTGATCATATTTCTTTCAGTTTTCACTATTACTGTGATTCGATCTAGGATAGGTGTCAGCAATTCACGACACTTTCAATTTAAATCTCTGGGTTCTCCGAGTTTTCAGCCTAACTAAAATAATTACATTCTACCTTAAATAATTTCGATTTAATATTCAAATTAATTATCCCAGCATAATATTCGTCTCCTTAGCTATTTATAACACCCTCTAGAATTTACCAAATAAAAAGTTAACACTAGATTTACGGAGCCAATTTGGCTCATTCAAAATTTGATTACTATATATATAATATATTGGTTGGTTAATTTTTTAATGATAAACCTTTCATTTAAATTGATTTGGAACTATGTTCTTTGCAAAAAACTTAATAAATACTCTTTCACATTCGCTACTGTCTATAAATATTAACACTTTCACAGATAGTAACAATTTTGTCGAACTGCAAAAATAGATAGTCAAGTGTTAAACTTCTAACTTACACTTTCACCTATGGAGAAAAAAAGTAATATAATATGAAAATACTCAGTGAATCAGTTGACCATTACGTGATATTTAAAATAAAATTATTTATAATTGACTTTAATTCACGTCAGCGAACGTGTTAAGTTTCTAAAGATATAGAATTACTAAAAATCTTCTAGTGCAAAATACTTTTAACACTAGATTTACGGAGCCAATTTGGTTCATTCAAAATTTGATTACTATATATATATATATATATATAATATATTGGTTGGTTAATTTTTTAATAATAAACCTTTCATTTAAATTGATTTGAAACTATTTTCTTTGCAAAAAACTTCAGTTTTCTTGTATAAGTCAAATTGGCACACTTTAGAAAAAGAGGTGTATCAATATCCGTAAATCTAGTGTTAAATTTGGTGTTTAATAAATAAACTTCCTCAAACCCTGGCCTAGGAGTTGTTGTTTCAGCTTCCGAATCACCGTTCGTGTAAAAATAAATAATCCCCCATAAACTCAAACGCAGGCTCTCTATAAAAAATACCTTATAAGTCAATGCACTCTTCCGCACTCCCATAGGTGTATATAATTCCTCTATCTCTTCTTCAGTCAGGGCATTTGGACACTTCTTCCGCATTGCCAATTGTCTTAATCTCTCGAGGCTCCTTTTCGTCCTAACCATACAGGGTGAGCGCTCAGTTTCATCTTCATCGGTAATTGTACCCTTGGGCTGGCTCAATGCAATTATTCTTTCCGAGGCCACGTATCTTAACGCTGCTGATGATATCTTCCCGATTTCACGGCCGAAGTCGATTAACCTTACATTGGGCAATGATAACCAGAGTATCCGTCGCGATGGTTTTGCACATAGCGTAGCTCTGGAAATTCGCAGTTCCAAGCAGCAATTGATTCTTGGATCAGGCTGTTTTCGAGGCTGCGCGAGTACCTTCAACCTTTTTCTTAACTGGCAGATTGGCTTTGATGGACGAATCTAAGAATCATTGATTTTTATTTACTAGTTCGTTTTAACTACTATTTCTACAGGAAAAATAATATTTTTTTAACGGTATTTTTATTGGGTCGATTTTACTATTGAGTAGGTGTAATGTCATTTACTTTTATTTTTTTAGTTAGGGTGTCTTCTAATCGAGACCTTTCGAAAAATGGATTTTTTTGCATTCTTTTTAAAGTGATCATTAGTAAAAGTAAAAATGTCGAGGGTTTTCTTCGGAATTCTTGAAATTGATGGCGTACGATTTCCATATAATGGAAATGGAAATTTTTTAGCTATATTTTTATTAGATTGTTTTTATTACTAAATGAAAGAAATTGTATGTGTCTTTTTTGTTAGTTAATCTGAAAATTAATGACGACGTTCATAGATACTTGTTTGTGAATATTTTACCCTCTAAATCGCAATTTTTTAGCGTTATTTTTATTACGCTGTTGTTGCTATTAAATGAATGTAATGTGTATGTTTTTCTATCTTTTATTTTGCAAAGTACTAAAACCAGTATATAAAACTTTAATATTTATGTTGAAATATGTTCGCGGGAATTTAATCGAATTGGAGAAAATATCTTGGTGCACTAACTATAGCTTCCGGTTCTGGAATTTTTCTTGGTTGCGCATTTATCTTCACCCAAGCATCGAAACGTGCCCAATCTGCAGGTGTTTGGAGCCATCCTTTGAGATCTAATTTGCGTTTCTTTTCTTTCCTAAGATAAATTTTGTAACAAGACTAATAAACAGCCAGAACATCTTTCATAATAATAAACTGTAAAGTTGCTACATCTCCAAATGAAAGAATAATGCAAAACGTATTTTATCAAATGCATTTTAACCCCTTACCATACAAAAACGAATAATACTTGTGACTCTGTAAATTGCACAGGAAATTTTCAAGTTTTGTAAAGTCTATTAAATAAAAGACATCAGTAAAATGCAACAAGACGAAATAATTATTATAATATTAATATTACGTTAAATTATACGATGTATCAAGAATCACTGACCAATTTTTATTTTACCAATTTCATTCAGAATTATTGCGAAGGTAATTCGAAATAAAATCGAATGACAAAGGGTTAATAAACCGAGAGCAAATTCGAAGAAAGAAGAATTAGAAGAGAAAATTAAATTTTATTAGAAATATTACACATGAATAGAATAATACTTTGCAATCTTTATTTGCAAAGAAACCTTACTTTGTTTTATCCTTTGCTTTAATGATCCTCTTCGATGAAGCAACCGGTGTTTTCTTGCCGGAAGTAACTCCAACCGGTGCTTTCTTCCCAGAAGTAACTCCAACCGGTGCTTTCCTTCCATAAGTAACTCCAACCTTCGGCGGCATTTCTCACGTTTTATGTCACTCTTCCGATCTGAGCATATTAAATTATCACGTCTATTCAGCTTTTAATAAGAAAAACACACTTAATTTAGAATATTATGTGTTTATCACCTCTTACCTGCTGGTGAACAATTTGTAAGGCTATTTCTTTAAACGTGGGTTATGAATTTCGGATAAAACGTTGTGTGTTAATGGGTAACATTTTTTAATTTGGTTTGTGAATCTGTTCTGTAATGTTGGGTTCCATGTTTATT
The DNA here is from genome assembly GCA_910591515.1 of Cerceris rybyensis. NCBI lineage: Eukaryota > Metazoa > Arthropoda > Insecta > Hymenoptera > Crabronidae > Cerceris > Cerceris rybyensis. The sequence continues at coordinate 10,853,529 of OU342795.1, forward strand.
AATAAACTACATTTTATAAGATAAATTTTAATATTGGAGAGGAAGTCATGTTGAAGGGCTGTCAAAGAGCACCATTGCTCCTTTGTTTCTTTCCAAACTTATTTTGAGACTGAATTAAACATAATATCAATGTCAGTTATTTAAAATAAGATTTTTTCTAGACCGCAATTTCACGACAAACAATAAAATCAGAAATTCTTATTGCTCATTAAAAGAAACTTCGTTAATTGAAACATTTCTAAAATAGTCGTACGACAAAAAATTTATTATTATGTCGTCTTTTTTTTTAAATTCTCCTCTGACTAATAAATAACGTCATAATTAAGTTGCAAAATGTTTTACTGACAGTTTAAAAGATTAGTGCGTTACATATTAGCGTTACAAATCAATTAATCCCACGCATTATCTCTTCTTTCGGCTCGTGATAACAGAACCAGACTTCGGATCGTATCTCTTAATTGTCTGGAAGTAATTATCATAATCTTCGTATCCCTCGGCCTGCGAGGTGGAATAGTTTTTCGGCCTTGCAAGTTCGTGCAAACGATTCGAGCAACGTTTGTTCCTGGCAGCTGTTATACGCGCATAAGTATCCAAATTGAACTTCTTCTTCTGAGATTCATGAGACTCCTTCGATAATTCGTTGTTGTTAATCAGTTTTCGATATCCTTGTTTTTCTTGAAAAGAAAGTGCAACGTTGAATACAATAGACGGATAGAAAGACTAGTTAATAATCGTTGCGAAAAATATTTTATTTAGGAAACTGTAATAAATAATAATTAAGACTATTCACACTAGATCTATAAGCTTAGTCAAATTTACAATTTTTTCATTTTTTTCATAACAGTAATTTAAAACAATGCATTTCTTTTGATTCATTATATCCCTTTTCATTGTAAGTGCAGTGATTAGTAGTAGTAAAGTAATTTTTTCCATTAACACTACACTACCAAAGTGCCCAAAATAACTTACTATAAATTTTTTGAAATTTTCTGAAATTTCTGATACTGTTTCTTTTTCAATTTTCTACGTCTAGCTTGAAGACTGTAGGTGATTAAATCTATCAAATTTTTTACTTCATTCATTTCATTCGGACATATTTATTTGATAATTTTAAATATATTGGATTAATCATTGGCAGATCTAGTGTTAAGGGTTTGTGAAAAGTCCATCAAGCAATTAGATTTAACAATTAAACTTCTTTTCGCGTTTTCATTTGTTGCTGCTCTTCTGCACGGATTTGAGATGAAATGGGGTAGTAACTTAAAAGATAAATTACCTGGCTGCACATTTTTCACGGAGGAGCTTGGTAGGTGCAGATAATTTGCACCTGGCTTTTTTTTAGGCTGAGCAAGTTTGTTCAACGAATCTGTTATTTCATAGGACAATGCTCCACGTTTTACCTGAAATATTGAATTAAAGAAATATCATCCCCTAATCGGACATTTTACTATTTCTATAGTATAATAAATGCGAACCTTGAAAGCGTTAAAATTACTGACTTTGTCGATTCTTGATTTGGGCTTTGCTAATTTTTCATATCTCGACGTACTTTCCGCGGTAGAATCAGTATTCATATCTATTCGTTTCTCCGCGTTTACTCAAATATGAAGTATTTTACAGTTTTAATATGATGAAATGTAATTTTGTATCGTTGTCAAGCAATTTGTACTTGTAAATTTCAAGAAAATTTTGGGCCACGATTTTTGCAATGAAAATTTGGAGGGAATTAATTTGAAATGTTTATATTGACGGGAATTTTTGAGGGTTCCGAAATGTTTTTACGGGGTTAAATTTTGATGCTTGACAACGAAACAGTGATGAAACTTCGTTTTTTCTAATTACATCTGCAAACTTCATTCTTTCGAATCCTGATCAAATACCATCTTTATTCAAGCAAAATCTATAAATTAATTTCAAGTAATTGAGGCATATATTAAAATTCAAATCCATTGACGATGTAAGCGTGAATTTTTTTATTTAATGCACATAGTATAAAATACATAATCAATTACGTGATTATTTATGTTTGAAGGTTGAAGTCAAATTTAAAAGTGCAAAATGAGAAAAACGTCTTTTTAAATTCCCAGTCAATAAGAAACGAATCAGAGTAAGCATTGTAATTTTATTTATAAATCTATCTTAATTAATTATAATGAGAAAGTATGCCGAGAGAATATGTAATGATAGAAATTTATGTTTCGGTAATAGACGTGGAACTTTTCAAAGTGTCTCAACAAAAAATGTGAAAAAACGTCCAAAAAGGCACACAGTTAATTGGCTAGCCCCTAGAAAGGTCAAAAGTCTGAATTCTACAGGAAAAATAAATAATCAAACTGTGCAAATCGCGAAGCCCAAAAAAGTACTGTTATTTTGATAAAATTAAAGTTATGTAGACATATTATGAAAATGTACAATCAATGATATTCAAAAATTAATTACAATCTAATCTATCGCGTTTCTTTCTGGCGAAAAATGTTATTCAACCCCTTAGCTTACAATAACTTCTGACATTCGTAGCGCGGCAAATAAAATAGGAATTTATCAAATTTTGTAAAGCCTACAAAATTAATATCAATAACGATACGACAAAATTATGTCTACAACATTAACAATTCCTTAAATCATGCTGTATATCAAGAATAAAAAAAAATCAAATTATATTTCATCAATTTAATTCTGAATCATCGCGGAGGGAATCACAAAAGAAGTTGTAAGACAAGGGGTCATAGTAGGCAGGGTCCTTAATGTTATTCAATCGCGTTAAATATATCATTTCAGAAAAATCGCAAAAAGATTGAAAAAACAATAAAAAAATCCGAGCCTACGGAAACGCCTTCACGATTTAAACCGATGAAACATCAACTGCGACAAGAACATCCATTAAATGTAAATCTCATTTCCTCAAAATTATAGAATGTGATAAAAATTAACAACAAGTAACATTAATACTTTCTTAAGACCCAAGAAAGAAAACCTCCCCGAAGGAAAACAAATTTGGAAAATTCCTTAAAGATTTCAAGTCCCGTCCTGAAAAACAGTCAGAAAAAGAATATACCTTTTCCTGGAGAAAAGAAATGCATGACACTAAATGCACGGAAGTAAAGATTCAAAATGAAGAAAATATGAAAAAAACAGAACGCACGTTAAGAAGTTAAAAATTTATTTATGCCTACGTTTATATAAGTATACAAAAATATCATTGGACGGCATAAGGTACATATAAAATTATAAAATACAATAGATCTTAACATCGCATTGTAGTGTAAACTTTTAAAACACGGACGGACTGGTTTTGATACTTTACTCTAACTATAAGAAGTAACCTTAACCCATTGCAGTCCTACATCGAACTACACTCGATACTATTTTCTATTATAATTAATATTTAATCTATTAAATTTCGACTTTCGAGTTTCCCTACGATTTCATATCTCCACCTAAATATTCCTCAGTATCTATAGTTGTTCTTATTATTGATTGAAAATGAATAATCAACAGTAGAACATGGTCCAAAATTACTTTCTCTTAGCTGATAAAAAATTGAAGAATTAGGACCGCAAGGGGTTAATATTGTACGCTATTAATTCTCATTTAAAACAATCTATACATTTTTGTCATCCATAGCAATAACTTATCGATATGTTAGACATGTAAATATATATATATATAATCGATCTGTGAACACATCTCGCATTGACATTTACAACGTAATTATATTTTAATTTGCGTTTGAGTACTGTGCATTCAACGCAAAGAATCGAAGATATTCGTGAGATTCTAAGTTTTTTAACCTAACAGTTTTTGTATGAAGAATGAATAATCATTGGTTACGATCGAAGAAATGTCTTTTTACCTGCTGAATGTAAAAGTAAGTATAATCATAACTATCGTAGCAAGCATCGAATGCTTTATGGCCGATGCGCCAGCGTTGCAATCTACGATTCTTCTTGCTCTCATAAAATCTGGCCCTAAGTACGCGCTAAACTCTCTTTTCTCCGGTGGCACTACAACTAATTGTTGAGTTGCATCTTGGAAAATCAGATCACTGTATGGCGGCATGCTATAGAACATACTAAAACTAAATTCATCTGCTTCCTTTCTCCCGTAAAATTGTTGGGCATAGATAAAAAGATTTATGTAAGCGTTTATCTGCGTCTCATTGTATCCGTAGTAACCTCCACGCGTAACTATAGCATTGGACGAGACTTTTCCTAAATTACAATGCTCGTAATCAGTTGTGGGTCGACGAGTACCATCTGGACATAGTAATTCAAAATCTTTCGTGAATGTATTACGCGCCCATGTTTCTTTACGTTTTCCATCTGTATTTTCGGCAACTGTTGTATGCTTAACGAATGCAACATCTCCTCCGCCTTCAACTAAACATCTAAAGGCACCTGTATATCCAAAGTAATCCTCGGATGCATCTCTACGGCAATATCGATAACTTACACCGTGACACAGATCACACATGTTATCGTAGGGTACACCTGCAATTATAATAAAGATGAATTATTATTTAAAAATTATAAGAAGTTTCATTGAATTCAATCGCATCGGTCACTGATTTCTTTTAAGGCATTCAAGTTTATAGTTGATAATTTTAATAGATCAATACATTAAAGTGTATGTATTGTAATTATAAATAATTCAAAAGTAAAACTTGAAAGGCTTTATAGTTAATGCTTTAAGTACAAAAATTGATAGCACGTAATAGTAAAAGCAATTTTAATATGATCTTACATGTACCAATAATTAAGACAGTAGTCTGAGATCTTCATTCTGAGAACGAAATATGTGTTAAATTCAGTTTTTTAAGTTTTTTACTTAAACCACTGTCATTAACATTGGTACATATGTATTACAATTTCATTAGATATTTATTTTCTTATTTAATATAATTACCTGTATTGTACTCAGTACTAAGAGCACCGGGGACACAAGATTTACTGAAGTATTCTGCAGCAGCTCGAACAGAATCGCAACCGTAGCCTCTGATCCAAGTATTGGAAATTAGATACGCTAATGGGTAAACCCAGCCTGCCGCCATGTTTACTCCTGTGTGGCAAGTGTACTTGTTTTTAAGATACGTCAAATCAGTGTTGTCGTCTTCTTCCTTTGCAACTGCGACGACGTAATAGTCCGGGGTGCCGAGATTGTAAACTTCTGAGATAAATGGAATCAATTCAAAACGTAAGCCGGCAGTATATACGTCACTAGCATCTAATACAGTGACATCAGCAATTCTGAAAATATAGTAAAGTATTTAAATATTTCGATAAACGATACCGATTTTTAGATAAAATTTAATTAAAAAAAATACAAATACTACAAAATTGATAGATTACTTTCAAACTAGTGTGACATAGTTGTTTAAATTACATACTTGTTTATTAATATATCGACTTAATTGATATACACCGTTTTTAGTTGATAATAATTGTTATTGAAGGTATACGTACCCACTTTGCACAGCTTGCATACAATGTATTTGACTGTGTCCCTTGTGACAATTCAATTCCGGTTTCAATAGCTGCGCTTTCATTGCTATCTAAAACAAAAGAAGATCAGAGGTATTATTGAAAACGAATCAATACATAATGTAAAATTTAAGCTTCTAATTACAATCTAATAATAGTAATTGTGTGATTCCAATGAAATAATAGTTTACCTTCATCTTTACACATTTCTCCATTTCTGGATCTGATGTGACACATAGAGTCATTCTGTTAACAGGACAACGGCGTACTTCTAATATCTGATTTAAAGATCCACCTAAATATCCTGTATAGGTTTGGTCCTTTTCAGGTAATAGGATGAAGTCTCGCGCAGAATCCTTGTAATTAAAATGACTCGATTAAAACCTATCATATTTCCTTAACACTAGAACTAACAGCATTAAATCTAGTACATTTAGATATACCGAATAAATACTTTGAAAAAAGAGGAGTTGAAGGAGTTAAAACTGATCGATTCGATGATTTGTGCTTTTTAAGATAGACGCAGAAGGACAATATTGTGTACCAGTCACTCTGACTTATTTGATACCTCTAGTATTAATGTTTAAAAATAAGCTAATTCTTACCGAAAACATTAAATTATGATGTATTCCATATTTAGGTGCTGATTCAAATAAGTGAAATACTTCTATGGGCTGTATGTTTGTAGATTCTGCAGTTGTATAATCTCTATTTAAAAAGTTGTACGTATTATTTAATGCTGGCTTATCCCATGAATTTAATCCATTAGTGCTGCCGCCAAAGCTTCTGTCGTAACCATTGCGATTTTCAAAGTTTTCAGTATTGTATTCATTTGGATTACTATATTCACTTCTGTTGGAATAATTGTCCCCGAATCTATTATTAAAACCTGGCCGGTTTTCAAAACGATTATAAGAAAAGTCAGTAGAATTCGTTTTGTCATTATTCAGCAAAATAGAAGCTTTTGTTAAAAATCGTTGATACAATCTTCGAGTTTCGATATTCGTTGCGGATGATGTAACTACCGCACGAGACGGAACATAGCCCCAATTACAAAATTTATATTCGTCAACGGGTTTGCGAGAACCATCGGGACAAAGTAATTCGAATTGATCCTTCTTCACGGAATCTGTTTAATTAAAATATAAATTAATATTCTGTCAATATAGTATCGATAAAAAAAATATGAAATGTAGAACATACTAAAATCATATGTTGTCGAAGTCATTTCATCCACAGTTGTGTGTACCAAGAAAGCAATTTCTCCTGCTTCAACCAAACATCGAAATGCTCCTTCATATCCTGCATAGGGATCTGAAGTTGTGCACCTTTCACCGGGTATTTTTCCAATGCAAAGCTTACATAACTGATCAGAGTTATCACCTGGAATTTTCAAATTTCAAATTATTTCTATCATATTTTTATAAATAAAGTTGATTGATACAAATAATAACTTACCTAGTGGATTATATTTGTCTATTAATGCATTCACGGCACAGCTAGGTCCGAAATACTTAATAGAAGACTTTATATGATTATTACAATCAATAATCTCCATTCCTCCTTGCTTCATCAACTAAACATTACAAAATCAGAGATTTTATTTCATGTAACATATTTCTGAGTTTTTAATATAGTTATAATATTTAATACAATCTTCAAATATATATTATAAGAATCTTGTTTACCGTATGAATCGGAATGACCCATCCTGCAAGCATTCCGACACCAGCAAAGCAAGCTTTTTTCCCTCTCAAATCATGTAAGTTTTGAACATCTGGTAAAGAGCCCTTCTTAATAACAGCAACAGCATTTAAGTAAGTTATGCCGTCTTTAGTTGTTTCTTGCATTATTGGTATTAAACTGTGATATCGTCCAGCTATAAAAACTTCACCGGCATCCAAAGTACTTAATTGTGCCTTTTCATGATCTAGCATCGTCATACACTCTTCTTTATTGGAAGCTTGTTTGCATTGCAATGAAATATAGTTGTATCCAAATAATGCAATTTCACGATCCACTGCTCGTGAGAAAGCATTGCATTTATCTTGCTCAGAGTCCGATACTGTACACCATGTAACTGTGTTGTTCAAATTTTGACCTGTGTAGTAAAATTCAAAAATGATCTTCTCTATCACATTTTAAACAAGTGTGAAAAGTTTATAAGTTCAAAATGATACAGATTAATAACAATTGAAAATACATTGATGTTTATGAGTATAACGCCTGTGTAAATATTATTTACGGTTATAAAAAAAATGTTCTTTTTAATAAATTATACTCATACAGTATCAATATATTTTATTCAATTATAAATCTTCTGAATTTCGGTGAAAGTTCAACGCGGCCCTTAATAATACTGACGCATTCATGAATCAATTTTAATAGTACACAGGTGTTTACACGCGAGTTGACGCCCATGCAGTTGCGTGGTTGACAATTTGGCATTAATACAAACCAACTCTAAACTTTAATCAATCCCTCAAATAATTATTACATCGCAACTCATAAAGTAAATACAACAAAAAGAACATCGTAGTATTTCGGAACAAGTTAAAACAACTAAAATACATGGTTAAACGTGTACGCATAGAACTCGTAAATTTCCAAACACCATACACACGTTTCTCGTATTTCCATTTAGACGGATTATACTCCAAACACTATTTGCAAGTAATATTTATAATAATAGGACGTAAAAATGAAAGATCACAATTTAATTGTAAAAAATAAATGTTGAGTTTATGTATATTTTTCTAAATATTATTATATACCGTATATATGGGGCCAAAGTGAACTGATGGCCACAAGGAATAAAATATTACAAATTATGAGTTGCATTATTTTAACAAATTAATTTCACGTGAACATTAATTACGATTGTAGACAACACCCATAAAAATCTCAACTGTACGCTCCCGTCCACACCACAGCACTCTCTACAGCATTGTACATTAGTATACAGTGCCACATACTATATCATTGTCGAATCATCATTAACTCTTGGGCGGAAAATTAAAAGTAAATGATTTGAATATCAGGCAAAACGAAAAGTTACGATGTTTTTTTCACATTGTGAAAAAATTGATTTACTGAAAAATATGCATAATATTAATTCCCTCTAATTGCGCACAATAGCCCTGTACTGTGGTAGACTGACCAGGTTTTAAAAGTTAATGAATCACACACGAAATATTCTATTCGACATTTTTTTTCGCTCCGTTTATTATAATGTGAATTTTCTTTTATCGAATTATCATATTGTCATTTATAAAGTACGAGGATATTGAACTAATAAAATTCATTATTGTGAGGTTAATGTATTATATTAATTAACCATGTTTCCTTCTTGTATGAAAAGTAAGCGGAAATATGTTGCATTTCGTACTTTGTTTAACATTAGAAGTATGAAGCAGGCGATTCGTCTGATTCCTAGGGTTCTTAATTTTTTATACAAATTCTCCGAATTAATAGAAGTGCCATAGAGCTAATATTCGATGTTTATTTTAATTAAAAATAATTTACTGAACCGATCACCTCTTCCACCTGTTGACTGCCCTTTTTCTAAAGTACTTATTAGTTAAAGTTTTTATTAGTTTAGTTAGTTTGAGTGGTGATCTTAGAAAATTAGATTATTTCGTATTCCTTAGAAAATTAAAACTATACAGAGTAGATATTTTATAGAATATATCATAAAGTAGGTATTGTAGTACAACGTACCGAAACTACAAAGTCAAAACTATACATATATCTAATTCAAGTATATCAAAAACTTTAATATGATGATAACTTTATCCTTAATATATACATTTCGTATTCTTTAGACAATATTAATCTATCTTTATGGAAAAATATAAAAATAGATTTAACAGTATCAGGAACATCGAGTTACAAAGTATTGGTTTACTTGAAATGCGTTATTTTGTAGACTACAAGTATGTAGAGTAGATGCATTGATAGAACACACGACGAAATATTTTTTACATTCCATATATTGAAACTACCAAGTCAAACAGCAAGACAAGTCTCCTGTTATTTAGCTTGCAATCGTTAACTTTAATTTCATGGTACCAATGTAAAGTTAAATTTTCAATGACATGATTTGAGAACCACTACCCCCTTTTAATACGAGGTTGTATTTGTGTAGTGTGTAGTAACTACACTGTAGTTTATAAGCTTGCAGGAAGTATTTAGCACGCCTATAATAGTATATTCATGATAACAACGATAACACAGATAAACACTACTGTAGTAGATTTTAGTAGCATGCGTGCAGTTTAACAGGTTTAACACGATCGAGGAGATGTAACCAGAAGCATGAGAGAAACTATGTGACAGTTTCTTAGACAAAGAAATATTTTAAATTCTCATTAGTGTAATAATATAAAGCATATTCTCAACCTCGACTACTAAATATTATGCATCGATGATGTGTAAAATAAATACCGATATGTTTGAATCATCCGTGTGATCGTAAGAAAACATGTGTAGTTGGTGCAAAGAATGTATAATCGGTCCTGTGACCGATGAATATTTTGCACACGAAAAAGGGAGCTGCTAGTGAAGCATTGAATTTCGTAATAATGTGCTCTTTAAGGAGCCTAAGAAAAATGAGGCTCTATTCAAGAACAATACTTTGATTGGAATCACTTGAAATTGCAAAAGTAAATTTGTACTTTATGATCATTTGATTTCTGTGTGATGGTGTAGATTTATACACATTTGATACACAGGAAAAATAAAACCATTGTTGTAGCAAGGATTCTTGATTATTAAACATTACTATAGTAAGAGTATAACAGGTAGAAAATGTAATGCAGTTAATATTACACCTATGAAATCTATTGCATGCCTGAAACGAAAAAAGAAAAGGATCTAAATTGTACTGACTGTAATTGATATCAGAAACAGTATTACTAATGAAACTTGAAAAATTTGTATTCAATGAGTGACATACATATTACTAAACTTGACTTATCTTACATACGTATTTGTCATTCGGCATGGAAGTTATTTGGAAGAGTTTAAAATTTAGATATATTTTCATTTGCATTTTGGTTACCTTTATCACCTCGTGTTTAATAAGCATTACCCCCATAAGCATTGGTAAGTTGTTAAATTTTTAATATTTGTAGTAAGTAATTTAAAAGCTTAAGAAGTAATAGTTAAGATTTTATTATTGCAGACGAATGTAAGTGTGAAGTATCCACACAATCGAGCCAAATTAACAGCGTTAAACAAGAAATTAATAATGATAAAACATCTAAAAAATCACCACACCGTCTGGCCATACTCGTGCCATTTAGAGATCGTTTTGAGGAGTTATTAGTATTTGCACCACATATGCAAAAGTTTTTAGATAAGCAGGACATAAATTATCACATATTTATACTCAATCAGGTATTGATCTATTTCTTTTCATATTTTTACGATTTGACCTAACAAAAATGTATGTTTTATTTTAGGTTGATAGATTTAGGTTTAACCGTGCATCACTTATAAACGTAGGATTTTTGGAAGTTAAAAAAGACTTCGATTATATAGCTATGCACGATGTAGATTTGCTGCCTATGAACGATGAGTTATTATACTCTTTTCCGAGCAAAGGCCCTCATCATATATCTTCGCCGAAATTACATCCCCGATATCATTATCCAACATTTGTTGGAGGCATATTACTTATTAAAAGGTTTTTTCTTAATTCTATCAGAAGACACAAAAATTTTTTAGTGAAACAATATATTAATATAAACATGTTTCTTCAGAGAGCACTTTATACAAGTGAATGGAATGTCTAATAAATATTGGGGATGGGGTTTAGAAGATGATGAGTTCTATGTTAGGTTGAAAGAAGCTGGCTTAAGCGTCACAAGACCACAAAATGTATCTAGTGGAACACATAACACATTTAAGTAAGATATTATTATATAGCTTAACATTTGTCCTAGTGTAAAATACTTTTTACAGTTCAGCTGAGAAGCTATGAAATCTTTCCTATGTTGTAAATATCATAGCCTTGGTAGTTCAGAACTTATCTAAAACTATAAGCCTTAGACAAGATGACCAAAGATACTACAAGAAAAAAATTAATTTCAAAATTGCTTGAAGCTTTGTGGCGTTATTTTCTTATAATGTTATGTATTTCAGACATATACATGATAGAAATCACAGAAAACGAGATATGGTTAAATGTTATGATCAACGAGAAGTTACTAGAAAACGGGATCGTCAAACTGGTTTAAACAATGTTTCTTATAAAATGCTAGGTATCGTTAAACTAATTGTTGGTGACACTCCACTGACCGTCCTTAATATTTCTCTGATGTGTGATAAATCAAGTACACCTTGGTGTGAATGTGATAAGTTAAGTGTAACGAAAGATGGAAAATCGAAGGAAAAGAAAAAGGTCAATAATAATAAATCTGCCACTGGATTGTAACTACACTGACATAAATTGTATTTAAAGAAGTGTGTACAATTAAATGTATTCATTTAACATTTTCACAATCTTCCATTTTATATATACTCAGCTCAAGTAAATAAAAATTTCTTCGTAATTTATCATTATGCTTTTCGTAAATTATTTACGTGGCAATGAATATTATTTTATATAGAAATGGTGCAATTTTAAAGTGAAACGAATATTTAAAAAATATCAAGATCCTCTATATTCAGGTACTGTTATGTTTTAATATAATTACTCAACTCATCAAGGAAACTAAATAATTAAATTACTTCTTAAGATGAATTAATTTATTGTATACTGTGTATTACATGTATGTCTCCTTTATCTTCTATAAACTTAAATTTTACACAATTTATCATATTTCTAATATAATATTTTGATATAACAAAAATAATATATATCGACGATAAATTATAACTTCTTAGAATACATTATTTCAATTATCATGTATTCAAAAACTTAATAGAATTACTAATTGAATATTATATATAAAAAATCCGAGTGCTAGACATTCATTCGTTTATTTTATAATTGATTTAATAGTATTAGACATAAGTATCTTTTTAATTGCCTAATATTTTTCGCTACTACCGATAGTAGGAGACATTATTTGTGTTGTAACAGCTGGAGAAACCTTCAAATCAAATACACCTAAAATTGGTTGTGTAGAGGACAGGATACACTAATATTTAAGGAAGAATTTTACTCAAATCTTCTTGTGAATAACAATTTAATACTGAAATTCACTAATTGAAGTAGAATTCTATGTTACATACATCATGATAAATGTTTATACACATATTTACATTTGAAGTGATGATGCAAAATGATATTTTACAATAAATATAGCTTTTACGTGCTTAATGGCTATCGTACAATGATAGAAAGAAACCTATCTAAACATATTGGATAAGAATGCTTACTTTTTAATTTCTAATTAGTGGAAAAAGAATTTTTCTTTTATATTTTAATTACAAAACCATGGCTACATAACTGCATTCAACTGGAGAATAAAATGTTCCCTTAGTTCGTTTGTACTGAAATCGTCGCCATCGTTATTTTCATCAAATATGTCTTGCACCGTTCCTGTTATGGTTTCAGCACCATCAAATTCAGTCGGTTTATTAACTGAACCAGAAAGTTCAGAATCTTTTACATCCATATCTATTTCACTTTTCATATCTTCGTCTATTTTAATATTCGTCCTTTTACTGTGCATCTTGTCTACATCACTTTCGTTATAATCTGTGAAGTCATCGCTAAAGAAATCCTTTCTTAAAATTGGCAATGGTGGCAATGGGAATCCGTAGGATAACAATTTATCATATCCATTTTTACCGCATGTTTTTCTAATTTCCGCAGCCATTGTTACAATCTTCTCTGAAAATCCTAATTTCGAATTATCAGATAGCATTTCGTTGAATTTGTTCATTTTCTCATCTAATAATTTCCTTCTTCTCATAATGGTTTGCATATTCAACATCTTTCTTCTGTACGTGTTTGTATTTTTTTCTGCTCTTTCAAGATATTTCGCGGCCTTTTCTAATTTCCAATTAAGCTCTTTTATCCGATTGTCCTTTTGCTTTATCTGTCCTTCAAGTTTCCTTTTCTGTTGAGATTCAAGTGTCACTGTCTTCATTAACTTCTTATTCATTTCTTCAAAATAATTGACCCTATTTGATAAATCTTCTATCAGCCTCTGTTTAGATTCCAAGTTCTTTTTGTTAACAACTGTAGACTGCACATTACTTGACCGTGTATTAATTCTATGTGTTACTGTTTCTGCTTCTTTAGTTTGAATTTCACGCCCTATACTTTTATTTCGTAAATTATTTTCTAGTTCTTTGTATATAATTATTTGATCTGTTAACTTTGCAATTACATCTTCTTGAATTTTTACCCTCTCCAGTAAATCTTCGTAATCACAAGGAGTGCATAAAGAACTGTGCCCTAAGGATGTATTACTGTTATGTGTACAATTTTGTATTTGAGTAGTATTCATTATCTGACTTCTTCCTTCGTCATCAGACCAAGGATGTCTGAAATATGATGACTGTATGGGACTATGAATCATTTCTAAGTTCAGTATATCTTTTTCGTCGCAAAGAGACTGGTCTATTACTTTCTGTTTTGAAATACATTCTTCTTTTTCTAGTGGACTTTTTACGGTATCGCTATCATTTAATTCTTTCGAATTTTTTGCTGACAGTACCGTTATTATAGAAGTGACAAATGCATCATTTTCAGTATTTTTATGAGTACTGATTTTTTCGGGTACCTCCGTTCCGATGGCACTGGACGATAATTCTTCGATAATCTCAGTTACATCGTCTGGATCACCAGTTACTTTAATTACGAATTTTGCAGTTTCCATATCGCCGTTATCACTTTCAAGGCGTCTTATTTTTTGTAACGATTTAGGCGATTCATTTTTACCTTTTACTTCATTTTCTATACTTTCAGAAAGGTCACTGTTACTAGAAGAATTTACATCTTGGTCGGAAGTACTTCTAATTGTTTTCTTTATAGATTTCATTATTTCCTCTCTAGTTCTTCTTTTACGTTTCATGGCAGCTCTTATATTTGGAATAACATGTACTTCATCTTTAGCAAAGTTTTCTTCTATATCTTCATTGAAGACTTTTTTTTCTTCTTTCTTACAAATTATGTCGTCTTCTAAAGTATTGTCCTCTACTTTATCAATTTTTGCAGCTACATGTTTATTATGTGGTATTGACTGATACACAGTTATCTTTTCATCCCCACTTTCTGCACCAAAAATTATTTCAACATTTTCTTGTTTATTGGTGAGTATATGCCCAACTTCAGTTTTTGTCGAAAAATTATGATTTTCTGCAACAGGTGCAGTAACTGCACGATCAGCATTATTCAAATCACAATCAACATTCGACCTTTCTTTATCATCTTTTGGATCATCCTTTACTAAATTTCTTATTTTATTTTTTTTATTATCATCTTCCGTGGATCCTCCATCACAAATTTGTTTCAATTTTTCTTCAATTTCATCATAACTATCATCAAATACATTATGACCCATGGTTTCTATCTTGATCTCTTCTTTAGTAGTATTACATGGAATTGGACTTTTTACCGGACTTTTTACTGGGCTTTTAGTTACTGCTAATTTGTTACTTTCTTTAACTTCAGATAAATCAATTTTAACATCTTCCTCTTTTAGTGTATCAGTTCTACTTGCTGGATTTGGAAAATCCATTTGGGAATCTGTTGACTTTGTAATATGTCTCACAAATTTCTTTTCAACAGAGGGCACAGGAGGGCCGTCAGTGTCCTGGAAATCTGAGTCTTTTTCTTCCAAATGACCAGCTGAAGAATACTCTGTATCGTTTTCCAAATAATCTATACTATAGTTACCTTGAGATATTTGCTCCCTTTGAATGTCAGTTAATTTTGTTTTCTTCTTGGGAGATTTTCTTGTTGATGTAATAGTAAATATGGATGGAACAGCGTATTTCTTTAATCTAATTCTACCACTTTGTGTTATGGACCATTCCTGAGGTTCAAAATGTACGTGACAAAGAAAAGAATTATTCGATGGTTCCCAATCAGCTCTAGCAACACGTTCTTGCCAAATTTTTCTTAACTTTGGATCACGTGGGAAACATTTCATAATATAACCCTTTTCACTACGATTGTTGCAGCCAACTGCTGCACAGCCAGGCATATTTATACATCCAAAGGCGGGTGAATATTCTGTAAATTGTAAATACCATTACATTTTAGAATATACATCAAATGAAAAATTTGTTACAAAGGAATATAACATATATATGCTATATAATAATTCTAACCTATGCTCCATCAGTACTTGTTGCATACAAGAAATTGGAATTAACAACAATTTATGTTTATTCTAATCCAACAAATTTTATTCTTAGAAAATAATATCACGTTGTATTCCAAATATTTTAAATGATAAAAGAAAAATAGATAATTAAAACGCTTTCTAAATACAGACATCCAAAGTCATAAGAACGTTTGTTAAATATAATATCAAATAAAACAAAACTCTCCACACATTCAACTAATGTGAATATGTGCGTGTTAAAACGGTTGTTACAAAGTTTAATACATAGACTTCGAGGGTTTATAAAATTCTTAATATATTTACGATTACATTTCATACATGTAATTCACTGCAAATTACAAAAAACTACTCAGAGAATACATTGGTTTATGTGGCCGTACGAAATTTTAATAGAAAAAAAATGATTGTTAACAGTATAATGTGTCTATTGTCAGGGATTGATATGTGAAAGAAATCGAAAATCTCATACCTTGCAGTCATTAAATTTGTCTGGATCTCATTGTTGTAAGGAGACATGAATTCGGCAAATCTAGTACTTATTATTTAGTGTATAGTAATTTTTATGTAAACCTGGGTACTTTAATGGAAGGTTAACAAACTTAAAAAAAGTCAGGCGCGTAATTCATACAAGCCCATACGTACATCGACAAGGGCATGCTTGTTAAGATAAATTTCGAGATATCTGCGCAATCGAAGTACTTCAGCCCAATATGGCCGCCTCCAGAGGCCGAAATAGGTTAACTTTTGACGATTACTATTCAATTATTACAATGCAGAATTTCAATTATTATATCTTTGCTGTATCGATGTAGTAATAAATTTTACATCGATCTCAACTATTTTAATTCAATACTTTCGTAAAACGTAGTTATACGTGTACAAGAAAAATAAACGTGCGTAGAACACACACGCGCGCGTTACGATTGAGAAAATAATGAATACAGCGGAAGTGTTAGAATTTGAATTGACCGAATAATTTCATTTAGATGGATTTCAATGATTTACTATAATTACTGTATACTTCATCATGATTCTATTTAATTCGCAATTATTTATACACTTGAGTTATTAAACTACATTTGAAACTTTAATTTTTAAAAAGATGATTGCAATTTTTAGTAAAGATGAGGGAGTAATTTAAATGGTTAAAGTTTAAATTAGTTTATGAATTATTGTATTTTATATTCAGTTTAATTATAAAACTGTATTGTTTCTCTCCTTTGTTTAATATATTGCGAACAATTTTAAAATAATATATCATTCGAATAGAGTATATCTTATTATATATATATATTATATGTTAAAATATATAGATATAATATATAACTGAATTTTACGACAGATAGAAGCGGAGGATTTTTTAAGAAATTGGAAGTAAAGATAAATTAAATGTAATTATGAAGACAGAAAATCAAACAGCTGTCTTTTTTCGTATTATGGCGGTTATACATTAAACGACCGAATTGCCATTTTTCTTATGCACTGTTCTTATGCATAATTAAAACCTTTAAGTAATTGCTTTCAAACTGACGTTTGAATCAGAAGTAAATATGGTACCCTCTAACATGTAGTTTTACACATACGATGTGTCTGTCATAAATTCGGCCTATATTATCAAAATGTCATTTATTAAAAATTTAAGTCGCAGACAGTGAAGAACAGCTGATTAAAATATATTCGCAAATAATGGCAGCATTAAATAACGTGGTTAAAGCTATAGAAACATTAAAAACAACGCAAGAATCGAGTACCGTTTTGTCAGACTTTGGGACAAGGTATATACTCGAAATAAATGTTGTCGTTTAATAATGTAGCAATTAATTATGAAAGCATAAGAATAAGCAATTTCTTTGATATTTAGAAGAAATTTCATATATTTCAATTCTCCATTTAACATTACACATTAAAATTTAATATGCTAAAAGTATTGCTTAATATTTTATAAAACATATTATTTTTTATTAAAGGAAAGATAAATTATCATGTTGTATGACAATAGTCGAAGGAATATGTTCACCAAACGTAAAGCAAGCATCGAAGTTCCCTCAGGTTCTTAGCCTTTCAATTGAAACAATGTTAATGTTGTGCAACGACGATGAGTCAGATATTAGAATGGTAGCAGACGAATCTCTCAATAAAATTATAAGGGTATTGAAGCATTTATTAAAGCATGAATAAATTAAGATTATAACTTTTAACTATATAATTGTAAATATTATTTGAATTATTGTTTATTAGGCAATGGCCGACAGTAACATTGTCAAGGTTCAAATAGAACTTTACAATGAAATAAAAAGAAATGGACCAGCTAGGACATTAAGAGCAGCTCTGTGGAGATTTGGACTTCTGAGTCATATGATACGTCCTACGAGAGGAAAGGCATATGTATCTAATTTAATACCTTGCATTGTAATTATTGCGCATAGGTCTGAACAAGCTGTAATTGAAACTTTGTCTCAATCATTACCGCTGATTATGAAAGCATTAGGACCATTTATGACAGACAATGATGTTAAGGTAATTAATTACAGGTCACGTTCTTTTATCGTATATATATGATTTAAACTTGTAACATATTTTAGACACTATTAAAAGCATTCTTTGAAAGTATATCTTCAATGCAAGCAGTATTTCGTAGAGCTGCTGCAAATATGATTTTAGCAACATGTTTAAATTGTCGGAAGCCACAATTCTTTTTGTGTTACGTGTTGAAACATCTTTTAGGTATATGTATAAATATGTATATTTTGCATTGAGTATTTCACAATAGAATTAACAGTTTATCAATTATAAATTATTTTACCAGGTGTCATAGTACCTATTAACGATGATGAAGACCGCGTTACAACTATTATCGGCATATTTGGTTGTATAAGAATCATTTTGCCACATCTAGATAATAGTATGGAATTTCAAGATGAGATAGAACAAACAGATATTTTATTGCAAATATATGAATTGTGTTTGCATTATGCAAAATGGCATTCTGATCACAACGTTGTAAATGCTGCTTTAGAGACCTTGACAAAACTTCTGAAGTCTCCATCAACAGCTTTAGTACGCATATTGCTTTCACACGATGGGATACCACATAGTAAAATAGTATTAAATCAAAATGAAACAATGTTATCGTTAAGTCAAATGAGTACCTCAAGTAATGCCACAGTACGTGGACAAATTAGAGATTCCACTTTAAATTTACTTGAATCTGACATGCCAGAAATAAATCCTAGAATAGAGAAGTGGATGTCCGAATCGGAAACTGCACTTCCGGTAATACAAAGTTCGGAAGTTCAGAATGATTCTGTTAGCGATATTATAGAAATGAAAGGAAAGATGACGGAAAATTATAGCGGATTAAAAATAGGAGTTATTGATAGTAAGAACAAATCTATTATAAGTTGTATTTGTAATTCATAAATCGTAATACATTGTGTTTATATTAATTTCAGACGAAGCTGTCGAAGACAGTAGTGATGTCGGCAGTGAATTAGGAAAATCAGAAAAATTATGTGCGAATATACAAAACGAGCCAAAAGAATTAGACTGTCTAGATGAAATTGCATCATCTATCACTTCTCCGAAAAAACTTTCATTGGATTTTTCATTACGAGAATTGGACGTTGGATCTTTTACAGATACTGATGTATCTTTAAAATTTTGTTGCCGTTATTTGGTTTCATCTTTTCTCTTAACCGGCAATGCCGGTTGTTTAATGCCAGACAAGTACTTTCGTGTTAGTGTAAAATCTCTAGCTCTAAATTGTGTGGCTTATATTTTGAAACTTTGTCCAAATTTGTTTCTAATGCCTATTGCCAAAAATTCAAGTTCTAATGAAAACGAGCAAATGATTACAGATATTTTACTATTTGCAAATCATCCAGATCCTCAAATTAGGGGTAATGTATCAATTATTATTGGCACTTTCTTGAAATCCGTGTATACTCAATATGGTGGATCATTTAAGAATTTTGAAGCTGAAATTAGAAAAGAGAAAGTACATGGAAATGTGTCTTTAGAAGATATGATTAAATTACTATTGAAGGTAAATTGGAATATGATATACGTTTTAAGCACTTTACTTGAACTAAACGCTGTGTTATTCATTTTTAACATAGGGATTAGAAGATGATTCTGCAACAACATGCCGGCAAACGCTGACAGCACTTAGCTTATGTCTACCAGAGCTATTGGACTCTGCTGATAACAAACATGGGATTACTATTTTAACTGTATTACCGCAACTTGTAAAAAATCCATATTTTCTCGTGAAAGTTAAATTAGCAGAGTTATTGAGTGAGATATCATATATTACTGTAGAGCATATAACTGGCGGATCATTATTTCAAGAACACTTTATCGATGTTATGATGACATTATTGGGCGACCAAGATCAAAGAATTAGACACGCAGCAGCAGATGCTATTGTAAAGTAAGAGTCCCTCGCATACGTTTACACTATTTTATTAAATTGGTAATTACAATAACATAATCAGTAATTACGATACAGATATATAATACCTATATTTTTAGGAGTATTCCCTTATTATATTTTCAACATCCGCAAGAGGATGTTGTCACCAGAAAAGCAGCGCAATATACAGAACAATTTTTAAGTGCGGTAGCGTCAAGCACTACAGAGTTATCTTCTTATCAGGAGAAACATAAATTATTTATAAACACGTTCATACAACCATTTCTATCCATTAATTCCCACAGTGGAACAAAGTATTATCCAAGTACGGAGTATTCATTGTCTGTAATAGTGAACATGTTGGCAGAAATACTTGGAGTACAATCATCAAAATATTTAGTTTATGGTTGTTGCGAAGCTTTGTTTCACTTAAGTGATGTATATACTATCACAGTATATATTAGAGGATGGGATTGTATTCTCCCAAAAATATTATTAAAAAAGCCTCATAAAAAGAGCAGCAGTCGTACTGATGCTCCTGAATCAAATTCCATTGGTGATATGGTGCCATCTCCTATCAGTAATGGTATTTTATCTTTGGCATTACCGTTACTTTCATCGTCGCCAATAAGTCTAGATTTATCCACACACAAGCACCTAATACTTCTTGCTGGTAATCTTGCATCAGGCTTGGCCTCTTGCAATTTTAAACCCAATGACCCAACTAAAAGTTGGAATACATTTAAAGATAAACATATAGAATTGTTGTTAGTACATATTACAAGAGTTTTAAATATATTTGTGCATATTATCGATGAGATACAGCTGATACAACCAAGTACAAAAACTACGTTATCGTCTCTGTCGTCTGCGCAGACATTATCGCCAAAAAAGAAAGTAGTGCCTGAACCAAAGTTAAAGGAGAAGGGGGAGAAAATTGGAAATTTGAAATTTGGTAAAGACCAAATGGGTATTTTTGTTAATGTACCGCATTATATGAAGATGTATGATATTCTCAAAGCGGCACATCTCAATTATTTGGTCACACTTGAGCCTGATGCCAGTGAAATGTATTTATCTCTTTTGAATGCAATTCTGGATGTGCTCTCTCAAATCCTTGAGATTATCTCTATTAACGAAGCAGCTCAAATAGCTGAAGAAATTTTGTATTATCTACAGAGTACTGTTATATTATCGCCAACTGCGACTGTTCAGTGTGTACAGCAATTACTGAAATGCTTGTTTGGCACAAATGTATGCGCCCAGTGGAACGAATCGGACATACAAAAAAATACAGACAGAATAAATATTTTATGGGATGACGTTAAAGGATTTTATAATCAGTGCTTTCAACAACCTGCAAGACAAATGGCAGATACTATAAAGTCAATGGGAAACAATTGTAGAGGTGAAAGTGAGCCTGATACTGGGTAAGCATTTGTCGATGCAGCTAAATAAAACATTGTTATAATTTAATGTTCCACTAACAAAATAAATATGACAACCCGTTTTACATTTTCAGATGGGTGGGTCTATTACGCAGGAAAGGAGATAGAAAATTTTCCTCCGTCTTTAAAAATCTAGTCCGATCATCAGATCAGAAAGCTTCTGTAGCTTCATTTATTCGTCTCTTTGAACCAATGGTTATAAAATCTTTGAAACAATACACCGTAACAAGTAGTGTCCCATTGCAGTGTCAAGTATTAATGTTATTAAGCCAGTTGGTACAATTACGAGTCAATTATTGCCTATTAGATTCCGAAAGAATATTCATTGATTTCGTATTGAAACAGTTTGAATTTATCGAAGAAGGTCACGTGCAGCAAACTGAAGTTCTTCTGCCAAAAATCTTCAATTTTTTGGTACACTTGTCCTATGAAAAGAATCACTCGAAAGTAATAATAGGCGTTCCGAAGATAATTCAACTGTGTGATGGTCTTATGGCGAGTGGACAACCAGCGCTTACTCACTGTATACCAGCTCTTGCTCCCGTGGTTGAAGATATATTTCTTGTACGTAATGGAAGTTCAAGTACAGCTGAACAAAGAGAACTAGAAACAACGAGGGAAGTGCTAATCTCAATGCTGTTACGTCTCGTGGAGTATCATGAAGTCATCGAATTACTTGCATTATGTTTGGCAGAATCAAGATTCAGCGGAGACGGTAATGGCGAAGAAAAATGGAGAAGGTGGTCTAGATTGACCATGGACACTGTACTTCCTATTTTGGCAGCTGGAAAAGTTCGAATTGAATCAGAAAAGTCTCACGTTGCTTTGGTAAAATTATTCGCCGCTATTTCTCCCACTGTGTTCAGACCGGTCGATCCGCTTCTGAAAGTTCTGTTTGCCACATCAGTAACGTTGGAAACGTCAAGTCTAAAATTAAAACGATGGTTGGGAATGATTAACGTGATTCTACTATCGTTGATTTCATACGCAAAGGAAGAAGCGATGCTTGCACGTCTTTCTGATCTGAACTCATGTACCACGGATTTTTCACAGTGCATTCTTCTTCCAGACTCTACATTTCAAACTATGGACCCGTTGCATGCATTAGGCACACAGTCTCTCGAAGTACCACCTGAAAGAATATTAGCTAGATTTATATTTAAGGTCATCAACATCATAGGTAGCAAAGTTTACAATCTTCTTGGATTGATTGATAATAAAGCTAGCGATCGTTTCGTGGGATTTTCAGAATCCATAGAAAATGATCGTTATTTGGCACATCAGTTTGCATTTTTCCTGCAACTATGTATCCACATGTTCGAATCTGGTAGTCATTGTAAAGTAGCGAATGCAGCAATGCAAATGATCCAAGGTCGTAATGTCCTTGAAGAAGAAAAACTTCCAATCGCTGATATGAATTATGTGATGTTGAGCATTGGGAATACATGCCCGACATTAACCTGTCAGTGGGCCTATTTGATGACTTTGTTAGGATATAACGAAATGTCTTTCTGGTCGAAAGTATTAGGTACTCATAAATCAGAATATATCGTTCATTCTTGTCTCAATGAAGATAAAACGAATGATGGATCTAATAGCATTAACATCCAGATTATAAGGAAAGGTGGTATTATATTGTTCTGCGACTACATATGTGAGAATTTAAACGACGTAGAACCTCTAACGTGGTTATTAGTCAATCACACGGAAGAAGCCGTGTCCAATGTTATCGAATCTCCAGTTAGAGACCTGTTGACAGCAGCTATTCATAGAAATCCTGCTGCTAGTGGTCTTTTAGTACAAGCAATAGCAACTAAATGTATGAATTTATCGCAGCCCAGTTTTGTTAAAAGGCTCCTACAGTGCATCGAAGGTGCACATCACTCCCAAAGTGGTGCAGTTATAATGACACTGATACCGAGATTATTATCCATTAAGTATCTAGCTTTATCGAGAATGGCAGCAAAAATTGCTAGCCGAAGAGTGGAGATTTTATTAACGACTAGTGCTGAAGATGTGATGAATCAATTACCGAAGGAGGATCTTGCAAAAATCATGGATACTTTACAAAGAACTAAACTCGCGAAGAAGCACGGAGGTTTAGTTAGTTTATTAAACAAGTTGGGTGTACAATATTATGATTTGTCCCCACTAGAATTTGATCAGAGTAGGCCCTTCAATCCATCTACAGTTAAAAATATTCAGTTGGATTCTAATTGGTTTCTGTCTCAAGTAAAATTACGTTGCTGCAATCCAAACGCCAGTCAGAATCCTTTGGAAATAGCGCAGCTGTTGAGAGACTTGGATTATGAAGACTGCTTTAGTATCCTTTCCTCAAAGGAGTTCAACATAACAGTTTTAAAGCCTTGCATAATGTTGGGAATAAGGCTGACCATCGAAAAGTGTCAGAAGTT
Source organism: Cerceris rybyensis (assembly GCA_910591515.1). NCBI lineage: Eukaryota > Metazoa > Arthropoda > Insecta > Hymenoptera > Crabronidae > Cerceris > Cerceris rybyensis. The sequence continues at coordinate 10,877,598 of OU342795.1, forward strand.
AGAATTCGGTAAAGCACAGAATGAAAAGGACTTCAACTTTGAAGCCAGCCCTTTGTACAGCGCCGCGAAACAATGTTTATTAGAGCATGTGCACTGTGTGAACGATTTGATGCCAAAACCACATCATATTTATAATCCAAAGCAATCCAACAAAAATTCAAAGGAAATCAAGTACGTTGTTCGATTCAACGAGCTCTTAAATGATTCCGTCTACTGGGAAATATTATTTATGATAATTCCAGCAGTAAAGATATATATGAAAACGTTGCCAAAATTAGCGAAGTATAATTTAGCAAAGATAGACATGAAATCCGAGGAGGATCTCGCCAAGTTTTCCTTGTTATGCATAGAGCTTACACATTGGATAATAAACTCCGATGAAAACAATACTAAAAAATTGAGACCACGGGATGTGGAGCTTGCGTTAAGTTGTGCCGCAGAGATATTAAAACATACAGGACCCACCAAAATCTTTGGTGACAATACACGATACTCGTGGATCTGTTCAGTTGCAGCTTCATTAACAAAAGTGGTGGAATATACATTAACTACAATTGACCCTTTACCAATTGTAGACACACGTGCACTGGAACCGGCATTTCAGGACGAAAATACCAAAGACTTTGCTCAAGCATGTGCTCGAATGGCCGCCTTAGTTGCTTGGCTAGAAAAATGTCAAAAGGAAGATTCCTTAAAGAACATTCCTTTATATTTGTTTAATACAATACGGAGTCTCATTGTGAGTATTAGCCGTCAACCATTAGTGAATTCTTTTATTCTTGCGCCTCCCTTGGTTTGGAAACATGGCTGGAAAGTGGTTGGTTCAGGTCCAACAAAATGTGACTTCCCGTTGTTGCCTTCGGAATCGAATCTTCTGCAAGAAGTAGAAATTCTAGAGCAATTCATTTACAGAGTGAATCTACTGGGCTGGATTTCACGGCTGCAATTTGAAGAAATTTGGATGGCTCTTTTGGGAGTACTTAATCTATCGCAAAATGAAAATATCTTCTCAGAAGAGATTCCTAATTTGATTCAGGCCAGCAGCTTAGCTGTTCAGGCAATAACGAGATTATTATTACAAACTTTACTTTTGCCGTATCCTGGTAATCCAAGTGCCAGTACTCTGATACATCATCCAAGGGATCCTCAATTATCAGTTTATAAGACCAGTTCTCAGAAGCTGTATGCCATTCAGGATTTACTTTCGTGGAAATACGAATATATGAATGACTCAGATTCCGTCAATGGCTTAAAATTAGATCATATTTTTCATCGAGGAAACGTAGAAAGGGTTGGAAATTACAACAAGTATACATACAGTCAACTTTCGGTTTCATATTTATGGTCACTGTGTAATTTATACGAGGATAAATTAAGTGCGTCTGTTATTGATTTAAAAAACAGAAGAAACGATGCGTTGATGTCGGCTTCGTTAGACTTGGATTCTTGTCTTCGGTTTTTGGTAGAATTGTATTCATCTTGGTTGTCTCCGCAATCAAAAACACCCATACAGCTGCTTACAGAGGTCATGAAGTCGATTTTGGCAATTTCGGAACTTTTTGTAGAAAGGGTTCAGTATCAGTGGATGCTGGATGTTTGTTTAGAAATCTCGAGGATTCATCCTATTGAAAACGTTATTTTGCATCAGTATTTGGTCGTCGCTGTATGTAAAGCTGCTGCTGTGTTAACACCATTGGTAAATATTATCAATCAATTTGTATCTTTTAATTTCAACCTTAATAGCAAATTCTTAATATTAATTATATTCTAATACTTTGTAAAATTTTTCAGGACTTTGAAACACTGGACAAAGTAAAACGTTTAGTAGACATCAATTTAAAGTCCGGCTTCTTACCTGCAAGAGTATCCGCGCTTCATGGGACGTTATATCTATTGCAAAGTGCTGTACTTGCTAATTGCGAAGAAACTATGAATATTATACATCCATTAGCTATTGAATATATACAAAAACACATCGAGACTCAAGATTCGAATGGGTATGTTCCAAATTTCACATCTTTAATTACATTTTCTTAATTGTTCGAAGATATTTAGGTATTTCTAAGGTCCCATAAATACAATTCAAATGTTAAGTTCATTGGAGACTGATCTATTGTTATAAAACTAGAAATATTATCAGTCTTTGGTCTCCAATGTGTTTCTTGTTCTATTTAATTTATTTGTCTAATAAAAGATTTATTTTTCATACAGCTTTGTACAATAATTGTGTTTTTTATAATATGTCCAGCGTATTAAGTCAGAGTGAAGAGCATCAAGGAGTGATGTGGGCTCTCGTATTTTTTTTACTGGAACATGCAGAGGACACACCACCAGACTCAGAGGCACCAGCTGTATTAGAACTAGTTCTGTCGGTACTTGCATCGCAAAATATTTCCTCCAGTTTACACCAGACGCTCTTACAAGTATGTTCTTGTTATTTATGAAATTTTGATTTTATTTCTGAGCTTCAACAGTGGACAGTATATTATTATTTTATAATGTCCAATTTGTCTAACAGGGTCTCGAGCGACTTGTGGCTACAAAAAGCGTGATTGGAAAAGTGGCCGAGCAGATTGTGAAAGTAGCGATTGACCGTTTGAAACAGCCAAGTCCTATGTTATCATTGCCTGCTTTACAATTGTTGCTTACGTGTATGTACACGGAAGCAGCAGACAGACTAAATCAACCTGAAATAGAGGAACCATTACCGGATATAGAGCCAGAAGCGTTAGTCCGATCTATAGAACGTACCTCTGCGATATTTGATAAAATCAGGAAAGGTCATCCTATGGAAGTGAAGCTTCTTTGCACGGTTCTTTCTGGGGTTCTTGGTGATTTCTTCCCACCCTCCGAAATATTGACTAAAGTCATCGGGGAATTTCTGTCGCCTCAACAACCGCATCCGCGGTTACTGTCCGCTGTTGTCTTCAAAGTTCGTATATTCAGTATTGCAATTGATAACTAATTCTAATATTCATACAAAAAAATCTTACTTATTAACAAATGTTGGTTGTTGAATACTAAAACTCCAATGCTGTCACATTTCCCAAATTTCTATGAAAGTAATTCAGTACATATTCCACTTCTATCTTATAAAACTTAAATTACTTAATTGATAATCTTTTTCACTTCTTGATTTCTCTTCTTGCAAAGTATGTAACGCTGGAAGTTTTAGTATTAAGCTTATTGCATAATGCATTTTTAGCTGTTCATATAATTTATATTTAAGGAACTATATTCACTAGACATGATGGAATATCTTCCTTTTAGTTGGGTTGTTGCAAATACATTTGTTTTCTTGTTATTTCAACTTTTTCTTATTACATATTTGCAGATACTGCAAATAACGGGATCTTTAGTTCATTTTTTTATACTTCATCTATAGGGAGAGCTGCTATTACTGAAAATTGAGCGATTTAATTTATATTGCCATTTTTTTAATAGGTATGTGAAAGAGCATGCACCAGTGCGCAAATGGGACTTCTTCAAGATTGGGTTGTTTTTAGTTTGCCAAATTTCATTCAGAGTTTACCAATTGCAATGTCGACTTGGTGTTTGTCTTGTTTTTTTATTAGCGCGTCTACGAATCATTGGCTGAGAGCTTTGTATCCTTCAAATAATATGATAATTTTCTACTTACAATGTAGAATAATTCAAAGAACAATAGAATTTCCTTGACTCTACTTACATACAGATTTCCGTACATACAATCGAGGATTGGAAAATACGAATACGAGGATAAAAAGATATTGTGTATCGCTGCCTCGGATTTTTATCACAAGGTAATTATTGCATTTCGTAAATTATATTACATTGATTAAAAGTACGTATAATTTTTAATATTCCACGCAGAACAACTTTACCTGTTTAATAATGTCCAAATTCAATGTTATACAAATCTCAAGTTTCTCAACGTTTATTATATTTACTTGGCAAATATTTCTTATATACTTCGAAATATTATAAAATTATAGCTTATCGACGAATATAGTTTCCAAGTTACTCAAACGTACTCTAATACTATAAAATTCGATGAAATTCCTTAAAATTATTTTAATGCATATTGCTACTAATATAAATATCTTAGAATCTAACTTTATGTAATAATTCATAATTATTTATTAGCTGCCTAACGAAACTCAAAAGAAGGCATTCGTGGAGACTTTCGATACAGCAGCGAAGGAGCCAGGAACTCCATTTAGTGATATTTTAGCGTCATTTTAGCTAGTCTTATACGTTGTCTCTATGTAAGATGACAAAATCTAAATGAGGTATTCATTGGAATGCAACTTTTAGCTCCCCTTGTAAATTGGTGTACAATCATTGTGCGTTTTGCGACACTCCGCGTGTACAGTTGTATGTATGTGATGATATTTATTTTACATCGTGTCCTGTCGAAAAGATACAACTTGTTTTACAATAAACAGTATTTTTTAAACATCCTCTTTTACTGCACTCCACTATTTCCTGCTGCAGTAGTGTATAGGTGCAGAGTTTAAAATTCCGACTTATCAACTGGGTATAAAAGACAAACACATTGCACGCCAGCTATTTAAATATAAAGGCTGAGATGCTAGTCTAAAATTTTTTAAAGTAAATATCAAATTTAAATGTATAAATGAAGTAATCCCCAAATTAAACGAAATACTATTGTCTTTTACCCACTTTATTGTTTTCTTCGAACCAGAATAATGTGACAGATATTCATTGGTCAAATTTAAAGCCATAGACTTATATATTGGAAATTCTATGTATCGTGGACCCGACAGTAATGAGTTAATTAAATGTCTCAGCGAACAGAGATGCTCATCATAATTTATTGGAAAGCACGCAGATAAATGTTTTATTGTTAAGTTCACACATTTCTATATTAATGTTATATGTTTAAAATAGTTTAAATGATTAACAATATTATTTGTTAATTTATATACGTAAAAGCTTATATAAATATTATTCCATTTCTGTTAATCTGTAAGTGCGCCTGTTTTGTATCTTTCATTTTAGACAGTGTAAAGTCATTCGACGATGAAGAAAGTTATCGTGTATCTTCACTGATTAAGTGCGATCACTATGGAACATTTTTATATTACTTATAACACATTTTTTGAAAGGTAATTAATAAAGTGCACTTTTTTAATAACGTTACTTCACAGTGGAAACTTTTCGTCGAGGTTTCCATCGTATGTTTTTTATAAAAACAAACATATGCAAAGTAGCGTAAAAAAAGATTTCGACGAACGATAACACGCTAGCTCCTAAAAATAATCCTGCGGCACCTCCTACAGCGGCTGAAATTGTTAATATTTTTAAAATAAATGTTCATATAAGAGTAAAATTTCATTTACGTACTTAAAAAGTTAACAAATCCAAAGAGTAGTGCACGGTTATAAGTAACCACCGGAAATTGGTTGTTGAAGTTGCAAACCGTTGAATTCGTCGGCGCTGTAGCACTGTTTAAATAATAAAATATGATTTTAATGCTCTTTCTACTTCAATAAACAAAACATTAAGTCTTAACTTTCACTAAATCAATTTATTCATAAATTAATGTCAGTTTTATATGACGATATCCTTAAATCTTAATTTTATATTACGTATGTAAAATCATAATTACAGATTACTCTCGCTTAACTTCTGCAGTGAATATTGTATGCGATTGCAATTATCAAGGCAACCACAGGAGTGTGGCGGATCCTTGTTTAAAAACAGTTTCTCCTTGATGCGTCCAATGCAATGTAATTGGTGAGCGTTACAAATTGGAATTCCTTGATAGAGAAATAATAAGTATTTTATTTTATTTTCTTAGAAACATCATCTGCTGCCTTCCGAAAATTAAAACATTTCAATAAAAGATGATAAATTTACGGCACCCTTTCTGAATGCAGATTTTTTCAAGGTGCCCTGTATAAAATTCTAGCGAGTAAACTTTGTGAAATTGCCAGTAATACTTTAAAATCAAATTTTTTCTAAATTGTCGGGCCAGAGTTTAAATCCTTTTGGGAAATATTTTCCAAAATAAAATCTATGTCGTAGCTTGGTGGCCTGACAAAACCCACTTAAACCTGTAAGTCCTAGGCCACAGGTGGGGAACCTTTTTACTAATAAAGGAGGCTGCATGTAAATACGACTTTTGTGAAATTACTATAATTTTGTGTATAGTTTTAACAATTTATTTCATTATATAGAAATAACATTTTACAAAAAAAAAACAAATTGTTATGATGGTCGCACAAGAAACTCGCGAAGACCGCACGTTCTCCACCTGTATCCTGAACGGAATGACGAGCACTCGAAGTTGAAACATTACCGAACCAAATCATTTTGGAAACCACTGGATTATTGTATTATTTTATCACACACTGACCTATAGGCTTAACAAAATGTGGGCGACAATGGCAATAGTCGTATATTATGTTCATTCTACACTCAATGAGACACATACTTCGCGTATAGAATGGCCATGTCTTTAATCCACCATCAGTTAAGAATTTGCATTTCCTTTGTCGTACCGATAGTTCCTTGACCGTTTCAAAGCTCTCAATTTGAGTGATCAGCATGGCGAAACTGACTACAGATTTTTTGTACACTTTTTGCATCAGGTTTTCATAGTGCAGAATCTCTAAAGGATCGCTCACGGCCAACTTGGAATACAAGAAGTAGCATTAACTTCAGTCTCTTTCGATTAAAATGTCTAGCGATTAGTTAAAAACATTAATATTACTGATAATTGATCGGTGCACATTTAAGCTGCTTCTCGACAGTTAAACTATCATTGTAATTTACGTTTCTGATAATCTCTTTATATCGGAATTCGTTAGTTGCACAAAAGAAGACTGAGATACTTACCGATACAGTAAAATTGACGCTGACACTTTCCATTCCGCCCAGATCAGTACGAATATCGTAATACTGTACGTTGTTTAATTCGGGAAAAATGTCGTTGTTGTTCTTCATCCAATTGCTTTAGGACAGTAAAGTCATGTTAAGAAAATTTTTTGGACTTAAAGAACTTTAATTTCTGTGTATTATGATAATTTTCTCTTGTGCTTTCTGTGCATACTGTATTTGGCACTTATCAGATTGCACAATATTATACATTTATAGGAAAATTACAATTGCAGATTTACACAGAATATGCACAATGTAGAATAAATTTGAAAACTTTGATACTTATTACAATATTTAACGAGCTTAATAATCTAGTCAGAAAAGGCGTAAAGCTAGATACCTCTTTCTTCAACAAATTTCAAAAACAAATTTAATATTCTTACTCCTACACATGAGAAGCGTATCGTATCAGTTATTAATCTGATAAAAACAGATTAGTTAAAATCCGAGTGAGTTTTTTAGTTTGACCAACGACATGCGAGCTTGCAAGCTCACACCTCATGGCTCAAACTAAGAAGCTCAATTAAAATTCACAAATTTCCTCCAAAAATATGAGCTATGAGCACGTGAATATAGAGCTTTTGAGCAATTTTTCCAAGTTTTTCGCAAAATTTCGACAAATCCGAGTGAGCTTTTTAGTTTGAGCAATGACATTTGAGCTTGCAAGCTCACACCTCATGGCTCAAACTAAAAAGCTCAATAAAAATTTCAAATATCCTCCAAAAATATGAGCTTTTGAGCTATGAGCACGTAGGTATAGAGCTTTTGAGCAATTTTTCCGAGTTTTTCGCAAAATTTCGACAACTCCGAGTGAGCTTTTTAGTTTGAGCCATTAGGTGCGAGCTTGCAAGCTTGTCTCAAGGTCAAATGTGAGCGTGCAAGCTCACACCTAATGACTCAAAGTAAAAAGCTCACACGAATTTTCGATGAAATTTCAAATTTTTTCCGAATATATGAAATTTTTAGCTATATACCGTAAAAATTAGGAGACAGACGGGATAGACGGAATAAATAGAACTGGAAGGGATTGACAGGGCTGAAAGGGTTAGAAAGGACAGTATGGGACGGGCACGTTGTAGACGATCAGCAGTGCTGGAAGGGATGGACAATGCTGAAAGGGGCGGGCAGAGCTAGGGAAGAGTGTATGGGAAGGACAGGTTTTAAACGATTACATAGTAGTTCTGAAAGGGACTTACAGGACTGTAAGGAATCAAAAGGGCTGGTAGGGACGGGCAGAACTTAAAAGATGGGCAGGGCTGGAAGTGGTAGGAAGGACTGTATGGGACGGATAGGTTTTAAAGGACCAGAAGTGCTGAAAGGATCGGGAAGGGCTTAAGGGATGGCAGGTTTTAGGGAACCAGCAGTGTTGGAACTGTCGAGCAGGACTGGAAGGGACGATTAGGACTGAAAGGAACGGGCAGGGCTGGAAGGGTATTGATATTGCAATAACAAGTGAAAAATACTGACTCCATTGATATGTAATCTGCAAAAACGCTACGCGTTGCCAAACATACTCCGCGTTCGGTCATTGTCCATATCTGACTGTAATTAACTGGAATCGCCAAAACCTTATCATCGATATCCTTCCGAAGATCAAAAAGGACTGGCGCCCATTTATCCGGTGAGACTTTGTCGAAGTCTGGTGTGTCGGCTATATTGTCATAATTTAAGGTAGCAAGAAATTCGAAGAACTTTCGATTCTCTGTTGTGTGTTCTATGTTATGTCTGCGAACAATTTTTCACGAGAAAGTTTTATTTATATAGTGAACCATTATTATTATCTATAATTAAATTGCTGATGTTTATGCAAACTTCAAGTTTCATAAGCGCAACGAAGTTGAAAGAGCCCAAGCAGAAAGTTTCACTTGCTAACTGTTCCAACAGTTCAAAGAATGAACTTACAATGTTTTTTGATAAAACCTAAATTTCTAAATTAGTAATCTTTTCCACTTTTTGATTCCTCTTCTTCTAAGGTACCAATTTAATATACCTATTTAAATAGAATAGACTTAACGGTAGTTCTAGTGTTAACGATTAATATAGGTACATGCAGGGTTGCGGAGTACCTGATAATTTTTTGTTGAAAAGTTGCAAGTATTTTATACATATAAATAAGAAAAATGTGTTATATGAATATTATACAATATAATGAATAATATATTACCGTTTGAAGACAGGAATAAATTTTTGATCATCAAAGTTGCGCGTTGGACAAACGTAAAATGAGGGCTTTGGAAGTTTGAATTGTTGAGCATTATTATTAAGAACGATCACTGTCGCGTTATCTTGGTAACGATTCCAGAAGATAAATGAGAGCCACAATAAAAGTGTCAGTGCTCCGACGATGAACAGCACGGCTAGAAATCTTGAAATATCATTAAAATAGATTTTGCATTAGAGAAATTAAAAAATTTTACTACATCAAAGCTTCTTTGAACTTTGGAAGCATTGTCTCTTGAAATTCTTCCGTATTTATTTACACTTCTTGTGATATTGTTTTAACTTTTAGAAAATACATTATATAAAATCAATTTTAATTCATAAATGCAACTAAAACGTACAATATTAATTTTTGTAGTTTAATTACTAAATATAAATATAGTTATCTGTAAAAATTGTTAATTATTTAAATACGTAATTACTGATAACATTAATTTTAATAAAAAATGAGAATAATTTTGATATTTAATAATCAAAGAAGGACGAAGAGAAAGATGTAGGTAATATATACATTTCGACAGGGTGTCTATGGGGTGCCACCAAGTGATTAAGACCATGTATAGTCGATGAACTAGCAAATTCCACGAAATATTTTCCCGGATGAGTGTGTGCATTAATTTTCTCCATGCCGACATGGTTTATGTCCACGTCCGTCTGAGTTTCTCTTCTTCCACGAGATTTGAAACGGGCTTGGAAATCAGGTAAAATTTCATTCGTCAAGAAATAATTATTTTTCTCCGGTGTCGTCGGTTTCGTGATTTTTAATATGTGCGGCATGATGTTAATATATAACGTCTGCAATTATTAAAAACGTTAAAACTTTCGTACAAATTGATAATTTTACATTTACATACTGCTTTTTATACGTTGCAATTTTCTGGTATTCCGGAATTCTATCGTGCACCACTTTTAAATTTCTCTTCACTATACGTATGTTTTCTATTATTATATTTAGTCTTTTACCACGTACTTTATTATATTTACAAATTTTGTAGTAGAGCTCACGAATAATTATACTATTGATGCAATATTTTGTAATTTATAATGCTTCTATGAATACTTTACTGGACAGTATTCAGACAAAAGGATAATTCACGTTGTATCACTTGAACACTGAAGCTGTCTTTGTTATAAAATTACTGCATTACTGCACTTTATAGTACACTTTATAATCTATATTTTCGCAGTATAGTGGCTCGATATTCCTAAAGGGGTATAAGCTGCAAATAAATTATTATAAAAAAAATTCGATGAATATAGAAATCTATGCAAATTAGAATTGTACTTAATTAACACAGTGAGATATTCAATATTAAAAATAAAAATTGTGCTTTTTGATTACATTCATGAACTAACAAACGATAGTACATTTAAATATTCTGAACGACTAGTTGTGGCTAATTATTTCTTATTAATAGGTAGACAGAAATTCTAATAGAAACGAGTAATGAGAAATTCAACAATGGAGAATTGAAATAAGTGTTTGGAGATGATCAAACGAGGTTTAACTTCAGATTCATATATTGATAATTGTCTATGAGTGTTGTATAATCTACTTGTACCTCTATCGATTCAAACCTTGTAAAATCACGGCACGCGAATATTAATTATTAAACTGGTGCACTCGAGAAATTACTCGGTTAGAAGGCTTGCTTTCTAGAATAAACGAAAACACGATTCTATAATTATGAAACATGGATATGTTATTATATTCTAAAAAATTTTTTTACACAAGGAATAATTGAAAATTACAAGGATTTTCAAAGATACAAAAACAGTCATAACTCAGCGCCTACTTCGTGTTCGAATTTCATTGGAAACATATGAATTTTTCACGATGCACGTCGCGACCACGTTTCTCGTATGCAGACTTTTCTATTTCCCTTTGTTCCATTTTTTATGCAAACTCCTCCGATAAAAATCGCGATAACACTGCAGGACGAGATTGGTGATGAGACCAGATCGAAATTACTTTTCGAATTTCCCGATCGTCCGGGATGCATTGTCAAAATTTCACGGAGGATTCTGACGAAATCGATATGTCGCATCGAAATCTTGTGACTACGGTTAGGTTCTTATTAAATCTACCAATAATTAATATTTCTTTTACTTTATTAAACAGTTAATATAATTTGAACGTGTAGATCGCACAAATACAAACGAATATTATTGCGTTACGAGAGTTACTCGTTACTGCATAGCAGTATTTTTTGTGATAGTTGTTTAAACTTGTTCAGGAAACATCAGGATTGTGTAGAAAACAATATAGTTCCCATAAACATCCTCAGCATCATCGAATGCATCGAAGTCTAACACGTGCAGAACCGTGCTGCAAGTGTGGTCAACCGAGACAGGACGTCGAACTGGAAGAACTGAAAAGAAGGCGGAAGAAAAGGACGAAGAGCAAAGTGCAACATTGTCCTTCTTGTCATTGTCCACCAGAGACAGTTAAATTTTCTCCAGTTAGAGCGAAGTAAATTAATATAAATAAAATGCCGCATTTTATCTTCTAACCCCTTATCAATTGAAGTTCATGTAATACAAAATACATCCGCGGTTTGTGCAATCTTTAAAATATTGTCTGATAAGAAATGATAATTATATCATACAAATTTTCATATTTGCAATTGCTATAGCCTGCAAAATTCGATTATGAGTAACTTATTACTCGGTATTACTTTGACAATTATTTAAGTTGATAGTGGATCCAAATAGTAAATATTCCACTTGTATCTTATACAATCTAAATTACTTAATAAATCATCATTCTCATCTCTTCATTCCTCTTTTTTCAAATTACATAAATAGGGTTAATCGAGTGTTTCTTATCTCTATGTAGCTATCCCAGGGGCTGACTTACTGTTAGGAAATCCAATCATGGAATTACATACTTTAACGTTAATTTATGAGGAAACTGTTCGTTTCTGACCCACGGTTCCTTTCAGATATTTTACCTACACAAATCGCGAATGCGTCAATAAAAAATCTGACCTTACTTTTAACACTTTCCTGAATTTTTTAGCTGAATTCTTTATAAATGTTCGCCGATTCAAAGGTGTAAAATATCGTCTAGCAGGTCGTGACAAATAATTTTCATACATCCTGTATTTATTTAGAATATTTCAATATAGCAGATATAACGCCTGTATTTCTAATGTTAACTCAAAATCTACCATATCCCTGATTGAAACAATTATAAATTCAAAGAAATGCCTTGATTTCAGCTATCCTGATAATGTACAGGCTGTGCTAGAAAGATGCGAGCACGTTTTAGCGGAGTCACCGGAACCGATAGTTCGAAAATCGCGAAGTGGTCTTTTTTCCCCGCGAGAATGTTTATGCGATCGTTTCGCGAGCTGTTCAAAAAGAGCGAAAAGTGGTAGTCGTAATCGACAACAACGGGACAAACAAGATACGATGATTTTGAATGTGTCAAGAAATATCCTGTCTTCCGATTTTCCAAACGAGAATGCACAAAGTTGCTACGGAAATTTACAGGCATCTAAGAAGAATAATGGAAAAACTGAAAGTCAATGGAGAGATTTACATGTTAGTTACTTTTACAGTATTATTATCGTAGTATTATCAAAACTAATATTTCAGCCACAATCAGTTCTAACATCCAATACATTTTTCTTATCGGATTTTGTATTCCATAATCCACCTAAGATTGGAAGTCCTCGGATAAATAATTAAAGTAAATAAAATTGAAAGTGAAAGAAACAAATCAAAATAAATTTTCTATTCACAGTTCTTACCAATGACAGAAAGTTCCTACGTGGACAATGAATATCAAGGAAAATATGTGTCAGATCATCGACATCAGAAGAAAGTACCAACTTCAAGGATGGATCATCGAGATCTTAGAGAGTGTACCAAAAAAATGAATGAATTAAGTGTTGATGTTAAATCAGAAACGGAAGAGAAGAATGACGGTTGGCGGCAATCATTTAGTCACGATGATACCGGATGTAGTAAGTTGAGATTCAATTTGCCGGAATATGAAGATTCGAAGAAAATCGAGGGACAGGTGGAGGAAACCGAGGATGAACAGAAAGGACAGAGTAAAAAAAAGCTGAATGACTTGTTGGGGAATTATCCAGCGCTGCGATCTAGCAAGTCGAAGATTGCTGGTTTTCCGGCTGCGATGAGAAACAATGTCGATGATTCGGTATGTCATCTCTATATTTCACATTTTTTAACAGCTATTTTTTGTTAAAAATTAAATCATTATGGACGATTTTAGCTACATGAAATATGCTGCTGGTTCAATATTTTTTTTATTTCTGTTATCAGTGAAGCTAATTAGCGTTTTATTTGCAGATTATTTTAAAGCTTCTTTTCTCCAGTGTTCTACTTCTTTTGCGAGCTAATCAATTTATCTATTGAAAAATAGTTCGATTATTAATTTGTGTCAAATATTATCGAAAAATAGTAATAGAGTAATATTTAATCCTGGGACTTTTTTATACTTCTTTTCAACATGTTTATTCAGCTAAATCTAATTCCTCAGATTTCTTTCAAATTGGAACAATACTTTTTAAGTAATATTATTTTTAACACATGTCCTTTTTAAGTGTTTATTTTTAAGTTAGTTCTCCATTTTTTACATTCTATTCGTTGACAATCAGTTGCAACGACTTCTTTTCGAAGTTCTTTTCCATATAGTACGATTCCACTATGCACATAGTGTTCTGGATGCATGAATAATTGAATTTAAAATTGTTAAATTATCTTTTTACAATTAGCATTATCCAAAATGTTTCTGCAGACGAAAAACGAAACTCCACTGGTTGACACGAGCGACTTCTCGAAGAGCGAAGATCCGCAAAAGGTAGTGGACACTGAACTTTATCGCAGACCACAAAAACGTTCTGGCCTTTGCAAAAATATAATTTACAAGCCGGAAGAAGAATCTACGACCAATCGAGAGGATATCAGAGAAGATACGCACTGTGAGATTGTACTGAAAGATAAGAATCAAGAAACAACTGTGATCAGGAAGAATATTTCCGCGGGTGGTGACCTTGATCTTCACGCAACGAAAAGCCAGATTCTCTGTCTAATTGATCGAGCACTTAGCAATGAATTTGGCAGCAGCTCCGATCAACACAAAGTAAAACAAGAAAATGCCATTTTTGGCATATTACTATTTCTAAAACTAAGATTTTTTTTCTATATTACTTTAACAACTTTTAATACTGGGGTATTTTAATTAATTTGCAGCAAGTTGTTATAACGAATTAATTCTTTGTCCTACAATGACGTGTGGCACTCGTAACACGGTGAACGGAATAGCAAATTTTGAAGTTTTCCAAAAACTACTTAATTGAAAATATTGGTCATTTACGAGACGATTAAATGATTTCTATACTAGTAATATGTAGATAAGTGTAGATAAAAGTGACTACTTTTTTATTTTAACACTTTATTGACCGGTAGCCTATTAATAGGCTTTTCAGGCCCAACGCTTTTGGAGTTTTAACTAATTAATCAGTTACCATAGCGATTAATAAATTATTGTTTATCATTGCGGTTAACTGTGCCAAGGATTCTGTGACGAGAATTTATAATTTTCCAAGAGATATCGGCATCAGGAAAGTATTTGCGGCCAAGTGACCGGTCAGAAGTGAGTAGGATGTAGAAAAAATACCGGTCGATAAAGTGTTAACAATTAATTTAGAGTTATTGCACATTCAATCCTAAGAAAAATCGTAGGGCAAGGGATTAATATTAACCCTCGCAGTACTCCGCCCGGGTTCGCTCGGACCCCGATGTAAGATGCAACTTTGACCAATATATCTTTCGACTTGCGGCGTTCGTTTTGATCGCTAGCATTCTGTTCCTCGCGCCATCATTTGTTTATTTTGTAGAGATAAGAGACGAATATCTCTCGTAGCATACAATGTATATAGGAATGGAAGCCTACAGAAGCAGTACAGGGGCAAGGAGGGTATCCCTCTAGACGCGCCTTCATCATTTTACTTTCAGCAGTGTCCAAAGTGACTTTGCGGTTGAAGGACTGACTCTTTGCGGAACACTAATTCCGTCCATTATTTCGGTCTATTTATTATCCATTTTTAATTTTTAATATAAAATATCAAACGCACCTGATGTTGAATTGTAATAGATAGTCATTCCCGAATTAAAATTTTTATTCCACTGGAAACAGAACGTTCCAAATAAATGCTTGAGATTAGAAAATACTCTATGTAGTATCGCAAACTTTGAGTCTTTTTAGAAGTTTGCTGTGAAATAGCTTTAGATGTTAAGGGCAAGGGATGGAATATTTATGACTTCCTTCTAATTAGAAGACACATAGACGTGCCAAAGATTTTCATTTATGTGTAATATTTGCATTTTTCAATTACACTATTTCTATGATAAAAACAGATGAGAAATTGAAAATAGAATAAATGCAATGCGTGATTTTGTTGCTAGAGACCTTAAGGGGAAGCCGCCAAATAATATTGCTTGTAGTAGCTGGTTCATATTTACAAACACATTGATAGACATAGTGGCGGCTTGTCCTTTGAAACCTCTAAAGAAACCGCGCTATGGGTCCGGGCGACCCCGGGCGACGGCCGTTCCGCTGCTACTACCGTCAGTACTCCGAGGGTTAATATTACATTTTATATTATCAGTATCAACCTTTATTACTAAATTCAGAAATGCTAAGATTATACTTTAATGAGTCACTTCCCGCCTTTATAACTATAATTTCCACTCGACACGCATTAATATTTCGTAAAAAAAACAAACACGGACCACCTTATCTTATCTTTCATTACACTATCAAGTTTCTCTCCGCTTTCATCAAACCCACGATTATCCTATCACCCTTTTGATTAGATCATCGAAATCATTTAAGAGTTTAGATTCGAAGCAAGGGACGACCCAGCAGGAGATTTGCATTGAAATAGCACGAGCCCTTCAGGGTGATTGTTGTCAATTGCTGACCCAAGAATTCTTGAGTCATCGATGTATTTCATCCGATTGCATGAAGCAGTTGAAGATTCGTCGATGGGAACATTTGAATCTCATTCAAGAAGAATTTAGGAAGCTGTGCAATCTTCAAAAGTTCCTTGATACTTATTCCCCGAGGCAGTCTTTGCAAACTTTGCATTCTAGCAGCAACACCATCGAATCACGTACTGAAAAGCGTAATCGCCAGGAACAAGACGGAAAGCAGGAGTTGACAATCGTTTCGTGAATCCTTCGGGATATTTGAAATAATAATCTTCTTAGAAACATGAAAAATCTATATTACGAATGATGTGATTAAGATAACTTCATTTGAATTTGTAAAATCGAGAGGAAATCAGTTCTTTTGATTTTTTTTCAGTTATGATGAGACCCTGTGAGATGTAGGGTGTCTTTTGTATATTTTTTTGTAAAGGTGAACGAATCGTTTAATGATCTATTTTTCTTCAAAGATGAAGGTCACAGTTTTCGGGATGGAAATCTGTTTTCGTAATTTATTATATATGTTCGTAGAAAGTGATACTGAAATTGTAATAAATATGTCTTCGATAATTGAGAGAATAAATTATATTTAGCATAAAACATTGAAAAATAATTCTGTTGGTTATGATTTAGGTACAGTTAGTATATAGCAGTGAATGTCAAATTATATTGGACTATTATCGCCAGTTCAAAGTTCACAAACTATTTTTTGCTTCTATCAAGTCACTGATTGGGAGAAAAATAGTGATAAATATGATTCTACGCTATGCTATTGTAGTGTGTACTTTAATTTTTTTAAATATTGCAATTGCTGAAAAGGATTTATACGTGACATGTTTTATTGCAAAGTAGTATAAATGCATTTATTCTTATGCACAGATTTATTAAAGGGTTTATAGAAAAGTTGTTATTCGTTGTCGCTTAACATTTTTTTTCCTACGACTGCGTACAGATATTTTATTCTATTTACTTCAATAAATCTTCGCATAAGAATTTGTGTATTTCTTTTATATTTTAAACAATGGATATCCAGGTTTAATAGAAACAAATTTAATAGTGTTTTCTTGGATACTGTATTTGCACAGTCTTAAGATCCATTTATTTCATTTCCTCTTTTTAAATAATAATTTAAGAGCTTTATGAAGAAAATTTGTTCTTGATATTAAGAAAATAATCCAAGGAGTTAGAACAATATATATAGAATGGTATGAAACAAATTTAGAAAAAAGTGAGAATATGTTAAAATAGATATTTTAAGACTGAACAAAGTTACAACGGAAGATATTTCACATAGAATAAAATAAATATATTTGCTAATATAGAGAAATAAATACTTTCAGAAAGTTGATATATTTGGAACTCGCACGCAATAATCGCTAATATTATTAAATATAAGCTAATAACAGTCTCTACAAAATGGATCAACGTCAAAATGACACACTAATTATTATCTTTGTTACTAATAGTCCGTTTAGGAGTCGAAGCAAAGAAATGAGCATACACACAATCATACGCATTCAATTATCATTACAGAGGTTTAATTCCAATATCACCTACTTTTTCACATTTTTGCCGTTGAGTTTTTCGCCATTTTTTAAGCAAAATTACATTCCACGATTCAACAAGTTCAACTTATTTATGACATGATGTAATGTTCACGATATTTTCTTACGTAATCCCATATGAAAATATTAAATGAAAAAGATGCCTGCTTCTACGTAAATGAAAAATATTCCTGTTTAAAAGGAAAAAACAAAAACACAAAATTCATTTTGCAAATGTCCATACTGAAATACTTCTTTTCTCGAGTATACCTTTCGCCACGACATAAATTTCATTGAACACTGAAACACCATGATGAATCAAACGAAAGTAACCACACCTTTTGATGGATACTTTCAAGCTGTATTTCGTATTACGAGTATTTTCAAAAATTGTGATGCCCTGTCGAAGTTTCCTCTTCGACAAGAACACATTTAGAGGTTTTCGTGATGCACTTTACCCATGGGTATGAAACATTATTAATGTCAAGTGCTAACTAATGTTCTTCTGCACATTGAACAATGACAGCCAAATCCTCTGACGATCAACGCCTCTAATGATCATTTTGGACTCTCATAATTAGTGCTGTACTTTACTCTTAAGACCATGGATATGAATATTTAATAGTGTCAATTACTAACAATTGTTTTCCCGCACATCGAACAATGGTAGCAGAAGTCTTTGATGATTCGACGCATTCTGAACTCTTATTGCTGTAATTTACCCTTAAAATTATGGGTACGAATAATTATCAATGTCAATTACTAACAATTGTTCTGCCGTGCATTGAAATGTTAGCAGAAGCCTCAAAACTATGGATACGAATAATTATTAACGTCAATTACCAACAACTGTTCTTCTGCAGATTAACCAACGATAGCAGAAACATATAAGATCAACGCATTCTAAGCTCTTAGTGCTGCACTTAACACTCACAACCATGAGTACGAAAGATTCTTAATTTTAATCTCGACTACCAACAATTGTTCTTCCGCATATTGCACAATATCAGCCGAAATCTCAGATGATAAACACACGAATACAAAATCAATCCCTCTCTACAAAATAATTCCTCCAGTCTTAAAATCCACCACTTAATTCTCAATCATCCACATATTTACACGCCATATTGCATATCCCATAAATAAGAATATTCCTCAAGAAATCACACGTCAGTAACGTTTAAAATCTCGTATTGTCCGGCATTTTAACAAAATATGCAACTTTATCCTCGGCCACTCTGTAATTATGGATCCACCTCGATCCTTTTCTGAGACTTCCATCGATACCGTCTCTCCAAACACCAGCAGGCAGATAAACCTCTCTTTGTCTGCTACCAGAGTAAAGAACAGGAGCAACTATAAGTTCCTCTCCAACTGAAAATTCATCCACCACAACATGACAAGCCGGATCAGCCGGATCAAGCATCCACAATGGTCTGATGATGGGTAAACCAGTGTCAAGTGTATCATTAGCATATTTCTTCAGCAAAGGCGTCACCGTTTTTTGCCTAAGAGTCGTCAATCTTTTAGCTATCTCTAAGACAGATTCATCTGAGTATTTGCTCGGTAAATGAGTGAAACGAATCACCGGAAGGAACGTCGATAATTGGAGCCATCTCACGTACAACTCCTTGTCAGGTAGATTCACCTCGTAGTCATTGTCTGGATTGTTGTCGGACATTGGCAAAGCAACATCACCGCCAACAGCACCGGGCATTATGAAAGGATAACCGATCATTCCGTAACTTAGAACTGTTGGAATAACAGTCTTGATGGCCTTCCAAGAGGACGGAAATGGAGGAAGGGAGACGAAGACTGGAGCACGAGGTCGAGAAATTGCACTGGAGACGCCGATCACTGGGATCGAACCGAGAATCGACTTGGTGAAGAGAGTCTTATAATGATCCGGATTAGTCAGCGGTTGTTCACATTTGTAATAATGAGGCATGTCCTGAGCAGTTCCTACGTCCAAGTAGAAAGAGTCCACGTGGTATTTCATGATTAAACTTTCCAACTTTGATTGAAGCCAGGGTAAGGTCTTGTTGGTCGTTATGTCTAAAACACCTGCGCTGTTTATCTGCTTGTACCTGAGAATTTAAAATAATTTGTAAAGATAATTACTTCTGTGATTTTGTATTCATGGATGAAATAGTTTATGTTGTAATAAAAAAAACTTTACCTAGTCAAAGCAGGAATCCGCGGATCGCTTCCCCTCTCAGAAATTAGAAGTCTATTAGAAACTGCATCCTTAAAGTTAACAGATTCCGTAGATATAAATGGTTGAATAGTAAAAACAATTCTGAACCCTCTGCGATGAATAATATTAATGGTCTCCTCCATCGAGGGAAAACGTTCTTCGTCAAGAACGAAATCACCAGGACTCGGTTGCCATTCTTCGCTCAACAAAACATGTCCTTGTCTCAGAAAACCCAGAGCAATTACATCTTCCGTGTAATTGTAAATGGCTGCTTCGTTTGTCGGTGAAATTTGCCATACAGGTTCGGACAGTAAAGAATGAACGGCATGTAACTCATCCGGTTTAAGTCCGTCCCACAAAGACTTCTCTGCCATGGATGAATGTAGACTCTTCATGTTGTCAGTCGCACAGATCGTGTAATTTAATTGTGGCAGAGGTGTTAGATGATTAATATAAGCAAATGCATCGTGCTTCGCTTGCAGACAGAAGTCATTGCTTCGATTTGCATTGATGGAGACGTAGAGAGGTGTTTCTGGATCGACGAGTATAGTCGCTCCTTTGGAATTTAGGAAGTATCTCTTCAGTACATTGCCAAAAGGATGTTTTCTGATGTCACCGGTAATAAAAGGACTTAATTCGAGTCGACCACGTTCGAGGGGATAAGCCATATTTTGTATTTGACCGGCACCATACCAGTGACCCCTCTTTGGGGACCAGTCGAAGCAATCTTTGGGGTTGTAGTAAGGACTGAGACTCTGCCAGGTGACGTGGTAACAGTGCATGTCTTCGTGATTCGTATGAGCAAGGTATAAACGTGTTTGTTGGAGCCATTCGAGACAGACAGAGTCTGGTTTTAAATGATGAGGTAAACAGGGATAAACTCCGGTATCTGCAGGTATTCCTTCGCCAAGGCGGGCTGCGATTACTTCGGCACCGGTGCTGCTATAGACGTGCATCACTCTTTCGTTTTTGTTGAACCTGTGAACAAGGAATATTCGTGGATTAAACGATGAAGTTTCGTGATTGTATGAGGAAAAATGGATTGTTTGAAAAAATAGTTTAACGCTAGAACTAATAGGATTAAAGTTTTCCTATTTTAATGTATTAAATAAGTACTTTGACGAAGGTGGAATGGGAAAATGCAATAATAATAAACTTAAGAATATACTGGTGTGAAATATTTACTGTCCTATAGATTTGGAGAATTTAAAAGAAAATTAAGAACCAGTCATTTTGACTGTATTGGTAATTCTAGTTGTAAGGAAACGAATTATTACTCCGTCAACTTTTTCGGTTTTGTTGAACCTGTGAACGATGAATATTGGATGGTTAAAGGATGAAATTTCATAATTGTGACGAAAAGTGTATTATTTAAAAAAATAATTTAGAGAAGGAAGTAAATTATTCACTCCGTGAAATCTTTCTATGCAAAATGGCTCACAAGATTTGACAATTAAAAATATTTCTATTCCCACAATTCCAAGGATGATATTTTTATGAGATAAGTGAAAAAGCTTATGATACTTTCAAAGTTGAACCTTCAATTTCAAAGAGAGAAGTTTCTTCTTTCTGGTCGTCAGATTTTAAGGATGCATAGATTTCTCGAGTGATGCTACAAACTTATTGGACATTTTAAGAGGGCTGTTGGAAGTATGAAGCAAATGATACTTAATAAATTGTATCAGGTACTTCCTGGTGACGGTGAACGACCGAAAATGATGTAACAAGTAGCACTTACGTGATACGAACGATCATTGTGTTAATGCGATACGATAATCATCGTATTACCCAAATATCCTAAATGGACACATTTAGAATGATTCTCAACATAAATGTAGCAATAATTCAGTAAATGATGGATTTATGTAGACGATTTCCTTTCATCACCTTGTAGATCACACAGGAAACGTTTACGTACCTAAACTTCTCGAAATAAGCTCGCTGCAGGACATGCTGAGTGTAATAAATATGTGCAAATCCGACGAGGAAGACGACGCAGAGAAATAGTATTCCAACAAATGCTCGAAGTCTGTAAAATAAAAATTTCAATGATTTTACCATTTGGAGTTTCAACGCAAACAAAACATATCATATTCAATATTAAATTCAAATATTTCACCAAGTATTTTGATTAAAGATTCACAATAATTTTACAGCAACTGCGACAGCACTGTGTAAAACTTTTGTGAAACGAAACTCCTTTATAATCAAGGTAATCAATAGAAGAAATAACCAAATACTATTTGCAAAAAATATGATTGCTAAATCCGTAGAAAGAATTTTTCTTTGTGAAATAAGAATCTTCAACTCACCGATAATCTGCATTTTGTCGTTTCTTGCTACTTCGCAAAGCTTGAGGAATAGATAATTGGAGTTTCTCTTTCAACAGACTGCTAATGCTGTTGACGCTGGTTATCGTCGAATTGGCACTTTGTGCACCCGAAAGGTCCGTGTGATCATTGCCTAGTTTCTGATTCATCATCGGCGAAACGGCTCGGCCTTTTCTTCGCGGAGGAGCTTGCAGTGGCACTCTAAATAATTATTTCATCTTTACTTATTGCAAAAACTCCATTCGTGGGTATGGAGTGAAAGGCTCAGATTCGCAATCACTCATCCTGGGTTCAAATCCCTTGTCGATGAATGGGATGTAAAATTTATCCATGTGATATGTATATATAGTTTCGATGATTTCGAATTCATCTAAAGTGGTAGTATACTACTAAAGTTGTTAATGGTCTTACAATTAAGTTTAATTATCATACCATTCATACCATTCAAAAGCCTATGAATACAAAAGAAAGAAAAAAGAATTTTATATCTTATTGATATATAAAATTTAGAAAGATTGATGTCATTTGACAAAGGAATAAATTTGAACCAAATACATCGTGGAATTAATATTAGAAGTTGTTGGCTGAGTTGCTATTCTTATTTAAAATATATTGATGTTTTCACTGTTTATATTTTAGGTCATTAATTTTTCAGTTTAAATAATTATTTCTTCACTGCTTTATGAAAATAAAGTATCTTATCAATATAACATTTAACTCTATATCGTGTTATATTTAACAGAGTAACAAAAAATAAAATATATTGCAGAATTATTATTAGAAAGAGGGAGCAAAGACCAATGGCGAAATTTTGGTGTTTAACCGTTTGGAATAAAGAGTTAAATTACGCTTTTTGAAAAATGCATATATTTAAGATGAAAATTTCAATTGCATCTACATATACCTCTGCAGGGAAACGGCACTTCCGACGTCATAACGTGGAATCATTTTGCTGTCTTTTTAATGCGCGAACTTAATCAAACTTTCTGCATCTGGTCGCATCTCAAGAGCATCATATCGATAAATTACTCGCGTCTGCACAAAATGACATCGAATATTGCATGACGTAAGTGAAAGTACAATTATATCGATCGAGAAGAATTATGATTGCACGCAGACGTTTATTAAGCACTTGTTGCTCTTATCACAGTAAAGCCTCATGATTCTCTATACACGAAAAATTACAGTTGGAATGAAACGACGCAGATAAAGCAACCCACGAGATCATTTTCAGTTGTAAATCAATTCCTCGGTTTCTTATATAACAAAACTATTCGAGCACGTGGGCGGAGAACGATTCTTCCGCTACAAAGAAATTAGGAAATCGGTACGCGATGTACAGATGGGAGACCAGTGATTTCATTTGGTCTAAACAACTATTTAAACTGCTAATTATTTAAAACTGCTACGAATAGCATTTAAATAAAAATTATTACTATTATAAAAAATGATTTAAAACTTCTAGATATTAGAACAATTTATCTGTTTTATTTTTGAAGTTATTCTGTTTTAAAACAACAAGTCGGAATTTTTCGTCTCAAATAAAAATTCTCAGCTGAAATTTCTCATTCAGCTGAAAAAAACAATTTTAAAAAAGAAACTGAATTTATGTGATTGCAGATAATTATTCAAACCTTCTTTATCTCCAAGAAACATTGTATCTTCATTAAAAAAATCACTCTGGTCACGAAATCCTCAAAACTATTACTCTATCCTCAAAGCTACGAATGACAACGGGTTAATATGAATCCTCTTTGGAAGAATCGCACAAACGAAGATCAATTTACTATTTAAGATAGAACAACAATCAGTCGATAGAAAAATTCAGAATTATCACAATATTAAAACTATCCATCCCCGTTATCACAAATTCAATGCAGAACAAACATCGTAAGAAGGTTAACGTCGGACGACCTCAAAGAATAATATGAATCCTCTTTAAAAAAATCGCCAAAACAAAGATCAATTCACAATTCAAGAAAAAAAAACAATCCGTCGATACAATAATTCCACGTTACCACGAATTTGAAGAAGAAACATCGTAAGACCTCGAAGAATATGAATCCTCTTTGAAAGAACCGCAAAAACGAAGATAAATAATCAGTTCCTTTAAGAATTCAGAATTATCACAATGTCAAAACTATCCATCCACGTTATCACGAATTATAAAAAGAAGAAATATCGTTAGAATTGTAAGAACGAAAACCTCGAAGAATAATATGGCTCCTCTTTGAAAGAATCAAAAAAACAAAAATCGATTCACAATTAAAAAACGAGAAATAATCAGTCGCTATAAGAATTTGGAATTATCACAATATCAAAACTATCCATCCACGTTATCACGAATTAAAAGAAGAAGAAGAAACATCGTAAGAGCGTTAATGTCGGACGACCTCGAAGATCAAGGACAGCGCGGTGCACTTCTCGTTTATGCGAAAGAACGAATTCACCGATGGATCCTTAAATTTGACGAGCAAACATCGACTGGCAGACGGGTCGACGGATTCTGAAAGTGATGGGAATGGGACTAGTAGTGCGATAACCCTGTGGTGATATAAAGAAGGTCGAATCCAAAGATGATCCTCGTGACGAACACACGTCTCGCTCTACCGTTCTTACTCTCTCTCTGCCTTTCCAGGGATTCGTATACTAGTTTCATCTGGTTACGCGTAGAATGTACACGTGGAAATTAGTACGCATAATGATGTTCGTTTGTACATCTGTTATTTTTTTCGAATTCTGTTTTCAATAAGTATCGATAAGCCAAAGAGTGAAAACGTTTGGAAGAATCTCTGCTTCGCGACTCGGGCAAACACGGTGATTTCGTGGAACTAAAAATAGTAGGGAAAGGTATGGATTTTTTCAAAACTTCAGTGGGCAATTTCGACGAGAATAACGAAATTTTGGAAAGAAGAGGGATGATGATTTTTATCTTATCGTATTATTTTAATGTACTTCTTTGTTGGAATAATAAAACGTTGGGAAGATGTGATCGATGATGGATTACGACGGACATTTGTGCGTTGATTTTAATACTGAAATTGTAAAATGTGGAAGTACGAAGTTTTTTGGAAGGTCAGTTTTATAACAGAGTATAAACGTATTAGGTTGTTAAGATTTAAAAAGTACTAAGTACTTGGAAAATGTTGATTGTATTTTTAATAGGTGGTTCTGAATCAGTTGGATGCAGCGGTTTTCTGCTTTGCGATTTAAAGAAAGGAATGACAAACAGGGAGTGGAAAACAGTTCTCTAAAAGCGAGGTACATTAATTTACATTATCAATTTTAATTAATTAATTTAGATTACTAGATGAACCTAAATTTGAAATAACTGTCTGTGGTATTGCATTAATATTTATACAACAAATATTTCATGAAATTTCTATGGAAATGTACTCCATTTACTTTCACATTCTTAAACTTAAAGTTCAATCAAAACGTTATAAAAAATTTCAAGCAATTTTGAAATTTCAATATAAAACTTGCAATTGATTGACAAACGACTGTTAAATCGAACGTAACTAATGACGTATTGTCATATAATTAAATAATCATTAGCACAATTACTAAATGTTAGAATATATGCGTTGAAGCAAGAGTTACATTATAAGAAACCGGTTTCTCTATTGAGACTTCTTTTTCACCGACTGTTCTTCTTATCTTACTTAATAAAGAGTCACGGAAACAGAGTAATTTTCCAGGCCTGTTAAAACTATTCCTATTACAGTTCGACCATTTTAGAGAAAACGACCGTCCTTGGTCGCTGAACACAAAGGACTTATTATGCAAAATCAAACTTAACATAATAGCCATCCAAAGATCCCAAATGCTGACTCATCTCCATATCTTTAACCATTCAAAATATGCACAAACATTTACAGTTTAATTGTCTCATTAGAAAAGCTGTATTAAAACTTCAGAATATTCCAATTTTAAACGTAGTGTCCTTTTCTTATTCTTAAATGGAAGTGCTAGAAAAATAAATCGATCGGTTGTTATGATAGCATAACTGAAAATGTGGAATTTTCCGTCTGTCTAATGACGGTCATAATTAGCTAAACTATCGAAGAACGAAGAATAGTATTGAAGCCACTTAAATCTATTGCAGGAAAATGCATTATCATTTGCACTCACTTGGCCAGTTCCTCTTCGTTCGCCTCTTCCTCCGTTTCGGAACCAAGAGGACTTCCATTCGGCGTTGATCCGCTATTGCTGAAAGTCACGCTGCTGCTGTCGCTCTCTGCTCTCGTGAATTTTGAGGCGGTTCCCTGGGAATGCATTTAACAAAAGTGTGAAATAAACAAAGAGGGAAGGATAACAAACTTAATTGCACCTGTTCACTGAAATATTGACGGAAGTTTTGTGACGCAAGTTTCGGAAAAACGGAGCGAAATGTGGATGTTTATACGTCGTTTGACGCGAGAGGAAAGATGATTCGTCAAAATGTTTGAGGTTTAGCATTTGATCTACAAACAATTCATCCAAGATATTTAAAAATACCAAATAAACATGTTGGAAGGAAATAAATGAAGAAGGACGAAGACTTGATTGATTTAATTGTTTGCAGTCTATAAGGTGAACGTGGAGAATTTCAAAAGAATAATGGTTCCACAAGTTTGAGGAACGTTGAGAAACAATTTAGAAGAAATCATTTTGTTGAGCTTGGAAGATGCAGTGTTAAAATTCTTTATGAAAAGAATATCTGGTTAATTTTCTATATATTCTGGTATATCTGCTTAACTTTTTAATTGGTATTCAACAACGGAAAGAGTCTTAAAAAAATAAAACAACATGGAATATCATCATTATTATTATTAGAAAGTGGAGAGTGATAAGAAATAACAATGAATAGAAAGGGAATAAAAGTTGTAAAGATAATTGTCAGGTTGAAGTACGTTGTCGAAGGAATAGTATCAAAATTATAATTAAATGAATCAAATATGATTGTCACCATAGATTTCTGTCACAAGACATATACATTTCATTTGGAAATTCCAAAGGACGAAACACGACAGCAAACAGAACTAATTTTCTGATTGCGTCAAATGCACATGCAACCCCGAATGCTTCAAAATGGCAGTTTATAAAAATTATACACAATTGCTCTGAAAGAACAGCAGTCCATATCACAGAAATATAACGTAATTCTCGAAGAAAAACTTGTCCATCAATTAAGAAACATTGAAGTTTAATATTCGCAAATAGTCGTCTCTTGCAATGTTTTGCCGATCTTTCAAATCGTAAAAAGATCGTGAAAACAGTACACAAATCGAACCTCACTAATCTGCTTTGCTGTTGTTATCTTCGCGTAATTATCATTCGCGTCTTTCATTACGATTTCCACGATTTTCTTGCGCAATTAATTTCTTCGGGCCTTTTCACGATCCATCTATTGATCTGTCACGTAATAACGATTTGAAAACCACAGGGAACACCGATAGAAAAGGAGACCGGCCGTTTCAAACGACATTCGAGAACTACTCACTTGCTGACCACTATAGTTGGTACATGCATAGTTAGTCGACGATAAACATTATGTAATCGGCTGACGAGAAATCCGGTTTTTCGTGGCCCGCGAAGAGCATGCAATTTTCTTGCGGTGCATCGTTACTGTATTTATACATGGAAATTAAATTGATTGATAATTTGCTGAAGCGGCTTCTTGTTTCTTAAAATGCTTGCCTTATCAATGTGTAAATAGATTCTCAATTGTCACATTACTCTGTTTCTTTTGAGATGATCTTCCGGTATTGAAAGTATACGCAGAATTTTATAATAGACGTTGATCAGAATATTATTGAGGCTGCGGTATGATGAAGAATTTGATGTACAATTTTTTTTTTTAGTGTCTCATGAATATCACGGCAACTAATTTGATTTACAGGTAATTTATGTGGGAAGTCTCTTGTTTCTTAAAATTCTTTGCGCGGTGACGTTTCAAAGGAATTAATCAATTTCTTTTGCAATAATCTTCACGTACTTTATGGGCAGAATTTTGTAACATTGCAAATGAATGAAAATATTGTTAAGACTGCAATGAAAAGTTGCAAGGTAATTTGGTATTTTTACTGGTGCGTCGTTGCATTATTTAAACATCGCAGTTACATGCATTAGCTTATTGGAAGAAGTTCGCAGTTTCTTGAACGTTTTATTCGATGGATTTTATAATGGATTCCTCTGTCCAATAGTTGCTTTTATCCATGTTGATTTTCGTACATAATTAGTTCATGCTCCAAGGAAACCTTACAATGCGATTCAATTTTTGATAACTTCTGATAGCATTAATTATAATAGCATTGTGAAACAACTTTTAAAAGTTATACAAAGAGTACTATGGAGTTTGGTAGACTTTCTTCACGTCGACTGCCATGGGGTCATCGGTAATCGGCGCTTTTGAATTCAATTCAAACTCCAGGTGAGCTTTTTAGTTTGAGTAACGACTTTTGAGCCTTCAAGCTTACTTCAAGGTCAAATTAGAGCTTATAAGCTCACACCTAATGGCTCAAACTAGAAAGCTCAATAAAAATTAGAAATTTCCTCCAAAAATTTGAGCTTTTGAGCTATGAGCACATGGATATAGAGCTTTTGAGCAATTTTTCCGAGTTTTTCGCAAAATTTCGACAACTCCGAGTGAGCTTTTTAGTTTGAGCCATTAGGTGAGAGCCTGCAAGCTTAGTTCAAGGTCAAATTTGAGCTTGCAAGCTCACACCTAATGGCTCAAACTAAAAAGCTCAATAAAAATTAGAAATTTCCTCCAAAAATTTGAGCTTTTGAGCTATGAGCACATGGGTATAGAGCTTTTGAGCAATTTTTCCGAGTTTTTCGCAAAATTTCGACAACTCCGAGTGAGCTTTTTAGTTTGAGCCACTAGTTGAGAGCTTGCAAGCTCACACCTAATGGCTCAAACTAAAAAGCTCAATAAAAATTCGAAATTTCCTCCAAAAATTTGAGCTTTTGAGCTATGAGCACATGGGTATAGAGCTTTTAAGCAATTTTTCCGAGTTTTTCGCAAAATTTCGACAACTCCGAGTGAGCTTTTTAGTTTGAGCCATTAGGTGCGAGCTTGCAAGCTTAGTTCAAGGTCAAATTTGAGCTTGCAAGCTCACACCTAATGGCTCAAACTAAAAAGCTCAATAAAAATTCGAAATTTCCTCCAAAAATTTGAGCTTTTGAGCTATGAGCACATGGGTATAGAGCTTTTGAGCAATTTTTCCGAGTTTTTCGCAAAATTTCGACAACTCCGAGTGAGCTTTTTAGTTTGAGCCACTAGTTGAGAGCTTGCAAGCTCACACCTAATGGCTCAAACTAAAAAGCTCAATAAAAATTTCAAATTTCCTCCAAAAATTTGAGCTTTTGAGCTATGAGCACATAGGTATAGAGCTTTTGAGCAATTTTTCCGAGTTTTTCGCAAAATTTCGACAACTCCGAGTGAGCTTTTTAGTTTGAGCCATTAGGTGCGAGCTTGCAAGCTTAGTTCAAGGTCAAATTTGAGCTTGCAAGCTCACACCTAATGGCTCAAACTAAAAAGCTCAATAAAAATTCGAAATTTCCTCCAAAAATTTGAGCTTTTGAGCTATGAGCACATGGGTATAGAGCTTTTGAGCAATTTTTCCGAGTTTTTCGCAAAATTTCGACAACTCCGAGTGAGCTTTTTAGTTTGAGCCACTAGTTGAGAGCTTGCAAGCTCACACCTAATGGCTCAAACTAAAAAGCTCAATAAAAATTTCAAATTTCCTCCAAAAATTTGAGCTTTTGAGCTATGAGCACATAGGTATAGAGCTTTTGAGCAATTTTTCCGAGTTTTTCGCAAAATTTCGACAACTCCGAGTGAGCTTTTTAGTTTGAGCCATTAGGTGCGAGCTTGCAAGCTTATTTCAAGGTCAAATTTGAGCTTGCAAGCTCACACCTAATCTCTCAAACAAAAATACTCAATAAAAATTTTAAATTTTCTTAAAAAATGTAAGCTTCTGGGATATATGCCAGGAGAATTAGAAGATAGACAGGATAGACGGGACAGGCAGGAGTGGAAGGGGTGTTCAGGCTTGGAAGGGATGGTCAGGGGTGAAAGGGGCGGTCAGGACTGTAAGGGACTGGGGGGGGGGGGGATGGAAGGGACAGGCACGACTGGAAGGGATCAGCAGGGTTGAAAGGAACGGGCAAGACTGGAATAAGGACTGGAAGGGATCAGCAGGGCTGGAAGGGACTGGCAGGGCTGGAAGGGACGGATAAGGCTGAATGGGACGAGCAAGACTGGAAAGGATGGGTAGGGCTGAAAGGAACAGACAGGCCTAGAAGGGATGGGTAGGGCTGGAAGGGGCGGGCAGGGTTCGAAAGCCTAGGAAGGACTGTATAGGACGGGTAAGACTGAAAAGAATCAGAAGGGCTGGTATGAATGGGCAGGGCTCAAATGGACGGGCAGGGTTGGAAGGTGTATTAAGAGGTTCAACGTGTTAAACGTATTTATATTCATTGGTGTTTACAGGTTGGTGTAACACACCGCAGGTTTCAAAATATAGAAGATACAATAGTTAGTGCAACAGTTAGATCTGATGTCAATGAAAATTATTTTTAGTGTCATTTCATCAGTTTTGATATTACATGGACGTTATAAGATACACACGTGCTGCATATGCTGATAATGATTTACTTTTTTGTTTTATGATCATACACTTTCATATTCAAACTTTGATAGAACATAATCTGTATTTTCTGAATAATTTAATGTCAATGCAAGATTTTTACGAAGTTGAAGATTTAATTGTTTTTTTCCAAGAAAATTAATGATTTTATAAATAACTTTAATGTCACACTTAAAATAATATAGTTAAAGTCCAAAACTACACAAAATCCATTTTGAATTCTATTATTTTCATGTTGAAAGAATATAAATCAACGATTTCATTTGAATAATCAAACAAAAGTAATTGAATTCGATGATAATAATATAATATGACATATCAAATTTAAAGTTCGGACGATCGGACACAGGAATAGAAAATCCAAGAATCATCAATATTTTTAAATAAAATGTCTGTCAACAGTAATAATTCAAAATTGACACGAACGCCACTTATATGACTTTTCGGAAGAGAATATTGAAATATTAATCTCTCTTTATAACGACGTCTGTAAGCAAACCCTACTCGAAGCATGCGACACGATAGACAATTAGCTGGAAAACAATTCTGACTACAAAGTTGTGTCCCGAAAGATACGTTTATCTGCAATCTCCTCGTGTACATTTTTTTCCAACTTCCTGACACACCATCGACACAAATTAACCATGCAACAAACACCGATCAACTTACAGGCCTATTAACAATTTGTTTATGAAACAGATTCTTCATTTTATTAACATCCGACATAAACAAACAAAAAAGTAGGAACATTAAGCTGTTAAAAATTCGATGCAGCGCTTAACATTAATTGAAAATTAATTTTGAAACTCTCAGTACGTGTCAATTCGTTCATTGCCTAAGTCAGTGGTTCTCAAAACACAATTCACAGATTTAACAAGAGTATTCAAGATCCTTAGAGCCCTTTATTATTTAACTTTCACTTTTCATCAAATACCATTACCCTATTCAACCTTCATTATCTCTTACAAATAATGACATTTCTCACATAATTACAATCTTTCATTTAAATCGATGCTCAAACTTTGAAGACATCTCTGCATCTTCAATATCATCGAAAGATGAAAATCAGTCCAAAACCATGGAGAACCACAATGTAATAAATTACCCGCTAATTCAACGCACCTCCTTTATCACGTCCAATTTTCTTCCAACACCGGAAAGAGCTCTTTCCAGCGAGTAAATCGAGCTATACCTAAAATCCTTTGCATCTTTCTCGTTCATTCGTAACAGCGGTTGTTTCTCCGCCGCTTTTGACGATATGTATGACATAAAACGTGCGAAATATGTCCACTCTGCACAAGAAAACCGAATCGAAAACGCGCCACTCCTTATAACGAAAGAAAGAAAAAAGTGATGAAAAAAGCTCGAAGTAAACTAAACACTATGGATCCAATTAATCGTCATGTCACATCAAATCGTGGGAAATCAAATTTAATTACCGATTATACTGTACACACAGGAGAGGTATGCAAACACTTAGAAAAAGTCACGGTATTAATTTAAAGACTGGAGTTTAGAACGCTTTCCGTATCCTACGTCTTTCTTGATTATTCCTTTTTTTTTTCTTTTTGTAAACAGCCGCTGATAATTATAACTGGGACAGCGTAACGTTGCTCTTATTACCGTGACTAGAGACACACTGTGACGATGATTATTCACGGTCATGATTGTCCCGCGATGTTATTTCGCGAATAAGTTCATCGATGGGGGAACATGTGTTTGCGTGGAGAACGATGTTGGAAAATATTTTTTTCTGCTTCGGTTACGGCTAATCTGAACTTTACGTGAGAACGATTGCTTTCGATTGATTGTTGCGGTTATTCATTTATGGGCGAATTTATAATATATGAATGTTTATTCGTGTAGAGTTTACGATGATGAGAGTTGATGATTATGAGGAGGTGCTGAATACGTTGTGAGTTTTGAGATTATGATGTGACTCGTTGCAATTGTCAGATGGTTTTTATTTCGTAGGTGTATTTCATTTAACAGGGTGTAGAGCAATTTCATTATTTGTAGCGGCGTGCATTGGAATTGTTGTGTCCTTTGTGTTTGTTCGATTTTAGTTTAAATAAGTAGAATGTATTGTTATGTAGAGTAGTTTATACTCGAAAAAATAGTTAGTCTTTGAGAATTTGCATTAAAAAGGAGTTAAATCTGTGGGAATTTCAAATTGTTTAATTTTAATTAACATCCCTGAAATCGTATTGCTGACTACTGTTAGAAATATTTTAGTGATTATAAATAAAAATGGGGTAATTAATTTTATTTCTGGATATTATCTTCTATTTCTAATTTGTTAGTCTTATTTCTACACACATATTATTAATTTTTGAGTTATGTTTAGCAAATTATTTTTCATGTCCATAGGCAAAATTTGCCTTTTATATTATTTGACATGAACATTTGATATGTCTCAGTTCTTGCATATTTTATATTTTCGCAATATTTAAGTATTACAGATTCTTATTTTTCGTAAAACTGTTTTGTTATCACTGACATCGGCAATATATTTCAAGCTATCACAAAGAAGACAGTAAATGTTTGCGAAACGTCGGGGGAAAAAAAAGTAACTCTCAACTCGAGGGCCACCGTGAAATTATTTTTCCAAAACTTATTCGCGTATTCAAAAATTCATGTCATTTGCTAAAAATGTCCCTTTAGGTATGAAAATTAATTTTATTTGAAATTATCAATAGTAAATTTCCTTTTTCAAATTTTATTTCTAATTATATTCCAGCGAAGATTTTAACAACAGAAGTTAATTGAAATGAAGGAAATTTATTGGGTCTATTTAAAATTTAAATAATCTAAATTTTAGATGAAAAGAAAATCGTACTTTTAAAAATATACTTTCGAAATTACCTTTTGCCTGTCGATTCGCAAATCGTCCATCTCGTTCAGGTTGCTCGGCATCGAGATACTTGTTTTGCGGATACTCGTTGCTCGGAATCCTTTAAAGATACTTCCAGCTTGCTTAGTTTCCTGAATGGAATCTTCGCTAGTCTTCTCCACAGGTTTATTCCTCGCAATATCGCCGTTGTATTTCATTACATTCGACGATTCTAAAACCAATATTAATATTCTCTAATTGGAACGTCATATTCAAATTGAAAATAATATTTTAGTTTAAAAAAAAACAATATTAATAACTCAAATTGAATCAGAAAACGTAGAAGCAGTAAAAGCATTTCTTTGACGAATTGCCTGCAGCATCAGGATAATAAAAATCAATATCTTCGTACAGATATGTTTAGCTTTGATATTATTGAATGAAACTGAAGTTATTTTATTAATACTTTGTTTAATTTAATTAACTTAAATTGCATTTGGTAAAATATAAAATCGCTTTAAAAATCACCCCTTTTCTGAGACGAAAGAAGTATATGCCAATTACTTTCATGTGTATTGTAATTCGTAAAATAAAATTAACGACGAAAATATTATTTAAAACGGTTTGACATTGAATTTTTCAATACAGTCAATTTTTAAAATAGAAAATTATTTTTTATTATGTTTCGACCAGTAATGGCTTAATATCATATGATAAGCAGTTCAAAGCTAAGAACTAAGTATCTAATTAACTCTATTTATATCTACTTAATGTAGAAATATTTTGCGATATATTACATTAATTGTTCCATTCAATTTTCAATTAGTTTTCCGACTTTCTACTGTTAACGATAAAGATTGAGATTGAATGTCGACGATGACTTCTTATAACCTCGATAAAACGCGTTCTAAAAATGTATATTATTTGATATTTCACATATTTAAAAAGCAAACTCCATCAATCAAAAATCCTGTCGACGCATAATTAAAAGAATTCTGTCACCAAAATTTTATCAAAATGTGTGACTGTAAAGAAAATAAGGACGAAGCGACAGATGATAATAAAAATACTCCAGAAACTGTAACATTATTTACAAAGTGTCCCAAATCGTATCGTCCAGGAAAGGATATACTTTCTCAATCGACTTGCGATCCAGATTTAATTAAAAATGAATGGAAGCCAGTGCAATATTTGCAAAGTGATTCTAGCAGTACAATATGCGATGCATTACAGCAGCCAGCGGCCAGTCCGATAAGTTCTACCGAATCATCGAGAACAGTAAACTTTGAATGCCTCATAAAATTCGAAATTATAGGAACAAATAATTTAATAACTATTAAACAACAAGTTAAATTTTCAAATTATTTATAAAACAAAAGCTACAAGTGTAGATCAGAAGTTAAAGATATAATAGATATTAACCCGGCGTGTGTATACTCAATTTTTAAGGGCACGGTGTGTACACTTGGCCTTTGAGGGAACAGTCGGGTTTACAAGGTTTTCTTAACTTCAGAAAAATCTGCAAAAATTCTGAGATACTTATTGGAGTGTCTACTATGTGGCCCAGTAGTTGCTAAAGTCAGGAATTTAAAACTGTTATTTTTAAAAATGCAGAATGTTGAAAAATGTAGAGAGAAATTTGAAGTACAAATTTTGACTGTTCCTTAAAAGACCCAGTATACACACGCAGGGTTAAATTAAATCATAATTACGCAATCGAAAACATTTAAAGGCTCATATCTTAATGATTTCTATATCTCTGCAATTAAAAGTACAAATTCGTCAGTCCGAGAGAATGTGAATGCCTTGGAGAACACGAGGAAGAAGAAGTGCAACTATCACCAGTTTGCTACCGGCCATGCGAAGAAGAAGATGAAGTTGAAAAAGAACCGGATGTTGAATGCACATTGGCCATCATAAAACCGGAAGCGATGGTTTACAGAAAGCAAATTGAACGGCGCATATACGAGGAAGGTTTTGAAATTTATCAGACACGATGGCTTCAACTAACTCCGGAACAAACGTCAGAATTTTATTCCGATCAATTTGGGCAGCTTAATTTCGCGCATCTCGTCGCATACATGTCTTCCGCTCCTATTATGGTTCATGTTCTCGCGAAACAACGTGCTGTGGAGGAGTGGAAAATGTTGATGGGACCAGCGAAAGTAAGCGAGCTTCTATTCCCATGTTTTTCATGGAATTACAATGTAATTCGTAGGAAATTATGCATCCGGAAGTATGACGATAAATAATTATTTTAAAATTGGAAGGTATTTAATTGATTCGTCTGAATATGTTGATGTCTGTGAGACCGAGATTATAATAGTGATAGTTCTGAAAGTATAAATTTGTGTGACTAAAAGTAACCTTTTAAACTATTATATATATGGCTTCAGGTTGTAGAAGCCCGTTTATATTTTCCTGACAGCATAAGAGCAAGGTTTGGTAGAAGAGGGGAAGATTTCAAAAATGCCGTGCATGGAAGCAATAGTCGAGAAGAAGCTGAGAAAGAGATTCATTTCTTTTTTCCAGAATGTAATACGTTTTTATATAAGATTTATATAAAGTAACCACTTCAAAGTGTTACTGAAAATTTCATAATTAATTTGCGATAATTTTCTAGGTATAATTGAGCCCTTATTGAAGAACGAAAGAGCAGTTGATTATTTAGAGGAAATTATAAATCCGATTCTCGTAGAAGCCTTGTCTTTGGTAAAGACATTTGAAATTAGAAAAGTTTTAAATAAGAAAAGTGATAGGAATTATTAATTTTAGAGGAGACTTTCAGATGTATTTTTAATTTCAGTGCTGTAAACTGAAACCTGCAGATCCTGTATTATGGCTAGCTAATTGGCTAATTTTGAATAATCCGAATAAGCCCAAGTTACCGGAAGACCTCGCTCTAATTCCAACATGATGTTAAAATTTCTATGTGATTCATAAAACTGATCCTTGTTTGAATTATCTTGATAGTACTAAGGTATAAAATATGTGAGCAGTGATTTGTTCGGCTTTTTAAACAATTCAATTTAACTTTGAATTTCCTCTCCCTATAAATCTTTAAATATAAAGTAATTTTAAATTGTCAAATAGCTTCAATCATCTTTGTAATTTGAGTGAATTAAAATTAGTAATTTCGTATATAAATAGAAAATCTTAAAGAATAAGATTTCCTTGTTTTCCATTTTCTTTATCTATAAGTATTTATCGAAAATTTAAGAAATGTTTCGTTTGATCAGTGCAATGTCGTATTAAATGATTTTATCGTAACGTGGTATCTTATCCATATAAGTGCAATGCATTATCTTACCTACTGAATCTATTTTGTTTGGAAATTCTTGCAGGCGACATGACGGTTTTCTCTTTAATCTTCTTTGAGTGGCTGTTAAGGTGTTGTACCTTGAAGCATAAAAAAATATATAAAATGCCTAAGAAACTAATTTCTTTGATTTAATTTACGAAATGAAAATGACATTTTAGTTGTTAGGATGTATTCTTCGACTAGATAGTCATCAATTTGATGGCCAATCAGTAGACTTTTCACCAAATTAATGACGAATCGATAGACATATATATAATTAATTCCATAGTGGATCAGCAGAGTTAATTATTAAACACTAGAAAGTGTAATCATCAATCAGTTCGTACAGAATTTATAATGTAAATTAATTTTCAAATCTCTTGTATTAGCAAATTTGAATACGGTAATTTAGAATTAATACTGCTTAATTATTATATGAACATGTACTCGTGAAAATAGAGGAAGAACTTTAAATAGAACTATTTGATTTCGGTTTTAAAAGAAGCAATTATTCATATATCACATCGCGATTATTACTCTCAATTTGGAACAGTAACTTAATGGCTTAACTTTCCTCAATTTCGAAATTAAACTAACCATTTAAATTTTACTCTATTCGGAAAGTAATCCGGATGCTTTAGTCTCATTCAATTAATTTAGTATTTTAATTATCCTCAATCACGAGAAACAAAAGAAACGAATGAAAATACAAATACCTGGATTCCACCAAACGTTGAACAACATTAACTACAGTCCCTCTATCATCCAGTAAATGACGATTATATTTCTCCTGTTCCACAATCACAATATTCTCATTCGCGTCACTCAGTTTTGCACAGTTTTCGCATCTCTCCTCGAATATTCTCCCATTTATCCGAGCAATCCTAAAAGGTTCATCCCTAAATTTCCTCTCGACTCTCAAAACACCACCGTCATAATGATTGACTCTCGGGAAATTGACTGTCTTCGAAGCATAAAGATGATTCTCCTCCGAATGATCTACTTCGTCTCGTGATGAATTCCAAGTGGAGCTCCTGTGTTCAAAATATATCAAATATTAGGTGTGCCGGTCAAATATTGACGTACAATATACGGACTGATAAGAAACGTGTTCTGAAGTTTCCCTGGGAAATGGACTTTCATTTATATACATTTACTTTATATTGATTTTTACATGTGATATCCACTAGACTAGTCTTCTTTAACCTTCATTCATCCCTGGGGTCCTTTTTGACCAAGATCGAAATTTTAATTAACCCAAATTAACCCCTTGCCCTACGATTTCTTCATGACTGTGTAGGTAAAAATTCAGAATTAAGCTAAAGACAGAAAAATTGATCAGCCATTTCTGCTACATTGTATAATTGAATTTAATATTAATAAAATTGAAATAATTGAATTGTGTCGTATTCCAATAATATATTCAATTTCTAATTTCCAGAAAACTTCTTAATTATCTATTCCATGCATCGTGTCATGGGTGTTACTTGCTATTGTAGGGCAAGGGGTTAAGAAGCCAGGTACTATTGACTATATATACAACTATTTTTATTTTCAACTTTTTTCTTAGTTTTACCTCTCACTAAGTGAAACGGGCGAAGTTAGAGAAATATAGGTGATTTTTAATGTGTTAACCGCCTATGGGCCCCTGTAACTTTCAAGCTACGCAAGACACATCTAAACTTCGATTCTTCAAAGTTAGATTTTAAATATTGCCAAATATTACAATTTCTCTCGTAAAAATTATGAAATTCTTTACAATTCAATGTTTAAAAATCGGTTTTTATTTATCATTTAAAGTTGTATTTTTATTATTTTCTAATTATGCTATCGTGAAACTGATCTTCAGATACCACAATAAATTCGGTTTATAGAGGGTTAAAAACATTAAAAATTATAATAAAATAATTTGTTCTAGTCGAAGAATCAAAGAAACGAGTTAAAAGATTACCTGGGTCGTCCCTCGTTTTCAAAACGCACTCTCGCTGTTGCGCCGACACCGTCCCGCTTGTCGAGATCATCGCACGTGATTTCCTGTGGCGAGTCGATTAATCCATTGCCATCCGGAATTGTCTTGCCGTTTGGTATCCCGTCGTTTTTCTTTGCGCCACTGTTTCCACCGCGAAATTTTCTTCTCGTTGGTTTTTCTGGCCTTTCTGGTGGCGATTGATTAATGTTGCCCTCGGTCGATGATCTTTTAGATAGATACAAATTTCATACGTATTATTATCGATAGTGCATTGTTACAGTTATTGATTTTTAAAATTTTGCGATAACAAGACAGTATACAAGTGACATCAATTGATATTTACTAGGTCGAATGGCAACTAGGTTGAATAGAATTTTATCGTGAACCCTTTTGATAATAATGACCACCATAATCACCCTTTGTTGAATACTTGCTCTGTCCTACCGGTCAGTATAGTTACCCTTAATTTGCATTGCAAATTCAGTTCGAATGAGCACAACTTTTTATCTGTATGGCATCTGGTATCCTTTTTTATTTGCAATTGTTACTGTTTTTCAAACTAATTATAATTTTATCGTGGTATGAAATATTAAACAATTAAATGTGTACTCAGTTATGTGTCTTTACATAAGAAACTTTTTAAATGCATTACAACATGCAACTTTATTCTTGATTAAAAACAAGTAGTTTTTAACGAAGCAAATAAAAAAAACTGAAAATATATCATGTACCGTTCATCCAAATGATTAAAATGACTATTAACATACATTTTTCTAATCACATAAAATTCCTCATCCTGTCAACGCAGCTTAAATGAGATAAACTCAATGCATCTTTCCACTGTTTACAATCAGCATCAGATCAACAAATACGACCTTGAATGACTCCTAATAAAAATCAGATCAATTGTATTATCGATCGACCGATCTCAATTGAAACCATATCCACAAATCATCCATTTAATCTCATTCCGGAATCTACATACTGACATTCCCAAACGCAATCATACCTCATCAATCAGCTTTTTTAACCAATCAAAAGCATCATCGACCCAATTCCAGTAAACCCACAGTATATCCACTGCATTCCATCAGAATACCATGGATCAATCGCCATATAAATCAACCGCCCACAATTTAAACCACATTCACAAATCGCACATACAATTTCAATCTGAAATCAACATACTAAAATTCCCATCAACAAGTTACAACCTCATCTCGTTCACCAATTTGATAAATTATCAAATCACAAATTTAACTCACCAATTACTTACCTTTTTTAACCAACCAACAACATCATCGACCCACTTTCAGTAAAACTCACACCCTATCCACTGTATTCCATGAAAATACCATGGATCTATGGCCATACAGATCAACTGACCAGAATTTAAATCATATTCACAAATCACCAATTTAATCTCAATTTGAAATCAACATACTGACATCCCCGTCAACGAATCACAACCTTATCTCGTCTATCTGTCTGACAAATCACCCATTCACGATATCACCTCACCAATCAGGCTTTTTAACGAATCAACAACATCATAGGTCACACTTCCGGTAAAACTCAAACAAAATCCACTACCTTCCAGGCGGGTACCAAGGATCCACCCAGCTCGGTTCACCGGAAGTCGAGTCCTCTGTCTTCCCGCCACTTAAGAAACCTGAAGAACTACTGTGTGCAGGCTTGTACCAGGGTGATGGTGTTCTTACTGTCTTCCAATCTTGACCGGCACTTCCGTTTTGATGGGATGGTAAAATCGACAAAGAAACGCCTCGTCGTTCAGCTAGACCGACTGGATCGACACTGGCAACACTTACGTGCCAGGGATCAACGATGGAGAGCAATACTTTCTGCACAGAGAGAACGAAGATGGAATGATTAATGAGGAGGGATGAGAAGAGATGGACATCGAGAGAGGACGAGGGAATGACGATCAGCGAGAAGAACGTGGGAGTCGGACAGTTAAGACTCGTTAAAAGTTACACGCAGTCGGGTACGAGTTCATCCGCGAAAGACTGGCATGGAATATTCGCAGACACCGGCACATCAAGTGTTTTCTTTTGAGTTTAGCATATTTTTGTACTTTGTGATTTTAAGCTTAATGTGTATTCTGAGAATTATTTGAAAGTTTAATAAATGTTGATTATTTGAAGTGTAAATTGTTTTGATGATTATTGAAAATAAGCTAGATATAATTTACGTTTTTATATTGTTGCTGGTTGATTTCATTTTTCGCAATTTCTTATTTGAAGAGCTTCAGATATTTTGGTATTTAAAGATTTTATGTTGGAGGTGTGGTCTGAGAATTATTTGAAAGATTATTAATTGTAGATTGTTTGAAGTTTAAATTGTTTTGATGATTATGGAAAATGAGGTAGGTGTAATTTAGGTTGGTTCGTTGGATTTTGTTGGTTTGATTTTTGGTAATTATTGATGATCGTATGACTGCAGATATTTTTGAAAAAGTCTTTGAATGATTCGAATTTTCCTGGTTATTTGGGATTTCAAGACTTTGCTCTCATCATCGAAATTGTCTCTCACTTTATTGTTATTCGTAGTTCACACGGAGATTTTCATTAAATCCTCATTATCACCGGCGTGTAGACAGGAGTTATTTAGAAGTTAATCAAAGCCGCCGTGAAAATTTGATTTTTCAATAAGTCAAAAATAGCACACCGAGAATAATGGCATTTCTAACAAGTAGTGTACATTACAACATCGTCTAACACAATGCGTTTTGCATAAAGGCGTGTTTCTTAGCAAAAGATAATCAAAGGGACCATATTTTTTATTATTAATATTTTCTTAACTGACAAATTTTATATAATTTCTAGTTTCACAAAGCATTAAACAAATGCTGAAAATTATAATTTCGTTTAGAAAATATAGTTAAATTAAAGTTCACGAATAACTCATCGGAGTTCTATATAAATCATATTCACTTATATTGTTCATAAAATTATAATCATTAACTGGATTACACTTTTATAAATACTAATAAAGCTGGCAGCTTACAATTTTCACTACTTTCGGAACTTTAGAATTAAACTCACAATAAATAATTTTTGGGATCTGGATTACTGAATTGTATTAAACAAATTAAGAAGATACTGATTTCATGACAAAGAAAAATTCTATCATGCCTCGGTATGTTACAAAAAGTTTATTAGAAATTTTTCATGAAAATGCCGCAAAATAAAACGTCCTGCCATAACATCTACCAACTTCCCTTTGTAAAGGCGCATTTCCCGTTTAGGATAATCAGTTAATTACGAGTTATAGCATTCGGAGGATTCATTCATGTCTTAAGATTTATCGGCACTATAAACTATTGTAATGTCGGCCTCCTTTGATAGCGTGCTAATATTATTCACGCTGACGTATATTTTCTTAGCAATGTTTTATCGTCTTGGAATTATCTTTCACGGAGATATGTAAACAACTGGGAACTTTTGTAATATGCGCGGATGGAAATTATGGTTTTACAAGTTTCCCCTGTCCTATCGCTATCGAGAACAGAAAATGGAATCAAATATATCGAATACGAATTGATAAAATGTTATCACATTAAATAATGCTGTTAGCTCATTTTTCGTATCGTTGGGCTAATTAAACTAATTAAATAATAATAATGAGATTATGGAAATGTACTATGGCTACGTCATTCGTCGTAATTCATGCTCGATGGTATTTAAAATCGCGTACTAGAAGTACGTTGAAGTTATTTTGTGAATTAAAGAACGAATATATGGAAATATCTGTTAATTGTATTAATTTTATCTTTTTAATTGTAATATGTATACTATGGAATGGGAAGATAACGTTAAAATAATTTATCTACGTTAATGTTTCTTTCTCGCCAGATTTCTGTAATTTGTTTTGTTAATTTTAAACATTGTAACAGTTTTTTTTCAAGTACTAATAAGGGATTATATTAGGTGTATAATACGATATTGCATTAATTACTTATAATTAGTAGAATAATATTTTACCTCGCCTACGAAAATTCTACAATTATTAATTATTATAGACACTCGCGGAATTTAATTATTCTTTGACTTAAGAGAATTTTTAATTTATTTTTAACATACCATTTGTGTATAAAATGGCATCTATGTAGTTTGCACAAATTTTATTCCATTTTTTTGAAATTAGCAGACAAAGTATCTGTGCATTGTTTATTTTTTTGAACATGCAAAATCACGTAGACTTTAGCGGGTACCAAAATGGTTCGAAAGGGACTAATTTTTGACATTGCCTTTTCGACGTGACCCATTGAGATTTAAAAACTTTGAACAGCTGGTTGCCTATCATCAGGCTTCATTGCTTTAAGGTCGATTCATATTGCGACCCCATATAATACCACACGTATTCTATGACATTTATGTGTTTACATTCACGTTCATGGTGAAACGTTGACAGTTTTACATAATAATATTTAGTTACATAATACAGGAGCTTTATCATAAGCTCAGCTTGTTAAAAGACTTACATAATAAAATCGATTGAGGATTTGTAATGTTTTTTTTCCATACATATACGTTAATAATAAAGTACTATAACAATATAAGTCAATCCTTATCGGCACGATAAAGGTGTTATCGCACTTTCGTAAATGTTAAAAAGTGATATAAGAATTGACGATAAAAATGATACTCTCTTGTGTTTTGATGCGTTGCAATTTCTGTTTTTGCCCTTTTGGAAAAAGAGAAGGGGAAAAAAAATGCAAAAGTGTTTTCTAACTTTCAAGGAATTTCTGGCGTCAAATAACTAATATTATTAAGGAAGATTTCATGTATTTTATATCCAATCTTTATATTGTTTTATATTTTAAACTATATTTCATATTATAATATTTGTATTGAAAAAAAAATCCATATATTTATTGTAATTCGCGGTAATTATGAATTGAAAAATAGGGTAATCATTATATTTTAATTTCAATATTGATATTAAGTAATGAGTTTAGATTTTTTTTATATTGTAGGAAATCATCGTGTTCCTGTCGTTTAGGATTTCTTATAATTAGAAAGTAACCCATAGTCTCACGATAAAGCATACACTTATTTAGTCGCGTTTTAAAACTAATGCAATTTTTCTCCATTTTTACGTCGGATTTTGCATACTTAACGACAACATGCTTCGTTACAAGTAACAACCAGCAATGACCTTCCAACTGTCTTTACATCAAAGTGCTGTTACAACATAAACGGCAGAACGTGAATCATTTCTCAGCGACATAATTACATTCTCGAATGAGCTCGTTAAACAGTAATCAGATTACGATATTTACACGCAATTAATCATACAAGGCAATATCGAAGTGACAGTTTGACGTGTGCAGGGCATTCGAATTACATAATGAAAATTAATAACACCACCACTTCTTAACAGTGACATCGTGTTTCCTCGTCTTTAATCCCGAAATGTCACTAGAAAGGGTATAGCAGGATAAGGTGGTCAAAAGTGCCCTTGAACCGATTTCAATGGGGGTGGTCTCATTCGATAGATAATGCTCGGCGATCATTGCGTACCAATTTTTAACCCTATATCTTGACCGGAAGGGTAGTTATGGGGAAAATTCAAAAAACGGCTTTTTGCCCCATTTTGCCTAGTTATTGAGGTGCAAAAAATTCGAAAAAATTCTGACATATTCTACAAGGTACCATACATGTTTGAGATTTTTTTCAGATTTTTCCATTGAAGAACCTAAGTGTAAAAAATGAGCAAACGCAAAAAAAACGGAAGAAAGTAGATTTCGTATCGAGATCTTCGA
The DNA here is from genome assembly GCA_910591515.1 of Cerceris rybyensis. Lineage (NCBI taxonomy): Eukaryota > Metazoa > Arthropoda > Insecta > Hymenoptera > Crabronidae > Cerceris > Cerceris rybyensis. Next base: position 10,922,273 of record OU342795.1, read on the forward strand.
GTGACAACTTTTTGCAAATTACAGTAACAATCCAACACTCATGATTGTTATCTCCAATTTTTTTCAGATTTTTAAACCGCCTGCGTCATTGTGAAAAAAATCAAAAACCGATTTGCGCGACGCATTTCGATGTGAAACGCCATGATCCAGTTATTATTTCCTTATTCTTCGATTACAGTATGTTCATTTTGTGACTTTCAGTGTTTCTGCCACGAAGCAATTACATGTTAATGTAGTGAACCGAATTAATTAAATCAATTGTGAACTTTGATGGTTCTTGATCTGCAAGAATTTTTAAGATTTTTTCAAGTGAACGATTTGGCGCGGTTGGTTGAAAATAGATTAGGTCGAGATCTAAGATAGATTTTCACTATGTACTCTACGGCTTTAATATAAACTTGAAAATTTTTGAAAGATATTGTGCATTAGTCGTTTTGATTAACTTAACAGTTCTGCTGTTAATATCAACGATGTCAGCTCTATATCAAATGCAATTATCTACAACTTTACTCTATATTTGAAACTAATTTTCTGCAATGGAGTATTTCAGAATAAACAGACTCAATTTTGCACACAATATGCCAAAATAATCCAATACGAGATATTCGTACATTCGAAACGCGCAAACCGCCCCACTTAATTGAGCTACCCTAACAATATTTGCAAAACGCTTCTGCAAACTATTGCAGCATTGAAAGCGACAGCATCGCGAAACCCCTGTGTCATGTTTGCAAACGGCAAAGGAGCGAATAGAAGCTCAAACATGCGGGAACAATAAAGCGATTTAAAAAAGGCGTGTAAGGCTAAGCAAATCGTGCGATTAACAAATGAAACATTTTCCGACACGGTTCTTTTGTTTACGCTCCGTGATAAGGGGACGATTATTTTTATAGAGCGTGCCTTTTCGAGCGGATGACAAGATGGTTTGTATCGCGTTACAACAATGAGATTCTCTGGTTTTCTTCTCGTAATTTACTAAGAACTATTTTGAGAATAGTATAGCATGATAAAATAAGTATTGTTATGATCCAGGAATCGGCAGTTGCAGACCTTTCATTACATTTTTTAAAATTTCTATCTTTGGCTCTTCAACCTAGCTGGAATAATTAAATATCGTATTAAATTACTTTAATATAACATTTGAATTCATCCACTGCTTAATACTCTCGAGTAATTGCCGGTTTTCGTAACTTGTAGAATACACAAAGGAAATGTAACTCTCATACACTCTGCAAGAATAACTGCATGGAATAGTCTCAATTTTGAGCGAAAATTTGCAACACTATTATTGCAGGTAATCTCCTCTCGTGTAATAAGAACGTTTTTCACTATTTGCGAGCGGCGAAACGAAAAGGAAAATAATCGACGATGATCTCAGCTGATTGTGAGTAGTCATTTTCTTTGCGCGTAAAGACGTTTCCCGTAAAATTAGGTTAATAGCCGTACATAAGGCGATGAGACTTTAGACTTCGAACGATGAAAAGATTTAATTGTATGCAACATCTGCAACCAAGTTAATATGCTTGATTTGAAATTAGCCTCGTGTTTCTACATTAATTACGTAAAACTTCGTTGCAATTTCACGTGACTGCTTATTTTCTTTAATGTACTTTTATATGATATATGTTTCATCGACTTTAATGAGAGATGATCGTGTTTTTCAGGATTCGTGGTATTCATTTTCATGCACTGTAGGTTGCAGTAGTATATAAAATATTTTCTCAGACATCGTAGATGTACAAATCAATTTGTTTTCACAATTCTGACAATCATTTGCACGAGAAGACATTGACAAATAAATAATAGCAACTTAGATGATGGATTTGACTTTATGTCCAAGCATTTAATACTAAACTTATTTGCGATTATACAATTAATTATACAGAGCTCGATCAATGAAGTAATGTTTCTATTAAAGAATTCATTGTTAAAAAAAAGCGAAGATAAATTTGACTCCAACGTTTCGCGTTACAAATCACGTAAAAAGAAGTTCACGAGTTCTAAAGTAAAGTTTGTTAGGCGGATTATATTTTATTTTTGCAATTGTAAAAGTTATCTTTCTTAAAGTTCAAAGAGTTATCTTTCGTTCAATTGAAAACCAAACAATAATATTCACGTTTCTTCAAACAGGAAGTTGCGAAGGATTGCTGGATACAGCTTGCTTTACTTTCAAATGTAATTACATTTTATGGCTTTATTGCACCACCAAGGATATTTGCGGGTAATCAACCTTTTTTGTCGAACAAAGAATATTGAAGTTTTAGATTGCAGCAACATTTCCTAATTTTCTATACGCGAAAGTTGTCAGTCAGTAAGAAGATTCTTTATTTGTCACAGTATGTTCCCTCAAACTGTATTATTGCATTAGGTTCAAGTATATTCTTTAGTTTAATTATATGTCACTTAATTAAGTAACTGGTAATTGATTGAAATGTTTATTAGAATTGTAAAACCACAGCCTCTTGATTTTAATCATAAACTTTTCCAAAGATGAAGGAATATCTCAGTTAAAATAAATTTTACTTTAATACAAAACATTCTTCGATTTTCTATTCGCAGAATTTGCAAATTAATGTCACACTAAACCGCAGAATTTATTGTTATAACTTAATAACTGAATAATCGTTTAACAAAAAATGCACATAATTTCGTTTGTATAAATTTGCGGTTTGTTTCAGTGAAGGCAATGATGACAAATCAGTTCATTTATTAATCCTTACTATTTTAATTTATTGTATTAACAAATCGATAAATATTCAAGTAGTAGGAATAATATCATTAAAAGAAGGATCACTATGTTCTCAGATTCTAAAGGAAGATCATACTATTTTTCGAATTACCCAAAAACATTTAATATCTTCTCTCACACTTGCTTCCAAATATGATTATGTAAAGTCACCACATGATTTTACTGAATTCCAGGGTAAATGATTTTTGTTCCGCCAAGAAATGATGAACGGCATTTGATGTTGCGTTAACGCGCATATGACACTCCACCCGAAAGCTAATTTAAGTGTCGAACAGAAAAGCAAATACCAGTCAATGGCTCCTTAAATCCACGCGATAAACTACGATTGCAGGTGTAAATAAAAAACAAGCTTATTTGCAAAAAAAGAGCGCGAAAGACCGCGTCCTAAAACCTTTACATGGGAGATAACTTCGCTCTTTGACATCGACGTTTCTTCGCATTTATCAGGCCTCCTTTTGCGATGTATCAACGCAATTACAATCTAACTGTATTTCTGATAATTGAAATAAAGTCCTCGTGTGCTATCATTCGATAACATTCCGTGCTAAAGTAGATTTCGCGATTAATTTCCATGCATAATTGCCATGCAAAAATTTCTCCTCTGGGAATCTATTAATTCATTGACATTATATTATTAAAACTTTACATCTGAAGGAATTAATTTTAATTTACAATTTTGTTTAAATTTTCTTTGAAAATTCAGCTATATGTTATAATTATATTTGATATAATTAGTAGGATGATTTTTAATTCAATTATTTGAAATGAATAATACTTAGGTAAAATTGTTAACAACATTGCACAGGGAAAATCAGCTTCTACTTTCTTCAATTCTGGACACTGAATTCTTCAGTAAGATTACTAAAAATTCTTTTCCATTAATTATTTCAAATTACTTTGTAATATATATTATTAAAACACGTATTCGTCGAATTTACTGCTTAATGATAATTTCTCTTCGTTGAGAACAATATCAATTTACATTGTATTACTTCTGTCTTAAGGAACAATAGGAATTTATGGTTTATTGTCTTTTGTCACGTAAAATCGATAATAATCGTTTAACTGGAAAGAAGTTTTATTAACGAATAACCAATATTTAAAATCGATTTTCATTTCTTAGAAACAAATGATCCAGGTGACTTTTACAACTTATCGCACAATCCTTCCGCGTCAATGAAACGGCTCTGTTCGTTTTAGCGAGTGCTATTTTTAAGCACATTGAAAAAAAAATGAGGTGCAACTTCAAATCGGTGTAAATCAATGCGTCAATTAGTTTACAGTGTTACGTTACGTAAAGACACATCCGCACAATGACTCTCGGTCAATTGGAATTGCGAAAATTCGGGTTCTGCCTTCGTCTTATAAAATCGTTGTATCAACAATTATGCGAATTTCGTAATTCGCAATTATCGAAATAAAGATTATCGGATTGAATCGATTGAAATAAAGATAATCGAATTATTAGGAATTTCATTTTGTCGTTTAAGCTGAAAAAATGGCCTCCGTGCAATTACAACGAATTAATGTATTTGCGAGAGTATGAGGTGTTAAATGGATTTATAATAAATTAAAAATTAGTGCAGACATTAAATTAATATGTGGCAAACGGTTGCTCGATATCGATAAAATCATTTGCACGGCGGAGCTCGTTAAAGCCATCTCGATCAGATATCGTGAAACATGCTTGAAACGATCGGAAACATAATCTTGCAGAAAGAGACGCGTTTAAAGCCCCTTAACAGTATATCAAAGACTTTTATTACGCCAATAAGAAAGAAGGCCAAACAAATGTATGAGAACAACAATTACGATTAAATGTCATGAAATTTACTTCATTTGAAAATCGCACGAAGGAAGTCAAATGTTTTTGAACTTAAACTTCTCTTTCTGAAGAATTCGAGCACGGGATTTTTAACGATGGACAATAAAATACTATTTAAATTTTTTCTCTTAAATATACTACCTATTTAAAAAACTTATAACACAGAGATATGTGTCAAATCTTGCTAAAAACTGTTTATGTCAGAATTTGAATTTAATGGATCGTTCTTCACTTTTGTGAAATCTAAACGGTGGACTTTAAGGATTTAAAGAATCTTGTATAAAGTAATAAATGCAAAGAACTTGCAAACTGGAGAAAATAAGATAACTAACGCTAAATCTATTCAGGACATATTCAATAGACTCCAAAATGTTAACTGTATATGTTAGAAAAAAATAGCTGAAGGAGGCAAAAAATTTGATCACTTTTACCCCTTCCAGGCCACAAGATAAAATATTAGAAACATTTACAAACAATTGCAAAACAATTCACTACAATCAATCTTGATAAATCTAATTCTAACTTACAATCTACTCATAAACAATTTACTCGTGAAGCATTAATTTAACAATGAAACAAAGGAACCTCAAAGCATTACCTGCCGGCCGGACTTTTTTCGTTTCCTCTTAATTCTTTCCATCCTCTTCAATATTCCCCGACTCTCGATCCGTGCGATCGATGAATTGCTTCCAGCCTCTTTCATATTAGATCGTTGATTAGATTAGATCGCGGTAAATCACTATATTTCAGGTACGATTAGATGAGAATGAAAGAGAGAGCCTCCACCTTCTGAGACAGGTGGTTTTAGACTGATCCTCCGTTCCGTATATCGGCAACCACTTAGCGATATCTTCTTAGAGACCACCTTCGATGTATCGGTACCGCGCACCCACACACTTCTACAATAACATACACGTACACTCGTATAGTTCGCGTGAGAGGGCACACAGACGATCTTAGTTCCATGTAAATCCATATTTTCGCGCGCAAACGTCCGATATCGATACTCGGCGCATGCGCAGTATTACGTAAAAGTGACCAAATTCGTGCGCGTAAATAGACGTGTTTAAGTTGACCCACGGTTAATAAGTCCTCGATAGGCGCGTAGAAAAACGGTTCGTTTGACGTGATGCAGTATCGGTGATTCGTGGGTTCGGTATGTTTGAGTTTGCACAAAGTTTTACGAAGCGTACAATCGTCGATTTAATTGTGCGTCAGTTTTGATTTGTTTCTTGTTGAATTACTGCTTTGTATACTGGCTGAACTTTATTTTTGGATATCTACGGGCACGTTTGCAATACCGGTGCTTACTGGATTTTGCGAATTGGCTTGAAGAATTTCGTATAGGTGGTAAAAGCATCGTGGTTGTTAGATATGTATAAATGACATTCAGCTTAGGTGAGTCATGTGTCGGGAAAGCGTGACTGTTTCGAGCCAAGATGATCTGAAATTAGTAAAGTTTCAAGATGTAATGGAATTGGAGTTATTAACGATAATCATTTTATGAGCCAAGTATAAATTTATGAATGTGTTTTTCCCGTATAGGTGGAAAATGAATATAATTCACACAAAGCTGTAGTATTTATTGTTCTCCGGTGTTTTAGATAGGAGCCGCTATACTTGAATTGATAATAAACAGAGCGTTTGTTTTAAAGAAATTTCTTTATTGTAATGAATCCAATAAACCTTAGTTTTAGCAGAAACTGTAATTATATTAAAGTTTTGAATTCCCCGTTTTCAAACTAAATAATCATAAAATAGTTAAGAAATTTGACAGCGTTGTGAATTCGGCGTTTTTAATCTGCGGCGCTCCTGTTGTATCTTGATATCAATATAAATAGATAATGAATACAAATCAGAGTGTGTTTTTTAATTAATATAAAATTCTTTGGGAGCTCGATCGATTTAAAGCAATATCACTTTGCACTACACTCGACTTTTACTTAATCAATGATATTGAAGTTGAGAGAATTAAAATAATTTTGCAAAATTTGATAAATCGTTTCGAGCACTGTAAAAAAAAAGTATCACTGTTATCTTGCACAAATGACAATTTTATGTTAAGTGAATTAATGCAGTCGAAGCGAATTCGTGGAATACGTCGACAAAGAAAAGCGACAAAATGTCAATGTACGGATTCACAATAACAGGAAAATTCATTATCCGCCGTCAAAGCGTTATCAATCGAACAATTATTTCGCGTGACCCAATTAAAGTGTATTGCCGCGCGCGCATTTATGCGCTTACCAATCTTCAGCGAATTGCAATGGGATTCGTTGCAAATACAGAGAAAGAGGAAACTTCGTTTTCCGCTTAAGGGGAAAATCGACGTTGCAAACGAATCCCAAACCTAATTGACTCATTTTGAAATTATGACTCTGCTTATTTCTAACATTTTTTCCATTATAAATGAAGTACATTAACATTGCACTTATCTTTGTCCCTTAATATCTCCGCACACCAATTAAACTTTTATCCAGTTAAATGGTTCAATACGTATTTTAATGTTAATTCACTGTTCGAGTACATTAAAATCTTTCTGTAATTTTTGCAGAATATCTAATCCACAAAGACGGAATGCTATTATATTTAAGTAATTACGTATATAATTAAGTAATTAATTTCAAACTGTGGATACTAGTGCGAAAAATATTGTTCCAACGAATTATTAGACTAATTTTCATCATTTTGACTACAAAATATCATTACTTTCGTTAATATATTCGTTTTGAGCGGAATACATAATAAAGTTTTCGATGTCCCAATCTTGCGACATCGAAAATTTTATTATCGAAAACGCAGTAACTTTATTAGTAAAAGTAAATGATGTAATTCGTCATTCTATAATCCGTTAGAGGGATATTATACCTGTAATATGCGTCATTCAGGAAACTCTACTGACACGCTAATTTTCTCATTGAAAGGGACACTAAGCGTTTCTTCCTGTGCTTACAATACTTTCACTTCTCTAATGTATTCCAAAACTTAAATTAAACTAGTAAATGAAAAGAAATTATAAAAATTTAGAAATATAACAAAAATATGATCACAATGAGTTGTTACGTACACGCAGTTTTTACAGATAATTAGAGAATGTCTCATAATTCATGAATGTTATAAATAATATTACTAAATGAAGTTAATATAAGTTCAATCTCGAGTCCCTCAGCTAGGTATCTAATATCTGAAGTCCTAAGCTCACGTAGTCCCTGAAATGAGCTTTCCAAGAGCTATGATGGCTAAAATAGTAAAGGCTCAGACTTGTAATTAATTGTCCTGATCACTTCTAATTGTAAGAAATTTTTCATACGCACATAGCTTCCATGATTGCTCATTCATTTAAATTGACAAATCCTACGCGAAATGATATTAAAGTAAAAAAAAACAAAAAACACGAGTTTTTCGTACCTACTTATTAGAAAATGTAACACTCGCAAGTACTTTGTAAATAGTACAATTAAATTTGAAAGTAAAATTTTAAAAATATTTATTCCTACGATATTTCCATAGAAATTTGGGGATTTTGTGTTATATGCCGCACAGAATGCATCACCAATTCAATAAGATAACGAGTAATATTAGTGGTTCCTCTATTTTAAGTTCGTAGGTGCGATGGGGATTTGAACTTAGGTTTGCAAATGGAGATTTAGAGTCTTTCATTTTCTAGCTATCATTCTCTTCTACTGGCTCGTCATTTGTACTTTCTTATCGTTTAAACAGTGAAGTTAAATTCCAAAACAAGGAGAAACGTTCGCAAACATTTATCCTTGATTTCTGGGAACATTCAAACAAGCCATCCGTCAATGCTAATTGTAGGGCACTTTTATCTTACTTCGTCAGTGGTGATAGCAACGTTGTGTTTTCGAAATTCTATTGAGAAAGATAAGAAAAAAATCGCACCATAGAGACACGGATACGTGGAACTATTTGTTTCCTGGCACGAGCTTGTTATACAATACACTAAAGCAGAGTACAGTTTATTACATAAGTAATATTATGCTTTGCAAATGCAGTAACCATGCAACCAAATTAAGTTAGTCATTGCGGAAATTCTTTCGGCGCTATTAACAATGTTCTTATTCAAATGGATTGTTACAAAGTAATTGCCATCGTAAAGGAAAATGATATACGGTAGATGAAGTATTTGCAATAATGCATAAATTATATGATACTCGTTACAGTATACAAACAGCATATACTGTTGTCTATTTATATAGTTAAAAAGAAATAAATAAAATCTGACACCCAAGAAGAAAATTAACATTGCAAACGGATCTCAAAACTAATAAGTTAAAGTACTATCTAATTTTAATTTATGATCTTTGTCTTGTTATAAATAAGATGTATTTGTCATTATCCTTCACTATTTTTATACTTTAATAACAGAACTATCTAATTAATTAGTTAAATAGTTTCTTTAATGCAAATTAAATATTTAAACGCATTTACGAAAATGCTAACAGAGCAATTATATGTATAAATATTAAAAGATATGGGAATGTAACAGGAAACAGGAAAACTTTCAGGATAAGGATTCATAGTAGAAAAAAAAGGAGTCCAACTTTTCTATGTCCTCTGTGTTTTTTTTATTATTCCCCCGACTTTTAATAAGATGATTCGAAAAGAAATCGAATAATACCATCGCTAATCCGAAATACCAGTTTTACAGCAAAACTTGCGAACTGATATTACATGATAAATTGGAGCACTTGTTATTAAGGACTACGATTATACAGAATATTTTAATTAACGTCTAAAGAGTTAACCGTAATGATATGGTCTTACTATAACAATAATTAAATTATACTACCGCATTCATCATCTTCTCTCGCAGATTTATCAACGTGTTAATTAATGAAGTAATTAATAATTAATCGGACCATCTATCAACCTTTATCAAACGAACGAATCATAATTCCCTGACACTTTAACCGTAAAAATACAACGCCCTTTCGAAGGACTGGAAAATATTTTAAATCGAATTTAATTCTACTCAAAGGTTCTCCCACAATTGTTGATTCACAAAAAATTTATTCACCTAAAAAACCTCACGTGAATGGGAAATAATTCATTATTCGGTTATGTGCAAATAGAGATAAAAAAGGACGCTACAATAAATAGACAAGCAAATAAATACACGCAGTAACAAATGCCAATAAAATTTATCGAAAGGGCATACAAAATTTAACGATCAAAATTCGACGCATCGGAGTAATACAACATGGACGTATTTCCTTTATCTAACTACTCCTCCATTTCTGTTGGAAAATATTCTACCATCGATTTCTATGTAACATACGATATAGTTTCACGAAAAATATTATTGCCGTAGACGTCGCATACCTACTCTGACGCTAAACGAGAGTTTCTATAGATATTTGTGTTTCTTTTTTTGCTAATTATTTAATTACTTCATCGATTAATAAAATAATACATCACATAAAATGTCATGATAATGTGTCTGCCTTTCTTTTGGCGATCGATGTGACCTTCGGCTGAAAAGTTTTTGGTAATTTTATCTCATTTTTCTTGACAAGTTTTACTTTCTGCATAATGGAAATCTCTTACTGTCATCGTTGCACTTTTTTCGATTAAATTATTGGTTGAAATTGTAATGAAAATCTTCCCACGATTCGATCAAATATTTATTTTCTGATATTTTAAACAAACAGTGGAGGAATTCGGATTCAGAATATTAAAGAAATATTAAAGAAATTTTAAAAATACATTTTACTTGAAATAATTTGGGTTTTTTTATATTTAAAAACAATTTAAATTTTGAATAAATTTCGAATAAACTCAAGCTTTTAAAACAGGTATCTTTATTTTTCTATCACCATAGTTTCAGGAATGATGCTTTTCATATTATTAATACTCTATTTGAGCAAAAAGAAATTAATTCTTCGCAATTAATTATTAATTTTCAATACTGTTCAATATCGAATTATATACAATTCAAAATTCACTGTCGTCTTTATTACAAAGTACTTGTAACGCTAATTATACGAGATTCTATCAAATATAAATTTCAATATATAAATATAATGATCTCAAAAAAGCATATAAATAACGAACATGAACGAAGGTTAATTTTAATTAAATCCAACATTATAGAAAATTTTCGCCAATTGAGTAATAATTACAATGCTACATGGTAATGGAATAATTTAATACAATTAATGGACTGTACCGCAATCAAATTACTAATAATAAATAATCTACACGTTTACAAAGTATAATATAGCAAACTGGTCTTACAATTCTTAACGTAAGTTCAGCTGACAGTAAAAGATTTAAATATGCTCCAGCTACTTCCACGATGAAACTTTCTTCCCGGATCGTATCAAACTTAACAGATTCGATGAACAAGTTACAACACTTTTAATTACATCGCACGAGGATAAGTATCCGTAACAGTGTAACTAACGTCAGATATAAACATTATTTTTTTTATTCCTTAGCTTTTCTCTAAAAATGAAAAAGAAAACTCATTTTCACGGTAATTCACATAATACGCGATGAATGTCATGCAAAATCATTACTATGCTCTTCCATAGAAACTTAAGAGATTAATGATAAACGACGATGCGCATAGCACGTTAATAAATAGTATCTGTGTACCTATAAATCATGATTTTAATACTTAAAATTAAAACTCCATCGGGAGGATCGCTAAGAAAACCGTAATGGTGAATACTTGTATTAATCTCCTGTAACCGAAGGCCCATCATGCTTCGTTACCATTTCATTCGTGTATGGTGCTAAGAATAGTTTCACAGATCATTTTGCACAAGTCCCGTAACAGAATTAATTACCGAATAAGAAATTGAAATTCATCATTACATGTTTCTCGTTTGAACGATACGCGTTTTCTAATCATTGCATGTGAATCGACGTATTTCCGTTATAGTCGATCAAACAGTTGGTGTTTCGTTACAATGTATTCTTATCACTATTAACCGTTATTGTTACTATCCTTTCTTTCTCGTTATTTCTTTTATATTTATATACATATATATATATTTATATATGTATACGTATATATATATATGTATGCGTGGTCTCATCACTTGGCCCTTTCTGCCTTTAAACATCACGCATAATTCATTTTGAATAAAGTTTAAAAACATTAACGATAGTTATACATGTATCTTTATAATTATTATCTGCTGTGACTTCTCGTAGAGAGCGAAATATTCGGAACGAGATCAACCGAAGCGACATTTTCTCATAGGCGACAAAGAGAAATGAATAATTTGCGAATGGAGAGTGATAGTCATATCGTGCTTTGCAAGACAAAATGAGTCTCGTTCCAAAAAGTTCGCTCCTCACCCATCAACACGCCAAAAACAGGCCAAGATTTGACTGATAATAAAGACGCTAAAATAACTCATATAATAGTTCCATGTTGCTTCGTTTCTTATCATCATCATCTCTCTTAACAATTAACCAACCCTTTGAGAGAAAAAAACGAACTATACGCTATACAATGCGAATTTTTCCGTAATAACGCGAACTACTAAAATAAAGTTAGAAGATCTCCTCATTCGGTCATCAACTGACTTTATTTTTAAACGGGAAGATCTCCCCATTCGGTTGGCTAAATGTTAACAGTATCATTGAGTATTATGTCATTTCTTAATTTTTCGAGATAATCGCGAGAACATTTTATGGCATTCGTCCCGTTGTATTTCATTAACGTTTAAAGTCTTACGGTTCATAGGATCTTAGCGCTCTCCTTCTCCATTCGAACGTGTACCATAATTCTTATTGAACCGTTCGCGACTACGATTATTAATTGCAATGTACCATGATCGCTAGGAATTATTCTAATATATTTTTTTGCTCGTTATTTTAACGATGGGAGTGGAGTAGCACAGTAAGGTTTTTTTCTTTCGTCTAAGCGGAGCTATAGTTTAAGATGAATCGTATCTGACTTCATTACGAGTCCCTAGGATACTCATGATTTGTACACTATCGATGTTTTTCACGATACAAGATCGAATCGAAAACATTCATTTATATCTTTCTCTTTCTTTTAATAGTAAAAATATAGTTTCGAAAAAAACGAGTAATTCGCGCTAGCTCTCCGTTACATTTACATTACATGAGTGACGTAAAGTTTAGAATCGCAGTAGTCTACTATTATTCAGGTGTCGATTATAATGTCGCTTGTGTGAAATAAACTGTACGAATTGTTCTCAATCTATGATACGTGGGAAGGAAGTGTAATCAAAGAGAAGAAAATCTTCGATAACTTGCTTAAGAAAAGTGATTAAGGACTTAAACGAGTTGCGATAATACTTTTTTCTTAAACTCTTAATTAATGTAGTTGCATGGATTCAACAAATTATGAAGGTTTATGATCTATTAGGCTAATAAGGAGGAACGTCTTGTAATTCAATATCTTCCTTATCTGAGATAGAATTACATGCTATGAGTAATGACTGATAGGCCAAAAGACAGTATTTCTAGGCTGACGTTGTCATCATAATTGCAGTAACATCCTACCTGAAGACTTACACAATTATTTATCTTCTTCAAACGACAAGAACGTGAAGTATGGTATCATTATCGTGGAGGCAAAAGTTTTTTTTATCGTAATACGGTCCACAATTATTTGTTCGCCAATGTGAGAAACAATGATGCTTCTTTTAATACATGACTGGCAATTTATATTGTTCGAGTGCACGAACGTTTTATTTGATCTTAGAGAAGGAAATCAATTTTTCGTCAGTATTTTTCGTTGGTACAATAACACTAACAATGTATCGTTAAAAATTATTCTTCGCACGGCGCACTTCTAAAGCTAATAAAGCAATTTGATATGATTAGGGTGTCTCTTGCCGATCTGCATTGCCTTAAAAAAGTAATCTTAATCAAAATTTCTGGCTGTGAAGATAAGTGAAACGTTCGATGAAACGGCATCTTTAACATTATGCACCGAAATAGTGTTTTTAACGTTGAATATTACGTCATTCTCCTGGATCGTCCCACTTTGCTTCCTCGGCTATTCGATCAAAACAGTCTGACAGGAACGTATACTGCAACACAAAAAAGAAATTACTCATTAAAACTGTGAACTACAATTGCAATACATTATTTATAGTTCAGTCTCTCTTTCAGAAACATGAAAGTATTTTCGTATAAATAAAAAGTTATGTTAAACAGAACAAAGGTGCTATAAAATGGCAATGGATCATGGAATACGAGATAGTAATCCCCAGTACGTTTACGATTTACATAAAAATCTACAATTTTGCTACTTTCTATAACCACTATCAAATTTATAATGAGTTTTCATTATCGGCAAATAAATCATTTCTATCGATGAATTCCTATTTTAATCGCCTCAAATAATTTTATTAGACACCGACGTTTAAAGAGACATTTCACAGCACCTCTTCTTTATAATGTTTTAAATCACACTGTTTCAAATTGATTAAAGTTTAACACATACATAGGGTGTGAAAACCTTAAGCCAGCGAGGCGGACGATTGTCCTGACGAGTGTACTGAAAACAAAACGCCATTCCTTCCTCATCTACCTCCCACCGGGTAATGGTGTTCCATTGAAATTCAACGACCTGCGACTCCAAAGTACCGTCTTCTTTTGCAGCATGCAACTTGAATGCCGCCATTCCCACTGCAGCGACAACGTGTCCTTCCTTCCTCGAATCGCACGCACAATGTGGGAACACAATGTCGCCGTAACCACTTAGTTCTTTTGCTAGTTTTAAATACTGCAAAGAGAAGAAATAATTGATGCAGTCATTGTACAACACAACCTCTCAAACTTGGCCTTACAAGGTGACATCCAAATTTGGAATGCAGACAGTGATTACAAGAAAACATCTGTTAATCATTGTCACCTTGATTCACGATCAATTACTCGACTATGAGACAACGGTCCAAATTACAACGACTAAGATACGATAAATTAGATCACTCATTTTTCCGTAATAATTAAATAAATACATTTCCATTACCTGATGCTTTCTTGAAGCATCCTGTAGAGCTTTAAGCTGATACAATCTTTCACCAGCCGTAATGTGCCCTCTGTTAACTTCGTCAACCGTTTGCCAAAAGATCCAGGTTAAAGCTTGCTCACTGAGAGGTCTATTTACATTAAAGAGCCACCTTCTTATTGCCAAACACGTCGCACTGGCTGTGGAATAATTCTGAATATACAACGTATGGGGATGCTCGTGTGGCTGCAACTTCCGCTCTGTACAATAGACATTATTATTCTTATGTTGTTCTCCAAACAAAATTGAAAATATAAACCGCATTACACACCGAAATTATACTCGACGATTTCAAACAGATAAAAGTATTTCGCCGTTTCTTCGTCCAAACCGACTCTACTACAAACGGCGTCATAAACGTCTTTAACGGAAGCAGCTTTAGCAACTGTAACCGTTACGACCTCGCGGATAGGTAGAAGTACTTTGAGATCAACAGCAGGCCCTTGATCACCATCTTCTTCGAGTCTGTCTGTTAAGAATTCTTGCATCGCGTCGCTTTCTGCTATTACACGAACTGCACACACCTTCTCCAAATACTGCTCCAAACCTCGTCTTCTTGCATCGAGTTGTTGCTCGCTCAACCTGTAAAAATGTATCGACGTTAATAAGATGTTTCGTCACGAAGGAGGAAAAGTGAATGTGACTTATAACGTGAATAAATTATTAGAAGAATTTAAGGAAACTTTACTGGAATGGCCATTTTCCTGGTAGCTTTGGGAAGTTGAAACCTATGAATTCCTTCTTCAGAGCCATATGCAATGCGGCGAATTCACGATAACGACGGGAACACAAATGTCTGCCGGCCATGTGGACGTTGAAAACCACGTAACTTTCGTGCTTCCTTTCGCGAACATGATAATCCGGGACGCTGATAGGTAGAGAACGTTTCTCGCTGTAATCCACCGATGCATAACTGAAAGGAAAATCACATCGAATCTTTAATAAACGTGAAAGGATTTTGTTAATGGATATATCACAGTTATGGTGGTTTGTAATCCACTGGAAACTGTTGGTCCTAGCCAGAGCTGGGAAAATTTTATTTAAAATAAAGATAATAAGTTAATTATTGAAAATAACATTATCTCAAATAATCTCTATGAAATAACTATTTGAGAGGAATTTATTTGAGTACATTTATTTCAAATAATAACTTTATTATAATTTATTTCGGCGTAGTCATTTGAAATAAACATATTTGAAATAATTAAGAGAAATGTATCATACTAATTGTAAGTTGAAGTTTCGCCTTATTTATGTTTAGTTCGGAAAACAAGTTATTGATCTGTAGCAATAAAGATTTATTTTACACCATTTGCTTTCAATAAAATCCTTTTTTCGAACAGTTCATCGCAAAAAGATTTCATTCTTAGGGCATCAAACATGTTATTTGACATTTTAAATACTTATCTCAAATAAGAAAATAACTTGTTATTTTATTATTTGAACTGATATATTTCAAGAAATAAAAGAATAGATAATCATTTCATAAGATTATTTTGTTGGACGAAATATAACATAATTTATTTCAAATAGTGAAATATTTTTGTGAAATAACTTTTTATTTCAAGTAATATTTCAAATAAGTTTTGAAATATTGTATCTGAAATAATGCCCAGCTCTGATCCTAGCCGAAATAAACGTAGGAGTCAACGCTAGAACTTCCAGCATTAAATCTATCATATTTAAACATATTAGGGATACCGGAAAAAATGTCGTTTTTTTTAAAATAAAAGATGTGATTACTTATAATAGTTTGATATGATCTTTTTGCATCGATCTGGCAAAGTTTAAATATTTCACTGAGTCCTTTTTTCACATCGTCAAGTATTGGAAAAAAATGATATTCTTTTCCCGTACCCCTAATATAAATTTAGTATTTTAGAAAAAGGAGAATTAAAAGATGGAAAATATGATTAATTTAATAATTTATGTTTTATTAGATGGACGTAGGATATTTATTTCAAGGCACATCTATAGATTTGAAGAAGTTTTAGAAAAAATAAGGAACCAGTTATTTTGACTGCTTTGGAAGTTCTCGTGTTAAAGATGAAAACATATAAAAGAAAATGAGGAAAGAATTCCGATTGAATGCTCGATTTATTCGTGAGCATAAAATAACGAGTTATGTGTGATATTGAGTAATAATTATTATCGATTTGCATACTGTTGTATAATTGTTATACAATATTAATTATCCGTAATACGTTTTATGAAAATGTTGACGTATAACCGTCTGAGTTTCATTATGTTTGGTTAATCCTTTGTAACGAAGGGTTGAGCAGAATTTTTAATGACATTGCGAGTGTACAAGAATTTTTATGGAGTTATGGGGGATGAGAAGGTAAAAGCTCAAGCTCGTAATTAGTGAGTGCGAGTTCGAATCCTCCTTTGTCAACAATGAAATATTTTTCCTATGTGATATATACACCATAGCCTCTGTGGTTTGAAAACCATATAAAACAATAGGTTCTAGGGAAAATGAGCGTAGCAATTAAAATTGGAAAAATACAAAGAGAAAAGACAGGAAAGTTTTTTTAGTATGCTCTCTGCAGTGCGATTTCTGTCGCATTTTTGGTGCAAGTATACTTAATGGATAGAAACTTAGTAAAATTGAATAATTAGCAACTTCTGGGTAATTTTCATATTCTACATATTTGGAATAAAATATTGAATTTACTATCAATGCAGTATATTAGTTTTTTAACTCAGGAAATAGCTTCATCTGAAAAGCTGAATAAATACAAAAATAAAAAATAAAATTATTTTAAATAGAATTAAAATTACTGCTAACATAATATCCTAACATAATTATCTTAACATAAGTTATTGTATTAATAATGCTTTCCACCATTCGATTTATTCTTTACCAAAATATCGATTTAATTCCCTATGGGCCCTTGGGACTTGAGGGTAACACAAGACACATCTAAGCTTTATTATTTAAAGTCGAATTTTTAAAGTTGCTAAATATTATAATTTATCTCTTGCAAGTCATTATATTAGTTACAATACAATATTTAAAAATCAAGTGTAGATCATCATTTATAATTATACTTTCATAATTTTCTAATTCTGCTATCGTGAAACTGATCCTCAGATACCAAAAAAAATTCAAATTATAAAGGGTTAATATATTTAAATATAGTAGACTCAGTGTCACTACTTTTAGTGTTGATATGATATGTAGTATAAACTGCACAAAATAGAAAAAGAGAGAAAATATCTCTCTTAGCTTCTGATTTACTTTCTACCTTAAATACGCATGGTCCAGACATAACTAAAAACTAAATCCTTCAACAGCAATATTTTGCACTTCTTATTCTTCGTAAAAACATGATCTTAATTTACACTGTACCAAACTGTACAAATCAAGGCCTGCTACTTTCCTTATATCGTAAGACCAATAATAACTATCGATAACAACGTCAAACCAGATTTTATAAACTTCAAACGCCCAACTCGAATTATCAATCATCGACTGCAATCTCCGCTCAGCTTCAACAGACACTTGTCGAGAAGCACAAAAAACATGTTCTCCGATTAAAATAAAAGATCTACCAGCAATCTTCAAATCTCCAAGAAACGACAATGGGGAATTTTCCGTCGCTCAATTTTATTAATGATTTTGAAAGTGCTTCAAGTGAAAAAATTTAACATGTGCCTTTTTTTCTTTTGCATTTACGTAAGTATGTTGGAATTGTTTCGTAGAATCCGAAACAAGATTTATGCACAATTCGAAACAAGAAGTTAAACTTCTATAGTCCGAAGATTAGTTTCACGCTAACACAATTAGAAAATAGTAAGAATACTATTTTTAATAATGGATTAACTTTGATTATAAATATTAAATTTTAAAGAATTTCATTATTTTCGAGAGTTAAATTATAATATTTGACAAAATCTATTTGACTTTGAAGAATAGAAGCTTAAATGTGTCGTGCGTTACTTTAAAGTTACAGGGTCCCATAAAGTGTTAAATACCTCGAAATAAAGAATAACTTGCTAAGTCAGTGTCGTAATCACCAGCATATTTATATTTACAATTAAAAGCACTAATTTTGAGTATCGAAGAAGAAAACAGCATTACAGGGAATTTTATAAAAACTCTATACACATTTAACAACGAGATTTCAACTAGAAAATTAATAACAAACTTCAAATCATCATAAATAAATTAAACTCAGTATAATATATTTAAATAACAAGAACTAGTACAATATCTAACTGCAATAAATTTCACATAAAACAATTGTAGAAATTCTTAAAAACTTTAACCGCAAAACAAAGTAAATAATTTTTCAATCAGCCGAAAAGTCTGCCCAGAGACAACCGCTACTTTTAATTTCAGCCAGAAATTTAAAAGTCAATTTCTTCTCTTTAAAAGTCAATGAGTACAAATGACATATGCCAATGATTACGTAACCGGTCCAAGTCAAAAAAATTGAACCAATCACTTACTCTATCTTCCTCCAATACGTACTTCAATTCCATAGAACAACATTGCACAAACAATAAAAAAAAATTACACCTCTTAACAAACCAGTTAATCACCTCATCATACACGCTTCGTCGCCTATGCCAAAACAAACCTCTAAGAATCTTAAAACGAAGAACAAACATAAACCATCATCATAATCATCATCACAATTAATCATCCTACCTGAGATCCTCAAACGGTTCCAATCGTTCAGCTTCTTGCGGCGTGACGGAGATAACAGTCAACGTCAAAACGTCTCCACCGGATTTGATCAGATCCACCACCTGCTTATGGGTAGCTCCTTCGACATTTACGTTGTTCCTGTAACATAACGAAAGTCTCATTAAAGTATTATCTCCATTGTCATATCATTTTTATCCTTACCAGCGCGATACCGTCCTCGGTTGCGGGTCAAGACGCGATTTACGACCGCGTCGATTTTCCATCCACTCGTACTGCACCGCGGTCATGTAACACGTTAACATTTTCTCGGTGTTCTTATCAGTACAATGAACCGAGAGGAAAATTTCAAAGAAAATTCAATCTTCTACATAGACCAACAAACGCGCAACATTGAGCTCAATCATCGGATACTTTTTGCTGAACTTAAAGTAACTGGTACCAGATTGTTAAGAGACACAAACTTTGGTAAATGGACTCGGACTTTGCTTAAATTGCTCTCGAATGAAGTTTGGAAATGTAATCGATGTTTAACCGCGATTTCACAGACGGAACCAACTTCCCCGATTGTCGTGGAGGACCGAGAAGAAACAGATACACACAGGTGATCGGCCTTGCGCGAGCTTCGAATTCCAGAAGTGAAAGGACAACTGTTATTGGCTTGCCAATGGAGGCACGACTCTCTTCGGTTGACCGGACGATAGCAAAAGCCACTTCCACGGATTTTCACGTCTGCGTGTAAAACGAGACTGCGACGTACTTTATACTTTTGCCTATCGCTGTGAAACGGGTGTCTCGGCATCGGGGATAAATT
Organism: Cerceris rybyensis; assembly: GCA_910591515.1. NCBI lineage: Eukaryota > Metazoa > Arthropoda > Insecta > Hymenoptera > Crabronidae > Cerceris > Cerceris rybyensis. The sequence goes on from OU342795.1 coordinate 10,942,345, forward strand.
ATCTGCGGGAATGTCGAGTACCATGATAACGTTGAGTGCGCGAATTGGAGAACGATGCGCTGAATGGATTACGTTGAGATTATGGGTTATGATGTTTCGGATAGGTTGTGGCATTTCTTTTGTTATTTGGGAATTTCAGTCGGTTTTATTTGATGGAGGGATAATGGTTGGTTGAAAAGGAACACTGGATGTTGTGAGGACTTTTATGTGTGGAAACGTAGAGGATAGTGTGGGCGAAGAAAACTGTGGGACTTGGTATATCGCAGCTGATATTGTAATTAAGATGAGATCGTATAAATTTAGAATGCGGTGTTGAATGTAGAGGATTTTATAAATATTTGTAAAATATTGGTAAATATTTTATTTGGAAAGTGATGGATTACGTGGACTTTTATTTTAGTTATGGATTGTTGTATTAACTTTAAGTTTTCTTTAATACAGATTATGTTAAATTTTTTATGTTATATTAAATATATTATTTGAGATTCTATTAGTGTTACAAGTGTTATGAGTTGCTTATTTTTCGGTGAAGATACTAAAGGATTTGTGTTAATAATAGTTTAATAATACAGCAATTCTGAAATATTTGTGGCGACCTATAAAACCGCATGATGCAATGCATTTTGCGTGAGAAACTGCCATAAGGAAAGAGTCATAAGAAAATAAAATATTCTATTCTTTCGCTCTTCTCATTGATTTCAAAATAATTTAATCCTCATTAAAATATATTTCGAATAACTTATTCAAATATCATAGAAATCCTTATTACTAAAAAATATACTACATTTTTAAACTGACACCAGTATCATAATTACCAGAATAATTGTCCAACTGTTCCTCTCAATTTAGTTGTAAAATGTTCGATTTGTAAAGTAGATTCTAATTTGGAAAAACTGTCTATTTTCTAATCTTTATAGATAACTTTATCGGGGAATATAAAAGGTTCTCGTTTCAATTCTTTAAACATTCGAGTTTCAAAAATGTCAATTGAATGAATTTCGAGAGTCTGTCACTCTTCGCGGTATCGAAATCGATTAATAGCATCGCTAACTCGGACATATTATCGATATTGATACATCTTTACATATTTATCTGTTTATCAATTAAATACATGTTAATTGCCGGACACTAATACTATGTAAATTAAAGTACAATTTTTTCATGAATCATTTTAAAACTTTTGTAGAAGTAGATATGTAAATATTTTGTAAATAAAAAAAAAGTATACATTCAACGTCCTTATCTTTTCAAGCGTTGGTGAAAAGTTTCTTTCTTAGAAACTTTCTCCACGAACCATTGAGCACGAATGTATTGCAGGTACAATAATCCATTTATTTTTAACGGCAGTTCATATCTTCAAAGTTAACCCTTTTCAAGACTCCGACAACTTTTCTCTCCCGTTCACTCTGAATAATTACTGGGGCAATAAAGGCTCGTCTTTTTATAGCGAAACCGAAGGAAATAGCATTGTGTCCTATTGATGGAAAATAAAAATAGCGAGAAACAGAGAAAGGCAGATTGTGAGAAAGAGAAACCGAGATAAAGTGACGGAGAAAATGATGAGAAAAAAAGGTAACACCGTACATCGAATAGAATCGGTCGATCGATCAGTCTTGGATCGATTAGATTGCGTTAACTGACCCGATTATTTCTTATTTAATTGAAATAATAATTATATTACACGTACGAACTTGCTATATATACATTAGGAGATAATTGCTAGTAAGGAGGTAGAGACTTGGACTCACAATCGGTGGATCTCAGTTCAAAACCCTCATCACGACTAACAAGAGAAATTTGGGAACTGACACACTGCCATTTTGATAAATCTTTAAATAAACATTAACACGTTAAGCGCCACGCTCGTTCTTAAAGACTGATACTGCACTTTCCGTTTAGGCCCGTTATTAGAAAAGATATCTTTCTATTTGTTTTAACATACTACATTCATTTTTTATAAAATGTTCTATTTTATACTTAATTCCACTAATTGTGGCTTGGTTAGGCGCGACAACGTAGCTTAGGTAAAAAACTAATTGTTTATTTTCATTGATCAGCGTCAGCATAAACAAAAAGTCAACGCCCGGTCCCTAGGGACCGGTGTGGCGCTTAACGTGTTAATAAGACGTATCTAAGAAGATAGTTGTCGTTCGTTCGTGTCCGTTCATGCCTGGCAGATCAGAAACAGCTTAGGACAAGTTAGGACAGCTTAAGACAACGCAGGACAGCGCAAGAGAGCGCAGTATAGCCACGATAGTCAGGACATGCACAGGACATCCAAATCAGCCTTTATTAAATAAATAATTTGTAGTCTTAGAAGCGTACAATTTTACTTGATGAATATTGTATCACGTACGTTTATGTTGTATAATAAATGATAAATAAAGAATTTGTTAAACGAAAAATATTGTTAAACTTTATTAATCACTACCCTTTTCCTTTCATTAAATTCCAATATTCCCTAGAAATGCATAACGAGCGTACAATAGTTATAAGTTCTTTGATATGGTTTACACCAGTTTGAACCGCACAGTCAGGTAAGTAATATGAGTCAGTGATAAGTCAGACGGAGCTAAAAGTCTGTCTGAGATATTTTGGTTTATACTACTTGGGAGATACCAAATTTTTCTGCAGAATTTTACAAGTGGGCAAGTAGTACGAGTCGGTGATAAATCAGACGGAGCTAAAAGTTGGTCCGAGATATTCTTGATTTATTCCACCTATGAGCTGAATCAAATTTCGCGGGAGACAAGCAGGACAAGCACAGAGCAACCGGGACAAACAAAAGACAGACAGGATAGGCAGGATAGATCAGTGTTTAACCCTTTGGTCTACGATTTCTTTTCTGTCTCAGCATGCAATGATTCAAAATTAATTCCTACAATCAAAAGTTCTCACTGATATCTAATATTTAGTGTCACTGAAAGTAATAGCAATGATATAGAAATAATGAGACCATTTTGCGACTGGCTAATATTTTCAATTTATATTATTTTTGAAAGACTTCAAAATTTCCTATTACATTTTCCGCACCACAAGTATCACACATTGTTATATTCTACGAGCTTAATAAATAAAAAAAGAAATCACTTTTCTATTTTTGAAATATAATATAATTGCAGCTTTCTGGTTAGATGAGTCTAATAAATATTCACGCAACGTATCATAAAAATCAGAGTTTATCAGGTCTCGAATTTCCCTTGCTCGAGAGACCAAAGAAATTTGTCTTAACACATTAAGTGCCGACTTCATTTGCTTGTTTCCGAATAATAAGTAGCTAAAAAAATATTTTATACCTTATACATTGTCGCAACAATTTTTTTCCCTGACCCAATGATTCTAACACCCTCATAATTCTTCACATTACGCGAGAGTCTGTAAGTGCGATCATCTTTTGATCTGCGAGACGTAAAAATATGTATATAAAGAAACAAAAAATTTAAATTATCATCGTCAAATTATCACTTAACATGTCACAGCCTCAGTAATTCGAATGCCACCTAAAACAGTAATTCCTGGACGAAATAATCATAACACTTAAAACCAAAAAAATATAAGACAGACAATGAAATAAATTAATTAATTGACAGCCTGTTTTATAAGTTTCGCCGTTTAACACTAGATTTACCAGCGTGAAATCTACTATATTTAAATATATTAAATATGTACCTCAAAGCAAGGAAAATTAAGATGCGGAGGAGATGATAGATTTGGTAATTTATGTTTTATACGATGGACCAAGAATATTTATTCTACGACTCTCTCATAAACCCGTAGAATTTTTGGAAAAAATCGTGCCCCAGTCATTTTGACTGGTTTGGTAAATCTAGTGTTTAAAAAAAGGCTCTAAGTACAAGTAATTCAATAATCGATATGACATAATGTAACGCATGGTCAAAAGTAAAACTGCAAAGGTAACTATGACGTATGACAATCGCAATTAAATAGTAGTACAACTATGAAAATCCTAAAGTGCAGTTCATAAAGAACGATCAATAGGACGCAGTTCCCACCAGGAAAGGCTTGTTCAAGGAGATGTTACGAAGGGGATAACATGATGTCTAGCGCAATTACGGTTCGATAAAACTTTATTCCGAGTTTAATGTTTCATTGAAAGGCTCTTGACTTTTATCGCAACGTACGCCTGGAGAGAGTAGGCAATCCACTCAACGCGGCACATTTAAAATAAAAGAGCTGACACCTTGCGTGCGAATGATAAAGTCGCGTAATGCTATAACCCCCGTGCATTGCGATACGTCATTAAGAGAATATTGGTAAGCGTGTTTCTTGCGTGCTGATGTGAGAATCTTGTTTATTCGATTATTTAACTCTTTCCGTATCACTTTTACAAGAAATCGGAAACAGGTTTTGAATAAAATGTTCTCATTAGAGTCTTCATTTCGATTTGTATGTATTTTTTGAAAGTTCTCATGAAATTGATGTAAGTAGTGAAATTGTAATATCGAATGTGTATTATATAAAATTTTTTTTCAATAGTAGCTATTAAACTATCTTCGTGTTATCTTTTCAAATGTGCAGTCAATGAATATAATTGCCAGAACGCTATCAATTATTCTCAAAATCTGACAGAATTAATATTCACTACAATGATCCACTTAATTTTTTAAAAATATGTTTCACGGTCCTGGAAAGTGTTTCAATACCATCTTAACACTAGAACTACCGGCGTCAAATCCAACATATTTTAATAAACTAAATAAGTACTTTGAAAAAGGGGGAATCAAGCGGCGGAAATTTTGATCGATTGGGAGATTTGTGTTTATTAATATAAAAGTAGAATATTTAGTCTATGACTCTTACATAAACATGGAGAATTTTTTGAAAAAATTGTGTACCAGTCATTTTGACTGGTTTGGTAGTTCTAGTGTTAAATGTAACATTCGATTTGGGGAAATTGCAATATCGAAACCGTATTATATAAAAATTTGTCTCAACAATAACCATTAAACTATTTTTGTATTATATTTCCAAATGTACAATCATTGAAAATAATTGCCAGAAAGCTATCAATTATTCTCAAAATCTAACAGAATTAATATTCGCTACAATCATCCACCTAATTTTTTAAAAATAAATTTCACAGTCCCGATAAATGTTGCAATACCATTTTAACGTAATATCCGAAGAACAATAATTTGAATTATATATTAACGTTCTCATATCTATGTTGCAATTTGTAATTTACAATTATAGAATATAGCTCGTAATTGAATGGAGTGAATATTCAGAAACTAACAACTATATCCGACAGTCGAGGAAGCTGTTTTCACTATTCATCAACTACATTCAGATTCGTTACGGGGCTAACTATGTTCTATGTTTGCTATAAAATTACACTATCGCTTCCTCCAACTAACTACCTACCTGACAATTTGCAGAGAAGACCTTTTCATTATATTCGATTCTATTGACAGATGAAAATCCAATCAGACAATGATAAGTGACCTCTTTTCTTCGATTCAGGCATGTTTACTATCTAGTCCGCCAAATAACCCGATATTAAGGAAAAATATGCGATAAGAATATGATTATGGAATAACGGAGAATAACAGACGAACTTCGTAATCTACGTAAAACTCTGACATATAGTGGATATTTCCATCTTTATCTTCATCACATTTGTTTGATCATCCTTCAATGGTGATAATTGAGAATCATAAATATGCTCCAAAGTAATGCCCCGTAATAATTATTTCTAAAACACTTCCTCCAAATAATATGGCAAAAACAACACAGTTATTTACCGTTTTCCTGAAACCATTATTCTCAAGATTGTTACATAGGAAGAGACTTTGTTTTTCTCACGCTGAAGTATACTATTTTCATGTAGCTGTTGTGATACTTTTAAATACTTTATTGGCTAATTAGTTGATTGTGACGCAGGACAGTAGTTGGTTTGTGTTTATTTTTAGGAAAATCTTGACGATTTTTGCTCTTATTGTTTTCTATGTTTTCTTTAGTTTAATTGTGTGGTGCTTTTGTCTAGAAACTTCTATTTTTTTAAATGGGTTCTGAACAACCGAGATTTCGATGTATAAAGAGATAAATTAGGAAAAGTTTTTTAAAGGTAAGGTAGTTTTCTTTAGTCGCACCTCTAAATTGAAGTTTAAGATTTTTAATTCAGGGGTTTAAGCATCTGTACAGATAATAAATTAAAATATCGCTGCAAATTGTACTAGAGAGTTTAAATACGCCTACCTTAAATTAGTGTCTCGTTTTCTGTCTCTATCAATAAGTATTTATTACAATAGAAATTTCTGGATTGGTGATTTCAAAATGGTAAACCTATGTCAATGTAATTTATTTAATTTTCTACATCTACTTTGTCCATTATAAAGTATTAAATTTATCGCACGTTTTTCAACCTCATTTTTTCTTCAAGGTATTCGCATGGTACACAAACAGATACCATTAATCGCCGATACTTAAAGTATTTCAATTGTATCTCCTTTCCGAAGTATTCTATACATACAAAACTTACTTAAATTCAAAACTAATAAAACTCCTACACTCCTCAAAGATACCTACACAAAACCTCTCGAGATGATATTTCACCCACTTTCTCTTCATGCCTTAATTAATGTTACTAATAATTTAGTATACTGTATTTCATTAAAATTAAATCAAGTTACAACATATGAGAATAAAATCAAACATTATATAGTATGGTATCTGAAAATGACGATTGGGTGAAATTTCACCTGAAGAACCCGAGTCGAAATATTGAACCTATTTTCATGGTATTTACAACTGTTTGAACCTAATATGATACTTTTCAATTCTAAAACTCCTAATTTAAACCTGTAACTCCTTCTCAGTAAAATGATACTCCTATTTACCTATCACCAAAACCTTTATCCCCTGAATTGGACCTGTTGAGTAGTAAAAGGTTCAAATGAGGTTCAATATTTCGACTCGGGACTGGATAGGATGTAAATCCTCAACTGAGGTTGAAATTGACGTCCTATTTTGCGCCTTAAGATGGCATAAAGGGAAATTTGTGCCACTTTTAGGCGCTAAATAGGATCTCATTTTACACTGAATTTAGACCTATTTTTGTACTTTTAATTCCTAAATGTTAGGTAGTAAAAGGTTCAAATGAGGTTCAATATTTCGCCTAAAGAAGCGTATGAGAATTAAATCAATCGTTTTTTCCCCTTCTCATTCTATTTCTTCCAACATATTTATCTGATATGTCTAAAAATATCGGATTAATCGACGATATTTGAATAGGCAAGCAGTCGTATCAATGTACTCAAAATCGCACCAATTAACTCCACGTGTGTACGTTACACAAGGGCCACAAATGTTAGTAAAAGTTACAGTAATACGTTCAGCTTTCACTTCTGTTACGTCTAGCTGATTAAGATATCTGGCATGATACTCTTCTCCAGAAAAATAAATATTCTTATCGTTGTAGAATTAATCGTTGCGTCCGCAAAACTTACGAAAGCAAGGTGTTAACGTCGATACAGAATTTACAAAGTCTACCTCATTATTTCTATACTATTAATATCAGTTTCAATTATACGAAATATCAAAAATCAGTGACGACTTTCGTTTTCTTTTCATTGGGCCAAAGGGCATATAATTATATTGATTTTCTCGTGAGTCAGTGATATTTTTAATTTTATAATTTTTTGAACATTTCAAAGTTGACTATTCCACAGGTCAAAGGGTTAAATAGCATAGAATTATATTAATTTTATCGTGAGCCAGTGATATTTTAAATTTTATCATTTTAGGAACATTTCAAAGTTGACTATTCCACAGGTCAAAGGGTTAAATAGCATAGAATTACATTGATTTTATCATGGGCCAAAGATATTTTTAATTTTATCATTTAGGAAAATTTCAAAATTGACTGTTCCATTTATCGTGTCACGAGTGTATTGTTGTTATACGGCAAGAAGTTAATATAATTTAATTTAGCCATTTCTTTTAACAAAAAAAATACCAACTTCAACCTGTCCGTTGACATATTTTCTCTAAATTTATTTTCTTAATTAATCAGCACGTAAATGACTTCAGCCTGTAATTATTTATTTATTTAAATAATTCGAACGAGGAAAACTTCCAATATTTCGTGCAATCTTGCGATAGAAGAGCGAAAATAATTTTTCGCAATCAAAGCACACACAGTGTTTTCTTTCTCATGCTTATACGCGTAATTATTCAAATGGCCAAACAAGATTATCCCGGCTGTAATTAGTTCAGCTAATTGTAGTCTGAAGTTGTTCGGACAACACGATAGCAGCGGTGAAGCTGGCACGACGGAGGAAAATTATTAGCGTTCGAACGAGATAATACTCTTTCAAAAGTAAATCTGCGGCGTTGCATTTGAAATATCATCAGCAAAGGATTTCACGGCTCGTTTTCTCGTTGTTGTTACTCTTTGCTAATTACTTCCCCTTTTGTAGAATCGCGCAAGGAGGTTATGCAAACAAATGCGTTTGCAGTTTTAACATTAAATTACCAAGTCTGTTGAAGTCATTGGTTTGGAAATTTTTGCAGATTGCTCGGACTTTGAATGTGGTGTTTTAAAAGATGCTTTGTGATCTGTTTTGCAAATTGTAAATAAGTAAATTAAATTAGGGGAACGTAAAAGTCAGATAAAGTAGAAAGAAGCGTTTGACAAGTATTTACTATTAACAAACCGAGAGAAAACAAAAAATAATCAAATTTAAGTAAGCCAGTTTGCCTCACATCAGAAAATTGAAGTTATTTGCAAAGAAAATAGTTTCAAACCAATTTAAATGACAGATTTATTATTAAAAAATTAACCAACCAATTATACCGTAAATCTAATATTAACCAGTTAATTGTGAAATTTAAATTTGAGAACTTCTCGCAGGGTACGGAATTAAAGTAGAGCAATGCCGTATATATACGTTACAGACAAAACAAATGCTTCTGTCATAAAGTTTACGAAAAGAGGAAAGCGAAATGTGGAATTTTTACGTTTTTAGTAGATAAGAAATTGACAATTTAGTGTTAAAAGCCTACAGCAATAGAATTTTGGATTGACGTGTATACACGTCGAACGCAGTTAACAGGTAAATCAACGCGGAAAAATATTTTGTCTCCTCTCGAAGAGTTGCTCTAAATTATTGTTTAATGATTTACAACCTAGATGATTTGAAATCTATCTCTAATCTATCTAAAGTAATAGTAGTAATTAGATAATAGTAGCTGAAATTTAAAAAAAATAGAAAATGAGCGAAAAGCTATAAAACCAAACAGGACTGAGAGGGAATAATTCAAAGCGTTGCAACTGAACGTGACAAAGCGCGAAGAAAAGGACTCGTCAGGATTATTAACGTCTATGGTCAGTTCTGAATATCGACTGAAATGTATGTCGATAAAATAAATGCTCTACTCTAATTCAATATCGTGCCCTTGGTCGACAAAAAAATCCATCGACGAAGTAGTCTTGCATACATATAACCACTTGTTAGAAGCCACACAAGGGACAAAGCTTTTAAAAACATTACTGCCGGTGCAAGTTGTACTGTGGAATCGATGGAGTTTATTACACGGGGAAAATTTTCCTTTCTTAAGTTCTATCCAAAGTATCTGTAATAAGTAACTCTCAATTCTTTCATTTTCGTCGCAGAATAAAGATTTTTTCGTATTTTCTTTATTTTAAGTTGGACCTCCGATGAAATTTCTTGCCCGATTTGAAAATTAGATAGATGATGGAAAAGTGGTGAATGTTCGAAATATAATATTAAATGATGGGTTTTACTTGATTTCTAAGCATCTAATTGTAAATAAAATTTATAATTCGCAAGAATTATGTATATTAATATTACACGATGAAAAATAAACTGTCTGAATTTTTAATACTATCTTTATTATTAGTAAATGGAAAACGAGAAAGAATTTAAAGATATTTACAGCTCGTACAAGTTATACCATGGGGTTCATGGTGTCCATTTCATTAAAAATGTCTCTTTCTCTTAACAACTACCCATGTTAAAAGAATAGTCGCAGAATAAACTTTTATTCTGGATGATACGTTTGAGATTTTCAAAGTACTTAAATATGAAAATTGGAAAATAGAATTGCTTTAAATATTAATCATTGATTAAATATTAATTATTGCCGATGGATTTATAATTTTTGAAAATTACAAAGCTCCATAATGGAATATTATGTCACGAATATAATTCCATGTGTAATTCGATTTATACGAAATATACTAATCGTGTTAACTCAAAGCTACAGTAACTTAATATATGTTATTACATCGGCTTAAATAATGAACTCTCAAAAGCGACATTCATTTACGGTTTTTTAAAGTTTTATTCGAATTATTCATCACAGACCGCGATTTTCAGAAAAAAAGGCGAAAACGTGTACTTCTATTTTTCTATTTGTTTTATTATTATGAGTCACTGTAACTGTACTGTTACAATTAATCCTGTTTCTGCACTGTGAATATATTTTTGAAATATCTGTTCAAAAAAGAAATAGAGGAATATATGTAACACAATTATCGAAAGTTTGCAAAAATAGATTTAATCAAGATAACTCTGCTTTTATAACTGTTTGTAATTTTTCTACCATAATTATATTAAATTTAAAATAAATGTGCTGGAAGAAACTACTCAATCCTTTAAAAAAAAAAGGACTTGAACATTCTCCGTAATTTTAACATTAATTTGACAATAAAATTTCCTATCCTCGGAATTCGATAAAGTTCGAATTACATGTGCAAGTTACATTTACAAAATTAAGAGAAATTCAATTACGTCCTCTTACAAATCGATTTCCGGAAATCATGCAAAATGAAAATTCCCAAATAGTGCAATCAACATGTCAAAAATTAATTGGCAAAGCTCACAGCAATTCAATACTTCACGTTAAATTATTCGCGCTATTTTCCTGTATCGCGATGTGCCAGCTTTCGATTATAGCCTATTTATGCTGATATAACGACAATTACGAAAAGAGCACGAAACACGCGAGCAATTAGCATCTATTTATTCTGAAACGATCTAACGAAGTACGGTGACCCTGCATGCGTGAACTCAGATAGTAAAATCGAACGTTGACTAGTTCAGGAATCGTGTTCTATTCTCTCGAGTAATAATTATTCTACTTAATACCTAGTTGCTCATCGTAATTAAATTTCGTGTTTAACCCTTTCGATACTACTGGTGATTATAGTCACCCGACAAGATTTCCTACGAAGAATTAATTAGCTTATCAATACTAGATTTACGGCTGCTAAATCTGGTATTTAAATATATTAACCCTTTGCGGACTAGCGACGTATATATGCGGTCTGAGAAAAAGTGTAATTATAGTTTATCGCCATATGTGTATACGGTTAAAATTGAAAAATTGAAATACAACCGGTAAGATAGGATTAAAAGTGGAGTAATTTATAATTTGTATACATTAACTATCCAAATTTCTGATAAAAAAAAGTGATTTCTGACTGTCAAATAAATGATTATCTGTCAGTATTCAAAAATGTCTCCGTCCGCAAAGGGTTAAATAAGTATTACGAAGATGGATCAAGTGGTAAAAAATGTCATCAGTTAAGTAATTTGTTTATTATAAAATACACGTGAAATATCTGCTATACTACTTCTCTGTAAATTCGAAAAATATTTTTAACACTAGATTTACCAAGCCAGTCAAAATGACTGGTACACAATTTTTTTCATAAATTCTACGGGTTTATGAGAGAGCCGTAGAATAAATATTCTTCGTCCATCCTATAAAACATAAGTTACCGAATCTATTATCTTTTCCACGTCTTAAATTTCATCGCTTTAAGGTACATATTTAAACAATTGAAATATAATAGATTTCACGCTGGTAAATCTAGTGTTAAAGAGGTGAAAACCCGACAATTTTACGACTGCTGTAGATCTAGTGTTAATTAGATGATGTTTTATAATTAGACATTTTTTAAATTCCATAAGCTTGTATTTTTCCTGCATCATAAACATTTCAACTTCAATAAAGAATTAATTACTTATATTACATTAAAAGTTATTCGTCTACGACGGAATTGTTTCCTATTTTGTTCGCACACTTGCGGAAAAGTACTTCGTAGCGGAAGAGTTAAGACAATAATTTTGGGTATTAAAGAAGGGAGGAACATTATGAAAAGTATTAGAAAAATTACAAATTCATGTCATTCGTTATACTAAAACGTAACAGTTTTAACAAAATGATGCCTTTAGTATGAACTTCTTTAAAAGCTTATTTTAATTGGAATTCTTCAATGGAAGCATTTCCAGGAAAACGTATTACTGTCTCTTATTTTTCATGGAGCATTTCCATTAAACTTCATTGTGGCAAAATGAGCAGAGAAATATTGTAATAGTTTCTTTCACCGTGCAGATTTCGATTTCTTATAACGAGAAAACTCGTAAAACGTCCTTGATGTATTGATAGAAAGTGAATATATTAATTTATGGAGGTTCTTTTATCATGAAAGGTATATTAATGCATTCAGGATACATTGTCATTGGATTCAAATGTATAACACTCCATTATCATGTTGAATATCCGATGTATAACGTAATTCAAAATAATAGAGCATGAATTATAAATTTCATTTATGCTAAAAAAATATAGTATAATTTGAAATTATGAGATACTATAATTATTGTAACTAATGGAATTTTTGTATTAGAATTATAAAAAAAATATACTGCCATTTGAAATTACAAGACACTATAATTACTAAAGCTAATGGAATTTTTGTATTAAAATTAATATTTATTAGTACATTATTTTGTTCGAAATTCAATTTAATTTAATTTCTTAACAGCGTTATATAATTTCATATATTTATTTTCTATACTTTCTATCTTAATTTCATTTGGGATTATTTTTATCGGGATTTCGAAGATCGCGAATTTACTAGAGCCAAAGATGACTTCAGAAGTAACGACATTAATTGCTTAAATTAAATAACACAATTGATCGTACGTGTACAAATTTACGACAAAGAGACGTCGTTCTTACGACGTGAATTGGAAGATAATTCTATTTAGTAAGTAATGAAATTACGTCGATGCGCCGCGTTTCAGATTTTCCAAAATACAAAAAATATTTTGTCCCCTGAATACAATGATTACGATTGTGTAAATATTCTTATGATGAACTTTTATTGCCATACAATTCTATAACCAAAAATCATCCACTTGCTGAAATAAAATAGACAGGATTATGCAATAAAGCGCAAACTTCAAAATGTTATTTTTGAATGTGCACATTTTCAGTATGTACGTTTTGCAATTTTAAATATCCTAAAATAAACCACAACAACCATTTAATCGATATTTCCTTCAAATTGACTCGTATTTGCATTTCTCTATTTTGCCAAAGCAGCCATACAACAAAAATTGTACAAAAAATAAAATTGTAAAATTGTACAATATATTTTACATTTCTTTTACTCAAAATATAAATCCCAACAACACTGAACTTTCTACCAATACTATTCACTAATGTATATCAATTTAATAAACAACATTTAAATCTGCATTAAAAAATACAGAGATTACTTCGGAATATTTTTAAATTCAACAATCTCTTACTTCTGTTATTAATATATCCTCTATTACATCACTAACTTTAAAAAATGACAACGTACATTCCTTACAAACTACGCTCAAAATTCGATTATTTTCCCACGAAACAATCTATCACCTAAAAAAACCACAGGAAAAAGAACGCGTCAGAAAAAAAAATTCTCAATCAATCACAGAAAAATGAAAACCACAAAGCGTTAAAAACCACAATTGGCATTAATCCCATAGACTAATCCGTCTGTTCGTGCCTGAAATCGAATATCCGCTACTTCATTATTTCCCCAACCTTCTCGCACCACATCCGATCGCATTTCAATACTTCTTTTCTTTTCCTCAAGCACAGGTATGTTCATTACAGTACGAATTGAGGTCAATTAGTTTTATACCGATTGGTCATACAGTATAGGCAATAGAAAAAGCATCGTCCGTGGAATATAACGATACATCCTAACGATACTGTTTACCATATAACGGTATTTCGAGTTCATTTGGCCTGGTAACGCTATTCGCGTTGAACACGCACATATAAATCTTGGTAGCCGATGAATACCGAACACTTTGGGTATTTACAGTCTTAACGCGTTTCTTGTCGCATAGAGAATTAACCTTTTGGCAGTCTTATGTCCAGCTATGCTGAATGCATCTTTCTGGTGTATTTTTTAAAATTAAATGTGTGATAAAATTACAATTAACACTAGAACTACCGGCCTCAAATCTATCATATTTTAATAAATTAAATAAATACTTTGAAAAAGGGGGAATAAAGTGGCGGAAAATTTGATTGATTGGATGATTTATGTTTATTGATATAGATGTCGAATATTTATTCTATGACTCTTATTTAAACTTGGAGAATTTTTTGAAAAAATTGGGTACCAGTCATTTTGACTGGTTTGGTAGTTCTAGTGTTAAAGGTGTAAATTTCAACTTCAATGTAAATACAGGCGGACCTCGACTTTCGCACATATGAGGGGTACCGAAAAGTAATCAAAATTGAAAAAATGAAAACGTAATTGGAAACGTTTTCAACAAAAAATTGAAGGACTTTTTTTAGAAAGGGAATAGAACAACTACCTTTACGCTGGGAAAAAGTGGTGGCAAATTATGGAAATTATTTTGTTGATTAGTGTTTAAGATTTCTTTAATAAATAAATGTTTTTTGTCAGAAAAAAAATTTTTTTATTACTTTTTGGTACATCTAATAATTGGTCCCTGAAAATGTGTGTGAATCTTGAATGTTCGAAAGTAGGAGGATAGAGGAAAAATATTACAGATTGTATGTTAATGTGGTTTCTTTGTGAACCTGAGATTCTTTAAGATCTAGTAGACAATACTAGAAACGGTATTATAATATTAGAAAATCATCGTAGAATCTATTGTTTTTCAATATATTAAACACGTACTTTGGAAAAAGAGAAATCAAGGAGTGGAAAAGATGGTCGATTTGGTAATTCTATATTTTATAATATCTGCTCCATAATTGAGCTACAAACTTGGGGAACTTTTGGAAAAAATTCACTTTTATATGGTATTATATTATATATGTATATATAAAGTATATTAAATACACATATTACAAATATATTTTATGTTTATATTATTAATATTCCACATCCTCAAATAACTGTAAGTGTAAGAATTAACAGTAGTATAGTATCGCAAAAATATTGATTTGTTTTCTTTACTAAAAACAATGATAATCAAATACTGTAACTTGATAGGGGCGACCGTTAACGAAGTTGAGACTACAGTAATATTTTTTGCGACAAGAATAATCATTGTGTTATATCATAATGATGCACGTATTGGAGTTCAATTAAACACAGCAGAACTCTGATTACCATACCGTTGACTTAACGGTTTATTAAAGTTGTGGTAGTAAAGCTGATAATAGACATGCCAATCGGCTCTGTGTCTGGGATTGTCGCGAATTTTTCTTTCCACATTTATAAATACATCGTATTAATTCTCATCATCCTTTCTAATATAAATAGATACTAACAATCTTAAAATATAAATTCTGAATTTCACCATGAAACAGCTTTAACGCTATAGAGAATAAGGACAAACAATTTCCTAAAAAAATCCTTCATAACCTCTGAAAATTTGTTGCCAAATCATTATTTAACACTAAATCTATCAAACTAATTAAGATAACTAATTCTAAATTTGTTATAAATTTTCCTGAAATTTCTAACCCTGTCTTTTCTTCAACATTCTACGTCTATCTTGAAAACCGCGAGCAATTTCCTAAAAAAATCCTTCATAACCTCTGAAAATTTGTTGCCAAATCATTATTTAACACTAAATCTATCAATCTAATTAAGATAACTAATTCTAAATTTGTTATAAATGTTCCTGAAATTTTTAACCCTGTCTTTTCTTCAATATTTTACGTCTATCTTGAAAACCGCGAGGAATTTCCTAAAAAAATCCTTCATAACCTCTGAAAATTTGTTGTTAAATCATTATTTAACACTAAATTTATCAATCTAATTAAGATAACTAATTCTAAATTTACTATAAATTTTCCTGAAATTTCTAACCCTGTCTTTTCTTCAATAATCTACGTCTGTCTTGAAAACTGCGAGCAATTAAGTCGATTTAGTTTTTCGTCCCTACTGTTTCTTTTTATTAACATATATATTTGACAATATTAAGTATATTTTCTTAATCATCGATACGTTTAATGTCTGAAATATGTAGGTTCGTGCTAACCGATTAACATTACCCTACCTGAGGAGACATCGTGACTCTACAACATCACTCTAAGGGCATCTTCGAATTTATTAGTAATTACAGAGGATGAACTTATTGCTCTGCAACATTTTACGAAAGATATGTTTACCTGAACTTTTCTATTGAAATACAATAGAGCACAACATAGCAAATAGCAAAGTTCTGCCGAGTTGCTAATAGATCACATCAGAGATGACTCCGACTACAAAGAGTAAAAGCTAACTTATTGTTTCAAGAGGTTTAACGATATTAAAAATCGAAAGTGTGTACTTCGTGTTATTCAACCATCAAGTTTCTCTAAAAGTTAGACAGTAATTTCTTCGCCACATGAGCGAAAACGCGCGATGTGTCACGTTCAAGGTCAACGTGGAATCGGTACTCTTTTTATCGTGGTCAGTCTGAAATGTGATACTGGAACGTTTATCTTTTCAATTCTCAAATACGTGATGGAAGGGAAAATGTAAACGTAAGAGGCGGAAACACGTATCTTACGATTGTGAGGATTTATTATTTTCATACATTTCCGACGTCTTTAGCGAGTGGTCAATTATTTCGGTGACCCTCACCTGTTAAATACAATTTTGTAATTAACAGCCGATAATTCTAAAAACATTTCCCCATCCGAAATTTCAGTTCTAATTATTGTTCCAACTGTTACACTGCACGAATGTCTCGTATCGCTTGAAGTCGTCAACAATATAAAGGTCAACTTCGCCTTTTTTTCCTAATAAAACTTAATATTTGTTACGGCAGTAAAGTTATGCAACACTGAAACGCATTCTATTTTGCCAAATACTTTTTAGTGTTTTTCAAGTAATCGTAGAATCTTTAACCCTTAATAACCTAGAGTTTCAATTTTGATACCAATCTTTTAAACCGAATGTTCACATTCAATGCCTGAAGTATCAAAATTGATACCTGTTTTTTTTTCTAAATAAATATGTAAAATAAATATTGTGATTTTTTTAGCTATTTTTCCCTTAATCTAGACCCTCAAGCAAACACAATAATATTTAAAAAAAAATCACTTTCGTAAATCAGGCTACTAAGGGTTAAGCTTTTGACACTAGATTTACGGGCCAGAAACCTGTTACACTGCAATATATTAACACTAGATTTAGAGCCGCCAAATCTGGTGTATTTAAATATATTAAATAATGAAACGCTTTATAAAAGGATGGCTCAAGCGGGAAAAAAATGATCAGGTAAGTAATTTGTTAACCCGGCGTGTGTATACTGGGTCTTTTAACCAGTTAACTGTGGCGACTTCTTTTGAGAGTGCGCATCTACCTATTTATTATACGTGAACCAGGAACATAGAGCGATGGCGAGTATATACGTCAATCACAGCTAACTGGTTAAACAACAAATGGTAACTAAATTTCCCACATAACGGATATCGTCGTCATGACACGAAATATATGTCATTTCTCCATGACGGATATAGTCGTCAAACACACTTAACTGGTTAAGGAACAGTCAAAATTTGTACTTCAAATTTCTCTCTAACATTTTTCAACATTCTGCATTTTTAAAAATAACAGTTTTAAATTCCTGACTTTAGCAACTACTGGGCCACATAGTAGACACTCCAATAATTATCTCAGAATTTTTGCAGATTTTTCTGAAGTCGAGAAAACCATGTAAACCCGACTGTTCCCTCAAAGGCCCAGTGTACACACCGTGCCCTTAAAAATTGAGTATACACACGCCGGGTTAAAATTACTAATAAAATTGAGAAATATTTTTAAAATATTTTGAGTAATTAAATTTGAGAAATATTTTTAAAAATGTGGGAACCAGCAATTTTTTGATAGCTGCTGTAGATCTAGTGTGAAACGTGAACTTTGAAAATAGAAGGATCAGGGAGCAAAGATGATAATTTCTTAAGTAATTTTTGTATTATAAAATACGCGTGAAATATCTACTGTACTGCGTTTCTGTAAATTTGAGAAAAGTTTACAAAGAAAGTAAGAACCCGTCAATTAGTTTTTTTTGTTGACTTCATCACCTTATCGACAAAATATTATAATTATGTCAAGCACAAGCTGTGATTTTATCATCCAGAAAGTTTGAACATTAAAATCAAATCTGAAGAATTTCTAATTCTACACAGAGTATTACAATATAATTTTATAAATCTCAGAACACAATGTTATTATTAATATATATAATTAATGTAATAGTCGGCATATGGGCTCGGGTACCCCGGGTTCGCCAAACCCGTACCTGGAATAATTCCAGGCCCCTGAGGGACATCTATTGTTTTAGGTGTCTTTCGAACTTCTGACGCAATAATTTTTTTTTTATTAACAATAATATATTAAAACGAAGAATTTAAAAAAAAACAGTAAATCTTTCATACAATTCATAAACTCGAAGCTTTAAAAATTCGTCCGCAAATTGCCGAAATGGCGAGCCAATTGAAAACTTTGCGGGTAAAAACAAACAATATTAATTCGATTTAATGGAAATTCCATGCATTCGCTTGAAAAGTAAATTGATACTCGTTGAGATTTTTCGACAATTTCAACAGCTCTGCTTTTCATGAAGTTCCACGTTACCCGTAATACTCAAAATATGATACAGAATGCCATATACGCTTCGTGAAAAACGACAAATAAAACTTTTTCACAAAAATCACGAAAATTTCAAAAGTTATGTTTCGTTTTTTGTAGTATATATATGGCGATGTGTTTAAACAAATCGTCTCTCCGCTGTAGAAGTAAAATCTACATTTGCGAAAGCAATTGTACGTGTTAAGATATTCGAAGCAGAACTTCTGTGTCTTCGATTCTCGATATTTCCCATGTATGAATATTCATAGATTTGATTCTTAAAGTGTACTATTACTAATACACCTCATACCTCGCAAAAGCGTGTTATTTTTTATTATGTTACAAAAACACTAAACTAGCCTGCAACCATTTCTATAACCCTTTGGCCTACCATTTCTTTTCTGACTGGACGTTTAATGATTGAAAATTAATTCCTGAAATCTAAAGTTCTCATTGATTTCTGATATTTCGTATAACTGAAAGTAGTATTAATTGTATAGAAATAATAAAACCGTTTCACGACCGGCTGATATTTGCAAATTAATAGTTTTTCAAAATTTCATATCCCATTTTCCACTCCACAAGGGTCACACGTTGTGTGACTAAAGGTTAACGAGGAATAACGATATTTAATTCCTCGAATGAAGTAACAATTTTATCAATTTGACCTATAAACGCGAAGTTTTCAAGTTACGAATGAAAAACAGCAAAAACGTTCGATGCATTTAACTTTAGAATTAATGATTTGGAAATCTGATGAACGAGAATTAATTTTGTGGTTCTTGATTGTTATTCATATTTCCTTTATTGTACCATATAAGGAACCTTTTGAAATTCTAACATAGAATCGAAAATATTTGCACATTTTACAAGAAAAAAGTCGATTTACTATTTGAATTATAAATGTTTGATTGTTTTCCAACTCATTCAATTTATCAGAGGTCGTATTGTGTTTTAATATCGTATAAATAATTAACTGTCGATTTTTAATCACCGCGGTATGAAAAGCATGCCGTAAGTTTCTGTAAACAATAGAACAAACGAAACACTGTTCAAGTTTTAATACGATTAAAGTAAATAATAATTCTATTATACGTTGAATATTCAAACAATATTGATTCCTAACATATATAATAATAAATTATTAATATTTCACTATGGTAGGTGAAATTAATATGTATAATAAGTCTTTGTTGATTTACTATAATAAATCAAATGATGTTTTATAAATATTTAACCGTAAATCTGATATTTACTTCCATGCCTTGGAAATGTATTAATTATTAATCAATAACACATTGTACTGGCACCATAAATCATGACTAACGCTGAATAATTAATCACGAAAATTGATTGAATAATGGCAGCAAATTTCAAACAATGCATCCCGATAAGTTAAATACTCATTTCTTCCAAGTCGCTACTATTACGAAAGGAAAATTCACTTTAAATTAACGTTTGCAAGTTTACTCGTCCGTTTACTGACAATAAATGTCACACAATTTTGGCAATTACAATGAATCTTTAAATATGTAAGAAAAAACACTATAGAAATTGAAATAGTAAATGTTCTATAATCTCTCATAACTAATTGAACTTGATATTACAAAATAACATCGACCAAAAATAGAAATTTAACTTTACAAATATTTTGCACATTTTCCTACATCTATTAATTGACAGTAAAAATGATGTTATTGTAAAAACAGAAAAGGTAGATGCATGCAACGTGTCTGAAAAAATCCAATATTTCTAACTAACAATAAGAAAGATTCAAAACTTATAACTTTTATTAATGCATTTCTTATTTTCCTGGTCGCTAATTAACATTAGAAACGATATTTACGCCAACTACGAAACTAGTATGTCCAAAAAAGTAAACAATAATTAATTGTAAAAAGTAAACAGTAATAACAGATAGTTCTAAATAATTTAACATGAAAAATTATGATTTCTAACTAATGAAGACTCGAAACTTATAATTTTTATTAACCCATTTCTAATTTTCCTGGTCGCTAATTAACATTAAAAATAATATTTAACAATAAGCCAACTACAAAGCTACTGCGACAGAAAAAGTAATCAATGTAATTTTAAAAAGTAAACAAGTAATAACAGATAATTCTAAATAATTTAACATGAAACATTAAGATCAATATTAAACAAACAACGATAATTATATATTTGCTGCACTTAAAAATATCATTTCAAATTTCCCCGCTCGTTAGAAAGCGGTAAAGAAAATGTGCATGTTCGCTATGAAACTACTATTACGTCAGAAAAACTGCAAGAATAAAAATAGAATATCTCTATCGATTGATCGTAATAAGTTAAACACCAATTTCCGACAAATAAAATTTACTGTCGGCTTCCAAATACGCTAGAAAATTTCTCCGAGTAATAATTAACCACAGATAACGTACAGTGTTTGTAACTACGCCGAAACATTTTACGAACAATGATTCAAATTTGCTAATGAGCAATTCGAAGAATTTCTAAAACTAATTTCAAGGAGCAATCTCAATTTATGGTCCGATTGAAGCCAATTATGAGAAAGAGGAGAAAAAGAAGCGATGCAACCGAAGTGACCGCTTGAGAAATCTGCAACTTTGCGTGGAAGCAAATCTGTGCAATTATTTTCATGCGAACTGCTTCGTTGCTCAAAATGTTACTTCTCTGCTTGTAACTCGAATGAAACACATATTTTTCAGTCCCTTTAACTTCTACTTGTGTAAATGCTCGCTATTAAAAATAATCCCTCATTGCAACGACAGAAAAATGTTTCCGTTTTAAATTGCAATATTGAATTAACACAGTTGCATATTTTTAGTTGAGAAAAACTCAGCAGTGTTGAATGCACCTTTTTAATATTAAATTATCGGAATTATATTTATTATATTTGAATATACTGATAATTATTTTGGACAAAGTACACCATTACCCGTCACCTACCCCAAAGCAATATAATTTTGGTTCTTCTCGAGTTTCCGTTCTCCACTTGAGGAATAATATTCTGTTACGGTTACATATTGATGCATGTAATTTTTTAATAATAAAACTATCGCCTTTATATTTATTATATTTAAATATACTAAGTAATTATTTTGGAAAAAGTACCATCTTGCGCATCACAACCCCCAAAGCAATCTAATTTTGGTTCTCCGGTTGAAAAATAATCTATATTGTTACACGCCATTTTTTAATACCAGAACTATCGGTTTAAATTTATTGTATTTAAATATTTTAAGTAAGTACTTTGGACACAGAGGAATAAAAAGATGAAAAAGATGATTAATGAAGTAATTTGTGTTTTATAAGATAAACGTGGAACATTTACTGTGGAGTTTAGTTGTGCTATCGATTTAGGGGAGTTTTCGAAAAATTTGGGAATCGGTAGTTTTAATTGTTTTAGTAGTTTGTATGTTGCTGTTGTTTAAAACGTTCATAAAGCCATTTTTAACACGTTGTACCGTTGAAATACAAGGAAAATAATTCCTTTGACGAAATCAAAAAGACTCTTTCACTGAAAGCTTTGCATTCCATTATAATAAATTAATTTCCATATTTAATTAAAGGCAATTTACATGATAATACATTTAACGCATTCTTCAGAAAATTAGTGAATACTTTACTTTCAGAAACTCTGAAGAGTATTATAAAATTCCTTTGTTTGGAGTACGCTTTAAATTAATACAACATAAAAATGAATTGTTATAATTTCATTATGAATAAATTCGAGATTTTAACATTCAATACGAAACAAATCAAGTAATATTATTTCACTGTAAAACTTCTGATTCACATTTCTAGCGTGATGCAATGTTAATATAAACGCAAACATTTTTTCGGATTATCTAACAGCCAATATCAGTGTTTTTTTATTGCACATTACACGAGCAACACCCGTGAAAATGTTATATCTATTCTAACATCCAACCAGAAACAAATTTATAATTCAAAATGATCATATTACTAAAAGAAATGCCTGACAAAACTAATCCGAAATTTAAATTGACTCTGGAACATCAGCTATCCTAGAAAACCTTAGGAAATACCATCACCGTACACCGTAAAACAACATAAAGTAGAATACAATCGACTAGAAAATCTAATTTCCATAAATTTTCATCACTATGGTCGAAATTAGATAGGTTTTTATGCCAGGTAAAAATGAAGACAGACGATAAATGTACGGAATATTTAGTTTCAGCATACGAAACAACAGTGACATCGACATTACTCTGACCTTCTCCGGAAGAATTAAAACATAAAAACGCTTGCTTCTAAATAACAGGAAAATATACGTCGTATAACATGAAGAATGAGTATAACGAGAAACGGAAAAAAAAGAGATCGTGACAGAGATTTACGTATATTGAGTACCATTCTGCTCGGAATTTACAAACAAATACATTTCCCGGGTGAACGACGCGTCAAATCCTACGGGCAATTAAACTCACATAGAAAATTAATGGCGAGAGAAATACTATCGTTGAAACCACAGCACGAAAATGTCGAGCAAAATGAAACGATAGATAATTCTACCGAATCTCCCAACAACGGCAAAACACCTTGGAGACCGACAGGTAGTACACGAATCGTGCCAACACTCTACCAACGATCCTACCTCCAATAACTACTAAACTTAACCAGTAAATCGATTAGAACCATCATATTTAACATACCACAACGATACCTTAGAAACATCCAAATCAAAGAACACAAACTACAATTCTTCCTGTCAATTTATTCCCATTAACATGATCGTTATGTTCTCGCGAATACGATAAAACAGAATACCATGTACCGTCACACGCGTGTCATTTGAGCTTCGCATCCTCGATGAGAGATGCTCCAAAAGATTCTCTCATCAAGAGATGCTACTTTTCGCGCTGATACATTTGACAGGTGCCTAAACGTCGATCGAGTCAAGGATACGACACTAAGGGTAAATGGATCGTTGATGAATTAGAATTAATTTTACTTACACTTCAAGTATACGGTCGCCTTTTCGTACACCGGCTTTTTCAGCGGCACCTCGAGGTAGTACAGCGCTGACATGCTGAAGCGGCGCGTAGAGTTCTCCGTTGATGCTTCGCAGTTGTCCACCCTCGCTGACCTGGCCGCGTACGTTGAACCCGAAACCAGTTTCAGTTTTGTAAATGGTGACGCATCTCGGCCCTTGACCGATTGGATTTGTTTGATTCACTGTATGCTGAGGCACACGACCATTGTTGATCATCGTCACGCTCGCGTTTCTCGTAACGTCTTCGTTCGCGGCTGGCAAACGCTGCACCTCCGACTCGCAGTCCGCCATCTTACTCTCTGACCGCCCATTGATATTCCTCTCGTAAGGAAACCCACCACGAGACTGCGCCTGTGCGGCTCGGTGTACGTCGCTTCTCTCCTTTTCGTTCTCTGTCAGACTGTCTTTGTTTATCTTAAGCTCGATGAAGTTCATAAAACAACGGATAGAGGTCAGGTGTGATCGTTTTTCGATATCAGCTGTTAGGGCTAAGGTACACAGTCTGGAATGAAGGATATTGTTGAGTTATTAAACCCCTTGTACGATTTCTTTTGTGACCTCAAGTGCGATAAGTTAGAAGAAATTTTTCAAATTGAAATTTCTTATTGATTTATGATATTTCGTGTAAGCGAACGAAATATTGATGGTATAGAAATAGTTCGGTGGTTCGGTAATCTACTGATATTTTCAATTCAATAGTTTCTGGTAGATTTGAAATTTCCTATTGCAGTTGCCGCGTCACGAGTGTGACATTAAAAATAGTTATTGTAGGGAAAGGGGTTAACAACTTGCTGTAAGATTTCTTATGCGAGGGAATTGGCAATAGTTTAGAATTAAAATGGTGAAATAAAAATTTATCGGTGATTTTTTATCTATCGTAGTATTATGCGTAATGTTAATGTGTGGGAATAATTGTATGGTGGCGGGTCCTACTGAGATTTGAAAACTTGAAAATTTCCTGTACCGTTTGGCGCATCACGAGTGTTACTCGTTATTGTGCGGCAAAGGGTTGATGAAGTGAGGATAACATGGTTGCAGTATAAACAATTTTAGGTTACCATGGAAATATATATTGTTTGTAGATGTAATATTTAATCAGTTAAATGCTGAAGGAAATCGTAATGTATAGAAAAATGGCAAACTTGCTATATGCTTGTTCTGTTACTTTGTTATTCGATAATGTTCTTAATATTTGATGACAGTGAGAACTGACGATCTTATAGTGTAAGTTCTAGTTGGTTTTTCTATAAATAAAAAAAGGAATTGTTCTTGCAAAATTGAAAGGGAAGATTAAGTGGATCATCGACTCGTTGCGGCGCTCGTTGTCGAGATCGTAACGTTTGGCATTTAATCGTTTCAAAAATATTGCATAAATTAATGATATCACGAGGTTGCATACTCCTTTATTTACGATGAGATAAGAATTTATGCATCGAGAGGATAGAAGGTTATTTTGTGCAATTGTATTCCTATGTTGATTTAATTGTTGCGCTTCTCCGTCGAGATTAGATACTATTTGATTAAGTATATATTTTCGATATTAATAGCGGTAAAATGTGGAAAATTATATTAAAAGCTAACATATATACGATACCATGCAAGCGTAAATAAAAAAAGGAAAATTTAGAACCTTGTGATTTCTATTAAAATAAAAATCGGAAGAATATGGAATGGTAAAGCACTGGAAATAAATCATTTTATAGTTTGAACTTTTCGGTTTATTCAAATTACCTTAACTCGTTTACGATATAGAAGCATTTAAATCTAGCTTTAACTTCCCGATATTATTAGCTTCAAAAATCTATCATCTCTCGATTATACGTGCAAAACTCGCTAATTTTAGTACAATACTAAATACATTTAAAAAATTCGATTATCTATCTTTATCTCCGAATTTCAATCAAAATATAATTACATTTCGATCAATCTACTTTTAGTCAAGACTGCTACTTCAAAATAGATAAGAGTAATCTACTTTTGCCCTCACGTTAGTATTTTCGCTTTCAACTAGTATAATCATTTCGTCAAATTTCTGCGATCTTATGTTACTTCCGGGCTCATTATATATGCATATGTAATATTGGAGTAATTTAATTTCTTAAAGTGTTCATGATCAAAATTATCGCTTCTTTTTCGATTCCCCAACTCTTGATCTACCGCCATCACTAAATAATTACTCAAAACAGATGCGATTATTCCGTGGAATGTACATCTGATGACTAAGATTTGTCATTTTCTGAATAAATAATTATTTGCTAAAAACTGTCTTAATAAGAGTAATGCTTATTATAGCTAATCTAAAAAAGCAATGGAATCGGAAAAAAGTTTAAAAATCGTTGCTCTATATCAATTTTGTGAGGAATTATAATCAGGAGTAGAACGTATAAGGTGATTACCGTTTATATCTGCAATATATTAAATAATTATTAATCAGATACATTTATGTGCGATAGTTGCTTGAAAATCATGTCACTCGTATGTACAATTTTTGTTTCCTCCTTAATTAAAGTCTTTGCTTATCGTAATCCCTTCTTCTCACTGCTGAAATCATAATCACAAGGATTGCATACCATTTGATTTACACAGAAAATATTTTCCTCGGATAATTAGTTTCCATTCTTCTATTAATTCGTCGATTTCACGTCACTTGAACTTCGTAATACAAAACGTAAATAACCTCTACGCATTCGATTAAATAATAATCGGACATCGATCTTACGAAACAGTAGGTCGACATCGAGAGCGAATGTGTTAACGTTGGTAAAAGTTTCATTTGCTATTGTACTACGCGAATAATGTAATCGCTAATAACGATAATAATTAGAACGACATAAACCAATGTTAAACGCAAACAAGTGGCTTAAATTAATCGATCCATTTAAAGGAATGAAAGTAACTGAAAATGAAGAAGCAGAGAGAAACGGATGCCTTCGGAGACTGACCACCTTAATGAGACGTATATAAATTTACGATTCTTAATACTGTTAAATCAGTTACTCTTTTGTTTAAACTACCTACCCTCAGTTTCGTAACGTAACGTCGATTAGTAAATACGGATGAAAATTAATTGAAAGAATCAACAGAATTCTAGTATACATATTATCTTCCAAATGTCTTACAAAAACTTTGGTACCTGCTGGATTGAATTTCTTTCGTTCAACCTTTTTTTCCCCTTCCTTTTCATTATCTTTTTCTTCCATTTACAGACATTTCGTCGATTTTCTCGCTACACGTACGAAGATATCATTTACGAGAAAAATGACACACACGAATTACTATAAAGATCACACTTTACATTCACACCAAAATTGGAGAGAAATCATGAACATGCCGAAAGTGAGATTTCCCTTCGCAACGATAACTGTTCCATCTTATAAGACTTTTAATGTAGAAGTCGCATTGTCACTGTGGATCTCGCTAATAAAACTAACGTTTCGACATCCGATGAGTAATAATGTGCGTATATATACATCACATGAATATTTTAAAGATAAACCTTTAATAAATAGATAAGATAATATAAAAGGGCATTGTGAACTAATTACAGGCATAGGTGTAATAATAATATTAATAAAAATATAATAATAATAATAATACAATAAAATACGATTGTACCGATAACATGCCCTTCATAAGGTAACCCAAGGGTAGGAGGAACGTAAATACATCGAAAACTTTGAACTTATTTAAAATCTGACTAAGCTTTTCAGTACAACAGCACTTTTCGTGTATAAAATTCGAAGATAGATTTCTAACAAACTGCTCGCTATCGACACATCGATTTCTACCGAAGTGAAACGACTTAATTTTGCATATAATACAGACTGTACATCCGAATATCACGAGAAGTAAACAATGGATTTTGGGCAGAGTGTTACTGATAAGATCGTTTCGTGTTTCATTGATCTTTTTGACACTGAACAATATATATTACGCCAATTTAATTTAATAAATTATTATAAATGAGATAATAAAACTATATTACGTATAGGTATATGTATACATATATCCATATATAAATATACATATATATATGTAAGTATATACAAATATATAGATATATGGCTTGCATACCGTCATATCGAATTCAAATGGATGCAATTACGAATATATTGACATGGCAGCGTTAGGAAGAACGGAAATACAAATCGTCGAGAATTCTAACAGCTATCACATTATTTCATAATACTAATGTCACATTATACCGATTAAAATTCATAATCGTAAAAC
The DNA here is from genome assembly GCA_910591515.1 of Cerceris rybyensis. Classification (NCBI taxonomy): domain Eukaryota; kingdom Metazoa; phylum Arthropoda; class Insecta; order Hymenoptera; family Crabronidae; genus Cerceris; species Cerceris rybyensis. Next base: position 10,970,484 of record OU342795.1, read on the forward strand.
GTCGAATTTATGGGTGCGAGGAATATCGCTAACTTCGTAACAGTATAACATTACGTCATCTTTATAAGTATCTAACATACATTTTCTCAAAGTGTATGATTTGGACGTCGATAAATGGCTACGAATCGGTTAATTCAGAATGTAAAACAGAAAATTCTTGCCGGTTCTAGAAAATTCTATGTGGCATGACAATATTCAGTGCAGTTGAACTTTCATAAGGAGGTTGAAATATCGAGTTTCTAAATCATTCAAGTGCGATTCAATGTTTTATCCATTTAACTTAGTACATTCAGTCATACAATATAGAAATGAAAAAGCGTATTCTGTTACCAATTACACCATGAAGTTAGATGTTTAGAGAAAGCTGCCCAGAGACTGAGATTACGGTTTGAACATAATAATGTACAGTCTATTAATGTTTCGAGTAAAATAAATTACGTGAAATGAAAAAGTACACATCTCATGATACCCTCGCACTGCACATAATAGTACTTTTCGAATTCGAAGGGTTATTCTGGTTTATAGTTGCACGTAAATTGTTCGTTAACCATAATTATATCAATTATCCAGATAATCTGAACTAGAAATCATGTCGTCTACTATTTTTACTTATTCTCACGCATCATGTCAAGGCTTTCATAGTAGATTATAATTAAGTTACGAGGGTTCTTCGTGATGGGGAGACTTGAAAAAATCTAAATCTGAGAAGACTTACGTATCTTCCACGTTTAAAGTTATATATCATTTCAATATAATCATACTGAAATACGTTTAATTTCCCGAGGTAAACTGGTAATTCGTTCAACATATGAAAAGATTCAATTTCATATAACCTCCATTAAGTTTCTTAAATTTTAATCGAACTGGAAGTATTTAGTCTATAAGATGATCCCTGATTAGCAATCCCTGTAAAAGGAATCTTGCGAAATATTAACGAAATTTCATACACATTAGTTATTCCAATATTTTGAGGTTGTATAGGAGATAATCTTTGGTTACCCAAAAATGCCTATTAATATATATCGTCGATTACTTATTTTCTGTGCGGCACAAGCCATTGTAACACGGTATAACATATTTTTAGATCTTAAATATCTGTGACTATCCATTGGCCACTATTTAAATCACACTCGCCATAATTCGTGATGTGTTTTAACATTTATATTTCTTTGAATATTTTTTTTAAAGTTCATTAGATTAGGGTCTTCATCCTTCTTAAGATTACCAGTTTAACCCTCTCATATAAAGATTCTATAACAATATATCATTATATATTTGTACTTATTAATTTAAGTTTTGAATAAGACCTATTAAGCATGAAAGACTCGCCATGGAATAGTAGATCAACTATTATGCTGTTGTCACATATCGTATTTGCTGTAGGGCTACTGAAAAACGTTATTCTAATATAATAAAATTATAGACAAAACATTTGATGTCTTGTAAAATCGAATTTTTCGTGCTCATTCTGCAAAAGAAAATGTTGACCAAGAATTCGAGTGTGTTTCAATAAGATAAAATAAAGATTATTTTATTTTATATTTTGTATTCGGAAACTCAATTTTTGTCAGTGTACTGTTACAAGCGTAATTTAACTGTATTAAAAATACAATCTTGCAGAACGAAATACGTCAACGATATGATTACAGAAAACAAAAGAAATTGGTACAACATCGATATTTACTTTGCAATCGACGATCTTAGTATTCTAATTAAATAATATATTCCGTAATCATTGCAATAAATCTTTAATAAATTTGTAGTTGGGTGTTTCAAGCAATAATTCTTGTAACTTTACTTTTGTTGTAGTCAACACAGAATATAAGAAAAATTCTTCGCTCCTATGAAATAGGTTAATTCTCACTGTATATTAAATTTAATTGACATAGTAATTGTTTTCAACTGGAATGTTCATAAAGTAAGGCGTTTTATAGCTTACACTTTTAAATAACTTGCAGTTAACTTTCAGAATGTACAATAAAATTTACATATGAGAGGGTTAAAGTAGGATCAACAGATCCGATTGTGCCACATTTTTAATATTACGCAAACACCTTTCTTCGATCGGTGTATGACGTCGCATCATTTCCGAGCAGAACATTAAGAAACAGGAATCGGAAATTCCCATTCGCGCATTTGGCCATGAAAAAACTAGTCCTTCTTTAGGAATCCCCTAAATATTTCGACTAACGTAAACGTAGAAATTTGAAATATTACATCGATGGAGATGATAGCAAAAAATAACTTTGAGTTATTTAAGCTAGAAATAGGCTATGTAAGGAGACTATTATGCATACTCGGGAAGAACATCAATCTGGTACATAGTAGAGTTTATACTCTAATCAGAATCTTCTTCGACTGTCGGAGGTAACATAGCAAGATGCTGTGGACTAAGCATCCCTCTGGAAAGTGCGTACTCTGCTAGAGCACGATGACAGAAAACATACTGATCTGGCATTTGTATACTGTAGGCCCTCTGTGCTCTGATTTTTTCAACAGTTCCACGAATGTCTACAGTGCCAGTATCCTCTAGTCGCGATATGCAAATGTCTAAAGTGCAAAATGTTCCTAAAAAACAAGATTGTAACATACATAAGAACATATACAAGATAACCCACCCTACAAAGTACAATATATTTTCGTAAAATGAACACTAGAACTCCAACATCATGAAAACCAATAATAAATGTATGATTATAATTTAAAAGTACCTGTTCTTCCAATCCCTGCACTGCAATGTACGACTATTGGAGGTCCTCGAGGATGTCCAGCCCATGTATCTCCTCTGCTGGCGAGTAATTTATTCTGTTGTTGTCTTACTAACCCTAAAAACTGCAATAAAGCCCTGGCCGATTGAGGTACACCATAATCTGGCCATGCTGTGTACAACATGTGGCAAACCTCTCTTGCCTCATCAGTCTGTAAATTACAACATATCCTTATATTGTGTGCATTACATTACGATGACTTATGTATAACAATTAAAAGTAAGTAAACCTGTATTTCATATAATAAAAGTCATACCTTGTTGTTTGTAAGGAGAAGCATGGATATTGTATAATCTGGATTGGTATCAACTTCAAGGGTAGTTATTGTAAAACCACCTGCTTGTACTTCATCACCCGGTTCTGGACCCCAATACTGTGCACATTTTGGACGATCTCGTTCTACCACCCTGAAATCGATGAAAATCGCGTAGAACATGTTTTTATATGAAAATTTCGGAGTTTGAGATTTAAACCGTTTGCGTACCAGGGGGTTTTCACATGATACATTCGAAAAATTTTAAATAAATTTACCTAGTAGTCATAACAACAACAAGTGTCTGCTGTTCCCAAATCATCCTCCAAAAATCTCCACACGTTTTTGGGAGAGGACCCTGAGTACTAATGAACGCATTCTTCTGTTTATAACCGTCAACAAAATTTGCATTTATGTAATCAGTTGTAGCATCTCCATCTATTTGTGAGAGACAGACTCTGCTGTGATCGTAGCAGAGTACGTCTGTGTAACGATTTTTAAATTGATTCGATCTCAATCTAGAAATGCAATAAACACAGTTATTTATACCGTTAATTTCAATACATATATTAATTAAGGTGTTTACTCTTTATGTTTTTTTTTCTATAATAAAATATTTTCAATATTTATCGAAATAGTTACGTATTAATAAAGATTACAGAATAATGAGTACGCTAATATGTACGAAATATTTCATAAATTAATGAATAATTGCGATTAAAATTTTATAATAGAAAGATCGATGTGTTACAATTTAGGAATGCACTACTACAAGACAGTACTATCGGAGAAAATGCATACTTCGCGTTATTAAAGGAACCATCTGGTGGTCTTTGCTTAATTTCCGCATATTCAGCTATGAGACCTGCACGTCCTCTCGAATGAATTTCCTCAATAAATTGTTCCATTGTAACGGCTTGCAGTCCAAGATCACCATGTAAACTATCATCATCACTAAAACCTGAACTAGCTGAGGACGGAGGCTGAACTGGAGATGGTGCCTCATCGGTTCCCATCCAGACATCACCATTTGTGATTTCGATATCTCCAATATTTGAAATACCATTCTTTACTTTGCTCTTATCAATTATAGGACTAGTTGAACTACTGACTGTAGTTCCATTGGGATTCTGAAGAACAGTGTGATTTTTGGATGTGGGCGAAAGAGGAGTACCCACTCTGGGGGTAACCTGAAAATATAAAAACCATGAATGGTGTAACAATGATCTCTACGAACCAAATCTAACTATTTTAAAAAGAATCTTTATAACCACCTCGCAAAGTTCACCCCCGCCTCTGTTTGTCATGGATTTAAGACAGTGAAGTAGCCATGCCTCATGCTGTACCTCCAAGGTGCCGCCTAAACGATGTGGTAACGATTCTCGTGGGATATGTAATGTTAATTGGGGGATGGATACGGTAAATACTCTGTCCCTCAATTTTTCACGGACAAACAGTCTAAGGATTTTAAAAGGGGCCTTAAACCAAAGTGGAGCAGTCACTATTAAGACTTTTTTTAATTTTGCTGGATAGCCACCCTGAAATAAATCAATAAATTATACTCTGTTAGTATTTAAAAAACAAAATTGTACAAATATATAATATATAATACTTTTTAAATATTAGACATTATACTAAAGATAGGTATACATAAATATCTTTATAAAAAAATAAAACACACACGAATGCATAGTTCTAATAGATAAAACAGCTAAAAAGAATATGTTAGCATTAAAATTTAGAACGATTTATTTTTACAATCGCGCAATAGAGCCGCACACGAAGTACTAACATCGACTTACTCGATAGTACTTAAAATAACACTACAATTTATTTATTATATAACGTCTATTCAGCACGAAATTTTTACCTCCTTCAGATATTTCGAATACAGAAAAATTATTAAGCCGTAAGACTGCATAAATTATTTTCGAAACTGAGCAGCACTTGACCTTTGAAAGACGTTGCAATAATAGAACGGTATATACACTTAACGTGTTTAGTGCCAGCTGTAAGCAATCCTCGAATATATATTTAATGCCCGGAGAAGTTCCGTTTTAGAGGAAAAATACAGAACTACGTAGTAAAACGTTATAATTTAATCAAATTTGATCCCCTCCGCGTATCAATACGGTTTCGTGATAAGAAAGAAAATGCCGTCTCCCCTGAAGAAGATAAAATCCAAGAAAATATAAAGTCGTATATTTCATTCGATTTTTAAACATTGATAATATCGAATCAATAAAATCATAATGCACCAAAGTCCTTGCCACGCAGTGAAATACGTAAAATGCAGGAAGCAAAGTAACTTAACCCTTCGTACCCTCTGGTATAAGTAGAGGGCGGAAGTACCGTAACGGCAGCGACGTCAGCAGTACCACTACACCTTTACAATCTTAAGTACATAAACCCTATTCCAGCAAACTCAACGATGAAAAGAAAGTAATTACAATTTCAAGCGCAACGTAACGTTCCCGAGGAATTTTCAATCAGGGAGCTTAACAGATCGACGGAAGATTGGAATTCGGATCACTAGGATTAAGGGAGTATATTATTCGGTCAGCCCAATAAATAGCACACTCGGTCAGTCAATCGATAGATTAAAAGTTTCATTTACCGTAAGTCGTAGATGACTGTAGAATGTGAAAATATTGTTACCCTACATCGATGACAATGTTGAAGAACAAGCGAATCGACGTCGATATCTTAATAACGTGAACTCGTATATAAGTCACGCGAAGTAACGATAATCGGAAGCAATAAAATGCTTCGAATTCACATTTACCACCAATACATAGTCACTATAGCCGATAGACGGAACTTTAATCACTGCCGGTACTCGGTCAGTCAATCGATAGCGCGAAATTAGTATAACCGTGTGCGGAGTTAACAGGGGTTGAACAGAAACGAAAGTTACGATACAACGTTGCCTCTCACGATGTAAATCTGTTGTGAGGCAGTACACAACGAGGTTAAGTTTATAATAGCAACGTTAAGAAACATGTAAGAATGAACGTCAAGTAGGAGAAACGATAGTTGAACGATGAAGGAATCAGGCTGTAACTCCTTCCGATCTTTGCACGATAATGCCGCAAAGGGGTCACGATGATTACTGACCGCGAGCGTCGCGACGTTATCCCATGTATGCGCGCATGCGCGTCAACGACCCCTTCTTTTTACCACCGCTCTAACATCCCTTACGCGAATTTCTTTTCCCCCGGCAAAGGTGCGAGCCTACATGCGATGACGTATTATGTCAGTGTCTCTCAACTTGTCATTCATAGATCCTATCGAGTAGGAAAACTTGTCAACTCACTGACACTATATCTACTTGTATCAAGCCTGTTATACTTAAACATACCGAACAAGTAATTTGAGTGAAGAGAGATCAAGCGACGAGGACGATCGATTAATTTGTGTATTACAAGATAAGCGGGAAATATTTGCTGTCCTGCTTTTTTATAAATTTGAGAAACGGTTGTAATTTAATAGAAACTTGTTGATTTGACGGTTTCGGTGGAATTAGTGTTAAGCTGTGAAATTATGTTAATACTAGACCTAATGGCGGTAGGTTTGCTTTGCTTGAATGTATGATAGAAGTATGTAGTCGAAAACAGAGAGATCAAACGGTGAAGATGATCGGTTAAGTAATTTCTGCATTAGAAAATACACGTGAAATATCTACTGTAGTGCTTGTATGTAAATTTGAGAAACTTTTATAAAGATACCGTCGATTTGACGCCAAATGATCTAATGTTAAATACACAAGCATAATGTACTGCACAGGAAAACCATAAATGCATTATTAAGATAACAAAGACTTACAGTAACATCGACATTTTGTATTCTTCGAATAAGAAACTAATTTAGGAAGTTTTTAGAAACCTGAATGTTCAATGTATATGCTAACTATTGAATAATTGCAATATTGTCGATAATTTATTTATAATTGGAATATAGTGCAGTTACTGTATTCAATAAAAAAGGGACGTTCGATTAATCACAATAATTCGATCAAAGGCTGAAATTATTTCCCAAAGTAATCGTATACCATAGACACGAATAATAGAGCGGAAAATGAAAGTATCGAATTATTGCTTGAATAGAAAGCGAATATGTCACGTGCCGTGATTCTCCTTTATGCATTTCACAAGCTAAGACACTCTTTATAGAACGGCTTTCAGTTTTCACGCTACTTCCGACTCCGGAAACTTTACATACACTGACAACTTCCGTTGCGGTATTATGAGTTGTAACGATTTAACAATACCAGATGTATATAGCACGTTTCTGCATTTTGATACGCGCATCAAGATACTAATTGCACAATTTCTTTTACACTTGAATCTACCTTCCCCGTCGAACGGGATATCGCAAACAATGATAAATATACTATAGATATTCTTAGACTTCGTTCGAACGTATCATAAAAATGAGTAATTTCAGGAACGTGCACAAAGTGCAAAATTATCAGCAAATATAAAAAGAAAATAGTTGCAAAGTTAGGTAAAGCTTTTTATAGTTAATTTTATAAATAATTCGTAATTGCGTCAGTCTAACGAAACCTTTGAAATCCCTTCTATGCCTTTGCACGGTTGGTTGCGCAATTGCAACCCGGTTTTCGTGAAGCATGAACAACCCCTTAAGCTTCCCTGTTCTTTGAGATGCACCCTTCTATAATCGTTACATGGCGGTTGAGATTCAGTTAAAGAGCTATGTCGAACGCGGATAATGGGGAACGTTCGAAACCTTTTACGAGCAATTTTTCTTCTTCTATTTCCCGCTCGTGTGAGTATTACAAACAGAATTATTTTGTTGTAATTGTTAAATCTGTGTATCTTATTCCGATTTTGAGAGATCGAAATTTTTGTACGTGTTTCAAAGATCATTTTTCTTTTCATTTCTCTCGGTGTATATGAAAATTATATGAAGAGAGATTGTTGTATCAAGTGCAGGCGAAAGTGACGAAAGACGTAATGGAATTTTGAATGATAAATTAACATTTTTGAAGGTATATTGTACATTTGAAGCAACTATATATTTTTATTACATGGAATATTTATAGTGTAAGGTAAATTAGTATCTCAAGTGAAGATATAATGAAATTTAAAAAATTGATAAAATATTACATTAGCATATTCAAATTTCAGTCTCCTTCGCTTTGTTAATAAATGCTAATTTTTTTACTGTTCAGATTTCGTAAGATGTTTTTAATTACGTTTCGTGTATATTAAAATAATTATTTCATCATTGATTGGGAGTGTAATTTACATTTTTTTTTGTAAAAGAAAATTAGGTAAAGTTTAAGGTACAATGCTGATATTTTGATTTGATCATTGGTACTTAAATGTAAATGAAAAATTGCAAAAATCGAAATCGTATCGCCGTATAACGGTATGGAGGCCGAACAGTTGATATGCATTATGCGTCCTGATTTCACGTCGTTGAATAAGAATAAAAGTCGAAGATACGAGTTGATTAAATTTCCTGTGTAAAGATAATGGCCTATATTTAGAGCAACCTATTGGCTCTAATAGTAGCTTTTTGTTTCTAAGAGCACTGTCGAATACAGGTACAAGATACAATTCAATTCACAGAGGGATGAGAAAATAATAGCCCTCGTTTATGTATTTTAATCGGTGTATTCTTTGAAGGAAATCGTTTTGCATTTCTACTTCATGTTGGCAATGTTTTATATGTTGCAACAAACAAACGTGCAAGCGATAATTGGATAATATTAATTCATATAATCCTTCGTGTTGATAGAAGTATAGAAAGTTTAGTTATAGAAAGAAATATGGCACTGTCGTAGCTCTAATTACAGAGTACAAGAACATCTGAGGAGTTGAGATAGAAATCAATGAAATTTCATCATTTATGAAAAAATGTTTAATTATTTGCAATAAGAATTGCAATAAACAAATATATATTATTCCCAGAAAGAAACTCGTAGGTTGGTACCAAATGAAGCCCTATGTTAATTGAAAAACTGCCAGCGGCAGATTGTAACGATAAATATTTATATTTTTAACTTACCTTTAGAAGAGTAAGAATTTTTTGGGAGAGGTCATAGTCAAAATTCTGATACTTGCTGTCTGACATATCATAAATAAAAACGAGACCATGTTTTTGAGTCTCTGCACTTTCGAGGGCTGCATCCAGCTGGTACACAACACCCTAAAACAATACAAAGAACTTCCTGAAGATATATTTTTAATATCGAAATTAGTAAATATTGAAAAGCATTTAATATTTAACTGTAATTTAGACACATTGAACATTCGATATAACATTAAACTTTAATTACAGAAAGCCTATGTTGTAAAATTAACCCGTTGACTACGAGAAAACTCGTAGTTTGCATTCGTGGATGGGACGCCGATTACGACTTATCTCGTAGTTTGTTTAATTGCCATATTTGTTCAGCTACCTGTTAACGTTTTTTTGCAATACAGGATGCAGAATATTTTTACGATTTAATTTACGCAAACAACTTGATATAAACATTTAATATAAATACATATCCATATATGTTATATAAAAATATATAATAACAATATACCAACTTGTAATGTCGTTTGGTGCGTGGTATTTTGCGGAAGATGCAGGTGTGCAGTGAAAATTGCTATTGCTGCTCCTGTTGCATCTCTCGAAGGCTGAAAGATTTCACGAAAACTGTACTATTTAATTCTCAGTAAATGGAGCATATCTTTTGAAACTTAATTCCCTTACCAAGACTGTAAATTTTCCTGTGCGTAGTTCACTGAGTAAAGGTTCCTGAGTGGGATGCAAAAGTGCAAGACCCTCTCTTCTCCTTGTTGCTTCGTGCTGCTCATAAAGTGCCAATGCCCTTGCAACTTCAAATTTTCGAGCCGTTAAAAATTTCACAGCTGTGCTCCAAGACACGGGTCCAGCTCTCCTGCCAGCTCGACACTTATTCACAGCTTCTATGAATTCCTTTGTAGCCTAAAAAAATAAAATGAAATTTGTTAGAATAAATCAAATGATACAAAGATATATAAAAGTTGGCAATAATTTTTTGAATAACTGCAATTTATATAACTACCATTCTACTGTTTATTTGATAATTTATATAAATATCTGATAATTAATTATATGTAATATCGATTGTTTTCATCATTTCGTCCACAATTTAATATGATAACTAAAATTAAATTTTACTATTATACTACTCTTTAATAGATAATTTATATATTAGAAAGTGAACAATTGTAAAGGGAGAAATGAAATATTTTACCAGAAAAAAAAACATTTTGCAACACGTACGTTTCACAGAGTTGTTTTACTAAAAATACGTAAAAACTATTCTTAAATTTTCGATATAACAATGTTTGTTTGTAAACGTTATTTTCGGAAATATTTTCTCTCTAAAAATAACACGCGATTTTATCCTTCTTCTCTGATATTTTTATCATATATTAACGATCTAACTGACTGTTGATTTACGTGCAATCAAATGAAAAAGAATATCCTCTTTTATATTCCTAATGTTAGAGCTGCGCCGATATAAAATGAAGAGACGCCTGTCGGCATGCTTCTAATTAAAAACTCGTCCATCATTTTTATAATTCGAAAACGTGCAATAGCCATTCGCCGATGATTTGTGTACATGCCCTGGGTACCGATATAACTTCCGGTGTTCGGCTACCTCCCCACCGACCACTTCCGCCATTCTACTCTCGGCGGGGAACGGTACGGTAAATGGATAGGTTCGTTCCAGGGTCAAGAAATTTAATATCATAAATCGATACTTTCCGAAATTTCGTAACGATTAACAAATTATAATTAAATTTTCACATTTACCAATACATAATAGCTTACTTCGAATTCGCCATACTACGGAAATCATTTGTATCGATGCTATTGTACGTTTAATATTGGATTAAAAATGAGAGAAAGCGTCTGCTTCGTGCCGTCGTATTTATGGAGCGTAAAAATAGCTTCTCCATATCGTACATAGACTATTTTAATTATTTTATTCCGCGATCAATTGCGATCACTAAATATACGACATAGATTTCACTGACATTAAAAATCATTGAAACTTAAGAAACTAAGATTATAGAGTAAATGATGTGTCAAGAAAATGTATAATTATTTGTAAAATGACAGTATCTCATGTAAGGAACATCAGAAATTAGAATTGAATGGTAACCGATCTCAATTAAGATCCTATCTGGAAAACATATCACATAAATATTTATAATGAAAATAGTAAGTACTTAAATTAACATACATTTTCTGAATAATGTAAGACAATAATGTTCTATATAAATACGTAAATTCCATGAAACTTAAATAAAATTTTAAGGATTCCTTTTCTATAGCAATGTTTATATTACGCGCTAGTAAACACGGTGATAGACGCACCGACGATAAATGGCCGTTAGTGTTCCCTTCTCTCATCTCGCGAATTCTTAAAAACCTACTTCTCTCACTTTCCTCCGGTATATTATTTCGAAACAATTGACATAGCTTACCTGTTCTTGCTCGACGGTTAACGTGGCTGCCATTTTGACTTAATACACTGACATATCCAAAAGAACCAGCACTAGAGCGGACTTATTTTGGATACAACGATCGTCTGTCTGCTGTTGCACATTTTGTTTTCACGTGAATCTCACGGCACAATATTTATAAAGGCCCATTCTGTATCGCGACGAAATCAAATAAATCGTTCCGGCATACGACCATTGTTCCTCCGCTTGAGCACGGTTGTAGCAGACTCGTTCAAGCGCTCGATCGTCTTCCTCTCCACAGGTTATGCGCCATCTTGGAAATGCAACTGTGTGTAGGCGACACCATACTATACTGTACATCGGCTATGGATCTTTACTGTAGTTTATCGGCTGTCTGCCCTTCTCACGCCGGATATGCTATCATTGACCGAGTATAGCCATCGTCAAAAGGCTCTACGATTCTTAAGGTTTTATGGGATTTCGTAGAAAAACAATGTATGCTTGGAAGATACACATTGTACACGTTATATCTCTGATTGAATGGGTTTCGTCGGATAATATTCAATGGAATGTATTCTCATGTAACGCTAATAGTAAAATGTCTTTGTGTATTTTGTTTGTTGAGAAATCAATTTCGCAATTATCTCTCGATCGACCCTGATGTCATTGCATATTATCGATCATAAGCGATGAGCTTTTGAGAGACCTTTGCCACTATGACGATGATAATAATGATCTTTAATTCGATTGAATTATTCGATCTATATTTACCATAATGGAATTTATCTTTGATTTTAGATTTAACTGTTCCTTCGAGGCTATCGACCATTATGAATTATCAATTTTATAATCGTAATTGGAATTGAGGAAAATATGATCGTGTAATTCTAGTCTTTTACTGTAAATATTCACAATTCAAAAACGAATGACATTACTTATCGTGGTGAGTTTGATCATGTGCAAGTTTTGAACTACTGCCAACGAGCAACAAGTTAGCTTGTTGCATACGAGCAACAAGTTTGATAGTAACATTTAGGATGAAACTAGCCAATTACTTCAACACACGTCTACGTTCCGTGTCCGTTAAATATCACACAAACCTATTCTCATCGTTATCGACCAACGAATTACCTACAACACAAATCGACCATTATCACTAGAAATACTACTAATAAAAACAAATGACTCGCTATTTTTGAAATTGGTACAACCCCATTTTATAGAAAATTGTGTTTAACTTCGTTTCAACAAAAATGTCTTCCATTTCTTTCATATAATCCTAAACTTTTTGTACGAACCCCCAAAAATCTCCGCGCAAGGAAGAGACTTGTACCACTTTCAAATATTAAACTGATAACAGATAAAATGATTAAAATCAACGTAAAAAAAAGCTACACCAAAGGCGTTATCAAGTCCTACAATGAATACGGTGCAATGAGAAAAACGTACCACTGTAATATAAACATTTTTCTTATTCAAACGTATGTTCTTACATTTACACAGTACAAAAAATTATACTCAGACCTGCCGGCCCGCGGTTCATAACTGCTATGACTGGGGGCGGCCGGTGGTGGGGTGGTGCGGGACTTTGGGGGTGGATATTTTGTAGGAGTTAAGGGCTGTACAATTGTCTCATCCATTCCACTCCGCCCCCAATACACGGCCCCTTGTTCTCTCGTGCGTCCTTTCGAATGTTCACACTGAAAACAACATACACACGTTCACACACATCACAAACAAGCATCTCTCTGTTCAAACTTTCATTTACACTACGCTCATAGTCGTGCTTCTTTCCTCGGCATATTCAGCAACATTTAAATATTGTATTCTTCGTAATAATTAATCATAATAATGATAATAATTAATTAATTAATTAATAATTAATAATGGTATAATAAACTATCTATCTACGTGTGTAAAGTGTATTTTTTTCTTCCATTGTTTCTTGTGGAGTGTGTATCCCTTAATCCTATGTTTCTTCGTATTTATATATGTATATGTATACATATATGCACGTATAAATGTATTTACATACACGTAGCGAGAGAACAAATAATAGCTTTGTCTGTAGCAATAATACACAGAGTATGCATTTTTTTTCCTATAACTTTATACACCGTCATTCGTGAATAATAAGGGTACTTTTTTTTGCATGTTTGTTACTTATAATTTCCGTAATATTAACGTTACTTAACGACACTAAGATATTTTAAAATTTACTCGTTAAATATTATTTAATCAAGTCGTTGTATGCTAGACAAACGTTGAGATCAAAGAAATTGCGGATTCCAGTGATTCTTTTTTGCTTTTTTTTTGCAGTTTTATACATTTCGGTCACGTTTTACAGCCGTGGAACATCTGACGATTGTTAAGCGCAAGAAATGGCGCATGGCGCTAAGTAAAGCGTTTGATCCCAAAAACCTCTCGTCCTATTTGCACTTTTTTTTGGTGTTTCTTTTTTTTTTCTTCCGTCATGGGAAAGTGAGAATCGAAAGTCGAACGTTGACGTAATTATCCGTAACATCCCGTTAAGATTTCGAAGGATGCCATACGGAAACAGTATCGACGAGAACGAGGATGGCTTTTGAAGTCATACGCCAACGGGCATTGCGAACAGTAGCGATTTTCGTTTCACGTGAAAAGTTGAATGATAGGAACTCGGCCTCTCATCTGCTGGATTCTGAATGACTAATTTTTTTTTTCTTTCATCCTTTTTCTACCTACGCATACGATACACAACGCGTAAACACTGAATGTCTCACGTCGTTCAACATTGGCACTTTGAAAGTCGTTACACTTTTACTTCGCGTTAAATAATGTTACCGTAGTTATTAATATTATTACAATACAATTAGAATATCGCTGTTCCTTCTATCGGATAGACGGTTTGTGTGATTTGACAAAAATAACAGGTTTTTTTACTTCATTTTTTTCACCCTTTGTTGGTTTTTTCATTCTCACCCTTATTACTGGGTCGTCACTGGGCCGTTAATGGCAAAATTCCAATCGATAAAAACATTAGATTCGATGGGGCCTTATCTTACCGACCTTGTTATCTCGGAATGACAATTATTCAAAGATTTTCTTTCTTGTTATTTTTGTTCTGATGCCTTAATGGAAATGACAGTCATACAAACCTTACAGAGAAAACTTTGCTCGACATAGCCGATACATTTTCCGACGAGAAAGGAAAAACGAAGGAGAAAAGAAGAAAAAAATTCATAACACGACATTTCTCCAAGAAAAAAAAAGCCAAACTGCAACGACGCCATTAATGTACTTAACGTGCAAAGAACGAGTCTTTTCTTAACTGTAACTGGACTGACACGAATGAATTAGGCAGTGTTTTACTCTTGCGTTCTCGTTACGTGGAGCACAAGACATTTTTTTTAGCGAGAAACATATCGGCCATTTGGCAAAGCTTATTTAAATCGATACCAAAAGCACCAGATCACGAGAGCACATAATGGATCGATCATTATCACTGATCCAGCTAACAGTTTAATCGACATCTAATTGCACAAAGGTACCTCTAGACAATCCTCTCGCAAGTTGCTAGTAAGAATTCATTACACAATAATCGATTATCTACATTTATATAATATAGACAGTGTGTATTGGATACAGGCACAATATAATTAATTACAAATAATGTATGATCCAAAGTCCTTCTCCTGGTATCACAATGGTAAATGGACGCGGCCGTTCGTCTGACCCGCTCCATGTTTCAATGAAAAACTCACGGACTTCATGTCCGCCACCATGTTTTTCGAGAAAAGGAAAAAAAAAATGTGAAAAGGAAATTCAAATGAAACAACGAATAATCTCATTGGCTCAGCCAATACCAAAAATCAAACTCTCGAGTTACTCGTCAAATATCACAACAAATTCTTGCACCTCAGTGTAGGTTTCGCAGCAACTTATACGTTAACTTATGTAGTTAAGCAACCCGGCCGGGGTACTGCGAACGGGATGGTTTTTGTCGCGTGCCTCTCATTCTTTTTCACGTATTCTACAATTTTTCGAAGCTCGTGCCGAAGTAGATAGATTACAGTTAGCGTGAGAAGTATTCTTAAGTCTCTCTTGGAAAAAGAGAGGCCAAACGTGTGAAGAAGTCTCCCAGGATTCTACTTTTATAAGATTAAAAGGAAACTTTTAATTAAGAGGAGACCAATTTTGACGTTATTGAAAGGAAACTTGATCTGGTGGTTTTTATTTATGGACTTATGAGAGAATTGAATGGAAGATTGTTTCGAAATTATAGATGATACAGTGTACAGCCTGGAAGAGAATTCCGGAATTAAATGACGTTTAAACGAAGAAGAAAGGGCAATGATCGTGAATGCGGAGATGGAGCTTTTATGATCGCTAAAGGAAATGACCGAGTGAGAATTAGAACTTGCGCGTCGCGAAATTGAGTTAATGCGACGGATGTAACAATTAAATGTTGCGTAAGCGTTGCAGTCGGCAACGTTTGTTGCAAGTACACTGACGACCGAGAAATGACATGAATATATGAGCGACTAGCGATATTTGAATAGAAATTATATCACAACTTTAGGATCTTAACTGTAGCTTGTATTTATGAAATTCACAAAAGAATACGCAAAGATTCGCATACCATCACTTCTCTTAAATTTCCAAGTAAATTAAGTTGAGAAAATTCGTTACAATTATTAACATCCATGGAGACTAGTAAAAGTAGTAACAGTATTACACAATTAAGCCTGAGATCAGAAGCCTGAGAGAACACTGTCAAAGAATGAGGATAAAAGGCTTCATAAAAAGAATGATTTACATTGCGAGGTATCAATCAGGAATTAATGTAATACTAATGCACATGAATTATGAAAATGATATTTTTACAATATGTCAAGTCGTATCAAGATTGTGTTCTGGGTTACACACTGCGCTGATCGACAATTATTCTGCAAAGTACTGACAATAAACAATCAATTTTTATATGCTGCCACAAATTTTACACTTCCCCCGCTACTGCTGTAGACTATCTATGAAATATATTTCATCTTTAACCTTACCATGTCTCTTTTTCCTCACAACATTGGAAGAAAGGGACGTGAAAAATAACAGCCACGAAGAGAGGAGGACGCCAGGCGCAATGGGCCACCAACGTACCCGCAGTTGAGCATTGTCAAGCAACCCGGCCGGGGTACCGCGAACGGGAGATAGATTACCGCGTGCCTCATTTTCTCCACGCATCCTACACTTATATCAATCCTCCCATCTTCCCCGGTGTAATTAGCATATGCTTTATTCGGGAGTACAGAAGGGTGGCAATAAATTGCACTCGCTAAGAAAGCGAGATTTTAATCAAACAACGATCAACGGTTCTTACGACCGCGGCAGGGGGCCTAGGGCTACGTCTCTTCATTCATCTTCATCTCGTTATTGGCCTTGAGCTTGGCAAGAGTCTCTTCCTTAACGTTGGCTAAGACAGTCAGGGAATCTTTCACAGCATGATAGATAATATTTTTAATCTGCAATTTGTCCTCGTGATTGGTGTGCGTGTCTGACAATGCGCGGAATTCTTGCGTCAGGTGGAAACAATGTGACACATTTTCTGGGGATACGAAATCTTCGGCAACTTTTATGCAATTGTGAAGATTGCGAACTTGATGTGGTGCACCGGCTGGCACGAATACTGCGTCGCCTAGACACTGTACGATAGCGTATCTGTAAATGAAATTATATTACATTGTATTATATGGCTTTATCGTTTCTCAATTATATCGAGTTAACCCCTTCCCGTACCATTTCTTTCGTGACTGAATGTGTGATAACTGAACTAACTACTGAAACAAGAATCCATCCCTAATTTCGAATATAGTATATGACTTACGATAATATTGAATGACATCGAATAAATTTTATTTCATCGCAACCCTACGATATTTTTAATTTAATAATTATTGGAAAACTTCAAAATTGACTACTCCATTCATCGCATCACGAGTGTGACTCGTTATTCTACGTCAAGGGGTTAATTTGTAGTTGAATCAAGAAATTTGATATTTACCCTTCGACGCCATATTCACGGTACAAGCGCTCTCGCAAAGGTCCATCGAGATAACAACTCTGATCGTGTATAGGATCGTGATGTGGTTCTAAACGAGCACCGCGTTCTAATGCCACTGCATTTAAAAGATCGCGAATTTTATCGGCGTCTCGTGCTGCATAAATATGCCATAGTGCACCAGGTGCTTCTCCACGTTCACGAACACGTCGGCGTGTTAAAATATCACAGCCTGCTTCGTCTATCGCTCTTAATGCCTCTGTAAGAACGAACATTACTTAAATAAATACATGTTCCTTTTATAATTATCTGTGAAATAAAATCTGATATTATGATTTGTACCTTTTACGTGTTCATCGTTATCGGCATCTTTCGGAATCCCCACATAAACCATGACATTGACAGCATCAGAAATATCAAGATGAAGATTGGTTGTGCCCTTGTTTGGATGAAGAGCCGAACCATAGGCGTTATACATTTTAGGTCCCAAATCTGGTCTTACGAAGCAGTTTGGCAAACGGCTTGCCAAGTTTAATCTGCCATTTCGATGAGTGTACTCCGACAACGGTAGAACTTTCATTAAATCAGCGAATCTTGACGGTAATAATTCCGCGAAGTCTTCACCTGGAGGCCAATCCTTTAGTTTCAATAGCATAGGATTTCCTCGTTCGTCTTTCAATCTCTTTGAGAAGTGCTCGAAACCTTCCCAGAATTTTCGCATTGGTTGATTTGGGACTAAATTGCCAGTCATGCAATTAATAAGGTCGTTCTTCTCATCGCCAAAATCTCGAGCGAAAGAATCTGGGTGCCAGAGATTGATATCAAGAGATTTCGCGACGTCCGATACGATAACTGGTTGTCCTCGTTTCCATTGATCTTGAAATATTCGATAATTGTTAGGATTGTTGGGTTCGTTTAACCTGAGCAATTTTCCATCACAAAGCCAAGAATGTGGCACGTCTGGATACAGGCTTTTACTTTCAGTAAGAGTCATAATTCTGATAGGCAGTGGTTCTCTTCCTCTCTGCGTCCATTTATATCTTCTGACAAAATGTTTTAGTTCTCTTGGCTTCTCGTCATCCATTTCGCTTTCTCTCTCCTTCTTCACACTGTGTTCAATTACACTGGATATCACTTCATCCAATGTATCCATCTTCGATTTCTTACCGGATTTTGTGACATTATTTTGCGTATTGTTTCCAGATGTAACATTAACGTTACCAGAATTATTCGTTGGCGAATTTGATCTAGAGCCACTACCATTTGACTTGTGGGACGGTCGGATCAATAATTCTCTTAACGTCGAGTAATTTCCATCACGATCTTCGTCTGAATCTGAGCTTGAAGCACTTTCATTTTTATCTTGATTTTGGAGTGCTACATCAGCCAGCCAATTTAACGGAGAATTTTTATCCTCTCCGTTCGTTTTGTTTTCTGATGAACCATTCGACTCGTTGACTTTCTTCTCTTCTTTAATCTCTTGCTTAATGTTACCATTAAGAACTGGAATTGTATCTCCTTTTATTAAATTTCTCAGATAATCATTAGCTGAAGTTTGAACAACGAGAGAGCAACTGCAGTGCTGAGGTATTCCCCATTCTGCACGACACTCGTGCAAACGTTGTCCAAGACGTATTAAGCTGTCACCAGCGATGATTTGTGTTAGCATAAGTCGTTCAGGTTCATGAACTTGTCTGTTCGTACATAAAAGCCATGAGAAGTCGTCCTTATCCTTTCCACTTTCTCCCCAGATCTTAATGGTTCCATTCTTGCGTCCCTGATAGGAGTAACATTTGTTTTTGTCAGTTTTCGTCATTTAAACGATAAGATTGATTTATTTATTACTGTTATAACATCAGTGTTAAAAAGCTCGTTGTATAAAATTTAAATATCATGTATATTCAGAGTCATAGGATATCATCATAAATTGTTTAATCGTTTTAGTACCATGCAGTGCGATCGCGCTATTAACGTACCCTGGCAAAAGTTACCACTGTGTTTAGCACAACCTTTCGGCAATGACATGAATATGTTGCACGACATGTCAACGAAGACATAGAAGAATGAAATAACGCCAATCGACGTAATTTCAATAAAATAAACGAAGCGCAATCACGAAGTATGGCACAATCCTACAAGGTTTTTCAAAAACCTGTCTCTGAAACGGTTAACACTAGAACTACCAAATCAGCAAAGATGACTGGTACCAAATTTTTTCCAAAGATTCTTTAACTTTACAGCAGTGCCATAAATTAGATATTCCACTTTTATTTCATTAAACACAAATTACAGGATCGATCGTCTTTTCCACCACCTAATTCCTTATTTTCTAAAGTACTTCATATATTACATAGTAGATTTTACGCCGATAGTTCTAGTGTTAACTATCGGAGATAAGTATATGGATATAATAATAAATGGAAAATACATTTACCTTATAACAATCGATGCACACGACGAAACCGCATTTACCGCAAGCCCAATGGTAATTGAAGAGGGTTGTTTCGCACACGTCACACATCTCTCGAACACCTTGGAGGACTCTCTTCCAGGCTACTGTTCCGTCTACAATCCCCGAACTCGCTGTCAAGATGAAGAAATAATCGATGTGCAAAGCGTTAAATCATGCGAACAAAAGAAATCGGTAAAGCGAACTTATGGACTTGGCATGCATGGAATGAATGTGATGAATCGGATGTAAGAAATGTAAATATAATAACAAAAGGACAACTATAAACGAACTGATATGAACTGTATGTTTTTGCGGGTAACTATTATTTAAATGTTTTCCTTCATTTCTTTCCATACAAATATACATAATACGATTATCATACATGCACATACATATTGTTTAAATGAATTTTATGAATATGTGGGGAGTTATATTATTGTATGTATATTATAAATAGCGTATAGCATGATATGAAATTATACAATTTTTCTTCAAAATGAAGTTGAATGTACCTTCTGCCATGTGTTGCTGAAGAGCATCTTTCTCTTGATGTAAAAGATCGCAAAATTGGTCTCCAACTTGACGAAGTAGTCTGTGTGCCATCTCCAAGTCTAGATCTTCTTTGTCCCCTTTGTCTGACTTGTCTTTTTCATTTTTCTCGGATTTCTCGTCTTTCTTTGCGTCTGCGTTATCTTTTCCTGGTAACCATAATCGGAGATCTACCTATAAGACAAAAAATTATATTTTTATTTATAATATTTTTCTCGAATATAAATTTTAGACGTGATCATTATAGATGATATACCTCAGAAGCATCTTTGTGTGGATCACTGAATCCTGCAATTGCCAACTGTCCATTTTTGGTATACCGTAGTCTACGGAATGCATAAAATCTGCAGAAGATATTCTGTGGAAGATTTTTCGAGCGCTGATGAGGTGTCCATCTGCACTCGCGACATTTAGCCAGTTTGGGGGCGACTTCAAAACAGGCACCGTCTTGTAACCAGCTGTCGCCGGTTTTCTTCAATTGGGATATCGGAGGTCTACGAAAGGGATCTCCCCTACCGCCGCTTCCGCCTGGTCCACCATTGCCACCTCCTGCACTGTCATCTCTACGTTCTTTCTTTTGACGAGGTTGTTGATCGTCTCCTCCTAATTCATTACCTTTTGAAGTCTTTGGTCTTCTGCCTCGTTTCCTAGGAGGCTCCTTGTTATTTCCTGTTAAACAAACAACATATTCTATTTAAACAGTGTTCACAGCTGTTGATTTTACCAATCATATAAATAATATAATTCAGTGTTAAAAAGCTCATTAAATAATATACATATCATAGATATCAATCTTTATTTTTCATCATTGTGTGGATACATATATACTAAGTATCAACAAAATATTACAATAAAAGACAGGGTAAGTGTGCGAGGCAGGATTACAAAGGTTCAAAGGTCTTGGCGAACCGCAAGAGTATCAGGAATCTAAAGAGCGCTGATAACGATGCTCGGTCAAATAGCCCAAATGCATTTGTACAGATCTACAATGTTAATTAATCTTGACTCGATGTTTGCTCCTGAATTTCTTGGAATTCCCTATATAGCTCTACAGAAGGGAATAAGTATACGATCATGGAACGCGGAGCACTTACCCTGCAAGTGAATAGTTAGTTCACCTGATGGGAAGTCCATTTACAAGAAGCTACGTCAACTAACCGTTTCCAGAGGAATTGTTGGAATTGGCCGTGGTATGTCGCACCCTCGATGTAGGTTGAATGGTGCCCAATTGTTCGCTGGTGTCACTAGCGGAGCCAGCCTCGCTTTCGTTACTAGATTCACTGCCAACACCAGCACCTCCGCCTTGCTTGTCTTCTTTCCGTCTCCGCTGATCTTCTGCGGTTGTTTGCTGCCTCCGTGCGGCGCCCTTCTTTCGTTTTACCTACCACAGGGCACAGATTATTAAGTAGTCAGGAAGTTCATGCTGTTGCCGTAACTACTCTCTAAAACTACCTACTTATAATACTTCCACTTTCATACTCACATGAACTACGTCATTCTTTTCGAATATTATAACTACGAAGCAATTTTAAAATGTAATTTTTTTTAAATATTTCGTTACATGCACAAGTCACTAGCATATTATTTTTTTTTCAATTACAATATATTACGTTAGTAGCCCCATGGATTAATTGTTACGAGAATGTACAAAATTATGAAAGAAAATTTTAATAAAATTTTACAAAATTTATTACAATATTTTTGTTAAAAAACACATTTTTAATAAAATGTATTTATAATTGTAGTCAGCAGAATATAATTATTGAAATAATTATGTTAAACTTGGTAGTTCACTCGACCACGTTAATCGGAAAGAGGTTATGTTGAACTTTAACTCGAAAAATATATGTAATCCGTAGTATTTACTACTTTACCATGTTTTTCCATTGAAAGCCACGAGTACTTAATGACTCGTTGTAATACGTATAACACATATATCGCTTTCCAAATCGAATAATTATAGGTATAAAAATTCTTCGAAACTCCGTCCGCCTTCCTACTTGTGGTTCGGCAAACGGAACGTTATCAAAATGGCGTTGACCGAGGCGAACGGTTGGAACATGAGGCTACGGCCGTTACGAAATATACGTCGTTACGTCGCGAATCATATTTAATTAACACTTGTATGATAAACTCAATATCACATTTCCATTCGCGTTCCAATATTTTTACAAGTAGCTGATTTAATTTTTTCTTTTTTAGAAAAACACTCAGATAATGTAATTAACTTTTTTCTTTATAAATTCTTTAAAACGGAATAAGTATCTATCGCGATAAATTAAACGTTTCATTCGCAACTACTTATTTCATTTCCATTAGTCGCAAATTATCCAGGGTTTTGTGGTTTTAATTATATTGTGAAAAAACACATGCAAACAAAATATTAAATATACATTGGCGATGTAGCAATTACGGCCTATAGTAAAATTCAGCTTAAACGTTTAATCTAAGCTCCAGCTTAATGCAATTAACTAATTCAGCTTAATGCAACAAAGTTGCACAGTAACAAATAATTCCTTCAAAACATATCAGTAAAGAAATATAAGCAATTATTAAAATGATATACTAATAACTGCAAACAGAATTAAAAACGTATTCAAACTATTTCATAAAACTCAACACCGGCAGCCGTTAGTTTAATACCGCTTCTATGAACCCATATTCGTGCATGCACTACCATGATTCTTTTTAATCAAATCCAACAGAAAAAAAACAACTAATTGTAGATGTTAAGATGTTCCTAGAAATAATCTGTATAAATAGATACCTTGGGTGGTTTCCTCTTCGGCGGCGACTTCCTTTCAGGGTCGCTGCTGGATGAATCTTCCTGGAGAGTCTTCGTATCCGTGGCGTGACCGTTTAGGGACTCCTTGTTGGTTGGTTTACGGCTACTCTTAGCAGTTACCTTACTTTTATTGATGCTATTCACTGCCATACTGCCAATATTATGAATAGAGTTCACAGCACTGGGCAAACAAGTTGTCGTCGTATTGCTCGTGACATTCGACGTCGTGTCTCGTTCCTTATTATTCAATGGCTGCGAAGGAGCTTGAGAGATATTCAGAGGTAACGTGACACAGGATCCACTACCAACGATACCGGTCGTGTCTTCGGTACCGTCTTCACCGGAATGCCTCTGCAGCCAGGCTTTCTTTAATTTATGGACAGGATAGCTGGTACTGCTAGGTGGCCTGGGTGCTGGACTATTAGATTTCTCACTGTCCGCGGTGCTAGGATTAGCCTTGGCAGGTGTACCGGGCGCACTAGGTGCTGGACTCGGTGCTGTTGAAGGTGCTGGACTCGGTATCGGTGCCGGGCTTGGCGCGGCGCTTACCGTAGGATTTAACGAGCTCACGCTACCGGTACTTGCTGGTCGTACCGATCCATCTCCACTGGCGGTTCTAGGTGCTGGACTTACCGCCGTAACGGTACGTTCTTGCGCCTGGTTATTCGGTTGTGCCAGAAGTGCGGCAGTATTAACTACAGTCGTAATCGAGGTAGCAGCCGAAGCAATCAACGGACTTGGCTCGCTTACTCTGGAGAGAACTGGTGGACCAACACATTGCAAAGACAATGGTTGTGGTTCCTCTATTCTACGTTTCTTGCAAACTTCAAGGGACACTGGTTGCCCTGGATTCTCATTTAACAAAGGTGTAGGTGCCTTCCTCTTAGGTGAACCTGATCTCTCAACTCCAAGGTCAAGAGGTTGTGTCTGGAAGGCCGTCGTCATTTGTGGTTGCGCGTGTTGCATCGTTGGACCAGGCTGCTGATGAGGGCTAGTATGATGAGCAGGATGCGCAATCGGCCTCGAAAGCGGTGCCGATGCAGCAGTCGGTGGAGAACCATGAAGAGGAGGCGGTGGCAATTTTGTAGCCGGCATCGAGCCAGCTAAACCCCTGGTATCGTAAACTGATCTACTGCTGTGCGCGGGTGGTGGTAAAGGTGGAGGCGGCGCCCCGTGATGATGAGGCACTTGCTGGTATGGCGAGCTGCCGGCTTTCGAGGTGAGAGGTATCGGCGCCGCTACTGCCGGTTCCGAGGCTCTGCATACAGGTGTTCCGGTCATGATTCCGGAATTTGGTTTACCATAGATATGCGGTGGAGCCGGGCTGCTCACTTTTGGCTTCGAGCTTGCTGGCGCAGCATAGTGCGACGTCGGCGAGGCCGTGGGCGGATGTGAATGTGGATACGGATAGGACGATTTCGCGGTAGCATAAGGTAATCCAGGTTCCGGCCTACTGAGATATCGCGGCTCCGGTGGAGACGGATGCGGTGGTTGATGAGGATGCTGGGCATGTGGTGACTGTCGATTGTGCGAGTGAGGTGGATGCCCATGAGGACTCGGTAATTGAGTCGTCGTAGGTCCGCTACTGCTTCTGTGATGACTCTGAGGTATACTTTTTGCCGCTTGCAGGCCGTCGAGGTGATGAAGATGGTGTGGACTTTGCGTTGGACTCCTGTATTCGTATGCTGCCGGTTTGTGCTGTGGTGCCACCGATTGAACATTCAAATAGGGCATTATTTTCGGACTTGGCGAGTGCTGTTGTGGCACCGGTGCCTTCGGTAATTCTCGACCTTCGTTCTTAACGATCACCGAGCTCTTGTGATCCGGAAGAAGCGAAGGGGGATTTTGTAAGACCTCCCTTCCGTGATGGTCCCTCTCGAGACTACCGGTCAGGCCGCTTTTACCGGGTAAGGATTTGTGCGGCTGTCCGAGATCACTTTTAACCTTGATGTCGTGCATGTACGACGTTTGTGGTTGATACGTGGAGTAACTGAACAGACTAACGTTGGGCTCGGCCTTTGGTAGAGAACTGTGAGGTGGCCCAACCACCGGTGGTGGTTTCTCGTGAAGACTACCGACTGGAAGTGACGACTTCGACGTTCTCGAATGTGCCGGTGGTGGTGGGTATTCGACTTTGCCAGGTACGCTCGATGGTCGAGATACCTGCAACAAAATGATTGGTTAAAGATCTCTCATCTTAATGTTTCTCTTTCTTCTGTCGGACGTATATAATTTTTTATATGCACGCTAGTATGGCAGGTGTTGAAAATGTTTTAACACGTTGAACGTCATCATTTTTACTGGAGTGAAACTTTTTCTATTAAAATTCACATCTTTACCGAATAGAAACCTTATTCGTTTTAGTGCCACGCGATGCATTGCACTGTTCACGTGCTGTGATAAAAATTGCTGCACCGTTTAGCAGAAACTCTTGGCTGATTTTGAAAGAAATTTTCAGCAGGTGTCGACCAAGAAACAGAAGAGGAAATTGCACCAGTGGACGTTATTCATAATTAAATGGCACTATCCAGCACGTATTTTTAACTCCTTGCCGTACAATAACAAATGACACTCGTAACGCGATAAATGTAACAGTCAATTTTGAAGTGCTCCAAAAATGAGTGAATCACGTTAAAATAAAATTAATTCCATGCTATTCAATACTGCGTTAAGTCATATGCTATATCCGAAATTATGGTTTTATCATTATTTCAGCAATTAATTCAGACTTATTACACATTCAATCACAAAGGAAATTATATAGCAAGGGGTTAAAAACTCCTATCACTAAACCGGTCAAATTCACAAAGTCCACTTTACATTTTCAATACTTCAATTTCGAATCTCTAACCACTAGAACTACCGTCGTTAAATCTACTATACTCCAATACATCTATTTTAGTAAAAGAGTACCTTGGAAAACGAGTAATCAAAACATGATCGATTCGGTAATCTATATTTTCCAAGATCAACGTAGAATATCCTCTCAACTTTCGACTTACTTGCCAGTTCCAATATGAAAAAATTCCTAAACGTTACAATTTCAAAGTCACATGAAATCCCATACAATTCAACAGCACCAGTCATCAACGATCCCAATGGCGTTCAACGTGTCAAAGACAAATTTCTACCCGTTCATTCGAGTCACTTGTAGCGATGAAAAAGAGGCAGAACTTTCGACGCTAACGAATTAACATGCTAACGAAAGCTTGGTGTACCTGTTGAGTCGGAGGTGCAGTTGCTGCATAATAAGCAGCCCTCTGCTGAGCCGCAACGTGATCCCTGGCCTCGGCCTGTCTGTGCAGTCTCTCGGCCGCTGCCAGGTGTTCCCTTTCTCGTTCTCTCTGTTCTCGTTCCCTCTGCTCTCGTTCTCTCGCATCCCGTTCTCGTTCGCGTTCTCTCGCTTCCCGTTCTTCTCTTTCACGCTGTTGCTGTTGTGCAACGGTCACTGGATGTGCAGTTGCGGCACCTGGACCAGGATGATGATGTCCCACGTGTGCCGTCATACCCGAATGAGGCGCGCCATGGGATCTGCTTCCTGGTGGTGGCAGGGGAATAAATGTGTTCCATGCCATCGAGGCCGACTGCATGTTTCTCTGTGGAACATAAGACACCTACTTCAATCAATACTGTCAATCAGTTTCGCTCTTCGGCGGGGAAAACTATTACGCCTTTTTCGTGTTTCGCGTTCTAATAACATCGTTTCTTTTCATTTCGAATTCATCGGGCTCGTTCGTACGCGATTCTATATGCAATTCGTTTCGTGATTACATTAGAAAGAGCGTTACGTGTTCCGTTGAATTCTTATCGTGATTTATGGTGGATTTTTTATTTATGATTGATACCGGTACCACTTTAAACGTGACGTTAGAGACTTCGCGGTATCGATGTGGTAGGAGGTTGGTTTCTTGTTTTTTTTATCGTCGTATCTCCTTGGGTATTAGCACTGTAGAGATTGTTTAAAAATATTCTACCTGATTCTCATCGGTGATTTGGCTGCAAATATCTGCCCGACAGAGTTTGTTTAGGCTTAGATTGTTTTAGGAAAGTTGGAATCTTTTTCGAAGATTGCAAATGTTCTTCAAATTATTGTTGTAATATTAAGACTAGATCTATCGAAGGGGACAAAATGACTTGTGCTGAATTTTTTAAAAATCTTCTTTGTTCTTTGTTTAATTTTTTATATCTATCTTGTAAAACGTGAGAGAATAAATCAATTTAGATTCTTGTATATTTCATTGTCAGTTTTCTGAAGTGTTAATAAGTGTTTTCTGAGGTATTAATATTATAAGATATATCAAGAATCACTGATAAATTTTTATTTTACCAATTTAATTCTGGATTATTGCGGAAGCTGTCACAAAATAAATCGTAATTGGTTAATATAGTTTCACCACGATGACAAATAACGAATTATTGACACTCGTTGGCAATCGATTAATGAACTACGGGTCTAAAAGTGTTGACGACAAAAAGCTTATTAATAGGCTATCGATTGGTAAAGTGTTAAGTTTCTACGAGACGAGATTAACAATGGATCTACCAAGTTGCGGACTTTTTTTCCGTGTTGGTTTATTATCGTGCCCGGAAATACGTTCGATAGTCGTGTAAAAGTGAAAGTATGTCTCGCAGATACGATCATTGGGATTTCACGTAGCCGTGTTTAACAGTTATGGGAATCCTGTACGTGTTTTAATACCATACGTTGAAATGAGACCAGGAAACTTCTTCGTTTCTTTATACGAATATACAGGGTGATACAGGAATTTCAGTTATGTCACTTTGCTCGACGAAGAGAGACAGACGAAAGTCGAATGCTCTAATATGGTGTAGTTTTCTGCTAACCTACTTTTTCCACGAGTGAAACGATGCGCAAGAAAAATGTTACACTGTCTTTCTTAAATGGCTTTACGTAGATTCATTAAGGTAATTGATTCTTTTTAATTATACTGTGCTTAGAAATACCACGATAGAAGAGTTGAGAATTGAGTAATTTTAGAAACGCTTAATTTCGTGAACGACATGCCTGTCCCAAAATATACAAATATTATAGTCATGAAAAGAATATTGATCAACGCAACTTCAATTTATAAATGATCAACCACAACATGAACGAAACTGCAATTAATCTATTATATAAAGCTCAAATACCACTGACTGACTCATTCACTCACGCACTCATCACGAAATCTCAAAAACCACAGAACGGATTGCAATGAAATTTGGAACATACCTTCCCCTTGGGTCTTAGGTGTTCAATAAGAAAGGGTTTTGAAAAATTCGAAATTTTAGGGGGGGTTTTGGGGGGTTAAAGTATGAGCCAAACTCATCAACGCAGAGCTGAAAATACTTGACCTAGAAACTTGAAATTTTGCATGAGCGTTCCTTCTAGGGTATTAGCACCCACTAAGAAAGGATTTTTCAAAATTCGAAATTTTATGTTTTTTTTTTAGTTTCGATTAAATCGTAGCGAAGCACGGGAACTTTCAGCTAATAAATACATAAAAATTACATCCATCTAACAATTCCTCTATCTATGTTTATCAGCATCAATTACTTTTCAAATTAACCCTTAACGAACGAGCGTTATGAATATATAACGTATAGCGCCGCAAATATGGCGGCATTCGTTCGCTAAGGGTTAAAACACGAACGTCCTAGGGCTATTACAATTTCACGAATGTTATATCCACTCCAAAATATACAAAAATCATAACACTAAATAGAACATTGATCAACGCAACTTCAATTTAGAAATGATCAACCACAACATGAACGAAACTGCAATTAATAAATACCTAAAAGTTATATCCACAAAGTAATTCGCCTATCTATATTTATCAGCACCAATTATTCTTCAAATGAAAACTCGAATTTCCAAGAGCTATTCCAATTTCACGAACACCATACCCACCCCAAAATACACAAAAATTATAAAACTAAAAAGAACGTCGATCAACGAAATTTCAAATTAAAACAGATCAACCACAAATTAAACTAGAATGGATAGAATAAAGAGCCAAAAAATTACATCCACCGAATAATTCCCTTATCTATGCTTATCATCACGCATTATTTTTCAAATGAAAACGCAAACCCCCAAGAGATATTCCAATTTCACGAACACCATACTCACCCCAAAATACACCAAAATTATAACACTAAAAAGAAGATTGATCAATGAAGTTTCAAATTAAAACAGATCAACCACAAATTAAACTAGAATGGATAGAATAAACAGCCAAAAAATTACATCCACCGAATAATTCCCTTATCTATGCTTATCATCATGAATTATTTTTCAAATAAAAACGCAAGTTCCCAAGAGCTATTCCAGGTACACCCTGTACAACATGCAAGCGGTCCCATTTATTATTCTTTTTCCCCAACATTCAACGCGCGTTTCTATTACCCCATCACTCCGGCAGTCTGCTTCTCCTGCGGTAGAATACGTGCAGTCGTACAATCGCCGTACGGTTTACAACTTTCAATAGGCAAACATAAACAATGCAACTGTAGGTACGAAAGAGGCGCGGTATCAAAAGAATTTCAACGATACCCGGTCATTTATGCGGCCCATTGTTTCTGCCGGTTTCTAGTCGATGGTAACACGCGATACCGTCCGATTACTCCGAATGCCTTATCGAGGAGACTCATTGATATGCATGGCCAGCGTTCATGCGAATGATCCGTGAGACGTATCGTTTCTTGCGATGTCGATAAGAGAAGACCGTGACAGGGACTTTCCGTGCGTTTTATCGAGTCATTGTACACAGATAATCTGAAGGATAACGGCGAATGCACTTGGAGATGGATGATGGATACGTGTGTGTACTTATCTCGATGTTTGTTTTATATTTTGGGTTAATTAGTATGATTATTTTGTCTGGGAGTCAGAGCTTTGGATTCTGAATCACTTAAGGTAGTCAAGTTGCTTAGTTCTTTCATGGTTCAAATTGTTATGGTGAACGGTAGAAATTTTTTCTGACCAGTGGCCATCACTCGACTTAAAATTATTTCTTCTTTGAATAAGTAAATTTAAATGTACTTTTTTACTAAAGTTTCACTCTGAAATTATGAATAATTTGGAATTCTGCTAAATTAAATTAGTGTAGAATTTTAATACAAAAAGTCCAAAGGCATTGGAGACGAAGATCCGATTAACACTACAGCTATCGACGAATAATGTAATAGATTTAAAATTAAATGAAGGGATACAGAAGTTGATTGATTCAATCGGTTACAGTTTTAAGATAGTTGTAGAAAATTGAAAAAGAAACAGTGTTATAAATTTCAAGAACATTTTCAACAAATTCAGGACAAGTCATTTTGACCACCTTGGTGAATCTAATGTTAATACACTACCGATCGGTAAAATTTTAACTCTCTACAGATCGAACTTTTTGTGCTATCTGAAGGTCAATTATTTACACGATAGCACATTTGAAAATTATAAGAATAGAATTTTAAATAATGAATTTCATTTAATTTTTGAATCTCTCGAATTGTAAAGAATTTCGTGATTTTCAAGAACATAGTTGTACCATTTGGGAAAGTTATAAATTTAGGGCTTAAAAAAGGGCCTACATAGAATTAAGAAATAAATCAACGGTTAAAATTACTTTCAACACCGAGATTTCTTTTGAACGAAGAATTTTCATAAATATTGAACAATCCAATTCCCCATGAAACAATACCAATAATGAAACACCATCTGCAGATTATCATACGAATGAGTTCGTTATCACCGATGTCCTCGGTATAAAGCGGGAGCACTCGGTTCGGAGACCGATCGATGGAGAGTTAATGGAATTAAACGATTGAAACACCACGCGCCGACAAGTGGACAGTGGATGCGGATTATTGGATTCCTTTGGAAACGTTGTGTCCCCTGCAATAATACCGATAACAACTACAACGACGACGGGGCACCATGCCAAACAACGTTCAATGCAACGTCCATGACCGTTGGCTGGTTTGCATCCATCGTTGTTGCGATAGTTGCACGTGCGATACAATGCAACCTACTGATCGATGGCAAATCCGGCAGTTTCACGATAACAATGTTTCCTTCATTGTGCGAGACAATAGGTCGCTGCAAGGACAGCGATTATCCAATGAGTTATTGTTACTTCCTTCTTTCAAGATTGAATTAACGATTTCATATTGGAACAAGATTGCAGCGTGGAACGAACGATTTTGATGAAAATGATACAAATATAATAAGTGAGAAGTACTTTTGCACGTTTTTAATTCGTTGGCACTATAATTCGCGGCATTAAATTCATTATATTTAAATGTATGAATTAAGTACTTTAGAAAACTTAGTAATATTTATAGTTATCTGTTGTATATTTTAATGCTACTTAATTGTAATTCTGTAATAACTATCGTTTGAAAATAAAATTTCACTTATTACTGTATAATGCTTTCTTGTTTCTAATCCTTCTTTTGCTTCTTTTTCACAATCATTTAATTTCCTTAACACCAGAACGACCAAGCAAGTCAAAATGACTTGTTCACATTTTTTTCCAAAAATTCCCTAAGTTTACAGGAGAGTTCTAGACTAGAAATTCTAAGTTGATCTTATAAAACACAGATTACCAAACCGATCATATTTTCCACCCCTTGATTTTTCTTCTTCCAAACTACTTATTTAATATATTTGAATATAATAAATTTATCGTCGGTGGTTCTAGTGTTAATTATTCCATAGTCCTACAAAAAGTTGTATCAGTTTAATGTTTTTTCTATATCGTTTACACAATCTTTCAACAAATAATTCTCACCAAAGATATTGCTAGTACAATTTGAAATATACCTTATTTAATAATTTAATTTTCTTCACAATAGAACATTTTTAAATGACATGTATTTTGAACTCAAAGCATTTTCCAATGTGTTATCGCCCAAGTGATTTTCAGTCGCGCCAAAAATTCATATTGCAGAGGTTGATAGTTCATTGATTGCAAACGACTCCTAAAATTTATTAATAAGCTTCATAAATAATTCAACGGTCGTGTCAGCATACAATTACAATACGCCAACGACTCAGCGCAAAACACAATAAAATGCTTCGTCGATAAAACTCTGTAGAACTTTTCCACGAGACCTGTTTGAGGATAATCGTTATCCCATCAACAGCACAGTTCCGCTCGAATCGTCTTATCGATGACTCAAATAACACTGAAGAAACTGCATTCCGTCTTTGGCGATAAATACACGATACAAAAAACCCAGTGTCTAATTGCTATCCCGATGATAATGCTCGGTATTACGTCAACGATCGTAGGAATAGATTGCCAACGTAATTACGGTAGATCGCTCCGTCTATCACGTAACCTGTGAATCGTTTCAGCGTATTCCCTCTCTCACTCTTACATTCGGAACAATTCTTCTAATTTACACCGTCAGCTTAAAGATTACGAATTTGTCTAAAGTTACGACCTTTAACCCCTTGCAATATAAAACGAGTGACATTCCTGATGCATTAAATAGGAGGCAATGTGCAAGATTTTCAAAACCTGTGATATTCAAAATATCAACGAGACGAGTTAACGATAAAATTATATCCATAATATTAATATTACGTTAAATTATACGATATATCAAGAATCACTGATGAATTTTTACTTTACCAGTTGCAGGAGCAGTAACAATAGAAATTGTACTGCAAGGGGTTAGGCACAGTGGAAATCTCTAGAATATGGAAGCCTTAAAGACTAAAATAGATACATAGTCCGCAAAATTTCAGCTTTTTAATTTTCATGTTTAAATATTGAATACTCTAGAAAATTCGTAAATATTGCAATTTAAAAGAGAGAGAGCACCGGTGATTCCCATGGTGTTTAACACTAGAACTACCAAGGTGGTAAAAATTACTCTTTCCTCAGTTTTTCTAAAAACTTTTCAAGTTTACAGAAATGTCATACAATAGACATTGTATCAATCTCATAAAACATAAATAACCGAATTAATCATCTTTTTCACCTTTCGATTCCTGATCACCTACACTACTCTTTTAATATGTTGCAATATAATAAATGTAAAGCCGGTACTTCAATATTAACGTTCTAATCAATTTAAACTTCTAAGAAACTTCTAAACAAGCCACATTTTCCCAATCACTGTTCTAATAATAATAATAACTTTACTGAAAAACAGTAAGTTAGGCTTATCCTAAGTTATTTACATGTTTTCAAACGAACAGTATGTGTAACATGGTAAGAAAATATTAAAGTGCGCTTAAGAGTTACAGTATTAGTAATAGAATATCGATTTGAGGAAAAAAGAAGAGAAAAAAAACCTCAACGCAATCACTGTTCTAAATAAACCACAAAAACACCGGGTAAAGCTGCAAGAATTCCATACTGCACCGTTCGCTCCACTAACCGTCAAATATCACCATCACTTTACTCAAAACACCATCTATGATCTCGATAGACATCAGAAACTATTACTCCATCAATCTCCTACAATTGTAACAATCCTTGAAACCTCTTACAAAGACGAATGGAGAACCTCTTCCTCAACCTCCTCCATTTTTCCCAGTACGATTCGTTATTCACTCAACGCTCGTACGTTTATGATTTCGCGAGGTAAAGTCAAAGAAAAAAAAAGTAGGACATCCACGGTGGTATTTTTCCTCGAGCCGAGGACTGTGTCAAGGTCGGTGGAATCGCGAGATAAAACTCGCCAAGGCGGATGGCAAAAAGAGACGAAGAAAATTAACGGTGCGCACGGACAAGGAGAGTAAGGCTTTAAGCAGCCCGTCAAGAACAGACCGCGAATCTAATTATAGCGGTTCGAGAAGAAGGTTTACTATGCTAATCGAGGCGTGAGTAAATGTCAACCCACGTTCTGTTTACCCCGGCTGTTCGCGTCATCGTTCGATGCTTTTGTTTGTATGCTTCGCGTGTGTTCTCCAACTGGTGTCTATCTCTTCAGCTTTTAGCTCTCTCTTGTGAGTTTCGAGGGGTGTGGGTTATTTGGAGATGAACAGTTGGTGATCGAGATGAAATTCAAGTTGATAGATGTTACTTTCATGGTTTGGATCAATATATGCGGTTCTTTGGTCAATAAGTGCGATATTACGAGATGAAAAGTTTGCTTTATCGTTATCTTTATGGTTTAAATGAGTATATGGGATGCTTTGGTCAATAAGTGCTCGATGCACGTTATCTTATATTGGTACGAGCGATAGATTGATCGATAAGTGCACTATTGGATTATATGAGAGTGCGTGATAAGAGATTTTAAGATCTTGTGCAAAGTACATTGATTGCAATTAGATTGAACATTTAAGAACAAAAAGGAAAAGGTGTTAACCTGTTAACAGCGTCCGACGTGTATACACGTCAATCCAAAGTTCTAAGACGGTCTGGATTGTCCATTTTTTATTGACTAAAAATGTCATTAATCCACGTTTTGTTTTTCTCTTTTCGTAAAATTTATAACAGAAGGATTTTCCCTGTGTTTGACGTATGTACGCGACATTGTTCGATTTTAATTCCGTATTTCGCACGAGATTCTTAAAACTTAATTCCGCAGTTAACTAGTTAATTTAATTATGAAATTCCGATGTGAATTTTCGAGTCTAAAGTGAAATAAAATTTATCACGTATTATTTCCAGTTGAGACGAATACGGTCATTTCTCAATCACTGTAATTTCGGTGCAATCGTTAGAGGAATTATTATCCCACTAAATTCGTCCTGGTATTAGGGTTATCCGGATAATAATCAGTTAGCGAGAAATAAGTTTACCAAGTCACATGGCGAGGTCGACAAAAGAGTCGAATAACGATGCTGAGTCATATCGCAAAATCGACAAAAACAACGCCGTGACTCGGAAGAATTTCTCGGGAAACTAAAATGTACCGTTCGTTTCAATAGATAAGGATGGAAACGAGATTACGGTTTCGCGCGATTAAAATACGTCCTACTCACGTTGCTGCAATTACCCCGTAAAATCAATTAACTCCTCTTCGATCGGGATTCGATAAATCTTGTAAATTAATTTTCAATTTTACACATTTATTCGAATTTTATACCACGCTTGTTTTCAGTCATGAAATTGCTTGATCACTTGACTTCTGATATTTCTTTAGACATTTTATCTCTTAATAATTTACGTAATTTCTATTCACGATTGCCTATAACTGTTATTTACATAATTACCGGTTGTACCTTTTGGAAGCTGGCTACAACAAATTGCAATTATCACGAAATTTTCCTCTGTCCAATTACCTTTGTATGATTATTTTTTATATTTATATTCGTTCCAATTTAATGTTACATAAAATTATTGTTTTCAATATAACATACGTAATTAATTGGCACGAGGAATAATAATTCATTCGAGCCGTAATTTAATTTACACGCACTGCAATGATATCATAAACGAGTAAAAAGCATTCTCATTCCTTTACACATTAACTAATCAACAAGAAAGTATTCAAGCAAAATATTCAGGAAGCAGGAATGAACGGAAGTAATTTTTTCCCGGATATAATTTTCACTTGGAATTTAATAATATTCTGTATTTAATTGAAGTATTTTCATCTTATCCTTGCTTCTACTTCCAAAGGAAATTCTCATTTAATTAATGCAGTCATTGAACAGACAAGTTCGACCGTAAAGAATTAAGAGCTCCATCGATTAAAGCTTACAGAAGATTCTACGCCCGTCGTACTAACAAAGGGATTAACTTGATTAATGAGAAATAAAAGAATTCGATCAAAAGTCGCATTGGCCTCCTATCCGACACGCGATACGTGCGCCCTGAAAGTGTATTATATCATGAAAGGTACAATCTACACGCATTTCGTGCGTTTACAATGTACGTTCATTCTGAGCGCATTGTCACCGATTGGCCTGTCGTATGTGTGAGCAGTGCATTCTGTGTACGCTGCGTTCCTGACAAAAGGTGCAGCGAGTACGAAGAGGTCGAACAAAAGCCCGTAAAATGCTCGTTAAAAGCGCGAAGGACGTGCGAATAGAAAGAGCGAGGAGCGAAGGGGAAGAGAAAGAAACGGAGAAAGAGAGAGAAATTGAGGAGATAAAGAACGGAGAGAGAGAGAAAAAGAGAGAAGTCGAGAAGAGGAGAGAGAGATGGAAAAGAGTGAGAAGTTGAAAAGAGAAGAGAAGAGAGACAGAGAGAGAAATTGAGAAGAAAAGAGAGACAGAGAGAAAAATTGAGAAGATTTGAGAGGGAGGGAGAGACAGAGAGAGATAGAGAGAGAGAGAGAGAGAGAGAGAGAGAGAATCTAACCGATTGCAAGTAATAAAAGGCAGCAGCGCATTCAGGCTCAATCACAGACTTGCATTGGTTCGTTGACTTTCTCTTCCTGAACCCTTAACCCGTGACGCTTAATCTGAGGCTCGAAGGCGCACGAAGCTTTTTGTTCCTCGCGTTTATCCGGAGAATGCTCCCGATTTAGCGATCCGTCGATAGTTCTTTCAAGAATACTGCCATTTAGAAAGGATATCGGATATTGAAAGAATACTTCCCGTAGTCTTTGAGGGAAGTGGATGTCCGGTTGAAATGCTGATGGAGAACGATAATGGAAAAGTTGTGGGTCGTTAAGAATTATAATTAAATTAGAAATAGGTATTTTAAGGTTCACTTTGCTGCATCAGCTGCAATTTTAAGTTTTTAAGAGCACCGTTAAAATTAGTCCTTATGTATAAGAATGTTCCTAAATCTGTAAGCTGTAAGCTAAAAGCTGTAGAATTTTATAGAATAAAAATTGTTTCTAAGTAAATCGTATAGAATCTTAAAGATACATAGTTAGCAGTAAATGTCTACTAGCATGTATGTATCTGCGTACATATATCAATGAAATTAGACATGTCCGCCCTAGCTAGAATTATAGCTTCAAACCTGTCAGCTACGGCTAGAATTATGGCTCGAAATCCACCCCATAATATATCATTAATATGTATGATTTATTTAATGGCTAATGCATTGCAACTGTTATTACGGTATTTAATTCAAACGCTTTTCAAAAATTTGATTGCACACAAATTATGATGTACTATTTTATTCCACTGTATATATTGCCCTGCTTATTGAAAATTTATTTTGATACTATTCTTACGTAAAATCCATTGTCAAAAATAATTGGCAATACTTTATCTACTATTAGTTTTTAAAGTCAAGATGTGAAGAAACACGTATTACCTATACTACTTTCATTTTAATTGCTTCAACGCGAGGTAATTATATGTTGTCATTCGGTCATTACTAGAGGTCAATGATGCTTGACAGAACGAAAGGCTCATTAGTCTACCTAACACCAATTACTCCTAATATGTAATGATCATAAATATCTAGTTTCATTTCCACATGAAATAATAGACGTAGAGATAACAACACTATCTATTAACCATTTAGCCTATAAGAACGTGTGACACTTGTGGCGCGGAAAATGGAATAGGAAATTTTGAAATCTTTCAAAAGCTATTAAATTGAATATATCAGCAATACGCGAAACGGTTTCATTATTTCTATACAACTAATATTACTTTTAATTGCACGAAATATCAGAAATCAGCGAGAACTTTTAATTTCAAGAATTAATTTTGAATCATTGCACGCTTAGTCAAAGAAATTGTAGACCAAAAGGTTAAAAGAGATGAAAATCGTATGAAGACGAAATTTAATTTACACTAATTGCAAGCTAAAGTATCGAATAGAAATACTCTAAGATATTCGCCTCCAAAGATCGTTTATTACAAAAACTCTGACTTCAAAAAAATTAATAACCTCCCGTTACACAAAGTGTAAAAATACTTATCTATAAATTTCTCAAATGACACATCCTACGATAACTTTTTAATTTTTCACCTCCGCATTGTCGTCTGCCTAAATCGAACCGTCATTATTTCACGGTCAGCCTTCTTCCACGTAACCCCCATACTTTTAATCGTCTTTTTACCCGACGGTCTCGATGTTGCATCTAACGATCGCACATTCATCATATTCGCCCCGGTTATTTTGCCAGCGTCACGCTTTTTAAACGCATATCAATTTACCAGGGCGTATTTCGCAAGCCGAGGAAGCGATCGCAAAGGCATCGTATAACAGAACCGACAAATGCAATATTGTAAGAATAAATAACTACGGCGAGGCTGAGTCATCCGAGCGAAGTTTCTTCGTCTGGTGGAACACGATTGGCATATGGTTCTAATATCAGCGATACCGATCGTGTTAAAAATGCCAATATCGTATCTCCCGTAATAACGGATTATTTCATAAGTCTAATGCTTTTTTTTCACCGTTTGAGCAACCTTCGATCGGGTATTTACGTCATATTTAACACTTATGTACGATTTAGCAAGTAGCTAAGTGCTGTGGATAGCTCGAATTATTTGGAG
This sequence comes from Cerceris rybyensis, assembly GCA_910591515.1. NCBI lineage: Eukaryota > Metazoa > Arthropoda > Insecta > Hymenoptera > Crabronidae > Cerceris > Cerceris rybyensis. The sequence continues at coordinate 11,009,184 of OU342795.1, forward strand.
AAGTATCTAAGAATTTGTTCTTTTTTATTGCTTGATTTGTTCTTGTTTATTGCATGTTGAAATTTTGGAAACTTGTTGGACGTGTATGTGCGGCTGTTTCTTGGAGATCGTCATAATTATTCGAATTTCAAGTATCTTTATTTTATAACTTTAGCCATTTTTAAGGTAAAGCCATAATATCGTCACCGTGAAGATTCGGTGATTTCAGGGCAAAAAACTCGTTTCACTTTTGTGCTAAAATACGAAGAAACTTTTTTCCTGACCCAATAATACTTTACGGCTGATTTTATAGCGCGTTATATAATCTACAATGGAATTTTATTACAATTTTTAGCTGCGAGTGTCGTGTATGCACGTCATTGGAATGTGGCATTCAGTATCGTGTATATACGTTCTTGAATACCTGTATTAATGAATTACACGCTAACACTAAATCTAGCAAGGTGGTTAAAACGACTTGCCTTGAATTTTTTGCAAGTACTCCTAAAGTTTCTACAACTCAATCTCTTTCAATTATCTGCATCTACCTTGAAAATCGTTAGCGACCGTATTAATCAAATTTTTTTATTCGATAATTTAAAATATATTAACACTAGAACTACCGGCGTTAAATCTATCATATTTCAATATATTAAATAAGTACTTTGAAAAAGGAGGAATCGAGCGGCGGAAAGGATGGTCAATTCGGCGATTTATGTATTTTGTGATGGACGTAGAATTTTTGTTCTATGGCTGTTCTATGAAGTTGAAGAATTTTTGGAAAAAATTGTGTACCAGTCATTTTTAATGGTTTGGTAGTTCTAGTGTTAAATCAATACTAGAACTAGCAGCGCTAAATCAGTTATATTCAAATAAATTAAATTAATATCTTGAAAAAAGGAGAATTCAGAGTTGGAAAACATAATCGATTTGGTAATTTATTTTGTATAAGATGAATCCAAAATATCTATTGCATTAAAACTTGAAGAATCTTTGTAAAAAATTGTCATTTTGAAAGTTTCATAGTTCTACTGTTAATCACCGATATATCTAGTGTTACAGAATTTCTATTATCTCGCAATAATTACTTGCACCACAAAACAGTATAAATTTCACAAACGCTGCACCCAAGTGCAAACTCCACCGACTTATTAAACCATCATAAATCCGCATAATTCCAAATGACCTTAATATTCGCAGAAAACTAATAATCCATCCCACAGAAAGTCAGGTAAAAAGCAACACTAAAAATCATCCAATTCCCACAACCAAAGTCCCAACGATACCAAAGTGTTTGTTAACGACAAACACGTAGCTTAATTTCTTTCAAACTGCATCGTCAATACTCCTCCCTGCCGAATATTACCAAAGAATAAAAAAAAAGATCATTTATACAGCTGGCTTAATGTTTAATTTCCAGCCGTTTATTCCAGGAATCCAAAGTGGAGCGCAGCCTTGAAAACGATCGAGGCGAACCTGCGCGAGGCGATAATAAACCTCGAGGTATTATCATCACGCGAGGCGAACTTGTATTAATTATGTAACTGTATGCTTGTTAACGATAAATTCTCGTGAAACACACCGCTGACAATTGCCCGATAGGATTATCCATACATGCAACCGTTGTTGTTTTTTTTAAAGACACTTCTTCTTTTTCCCTCCACTTTAAACGCTTTGTCGATAAACCATGGGTCTCTTACGGAGGCACTTCTTTAAATCACTTGGATATGCTAATTGAGAGAAGGAGAGACAGAGATGAGAGGAGAAGTTTAACGTTCGAATACCATACACGTAATTCAGAATGCAAAGTTCAAGTCAGATTCAACTGGGACGCGTAACGAAGCTTAATTACGGCTCTTTCGTACGCTCGTGTTTCAATAATTCTCCGTGGCAATCGGAGTGCGTCGGATCCTATGGAAATTTCGATGTCCCCGTCGGTGTTTTATAAACGCTACTGCACGAGAACGACGTCGGATGAAATGTCAGCGTCGTGTTTCTCCTTTTGCGTGATTATACGCGTTCACGGATATCGAGTTTTAATTTTAAACTTTTGTAACGCCAACTTTTTGTCGTGCTTGAGAATCGCTTGGATGAAAGCGCACGAGGGAAACGTTTAATAATAGGGTTTTAACTGGTAGAATTTTATTCAGGGACGATCTATTGTCGAGAATGTTTACGAGGTTTGAAACTGAATTTGCAATTGTTTTTGAGGGTTGAAAAATTGTATTGGTAAAAATATAGATGTATTGAAAAAGTTGCTTGAAATTTAGTAAGTATTATGGAACGATAATCAACTTATAATGGGTTTAAAAATAACACTCAATTATTATGAAGGTCAATCCTTTAGTTTACAAGTACCTGTGACAATCGTGGTGTGAAAACTGGAATAGGAAATTTTGAAGCCGTTCAAAAATTATTAAATTGAAAATACTATGAATATTACATTCAGTTATACGCAATATCAGAAATTAATGAGAACTTTTGATTTCAGAAATTCATTTTGAATTGCTGCACGTCCAGTCAGAAAATAAATCGCAGGTTAAAGGGTTAACATGCGCGATTTAGAATTGGTTTTAAAAATTCCTCGAATTGATAGTCCAACTTTATCTTACAAAATAAAAATTACTTGATCGATCATCTCTTTCATCCTTTAACCCTTTCTTTTCGAAGTACCTATTTAATATATTTGAATATAATAGTTATAGGTAGTTGTAATTTAAGTTCTTAATACTAGAACTACCAAGCAAGTCAAAATGACTAGTCCCCAATATTTTTAAAAATTCTCAAGGTTTATAGGTGAATCCTAGAGCAGATATTATACATTGTCCTTATAAAACACAGGCTACTGAATCGATCACCTTTTCTATCTTTTGATTCCTCTCTTTCCAAAGTACTTACTCAATATGTTAAAATATAATAGATTCAATGTCGGTAGTTCTAGTCTCTCATTGAAAAAAAGCGCCGAATTTTTAAATAGAATCAGAATAAAACGATCAATAGAAAGATAAAATATGATATATACAGAAATATCTATTAACCAGTTAACTGCGGAATTTAAATTTGAAACTCCCTCGGAGGGCACGGAATTAAAGTAGAGCAATGACGTATATATACGTTAAAGACAAAGTAAATAATTCTGTTATAAATTTTACGAAAAGGGGAAAGCGAAACGTGGAATTTTTCCATTTTTAGTCGATAAGGCTACCACAATAGAACTTTGGATTGACGTGTATACACGTCCAACGCAGCTAACAAGTTAAATGAATCAGCAATGTATATTATATTACTGTACCAAATTCCAAAAATATTACATCAAATCAAAGTAAAAATTCAAAGCTATAAAAAAAAGATGCAACTTATATAAAACCGACAACGAATACCTTTACATTTTAATTAAAATAAAATGTTCGGGCAGCATTGCAAACACTCGGTGTGTGCGAGCTTGTCGAAAAAAAATTCCTCTCTAAATATACGAAGCAAATGGGCGCAGCTTGAATATCATTCTGATCACCGAAACAGCTTTCCACCCTCGCTGTCATTCGCGATCCTCCATTATTGTTCCACCCTTCCGTACGTGGATACACAATATGCACCCTCCGACCTAGTACAGTCGTATGATATTCGGGCATTCATTATTTACCGAGGTACAAGCAGCGTCAAAGAGGGCGGGAATTGCTGTGGGGGTGGCTTGTTTGCGCCCATCGATGCACAAAAGAGCGAGTCGTTGCCCCCGAATGAAGTAAATCATCCCCTATCGTCGACTCCTGTCTTTCGTGTCAGTTAATCTCTATTCGTTAATTCCTCTCTCTTTTTCTCTCAGCCTCTTTCTCTCTATTTTGCAATCGCTCTCGCAGAGGAGAGTAAAAAAAAACTAGTTTTGGCACTGCTGGCAGAAATTCTGAGTGCTCGTCACGTGTTGTTCAATTTTCTCCTGGACAGACAGTTGATTTAATGGGAATCGTGAAAATTGCAATTTTTTGAACGACATCTGATCAGCTGGTACCGTCAGGTTCGACTCACTTTTTCGATTATTGGTAATGAACGGATGTGTGAGTGAACTATTTTAGAGGAAGATTTGATAGAGGTAATTTTATGCTACTCAACGCATGAGTATATGGAGAGTTGAAATGTTGAATTTGACAAATATTTGAAAAATTATAACAATTTTACTATAGATTAGTATATGTCAAAGAAATTTTATGGTTTTGAAGGGAACAAGGTAGAATTTCATTTAAAACTTTGACAAATGAGGGACATGTTAAAGAGAATGTATTGATAAATTTTAATAGAAGAAATTCTGTTTTAATTTAGAGTAAAACACTCCGATTTCCATCACTGCGATCAATGGCTATTTTATAACTCCTTGAAAAAAAAATTTAAAAAGTTTATAACTCATACTTTCCTTTCAAATGCACCCTTAGTATAGCACACACCTCAAAATATTTAATTTTCTCCTCAAACGCAATTAATCATGTGCAAGTGCAACAGTCACAATATTCAATAAATACCTACCACGCCCCAATTGAAATTCTACTTCTCATATCTATCAATTTTCAATATATTTAACAATATAGCATCATTGTTTCCCGCATAAAGTTGAAATTATCGAAGTGACATTTAAAAGTTTAGTTATTTCTCTTGAAAGTGAAATAAATTCGCAAGCTCGTTGAAACAGCACAGAAATGGAGAATGGCTCGGAGATACGATAATGCATTGATTATTTTTAACACGACGATAATAATAATAACATAAATAATAACAACAGTAATTATCACGCGCATACGGTTTATGAGTAAGAAGTATATCGCAATCGGTCATCGAACGTCGCTAAGAGGAATATTAAAAGCATGATAAACATTTGTTTCGCGATAGCCAGTCGAGGTTTATCGACTGTAATAAGGCTGGCTGGCCGTTATCATGTTGATTTACAACCGAGTTCATCGCGAGCACCGAACAGAATCATGGAGAATGAGAATGAAAGGGATTTGTCGGAATTCGGTCGATTCCGGTTTGCATGGAGAACAATAAGTAATCAACAACACGTGGAATTTAGCAGGTTGAATTCTCCTTGAGGTTGTTTTAACTTTAATGCGAGAACTGAGAAAATAAGGAAGAATGAAGTGATTGTGTTTGCCAATTTTAGATTTTTTTCCCGGTGACTCTGACTTAATACATAATTTATCGGACATATTTTCTGGTTCCTCAGTTTTTCAGATACTCTACTTTCGAAGTTTTCAATTTTCTAAGTATGTGACTTTTTAGGTACCTGGTTTTGTAGGTATTCAAATTCGTGGATATTCGATTTTTGAGATATATGATTATCCAAACTTCCAATTCTGGTGATATTCAATTTGCTAAATAGCTAAATCTCTAAGCTTCCAATTTTTGTGATATTCAATTTCCTAGGTAGCTAACGCTCCAAATTTCCAACTTTTTTGATATTGAATTTCCTAAATATCTGCCCCTTCAAACTTTCAATTTTTGTGATATTCAATTTCCTAGACAGCTAAATCTCTAAGCTGCCAATATTTGTGATATTCAATTTCCTAGGTAGCTAACTCTCCAAACTTCCAATTTTCATGATATTCAATTTCCTAGGTAGCTAACGCTCTAAATTTCCAACTTTTTTGATATTGAATTTTCTAAATATCTGCCCCTTCAAACTTTCAATTTTGGTGATATTCAATTTCCTAGATAGCTAAATCTCTAAGCTTCCAATATTTGTGATATTCAATTTCCTAGGTAGCTAACTCTCCAAACTTCCAATTTTTATGATATTCAATTTCCTAGGTAGCTAACGCTCCAAATTTCCAATTTTTGTGATATTGAACTTCCTAAATACGTAACTCTCCAAATTTTCAATTTTTGTGATATTCAATTTCTTAGATAGCTAACTCTTTAAACTGCCAATTTTTGAGATATTCAATTTCCTAGATAGCTAACTCTCTAAGTTTCCAATTTTGAAAGGTACCTATATAATTTCTCAGATACCTAATCTCGCAAATATCCATTAGTGCAATTACATAACATCGTGAGTGTCTAACTTCGCAAACAGTCAATTTTTAGACAGTTAATTAGCTAGACTAATTTGTCACATTTACTATATCTAAAACACAATTTCGCCAATCACAAAATTTCAGCAACACCTACTTTTTAAGTATTCAATTTCAGCCATTCAATTTTTCAAACACCAACTTTCTGAATCACTCAATCACTTTTTCTCGGTTTCGTCATTTATTGACAATTCTACGCATTTGTTCGAACTATCCAAAAACTAATTTACAATCATTTAAAGCAAGCAAATTTTACTACAAATTAACAATGTCCTTTTATTAACAAGTTGCACCACCTCTGCCATTACAACATATACAAGAAATACCTGGGCCACCAAGTATTTTTACAAAGGCAGCAAACAATGGATTATTTTTAAATTGTCCCGAGGCTCGATACTTGGAAAACTGAATGAAATAGTTACATAATGCGAAAGAAACATTCTATGCAAATTGAGAATCGGAATACAGTAATTCAAATGAAGATGCAGTTCTATGCAAATCGAATGCAAAAATACGACAATTCAAGCTGAATCAAACGAGTCATCGGGTATCTGATATTTTCTTTGCAGCCAAAGGGGGAATGTTGTATTTATGCACGTACAGTGGAGATAACGTAGAATAAAAACGACACAACTCACTGAATCGGCAAAAAGCAACGTTCGAGTAATAAAATATGTGCATCCACTTTGTAACCTAACGTTATCCCCCCTGCAACTTCTTTCCTCTCGGAAGGACCAACAAAAATTGCTAAACACGTGTAAAATATCAAATAAAATTGCACGTGATTTAACGCAATGCATTGTCTTTCTTTTTATTTTAAAAAGTCCTATTTTAAAATAATAAAATTATGTTCACAGTTAGTTGACTCTGATCTGATTACTCATAATATTTTAAAGCATATTCTTTTAAATATACCAAAGAAAATAAAGTATATAACACTATTTAAATTTTTAACACGCTTAGTTTTTATTGTGCAATTATCTATTTTACCAAATTAACATCCGGAGATATAAAAATATGGTTTTTGCAGTCTTCGTTAACATTAACTGTCAAGCTCTTTCTATACGATTTCTAGGAGAAAGGTACTAATGATTTTTTCTTTGCCATATACAAGAAATTTAAGCTGATAACAAGAAAGAAAATTCGATGGTGTCGCGTACTTTACTAATTACTGAAACTAGACAATTCAATTTTCCTCACGCAGAGCATTACTAGCTATTTTCAAACGAGAAGATTAAATTACCTCAAATAAGGCCACCTTATCTTCGCTATAATCAGATAAATTTTCTTCAAGCCTCCTTAAAAGATATTTAACATTTTCAAAGTTAAAGCAATTTTTGTATAAAATTACAACATATTCATAAACTTTCGCGAAAACAGCCGAAAGCCTGTATTAAGTAGAAATTGTAAAAATTCTTTTGTAAAATAATTCGACCTTACTTTCTGAAAGAATCTAAAAGTTATTTCTTATGATTTACAATTTTGAAATTATGATATACCATAAATTTTTAGTGGTTTTCTAAAGGAATGGATTTTATAAGCCCGCCGATATAATCCCAAGAAACGAGGGCCATAAAAAACGTGCAGTTCGAGCGTGCAACTCGTAAATGTAATTTAAAGAAGCGTTAAATTCTCGATAGAAGACGAAAATTACGAAAATGGACGATCGACGATAAAATATATCGGGTCGAACACGAAGCATTGGCCTGTTTGCGAATAACATAGCGAAATGCTATCTTATCATCAGAGACGGACTGAGAATATATTTATACACTTCCAACAAACAGATAATAGTGAGATAATACACGATAACGGAGAAGGAACCAGAGCCGATCGGATCTTTTTACAGCTACGTAGGCACTCGACGAATGATAAGAATTATTTATTAATCTTTTATATTCCCCGTTGTATTGCCGGCTGATTCATGATGATATTCGCAAGCTCTCATTAAATACGCAGGTGACGTTGATCCAACTAATGACGAGACCAGACAGATAACAGCGAGCTCTTGATTGTTTTGTCAATTTGCCCGTCTTTATAATTACCCAATGAAATAAATCGTTTCTTTCGTATTTTCCCTGAATTCTCTTATTCTTCGTTTCTCGATTTTTTATTTAAACGTCTCTCGGATTTTTAGATTGGAAAATTATCAATTAATTATTTGTATGCATTGTAATTAACAGACCGCGGATTTTTATGCATTTATGACAAATTAAATACGGCTAAAATATACAAAAAGGACATAATATAAAAATATATCTAAAATATCGAAAGTATGGTATTTGTTGTAATATTTATTGAGTGCAATAAATCCCTAGATAGGTTTTCCTGTCTCACCTGCATTTGTGAAATTCGAAATTTGCATAAACATCCGCACTCTAGTCATTAATATTAAATTAAATGTGCCAGCGTTAAATATTGCGTTTTTTACTATAAGTTACTTCCAAAAAGTCAAGTTGCTCCGACTAACTGGCAATCTTGACATAGAAATATGCCGATTGGAAAGGGTTAAAAGGCAGGAGGATATGCCATCGTAGAAAAGAATCGGCAAGAACCGAAAGGCAAAACGTGCAAAGCAAGCTATCGTAATCAGATCGAGAGGGACTAGAAATACATTCGAAGAATGAGGAAGAGATACGAAGAAAAGTTCCAACTACGCCGACTGAATTAAGCATCAGATCGAAAGACAAGAATTTCGAAGGTGGATACGGTCATGCATACACATGGGATTCAAATGACCCGAGATAATACATCGTGAATCAATTCGTCTATACGTGCATACCATCGCTACTACTCCTTCATTCTTCAATGCATATCGTGCTCAATGTGAGCAATTGTATCGTTCAAATTACTTCTTCAACATTGTGCCTTTCCTTATTACTTACTAGTAACTCTAGTAATTCAAGCAAACAAGAAACTACTTCTCAATTTTAACACTAGATCCATGGCAGCTGTTAAATTGACGGATTCCTACTTTTTTAACACTAGATTTACGGATGTTGATATACCTATTTTTCTGAAGTGAGCCAATTTGAATCATACAAGAAAATTTAAGTTTTTTGCAAAGAAAATAGTTTCAAAGCAATTGAAATGAAAGATTTATTATTAAAAAAATTAACCAACCAATATATTATATATGTAGTAATTAAATTTTGAATGAGCCAAATTGGCTCCGTAAATCTAGTGTTAAAGTGTTTGTTCAATTCAACAGAGTAGCAGTAGAGTAATAGAAGTAATATGTTTTAAAAAAAAATACGTAACTTAATGTTAATAACTTAATATTTAAATATGTCAGAATTAGCTGCCGTAAATCTCGTTAAAATTAACCAAGGTCAGAAGGAGAGGTTCCGAATTTTGTGTAAGAACCCCTTAAAACTAGATCTACAGATCCAATTTCGCTCATTCAAAATTTGATTACTACATGTATAACATATTGGTTGGTTAATTTTTTAATAATAAATGTTTCACTTCAATTGATTTGGAACTATAATATTTTCTTTGCAACAAATTTCAATTTTTTTGTATGATTTAAATTGATTCATTTTAGAAAAATAGGTATATCAACATCCGTAAATCTAGTGTTAAATTGATAGAAGAACCATATAGTAAGTATTATAAGTTTATGTTATAATTTTTTACATCTTGTTTCTTCTTCTTCCAAAGTACTTATTTACTTTATTAAAATATAATCGATATAAAGTTGGTAGTTCTAGAAATAAACCAAGATAAAAATACATTTCAACTGGAGTCCAATTAGTGCGGGAAAAGTCTCAATTAAAAATTCCGTAATTTCTGAAACATCAAGAAACTTCTATTTTTGAAAGGATCAAGTTAGCTCTGAAAGTTTTTTATTTATCGTGAAACGAGTAGTGCTCATTCGCTCGAGGAACGTGAATGACGCAAGACGAAGATCGTTGGTGTATTTAATAATCACAGCTGTTTTAACTATACCTGATAAGGCTATTATATTCACAGAAAAAACACGTTACATAAACTCATCGTTCCTCTGTATTTAATGGCACACGTTTAATGCAGATTAATCATGAATTATCTTCGGATTTACAATCGAATACGAATAAAGATTTGTTAGTATTAAAGATATTTGCTACTCTTTCATGTGTAAGTGGAATATAACTTAAATAGACTGTAATAAAATGGCAATAATACTTGACAAGCTACTCGTTGTCAAGAAAAATTCTAAATTTTAGGAACTTCATCCATTGATCCTCAAAAGAGCAAAATATGAGAAGCTTTATATAGTCGTTTGTGCATTCGCGTTTTCAAGGTCTCTCTTGTAACACAAAATCTTGCGTTTAACGATTGTTATAATTTTGTAACTGTAATTTGACCAAAAATTAGAACGAAATAATGTCTTGGAAAATATAATTCTAAGTCGCTCTACAATCTTCCACAATTTTAAATATCATGGCTACAACATTGAAAAGAAATTATACAACTCTCATAAACCGCTTGTCCTATGATCTGTTTTGTGTTTACCTGCTCTATAATTCAGAATTGAATTGCTAAAATAAAAATAGATTAGTGATTCTTAATATTTCGTATAATTTAACGTAATATTAATATTACAGAAATAATATTATCGCGTCTCGATTAAGATTTTCAATTTCATAGGTTTTGCAATATTTCAAAATTTCCTATCTCATTTACCTCATAAGGAGTGTCACTCGTCCTTGTAGAGCAAGGGGTTAGAGTTATATTCCATTAAATATTTAGTTTATCCAATCAACTAATTACATTACACCTACCCATACTCCATAATTGTCGATACCTCATCACCCGCAAGTTAAAAATCTCTCTCAACATTCTGCATTTAAAAAATGAATTAAAGGCTCTCTAAAAGGTCAATGTCAAGTTTTCCCTCTGCAGAAAGCATCATAGTGTCTTAAACGACATGGTAATTTCGTCTCAAAAGTGACGATCTCGCAAACCCACGATTTATTCTCGACCCTGGCAGTTTTCATAGTCGGAACCTTGGAGGATCGAGCGAAGAAGGTAAAATTAAGTCCTTAATGTGCCTCGAAGGGCGACGGCTGGCAAACTATTCGCAGTATACAAATGCGAGACATATTTTCCAAGTCGTAGCGGAGCATTAAATTTCCGACGAGCCACGCCAAACGACTATAAGAGAGCCACGACAGAACCTGCTGACTCCGCTGGCATGAAACACTCGAGGATTCCTACCTACGTGCTCGGTCAGCAGACGATGGGAACTTGCTGACTATTCGCATTTCAACCCCCTCTGTTAACAACAGAGCCACGTTCCAGCGGATCGAAAGGTGAGAATTTGACAGTTGGAAAATAAAGAGTGCTTTTCGAAGAATACCTGGGTATCTCGTATTCTTTTATACTCTTGGGTTGTTCTGGTATTTTTGAATTCAGATAGCGTTTTATCGAGGATGTATAATTTTATAATTTGTTATATTTATATTTATAATATTTATGTTGAATTATACTTTGTTTCTTAGTATGGCATTTTTGTACGAAATTAACGTCGATTTTGGAATTTGATAGTAGCAGCTTCTCCTAGCTGCATTTTTGAGATGTATGCAGAAAATTTCATTTGATATAGAGGGAGTTATTAATTACCGAAACTTGAGATTATTATTTCTCTGTATAGATACTATTTACAGATAGTTTAAACTCTTTTAACCCGTTGCCGTACGATTTCTTTAGTGATTGCCACGGCAAGAATTCAGAATCAAATTGATAAAATCAAAATTGATCAGGGATTTTTAATATGTCGTGTAATTTAATGTAATATCGATATTATAGAAATAATTATGTACTGTCGTTTTGCACTGATATTTTCAATTCCATAGGTTGTGTAAAACTTGAAAACTTCCTGTTCAATTTAAAGCATCACTCGTTATTTTAAGGCAAAGGGTTAAAAATCTACGACAATAGTGCTGAAGCTTGCACTTTCAATCAATGACCTCAACCTTGAACTCTGTGTTCATTATCAAATCCTACTTCAAAGTCAACATCAAGTCGTGAAAGTCATCAACAAGTACGATCGTAAATGAATTAAGTAACATCAATTTGATGTGAATACCTTGCTATCAATTATTCTCTCTCGCCCAATTAACACATTCTATGCGGGTGTTTTGTAACGCTACATTAAGACTCAAGAGGAAAACTTGTTGAAAAATTTGTACGAATTTGATTTTTACAAAAAAATTAATATAAGCTGGAAACTGCTTTCTCTCTAAATTCGAAAATGTACTTAACTTTTCAAGTCTAAGTAATTACTGCAACGGATCGCCTTTTTTAAACTGTCTATGCACAGTCCAAAAAACGTATTTTTACGTGGCCCGCATAAAATGTGTTAACATCAGCTACCAGACACCGTAGAATCGTCAAACTCCAAAATTAATTTCATTGAAATCAATTGTAACAAGAAACACCAATGTCCATACTGCAACACGAGACCACAAGAAATCAACATCCGCGTTTAAAAAAAGCTAGTAATTATAGAAACCATAATTAACGAGCAACAAATCTACAGGGTTATAATGTGATTCGATTGATAAAATCGCAATATTATTCACGGGCGAATTTACTCGTTCATCGTCTCATGAATTATTTATTCAGCCGTGCATCCCGCGCTTGGATTCTTCGGCACGACCGTCGCGTTCCAACTGCTGTTATTACTTCTCTTTCGTGGTACTTTTAGAAACGAGATCACTCCACGTCGTCGTCGACGACGACGATGGCGACGACGGAGGAGGAGGATGCGTGCAACGCGTTCTGACCACACGAGGATTTATTTCCCAATTATGAGAATACGACGGCAAACTGAGATCAGAGACGAGGGAGAAAGGGGTTGAGGGTTGCTCGGTGAAAGAGGCGAAAAAGGGACAAAACGAATGGGGAGAAACGAGTTGCATGGACCCATGGTTTGCCTTCTCAGAAATCTCTTTTGGTCTGGTCCATTATTTTCGTCCAATCACGAAAGGGTTTGCTTTCTTTTTTTTTTATCTTGCGCTTTTATTCTCCAAGTTCTTCGATTCTTACTTTGCAATCTGAAGATTTTCGAGCTATTCGAAAAAGAGGAGCTTGGTGTAACGAAAGATGTGTTTGTAGCTTTGTTCAGGGTGGGTTTTTGTGCTCTGGATTACTGAGAGGAATGATGGGTGCGAGAAAATGGGGGACGTTGATCTGTTACGGTATTCTTCTCTGATTTTGATCTTTGTGATCTTTTTTGGATTTGTGAATGAGGAGTTTTAGGTATTGGCGATTGATACGGCATTGGTAATTGATAGAAGAGATTTAGATAGTAGTTACTATTTAGATAGAATTACATTTAGATATTAGTTACTATTTAGATAGTATTACATTTTTATAGTAATTACTATTTAGATAGAATTACATTTATATAGTAATTACTATTTAGATAGAATTACATTTAGATAATAATTACTATTAAGATAGTATTATATTTATATAGTAATTACTATTTAGATAGAATTACATTTAGATAACAATTACTATTTAGATAGAATTACTTTAGAAATAATTCATAGAAGAGATTTGGACGTACTGGATAAATATTTTGGCAGAAGACTGACGAAAAAAGGGGCTGAACAACTTTGGCCTTGAAATTCTACGATTTAAATAGACAAAAGAGATAATTAGTACTTCAGATTAATTTTGTTTCTCTTGCAGTGGAAAAAGAGTGATATTTTTATAATAAAGTTGCGTATACGAAGTTTTAAATTATTAGAAAATGTCCTGCAACAAATACACGATAAATTTGTTTGTTCTAAGCGCTTGATAAATGCAGCTCGCGATTCCGTACGTGGAGAAAGCCGAGCCTCTATGGAAAACATTTTGCTTGGTGCAAAATTCAAATAAACATTTCCAAAATGCTTTGGTTTTCTTTAAAAATGGCTCATGCTATATTTAACACAGAGTGGATTATCTTATCGTTTATCTTGTACATACAAAGTTAAGCAAACGAGAGGTTCAGGAAGAATAATTGATTTTCTTTCAAATAACACCTTGGCAGTATTCTTAATGCTTTTATTTGAAGATAGAAGCACATTCGAATGTATTTCTTTCACTGATTTTCCAAGGATATTAAATATTTACGACAATTACGAATGAACGAATACACCCGTTGTTTGAAATTAAAATGGATTTTAGACTAATGAGAGCTCCACTTATTTCAATTTTTACTGAGAAACATTTTTCCCATTAATATTTTATTACATTGTGAACGGTATAATATTGAAAAAAAGATTATATTCATAAAAGCTACTGAAACTAAGATATTTTAAAAAATATACTTAATGAATTGTTACAATTTCGCGTATCGATAGAAAGTTCTATTTTACAGAGAGAAATTGAAGATATCCAATATCATTTCATGATAAGTAACCTTTCACGGATGATAAAAAAGTGGATATATTCGAATGTTTTCAGATTTGTAGTCTTTTAATCGACAAAATGTCTATTTAGTAAAGTGACTCACGTTGTAATTATATTTCATCTACTGTCATTTTGAAAAAATGGAAAGCTGAAGATATTATGAAAGATAACAAATGGAGATTGTAACACTCGTTTAAAAGTAAAATAATGTTGGACTTTCCAGGTGCATCGTTATACTTTGGAAAAAAAAATAAAGCCTCGTAAAATTAGATCTTATTAAACCGTTCACTCGCTATGTCCGTTCTAATGAACATTGCGAATCTTTGCAACCGAAGGGAAGGTACTACTCTTGTAATTATTCGTTAGCTTTTAATTGCCCGTATTTAATTATTTCTTTCACTGGAAAAATTATACCTGGAAACGAGAAGATTAGTCAGAAAAATGTCAGGTAAAAAGGTTGAAAATCATATAATAATATTAAACCCTTTTATCTACAAGTTGAAAATTCTGCGAGTTTCAAATTATCGCTTAAAACAATAACGTGAGAATCCATTATTCCAAATTTAAACAAAGGTTGACCTAATCTTCGTGTTAACACGTTGAACGCCGTTGATATTTTGCTTGTTTCGTCATTTCTATTGAAGTGAAACTTTTTCTATTAAAATCACAAATTTATGAAGAATAAACTTTCAAGACACTGACATATCAATATTCAGCAAATCTTGATCTTCTTAAGGCCAATATTTAAATATTCAATATCTTAGAAAATTCATAAATATTGCAATTTAAACATAACATGAAATTTCATTGAATTTAATAGCCCCCATGGCAGTCAATGTGTTAAAATTACAAATTCTAAAAAAAAATTTCAATTACATTCTGAAAATGCAAAGTAATTTCAGATCAACCCAGTATATTATCCAGAACTTTTGATCATTAATACTGATCATGAATTTCACTAATTAATTTTGCATCAGGATATACGGTAATTTCAAGCGTGCATAACTGCGTCAGCTTCCCAGAAAGGTGTGAATTATTATGCCGCTCCTGTTCCTTTCTATCAGCAGAATGTATCACAAATTACAACGCAATTCATTCTCATGTTCTACATCGGCTGATGATCCAGAGGAGAAAATTATTATTTACTGTCTACGACAAACCCAGAAATTCCGATGCATAGAAGCGCAGACAGTAAGTTACGCTTTTTCGTTGCGCAACGACGAGACTCGTGGGACGTTCTTATCCAATTTGCTGCACAGCGTCGGATGCGGTCAAAGGTAAGTGTAACCTTTGCACGGATCAGCGACCTTGCGCTCGTACGGCAGTGTCACCGACCGGCACGTAAAGAGAGAAACAGGGATGGAGATAGAGCGGCGGCTCGATATCTATCTAACGGGTCACCTAATTTATGTACGAAGGAGAGACAGAGAGACAGAGCGACAGAGACAGACAGAGAGTGAGGGAGAGAGAGAAGATGCTGGAACAGAGAGAAAGGGAGCAGAGATCAAACAGAGAAACACAGAAAGGGAACAGAGAGCAAACAGAGAAAGAGAGGCAGAGTGCAAAGAGTAGAAAGATAAAGGAGAACGCGAGAGAAAGAGAAAGAGGATGCTAGAACAGAGAGAAAGGGAGCACAGAGCAACCAGAGAAAGATAGAAACGGAACAGAGAGCAACCAGAGAAAGAGAGGCAGAGAACAAAGAGCAGAAAGATAAAGGAGGAGTAGAGACAGAGAGAACGTGAGAGTGAGAGAGAGAGGACTCCAGACAGAGAGAAAGGAGCAGAGAGCAAACAGAGAAAGAAAGGCAGAGAGCAAAGAGTGGGAAGATAAAGGAGGAGTAGAGAGAGAGAGAGATGTCGCAGCTGGAACCTGTATCCGATCGAACGAGATTAGAGCCCACGATGGCTCTCTAACACACAGCCTAATCCGCCTAACGTCGTCCGTTAGCGACTTATGGCTCCACGAAGCTCGCCATTACGACATCACGATATCCCCAGAGCTCTGCATGAATACGTCCGCAAATGCGTGCATACAGGGTGTTCCAAATAGTGAGGATGTCAATTTGAACGACCTTCGTCTAGCACGTATTTCAAACTTTGAGGAAAATTCATTCTGGAGAGATATGTACAACTTCATTCGTTACGTAATTGATAAAATATGTTTGCGGATTTACGTAACGATAGTAGAATGTTTTATTGAATTTCCAGTTAGATACTACGGAATTTTCTGTACGTTTTACATAGAAGTGTGTCGACAGATATTTGAAACAACGAAACAATTTCTTGGTAAAGTGACACAATAAAACTGGAAGACTTCTAATGATATTTAAAGTTATACGAAAGAAATGCTTAAGATCATTAGTGAGGTTTATTCCACGCATTAACTGTTCCACATCTGAAGACATAATTACCCAGATGCAACGCAATCTACGCGTTACTTCTCCACCGGTTAATGACTTCCTCAAACCTAATTTAATATCGTTCCAATAGAAAACCAAAACTCTCTATCTCCACGAAAACTTCCATCTTCATCAATCCCGAAACATCATAAACGCAATACCACGTATAATCCCAACGATAAAATCTATTAAAAAATCATCAGAATCTCTTCAACAATATTCTACGCCTATCAAAATCAACCTGCATCTTCCCAATCAGCCACGCCTCTCCATCCCAAGAACCCCGGTCAAACCCGGAAACCAAAGTATACCTTCTCCATCTCGACGTTCCAATCACCGCCCTATCCAATTCCAAGATAATACAAAAACATCTTCCAAATACCTGACAAAACCTATCCAGACGTCTCACCGTATAATCAGATAACCCGAGCGAGTCGATCCATAAATACCTGAAACACTACTCGCGCCTCAAAATTCATCCCACGCGTTGGACGAAGATTAAGTGTCAGAGATCGTTTCTCAAAGCCGCGCAACAACCTTTCCGACCGTTTTACCAGCCAGGACAGCTTTCATATCGGCTCGGATTAATTTCACCGGAGCACCCAGTATGTAATCGCAGAACGTTCAACACACGTGCGATCCTATCGTGCACGATCCTCCTTCCCTGTGTGCACTTTGCTTTCACGTACATCACGGATAACTGTACTGCCAGCGGAGAGAGACTGGTTACCGTGTGTATATACATGTACGCGTATATACAAAGAGAACCAAGAGAGAGAGAGGGAGAGAGAGGAGGAGATAGCAAAGAGAGTGAGATAGGAACACGAAGAGGAGTTTATACGCGGAGAGACAGGCACGATTTATGCGCGTATGCTCTCTCGAGTGCAGAGAGGAAGAAGAGACCGTAGGAGTTTCCACAGCGGCATACTGACGACGCGGTAATTAACTTTGCACAGGATTAGAAGGCGTGGGTACCGAGCGAATTCACGGCGAACGAACTCTTCGTGATTCACCCGGAGGGCAAGGGGACACCGGAGGAAGTCAGGTGGAACACAGCCGCTCCTTCCTCCTTACAAGCGAGAAAGCACCAGGCCTCGTCGAGGACGGTGGCCCATGCTTTGACGTTGCCTTTTGTTTCCACCGTTTTCTTCGCCTCGTCCTCTCGCGTAATGAGATAAATACGCTGCGACGATTTTATACCGGGTTACTAATGAGCAGTGTCACTGGAAATTAACCCTTTCGGTGGAGTGGCTGCGAATGAAAAGGGTCCTGCTGCCGAGGGGAACGTGAATCGTAAGTTTCAACGGGTTTGCTAACAGATGCATCTACGTGGCAGGATGCACGATGGTGGCCGTGTGCGATTTGTGGGGTTAATAGGTTTGGGGAGGGTGTTTTGGATGTGGGCGATTTAAGGTAGGGGTTGTCAACTTGTGGGTATGTGTGATCGACTATTTTGTGAAATTGTATCTCGATGGAACAAGTGATGATGGGAGAGCAGGTTTGGTGAATGTGAATGTTGTTGAGGGTAATTGATAAAAATAGCTTTGCAATTAATCACTCGTTTGTGACTGATTTGTTGGCTATCCCTAATTTAAAGGTTGGATTGCGTGGAATGAAATTTGAAAAAATAAGAGATAATTTTGTGAATGCTTAGTAGAAGATATTACCATAAAATTCCCATTGTTCTGAAGGTTCTTCGGAAGTTTCAAAAGTGAACATTTTGTCACGTTTATAGCAAAATTTGTTATCACTGGATGACATCTGTGTTTCTCTAGTTACATTAGTTCTAATGAAAGGAAATTTTTTCTATTAAAATTACATTTTATTAGAGCGCTGATAATATATAATAGAATTTAGCGTACTAAATAATTCCTCGCATATTCTTAATTACAATGTAAAATGAGTGATCCTACAATTTGAAAAATTCCTTTCATTCCACTTTGTGCAATGCAACAGTGCCTCGACATTACAATGTAGAAGTTTAATTGCAAGACAGCAATTTGTAACATCACATTCTCAAATTCCACCTGAATTAACCTTTCGAATATTAGAGATATTCAGTGCTACAATTACATGTCCACAAAGGATAAATACATCACAAAGTGTAGAAATAACGAGATATTCTCTTCGAACGGAAAGGTAGCCTCGAGTGCAAATTACGACTACTTAAATTTCTCCAACTTCCTCGACAACCGTTGCATTATGTCGCGTAACAAGGCACAATAAATGACTAGCTTCTAGTTTCTTTCACCTTAGATTACCTTCTTCCTCCTGCATCTGTAAATGATCGAAGCTATCGATGAAAAGAGCGCAAAACTGAAAGTCTCGATTGCAACGATGGAAAGTTGGATAACAAGGATGATAAGTCTCCGCAGAGGTTTAATCTCGATGGTGTTTTAAATGGCAAAGTATTTAGAACGTTTCTTGTTGTGTAAATGCGAGAAAGGTTTTTAGTGAAATGCGAGCTATTTGGTTTTGAAGAAGAAGCTTGAAGAATTCTTGATGAGATTTAAATTTTTACTCAAGAAACTCATTTAGGATTGGACTGAGTATAAATGTTCGATTAAAGCTTGAATTGCATCTTTGATGGTTAGTGCAATGACCTCATTTCGTTAATTTTATCGTGGGATTCACTCCAATTTTCATTAGGAGGGTCGTATAATAGAATGAAATAATTGTAATAAAATATTATAGTTACTATGAGATTATACTCGACGTGGCTTCCATCGCAATTAATACTTCATAAATTTTCTTTTCGCTCCGGAATTTCCCAAAGATTTCAAATTTTCAACCAAATATTCTTCAACATTCTTTAGCTACTGTCTTCGCCCAAAAATAAAGAATAATCAATCGGAAAGAATTTGGTGAAACTTCACTCAGTGAGAAACTACAAAAATACTTTGAATCGCAAAGAATTAACTATCTGATATAAACTATCGAAAATCTCCAATTTAGTGATATGATTAACCCCTTTCCGTGTCATTTACTTTGTGACTGCCTCCGCAAAAATTCAGAATTCAGAATTCAAATTCAGAAGATTCTTGACATGTATTATAATTTATCGTAATATTAATATTATAGAAATAATTTTATCGCTTCTCACTGACATTTTCAATTTAATAGGTTTTGCAAAACTTGAAAATGTCGAAATTTCAAAAACCAAGGAGTTAAATACCTGTACCTATGATTATCACCAAAATTTGTCAAAAAATTAAGTTACTCACAATCAATTATACGTCTATTTATTTCTATCTCCATTTCACCGTTAGGTATATTCGTTTTTCTAAATAACCAAAAATGCATCCATCCGCTTAAATTGTAAATTGGAGGAGAAAATAAATCCTACAAACCAGTCTTCGCACAAAGTGGAACGTCAGGATTAAAGAAATTAGTCTGATGCAAGAAAGCAGACAAGGAAGTGAGAGCACTTTTTATTACACAAACGAATAGCAATCACGAAGTCCAAGTAAGTCGATAGGTAAGAGAACGCTCGTTCCGAGTTGAAAGACACCGAGAAAATCAGGTGGAACGGCAGGTGTCAGTTTCGAGCGGAAGAAGAGTTTCGATTGACAACGCCAGAGAGACATTTCTTCTTCCATTTCTCCGTTTCCCTTTCCAGATAATTTTCTTACACGCAGCACGAGAGAACTGTCTTCGATAATTTCACCTCATAGCTGTCGCGTCAGGTGGCATAATTTATGGGGAAATGCAATCATCGTTATTATCATTTGCAAGTAACATGTCTCGATTAACCCTTTGCGCTTCTATGTCGAGTCTCGCTCGACATTTTTAAAGTCAAAACCAATAGATGTTAACGTGCGAAAGAAAAGCTATTTCCTGTGATGATAGTTTAAAACAGATGCGTATTTTTACTCGTTAAGTAATTTGCAGAGTTAATCTTTAATGGAGATCTTTCGGTTTGAAGGAGTAATTTAGCGAGAAAGTGGAGGAAAAATGGCAATAAATTTTTAATGGAGAAGAATAACAAGAGCTAATCGGAGAGCTAGGAATATTGGAAGTTAATTTCGCTTTGTGTAGATTATAAAAATATGAACCATGCAGGAAAGTCTGACAAGTATAAAACTTTAAAAAAAGAAATTGCGATTATAGAAGAATGTATTCAGCAGTAAAATAAGTGATATTTTATTCACGTTATCTTTTCGTAGATTGTCGCTTCGCAAATGCGAATGCAACAAGATATATTATAGATTCATTTCGAAGATTGAAGATAGATTTGATATCTGAGAAATTGATTAATTGATAAGCGAAGAATTTCACACTGATATTCGTACTTTAGAAGTTACGGGAATTTTTAAAAACTATTTTTGGAAGAAACAAAGATATCGAAGATATGTTGAAAGAAACAGTATCTACATTTTTCGTTTTATTTAAGTTTAAAAGATTTAAAATCTCTACGGTCATATTTCGATGCTTAAAATCTTATTCCATGCGGAAGTTATGGTGACTATGGTGGTAAATGCTCGGACTCGCAATCAGTGGGTCTCTTTCACCTCCTTCCTTTTAATTCTCATCTGCGGGAAATATTTTCTAAATTGTCGTAAATTGTATAAATTCCGTGCACCAAAATCCACGAAAATCAGTTGATGAGTAAAAGGATCTTTTCGCAAATAAATATAAAACGCAATAATATAGTGCAATAATATAAAAAAAAATATCACAATTATTAATACACCCTAAGAATAAAAAATATTAACACTAGATTTACCAAGCCAGTCAAAATGACTGGTACACAATTTTTTACAAAAATTCTACGAGGTTATGAGAGTGTCGTAGAATAAATATTTTTCGTCCATCGTATAAAACATAAATTACCGAATCTATCATCTTTTCCACGTCTTAATTTTCCTTGCTTTAAGGTACATATTTAACATATTTAAATATAATAGATTTCACGCTGGTAAATCTAGTGTTAATAGAAGATCCGCAATTTATAGCTGGTTGGATTGAATTTCTTAATTATCAGACGGTTAAACTCGTCTTCGCCAGTTAAAAGTTCAAAGGGGCCATCGTTTCGCAGAGAATCGCACAGGAAGCTAGCGCAATGGAGGTTAAAAGCGGAATCGACTTAAAATCATGGCTTCTAATGCGAGGAAAAGTTCGAAATGAACTTCAGCCGCTATGCAAGTGCTGCTTCTTGAACGTCGACATGACAAAGTAATCGAAGCAATTTTCTTTGCCGCTCGGTGCTCCGGATGCGAAAAGTTCTACGCCAACGCTCGAGGTAATTTCATAGCCGCGGGTGGTGCAATGCTTGCATCGAAAAATCCAAAGCAAAAGAACGGAAACTTTCCTCGCAACTTTTCCTCTCCTGCTCGCTTATTTTCCCGCCCCACGTCAAACTTTCGACGCTACGATCCTCCTGGAGCTATTCTCAACATGTACTCTCACGATAAATTACTTTTTATCGGCCAACAATTCGTATATTATCTCTTAATAATCCGGAATTTAATGTAGAGTCGGAGGCTCGATTTTAGTTTGATTCTTTGTACGTTCTTTTGAAGAGTTTGAAGAAAAGTTTACGTATAATCGAGCTGCAAAAAAGGATTCTCAATTTCTTGGCTGTGGAATAGATTTTAGAGAATAGTTATCTAAACTGAGGGTGGAAATAAGCGTCTTATTGTTTTATTGTTATATTTCGACTTTAATCCTATTCGGGCAGAGACTTTTCGAATGTCGAAAGATAATCGTTAATTTGACGATTAAAAAACATCTTTTTTATCGGAAATTCAGAGAGTAAAATTATACAAATTATAAATTACTATTTGGAAAATGATTAGATCAACATTTAAAATCTGACTGTAACTATATTCAGAGTTTTGATATATGACTGACTGTAATCAGAGTTACAATATCAGAGATTATAATCAGAGTTTCACTCAGACTGTATATATGTGTTCGTAGTCCTGAAAGAGTTTTAACATATGTGTCTTACAATTAATTATACAAATTTAATTACAAAAGTATTTACAATTACTTTAAAAAACTGATATATTATAAAGATCCTAAATTTAGGTGGTATACAAGCTTGTTGAAAATAAATAAGAATTGAAAAAATAAAGATAATCTTTAAGACTGGTATTTTGGAATTCGGAGGAGTATTTTTTTCCGGCAACGTACGATGATAATGCTGAAATTATTGTTTCATTCGTTGCACATATTATTATTCAAATTTGTACGTAATGCAAACTTTCACGCCAAGATAAACAGGAAAAAGAATATTTGAAATGGAAGGCGCAACATGCAGAAATACGAAAAATGACAGCGTAATATTTATCCAAAACGGTTTCATGCCAAGCTGAATTCTCGAGATTTCGTAACGGCGGGACACTTGCGTCATTCCTAAAGAAACTTCAGGCAATACTTTTTACAAGTTTCGATTGCTAATTCGCGAGATTTAAAGAAAACAACTAAACACTTATATTTAATCATATTATCGCAGTTCTACGTTAAATCGTCATTCTATATTTCCAAAATAATTTTCTTTTCCACTTATACGAAACATCTAACAATACAGATCATGATTTATTCTTCGAATGCCCCAATTTGGCAAATTACAGAGAAATATATAAAAAAGAAACAAAGAAAACAAAAACTATCGTCTAACACTATTTGCAAGTACTCCGAAGCAAAATAATGATTAAGAAATAATTAGAAAATGCAACAAATCCAATTCAAGAAGTTAAATTATTACACAAATAGTAATTTATATTTTGTATGTATATTAATAGCCTAATTTTCAGAAAATAGGTGGTTCTAAACATTCAAATAAATGGTTATTTCTCAATATTCAAAATTATCTCCGAACGCAAAGTGTTAAGTTATCAATATTACTCTTCCTCTACAACAGTATCCTTATCATCTAATATACTCCACAAAATATCATAACAAATGACACAGTTTCGAAAAATTTAAACACTAATTTCAACCCCTAACAATCGAATTAAAAAATACAACAATAATAAACTTTCCACCGACGTATTAAATTCCTATAACTGATTATTTCTCACTACTCGAAAATTGCTTCGACTGCAATGGATTAAGTTATCAAAATACTCTTCCTCTACAACAGTATCCTTATCATCCAATATACTCCACCAAATATCAAAACAAATATCACAGTATCAAAAAATTCAAACATCAGCTCCAACCCCTAACGCCCAACTAAAAAATACAACAATAACAAACTTTCCAGCGACGTGTCAAATTCGCAAATCGGTCTCGTAACCGGTAGCGCCGACTTTAAGCCACTTTAAGGCCATCGAGGAGGAAACAACGTAAAGAGGCTTGCAGCGAACGAAGAAACACTCGGCGGGCTCTATTGTTGCGTACCGCAGCGGCGTGGAGTGCATAATTAATGACCTTCGCGCCGGTCGAGTTTTGCATTGCAAATTCCACTTGGAAGCGGTCGCACACGCGCATGCTCAGAATCGTCGGTCTCGCATAAATAAACGAGCTTACATGCACGCACATCTTCCAAGGAGGTGAACAAGTGGTGGAGAGGAGACGAACCCGTTGTTCGAGAGCACAATAAACAGCGTGAAAGTTTCAGGATCGTCGTCGAGTATCCCATGGCATAACTCTACGTCCGTCCACAGTATTACTGTCGCCGACCTCGTTTTTGTTCGTGCCGTCATTAATCGTGTTACACTCGGTCGAGAAGCGAGCCAAGTGCAGAACCGGCGCGCGTCTGCCATTTTTCATTCATAATTTTCGGTCAACGGCGAGAAAGAGGGTGGAGGGGAAGGGAGAGTGAGTGCGTTTCTGAGAGAGAGAGAGAGAAAGAGGGTGGTGGGAGGTAGAGATGTTTGTACGTGAATGTAATTAATGACCGCCCTCGCGAAACTCGCTAATTAAACTTCCAACCCCCTCTGGGAGCAATGTCCGCTCTTCGCGAAAACTCGTTGATCGGCAAGATTAATCGTAGGAAGGAAACTGCCGTGTTATTTTTCAAACAACTGCTCGGAATTGCACGAGTGTGCCATTCGTCTTTGATGGGGGGTGAGATAAGAATGAATGAAATTAGGTGGATGGTTTTCCTTGCGATTGTACTCTGCGGGAAATATAATGTAGATGATAATTATTGTTAGTAATTATATATATATATCTTTATTTTACTTGTGTTGGCTTGTCAGCCCTTATCCAAGTTACAATAAATAACACAAAATATAACAATAACAACTTATTACATTTATTGTTAGTAATTTTATTACGATATTTGTCAGATGTACTTGAGATTTGTCGATGATAACGATTTCTTAAGAGTTGAAACAATATTAACCCTTCGCGCTCCAAATTATTTTATTAACTTTTTGTCAGATAAGCAAATATAATCTCGGAAAATTGTCTACTGTTGATTATTCGTTTTTATTTAATACTAGGAAGAATTGTAGATACTGCGGTGTATTCCTGTTAAAATGCAACATTATTGTTGATTTCGAAAAGTCGATAATTAGTATATGAAACATTAAGTGTCACAGAAAGCTGTGTCGAGTGTAGCTCGACATAGGAATGCAAAGGGTTAACCCTTTGCAGTCGAGGACTTTTTAGTTCGGATGATCTAGCAACTCCAGATGATTTTGGCTAAATTAGGCAAGTGTTTTACAAGTACTTTGAATTTATTTGATATTAAGGAGACAGACGGAGCCGGGTTGACGAAAAAATTTGGGATAAAAATACCTTATCCTATTGGAAACAGATATATAGAACTCGAGAAGTGCCAGGGTGCCTCTCCACTGCAAAGGGTTAAGCGTGATAATAATTTTTAAAGATTTAGTGTCTGATGGAATGATACAATTTCATTTGAACTGATAAACTGCGATCTTTTTATCGCGATCACCATAATATTTCTTCTGTATGTAGTAAAATGGGAGGTTGAAGGTCAAGAGTGTGAAACGCACAATGTGCGTTATTTTAAAAACAATTTTGAGTGTTTCAAAAAGCGACGAGTAATTTTGAATATCAAGATTGCAACAATGTACGAAACGCAGGTAGGTGCACAAATATTGCATGATAATAAATTTCTGTCACCCGGAATCTGTTAATTCCTGAATACGACGTACATTAATCTCGTTTAAACCAGTTTCCTTTCCCCCTTTCGCAAAAGAGATATATATCGTAAAGTGATAAAAGGTAATACATCTTCTTAACCCTTTACAACGCTCTTTTGACCTTCAAGTAACCTATACCTGACCTCTCATTGTCTAAACTCCCTATTATAATCCTACTATTGTAACCCCATTTCTATAAACTTTCTTTCCCATAAAATCCTCCTAACTCCCCTACTCACTTTAAATAGAACCATTAATATTTCCCACTTCACCGCTGCTCAACTTCCACACAAAAATTCAAACCATCAAAAATGACCAAACCACCAAAAACTCCTTATCGCTCCAAAACGTCACGTTATAAATAAAACAGCATCGACCGATAAAACATTATCACGTCGCATGCAATCTATCACGTCCATCGAATTTCTCAAAATCCCCCACTCCCCATTAAAACGTAATAAACCAGTTACAATCCCATACTCCTCCAAGGTCATCTACTGTCCACGCACGATTCCAAACCACAAAGTCACATTTTCCAGCAAACCCGACGCAACGTAAAGAAACGTTCCACGAATACTGACCTCCGTGTCTCTCAACCAAGCCAGGATGCTCGAAAACCCAATCGACACCGTTGAAATAAATCTCCTCACGTTCCTCCCTTCTTACTATCACTGAACAAATACTTCACAATTCAATTCCGTGCCTTTTCTTTCACCTCTATCACTGTCTTCTTATACTATCTTCCCGACACACTTTACCATAAAAGAACTGTGTTAAATTTATAAAAAAATTTAAAAAAAACGAACCACAGAGCATCCAAGGCCCGCGTGGCACGCACTCTGTAATTTTTCTCGAAGACTCTTCGCGAGGCGGCAATCGTTTCGTACACTTGGCCGAGCTTCTTTATCTGCTCGAGCGAAATGGCAAACACGTATGTCGATAAGCCATTATCAAAATTATCGACTCAATGACGAGCACTGACGAGAATGATCTACGGGAGACCGAGCACGCCGAGTCACGTTTCTGTAGGACTTCTCAAGGATGAATCGAGTCGACTGGGAGAACGGGGCCCCAGTCGTCGCGTCCGGTCGGAACGAAAGCTCGTAAAAGACTGCCGGGACACATTTTCGTCCGGGAGGAAAGGGCAGGTAGTGGCCCAGGGGCGTTGTGTAAAAGGAGCCTCTCTGGTTATGCACCCATACGTGTCTGCGACGTGTCTTTATACGTTGCAGCGGTTCTCATTATGGTGGGGTGGACTTTTTTTTTTTAGCTCCTTCGGAGCGAGAAACTTGTACCGGCGTTCCGTTGATTTATTAAGGATTGAGACACGAATGGAGTATCTTTCTATGTCTTTTTTTCGTATCTTTTATCTCTTGGATGAAGAAGTTAATTAATTTATTTGGGTTCTTCTTGCTGGAGTTGCAGGTACAGGTTGGAAATTGAAGTTGAAGGGGATTGTGACTTTGTTCAGTCTGGGGGATAAAAATGTTTGTTGGTTAGATAATGTGGAGTTAATAATTTAGAAATGTATTTTTTTCGAATTTGGTTGATTGGTGTGGCTAATTTGAAATATAATAATGTTAACGAATTTCTCTGTTATTTAGTACTGCTAATAGTGATATTGTGATACAAATAATTTTAGGCTGATTTTCTTACTAAGAAACTTGTAAAAATGTGTTTATAATAACTAGCAAAAATGAAAGAAACATATGAGACTATGCAATAAAATAACCATTACCATTAAAACTACCAAGGCACCCAAATAGTCTGTAACTCAACACTTCTCAAAAATTTCCGAAACAGATATGGGTACTCTGAATAAAATATTCCACTCCTACCTTACAAAACCTAAATTATTTAAACTACTTAACTAAATTACTTAATTACTCATCTTTTTCACCGTCTAATTTCTCTTTTTCCAAATGCCCACTTCAGCATAAATAACAGATACATCGCCGATAGTTTTGAGTGTTAAAGTAACCGCAAAATACAATATTTAAAATTCTCCATACAAAACCTAAATTGATTAAATTACTTCATCAGTTATCCTTTCTACCTCCTGATCTCTTTTTCCAAATGACTTCTTCACCATAAATAACAGATACGACCCCAATAGTTGCAGTGTCAAAGTAACCGTAAAGTAAAATATTTAAAATTCTTTCAAAAATCTCCTGCTCAATGTTCGCCTAAGTTCCAAATAATTTCTCCCCCAAAAGCATAAAACTGCATTCACAAAAGAATGCATGGGAAAATGTGATATTTAGAGGAATGATAACCACTGCAATTCGCTGGGCCACGTAGGCACACTAGTGTACATAGTGCGAGGCAGGTTTTGGGTGACTGTCAGGGCTGTAACACGCACAAAAGGCAGGTGCTGGAATGCATTGATTGCCTCTGCCCTCTCTTGCCCCTCTTCCCAGCATCCCGAGTCCCTACCCGTATCTGCTCTGGGAACCACCCTTCTCGCATAGGGTAACATAGCAGGCCGAGAAGAGCCGCCAGAAGACGCCCTTCTCGACTGCTTTTCGATTATTCTTTATGCCACGGTACGAGGGTGGCCTCAATGACCGAACACGTGGCTTCCAGCTTTTTTCTTTGTCACTGTGATTCTTGCTTTTTTTATGACTCTTTTACGCACTCCTGGGACGGAATTGGGAATTAATGTTGGAATAGGTGGTGATGTGTAACGGTACTTGTGAACGCGTAGCGTTGGAAGCTTTAAAATTAAATTACTTGTTTTGGGCATAAAATTTCGTTAATTGTTCCTTCGTATTTGGAACACTATTATTTTTTATGAGCTTGCACACGTTTAACAAGAGCGTATTTAGTTTAACACTAGATTTACGGATGTCGATATACCTATTTTTCTGAAGTGAGCCAATTTGACTCATACAAGAAAATTGAAGTATTTTGCAAAGAAAATAGTTCCAAATCAATTTAAGTGAAAGATTTCTTATTAAAAAAATGAGTCACCCAATATATTATATATATAGTAATAAAATTTTGAATGAGCCAAATTGACTCCGTAAATCTAGTGTTAAAAACGTTTTAGAATATTAAAATTTAAAACTTTTCGCCAAGATGCTGTTGCGAACTACTGAGTGACTTGAACATTACTGTTATAAAACAGAGTAACTCTTTTATCTACTAAAAATTTAGTAGTAAATATATAATCCAGCTATAATAGCCTCCTGTAAATTCTCCATTGTCCGACATAACTATCTACTTCAAAGTTTCAAACTAGCAACAACTTTCTTTACAATGAACTACTTCAAACCGTAGTTCATCTATTATTCAAAAACTTACTGCCAACATTTCCCAATGTGGAATCATCCATTCAATATTCAACCAAGAAATCATTACTCACTGACCGTTAACACTAGAACTACCAAGCCAGTCAAAATGACTAATCTCCAATTTTTTCCAAAAATTCTTTAAAATTATAGCTGAGCCATAGGCGAGATATTCGACTTCTATTTTATTAAATACAATATTTTATCTTCGATAACTATTTTTTTCCACATCTTAACTACCGGCGTTAAATTTGTTGTACTTCAATATGCTAAATAAGTACTTTGAAAAGAGAGAAATCAAAGCGTAGAGAAGATGGTCGATTCGGTAATCTGTGTTTTCTAAGATCAGCGTCGAATGCCTGCACTATGACTGTCCTATAAACCTGGAGAACTTTTCGAAAAAATTGAGAACCAGTCATTCTCACTTGCTTGGAAATTCTAGCGTTAACTTCTCTTCCACCAAATTCATATTTCACATATTAACACTAGATTTACGGAGCCAATTTGGCTCATTAAAAATTCGACTATTATATGTATAACATATTAGTTGGTTAATTTTTTAATAATAAATCCTTCATTTAAATTAATTTAGAACTGTTTTCTTTGCAAAAAAACTTCAATTTTCTTGTATGAGTTAAATTGGCTCGCTTCAGAAGAGTGGTATATCAATATCCGTAAATCTAGTGTTAAATAATTTCATATATTAAAATACAGCAGATGTAACACCAATACTTCTATTGTTAAACAAACACCTCTAATCTCAGGAAATACTCTCGTTCTATTTTATAAACGGATAGAACGTTAGGACGAATAAATCACCCTCTGTGCGCACTTCCAGCATCCCTCTGTGTTGCAGGAACTTTAATCGAATCGCCCGCCCTCCACCCCAGAACAATTTTCCCGGAAAACTTCCACGCTAGATAAGGATTGAAAAGTAACGATCGTCCGTAGGACAGAAAATAGGGTGGCAACCCTCCCTCGGGAGAAACTCGGGCTTCCTCGTTATTAACCCGTTATACGTCACTGGCTGGTCCTCCCTTTCGCAAGGGCGAAGGGAGACTCCGATGCACGATGGATGGGATAATTAGCAGAGGGGGAAACGAGTACGCCCCGATGGTTTCTGCAACCTTACAATGACTTACAGCCACTGTCAGCAAAAATATGCTGGTGCTGATCCTTAGAACTTCTCAGTCTATCACACTTTGCAGTTTCTCGTGTAATCGAACCTCAAATATTTGTCTATTAAACGAAACTGTCTTCAGGCTCTACTAATTAGAAGAAATGAAAGAATTCTGATTTACTAGTGAACTCTAGTGTAATGGAAATATTGAGTCTTTGATTCTTCTAGAAGGCTTGATATGAGACTGTGTTTCTATTACTCGGAAAGAATGTTATCTTTTTTTTAACCCTTTCGATACGGGGTGCTTTTTCGCGAGTGTGCTAATATGGCGCGAACCAATCCCGCATGCATTAAATCAATGCAATCTAATGAATAATTAATTCTTCATTGAAATTACTTTGTATATAATACATGAAAAATAAGAACTTATGGTGTTTAAAAAATATCCAATTGTAAAATATAATCTAATAAATAATCTTACGTGTAAAAGGGTGATTATACTCACCGGTAGTATCGAAAGAGTTAAACGTGATAGGAAATATGCTTTACTTACGAGATGTTTAATAATTGTAAAAGTAAATTAACACTAAACGTTCCGTCAGTTTTTCTTAAATTTACGTTGAAAAGAGGTCAATTGACCCACCTCTGGTAGCTGTAGTGTTAATTTGCAGATTACTCCCATAATTCATAGGCTTCACAAAACCTTAATACTTTTGAATTTAAGATGTGAAACCGAGGAAAATTGTGTACACTA
Source organism: Cerceris rybyensis (assembly GCA_910591515.1). Lineage (NCBI taxonomy): Eukaryota > Metazoa > Arthropoda > Insecta > Hymenoptera > Crabronidae > Cerceris > Cerceris rybyensis. Next base: position 11,040,240 of record OU342795.1, read on the forward strand.
AATTAATTGATAATTCGAAAAATTACCGTCGCAAGCATCACCCCATTTTCCGAGTGCGATTATACAAAGACGTTTAATTGACCGCTCGCTGTAGCGTTAACTTGCAGATTAATCCAATAATTCATAGTCTCGACAAAACCTTACTACTTTTGAATTTAAAAAGTGAAACCGAGGAAAATTGTGTACACTAAATTGATAACTCGAAAAATTACCGTCGCAAGCATCACCCCATTTTCCCATCGCGAAAGTACCAAGAGGGTTAATTGACCGCTCGCTGTAGCGTTAACTTGTAAATTACTCCGATAATTCATAGCCTCGACAAAACCTCCTTACCTTTGAATTTCAAAGGTGAAATCCAGGAAAATTGTGTATACTGAATTATTTTCTAATTTAAAAAACCACAGTCACATTTTCCCAGCACACAGTTAGACTTCTAAATGACTTCAAAAGTTTCATTTCCCACCAGACTCTGAATGTTTTGCACTCTAAACCGTGAAACGGTGGAAAGTTTCACTGAGACGTTTGGCAATTGTGAAAACAATCGTTTCAAGTACCGTTACATCCTTCCAGTGTGAAGGGTAACTCTTAACCGTCTCCAGGACAGGATATTACCATTCACATCACCAATGTAAATCGCACGAACCGTAGAACAATAGATACTGTTGCCAATATCATAATAAATCTATTATTCGACGTTAAAACCGAGCGAAGCACGTCTTTCGTTTAAAGTGGCACATAATTCCAGATATTCCGTCAAGCATCTGTTCGGTTGAATGGCGTAGCTGTTTCGACACGGAGGACCCCGGGGTCATCAAAAACATGGCCGGGGAAGAAAAACAGGCAGTAAAGCCTGACTAACCTTTTGTTGTGCCAGCCTGAGGGACTCCTCGAAGTGCTTGTGAACTGCCTGCTCGGCGGCCCTTTGCTTCTCGAGCCTCTCTCTTTCCATCTTCGCTTCCCGTTCGCGCTCACGCTTCTCCAACTCCCGGACTTCCGCTTCTCGGCGTTCCCTGAAAAGCAGATGAAAAAAATTCCTAATTAATTTAATCCACCTCTGAGTTTAAATGTCTTTCGTAGACAGAAAGTGAAGTGTTGGTCTCTTCTTTTTTTTTTCTTTCTCTCTGTTTCTTTCTTTTTTTTTAAATTTTTATGCGTAAAAACTGTCCGACAAGTTTTCCTTTTATTGCACCGTGGTACACGTTTTTAATTTGAAACGGCAGGAAACGTTCCGACGTTTTGAAACTTGGAATTCACTCGGGCGAAATTCAATGGATGTAATAGACGGTATGGAAGAAATACTTGAGCTATGAAATTCACAATTTTTATGAAATTTTGGGTATATGTCTTTAATTATGTTTTTTTAGGTTTGATGAGAATTCGGGTGAAATGCGAAGATCTCTTATGGGGGAACGAGAAGTTTCTGCGGTTTTGAGCAGAATTTTTTAAATGTATGGGAAGTGTTTGGTTGAAATTTAATGATATGAATTTTTTACTGGAATACTCTTCAGTTTTTATGCAGCATAAAACTTTGGAGATTTTTAACTACCACCTTCAATTTAAGTGTGGACTTCAAGTTCTTAAATCGCAAATAAATAAAAATAAAACGTGCCAATGATTGTAACAGTTCTTTAACACCAGAACTACCGTCGTCAAATCCAACATATTTTAATAAATTAAGTAAGTACTTTGAAAAAGGGGGAATCAAGCGGCGGAAAATTTGATCGATTGGGTCATTTATGGTTATTGATATAGACGTAGCATATTTATTCTATGACTCTTATATAAACTTGGAGAATTTTTTGAAAAAATTGTGTACCAGTCATTTTGACTGGTTTGGTAGTTCTAGTGTTAAATCAAAAAAATTGAACCAACCACTCATTATTTTATAGAAATGACAAAAACCTGCACCTCTGAATAAAATTCACACTTCTTAACCGTTTGAATACCGGGAGGGTTTTAAAAAATTACTACGAAAAAAGTCAAAAGTCACTTTCGCGCTCTTGAGATTTTATTTCAAAATAAGCTAAAGTTGGTGTTTTATTTTATGTAATGCACAACAAGAACAATCTTCTCGTGCTTGTACACTAATTTGGAATTACTTTATATTATAAAAGAGAAACCTGATGCATTCTTAACAAAATATCTTAACAAGTCTTCCTTCAATTGTCAACATTGAAAAAATGTCCTTGGGTTTTTCGACACAAAAATTGAAGAGCGCGAAAGTGGCTCGTGGTACGCAAACGGTTAATAACAGTTGATAGTCTGAGTAAATAGAACTCAACACCTCCAAACGAAACTGTAAAATTTCAAAATGAGGAATAAATAACTTACTCCCATCAAAAAGAATAGTTTCCAATTGTCTCACTAAGCCCAATAAATAACGTCAAAGACCTAAATACAAAAAGTGACCTTGTCCCAACCCATCCTCATTCAGCTTTAGATTCCGTCTCTAGGCTTTAAGTCACAGTACTCAAACTATACAGCCAGAATAATCACCATTAATCCCTTCCCTGCTAATGGTGTCTATAGACCTCCACCATCGAATACTCCACGTATACCCAAAGTTAAACTACAATCACCCATTGAAATTTCTTCGTCCCCATTCCTTTCTAAAATACTTCCAAACTCTCCACGTCAATTTCACCAATCCTTCCATCACACCCCATCTACACACAATTTCCACTAACGTATTATTCGTCATAAAACACAGCCATAAAATGAACTCGAAGAAAGTACAATTACTCGTCAAATAATCCTGAAATTCCCCTCATTTTCCTGAGAGCAATTAAACTTGGATTTCACACTTCTGGACACTAGTAAAATGCATGCAATCCGTCTCTGGCTGTAGCAGGAGATAACCGGAAAGCGTTAATGACCGGCGAGCATAAAGAGACTTCTCTCTATCCTTTTCTCTCCTTACAATTCACGATAAGAGAGTACCAAGAGGGCAAGAGATCGCACGAACATCGGACGATCTTTGCATTCGAAAGACACGCGTAATTTATGCGCTACCTCGGCAACGTTTTCACGCTGCTTCATATTCATGTCTTCTTATCGATTTATCATAGCCACTCCCCTGGCCTCTCCTTCCCTTCAGAAGTTTCAATCGGGATCTCGTAATACGCGGAATAAAGGAAAACCGTAGGCGAGCAAGTGGCCTCGATCTGCATAACGAGCTGCTCCCTCTTCGATTATTATTATTATTATTTCTAGTATTTTTACACGGAGATTATTAAATCATTGAGAATCTTAACCATATTCTTCATTTTTGCTTCCGGTTTTGCTCCTTTCTTTTGCATTTCTTCGGCTTTAATCGGTACGGTTACTTTATGTAGGATTTACTATTTTGTTTGGTTTCGATATGAATGATATGAGATGTGATATAATTGAGATAGAAAAATTTTCCGGGGTGGACGCAGGATTTTAATTGGGACTCAGTAATTACATGTTTCAGCCTCTTTTTTGGTTTCAATTGAGATGATTGTTCTGTGTAGAAATCTTAGGAGCTAGAATCTACTTCGTTAGGATTTAGTACCTATTGTCTTAGAACCTAGGACACTGAATTAGAACCTGGTAAATAGTGATTTAGGACGTAGGAACTATTGTGTTAGGAGTTAAGATCTTACTGTTTTATTATTAGAACTTTGGACCTACTGACTTAGAACCTGGTACATACTGTTTTAGAACCTTGGACCTACTTAATAACGACCTAGGGCCCTACTGTTTCTGAATCTACTGAATTACGACCTTGGACTGTACTATTTTTGAATCTAGGACCTACTGAATTAGGATCTACGGCCCTAAAGTGTTTGGATCTAGAATGTACAGAATTCGTACCTAGAACCTGACTGTTTTTATCATCCTACCCGCCATAGATTTTCCCGCTATCTTTTTAAGAAATGTTTACTTCTGAGATTAGCCATTTTTTGATAATATAAAAAGTGTAATATTATATCACCGAAAGTAATTAAACTTTGATTTCATATCTTAAGGCACTTGAAATCCCGGCAATCTAACGCAAACGATTGATAAGCCATACCACTGTAAACCTAGCAGTTTCTAAATTAGTACTCTATTATCATTTATATAATAGCAATTATCACCTCTTTTTACTTCTACGTAGTGATTCATCCAATACAACCATACAATAATTAATTCTCCTTCGTCTAAGAAATTTTGCAAAATTAATGTTACTCAGTTGGCAAAGAAACTAGAAAAATAATCCAGATTGCAAACAATCTCCTTTTCTTTTTCCTCAGGCGAACAGTTATTCTTCGCGCAAACATAATGCAAGAGCCGTGAGAATGCGGCAAGGTATTAAAACAGCTGGGTCGACCAACAAAAGCATATTTTAATTGAATGCAGCCCCAACAGTAGACTAAAGAAGACATACTTTATTCTCAAATTCTCCTACAATTTCCCAAAGTGATTAAACTTGCATCTAACACTTCCGGACGTTTTAAAACCCACGCAATCATAGTCTCGCAATGACCATATATTACCATTGTTACTAGTGCTAATATTAATTATTAAGTCGCCACGAATCTCGTTAAATTCTTTTTTCTTTTCTTTGTTTCTCTCTCTTTCTGTTTCCCTCCACGCAGTTGGTTTTTCCTCGCACTTAAGCAGAAACTTTTGTCGAATAGACGTTCAAACGTGTTTATGTATTAAAAGAGCCGCGATAATAATGCCGACGGTGGCTGGCATATATCGTGACTTTTAACGGAGTCCGACAGATAAGCATTCATTAATGCTTGCGCAAGTTATTTATACTGTTACGTGCGCAACGCGCGTGTTTATCTTGCTTCTCGGTCGGCGGACCTTACAATGCACGCGTTGGATCTCCGCGATAAATAATCTATTCACGAGCTTCGCGTATTGCCTATGCCATTTTCGCGTAAACAAATGCGAAGAAAAACTGGATTCACAAGTTGACGCGAGTCTCCGAGCATGTAGAATGCCGGACGACATTTCGCTTTTTTTTTTTCTATATCAGGGGTACCGAAAAGTAATCCAAATTGGAGAAGTGTAAACGTAATTGGAAATGTTTTTTAACAAAAAATCGAGGGACTTTTTTAAAAAGGGAATCGAGCCACTTTTACGCTGGTAAAAAGTGTTAGAAAATTATGGAAATTATTTTGTTGATTAGTATTTAAGATTCCTTTAACCCTTTGCACTCCGATGTCACACCTTAGGGGACATTGTAAGTTTACCATATCACTCGGTTGCACCCTTTAAAGGGACCTTCGAATTTATTAGTAATTACAGAGGATGAACTTATTGCGTCGCAAGGTTTTAAGAAATATATGTTTACCTCAATTTTTCTATTGAAATGACACAAAATAGCAAATAGTAAAGAGCCGACAAGTTGCTAATAAATAACGTCAGAGATGGCTCGGAGTGCAAAGGGTGAATAAATAAATGTTTTTCGCAGCGACAGAAAATAATTTTGATTACTTTTCGGTACCCCTAATATTTTACAATTGACGGTTTCTACTATTTGGTTTAACCCCTTTAGAGCGAAAAGAAATTGATTGAATTAGTGAGAAATGTTATTGCGAGTAAAAGGAATTGTCATTTGGTGATAGTTTCGTATGGAACAGGGAATATAGAGCATAAAATGTGTATTTTCAGTTATCTGTCATAAAATTACTGATATTGTATTGAAAACTGAGCATTAACGCTTCGATGCCAACTGTTAACACTATTGTTAAAGACGATATATCGTCGGCCGGCACTAAAAGGGTTAAGCTTGATATATTTTAACACATTGCATATGGGTGACGAGATATCTCGTTTGCCATTTTTTCATATGGACGTAGCTGTTGATGTAGGATTAAATGAAAATTAATGTTCTTGCTACTTTACTGAGGCAATGTAGCCTTATTCTTATGAGAAATACTTTGCGAAATAAATGTATTGTATTTTCCAAAGAGTAGAATATAATTGCATGTATAAAATGTGTCAAATCTTTGGAGCGCTTATAATCTGCGGGACTTGCAAGCGCGTTGAAAGAGCAGAGTGTTGTAATTAACGCAATGTGTTAGGAAGAGAAAGTAGAGGTATCTAAATTTTTAACAAGAGTGTTACGTTAATTATGAAGGTACCAATTTTAAGTTTGGACATGTGCAAAAATGAAGAATCTTATTTGGCTTATATTTGGAGCAGCAAAATATTACAATTTATATTTCAGCTTCTTTTTAAATTATAATATCCTAACGTAGTTCTCACCATTCTACTATTTTCCTTTGAATATTTCACTTATTAAAGAATTAAATATTGTGATTTCCTAAAGAACAATTAAATCGAGAATCTGTGTAGACATTGATATTCAAACTAATTTCAATAAAAAAGGACTTTTGAATTTGTAATTCAATCTCGTCACGGATAAAAGTTCATCGCAGCCCCACATCTATGCAATCATCAAATGACAATTAATCAGAGACATAGTGACCCGAAGAAGAAAGGTTCATTAAAAAAATTTACAATATGCAAATAAAAACATAATTTTCATCTTCATTCTGAGTTACACAGACTGGAGGAGATCAGCAGGATTTCTTTTTACTTCCAAGCAGGATAAATAAAAAGTAGTCCTTTAAATCTTTCAAAGGAAAATCTTCGTGATTACAAACAATAATAATTTTTGCATCGAATGTTTCTTCACCTTTTTAATAACTTTAATAAATTCCGAGATTATCACGTTGAAACACGAATGCATGAATTCTCAACGGAATGGAGGAAAAACTGTTTCTGACATTTGCATTCGTGGGAACTCCTCGTATTTCAAGATCCTTCCCGCAATCTTGGGGTAGATAAAGCAGACGACGTCAGCGGTCAAACGTTTATAATGCGAAAGACCGTCATCGAATTTCTGTTTGTCTCGCGTTTCTATAATCACGGTTCTCCGTTATTTATGCCGCGTGGAATTACAAACAAGAGGCTAAATAGTTACCGTCCACGCGGTAAACCAAAACATGCATATTGTGCAGCTGTTGCACGTTGCAGAAGAATTATATTAGCCGTTTATTTTGAAACTCCCATAACTCGTTTTCTTCTGAAATCGAGATATCTGGCATCTGAGCTTTAAGGTGTTTAAAAATATTTATGGCAATTTTTAGAAAATTTAGTTGCACTTGTTATCTTGCACACTGATATTTTTGTCAATACAGATATATGATTTAATAATGACAATTAGACTGTGAATTTTTATGCATTTATGACAAATTTAACACTGATAAAATGTGCACAACGCATGAAACATAAAAAAATATCTAGAATTCTCAAAATACAGTGTTCGTTGTTAAATTCACAGAATGAAAATGTTCTCTACGTGGATTTTTCTGAATTAACTGCGCTTATTAGTCACGAAATTTGCATAAACCTCCGCAGTATAATATTAATAATAATAAAGTGGCTTATGACAATTCCAAGATAAACGTCTAATATATAAAATGAACGTGAGTTAATAATTGAGAACTTTCTGAGTCATTTTGTCCTACTTTTGAGATATTTCTCATTTTGTTTTAACGATGTCTTATCTAGATTTATCAAAGTAGTGAGAATTACTTGGTTTTACGTGGTCTTTTGTTTCGAAAGTAGATTAAGTTGCTTTCTTCTGCAATCGAGGTATGTTGAAATTCAAAAATACATAACAGAGAAGAAAAGAAATGGTTCTATCAATACCCTGTCCCCATATGTGGGAGAAGTTTTCCGATATTCGTTGAAGAGCCATAAACACTTCGTTGCATGTAAATCCTTTCGCATTTTCAAGCGTATCGCGTAACGAGACGAATCGCTGATTTCGCGCGAACCTACGCGGAAAAATCCAATCTCAGTTTCTCCTTCCATCTTCGTTCAGTGTTGACGCACAAGCATACTATCAAATGCAGCCACTGTACACGCGATTGCAGCAATGGCACAATGCGCGCACATAATGCGCATCATGAGTGGATGAAAGAAGATGGTGATAAACGATTAGCAATCAGTGGGCGGGAATTAAAATTCCTCGTTAGATAAGACAAATTTTTAAAAATTTTTCAACATGTAGCCTCGATGGTGTGAAAACTAATTAAAACAGTAGATGCTAAACGACTTGATCATAGGAGTTAACGAAATGGAAAGAAAGGAGAATGATAATTCTCAGAGAATAAAGTATTAATTATTTATATCCTGCATAGTCTAAATTGTTTAATATTAGCGACGTTGAAAATAGAATGATGAGTGAGCTACGAAAAATTAGGAGGTAAAAGGCTCCAATTTACAATCAGTGACTCCAAATACAAATCTTTCGTTAGCTGTGAGAAATTTTACCCAAATTATTATTTAATATTAAATGTCCTCGGTAGTTTGGTACCCACTTGAAACAATAAATGCTTAGAGACTTGATTAACCCTTTGCACTCCGAATTAATTTACTAACTTCTCGTCGGATAAGAAAATATATTGTTGGAAAATTCTCAACTGTTTATTATTAATTTCTACTTAATACTACGAAGAATCACAGGAACCGTGGGATATTTATGTTAAGATATACAACTATTACTAATTTTGAAAAGGTGATAATTAATAGATGACATGTTAAGTACCTTGGAAAGCTGTGTCGAGTATAGCTCGACACAGGAGCGCAAAGGGTTAACCCATTCGAGACCAATTGCACACCGTGTGTGCAATGATCTTGAATTACAATTATCAGTCATTATAGAAAAAAACCGCCCTCGGAATAACACTAGCTTAAAATAAAAGGTATCTTACAAATGTGTAAACATTACATTTGCTATTTGGTTCAATTTCGACCCTAAAGTAGGTGACCCAAAACCACAATCATTAGAAATACAAGAAGTGGTAAATATAAAGCGAAAAGTTGTCAGTATTTCTGGATGGTCTCCAAAAAAATGCACGTTCTCGAATGGGTTAAGGCAATTAAAGAAAACATGGTCTGTGGCGTAACAGAAGATGAAGATTCACAATCTCACGTCCTTCTTTGCCTATGGAAAATATTGTGTAGCTCATTTAACATATCTACTTAAAACAGCAGGTCATAGAGGAAGTGATTATTGCAATTGGAGCAGGAAACTACAAAGAAGAAATGTTCATTACATTGTACGACCGATATAACGCAAACCAAGAAGATGAGAACGCGCGAGGCGGAGAAAATAAGAAACGTTTTCCACGAGATCCGAGGGAGGCTGACGTGTACTCGTTCTGAGAACCGCACGTAACTTATTATTACGATACGAAGTACCGGAACCAGTTTCTGCATTCGGACGATTTGCATCACTAAAACGAGCCTGAGTTATTCATACGGTTGTCGCATAAATCGGCAACGTTTTGCAACGTCTGCTGGAAATAATACGGCTCAATACCTCGAAGGAAATGCGACTCTTGAAAGGAGAGGATCTTGCGGTGATTTTCTTAACAGTGTGACTCAATTATAGATACCATGTTTTTACGGTGTCTTTAACACTTAATTTACGAGCGTTGAATCTGTTATTCTTAAATATATTAACCTCTTGCCCTGCAATAACGTGTGACATTCGTGACGTGATGAATGCAACAGGAAACTCTCCAGTTTAAAAAAAACAACTATTAAATTAAACATATTAGTCGATCAAATTATTTCTCTACTAGTAATATTAATCTAAGTTATGTTAGAAATCAGTGGTAATTTTTTATTTCAGAAATTAATTTATAGCCATTGCATAATCAGTGTGAAAAGAAATCGTAGACCAAAGGATAAATAAGTATTTTGAAAGAAAGAGAATCAATCGGCAAAGAAGATGATTAATTTACTAATGTTTATATTACAAGGTACAAATGAAATATTTTCTAGTAGTAATAGTTTTAGTATTAAAATGTGTCAGATTAACGTGAGACTACGTAGATATTCAAACAGTAGGTTCAAATTTGGGCCTTGTCCTCGCCAAATCATTCTAGTATAGTTGTACGAAGATTTATATTGATAATTGAATAAAAATATAACAAAGTTAATATTCACCATTCCAATTTCCACCCCTAATTGTGATATCATACATGCAACGAATTCCACGCTAAGAAGCAATAACCTCGTATAATATCGCGATTTCATGTAATCTTCTTGATACTCGTATTCCACGAAATAACAAGTGACTCGGAAGAGAAATTGATTTTCTTCCCTGGTCTCGGGAGCCAAGATTGCATAAATAAGTCAGAGAAGAACGAGGGGGAGTTGAACCCTACAAATCGCGGCGAGATTACGGTGCGCAGATAATGAACAGATATATTCGTAAAAGGGCTTTTTAAGCGTCGACGGGACCAAGCCTGACAGACCCTCGTAAAGAAGCACATTTCCAACTTTTACTACCGTCTATCTAAAGGACCTTTTATAAGGGCTCCTTTTGGGAAATACTGCTGAAAGTTCTCTTTTCTGCGAAAACGCACGCGGACGTTTATGCCGAGTGATAAATTTCTCGTACAATGGCTTCTGTTAGTTTAATATACGATATTAACTTGGAGTATATCATTAGAGGTCAAAAGTTCATTGTATCGATACCGAAGACACTGTATAATCAGGAGATTTAACGTTTTTAATCTATGTTTTTGTATTAATTTCAAAAATACCGAGGAAGCAATCTCTAATTATAGATATTTCATTTATGAATATATAATAATTTATTTCTTAAAATGAATATCTACAAAATTCTATATAAATTGACATTTTATATAGAAATATCTAAAAATAAATATTCTTATTTCTATACTAATTTATATTTAAATTAAGGATTGGTAATTGGTAAAATTTACTGAATTATTCTTTGTCTGCTAGAATTTTTATCAACCAATTAAGTATTTTCAACGAGCGATATTCCAAACCTTTAGAAAACTAGATTGATACAAGTTTGAAATATGCATTTCATTAAAATGCTATTATTGAAAGGAAAATTCTTCTAACAAGTAGAAGAATACGTTTCTTTCATTTCCTTCAGCTGGAAAGTATCAATTTAGATTTCCACGACATTTTCGTACTAACTGATTTGAAACACAGCCCAAGAAAATGGATAAAAGTCAGCAAAAAAAAGAGAGATATTCAGTGGCTGGAAATTGAATTTACTTGAAACACTCTAAAACTGTGAAGTAGACCGTCAAAGAAAAAATAATCGGTTGATTTCATGCGAAATGCTTAAATGCAAGAATCGATAGGCAAACACACGTTCTCGGAAAGGAATGCTAATAATACCGTTGTGCATACATACATGGTTATAACATTGAAGTGACAACTTTGCTAATCGTAAACACGCATTCGTAACGCAACACGAAGGACGGCTTGTACATACGCTTGTAACACTGCGAGGGTTAAGTGTGAATTGTGCTTTACGCCACTCTCTAATCTGCGTATGCTTTCCAAGTTCCGACTGACAAGTTAATCCCTAAATCAGGACAACCAAGAACATCTGTTTCTCTAACTCTGTTGTAAGTGCGATATTCCCTCGAACGAGCAGTTAGAGAATGTTTGTTGTACATGTTTACCTGCGTTTACTCATAGCGATAGATAAAATCGGAGAAAAATCCTAATCGGAAGTAATTAGACAAGTAGAATTGATCTTTAAATTCTATAGCTCACTTGAAAATACTTTGAATGAGATATTTCAGCTTTTAACTAATTAATACTAAAACTACCAAGCCTGTTAAAATGGCCGGTTTTGAAATTTTCAATAGGAAATTCATGTGGTAAATATTTTAATTCTAAATTATAAATTTTAAATTACTTAACTGATTATTTTCTGAACCTTTTCACTCCACTTTTCTTATAGGACTTATGTAATGTATTTAACACGTTGAACGCCACCGGTATTTCGCTGAAACTTTTTCTATTAAAAATTGTATCTTTATAAAGCAAAAACTCTAAAGATACTAATAAATAGATATTTTTAAATATTGACAGATTTATTCGACATCCCCAAACCACCATTTTATCAGCAATTTGGGCGGTTAATGTATATGAATTATAAATTACTCCACTTTTAATCATATCTCACTGTTTTCTTTTCAATTTTCCAATTTGAATCGTTTATACATACGACGATAGACTATAAGTAACTACATTTTCTTCAGATCGCATATATGCGTCGCTAGTCCGCAAAGAGTTAAAGAAGAAATATTAAAAAAGGTTAGAAATTTTCCGCACAAGTCCACAGGGGTCGAAACGAGCCTAATATCGTTCTAGGGCTCCTCGAAACGATCATTTTCCCCGGAGAAGGTTAATCGCGAGGACGAGATGTCCGAAGGCCGACCAGACAGGAATTCCTCCTCCAGGAGGGTTCTCTTTTCTCGTCCCTCCTTGTTCTCCAGCGGTGGATCGTCCGCGCGGACACATCACAGAACCGGGCAGAGCCGGTGCCGGTCGATAAACCAGTCCGGTATGGGAACAGGACAGGTTCGGGCAGTGCGGGGAACCTTTGAAAAATCCGGTCGGCCGAGACCGGACTGACCAGAAGACCGGCTCTATCGAGCAACAGCAGAATATCGCCAAAAAAGGCCTTACGCATCCTTTGCCTCGCGGCCTCTTTTGTTTTGCTCTTTCGAGGCTGCCGTGTGCACGATGATGATCTCCCTCCATCCCTCGTTTTCTTTCTCCTCCTTTAGCTCATTTAGGTGTGTCGGAACGTCTCGAAGTATGGCGAAATAGGCTGCCTTCTCGTGAGACCACGACGGAGATCGTTGGGGAGGATTTTTTGTTTGGTTTGAATGATCGAAAATTATGCAACGACGAGATCGTTCGGTATGGATGATGGGCGACGTTGGTGGGTATTTATTCTGGAGATGGATCTATGAAGATGGTACTTTTTGTGGTTTGAAATTTGCGTAAGCTCTTTCGGACTATTATGGGATGGAATGGGATATTGTGGATAGATTTTGTTGATGGGATAAGGAGGATAAACGTTTATGATTATTTGAATTATTGAACTTCGATTAAACTTTTTTGTTCTGATTTTGTAAAAGTGCTATGAATTAACCCTTTGCGGACGGAGACATTTTTGAATACTGACAGATAATCATTTATTTGACAGTAAAAAAACACTTTTTTATGAGAAATTTGGATAGTTAATGTATATAAATTATAAATTACTCCACTTTCAATCCTATTTCACCGATTGTATTTCAATTTTTCAGTTTTAACCGTATATACAGATGGCGATAAACTATAATTACATTTTTTCTCCGGCCGCATATATGCGTCGCTAGTCCGCAAAGGGTTAAAGTATACGGTTATTTTGTAATTTTGCATTGGTTGGATTTGAGATGCAGTTTGTTTTGTTTGAAAGAAGTCACAAATGAGATCGAAATTGAGTAATTGTTCTAATGGTACACTTAGGAAACGAGATTCCGTCTTGTAGCCTTGCTTCGATGAAATAAAAAATCGTTGTAAAGTATCCAAGTGTGGGATTGTTACAACTATGCGGTCATTGAACCTAATTGAGGTCGAAGAACCTCAAAATTGAAATGCAATGAAACGAGCTCGAATTAGAGCAAGGTAACAAAGATATTATAAAAATGATAGTTTCTTTTATACATTGCTCCATTAATACATTTAATAACGTCAATTAATAACCGTCAAAACTGATACAAAACTAAGAAATAGCACCGCAACATCTTTACTATTTTTTCATTCCAATATTAATCTTCTCAAATCCAACTAAAATATACAAAGTCGAAAATGAAGAGAATCTCACGACAGACACCACTGTGTGAAAACAAAACGGAGAACATTCCTTGTCTTGAAACAATACAAGCAAATAAGTTAATGTCCCCTGTCGTATCTTCCTTGACCTTTGAACTTTCTCTTTCCTCGCCCAAACAGGCAATTTATTTTCATGTAATATTTACCAACAGAGGTACAAGGGTGACGGGGATTATTCCGAAGTGACGTCTAGGAAAACAGACGAATTTCCTACTTCAAGGCATTGATCGATCGTGCTTGGTATTTATATATCGTGACCCGAGTAAATAACAAACGATCAGGATCACCGAAGTGTCCTTCAACGATTTGGAAAGATATAAAAGTAATTTTCACGCTGGTATATGTCATAATTTCTACGATGTTGTAAATTTTCAATTTTGCAGAAACTACGAAATGAGAACTGGACTTGTATTAAATTAATGTGCTTGCTAATTACTTGTTTGGGGATTCTAAAGTTAAAGAATGCTTGAGAATTTTGTGGGAAGTAATTAGGAATATTAGAGGAAAATTATTAATAAGAATATTATTAATTAGGGAAGTTTGAAAATTAGAACTCCAATTCAGAAATAGGCAATTTCAGAGAAGTAGATTTTGTACGGCCAGTTTTCATTGGATATTTCTCAGAAGTGAGTTTCACGTAAAGCGCGTGACAGATAACGTTTTAATAAGTGAGAATTGCAGAGATTAACTTCCTAGGGTGAGATTATTTTTTAATTGCTCTTATCGCTAAATATTAAGATTATTATGGCGATTGAAATAATCATTGATAGTGAAGTACACTTCAATTAAATGTACAAAATATTAGTAAATTCGAGAGTCAAAATTAAGCAGATGGAAATTTAATTTTGATGTGAAGGTAGATTTACGAGGAACAACTAAGGAATATGTATAACTAATTTGCACAGCTTCAATTAACACAGATATTAATCGCCTTTTATCTCAAATATTTTAATATCTACGATGGAAAATTATGAATTATTATTCCAAGCAAAATTTCTAAAAAGTTTTCAAATACAATGGACATTTTATTTAATATTCTATTCTTAGTCAAAAGGAATAGCGTTAAATTAAATAAACTTTGACGATAATAATTCGCAGTTCCAGTTAAAATCAGGGAAACTAGGAGAACTAGAAAATATCTAAAATTATATCATAGATACGAAATACTAAAAATTGCCACATTATGAATCACAATGTCCGGTAAACAATCGTAGCTGGAATTAAAATCGAATGATAAGTAAAGTACGCAGAACTCAGCTGATTACATCCTCAATTCTAAATTACACCACGTTTACAAAGACAATCTTCAAGATTCTGAAAACTTAAAAATTCATACTTTATATTACAAAAAATGTACCTTTCAATAATTTCCCATAACATGTCACTTAATACATTCACGTAAATTCAGAAACCAACAAGAATAAGAAATAGAAAATACTTCATCGACATAACTTGATATAATTTTTTTTAGAAATTCTGCCACCAGCCATTCTATCATAGTAATCCTATTGTTAAACCCTATGTTCACAAAATAGCCCATCAGAATCGAAATTGCACCCCGCAAACATCACAGAAATTCCAATCCAATTTTCTCAGCCATAAAAGAAAACCTACAGCTAATAAACGTATCATCCCATCCTATCCAATTCCATCATTCATTCTTCCCCCATTAAATATGTAATTCCAAACTGTCCCAATTTGCATACATCGTTCTAACCCATCGCATCGTGTTAAATTATCAACGACACGACGATCGCCACCGTCAAGTGGCCGAGAATTGCATCAGTAAAAGGAATCGCCAGATAAGCAATCCCACCAAACCACCACATAACGGAAACGTTCGATCGTGAAAAATCAATCTCGTGTCGCGACAAAATTGAGGAGAAGTAAGATAATCGTTATCACTTATTTATTTATCGCGATCGAAGGGAGATATATTCCAAGCCACATAGAGGTGGCCTCTGATTATACTTCGAGCTCGAATTTTACGGCTCATGAATTTTGTAGGATGCACCGAATGCAGCTATCTTCGTGTTTCAAAGATCGACCTTAGTCTCGAAGTATTTCGATGGTTTTCGTAACGGATCAACGAGATAACGTTCAAACACCTGTTTGGTTCAATGGTCGAACATTCCTTCTTGCTTTCTGTCTATTGCTATTGTTGCGTTGTATTTAGACTTTTAGTTCTAATAGTTATTTTGTGTAGGAGCCTAAGAATTTTAGGTTCGTTTTGAGCCACTGAGGTTACGATGTATCGAATGATTGGTTTGGGAAAAATTTTTAGAGGCTTTGAACTTACAATTAAGCTTTCTGGTTGGCCTTCCTTGCTTTTCATTTTACTACTATAATGTTCTTTTTATTTCTCTTCTGTCTGTATTTCGATTTTGACTGTTACAGCTAAGTAGAGTGTTTGTCTAATTAAATTATAATTTAGGAAAAATCTAGAGGCTTAAACTTACAATTAGTAAGGTTAGTAAGCCAGTTTTGCTAGTTAGTCCTTCTCATTTCTGATCTGGTCTGTGTTTCAGCTTCGTTTGCTACAGCTACTTTGTACATTACCTACAGTTTTAGGTGGATTTCTAACAAATCATATTATGGTATATTTAGCAACAAGTAATGGAAACTCTCCCAAAGAAAGAAATTTCAAAGAATTTAGTTTTAGAAATTCCATCGATGAATCTGATACTTCAAAAAAGAAGTGCACAAAGCTATCCAAAATATTTAATTTTGAAATAAAACAGATATATAAAATGTACTAAAACTCTGAAGTGCTTAACACTAGTTTTGCAAGCGTGAAATCTGTTACACCGCAATATATTAAATAAGGATTTTGGAAATAGAAGGATTAAGCGACAAAGTAGATGATCAGTTAAGTAATTTGTAATTACATATGTGAAATATCTACTGTACCATGTCTCTATGAATTTGGAAGGTTTTTCTAAAAAAGGAAGAATCCGTCAATTTTACGGCTTCCGTAAACCTACTGTTGAAAATTACCTGTCTGCAAGCGCGTTAAAAAAACAGAGTGCCGTACACAATGTAGTGCTACCGTATAAATTCTTGAAACTGCCAAGAGAAATTTCTGTAATGTCTCTAATATCAAAACTTCATCCACTGTTTTATCTGGAGTTCGTGTTACGCATCGCGAGCCTTAAAATTACCGCTAAAGTTGTATCGCGCTCAGTTTAACACAGCTTTGGAAGGAAACAAAGTTCCGTTGAAATTCGAATCTCCTTCGTGCTTTGGCCGCTTGATGACAATGTTTGATATACAACGATTTCGCGTAAACTTTCCACGTTCCTGACTCTGCACTCTATACACACCTCCCATTGTAGCACGCGACGGATAATGAACACAGAAACGACGATATACTCTCTCGTAATAACAGTTACTGTTGTTACACGTTATAATATCGCTGGTAGTGATTTATGCTGCTGTGTGATAAAATACATTGGGAAAACCTGTGACCTTTGCCGCACGAACGAGGAAAATATGGTATAATGTAACCTTTAAGAAAACTCCAACGAGGCCTCGTTTGATGGAACTTTTAAATTTCACGAGACTTGCAATTAGCCCACTTTGGTAGAAACATGTTTCAAGCAGAAATTACTGCAATTATTCCGTTTTCGGGGAATTATTTTTCAACTGGTTTACACGTTGGACGGAATAATAATTATTGATGAATTTTCTAATACATTTGATATTTAAATATTAACATTAAAACGATAAAGTCCTGCAAACTGGATTCCTATTCGTGTTTTTGTTTTTTGCTCTATAAAAATGAGATTTGAATAGAAAAAGTTGCACTTTGGGAAAAATGACGAAATTGGTGAAATACCAAAGACGTTCAATGCGTTCAATGGTGTTGATACAATCTCTTTTAACGAGTTTTCGACAAGTAATATTTAATCTTAATAGAATATAGCTTAATTAATCTTTATAGAATATAGAAACCAGATCTAACGATCTGAGATGCTAATAAAAAATTCATTATACCTAGATACAGATTCAAATAATTGAAGAGAATGTTGACACTCAGAATATATTCAATTTAATAACAAATTCCTATAGTGCTTCCAACTCCGCAAGCATTATCCCAAAATAATTGTCCTAATGCATAACACTTAATTAGTATTTGTTACCAATACTTAATTACTGTCGTTGAAAATACCCGCAATACAGAAGTATATATATTTATAATTATATAATTTATTATAAATACGTAAAAACAAAATATTATATATACAATACTTTGTATATAGAAATATACAAAAACAAGTATATCAGAAAAATGCTACTTACAGGTTCTTAATAATAAATATAAAAAATCGAACGTCGAAAATATACTTTCCCACCCAAAAGCCAGTACGATTGGAAAGTAGGCAGTGGATCGATCGCAATAAATTTATTCCACCTTGACGTGCAAGGTAAAAATAAACGGCTTCAATTAATTACATTCGACGTCAGAAATAAAGCATGCACCGTGTAAAATGGCAATAAAATTCCACGAACCACGACACATCGATCATGTCCTAATCCACGGTGCAAGAGCGTCGCACATACTAATGGAAATGAATCAGAGAACTCCGATTAACGAACCCGTAAGAAGTGTCCTTAACTCGAAGGATTTCTTTGTCGGATGACGTGTTCCTACCGTTCTTTGTATTATCATTGAACTGGAAAACATATCGGGCAAAAGATCGCACGATTATAACATGTTTAGGTATTTACTTTTAACAGTCTGTTTAAACGAAAAAAAATGCATTCTTTCTCTCAAGTATCTAAGATGGTATTTGATATTGTATCTTGGGAATTATAAGGCAATTATCGTTTCTATTCTTGGTAGCGTGAAAATTTAATTGCAGCTCGATGAGTGGCGTACTTTTTTTCTGTTGTTCAGTTTACAGTTCGCGTGATATCTCACATGTTTTTGTAGTAGGGATGCTTTCGAGATAATTGACGGTTGTTGAGTACAAATTGTGGGAGACAGTTCGTGGGATGGAAGATAGTGTAAATAAGAAAGTGTGTACTGCGAAGTGTGCTCAAGGTCGAACGAAATTATCAGTTGTCAATATTATTATCACAGAAGAATGAGAGAGTTCTTGTGCAAAGCTACGGAAAATTCACTGTGAATTAGCGAGTTGATACATAAATTTAGCAGCATCTCAGTTCGCTATTATAAGAAATATAATTCGCTAATAATATTTGAATAAAAGTCAGATATCTATTAAGAGTATAATTATCACAGCAGACAAAATGGCTGGTACCTCATTTCAAATTTATAGAGAGCTCATAGAGTAGATATTCTACGTTAATTTTATACAAATGTAATAAAAAATTACTTAATTAATTATCTTTTCCACCTTTAGAGTCCTCTTATCTAAAGTACTCGTTTAATGTATTTAAAACCAAGATAGTCAAAATAACTTGTTCTGAAATTTCAGCAAGTAATATTAAAATTTCTAACGCTTTTTCTTTTTCAATTAACTACATACATTTTGCAGACTATAAGTAATTAAATCAATGAACTATTTCACCTCTTTCATATTTTTCCTTCTAAAGTATTTATCTGGCATTTTTCTACACAATAAATCTATCATTCCCAGATCTAATATTAACCTGTTAACCGGGGAATTAATTTTTGTTCAACTTGTTTCAAATTGGAATATTTTTTTTACAGTGCGAAGTAATATCATTACATCTAAAGTACTACGTCAGGATTAAACGGATACGAACGACATAAAATGTAATGCGTTCAACATATTACGTTTAAAAATTTTAAGGAAGAAAAAATCGACAAACTTACTGGAGTTATCTTTCAGATATGACGGAATTATTCGTCACGCCCGGTTAACAGGTTAAACAAAATAGATTTACCGCCCAAGTAAAATAGTAGAACTTTGTCATGTCCACGAGTATTTTAAAAATTCATTTCTATACCAATCCTTTGCGGTCACGTTTCATTAAAAACAAAATGTGTAATCGCACTCCAACCAAAACTACTAAAATCTTAAATAAAAATTATATATACCTCAGAATCATGTTGATTCTTTGTTCGGGTGGCTGAGTGTAGACATAGTATGGCAACAACGAAAGTACTTGAGAGTAGACATACGACTGCTAAGGGTTGATAGCACAGTAGAAATGAATTAGCATGTAGCTCACAAAAAGAGAGGTATCAGGTAATAGGTGAAAATAATTGAACCTGATCGCGGAGCAATGCTTACTCCTCGGCGGTCGAGGGGGAACTGATAGAGAGGCGAGCATCGAAATGTCTTATTGTTAAGATTCCTGGAAAGGATATCGGTAGGTTACGATCGCAGAGTTCGGCCGACTTTGTTTTGACAACACGCGCCGACCGTTGTACTACGTGGCCAGTGAAGTGGAAATAATTCCTCTCGTTGCTCGTAAAATTAATGTAACAATTATAAATGTAATTGAACGATATTGTTAATTTATATAATAAACTATTACATAAGTTATGTAAATGTTACAAATATTCTACTTCGTTTAATGTAGTGTTATTGTCAAAAAGTACCTCAAATATAAAATGTGTTTGCAAATTAAGCTACATATAATAACGCAGAAAGTATTAAAATAATTTATAAATAATGAATGTATATTTGTAAAAGAAACTATAATAGAGATGTATCTTCTTTATAGTTTCCTACAATTAGAACTTCTCCTGGACGTCTAGTTTTTTGCATAAATCGATTCTAAAAATCCACTTGTATATCACTTTTTTCCAAAATAGATCAAAATTTGTGGATGTTTTCCTATGTATCTTAAAAACTAGACACTCGAGAAGAATTCTAATAGTAGGAGCAGACATTTTTTTTCAGCAAAACAATTGAAAGTTGTAACACAAGTTCTGTTTTCGGCAGAGAAAGTAAAACTTATCACTGCATTCATTTCACCTGCGCTAGTATTACAACATGATATTTTATGACAATAATTCCACATTATAAAAACAAGTGTATTTTTAAAATGGTATAATATAAATAAGCAACATTGTGCACTTGCATTTTCCATTATACAACTTGTATATAAAAATATCTGTATTTTGATTTAAATACTAAAAAAAACTGTTTGTACAACCACTAATTGTAAGTGTGCCAAACTCTCTTTCCTCGCAAAATACTAATTCCTCGTAAATACGTCAGTTACCAGCAAGCTCGACTGCCAACATCTTATCGAAGGCGCTTTCCGCGTGGAATATTCATTAAAAAAAAAAACAAAGAAAAAAAATGAGTCGATAAATTGACGTGGCCACGACCGCGAAATGAATTTCCAACGAGTCGATGTAGAAAAGAGAAAAAAAAGGAGCCTCGTTCGTGGCGCGTCCTTTTTTTATCGCGATTTGCGGACGATGCGCGGTGCCTTTACGTATCGTACGGCAAATTAGCGCTTGCATTCCTACGCTTTCTGCACCCACCGTGTGATTACCATGATTTCTACGTGACGTAATTTCAACACACACGTACCAGCAAACACGACGTAGAACTTGCAAGAGAGCAGAACGGACAGAAGAAGAATAAGATGAAAAAAGAAAGAGAAAACGTGTTTCCCGCTCTTTATACGCGTGTTGGTCAGAGCGCACCACATGCATCCCATTTGTGCACATGTGCTCTTGGACGAATACATGTGTGCATTGGCCAATGCATCATTTAGAGACAGGTTTGGCCGGCTGTACACACTGCCAGGTAGATACGCCTTTACGGTGTAACGGGGATGCATACCTGGTGTGATTTAGTTTTGTATTCTCGTTTTTCTGTTTTATGGTTTCCGGCTCTAATTACCACGGTCTTTTGAAATAAGGGCAACCCTTTTAAGTGGATTCCGAACCATGGGAGCCATGATATAGTAAATAATAATTAAGAGAAAATTGGGCCACTGGTTACGAATTCTAATGTTAGGAAATTTGGACTATGCGTTGCTGAAATTTTATACTTTAGGAACTATCAATTTGGATTTACAGTCAACCCTCGACTTTCGTACATAATTGGTTCCTGGAAATGTGTGCGAATGTTGAATGTTCGAAAGTAGAGGGATACAGGAAAAATATGAAAAATTGTATGTTAATATGTTTTTTTTTGTAAATTTGAGATTCTTTAACATCTAGTAGCTAATATTAGAAACAATAGCACAATGTTGGAACACCTCTAATAGCCAATTAGTGAACACGAGCTACAACACACCTTGGCAGTGGCGAATGAAAGCAAACATTTTTTGAAATAGCGAGAAAAATCTTTAAACATTGCATTTTGAAAAACGTGCGAAATGGCGAAGTGTGCGAAAATAGAATGTGCGAAAGTCGAGGGCCGCCTGTATAGTGTCACTAATATTGAATAATTAATATTGACTATAATGTACGTATCTGATTGGTAGAATTTCCCAAAGGTGATCAGGAGAGTATTTGAACTCGGGTTCGCTAATTGCTGGTCTGAATCGACTTTCCCACGTATCCGTATATTAGTATGAAATATAAAATACTTCAGAAAAATAAGAAAGATATTAAATGTTAAATGACTTGAGAGGTGGGATTGGATTTTCCTGTTTAATTTGTGAGTTGAAAATAACTCCATGCGGTGCAAATATTTTAAAGGGAAATTTTAATTTTCTATTAGTCTAACTGTGGTTACAGTGTAAGAGTCTGTTTTTAAATTACTTTTATAAAAGGGCAAAACTATTTTTCTTACTATATTCTCTTCATTTCATTCAAATTCTATTGTAAAATTGCATATTTTAAGTAATTTGTTGCAAAACTGCATTAATTCTTAGCAGCAAGTGGCGTAACATTGACATCTATTTTAAGCATTTTATTCTACGGAAAAAGAGATCATTAAACGTAACTAATTTAAGAAATGCTTTTATAATAACGGCAATTTCTGGAAACTAATTTCTAGTCTATTTGCATCGTTAAAATGATGCAATGAAAATGGTGAATCATTCGGCACGTATGATGCAGCCGAATAGGCAAGTAAATAAGCAATTAGCAAATTCTGAACCAGCAGATACACAAATATCGAGAAACATTATTTATTAGATAACATTAAATAGTACCCGGGCAAATATAGCCGCTAACGAATGCAATGAAAATATTTGAATAATTCTTTGGGAAAATGTTTACCCGACTAAAGATCACGTCTACATTTTAAACGCCCTATTCTTATGCAAATAGAGTTATGCAAATTTACGCCAAGCTTCCCTCGTACGTCTTCTAATTTCGTTTAAAAAAATTTGTAATTTTCTTTCTCCTCCAGATCCAACAATGACAGGATCTTTATCCACACTTGCAACAAATTTAAACAATAATCATTTTTATTTTAATTGGAATAATTTCTTTATAACAATACTAATGATGCTTCAGTTATTGATATCATCTGAAAAAATGGATAACCACCGACAGAAAATATCGTGAAATTAGTTTCATTTAGATTACAACAAAATTGGCAAAATAATCCGTGCTACAAAAGTTTCACATTTCAGCATATTGAAGAAATAATCAAATAAAATAATTCTAGATAATTAAAAAATAACTCAGGATATAAAATAATTTAATTCCCCCCTTTTTTACTCTCTTTAAGTAGATACATCTTCGTGGCGCGAAGTTCAAATCCTAAACATCTCAACTACTTCTAAAAATTCTTAATAAGTCCCTCATTATCAATAACGACCAAGACAATGCATCCCTTCAACCCGCAGAACCCCAACAATCGCAAACACGTAACAAATCCCCGCACAAAAAAAAACTATGAATTATATAAACTTACAAATTCAATTCCCCCTTTTCCACTTTCTCCAAGTCCCCACATCATTCTGGCGCGAAGTTCAAATCCTAAACATCTCAATTGCTCCAAAACCAAACCAATCCCTAATAAATCCCTCATCATTATCAATAATAACCAAAACAGTGTATCCATTCAATCCCACCAATCATTAACACCCACACAAAACCTCGTCAGAAAGAAAAAAACTACACCAATTCACATCTCCATTAATCATTTCCGGCTTGAAACGTTCATAAAGACAGTTTTTAGTACCATTCCCGTATAAACGTGCCCGGTGATTAATGGAACACGAGCGTAAACGAGGAAGAAGCCGATTTTCATCCTTTCATCGTCCCGTCATTTTCGCCATGCCTGACAATCTCGAGTGTCCCAGGTAAAAAGAAAGCCAGCGTGCTCGCGTCGAAACGTTCTACCGGGGCAAGGCTCTCATTTAAATGAAAGTGTCATTTATGCGCCCCGTCATCCTCCTCTCGAAACTTTTGTCTCCGTGGAGTTCCGCTGAATGAACTGTGTCAGGCATCCAGGAGGATCCATAGATAGACTAGTTCCGCGAATGCGACGGAAAACGGCGCTTCTATAGAAAGCTACGCCGCGACACGGTAAATGTCACTAACCTTGTAAAAGCCCAGCCGTTGGTGGCTGCTCTACGTGTGCCCCTTGTGTATTTACATATGTACATGTCTACTAATGTATATGTATATATATAACTTATGTATCTAATATGTGAGCACGTATGTATCTGCTACTTAAGTACATACGGCGCGCTTGCTGGAAAGTCGTTAATATCTAAGCCCAATGGGACACGCGATAATTGCAATCGTCAGTAATGACACGATACGAATGTAGCTTGGGGAGAGAACTTGCTGGAGGGGAGAGAGGTTGCTGTGGCTGGAAATTAATTGCAACAACATCATTAAGACTCGCGATGAGTTGATATTACGTGGGCTTAACCCGTTGACCCGAGCATCGTTAGTTCTCGGATTGAAATTGTCTTTCGGAGGTTATTGCTACCGTGGGTTGGTGCACTTTTTTATGGGAATATGCTGATGCGATGGTTACTCACTGGTCTACAAATGTCACTCCATCCTTAACCCTTTGACTTACAGTGACGCGGTAAATGGAATGGAAAATTTTTAAGTTTTCCAAAAATTGTTAAAGTTAAAATATCAGTGGGTCAGGAGGAGTTGAAATTTCAAAGGTATTAATATTGCGTTAATTTTTACCGGTGTATGGGAAATCAGTGATGGATTATTATTCCATCAATTAATTCCGAGTTGTTGCGCGTTTGGTCACAAAAGAAATTGTAAGGCAAGGGGTTAATACTCAAATCTTTATAGTCACGACTTCCTTCGTTACAAAAAAATTAGGAAATATTAGTCTCCAATGTTTTAATCCTTTGCACTCCGATTTCTCACCTGAGGAGATATTGTAAATCTATCGTATCACTCGGCTGTACCCCTCTAAGAGGACCTTCGAATTTATTAGTGATTACAGGGGATGAATTTATTGCGCTGCAATATTTTAAAAATGTATGTTTATCTGAACTTTTTACACTGGAATAGCACAAGATAGAAAATAGAAAAGTCCTGCTAAATTGCTAATAGATAACTTCAAAGATGGCTGCGAGTGCAAAGGGTTAATTCTACAGTATGCTTTCTCTACACTAATATTTAAACTGTTCCTATTACTAGCAACATTTTCAAAAAACCTATATATTGAGAGCACCAAAAAAGAATGTCGATTTTATTAAATAAAAGATATGAATATGAAAGAATTTAATTAACAAATATTAATTTAAAACATAATTTTCACGGTTTGAGATATTTCTTCTCCATCGATCTGGTACAATATTAATACCTCAGTTTTCATTCAAAACATTCAATGACTCCTTTTTTCACATCGTCATGTGACAAAGAAAATCGACATTCTTTTCCACTACCCCTAATATATCCCTCCATCCCTAAAACTCCGATAGCTGCCTTCACAATTTCCTTCCGCAAAAAAAAAAGTACTTGTCCCCAAAGGGTTAACTTAGCCCAAAACGCTGAAGTTACGAAGCCGTAAAAACGATTATTTTCCAGGCCAAGAGGAAAAAAAAAGGAACGGGGCATAAGCGACGTAAAGCGGAACGCGATAAAACAAGGAGTGAACTTTATCGCGAGAGTTGTAAAGCGGCTAACAGAGGCGTGATTTACACGTCGCAAAATATCCTCCCCGGCAACGGACCCCCGTTTTCCCAGGCTCTCCGTAGCCAAACGAGCATTCCCGTCCGCGACGTGGTAAAAATAGAGCGACGCTAGTAAGACATTTTGGCACGTTGGTTTCACC
Organism: Cerceris rybyensis; assembly: GCA_910591515.1. Lineage (NCBI taxonomy): Eukaryota > Metazoa > Arthropoda > Insecta > Hymenoptera > Crabronidae > Cerceris > Cerceris rybyensis. The sequence continues at coordinate 11,066,072 of OU342795.1, forward strand.
GGGACCAATTTTACAACCGTCGGCCACGCGTCAAATCCTAAGCGGCTGATATCCTCCGGTGTATTCCGACTCTTGCGGATATACTCGGCAAGAATTCAAATTGCGAGTGCCAATTGTCACCTTTCCGCGGCTCGATTCTCGCGTCGATGCGTGAAGTGGGATTTTGTATTTAGAACAGTGGTCGCCAAAGTGGTGGTCCGCGAGAAAATTTCGCTGGTCCCCAGAAAAATGTGGAATATACTTATTCATCACTAGACTGCGGATGTTGATGCAAATTTCGATTTTCACAAATGCAGGTGAGACGGGAAAACCTATCCAGGGATTTATTGCAGTCAATAAATAGTACAACAAATATCATACTTTCGATATTTTAGATATATTTTTATATTATGCCCTTTTTGTATATTTTAGACGTATTTAATTTGTCATAAATGCATCAAAATCCGCAGTCTGCTCATCACGTTAAGTTATGTTTTAAGATGCATTAAAACATAATTCGATTCATAACAATACATTTTATGTGTTCTTAGATCACAATTTTTTTTTATAAATATATTTAACACTTAAAAAATTCTATTAGTGGTCCGCGAGATTTAAATTATGAATTTACTGGTCCGTGAGGTCAAAAAGTTTGGCAACCGCTGATTTAGAGCGAATAAATACCTAGGTTGTTGATTGCATATATTATATTGATTGTTGATAGTGTGTAGACGTTGATATTATATTTTGAATATATCTCTAGATAATTGAGGTGAGTGCAGATTAATCGTTTAAGTTCGTTTATCATTCTTTATAACTTCTTGCTACTTAAGATAACAAGGTAAATCATGCAGTTGAGCCCTACCCAGTAATCAGTCTTCTTGGAAATTAATTGCTTGGGAATAAGAAACAGCATGAAAATTTTATGGAGTTAAGTCATCAATTTTAATTAGTATCTGCATATATGTACGACTTGCAATGACTGATTAGTTTTACGTGAAAAACTGAAATTAGGATTTTACCCGTTAGTTCTTGCTAGAGAATATTTTCAGATATTTCACCTATCAATTACAATATTATTAAAATTCTTACGTTAAAAGCGGGAATATAAAAAAAATAGTATATCCCTAATAACAGATAAATTTTCACCTAAATTGCTATCTCATAGAAATTAAATTCCTAGCTAAAATCTATGTAATCTTATCAATTATTACAACTGACTCTCACAAACTTTCATCCAACACAATACATTTAAACAATCTTCACATATAACCAAAATCCTTAAATACAGGTAACCAAATATCAAGGATCGAAATATAATCAAATATCAACAATCCAAATAAAACCAAATAGCAATAATCCAAATCTAACCAAGTATCAAAATTCCAAATATATCCAAAAATCAATAATCCAAACATAACCAAATATCAATAATCCAAACATAACCAAATGTCAATAATTCAAATCTATCCACATATCAATAATTCAAACATAACTAAATGTCAATAATCCAAATAAAACCAAATATCATCAAATGTGAACAATTTAAGTCTATCCAAATATCAATAATCCAAATACACCTAAAAAATATTATTCATTTAATCAAATTACAGAATATTAACGACCAGTTCGTTTACACCACACGCCGATCGGCACCTCTATTCTCTTCAATCTCCTCGAATCGACTTACCCAAAGTACCAAGTGGTATCTCGTCCAAGAATTCCTGGCACTGTCGTAATTAATACCAACGTTTCAACGCCCGGACAAATGGTACTGATTACAAGTACCGTGTGAATTAAGAGGATATGCTATTCGGTATCCTTTCGAAACACATTATACTTGAGCGTGCTTTCGCGATTTTTGCGATTAGAATTTTTATCGCTTTCACCGTCATGCAAACCGGCAATGAGCTTATATGCATCGGCTCGATTAGAATTTCATATTAGTTACGTTAAATAGGCGCGTTACTCGAAGTTAACGTGGAAATTGCTTCTCCGGTGCACTGGTTCGTTGCAGAAATGAAGCAGAACGATCAATTATAAATACACGTTTTTACAACGTGCAATTGACGAGCGTTAATGATATTTAAAATGTTTGATTCAGAGCCATTAAATATTCATGCGTGCCTTGGTACGTGCAGGTAATTAATATTCTCGTTGACGGCACCGCTTTGTGGCTTGTACCGCACAAAAGTTAAGTGTGAACATTGTCATAATGACGATTCTCATCAATGAGGATGTTTATGGGGTAACGTTACAGTGGAGACAATTTGCTACTCGATTTTATGGTAATTCTACTTGATGATGAAATTGCACTTTGTTGTAAATTACTTGAATTATTTAAATGAATTTTCAAGTTTGGCAAAGACAGGGTTTCTTTGGGTAGCTTCTGCACCATTGGGGTTGTGATATGTTAAATAATTTATATAAAATTTACTGGGGGTGATGGTGGATTTATAATTGGGCTCATTGATTGCGAGGTCGATTTTTTATCTCGTTAGCCACCGTAACTTCTATGGTGAAATCGCCTTTGATCCATTGTTTTAGGTGGTTCTGAAATTACCAAAATTGCTACCTACTCTGTGACGTCAAATGCGAGTATCAAATCCGTTTTTAATTAACATCTAGCGAAAATATTCCTTGTGAGAAGAATTGTACTCTTCATTGTTTCTCATAGAAACGCAGAGGTGTTACCTGATACCCCGTAACAATTTTTTACTATCTCACTAATTAAATTTGATACGATAAGCATTAATAAATCTACAATACAATATTGTAGCTCCAAACTCTCGTACACTCAATCTCAAATAAATCACCAAGTAAAGAATTAACCCTAATACCACCAGACTTCCATTCCATTTACTTATACTAAATAAATACTATAGAAAGGAAATTAAATACTTTAGGTTTTATAAAATATAAGTGAAATATTTATCGCCAGCATCTCCTATCAGTTTAGGAAATTCTTAGAAAGAAAATGGGGAACTATTTTAACCAAAAATCAGTATTAAGATCCTAATATCCAAAATTTCGATCCACCCTAACAACCAAACTCACATTCTCATCTCTAACAGTCACCGCTCATAAAAATAAAAGCTACACGTTAGAAAGGTTCCAGCGGAAAAGGAGCGCTTTTCACGATTACCGTAATTCCATAGAAAGCAACGCATCATCCGTGAATCTCCACAGGAGCGAGGGTGTATTTGGAATAGATGTTTTCCCAGCGGCTAAATACCATTCAGAGCGAACGGTTGGAAAGAATGAACGATGGTAACACAGCGAAAGAGGGGAAAAAAAGGAAGAAAAACAGAGAACAAGAGAGAAAGAGAGAGAGAGAAAAGGCAAAGGGAAAGTTTGGTCTCCCCGATGTGGCCATTTGAGCGAAAGGCTAAGAACGATCAATAAATCGGAGCGAAAGCCGGCATAAAAGGTCGAATGGTTAGGCGAGGGTGGGTACCAAGGGTTGATATGGTTGATCGATCGGAGGGTAGTTTCAGGGAAGCTTGGTACGGGGCTTGAATAGAAACTGGAAAGGACGTAAAATCGAATAATGACTGAGACCGAACAGGGGCTTGCTCGAATACGTAATCGTCCATGTGTCGATGGCAAAAAAAAAGGGGGAGAAAAAAAAAAGTATCTTTCACGGAGCTGGATGCCGTGGCGTGGCTGCATTTTAATGAACAGCAGTGGGTCGAAGTGAAAGAAAAATGAAATAAAATTTTAGATTTATGCCGACGTTATAAGATACAAGTTGGAATATTTTTACCTTCGTGCGGAGGAGAAAGTCTGAATGTTCGATGACTGCTTTTGGACCTTTTCAGATATTATTGGGTGTGTTAACTTTTCAAGGTTTTATTTTGTCGTTCCGTTGTCAATTAATTGGAATTAATTCATCTAATATTTCTCTGACGACAGTAAGAACGTGTTCGACATGTCAGCGGAGACATATTGTATTTTATATTTGAATTGCAATAAATATGTAGAAAAAGATGAAGTACGAAGAATATTTTACAAAATTTTATAACGAATATTTCTTATATAAAAATACATTTAGGAAAAGAATCAAGTTGAGAATTTGACTATTAGATTGCAAAGGATTATAATGAAATTCGTAGTCATTTCGAATGCTCCAATTGTTGAAAACAATAAAGTCATTCGCCGGATGCGTGATTTAGACAAAAATATACTTCTTGATTCGAGCATTGTGCGATGCGGCAGTAGAAATGGTATTTTAAGATCTCACGTTTTGTTTCTACTTTCGTTAAATTCATTCTTCTACGTCGTACAACCATCCATTAACACGTTGACTGTCATGGGGTCAGCGGTGACCGGAGCTGTTAGATTCAATGAAATTTTATATAATTGTTTCATTGTAATATTTCCGAATTTCCCAACACATTTAATATCTAACCACTAATTTTCTGAAGATCTATTTGTGTCTTTTTTTAGTTTCTGCTTAACAAAGATAGGATTTTAATAGGAAATATATCACTTAAATAGAAATGGTAAAATGAGCGAAATATCAGTATCGTTCAATCTTTAACCCCTTAACCTACAACTTCTTTTCTGATTGCGTGTGCAATAGCTCAGAATTCATTCCTGAAATCAAAAGGTTGCACTGATTTCTGATATTTCGTATAACTGAACGTGATATTAATAGTACAGAAATAATAAGACCGTTTCGTGATCGGCTGATATTGTCAATTTAATAGTTTTTGGAAGACTTCAAAATTTCCTATTACATTTTCCGCGCTACGAGTCTCACACGTAGTTGTAAACTAACTATTTTTTCGCGTGACAGAAAATTTTTCAGAAAATAGTCTTACAATAAAACGGCACAAGAAACATTTGAAAATTTGCATATTTCTATAGCGAAATCGTGCCGGATCGTGCTATAATTCTTTATCGTTACGCCAAGGAAATGGCATACCGTAAACAAAGCAGGAGGGAGCTCATTACGAATTTCAAACGGCGCCAACAAAAACAGACGGTACAAGTAGACAACGTAGAATATCGCCGCTTAAAACTACAAACGCGAGAACGTACAGAGAGCGAAGTAAATGGAAGAAAACATGAAGAAGCAAAAGTAAAGGAAGAGAAGATGAGAAGAAAGGAAGAAGAGTCCTCGTGAATTCCACGAGGAATTTTAACGAGGCGCCAAGTAGGAAGATTCTTAAGATCTTAATCCCGCCGTGCGATTTTGAATGTCGACGATTCGGAAAACAATTTCACGGGTATCTGGACATTCGCTAACGACTCTTTATATCCGCGAAGTCGTAACGAAGGACTTAAACCGAGCTTACGACGAGTAATCCCCGGACAGGGGAACTTTTTTCCATGGCGTTTGCGCGATTAAGCTCGAAATTTCGGATAATGCCAGACGGCGGAAGGTGGAGAAGAGATGGGGAAATGGAGAAACTGAGAGACAAAAGGCGGAGGATAAAGAGAATAAAAGATAGAGGAGTATAAAGGTAGGTACGTAGAAAGAAGGTGGATGTAGAATTAGTGGAATGGTGGTTGGGGGAAGTAGACTGAGGAATTGAGACAAAGGGACAGAAAAATTGAGGGGTTAAGAGGGAGGAAAGTGGGAAATTGCAGCTCGGTGTTAAAGATACCGGGTGTATTGAAATACTGAGTGGCAGAGAAGAAATTGGCTCAGCAATTGAGTAGTGGGGACGCTGAGGGCTGAGAGTTACGGCAGATATATTATTGTACTTAGGAATTGAAAGTCTGAGAGGAAGAGAATTGGAAAATTGTAACTCGGTGTTAATGATAGTATGAACACCGAAATACTGAGTGACAGAGTAGAAATTGGCAGAGGAATTGAGTGACAGCGATGATGGATGCTGAGACTTACAGTAGATATATTATTCTACCGAGCTCCGAAAAAGGCTGAGAGGTAGAGAACTGGAAATATGAAGCTTGTTTTTAAAGATATCAGAGATGCTGAAAACTGCGTTGCAGCGACGAAATTGGCCGAGACATTGTCTTTCCGGGATGCTGAGTGCTGAGAATTACAGTAGATTTATTATTGTACATAGCAACTAAGAAGTTGAAACGGTAGAAAAATGCGAAATTGAAGTTCGATTTTAAAGATTCTGGGAACACTGAAAAATTGAGTGGTGGGGAAGAAATAGTCAGAGGAATTGAGTGGAAAGGATGCAGAGTGCTGAGACTTACAATTGATGTATTGTAGCCCTCGTCAATTAAGCGAGCAAGAGCTGTCGACCTAACAAAACTATAAAACATATACTACCACATTACAAAAAAAGTACAAAGAATAAAGAAACTGAGATAATTCCAGAAACGCTCCTGAGATTCTCCGAAACACAAACTAAGAAACATTCTTGATACACGACCAAATGATATAACTATGATAGAGACATTAAGAAAAAAGAACCATCCAGATTCTCAGAACCAGTGAAACATATCCACCAAGACTCTACGATATATCACAAAAAAGACAAGAATAAAAGGAAGACAAGAAGAGGGCTAATTTTCAAGAATGACGCGATCATCCAGCGATTTGTGTCGCCTCGCGGAATATCGTACGATTTTCACGAAATAATTGCCTCGTCTCGCACAACCACGTTAAATCGAGCGTGCGTCTCGTAGTGGGAAGTAACTAAAGCATTCTTTCTCGCCACTCGAATATAATTAGAAACGAGGAGAGAGAAAGACTGACCAAGAGAGCAAGAGAAAGAAGGAGAGACGAACAGAGCAATGGAGCGGTAAATCACTCGACGCGAGTAAAGATCAAGGGAAACGACGAAACCGTTGGGTTACCGAACTCATTCGAGAATTACAGCCGCGCGAAGTTTCGTAGCTAGGAGGAGACTTGGAATACCTGAGAGTAAGAATCGCTCCTTTAAAAATAGTAAACGTTGCCGACTTTAGGAAATCCCATTGGAACTAGAATTGATTCCCGGAAACGAGATCCCTGACGGCAAGTCCTTGGAAAGCGGTAAAAAGGACTGAAGAAAAAGAGTCGCTCCATTTAACCGGCAGGACTGTCATTGAAACTCACAAAAAGTCCAGTCACGTTTCCAACTATTCTTGCAGAAGGTTTCTGCGAATGTAGCATATTTCAAACGATCTTGTGACTATGTCGTCCGGACTTAATCCTCGTGTCAATAACCGGAGGTTCGTGTTTTTCTTTGAGAAATCTACAGAATTTTATGTAATTTCTTTTTCTAGTTTTGCAACGTTTTTATATTTGTATATTGCATTTGCAATTGACTTAAGTAAGTTCGGTGATATAGAATTGGAGAGATAATCATTTTTAAGGTTTAAAACTATACAATAGTGTATCATTGACATGTTGACTGTCATGGAGGTCACCGCTGACCCGTGCCATTGAATTTGTATGAAATTATAATATTTACCAATTTTCTAACACATTCTGTATTTAAATACTATCCTTCGAAGATAAAATTCTGCTGGATAAATATTTATTTGTATCTTCAAAGTTTCTGCTTTACAAAGATAGAATTTTAATAGGAAAAGTCACAATTTTAGTAGAAATGATCAAACGAACGAAATATCAATAGCGTCCACCGTTTTAAAATAGATCAATCAGAGGAAATTATCAAATTGCCGGGCTGTTGCTTTTTTAACATTTCTGAAATTTCTAAAGAAAGAATACAGTAAATATTTCATGTTATAATACACAAATTACTTGATTGATCGTATTTTTTGGAGTTTCATCCATCTATTTTTAGAGTTCATATTTAATACATTTAAATGTACTAGATTTAACGACAGCAGATCTAATGTTAATGATAGAATTTTAAGTAAGATAAAAGATTCATTTAATAATACTTTCTTGCAGGGAATGGATAGGAGGGTGGCCGGAAAAATCAATGCTTGGTTCATAAAGGAGTAATATAAATTTCTCACTCAAGAATTGTCCCTTTGTACTCAAAGTATTCTATAATGCTCATTAATATACAATGACGAAGTATCTTAATACCTACACAGAAGTTTTAATGAGGTCACTTTATGGCACCCTTCCAGTCCAAAGGGTTAAATTAATACTCTACCTCGAAATAACCTTTGACTATCTTCAATTATATTTTAACCCATCTCACTGTCCTCATTAATCTTCAGCTTTCAAAGTTACCACTCAGCACGTCGAGGACAAATATCAACAATTGTGCACAAGCAATAAGAAGTTCCACATCCGGAAAACAATCAAGGAAATTCCCTATAATTTAACTGGAATATCAGAAATATTCAGAACGCAAATCGCAAAACATCTTCTTCGTGATTCCTAATAAATCCTGATTATCCTCCTCGAAACCCTGACGTCAATGGACTGGCCGGTTAATTAATGATAATGACGTTCCACGAAATTTGCAACTCGAAAGGTCGAGCTATCAGGTTCTGCTCTCGTAAACGTCTTCCTTCTTGGGACTCGAGGGAGAGTATCGCGTTTCTATAATCAAGTTACCCGTTCATACGTCGAAGATACCTTCACGATTCTCTTTTGTCTCCCAAGTCTGGCGTATCCGTAAATAGTGGCCGTCTTTCACGCGGACGCCACTTCTTATCTTGCTCCCTTTCGCCCCCGAGATTTCCGTAAACATATACTTGGCAGACTTCCAATGGTAGAATGGAATACATTATTCTAGAAGCTGCAGCGACGAAAGAATCATAGGGGGAATTGCGAAAGTATGCTATGGAAGTTTTTATGACAGAGGGTCAGTGCACCGATCCACGTCGTATCGAAGATTTTATTAAGTCTCGAGCGAAACGGAAGTTTCTATGTAGCGAACAACGAGCGAGATTATTTGGAGATTTAATCAGACTTCTTTCACGTTTTAATCAGAGATCTTGTATCAGACTGTGGTACAGAAGAATTTTTCGGTCACAAGTAAGTTGTTTTTGTAGTTTTTGTGGTGAAGGGTTAGTGGATCGTCACACGTTCCCGTTGAAGACTTTATTAAGTTCCAAGCGATATGGAAGCTTGTCGATAGTGAACAATGAGTAAGATTACTTGGCGATTTGAAAATTTTCTTTTTGATCTTGAATTAGACCGTGGTACAGAAGAATTTTTGGGTCACAAGTTAGTTGTTTTTGCAGTTTTTGTGGTAGAAAGTCACTGGAACATCACACGTTCTCATTGAAGACTTTATTAAGTTCCAAGTGGCATGGAAGTTTGAAGATAGTGAACAGCGAGTAAGATTACTTGGCGATTTGAAAGTTTTCCTTTTGATGTTGAATTAGACTGTGGTGCAGAAGAATTTTTGGGTTAAAAGTTAGTTGTTTTTGTAGTTTTTGTGGTGGAAAGTCAATGGAACATCACACGTTCCCATTGAAGGCTTTATTAAGTTCCAAATGGCGTGGAAGCTTGACGATAGTGAACAGCGAGTAAGATTATATGACGATTTGAAAATTTTCTTTTTGATCTTGAATTAGACTGTGGTGCAGAAGAATTTTTGGGTCACAAGTTAGTTGTTTTTTGCAGTTTTTGTGGTGGAGCGTCAGAGGATCGTCACTCGTTGCTATCGAAGATTTTATTAAGTCCTGAGTAAAAGTATCTTGATAGTAAACAATGAGTAAGATTATTTGGCAATTTGAAGTTGCATTTTATTAGAGTGCAAAAGAATGTTTGGGATCACAAGTTAATTATTCTTGTAGTTTTTGTGGTGGAAGGTCAGTAGATGGTCACACGTCCTAATCAAGACTTTATTAATTGAAAGTCTCAAGCGAAGTGGAAGCTTCTCGATAGACAACAGCGAGTATGATTATTTGGCGGTTTGAAAGTTTTCTTTTTCATGTTGCAATTGATTATATTACAGAAAAAGATTGTTTCCAGCCACAAACATCCAGTTTTAAAAGAATTCTGAATATTTTTCAATAACTAGCCAAAAAGCAAAGTTAACATCGGACAGTAAACGATAAATGATACAACAAAATATCACCGAAAGAGTTTTAAATTTAGTTTTTTCTTGTAATAAAACTCCTAAAACGTGTCAATTCCAAATCCAGAATCTCAATAATCCAACCATCCTGAGAATCAGGAAATAATATTTCGAGAAAAACTGTGTCGATTAAGAATTCCTAGTCTTAAATTAGCTTGTGTATTCATTTGAAAATGACCTGAAATTGATAAATCTTCAGAGCTAAATAAAGCTTTAACCTTTCGCCCGCTGTGAAAGCTCGCCAGAATCACTTACTGGATGTTATCGACTACTCTGCTCGACTTTTCTTTCTTTTTTTTCCGTAACAATGAGTCGGAGATGACCTTATCACGTTTCGTGGCACGTGCCCCACCGGTGACCCACGATGGACTTTCTGCTTGGGTCATTCACGGTTTTCATTTCTCGACTTGATCCATCGCGACATGCCTTATTAACCTTTTGCACTCTGAGGCTACGCCTCTCGAGCACGTGCAGCACGTCCGGCATTTTTTTTCTACAAGCTACTCCAAAGACTTAGTGTCCAGAGAATAAATAGACTTCTGCAAATTCCATGTCAGTTGCAATGACAATTCTTTTTGACACAATGTAAAACAACACGGCATATTTAGAATTTTTATTTTAATTAGACATTGCAGTAGTTTAGTGTTAAAATGGAAACCAAACTTTGAGAGTTTTGGAGAGGCTGGTGGAAGCGGATCATATTTATAATTTTAATTCTGGTGGAATTATTTCGTTAATATTGGTAGTGAGCTAATTAAATTTAATTACACAATATCATTGGTTACTCATTTCTTAAAATTACATCAATAGCTATAGGCATTGACGGACGTTTAGATGACATTACAATTTTATTGTGAAATTGTAGGGTCGATATTAAATTGTCAGGAAGTCAAATCGAATGGAAATCTATGTATATCGATATAGGACTTCAAAGGGTTAAATCAATCATTGGACTCTGTATTTCTTCGGTTTTATCTACTTCTCTGATTTTGGATAAAATCTGTTTTAAATCAGTTCCATTATGGCTATGAAGTTTATAACGTAAGAAAAATTTGTTTCCGAGGTAAGAGGTTCCTTTTTTACTCTTGTAAACTTGGAACTCTTGTTACTCTTGTAACTGTAGCTAAATATACAAAATTTAGAATTGCTAAAACTGAAATAACTTCAATGAACAGGATCCCAGGGCACATAAAGTAAATATAATCCAACATAGACTCTTCCCTGATAAATATAAATTTCTATTTATACTCAAAAGAAGCACGTCATCGACCATCTCCATAATCCTTTACATCCAAAATTACCCCTCCAATCAATACCCACGAACTTAATCTTTCAACATCCCTCCATCCCCAATAACTGCAGTCAACTAAATTCCACAAAACCCTCAAACTACCAATCCCAAAGAAAACCATCCAAACCCTTAATCAAATCCCTTTCAACGTAGAACATTAATACGTTAAATCCCTCGAATCAACAACCCCATAAATCACCTAAATACGACAATTTACCCAACGTTCAATCCACCATAACACATTGCAGTTCGATTCTAAGGAAATTCGCGATCTCCTAATACATTGATCCGTGCCAAATATAACATAGATCGTTTAACAACTCGTGAGCGCAAAGTAACAACACTTGCGTAAGCGCACTCGTCGAAAATAGAGCACGATATTCGCGTGGAATACCCGAGGAAGGTCACCGGGTTGATGAACGTGGCGCCGATCGGTGAAACGCTTCGTATCGCTGCAACGTCAGCCTTTAACCTCTTCGCCCCGTGCTAATCTCGAATTCCACACTTTGTCCAAATATAAATTTCACGAGGCGCGCGCGACAATCGCATGCTTTACGAATTGCTTTACGAGCAACCGCCGCGCTTTAATGCCGACGTAACGTAAACGGAAATATATCCGCGGTCGTAAAACGCATGAAAATAGAAATCCCGATTCGAGGACTCTGGTAGGAACGGTTGCAGACGACGCGTGGAGAACGGGAGAGAGGACTTAGGAACGTTTAGAGTGAGGATTCGCTCGATGTCAGAAGAAGAAGGGAGTTTATTATCGCGACTTGAGAAGTGAAAGTCATCTTGCTTGAAATAACAGACCGTTCCCCTCTCGGTTTCTTAAAAGACAGAGAAGGGGGGAAAGAAAGAGAGAGATCTTTTTACATGGGCAAAGAAATATTGAAATGTATTGTACGATTAGGAGCAAGGCGGAAAGAGTGGTCGTTGAGTTGAGAAGGTATAATTGCTAGAATGAGTAGAGGGAATTTCAATGTGCAGACAGATGCAAAAAGAAGGGGAAATGACGAAGGAAGTAAATGCAGGTGTTGGAAAAATAATCGGGTTGGTGGAATGAAGACCGGAAATGATATTTGAATCGGTGCTGTACGATTCGGAGTACCGAGATGTCCAAGATTGAAACGAACTTTCTTGGACTAGAAGTTTAAAAACAATCAATACGACACTTTCCGAATTTTATAAAAATTCTGCAAATTTATAGGGGAACCGTATGGAAAATATTACACATCTATTTCCGAATTCATAATGTCTGTCATATCTTGATACCTCTTTCGGTAAAGTATTTACTTAATACCTTTCCCTACGACTTGTTTTGTAACCGCATTTGCAAGTATTCTGAATTATATTGCTAAAATACATATTGATCAATGTTTATCTTTTAATTATGTTAATATTTTGAAATTTATTTTTAATTGATCAAAACTGATTAATATTAACCCTTTGCACTCGAGGGCTCCGGAGCGGAGCCATTTAAAATTTGTCTTCAAACTCGAGGGCTCCGCTATGGAGACAAAGCAAATAATTTCCGGTACATAACATATTTTACAAATTATAATTTTTTTTTATACATTATAACATTTGTATCAATAATCAATTAAAAAATCAATAACATACAACAATGACTTTTCTTTTAATGCGCATATCATTTACTTTTATGTGAACATGATCCTTCCACTGAAATTGCTCCGAGTTGCTGGTAATATGAATGAAAAAAAACTTCGAGTGTAAAGGGTTAATATCATAGAAATCGTATCATTGTGTCGCATTTCATTAATATTTTCAATTTTATAAAAACAATCGTATATGTGAAATGCACCAAACCTCTGAAGCCCTTAACATTAGAACTACCAAGTAAGTCAAAATGATTGGTGCCCAATTTTGTCCAGAACTTCTCCAAGTTTATGAGAGAGGCATAGAGCAAATATTCGACGTTGATCTTATAAAATACAGTTTACCAGATCGATCATCTTTTCCACCTCTTGATAACTCTTTTCCCAAAGTACTTATTTAATATATTGTAGTATAATAGATTTAACGTCGGTACTTCTAGCGTCAAAAATACTACCGACGTTATGTCTATTACACTATTCTACTACTTATTTAATATACTATAGTATAATAGATTTAACGTCTGTAGTTCTAGTGTTAAAAATCTGCGGGCCCTGCAAGCAAATTGAAACATCAGAGCGTAATGTCTTAACGTTTCCAATTCTCTAACATTCTGGTTGCTCCAATCGAGCGTTTAAAAATATCCCAACATATTTATCCGTTAAACAAAGCCTCGAAAATAACACAATTTCTAAGAAAGCACCGATGCCATTAACACGTGACCGACACGACCGTCGAACGTGTCTAATCGAAAACGCAGGTCCAAGCAGCGCGGTAAAACCGAGGAGTGTCGATTTAAATCGATTTCCATAATCAGCGATTTCGCATTCTCCACGAAATTCAAGTGAACCTATCCCAGTTGCATTTGCATTCGCAGTCACGTAATTGGTGCTCGGTGTGCGTGAGCTGGGATCGGATCGCGTGGAATTCGAGGAAGAAAAGATGGAAAGAGATGCTCTCCCATGTTGGCTACGCTCCCAGCTGGCTCAGTATGAACAAGCGGGGGCGAAATAATTTCGCATTTGGAATATCGAAAGGGAAGGGAGAGAAATGCGAGCAAAGAGAGAGAGAGAGAGAGAGAGAGGATAAAACCGAGACTGAATTCCGACGTGGATTATTTTCGACGGAGTGTTTTGCCAGTTTTGATATTCGGGTCAGCAGTTTTATCGCGAACCTTTATGGTTCGTCTTATTCTGGAACTCGTTGTCGATGGTGCTCATCCTCCACGTGAATCAACATACGATTCTCGATATGGAAAATTCGGCGGATGATTGTTTCCTATTCTTTCAATCAGAATTTTTTTTTAATGAAATGGTTTTGAAATATATTATTTGTAAATGAAGGAAAAATTAAACAGTTTGCTTTCAGAGTGACCTTGAGGTTCTGATGCTGCGTTTTAGGATCTGATGTTCCTTTTTGTTTATTAACACTAGAGCTACCGGCGTCAATTTAACATATTTTAATAAATTAACTCATTCGAGACCGTGCATTTTTTTGAAGACCATCCAGAAATACTGACAACTTTTCGCTTTATATTTACCACTTCTTGAATTTCTAATGATTGTGGCTTTGGGTCACCTACTTTACGGTCGAAATTGAACCAAATACCAAATGAAATATTTACACATTAGTAAGATACCTTTTATTTTGAGCTAGTCTTATTTCGAGGGCTGTTTTTTCTATAATGACTGATAATTGCAATTCAAGATCATTGCACACACGGTGTGCAATTGGTCTCGAATGGGTTAAACAACTACTTTGGAAGAGAGGGAATCAAGCGGCGGGAAATTTGATTGTTTGGGTGAAAATTTGGTACGTTTATTGATATAGATGTAAAATATTTATTCTATGACTCTTATATAAACATGGAGTATTTTTTGAAAAAATTGTGTATCAGTCATTTTGGCTGGTTTGGTAGTTCTAGCGTTAAGCTAAGATTGACGAGTATACTCGTAATGGAGAAATGGCAGAATTTTGTGTTTGACGAGTACTGATCTGTAGTGACCACTGATTATTTAATTTTTAACTTTGTCGAAAACTGAAATATACTCGTAAATTTCAAAATATTTGTAATACTTTGAGCCCATGCCGAAATTAAACGAATAACTAAATGCCAATGCGTTTGGATGAAAGTAACTAGAAAAAGTGTGCGCTTGTGATGCAAATGGATTAAATTTCTCGGTAATTTTGTCAACGCCCTATAGTTCTACCTGAAAATTACACAATTGTGCAGATATCCTTGCAAAAGTACTTACAGGTTGCCTTAACACCAAAACAACCAACAACATTCCCCACACTTAAATATACCAAACAAAAACTTGGCAAAAAAAGAAAACAAGAAGTGAAAAGGATGATCAATCAAATAATTTAAGTTTAATAAAACAGAAGTGGAATATACACCGCATGATCCTATCAGTTTGATGAATTTTTCGAAAAAACTAAAAATCGATCATTTTCATTGCCTCAATAGTTCTAATTTTAATCTCCATAGTCGCCATAATCAATTTCCTATTACCTAGCATAATTTTAATATCAGATAACACAACTCGGACCTGTTAACACTTTAAAAACAATTATACGAATTATCCAAGCTTATCGAATCACCCCGTAGATTAGCCAATCACTCCACGCTTTAGCCTACATGCGTTGTGTCTGTTGGGTCGAAGAAATCGATAAATGTTCTGCGAATAAAACGACCGAACCGCGCAGGATACGCTCGCTGATTAGAATGCAGACGGCGAGGATGGCGCGCATGCGCGATCAACTCGATAGAGTGTTTACCAGGGGGCAGCCGAATGCGTTTTCAATGCAGCATCGCTTTCGATGCATTTCTATGAGAGTCCGATTATCTTGGCGCGCAAGCGGAAAACGGCCCTCCTTTTTTCGCGATCAATGACAGATCACGGTGACGCAGATAGGTATTTGCGAAAGAAGAAGGACGATTCTTAGCTATTTGCGATTCAAATGTCTCTACATTGTTGTCCGTGCTCCTTGGATGTTTGCTGAATGACACGTGTCTCGAGAGTCACGTTGTTTGGAGATTCACATTTCAACGGGTTTATTTTCGATGGGAATGTTCGTACTGAATTACGAGCTCGTGTTGTGGATAGAATAGTTATATACGTGGACCACCGGGTGGAAATAATATTGTAAGCTGTGGTAGCTATTATAAAGTTTCCTTGTTGCGTAATTAAAGCATGTTATTTTACAAGTTTCCACTTCGATATTGGGTATTGTGTTTACATCAAAGGGGAGTTCTCTTTGTAGCGAACTTTTCAAATTTTGTATGCAAAGGGAGCTGTATGTTTCTGAAACAACTTCTTTTTCGTAACTTCGCATGCAATGAGTGAAAAAGGATTATAATTCATTAAGAATCTAAATAGAGATTAGTAATTGTAGCAAGTAACTTCACATCGTTTTGACACTAGAAATACCAAGCAAGTCAAAATGATTTGTTCCTGATTTTTTCCACAAATTCTCCAAGTAGAGCCGTAGAGCGGATATTCTATTTTGATTTTAACAAGCACAAATTACCGAATCAATCAACTTTTGATTTCTATTTTTCCAAAGTACTACAATAAAATATTAGAAATGTAATAGATTTATATCCGGTAGTTTTAGTGTTAAATCAAAATAACCAGATAACATACAACTACCCACAAATTTATAACATTTCTAATCAACAATTTAAGCTACATTACGTTAAAGCACATAATAAGCAGTGATCTCCAAACTATAAATTCAAGCCATCACTTTTATAATGTTTATGAAAAAACTCGGCGAAAAATAAAGGAAAAATATTTTCCAAGATATTAAAAATTCTCAATTCCATATGGTCAAGTAAGATTATCAATCGGATGCAAAAAGAAAATCGAAAACTTGCGATATTTTCGTTGAAAACTCTACATACGCGAATATCGTGTCCCGTTTGCATGCAGCGTTTCATGCCGCCGCTCGTCTCGATGAGGATTTCATAATAACGTGCCACGGCATGTCAACACGAATTCTCGTAAAAACATGATATTAATATCGAGATAAGATCACGCAGAGAGTGACTTGAAAACAGACAACATTTCACGAGTCGATGGGCGAAGCAAGAAGGTCACGTGAATAACGAGCGTCAAAGGCTAATAAACGAGTAAAAAGTATTGAAGATACGAGAATGAGGTATTATCGTGTCGTTAATTGCCAGCACCGTTTAAAACTTGTCAATGCGTTCGTCGCTAAATTTGCGTTCCAAATGGCTGCGATAATGCGACGTATAAAAATAGCATTACAAACTGAAAGACGCGTTTACGCACTGCTGCAAGTCTTGTAACGTCCGCTCAAAAATTCTCTTTTCATATATTCAAAATTGTCTTGCAATTATTTTGTAATTTCTGAGCGTATTTAACAGTCGAGGTTTTTTTTACATTAACTGTTCCCTCGAACAAAAAAAATGTATAGCAACACTCTACTCTGGAACAGCCTAATGACGTTTTTTATTATCACGCGAGATAAGCTAATGTTTGAAAACATTTATATATTTTTTTATACAAGTTTGATTTCTTTATATATAAATAAAGTTGTTATTACTATTAATATTAAGGGCGTTGAACAGAACAAGCTTCTTTTCACACAATATTTTTTCTCGAACAAGAAAATTGTATGATAACAATCTGAACTGCAAGAGCCTAATGGCATTTATCATTACAAGTTTTATTTTTTTAATATATAAATAAACTTGTTGCTATTATTATTATTGAGGGCATTCAACAGAACAAGCTTCTTTTTACATAGTATTATTCCTCGAAAAAGAAAATTGTATAGCAACAATCTGAACTGCAAGAGCCTAATGGCATTTATCATTACAAGTTTTATTTTTTTAATATATAAATAAACTTGTTGCTATTATTATTATTGAGGGCATTCAACAGAACAAGCTTCTTTTTATATAGTATTATTCCTCGAAAAAGAAAATTGTATAGCAACAATCTGAACTGTAAGAGCCTGATGGCATTTTTCATTACAAGTTTTATTTTTTTAATATATAAATAAACTTGTTGCTATTATCATTGGTAAGGACATTTGTATTTTTTATGATAGTCTCTTTCAAATACATGTAATTAGAAATCTTTCTCTACTTTCTACCTTTACCTTGCAGACTGCAAGCGTTCAAATCTATAAACTTTTTATCTCCTTCATTTTCCTACTTCCAAGATATTTACCTCCTATTTTTAAACATATTTGATTAATTGTCAATAGAACTAGCCTCAATAGAATTTTTGTCATTATATAATTCGCTATGTAATTATTGCATGTTAAAATACACGTGAAATATTCACTGTAACAGTTTCTCTGCAATTTAAAGAAATGTTTGTAAAACAAGTACAAACCTACTAATTTGACGGCTTCCGCAAACCTAATATTAATTTGAAAATACAGAAATGAACAACCTCGCAATTATAGACTGATTTTCCATCACCTTATAAAAGTATTGTATTATGTTGTCCTACTGTGTTAAAATAGAGCTGAAAGATTCCAACAATTTTAACATTTTCAGCACAAAACTCCGCAGAGGGAATCAAACGTGAGAAGATTATCAAATCACAAGTTCCGTGCGAGCAGCAACACGAATATCTAATAAAATCGAACACGGAGGTCTGAGAAAGTTAACGTGTACGCAAAAGTTGCGGGGGTTGTGGAAACTTTACGACCTACTCCTTCAATGGCATCGCCTTGCCACGACGATAAGCCGGATTTCTGATTGCACGACTTTCCGAGGTGGTGCATGTAACGACTCTCGTTTTCGTTTTTCTCCGTCCCTTTCCATTCGGCTTGTTCTTTCGTTTCTTCCCTCTCGAACTTTCTGTCGAGTGTTTCTTCCGTCTTTTTATTTCGCGAAGATAGCGGCGACGACGAAAAGGCGTAATGGAAAAGGATAGTAACGATAAAGTGGCAAAGAGAGACGAACGAATTCGTGATTTATGAATGGCACCTTTTCACGAATGAGATTTATAAAATTTTCGGCAAGAAATTCCTCGCCGGAGTTTATACTTGTTTCTTTGATATTTCTGGGTAATACTGTTTACTTATAATACTCAAATTTTTAATAATACCCCATATTTCATATATAATACTCAAATTTTGATAGATTAATTTGTTTATTGTGGATTCCTTCATTTACTGATTCTTCATTCTTCATATTTTAATAATGAGGGAGGCGATAAAAATTTCTTTTTCACCTTGCAAAACCTACATTACAAATTGTCCATCATCATCATCATCATATTTTGATTTCGCTTTCTCCAAAATACTTATTCAGTATGTTTAAATATAATACAACGCCAATAGTTTGTAGTATGATATTCTTTGTAAAGACGATTTTCAATTGTTAAGTTTTGATTAAGATAAACTTGTTTTTTGGCCGAAGAAACTTTTCTGCATTCTATAATTTGCATGTGCTACCTCAGCTGTAAAAAATATAAGAAGAAAGGCGTAACTTTGAAAAGAAATAGACAATCAAGCACTACTCTTCTATTTTCCTTAAAATTCCGGCTTAAGCAGATAATTAACAACAACAAGAAAAAATAAAATAATATGAAAATACTCATAGACTCGGCTGGCTATTACCTTAAAATGCAAAATAATTACACAAACTTAAGTTATACAGAAAAATAATTAGATTTAAAATTTGAAAGCTATAGCATTCATATTATTCTGCATTACAATAAAAATGAATGTTATAACATTAAAATTTTAAAGTCAATTACAATTTTATTATTTATTAATTTTAAGTAATTTTATATAACACCAAGTTTTTGTAATTATTATATATTTATAAGTGGTATTTTCTCTGCTTATATAAATATTCAAATAACCTTACGGAATTCAACCTATGAATTTCATAAATATTCAGAAATTTTCCCAAAACCATTTTTTCAAACTCAAATTCATCAACGAAAAATTGGAGTAGCACTGAAAAGTCCCGGAGCAATGCATCGTACAATAAAATAAAGTCGACAATAATCGCGAGAATTCTGTGGACTGTGAAAGTGAGGGAACGACAAAAGCTCGCGATAACTCGTCGACCCGTTGCCTCCGTTGATAAGAGAACCTGCGTGTAAAACCGATAAGATATAAAACGCGCGGGAGAAGCACACACTCGTCAGTAATAGCGATTTTTGTCCACGAGGCCGACCGGATAAGGAAGAATATCGTGGAATGTTAGCATCGGAACGATAGCGCCAGAGTGGACGCGATTCGACCTTCGGACTCGAATCATACGTTGGACAATGCTTGCCGAAGAAAAAACTCGTGTGATACGGAAGCGCAAAGATAACGCGCGGATTTAGCGACAGATTCTGCGACGTTAGAATTACGAAATGGAATTTTATCGTAGCTGAATCATGTCCTCATGACTGAAACTGTGTTAATTAGTTGTTGAATTAATGTATCAGCTTTGGAGTTCTTATCTCGCGCCATTTTGGTTCGACGAGTTCATATCGCTGTCTTAAGGCATTTAAGTTTAGCGTTGGATCTATCCATTTTTAATTTTAGAAATGATTCTGAAAGGAAGTGCGATTTTGCGTAGTATTGAGAGTTAGATATTTAAAAATTCCTTTTAAAAGGAGAACGCATGGCCTTCGCCAATTTTTTTGAAATTTTACATACTCGTAGAGTAAGCCATCCTGATTAACACTAGATCTAATATCTAGTTCAAGAGGGTCAAAATGACTTGTACCGAATTTTTTAAAATTTCACTAAAATTTTTCCTATACGTTGCTTAATTTTTTATATCTACCTTGCAAAACGTGGAAAATTAAATCAACTCAGTTTTTGTGCGCATTTCATTCTCTTTCTAGTATTTATCTAGTATCTTCAAATATATTGAATTAATAGTTGGCTAGACGATGAATATTTTTAAGAAATTTATAATCAAAGACTCACGACAGCTCTTGATATTGCACTTTACAATCCTTTAGAAGTCCAATGAAATTTTAATTATAAATTTTTTTAAAAACTGTTGATCGTCTGCCTCTATAATGAGATATATTCTTAATCAGCACGAATATCTTTACGAGTATGTAAAATTGGAACAAAATCGTCACCCTGGAGGTCTTGCACTCTCCTTGTTAGATTTGTAGACAGCAAGCAGTACAATTTAACAGCTGCGTCGTGACGAAAGAACTGAATGCTCATAACAGTTAAATCAATTCAACTCTACATGTAAATTTCAATTAAATTATATATTCCAGCCCATAAATCAATCTCTATTTTCAGCATCCACATATTTTCCAGTAACCGCTATCGCCTAATAATTCAACAAAGAATATTCCAGGAATAAACTCACAAGTCTGACGAGTCGCGTTATTAGATTCCAAGCAATTACCCAAAATTATTCGTGGCATAACAACGATCTTTTAACCACTTAACTGTGGCGAAAAATCGTTTGAATTTTGGATCACGAAAATCAAGAGACAAGCATAAATCTATTTCGAATTATTGATACCCTTTAGTTATTCCTTTTACTTCGGCATGGCCTCAAAATATTCCAAACATCTTGCAATTTACAACTACATTTTACCTTTCATCAAAATTACAATTTAAATAACCAGTGGTAGCTTTTACGCTTGTCGAGTATACTCGTCAAACACAGCTAACTGGTTAATACACCTCTCGCGATTCACCGTCTCCTACGAGGTAGCGATACAAGCCCGTCGATAAATCCTCAAGAGAGCAAGTCTACTCAGGTACGTAGGAAGCCGATAAAACGAGAGAAACCGACCTCTCTATTGACCTAGATCGTGGCCTCACCGAAGTGCAACGTTGATTGTGAGACACACGAGCCTCCACTTCGGACACGGCCCAACCAGCAGCCTCGGATTCACCTATCTCTGTCTTCCGAGGCCGTTTCTGTCGCTTCTCTCTCTCTTTTCGTCCATTTCAATCGCTTCTCCTCCATGGAGACACCGGAGACCAGCGGGAATCAGTGGGAATAAGCGGGGACCAGTGGGGACCAGCGGGGGACCAGCGGAACCAGTTACCGGAGAAGGATATTTGCGGTTGTGATTCAGCGCCGCTCCGAGAAGCGGAGGGACGCTGGAGGAGGGAGGCACGATGGCCCAGGCCTGCAGGAGGTGGACGGTAGAAAATCGAGAAAGAAAACCAACCGCAACGACCGAGAGGATATATAACTACGGAGTCATTTGCGAGACTTCGGGGCAGGGTCTCACGAATAACTTTGAGAGGTACAGTCGGGGACATTGAACGTGTCACTGTACTGTATAGTGGAGGAAAGTTGAATTTCACTGGAGGATGACTTGTTTTTTTTTTGTTTTCTCCTAGTTAGTTTAAAGTCGCATCAACATCACAGGTTTTTAGCGACTGTTTTGCCTATGGATTCAGTTTACTGACAATGAGTGTGGGACTAGGATTTATTTATGTACGAAGTCTGAATTGTATATCGCTTATGAATGAAATAGTTGCTTTTTGTTGTTTTTCATCGTTCAGTGAGCTTCTTAACACTAGAACTACCGGCGTCAAATCCAACATATTTTAATAAATTAAATAAGTACTTTGAAAAAGGGGGGTGATTTATGTTTATTGATATAGACGTAGAATATTTATTCTATGACTCTTATATAAACTTAGAGAATTTTTTGAAAAAATTTTGTACCAGTCATTTTGACTGGTTTGGTAGTTCTAGTGTTAATTCGATTGAAAGTTTATATTTATTTCTAATATTTTATTATATTTATTGCAGCTGTTGTATTTGTTGGGGTCCCGGAGGATGACTTGTTTTTTTTCTCCTAGTTAGTTTAAAGTCGCATCAACATCACAGGTTTTTAGCGACTGTTTTGCCTATGGATTCAGTTTAGCGAGTGTGGGACTAGGATTTATTTATATAAGATGTCTGAATTGTATATCGTTTATGAATGAAATAATTGCTTTTCCATCGTTCAGTAAGTTTCTTAATTCGGTTGAAAGTTTATATTTATTACTAATATTTTATTATATTTATTGCAGCTGTTGTATTTGTTGGGGTTCCGGAGGATGACTAGTGTAAAAGCTATTATGATGCTAAAATTAAAGTTTAGTGGATTGGATTTGTAGGTTTTTTTAGAGTAGTTTGTGGAGAAATGTGGTTTTGTTTTAAAGTTGTAGGATTTTTGCAAGAGTTTTATGAGGGAAGTGACAATGTTGGGTTTAACAGTGATTAAAGTTAAATTAAAGGTAGAGTAATTAAAGTCGATGGTAGAATAATGATCAGTGACTTTTATGGGATACGATGGAATGGCGGGCGGTTGGTGTAACTAAATCAAGCGAAGGAAACCTTCGCCTTAGTTTGCTCAAGGTATCTTGTCCTGTTTTGCCGAGTGGACTCGTTTAAGATGGTAGTGCTTTTGTAATTTTCAATTTCAAAGGCGTTGCTTAGTTTGTCTGGAATCCTTCAACTTTATACATGATTTACCGTGGACAAGTTCTAACTTGGGAAAGTTGCTTGTATATCTAAGATTCTATGATATTCTATTTATCTTGTTATTTCATTTCAGAATTAAATTACTGTGGCCAAATTTTTGGAGGATTTAAAATTGTTATGTCCAAATCTAGAAGAAATTATTTAGAAGCAACAGACTCGTTATTTCTTCTTATTCTCATTAACACCTTCAATGCCTCTGGTATTTCGTTAGTTTCACCAATTTGCTATTAAGAAGATGTAATTACATCTTCGCAATTTTCTCAATGTCAATATTTAAATATTTAACGCGCGAGAAAATTAGTACATATTACAATTTTAAAGTCATATGAAATTTCATTGAATTTAATATCGCCAGTCACTGGAGTTACTTTTTTTTAAAAATATATTTGAACCGTAATAAATGAATTTTTATTTAAATAAAAGATATTGTCAGTTTCATTGTTTTTCATCCTGTTCACTTAACTTCTCATAAATACTTATACGATAGAGAACATGTGCAGACTGTAAAAAAAACGGAGTACGAGAATAACTATTTTAAAATTCCACCAGAATTACAATATTTCGTGTACACAATGGAAATTCACCAAACACACAAAAAGTTATTCAAACAGAAAAAAAAGCTGTAACAATACAGTTTCCCATTTTTCCGGTTTGAAACCAACAAAAAATAATATGCAACCCCGTAATCAAATTTTTTTTTTATTAATATACATTTTACAGTGAAAATATCCATTTCGCTCGGACGATTTTTTATTCGCTGATTTTTCGAGATCACCGAGCTCTCGTGAATTTTGTAAATACATGTTGTTGAAATTCGTTATCGTTGGAAAACATAATACATTCTGAACGGTGGGGTTTAACGTGGAATATTATTTTCACGTCACGATACACTCTTGGATTTCGAAACCTGACGATTCCGCGGCGAGAAAATTGTGAAACTTCATGCCGCGAGAACCCAAACGATTGTGTGAGTTCCGTGGACTGTGGAAATTGATGCCGGGTGCCGTGAGATCCGAGTGAAATGTTTTCTTTCGACTGGCTGCGAGCGAACGAAAATAAACTCGATACTTTTAAAGCTGACGATACGGTTGTTTAAGTACCAACGGCGCAGTAATATATCGAAGCACTGTGCCAAAATTAGAGCAGCACATTTATATTGATGATTATGAAAGTGATCTATGTGAACGATTTGAAAAATTGGTCAAATTCGAATTACCACTTGTTTTGGCGCTGCGTCCAACTTACGGAACGATGTGACGGCAATTACTTTGGTAAAATAATAAGAAATTGGAATAATTGTCGCATTTTATAGAACTTAACGCGTAGTTTGGAATTGAAGTTGTGTATTTTGAAGCGAAGAGTGAAGAAATGTGGGTAATAGGGAAAATCGAGGGCGGAGGAAAATGAGAGATTGAAAGGCCGAGATGGAGAAAATAAAAATCTGAGTGAAATGGAAAATTTGAAATGTTTAGGAATTCGAATGTGAGGATTTCTACGTTGAACCTAACTTACAACGCGATATGATGGGAATTACTTTGGAGAAATAATAAGAAATTTGAACAGTTGTCTCATTTTATAGGAATTAACGCGTACTCTGTAACTGAAGTTATACGAGCATTGGGATGTTTCAAAGTAATTGATAAACTGGAGAGAAGAATCTAGAAAATAAGAGATTGAAAGACCAAGAGTCACAGGGAAGAAAAAATGAAACGTGAGATTGAAAGTCTGAGACAAAGAAAATGGAGCTCTGAGAGAGATAGCGAATTTTGAATGCCAAGAAATTCGAATATGAGGGTCAAGGAATCTGCAAAATTGAAGAAAATCTGAGAACCGAAATAGATGAAAAGATGAAAGAGCCTGAGAAATTAAAATGTAAAGAGGGAAGAAAAGTTAGGAGTTCAGGAAGCTGAAGAAACTGGAGGCTGCTGAGAAACAGAAGTTGTAAAAGGGAAAATGGGTGGCAGAAGGGGCTGAAAGATTAAAATGTAAGAAGATCGAGGACCAAAGAACCTAGACATTGAAAGAGGCTGAAAAATTACAATGTTACAAAGCAGAAACCTAAAGACGAAGTAAAATTGCGAAATTGCAGAGAAGAGCCGACGAATTGTAGTGAAAAAACTCGGAAAATCTGAGGGCAACGAATAAACTGAGAAACTGAAAGGCAAAGAAATAAAGAAATTATCAAATTTAGAAGCAGCTCTGAAAAACGTCGAGACAGATAAATTGAGAAACTCGAGCGGCAGATTAAGACGCGAGAAAACTGAGAAATTGAAAAAGTGCGAGACAGAGAGACCAATAAACCGGAAGAAAGAGAGAGAGAAACAGAAAAGTCGAGAGTCAGAGGAACCAAGAGGCAAAGAGACGAGAGAGGAGAGGAGAGAGAGACAACATAAATTCAACGGTCTATTTTCATTCATCGAAGGTCAAAAGCGTACTACGTGGGTTAAACTTAGCAGAGCAGAATTTACGGTTCTCTCGGCAGGAATTCAAGTATGCGACACTATGAATGATTTGCAGAAAGTGAAATTACTATTACGTAACAAGACACTTGCCAATTCCTTTTTCCAGTTCGATCATACCTCAAATTCGCACTCAATTCAATAACAAAACCAACATCTATCATCTGTTTGCAATATTACAGAATTCTAAAAATACCATTTAATCTTCAGAAACATATTTTTTATATATTCAACTTACACTTATCAACAATATCCCTAATAACAAAAAACATTATGACAAACCTTAATGGGATTAACAGAGAATGTCGATGACAGTAATAATGTATCCTCATTAAATATCGGTTTTACCTTTTCGACCTTGAATGACCTCGAAGAATAGCGTGTATTCTCCGAGACATTCCATCCTCGCTCTTTACTTTTTCTCTTATCTTCAGCCTCTCTGAAGTCTACTACATTTTTCTTCATCTGTCTCTCTCTCTCTCCTTTTCCTCTCTTTCGATTTTTCTCTGTAGAGCGTTACATTGTTCACAAACCGCGGTCGAGGAGGGCAGGTAAAGAGAAACCCTCGGAATAACAAAACCAACATAATCTTTTTCCGATATTACAGAATTTTCTATCTCAACAAACCGCGGATTAACTGAAATCCGTTCTAAAAATACCACTCAATCTTCAGAAACATATTTTTCGTACAACATATCATCAGTATAGCTAATAACAAAACTAAAGCACCACTACGATAAATCTTAACACATTGTTTTGAGGCGCTTCGTTAAGACCGAAGCAGGAAACTTGAAAAATTTGCAGAAATTTTATTTTTACAAAAATCAGCATAGGTTGGAAGCTGCTTATTCTCTAAATCAGTCAAGTCAAGGTTTGGCTCGACAGAGCCGTTTCTCGAGCTGCTCCGCCTGCTACTCCTTCCTATACACTCGAGAGCTCGCTGATTGACTTTGCCTCCCCTTCATAGTAGCGGACCTATTGGCATGAGCACGGGCGTATTCGGGGCGACATTCGTAGTCAATCAGTCGCGCTGAAAAAGTCGTGCCTTGCGCGTCAGTCGCGGAGATCAGAACGTCGTGCGTGGCACGTCGATAAAGGTTATTTGTCGAAATACAATTTCACACCGCACTATATCGCATATAGGGTAATACAAAAGTATTGTTAGTGAAAAAGTATGCTCGAATATGTGTTAAATAAAGTACAATTAATATATTTTAATATTTTTGGGCTTCTGGCGACGATTTTACCGAAATTAACCACTACGTTATGCATTACGACTAAATATAGTATTGTGTTCCAGCACCAAAAGTTGTAAATCAATTATTAGCGCAAATTGTTAAAAGTAACTACACGATAATAGAACGCTAGGTTTCCCAGCGTAAAAGAACACATTGTTGCCGCCGCAGTTGTCTTAAATGTTTTCAGTAACTTTATTCGTCTCAAAATGCTCGACGCAAAGTTCTAATATACCAATTAAAACATAATTAATTATAAGAAGCTCTTAGTAACAAAGAGTGGTTCTGCCTCGTTTAATTTCAATGTTGTTTTGTAATAAAATGCCAAAGTATTGTCAATTTTACATATAGAGATGTATCTCAACGGTTTCTTTCATCTGTATGATTGTTAAAAAACATTTTCTTCATTTATATTTTAATGCGATTTCTCGACAACGATTCAGCGGAAAAGGACATTGATACAGTGGAATAGATTTTCAGAAGATAACTTTGTAACAAAGAGTGCATTTGCATATTTCCATGGGTAATGTGGAAACCTATATTACCTCTTTACTGTTAAAAGACAACACAACATTGTACAATGTATCGCCCCAATAACTTCTTACATTATTCTACATTCTTTGAGGCGAACAAGTTTGCATTTTGCTGTCGCAAAATTTTTAAAATATAAATGTCGCCCCAATATACCGCCACATGCTACCACGCTTGTACCAGTAGGCACGACCGTAACGCCGCCGGTGTGCATGTGAATCAGTGACATCTCGGCTGTATGTGTAGGTGAAGGAGGCGGCGCAGCTCGAGAAACGGCTCTGTCGAGCCAAACCTTGACTTGACTGCTCTAAATTCTTAACTTTTCAAATCTAAGTGGCTAATGTCACTAATCGCCATTTGTTTATACAGACAATACAGAGATTTTGAAAAACGTACATTTATGAGGCTCTCATACAATGTATTAATGGGATTAGCAAAGAATATCAACGACAGTAATAATGTATCCTCGTCAAATATCGGTTTTACCTTTCCGACCTTGAATGACCTCGAAGAATAGCGCGTATTTTACCGAGACATTCCATCCTCGCTCTTTACCTTCTTTCCTATCTTCAGCCTCTCTGAACTTTACCATATCTCTCTTCATCCATCTCACTCTCCTTCTCTCTTTTCTCTCTCTCTCTCCCTTCCGATTTTTCTCCGCAGAGCGTTACATTGTTCACGAGCCACGGTCGAGGAGGGCAGGTAGAGAGAAACCCTCGGGATAACAAAAGGACCAGCCGTGCCTTTGTGTATTTCCATAGAATGCGACAGACTTTCGTGATTTCTCCTCTCTACCTGAGGCCAGCCACTAACAAAAGGGAGCAATGCCTGGCGTCTCGAAATTTTTTTCCCGCCTCGCCCCGTCGACGTCCGCCCTCTCTCTTCCTTCCTCGTGATCCTTACGAAGGAGCCAGGCGCCCGATTAACCGCATTGTTACGTTTTCCCAGAGCCCATTATATCGCACAGTTTATGGCACTACTATCCTTTTCTCCTTTTCTCTCTTAGTTTATATCTCTTTCACCCTCTCTATTTTACCTCTCCTTCTTTCTCTCTCGAGGGACAAAACGCCCTTTGCGAAAAATCATCCGCTGGCTTGACAGCCGAGATGAAACCGGAATTCCTCCTTCAGGCTTTCTACGGATGCTCGTAAACGGAATTCCATGGGAAGTTGGGCGACTTCGATTTTTCTGCTGTCATCTAACTATGTATACTTGGTTTAGGAATGGACGAAATTGTAAGGCTGTTGACCTAGTACGAGTTTCTGTTATCTACGTGTCGGTCATGTATCGAGAGATAAGGTTTATGGAATTGCGTAAATTGTTTTCGCATATTTCGGCTTCAATTGTTGGAATTGTTTAACCCATTGTCCTACGAAATAACTAGCGACATAACTTAGAATTCATTCAATTTGACATTAATGTTTCTCACTGATTTCTGATGTTTCTTCTAATCGAAGACAGTACCAATATTCTAAGTATAGAAATAATTCTATATTATTTAGAATTATTTAGGATTAAATTCTAAGTATAGAAATAATTTGACCGTTACGTGACCGATTGATGTTTTCAATTTTATAGTTTTTGGAAGACTTCAAAATTTCCTATGGTATTTAGGGTGTTATGAGTGTCACACGTTGTAAGCTAAGGGGTTAAGGAGGACTTGAAGATTTGAAGAAACTCTAGAAGAAACTTTACTATAATTGGGAATTCGAGCGTTTACCGGTGTAGCTCTACGTATTTTGTTCTATATTAATAATTTAATTGTTATTCTCCTACGAATAATCTCAATTGTGAAGCTGTGTTAACCTAATTTCGCTAATAAGAAGTTCGTATAATTTTTATTTTACAAATGGCAAATATGAAAAATAGAAAGTTGTATTTACCTTGTAATAACAAAGAAAGGCTTATTTTTGCATTAATACTAGATCTACCACGTTGTCTCTATTGTATTTTAATATATCAAATAAGTACTTAGAAAAATAAAGAATCAACAAGACAGAAAAGATTATTAGTTCGGTGATTTTCGCTTTGAGCTAAACTTCAGAATATCTATTGTATAATTCTTCTATAAACCTAGAGAATTCCTCCCAAAAATTGTATATCATTAATTTTAACTGATTTGGTAGCTCGAGTGTTAAAAATACTATACATATATCTTGATGACGTTTGCAAACGTGAAACTACATTTTCACCACAATTTCAGCCAAATATCTGCCGCCCTGGCAGAAGCCAAAAATTTCACCAGCATTAACCCTTTCGCTACGAAGTACTTTTCCGCAAGCTTGCTAACACGACAGGAAACAATTTCGCCGCGGACGAATAATTTTTAATGACTAATGTGATATAATAAAAATAATTAATTCTTTATCGAAGTTACAACGCATGTAATACAAGAAAAATAAGAACTTATGATATTTGAAAAATATTCGATTACAAAATATGATCTAATAATTAATCCTCAACGACCACATTCATTCAACTCCAAGAAACTCCCTCAATCAAGAAAAAAACAAATCCATCGCTGCCTCCACAAAAATCCACCTCTCCAAATCCCATACTCACGCACATGATACCCAATTAACAGAGGCTGAAACATATCAATCATTGCGCAACAATCGCCATAATTCCCAGCGTCCATACGCTATCCAATTAGTAGGACAACCATTCAAACCGATCTCCCAAGCTTACGCTCTATTCCCATCATTCCAGTCATCTCTACATGTCCAATATCATAATCATTATCCACGTCCCAGAGAATCGCTTTTCCAGGGGGGAAAATGAAAAGTCTCCGAGGTATTTCCAGTCGTACACGGATGAGCTTCAATTACGCGTACAGAGAGCCGGGAAAATTCAATAACTTCATTTACGTGAAAAGGGGCTTTAGGTGCGCCGGACTTAATAACTCGACGGTTCGAAAACGAAAGGCAGCTGGCTAATTAAGCGTGCCCGGTTGAGCCAGTCCCGGTTTCACTCGACTACTCGACCGTTTTCTCCGTGTTCCGGTTCAGGGTTGAGTATCGAGAGCCTCGTTCCGATCGATTACCGGCGAGATTCTTTCCGAGAGGATTACGACGCGCGAGTATCTGGATTGGAAACCTCTGGCAAGTTCTGTTACGCCACGCTTGAATAAATACCGTCGGTAAATACGTAGGAGTGGGTTTGTCGATGCTCAGGGAGGTAGGAATGGGTTGTAGACTTTTTATGGAGTTACTTTTCAATGCTATGACTCGGTGTTTCCGAGTGGTTACGGTTTTAGAGAGTTTTAGAGATTCTTTTGTGGTTAGAAATGCTATCTGTAGTTTGGGTGTCGGCGTTCGCCTTGTTATTGGAGTATTTTTTATTTAATTGTCTGTATTATTTCGCTGTGTTGGTAGGATTATACTGTTGGAGTACTTTAGAAATAAGGAGAGATTTTGGAATTTTATTATACTTGGAATTTGAGGTATTAATTGCTTTTGCAGCTAGTTTGGGGGTTTGTGTAATTGGTGTTGGAAAATTCAAAGTTGTGGAAGGTGATAGAATGTATATTGGGTTAGGCTTAAGAATGCTTTCGAAGATAATGGTAATTGAGGCCCGGTATTTACGAGTTTGTAATTAGCACGGTACCGTAGCACTGTCGTTGAAGTTTCTCTTTGTTTCTACTATTAGTTATGACTGCTGTAACTATGATACTAGAGACCTACAGTTTTACAACCACCTTTAAATTCAGACCCACTATCTGGGACCCCAAGTGTTCTCCGCCCTTTTCTACCATGTTACTACTAATAAATTTTTCAGCAACATTTCAATTCCAATCGATGTCTTCATTTTAAATCCACCATTAGAGAACTCCACAGCTATAAAATTCTCATCATTAGCACATCTTTCCAATTCCTCTCAACCTACAAAAGTGTTTTTCAAAAATACATCCTAAAATCACATTTCCCATCAAATATATACACTCTAACTCATCAGTCCTACTATTTAGGACCCAAAGTCTTCACCATTCTTCCGTATTACTATCTTTAATTACTAACAAATTGTACTCAATTTTTCCAGCAACATTTCCACTCCAAACGACACCTCCACTTCAAATCCACCATTAGAAAAATCCATAGCTCTAAAATGTTCATCGTCAGCACATCTTTCAAATTCCTCTCAACCTACAAAAGTGTTTTTCAAAAATACATCCTAAAATCACATTTCCCATCAAATATATACACTCTAACTCAGTCCCACTATTTAAGACTCCAAATCTTGACCAATCTTGCCAATTACTATAATTAGGTAACTACTAATAAATTCTACTCAATTTTTCCAGCAATACTCCTAGTCCAAACAACATCTCCACTTCAAATCCATCAATAAAAAAATCCGCAGCTATAAAATTCTCATCATCGGCACACCCTCCCAATTCTTCTCTCAACCTTCAAAAGTATCGCTTCAAAAAGACATCCCAAAATCACATTTCCCAGCAGGTATATTCACTCAACCTCATCAGTCCCACGCAGGTATAAACTCCGACCAGAAACCATCCTGCTAGCAAAGAAAAAAAGGAAAAGAAAAAAACGAGCGCATTAAACCCTCAAAAATCAGCGTAGCCTCTCAAACTAATCATTCAACGTTTCACGACTACAATTCTCCGTTACGAAAGGCCGTTCTATCGCGGAGTGAATTATCATAGAAATAGTTTCTTAAACAGCCGGTTGCGTGTGCTTTAGGAAATGTGCTAATGCGTGTCCTACGTGTGACGAATACACGCGCAAGAAACCGGCACCCCTGGGGAAGAGTGGATAACGAAAACGTGTAGGAAAGGTGTAGAATATAATCTTTTTCGTCTCGGCTCGCACGTATCTCCAGGGAGATCGTTCGCACGTCACATCGGTTCGGGCGACGGAGCGAATTCCAATTAATTACGCGCAATGACGTGCATCGAATAGTACGGATTACAAATCGGGCCCACGTTGCGCCGGACATTACGCAACGACGACGACATTGCGAGTGAAACCAGTTTGCAAACATCTAGTCGAGAGTTGTCTCGTAAGTGCGAGAGCTCGATCGAGGGGATAATTTGTCTAGCCGTTTATTCCGACTGGATCCAGTCGCCGGCAAGTGTTTTGACCGTGCAAGAATCAACAGTTTATCGTAGAGGAAAGATAAAAAGTATTGACTGCTGGTTTTCTTTTTTCTTTTATACTGTGTTTCGACTGTTGAACGGAGGTAGGAGCAGTGGGGGTTATTCGTGAGGAGATTGTTGAAAGAGAACTTTTTAATTGTGTGGAATTGTGCAAATTTGAGAAGATTGATATTTGTGCTGACTGTATGTCGATGGTTTTGAGATTTGGGAATTTTGAAAATTTAATGTGTCGTTGGTAGAAGAAGGTATGGAGAAACTCCTTGTAGGTTAAAGTTGCTATACGATTTTTTTTTGTCACTGCCTCCGTAATAGTTGATAATCAAATTGGTAAAATAAAAATTGATCAGTGTTTTGTGACGTATCGCACAATTTAATTAAATATTAATTTTGTAGAAATGATTTCATCGTGTTACGTATCATTGATATTTTCAATTTGATAGATTTTCCAGAACTTGAAAATTCCCTATCGGTGTGTCACTCGTTACTGTGCAAGAGGTTAAATAGTTCTGGTGTCAGAGATTTTAGAAAAACTATTTTTTAAAAATTCAGAACACTGTTAAATAACAATTAATTCATAATCTTGAAACCAAGGGTATTTAAAATCGTAATAATTAAAAAAAATTCAAGTATCCAAATGTCTCACCAAAATTCCCCTTTCAGAAAAATGAACGTACCACTAAACTTTGGAGAGCACAAAAAATATTCAATACTTTTCGACAATATCGTGGAAATAAAATTTCCATCTCAAGAAGACTCAATCAGAGAACCGAAATTTCATGTAAAAAAGAAAACTTCGAAAGTATCTCGTTAATTAAAAAATGTGGAAAGAAAAACGGAAGCGTCGTAGCTCGGCAAGTTGTGGAAATTTGGCGAACCGTTTTAATGGCATATTACAAAATCGTTTAGTTTTTATCGGACGATTTTATAATTGACCTTGACTAAAGCGCTTTCTAGAATGGTATTCGTTCCGGTGTGGTACGCGTTTCACGGTTCACCAGCGAAAGTTTAAAACCGTACTCTCGAGAAACAAAACTCCGCTTCCGTGCGAGCACTTTCGAATTTACGTCCTCAACGAGTTTACTCGTCGCTGTTCTCCCGTTCGTTTACCTCTGAAAGTCTCGCTTCGTGGACGATATTTGATCGTAAATTCGTGCTTTTAAGTCACAAAGGGAAAGAAAAACTTCAGCTAGCTAAATTTTAGTTCCACTCGTTTTCTCCATTGGTGGTATAATATCGTTACATTTCAAATGAAAATATTGGTAACGTATATTGATTCGGAAATTTGAAGTAGGAAATTGAAAGAGTTTTTTTTTCTGGTAGGAAATCGGAGAAATTGATTTCATTTCTTTCAAATCGTAGATGAAAGTTTGATTAATGTTGTATACTAATTGGAACGAGTAACTTGATAATAGTTAAATTTTTACATTTTTCTCGTGCAGCTATTAATGTCGGCCTTCATTAACTAAGTTTTATAATTATAAATATACAACACTTTGTGATACCTTATTGAACAACGACGTAAACACTAGAACTATCAAACCAATGAAAGTAACTAATACTCATTTTTTTTCCAAAAATTATCCAAATTTATAGAAGCGTCATAGAATAGATATTCTCGTCCATGTCGTGAAATACAAATGATTGTATAAATATCTTTTCCACCATTTAATTCCTCCTCGTCTAAAGTACTTAAAATTTCTAAATATCTAAAAATATCGAAATATAAGATATTTACTCTACATGTACTCTAAAAATATCTAAACATAACAGACTTAACACACTGAATATTTTTAAACTGCTCCTGAAATTTTAAACGCTGCTTCTTTTTCAATTGCCTACGTTTAACTCGAAAACTGTAAGTGATTAAATCGAACAAGCTTGTTGCCCCCTTTACTTATTTGTATTTAACAGATTTATATGACAATTTTAAATATATTGATCTAATCGTCGACAGATCTAGCATTAACATTGATTAAGTTCAAAGTAATTTTTCACGATGATAATTCTATCTACTTTTCTCATAAAATTGAAATTTCTCGAACAAAAAAAAAATAATCCAATGATTACATTTCAACGTCTTTCATTCTCCTCATTATAATCTCATTTACCGGAAGAAGATTGCCCACGACTTTCAACGAATATAACACGGTCTCCGATACTCGCAAATTTTCATCACCAACTCTAAATACGTAACGGTGCTTCCATAAATAGCGATACTATTTATATTCAGGGCGCAAGAACTCGCCACTGTTCCGACGCGCGTAAAACTAGTCGGCGAAGAACCATCGAATAGTAAATTTACGGGAAACTCCGAATCGAATACAAAACGTCGTATTATGCGGATCTATACAGCGCCTAGTTTTTCATTTGTCTGCTATTCCTCGATTACAAAGTATTCCAAGAATTCTCCAGGCTGTTGCGTATTTTCCATGGCCTGTCGAGAGAATTCAGTCAACCTTAACGACGATTGCACCTGTACCGGACAGAACACCTTGCCGTTGCCCTCCCTCTTTGCCCTGCCCCGCTTCCCGTTCTTTGCCCACACAGAGAACACCGGCCCCATGACTTCCCTTTTACTTTAAATTGATGGCTGCTACAATTTGTAGCTTTCTAGCTCCTCCGTTTCAAGGTCTTGTAAAACCACAAAGTAATTTTAAGGAATAGAATAATGTATTTATATAAAAATGTAAACCATTTCGTCTTAATTTACTAACGTTTGGTGGATGATAGAATCTGGAGCTTTGTAAGTGCTCCGTTTCAAGAACTTTGAATGATTGTAAGGAATAGAATAATGTATTTATATAAAAATGTAAACTATTTTCTTTTATTTTACTAATGGTTAATGTCAGCTTTGGAGAATTGGTGGATGATAGAATCCGGAGCTTTGTAAGTGCTCCGTTTCAAGAACTTTGAATGATTGTAAGGAATAGAACAATGTATTTATGTAGAAATGTAAACTATTTTCTTTTATTTTACTAATGGTTAATATCAGCTTTGAAGAATT
Organism: Cerceris rybyensis; assembly: GCA_910591515.1. NCBI lineage: Eukaryota > Metazoa > Arthropoda > Insecta > Hymenoptera > Crabronidae > Cerceris > Cerceris rybyensis. Next base: position 11,101,689 of record OU342795.1, read on the forward strand.
GGTGGCTGCTAGAATTTGGAGCTTTGTAAGTGCTCCGTTTCAAGGACTTTGAATGATTGTAAGGAATAGAACAATGTATTTATGTAGAAATGTAAACTATTTTCTTTTACTTTACTAATTGTTAATATCAGCTTTGAAGAATTGGTGGCTGCTAGAATTTGGAGCTTTGTAAGTGCTCCGTTTCAAGGACTTTGAATGATTGTAAGGAATAGAACGATGTATTTATATAAAAATGTAAACTATTTTCTTTTACTTTACTCATAGTTAATGTTAGCTTTGGAGAATTGGTGGCTGCTACAATTTGGAGCTTTGTAAGTGCTCCGTTTCAAGGACTTTGAATGATTGTAAGGGATAGAGCGATATATTTATATAACAATGTAAACTATTTTCTCTTAATTTACTAATATTTAATGTCTTCTTTGAAGAATTAGTGGCTGCTACAATTTGGAGCTTTGTAAGTGCTGCCTTTTAAGGACCTTGAGAATGATTATAAACATTAGGAGAATGTTTTTGTATTGGTAGGAATGTACACTATTTTCTCTTAATCTACTAATGCTTAATGTCTACTGTGAAGAATTAGTGGCTGCTAGAATGTGTAGCTTTATAAGTGCTCCGTTTCAAGGACTTCGGGAGTGATTGTAAAGATGAGGACAATGAACGTGTATTTATATAAATCTAAACTATTTTCTCTTAATCTGCTACTGCTTTGGGTGTTTGACAAATTGACGGCTCCTTAAAATCGAAGCTTCGTAAGTGGTCCGTTTCAAGGACTTTGAGCATGTTTGTAAATATTATACCAATGTACTTGTATTCCTAGAAATATAAACTATTTTCTCTTAATCTACTAATGCTTAATATGTACTTTCAAGAATTGGTGTCTGCCGAAATTTGAGCTTTATAAACGCTCCACTTGAAGTATGTAGAAAATGTCGAAGTGGGACAATGCATTTATAGATTCAGGAACGACAAGTATTTCCTTGTCAACGCACACGCCAAACTAAAGCCTAATGACCCACTGCAATGATCTAATGCAACCATTGAAGTTCCCATCTCCCAAACAACAAATTTAAACCTAAAAATGTATAAATTAAAATAATATACTCTCTCCCTACTAACGACAGATCATTCTTAAATATCCTACCAACGCAAATCACCCTGAAAGATTACGAGGATAACTGCCACAGCAAGGCCAACATGCTATCTCCCCTATCAACATGACGTCACCTCTCTAACAAGCAGAACCCTACCACATCTCTCAATTTTTCACCTAACGCCTATCGTAACTCCAAAACTATCCGGAGAGTCGACAAAAGATATTAAGAAAGTTCGCCGAGCATCTCAAGGCCAAAGTATCGCCAACTCTAACGACCCATAACTGCTTTACATTCTCCTACCATGTCGCCGCGACTCGTTGACCCAAGGAAGGTCAAATAGAAATATTTCGGAGCATAATAAATAATATGACTTACAAGGCCAACGTACTAGCGGCGTTACCAACGTCGCCTGGTAGAAAGCTACTCTGCTGGCCGGAAGTCTGATGGTGATGATGATGATGCTGCTGTTGCTGTTGCGGCTGTTGTTGTTGTTGCTGCTGCTGTTGCTGTTGTTGATGATGATGGTGATGCTGAAAGGCCGTTTGGTGGGAGGGCGAGCTACCCGCCGGCATCAAATTATACGGCTGATAGAGCAGCTGCGGCTGAGCCTGCGTGCCTGCGCCGGCGGCCGCGAGTAGAACTTGCGTTTGTCCCTGGTGTACGTGATGATTATGATGGTGGTGCGGGTTACCCTGCGTGGCCGTCTGCGGGCTTACCGGAAGGACCGCCATTGCCGCGCCTCCTAGCACCGGTGGCATGCTTCTACCTTCGTCCTCGCTGTGCCCACGATTATTATACTCGTCCTCTTCATCGTACAAGCCGCACCAGAGACAGCAACGCGGCTCATCTCTCGAGACGGGCTACACCGTCGCGAGATCGAGGTCGCGAGTCTACTCTCCTCTAACGTTCGACAGTTTTATCCATACAGTTTTCGTTTCACACGCGCCACTTGGGCGGACACCGTTTTCCCACCACTGATATCACGCACGATCGACTATTACTCGTTTCCAATGATCCGACGTTGTTCGTTTCACGTATGTGCTCAAGCTTCGACACGAATTCCTCACGGCACGAAACGTTATAGGTACAATCACACGAGAAATTAAGAAACACCATGGACTCTTCGCACATACACCGGGGAGCACCCTGCCGCGCACTGCGTGCAACGACGAGATCACTCGTCGAGAGAGAACCGTACGAAGCTACGCGACGATCGGTTACGAAGATTGCCGAACAGCCACGAAGCTCTCGCAGACGTTGATCGACCGACGAACAATGGTCGATCGCCTTCTTTCCCTTTTCCTTGCTTTCGCGCCACAGTCGATGCACTTTGTAACTTCGTAGACTCGGTTACGATCGCTGACTGCGCACCGATTTAGATCGGAGATAGAGGAAGTGAGAGAAGAGAGAAAAAAGAAGGAAAGAAAAACAGAGAGAAACCTTCCGTAACTCGATGAGCGTCGGTTAACGCGAGAACGAATCGCGAGACGCACTTTCCTACTAACGACCACGATACACCACTGCTCCCGTGACCTCTGTGAACAATGGCGCGACGACGCGTACAGAAAATCGTACGCGATACTTCACGTTCCTAGCTTCCTCCACGAAAAGGGTGGCGCCGGCTTCTTTACCGTGTTGTTGCTCTCGAAACACGGTACATATCGATTATCCCACACACCGCACTGTAAATCCAAGCTTCGTTACGACGGAGCACAGTGTCGTCTCGCTAGAATATCCTCTAATCCGTAAAGCGCGGAGAGGGGTTCGCACTGATCACTGTCGTTCCCAAGGCGCACTCGCGTACCAAGAGACGAACGATAATCGTAGTACAAACTACCGTTTAATATCTCCACCAAGGGAGACGTTGGCCTATGCAGCGGACAAGAAAAAGGAACTGATTCAACGAAGAGAATATTCCTGCGCAACACGTACACACACACACTCACTGAGCTTTCACACGCAGGATAACACGACGCGGAGCAGGATCAGATCGCGTCGAAGGCCGCTACTCTACTGCGGCAGCGAGGAGAGCTCGCCCCCCACCACGCCCACCACCGGCAGACTTCACCGACGTTTCCCCCACTCCTTTCCCGGTAACCGCCGCCTCGTCGCTCCGTCCTCGTCTCACCGACACCCACGGTCCCACCTAATGTCCTTTCTTCCCCTCCATTCCTCTTGCCCTCTGCAAACCCCCCCCTGTATTCCTCTCACCCTCTAGCCATCTCCCTTCCTCTCATAGTAGCTCTTTTTCCATGTGTGTGACCGAAGGCGACCGACCGAGCGGCCAACTCAAGCACGACTACTCTCCGCTGGCTGGCGCAAAAAATACTCCGCGTGCATTCACGCACACGTGCTCGCGCGTGTTGCTGCACCGACGTACCTACTGAACACGCTCTTCTCTGGTTTTTGTGCTCGAGCAAAACGACGCATGGTCGTGCAACGTCGAACTTCTGCAGTCCCGGTGAAGCGTCGAGAAAAGTTTCCTTTTGTTTTCCTTCGTCGCGGAAACTGACTCTTTGTTATGCAAACTTCTCTACACGGAATGGACTGTGTAATATCAATTTGCTAATACGTATTTGGAGTAGTTTCGTGGCGAATGACGTGGATCGTGAAGTTTCTATGGTTTCATTTGGAGGAAATGACTTGTCTTCTTTAAGCGTATGTGGTTTTCATGTTGAGAGATTATTAATTATTTGGTGATTTGAAATTAGCTTCTTGTCGGAAGATTAGTGTGTTGATGTATGGAGATTAGAAAGTAGCATTTGTATAATCATGTTTTAATTTTTTAACTATAACTGTGTAAATGTACGGCGATGCACTGTAATTAATATTTTTCTTAGAATACGTATAGGCGTTTGTGGTCCACAAAGAGTTAATGTCTTGGAAGTCAATTTTTCTATACTTTCTCTCTAGTTCAAGCCCTCCACGAAAGCCAAAATTACTTTGGCATGCACTCCAAATCCAGTTTCAAAAAATCAAAATCACCCAATTCCTAACTCGAACTTAACCAATATTATTCGATAATTTAAAAAAAAAAACATTCTCCATCAAAATAACGTATTATCCCACCCACTTTTTAAACCCCATACGCAATAATTCCAGCCACCAAATCACTTCTTCCTTCTACACATTAAAGGAGACATCTGTTTCAAGTCGTGCCATTGTTCCTCGTATTTCGCAGCGTCCTTGCAGTCTGGGAAAGAAATTCGAGCCATGTGGAGCAAAGAGGATCGTAGGATCACAATGCACGCACGTACTCGTTCCTGAGGTTTATACCGCGTTCCCGTCCTCCTCTTCCTCCTGTTTTCTCGACGTGCGCGCGAGCTGAACGTTACGTAAGGCGAAATTGTTTTCCACGGACAGTGCTTTAAGTAGGTATCGCACAACGTATCTCTCGCGGCTGATTCCAGACGCTGGAGGCGATTTTATCATCGAAGAGAGAGAGAGAAACGTGGGAGTTACGCATGGCGGATAATCGTGCGATTCAATCTGCCAACTTCCATCGGAGCAAAAAGAAGACAAGAAAAGGAAGAAACATCGGAGTGTGTCACTCCACTAGAAAGGAAGATCATTTCGCAACTATGTCCCGGTTCTTTCTAGTTCGTTAAAAAACATTTGCAACATTCTTATCGTGTTTCCAATTGTATGAATATAAGTAGTCGAAGATCTTGAAGATTATCATCATCGGTTAACGATCATCCTTTATTATTTTCCAGTACCTTGTACCTTCCGATCGAACATCATTTCCGTCTAATCAGATACCCGGAGATGGCTTACGTGAAATCGCCAACACTCTTGACGTTCTTGGAGATAAGACGCATTCTGTTATCGCAAGTCGTTGCAAAGTTATTTACATTCTTGTTCTGAACGGTATCTCTCTGTGCCAACAGCACGTATCGATGTGATATTTTCTCGTGGAAAAAAAAAAGAAAAGAAAAATACACTAGCGGGAAGAGAGGTCTCTTAATGGCGCGAGTTTACATACGTTTTTACGCCCGATGGTTGCAAAAGAATTCTTCTTATCTTACCACCGTCGTTGGAAGGTGTTTCGAGCTGGCAATTTATCACTATTCCGGTAACACGGCTCGTTACATCCGTCCTGAGCGCAATTTGCGCTACCACTGTGAATAAATATTCCCTGCTCCTGACGCAACCTTGCTGAGGGCATTCCACGATGTTGACAACCTCTCGGTGAACCTGCACGAATCGATGCTCGGCGTGCTCGTTATTTCGCTGGATGACTAATGCATCCCGATTAGTCACTCGATGGCAGGAAAGCTCTCACGGGAAAAGCTCTGTTGTGCTTGCACAACGGAATGAAATCGATGAAATCGCGCAAACGTCGCTCCCGTTTCATGCTTTACTTGGCAACGAAATAATTACACGGTACGATTTTATTGAAGAACTTGATTTTCGTACGATTCTCTGTTTATCAGGATGATTAACACGTTGACTGCCATGGGGGTTACCGGTGACCGGCGCTATTAACACTAGAACTACCAAACAAGTCAAAATGACTCGTCCTCAATTTTTTTTCTAAAGTTCTCCATGTTTATACATAGGATAGCCATAGAGCAGATATTCTACGTTGATCTTATAAAATAGAAGTTACCAAATCGATCATCTTTTTCACTTCCTGATTTCTATTTTTCTAAAGTACATATTAATATATTTAAACATAGTTAATTTAACGCCGGTAGTTCTAGTGTTAAATTCAATGAAATTTCATGTTATGTTTAAATTGCAATGATTATACATTTTCTAACATATTGAATATTTAAATATTGACGTTAAGAAGATCTGTTGAATGTCGATCTATCAGTGTCTTTAAAGTTTCTGTGAAAAATATGTGATTTTAATAGAAAAAGTTTCACGTCAATAGAAATGACGAAACAAGCAAAATATCGGCGGCGTTCAACGTGTGAAATTGGATGATGTAATTTATGTAGTTTTTGGTAATGAAATGTTCAAGTACATGAAGAACATGATAAGAATGTTGGATGTTTAGCTCCTTTCCTATCTGAAATCAAGGGGACACCGTCTCTTGATAGTCGTTTGACCTCCATACACATTCGATGCAACTTGCCATGCCTCATGTTTCTTCCATGCGAGCGTGTATCACGCATGAATAAATGGATCTTGATGAATTTCAAATGTCGCGTGAGCTAAGACCTTATTCTAGGGCTTGCTGGTACGGCACAATTGGCAAATCGTCAGCGCATTACATTATACTGAGAGCTGTCGACTAAATAGTCTGGCAAATAATTAAGAAGCCGAGCGAGCGTGACGATCGATGAGGATTAATTATTTAATCTGTATTATCGATACGAAGGTCACGCCTAACGAGACGTTCAAACAAGCGCGGGAGCGATTGATACACAGATGTTACGGAAAAGCAATTGTTCCGTTCGGAATTACGAGCAAAACACAAGCTCGGATTTCTAATTAATTTCCGAACTACACAGATTAACCCCTTACAATACGATAGAGAAGGTACAATAGAAAAGCGCCACGTGAAATGTAATTGGAGTACGCGGATAATGAGATTTAATGATTGCACGAATTATGTAAAATGTTATTACGTTTACATTGAAACAGACTTGTTTATTCTCACAATAATATCGTTAAAACATAACACGATATTAAAACGACTCCAAACTGTAATTTATGAACAGTTATTTATAAATAAACTCATTATCCCTATATTAGAATGTCTAACAATAACTTCAAACTTGAGCGCACCACGTGTGCCTCAGCATTCCGGGAGGTTAATGTCGTCGTTACGAAGAAGAAACACTCCTCCCGCACTCTACACATTTTTCTCCATTCCCTCCGATTTACATACATCCAAGAGACATTTCTACAACTCGCCACCGATTAAAATCATATTACGCAATTCACGATTTAACATCGTGAGTAGGAGGTCAATAACGAGAAACTGGAAAGCTAAGAAATTTTGAACTTTCCCGCGCGTACACAACGTACGAGAAATTGTCCACGCCGGAGTAATACACCGCTGGAATTGCTGTATCTCAGTATTCGGTACTTTGTAATAAGTAGTCAAGCAAGCCAAGAGTAGCCTGCCTGCTGCTGGTTTATGTAACACGCCCGAAGAGGGACATTAATGCTCGTTTCCAGTGTCTGCTGTCTCCCGCATTCCCAGCAGCTGCCTGCATTTTGCATGTACATACGTGCATGCGCATGCGCGAACACACCGGCATCGTTGCGCCGCGTCATTTGGTCCGGAGAACACGCGCGCACACGCGCATGCGCGAACCCATGCGTGTGCAATGCATTCAAGGACAGAGATCCGCACGAGTGCCTTGCTGCAGGAGCACGTTATTGGAATCGTCTTTCCGAATCGGCGACACGAGCCTCGAAACTCGACTCGCTTTGACCGATAAAATCTTTCCGATGGAAGAATTTCCTCGAATCGTCTACGACCGTCTTTTAAATCCTCGGCAAATGCAAGGAATTGGAGTGTCGACGATTTGAACGTACATGAAATAACATAGGTTGATATCTTGAATGATAAATTGTATGCGAAATTAATAAAGTTGCCTGACAGATTTATCTTTGTTTATTTACGGCTACGTAGATAGGGAACGATGTTACTCAATTTTAGTGGTGGTATTAAAAGATGTTACGGTTAAATTTAGAAAATTATTTCATTCCAAAGTCTCAGAGTATTTCATAGAATAATAAGTTTGATGGAATGGTATATTCGATGCAAAGGTTATTGATCTTTTGAGACATTTACGAACTGTTGTAGTCTTATAAATGGAAATAAAATTTATCTTGGAATATAAGTCAAAGGATTGGCGGTTAAATTTATAAATTCTTGTCGTTGAAATGATTAAGCCATTGAACGTGTAGATGATGATGAATTAGTTGGATTTATACGTGTCAGAGTATCAGGAAAAATCAAGAACTATTTCTTCTCCAGTTTGCAACTCGTGCACATTTTGAGCAGCATGCAATCTTTTATAGACGGAATGTGCAACACTAAGAAGTTGAAAAGTTACATTTGACCTTGTCACTTCAATTATATCACATACTGGTTAGAACTACAGCTGGCGCGACTCGATAAACGTTTCGCACTTATCTTTTGCACATTCTTGACAAGCAAAATAGCATTTCGTAGAAACCGCAATATTTTATCGGTCAGGTATGTTTATCTAGCGCGTAACAAAGTTAACCCGGTATTTTAACGGTTTTTTTATGACGCGATGAATCATACGTTCGCCATCAATGACTAATACTAATTTTAATTATTAAAGAAACAAGATCATCAATATTCAGCGATTCTGTAAGTAGTTTTTCGTTTCCTTAAGTAGAAAATTTATAATATAAATGCTCGTTGCTCATAATTTCGAAGATATTAATCTTTGCTGTAGGTCTACATATTTTTAAATTAATTATTTATACTTTGTTTGTTATTTCAATTTGATAAATATTATTCCACTGCAGTTTGTATACTTCTTCCTGCTCCAATCACAACACACGAATATTCCTTTTAAACAACATTCCTTCCCTCTAATTCCCCCATAGACGTAACAAATCCACTTAATCCAAACGCGATAAAATCTAAGTTCACCAGGGGTCTTAAGCGGCCCCATGAGTCAAACCCTGTAGAAGTCATCCTAGGATTAAGGCAAGAAGTTAACACCCGGGAAACTCCATACGAGCAGAAACGATCGTTATCACTCGACAGCACGTGCTGAAATATTTCACCACCAAATTGCAAAATCGTTCGAAGTCCTCGTTTCAACAAGAAAGAATTTAAACTACCGCCTTATCGAATTTCACACTGAAAGCAGTATTTCCAGCTGAAAATCTAAAACATCCTATTACATTCAATATTTAAATATTAATATTAAACCTACATATCTATGATCTATAATATTCTTTCTATCAAATCATGTAATAAAAACACTTCAATAAAAATTATGAAACTAACGAAATACCAGCAACAATTAACATCCTTCTCTCCTCCAACTTTTCCCACATATTCTATTATCCGCCATATCCTACACACTCAAACCATAAAAATTCGAATTTCCAAACTTATCAGAACCATCAACATTTCCATTTCGAAAGCAGTAACATTCAACGTCCTCATCATATCTGCCCAACTTTTCCCACATATCCTATCATCCACCACATCCTACACCCTCAACTCACAAAAATTCTAGTTTCCAAACCTATCAGGACCATCAACTAAACCAGCAAAATTCGACATAGTCATAACCGTCGCCCAAGTTTTCCCACATATTCCATTATCCGCCATATCCTACACACTCAACTCATAAAAATTCTAGTTTCCAAACCTATCAGGGCCATCAACTAAACCAGCAAAATCCAACATTCTCATAACCTTCGCCCAAGTTTTCCCACATATTTCATTATCCGCCTTATCCTACACACTCAAACCATAAAAATTCTAATTTCCAAACCTACTAAGACTATCAACCTAACTAAAAATTTCTAACTATCCAATGCTCAAAATTCCAACCCTTTCAACTTTACGCCCAATCTCCATCCCCATGTCTAAAACACGCTGCACAAATACATGGAGCAATTTGAAAAACACCCCAAGCACAGCGACAACCCGTTGAAAGGGGTCGGGGGAGTAAGTAAATTGGAAACGAGTCGATTCCATCGCAATAAACGACGAATGGCCTTGATCGAGGTTGAGTCGCGCAGGCAGACACGAGCTCACGTAGTAGTCCATGGCTAGCACGCGTTTCCCGTGGCGCACCTCACGTGCACTCACGCCAGAACAGTGTGCATGGGTCGACAGTACAAAAGGCATTTCACGTGTATGTATCCCCATGAGTGAGTATCGATTGTATCCGATGCCAGTCCTCCCGTAGATATCCCTGAACGCAGAACCACTCTCGGAATACGTATTCCACCCCTTTTCCGCGCAAGCGGAAGAGAGGGAGAGTTAGGGCTGCCATGGTATAACAGTACTTGAGCCCGTTTCGCATCTACACGCCCGATTATGGTGGCTGGCTTAACTTGCCATGGTGTTCACGTGTTTTTAAAGCGCCACACTGAAAAATATTCCTCCCTGCACACCACGAATGCTGTTTGCACATTCCGTGGAATAAAAATGTACAGTACACAACGTCGAAATGTAATCTCGTTAATGCGTCGCTGGGTTCCGTTATCGCCGCTGGTAATGCGAATAGCGCCGCACTTTTCTTCTGGATAAATGTGCCGCGTGAGTTTCAACATTTTATGACATTTGTTGTATTTGCTGGTGGATCGAGTCGAAAGGGGGAAAGAGAAAAAAGAATGGAGAATGAGAGGTGGAGATTACTGGATTATCGATTTTATCGGTGGAAAGGTCTTTCGAGTGGAACGCATTAAGGTATGGGGAAATGAGACTGAAATTTTATTAACACGCTCATTTGTTTCGCGCGTTTGGAATTGTGACGGGGGGTTGGAATTTTTTGGTGTGTGTATGCGGACGTGATGAGGGTATAGAGAGTGGGGAAAAGTTGGGGTAAAGTTTAGAATCGTTTCGTGCTTGGTAAAATGAGTGCTAATAAACGTTCGTTGGGATACCATTAATTTTGGAGTTACGAGCTGTTTTCTTTTAGGTGTTTTTGATGGAATAGTTCCCGGTATTTCGTATTTTTCTGAAATCCTTCTAAATAAATGTAGGTACAAAAAAACATATCAGAAATTTTAAGTTATATCCACTAAATGTAGAACCTTTAATTTCTTCGTGTCTATCTTACGGAATCCGTACATTTGATCATAACCCCTTAACACTAGAACTACCGGCATTAAATCTATGAAATTTCAATATATTAAATACGTACTTTGGGAAAAGAGAAGTCAATAGATGGAAAAGATGATCGACTCGATAATCTGTATTTTATAAGATCAACGTAAAATATCTGCTCTATGACTGTCTTATAAACTTGAGAAACTTTTGAAAAAAATTGGGAAGGAGTCGTTTTGACTTGCTTGGTAGTTCTAGTGTTAGCTGTGCAGACTCAATTTCAATCCATAACACAGTGTTTGCTATTTCACCATAACTTACTTCATAGGAAGACATAACAAATTGAACCGTAAGTAATCGCACGAAATACAGTCTAAGGACTATTTTTAGTTTTTTAGCCTTTCAATTTTGAAATTGGCCACGTAACTCAAAAATGCCAGCTCATGGACGATAATAGCATCAGACGTCTCCAAAACTAATAGTTTTCAAAACAGCAGTTATTAATTATTTTTCTCTGTTTCGGCCACTAAAACATATACCTAAAATTCGCTCCAACTTTTCCACACACCCTATATGTAATTCATCGAGAATGGTCGCAAAAAGGGAGTCGAAGGTCGATGAAACGGGGGAACGATCGAAGCAGCGGATCTGAGACCTCGTTCTTCGAACTTACTCTCTAATGTGAAAATGGCGACGTGTGTTGGTGAGGTCGTGGCACGGTCATGGATAACAATACAAGCAAAGATCAAGCTTCTTGCCGCAGTTGTCTCGCAACTTTCATGCAACTTCGTTCTCGCGGTTCTTCTCTCAAGGTCGCACTTCGAAGGATTCCAGGAGCCGTGGAATTTCCAGAAAAGGCAGCTACCTTGGAAGTTCCAAAGTAGCGAACATAGAAACTAATACTTAACAAAGCTCCCAACTTTTCTTCCATTTCTACAAACATTTCATTTATTCAATCACACCTTGCACTAAACATACCAAGCTGAGTCAAATGACATCTTTCAAAATTTACTTTAACCAGTGAACTGTGGTGGCTTCTTTTGAAAATACGCACCTTACGTGGGCCACGAAAATCGAGAGATGAGCATAAATCTATCTCAAATTATTTATACAAATTATTCCAAACATTTTGAAATTTGCCAATATATTTTAATTTTCGTCAAAATTACAATTTCAATAACCAATGGTCGCTAACTTGTGACCGCATGACGCATGACGAGTATATTCGTTAAACACAAAATTCTGCCGTTTCTCCATGACCAGTATATTTTCCAACCACAGCTAACTGGTTAAAATCGTACATTTATTGTTATTTTTTGCTCTTCAGACTTTCTGTAAATTCTTACGTTATCTGATTATTAAATTTCTCGTTTTCCATTTTTTCCTAGTTTATTTTTCGCTGAGAAAAATTCTTTGCATACCATACGTACCACTAGGGGTCATTTAACCCCTTATGGTAAGAATAGGCATATGCAAAGTGCCAGTACGTTTAGTATCAAATACTAACAATTGTCTACGAACATAAAATAGAAGATTAATAGGTGAATGAATAACCGATAAAAATCTTTGGCAAAGAACTCGTACGATGACTCGGATTCAAGGTTGAGCTTTAACGGCGTACATCTGCGAAAGTCGTCGTAGCAACTTTCTTCCCGGAGGAAAGTCGATTGCACGGGAAAACTTGGGAAGTTCTTCCACTTACGTAGCCGTTCAACGAGTTTCCAAGTTCTTTCGAAACTGGGAAAACTCGCGATTGGAAGTATACTAGCCGATCAAAGTTAGAGACCTACGTAACTCCTCATGCATAAAGGATTATGCACGGAAACTTAATACGGCTCGTGATACCATTCGCGAGCAGACGTTTGTCAACTGTACAATTACACTGAAGGTTGTATAAGTTAATTCTACCGGAGTGCCGGCAGGCATTGTAATATTTCTTCGTACACCATTCGCGTTAGAACACGTCACTGGCTTTTAACCTCGGCTATAGACCCTCGTAGCGCATCGTAACGTGCATCGGTTATAAATAACAGAAAGGCATTACACGAGAAAACTTCTTGCCAACTTCATCCGCCAGTACGATATCTATCTTACCTTTCACGCAATTTCATCTTGGAGCCATTTATGACGAGGTGAATCAAATCGATCGTATTAAATCTCAAATGTGACGTTTAACGCATGATTCCATAAAATTGTATTACGATACGATAAAATCAATCGATATTTAGATTTGGGTTGCGATAAGATAGTCTTGGACGATATAGTAACGAGACGGTGACGGGTTAAGAATTTTGTCGATACCATTCAAGAATGTACTCTTGGTCTTTTATGAATCGACCTTTGTTTGTCATTGTTTTTACTTGTTTATGGTGTTAACACTTTACCGACTGGTATTTTTTTAACATCCTATCCCCTTCTGACCGATCTCTGAGTCACAAATACTTCCTTGATACAGATATCTATTCGAAAATTACAAATTCTCGTCACTTAGTCCTTAACACAGGTCATCGCAATGATCAATGATAATTTATTAATTGGAGTGGCAACCAATTGTTCAGTTAAAAGTTCAAACGCGTTGGATCCGAAAAACCTATTAACACTAGATTTACCAAGCCAGTCAAAGTGACTGGTACACAATTTTTTCCAAAAATTCTACGCGGTTATGACAGTGCCGTAGAATAAATATTTTTCGTCCATCGTATAAAACATAAATTACCGAATCTATCATCTTTTCCACGTCTTAATTTTCCTTGCTTTAAGGTACGTATTTAACATATTTAAATATAATAGATTTCACGCTGGTAAATCTAATGTTAATAGGCTTCCGGTCGGTAAAGTGTTAAGACACTTTTGGAAGTGTTTACGTGTTGTCTTAGAAATACAGGTAACCTCATATAACACAGTAGACGGATTTCTAAAAATTGCAGTGTTGTACGAGACCCAGAGCAAGTACAACAAAGGGGTTTCGCAAATTTAATAAAAGCAAACATTCAACTGTGGATAACGCGTAAATTGCATTACGCTTTTCGCTATAACATCGGAATAGAGTTATAAATGAGTAAATTTGAATTTATTTATATATTTTCATGTAAAGGCACTATAGATCATTATATCTTTATTTATTCTATCATTATTTCAAAGTAATTTAGTTTTTAAATATCTTAAACAAAAAGGTTTTTGTATTTTTCTTATGGTGTTAAAGCGAAACCGTGTTGTAGGAAGGGTATCTGTAATTAGAAGGTGGATGTTTGCAAAGGTAATTGGAAATATAAGCTTGAGGGTGATGGAAGAACTTGGAGACATCGGAGCTGTAGTTTAATATTGATGATACTATGTCGAGGAGCGAGCCACGTGAACCAGACACGCTGCTGTTGTATTTCCAAGTGATACGTGCATAAACATCCGAGGTCTAATAATAATTCTGAGTTTCCGCCATTTCTTTGCCGTAGTTCGCTGTGGGGGATAGATATCGTCGCCTCGAGGTCGTTGAAGTCGGACCGAATTAATTTAACAGTTTTAGGAACTTAAACTCATTAACCCTAAATTTACGGAAGACGTCAAATTAGTGGGTTTCTACTTGTTTTTTTATAAACAACTCTCAAATTTATAGAGAAGCAGTAAGATAGATATTTCACTTTTGTTTCATAAATATAACAATTACTTAAGGAATTATCTCTGGCGCTTTATTTCTCTTTTTCCAAAGCCCTTATATATTTTAGTATAGGGGATTTCACTTCTAAATCTAGTGTTAATGGTTACTCAGTTGGACTGCTTTCGACAGAATAATCTTCATGGAACAAAAGCTATTACGAATGACTATCAATAGGTTAAATTTTGAGAAATTTGGCAAACTTAACACTAACAGTAATCCGCTGTAAAATGGCTGGTTTGTTGGAACCAAAGCTTCTAATTTTTTGTATTATCAATTAACAATAATCTTCACCAAATATTCCAATATTAAATTAACACTCATACATATCTTTCGGGGTATATATTACGGTTATTTTATTGCCAGTCGATTGATCGACCTTGGTACAAATACACAAAACTCGTCGATACAGTTAATACTAAAAACTTCGTCCGAATTCCATTCCCCATTAATTCTCATTACTTCTGTATATTGAAATAGTTCAATCTTCAAACTCGATCATAAACAATATCATTAAAAGCATCTTTTACCATAATATTCTCAGTTTAATACCACGCCAACATTCCAAAACTTAAACCACTCCAATTCAAACTTCCCTACCCCGAAACAACTTCCACCCAGAACTATTCGTATCCAAGCACCTTAACTATCGGCAATCGATACTCAATTTCAATAAAGCGGCAAAGTGAAATCTCCCAGGACCTAACCCAGACCCCATCCTCCCCCCATCATCCAAACACGAGAACATCCCGTGACGAACGGTGCCAAGAACAATTTGTAACTTTACGAACAGGCGGGTAGAAAATTCCATAAAGATTATTCCGGAAACGTAAGAACGTCCTCGTGAAGACGAACTGTCTTGTATCCCCTTAGGGAGCAAGATTTCAAGGGGATTTCCCGAGCAAGCGCGCAGAGTCTGCGAAATATCTTCGAAAGGCAACCATCGAGTCTTTTCCCGTCGTATGGCAGGGCAGATGCACGGATCGTTATTTCCAAGATGGCCGACCTATTCGCCACGTGACCCCATGCATGTGTGCAACACGGAGGAACCACACCGACGATGTCGTTTCTCGCAAGCGGTTTCTGTATGACCGTACGAGAGCCGACTCAGTTTTCTTGCCTTCTACCGCCTGTTGTTGCGCATGTGTGCACTCTCCCCTTTCCTCTCCCGCCCCCATGGTGTCTGTGTTCTGTGTACACACGCGCAATTATCTCCAAGCTGCCTCGTAAAATTCATACAATGAGGCTGCTTGTATTTGAACAGACTCCTATTGTAAAAAAGAGTTTTGGCGGTCTTCGTTATCTAACGACTTCATCGATAACGGCGATATTTATAGGCGAAGATCCGTTCTGCCGGTTCTGGTTAGGTTGCGAGACTACTGCAATTAGTCATAGGATACTATCTGATTCTGGAGTTGTCGGTGTTCTCGTGCAACTTTGTTACGTTTTCTATTGTTTAACGTACAGATAGCGCAGGTGGATTTGTGCTACTTGGGATTTTCGGCTTTGCCGGTTTGTAGACTTTCAAGTGTGAGATAAAATTGTTTGGAGTGGATGGAGGAGGGTTGTGAAGAGGGTATTTAGAAGGAATGTGGTAAGTTTAGGTTGTTTTTGTTTGGGAGGAGGTATTTAGCTGGGGGGATGAGAATTAGAGATGTTATGGTATGTGGAAGAGAGAAGAAGTAATTGTTGGCCTTCATGGATTTTTAGATGTATTGAAATGTAAAACTGGTCTTAATGGGAATATCATTTCCGGCGATGAATGATAAATGTTAATAGATTGGGTTTGAATATGGAAACCGATCTTGAGCAACTCCATATAACGCATTCGTTGTTGCACAGACGTGGTATTGAATAGAACAAACTATTACGGAGCGCATAGCAATTTCCAATGCCTTTAGTATCAAATCGACTGAAAGGAGTCTCAAATGGAGCACGTCTGGTGCAGAAATTCTATTTATTTAATTATCAAATTAAAAATTCACTTTAAACGTTTCTCATGTGCGGCACATAAAGAAATTTTACGTCATCCAAAGAAAAAGTACTCCAATTCCAAAAATTCAAAACTATACAACTTTAATCCATTTCACATTTAACCCTTTCGCTACTCCGGGTATACATACCTACAATTCCTACAACACTACTCACAAATTTTATCATTTGAATCGATTTTAATGTGCACCAGCTAGCATTTAGAGGATGTTTAGATACTAGAAGTAGTAGTTAGTACTAGAAAGCGATACAAGAGATAAAACAAAACACAAATTAGCATTTAAACATTATGACAAAAATGCAAAATTCCACTATGTAAAAAATGTTGTACTTTGTATAACCCCAGCAAGAAATAAATTGTTTTTCAACATTACTAGCACATATTTATACCATCCCCTCTCTTACTAAATTTAAATATTTTTTTTTATATTTTAAATAAACTTTGTTTGCTAAGCGCCAATAAGACGAAATACATCAATACGAATCCATTAGGTCAAAACACTGAAATCCATAGAGAAAGGGTTAAGTGAGCCAATTTGATTTATACAAGAAAATTAATGTTTTTTTCAAACAAAATAGTTCCAAATCAATTTAAATGAAAGATTTAATATCAAAAAATTAACCACCCAATATGTTATATATATATAGTAATCAAATTTTGAACGAGCCAAATTGGCTCCGTAAATCTACCTTTCAAATATCCTCCTTCACCTAACCAGTGACATTTAACTCTCCAAGTACAATGAACCCACACATGCACCATTAAAAACCACCAGATTTGCCTCAGGGCAACATCCTTGTCCTATCCTCTCAACAGAAGCAAAAATCCTCACCTCCAGAATCTTCCAATCTTAGCAATAACATTAACAAGACTCCATTTATTTTACCCAATCATCCTACGTCAATCGATACGTCGACACGGTACAAGAAAACCCATTCCAACCATAATCAGCATTCACCTTCAAGGTCCGTCCTCAAAGAGCTAATCGTCTAACCACGGGCATCAACGATCGTCAAGGATTGCATCAATTTCCCCGAGCATTCACTGTGGAACGTGAAATTGGTAAAACCTGCAGGCGGTAAATGCGTGCACGAAACCCCATACGATAAAGTGTGAATATAACGTCCTGACTGTAGGGTAAAATGACGCGCAGACAAATTACATCACCCATCCGTGGCATGGTGTAGCCGTGCTACACCGTAATCGGCATGTAACACGCTGAACTTGCAACGTTAATAAATTTGACAGGAATAAGGAGAAACCCCGTGGCTTCGAAACGCTCCTGTACGAACGGATCGCGTGTAAAAGTTTCGGAAGCAACGCCGCTCGGGAAGAAATAATTACTCGACCAAACTGCGAGCAACTTCGTCGCGCGAAATATACGGAAACTTTCCCCATTAACCAGCTCCGCGCCTTTTGTGCGGGGAGTGTCAGTACCGCGGAGCAACTGGGTAAAAAAAAAGACGAAGTAGACGAAGAAGCAGAAGAGGAGAGAAAAAAAAAAGAGGTAAAGCTCGCTCCGTAAGTTCTCAGGCGAGTGTATACTCGCGCACACAGAGCCCCGGACGTTCACGCACAGGCTTCCTGCATTGTTACTTGGTATGGATCGCCGACGAACGAGCCCCTTTTATTATTACCATTTGTTGCCGCGTACGTGTTTCCTGCTACGTCGGTAACACGAATACACACTCCAAGACCACTTGGTCTCTTATTCGTCCTCCCTTACGGTCTTTAGTTCTTACCTCTCCCTTTTTCTCATTCCAGCGACTTCAATCTCCCCTCGTACCCTGCGCGCCCCATGCTTTTTATTTCGAGACCGTGCATTTGTCAGAACGTATGTCGACGCCCGTACGAAATGTCCCACATACTGGATACGAAATGTTTTCGGTGGAAATCATCGATTTGCTTTGTTTCTGCTACGAACAGGCAGTTTGTAAAGGTGGATTTGTTCCTTGGATATATTGTAGCTGCGAATCGAGCACCGGGGAATTGCTTTTTTTTTGTAATGATTTTATTTTTCGGGTTGATGGATGGGAAAATATTTCAAGGTTTTTCGAGTACTTTTTCTCACTTCTTTTCGACTTGGAATTAGTTTTCCAAGGGTTGAAGGCTTGTTAGAATAACCTTTCGACTAAGAAGAGAAGTGGTGAATTTAAAATGTATGGAAAATATATTTGTATTATGGAAAAAAAGATTTATAGACAAATAATTATATTTGGAATGTTAAATAAAATTGGTGATGAAAGTATGTTTTTTTTATTTTAACTGTAATACGAATGAATTAGGCTTTCATCGATTCTGGAATACAGTGAGCATTATTGCATAGTAAGAGGATTTTACATAACTTCGTGCGTAATTACCATTGCATAAGTAGACACATAATTACTTTCATTCCTTTGTTTAGTTATTTTCGAATTAGGTCAGTAGATCGTTAATACGACTTTGTTTTGCTAAACTTTCTGGAATGCTTGGAGGCTGTCGAGTTGTTGAGTATGCGGACGTTGAACGCTCCGTTGCATCTTTGTTTTTAGTGTATAAAGTCATTTGTATCGTAAAAGTAGCATTATTCTATTGCGCCATGCAATCAATTAAATTTTATTTTCGTAGAATTATTTCGCAGAAGCGACGTTGTTGAAATTTAAAAACATTGCAATCATTTGTTGTAAATGGAAACAACATACTTCACAGACTGACGTAGTATCACACGTTGTATTTATTTATCAACGTTTATATTATAACAATTTAGCCGGTATATTGTTATTACATCTAGTAAAAATTTAAAGCGAGAGTTGAAAATTCGTAACATGTGAATTTCACTTTGTGCTCCGATTTTCATTACAATCTTTTTAATCCAAAAATATCCACCGATATTCACTGTTTATTGTTCCATTTTATCGTTCCAATATTCTACGCTATTTTATTTGAAATCGTTTCTTACGGATATTTTTAAATCAGTGGAAACTTGAATGGAGTAACATTGTCAAAAGCTGTGCTCGACGTTTTCGAGATTGTCCTTTGCACGAGGTTCAGATTTTACACTGAATATTTCACGTCGTTGAAATGAAATAATTTCGGGTTTCTTCTACAATTTTACCCAACTACTTTTTTTTTTACATTTTCAAAATTAGAAGGGCTATCCACTAGAATGGAAACTCTGAATTACACAGAGAGAGAGAGAGGCAAAGTAAGGGACGTCCGTTTGAGCTTATATTAAAAGTACATTTTTGCAAATGAGAAGAATTAACAATGTTGACCATCATGACGACAAAAGGACTCAGAGTTTCAGCTTTGTCAGGATTTTTTGATACTGAAAATTCACAGAGACTCAAAGTACTTTTGAACCTTCATGAAATTATTTTCAAAGCTGTGCAATAGCAAAGCAGAGTGTTAGCAACATTAGCAAATTTTTGACTACGTAGCAAAAACAATAAAGTGGCCTACTTCAAACATTTCAATACTTTTACGTGATTGTTGATTTAACAAAGAACATATAACAATCACATTTTCCTTTCGCAACTTCTTCCTACACCATTTTTGATAAAACCTAAATTAAAACGGATTTTGGAAAATTCTTTAACTCCTTGACCAATGATCCCTTTTCTAACTGAATGTGCAATAACTCTAAAAAACTATCAGTGATTTCTGACGTAACGTATAACTTAACACAATACTCCTGGAATAGAAGTATAATAAAAATATGATAGCCTCGCGATATTCTAATATTTTTGATTTAATAATTTTTAGAAAACTTCAAAATTTATTATTTCGTTCACCGCGTCACGAGTGTCACACGTGATTGTAAGACAACAGAATTAACACTAGATTTACGGCTGCCAAATTTAGCATATTTAAATTTATTAAATAAGTACTTTGAAGAAATGTAAATTAAACGGCAGAAACACCATCAGTTAAGTAATTTATGTATTAGAAAATAGGCGTAAAATATCTACTGTACGACTTCTCCATAAATTTAAAAAATATTTTCAAAATAGAAAGAATCTGCCAATTTAACGGTTGCCGTAAATCTAGTGATAAATATAATACCAATTAATTAGTCACAAATAGGTCTCAAAGCTCATTCCCTATAAACTAACAGAACCACCAGATTTCTAAGTCAGTGTAACGTATTTTCTAAAACTCAATTGCCCCGAAAATCCGTTTGTTCATCGCCTGGGAAACTCTGCGCGAAGTCTGGACATTGTACAGTTACGTCCCGCTGCAGACGAGTTTTTGTACCATGATCAATTAGTTCCTCTTTCCTTCGGTTCTTTGTGGTTTCCGCAATACTCCGTGTGAATACACGTCTACGCACGTTCCAATCGATAAGCTCGTCGGGATTGTGTGCTCGTCCTGAGATTACATAATAACAAGCCTGACAATGAATGACGGAACAAAAGAATTCCTTCACGCGGATTCGCCATTGAGTGGCCGCTCTGTCAGGAAGGAAAGAGAGAAAACGTTTCTTGGTCGATGTCCTCCATGGTATTAGCGCAAACGTCTCTGGAAGCAACCGGTTGCGACAGGTTGGACCGTAGACCGGTCCCCGAGGCGTCTATATTCGTGTCACTTTTCGAAACTCGAGAAGTCTTTCATGACCTCCACCGATGTAGATGTCTCGGGTTTCAGCGTGGAGTTTTAACGAAATGCGTTAGTCAGGATGCATTTAGCACCGGGCTGATGTTAACCTAGCCGGACTATTCGTGAACGAAAAAACGAAAATGGACGGACAAATCTGGTTTGACTATATTCGAGAAGTATTTTTTGCGATGAAGGAAGACTTATTTGCAAGAAGAAAATCAATTTTTGGTGACATTTGTGAGTATTCGACTGAAGGATAATGTCTAAACTAAAATTAACTCCTTGCCGTGCCATTTCTTTTGTGATCAAGTGTGCAATAACTCTGAATTAAATTACTAAAATAACAATCTAGCCCCTAATTTCAGATAAAGTAAATGACTTAACGTAATATTGAATAGTATAGAACGAAGTTTATTTTATTAGGACTAACTGATATTTTTGATAAACTACTTTGTGGAGCACTTCAAAATTGACTATTTCATTTATTGCATCACGAGTAGCACTCGTTATTGTACGCCAAGGGGTTAATACAAGAACTGCCTCCTATATTTTATATTACATCTACTGTATCTACTATATTTAAATATACTAAACAAAAACTTTGTAGAAAAGAATCGAGAGATGACAAAAATCGATATTTCTTTTTTGGAATCACCAAACCCAGTCTCCTAAAGTAAACGACTATGCGGAGTATTAAATTTCAGAGACTAGGTTTAGGAATTTCAAAAACGAAATGGCAGAAATAGTCGTTTGAAGACGAGAGGTTCCGTCGCTTCCTAGCCATCTTTCAGTTGTCGAATTACAGAATATTTACTGCGCCCATCTCTCCGATCAATTTGAGAAATTTACACAAGAAATTAATAACTGATTATTTCTATAGTCTTACTGTCAACCCTCATTTTACATGGGACTTGTAACACTTTCCAAATTTCTATAAGTATAATAAATTATTACCAGCCCTTAGTCTCCATACAACTCACGTAAGAAACGAGCAATAAAGAATATGAATCTCGAAAAGGTTCTCAAGCCGCTACATAAAAAGCAACATCCACAGTAAAATCGAGTACAGGTTCAAGGACTACCATATCCACTTCCAATATCGTACAAAACTCACAGATGATGAATGCCAGAAGGAACTCCGCACGCCTCCAAGAAAGCAATTCCAGCCGAGTTCCACGAAAGCCTCGCACGCTAGAAGATAGGTCAGGTCGTACCGCGAAAAAAGATAAGATACAGGAGGAAGATTACCCGCCGGCAGGTGCATCGTAACGCCGAGTGGCGAGCATGGAAAAGCCACGTAGCACGCGAGTGTAACTGTACGTCTTGGCGGGCGATTACCGCCTGCGGTAACATTACACAGACGAGGCCTATTCTTTTCTCTAAGGTCATTGAAATCCCCCCGTCGACGGTTCCTCGTTAAGGCGCATGCAGCCTCGCGTGCACTGATACGAAAAAAGAGTGTATTCCCTGGCGTATCCTGCCGTAAACAAAAGACGGGATGCACCGGCGTAGATAGAGAAACCGGTGCGACTAGCAGTACGTTTCTTCTTATTCTTCTTGTTCGAAACCGCGTTCGAGGAACTCGGTGGACCCTAGCCGAGGTGTCTCGCATCTAGACAGACGAAACACCCTAGGAACATTTTACGAGGTGTCGTTCTCGTAGGAAGAAAGTAAAAGAGGAACGAAGAAAGAGACGTTTCCGAAATGAACGCACAAGCAACCACGAAAAGAGGTGAAACGATGATTCTACAAGGTAGAAAAGAACACGAGGAAGCGAACAGATGGAGAAAGAGCGAAGAAGGACGCAAGAGGGGAGATAGAGGAGGAAGAAGAAAAAGAGGAGAAGGAGGTAGGAAAAAAGCAGCTCGTTAAGGCATGACCTTTAGCGGCGGGAACGTGGGAGGTTATAATACACTTAGTGCACGGTTTCGTTTATCGTCGAGAAGAGTCGTGGAGGTTTTGTTGCAGGATGAATGCAGGTCGTACCGGGCTGTATGCTCGAGGAAGCGGGGAAGAAGAAACCATGGAGGGGAATGGATGACGTTGGAGCCACGCGGTGGCAGGGCGAACGGAGCAGAAACGAGACGAACGGACCGAGAGAGGAAAGGATCGTTGTAGAGGGGAATAGCTTGCACGTGTACATATGTACGTATATATGTACTTCAGCTTGCATTTACTACAGGGAGAAAGAGAGAAAGACCAACGACCAGTAGAGTAATGGGAGGAAGAAAAGGGAGAAAGAGCACGAGCAGGAAAGAAGAAACGAGAGAGGGGAGTAGAGACGCGTCGAGCGAGCGGGTACGCATATACAGATATATACACGCGGGCGAAGGAAGGTGCAAGAGAAAGAAATACGAGGAAACGAGACACGAATAGAGAGAGGGTGGCCAAGCAAAGCGTTCAGGGAGGGGTAAAGAGAAACCGGAGGTCAAAGGCCTCCGTGCAGCGCCAATGTGCCATGAGTAACCACCGGCTGAGCCACTCCACCCAGCATTGGCACTACTACCGCTCCACGCAACTACCGCCTCCCTTTCCCGCCGCTGTTCCCGTCGATAACGTATTCCACTGACACATACACCCTACATGTGCGCAGGAGAGCAAGCAAAGTGAGAAGAAGAGAGGGAACCAGAAAGAGAAAGAGCAAGAGAAACGAAATGTGAAGCGGAGAGGAGAGACGGCAGGGAGAGCACCTACCCGAGTACTCCGGAGACCGACACGCATGCGCGTTTGCACGCTCGGGAGCGCATTTAAGCGTCTCCCCGGGACATGCACCCGCCGCCGGCATGCACTTGTGTGTGCGCGCATTTACGAGAGCTCGTATGGCATCCACCCGTGTCAGAGGGAGACCCGACGAGAGGCGAGGCTGAGGAGGGGAGAAAATAATGCGTGTCTCGACCCAGCGAGCAAGAATGAAGGCAAGAGTGTTTTCTGGAGAAGGTCAACGTATCGAGCACGAAAGAGACGCGCATACCGATGAATAATGGCGAACGAAGGTCGAAGACGACCGACGCCACTTGATCAACGAAAGACGTAACGGCGATACCGAATGGAGTGACATACTGTGGTTTCGCTAGGTGATTAATTATGATGACTATTTTTCATGGTGGATAGATGTTTCATGGTGATGGAATATTTATTGGAATTATTTTATTGAGTTTGACGATGCGGGAGGTGGGTTAGGGGAAGGTCGAATGGAGCGTTTTTTTTAATATGTTTTGCTTGGTGTGAGATTTTAATGGAAAAATTGAAATGTGTCGTGGTGGATTTACTAAAATAGCGGGCAAATTTGATGATGTAGAGAGAGTTAATTATGCAACTGGAGCACTTCCATCGGATGTCAATTATGTTAGAGGACTAATAATAGTCTGACTTAACTGCATCGATTTTCCTCATCGTTGCGCTGACACCGACGGCCACGAAAAGAAATTAATTATGAAATGTTTCAATCGACTCTGCGATATAAAAGTACGACCATCTGCTAAAAAAGATAATGATACAGTTAAGGTTTTTTGTTACTGTAAACTTTTTTCTCTAATTTAGTCCTAAGGCGCCCAAAATGTCCGTTAGCGTGTTATATGAACTCTGTATCTTTGACAACATGTAAATATTTGTACAAGTTGTAATTTACTCTCGTACATCAATAAATTGATTGCTATTATAAGAAAATATCTTGTCTATTTACTATCCCAAATATCTATTATTCTCAAAATTCATTAACCCAACTTTAATACTGAAGTTTTCAAAAAATCATTAAATTAAAAATCCCACTGGAGCTCCATAATTTATTTCTATACCATTTAACATTGCATCAAATTATACTCTATATCACAAATCATCAATACATTGTTATTCCAGCAATTAATTCCGAATTATTGTACATTCAGTCATAAAAGAAATAATATACGACCCGGAATTAAAAATCAAACAACTTCCTAAACTCACATATCCATTTACAATTGTCAACTTGAAAAATCATAATTCCCATCAATTCGAAAACTCCTTCCTTCGACTAACTCTCACCTCTCTCATCAGCAGCTGCACGTAACGATAAAAGCACACGAGAAATCCTTGAATTCGGTGCATCGACCCGTTGCAATGCATCGTAAGAATACATCGGGCGAGCGAATCGAAATGAGACGAGGCCGAACAACGTAGAACCGACGTTTCGAATAATCTTATGATTTAAGCATCTTCCTTTTCCACATTTGCAAACAAACGCGCCCACACGTTCACGGTCTTGAGCGAGCGTCCGTATAAATTATTCAAACGCCTATATCTGTCCCGCGGTCGTTAGACAGAAATCGTTCGAGCGATGGCAGAATCTCGTTTCCTGCTCGGAGTTTCCTTTCTCCCGATACGTACAAGTATATTCGCACATCCACACAACGCCATGAGCTCGTCCTCCGGTGGTGGCTTCTCGTATGTACCGTTAGGATAACAGCCAACGACCCAGATCCTCCCAGAGGACCGGCGCCTTCTTCAACGAGGATCTTTTTATACTCCAAGAACGGCGATCGCGCTGAGGAAGCGTGCCTCGGTGAAAGTACAACATCCGAATGCTTCGAACGTCTACGTTTCCGTCAGGTTACGTAAACGAATGCGGGATTTTGAAAAATTAAATTGAAGAAGTGTGATGGAGTCAAAGAATTTCACTTATAATCGGTGCGGTGGGAGTTCAAATACTTGGTAACTCTAAGATATTTTGTGTGATTGTACACACAAAAATGGGGGAAATTTCAGAATTATTGGACTATCTGCAAATTCTTGATCTTGAAATTTGTTTATCGTGGTGTTTTGACAGTCTTTGGTAACCAGACATTGCAAACCCTTGTCGTATTATAATGAGAGGCACTCGTGATGGCGTAAATTAGAAAGGACAGTTTTACAATACAAGTTTTGCAATATTAATATAGATTCAAGATATTAGGGACACGAAACATGGTATAATTTTTTCTGTAATATTAATATTATGTTAAATTATAAGATATGCCAAGAATCACTGAGAAATTTTTATTTTACAAATTTTGTCAATTCCACCAATTTAAATGATTATGTATCACCTACTAGTCAATTAGGACGATTGAATTTGCATAATTATTTTATTGTGAGAATTTAGAAAGGTAGAATTTAATTACTCTTTACTTTTCGTAAATTCCACTTTTCCGATTATTTTTTTCTCCATATAACAATTTATTTTAGCCTGAAATCTTCCTCTTTATATGCAGTTTAATTTTGATAATTTGCAGCCAAAGCTACGAGTCCGAGACAACATGATTACTGAAATTAAAGTCGAAAGGTGTAAAAGTACAGAGAAAAAGGAGAAACCAGAATTTGGTTTAAGGTTACATGGAACAGGTAAGTTTCGATGGTACGCGTGAATTTCTGGTGAATTATGTTGAAGGTTTATGAAGAGTAACTCCGGAGCCGTCTGCGTTTATTAAGTCCTGTTATATCGATAACCGTGTGCACGAAGTGATGCATTAAAGGGAGCTTTTCGTGTTTCTTGCACCGAGTCATGACGAAACCACGTTCGAGGGAACTCCAAAGTTGCCTGCGGGTCGTCTATGTTTATTAAATCTTGCTGCGTTGAAACGGGGTTGAAAGCACCCCTCGAAGTTTAGCGAATTTTCAAATGCTACAAACTTTGCTGATCTATTCAGATTTAATACGCTGTCCTGAACAATTACAAGACACAGTAACTTTATTTGTAGCAAGACAACATTAATACGGATTTTTAGGAGATATCAACACTAGAATTGCCGGCGTTAAATTTCTTATATTAAAATATATTGACAAAAGAGGGCTTAAAAGGCGAAAAAGTAGATAGCAAAAAAACAGTGACACGGATTTTTAGGAGCTACTACTGTTAAATTTGTTATATTGAAATATATCAAATAAGTACTATGACAAAAGAGGAATCAAGAAGTAAAAAAGATGATTGATTGAACGATTTATTTTTTATAAGATTGACGTGAAAAATTTACTGTAACTTTAGGCACTTCCATGACTTTGAAGAATCTTAAAAAAAAAAATAAAAAGTCAGTTATTTCGACTGTCTTGGCACTGCTAGTGTTAAAATAGAACTTTTGAAATACTACATCAACTTAAAAAAGAGAATCATGAAGAATGAACATCCATTTATTCGTTTTTCTAAATTTCGGGTATAACAAGTATATCCAGCACGTCATTTATTAATGATCCGTGGCATAAATAGTAGCACAACGTCGTCCAATTTGAATACATCATCGTCTTCATTTAATACATGGTCATCGACTAGACCATAATCTTAATCGGTCATTCGAACTTCCTTTGAAACTAGTATAGCTTAATATCACACATTTTCAGCGTCAGTTTCCAACGACAAACATATTTATTCCAATTCAGCTAACTACCCGTAATAACAGCCTCCGCAAGAGCTACCGTCACGCAATGGCAAGCCTTCAAAAAACAGAGACTATGTGCAACTGTGTAAATGAGGTCTGACAAGAACGTCTTGCTATATTCCGAGATAAATGGCATCGATTCATCAGATATAAATGGTCATCGATTAGGTTAGCTCGTCGAGAGCAAGGATTCTACGGTTCTCCTTTGTCGTCAGTTTCCTTGAGACATGATGTCGACCCGATCACGACACCCGTAGGCAGTGGGCCCGATGACGGAACATTACGAGCTCGCGCGAAAACCAGTAAGACCTGTCAGCAACGCTGGTGAGACGAGAAACAGGTTTCAACGAGGCAAGAGGAACTGGTTCGATGGATGAAAAACAGTTGAGGATTTTTTCCTGCGAACAGGTTCAATTTGAATATCGTGAACTGATTATAGTCGCGGATGATATCGCGGCGAGAAAGGAAACTGGTAACTGTAACCGTGGTGTAAGGGTGCTTCGACTTTCCAGGATGCGTGACACGGATGAGGCTTCGTTTTTGAGGAACTTCAAGTACTTCGTTGACAGAGCGGATGCAGAGAGATTGTAGAATAGATTATCCAGGTGGGGAAGAGGTATGAACAAGTATTGCTGAGGTGTTTGGTTGAAAGTGTGAGGAAGTAGCCGCTGCAGGAGAAGAGAAAGAAGGGGTACAAGTTCAGAATGTAGGGAGGAAATAGAGCTGCTAAGAAAGCACTCAATGCTGTAGACATTAGAGTGAGAGTAATGTAGAATAGAGGGTCTAGGTGAGGAAGAGATGTGAAGAAGTATTACTGAGGTATTTGGTTGGAAATGTGAGCATATAGTCACTGTAGGAAAAGAGAAAGAATAGAGGGTCTAGGTGAGGAAGAGATGTGAAGAAGTATTGCTGAGCTATTTGGTTGGAAGTGTGAGGAAGTAGCTGCTGCAGGAGAAGAGAAAGAAGGGGTGCAAGTTCAGAATGCAGGGAGGAAATAGAGCTGCTAAAAAAACACTCAATAATGTAGATATTAGAAAGAATAATGTAGAATAGAGTGTCTGGTTGTAGAAGAGGTATGAACAAGTATTGCTGAGGTATTTGGTTGGAAGTGTGAGCATATAGTCACTGTAGGAAAAGAGAAAGAATAGACGGTCTAGGTGAGGAAGAGATGTGAAGAAGTATTGCTGAGCTATTTGGTTGGAAGTATGAGGAAGTAGCTGCTGCAGGAGAAGAGAAAGAAGGGGTGCAAGTTCAGAATGCAGGGAGGAAATAGGGCTGCTAAAAAAAGCACTCAATAATGTAGATATTAGAAAGAATAATGTAGAATAGAGTGTCTGGTTGTAGAAGAGGTATGAACAAGTATTGCTGACGTATTTGGTTGGAAGTGTGAGCATATAGTCACTGTAGGAAAAGAGAAAGAGGTGCTACACGTTCAAT
Organism: Cerceris rybyensis; assembly: GCA_910591515.1. NCBI lineage: Eukaryota > Metazoa > Arthropoda > Insecta > Hymenoptera > Crabronidae > Cerceris > Cerceris rybyensis. The sequence goes on from OU342795.1 coordinate 11,130,562, forward strand.
ATACCGGAAGGAAATAGAGAAATTGAAAAAAAATACTCAATACAATAAATATCGAGGAGAATAATGTAGAATAGAGTGTCTGGGTAAGAAAGAGGCGCGAACAAGTATTGCTGAGGTATTTGGTTGAAGGGTGAGGAAGTAGCCGCTGCAGGGGAAAAGAAGAAAGAGCTGGAAGTTCAGTTTGCAGCAAGGAAATAGAGCTATTGAATAAAACACTAGTTGTGCGAGAGAATAGTGTAGAATAGAGTGTCCAAGTGAGGAAGAAGTGTGAAACACTATTGCTGAGGTACTTGGTTCGAAGGGTGAGGAAGTGGCCGTTGCAGGAGAAAAGAAGAAAGAGCTGGAAGTTCAGTTTGCAGAAATAAAATAGAGCTATTGAAAAAAAAACACTAAGTACGGTAGTTGTGAGAGAGAATAAAGTAGAATAGAGTGTCCAGGTGAGGAAGAAGTGTGAAACACTATTGCTGAGGTACTTGGTTCGAAGGGTGAGGAAGAAATCGCTACAGCAGCAAAGAAGAAAGAGGTGGAAGGTCAGTTTGCAGCAAGGAAATAGAGTTATTGAAAAAGACACTCAGTATGGCAGTTGTGAGGGAGAATAGAGTAGAATAGAGTGTCTAGGTGAGGAAGAGGTTTGAACAACTATTGCTAGGGTATTTGGTTGGAAGTGTGAGAAAGAATTCGCTGTGGAAGAAAAGAGAAAGAAGTGCTACAAGTTCAATAAGCAGGAAGTTAACAGAGCTACTGATAAAGCGCTGCAAATTAAATATCTAGACAGAAAATAACGCTGGAGATAAAGCTCTCGATAAAGTAGACGTGATAAAATAGTTTGCAAATTAATGAGATTCGAACAGGTAGCTTTGCACATGATGTGTTGCTACGAATGAAGTATCAAGCTGAAGATGAGATGTGAACGAGTTACGCCGGAAAGTAAGTACGGCAACTAATTAAGATGATGCAAACAGGTAGCACTGTATATGCACTACTCTATCGAAGAAGAAACACTTGTTAGTACTACAACTAACAAAATTCTCACTGAAGAAGAACTTAAAAATGTAAAATAAAACAGGTTGTGCAAGGTGCTCGATAAAGCATCGTTAATAATAAATATTCCAGAAGAACAAATATCACACATTACTTTGAAACTTCCTGTACCATTTAAAGTCTAATTGCCAGGTTATTTCCCTATTCCCTGTCATATCTACATAAAACTGTACAATCATTTGTCGATTACACCTTTCAACCAGCAACACCTAAACCTCTATAACCCTTTGGCCTAAGATTTCTTTTCTAACTCAGCGTGCAATGATTCAAAATTACTTCTCACTAATTTCTGATATTTCGTATCACCGAAAGTAATATTAACAGTATAGAAATAATGAGATCATTTTGCGACCAGCTGATATTCTGAATTTCATAGTTTAGGAAAGACTACAAAATTTTCTATTCGAATTTCTGCGTCACGAGTGTCACACGTTGTTGTAGATTAGGGGGTTAAACACCACCTAACAGTATTTATTTCCTGAATGATACATTCTTAATACTCTTTTGTATCTCCACCTCCTAAAATTTGCCAGCTGCTAAATTATTATAACATTCCACCCGATCTTGGCCTCGAATAACGCCTCCGGCACGCCATGTATTTCTCATACCAAACTGTTCAACGACACGCAACGCACGAGAGGTTCGAAACGTTACTTAATAACCTTAAACTGGCACGTATTTATTCGTCCCAGCAGTTACAATACTCAACAAGACATTACTGGATTTCCTACTAATATTTCGCCTCAATGGAGCATTAATCTCTTGCCTTTAAATGACGTGTGGCACAAATCACAGTGAAAATGGAATAGAAAATTTTTGAGTTTTCCAAAAACTGTTAAATTGAAAATATCAGTAGATCAGGAGACGTTGAATTAACATATACCGGTACATTGGGAATCAGAGATAGATTATTATTCCATCAATTAATTTTCACTCATTGCGCGTTCGGTCACAAAAGAAATCATAAGGCAAGAGATTAACCCCTTGCGGTTCAAATTATTTTGTTAATTTTGTAGTGAACTAAATGAAATTAATTTTACACAATTTTCTATCACTGGTTATTCATTTTTTTAATGATACCAATAACTCTACATACTGACGGATATTTTGGTTATATTGCAAAATTATTATGAAATTGGAGAGCCTATATTAAATTACTCCAAAATAAAATCAAGTGAAAATCTATGTGGAGTACAGTTCGACATCGAACTGTAAAGGGTTTAATGCCTCAAATATCACCAATCGGTATCGATCTGCATCTATCCAACCTGGTATCACCGGAAGTTCCTAAAGTCCTCATACCGTGTTAAGAACTCGCCGAGAATAATTGTCACAATTTATTGTCCTATTAAAAATGCAACACTCGCCGCAGCATATAGCGCGAGTGCGTGCAACATTTGCAAGGAGCCTCTTACATGCAGATATTATCCAATTATTGTTCGATATAATTACCATTCAGCGGTACTCTACGTTAACCGCCCTGCTCGATAAACTTAACGACCGCTTATTAAGTTCGCAACATATCAGATAAAAAAAAACGAAAGAGAAGACAGAGAGAAGAAGGAAAAAAAAAGTCGTGCATTTATCCTCCGAGATTTCGCGATCGAACAAATTACAAAATGAAATGAAAGCAGTCGAGCACACTTTTACGGACGTGTCTCATGTAATATTTATAAGCAGCTTCGCACTTTCTTGTACACGGATTGACGCCACCGTATTTATGCTCGTCCGTCTTGTATAAACCTGGAGGGAGCTTCTTTTACCGTTATCCATCGAAAACGAGTCGACGAGCTATAATTAAAGCGGTATCGATCGATCTTTCGAAGCAGAAATTTCGCTCGATATCGCGTGCGTCTCTCTGTACCCGGAGAGTATCACTCGCGCACCGTCGAACGTGGCCTTTGCTCGGCAACCCGGACGATTTGTTGGCCATCCATCCACGTCGTCTTTCATTATCTTTAATTACACGTAGTCACGCCGGTAGAGAGAGAGGTGGAAAGAGAAAGAAAGAGAGGACGGTGTGTGCCCGACGAGGCTGATAATCGAGTAGAACGATGCCACCTTCGTCATTGATCAGTGACGTTCTCTTGTGACTGGATGATTATTTTTTGGGACCAACGCCCGAAAATCAACCTCGATCGGACGGTAATCATTCGTGGGTTATCGGCTTTCGATGATCCCCGTAGACATTGAACTGCCTTCTGGATGTATTATCGTAATATGTCGATAAGTGATTCAATCGGAGGACGGAATATTGGTTTTGACGGTAGAGAGATTCGTGCAGGAATTTGGAGCTTGAAGTTGTTGAGGGATGATGAGATGTTTGTGGTTTGGTTTGTTGAGTTTGGATTTATTAAAATTTGTCGATGATTCGATTTTTTGGAGCGTATGAAAATTAGGTGGATGATAAAACGTTGGGAAATGGCGGAAATGGATTTGATTGGGAAATGGACGATTGACTTTCAGGATAAAGAAAACTTTGGAATCGGAGTCTGATATTGTGAGATGATGAGACTCTTGTGATTTCATTGAATTTGAATCTATCAAAATTTGTGGATGATTTGATTTTTTGATCAGCATGAAAATTAAGTGGTTGAGAAAACGTTGGGAAATATTGATAAGTGATTTCATTGAAGAATGGACGATTGACTTTCACGAAAGAGGAAGACTTGAGTTAGAATTGGAGCCTGATAGTGAGAGATGAAGAGACGCTGGAAGTTTTATTGAATTTGAATCTATTAAAATTTGTCGATGATTCGATTTTTTGGGGCGTATGAAAATTTGGCAAATGATGGAGCGTCAGATAATGTTTTTTTAAGTAGAATTTTAAATAACATAAATTTTAATTAAGATTGCTGCTTATAGCAAAGTAAGTTTCTAAGTGTTTTTAAACAGTCGCCAAATATAAAACTCTTGGTTTCCCGATTTTCTCGTCTATTTATAATTTCTTTCATAAAATACAGCACTAAATATATCACATTTATGTTATGTTTATTATATTGTGTCCACTCAGCATTTACAATTCTGCAGCTGATAAAGAGCAATAATGACTACAAGGAAACTTTAAAGTTAAATACTCCCATAAAAAAAAAGAGCAGGAACTATTTGCAGACGAACATAAACGTAGCATTTAATTATCTCCTGGCTACGTAAATACAATGATTCCTTCGCGGAATCTAACAAGAAATTATATCAATTACAAAAATACACAAATACGCGGAACGATATTCACAAGTCACGGAGTATTATAAGGTATAAACGATTCAGCGTCTTTTAAAATGCTTCGTGACTCATCGATAAAAAAGCTGAATGTTTTCCGAGATTCCTTTTACGTGCTTGTGTTCGACCGACCGAAAAACCGAGCGTATTTAAAGTAACCCAGACAGGCGTTAAAGAAAGCGGAATTCAAAGTTTAAAGAATAAAGCAAAAATTAGGACGAACGAATCAACCTCCTGGGGCTTCGGCTTTGCGGAGTTTCGTGAGCTGTCTGAAATTTACGACTGCGGAATCGTCCGGCATATTTGCAAGAATTATTGCGGCGAAGAGGTGCGTATAATTTCCGAAAATTTTTAATGATATTATGGAAGGAATGTATTAATTTCGAAGGAATAATTTAAGGCTCCTGAACAAAGAATGGATTTTTTAATTACGAAAAATAAAATAAAAATTGTCCTTCGTACTTTCTGATACTTTTATCGAAGGGAAAAAATAAACGTGAAGTAATTTAATTCCAATATTTTTGCAATTTATGTAAAATATTATTCTATTAAATTTAATAGAATAATACTATCAATAATAAATATTATTACACTGTAGATTACTATTTTCAAAAGAGATATATTTCAAAAAAATATCATAGTTTTAGAAAAGAAAAATATTCGTTTTACGTAAAATATTCTAAATTCTGAAATCATACGAATACTGAAATTAAATTGAATCTTAATATTAAATTACATCGGTCATATTTCGTATACAAAGAAACACAAATGACCTAAAAGATAATCTCTCTCACTTGTAAGTTAATTTCAAAATGAACTCTTTTAATCTCGTTCAAATTAGTACAAATTAATTGCATAATACTACAATTTTCTCACCAGCGTGAATTTATTTCAGTAATTCTTGCAAATAAATTCCCTCCACTCTTAAAACCCAAGTGCCTTCTCCACGGAAACGGATGCTCGAGAAGAGGCAGCCTACATTTTTAGCAAGTTTTTTTTTTGTCAAGATCGTCCGATCGTTGGCGAGGGACGGCACACTTCTCAAATTATCATCCGGCGAGCGTCGAATGCGACCTTTGGCCCACATCCTGCTGACTTAATCAAAGCCGAGAAAAAATTGTTTTCTCAGAAGCGAAGATAACCGAGAACCGTATCGCGCATATAAATACAAACGCTAGCGACGTAAAATGCGAATGCTGGTGCCCGTATAATTCGTCGGCGTTACATTTACATCGTCGGTTTAATTGGAAAACTCGCAATCACTGATTTTGACCGGCCGCATTTTCACGGTGGTAGCGACTTCTCGATTCGGCCGTTTTAATTCCATCCCATTCGAATTGAGCTTGCCAATTTGTCACTGGTTAACGGAAATTCGTCTTGTTAACGATCTCTGAGTATTCTGTAGATTTTATTTGATGATTGGAAGTAATTACAATTATCGAAAAATGTTTTGCTAACGATGTGTAGGTATTCTAGTTTTATTTAATGATTGGAACCGGTTAGGGGACGATGTATCGCCTCAATGTGGAAACTTATCTTCCAGTTTTAAAGGAATTTGATTAGTTAGAATTTTTGATAAATTAACTCCCTAGAAAGTTAAAGAATTATTATAAAAAAAAATAGGAATACGTTACTTTGAACCTATTAACACTTCTACTTTAAAATACGAGTTACTGTAAGCATCAGAAAGATTAAATACCAAACGAAACAAAAGTCGGTACAGTTACTCCAAGATACCAACAATTGAAATAAATAGTACACATTATGATAAGTGCAAATAATTAACACAAGATCTACGGTAGCCGTCAGATTGACGAGTTCTTAATTTTTTCAAATTTTTTATCAAATCGACAGAGAAGCAGTACAGTAAATATTTAACATGTATCTTATAATATACAAATTACTCAACTGCCCGTATTTTTTGCCGTTCGATTCATCTTATTTCAAAGTACTCATTTAGTTTATTTAAATCTAACAGTTTTAGTGGCCGTAAATCTAGTGTCAATGATGATATAACGAGCGGAGTGTAATTTGCAGCTTATTCTGTAATCCATACCCGTGAATAGAATAATTATAGAGATAAAACACTGTCAAGTAACTTTTCATTAAAACGGTCCTTTAAACTTGCAAAACATGGTGGAATTAATTTTCTAATTTTAGATAAAGCAGATTCAACGTTCTCAGGATGTCATAACTGGCACTGTCTTATCTCGAGTAATGCATATTCATGGAGCTGATACGGTTTTACAAGTTGCAACGTTTCTGTGAAACCAAGGGAAACCGTCAACGCACTGATGTCGTATATGCGCAAACTTCCGATGTGAAATGGCTTGTAACCCAATCAAAATGAATTTGATACGTTCACGTGGAGACATTTGGATGACGTTCATGTCAATCGAGGCATTCTCTGCACGATTCTGGCAAAATGACAAAGCACTGTTTTACGACGTCAGTCGCATCGATACGACAATGACGCTTTTACGTCGATGCGACAACACGGTTTCTCATTGTACTGCAGAACACGTCAGGACAGTAGAATTCGCGATGTTCCAGTTTCATTATTATGATATTACGATTTTATGGCTTAACATTGTTAACACTTGAAATACCGGCGTTATGTCTGTAATATTTAATCCTTTGTTCCATAATTTGATTCGTGACTGCCACCGATATAATTAAGAATTTAATTGCTAAAATAACATTTCATCAGTGATTCCTAATATGCTGTATAATTCAACGTAACATTAATGTTATAGAAATAATATCGTTGCGTCGCGTCCCATTAATATTTTCAATTTTATAGGATTTGAAGAACTTGACAATATGCTATTGCATTTACATTATTATGGGTGTCACTCGTTATTGTAAGGCAAGGGGTTAAATACCGAATAAGTATTTTAGGAAATATTAAATCGAGAGATGAAAGAGACGATCAATTATGTAATTTAAGTTTTATGAGATAGAAGTGGAATATTTACTTAACCTTGTTGATCTGCTCATTTATATGTTATATTCGTACTCTTTCCAGTCATAGAGACAGGGTGTACAAAAGTTCACATTTTAAGAAACATAAAATGTGCAAAAAATTAATACTTAGAAACATAGTATCTGTTAAAATATAATCTCCTTTTCGGATTATGTAATTATGTATTATGTTGTTAATGTCTCCTCTATCAGTCTCGGGAGTTTTTTGAAAAAAAGCTGGATCTAGTAATTTTGACCGAATTGCAAGATTTAATGTTGCATGTAAGAAAACGTGGGATGGACTATGTTTTCAGCATTAATTAATTATTGCTAAAGAAATGGAAGTAGATGAGAAGCTAAAAAGGAAGATTTTATTGATAAAACTGATATTAGATAGAGCAAAACGTGCATTTAATAATTACTGATAGCTAAAGAAGTCTAAAGAGCACATCTTAATTAAGTGATAATAATACGAAAATTGTAGTAAACAATCTGAAAGTGGAATTAAATGAAGCTTTCATATCAACTTCACATTACAATTTGTCAAAAAGAATCCAGCCATTCGATAAAAAACTTCGTAATCTTTATAAATATGCACGTAAAGTCAATCAGTCCAAACAAATTTGGGTTACATCGCTTTAATACATTGACATACTAATTACCAAGAAATTGTATCCTCGTTACACTTAAACATCCTCAAATAGATCTTTAACTGTGTCACGACACTCGGTTTAAATTTATTATGCAAAATCCGATTATTCAGCGTTGAAATTCAAGTTAAAAGATCGATCGCGACTGAAATAAAATACGGTAAACAACAAACCCCAGATGCATCAAGCGCACAAACATCCCCCGTTTCTGCCGACGACGCGACCAATTACAAATAAACCACGATTGTGAGCACCGGTGCAAGAGGAATGCAACAACATCCACGAATTTCATCCATCCGCCCCGCACGCCAATTCGTTGCAATAAAAAGCCAAAAATAACGTCGAGGGCGACGAGCCTGTCGCGAGATGGCGAATAAAAAAAAAAAGAGTTACTAAAATGAGGAAGCAAGAGAGAATCTCGGAATACCTCGGTGCTGTAAAGTTACGTTAAAGGCCAGCTGTAAAGCTCGCGGAAGGCACACCGACAACCGTTGTTTGTGTCATTATCGACGTCGTATATCGGGTGGTGCGAGACATTCCAAAGTATACGGCTGATAACGACAGCTGCTCTCGTGAAGAGAACGAGGGGGCGATAAAAGCGTGAAACGGGCTGCAAGTGTTACAATATGATAGGGAGAGCTAGTACAACAAAGGATTGCTGAAGCTTTCAAGATCGTTCGCGATCTTCGAACTGCTCGAGCATTGAGTGTCTCGCACGTGGTGGTGCAATCGGAGAAATGAATTGCAACGATTTGAATATTTCTCAATAGAATTCACTTGGAGGAATCTGATTTTTTTTATATGGAAGAATTTAAAAGGTCTTGGAAGTTTAATCCATTGACATCACCGATTCAAACAGGTCAAGCGATCTGTAGTATTGTGCATTTTCAGGCATAATAGTTTAACAGCTGTAGAGAGCGAAATATTCCGCGGCTAGTGATGAGTTAACAACCTCGTCGTTTGATTTGATTATTAACACATTATAAGCGGGGCGGGTAAAATTACCTTTTGAATGTACTTACTTAAAAAGCGGGGCAAGTATTATAAATTTTATTTTTTCAACATTTGTTTACATAATAAAGGAGCCATAATAATAAGATATAATATTTTTCAAAAACAATAAGATAATTTATACATTATAATAAATTTAAATAGTTTATATAAATAGTTTAAAAGATAAGACATAAGATAAATACATTAGTTTAGGTTGCTATATGTGTGAATTTTGCAAACTACTTTTTCATAAAAATGACTGTTTCTTTAACTACCACACTGTACAAGTATTATATAGGTTTAAAAGACAATAAAACATTTTTTACAAAATATCTATTGATTTATAAATGTAAATTTATCAATATAGTTGACTTTTGATTAAGGTATACTGATAGGCTGGGTTACGTTTTAGTACCAAACTTTTGATAAAATAAAATAAAGTATAGTGGTAAGTAGTACATTAACAAATTTTATTAAAATCTAACCATTGCTTTTGCAAGTATTATTTTTTTTTGATCGCGCAATTTTTGCTTATCCCGCAAATTATGTCCGCTACGCAGCATAGTTTCATATGTTAGGCTACCCGCTCATAATGTGTTAACACTAGAACTACCAAACCAGACAAAATGACTGGTATACAATTTTTTTTTGCATTCTCTAAGTTTATATAAGAGTCATAGAATAAATATTCTACGTCTATATCAATAAACATAAATCACCCAATCCATTAAATTTTTCGCCGCTTGATTCCTCCTTTTTCAAAGTACTTATTTAATTTATTAAAATATGGTAGATTTGAGGCCGGTAGTTCTAGTGTTAAGGATGTAAATGGGTTGAGCTGAGATGCTGGAATGCATTGAGAGAAAAAATTTGACGGATTAGATTTCATTGGAGTAATGGATTCTTGTTCAGAAATTTGTGATATTAATATTATTTTCATATTTTAACTTCTTGACGTAGAATGATGTCAGGGAGACGTCATTCGTTTCATGTGCCATTGTGGACTTTGACGTCTCCAAGACGTCATGAACTGTCTCCGGTGGACGTTGTATAGTATATTATAAGATTACTTAATTATTTCACTTGTGCTTCAACAGAATTACTAATTTATTCATTTATTATGTAACTTCATTATTGTCCATTCACCCTGATTACATATTATATAGCAATGCAAATTGCAAAATGAAATATTCTATTTCTAAGCTTACGAACAACTGTTCAGTTGAGCCAAATTAAATAGTATTTCTCGAACGCATCAAATTCCATTCTATTTGTATATCAAGGGGTTATACCCTTCGAGAAATAGAAAATGCTAATTTTCAATCGCTCAGGAGGCTATTCAGTATTGAAATCAAATGATCCAAACTATTGATACACTAAATAACAACCGTGAAAATTGTAAACACTTGTTCTATTCCAATTCTCCGTTACTTCCACTAAAAATCCAAACAACTATACTCCACATATTCCCACATACTTCCATAAAATTCCCCACATCTATCTAAACAACCTACTCTAAGAACTCGAGCATAAACGATGACCCTGATTTTCTCACGCATCCTGCAACCGCATAACTGCGATCAACGATTGAAAAAATCATAAATCGTGTCGCTAATAACTCCAAACAATCGTAACCATCCGCCACCGTAAGATCAATACTCCCCAACGGTATAAGGGTGAGGAAGTCTGATAGAAAAAAATTAAATGTCCCCCCGTTGCGAGTATCAGAAACATGACACTGTTAAAATCGCTGGCGATAGTGCTGCACGAGGAGAGAACCAGCTGTGCCGGCTGAACCGAAGCTGTGTACACAATAGAATAACGAAGGGTAGAGAAGGAAGAACGAAGCGTAGAGGCAAAGAGGAAAGGGAATGTTTCGGCACCCCCCTGCGAGGCCGACGCGATGACGCGATACATTCCAGGGACGAGGGTGGATGGATTCACGTGTCCCCGATCATTTCACTCCGCTTCCCCTTCTTTTTTCCCTCTCTGTCACATTTTTCTCCCTCTTTGTCTAAAGGGGGCAAACCCCTGTCCTCCTTCTGGCCTCCCTCGTGACTTCGTACGATGACAGTTCTCGCTACCTGCTACCCTCTCCAGATGCGTTCGAGCGGACGCACCCTATGATGGAAACCTGATCCCGAATTCCCTCTCTCTCTCTTTTTTTTTCCTCTCCCTCTGCACGAACCAGAAAGAATCGGGCAACACGAGTAGCTTAGGAATGGTTCAACCTGCCTGTGTATCCTCGAATCGACAAAAAGGATGGAATAACGGATTCGTGAACCGCTCGTCTTTTTGCCAATGGAGATTACGGGGAATATGCGTGTCGCGTTTAATGCCACGGTTCCTGGAACTGACTCGTTTGTCATTTTTTTTTTTTGGTTCTGTATATGCGATATTTGATTGGGGATTCACTCGTTATTTGCTGCGCCTCAGGTACGTGTTATGGATTTATGTTGGAGACCCGTTAGCAATTTTTCGTCCGACGAGGCCTCGGCTTTTCGATTCGATTTTTTGTTTGCAGTGACATGGTGGAGATATTGAAAATTGTTTTTTTTTTGTTTGGACTTTTGTTTTGTCGGATTGTCATTTCTAATTGGAGTATTGTATTGCGATTTGGAGTGATGGTGGATTTGATGAGAATCATTAGAGTTTTGAGGGATTGATAGTGTTTTGTTCTTTGGACACTTTTGTGAGGAATAATAAAATGATTAGGAAGTAATACCCATTTTAAATGTGAGAGGATTTGTTACATATTACGATTGTGATGTAAAGATTTGCAAAAAAGAAAGACCTTCCACTCTTATGTTTCTCAGGCCACGATTACTACCAATTGCTCCCCAATTTCTCATATTTTGAACCTAAAATTGAGTCAAGTCCAAAGATAATAATACGTTTGTTCGAAAGAAATCTCACTTGACTCTTAAGAAACCCACGGACAGGACATTGAATCAGAAGAGACCAACTTCGAGTGAAAGAGCACTTTTATAAGAAATAAAATAAATCGACTAAGAAATAATACAAGTGACTCTCGGCTTTCGCACACTCAACTTTCGCACATTTATAAAAATTCAATTTTTTAAAGATTTTTGTCGCTATTTCAAAAACTGCTTCTATACAGTCAGTCGGAATGAGGTCCCCAAATACAACATTAGAGGACCTTGAGATTCTCTACTATTGCAATATTGTCTCTAGTATTACCTGCTAGATGTTGAAAAACCTCAAGGTTACAAAGAAACTATATTAATATGTAACTTTTAATATTTTTCGTATATCCCTCTACTTTCGAACATTCGCACACATTTTCAGAAACCAATTACGTGTGAAAGTCGAGTGCCGCCTCTACTCATTTTGAATCGGACAGAATTTGTTGCACAGTACATCATCGAAATTGCTTTCCATAACAATGTCGATTGTAATGTAAAGATTTATGAAACAAAACCGATGGATCGTTATACAAACTCATTACAATATAATCGCAGTCTACAACGGATTAATTATCCACAAATTAAAATGGCTTACAGGCATACATTGCACGTCGTAAATACAGAATTGCCAAAGTATCGTGTTACCAAAGTATTCACATTAAGCGTCAAATTGAATATGAATATAATTACAATTTCATACAAATCTATCGATCCTCGTTGCAAAAAAGATCTCGCCTTTCAATCGTGCACACCAAAGCTCCAAGTGTTTACGAGTATTCATCGTTGCGTCAGCGAAATATCAATAAATAGCGATGTCCACCGGAACACAAAACAATCGTATCGATTTCGATGCAGCATCGGTGCTTTCAAAAGCCCGTGTAGGTTTAATTACGTAAAAGGCTTTAGTTAAACCGTCCCCATTGTAACCGCGTTAACCTTGCCGATACGAAGACTACTTTACATAAGTCGTTACACAAACACAGTAAAATAAACATTGAAAACAACATTCTCCTGTTTTCCCCATTAATTACATTCATAACTTCATAAAACATATGAACAAACTACTCTAACGAACCATTCAAAGACATCCCCTCCGATCACGAATCCCATCGAAATCCAAACTCGAACCAAAGCCATTAACCGGTACCAAAGAATCGTCGAAGAGATGCGAGTCCTCCGCATCCGAAATAACTTTTCTCCGTAAGAGGAAAAGAGTAAGAAAAATCGGTACGAATCCCGATATACGATCGGCCACGTGTCGATGCTCGGTCGGCTTAGAGCCAGCATAAAAAACTTCTCCGGAATCGTCGGCAAATCACTTTTTACGATCGCGGCCGATCGAACCCTCGGTCGTTCCGGTTCTCTGGAACGAGTTTACGCGTTATAAAACGAGGCTTTTCAGGCAGACAGAGAGAAAACGATATGAGAGACACGAAGAGAGAAGGAGACAGAGAATTGTGAGAAGGTCGGAGAGAGAGGGAGGGGGTCGTCGACAGCGGTGGCGGTTAGTTGCGCAAGCAACGTTCGAAGCTGGTTCCAGCAGAAAAGCAACAACATTTATTGCCTGCGGTTTGCTTCTCCCTTTCTGTCTTACTTCGTACCTCCTTCTCGTACTGTCCTACGGCGATTCTTTCTCTTTCTCTGTCAAACTAACGTGTGCCAGCTTCGGTGACTCAGTACTAGTTTTTATGGCGGCACCGTCCCGGTATCTTTGGATCGTGAACGTCTATTTTGAACGGAGAGACGAGAGATTCTTGTTCGTTCGAAAGAGTCTCGGAAGATAGATAGTCAGATAGATGGAGAAAGAGAGGGAGAGGGGAAAAGAGAAGGATAAAGATAGAGAAGTAATTGGAGGGGAACTTGAAAGTTTGCGAGTAGGGTCAGCTCGTACGAGGGAACTTCGGAATCGAGTTGCCCGAAAGTTTCACGGCTGGTTGCCTTCGCGTATACAAGAAGTTCGATGCAGCGTTGATCCTCCACCAGAACGACCTTGAAAGTTTCGAAGGTGGAGGGAGGAACGCGTTTCTATTATAGTGACGGATGACTCTGCCGTATCGGCGGCCTGATACTCGATGCGATTAAGTAAGCGTGTCAGAAGCGATTGCTTTTTCGTTGCACGCGATAAAAGCGAGCGAATTCCTCGATGAGAATACTTTCGAGACACTAGACGGGTGTAAATGTACTGAAAGATAGCTGCGATGTCGTGAAATTAACGAGATCGTCGATCGTGAGAGTTCGATCTGAATTGATGATCTTGTCGGTGTATTTTTGAGCAGTTGGTTCTTATTAGCATGATCGGCTGGAGAGTTCTTTTTTTGAATATTTACAGCTTACCATATGCAACGAAGAAATTATGAGCTGGCAATATGTTGAAATATTGGGAGCAGATGTTAATTAAGGCGGCACCACTTTGACGTTAAATTGAAAAAGTATACTGTGCTCATTTTGCATTGGTCGAGTAAGGTGTATATTGACGTTATTTTATTAGGAGCAGAAAAGAGTTTTTTCCATTGGACTTCAGGTGATTGCTACAGTGATATGTTGCAAAAGATGAAAAGATTTTTTAACAATGTCAATTGTTCACTTTGACGAAGTGGATTTTTTATGATAATGTGAAGAGAAAGAGATATTCGGTAAATCTTGACCAGTCTGCGACTTCCACCGCGAAATCAAATGTGCACCCCGAAGTTGTGCATTTAAAGAGATATGAAAGGAGTCTTGTATTACGAACTGTTAAATCCGAAGAAATGGAGTCAACAGAACATTATCAGCAACAATTAACGAAATTGAGCAATGATAACGATAATAAGTAGACTGCAGATTTTTATGCATTTAAGACAAATTAAATACGACTAAAATATACAAAAAGAAGATAATATAAAAATATATCTAAAATATCCAAAGTCTGGTATTTGTTGTAATATTTATTAAGTGCAATAAATCCCTAGCTAGGTTTTCCTGTCTCATCTGCATTTTTGAAACTCGAAATTTGCATAAACATCCGCAGTCTAATAATAAGACAATTGTATTGTCAAAGAAGTCGTTAGATTATTCCCTTTCACGATAACACTCTCCCACATGCAGCTGAGACGATAAAAATTCTCTTACGTTATGCAACTTATTTTGCAAGTATGACCCTATCTGATTTTTAATTATGCAGATCTCTTCAATGTCATTTAGTAGAGATGCATTTTAAAACACAGGATGAGGTATGGAAAAGTTCAGCTGACTTTATTGCTTCCAAGCTACCATACTTTACTGAACCAGGATCTAGAAATTGCCAAAAAGGTGGTGAAAATGCATTGTTAATAACGGTGAATGTTGCGACTAATGGGGTATGGTATTTTTCCTCAAGTAAAGTTTTCATTTTATGAAAAAATCGGAAAGAATCATTTCTACACCTAATATATTGTTGTTCAAAGAATTTCTACAAGAATTGTGTACTTTGCGATCAGTTAAGTGAGATTATTCGGAACTTTGAAAAATGTAAGTTCACTCGCTGAGAAAATACTACGAAATCTCTAAAATCATTAGCAACTTTCGAAACGAAACAAGTCTGACGGAAACTACCGTCGAGTCTGACTTCTTAAATCTTTCGATCTCTAAAATACCTCTTGCCTAGAAAGCACACTTTTCCGTCCAACCATGAGAACTGGTTTCAAAACGTGTATCGCATGCCGATAACGGCATCGGAATATCAACGTGTACGAGCTGCTAATTAAAAAGTTTCCTTCATTACCCCAGAGATTCACTGCAAGGATAAAACGAGCAGTAATCGATTCGATCTTACGTATTTTAAAACTTTAAAGCCAGCTCGTCTGGTTAAACGAGGCCATAGTAGCGTAATGATTTCCACCATAAATCCTTGAACCTGTACAGACCGTGAGTAACTGTCCTTCAATTAAGACATTAACATCGTGGAAAATTATTATCTCTGATAAATTAATGAGTTCGCTCTCGTACGTCCAAAAAGTAAGTCCAAAAAGATAATACAAGAGTTGAAAATCGTACAAATCCTTGGGAATCGTTGCTAGCCGTTGCTTTTCATGGAAAGGGGGTCACAGCCGGCGTTTATTTTCTCCTGTAAATCACGCAGACAGATCCATGGGGAGTCGAGGGATGTAAGGTGTCTCGGGTTCATCGCGATCGAATTCTTCTGTAGTATGGGGAAAAGGACCGTCCTTTTTATCTTCACTGTTCCATGCCGATTCATTGGAATTTTTAAAAGATCGAGGAACGTTATTTTCCTTCGACAAAAGACAGACGAAGATATGTTGAGAATTCTGTTATTCATTGTGAATTTTTAAGGCAATTAATATCTGTTGGAATTAAACTCAAACGACATAAGAAATTCCACGTTTCGTTTGTGTGGGATTTAACGACGGTTCGAAGTTCAGAAATTATAAATCGATTTTTAACGATAGCCTTTCTTCCTCGGTATGGATGGATGACTCGGACCTTCTACTGGTAATAAAATTAATGTGTAACGAATAAACAAAGAACGAGAGTGAATGGCGAATTGAAAGGTTGCTATGTACTCATTATGACAACGGTGTGAATGGGAAGTGTAAGTGCAATTATCTTTATTTTCTTTGTGTAATAGAACCTGACGATGGATCTCGTTGTTGTGTAACAGTTGATGTTGAAATCGTAGGAGCGATGAATTAGATTTTTTTATTTCCAAATTCGTTTCGTTCTTCCACGATTTCGGGATATTACGATCGCTACAATTTCGAATTTTGGAAGATGTAGAATTTTACAGAAAATGTATCTATCTACAATATGTACGATTTTAAAAATCATAGAGTTAATATTCAAATGGAAGAAGATGATCTAGAAATTCAAGTTTTTTCGTCATTGGAAGTTTTGGAAGAAACTTTCATATAGTTTTACTTCCCATCTTGAGTATAGGTGATGAGGATGAACAAAAAATATAAAAATACAATGGATCCTTAAAAAGGAAGAAAGTTTACAGTACAATAGAGGCAAACGTAACAAAAGATTTAAATGAACCTTAATTCGACGGATGTCGATGATCATTCTCGAAAGCATGAAATGAGCAAAATCGTTTACCAGGCCACGAAAAGTTTGCCCGAAGCAAACAGTAAGTGGTCGAAGCGCATAACGGTAAAAAGGTCTCTGTCACAGAAAGAAAAAAGGCAGGATCTGTCACGGTCAACGACCAGAACAATAGAAACACGTCCCGGCCGTTCCAGCGAAACGATTGACGTGCCTGGAAGAGGTCCGAGAAAGACGGCAAAACCATCCAGCGATAATGGAATTCCACTTGACGGGCATAACGACAGTGAAATTCCTCTTAACCTCGAATTCGTTCGTTCTCGTCGTTCCTAGACGAAAGGGAATATCGATTAGGATGGGCGTGTGTGCGACAATCTATAAAATACCAACCGATCAACATCTACTGACTCAGTCGATCGTTCATTGCGGCTGTTTCGTATTTCTTGATTGATCTAGGCGAAATGATTATAGCTGTTGAAGATATACTCCTATAACTAGATACCTAGGATACCTAAGACCTACAATATTAGGTGGAACTACGAAGACCTACATATACCAGAGAGAATATATTGTTACGAATTATCGTAACGAAATTGCTTTCCCTATATTAGATATCGATTATGAGAATGATAACAACGAGCTGCAAATGTTTATATTGATTTAATAGAGAGACAAGAGTTGTCTTTGAGCGAGAAGTTTGGATCCGTTAAAATAGAGACATTATTTTGTAATATTTGAGTTGTTTAACCGTTTGCGTACCGCGAGCCACTTTCGCGCTCTTCAGTTTTTGTGTCGAAAAACCCCAGGACATTTTTTCAATGTTGACAATTGAAGGAAGACTTTGTTAAGATATTTTGTTAAGAATGCACCAGGTTTCTCTTTTATAATATAAAGTAATTCCAAATTAGGATACAAGCATGAGAAGATTGTTCTTGTTGTGCACTACATAAAATAAAACACCAACTTTAGCTTATTTTGAAATAAAATCTCAACAGCGCGAAAGTGGCTTTTGACTTTTTTCGAAGTAATTTTTTAAAACCCTCGCGGTATTCAAACGGTTAATTGCGAAGCTCTGTTACAATATTTAAAATTTCCTAGACGTGATGGAGAATTTAAACTCGGATCCACTGACTTTAAATCTAACAATAAATCTCTATCTCCTAATCCACCCCAGCTCGCTCGATCGTCCGTTGTTGCATTTCAGGTTCAAAACCTATGATTATTTCACCTAGGATCTACAATTCTAGGTGAATTCCGAATCACCACGGCTATAAATTACAAATTAAAAATTTCCTACAGGGGGATTCGAACTCGAACTCACCGACTGCAAGTCCAATTCTCTACCTTCTAATTTACCGCAACCCCCTCGATCGTTCGTCATTTCATTTCGGCTTCACATCTATGATCACGTCACCTAGAATCTACAATGCTATGTGAATTAAAATCTACAAGGATCTACAATTCTAGGTGAATTCCGAATCACCACAGCTATAAATTACAAATTAAAAATTTCCTACAGGGGGATTCGAACTCGAACCCACCGACTGCAAGTCCAATTCTCTACCTTCTAATTTACCGCAACCCCCTGGATCGTTCGTCATTTCATTTCGGCTTCACATCTATGATCACGTCACCTAGAATCTACAATTCTATGTGAATTAAAATCTACAAGGATCTACAATTCTTGGTGAATTCCGAATCACCACAGCTATAAATTAGAAATTAAAAATTTCCTACAGCTTATGGGCCAATCGAACTCGAACCCACCGACTGCAAGTCCTATTCTCTACCTTCTAATTTACCGCAACCCCCTCGATCGTTCGTCATTTCATTTCGGCTTAACATCTATGATCACGTCACCTAGAATCTACAATTCTATGTGAATTAAAAACCACCACGGTTACATTTCACGAATTAAAAACTTCCAACAGCTGACGAGGAATTTGAACCCATTGACTACAAGTCCAATCCTCTTCCTTCTTACCCATCAAAGCCCCCCTCGATCGTTCGTTAGTCCAACGAAACTGAAAACTGGTTCGTCGAAATGAATACTACCGAATAAAAAACACGTTCCAAGTTAGCGCTCGAGCATTTATCGTAAATGCTAAGTAAATGCCATGTACGTGTTACGAATGTTAGGTTTGTTCGCATGTGTACCGGTGCGTGCGTGCATGCTTGGAACATTCCCTCCAGGACTGATTCGGAATGACGCAGCGCTGTGCAAAAAGCAGGCAGGAAAAGGCCAAGGCGACGCGGGCAATATAAAAACATGAGAGATGGATTCCAGATCCCTGTGCAAGGTCCGTGACGTTCCGTTGGACGCGATTCCACGCACGAAAGGAAAAAAAGATGTGTACATATGTATATATAGGTATATATGTACATGTGCACGCTTCAGAGCGCAGATAATTCGGCTGTGTTGGGATAAAATTGGACGAGGTAAACACTCGATGTGTCGTTGCATTTGGACTTCCTGTAATGCGACACGAGGACAGTTTTCTGCGTCGGGAGAATGTTGTAAAAGTACAGTAATTTGTGGCATGAATGCCGGATTTGCGGAATTCGTTTTTGAGTATTCACATTTTCGTTTCTTAATTTTTTCTTATAATATGAATTTCTAGGTTGAATGTAATTGTAAAGCTTTATATTATTCTGGTTCATTAAATTCTGGTTAAAAGTTGCTAAAATGATACGAGAATTTTAATAAAATATTAGATATAGATGTATTCAATGAATTTGTTCTCGTTTCTATGCAAGGTATAAGAGTATAAGAAGTTTCGTCGAAATTATAAATTTTGTTAACAGTTAACTTTGTTGAAGATTTGTAGAAATTGTTAAATTATTAGAACATAGCTACGAATTTTTGTAACACTTGGTACTACCTTTACGAATTAATCTAGCAGATGTAACTGGATTTTCGTTCGTGTACATTGTAAATATAGAATTAGACATTAATTACAATTCGAAACACCTGTCAAATCCTCACCAGGATTTCTCGATTCGTCACAAAACTCATCCATTTCTCAGACCTTAATCTCAGGAAGTATTAAAGCGGAACATCCATTATTCCCGAAGCACGTTCCAATTGAAAAAGGAAAACTTCGTAGAAATCCTTCATAATGATTACAAAGACCGCAGAGCAGCGAACCGAATAAGAAAATTCCCATTCCACGCGCGATGACCTCGCAGTCATTTAGTTCTATCGCAAAGTCACAATTCCATAACGAGTCAGCGAAAAGACCTCGTAACGAACGCGTTATCTACTTTGCAGTTTGACCTTTTAACAGTCCAAGACGAGTTAACTCGTCGTACGAACAGTAAATGCCGAAATATCATGGTCGACGTAAAGAGAACCTTGGAGAATAAAGAGAATGCGAGTTCTCAGCGTAATCTCAAACAGCAACCTATTACGTGATTCTATTTAGATAAAGATAATCGAATGTCCCATATAGCTAATGACCCAGACGTAGATATTAAACTTTTATTTCAAAAAAGTATACTTTTCCGCTACCTTATTTACTTATTTATCTACAAATCTTCTCCAAACCTTGATTTTACCATATCATACAGTATTAAGTCCCACTAATACATCACTTCCTTCAATTAACACCTTCGCACTAATTTCCTCTTAACCCATAGGTCACGATACACCTCTCTTTTCTGCGAATTCGAAATTATAAATTACAACCTAATCCGACTAAATACAACTACACCCTCATCAACGTTCCGCTCAATGGTCACCATCCAAGCCGTTTATTTGGAATGTCGCATAAATCACTTCATTAATAAAGACATTAAAAGGTTGCCGTGTCTTACAACTAGAATTACCGGCGTTAAATCTATTATATTTCAATATAGTCGACACGTACTATGGAATAAGAGAAATCAAGGGGTGGAAAAGTTGATCGATTCCATAATCTGTATTTTATAAGATCAACACAGAATATCTACTCTATCACTGTACTTGGAGAACTTTTAGAAAGTATTAGGAATGTGTCATTTTGACTTGCTTGGTAGTTCTAGTGTTAAAAAGTTATATTACTCACATACTCATATTTTCCTCAATATAAACATTTTCCTATAACCATGAAACATACACTTTTAATTATCGGAAAGTGACTTGTACCACTTTCAAAATATCTTTATAGCACTACATGCCCTAAGTTTGTATCATACGCCACGACTACTCGTTGGCTAAAGAACCAAAAAGAACACTGTGCACATGCAGTGAAACAAATACCTGATTACGTGTGCGCATGTGCGCAATGTTCTTTTTGGTTATTTAGCCGACGAATAGCCTGGTGTATGATACGAACTTAGGGCATGCAGTGCTATAATATACTATAAGTGTATTAATTTGTCAAAAGTAACCCCAACGACCAAAAACAGGTGCCAATCACGGTGTAACCCAGACCTAATCCAGCCACTTATATTGCTCGTCACCATCGAGTCCCATGAGTCTGACACACCTGCCACTTAACAGGTCAAAGTTCAATGTAAAAATTGTCCTCCTCACGAACTTCCGCTGTTATCATCCCGGATTCAGATAAAGATAGTGGCTCTTCCGTGTCCGAAAATGGCTCGTCAGCAAATGTCGCCTTCTCGGGCGATCGGTGCCGTTCCATTTCTCTAAACTCGGCCAGGGTTGCGCACGACTTGTATGTTCGTCTTTGCGAACTAGTCATGCACGCCGATGATGGTGTGACGGCTCGTACTGGACGTAGCAGAAAACGTCGAGAGAGGCAGGGGACAGATTTGCATAAGATCTCCGAGAGCTGACCCATTTGCACGACGAATATCTTTGCGAACTTGCTGCGCTTTTCGTTTCGTGCTGCACGACCGATATACGTGCGGTACGCAGGATCAGCGACGAGAATGCAAATGCTATTCCACGGTGACTGGATTGTTCTAACCAGTTCAGCGACGTCATTTACATGCAACTATAATTCGTATAACTGGTGTCGCTTTGATATTTGTGCCTTGAAAGGCAACCTCGCAACTCCTATTCGATTTTTACGTTGGTTGAATGAAAGTTGACACAGATTGCTCGGCGGTTTTCCGATGAACGTTGGATTGTTAGCGATGAAATGAATATAATGGATGGAAATTAGTTTTAGGTGAGAAATTTGTATTATGGCGGCACTGAAATTTCGCTTGTTTTACATATCATTTCTATTTTGTTATTCACTGAACGTTTTTTTCTTTTTCTTTCAGATGTTTTTGAATTTTGTGGGCTTTAATGCCTATGGTTATTTTGCTTGGGAGTTGTCCTTTTAAGTGGATTTCGAACCACCGAGGCTACGATGTATTAACACGTTGAATATCACTGAAATTTTTCTTCTTTCATCATTTCTACTGAAGTGATAATTTTCCTATTAAAATCCCATCTTCTTGAAACAGAACCTTTCAAGACATAAATAAGGATATATACAGCAGGATTTTATCTTTTGAACAGTAGAATTTTAAATATTGAATGTGTTTAGGAAATTTACAAATATTATAATTGAAAAGTCATATGAAATTTCATTAAATTCAATACCATCGGTCAGCGGTGCCCCCATGGCAGTCAACGTGTTAATGACTGAGGATTGAAAGATCAATGGATATTGTTTAATCTCTGAAGGGTCCAATTATAAGTCAGGAATTTTGTTGTAATTATTCTGAAGTGAAGAAAATATAAGTGGTAAAATTAAAACACTAATTTTGATTACATAAGTACATTAAATGTGAATAAACATTTTACGTCAGAAATATTGTCTGTTTCATTCACCACCTGACAGCTATTACTGCTTTTTACGTTAGAAGATTTAGCAGCGATATCATTTACATCGATCTTCGTGACGATTTCACAAATGAAAATAGCTTTGTAACTGATGTTTACATACGTGGCAGAGATCGTGCAGAGAATAATAATATCGTGCATCACGTTCTATAAATCGCATTTTCGTCAGACGAAGGCCTCCATTTAAACTCTGAATGTTCTGCATGAAATTGTGCATTCACGGAAATCATGATGTTACATAAGCCGATCCTCGATCTTCCTGACGTCGATTGATATCTAGATCATACTCGATCGCACTTCTTCCTCCATTTAAAAGACAATAATTACGACGATAAATAAGGTTGACAATTATGCAAACTACACGCAGCATCGTCATCGAAATTCCATTAAATTAACGTGATATCCGCCGTCGGATCTGTTCGCACTGATATCCCGCTGGCATGGTGTCTTTTAACGTGGTCATTTTCATGTCATTATGTGATAATTACGACGACGGCCATGACGACTTTCGCGCGTGTTGACCCGCTTCGAGCTCGTTGAATTATATCTCTCTTTCTCTCCTTTTTTTTTTTTTAATTTTACTGCTTCGTCTACAGTTATCGTTCATTCTGATCTTGAGTGTGGAGAGGCACGAGTAAATTAAGAGCTTTTAATAATAGCGAGAATGCGAACTACGTCAGAGATCAAAATTGCATTCCCACGAATGCCTACCTCTCGCTGCAAGAACTTCAAGGTCGGGGATCGTTGGATCCTCTGGAGAACGTGATGAATTCGAGAATATCGCTTCCTTGATGTTTGCAAAAAGATATCTCAATACGAGTGTAATTTCTTATATCATATTTGAAACTTAAGCGTTAAGTAACGCATATTTGACACCTACTGATAATATTTACAGCTATGAAATTCTATGAGCAAGATCGGTTATTGCTTTTTGTCGTGCTGATGACTGTAAACGATTTATTATATTTAATTGAAGTACTTCTCGGTAGTTATAGTTTTTATGACTTTTGAAGGAAAGCAGTACTTGATGGTTTTGCTAATTTAAGCAGGTCTTCTTTGAATTGTAATTGCAATGTTTAGAGTTATACAATTCTACAAGTAAAATCGCATATTACTTTTTGTTGAGTTGATTTTTTACATTTAATTGAGTTACACAATATTTTGTTATAACTTTAAAAGAAGATGAGAACGTAATAGGTAGTATTTAAGTGGAACAAATTATGCGATTAATTTTATAAATGATTTCAAGTCGAGAAATCCTGTTTCTTTGGCAATCAGATTAACGGTTATTTCACATTAATTATTTGAATACGAGGTTGATTTTTAATTGCATAGCATCTTTGATATTTAAATGTATCGAACGATATGATAATTTATATTGTTTCAGAAGATAATCGTTGAATTTATGATCAAACGAGTTAACGGTCGCAATCGACGAGGGAAAAAGTAAAATGGTGTTGGAACACGCAAAGAGAAATATCGCTGGATGACGCGAAAATGAAATAACGTATGGCCATTAAATGATACGTGTTAAAAATGTAAAGGCAAGTAGGCTGAAAATAACTGGTCCCGAAGCGGTTATGCAAAAGCTGCCAGTCAGCAATATCTCGATCCAGCTGCGAAAAAGGGGACTGTCATTAAGAGGTAATAAAGTTCCAATTTAGTGCTGTCGCGTCGGTACTTTCTTGTCGAGTATCTCTCAAGGTCAAGTGGGTCGGAGCTTCAAAGTCAGACGCGCGAACGAGTCGCCGGATGAAAGTTGTAAAATTTTGTGGGTCAACATTCCTTTTTTTTTGAATGATCGATCGGGGGACATTTTGTATTTTACTCGGTGTATTTAATTGGCTCGTTTCTTTCCACACAGTGTTCTTTTTTTTTTAAATTATTTGAAACCGGTGTGAATGAATAACTCAGAAATTTAAGATAATTTATTTCATTAAAATGATTTTCAATAGAAACTTAAGAATGGATACATTTTTTTGCAATGTCTACTGGAATTGTATTTCTTTTCTTTTATATCGGTATATATATAGTACTTGAAAGAAAAATTGATGGTTTTTGAAAGTATTCAATGATATCGGAAGGGAATACATTATAGGTAATAAGATAGTATTGTAATAATTGAAAGTGTCAGAATCTAAAATAATAGGGTCCAATTTGAATTCTTGAGAATTTTTTTTCTCGTGATATATCATATCCTCGAAATTCGTAAATTGAAATTCATTATCTCTGGGTTTTTTGTCTCACGTCATATCACGTAGTATAGAAACAGTAGTTTCAAATTCATTTGAAAGTGTGACTCTTTGAAGTAATGATAATTTTAAACCGTCATGGTAAAAAATATCATCAAAGTACAATTTCTCCTTCCCATATACCTTATTAACATAAATCCTACCAAGATAATAAAAATAACCTGATTCCAATACTTTCTAAAAAATTTCTAAAATGGACAAGGAAACAATGAATTCTATTTCTTACTTCTATCATAAAAAAACCTAAATTCTTTAATTGATCACCTTCTCCACCACTAGTTTCCCTTTTCCCAAACTTTTCAACACTTCGAAAACTTTTCCCAATTTATTATTAAGAAATTAACCAACCGATACACTGTATATACAGTAACCAAATTTTGAATGAGCCAAATTGGCTCCGTAAATCTAGTGTTAAAAATCTCCCTACAATATCTTCAATCGTACAATTAACACTTAACCGACCGGAAGCCTTTTCGGACCTAACGCATTTGAACTTTTAACTTATTAATTCGTGGCCACTCCAATTAATAAATTATCATTTATCATTGCGGTTACCTGTGTTAAAGACTCAGTGACGAGAATTTGTAATTTTCGAATAGATATCTGTATCAAGAAAGTATTTGTGGCCAAGTGATCGGTCAGAAGGGAGTATGATGTTAAAAAAATACCGGTCGTTAAAGTGTTAACATTATTGCTGCATTAAACCATAAAAATTCTTTCACAGGAGCTACAGAATTGCATATTTTCATATCCAACCAATGTATCCAAGTTCGAATCACCTCCAATCCCTTTTTTCTACCTACATCAAAACCCCCCGTGGTTCCAAGCCCCCCTCAAACAGTAGGCTCTAATCAAAATGATCATAGAACTTAAAGCCGAAAGAAATAAAAAAAAAAAGAACTCTCCACCAGCTCGAAATTCACTTCGCATCGCATAAACTCCTTCCACTCTTCTCCATCCACGTTGCGTAAACCCGCAGCCGGATTATACACCCCAAACCTCTCGACTTCTAATAATCGACTAGTCGCAGCATAAAAGATGAGACCCTATTCGACATCCACACGCGACTCCCAACCGAACGTGAAACCCGAGAGAAACATGCCTACCCAGGATCGTCGAAACACGCATAAGTTAGGGTTCTCGTAATATTCGACTCTCCTAAAGGCGCTACACTCTACGCTCCTCTTGTTCTTTTAGCATTTCAGTCCCCCGGCCAGTAGCCCGCTAGAATTTCAGCTCGAGCAGCTTGCGTCTGCTGCGACGAATTAAGAGTACGATGGAAAGAGAGAGAAGGCAGTTGAAAAAAAGGAAAAAAAAACAGTGAAGCTGCAGAGGGAACGAGCAAGAGAAAGACGAAGGACGAAACACAGAAAACAGGAGCAAAGAGAGTCTCCAGCACGGAGACAGAGGAAGGGGTGGCGCGAGGTCCAAATAAGGAGAGCCAGTGCACAAAGGAGAGGAAACGTTCGAACGGACACAAACGTACACACGAATGCGTTCAAGTTTTGTGTGCTTTGTGCTCACGTGCAACCATGGACATGCGTGTGCGTGCGTGAGCAAGCGGAAAAGGGGGTCGCCCTGTTGGCAGGCAAGCTGCACGAGACAAGAGAACACACAGAGACCCCAGGGGCGGATTGGTTCGACCATGGAACAACTGGAAACTGGGAAGCTCGGTCAGTTACCAGCGATAGAATGGGATTATGAGGTATAATCGGAATTCACTCGGGTCTTTGTGAACTGGTTGTCGAGCTCCTGTCAAATACAGAGTGGAATACCTGTAGAAAGTTACCGAATGGTAGACAATTAACGCGAAGCTAGAGGAAATGGCATTAGGTATCTATCTAGCTCGGTTTCTCGCTCAGTATCCTTTCGCGTAATAATAGTTTCACTTCTACCACTCATTTCGTCTTGGCTAACGTAATTCCCGATGAGTCACAGTACGATTTATATACCGTACTGCACAACTTTTTCACCGCGATGTTTCGCCGGCTTCTCGGAGGTTAACGACGGCTTAGATAATCGGATGAAACTCGTTTACCTACTTCCCCTCGAAAATACTTCTCAAGAATCTTCCTATTCTCGACTCACAGCCAAAGAGATACCAAAGATCTTAGAATTTTTAAATTCCAACCATACCGTTACAAACCAGCTTCCAGGTTCAAATTTCTTCGACAACTTTCTCTCACAGAAACGGTAGAAACAATAATCATCACCGATCTCCGAGCGTTTATCCATTCTCACTTTAAAAGTGTTGCCCTACAATTCCGTAAAGTCTCGTCAGTTAATAGTAAAAGTTTCATGGAATCGAGACACCCTTCTCTCTCCGTACCAACGAGTCTTTAATTCGCCCCAGCAGCGGTCCATTAACCGCAAAAAAATTACACAGCTGAAGCCCCGTGAAGAAGAGCTCTCCGAAGTCTCCCCGATTCCACGTAAACACCGCTGTCAGGTACACAAACCTGCTCGGAAGAAAAGGACCGGGAAGTTGAAGGGATACGTCCCTGGGCGCAAATCTTGCAGCCGTGCCCCCCTCTCGATGGTGTTCTCTCTCTGAAGAGAGGGAACCGTGGGCAGAGGGTGATGGTCGATGCCGATGGCGATGCTCGATCGTCGAGAAGAGGCAGCCTGAAGAAGAGAAGGTGGAGGAGGGAACCACCGGTTCGGTCTGTCGGCCGCAGCAGCAACGGAACAAGAAGAAGACGAAGCGGGATGAAGAGGAAGGGGCGGAGGAGGAGGCGGAGAAGAAAAACCGGTTCGACAGGTTCGGGCTCCCATTTACCTGACCATGTAGCGCCTACCTACGTTCGGACATTATGTATTATGCAGTCCCCCTGTATGTGTAACGCATAACTACGGCGTGTATCCGCCGCCCGAGGGGGACGAGGGAGAAAAAGAGACGGATGAAGGAAAGGGTCGAGGAAGAGAGAAGGAGAGAGCAAGAGAGAACTAGAGAAAGAGAGAAAAAGAAGAGAGACCAGACCGCAAAGCTTCGTGCCGCATGATGAAAGCGGACCGTGCCTGACCTCCGAGCGATCTTCACTCTCGTCCGGTATTATTCGATCTTCCCTTCAGCGTGCTGAGAATTTCTTACGTTCCAATGGATGCCGCTTTCTTACGGGGAGCCGTTTCGCATTCACGGTGATTGATCGCGATACCGATTTGAATGCTGGTGTCCCGAGGGTGAAGGGGTGACGAATCGTGTTTGAAAAATTAATCGAAAATGGGGATTGCTGTGGGTGATTTGAGGAGAGGTTTTCGAAGGGTTTGGTGTTGACGAATTTCATTTTATGGCGGTGGTGGGTGAGATTGGAGATGATTAACGCTAGAATTATCGATGTTAAATCTATTGTATTTCAATATATTAACCTGTTCACTGTCATGGGGATCACCGGTGACCGGCGCTGTTGAATTCAATGAAATTTTATGTAACTTTTAATTTGCAATATTTATGAATTTTCGGATATTTTAAATATTTAATTATTGGGGACAACAAAATAAAGGTCTATTGAATATTTATCTATTAGTGTCTCTAAAGTTTCTGCTTTGTAGACATGTGATTTTAATAGAAACGATTTTATGTAAGTAGAAATGATGAAACTAGTGAAAAATCGGTGTCGTTCAACGTGTTAACACTTTACTGACCGGTAGCCGATTAATCGGCTTTTCGGGCCCAACACTTTTGGACTTTTAACTCATTAATTAGTCGCTACGGCAATTAATAAATTATTATTTTTCATTGCGGTTAACTGTGCCAAGGACTCAATGAAGAAACTTTGCAATTTTCGAAGAGATATCAGTATCAGGGAAATATTTGCGTGCAAGTAACCGATCAGAAGTGAGTAGGATGTTAAAAAATACCGGTCGGTAAAGTGTTAAGTAAGTATTTTGGAAAAAGTGTAATCAATGGGTGGAAAAGAGGATTGGTTCAAAAATTTGTTTTTTATAACATCAACGTAGAACATCTGCTCTATGGTTCGCTTATAAACTTGGAGAACTTTTGGAAAAAAAATGGGAACCAGTCAGTTTGGCTTGTTTGATAGTTCTGGTGTTAGTAACATTTTTGTAAGTGTACAAACGTCTTGCGTTAACTCTATTGAGGCTGTTGTGACTTTCAGATGACACTTCATTCTTGAAACTCATGACAATCTTTTTCAATTAAATACGTGGAAATCAGTAAAAATACTTAAATATTTGGAAATTGAGTTTTTTAGTTGAATCTTTGACATTGCCAAGTGTCACCATTGTGGAACTAATTATTAGATCGTACAAAATATCGGACTACAGAGAGTTGAACGACTTTAGTAATTCAAATTAAAACCGTAAATAGAGTACAAATTACATACAGCTGCATATTCAATGTAGAAAGAAACGGCGACACAAGGTTTCAAAAATACTCCAAATCATCTTCTCCCTGCAGCTTCTATTAAATTCAATCTTCTTCAGCCCTCGATTCAAGGTTTTATCCTTTCACCACGAACGTTCGCGTATTTGCTCGATCAAAGAGAATTCTATTCTCAATTGCACATCTGTAATTCTTCCCACTCTCGATTCCTCTGTCGATACTAAATGCAATAAATATCCTATCGTTCATCGATAATCCATATCGTTTCCTTTGCTCCGCAGACGCTGATCCGTGGTTACATTTATAAACCGGTTATCGAAATGCGCCGATCCATAACTCGAAAAACGAAGGAATTTGCAATGATAATTTGAGCCTCGAAGGTTAAACATACATAGTAGCACGCCCGCAGTTTCGTTCGCAGCG
The DNA here is from genome assembly GCA_910591515.1 of Cerceris rybyensis. Lineage (NCBI taxonomy): Eukaryota > Metazoa > Arthropoda > Insecta > Hymenoptera > Crabronidae > Cerceris > Cerceris rybyensis. The sequence continues at coordinate 11,160,174 of OU342795.1, forward strand.
CAATACGTTATCGTAAACATGACTAACAGCATTGCGACTGAAGAACGTACGGTTCTGTAAATACGTAACACGCTGTATCATATGAGTCACACGAAGAAGCGAAAAAAAGAAGGTAAGATGCGATCTTTCGGAGACGAGAATCGTAAAAGGAACGTCTGTGGATGACCTTCGGTAGTTTCGAGGTCGGGATCCCGGATTCAACGAATTTTCGGCTCGGATGATCTTGTCTGATGTATTTGCGTTACGTCAGGACGAACTCTTCGGCAATGAGACGTGGCGAGAATTTCAATTTTACGGCTCAATTCGCCGAAGAGAGCATCGCGCTTTTTATTCTAGAATCGTGATTTTTGTATGATCGTGGAAATATTATTTTTTCTTTTTCGCGGGGGTGGAGAGAACGTGAGACTTTTTTTGTGGAAATTATTCAGGTGGAGTTATCAAAATGTTTGATAAACCCGGAGATTTAGACGGGACCATTACATTCGTGGAATTGAAATCGTATGTGCCAAGTTCTCGGAATAATGCGGATTTTCTATGCACTTTTCATGAGGATGAATGCGCAAGTATTTTCGAAAGGAATTTAAATGGATTTTTCACTGATGAAGTTATGAAACTTTCTGCGGTGAACTAATAAGTTGCTAAGGTTAATTATTTCTACGGGGTTTTAGTGTAATTCTTCGATGTTCAATTACTCATTAGTTTCACTTTTGCACACTTGTGATATCCAGTTTATTCGTTATTTTGATCGCAATAAATTTACTCAAAGTCCTGTAAACTGTATTTAGATACAAATAATGAATAAATAATTCCAGATATTAGAAAATTAATTTCTTTTCAGTGAGAAAAAAACTTGAAACATAATTCTTACTGCAAAGTGTTCGTGTGAAACGTTCACTCTGATGATTATTGTCATTCAGCCGAAATTTTGTTACGACTGAATGGAAAAAATTCAAAGGATCAAAACTAGAAGAGGAATTACATTTTCTTTGTTGAAGATACTCGTAATATGTCCTCTCTCATTAGGACATTAATTCTATACACCGCTAAGACAGGTTTCGAAAGGAGAGCAGAAATAATTCCTGACCTTGTGCGACGACGACAAAAGTACCGTAACTAACGCAAACCAGAATGATTTTACTATCCGAAACGATCCTCAGGCCTTCGAACAATCAGCTAGACCTTCGAATTCTAACAATTCTAATACGTTTCTAAATACTGTTAATTTATCTTTCCCCTTTGCGAGGAACAGAATAATAAAATTCAACTGGAAATTTCGAGAAACGCTGGCTAAAATTTATATAGGTTTTATGTGCCTTTGACAATGTTTCTATTGAGAAATCGAAATGGGAAAATGTCAGGATGGTAGAAAGAATTTTTCGGATATGCTATTTTGCAAATGCACACAAAGAAATCTCTCGATACGAGATATAAAATTTCCATCAATATTTAACAATGGTATTGATGAAAATCTTGTTTTAACGAAACAACAAAGAAGCTGCATTAAAATACATGTAAAAGATATATCTACTAAAACTTTAAAACCTCCTCTCCTTTATAAAAAAATATAAGAACAGCCATTAAAACTACAAAAGTACAAAAAAATAAGCTGAAAGTAACAATTATAATTCTAATTTTTCATCTAATAAGCCAATTGTAAATTTTAATTATAACACACAAAATGCAAGTATAACAATTATATTGCTTCTAACGATGCTACTTGCAGAGTCAAATATCAGAGGGAAATTTATTCGCGTTAAAAGTGTTAGTAGGTCGTAATACTTAGTTTGCTACTTAAGAAATGCTCCGGTGAATTCAAACGCTGCATAAACACTTCTCACCGTTTACACCAAGTTGAATTATAGTGGGAGAGATAAACGAGAGCGGAAGAGAATACATCTTGCTCCCGATGATGTGTAGTACATAGCCTGCAGCGAGCACCATGTAAACAATAATGTAAATTACGGTTGCTATCTACGAACGTGAAGCGATGTTGTTCAAAAGTAGCGTCTAAGCTGTGCACCTCCCTTTTTGTAACATTTTGAAAGTAATTTTTTAATTCTACTTTGCATACTTTCATTTTGTCTACGAGTAGAAAATCGACTTGTAGTTCCCGAATAGACGTAGAATTTGTATGTGATTTTCGTTGTACTTATTTTGTAATTCACCTTTAACTGCTAGGACTATTCTGTCTAGGACCTACTATTTTAGGTGGCCTACGAACCATCAAGCCTACAACACTTCAAGGATATAACATAAGATAAATACATTAGAAATCCGAACCCGTCATAGTCTTCCTTTCTTTCTTTTTGGTATTTTTCGACTTCAACTAAGACGGCCATTTTGTCTAGGACCCACAATTTTAGGCCTACGAACCATCGAAGCTACGTCACTTCACTCAGGATATAACATCGGATAAATACCCTGAAGATGACGGAGGAAGATCCGAACCCGTTATAGCATCTCTTTCATTCATTTTGGTATTCTTTAGCTTTAATTCCTATAGTAATTTTGTCCAGAACCCATTATATTATATGGCTTACGAACTATCAAGGCTACAACACACATTTCACATAGGAGAAATATCCTAGAGTTGACGAACGAAGATCTGAACATGCCATTACTTCTTTCTTCCTTTTTAGTATTTTTCGACTTCAACTCCTTCGTAATTTTGTTTAAACCCCGTTATTTTAGGTAACTTCCAAACCACTACGATACACATATCACATAGAATTTCCCAGTGTCAACGGGAATTTGAACTCGAACCCATTAAATAGAAGTTCAAGTCTTTACCGTCATGTCCACTACAGTACTTTTTCTTTCTAGTGTTTCAACTTTTTCAAGTAAGACTCCTTTTTCTGAACATTCAGCAAGTAATCGACGCTTCCTCGCAATCTTAACGCATTCTTCGCATGGCGGTCACCGAGGATCTTCATGCCGGTGAACACGTTAAACTGCATTCGTGCTAACAAGCGAGTTTCCCTTGTAAGAGGGAACTGAAAACTCTCTCAAATACGATAGCTCCGTTAGGTCTCTCTTTCGCTTCTTCTTCTTCTCTCTTCTTGCGGATGACTCGCATAAGAATTCGAGCCGCGGAGCTACGGTGTAAATCGACGTGCTGCCGGCATGGCGAATTACGGCCCCTGGATACGGTAATTGGCGCGCGAGTTGCGCGCCGATGTTATCTTTCTGGGGTAAATTAATCTTGAAACGTAACACCCCGCGTCGCGGGCCAATTAACATAACGGCGCGTTTTATCAGACGTCTTCATCTTTCACTAGCGAGGAAATGGTTTTCTTCTCGTGAAAGTAGGCTGACGCTTTGCAACTTGTTTTCGATTTCGATGAATAGATGAGAAAGGTGTGCGATACTCCATCCACCGGTGTTAACACGTTGATTGTCATGGGGGTCACCGGTGACCGGCGTTATTGAATTCAATAACATTCCGTATTACCTTTCAATTGCAATTTTTATGAATTCTCTAACATATTGAATATTTAAACATTGGCATTAAGAAAATAAAGGTCTACCAAATATTTATGAATTTGTATCTTTATAGTTTCTGCTTTATAAAGATGTGAATTTGATAGAAATAGTTTCACTTTAGTAGAAATTATGAAATTACAAAATACCTTTGGCGTTCAACGTGTTAATGATCTTTATGGGGTATTCATTTATCTGAGTGAAACTGTAGAAAATATCTCTTGTTTGTTCTGTTGTTTAATCCTTTAACCATTTGCGGTCCAAATTATTTTGTTAATTTTGTAGTGAGCTAAATAAAATTCATTTCATAATATGTTCTGTCATTTTCTAGTCGTTATATTTTATGTTATCAATAACTAGAGATATTGACGGATATTTAGGTGATATTACAAAATTATTGTGAAATTGGAAAGTCGATGGCAAATTGTCAGAAAATAAAATCAAGTGGAAAGTTATGTCGAGTACAGCTCGACATGGGACCGCAAGGAGTTAAAAGTTGGATGTGAGAGGAAGAAGGAAGTCACAATAGGAAAATTGTTGTTTCAGGAAAATTGGAAACAATCCAACAGTGAAGTTGTAGAGAACTGATGTTATACGTCTTAAATAGAGACTGTGACATAGCGTTCATTAAAATTTACACGCATGAAATTAGAAGATTTGCTCTTCTGCCAGCAATTAGTGCTTGGAGTTCAACTGGGTCTGATAGTAAGGGAGAAGTCCCAGGATTATGTCGATAAAATTAGAAAATAGTTTGAAAATTCAGGTGTAAAGAATTTTTGCGATGTTTTTCTAATGAAGACTTTGGCACAAAGCTAATTAGAACTTTTATGGTTAAATGAGACTCACTTTTGTGCCACTTGCTCCGAGTACAGATCGGCCCAACTGCAGAGGGTCTTCATAATAAAGAGAAAGTTATTATTTCAATGAAATTAAAATGCAATTATGAAAAATATATATCTATAAAAAATAGAGTTAATTGTGACATTAATTACAGCTTTCCACCTCTCTTTATTTGGATAAAATTTGAAATCAATATGAAGAAAACAACTTGAACTTTGATAGAAATAAATTTTGCTAGTATATAGTACAAAAATAATTATTTTAAAACTGGGTTTATCGTAATGAAAAATGATTTTACAATGGTTCTACAAAGTCATTCATACTAAGAAAAATATAAGTATCCAAGACAACAAGTACAAGTAAATCTTCACGAAAATTGGCACACAATTTTTAAACACGTTAAGCCAAATCCTTAGATATCTCGGTTTAACCCTTCAGCCTACGATTTCTCTTCTAGCAAAACGATTTTTTCCTAGCTGCTTCGAGCAAGAACTCAAAATTAATTCCTGGAATCAAAAGTTCTCACTGATTCCTAATATTTCGTATTATTGAATGCAATATAAATAGTATAAAAATAATGAGACAGTTTCTCGATCGTCTGACATTTTCAATTCAAAAGTTAAAAAGAAAATAAATAACTTACGCCACTGTCAAAATGAATGGCTCGCACGATGAGCAGAACAATCGCCAACTTTTCAGCGCAAAACAATAACACTTTTGACATATAAGTCGAATTGGCGTCCTTTGCAAACATGCAAAAACAAATATCAATTTCACCTTAGAAAATATTTAGGTACAATCGATTCAATTTATCGAGTACACATCGAACTGTATTCTATCTTTGTTCGCGCAATATTTACGAAAGAGCGGGAAACGCGTTGCGACAAAGTCTGCCAAATCTTTCGCGTAATCCGGAAAACTCTGCAGCCTGCAACGAATCATGCGGATTCTGTTTGCGGTACGGTCGCGTCTTGCATCTCTGATTTAGATCAGTTTCCCAAATTGTGCTCCACGTAATACTGGCACTAGCCGCCTTGTGAATTAGTGTTCCGTGAAATGAAAGGCAAACTCGAAAGAGGAACTCGACCGAGTGGATTTTCGCGTAGAACAGTTTACAGAAGACGAAACTTTGTTCCAGGTTATCCAGCAGCTCGTAATTCATAGTTGGATGATTCATATTCGATATAGGTACAATTAATGATGAATTTTGAGGGGAAACCAGAAACACAGTGTATAACGAGCTTTTGTAAATTAAAAAAAGTAATTGTTCCGTTAATAAATAAACGATCGAATTAATCGTTCCAGATGTAAATGCACAATGAAATTAATTGTCTCGGAAATAAACGAATAATGGAAATAATTATTCCAAGCACCTACGACTTCCTGTTATGAATCAACGTATTTTGTTTCGCGTTCAATGGTCCGAGAATAAATATTCATTTTATTTGAAAATTCAGCTAATTTTGTTACGTTTATCGATACTTTCCTCGACGATATTTTTCTCTCTTTCGCTGCAACGAGTTTCCGCAATTTTCAGAGGAAATATGTATGACTGTGTCATTGAACTCTCGAATAGCAGGAATGAAAGAATATTTAACCGATGTAAATCGTTGAATTGTTTCAACAAACTTACTGGTTAAGGAGTACCCTGTTATTGAATTATATTTACTAAAAAATACCAGTATTTCCACTAACCATTAACAAAAGCAATTACAGCAATCCTAAACTTATTAAAACTGCATATCAATATTTCATAACATATTCTAACATCTCTTCCACTCATTGTCAGATAAACCCACTTAAAAGAACTCAACGACTTTGAACTTTATCACTCCAAAAATAGGATAACACGTGCCAGCTAATTTCAAATAAATCTGATTGCTCCATAACAAAAAAAATGCCTATGATCATTTAACTTAGTACCTACTATTCGAGATAAACTTTCAACCATCAAGTCGTACACATCCCACACGAAAAATTTTCTAAAGTTGACAATATTCGAACCAACTGTAAATCCTACCACTCAGCTATCTTGTATTTAACAATGACACTCTACACTGGAATGAAAAGGGTCAATTCTAACTACCCTCATATACGTATCATCAAACGAGCAAGAACCTAAATCCAGAAACCCCATCCAAACGACAAATCCAATTTCCCCACCCGAATCTCCTCATCAAACACATCCGTATCATTCACACGACCATTTCGTCCTACTCTGACAATTGTCAACCGTTCCATCGCCCTTTAACGCGTCAGTCGCAGTCGCGAAAGACGCGGGAAACTCCTCGAACTCGAGGCCCAGGATGGCACTTGGTATTCCGCATGCTGCACCCAGAACGGCGCTCGCGCAGGCATTCAGTTGGAACGTGCTAGGCATCAAGCCTCTCCCCTTGCCCTGCCCCGGGGGTTGTGTGAACAAATTCGGGATTCTGAACGCGCGTTTCGACCTCCTCTCTAAGCGGCTCTCGCAGCCGGTGGAAGGAAGGGCCGCAGGAAAGGATTAGGCTTGCGAAGACGACCGGTTGAGACTCTACAGTGCCTCTTCGTTTTACCAAACACGAATCGACTTCCTTGAATCTTCGAATATTCCTGAGACCTGCACGTGCTCGGATTGCAAGGTTATCGGGGATGTTTTTCTTAATAAACGATAACACGAGGCTTCATATCGAAGGGTGGTTAACGGGTGGAGAACGTTTTTGGAGTAATGGAGAACGTGGGATGCGAGTGGATGTAAGGTGTTTACTGTTGCGTGTGTTTTTGGAGGGAGGATTCTCGGAGGAATAATGAATAGTAATAAAGGGGAAACGAGGCAAGTTGATGGAAACGATGTTTCGTAGCTGTGCGAGCATAAGAGCCGGGAGCCTTTAGAGGCATTCTGCGAGAATTTACGCTCGGGGTTCGTCAACTTGGTCGTTTGACTAAGCACTTAGCGATCGTAACTTGTTTCGCGTCTGGATGGGGGAAGTTAATTAATTCCTATGGGAATTATGAGACTTTGTGCATTGTATCTGTAGGTTTGGGGATTTGGGGGTAGATGGATTTGTTTGGAGAAATTCTTGGGGTTGGAGGGATACTTTGAAATTATTTTTTAAATACAATGACGTCTGGGAGACGTCATTCATTTCATGTGTCATTGTAGATTTTGATGTCTCTGAGACGTGAGAAGCTGAGTTGTTCAATTTTTTCATTTGTGCGTAAACAGAACTACTAATTTATTAGTTTATAATGTTACTTAACTATTGTCCACTCAATCTGCTTACATGTTATGTAGCAATGCATATTTTGGAATAAAAGGTTTCGTTTGTAAGTTTGCATATAACTTTTCGGTTGGGAGAAATTAAAAAGTATTTTTCCAACGGGTTAAATTCCAATTTATTTCCATGCCTAGTGTTAATGGCGGAAGTAGTGTAATTTGCAATGGTTTAATTGATAAAGATTTTAAAACGTTGAGTAGGCTTATTGAATAGACGAGGAAGAATAGTAGTGGGTTTAAAAAATGTAGAATGGAAAGAATGGACTGGCGATTGAAAAAGAAATAGTGTGCTAATAGATAAAGCTAATTGTATTCGTTTAAATTTACACTTGCATGTACGGTAGTGGATTAGCATTTAAAATATACTTATGAAATTCAAAGCAACTAAAAAAAGAACGTTTCACCGTTTTAACAAGCAATTTCTTTCCCCTTAAAAACGTCTACCGGCTCCAAGGTATCAGTAGCGCTTAAGAATTTCAATATTGCAATTCCGTGAATGTAAAATTCAAATCGACGTTAAAAGCCATTTAATAATTTCTAATATGTACGTACTCTTCCTGCGGTGTCCAAATAAATCTATGTCACGGATTAATTAATGAATGATTTTATAATCGATTCTCCTGCTTTGCTGGAAATACACCCGATTATTTTTAAAACGAGCAATCGTTCGTCGACGAAAATTCTATCAATCCTTACGGCATTGAATATTTATGACCTGACTGTGCATGTTTATGCAAATTTCAATTTTTATATGCGCAATCAAGAAAGTAGAATTTTAGAAGGGATTGGTTCACCTGTTAAATATCATTCCATGTCTTTTATATTTTATAGATATTTTTATATCATATGTACTTTATTTAGTGCCATTTTATCGAATTTCGTTGTTTTGCATTACTGGAAAATGTACGACAATCTACAGATGTTTGACCCACATACGTTCAATACTTCCCTGCTTCTGGTACTTTTGAAATAAATTACATACAATCTAAAACATCATTATATAAAAGTTACGTAAATAACATCCACAGATTATGTCACTTTTCCACTAAAAGTTTTAAAAATGTGATGAATAATTCATAATCTCAATCTTTTATATTTTTGCATACATTTTTACATTCCTAATTCCCCATTTCCTGCGATTCCACATTTCTACAGAATACACCAATCCCTCTATCATGAAAAATCCTGTACACAGTACTTTCCTATACTTTCTACCCTTAAAGGGTATAGCCGGATAAGGATGGCAAAAGTGCCCCCAAAGGTAATTAACTTTGAGGCATACCATTCGATAGGGCTCTTTGGAAAAACCCTTCCTGCAAAGTATAAACCCGGTACTCCTACCGTAGGGGTAGTTATAGGGTGAAACGTACTTTACGTTTTTTGCTCGATTTCTCCCGTTTGGCTTGATAGAAAATTCTGAAAAAAATCACACATATTATACCTAATGGTGTGCATAGTCTGGAATGTTTTCAGATTTTTTGGTTGGCAAATCGACTTTTAAAAAATTAAAAAAGGTTATAAACATTAATTTTTTATTGAAAATATGAAGTGATCACTTTTATATTTTTACAGTACCTGCATAGTACCCTAATTATTAATGTGTAATTTTTTCAGATTTTTACGACTAGTGGACGGCAGTTAAAAAAATTAAAAACCAACAATTGTTTATATTTTTTCCTAAATTATTGACGTGACCACGTTTATATTTTCACAGTTTCTCGAGTTTGCTATAAACAATTGACTGTAATTTTTTCAGATTTTTTGCAACCCCAAACCTATTATAAAATCAGAGAACAAATAATTTACCATTTCTACCAAAATCGAATAAACCAGACTGACAAACCCATCCACATCTCAACTTTCTCACAACCGTAATAAAAAACATCGATCACAACCCACAAACAACCATTCAAAAAACCATTTCATTGAACTACCCGAACGAACTAATCATTCCCGCATAACAGAGAGGCCTTAGCACGCTAATTACATCCTCCCCCTCTAACCGAGGCGATAAGGACAATGTTAACCGCATTGCCGATAACCATCGAGCTTTAAAACCGCCTCGGAGTACCCGTAAAACGATAAATCCTTCCGCGCGAAAAGCTCCGACTGCCAGGATAATTACAGTCTTTGGAGTCGGGTAGACAGATTTTACGACGACAGTGGCGAACTTTACGAACCCAGAGGAGCTGCTACGTCTGTAACCCAGAATACTCGCTCATCGGGGTTCCAGTGACGGTGCGGTTGCCACACGAGAATAAGAAGGAGAACGAGAATGGGAAGGAGAAAGATGGAGAGGAAAGTTTGCAGAGACGCGCCGAGGCGGTCGCTAGCTGGCAAGTCGAATAACTGGTTGTTCCAGTTTCTGGCGTTACGTTTAACGCCGGATGCTCCCTCTCCTTCTCTCGCCGCGGTTCGAGGTCCTACGGTTGCACGACCGGTATTCCTATCAACGGGTAGATTCTGCATCAACGGGCAACAGCATTTTAGAAATCGTAATACAGGCCGAGCGAGCACCGATCGGAATAATGCGTGTTACGCGATACCATCGACGTTTGTCGTAGAGTTTGCTTGGAGATTCGAGTGGAAACTTGAGGTTGACGAGTCATTGAGGCGATTTTTCAGGTATGTCTTTTAACACTAAACCTACCGACGTTATATCTACTAAAATCTAAATATACTCAATAACGACCTTACACAAAGAGAAGTGGCGAGATAAAGAAGATAATTAATTAACTCATTTTGCTTTTGTAAGATAGAAGTGGAATATTTACTTCATGGCTACTCTATGAATTTAGATAATTTTTAGAAAATATTTTGGAATCGGTCATTTCACCGCCTTGGTAGGTTTAGTGTTAACACTAAAACTAACGACGTTATATCTACTAAAATTTAGATTTATTGAACAAGTACTTTGGAAAAAGATAAATGAAGAAGTGAAAGGATTAGTTAATTAACTAATTTAGGCTTTATATGGTAGAAGTAGAATTTTTACTTCACGGCTGATCTATCAATTTAGGTAGTTTTTTGAAAAAAATTTGGGAACAGGTCATTTTGACCGGCTTGGTAGGTTTAGTGTTCACACTTTACCGATCGGTATTTTTTTAACACTCTACCAACTTCTGACCGGTCATTTGGCCGTACATACTTCCTTCTTTGAAAATTACAAATTTTTGTTAGTGAGTCCTTGGCACAGTGAACCGCAACGATAAATAACAATTTATTAATAGTGAAAACGATTGATAAGTTAAAAGTCCAAAAATATTGGGCCCGAAAGGCCTATTAATAGGCTACCGATCGGTGAAGTGTTATTACGTTGAATTTCACCATCAATTCTCTCATTTCGTGGTTACTGTGGAAGAGGATTTTTCTCTTAACGGTAGAATTATCAGGAAAGTCAAAATGACTTGTTCATCTTTCTTAAAAAATATTCAAGTTTATAGAAGAGCCATGGCGTAGATATTCTACGTTCTTCTTGTGGGGCATAAACTACTTAATAAATCGTCCATTCCACTTTGCGATTTCTCTTTTGAAGTACTTATTTAATATAGTCGATTATAGCAGACTTAACGCTGGTAGTTCTAGTGTTAATATTATGTCTTGATAGATGAAAAACGTTAAGAATAAAAATAGTTATATAATTCAGGGAGCTTTAACACTAGAACGACGAAGCAAGTCAAAATGACTTATTCATAATTTTTTCCAATAATTCTCTAAGTTTATAGGAGAGTCCTAGACTAGAAATTCTAAGCTGATCTTACAAAACACAGATTTCTGAACCGATCATATTTTCCACCTCTTGATTTCCCTTTTTTCAAAGTACTTATTTAATACATTTAAATGTCACGGATTTAACGTCAGTCTTTCTAGTATTAATTTTTTTAATGGGAATATAACAATATTTAATATATCAGTGGATTTAGGAATATTACTATTTAAAAGTTAGAAGACATTTCATTCAATAGCGCTGGAGGGTGGTGGCCTACATGGCATTCGATGTATTAATTTAATATTTTATGTGTCGTTTATTTATTTCTACGTTATGTAGAGCTATATGTACATGTTTGCAAATTTCTCTAGTTTTAAACTCGATATGTGAAGAAACATTACGTTGCTTGGATTTTAGATGACGCTAATGTTATAATATTGTCATTTGAAGTTAGTTTATCATCTGGCCATTGGTTAATGAAGCTAACAAAATGAAAAGATTATTAATTGGACTTGCACAATTTAATTTTGTTCTTCAGTTCGCTGCTTGATATATTTTTCGATAAAGGAATATCGATTCTTTCCGTGTCTTTCTTTTTTAAGGGTGAAAACAGCCGAATCGACACGCTTGGACGACTTTGAAAACGAGTCTATCTTACGATCATTTTCTTCTTTTTAACGGGACTCTTGGATGGTAGAAATTCTTGATCGTTTTTATCGTTAACACGGTTCGCTGTCGCAGTCACGACTGGATTGATTGGAGTTCTTTCATCACGATTTTCTCGCGGTTTACTGCAATTCTTGAGCTGCTTTCGTTTCGTTAAAGAAGATTTAAGTGGCTGTTATCGGGGGCTTCTGAAATAGCTGAAGCTTGTTCGAGTGTTGCGGTAATAGTCTATTGTAAATGACATTTAACGTTTTCTTAAAAGAAAAAGAAAGGTTTCCTTATATAGTTTCGTTGAGAACTGAACACATTCTAATTGTTTGATTTTTTCTCTCGTTTTAATTAATTAGCAGAGCTCTGACGAGTTTATTTTAATTTTACTTGGACGTTAAAAAATTGAGAAAGAAGAACTAATAATTTTAAAATTACTATTTCTTCGAGTATCTTTATTATATGAAGCCTCCCTTCGAAGACCTTCAATTACGGTGAGTTAAAATGTTTAAACATCTATGAGATCTGAAAATTCACTAGCTTTGGTAAATTTTGATCAAAATGCTGCAGAAGCTTTGCGTTCTTTTAATGTTGCCTAAAAACCTTTACTCTTACATCTAGTTTGTAGAGAAAAATAATACCAAAGTTCGACAGCAATATTGCAAAACATCTAACAATGTTGTTCTAAATATAAAACAACTATGCCACTCTTCAATTCCCTTCATTAACAATTCAACCCAAACACATTCAACGCGTGTTTCAGTAGTGTCGTAATTTTCACACTGAAACTTTTTCACATTGAAATTTTTTAAATATTTTATAATCCACAGGTATTTGCCTTTTTAATGCTAACATTTAATTATGAAACGCACTAGAAAATTTCCAAGTACCACATTTTAAAGTCACATGAAATTTCGTTGATCTCAATAGCCCTCATCATCGCTGACCCCCATAGCGGTCAACCTGTTAAACTAAAAATTAACGTCCAAAAAATTAAACCATCACTTTTGCAACTCTCATTTTTATTCGACAAAGTTCAACACACCTAACAGTTTTAATCCTTTGCTGTCGATAGACTTCGCCCTTGGGAGTACCAGGAGGTCTCCTTTTCGTTTAATATTACTTATAATATGTAAAACTCAAAAATTTATTCGTACACATCAATTTGGCATTGCTGTACCAGTTAACACATTCTATGCGGGTGTTTTTCAACGCCTCATTAAGACTCAAGACGAAAACTTGTTGAAAAATGTAAACAAATTTCATTTTAACACTTTACCCACCGATAGCCGATTAATCGGCTTTTCGGGCTCAACACTTTTGGACTTTTAACTTATTAATTCGTTGCTATGGCAATTAATAAATTATTATTTATCACCGCGGTTAACTTTGTCAAGGACTCAGTGAGGAAACATTGCAATTTTCGAAGAGATATCAGTATCAGGGAATTATTTGCGGGCAAGTGACCGATCGCCGTGGGTAGAATGTTAAAAAAATACCGGTCGGTAAAGTGTTAACAAAAATTAGTATAAACTACAAAATGCTTCCTCTCCAAATTCGAAAATATACTTAACTTTTCAAAACTAAGTGAATGATGTCACAAATCGCCTTTTTTAAAACCTCTGTGCATAGTAGTTTTGAAAAACGTACTTTTACGTCGTCAATGTGTTAAATGGAGCTTTAGTTTTAGAAGTTCACTATCAAGCAAATTAGTAAGCTGACTTTTACGGCGATTTGTGAATGTTTCCGCTACGAGGATACTAACGGCAAAGGGTTAAAACCGAACCCAACAAACTTCATGTCTTTCACACACCATTCTACCATCCGATTCGACCCACGCTCCATCGCAGCATCAATAGCATTCACAAGACTCGCCGCCAAAGTGCGAGCAAACAATATCAGCACCCTGCACAGTAAATTCCACGACGTTGCTAGCAGAGCAAAGGAAGGCGCGTCGATAGAACCACTTAACGGTCGTTCGCGTAGATTGAGACAGCAACGAGTCAGACATTATTACTGTGGTGTCTCTATGGCACCGCTAAATCACCAGGCTGAATCACGAACGAACCTCGACTTCGACGTGGAGGATTTCGTCTTCGCCGCGAACGCAAGAGAACGAGGTGGATCGTGGTCTCGCGTAACGAGGTGACTTCGATTCGACTGACGGAGCTCGCAGACTTTTCACGAGATCGATACTAACGATTTCTTCCAGCGACACGATTCGCGGATACGATTATTTGCCTCTTTCTCGAAGGGAACTAGCCGGTTATATTATTCGGTGCGGCGTCCTTGGATGCGAATCTCGATTTACTCGGTGAACACGTTTTCTTTTCCGCTGTGATGACCTTCGACCCTTCGAACGTTTGAGAGTTCGCATGCTCTTTCTCAACACCTACGTCGTTTGTGGCGATACCTTTGTTTTCGTATGGATTTTGCTACGAGATTTTCTTGACTTTTGTTGTTCGGCGTTCGTTTTATTTTCAACGTTTTTTATTTTTTTTTTATTTAATTTGATTTCTTGCTTTTCTTCTTTATCTTCCTGTGGCTTCTTGGTTGCATTCTTATGTTGAATTTCCTTCGTAACGCTCGTTTTTTTGTATCTTACCGAGTTTCCCTTTCATTCTTTTTCCTCTCGTCTTGTTTTCTGTCTTCCTCGCTCCCTTTTTCTCAACCCCTTTGGATTTTTCACTCATACTTCTTCCACTCTTATCTCCCTCACCTTCATTCCCGCTCTGTTTTCTCTTTCACGTCGCATTATCTCTTCTTCCGTCGCACTTCCCATTTCTCTCCCTCGTGTTTCTCTATCTGCGCACGCGACACACTCTCAGCGTTTTTCCCCTGCTGCGAGAAAAGTGTTCGATCGTTTCTCACCCGTCCGTGACGACCTCGATGCCAGGCTGCGGCGTATTTTTAGAGGCCGCTTTTAACCTCGTGTTCATATGTATATACGACCATGGTGCTCTGTGTTAGAGTGAAAAATTTGTTTCCTTTTTTTATGATAGTTTTCGACTTTATTTGCTTCGGCCATTTTGTCTAGGCCTCGCTGTTTTAGATGGATTCTGAATTATGCGGGAATGATGTAGGTACCCATGACGTAGAGCAAACTTAGAGTTGATGAATGAGGATTGGAGTTTCGGCTCACTGGTTTGTAATTTGTGCCGTAACTTCTTCGCCATCGTGGGCTCTGCCTTTGATTTGAATTTCTTCTGCGTGAACGTTTCGTCTAGGACCCATTTTTTCAGAGGGCTTCTGAATTGAGGCAATAGTGTACTCATAACAAAGGGCAGACTTTTTACAGCTGATGAAGGAGGATTTGAGTTCCGGCCTATTAGTTTCTAGTTTGAGCCGTTACTTCTTCGCCATTATAGCTTCTAATTTTGTTTTGAATTTCTTGTACCTGAACTGCAGTAGACGTTTCGCCTAGGACCCATTTTTTTCAGATGGCTTCTGAATTGAGGCAATGATGTATTCATAACAAAGAGCGGACTTTTTACAGCTGATGCAGGAGGATTTGAGTTTCGGCTCACTAGTTTTTAGTTTGAGTCGTTACTTTTTTGTCATCATAGCCTCTAATTTTGTTAGGAATTTTTTCTGCTTGAACTGCAGTAGTCATTTCCCACTGGTTTAGATGGCGTCTGAACCAACCAATAATGTACTAACATACAGCAAACTTCCTAGAGCTAATGAAGGAGTTTCCTCGAGCTATTTATGTGGTCCTCAAACTACGACACGTTAAATGATAATTTACGGAAAATTTCCAAGATTGCAGGAAGTTTTGAACCCGAGCCCACTGATATCTACATATTTCTCCACAGCTGCGTGCTTTCAAACGGAATGAAGTCGTTGCTTAATATCCAGTCACTAATATTCACCAATTTATCGTTTCACACCAAACGTTTGAACCTCGACAAAAAAGAAATGCAGGCTACGAAGGGTTAACGATCCAAACGAAATTCCATACAGTCGTATTTCGCATCGTAATCGGCAAAACGTAAAACATTCGCGAGGAGATCGTTGTACAGATTCCAGCCGACCTATAAAACACATTCGTGCGACGCTCAGAGTGACTACATCCGTTGGTAATTATCGCATGTTATTTAAGTGTCGCGTTAACGACCGAGTAGTAACGTTAATCTTCTACTTCCATCAACATTATTTATCATCGTATAAAAAGCCCATAGAAATGATCGAGCATCGAGTGTGAATATTTCCTCTTGCATGCCACATTTCTAATTATTCGCGGTGCATCGACGATGCCCGACCGGAAACCGCTAATTTTCATTAGGACACTCGCACAATGGATTAATTCATCGGTGCACGCGCATCGATGACATTATTAACTTCTCCGTTCGTTTGCACAGAATGGACAACCATTTCGCTAGGGACATTATTGACCAATAACTTCTCTACACAGAGGGAATACCGATTCATGACACATTTCCATGAATTCTAGGAATGTCACTAATGCTTCTCTAGGCAATGGAGCAGGACTAATTGGATCAGGCTGGATTAACACTAATCCTACCGTGCCGGTCAAATGACAGGTTCCAAATTTTTTTCTAAAAATTACTCAAATTGACAGGAGAACCGTAAAATAAATATTTCATTCCTATCTTGCAAAATCTAAATTAGGTAATTAATTATCTGCTTGAGTCCCTTGATTTGTTCTTTTCCATGGTAGTTATTTAGTGTGTCTAAATTTTAATAAATATATCGTCGGTAGGTTTAGTGTTAAAGGTGAGTGTTAAAATCTACACTGATAAAATTAACACTTTATCTATCACTCATTTTTTTGACTTGGGGAAATTTATCTACGTATTTATAAAGCTATATTTGTAATTAATTTGTAAAGCTAACTTTGTAATTAAAATCTGAAGTTATACTTGCTATGTTCATCTAATTTCAATTATTTTAAGGAAGTATAATTTTACTTTATTTTCATTTGTAATAGTCGATTATTAGGTTGCCGATAGTCGGGCCTGGCAAACGGAAAGTGTATTAATACTAACACTAGAATTATCAAGCAAGTCAAAATGACTGTTGCTAAATTTTTTCAAAAAATTCTCAATGTTTACAGAAGAATCATAGAGCAGATATTCTATGTTGATCTTAGAAAATACAGATTGATTCCTCTTTTTGCACGGTACTTATTTAATACATTGACATATAATAGTTTTAACGCCGGTAGTAATAGTGTTAATGATTAAAGAATTATCTCAAAGAATGATGAAAATTAGCTTCAGTATTAAAGAGTATTAGTTGAATTTTTTTGAGGAATTATGTATCAGAGTCGAGTTGGATTCAAGGAAGAGCATGGAATATCGTTGCCCAATTTTCTGGCGCGTGTAAGCCTCTTTAATTTAATTCTGAAACTAAACGACTGGCAATGTTTGCAACTGCGTTTGCAGCGGTGCATCATTTTGGAAGAAATGGTACGCAAAAGTGGAGCATTCGAGCAATGTCCTCGGAGTCTTTTTTCGAAAGAATTTCAACGTCGCCGAAGGACGGTGCAGGTAAATGCGGGAACGCATTTATTGCCTCTTTTATTACTCTTTTTATGTGACCCGCTGATCCGTCCAACAAAGCCAAATAAATATTTATATACGTGCACACGGTGCTCATGGTTTTCGACTAGACACCATTTATACCGGAAGTTCCGTTTTAGACATTTTATTCTCGAATTTATTTCTCGGAGGGAAATCGTAATGCAAGGAAAAACTTGCATTTTTGTCTCGTCGCGATTATTACAATTGCACTTACTACATTTAATTTATAATATTTTATATAGATATTTGAGAAAATTTTCTGAAAGTGTATAAATGAAACTCATAGCTAATTATTGAACTTGAGTCATATTTAGACTACAAATTTTTGTGCATTTACGAGAGATTTGGAATCATAAAAATGCATAGAATATGTGCTCTTTTATCTTACAATATTGAAGTAATTTTTCATGGCAAGAGTGTGAGAATGTAATTGTATTTATTAAGTTAAAATGGGGGCCCATGGATTTATTGTTTTACGTTGTCCGTTTATAATTAAACAATCAAGTGTCTACCGCATGTAAATGTTTATCGTTAGCTTTGTACATTTTTATGTATCTACAGGAAGTTTACCATTCCAAAAACATGAAATTTTGGCATATAACATATCAAAACTATGGCAGTCGTTGTGACATTAAATGCGTAAAATCTCCGCTTAGATTCTATTTCCCCAGTCATGTTTGTACAAATTTTAATTTGCATAAACATCCGCAGTGTAGTCGTATTATTACTTAAAATATCGTTCGACTTGTTCTCCGAATACATCAGGCTACTCGGTAATGATTTGCAAGACTCATATTTTTCCTGTCTGAGAAACTCGGTTCACTATAATTAAGGTATTACCATATCCTCTGGGCTCTTCGATTATAAATAAACATATGCTATTAAGTCCATCGAGAAAAATCTAAGAACTAACCATTTTTCCACTCATTCCTTAATTTGCTTAAATTTTCCAGTAGTAAATTTCAACTAATATACCTTACAAGGTATTCGATACATATACATATATATATATTAAAAATATACCATTGAGTACTTTGTATCTCAAGAAAAATCTAACAAACGACTACTTGTCACTTCTTCTATACTTAATTTAATAAAGATTAATAAAAGTGAGTAATAAAAATTGAGTGAAGTATATTTCCTTACTTGTCTTTCTATATCATTTTTTTGGCTCCAACTTCTATGAACTCGTCCCAGATACATTCCAAATCACAAAGTCCATAATTATTAAATAATTATGTTGGAATAATTAAAAAAGATAGCCTAAACTTGAAACTCAAATCAACTAATAGCAAACCCGTGCCATTACCTTCAAATAAATCCTAGATCCCCAAAAATATATTCTTTTTTGTATTTTGTACAACAGGATCGTTTTACGCTTGAAAACTCTCCATTGATCCAACAGTTTACCATCGAATCCCCATGAAAGCCTCATCCAAAACGTAACTTACGTTGTATCGCACTATCAGGTACTAAATCCCACGTACATAGAAGGTGATCACGTAAAATTTTTCAGGCATTTCCACGAGCTCGTCAGTGACGCGATAATGCCCCACTGATTTATGGCATGCTCACGCTCGTTTGACGTTTCCCAGCATATCGTTTTGTCGTATGTCATCGACCAATTATTGTCACGTAAATCCATTTGCATGAATCGTCACGCATCCACCAGGCTTTATCGTCATTCGACCAGTGTCTCTACTTTTTTCCGTTTCTCCCTCGCGACTCTTATTTCTCCCCTGCTTTCTACTTTTCGCGAAAGAGGAATAGTTTGCGGTAGAACGACGATGCGAGGAATTTTTATGACGAAAGTAAAACGAAACGAGCCATAAAACCGAGCAGGCGCAATTCCATCTCTCTTCGGGTTCGCTCTGAAATCGCATAAAGTTTGCAACAAACTTCCTCATCGCGTTCTATTCTCCGCTACGGAGGCTCTTCGTTTTTCGTTTCCTCGTGGGTTTGCAGAAACGTTTCCCTTCGCTTCGGTGAGGCGAATTTAACGAAATTCTACGGTTCAGAAAGCGATCTCGATGCGCGAGCTTTAAGGCCAGGAGGATCCTCGAGTTTGATTGATTTTGGAACAAAGGGAGCACGAGGGGATGCTCCGGAGAGGGTTGAGATAGAAGGTGGATGATGGGGATGGAGATAAAAAGTATTGTTACGAGGTAAGAAGTTAGAAGGAATCTTTGTCGATGGAATTATTGAAGTGTCGTTTGTCGTTGAGAGTAACGAGAAATTCTACGAGTATCGATGAATGAAAGGTACTGCGATTCAATGAAATAATTCTGTTCCGTGTAGAACTTTGTTGTCGTAACTTAATTACTTGGTTTGCGGTGTCGAGCGACACTCGTGGCGTGGAAAGTGGAACGAGGTGATTGGAGAATTTCTAAAGTGTAATTTTAAAAATTCATTAAAGAAGAAGTAATTTTGAACAAGTGGAGATAAGAATGTTGAAGAAAGTGCTTCAATCATTTAATTCTGGTGTTCTTATTGGGTATATATTGCCTGAATTGAAGATAATGTTTCGACCAATATCACGTTCTTGAGCATTTGTTTTTAATATTCCATTCAGAGTTTAATGTTATCCCTTTCAGGACTAGCGACGCATATATGTGGTACGAGAAAAAATGTAATTATAGTTTAGTTCCTCATGTGTATACAGTTAGAATTGAAAAATTAAAATACAACCGTTGGAATATGATTAAACAAACGATAATTTAGAATTCATAAACATTAACAGTCTAAGTTTCTGATAAAAAGGTGGTTTTGGATTTGTCACCGTCCGCAAGGGGTTAAATTATTGTGACGTTAATAATGCGAAGAAAAATGAATATAATTGTTGGATTTGGTGGTCACCAAAAATCTCTCTTCTGTTATTTATGATGTTTATCGTTCGGCGTTCTGTGCAAGAATAATTGGCGGAGCTGAAGAGTTACGGAAAAAACTTATATTTATAAATATACAATTATGACGCTTAACCTTTATGACGGATGTCACGATTGATATCAACAAGGGGTATAAATACAGACAACAGGAAGATTAGAAGAAAACTGTACAAAAACACATCCTCCAAACAACATCCTAAAATTATTTGAACCCTTTGCTGCACAATAACAACTGACACTCATAAAACGGTAAATCGTATAGGAAATTTGCAATTTTTGCGAAATTTACTAAATCAAAAATATCAACGAGACGCAAGACGATAAAATTAATTATAACACTAATCTTACGTTAAATAATACGATACCTCAAGTATAACTGTTCTATTCTTATTTCACCAATTTAATTCTGAAATATTGCAAAGGTAGTCGTCATAGAAATTGTACGAGAGGGGATTAAATTATATTCACGCCTCAAAGTCTCCACAAAATTGCCAAACGCAACGTATTCGCCCTCGAACGAAGAAAATCACTCGGCAACGGCTGTGTTGCATCGAGTTGGTTGCATTATGCCATCGTAAAACTTATTACGCGGCAGACTGAGTTCGCGTTTCTAATAGTCGCGGGCGGGAAAGGAAATGGAGGTGTGTATACACGGGTTATAAATATAATTCATCAGCTACAGAGACTCGTCGAGCGGGTGTTTTCGCGTGCGTGACGCGCACCTGCCGCGTCACGTCAGACCAAGTCCTCGTCTTCGGCGTCGTCGACGCAACCTGGGACGTTGCGTGTAACACGCATTTCGTCCAACGGCGTAACGAGCCAGAAACCTCAATTTTCTTGTGATGCAGAATTGTCACATTTTCTCGATGAGAATAAATGGTAGTTGTAATGTGTTATCTCACTTAGATGTTCATGCGTTGGTGCAGCGGTTCTTGGAACGTTCTTGAATGTGTCTTACACGAATTGTACATTTTTCAGATTTTTTTAAAGAGATGGAGAAATGGAAATTAGTTCTTTGACATTTAGAATTGTCAAATTTCTTTGAATGAGAGGAAATGGTCAGTGGAATCTGTTGTTTCGTTTGGGAACATTGATGTGGTTGTTCTCCAAGTGTTATCCGAAGTGGGCTTTAACATTGGGGATTATTAAAACTACAGATTTTGAAGAATTTCACTGCAAAATGGAAATTAAGGTTTTGAAATGGAAATTTGCATGTTTCACGTGCGAAGGTAAATGGAAGTTGTAATATGTTATTTGATGTACAACTTGTGCAAGCGTTCTCCAAAGTGTTCTGCAAGAGACCTTAAGTTTTCACGGTCGGTCTCAAAAAGAAAACTTACTTTTAAAAATTTTTTAAATTTATAAATTTTAAAAAACAGTTTTCATCGGAAAGACAGTCTGTTAATGTTGAAAATTACTCTTTGTAAAATAATATTTCAACGATTATATTTTAATTTTTCAACTCTAACCGTTTATATATGCACCGACAAACTATATCCAATTTTTTTCTCAGGGCGCATATATCCGCCCGTCGTCATCAAAGGGTTAAATTTTTCATTTTTACTCCTCAAAACCGTGACATTTATCACATTACAAAAGAAAAAAAAATATATAGGAGAATTTCTCAAGAACCCCCCAAATATTTAAAAACCTAAACTCGTCATATCATGAGCCTTGAAAATTTTAACTCTATCAAGTTACAAATTTCAAAAATTCTTACCCATCAAATCTCAACTTTCTCAAATTCTATTAAACTCCCAAGACTTCCCGCACAAATTGAAAAATAAATATCCGTCCGCAAAACTGACAATACTTCAAGATTAAGAGAAACAACAAAGAATCCTCTGGAAGAATTTCCTTTTTCGTTTGCAAATATGACTTTATCCACGCCTCGGTTCTTTTCAAGCGTAATTCCAAGATCGTAACTGAAACGATTCCACTTCGCTACGCTATTGGCCGTAGAGACCACTCTGAATACGTGAAAACGTTGCGAGAGGCAGAAGCGAGAAGAAAAGGGAACAGAGAGCAGAAGAAGAAAATAGAAGAGAAAAGCGAAGAGGGAGAACAAGAAGAAGAGAGAGATTGAGGAAAAGAGGGAAAGAGAAGAAGAGAGCTCGCGTGGTCCTCGGTAGTAATTATTAACCCGCAGTGACTCACTAGGTTGAGGACCTTTATGATCCACGCTAATGGGCCCCGGCACTCTAACCACCCCGAAAGACATACACGCACCCTCACACACGCGATTCATGTGCCTGCGTGTTTTATGGCTCTCGGCCACGCAAATCTCGTTGTGCGTTCTTCCACTCGTGAAAAGCCTCGACCTACCCTTCTCTTTGCCGAAGAAAGGGTTAGACACGAAGGTGCGCTCATCTTTTTAATGGCCTCTTGAATTAGAAACGACCGCTTCATTTTCCTTCGCGATTGCTACCGTGGTAGAAAGACGGAGAGGAGAGAGGATTCAAGAACGTGTCGTTACTTTCGAAGAAACGACGAAAGGGTACTGATTCTCACATAATAATTATTATACGGCGAGTGAATTTGCTTATTTGCGAAAATTTATCGAACTGCGCCCGATTTAACACTAGAACTACCAAACCAGTCAAAATGACTGGTAGACAATTTTTTTTTAAATTCTCCAAGTTTACATAAGAGTCATAGAATAAATATTCTACATCTATATCAATAAACATAAATCAACCAATCCATCAATTTTTCCGCCGCTTGATTTCCCCTTTTTCAAAGTAATTATTTAATTTATTAAAATATGATAGATTTGAGGCCGGTAGTTCTAGTGTTAAGCGAATAAGAATTATACTTCGTTATTGAAGATTACAATTTTATCGTGCAATCTTGGGAATAAGGGAGTAATTTTTAAAAGATTATGGAGAGTAGAAACTTTACATCCTATTTAAATGTTCGAGTGTTGAAAATTTCATCTATATTTAATCCAACGCCGCACCCGGGATACTTGAGATTTTGTTTATCTCAATGTAGAATCGGATGAACCGAAAATTCACTCGAAAATTGACATTAAAGTTTCCCAGTTGAAATTTCGTATTACCATTTTTCTAGGTTCTTTTTTTGCGAAAGGTAATTACATGTTTTATCAAGTATTCGTGATTTTGTAAAAGAAAGACAGAGAGGAGGGAGGATTCAAGAACGTGTCGTTACTTTCGAAGAAACGACGAAGGGGTGCCGATTCTCAAATAATAATTATTATACGGCGAGTGAATTTGCTTATTTGCGAAAATTTATCGAACTGCGTCTGATTTAAAGGAATAAGAATTATACTTCATTATTGAAGATTACAATTTTATCGTGCAATCTTGGGAATAAGGGAGTAATTTTTTAAAAGATTATGGAGCGCAGAAATTTTACGTCCTACTTAAATGTTAGAATGTTGAAAATTATATTTAATCCGACGCCGTTCTCAGGACTGATAAACCGAAAATTCACGAAAATTGATAGTTTCCCAGTTGAAATTACGAATAACGATTTTTCCACTTTTTTTTTTCTTTTCCTGAGAAAAGTAATTATATGTTTTACAGAGTATTCATGATTGCCGTGTCATAATTAATGGTTGAGCGCCGAGCTGGTTTAGATCGAAGTTATCCTTGGGCGAGATTCTTGAGTAAAGAGACGTATAAAAGTCGAACGGGAAACTTGTTTTTGTGAGTTAAGATCGTACCGAGGCTAAATGATTATAAATTAAGTGAAATACTAATTGTGATTTGTGTCTTTCCTCCACTAAATGATCCTTAGTATTAAATTCTACGTTGATTCAAAACGAAGTGTTAACTATCGTATAAATAACGTTGACTTCGAATCCACCTAAATCCACGTAAAAAAACATTTATTTATCCTAAAAAACAACAAATTATTCAGTACTGCCAAGATACGAATCTAACTACTTTCGTCTAATATTGTTTTTTATTAAATTTTTATTAAATAAGGATTTTGGAAATAGAAGGATCAGGCGACAAAGAAGATGATCATTTAAGTAATTTGTATATTATAAAATACATGTGAAATATCTACCGTACCACGCCTCTATAAGTTTTAGAATGAGTTTCTAAATACGTAAGAATCCGTCAATTTGACTTCCATAAACCTAGTGTTAAAGTTAAATCCAAAAATTGGACCGCTAGCATAATTAGTTGCAATACATAACAAAAGAGTGCACGGTAAATAAAGTATTATTATAATTTCAAATCAGGTTGAAGCAAAAAACTCAACAATTTCTTCATATTTGGCCTATTAAACACAGGTATAATATTGAATGGCGGAAGCCTCATACAAAATACAATTTGATAAGAAATTTCAATATACCCATTCTCCAAGGATATTTTTCCCTAGAAGATTAAAGTCGACGCACATCGAAAAGTGCGTGGAGAATTTGTAATTCCGCTTAGACGGCGCGAGCGTAAGAAACGCTTTATGCAAAGCCGGAATATCGATAAAATATTTATGTTTCATCGCGGTACGCAGATGCCTCCGTTATAACGTCAACGATATCTTATCCATTATAATATCAACGATATCTTGAGCATTATAATACAACGCTCGGTGGTCTATTTATGTAAACGTTTTCGCTTGGAGAATATATATTCTTAAAGAGTGAATTCCATCCGTCGAGTCAGTGACCCGAATAACGCACGTAGGAGGAAATAGGAAGTCATCGACGCAACGATGATTTTTCTCTTAGCGCCGAGAGAGTTCAATGGAGCTGAACGAACCTTGGAGATCGAGCTGAATTTCCTCTTTCACCAGGAGCAGATTATCGACTTATTTTTTACATTTTTCCGTTCAATTTCGTGTATTAATAAAATTAGGAATTTTTACTGAATTTCATACGCACAGTGTTTCGGCGGTGCTCGTTTTTTAATGAATTGGAACAGTGATATAAAGATTACCTGATAATTTTGAAAGTGAAGGATATTAATTCTATGGAATTAGTTTTGAATTTTAAATAGGCTTGGAACTCAAGAAATAGAGATAAAAATAAAGATGGTTATCAGAAATTAAGTTTGAAGTTTTTTTTAGAATTTTCATAGAATTTAACATTTTCAGTGTTCTAACGATGTCTTTATTGGGATTAATCGATAAATTTGCCACTAGAAGATATTATTGTGCAGAATGTTATTAAAATTTTTGATAGATTTAGATTTATGGACTTTGAGATGAAGATGAGGGGCGTTTGCAGAACGGTTAAAGTCGAAATAGAAGGTTAACTCTATTAAGATCTTTTGGAAAATTAAATTTTTATCGAACTTCGTACGTTCAGTGATTCAACGGAGATATTTATCAGTGAATGTAACAAACTCTATTAAGATGAATTTGGAATTAAAGAGTTTTGAATATCTTCGAAATAAGGAATTTAAAATGAGGGCGATGCTGGAAATAAAGTCCGCAGTTAAAGGGGTTCAATGTTTATTTGACTATAGAAAAACAGATTTCAAATCTACTATTTTTAAATATATTAAATAAGCACTTCAAAAAAAGTGAAATTAAGAGGAAGAAAAGATGATTGATTTATGTTTTATGAGGTTGATGTAGAATATTTATATTCTGACTCTGTTATACACTTTGAGGATTTTTGGAAAAAATTCTTCACGAGTCATTTTAACTGGATCTAGCATTAAAGTACTCTCAGCTCTCCTTTCAGGAGATTCATATGTCTAGCAAGTCATGCAGAGCTTATGTCCCTTTAGAGCTCTCCATTTCCTCTCTTCGAGTCTCTTTCTCTCTTCGAAACTCTCTCCTTTGCTCTTCGTATCCTTTGACAATCTCCGATTCCCGAGATTTGCTGATACGGTAGAATATATCCAATGACAAGTGAATATTCATCCACCCACGCGCGCGAAACGGATCCGATAACGACTGATAAGCGAATTTCCATTGTAATACGAGTAAAACTACCAACGCGTGTATCCCATTTCATAAGGCGACGTACGTGCAAAGAATTTCAATGGGTATCAATCCTTTTGGTATTGGAATTTATAGGGGTCTTTAGAAATGGTTGAATGAACTTTCACGCTACAACTCAAGACTAGTTCTGTCTATTTTATTACAGTACCATAGATAAATGTATTGGAAGACTGATGATCTCTAAGTAAAGCTAAGAAATTTAATTATTTGTGTTTTCCAAAATAGCCATAGAAAATTAAAGTAATCGTACTGCTGCATCTTTAACACGTCTACTGTCATATGGGTCACCGGTGACCGGCGCTATTTAATTCAATAAAATCTCATGTAACTTTTAAATTGTAATTTTTATGAATTTCTGGACATCCTGAATATAAAAATATTGGCGTTAAATAGATAAAGATCTGGTGAATACTTATCTATCTGTATTGTCAAACTTTCTGCTTCAAAAAGATGAGAATTTGCTAGAAAAAGTTTCGCTTCAGTAGAAATGATGAAACTAGTGAAATATCGATAGCATTCAACGTGTTAAGTAACTTTCAACTCACACTTATAATTGATACCGATATCTAGATAGAAGATGAATTAAGAAAATGGAGTCAGAGATATATAATCGTAATAATTTTTTACTCAAGTATTATTTTTGTTAAAATATTTTCCCGCTCTACTATAATTTACACTTCAAATCCACGCAACTCATGATTACTGGAAAACCAAAACGAATTCTACGAGCAAGCACATTAGTGAGCTCCCCTTCGAAGATTCAGTTCCCCAGAAAAATGCATCACGCGCTCGAGAGCGAGGAAAAAAATACAGATATTTCTGCTATACATACGATCGTATAGCAGACACATAACACGTAACGTTATTTCCCAAGTTGCTTTCGCAGCACATAATCTATCACTGGTTCAGGGTGAACTTTAACGTTCACGCAGAGTCAGATAATTACAGACGAAGAAGGACAGAATTGAGTTTAGAGAGAGAAAGAGAAAGAAGCTTTAGGGATATATACATACATGTATATATACATATATAAATACATTCATCGGTATTATCGCGTACGCGCAAGTGTCAGTGGTGCGAGCGCATCGCAGCAGCAGACTTTGCACGCATGTGCGTGACGAGCGTGTAAACTGTCGACGCTGATGGACGTATGCCACGTGAACCGCATAATGAACAGTGATCATTGCCTGTATTTCGCCCACTCGGGCTTTGAACACGTCCCTCGTGGGACGATAACGCGATGACCTCGAGATAAATTGGTCATCCGCGGTGTTCAATGGCACCGGGCCTTCCGAGCGAGCGCAAACTTCAGCTTTTAACCCTCTCACTGTGGACTTTTACCGAAACTGATTAGCAGATTTTACTTGTTTTTGATTTTCTTTCGACTGGAGTCTGTTCGTTGGAGTGGACTTCACTTTTAGAATATTGGAAAAACGAAATGATAAATTGATCATTCGCGATGTTCAGTGGTGTTAGATATTCGAAACGAGGGCACACTTTAGTGTTTCACCTCTCTTCGTGGATTTTTATCGAAGGTTATTAATAGATTTGACTTGTTTTAGATTTTTTTCAACTGGAATTAGTTTAGTGTGGAAGTATTTTCAGTATTTGTTGCAGCAAAATTCACTTTTAGGAAAATGAAATGATAAATTGGTCATTGGCGGTGTTCAATGTCACTGGAACTTCGAAACGAGGGAAAACGTTAGTGTTTCACCTCTCGTCGTGGACTTTTATCGGAGCTTATTAACAGATTTGACTTGTTTTAGATTTTTTTCAACTGGAATCAGTTTAGTGTGGGAATATTTTCAGTGTTTGTTGTAGCAAAATTTACTTTTAGGAAAACGAAATGATAAATTGGCCATTGGCGGTGTTCAATGGCACTGGAACTTGGAAACGAGGGAAAACTTTAGTGTTTCACCTCTCGTCGTGGACTTTTATCGAAGCTTATTAACAGATTTGACTTGTTTTAGATTTTTATCAACTGGAATTAATTTAGTATGGAAGTATTTTCAGTGTTTGTCGCAGTAAATTATACTTTTAGAACATTAGAAAAACGAAATGATAAATTGGCCACCCGCGGCGTTTAATTGCAGATATTAGCTCTTTTACCGCGGTTGATTAGCATGGTTGACTTGTTCTTGATTTTTATCGCTCATCAATTCACAAAAGATTTGAAAGCGATTCAAAAACTGCCCTGAAACAGACTGAGAAGAACGGAACGAATAACGAAACCTGTTTACAAAAACGTTGATGTTGTAGGTCTTACTTGAGAGAAGCAACAGAGTTGAAACGATCTTCTGAAGCAATTTAACTTTCTCCTTTCTAATCGCGCTCGATTAAATGTGCAAAGCGTATTGTTCGTTGCACCAAATAATCCACATTAATCTCTCGTAATACCAGCACGAATTGACATCGATTTACGATTCACTCGTGTTCGGATTACAAGAAAAATAAATAAACGACAAATTGAAGTTTCAACGTTAAAACTTTACGCTGAAAAATTTCCATTCTTTCAGTGCGAAATCGGATAGTCATTATAACGAATGTATAGAGGCTTTTAAAGCAGAGACATCGAGAAAAAGAATATTGAAATTGTAACCTTAAATTGTAGCACTGTTTTCCATTAGTTTGACGACGCGATAATCACTGTAATATCAGTGAAATCTGAGCGAACAAGCGGTCGTTAATGAAACATTTAACGGTGACATAACGAGGAAGAAAAGTTACAACTGTCAGGATCGATTTATCCTCGAATGAGTCGAGACCAGTTTCACCGTGAAACTTCGCCAACTATTTTACATTCTACTCTCACTCGACAGCCGATGAACAACGTTTACGAGCGTGCAATGACGATGGTTCATTTTTAGGCGAATCTCTCGACCATCAAACTTTCCGTTCGAATTACACTGAAATGCCAACTTCCGAGTATCAAATTCCGATTTCAAAATTCCAAAATGATTTTTTATTTTTATTCAAATATCCAATAATACTTGCAATTACTGCATCAGTAACTAATTACTCCATCAACAAATAATTACTACTCTATAATCCCACCAAAAATGTATCACTGATGGCACAAAATTTTCCTATTATAATTACTTAAGAAAAATTAGAAAAATAATTAAAACCACAAAAGCTACAACAATTTTACCGCTATACCTTACTCTCCCTCGATTCTATTTCGTCCTCCCATTTTCCAATAATTCCCCTACTTTTTCACAAATCCACTTGTCGTTACATAAAATACAAAATAACAATCAGCATAAAACAAATTTCCAAATTATTTTGTCTCATCAAAAAACAATAAGTACCCACAAACTTTCAATTCCTGCAAAAACATCTAAAGAATCCGCACGCATGACTACCATCTGCTTTCCCATTCACCCTCGTCCAGTAAGTTCAGCAAAAGTGTTAACCATCCTTAGTAGCGATTTAAGAAAACCCATAGGAGCACCAACGACACCATATTCCTACGCAGATGGGATCCACGAAGGCCCATAGTATCGTCTGCGCTCAATCCTTTTCTTGCTAGTCAGCCGCTAAGTATTTTTATAGCTTCCTGTCGAACATTCTTCTTTCTCGTCCTTTTCTCCGGACGTACCGGTTAACAAACGGTCTTGGACGAGGCCACGGTAAAAGACGAAGAGGTCAAACGAGAGAGGAGGATAGGTGAATGAGAAAAAAGGAAGTGTACTGCACGAGAAAGACGGAGATCGAAAAAAGAAATAGATAGAGGTCGAGCTAGGTAAAGATAAAAAAGAAGGTAAGCCTGACCTTGTGCCCAAATGCCAGTTTCTGTTGCCGCAGTCGCCAGCAGCCGATTACCTCTCTCGGTGCAGAGAGGTCGGGACTTGCATAAGCGTTAAATCGCGATCGTTACATGGAGAGCCACCGAGAGAACAGAGCACGTAATTGGACGTATTTGGAGCAGAATAACAGCGCGACTACCGCGATCACCTTCCATGGATGGAAAAAGGCCGAAATTGCTCGGCCCTCCGAAGTGGCCTTTGCCTGATCGCACACCGGTTCACGGATCTCTCTGCGTACTTGACTGCGACCGTACAATTACACTTGGAATTTAACATGGAGAGGGTATTCGTGCCGTTGGGAATTTAGCCTTTTCGATTAAAGGAACGGAATTACTCGACTCTTTCGCGCGAGATGTGCCGTGGAAAAAAAATAGAGATGGGGAAATGGAATTGCAAACTGTGTTTCGACTTCGACGAGTGGAAATGAAGTACCTCAACGATTTCAGCGGGAGATGTGTGCTGTTCGAGCGATTGAATGGTGATATTTTTAAACGTGAATCAATGTTGGACAAAGCTCTTCATCCGGGGCTTGAGTTTCCCGGTTTTTCCTATCTTTCGATCGACGTACGCTTCTCAATACGATTATTTCTGGAAAATCTTCCGGCTGGATGAGTTTGGACGTTTTGAAGAGTGGTTCTATGTGTACAATGATTATGGGAATAGTCGAGACTTTGACGTGGGTTAAAATAGGAGGATATTAATCGTCGAGAATTTATTGGAGGTCATTCAGTTACTGTTTCGATCATTTACATCAAAATTTGGGGAAGTCTTTCGGTAAAGAGGCAAAAAATACTTTTTAGATGTTGCTGAATATTCGGCAGCTCAATGTTCAAGGAAAATAATATTTGAAATTGTTATTAAAATGGAAATTGTTTTACGGATGTAGATTATATATTTATTTTTCTGAAGAGAGCCAATTTGACTTATACAGGAAATTGAAGTTTTTTGCAAAGTTAGTTCCAAATCAATTTAAGTGAAAGATTTATTATTAAACAACTAAGCAACCAATATATTATATAGATAGTAATCTAATTTTGAATGAGCCAGATTGACTCCGCAAAATCTAGTGTTAATAAATAATTTGTATGTATCAATAACAATTTTTTAATTTCAAATACAGCTCGAAAAAAATTACAAGGTCAAAACAGTAAATTCTAAACTATATTCAATCACGAAAGTCGACACAACACCAATGAAAGGTATACCTTGTAATAATTCGTAAAAAAGAACCTACACACGGACCGTCGATTTCCCTCTGCTAGACTTCGCAGTAAAGATAATCAAACATACGATTAACGAGCAACCGTTGAAAGTTAAATAAATACAGCAAAACCTCCATGAAAATTAGTCCGTTCCCTTATCCTAAATCCGAATCACTGTCTTTCCGCTAAACTCGATCGCTCGTCTACGATAAACTATTCTGCTAACAGCACGCTTATCCCCCTCGTCAATCCTTAAACGTAATTACGTTTTTCTCCGAACGTGGTAATTTCGCGAGCATCGATTTTGCATGCTCGACCGATCGTTTCTCGATCAGCAACCGTGCGATACGATCTCACGACTGTTCCACAGACATTTTCACGATACCCCTGCATGATCTCCGATGCACGAAAAGCCTACGAGGAGAAAGTACCTATACAGGGTGTTTTTTTCTAACACGATGTACTTTTTTCATCTACTAACAGTTATCTATCAAAACAATAATTAGAACAATAGTGAAAAAATATAGAGAGTATAACAGATATGAGTGGAAAAAAATTAAAAACAATTTCTTTCTTATGGTGAAATCGAGATCGTCTTGAGTTTTGAAAATAGAAACAAATCTTTTTTTACCTTGTTGTGTAGAATATCAAGACAAATTTGAAATAGATATTAAATTATATTTCGATTAACCCTTTAGCCTATAACAACGTGTGAAACTCGCGACGCGGTGGATGAAATAGGAAATTTCAATTTCTTCCAAAAACTATTAAATTGACAATATCAGTCGATCATAAGACAGTCAAATAATTCCTATACTATTAATGTTCCGTTCAGTTATACGTAGTATCAAAAATCAGTGAGTAATTTTAATTTCAGCAATGAATTCTGCGTTATCGAATGATGAAATCCAATTAATGTATCGAACTGGAGATCTCTCATAGCGAATTTAGGAGAAAAGGGGGTAGAAAAGAGTAACCATCAGAGAGAAGATAGTGGGACAGAGGATCCGCGTGGATCAATTAAATTTTTGATGCTAAGCTACTCAGGCCGAGTATTGCTACTTGTATGGGTTACCGTGACTCTCTTTTCCACGATGCTACATATATCACTCAATTCATAGTGATGGAAATGTGAAATATTTAAATTATCGTCTGTTACGTGTTCACTGTCCTCTTTTCAACAGTGATTTCCACGACTTAACACAATACGACCCAGAAAAAAAGTACTGTAAAGAAATGTATGTGTTCCTATTTGTAAAACCGAAGGTGACCTCGATTTCGCCATGAAAACAAATTGCCTTCGATTTTTTCTTCGCTGATGTCTATTACATACTCTATACTCTGCAGGTTTTGTTCTGAATTCTTTTGTTTTCAGATGACTGCAAGTGGGTGAAAAATTATGCATCGTATCGAAGAAAACACCCTGTATGGGGCCAGGAAATGGCTCTTCTCGGCTTTGAGCCAACACGAATCTTCGACTTAACGAACATCTCGCGTGACTTCGACGTCGAACGTATGCGAGACCTCCGTTGCGGCCTATTAAGTTCGCGTCTTCTGGGAATAATCAATCGTCGGACCTCGTTTAACGATTCTATGGCAAAAATTATTCAAATGAACGCCGGGAATACCGTTACGGACGATTACCTTTTATAGGAACACCTCACGCGAGAGGAGGATTTCTTTGGATGTTGGGGTGTTATGGGAATAATTTAAACCTTTATGAGCTCTTGAAACTATAAGATAACATAAAGCATATGTAAGTGACTATTTGAAGACAATTTTTCAATTTTGCTACATATTACTTAAAGTCACGAAGGTCTTTGCAATTCAATGTTTGAAGATCAAGTTAGCATTAGAACTACTGGCATTAAATTATATTATATTTCTATTATATTTCAATATATTAAATATGTGCTTTGGAAAACGAGAAATTAAGAAGTGGATAAGATTATCGATTCGGTAATTCTGTATTTTATAAGATCAACGTGGAATATTTGCTCTATGAGTGACCTAAAGACTTGGAGAACTTCGTAACGCTGTAGTCCGAAGTTTTTGTAGTATCTGAAGATCAGTGTCACGATAGAATAATTAGAGAAACACTCGATCGTAAAGAATTTCATAATATTCACGAGTTAAATTATAATATTTTGCAAAGTTAAAATTTTGACTTTGAAGAATACAAGCTTGGATGTGTCTTACGTTACCTGAAAGTCATAGGAACCCATAAAGAAAAATTGTATAAGTTCTATTAACACTAAAACTACCGGCTTAAATCGATTACATTTCAATATACTAAATAAGTAAGAAAAGAGAATCGATTTAGTAATTTATGGTTTACGAAATGAACGTAAAATGCCTACGCTATGTCTTTTCTATAAACTTGCAGAATTTTTAGATAAAACAGTGAACCAGCCATTTTTACTAACTTGATAATTCCACTCTTTAATTACAAACGCCAAAGTATTTTTACAAACCTTAATTTCCCTTCATTCAAAACACATTGCAAAAATTATTCAGAATACGAAATATTAATAGCTTAAGTGCTCGACAATATTTGCAAAATGTTTCCAACTTTTTAATTTCAACTTTAAATATTGGAAAAATGTCCATTTGCCACAGTAGAATTTATTGAATACTTTTACCCAAACTATTTATTCCAACAGTACGAAGTTTCAGCGCGACGCCATTACGAGACTCTCAAATGACCTGAAATTGCTCTGAAAATATGAAATAATAACCGGACGAGATTTGTTTCGGGGCGTACAACATGCCTGATTCTTTTTCAATTTACCAGCGGCATTACACGCTGAAAAAAAATCAATCAATCACGTTTTAATATACAGCATACGCAATACTCTGCATACGTTACAGCTTTTCGTGGTATTAAAAAAGACGAACAAAATCATGGGCCCTGATTGTCGGAAGATGAGGCCCGTAGTTAACCTTCATTTCTGCATGGTGGTCATTAGGGAGGTTCTACTGATTTCTCCTACCCTTTTTTCGTCTCTTTTGCCTCATAAATTTGCTTGCTCCTCGAGCGTAACAAGGAGCTCTTCTCTATTCTATCTAATTGTAAGCATGGACGATTATAATTTTAAAGACATTCATGAAAACATCGCATTTTTTCGTGCAACTGCAATAAAAGTTTTTACAGAGAACATTTCATCCTAAAACGTTGAAGCTATTCTTCCATCGTTTAGAAACTTTGACTTCTTCCTCGGTTCTTTTAATCTCATAAATCTTTGAAGACGATATAAACTTCTTTGTAGATGATTAGTCGAGTACTCTTTTATAGAATTTTTACAGCAACAAAATGACTCCATTTCAATCTTTTTTACTTCAAATATCAATCTAAAGGATCTGATCTATTAAGAAACTCATATCCACCAAATTATAAAAACTGCAACAGCCTTAGCAATTTGTTAATTTACGAAACTTTCGTCCGAAAAACCTATTTCGCTCTAACAATCTGTAAAAATTCAATCTATTAAAAAATTGATACTACAATTAATTTCGAAACCTAGAAAAATTCAGTTCTAAAATCCCTAGTGGCTCAATGTTCTCCAAAATCTGTACTATTTCACTTTCTCATGAGTTCTACACCCTATCATCCCCAGTTTTAATACCATCGTCACGCACTGCCTCAAATAAACCGTAAACAAAGAGAAGCCATCCTCTGTCCATTTCCTCAGTGATTCGGAGCACGACTTCGTCCAAATCCACCGTTCAATCCTTTGATCGTTCCCCGATGACCGATCGATTTAAACAGCACACACAATCTCTTTCTGCGAACGCGAATTTACGCACGCATTACTCGGACGATTAGTCGAAATTGTCCGAGGTTACAAGCACACAACTGTAACTGTAGTGGTATTACCACTGATGACCATTATTAAGTCAATGATAGCTCGCAGGAAAAAGAACGTGTAGGACGTACTACATAGACGATATCAAGCTTAATAAAATGAATTCACACAACGATAGGACGTTTCGTTTTATCGCAGATTAAACGTAGCTTCGTGGATCTTTAATAGAATTAATATTAAACTTGCCAATGATTAATTGAATACACATAGAAATATTAGAAAAATGATATGGGAAAAGTAAAATCTTGATTTAATAACTTGAGCCAAGATTTGTTTTGTGACTGCTTCTGTTGTAGCTTAGAATTCAATTGTTAGAATAAAATTGATCAGTGTTTTATGATATTTCGTGTGATTTAAGGTAATATTAATATTTCTATAATATTGGAATCTCAAAATTTCGTATCCCTTTTACTTCATCGCGAGTGTCATTTGTCGTTGTAGGGCAAGGGGTTGAACAGTTGAGGGTTGCAGGATGGAAAATTGAAAACAGAAGAGCATTGGATTTAAAATTTGGAAATAGTTGATGAACTTGATGAATTTAGTGGTAACGCGTTGTGTTCTACCCATATCTCGTTAATTTCATCATTTCTACTGAATTGAAATTTTTCCTATTAATACTAGAACTACAAAACCAGTCAAAAGTACTGACGAACAATTTTTTTCCAAAAATTCTCCAACTTTATTGGAGAGTTATAGAATTAAATTCATATATTTAGAGACCAAAAATGTTAAAAGTAAACATTGTTATACGTGGACTAGTCCTTTACTTTTGAACATTAATATTTAAATATTGAATGTGATAGCAAATTCGTGAATATGATCAAAATAAAGATGAATTTCATTGAACTGAATAGCGCAGATCATCAGTGACCTCCGCGGAGTTCAACGTGTTAGGAAATTGAAGGAGGAAAGAACGATCAACGATCTTCAGCTGGCTGCATTACTTGGCATTTTTACGGAAGTAAATAAACCATGGGGATGGGATCTGTGTCTTGTATGTGAGCGGTTTATTTGCCCTACGGGTGTGACGGACAAACAAACCAGTGCAGGCCGCTGCTTAATATCAGACTCGTATCTTAGAAAACAAGTAATCACGAGCGCGAGAACCGTAACGCGGGATACGCTTTTATGCCTTTTTTTCGTTTCGCTATAAAATCTCAACTGATTTTAGAAACGGAGAAATGAAACGGTGAAATCCCGTTAGAATGTTTCTCAATTTAGAAGTATTTCACAGGTCTCAAAGGTTAAATCTACAGAATTCTTTTTACAATTTTGAAAATCTACAATAATTACTTGCTTTATGAAAGAAAGTCATTGTTGATGATAAATATCTTGAGAAAGAGCGGATGTCATCTATGATAAAAATATATGTAATAAAATTGAACGAGAGTTGTAGTTGCTGGAAGCCCTTAAAGATCATTGACGGTGTTACATCATTTTATCTTTTTTAAATACAAGTAGAAGCAATTTCTAAAATGTCTTTTTTGTGTCGTTACTATGTAATGCTGTTTGATTGTATAATCGATCGTTAAATAGAAAAAAAACAGCTGTATTTCTTTATTCTCAATGGCATTCGTCTAGTGTGCCATTTAAAAGTAATGTCACGTAGTTTGACGTGGCCGTCAACGTGACGGAGAAATCTAAGATCCCTGCCACGAGTGTTTAAAATATTTCTGCTCTGTTCATTTATGTTCCTATTCAATTTTGTTCTATAGAAAGTGAAAGATGACATTAATATGTTCATACTTCTAACATAAATACAAGTTTTCCTTTAGAATTCAGGCTACTTACATTTTGTCTCATAACTTTACACGCAAATTATAACAAATACATCACAGTTAAAGATTCAAATTTATAAACTCTATTGCAGACAACTAAATGCATATATTAATGCAATAACTTCGATTACTACTTGTCCTATCGACATTAAATATCCTTCCACACAATCTAATCCTAAATCCTCCAATTATTTCCATAAGAAGCATAAAGTTTCATCAAAAAACCTACCAACAATTCCAAAGCCACCCACGTATCAACGAACCACTAAACCCCTGCAGCTCTAATTCCAAGTACAACCGCAAAGTAACACCACTATTTCCATCCCCAATCGTAACACCGAGTTCAAATACAAAAACATTTAAATCAGTCTTACGTAAACGTAAACCACGAAACACGTGGATTACAAAAGTGAAATTAACACACTCCAATTTTAGCTTCGACCATGAAAAGAAAAAGGGATAAAAAAGAAAAGAGACGAAGAAAGAAAAAAAAGTACAGTATTCAAAACAGTCAACCATCTTTGAAAAAGTTCGCGTAGAAATGAAACCCAGTGAAAAAGAATGTACAAAACTCGGGCAAACGTCCTTCAACGAGGTCAAGCGATCCGGCTGGTAGGTTCATTGACACGAGTGTGTCGGCATTGTAGGTGGTTCGCGTCGGTTTATTTATAACCCAAACCGGCGAGTTTCGGGTCATTGCTTCGCTCTGCTCGTCGCTGCGCCGAGCTGACCGTAATGGTTTGATTACTTAGGCAGACCTCGTCTATCGCAATAATCCGACGGAAGTTAGGAGTGACTCGCAGCTGGCGCCCGGAAACACACGTGCTCAACGCGAGACGACGTCGGCGCAGGTACACACGTACGAGAGGCTTCCTTCGACCGAGTCATCCCACCCTCGACCCTCTCCTAGCCGGTTCGGTTTTTCGTCTCGTTTTGCCGCCCCGGACGAGAATACGACGGAGCTGTGCTAGTCACGCGAGACCAACCGAACAAAGAAAGTTCGAAGGCTTCGAGTCGCGCAAGAAACGATGAATGCAGCTGCTCCAACAACGAGATATTCACTTCCCCGATGGCCGCTCTGCCCGCTTCCTCGCCGGCCTATTGCCGGTGTACGAGCAAAGTGCGCGGAACAGGCGCAAAAACCTGATGGGAACGTTGTTGGGTGAACACTCGCACCGGCCGAATATAAATTAGCATTTACAGAGCCCACATTACACGGTACCTTTATGGGGAATCTATGTTAGGCTCGTTTAACGTTGCTATATCCATGGTACTATTTACTCCGTAGCAGTTGATATATGGGGGGAAAAAATTTGATGATGTAGAAATTTAGTCGTAATTGAAATTTCGTTGTCGAAGTGCAGTAATTGGAGCGAATTCCAAGTTATCGTCGGAATGTATATGGATAGATAGAATACATGATATGTTTATGTAGATTGTTTTGAACGAAGGAGGAAAAGTGTTAAAGACTCACCGAAGCATCCTCTCGTGTCGATCCCTCTCGAGCAGTTCCTCCGGATTAGGTTGAGCCGGACCAAGAAGCGCGTGTGGAAGCGGCGGATATCTAGGCGACCTCCAGAGCATCTCCGAGGCTACGCCAGGATGATGATGACCAGGTGGTGCTGGACTCTGATATCCAACCGGAGGTGCAGTAGCGGCGGCGGCAGCCGCCGCTGCAGCCGCAGCCGCTGAATTTGAGCCAGCAGTAGGTGGTGCTTGAGGATGCGCCATCAGGAGGGACGTGTGCTGTACACTTTGCACGTGCCAAACCCTGGCAGGGGTTGCGGCTGCCGCCGGTGCCGAGGAAGTCGTCGTTTCCTCGACGCTAAGCGCGGAACTCCTGCTACCGCTCCTCTCGTCGCCGGAACCGGCGCTCCTCAAGGAGCTTACCCCGCTGTCCGAACCACTATCCCCATAGGTTCCCGTGGCGCCGGCACTACCACCACCACCTCCGACGCCTCGGATTCCGACCGACGATGGAACACCGCCGAGGACACCAGTTCCAGGTATACCGGCCCCGGCCTCCACTTCCATGAGGCCGGCCTCATCGCCGCCCCTCGATGTGTGAGACTGCTGTTGCACCTCGAGGAGGCTCGACGAGGTCAGATGGTGATGATGGTGGTGATGTTGATGCGGACTGCTCGCTAATCGATGATGATGATGGTGTTGTTGTTGCTGTTGTTGCGCTTGGTGTTGCTGCTGATGATGATGGTGTATCACCGGACTCTCCGAGGAGTATCTTTGCTGTTGATGATGATGTTGAGATTGAGGCTGTTGAGGTTGTTGCTGCTGATGGTGATGTTGATGGTACTGCTGCAGATGATGATGATGATGTCCAGCGATCGGCGGTGGCGGCTTGTTCAGCCTCTCGGCTAAGATGACGGGGCTTTCGTTGTGCCTATTGCGTTCCTGCTCCCGCTGCTGCTCCAGGAGCAGGCTTTGCCGCCCAGGGCCGCCGCCGCCGGTGCTGCTAAGTGGACTCAGCCTCTCCAGCACGGAGCCTGAGTCCTGACTGCTCGACTCCAGCAGCTCGACGACCGATTCAACGCTGGCCGCCCTCGCACCGCTGACGCTACCCACGCTATCCTCCGTACCTAATTCGGTGGTCAGCTCGGTTCTTCGCGATTGCTGGGAACCCCGATCCTCTTCCTGCTCGTCGTTCTCGCCCTCCTCTTCTTCCTCTTCCTCTTCGGTGGCCTTACCCTTTGGTTTTCGACCTGTGGGTTTCAATGGCGCACCGTCACTATCGAGGAGAGCGTTCGTTTTTTCGCTGACCACCGGCGAGTCGACGAGCGATCCATTCACGAGGACCTGTTCTTTGTTACTTTCTTGATCTTTCGTCCTGGATTCCTTTTCCGTTTCAAGTTTACTGGGCTTAGTGTCCTCTTCGCCCCCAGGATCGACTTTATTCGGAGGTGGAGGTTCTGGTTCTCTGTCCCTTTCTCTCGATTGACTTTCCTCGTCTTCTTCGAGTTTGTCGACTTCTCCTTCAGCTCTGTTTTCTTTTCTTTCTTCCTCCTCTGCTTCTTCGTGTTCGGACGCTGTTTCTTCGGTGTTTTTGCCTTTTCGGTCGGATCTGAGCTTTCTGCTAATCGGACTTGTTCTAAGCCTCTTAGCCAACGGATCGCAACGTTCTCGATCTTCTTCCTCTTCTACGTGTTCTTCCTCTTCCTCGGACTTGCTGCTCAGACGTTCCTCTTTGTCTGGGGACTTTACATCTACCGGATGTTCGAGTTCTTCCGGTTCTGTTTTCACCTCTTGACCTGTAGGCCTTGGTCTTCTTCGAACTGGTCTTTGGGAAGAATTTTCTACTGGACTTTTTACCACTGTACTGCGTTTTCGAAGTTTCGTTGCGCTACTCGATGCACTATTTGCTTCTTCTAACACTGTACGTGGTATTCGATTGCTTATTCGACCTGCTGGTGGACCTTTGTTCTCCCGATCTTCCTGTCTCGTCGACAAAGCAGCTTCCGAGTCTTTGTCTAACCTCTCACGGCTTGCACCTTCACTTACGCGCCTTCGACGACTGTTACGGGCAGTATTTTTTTCTGAAACAGAACGTAATTTCGTTAGATTTTGTTCTGCATTCGAAAATGTAATTTTTTAATCAACAAAAGTGCGATGTCAATTTTGAACCTAAATTTCAAGTTTAATAATCCAGCTCGGTAGATGAACGTTCTAGGCAATTTGCGCGAAAAAGTGCAAACCCATTTACACCTATCTATTAGAAGCTTTCCATCACACACTCGATCAACTTTCACGATTAAGGTCGATCGATGCGGCGACACAGTCATCAAGACTGTTTACCATTGTTATTAACACTAGAACTACCGGCCTCAGATCTAACATATTTTAATAAATCAAATAAGTACTTTGAAAAAGGAGGAATCAAGCAGCGGAAAATTTGATCGATTCGGTGATTTGTGTTTATTGATATAGACGTAGAATATTTATCCTATGACTCTTATGTAAACTTGGAGAATTTTTTGAAAAAATTGTGTACCAGTCATTTTGACTGGTTTGGTAGTTCTAGTGTTAATTATACAGGAGATTCATCAAACTAATCTCTTCAATGCAGCAATTATCTTAATTCGCCTTTTCTATCTATTCAGAATCAACTGTTGTCCTTTTCCCGCGTAAAATAGTTCAAACCATGCGGGTAAGGAAACGTGCAATACTATCTTTTCGCAATGGAAATTCCATTTGACCTTAACTCCCGTGTTG
The DNA here is from genome assembly GCA_910591515.1 of Cerceris rybyensis. Classification (NCBI taxonomy): domain Eukaryota; kingdom Metazoa; phylum Arthropoda; class Insecta; order Hymenoptera; family Crabronidae; genus Cerceris; species Cerceris rybyensis. The sequence goes on from OU342795.1 coordinate 11,201,351, forward strand.
CAAGTACGATGCAATTTGGTATTCGAAGCAGTTCAATTTTCGTCTCTGAGTTGCAATCTCTCGAGTTCAACGTATTCGAAATACCGTACCTTAATTCTATAAACTCGATGGCACATCGGATAGCATGCTCTCCATAATACGGCTATGAAAGGAGGTGAGCCAATATTATTTCGATAGCGGGGCCAAGTTTCCATGGTGGAGTAAAGTGCGAGAACTTGCCGCGTGAGTATTATCCGATTGACCTCCATATAAAGTTATCTTAGGAACTAGTTGCACGGCGTGCTAACTCACTTCCGTGGCGAATGAGAAGTTTCCAGATTAATGTAATTGATCTACCCTGCTGAAAGCTAATGTCTCGTGTGAGGACATATTGGAAGGGTGCGTTTGATGGTTTTCGCTGTCTGTGGAATTCTTATTAAATCGTCATTTAGCTTAGAGTGAAATTACTTACTGCTATTTGTTCAATTTAACAGCATTCGTTGTAGCTGATTCGATAATTACTTGGGGAAGAATATATTTAAATTGGTCATAATATTGTTCAACCCTTTAACATGCAATGACGTCTGGGAGACGTCATTCATTTCATGTGCCACTGTATGTACAGGGTGTTTCAAAAATATTTGTCATGGCTTTCAGGGGTTGTTCTACACCTCTGGATCGATGGAGATTTGCGAAAAAAACTTGCTGCAAAATTCGGGAAAGGGTAGCAAATTTTTTTTATTGGCTCATCTATTCGTCTTGTTACGTAGGCAAAATCTCTGAGAGGAACCATGGGTCAGAAACGAACCGTTCTCTCACAAATTAACTTTTAATTGGGCCTTACGATTAAAATTTTGCCGATAGTTAAAGCAAGGCAGACTCGAAGGCTGTCGTATGGGCGAAATTTTAATCGTAAGGCCCAATTAAAAGTTAATTTGTGAGAGAACGGTTCGTTTCTGACCCATGGTTCCTCTCAGACATTTTGCCTACGTAACAAGACGAATACGATGAGCCAATAAAAAAAATTTGCTACCCTTTCCCGAATTTTGCGGCAAGTTTTTTTCGCAAATCTCCATCGATCCAGAGGTGTAGAACAACCCCTGAAAGCCATGACAAATATTTTTGAAATACCCTGTACAGTGGTCTTGGAAATTGAATCAAATCCATATTCAAATGGTGAATTTTCTCTCGATCTATTTTTCTTTAAGTGATTAAATTAATTAAATAGACTCTGACGTCTCCGAGACGTCAGGAATGATCTCGGGTGGACGCCGTACAGTACATTTTTTAATTCAATTATTTCACTCGAGCCTCAACAGAAGTACTAATTTATTATTTTATAATGTTACTTAATTATTGTTTATTCATATTTACATGCTATATAGTAGTGCAAATTTAAAAAAAAATGTTCTGGTTCTAAGCTTGCATAGCTATTCAATTGGACCGAATTAAATAGTATTTTCTGGACGCGTAAAATTCCATTCTGCGTTGCATTCAGAAAGTTATCGTAGTTATTTCATAACTAAAAAGATCTGCTACAGTAAGTATAGATATCGAGAAAGTGTAAGTAGGTGTGGTTAGTGTTAATTTTTTTATCTAGTAGCTGCAAGATAATCGTTTGCAACTACTTTGATCACCATTTGCATTACATTCAATTGCACTCTACATAATTTTCCCGTCTAATTAATTTTCTGTCATCTACTTTCAACTTTAAAATTCATTTTTTTGAATCTTTACTTAAACATCCTCCAGTCCCAAGACTACTTTCACTTAGGTGATGATAAATTAATTCGTAGCTTCTTCAACACAATTTACAGACGTGAAATCTCTTACACTACAATATATTAAATAAGGACATTGAAAATAGCGGAATCAACCGACAAAGAAGATGATCAGTTAACTAATTTGTATATTACAAGCTCCATGTGAAATATCTAATGTACCACGTCTCCATAACTTCGAAAGGCATTTTTAAAATGGTAGGACTCCGTCAAATTAACACCTTCCGTAAACCAAGCGCTATATCTCATTAACATTAAAGCACAAACCATTTTCTCCTAACCCATTCCACAAAGTTCCATCTCACATCAACCCATACCTAACATCCCAAATTCTACTTCCCAGCCAACGTCCATAAGCCCTCGCTAATCCATCCCCCGCGAATAAATATCCAAAAGCATCGATCCACGAACGTCACACCATAGAATTCTTCCCATAACTCCCTATCGATGCATCGAGCACCAAGAGTGCATTGCGCCGACGTCGCTTTCATCTCCTTGACCCCGATCAACGACGGCATTACCAGCGCGTTCCAATATTCAGTAGCGAGCGATCGCTTTATCCGGGGAATTGGTGTTCGGTCCGTGTTCGGCTTGGTTTCCGGCTCTCGTCGCGCCAGCCCCAAGAGTTCAAGGGGTCTTCAGTTAACCCAGTAGGAACATGCCCGTAGCATGGGAACAATTTACAACAATACAACGGCGTACATGTATTCCAGAGAGCCGACCGGCTGCCAGAGAGATTGGTAGAAGGAACGAGGATAGGAGAGGAGACCGGTGAAAGAGGAAGAGGATGAGGGGGAGGATAGAGAGAGAGAAAGGGTGAGAGAGAAATTGTGAGAAAGAGAAACGAAGAAAGAGAGAGAAGGACAGACAGGTGGAGGAGGCAGAACCCCGTGGTTGAGGGACAGGATGGTAGGGGAGCAGAGACAGAGGAGAGGGATTTATTACTCAGGATTTACTGTTATTACCCGGAGGGGGAGAAGCACTCCAACGGGCAACGGCGTTGCATACGTGGGGTGCGTTTATCCGACGTACAGCTCGTGTCTATGTACCCGGTGTACATAGAGTCGTATGTAACGTACACGGGTGCGTTCGCAAACTCGACGCTCATCCTCCATCCCGTTTCCTAGCGACTGCGGTTTGTCCTCCTGTCGTCCTGTCCTTCCTCGGCCCGCATGCATTACGCTCTGCGTAATTGAACATCGCCGACGTACTTCGCTTTACATTTTAATTCACTTTCCCATTATTCCAAGGGTCTCGCGTAAAAACGCTCCTACGAGGAGATACATCCTTCGCGATTATTATTCCAAGGAGCGACGCACCAAAATAACGTACGGCCTGGTGTCCTGCGAGGACCGTACCTTGGTGGGAATGTAATTTCGTTGTAATTTTGACTGAATCCTGGGGGTACGTTCAACGTTGACGAGATTTTCGCGGTAACTATGTCGATTGCGAGTGGTTGCTGTTGTTGAGAGAATATTTGCATGTTGGGAGAAGCTTGTTTGGGGTGGTCAGTGAATGAAGGGGGGAAATTGAAAGAATGTAAGGTGGAAGATAACGATTTGGAGTGAGAGCAATTTTTAAGGAACTTAACGATAGAACTATTGGCATTAACACTAGATTTACGGAAACCGTAAAATTGATGGGTTACTACTTTTTCTTTTTAATTTTTTCTTAAATCGACAGAGAAGCAATACAGTAAATATTTTATATGGATATTATTATATACAATTTACTTAACTGATCATATTTTTTGCCGCTTGATCCATCTTCTTTCAAAGTACTTATTTTGTGCCTTTAAATATGCCAGATTTATTATATTTCAATATATTTGACTACTTTACTGTTACTTTCCTACAAACTTAGAGAATTTTATGTGCAAAAGTGGGAACCAGTCATTTTGACTTGTTTGGTAGTGCTAGTGTTAAAAATTAAATGAGATTTGTGAAGGAGACTTTAATTGCTCTCTTTTTGAGATGTGACTCTTCTTGTTGTCCTTGTTGATAAATGAGTGGCCAAACTTGATATATGCAATAAATTTACTGAGCTGTGATTAATTAAAAAGAGTTCTAATAATATACCTCGTACTCAGATTGGTAAATTATGATAAAAGCAGTACATGCTGTTGAAAACTGCCCGTGAAATATCAAAGTTAAATAAATTGCACAAGCAGTTCGAAATAATAGAACATAAAACTAACAAGTATTAGGTCAGCAAGAAAGTAATTTCGGTTTTTGATGAGAGCCAGCGTTACGTTTGTTCTCAATGATTTCTGACAATGTTATGATTTTTTTCATCTAACAATCGAAAGTTGTGAAACTTTTGACTTGGTTTAGAAACAAATTGCGCTTTATTTTGTTTGTAATTGTTTGTTTAGGAGAGTTTTAACATAGAGTGGAAAACAAATATTTCTGATATGATTTACTTTTTTATTTTTTGCAAAATCTAAGCTTGGTTGGGAAGTGATGTCACAGCCTCCATATGTAGCCCTGATCTGACACCATTAGATTATCATTTATTTTTTAGCTTGCAAAACTTTTTGAATGGTAAAACTTTCAATGGAGATGATAGCCTAAAATTGCATTGGGTTCAGTTTTTTTTATATGGGCCAGTATTTCTATAAAAACGGAGTCACGAATTTGTCAAAGGTCGTCGAAAAAATTCTTTGTTAAAAAAAAATTAAGTTCCATTTCACACTACAAAACAGAAATTACTTTCTTGCCAACCCAATACAATCGTTGCAAATTGAACATCGATATGTACATAAATTCAGTCAACACCTTAATCTTCAACGTTTAAATTCCATCTGAATTTTCATCATACGACTGAATTTCTTTGAAATGATCACCATCTCAAAATTCCTTTTTCCAAAGGATTAAATGAAACGTGAAAATTTTCCGAATTTACAATTCCTGAGTTGAATTTATTCACTTGAGCAATTATCCTCGATTCTCCATCCTCGACCCATTTCCGCCGTGGATAGAGGGGATGAAAGGGGATGAATTTTCAGTTTCGAAGAGTACGAATGTTGAAGAAAGGGGATAATCCTGGCAGTGAATTTTCTAGGGAAAGTAAGAGGATTCCTGAACGGTCGAATATCGAGATAGCCGTTGTGAGATTTATGCGAGCCGAGGTTTTCGTGCAGAACCCTCGCGAAAATATAGCGAACGCTCGGAGAGGCAAAATATGAATTTTCATTCCGGTGAATTTTTATTTCCACACGCTCCCGGTTTGCCCGACGATTTTTCTGCTGCGGGATTTTTTTTTCTGTTTTTCTCTTCCTCTGTCTCTCTCTTTCGTGTAGAACCGACAGAATTTTTCAGTTAACTCGACTCGTCAAACAATATATGCGCTCTCGGAACTGCGCGCGGAATAATGTTTTACTTCGGTACTTTCGACGGATTTAATTTTCAACGTTTTTACGGACGATTAAACGAAAAAGAAATTATATGTGGACGTATGCATTAACGTTTCACCGTTCAAATACTGAGAATTTCAATTATGAAATATAGTATGATTTCACGGAAAATTAAATATCCTATTTGCACTGGAAATAATTGATGGAATTTCGGAAATATGTGCAGGGCGCAAGAAATGAAATATTTAAATGTGTCATTTTTGAGAAACGGTGCATTATATTAAGAAAGTACAGTGTAATATGTTGCAATGTATTGTTCTATGTAAATAATAAAAATAATTGAGTTCTTTATCGGTTATATTTGAAGACATGTAGGAGTGTTTCAATTAATTAGAATTTAAGATGACGAAAAATAAACTTGTCATGGGAAGTGCTAAGAATATTTCTTACATTTGTACGAGTTAACATTTATGTTTTCTTTGTTAGATTGGCAAAAATAGGAGATAGTTTTCAAATTGAAGCAAAGTGATTATGCAGCTACGTGTAACAATAAAGTTAAATGTCAATTATATTACTCGTAAAGTATTTGAAAATATAAATCGCAATACTAAAGAACTATCGACTTCGATGATCAAAAGAGGAGCGACTTAATTATACTAAAAATAGTATATTTATAATTTATACTACTATGAAAGTATATACTATAATTATTAGACTGCGGATGTTTATGCAAATTTCGAATTTCACAAATGCAGGTGAGACACGAGAACCTATCTAGGGATTAATTGCACTCGATTTATATTACAACAAATACCGTACTTTGGATATTTTAGATATATTTTTATATTCTGTTCTTTTTGTATATTTTAGCCGTATCTAATTTGTCATAAATGCATAAAAATCCGCAGTCTAATAATTATACTATTATGAACTGTAACTCAATGATCGTAAGGAATCAGTTCGTTACAATAATTTAAGTCCTCCTGCTTTATTTGCATTTTTACCATTTCAATTTCTCTCAACATGTTTTATTTCTGGAAAACAATAGGACACTATTGTCTTAAATAAGTTAGTGTATACCGAGAAAAATGAAATTTTCAGAAGAAATGATAACGTGTGAAATTTTGCACTAATGAAAACGGACACTGAAAATTATACAATTTTATTAAATTCTCTTTTCCTTTTTACGGCTCGTACGAGCCTTGCAACGTTATTCTGAAATTTAATTTCATTCCCTATTCCGAGAAATATTCACGATTCAATTCTGTCACGTGTCCCCGTTCAAAGGACCACGAATAACCAAAATAATAAATTTCATTTACCGTAACGTTCTAAAGCGTAATTGCATCCTCAGTCTGCCAAATAGCCGATGCATCATTTCCAGTGTAAACACAATTTCCTCTCGGAAGGAGTTCACGACATACTTCACATTTAATACCACAATTGTCGAAAAATAACTTTGTACATTTAACACTAGAACTACCAGTCTTATGTCTGTTATATTTAAATATTTTAAATAAAAACGTTATCGAAAGATGTATTAAGAGGTACCAAAGATGAACAATTCAATTTTCTAATTAATATTCTATGAGATAAATGTGAAATATTTGATATATGGCTCATCTGTAGATTTACAGAATTTAACAAATAAATTAGAAACCAGTCTCTGTATTTGGTTTGATAGTTCTAGTGTTAAAAATATTAGATAATCGCGTTAAAAAAATGAAAAGTTGGTCAATTTTGTAATTTATATTTTCTAAGGTACAATTTTAAAAATTACACTTGTAGAAAACGGAATACATAAAAAAATAGGGGTGTAATTCATACTTAGGGTTAATATTTCAAGGTTGAAATTGGAAATAAAAAGCAAAACGAAATCACTAAGAGGAAAGTATTCAATAAAATAAATATTTTCCATTATCTGCTCAACTATTTTTGCAACACGTATACAAAATAGCCTAAAAGCTATCTATTAACGTTTTATTAAAGATTCTAAATTATTCCTTTCTAAACAATAAATATATTTCTTGTATATTACTTCCAATTAGACTCGCAGATTATCTCCTTCAAATCGCCATCACATTACTTTCAATTTCTACAAATTAACAGAAAAAAAATCATCTTATTTTAAAACAACCCACTGTCTCTTAAAACACCCTATATTTACACAAAAGAAACCCTAGCCGTGATCAGAAAATAAAAGGATATCAAAAATAAAAAAAAAATCCCTCAATCCTCCTGCTTCACTAGACCTGCCATTAACCCCATAAACGAACTCCACAAATAACTCGACAGAGAAGTAAAAATAAAAATCCTCAAGAAAACATGTCACTCCAACGTAAAAGCATCGTTGCCATCCAGCCAACCGTTCTTCGCGCAAATAAGCTCAAAGTCTTCACCGACAATATCTCAAAAGCAGCAATGCCCAAAGTGTCGAGTTATTAATAACACCTGCACGAATTATTCAATGGATTTCCCTAAATCGATTAAGAGACTACCGGCACGTAATAGAATCCGAATGCGAGGCGGCCGTGTGCCAGGAAGTGACAAGAGTTATTTCCCATGAACTAGCTAATGGTTTCTACCGGTGCGTCATCGGTGCCGGGAGATGATCATTTGGAAGCCGGTGAACGCATGCCAATCCGCATTTCTCGCTGAGAACGTTCTGCCTCTTTGACGTGCCTCGCCAAAACTAATATCAACTTTCGAGTGGACGGCGGAGTGGATTTCCCGTTATACGAATAATGACCGGTTTTACCTCCTCCTCGTCGTCGTTCCTCCCTCTTTGCTTCAACGGTGCCTTCTCTCTTTTTCTCCTCCTTTGGAGTACACCTTTCTTTCTCCCGGACAGGCTTCTTTTTTGTTTGTTTCTTTTTTTTTCTTTTTTGTTGAGTCGAGTGGCGTGCAACGAAAGTAATCTGGACCCCACCGGTGGCCGAGAACGTGACTCAATGCCGAGGGAATGTTGCATTAAAATGAGGAAATTATACCGATCGCGGATCGTTAAGCGCGATTGCGAATGCATTCGATGCAAGGCGGATATCGAAACTTGTCGCGGAAGGGTTTGTGGGATTTTAGAATTTTACGGATCGTTTATGAAGAGATACCTTGGTGAATGTTTTTAATGTGGTTTGAGGGAATTTGAGGGATTGATTTTTGAAAGGAAAGATTTTTTTGATCTTGTGAAAGTTAAATATTTAGCATTAGATTTAACAAGGTGGTATGAGTAATTAAAATGAGTTGCTCTGGATTTCTTGCAAATGTTCTTGAAATTTGTGACCTTGCTTTTTTTTCAATTTTCTAAGTCTACCTTGAGCATTTTTACCTATTGAATCGATCAAATATACTGCTTTCTTCGTTTACTTGACTCAGAATGATTTATTTGACATTTTTAAAGATATTGTATTAATCATCGGTAGATCTAGTGTTCAAAATGTTGTAAGATTTGGTTTGAGGGAGGTTTGCAAAGTTAGTGAAGTGGTGATTTGGAAGGGGGCAAAAATACTTTGTGGTTGTTTCTGTGTATTTTAAGATTATACCAAATTTGATGGGGTTTGAATAACTTTTATTTTACACGTTTTTTTTTAAATTGCAATAGCCGCTTCCTTCTTTCAGATCGAATTACATTGTTCAGTAGAACTATTAAAATATTAAATATAACGATTCTAATTTTTGGAGGAAAATTATTACTCGGAATTATCACGTTCGTATTTTTTATCTAAGTTACGACGATAATTATTTATGTGAAAATTTTAAGTTTGCTAAATTTATTAAAAGTCGAAGCATAGAAGTTTGATTGTCTATTTCGACAAATTGTATATTTAGAAATTCCTATAATTTAAAACGATGAAATATTTAAAACATCTTCCATTGACTTTATAAAATTTTAACAATTAAACTAGTTAGTTTCCCTTCTTTTCCAGGCTCTTAAAATGTACCTCGTTTTATCACCGGAATTCCAAGAATTAAAATTTGACTACCTATTTCCGAAAAACCTTCAATATACTAATTTTTAAATAGGATTTTTCACCAATTTAAAGCAGCGTAATTCTATTGATTTTCTACATTTATTCAAAAGGTTCCTCTCTGCTTCATTTCTTCCAGCATATAAATTTCATATTTTTAAATGCAGCGTATCGATTGTCGGTGGTTTTAATATTGCAGTACATTCCTCGTGAACATTCATTACGAGGCAATTATACATCAGAGTGTAAGTTTTATATTTCGTTTTACTTCTTCGCGCGCGTTAATTTAAATGTTGCTTGCACTGTGAGATTGATATCTCGCAAGTTATAAGGCTTTTAGTAAAATTCGAGAAAGGAAGGTAAAGTGGCTGTTTGAATGCTCTCTTTGTAGATGGAAAAAGTGGTCATTTACGAGTGCGTCGAAGTGTTATTGCAAAGAAGAAATCTACCCAGGATATTGCAGTAAAAGTTATTTTTAATGAGGCACCGTAACGAGCCACACTCGAGGTGCAAAAATAAGAAACACGAATAATCTTAGTACTACATAGCACTAGAGATTATTGAGACTGTTATTATTCAATTTCTGCCACGGAATGGATAAATGATTCGTGCGAAATATTAAAATCGTATCATCTGAAAATAAATCAGCAGGAAGGTTCAATATCACTTTAGTCTTTCAATGTAAAGTTTTTTTTTCGTGCAATTATCTTTGTGTTGTAGCTATTAAAAGTAACTTTAACTGAAAAGAAATACTGGAAGATATTGCGAATTAAAGTTGGAGAAACTTTAACATTTTAACACAGATTTTCTTTGGATCATCTTATTTCTACTGTTACAATTAACTGCGATCTATAGAAAAACTGAGAAAATTGTAGATCAAAGTGCTTAAATGATTTTTCAAATAAGTATTACGCTATGAAAGAGGTTCTACAGTGAAAGGAGGGTTTAAAAGCTATTTCATTAATAATTAAATCTGATAAACGTCTCGATGCATTGAAAGGTTTAAAAGCAGATAAATTCACTGGCAGAAACGAAACGAAGAGGAAAATAAAACTGAACACATAAAGATATTTAAAAAAAAATTTCTGTATACAATTCCTAAATTCAATACATTTCAAAAACCAGAAAATTTAATTGACATCTGAACAAAGAGAATAAAAAATATATTTTTATAATTTTTAATATCTGCAATATATAAAAATCATTATACGATATTTTGAAAGCAAGAAATACAGCTTCAATATTTCCACCATCGACGACCAATCAAGTTAAATAAAAATGTCTAAAATGTATTCTGAAAAAAAATAAATTTGCAACATTTCTATATACAATTCCTAAGTAAAATATATTTCAAAAACCAGAAAATACAAGTGACATACGACCGAAGGAAATAGAAATTGAATTTTTATAATTTTCAGTAACTACAACATATAAAAACCATTCAATATTTTGAAAGCAGGAAATGAAACTTCAATATTTCCACCATCGACAGTCAATCAAGTTAAATAAAAACGTCTAAAACGTATTCCACCCTTCTAATTAAATTCATCGACAAAATATCAACCCTGTCACTGGGTATCTTTTCTGCAAAGTCCACGTATCCCTTTCAATCTCGCATAAAATATTCATAGATGCAAAACGAACGTGAAACAGTAACGGCACAATGATATTTGCAAGTTGTGTGGCTCTACGTGCGTCCTCTGCACGTGAAAAGAAAGGACCTTTAAGTGATTGGCCTTTTAAAAGAGGCAGCCTCGGAAAAACAACTATACAGATGCCCCTTTGTTGCCAGAGACACAATGCACCCTCTAACTCCGATAGATATCGACTCGTCCTGACCCAGGACTCACAGGGGTGGAATTAGATACGCTTCGTCGGCCACAGCAGCCATTTAAACCCTTTGTCAAAATCTCGACGTCACGCAGGTAGTCCTTGGACTTTTGGTTGACAATGGGGACCATCCTCCCCCGCTTTATCGATTATCCTTCCACGTTCTCCATATCGGAAAACGCCATACGAAGGATCGTACAATGTGCATTCATTAGCTTCAATTTGTGTGGCCATCCGTGAATTTTCACGTCGTTTTAAAAATGTATCGATGAATTTTCAGGTTTTCCAGGTTTTGATTTAATGCTGATGTGAAAGTTATTTTATTGTTTGTAATAATATTAATTGTGAATTAGTCAGTGTTTATAGGTGAGATAAAAATAAAATAAGTATATGTTCGCCGCGATTTTAGGGTCATGTGTGCGATTTTTTAAATGAAATTAATGGGAAGGTTGAAGGGTGAGAGATTAATATTAGAACTACCGGCGTTGAATCAATTATATTTCAATATATTAAATAAGTAATTTGAAGAAAGAGGTATTTAGCGAGAATGAGATGATCGATTTGGTAATTCGCGTATTTTAAGATCAACGTGGAAATTCTGCTTTATGAATCTTCTGTAAACTGGAACTATTTTTGAAAAAAATTGGGGACCAGTCATTTTGAATTGTTTCGTAGTTTTAGTGATAAGAGATGTCGTAAATGTAGACTGGTTTGTTGCAGATTATTAAATCATTTGTGAATTAGTAATTAATTATTGTATTGTAAAATTGTGAAGTAATATTTTTTTAAAATAAAGGTTCTGGTTAACATAGAATTTTCCTAAAATATTTTTCTAATTTGAATTGACGCTAACTCATCTCACAAGTGCGAAGAATTCATATACGTAGAAATTACTGTACTTTAGACAATTATAAATATCTAAATGTGGCTGAAAAGATCATCAAAGAAATATTAAACTAAAGCATGAAGAGAAAGGACAATCGGATATTTTATTAGATCTGAATCTTTTGTGAGATACCATAATAGTTGTTGAAAGAACTTTAACTACATTCTTGAGATAATGCGGCGTTAAAATTTCATAGGAATCGATCGAACAATCTTTTCAATCTTGCCGGACGTACAACTCTGAAACTACATTAACGTGCTTTAATACTTGATGCGAAGTAAGAATTAATGAGCGTACAATTACTATGTATTAAAATCGACTCTAGCTACGTCAGTATCGATTGAATGAAAGATAGAAACGGACGTCTATTTAAACGTCCTGTTAATATTTCACAAGCTGCATGTGCACTCGCAATCGATTGCTCGTATTTATGGTGTCCGACATCACGTCGAATCATCTACATTTCGTTCTCTGATCATCTGGCAAGGGCAACGACGATTAGCAAAGAAACATATGGAAAAAGGGCAGCTGGAGGAGAACATAGAAAACTAAATTTATTCTTTTATACTCTTCGATTTCAACCGCTATGGTCATTTTCCCTAAGACGTCCTATTTGAGGTCAGTTCCGGGTCATCGAGAAATTGATATTTTAACACTTTGATTGCCATGGGGGTCACCGATGACCGGCGCTATTAAATTCAGTGAAATTTCTTTTAAATTGTAATATTATGAATTCACGGACATGCTGAATATTTAAATATCGACGTTAAGAAGATAAAGATCTGCCGAATAACTATCTATCTGTATATTTAAAGTTCTTACTGTGTAAAGATGTGAAAACTTTCCTAGATGAGAAGGATTTAAACTCGGATTTACCAATTGTCTGAGCTCTTATCTTCTTTCTCATTATAGCCGCATATTTAATTTTCATACCTATTGGCTCTTTCTTCTACGATTTCTTTCCTGATGTGTCTTATTTGACACTAGATCTACCAAGGAGATCGAAATGACTTGCTCTAAATTTTTTGAAAATGTTCCTAAATTTTACAACAATTGTGTTTCTATTTTCTACATTTATCTTGAAGACCGTAAGCGATTGAATCGATCAAGATTTTTTCCGACCCTTTCATTTATTTAATTTGAATATATGTACTTGACAATTTTAAATATATTGAATTAACACTAGATTTACCAGAGTGAAATCTACTATATTGAAATGTGTTAAATATGTACCTTAAAGCAAGGAAAATTAAGACGTGGAAAAGATGATAGATTCGGTAATTTATGTTTTATACAATGGACGAAGAATATTTATTCTACGACTCTCTCGTAAACCCGTAGAATTTTTGGAAAAAATTGTGTACCAGTCATTTTGACTGGTTTGGTAAATCTAGTGTTAGTCGTCGGTAGATTTAATGTTAAACAAGAAACTACTAAAATAAAATGTATGAAAAGGTATATGTTACACATGAAGATAAAGGCACAAAACTTAGAAAGTCATCTATATTGTCAGGTGATTTGAATATGGCTAATTCTCCAAAACTTTAACTTCATGAATGGAGTACAAAGGTATAAGATATGTTGAGAAACATGATATTTTTATTAATCTATCCTGATCTGTAAATTATTCTACATTTGGTGATGTAAAATTACAATTTCTCGCCGAGTATTCAATATCGTGATACGCAAACACACTACAGCTCCGTCTAATCGAGCTTCGTTGATCCACGCAAACATACAAAGCGTCACACATTTTTGCTCGGTAACCCAAGGGAATGTAACGTCATATTGCTCTACGGAATTAGAGGTCAAAGAGTTAAACCTTGCGTTAATATTAAACAAGCAGCAGGTGCATTCGCAACTGGTGAAGCGTATTAACGTATAACCGGCCTGATATCCTCTGAAACGTTCAACTATCAGCCAGCAAAGAGTACAGCAATCAGTGCAGGGTGTGATAGTAACAAACGATAGCACCTGAATGAAGCCGGATTGCATCAAATAAAAGACACGGAACCCATGGAAATCGACGTGCCTCCCTGAATCCATGTCTGGTTTTTCAAGCTTATTTAAACGCCGCGTTAACATTCAACAAACACCGAGTGCACTCGCACTCGGTCGACCGTATTCCCGCTGCTCGACGTCCTTTGAAGTGTCCAACTTTCGGCGGACAAAGAGAGCAGCAATTGGGAGACTAACGCTGAAAAACAATGGTACGCGGATGAAGGTGGTTCGTGCCAAGTAAGAGATACTGGAAATTCGAAAATGGGCGGAGGTTTTTGGAATTTACGTGGGCTGTTTTGGAACTTACAATTGCTTTACGAACTTCTACAGTCCGACAACTGAAAGATGGCTAGGAAGCGGTGGGTCCTCTCGTTTTCAAACACTTATTCCTGCCATTTCGCTTTTGAAATTCGCAAATCCAGTCTCCTAAAGTAAACACTCCACATGGTTATTTATTTTAGGAGGTTGGGTTTTCAGAATCCAAGAATGAAATGGCGGGAAGAGGCTGTTGAAAGGGAAGGCTCCTCTACTCCTTAGACATCTTTCAATTGTTGGACTGTATGTACGTGTGGTGCATAGATAGATACTGAATGGTGATACAGTAGAATCCCTCTAATGTTGCTCCCTCTAAGGTTGCTTTCTCGCTAATGTTGACAGGATACTCCCGTTACTGTTACTTGTATTTTCCCCCACTTGGACTTCTTATTGCCCAATAGAATTTTAGTTTCGTGGCGCGTCATGTAGGTTATGTATGTTTACATGATCCTTCGCTCAAGTTTCAATTCTGCGCATGCTTATGCGCATAGGGGAAAATAAGTCATGAAAAGTGGGGATAGAAGGGAGTGTCAACATTAGCGAATGATCCTGGCCCGAGTTGTCAACATCAGAGGGATACTACTGTAGTCTCTGAACAGACTGTTGTGTAATTATCAGACTGCGGATTTTTATGCGTTTATGACAAATTAAATGCGGCTAAAATATACAAAAAGACCATAATATAAAAATATATCTAAAATATTCAAAGTATGGTATTTGTTGTAATATTTATTGAGTGCGATAAATCCCTAGATAGGTTTTCCTGTCTCACCTGCACTTGTGAAACTCGAAATTTGCATAAACATCCGCAGTCTAGTAATTATACGCTTTTCAATATGAATTATAATTTACAACTATCACTTGGTTTACTAGAACACTGTGTTTACGAGGGTAGACAAAATCACGGTTTGTAGGTTTTTCTCAACAAAGGATCTAGCAGGATAAGGGAGTTAAAAGTGTCCTTCAAATGAGCTTATTCAATGATGACTTATTCAATTTTTGTTGAATGCGCTTAGACCTTGCGAAGGAAAAATCTGAAAAAAATCCTTAACGTGTGCATTTGAGTTTAGAATGTGGTAGAACTTTTTTCGAAATTTTTACACCCTATTAAGTGTGGAAAATGAGGCAGAAACTGATTTTTGGAATTTACCCCATAACTACCTTCCCGATTGAGGTATTGGATTAAAAATTGGTGTACAATGGTTTCTTATAATCACCTATCAAATGATCCGTCGTCGAATAAAATCGGCTGAAGCGCACTTTTGTCTCTTACAATTTCTACGGTTTTAAGTTTCCTGTAGTAACCCGTTGATTTTTCTTTTTCCAAGAATATTTCAATGTAGTAGATGTAACGTCGGTAGTTCTGGTATTAAATATACAGAAGTTAAAATTAGCACTTCTACAAATTTCTCAAATTTCCAAATTGTTTCATTTCATTTCTACATCACATAATTTTGATATTAAAATAGTACTTGAATAAAGTAGAATGTGAGTTATAAGTATGATTACACGTTGGAAGACAAGAGATTAAACACCGTATTAATATCAAGTAAGCATCACATGTTCTCGCAGCAATTCATTCTTATTTATGTCGAGATCCTTTGAAATATCAAAAGAAAAACGTTAATTCATGAATGAAGGTGGATCATGCCAAGTAAAAGAGTCCACTGAAATGAACGTGTCTCTTTAAATCTCCGTCTGCTCTTCCGAGCTTATTTTAACATAACGTTAATATTTAACAAATGAACTCACGTTGCTTGAAGTTCTTTGAAACGAGACCAATTCAAATTGTTGGCAGGCTACCTGAGAAAACTTATAGCTTCACCGTGTATCGGATAAAATGATATTTAGCAAATGGAAGAGACGGAACTTAAAAGACACCATTCATTAATGCGAGAATTTTCAATGTTGTTAAAAAGGAGTTGCGCGGGATTTTCTTCCCTAATTGTAGAAATTTTAAATTCTCTTTTTCTTTGACCTCCCATTTCTGTAAAATGAGCCATTTAATTTGAAAGTGATATAAACCATTTTCCTGTACTGAAGAGTAGTGATTTTTAATGGCTATACGAAGTTGTTTATACGCACAAAATATAAGTGTCCTAGTGCAAACTTAAAATTTGTTAACTTAAAAAGGAAGTGACTTATGTTATTTTTAAAACGTACAGATCACACATAAGCTGTGTTTGTCGTACACATGCTGCACCGATTATTTTTATAAAATGATTGTATTATTACCTTAATTAAAAATTGATGTGCCATGCAGTTAAGTTAGAAATCATATTAAATAGAAATCATATATCAAATTATGGTAAGACCCATCGTATTTTATATGGTAAGCACATTTATACTAACTATCTGTTTTATTTTAAATATTCTATGTAATCTTGCACATTTCTTTGACAATTCTCCTACCAACGCTAAGAAATTTTATTCTCACTCAGCCATTTCACCAATAGTCTACACTTTTTCTGTACCTTTGCACATGTTTTTACTAACACTTAAATAATATATAAATAAATAATTTTCATATTGTATCATTTATTAATAACTGCAAGGTGAACGGTGTAAACTCTAACATAAAAAAAAATAAACTAAGTGATATTATTGACTACTGAAAGTATTCTTCCATACTTCAAAATAATACTTAATCATACAAACAATTGAATAAATCAATTTTCCTCCCTTCTCGTTCTTTCTCCCAAGATTATCTCCATCTAAATATACCAAGTGAATACTCAGTAATTTAACCATTAATTAATGTCATTAGAGAAAATTGCATCACAGAAATGAATCGAGTCTCCTCTAAAACCTTCATGTAAAAGATAAACATCAAGAACAACAATCGAAAGAGGACGATACATGAAAAACGATAGCCCGTGAATGAAGGCGCATCGAGCCAAGTAAAAGACACCGGGTCCACGAAAATCAGTGAGCCCCTTTGAATCCACGTCTCGTCTTCCAGGCTTATTTTAGAGGAGCTCTATTTCTGCCAGCGCTCTCCTCAGCGGCGCCATAGACGAAGATCTCCTGCGTCTTCGGTCCGTTTGTTGATAAACTTATTTTCACCACGATCGCGAGAAGCAAACACAAGAGTTAAGGCAGAGAACGCGACAGAGAGAGAGAGAGAGATATTTAGAGACAGAGAGAAAAAGAAAAGAATCAAAAAGAAAAGAAGAAAGAGAGGAAAGAGATAGAGAGAAAGTTTGTACCACTAGTCGTGGAAGTAAGGAAAAATGGCGATGAGGTTTCAAGAGTTGGCGGTTGGAAGCCAAAGGGTGAAGAGGGGGTGCCAGTAAAAATAAAAGTTTTGGCTAACAGCCAGCCCTCCTTCTCGCTCTCTTCTTATTCTTCCGAGACTCCCAGGCCCCATGCCAAGATCCGTGGAGTAGACTGCCTAATTTACTCGTAAAACAGCTATCGTCGATTTTGACGGAACTTTGATAAAGCTGACGAAGCAAATCCCACGTGAAATACGGCTGACGGAGCGAACGAATCTGGCAGACGACTTCGTTTGGCACAGGATGAGAATAGCAATCGGAGACTACGGAGATACGACCGATTATCCTGATCGATCACGTGATTTGACAATAATAACGACGAGTAATATTCATATTTTTGGTCGAAACGATGAACGTGCTCGGCGATTCGACGTATGATCTTTTGGGTAATTGTTTCGCAAACTTCCGGTTGGGAAATTTACGTTGCGCTTTGGTGGTATTTTTAGCTTCACTGTCAATAACGAAACTGTTCTCGTAATGATGGAAAGTAGAATGAGAATTAATGAGATTTTCTAAAGGAGACGGATTTTTAAGCATTGTTTACGTTGTAACGTTATGAAACCTATTTCATGTTAGTTTTATTTTGGAATAGGTAAAGAATAAAGGGTGGAGTCTAGTAAATTTTTGTTTTGGGAATTTAATGCTGAATTATGAGATAATAGAAGATCAGCGTAAGGCAAGAGTTGAGTTTCTTCCCACTGGACATTGTTATAAATTTAATAGAATGAAGTATGCTTATGGTTTTTGCACTGCTAATTTTCTATGAACTGACTTTCAAATAACTTATAGTTATTTTTAATATATTACTTTATTTTACTCGAAAGACAGATTTAAATGGAATGGATGACAGATTTAACCCTTTCAAGACGTTTTTTTTTTGTACTATTTTATGATATTATAAGTCAAAGGTATTTTTTATATTAGAAAATGGCAACAAATACCAAGAGGTTAGTCGACACTAATGTAGGACTTTATAGAACTACGTGGTATCGATGGAAACCAAATTAAAAGCATTTAGTTTGGTAAACTTTTACTGGAGTACCAAGAGTCTCGAAAGGGTTAATGGAAATCCTTACTAATTTTCTTGTCGATAATGCCCTATGATATTAAATGAAATAAAAAAACGAAATCAAACTTACCTACTGCTTCTAAATTCTTTGATGTTAAAATGATCTCGAGTCACCCTCACAAATTTAGTCAAAAAAATAAACAATATTTATTACATTTTCCATTAATTCCTATGTTATAATGTCAACCATTACATAATCCTAGAACATAAAACATATACCTAATTACACACCATGATTCCAACCAAATCTGAACTCATCTCCTACCCATCAATTCATCCTACCTTTAACTCCCTTCCAGTCCTAATTTGTTATCAAAGAACACCGAATTCTCAAACTAATTAAGATATTCTAAAATCTAATCTAAAGTTTAAACTAAGTCACCTAAACTACTCAGGTAATATACTAACTAAATAATTTCATGTGAAACTGAAAGAAACATTTTTTACTCTTGACTGAACATAAATTACCTGGATCAAGGTAGCAAGCAACCTATCAACACTTTTCTTTCCCCCAAAGGGTTAATGTTCTGCCATTTCTCTAATAAAAAAACAAACATGACATAAAAATATACTTCCAGCTCGACGTGCCGTTCAATGTAAAGATGATGGATCGTGAAAAGCCTTCTCTGCTTTTGGCAGCGCTAAAATTTCATCCTCTACGAGCACGCGAAGAAAAGCACCGTCGAGATATCGACAGGGAGATATTTCGTAGCAAGTACCGCGGGTAAAAACAAACAATAACGCGAGTAAAAATAAAATCTGTAGAGCTCGCAGACGCACGGCAGCCAGCGTCGCTTGGATTAAAGCGGAACGTCTTTTATGAAGGCAATAATCGGCCACGTAGAAACGAAGTGGGTCAATCCGATCGAACGAGTTCGATTTCTTTCGCTCGTGTCTTACATGAACAGATGTTCGTGCAAGAAAAGGAACAAAAGTCGTTGAAGCAGGTGTGAGCACTGTTCGAATGCTCCTGGTTTTGAAAGGATATGTCCTTTTGTTCGTTGTCGAAGATGAACAGTCACTAATTATAAATATTAGGAACACCGCAAAGCAATGTCGTTTTTTTACAGTGCTATGCGGTCCTATGTCGAGCTACACTCGACATAGTTTTTCATATAGTCTTTTTCCTGACAATTTAATGTCAGTTTCTAATTTCATAATGATTTTGACATCACCAAAATATCCGACAGTACCTCTAGTTATTAAAAAAGAAGTGACAACCAATCATAGAAAATGTGAAATTAATTTTATTTAGCTCACTGTGAAATTAATAAAATAATTCGGACCGCAAAGGGTTAAATTGAAACAAACAAATTTATAATATGTTTTTATTTTTAAAGAATGGTCCCATCATCTTTGTTATCAACAAACTTTTTCCATGTAGAGTGGAAAGACCGATAAAAATCAATTGATTCTGATCAAAATGTCTAGAGAATCGACATTGCTTTCCGCTACCCCCAATAACACTATTATATCTCGTGTCTATAAAACTGTTAATAAATTAGTACAATATGTGTTACTGATTTAACGTTATCAATAGAATTAGTGAAGGTGCAGCTGGAGTACAAGTAGATCGGTGGAGAGTTTCATCGTTACTGTAACTGTTTGTATAGTCAGTGATGCAATAATCTGCTGACGTTTCTCATTACTCTACTGATATGCTGATAAATGATAATTGTACTGATAAATGAGTACAACACGTTTTACAGGTTTAACATTGACGGAGTTACTGCAGGTAGAACTTGAGTTCAAGTAGATCATTTCGCTGTTTTTTGTCGTTAGGGTGATTGTTTAGGTTGTAAGTGATATTGTTAACCACTGAATGTACTTGTTAGTTGATTGATATTTTGGTAATTTAGTTGTATCAATTTTAAATGATCAATATTACGATGTTAATGGGGGTACATTCGGAGTTTAAGTTAATCTAGGCACTGGCTTCGTTACTGTGATTGTTTAGATAGTAACTGATATTAAGGAGTGCTGACATTTCTCATTAGTCTACTGATACGCTGATAAATCTGAGTATAAATATTACACATTTAATATTGACAGTGTTACTGATGGTACAGCTGATGCCCAAGCAAATTATTCGCCTGTTTCTTCGACATTGTGATTATTTATTTAGCAATTTAAATTGTAGATTACTGACGAGTCTCATTGATCTACCGATAAGCTGATAAAGCAGAACTATTATATTCGTTACACGTTTACCATTGTTGACAGTGTGTCTGTTGTTACAATTGGTAGTTACGTAGTCATTGCACTGTTTCTTTACTGCTTATCATCTAACTGACAACTGATATTAACTCTATTATCATGAGCAATGTATATTATATTATTATAGTATTTTTATTCTATTGTATAATATATTAGTAGAAATACTGACATATTATTAACACTAGATTTACGAATATTGATATACCTATTTTTCTGAAGTGAGCCAATTTGACTCATACAAGAAAATTGAAGTTCTTTGCAAAGAAAATAGTTCCAAATCAATTTAAATGGAAGATTTATTATTAAAAAAAAAATAACCAACCAATATATTATACATATAGTAATCAAATTTTGAATGAGCCAAATTGGCTCCGTAAATCTAGTGTTAAATCCGAATGAATTTTAGCAACATTTTTTCATTATCCAACTCATAACATCGCTAATTGTAGTAATTTTAATTTAACACTAGAATTACCAAGCAAGTCAAAATCATTCGTTCTCAATTTTACCCAAAAGTTTTCCAACTTTATACACTAGCTATAGAACAGATATTCCATGTTGATTTTATAATATATAAATTACCGAATCGATTATCTTTTCCACATCTTGACTTCTATTTTTCAACGGTACGTATTTAATACATTGAAATATAATAGATTTAACGTCGGTCGTTTTAGTGTTAAATACTCGCATCGTCAAACCAATAAATTGTAGCTATTATATTTGCACTAGTAATGGTACTATCATTAATAAAAATATAAAAGGAACTTTAATAACGTCGAGGCAATAACTGCAACCTTCGCGAGATGTTGCTTCAAATATTTTCCCGACTTTTAGCACAGGTATAAAGAAAGCAGAAGAGATGCATGGTCCAAGAAAAAGGAAGAATAAAGAGAATCATAGTTATCATCCCATCGTAAAAATACAATAGAGCTACGCAGCTGGAAGCCGCTGTACGTTTTCAGGCCACCATAGATGCCGGTAGCATTCGAACCTTCTCTTTCACCCCCTGTGCGCAAAAATCCTTTATCATTCAGCTCGTGTTTGCTCATATATGTAATTTATTAGCGATCTTACAATTATATTACAGAAAAGTCTCCCATAATTTGTTGCCTTTTGGTAGATTTCTTTTTCGGTAATTTTTTCCATAGCACTTACCATAAAGGCATTGAAGTTGTAAAATGAGAATTGCTAATACTTCGTTTAGAAAGAATATTAATTGTTGCTAAAATGATAGTTTTATAACAATTTTAATATAAGGTAAAAATAGTTATCTGCTCTTTAAAAAAATAGTGTCATTTCAGTTATAGTTATATTTCCAGTGTAATTTTATTGGGAGATCGTTATTGTTAATTTTTATTAAGACTGGTGATTATTATTAGTACGTATATATGGAGTTAAGAATTAAATTTGTAGTATCTAAAATAAATATCTAATAAATTAAGATACTTAACCCCTTGCCTTACGATTTCTTTTTGACTGAATGAGCAATAACTTAGAATTAATTGTTGAAATAATAATCTATCACTGATTTTCGGCATACGACTGTAAGTTAACTCAATGTTAATAGCACAAAACTAATTTCAACGTCTCCTGACCTCTTGATACTTTCAGTTTGACAGTTTTTGGAAAACTTAAAAATTTTCTATTACATTTACCGCGTCACGTGTGCCACACGTCATTGTAAGGCAAGGGATTAATTGTGCTGCTGAATATTTGCGATGCACCTTCACAATTATTATAATTATCGTGAACAATAAGCTAACTTTACAAAGGACGACAAAGCGAAATATAACAGCTACGAAATAAACTTCCAGGTGAATTTCTCTTTCAGATAGGAATTCGGAGAGAAACAATTGGTCTCTGTGAACTGCAAGAAATTCATTACTGCAAAAATTTCCCCTCTCTTTCATTAACGTACAAACGAGAATGTAATAGAAGAAACTGAGATACCCGCTACAGTTCACAAACTGGAAACGTTTCCCTCTTTTAACGTGTTATTATCATTATATTGCTACTGAACAACTAACGTCGGCTGCTTCTACAAATTGACCAAGCAATGTTAAATAATATTCCGGGAATTTCAATTAATTAAACTCCCAGTCCAGGAAACAATGGCATAAATTCCAAACGAATTTCTCTTTAACATAGAAATTATCATCTTCATCAACCACTCTCTCAAATTCTTAATTATCGTCGTACTTGGCAGTAATTGATATTAACATTTACAATAAATAAATGCGTAACTAATTTTCGCCTTCAGAAAGGCGACATCTTTATAAATCCAAACGAATTTCTTCTTGACATAAAAGTCACCTTCAAATAAAATACTACAAAATTTTTAACTATCGTTGCGCAGAAAAGTGATTATTTAGATTACCAATGTTTCTTTTTCCTTCCCAAAAGCATAGAACCTCCGTAATAATAAGAAATGAAATAATAAATACATCTTTCTTGGGATTCCGTAGAAAATATTTTCTCAATGCAAGAAACATCAGCAGTCTAAAAAGGCGACAGACTTAAATCCACATGAATTTCATCTTTACATAAAATTCATCTTCAAATAACATATTAGACAAAATTCTTAATTATCTCAACTGAAAAGTAATTATTTAGATTACGAACGTTTCATTCTCCCTCTTAAAAACATAGACCCTCCATAATAATAAGAAATAAAGATGTAAATAAGTTTCTAATTTTTTCCCCAAATGTCTACAGTCGTATTTCGTACAAAATATTTTCTCAGCGCAAAGAGCATCGACCGTTTGCCTTGACATTTTGCGTTTTACTCTCCCAACGTCCTCTATATTTTAAAAGCAGCGTTTATTTAACATCGTACAAGGAATTTCAGTACACACATTCGACGTGCAACTTCAAGTCGTAGAAGTAGCACACAGTCTTCCACCTCGTATCATTTCACGGAGTTAAAAACGTAGAAAATGTTTCCCCGTAACGTACAATTTTCTTAAATTACTAGATTACACGCTCCTTCGCTCCTCTCCATTGGCATCCGTTTTGTAAAGTACACACAAACCCAAACGATCTTCTTTTCCAGCAACCGGTTTGCTCGTACGCTTTCCAGGCCGTTGGAGTCGATTTTTTGCCTTTATGTTCGAAACCTCTGTCAGGTTAACTTTTCCTCTTTCCCTTTTCATATGACAATCCCGAAACGACGGGCAATAAACCCCAAAGGGACTTAAAAAAAATACGAAATCGATCCTGTCTGGTCAACATGTGACGCACACCATAAGGAACTGAGATTTCTCTATGCTTTCAGAGAACTTTTATTTTTCTACGGTGAGAGGAATTACGTTTGTTGTGAAATTCGAGAGGTAAAACCTCGAATTTCTCATTAGGTTTCAAATCATCGGAAATTTTTCTATTATTTAACACTGGAACTACCGATCAATGGATCTATTATCACATTAAATAAATACTTTAGAAAACAAGGAATCAAAAGACGGAGAATACGATTAAGTCAGTAATTCATATTTTATAAAATGGGCGTACAATATCTACCCTATAGCCCTTCTATAAAATTGAAAAGATTTCAGAAAAAATGGGGGACAAATCAATTGGACCACCTTGGTATTTCTAGTATTATAGATCTACTTTATAAATAGAAAAGATTTTGTAAGACAGATGTAAAATATTTTGTGTGCGGTTCCTCTATCAGTTTAGGAAATTTAAAAAAAATATGTGAACCAGTCATTTCAATCGCCTCGGTTTAAAATGATAATATTATAGTGTTAATAACTCCTGATTGTTGCGGACCTCAATTAACACTAGATCTACAACAGCCGCCAAATTGATGGGTTCTTAAATAATTAAAAATATTTCTCAAATTTACAGAGAAGGAGTACAGCAGATATTTCACGTGTCTCTTGTAATTAACATATTACTAAGCTGATCGTATTTTTGTCGCCTGATCCATCTTTTTACAAAGAACTTATTTAATATATCTAACACTACCGATGATTAATTTAATATATTTAAAATTGTCAAATAAATCTGTCCGAATCAAATAAACGAAGGGGACAGAAAATTAGAACCATTCAATCACTTAATGCCTTTAAGATAGATATAAAAAATTGAAAAAGAAGCAACGTTAGAAATTTTAGGAACATTTTCAAAAAAATCAAGGGTAATCATTTTCTATTGTTAAAATAGTGGGACCTAGAAGTGACCATAGCAGCCATTGGCACTTCCTAGCAGAATTGAAGCACACCCACTTAAATCTGAGCATCCTACGTAAACTGATCGTGTAAAAATAGATATAAATTTCCTTCTAAATTTCTAGGACACCCCATACAGATGATCTTCTTCGACCCACGTGTCGTATAACATCGCTAGGAATGAGCTTTGAAAGAAGCAGATTAATGACCGTTCTCGGAATGGAAATAACGGATACGAGACAGCAGGAACGTTGTATTATGTCACCGTTGTTCGAGCAATTTAGAAACTTTCTTTCTCCCGCTTATCTGCGACGAATAACGTAATGTGCGTTACGCAAACCGAAGTTGGGTAATGTCAATAGGAACACGACAAACCTATCGGTGAATTTCTTGTGCCGATAGAATTCGCAATACGTTGTGGAAGTTTTATCGATCAATCTCACTCCATGGATAGGGTCTGCCTGGTTGGAATCGTTCTCTTTCTTACAACGAGATATATAGCCGTGTTCGATCGAAGATCGAAACGATTAATGCGACTCGAGGGAACGAGAAAGTCTCGTTATTTAGCTTATTCAATGAGAACGTCTTTTTAACTGCTTTGACTGTCTGACACTTTTAAAGGATATTTGAAATTTTTCTCATGAAATCGAAGCTAATGAATTTGATTTCTGTGATTGTAGGAGACGTGATAGAATCTTTTTAGAATTGGTTATGGTGGAATTAGATTTTACTTAGATTTTGGTAGATAGCTTTAGGTTAAAGGTCATGTCTTTGGGAAGAATTAAGACTAGATTTACGGACGTGAAATCTGTTGCACTGCAATATATGAAATAAGGGCTTTGGCAAAAGAGAAATCAAGCAGGAAAGATTATTATTCGTTAAATAATTATTGCATTATAAAATGTACATAAAACATCTACAGCACAGATTCTCTGTAATTTTGAGAAACCGTCAATTTGATGGCTTCCGTAAATCTAATGTTAAAATACATAGGAATATTAAATTGCTAATAAAATCGCACAGTCATATATCCAATTATTTCTATCGCAATAAACGCACCGATTCAAAGTAATTCAACTAAGTAACCTTCCATCAAAACTAATTTCTATCGAATACAAAAGTGCTAGCCACAAGAAAAACCCTGCTTGATGAAGACAAATTACACATCTCAATTCAGCACAAAAAATACTATTAGAATTTCACATTAAAACCTTTGTACCAAAAGAAATACTTCATTTTTTTGCCTAGCACTCTTCATTAACTCTTTGTGGACGTATTTCATTACAAACAAAATGTGTTATCGCACTTAACTCCTTCGTCTACGATTTCGTTTGTGACTTCGAATGCAATAATTCCGAATCAATTATTAAAATAAAAAATTCTCACTAATTTCTGATATTTCACATAACTGAACACAGTATTGAAGCTGTAGAAACAAATAGACCGTTTTACTACCAATAAAATTTAAAAAACCGATTAAATCTTCAATTTAATAGTTTTTAGAAAACTTCAAAATTTCCTATTCCATTTATCACGACACGAGTCTCACATATAAGTTAAGAGGTTAAAACAAAACTACTAATATGTTAGTAAAAATTATAAAGTTATGGAAAGAGGATCGTCTTCTTCAAAGCAACTCGACATCACGGCCGAGTATGTAGGAGACAATTTTGAAATTAACATCAAGATTCAATAAATACCCCGAAAAACTATGGAAACACATAAGTTTCGCGGAAAAACAAGCAACACGTAACAGAAACTCCTGAAGAGGGCATCGAAAGATGTCGAAACATGTAGAGTAAATAAAATAAAACAAAATAAGCTGTCAACCGAAATACTGGGAACAATTTGATTTATAAGTTAGTAAAAATTGTATATGTACCTTAGAAACATGTTAATTCTTTTCTTAGGTGGATGAGAATAGACGTGTAATGGCAACGGTGAACATGCTGTGGTGGCTGAGAGAACACAAACGATCACTACTTGGCTGTTGATACCACTGCACAGATGTATTAGCAAATAAAAGAAAAAGAGAGGTGCTCGATGATTCTTAATCCCGTCTTTGGCAATATTTTACGCGAATTAATAAGTGAAAATGCTTGGAACCGATTCGGAGCACTGATCACTCGTCGGCGGCCGAGGGCAAACTGATAGCGAGGCGAATATCAAAACGACTTGTTATTGTTAGAGGACGAACGAAACCGAGGCAAGCATCGTAACGGCTTGTCATTGTTAAAGGACCAACGAGAAGAACACCTGCAGAGTACGATCGTCGAGGACCGTCGAGTTTGTTTTGATAACACGCTGAGGTCGTTGTACTTGGCGCCCAGTGAAATGGAAATCAATCTCGTTACTTGTACAGTTTATCGTGATATTGCAAATGTAAATGAACAATATTGTATATTTATATGACCAAATTGTTGAAAATATTATACTTTGTTTAATGTAATGTTATTGTGTACACATAAACAAGTATGTACTGTGTAATACTACTGCGAGTGAAACGCCTGAAAATTGTTATCAATCCTTTGTATCTTGCTGAGATTATTTATATTTCTTAGGAGAAATCAAAACTCGTGTTGCAAATTTTAGTTAT
Organism: Cerceris rybyensis; assembly: GCA_910591515.1. Lineage (NCBI taxonomy): Eukaryota > Metazoa > Arthropoda > Insecta > Hymenoptera > Crabronidae > Cerceris > Cerceris rybyensis. The sequence goes on from OU342795.1 coordinate 11,228,798, forward strand.
GGTTTCTACAAGAAAAATATTTACTTTATTGTCACCTGCTGTGTATTAGAATTCCTTTTTGGACGGCCGATTTTTAAGATAAATAGGAAAATATTCAGAAAAGTAAACCCATTTTGGGCATTGTTTTCACTTTGAGAATTGTTTAACATGTTTAGATGTTTATAACATTGGAGTAATATGTTTCGGGGGAGCTTTTAAAGTCATTTCGCGAAGAACAATATAACATGCGTAATATAAATATAATAATATAACATAGATAATGTTATATTTAAATGATAATATAAATAGGAAAAATATAAAATAAGTAAAAGCCACTTATGTTAAAAATAAGTAACTTTAACAATATATATCACTTAATATTTATTACACAACTTAATAATAATATAAATTACTTATATTAAATATAAGTAACTTTTACGGTTAAAACGTAGAAAATTCTGAAAGTTGGAAATATCAAATTTTTTCACAAATGAATTGTGATCAAAATCTATAGAAACCAGGATTAATATTCTTTGAACAAAAAATTAATGAGTGTAATTATTATCACTATCTCAAAAGAATGAACACTGTAAAAAATGTATTGTCCCAACTTGTTCATAGAATGCAGAATTTTTGCAAAACTTTAAAACAATTATTTCTAACAATAAAAGCTTCCTTTGACCACCAAAGTATAGATTCTGCTTCGAAAAATTTTCAAGCGACTCGACAGGTATGGAAAATACACCGTAATTTACAAGCTTTGCGTGAATGCATACGAATTTCCTTTCGGCCGGATTGCCGGGATGACTTTCAACAATTGAGCCAAATTAATTTAACGACCACTTGACTCGTCGTACGATCCGAATGTATTGGAGCGAGTGCAAAAGCTCAGCCCGTTCAGACGAATGAAAGGCATAATTGAGTTTTTATTGATCTATATATATCTTAATCTATGACACATGCTCCATTATTAGAGGCGATTCTTTTTCGGTTGGTCGTCATAATAGCCATTCGGATTAGTATTCTGCGATGTACTTTCTTTCCTGCTGTGCCGCCTATTCAGATTATTTTATTTACTAGAAAGTTATTTATTAGAAATTCGAAATTCCAAGTGAACCTACCGTTACAGTTAACACTAGAACTACCGGCGTTAAATCTATCATATTTAACACTAGATTTACAGGTGTTGATATACCAATTTTTCTGAAGTGAGCCAATTTGACCCATACAAGAAAATTAAAGACTTTTGTAAAGAAAATAGTTGCAAATCAATTTAAATGTAAGATTTGTTATTAAAAAATTAACCAATCAATGTATTATACATATAGTTATCAAATTTTGAGTGAGCCAAATTGGCTCCGTAAATCTAATGTTAAATACATTAAATAAATACTTTAGAAAACGAGAAAACGAAAGGTGGAAAGGATGATTAATTCAATAATTTTTATTTTATATGACGGACGTACAATATCTACATTGTTTCTCTCCTATAAATTAAAAAAATTTTTAGAAAAAATAAGGGACGAGTGAGTTTGACCACGTTTGTAGTTCTAGTATTAAATATATTATAGACACAAAAAGAATAATCGCTTATTTATAAATATCTAACTTCTTACATACCAGAAAATTTTTAAATGAAATAGGAAATTTTGAAGTGTTTCACAAACTATTAAATTGAAAATATTAGCCAGTCTCAAAGCGGTCTCATCATTTCTTTACTATCAATATTACGTTCAAATCAGATATCAGTGAGAACTTTTGATTTTAGGAATTCATTTTGAGTCATTGCTCGCCCCGTCAGAAAAGAAACCGTAGGCCAAGGGGTTAAATCCAGCAATTTAACCCATATCACTCTAACCGACAGTAATACTGCCAAACTTTACCCAGCGTTATACTCCAACTAGCAGTATCACTGCCAGAATTTTGCAATATTATGATTATTGCATTTGGTTTACTGAAAACCAGCGTATAGTACTAATCGTACCTGTGGAAATATCTGCCGTCATTTTCAAATAAAATATTTTACTTTTATTTTATTTCACTCTGGAAAATTCTTCAAGTGATAAGGGTTAATACTTTAATCCAAAACCCATAGGAATATCAAGTGTTTTTCATACAATAATCTTTATCTACACAATTGTCTAAAAGTCTAACAACACAATCTTTAATCTTCTCTCAAGGTTAACCGTACGACTTATATTTCAACATTTCCCACCCTCTTTGCTCTTCTTTTATCCATCTAATATCTCGAAACATCCCACATTTATCACCAATAGTTCTAACATTAAAATCAAAACACATCCAAAAAAAAACCGATCGCATCTCCTGCGATAAACCATGCCGATCCGTTAAATCCAGAAGATAGCCTTCCTCATGGTCCGCCAATCAAACGTCCATCCGTAATCTCGTCCATCTATCTGACGCGCCATAGTCGATTATTTATACGAATCTCGATAGCATTCGCGCCGCTTGAATATCTCCTTTTATTATTATTATTCCGTACTATCTATTATGTCACACTCGATATCGATTTACCATTCCGCAGTCAGTGACCAATAGCCGCACCATGGACAAACGCCACGGATGGTGGTGGTGGAAGGGTAGAGTTTCCCGTGGTAATGGTGGATCGACAAATTCAATGGGAGTTCACGGTACGGACGGGAGCGTAAATACAGCGAAAGCAGAATCGTTCGGTTAACCTATCCCTCCATGATAATATTCGTGCCACGAGATGCATGTTGAATCAACGATTCCCTCGAAATCTGGTAATAACCACCGACAGAGCCATCATGGGGGCGAGCGGTCGAATTATACCGGATCGTTTCATTCCACCCTCTTGCGAGTGTGTGCACAAGTGGATAGGGTGTTCTGTAATTTGTACGATTACGAATTCATCGCAAGGGCAATGATTCTTTCTGGGAAAATTAGATGCAGATACGTGGAAAACGGATGGTTTGAAGTTTTCCTAATTTGCTGGGAAATGGTAGTTTTTGTGATACTTCTTGGGTTGGTATAACTCGAAATGAACATTTTTAGAGATACTATGTTTCTGATATGCAATGGATTTGAAGCTTATATCGGGTTGTTTGTGAATTTCATATTTTTTGAAACGTGAACTTTTGTTTCTTAAGATTATTGGTCTAGAACCGTATTAGTCGTTAACGGTTTGTATTTTTTTAACGGAAAAAAAAAGATTTCGAGTTTGAAAATTATTTTTTTAAATTTTTACACAAAACTGAATAATATTTCATTAAATTTTTCACACTATTAATAATTAAAAATTAAATGCTACTCGATGATCGTATTATGTGTCATATAATAAATTTGGCAACAACGCATGGAAATGTATATGTATATATAAACTATATGTAGTTAATTTTTGAATTTCGCGCTTTTTATGCAGCGTTGCCAAATTTCTTTGCAGTCAAACATGAACCAAGCCTCTGTCATGGCTGATGGTTGTCTCACTAATTTTTCATTATTTTGAATAAATATTGGTCTAAAATTACACGTGAATGTATATGTTTTATAATTTTTATAGTAATTAAAACGGTTAAAGTTTTGTATAATAAGTTTTTTGAACATTTTTGAATAGCCAATTACTTATGTGAAATTTCAATAAGTACGACATTTCCGGCAAGTTCTCCCATTTACCATGTGCTAAAAGCCTCATTTTTAATATTTAATTATTCAAAAACTATATGACCAATATTTTTCAAAAAAAATCAGGAAAACGTATGAGCTGTGTATAAATAACATAGTAAAATTCTAGAATTTTATCTATACATTGCTCTAAAGGGCGAATAACCTTAAGTCATTATGAACAGTCATTAAACATGTGAACAGTGGATGGTTTGACATTTTTCTAGTTTGATAGGAAATGCTTGTTAAATCTGTTTTCCTCCTTGGGTTTGTACATCTTGAAATGAAAATTATATTTTAACCCCTTAGCCTACAACTATGTGCGAGACTCGTAGTGCGGAAAATGGCATAGGAAATTTTGAAGTCTTTCAAAAACTATTAATTGACAATATCAGTCGATCACGAAACGGTCTCATTATCTCTATACTATCAATATTACATACAGTTACACAAAATATCAGAAATCAGCGAAAATTTTTGATTTCTGTAATTAATTTCGAGTCTTTACGCGTCTCGTTAGAAAGAAATCGTAGGTCAAGGGGTTAATAAACATCAAAATCCTATCACGCACATCCACCACAATATCTCATTCTAAAAGACAACTCTCACAATCTTCAAATCAACTCCCACCCCTTTCAAAACCAACTCCCACCCCCTTCAAATCGCATTCCTAAATTTTCCAAAACAAACTCCCACCACAAAATACCACCACTCCCTATTCTCAACCGCTGCTCCACCCCAACGAACCACCATCTCCGCTATTTCACCACCAAATTACCGACCACCCTCTATACATCCCCGAGTCGTGCTCGTGACACTTTGTGTACCCAGCTAACAACACAGCCGCTCGTCGAGTGCTAGCGTTCCTCGATGTACACGCTTCTGTCTCTGGTAGCGCGTGCAAGTGCATAGGTGCACTGCAACCCCCTGTGTAGGAGGTGGGGCATTCCGGGCTTTATCGCTCGTAAACACGCGAGTAATTATCGTAGCCGGCCATCTTGGCCCGCAGGCAAACGTCACGTCCGGTCAGTGACCATTCAATCGTCGTGATCCCGGCTGCCCGGGCTACGGCTAATAAATAATTCAGAAACAATGGGGACATCTCCAACGGCGCAACTCCCCTGCTGTTAGCGATCCTTGGAAAATCCGTGGAGAGTGTTCCGTTGTCGTGCCATGAACCACATTTAAGATTCGGATTGTTGAATGGGAATTAACTAAGGTTGCTTTGTGTGCCTATGGCAAGTTCAAGGTTTTCTTCGAGTTATGGATGCCTTATGGATGTCATTGTTAATGGGGTGCATGGGGATTTGGTGGGTTTGGAGGATTTGTTTTCGATTGTGGAAATGGTTTGTTGATGGAGGGGGATTTATTGGTTTGATGGATTTGTGTTAAGGTAATTGATCCGTTGGCTTATGACTTTTTTTTTGGAATTTCACAATGATTCGGAATTAAATTGCTAAGATAAAAATTGGTCAGTGATTCTTAGTATATTGTATAATTTAATATAATGTTGATATTGTGGGAGTTGTTTTATCGCGCCGCGTATTATTGATATTAAGATTTTATAGATTTTGGGAAATTTGAAAATTCTTTGTTCTGTTTAGTGAGCTACGAGTATCACACGTTATTTTAGGGTAAGGGGTTAATGATTAGTTGTGTTTGGGGTTGAAGGGTGGTTAAGGTTTAGATAGACTTATTGCTGGTAATTGATGACTGTTTTTGATGGTGGGATTTAAGTTTGTGGGGTATTCTGACCTGAGTGTAATAAGTGGAATAAATATCGTTTTATTATTTTTGTTTTAATATGAAAGTGTCGATTTTTCGTACTTATGAGAACAGAAAAAGTCTAAGAATTTGCAATTCGCATTTTACCGTTTTACTTTTATTACACTACAAACAGCTGAATAATATCGTTTTGTAGCTATTTAACGTTCAAACTACCGACGTTGTATCTATTAAAATTTAAATACACTTAATGAGTTCTGTAGAAAAATAGAAATGAAGAGGAGAAAAAGATGGTTAATTAACTAATTTAAGTTTTATAAGATAAAAGTGAAATATTTACTTAAATGCTACTCTATGAAATTAAATAATTTTTAGAAAAATGTTCGAATCAATATTTTGACCGGCTTGGTAGGTTTAATGTTAATTTTTACGTACGATATTTTTTCCATCGGCCAAACTTCACAATACTCGAGCGCTATAAAATAATAGCTCTTCCATTTCACCAAAGAGCAAGTAAACGTCATGTTAAACTATCTTATCGTAGCAGTTTTAACACGTTCACGACGGGCTGAACCACCGGTGGTACATTTCATGTTTGTCCCATTTAAAGAATAAATTACTGTAAGTGGTAAATTCATTTAGATCTTTATATCATATAATATAATATTATATGGGACTGTTTTTCTTAAGCAGCTATAATAAGATTGCATTTATTCAGAAAAATCAACGCCTTTTTTTGGATGACTACGCTACCGGATAGGAGAAAATACGAAAAACACAACCGCCCCATGGTAGGAACACTACATTTAGGCCCCATCGTGAACGTGTTAAATGATGAATAATACACGATCATTAAATATAACAAATTCACCAACCATCGCGTATTTGTTGCTACATGTCCAAGTGAAAAACGTGCCCTCGGTGAATCGTTAAAAAGAAATGAAAAAAAAAAATTCTTCACACTTTGTCTTAATTGACCGTTATCTACGCAACGGTAAAAATAATATCGTATTCCCACTGAGTCACTTAACTGCGTGTAATACCACTGTACATTCGACATTGTCAAATATCATTCGCGATAAGCGTTATCTCCGCGTGTCAATAAATGATAACGTTATTATCCATCGCAAGAGGCGAAACGATAATAGCTGGAAAATGTCGAAAAATCATTTTTCATCGTAGTTACGTTATCATTTGTAGTCTTTGCGGCCTTGAAATGATAATGTAACTGTAAAAATCTAACTATACGTGCATCGATCGGATACGCTACGCCGACTTCGGAATCTTTGCACCGAAATCACCGTCCGGAACGCGAATGAAAGGCGTAACGATCCGATTCTCGTAATGTTCGTTACAAATCACACGACAACCATTATCTCCGACTTTATCTGAAACATCGAGGAACGTATTTACCCGTGAATTAATCACCGACTGGTATTAGCACCGGGTAATGTAATACATGAATTCTGAGTAATATTCTATTAATAAATTAACGGTTGCATTCCTGTAATGGCCTACTTTCATCAATCATTAGTATGATAATGGTTGGAATTATTATCAACCGAGGGATTTAAAAGAATTCCATACGAACGTTGCATGTACGGTGCAACGGTGAACGCAATTTTACGTTAACGTGGAACGATCATCGATATTTATATTTACATCATCGATTTTCGTAGTAATTTGTATAAGTGTTACCGTTAATCCCATGTAGTCTGAATTTATCGCGGTATCTGAAGATCTGTTGTTCAATAATGTATTAGAAAATGAGAAAAATGCAGTTTTAAAGAAAGAATGTAATTTTAATTTTTAAACATTGAAGTGTACAGATTTTCATGATTTTTAAAAATTAAATTGTAAGATTTGACAAAGTTCAGATATTGACTTTGAAGAGTAAAAAGTTACAATTAGATGTGCTTCATGTTACCTTAAAGTCACAGGGGGTTAAATTTCGTTTTTCATGTAGTAAAGTGTTATCGATTGGAAGAATTTTAGGGTGTACTTTGTTCAAAGGAAATTGTTTAAGGGAATACTGCTTTCGTCATTTTGTTTATGGAGGGTTAGGTATTTTGTACGAATTATGATTGAGAATTCAATATAATTGATTCTAATATTTGCTTTTTCATAAGCATAATATATTTATAGTTGGTCAATGGCGTTTTTGTGTGAGTTTCATGGTTTTTTGGTAACTTGTTGTCTGTAAGGACGATAACACGGTCTTTCTTGCTTTGTATTTCTTCGATATCAACTGCTGTGGTAACTTTGCTTAAAACCTACCATTTTAGATGGTTTTCAAATCATGGAGGATATCGTATATTAATTAATAACTCAGAAAAAATTTCTAACGCGTTATGAATTTTCCTCTTATCCACCCTAACTCTCAATAATAAGACACTTTTAAAGGAGCATGGTAGATAAACAATTTTGTGCGCATAGATTCTTAAATAGAAATTTTCCATTAACCCCTTAGCGTACAATAACGTATCACACATGTAATGCAACAAATACAATTCAAAATTTTCCAATAACTATCAAACTGAAAATATCAGTCTATCATCAGTATATTTCCATAATATCAAAATTGCAATCAATTATACAAAATGTTACAAAATCAGAGAGAAACTTTTATTTCCCGAATTAATTTTGAATTATTACTCACGATATTAAAATAGGAATCGTAAGCCTGAATGTTTTATTCTTTCTATTACCTTCTAATTCGACTTTTTGATAGAAAAGACTTGTAAAGAACACCTAAACACAAAACACCAAAGCTCTTAAAACGTCACACCTCTTTTCCATTCTCTGCTCCAAAACCCACGTTCTCCACAGCCAACTTTTTGTATCTTCAAATAATAAACAATATATAAGGTATGTCTCACGAGTAGCCAAATAATCTCGGCATTATTCCAACATAAAGTTACGATTTATCTTTTCCAACGTAATACCCTTTAGTACATCATTTAAGTGCTACTACTAATCCGAGTGCGCGCATACGCGAAGCCGCTTAATTGGTCGTACTGTTCCACGATATATGGAGAATTGCAAACGCTCTCTCGCCAGTCATTACTAGCTTTTGGGTTTATGGGGGGCCGTAAACGCGGAAATGGGCGAAGCATACCGACGACTCGGGCGAACGGGACCTCGGATACGTACCTGCACGGTGACCTAACCCTGCGAATAGCTCCCGGGAGCATCGATCTACTGGGTGTCCTCGGCTTTATTGCTTCCTCTGCTTTTTAAACGACATTACGCCGCGGGACACGAATTTCCGACTTTACCAACTGTCTGTCGGTTGATAATTCGAAACTTTATGAATACGATTTATAGTTGTTCGAATATATCTACTATTTGTGGTGCCTTTAACTTGCAGATGTTTTCAGCGGTTTAACTCTCTTTATTGAGATTTAATTCTGAAGTTTTAAACTTAATTTTACCTTTTTATGATTCTGTTTGGTAATTAAGAAAAAGGTATATAACCTTTTATCTTGTCTGTAGGTCGAACGATAAAGGAATTCCTTTTTAACCCTTTGCGGTCCTATGAAGAAAAGTACTCGACATAGATTTTCACTTGATTTTATTTTCTGACAATTTAATATCGATTTTCCAATTTCACAATGATTTTGTAATATCACCTAAATGTCCGTCAATACCTATAGTTATTTTATAATTTTAAAAAATGAATAACTAATGATAGAAAATATTGCAAAATTAATTTTATTTAACTCACTACCAAAAGTAATAAAATAACTCGGATCGCAAAGGGTTAACTCATTCGAGACCCATTTTTTTGAGACTATTTAGAAATAACGAAGATTCTTTCGTTTTATGCTTATCATTTTCTGGACTTCTGATGGTCCTGGCTTTGAGTCATGCATTTTAGGGGTTAAATTAAATCCAATACCAAATTTGATATTTACACTCTTCTGACAAGGAGAACGCAAGGACTTCGGGCCATCGATTTTAATGAAATTTTACATACTCGCAGAGCAACTCGTCCTAATTAAAAATATACCATATTATAGGGGCAGACTGTCAATAGTTTTTAAGATATTTATAATTAAAGTTTCATTGATCTTCTGATGAACTGTAAAACACAACTTCAGGAGCGCCTGTGGCACAGTGAAAATTATTAAAATAAATATATTAAAAACTATTAACTGTCTGCCCCAAATAATAGAGTACATTTCTAACCAGGACGATTTACCACGAGTATGTAAAATTTCAATAAAATCGGTGACTTGAAAACCTTGCATTCGCCTGGTAAGATACTTTTTATTTTAAGCTACACAGTGTGCAATTAACCTCGAATGGGTTAAGATACAGTTACAATTTCAAGTTCATCAGTTCAATACTTTTTTCTAAATCGTCTCAATCACTTTATGGAAATAGTGTCTGCAGAAAAACACGTTTAAAGTTTGTTCGATTTTATTAAGCCAAGTATATCGCAATGCTTTCAAAGTCTACAATTTTAGAAATTATATGAATTTTAAATTAAAATTTTCTAATGTTATTTTGATAATCTACGGGGTTCAGCAACAAAAAAATCGATTCATTTTATCATGAAAATGAGTGTAACCCCTTAAGTTGAATTGCAAGACCTGACAGGAACGTAGCCTGGATAGCTGAATTTGGCACAGATACCTAATGCAGGCGACACTCGTCATTTCCACTCAAAGGGTTAATTCTATGGAGCATGTTGAAGGTTCTGAAGTTAGATTTTGCCGGGTCTGAGTCAGCTGAATTTCTACGTGGATTTCTAACTCCAATTCATTGTAATTAATGTACACCAAATTATAGAGATTTGCATCATAGGAAATCGTGTTATACGGAGATTTTTCTCGTATAACGCGCATAATTTAAAGAAACATGTCTAAAATTATTATTACTATGGTAAATTTGATATTCTCTGTTTAATCAAATAGGACAGTAACTTTAACACTAGAACGACCGGCGTTAAATCTATGATATTTAAATATATTAAATAAGTACTTTGAAAAACGGGAAATCAAGAAGTGGAAAATATGATCGGTTCGGAAATCTGTTTTATAAGATCAGCTTAGAATTTCTGGTCTAGGACTCTTCTATAAACTTAGGAAATTATTGGAAAGAATTGTGAATAAGTCATTTTGACGTGCTTGGTCGTTCTAGTGTTAAGTTGCTTATATACCAAGTTCATTAAAAAAGCATATTATTAATATACATGACAAATCTTTTTTTTTTCATTGAACCTAAAGAACAAAACAACGATAAAAAAAATGAGAAGCGAGAACTGAAACCCTCTGTATAATTTTTGTACATGTTGAATGCAAGCTCGTAATCCATACTAAAATACATATCCTCAGATCCTAGGTTTAGTCACCAGACCAGAAATACCAGCTACTCTATTCAAAGCAATTCCTAATTTTATTTATTATCCCCATAAAATGAATATACAATCATCCTATTCCCTGCATCTCAACCCCAAGATTTATTCTCCGTATAAATTTCACCCCAAGAATCCTTAAATCACCATCAATTTCTTCCCCATTCCAGATAAACATACGCGGTACAGTTAATATAATTCCCCGTAAACCGTAAAACCATATCATAATTTAAATTACATCTTCATACGATACCTATACACTTTAAACGTTACAAAGATCCTCGTATCTCGCGACTCAGGATGAAGCCGTAGAGACCGGTAAGTGTAGAATAAATACAGCTGTCCTTCCTTGGAAGGAAACGGGACATTCATGTCGAAATGATCATTAACAAGCGCAAATGAATGACAGGCCTGCGCAAAACATCCGCGGAACATGCCTCTTTATTCCCCTCCTTCCACGATATCCCCATGCACTCGTCAAAAGCCACCATCTATTCACTGTGCGAGGGCAAGAAGTTGCAGTACACGAGAAGCAAAAGAGTAGGATCAACGCGCGAGACCTTGAAAGGGTCCACTTGTATATCGACTTCTTACGTCCCTGAGGCGTTCTCCAGAGACCAAGGAAGAGGTCGAAACAGGTACGCCTTTGCCACGTTACATGCCTCGAGAGTCACGGTTTACTGGCAGAGAGAAAGGTGAGATTGTGTGTGTGGATTGGAAAGAGAGAAGTCTTAAAGAGACGACGTTCTACGAGTTGAAAAAGGAAGAAAGAAAAGGACGATGTAGATGTTGAGATGAAAGAGGAGGAGGAGGATGATGAAGAAGAAGAAGACAAAGACGAAGAGAAAGACTCTAAACGGCGTCTTGTACGGGTCACGAACCGGTCACGTGTCTTGCTTAGGCTGGTTCGCCCATTATATTTTATTGTGTTGCACCAGTGACGTCACAACCAATTGACCTCCCCTGAGGCCACTCCGTGAGTTTAACGCGAGCCAATGGCTTCGTGGTTTCGTATGTATATACATATGTATAGGAGGACGTTATTCCTGGACGAGACGGTTTCTGATGTGCTTCTAAGCGAGATAGAAAGACGGAGAGCGAGGGGAGAGCCGTGGACCACTTTAATGTCGCGTCTCGACGCCGGAAAGTCTCCCTTGTTTTTTCTGGAACCGCGCCGACGTGACTCTCGACCGGAGAGGAGAACCAGTCGTTAGTTTCAAAGGCTTCTCGGTATCGGACGTAAGCGTTTGGATGAAGTGTATCTTTTGGCGGGAGGTTACTTCGTATAAGTGGACATTCGAGTGTGGTAATATGTTTTTTACAAGCGCTCCGCTACCGACACTTTGCATGGCTTCTTGGATGTCTCCTCGGAGGATGGCTCGCCGAAAGAGACTCACTTCTCATGGATAAAAGGTCCGGTGGGATGGTAGTTTGAAGATTCAACGTTTCTATTGTGACTCTTGAATATACGCTGTGACCTATTTTATGGTGAGTGTGCAGAAGCACCGTTTCTACCGAGGGAATTTAGTAACGAGTCACTTAAACATCGTATCGGCCTTTAAAACTGGAGCTCGGCGAATGACAGTCGAAAACTAAACTCTTATTTCGTCTTTAAGTGCTTTTTCGGCTAGTCACGCATTAGCGGCGAAAGTGCATGAGGACGAGGACATTTCTATAAGTCGGGTGAATCAGAGCGAACCACTTTCCAAGTGACTTCTTTCTATGTGCGCCCTTTATCTATGGGAACGTCTTACGGTTTCCACATAGTGTCTTGAGATTTAAGTGCTCCGATTGTACCTTTTGTGCAATTTCTTTTCAAATAATATACAGATCGTGCTCATTGTTACATCAAGCCATTTGAACAATGTGCACAACCCTTTGCGGTCGACAGATTTTACCTTTGGGAGTAGCAGCAGGTCGGAGCATGTTTGTCACTTCGCACTTACTTCTCTTTAATACTACTCTTTATACGTAAAAATCAATTTGGCATGTACCAGTTAAATGGAGCTTTAGTTTTAGAAGTTCATTAGCAAGCGAATTAGCAAGCTGACTTCCAGCGCGACTTCAGGTGTCTCCGCACCGGGAACATAGACTTCTACAACGATTTGAAAATGTCCCCGCTACGGAAACGTCGACCTAATTAGTGAAAATCAATTGAAATCCCTAATTTTACTCCAACCATACTCTCATTGCAACAGTTCAAACCGAAATATTAAATTCAATTTCTATCAATTTCCAACTTCGTCAACCTACTATCATCGCATACGACACGTAGTATCTACTAACCCAATTTCCGCTCCACATTATCAATCCCCCAACGCATCCGATAATTGCGATACCCCTTATCATTCACCATCCAAATAAAACTCTCTTCGCTTATCAAATCCACACCCACGTCCGTGTTACGTATCTGTGGATCGGAACTTGAAGATGGGAATCGTAGAGACGGAAGTGACCGACGAAGAACGGTGACCTCTGGCTGACTTCTGGCTCGGCAGCCACTGAAGCAAGATGAGTCATTGAGTTCTCGTCTAGGTGGGCCGACGAGGCGTAGCGGATACCTGGACTCTCGGTAAGCTAGTCATGCCTCTCTTCGGCAAGTAAACGGGATGCCTACCACGTACGTATTGCATATACGTGCTCTTCTATCCGCAGACCACTGCGGTCAGCCGTATATCAGTCGATGAAGGAGGAGAAACGTTGATGGAACGATCGAGAGAGAAGAAAGGCAATTGGAAACACTGGGTACTCTGTGGAATAATGTTTCTCAATCGTGATTTATCGTGTTAGACAGGAATCGTTTGAAATGATTTTGATTAATTTGTCGAATTTAAGAGTATCTTTGGAGAACGTGACAAAAGGTGATGATATATTTTAGTTGTAATGTGATTTTTTAAGTGATAATGTTACAATGTTGAAATAATTTTTTGACAAAATGAAAAATGTTAGAGACAGATTAATTTTGAAGAAATGTTTTTGGGATATTTGCACTCGAGGGGAAAGGTGTTAAAGCTTTGAAAGAGGGGAATTGTGAGGTGGAAAAGATGATCGATTCGATATTTGTATTTGATGAGATAGACGTGGAATATGCACAGAATAGTTACACTATCAATTTGGAGAATTTTTAGAATTAATCGGGCTATCTTGATGGTTTTAGTGTTAACACTAGAACTACCAAGGTGGTCAAAATGACGTGTTCATCATTTTTTGTAATAACTTTTTAAAATTGCAGAAGAGCCATAGAGTAAATATTGTAAGTCCATCTTATAAAATATAAATTACTGTATTAATCGTCCTTCCCATCTTTCGATTTCTCGTTTTCTCAAGTATTTATTTAATGTAGTGAAGTATAATAGATTTAATGCTTGTTGTTCTAGTGTTAAAATCGCATTTTATGTGATGGAGTTTGCAAAAATTCCAAATTCCTTTCAAAAAGTATATTCAATTATTTCCAGTCCCCATTTTTGATACAGCTGAAATAAGAAACGAGCGATTAAGAAAAGGAGGAAGAACCTCCAAAAGGTTTTCAATGGGGAATACGAATAATATCGTTTTGGAGCTAATTGATTGTTATCTGTGATATTGTTTTCGGCAGAAACAAAACTGCCAGCGTTGTATATGTTATATTTAAATACACTCAATAAATACTTTAAAAAATGGAATTACGAGGTGGAATAGATGATCTATTCGATAATTTATATTTTATGAGATAAACCTAAGAGTTTTACAGCATTGTTCTCCTACCAATTTGGGAAAATTTTAAAAGAAATTCGGCCTCGGTCATTTTGATAACCTTTGTAGTTTACTATTAAATTCTAATCTCTAAAAAAACACGACCAACAATCCCTTTAAATGCCCAACAGAAAAATAACAAATTCGACGTGACTTCAAGCACAAAAAATCGAATTAACACGTTGAGTGCCATTGGAGTCACCGGTGATCGGCCCTACTGAATTCAATGAAATTTGATACAACTTTCAATCATAATATATACGAAATTTCTAACACAGTCAGCATATAAATTCTGGTATAATACTACTACTCAATTAAATACTACTATTCAAAAGAAAATCCTACTAAATATATCCATTTGTATCTTTAAAGTTTTCGCTGCACAAACACTGGATGTTAATAGAAAAAGTATCACTTCAATAAAATTGATAAAAGCGAAATATTATTGACGTTCAACGTGTTAAACCTACAACTTTTACCATAACATTCCCACCAGTATTTCTAACCCAATAGAAACTATCCATTCAACTCAATCCTACCTCTGCTCTCCAACGGAATGCGCCTCTAGATCCTTTTCAAATCCGACTCACTAAATAACCACTAAGAAGACAGGAAGGAAGGAAGGAAGGAAGGAAGGAAGTGAAGGAGTAAGCAAGCACAGAAAGAAGATGAGGAATGCGGAGAGGAAAAGGCGAAAAAGACGCTGATCGTGGAGTGGGTCAGGAGAGGCGGCGCATCCTTAAGGTGCAATCTACGACCACTCACCCGCCTACGAGTTCGCACATACACCGCCAAGAAACACTTACACACAACCACCAACCAGACTACTTTCCTTCCTTTCCTCCCTATCTATCCTCCTTCCCTTTCCTCTCTCCCTCTCTTCGTCCTTCACGCAACACACATGATATAAAAAGCGGAATAAAAACAGCCTGATACAGACGTGGCAAGAAAGAGAAAGAATCCCAACACATAGAAAGATAAAAAGTAAAAACACCAAGTGAGAGAAAGAGAGCGAGAAAGCGAGGTAATACCCCAAGCGAGTATATCGCGACGGGACTATCAAACAGGGGCGGATACGGCGAGTGGCCGATTCTCCCCGCACCATAATTCTCCTCCCAATCTGCGTGGGTGTACTCTCGGTTAAGGGGATCTGACCCACACAAGTACAAAGACGCCCTCGCACATCCTCAACAACTGTTACACACACGTTCGAACGAATGCAGAAGTCACTCTTGGCGATCTGTGCCTGAGATATGCAGCACGAGAGAGACGAGGGACCGGACCTCAAAAAGAGGAGAGATGTTTCTGTAGAGAGAAATAAAGAGGGTCGATACTCCACCGTTCTACCTCTTCATGGCGATTCTCTGGGTTTACAGCAGAAAGAGAGAGGATGGAGGAGAGAAATAGAAGGTGGGATAGGAAGAGAGGGCGACGTGGCAAACGGAGAGAACTAGCTGAACCGGTTTGACGGACCTCGACTGGTTTCATTAAACCCCGGTTGTAACCTCCTCCACTACCTCCTCCTTCTACAGTTCCTACGAGGAACTCCTTCCACCGTCTCGTGTCTGTGTATACGCACGACTGCGGCTGAAAAGCCGCCGTGGCTCGTTTCGTTCTACAGCCAAGGGGATTTACCTCTCTTTTACGAGAGAATATAGAATACCTTGGGATAGAGGGAGAGAAAGTAAGAGGGATATGTAGGAGGGAGAGAAAGGGATGGAGAATGAAGCGTAGACCGAGAAGGAGGTAAGGTGCTAAAGGAAAGTCCCGGATAATTGCCGTGGTCCCGTAATGCCCACACACCGGTGCAGTCTCTTGCAATTCCCGCGGTTCAGGGCCGCAAGATCGTTCGTCGCCGATTACGAGGCTTTTGGTCTCGCGGACGAGCACTTTTTTTTATCGTCTCTTCCTGCCTTGCTCTTTTCCTCTTTGAATCTCTTCGCTGTGCAGTTCCGTGAGAATATCTTCTTGAATTTCGATCAACAAGTATTTCCGTGATTATACTTGATTGTTTGTGGGGAAACTGGTGATGTGGGAAACTATTGTTTTTTGGAGTATTGTAGAGACCAGATCTTTGTTAAGAATTGACCGGTATTTTTTTTAACATCCTATTCACTTCTGATTGGTGATTTGTTGGCAAATACTTCCCTGATACCAATATTTCTTTGAAAATTACAAATTCTTGTCATTGAGTCCTTGGTACAGGAAACCGTAATGATAAATAATAATTTATTAATTGCCGAGGCAATGGATTAATAAGTTATGAGGTCAAAAGCGTTGGGACTGAAAATCCTATTAAGAAGCTACCGGTTGGTAAAGTGTTAAGGATGAAATAGGGACGTTCTGCATTTCAGCTTTAATGATTTTCGTCACGTTTACCTGAGGAGTGTAGTTTTGAGTGAATTTCGAAATGTTGGTGCTATGGTGTACATAGTTGGTGGGAAGTTTTGCTGTGTTAAGAGTAATACCATGGACGTTATATCTACTAAAATTTAGATAGATTGATTAAGTACTTTGGAAAAAAAGGATTGAAGAGAAAATGATGATTGATTAACTAATTTAGTTAATTTAGTAGGTTTAGTTTTAATTGAGATTTGAACTTGGACACGCTAATTAAGAGTTTGATCCTTTAAATTCATGATCAAATTCAAGTTGAATTTTTTTGGTTAAACTGTAATCACTAATTGTAAACCAACACTTATTAACGCTAGATCTACCATGGTGGTCAAAATAACTTGCCGAGAATTTTTTGAAAATGCTTGAAATTTTCTACGTCTATCTTGAGAGCTGTAAAAGATAGAATCGTTAAAGTTTTTTGCTCCCTTCATTTATTTCATTGAGGGATTTATTTGATAATTTTAAATATATGTAGGAATGGGTGGTGCAGAGGTATAAAATGAACGTTACACCTATCCTATTCTACGTTAAAATATAATTATAATAATAAAATGGATGATTAAAATACAATATAAAAATAACACTACGCAGCAACACACACTCTTTCTCAACTCTCTTTTTCGACTTCTCTTTTCCGACTCTATCTTCCGACTGCCTCTCCACTCTTCCAAAACCCTCTTGAACGCTCTCTCTCTCTCTGATTTCATACACTCTTTGTCTCATACACATATCTCTCGGTCCCAAACCATATCAACACTCACTCATCGCATCTCAGTCACACATGCACACACAACACACCCCTACACTCGGCCATCCTGCGAATCTTCGGTCCCCGAAGATACCAAGTATTCTCCGGTACAATATAGCTTTATCAAACCTGCTACAGCCTTGTGATTCGCGGCCTTTCTTCTTCTCCTATCTGCATTACCTCGTACCAATAATTTCTTTCTTCTTTTGTCATCTTGCACAATCCTAGGTATTTTGCTTTGATTTTTAAAAGTCTTTCGTAAGTGCGTCACAATCTGTTTCAACTTAAATCTAACACTTAGTACGAACACTCTTAATTTTTTAACAACAATTATCACTGCTAGAACCTCTAATTTATAAAAATTATAACGCTTCTCCGTGTCTACAGCGTTCTTACTACACAAATAAACGGGGTGCAACGTATTCTTATTCAATAGTCGTTGCAATAGGATCGCTTCATACCCATGCATACTAGCGTCCGTGTGTAACTCCGTCACAGCTGTTGGGTCGTAAATACGTAGCAGCGGTTTCGACACAAGTACATCTTTAAGTCTCCCAAATGCACGCTCACACTCATCCGTCCACTCAAAACTAACATTCTTTTTCGTCAAATCAGACAAAGATCGTGCTATCTGAGCATATCCTTCTACAAATTTCCTGAAGAATCCGGTCAATCCTAAAAATCTTTGTACATCTTTGCAGTTTCGCGGGGTAGGAAAACATCGCACCGCCTTTACTTTTCCCTGACCAGGAGTAATTTTTCCATCCTCTATTTCATGACCAAGGAACTCTATCCGTCGTTTCAAGAATTGACACTTATGCCAGTTAATTTGTAATCCACTTTCAGCTGCAACCTTTAATGTTAATTTTAATTTTGAAAAAGCATCAACATCATCTACTCCCGGAATAACTAAATCGTCGACATATGTAAATACTATTTTGCGATTAATAAGATCTTTAAAAACTTCGGCAATAAAACGTAAAAAACTTGCTGGACTATTACATAAACCGAACGGTGTCTTATTAAATTCAAACTGTCCTTCGGGTGTAACAAAAGCCGTGAGTTTTCTGCTATTTTCTTCTACTGGTACGTGTAAGAAACCATTTTTTAAATCGACCACGGAAAATACTTTCATGCCTACTAAATCATCGATGCGATCCTCTATCAACGGCATCGGGAAATGGTCTCTAACAATCTTTTGATTTAACCGTCGATAATCTATACAAACTCTACTACTACCATCTTTCTTAGGGACAATAACAACCGCACTTGCCCATTCGCTCATGCTCGGACGAATGATACCTTTCTCGAGCCATTCTGTAATTTGCTTGTTCAAAATCTCTTTTTCTTTTGGCGCTAGTCTCCTTGGTCTTGAAACAACAGGTGTATTATCGCTTAACCGAATTTGAGTTTCAATACTAGTCTTTACTTCGTTCGCGGGTGAATACGACTCTACTATTTTTTCTAATTCGTTAGCAAACTGATTTTTAACGTCTAATTCGCCATCGGTTACAACGCAAATATTTTTCAGCTCTTTAATTATATTCATACCATCGTTCCTTTCCGTTCCTTCGTGTTCGTTTACATCCATTCGTTCACTTACATTCACACCCTCACTTTCACTTTCAGGTACTTTACACATTTTCATTATACGCCCCTTAGAAATGAACACTTCAACGTTTCGAAGAAAATCTTTACCAAGGATAACCTCGTATGGTATCGCATTCGTTGGCACCACGTATATTTTCGTTCTATAAACATCTCCATCCACGCATATCACTTCGTCGAACGATCCCATAACTTTAACCCTGGCATTACCGGCACCAGTGATGCTCATCACAGTGTCACTCAGTTTTTCATGTCCAATTTCCCGGTATTTATCAGCCCGCATTAAAGTAATGTCACTACCGGAGTCAACCAATGCATTTAATTTCTTTTCTCGAACTTCAATCTCTTTAAGATCCTTGGAACTCACTATACAGTTAACTCGTGCACCCTTTTTACAATTCAACGAAATATGTCCGAATTCACCACATCGAAAACATTTCGGTCCTTTTGCCTTTTCCGGGCACATTCTTATATCATGATCCTGTGCACCGCACGAAAAACACCGGTATTTTTTCTCCGTGGAAGGCGATGACCACTTCTTTTCCTTCCAACCATCCCTCTTGTCCATATCCGACCTCCGTGTAGATTTCATTCTCTCCTTCATCTGGTCGTAAGCTTCCAAATTTCTTTTCAAAGTTTTCAAAGAGCGCGACTGATACAAAATAACTTTGTTGCTTTCATCATCTACTATACCGTTAATAATGTGTTGTACCAAGGCCTTCTCTTCTACCTTGGCGACAGCCGCAATCGTCTTCATCGCGTAAACGTATTGACGCGCACTTTCTTTTGGCAATCTTTTTCTTTTTGATAACTGGGCATGAACTTCAGTACTAGTTATTTCAATTTTAAATTCGCGCAACAGCCTTTTTTTAAGAATTGCCCAGGACGTAACCCCTTCCTCCGCACTTATAAATTGCTTGGCAGATCCTGTCAGCATTCTCTTCCCATAGATAAACTTTTGTAAATCGTTCCACTGTAAAAGTTTAGCCATATCTTCAAAATCTGCCACCCACTTATTCACAGAGGCTTGATTATCACCCGAAAAACGCTCGAGACTTTCTTCGACATCGCGAATTGTAATTGCAGCAGCAGCAGCACGTGGTCGGCAATTTCGTCTCGTACTTCTTTCTTCTTCCTCTTCGTCCGAATCCGTGTCTTCTTCCTCATCCGTTTCCTCATCATCCGTATCAGCTTGATTTTTCTTTACGTACTCCTTCAGTCTTTCACGTAACTCGGATTTTTTCCCTATTACAGATAACTGTAACTTCTTCAGTTCTTCACGCAACTGCTTCACCTTCATTTTATCGATCTGATCTTCCGATAGATCGACGATCTCACTAAAAATTTTCCCGTCAACGATTGTACGGTCAGCTTCTTCGTCGGAACTTTGTTTTTGCGCACCATCATCTTTGTGTGTTTCTGCCATCTTAACGACTTAAATCTTCAACTTAAACTTCCAATTCAACAACTGCAATTTTCAACACAACAACTTCAACTTACACCTCAACAACTTTTATACTGTATTGATACTATCTCCACTTTTATTATTTTTTATATATCCCGGACGAGCCCCCAAATGTAGGAATGGGTGGTGCAGAGGTATAAAATGAACGTTACACCTATCCTATTCTACGTTAAAATATAATTATAATAATAAAATGGATGATTAAAATACAATATAAAAATAACACTACGCAGCAACACACACTCTTTCTCAACTCTCTTTTTCGACTTCTCTTTTCCGACTCTATCTTCCGACTGCCTCTCCACTCTTCCAAAACCCTCTTGAACGCTCTCTCTCTCTCTGATTTCATACACTCTTTGTCTCATACACATATCTCTCGGTCCCAAACCATATCAACACTCACTCATCGCATCTCAGTCACACATGCACACACAACACACCCCTACATATATAATATTAAATAAATCGTCGGTAGATCTAGTTGTTAATCGTGGAATAAAAATAACGTTTTTAAATGTAACTACTTTTAAATTGAATTAACTTTTTTCCGTCCACGAAAACTGTTATGGCTGCCAAAGAAAAAGTCTGCTGGAAAATCAGCAAAAAATGAATCCCATCTACGCGCACACATGAAATTTTCCAAGAGAAAACTTTGAAATTCAACGTCGAAACGAAAGTTACAAGAATCTCAGTTTAAAACTCGAACGTCAGTCGGAAATATGAAATCGATTCTCCATTGATGGACCTCGATTAAGGTCGTCGAGTATTCGCAGTAGATTCCGTGAACACGATCACGAGAATTTCCCCCAGCATAATATTCTTCCCATTTCTTAAAAATCGATTCGATGCGCCCGGAATTTCAAGAGTTTACTTTTCATAATTTTACTCCCCATATCTGAAATACCATTACCGAATTCCTATCCTCTTATTTTCCCCATCGACTCCATGAGACACGTAATAACACACGGACTTTTTTTTCCCTCCTCTTTTAAATGCACCGATTACCCGTAAAAATTCCACTTTTCACCTAGAACGGATTCCGCGACAAGCACCTAAATATTCTCGCAATTATTTCACGGTAGAGGCGAATTCACCGGCGCATTGGGATTTCAGCGGAACTACCCTTCCCCATTTTCCTACCCATTCGCTTCCCCATCATACTTTTTCTCCTACTCGTGCAAAAGGGTGCTCTCCATGGCGAAAGGGAGAAAGAGAGAGAGGGTTGTTTCAACGAGGGATTCTGCGAACCGTGGGACTGCGAACCGCCGGATCAATACGCCGTCGAGTAATTGCGGTGTAACGTCCGTGGGCAGAGCCATCGGAGGGAGCGAAGAAACCTTCCCTCCCACGACTCCTATCTGTGTTCTACTCCCCCTCTCAAAACACGTCGATATGCAAGCCCGGCAGATATCGCGCTTTTGGGGCCACACTGCCAACTGGGATGGAATGCACCTTTCGTCATGCTTTCAAGTTCCAATGGACTGCGGATGTAGATTTTTTTCTCTTGCGATATGTGCATCGAGTGGTGGAGATGTTGAAAAGGATTTGAACCCTTTGGATTTGCAATGAGGGACACTTGTGCATGCGATGGAATGGGGAATTTTTAAGTTTTCGAGAAGATGTGAAATGGAAAATATTGGTGGGATAGAAAATGATGAGATTATTCTTATGGTATTGATACTAGAATTATCGGCGTTAACCCTTTCGCTAGGGAGTACTTTTCCGCAAGCTTGCCAACACGACAGGAAACAATTCCGCCACGGACGAATAATTTTTGAGGACTAATGTCGTAATGAAAATGATTAATTCTTTAACGAAGTTACAACTCATGCAATGCAGGAAAAGTAAGAACTTATGGTATTTAAAAAATATTTAATTATAAGGTATGATCTTATAATAATTCTGCGGATGAAATTTGGTCGGATGACCATAGTCACAGGTAGTATGGAAAGGGTTAAATTTATTGTATTTCAATATATTCAATATGTACTTTGGAAAAGGAGTAAGGAAGGGGTGGGAAAGATGATTGATTTGGGAAGCTGTATTTTATAAGATCAATGTAGAATGTTTGTTCAATGAGTGGTCTATGAACTTGGAGAACATTTGGAATTAGTCATTTTGAATTGCTTGGTAGTTCTGGTGTTCACACGTTCAACAGTGGAAATAATAGTTTTTCTGGTAAATTCGTATCTTAATAAAGCAAAAACTTTAAAGATAAATAGATATTCGGCAAACATTTATCTTTTTAATACCAATATTTAAATATTTAGTATGTCCGAAAATTCATAGGTAAATATTCCAATTTAGAAGCTACATGAAATTTTATTGAATTTAATAGTGCCGGTCATCGATGACCGCCATGGTAAATAGTATCGAATTTTTTGATTGATTAAAATTTGGGATAAAAACTTTCAGAAACGCGTGAGTTAATATTACGGTAACACTAGATCTAAGGGCGTTGAATCTGTTATTCGTGATACATTGAGTAATCATTTAAAAAACAGAAGAATCAAGTGGCAAAGAAAATGATCAGAGAAGTAATTGATATTGCAAGATCCTCGTGAAATATTCACTGCACTGCTTCTCTAAAAATTTTAGAAATGTTTACTCATAATCTCGCTTCTGTAAATCTACGATATTGAGTTAGATATCAATAGTCATTGATTAATTTATATTTCTTCAAATTAATTATGAATTACAGCGTCTGAAGTCTCAACAAAAAAATAATGCCAAACAAGAAGTTAAATTGCTGAAATGAATGCACTAACTCTAATTACTTTCCACGCAATTATTATTTCACCCCCATAACACATACTTCTAACCTCAATAATTTAAAAATCCAGAATCATAGATATTTTCCATACAATAAATCTCCAGTACCAACGATAGCAAACTCTCAAAAAAAAAGAAACAATAAGATCCACTGAAACGATGTAATCTCAATGATTTAATCACCGCCACCCTTTCTTCTCGAAAAGCTCGAGCACGTTCCGTCCAACACGATCCAACGACGTGGATTGCGAAAAGCTAGCCTTATCGTTAATATCGTGGGAAATTGTTTCAGTGTCGGTGTTACGTGGGAAACTATTTCGTCGAAATTATTACGGGCGAAACTATCTCTACGGAATTCCTCGCGTAATTTTACCCACCACGAGGGTGGAAGCGTAATATCGGAGGGAACATTTTTATCGGGGACCATGAACGCACACGACCAGAATGGCGTTCACCCGCTAACAACGATTATTCTCCGTGGGCCAGGATATTTGAAAAATTTTCGACGATAAAAAAGATAAAAAAAAAAACTTCCACCTATTTTTCCTTCCGTTCTGTTCACCACCGGGAGGCCATTGCGATCGTCGACCTAACGATTTCTGCCTCGAGGAAGAAACTCGGTTGCCCTGGTTGAAATTAGTAAATTACGACTCTCGATTACGTGGTAGTTAAAGGTAATTGTTACCGTGGCTACGATCTTGACCGTACTCTTGGAGGGCACCCCTCTAATTCCTCCAGGTACTCATCTTACTCGAAACGATACCAGAGTTACAAGACACTCTTTTCCGACATTGTTAAATTAAAGGAAGACTTTCAAAGACTACCACTCGAGAGGATACTTGAGCGATCGCTTGGAGCGACTCGACGAATCGCTTGGTCGTTCGAGGGTACCATAGGAATTTCAAGGTCGTTCGTTCAAGGACGAGAGAAGGGACTTGCCACGATTTAACGAAGAGACATCGTACGCTCCTCACAGACACCGATCGGGATCGTTTGTTGTCTCGATAATGAAAGGGAAATATTCCTCGTTCGAAGCACTCGTTAAACTTTCCGATCCGACGAGATTTCAAGTGTCTTCTTTGCTAACGGGGGATTTAAGTTTTCGTCGGCGGGATAAAGAATAATGTACTGTGGAGAAATATGAGGACGTAGTGATGTTGGAATTGTTCGGTAAATGTAATACAGAACGGCAATTTGAAATTTTTGTTATTGTTTGTAAAGATAATTGATCGATTGTGTTGGGAAAATTGTGGTAAGGGTGAATATTGGTAGTAGATTCGGGAAGGTTGATGAATTGATTGGTTTTTAATTTTTTTTAGATTTCTAACGTTGTCTGTCCTTCAATGTTATTCTTCTGTCTTGTAAAGATTAACCCTTCGAGGACGACGGGCGAATATATGCGGTCGGAGAGAAGTTTAATTAATGCTTATGGATGCATCTATACACAAATATTATTCCGCAAATAGTAATTTATAACTTGTGTACATTAAGGCAACGATTTTCTGATAAAAAAATAATTTTCGATCGCCAAGTAAATGATTATCTCTCAATTTTCGAAATAGTCTCCGTTCGCAAAGGGTTAACAGACTATATTGACCATTTTTTTCTCTCATTCAACAATTAATTCGACTGTATAATACTAGACTATCAGATAATGGCTTCACTACATAATTAATCTTCTCAGAATGAGTCTGTCGCTCGTAAAAAAAATAAAATTCTTTTTATACTTGACGGTGAAAAATATTTTTATCCTTTTTTAATTTTTTTTACTTAACCCCTTGCCATACAATATCAAGCGACATTCGAGAAGCGATAAAAGGAACAGGAAATTACAAAATTTCCCAAATGATCAAATCATTTCTAAGCCATTAATATCGCGTTAAGTTTCACGCTATATCAAAAATCAGTAATAAATTTTTACTTAAGGTAGATCTAACTGGATTCAGAACTAAAAGTTTCTTTTTTCATTAGAAATGAAAAAAATTGCGTAAGAATTAATGCAGGGGCTAACGTCACAGAGGTCATTTCATTCACTTTTTAGACATTAAAAAACATCTTTCTCTATAACTATGAACTAAAAAATTATGAAAAAATTCAATAATATTCCAAAAACATAAAATAATACATTGCTAATTTTTTATTAGAATCCATCGACTCGTTTTTCCATTAGAAAAATAAAAAAAGATGTTACGGATTCAGCAAAAATTTGTTTCCATAAGGCCCATGTTAAATATGTTATTTTTAAACACGATTTATTCATAAACCGTGTGGACGAACTCGTTGAGATTCCGGTTATAATTATAAAATATCATGAAGAATATATTTTCAAAATTTGAAGGAAATCTATCGAAAAATGATAAGTGCCTAGAACTACTTTAAGTAGTTACTCAGTTTAAAAAAATCACACAACAAGGGTTTTATTCTCGTCTACCGATACACACTATAAGAACAATTAAGATCCACCTGAAAAGTGCTCTAAAAATATTTCCAGACCACAAAGTGTGAATATAGCACGTCTAAATATAAATATTAATCGCCGATAGTTCCAGTATTAATAGAACCCCATCATCCTCCCCACAGATCCCACCCAACCCTTCCTTTTATCCCCATCCACATTCCGCAATTCCGGTGAACCTCTCGTGTCCTTAAATATCATTGTTCCAACATGATGACAGGAAGAAGCCTCGGTGAATGCGTTAATACCGTCATCAGCTAGAAATTCCAAGATCGATACCACAAGGCGTCGTCTAAAAGGTCAAAGGGTTAATTGGATTACCTTTACCATCCAACAGCTACGACACCTTATCTCCGGCATCCTTCCTCGACTTCTTTGTTCTCAGAACCATGGGAGAAAAACAGCGAATTTGGGTTACGTCGGGACCTCAGGAAAAAAAAGGGAACACGGAGGAAAGGAAATGAGGAGAGAAAGAGAAAGAAAAGGGGGGAAAAACAAGAAGAGATAGAGAAAGAGAAGCGGGCGTACATAACGACGTGTACACGTATAAATAGATAAAGTGGAAGAGCCGGAGAGAAAGACGAAGGCGACGGAAAATCTTGGACGTTCGCCAGACGTCGCGAGATAAATAATTTATCACCATCGTGTAAACGTGAGGAGCCGGGCCAGCTGGTCCCTCCGCGTCGCGCGACTACCACTTATTCGTCATTGTCCACTTTCTCCTTCTCTCTTTTCCTTTCTCTACCCCTTTTAACTCGCGGGAATAGCATTGTACCAACGTTAAAGTAGCAGTCGGAATGCCAACATTACTGAAACATTTCGACCTCTTTGCCTTCCTTTTCGTGTACCAGTATGAATGGCGAACGGACGCGGGGGGAGACAGCCGATCGCATAAAACTGTCGTCGTAAATTTATCGCTTATCCGACGGTTCTTTATATCTTCGGAGGTTATATCTTGTGTATCGATTGTCAATAGACCTGTGTACCGTGGCAATCGGCCTTTAATCTCACGAAAATTGCTCGCTGGAGCGTGATCTCGGTATACTGCCGATTATTAAGGGTGTTGGAAATTTCTTTAGGTTTTGTCGATCGACTGTAGAATGGAATGGAACTGTGATATTCTTCGACAACCTCAAGAAGTCTCCTCGGAGGTAGACCTGTTTCGGCAAGATCCGATTCGCCAGGCGTCAAGATATTTTAACCCTTTGCGGACGACGGGCGAATATATCCGCCCTGAGAAAAAAATTGGTTATAGTTTGTCGGTGCATATATAAATGGTTAGAGTTGAAAAATTAAAATATAATCGTTGAAATATTATTTTACAAAGAGTAAATTTCAACTTGTATACATTAACAGACTGTCGTTCCGATGAAAAAGTGTTTTTTCATCGCTAAATAATTGATAGTTTCTCGATATTCAAAAATGCCTCCGTCCGCAAAGGGTTAATAAAGATATTTCAATGTTACGACTTTGTCAAGTGCCTCCTTCAGGAGGCTGAGCAGGGTGAATTAAATAAAAAAAATGGTGCGAATAGGCGGTCTTTAGCGAGAAGCTCTGTCGCTCAGGAGACTTCTTGAGGTTGTCGAAGAATACATTGTGGCTGTTTGTGATAGGGTGTTGTTGGAATTTTTGTCTCTTTTTGGGGTTTAAGTTCTGTGGTCGGTGGGTGTAGGGCGTACTACTTCAGGTCTCTGAATCATTGGGTCTATGATATGTTAAATGATAATTTCGAAAAAATTTCCTAGATCTGAGGGAGTATATTAACTGGATTGATTGCAGGTCTGAATCTTTATATATCCATCATAATTTTGATTTTAATTGATGTGGCCAATTTACGTAGGACCAACTGTTTCAGCTGTGCTCCAAATCATTGAGTCTATCATATGTTAACTAATAACATAGGAAAAATTTCCCAGAGGTGATGAACTTTGTGAACTGGACAAGTTAATGGTGATTTCAAAGTTTGATATGCCCACCATTGCTGCTCGAATGAATTACTATAGTTGATTTGCTCCAAATCACTGAGGCTCTCATATGTTAATTAATAATTTCGGTAAAATTTCCCAGATGTGATGAACTTTGTGAACTGGACATATTAATTGCGATTTAAAATTTTTATATATTGACCATAGCCGCTTGGTTTTAATTACTATGGCTAATTTTCCTAGGACCAATTGTTCCAGGTGGTTTGCAAACCACCGATGCTATGAAATACAATGTCTATCGCATAGAAAAAGATTCTCATAAATTTTATTGGTTACTTAGAATGCTATTACACCTATTATTAATGTATTATCATGTAATTAATTGACAGATAAATGATGAAAAAATTTGAGTTATTGAATCATGTTACGGTTCTTAAAGTTATTCTGTGAGAATGCTATTCTGATTGCTTAAGCAACAATTTTCCGCAACTGATATATTACTGTTGAAGGTGTTTGCTCACTTGTAATTAAATACGCAAATTATAATGAGCAAAACAGGGAATAGAAGTTGGCGGATGTAATAATTACAAGCTTTCTCGTACGAAGAAGGCGACACTTGCAATTAGATCATGTAACAGGTTTCTAGAATCTATTACTTGCAAGAAAGGAATAATTAATAATGCAATGAAACCATTAAATAACATAAGGCAATAAAGTGTAAAATACTGATGTTCATATTTTGAAAAACTTGACACAAACAAAATTATTATATAATCCATTATTGAAATGGAGAAATTATTTCCTTTCTGCAAAGTCAAATAGTTCTCAATTACGATAACTCCAAAATAATTAAATTTTAATTATACCGTCTATGTATTTATAATCTTCCCAAAAAGTAAACGACCGAGAAATTAAATAATTACGCCCACAAACCTCATAATAATTTCGTTAAGACTGAATAACCTGCTCTACCGTCAAATTTCGTAGCAATAATAACTAAAACACTGGCCATAATAGTTATGGTGTTTCAAACTCCCGCTCAGTTAGTCACACTGTCAGTTTAAACTTCAAATTTTACAAAAAAGAACTTAAATTTCCCATCACATCTGATAAATTCCTCCAACATAATATACACATCACAACTCCGATTCGAATCTCTCCGATAACTTCCACTCAATCTAATCAAATCAATTAACTCCAAAAGAATTCCAAAAAAAGAAAGAAACCCAAATCATCTCACCAAACCAACCCAAAACAAACAAACTGCCCAAAAACTTCCAAAAAGTCTCTTCGCGCATAAATTCCCCTAGCGAAATTGCCAAAACTAAAACCTCCCCTCAGCTAATCGCTCCAACAACGATCCAACATTATCCCGAAATAATTTCCCCAATATTACCCCGACAAACTAACGATATTCATTCGTGCTACGAGACTTTGTCTTATTAAATTCTACCGTCGACTGAAACGTTTATAGCGGCGTATTCCATGCCGCATTGCAAGTGTCTAATCCGAATTCTCTCAGAGTTATACAGCCCGTCGGACACGCTCGCTTTTGTGTCGTTACAAGCGGCTGTTAGCATTCTGTCCGTTGAGCTCTCAGACGAATAAATAAAACTCATCGTCGTACGTTATATCCTGCATTACCACGTTGCGTTACAGTGGAATCTGCACGACGTCTATTTACTCTTCGCTCTGAAAGCTCACGCAATGTATCGTTGGGCCAAATAAAAATGACGTTGAAGATATATAGACGGATTATCGATTCCCCGGGTTCTGCGGTATTCGCGAAACGTTCTCCATCGTACGACCGGCAATCTGGGTTAAGTGTCGTTACGTATACGGAATTTAGTTTAAGTCAATGTTGACTCAGCTTTCGTGAAACGACGTGGAATTCGGAGCTCATAGGACGGGAATAGAGGAAGCGGGTTAAAAGCATCGAACGGGTCATCGATCAGGCTGACACGTCATTCTTGAGATGTGATACCGATGTGGATTTTGTATTGAAGAATCGGTGATTTTGTTGGGTACTTTGTTGTTCAGTTGGTTCCATTGTGAAAGGTATTTTTCTTTGAGAAGATATAGTTATGAAGAAAATTGATCTTGCGTCTTTGGATGACCTTGGATTTTGAGTTTCACTGGCTTGGCGTGTTTGATGATGACTAAAAGAAGAGCGGTAGAATTTCTTCATTGGAGAAAAGTAGATTTTGCGTTGAAGAATCGGTGATGTTGTTGAGTAGTTTGGCGTTGAGTTGGTTTTATGGCGAAGGGTATTTTTCTTTCAGGTGATATAGTAATGAAGAATATTGATCTTGTGTCTTCAAATGACTTTGGATTTTGAGTTTCACTTGGTTGTTGTGTTTGCTAGATTAAAAGAAAAACAGTAGAATTTCTTCATTGGAGAAAAGTAGATTTTGTGTTGAAAAATCGATGATGTTGTTGGGGGTTTTGTCGTTGAGTTGGTTTCAGTATGAAGAATATTTTTCTTTGAAGTGATATAGTAATGTAGAATATCAATCTTGCGACTTTGGATGACCTTGGATCTTGGGTTTCACTTGGTTGGCGTGTTTGGTGGTGATTGAAAGAATAGGAGTATGATTTTTTTATTGGAGAAACGATGGGGACTTTGAAGCTTGTGTTGGAGGGTATGGTTGTTGATATGGTTTTATCCTTAATTTGATAAGTGATTAATCACTGTAAGTGAGTATCTCATTAAAGAAACTAGCATGGTATTTTTGGATCGTCTATTTTTAGTTTTACTTGGGTGAGCTATTTGCAGGGGTTGAAACTTTCTATACTTTTTCTCTTGGGAATTAAATTTTCAATTTGGTTGTTACACTATCAGATCTCATATTTTGATAATGTTTGCATGACTTTAGTTGATGTTTAACCACGATTGGTAGTACAGGGATGCAATGGTAACTTCCAAACTAGTTTTAGTGTCAAACCTCATCTTGTCTGACCCATTTGAAATTCCAATTTCTAGACGAAATATCCATATCAATCAAAAGTAAAAAAATTTCGTAGAAATGAAAAACCGTGTAAATTACAATGACCTCTGTTTAACATTAGAACCACCGGCATTAAATCTGTTAAATTTCTATATATTAAATACGTATTTTTAGAGTTCAAGGGGTGGAAACTATGATCTATTCGAATTAGTATTATATATTAGTACGAAATAGTAATCTTTATTTTACAATATCAACGTAGAAACTCTGCTCTATGACTGTTTTATAAACTAGAAGAACTTTCGGAGAAAATTCGGAACGAGTCATTTTCACTTGCTTTGTAGATTTAATGTTAACCTCAATCTAATCATCTGTATTCCATCAATTTCTTAAAAGCAGAAACTCCAACAGTTTCAAAGCTGCGCCTTTCTTGTCTCTCGCGCGATTTCTTTCCAAATCCTACGCGAATACCACGTAGAAATTTAGAGATGGTAACAACGACAATCCAAAAGGCAGAATAAAAGTATATAACGGGTGATCAATCAGTCTGACACGTGTTTCTTTCACATTGATCCCAGCATTTTCCTACGTTCCAGCCTTATGTATCTGTTGATAAGTTTCTGTCGTCAGCACGACAGACGTTTGACCGTGAAGAGTGGTTTCTTTCGTCGAAGAAACGAGATACCAAGTTATGGTAACAGCCATTCTTTAGTCCCTATCTCCTATCATCGCATCATCCTTTGTTTCATATGCTCAAAGATGCTTCGATTCTTTTTTTTTCTCCTTTCTTCTCCGCGATTTCTTCCCTGCGAATGCCACGAGAAATTCGTGGCTCGTAAAACGAGAACAGAGGAAGCAGGCTAAAAGCATCGAATGGATGATCGATCAGCCTGTCAGAGAATTCTTTGGAGTTCCTCTTCGTCGTTGTGGCAGAGGTTTAAACCGTGATAAATAGCCGGGACGATGAAGAAGTAAAAAATATTTTGTACCACGATGTCTGCTGGAGGGAAACAGTCTACCGGAAGAATATGCCAGTCAGAATTGACGAGAATCTTCTGGAAGATGTTCTAATCGTGTAGCTTTAGATTGTTACTTGTTTGGTACACTTGAAAACGTTTTAAATTCTTTGTTTGTCTTTGGTTCAAGCCTGAGGACATTGTTGATGATAGATTACTCTTGTGGTGAAGTAAAAGACAATATTTTATAATGGAGAATTTTATATGCACGGTGATTCGTTTGTTCATTTATTTAGAATTCTATAATTTTGTTCTTAATTATTAGTTGCTTTTTCCTTCTTACATAAAACAGAATACAAAATAAGAAGCAAATGAGTATTTTTTTGAATGCAGTGGAAGCATTGGGAACCTAATGATATTAGACTACTTTCTATGGGAATATTCCAAAGGAAAAGTTTTGATAGAGAAACCATAAACTGTAGAATGCTCAACAGGAAATGCTTCTACTAGAATTCTGGAGATACATGCTGATAATTTAACCCTTTTAGTGCCGATCGAAAAAATTGATTGAATTAATGACAAATGTAATTGCGAATAAAAAGAATTGTCATTTGGCAATAGTGTAGATAGAACACGCAATATACAGCATAAACAGTGCATTTACAATTATCTATGATAAAATTACTGATATCGTATTAGAAACTAAATATTAACCCTTCGATTCCCAGTGTTAGCACGTCTGCTAATGACGATATATCGTCGTCCGGCACTAAAAGGGTTAAGGGCGATCGAACAGAATATCTTTAAAGAAATGTTCTAGATTATCCTTAATTCTTTGTGGACACAGACACTCTTAAATATTCAGAGAAAATTATTTATATCTCGATTCAAAACAACGTTTTTATCAGAAAATT
Source organism: Cerceris rybyensis (assembly GCA_910591515.1). NCBI lineage: Eukaryota > Metazoa > Arthropoda > Insecta > Hymenoptera > Crabronidae > Cerceris > Cerceris rybyensis. The sequence goes on from OU342795.1 coordinate 11,261,426, forward strand.
ATATGGTTAATGTACATAAATTATAAATTACTAATTGGATAATATTTAAACGGTTGTACTTCAATCCTTCAAGTCCAATCGTGTATACACATGACGATAAGCTATAATTAAATTTTTTTTCAGACTACACATATACGTCACTAGTCCTCAAATGATTAACACGTTCCCTGCCACGTGGGGCGTATACGCCCCACGCTGGACTTTCCGTTCAGGCCGGAAAAATGCTTATTAAAACAGGCGATATTTATAACAAAATTTTATCAAGTAAAATAAAATTTATCACTTTTCTGGTTAAAACATATTAAAATATACACTTTTTTTTTAAATTTATGGTTTTGCATTATTGAAATATTGTATAGTGTACTTCAAAAATGTATTGATTTAAACCACAAAAAAATACGTGGGTCGTATACGCCCCACGCGGCCTGAACGGAAAGTCTTTAAAAAATGGTTTGGCAGGGAACGTGTTAAAGGTGAAACTTAACGCTACAAATATCTTTTTAAACTTCAATGTCGCTGAGTAGATTCATTAGAAAAGAAGAACCAATATTCAGGTATCACTCATGAAATTCCAAACTTTCATCGGTTAAAAATCATCGCCTCTAGTTAAAGAAAACTATTTTAACTCCTGACCTTGAGATCTCTTTCCTGACAGCACGTAAATCCAAGATAAAATTAGAAACTTGGAATAGTAGAAAGAAAAAAGAGAGGATAAACAGATCGATCGTGTAATCGATCAATCCGACACGTAATTCATTCGCAATACTTGGTACATTTTTTTCTCATGTGGCGATCGACACGCAATTCCCGGTGGGTTCTTGTTGAGGGCAATTATACGTAAACTGTGACGACGATAATTGCGATATCAACATGGAAATAAGAGTTATTTATCGCTGGTACTACACCGTGATTAAAATTTTACGTTCACAACACGGAGATCCGTTCGAGATTGCGGCTGAATATAGTGTTTCCGTGGATCGAAGCTCCAAATAGCGTGCAACAACACGGTTAATATTAAGTCGTTTCGCTGATGCTACTGTGTTTTCGTCAATGGAATTCTTTATTCCTTTTTCGTGCATTTTTTGGCTTTAATTTTTAAGGACATTTCGTCTGGTTCATACTTTTGTAGCTGACATACTTTTTATACAGGAGAAATTAGCGCTTCCCCCTTTATCCCGAATACAATCGTGACAATTATTTTGCATTAAAAATGTTAACCCAAGAATCCAAATATTATACTAATACTTTTAATTTTTTTTTCATAAAAATATTTTGTTTCTTTTTACTTGAGTTAACTCGAGATAATACTTTTTATATAGATATCTTTGTTGTAATGCTTTAAGACTATAAGAAACTTAAACAAAAAAATTGTCACATTTCTGGTAAGTTTTTCAAATTAATCCATAAGGAGAACGGTTAAATTTGAGCCTCTTTATCATGATTCCGGACCTTCACCTCGTTATTCACTACACCTTTCTTTCTCTCTTTCAGAATTTTTTGATTTTTTTTTCTTTACTTTAATGCCCATGACTATTTTGCCTAGGAGTTTCCACTTTAGACGGATTTTTAACCACCGAGACTACGATATGTTAAGAGGTTGAACGCGACTGATGTTTCGGTCATTGTTATCATTTCTACTGAAGTAGTACTTTTTATATTAAAATTCCATCTTTGTAAAACAGAAACTTTAAAGACACAAATAGATATATATTCAGCAAGATTTTATCTCTGGACCGCGAGTATTTAAATCCTGAATGTGTAATAAAATTCGTAAATATTACAATTGAAAAGTTATATGACATTTCATTGAATTCAATAGCGCCAGTCACTATGGCAGGTAACGTATTAAATAATATTTTAGGAAAAATTTCACAGAGATGACGAGAATTTGAAGCTGGATCCACTGATTGCACGTCCGACAGTTTTATTCTCCATTGTCTCTCCAATGGAATTTAAATTAAAACATTAATAAACGGACATACGTGGTATTGTGAAAATATTCATATATCGGTGAATTTATTTGAGATTTAGTATATATATTTATTTCCAGCGAATATGCATTTGACTGTGTTCTGGCGATAAGAGAATTTAATATTTACTTATAATAACAGACAATGGAATTTTTATTGTATGTTGTTTCACGTGTCGTGTGCGACAAAGCGTTGTTAAGCACTTTGTCGCAAAGTGCCAATGTAAATTTCGTACCTCGGGTCCATTAACACCTCCGAGCTGCATAAATACTTTTGCAGCAAACTACATTTTGTTGCAATTTGCATCGGTGAAGAGAGAATAGAGTAAACGTGCAACTGATTGGGAAAAATATTTGTGAAACCGGTATTGATGATATTCAGGCAATTTAAAAATTGCTCTTGCGCTTCATTTAATGGAATGTTTATGTACCAGACTGAGAATTTTGCCTAAAATAAAACAATTTATCACCGGAAACATAATAAACATTGAATAATAAACTCTTAAAGGATATATATGCACTGACTTATTAAGTGAAATTCAATTTTCCTGAATACAATTTCATCATATTTCGAGAATAACTTTATCTCAAAATCAAGAGATGCAGAAAATTATAGATTCAGTAATTTATATTTGATAAGATAAATGTGGAGTATCTACTATGTGAATCTCCTTTACACAGGATCGGCGTGACTTTTGGCGGGGCCGAGGCAAGATCAAAAATCTTACAAGGTCACAATGCACATTCAAACCCGATACTTTAATTTCAACGCCTGAAACACGCCAAATATTAAATCTCACTATATAATGCGTCCTGCAAAATGCGTGATGAATTTTTGCAGACCTAGGGGCCTTTCAAAACGCGGGGCCTAATTAAAAAATTTGATATCAACATGTAATGTCAACATTTGGAACACGCCAAATATTCAATCCTACTATATAGGGCGTCCTGCAAAATGCCAGATGCCTTTCGTAGACCGGGGGCGTATCAAAACGCGGGGCCTAATTAAAAAATGTCACGAGACCAGAATACACATTCAACTACGATACTTTCATGTCAACATTCAATGTCAACGTCTGAACTATATCGAATATTCAATCTTACTGTATAAGGTGTTCTGTAAAATTTCTGATGAGCCTTCATAGACCGCTGGGGGGTGGGGGGTTTTCAAAATGTGGGTCTTGCCTATACATGTGCAGTATTTTTCGAAAAAATTAGGAACAATGCATTCTAACTACCTTGGTCGTTCCAGTGTTAATGTAAGGAAGACATTATACTATCGATGATTCCATGGATAACAATTTGGGGTATGCATATTCAACGTAAGTTATCCGAAGCAATAACAGTTTATTCCAACGAAAAGTACGCCCACGTGGCGGCGTTCTTTGCATTCCATGGGAAACGCGTGCAAATTTTCAAGGAGGAACGATGCTTTAGCGATTGGTAGCTAAAACGAGCAGGAGAGAATATCGTGCGCTACGACGGCTAGTGAAAATTTATCGATGACACGTTTTCATCGCGATATACCGTGCATAATGTTACAAGCAAGCAACCGTGAAGGATTGTAGTTAATTTTACGAGCCGGTGCGAATTACTGCCTCCCGGTGAATTATTCTTGCGCGAGTTTACGCGCGCAATTGGGGAAACGTTTGGGAAGTTGTTCATCGTTAGAAGACTTTTAAGTATTTGCAGAGGATCTATGGTGTTCTGCACGTATGTGTTTAATTATGCGATAATAGTGAATGCAATTCGTTTTGATAATTTTCAGAAATTTTCTTTTTTCTTTTATTCAACTTAGGAGCGATTTGTATCCTTTAAATTGTTTTAAAATGTACTGTTTCTAGAATAATAAATGTGGGCGAAAAATATAATAATAAGATCAGTTCATAATTAAAGAAATCTTCCTTTATTTTGTTAGAAAATAAGCAATACTAGAAGAAATAGGTTTAACGAGAAATTTAATAATAGGAGGATGTTGCAATTAATAAAATAAATGTATATGCGCGGTTTATGATATTTCATTTAAAATGTGCTACTGATGGACGAGGCATTAACTTGGTGGTGCATTTAATAAAGGTAAATTTGTGTACACGAATACATTTAACTTTTGGATATTTATAATTAAATTTAATGGCCATAGTCAGTGCAATTTATTCTGATAATTTAACAAAATTTTGTAAGTAATTTTACGTAGTATATAACATTATCGACCATTGTAATTTATTTTAAAGAGTACGATCGATAAATGAGTTAATAATGTTTACAATGTGTTTATTAATGAGGGAAATTTGAATCGATGGGTATAATATTTAATCTGGAATGTGCAAGTGATAGATGAAGAAATAATATTAGTAACAAATTCACTAATGAGGTAAATCTGTATGGATATGAATAATATTTATTTAAAAACGCGCAATGGGCAAATGGCCAAATAAAGTTAGGGGCTGATCTGTTAATAAAATTTGTAGGTAAATATAACATTTAATTATTTCGATAGATTTATCTAATTAATAAAACATTAAAACCCATAAATTTAATCGTCTATAATAATGCACTGCAAAACATGAAACAATTTTAATGATAAATTTGTTAATAACGAGTATAATATTTGATGTAATACGTAATCGAATTTTTTATACGTGTTACTAAATTTATAAAAATTCAAAATGTGTTTATTCATCCCTTTTTTTGTTAAAGTCAAATGCTACATTTGCCTCCACAATCAATAAAATATACGGCCATAAACAATCTAATCAAACAATGATCACGAATGTAAATATTACATCGTGTTGTCTTTAGCAAAAACAACATGGAAATTCAAGCAAACAAAACAGACAATTTGAAAAATATAACGATATCTCTGCTCACGATGCAGATAGCAGAAAAAAAGGGTTAATTGTTGAATTAACTATGAAATTTATTATCTCTACGAATCTTATCGGAAGAAAGAGCGATTTACAATTTTCTGCAAGTTTTGCAGAGATCGTAAATAATCGTTGAAATATTATTACACAAATAGTAATTTATTACTTCGATCCAATAACACTATGACTGCCTCGTAAAAAGGGTGCGTTCGATCGCCAACTAGATGATTGTCTTTCAATTTTCGAAAAACTCTCCCTCCGCAAAGGGTTTAACCCTTTTAGCGCCGACCACAAAAATTGATTGAATTAATGAAAAATGTAGTTGTGAATAAAACGAACTGCCATTTGGCCATAGTTTTCTATAGAATGCGTAATATAAAGCATAAATTGTGTATTTTCAAATATCTGTCATAAAATTACTAATATTATACCAGAAAAATAAATAACAATCCCATTATGTCCGATAACAGAACTATTGCTAACGATGATATATCGTTGTTCGGCACTAAAAGGGTTAATTGCTAATTCGACGTAGGAGTTAAAAGTACAAAGATTACTTCCTACAAAACCTTTAATAGCCTCATCCACCTCTATCTTCAATGCTAATATGTAAAAAATTAATTCGAACCTCCTAGTGAATTCTGATATCTCCCACAAGCACCGATAAAACGAGAATTCCTACGAAACACGTGATGGAACGCACGACGACGAGAAAAAAAAGGTGCGCGAAATCGCGTTCCACGTTTAATCTTACGCTTACGAGCCAGACCGGCAGTTATCGAGGAACGCGGTGTTATCACATTTCGCGTTGATAAGAGAAACGTTTATCGTGTCAGTGGCTTCCTGGACGGCCGACGTGCGGGATTACAAGCCCGATTTTCGACCGGGGAAAGAGAAGAAAAAGAGGGAAGGAGAGGAAAAGTAGAGGAAGGAACGTATACTTGAGCATATATACGGTTTCACTTTGCACGGACCTTAGCCAGTAATCTGATAAGTGTTTGCACTTCGCGGAAATTCAAGGTAGTTCTTTTAAATCACAACGATAGGTAGCGCAGACGAAAATAGAACTGCTAAGGTACACGATTAGGAGATCAATGCATCATTAAACTTACGTTCTTATTTGGTTGATGCCAGGGTTGATATTCAAATGGTGGTAGTCTCTTACCTGTAACAAACAAAGAATAATTTTGTTAATTAAAATGTTACAAATTGTTCATGATGTGTTGAATAAAGTGATTTGAAAAATACAGGCTCTGCTGCTTGTTGGCAGATTTTATGCGAGCGTACCTTTCGACTTTGGGAAGTTTTATATTTTCTTTATGGGAGTTAATGAGGAAAAACTTGAGATCTGAAAACTGGAGTGTAAAGTCGTTTAGACTGGCTAAATTGTTTAGGCCCATCTTTGACATTATCTATTAGCAACTTGACGGTACTTTGATATTTGCTATCTTGTGTCATTTCAATACAAAAGTTCAGGTAAATATATACCTACATTTCTTTAAAAATTGCGGTGCAATAAGTTCAACCTCTGTAATCATTAATAAATTCGAAGGTTGCCTCGGAGGGCGCAAGAGAGTGATATGGTAGACTTACGATGTGCTCTCAGTTGGGATATCGGAGTGCAAAGGGTTAAAAAGAGAATGATTTAGGGGGAAAATATAGTAGCGAATTTTTTTGTAAAGAAACATGATTTAGAAAGTAAAAATGATATTTCGTTTATTTTGTCACTTCGGGAAGAGGTTTATTAATTCTTACTATGCGAAGAAAATTGGTAAAAGATTGTATTCTGCAAATCAGTAAGTATATGGAGAATGTTATTCTTAAAAATTGGTAACTGTATTTGCATATTTCTGTATTACAATAAAGATTTTTAACGTATCGTTTCAACAATTTTTGTTGGCTTTAGAAATCGTTATTGAAATACTATAGTACCGAGTGACGGCCTAGATAGAACAAGAAGTGTGTCAGAGAAGAAAGAAAATGACGATTGACAGTATAGAAATAAAATTAACCCTTCCTAACACGGCAACGCCATATGGTATCGCAAAAAGAGGAACATAATTCACGTTCGAGCCATAAAAAGTATGCTTCTTACGATGCCATATGGTGTCACCGGCGTAGAAAGAGTCGCGGCAGTTCCTCTATCCAAATTTACATTTTCCTTCGGCAACATTGATGAAGTCTTCACAAAAAATTACAATATACCTTACAGATGTTGCCAATTTCATAATTAATATGAATTAAAATAAAATACATTTCTGCAATAATACAAATTAATTCCCTTCCTAAAATTCCCTTACCCTCTAATTTGACTTTGACATTTGTCAAAATACTTTGAACATATGAATAAAGTATCTCGCAAAATCTGCAATTACTACCACAATAAAAAAATCAACATCCAACAGCAAAAAACTTACAAAGTCACATACAATAAACTCGCAAAAACCTACAAAACTAATTCTACCCTCAAATAATACAATCTCAAGAAAAAAGCACAACAGAATCCCACGCGTAACCTGAATAATCAAGTGTTCTACAATTATCTCTGTCAATAGAAAAGCAAACATTTTCACTAAACACCCAATAAATTCAACAAACAATTATCATCCCCAGTAACCTAAATCTCCAAATCAACAAGCACAAAGGAACCTACAACAGTATATTCAAAGTATCGACACCCAACCACAAACATCCACCCAATGAACAACAATCCTTCCAACAGTACAAACAGTCGATTCCACCATAGCCATAACAAGTTAGTAACATAAGACAAAGTCAATAGTTTACTAAGAATCGCAATCACGTTTGTAAAATCAGATCTAATCCTCGCTAATTACCCTTTCAACTCAACTACACCAGCAATCATGTTAAACTGCTCAAAGTTAGTTCAACAGAGGATAAATTCAGGCAACTATACCTTACCATGCACGTCGCTACATCATGTCGCTCGATAGTTACCGAAGGTACAGAAAGGCGACAGACTCACCGTGGAAGTTTCGATGGCGAAAGAGAGCTTAGTAGAGCAAATTTATTAGACGGATAAGTTCGAGGAATAGTTAGATAAGCAGACAGATCGATACGTAACATTCGTGGGCGCATAAAGGACGTAAGGTGAGGATGAGAGAGAGGAAGAGAGAAAGAGGGAATCCTCCGAGTACGAGAGAGCGAACGATGGTAACAGAACCGCCGCAGAAAGCCATTAACAAGTTCGACACGAAAGTCAGAAAGTTAGTGAAACTACCGGCAAGTGGTCGTTGGTGTTGGTGTATCGTCAGTTTATAGCGGAACTTCAACTTCCAACTGTGCTTCTGTATATAGAAGTGTGTGTACGCACGGCGATCGAAAACTTCATGAAAACTCTCCGACTCCTGGCGCGATGAAACTTTTTAATTGATTTTATTTAATCGCCCGTGGATTCTCCTCGTAGACGACGCTGTTGTCCTTGTTGTCGGTGCTTGAGATAAAATACTGGCTGATTTATAGGACGTTCTTGCGTGTTTTTTTTTTAAGGGGCTGGAAATTATTGGGTTCTGGTTAACCCCAGTTTTTTGCGGCACGATGTATGTGTTTGGTGAGGGAGAGCAGAATGGAGGGTTCGAAGGGAATTATGGGGTTTTGCTGGATACATTGTAATGTGTTGTTTTATATGAGGTAATCGAAGGTACTAAAACGTGAGAGTGAAAATATTATGTATTTAACACTAGAACTACTGAGGTGGTCGAAATAACTCGTTTCTCATTTTTTTTGGAAACTTTTTTAAATTTGTAGGAGAGGATTTAAAGTATTTTTAACTTTATAGAGTACATTTTGTACGTTCATGTTATAAAATATAAATTACTAAATTAATCATCCTTTCTGCCTTTCGATTTTTCATTTTCTATAGTATTTATTTAATGTATTGAAATATGATAGATTTAACACCGGAAGTTCTAGTGTTAACAGTGAATCTACTGTGCAGGTCAAATGACCGGTTCCAAATTTTTTTCTAAAAATTACTCAAATTGATAGGGTAACCATGAAATAAATATTCCACTTCTACCTTATAAAACTCAAATTAGGTAACTAATTATCGGTTCCACCCCTTGATTTCTTTTTTTCTATGGTAGTTGCTCACTGTATGTAAATTTTAGTAAATATACCGTCGGTAGTTTTAGTGATAACAATCGATGCTGGCAGTAAATTTATTATATTTAAATGTACTAAGTAAGTGCTTTGGCAAAAGGAAATCAAGAGGGGGAAAAGATTATTAGATAAGTATTTTTAATTATTAAGATAGACATGAAATATTTGCTCTATGGTTCCTCGATCAATGAGGGAAAAAATTATAGAAAAATTTGGAAACGGTTATTTTGAAAGACTTGGTAAATTTAGTGATAAATAACAGTGACTTTTCGCTATCGGCGCGACGATGATGTAATTTGTCAAAGATAATTATAATTAGGAAAGGCGCAGCTGAAAACCTGCACTTTATTATAAAACAAGTTTTATGTCTTTCTATGATAACTGCAAGCTAGAATATTCTATTCAACGAGCATCAATGTAGATAATAAACTAAAGTTTTCTACTCTATAACAGCAGAGAAACATGAAATCCAATGCTTAAAAAGAAAGTTACACTTTCATAAAAACTTCTACAATAACCGACTAAAACTTTTCGTAAAACTTTACACGTAATTCCAGAGCTTTAATAAAAATTACAAGCATCGTAAAAATGGCTTCGGATAACTTTACAATAGAGTTCAATTTGAAGAAGACCAATTTGATCTATCACGTAACTAACCTTCGACTTTACAGTCGATATTTCCCGGATATTTTCACGAACTGTCGATTTCCGTGGTGATTCTCGATAAGAAGTTTCGAAGAAAGTCGAGTGGCCACGATTTGGTGAAATAATTCTCTCAAATCGACTTATCTGCTTTGATTCGATACCCAGAAAAGTTCGTGCAAACGTGACTCAACATCCGACGAGTTTCCAGAGATTAACGTGTCTGCGTTTAGCAGGAATCGCGAGTTTCACGACGAAATGAAACGTTTTGTTGAAACACAGTGCTCGGTCCTTCGTATTCGATTCTCCGGAAACGAAATGCTGACAGATCGAGGTTGGGAGCTTCGAGGGAAAAAGTATTTTCAACCGAGAGTAACACGATTGTAGCTACGTGTTTGAAAACAGCGCAAGTGTAACTTTTATGTGAAAAAATTCAATCTTCTTTAATTCATTGTCAATTGCACATTTTCTCGTTTGAAATGATGGAAATTGGGTTTATTTCATTGAAAATGGTGGAATAACGCAAAAATAACTAAAATTATTAGATCTTTTAAATTTACAGTGGAATACTTTATTAATTGACAAGGTTTTGGTACTGGAACCTTAGTAGTTTTGAAAATACCTAGATGTACCAGGTAGTTCAAACAGAATTTATTTGTACCACTTAAAATTTGTATAATCTTTTGCATTGACCAGATTTTTGCTCTGCTAGATTACTAGCTTTTTTGAGAAAACCTAGATGAATTACATAATTCATTCGCAATTTATTTGTATCACTTAAAATATATATAATCTTTTGAATTGATAAGATTTTGACACTGGTAGATCAATAGTTTTTTTTAAAGCCTAGATGAATCAGGTAGTGCACTCGTAATTTATTTGTATCATTTAAAATTAATATATTTTATTTGTATGAATAAGGTTTATTTAAACATATCATGTTGACTTGAAAATCTTCTCCATTACTCGGTTCACAAGAAATATTTTCTTCTTCATTATATACCTAATTTTAAAAAACATCAACCACTTTGAAAATCTAGGTACGTAAGAAGAAATTGAAAAATTTTAGAAAATATATAACTTCGGTTAAATTATGATCAAGATAATTTTAAATGTTAAAGTAGAACAAACACTTTCACACTCTAAAATAGAAACACACTTTCGTTCCTCGGAAGTTGCACAAGACAAACGCACAACCTTTCCACCCTTTTTCGTAAAAAATTGCGCAAGCAAACGTACTTCTTCCCCGATAAGAGACTCAACTAGAAAAAGTGAATTTGCTGAAATTTGAATTCTACAAGGTTGAAGGGGAAACTCGAGATTACTCGTGACGTGAACGTGACCAACTGGAAAACTCGCACGATCCAGAACAAAGTTTTGATGCTCCACGACGAGGGAAACTGTGGAAGTTATATGGAATCGTGTCTGCAAAACTGGCACACGACTTCGTGGAGAAGTCTGTTCATACTTTGCACAGCAAGAAACACATTCTTCGCTCAACGAAACCTCGTGGCACGATCGACGTCGCCACGTTGATTTACACGTCGTCTATTTTTGAATTTGCGGTACAATTCAAAGTCTTCCAAATGTTCCACCGTCGTTGGATGATCGAACGGGGAAATTTTTGGAGGAAACTATGCAAACAATGTCTCTGTAGAACTCTGGTGAGATGCACGGTGATGAAACTACACCTCGTAATAATAAACTTCTGCGAATAATCCATTACACGATTCCTTGAAGCTAGCCTCTCGTAGTTACTTACTCCTCAGTTTATTTGCAGTGCTTTATCTTCCCTAATATTACACTTCAAACTAAGTCAGTTACATGTTTCGTCGACAAGTTTCCTCGGAATAAATCTACCTACGCGCTTCCACGAAACATGCTGAACACGCCGGGTGCATCGAAGCACGCGCCACGTGAATTTGCACGAAAATGGCCCCATGGGATACACGAAGTTTGGTGGGAAAAAGGTGAATTTCGACTGGGTTAACGTACCAAAATCTTGTTTGGTTTCATTAATAGAATATTTACATGTTTGTATTCTATTAGTGATAGCCGCTCGTCATGAGATACTCCTTTTATTCTATTGATGATTAATTGAAAATTTATGATAATTGAAAATTAAAAAATGCTGTCTAATTGAAAATTAAAGTATAAAAATCAATTATACAGTGATTCTCCTAAATACTCGACACGTTAGTATCGACTTCCCCTATGGGGACGGAGTTTAAGATTCCCCTACTCTCGCAGTTTTCTCTTCTCCTATCTGCGCGACCTGCGCGAAAAAACAAAGATAGAAATAATGAAATCATAACCTCAAATTATGTATGTAGTTTGGCGCACTTCTACATCCCCCACTTTGTAGGTATGACAAACAAAAGAGTATCTACTCTCTCTGTTTATGTAGTAATGGAGGGGGGAACTTTTAGTCTCGAATTCTAGGAATTCCTGTCCCCAAAGGCTCGAGTATTTAGGAGTATCACTGTACTACGATAAGACAATTGAAAGATAGCCGGGGAGCTGTAAAGGCTCCCTTTTCCATCGTCTTTTCCCGCCATGTTGTTTTTGGAATCCTAAAATCCAGCTTCCAAAATTAAATGGCTATCCAGAGTGTATGTTTTAAAAGACTGGGTTTGAGAATTCCAAAAACCAAAATGATAGGAATAGGCTATGGAAAATGTGCGGGTCCGCTGCTTCCTAGCCATCTTTCAGTTGTCGGACTATAGCATATTCAAGGGGATATACTTAAAAGTGTTATAAGCCCCTTTGTCTCTATACCAAGATATTTCAAAGTTTCCAAGATTGCGTAAAACTTAAGTTGGACTCTTTGTAACGAAAACATAAGTATATTTCGCTGCATTTAATTTTTCATTTAAAATACAAAAGATAACATCTATGCTCGGCTACAACAAACTTAAATGCGTTTCATTAAAAAATGGACTTATGCCAGTTTTAAAAGTAGCGCCACATTGTGCATCGATCTACCAACAAAGAGTTCCTATTTTTAAACTAAACAATACCAATTATCTTTAAGTACTTCCATCAAACATTCAAAAATACTTAAGTAATTAACTGTTTTAAGAAAACTCTATCTCAAATTAAAATTCCACGACATTTCATAATTGTAACAAATTTTAAATATGTTCTGAATTGTTATTATACATATCGCGCGTAGTGGAACAGTTCCTAGAGAGTACATGCGAGGAAGTACAAAACTGGAGCCCACTATTTAGAAGTCCGTCGCGTTGCCATCGTCGCCACCATAGAATGCCGGTGTAATTCACCGAAACGCAAGAGAGGAACGACGCACGACCGTTCCAATACTCTGTGTCGTCTGCCAAGGAAACTGGCACACGATTCCCCGGAGCGAACTCCGGGCGTACTTTATGCAGTGCATTCTCCGTCTACAATCTCGTGCCACGTACAAAGCCACGCAGCGGCGCACACGTCCGCGAAACGACGTGCGCGAGGATCTACAGGGTGGCTTGAGAGTTATTGGAGACTTTTTAACCCTTTCAAGACGGATTTTTATTTTTTTTTGTGCGAACTTTAATTCAATATGTTGTTTCATATTTTAAACGGCTTTTTAAGATTTTTGTAATTTTTCAGATTTTTTCGAACTTTTTTATTTATTTTTTTTTAGTGGGACATATCGTCCTATTAGTCCATTACGTTGTTAATTTTTAGCAAATTTTTACATAATTTTACATAAAGCGGTAAAACAGTCATTACACAACGGCACACTACATGTTGAAAGAGAGACGTATGGCAACCCTTCCAAGCAGCGTACGGGGCCTGGGTAGCTTAACATGGGACATCTCATGGGTCGGTATAAACCTAGTACCTAGCTACTTCTATGGTGACAATTCTTTTCACATTCTTTTCGTGTCCTAGGTTTTTATGGGAGGGTTACTCCAATTCCACGTAAATGAAGGGAACAAAAAGTTTAATCAATTCAATCACCTACAGTTTTTAAAATAAATTTAGAAAATTGAAAAAGAAGCAGAATTACAAATTTTAGGGATATTTTCAAAAAATTCAGGGAAAGTCATTTTGACCACCTTGCTAGATTTAGTGTCACTCTATGTTCAATAAATATCACCTGCTTAACACTAGAACTACTAAGCAAGTCAAAATGACTGATACCCAATTTTTTTCACAAATTCTCCAAGTTTATAATAGAGCCAGAATAAACGTTCCTTGTTCGTCTGATAAAACATAGATTACCGAATCGACCACCTTTTTACTTCTCTTTTTCAAAAGTACTAATTTACTATATTAAAATATAATAGATTTATCGTTGATAATTCTAATATCAAAACCGTCATCCCCAAAAGTCAAGCCTACTTAAGACTTCCTCCAATCCACCCTACCAACGCGAATCACCCCATACAGAAGGAGAAGTCGTGACCAAACAGGGGCAAACGGAGCACCACTTATTCCCGCCAAATTTCAATACGTTGAGCTCCAGCAAATAGCACATTAAAATTCTAAATAAATGTAAGCGAAGACATGGCTCTTAGACATCTGACCAATCAGGCCCGCATTCCTTTCGTGCGCCAACTTTCAGTTGTCCACCAGTACCTAAATTCCCTCCAATTTCCCGGTCACCCCGTACACGTATGCGCAAAGCGCGAATAGTTCTCTCCACGTGTCCCAACGGAGAGACATCAGTGGTGAATCCCACCGGCACTTACGTCCTCGCCTTTCTTTCTCTCTCCATTTCCTCCCCTCTTTTATTTCCCACTGAACACGTACAATTCTCTACGAGCCACGGCACACACGGCGCCGAAGCACGCACGCGCGCACCGGCCGGCGGTTCAACGCAATGGGACAGACATGTGCGTGCACATAGAACGAGCCACATAGGAGGAACCCCTCCCGATGCCGCCTATGTGCCCATATAGATACAAGCGCGGTTCCGAGTAGCGTGTCTGGCATCTTCGTATATAGCAACGTGGCGTGGGCTCGCGGCTGGCATGCATTATTCACGAAGTAGTCACAAGCTGAACCCGCTCTTCTCCGGCTCCCACCCGCCCATCTTCCAACGACGGCACTCCGGCACTCCTCTTGCTTGCCTCGCTTCACTGCCGTGATGCGTGCTGGTAGTGGAGCATGTACGGCTACGCGAATGCGACCATCGTACACAATGTATCCTCTCTCGGCGAACCAGCTGGAGATTGAGACTTCGAGACTCGAAAACTCGTACGCCGTGTACGGCGATGTTTGTTCCTTTTATTTTCACGGAGGCGACTGTTACGGTCATATCGACGAAGACCTATTTTCGGGTGATGATATATTGGGATTGGGGGTGACATTGTGGGCTTATTGTAGATGTGTGGTCATTTCGACTGGGATGTAGTGATTTAGGTGGGTTTTGTGCTATGTAGGGTATGATAGATATATCAGGCAGGGAATATTTCTGGGAGGTGATCGAAGAGGATTTGAGTTGGGCTCATTGATTGCGAGGTCAACGTCCTTACTTCTGTGCCCACTATAGCCCCTTGGCTTTGACTGGTATGATCATTTCGTCTAGGATCTACTGCCTTTGGTAGGTTTCGAACTATCGAGGCTATGGGATATATGTCGTAGAGGAAACATTTCCTAGAGGTGATGAAGGAGGATTTGAATTCGGGCCCATAGAATGTGGGCTGAAATTTTTACTTCCGTGACCACTATAGCCCCTTGGCTTTGGCTGATATGATCATTTCGTCTAGGATCAAATGATTTAGGTAGGTTTCGAACCATTCGGGCTATGACATATATTACACAAGAAACATTGGGCCCATTAATGCCAAATCCAAAGTCCTTACCTCCGTGCCCAATATAGTCCTTTGGCTTTGGCTGATGTAATTGTTTCGTCTAAGATGTAGTGAATTAAGTTTCGAAGTAGCGGGGTTATGATATATATATTATATAGGATACATTGGGCCCATTAATTCAGAGTCCAAAATCCTTACCTCCGTGCCCAATATAGTCCTTTGACTTTGGCTGATGTAATTGTTTCGCCTAAGATCTAATGAATTAAGTAGGTTTCGAAGCAGCGAGGCTATGATATATATATATTATACAGGATACATTGGGCCCATTAATTCAGAGTCCAAAATCCTTACCTCCGTGCCCAATATAGTCCTTTGGCTTTGGCTGATGTAATTGTTTCGCCTAAGATCTAGTGAATTAGATAGGTTTCGAAGCATCGAAGCTATGATATATATATATGTATAATATATAGGATACATTGGGCCCATTTATTCCGAGCCCGAAGTCCTTACCTCCATGCCCAATATAGCCCTTTGGCTGATATAATCGTTTCGCCTAAGATATACTGAATTAGGTAGGTTCCAAACCATCGCAACTGTGACATAGATATGATACAAGATACATTGGGCCCATTGATTACGAGTTCAAAGTCCTTATCTCCGTCGCCTTCATGTCCGATTAGGTTTAACTGATATAATCATTTCAGTTAGGATTTACTAATTTAGACAGGTTCGAAACCATGAACGCCATGACAAACATACTATACAGGAAACATTGGGCCCATTAATTCCGAGTTCAAAGCCCTTTTCTCCATCGCCATCATAGCCGATTGAGTTTCACTGATATAATCATTTCGTCTAGAAACTACTAATTTAGGCAAGTTTGAAACCATAGAGGCTATGACATATATATCATAGAGAAAACATTTCCCAGAGGTGACGGTGGAGCATTTGAACTCATTCCACGTATTTTCTCGCAAGCTATAAAAAAGAATCGAATAAACGAAGACATAGAGAGAGTCTTGTTAACCCATCACTGACTTAATTACACTAATAATACCACTGTCATCATTTCGACGTCATTAAGTACGTTTCAAAATTTTCCAAATAAATTCCTGACATCCTACGGCATCCTTTTCTTCGCATTCAACAAATACATCCCCAGCAACATTGAACAATCGTCTACCAAATTGAAACATCCATATTCCTAGTATTATCTCGAACACAAATACCAACAATTTCGTTTGTTCTCCATGCAAGTATCAACCGTATCGTTAATTGTGTTATATCAAGTTTCAATTAATGTTTCGCTATTTTCAAAATTTTAATTCAACGTCGAGCCGCTAAACGATTTGAAACGTAAAAAAAAGCGCGAAGTTCCTTCAATTTGAAAATATATTTCCAGCTAAAAGGGGAGTTTGAGGGACGTCAACGTCAACATTTCCATTAAACCGATAGTGATTTTTTTCCCGGAATTTTGTAATTCGCCATAAATTCACGCAGATGGTACCATCCACGCAGAATCCGTGGTTTGTAATTAACACGAGCGTTCCATTACGACGAGCCATTCCTGTCAAATAGAACCTACATTCATGCATATAAAAAATGTAGGGGTTGAAATAAAAATTACAGCTTGCATAAAAAACAAAGGAAAAAACAAAAACGCGGGAGTAGAAAAAATCTGGAGACTACCATTAGCTAAATTACGTACAGTGCACGATATTGCATTTTAGAGTTTTCAAAAAGTGATTACAATTGCGTCGAAACATTCGAGACTTGACATACGTTGTTAAAATGAAAATCGTGTAGGCAACATGCCGGGATTGTAAAAGCTTCTCCGGCGCTGAAAAGGCAACGCGATCATAAAACCTGTTCCGGCTATGTTACAGTCGATTTGATTTATGGCCGATCTCTATATGTATTGTTACTTTTTTTTCTTTTTTAAATCGCACCGATGCATTGTTGTACCATATAGGGGTGCACACATTTCATACTTATCGATGGATTTGTGATAAAACGACGATTAATTTTAGGTCCATATTATTTTTATAATAATTGTGAGAATTTGATGTTTAACAGTTACAGAAGCATAGATTAATGAGGAGTTTCGATCGGTCTTTTTAAATTTAGACCAGTCCAGAAATATTTATGGGAAATTTTAATTTGCTCTAATTTGGAATTTAATTTACTACATTTTTAATATGCATATGGTAGTTTATACTATTTTTCAGATTTTCAGCCGTAGGAATATTAAAGAATATATATTCAGAAATATTAAAGATGTTATTAGTATATTTAAGATTTTATTTATCAATAATTGTCATAATTATTGTACAGTTTATTTATTGTTTTCCTCGAATATAACTATTTTGCAAAGAGACCAGCTACTTTTATTATATTTTCGAAAATATTTTTTAACTTTGCTGTGACTGGTGAAACATCTTTTCCTTTCTTGCAAACGTAACATTAATTCTTGAAAATAATCGTTGCACACCAAGAGAGCAATATATATTCAAGAAATAATAAAGTGGTAACCTTTTTTGAAAAAAGAAATTATAATTTTTGATTTGAGAAAGATCCATCAACAGTTATTAGACTATTTAAATTTCTTTGTCGGTCAATTTATTTGTGTACATAAAAACTTTTAAAAAAGTCGTAGAACAGTGCAATTTCAAAGGCAACGACTTCAGGAATTGAGAAAAAGCTTTGGTAAATTTGTTATCTTTCACGAAACGTGTACCAGAGAATTCCGTGTCGACGAAAAACAGCCAGATAAAGTGAATTCCGTTTGTTCTTCGTGACTGTGATTAATTAACGCGAATTTTTAATTTCCTCCGTAATAATGTAAAACATCGCGTCGCGACGTAGAAACAAGCGTTTTTTGCTAAATTAGCAGGCCCGAGCGGTGTGTACATAAGTCCACGAACTGAACGCAAAAAGTTCAAGTTTTTGTGAACATTCTGCTCGGATAGGATAAGCGAACATCAGGAATATAATTGTTGTGAAAAACAAGTTTCTTCACATCTCCTGGAGGAAATGACTCGAAAACTTTTATGAATTAAATGAAACAAGACACGAAAAATAATTTTTTCTTAATGTTAACCATAACGAAAAATGCCCCATGAATATAATATGCACGTTAACACGTTGAACGTCACTGGTGTTTCGCTAGTTTCATCATTTTTCAATTAAGTAAAACTTGTTCCATTGAAATCACATCTTTGCAAAGCAGAAGCTTTAAAAACACAAAACGATTAATAGTAAGCAAATTTTTACCTTATTGATACTAATATTTAAATATCGAATGCATTAGAAAATTCGCAAATATTACAATTTAAAAGTCATATGAAATTTTAATGAAACAATAGCGGCGGTCACTGGTGACCCCTTGTCCGTTCAACGTATTAAAACCTAATCTTTCAATATGGCCAAAATTACCGATTCCAATTTCTTCTAAAAATTCTCCAAATTCAAGTATAGGAGCCATGAGATAAATATATCACTTCTATTTTACAGAACATAAATTATTGATCATTCTTTTCGTCTCTTGATTTCTCTTTGCCCAAAGTACTTATTCGATATATTTAAATATAATCGATAAAATATCGGTAATTTTAATGTTAAAAAAAAAGACTATGTAACGCATTCGTATTTTGCAACATTTTGCAAGGATCAACCAGTGTACGTTGGCTTATGTTCGACTACTGGAAATAACCAGTTAGTAAAGAGAACGTAAAGATCGTAATGAGCGAATAATATAAATATCAGATAAATCCAAGGTACGTTGCTTTTATCTTATCGCGAGAGGATCAATATTTGTGTGAGATAACTCTCTAGATTATTCTGTTTCTCTTTCCATCGGCACTTTTGCACCTATTTGCTCAACTGTGTGCTTACGTGTCTACACGCTAATTTTCATCGAATTCTACCTTATATTATGATAAATCGGAATGCGATTATATCGAATTATTACATCATATTCTGGGCTCGTTTATTTATCGTGTGTATCACTGCCTTTCGTTGGTGATCGCGTCAACGATCAATCGAATTATGTTGATACTATTCTCTGAATTTCCTCAACTGTAGATTAATACGTCAATTTTAACTATACATCGAGTGGAATTCCCTGCATCAATTTTGATGTGTACATAGCACAGCAAATACGATTAGTTCGCGTGTAAGTAACGCTGTTTAACTTATCGATATTAAAGTCAAAGAAATTGGTAATAAAAATCTCATTAAGATGGAATTGGCGAAATCCACTCTGAAAGAATTTGTCTCGGTTGATATTTTAATTCTTTTACATTTTTAATGGAGTTAGATTTCCGAGACTCATTGCTTAAGAAACTAATTACTGTTTAGATTCTTTGTCAGTGGCAAAACTGTGAATTTGCAGCGAGTATGGATTTATGACGATTAACACGTTGAATGTCACCAGTATTTCGCTAGTTTCATTATTTCTACCAAAGTGAAACTTTTCTATTAAATTCATATCTTTATGAATCAGATAGGTAGGTGGTCAGTACTCCTTTCTCTTTTTACCACCAATATTGAAATATTCAGTATGTCCGAAAATTGATGAATATTCCTATTTTAAAGTTACATGAAATTTCATTGAATTCAACATCGCCGATGACCGGTGATCCCCATCGTAGTCAACGTGTTAAGAACGAGCTCAGCGACTAATTTTTCACTTGAAACTAAAGCTATAAGTCAACGATCGTTTCACACACAGTGTGTGAATGGTTGGATAAATGCTAAATTACATGCATCAGGTATAATTAGTCTCGAATAGATTAAAAAAAACAAGGTGCTATTGTCACTATTTTCTTACTATTACCCACTTTGAATTTAAAGAAGTTCATTAACGTGCCAATTATGGGCTTCCAACGACCTACAAAATTAGCAGAGCATAAACATTTAAACATTCAACAAAAAGCTTAAATTACTTAACAAAACAATTGCCAGACCTCTACCAAGATCTTTTAAATGCTCACTCCGAAATATTAAACGTACATTGTCAATTTTTCAAGATTCCATTCAAACGATTGTTTAACCATTTTTTTTTCTCGTCGTAAAATGTTTTCGCAACAACATAGTTGAGAACCGGAACAAAAACTCCATGTACCTCGAAAGAAGTGAAAATTCCAAAGGAATAAGAAACACAAGATGCAC
This sequence comes from Cerceris rybyensis, assembly GCA_910591515.1. Lineage (NCBI taxonomy): Eukaryota > Metazoa > Arthropoda > Insecta > Hymenoptera > Crabronidae > Cerceris > Cerceris rybyensis. The sequence continues at coordinate 11,281,957 of OU342795.1, forward strand.
AGAATTAAACGTCGAAAAGCCACTCGACAAATTGAGAAGCAACGTAATAACCATTTGTCTCGGATAACTTATTCATTTTCACGAGTTTCAACAGCGAGAAAGACAATCGGTAGTTCAGGATCCGACAACTCCATTCTCAGGCTGCTTTCCAAGACTGCACTTCGAGAGGAAGAAGAAAGCCTCTCGCTGGCGATTACGCAAGGAGAAAGTTTCCAACAGTGAAGCGAACGAAACTTGGCTGTTTTTGCGAATGCAAAACTGTCTTTCGCTGATTTCTTCTCCCTCTTTCTCTCCTTGTGGAACGTATAATGAAGTGAGGCGGGGAGAGGGAGTTCGAGTAAGTGATTGAATGAGCGTGTGAGCAAAAGAGTAACTCAATGAATGGATGTATAAGAAATAGAGGAACTGAATAAGTGAGTGAATTAGTGTATGAGCGAGAGATTAACTGAGTAAGTGAGTGAATCAGTATATGAGGAAGAGAGTAACTCGGTAAGTGGGTGACTGAGTAGATATATAAGCAAGAAAGTAACTGAATAAATGATTAAATTAGTGTATGAGCAAAAAATTAACCGAATAAGTGAGCGAATTAGTGTATGAGCGAGAGATTAACTGAGTAAGTGAGTGAATTAGTCTATAAGGAAGAGAGTAACTCGGTAAGTGGGTGACTGAGTAGATATATAAGCAAGAAAGTAACTGAATAAATTATTAAATTAGTGTATGAGCAAAAAATTAACTGAATAAGTGAGCGAATTAGTGTATGAGCAAAAAATTAATTGAATAAGTGAGTGAATTAGTGTATGAGCGAGAGATTAAATGAGTAAGTGAGTGAATTAGTCTATGAGGAAGAGAGTAACTTAGTGAGTGGGTGAGTGAGTAGATATATAAGGAACAAAGTAACTGAATAAATGATTAAATCAGTGTATGAGCAAAAAATTAACTAAATAAGTGAGTGAATTAGTGTATGAGCGAGAGATTAAGTGAGTAAGTAAGTGAATTAGTATATGAGGAAGGGAGTAACTGGATAAGTGAGTGCACTAGTATACGACCAAAGCAATAGTAGGCTAAACGAGTGAGTGAGTCAGTGAATCAGTGTATGAGCAAAAGAGTAACTGAGTAGATGAATGAATGTATAAGCAAGAGAGTAACTGTGTAAGCGAATGAGTGAATGACTGAATGTGTGAGTGAGCGAGATAAAAGAATGAGTAAATAAGTGAGTTAGAGGACGAATCAATGAATGAGTGATCAAGTAAGTGAGTGAGGAGAAAGTGAAAGTATATGTGAAGAAGTGAGGCAGAAATAAAGTAAGTACGTGAATGAGCGAGTGTCTAAGTTACCGAGTGAATAAGTACGTGAGAGACGAGATAAATGAACAAGTGAGTAGATAAGTGAGTGTGTGAATGGGTGAAAAAGGGAGAGAGTAAGAAGTGTGAAAGAGATAAAAATTGGAACCGGTTCCACGAAGTTCCTGGTGTGTCTAATCACGGCACTATACGAGTGTTACGCTTTGGCAACATTCGAGAACACGCACTTGCATCCATATAGCACTCCTGCATCGCTTCGACACGCGTGTAAAACCAGTCAGTAACGTCAACTGCACTGTGCCATGACCGGAACTTTTTTCTTCTTTTTTTCTTCCCGGTTCGTTTACTCCTTCGGGCTTTTCGTTTCACTTCTTTTCGCGGATATATTTTAACACGTTCACGACGAGGCCTGAATGTAGTGTTCCCACCATGGGGCGGTTGTGGTTTTTGTATTTTCTCCTATCCGGTAGCGTAGTAATCCAAAAAAAGGCGTTGATTTGTCTGAACAAATGTCATCTTATTATAGCTGCTTAACAAAAACATTCCAATATAATATTATATAAAGATCTAAATGAATTTACCACTTACAGTAATTTGTTCTTTAAATGGGACAAACATGAAATGTACCACCGGTGGTTCAGCCCGTCGTGAACGTGTTAAAGCGACACATGACTCCATGTTCCAACTAATTAATTATTCTAGACTGTCCTGTAACCTCTAAACCGCAAATTAATTTTCTTCCGACATTTTTTTTTCTTTGTTAATATACACAACTGATAACATTTAACTTCATCGTAAAATTGAAATTTAATTTGTATTCTGAAACTAACGGAGGCTTAAAACTCGATAAAACGCCATCAAACTCGATAAAACAGTATTAAACTCGACCGGTGTAGAGAACAGAGGGAATGCGTGAATATGCGTACAAACGATATCGATAATTACGATGCACTAATATAATTCTTAGTTCGTTAACGAACCCTAATTACGCAACTTTTCGATTCCATTGCAACGCTCCATTGTGATGCCTGTAACGCGTTACAATTTCGCTCATACGATGCATGAAAAAAGTTCCTTCGTGCCTGAATTTAATTAAAAGTTGAGGTACTCGTGCCTATCGGAAAATATGAGATACGCCGGTCTACTTCCAGCACGATAAGTTTAATTGCGAATGTGAGTATGAATTTCGTGATGCCGGCGCATTTAAAACTGATTTCGTCAGTTTGCGTTTTAATTTGTATTCGAATTGGCAGAGATATTAAGTTGAAATTCATGCATCGGTTGCTGCGTGTGATGATAAGGTAAAACGTATTTTCCTTTCCTTAGTATCAAGATCAAGAATTTCGATAGAGAGTGAATTGGAAGTACTGAATCAATTTAATTGAAATATCGCGTGCTGAATGGTATTTGCGGAATTCTTTTCCTACGGTGAAATAAAGGAATTTTGATGTACGATGATAAAAGTGATAATCGATTGAAAATTATAGTTTGAGTCTTTGCGGTTTACATGTATCAGATATTTCAGCTAAAGTTAATTTTTTTAATACTATAACTACCAAGGAGGGCCAAAATGACTTGCCATGAATTTTCTAAAAATGTTGCTGAAATTTTTAGGCCTCTTTCGCGCTTAATTTTCTACATCTAACTTGAAAAATGTGAGAGATTAAATCGATTTAAAATATTGCGCATTTCATTCTCTTCCTTTTGAAGTATTTATTTAGTTATTTTTAAATATGCTAAATTAATAGTCGGTAGTTCTAGTGTTAATTGTAAAAAACGATAATCACCATTTAAATGATAGGAACCATGGTAATTGGTGTTTCGAAATATTGAAAAGTTAGTAAAGTATATAGTAAGTGATACAAGAGCTGATAATTTATCCTAAATAAGTATCATCAAAAATAGATAGCGGAAAATCATCTTCAAATAGGTTCGAACATAGCGACTAAAGTGATCAATTCGATCCTTTCCATTCCGTTAATAATTTATTCAATTTTTCCGAAAAAATCTCATTAAAGTGTCCGATTATTCTGCTTTATATCTTATATATCTAATTACTATTTTCACTGTGTCCATAATCTATTTTATATCTATGTTCCATGACCTATGATTAACACTAGATCTACGGCCGCTAAATCTGGTAAATTTAAATACATTAAATAAGTACCTTGCAGAAAGATCGATAAAGTTTTAAAAAACATGGTCAGTCAAGTAATTTGTATATAATAATATAGACGTGAAGTATTTACAGTACTACGTCTCTATCACTTCGAAAAAAAATTTGAAAAAAGTAGGAAACCCGTCAATTTGACGGTTGCCGTAGATCTAGTGTTAAGATATTCTAATCTATCAGACTATGACTCTATCGTTGTATCCAAGTAAACACCATAAACCCTCAAAAAGAAACCCTTACCACACCTAACTAATTTTCTATTTTTTTCATTACTTTCTATCCTTTCGACTTTCTTTAAAATTGAAAAGTTTCCAAAGGTGACGGAGGATTTCCACTGGGGCTTACTGATCGACAGTCCAAGTGTTTGTTCTCACATCAACCATAGCCATTTCTAAGTCATTTTTCATTCATTCGATGTAAGAAGTTTACAGAGTAACTCGACGTAAGTTCTTTTTATCAAAACAGGAATCAACCATTTACATTGAAATGCAGCAGCGCATCGGCGGAAACCCTTGCCAGAATTCTGGCGGGAAGGCGAACACCCCATGGCATTCTGTAGTCTTTTTCCCCATTTTCGTCCTTCTAATCTCCCTCCACGATGGTTACAGCGGGTGGCGTCTCTATTACACTTTACCCGGTTGCAAGGAAGTATGAAAACGTCGGAGGTGGAGCTTCATTTAATTAGGAAAGGTAAACATTTACCGCGGACTTACCTGCCCGCCATTGTTATTTCTCCTATCTCCCGGCTTTCTCGAGGGTCGACTGAAATCTACCCCGTCCTTCTCCTCTATCGGAGTGCCTTCTGTTTGCAGAATGTCCACACGGCCCTACGTGAGACCCGTTACACATAGACGGCCCTCGAAATCCCTAAAGCCATCTCTATGTGACTACGACTGCCTGCGGAAGAAACTAATTCGCAAGGGTTTAACGCCGATTCTCCTCGGCTTACACGCCGAGTATTTGCTTCTGCTACTTTCCCCTCTTCCCTGTATAACCGGAGGAACTTGATTTGCTGAAGGTGTCTATTGTTTAATCAGTGTCGAAAATAGCAACTTTGTTGGAATTTAGGGATCGTAGTTTCGTGCGAATCTTTCCGGGTTTCAATTTTCAGAGGTGAATATTAATTCCATTTTTGTCAGTAGCACACAGTGTTTGCTCGAAAATAAGAGCTACTTTGAAACTCAAGCGTTTCATGGTTTAAACCATTTGTGGTACGAATGATTCTCTGAATTTTACATTGAGGTAAGTAAAATTAATCTCACAATGTTTTCTATCAATTGCTGTTCAGTTTTTTAATGATGTAAATAATTATAGGTACTGACGAATATTTAGGTGATGTTAGAAAATCGTTAAGAAATTGGAAAGACGATATTAAATTGTATGAAAATAAAAGTCAAGTGAAAAGTGAGTTCTACTCGACATAGGGCCGCAAAGAGTTAAAAACGATTTTAATGTAAGTATAATTGTTTCCTTTTAGGTACATGAAAACAGAAGGCTTTGTTTTCTGTTTTTGGGTTTCTAGTGGGTTTTCGGGGTGCAAAATGAATATAACAACGAGTTTTATTTTTGGTTAAACACGGTGGAGATGAAATTATCCTGAAAGTGTCTCATAAAGAATAAAACATCGTTTAAAAATGTACAATCTTCTTCACATTATCGAATTCTATGTATACATAAAGGTAATAGACAACCCCAAAAAGTTACCCCTTTTTATTAGTTTCCTCATACTTGTTTAGTAACTCATACTTATTAGAAACTATTACTTAGTTTCCTCATACGATTTCAGTAATTTTATGAAAGACAATATGAGATATACAATTTACGCTCTATATTGCATGTTCCATATGAAACTATGGCCAAATGACAATTACTTTCATTTACAACTACAATTGTCATTAATTCAATCCAGTTTTTCGGTTAGCATAAAAAGAGTTAATACCGCCATAAGTAACCTGTCTAACAATATGTTCACGATACAACTTTCTCCTCTATCTCACGTCGATACCATCAAAATTCCACGACATATCTCACACATACAAAAAATGTGCTTACAATTGAACAAAAAAAATCAGATAACATAATCAATAAACGAGTCACGATAATCTAAACATTCACTAATAAAATTCTAAAAATGTCCCCCAATATGTTACGATTAATTACGGCAATAAATCACCTGTCCAGCTTTGGCCACTGCAACCTTAAAGTCGCATTCGAGCGTTGCAAGCGAGCCGCACGTGCATTGCATATTCAGGCAGCTGCAAATATCGCATTGCAAGTGATATTACGCAAGTGTTACATAGAAAAGAAAGTTTAAACACTCTGATGTTGATTCCCATCGAGACCTATGACGTTTACGTCGCGCAAAGAGGCATGCACGAACAGGAACGAGATTCCGTCGTTGTGCCGGCTGATATGCAAGCCGCGTGTCCTTGAGGTGAGACTTTCGAGTTCAAGGCTCCTTTCGATCGAACGCCCGTATTAAGCTACGAGAAAGTGCTCGATAATCGACCACTAGGTTTCGAAATTCTCCATACAGCTGACGTTGCGACAAAATTTCGTCGACGCGTTGACCTCTCGGTCTGTGACATCGGGTCAACCTTGCCGGACGACTGATTATGCTCCAATTGCGAAATTCTAGGAGTTCCTGAATGTTTCGCTCGATATAGATTCAGGAGGGTTTTTGTTAATTTTATAATTATTGGATAATTGCATTTTTTAGTTTACAGATGATTTGAAACGTGAGAAACAGAGTAAACCTTGCCGCATGATTATGCTCCAATTGCGAAATTCTGAGGTTCTTGAATGTTTCGCTCGAATTAGATTTAGGAGGGTTTTTGTTAATTTTATAATTATTGGATAATTGCATTTGTTAGTTTACAGATGATTTGAAACGTGAGAAACAGAGTAAACCTTGCCGCATGATTATGCTCCAATTGCGAAATTCTGGGGATTCCTGAATGTTTCGCTCGAATTAGATTTAGGAGAGATTTTTGTTAATTTTATAATTATTGAATTAATTGCATTTGTTAGTTTACAGATGATTTAATACTTGTGACATTGGACAACTTGTCGGACGATTGATTACGCCCTAATTGCGAAATTCTCGGGGGCCTTGAATGCTTTACTTGAATTACCTACATTCAGGAGAGTTTCTATTAATTTTAGAAGTATCAGATAATTGCATTTGTTAGTTTACAGATGATTTGAAACGTGAGAAAAAGAGTAAACCTTGCCGCATGATTATGCTCCAATTGCGAAATTCGGGGGGTTCCTGAATCTTTCGCTCGAATTAGATGTAGGAGAGTTTTGTGCTAATTTTACAATTATTGAATTAATTGCATTTGTTAGTTTACAGACGATTTAATACTTGTGACATTGGACAACCTTGTCGGACGATTGATTACGCCCTAATTACGAAATTCTCGGGGGCCTTGAATGCTTTACTTGAATTACCTACATTCAGGAGAGTTTCTATTAATTTTAGAATTATTGGATAATTGCATCTGTTACTTTACGGGGGATTTGAAACTTCGATATTGCCATATTAAATATAAAGATCTGAATTCCTATTATTTTTAGTGTACAATGGTATCGCGTGGAAGCTTTCCCATAAGCAAACCCTTCTCTCCCCCGTACCACGAAAGAAGTCGTCAAACCAAAGGATTAAAAGTCCTGGGAAATTCTCGACTCTCCGCATCGAAGGCCGAGAAAATTGATCGCATCTCCGTTATTACATAATCGCAAAACAGGTTTAACACGATGCTCCAACATTCCCGCACGCACGTTCCACGAAGGAAGAATATTCTCGAATAAACGGCGTTTTTTTTCAAAGAAAGAAGAAAAGCAAATCACCCCAAAAAAAATAAATAAATCCCTATCCACCGACCAGTCGAAAGTAAAAATATCTCTTCGATGTCGGGCGATAAACGAAAATTAATTAACCCCTGCTACTTCCCACTTTATTTTTCCTCTCAGAAACAACCCGAAATACTAGATTCCGCATAATAAATTTCTTCAAACACCCCCACTACCCCTTCGTTCCAACACAATTAATTATTCTCCCACTACTCTTTATTTATCCGAGTAAAAGAGGGAAAGAAGAGAACACAGAAAGAGAGAGAGAGAAAGGAAGAAAACGATGAAAGAAAAAGGCAGAATTGGGTGACCGAGATCAGCGTAATAAAGTTCCCCGGGGAAATAAATCGATCGCGGGAATCCCACGCCCCTTCATGGAAAAAGGGTCGAGAGACTCTGGACGCGCTTCTATTCGTGGCACCGTGGCCCCGAGACGATCGCCTGAAATTGATCCCGGCTGAGGCGCCACTCTAAATGGAGAGTAACGGCCATACCGGACTTACGGCTTCCTTTTGCCTCTTCCTACCGATCCTCCTCCGCTATATCCTTCTGCGCGCCTCTCCTCCGAGGGAACGGTGCGCCGCATAAGGATTCAGGCCGGACCTACCCATAAATCGAGGATAACGACTGCACGATGTACGCGCACCGAATACTACCATTAAATGCCAAGAGAGCGCGAGCGAGATCGTGTTCCGCAATTATTTTGCCGAAGGACGACCGCTTCTGGCCTCCCTGGGGGTCCTACGTGATGCAGGGACGTGAGGGATTTCGAGTTCGACGACGAAAGACACCGATTTCTGGGTGGAAATCTATGTAAGCTTTGAGATCACTTTAGTTCAGCGTTATGGGAAGCTTTCACTAGTCGAAAGTGTTGTAGGTATATGCAAGTGGATAATGAGATTAATCGGTTATTCTATGATTTCTTTTGTGATTGTGCAGAAAGTCACTTAACACTTTACCGACCGGAAGCCTATTAACGCTAGAACTACCGGCCTCAAATCTATCATATTTTAATAAATTAAATGAGTACTTTGAAAAAGGGGGAATCAAGCGACGGAAAATTTGATCGATTGGGTGTTTTATGTTTATTGATATTAACGTAGAATATTTATTCTATGACTCCTATGTAAACTTGGAGAATTTTTTGAAAAGATTGTGTACCAGTCATTTTGACTGGTTTGGTAGTTCTAGTGTTAATAGGCTTTTCGGACCCAACGCCTTCGAACTTTTAACTTATTAATTGGTTGCCACTCCAATTAATAAAGTATCATTTATCATTGTGGTTACCTGTGTTAAGGACTCAGTGATGAGAATTTGTAATTTTCGAATAGATTACTGTATCAAGGAAGTATTTGTGACCAAGTGATCGATCAGAAGGGGGTAGGAAGTTAAAAAGATACCGGTCGGTAAAGTGTTAAGATTTTGTTCTCATTCTTTTCTTCAAATATAAATTTTTCAAATTATTTTCATGATGAATCAAAATCAACAAGATTTTCTTCTAATTCTTCACTTAGAATTGTATTGTTAATATATTGTTGACTACTGACGAGTAAACTGGTGTTTTCATACCTCAACGTTGTCGACCACGAGATCACTCGTGTTTGCTCTTGCATCAATGATTCCAGTTTTATCACAACAAGAAATGAATAAGATAATATCTATCTTTCAGACGGCTTTAAAGTAAAGGATTTAATAGAAACTACTTTTATTTTATTTTAAAACAAAGACTGAATTATTTATATTTTAAGTTGCTTTCGATTTAAAGGGTTTTCTTAAGAACTTATTGTCCCTGTAAATCGAAGGATTGGTGTATATATCAGATTTGTAGAAAGTTTCGTAATTACGTGTAATACACTGAAGTTTATTTAGATTCTTTCAATTTTATACTCAATTACAAAGAAACAGACGGCGACATGAGTTAACTTCTACGTAAACCGCTGGTCAACAATGTGTTAAAGTAGAAATTGAGTGATTCTTCATATATTGTGGAATTTAACGTAATATTGATATGGTTTTTGGAAAATCTCAATATTTTCTATTCCATAGACTACGTGATGAGTATCAATCGCTATTGTATACACATATCCTAAGATTTCTACCGATACTGAGTAAGCAAATGCAGAGCATCTAATTATATTGTAATTAATGTAATACTAACAGCACGAACCCAGTTTCATAGTGTCCAATTCAACTCGAATTATGATTTTAACAGATTTGTAAAAACTTCAAAATTTACTGCTCTAAATACCGCGTCAAGGGATTAAGGTTTTATGTGGTGCATAGTACGAGAACTAATACGACAGTAGGTTTCAAAAGATATTTAGAAAGTGTACGCTATGTTTGAGGTTTAACGACGCGTGTGGTGGCAGCATGATGGTGCATGGTTTTGTTATGAAAGACAAACGAGCATGTGTTTGTCAAAATCGCTACCATCCTGATGGATGGATCGGACACGGAGATTGTTTCGATTGCTTTCAAAAATGCTCGAGTTTAAAGTTATTGTTGTTTTACTCTCTTATACCGTTAAATCCATTGCATTCGACACATTTTGGATACTATCTTATTCTGATAAAAAACTGCTGGAATATGGTAGATATATGTGACACATGTTATGTTTAAATTACAATATAATCAAGAAGGTAGAAATTTTAACATTTTATGAAATACCACATCTAAGTGTGAAGACATTGGAGCAATTTTTACTAGACTTATTAAGAGGCATCTGAAATTTTTAATAGAAACATTATGACTGGACTTATAATTCATGATATAATAAGACAAACTTCTGCAGATTATAATTCCTGTAATGTGTAATATTCTGCATATAGTCACTAATGTAAAATTGAAAAATATTTAGAATGTCATATTACATGCCCAGATGTACTAAAATAGTTACCAAACAATCAAGGAATATCTGAAGTCTCAAACAATGAATATAAAAATTCTGAGTGGTACAAAATATGCATAATTCATAAAATAATACATTATAAATATTCAAAATATCGTAATCACAGACAGGACTCTATCAGTACAAATACTAAAATTCTAAACAAAGATTTAACATTCAAAGAATTTTCATTGAAATTCTCATTCCAAATAGAAAAATAACAAATGGTACACAGCGTGTAAAATTCATAAAACAATAATTAATCCAACATACGAATTGTCAAATCATATATGAAAATGTACCAAAACAATTTTGACGATTAGAAGAGAATATCTAAATCTGCGAAATTGAAATTCCTCTTGAAATTGTGAATAGAAAATCGTAAATTGCACGTAGCATAATTATGGAACAATTAGTAATACAATCACGAGGGCAATAATTAATGAAAATATGCGAACGTGTAAAAGGACCGCAGATTCCACGTTCTCAATTCGGGGGATGAAGTTTTACGAGGCGAGAGAGAAGTTTCAATATACGACAGACTTTGGCGAACGTCGAGCGATTCGAGTGAGTCGAGTGGTGCGATTTGTTTGATACGGTCGGTGCTGCCTAATTATATGGAATGTGCAGAGTTGTTCGACTCGCAGAGATTTTATACGAGTTGAATTTACATGCGGAGTTTGCTTAACCGAAGAGTTTGAACAGTTTACCTTTGAGCTTTCACATTCGTGCACGGAATGCCGGGAGTTATGCGATTTTTCGAGACTTCATGCGAATTACATTTATGCCTGGAATTTGTTTAGTTTGAAAACTCTAATAACTGGGATCAACGATTCGGGGAATATTTGCATGAAATGAGAAGAAAAAATATTTCGACCCTTTATACTTAAATGAAGAGTAAATTAAAGTGAATTATTGAAATAACTGAAAGGAATACTTTCAATTACCGTAACTAATATTTGCAAAAGAAATAAGATACAAGGAAATAATTTTGTTTTTGAAATTTCTGTAATTTGAGTAGAAGTTAGTATTTAGCAGTTGGAAATTTCTATGTATTCTCCAATGTTGAGTTTGTTGCAATGCGTATTTTTTATTATATTCAGAGAAGCAAGAGTAATTTCTTCAGAATTTTTTCGAGTTCATTTCGTGAAACTCATCCCTATATTCATCAGCTTCTACAATTTACATGGGAGTAAGCATGTTTTTTGACAACAAAGCCATATAAAATGCTTTTCATAAATGTTTGAATGCTACATAGTTATGGAAAATATCATTTGTATTGTATCAAATGATGATCATAATAAAATTATAATATTATGACCAGACTGCGGATTTTTATGCATTTATGACAAATTAAATACGGCTAAAATATACAAAAAGGACATAATATAAAAATATATCTAAAATATCCAAAGTATGGCATTTCTTGTCATATTTATTGAGTGCAATAAATCCCTAGATAGGTTTTCCTGTCTCACCTGCATTTGTCAAACTCGAAATTTGCATAAACATCCGCAGTCTAATTATGACAATGATACATTTAGTAAATAATTTGTAATGGAGGATAATTGATTATTTTTCCTAATAGAAATATATAAATATGTGTATTCTATGTAAAGCTGACAAAAATAACAATGAAACTTGATATCACAATTAGCACAAGCTATATTACCACCTCGCAATTTATTTAACATATAGAAAAACGTAAAACACAGACTTCCCATTAACATTTTCAAAATTTCAATATTATCAAAATTAATTGCGAAAAGCCATCATAGAAATCTTCCACTTAAGATTTTTTAACATTTGCAAATTGTTAAATAAATTGGCATCAGCGTCTCCCGGCTATGGTCTAACAAGGGAAAATCCCGAGATATAAATCATCAATTTTTATGAAATTTTAGTACGATATAGCTCTCGTGACAATATTTGACCCGTATTTTTTTAACAGTCTACGTTAAAGGGGTGAAAACCACCCTCAAAGTTGGAGTCCTAAAACTTATTTATCGAATATCTCAAAAACTATTAAAGATACGAAAATTTCGTAGAAAGTGAAAATTAGTGCCTTCGGATCTTGAATTCAATGGTATAATCATTTTTTTAAAAAATCCATTAAACCTGGACGATTGCTGATAAGAAGGATACGGGTCAAATATTTTTCACGAGAGCTATATCATACTAAAATTTCATCAAAATGGGTGATTTACACTTCGGGATGTTCCCTTGTAAGTAATAGACATAAATTTCAAAGTGTGTTTATATTTCAAGAAGGTAAGTACATACGGTGAGTATAGTTTAAGAGGCAGCAGTCTTTGGTGCATTTAAAGTTCAGGCTCCACCTGGTTTATCTATAAACGCCTACCCGAACGCTTTGAGTTAATATCTGTATAAGAAGATCACTCGAGGATAACGGGGGGACCTTTGGGACTTTATTTTACGATTCGAGGCGAATCTGAATATAGATGATACCCTCGAACGATGCGAAAGAATCGAATAACTCCGTTCGAGATATTTAACTCTACGTCCTGCTGTGACTTTTAAAACAACATTTTATATAACTGCTGGCTTTTTTAGACTGATATCATCCTTTAAAAATTTCCGCGGACGCAACGGACGAAGAGGTTGAGAGAAGTTGGAATTAAATATTTGTTGGCGGTGACTAGAATATGTGGTAACTTTGCTGAGATATTTTGTGAGAGATACTCTATTTGTGATATTATCTTTCCCCATTTTTCTATTTTTAATACAAATTCAAAATATTGTAATTATTAGAAATATTATATTTATGAGACGGAGTGAGAGTATCTGGTTTTAGAATTGTAATTATTGAAGTGTTGGTCATTTCTGCTTTGTTGAGTAACAAACTATTTTAATTGTATTGTTTTTATAGTACAGAATTCGATTTGTTGTAGAAAGAAAACATTAACACGTTGAACGCCACCGGTATTTCGCTAGCTTCGTCATTTCTACTGAAGTGAAACTTTTTCTATTAAAATCGAATTTTTATAAAGCAAAAACTCTGAAGATACTGATAAATAGATATTTAAGAGACCTTTATCTTTCTAACGATAATGTTTAAATATTAAATATGTTAGAAAATTCATATATATTGCAATTCCAACATTACATGAGGTTCCATTGAATTCAATAGCGCCGGTCACCGGTGATCCCCATGACAATCAACGTGTTTCAAAGGATTTCATAAAAATTAATCTATAGTGAACTAAGTTGTAACATTGTTTTTGTATAAATTGATGAACTGATGTTAGAATTATTCGTTATTTAATACTCAATGAATCTAATTGCATTTTTCTATCTGAAGAATGTGTGCTTATATTATTTATGTTCTTTCTTACATTAAACTAATAATCTCTTGTATACCTTTTTTTGGTTAGAGAAAAATTTAATCATTATTTCATGATACAATAAAGTACAGTGAGAATAGGTATATAAAAAGTGCCGCTACGGTTATGGTTAAAACTATGAAAATGAGCTGAGATTAAATAGCTTTCCCTTTAAACCATGCTTCCATTTGGAATGCAAGTGGAAGAACTTTAAAAGGCATCCTTTACCGTATTTAAATTCCAGGGCCCACCTGCTGCTTTATCTATCTTTTCGTACGAGGGTTTGATTTCACTTGAAATCCCCGAGGGCTGTTTTCATTTCGTGCTTCACCGAGCGCGTACTTAAATTCAAGGTCGAATGGATTAATTCGACAACAATCGGAAGTCAACCCAAAATATACATTCAACAAGCTATATGTAATTTAGGCACAACATTTTATTCGAGTCCTGTAAACCTTGATAATAATTAACACTAGATTTACCAAGCCAGTCAAAATGACTGGTGCACAATTTTTTCCAAAAATTCTACAGATTTATAAGAGAGCCGTAGAATAAATATTCTTCGTCCATCATATAAAACATAAATTTCCGAATCTATCATCTTTTCCACGTCTTAATTTTCCTTGCTTTAAGGTACATATTGAACATATTTAAATGCAATAGATTTCACGCTGGTAAATCTAGTGTTAAACTATGGAATTTTTAAAAAATATTCCTACGTGTAAAAAATTTTTTAAAACTATTCCTGAGCATTTAAATATTCCTAAGTGCGAAATATACGTTCAACAGAATCTATGTAATTGCAATATGATTTTTAATTCGAGCCAGCTAAAACTTGATGATTTTTTAAAAACAGATTCCTAAGTGCAAAATATACTTTCAATAAGTTTTCCGTAATTATATTATGATATTTAATTCGAGTCTTCTAAGCCTTGATGATGATTATACTGTAGATACATTAAATACAATTTTTAATTGTAAAATATACTTTTAATAAGCTCTCCGTAATTACATTATGATATTTAATTCGAGTCTCGAAAGTCTTGGCAATGATTAAACTACGAAATTTTGAGGGACAATTGTTCATTGCAAAACGGTACACATAAAACTTCGAAAACAAAACCGGAAAATATTTCAATCTCTACTACTTCCTCAACTGTATTCATAAAAATTTTAATTTACAAAAATATCCACAATTTAGCGATGACTCACGTCGAATATGTTTAACTGTTTCTTTCTCTGTAGTGAATTAAAAATATTATCGACTGATGTAAATAAATTATTCTGTGAATTTTAATTTTACTAGATTACAGTTCTGGTCGCGAATTGCTAGCATTCGTGGAATGGCACTACGAAGGCTGTAAGCTCGTTGAAATGTTGTCAAAGATTTCCCAGAATCAGTTAAAGGACCTCTCACTGTTTATTTTCCACCTAACCTAAACCAAACCGTCCAACGACTAAACGTAAGCCGATATCGGTCATTTAATCAACGTAATATGTTTCTGGAATTTATCGCCAAAAAAACTACGCTAATCAACGTATTACTACGTCAAATACTAAGACTTCACAGAGAAAGTCGTATCGATATCGAAGAATTTAACACGCGTAGAATTTGCATTCTTGAAAGTGCTAATTTATTCCACCTCGAGCAGAAGATAAATGCGTAAATTGTATCGAAAGTACTTATATAATTATCCAATTTACGATCCGATTTAACCATCTCATTTGATGCCACGTTTTTCTACCTCTTAATGCATAAACATTGCCACTGAACAAATACCATCATTCCATTCTTACTTCGAAGAAAGAATTCTCAATAAATTTGTACATCTGGTGCTACAAGGGTTAATTACACGAGGAAACAACCGGCCGGTATCGGAAATGTGAGATACTGTCTGTGTGTTGTCCTGTTACACACTTACGCAGTTACGTACCTCTGAAGTGCTTACGAAGCAATTACTATTTGTAAACTGTTACGAATTAGGATACAACAAGGAATGTAAACGTGTCAAACGCAACAGATGTTCATCTGTATCACGTAATACCAATGTACAACATACACGTTTACCGAAAAGTATAAGCGTTAGAGAAAAAACAATCATGGCGTCGGTATTTTAAAGTATGATGCTCGCGATACGACAGTAACTTGTCACTTGTTTCTCAGCTGGAGAGACAACTTGAAAGGTTTCGCACTGACTTTAATCGGATAAAGTAGTATTAAGAGTTTATGCCACACATTACCTGAGAGTCGAAGCTAGACTTTCAGCCGAAGGTAATCCCTTTTAGGTGCAGTAATCATCACGTCACAGAAATACAGTCCCTGTCACTTAGCACAATCATGCTCCAACAGATGAACACGTAGCGCCAAACACACACAGGGAGAACACTCGCGTTTGTAAATCACGACGATTAAAAATTCACCTTTGTTACTATGAAAAATCTAATTTACAATTTTATTCCATCAACGAAACGGGGAAGACTCAACGATTCCGATTTTCAAGAATGTTTCCGAAGATAATTAACCTCTTAAGTGTTACTGATGCGATTTGATTTATTTACAACTTAGTCTTACGTTATTCATTGAATTATGCAACGTGGAATGTTTCTGTGTTTTTGTACAGTATCTCGTAAGAAATTTAATCTCAAGCCGATCAGATATTGACAAACAGAAGAGATATGTGATTAATAATTGTATACTTGTTCGATAGTATCGAGTACGTTTATCGGTAGAAAATCGTTGAAATGGAGTCAGATATAAGTTACAATTTTAATCTCAGTTATTTCTTACGTCTTCCGTTTCTGATTGCTTGCTATTCGTGATTTTTATCAGGTTATACGTAATTCAATACCTGAGATAACATAACCTATAAAGTAACACTTTGGAGTACATATCTCTTCCTGTAACTCGTTCTCTGTAGAAGGTCATTCGAGTTATCCGTATCAAGAGAGTGTATTTAGACGAATATCACTTCTTTGTCGAGTTCAATGATCCCTTTTTCCACCATTCGATTTTTCGACCGTATTTCTCGCGGGAACTGACAACAACGGAACAAAAGGGAAGGCACAAACGCTTCGAGAGAATCGCGTGGTCAACTGAACGGTCGAATGTCTTCGCCGCGACTCGCCGTTCGTTTCTGCGCATGAATTAGTGCGCATAGCTCACATGAATACACTCGGACGTTGGAATGGAGCTCGATCACGGGACAAGATCAAGTTTTTTGCCCGTAATCGATTAACTTTTTTAAAACTGTTACAGTACAAGTAGTCGGGGAAGTAGAGAAATAGTTTAGTCATTTGCAAGTTCTTTTTTCTTGAGATACTTATGACATAAGGTTTTACAAGCATGTGAGGAAGTAGAGCGGTAAAAGGAGCATGGATAATAAAAAATTACTATTGGCTTTGAATTTGTTATATTTAAATGTATTAAATGAAAACTTAGAAAAAGAGGAATCGTGAGGTAAAAAGGAGTATTGACGCTGGATTATTAAAGCGAGTCAATATAGAGTCATGTAGAAAAACGTAAATAATTTTCTTTAAAATAAATGTTGGCTTTTAATAGAATTATGAAAATTGTACAAATACTAATTCCGTCCCATCTCCATTTCTTAGAACCAAAAATCATTATGTGTTAACACTAGATTTACGGAGCCAATTTGGCTCATTCAAAATTTGATTACTACATATATAATATATTGTTTGGTTAATTTTCTCATAATAAATCTTTCATTTCAATCGATTTAGAACTATTTTCTTTGCAAAAAATTTCCATTTTCTTGTATGTTTCAAATTTGCTGGCTTTAGAAAAATAGGTGTATCAACATCCGTAAATCTAGTGTTAAAACCGTAATTTATATTTTGTAAAATAAAATTGCAAAGAGTGGAAAATGTCTATTGTTTGCCTATAAATTTAGAAAATTTGTATAAAATATTAGGAACCTGTTATTTCGACTGCCTCGATGATTGTAATATTAGCATCTGTTGTAATTTATATTTTGTAAAATAAAATTGCAACGAGTGGAATGTCTATTGTTTGCCTATAAATTTAGAAAATTTGTATAAAATATTAGGAACCTGTTATTTCGACTGCCTCGATGATTGTAATATTAGTATCTAAAAAAAATTCTAGCTTTAGTTGTTTGTTGAAATGTTAATCTTATTTAGTATCAATCAATCAGTTACTAACGATTTATTGGATTAGCATTTGACATAGCAAGGTTGTGGAAATTAATCGAAGTCTTAATGTATTTAATATGTTTTCCAACAACTTCGCTTCTTTGTCGATGAGGAAGTGAAACTTTTATTGCTGGATACTCATCTCCATAATATGCAAATCATAAAAATAAAGATATTTGCATATCTTAATACTCAATTTCTCGTTTCATGCCAGACTTTTATAACTGAATACATCTCGAAATTTGTATTGGAAATTTGTAAATATTATTCTTTTAACCTGTTAACCCAGGTGTTCTACCATCGAACGTAAGTGTGTGATAAAAACAGAATAAAAGACAAAATAACTCATTCCACAATAACATCAACTCATCATACCAATCACTAAGTTCCCGCATTCAAAAATGTCACTGATCCTATAAATTCCAACCATTAAAAACCTCTAAAAAAAAGTGTTAACCGTTATTCATTCGTTGGACCAAAATAGTATTATAATAATCCATTCAAGTAACCCATTCAACGTCACTGTGTAAAAGGGAAGAATTAATTTTGTACAAACTAAAAATAGCCTTCAATTACGCAAAGCAGGTATGTTGGAATCATATCGCATAATACATAACTCCAGATTATATGATAGAGCACATCTGGCCTTAAGCGATGCGAATCCAGCTCGTTATTTCGGTCAAATGGGTTAAGCAACCCAAGCATCGGACTCTCAGCTGACACATGAGAATATATTCAGAGAACAATCAATTATGAATACACTCCAAAAGTATCTTCGACTTCTTAAAAGCTTTAGAAACCACGAGAGACTCTCGAAGCGCAACATCCTGTTTTTACATTTAGCACTTCGTGCTCTGTACATTTTTGGTGTCAGTAGATTTTCTACACGAGAAATTTTTAAATGATATTTTGCGTTCGCAAGTACAAGCAATTAAATTAGGCTGTCGTTTCTGACTGCAAATTTCACTTGTGCAACGAGAGAAGGGAAAGAGGTCCAAGCAAACAAAAAAATTTCTGTTGATGGTCAATGCAACGCTATTGTTTAACACTAAAACTAACAAGGTAGTTAAAATGACCGGTTCTCATTTTTTTCAAAGAATTTCCTAAATTAATGCAGGGATCATAGAGTAAATATTTTACGTCTATTTTATGGAACAAAAATTATTTAACGGCCTATAGAAACTAAAAAAATTTTTAAATTAGAAACCTAAAATTAAAAACCCCTTAAAAATTAGAAAATGATAAAAATAATTTTTTAAATGATGGATAGAGTCTGAGTTTTGCACATTGAATTGCAAAGAATTTTATGATTTTCTCGAACTAAATTATAATATTTGACAAAGTTCAAAATTTGACATTAAAGAATAGAAGCCTAAATATGTTTTGCGTTACCACAAAGTCGTAGGGGGCCATAGAGGGTTAACTGATCATTAGACTGCGGATGTTTATGCAAATTTCGAGTTTCACAAATGCAGGTGAGACAGGAAAACCTATCTAGGGATTTATTGCACTTAATAAATATTACAACAAATACCATACTTTGGATATTTTAGATATATTTTTATATTATGTTCTTTTTGTATATTTTAGCCGTATTAAATTTGTTATAAATGCATACAAATTCGCAGTCTACTGATCATGTCTGTCACCACTTGATTCCTCTTTTTCTAAAGTGCATATTTAGTATATTTAAATGTAGGTAACGGAGATAAAGGCGGTAGCTCTTATGTTAAGGGTTAAAAGTCAAACATTGCGTCACGTGTTTTCGTGGAGTCAGATTAGGTTCCATCTACAATTAGAATCACATGACGAACCAAGTGAACATATGTCAGCATCAAGTGGGATAGGTTAATGTTTTGAAAGAGTCGCTGTAACCTCAGGAATCTTTGATTATTTGTTCAGTCGTACTAATTGTAAGTATCCTCAGCAAGAAAACACGTAATACAATGATATTGATTCGATAAGAAACAGCTACGAGCATGTTGAAGGTGTTGTCAGACGAAGTAAACGAAAGATTCAGCAGGCTATGGTGGGTAAGAAGATAAAGGTTCGAACTCATAATCCGTGGGCTTGAATTTAACCTTCGTACATTTCTTAACATGGTAAGCGCCACATCGGTCCCTAGTGACCGGGCGTTGACTTTTCGTTTATGCTGACGCTGATCAATGAAAATGAACAATTAGTTTTTTACCTAAGCTACGTTGTCGCGCTGAACCGAGCCACAATTAGTGGAGTTAAGTATAAAATAGAACATCTTATAAAAAATGAATGTAGTATGTTAAAACAAATAGAAAGATATCTTTTCTAATAAAGGGCCTAAACGGAAAGTGCAGTACCACCGTAAAAATAGTTATATAAAACATGATAGGATGATATTTCACCCATTCCCCGTTTATGCTTTAATTAATGTTATTTGTAATATATTATACTATATTTCACTGAAATTAAATCAAGTAACAAACTGTTAAGGTAAAGGTGCAGTCTATTTACACCGATTATTGTATAACCCATAATATATTTATTAATACAAAGAAAACACAATGCAACTTAAACAAAACTACTATAAAATAATATGCACTTATCAATAAAAGCGGTACACGTGAACAAGCATCGTTTTAGCACACTATATCAAGAGGTCGCAAGAAGAGATCGCAAGGCGGGAAGAGCAAACCACTTCACAAACGTTAAAGAGAGATCAAACATCATGTAATACACCTATTCCTCAATTTACATGGTAGTTTTTTTGCACGATTTCACTTTCACACGGTTTTCCAAATAAGGGATTTAAAAAAAAATACGTTTATTTTACTTTGAAATAAAAACTGAATTATTTACATTTCACGTTATTTTAGATTTACTCGATTTTCTAAAGAATTTATCATTGATAGCAACACGAAATCACTGAGATATTTCATCCAAAAAAAATGTCATTAGGGAAATAAAAAATAAAATTTTTCTATTTTTTAAAGATCATAATCCCTTGCACTCCTATGTCAAGCTACACTCCACACAGCTTTCTACAGCACTTGACATATCATCCCTTAATTATCAACATTTCAAAATCAACAATACTTTTGAACATTAACATAAATATCCCGCGACACTCTCAATTCTTCCTACTATTAATTAAAACTAAATAATCAACAATACACAATTCTCCCAGACTATATTTGCTTATTTGACAAAAAATTAATAAAACAATTCAAAGTTCAAAGGGTTAATATTTAGCTATCCATATCTGTATTTGTCAACTGCTCACCCAAAACAATAGGTCCTAACCATAACAACCATACAATTCAAATTCAAAATGCGAAAGAACAACGACAAAAGTCCTCTTCATCCCTCTCCCTTTAAAATCTCCTCTCACCTTTACACTACGGTTAAACCGCAAACGATTAAATTACAATTTCCACCAATTCACCACGCAATACGCCTTTTCCTCATTCTCGCAATTACACCACAATTCATCCACACCTGAAATATCATTTCACCCCCTCCCCTCCATACCCGACGAATTGCAGCATCCACTGGGAATAATTTAACCGCGACGATACGTCATCCCCGATAACTTCGATCGGCACCGATGCGAACAAATCACGTCAGTCATCGAGGAGTAAATGCAGCAGGGATCTCTGGACGTATCGGATATCTGCCGCGTGCCAGGAACAACGGCGATACCGGAGGAAACGAGCGTAAATAATACACAACGGTGGTAAGCACGCGGCGGCATTGACCAACTTGCAGGAATAACAAGCACCCCGTAATTGCTATATTAATTGAATCGCGCATCGGACGAGCGGTCTCGCGATATCCGAGGCGGCATCGGACGCCTCGTTGTAACGCTGTAACGCTGTAACGACGAGCCGATACCGTAAGCTTTACGAGCCACGTCG
This sequence comes from Cerceris rybyensis, assembly GCA_910591515.1. NCBI lineage: Eukaryota > Metazoa > Arthropoda > Insecta > Hymenoptera > Crabronidae > Cerceris > Cerceris rybyensis. The sequence goes on from OU342795.1 coordinate 11,303,583, forward strand.
GAACGAGATACGCTCGTTTGCGCTGCATGGGTGGTCGGATAAGAGGTGTCCGCTATCACGTGGATACCTCTTTGCGGATTAAACTTTACGCCGAGATGTTGATAGTAGAAGTGATCTTCTATTATAAACGCGATATTACCCCGCGAAGATGGTCAATTCGCGCAATGTGTTGCATCGAGTGATGGTGCATTGCCGTTTTTGAGATTCGATGTGAGATTGGAGTTTTCTTGGTGGTGGGATATGATAGGGGTGGCTGATAAGGTGATTGTGATCGAGTGGTGATTGTGATTTTTGATCAAGTAGACGATTTTATAGGAGAGTGGTGACGAGTACAACGTGCGGAGTTTCTGTCAGTTTGTTACTTATTAAACCCTTGCCTTATAATAACGAGGGACACTCGTGATGAGGTAAATGGGATAGGGAATTTTCAAGTTTTCGGAAACTTATTAAATTGAAAATGTTTATGAGACGAGTCACAATAATGTTATTTCTATCACACTAATAGTATGTTAATCACGTGTCCTACAATAAGAAGTGACACTTGTGATGCGGTAAATTGAAGAGAAAATTTTCTAGTTTTCCAGAAACTAGAAAATTGAAAATATCAATTGGTCAGGAGAGGTTGATAGTTCTATGCTATTAATATTACGTTGACTTATACCGATAATCAGAAATCAGTTAAAGATTATTATTTCAATAATTAATTCTGAGTTATTGCGCGCTTAATCACAAAAAGAATTGTAAGGCAAGGGGTTAAACTATCCAGCATATCAAGAATGAGTGATTGATTTTTATGTTAGCAATGAGATTCTGACCTATAGCTCAACATCGGAAATACTGGGGTGAGGTGTGTTACATTTGAATATATTAACAGTAGATTTATGGAAGTTGTAAAATTGGCGGATTCTAATTTTTTTAGAAACGGTTTTGAACTTCATGGAGACCCAGTAGAGTAAATGATTCATTTGTATTTTATAATATACAAAAATTTAACTGACCATCTTCTTTAACTGTTGATCTTTTCTTTTCAAAGTAGTTACTGAAAACGTACTGAACGTTTAAAAAATATGTTTGTCTGTGCTTCGTATAATTTTCTGATAGAATGTGTTAGAAAGTGTGTGTTATTCATTAGATATGTAATGTTAGCATTAATGTTAGTTAATAGTCTACACTATTATATTCGTTGTTCAATTAGATGTCCATTCAACAGGACTGCTACTTTAATTAATATCAGTATTTTCTTAGCAATAGCATTGATACTTCATTTCGTACTATTAATGAATTGTGAAAGGAATAAGTTATACGGTCTATTCAGAAACTAATCTCTAACTCTAGATTTATGAGCGTGAAATCTGTTACACTGCTATATAGTAAAAAAGGACTCTGGACATAGAGGAATCAAGCGGCGAAAATAATAATGCGCTAAGTACTTATTGTATCATAAAATACACGTGAAATATCTACTGTACAACTTCTCTTTAAATTTAAAAAAAGTGTATAAAACAAGTAGGAATCCGACAATTTGACGACTTCCGTAAATCTAGTGTTAATTAAGTAGTTCTAGTAAAACTTCAATGTGGAAAGGACGGTGGTGAGCTTTACAAAGGACAGCCAGACAATCTTTTTCACACACTGTTTCTACTTTAGTTTCATCACGGGATTAGTAGAAAATCGTTGAAATTTTCAATTAGCTAAAGCAATGTAAATTAATTGTAAGATAGCAATGCTTAAGAGCATTTACAGCTTGAAATAACAAACATATTTAGCAACATTAACATTCACTTGAACGATTCGCAGTAAGGCAAAAAGGGGAACAAGATTGGATTAATGTCTTTGACGTCGACCCTTTCGTCGTGAAAGAAAACTTCTAGATCGTCGACAGTGCGGTCATTAACAGCTGGAAATATCGTTTCAATGTTTTCCGCTTTGTTTTTCAAGTAATTCTGCTTTAATGAAATTCTGCTACTCGTTTCAGGTTAATTACTCCCGCTCGGAATAGAAAGAATTATGCGTACACGTGCACGGTTTTTCTTATCATTTTATTAATGGTAATTACGTGGGCCGTTTTATCGTGCTTCAAATCGTGTTTTCGTAATAATTGGAGCGTATGACTAACAAAAGTGCATTTTCATTTAATGAAGTACTGTTATGTAAGTATATCGTTGGGAAAAGTTGTATATAATGTAAGCGGAAAGTCAACGGCATAAAACTGCAAATTGCTTTTTAACTTCGTTCCATTTCTTATATTATTTTTCCAATTTTCGAGTTATTAAACAAGTTAGTCAATGTAACGGAACAGGTTTTCTCGACCGTCTATGTAAAAATAGTAAATAAGAGAGGCGGTATAAGTAAAAGTTCAAAACACGCAAGTGTTTATCATGCAATACATAAACTTCCGTAATTTACGCATTGAATTGCTTTTTATTTTCTCAAAATGTTTGATACAACAACCTTTTATGTATTACTTCCTAGAATTGTGCTCACAATATTTCTTTTTAGGGCTTTAAAATAAAACACTTTGTTTATTATCAGTCAAATTAACTAAGACGTTATTTTCTGAATGTATGAAGAATGTATCGTCCGACAACTCGAACTTAACTAGCGACCGGTAGAGCCTCTAGTTTTCAACCGCTTATTTTCGCCATTTCGTTTTTGAAATTCCTAAAATTAGTGTCCTTAACGACTATACAGAGTTGCTCACTTTAGAAGACTCATTTTGGGAATTCCAAAAACGAAATGGCGGAAATAAGTGGTTAAAAAAACGGGAGGCTCCGCCAATCGTTAGCCAAATTAGAGTTATCGGACTATATCACCTTACTCTAGGAGTGAAAGTCACAGAGTGAGGTTTTAAGAAGAATTACGCTAAGTCTAAGGACTCTTTTCAGTTTGAACATAAACAGACTGCCTAGCTATAGTCCGACAACTAAAAGGTGGCTAGCGAATGGCGGAGCCTCTCGTATTCAACCTCCTATTTCCGCAATTCCGTTTTTGGAATTCTCAAATCTCATAAAGTAAACGACTATGCGGAGTGTTTATTTCAGGAAACTGGGTTCTAGGTTTCAAAAACGGAATGATGAGGATAAGTGGTTAAAAAACGGGAGGCTCCGCCGATCGCTAGCCAAATTAGAGTTATCGGACTATATGTCCTAACTCTAGGAGTGAAAGTCACAGAGTGAGGTTTTAAGAAGAATTCCGCTAAGTCTAAGCACTCTTTTCAGTTTGAACATAAACAGACTGCCTAACTACAGTCCGACAACTAAAAGGTGGCTAGCGAATGGCGGAGCCTCTCGTATTCAACCTCCTATTTCCGCAATTCCGTTTTTGGAATTCTCAAATCTCATAAAGTAAACGACTATGCGAAGTGTTTATTTCAGGAAACTGGGTTCTGGGTTTCAAAAACGGAAGGATGAGGATAAGTGGTTAAAAAACGGGAGGATCCGCCGTTTCCCAGCCATCTTTCAGTTGTCGGACTATACGTAGCTGCAAACTTTTAAGCATTTCAAAAAGTAATATACGATTGATTTTTCTAATTTCCAATATACTCCACTCGTAAAAGAGAAAACCACACTATACATGGAGGAATATAAAAATCCGAATATTTTCTTGAAATTTCTAAAAGTCTACTCAAAGAAGTGAACTGCAAATTAAAACTACTAAAACTGGAAAACGTTGGACAATTGTTAGAAGAAAGTTTATATTTTGGAATAGAGTTTGAAAATAAAGTTTGGGTATTACAACCCGTGTTTTTGTTATACGTAAATGTACAGTGTAATTAGTTAAATAAATTATATTCTGCAATTTCCAACGCAAATCTGTAACTCTGATTTTCTCGTTTAAATCTGAATCGTAAATTGAACGAATGAGGATTTTCATATTTAGAGAAGCGCTGTACTCCAGCAAATTATTAACATACATACATCTCTTGCCGTAATCCCTCCTTATAAAATATTTATTACTGTAATAATAAATAAAATTGATCGCACAATATTCCTCATATAATTATGTTCATTATCATTGATTATGCACAATTTTTCAATTAATACGAGTACAAATTGCACAGTGAACGCAAGTAAATTATATTTATTTTCTCAACTTGTAAACTGCCAGCTTGTAATATTTGTAACTCTCAAATTAAATGCAATCTTTTGAGCTACTTTAAGCGTACTAATAACTTCGTAATGAATTCGACATCGTATAAACTTTAGGTGGAAATATCAACGACAGGAAATAAATTGCAAAATCTTCTTCTTGTAAGCCTCCATGCTATAAAATCAAATTTAATTCTCATAATATTATTCCTCATTATCATCACTAATTACGTCATATATTCACTTAATACCTCGTTAAAACTTCGTCAAATAAAAAATCATCCTAACCCTTTGGACTACGATTTCTTTTCGGACTCAGCGTGCAACGATTCAAAATTCATTCCTAAAATCAAAAGTTCTCATTAATTCCCATTTCATATAACTGAAAATAATATTAATAGTATAGAAATAATAAAATCGTTTTGTGACCGGTTGATATTTTCAATATAATAGATTTCGAAAGACTTAATAATATTATTTTTATCACATTAATATTATGTTAACCCATTGCCTTAGAATGACGTGTGACACTCGTGATGCGGTAAACGGAATAGAAATTTTCTAGTTTTCCAGAAACTATTAAATTAAAAATATCAATTTCATTTTAATAGATAAAATTATTAAATTTTATTAAATCATATTTAAAATTTCTTATTCTATTTTCCACGAGTGTTACACACTGTTATAGACTGAGGAGTTAATTCGTCCACAAATTGTGTTTGATCGTATCTCTTTTTGGCTTTCAGGTACAACAAATTCGAAGGTGATATCCTGTTTGAGAAACAACATCAAAACTATGCCATATGGGAATTCTTTCCTACCGTTATGGAAGTTTGCATGCATTCTGTCCGTTGCAGATCACGAACTGCGTGCTGACTCCTTTCACATTATGCAACCGAAGAATTAACCTCGTTTTCGCGAAATATTCGATACTTTCCTTGCACGAAAATCCCCCATGGTACCCTTTGTCCGTAGATTTCTATGTCAACGACTCGTAATAGTTCGTGCGGAACATATACTAATAAATAACTCGGGTGTTTCAAAGCCGTTTCTGTTGCCATAACTCACATTTACATGTTAGAAGTAAGTTTTAGCTCTGCCTGAACGTTACGGAATGTAAAATGGCAAAAGCGTTTACGTGTCGTCGCAGACTTTTGTTTAAACTTTTGATATCACAAGCAGGTTCTAAATAGCACATTGTAATTAATCATTAAATGTCATCTTAATCGCATATATGTATGTCATTAATAATATTTAATTCTGTTTGATCATTATTAAAACAACTCGCTGGTTTTAAGTCTGATTTGTTAGGAAAATCTATATGCGCATCTTAGAGATGGTTTTTAATTTTGTTTAATCAATTGCCAATTAATTTTAATGAAAAAGTAGTTCAAGCATCAAACCTTTGAGTAGATTTTTAGAAATTTCAAAAGTAAATACAAATTTTTATATTCCTCTATGTATTGTGTACTGGAAGTTACAAAAATCAATCGTATATTTCATTTTGGAATGTTTAAGAGATTGCAACGAATTATTTTTCAGTGACTTTTAACATCTATGGGATGAAATTTCATCTAATAGAGTGATTGAAGTATTATTCCAGGATCTAACAATTGCTAACACTGTTTTTTGAACATGTACATTACACTATCAAAAAACAGATCACCTGTATCATTTTTACAATCCAAAAGCAAAACGGTGTTTCTAACGTGGGAAAATTGATTGTATGCAACATAGATATTACTTTGATAATCAACATTACTCAATACCACGTACTCTCTACCCCGAGAATTCTTATAACTTAAAAATCCCTTGCAGTTCATCAAAAAAAAAATTCTAAATCAGACACACCAATCAATAACGTAACAACCCCAAGAGAAGTACGTGGGCTCTTATAATTACAGAGATAAAGACTCAATCTTGCAATCAGTAGTTCAAATTTCAAATCCTCCTACACCTCTTGAGAACTTTTTCTCAATTATTATTTAATAACTAATACCCTGTCCATTTAAAAATGAACCTGCACCAGCTAGCATAACGCAAAGTGACAACAGTCAAAACCAATAATAACACAAAAGAAAGACCTATAAAAAGTATCTTCCACTACACATATCAATCAAAACCTTCGATTTTCAACAAACCCCATACAACCATCCCCATCATCACAACAGCACGCGTCCGAAACAACCTGAAAATTACTCAATACCTCTCCCCATGTTAACGTGACCAAACGTATCGTCCAATGTCGTCCTCCTCGTCCTTCTCTCCCAACCGATCCGCGATCAGCCAGGTACACGACCCAGCCCGCAATCTTCACGAGATCGTCCCGGTCGTCCTCGTGTTTCACTGGCACGGAGAACCGGTTTTTTTTACGTGGGCAAAGGCAGACCCGTTTTCGGCGAATCGTTCCAGGCGAATCTGACCGTGGTGTGTTTCTCCCTCGACCGGATTCAGACCGCCCACGATTCTCGATCGATCGTGATTCTGCGAGTGGCCTGGAGAGAGAAGAACGTCGAGAAGATCGGTAGATGTTGAGCCAGTGGCCCCCATGGTGCTCGGTTTCGTCCGGGCCGTTCGACTTAACTCCAACGAAGGGAACTTTAACGACCGTGGCCCGAATCGACCTTGCTCCCTCTGTTATTTTCAACGCCGACCAAGAATCTTCTCACGTACGTATATATGCGTACATATGTACGTACTATCAAATGGAATATATAGCTTGACACCCGCGACTCTGCTAACATTACCACCTTCAATTTACTTCCCGAGAGTGGTATTCGAATTTTCTCGACGTCCATGTTCATCGGGGTTCTTACGCTGTTGAAGGTTCTGCGAGATCTAATCTTCGCACCGAGGGACGAGGGGATTAGGTGTGCCGTTTGGGTATAGGGGTTACTGAGCGAAGGGGAAACGAAAGGACGAGCTATGGTGCTCTCGATAGGGTAGTTTCGGTGATGGCTCGAGATAGGAACGAGAGGGTGGCGTTTTAAAAATTTCCTGAATTACGATAAGGAGATATCGAGGGAGTGGAAGGGTTTTGAAAGGAATTGGTAGTTTCCTTTGGGTTTAGTTTAAATTTTATGGGCTACTTGAATACTGTGGAGGATGAGTTGGACGAGTCATTTTCACCAGTGCTTTAGTTTCCGTAATGAAAAAGATTTAAGATTTGTATGTATTTGGAAGAAATTGGTTAATATTAGAACTATTGGCGTTAAATATATGTAAACGGGAAACGTATTCCCGTTTAAAGGAGAAGTAGGACCGGCGGACAGGTGGCAGGAGTGTGGGGGAAAGATATCATCGTGAACAAACGAAACTGAATTAAGAGCTTCAGAAACCAATTTTCTCAGGTAGCTGACAGGAACATTCTTTCCATATAGTTTATAATGTGTGTAAAAGAATTTGTATTGTATATTTTAATGAATTGACATAATAAATTTCTCAGGAACATTGGTCTGGCTTTAAGATTGGAAAACTAACCTACAAATTGGTTTCTTCTCACGATGTCGACAATTCAAGCGAGATTCCGTTTGGAGAGAGACGAAACTAGCAAGAAAACGGTTATCACAAAGGTGAAATCGATCAGAGTATTGAAGGACGAGATAACTTATACTTTCCCAGCAGAATTTCAACTACCGGAACACCACGTGGAATTGTTCAAATTGAACACGATTGCCAAAGCTTGCAAATCCATGAATAAAAAAGGACAGTTTCGAAATATAGTAGTTTCATTATCAGAGAAATTAATCCCATTATATTTTGATGAAGAGGGCAATGCAGTATTTAAAGACCTATACCTGGAAGAGGAAAATTATCCAACAGACAGTTCCAATCACCCAAGCAACAGTCAACAAGAACTACAAGCACTACTACAAACATTGGTAATGGAGAGAGAAAAGAAAGAAATTGACCTTTCTCAAATTATTAAATTGTTTGCATTAGATACATTCACAGGTAAACAAAATGCCGTTGAATGGATGGGAAATTTCGAACGTGAATGCGAGCGTAATAAAGTGCTATCGGACGTCCAGAAAATCCTGATACTGCGACTATTTCTGTACGAGAGTGCGAAAGACTGGTATTCAGCAGTACGAGCACGATTAACAATAGAAAGCGAATGGACGGAGTGGAAGAGAATATTCTTGGAAACATTTGCTGATAAAAGCTGGAAGCAGGTGCATTACGCTTATACGTTTAAATGGATTTCGGGGTCCCTACTCGACTATGCATTAAAGAAGGAAAAATTATTATTGGAAACAGAACCAGGAATGACAACTACATCGAGAATAAATCATATTGTTGTGGGATTACCTTCGGATATACAAGAAAAGTTGGACAAAGAGGAAATTACAACTACAGAAAAACTGATGAATCAATTACGAAGATACTCATCAGTAGCTGACAAAACACCTAGTGATCCTTCACAAAAATTAATACCGAGCATAGCAGTACAGCAAGTGAGAAACAGGAATAGAGTACAGGGACCAACTGGACGTAAACCGTGTTCGATGTGTGAAGCAATAGGAAAACCAAATCGATATCATCTGCCTGAATTATGCTGGAATAGGAGAAAAAACAATGAAAAGAAAACAGATGAAAGGAAAATGGTGAATGCTATTTCAGTGCAAGAAGAGGATACGGAAATATTAACGAATCCAAAAAACGAGGAACACCACCACTAATTAAGCTCAACGTTCTTCTAAATAGGAGCAGAGCGATCGAAGCGATATATGACAGTGGATCAAATGTCACATTAATCGATGAAAAACTTATCAAAGATTTCGAATGTTCAGTGAAGAACAACACCGAATTTCTTCGGACAATTAGTGGTGTACAGAAAAGCAACTCTCGAGTTAGAGTAGCTCTGAAAATTCATAAAAGAGAACACCTAGTCAATATGCATGTAGTGAAGAATAATAATTTCTCATACAACATTCTACTAGGATTAGATACTATCCAGCAATTTCGTCTCAGCCAAGATGAGAATCTCAATATTCTTCAACGAACGAAAGAAAACAAACTTGAAAAAGTTTCGGCTCCAGGATACGGAGCAAGACTACCGGTAACTTTTACCGAGACACTGATTGAAAGTGATCTGAAAAAGAAATTAAGACATCTTCAAGATTCAGATCAAAATGATCTGTTGAAGGTTTTGCATACGCATTCGGCGGTCTTCACGAATAACAAATATGAAGTGGGACAAGTCAAGAATGAAGAAGCTCAGATTAGATTAACCGAGCACCGTTATATTTCAAAGAAACCATATCGTTGTTCCATTCCGGACCAGGAAGAAATCGATTCACAGGTATCCAACTTGTTAAAAGCAGAGCTGATAGAAGAATCGACATCACCTTTTGCTGCACCGGTAACACTGGCATACAAAAAAGAAGATGGCAGAAAATCAAGGCTATGTATTGATTTTAGAGGTTTAAATGAAATACTAGTCATAGAATCGCAACCTTTTCCAAGGATTGAAGACACAATAGTAAAGACGAGAAACTGCATGTGGTATTCAGTAGTTGACATTAGTTCGGCGTTTTGGTCGATCCCTATTAGAGAGAAAGATCGATATAAAACTGCATTTGTAACTCAGACTGGCCACTATCAATGGAAGAGATTGCCATTTGGATTAAAGATATCGCCTGCAATATTTCAAAGAATTCTAGCGAACATACTAAGAAGATATAAGTTACATATGTTTTGTTGTAATTATATTGACGATATTCTTATATTTTCCAAGTCGTTTGCGGATCACATAAAACATTTGTCGACGTTGTTACAAGCACTTAGAACGGAAGGTTTTCGATTAAAGTTAAGCAAATGCGAATTTGCTAAGTCAGAAGTGAGGTACCTTGGCCACGTTTTGGGTTACAACACAGTTCGTCCACAGTCTGACAACCTTGTGTCCATTCGAAACTTTCCGGAACCAACGTCGAAGAAAAACGTCAGACAATTTTTAGGGAAAGTTAACTTTTACCATAAATATATACCCAATAGCGCAAAACTTCTAAACCCGTTACACGAACTACTGAAAGAGTGCAACCTATTCATATGGTCGACTGAATGTCACACAGCTTTCCAAACTGTGAAGAATATGTTGTGTCAAGCACCGATTTTGGCGATATTTGATCCAGCGAAGGCAACCTTTATTTTCACAGATGCCAGTGGAATCGGAATAGGCGCTATATTGAAACAAGTGCAGGTCAATGGCGAATTGTTGCCAGTAGCCTATTTCTCACGGAAATTATCACCTTCACAGAAAAAATGGAAAGCAACATACCTCGAATGTTACGCTATCAAGGAAGCGATACGCTACTGGCAACACTGGCTATTAGGAATCAAATTTACGGTTATATCCGATCACAAACCGCTCGAAAATTTAAAACTGAAGTCCAGAACCGATGAGATTCTTGGGGATATGGTATATTATTTATCACAGTATAATTTTTCTGTTAGATATTCACCGGGTACAACAAATCAAGAGGCAGACGCATTATCGCGAAATCCGGTTCTCGAAGAATTCCAGAATGAAGACGACATTCTCCAAATAGTGAACATGGTAACATTGGAAGAAATCAAAAAAGATCAAGCCGAAGCAGATTCAGGAGGAAGGAAGAAGAATTTCTATCAGCGAAACAAAATATGGTTCAAAAAACACACTAACCGAGAAAGAATCGTAGTTTCGCAAGATTTCGGCAAGAAATTGATCCATAGGATCCATCTCTATTATGGACATATAGGTACCTCCCACCTGATTAGCAAAATCCGCCAATACTATTACTTCCCAGCGATGGATAAATTAGTCAAACAGTATTATGAAACATGTGAAACATGCAAGAAAAGCAAAACCCGCTACGGCCGCCCAACCGGATTTCTATCCCAGTTAGGTCCAGCAGAGAAACCATACCAAATAATGTCACTAGATACAATTGGTGGTTTTAAAGCAGGTAGATCACCAAAGAAGTATCTACACTTACTGGTTGACCATTTTACTAGATACGCTTGGGCATATACATCAAAGACTCAGAATGCCAAGGATTTTATTAAATTGGTACAACCAATTCTAAAGAAAAACCAGATTCAGATTATTCTGGCAGACCAATACCCGGCAATTAAGTCCGGAGAGTTCCAACGTTTTCTGAAAAGAAACAAAGTAAACATATTCTTTACAACGGTCAACTGTCCTTCATCTAACGGACTGAACGAACGGTTAAATCAGACACTGGTTAACCGAATTCGCTGCAGGATGCAAGAAACACCAACGAGACCATGGACATCAGTTCTGACAGAATGTCTACAAGAATATAATAGCACTACACACAGTGCTACACGGTTTTCACCGGAGTATCTCCTCACAGGTAAATGGCCATCGATTGTACCGGTCGAATTAGAAGTTCATCGGTCACTAGAAGAGGATCGGAAAGAAGCTTTCCAGAACTCGCAAAAACAGCACAAAGCCAATAAAGATCGTTTTGACCGACACATGCAGAAAAATAATTTCCAAGTCGGTGAATTAGTTTACGTGGAAAGAGAAAATAAACTCAATCGGAACAAACTGGAACCTATCAGGACAGGACCCCACAAGATCGTACAGCGGATATCTGGTTCTATTTATGAACTGCAAATAGAAAGAAGTCGCCGGTGTAAGAATTTCTTCCACTGCAGAAAACTGATCCCGTTCTCGAGAGCGGCGGGAGGGGATTTGGTCCCAAGTGCGGGGGTGTAAACGGGAAACGTATTCCCGTTTAAAGGAGAAGTAGGACCGGCGGACAGGTGGCAGGAGTGTGGGGGAAAGATATCATCGTGAACAAACGAAACTGAATTAAGAGCTTCAGAAACCAATTTTCTCAGGTAGCTGACAGGAACATTCTTTCCATATAGTTTATAATGTGTGTAAAAGAATTTGTATTGTATATTTTAATGAATTGACATAATAAATTTCTCAGGAACATTGGTCTGGCTTTAAGATTGGAAAACTAACCTACATATATTATATTTTAACCCTTTGAGGACGACGGACGTATATATGTGATCTGAGAAAAAATTTGATTCAAAACTTGAAATATAACCGTTGAAATATTATTACAGAAATAGTAATTTTCATCTTCTGCACATTAACAGTCTGACTTTCTGATAAAAAGTGTTTTTTTATGATACTTTTTCAATATTCAAAAAAGTCTCCGTCCGTAAAGGGTTCATATAATAAATGTGTTCTTTGGAAAAGAGAAATCTCCAGGTGGAAAAGATGATCGATTTGGTAATCTGTTTTTTATCAAATCAACGTAGAATATCTGAATGATGGATCTTCTATGAATTTGGAGAATTTTTGGAAAAATTTGGTAACCTGTTGTTTTGACTTGCATGGTAGTTCTAATGTTAATAAGTTTTTGATAATTGGAGAGGCTAATTTATTAGGTGGAAGTAGTAAATAACTTTTTTGGAACTAATAGAGATTTTTTATGCAGCTAGGGTGAAATTTGCTGAAGGTTTTTAGTGATAATTGCATTTAGCGTGGAATGGAGATAACGTTTGCGTATCGGGACGAATAATTTTATTGGAATGTGCAAAACAGTAAATGATACGTATCTATCTGTAATTACGATACAAATCTTTGATATATCTGGTCTAAATTAACTATGATATTTTAGCTGAGTAAAGTTTGCCCCGATTTGGACGCAGGCAAAAATTTATCCATGTTAAAGTTCATTCCCGAAATAACGAGTGAGAATAATTGACCTGAAATTGTATTTTCGTATTCGTACAATATGTAAAGCTTGCGAAAGTTCCATTATTAATAACAGTATCAATATCCATATTTCTATTTTGTTCATCATTGATCCGCAAACGTTTTTCAAAAGAACCAAAAGCGAATATGGACTTGTTAAAAAGTTTTCATTTTACGTCGGTATTTTGAGACTTAATTTTCATATTAAATTCGATGTTTAAATTACTTTTATAATTGGTATTTCAAACCAATTCGAATGAAATATTTTAACTTTGTATAAGTTTTTCAAATAACTCGTTGTTAAATGGAAAATGTGCACATTTTAAAAAAATACGCCACAAAGGTTTCAGTTTTAAATGAGTAAATGTGAAAAGGATTTTAAAGATCTGAAATAATTTCAAATAGACAAGAGTCTATGAAACTAATAAGGGAGCATTTTAAACCGGAAATTTCTGATTACATATTTAAAATATTTCAAAATGACTTTTAGCTCTGTCTGACCTCTCACCAACTTGTACTACTTGCTCACTTATAAAATTTTCAACCTCGTAAGTGGTATAACCCAAAATATCTATGACCGACTTTCAGCTCTGATGCTGCTGAAATTTTAAACTAATTCGTCAAGGAAATTTATCTCTTTATGTTATTAATTGTTTCGATTTTGTGTTTCACAATTGACCATTGATAAACAAAATCGAAGAAAAGTCGGAGAAATTCAAATTTTCACCCTCTGTCTTCATATCAAATAACATTGATGAAACTCTGATCAAAACTTGAGTATCAATATGTTAAATAAAACCGAAGAAAGAATTTATAAAATCCACATTTTCGTCCTTTATCTTCATCTCAAATAACATTCATCAAACTGTGATTAAAAACCAAAACTTCAGGACCAATATGTTGAACAAAAGCAGAGAAAATCCTGTGAAATTCACATTTCCATTCTTTATCTTCATCTCAAATAATGTTCATCAAGCACTGATTAAAAATCAAAGCTTCATCACCAATATGTTAAACAAAACCGAAGAAAGATCCTACAAAATTCACATTTCCCTACTTTACCATCATCTCAAATTCTCTACATCAAAACTCTGATTAAAAATTAAAAATTCAGTATCAATATGTTAAACAAAACCTGTGAAATTCACATTTCAATCCTTTACCTTCATCTCAAATAACATTCATCAACCCCTGACTAAACCAAAGCCACAATCAAAACTCCCACATCAAAACATCCAACAAAACTTCCCAAAAAACCTTTCAAACCCCCAAACTTTCATTCTAAACCCAATTTCCACTCTAAGAAAGGTCACTCGCAAGTTCTTTGTCCGAGACATCCTATCAAACGTTCTATCCAGTTATCGAGCAATGCACGAAGGAAACAAAGGACCTGAAGGGAAGGGGAAATATACGCGTGATCTCGAGACATCCCTAGGGACTTCGTCGAGACCTCCTTCTCCGTTCTCATCGACCGAGAGTCGAGTGGTAATTCTAGACCCTCCTCGGTCAGTGGAGTCGGCATACCTTCTCAAGGTTAACTCTCGTTCCGTCTTGAAATTCCATCCACGGCAAAATAGGTCCGTGCAGCAGACCAAGAAGAGAGAAAGAGCGAGACAGGATGAGAGGGAAAGGGAGTTGCTCGAGGGTGTACCCCTGGAATGAGAGAGAGAAAGAAGGAGAGAGTATGATACAGTTAGAAAGAGAGAAAAGAAAGCGATGGTTGTAGCTACGTCCTCGTGCCCCAGGAATTCTGGGTTAATGGCACCGCATTACGATCGCGTGACTTTAGCCAGATATCCGTGCCCGCGATCTGCAGAGCGGTCGCGAAGAAAAGGAGAAAAATGCTGACGCTGCTCGATCGATCGCGAATATAATGCATGCGCGAGCAAATGTCTCTATGGAGAGGGGATCTCGATCGAGCAATTTAAGCGATAATTACAGTTTCACGCGAGAACTTATTCACGATACAGTCTCGCCAACGTATTTCTACGTATTAACGATACATTAGTGTGGTAGATCGAAATGTGCGATGGATGGAGAACGATATGCTTTTATCACGGCAGATCGTCCTGTGTGAAAACGTTCGTTTTTTTTTACTTGTTAATCTCCCCCTTCCTCTCTGTTCTTGCTCCTTTTTTTTTAAATAAAAATGTGTCACGCGAATACGCGCAAACGTGCGATGGTACAATGCGCTTGTTGGGAATTTATTTGCGATTTTATAGGACTGCTCTATCGTGCGTCGAATAGGCTTTGAGACTTGGGTTTTCAGGATGGTTTTCGCTATTGAAAGAGCACTTTGGACGAATTCTTGGAGATTTATTCTAGAAAGATTTGACTTGGTTCTATCTGTTCTATTTGTGTTTAACACGTTAACAGGTTGAGTGCCATGGGGGTCACCGGTGACCGGCGTTATTGAATTGAATGACATTTTTTGTTACGTTTAAATTGCAATATTTATGAATTTTCTAACATATTGGATATTTAAATTTTTGCGTTAAGAAGATGAAGATCTGCTAAACACCGATCAATCAGTGTCCTTAAAATTTCTGTTTTATGAATATGTGATTTTCATAAAAAAAGTTTCACTTCAGTAGAAATGACGAAATACGGGAAACATCGGTGGCATTCAACCTGTTAAGCGCCACACCGGTCCCTAGGGACCGGCCGTGACATTTCGTTTATGTTGACGCTGATCAATGAAAATGAACAGTTAGTTTGTTACTTAAGCTACGTTTTCGCGCCTAATCGAGCCACAATTAGTGGAGTTAAGTGTAAAATAGAACATTTTATCAGAAATGAATGTAGTATGTTAAAACAAATAGAAAAATATCTTTTCTAATAAAGGGCCTAAACGGAAAGTGCTTTAAGAACGAGCGTGGCGCTTAACGTGTTAACTGTAGTATAGAAACTTTAAATATAACGTAGGCTTGTAAAAGAATAAATATAGGATGAAAAGACTATAAAAGAATTTGAAATCGTGCAAAAACTTTGGATGTTTGAAGATTGAGGAAGACACTATGGCCGATAGAGCGTTAAGGGGTTGCGTTTCGAAATAATGAGTCCAAGTTAAAATCACTGGTCATCTCTGGAAGATTTGTTCTAAATTATCATTGTTGAAACATGTAGAGAAAATAAAATAAAACAAAATAAGCTGTCAACCGAAATAGTGGGAATAATTTGATACATAATATAAACCAAGGTTGAAATATAAAAATACATTACGCTAAATTATCATTTAACTTCACATCCTAATATGTCATCCCCTCGGAAATTCGAAACCCATCCAAAGCAGTCGGTCCTACGTGAAATAATCTACCAATTAGTAATTAACGCTAAAACTACCGATGTTAAATCTACTATGTTTCAATATATGAAATAAGCACTTTGGAAAAAGTGGAATCAAGGGGTGGAAAAGATGGCTGATTCGATAGTCTGTCTTGTATAAGATCAACATAGAATATTTGGTCTACTACGCTCCTATAAACTTGAGAAATATTTGGAACAAATAGTGAACCAGCCATTTTAACTTGCCTAGTAGTTCTAGTGTTAAAGTTCACCCTTTGGATCATGTCTAAGTCAAAATACGTGAAAAAACCAGAACCAACGTCAATCAAGAGAACACAAAATTCCATAGGCTGATTGTTTTAAAACGAGCCTGTAAATATTCTTGAATTCCTGAAGATTCTATCGCAAAAGACCAACACAAAACGAAGTACCAAAGGCAGCCTCGCCGTCACCGACACGAATCGATATTCATTTCCAAATGAGTCGTTCGCACGATGCCATCGGGATCAGTCAAATCCGAAATATCGTGGCCTGTCACGGTTTCGCCAGCCGCGATATTTCATTCGATCGGTGGCGGCATTCCGAGCCCTGGCCGCGAACACTTCGAAACGCAAAACGGTGATATGAAAATCTCTCGATTGGCCAACAAATCTCTTCCCTGGAATTAACGATGACGCGCCGACATCGGAATCGAAAATCAACGCTGAAGTGCCGAGCACGAGACAGTAGAATGACGGGGATGAGACTGAAACGAGGTCGACCTACGATTAATTATCTATTTTCGCGAGCCGAGTCGACGCTCGGCACGTATCGATTTCCTCGATGGATTCCCTCGGTAAGCCGCACTTCGAGCTGTCCAACCGACATTTCCAAGTAGATCGTTATCGGTGGTTCGATAAACGATTAAACGTCGAAAGCTTCGTGACGTTCGTGAGAGATGCTTCAGGCACGGGGTTTACACAACGTGGAACAGGGACTAGCAGTGGTAGCCTTAAGGTGGACAGTTTTAGCCATTTTTGGACGAGGAATTTTAAGAATATTAAGAAACACTTATTTAGTTGACGAACAAGCCACGTTGTTTTGCTTGAAAACCGGAGGATTAGTTTGAAAAAATTGTGACTAGATGTTTTTCTCTGAGAGAATACTTGCACTTACAGTACTCCAATGATTAAGTGAATTAAGCTTTTAAGGTTTTTAGAAGATTGAATACCATCATTTTTCATAGAATGTCAATCATTTTTCATAATTTTCCTAGATGAAGATTTGATGTTTAATTGTTTCCATCGAGAAGAAATTTCTGAATGTATTATCATTTAATGAAAACAATTTAAATCAACGTTTTTCTATCTGTACCTGATACATGTTACTTTCAATAAGTTTACGAATAAGAGACTAAAGATCCTAAAAACTGCGTACACAAGTTCACCATTCCGTTCCAACATTAACGTAATTAAACTACTACAGTATTCCCTGGTTATATGCACAAGGAGGGGCCCTCGATAAATGCATCGCGACCATCCCCACCACATAGGGGGATCCCCCTCGGCGAGCCGCCACATTCAGCGACGGGGAAGTGTAACATGATACTTTCGGATCGTGTCCATGAGCCAATACTAATCGAAGGACTGAACTTTTCCGTTTTTGATTATTTTTCGTTAAAAACTTCGCTATCGTGTTTGTGACAATTTTGTGATTAAAATGATACCAAACACGACATAATTTGAGCAACATTTACTTAATATTTAAATCGCTTATTTGCTATATAGATAATTCAAACATGTCGTGTTTGGTATCATTTTAATCAGAAAATTGTCACAAATACGTTAACGAAGTTTCCAAAACGAAAAAATTGAAAATGGAAAAGTTCAATCCTCCAATTAGTATTGACACAGCGATATGTTCGGGCCGGTCCCCCTGTACGTTGGGCCTCTCTGTCTCTTCTACTATCTGTCTTTTTCTAAGCTCGGCACTCGGCTCGAGCCGTGAGATAAACACAGTGTTGACATTCAGCTACGACCAGTGCATATAAGTTTTGCACAGGGACTCTATAGCAGTGCATATATAGAGTTTGGTAACTATTCAATGTTTACGAATTTAGAAAGGGGTAAGCAATGGGACAACGTCCTCCCCCCCTCCAGAAGATGAAGGGGTTGATGGAACCGAGACTCGCCTTCGATGCACACGCGATTGACGGCGATGAGTCCGTTTCTACGAACGTTTTAAGGAGCATTCTTTGCTCCATGCACGAGCTGATGAAACAAATTTTTACGATGCCTAAAGTTTGTTAAATGCCTGTGCTATGGAGAGACACGTTCCTCAAAAGGTTTGTACATACATACGAACAGAGTCATCGCTGTCACAGTTTTTATCCTTTATCCTTTGCATCTTCGACGGGGTGGTTTTTCACTGTTTTCCGCTTTTTAAATTCGCGGTCAACTTGAGCTGTATGAAAATACCGAATTGTTATTCACGTCAATAAAAGCACAGCAGTGTCGACAGGTGTGCAATGTTTAAATGCACTGTGCTGTGTTTACGTCGCTGCTCCAATTGAGCGCCGAACTTAGAAAAGACAGTAAGTATAATTCAAACCATATCGTGTTGGGTATCATCTTAATCAGAAAAATTTCACAAACCGGAGGATAAAACTTTTCCATTTTTGATATTCCATTTTTTCGCAAATTTCGATAACGTATTTGTGAAATTTTTCTGATTAAGATGATACCCAATACCATATGCTTTGAATTATACTTACTGTCTTTTCTAAGTTCGGCGCTCAATTGGAGCAGCGACGTAAACACAGCACAGTGCATTTAAACATTGCACACCTGTCGACACTGCTGTGCTTCTATTGACGTGAATAACAATTCGGTATTTTCATACAGCTCAAGTTGACCGCGAATTTAAAAAGCGGAAAACAGTGAAAAACCACCCCGTCGAAGATGCAAAGGATAAAGGATAAAAACTGTGACAGCGATGACTCTGTTCGTATGTATGTACAAACGTTTTGAGGAACGTGTCTCTCCATAGCACAGGCATTTAACAAACTGTAGGCATCGTAAACATTTGTTTCATCAGCTCGTGCATGGTGCAAAGAATGCTCCTTAAAACGTTCGTAGAAACGGACTCATCGCCGTCAATCGCGTGTGCATCGAAGGCGAGTCTCGGTTCCATCAACCCCTTCATCTTCTGGAGGGGGGGAGGACGTTGTCCCATTGCTTACCCCTTTCTAAATTCGTAAACATTGAATAGTTACCAAACTCTATATATGCACTGCTATAGAGTCCCTGTGCAAAACTTATATGCACTGGTCGTAGCTGAATGTCAACACTGTGTTTATCTCACGGCTCGAGCCGAGTGCCGAGCTTAGAAAAAGACAGATAGTAGAAGAGACAGAGAGGCCCAACGTACAGGGGGACCGGCCCGAACATATCGCTGTGTCAATACTAATTGGAGGATTGAACTTTTCCATTTTCAATTTTTTCGTTTTGGAAACTTCGTTAACGTATTTGTGACAATTTTCTGATTAAAATGATACCAAACACGACATGTTTGAATTATCTATATAGCAAATAAGCGATTTAAATATTAAGTAAATGTTGCTCAAATTATGTCGTGTTTGGTATCATTTTAATCACAAAATTGTCACAAACACGATAGCGAAGTTTTTAACGAAAAATAATCAAAAACGGAAAAGTTCAGTCCTTCGATTAGTATTGGCTCATGGACACGATCGGGCCGGTCCCCCTATAGCTTAGATCTCTCTGTCTCTTCTACTGTCTGTTCTTTTCTAAGTTCACGCTCGGCTGGAGCCAGAACGTAAACACAAAATAGAAACCACCACTTCGTAACTCCACAGTTTCGGTCCCGAATTCTGTGCATATATCCAGGGTTTACTGTAATTAACACTAGAACTATCAAACAAGTAAAAATGTCTGGTACACAATTTATTTCACTAATTCGCCATGCTCACAAAAGAATCATAGAATAAATATTCTACATCCATGTAAAAAAAACTCCTTTTTCAAGCTACTTATTTAACATGTTGGAACTTGATATATTTAACACTGGTAGATCTAGTGTTAACTAACCTGACAGGAGAGAAACGTTGAAAATTCATCAAATCAATTAATTAAACGTTCAATAAAACGATAAAAGTACGTCCAGGTTACCTCCAGGCATCTCGTAATTGACTTTTAGACACACATCAAACGTAATATTCCCTTCAAAGTCTGAAAGATCAAGATCGGTTATAAAGGCTCGCACGTAAAGCATCCACGAATACCTTCTGCCATTTATAAATCGATTCATAATACCAAGCAGCGCCTAAAATAGCCGATTATAAGTGGAAAACCGATAATCCATCTTGACGGGATAATAAACGCATTTGTCTGTCTTAAATTGTTAACAGCCTTGCATTTTAATGCGCTCCACGTCCGACGACTTCGCAATGGATATTCGAGATTATTGCCCTCAGTTCGATCCTACCAGGAAGGAGATATTTGAGCTAGAACACGCTGCTCAGGATTGTATTTCTCGCATGTGTGCACCAGACACGAGGAGGAACCAATGCTCCAGAATATTTCACCGATATGATCGTTCAAATAAGACTGAAGAAAAGTAGACACGTCACTTTGTCTTTAACTTCTTGCCGTGCCATTTCTTTTGTGATTAAATGTCCAATGACTCTGAATCAATTACTAAAATAACAATGTAACCCCTAATTTCGGATGTAGTAAATGACTTAACGTAATATTGAATAGCGTAGAATTAATTTTATTTTATCAGGACCCACTGATATTTGTAATCAAATAATTTTTAGAGCACTTTAAAATTGACTATTCCATTTATCACGTCACGAGTAGCACTGGTTATGGTACGGCAAGGGGTTAAAGTGTTGACAAAAATTCGTTGTAAATATTATCATTAATAGTAAACTTATCACGGCAGTTTTTTGAAAGTTCTTCCGCATTCTAATTGAATTAATTCTTCTAATGCAATCCCCTTTTCAATTTTCTATGTCCATCTTGTGGGTTAGAAGCGGTAAGGTCGATCAAGTCTTTGACATTTTCCTTCTATTCTTTGAATAGGTGCCTTGGAAGTATAAAACTCAAGGAGTAAGGCAGACGATTAATTAACTGATTTTTATAAAGTAGAAGCGGAATATTTACTTCATGTTAACCCCACCAATTTAACACTAGATTTATGACAGCCAATGGGTTCCTACGTTTTTAAAAATATTTCCCTCATTTATAGAGAAGCAGTACAGTGCATATTTCACGCTTGTCTTATAACAACCAAATTACTTAACCCTTTCAATACGGCTAAAAATCCAGTCCGAGTGCGCCCGATTACAGGGATCAGTTATTTCTCCTCCAAGCGATTATTAGATAAAATAATTTTTATGACGAAAACTGAGCAACTTTAACAGTTGTCGCTTGTTTGATTAAATCGGGGACGATCGGGATGAGAAATTTATGGATTCAGAACGACTGAGAATCAGTTTGGAGGCCCAACTTGGCGTTATTTTCTGCCCTAGATGTTTTTCACTAACTGGGACATATGTTGTCCCAGCTGTAATATCCAAAATTTGTCAGACTGGGACAGCACATGTCCCGTCCGGTGCGAAAGGGTTAAGTCTTTGTATTTTTTGCCACTTAATCTACCATTTTTCGAAGTTCTTATTAATATATTTAAATATATCAGATTTAACTGCCATAATGTCATAAATCTAGCGTTACATAATTTTTAGAAAAACTTGGTAACCGGTCATTATGACTACCTTGGTAGTTTTAGCGTCAATCAAATTTAGGGTAAGGGTATAATTACTATTTGAAAAGTGTTAAAATTGAGATTTGAAGTGAAAACTTTTAGATTTTTAGACAAAACATAAAATAAAGAAAAAATTCGATGAAGATCGAAACGTGGAACGAAAGTGAAATCACAATAGGAAGATTCTTAATAACAAGTCGCTAAAATTCCAACATCTCGGCGAACCGTCCTCTTTCGACATACTTTTGACATTTTCAGCAGTGCATGCAAGCTTCCGTTCTATTCGTGGAAAGCAACAAACTTCTCGGCTCGGCGAGTACGTACAAACTGTCGGGGATTTACGCGCGGCATGCCATTGACGCGTCGATGGCTTGAATCACGATTTCTGTTTCTCTTTTTCTTCGTTATCCTTGCGCCGACGTGCCGCTTCGTTTACTCGCGCGAAGGTGGCATAATAAACGAGAACGTGCAGGAGCCACGGCGAAACCAGGGAAATAATATACGGAACGCCCGTTCCGCTGCATTCCGTGCCTCTGACCGGACAAATTTTACAGGGAAAAACTCTTCATGAAATAATCATTAACGTGGCTGCTTTCGACGAGGAAATAGAGGCGTTTAATGCAATTCCAACTCTTCCGGTGAAAATTATCATTTTATTCATCTCCACCCATTATTTTATTGGTACGAGGAATTTTCGAGAATGGAACTGTAAAATGTGGTTAGACAAATACTTATTGTTAAGAAGTGGAATTCTGGATGTATTGTGCCATTCTAATTGAAACTGAAATTACTTTTATTTGAACGATGTTATTAGAGAAGAATATGCCAAGGGAAACTGTTACATATTCAGTGGAATTTCACTTATTTTACATTAACAGTTTGAAACTGATTATATTGGGAAGTTTGTGAATATTATGTAAAATTTGAAAGTAATACTTCTCGTCAGTAATTTGAATTTTGGATTTATTGTGCTATTTTGATTCAAATTAAAATTATTTTTATTTGGACCGTGATGTTAGAGAGGAGAACATGTTAAGAGAATGTAGTTAAATATTTAGTGGAATATCATTTATTATTTTACACTAACAGTTTAGAGCTGATTATACTGGGAAGTTTGTGAATATTATGTAAAATTCGAAAGGGTGGCTTCTTGTTAGTAATTTGAATATTGGATGTATTGCGCTATTTTAATTGAATGTAAAATTATTTTTATAATGGACCATGTTATTGGAAAGAAGAATACGTGAGGGGATATTGTAGTTAAATATTTAGTGGAATATCGCTTATTTTACACTAACAGTTTGAAACTGATTATATTGGGAAGTTTGTGAATATTATGTAAAATTCGAAAGGGTTGCTTCTCGTCAGTAATTTGAATTTTGGATGTATTGCGCTATTTTAATTGAAATTACAATTACTTTTATTTGAACCATGTTATTAGAAAGAAGAATACGTGAGGGGATATTGTAGTTACATATTTATTGGAATTTCAGTTATTTTACAACAATATTTTAAAGCTGATTATACTGGGAAATTTGTAAATGTTATTTAAAATTCGTAAGGAATACTTCTCGCTGACAAGTTGAATTCTGGATAATTGTAATTAAGATTATTTTTATTCGAATTGCATTATTGGAGAGGAGAATACGTAAAGGGAAATTGTTGTTAAATATTCAGTGATATTTTATTTATATTACACTAATATTATAATACCGATTATACTGGAAAATTTGTGAATATCATTTCAAATTTATAAGAAATTTAATTAATTTAATTGAAAAGCCGTGGTCGCTGGTGTCATTACGGTATACAGCTTGTCAATGAAAACGGATTTTAGTTTACATCTACATTGAGTATCTTTTGTTCGATATACAATGAATGACAGATTAAAGATACTCGAGGATTATAGGTACGTGACCACGGTATATTCAATATTTGATTCCGAGTTTAATATTAAAATGATTAATCAATCTGTCGTTTCAAAAGCGTTGGAAATTCGCGTATTTAAATATAAAAGAGATTCACTTTTTCATCGGATTTTTGAGTTTGTAAAATATTATACACAACATTATGGAATTTGCTTGAAACGTTAAAATAGAGATATTTAATGATTTTATTGAGTTTCTTCCTTTGATATTATATTACATTTAATTTATTTTGAAATTAATTTCACGTCAACGCACAACGACTTATTACGTTATCTCTATAATTTAATTCTTCCACTTTGTAAAGTGAAAAACACGAAGTATTTTAATTCTTCAAAAGTCGCATAAAAGTCTTAAATTATTATTTGACCTTTTAATATTTTGTTTCGTTTGACAAAAATGAATTAAAATTCAAATTTAATATAATATGAATAAAGGATTAAAATCCTGCTACAAGACAAGTACGCAGTAAAAGAATTTTTTTAAATCTCCTTTTAAAAATGTTAAGCAGCACCTGACATTCGTTAAAATAACACTTGAAAATTTAATTGCTGTTGGAAAAGTTTAATTGCCGCATAGCAAATAAGTTTTCCACTTCGTATAAAAAACGCAAATTTGAAGTTTCTACCGCAAGAGGCTATTTTTACAGTACTTCAATATTTTTCAAATACTTCAGAAAATTATCAAAGGCTGCAGAATTTTAACCACTCTGAAAGCGATATCATTAGACTCTGATTTATGATATATTTTAATTCATAATTAGACATTGACTTATTAACACAATTTACCCTCAAATTATTATATAAAATTAAACGCATCCGGAGATTCAGAAATACCATTAATATTTCATTTTTAAATGCAGCATGAAATATTTAATATTACATTCCGATATTTCATCTTATGTAATTATAGCAATTCTAATTCAAAACATATCCCGGCAAAAACAATTTCCAATTTAATTTAAATCGGTGCTGCGAAATATCAGACACAGATACCACATTTCCCCACACTGTAAACATTTATTCTCGCACGACGTGCAATAAAGTCTCAGCCCAGCATCTTTACGCGTTCACCAAAGTTTCTTTCCACTTTGCACGACCTACGAAAACAAAACCACCAAATATTTTCGTACACGACTTAGCCCATCAATCAAGACGTCCGTATTTTAGCGCTAATCGAGGACTCCAACAATAGATTTATACCTATTTGCAAATTTTTTTAAATGGTTGTTCTCAAGATTTATTTTAAATTTCACAATTTACCTCAAGTAATTCGCAAATTATTTTGTTCCAAAAGAATGACACAATTTCAGAGTACAACTACTATATTATTTCTTGACTTAAGTCCCATGGTGGCGAATGAATAAATAATGATAAAAATAAAAAGGGAAAATTTCAGAAAAAATAATAAAAATTTTAATTCCAATTGGCCTTTGCCATAGCTCATAATCACTTCTTATTGTCAGTGATGTATTCATTTAAATTTTATACATGTTCTACAGTTTCAGTTTCTACTACTCCGCTGTAATTTACCTTAGAATATAAATTATAGATGGGTTTTACTATCCAGTTGAAAGTTACATCTTTTAAAGCAAATAACACCGACTAATTTTCATATTTTCAACTTCCAATCTCACCCTGTAACACTTTTAGGCACTATCTTTCCATCATCCCCCTAAATTCATCATACCTCGACAAATTCTACTCTAAAACACCCTCAAACTCATCTATCTCCAATCCAAAGCAGCACGTGACCAAGCAAAAGAACGACACCCTAAAAAAAGAAGGAAAAAAAAAGATCAAGAACAACGTCATCAGTCGCACATGTTTTTACAATTCTTTAAAGGTTCCGCCGGTTACAAACCGGCGAGAAATTCCATGGTATTTCTTCCATTCGTCTCGAGGAGGAAATAATTACAGCAGCCATTTAAAAACCGGTTTCACTCCCCTGATCTCGACCTTCGCATCCCTCTCGGTCTTCTTCGTCCTTTGACGAGCCGCCGGGGTCCTGCGGGCCCCAAAACCATAGAGGAAACAGGTCGAGCAGAAAAGAGTCCATGAAGAGAAACGAAATCACGCGAAGGCACAAAAGGGGGCAATGGGAGAAGGGAAGAATGGAGAGGCCATTAACGGAGCAGGGTGGCTTTTAAATATGGTCTACAGAGGGAAGGACAACACGAGGAGAGAATCGTGTAGGGCCATGAAATTGAAGCTCCCTTCGTCGAGTTCCCGCTCGACTTCCGTAGCTCGTTTGCGCGTGCCATTTGTCCTCCTAATGCCACCGTTTCTTTCTACCTTGCGAGCTGACGGAGTCGTCCTCTTGGTCGAAAGTTTGGCAAGGAGCAAACGTGGTAATTGCCGGAAGGAAATGAGAGAGGAAAGCCGTCAAGGGAGGAGGAAATCAAATCGAAAGTCTCTCCCGTTCCTTTTCTACGTTCGTCCTGCCATTTCTTCTTTAACGATCCCCCGGCTAGGAATAATTTGCCGGTCCGTTCTCTTTCTTCTTTCCCCCTTCCAGGGCTCAATTTTTTTTTCTTTTTCGGGGCTCGAAGGTCTCGTTATAAAACACGAGCCTGTCTGCGGATTTTCCGTGGTGCTTTTTTCTACCGTAGCTGAACGCTACGAGGAGAAATGGGGGAGGCGTTTGACTTGCAAATCACTCCGCGTTCTCTTCGTTCTCCGTCTATGTTCTCTCTCTCTCTCTCTTGCTCTTTCGCTTACGTTCTTCTACGTGGAATGCAATTACCCTAATTGCCGCCACTCGAGCCACGTTGCGTAAGGGTGGTCGTTATCGGCAACTACGAATTACGTCGTTAACCAGGTATCGTGGGTGTAACAGCGAGACAGTGCACGCGCAACGACCTGCCCTCCGACTTGCGTGAAATCGATTCGATTTTTGGACGATTCTCGGGAAATTCCAATTTTTTTTTATTTACTTCAGGGATGTTGTTGAATTTCTTTTTTTTGGGGGATTTTGATGTCGTTTGGAAATTTAGATTGGTTGGGTGTTCAAATGTTTTTATACATATTTATGGAGTGATTTCGAGCATAAAGTATTGGTGTTGAGGGATGTCAGGCGAGAAATTGTGCAAAGTATGTAATTGCATTTGCGTCAATGGAATTAGTGATAGAGTTGGTTTTTTTTTCAGTGTTCTTGTATTTGGTCGAACGCTGAATATTCAATATCTAATTTAACAGGTTGTATGTGTAACTTGCTAAGGTTAACAAGCTCATTTGTTCTTGTCTATTGTGCCATAAGGTTCATTTCAATTAATAGAGAAAGAAATTTTAAAAATCTAAAGGGATATATGGAATGGCTTCTATTATTTAAATGTGTCTTAAAACTAGACTTACGGTTGCCAAATTTAGCATATTTATATATATTAAATAAGTACTTTGAATAAGGATGGATGAAACGGCAAAAAATACGATCAGTTAAGTAACTTGTGCACTGCTTCTCTATAAATTAAAAAAATATTTTTCAAAGGAAGAATCCGTGAATTTGACGGTTGCCGTAAATCTAGTGTTAACTTTGTGCTTTACAATTTTCCGAGTGTACACATATCACAGGTACGTGTTCAATTGTTGACATAAAAATCAATGAAGTGTGATGCTATAATTAAAATTCTACGGTTTAACACGTCGAATTTCACCGATATTTCGCTACTTTCGTCATCTCTACTGACGTGAAGCTTTTTCTATTATATTTGCATCTTTACAAATCAAAAACTTTAAAGACACAGATAGATGTTCGATAGACCTTTATCTCTTTAATGTCGATATTGAAATATTCAGTATATCCGAGAATTCATAACTATTACAATTTCAAAGTTATACGAAATTTCACTCAATTCAATAGCGCCGGTCAACGGTGACCCCAATGTCCGTCAGTGTTAATAATATTGTATCAGACTAAATTATTCAGGATTGTAATTTCTAACAGTCAACTTTTGTACGTTCTATTTTCGATGGCAGAGTGTTTCGCGATATTAAGGTAGTTCTAGCTGGATTCAGAACTAAAAGTTTCTTTTTTCATTAGAAATGACAAAATTGCGTAAGAATTAATGCAGGGGCTAACTTCACAGAGGTCATTTCATTCACTTTTTAGACATTAAAAATCATCTTTCTCTATAACTATGAAGTAAAAAATTATGAAAAAATTCAATAATATTCCAAAAGCATAAAATAATACATTGCTAATTTTTTATTAGAATCCATCGACTCGTGTTTCCATTAGAAAAATAAAAAAAGATTTTACAGACTCAGCAAAAATTTTTTTCCATAAGGCCCATGTTAAATATGTTATTTTTAAACACGATTTATTCATAAACCGTGTGGACGAACTCGTTGAGATTTCGGTTATAATTATAAAATATCATGAAGAATATATTTTCAAAATTTTAAAGAAATCTATCGAAAAATGATAAGTGTCTAGAACTACCTTAATAGATCAGAAGATCAATAAATAGTAAAAAAAAACAATGCAAAAAAATACAAATAAAAGTAAGTGGTGAAATATTTTTACCTTTCATTAATACTGATCATGTTTGCTAGCTATGTATATGATATGTGTCAATGCAACATCGAAATTTGTAGAATGTTATCGACAGTATCGATAGAGTATCAGCTTCATTGCTAGCCGAGATTCGCTGTACTTCGGCCATGTTATGTAAAATATTTGCTCTGCTGCATGCACTGCACTGGGTTAATTGGAATTTACAGAGTCAATGTGACAATCAGTGCGTGTTCGCAGATTTGTATTTACGGTAGAATGTGCAAAGCACAAAAACGCTGATATATCGCTTCGACAGTTGTATCATTAGCTATAAAAAGAATAGAGATGATTAATAATATTGAAGGTTGCGATGATAAAGCACGTAGACTCGTTTAATATTTATAAAATGTGTGTTTTTTTTTCTTAGTTTCTCTAAAATTACTAAATATTCATGAATGGAAAGAGAATTATAAGAAATATTTGAAATCGAAGAATATATTTTACTCGTTTCTGGAATATCGTTAGTTCTCTGAGATACTTTGGAGAGATTTGATTTTCAATCGAAAGAAACCCGAGACTTGAAAGCGGTAAAACAGATTCTTATTCGTACGACGTAAGTTTCATTCAGTTTCAACGTGTCAGAAAAAAGTGGTCCAAGTTTGAAGAGGCAATAAAAAGTATTCACGCCTTTCCTCAAGTCTCGTCTTTTTACTTTTCCGTTTTAAATGAACATCTTCGAGGGTAGAAATACCGAACAAAGTGTCGGGAATTACAAGCGATAAGAACTAACTTTCCTCGACTCGGGCGAAACTTCTTTGACCCCGAATGAAAGTAATCAGATTTCAGACGGTCTGCAATATTCAGTTATTAATCACGTTTCTCTTGGTGGAAAGAAAATTTCTGTGCTTAAGAATGTCTCTGTTTAAATTCTAATGCAAACACTTTCATTTATAAGTAAATATAATAGCGGCAACACTTAATCTTTATTTTATATTTCACCGTATTTAAATATTATTAGTCAGAAGATACCATATTTGCAAATTTTAATGACACTATAGTAAGTGAACTGAAATATATTTATCTAGATTATCATATTTATAAATTACAACCGGGTTAAGATGGAATTGCATGTTTCCTAAAATTAAGAAATTATTTATTTATAACATTAACGGGTGGCTGTTCTTTCGACTTATTTTTATTCATACTGTCATCATTCTTCTGCCATTAAAGGTACCCAAAGGACCAACCGCATGACTTGCACGATCCCCCGATTAAATGCTTTTGCTTTCCCTTTACGGGACCATTTTAAGGCACGTTTATGATATCCCAAACAGTTTTTATTTATGAGAGTTTTACAAGCATGACCTGTCACATTTAATCTCAAAGGTATCGTTATTATTTTCTTTTTCTTGTATCGGCGGTAGAACTTTGAAATTCTATCGCCAACTTTTATCATTTTGCTTAAAATCTGCCGTTTCAGGTGGGTTTCGGACCATGGAGGCTATAATATATCAGATAACAATGTACCTTCCTACCCTCCATAATTTCGCCTTTGTTTTGTATTTTATTCCATGAAGCTCCTTTTTATTTTTTTCTACGATAACTCAAGTAATAATTAAAGCAAAATTTCACAGAGTTGAGGGCAATTTGGATTAGGCCCCACTGATTAAAAATATAAGCCCTTGCCTCCATAGCCACCACCATAGGCCCTGATTTCGCTTTTGTTCTGTATATTATTCTATGAATATCTTTCTATTTCCTTTTTACGATAACTTAAGAAATAATAAATTAAAATTTCTCAGAGCTCAGGGCAATTTGAATTAGGCCCCACTGGTTGCAAGTATATGCCCTTACCTCCTTAGCTACCACCATAGGCCCTGATTTCGTATTTTTTTATATTATTCTATGATTGTATTTTTCATTCTTTTTTTTCTACGATATCTCAAGTAATAATTAACAAAAAATTTCTCAGAGCTGAGGGCAATTTCAATCAGGTCTCACTGGTTGTAACTATAAGCCCTTACCTCCTTAGCCACTATCACAGGCCCTGATTTCGCTTTTGTTCTGTATATTGTTCTATGAATATCTTTCTATTTCCTTTTTACGATAACTTAAGAAATAATGAATTAAAATTTCTCAGAGCTCAGGGCAATTTGAATTAGGCCCCACTGGTTGCAGGTATGAGCCCTTACCTCCATAGGCCCTGATTTCGCTTTTTTTTTATATTATTCTATGATTGTATTTTTCATTCTTTTTTTTCTACGATAGCTCGAGTAATAATTAACAAAAAATGTCCCACAGCTGATGGCAATTTCAATCAGGTCTTACTGGTTGTAATTATGAGCCCTTACCTTATTAGCCACCACCATAGTTCCTTAATTTCGCTTTCGTTTTATATTTTATTCTATCACAGTCTGTCATATTTCTTTTCTACATTAGCTCAAGTAACAATTGAGGCAAAATTTCCAAAGCTGTAGGCGATTTGAACAAGCGCCTGCTGGTTCCAAGTATAAGCCCTTAACTCCTTCTTCACCATAGTTCCTCATTTCGTTTTGGCTCTTAATTTTTTCCTATAATATATAAAGTAACAATTTTGTTAAAATTTTCCAGAGTGATGAGCATTTAAGCTGTATCCCGCTGCTTGCAAGTTTCAACCCTTCTTATCCATCATAGCCCCCTTTCAAGTCAGCCCGACATTAACGTAAAAAGAAGTTAAAGAGGGATCGACTCACGTCTCGAACCTGCGACACCGTCAAGGTCGACAACTCATCGAGTCACGTTGTAGGTGAGCGATAAAAACGAGCTGTTTATGAGTTGCCCAGTGAAAACGACGATGAGGATTAACAGCCTCGGCCGGAGATATCTCGGGCGTTAAAGAGCGAGCGGCTGGCCGAAAAGGAACAGGTAGAAAGTGAGAGGGATAAGAGGAGATCCGGCATTAGTTGCAGACGTATTACTGGGCATGGCAAGGTGCCAGCCGTTTAAGACCTCCAAAACCTGTTTCCGCCTCCATTGTGCCGGTTCCTCCGAGTGCGGATACGGACACGACCACGCTTTCTTTGTTGCGGATGGACAATCGGAGAGTGGAACGATTCGGAGACAGTAGTTGAATAGAATTAACGAAATTGGTAGGATGAGTCGAGAGATTGTCCTCGTGTTGGTTCCGCCATTGAAACGTGTGCTCATATGTAGAGAGAGAGAAATAGAATTGGATGTAGGTGAAATAATTGCCAGAGAAAATATTTTTTCTTTCGTAACACTTTGTCGTTTAATTTATTCTTACGTTTTTTTTAGGCTAAGGGTAGTTAATTTTTGGAGATATTCTAGCGTTATTTATTCGTCATTCGATGTTAGGGATGAACTGAAATATCGAGGATTTTTATTTACTCTGTAGGATTTAAGTAAGTTAGTTTAAGACATAGTTTGTTATAATAAAAAATAGACACAGATGAATAGGAATTTAAAGAAATAATCTCGTCATATTTCTTTTCTCCACGTGGCGTTTTCCTCATTAAAATTCATAGGATAGAAAATTATCAAATTCCAATGGGTTAACTTTTTTCTTTTTTTTTAAATTTCCTTACAAATTTTATACAGTTAACAGAAAACATTACTAGAAAGATACTTCTTCGCTTAGTTTTTTTTGTAACATGCATCTATTATCAAGGGACCATAGCAAATCCTTTTCTACAATAGATAAACAAAATCAACGAGACATTTTTATTACAGTTTATTCAAACCAAATCAGCAAGAACTATTCAATAATCACGTCGTCTATCAACACAATCGCAAAATTCGCTCTGTATCTGAAATATAATTCGCCAAATTTCTGTATCGGTCACACGAATGAACTTTTTAGAGAAGATTTATACCACGTGGATGGAGTTAAATCGCTTTTTAAACGTCCTGCGAATAAATCCGCTGGTATAAAAGCTTCTTGGAAATTGACGCGGAAATTGGTAGTAGCCGGCTATAAAAGCTTCGGTCGAAGAAAATTCAAAAGGGTTTAAAATTCACGCTAAGATTTTATTCACTGGACGAATATTCGATAAGCTTTTTGAACTTATCTCAAAACTCGTTTCTCCTTCGACGGATATATTCATGTTGATCGATAAAAGACATTAAGCGGGTATAATAATTCTCTAGGGAATTAAAATAAAATTTCGATCTTGGTAATACATGATGCGTCATATTTCATGGGAAATATTCGGCTGACAGATGTAGACCTAATAAAAATGAGATTGATATCTCCAACGTTCACCATCAAAGATGAATGGGTCTGCCATGACGCAAGCGAATGAAATTCCGCTACGTTCCGCAGCCATCGAGGAATATTCACACACGTATATATACGCGTGTAGACGTCTATATACAACTGCACTCAGAATAGAACGTTATTATAATGGAGACAGATTGTTAATGAGGCGCTATTACGTATTGAAATGCTGTTCAGCCTGAATGATTTAGTCGCCAAGTCGAGTCGTATTAGCAATGCTATTAAGAATAAGTACAAATCGCGAGGATGAGAAATCGTTCTCGATTTTTCATTGTGACATCGATTACTTGGGAGTTGTTCGTTAATTACTTTCAGGACGGACAGTGTTGAAATTAAAAATCTATAAATACGTCTGCATTTTGTGGAAATTTATTCTTTAACGTTAGAAGATTGATTTTCGTCCATTTTTTAATTTGTAGGTACAATTTGTTAGAAGATAATCTTAAAAGAAAAAGATAACGATATTTTCTCATGGGATGCTTAAGACTTTAACCATCTATAGTTCGAATTTTTTATGGTATCCGAAGATTAGTTTCATTGCACAAATAGAAAATGATAAAAATACTATTTCAAATAATCGATTAAATCTGAATTTTAAGTATCGAATTGTAAAAAAAATTCACGAGCTAAATTATAATATTTAGCAAAGTTAAAAATTTGACTTTGAAGAATAGAAACTTACATGCGTGTTGTGTTACCTCAAACTTACAAGGGCCCATAGATAGTTCATGTTAAATTAGATGGGAAAGTTGATAGTTTTCATTATTATGAGTGATATTTCATATGTTTCTTTTCATTTCAAAGTTGAGAAATTATGTAGTGAATAATTCTTTGAGAGATTTTAATTCGTTTCTCTCATTACGAATAATTTTAATTCAATAAAAATAAACTAAACACACACATGTACCAGTGTGCCTGTAGAGATTAAATTCACCCTCCATTTTCTTATCACAACCTCACCAAATGTAACCCACCCCTAGATATTATTAAGAACAATACCAGTTTTTAAACGTCCCAACATTCAAAGACAACAAACACTGAAAAAACACCAAGCGTTATTTTCTTTCATACCTGTTACGAAACAGGTTTCTTTGTGCATTGACCCCTTTTATCCTCTCCAGTACTTAAGGGAATAAAGAGCTCCAGGGGCTCTCCATGGACCGATTGAAACGAGCCGAAAGACGCGTTTCGTAAATGCTTCGTCAATGTCAAAACCCGTCCCGGACCTGCCTTCATCGCACCAAATCGAAATCTGGTTTGACGACTTCTCCTCTGTTCACCATGGAAAAGGAAGAGAACTCTGCAAGGAAGGGAAATATGGGAAGGTAACGAGAAGCCGATCGATCGTCAATGGTGATGTTGCAATATCCTCGGATATCGAGAAGGTGATTTTATACAACGCTAGGAAAGAGTTATGCGCGTGTCATAATATCATTAATCCTTCGATCGCGCATATTTAATGGACGTATCGTGCCGTTTTTATAAAGTCAAAGGTATCCGGTTACCTATTTACGGAATGATTAACGCCAGCGATTGTGCTACTTTAATGAGGAAACAATGAGATATCGGATTTAACAATTCGATATTGCGATATTCCGAGTGGTTGGTATCTTATTTTTTTGCATTTCTTTCTCGCTTTCCTTTTGTTTATTCGTGTCAGGGATAGTGAATTGAATGAAATAGAATTAATGTGAGGGAAAATGTAGTTGAGGATACGGTGGGTAAGAAGATGAAGACGTAGATTTCTAATTAGTGGAGCCGAGTTTATGTTTCTGGCATGTGTTTCTGAATTATTCGTTAACCCTTTGTACTCGAGAGGCGCCAGTACGGTGCCCTGGTGTGTTTTGAGTTATATTTTTGAATTCTATTTAATAAAGATATTTGTATCCCAAATTTTTTCTTGGACACTGCTTGGACTGCGTTCTTGGTGTAAAATTATTTTAAAGTACCTGCAACATTTTTTTTTAATATAGTCAAAATCGTGTCAAATTGCTAGTTCGCCTGAGTGAAAAATTAGTTGAGTGCCAAAGATTAATATGTAATGCTTTTGGCGATTCAGAATCCACTTAAAATAGCAAGGTCATAGGCAAAATGACCAGAGCAGTTTGAACCGCAAAATATGAAATGAAACGGAAATAAAATCAAAGTCTATGGTAACGTTGTAGTTAACACTAGAACTACTGGCGTTAAATCTATTAAATTTCAATATATGAAATAAGTACTTTGAAAACAGAGGAATCAAGAGACCGAAAAGAAAATGGATACAGTGATTTATGCTTTTCTAGATCGACGTAGAATATTTATTTCATGACTATCCTGTAGACTTGAAAATTTTTTGGAAAAAACTGTGTACCAGTCATTTTGACTGGTTCGGTAGTTCTAGTGTTAAAGGTTCCAACTCGCAATTAGTGGACTTGAATTGAAATTCCCTGTCATCTTTTTAACAAATTTCCGAATTATTTAATACCTCATAGTCTGAGAAGTTCGAAACCTATCTAAAATAGTAAGATCCAATGCAAAATGACCACAGCAGACTGAATTGAAAAGAAATTGAAATAAAATTTGGTATAAGGGAACAAATTAAATATTGGACAATGGAAACAAAGAACACCTGGAAGTCTTTCTAGTGATCAAATTAATTGCGCGGAAGATATATACATAATGTGGCCTTGAATCATTTAAATATTATCTCATTAATGACTGGTTACTGGCTGGTTACCAAGGAAAATTTTAATTTCAAAGGTCAGACAGGAATGTAGATTGCATTCCAATTTGTTCTTTATTCATACCACTGGATTTCTGTTATTAATTTGTTTAACGAAGGTACTTTTCGTTGCTCGTTAGGAAATTTTCCATAGTGATAAAAACAACGATTGTTTTGTTCGTATAAATTACTCTTTTCGCATGTACAAACATAAAGCATGAATTATTCGCGAAACAGTAATTTCGCAAATTCGGAACGCACTTTATTTTCAACGTTGACGAATTATGGACGACATCGTTCCATAAAGTATTTTATATAAATCTCTGTGCAGAACTGCTTCTGAATTTTCCTCAGTTTAATTTTCTACGTCTTCAGTTATAATGTCATTAAATGCAACTAACGATTTTTAGAAGGGGAGAACTTAGCATGTGGCACGTGTGTTTAAAAAAAAAGTATGCAAAAAGTGGATAAGGAAATAACATTCTGACTCAATTATCTGAAGAATGCAAAAAATTCTTAAACGATGCTTTGACAGCATATTTTATATGTATTTATGACATGTAACAGTTGAATAATTTGCGCAAGGAATAAGTCGAACCTTGGAATTTTTAAAAGACATTACCTTCATTCATGATAACTTTTAATTCATCAATTTCAACAATTGAGCTGTTTATTTTCAAAGGGGCGTACTTCCTTTTACAATCGATATGTTATATACTTACATTTTTATCAGTACGAATAATTTAATCCTCTATGGGCCCTTATGTTTTTGAAATAACGTTAGACACATCTAAGCTTCCATTCCATCAAAGTGGCATTTTTAACTGTGCCAAATATTATAATTTAGCACGTGAAACTCATTAAATTCTTTAGAATTCAATATATAAAATTCAGGTTCATTCTATCAATTAAAATACTATTGTTTTCATTTTTCAATGTGTTATCGTGAAATTGATCTGATACCATAAAAAATTCGGACTACAGAGAGTTCATATAGTCATTAAAAATCACCATTTTTCCAGATTCATGCCATTTTTCAAATAACCGCTTCAATTGTAAGTTCTTTTCTAATAATTCACTTTTAATAATCTTGTAAAGCAACGAAAGGTCCTAATACTTTGATCTCTTGTAGAAAAACTTAAAAATCATATCAAGAACATCCTCTAAAAATGAACGAAATGCTACAATAAAAATTATATAGATTAGCAAAATTATTAAAGCATTGCCGCTTCCATAATTTCACACAGAGAAAAATATTTTCACATTTAAAAGAAATCAGATAATAGATTATTGAATTAAAAACCACTCTCGGTACAATAAAAGTAAACAAACGATATTTCAGGGAGAGCAGAACTTATCGAGGACAAATACCATTTCCCGTTATCGCTCGTCGACAATCGGAAATGCCGATTGCTCGGAAACCGTCGACCATAGACAACGTACGGAAAGAGATAAAAAGCACTTTCCCCGTTACACTTCAACCATGTATTTGTCGACGTTGCAGAAAACACGTTCACGGGCTAACATCGATAGATTACAATCCGCAAAAGTTCTATCGTCGACAATCGACTCGATGGAGACGAAACGAGAGCAACGTCACCGGCATTTCTGCGAATAGCAAATATAAAATGTTGATATCAATGTAAATAAAATAAACTGAGTTGAGGTCTTTTCTGTTTACTCTTTACTTCTCTCCTTGTTCCTTGATGAAGATTTAAGATAAAGAAGATTTTAACGCTATTCTAATAAGACATAAAAATTTGTGTTAATTTGTATTCTATAAATTTCTTTTTTCACGTTTGTATTTTATTATTTCGTTCATTTGTATTCTAACGTAAAATAATAATTTAGTTAATTTATGTAATTACTCTATCTCTAATAATAATAATAAGCTTTATTGCAATGAATACAAATGACAGATACATGAAAGAAACATGTTTTAAACCAATAGGTTTGTTTCATAAAGACTCTACTAATAAATAAATATTCTACTAATAAGTATAGAGGAATAATTAAGTTAAAAAAAACCTCAACTGTAGACTTTATCTCTATATATTTATCTCTAATATAGTACTTGTCGAAGTCGAGTTTACAAACCGTTGAGGTACTTTTCACCCCTTTTACATGGATAACAACACGTCCGATAATCCAGATGATTAATCTGAATAAAAAATACAATTCCCAAATACGATTCACCGCATTCTAATTAAAATATGAGCCGTTATTTCTGACAGTGATATAAGTCCATTTTTGGCAAAAATGCATTTAAGTTATTTTTAACTATACATAGATGTTACTTTTCCACGCTTCGTATGATGAACTAAGTAAAATGAAATATCCACATAATTTCGTCCAACAAGGTTCAACTTTTACATGTCATGGCATGCAAGCTTTTGCGCAAACTATCAAATATCACGGATGAAAAGAGAGGAACTTGTACTACTTTTAAATATGAGGCCTCAGATATCGTATTAACTTGTGAGAATATTCACATGTTAACAGGCATTTAATATAAGTTAATTTAAAAGTATAATTACATTTTCAACCTCACTGCAAAATGACCCAAGTCGATATCAGCCTCGAAGAACGCATATAAAGTAATTGCTCAAAGAGGAAAGAAACTTCGACTATTTTAAAATTAGGATACAAGAGATAAGCGAGAAATGCAAACGATTCAACGCACCGGTGCGGATAGAAGTCAATCTACAAAGGGATCCGGCACCGTTGGAAAATGATAACTCGATAACGCGATATTACGATGAGCCGGCTGCCTTGTCGTGACAGAAAACGAGCACGACCTACACGATAATGTTCTCTCTAAAGACAGAAAAAGAGAAATGAGAGAGAGAGACTGAGAAAGATCGCAGCCAACCAACCTCCACAAGTTTATCGAGGTCGAATAGATTTCCCCTTCTATCATTGTGTTTTTCTCATCGCAAAGCCCTCGATCTCTCCTTCGATCGAACGATTGTTGGTAAGATTGCTCGGTTCTATCGTTGGTGATTTTCCGAAAAAATTCCGATCTTCTAGCTCGAGATGGCCTTTCGTCGTGATACCCGGAAACAAGCGAATTCATTCTATATTCGCGGTGGACAGATAACCCCGGGACTTGATGCTATTTACGGGGAGAAAGGCTGGGTTATCGGGACGATACTCGAGTTCATCGTACCCCAGAACTTTGTCAACGGGGTACGGAGATGGGAAAAGTGATGCAGCGACTTTTTTTTTAGAAATATATCGTTGACTTACAAATCGCAAAATCTTCCGTAGAAAGGTGACTGCATCTCGAGTACCTTACGATGTATTTGTGTTAGTATTGTGTTCCTTTCTCTTTTCTTTGATCGGAGTGCAATTGTTTGGCGTTGAAGTGATGTTGAATAAATATTCTGAACTTTAAAAATTGGAAGTTTGTGTAAAGATTTGTTGCTCATTTTATAGTGCTAGCTTTAGAATGAATTATGTCGGGAAAGTTGGAATTGAGATATATATTTTAGAACGGTTTAAATTTTTGTTTCTGCGAAATGCTAATTCCTGATGGTACGATTTCTGATCATTTAATTAATACTTTAACGACCGCTCACACAACATGTGTGTGATGCTACCGCCGAAGGTTGTTGGCCAGTCCCACAATCTCTGTGTGATAATTTATGAATGTAAACAAGTGTGGATATTGCTATTGGCTTCATATTTCATCGCCACGTCTTTGATTTTATTTTTATTCTCTTACTTTTCTCTTAATTTTAATAAACTTTTTTTTAATTAATTCTTCAAAAATACTGCCGGCCCCTGGTGACGTTTGACTGCGTAGACGTGCGGTCGTTAAAGTGTTAAAAGTATTTTTATAATTTTAGGATAGTTTTTTCTATGTCTTTAAACTAGTACTGTTTCTGAAAAGGATAATATTACCCAAAAATTATGTTAAAAAACGCTGTCATATACTTAACCCATTGACAGTGTATCCCGTGATAGTCACGGGCAGAGCGTCAAGTATCAAACGATTTATCTCGTTTAGTTTACCAAAGATATACAAGTCTATAACTAAATGCTTTGCTTCCTTTTATAAGATTATTCTAATTGAAAAAGGAAGCGTGGTTTAGCTTGCGTGTCGATGTATTTTCGTACAAAAAAAAATCCAGACACTTTTTGGGCCAGAGTTCGTAATTTTACTTCACTGTGAAAGGGTTAAAAAATATCGCGAAAAGAAAATAACAACATGGCTGTTATATCTGAATCAATTAGCGAATCAAATAATTCCCCGCAATCGTTCATTTAATTCCTTAATTTGTATTCCCAATCGAACTCCGAAACTATCTCGATAAATTCATCAAACTATTTTGCTCCGCAAATACTTTCTCAAAACTTCGAGAGTTACTTACCGATACTTCATCGTTTAATCCCCCCGTGAAGATCGTAGCGAACATCAGTGGTGCAAAAACAAATAATTCCAACGATCGAAGAGCATCAACGATAAATTGCACTTCTCATTTATTCCACTTTACGTCCTCTCACCGAGGAAGAAAGTTTGCGAAGTGTTACGGTGGGTAAGAAACTAAGGGTAGGTGCTATGGAGGTAAGGAGGTGCAAGCTCGATCTCGCAACCAGTTGGCTCGAGTTCAAATCCTCCTCCTACACCTTTGATAAATTTTTCCCAGATTATATTTAAAACATTTCCCACCGAAATCCACTGAAAAATACAAAATAATATCAGAGGCTATGGTGGCTAAGGTGCTGAAGGCTTAAAGTTTCTTCTATGTAATGTGCATGTCATAGCCTCCTAAAATGTTTCATTATGAATTTACCTAAAACGTTAATTTCTAAGCTTAATAACGATGACAATTACTGAAAGTTGAAAAGACACAAAAAAAGAACGAGAAGAAGTAATAGAGACTTAGTTTAATTGTCAGAATTTGTGGTAATCAGTTCAAGTGCCCTACTAGATTTGGAAAATTTGTCCTGTACAATAGCCTTGTAGCATTTTTAACTATTAATCTTTAATTACTAAAACGGTAACCTCTAGGCAAAATAATCATGGTAATAAAAGTTGAAAAAAAATTCGCGACGATCATAGCTTCCTAACATGTTTAATTATGAAGTCACCTAAAACATTAACTTCCAAGTTTAATAATGATGGCTATTAAAGTCACAAAGGCACAAAAGAAGAACGAAAGGAAGCGATAGACACTTGAACTAATTGTAAAAATTTCTGGTAACCAGTTTCACCCCCCTGTTACGTTTAGAAAATTTTTTCCTATATAATACGTATACCACAGCCTCGTAGCATTTTTAATTATGACTTCAATCAAAATAGCAGCTTCCAGTCAATATAACCATGGCAATTGAAGCTGAAAAGATACAAAATGAGATCGAGACGAAACGATAGGGACTTGGATTAATTATAAGAATCTGCGGTAGTCAGTTTGACCGCCCTGTTAGACTTAGAAAATTTTTCCTGTATTATACATATATCACAGCCTCGTAGCATTTTTAATTATGAATTCAACTAAAATAGCAGCTTCTAGAGAAAATAACAATGGAAATTAAAGCCAAAAAGATACAAAATGAGATCGAGACGACACGATAGGGACTTGGATTAATTATAAGAATCTGCGGTAGTCACTTTGACCTTCCTGTTAGACTTAGAAAATTTTTCCTATATTATACATATATCACAGCCTCGTAGCATTTTTAATTATGAATTCAACTAAAATAGCAGCTTCTAGAGAAAATAACAACGAAAAGTAAAGCCGAAAAGATACAAAATGACATCGAGACGAAATGTCAGGGACTTGGATTAATTGTAAGAATCTGTGGTAGTCACTTTGACCTTCCTGTTACGTTTAGAAAATTTTTTCTATATAATATAGAATGCATATAAAACAGTAG
This sequence comes from Cerceris rybyensis, assembly GCA_910591515.1. Taxonomy (NCBI): domain Eukaryota; kingdom Metazoa; phylum Arthropoda; class Insecta; order Hymenoptera; family Crabronidae; genus Cerceris; species Cerceris rybyensis. The sequence continues at coordinate 11,344,732 of OU342795.1, forward strand.
CTTCGAAGTAGAATAATCATGGCAATTGAAGCCGAAGGAAATAAAGTTTGCGGCGATAGAAGGAAATGTACCGTTGCCATCGTCACTGCGATTGACCCGAAGGAATTGCGCTTTCTCAACGGTTTAAAGTTTAACCCGATCAGTCAGCGCCGTCGAGATTTTTCTGCTTTATAAATAAATGGGAGTTATTGTGTCTATCGATGATATGCGGCAGGGTTATCGTCGGCACGGCACGGTGGACTTTGGTTTTATAGTATTTTCTACGTTCCACAATCGCATTAAAGAAACGAGGCCGGGAGAGTTGTAACCGGCGACGAGGAACGTGACCGTAGATTCCCCGTGATTCCGTGTTTTATGAATCGAGAGATAAGATTAGAGGGAGGATCGCGATATCGGACGGTGATGATAAAAAGTTCGTTGGTATATGTTATCTTCGAGAGACGTACATTTATTGATCCTCTTTTTTCTAGAATGTTCTCCGTTAATTGATATTAATTTGATAGTACTGCTTTTTATTCAGTATTCGTTGTTATCGAAAGTTTTTTGTAATTATAGATTCTTCAGGATATTTTGAGAGAAAATACCATTTTTTTTGGAACGTTAGAATAGAAAATGGGAAGTGATTGAATTTTTCTGTTTACTTGAAACTTTCTGTGTAGTTTGGCGTTGGATGATTCAAATTAGTTTGGTAATATTGTTACGAAGCACCCAGTAGATTCAATGTTACTGGGTAACGGGACTTGTCAATTGTTTGTTAAATAAAAAGAGTAGAGATTCTACGGTCGGTGGTCCTCGTAGACAGACGTGTCCTCTTAAATAAACGTTATCGCCTTTTAATTGTGTTTTAATTAATTATGTCCGAAAGGACAAGGCGTGCGCGGTCGACTCGCAACAATATTATTTTCTATTAAATATTAACACTAGGTACATGACTGAAATAAATTTAGATTTTGATAAGTGCTTCAATGGAATATATAAAATTCCTGTGAAATTTTAGATTTGAACAGTTAAATGGCCGCACATTTGTTTTCAGTTTGAACATCTTTTCTATTTGGTTGTCAGATTAAAATTAGTTTCATATTTTCCTTTATTTTCCTATACGTGAAATATTTACTCTGCCGATTTTTTATGAATTAGAGGGATCGTTCTAAAAAAAAATCATTCTTATTGCTACGGTTTTTCCAGTATTAAACGTGAACGACAAAGAGGGAAGTTGATATACTTATTCTCTACAATCATAAAATCACATTGTGCAATCATAGTGACGATTGTAGGTATCAACGAGTCCTACAATCAAATGCATAAAATCTTCGTAAAATTGAAATTAATGCGATAAAAAATTAAAATAAACAACAACGTTAAGTAGCTTGATGCAGGAGCGCAAAAGGTTGATTGACCGTAGCACGCACGAGCGAAGAACTTGACATACTTCTATGTACAGCCAGGGAAATTGAACGTGACACCGTAAGCGCTAGAAAACGAGCGGAAGGCTTTTCCTCCTCGGCTCAGTTACGTGCACAATAGGTCTTATGCTACATACTAGAATTGTATATGTATCACGTAACTGTGCTAATTTCTAAGTGGGGAAAACATTCTCTTCGTGTGCTAGTATAATACTTTAGGTGTTGCGTTCTATTTCGACGAGTGCATTAAGCCTTCAAAGCCCGTTGTTCACCTTTGACGATTTCTTATTGTTCTGCATTTAAAACAACTTTTTACTCGGCCGAGTTTTCCATTAAACGAATTTTTATTTGGCTATGATAATTGCAGCTGCTGGAATTTTAGAATTTTAATAGTTTTATAAACTGAGAAATGTCTTTTATTTGACTCTCTATAGTTCGAATTTTGTTAGGATCTGAAAATCAGTTGTACGATAGCACAATTAGAAATGAAAATACGATTTTAAATAATGGAGTTAACCTGACTTTTATACACTGAATTGCAAGGAATTTCAAGGTTTTGAAGAAATCAATTGTACTATTTGGCAATGTTACTTTGACTTTGAAGAATAGGAGCTTCGATATGTCAAAACTTTAACTTGTGTTACCTCAAAGTTACAAGGATCCATAGAGTGTTAATAGCATGGTGATTGCGAAATTCAAAGATTAGTTTTCTATTTTTTACACTCGCATGGCTACGTGATCGTTATTTGTTTTAATCAAATCTCAGTATTGATAGAATTAAAAATGAAGATTGCTTTAGTTCCTAAAAAAAAGTTATCCTTCTCAATACTTTTTTCAAGCCTTCAATAAAAAAAACACCCTTCCAACTACGCAACACTATCTCTACACCTAAATCATCACGGTAGTCGCAGCCAAAACTCCAGAACGTAAAATAATTAAAAGGGTGGATGGCATGACTAAATTATCGTAATTTGTTTTAATCAAATCTCAGTATTGATGCAATAAAAATGCAAATTGCTTCAAGTTCCTAAAAAATAATATCCTTTACAATTCTTCTTTCAAATTTTCAACAAAAATATACCCTCCCATCCACCTAACACTATCGTCACAGTAGTCGCAGCCAAAATTCCAGAACGTAAAATATGTAACTAAAAGGATTGTTCCAAAGTCCTTTTTTTTTAAGAGAAAGACACTTCTCGTCTTTGGATCAATTAAATGTACCTGGTGTCATTTTGCATCACCGATTACTCTGGTACTCGATACTCTTACTTTTTTCAAAGTCAGAAAGATCGTCGATGTTCAACTTACTCACCGCGACATCAAACGGTTCAGAGGAGGACCAGGAACACATTGGATATTTACCTGAAACAAAAGCCAGCCGTTAATGTCAGGACATGTTGCGGGCGTAAACAAACGTCAGGTCGAATAGCCCGTGCAACCGGCGGACACAATGGCTCTTGCAGAATATACCGAAGTTGCATAGGCTACGCCGACGTTCAAACATTTCTCTCTATACAAAAGCATCGTTTACGCGTTTGTAATTACATACATCGCTTAGGCATGGGGTCTGATTAATAACACATTTTCCAGGTGTGTAGTATGCGGCTGGTATATAGCTCGGAAGCTTAGTAATTCCTGATAATAATGGCGAATGTACGACGTCGCGACAGGAAACTGTTATCCTTGCTCGTTTTTCATGCCAGTTTACAAATTCTTTCCGGTTTTTGACAACACGATCGTGGAGGATGTTTCCATGACGTTTTTCTCGTTTTATTTTCCTTATTTGTGGACAAATTGTATTGTTCTTTGGTTTTAACCCCTTCACCTAGGATTTTTTATGATTATAAGTGCAACAACTCAGAACTCATTCTTAAAAGTAAAAGTTCCCATTCGCTTTTAATATCATAATAATGTACTAGTCAAAATGACTGGTACACAATTTTTCCAAAAAATTCTCCAAGTTTACATAAGAGTAATAGAATAAATATTCTACGTCTATATCAATAAACATAAATCGCCCAATCGATCAAATTTTCCGCCGCTTGATTCCCCCTTTTTCAAAGTACTTATTTAATTTATTAAAATATGATAGATTTGAGGCCGGTAGGTCTAGTGTTAATAATATCGAAATAATAAGACCGTTTCGTGACCGACTAATATTTTTAATTTAATTGTTTTTGGAAAACAACAAAATTTCTTGTTCCATTTACCGCGTCACGAGTGTCACACGTTGTAGGCTAAAGAGTTAATTGCAGTTCAATTACATATTGGATGTACTATAGTAGGAGAATTTCGAATCACCGAGGATATGAATGTTTTAAATAGCAATTTAGAAAATATTTCCATGATGTGACACGGAATTCGAAATTGCATATACTGATTAGAAATTCCAGTCTGCACCTCTTTAACCACAATTGTCCCAGATACTAATTGTCATTGTTTTGCCTCTAATTGCAACGGTCATTTTCCCTAGATTCTACGCTACTTTAGTTGCTTCTAAATTATCGATACTACGACACATAATATGTATATCACTGGAGCTACTGACGTTAAATACATCATATTTAAATATAAAAAAATAACTCCTTTAGAAAAAATGAAATAAAAAGATGGAAAGGTTGTATAATTCAGTAAATTACGATGAACTCTTATTGTTAGAATAGAAAAAGACAAAGTAGTTTTCTAGATCTCCGTAATTTCTCCGAATTTGCACAAAAGCTGCATTTACTACTCTAAAATGAAGAAAATAAAGATGCCAATCATCCGCCGACAAACTCAGATTTTCATTTCAATAGAATTCTCCGAAACAAAATGCACACTTTTTCAAACCATCATCCGACCCTTCAAAGACCGATGGCCGCAATCATCCGAGCACCGAAATCGTCAAAAAAAAGTCAATTCATGAGGAAGCGCATCCAGGAGAATTGTTAAACAGAAAACAAGATCATCCAATTACAAGAATCGCCGTTGAAAAATGTCCGAGTGAAAGATTCGTAACCATCGGACAATTTCCGGCTGAATGGCCGTCGAAATAACAGGCGAGATCGTTAAGGACACGATCGAAAGAATCCGTCGAAGCTGACGCAAAAATGCGTCGCCAGGTGCTCGGCTTTTGAGAACGGCAGGAAACCATTTACCACTAACCGGTGTCCCTCTCTTGGCTTCAAGGCCTCCGGGAATCGTTTCGCGGTGAATGTCCATATCCCCTTTCTCTATTTCTACCCTTCCCATTCTTTTTTTTTTCCCTTCTCTTTCTCTTTTCTTTCCCCCTTTTGCGTTCGCCGCCAGGATGCCGCTAAAGAAAAGTTGTACTCGCGCATAAATACTCTTACTCTCTTGCGAAGATATCCGCCAGTGCGAGTTATTTGAGGGGAATTCTTTTCTTATTGATGCATTAACACCCCGATAAATATACCCAAGTACATTCAGTTGTCCGTTGAATGCCTCAAGTCGGTGTACATAAATTTGAATGTGAATTGTTTAATTAATACACGCTTATGCGAAGTACCTTGGGCGATAATGTTTGACACGTACGAGGCGGCACTTTGGAATGTAAGAAATCACGGAATTTGAATTTATCGCGTCGTTCGTGTACGTGATAATCGAGAATATTAATGTCTTGCCGAGGTGTGCGACGTTTGCACACGGCTGGCGGTGGAAATTCGCAGTGAAAGGTGGGAGTTCGTTTAGAGAGGAACTTATGGTGTGTATTACATCGTCGTAGGAATTGGCCATGGGAAATGTGATTTTTGAAGAAATTTTTCTTATTTTATAGTATGTTTTATCGTGTAGAAAAGAAGAAGGTTGTATGCACTTCTTTGTGATGATTAGATGAAGACATTTTAATTAAAGTGTACAAAGTGTAACTTAAAAATGTATGTAACATATTTTTATGAATAAAATGTTTATGAAAAATGGTGATTATTTTTTGACAGTGTATTATTATCCGCTAGTTATCTTTATTTTAAGTAATATAGTCAATTTATGGTAAGGCATACTATTTGAGTTGAAGATTAATACTACTGTCTTCACAATTAGAAGGATTTGGATCGTTGCACTTTTCACCACATTTTTTTAAAGTATTAAGATTTTACTTTATTGCAAACGTGAAGTATTTCATTTCTTGCAAATAATATCTGCTTAGTCTTGGGTGAAATATTATTTTAATTAGTATAGGCAATATATAGTGCAACGTTCTATTATTGCTAACTTATTAATTCTAACTTATAGTGCAACCAAGAGATAGTTGGCAGTAAACGGGTTAAATATCCACCTTACAATGCATTAATTATTTGCTACATTAATTGCTATATCTACGTACAAAGCTAAAATAATTTTTTAATTGAAAGATTATTTGATGAAATAATTAATAGTTCGTACAAAAAATGTCTACAAAATTAATTTCTTCTTTAAACCAAAAGTTCCATGTTTTTCTCCAAAAATGAATAGTTTTTGCAATTAACGAGGAATTATAGATATACTACAAAGAGTTGATAGCGCTAAACTTAATTAGAAAGTACGGTCACCATGAACTTAAAGTTGAGTTAATTAACGTCTCAGGAGATACTGAATGAGTTCCACGACGTTTCATTTACACGAATATTCGTTTCGAATACCAGGAATGCTTGAACCAAGTAAAAGTCGTAGATTGCAGGCCTCGAGAGTACCGAGTTCCAGATGTTTAAACACCTGTCGTCCCTCCTCTCGTGTTACCGCTATTTTTGAACGCGCGGCAACTTGTTTTCGATGCTTGCAAAGTCGGTTTTTTGCATGAGTGTACGATGGAACTGCGACAGGGCGATTTTTCAATTGCGAAATTGCAAAATCACGGGGCACAGTACTCTTCGACAACGATTATCGCGCGAATTAATACTTGAGTCTTATTAAAAAGTAATAAAAATGTTAATAATCCGTGGATTTCCCTTTTCATTAATTTTTTTACAAAATATTCATAAATATTCATAATGTTTTATCTTATATAATATTATTCAGTATTTCTTACAATTTTTAATTCATCTTATATGAACTGAGTGCTGAGAAAAACGTTAATTTCCTTACAGCTTCTTGTATAGAATTATAAGTTTGTAAAAGAATTCAAAAGAAAAATAACGTGTACATTTGATTTCTACGTCTCGTAAAAAGCAATCAAAGCTTCTGGAAATATATTAATTTAATTGAAATTGATATTTAAGGAGTATTTAATGAAATATTAAATTCCACAGAGCGTCGCGGAATTTTGTAACGCTGCCGGAACCGAAAGTGGAGATATATTCAAGTTCTCCAGTAATTGGCATTGGTAAATACGTGTATTTGCGTCGATATTTTACGACTTGGTGGCATAGCTTCTTGCAAATATCGAAATTTGCATAACGACTAGCCAATAGGAGTGATTCAGTGATTAGTTTTCTTGACAGTTGTTTAATCGTGTTTCGCTTTGCATATTGCCGTACTTATCACGACTAATTATACTTTGAATTTATGAGAGTCTACTTTACACTGCTCGTACAAAATATGGGAACATTATCAATATTTTTACGGGTTCCATTATGATAATGGACATCGTCATTGATGATAATGCATGTTATTATTATTAAACGATGTTTATTTCTAAATTCTATTTTAAATATATTTATACAAAATATTTTGACGTCATTAAGTTCAAGAATTTAATTAGTTCAACTCCATAAACTAATAAAATTGAGGGGGTTTAAGATTATTTTCTTTTCTATTTCATGCAAGCATGTTTTTAAGGCTTTCTTTTTCATTTTAAAATTATAATACAATAAAGTAATACTATTATCTACTTAATATAATTCTCTGTCATACAGGAATATCGTTTGTGAGATAAATATTCAATTTCTGAACAAATATATTTTTTAACGATACAATACATGTATAAAAATGAAGAACAAAATTAAATAAAGTTCAACAATGTTTTTGTCTTCATAAATTTCCTACAGCCTCATTTTCATCACGTAGAAAAAATATCATTGAGGAAGGTGCATCAGAAGATATTAAAAACAGAATTTTAAATGATCACTACAATCAAACTCGTTAAAATCTAATTACATAAATATATCAAATTAAAAAGATTGTATTATTCTACTTTTCGGCCTAATGACTAAGATCAAAGTATAATCCAGCTACTCGAAATCCAATAAATTTTATTTCGAAAAGTAAAAACACAGTTCTATCTCATATTGTCTCATAATCACTAGAGCTCACAAAGATTAGAGTGCTTATTACAATTAATAAAATGTTTATACTTTTAACAAGCAGTACACGCGCCATCCACAAAGAGGACGTTGAAATAAACGAATTTTTAAGTTTAAATATCATAAAATAACGGCAAACCCAGCGATTGAAAAACAACATGGAAAAGGAACACCGTCGGTCCACGTTATTTATCTACGGTGAACTTTCATGTTTTCTACGCTCGGTATTTTTCTACCTTAAAATCGATGCTCAGCGTGCATTGCAAAGGTAAAAATGGAAGCTAACATGTACAGTGAACCTGGGAAAATATAACGATGTTTAAAATAGCGGAATGGCTCTTTTCCTTCGTCTCGAATCTTCCGATAGCGGGTAAATGCAGAGATGCATAACAAAATGAAGAGGCGTCTCAAGGCTCAAAGGTTCACAGGAAATCCCGAGGAAACTGATTTTCCATGATACATGTTTTATTGAGATGAAAATGAAGCATGAAAGTAAGTGCCGTATTTTTCATGGGTTTCGAGGAAAACTTATCAAGGGATGTGCGTATGCTGGAGATATAAAACGATACGCGAAGAAAAATAATCTTTTACGGCGAAAGAAATATTTTAAAAATGTATGCCTGTGTATGTCATTTTTTTCGCTAAAATTGTGCAAACAATTTTAATGTTTTTAAGTAGAGTAACTGAGCGCAAAAAATTGTTGACATTAAAAAGATTATAAGAGTTTTTAGTGAATGGATTTATATGTGGTTAGAATATCGTGATTCTAAATTAAGTAATTGGAATTTTTTACTGCATAGAAAATTAATCTGACATTAATTTTAAACTTATTTGCAATTAACTTCCACACGTAATTCCAGTTTAGTTTTTAAAGAAACGAAATATTAATTTTTATATATCAACAATGTTAACACAAGCAAGTCGAAATGACTGATTCGCAATATGCTCCAAATTTATAAGAAGATCATAGAATAAATATTCTACGCTGGTCTTATAAAACAATATGGCCGAATTCCATCATCTTTTCTACCTCTGCATTTCTCTCTTTCCAAAGTATTTATTTGATATATTGAAATATAATGGATTTAACGCTGGCAGTTCTAGTGATAAGATCATTTTCATTGATTATTTGTTACTTGATGATTCTCACTGCCCTTCAACTTATTCTTTCACGAATCCTCAATAACAAGTAGATCCAAACACCAAGAACACTTTAATGAGAAAATTTCAAGACCAAACACCATCACTTCCAATCCCTGAGTAACAAAACGTCCAATATTAATTGCCATAAAACCATCAACGAATTTATAAACATGTAATAATTTCCTCTTGCACAACGACGTATCCGGACAAAAACTCACAATAATTCCAAAGGAAAAACCATCAACTCAGCAGCTCTTCAAAACCATGAGAATGAATCAAAGATAAAATTAAACTCCGCTACCGTTAAAACAGAAATTAATTACACCGTTCATACAAAAGTGTCTGACGGAGGAAATAATTAATCAGCTCGTAATCGAAGCCGCAGACGTTTGGTAAAACCGACTATACAACTCTTATTATACAACTTGTCCGTAAGTTACGTCACGGTCCATTAATTCCAAGTGCATTCAAGTTTTACCTATTACGTGGCTCCTTTAAGTGTGTAAAACCGTTTAAACGTCCACGGAAAGAAGCAAATGAATAATTCGAAGTAGCCTGCCGATGGCCTCGACGACAACCGATTCAGAGGATAATTTTATTTTCGCATGTAATTCACCATACGTGCGAATCCTTGCAACTTCAACGGCCTTTCATTGCTTGTAATACGCGCCATTCCACTAATAGATAGCAACAAGATGTCTGTCGAGATGAGGTCTGCCGATGATTAGCACGCGCTTGTATGCACATGTGACCGATTAGAATGATATATGTACGTGAATGCTTGAGAAATATTCGCGGATCTTTTCATCGTATCGTTACAACTGATTTTACTGCTTGCAGAGGCTCTCAATAAGTGTCACTTGCATGCTTTTGAAATTCATAGTGGTTAACGGGAAGTAATGACTTTTTTTCTTATAATTTATCAACTACTAGTTAATCGGCTATTCGGAGGGTAATGCTCAGAGTGTGATAGATTATTAACAATTTTAGCAGTAAAACTATCAAGATATTCAATACGTCTGGTTTCTGATTTTTTGTAAAAATTCTCCATGTTCGTAAAGACGTCATAGAGTAGATTTTTTACGTCCGGTTTATAAAACATAAATTACTCGTTTCTAAAGTACTTATTTAAAAGTAGATCTACCAAGGGGTCAAATATTACTTATACTGAATTTTTGAAAAATGTTGCTGAAGTTTTAAGGGTTGTATCTCGTTTTATTTTTTATTTTTTATGTATGTAGGTATATTTTATGTATTATGTCATATTTTTTATGTTTTTTATTGTAAACCGTGAGAGACTAAATCGATTTAATTTCTTGCGTATTTTATTCCTTTTCTTGTGAAATATTTATCTAGTATCTTTAGTTATAATGAAATAATAATTGGTAGTTCTAGTGTTACTGTGTTTCAAGCAGCCGATATTTAGTTGTAGCGTTAATTGACTACTAGAAATGATAAAGAAATAAAATTACTCTGCTTTGAAAGTAGAGATCAGAATGACAATCTGTGTTAGTTTGCATGTTAAGTCTTTCTAGTGAAAAGATATATTTGTAGAAGGTATTTGTTAAAAGTAATAGAAAGAAAATTTGTAGCACTGTTTAAATGTTGAAAATGGGGAATAACGTGAGAAATAAATTTTTATGTGGAGCATACGAAGTGGAAATAAATTTTGAAAGCATGTATGTGTGATATATATCCAAGAATGCTAGAATATTAAAAATGTAAAGAAATTCTAAAACTAGATTTAAGAATCGCCATTCTAACTTAATTGCTTTCAAATTATTTGAATGGGAACGAGATTCTTCACTTGGAATAATTAGCGTAGGGGTTAATAACTTTACGTAAGAATTCTGCTCCAGGAATTTTTAAATAGGGCGAATGTCCACGAAAAAGCATTAATTAGAACCTCCATCGTAAAGATAGCCTCAGAAACTTTTTCTATAATTGCACAGGAGATTCTGCGAACTGATATTTTTATTTCCAACAATTACGACGTATTTTGAGATGTCCCAGCTTTTTATCTATACTTATACTCTTCCACTAACACCGATATTTATAGAAACGATACTGCCACTTGAACGCTCGAAGCTGTAATTTCAACGCCTCTAATATCGATAATCAAATCGATGTTTCGAGACTGCTCGTGTAACGTTAAATACAGTAAAATACTGACAAAAAAGAACGCAGCGAAAAATCCGGCCATTTGCGAGCAATGATCGCCTTACAGACTTCCTACTTCCGGCGATTGAAGTGGCAAAGGACGTTGGCTCGAGTTCAAGGATAATTGTTTCCTGCAATCGATGATCCATATCGAGATATCTCGGTTTAATGGAAGATTTATGGACTGCCTCGAACGTAGAATAATTGTGCAGCAAAAAATGCTGCTACAACGTCAGAAGGCGTACCAATGGCTACGTTTAACGGATATAGATTCTTTTGTTCAGGGAGATTCTTGCTGCTTCCTTTCTTAGCAGAAACGGGAAACATCGATGGGCTGGATTTAACGGTCGTGATGTTCAATATGCACCTTGCCATGTCTTGCTCTCTCAGTGCATCTGTATCTTCTTGTCTGGTTTATCTTCTACTTCTCTTTACACCTTCTATTCTTCTACCCTGTATGTTTCTGTGTTTGCTTCTTTCAGTCTTGCTCGCCATATCTTCCTCTATCTGCTTTCCTGTATTCTCCTCCTTCACTTGTTCTCTGTATCTTCCTGCTTGAGTATTTGTTAGCCTTTTTTATCCATGGATTTACATCGTGTTTTCTCCGTAATTTCCTATCTCTGTATCCCTACACTCGTCTGCTTGAGCCTGTTTCTACGTATTGTCCATAATTCTAAGTCGCTTTTATCCCCCTACTTTCTACGACCTTGTATGTTCTTCTTTCAGTCTTCTTTACTGTGTGTTTTCCACAGCTTTTCTGTATCTTCTTCAGTTCTTCACTTTGTTTTTTCCATGTCCCGTTAGTTTCTACTTTTACTCTTCTCTATATTTTCCTTGTCGCTATCTTCTGCTAATTCTCTTCCGTCACTTCTTATTAGTGCATCTTCCTTTGTTGTATTCAGTGTGTCTCAATATTTTACTCTTTGAGCTGAAAAACTCTCTCTAGTCGCAGTATTTTCCACTTTCAGCCTTTCTTCAGGATTTTCCACCCTCAGTCACTCGTCATCTCTCTTTTGGTTTACATTTCTTCATCTTCCGCGTAGTCTGTCTCAGCAACCTCCTCTCACAGCTTTCGAACTTCTCTCTTTATTTCTAGTATCTTCCTTTTATCGTTATTAGCTGTTTTCAGCCTTTCCTCAGAAGGTTCCTCTCTTAGACACTCTCAACATCTATTATAGTTCCCTCCATATTTCTTCATCTTCGCCGCAGATTCTCTCAGCATTCTCCTTTCTATAGATCCCGACCTTCACTCTTTACTCTCAGTATTTTTTTCCTTCACTCTGTTCTCAGAACCTTTTTCTCTCAGTTACTCTCAACATTTTATTCCCTCTAGATTTCTTTATCTTCCTCGCAGTCTCCCTCAGCATCCTCTTTTCTACAGCTGCCGGCATTCTCTTTTTATTCCCAGTACTTTTCTTCCTCAGCCTAGCTTCAGAATCTTCTTCTCTCAGTCACTCTCAACATCTCATTCTCTCCACATTTCTTCATCCGCCTCGCAGATTCTCTCAGCATCCTCCCCTCCACAGTTCCGAACATTCTCTCTTAACTCTCAATATTTTCCTCTTCAATCTTTCCTCAGAATCTTCCTCCCTCAGCTACTCTCAACTTCTCATTCCTTCCACATTTCTTCATCTTCCTCGCAGATTCTCTCAGCATCCTCCCCTCCACAGTTCCGAACATTCTCTCTTAACTCTCAATATTTTCCTCTTCAATCTTTCCTCAGAATCTTCCTCCCTCAGCTACTCTCAACTTCTCATTCCCTCCACATTTCTTCATCCTCCTCGCAGATTCTCCCAGCATCTTCCTCTCTACAGTTCCCAACATACTCTCTTTGCTCTCAATATTTTTGTCCTTCAGTCTGTCCTCAGAATCTACTTCTCCCAGTCACCCTCAACATCTCATTCCTTCTACATTTCTCCATATTTCTCGTAGATTCTCTCAGCATCTTCCTCTCTACAGTTCTCAACATACTCTCTTGACTCTCAGTATTTTTTTCTTTCAGTCTATCGTCTTTCCTCAGTCACTCTCAACATCTCATTCGCTCCAAATTTCTTCATCTTCCCCTCAGTCAGTCTCAGCCTCTAGATCTTCCTTCCTCAGTGTCTCATTCCTCAGCTTCTCTCCGCCAGGCTCTCCTTCCTCCATGTATCAGTCTATCTCCATCGTCCCCCATGTCTGCCCCTCGTCCGGCATCCACGGCCTATCTCGTTTACTCGTTCAACACGTCATTATCGAACCGGTTGCTGCACTCTGCCGCTGTTGCAGCTGCAATATCGTGCCGCAGCTCTCTCACGCTCTCCTCGCTCCTCCGACACGTCTCATTGAGCAGAACCTCGACGCTTTAGAAATTGATCTTCGTGACTCGATTCCTTCGCCGAGACGCCTCGAATATCCACGATCTAGGATCGATACGATTTTCATGGATTCCTGCTTCCTCGCCCGGTTTCTCTTGCACCTGACTGCAGCAGTTAAAAAGTCCGGTCGAGAGATAGATCCGTGGAAAGTAACCGTGATAAAAGCAATTCTCTGGTAATAGTTCGACATCGAATACGTTTCCGCCGGTAAAAGTACTTATAGATTGGCATCGTTTCCACGATATTGCTGTTGTGCTGTTACTGTGATATTTCTTTTCTTTTTTTAGAAACCCTTCGGCGCTTATTAGAAATTGTGCAATTTTCTATGTTTATGTTTGTAGAAATGATTTTGTGCCCAATTTTGTAATAATTCTTGGGGAGGAAGTTTAGAGTAATAATTTGATTTAGTTAGGAATTGTAAGTTTTGCGGTTATAACATTTTTCCAGTTTAAATAGTGCGAATTGTTTTAATTGCATTGACTGTGCAGTTCGAAATTGAATTTCTTTTATAATAATAATTTTCAAACTTTTTCTCTTTTAATTCGCTTATGAATTAAATTTTCAGTTAGACAGTAACACGTCAAAACTGAAAGTATCCGTAGCATTTTGATTTTTATTAAAATAACGAATCTGTTGGCAATGATATATAAATTTTAATGATTTCTAGGTAACAGTTTTCGCACTGATATTTCAAATGCTATTTTTGTATATTTGGAAGCTATTCAAATTTAATCTCTAAATTATTCTTTTTAACTTCCATTCTACTTTCGTTACTTAACCCTTTATGGACCGATTTTTTTGTGATGGTTGAAGATCAATTAGACGATGACAAAGATACAATTTTTAAATGATATACTTAACTTTATTTTGAAATATTGAATGGCAAAGGATTTCATGATTTTGAAATACTAAAATGATAATACTTGGCAAAGATAAAAATCCACTTTGAAGAATAGAAGCAAAGATGTAACTTGTGTTACCTCAAAGTCTTAAGAGCCCATAAAGGGCTAAGAGTCTCCGCCACACGGCTCATTTTCATTTTCCTTAAATATTAATTGTAAAGAAAATTATTTTCGATTTAACAATTCAACATTTTTACAAAAGAGAGTCTCTTGCTTACGAAAATTCAGCAAAACTTCTAACGAATAGACTCATTATATTCCACATCTTTAATTGTCTGCATCTTGAGTAATATCTGCAATTACATTTCACATCGCAAAATCTATTTCCTATCTTTGAGACTGCAAGTATGAAGTTATGTGGCTCATTTCTGATAGATCTTACGTCGGAAGAGAGAAAATAATTGTATTTCTTGTACGCGTCGCGTGAGTTAATTAACGAGATCTACGGAGCGTACTTACGAAAAACGAGGAGATCATGGCACACGCAACAATTTTATCGCCATGCCTTCTTTATTCTCGTTGCAATTTATTACGGCATCGGGAACGCAATTAAACGACCGAACGGAAGTGGATAACAAGGTCATTAAAGGCGGCAAACTATTCCCGCGGAATGAATTCCGAAAAGGAAAGAGGGAAACTCAACGTCGATTCTCGTCTCTCGATAAATCCTTTATAAGGCGACAATTAAGATTAATGTTACTTTATAGATTCTTAAAAGGATTCCTACAATACGGCTATTAAAAGATTACTCTTACATGTTATACAATCCGCCATTTTTTTCCTATGTGCACTTTCCATTTTGAGAAAAAGGAAACAGTGAAATTACATTTTACATTTAACATCAAATTAACAGCGCTTAGATATTTCAAGCGGAAGTAAAGTTTTTGTACGTATAAAATTTCAGAATTTCATCATAACTGAAAAATCTGCTGTAACTTTCAAACCTTAAACGTTAATGTTTTTTTTACGTGAGTTTAATTTGAAAATATTAGATAAGAGATTGTATTTGATTAATTATACTTAATGAATTAACTAGTAGAGTTTTCTAAATGGCTCATAGACAATGTCAGGGCTATACCAAGTATCTGTACACCCACCTAAACTTACTACATCCTCCTAAGTGCAGTATAAATTCTACTAAATATAATAGGACACCCAAAATACAGCATAGGGCCAACCAAATATAATAGGTCTTTTGAAATGCACCATAGAACCAACAAAATACCGGTCTTTTAAATATAATATCGAAACATAATAGACTCCATTCATCAAATCCCCGATTGAGCACTTTGCAAAAAAGGTATACCATCAATACAGCACAGTTCTTTGAAAGCCAACAAGCCCAAAAATGCCCAAAAATCGAGAAGTTCATATTTGAATCCTTTTCAATCCGCAGTGCGGCTTAAAAACTCAAAACCAGTTCATCCAAACGTTTTCTTCATCTCTGTTCTCGTAATTCCCACAAATTAGACCGTTGAAACTCGTCCACCAAAGTTCACAAGTAGTGTCGTCACGTGAAACGTATCACCCGTTAATTCTCGTCTCGATCTCCGTCGACGATTTCGTCCGGAGAGTTCGTAATTCAAAAGGAATCGCATAAATCAACCGTCCAAGTTTTTCCAGGCCGGTATGGTCGACGATTTAAAAGCGCAGTCACGAAAGTCGCCGTTAACACGAGAAACGAAGCGGAGCGCGAGGAAAAAGAGCTGTAAAATGGAGGAGAATTGATCCTCTCTCTTCCCTGCAGTGAAGATAATTCTTTGGACGACTTCGAAGTTTTCGGTGGCAGACAGCGGTGCCAAGACGTTGCTCCAAATACTCCAAAGGCAATCTTTCACCGTGGACGAAGGGAAAACGGGGAGGAAAAGTGAACAGATGGAGAAAGTAGCGAAAGATTTTCAAGGGGTGTTCTTTTTTGATGCAACACTTTTTAGGGATTTTTTTTTAAAAGCGTTAGGAAATTGTTTTGCACTAATTCCTTAGATATGTATGCTTTAGGTTTTTAAATTAGGTATCTAAATGTTAAAATAGTGCGTTGATTATTTGCTTATATTGCGGTTCTTTGTACAACGTGCTAAATGATCAAATAAACGATTCTTCTGAATTGGGAATTACATATTTTTTAATTGAGCATTAGATCGATTTCTTCATCGTTTATGTTTCTCATGTATCATTGTTTTGTTTTTCAAGGAATTGCAATGAAATAAATAATGTTCATGTACATTGATAATGTTCTTTTTTAATCCACTTTGTATGTATGCTATTTATTTTTAAAAACATTGTACAGTTTGATGATAGAAAATAAAATTCAGCATAGTAATAATTATTTCAAATATGTTAGTTTAGACTGTGCGATTTCCTCCAACACGATTTACATTAACCGTATTATATAATGGCACGTTCTAATTAAAATAGTCGTAGAAATTAAAGCCAAAGAAATAAAATGAGTATTTAGAATGTAAAATCTATTATCGCTAGTATTAATAATTAGAAGAAAATTAGTTACAATTTAAAAATTTGCAAACGATCTAAGACCCGAACGATTAAGAACGAAGGAATTTTTCTATCTCATTGTTAACATCAACCGTATCATATACGGTCAAATAACCTGTTCAATGAAATAAAATGTTTAATTTTTTATATTATGAAGTGACGACACTTTACGTTGTTTCCAATTTTAAGTTGACACTTCTGCGTTTCTTTGAGAACGGTATTATCGTTATTTCACAAACTATTCATAAAGAGACGTTATAGTTACTATAAATTTTTAACACTAGAACTACCGGCGTTAAATTCCTCACATTTAAATATATTAAATAAGAACATTGGAAAACAGAGGAATCAAGGGGTGGAAACGATACTCGGTTCGATAATTTGTGTTTTATAAAATCAACTTAGAATATCTAATTTAGGACTCTCCTATAAACTTACAGAATTTTTGAAAAAGATTGTGACACAGTCACTTTGACTTACTTGGTAGTTCTAATATTAAAAAGGAATATAGTTTACTAATAACTAATACAGTTTTTCTAAATAAAAGGGTATGACCATTATTTGCATGTTCGATCAGAAGAAGTAGAGGGTAAAATAACGCAGGTCAACTGCAGAAAGAACGGTAAAGGTGGACGAAAAAAGGAACAGGCTAAAATCTTCACCCGACAAATGTTTGTCGAGCGTGCTTCACCGATATTCGCGGAGATTCTCCGCCACTTTCCCCTTTTTATCGACGATGCTTTCGCAGCCTCGACATGAATCCTTGTCTTTCGCTCCGTGCCACGTAACGGGACGCTTACTTTCGAGTGTACGACGAAAGAAAAGGAAAGAAAAAGGAAAAAGACAGTGGAGGGAGAAGAGAGAGACTGCTTTTACAGGTGGAGATTTGCGAAGTTTTTTGCGTCGACGTTCCACGATGAAATAACGCGATTTTAAAAGGAATTCTAATTTTCCGCTTCGCAATTCAGAACGAAACGAACGAGTCATTGTTGCCGGAGTGATAAAATGGTAATTCTTTGCAATAGGTCAGTTCTCATGAATATTTGTGGGGATGGCGGTTCTTACGTGTTTTCAGACATGGAAAGACGTACTTCGAAGGAAATTATTCGAGCGATTTTTGCGTGGGTCGTTAAGATGTTTAAATGAGATGCGATCGTTAAGTTTTTTTGAACGTAATTTTCATTGGATTTAAAATGGGCGATGATGAGTTGAATATTATAAGTGGACGATGTTAATTCAAGTGGTGGAATCCTGTGGTATATTTTTAGAACTTCCATTGAATTTTATCGTTGCTACTTAAAATGTCGCTGGTTTTTCTTTTGTATTTTTGTAGATTTAGGCTTTATTTAAAAGTGGGAGAAAATTTGCATCGTCACGTTTCTACATCTGTAAGAAACAAGTATAAGTTTCTTACGAACAATTTTGTATCACCCCAATAAATTCCATTCATTGGTCATTTTACTAACGTTGTATTATTTTCCATAAAAATATTAGCAATATGTGAAACTAATTACAAACTATCCAAACTGAGAGTTAGGATATTTTTAAGTTAAATGATAATAACAAATTTATTCACAATGCAGTCCTATAGATATCAATCAACAATTTTATATTAAAAATATCTTTCTTCTTCGCCTCAAATTTTATCAATTAAAAATTCAACGAGCTACAATCATTAAATCATTTGTATGCCATTGACTTTATGCTCAAATCTGTAATATATCACCAACTAATTACTGTATTTTCAATTCTCCAGTCTGAATAAATTTCCCAGAGATAACGTGGGAGTATTTGAACTCGTGCTGGCTAATTGCGAGGGTAAGTCTTTATTTCTCTAACACCATAGCTTCCTAGAATTTTCGTTTTCAAACGCAAATCGACCGATGGTCTTCCAATTGCCTACTGTAAATAATAATAACATAAACTAACTCTGCCTCGACACAACTAAAATTAAAACGCCTTTATCTCCTAATTTTTCTCATTTTATCATCATCTCAAATTAGTAGATTTTTACAAATTTAAAAACATTCAGTTCATCACTTCAAAACGAACAGCATAAAAAACCTTAAAATTCACCATATATTAATAAATTCCTATTACCGCTTAAAAGTCACAAAAAATTCCACTCGAAAATCGCCGATCGACCTTATCCCCCATTGAATTAACCCTTTGCCCTACAATAACGAGTGACACTCGTGACGAGGTAAATAGGACAGCAAATTTTCAAGTTCTCGAAAATCTATTAAATTGAAAATATTAATCAGATGCGACGCAATAATATTATTTCTCCAACATTAATATTCCGTTAAATCAAACAGCATATCAAGAATCACTGACCAATTCCTATTTTAGCAATTAAATTTTCAATCATAGCAGCCACAAAACAAATCCTAGTGCAAAGGGTTAATAACACCACAACTTTAAAACCAACCACAAAACAACTGCTACAACTGATCAATGCACATAAAAACTCCATCAAGCATTAACCTCCATTCAAATAATTGTTTTTCCACATTAATTAATTCCCTACTAATTTACATTTACACATTAAAATCAACCTACCAACACAATCACAAACAAACTTCACAGGCACGTATGACCTCGTCCAAACGGAAAACTTAATCGAAAGCGCGCCACGGAAAGGGTTAAAGTCGGCGATGCATTCACGAGGGATCCTCTTTAAGGAGAAACAGGGGTTGAGAGTCGGTCGATATCGCCGTCTCGAAACATCCCCCGGCTGAGGCCCTGGAACCCCTCTGCTTGCCACGGCATTGTAACTACCGCACAGACTGGCCGCACGCAGGACCGGAAGGGAGAAGGGGATGAAAAGCGGAAGAGGGGTTGCCGTCGGTGGCTGCGGAGGAAGACGGGGTGGATGCTCATTCAGAGTGACCGCTCTGTTTATCGAAAGGGGTTGCTACCGCGTCCCTGCAGATATATCCAACGTTCCTCGCTCCAACAGCCATCCTCGCCTTCTTATTTTCCACGCTTGTACATATCTCTGGTATAAACGCTCGACTCGACGCTCGTAAATTCTATTACGAGTTTCCCTCGCAATAAAATTCCATCGAAGACGGAAGTTTGCTGGTGCGCGTATTGTTTGGAGTTACACTATTCCGTTGCGCCGTATTTTTTACGAGCTTGGAGAAAAGTACGGAGCAATAAGGGCGATGCGCTTGGAGAACTTTTCGTTGCTGGAGGAATTTATCTTTTTAATTGTTCCTTTTTATCGCGCCCAAATATTCGACTTTTAACGAGGGTTAAAACTTGGTCGGACGATGGTGATTCTTCTCCTGCTGTCGGTGGAGATTTTAAATCTTGTTGGTTGTTTTAGTTGGCTTAATTTCTTCAGCAACTTATGTGATACAAGTGTTTCTTAGTCACGATTATTGATAATGTTGTATTTGTTCTATGTGGCATGGTAAGATTAAAAATTATCTTCAACCCCTTGTTGTACTAACGATTGACGCTCGGAACGCGATAAACGGAATAGTCAATTTTGACGTGTCCCAAAAAGTAGATAGAAAAATTGATCAAAATCAGATACAAAAATTAGATCAAAAATTAGAGATACTAGAGGGTCACGATAAAATGAAATTAATACTGCGTTGAGACATGTATTACATACGAAATTAGGGATAGGTTGTTCTTTCATCAATTAATTCAGAGTTATCGCAGATGCAGCCACAAAAGAAATGTCAAGGGATTAAAAATGTGACAGAACCATCAACTCTACATGGAAAATACTGTCACACAAGTAGATAATTTCCTAATGGTACCAAAAGATCGTACTACACCGAGTTAAATACAATTTGAAACTCAACCCTTCAAAAATCAGAAGAAAAAAGTACAAGAAGTTAAATATTTGACAGAACCATCCAGTTTACATGAAAATAACAGTCACATAACTAATTTCCAAATGGTACCAAAAGTTCATACTACAAAGAATTAAAAATAGCTCTACATTTAACCCTTGAAAAATCCGAAACGAATAACCATTTAAATCTAAATATTTGCACAGAAACTTTTCTTAACCAATAGTCGTGTAAATGTTAATTCTCACTTTTCTATCTCCTCTTATCGTGGGAGTTGGGAAATAGTTACTTCCATGGAAAACTTTAGTTCGCAACGTGGACGCGTCAGAGGACCAAGAGAGGACAGAACGATCGTCGGTGTATCGAACTGTTTGTAACTGTTTCCAACTAGTCCGGAACAGAATTGTAACTATCCGATTTCGCATTCCGACTCTCTCCGTCTCCTCTGTTAATTCTGTCTCTGGCCGCGTTCTCCCTCTATTCCTGTATTTATCTCTCTGCGAACGTTTCCGGAAGCGCTCAAGAGACAAGGGTGTACGCGTTCCAACATGTGGAATCTGTGGCATCGGTCGGGACGAAATTACGGTGTAAACGCCAAATTATCAAAGCCGCCGGTTCAGCGTCCGTGGTAGACCGCCAATCTCCCTTCGTTCCTCGATCGAGTTTGAAATTCTGCGGCGATTCGACTTATTCTGCCACAAATCGAGTTTAGATCCTACCTTTCTCTATCCCTCTATCTCACTCTGTGTTTCCGATGCTGTTCGAGTTTCCCTCTTCGAGTGTAATCGAATTCTCTCTCGAACTGGCAACTCGCTTCGTGAATTCGTCTGATTGCGAAAAATAATTTGGCTCTTTCGGTTGCTCTGCTAGGAAAGTTCGATCGTCGTTTCGATCGAAAGGTGTATAAACTCATAGACGAACGTTTAATTGGTTCAAGCGCACGATGGAACTGTAGTTTGACGTTAATGTTTGCCCTGGGAAAGCTGATTTTGTTCTTTTAGTATTTCAACTAATGTTTTTCTTTTGCACTGGCAGTTGGGTGAGTATTGATCGTTTTTAGAGTGTTTCTTTTATGTTGGTTATTTAATTGTTTGTGGAAGTTGCGATTTTGATGGAAGATGACATTGTAAAAATAATAGAAATTGTAGATAAATTGACTACACTGTGGATGATGAAGATTTGTATTTCATGGAGGTAAATACAAATACTGAGTATGGCATACAATTCAGATTACACGATTTAGACAATAATATTGACGAATTTTTAAATATTTTCAGTATGAAAATGGTAGAATAAAATAATTCACGGATGACCGACGATATGGAATCTCATAAAATTTCTTATGGCATTTAAATTGTTCACGAATTCACTAAGATATTCGTTATTTAAATACTGATGTTAAACAAGTAAAATACTGTTGAGTATGAAACCTTTTTTCGTTAATTGCATTTCGGTAAAAATGATGAGACCGGCGAAATTTTACATTCATCATGTTAAAGATGTAAATACTTTTATTTTCCATATTCGTATGTAACAAATGAGTTTTTAATAGTTAGTCTTTCACATAATAGAGATTTTCAGGTGACATTGCGAACCCTACTTTGTCCCTTTATCTCTTCTGTCCCGTACATTTATTTATTTTTTCTAAAATACACATTTTATCCTCCACTCCGTGAATTTCAATAATAAATTCAATATTGCCACGCAACGTGCAGTTCAGAAAAATATGAAATTTCATTTCATCGGCACTGGCTGGCGGAAAAATATTAAAAATACATTTCTTTGAAACAGTAACATGATTATTTGAAACATTTCGTTTTTCATTACATACTTCTGTTTATTACATTCTATAATATATACTACAAGCTTTACAAACGTAACAAAACGAATAAACACAATCTACCTTTTCATTTTGAACCTATTATCATCCTTTATCGTGCTTAAATTAATTTCATAATAAATTTCTATCTGAATCGCGATTATGCAAAAGTTTAACGAACCCTTATATCTAATTCAACATCTCTCGTCCACAAAAGCAATATTACCTTCAACCCTCAAACAACAAAAGTAATTCCCTTTTAACCCCAAACTCCTAAACATATCGTCCATTTCCTCCACGCTAATTTACGAACTTACACATCCATTAACGTCATCAAAGTCCGTCCGAACGACCCGACGTAATTAAACGTATAAAAAACCAACCAAACTCGAGGGATCGAAGGCTATGAAATCTCGAGGAACGCAATTCCGCAACGAACGACCTGGCGCAGTCTGAACGAAAATCACGGACAGGAGGCAGAAGCGGCGGTCCAGTCGTAAAAGACGAAATATTACCTGCGTTGCAGAGTCATAAAAATCGCAAACCGGATTCGCATCGTGGAACGCAAACAAGCGGCCACCAGGATCAACCTGTCGCACTGTTATGCGCGTCTCTCTTCTTTACCATTTCCTCCCCCTTTTTTTTCCCTCCATCCTTCTTTCTCTTTGCGAAGTTTACAGCCATGGTGAACATTGTTGCGTTATTTTTTTTTTCTCATTTTCTCTACCCGTTACGTTATCTTACGCCGATGGTAAAGCACACCTCGTTCCGGTTCACGCGACGCCATATCGTATGACATCGAATGGCTTTCGATCCATTATACCTGTCCACTGAACCGTTCGATATTCGTTGAAGTAAATTTCGATTGTCTCCTCGAGACTGTTGCAACGTCGATCGTACGTTAGATATTTTGACGCAGATGGGTCACATGGATTTATGGTTTTGCATAGCGGATGCTGAAGTACAGTGAATGTACTTATAGGGGAACGTATAGAACCGCAGATCTTCATGAAACTTACGTGAAAGGTAATTTTGAAAAAAATATGTGACTTTTATTTTTTCTTATCGATCGTCGTCTATACTATAGACTCTATAGTGAGAGGGTTAAAATACTGTTCAGGGTTGAGGGTTGAAAATGCATCTTGGAATATCTCGGTAACTAGAGGACATGGAGTTTACAAAAAAATGAAAATAGAGAACAGAAAGTGTGGCAGATAATTAAAAATATGGTGAGTCATTTCATAAGCTAGCATGTGGACAGACATATTTGATTGAATTTATAAAGGAATTAAAACATTTAAATGAATGCAGCTCAACTCTTTGTTAGATAGAACATTTTTAAAAAATGGTGTGTTCTTTATCAGAGAATTTTTCTGTGTTAATTTAAATTGTTTTGATTTATTTGTAAATTTAGTTAACTATGTTTGCCTGTATGGGACATTATTAATGATCCTTTTTTTAAATATGATTTTTAATGAAGTACCATAGTTTCCGCTAACTTTTCCCACTCGAAATGTTTTTTCCATTCATCGTTAAAGTTTGTTAAAGTACTCACACAATCGGTGTCTCCCATGAAAAACGACTAAAGTCAGAATATACGTTTTTGAATGTGAAAATGATTGAAAAACAAATATTTTCGTGAAATCAATCTACAGCCTCGATAACTGTGTCATTACTAGACTGCGGATGTTTGTGCAAATTTCGAGTTCCACAAATGCAGGTGAGACAGGAAAACCTATCTAGGGATTTATTGCACTCAATAAATATTACAAGAAATACCATACTTTGGAAATTTTAGATATATTTTTATATTATGTTCTTTTTGTATATTTTAGCCGTATTTAATTTGTCATAAATGCATAAAAATCCGCAGTCTGGTCATTACTTTACTAATAAAAAATACTTTATTTGTATAAAAATTACTTTACGAATATAAAAGCTGAAAAGAAGACTACTTGGTATTCCAATAACACTAAGAAACATACATCTCTTGCAACTAAATCGATTTTCTCTAAAGGCGCATATAGACGTCTCTTGCATAAAATAGCTTTTTTCCAAAAGCGCGTATATACATCTTCCGTAAGCAAACAGCTTTTTTCTGAAAACGTTAACCAGATATCATCCCTTCGATTTTATTTCTACCTTTCTGCCGCTGCCGGCTATTACGAGCCGCAGAGGACTATCCTGCAAACGCGAGCGGATAAGTAAAAAAGAAACGAAACGAGCGCGGATGGAAATGCAATTTCTCTCTGACAGATGACGGACGTTGATATTTGAGTAGCGTAAATAGTTGAAGAGAATTTCGTTCGCGGAGAGGAGAGACGATTTAATAGGATGGAAGATAGGTAGACGTTTATTATGTCGCTGAACGACGCCGTGTGTCGCGGATGCTGATTATCCTCGATAAATGTGGACACTCGATAAAGCGACGAGCATATTTGTACGGACGTATTTAGCCGTTCTTCTCTTTCTTTTCAGAACCGTTTTCCTGTCACCGAGAGCAGGATAATGCTCCTTGAAATTTTCTATTAGAATTGGAATAAAACGCTTCCTAAATGCTTCGTTTAAGATGCGAACGATTGAAACGATACTTGTTTATTTATTTCTAAATTTCTTCTAGATCTAGGGAAGACTCTTCTATTTGTATAATGCTGTATTGGTTTTTTAAAATCATTTTTAGTACTTGTTTTTTAGAAGGTGCCAATAGTGATCGGATGTAGAAATTTTGAATAAAAGCGAATTGAAAGTGTTGATTGCGGTTTATATTTTTAGAGAGCCCCCGAATTCTGAATTTCTTTCCTCCGTAATCTTGACTGACGCGAAATGAAGAACGTCGGCTGTAGGGAAAATGAATTCGTTACGTCGTTGACAGTTCATTCGATGCCCATTTCCTTGTTGAGCTGTCAAGTCGAAAAAATTTGTTGATGCTTTGGTATATAATATAGCAAGCTGAATTCTTAAAAAAGAATGACGATTGAGGATCAAATAATACTCGTGTTCTTAGATATTTATAAACTTCCTCTCTGTCATATTACCGACAGAAAGCTTCAAAACATAGTATTCACTTAGAGCATTAAATAACTTTTGGTGTTTCTCAAAATGCAAATTAAAATTCATCTACTAATGTAATCAGGACAATTATTTAAATACACTTAAGCGTAGAATAAAAGTGAGAGTTGTAAATTTGCATCGTCATTTGAATTAGATACATTTAGGTAAAAGTAATTGGCAGTAACAAATAAAATTGCCAACCCTTCTAAGAAATATTTTCTATTAGCACGTTGACTGCCATGAAGGTCACAGGTGACCAGTGCTATTAAATTCAATGAAATTTCACCTAACTCTTAAATTTCAATATTTATTAATTTTCGAACATAGCGAATATTTAAATATTGGCGTTGAAAAAATAAGGGGCTGCCAAACATCTATCTGTCAGTGTATTTTAAGTTTCTGCTTTGTAAAGATGTGGTTTTAATAGCAAAATTTTCACATCAGCAAAAATTATGAAACTAGCAAAATACCTGTGACATTCAACGTGTTAAGGTATAAAATATCCCAAAATATAAGGTATAAAATAATGTAACTGTTGAAATGACAGTAACATTACATATTACAATAGTGATTAGCAAGATTGTAAAATTCAAACGATATCTACACTACTGGAGACTTGATAAATAATTTACAAATAACAATCTTCAAGATCCGAAATTTTTTATTCACATAACACTTGCTCCGTTAAAAATTATAATTAAAGTAGGGGCGATTAAAATGATAGAGGCCAGACTCCTAATTAAAGCCTCTCTGCCAAACTGTGAACTTCAACAGTGTAAAGAAACCAAATTAAAATTGAAAATAATAAAAATGTAGAAAATAATAAATGATACTTAACACGTTGCCGCAAATGACGGCTATAGCCGTCCTGCACATTTTTGTACTAATGTATTTATTTGTTAATTACTCAGTAATACACCGAAAAAAAGATGTAACATTCCAGATAACATATCAATTGTTCTTTTTGTGCGATTTTTCATGCTTTAAAAGTTCGAAATATTTTCGTGTATGTTTCTGAGCACTTTCGTCAAATTAAAAGTGTGCGGCAACGGGTTAAATAATTTAAATTTCTAATTAGACTAAAAATATCCTGGCCGCAATCAGCGCAGGGCATTGTTCGTATTCAAAGGGTTAATGAAACATCTAATCACGTTCCACAGAATGTACAAGCGACATCAGCGGGAAATCTTGTTTCGTTATGAATTCCATGATGTTTATCGCATAGTCTCGAACGACTTTGAAGGTACTGTTAATTAACGGCAACGCACAGCGGCGTTCTACACGCACTCGACGGGGACGCATCGGCTTTCGTTAAAAGCTCCATCGTGCTTTTGTGTAATATTATGAGAAATTCCGAGGTATCTTATTTAACGTATCGCGAACCATATATTTCACAGGTAACTGTATTCAACGAGGTTGGGTATTTTCGTGTTAAATTTCCAAGTTTCTCATGACACGTAATTCAAATTAAGTTATCAGTTTTAACGATAATTATATTAGAATTGAAAGATACATATTAATTTATGCACTGGAATCTATCGCATTAAAACAGCAGTGTAAATTTAATTAAGTGGAAAATCGCAATGTTATGGGACGACTTTTTTGTTTCCTTGAAAATTCACGAAAGTATTCAATGCTAATGAGAATGTATATAAAATAATCGGAGCTCCTTGGTAATTACGTTCATTCTGTAATTTGCTGAAGTTTTTCATTATCTCGCTGATACAGAGAGAATTTTTTTCACCTACAACCATGACGTTCTTTGAAAGGTTACTTTCAAAGTCTTGCAGGAATTTTTCGTACGAGAAAATATACTTTGTATAAAGCGTTTAATTAAAATTATAATTGTTGAATTACAAAATGGTGTGTGAAATAAATTAAAATATGACTGATACTTTCATAAAATGATAATTACTTTGTCGGAGATTGATGAAATCTAAAAAAAATGGTGTTGAGAAATTGACACTCACTGAAATTGTGACTTAACAGGTTGAGTGCCATGGGGGTCACCGGTGACCGGCGCTGTTGAATTGAATGAAATTTTATGTTACATTTAAATTGCAATATTTATGAATTTTCTAACATATTGAATATTTAAATTTTGGCGTTAAGAAGATGAAGATTTGCTAAACACCGATCAATCAGTGTCTTCAAAATTTCTGTTTTATGAATATGTGATTTTCATAAAAAAAGTTTCACTTTAGTAGAAATGACGAAATAAGGGAAACATCGGTGGCATTCAACCTGTTAAGTAGATATCTACGCTGATACGTAACTTATATAGTACACGAAATTGGATAATACCACAACGATTGAATCTTTATAATTCTTTATGCAACCCAATTTCCCTGCAAAAGACATATACACTTTTTTATTACTTCTCCAAATTAGATGCACATAGAAGTCATTATTTCTGCAACGGTATATAGTTCACCTTTGCGAAAAATGATTATAAGCTAAACACAAATGTCTTCTTTTCGCATTTCTAATGACAAAGTAAATAGAATGAAATATTCTCCTAATTTCATCCAAAGAAGCTCAACTCCTACATGTTACAACATCAAAATTCTTGCACAACTCTCAAAAATTTCAACGCAAAAAGAAAGGGTTCTAGTGTGACTTTCAGATATGATTCATATAACTTCACCTTGCAAATCGTCCCATCGCTACATTTCTTAACACGTTAAGCGTCACACCGGTCCCTAGGGACCGGGCGTTGACTTTTCGTTTATGCTGACGCTGATCAATGAAAATGAAGAATTAGTTTTTTACCTAAGCTACGTTGTAGCGCCTAACCGAGCCACAATTAGTGCAATTAAGTATAAAATAGAACATTTTATCAAAAATGAATGTAGTATGTTAAAACAAATAGAAAGATATCTTTTCTAATAAAGGGCCTAAACGGAAAGTGCGTTAAGAACGAGCGTGGCGCTTAACGTGTTAAAAATAAAAATTCATCCTCTCTTCGAATTACCATTACTAACATTCCTCAATCTTGTAGCAATTAATTTGATCCCCAAAAGAATTCATACTATAGAACATAATAACGTACTTAATTAATATCAGAGGGTACTACATACATCAAAAGTGATCCATCTCCACAAAACAAAGGAGAATGGTACCTAATTAATTAATTCTAGCATCGCTTTGGTAAGATTAACGGTAATTGCGCCTAAGATGCAATCCGAGAAGTTATGGTGAGCTGGTCTACGTCTACGGGAATTCGTCGTTCACGTGAAATCCCATTGAATCGTACGGAGACATTGGCTCACTCAGCAGGGACGAAACACTCGCGTGTCCTGGCACGTTGCATCGCCGGAAACGCGAGATGCAATGCGAACGTGTAATTCCGTATCACGTAACGCAAACAAACACCGCTTGTTAACGAGGGATACCGAGCCACGGTAATGCCAAGGAGAATCCCATTAAGTATGACCAACAACGATACGGTAATTAACGTTACCAACCCACGTGTCCTTCCCAGAACTATCAGCAATTTTCTGTTTGTCTTCCTTGGAGGTAAATGCATTTCTGGTTGAACGTTGATTTCATTAAACTCCATGACTACCGGGTGGGAAGGAGATTTTTATGATTAGATAGTATGTTATGGTGAAATTATTTAGTTTTATTTCTACGCGAACGAAAGTGAGTATGTGGTTTGTGCTAGGATGATTCTTTGCATTGTATGTTAGAATTGTTTGTTGCTAATTTATGAATTAAAATTTTGTAAATTTTTGATATCGATAAATTAATTATTTGTGGTACAAAATGGCCTGTAGGTAGAGCATGCAGTCAGTTAGATAATTTATGTTAATTCCGAATTAAAAAATTTTTTGTTGAGTTTCACGTGGAATAATTTAGCTAATATTTTACTTCGTTTAGTTTTTTTTAGTGATTTAGTTTAAAATGTAGATTGCTTTTTAGATCGCTTGTTACTGGCTTTTATCACTGTTGGAATTTTGTTGGAATAAGTAGTAGTTGGATATGTGAAGTAGAGAGATAGATAGATAGGGAACTAGAGAAGTAGAAAGATAGAGAAGTAGAGAGATAGTGAAGTAGAGAGATGGAAAAGTAGAGAGATAGGAAAGTAGAGAAAGCTGCAGGACGATGTATCAAACTTTTTCATAATTCCTTAGAGTAACTGAAATTAATTGGTACATAAATACAAAAATGTGTAGAAAATTATAGTTTAACCAAATCTATTATCGCTAGTCATAGCAATAAGGAACAAATTGTTATTTTAATATTATATTGAATGCCTAATTGTCAATGTCGAATAAAATTGTTCTGAACAATAAAAATACGAATTTAAGCCTGGAATATTTACTTGTTTCCTTAACCATGTAAATTCCTGATGATTTAAAATTGGTTTAAAAACCCTTGCGAAAGTTAAGCTTGTTATACCTTGAATGTCAATGTAGAAAGAAAATCGTGCGGGCAAGATTTCTATGAAATAAATCACTTTCGTAACGAAATGTCTATCTGTTAGTTGGAAAAATCCGAGTAAAAGTTTCTCTCGTTATAAATTCTTGAAGCACTCTTCTTTCCAGTATCGAGACCGTATAAACGGAAATATTCAATCAGCAGCAATCAGAATTCACGGGCGATGCTCCAATTCGTTTTACAAGCATTTAAATCGTGATTCCTTCCAGTCTTTTCATCTTCCTTATTAATTCTCAATTTCTAATAAACCAGGAGAGTTAAATATCTCAGAATTAACGCTCTCATTTAGCACGATTTCGTTTTCGTCTGATTATACGACGAATTTTTTTCTTAATTCCATTGAAAACCTACGATATTTCAGAACATATTTAATATTTCTGGAATAAATTAAGATGGTTTTCGGATCAAATTTAAATAGCAGGCTATATTTTATTTCATGAATTTCTGCGCTTGATATCCGCATTGATGAACTTTAGGCAAAATTTTTATATTTTCTATTAAACGATTTTACGTGCAATTAAAATATTTTATTTCGAAAATGCATGGCATAACTTTAATTAACGAAAATTGAAAATCAAACACCCGTAGTTAAACACTGTAGAGTATTGCTATTTAATTGAGAAATAAATATAGAAAATGTTATTTCATTATGTTACACTTGCAATTATTTATCCTTTAAAATAAAAAAAATGTACAAACACAAACAGTAAAAAATGATAGAAAACCACGAAAGAAATTAAGGTTAAAGCTGTTAAAAAATGAAAAAATTAGCAATTTCACTATAACATAAAATTTGATATTTTTTAATATTGGTTCCATAATAAAATTCTATGTTCTTGAATTAAATTTGCTAAAGTAAAGTATATAGCATATAACATATAATAAGTCCGTTTGCTAAAAATACAAATATAGTGCAAAATAACCAGTCATTAAATACAAAGAATAAATACGAATAGATTAAAAACAATTACCCCGTTCACTTACTTTTCTACGTCTACGATAAAACGAAAACGTTTCAAGGAAACTGTAATGCGGAAAATCGAAAACGACCCAAAATAGAAGCGAAATTAACCCCAATAACGAAACCTCTTTCATGCTAATCACAAAAGGGAATCGTTAAACGCAAGACAAATTCAATGAAAACCACCGCCACGCTAATGGCTACCGCAATCCTCTCGTTGTATCTATTCTCAGCAAGAAAAAGCCGCCTCCTTCTCTCTATCGCGAACAATTTGCAACAATGGCCTGACTCACGTCGATCCCGGCAATTAGGACAAGCATTTCTGCGTCCAGCGTACGCCTTCTTGTCGCGAGTACTTGTACGTGCGAACGAGGAAGGAACGAAGGAAGGAGGCCTCGTAGAAGAGAATACCCGAAGAAACGAATCCGCACAATGGAATTATTTCCGTCTTCCGTGCCACTTCTATGACACATCTAGCTTTTAAGCTCGTAGTGCGATCGTTAAACGCCTGATAGTACATAATTGACGACCTCGAGGAGAGAAAACAAGCGGGGGCAGAGACAGACGTGGAAAGAGGACGACCAGAGCATCAAGTATAAATGGAGATATAGGGTGGAGATAGAATCGGAGATTGAGATAGAGATAGATGGAGAGAGTGAGAGAATTACGAAGGGAGACATAAAGAAAGTGAGAAATAAAATGAGACAGAACTAAAGATAGTGCGAATTAAGGAGAAGGAGGAATAAAGGGATAGAGAAGTAGAGATACCCGGGAAAAAAAATTATATAAAGTTATATATAAGTATATAAAATTATATAAAATTGTATCTTATTTTATATAATTTTGCATGATTATATCTAGATTCTTATATTAAATTTTATTAATTTTTATATAATTTTATAAAACTATATAAATTTTATAAAATTTTATATAATTATATATTATTATATATTATTATGTATTAATCAGAAAATCCTAAACTGTAGACTTATATATTATGATATATAAATATATATAAAGATATAAAAATTTATATATTTTGTATTTTTTTATAAAAATATAAAAACTTTATTGGATTTCTTAGATTAAAATATATAAAATTTTATAAATTTTTATATTATTGTATATAAATATATATAAAAATGATAGAGCTCCCTACAAGTGGCGTGACTTACAGCAAGCTATGACTCAGAAGATAGGAGACATCAAAAGGGCTCACCAAAAAAATGTTGAGTTTAAGAAAAAGTAATTTTAACATATGATCTAAAACATCATAATTTATCCTGTGTGACTTATATGATCTTTCTCCTGGAAGTTAAAAATAATCTTTTTTTTTTATAGAATTTTCTCAGACCTTATCAACATTTTGACTAGATAGTTTTTTTTTATAAATTGGTTAAATGAATATTTAATTTCATTGCCCTATAACTTGTGATGAAACCAATTCTATAACGACATCTAATTATTTATAATAAAAAAAAATTTTCCTAGTCAAATAGTATAACCAATGTCTTCTTAAAATAATATTACCAATATTGTAAGTAGTGAGCCATCAAACGCCGTGCCGCGAGCCGTTGCGCGTGAATTGTATCGCGTCTGATATCGCGCCGCCCGGTTCGCAGAATCTTTTCTCCGAATACCGGCGGCGAAAAAGACGAACATCGCTGCTCATCGAACGAGCAGCAGTCTCGTCAAGCCCGTCATAGGAGGTGGACGCATTAAAAGTAATCTCGAAAACCAACGTCTTAGCATTTCTGCCTTATCCCTGCCTCCGCCCAAGCCATCCCTTACAATATGTTCTTAGAACAATATTGATAAAATCATTCATAACTTATTCTGATAGAAAAAAAATTAAACCGGTATTTTTTTAATAAATATTTAACTTATAGCTTCGTTATATATTTAATATAAAAAAGACTAATTTTATAATTATAATTAGTACATTATGAAGATGTAAAAAAATATATTATTATTCTAGCCTCATAATAATACACCTGTAGGATTGTTATAATAATGAAACATAAGTTACCTTCTTTTCTATAAAATAAGCTATTTGTATTGTTATTAAATAAGCTATTTGTATGGTTGTTAAAAAATAAAAATTCGAAATGTATTTTAAGCAATAAAATTTAAAATGAGCAGCAATAAAAGAAAAATTCTACAGAATTTTTTTATATATATTAAGTCATATATAATTATATAAAATTATACATTTCTATATATTATGAGATAAAATTATATCATGCCAAAATTGAGATATAATTTTATATAATTATATATGGTCAACTATACATAATTTTATATAATTATATAAAAAAAATGTTTCCCGGGTATAGAAAATTAAGGAGATAGTAAAGTAGAGAGATTGAAAAGTAGGGAGATAGTAAAGTAGAGAGATAGAAATGTAGAAAGATCGAAAAGTAGAGAAATAAATGGATAGAAAAGTACAGAGATAGACTGATAGAGAATTAGATGGACAGAGAGATGGAGAAGTAGGGAGATGGAGAAGTAAGGAGATAGTAAAGTAGAGAGATTGAAAAGTAGGGAGATAGTAAAGTAGAGAGATAGAAATGTAGAAAGATCGAAAAGTAGAGAAATAAATGGATAGAAAAGTACAGAGATAGACTGATAGAGAATTAGATAGACAGAGAGATGGAGGAGTAGAGAGATAGAGAAGTAAGGAGATAGTAAAGTAGAGAGATTGAAAAGTAGGGAGATAGTGAAGTAGAGAGATAGAAACGTAGAAAGATCGAAAAGTAGAGAAATAAACGGATAGAAAAGTACAGAGATAGACTGATAGAGAATTAGATAGACAGAGAGATGGAGGAGTAGAGAGATAGAGAAATAGAGAAATAGAAATGTAAGGAGATAGTGAAGTAGAGAGATAGGAACGTAGAAAGATCGAAAAGTAGAGAAATAATAGAGGAAAGTAGAGATAGACTGATAGAGAATTAGACAGACAGAGAAATAGCGAAATAGAAAGATGGAGAAGTAGAGAGGTGGAGGAGTAGAGAGATAGAGAAGTAGAGAAGTAGAGAAATAGAGAAGTAGAGAGGTAGACAGCTAGTGAAGTAGAAAGCTAGAGATATAGAGAAGTAGAGGGACAGAGAAATAAAGTGGTGGAGAAATAAAGAGATGGTGCATTAGAGGTAACGAGATAAAGAGAAAAGGAGAGAGAATGCAAGAGAGCGAACTCGAGAGAGCGTGGGATGCGTTAGATTAGACAGAGAATAATGTAACAAGCGCTAAATTACCGCGAGAATGGCTCACCAATATCGAATTAATTATGCGTTATTTATACCACCGGGATTTCCGGTTTATTCTGTTAGCCGAGCATTTCAGCTTGGAAATTGGCGTGGAATAGTTTACTGCCCCATGAATGAATTAATATTCGTTACAACATATACGAAATTTGCAGCGACATTTCATAAATGTATTTCAAGGAGTACACAACAGCAACAGTCAATATCGTTGTCTTCGATAGACAAATATTTTCCATGTTCCCGCGTTTTACGCTAGAACGGCGTTTAAACGTCAACGTTGATAAAAATCTTCAATTTTCGACATTTTCGAGTCTGATAAACGACGAGTTTTCATTCAAGATCCAATGTTTGTTTCCCTCTTTCTCCATTCGTCGACGATTCGACTTTTTCCCCTGGTCGGCCTGGTTGTTGTTGTTGCTGTATTTTTTTCCCTTCCGTTTTTTTTTTTTTCCGTCGGCTCGTCGGTGCATCCTCACGGGAATGCAATTTTGTTTGACTATCATCTAAACCGCACACAGGATAAACAAGTGATATTTTTTTTGGCCGGCGGGAGAGCTCGAAAGTTCCGACGGACGAGAGGAAATTAAATGGGCTTTATACCGTCGCGAAGGAAATTGCGGGAAAAAGATTGCAGAGTTGGGAATGTAAAAATGAAAAAAAGACTGCAATTAACGAGAGTCCTCTGATGCGTGCAGCAGAAAAAAAGACAGGAAAGAAAATAGTTAATCTTGCAAATACGAGAATTTTCGCTAAGGACTTTGTTTTTTTTTTTTGGTGAAAAACAGAGTGCCGTGGTATTTCAATTCCTGGTAGGTTTTAATTTAAAAATCACGCAACACTGAATATGAATAGAGTTACTTTTTTTAACGCGTGTTTGAGCTTTTTTTGCGAGGTAGATGATCGGTCAAACTTGAAAATGTTTTTTTTTTTAACATTGACAGCTAATTTAATTCTTTTTATAGAAAGAACTAGAATTATTGATAATTTTATAACGGTTCTTTAATTACAAATAAATGGTAAGTGTTAAATGTTAATAAAAAAATAATAAGACAAATTAAATAATAAGACATTTAAATTTTACAATAGAAATTCGCTTTCTTTTTAAAATCATCACAAAGGGCATTAAGAATTCTACATGCTTGGTAATTTTCCATCAACATTTTTTTAAAACAATTCACGTGGTAAATGGAAATTACGCATCTGCATATAATCTCCGTGAATTGATCATCTGCATGCAAACGAGTACATCGTCGCGAACAATTTGCGGGCTTAATTAATTTTTGCCACATTTCCATGACATTACGAAATAACTGTATTCCGTATCCTTGATTCGCATAATTGAGAGGCTTTTTATCATACTTTTTATCGGGCCATTTAAATGCTCCATTAATGCGAAAATTTCCGGAGAACAGAAGCCAAAAAATGCATGCAAAATTCTACGCTGCATTGACCATAATGTTTTTAACGTTGAATTCTATCGATTCTTTATGCTTTTTAAATCAAAGATTTTTATGATATACTTTTTCTGCGAAATATATTGGCCAAACTGCCGTACTATCATCGAAGAATATCGCGAATTAACACAAAATCTACAGCCGCCAAATCTGGTACATTTAACACTAAGTTTACGGAAGTAACAACAAGATAATGTACTCCAAATAATGTTTGTAATTTTGGTTTCGTTATAATCGGTTTAGGTGAAATAAATCTCTACCGAAATTTTACAGACTCAATAAAATCAAAACATATGCATAGAATATTTTCATTTGAAATAAACTAAATGAATAAATGAAATAACTGAACGCTGGTCCAGTTATTACAACTTCGTATTTTCGCAAAATTTGGTGATTTTTTTATGAAGTCTGGAGTTTTGGGTCATTGAATTTGGAAAGTCCACACGATGGCAAAAGGGATTATGGTCTCCCTTCATGGAGTGTCAGTTAGACATACAGAAATAGTTTATTCTAAATATCTTCACTGAATTAAATTTATAATGCAGTTTGTAATGCAGTTGCATCTCTGCAATATTATTACGATAACTAAATCTTTCCCATAATTGTTTTCCACTATATTTTACGGTATTCTAGCTTTCACTATAAAATATTTAATAACTATGTTACATATTCACTGTATGATAACTATAATGCAATAGTATTTTAAATACATTATTATTATAAATACATTTCTATGCGCATTATAATCGCTTTACAGTTTAACTACATACATCGTTCATGGTGTTTCAATTTTCACTACAATCCCTTGGCATTTTATAATAATTTGCGGCGATTCAGTATTCACTATAATCTCTTTGCGTTAAAATTAGTAAACTAACGACACTGGAGCAATAGTCAACCACATTTCTCACATAGCAAGTTCTACATATGAGAAACTCGATTTGCCTTTACAAGTCTACAACAATTTTTCTTCAATTCAACAATCATGACCGTAGAATCTGTCGCATTAACTTCAAAAATGATATTAGCAATTGAACATTATTACAGATTCTCTTAAGGTAGTTCTAGGCACTTATCATTTTTCGATAGATTTCCTTAAAATTTTGAAAATATATTCTTCATGATATTTTATAATTATAACCGGAATCTCAACGAGTTCGTCCACACGGTTTATGAATAAATCGTGTTTAAAAATAACATATTTAACATGGGCCTTATGGGAAAAAATTTTTGCTGAGTCCGTAAAATCTTTTTTTATTTTTCTAATGAAAAAACGAGTCGATGGATTCTAATAAAAAATTAGCAATGTATTATTTAATGCTTTTGGAATATTATTGAATTTTTTTATAATTTTTTTACTTCATAGTTATAGAGAAAGATGTTTTTAATGTCTAAAAAGTGAATGAAATTACCTCTGTGAAGTTAGCCCCTGCATTCATTCTTATGCAATTTTTTTCATTTCTAATGAAAAAAGAAACTTTTAGTTCTGAATCCAGCTAGAACTACCTTAATACTACACATTCTAAGTGCAAAGTTTGCATCTTTAGCTATTACTTATAAAAAATCACAATTTTACATCTCCTTCATCAATGGTATATTCGAAAAGTTCATAACACATCATAAAAACCTTATCGCTAAAAAGATCGTCCACACAAATGTCAAAATTTACCCTTAAAAAATACCCTAAAAAATTCAAATAATAAAAACGGATTGTATGACCAGGTCGAAAAAAATTCACAATCGGGAAATAAAAGTCGATTTGAGGTGCATGGTTGGTTTCATACGAGCCAAGAGTGCGAAAATGGTGGGCGTGCCCGCGTTGTGCATCGTCGCTCAGCAACGCATGCATAATGCACGTGAAAGAGTGCGCAGCTGCGAAACGCGTGCAGATGCATCTAGGTGAACGATGATGCGCCCACTAATGAGGTACGATCGTGCATTAGCCCGGCATTCCTGCTTGGCTGATGCTGCGGAACTACGATCTTTCGGGTGCGATCGCTATTATTGCACGTGAAATGCAATTATAATGGCTCGAATACTTGTCTGGAGTAAAAGTATGTATCAGGAAGATCATACTTTCTAATTATACTCTAAGGAATTCATTAGACGGTTAGTTCGATTTATCCAAATCATGGATCAACCGTATGATATTCTCTGGCAAGTGTTTTGTTCTGATTTCTCTGACGGATAGATATATCTCTGATTTGCACGTTGTTTTCGATTTTAACGCGCTATTGAATGAAAAAAACAGAAATTCGGTATGTCGTCGTGTGAATGACAAAACAAGTGTTTTATTTTCGGTTATTATTGGCTAAGTTTCAGGTTTCCAGGACCTCTCCCCCTTAATATTTCTTATGTAAATCTGATATATTATAAGACGATAAACCATCATGTGGTTTGTCATTGGTATATCGTTATGTATGGAACACCCTGTAAAATTAATGTCACTAATTACAAGTTACGAGTGATTCTACGGTTTGACGTAACTTGTTTATTCTCAGCGTGAATTAAATGTTATATTAGGTCGGCTGAAAAGTTTTTTCATATTTTAGTACAAAAATGAAACAAGTTTTTTGTTTTGAAATCACAGATATGATGATTACAGTTTTACTTCAAAACTGACAAAAGATCGTGCAAATTGTCACGCATTCAGTTCAATAAACTTCATTAAAAATATGGAAAACGTGCTTCAATTTATTATTGAGTCGTATTTAATGAAAAACAAAATGTGTAACTGCACTTAAAACAAGCTATTAAAATCATAGTAAGAATTATTCATACCAATTTTGATGGCAGTATTAATATCGATGATTAGACCTTAGCAAATTAAATAGTAATACGCAGTGTTTAATGCTACGTAACTGACATTTTACACCATGCTGCTACGACTCTTAAAAAATGTCTACTGCAGGGATTTCCAAGTTACATTTTGTGTTGATGGTACAGCTGGAAGTGGGATTATTCTGATCTACAACGGCTTTACTTGTTGTGTCAATCACACTGTTAGTTGGAGGGTTAACCTCTCAAAGGGCTAACCCTTTCGGTACGACACCGGTCAATACAAAAGCACTTTGTGTGGCGGAGCCAAAATAGATGTAACGTGGTGTCAGGAATGGGTATTCTGTCGAGCACAATGCTTGCTCAAGGTTGACGTATTTATTGAAAAGTTATTTTCTTTAAATTACAGTACGATTTAATTGCAAACAAAAATAGTTTATTCACGAATAAACTCAAGTATTACTTGAGCAAAAGTGTGAAGTATAACTTGATCTTTTTCACAAAGACAATCATTTTTATATTACCAGGTAGATTCTGCTTTGCTAAAATTGTTAGAATCTAATAAGAATTTAATAAACAGTTTTAGTTACAATTTCAAAATGCAGTGCAATTACTATTTTGTGTAATCAACAATGTAAGAGAAGAGTTATCCATGTCCTTACTCCTGTTACCAATCCCACGGCATCAATTTAACACTGAAACTACCAGCTTTAGATCTATTATATTCAAATAAGTTTAACAAGTACTTTGAAAAACTAAGAAAGCTGAAGGTGAATGAAATGATCGGTCAAGAAGTTTTTACTTTAAATTCTAATTTTAGTAGACGTGAAAATTTTATTATATGACTTCGCTATCCATTTGGAAAAAATTTTTTCAAAATTTTAGTACCAGTTTCAGCGGTTTTTTTGGTAACATATTCGAGACTGGTGACTCACCGTGTAGATCATGTAAACTGTCTCCCATATAGCCGACGACTCATCTTCTGGGTTGTTAATAATAAATTAATAAGATAATCCAGGTCTATGTTTAGAAGACTGCTTTAACACTAGATTTACGGCCGCTAAATCTGTACATTTATATATATTTAACAAATACTTTTTACAAGCGGCAAAAAATACGATTAGTTAAGTAATTTGTGTATTACAAGACAGACGTGAAAGATCTACTGCACCGGTTCTCTATAAAGAGAAATATTTTTGAAAAAGTAAGAATCCGTCAATTTGACGCATGCCGTAGATCTAGTGTTAATTTGTATTAAATGTTTGTCTTTATAATTGCCAAATACTTTATATTTCATATCTCTACACTCTTTATATTTAACATCCTATATAAACAAAATGTGTTTCTTTTTATACTTGTCAGTTTCAGTTATTCTTAACTAGCTGAAAGCTCCCGTGCTTCCCTACGGTTTAATCGAAACTAAAAAAAAAACCTTAAAATTTCGAATGTTGAAAAATCCTTTCTTAGTGAGCACTTAAGACCCAAGGAGAAGGACAAGGATTTCGTGATGAGTGAGTGAGTGAGTGAGTCAGTCAGTGGTATTTGAGCTTTATATATAAGAAGATTATAAGTGCACAAACATTACCACCGAGAAAACTTTCCTTTTAAGACTTCAGTTTTGAATATATTAAACAAACCCTATACCACGTGAACTACCCCGTTACAAGTCCAGCTTTCTACCCTTACGCTCTTCAATTCTTTTCGTCAAACACATATTTCACCCTCGCATCAACGTTAATCTCCTCCCTTCCTCCTCGTTCACCAAGAGGACACAAATGAAACCATAAATCCGATTCCAAAACTGCAATACAACACGCACGCATAAATCATTCGAAATACCAATGTTTCCCCGGTGAAAATCTCTCGTTACTTCGAGCCGCTCCCAAATCCTCAACGATTATTTTCTCTCCGTGAAAACGAAATTTCATCTTAACCTTCGTCGGAAGGTGGAGACCTTATCATCCTTCTATTGGAGTTGAGACTAAAAATTCCCTCGGAAGCGAAAGCGTGCCGCTCGTAAAATCAGGCACGAAGTTAAACGCACACCGTCGGCAATTACTTTCTGTGGTGCGGAGAGGAAGATATTTTACGAGGTCGGCGAACGGAGAAGTCGTGGTTCGACGGAGGAAAAGCAGGGAGAAACGGAGAGGAAAAGCGAGAAGAGAAAAGTCGTTAAATGACGAGAACGTGGAAGATTCTCCTCGCGTTTTGCTTTGCACCGCGCCCATTTTCGTTCCTTCTCGACTCTGCACGTTGCGAGGATACTATTCCTAGATTCTGTCTTTCTTAGCTGCAGGCGCAACTTGGTAAATGACTATTTTAAAGCACGTCTACGGTGAGAAACGATGCCTCTAATGATTCGTCTTAAATTATTTGGAAAAATGAGGATACGAGGACTTCGAAGGATAAATGAAGGATGGAAATGGAGAACGGCGACGAAATATTTCTTGCTGCGGTGGACGTTGATGTTTAGGGGAATTGGAGAGAAAACAGAGTTATGATGTAGCCTGTAATAAATAATCCTGACTTGGTAACACTTTGTAAATTATTTCCTTTTTTTTTGACAAAATGCGAGAATTGCTTTTAGATTGTATGATAGCCGAAAATGATTTATTCTTATTCTATGCTGTCTTTGGCAGATGTTAACGATTTCTTTGGGTCATTGTTAATGATCGGTTCGTGGAACAGTATATTTTGAATGTTTTTATAATAAATTATTTTAGAAAATAATGACTATTATTTCCTTAAGTTACAAATCTGTAAAAGTCTCTTCCCTTCACGTCTTTTTCTTCAATTAACACTAGATTTATGGAGCCAATTTGGCTCATTCAAAATTTGATTACTATATATATAATATATTAGTTGGTTAATTTTGTCAATACTAAATCTTTCATTTAAATTAATTTGAAACTACTTTCTTTGCAAAATACTTCGATTTCCTTGTATGATTCAGATTGGCTCACTTCAGAAAAGTAGGTATATCAACATCCGTAAATCTAGTGTTAATAATGTTTTATCCAAGCTTATCAAATACAAATTTTTGTTCTTAATTTTTCATAAATTAATACGTATAACAAATTGGAGATCATAGTAAGTAAAACCCCGAATTGTTAAATAACAGGGTCTTCCAGTAATTCTTTTACAATAGGATTAAATTTTGAGAAAAGAAGAGATTCAACGTTTTGGTAGCGACGAAAGAAGAATTTTGAATTAGTAGTACATCAAGTACAGAATTTCAAAATAAAAGATACGGCTAAAATAGCGACGGAGACAGAGCCATGAACTCTTAAGTAACGGACATGGTTCAAATTCTCTCAACGTCGCCTTTGAAATATTTCTTCCACGTCATATATACCACAGACGATATATCAAAGCCTCTGTGCGGATATAACGTGGATTTAAGACCGAAATAATCCTAGAATTTAAAGCTGAGAATATTGTAAAAATACATATCGAACAGGAAAGGTCTATGATGATAACGACGGCAAAGTATAAAGTTTACGTATACATAAATTATTATTGCATTCTGTGAAAGCAATTTATTATCGCTTTTAAAAAAAATTAGATTAAACCGGCCATTCAATTTTTCATATTTTTCTCAGATCTAACATACACTTCAGATTCCGAAGGAAAATTGTATTTCTCTAAGCAGTGACAGTTTTTTGGAGATACGCGATAG
Source organism: Cerceris rybyensis (assembly GCA_910591515.1). NCBI lineage: Eukaryota > Metazoa > Arthropoda > Insecta > Hymenoptera > Crabronidae > Cerceris > Cerceris rybyensis. The sequence goes on from OU342795.1 coordinate 11,386,665, forward strand.
ATACTATGCGTATTGCTATTTTTTCATACCGTATCTTTTTCGATTTTAATTACTATGATCAATTAGTCAAGCTTCAACGGTTTCACTTATCTTCTAAATAATCAAGGCTATGATTTATTAAATACTACTTTAAGGAAAATTAAAGAAAAAAGTCCAATCCTTCACCTCCTTGTCCACCAACCCCCACATATTCTCAAATTAACATTTTAAACCCCATTTAAACCAATCACATTAAAATACCCAATACCAACATACACCAAGTGTCAACTCTTAACACTACAATTACCGCCGTTAAATCAATTACATTTAAATATATTAATACTAGATTTACGAAGCCAATTTGGCTCATTCAAAATTTGATTACTATATATATAATACATTGGATAGTTAATCTTTTAATAATAAATCTTTCATTTAAATTGATGTGGAACTATTTTGATTGAAAACAACTTTAATTTTCTTGTATGAATCAAATTGGCTGACTTCAGAAACATAGGTATGTTAACATCCGTAAATCTAGTGTTAAATATGTACTTTAGAAAAAAGAGATATCAAAAGGTAGAGAAGAAGAAGAATTCAGTAATTTATGCTTTATAAAATGGACGTAAAATATGTATTAAATGGCTCTCTTGTAAATTTTGAGAATTTTTGTAAAAAAAAATGGGGAAACAGTAATTTTAATTTACTAGGTAGTTTTATTAAACAACCTTCACCTCTTCATGTCCACGAAATTTGACTCTCAAAAAATACCCCATCTTCAACGATTTAAAACAGGGGTGGCCAACCCGTGGCCCGCCTTGAACATTTTTCCGTACCGCAAGATTATCATCAGTATCATTATTATTATATAATTTATGTTTACATGTAAGAGTAATAGTAAAAACAATAATAATAACTCATTATATTTGAATTTTTCACTTTGAAAAAGTGCCTATAGTCAGTCTGAATCTAATTTGTTGAGAGTTTAAAATTGCGCGGTACCGGAAGACGCGAATAATGTGACGCTACGCGAAAAACGCCATTGTTGCACGGATTCATTTTTTTCTTTTCCGGTTTCTTCTCACAGTAGCTTAAAGTGTGATCAGACCTTGTTTCTTCGCAGTGCAAGTGTATCCGCGTGCATCAGTTTAGTTTCATTTATTTTTCGTTCCCTTAATATAAATATTTTCTTTTTCTTAGTTCTTTGTTGTCTACTAATCGAATATATTACTTTGTTTTGTATCTTAAATAAAGAATTATTAAAGTAACAACATAATTTATAGGGATATATAATTTTATATGCGGCCCGCGGAGTTATGATGCATTTCCAAAGTGGCCCGCAAGATGATTTGGGTTGGCCACCCCTGATTTAAAACCTCCCAAAAATTTAGTACCCCTCTCCAAATAAACATCGAGGTCTAAAGTTGTGAGAAATCCACGTAAACGATAAAACCTCGAACCATCGTGACTCCAGGATGAGGCAGCTTGTACTTGGAGAGGGTAGGAGGGTTCGTCGCGATATATCCGTCGGAGCAAGACCCGGATGTACGGGAATAGCGGAGCGCGCGAAATTCGGAGCGTGTCTGCGTGTGCACGCGCGAGGGCAACAAAAGCAGAAGCCTCGACTAAGCGGGGAGAGGAAAATCCTGGCAACCGGCCAGTCAGAACGAAGCCAATCTCACTTTCGGTTTTGTGCCACGGCTCGGAGCGTCGGGCTTGCCCACCTGTACAAATTGGAATTCGATCGCGAGAAAGTACTCGGCCAATGCCCCTCTCGTCGACGTCGATTTTTCCAACTACGAGGGAAATTCGTGCTGTGCCGAGCATCTTTTTCTTTCTTTTCATTTTCTTGCATACAATTCTGACTGCATTTATTCTCATTGATTTTCATTGTTTTATGTCGATTTAGTGGCGTGCAATATTTATTTTCAATTCATGTTCATTTGTTGCGTGAAGAATATGGTGTAAGTGACTTTCTATTTAAATTTGTAATATATCTATATTTAGTTGAATACCACCTGTATTTCGTTTGTTTCATGGTTTCTATCGGATTGAAACTGTTTCTGTTAAAATTATATATTTGTGGAATAGAAACATTGAAAGTATAAATAGTTATATACTTGGTAGAATTTCAATTTTGTAACAATGACATTTAAATATTAAATGTATTGGTAAATCCGTGAATATCGGAATTTAAAAGTCGTAGGCAAGGCTAACTGTTAAACTACCAACTATTAATTCAGCATCTTTAAAAATCTTACATGAAAACTTAGGATAAAAAAGAATGAAAGTCACAAGAAACTCAGTCGATTCAATCTCTCGCGTTATAAGAGATGTGGAAAATTAACACGTTGCCGCACACTTTTAATTTGACGAAAGTGCGCAAAAACACACACGAAAATGTTTTGAATTTTTAAAGCATGAAAAATCGCACAAAAAAACAATTGATATGTTATCTGGAATATTACATCTTTTTTCGACGTATTACGAAGTAATTAACAAATAAATGCATTAGTACAAAAATGTGCAGGACGGCTATAGCCGTCATTTGCGGCAACGTGTTAAACAAAATACAGCGTTACAAGTTTCAGCAACATTTTTAAAAAATGCAGTACAAGTCATTTAGCCACCTTGGTAAGCCTAGAGCTAATGATATAAATAAATATTATCTACTAAATTATAAAGTCAATTACACTGCTATAAAAATTTCATTTAATGATTTCAACCGATAAAGATATGTCTCATTTGAAATGCATCTCAAGCTCATTAACTTATCCCAATATACCCATGTATACCGTATGCAGCTTCGTCAAGGTCTAACAAAGTGAAGGAACACGTCGCAAAAAAGTTACTAAAATAAACAAAAAAGGAACAGCTCCTTATCGAAACGAGATGAATTTCGAGACCTAACAAAATGAAGAAACACGTCGCAAAAAAGTTACTAAAATAAACAAAAAAGGAGCAGCTCCTTATCGAAACGAGATGAATTTCGAGACCTAACAAAATGGAGGAACACGTCGCAAAAAAGTTACTAGAATAAACAAAAAAGGAACAGCTCCTTATCGAAACGAGATGAATTTCGAGACCTTGAGGGCCGATTTCGTCAGAAATCCTCTCTTCCGACGAGCGATACCTGTCCATGCACCACCTGCTGCCTGGTAAAACCACCCAGAGTCAGATTGCACCTGCGTTTCTCGTTCACCCCAACCCATCGTCGCAGACACGCACTTTGCTGTGCATGCGTGCACGTACGCGTGTGCGTGCACTCCCCCAGACGGAAGGTACGCGCATGCTGGAATTCAACGATGGACAGCTGCGCCCAGAAGCCGCCTTCGGTTTATTCGCTCGATTATGCAACCGACGAGGGGAAGAAAGGGGAACGAACCCTGCACCACGTAGACGCCATTTAAACGGTGCATCGCATGCCACGGAACATGCTGCGGCACGCATTCTTTGGCTGGCTGATTCTTCCTGTCGTTATGGTCCAAGGTGAATTTTTTTAAAATTATCTACTTGCTGAATGAATTATTGCAAAGTGCTATATTTCGCGGCAAAGTGAATTTTCTTTGTTTGCTGATTAGATCAACTGGAGGACATTTTGTATGAAATTTGGTATTTAATACTTTGACTGCCATGGAGGTCATCGGTGACCGCCCGAGACAAATTTTCGGTCATTCTTCGTCTCCGAACTCCTCAATGAAGATTTTGAGACTTATCTAAGAATTCCTGGATCGGTAAATACATATAATTTAAAAACAGGTTTAGTCCTCAAAAAACTCATTGAGAATTAGGTTTAGATTTTAATTATAATATTTTTGAGGATTTTGAGTTTAATATCTCAGTTTAAATAATCAAAAAACTCTTTTTTCATCCTCAAAATCCTCATTGAGACTTTCTGAGAACTATATTCGCATTCAATTGTAGGCGGCAAATTTCTACATCAAAGAAATGAGGACTTTGGAGACTTAAAAATATACTAATATTTCGACTCGGGCGGCGCTATTGAATACATTAAATTTCCGTGTAACTTTGAAATTGTAATATTTATGAATTCTCGGATATATTAAATATTTAAATATCGATATTAAAAAGATAAAGATCTGCCGATTATCTATCTATCTGTATATTTAATGTTTCTGCTTTGCAAAAATACGAATTTAATAGAAAAAGTTCCACTTCAGTAAAAATGATGAATCTAACGCAATACCGGTGGTGTTCAAAGTGTTAAAGGGTGGAGGTCGTTTCAAAGTCAGGCAAACGTAAATTGTGAATTAGGATCATTTTTTAAAATGATACGAGTGTTTTTTTTATGTTGAGATAGTTGAGAGTTGGTACAAAAGCTTTCATGCTATATCATTTGTCAATTAAACGTTTTAATCAGAACTAGCTTGTACACATTTTTCTGAAAATATGTTTACAAACATTTTCAAAAGTAACGGGTCATATTCACTTTCCTTGAGGCATGATTAATATTATCTATGTAAGTCCTATTAGTTCTTTGTTTTGCATTCGCCCTTCTATATTCTTTTATTTATTCTATTTTGTTAGAATTTGGGCGTTTCATCTATTATTTCAAAAATTTGTATTTGGAAGATTCTAAAATTGTTTGTATCTGTATATTTACATTTTCAAGTATCATTACTACATCTTTTAACTTAGAATCTCTACTCTTAACACGTTCGTCGCCGCGTCACCCATATCTGGGTGACGCTTTTCATGTTCAAGTTAAATAGGATTTTCAGTTGAATTTTTAAAAGGAATTTAATAGAATCAACATTGAAATATAAATATAGGATCTAGAACATAAACAAATTAGAAATCACTTTTATTACTAAATTGTTCTTACTGTTGACGGGAGACAGTCCGCCCATCGAAAAAATCTTCAGTAGGCTCTTTTCCATGAAATATCTTTTTAACATAACGTCCAACAAGAAAATGACTTATACAAAAGTTTCTTTATTTCTTTTATAGAATGAAAATCTGCAAAGAAAGATATAAATTCTCATATAAAAAAATGTAGTTGACCTTTAAATAACATTGAGGAAATATAACAAATAAAAAATTAATATTGCTCCGATATTCTCTCCGCGATACTATGAAACTTTCGTATATAAAATTTTTCTCTAAAATCGATGGTTCTATTTTTTTTAAACTGTGCGATAGTCGGACTTGGGCCCCACGAGAAACTCAACCAAATCGCGCTGGGCGACGAACGTGTTAAAGACATATCCCAAGAACTATACTACCTTATAACTTTACTCTCAAATTAAACAATCTAACATCTTGCAATTTTCCTCCGCCAAAATAATATAAAACACTCACAAATTGTACCTTCCTAACCCCCACCAAATCCCACACAACAGCGCACAATTCAAAATAATAAACACACCATCCATCTTAAAATCTCCGATCGCCTTTAAACCTCCAATAACGAGAGAAATCTATTCCCAATATCAAACAATTTTCCTTCTCCGCATGAAGAAAGCCCCTCCATAAACCCTTCACAAACCCAAATAATATCCCTTGCGAGCCAGCAACAATGAACGATACCTTCAACCGCAGAATTGTTTGCTTTCCCTTGGTTTCGCAATAAAAAAGAATTTCTTGCCATTCTTGCCATTTGTACCATTTGCACGGTTTCCCGGAGCACCTCGCGAGCCACGTGTAACGACCCGGTATACACGTACGTGTGCAGCCACGCGTACCATCCCTCTTTTCTTTATCCTCCCCCTTTCTACCATTCCTCCCAACGGCCACGTGGAGAACCGGTGAATAGATCTTCCCTTCTACCAGGATAGAAAGTGTTTTTTTTTCTTTTTTTGTCAGAAGTAGCGCCAGGGGCGTGTCAGGTCTCGGTAGGAGCCCAGTTTCGTCTTTGGTGTATATTTTTCCTAGGGTGTTCTCTCACGAACGATCGATCCTCGACGGGAGAGACGGATTGCTACGTCATTCGTCTTCCAAGTCGTAATGCCACTTAAATAAGAGAGGAGGATCAAGGCCACCATCGTCGGAGGTTGCTTTGTGGAAAAACTCGTCGAGGGACCAAGTGTTTCATCTTTTCTTGCCCTCCATTTTCCATCTTCTTTTTCCCTCTTTGACCTTCTTTTCCTTTCCCTCCGGGAACCTTATTATACCCGCTAAGAGAAAGCGGACAAACATCAGCCGAGCGAAAGAAACCTGTCCAATCTATCTACCAATGTTTTTTCATCGAGGATCTAATTCCTGGGGAATAAAGTGAAGGTATACCGAGGATTATAACGATACTTCTTCGAGAGGAAGAAAGGAGGAGGAATTGAGAGCTTTTGATGAGACTTCAACGTTAGTTATTTTACGCATAGCGAGATAAAAATAAGAGCGTGATAGGTAAACGTTCATCTGGAATCGGATTCCTTATCGAGAAATTGCAGATCGTTGGGTTCTGGATTTCTCTCTTTTTCTTGCTTTACGATTGAGGAGACTAGAAGAAAGAAAAACTGAGTTGCGTAACACCGAGGTAGAAATAAACTCTCTATTAGGAATTCAGGATATCGATTTCTGTGAAGAGTTCACTTGCACGTGGAGAAAAATGATTTCTCTATTTTCCTTTTCCTTTTCGTTTCTATAACTGAGGTGAAAATATCAACGTCCTACGACCTCCAAGACTTTCTATGCACCTCGAGTTTTCTCCCTTCTTTGACTTCGAGGACGTTCACCCTCGAGAGAATCGTCTTTGGTGGAGCTTTCGCGCGTCGGTGGTTCCGAGGACAAAGTCACTCCACGAATAGGTAAATCGTTGTGTATAGAACTCGTGATGTCTACGTGGAAAACCGATAATACTTTTACTTTCGAACAACTTGTACGTTGTACAATACGCTATTGCATCTCGTCGTTTATTATTTACATATCGTGCACTACGAAAGGGAACGATAAACATGCACGGAAGAAACTTGGAAGTTGATAGGACTTCGAGCTTTTCAAGTTAGTTTGAGATGGAATTATTAAGCGGTACCATTGGCCGCTGGAAAGTTAGCGGTCAGAATATTACGATAAGTGGGAGAAAATAAAGTTTACACCTCTTGCTATATATTACCTATGGAATTTAGCCTTTTAGCTACTGTATGCTATAGTGGTTTTCGCGTATAGTACCTTTTTAAATTATAAGCCAATATAGTGGTTCTCGTGTCACGTTTGCAATACTCGAACTACTAGCTTTATATTTATTATATTTAACCCCTTGTCCTACAATGACGAGTGATAATCGTGATGAGATAATTGAGATAGGAAATTTTCAAATTTTGCAAAATCTATTAAACTAAACATATTAATGAAACACGATGCAATAATATTATTTCTTGAATATTAAAGTTACGTTAAATTATGCGTTATGTCAAGAATCACTGATCCATTTTTATTTTAGCAATTATATTCTGAACTATAGCGGAGGGGTCACAAGACAAATCGTAGGGCAAGGAGTTAATACTTTGAACACCTAAAGGTCACCGGTGTATTGCAGGGTTGTATTCAATAAAACTTCATATAACATTATAATTGTAAAGTTTATCAATTTTTTAATACATTCAGTATTTAAATATTGGCAGAGAAAAAAATTTACAGATGGGTAGGCATTTTTTAAGAATAAATCATGCTAGAGTATAGTGTAATATTTTTGTTCTTGTTTTTTTTTGCGCTATATTTCAACTTGAAGTGCTATGATTATTTCGTTTAAAATTTATTAATTTAGTTGCCTTCTGAATTATAGCGGGCATAATATTTTGTGGGATAAAACGAACTTTCACCTTGCTGTGCTCGAGTTTATATTACCTGAAATGGAGATTATATATATAATCTAAATAAAATTCTCATTATACACTCTGTATACTCATTATTCATATTTATTAAATTATAGTCAATTATGGGACATTAACACGTTGAACACCGCCCGATAATTTGCTTGTTTTGTCATTTCTATTGAAGTGAAATTTTTTCTATTAAAATCACATATTTAGGAAGAAGAAACTTTCAAGGCACTGATAGATCAATATTCAACAGATCTTTATATTCTTAATGCCAATATTTAAATATTCAATATGTTAGAAAATCCATAAATATTGCAATTTAAACATAACATGAAATTTCAATGAATTTAATAACGCCGGTCACCTGTGACCTCCATGGCAGTCAACGTGTTAAAATATATAAAAGATATAGAAAAAATGTATTTCATTCGAAATTAATTATTAGGAACAATAAGTCAAAAAACCGAACCTAATTACACTTAAAAAAGTTAGCTCCTGTAAAAATTCAACCTTTTAATTCTATCTAAAATTCTGTCTCAATTCAAACTCGCAAGCTCGTAACAAACGTACGTCCTCTTTCAATGTAAATTACAATTTTTTTCTAAAAACACAACGGTATTATCGTACCGACAACATGCCCGATTCCGGAAATCCCTTCAATTTCTTGCTCAAACACGTCTCAAATGGAATTCAAACTTCAATCACGACACGATACAATCTGTTCTCGTGAGCGCACTCCAAACTTCCGCGGCTCTACAGCGCAAGAAACAGTGCATCGAATTCATCGTCGTTCAACACATTCCGGGCGTTCGGTTAGATAAACAAAGCAACGCGGAGTGCCCGTCTAGTTGGAAGCAACAGGGGAAATTTAACAAGGAGAGTCATCGAAACTGTGCGTCGAGTATTCGAAAGTTTTCCCTGGGGTTTCCGACTGATACACACTTGCGTCTTCGCGAGCGTTCCTACTTCCTAATGCACAAACTTCCGACCAACTGAAGGAAGAGAAAGAGCAAGAGAGCTCGAGATAGAGAGAGAGAGAGAGAGAGAGGGAGAATAAACTGTAGTACGTGCAACGTTTCTCAAGAACCTCCCTCACGAAGATACGAAGGGATGCGGAAGGGTGCAGAGAAGGAAGAGGGACCAGAGAGGGTGAAAGAAGGGAAGAATGTTTCATAAGATCCGAAGAAAGTTTGCACTACACATTCCAAAATATCCGTACGAGGAGAAACTACTCGGGTAAACTTTACTTGGGGGGGTTATATAGATCGTATGAGGATCGAGCTTCGTAACTACCTTCATCCTCCTCGACTACGGAACCTGGAGGATCGAGGAGTCGTGACCTACGGATTCCGGGAGCAGAGGTCCGTTAAAAACGCTCCTCTTTACTCCGGAATTGACCTCTCGATGGAGAGAAAACTTTTAGGTGGCTTTCCGGTCGCCCTGGAAATTAGGAGTTTCGTTGGCATAATTTTATCTGCTTTTTTTACTAAATCGTGATTACTTGATGAAATCTGAAGATGATGAGATTGAATGTATAAATTATTAGGTTGGTGCAAAAATAATTGCAGTTTCCATTATTGAAAGTTTGAAATATTGATTTGAAGTTAGTTTTCTTGTTACTAAATAACAACATATAGTACCTCTGCAATCTCTCGAGACGATTTGCGTGGATCTTCTTCGACAATGGCCTTTAATTCGTCATTGTCGATCACAGAAGGACGTCCGCGACCCTCTTCGTCTGCAAGCATTTTGTCGCCTTTACGAAATTTGTGGAACCAATGTTGAGCTGTATGCTCAGCCACAGTTCCTTGGCCAAATGCTTTATTAATACTACGAGCATTTTCCGCAGCTTTAGGTCCCTAATTGTACTCGTACAATAATATCGCTCGAATTTCCTTCTTTTCCACCCTTACTTTTCTGACCTAATACAGCCACGTGTGAAGAATAAAAAATAAATGATAATCATATATTGAAAGAGCCAACTTCACGCTTTCAAATAGTATGCTATATATATTTAGTTACAAGAAAAAAAAACTTTTAATAATGGAAACCGCAATTATTTTTGCACCAACCTAATATATAGAATTATTATCTGATGGTAGTAATAGCCTGATTTCATTTCACGTAATTCCATATAACTTGATGGAACTAAAATGTAATATTGATAATGCAAAAAGGAATATGGAGGATGTTCTGTGCAAATGGGATAATTTCATTAATATATTTGAGTTGAAATGTCAGAAATTCGGGAAAGAAATATATTTTGTAATGGGAGTTTTCTGGTTCCTGTTATATCCAATTTTAGCATACGATTAACGACCAACAGTGATTACCTTGCAACTATGACGCACGATACCAGGTGAACGGAATTTAATGAGATACCTAATAGCTCCATTGTACACAATTAGTTGAACATTCACCATTAATTTCCTAACAAACTATTATCGTAAACAGATCCCAAATTTCCGTAGCTGCACATTTACGTAGCCATCAACGACGAACGAAAATCTGATAAAAAGTTTACGATACATTAATCGTGTTGAGGGAATTTCACCACAGATTCGATTTTCACGAAATGCATTTACATTTACAACTAAAAGTTATATTCAAACTATATAAGGAAAACTCGCAAAGTACCAGCACTTTATAGATTTCGTCATCTATTTTTCAATTCACATTAAACGGTTATTATTTAACACTACAGCTATCGACTTCAAATGTATTATTTTGCAATACATTTTATCTAATCTGGTCATTTAACTTAGATCTTACTGTTCTGGATAAGTTTCGAACCACCGATACTATGATGTGTCAAAAGATAATTTAGGAAAAATTTGCCTGTGATGAAAATGTTAATTTAGACTGATGAGGGTTTCAGATTTTAAATTAGATTTTTTAAAATTAGATCTAGTAGAAATGAGTTAACAATTTACCAAGATGCGATACAGTAGATATTTCATATATACTTTATAATACACAAATCATAATAATATAATCCTCTATAGCCCAAATTTTTATATGAGATTTGAGGATCGGTTGATCGATGAAATATAAAACAATGATAAAAAACGCAATTACAAATAATGAATTTCACTTGATCTTCTGACATTGAATTGCAAAGAATCTCATATTTAGCAAAGCTAAAAACTTTTACTTTGAAGAATAGAAGCTTAACACTAGAACTATCGGCGATAAATCTATTGTATTTCAATATATTAAATAAGTACTTTGGAAAAGAAAAATCAGCAGATGGAAAAGATGATCTATTCGGTATTCTGTATTTTATATGATCAACGTAGTGCAACTGCTCTATGACTCTCCTATAATCTTGGAGAACTTCTGGAAAAAAGTGGAAACCAGTCATTTTGACTTGTTTGGTAGTTCTAGTGTTAAATGTGTCAACTGGTATTTACCTGAAAGTCACAATTCCCCATAGAGAGTTAACAGATCATCTTCTTTGCCAGTTGATCCCTCTTTTTCAAACTATTTATTTAATATTTTTAACTATAGCAAATTCAACAACGGCCCCTCCTTTAAATGAGCTCCACTATCGTTTCAATCGCAACAAAACGTTTGCCAGAAATGTCCACGACTAAAAATGTTCAAATAAATCGTAGAAATCATTAGAACACGATCAAACAGAAATCGGCAAAGTTCATTAATTCAAAGATATGAAACGTGAACTACGAGAATCTTTAACCCGATGTCTCGTTTCTTTCAGAACGATTGTAGGACGTCGACGTCATCAATATTCTTAACGGGAAGGTGCTCTTCGATCGTTCACGATAAAATTCTCCGTTGGCAGAAAAGCTCGCTCGCAATGAAGCCAACGGAGATAGGATATACCGAGAGATCTTTATGATCCCCCTAAAAGCTACGGTCTCAAAGAGCGACTGCTGGAGACTGCGGCGGCTCGTAAAGGCTGGAAGATCGATGGCCGTATTTTGACGAAAGCGAAGAAGAGGTTTCAAGATCGTAGAATAGTTGGACGATTATACGGCGGAAATGTCAATGGCGGGAAATCGACGGGGATTACTTGCGATATGGGGACAGCTTAAAAATTATGGTGTCTGAGATATTTTAAATTTAACTTTGCTTGATTCTAAATCGCTGAATAACTTGTGCTATTTGGCTTACATAGAGTTTCTTGTTTTAATCGAATTACCATAAAATGGGAGAAGAAATTTTGAAGTTTTCTAAAAATTATAAAATTGGAAACATCGGGTGGTAACGAGACAGTGAAATTAATTCTATACTAGTAATACGTGGAACACCATGGGGACCATGGGTGATCGGATTTGAATTCAATGAAATTTTATATGACTTTTAAATCAACAGATTTACGAATTTTCTAATATATTGAATATTTAAGTATTTGCAGTAAAACAGTAAGTTTCTGATAGATCTGGTTGTGTCTTTAAGGTTTCTGCTTTGTAAAGATGCGGTTTTAGTGGAAACAGTTTCACTTCAGTAAAAATTACAAAACTAGCGAAATATCGGTGTCTTTCAATGTGTTAATATTGCGTTCAATTATATGAAACATCAGAGATCAGGCAGAAATTTTGATTTTTAGAATTAATACTGAGTTATTGCGCACATAGACAAAATAGAAATCATAGAACAAGGGATTGATGCATAGGTGAGAATTTCGAATTAATTAATGTTTTTCAATGATACTTCTCATAAATTATCTTTTAACATGTTCTGCTAACAAAATATACCTTAACGACAAGATATTTCCTATTTGCAGAATAAAAAAACAATGCCACGCTTTGCAATTTCCTTATCTCTAATTTCTTATCACTTCTTCCTCAAATACTGTAATCAAATCCCAGCAAGTATATACGATCCAGTCGTTAAAATACAGCAATTGCTCCATCGCACAAAGACGGCAGCGTAGAATCAGATAATATATTCTCATTTCCAGCGAACTGGCAGAATCCAAGCTTGTAAAACTAGTTTACCATCGGTCGTTTCACCACGGTGATACAAAACACGATATTCTCCTGTATCGATGATAATAACCACGAAACGATCACCTGTTATCACCTCAGCATCGCAGAATTCGCCAAGTAGGCGTGGCTTCCCGTTTCGCAGAATGAACTGCGCGAATCTCGAATGAAAGAACGAGAATTCAAACTCCAGGAGGATATTTGCGATAAATATAGGTAGATGTGAACAGATATGAAAGGGAGAGAGAGAGAGAAGGAAAGAGAAAGGAAGGAGAGAGGTTGAATCAAGCGGTAGCGCAAACTGGAAGTTAGTTCGCAACAATAATTATCCGACTTCTCCAACTAGTGCGGCGAAACGACCGAGTAGAGCTTAAGCCGGAACGAATATAGCCCGCTTAATTACCTGGGGACTTCTATCCACCTGTGTACAAACAAATTCACGAGTATCGTGTGCTTATAGATGTATGGAAATTTAATTGAATTTCTACGATGATTCTTTCAATGGAAATCTAGTAGAAAATGATTATCGAATAGGATTTTGTAACATGTGAAGAGTGACCGACAGTTTATTACATAACAAGATACAGGCGACCGTCGACTTTCGCACACTCTACTTTCGCAAAATTCGCTATTTCGCACATTTTTAAAAATTCAATTTTTTCAAGATTTTTGTCACTATTTTAAAAATTGCTTCTATGCTGTCAGTCCCTCGGAATGAGGTCCCCAAATACAATATTAGAGAACCCTGAGATTCTCTACTATTGTAATATTGTCTCTAGTATTTCCTACTAGATGTTGAATAATCTCAAGATTACAAAGAAACCACATTAATATGCAACTTTTAATATTTTTCGTATATCCCTCTACTTTCGAACATTCGCACACATTTTCAGGAACCAATTATGTGCGAAAGTCGAGGGCCGTCTGTATACTGAAAGAAAAATTGATAGAAGTTCTTACAACGAAATCAGTTCGAATTCGATGATAAGTAATGTTATTTACTGGAAATAAGTAGAGGTTTTAACCCTTTTAGTGCCGGACGACAATATATCGTCGTTAGCAATAGCGTTAACGCTGGGCATCGAAGGATTATTATTCAGTTTTCAATGCGATATCAGTAATTTTACGATACATAATTGTAAATACACAGATTATGCTCTATATTGCTTGTCTTGTATGAAACTATGGCTAAATGTCAGTTTTTTTATTCGCAACTACATTTGCCATTAATCAATCAATTTTTTTCGGGCGGTACTAAAAGGATAAAGGGTTATGTTAATGTGAGGAAGATGTATTTGCGTAACGTTGGCAATTTATTAATAAGCGTTGTAATTTGAAATTCTAGCTTCTATGATGGTAAAATGAACTGGTAAAGTTCTCATTCATTATTCGCTTGGATGTTTCATTAAATTTGGATGGTTCAGTGAAGCCTTTCAATTGCGTTCTATTCCGGCAGGGAATATAAATTCTCCTAATTAAAATTAGAATCTCCGGTGGAAGACCTTTACAAAGATATTCTTAAGTATGCTTACAGACATTGAACGTTAAATCTTTCACATCACCCGATTTCTGAAGATTTCATTTCATCGTGTATTTCCTTTACTTAGGTAAAAATAAATTTCCTGAAATTTACAATTTTAATAATCTACTTTTTAAACGTTTCATAGAATAATATTATTTCTACAATATATCTGTAACAATATGATCTTATTTTTTAAGCTTTTTGTAACTTCAAGTTGAAGTTTGCCACAGAAGAAAGAGTAACACTAAAATTATCGACGTTATATCTACTAAAATTTAGATACTTGATGGTTTTTAAATTAATAAAACTTAAAATTTAAAAAAATGTTATTAAAATTAAAATTAAAATTACCTTCAATAACTACTGTAGAAAAAGAGAAATGAAGAGGTAGAAAATATGATTAATTAATTCATTTAAGTTTTATAAGGTAGAAGTGGAATGTTTACTTCACGACTACCCTATCGATTTAATACGTTGAACGCCATCGATATTTCGCTAGCTTCGTCATTTCTATTGAAGCAGCACTTTTTCTATGAATAACACTTTTTTATAAAGCAGAAACTTTAAAGATACCGATTGATAGATATTCAGCAGGGTGCCACAGCGGCGATCTATTGCAAAGGGTTAAAATAATATTGTTAATAATTATTGGCAAATACATTGTGACGAAAGGTTGAGGAATAAAGAGAGAAAGGGAGATTGAGAGAAAGAGACAGAAAGAAAGATGCAGATGCATCAGGAAGCATTGCATGTTTGTACGTATAATTAATTGTATTAATTCCAATTACGTACAGTTGAACGGGAATAAATTCAGTACCCCGAACTGGACACGTTTAACATATTTAAATTAGCTTCGATGCTTAATGTATGACTAATAAAATACACCATGTAATTAATGTAAATTTTCAGCACATCCTGAATATCGAGTGAATTTTTACAAAATGCCACTTACGCTGAAAATTATACTTCCTATCGGTCGAAATATATTTCCCCCGGTATATTCGAAATCGTTATGAGAGATCAAAGAATAATTCGGTGCGGTGCATTATTTTGCACAGGTATCCCCAGGATTTATTTAGTAGCCGCTATCTGCATAAAGCCTGTCAAATATATTCGACGCGTGCGTCTCTCTGCATTTTGTAAAAATAAAATTACGCTGGAAACGACGATAATGAAATGAAATTAACTCCATGGGCGTATTCGTTCTGTACATACTTGCAAGGCCCTTTATAAAATGTTCTCACAGAAATGTACGCGATACGTCGTGATATTGATAGAAAAATACGTTCGCTCGATGGACGGAATTAATTTCGCTAGAATTCCAAGAGAAAAGTGGTGAAAATTATTCTCGACAGCTGAATATTCAGTGCGTAAATACCGTTACCTATACTCATGCTAAAAATTAATGTCTCTGTCTGTTTTATACTTTTGATCCCATGGATCTGGCAATTATTAGTTTCACGCTGATCTTTTAGACATTTTTGCGATAAGCTACGACGCTGTTAACAAATGCAGTGTTGATAAAGTAATTTAATAGAAAATTCTAATAGAAAATTAATGTTAAACACAAGGATACTTTGCCGTACACCAAATTAATATTATACTATTATTTTAACACTAGATTTATCAAGTTAGTCAAAATGACTGGTACACAATTTTTTCCAAAAATTCTACGGGTTTATGAGAGAGTCGTAGAATAAATATCCTTCGTCCATCGTATAAAACATAAATTACCGAACCTATCATCTTTTCCACGTCTGAATTTTCCTTGCTTTAAGATACATATTTAACATATTTAAATACAATAGATTTCACGCTGGTAAATCTAGTGTTAATGCTGCTCGACAACCAATTCAAGTTCAAAACTGTTGCGTTACAAGTCATTAAAACTGTACGATTCAATGATCAGTGTTAAACTTCACCAGGCTTTTTCAAAAAGTCAACCCAAATTCGCTAAGATTCTTTTTTGATCCTTAGTCCACAATCTATTGAATTTCATCGACGATCTACCCACGTCGGGGCGGCTACGATAAAGTACTTTCGACAAGAAAGTAAAAGCTCAGACATTCAGTCAGTGAGCTCAAATTCAAATCGCTCACCAACGTTAAAAATTTTCCCAAAATTTGCATTTAAACCTTTGAGGGCGTACAATGCATATGTCTGCTTTGATAAAAAATTTAATCAAAGTTTATCTCCGCGTGTCTACACAGTTAAAGATGAAAAATTACAATAGATCCGTAGAAATATGATTACAGAAATAATCATTTACAATCTCTATAAATTAACACTCTAACTTTCTGATAAAAAGGTGGTTTTTAAACACCAAGTAAATGATTATCTCTTTAACATTGAAAAATGTCACCGTCCGCAAAGGGTTAACACATCATACATTTAATATTTTGGGTGATTGACACCCAACAGTTGGCCCTAGGCTAAATAATAACAGTTCTTAAAGCTGAAAAAAGAGGAACACTGATAAGCAAAGAGACAAAGGCTCGATCTTGCAATGAGTGAGCTTGAGTTCAAATCTCCCGAGGAAATTTTTCCTAAATTATCATTTCATGTATCATAACCAAAGTGTTATGAATCCACTTAAAGCAATAAGTTTTGAACGGAACGACCACGGCTCGAAAAGCTGAAGCAAAAACAAAACAAAGAAAGTAAAACAACCTTAAGCACCCTCGATCCATATAGCGCACGCGCGATAGATCCCGATGACTCATGGAATCCACTTTGGGCGGTTCATTCAAAACTCAGCGCGTCACCTACGCGCACGAAGATCGCTATCCGTTCGGCCGTTGCAATGCAAAATCATTTCTCTCTCTCCTTTCTCTTTCTACCTTCCTCTCTCTCTCTTTCTCCCGATAGTTGCGCAACTGCGCATACGTGAATGCGTATGCCAACACGAGCGATATCGATCTCAAAATTATGCATTCGCCAGGCGGCGTTTCCTACGCGCAGCCTCGTCGCTCGGCGATTTCTCAGTGCGAAACGGCGAATCGTCGAGCGGCTCGAAATGAAAAGAGTGGTCGGCTCGTTTTACGAGCGTTGTTTCGTTTTACTGCCGGACTAGCCGTGGCACCGGTTCTATCCGTGAACTCGTGTTTGTAAGTTCGCGTCTCAGCCTCGAGGATATATCCGAGTTTAAGCGTTTAAGAGGACGCTTAAGGTTTATACTTGACCATCGTCTAATACCTATGGCATTTACTTTTACTTCCATACACGAACTGCTGTTACGGGTTTAACGATCTATAAAAAGATTAGGACGTTTAGAATGTAACTGATGATTCGCGTATCGCTCTATAAATATCCGTTTTACCGACGAGCTGTTAGCTGCGCTTTTTGCTCGAATTTTTTTGTTGCGCTTATACCTGTCTCGATGGAAGGAAAGATACGACTGGGATGAGAGGTTGCTTGATAAAAATACAAATGTAAATTGTGGAGTAATGTTTCAATTTTGAAGATTCACAAATTACTGATTTTAAAGCAAATTGCTGAGATTGAGTAATTTACTTTTTTAATAATAAGTATTCGAGTCTACGAAGCCAGTAAAAATGACCGGTTCTCAACTTTTTTTAAACATTTTTTACATTGTCAAAGAAGCCATGAAGGATATATTTAGAGTTCTATCTTATGAAAGATAAATTAGTTAATTAATCATCGCTATCATATCTTGAGTCCTTTTTTTCCAAAGCACTTATTCGGTATATTTAAATTTGGGAAGATATAACGTCGATAGTCTTAATGTTAACAATTTTTGTGAACAGGATTGTTACAAAGGTTTTAAGTTATTGGAATTTTGTAACTATGCAATCCCTGCTAGATAATTGTATTTAATTGAGCACTGATAGATTACGAAATTAATTTAGAAGATTATGTCGAGTTACTAACAATCTTGTAAAGGAAAGCTTTAATTATTGTCTGTAGCAAAATCCAACAATTTTCTGACTCTATTTACATTCTATATGAGCAATTTGTTTGAAAGTGGCATAAGTCCCTTTTTAACTAGAGGTAACTACAATTTGCGTTTTAACATATTTAACAACCTTAATGTCTTTCAAGAAAATTTATTTCGACTTGTTATCTTGGATACTTATATTTTCCTCAGTATAAATAATGGCTTATAATCATTAAAATTCACAATTTTTTTGTTGCGGTAAACTAAGTAATTACTGCTACTTTTGAAATAAACAGCTCACACATTGAAGCCCTTAAAATTCAATATCATTTACAATAAATCAGGGACTTATTAGCTCCCTCAAATCAACCCTCCACCCTCCTATCAAAAATCAACGGAAAATCGAATCTCCACAAATTAGTGAATGCACGGTTACCACATAACGCGTACGACCCCAGTCTGAATAGACTTTTCATGCGATTGCAGTCATAAAGTACATATTCGAATACTCCTCTTTCCTTTTCTCTCTCTCCCTCCTCTCTCTTTCTCTCTCTCCCTCGCCCCCTGATAAATGAAAATTACCCGTATCGACTATAGAACACGAGGAGTGAAAATACATTCGCGATATACTCCAGCTGGATGGGACTTTTTCAAAGGTATTTTCCAAGCACCGTAACGTGCACTCATTCGCTGCCAGATGCGCATGTGTCGACATGTGGCCCATGGGGTTGTTATTGGTGCATACGTTGCACATAATGTTAAATGCATACATTATGCCATAGGATCGGCGACCGCCCACGTACTGCTTGTCCATGCTTTAATCTGCCGTTTGCAGTGCGCCTGCACTCTCGCACGTGTGCAACTATGCCCCTCTTGTGCACCACCGATGGTGCATTCTGCACGCAATGCGTATTGCCGTTCGAAACACCAAGAGAATTCAATGCAACGCGCCAGTATACGGTTATCGACGTTTTTCGATCTCACGGCAAATCGATCGCGGCTATTAAACATTGAAACCACGACGTGCATTCGCGGGATGCATTTTTTTTAACGAGAATGCATTTTCCGGATGAACGACGTTGTTTGTCGGGTGAAATAAAAAATGTGAGAATTATTTTGTTTTTTTTTTAGTCGAGAGGATCGAAATTAATGGAACGATGGTCGAAAATTATTTATAGCCTGTACTCGATTGGAGGGTTGATCATTCTGGGGTCTTCTTTGACGTATTGGGGTCAGATGTCTATTTTGATAAAAAATGACGTCGGAGATTTTTTTATGCAAGTGTGCTAAATTTTGAATAATTTTTAGGATATCTTGATTTTCTTTGTGCAAGTAAGCAGAGTTTGATGGCTTCAAGAAATATCAATCTCGCAATTAGTGCAGAAATAATTAAACACTAGAACTACCGACGTTAACACTCGATTTACGGAGCCAATTTGGCTCATTCAAAATGGGATTACTACATGTATAACAATATTGGTTGGTTACTTTTTTAATAATAAATCTTTCATTTCAATCGATTTGGAACTGTTTTCTTTGCAAAAAATTTCAATTTTCTTGTATAATTCAAATTGACTCACTTCAGAAAAATAGGTATATCAACGTCCATAAATGTAGTGTTAAATCTATTATACTTCAATATATAAATTAAGTACTTTGGAAAAAGAGATATCAAGAGGTGGGGAAGAAGATCGAGTCAGTAATCTGTATTTTATAGGATCAATGCAGACTATTTGTTCTCTGATTCTCCCAGAAACTAGTAGAACATCTGGAAATGATTGAAAATCAGTAATTTTGACTTGCTTGGTAGATCTAGTGTTAAATGTTGCAATGTGTTCATGTAAATTGTACCAACTGACACAGGTCGTTAGCGGCTTCAATTAATAGACTTATGGGAGACGTTACAAATATTGCTCATTATAAAATAAAACAGTAAAATGAATTTGTACCTAAAAAATATGCTTGAAGTTAAATTAATTTTAACTTGAAAGGCAAGAATAACGGACGTGTTACTTAATTACCAAATTAACACTTTCTTCTATACATCGACCGGCTTATTTAGTATCCCGTGTCATATTTTTTAAAACAACACCAGAATACAATTACATTTTCCTTGTCTTCATCTGTCTACATTCAACAATCTCTGCAAGCTACACCTACAACCAAAGTTACTCGAGAAGAATTGTAGTTCCTTAAATTTTAGCGTATTCATAATTCACTAAAAATAATAATAAGCAATTCACAATTAACACTAGACCTACCATTTAATCCATTATGCTTAAATCTATTGAATAAATACATTAGAAAAAGGAGAATCAAGGGGTGTAAATGATGATTGACTCGGTAGTGTGTATTTCATAAGATCAACGTAGAATATCTGACCTAAGAATCTCCAATGAACTTGAAGAGTTCTTTGAAAAAATTAAGAACAAGTCTTATTAGTTCTATTATTAAAATTGTCATCTAAAAAAAAGTAAATTGCCCGAAAAATCGATATTTAAGTAACTCTTCCAATTCTTCCAACCACTGCACTTCCCGCATCGTTAACCAGTTAACTGTGGCGAAAATTCTTTTGAATTTTGGATCACGAAAATCAAGACATGAGCATAACTCTATTTCAAATTATTTCTACCCTTTAGTTAATCGTTTTATTTCGGCATGGCCTCAAAATATTCCAAACATCTTGAAATATACGAATACAATTCAGTTTTCGTCAAAATTACAATTTCAATACCCAAGGGCAGCTTTTACGCATGACGAGTACCCGAGTCGAAAAGTCCAGCCTAAAAGGAAACTTCAAATCCTAGATTCTTTTGATCTCTCATTTGCCGCTCAATTATGTATACCATTTTGAACCTCAAAATCCTCAACTAGTGTGTCTACCGGCCTCAAAGTCCTGTAAATATGATTTTTAGAAGTTATATGGACTGATCAGGTAAAATTTTTATTCCAATTTAATCTGACATCCCCTAAAAATATTTCAGAAGTTCCAAGTCTGTCGACTCATATTCTAAAAATAGGGCTTTCAGGAGCAAGTTGGAATTAAATTATCATTTTATTCCATATAAATTCTAAATCTCCTAAACCAAATTAATTTTTAGTATATCGAGAATTTTTTTGGACCTCGATCATTCCACTCCAATTCCAATCCAATTCTAACGCTCCTCATTATAGAATGCTGAGGATTATTTTGGGCTGTATGAAGCCTAAATTGCTCCTAAACTAGGTAAAAATGGCAAAAAGTAACAAGTGTAGGGCGATTGTGGAATTCAAATTTGCATTCTTTTATATGTAACATATTTTTCCATATTCAGCCTAAATATCCTAAGTTATTTGGTAATTTAGGAGGATTTTGGGCTGAAATTTTCGACTCGGGTATACTCGTAAAACACAGCTAACTGGTTAATTCCTATTTACCAAACTCTCCTTCGTAAGCCGAATGCAACGTTCTATTTCAAAACTGCATAACAATACCCACGAATGAGTCGGTGCAATAGAACAAGTTCCCCGTTGCACCAGTTACAAGAGCGCATTTCAGCCTCAAGTCCATCGAGCATGAAGAAGTTGCCTTTCGCCGATACGATTTCCAATAAATCTCGGTTACCATTCCACAACCGATGCATTGCCTCTTGGTTCTCACGGTGCACCATGTTTGGAGACAAGGGACGCAATGCGACTTGCAGTTTCTTCGTTCGTTCTCCAACGAGCCACCGGGTGAAGGAGAAACGATGCACGACTATGGTCTGACTTTGAAAAGTGGAAAGACTGAAAGATAGCCGTAGAAAACGAAGAAGGGGAAGGTCGAAAGGGACAGCTGGATGAAAGAAAGGAAGAAAGAAGACGAATAAGAAGAAATGGAAGGCTTCGACTGCAGACCAGAATTGGTAGGCTGCCAACTCGTATAACCAGTAACTTCTATCAATCTCGTTTCCGCGCAATCTCCTTTCCTATCACTCTTTCCCTCCGTGCCATTTAGACCGTACTCGCGAAGTTTGTTTCGTTTTACCTCGACGTCGGATTATTACGCTTTTATCTTGTCTGTTGGTCGTGTTATTTCGTCGCGACTCTATCGACCTTGTATCTTTGGCTAATCGGCATCGTGATTGAGTCAGGCTTATTATGTGCAACGTGTAAATACGAAGTAATGTTCGGGTAATTGCTTGATGTAAGAATGTTCACGTTGTATGTTGGAATTGCTCTTCCTGAGATACTGAGATGGGATAAGAAGATGCGGGAAACGGTGTTTTTGTTGGGAGATTTCGAAGAGAGGATTTTGAGATGAGCGCATCTGGAGTTTTGCAAAGCACTTTTTACTGAATGTCGATGGAATGAAACGGAGAGATTATTTACAACATAATTTGTTATGTTTTGCTAGTTTGTAAATGTGTACGTAAGTAGTAAATGCTATTAGATAAAATTATTGGGATAAATTGTGCATTTATTATTTCACGGTTTAACACTAGAACTACCGGCCTCAAATCTACCATATTTTAATAAATTAAATAAGTACTTTGTAAAAGGGGAAACCAAGCGGCGGAATATTTGATCGATTGGGTGATTTATGTTTATTGATATAGACGTAGAATACTTATTCTATGACTCTTATATAAACTTGGAGAATTTGTTGAAAAAATTGTGTACCAGTCATTTTGACTGGTTTGGTAGTTCTAGTGTTAAAAACGTTTTGTATTGTTAGCGTCATTAGATTTGACTGTCTGGAAAATGGATTTTAATTGTAAAATGTTAACCTTTTGATGTAAGATTTTTTTATGATTGTCTCCTCAACAATTTAGAATCATTACTACTATAGAAATAATTTGATTTTTTCGCGACTCACTGATATTTTCTTTTTCACAGGTTTTGGAAATGTTGAAAGTTTCCTATTCAAGTTACCGTACCACACGTGACACTAAAATTCTCAAAAATTCTGAAAACATACTTAACCCTTTGCAGTCCGATGTCCCACCTGCAGGAACATCGTAGTAAGTCCACCATATCACTCGATTACCCCTCTAATAGTAAGAGGACCTTCGAATTTATTAGTGATTACAGAAAATCAATTTATTGCACAGCAACATTCTAAGAAATATATGTTCATCTGAATTTTTCTATTGGAATAACACAAAATAGCAAATAGTAAAGTGCCGTCAACTTGCCAATAGACAACGTCAGAGATAGTTCTAAGTGCAAAGGGTTAAGATTAGAACGACCGGCAGTAAATCTATTATATTTAAACATATTATAGGCAAGTACTTTAGAAAAATGAGAATTGCTAGGTGAAAAAGATGATCGATTCCGTAATCTGTGTTTTATAAGATCAACATAGAAAATTTTCTCTACAATTCTCCAATAAACTTAGTGATTTCTTGTAAAAAGGCGGGAACCAGTCATTTGAGTTGCTCAGTAGTTTTAGAGTTAATAAGACTAACCCCTTGACTTACAATGACGTGTGGCACACGTTACGTGAGAAATGGAATAGTAAATTTGTAAGTTTTCCAAAAACTGTTAAATTGGAAATATCAGTACATCAAGAGACGTAGAAATTAGTTCTATGCTATTAATATTGCGTTAATTTATACCAGTACATCGGAAATTAGTAATAAATTATAATTCCAAAAATTAATTCTGAGTTATTGCGCGTTCGGTCACAAAAGAAATTCTAAGGCAAGGGGTTATCTTGTGAATGTCATATCAGATAACAAAGAAAGACTATCCTAAAGGCAGAAATATTACCAGACAATACGATTCTACGTGCATAATACTACACACAATAAACGTAATATTGCCAAGAGAAACCCAAAGCAACGCAAAATCCAATTACAAGTCAGAAGTGTGAAATGATTCAGCATCTTCGAAGAGACACGATAACTCGCAATTCCCTGGAAAGCATCCAAGACAACATAAAATTACTTATTCAAGCAAGAACGTCAGATATTTCACTCTGTACACACAACTTTCTCAATCTCCTTTTCATCCGCCGTGCATTAATTTGCTTGTTTCACTTCCGACGTCTGCCCAATGTTCCACAGCTCGACCGTAGAAACTGCATTGCGACTGCTGAAATGCCGCTTGTATTTACATCGGAATGATTATTGATATGAGATGCACGGTGTATTGTGCACGTCTACGTGCAATTAGCATAGAAATCAGAGCCAGAGTGCATTCGTGCGCAAAACCATCCCGTAGAGGGAGAGAGAAAGAGAAGGACAGAGGAGATACGAGCGTTCCGTGCATCGAGAAACGATTTTGGGCACAGCGATTCGAAGGAATTTACAGCAGACATTTCCGTGATGAATTATTCCTGCTGGAATAGCCAATAGATTGTTTATCGTTCCGGGAGACGTGACTCGAGTCGGTGAATTCCTGTTCGAGGATGTAATACGTGATCGTTGGCGAATGTCTCTGGGGAACTATAGTGCTGAGCTATTAAGAAACTGGAACTGAGGAAAGAATGTCTTTCCGATTGCCCCTTTAGTGTATAATTGAGAAAAAGAGAGGATCGTAGTATCGAGAGAGATTTTAGTTTTGATAGAAGATCGAGCGGGAATTTTTACTGCTTTCGGTTTTTCCTATAGCCGAGTTGGCGATGTAGGAAAGAATAAGTTCAGATAGGGTTTTTATGGGGTCTGTTTGATTGATTTCAGATTTGATGTTTTCAGATGCTGTGATGATGAACTAGTTAGCAAAGGCGATTGTTGTATCAGTATACAGAGTTTAGGGCATATTTTAAACAAATAGTAGAATTTGCCTACAAAGTTTTAAGTCGATCGATGAACTTTTTTTTTATCTTGATATCTTCAAAAATTTGGACTTGTCTACACTTTTGGTAAGACATGGGACTAATGATTTTTTGGGTAGAGGATGTGTATCGAATGTGAACGAAATTGGTGACCCCTGGGTCTGATCCTACCCTTGTAAATATCTCGACACGAAGAATAGAAGAATTATTGTTGGGAGCTGAAGACTAGGACTTGTAATCAGTGGACATGAGTTCAAATCCTTCGTCACATTTGTGAATTTTTCGTAATTTATTATTTGATATATCGAAGATTCAAAACCTAACCTAAAATTGTAACTTTTAAGTGGAATGATCAAAATCCTTAAAACCGAACTGCTTAAAAAAAAAGAAAAAAGAAGAACTACCATGGATAAGGTGACAAACGCTTAGATTCGCCAAGTGAGCCAAATTTCTTATGTAGATTTCTCCTAAATTATTATTTAAACCCTTGTTGCATAAAACGAGCGACAGTCGTGACGCGATAAATGAAATAGGAAATTTATAAATCTTCCGAAAAGTATTAAATTAAAAATATCAGTTGCCCATGATACGATCAAATTATTACTATGCTATTAACATTGTGTTACGCTATGAAATGTATCAGAAATGAGAGACAGATTGTTATTTCATCAATTAACTCTAACTTGCTACGGATTCAGACACAAAAGAAATGATACGACAAGTGCTTAACACGTTGAACACCCCCGCTATTTTGTTAATTTTATCATTTCAACTGACGAAGAAACCTTTTCTATTAAAATCACATCTTTATAAATCAGAAACTTTGAAAACACTGATAGCTAGATATTCGACAGAGCTTTGTCTTTTTACCATAAATATTTAAATATTCAATACGTTAGAAAATTCATAAACATTGCAATTTAAAGTTACATGAAATTTCATTGAACTCAATAGCACCGGTTGCCCATAAACCCCATGGCAGTCAACGTCTTAACATATTAGAACTTTGATAATTTTGAATCCACCTAAAATAATACATCGAAATAATAATGACTATAGCAGTTGAATCCGAAAAAATGCGAAAAAGAAAAAGGAAAAATAAATGACATATGAGTGACATAATTGCCGGCACATTTCAGTGTGGGGAATTAGGTGAAGCAATTAAAAAGAACTTCCATCTCCGGAGGAAGACGCCGACCACTTATAGTCTGACATAGTCGTGCCCCAATCTACTTTTGCTCGCCTCGTTCTAAATGCAACGACCTTTCCCTCTGGCGTGTGGAGAGAATCTATCACGCCGTAACCTGAGCCAGAATGAGTCAGGTCGTAAGTTGATCGATCAAGAAAGAACACGTAAAAGACGAGCGAAGGGAAGCACGAGAAGAGAGAGAAAAAGAGAGGGGAAAAGAATCAAAGCTGTTGGAAGGGAGAAGGCATCGTCGACGAAGGGAGGTAGATGTAGTAGAAAGGGGCGTGGAAAAAGGGCGCAGAAGCATGAGGGAGTAATTTCCTGAGAGGCGAAGCCAACGATGTTTCGTATAATTGGTTCGAGGGTCACGTTTATGTACGTGGCCCCAAAGACACGTTTCAAAACACGAATAAGGGAAAATTCTACCACTGCCTACATATTTGAAATTCTTTTATACCGATCAAAGGCATCAGTTGTTTGCTGGAATTCTTACTTTGGAATACTTTTCTTTTATTATAATCTAGCTTTAATATTAGGGGTACCGAAAAGTAATCAAAATTGGAGAAATGAAAACGCAATTGGAAACATTTTTCAACAAAAAATCGAAGGACTTTTTTTAAAAAGGGAATCGAACTACTACCTTTACGATGGTAAAAAGTGTTAGAAAATTATGGAAATTATTTTGCTGATTAGTATTTAAGATTTCTTTAATAAATAAATATTTTTCGCCAGGAAAGAAAATTTTTTATTACTTTTCGGTACTCCTAATATATTCTTTGAAAGCAACTTACTCAATTCTCCATTCCGTGGAAACCTAATCTCAATGGATATCCTTCTAATGACTTAGAGTTACTCAACGAGAAGAAATATTATTTCTCAAATTTTGGCGTATACATAATTCACTAAAAATAATAAAGAAAAAATAAACAGCTCACAATTAAAATTGTCATTTGGAAAAGGAAATTTCCCGAAAAATCGATATTCGAACGTCAAAATATTTCCATACAAAAATGTTCTTTAGAAAGACCTCGCTCACATCTCCGCTCCATGGAAACCCAAACTAAATGAATATCCTTCTAGTAACTTAAAATTGCTCAACGAGAAAATTTGTAATTCCTCAAATACACCAAAATTATTTTCGTACCAAAAAAGTGATACCAATTACAAAAACGTTCATTAAAAGCAGCTCACTCAATTCTTCACTCCATGGAAACCTAAACTGAATGAATATCCTTCTAGTAACTTAGAGTTACTCAACGAGAAAATTTATAATTCCTCAAATACACCAAAATTATTTTCGTACCAAAAAAATGATACCAATTACAAAAACGCTCATTAACAGCAACTCACTCAATTCTCCACTCCATGGCAACCTAATCTCAATGAACATCCTTCTAGTAACTTAGAGTTACTCAACGAGAAAATTTATAATTCCTCAAATAAACCAAAATTATTTTCGTACCAAAAAAATGATACCAATTACAAAAACTTTCATTAAAAGCAACTCACTCAATTCTTCACTCCATGGAAACCTAAACTGAATGAATATCCTTCTATGTAGTAACTTAGAGTTACTCAACGAAAAAATTTATAATTCCTCAAATACACAAAAATTATTTTCGTACCAAAAAAGTGATACCAATAACAAAAACGTTCATTAAAAGCAACTCACTCAATTCTTCACTCCATGGAAACCTAAACTGAATGAATATCCTTCTAGTGACTTAGAGTTACTCAACGAAAAAATTTATAATTCCTCAAATACACAAAAATTATTTTCGTACCAAAAAAGTGATACCAATAACAAAAACGTTCATTAACAGCAACTCACTCAATTCTCGACTCCATGGCAACCTAATCTCAATGAATATCCTTCTAGTGACTCAACAGCTCAGTCTCCTCTCTATATAATCTTTCGTGCAAGAACAATTACGTGATTATGCTTCACGTAATCTCAAAGGCGAGTCGCATGCATGGACTCAAGAGCTTCCGTTGCAATGGAAAATCGCTTCGCTTCCTTCCACTCGTAATTACTGCGAAATATCATCGCTTCCCTGGCAGGGTCTCGCGGTTGTATTTTCAGCAGCGTGTCATCCGACTCGCGTTTATTTTTGAGACGTATATATCCGTGCAAAAAAAAGGGCGGTGGCAGCAGTATTTCTGTGTACACGTGTAGGAAAGAGAGAAAAGAGGGGAAACGTGGGACATAAGAAATTACAGCGACGCAGGGCAGGGGCCACTTCAAAGGACCCCGTAGCTCGTTACTTTATTAGCGCGACTTGCAGAAAGAAAGATCGTGGCTTTGAATCTTTCCTCGTGAAAGCTTCGAGGAGTTCCCGGAACGGTCGCATAAATACATTCTTTTTTGACGACTGAAAATCCGTTGGGACGGATCCCTGCTTTCTTAGAGTTTGCAACGAAATCATGCTTCTCCTGTTTTACGAGTATTTTTGGAAAATATTCAGAGGAGTGCATTTTTTATAATGGTTCCGTGTTTTTTGCGAGGTCATGGGGGATGTTGGAAAGTTTAAGAGCTTGGGGGGTAGACAGTCGTTGAGAGGGGAATGTATGGTGATGATTAGACTGCGGATTTTTATGCACTTATGACAAATTAAATACGACTAAAATATACAAAAAGAACATAATATAAAAATATATCTAAAATATTCAAAGTATGGTATTTGTTGTAGTATTTATTAAGTGCAATAAATCCCTAGATAGGTTTTCCTGTCTCACCTGCATTTTTGAAACTCGATATTTGCATAAACATCCGCAGTCTAGTGATGATTGAAGGGCTGGTCACGTAATTTGCGTTAAACTTTTTGCACGTAGATTATTAAATGTGAAAATGAATCTAATTAAAAATATCAAATAAATGGGATAAGATGGTCGCTAATCTAGAATAGAAAAAGTCGAATCGTTTTCAGTGGATGGGTTGTTAATTTTTGGCATTAAAATCGTTCCGATGTTGGCTGTAATTTCTATGTTTATGAGTCTGAAAATTCCAAACGGGTTTTCGGGACTATCGAGGTTGTAATGCATTAAATAATAACACTGTCTAACACCATTTTTGTTTTTCGATAGTCACTGGATGATTCGTATAGAGTTCATAGTCCTAAAAACGAATCCGGCAGCGAAGTTTCTCTATCACTCTCTGTTTTCAGCATTATTTGTGTAACCAGTAATTTTGTTTTATAAAGTACATCATAGTCGTGTGTATTATAAATGTATGCAGGCGGCCCTCGACTTTCGCACATAATTCGTTTCTGAAAATGTGTGCGAATGTTGAATGTTCGAAAGTAGAGGGATACAGGAAAAATTTTAAAAATTCTATGTTAACCCTAGATCACTAACCTTATTTTCGACGCTTAACACTAACCTTCGTCTCTTCGACTACGGTGTTTGCAAAAGGGGTTAAAGGGTATTATTTAAATGAAATTTAAACATGTTATTTTCTATTATTAAAAATAGGTATTTATTTATTACGATAACGTTAACTAATATGGAATACTTATTAAGTCCGTGTCGTCGAATCGACGAAGGTTAGTGATCTAGGGTTAATGTCGTTCCTTTATGAATTTGAGATTCTTTAACATCTAATAGTCAATACTACAAAAGATATTACAATGTTACAAAACTTCTAACAGGCAACGTGTGGGTGAGCGCGACCTACAGCATTTTTTGACAGGAAGCAAACATTTTTTGAAATAGCGACGTAAAAATTTAAAAAAATGAATTTTTAAAATTGTGCGAAAGTCGAGGGCCGCCTGAATTATTCTAACAATAAATCTATCAATAAACATAACATTTTAAATACACCATATAACCTTCAGATCTCATTGTCAGACATGTTACATAAATAAATAAATAAATGCGTAACCATTTTCTTAGGGTAGTTCCAAATGATTCACATCAACGTAACACGAGTGAAATGATGAATTCAATTTTTGATATGTTTTATATAAACCGCTTTCATGCGTGTTTCTAGAAAATTGTTATATTTTGTAAATTATTACATGATCATTCTGATAAATTATTTCCTGCAATGGTACATGCTTTAAGAAATTAGAAACTTTTGCATAAACGAAAGAGCATAATTTCTCTGCATTTGCCATTTCGCTTCGATATAATTCTCCAATTAGAAAGCGAGTATACATTTCCGGGATGTCGTGTATCTATTGCGAAACTAATGAAAGACAAGTATGCGATTCGACTGAGGAATACTCCGAATGTCCTCGATATAAAGCCACCATTCAGGACTTTTATTTCCATGAATACTTTCCACGAGAACGGTACAAAGCTATCGGTGTTCATCGGCAGAATTTATTGGCTGATAATTGGAATTGCGGTTAGAATTATTTTCACGCGTATAATGCTCAATAGGAGATCGAATTTCACGATTTCTACGACTGTATCGCGCTGCTTTCTTGATAACCATTGAAAATTGTATATTACAGATAAATGATATTCTATTCATTTATAATTCTTTTATATCGAATTTATCTCAATCTAGTTTTCGTAATGGCCGCCTGCTTTTAATGCAATTTAAATATATTAGGTGGACCGGAAAGTAAGGTCTTTCCTCCAGCTATTTTACTGAAAAATTAATTGATTTTTAACGATCCAGCATTGAACATTTATTTGTCTGAATTTAAGGTAAAAAAAAATGACGTTACTTTCCGGTCCCCCTAATATTATACTTTATATTAAAATATTTACTTCATACTAATATTTTATAAAGGATTGAAAAATGTATTATTTTTACAGTACCTCTTGAAAATGAAGCTATTTTCAGGTTCTTTTAACATTATTATGAAACGTAATAATTTTCCGTAAAAACGTGAAAAGAATAATTTTTCTAAATGAAAGTTTATAATGTATGACAAAAGCTACAATTTCTTTCTGTATGGAAACATTTCTACTTCATAATAAATGTCATATTTCAGTGGAAATGGAAACAATTATATCGTATGGAATATGGAAAGATACACATACTTCGATAAGAATAATATAATGGAGAGCTTGTTTAACATTCTTTTTGCCCAATTGTGGCTAAAGTATTGTTAATTTTATGCTATCGATAAATTACACACATCATGTGTAATTATTATTAAATATATTGTTTAAAGATAAGATATCTTCACGTGCATTGCAATTGTATTAAAAATAGGAAGTCATAAGTCCGGTATATTAGCTTTAAAAAGTTCCAAGGCTAAAAATTCTTAAAATAAATCGTACTTTCTTCTAAGATATAGTCGCCTCTACTTGTAAACCTTAGAAAATTTTGTAAAATTATCAAGCTAATAACAAAAATAATTTTCTTCCTTTCCTTTATGGTTTTTGTTACATTTACACAAAGAAATAATTATTAATTATATTCAGTACATTGCTAATTTATATATCAGCTATGAATTTACCTACAACGATTAATTTATCGAATAACAAATAAACAGTGAGCGTGAAGTCAATATAAAAAGAAAAACAATTCATACAATCCTTGAAATGGAGACTCCAGATTAAAATTATACTCTCATTCGATCCTGGTATCCCTTTAAAACATCAGAATATTGACGATTTAAAGAATTACTCGTGCCAAAGGCGAGTGAAATAGAAGTCGGCTAAAAAAAAATTTACAATTTTCTTTTCTCCGTTTTCACAGAGGCGCGATACATCAAAGAGTGAAAACAGCAGGGCGGAAGAAGCGAAGTAGACGCGACTCCAATTTCGCCGTTGAATTCACGATTCTTTTATTTGTTCCTGGGGTACGTTCGTTTTTCGTGAAAACGAAGAGTAGCGCGACGACCGTTGGCGCGTGAAATTTGTCGCGAATCCGAAGCGAAAGCAAGGAGAAAAAAGTAGAAGAGAAAGAAGAAGAGGGAGGCACACTCGACTACTTTTCCCTCGGAATTTTCGTGCGAGAAGACGAGTGCAGAGAAAAGCCGGCTGGCGAAACGAATCGAGAGTGAGATTTCTTGTGAAAATAAGGCTGGCCTCCAGCCACGGTGGAAACTCTCCCCTATTCCTCTTGTTTCTTCTAGCTCGCTCTTTCTCCCTTCTTTCTCTTTCTCTTTCTCTCTGTCGTGGCTCTCTTATCGTAGCCAAAGAGAAACTCAGAGTTCGAGTTCAAAAACTCGATGCTTTGTAGAATTCGAAACCTCGAAAGGGAGTTGCACTTTCTTGCATTTCGTTCGTTCACCTTCGCGTGCAGTTGCAGAAGGTTGAAAGAAATCATGCGAGTGCAAAAATACTCTCTTACGTCGGCGAGCAAATATAACCAGACCCTCCTGCAATTGCTCTTTTATTCGACTTCTGGTTCAACCGATATCTCCACAAATCCTTGGAGTATTTTATCGAGAATGATTCCGTGACTGTGAAAGCATTGTTTCGCCCTTGGAGCGGAAGTAATCTCCTACTTAGTTACGCAATATCCGCAATCTTTAAACCGAATTTCGGGAAATGCTGTATTTATATCGGAAAGAGATTTTTGAAAATTTTGAAATAGGATGAACATCGTTTTTGGATGGTCTTTGACATTGACATTTGAAGAAGCGATGTAATTGTTTGCTCAGCTTTATGTTCTAGATTGCGACAGTTTTCCCAGTGTTAATAAAATTATGTATGTGTGTAGGAAGAATGATACAAATCTTTAATCTGCTTTACATTAAACTAATCCACAGTTAATGCCAACCGTATCATGCACGGTTAAATGATCAGTTCAACGAACTAAAAATGTGAAAATTTTTGTATTATTAATGAAATCATGATTTTTACCTTTTTTCCTACATTAAATTGACAATGTTCTGCACATCTTTCGGAAAAATATGATAGTTGTTTTATAACTAGTCGAATGATTGACCTTGGTAAGAATAAAGATCTTAAGTGATCATCTTAACCCTTTCAATACGACTTTTGGCCAGTGAAGATATTTCTGTATAATTGAACTAAATGTGCTGTAAATAAGTAAAGGAACATGTTTAAATAATTTCAGATTTTTAGAAAGTATGGTTTTTGAAAAAATGCTTTGGTACTCATATGTCCTTATGAACGCATACTAAGCATGAATTAGTTAGGTTATGGTAACCGAGCACGTGTTGTGAAGTACTGACCACAGACTACTGTTTAGTCCTATCCCAGCGCTTTAAAAGTGAATACTTTTCGCAACCAGTAATTTTTTAACATTCTCTGGGACTTATATATCCCCGCAGTATTGAAAGGGTTAAGAGGGTTGCGTCTTGCGACGCATTCAGGTATGTACCATTAAAAATTTCATTAGAGAGACACCTTAGTGTCGCATTTTTAAATCCTTTGAAATTTTTGTTAATTTTAGTTATATCATATGTTTAGTGTATTCTATTCTTTCATTATTATTTATATATCCTATTTATTATTATTATATTGTAATCTTAGGGTGTGTATTTATTATTTTTATTTTATATTATCCTGGCAATGAATGATTTAACTTTATCCACGCCTACATTATACCATCCGACACATATCATAAGTATTTCACTTAACACGTTGAGTGCTACGTCAGTCCCTAGGGATTGACAGCGAATTTTTCGTTCAGTCAACATCGGTGCGTAAGACCGGCATTGTCAAGGGTTAATTGCAATTAAAAACTTTATGTTAAAATTTAATGAAGGTTATAAACATACTTGAAGCAAAGATGTAGTTGAGATTTGCACATATTACAGTAAGTAATAACTTGTTTTGTGAGTTTTCTGGCGAACTTACATCCGAATGTTTTTGTGTTTGTGCTATAACATTCAGCACAGTATTTCCAAACTTGATGCACCTTTTTTTCTTTCTTTTGAAATTTGTGAATACCTTACGCGCTGTCGCGTGAGTGAAAAATATAGCAAGATCGAGGCCGCACTCAACGTGTTACCCCATTTCACCTTCTCTTTTTAGCCCTAACAATTAATATTTATCAGTTCTTCTATTTATTGAAACGTCCCAATAATTAACCCTTTGCGGACTAGCGACGCATATATGCGGTCTGAGAAAAAATATAGTTCCAGTTTATCGCTGTATGTATACACGATTTAAATTGAAAAATTCAAATAAAACCGGTGAGATATAATTAAAAGTGGACTAATTTATAATTCAGATACGTTAAAAACCCAAATTTCTGATAAAATGGTGCTTTCGGAACGCCGAATAAATGATTATCTGTCAATATTCAAAAATGTCCCCGTCCGCAAAGGGTTAAAACTGTACGAAGAATATATTTTTCCATCACAATTCAAATTCTCGAATAAACTCAAGCAGAGGAATCAACAACACCGAGTAAATCAAATCGGGCTGAAGTGAGTGCCAAGAAAAGTGACCCAGTAAAGAAAACTAAGCGTGACGAAGAAGGCAACGAACAAAGAGCAAGAGATTTGTGGAGAATCCAGCACGAAACGACAACACCAAGCACATCAGAAACTATTCGTCCGGTAATCTCGAATCCCGAATCTCATAGTCTGTGACCAGCTCGTTCCGTTAACATCAGCAGTATTCTCTTCCTTCCAAAGTCAGCACTTCCTCCCTCCCTCGAAGCCCTTTCTACAAGCCACGATTCCTTTCTTCTCTTCTCATCCCTTAAACTGAGCCAGCGATTCAGCCGGAGCCGCCAACGACTCTTTTGTTTGTGGACCGGTTCTTCTCGGTTCCTCGAATCATTTATTCCCCCCGGATGTGTCTGTGTGCCTCACTGCTTGTTCCTCCCTCTTTCTTCCCTCTCACTTCAACCGATGCTACCCTCCCGCGACGTCTATCCATCCTCTCCATCGGCTTTTATCATCCTTTTATTCTCTTTTTTCCTTATCTTCTTCCTTTAAGCCGGCTCGTTGCGCCGCTTACTTTTTACCTACGTTTCTTGAAGTGCATTCTTTCGCGATGCAACGCCCCATGATCGTTCATAATTTTCACGTGCCTCGCATGTTTTCGACGGTGAACATTAAGTAATTATGGTGGTGGAAAAAGTTGCGGGTATTTGGTGAGGGTTTTTTCTAAAAATATCAATCCCTTTTGGAACGACTGGTCAGGGTATAATTGGCAGAAGAAGATAATTGATTGTAAGAAGTGTCTGCTTTGACGTTTGAACTATTTTGATACTGTGAATTGTTCTTTGGACCATATAATTTGAGATCTTTGTCATGGGGAACCAAAAAGGGAAAGAATTTAATGTGAAGGTCACTTTTGGATTTGAGATTGATTAGATATTTTTTTTTATCGTAAAAAATCTCAGAAATAGTTGGATTAATAGATATTCGTAATGTGACATTTAGAGTGTGCATTTTTATAAGTATGTATATTGCAAAAGAGATCTGTTAAGTTCGGAAGTTCGTAGAGGGTGCACCTCATTTCTTTCGATGGAAATCAGTCATTTGAAGAATATAAGACTGATTACCTTGAAATTGCATTAACATTAAAATTATCAATGTTAAATCATTGAAATATATTAAATAAGTCCATTCGCGAAAGACGAATGAAGACGCAAAAAAAAATTATTCATCCAGTATTTTATGTTTTTTTTTTATTTATTGTATAGCACACCTACAAAGGAGAACTTTCATAAAGGAAATAGTAAGTAGACATTTTGATCGTTTTGGAAGTTTTAGTATATTATTAACACTAAACTTACCGACGTTATATCTACTAAAATCTAAATATACTCAATAACGACCTTACACAAAGAGAAGTGGAGAGATAAAGAAGATAATTAATTGACTCATTTTGCTTTTGTAAGATAGAAGTGGAATATTTACTTCGTGGCTACTCTATTAATTTAGATCATTTTTAGAAAATATTTTGGTAGCGGTCTTTTGAACGCCTTGGTAGGTTTAGTGTTAATTGTACGAAGTATTTAGTCTCGTGTCTTCCAAACGTTCAAGAATGACGGTTTTCCAATTTGCCTCGAAACAGATTTTAATAAAAGATTGCTATATTAAAATGGTTTTGTATATAGACTCACATCTTTTATTTTTATTATGAGAGAAGGTAAGAATATTATCCTGCCTGCATTTCCTGAAACGACGTTTGAATTAGATCACGAAAGGAATAAAAGTTCTATGATCAAGCCGACGGAAGCGAAGCGAATTATAAAGATGATTCATACTGAAAAATAGAACTTATTCTTCCTTTACTTTCTGTGCGCTTTCCATTTTCCGAAGTAATTCAAACGAAAGTGGATTAAGGACTTTCAGAAAAACGTCGTCTTTTGTGCTACTTGAAAAGAACTCTTTCTGCTGGAAAGCACGTAAATTTCTCGCAAATTATTTTTTTCAATATTGTCTAAAGTTAAAATAAAATAGTGTTCGAAAGATATTTCAAACAACAGTATTTTAAACATTACATTTAACCAGTTAACTTTTATGAATCCCTTGCAAAATACGGAATTAAAATCGAGCAATGACGTGTATAGTCGTCGAACACGGGGCAAATATTTTTGTTGTAAATTTTATGACAAGAGGAAAGCAATATGTGGAAAAATTATATTTTTAATCCACAAGAAAATGGACAATTCAGTATTAAAAAGGCTACCGCAATAGAACTTTGGGTTGACGTGTATACACGTCGAATGCATTTAACTGATTAAATATAATCAAATGAACATGAAAAACAAATAAAATATTCGTTGTTTCAACAATCTAATTTCAATATTTTTATCATAACGATAAAACTTCTATTAACGTGACAATAAAATAATGCAAGCATCAACTAAATAATACAACATTCTTAAAATATTTTCATCGCCTCGTAAATTTCTGTTCTAACGCAAATAAAAGAATTCTCTCTCATGAAAGTATCGTTTGATTTTAATTTTCTACTTTAACAACAAAAAAATGAATAAACACCGAAAACAGATACTATTTTCATATCAGTCTCTCCTTTACGATTCATCGATATGAAAATAATACAATAAATATTCAAGATAGATAGAATTTTCATTATATAACAACTAAACATGAATAATACAACAAACAAAACAGAAATAACTCTAGCCGAAACAGAATTTCAATACAGAATAAATAAATGATTTTCCCCAATTACGAAGCAGCTTAGAAACTGTACAACACAATGACCCACTGTACCATGAAAATTATATTTCTCACGGAAATACCCATCGACCAAAATAAATTTGTCGACCAAACAATCGTACCGTTACAAAATCCCGCGATACATTTAAACGTTAAAAGGAAACGAAACTGGATACTGAATATTCACTTGTAAAACAATGGATGGTTTCCTCGTGAAAGACTTTATTAAAAGCATGACTTACCTTTCTCAAGATGCTGCGAGATAGGACTCTGTATCCTCGGCGTTGTCTGCAATTGTGCGGCGTTCCCCGGGCGTCCTCGAGGCCTCCTTCCAGGTCGTGGCTGAAATACAAATGAAACGTATTTACTTTTCTCTCTTACGACTAAGATATACAACGAGAATTGCATTTTATGCTGCCAAACTAATTATGAGATGTCTCGTGTTACTTTCCACTCTAAAGATACTATTTTTCTCTCGAATGTTTGGGATTATAGATACAACTTTATTTCGAATGAAATTTCTTCTTGGTATTTTAACCCTTTTAGTGCCGGACGACGATATATCGTTGTTAACAATAGTAATGGGGATAACGAAGGGTTAACACATTGCATGCGGGCCACGTAAAAATAGATTTTTCGGAAACTAGGCATAAAGAGTTTAATAACTCTTTAGTTAACACTAGATTTACGGAGTCAATTTGGCTCATTCAAAATTCGATTACAATATATATAATATACTAGCTGAAAGCTCCCGTGCTTCGCTACGGTGTAATCGAAACTAAAAAAAAACCTTAAAATTTCGAATTTTGAAAAATCCTTTCTTAGTGAGTGCTTATACCCTAGAAGGAACGCTCATGCAAAATTTCAAGTTTCTAGGTCAAGTAGTTTCGTCTCTGCGTTGATGAGTTTGGCCCATACTTTAAGCCCCCAAAACCCCCCCTAAAATTTCGAATTTTTGAAAACCCTTTCTTAGTGAGCACCTAAGACCCAAGGGGAAGGTATGTTCCAAATTTCATTGCAATCCGTTCTGTGGTTTTTGAGATTTCGTGATGAGTGGATGAATGAGTCAGTCAATCAGTGGTATTTGAGCTGTATATAATATATTGGGTGACTAATTTTTTTAATAATAAATCTTTCACTTAAATTGATTTGGAACTATTTTCTTTGCAAAATACTTCAATTTTCTTGTATGAGTCAAATTGGCTCACTTCAGAAAAATAGTTATATCAACATCCGCAAATTTAGTGTTAAGAGTACGAAAGAACTTATATAATTTGTTATCCAAACTTAAAATAATTTTTTTATCCATTCGTGTAATCAAGATGCACACCTGCATCGAAACATAGAAAGAAATTCCATTCAGAATCCTGCAGTAAAACTCGCCAATGCCGTCTTCGATGGACAATCTTCCGGCTGGTTACCTACGTCTTTTTCCACTGAGAAACTCATTTCACCGAGTACAATATAACGTCGACTTTCGCCGAACAATGGACTAGTCGCTATTATCGTGCATTTGAAGCAAATAGGATTGCTGATCCCACTCGATGCATCGACACAATTGCCTGTGGCATCTCGAAATATAACTCACAAGTGGTTACTACCGTCCTTGTGATCTTATCTGCACAAACTACGTTTATGAATGTCTCATTCATTGCGTAGGTAGATACATTTTTCTCGCAGAATGGTCATAACTCTAATCTATTGTGAACGGATTAAGAGTTTTGCAAGCAGAAGATAAATATTCATTGAGACGTTCTTTTGTTGTGTTTAATGGGGAGAAATAGAAATAGAATGCTAATTAGTGGATGGAGGGGAAATTATATTTTATTTTTATTCAATTTTCGCACAGAATACTCATAATACTAATCTATTGTGAACGGATTAAGAGTTTTGCAAACAGAAGATAAATATTCATTGAGACGTTCTTTTGTTGTGTTTAATGGGGAGAAAACGAAATCGAATGCTAATTAGTGGATAAAGGGGAAAACTATATTTTATTTTAATTTAATTTTCTCGCAGAATGGTGATAACTCTAATCTATTTTGAATGGATTGAGATTTTTGCATACAGAATATACTTAAATATTCTTTGAGACCTTGTTTTTTGACATTTATTGGGGAGAAATCGAATTCGATTGGTAATTAGTGGATAAAGGAAAAATTATGTTTTATTTTAATTTAATTTTCTTGCAGAGTGATAATAACTCTAATGTATTTTGAACGGATTAAAATGTTTGCAAACAGAAGTTAAATATTCATTGAGACGTTCTTTTCTAGCGTTTAGCGGAGAGAAATCGAAATCGAATGCTAATTAGTGGATGAAGGGAAAATTATAATTTAAAGTAGACTACTATGTTGATCGTGATGAACTATTAGTTTAATAATTAATAGATTAATTGCTAAGCTTGTCAGAATTCTACTTTTCTTTATTGAATCATTCACGAGGAAAAAGAAACATGCTTTTTAAGGTACATGTGAAATTAATAACTCAACGTAAGAATTTTTGTAATAAAGCCTCCGGTATAAGCACGTAGTGCAGGTATAATGCCAACTACTGTAATTTACACCCGGAAGGCCTGCGAGTCAGGAAAACAAGTAACTGAAAGAAAGAAACACCGTATTTCTACATCCCTCGTCGATTTATTATCAATCGACGTCAAATCAATTAATCATTGATTTCTTTCTTGCTAATCCTTCAGCTGTGTACGCTATTAATCATTATGCGAAAGTACTCTTAGAACCTGAGAAGTTACAACTTAGGACATTAAGAATGGAAGTTGAAACTGAATTTTCTCCATATGTTGTATACTATCTCTACAATTTGCATAGACACAGTCACTTGACAAATACAAGTGATAATAGTATTTCAATCTTAGTAACTTCTTATTTAGTATTCAACTTTTCAATTAGTAACTTCTCTCTCCCACCATTCTAGTAATCCTATTCGTAGGTCAAAGTTAAACCACTCAAACATCGCATTATCGACTCAAAGCTTTTGCAAATCTCGTACTGCAAATCGATGCACACGATGCTCGGTTAACTAAGATTATACTTCTATCTTATTTTCAAATTTCCATCCCCTACAGTCTCAAATCAAGCTCCATCCTCTCATCTCTCCAGAAAACCTCAGCAAAAGTAATTCCTCTCCCCCAATATTTTCACAGCTCTATTCTTAGGCTTAAGTTAAATCACTCAAACGTCACATCATTGAGTCAAAACTTTTGCAAATCCTATACTTCAGAGCGATGCATAAGATGCTCGGTTGACTAAGGTAATACTTCCATCTTATTTTCAAATTTCCATCCCCTATAGTCCCAAATCAACCTCCATCCTCTCATCTCTCCAGAAAACCTCAGGAAAACTACCTTCTCTCCCCCAACATGTTCACAACCCTATTGGTAAGCCTAACTTACGATCCGACCACTCAAACAAGACATCATCGACTCAAAACTTCTGCAAATCCCATTTGTATTTCAATTAATGTTCCCCAGAGGAACAAACCCCTCCGGGGGACATACAATACAAGATTTTGCGCGCTACTTTCGCGAATAAAATATAAAATAAAAAGTAGTTGCCTGAGTGACTGCCTAAAACAACTACAAAGAAAAATATAGATACAGATATAGAGAGGCAAGTCATGGGGCAACATTTCCTCACAGTTAGTCTTCCGGGCGCACGCAGATATCGATATACAATTTAAAAAGTAAATAGATAGATGCTTAAAATGAAGCTAACCCCGTCATCCTCTCATCTCTCCATAAAACCTCACCAACACTACCTTCCTTTCCCCAACATTTTCTCCACTTCATCCACATTTCCAACCTCCCCGACTCAAACCGCACACAATCAAATCTCAACTTGACCAAACCCCACGCAACCAAGCGATACCTCCTCCAAGATCTCTTTCACGGTATTCCCTTTCTCAACATCCAACCTCTCTCGCAATCGGTCCATGTACCGAGTCAGATGGAGAAAACATAGCGATACAAACCGTTGTATCTCTCTTTCCCCCTCATTCCCGCATTACAACCAGCATGACCATACCATTTGCTCGTGCCCGCGGCCAGATAATCGTAACGTCACTCTCGCCTCTTTGTTGTCGCTCGTAAAGTCAAGCCGCGAGACACGGAGGTTAAACCGGGACAGGGTTGCGGATAAGGGGGTGTAGAGAGAAGCCGGCGGTATAACGGGAGGGTGGGTGGAATGCGTCTTTGTTTAACTGGCGCATTTATTACCGCAGATAAACGCGACAGCGCAGACGGCACCGAGATAAACGTGCCGCGGCATTTCGTGGGATATCGGTCAGACCATGGGCTATAATGCGACGTAATGTAACACCGTGTAAACGGGCCACCAGGTATGCTTGCGGAGGTGGATTCGGACAGCGTAGGAGAAGAAGGAACGAGACTCGTAGGTGAATTTATGGTTGGCTGAGAGTATCGTGAAAGGGATATACAGTTGGATTATCATTTGGCGGGATAATGGTGAAAAAGGTGGGTTACATTGGAGGGTGGGCAATCGAATGGGTTGAGGGAAATTAAAAGATTGAAGTGGTGATGAATATTCGGGTGGTGTTCGGACGTGATTTTCAATTATTGCGGGTCGTTGAACATCATGATGTTTGATTTAAATTGATCTTATGCGGAATTCGTTTCTCGAGAGGGAAGTTGGAAAGTTTTTTTGGCTCTATTAGTGATTGGAATCGATATCGATTTAAGTGGCTGGCTGACGGCCAGAGCTTTCGTGTGGGAAAAGTGTTACGATTGTTTGGGTAAAGACCGAGAGGAGAATTTGGGGTGTGGGATCAATTTTTAAACGATTTTGGGAAGTTACGTAAAATGGAACGTAAACTTGGAATTTTTTTTATGAGGGGAGAGCAAAATTTTAAAAGCAAAGGAATTGAGTAAAGTTCATATATAGAATAAGTTCAAAAACGATTCTCCGTTCTAGAAATTTTCAGACTAAAGAAAAGACTCACATAAACAATTTATATTACCAACAATAAGTGGATCCAATCTCTACTATTTGATCATGCCTAATGAGTCAGTTTCAGACCTGAAACACATAAAGCCCCATTTTATCTACCCTTATAATTAGACTTCGGATTTTTTATGCATCTATAACAAAATGAATACGGCTAAAATATACAAAAATAACCTAATATAAAAATATATCTAAAACACTCAAAATATGGTATTCGTTGTAACATTTATCGAGTGCAACAAATCCCTAAATAGGTTCTCCTGTCTTAGCTGCATTTGTTAAACTTGAAACCTACATAAACATCCGGAGTCTACTTATAATAAACAAATTTCTAATTCCAAGTTTACAGATTTATTAAAAATACCCATTTCCACTAAACACACAAACCCATACCAAACAGAATAATTTTCCCCTATCACATCACCTATCACCACATACCATTCTTCTATCGTCCCTCCCCCTTATCTCATTCCCCTCCATTTACATGAAACACCGCAAACAACCCACCCATTCGTCTCAATAAGAAACATAAATTCTCCTCCCTACATTCTCCCAGCAAAGGGTTGAACATTCCGACCTTTCTTCCTCCATCATGGAAGCCCGAAGACCCGTCTAAACCCAAAAACACTGGAAACCACTTCCACAAATTACACCCTACCCTCGATCATCGTTACAAACCTATTCCTAGCATCACGCGACAGAGGAGCGCTCACGAAAGCCACTTTTTCCCCCGTCCCAGATATAGAAGCCTGCTAAGCCCTACCTGCTGACGCGTATCCGTCAAGTTACCCCGCCCACGGTGCGGCCGTCAGAAAAGGAAGTAGCACGGTGCACCAGAAAAGAATCCACCCTGGCCCGTACTCCCGTACGTTTTATTGCAAATTGAGGTTAAAGTCTCTGGCACGGGACCAGGCATTTCACCTAGGCCGTTGCATTCCGGTAGCCGCACATGGCCACGCACGTTACATGTCCCCTATGTGCACATCGTGCACCTAATGTACAACGGTGTAGCTTGGTCACATACCGTGAGCTCCTCTTCTATGTACCGTTCCGGACCCTGATGTACGACTGGTGTACACGCGCAAGCTTAAAGGGGGAAACGTCGTCTACATACGCTCACGGGAAGCCCATGAAATAAATAGTTTGAGCCGTCGCTCCCGGCTTTATGTCGCTCTATGCTATGCCATTGGCGTAGAGGATGGGTGGTGAGGTGGACTTGTTTTTATGGTGGTTCGACCGTAAGTGGTCGTTTTGATTAGACTGTGTTTTAAACGATTTTAGGGGATGCGAGGGAATTTTAGTTGTTGAGATTTTTGTACGGTTTGAGGCACTTTTGGGGGGTTGGGGTGTGGGTGGGGAGGTGGGGATGGAGAGAAATTTTTGGAGTTGAGATTTGGGGATTGTATTTTGATTAGAGAAATTGGAGAGTGGGGGAATTTTATCGTGCGGAGTATTTTTGTGGAGCTGGGTTAGAATTTGGAGGGATTTTGTTGTTTGAGATATGCAGTTTGGGATGTTTCTCTGGATTCTATTTGGAGAAGGGAGATTTGCGAATGGGAAGAAATTTTGGTGGTTGAGATTTGTGGATTGAAGTGGTTTTCGAGATTTTATTTGGTTGAGAGAAATTAGAGGGTGGGGGGATTTTATCGTTTAGACTATTTTTGTGGAGCTGGGTTAAAATTTGGAGGGATTTTGTTGTTTGAGATTTGCAGTTTGGGATGTTTTTCTGGATTCTATTCGAAGAAGAAAGATTTGCGAATGGGGAGGAATTTTGTTGTTTGAGACTTGCGGTTTGAAGTATTTTTGGGGGCTATATTTGGATAACAAATTTTAAGATAGGATATATATATGTAAGGAAGATTGATGTTTTTTAAGTGTAAAGCATTATTGGCGGCTTTGTTCGGTCAAGGGGAATTAGCGAATGGGAAAAAATTGTTTCATTTATAATTTCTACCTGTCCAAGCATGTTTCAAAGTGTGGTTCAGATAAGACAAACTTAGTTTGAGAAATTCTTGACGCCGGCCTATTCAGTACTATGCAATAGTGACAATAACTGTAAATATTAACAAATATTATTCCCGAAGACCCAATGTAGTC
Source organism: Cerceris rybyensis (assembly GCA_910591515.1). Lineage (NCBI taxonomy): Eukaryota > Metazoa > Arthropoda > Insecta > Hymenoptera > Crabronidae > Cerceris > Cerceris rybyensis. Next base: position 11,430,825 of record OU342795.1, read on the forward strand.
AACGTAGGGGTTTAAAGAAGAAATGTTTTAATTTTCATTAGACTAAAATTCTAACTTGGGGCCCTATTAAATGATAGACCAAATTCTTCAATAGCTTCCATGCTTGAATAATAGAATCCAAAGATTTGGAGCGACAAAGAAATCCCGAACAATCAAATTCTTAACGTTCCGTGGATCTGGCTGGGCGTCATGGTGGAAGTATGCGTGACTATAAGACCACATTGCGAAGATCGTATCGAAGGCGTTATTATCCACACGCGAGAACTCTGCAATGTATGGGAGATGCTCGTGATCGATCATGGGGAAGGCTAATAGCAGATATCCGTGAGGAATTCCGTACATGACCTCTTAGATGTTGCTCGATAATTTCTGGAGTATCTAATAATACTCCGAACAACCTATTCGAGAGTCTATTCCGTTCGATTTGTCCATATGCATTTCAATGTTGCAATTACGGTGTAAATATCATTTGAAAATGGATTTTTCTTTAAATATCCAGAAGATTGTTTTACAAAAAACTTAAGGAACTACTTATTTTTACGTTGTATGAAATTATTAAAAAACAAAGTGGCCTATACAAAAGTCACAGTGAATTTTAAATAGTACAATCTAATTTTATTGGAACTCTTTGCAGGTCTGTGTCGAATTATATTTAAAATAGTTTTCTAGGGTAATTAATTTTCTATTAACTTAATTTTCACTTGGTAATGTGACAATAATTTTCTTTATTTTGACGTTACTTAATACTTTTAGTTATTGGTATCACTGCCTGGAAATGAATGAGAAGCATTAAAAAATTGTTATGTTTATGACGTGGTATAATTAAATCTAAAATTGGCAACCTCATAAGTGATTTAATGGTGAACTGTCATCCTGAATTTCTTTCGCCCCCAAAATTTGATTCTATTTCCTCCCTCCCGAGTGAAACTCGATTTTATTAGTCAAACGATTATATTCTCTCAATTGATAAAAAATTGGAAAAATAAATTGCATCGTTAAAAACACTTTCATATGTTAAACATCTTCAACAAATGAACACAGTAATACTTCTTGGGATGTTCTTTACTTCCATATCTAATTTTATTCCCAAAGACTTCGAACGATACTTAATTTCGAGTATTTTGCCAAGGAAGAACAACGAAACTGGCGGATAATAAACAAACTCATTAAATTCTGTTAGAATGCACATATTGAGTGAAGTCCTTGTAAACAAAGGTATAATATTCTGAGAAACTCTCACGGAAATGTTCCTACGGTGCACGAGAACGGAATGCGCAAACTTGGTGAAAGATAGTTTCAGGATAGTTGCTCCAACTGGATTCTATTTGAACTCATTAATAACTACTGCATTCTTATTGGTATTGTACAATGAGAATTAGCAATTTCCTGAAATTCTAATGTTATGCAATCTCACTGAGATCAAATTCACTTCCAATCAGTTAGTAATTGCCTGTATTTCATAAAAAATAAAGGACTGGTAAGAGTGGCAAACTCTACAAATTTACTTTGTTCCCAAAAGCTAAAAAAAGGTCTTAATCGTATAATAATAAGATTCAATGTAGAAGCTGTGCCAATTATCTCCTGGAAAATCGTGGAAAACATTTTCTAACTGGATTAAGGGTTGTTGGGCCCCGTCAAGGATAATGTCAACTCCAACATTAACGAGGGTAGTTTTAGTGGAATAGTCTTACACCTACACGTTTGTGTATTACATCATATATCTTCACTTTCAACTGATATTTGAATCAAAATTGGTTTAATTTTAATGTGTTAAGTAGGATTAACTAACAGTACAAATATTATAAAAACAGACCAATTGGTTTCCCGCTCCTATTGTTGATACAGAAGTATACTTTAGTTGCATTTATATATTTTACTCCCAAGTGCCAAAACTTCCAACTTAACCACCACTAATTTAAGAATCTATTATTGTTATTAAAGTTAACATATCGATTCGCCTCAAACAAACCTCGTATTTCCCCTCTGTTTCACTCAATCACAAATTTTATTTTCCATTCCATCAGCAAAATATAACACTATTTGCATCACAGCAGCTACAATCCTCTTTAATTCTTGACTTATGCTTCCCATACACTAAATAAACACCGTGTAAAGTAGTTCCTCGCAGAAACTCACGACATCCGCTTTCTCGTAACTTACGATGTCCGTAAACAGTGAGTCTCGTGAGGGAAACGTTTTCAGATCCCTATAGAGCGAAGAAGTTCCATAGAGAAGCTACCGGTCGAACGTATAGGGTGGCAGTTATGGGGATACCTCGAAGGAGCATGCATTAGAGAGTGTGGAACGTTATAGACGCTTATGGATGATCCCATAATGCCATTAACGTTCCAAGCGGCTCGGCTGGTAATGGTATCTCTCTACCGCGGGCGGATATAGGCACATACTATATGCGGACAGCACCTTTTTCCGGCATATGCTAATCTAATTAATGGCTACACGGCAAAGTCGAGTAGGGCACGGACACGCGGTTTTCTCGTGTGTGGCGCTTATGCCGAGCGAGCCACGATGATATTCATCGATGTGCAAATACAGGAGAGAGGAGAAGGAGAGAATTAAGAGAGAAAGTGAAGTAAATGAGAAAGAGAGAGAGAAAGAAAAAAAATTAACCCTCTATAATCCGAATTTTTTGTGGTATACGGAGATCAGTTTCACGATAGTAGAGTTAGAAAATGATAAAAATACTATTTTAACCCTTTCGTTACGACAATCCCTTCCGCCGGAACCACTGAACGGGGCACCGCGCCGAAAAATGTGCACATTGTTCGTCGGTTGTCTTCGGTGTTCGCATTAAAGTTTTTCAACGCCACCTTGGGATTCTCTTATATGTATTAATTATTTCACTAATTTTTATATGTATTAATTACAATACACTCCTATACACTGGTCGCCCAACATAGACGGAACCCGTACAGACAGGTCGTCGCATGAAACGAATTCGTCGTAACGAAAGGGTTAGGTAATGGATTAAATCTGAATTTTAAATATTGAATTGCAAAGAATTTCATAATTTCCACAAGCTAAATTATAATAGAAGCTTAGATGTGTCTTGTATTACCTCACGTGGTCCATACATTAATTTGCAAAGGTCCATAGAGGATTGAGGGAATGAAAAGAGAAAGGTAGCGAGAGAAACTGAGAGACAAAATGAAAAAAGAGAAAGAAAAAGGGAAACGGTGGAAATGAGAGACGAAAAAAGAGAACTATAGAGACAGAGAGAGAAAAGGGGGTGGAAAATTAACAATAAAACTACCGAGCAGACAAAGTGACTGGTCCCAGTCTTGTAAAAATTCTCCAAAAAAAGAGAAAGAAACAGAGAGAAATAGAAAATGAGGGTTCGGAGGAGAACCACAGAGATTGATAAATAGTAAGAGCCAAAGATCAAGAAAACCAGAGAAAAAGATTACCCCATAAAGAGAGACGAACGGAAAGAAACAGCGGCAATCAAAGAGACAGAGAAGGAGTAACAGATAGAGACAAACCCCAACAAAGATAAATAGAAAGAAATTCAAAGACAAAAAATCAAAGATGATGAAAAGCTAAAAACGATAGAAAAAAAGATGGAATCTAAAGAGAAAGAAACAGAGAAATGAAAAATGAGCGACAGATAAAAAGAACCAAGAGGGAGAAAGAGATTGACAAATAATGAGAGCCAAATAGCAAAAAAGACAGAGAGAAATCACCCCATAAAGAGAGAAGAATGGACAGAAACAGCGGCAATCCAAAAGTCGGAGACGGAGTAACAGACAGAGATAAATTCTACCGAAGATAGATAGAGAGCGAAAGACAAAGACGATAGACTACTCGGTTAAGTAGTTACCGGTGTACTGGAAAATAGCAGCGGACAGCAGGCGCGCAACAGCGTAAAGTAACGAAAGACATGTGGTGTCTGTGTCGCGCTAATGACGTGAGAAGTAACACGGCTCAACTTCGCAAACATTATCGCCGAAGCGTATGAATTCGCATTGACGATAATGAGAGATGATCTCATTAGAGGAAATTGAGCTTTGCCGACACGAGCGTCGATCGATCGAACCAACCGAGCAGAACACACGCACCGAGAAATTACACGTGAAAAATAATCTTTTCACGCGACACTTAACGCGCGAAACTTCAAGTCGCGAACTCTTAACGTGTTCTTGTTTGGGTTTTGCGGCTTTATCGAGTAGAATAGTCGATCGATATAAAATGGAGCAAGTTCGTAACACTGAGTGTGCAAGTACAAAGCTATTGGATCATTTGGAAAGTTACATCTGCTATTTGGCAGATTTCTATGAATACTTTTTAGATTTTTTTTACAACTGCTTATAAGTTCGGGCTATGGAAGTAGATTAGAAAAGTGTGAGAAAAATATTTTAAATATTCAGATTTTTTCTATTTCGATATTCTTCGTTGTGGCAGTGGAAAAATTTATAACAATTTTCTATAAGTTTCAACCGTCGCAAATATAAAATTGAGTTTCTTTCATTTTTAACCCCTTGACTTACAATACCGAGTGACACTCGTGACACGGTAAAGTGGATAGGAAAATTTGAAGTTTTGCAAAACTTGTCGAATTGAAACTAGTAAAATCGTGTCTAGTAGTCGGACGCAACACGAGAAAATTATTTCTCTAATATTAATATTACCGTAAATAATGCAATATATCTAAAACCATTAATCAGTTTTCATTCTATCAATTTAATTTTCAACCACTACGGAGGCAGTCACAAAAGAAATTGTACGGCAAGGGGTGAACCCTTTAACCTACAACTACGTGTGAGACTCGTAGCACGGAAAATGGAATAAGGAATTCTAAAAACTTCCAAAAACTATTAAATTGACAATATCAGCCGATCACGAAACGTTATCATTAACTCTGTACAATTAATATCACGTTCAGTTATACGAAATATCAGAAATCAGTGAAACCTTTTGATTTCAGAAATTTATTTTGTCTTTACACGCCCCATCAGAAAAGAAATTTTACAGCAAGGGGTTAATATATATATCAATCATTGTCTTCCTCTAGCTACAAATTACCACTTTTCATACCCTCCTTCAAGCACAATAAAAATTCAAAATCGCAGCTCCCCAAAGAGTTCCAAATAACTGCCCCAAATTCAAAATTTGCATATCCTCACAACTTCAACTCCTCAAAACTCTAAGTCCCGTTTAAAACAACTCCAACAATTACATTAAAAAATGAAGTCCTGACAAAGAACGCAGTCATAAAAGCGCGTTGGACTTCAGCAATCACCGTCAAATCGCAAACTTCCGTAGTGCTATCTCCGAGAGGAAATAAACTATCATAAAGACAACACAATTGCCAAGTAACATTAACAAACGCTTTAACCTCTACAATTCAACCTACCTGGTGAAGAAATGCAAGAAAATACTCTTTCCAACCGATCGATCTAACATAGTGTCCTACATAGATCCAACTCTCTGGAGCTCCATCGTAATCCAAGAGAATAGCTCGAGAGAATAGCCCATCTACGCCAATGAAAGTGCACTCGCACATATCAGCCTGACTTTACGCATCGTCCGCTCGTGTGCATGGTATCGCATTGCGCCTCGTGTGTGCAGAAATACGCGTGTATATACGGGGTGTTGCGATAAAACCGGCCGGCTTACTTGTTTACCGATTTTTACCGCCTACTCGGAGCGATCGCAACGAACCGGTTTGGAATACCGGTTGTTCCTTTTCTGCCTGCGAACTGGTCCACCCATGCACACCAGCCCCTCGCCATTGCTTTCATCGTTGTCCTGTGTATCGTCGCAAATTTTCTCGTCCTTTGAAACGGACGTAAAACTATTCGTGTTTGAGTTAACGTCGTTGTAGGTACGGTGAGTTTTGTTCTTTTTTTACTGTGGCGATTAACTTGTTAAGGATGATTGACGAATTAATACGTTGGGTGGAAAGTTAAAGGAGATGCGTGTGACGATGGGTGTTGGGGATTATTAATTCTGTTGAGGTAATTATGGATTTAATGATGAGGTAGTATATTTACATTCTTGCGGAGATGAGACGGAAGTATTTATTTGTGATATTATTGTCCGCTTTGCGATTAATTGTGTAGGAGTTGAATTTGTTGAAAGCAAATTTGTTCGAAATTATTAATTGATATATTATAAACTTGATGGGTCAAAGCGTGCTTAAAATAGTGGGTTTTAGTTGAAGCAGCTATATTAATTGAAGCTAAGAAAATGTTAAGTAAAAATAAACTAATTGATGATAACTCGAATGGAGTACACCTATTTGCAATAACTTTCTAAGTCATCGTTGAACTACCACTAAATATTCTATTAATTACTATCATTTAACCCATTCACTGCCAACTACGAGTTATCTCGTGCTTGCGCTATAAGTTGGAATTAATAAGTTAGCAATAATCACTGAGTGTGTATAGTAATTTTGGAACAAAAATGCTCTTCGTATCTTTATAAATGTCAATTTCATATTTTTGATTCATTAAATGATTAATTAATATTCCACAGCCTTTCTGCCGGTTTCTCAAATTTTAACACGCAAAGTAATATTTGTTTTGTTTTTCCGGCAGTGAATGGGTTAACTACTATTGAATGATGTTCCCTATCTCACTGGGAGGCAGTTGTTTTAAAATGTATTAAAATTGAATAATTATAATCGACATAAGTTCATTAATCGTCTTAAGACCATCTTTTCATTAATACTACCATTACCAGTGTAATGGAAATGACCAACATACAGTAGATATTCCACGACCATCTTATAAAATAAAAATTCCATAATTGATCAACTTTGCTGCTTAACACTAGATTTACGGATGTTGATATACCTATTTTTCTGAAGTGAGCCAATTTGAATCATACAAGAAGATTGGAATTTTTTGCAAAGAAATTAGTTCCAAATCAATTGAAATAAAAGATTTGTTATTAAAAAATTAACCAACCAATATATTATATACGTAGTAATCAAATTTTGAATGAGTCAAATTGGCTCCGTAAATCTAGTGTTAATTCATCTTTCTTCAAAATACTTATTTAACATATCAACCCTTTGCGGTCCTATGTCGAGAAGTACTCGACATAGATTTTCACTTGACTTTATATTCTGACAATTTACCACAAGAACTACCAAACCGGTTAAAATGACCTGTACACAATTTTTTCAAGAAATTCTCCAAGTTTACATAAGAGTCATAAAACAAATATTCTACGTCTATATCAATAAATATAAATCACCCAATCGATCAAATTTTCCGCCGCTTGATTCCCCCTTTTTCGAAGTAATTATTTAATTTATTAAAATATGATAGATTTGAGGCCGGTAGTTCTAGTTCGTTAATATCAACTTTCCAATTTCACAATGATTTTGTAATATTACCTAAATGTTCATCAATACCTACAATTATTGATATCATTTAAAAAAACTAATAACCAGTGATAGAAAATATCGCGAAATTAATTTTAATTAATTCACTACCAAAATTAACAAAATAATTCGGACCGCAAAGGGTTAAACTACAGATTCAACGCCAATAATTCTAATCCCAATACACTATAGCCTCAGTATATCCGAATCCACCTAAACTCTAAGTTCTAGGTAAATTGACTATCATAATTGAATCCGAAGAAAAATCAATAAAAAGAAAGGCGAAAAAGGATTTCCATTTGATCAAGAACCATCGTATAAGCCTCTGTCTAAAAATACTCGCATCACGCGAAGTCTCAAGAGCAAGCGAAAAAAAAAGGAAACATTAGAAATATGAAAGGCAACGGTTAGAGAGGCCATTATGCGATCGTGAATAAATTCACGTAACACCCGTATCGTTGGTGCGCTATTGACATGCGACAAGAGCCGCTACAAGTGAGATACGGTCAACGTGCTTCCTTTTATCTATGCGCATACTTGACTCACATACAAGTCAAGTACCTTGGAGAGTATTGACAGTCAGGAGGGACCTACCTTTTTAACCTGTATACCATCGCGAACGATAAATAACCATGCACGATAACGCACGATTAGTAGCATTCAGCGAAATGTCATTCGCAACGGCGTCAACGTCCTTCATAATATTTTTCTACGTGGGATGTCGGCCAATTAGATTCTCCTTGGGCCTTTAACGTATTCGTTGACGAGGATAATTATATTCTTGGAGCTCAAGTTAATTTTACTGTGACTAATACATTAGTGAATTGCGGTTAGAATTAATTAGCTATTGGAAGAATGAATTTCCGGGTATTTTTATTAGTTTATGATAAGGCGATATTTAATATTAATGTTGTGGCGAACTTACTTCTTGGTGGATAGTTTTTGAAGGAAGTGTAATTAAATTTTGCAAATTGGAAGATTAATTAATTTGTATAGAGTAAAAGAATTCTTTGATTTTATAAAGTTAGGATTAACTCATCGCTTATAATTAATTTTTATACAGTCTGTACCATAAGTTCGTGGACGCGATATTTGTGAAATCTGATACGCAATTTGTTAAAGACTGTGCTGGTCTAAACATACAAAGTTTCCTCTAATACGCAATAGGCCCAATTCTTTTAGTAATGTTTCTATCTCTGAGAAATTCAGTTCATTTCGAAATGAGTGCCGTGTACGCTAAACGATTCATAGCGGTCTTCTTGTGCCATCACCCGAAAGGTACTAAAATGACTGTTAGAGATGCAGCAAAATATCTATATAAACCTCGCGCATTCGTAAATAAGTGGGTGCAACGGTATAAAGACACAAATTGTGTCCATGACCTCCCTGGTCGAGGTTCGAAACGGGTTACGACGAAACTGGAAGATAAAGCGATTTTACACCTTTTTTCGTAAAATCCGACGCTTTCCTTACGTAAAGCGCAAACAATTTTAACTACAAAGGGCATAGATATAGGTATATTAAAAAGGTATATTATAAAATTACTAATATAGGTATATTTGTATCGAAGCCGTCTTTGTACAGAATGGAAAACACAGAACGGTATTAATGTGTTGGATTGGCCATCTCAGTCCCCCGATGCCAATCCAATCGAAAACGTTTGGTCTGCTATGAAGTACAAACTCCGAGAAAAGCATATTTTCAAATTGAAAACACTAGTTCGTCGAATTCGAGAGATATGGAAGTCTCTTCCTGTCTCTTATGCTGAAAAGTTGGTTGAAAGCATGCCGAGACGTTGTTAAACGATAATCGCTAATGGTGGAGATTGGACATTTTATCAAGGAAGTGCATATCAATTTTTTAAATGTGCTTTCGATTTATATGATATTTCTTATAACAAAGTTTTATTCCTACAGAGATATCGCGTCCACGCTCTTGTGATACAGACTGTAAATCTTCTTACAAATAGTCTTCTCCATTTGCTATACTTCAACTCTGAATTTACTGAGGCAGTAAAATTTACTTGTTTCTTAATATCTTTTTTAATCTGTCTTTCTCAAAATGGAACATTTACAATATTGGTGTTCGTTTACTTTTTTAAGTCAATCTTAGATGGTCGATCAATTTGTTTTTTGTATTTATCTCTGCTTGTACATTTTTTTATCAGACGTATTTGAAAATAATGGATTGATCCTTCCTACTTCCTGTGTTGAAAAGTATGGTAGAAAAATAGAAGCCATACCTTTCCCATTAGGAATACTTTTTCCCACCCCCTATTGACGATGAGACAAACAAAGCACTCTGTTTATTCCTGTCTTGAATTATTCCACGACCTTGCAAAATTGAATAACAATGTATGAATGCAGATTTGCAATATTCCCATATAAGACGCTAATCATCGTCTGCTGTGAAAAGATTTCTGATTGCCAACAATAACAGCAACTTTCGTCGACTAATATGGAACAATTTTTCCTGACATAAATCCATACGATAAGAATTTCCTCCTCAGGGATCTTAACGACTAATTTTCTTGGTCAAAGACCATTTTCTAAGTAAAATTGTTCTATTTACGTTGAAAGATAATATTATAGAGTGCACTATATTGCAATATATGGGGCCAAATTGTTTGGAATGCGGAAAACCGCGCCGATCAATACATTATTGTAGACAATGAATTATTTTATTTTTATTTGGCATAATATTTACATTATCTGCCTTTAATTATACTACAGTGCCGTATCGGTGAATAATTTCTGACCGAATAAAATGAAATACGCAAAGTAACATTGCGGTTGCAATTGTTTTTGATTTTCAAATTTGTTTGAAAATTATGTACCAACGTTGCAGCAAAACTTGTGGATTTCGAAGCTAAATTATGCATGAAATTATTCAACGTAATTTAATTTAGGTTCATTGTTGTGTTAGTAGATATTATGGACAAATAATGACAAATTTAAGATTAATAAGGTAATTAAAACAGTAATGTTTGCCTAATTTGCGATGGGTAATAAATAATGGAAGATTTTGTAATTATTTCCAATTATAAATATTTGTGCGTTAAAATTTCCAGTTCGTCCAATAATGAATGATAAAATTAACGATTTTGATGTTATTTTAAAACCTAAAAGATTATTTGTTCATTTGTGAATGTAAAAAATATATTGATTTATGCAAACTTACTGCTTTCTCTTACTGCACCTAAGAAACAATTTCCTTACGTAAAGCCCATCTAATCTAGATTGCAATATTTAACTTACAATTAGTTAGTCCAACAAAATATTATAGGTACCGAAAAGTAATCAAAATTCTTTTTTCGCTAGCGAAAAACATTTATTTATTAAAGAAATCTTAAATACTAATCAACAAAATAATTTCCACAATTTTCTAACACTTTTTGCCAGCGTAAAGGTAGATGTTCGATTCACTTTTTAACAAAGTCCTTCGATTTTTTGTAGAAAAACGTTTCCAATTATATTTTCACTTCTCCAATTTTGATTACTTTACGGCACTCCTAATATAATGAGCATTGAGGTCTTCAAATAGAATTTTAAATCCTAACCATTTTCCCCTTTACGAGTTTTTATGAAAATATTGATACTAAAAATAATTAATAAATATATTGCGATAAAGAAAAGAAAATTACTAAGGAAATATTGACCCAAGAATACATTCCATTTAGAAAAGTAGGCATAGAAAAATGAAAAAGTAGTAATATTAAAAATGTTAAATATTTCAAACAAAGTAATAATCCATTCTTTCAACAGGCTTTGTAGATCTACATAGTACTAACTCGCAATCAGACTTAAGTATCTTTTATTCATTTTAACCAATATTCGCTCCACTTAACACTAGAACTATCAAGCAAGGCAAAATGACTGGTTTCCAATTATTTCCAGAAATTATCCAAATTTATAGATCAGTCATAAACTAAGTATTCTTATGTTGATCTTATAAAACAAAAATTACTTAATCAATCAATTTTTCCATCTCTTCATTCTACTTTTTCCAAAGTACTTATTTAATATGTTAAAAAAACAATAAATATAACGCCGGTAGTTCTACTGTTAAAATACGCATCCGTAAAAGAAAAACAGTTTGTCAATGTTAAAACTGTCCATTCTAGGTCCAACATTAGAAAAGTCTGAACAACAGCGGTGAATCATTTGTATCAAAGAGAAGTTTGAAAACTACAGTCCTCTATTATTCTGGCGCAGGAAAGAGCAGCGTGCTATACTTCGACTTTTATAGTCGAAATGGGTCAAAGAATACTTTTTCGATATGGCAACGGTTGTCTAGAATAAAGAAAACGATTGGATGAAGCTCTTCGGAAATGGAAGAATCAGCGCTGCGGATGAATAGCGTGCGAGCAGACTATGAACAATGTCTACTGAAAGAAAATCGAAGATCGAAAATGGAAAGAATCGGTAGATAAATTCAAGAGAACAAAAGAGTAACTTAGTTGACGTTTCATAGATGAAATTATTCTTCGGCATTTAAAATCCCATTGAAGGAATTTTTGCGTTTCTAATTGAATGACCGATCGATCTTCTTTTTTGCTAATGAAGTTACCAAACCGGTCCCAACTTCCGAGACAACGACTATGGTATAATGCGATGCTGGAAAAAAGTTCAGCGGAAAGAGGTTTTAAAGGAATGCGAGTCTGATCAAGTAAAGTGGAAGGAACACTTTGGATGTAATGTGCGATTTGCTAAACAGTCACATACACCAATTGAAACGCGTAACGATGGAAGTAAATGCGAAATGTCGAATACCGCGAGATTTTTCTGCAATATTTTTTAATAGAGTAATGAAACAAGAAGTTGATTTTCAAAGTCGTATAAGTGACTTTCTTTTTAATCGAAATATTTGGCGTTTGCGTTTTAACGTGTTCAAAAATACGACTTAAATATTAAGTGTACCGAAATGTAATCAAAATTCTTTTTTTGCTAACGAAAAACATTTATTTATTAAAGAAATCTTAAATGCTAATCAACAAAATAATATCCATAATTTTCTAACACTTTTTGCCAGTGTAAAGGTAGTTGTTCGTTTCTCTTCTTAAAAACTTCCTTCCATTTTTTGTTGAAGAACGTATTCAATTTACGTTTTCACTTCTCCAATTTTGATTACTTTTCGGTACCCCTAATAAAATGATTTGTGCCATCAAAATAAACGGCTCATATACATACTTCAGTAGATAGTGGTTTTTCAGTGGTTCTAAAGAGCAGAGTTGTGTCGTGAAAAACACAAATTAATAGAAGTATCGACTATTAATTTAGCATATTTAAAGATACTAGATAAATAGCTTTAAAAAAAGACAATTAAATGCGCAAGAAACTAAATTGATTTAATTTCCCACATTTTATAAGCTAAATATGGAAAATTAAGCATGTTACGCTGACGAAAATTACAGCAAGATTTTTAAAAAATTCGGTACAAGTTATTTTGTCTCTCTGGGTAGTTCGAGTGTTAAATGCAGGACAATGCACTGCAGTTGAATGTGATTTTCACAAAGAGAAAAAAAATTAATTCAGAATACAGTTCTTGATTGTATTCAATTCGGAAAATTTGCATTTTCTCATTTGTGACACTTAGGTTCTTCAATGGAAAAATCTGAGAAAAATCTGAAACATGTATTTATAGTTGTTTCGTAACTATAAATATTAGGAAGGAAAGATTATCAAAAATGGTGAATTATTTGCAGTGAATTACTCGGAGGAGGTTGATGGATCTGGTGATCAATCCTTTGTATAATCTTGTAACTCGACATGCGACTTCGCAATCCTCTATTCAATGCAAATCAGGCTTACGTACTACAATATGTACACCCCCGTTGAGAATGGAACACCATAAGAATTTCGTAAAAACGTGAATTACAATAAAGATTCGGCTATTTATTTGAACACGGACAGCAGCGATTAGAATACAAAAGGTAATCGAAATTTGTCGCAGAGTACTTAATAACGTACTCTCAACTCTCTCAAAGTTATGTACCAGTGGTAATAATAAGGTAGAATTACTTTGTAGAAATGAAAAAAAAAGAAAGTTGAAACAACTTGGTCTGGTGATTTGTACTTGATGATTGCAAAAGTTCTGTTAGCTTTGTAATTTTCTACTTAAATGGAAAATGTTATTATACTTTTGTAAAGTTGAATGGAAAATGTAAATTGTAACTCTGCAATTAAGAGCATCTTGCAGTCGATTCTTTTTGTATTTATTTCGCAACAATTTTACATTAATCTTTTATCCTGAGAATAATTTTTGTAATTCGTCATATATTCTGAATTAATCGCAGTTTTTAGATATTGAAGAACTGTTTAGCTAAATGTGAAAAATTATTATTAATTTCTAAAATTATAGTTATTCAAACTTCACTATAATTGGTATATTTAAATATTCTATCTCGTAGAACAAACATTATTTTTCTTTTCCATCTCTAAATTCATATTTTTTTAAACTACTTTTCAGCATATTTAAATGGAACAGATAGAAGGCTAGTTGTTCTAGTATTAATATCAATTGTAACAAATGCACTACGACCTCCATGCACTATTGTGCACCATCGTTAACACTAGATCTACAACAACCGTCAAATTGACGGATTCCAATTTTTTTACAAATTCTTTTCATATTGATAAAGTAAAAATACAGTAAATATTTCAAGTGTATCTTATAATATACAAATTATTTAACTGATCACATTTTTTACCACCCGGCTCATCGTTTTGCAACTCATTTAACACATTCGCGACCGGCAATTCTTTTCCGTTTCTAATGCTGAGTACCGGCGAAAATAATGATATTGTAAAGCTGGTTGCCGCAAACTTGTATCGTTAAAACAAAGATAGTTATAATATTTGTTTTGAACTATCAATGTTGTAATTATGTGATCTTTAAAATAAAAAGATTTGATAATTTGTATACTTACTTTATAGGTAGATAACGGAGCATTTGTTATTACTATGCTTAGTTTATTTAGCATTATATTACACGCATTTTAGAAAAGCAGAGTGAAGACAAAATTTAATATTTCTGTTTAGTGTGATTAGTAAAAAAAACAATGAGTTTTGCGTAAAGAAACTCTACATAATTTGCTTATATAAGAAGTGTCACGACATTTTCCATGAGTATTGCAAACTGTGCAACGTTTTTGTGGATATTTTCATTTCCCCGATCGTGCAATTCTTTCCAACTGTTGTGTTGTCATGTCACCTGAAAGTCTATAAGGACTATCAAGGTGTCTCATTGAGATAGCCATTATCCAAAGCGCCTAATGTTAGCAAATTCAAAAATAGAAATTGCAAGACGTGAATTCACGTCAGCGGCAATCAGGTATAGGATTTAAAATGACGTGAATTCACGTTAGCGGTCGCGAATGTGTTAATATATTTACACCTGCCAGAATTAGCATCCATAAATCTACTGTTAAACTCAATCATATCGTAAATTTGTCCAAGCTATTTTTCACAGTTCTTTGAAAGACACTGTAAGCTCTACCAGCTTAATTGTCCGTTAATAAATTCAAATTCCTAGCGTGACAACTTCAATAGACGTAATTAGATTCCGTTGGCCGCAGGAAAGTTGAAGGTACCAATGAGTTTTCCATGAACTCGCTGGATTCGTCTCCTATGAATAAATTGTTAGATATTCACCGATGTCTCCACGGAGACACTTTTGAACACAATTATCCAGAAGTAGACGGGAAAAGCGGCTAATTAAATATGATCGAACGTCGTCATTCGTGGCTAAAAGAACACGGAGATAGAAACCAGGAGTGGTAGCCGAGACAAACTCGAAATAACGCGCGACCTTTATTGTTATTTGCAATTTCGGTTGAGAATTCCTCGAAAAGACGAAAAGAGACAATGAAACGAGAGAATGAGACGACGTATAATCTTCTCGGGCGGAATAAAATATAAAATGGAAGAAGCTCTCGAATGCGGTCACTTCAATATCTTCAATTTATATTTATTAACCCTCCGCGATCCTGCTTCTAACGCTGATTGGACGTTGCATTCTACAATCAGGCTCTGGTTCAGCTGATTCTTCATTCGAAATGAGATAATAATTTTTTATATATCTAACTAAAGTATTATTAACCCTTTGCGATCCGAATTATTTCGATAATTTTGGTAGTGAGCTAAATAAAATTAATTATGCACTATTTTCTATCGTTGGTTATACATTTTTTTAAAATTATATCAATAACTATAGGTATACACGGACATTTAGGTAATATTACAAAATCATTGTGTGAATTGGAAAGTCGATATTAAATTGTCAGAAAATAAAATCGAGTTAAAATCTATGTCGAGTACTACTCGACATAGGACCCCAAAGGGTTACAGAGTTATTTGATAGAAGGTATGGCGAAATTTTGCGAATTAATTTGAGATAATTAATGGGAGAGACGATAAATCGAAATTGATGATTAATAAAGAAATATTACAGTGGACACAGTGGAAATTAATTAATACATTGAGGAGAAATCGCGGGAAATTTCGTATGTTTCATATTAAATTTCATGTTACGTATAAATTGCAATATTTATGAATTTTCTAACGTATTGAATATTGAAATATTGGAGTTAGGAAGATAAAGGTGTGGTAAATATCTATCTAATAGTGTTTTCAAAGTTTCTGCTTTATAAAAATGTGATTTTAATAGGAAAAGTTTCACTTCAATGGAAATTACGAAACTAGCGAAAAACCGGTGGCGTTTAACGTGCTAATTTCAGGCGTGGATCATCGAATGTCTCGTGTTTTCTATTAATTACTCGAGAACGAGTGGTTCATGGTACCAAAGTTTTACGATGTTTTTTTTATTCTGAAAGTTCATATGAAAATTCAATATAAGATATAAGATATTAAAAAATCTTGCTTCCTCTTTTTTCGGAGCGTATAAAAATATACTATTTTAATACAAAAGTATTTAAGTCGTTGATTGTTGACTAATGACAATTTATTGTAGATATTTAATTATAGTCTTGCAGTCAATTATCATTTTGACAGTAATTTGATAATATGGCATATTGTATAATATGCAGTTTGCACTAAAAGTAATAATAATCATGAATGCACGAAGAGCTTCATGAAGTAGATTCAAGACAAAGTTGGACCAAAATTTGATATACAATTAAAATCAACTCTTACAGTGTAAGTCCTGATTAAAAGATGCATAAGTTTAAAGTGAAATTGATTAAATGTTTAATGGGGATATTATCTATTCATACAGCCATTTGGACACTAAATAAATGGAAAAACTTTTGAAAACTACGACGGACGACTTCATAATAATTTAATTTCCGTCGACATTAAATGTATGAATTATTAAGTACACGAACATATTAATTATCAAAGTAATTAAAACGACTGGTTCATGTTTCCTACAGAGCAGTCACTGAACTTATAAAATATATCAAATTCCCAACCCACTCCATAATTTCTCTTAAAATATCAAAGCGATAAAATCCATAAAACCTTTTCCCTCCACTCTTTGACTCCCCTAATATAAAAATTCCCAAAATATACAATTCTCACTAATTACATCCAAAACAACACATTCCCGTGCATTCCCTAAATACCAAAATGCACCAATTCCTGATCATTAACACTAGAACTACCAAACCAGTCAAAATGACTGGTACACAATTTATTCCAAAAATTGTCCTTCTTCATAGAAGACCCATAGAACAAAATTTCTGCGTCCATCGCAAAAGACATAAATCACTGAATTGATCATCCTTCCTGCTACTTGATTCCTTCTTTTTCAAAGTACTTATTTAATATATTGAAATATGACAAATTTAACACCGGTAATTCTAGTGTTAATCAGTACAAAAATAATCCAATCGATTAATCACTCCGCTCTTTTCAGCTCCATTAGAATCACCCCTTATAACACAAAACCTACCAAACAAGTAAAACGACCAGTATTCAATTCCCTAACAGTACACCATCCAACTCCCATCACACGTACAACCTTCTCATCAACTTCCTTTTCCCCCCATCAACTCAAAACAGGCTTCCAACATGCCTGCATGCACCGACATAATCGTCTACCTGCCCTATTACGTCAATATCTGAAAACCACGAAAGATTCCATTTATCAGGATCGAACCTAAGCATCTCCCTCACGCACCAACTTCTACCTCGGTGAAAAGGTTACGTTTCCTCGCTGCTTACAAAAGTTTTCCGGCGCGAATAAATCGACCCACCCCGTATACGCATTCATGCATAGTACATGCGTTCCCGTCGTTCGCAAAGAGTCGCAGACACGTTTATGTAGAGGACATACATACGCTACGTACATATATGTACGTATGTACCCTACGTGGCCGGCACATGCCTGGTGTTCTATATATAAAGCGCGTCTCTATGTAAGCGTTGTGTGTAACGCCAACGGACCGGCAGATATTCCGATCGATCGTACCGGGTTATCTGACTGCCAACGAGAATTCATTTTCCCTTCTACTTCTCTCTTTCTCTTCCCTACTTACGCTGGTTATATGCTTCTCTTTCTGGTACTATCGTTGCTTCTATATTCGTCTCTCTTGCACCTTCTATCACTCGATTCGCGTATTTCTTTCTCGCGCTCGTCCATGCACCGATATAACCTCTCGTTCGTTCCTTCTTGCTTCTCTCCCTTTATCGTGGATGGATCCTCTTGCTTTTTCTACCCTTTTGCAATTTCTCGTTCTCTCTTGCTCTTCTTCCTACGCGGCATAATGGATCTCCGCTCACGTATTTCTCCCACCTTTGTACGTGCATCCTCTCCATTCTCTCTCGTCGCACCCTCCGATCCGCCTATCTTTCCCTCCCTCTTTAAGCCCTGGCAATTCTCGCGCTCGTTAATCACATTACACGTGTACACGCGAGAGGCAAATAAAAAAAAAGGCATTGACGGGGAGGGGAAAAAAACGTAGGAAACAATAATCGAATCGACTGTCAATTCCAGCGGCGTTCGTCGAGAATCGAGGCAACTTTTGTTCAGACCTGTTTCACGATGCCGTTTTTCATGGGGTGCCATTTTTGCAATGTCGCACTGTTTAATTCGAGTATCACGGTTACGTGGATGTGCGTTTTTCTTCGTGTTTATTTCGAGTGAAACTACGATATAGCATGACTTCGGAAATGTGGAGGGTTCAAGGACGGAAGGAGAGAAGGATTTGTTGATTTGGTATTTTTGAAATTTTGCTCGAGTTGTTACTAATTTAATTTTGATCAAGTGGTCAAGTGATTTTGTAAATGTGACGAATCCGGTGATTATATGTAATCGACGATTATTATATATAATTGCTATTAAAACCGAGACCAAACCCAGATCTTTTTTTTCAGGAGATAAGTGGGTTTATGCACCCCTTTGCGTACCCAGGGGGAGTATGGGTGTCGTCAGAAATTAAGGTCCTGAGTGTAACCGAAATTTAACTAATTGTCAGACCTAATCCAAACCAAAGTTCCAAGACCCGCTTCAGCAAGCTGAACAGGCCCCTGAGGTGACTCCTTTCCTGTGGAACCAATATGGGTTCACCATCCTTTGGCTCGGGTAACCCCGGGTTCATCAAACCCGTACCTGTCCATCTTACTGGACAGGCCTCTGAGGTGACGCCTTTCCTGTGGAACCAATATGGGTTCACCATTCTCTGGCTCGGGTAACCCCGGGTTCGTCAAACCCGTACCTGTCCATATCACTGGACAGGCCCCTGAGGTGACGCCTTTCCTGTGGAACCAATATGGGTTCACAAGCAGTGCCTTGGCGTTGCGTGGCAAGTGTAACAAACGGTGGTGACATTGGTAAATAGGAGTCGTGATTGGACAGTTGTGTGAATAAGTCGATTTGGTGTTCTAATTTGTATTGCATTTAATGTTTTAATCGTTTAATTTCTTGCTCTAATAAAAAATTCCTCTTATATTTGGGTTCACGGTACTCTGACTCGGGTAAACCCGGGTTCGTCAAACCCGTACCTGTCCATCTCACTGGACAGGCCCCTGAGGTGACGCCTTTTCTGCGGAACCAATATGGGTTCACAAGCAGTGCCTTGGCGTTGCGTGGCAATTGTAACAAACGGTGGTGACATTGGTAAATAGGAATGGTAATTGAACAGTTGTGTGAATAAGTCGATTTGGTGTTCTAATTTGTATTGCATTTAATGTTTTAATCGTTTAATTTCTTGCTCTAAGAAAAAATTCCTCTTATATTTGGGTTCACGGTACTCTGACTCGGGTAAACCTGGGTTCGTCAAACCCGTACCTGTCCATCTCACTGGACAGGCCCCTGAGGTCGTCAAGTCAAGGTCAAACATGAAGATGAAAGCTGCTGCAAAGGAAACTATTAGTCGCTGGCAAGTATACACAATTAGGAGAAAAATTAACACTAGAACTTCTAGTGTTATTAATTATATTTATTTATGTTGAACAAGTAAATTGGAACAAGAGAAGTCAAGGTGGAAAAAAGATTATCGATTAAGTAATTTAGGATTTATAGCATAGAAGTGGAATATTTGGAGTACAGATTATGTATGAACTTGAGGAATTTTTAGAAAACAATTTAAATCAGTTATTTTGAATGTGTTGGCAGTTTTATTGTTAAGAAAGTAATAAACAAAGACGAATTTCAATAATTAAAATAACTGTTCTAATAGCATACCGTTTGATTTAAATAAACTTTGTGCTAATTCATTCGTAAATATGCATATCTACTTCCTTTTGGAGTCACGCGACGTTTCTAATTTTTCTGACACGAGTAATAAGTGACAAGTATATATAAATACTTAAAAATTCATCTGATATTGGAGCAATAATCATACACTAAAATTATTATTATCACCTATTATATTTGAGGGATATTTTCTACGACTGATTTTTTTTGTATGATTATTTTCTATTATTTACGGAATTACTATCATATTATAATAAAAATGGAATTAAATATTAATTCTTTTTTCTAAGGCTGCTGAAATTGTTGGCGCCAAAAATTTGTTTCTCCACCACTGATTCCAAGTTATAGAAAATCGTTATTAAGATTGTAACTCGCCGTGGGTGTTGGTTGAAATGGATTGCGAATTATGTATGGCACGAGAGATCCGAATCAATTGGAATACAATTTGAAATACGAGATACTTGGGGGTTTTAAAAGTCTTCAAAGTTTCGAGAAGTCTCGAGAGTTCCGAAGGTCTTGGAACTTTTTAAAGTCTTTAGCCTAGAGACATTAACTTAATCGTGAAAACCTGTTATATCAGGGAGTTAATGGTTACTAATGTAATTGTCATTTTCTTTCTATATAAATAACAGAAACGAGACGTTTCCAAAGTTGAAATTTAACAGCACCGTTTAACGCTAGAGCCACTTGTTTTATATCATTGAAGCATACTTTTGGAATTTCGTGTAAAGTTTAACACATTAGGCGCCACTCCGGTCCCTAAGGACCGGTACCACACTTTCCGTTTGGGTCACTCCGGTCCCCAAGGACTGACAGTTCATTTTTCGTTTACGTAAACACCGATCAATGGAAAGCGGCGGTTATATTTCGATTTAAACTACGCTGTTGCGTTTGTTCGAACCATAATCAATAGTTTTAAATAGATAATATTAAATTTAATAAAAAATTAATATAATTTATTATTATCTCTAATCTATTAAATAAGTTTTTCGTTTTGCCACGGTTATCGGTTTTTGGCTAACTATTACGTATAAAAATAGAATAAAATGACACTGTCTGGTAGCAATTGAAATTAAAGTGACATAATGAGTAATTACAAAAATACAATAGTTACAAAACTGTAGAATACATAACGTTGTAAGTAATTTATCTAATATTTGGAAAATGTAGCGACGTATCGAAGATTAATCTATTTACTCCAAGATGGATAAAAGGAATAGTAATTCTAATGATACTGTAAGACAATAATTAATTAACAAGTTGACTGTTACACTCATCATCTTTGACCGACGCTTAATCATCACACTGAATTTCATGTAGTAAAAGATGTTTACTCCATACGTCAACACATATCTTGTATTCGAACAACGGTTGCTCCAAAATGACAATAATCGTTCCTCCATTAAAATCGAAAGAATATTCCAACTCTAGTTCTCGCCAAATAGACCTTTCCATAAATGAACACACATGAGACAAAAATTGCAAATATTTTTCCAGCTAATTTCAACGTTTAAATTCTAGTTACTCCAAAAAAATCTGCAAGTCAAGAAGATACTTGCAACTCGTCCGTGTACGCTTAATTGTAGAAAAATAAACAACACCGGAAGAAGTTACCAACTAATTTTACGTTTTTACCACGGCAACATATCACTGCTAATAACACCGCGTGAAAACTCAACATTTTACAATGTTCGCGTGCATCGTTGCAATGTGCAATAAAGTATTTCGAAAAATTTACTACCATGTTCTTTTTACCGCATAGAGTCACGCGGAAGCATTGCTGAAATTCTCATTAAAGTCGAAACTAGTGATCGAAGCAAAGTCTATAGAAACGTTACACTTACATGTTGAAGCACTGAGGTCGTAGAGATGGAACCAGTTTGAGCCGGTCACTGTGAACGTTTATCCATTAAAAATGGCCGTCCCTCGCGCTTGACTTTCACTTACTCGACTTGACACAGCACACAATTATTCGTCGAGCGTCGACTAAATCGAAATCGCGCACGTCTCGTCACAAAACTGATACAATCGTCTCTGACGGACTCTACGCTCCAATTCTTCGTGTCTGCTCTCGTTATACGTTGTGTTCTTCCACTGTAAAAATCATTTCGATGATCACTCGTCTTCCGTAGAGGAGAAATCGACGGAACGACTCTCACGAGGCTCAAAGTGTCGTCGGATTACTTTACCTAGCTCCGTGTTCACTTCGCGCTGGCGACGCCAAATCCCAAGAACAAATGTGGACACTATTTAACCTTGCACAGTTATCCTCTATAGCTGTTATCCTCGACGAACGATAACATTCGCAATAGTTAAGTTTACGCGTTTAATTTTGACCACGAATTTCCCGAAAATTATACTTCCAAAACACTGTACTCAAAGGTCACGAATACGACTTTTCACTCGCGACGCTCTCTGATGCTGGTACACGAGAAACTTCATTGGTCAATTCGGAAGTACCACGCGAGTCAAGTGATCGGTTCCAATAATAACTCCGTAACCTCAAACTTCACCAATATGGTCGCGGTCACTTCGCTCACCTCTACTTTCCCCGTATTCGAAGAAAGTTAATTCTACGCAGCCGTTTAGACTTCAAATTCCAAACCCTATTATCCGCCCATAAGAACACCGTTCTTCTCTCAAAGGTTAAAAGAATTCCCAGGATATTCTCCGTGACACCGACGCAAAGCGAACACCGGAACTCAAACAATCACAATCGACACAACGAATCCATCGCGAATCGCACAGCCGATCATCCTTAATTCCTTTTTGATAATCTTCCTCCAACGATGATTCTCACAATCACCTTCTTCCTTAACTTCTCTCTCCTCCTCTCGATCCCATCAATCCCTTGCGCACACCTTCTTCGTGTTCTTTACGTAGCACACCGTTATCGCGGCTATTTCGGAAAAAAACTGCGAACTGATAAATGCCGGTACAAGGCGTCACTACTCGTACGCGCCGATACGACGCGGCAACAATAGGTAATCTTCGGGGTGGGGTGAGGCGTGAGGGTGGGGGCACCTTCACCCTCGAGACTACGACGACGACGAGTCGACAAGTGTAGAGACAAAAGCGCGCAGAGGATCAGACAGGAACTGCGATACGCGCGGCCCGCAGTGCTGCCGTCTACTGGCGCTCTGCGAGCTTCGTAGAACTACTTCCCCCACCAGGCTCCCCCCGCCGGGACGGACGATCCCTTTACTCCCGAGCCCGACTGCGACTCGACTCTGCTTCTGCCTCTACTTCTGCCTCTGGCTCTACCTCCCCTCCAGTGTCTCCTGCTACTGTTCAACCTCGCCTCTCCTGCCTCTTTCTGGTCCCTTCCTATATGCCGACCCTCTACCCTTTCCCTTTCCCTTTCCCTTGCTGGGATCCCTACCTTCGAGACCCTAGGCAACGAGCAGCCGCCTTCGAAAACCAGGAGCGTCACGCGAGCGACGATAATATTGCAAACTCGGCTTGCTGATGCATACCCGATAAACTGTCGGGTTTTCTCTCCTTTTCTCTTATTTCTGTATATAGTTGCAGCGCTTTGTTGGTTCCTGATTTTCGATTGGTTTCTTTTTAGGGTGCATTCTTATGTAGATTCGTTTGTATCATTGGTCCAGTGAAAGAAGTCACTTTGAGTGGTTGGCTCCGATTCGTTTGATGGATAGGGATGTTCTTGCGTATTTTTGATCGTGATGAGTGGATTGGTTGGAAAAGAGTTTGACAACGAAATAGGGAGTTTGGTTGGGGTTGTCATTTGATGAGATTTGGTTTCGAGGGCCGATATGATGGAGGCGGTGCGAGGACAGTTTCTACTTATCCTGAATACCTGACGCTAAGTGACTTCTGTGCGTTGGCAACTTATATTATTGACGCACAAAAAGAAGTCAATTGATAAGTGGCTTGCTCAGATTCGCTCAATGGATAAGGACGTTCATCGTCTTTATGTATTTTTGATTCTAATGCGTGGATTGGCCGAAAAAGTGTTTAACGATGAAATAATTGTTTAGTCTTTTGGTTGTCATTCGCTGACATTGGGTTTCAAGTGCCGATATGATGAGAGTAGGCGGTGCGAGGACAGTTTCTACTTATCCTGTACCTGAAGCTAAGTGACTTCTCTGCGTTGGCAACTTATATAATTGGCCCAGAAAAAGAAGTCACTTGATAAGTGGCTTGCTCTGATTCGCTCAATGGATAGGGACGTCCATCGTCTCTATGTGTTTTTGATTCTAATGAGTGGATTGGCCGAAAAAGTGTTTAACGATGAAATAATTGTTTAGTCTTTTGGTTGTCATTCGCTGACATTGGGTTTCAAGTGCCGATATGATGAGAGTAGGCGGTGCGAGGACAGTTTCTACTTATCCTGTACCTGAAGCTAAGTGACTTCTCTGCGTTGGCAACTTATATAATTGGCCCAGAAAAAGAAGTCACTTGATAAGTGGCTTGCTCTGATTCGCTCAATGGATAGGGACGTCCATCGTCTCTATGTGTTTTTGATTCTAATGAGTGGATTGGCCGAAAAAGTGTTTAACGATGAAATAATTGTTTAGTCTTTTGGTTGTCATTCGCTGACATTGGGTTTCAAGTGCCGATATGATGTGAGTAGGCGGTGCAAGGGCAGTTACTGTTTATTCTGTACCTCAAGCCAAGTGACTTCTCTGCGTTGGCAGCTTATATTACTGGCCCACCAAAAGAAGTCACTTGACAAGTGGTTTGCTCCGATTTGCACGACGGATGCAAACGTCCCTCGTTTTCACGTATTTTCGATTCCAATGATTAGACTGGCCAAAAAAGAACTCATGAGAAGATAAGTGTTTAGTTTTCGATTGGTATTTGCCAAGTTGAAGTTTGAAGGGTCGATATGATGGGAATAGGCGGTGGGAGAATAGTTTCAACTTTTCCTGTATCTCAAGCCAAGTGACTTCGTTGCGTTGGCGAATCATAGATTCGTGGAAGATTTGGATATGGGTTTGGAGTAAGATTGAACTTAAATGTGAGATTTTAAATTGGGGGAATTTCTGTTGGATGTGTAACCGATCATGGTCGAAGGGAGGGTGGATGAAGATCGATGGAAATCTAGTTGGCTGAGTTTTCAAAATGCGAAGGAAGAACGAAGTGTGCCGTTCGCGGGAATTCTAGCGAGGAGAAAGAGTCTTGAAGCGTGGAATTTATTTTTCTTCCAATGCCGACTCGCTCTTTTTCTGCTGCTGCAGGGACGGTGAGAGTTAATTGAAACGGGCGGATGGGGGTGAATTTGAATCCAGCTCCGTTTCCATAGAACAGATTTTTCCTCGTTTAATTTACTTCTATTAGAATACCCAATTTTCGAATAATATTATCCCGATTCTTTGAATTTCACTGAATCTATATTGTTAATTCTATTATGTATCTTTTTCATCTCAAATATATTTTTCCATTTCTATAAAACGTAGTATCTTTTACTCCAGAAAAAATACCTAATTCCTTAGAAAATTCAAAAAACAGCCACTTTCAGGAATATTTTACAGCACTCTAATAAAGTATTCGCTTTATTCCACTTACAAAGATAATTGTTATCTGGCAATTTGCTTACATCCAACTGCAAGGAAAAAAATTAATCACCTGCTCTCTTTTCCAAGAGGTGGCAGGGAAAAGGAAGAGAATCTTTTACGCTTACCTCGCACAATCTTACGGATCACTGGTATCTAGAGCAAGTTCGTATCACGAGGTTGAACGAGCTCGTCTCCTTTCAAGTTTGCACTCGAGCGCGCGATGCTTTCTGTGTGAGACTACCCTTACTAATTTCACTGTACCGTGTACGTGAACAGAAGCCGGGATTGTACGCGGAAACCCATTGTGAATCGGCGAACCGTGAACGAAATGGCTACCTTTACGCTTTGCCGGGTACGGGTACGCGGAATTTATTGGCAATCAATATCGAAGAGGGAGAGAGGAGAGGAAGGGTACCTCTACAGATTCATATGTCTCGTTGTTTCCACTTTGGTGGCAATGATTCTTTATCCGCAAGATTTTTGGGTTAGGTCCAAGAACCCTCTTCGGTCCCATCGTAAGAAATTTAACAACCTCTTTTCTATTATGGGTCTATCTATTGCTATAGTCCGCCGACTAAAAGATGGCTTGGGGGCGGCGCGACCTCTCCTTTTCAACCTATTCCCGCCATTTCGTTTTTAAAATTTCAACAACTAATTTGAAGTATGTAAAACATTTACTTTATACTGTGTTTTAGAGATTTCAAAAATGAGATTGTGCGAATAGTTCGTTGAAAATGAGAGGCTCTTCCTTGGACACCTTTCAGTTGTCAGAGAATAAGTGTCGTTGATCCGTTAATGCTTGGTGCTTCGATTTGTATGACATCACATTGGAACTAGTATTTTTGTTCTCATTTTGTTGTTTTAGAGATAACTTTGTCGCAGAGTTCTTTATCTCTTGTCAATGATATGAACATCGATTACAACTCGGAAGAAATTTGAAACATACAGATGAAACTTGAAGAATTATTTGGAATCAGAACACGCATCGATGTTCTTAATTTATTTTAACTGTATCAATTTCACAATTAATATTTACTCCGAAGTTCTACTCATCTTCAAGTGCATGCTTTAACACTAGATCAACGGAATTCGTCATATTGATGAATTCCTACTTTTTAGAAAACGGTTTCCTAATTTATAGGGACGCGGTACAGTAGATATTTCATATGTTAACAAATTACTTAACTGATCATTTTGTTAGTCGCTTGATCCCTCATCTTTTAAACCACTTTATTTAAGTATAACAGATTTAGCACTCGTAAATCTACTAATCAACTCGCTCAGTAAATTCCTATAGATATCATACCACGTGATCTCTTCCAACCAAAAAAAAATTATACACCCTAATCCTAATTCAAACCTAATCTCCTAAATCAGAAAGTCATCCCGCCACCAACAATATCAGCAACCCGTCACGCGTACCATCCCCTCACCCAATGAAGGATGACTTCTGAACACAACCATCCTTAATGCAACCATCCCTCCCATCGCCCGCCATCCAACCCATCACATTCAATTTCCCCAACTGTACAGCGATCCCACCTGACGGGCAATTTTCCCCAATAAATACACACTATCCACAACAGAACCGTTACCACTTGCCCCCCATCAATACATATATCATCCCCAAAGAATAAAACCAACCCAACCCCTTCAACACCCCTTACAAATCAATACAAAACGCAGCAATTTCCCAACAAAATCTCAACCCACAACATTCCCCGTACAAACTGTAACCAAGAGACACAACAACCCCCTTATGATCTTCTAACTATTATCCTAAACTATTCATACATCCAGCTATCATATGCATAGACGATGATACACGGAAGATACGGCGAACAAGTCACACGAGCTTGAATCTCGTAGGAGCTTTATTTATGCGGCTTACAAAGTATCGATCCGGCACGTCATTCGGGAGTAGTTCGGCCAGCCAGGAACTTTGTTGTTGGGAACTGAAAGTTTCGCGGGGAAACTCCTGCACAAACAGGTGGAACGGGCGATGAAGGCCTTCTGGCGCCAGCCAATGCTGTGCTACGTGCGCGACCATGTCTCTGACTGTGTTCCAGATATTCGTGCTCGTACGAGACAGACGTACACGTTGGTATATACAGTTGTGTACAAGCGAGACAGTATACAACGAACGTTACCTGTGTCAGTGTCGTGCATGCGCGCACACATTGCTCAACCCTCCACGCGTCAACAATATTGAGAGGGTCGGCGCGAGGGAGGGGCGACAAACAACCCTCTACTGTGAGATTCAAGGAGAAATTGCCAGGGTCAACCCCTTCCATGAGGAGATCCTGGGGAATAAATGATCCTGCACTTCCTGATCGGAAGAGGCTGGGAGATTTGACATAGATGGTGTTCGTGATGATGATTTTGAAGGATCTAATGAAGGATGATTTTTAACTGGTTTAATTTGCCTTGCCTTGTAATAACGTGTGACACACGTGGCGCGGTAAATGAAAGGGAAAATTTTCAAGTTTTTTAAATAATATTAAATTATGAATATCAGTAGGTGAGGAGACGTTGAAATTTGTTCTATGCTGTTAGATTATTATTACAATAATTAATTCTGAGTTATTGTGCGTTTGGTCATAAAAAAAATTGTGAGGGGAGGAGTTAAGAGAAAGGGGGAGGAATGTTCGATTTTTGGGATATTGCTGTGATTGTTCTTTTATCGATGAGGGAAACGGTTGGAGGTGGAATAAGAATGATGGGGTGTAGTATGGAGTTTTTAAAGATATGTAAAAATGGAATGGTTCTTGGAAAAGTGAGAAATGATTTGATTAACACGCTGAAGGCCACCGGTATTTCGCTAATTTCGTTACTTCGACTGATGTGAAACTTTTTCTATTAAAATTACATCATTGTGAAGCAGAAAGTTTAAAGACATTGATAGATAGATATCCAGAAGGCCTTTATTTTGCTAATGCTAATATTTAAATATTCAATATGTTAGAAAATTCATAAATATGGTAATTAAAACGTTAACTGAAATTTCATTAAATTGAATAGTGCTGGTCACCTATGACCCCCATGGCATTCAAAGCGTTAATATTTTGGATCAGTTTTTGGAATCCTAGGGGAAGGTATTTTCGAAAATGATGAACTGTTTGTATAGAAAGTAACTGTAGTGGACATATAGGATGGAGATTTTTTAAAAATGTATTAATAATTAGAAATTACTGGAGTGAGTATCTTGATGCATTTAGAATAAAGTTAGCAGTGTTGAAATGCATAGGAACCAAGGAAATAAAATTATTTGATATATTTAAAATACCATGTTTGTTGTAATGTTTAGAGAGTCTTCTATCAGTAATAATTATGAAACTTTAGATTTACATAAACATCTGTAATGTAGATAGTACTTTGATGGACTTGCTTGAAGGGCATAATTGCAAGATTTTTACCATAAAGAATTGCACATAGTATCATAGACCAAATTGCGGGTCATATTGTAAAAACAAAATTGAAATAGAAAAGGCTCTGATCATTTGTTATCAACGATGTGAATGCAATTAAAAACTAATATGTGTTAAAAACATATGTTAAAAACACAATGCTATTACAAAAATACTATCTGCAAAAATGATACGTTTTGAAGAGTGGTTCTTTCTACGGTACATAAAAATTTCAATGTAACATTTTTATAAATAATCACCAGAAATCTGGGAACGAACGATGAAGAAATTTCGCGGGATATTCGAATTTGAATAGTTAGTCCATTAATGTGTTCCTGACACGAGCTTCTGGAGTCGAATATTGAAATTAATTTGCATGTCATTTTCTGCCACCTACATTAACAGCCATTTTGATTTTATTCTCTTTCCGCTCCTCGAGAAATGTAACGAGTTACATTCTCTTCTACTCTAACTATTCGATCTTGCTGGAGCTTCTACTTGAGATGGAATTCTTATTACACCTTTTCGCAAGAATTTCATCGCCCTTGCTGACGGATAAAAAGAAATACAATGGCGGAATAATCGATAGATTCAAGGAGCTACAAATTTCTCCAGAACAGGAATGATTCGCAAGAACGATAATATAATATTAAATCTAATATTTAAACTCTCCGAAAAAGATTGTAAAGCCATTACAAAATTTGTTAATTTTCCTACCAAGAAGGTTCTTCTACGTTAATCATAATTGGAATTAAATTTTTGCAATAGTCTACTAGTAATCTAGAAAACATAAAAAGCATAGAAAAGTAATACAGTCACCATCAAATTAAATGAAAAAAGCAATCGAAAAATCTATTTCTGCGGAAGAAACTAAAAAATCGAATAATATCAACTTATTTCGCAAGTTGAAAAAACAAAATCCTTCGACATAACAATATGAAAATACATTAACACATACATATAATATAATTTAACAACAAACATCATTTAATGACACTGAGATACATTACTTTTCATTATATTCTTCATCATCATAGTAAATTCCATAAAAATAGTAAACAGCTATTTTTGATAGACAGTGAACATGAAATTACCATCGTTTCTTTCGTTTCAAATTCCGGCTCATACCGTTACATTTGACTGAACGTCGATTGATAAGTGGTGTCCAGTTAAGTGACAGTCTCGAGCTGCTATTCACATCTGATCGATGACACTGCAGCTATTATCACCCTCAGACAACCGTCGATCGATACAATCTAGCAAATTCATCTATCCCCCTTTCGATATATACCTTAACGCGATATTAATAACCTTCCACAACGGAAGTACTTCCACGGACGCTGCCGAGCGAATCGCAAACAACGACAACGTATTCCCGCGTTATTTTAATCACAATACATACCTTCCTCAATATAATAGCTACACGCCTAACGTTTACGTGTTATCCCACGAATATAATGTCCGATAAATGTATCACGAGCGACACTCTCCGACGTAAACACGACGACAGACTCCAACGAGTAAAAGAGAAGGAACGTCTACCAAGAGACTTCTTCTTCTACGGCAAACTAGGTTAAGAAGAGGTACGATAACTATCGAAGAAATTCTT
Source organism: Cerceris rybyensis (assembly GCA_910591515.1). Classification (NCBI taxonomy): domain Eukaryota; kingdom Metazoa; phylum Arthropoda; class Insecta; order Hymenoptera; family Crabronidae; genus Cerceris; species Cerceris rybyensis. Next base: position 11,461,374 of record OU342795.1, read on the forward strand.
TTCAAACGAACAGCAAGGTACTCGTTTCGCCCGAGACACGTCGTCGGATACACTCGAAGGAATTTCAGATAGTTCGGAACAAAATTAACCAATTTGCAGGGTGATGTTTTGCGTTAGCCCCGGCCGGGCAGGGATGTGTTTCGCGCCAACCACCCCGCTCACCCCTACCGCCAACGTCGGTGCTCCCCACCAGCGTGACCTGCCCGAGAATCAATACAGCTACCGACCGCCGCCCCAACCCCATCGAGCCAGCCACCCCTGCCCCACCTACTTTCCACGCTACGCACCCCCTTTCGCCATTCTCGAGTGCCGATTCCCATTCTGGGTTCGCAGCTTCTACCCCTCTCTTGCTTCTCGTCTCTACAACCCCTCTTCTCTCTGCAACCCCAGAACTCCTCTCTGGCCCGACGGGGTTTCTCTTTCTGCCACTCTAACCCTCAGCCCTGCATTCTCTCCCCTTTTACTCGTGCCGTTACCCATCCCCTTCCGTTTCGTTCTACCAACGCCCCACTCTCCCTTTCTCTATCTTTCTATCCCTTTCTGCCCTCGATGTTATCCTCTCTACACCCCCGACCAACCCCTCTACGTCGTCCTCCCACGTGCCACGAGTCTGAGTCGTTTTCCTTGGGCTGGCGTGCAGACTCGGCCAACCACCCCTATTGGCTGAACGACCCTCTAAAGCGGGTAGATCCAGGCAAGTATAAAGACGAGACGAGGCCGGCGAAACGGTAGCTGGGACGAGAGAGAGGGAGAGAGAAAGAGAGAGAAACGGAAAAACAAGAGGAAGTTTACGAGCCGAACATTCCAGGTGAACTTGAGCGAGCCGGAGAGAGATTGGCAACGAGCCAACCCCTTCGAGAGACCGGGGTGCTTGCCCGATATTTACATTCGAGTAAATCGGGATATCCTTGTGGAAAGTATTTCGATTTGAGGGCGAAACGGGGGTTGTCTGGGTACTCTGTGACGTTTCGATAATACGGGACACTTGCCGGTTTGCATTGATAATTGATTAGGAGCGGTGGAATCCTTTCGAATGGTTACCGGCGAGATACAGAGAAATCTGCAGTTTTATGGTGGAAGAGACATTTTTTCCGCGCTTAGGTAAACGTTATTGTGCACTTTGTATGGAAAGTGCGTACGTTTATTGGGGATATTTTCAGGGATTTATTAGTTTGCTGAGGTTTTATGGTATTTTCTCCAATGGAGGTAGTATTAGGTATAAGAATGTAGGGAAAATGAAGATTTTATTAATGCGTTAGTAAATTTTCATGTTATTAAAATCTATAATGCTTCCCCTTTAATTTTCTATGTCTATTTTTTAGCTTGCGAGACATTGATTTAGACGGATGGATAAATTTTCTTGTATGTTTCATCATCTTTTTTTGACAATTCTTTCAGTATGATTGGTATCATTAGTATTAACAGAAAATTTTGCAATATTAGATTATATGTTTTTTAAACATATTTCTGAGAGCATATTTATTTCTGATGGTATGTTCAAGATGAAAGAATTTGTTTGGACTTTGTAATTTATTTAAACTACTTACACCAGATTTTATGATAGATTGCACTGCATTTAGCTCGAGAAACGTGTCGAGGTCATCTTCTGCTTTAACAAGTGTCGTGCCGAGGTATTCGTATGTGGATATGATGTAATATGATTCATATAGAACTTGCCTTGGATTTTAAAAAGCCTAAGAAACGATGCTGGACAAATTCAAAGTGCATAAATTCAAATCAGATAATAAAATCCATTATGACGAATTTTCTATCTGCTAATTGATCAATATAGTGGATAATGTGAAAAAACCAATTTAACAGCGAACCGATAAAATTGTACCATCAATTTTATAAAATAATTCGTCCAATTTTCCAACATAGCTCCTCCCAGCTTAAATTTTCGTCGGAAAATCAATTTCTGAATCTAATTTGCGTACATGCCTGAATAATTAACACCAGAACTACCAAGTAAGTCAAAATGACTTGTTTACAATTTTCGCCAATAATTCTCTAAGTTTATAGGAAAATCCTAATCTAGAAATTCTAAGCAGATTTTATAAAACACATATTTCCGAACCGATCATATTTTCCACCTCTTAATTCCTTTTTTCAATGTACTTACTTCATATATCTAGTGTTAATAAAATCGTGGTTCAATTCTAAAATCGCCGAGAAACAGAAAAATTCTTTAACAAACAATTTCTCCATTACATCTACTAACTAAACAACCATGAAGCAAGAAAAAAATGCAGCACAACCATCGGAGATTATTTTGCCACAACATCTCAAATATGTAACATCCTCCGCAACAAACATAAACTCCACCCCCAAAATCAAGGATAACAACAGCAAGAAAATTCATAAACCCTATGGAACTTCGCCAAAGTACTCAACCAAGTAAAATCTACCAAATAATTAATCGAACCATCGTCAAAAACCTCTCCATCGTACCGCAAAACCATTATCGTAAAATAAAACAAAACAATAAAATCCTACGACCTAAAAAAAATCCAACACCATGAGTATACCCTCGTCATATATACGGTTCTTCAGTTTCTCATCGTAAAGTTCGTGGGAATGATCAGGATTTGAGCTCGAGACGAGGGAGAGTTCACCAAACTTCTTCCCTCCTGTCTGACCTTGCCCACTTGGTTCTCACCTCGACGAGATTCTTTGTCTCTCTCCCGATTAGGTAACCAGGTGGGACAGGTCGTGGAAGGAGGGGGTGGTCCCTGGTGTCTGCGTCCTCAAACCTCTCCCTCGCGAGCAAAGAACATTTTTAATTGACGGCCAGAGCCGCGAGAGACCCCTTTTTAAAGAAGTTGTTCGTGGATTTAATGAGAAACACGAGGAACACGAGATACAGCGAAGGGGGAACTGCCGATTCTCCCTCGTACGCCACTTCCTTCTCTCTTTTTCTTTCTGCCTCTTCTCATCCTTCCTTTATGGTGAAACGCGTGCTTTAGCATTCCCTGTTCACCGGGCAGACGACGGATTGTTAGGAGATTCCATATCGAAGAGGAGGAGACGAGAGAACAGGCAGTTGCAGAGGAGGAAGGGAGATTGCTGTTATTCATGGTTGGAAAAAGAATTAAAACGTCATAGCGAGGCAAATTTACGAGACAAAGGTTATACGCTCGCTCCTGATGGCGCGTAAGATCTTCCTCGTTTATTCGGTTTCTTCGATTACCGACGTTCCATTCGCTCGAGTATTTCGTGTGCCTCGAAATAAAAGGAACGAAGTGTGTCAGCGGATGCGATTCGCCGTAGGGAATTTCGATCAAAAGGATTCCTTTTGGAGGGAGATTTATTTGTTCGTTTCTTTTTGACAGTAACAGTAACATACGTGGCCATATGGCCGGTGGAATGAAAATATGACATTTTTTGTTTTACTAATTAAAGTTGCTGTTCTGCCCTGTTTTTTATATTAACACTTTACCGACCGGAAGCCTATTAATAGGCTTTTCAGATTCAACGCCTTTGAGCTTTTAACTTATTAATTGGTTGCCACTTCAATTAATAAAGTATCATTTATCAGTGCGGTTACCTGTGTTAAGGACTCAGTGACGAGAATTTGTAATTTTCGAATAGATATCTCCCGAGACGAAATTTTCGGTTATTCTTCGTCTTCGAACTCTTCAATGAAGATTTTGAGACTTATCTAAGAATTTCTGGATCGGTAAATACATTTACAATTTACTAAATACAAATTACGGTTTAGTCCGCAAAGTTGTAGATACGCGCCGATTCCGCACTTTGAGGACTGGAACTGGCTTTCTAATAATATCTTCAGAAACCTCATTGAGAATTTTGAGGTTTCTATTTGAATTAAAGTAATTGTTTAAATGTCGGTTTAGTCCTCAAAACACTCATTGAGAATTTTGAGGCTTCCATTTGAATTAAAGTAATTGTTTAATTGTCGGTTTAGTCCTCAAAGTCCTCATTGAGACTTTCTGAGAACTATATTCGCATTCAATTGTAGGCGGCAAATTTCTACATCAAAGAAATGAGGACTTTGGAGACTTAAAAATATACTAATATTTCGACTCGGGCTGTATCAAGGAAGTATTTGTGACCAAGTGATCGGTCAGAAGGGGGTAGGAAGTTAAAAAAATACCGGTCGGTAAAGTGTTAAGTTCACAGCTTCCTGCTTTTCTTTTGGAAAATTGTGTCCTTTTATAACAGGTCAAATGATTGGTGTAACCAGTCAAAATTCAATGTCGTAATGATTTTGTAATACGACATAAATATTTGTTAGAACCTATGGTTATATAAATAAAAAAAAATAATGATCAACGACAGAAAATGTTGGAAAATAAATTTCATTTAGCTCACTATCAAATTGAGAAAATAATTCGGACCGCAAAGGGTTAAAAATAATACTTTTAACGCCGGTAGCTGTAGTATCAAACAGACCGATGTGTCATGTCGCTGAACTATGGCGGACACCTCATCTACCAGTGTCTAGAACTATTGTATGCACATACAACTTTTGTATGACTACTTTTTTATGTTACACTGTTTACAACAATCATATATAGCTCCTTGAGTGGCCGCTTTGAAGACTGATTGTTCTCCACTTTTCATTCGTGCAATTTTATGTATTGTTATTCGCGCAGAATTATTTGTATGTTTGTATAAAATATTTATTCGGTCGTATTTATTACTAGCTAAAAAGAAAGAATTAAACTTTACTTTTCTTTTTTGCAATGTTTCAAAATACGAAAAGAAGAACAGTTTCCGATGACTGCTTTTATTGTTTACTTTAAATATTCGGCGCCTACGTTTACTGATAAAATGTAATTTGAAATATGATTATTTGTTTTCGCAAATAACATTCTACGAAAAATATTTTGACGATTCATGAATATGTAAAAAACTGTATACAAGAGTATAAAGTAACGAGTATTTATTGGTAAAATGAAAAACAAATATAACAAGTTATAAATGTTAAAACTCCGTGCTGTTAGCTTTTGTTGTTGCAACACTGCAGTATATTACTTCGTCAAAACATTAACGAATCAATTCCATTGACCATGTCTTTCCTGGAAACGTATAATATCACGCGTTGTTTTTATTGTTGCACGTATCAATTTTTAATTATTAAAATTCAATCAATGTTGAAGCTGAATGTGAATACAGGATGACGTAAACTGTGAAAAAGTCATCAGAAATCATCTTGTAAAATGTGCATGAGAACATGTACCATTACAATAGCATAGATCATAAATTATATACTTAAAATTACCATATTATCAAACTGATCAAAATGACCGTACACAATTTTTATTAAAAATTCCCTAAATTGATAGTGAAACCATGAAGTAGTACATATTTCGCTTCTTTCTCATGAAACCTAAATTACTTCATTGATTATCATTTTCTCTGATTCATTCCTCGCTTTCCACCGTACCTATTCCAAATATTCAATACTATTGGGTCAGCAAGAAAGTAATTTCGGTTTTTAATGAGAGCCAGCATTACGTTTGTTCTCAATGATTTCCGACAATGTTATGATTTTTTTCTTCTAACGCTCGAAAGTTGTCACTTTTGACTTGGCTTAGAAACAAATTGCGCTTTATTTTGTTTGTAATTGTTTGTTTAGGAGAACTTTTAACATAGAGTGAAAAACGAACATTTCTGATATGTATTACTTTTTTATTTTTTGCAAAATCTAAGCTTGGTTGGGAAGTGATGTCACAGCATCCATGTAGCCCTGATCTGACACCATTAGATTACCATTTATTTTTCAGCTTGCAAAACTTTTTGAATGGTAAAACTTTCAATGGCGATGATAGCCTAAAATTGCATTGGGTTCAGTTTTTTGTTGATATGGGCCAGTATTTCTATAAAAACGGAATCACGAATTTGTCAAAACGATGGCTAAAGGTCATCGAGTAAAGGTCATCAAAAAAATTATTTTTTAAATAAAATTAAGTTCCATTTCACACTACAAAACCGAAATTACTTTCTTGCCAACCCAATAGATCTATGGCAGCTGCCAAATTGACGGGTTCCCTACATTTTTTAAAATATTTCTCTAATTTATAGAGAAGCAGTAAAGTAGATATTTCACGTGTATGTCATAATATACAAATTACTTAACTGACCGTATTTTTGACGCTTGATCAATCTTTTTTGAACGCATTTATTCGACATACTATACCAGTTATTTTGACTGGCTTGGTAGTTATAGTATTAACCAGTTAGCCGCGGAATTTACATTTCAGAATTCCTCGCAGGGTATGAAATTAAAATGTAGCAGTGACGTATATGTACGTCCAACATAAAGCAAAAGCTTCCGTCTTAAATTTTACTCAAAAAGGAAAGTGAACGTGGCAGAATTAAAATTTTAGTCGATAAGGAATTGACAATTTAGTATTAAAAAAACTATCGCAATAGCACTTTGGATGACGTGTATACACGTCAAACACAGTCAACAGGTTAATAGCAAAATAGTAAAAAACCTACACAACAATTTGGTCAAGCTATATTTCTAAAATGATAAAAATGAAATGAATATATTTACTAACTCTATGCACATTTCAAAGAAAAATCTAAATAAAAAATGACTTAGAATCTAATTACTCTGCAAAACTGGATAACCATTTATCCTTCTACCTATCGAATACTTTTCCAACGAAACCAATCCATATTATTATACTCAAAGTACTTTTCCAACAAGCATCAAATTCCAAATCCAATCCACACATCAGAAAATACATCTTACACTGACATCCTATCGCATAAAATTAACTGAGAAACTGCTGTATTCGCTAATATTATTCAAAGAGTCAAAGTCACAATGGATAACAAAGGATTCTCAAAACGATCTCCGACAGAAAGCCATCGAGTTGAACTCTGGCGGACCGCAAAAGGATTAATCACAATTAACCCACGGTAGCAAGACTCATCCACACATCGGCGCTCTCATAGAAGACGACGTAAGCCAGTAAAAGGATTTTACGCTGGTGGATATTTGAAAGCCGAACGTTCATTCGGTAACGTAGCCCAGTCTTCAAAGTGCCCTTAATGGCCGTTTCCATGAAGCGTCTCGAAACTGGAAAGCAAGTTCCATTACGAGCGAGTAGTCGCAGGCTTAATCCCTTTCGGCAAGTTTTCGAACTCGTATAAGCCAGCTTCGAACTTCCCGGTGCTGCCTGTCGGACCAAGTATCCTGCGAGTCACGAATGCTGCCAACTTTACACGCACTACTCTAACGTCTCGCTCTACATTGCTGGATTCGAGACTCATCGTGAAAGTAGACGGGGGAATACCGAAGTTTATGCATAAACCCATAACAGGGCCATCAACCACGGCGGATCTTCTTGAGGGAATCTCGATGTGGGATATTTAACTATTGTTGTCGGGCTTAAAACTATGTGTACAGATTATTCGCCTAATGTATTTAACACTAGATTTACGGATATCGATATACTTATTTTTCTGAAGTCAGCCAATTTGAATCATACAAGAAAATTGAAGTTTTTTTCATTGAAAGTAGTTCCAAATCAATTGAAATGACAGATTTATTATTAAAAAATTAATCAACCAATATATTATATATGTAGTAATCAAATTTTGAATGAGCCAAATTGACTCACTCAAAATTTGATTACTATATGTATTGGGTTGTTCGGAAAGTAATTTCGTTTTTTTCGGTGAGAATGAAAGACGATTTTCTTATAGTCCATAAATATGTTATTGAATTATATATTCTCCATTTTGTTCTAATACGTTTTGTCATCTTTCTGGCAGTAGTATGATTCGATGCTCATAAAAGTTTTGATCTTTGCTGGCAAAAAAATCAAAGCCGTTTTTGACGTCCTCATTGGAAGTAAAGGTTTTGCTGTTCGAAAAATTTTGCAAACCAGTTTTAGCACTGGCGTTCTGTTAATGCGCCTCCTCCATGCACATCGAATAATTGTTTACTCGCTTGAATAACATTTTTATCTTTTCGATAGTAAAAAAGTAAAATATGGTGAAAATGCTACTTGCGAATTTCCATCTTTAATAGGACACCAAACAAAAACTATTGTATAGAAACAAACAAATTTTTTCACAAACAACCGTTGCTACATCAATTGTCAAAATATATAATAGCAATGCGACTTAAGTGTGAAGTTGGCTGTGAACAAATATAATTATGTCCTCCGTTGGGAAAAAACGAAATTACTTTCCGAACAACCTAATATAATACATTGATTGGTTAATTTTTAAATAATAAATCTTACATCTAAAATGATTTGGAAGTATTTTCTTTACAAAAGACTTCAATTTTCTTGTATGACTTAAATTGTCTCACTTTAGAAAAATAGGTGTATCAACACCCCGTAAATCTAGTGTTAAATATGAGGCATAAGTAGTTTTGGAAGAAAAAAAATGAAGGGGAGAAAAACTTGATCGATTAAAGATCGTGGAAAATTGAAAAAAGTTTAGTTCGGAAATTTGGGAATATTTGAAAAAAATTCGGAGATCATTTTGAGTATATTGTTAATTTTGTATCCTTTAACACTAGAACTACCGGCGTTAAATCTATCATATTTCAATTTATTAAATAAGTACTTCGAAAAAGAAGAAATCGAGTAACAGAAAGCATGATCAATTCAGTGATTTATGTCTTTTGTGATGGACGCAGAATTTTTGTTCTATGGCTTTTCTATGAACTTGGAAAATTTTTGGAAAAAATTGTGTGCCAGTCATTTTGACTGGTTTGGTAGTTCTAGTGTTAATTAGAATAAGTAAATTTTGGAATGTATTCGATAATCAATTGTTAATCATGAATGTGTTGATGATTCACCGTATTTAAATATGACGAATAAGTAGTTTTGAAGAAAGAAGGGGAAAAACTTGATCGATTAAAAATCGTGGTAAATCGAAAAAAGAATAACGCTAGAAACTTGGGAATATTTGCAAAAAATTCGGTGCAGCTCATTTTGGCGATATTGTTAATTTTTGATTCTTTGACTAGGATATATTATTAGGGTACATTGAGCTGTTAATCTTGAATTGCGTTATCCTAGGAAAAATGACGGATTTTCATGGATAATAAAGAAAGTAATATTTCTTTTCAGAAAGCTATCATTCAATATCTAGTGTAATAAATAACAATAATTATAGCGAAACTTAGTGAATTTAATTTTTGAGTGACTTCACGAAATTTAACTTGGTGCCTTCAAGAAATTTGGAGCGTTTGAAGTCAAATTCTCCAAAAAGTTGAATTTTCAAATTTTCAACATTTGCATACACGGTATAAACGATGAAAAAATATTCTTATTATCACAGCTTTATGTAATTAAAAATAATCCAGTGACATTTATTATATTGAAAATAAAAAGTCGAATGCAGAAGTAATTTAACTCTTAGCTCCACCAGTTTGCGTTTCTTCAGTAAAAATTACTGATTCAGTTGCAAATAACAATAATTTGCACTAATTGTTGTACTCTAATAAATTAATAATTTTCCAAAGAAGAAGTAAGCACATCAATTTTCATTAAAAATATAACAATTCGAATCCGTAAGATTTATAGTTCCTGCAGCACAATCATGAAAAGTTTCAGCTCCACAGAGTTCACAGCACAATAAAAAAATTAGAACTAAACTGATAACAATCCCAATAACGATCAATAGTACATCGACGTGAAATCTCGTCGCGACGTAAAGAACGGAAATAGTTATGAGAAGTCACTTAGAAGTTATTTTATTTCCAGCAACACAAGACTTCGAAACTGTAACCCCGTCTTCCTTTCTTCATTTTGACAACTCGAAACTTTCTATCGTTAGCGAGTAATTCTCTAAAAGTTTCGAATCCGACTCTCGAGAGTTTCCGCCGTGGCGGAGGGCGTCCCCGAGAAGAGTTATTCCTTCTTTGAAATTTCTTCGTGCCTCCCGAAGAAACTTCCACGAACAACTTCGAATTCTCTCCATCCTTCGACCTTACAATCTCGTTAATGCGAGAGGAGATTTCCCTCTCTCCTTCGTTCAAATTTCTCTCTCTCTCTATCTTTTCAAACGTTCATAAATCATTTTCTTCCCGCAGAATCTACCTCGCTGCTTTGCGATTAAACGAACCGGTCTGACCGAACTGCGTGGAAACTGGCCAAAGAATTACTTTCTTTCGTCAACTTTGAAAGGTGGAAATGGGCGAAAATCTTTAATGTGCAACCCCGTCAACCCATCTTACGAATGTCTAGAAGAATTAATAACTCTGTGCAATATGATTTCCACAATTTCTGCTTTTTTTCTTTTGGGAAAAGTCTATTTGTAACGATGGAGTAGATTTTCTCGGTGTCTTTTTTACGTTGTTTTACGTTATTTTGTTGTTCTGTACTTTGGTTTTGATACTAGGTCCAGTGAGGCAGCCAAAATCATTGGTTTCCGATTTTTGAAATTAATTTTTAGATGAGTAATTTGAATTTAACCTTACGAGATCTGTATATTTTCAGAATTTTGTCATGTTAAACCACACGAAGTCAATTCAAACACATTGGGGTAGATATTTGCAATGGCTAACCATAAGGTTCGATCACGATTGGTTGGTTAGTTTAATTTGTGACGCCTGTTTTAAAAAAATTAGATACTGAGGCTTCGTAGGGTTAAGTCATTTTATTGTTCTCAATTTTAGTTGTAGCATTGGATTTGCGAAGACAGGAAAATTAAGTGGTTTCTGAATATAGAAATTAATTTTTACACAAGTAAAATTGGCATAAGTAATTTTGTTTTTGCTCTGTATTTTAATTTTAATTCTAGATTGCCAACTTCTATCAGTAATTCTATAAATAAATTTCAAGGTAGGCGTTGTATAGTCGAGCAGTTTCATATTAACAAATTATCCACTAATTATTATCAGGAAGTACAGGATTAATTGCGTGGATTACTTTCTGATAAGACTTTTTTAATTCAGTTAATTCGATTACCATTATCTAGTATATGCCGCATAAGAAACATTCACCAACAGACATTTTATATTATAAAAAAAATTTGATTCGCATATCATGCTGTTTTTCAGAGATTCGTCAACAATTAAAAGCACAATTAACGTTTTGCTTGAGAGTTAATAATGATTTTGGCATATCTGCAGAAAGTTACTGACTTCCTTGGAGATTTGTGCAATCAAGGCAGTTCATTAAACTTGATAACCAAGGAATTCAAGTTATGACAGACGTTCTTCATTACTAAGAGGAACTTCATGGAAAAAATAATACCTTTGATACATTTTTAAAATACCACGTTATCTCCGTATTTACACGCAGAGTGTATAAACAATACGATTCTTATTCAACAAAATCACGAAAAGTACACAAATAAATTCTATGTAAAAACAAATATTCAGTAGTTTTTAAAATCGTATAAAATAATTCCTTCCCAAGCTGTTCAGTTTACGTTGAAAAAGATTTTAATAGAAAACATTTTTCTCTGGAATTTAATTTAAAAAGAAACACGAATTTTTTAACAATTCATCCTGAACATGCAAAAGTATTTGCTCCAATCGCATACAAAATTTTCTGCAATTAGAAGAAATTATGGTCTTCGAACAATAATCAGAATAATGATAGTGATAATAGCAATTAAATTTGGAATGTGTAACAGGAACGTCATGCATGGCCGACGAGCAGCTACAGTCGTAAATAATGATCCAATTATTATCGTTATTTTGATTTCAACAGAGCCGCTTGCTAGACACTGAAATTATCAAATTACCGACTATTGGCACGACCACCGTACCACAAATACAGCCTGACAAACAAACAATACTGCTTTTTAGCTGCCAAAATGAAACCGACTCACATTCGTATTTGCACTTTCAATTATAATTACGTATACCGTTAATCATTGTTAATTCGACAGGAAACGCCAGTATCTTCGATGATAAATTGAATGCCTAAAAAAAGATATAAAACGGAAATGATATTTGAGCAAATAACGAAACAAGGAGGACTGAAAAACTAATGAACTTTTGCAACAGTAACGACTATTTTATTCCAGTTTTACAAGAAACTATGTTCGACAGGGCGTCCTATTGTAGTCAATTTTCTAAGAATTTTATTTCGATTTCGTAATTTGAAAATGATGGTGCATTTTATCCTAGATATTATAAAATGCTTTTACTCTTCGATGTAGGCATCTAACCTCTTCTTTGATCATGATCGAAAATAAGTAATTAATAGAGCAGAATTTCACAACATTAATAAAATAGGAGAATAATTGCAACATGAATTGTTTTGGGGCTCGAGCTATTTTCTCAATTTTTTGCAGCTAAGTGGAATCAATTTGGCAAAAACGTCTATTGTTAGCAATTTATTTAAATTCTGGGATAAGGTACAGTTTAGAATACATCAGAATAATTTAAAAATGGCGTTTTGTCTTCACCCAAGTAACTTTATTGTATACACTAAAACATTTTTAAATTATCGAATACAAATTATCACAATAGAAAATTAACTACATCACAAAGTATAACTATAAAAAGTGTTAAAACCACAATATTTCTCTATTTCAAAAATATCCCTCATTACCCCCATTCCCGCCAATTTCATCCAACCTCATTACAAAATTAAAAAACCACCACTTTAATAAAAACTTCATCTTCCGAATTTCAAATTCTACTTCTCAATCTTCATCACCGACCTGTCATTCAACGTGTTAGTAAATCCCTTTAATTTTCCATTCATGAAATAAGGGTTGATGTTGTGCCAAAGGGAAATCGCAAAAGGCACATCTGTCTTCACACAAGTCACTTTTTGTATAATGTAAAACATTTTTCAATTACCAAATAAAAATGATCACAACACATAATTTTCAAATTATCAAATACAAATTATTACAATAGACAATTATATCACGAAGTATAACTATAAAAAATGTTAAAATCACAATATTTCCCTATTTCAAAAATATCCCTCAATACCGTCATCCCCGCCAATTTCATCCAACCTCATTACAAAATTAAAAAACCACCACTTTAATAAAAACTTCATCTTCCGAATTTCAAATTCTACTTCTCAATCTTCACCAGCGACCTGTCATTCAACGTGTTAGTAAATCCCTTTAATTTACCATTCATGAAATAAGGGTTGATGTCGTGTCAAAGGGAAATCGCAAAAGGCACATCTGCCCCGGTGCATTTTTATGTAACGTCTATCTTTCTCTCGAAGTAGGAGAAGAAGAAAGAAAAGAATAAGAAGAAGGAGAAAAGTGGCGGCGTGGTGGAAGGACGACACTGGGGTCTTCGATTACCGTCTCGCCAGGAAATCGAGCGAAGAGGACACGAAGAAGGTGGGGCAATCGTGTTCGCGATGAACGGAAGTCGGCCGCTAAGGTAGCAACGGACTCTATTCCCGATTCCTAAAAGCTCGAGGGTGCCGCAAACACAGCTTTATTGATTTCCCGTATTAAAGGGGAACACTCGGTATAGAGGCACGAGCACGATGGAAAAGTCTTCCGGCGACCTTATATACCATTTCCGCTTTAGTTCTCGTTTCCTTTGGCGCCTCTCAGGGTTGTTTGCCGTTTTGTTACTATTGGTTCTATTAATTTTCTAATCGATGTAGGAAGAGTGTGAAAAAAAGAGTAATTCATTGGTTTCGAAAATTTTCTCTTTGTACGTCATGTTTTTCAATTTTGTGAGATTGTTTTAGTTCAAGTCGGTGAAGTGATTAATAGATTATTGTAATTATATTTTTTTGGTGTGTTTTAATAAGTTTGAGATCGTGTTTTCTGTGGATTGACGATTTTATCTAGATTTTTAGTGATTTTAGCAATGTTCTAATCAATTTATAGAGATCTCGTAAAGATTGGTTCTATTAATTTGCTAATCGATGTAGGAAGAGTGTGAGAAAAGGAAAATTTGTTGGTTTTGGCAATTTTGTGAGACTGATTTAGAAGATATGTGCGAATGGTTTGATAGATTATTGTAATTACATTTTTTTGGAGTGTTTTAATAGGTGTGATGTCGTGTTTTCTGTGGATTGACGATTTGAACTAGATTTCTAATGATTTTGACAATTTTGTAATCAATTTCTAGAGATCTCGTAAAGATCGGTTCTATTAATTTGCTAATCGATGTAGGAAGAGTGTGAGAAAAGAGAAATTCGTTCGTTTTGGCAATTTTCTGAGACTGATTTAGAAGATATGTGCGAATGGTTTGATAGAGTATTGTAATTACATTTTTTGGAGTGTTTTAATAAGTTTGAGGTCGTGTTTTCTGTGGATTGACGATTTTTGCTAGATTTTTAATGATTTTAGCAATTTCGTAATCAAGTTAAGATGATTTCATAAAGAATTTGACATTAAGTTTAGTATGCTTAACCATCTATGATCCGAATTTTCTGTGGTATGTGAAAATTAGTTGCTCGATAGCACAGTAGAAAGTAATAAAAGTCGTTTTATAAATAATAAATTTTACTTGATTTTGAAACGTTGTATTGTAAAAAATTCCATGGTTTTGAACAGCTAACAGATAGATAGAAAAAAACGTTTCTCTGAAAGATATTTTTCTTTGAAAATTTTGTTTAATCAGTCACGTTTCAAAAGTGACATCGGTTCACGATGACGTAGCAATGATAAGGTGATAATCTGTACACTGACATGTCGAAAATTACTCAGCTTATTATCTGACAGGTGCGAAGGTAGCGCGACTCAAGGCTGGAGAATCCTTTAAATTAATATGTAAAAGGTTTCGGCGCGATAAAGAGAAATTTTTAAAGCGCAAATGTATGAAGAAATATAGTTTGTTGGGTTTAAAAATGGAAATGTAATTTGTTACAAGACAGTTTCTAAAATTAGCTACGAAACAGGAATTCGTAAGTAGAAGTTGCTAATACTTGTCAGACAACTCATACTTGTCTGGTTGTGACCAACATTGTGGTAAAAAAATGACATTTTCTTTTATACTTATTAAATCTTCCAAGTGTAAATTATTATTCTAACTTTTTATCACCCGAGGGAAATTTTTTTTCTAACATTCACAGCCGTTACTTATTAAATCTTATGCATGTCATAACGATAACTGCAGATATTATTTAGTAATTAAAAATATAAGATCAGTGTGAAGTTTCAAAATTAAAATTAAGTCGATAATAAACTGCAACGAAAAATTACGGCGAGCAGAGTAAAAAATCAAAATGAAAAATTTTTATATATCAATTTATAATGAAGGTATTGCAATAAAAAAATGTCAGCAGAATTTATAAAATCCTCAATGTAGTTACCAGAAAATAATTGTATTTAATATGTGATATAAAGTTTATAATTATAACGAAATGATAATATTTCTTCTCCAGCTACGTATTAATGAGTTTGCAAGCACGCCTGGAAATTCTGATTGCGTAATTCCACTCACATTTATGAATAATATAAAATATGTATTTAAATATGATGATACAATATTTAAAGATGCAAATTTGAATTGTATCGGTATCACAAATACGACAATAACTGGATAGAAAAAAATAAAAATATTTATTGCAACTGCAGAATTTAAGAATGGTTATCTCATATAATACTGTTTCATATTATCGGACTACGGAATTTTCTGCACTCTCAAAATATTTAAATTTACAAAAATGCACACAATACATAAAATATGAATCAGCATATAAAAATTGAGAAAGAAAGAAATCCTCGTTTTATTTCCATTTCCACAATAGCATTCAGGAAAATTTCAAACAAACGGAAAACAAATAATTAATATTATTCGAAAGCCACAGACAGCGTTGCTCCCCATTTTAATATTATTTAATTCCTAATTTAATTTCTAATTGAATAAAATATAAATTTGTATTAACATTTCAGTTTAATTATTACTACAGAACATAATAAAAATTGAACGAAACAAAATGGAATAAAATACGTGAAGTATTAGCTCCTTTGTAAAAAGTAAAGTCTTCTGTTTCGGCCAGCTTTGTGCACGAGCGATTATCTTCGTACAAAGAACATGTTCTGAGGCCGACATACATAACATGACATACACGCCTCCATAGAAGATAGTCTGTTTAAAGGCGATTATAATTAATCGCCTTTCAGCGAGTCTTATCGTCGTATTGCACCAAGGGCTTCCATTCTAATTACATCGAATCACTCGAGGAGCAGCTCTATCTGTCATTCGAGTTACATGTTTATTCCTACGAGGTTATCGAGCTCAATTCGTGACTTGGAAACTTCTGTAAGATTGCCGGATGGACGTTGCGAAATGCAACGCCACGATGGCACCGTGGAAGACGGTGCCGTTCGTGTCTCGAAGAATCTGCCGATTGCGATTGCAATATTACGAAGCCAATTGTTAGCCACTGTTCTGGAGACGAATTACATCCACGTGATGGGCTTCAATTCTTTATCGTGATAAAACGATAAATTTAGTGCACTCAAATTTGTCACACTAAAACGGTATTTTAATTTCATTTCAATGATAAGCTGTCATTCATGTTTAGTGTGGAAGTAAAAATAATTATGGTGAAACTTAGTGCATTCACATTTCATAGACTAAAACGGTATTTTAACTTCATTTCAATGTTAAGCTTTCATTCAATGTTTAGTGTAGTAATAAAAATAAATATGGTGAAACTTAGTGCATTCAAATTGCACACACTGAAACGGTATTTTAACTTTTGTTCAATGTTAAGCTTTTATTCAATGTTTAGTGTAGTAATAAAAATAATTATGCTGAAACTTAGTGCACTCAAATTTCACACACTGAAACGGTATTCTAACTTCATTTCAATTATAAGCTTTTATTCAATGTTTAGTGTGGAAATAAAAATAATTATGGTGGAACTTAGTGCACTCTAATTTCACACACTGAAACGGTATTTTAACTTTTGTTCAATGATAAGATTTCATTCAATGTTTAGTGTAGTAATAAAAATAATTGTGGTGAAACTTAGTGCATTCAAATTGCACACACTGATACGGTATTTTAACTTTTGTTCAATGATAAGCTTTCATTCAATGTTTAGTGTAGAAATAAAAATAATTATGTTGAAACTTAGTGCATTCCAATTTCACACACTGAAACGGTATTTTAACTTCGGTTCAATGATAAGCTTTCACTCAATGTTTAGTGTAGAAATAAAAATAATTATGGTACAATTTAGTGCATTCAAATTTGACACACTGAAACGGTATTTTAACTTCGTTTCAATGATAAGCTTTAATTCAATGGTTAGAGTAAAAATAAAAATAATTATGGTGAAACTTAGTGCATTCAAATTTCACACACTGAAACGGTATTTTAACTTCGTTTCAATGATAAGCTTTTATTCAATGTTTAGTGTGGAAATAAAAATAATTATGGTGAAACTTAGTGCATGCAAGAGTTCAAGTAAAATATTTTTTGTGTTCTACTTTATGAGGTGTTCTCATAGAATTGGTGGTGTTGAAATTTCAATTTGCAAAATCTACGTACACGGTATAAACGATGGCAAAATATCCTTATCGTCACAAATTTATGTAATTAAGAGTAATCCAGTGATATTTATTATCTTGAAATTAATAAACTGAATGCAGAAATAATTTAGAAAAAATTGAGGCAATTGTTAGCCACTTTTCTGTGGAGACGAACTTCATCGGCGTGGTGGACTTTAATTTTTTATGGTGGTCAAACGTTACAATTAGTGCACTCAAATGTGATACATTAAAATGGTATTTTAACCTAATTTCAATGATAATATGTAAATACGTTGTGTATTTTTGTTTTAAACACTAAATTAAATTATGCTATTTTATTTTGCACAATATTCTAGCAATTCGTGAATATTGCAGGCGAATATTGTCGCCAATCCCAAGATAGTTGAAACGATTGTCATAAATAAAAAAACAAAATAGATAGTGTTTTTCTGTCACTGAGCAACTTTGGCGACAGCTTGAATTATATATTCGGTCGCTTTTGAATTTTAATTTTTCAAACTAGCAGGTATAAATAGATAAGACAAAACGCTTGACCGCTTAGAATACCTCGAGACACCTCAAACTGTTATGTATCAGCTGTTTCTCCTCGAAGTGTTGACAAAAAACGACAGACTTTTTGTCAGTGTTAAGAATTTTAACGAGTTTAAGTATAAAGTAATTCCTGGTACATCAATTAAATCATTCTATAAAATACATAGCACTACTTTAATCAATAACAATTTACGTTACTCCTACTTTGCTCTACTACTTTAATCAATTTTCCGTATTGTAATCAAGTATTCCATGAAATTCATAACTACTATTAATTCCAAATAAAAATCAATATCCAAATGTACAGAATTTGTAATAATTTCCCCCAAATACAATTTAAAATAGCAACAGGAAAATCTTATTATTGAAGAAGCTCTTAAGATTTATTTTTATCAAACGAAAAGATACTAACCGTTTAAAATCTCAAACTTCCCATAGAAATCTAATCCAATTGATATATTTACAGAAATATCATAGAAGTGTACATAATTCAGGAAAAACTTAATGCGTATTTTCATCAGTCTATTAATTTACTATTCAAAGAAACCGTCAAATTTACTTTAAAATATGTACCAAAAAATTGCAAAACATTTGAAGCTTCAAAAACTACTAAAATCTATTTCAATTCGTATTTTCATCGATACATTATAGAAATGACATTGTTTTAAAATCTTTAAAAAAATAAAAATTGAGACGCGTCAACGATCGAAAAAAAATGTCAAATTACGCGTTTCCGAAACGGTTATCGAGGGCGCGGTGACGCACGTAACCGCGGTAATGCGATTTTCCACATTCGTTTGGCCGGTAACGAAGCGAAAAAAAGCGCAACGGCACATTGCTAAAGACATTTATTATTGTAAACTATATAGCGGATTTAATAATAGCACGGAATTGAATTTCACTCACCACAACGAGCGCGTGCGTCAGAGCAGTCGATGACCTCGACCTCCTCGGTGTCATGCCGACGACCTCGCCTCTCATGATGCTCTCGACGACTGCACAAAAAGAAAGAGACACGAAAAATTGGCACAATGCTTTCATAGGATCCTGCGTACGTTTTTATTTCTCCCTTTCTCGTCGACGTTTCAATTTAATACATTCACAACCGGCAACATAATTCTATATAGTTTCGCAATCTTTAGATAGATCCCAGCAAAGTTGTTCAACATTATTTTGTTTTTTCTATATTTTGGCTTTGATATTGTGATACGATGAAGGAGTTAAAGTAATTGATTTTTGATTTTAGAAATTAATTTTTAGATGAGGACTTGCAACATGGTGTTAAGCTCTTTTTACGTTATTGCGTATTTTGGTTTTTGTAGTAGATGTACTGAGGTAGCCGAAATAATTGATTCCTGATTTATTAATTTATTTTTAGATAAGTGCTGACCAAGCTGTGTTTTTCTGTGCTTCAGTTTGACCACTAGGCAGTTGAAATAACTGGTTTCTGATTTTATAGAATAATTATTCTAATTTTGAAGAGTACAATTTTGCTTAGCTTTTCTTGGACAATTCATAAAGTTCACTGATCAAATCGATCAATTTTGTTTGTTATATTATGTATTATATGAGATATTATTATGCTTCTCTAGGTTTAAGGTAGCTCTAGCTGGATTCAGAACTAAAAGTTTCTTTTTTCATTAGAAATGAAAAGAATTGCGTAAGAATGAATGCAGGGGCTAACTTCACAGAGGTTATTTCATTCACTTTTTAGACATTAAAAGACATCTTTCTCTATAACTATGAAGTAAAGAGTTATGAAAAAATTCAATAATATTCCAAAAGCATAAAATAATACATTGCTAATTTTTTATTAGAATCCATCGACTCGTTTTTCCATTAGAGAAATAAAAAAAGATAAGGCCCATGTTAAATATGTTATTTTTAAACGCGATTTATTCATAAACCGTGTGGACGAACTCGTTGAGATTCCGGTTATAATTATAAAATATCATGAAGAATATATTTTCAAAATTTTAAGGAAATCTGTCGAAAAATGCTAAGTGCCTAGAACTACCTTAATTGGTATGATTATATCGCGGAGAATGTACGATTTATATGAGTTTTGAGCCCCCAGGTTATGATGCATCAAATAATAATTTGGGAGAAATCAACTATGGAGGAGTGAACAAAGAATTATTATGGAGCCCACCAATTAATATTCCGAGCAGTCAGCTTCATAATCACCATAAACTACAAAATTATGATGTCCATAGCTGAGCGTTAATAGCGTAGAACTGTTATTTACATACTGCTACAGTTTCTTAACTTAATAGGTACTCCATTATTTATATCGAGACTGTGTAAAACGTATTACCAATAATTAAATATCTTGTAACATTATTTTCATTAGGACGTCATATCGCAATATTATATTAATACCCAAAGATATTAATTTCTACGTTAACGTAGCTAACCAATTTTGTAAAAAAAATATATTAGGGGTACCGGAAAGTAATCAGAATTGGAGAAGTGAAAACGCAATTGGAAACATTTTTCAAGAAGAAATCGAAGGACTTTTTTAAAATGGGAATCGAACAACTAACTTTAAGCTAACAAAAAGTGTTACAAAATTATGCAAGTTATTTTTTTAATTACTATTTCAAATTTCTTTAATAAATAAATGTTTTTGGCCAACAACAAAAATTTTAATTACTTTTCGGTACCCCTAATATTTAATAAAGTTAAAAATCTGCGTTAATTTTAATACTATCAGCAGTCTCCCATCAAACTATTCCACTTAACCCGCGTAAAATTCATAAACATTTGATTTCCCATACGATACCGAAAAGTGATATTCTTAATGTTCATTATTATTTAACTCATTACAGTCCTACATCCAGCTACATTTGCCAAACCCTTCCACCGTAATTAATATTTTACCAATTAAATCTCTACATTAAAATTTACCAATGATTTAATAAAAATAAACAATACATAGATCATCGATATCAAAAAAATTTCTAGAATTAATTTCACTTAACGCAGAAAGAAAGAAGTAGAAGAATTCGGACCGCAAAGTGTTAAATAGCTTAACTGGCAGTTGCGCACGTGGTAAGAGATGTTCATTGTTTATTTTCCTTTCGGCGCGAGAAAAGACTTCTCCTTTATTAACCACGTTTAATTCGTCAAAATAACGAGGCTCATTTACGGCTGTTCTCCGAAATGGACGAGCCGCTGTGAAAGAGGAAGGGAGAAGAATATTGCACTATTTATCGCGCGGAAAGACTCATCGACATTTCTCGAGTGTTGCTCGTTACGAAGGTCATTCGTGGACTCACCTCCGTCGCCAATCAGCCGCATTTGTACTAAGCTGGGGTCCTCGTTGTGATCCTCGAGAACTGTGTCATCGGTGACTGTCAAGTCCTGAAATTGCATCGTATTTTATGTAATCGATCGAAGGATCTTCGGTTTGCTATTGGTGCTTTTATTACAACTGTTGCAATTGAAATGTTGAATGACTGGTTGAACTGTTGCAATTGAATTCACGAGATCGGTTAAACTAATGTCTTTTGATTTCAATTGTGACCATTGAATTAATTTTTTACAGTGATATCTTTTTATTCAAAGTGGTAACCAGTGAATTAATTTTTACAATGTACTGCAATTCTGATTTGAACTGTGACTATTGAATGATTTTTGACAGCACTACCTTCTGATTGGAATTGTAATCATTGGATTAATTTAAGGAAATATATTATTGCCTTGGCCGACAGTTTCTTTTCTGGCAGGGAGTGCGAAGACTCAAAATGAATTCTTGACGTTAAAAGTTTTTCCTAATTTCTGATATTTCAGAAATTCATTTATGCTATTAATTAACCCCTTGCACTACAATAACGAGTGACACTCGTGATTAGGTAAATGGAATAGGAAATTTTCAAGTTTTTGAAAACCTATTTTTAAAATATTAATAAAATGCAACGCGATAGTTTTTATTCTCTAGCAATAATATTATATTAAATTATACGACATATCAAGAATCATTGATCAATTTTTATTTTAGCAGTTGAATTTGAAATTATAACAGAGGCAACCACGAAATAAATCATAATGCAAAGAGCATAGAAATAATGGCTGCTGTTTTCAATTAAATAGTTTTTGAAAGACTTCAAAAATTCCTAGTCCATTTTCCGCGCCATGAGTGTAACAGTTAGTGTAGACGAAGGGGTTAATTAAGTAAATATTAGTCGCAAGTGAGTTATAATTTTAGGACAGAAATTCAATCTTCTGACCTGGTATTGAGGGAAACAGTTCTATCTATAATAAAATTTATTCTTTAGCCACGGTTTTGGTCAAATAAATATTGCTACGAGTCATTAATCTTTGCCTAACATCATATCGATTTATAAATGGCTAAGAATGAGATGTTACGGTAATAAATAGACTCCGGATGTTTATGCATTTATGACAAAATGAATACGGCTAAAATACACAAAACGAACATAATATAAAAATATATCCGAAATATCCAAAGTATGGTATTCGTTGTAACATTTATCGAGTGCAACAAATCCCTAAATAGGTTCTCTTGTCTTAACTGCATTTGTTGAATTTGAAATTTGCATAAACATCCGGAGTCTAGTAATAAATATGACCAGATATTCGGTAGAATTGCATAATAGCAATTTTCTACATCTTCGAAGGCAGAATTGACATGAACTGTTACAGAAAGTTAAAAAATTAACGACTAGAAATCATGAAACACAATTGACGACAGCCCAAAAGAAATCCTAGCACAGTACAATAATTTATCTCCAGCTCAACAAAAACAAATTTAGAATATTACCAACTTAATCAAATCAGCGTTTTCCATTAACTCCGCCAATACCAATATCGATATCGAGAAAGACCGTGTAATAAAATTAAATGTAAATACTCCTTCTCCACCAACATTATCGGTAAATACCATCCAAAAAAGGAACCAATGTATCCACCTTTTTCTCCATTAATATCTACATTACAAACATCCCATCACGTAAATACACCCTACATTTATCGAGTCGTTCGACGAAAACATTTCCATCGATCTAACATAACTAACGACAAAACCATTTGCACGAGTATATTCGGGAAATCGAAAGTAAAAGCATTTCGTGAATCTACTCTCCTCGAGCTCGTCAAAACAGAAAAGCTGGGAACAGCGTAAACCAAAAACAGAGATCTTTCATCCTACTGTCAATTTCTGGCAATTACGTGGTTCGATTGAAACATCAGAGAGCATTTCGAAGAACGATAAATCTCTCTGACGATCGGGTTTACGGCCTCTAAGAGGCAGATGTTTCGCAGTCGTATCAATCGGTTTCACTTCCACCGAGAAACCCGTCGATTTCTCTCGGCAATCGAGGCGTATCTGCCAATTTAAGGGTTAAAGATCGTCCAGTCGATGGTCTGGCTCCTCGTTAAGACATGTCACGATCGAGACCTCCTTGTCAATGTTCTCGGACGATGGACAGCACGACGACGAGGAGGAGACGTCGTATTCTCTATGGTGGACCTTGCGCAAAAGACAACTTTGCGAAACTGGATATTTATGTGGAAACAAGTTTTGACGATGGTTCTCTCGTTCTTCTCGATGGATTGATTTTTCTTGGGATTTTTCATGGTGAATGTGACTAATCAATGGCGGTACGAGTGGACGAGAACAAATGCGATATGCGAGGATTACCGGAAATTACACGGATGAGCTTTTGACGTGTTCTTTGATAGTTGGAAATTGGAGCGCTGGAGAACGCTGCTGGGATATTGATTATGGGGTGTTTTAATAAGAGGAAAAGAGATTACGCGGAACTTTCCAGGGAAATGAGTGCTAATGAAAAGCTGAAGGTAAAAGAGAATTAAAAATTGACGGCGGTTTAATGAAGGAATATGCAAAAACAGATTCTACTGGGGACTGAAACTGTTTGAGGTTTTTGTCGAGGGGGATAATTAAGTGTGTGGGTTGTGTAGGAGATATTTTGTACGTTTGGAGAAGTAGGAGAGATTGTTGCATTAATTATGTGGCTATTTATGGATTAATATTTTTAATCAAATATGTCAAATGTGTGGATGAGAATAATTAAGTGTGTGGGTTATAACGATAAATTGTATTGCCTTTTTAAATTGCAGATAATTATTGAATCACCTTTGTATAAAAAATGTAATTAATGTTTTAGCAAAAATGTAGTAAATGTGGTATTTCTAAATAAGGGTAATTAAGTGTGTGCGGTAGGTTGGGGTAGATTTTGAGTAATTAATTGATAATATGCCATAATTAAAGACACTATTGCCTCTTTTCAATAGGTAAAGGATTTTAAGCAGAATTTTCTCAAGATTCGCGCAGCAATTAAGCGTTAAAATTGTAATTTAACATTTACAATGGAATATTAAATTGAGAATATAAAACGTAGCCAGTTACACATACATTCTTTATTACAATTTATGGAAATGTAATATTTCAGAAGCTTTAATTAACTTGAACCCGAAAAAATCCGTATTTTATTACGAAAATGCAATCAACAACGTAAAAAATAAAAGAAACCAAAACCAAGATAACTTTTAGGCATAAAACGCTAAGCAAATATCTTCAAAGCTACGAAATCTCAAAATACTTTATAAAACTTTGACACATACGTTTTATCCATTATCAATTATAATTATTTTCAAACAAGATATATTAAATAATTGATATTTCCACTTCAGAATTCATCAAAATTAACACAAATGAAAAAAGAAGCCACGTAAATTTACAGAAAAACAAAGTTCTTCAAAGCTACGAAATCTCAAAATACTTCACAAACCTTTCATCTATACGTTTTATCCATTACCAATAATAATTCATTTCAACTAATATCTATTAAATTATTAATAATTCCTCCTCAAAATTCATAAAAAAAAACACAAATGAAAAAAGTAGCCACGTAAAATTACAGAAAAACAATGTTCTTCAAAACTACCAAATCTCAAAATACTTCACAAACCTTTCATCTATACGATTTATCCATTATAAATAATAATTCTTTTCAACTAATATCTATTAAATTATTAATAATTCCTACTCAAAATTCATAAAAAAAACACAAATGAAAAAAGAAGCCACGCAAAATAGAAAAACAAAGTTACAAATAACTATATATATATATATATTACTATAATAATAAAGAGAAATGAAGCCTTCAGAAATTGAATAATCTCCGTTCAAGTATCTCGGCGGGATTTCACGACTATTTTCGGAATTTATTTACCAAGTTTTATCCTCTCTCTGTTCGTCGACGACTATTCCGAGTTTGGTTTCCTAATAGAGACACCGCACCACTTTCGACATAAATTATTGGAAGGACTTGCCCGCAGGCGGAGTCGGAAAGGTCTTACTAAGAACAATATTGCCGGTCGTTCTTCAGCTACCCGAGTATTATAGATCAGCATGGAGAGAAGAGAAGAACACAGAAAGTAGAAGAGAAGAGAAAAAGAGAGAAGCAAACCAAGAGATTCCACAAGGAAAAAGATGTATGCGAAGGCGGACAAGGAAAATAAGAAGATGGGACAAATATCGGAATGTTTTCTCCGTAGACTTATTGACGTAGAATTTGAAATCAGGATATATTAATAAAGGAGAGAAATTTTCCCGCTGGTTTTCATTTGAGACGTAATCTCGTATACAACGGAGACACGAGACTTTTAAACTGAAGAGCGAAGTTTTAATAACGACATCAGTTGTCCGTCCGAGCGGCCATAGTCCTTACGGATTAGTTGCTAGTTAGTGGTAATTAAAAGTCAGTTACCGTCAAACTTATAATCCGTGATGTAATTGATGAGACAAGTTTTTATTACTGGGAGAAATTTATTTGAGAAACTTTAATGATTTACGACTGTCTCGAATTCAAGGAGACGAAAAAATTTATATTGAGTTAATATTGATTGAATGAGATATCATATATATGACGAACATATTGTACGAAGAAATGATGATTGATAAACGATACGTTGAGAAAGTTCTGTCGATTTTTAAAGTTAGTTTTGTAGTAGGGGTACTTTTTTGCCTTTCAATTCGAAGAGGATTTTATGAAATCTTTCGGAGGATAGATTATTTGGATTATGATATGGAGAAAAATGTTTGAGCAATATTGCAACTTGTCACGTGTGCTCTTTTTATTTTTTTCAAATTTTGGCTGGTTTTGGGAAGTAACTTGACAGTTTCGCGTAGTTAGTTTGCAGGGGTCAGCAATTTTGAAACAAGACATTAAACAATTTTAAATAGTTTCATTCGAAAGTGCTTTCTTGATGGAATACTTATTTAACTTTAACCATTTTAGTGTCAAATTACTCAACGACTAGGAAGTTATACAATTTTAAATTAATTTAAACAATTTTACTAGACATTGGTAATGTTAGCCACATTTTTACATTGAGTTTCCTCAATTCCCCGTTTGAACAAAAATTACTCCCGTTAATCTTGGACACCATGACCTCTTCAACACTAGACTACACAATGCAAGATCCATTTTGACATAAAACATACAAAATAATTTTTACACAATTTTTTTCAAAAATTCTCCAAGTTTATACAACAGAATAATAAATATTTTACGTCCATCTCAAAGAAACATAAATCACTGGACCGATCATCTTCTCCGCCTCCTAATTCCTCTTTTTTTTTTAAACTACTTAGTTAATATATCCGATTGTGATACATTTAATGTCGGTAGTGTTAATCCCTGTACTTGACCTTCTTTCTAACAATTGCTACCCCTTCAAAATTCGCACCACGCATCACAAAACAATCTTAACATTCGTCGACTGTAGTTAATCTACTCATTGTCAAAATGCATCCAAAGCGTATAACAGCAACATAATCATTAACCATTTCAGCGCTAATTTATGCGAAATTAAGCGTCTGCTGTTGGCTGCTCACATTTCACGATAAAGCACAAGCTGAGTGGACTGAAATTTCATTGGAAAATATATTGATTGTAATTAAAATAATTTGAGCAGTGACTGCAGAAACCTTAACAGAATCATTAACTTCATTAAACAATGATAACATAAACGATACTAAAAATAGTAAATTATATTTTTAACAATTTGGTTTTTGCATTCATAATTCACATTAAATGGATGTCTAAGAACCCATATATGCATCCATAGCGCTGAAAGGGTTAAAAATAGTGAGCAACGCTTTTACCAAACGGAAAGACAAAAAACCGCATGGATCGGAGTATCACTGTATTCACAACCGATACAACTGCAAAGTATGACACACAAAGTATGACTGCAAAGAGTGAAAATTTCTCACAAAAGTGTGAGTTAACTTCAAAAAAACTTACTTTCGTGGACTCGTTGTAACCGACGATAACGGCAGTGTACCATTGTGTAGTGCCTTCGGCCCGATAAACTTCGACCCTGAATCCTACGAGGACGCTGGGTGTCGTCAGAAGTATTCTCTGTCCATCCTGCATCTCTGCCCATCGTCTGACTGCGTTTCCCCAGGGCATCGTGCCCTTCGTCAACTCCCAGTCCTGCTGCAAAGATAATAGCGAAAGATCGCCGGTTGAAGCATCGTTTATGAAAGTTTATTAAGACCGGCATAGAATTCGATAGCCAATCGATTCACGAATCACCGTGAAGGAGAGGAAGAAGAGGAGGAAAAGGAGAAGAGGAGTCGTTATCTTCGACGAAGGTGGAGAAGGCGTAAGAGACCTCACCCTCGTCATCGATCACTTTCTACTAATAAACGGGGGTTCCCCGAGGCGGTATCTGATGCGATACTTCGCTGTAATTGGGTGATTAATTCTTCTCTGTCGGCGGTTTATTATGTGTCTACGTCTCACTGCTAAAGTGAATCTTATCGGTATATTCGAAGGGGGACGCGTGCTTTTTTCCTTTTTTTTTTCTATAGGTTCTAAGGGTTATTAAAGCAGGGGGGCCCACGAGGGAGATTTTGTAATGGCGGGAAATCGGTTGGGCAAAAGGAAATTGTGGAGGGTGTTGAACTAAGCAATAATATGATTGTTGGGATAGTCTTTGTTCTTTGCTGTTAAAAGAATACATTTGTATTGTTATTGGGGCAAATTATTATAATAATTCAGACTGTGCCTAATTTGCATCCAAGTCATAGAATTTTTATCAGTTATCTGTATATATATTAACTCTACATTATTGATACTGGTTTTAGTCAGTATTGAAATAAGCAATAATATGATTGTTGGAATAGTCTTTGCTCTTTGCTGTTAAAAGAATACATTTGTATTGTTATTGGGGCAAATTATTATAATAATTCAGACTGTGCCTAATTTGCATCCAAATTATAGAATTTTTATCAGTTATTTGTATATATATTAACTCTACATTATTAATACTGGTTTTAGTCAGTATTGAACTAAGCAATAATATGATTGTTGGGATAGTCTTTGCTCTTTGCTGTTAAAAGAATACATTTGTATTATTATTGGGGCAAATTATTATAATAATTCAGACTGTGCCTAATTTTCATCCAAGTCATAGAATTTTTATCAGTTATCTGTATATATATTAACTGTATATTATTAATACTGGTTTTAGTCAGTATTGAACTAAGCAATAATATGATAGTTGGGATAGTCTTTGTTCTTTCATGTTAGAGGAATACACTTGTTTGAGTATTGAGGCATATTATTGTAATAATTCAGAGGGTTGATTGTGTCTAGTTTGCATTCAAACTAGAGAATTTTTATCAGTTTTAGATAAATGTAAGGGAAGGAATTTTATAATTTTTCTAATAAGATTGGGGGAGAGCTTAAGGGTAACAAATAATTTTAAGTTTAATTAAACACTCTGCAAATATTGGACTCAACAGAATTGATAAGATTAGATGACAGCTCTCTCATTAAGTAGAATATTCTTTTAAAGATCAGCCACTACGATCAACAACACTCCATACATCACCAGCGAATTCTACGAAACCTACCCCACACATTGTTACGCCGTAGAAGGTGCTTCTTGGCGTTCCGATCGCGGATGCTCGATCGGTAGTTGAATTAAAGTCCACTGAGGTTAACTTGATATATTTACAAGACTTAAACTACGACTGTACAACTTGGTTTCAATGGTTGTGTGAATGTGATGTATAACGTGACGTTTCTGCTGAGCTTGCTTGTGTGAGAGCGAGCCGAGGCGATGCGCTCGGTTCTTATATATACTTATTTTCCAAGGGGCGGTATGCTTATGCTTGGAGAAGGGGAACAACCTTTCTGCCAAACGCGGAAACATTTGGTCGCCACTTGACGAACGTTGCCGATTTTTCGTTCTGTCGGTCTGCGCCCAGGTACGGTTTTATGATCGTACCTAGGGACAGATCCTGCAGAAAGTTTCCGCGTTTGACAGTCAATGTAAAAAGTTATTTCGCGACGATGCGCCGCGACATACCGCCGCCCTTGAACGGTTATGTTCAATAACATGATATGTAGGCTAATGTAAGATTGTATGAATTACATTGAGATTTAATTATGTTCATGTGTGTAGAGTTGATTATGTTGATGATGCTTAAACTATTTCCATCCCGGTACGGATGGGTCTGTGTGTGTGTGTGTATGTGGTACTGTTAAGGGACAGTCTCGGCTTCAGGAGCAAGGGGCGCAGGTCTTGATGGGCTCGCAGATGCTCGAGCAGGGTTTGACGATAGCCTCTCGTCTGATGCCATGGATGTGGTTCGGCAATCCTTCCAAGCCTCCGTTGGACCGTAGATGTGCTGTCCTCCTTGATCAGTACCGTTGTGAATATTGCCTATTGCGTTCCTCGGTTTCCCCACGTACTATTTACTGCACGAGTGCAGTACGTACAGTAGTCCTGTTTCCAGCGGGTCCAAAAGTACTGTTGCGCCTTCAGGATCTGTTGCCGCTGAGACGATTGATTAATAGGCACGTTTCTGAGATCGTACATTAGATTTGCAGTGTAGTCGTATACGTTCCTCATATTATCGCCTATGATGTAATGTTTGGGGAGAGGGTAATGCGGACGTTGGGATCGACAAAAATTGGTAGGGAATTCAAGATGGCCTCTTCTTGAACGCGAATAACGGCTTGGACGTTGCGAAATATTGTAAGACCCCTCGACATTATGCGGTTTCGTTTCAATGCTACCTCGCGTTGTAGCTACCCGTGTTTTCGGTACCTGCTTCGGAGGTTCGCGGCACGTGTTTAGCAGGTATTGGACTTCGGTCTTCGCTTGTTGGTCGGGCTTAGAAAATGAATTGACCATTTCCTTGCCCTTCCCGAATTTCCACGGCTCTTGTTCCACGCTCGTCTGAGCCAGAAAACAATGACCGACCATCTCATCGTGACTTTCCCGTGACGTATGTATTGATTTTTCTTGATTCGTTTCTTGCGTATGCAATAACGTACTATGCCCCTTCCCGCATTTCTTGCAGCCGGAACTAAGGCATTCGCTTGCTGTATGACCCGGTTTTAAGCAATTGATGCAGATCCGTGCCTGCTGTACTGCTTCGTAACGCTTCCCGACGGTCATTTTTAAAAACTGTGCGCACTTCCATATTTTATGTACGTTGTTGCAAACAACGCAGGCTACGTTTGGTGCGACTACTACGTACGTTTGCGCCTCGCGCGTACCTGGACTGTAACCCCTGTAAGTACCCTTGTCGCCCGCCGACGATGGTTTACCTGATTTCGATACCGACTCTACGTCATCGGTTCGCGAATATTGTTTTAAAAACGCCATGAGCTGCGGGAACGATGGACGGTCTGTGTCTTCTAAGCCGCGGTCCCAAACTCTGCGCGTGACTCGATCTAATTTTCTAGCTATCAAAAATACTAGTATGTCATCCCATTGTTCGACTGGGACGTTGAGACCTTTTAATGCTCTTACTCGCGCATCGACTACGCGGGTTAGTTTCCCTAGAGCGATCGGGCAATCTTGCGTTAATTTCGTTAAATCTAATAGAGCCTTTAGATGTGCGTGTATCTCGAGTCGGGGTTTGCTGCATTCTTCGTTTAATATTTCCCATGCGACGTAATAATTTTCCTCGGTGGCTGGTAGATCGGCCATCACCGAGGCTATCGGCCCGCACAAGTGTGATTTTAAAACATGGAATTTGTGTACCGCGGGTGTAGATTCGTCGTCGTGTATGACAGATTTGAAAGTGTCGTGGAACTTGGCCCACTCGTCGTATTCTCCGGAGAACATCGGTATCTTTACTCGCGACAGTAGACTGTGTGGTGCCCCCTTTGGAGTTTCGCTTCGCGAAGCCGTTCGAACCCCTGCTGCGGTCGGATCGTACTCGGTGAGTTTTCGGTGGATATTAACCGTGGTCTCATGCATTTTTGTTTCGAATTCTGCACGCGTGGATTCGTGGTCGGACGATTGATCCAAACCCTCAATTTCGAATTGTACCGAGTCAAATTGTGTTTCTAATTGTTTTAGTGTATCGAGACGACTCTTGAGTCCGACGGAGTCATTTGTATCGTCGACCGTTTTGATTAATCGCGTTAGCTTGCCCTTAACTACGGCGCGTTGACGCTCGAGGGTTTTGAGATCGATAGCCATCTTGAACGATTTGGAAATGATCTAGGAAGACGATAATACGACTCACGTGACCGATGACTGGATGTTGCTGGTCTCGGCGATGCTGCTCTCTGTCTCGTTGCTCAGCTTGTCTGGGTTGTTTCGAGTACGTAGTTTCTTCTAGCTGCGTTGATGTTTCCGTTGATGCACGGATGCTGTTGCTTCTCAGTAGACTCGGATCAGTGGGCTGCAGTTCCAGTAGACCGCTGAATCCGGCTCGAAGGACCAAATGTTACGCCGTAGAAGGTGCTTCTTGGCGTTCCGATCGCGGATGCTCGATCGGTAGTTGAATTAAAGTCCACTGAGGTTAACTTGATATATTTACAAGACTTAAACTACGACTGTACAACTTGGTTTCAATGGTTGTGTGAATGTGATGTATAACGTGACGTTTCTGCTGAGCTTGCTTGTGTGAGAGCGAGCCGAGGCGATGCGCTCGGTTCTTATATATACTTATTTTCCAAGGGGCGGTATGCTTATGCTTGGAGAAGGGGAACAACCTTTCTGCCAAACGCGGAAACATTTGGTCGCCACTTGACGAACGTTGCCGATTTTTCGTTCTGTCGGTCTGCGCCCAGGTACGGTTTTATGATCGTACCTAGGGACAGATCCTGCAGAAAGTTTCCGCGTTTGACAGTCAATGTAAAAAGTTATTTCGCGACGATGCGCCGCGACACACATAATTCAAATCAAACCACCCCAAATTAATTCTAGCTCTTCAACATGTACAGAAACCCTTCTCATTTGAATTACATAGGTCTGAATCCCAAAAATTCGGCCCCCTCTATCTCCAAATCTTACATTTATCCAATCAACACCTCCTAACACTAGAACTACCAAACCAGTCAAAATGACTGGTACACAATTTTTTCAGAAAATTCTCCACGTTTACATAAGAGTCATAGAATAAATATTCTACGTCTATATCAATAAACATAAATCACTCAATCTATCAAATTTTCCGCCGCTTTATTCCCCCTTTTTCAAAGTACTTATTTCATTTATTAAAATATGATAGATTTGAGGCCGGTAGTTCTAGTGTTAACATCCTTAAAAATTCTTCCAACGCATCTCGAACAAACTGGATCATCTTGGAGCATCGCTTGCCGTTAATTTTCTCACTCTTGGGAAAATTTAATAACCGACAAACTTCATTCTCATCGCTCGTTTCCCGTCGATTTTTCTCTGCTAGTTTCCCATAGGTCCTTCTCCACTCGTGTGCACATATTCCCTTACCTTCACTGTGTCAGTGGTCCGTTGCGTCATCGTCGCTCCGTTACGTCAGATGTGTTGTGCAATCACGGCTGCACGGTGCGACGGTGATGCACGATAATGGCAGTAATATAACGGCAATTATAACGCTATTACCGAAGCGTCGAGAACACTTAACGGTCGCGGTGATGTTCTCCAACAATTTGCTAGACGCTCCATATTATATTGTGTGCGCCCTGAATGCCACCTCTGCGATGCAATGCATGGTGTTTCTTAATGCGGTTAGTATACACTGTATTCTTCCTTTGCCATGACGTGTTTAGTCGTTCAAGTAGTATAATGAACTGTTCTATTTTTCATCTAATTTCTCACGTTTCTGTAGATTTAACTTAGCTGTAATTCGATGCGCTTCTTTGAAGATGTAGAAACATCCCTGAATGCTCTCGCTATTAACCCTTTCACTTAGATTTTTAATTGAGAGAATATAATTTCTTTCTGTTTAACAAAATTTGTCAAAGACGAAAAAAAATACTAGTCTGTCAAATTTGAGTTATTTTCGATCGTAGATACAGAAAGTGGAAAGTTGTATATCGGATCTCGAAGACTCAAAAATAGAAATACAGACTACCTTCGCACATAATTGGTTCCTGAAAATGTGTGTGAGTGTTGAATGTTCGAAAGTAGAAGGATATACAAAAAATATAAAAAGTTACATATTAATATGGTTTCTTTGTAATCTTGAGACCTTTCAACATCTAGCAGGTAATACTGGAGATAATATTACAATAGTAGAGAACCTCAATGTCCTTTAATATTGTATTTGGGGACCTCACTCCGAGGGACTGACTGCATAGAAGCAATTTTTGAAATAGCGACAAAAATCTTAAAAAAATTGAATTTTTCAATATGTGCAAAATAGCGAATTGTACGAAAGTCGAGGGTCGCCTGTATTGATATTAATTTCAGTTTTACTTATTGTACATGTAAAATCATTTCACATGGAAATTTTTAAAACAGTTTGATAAGCATAGAAGCGCTTTACACTTTTCACATTGAATTCTTGAACGCCCAACGCAAGTTTCAAGACCAATATTAAAATTTTTTTAAAAATGTCACTGTTTTTTGTACTAATTCTAAGAATATTTCACGCTCGCGACATCTAATAATTTTTGATAAAAAGCTACCATCTATTTCGAACCAGTACATAATAAGTGTGCTGATGATCAATACCACTGCTAGGGCTGAAAGGCTTACAAATGATTGTAGTCATTGACTGCTGAGAAATATAAGTGCAGAGCGATTGTAGTCACTTATAGTCACATTTTTCTTCATCGATGGGAGAGCTGTTAATTTTAAGTAGCTTGCTGAGAAGTATGAAAAATGTGTAATTATAGAAATCCAACAAATGTTTCTGTATAACGACAGAATTAATTGAGTAATCAAATGCTTTGTACTTGAATTTTTACATTGAGAAACTAAAAATCATCGAAAGGTGCCCCGTTGGCTTTCACATAAAGTAAAGGAAACCGCAGAAGAAACAGTGTAATTTCCACGTCCGTCTGGTATATAGTTTGCAGACTTTAGACAACTTAAACTCATCATTGTCCCGTTCTCAAGGTCTCGTCGTGTTGCGAGCAACAGCCGATGTGTAATCAGCCAATTATCATGTGCTAAGTGTGAAGTACATCAGTCGTTTTAAAATAACTTGCCTCGAAAGTAAACGTAAAACGAGCAAGTATAATATAATGTACTGCAAAACTGTCTTCTTTTTAGTTGAACGAAGTAATTGAATTTTTGATAATCTATTAAGTGGTTATCCATTAAAATTTACTACAATGATATTTAATACTATTAGGTGTACAAATTAATTCTCAGCCCCCAGATTCCATCGACCACAAAACCTATTCAGATTAGAATTTTTCCAAATTTGAATAGCCATTCTAAAGCGCCATTTGTTAACTTTAAAATAAGATATATCGCATGACTCTACTCCAGACATAACGTGAGAAATCATGTGTAGAAGCGATGTCGTTCGATAAGCAACATTTAAGGCACTGTCTTCTTTTCGCATTTCAACTAAAAAAAAGAAACTCTACAGAGGCGAAAGAAATGATTTCTTCGATTTTGATTTTGACTTTTTCAAATAACCACCTATTTCGATACCTACAACACCACCTAACTGATTCTCAATTCAAGTAAGTTGAACAGGTCTATAAATGCCTCAATGATTTTATTTATGTGAACCACTATCATTTTTCCGATCTGGAATCCGACAATTACCTGAGAGATGGCAAAAACGTATAGAAAATGAAGAAGATTATGTTTGATATTGAATTTATATCAACATTAGTTAGTTAGTTAATAAGTTAGTCAAAAAAAGCCGAGAATTAATTTGTACACCTAATACCTTTCACATTTCAATGTTAGTATTTAACGCGCCTAATTTTGTTAATATAACATAAAATGATTTTAGTTTGTTAGTTTTTAAACATTCTACACTGTAAACATTTGAACTCTATTAGTATTATTTAAAAAATATTAAATCACATCGGTCAAATATTGAGAAGCATAGCTGTAAATGCAAGTATAAGTTAATATTAGTCTAAATAAAGTTTCCTTATTATTTGTGTTCTCTGTTTCTCCGGTAACAAGTTATTAAAAGAAAAAAAACCTAAAAATCAGTCATAAATATTTTCCGAAATGTCTGACCTAACCGGTCAGTAAACCGGTCAGTAACAAGTAACCCTTGTATCTCAGATTCTTTCGATTTAATAAAATCTATCATTTGCAAGTAAAAAACTGCACATTCACTAAAAATTCCAATTAATTTTCCAAAACCAATTAATGTGCAAATATCGGTATGGTTTTCCGTCAATTCTTAAACGTTCGACGTTAAAGCGAATCATGTTGCTTGAACTCCTTGGACTATGGGGAATACCCGTAGTTTTTACGCCCTACAGACAACTTTTTCAATAATCTGTAAATGAGCGACGCAAATGATGAAATTATCTTCGAAAGAGATTTAAGGCTCTCCCTCGCTTTAACAGTTGCCGTTCCGTCTTCCGGCAAACTGGCCTCATTAGCGTTACCGCGAGACAGGTAATCAATTAAGAGTTCCTTAATTAAGAACGCAGTCGCTTTTAATTACAATTCCGTAACTGCTGCCTAATTGCATTTTACGCATTTCAGAGAAAGAGAGAAAGGTAAAAAAAAGGTAGTATCTGCATATAGGTATAAAATTCCAGCGAACAAACGGCATTCAATTAATGCGAATCAAGGTTCGCCAATCACACGTCGTATCTTATTCACGATATGCATTGAAATTGCCATCGTTCATTCTATGTTACTCACGAATAGAAGAATGAGATGTTTCAAATGCCAATGTTACTTAGAAATCCAGATAAGAAGAGAAGAAATAATTTATTAATTTCAAACAGCATAGTAGAGTTCTGATTAATTTTGTTCTAACTTGGATCTAGAAATTTAATAAACTTGAGGCGTCTTTTAATGACTAACGAAGATATATGCAGCTCGATAACTTGGCCAGATATGTACCTTCTGCAAGAAATCGAATGTCTCCCTTTTGATCTTATGAATTTTTAATACAACCTATCTTCGGCGAACTAAAAATACACACTTGAACATTCGTTTGATGGATAAAGAGCAATCGCCCTTTTTTTTAAATAAAACACAGATATTTGCGTAACTCGACATTTTAGGTCATTTGGAGTGTGAATAGGCATCATATGTTTTCATTGGAGATAAATATATCGCACCAGAGCTATATTTTATTTAGCTCTACAGATACAGCAAAGCTTTTGTCTTATTTAAATACTTAATTTGTGAGACTTGGTTTTTGTCTTTGTACAGTTTTTAATACATTGTGATATTCTTATTTTGGATTTTTCTCACGAATTTTAAAAAGGCAAGGTCAAATTAAAAAACACTTTACATATTCAATCTGTTGTTTTACATTATACAATTTCCATTATACTATTACATTTCTATTTCAATTACATAGATAACATTTCTAAACGAAGTATCAAATTGTAGCCAAATTAACCATCTATGGGGTCCTGTGACTTTGAGGTAACGTAAGACACATCTAACAACTCTCTTGTAAGCTTATGTTCTGAAAAGTAAAATTTTTCACTTTGCCAAATATAAACACTTGAAATTGATGAAATTCTTAACAATTCAATGTTGAAAAATCCGGTTTAGTCCATTATTCAAAGTTTTATCATTTTCTAATTGTGAAACTGATCTTGAGATACCACAAAAAGTTCGGAGTATAGAGTATTAAATACTCAATCTCTTGCTCTACAATATCAACAATACTCCTGTCGCAGAAAATAAGAAAATTATTCTCTCCAGTACATACTTTCCTAAATACGACAAAATTTCTAATCGACAAAAACACTCGATTTACGTACGTGAAATCTGTTACACCACAATATATTAACACTAGAACTACCGGCGTCAGATCTAACATATTTTCATAAATTAAATAAGTACTTTAAAAAAGGGGGAATCAAGCGCCGAAAAATTTGATCAATTGGGTGATTTATGTTTATTGATACAGACGTAGAATATTTATTCTATGACTCTTATATAAATTTGGAGAATTTTCTGAAAAAATTGTGTACCAGTCATTTTGACTGGTTTGGTAGTTCTAGTGTTAAATAAAGACTTTGGAAATAGAGGGATAAAGCGGCAAAGAAAATGATGATTCAAATCATTTTTATATTATAAAATACATGTGAAATATTTACTGTACCACGTTTCTATGAGTTTAAAAGCCACTTCTAAGAAAATAGCCGTCTATCAATTCGACGGCTTCCGTAAACCTACTTTTAACCAATTAGCTGTGTTCGACGAGTATACTCGTCATGCGTAAAAGTTACCACTGCTTATTTAATCCTTAAATTCGCGGAGTTGCATTTTTG
This sequence comes from Cerceris rybyensis, assembly GCA_910591515.1. Taxonomy (NCBI): domain Eukaryota; kingdom Metazoa; phylum Arthropoda; class Insecta; order Hymenoptera; family Crabronidae; genus Cerceris; species Cerceris rybyensis. The sequence goes on from OU342795.1 coordinate 11,498,993, forward strand.
CAACATACTAATTCTATGAGAATAAAAAAAAAATCTGAAGGATTACGGTTTCTGAACGAACTTTGTCATAGACTATAGTGTACTTTGTAAATTTTTGACAGGTGCAGTGGCACCAACTTTCAAATGTTTTAATTATTTGTCAATTTTAGCGGGTTTTCATCGGCGCAGAAAAAAGTGATATTGGAATAACTTTCCTCGGTGAAATGTAAATATTTATCAAGGTAAGTGATGATTGTTTTTTTATTACTTGGGAACATATTTATTGCTCAAGCAAAATGCACATCAACATTTCGATTCCCCATACATCTGCTTACCTAGGAACGCGCCGTGTTGCATAAATGCAACAAAGGATTTTCAGGTAATTTAGAAGCTGAATTCTTTCAAAAGAATTTTTTTCATATTTTTCCTACAATCTAAACTATATATGGATATTAAAAACATTTTTTCTGATTATAAAAATAAAATTGCGAATTTAAGGTTTAAATTGTAATTTTTGACGAAAACTAAAATATGTTCGTAAATTTCAAGATGTTTTTGAATATTTTGAGGCAATGCCGAAGTAAAACGAATAACTGAAATGTATAAATAATTTCAAATAGATTTATGCTCATCTCTCGATTTTCGTGATACAAAATTCAAAAGATTTTCGCCACAGTTAACTGGTTAAACAAAGTAAACCTTTTCCCTAAGTTCAAGACACCAAAACCAAAATCAAAGTATCCCAAACTCCCAGCAATCTTGCATAACACCCCGAGTCGAAAAGTCCAGCCTAAAAAGAAACTTCAAATCCTAGATTCTTTTGATCTCTCATTTGCCGCTTAATTATGTATACCATTTTGAACCTCAAAATCCTCAACTAGTGTGTCTACGCGCCTCAAAGTCCTGTAAATATGATTTTTAGGAGTTATATGGACTGATCAGGTAAAATTTTTATTCCAATTTAATCTGACATCCCCTAAAAATATTTCAGAAGTTCCAGGTCTGCGGACTCATATTCTAAAAATAGGGCTTTCAGGAGCAAGTTGGAATTAAATTATCATTTTATTCCATATAAATTCTAAATCTCCTAAACCAAATTAATTTTTAGTAGGTATATCGAGAATTTTTTTGGACCTCGATCATTCCACTCCAATTCCAATCCAATTCTAAAGCTCCTCATTATAGAATGCTGAGGATTATTTTGGGCTGTATGAAGCCTAAATTGCTCCTAAACTAGGTAAAAGTGGCAAAAAGTAACAAGTGTAGGGCGATCGTGGAATTAAAATTTGCATTCTTTTATATGTAACATATTTTTCCATATTCAGCCTAAATATCCGAAGTTATTTGGTAATTTAGGAGGATTTTGGGCTGAAATTTTCGACTCGGGACAGTCGAACTTCACCCCAACAAAAAATATTGGCAAAGTAGAACATTCCAACCGGAGAAAGTAGTATCACGAACGATCTCGTTAGATCGAAGGGAGGCATATGCGACCCAAAGGTATAAAGCCGTGTCGTGCACTTTGCCAAGGACCGTTAGGCAGAACGGGAATATGTTGGCGCCTCGTCTTGGCCGTTCTCCAAGGTGCCACGATGTTCTGCACGCGCGATTCCAACACGAGTCACCAAACCGGCAGCGACAGCAGCTGCCAGAGGAGCAAGAGCAAAACAAGTGCAAACTCTCCGTGCCGCGTAGACTCGTCCACGTGTTCGATACTCCTCCGGTTCTCCATGTATACGTGTTTACGTGTGTACAGAGCATTTTGCACGTATGAGTGCTGCATACAGCTAGGTATGCGGATTCCAAGCAGCCGGCAGAAAGAACCCGTTGCATTTATAGTTCAGGGTCAGCAGACTCGTCGGTCTCGCGGTATACCACCGTCGACGAATTCGGACCTCCTCCTACTCTTACTTCTGATGTCTTTTTTTTTTCTTCTTCGTTTCTCTCTTTCTATGTCGTCTGTACATCTTTCTTGCCCTCGTTTCGTTACAAAGTACCGGCGAAAGTGCAACGGTTTCGCCGGATGGTATCGGAGATCGATAGCAGCACGTGCCGACGTTGATGATTATGTATTAGTAATTAGCAGTGACCTCAATTGCTGGTGATTAAATTGGTTTGAGTTCCTTTTTTTTGACGTTTGGAAATAACGAATTAATTTGAGGTTTTTTGAGGAAGGCTTGCGAGGAGGTTGAGTGATTGGTGGAGGTGTTGAAAAATGTAGACGATGTAAATATGAAGGAAGTTTAGATAGAAGATAGTTAATTACAAAAGATAATACGTAAGTGGAGGATCCTGATTTTTATCAAACTTTTGCAACTACATGGAAGAAGGTGAAGTACAATTTTTCTTGGGTTATCTTAAGGAGTTGGAAACTTTAAAAAATATTCGAACTTTCTGTAATTTTCTAATTACGAGTAAGCGAAGGAAAGCTTTAATACAAACAATGCATTGTAATGGAAGATCTAGGAAACTACAATGAAAAGACGTAATTAACTTTTAAAATTCATAGCAAGTTGTTCCTATGAAACTCTTAGAATAATTTCCGAAAATATTTATTCTTCGTTCGCTTCAATATGCATGCGCATGGTATTAATAAAACATGAGAATAGAAAACAGACTATCAGTTTCAAAAGTCAATTATGCGTTTTCCTTGTAATTTGGGAATTTATTTAACATGATGGAACGTTTGTATTAAAACTTATCGTCTATCACTTACAGTTATATAGTCGCTTAAATTAAAACGAAGATTCTACAACTTCAGTGCGCAATTTCAATTCCATACGGTGAATTTAAAAAAAAAAGATCATGGAATAATTTATTAAAGTCTATAAATTGCAATTTAGAAAGTTTCGTAAAAGTACCAATCTCAGAGAATTTTATACCCACCTTAGCTATGATTATAATTCGAATGTTTCACGTGCTCTTATTTTTACAATGCGATACGTGTTTTAATGATCGTAAGGAACTTTACGGTATAATTAATTGTAATTAATTGTATAATATACAGCTAATAAAACGTGCTGTGGTTTCAACAGAATTGAATTTTTAACGAAGGATAACGAGCTAACTCGTTAAAATTACTTCTGTAACTTATAATTCAGTTGATCCGTACAAATAATATTTGTAATGCGGACATTAATTATTCTACGTACAACCGGAAATAATATTCACAGATTATTCTATTTTATCCCATCAAGTATAAAGTTTATACTGCAATATTGTCTGAAAAACGACACTGTACTGTCGGATTTCATTAAATCTTTAATACCTGCTTAATATTTCAAATGTGCTTAGAAACTGTGCGAATACAATTTAACGATTTCCGCATGAACAATACTTTCATTAAACAAACTTACACAGCCTTGATTTAATTTATATTTTAAATCTGGCGATTCAGTTATTATATGGACCGTTTATTTTTAAAGTGGTGTAAGTTCATTTTCTCTTATTTCGAGATATTTAAAGGTTAGCATATCTGTCAATTTAAAAATATTGGTTAATTATGACGAATCTGACAATGTTTCTATCAATTTATCAATATCTAATTTGATTATACAAATTTCTTTTAGGCGAATTTAACTAAAATTATCTATATTTACAGGCTGCAAATGGACTTACACCACTTTCAAAATAAACGGTCCATATATAATCATCACTAAAGCCCAGACCAAATCCAGATTTTTTTTTTTCTCAGGAGGGGAAATATGTTTAGACACCAATTCGCATACCCGAGGGATGATGAAAGTCGCCAGCCCGAGGCGAAAATTTCAGCCCAAAATGCTCATAAATTACCAAATAACTTAGGATATTTAGGCTGAATATGGAAAAATATGTTACATATAAAAGAATGCAAATTTTAATTCCACAATCGCCCTAAACTTGTTAATTTTTGCCAGTTTTGCCTAGTTGAGGATCAATTTAGGCTTCATAGAGCCCAAAACATTCCTCAGGATTCTATAATGAGGAGTTTTAGAATTGCACACAGCAGTAATTCAAAAAAGCAAAATCGATATCAACCAGTAGAAAGAGTCAATTATCCAATTAAGTTTCATTAACCAACAACAACCTAAATAATCCATAAAAATATATTAAACCCCATCTCTCCATTCTTCCACTCCTCTGCTACTTCACGTAATAATAAAATTGATATTAACCCTTATTAAAGGGGCAAAAATCAAAGTAAAAAATGACCAATCAACAGCCACAATTAATGCACAAATTTCCAACCCTCGAACATTCAAATCGACAGATCAAACGCGAAAACATCTACGTCCCAGTGCTTTTATAATCGTATTAAATGCACCATCCCTGCTAATTTGCAGAGCTTACGTCCCATCGATTCCGAATTACGCGAATAACATTGCCAGAAGGCAGTGGTAGATTCTCTCCAATGTTCCACGCAGAGGGTAAAACTAATTCCACCATAATCGTCCTTAATATGTAACTGGCAAAGATCACCGCGGAAACCCAGACGCGCACCTGATCCTGACCGCGGTCTCCGTGAAACTTCTCGCCGCACGTAAACGACTTACAGTCCTCCCTCGAGCGGGAAAAGTTTTAACGGTAAAAGTTCCGGTAGTTTAATTACTTGGAAACAATTCTCCGAGCCCACGTCTGCGCCACCCTCGGCTACAGGGTTCGCGAGTATAGATCCTACAGGTTCAGCGAATTTTCCTCTTTTCTCCTTGGAACAATTGGATGATCGATTTATTTCAAACGGATGCTACGTTGTTCTTTCGGTTGGTAGGGATTTTTATTTTTCTTCTAAGGGTTGGTGCAATCTTTTATTTCTCTTCTTTGGGCACGTGAGATTCTTTTGAACTTTTTCTCTTGTATTCTTTGGGTTGATAAGAGTTTTTTGGAATTCTTGTTTTTCTTTTCTGGGTTGGCAAGAATTTTTTGAAGTTTTTGATTTTCTGTGAATTGTTGGAAGTTTTTGTATCTTCTGGGTTTGATGTTTAGATCGATGCGAATTTGTTTAGTTTTTTTCGTTACAACTTTTTCTGTCCATGAGAGATTTTGGGCATCTTTTGCTCTTCGCGTCTGGGTCGACAATTTATGGGATTTTGTGTTTTTTTTTGGGTTGGTGAGAATTTGTTGGGTTTCTCATTTTTGTCTTTTGGGTTAGTGGAAATTTATTGGATTTTTAATTTTTCTACTTTCAGTTGTTAAGAATTTTTTTGCACTTTTTGTTACTTTTCTTTCGTCTGGCGGACACTTTGCTGAGTTACGTGGTTTGAGGTGTTTGAGAGATCTGTTTTGAGGAACTTGGAAAATATTTTAGAAGTGTCGTATGGAAAAAAGAGAGGGGCTTATGGTTTTCAGAGGGATGTTGAAAGGTGATTGTGTTTTTCTTTTGGGAATGTACCGTGAATTTAAGTTTGTCGCTTGTGAAGGCTCTACTTTAAAACGAGATCGACGAGGGTGGATGAAACGGCTGATCCTTAATTCGTTGATAAATTCATGAATTTTGTTGGCGTTATTTTTCATTTAGCTTTTTATCAGTTCTGAAAAATAACTCAGAACTATATTTTATAAACTAAAAAAAAACTTTCGCAACTTCTCGAAAAGCATTATATTTTGAATTGTATCATATAAAGTATTCTTAATTTGACAAGGCACAATCGAAAGTCTATTAAATTTTCTTGAGGAACTAAGTTTGTAGATTTTAGTCCAAATTGTGATGTTTCCTCCACGTTTTTATAGCAATTCTTTCGAGGCAATATGAATAACATGCGGAGTTTGAAACTTTACGTGTCTGGAACCTACCATAAGTCGTCGTAAAAGGATAAGTACGTCCACATTTCAGTATTAGGCGTGAAATTTATATCTTTTGTCGTCTATCCGATTTTACCGGCTACAACTTTTTTTCCAATAATAAAATGTGACTTACATCAGCATGATTTAGTCGCTTTGCCACAAAGAAATATATGCGAGGATATTTTAATTCACCTTTCTTCATTAGGAGTAGAGAACTACCTAGTTCCCTCATCCATAAATGTATAGATCCCTGTCGAGTCTAAATATATGGTTTTATAAATATTCTTCAAACCTCCCAGTAAAATAGAAAATAAGAAAAAGAAGTGAGGAATTTAAAGAAGTTTGATCTCAGAACATGGCGTAGAAAGCAGACAATAGTATCAAAATATGGCTTACTGCTGAAAAGTCTATTAATATCTTTAAATTATCTATAAGCTCTATAGTAACTTCTGCAATGCCTAAATCCGCCACAATCTACTTAACTCCTTAACCTACGATTTCTTTTCTAGTAATGCGTGTAAAGATTCAAAATTAATTCCTGAAATCAAATGGTTTCACTGATTACTGATATTTCGTATAACTAGATGTAATATTAATAGTACAGAAATATTGAGACCGTTTCGTTATCGGCTGATATCGTCAATTTAATAGTTTTTGGAAGATTTCAAAATTTCCTGTTCCATTTTCCGCGCTACGAGTCTCACACGTAGTTATAGGCTAAGGGGTTAACTTTCTTTCATGACTGAAAAGCTACACGTCTTTCAAATATCAACATTGAATATCGTTAAAATAACACCCCTATACATTTCGTACCACGAAAATATAATACGAAGCCAAAAAAAACAGCACACACAAATTCCAAATTTATAATGACTTTAAAAATGTCTCAACCACTCGCGATTTACTTTAGTTTCCTTAATTACTGCAATCCCACTTCAAAATTTCCACGTCAAGCACCATTAAAATAACACCCCCATCTATTTAATAAAATTCTAAAGGTTATCTACACCTTAATAAGTAACTCAAAAAATCTCGCATCTCTATCTCTTCCAAAACATCTGAATCGGTTACGATCTACTATATTTTCCCTAATTACTAAAATCCCATCCCACTTTCAAATTGGCACATCAAGCACCATTCAAATAACACCCCTATTCATTTAATAAAATCCTAAATTTATCTACGCCTTAACAAGTAACTCAAAAAATCTCGGATCTCTACAACTCCCAAAATGTCTGAATCAGTTACGATCTACTTTATTTTCCTTAATTACTAAAATCCTATTTTCAAATTGCCACAAAAAGCACCATTAAAATAACACCCCCATCTATTTAATAAAATTCTAAAGGTTATCTACACCTTAATAAGTAACTCAAAAAATCTCGCATCTCTACAACTCCCAAAACGTCTGAATCGGTTACGATCTACTATATTTTCCCTAATTACTAAAATCCCATCCCACTTTCAAATTGGCACATCAAGCACCATTAAAACAACAGCCCTATCCATTTAATAAAATCCCAAAGTTATCTACACCTTAATAAGCAACTCAAAAAATCTCGGATCTCTACAACTCCCAAAATGTCTGAATCAGTTACGATCTACTTTATTTTCCTTAATTACTAAAATCCCACTTTAAAATTTCCACCTCAAGCACCATTAAAACAACACCCCTATCTATTTAATAAAATCCCAAAGTTATCTACACCTTAACACTTTACCGACCGGTATTTTTTAACATCCTGCCCCCTTCTGATCGGTCACTTGCAAGCAAATATTTCCCTGATACTGATATCTCTTCGAAAATTGCAAAGTTTCTTCACTGAGTCCTTGACACAGTTAACCGCAACGAAAAATAGTAATTTATTAATTGCCATAGCAACCACTCAATAAGTTAAAAGTCCAAAAGTGTTGAACCCGAAAAGCGATTAATCGGCTACCGGTCGGTAAAGTGTTAATAAGCAACTCCCAAAATGTCTGAATCAGTTGCGATCTACTTTATTTTCCCTAATTACTAAAATCCCATCCCACTTTCAAATTGCCACATTAAACCCCGTTAAAACCACGCCCATAACAACCGCCGCGAACCGTCATAAAAATGCCCAAAACATTTGGTCTTTTAACCTATGGCACTGTAGATAATCGCATCATAAACACCGGTCTCATGACGTTCGCATTCCCACGGTGTTCGAAAGCAAATAACAGCATAAAGCAAACCGAAGTACACATCATCGAGTTCGAGTGACCTATCCGCGTGCTTTGACGCGAAGTTAGATAACTATTTCCTGAAAGATTACTCGCCGGCACGGGCGAGGCTCTTGGCCGTTGCCTAAGGGTGTCAGATGGGTCAATAGCTCTGGGAAGTTGTTCCTAACTAAGTTCCAACACTTCTAACGAAGTAAGTTTCTAGTCGTAAAGCGGAAGTGGCCCGACCAGTCGAGCAAACTTGCGTGCTTCTTAATCGTCTTGGAATCCTATCGCGCCACCTTCGTAGAACATGGGAGGGCTTGCTTTAAGAGAGGGTGGAGGAAAATTAGGAAGAAGCTGGATTATTACTGTGTACTGATATTATTATGATATATTCTGAATTCGAGGTTTGTTGTGATAGTTCAGAGAGAAGGAGTAGACGTGGAAGTTTAGTGGGTGGAGATAATGGAAGTGAGAGTGAATGAAAGGGGTGGCGAGAAGGGGATGAATGAGTGAGAGAATGAAACGGTTGGAGAAGAGGGCAGCTGTGAAGAAAATAAAAAAAGGGGAGGACGATAGGATAAATTGAAAATAATGAGAATCGAGAGTGAAAGAAAGGGGTGGAAGATATAAAAAAGGAAGAATGAAGAGGATACGAGAGAAATTCTGTGTGTGGAGAAAATAGAAAAAGGAAAAATGAGAGAAAAAAGTTGAGAGAACGAGGAAAGAGAAATAAAAAGGTGGATGAAAGATAAAAAGAAGAAAGGAGGAAGAGATGGAATGAAATTTAAAGGGGGAATGAGGAGGAAAGAGAAGAAAAGGAGGAAACGCGAAGAACAAACAGAGTTGTTGAAGTTAATTGCACCAGGTGAGCGGTAGGAACGTCAAAGCGGAAAGCGAATAAATTTCTCTGTTGTCGTAGCCATGGAAATAGAGGAAGACACTCCACAATGCGAATAAATGAAGGATCAGGAAATTAGAGACGGAAATTCTTCCTTCGAACTTTACGAACCGGTAATTTCTTACGAGCTTAAACGATCGTTTCGAAAAGTTCTTACGGTACTCTATTTCAAATATTATAAGATGTTTTCCTTCAAACTTCCACAGATTTTTACTATATATTACCGTTTCGGGGAAGAAAAGGTACTCTGTTTCATATCTGAAGAAATATCATCGAATCCTCTCAGGGGAATTGCGAAAGGAAAATCTAAAGGAACACGTGCACGGAGTGGATTATAGAAAATAAATGGGCCAGATCGTATGGGGTATTTCGTAAATTGGGATAAAACCAAGGAATTTTGTAAATTGTGGTAAAAATACGACTTACATAAATGTGTAATAACTAATAGGACGGTCGATATTGTTTCCAAAAAAATAGATTTTTTAAATTAAAGGAATTCTTTACGAATTCTTCTTTACACTAGTGGCAAGAAAGAAGCAATTAACGTTATCGATTGACGATTGTCGATTAAAAACCTTAACACAATTTTGCGTGCAAAAATGCGCGTTTCAAAAATGCATAACTTAACACTGCAAGAATCTGCTATTTCACGCTGAAACTGCTTTAATCTCATATACTTAAAAATGTCATTTGTCCTATATATTACAAAAATTCTGATGAACTTATTCATTTTACTTTTACATAATGGACGTAGAAAATTGAAGCAATTACTCCCTTGTTGAATTAAATAATTGAATAAAATCATGTATTAGTACATTTTAATTTTCATGGTACATCTAACATGAAATATGTGTGCGCGTAAAAAAATCGCTTCCTATTGTAACATTTATAACCATTCCTGTTTTAACATTGTAAAACCAATTAAGTACTGTACTAAAACATTAAAGTATGAAGCTCTAATAAAACTGTATTAACCCCTTTCTGTACAATAACGAGTGCTACTCGTGACGCGATAAATGCAACAATCAATTTTGAATTATTCCGAAAATTATAAAATTAATGATATCAGTGAGTCCTGATAAAATAAAATTAATTCTATGCTATTCAATGTTACGTTAAGTCAAATACTACATCCGAAATTAGGGGTTAGATTGTTATTTTAGTAATTAATTCAGAGATATTGCACATTCAGCATCAAAAGAAATGGAACGGCAAGGGGTTAATGTAGGTCTATGTTATCAATATTATCAATACACGAGTCACGACCTTAAAATGGGAATTAAATTTGAGATTAAACCTTTTTAAAATTCAAGCACTCTTTCCTATTTAACCTTGCAATGTTAAAGTTATTTCATTTTTGTATTAAATATTATAAAAATCCTCATTGGCACAGGAACAGTTCTATACGATAAGTGAAATTTCTGCGAAGGGTTAATCCTTAAGGCGTTAAATGGAATCATTTGGAATTACAATATAATTAAGGATAATTGTTAAACGCTTTTAAATACTTACTGTGAACGCTTTCAGTTTGGAGTAATCGACGAAGTCTAACCTCCGGTCTTGCATGAACTCGACGGGCATCGCGTCTTCGGGCAAGTCGGCACGTGCCACGAGAGGGTAGAAACTCTGAAAATGAAATCCAATAACGTGCCGATTAAAATCGTTTCGTTTCTATCGAATTCAATAATTAAATGAATAACGTTCCTATGAAACATCCTATAACGATACTCTGGGCATATTATATTTATTGAATTCAACAATCTGTATGGTGTTATCAGAGAAATGAGAAATTAGCTGCACCACTTTCGACACTTTCATATTGAATAATTGTATAAATATTAAATACAATATTAAGTATTTAATACAACAAATGTTTTTTAAGATACCATTGAATGATTTGTAATAGTTATGACATTATGGGATGGCTAAAATTAATTATTTTTAAGAAAAATCATTTTAATTTTCTTATACTGTTTTATAACAGAACTATCGATGATATGTAAAGTATATATAGATTTAAGAAATATATGTGTTAGAAGAGAAGGATGGAAAAAAGAGACAAAGACGATAGAAAAATAGAGGAACAGCAAAAGTAGAAAGTTTGGGAATTTTTCAAAGATATTAATAACCAGTTAGTTTCATTTTCTTGGTAGATCCGGTGTTAAAGTACGATAAATCAGAGTATATCTCTTTTAAACTTCGTGACCTACAGTGAGATTAAGGTAACACGTGATTTTACTTTCTCAATCGATTTTTTATCACAAAAGATTGTTGGAATTTTAAAATAATAACATGCTCGTAATGTATTTAACACAATCTAACCGAAACTTAATACAGACAGTGCATGACAATTATTTTCACTTAGAACAATTCAAAAAGACATTTTATCGAGTTGTTCAAAGTACCATTACATTCTGACCTAGCTCAACCTGATTAGAATTTTTGTTTATCATTTCTATCCATGCATTTGTTGCATTGTTCTGTTTCCTACCTGCTAAGGTGTATTTCCTCTGGAGGAACATTGCCTGTCAACCTTTATATTTAATCCCTTCCCCTACAATGACGATTGACACTCGTGATGAGGTAAATGGCGTAAGAAATTTTCAAAGTTTGCAAAACCTATCAAATTGAGAACGTTCATGAAACACGAGACTATAATATTAGTATTACGTTAAATTATACAATATATGAAGAACCACTAACGAATATTGATTTTAGCATGAAATTCTGAACTATAGAGACACTCACGAAACAAATCGTAGAGCAAGCGATTAATAGAGAGCCCAGATTTACAGACTTAACACAAAACATAATCCGATCTTAACTTTAACACATCCTTTTTACCTCTTCATTTCAAAAATTGCGACACCTCATTCGTGGTATATAAAACTTCATTAAATCCTCCGCCAAGAGACAAATGGAGCTAATATCCTTCATCCAAGTAGAAATCGAATTGGTGCTAAGCAAAATGGAATTTAAAGAAACAGGAGAAGAGGACATAACGGGAAGACAGAAAACAGCTGCGGGAAATGAAGTACATTAGATCCGTCTGATGTTCCAGACACTCCCAAGATTGCAGATACTCTATATGCAAACTGCTTGGCTACCAGTTACACACGGTGGAGAACCTAGAACTTCTATCCGGCGGCGGCTTCCGTTGCGATAGAAAATAAATTCCGATGATAGTACGAACGAAACAGTTCGAATTCTCGAATAATATCATCGTTTGTAAATTATAATATTAGGTACAAGGGAAAGTTCTGTCGTTTTTGAACACGTGCACTTTTATGCGTTGTCTTTCCTTAGTAAGAATTCTGATCCGACTGAAACCAATTTAAATACTTAGATTAGTATATGATTTATGATTTATACACATTTTTTTGTATTTTATTCAGTTTTTTAAACTTGTAAAACTCTTAACATGAGTGAAGAAAAAGTGCATTTAAGACATTACATGTTGCACGAGTTGCAAAAAGGGAATAACGCTATGGAAGCAAAAAAAACTTGTGTGACGTGTTTCGAGAGGATGCAGTAACAGTTCAAAAATGTCAAAGATGGTTTGCGAAATTTTATTCGAGTGATTTTTCTTTGAAAGATGAACCCAAATCAGGAAAGCCGTTGCAGTATGATCAGGACAACCTAATATTATGTGTAAGGGAAAATTCTGTCGTTTTTAATTCATATGGCATCCAAACAGAGATTTTGGACAGGAAGCTAAATCTTTTAATGTGATCCAAAGCAGTTGTCCGATGAATTTCATGCTTGAAGTCCATTTCTGTGGAAGTTAACGTGGGATTTGTCCTGACCATACTGCGATGGCGTTCCTGATTTGGGTTCATTTTTCAAAGAAAAATCACCCAAACGAAATTTCGCAAACCATTTTTGCTATTATCGAACTATTACTGCATGCTCTCCAAACACGTCACACAAGCTTTTTTTTGCTTCCATCGCGTTATTCCCTTTTTGCAACTCATACAACACGCAATGTCTAAGTACACTTTTTCTTCACTCATGTTAAGAGTTTTACAAGTTTAAAAAACTGACTAAAATACAAAAAAATGTATAGAAATCATCAATCATATACTAATCTAAGTGTTTAAATTTGTTTCAGTCGGATCAGAATTCTTACTAAGGAAAGACAACGCATAAAAGTGCACGTATTCAAAAACGACAGAACTTTCCCTTATACCTAATACTATGCCGTAGTATTATAAAATATTGTTTAACACTAGAACTGCCAGTGACAAATTTCTTATACTTAAATATACTGTTAACACGTTCACTGTCACGGGGGTCACCGGTGACCGGCACTATTAAATTTAATGATTTTTCAATTTAATATTTACGAATTTTCTAAGACATTCAATACTTAAATACTGGCGTTCGAAAAACAAAATCCTGCTGAATATGTATCTATTTGTGTTTTTAAAGTTTCTGCGTTACAAAGATGGAATTTTAATAGGAAAATTATCACTTCAGTAGAAATGATAAAACGTGTAAAATGTCCATGGTGTTCGACGTGTTAACCATGAAACGTCTAGTATAACTAATGTTACTGGGTGACAAAATACATCAGCTGTTATAAATATTAGAACAAAGAAGTTTTACTGTCGGACGTCCTCTCTTACAAGTGTCGGTATCGGAGTTGTCATACGATAAATGTTAAATGTTTTTTTACGTTCACGTAAACTCGCCATTTTGACCGGTTTGAAAGTTCTACTATTAAATGGTCGTATGGGGTACCGTAACATCGAAACGTTTACCTTTAAGGTAATGTTGTTCAGAAAGTTTGTGAAATGTTACTAACAGTTTTTCTCCGTAAAAAATTCGAACGTGCACACAAGATAGCAAAAGGTTTCGATACCGAGGATGATAACATCACTCATAAAAAATAAAAACTTGTTACAAATTTATTTCTTTGAATTTAATGTAAATTAAAAACATTACTTTCCTGTTCTCCTACTATAAATATCTTCTAATTACTAATCGCCCTACAAATCACTCCAAAGATAATAATAACTTTAAAATCAATAAGAAAAATCCGTCTCAGTTAAACTCTAAATAATCTGCACAATGAAATTACCCCCATCCCCCTGTGCCATTTAAATCATCTCAAAGTTCATTGCCTTCGAATTTTTGAAATCCCTATAAAAAAAATCACACAAAAAATGCCACTACACCGTCGTTGATTCTAAATCGAGAATTCCACATAAAAGTCGCATACGAATTCCCATTAAAACCACATAAATATTAAAAGACGAAGGTAGGCATTCCAATTGACAGGCGATAAGTCCAACTGATAATGTCGAAACGGCAAGGCAATTGATCTGCTGCCGGCTGCCAGACCGGATCGTTAACAATTCAATAGGTCGCATGAAATACGTCGATAAAGATTGAAAGATAAGGGGTTGCACTTACGAGAGCTGGCCAAGCAACTGTGTTCGCGACTGCAGCAGCACCCCTCAAGGGCTTTCCGTTGATGCGATGGTGATGGTGGTTGTGGTGGTTGTTATTCGCGTGATTGTGGTGATCGATGGCGATGAGACTGGTGTGCCTGGGGTCAGGTCTTTCGGCCCAATTGAGACCCTTTTCCACGAGGAAGAAAGAGAACACGGCATCCCTGTGGGGTGACAACCATTCTCTCCTTTGCCACTCCACGTCGTCGTATTCTACGAGAATCTGCAAGCGAAAGAGAGTGTTCGTTCAAGTTACGAATCATTCGACGTGATAATAAATTGTTTGAGTAGTCTATCTAGAATTAATCTGAACTACTTTGTAAACCTGAAGACTTGTGGATAACTGTTGTTCACACTTATGATCTACTTAACACGTTAAGTGCCCACTCCTAAAGACCGTCACTACACTTTTAGGCCCCTTTTTAAGAAAGGTATTTTTCTATTTGTTTTAATAAACTACATTAATTTGTTATAAAATGTTCTATTTCTTACTTAAAATCTATAATTATGGATCGATAAGGCGCCAGTGAGTAGTCTAATCGTAAGTAAAAAATTAATCTTTAATTTTCATTGATCAGCGTAAACATGAACGAAAAATCAACGACCGGTCCCTAGGGACCGTTCGGGCACTTAGCGTGTTAAGTATAGCCCGACAACTTAAAAATGGCTAACAATAAGCAAAGGACTATGGGTCTGATTTGTGGACAGGGATGTCCCTGTCGCATTTACTACATACGTTTTAGTTAACCTGAAGATATGTGGATGACTATTGTTCACAATTATTATCTACTTAACAAGTTCGGTGCCTGATCACTTTTTAAGATATTCTGTTCAGGCCGCGTGAGGTTTATACGACCCACACTTTTACGATTAAATAAATTTGCTTGCTGTATATATGATATTAAGATGTCTATATTTAACTTTACAATATATTTTTCACAATGAAATTCTTTGTTTTGCAATGAGAAATGCAAGCAACCTGAACGCGGCACGGAACGTATTAAGTATAGTCCGACGATTTAAAAATGGCTAGGCAAAAGAATACGAGTCTGATTCGTGGAGTGGATATCCATGTTGCATTTATTGAGCCAAAGAAGTAGAATTAGAGGAATGCTAGGACTATGCAGAGTGTTTATTTTAGCAGGCTGGGTTTTAGGATTCCAAAGACAAAATGATGGAAATAGGAGATTGAAAATGAGAAGTTCTAGTGCTCCTTAGCCATCTTTCAGTTGTCGGACTGTACCTACTAGGTGTGCAAAGAAGTTGGGGATGCTAAGTTTCATGGATCATAAAGATACGGAAGTGAATATCTTTTGGAATTCAACGGAGTTGGCAGTGTTTGAATGTGAACATTTTTGCGTTTTTGGTTTTACCAAAGAGCGTGGTTTTTGGTAACCTCACTGTTTAAAATTTATTGAGATCAACATCTTGCTCTATGATTTCATTGGTGACGGCTTCCGCATTAATTTATAATTGAATTGTTAAAATAAAAATTGATCAGTTATACTTGATATAATTTAATATCAAATAATATTGATATGATAGGAACAATTGTAGCGTATCCGAACTCACTGATATTGTCAGACTTATAGGTTTTGCAAAACTTGAAAATTTTTTATTCCATTTTCTGTAACACGAGTGACACTTGTTATGGTAGGCGAAAGGGTTAATCCGCACTCTTTTATCTGACTTGGTTAGTCAAATTGTACCATTTTTTTATGGTGTTGGATTGTAACCTTGTTTTCAATTGGCAGTCAAATGACCGGTTCAACGAAACATAAGTGTATCATGTTCTATATTATCAATTAAAGCTTGTTTTTAATATTAAATCGACATTTTTCTGCATATCTTTGGAAAAGTTATGGTTATTTTATAACTAGTCCACTGACCTAACTCGAAAAGAATATATACAAGTGTTAGTACGGTTTGCATTAAATTCATTTAAATGTCCAAAGTTCTTCGTACCCAACTTGTCTCCCCACCTTTATCACCTCCCACAATTCCTGTAATTCCTAACAAACTGAGAGATCAGTTTCGTTTTCAAAACTTTCGAACCAGAGACAAGCACGAGTTAACCCAGAACGATGAAACTCGAGTTTGCCGACAGTTTCGACATGATCTCATAACAAGGACACCCGATGTGGGATAAACTGTTAACTATTTGCGGAATCTCGAGAAGGAACTTGTATTACGCGCAATAAATTTCTATAAAACATCAAACGTTCACTTTGCCTGTTCGTACGTAATAAGGAATACTCGATAATAGCTTCAAAGTAATAAAATAATAATCCTACCATGCGCAGGATGCAATTAAACGCGAAGAGACTTTTGTTTATTTCACCTGGACGTTAAGGAATATTGTGTTCGAAATTGCATTCTCGGTTGAAAGCCCTTACGATGATAATTGTTTCAAAGGCAAGATACTTTAATATAACAATCTATTCGTTGATATGGCCTGTGATGGTAACATGGAAAAGTGTATCCCCCGGAGACTTAATATTGGCAATTGCAGCGGCAGCCGTTAACTTTAAACGATTCACCTCGTATTCGTTTATGAACTATTTAAATTCAACCTTGTTTCCAGTTCGAAATTGGACGGCTAATAACCCAAATTTACATTTGACCTATATTAAAATATCGTCGCGAGCGAAAATACATGTGGACGTCTTATCATTTGATCGATTCTATCAGGAAGCGAAAGAGAGAAAAAAGAATGATAATATGTCGTTATTTTTTAACGCGCTAAATGTCATGTGAATTTTCTAGGTGAAGATATTTGATTTTCATTAAATATCCGAGGGAATGAAATGTCAAATTGTATTTTGAGAAATTACCAACTTTTAAGTTTTAAAATATCTGATTTGTTGAGCAAGGATTTGATGGGATTTGGTAAAAATGTTTTGAACGTCGTTGCATTTGTTTTTAGACATTT
Organism: Cerceris rybyensis; assembly: GCA_910591515.1. Taxonomy (NCBI): domain Eukaryota; kingdom Metazoa; phylum Arthropoda; class Insecta; order Hymenoptera; family Crabronidae; genus Cerceris; species Cerceris rybyensis. The sequence goes on from OU342795.1 coordinate 11,516,208, forward strand.
ACAACTCTTTATGACTTTTAACCCCCTTAGCGTACAATAATGTTTTGCAAAAACTATTAAATTGAAAATATTAGTTAGACTGCGACAAGAGAAAGGCATTTTTATAATATTAATATTACGATAAATTATACAATATATCAGGAATCTGAGCAATTTTTATTTCACCAATTTCATTTTAAATTACTGCTGAGGCTGTTGCAAAAGAAATCCTACAATAAAGGGTTAAGGTGATCTATAGGCAGATAAATTTCTACTTTTCATTTATTAATCTAGGCTTCAGCTTTGACAATAATTAAAATATTTGACAGGGTTAAAATATTTTCTTCATAAAATATCGTGAATCTTGATAGCGTCTCTTATCACTTGTAGAATAACTAAAGACGAAAAATTACTCAAATTAAAATCAAGATTTTGAAGACTGATAAAAATACTTTATATTCCTGCATTTTGCTCACTTTCGTCCAATTTAATTATATTGAATTGAACAAATGATAAAAATGTTACTTCGGTGAAATATCGCACAGACATTTGCCAATTTATTTTAATTATATAACTTTTATGCTATCGACAAAGGATCGTAAAAATTCAAAAACAGCAATTATGTGCTAGAAATCTAATAATTGTGAGATAATGAACCATGCGAATTCTAGAAATTTAATAAGAGCACGCTTTATTACACCGACGTAACAATAAAAAAGAATTATCGTTGTTAAATATAATGAGATACATAATGAGATACGTTGATAGAAAATTACAGAAAAAATTATTTAAATAATTGCAATAATTATTATATCCGACAATTAATGCTTATCGTAATAAAAATTTAATAATATCCTACATTGGAGGACAAACTGAAATGTATAAATTTGGCGATACAATTGACAGAAGAATTATAAATGTCATTTCACTTTACAAATCCCTATAATTATTCCCTTCTATACGATTGTAATAAAAAGTCGTTAATTATTTTTACACAATTTGATTTTCAAAAATAACTTTGTATTTTTGCATCGATAAATCTTATTTCCCTGTCCGATTTTCATAAAATATATTTTTTCAATATCGTGCAATTGAAATACACCCTAAAAAATGTGTTACAATATGAATTAAAATATAACATTAAACTACGCTCTTCTAATTGAAATAGGTTTTATATGAAGAATAATCTTTGATTTTAGGCTTTCTAATTCCATGTTACTTTTTCAAGATCCTCTGAGAGCTATGCACCACTTAAAAATGAATTGTACATCAAACACCGTAAATTTTCTAATTCATAATTTCCTACGTCAACTTGCACAATCATCAATAAATAATAACTCAACAAATTCATATTTCAATTTCGCGATAACCCAAACATCATGCATTATTTGTATAATCAATCTCTCAAAATAATACAATAAGACAAACCCAAAGACCTTTTGTTCAAAACTCGCAAGTCGTCCTTGACCTTTCTCTATTTCATCCCTTTACCCGAGAATCGTTCAATAATGACGCAATTTTCACCCCTGTGTAATCGCCATCATCCAACAACCTTTCCTCAATTTCACTTTCTCCTACATCATTCTTCCCACCATCAAAAATTGCTATTTTCTCCCCAACACCACCAAACACACCTACCCAAACCTCATCCAAATCGCACCACACAAACGATCCAAATACCCTACACTCTTCCAGAATATTCCTCAACTAATTTCTCCAAACAATCACTAACTTTACCGTTCTCCACCCACAATTCTCCTACATCATTCTTCCCACCATCAAAAATTGTTATTTTCCCCCCAACACCACCAAACACACCTACCCAAACCTCATCCAAATCGCACCACACAAACGATCCAAATACCGTACACTCTTCCAGAATATTCCTCAACTAATTTCTCCAAACAATCACCAACCTTACCATTCTCCACCCACAATTCTCCTACATCATTCTTCCCACCATCAAAAATTGCTATTTTCTCCCCAACACCACCAAACACACCTACCCAAACCCCATCCAAATCGCACCACACAAACGATCCAAATACCGTACACTCTTCCAGAAAATTCCTCAACTAATTTCTCCAAACAATCACCAACCTTACCATTCTCCACCCACAACCATCCAAATGTTATCCTGCAATATAAACCAATCATCGAAGCATCCTGGCATAACGATCAACGACCACCATCAACAATGAACGAAAGATCAGCGACACGAAGAGACAGAAGGCCAACGGAACGAAACGATTAACAATGTGCATTATTCATAAGCCACGAACACCATCAGAAGTCTCTCGGTGCAGGGACGGCAGCGTTAAAAGGGTCATCGAGAAGGGAAGCTCGAATTCTCACGCTCAGTTTATTCCGGGGCTTCGTTAACGCGATGAATTCGTCGCCGGGGAGCAAGAACGACCGAGTGATCGCTAATTGAAGGTCGTACTATGCACCAACGGTTCAATGTAACCACGAGTGTCGAACCGTGGCTCGGTGAAAGTAACCAAGACTTTATGCGAACGGTGCAAAGCGTGCGGTGCAGAGTTTGATACAATTGTCATCCTGGTTGATCGCTCGGTTGGAGAAGGGAGGCTTGAAAAAAAAAGAGAGGAAAACCCGGCGTCGTGTAATCGTTCGCGCGTCGCCGGCCGCTATTGTTATGACCGAACGATTTTCACGTTGAAACTCGCGGATTTCTCCGCTCGTGAATCACGCCCGATGTCAATGTGCTTGGTAGCTGTGTCCATTGTTCGGGAACGCTCGATTGTGAAAGTATCGCGGGTTTGATGGAGGGAAATCTACGTCGCGATTGGTAATTATCGATCGTTTATTTTACGTTTTTTTTTTACTGTCGCAACTTTCGAGTGAGTCACTAGTCGTCCTGCTTTTGTAGTGGGAAGATTAATTGCGATTATGGAGGTGCTGTAAATGGAAGAAGGGAGGTGGTTTTATTTCTGGGTTTGCGATATTGTGTAATGTGGGGGACGGTTAAAAGAGTTTCTGGAAAATGATTAATAAAATGGTGAATGGTTAGGAGAATGGATGAAATCAAAGAGAAATGGTTTGTATTGTGAAAGATTGGAGGGGTGGGAACAACGTACGGGAAAATGTTTTAATTTAAGTGAAGTTTGTTGGAAAATAAAGTGCTTCTTTCAATTTGAAATTTTTTTAGTGTGTTTTTTGAGGGAATATTTTGAAGTCTGCGCGTATTCGCGATGTGGAAGTGAGAATGAAGCCAAGTGAAGTTTTCTCAAAATTTGGTCGGTACAATAAGAAGTTATAAAATGGTTTTCATGTTGTTACTTTTTGTTTCGAAGTATCAGATGTACAAAGTATATTGGTAGTGCTTGATCAAATTTGTTTGAGGTAACTTAGTAATTAACTGTGGTATTCGCGGTCAATTAAATAAAAAAAGACAGCAAACAATTAATAACATTGGGTGTGTTAAAATTTTATTCTTCTATAAAAATAGATATCTTAAATCGCATTCACCATTAGTAAACAACGTTGCGAAAGATCTGCATACGAATATTTGCTAACTAAAAAAATAAATAACATCAATATCGCAGTGTTTCGTTTACGAATAGGTATCTATTCACATTGCCATTAAAAAAAACTAAGTATTAGGTAAAATTAAGGTAAAATTAATCAAAATGTATGTAAACTCGAAACAAAGTTCAAATGATTCGTCATATTTTTTTTCGAATTGTATGCGTACCTTGAATTATAGAAAATTCTATGGAGATTTCAAACGAGTAATGCTAAATGCATATGTAAATACTGTTATGCACATTAAAAATCTTGATCAGCAAATAAATAAATATGCATATGTATTTTTATGGATCAAAGTATTCCACCTGAAGTTGCATAAATTATTTGAAAATTTAGGATATCATGAATTATAACATCGTAATTAGGGAGAGGTATCATACACGTCCGTGATTGAATAACATTCACAAAATGGATATCATTTACTCTATAGATTAATGATTAATTAATGAAGTACGCAGTCGCGTAATCTTCCGACTACAAAGTAGCTTTGAATGCACGTTGATCAAACGCAACCTAATTAATTAACTTGTTTACCATTAACTTCATTCCAATGAAGAAAAATATTTAAATATTGCCGTTAGATAACTTCATGCAACGTTGCAAACCGTTTCGTTGGTATTTAATTAAAAAAGAATCGTGATGAGAATGAGTTATTTTTTCCGGTTCGCTGCAATGCAATTTTTTTTTTGTTCTTCCGCCGGTTTATTTTTCATGGCGTTCCTACAAAAATTCAACGCGGCGCTCTTCAGTTTCGTGAAATTGATACGAACGTTCCGCCTCGAATTTGCGTTTACATATCGTTCCTGAAAACCCAAACCAGCAGCACATTTTTTTTCTACCTATTATTTCTGTTCGTAAATATTAGGAAAATTGAAACAATATTTTTTCTGTACATATAACAAATCAAAGAATAAGATATATCTTTTTCGGTTCAGTTCTCCTTACATTTTTATTCAATATTTTCGAAAGAGACAAATTACAAAATGTAACAAACTACAATCAGTAATATGAAGCTCAAACTTTGGAAATGTAACATCATTGTATTTGTCATTAAAGATAGTAAATTCATCAATTTAGAGAGTTATTTTATTATAAATCCAGTAGTTTCTGAAATATACTCGAAAAATAATTTTATACCTAGTATTAATATTCTACATTGATCTTGCTATCTACGTTGATCTATTGACCCCAGTGTACGGCCGCTGAAGCATGCCAGCTAATTTTTTTCGTACCTGGGAAAGTTACTGTATCCCACAAAACGTGTAAATATTGGTTTCACCGTTTTAAAAACGATAATTTTAACACTAGATTTACGGATGATGATATACCTATTTTTTTTTAAGTGAGCCAATTTATCACATACAAGAAAATTCAAGTTTTTTACAGAGAAAATAGTTCCAAATCAATTTAAATGAAAGATTTATTATTAAAAAATTAACCAACCAATATATTATATGTATAGTAACCGAATTCTGTATGAGCCAAATGGGCTCTGTAAATCTAGTGTTAACGTGAGACACAGACAAGGTTTCACGACGATTAGAATGCTTACATCACTTACAATTAGAAACAAATTTAAACGAGCAAGAGTTTTAAGTACACCTCATATTGTTAAATAATAATTTCAGAAAAATTTCTCACACCTAACGGAGACACCAATTATCAAATTTAATCGGACCCACTAATTATAAATGCTTACCCACCACAGTCATCAAACACGACCTAAATTACTCTACTGTTTCAATTGTAATTACTAGACTGCGGATTTTTATGCATTTATGACAAATTAAATACGGCTAAAATATACAAAAAGAACATAATATGAAAATATATCTAAAATATCCAAAGTATGGTATTTGTTGTAATATTTATTAAGTGCAATAAATCCCTAGATAGGTTTTCCTGTCTCACCTGCATTTTTGAAACTCGAAATTTGCATAAACATCCGCAGTCTAGTAATTACATAATTACAAATTTCATCTCAAAATTCACGATAGAATCACGTAGTTCTCTAACAGCACTCTTGCGATTAAAAAGACCACCATGAAAGGTCCATAGAAGGAAGCAACCGTATGTTTTACAGATCGATCGCAAACCCAAAGTCCCAAACTTCCGTTGCCCGATGGTGTACGATAATTTCCCATGAAAGATTCAACGAGAAGTTAGCCAAAGGGGGACGTTAATCAAACCAATCCGCACGGAACCATCCAATTTCGTGAGCCGTGCGATTCGCCCGATAGCATCGAGATCCAAATGTACCTCGGGCGATTGAAAGGAGTCTCACGAATTATAGTGCAAGAACCTTCGATGCATTCGATTCGACGAAATGCAGGTAGTTCGAAGGGATGCACTTGACTGGTGGTCGCGGTACGTCGACCAATTAATTGATGAATCAACATTAACGGCACGCGGCATGCCAGTTACGCATACCATGGAGAAATTTATCACCGGTGCTAACAAGGGAATCAGCGAGTATGGTTGTATTTCATGGAATGTATCTGTTTGGACTTTAGAGGGATGGAATCTACCCTTAATGAGGGAATTCGTCTCTTGATGAGCTTATATGAGCCGTTTTTTTTTTAAACTGGTATAAGTCACTTTCTTTTTAAACTAACACTAGATTTACGGGAACCATCAAACTGATGATGTCCTAATTTTTTACAAACGTTTATAAAATTTATGGAGAAACGGTGTAGTATAGATATTTCACATGAACCTTATAACGCACAATTCACTTAACTGATCATATACTTTGCTGGTCGATTACTCTTTTTTTTAAAGCACTTATTTGATATATATAAATGTAACAAATTTACTGTCCGTAAATCGAATGTTAAGGATTTGCGGTTTAACGTGTTTAAAAATATTGATGCTAATTTTTTATTTTGGATACTTATATTTTTCTTAGATAATTTTGTAAATAATTTTGTATAACCACTGCAAGATCACCATCTTTACGGTGAAGTGATTTATGCTACTTTCGATGTAAATGGCACACATTGGATAAGATGTGGGACTGTGTTTAAAATACTTTATGTATATATAGGGATGAATATTAAATCTAATTAACTATTAATAATAGAAGGGAAAGATGGATGGTGATTTCTTTTTGTTATTCACAGTACTACGGAAAGCACTATTAAGGAAGACGTGTCAAATTGTAATATAATAAAAAGATTTAGCTGAATTAGAGCTGAAATAGAGTGTTAACCCTCTCCAGTCCGAATATTTTGTGATATCCTAATATCAATTTCACGATAGCACAATTAGAAAATTACAAAAGTACTATTTTCAATAATTGAGTAAACCCGAATTTAAAATATTCAATTCTAAGGTGTTTCATGATTTTTACGACCTAAATCATAATATTTGGCAAAGTTGAAAATTTGATTCCGAAGAATAGAAGCATAGATATATCTTGCGGTACCTTAAAGTCACAGGAGCTCATAGAGGGCTAACAACTGAAGTGGAAAATTATTCACACTCAATTTTGAAAAATTTACGAAGTGTAAAATGCCTATCATGAGATCTCACATCGCAGAAGATCAAGAATTACAATAAGAAGATAGAATGTTACCTTCTCATTTTGAGAGTAGACATTAACTTTTTTAAGAATCGAAAGGGAAAAGTGAAACTCTGCAATCTCAGCTTTATTCAATTTTGAACGTCGCAAACAACATGCTGATCATTCAATGTCGACGAGAAATCTTAGAAAATGCCAACTTTACGGAATGCGGCTCGTTCAAAGATCGTGCTTAATTACCAATCGTTAGATATTTAATTAGTAAATAAATATTTATGAACGACCAGAATCCAACAGCATATTCCTGTTGATTAGCAACGAGCACACTACAGTACGGTATAAATGATGAACGTTAATAATGGAGCCTCTCGCTCGCAGGGATTTTTATTCAGGTTTCTGCGAGGGCACGTGAGATTGAATTTTAATGAGCGCCACTGAAAAGCATTTATGGCATTCCTTCGTCGTTGGCGTAATATACGTTATGTACTTTTTTTTACAAGGTTTACGAGTGTCCTTAGAATGTGAATTATTGCTACCGGGATAATGACGGAATAATGCAAGTAATTAACTTACAATCATCGATAACAGATGAGTAAATATACTATTGATCTGCACTGCGACATATTTAACACTAGAACTACCGGTTTTAAGTATATTATACATAAACATATTGAATAAGTTAGAAAAAGAGAAATCGCAAGGTGGAAAGGATGATTAAGTAATTTATGTTCTAAGAGTTTAATATCTATGCTATGGCTCTTCTATGAACTTGGATAATTTCTCGAAAAAATGAAAAAACAGATATTTTGACTGCCTCGGCAGTTATAATGTTAATCAAAGATCTATTTGGTTAGTATATTAATTTTTAATATTCAGTCTTTGAGAAGTAACGCTATTTGAATATTTCTCTGTCTTTCTTTTTGCTTTTAATGGGTTTATACCATCTGTATTTCTAATGACTGCTAATAAACATAGTTTTTAATAGACTTACGATATAAACGCCTCTAATGACCTTATCGTAAATGAACGTTAAAAAAATTACTATTTCATAGAACCTTTTCATGATTATTTATTTTCTAATTAAACATTCTATCGCGCGAAAAAATATCATAGAGTTTCCGTGGCAGGCAAGGGATTAATTATGCTGCGTGTATGATTTATTTCCTTATTTTCCATCAGCATCATTTATGCAGATTTATTTCCATGTAGACAGCGAACTCATTTTATTTTCTAACGAGCATTTATGGTAATATTCAGACTTTATTCTGTAAAATAAATTAATAAAAATCGACATATTCAGGGTAAGTTTAAAAGTAGTAATCATGGCTTTCAAGGGTTGTTCTACACTTTTGGATCGATGGAGATTTATGAAAAAAACACTGCGAAATTCGCGAAACAGTAGCAAAGCTTTTTTGATTTTCTATTACATTTTGTGTAACACTGGTAAAGATATCTTATATGATTCATTCTGAAAGGTCAAAGACCGGGAAGCCAGACTTATTCAGCTAAAATTCAATCGCGAAGACAATTAAAAATTCATTTGCGTGAGAATGGTTCATTTATGACTCATGGTACCTCTCAGATATTTGAACTATGTAACAATACGACTGCGATGGATCAATAAAAAAAAAATTTGCTATCCCTCCGTGAATTTTTCGGCTTCCGATAGGAACGTGTAATAATAAATTTTGTTATTGAATTAACATTATCCCGAAGAATGCAGACTAAACATCGAATAGTAGTGATTAATCAATACCGAATAATAATTGGGTTATTACTAATAACAACTCATCAGAAAGCTACGATCAGAAATGAATAAATGAATGTAACCAGATATGACGGTGAAATTAATATTAATTAATGGTATCAGCTAGGGATTATGATAATAATTGTTTCGTGGTTAGAACAATTATTACAATCGAAATACCTATACATAAATATTTTGTTCGACTAATTCAAATACAATTGTAAACAGTTTAGAAATTTGTAGCTTACTTTTAAATGTTTATCATTCGGCCAAAAAACACGGAAAATATCTAATTTTGAAGCCGAAAGTGTCCCATTTTTGGGATGAAAAGGAGGGGTCATTGACGAAAAGTCGGTTCTGACAGGCTTTACTTTGGAATTTAATCCTTCGGCTTCTGGGGGTCGTAGGAGGATGATCTTTAACTCGTTTTGATCGGGAAAGAGTGTAGTTTAACGTACTGGAGTCCAAATGTTCCTATCTTCACTTGTTTAAACGTGACAGGCCACCGTTTCTTCTCGAGAACCTCATACAAAAACTGACTATTGCTGCATGATTTTATTTACGCAGCTTGAAACTCTGAAGTCTCAGGAACAAGTGGAAAAAAGTTCTATCGCAATCGGCCAAGAAGTACGGAAAATATTTAGTTTTGCAATCAATATTACAAATCATTCAATTATCCAGTCGCATTTAAGCAGGAATTAACGTAATAATTGCGAATAACATTGAGAATTTAAACGGCCCATAGACGAGAAACCTCGGTGAATTTTCGAAAATAGCACTCTGCTCATATTCCGAGCAACAATACGAAACAATTAAATCGCGTACTTGCAATGAGAACGCGCGACGATCATCGCATATTAACAACGAGAACAAACGCATTGTGGGGCCTGCATTGTGCTGAGATAACCTCGCCCGATGTTGTATTCAGAAATCCTTCGGCACTTTCACACAAATCGTCCGGTGCATCCGTGAATACCGTGCCGAATAAACAGTGCGGTTGAAACGTAATTAATACGTGACTTCTAGACACTGTTTTAGCATTTAACGTTTAAAGGTCGATCCTTGGGAAAGTGTTATTGCGAACGTCACTATGAAATTCAATTTTCAAGAGTCATGGGAATAATGCCGCGAATTTTCAGTTATCGTGTAAACTGAATAACCGTTTATATTCAGAATTTTCAGATTACTTTCGGAATCCATGCGAGCTTCGAGATTCGCACATATTTTAAAGATTTTTGTTCTATTTCAATAATTGTTTGCTTCTATGCAGTTTGTCCTTTGGTAACATTGTCTCTAGTAATTTATAACTTTTAATATTTTTTGTGTATCCTTCTACTTTCGAATGTTCAACATTCGCGCACATTTTTAGGACCCAATTAATGTGCGAAAGTCGAAGGCCGCCTGTATAGTGAATATGATAACACGATCATTGTAAATAATAGATTTAAGTTGAGTGTGAACCACTGAATTGTTAAGAATTCTACGATTGTTGATATAATATGTGGGAAAATTAAAAAATTGACTTTGAAGAATAAAAGCTTAGATTTGTCTTGTGTCGCTTGAAAGTTACAATGCTCCGTAGAGGTTTAAGAGAATTATTGTAGGTGTGAAGTTAAAGTTTCTGACTCCTAATTGAGGTTCTCCAGATTTATTATGACTTATTAATTTTTTAATAATTGAAGAGGCATAATAGATTTTACATTAAACACTTTTATTGGTTTAAACGAGGTATAGAATTAAAGATTCGGATTGTTAATTAATGGGCGTGAGTACAAATACCTTTCACCTTTTAGATATTTATTCCATATGATATATATTCCTTTTACTATGGGTTATTAATTTATTAGCAGTTGAAATCGAAAGAAGTCTAAGAATTAACAGAAATGTAAACAAACAAAATTGAAGCACTTTCAGGGGACTACGATAAGTATTGACTTAAGATTCCCACTTCCAGTGCATTTTTCAAATTAACGCGGGACCTACTTAAACTAATGCAACATAGGTAAAACGCTTTAAAAGGTTATAATTACATGCAGTTTAATCATGCCATTAATATATTGACGAGGCTGATCACCATTTCAAAGAATCACCTATTCGGATTTACGAAACACTTAGAAATCATCGACACACAACCTAACCTTACATATATCGAACGATCCCTTTAATATGACTCATGTAACTCCCAAATTCATTGCATTCGCAAAAATGCCTGTATTTTGACATACAAATTAATCAATACTAACTTGAAACTTTCAGCCATTGTTTCATTTTTGTCCATTCCATTCCACTCCAAAAATCTGCTTTACGGTTTGAGAAAACTTTAAGGCTTGAAGTTACGTTTAAAAGGCTCTTAAATAAATCATGTTCCAACGTACAGTACACACGACACACCGCAACCTTGAGAATTATGACACAAGAAGAGCATATCACGTTAAATTCCCCTATCATGAAAGTAAAACTCGTTGAAATTTCTCGAAATAAATCCTCGGACGTCCTTGATCTTATCGTTCGCACGAGAACATCTTTCCTCGTAAAAACATTGGAGGGGGAACGAGGAAGGAAAGTTTGACTCGCTCTCCCCAGATGGCGATACCTCTCAGAGTGGGGAACCATAATGGCGGCCGATGGGAAAAAGCTCCGCCTCTGATAAACGTTACGGTACCGCCCGTCAGGTTTCCTTGACGACCGATCGTCGGCCATTTTGTACTCACGACCTACCACAACCTTCTCCTACTACAGCAACCTCTTTCTCTCTCACCCTTTATGTCGTTCTATCCTTTTCATTCGATCCCTTTCCATAACATTCTGTCTTTATCTCTTTCAAACTGGCTCTGTATTATCGTCCCTTTCCCGCGCTTTCTGTGCATACATTTCTGTCTCTTTCTTGCCGTTTCTATGTGCATCTTTCTCGTCTCGTCAATGTATACGTTCTGTCTTTTTCTAGACGTCTGAATGTGTATGATTCTATCTCTATTTCACTTTTTCAATGGCATGTTTCTGTCTCTTTCTTGCTTCTCCTATGTGTCTTTCTGTCTACCCGTCTATCTTTATCTGCCAGCAGCGTGTTTGTCTCTTTTTCCTCTGTTTGTGTCTCTCTCGCTTTATCTTTGTCCTTCTGCATATCTATTTTCTGCCTTTCTCTTTCTCTCTACCTGCCTTTCATGCCGTACTACTGTCATTGTTTCTCTTTAGCCCCACTACACGCGACTCACCATCGGTTTACTTCATCCCCACTTTTGCGAGGGATGCACGCTACGGAGCTAATTAGACTTGTGTTCTAGGTGAAGATTGGAAATCGAGGGTCTATACTTTTACAGCGTTGCCTTTTTTTAGTAGTTTTTCGTCGAATCATAGCGTTTCATGAGGTAGAATTAATGTTTTTTTTTCTTTTCTACTTCACTGGTTGCAACTGGTATGGTCACTTTGTCTAGGACTTACTGCTTTAGCTGGGTTCCAAACCACCGAGACTATAATACAGAATACACATCACGTAAGGAAAATTTTCCCAGAGGTGATGGAGTATTTCAATTCGATCTCACTAATTACGAGTCTAAATACTTATTTTAATGTAATCATATCCCTTTAATTCTAAGTCGTAAGGTCATTTCCGGTAGGACCTACTGGTTTAAATAGGTTTTGAATCACCGAGACAATAATACCAAATATTTATCACATAAAGAAGATTTTCCCAGAGGTGATGGAGTATTTGAATTCGATAGCTCTTTAATTCTAAGCCCTAAGGTCATTTCCGGTAGGACCCACTGTTTCAAATCGGTTTTTAACCACCAAGACAATAATACCAAATATATATCACATAAAGAAGATTTTCCCAGAGGTGATGGTGTATTTGAATTCGATCTCACTGATTACGAGTCTAAATCCTTATTTTCATGTCATCATATCCCTTTAATTCTAAGTCGTAAGATAATTTTCGGTACGACCTACTGGTTTAAATAGGTTTTGAATCACCGAGACAATAATACCAAATATTTATCACATAAAGAAGATTTTCCCAGAGGTGATGGAGTTTTTGAATTCGATAGCCCTTTAATTCTAAGCCCTAAGGTCATTTCCGGTAGGACCCACTGTTTCAAATCGGTTTTTAACCACCAAGACAATAATACCAAATATATATCACATAAAGAAGATTTTCCCAGAGGTGATGGTGTATTTGAATTCGATCTCACTGATTACGAGTCTAAATCCTTATTTTCATGTCATCATATCCCTTTAATTCTAAGTCGTAAGATAATTTTCGGTAGGACCTACTGGTTTAAATAGGTTTTGAACAACCGAGACGACAATATCAAATATATATCACATAAAAAAATTTGTCCAGTGGTGACGAAATATTTGAATTCGTCTCAATCTTTAATTTCGTATCACCATAGCTCTTTGGTTTTAAATCATGGAGTTATTTCCCGTAGTACCTACTGTTTTCGATTGATTCTGAACCACCGAGACAATACTATAAAATATATGTACGGATACTTTTCGTGATGGTGCCTACAGTTTCACTTATTACTAACATTTATTAATATCAAATACGTAAAACTAAAAATAAAAGATATAACTATAATAAACACTTTAAAAAAACAATAAAAATAAGCAGCAGCAGTTATGGCGTCTTTACACTTTCACGTTTGGTTACCGACTCTCTAACTTCGCGTTTTCCTGTCCTGTTTTTTGTTTTTCACGTCATCCTCACGTTCTCTCTGTCATTCCTGCATTCATTCTCTCATTCCATCTGCATTCCTACATGTATATCGCACAAGAAAAATTTTCTCAAAGATGACGGAGCATTTAAACTCAACCTCACTGATTGTGAGTCTGAGTCTTCACTTCCATATCATCATAGCCTTTTGGTTCTAAATGGTAAGCTGATGTCACGTAGGACCTACTATTTTAGATAGATTCTGAACCACCAAGACTATAATATATAATATAGAACACATCAGATAATTTCCCGTTGATGACAGAGGACTCAAACTTGAACTCACAACGTATGATAATCAGGCCGAAATTAATCTTTCCTGTGGAACACAAAAGTTAAAAACTCTGGAACAAAAATCTATATTACATGTCGAAGATGCAGGTACGAAAAAGTTAAATTGCATCGCGTTTTTGGAGAAATTTCAGTGAATAATTACAACGTTATAGAGGATTTAATGTGGATTTTAAAATTGAGAACATATATGACAGAGAGCAGATTGGGCTTGATTAAATTGTTTATCATTACGTATCGCATATCAGTACGTATAATTATCCAGAAGAAGCGAATGGGAATCTGAACGTGTTTACTTTAATAGATGGTGGGAGAAATTAATTATAGAGCGCCACTGAAAGTCTGTCGTTGATTAATGTAACGAGAGTAGTGAAATGAGTAATTTCTTTATTTATTTACTGATAAATTATTCCTCGGTTCTATGACTACATTTGTTGTAGTACTATCATATTGGTTAACTAATTGGTTCGCGATCGATTGTTCAGCCACCTCCGCTCTAGAAATAAAGACTTCAGAAGCCGAAGAAGAGAACTTCAGAAATAAAGGTCGCGTGTATCTAAAAGAATAAATTCACTTTTTAATTTATATCCTACTTTTACTATCCTCCAATACTTCCTTCATTTATTATTTGAAAAAGAAATAGAAACAATTCTTATCGAAGGAAAACAACCAAGTTACATTATATACCGCCATAAATCCTTCAACAGGGATTGCAAAGAAGAATGTTACCTCGATTACGGCGAAAAAAATCTCTTCGTATCAAAATAGCATCTCCCGTCGATCGAATCCAATAACCGCAAACCGCGTTCCTTGGTACCATATTGCGTAAGGAACGATTACGTTTGGCCGGAGAACGGGAGAATGTTCCATCGAGTTGCGTGCACACCGTTCGTACGCAAATAATCTTCATTTTGCGAATGTTTGTTTGCACAATTAGAAATAGCGTACAGAAGACCAACAGGAAATATTCGACTATTGTGTTGCGAAAGATAATGATAACAGTCTATCTACCGCTTACTCTTTTGAGTATTACATTATACAGTCTGTTTCGCCAAAACATGGACATCTGTCTGCAAATAATTTTTTTTTAATCATTTTATATAAATTGATTGCACATCTAAAAAGTTAATACGGATTTACTTAGTTGAAAGTCCATTCGCCAATATTTATAATTATTGTTTGATAATAATACGACAATAATAGACTACTCATTGTAATTAGAAAGCGACTTTTGTAAAACCTAGCCCAATGTTCTCCATTTCTGTATATCTTTTTGTGAAATTTTTAAAGAAAATTAAATTTTACCGAGGCTTGTTAAACATATATTTTGTAACAAATGTAATGATGCACACTCAGATAAAATTTAATATTATTCTTGTAAACTAATTGCAATGGCTGAGGTAAGTGGTTGAAAATCTAATTAAAAAGAGAAAACTGCATTGAGTATACCTCGATATAAAATTCCAAATGTTAACAAATATTGGTTAATCGGTTAATAAAATTCTATCGGTAAGTGTACATGTAATCTCAATGTTTGAACAATATTTAGTTTTTAAATTATCTTACATTATATGAACATTTCTACAGAATGTAATCGATCTACTTATCGAGATGAAGAGAGAAGGTAATATGTATTGCGGTAATATTCTCTATGAGTTGTGCGAACTTTTGTGTTATTGCCAATTTCTCAAGGTCTGAGATGTAATTTTAAATATAGAGATGCAGAAATCTCGCTTGTTGCTTAGAAAGGTGGAATGATCTTAAGAAAAGCGGAATATTATAATTTTCATCGACTAATAAACTTGCATGTCCGTAAACAATGCATAGACCTCTTTATTTTGCATTATTCTTGATTTTATTGCCAATTTTTCAAGTTTAGAAATGTAACTTTAAATACAAAGATATCAAAATTTTCCACATTGTCCAAAAGGGTGAAATAATTTTGAGGAAAAGAGAAAATTACAATTTCCCACGACCGATAAATTTGCCTACCTGTAAACAATGCTTGTGCCTCTCGATTTATGAACATTTTTCATTGTTCTATATTTCGCGGTATTTTAATTAAAGCCAAAGACTTGTAATTTAACGGGGAGAATTGAATATTTCGAACATGAATACAAATTTGTCTATTGTAGAACTCGACTTTTCTCGTCAAGCTTTCAAGCAAATTCGAGAGCGAAACTTTTGTACGAATGGTTCTGTAATAATGAAAAAAAAAATCCGCAATAGCGGCTCGAAACAATAGAATCGTGCGAATAAGCCGGACGAGAGTTTGTCTCGGCTGAGATTCTTAAGTTTTTAATGAGACGAGAAACGAGAGTTTTCGAACTATTTAAAATCGGAAAACAATTATGTAGCTTCCCTTCAATTCCATTTTCGTTCTTATAATTAGAAAAAGTTTTCACGTGTTTCCTAGTTGTACAGAATGTCACAATGGGAAAGTATAAAGGTCTGTCCTAACCAATTTGAATATATTATAGCAGAAATTACTGAGTATTCATTTACTTTATAATATATGAATAGAAATCATTTATAATTTTTTACTATCTTCAGTTACTCAACACTTTCGTTGTTTTAATCAGTTAACTTTGGCGACTTCTTTTGAGAGCTTGCATCTAAATATCTATGTGTCACGAAAGTCGAGTGAAGACGAGTATACTCGTCAATCAGAGATAATTGGTCGTCATGACACGAAATACTGTCATTTCTCCATGACGAATATAGTCGTTAAACATAACTGACTGGTTAATTATTACTTCTTTCACTTACACTTCACTTCTACCACTTCCATAATCACATAAATGTATATATTTATTATTTATCAATAACCAAATCCTATTACTTAATTACTATATGTCAATTTAACACCGTGGCAAGTATATAAAAAAAAAACTGTTCAAATCTCAAAGAAACCGATAACAAGATACAAGAAACTGACATCAACATAACAACGTCACTTACTTTCGCGCTACCTTATTTTCAAGCGGAAACTCGCAGCATGATTCATCGTCATAATCAAATCGAATATCATTGTTTGCCTCGACTCAATTCGAACGCCATTCACCCGCCGTGTGTACATAGGTACGTGTGGGTTTACTTGCGCGCTCTTACGTGTGCGTAGGAGTACGTCCAGACGAGTTTCCCGTTGTTTCACTGCTCCCATTTAACGTTCGACACGTGCCGATCCGATATTCGATTGGCAGACTACGGGATGACATAAGTTACTTCGTCTGTCCACGTATATATACGCATACATATATAGCATGGGCTAGCAGACTCTGGGATCCCTTTTCCCGCGCATTCCTGCAAGTAGAAATGTACCGTGTTTGTCAGCCTAGAGGGCTGGCAGACAAGTATTCTCTCCTTATTCTATCGGCTGTTTCTGTCATACTTCTTCTTCTTTCTTCCAACGTTTGCTTTTTGTACTTCTTGGCTCATACTTTTGTACTTCTTTATTTTTTGGACTTTAACTTATATAGGGATTTTTGTAGGACTAGTTGAGGTACCTAGGTGAATTTCAAGCTACTGAAATTGTGATATATTAACCCTTTTAGTGCCGAGCGAAAAAATTGATGGAATTAATAACAAATGTAATTGCGAATAAAAAGAATTTTCGTCTGGCGATAATTGAGATAGAACACGCAATATAGAGCATAAACTGTATATTTACAATTATATATTCTAAAATTACTGATATGATATTGGAAAGTGAATATTAGCCCTTCGATATCCAGTGTTAGCACTATTCCTAACGACGATATATGGTCGTCCGGCACTAAAAGGGTTAAGGTAGTTCTAGCTGGATTCAGAACTAAAAGTTTCTTTTTTCATTAGAAATGAAAAAAGTTGCGTAAGAATTAATGCAGGGGCTAACTTCACGGAGGTCATTTCATTCACTTTTTAGACATTAAAAAACATCTTTCTCTATAACTATGAAGTACAAAATTATGAAGAAATTCAATAATATTCCAAAAGCATAAAATAATACATTGCTAATTTTTTATTAGAATCCATCGACTCGTTTTTCCATTAGAAAAATAAAAAAAGATTTTACGGACTCGGCAAAAATTTGTTTCCATAAGGCCCATGTTAAATATGTTATTTTTAAACACGATTTATTCATAAACCGTGTGGACGAACTCGTTGAGATTCCGGTTATAATTATAAAATATCATGAACAATATATTTAAAAAATTTTAAGGAAACCTATCGAAAAATGATAAGTGCCTAGATCTACCTTAATATGTTGACTGTTAGCGATGTTTCGCTGGTTCCATCATGATTATTGAAATGAAACTTTTTCTATTAAAGTCACGCCATTACAAAGCAGATACTTTAATAATTAGTTACTAAAGTAATATTAAATACTTCAATAATTAAATAGATATATAGTAGCTGAGCACTGCCCTTTTAATACTAGATGTATGTAAAATTTACAGCTTCTTAGGAGATGTGAATTTAAGTCTGTTAACTGTGTTATTGTTACTTTTCTTAACACCCTCTGTCTCAAGTGGGCTACGAATCACGGAGACTATAACATTTTAATTAATGATTGAGGAAAAACATCGCAGAGGTGACGAGTAATGAGAACCTGGGTCTATTAATTAGTAGTGGCAACCTTGAATTCTTTACGTGTCAGAGAACCATTATATGAAAGCTAAAAAAAAACCTTGTATAACAATCAACGTGTTAACATAGATTGCTACGAGTTTTCAACATTTAATTATAGTAAACATTGTACTTTTAGTCTTTCCCATTTTTCCGAACGTTCCTTTCGTTTTATTCTATTTTTTCTTCTTTATAGTGTAGAATTCATGTACAGTCACGTTTTCAGACAATCGTATTTCCACGCTTTCCGATACAAATATAAGCAGTAAACCCGTTGCAAAATAATGGATGTAATTTTAACCGTATAAACTTCCATTAAACGGCTTTCGCGTCACGTTTCGCCTTTTTTTCTGCGAATATCTCTTTTCTCTCGTAAATATCTTTTATTAATTAACTGGCGAATATATTGTTACACGATTTGTACTTATCGCGACTCATAATTTAAAAAAGCATAGTTTAAAAAAAAGATAGAATTACATTTTCAGCAATATTAATTATAATTAAATATACATTATTTAAAGACTATATTTATAATAACGAGATATCGTTACTAGGTATTTACAATTCGCTACTACATCAATGAGAAGCCTATAATTCGTTATAACATTTGCATAAACATATCAAAGTTTCAAATCACCGGGAATTATTATTATAGAATATCTCTCTCGCAGTTCTTGATATCAAATAACCGTATAAAATCAACAAAATTCCATTCTTCACTACCGCATGAATTATACAGCGACCTCCAAAATAAAATTTTATAAAATGAAAATAAAAAATTCAAAGTAAAAGGTGATACCAATTCTGATATCGATTATAATAATGATTATGATAACAATAATATACAAAATGCTACGTGGATAACAGGTGCATATTCTACAAATACAAATAAAATCTCAGACAGTATCTATTAACACCAGAACTACTGACGACTAAATCAGTAAATTCACAATTACTAAATAAATACATTCAGAAGAAATGGAAAGGGTAAGAAAATTAACTGATTCAATGTCTAACATTTTAAAACATAAACGTGCGAAATTAATCCATAAACATCGTTAAAGAATTAGCAAATCTAGTGTTAAAACATTCAAATAAATCAACTAGAAACAAATATTACGAACATCTCCCCAAATAATCATCTAAAAGGGTGAAATCAATCATGCAAACTCAAAACCACCGGTACAATCGGCCCTAACTTTCATTCAACGATGAAGTACCAACGTCAAAAGTTTACTCTGCGACGAGAAAGCACTGCGAAATTATGCCAGCAGAGCCGCGAACGGTGAGAATATTTCCTCGCAGTTTCCCAATTTCAATAAATCACGATCCTCGCGAATAGCTCGTGTCGAAAGACGCCTACACGTTGCTACGAAGACTCATAATGTACACCTATGGACGTATATATACGTGAATACGTATATACACGGGTTTAAATACAACTACTGCCGTTCTATCGAAACGTACCGAATGAGACTGTCGACCTGCAGTCAGTGTCACAATAAGCAGAATATTTATTTTAAAGCCGGGGCTTAATAATCGATCAGACACCGGCGCCTCTCTAAAAATAATCCACGTTACGCAATGCCGTTCCATCGAGTAACGCTGATGAGCCGATTGCGGCATCGATGACTCGCACAATTCAAGGATTTTTAATCGTGCACATGGACATGCCGTTTCGCGCGGGAAAATTGCTGTCGGTGATTTTCGCGGATTCGTGTTACCCTATTTCTGCCAATCGCAGGTGTAATTTGATTAGGATTATGAGGAGGGAGTTGGATGAAACTGATGGATTGTGATTCGTTATTGGCAACGAGAACGATTTGAATTTATTGAGGTTGGTATTTTTAATTAGAAATTTTGATAAGTAGTGTATTTTCGTACATATCAAACAGAATCTTTTAATTGTAGTTATAAATTAATAGTGTACTTCAGCACAATATCAAATATAATCTTTTATTTAATTGATTACAAATTGTAAGTATGATGAGTAAAGTTGCAAGTTTGAGTTGATTAGGATTATGACGAAGTAGTTGGGTGAGAATGATGGATTGTGATTCATTATTGGCAACGAGAACGATTTGAATTTGTTGACGTAGGTATTTTTAATTAGAAATTTTGAAAAGTAGTGTATTTTAGTACATATTAAATAGAATCATTTGGTTAATTATTTAAAAATTGTAAGTATGATGAATTAAATTGCAATTTTGAGTTGATTAGGATTATGACGAGGTAGTTGGGTGAGAATGATGGATTGTGATTCATTATTGGCAACGAGAACGATTTGAATTTGTTGACGTAGGTATTTTTAATTAGAAATTTTGAAAAGTAGCGTATTTTAGTATATATCGAATAGAATCTTTTAGTTGATTAGTTAAAAATTGAAAGTATGATGAATAAAGTTGTAATTTTTAATTGATTAGAATTATGACGAAGTAGTTGGGTGAGAATGATGGACTGTGATTTATTATTGGCAACGAGAACGATTTGAATTTGTTGTCGTAGGTATTTTTAATTAGAAATTTTGAAAAGTAGCGTATTTTAGTATATATCGAATAGAATCTTTTAGTTGATTAGTTAAAAATTGAAAGTATGATGAATAAAGTTGTAATTTTTAATTGATTAGGATTATGACGAAGTAGTTGGGTGAGAATGATGGATTGGGATTTATTATTGGCAACGAGAACGATTTGAATTTGTTGAATTAGATACTTTTAATTAGAAATTTTGAAAAGTAGCGTATTTTAGTATATATCGAATAGAATCTTTTAGTTGATTAGTTAAAAATTGAAAGTATGATGAACAAAGTTGTAATTTTCAATTGATTAGGATTATGACGAAGTAGTTGGGTGCGAATGATGGACTGTGATTTATTATTGGCAACGAGAACGATTTAAATTTGTTGACGTAGGTATTTTTAATTCGAAATTTTGAAAAGTAGCGTATTTTAGTATATATCGAATAGAGTCTTTTAGTTGATTAGTTAAAAATTGAAAGTATGATGAATAAAGTTGTAATTTTTAATTGATTAGGATTATGACGAAGTAGTTGGGTGAGAATGATGGATTGTGATTCATTATTGGCGCCGAGAACGATTTGAATTTATTGAGGTAGGTATTTTTAATTAGAAATTTTGTAAAGTAGTGTATTTTAGTACATATTAAATGGAATCATTTAGTTAATTATTTAAAAATTGTAGTATGATGAATTAAATTGCAATTTTGAGTTGATTACGATCACGACGAGGTAGTTCGGTGAGAATGATGGATGGTGATGTATTGTTTAATAAAAGAATGGCTTCAACTTGCTTGGATAAACAATTTGAATGAAAAATTTGATAAAATAATACTTTTATATCAAATAACAATATTTTAGTATGGATAAAATAGAATTCCACAATTATTTGGGGATTGGGAGTATAATAAATCATGTCCCGAATGTAATTTGAAGATTGTGGTGGTTGAAGGAGAATGATGGATTATAATTTATGTTCGTTGTTTAAAGTGTGTTCCATTGTTTAATTAAAGTCACATCAAGTCGTAGCTACTATTTCTTAAAGTATTTTTAAAATTATTTGAAATATTATATTTCATTAAATTGTTTTATTAAATCACAATCGTTCTAACGTTACAAATATTTATTCGTTGTTTGAACAACTTTTGTTGTTGTTTTCTTCTTTTTGTTTTTAATGCAGATAATTCTTTGTACGTGAACAATATTCCCAGCAGTACTAAAGTAATCATCTCACAGTAATTTGAGATTCCTTCAAACTACATTTAGCTTCTGTCAATTTCCCGAAGCTTTTAAGTCATATAGAGTTTTTTTTTTAATTGTACTTTCTCATTATCTCTTACTCTAATGTCACCCTGGTATTTTATTGATCTCACTTTAATTTAGAATTCTATTTTTACCTTCGCTCAACGATTATTCCTTTCAACAACCCTCACTAATAAATTAAAGAAGCAATTAACACATCACTTGAAAAATATTTTACATCCTCATCAAATAAAATAAATCAGTGCAAAAAAATTCACATTTTGTACGCAAAAATTTTTAAAAATCCTATAAATTTTTCAAATACTGTCATCCAGCATAGATTTCAATTCGTCCAATTTAACACTGAAAAGTTTTATAATAATTTCCGCTGCGCACCGGTGCTACATTAATCACGATTATTTCGAATTATCGAACAATAAGATTTAAACGTGACGAGACCGTCAAGGATCGTAATATAAATTTCATCCTATTATCCGTTTAATCATCGTATTTAATCAGTAAAGGTCGAAATGGACAATTTCGTTCGCCATAAATGTCGAATCGTTGTATCGATATATTCGGCGGGAAGTGCGATAGATAAAACGAAGCTATTTGTTTCATAAATTAATCGGTAATATATAACCGAGAAATGCGAATTTCTATTTAAAAGCCCGGGCTTTAAATACCCGCATTTAAATTCCACCGTGCGGAACCTTTGTAGAAATTTAAATCCCTGACTGGGAAAGGTTAAATGCATGCAATTTCAATGAGGACAGTGAAAGGGTAAACCTACTCGAGTCTCTTTCGATTGTCGGATTAAAGTATCTAGTACTCCCGAAAAAATTTTCTGAATATTTTGAACGGCTTGCAACGACGAACAACGGAAAGCTAGCGAAGCTTTAATCCTTCGGTAATCGAATAACAAATGATCTTTATTGGAACTTAAATGTCAAGTGAGACAGTAATTTGTTCACCGCAAAGGTGACGTTTATTTTAACATCATATTTTTAGATCATTTAAGCTTGTCGCAAGACATTTATCAGTATCAATGACAATTTACACGATTATAAACTGTATTTTAAGAATAATTGGGTAGATGGAAATTCAATGGACATGTCGTATATGACATCGCAGGCCACAATTCTTAGAGAAGAGAATTATAATTAACATAAAAATATCTCCTAATTCTATAATTTTTTAATTATGTACTTTTTTTGTATAGACATCGGTTACATATTGGTTACATATTTTGACTAATGTACACAAAATTATATCGTTTCATTTAAAAAAAATTTGATGTAATACAAAATGTATTCAATTTTGTACAGCTTAGCGATCCACCTAAATATTACACAATGGTTAAAAAAAGCTCGTCAAAAATAATTGGAAAATGTACCAAATTAATCCGCAGCAGTCCATCTGCAAATTTGAATAGATAATGGCAAAAAGTGACAGGAGTCTGACGAATCCTACTTTGATTTTTCCATTATTTATACGGTGCAATACCCTATGTAAAAACAGATCTGCATTTAATATTAATCCTTTGTAGTCCAAAATACTTTCCCAATGTTTCCTCGACTGAACGAAAATAATTTCGGAATATCTTCTACTTTTAATCGTTCGGTTTTTTTTAAACTAACGATAGAAATAACTATAACCACCAAAGAATATTTAATTGAAGATGTGCAAATATTGTCAAATTCCAGAGTCGAATTGTAATAGATAATATATTAATTACGACAGAAACATACGCCAAGTGTAGGTCGACACAATACTGCAAAGGGTTAAAATAAAAACAATGTAGATAACACACCCTAAACACTAAGTATTCAACCTAATAATAATTATTATTATATTCCACCCCACAGCCAAGTAGTTTATCAACATTACATAATTCTAATTAACCCAGATCTACTTTAACCTTATTCTCATTCCTACACTCTCTGCCATTATCTTTTACCTCATTAATAACAAACAATATCACCATTAACATTCCGAATTCCAAACTGAAAAGCATTCGAGGATCAACGAACCTGAAATTTCCGAAAACTACCTACTCAAAACTACGATCAACCATGGAGAATAAACTTTCGTGAAAAATAATCCAAAAAACGAGCAACGATTCGCATTTAAAATGTTTCGCGAACTACCCCTGCGTTTCCCCTTAACAGCGAACTTCTTCGTGAAACTATTTGCCAGCTCTTCGCGAGCATTCGTTGTAGTTCTGCGAGAAAAGCGGACAAAACGTGACTGCATTCTGCACGCAAGAAAAAGAACACGAAAAGCCGTATATAAAACGTTTGCCCGCAAAACCCAACCGAGGAACCCAGGAGGCCGGTTCTTTTGTTCCGCGTGCCATGCATCGACACTGACAATTCCTGTCAACTTGGCAGCCCAGCCGACGACGGAGCGTCATCATTGTTTCCTGACGAACGGTAACGAAGGCTTCTCTCGGTGCACCTTCCAGCTTCGTTTGCGAACAAGAGAGAGGAATATGCAAAACGAAGGGTGGTAAAGAGCCATGAACCAGATGAACGACACAGTCTGTGGGCTTATTCTCACTCGGCAATGTTGTTTTATCCCCTTTTCTTCTTGTCTTTCTCCTCCTGTCTGACTTCCACCATTTCTTTGGATTTTCCTGCTACGTCTTTCCGTTAGATCAGAGATTTGTCTTTCCATCTTGGACACTGTGCTTCTTACTTTTTCTTTGTCTTCGGAATTCTAATGTTTTCTGTCATTGCCGTCGTATTTTCTTCTTTTTAGTTTGATGTTTCTCCTGCTGTCTGACTTCCACCTTTTCTTTGGATTTTCCTGCTTCGTCTTTCCGTTAGATCAGAGATTTGTCTTTCCATCTTGGACACTGTGCTTCTTCCTTTTTCTTTGTCTTCAGAATTCTAATGTTTTCTGTCATTGCCGTCGTATTTTCTTCGTTTTAGTTTGATGTTTCTCCTGCTGTCTGACTTCCACCATTTCTTTGGATTTTCCTGCTACGTCTTTCCGTTAGATCAGAGATTTGTCTTTCCATCTTGGACACTGTGCTTCTTCCTTTTTCTTTGTCTTCGGAATTCTAATGTTTTCTGTCATTGCCGTACGTATTTTCTTCTTTTTAGTTTGATGTTTCTTCAGCTTCGTTCCTTCGTTCTCTTGTATAAATTTTAAATTTCTTCTTCGTTCCTTGTTTCATCGTCATTTTGTTTTTCTATGACTTCTCTGTTTACAGATACCTTTAAGGGTAGGAACTTCTCCCTCTTTTTTCTTTATCTTCTATTTTCTTTCCCCACTGTGGCCCTATTTCTATCATTTACTTCCTCTCTTTTCCATCCGTCTCCTATTTTTCACCTCTCTCTTTCTTTCTGAAGTTTCCCCCGCTCCTATTTCTTCACCCTTCCATTCTATCTCTCTCGTTTCACAGTCTAACCCCCTTCTCTTTCCTTTCCCTCCCTCCTTTATTTTTCTCTGCCAACGCTGACAGTTATTCGCCGAGGGGGAACGTGCCGTTACTGTCCCGAATCCCTCAGTGTGTCATTAGTTTTACTTTTATCCGTTCCACGTGCTCCCAGGTAAACCGCAGCAGCGTTTGTACGGCAGGAGAACAATGGCGAGGAATATGCACTCTGTGGCCTTTGCTGGCCACATGAACAAAGTTCTAAGTACTTTTTTTTCTTCGTTTAATGGTCATTCTTTATGGCAAAGCAGTGAATTGAAATGAAGTGTATCAAAATGTTTCTCGGCTTGGCTTTAGAAGTAATTGTCAATTACTAATTAATAATGCAATTTCTTTGGATTGGTGATAAGATTTACTTTGTTCGTTGGCCTTAGATGAGAGGGATTTTACATGTTAATTGTCACAGCTTATCGGTGACCGACGCTGTATCCTGATGTTAAATTAAGTTTAACCCATTCGAGATCGTGCATTTTTTTGGAGACCATCCAGAAATACTGACAACTTTTCGCTTTATATTTACCACTTCTTGTATTTCTAATGATTGTGGCTTGTTGTCACCTACTTTCGGGTCGAAACTGAACCAAATACCAAATGTAATGTTTACACATTTGTAAGATACCTTCTATTTTAAGCTAGTCTTATTTCGAGGGCTGTTTTTTCTATAATGATTGATAATTGCAATTTAAGATCATTGCACACACGGTGTGCAATTGGTCTCGAATGGGTTAAGCGATGATGGTTCTTGTAATTTCTGTTGAATCTGTGATTGCGAGAGTTTTTCCGTTTGGGTTTAAGTGCTATGGCCATTCTAATTATCTTTTGCTGGATGATCGTGGTAGTCTGCTGAGAGGTATTTAACACGTTGATTATTTCGGTTTATCGGTGACCAATACTTATTTTGATATTAAATTGAGATTAACTAATTCTTGTAATTTGTATTGGATTTGTGACAGTGAGAATTTTTCTGTTTGCGCTTAACACTAGATTTATCGGCGATAAAATATATATTTCTTATATTTAATTAAATATATATCTCTTATATTTAAATATGTTAGATATACACCTTAAAGCAAGGAAAATTAAAACGTTGAAAAGATGATAGATTCGGTAATTTATGTTTTATACGATGGACGAAGAATATTTATTCTACGGCTCTCTCATAAACCCGTAGAACTTTTGGAAAAAATTGTGTAGCAGTCATTTTGATTGGCTTGGTAGTTCTAGTGTTAACTGCTGTGGACACTCCACTTAGGATTTATAGTATCAGGAGGATTCCTGATCCATAAGAGAAATAGTTGCCAATAGCTAATTACCTGTTGTGCTGGGTGATCGTGTAGTTGTATGAGAGGTACTTAACACATTGATCATTTCGATTTATCGGAGATCAAGACTTATTCTAGTGTTAAATTAAGTTTAAACGAAGATGATTCTTGTAATTTATATTACACCTTTGACAGTGGGAATTTTTCCGTTTGCGTTTAACTGTTACGGTCATTCTACTTAGGATCTACTGTGTCGAGAGTATTTGTGATCCACAAGAGAAATAATTGCCAATTGCTAATTACTTTTTGCGCTTGGTGATCGTGTAGTAGGATGGTAGTCATCTTACATATCAATTATTTCGGTTTATCGGTGACCAATGCTATATCCGGTGTTAAATTAAGTTTATCAAATGATGATTTTTGTAATTTGTATTATGCTTTTGACAGTGAGAATTTTTTCGCATGAATTTAATTAAAAGGCTATAATTAAAAAGCTTTCAAAACATACCAGAAATTTCATCGAAGGAAAAAAATGGATTGCTGATTTACATTCTATGACAGGGGTCATTCTCCATCGAAGCGTGCGATAATACTATACTCTTAACGTCAACGCGCGTCATTACGATCGAGTATAGAAATTATCGTTCAATATGAACTTGCACATGACAGGTATCATTGTAGCAGACATGCAATGAAAGAAGTAAATTTCCCTTCCGATGCTAATTTATATCGCGTGACTCTGATGGGAGTCAACCGTCGTGGAGGTTCCACAGAATTATTTTAGAAAGTGTTTACAAAAAGAATTCGATTGTAATTGCGGGAAGTACAGGTATTGCATAAAATTATAAATAAACAAATAACCATTCTAATTTATATCCGTAGAAATTTTCTTTACTGAATGAACTACATATTAGGGGTATCGAAAAGTAATCAAAATTTTTTCTTGCCGGCGAAAAACATTTATTTATTATAGAAATCTTAAATACTAGTCAAAAAATAATTTCCGTAATTTTCAAATACTTTTTTCTAGCGTAAAGGTACTTTTTCGATTCCCTTCTTAAAAAAGTCCTTCGAGTTTTGTTAAAAATCGTTTCCAATTACGTTTTCACTTCTCCATTTTTTATTAATTTTCGGTAACCCTAATATATCGATGGTAGAGAGCTTCCTACATGTAATATTATAATTGGTTTTGTATTTCTGCTGATATATAAATTTTTTTAAACGTTTTAAAATTAATGCGACCAACTTTCACAATTGCGAAGTTAGAAGCAATTACAATGAAGTAAGGATCACGCTGTCTGAGAAGAGTTTATTCAATATTACGAGCTATTTATAACTCCTCGTTTTCAAAGCAGGTACTGCAATAATATATGCGCTTAACTACTAATGATAGGTATGATTGATTCGATTATACTGATTGCACAACGCTCGCTTGCTTCGCCGTTTATGGCCCGAGAATATTGAGAGAGATAGAATGAACAGACAAATTTTAATTGCAATCTGCTTTTATACCTCGACAGATTGTAATAGTGCTCCAATTTTAACCCTTTGTCTTAAGATTTCTTTTCAACTTTTGATTATGGTATAAGTCAGTAGAAGAGAATTTCAGTAATAATGTTTTTGATATATGCAAATATCAGCTTAAAACTAATAATATGAACATAGTTTGATAATGTATTGAATATTTCATTATAACAATATTTAAAAAGTTTTAAATTAGCGAAATAAAATTCCACTCATGTGGCTCGGATGTGTTATGAATTTTAACACTAGAACTACCAAACCAGTCAAAATAACTGGTACACAATTTTTTCAAAAAATTCTCCAAGTTTACATAAGAGTCATAAAATAAATATTCTAAGTCTATATCAATAAACATAAAACACCCAATCGATCAAATTTTCCGTCGCTTGATTCCCCCTTTTTCAAAGTACTTATTTAATTTATTAAAATATGATAGATTTGAGGCCAGTAGTTCTAGTGTTAATGTAAAATCAATAATATGAAGACAATTTAACAACTTTATACCCTGATTAATATTTTAAATAAGCAATTTTTTATGAGCATTAAATTTCTCAAATAGGAATCCAATAACTAGGTTTAACTATATTGTATATTTAAGTATAGAACTACTAATATGAAAGTAGCTTATTAACACTGTGCCGTGTTGAAAATTCATCTCAGCAATTTTTTTAAAAGCCTTAAAATGTCCCACATTTAATGTGTCACACTAGCAATCTTTGATTAAACTTTGAACTAAAATATAATATTTTAGTAACATTGTCTTGTATTAATTATTTTACTTTAATATTTGAAAACCATTAAATCAGCGAAATCAAATATTTCGACTTAACGATGTTGTAAACTTTGATATAAAACTACGAGCCTGTAAATAATGTCATAACATTGCATCGTATTAAATATATCAACGCTGCATATTTTATAAACCATTGACTTAATGAAATGTAAAGTCACTATTTAGGCACAACTACATTTCGCAAATTTTATCATAAATCTTACGTCATGCAAATTTTACTTCATTAACGTTATATCAAACGAAATATTCCAACTGAGCAATTTTTGAAACCCAAACTCTCCTTGTTCCCTTCGTCACGACAGAAGCACGACACGATATCATAAGTCAGAGTGTTAATTAAACGCAAATTCCTGTTAAAACTTGAATATTACAACGAGAAAGTACGATTCTTCTCATAAAATATTTATCACTTTGGCACCATTAACTTCAAATTTCAGAATTCACGTGACTTTAACGCAAGAATAAACATGACGTCCTGAAATTCCTAAGAAACTTGACATCAAACACAATTAAAAATCAACCCCTACAAACTACTTCCAGACTATTTAAAACAGACCATTAAAAAATTGGAAAAATTACTTAAACCACAATGGATTAAATCACCTGAAATATTTTCACATATCTCCAAAACTAAACTTCCCCAACAAAGAGTTAAAAAAAAATGTTCCCCAACCCTTCAAATTTACGCGGAAATACGTTGAAACGATAAAAAAGCAGAAATTCCGCTCGAATAATGGAAAACAATAAAAGAAGAAACGGAAGCTAAACAATACAACACGAGTAAGAATACATCACGCTACGTAAATAGTGCAATATAATAAAAAGGAGGGCCGTATAAATAATGTGAAACGATGAAAAGTGGGTGGATAGAGAAACAGGGTGGTGGAAAGGCCGAAGGAGCAGAGAAGAGACAGCATTACATAGCCGAGACGAGTACATAGCAAGAGAGAGTAATACGCACGGTAAAAACGAGATATGCGCCGACGAGCTCTTGTCGAAACGTGAACCCTATTTCCCTGGGAATTACGAGTGGATGAGAGGAGGGTTAGATAAGGGAGGTGAGCGAGGCGCTTCTCGACAAAAGATCTTTTTTCCATTTCTCCTGGCCGTCGTTAGGTATCTCCATCTCTTTCCATCTTTTTCTATCCCCTCTACAACCCTTTCTCACCTATCCTTTTCCTCCACCGTATTCTCCCTTTCGTTCTCTCTCTTTCTCAAATATTTCTTCCTACTCTGTGCACTGCTCTTTGTCCCTGTTTCGCTCCAGCTTCCCGCGCGCACGCTTTTGATACGGAGCTCGTGTATTTTCGTGAAAATAGGCCGCATGGAGAGAAGCAGTCGTTTGTGGAGTGCTCCAAGAGCGAGCTACCATCAGTGTGTCTTCTCGTGTACGTCTGTGCACGCGTGCGCACGGCTGTAACGCTCACTGGTAACGGGGTGGTGGAGAACGAAGGGATGAAGAGAAAAAGAGTAACGGCGCTAGTGGTGGTGACCTCTTTCTGGACCTACCGCTGGCGGTGGTTGGACTCGATCGAATGGATGTAGAACCGAGTGCCAGGTGTTACAAAGGGCTACTTCTTTCCTTCGTGCTTTTAGTTCTTTTAGGTCGAGCGACGTTCTAAAATTATGAGTACTTTCTCACGTCTACTCGATGACGACGAAATCGGTATCGATTGCTTTTGGATAGGACCACGTGTTCTTCGATTTGTACACATGGGATTTTAACACTAGATTTACGGATGTTGATACCCCCATTTTTCTAAAGTGTGCCAATTTGACTTATACAGAAAAAACTGAATTTTTTGCAAAGAAGATAGTTCGAAATCAATTTACATGAAAGATTTATTATTCAAAAATTAACCAACCAATATATTATATACATGGTAATCAAATTTTGCATGAGCCAAATTGGCTCCGTAAATCTAGTGTTAAGAACTAAAGATGAGATTTGAGTAGATTTTTGCTTTTTCAAACGTGGAGAACGTGAAATTTGTAATTTGTAATTAATGAAATTTGAAATCTTGTGGGGATGTAAATTACACAGGTTGAAGTGTAGGTTTTTTGGCAGAAAGACAATTAACACTAGATCTAGCGATGGTTAATTCAATGTTTTTAAAATTTTCAAATACATATGTTCAAATGAAATAAATGGAGGGGATGAAAGACTTCGTTGATTTACCCGAGACGAAATTTTCGGTCATTCTTCGTCTTCGAACTCCTCAATGAAGATTTTGAGACTTATCTAAGAATTCCTGGATCGGTAAATACATATAATTTAAAAACAGGTTTAGTCCTCAAAGTTGTAGTTACGCGCCGATTCCGCACTTTGAGGACTGGAACTGGCTTTAATAATTCATTTTTAACCGTTAAAAGTCTCAATAATTAAAATAAAATTAAACCCATAAAAGTTCTCAAAACCCTCTTAACTCTAAATAAATCTTCAATATTCTCATAACTATTTTAAAAACATAGGAGAGGGGGAGAAAATTGCAAAAATGTACCAGTTTTAAGTCTGTTTATCATAAAATGAAAAACAAATGACAAATAATATTCATTTAACATAAATAGCTATAACTGGTTACATCTAGTTATGTAGAACATACAAATGGATAATTATTGATGTCAAATGAATATTATTTATCGTTTTTCTTCATTTTATGATAAGCAGGCCTAAAACTGGTACATCCATGCAGAATTATAAATACTTAAAAGAAATGTACAATTAAAACCGAAATAATTATTCAATTAATTATAAATGTATATTATACTATTTTTCAAATAGAAACCTCATTGAGAATTTTGAGGTTTCTATTTGAATTAAAGTAATTGTTTAAATGTCGGTTTAGTCCTCAAAACACCCATTGAGAATTTTGAGGTTTCCATTTGAATTAAAGTAATTGTTTAATTGTCGGTTTAGTCCTCAAAAAACTCATTGAGAATTTTGAGAATTAGGTTTAGATTTTAATTATAATATTTTTGAGGATTTTGAGTTTAATATCTCAGTTTAAATAATCAAAAAACTCTTTTTTCATCCTCAAAATCCTCATTGAGACTTTCTGAGAACTATATTCGCATTCAATTGCAGGCGGCAAATTTCTACATCAAAGAAATGAGGACTTTGGAGACTTAAAAATATACTAATATTTCGACTCGGGTAATCACTCATAAATTTCAAGATAGGTGTTGAAAATTGAAATAAAGTAGCATTAAAAATGTTAGGGATAGTTTAAAAAAATTCAGAGCAAGTCATGCTGATCATCGTGGTAGATCTAGTGTTAAAGCGACGGGACTATGGTGAACGTGGAGATAAGGGTTTGAACTCCAAATCAGTGGCCCCAAGTTCTAATCGTCCATCGTCTCTAGTAAAATCTTTCTTAGCTTTAATATTTTTCTCAATTTTTTTAATAATCTAAAAATAAATTAACAATAAATATTTGTAAAATTTTAAGGAATTTTTTTTGTCATTTTGTATTATCGTTGGATACATCATAGCCTCGATGATTTGAAACTTACATTGGACAGTAGATTCTTGGTAAAAAGATCAATAATTTCGAGAAAAAAACGGTACGAAATTATTTTTGACGATTTTTGTAATTCAAGGTTAAGTTGGACAAACCATAGAGAGGTTGCAAAAGATGGGTTTCTATGTTTGATAACTCTTGTCGTTAGAAGTAAAGTCATCTTTGAAGGTTAACAGTTTAACTGCTGAAGCACAATGACGACTGAAAAAATTGTAGATTGCAATGTAACAATAACGGTCGCTTACCGTTTAATAGTCTCTAAACGGAGAATGAGTTAACTCATTCCCTTCGTTGAAAAGACGTGTTCGGATGACGAGTTATTCCGTCTCTCGTGGTTAACCGCCTAACTGTGCTTGACGAGTATACTCGTCTCGAAGAAAAATTCATTTTTTTACGTCAAGGAACATTATCTTATTGAATTTGAATCAAAATTCTATTGAAAACTAAAAGATCTATATAAATTTTAATTAGGTATCCATGAGAATTTTGAGAAAAAGGAGAACGAATGGAAAAAGTTAGTGTTTCCAAAATCTACTCTGATAAATCTGCAATCAATATATCGACAATATTAGAAAGTTTAAAATTCCAGCTCTCAGAAATTTATTGCAAAATAAGAAATTTAAAAGACTTGTTTAACTGTTCGGTAACTGCATAACAGCTCGATAATATTTTATAATAGTCTTTTCCTTACTACAACGAAGTACAATCTACAAAATGCAAATTTCTTATGATTAAGTTTTATCAAGAGTATCAAGAAACTTCACTAATTAAATTATGGAGTACAAAATCAACACCCATTGTACTATTATTTATTTTAGTCTTACGCTCAGTAAAGTTTCTTTCTATTAAACGATTATATTCGTCGTCTGTTAATTCTTCTACAACATAAAAACACATTTTTAAAAAAGAATCCCACAATTAGCAGGTCATAGCTTAATTCCTGAAATGCTACGACAGATGGTAAATGATGTGCATTTTGCAACGCAACAATAATGACATTTCGCTGTTTATTAGTCTCAAGTGAATGACAGACGAGTTATCTCGTCTTCGACTAGCCAGAAGATAATTATACGTTACATCATTACAATAATCTTTGCTCTTTACTAATCTTGAATGAGATGATTCTGACGAACAAAACATTCTCAGTGGTTTGCTTTTGCATTTACCATACTTACAAATGACAATCAACAGACATTGTATTAGAAGTTCCCGATTCGTGCCGTGTCTAGATTAAAATCTACAACACGAGCGTGACTCCTTACCACCAGACAATGGTTTAACAATAGCAAGAATGGAATTAAACAAGGAATCACCATCGATCGTGTTCATAATGTTTTAAAAGTATTATCACACTTTTGATAGTCATTGTTAGACATAATTAAATCGTGTTATAGTACGTAAAAACTAAGCTTTTTGAATAATTCTTGGCTAGAGCATATTATAATCAGAAGGTATTAACACGTTGACTGCTATGGGGGTCACTCGTGACCGAGCGCTACTGAATTTAGTGAAATTTCATGTAACTTTTAAATTGTAATTTTTATGAATTTTCGTACATTAAAAAAAATATTTAAATATTGGCATTAAAAAGATAATGCTCTGCCGAATATTTATTTATCTGTATCTTTAAAGTTTCTGTTTTTTAAAGATGTGAATTTAATAGAAACACTTTCGCTTCAACAGAAATGATCAAACTAACGAAATTCCAGTGCCGCTTAAGGTGTTAATGATTACAAATTGATTGATAAATCTTTAGCAATAAACTAACAGTTTTTTTTCGTAAGAGGGTTTACCTGGTTATAAACCACCCCTGATAGAATATTAATTTGCAAATTTTTTTCCGAGCTCTCACCTCATTTGACACGGGTAACCGTGTCAGGAAGATGTCTTTTATGATAACTTTTAAAATTCCTTTTAACACCTGGCAGTACCTAATGTTACTTTTAATTTAGCTCGAGTATCACGCTAATGAGATGCAATGAAATCAAGCTATCTGCTCGAAATTTTTCTACGTGCAACACGAGGTGAACCTATAATGCTACCACGAAGGTGTTTTTTTTTTACGGACTTTCTTTCAATTCGAAGCACTCAGTTTTTGCAACACTTTTACCGCGCTAGATCGCGATTTAAGGAATGGCAACGTTGAACAGTTTCGAAGGGATAAAAAGAGGGTTGAAGAAGTCTTCGCTGAAAAGTATTCAAATGGATTTTCTGCTTTGAACTGATGTATTCGGGAAATTTCTAGTTTTATTAAATTCTACTTTCTTCTTAATGTAAAAAGAAAGTAATAGGATGACTGTAAAAAATTATTAATTGTAAAGAGATATTTCATCATTAAAAAATTTTGCGAAATGGTATTTTACTGAGTTAAATGATGTTTGTGGTTAGATAGAAATTATGTATAATCGAAATTCAAGATATTTCTTAATCTTCTATAGTCTGAATTTTCTGTGTCATCTAAATTTGAAATTTATAAAAATACTATTATAAATAATAGATTTAAATCGATTTTGAAACACAGGGTTGTAAAGAATTTCACGATTTTTGAGAGCTAAATTGCAATATGTGAGAAAGTTAAAAAATTTATTTTAAAGAATAAAAACTGAGATTTGTCTTGTGTTACTTCAAAGTTACAAGGGCTCATAGCGATTCCATTTAAAAAATCTATGTTTATAACGTTTTAGAGAATTAAAAAAATTTTTAATGAATAAAGTTCCATTTTGCCTTGACACATTGACGAAACTCATAATTTCACTAATTGGAGCAAAATGAAAATATAAAAAAATGTAAACATTTGTGAATCGTTTGATAATTAAATAGGGAAAGTACGATTTGGTAGAGGTTGGTGTCTCACTTTTAAAGAATTGCGTAATAAACTATTTTATTGAATTAAGTAGGACTTGCAGATAGAAGAGAATGATATTTAAGGTACTTCAAAAGTTTAAATATTAACATTAATTTATTCACTGTTTGCAGAGTGCTTTAATCATACACGCATAATTTTTAATCGACTAATCTACGTGCGACAGAATAACTCAAGGACACTAAAAAATCGTTGAAGTAAAAGCAAACGATCCCACGCATAAAACAAACTCGTAGAAGCTGATATTTCAACTGCGGACTGTAATCACTATTCAAACAGTGCACAAACAAATGTAACTACTTATAGCAATAAAGAAGTAACATTCAAAACTCATAAGGACAAGTATTTAAATGATTAAATAATCATTCCCAATAATTAACAATTTATTACTTACAGCCTTTTTCTAAAAAGAAAAGAAAAAAAGACAATTTTATAAAAATAGAGGTTTTCGATGTTGCAAAAAATTCAAAATTTGACCTAATTTTAGTTGACGTGCATGACACTGGAAAACCACACAAATCATTTCTGACAATTTTGGATATTTTCCTGCAACGGTTTTAAAAAAAATAGAGAGATCTCCTACATTGTTCGAAAAGATGATATTTGCAATTCAATCCAATTTCAACGCATGTATATGACAATTAAAAAATCATCGAAATCATTTACAATTCCTAACGATAATTTAGGGGTATTCCACAGAAAAAAAGTTTAAAAAAAGGTTTCCAATGTAGTAGGAAAAAGCAATATTCAAAATATGACTCAATTCAGTTCACCTATTTTGAAAATTGGAATTCGCCCATACCATTTATATCAGTTTGAAATTTCTACCTATCAATATATTCTTAAAAAGAAATTTTACATTTATTGTCAAAACTTGGACCCAAAATTCACCCCAATTCAAATTTATGCATTTCAACAGCAAAGAAATTTCCCAAACAACAATGTATAATTTCTCCGCCTGACAATCTTAGGAAAAAGGAACCTAAAAATCACAAATCTTCAATACAGTCAAAAATTACACCTAAAACCCCAATCCAATTTGAGTTAACGCACATAAAAATGAGAAACCGATGCACAATAATTCCACTTCTCTACGTCAACCAATAAAAACACTTATCACTAACCCTACCACAACAACTCAAACGACCGGTTCCATGAAATAAAAATATATAATTACTTGTTCTACTAAATAAATACTATTTTGCATCCTGCTTCCTATATTATATCAACACCATTCTATATTTCCCTCAGAAGTATATTATTACTATTTCATAACCAGTCACAGGACTTGCCACGGTTAAAATAAATATCCACAAAGCATCCATACACTTACTATTAAAACGCACACAAAGCTACCCAAACCCCATCCCTCCAACCCCAAATCTACACTAAATCTACTAGGTTTAAATACATTAACACTAGAACTACCAAACCAGTCAAAATGACTGGTACACAATTTTTCCAAAAAATTCTTGAAGTTCATAAAACAGCCATAGAACAAAAATTCTACGTCCATCACAAAAAGACATAAATCACCGAATTGACATCCTTTCCGCCACTCGATTCCTCCTCTTTCAAAGTACTTATTTAATATATTGAAATATGATAAATTTAACGCCGATAGTTCTACTGTTAAATAACTACCTTGCACAAAGATCCATCAAGTGGTAAAAAATACGATCAATTAAATAATTCATATATCATAAAAAAAAATCCGTGAAATATTTCCTACTACTCCTGCATCAATTTGAAAAGAATTTAAAAAAAAAAGTATCAACCCATTAATTTCACTGTTGCTGTAGATATAGAGTTAAGGTAACAATAAAAACCACTACGAACAACCCTCTGCAACCGAAGTCCACGTATTTCTACAATAAAAACCTCCCCAAACAGCGTACAATAACTCCCAACATCTACCCACGTCGGTACAACTAAAAGAAGAAGAAAAACGCATACGTTCGATGTTGGGTCATCATCCAGCTGATCGTAAATGTTAAACGCTCGAGCGCAGCGTGCCTCTATTACCCCGGGTGCATCGCTGCATCAGCACGCAACGACCACTCGCAGTGAGCTGGTGGTCGTTGATTTTTTCTCGTTCGGCCGAGTGCAGCCTGGAAAATAGGCCGCTCGGCCCGATGCAAAGAGAAAGGGAGGCGAGCGAGCACAACCGTGAGCGGTAAAACCCCCCTTTTGCCGAGGAAAACGTTTCGAAAGAAAGGAAGATATTGCGCCAGTATGCGTGCACCAGCAACGTGCTACGAATCCGGTGAACCTGTACGAGCACACACTTCGTTGCATCGGTGCATAGGAAGGCGGTCGTATTGCATCCATGTGCCGTTGCACCCCCTCGTAATATGGAGCGACCTTAGAGCACGTCGTTAGGAAGAAAACGCGAACGAGCGAGTGCACCGGGGAGTTTTCGTTTCTCTGATCAAAGGCATCGGGTCTAGAGCGAATATAGCCACGGAACTTTTCACTTTCGCGATTACTTTCAACCCTTTCCTTTGATTTATCGGGGGTGTGCTCGCGTCACGCTGCGACAGGAGTCTTGGGAATTTTGTGATCGTCGTGCACATCGTGCACGGTGCTCGTAAAATGTTATTAATTAGAAGGAAGTTTTTGTAACGTTTCTTTGCCTTTCTGCGTGGTAATTGCGAGTGGAATTTTTGCTATCGTTAAATTCACCTGATTATGGCTACTTTTGGGGGAGGTTCGAGGGGAGTGGAAATTGAGGAGTATTTGGCAAGAAGGAATGCACGTGAATGTTGAGTTTGGAATTTTAAGATTTGTAATTAGAAGTAACTGTAAGGTGAGAGTGTTAGATCGAAGTATGT
This sequence comes from Cerceris rybyensis, assembly GCA_910591515.1. Classification (NCBI taxonomy): domain Eukaryota; kingdom Metazoa; phylum Arthropoda; class Insecta; order Hymenoptera; family Crabronidae; genus Cerceris; species Cerceris rybyensis. The sequence goes on from OU342795.1 coordinate 11,554,617, forward strand.
TATTTGGGAAATAATCATTAATTAATTTGAACTATTAATTGTCACTCAAACGACCGGTCTCTGTTGTCATAATCCTGAGAAAAATTCTCCTCAACCCTTTAGGGACGGAGACTTTTTTGACTATTGAGATATAATCATTTATTTGGCAATGAAAATCCACCTCATTAACGGAAAGTCAGAATGTTAAGTAATAGAAGTTACAAATTACTATTTGCGTTATCATATTTCATCAGTTATATTTCAATTTTTCAACTCTAACTGTGTATACATGAGTCGATAAGCTATAATCACATTTTTTATCAGACCGCGTATATGCGCCCTGAATGGGTTAATGGAGATTCGTGAAATATTTTTAATTATAAATATTTATGATAGAATACAAAGTGGATATCGAAAATCAGAGATAACACCAGGAACATAAGTCCATCAGAGTCGATGGCAAACCATGTCGCGGCAAGTTATCGTTGTTCTAACAAACTTCAAACTCATTGTCAGCTGGAAAGAATGTGTTTGAATAGAATACTGGCCATGTTCAAATAGCAATGGAATCAACGTCTTTCCTGTAAGATATGGTGTTTAATTTTTCGCACCATGGATCGCATCATGTCCGTTTCACGTCGTGTTATGAATGACACGCGGTTATTTAAGGCTGGTCTCAAGGGATGTCATGTGATTGCTGATACGAATGCAAAATTACGAATATGGAGCGCCATGAATGTGAACATTAAATATGAAAGGAATGTACAGTCGGTAAACGATATATTACGGTATTAATGGTGTTCATTTTGAAATGTATTTCGTTATCTGCCCTGTAGATTCTACGGTTTGTCATGATGACGTGGTGTATGGGTTTCTTCACCATAAATAATGCGGGAGAAAATTTAATTGCAAAAATATGCGGACTTATGTTTAATGATTTTTATGTGAAATGTTTATCTATTTTTATACGACTGTACTTACTTATAATGTAGAATTATAAATTCTATTGTTAATTTTAACGTCTCTTTCTGTTTTATATTTCCAATGAAGTTATGATCATTTTGATTAGAATCTATGGTTTTAAGTTTGGAAGCATGACGATCGTGACGTGCGATAAAATGTGAAAAATAATTATGTACATAAAATTTTTTAGAAGTAACAGATAAATAATGGAGGATGGAGAATTAACGAAATTAATTTATGTTAAGTAACAATGTGCAGCAACAAAAATTTAGATGGACAGGGTAACATTCGTTGTAATTATACATAATTAATATTCTGGAATAATCAGACACAGAGACCTTACATTATTACATTTTTATATTATTTAATTATCGTGATACTCAGCGTAACACTAATAAATTCTATAAAATACCGATATTTTATGAAAAAATGCTACGTAAATATGTTAAGCAGTTGTTGAAAATGAAATAATATTCTATACTTTTATGTCAGTCTACTGAGGAACAAATTGTTTTAAATTATTCAAGAAAAAAATGTGTTGATCGATACATTCCTTGTAAGCGAGAATAATTTCCTAAATTGCTGAACTGCTGTATTTTTTATTACCCGAAGGAAATACGAATCAGCGTAAAAATAGCATCGTTCATGCACTTTGACCGTTTTCTATGACGTCAACATTAAATTACCTTTTCAGAAACATAAATTATCGGCATTCTGCACCACTCTATTCGCATTGATCAAATATTCCTGGACAATTATCGTTCGTTCGTTCGCATACAGTTTTCCCTCATTTTCCATCCACGTACGTATACACAAAACTAACACCATAAAAACATACAAATGCACAATGATATTTTCTCCTGCTGCAGGTGCGTCCAATTTTCAGTGTGACTGAAAATTATGTATTTCACGGTTTTATTCGCATGGAAATAAATCTTCGTAAAATAACGACATTTTTCCAGCAAAGTCGTAAATTTACCACTCTGTTAGACTTCCATGTATTTGTTACAGTTAATATTTCATTGCATTTTTCTCGGTTCTTTAAACTTCGCGTAAGAATACGTTTCAACTTGTACAATATTCGTCGAACGACTTCAGTTGCTTTTTTGTGAAAATAAAATACATAATCTTTGAGAAATTTTGTTCATACATTATTATTTAATGTACCATAGTCGCAGTGGGTTGGAAGCCACCTAAAACAGTAAATTTAAACAAAAAGACTATAGCAGGTTTATGGCGGGTCAGGTGGTAGAAGTTCAGACTTATAATCAATAGGCTCGAGTTGAAGTTCCTCGACATATCTGGGAAATTTAACTAATTTGTTCTATGTTATATGCGTATCATAGATTCGATGGTTCGTAATTCTTCTACAAATTTAGGTCTAGACAAAACGATTATAGGAGATATAAAATTAAGATAATTAACGAGATAAGAGTTGAAACTTATTATCAATGTCCCCGAATTCAAATTTCTCGCAATCTTTAAAAAATTTGTCAATTATTCAAACTTCATGCTCTCTGAGACTTTGTAACTTTAAAGTAACATAAGACAAAGCTTTAAAGTCAATTTTTTAACTTTCTCAAATATTATTATACAATTTAGCTCTCAAAAGCCATGAAATTCTTTACAATTCAATGTTTAAAAATCAGGTTCAATCAATAATTTAAAATTGCATTTCTATCATTTTCTATTGTGCTACTGTGCCACTGATCTTCAAATGCCACAGAAAATTCGTACTATAGAGGATTAAAAAACTTTAAACGAATAAAAGTAAACAGTTTAAAAAAGAACAAAGTTAATTGTACTATCCGTAGTACTTATTTATGCACTCAGTACGTAATAATAATTTATTCATTTCACTCTCTACATAATCAGATACAAGCCAGAAAATATTTAAATTCACAGCGAAACATTAAAAAGAAACACACTCATAGACAGACATCTAGGAAAAAGGTGCATAAAAACCTAAAAGAGTATTAAACGAATAAAAACAGTCTAAAAGAAAAAAAAAATTATGAGTAATTGTGCATATATGTGGTACTCATTTGTGCATATATAATAGTTTAGACACATCAGCTTTATCTTCCTCTGCATAGTCACTCTGATAAACGGACATGTAGACAGAAAAAGGGAGGAGACACTCTGCGTGTTAAAAACAGAGAGGGAGAGGGCAACAAAAAGAGAAGAAAGTGACAGAATGAGAGAGAAAAGAGAGAGTATGAGAAGAAACAGAAGGCGTGGGTGTACGAAGGAGAAACAGAGAGAGGAAATAGAAGAGAATAATAGGGGAGAAGAAAGAAAAGAGAAGGGGAATGTCCCCTTTTATGCCTGCGTTCGTATGATGTGCGTCTATGTGTGAGAATACCACCACCGGAAGTTGGAGGCCACTGCCTGACCTTGCATCAGTCGGTCGGTCGGTTTCAACTCTGGCTAGCAGCCCCGTTCAACACTCGATTATATACCCGGTGTCCCGTGATCATGGGATAAACACGAACGAAAAGACCTCGATAAAGATCGAACAACTGTCTCCTTGCAAATGAAAAAGTACCAAGTAGAAAGAGTGAGAGAGTGAAGAGAAAGAGAGAAAGTAGAAGAGAGTATGAGAGACATAAAATGAGAAAAAAGGCGAAGAGAGACGAAAGAGAAATACTATCGTTTCGTCCTGGAGAAACAGAGTAAAGGGGAAAAGTTCTCAAAAGAGCGGTAGAATTAGAAATTTTGCATGTTCGGATAATTAATTAAGCGATTTTTGTGTCTAATTAATGAGACATGGGAAGTTAATCAGAGATAGAAAGTCAACTACGGTCGAACTTGTGAAGCCTATGATTTCACCTGAATCGATGGGAACTGGGACGATCGGTTTTGGTAAGAGGGAAAATAAAAATTCCATCGGTGAATGATGAGTACGTAACATTCGGAACAATTGAACAGGTGTTTTCTAAAAAGAGACTCGAACGTGATAAAACGGGTATCGTGGATGGAAGGTAGAGGAATGAGTGACGTCAATCGAAAGAGCGAAAATACAATGGAAAATGGAGTTTAAAAATCCGTTTATCTCCAACGGCTGTGGTGTATCTGCCGGCAGAAGTGTTACGGTAAACGATAAAATCGATCGGAAAGTATCCTATGAAACAATGGTACAGTTTTTCTTCTTTCTTTACCACTGTCCTATTTATTATTTGACGTCGTTTGGAAATTTCAACGGTTGAAATGTTGCACCGTTTTATAAAGCCTTCAAACATGCATTTTTTATTGTATCGTCGAACTTAAGATTCTTTTTTGTCCCTTATTTTTAATATTTGCAGTGTTTTTATCGAGTCATTGTCAATATAATCTTCTTTCATGATTAATATTCTATGAGTGTAATCCAGAATATGAATATTTTATAATAATTTTGTACTTTGGCTCAAGTACTTGTTTGTTTCGTGAAATTCGCTGTCGTTAGTTATTAATTTTTGTTTACTCATTAGCAAGTAATGATAGAGAACTTGAAGAAGTAAATTAATTATTCCCTATATGTTCTGGACTTCAGTAAACTTCTGCAAAAGTTACAATATAAGAAAACTCTTTCTCTTAGACATTGATTTTATATTAAACTAGCTGAAAGCTCCAGTGCTTCGCTACGGTTTAATCGAAACTAAAAAAAAAAAACCTTAAAATTTCGAATTTTGAAAAATCCTTTCTTAGTGGGTGCTTACACCCTAGATTCTAGGGCCTAGAAGAAACGCTCATGGAAAATTTCAAGTTTCTAGGTAAAGTAGTTTCGGCTCTGCGTTGATGAGTTTGGCCCATACTTCAACCCCCCAAAACCCCCCCTAAAATTTCGAATTTTTCAAAACCCTTTCTTAGTGAGCACCTAAGACCCAAGGAGAAGGTATGTTCCAAATTTCATTGCAATCCGTTCTGTGGTTTTTGAGATTTCGTGATGAGTGGATGAATGAGTCAGTTAGTCAGTCAGTGGTATTTGAGCTTTATATACTAGATATTCAGTTGTTGAAATTAATTCAAAAATGAATTGTTTCAACTAGGAAGATTGAATCGTGCTTTTAAAACGTACTTCAATATTGCATTGAATAATCATAGAAAAAATAAACGACAAATAATTGAAATTATTTGTACATTTTTGTTCTTTAAGAATTACACTAAACAGTGGCCCATTTACATTATTTTTTTGGATTTAAACAAATGCATAAACATCTTTTCAGGTTGAGTGAAAATCAAGGTCTATTATAAATATTAAATTTTATTACTTTAACGTAAGTTTCTTTTCTTGCAGTTGTAATTAGACTGCTTTCAGATTAGCATTTGTGCGAAGTAAGGTCCTCAGACACTTACTAATAATGTATCACTTATTGTTAATGATGAATATAATCCGTAGTAGAACACTTATTAAATATTTCACGCTTAATTTAACACTAGAACTACCGGCGTCAAATCCGACATATTTTAATAAATTAAATAAGTACTTTGAAAAAGGGGGAATAAAGCGGCGGAAAATTTGATCTATTGGGTGATTTATGTTTATTGATACTGACGTAGAATATTTATTCTATGACTCTTATATAAACTTAGAGAATTTTTGGAAAAAATAGTGTACCAGTCATTTTGACTGGTTTGGTAGTTCTAGTGTTAATTAACTATTCCAACTATTGTCTAAATAGTAAATCGAATTTCGTACTACGCAATTACTAATAAGTCTTATACTACGAATTATAATTAATTATTATTGCAATTATTTTATTAAGTAGTAGAAAGTTTTTAAAAATACTGTTTCAATTCTTACTGTTAATCTTTACGGTAAATAATCAATGTAATGTTTAAATAATTCCCTGTTACACCTAAAGTAAAATGTAAAAATATTACCCGGCCTGAATATTAATTTGAGTCACTGAACTCCCATAGATTTCGTAACCTTAAAATATCAGGTCCATTTTAAGACTTCGCGAATCTACGAAGGATTTTTGGACATCTTTCTTAACAGCAGCTTCAAACACGAGCGTTAATTTCTAATTATATAAATTACAAACAGAACATTTATATTACGTTCGTTAAATTATAACTTGCAAGTACTTTCTTTCCTTTTCTTTTTACGACAAATTAAAGCGACGCCACGTAAAAAAAAACGGTCCGCCGTACGCGTGATGTTTTTATGGTTTACAAGTAATTACAGGGGAGCAATTTTTCAAAGCGGTCTTTCATACTCCTTATTAGACTGTACACGATGGAAGAAATATTTCCCTCGGCATTGGATACTTTTTCATTCGAGTACACATTACCTTTTGCGTTGGAAAATAATTATCCGGTTGCCACGAGAATACCGACGATTTTTCATGAGATCGTCAAATTACTTTTCTTCCATCGCAATCGTAAAGGCTTTCGTGTGATTAAAATTAACAAGTTATGTAATTTCAATATTACCAGCGGAAGAAAGAATTCTCCTGAATGTAAGAAAATTCGAAGTGCCGTCTATTTAAAGCGTGTTACCGTGGAAGTAGATTCGAGATCAATGAAACCTCTTAATCTCATTTTAGTTAACGCTAGAGCTACTCGAGCCGATATATCTAGATATTCTACATACGTATACCTCAGCAAAAATGGAACGCAAGGAACTAAATCGATCAATTTAGTAATTTACATGTCGCGGCACAAATCACGAAAAATCTCACAAAGTTCATTATTATAAGCAATTGTTTTACAAAATTAAAAGTACCTCAATTTATCTTTAATAGTTGCAGTATCAAAGAGAGGATAAGAAATATTATAATGTCGTATTAAATTGAAAAAAATTCTAATTCTTAGTTCTTTGACTTTGTAATTTTATAATCCAACAAGTTGTTAAACAGACGCTACATAATATTATATTATTATTGTATTAAACAGTAATTCCTTTTTATATGACTTCTTTTGTAACTGTGTGAAGAATAATTTAGAATGAAATTGTTGAAATAAAAATTGACTAGTGATCATGGAAATAATATTGATCGTTTCGAATGATAGTTATAATAATTCTTCGACCCTTGCTCTCTAATTTTATTATTCAATTCTGAGTTAAACAGCGCGAAAAGGATATTGTACTATCCTACTGTGTATTAAACGTTAAATAACATACCAGTTCTTAATCCCTTGCTTTCTAATTTTATAATCCAATCTTGAACGTACCTGTAAAAAAGAGTTTCAATTAGTACGCTGTAAAAATGAAATAAAATTCGGCATAAAAATGTAATAACTGATAGATAGGGGGTCCGATTTTTAAACGACATTAATATATTTCATTCTATATTTGTATAATTTAAAAACCATGGGAAGTTTTCTACACACACAAATTTCAAGAAAAAAACAGGAGATCAGTATATACACAAACTAAACAGCAAAGTGAAAAAAATTCTTTTCGTCCATTAATAAACATTATTAACACTAGATATACCAAGAAGAAAATACACTTATTCCAAAATTTTTTTTATAAATCCTAAAAATTCTAAGGCAAGCGATAAAATCAACCAAGCTCTTTCCCTCTTTCAATTCTCTTTTCTATCATATCCATTTGCCAATTGTAAACATATTAAATTAATAAGTAAACTAAATTTGTCAATACCTCGTCTGACATCAACACAAATCCGAATAATTCAAAAAGGGGAAATAATTATAACCAATAATAATAATCCTATTGAAAATAATATCAAAATAAATCATAAAATTACGAGAAGAGTTCAATGAACACGAAGTTAGGTTGCGAAATGACTCGTGTCACTTTTCGCAGCAACATATCGAAAAGAGTGCTTCGAGTTCGCTGAGGTCGGCGTTGTCAATACTATTCCTTTTGATCGGCAGAGAAGCGGGACATTCGATGAGGACAAAATATAAACGTCCATCGAAGATCGGATATGGGTCCCTTTAACAGACTGAGGCTGTAATATGGGGCATTCAAGCCGATAGGACAATATTTCATCTCTCTTTGGGTGATCGAATTTTGGCCGGCAAAAGAGAATCCAAGGAGACGCTTCGTCGACGGTGGAATTATACGCTGAGTGATTTTGTAGCCGATATATGCTGGCAGCATCGAAATAGACATGAATGCCTTTCTTGAATTCTTTATGGATCCTGACACGTTGATAAGTAATCAAAGAAATTTTCTGTGACGATTTATCATCCTTTTTTGAATGGGAGAATTTTGGTCGTGGATAGACTGATCATCTACTTAGAAATAAAATCAATATCTAGCGAATATTAAGATAGATGCTTTTGATGGATTTAAATTGAAACATTACTTGTGAATTTTTTAAAAATATTTCTTATCATACCGAATGCCACGGAGGTCATTGGTGACTGGGGTTATTGGATTCAATGAAATTCTTTATATATTTAAATTATAATACTCACGAATTTGCTAATATATTCGACATTTAAATATCGCTGTTACGAAAATAAAATACTGTTGAATGTAAATTTATTTTTATGTTTAACATTTTTGCTCTAGAAACAATGGAACTAGCGGTGCCGTACATTGCGTTAATGATGTTTGACTTTTCTCTCAATAGATACTCGAATTTTGATCATTGATAATAAAGTTGTACAGAGAAATATTTAAAGTTGATATGCTAGGAAGCCTGAAATAAATGACTTCCATAGATTAAATTTACAAGTTGATGTATGAATTTTTAAAGAATATTTCTGAACACTATTACATCCTTCTTTCCAATCAGCCACTCAAATTTTCACGAACATTAATGAAGTTATTTTCAAATGTAATTAAAGGTTGATATTCTCAGAAGATTAAGATAGACGTTTACGAAAAATTAAATTTTGGACTTTATCCATACATCTATAGGGAATATTTCCTGATTCTATTTCATCCCTCTTTAGGTAATCGAATTTTAATTGTTAATAGTGAAGTTATCTTTAGAATTATTATTAGTTTATATACCAAGCAGATTGAAAGAGATGTCTTTCACGGATGTCATTTTCAATTTGATAGGTGAATTTTTTAACATGTTTTCTGTCACCGTTTCATCCATCTCTAAATAATTAAATTAATAATAACTAAATTAATTCTCAATTGATAATAGTGAAGTTCTCCACAATTTTGGAAAATACACTGGGGAAGTTAAAACAAGTAACAGCTGATAAGTTTAAGTTATAAATTGTACTGTATACTTTAAAAAATATTTTGTGACACTATTTTACCTATCAACGCTAAAACTATAAAGTCAGTCAAAATGACTAATCCTCAATGTTTTTTAAAAATTCTCTATGCTTAATAGGAGATCCGTAGATTAGATATTCGACGTCTACTTTAATAATTAACCTGTTAACTGCGTTCGACGTGTATACACGTCAATTCAAAGTTCTATTGCGGCAGTCTTTTAACACTAAATTGTCAATTCCTTATCGACTAAATATTTAAAAATTCCACGTTTCGCTTTCCTCTTTTCGTAAAATTTATAACAGAAGCATTTACTTAGTCTTTAACGTATATTTTTTTAATAACTTAATACTGCACCCTGCGAGAGGTTCTCAAATTTAAATTCTGCAGTTAGCTGGTTAAAAAGTACCTTATTTTATATAGTAAACTATTATAGATGTTATGTCAGTAGTTTTAGTGTTAACAACAGAATTTTAACAACTAACGAAAATAGTCACTGTAATAAATTTAGTCAGCAATGTTAATAAAATTAAGGGGATACTTGATTGACAGATCGCTTGGAATTTGTTACGTAACTGTCTAACAAATTATATAATCTTCTTTGTTTTTATTTCAGTACTACCGCCATCGAGTGAATGAACTCTCGCTAACAAAAGAATTTAAAGAGATCCTTTATTGATGCCAAAACCAAACGAATTCCGTCCTTAACCGTATAATATTTTATTTCCCTTGGAGCAATCAAATTTCAATTGCAAATAATATGTATCAAGGTGTATTTCAATCCACAATATGAAAACGTTTAAACGAATGGCCATCGTACATTTTATTTATAACTCGACGCTCGACTGATTGATAAACGATTTCATTTTCTTTTTTACTTTGACATTTTAATTGAAAGTGCTTCATGAAAGTAAAATAAGCTTCCTGTGCAATGTTTGTAAGTTGATGTCAGTGAATGAATGACGGCAAACAGTAGTGAATAAGTAGTTCAGATTTAATTAAATAACGGCGCGTCACGGTGTTCAGAAAGTCAAATCACAAAACCTGCCATTTTGTTTGTCACATTTTCAATATATTCCTTTTCTTTAATGTGGTTTTATGTTGGAAAGAAATCGCCAAATGCGAAGAAATACATTCAGGCGGCTCTCGACTTTCGCACATTCTATTTTTACACAATTCCCTATTCCGCAACAGACGTAAAAATTCAATTTTTTAATGTTTTTTATCACTTTTTCAAAAAATGTTTGTCTCCACGCAATCATTGCCACGAAGTGCTGTATCTCGCACTCACTCACAGATTGTCTATGATTTTCTAATATTGCCTACTAGATGTTAGAGTATCTCAAGTTTACGAAGAAACCACATTAACATACAATTTGTAATATTTTTCATATATCATTCTACTTTTGAATATTCAACATTCGCACATTTTCAGGAACCCCTTGTGTGCGAAAGTCGAGGGCCGACTGTACTTTATATACCTCCAAACTTTCATCTACTATTAATTAATCACAAATTTAATTATTAACAATTTCTAATGGACTTCCTTCCAAAAATAGCAATATTTATCGCGGTTTATTTTTCGAACAACAAATATCCTATTCTCGTAGCACCAACATAAAGTAAAAATCGCAGCCATTCTCCCGCCAAATGTACTTTAAATTTCCACAACGATCTAACTCGTTGCTTGTTTAAAAATACCTTTCCTATCAACGATTTAACTCGTCCCCTACCTAAAAGTAGCTTTCCCATCGACGAATTAACTTGTTTACGCCGGATAAAATGTTAAAATTCAATATAAAACGCCAACATAAAGTAAAAATCGCAGCCATTCTCCCGCCAAGTGCTCTTTAAATTTCTAGAACGATCTAACACGTCGCTTGTTTAAAAATACCTTTCCTATCGACGATTTAACTCGTCTCCTACCTAAAAGTAGCTTTCCCATCGACGAGTTAACTCGTCCATCCTAGCTAAAAGGTTAAAACTCGCCTGTAAATAAATAAACGTACAGGGAAACGAGGTTTCACCGAAGAATCGATAACCGCAGCTACGTAGTAGCTTTTTAAAGATCGAGACTCGAGACTTAAGACCCGATGTTCAACGACGACGCTTCTGCATCGATGGTGTGCACTTCTGTATACACAACTGTTCACACACAAAGAAGACAGAAGAGGTAACGTTGAATGTTGGTTCCGTTACGTAAAGAAGGGTGCAAGGTGACAGGTTGGAAAAGCCACATCGAGGAGAGGAAACGACGGGCCAACAAAAGCAGGGTCAAAAGAATGCCAGAATCAATTCACATAACAATGTAGAATGTTTTGAATTCGCGAGATACAAATTTTGGACGACGAGAATTTAACGGTTCACTTTTGCTTTCGGGCTCGTCGATAATCGCAATTTTGTAGAGGAAACTCTGGAATATACAGGGTGTTTCATAAACATTATGCGCGATTTAGATAGAATTGTTAGAATTGTTGTGATTTAGGTAGAATTGTTAGCATTAGTCTGTATTATCTGTTTTACTGTAAGTACATCAAAATAATGCAAATTTTAACAAAGTATTTTTTATAGCGTATTGAAGGTTGTTGTTTTTCATCTTGGATGAATTAATCTTCTTGTTTCGAAATTGTAACGAATAATTATTAAAATTTCACACCAAATTTTGCAAAATTTTAATATAATATTATAGGAATAGAAAGGTTTGTACTGGAAGTGATATATGTACATCAACTATCATTTATTTGAAGCATCTTAATTCAATCAAAAATATTAACGCACACCGAAACAGTGACGTCACATTTTTAATGATAATGCGCATTTTAATTCATCAGATGCATAGTTCCACACGATAAAATTAACACATGATAATCATTATTGCAATACTCCATTTGCAATTTATCAGAGAACATAAATAATGTAAAATATAAATAATAAATATATATATTCAATTTTTTTTTAGAAATTGTGCTGGTTTGTATTAAAACATTCCCTCACGAATCGCAAATTTTGTACAAATAATAATTTAACTGGATATTACAATTATAACATCCACATAATAAAGCATTTCTGATGCTAGTGCAGATTTCAAACTACTGGACTCATTTAGGATTCACGTAATTAAAAAAAAAATGTATTATTAACATATTGTAGCGTAAAAAATAATATCGCAAAGTAAATTTTGGCATCAAGTATTATCCGATCGAAGCTGAAACGTGTCTTGCGAAACGATTGATGTTATCTCCGATATTTTTCGTGGATCATAAATGTGCACACTTGTCTATACAAGTGTGACGCAAGAAGAACAAAAGATACTCGTTGCAATGGAAATGCATTGGCACTGAAGTGAATTGACAGCAGGCGGACGGAGATTAACAAAATATTCGACGAAGTGATACACGATTCGAAAATAGCAAACGGAACTTGCCGATTCATGTTATCCCATTTTGAGGGTGTGACGCACGAGTTTAGTAATTACGCGCCTTAAAAAGTGCCTTACGGCGCACCCACATTGATACATGAGACGTGAAAACAATATGAAAATCTCTACTTTCTAAAATGGAAGCAAAGATTTTACAAGTTTGTCTCGCAAAATGAAATTCGAGACTTTCTGTTTCACCTGATCAAAACAGAATTTTTCACTTAAATTATAACGAAAGGAGCTTTAACTCATGACATTTTATTAATGGCAAATAAAGCGATTGTATGGTAGAAAAGGAATGTTTCGTATATCAACCTTTAATAATTAATTAGATATGTATTATAGAGTTGTAGGCAACGGTAAACTATTCAAAAAAATTATTTCTTGTGTTTGCCTTAGTGTAATTAACACTAGATTTACGGATTTTGATATACCTATTTTTCTGAAGTGAGCCAATTTGAATCATACAAGAAGATTGGAATTTCTTGCAAAGAAATTGGTTCCAAATCAATTGAAATAAAAGATTTGTTATTAAAAAATTAACCAACCAATATATTATATAGGTAGTAATCAAATTTTGAATGAGCCAAATTGGCTCCTTAAATCTAGTGTTAAGAATTATTTTCTGGTTAGAAGGTTTAGTTAAAATTGTGAATCTATATATGCAATGTTTTTCCGAGTGGAAATAAATTTTTCAGCCGATTTAAACTACTGGACCATCCCATTAAAATTTTCAATGACTGAAAAATAGAAATTTCAACGTTTTCAATTGAAAAATACATTTTCAAGGCTGCATTAAATTGTTACTTATGAGATGAGTCAATAAATATTCTCATATGTGACAAATAGCCCGAAAAAATTAATATATGTTCGTTTAGATAAAATTATGAATGAATACTATTAATGATAAAACATTTAATACTATGATTCGAGTGACTGCTAAAATGAAATCAATTTTTAACATTAGATTCACAGAATATATCAATTTATTCAATAGAGATTTTGTTGCTATACATAATACATAGAAAATGTAAAATTAATTTTTAAAAACAAATGTTGGTCTTTAATTATAAATAAAATATATGTTTTCCTCTGTTTCTTGTCCGCCAAAAATTATTTCTTTCTTAACAATTTTTGATATATCAATGATACTAATTCAGTGCAGTTTTATATATTCTTTAAAACAAACGCCTGAATGTAACGTTAAATGGTCGCGAATAAAAAACGAAAGACTAAATCCGCAGATAATCATTAAAATCGCAGAACGAAATGTTCCGTGAGTCGCAGATAAGCATCGAAACGAAGAACACGGAATATTCCGTGTCGTTTAATTAAATTTTTTTGAGAAATTACTCGTCACGAATGGAAACGAAACAGAGACATGCCTCGAATCAGGAATATTCGTCGTTGGTTAATCCTCCAACACGCGGTTACATATTTTCATTGTAATCTGTTTAGTAGTCTTTATCTTATCACGTTTCTCATCATGCGTCTATTATCTCCCATCTTACGTATTATCTGCGATAATTTTTGCCTGAACTTCCATAATTCTTTTAACACTACAACTACCAAGCAAGTCAAAATGACTCGTATCTATTTTTTTCCAAAATTATCCAAGTTTACAGGGAAGTCATAGAACAAATATTATACGTTGGTCTTATAAAACATAAATTACAGAATCGATTACTTTTTCCATCTCTTGGGTCCCCTTTTTTCTAAGTACTTATTTAACATTGAAATATAATAAATTTAACGTCGGTACTTCTAGTGTTAAAACAGAAGGTGTTATCTTTTTTCGAATTCTGGAAACAAGAAGCTCTTTTCTGACCTGTAAATCGTATTCTCTTTATTAAATTCGGCTATTTCTACTACTTTTCAACAAAGCTTCTTTTACTGTCACTAAAAAAAGAATATGTCTTACAGCGACTAAATTTCCTTTCCATAAATTTTTTTCGATGAAAAGTTAGTACAAGAGATTGTAGTCCACGAAAATAAAATTAAGTAATTGGTATAAACAAATAACGAAAAGAATAATGCAACAAAGTGATACTAAAAATTTGATGGTTTACCAATTAAATCTCTACCTCGACCAGAACTATTTTCCCTCTCCATTTGCGAATTCTATCCCACTAAAACAATTCCGCAGTACCAAATAACACTTCACACCAAGCACAAAAGATCTTTTTCACTGTTCATCAGTGATAAAATTTCACGTATCACTCTTGAAATCTCATTTCGATGATAAAACAGATCACAGAATCACAATCCCTAAATTCGACTGCTGAAGTATCAAAAGACACACGAATTCCTCAATACCACCAACCAACAAAGTAATACCAGAAATTGCGAATAATCCAATTAAATTAAGCTGCCCTCGCTATCTCCGTGTCAATAAAACTACCTCCCTTGTTTGCTAAATAAACTCTGTTCCATTCCAACAATCTCATAGTTACAAATAGGATCCCTACCAGACACAAAAACTCTCCTATCATCCATCACCCAAAAAAATATGCCCCTTCACCAGCAGTCTCTCTCCAATAACAACCCAAACCACGAAATTGCGATTTCAATCATAGCATTTGTGCTTTCAGTAGTTATATGCGCACAAAAAATAAGCACGTTATAATCCATGGACGCATATACGTGCTTATAATCTACGGACGTATATAAGCGCTGATAATCCACGAACACATATATGCACTTATAATCTGTGGACGCATATATACGCTCATAACAATCGGTGCATTGTGCTCTATAAGCCAATACAGTATACCTGTTTTTGTGCGATAGATAGGGACCGCATAAAAGAAACCGCACAAAAAAAGAAATATTCAGAAATTTCATAAATAATTGTTTACGACTTATTAGAAAAAAATTTTTTTATGCGGTGGATAGGGACCGCATAAAAAATGTCGCGCTTGAAAAGTATGTCAAAGATTTATGAAACACTGAGAGAGTGTTTTCAAACAAAAGTAATAATTAAATTATACATGGAAACGTTTAAAAAAAAATTAATTTCTCATTTTACACATGGAGAAATTTTCAAAATATACATAATTTACTGCTGCTCGTCGTAGTCCAAAACGCGCATCTTCTTGTGATGCGTAGTCTGCTGATAACAAACGAGCATAGCGTTTGGAGCCGAACAGCGTTTGTAGTGTACATGTGCACACTGATAGAAAACTTTGCAACAGTATATAATACCAACACCAATGGAATTCATATACCGCACAAAATAAAATCGCATAAAATAGAACCGCACAAAAACAGGTTTTACTGTATTTGTGTGTAATTGCCAACTATTATATATAATTACCACTAAAACTTAGGCCAAAACCAGATCTTCCTTTTTCCTCAGAAAAACAATGTGTTTATACACTCCCTCGCGTACCTGAGGGCGTGTGGGAGTCATTGGGAGTTAAACTGGAGGACCTAAATGAGATCTAACCCATACTTAATCCAGAACAGAGTCCCAAAACCCAGTCTAGCAAGCTGAACAGACCCCTGAGGAACTTCCCTCTGCGCTCCTTGTGGGCTTTCCTTCCACGTGACTCGGATAACCTGGGGTTCGTCAAACCCGTACCTGACCAGCGAACTGGGCAGGCCCCTGAGGTAAATAACTCCTTCCTGAGGAACCATTATGGGTTCTTCATTCCCTGGCTCAGGTAACCCCGAGTTTGCCAAGGACATACCTGACTAGCGAGCTGGACTGGTTCCTGAAGGGAATGAGCCAGATCTAACTCAGACTTGTAGCTTAATTTGATGAATATTCAAGAATTCATTGCATTTACGAAATTTAGTGACGATTATACATAATTATTAGACTGCAGATTTTTATGCATTTATGACAAATTAAATGCGGCTAAAATATACAAAAAGGACATGATATAAGAATATATGTAAAATATCTAAAGTATGGTATTTGTTGTAATGTTTATTGAGTGCAATAAATCCCTAGATAGGTTTTCCTGTCTCACCTGCATTTGTGAAACTCGAAATTTGCATAAACATCCGCAGTCTAATAATCATCAGATTAATCATATTTACCGTAATGTACATACGATGTAAGTTGTCCTGGACTGTCGTGAATATGAGTGTTTGTGATAATCGTAGTTTTTCATTTTTTTATATTTATCTTACAAATTACAAGCAATTAAATCCGTTACATTTTTTCCCCTTCATTTTGTTTCCCCTAGTGTATTTGTTTGACATTTTTAAATATACTCAGTGTTGATTTTACAACAGAATTAGACATTGGCTGAAGTCAGATCGCGTAATTTAATGTACGGTTGTTTAAATAAAATCAAACTTACAATTCCAAAAGATCCAATTCCAAGATACAAACAATATTATCTCTAATACTGTATTCATTCGCAATTATTAATCTTCAAAATCGCCTCTGGTCACTGCATGCAACCATCCGAGGGATAAAAGTCGACGAAGATATCCCCGGTCGATGGTACGAGAAGATGGAAATATGGAAATCCAAAAATAGCGAGAACGAAGGCCCTCCGGGGGTAGATAACACGGCGGGGATGGAGATTCGATATTTCGAGCCCTACGCCCGTATCTGGGCGTTGCCCGATAAACCGGGTTGTCCTGGGGGTGGACTGAGAGGGTGGAGGGTGTACGGAAAGGGAGTCCGAGGGGGTTGACGAGGCTGCTGAGTAACCACGGGTGTGCAGAAAGGGGTGTGCTCCGGCTCGAGGCAGCCGGATTCGTTTTAATCAAACCCCTCAGACCGAGTCACCCCCTTTTCTCTCTTTCCCTCTCATTTCTCCCTTTTTCCTTCCCCTTCTGCTCACCGTGCCACGAGGAACGACCGAATTGGCGCGACCGGTGTTTCTCTGTCACCTCATGGTGTCGTATCGTCAACGAAGAATTGCAGTTTACTAAACGCTGGTATCAGGCTTTTGTGATTTTCTTCTCGCGTTTTCGCTGCTTAACATCTCGCTGGTGATTATTTATAACGTTATTTGCGTCGAAGTCCTTTAACGCTGTGCTCAAGGTCAAGCGAGACTTTTCTTTATGGAATAAATTTAACTGCAGAAATCATGACATAAAGCAGACCTCGTGCAATAATCGACGTGAAAGTAAAGCGGATTTTATTCAATTGTTTACGACAGTGTCGAGAATGGAACAGACGGTGGTGGATTTATTTGAAGGGATCTTTTACAAGGTATGGGTGATAAGTCTCGATTCTCGCGGTTTCTCGCGATTATTTAGCACTTTTGCAAAGGATAAAGGTGTAGTATGGTAAATGGAACTGTTGTGTTAAGAGTACGTGTATGTAAGAACATCAAACGTTGTTCAATCGAATAAGTCAAGTCGTTACAACATCGAATTCTCATTCTCACGGGTTTCGAGAAGCAAGAAGCTCTTGCGATCGTCTGTCTGGTATTGGCGGTGTTTCTTTTATGGGATTCTTTATGGGGACACTGTATTCGTTGATTTACAAATATCTGAAGAAAGTATTTTGAGACAGTCGTAAGCTAGAGTTGTTGGAATTTGCTTGCATCTGTTTCGGAAGTTTACTTCTATGGTATGGGAACAAAGAATAAATGATTTTTATTCAAATTTAGTTGGGCTGGAGTCATATTGAAATTTAAGCCTATGATACTTTCGTTTTGTCACATTTTTAATTTGATTGATTCCATTTTAATGTTGCATTCATGAGGTGTTTTAAATCGCTGTTACTGTTACTTAATTCCTCCATTTCGTTAGAAAATTAATGTATATTTATGTACATAATATTATTAAAGAAAATCTGAAAGAGTCATCAAAATGAGAAATTAAATATTAAATAGAAATGAAAAGTGATAAAAATATTGAATATAGCATGTAAATATCAAGATAAATGTTATTATACTATAAATTATTTTAAAATTGTAAAGGAACGCAGTAATATAAAAAAAAATAAAATAAAGACACGTACGCATAAAACTTTACCACAAACTCTAAATAAATCACGCAGGGTTAATCCCATGCAATTCTGCAGCGGCCTCGGTTCAAAATTACGTTCCATTACACAAAATTCAATATAAAATTAATTCCTATCAATTTTAATTTGCAAACTCGTTATTCACGACCAACATCAAATTTCCCGTCTGAAATTACATGCGAAACTAATTAAACCGACACAAAAACGGTTCCAAAAGCTCTACCTTGTCCATCAAAATAAGAACTAAATTTTCCCTTAAAAAAAAGAACCTTTACACTTCATATTATTTATAATACTTTATCCCAAAATGTATAACTAACTATAAAAAAAAAATCAACAAAATTCCAACCAATTTTATACGAAACATAAATATATTTCTGGGAATTTTCATTTACGAAATATTCTACTCAACGTCTGCATTTTTTATTACAAAATTAACGCAGCAAAAACATACACGAGACGAGGTAGAACTTTGAAAAAATTCGCACGTTCTCAATGTGAATTTTAAAGTGTAGAAGCCGAGAGTCGTTTTCACGAAATTTTCGCAAATACCGTTGCATCCCCTTTAAGGTGGGTTTCTCCATCCCCACAAATACCAGATCGCCCATTCAGTCGTGGCGCACCACCGTGACGACCCTACAGAACCTCTGTCACGGGGAACACGGCACGGGTAATTTATTAAAGGCACGTCATTGGGAAACTCATTTTGCATATTAATGGCCGCAATCCAATCCTTCGTCCATTAAAAATATTTCTGGCCGAAGAAGAATTTATATTCGAAAGAATCATTAATTTCGATCGCAGTTAGGATGCAGGAGTACAAATACAAAGCATTTCTCGTCGTTATTCGTGGTAGCTCTTAAAGGGATTGCCAAAAAAATATACCTAAGAGTGTTTTATCAGATGTGCGACAAAGTGTTTCTTTTGGATTACTTTGAAATGAATGTATTCCTATTTTTCGATGGGACTGATCTCTAAAAGCATGTGGGTTTTGGAGTATATTTATGGATAAGAAAAATGTAATGGATGATATAAAAGGGTTTGATGTATGCGACAGAAGATTTCAATGTTTATAACACATATTTTTTAAATGATGGTATTTTATTGTTGTAGAGATAATTCTTAACCCTTTGCACTCCTATGTCGAGCTACACTCGACACAGCTTCCTGTGATACTTAATGTGTTATCTATTAATTATTGGCATTTCAAAATCATCAACAATTTTGCATCTTAACATAAATATCCCGCGGTAATTACACATTTTTTTTTTAGTATTATGTAAACATGAATAATTATCAGAAGACAATTTTCAGAGACTATATTTGCTTATCTGACTGATAGTTAGTAAAACAATTCGGAACGCAAAGGGTTAAAGAGATAATTCTGTTGCATAAGTTTCATTTTTCATGTGGAGTTTTTAAAATTTGCACTTTAAGTTCGGCAAAAAAGTGTGCGTTATAAACTATTTTTTTCGGTGTATTTTGTAAAAATGTTGTTATTTAGTTCCCAACCATGTATTTTATACAATAAAGGCTAATATAATTTTGAATGGATTATCTCAAAATTAAATGCAGGAGGATTAGATATTTTTCCGAACAAAACAGTTTGGTTATTGATATAGGAGACCTAGATGTATAATGTAAATGTAAATTTAGAAATTTTATCATGTGTACAACGAAGTATTGTACGTGGAAAACTTCAGAGCTAATATAACTTTCAACACGATATACGTTCAACTGATTGCAAAGGAATAATACATTTCTATGAATACAGAAATGTAATTATCGATACAAAAGAATATAATGTATAAGCAATAAATTGGAAATGTTTTATCAAAGGCTATGAAAAATTGTTTCTTTTTGTGGATTGCCTTGAAATTTATGCAATTTTGAATAGCAGGAATATCTTAAATTAGATGCAGGAAAATTGATGCTCGTAGAACTAAAAAACTGGAATTATCACCACAGTAGATGCACACATAATTAAAGTAAAATTTAATTCATTTTATCAAACGTATAATACGCTACCTATTTTTCTTGTAAAATGTTTCTAAACTAATGAATATTTAATCATACATCTCAAATTAAATACATTGGGATAAAATACTTTTATAAATGGAATATCAAGAAGAAGAATTTACGAAAGAATTATTTAAGAACAAGAAACTCAGTAAAATGTAATACGATTTTAGCTTATTAAAAAAATATTTAAAGGTGTATGAAATATGTGTTTCAACAAAATGAAAATGGTATCCCTGAGAAAGCATTACGCGTAGAATTAAAAATCCAAATCAAACAGTACGTGTTTGAAAAACACGGTAACGACAGTATTCTGTTAAAGTTGCATTATGTTAATTATGAGAAGCTCGGTATATTTGATCAGGTGCGCATAGTAACCCACAACAATTAATTAGCAACAATCAAAGTGGCACGTTGCTATGTCACGTACGTACAGGTGAATAAGAGACGCAATTTGAATATTCTGATGAAACAATGCGAATTAATATGCGCCCCTCAATTAACATTCGGAAACACAAACAATTTAGTGCAGTTCTAATGTTTCCTCGTGATCGTACTTCCGTTACTAATAAGATACCTTTGTATAGAATTAATTAATATTCGGCGAAAGTTGCTAAACTGAATATAATTTGCATTTTACAAAATATTCTCACTTGTATCAAAAGTGATAAGTTTCTTTACAAAATTTAACATGAATTCTCATTAAACAATAGAACATTTTAAGAAATACGGATAAAAGAGTTGCAAGAAATGTCATTCTACGTACGAATATTCATTATCAACTGAATAAATGTCGATAGTGAAGATATAACACTTAATAATTGACAAAAAAAGGAATGTATATCAAAGAACAAATAAAAATTGTTGTCACAGGAAATCTTGCTTATTTCTATATTAAGGTAATTTATAATTTAGACTGTAAGAAATAGATATTAAAGACTTGCAGGAAATGTCGTTCTACTTACGAAAATTCATTATTTATTGTATAAATGTCGATTGTGAAGATACAGCTCTTAATAATTAACAAAAATAAAATACAAGATGTATTTCAAAGATCGAAGGAAAATTGTTGTCAAATAAACTTGCTTTTTTCTCTGTTATGGTAATTTCTAATTTAGACTTTAATAAATAAATTCTATACTCATCTCAAGTATCCTGCAATACTTATCATTACTAAAAAAAAACTATTAAAATACAGTAAATCAATTTTGTTTAACTAAAAAGAAATTAGGAGGGTTGCAACAACGTTAAACGTCCATATCTCGTTGCAGAAAAGTGTCAAAGTGTCTGACACATTAATCGCGGGAGAAATTTATGATGCATGGATTTATTAGTGCATATTTAAAAGGGCGGTCAAAATAATTATCCCTTCCGGATGACGGAATGTCTGCAGCTCGAGTTTAGAGACGTGTTTGATTTCTGTGCATGTACTATGTTGTTATAATAACATATAAATGATGCATAGGGAAACGTAATTAATCTCTAGAAAACTTGTTTTCAATTAAATATAATTTAGCGTATCATAGACTCGATTGTTTGTCACCTAAAACTACTACTACCTAAAACGATAGTACCAGACAAAATGAGAATGGCAGTTTAAACCGAAGGACTGCGGCGATAATAACGAGAAAATGATCGAATTGACAATCAATAGATCCAACTTCAAGTCCTCTCATAACCTCAGAAAAAATCTTATTTAATAAACCTCCATCATTCATCAAAGCCTTGGTCCGGAAACCATTCAAAACTTAACGATACGAACTCCTACGAATTTATACTAGAACTATTACAATTAAAGTTACTTATTATCCACCATTTTTTATTTTTCCTGATAACATCGCAAATCATTCCAACGAATATCACACTTTTTGAAATTCTACAGTGTTGCAATTCTTTCAAACTCTACAATGTTGGAGTTTTCTTTACGAGTAGTATACAGCCATACATAAAATCATCATTGACGTGTCCATCAATTATATTTACACCTCTCTGTAACTCGTTAAAAATATAGAGAAGGAAAATTTGTTAACGTTCTCGTAGACCTTCAACGTCGTTTGCTTGCACAACAGCGAACGTGTTTGTTTCACAAAATTCTTAACCATTTCTGTACAGAGGGCATTGGTCAAAAAACACTACCGCTGGTCAAGGATATCGAGCCGCGATATTACTTTCATTAAAATTCTCGTATCGCGTTGAATATAAAAGAATTTAATGCTCCTGCAACCAGTAATTCTACCGTGTTCTCGAAGCTATGACCGTATGATGATTCGAATCTATATAAAGCAGCTCGTCGCTGTATTCCGTCGTGAAAACGAGAATAAAAACTGAAAAATTTGTTTTGATACGTTCTGCCTGTAACTGCTTGTTATTTGGCCCCTTCAAGCATGAGCAGACATAATACTACGTCAGTGGCAGCCAAGCATGACTTATGAAAAGACGTAGCACTACGTCAACAACTGCAAATGTGTTAACACCGAATACAGACAGTACTGTTCGTCATAACATTACCCTGTGAACGAATGTTAATAGACCAGACAAAATGGAACTGGTCGAGTGAACATTCACAGCTGGTTTCTAGCGGGTAATGTTACGCGTTTCATTTTTAATTGACGAGATTATTTAACGCTCCATGTAGCAAGAATGATACGTATAATTTTCAAAAGGTTAATGTATCGGATACTGTCGGTTATTATCTTTTCTTCTTTGAGATAATTATTCGCTCGAACTTTTATGATTATTGGTATGGATTATAGACAGTATTGTATGTATGTACATGTATCATAAGAGGTCAAATTAACGCGTTGACTACCATGGGGGTCAACGGTAAACGACGCTATTGAATTCGATGAAATTTCAAGTATCTTTCAAATCGATATATTTATGAATTTTCGGATATACTGAATATTTGAATATTGCCATTAAAAAGATAAAGATTTGCTGAGTATCTATTTACATCTTTAAAGTTTCTTTATAGATTTAAGATTCCTTTTTCTATTATATTTAAAACTTTACCGACCGCTATTTTTTTAACGTCCTACCCACTTCTGATCGGTCACTTGCCCGCAAATATTTCCCTGATACTGATATCTCTTCGAAAATTGCAAAGTTTCTTCACTGAGTCCTTGGCACAGTTAACCGCAATGATAAATAATAATTTATTAATTGCCGTACCAACCAATTAATTAGTTAAAAGTCCAAACGTGCGTTGAGCCCGAAAAGCCGATTAATCTGCTACCGGTCGGTAAAGTGTTAATAGAAGTAGTTTCGCTTCTGTAGAAATGATAAAACTAGCGAAATACCGTTAGTGTTTAACGTGTTAAACAGGTTCAAACTCTGATTTCCAATTAGGGATATCTGTCTTTTTTTTATCAAGAGCATGTGCTGCCTGTGAATGTGGTTCGATTGTGATATACTTGGGTGTAACATGAACACAATGCTTTGGAGATGGTGATAAGAGCAGTCACACGCTGATCCAATATTTAGACTCTTTCATTAGGTGATAATAATTTTCAT
The DNA here is from genome assembly GCA_910591515.1 of Cerceris rybyensis. Lineage (NCBI taxonomy): Eukaryota > Metazoa > Arthropoda > Insecta > Hymenoptera > Crabronidae > Cerceris > Cerceris rybyensis. Next base: position 11,578,590 of record OU342795.1, read on the forward strand.
TTTGCCCTTTTGTTGAGTATCCAAAGTTCTACTCTTTTAATTATCGTCAGTATAATTTCACCACGTCTTATTTGCATTTTGATCGCACTTTCCAAAACATTAACAGCCCTATCAATCATCAAGGGCTCTAATCCGCAACAAACTTAGCACTAAAACGAGCGGCGTTAAACCTCTTTTATTTCAATACATTAAATAGGATTTTGGAAAAAGAGAAATCAAGAGGTGGAAAAGATGATCAATTAGGAAATCTATGGTTTATAAAATCAACGTAGAATATGTGCTTTATGAATGTCCTATAAACCGGGAGAATTTAGAAAATAAATTGAGAACCAGTCATTTTGACTCGATTGATAGTTCTAGTGTTAACCCTTAAATGCGCGATTTTATTTTTTTAATCAGAAAAAATGTTTTTAATATCCATATATAGTTTAGATTATAGGAAAAATATTTAAAAAAATCTTTTGAAAGAATTCAGCTTCTAAATTAGCTGAAAATCCTTTGTTGCATTTATGCAACACTGCGCGTTCCTAGGTAAGCAGATGTATGGGGAATTATTGACTCATGTAAATAGAATAAAAAGATATTTTTGTACTTAATTATAGTTCTATTTATTATGATAGTTATAAAAACAGTTATTTTCTCTATTATAACAAAGACCGAGGAAAGTTATTCCAATATCACTTTTTTTCGCGCCGATGAAAACCCGCTAAAACTGACAAATAATTAAAACATTTGAAAGTTGGTGCCACTGCACCTGTCAAAAATTTACAAAGTACACTATAGTCTATGACAAAGTTCGTTCAGAAACCGTAATCCGTTCAGATCTTTTTTTATTCTCATAGAATTACTATGTTGCAGAAATGCAACTCCGCAAATTTAAGGGTTAATCCTCTCCGCTACAATGACGAGTAGCAGTGACGATGCGGTAAATGGAATAACATTCCTTTAAGTTTTTCAAAAGCTATCAAACTAAACAAATCAATGCGTCAAGAAACAATTAAATTACTTTAACACCATTAATACTACATTAAATTACACGATACATCAAAAATCAGGGAGAAACATAAATTCCATCAATTAATTCTAAATTATTACCACATCCTATCATAATAGAAATCGTACAACAGCTTAACCGTTTGCGTACCATGAGCCACTTTCGCGCTCTTCAGTTTTTGTGTCGAAAAACCCCAGGACATTTTTTCAATGTTGACAATTGAAGGAAGACTTTGTTAAGATATTTTCTAAAGAATGCAGCAGGTTTCACTTCTATAATATAAAGTAGTAATATAAAGTAGTATAATATAAAGTATAAAGCACGAGAAGATTGTTCTTGTTGTGCACTACATAAAATAAAACACCAACTTTAGTTTATTTTGAAATAAAATCTCAAGAGCGCGAAAGTGGCTTTTGGCTTTTTTCGAAGTAATTTTTTAAAACCCTCCCGGTATTCAAACGGTTAAATATCAATATTCTCAATATTAACCAATTCAAAAATGCCCATCCCAACTATGGCGAACAATACATAAATCCCCATTAAACAAGCCGAAGTCAATTTAATAAAAAAAAACGTACCACATTCCATCAACTCTCCATCGAAAACTACAACCCCACTAATCCACCCCTCATAGTTCCACTCCAGTAACCAACATAGCTCGCAAACTGATAAAACCATACAGTACATTTCACCACACGCAGCTCTCACGTTCGCAGGGGTCACCGAAGGTGTCGTTTCCCCCATGGAGAAACCCATGGACTGCATCCCTCCTGCGTGAAACCTCGTGTGAACCAACACGTGGAGGCGTGCACGTGTTCGCACGTACAGTAAAAAAGAAGGGGGCCCCGTTAAAACCACTCGAATTCCAGAACAGGTATCGTTCCGAATGGCCGATTAATAGCCAGGCGCTATACTCTCCATATTTATCGGTCCCCTCGCACGTTTCCATACGCGCAACAGGAAGAAACCGTAGGGAGACGCAGCATTGTAAACACGTCGTTAGTTATGACCAGCAGCCGAGAACGACAATGAGTCACTTACGGCTACATCATAATTCCTATGGCGTGCGAGCGGCTCGCGCGCGACCTTTCTTCGTTCGCGGACGACCGAAAAGTCAAGGCTTCGGACGCCGAGGACTTCGGGGAAGTGGATAATAGCAAGAGCGTCCGATGCAACGGATAAATGGGACACGACCTAGGTGTTTCGGTTCGAGGATGAACGATGATTTGTGGAAATTAGCGGGGAAAGGAATTTTCAAGCGGATTATCTGAGCAAATTGCGGGTTTTCGCGTTTTCGCGGTCGTCTTGGGGACTTATTAGGAATTCCGTCGAGGACGATGTGAGATGGGACGGAGAGTAGGTATCCTGTGCTGGGGACAGAGATTGATGTTTATTAGGAAAGATGGTAATCATGTTTTTCGTTGGATAGTGAAATTGGTGAAATTGAAGTTTGCGTTGAGTAAGAATTTAAAGGAAAGGGAAGAGAGACTTATTTGTTTGGAGGTTGTAGACTTTAATGCTTGGTAATGTAAGGCACTTGAATATTGAAATTTGCACACTAGTTGGATATCGAAGTTTTTTTTTTTTTAGGGAAAATCTGGATGTTGTAGATGTAAAAGGAGTTACTATCAGCAAGATAGATCGCATATGTTTGGATTAAATATGTTGTGCTCTTGGAAGTGTTTTATCTATTACCTATATAAAGCTCAAATACCACTGATTGACTCACTCATCACGAAATCTCAAAAACCACAGAACGGATTGCAATGAAATTTGGAACATACCTTCCCCTTGGGTCTTAGGTGCTCAATAAGAAAGCGGTTTTGAAAAATTCGAAATTTTAGGGGGGGGTTTGGGGGGTTAAAGTATGGGCCAAACTCATCAACGCAGAGCCGATAATACTTGACCTAGAAACTTGAAATTTTGCATGAGCGTTCCTTCTAGGGTATAAGCACCCACTAAGAAAGGATTTTTCAAAATTCGAAATTTTAAGGTTTTTTTTTTTTTAGTTTCGATTAAACCGTAGCGAAGCACGGGAACTTTCAGCTAGTTTATGAAGTAACACTCCGTGATACCTTTACGACTTTAAAGTCAATTGTATAGCTGTGTTTCTATTTTCTGAAGCAATTTTTTTTGTTTTGTAGGCTGTTATAACTACACTGCGGATGTTTATTCAAATTTAAAATTTGTTAAATGGAACTAATAAGGAAGAATCCAAGCAGAGGGTTTTTGCACTTGTTTATTATAAGTGCCACATCTTAGATACCTTATATATATTTTTATATTACATGCTTTTTGTGTATTTTAGTAGCGTTAAGTTAAGTTTGTCGTAAAAACTTTATTTAGGGGACTACGCGGACTACAGAGTTAAAGGAATTTCCTTCTGCTAATGGTGGATTTGAACGCAAACACCATCACTTCCACTAGATTTTTTCCATGTACACATATGATAAAGTCGGCTATCATAATCCATCTATACCTACGTAAATACTATGCAAAATGCCCGTGCCAATTAAAGTAAAAATTTAAATGAGAAAAAGTATTTGCTTGACTAGAAAACTCCAATACTTCCTTCACGCTAAAATGTTCCTCAATAAAATATTAATTATCTAGAATAAATAAATGAAATGAGAGATTTATCAGCTACTTAAAATGTTACTATAAATATTTCTCAATCTGCTATCGTATTTTTGAGATTTGATTATAAATATCTTACGGACATGAAAATTAATCAAATCTGATTGTTCTAAATCAAGAAAAACATTTTTTCGTGAAATAAAAATAAAGCGGGACTCTGAACGAGTAAATACGTGCATAACAGCCAAAAGATATAATTTTACGTTTCCTGCAGGATGCAAGAAATGAAGTAATATGATGTTATACAATATTTGAAGTAATACTTCTATTAGCTCAGCAAATGTTATTTAACGAACGGAGAAATATGTAATTATTCAATACGTTGTATAATAGATGTTATGTAACGTACAGCTGAATATTATCTTGTAAAAACACGGAATGGAATAACATTCCAACTGAAGTGCAATATAACTCATTTCATTTGAGAAGGAGTAGTAATTTCGTCGAATATCGGCCTGAGGCTTGTAATTTCAAAGATTTGTCAATTTGAAAAAGAACACGTGTAAGAAATTTTCATGATTTTACCTCGTGTGGTATTAGAGTCTCACGATTACGGTTATTGTTCAATCTAACCCAGTTTTCTATAACACGGTACAAGTCGTGTAATTATTTAGACGATTAGAATCGAACGTGAGACACAGAGAAAACGTTCTGACGTGCAAGAAATTTTACTTTCCCTCCGACGTTTTTACCAAGTGCAAAATCAATGATAAGATTTTCCAATGAGCCGTGACGCGTAGATATATCACATTTTCCAATGAACCGTGACATATGTATTCTATAAATAACAAAAGCTGGTAGATACGAGCACAAAATTAATAATAATCTCACGGTAAGACCAAAATGTTATGTCGTAAATTAAAAGATTATCCGATAACTTTTTAAAAAAATGTAGAAGCTAGTATATGACATTTATAATATAACATATCATCTTTCTATTGTTAACCCCGTAGTTTGCAACATTGTGTAACAATCGCGCAAAATGGAATAGGAAATTTTGAAGTCTTTGAAAAACTATTAAATTGAAAATATCCGCCCCGGTCGCAAAATAGTCTCATTATTTCTATACTATTGATATTATTTTCAGTTATACGAAATATCAGAAATTAGTGAGAACTTTCGATTTCAGGAATTAATCTTGAATCGTTGCACGCTGAGTCAGAAAAGAAATCGTAGGTCAAAGGGTTAAGATTATTATTAGAAAAGTTGCGACAGTATTTAAACGTATCATGTTCCTTTTCAATTTCGAAATTTATAGGGGATTGTATTTGCTTTGTCTGTGAAGCATTCAATTGTTAAAATAATTACAAAGAATATAAATAAAATGCGATAGGATATGCTTGACGTAGAAATTGATAAAAAAGTTTGTTTCCAATGCATATTGAGATTATAAATGGAAAACTGGAAAAGACGTGGATTTATGGTGAACTGGTCGAGGTCTTTTACAGAATTATTGACAAATGGGGGAAATCGGTTTATGGAATCGTTCTCTCAATCATTCATGAAAAATCACAGTTTTTAGTTATATTGCGAGACGTTGTAAATTAAATGACGATCCAAAAAATTAAATGTATTTTCAAACTTTTTAAAAATTATGAACCGCTAGTACAAAAGGTTCTCCATGAGTCAAATGTAGACAGATCTGCTTAATTTAAAAATTTTTAAAGTACATCTACAAAGTAGTTGTACATAAAATTAATAAATAATTGAAGTATAAGTTGAACGCCATTACCAGCTTAAAAGCAAAATTAAAGTCATCTAACAATCTACAGAAGTTCTTGAGAGATTTAGTATTTAATTAACACTGAATTACCCTTATAATTAATTAAAGACCATTTAATTCGCTCGACGTACAGCGAATAAACTGATTTCAAACCTTCTCTACAATAAATATAAATTCCATGCTGACAGTTGTTGAAATTATAAAAATTGTTTGAAAACGCTGTCGCAGAACATTTTAATGCTTCAAAATTTAAATTACTTATTTAACTAATTTTCAGTTAATTCAAATTAAATTAGTACCATTCTACAGTTCTTAATATAAAGACGGTAACAATGAAAATCGTTACATTCCACAAAAATTAAAAAACTAAATATCCATTGAACGTCCGGGAAAAGGAATTGGAATAACTTTTATAGCTGAAGTAAAATAAAAAACCTGTTAAACGTAGAAAAATTGCATTATTTTCTCGAAAATGGAAGACGATGCAGAAAAACGAATATTTTTGACAGCCACTCACAATTAGCCTTGTAAAACTTTTGAAAATCGTTGAAAATCTTTGTGAAATAAAAATTGAACTCCGTAGAGCAGTGTCACCACTGATAAAAAAATACATAAACAATACTTACTAATACCATAAAGCCTCAATTTTCTTACAATCCAGAAATACTGAAAGATCAAAATCTGTATTATTTCTACAAAATCAATTTTCTCGAAAATTAAGAATGATAGAAATAAACAAATATTTCAAGCCTATGTTCAATTTCATAAAATTTGTAAAAAATCAATATAAATATTGTTTGCGAAATAAAAGTTCAATTTCGTAGACCAGTGTCATCTACGACAGGAAAAGACATCTCGGTGCAACGCCATAAAAAGTTAATTCCCCCTGTATCCCGAAATGGAGCGTACGAACGTCCCACAATTTACATATTCATCCGGATTTCTTTCACGCTTGAATTCTTCGCAAACGAAACGTATATATCTTCTCTCAGAAATGTTAATCTGAAAAAGGGACGAGAACGTTGGCAAGTGCGAAGTATATTTTCTCCTGTATCCTCTCCTTCGAGTAAGGATGTCCCGCAGGCGGGACAGGAATAGGTCGTGAGAGTACTCGTGAGAGCACGAAGAAAAGGGACGAAGGGAAAGAGCCGCACGTGCACACTGTCCAGCTCTATTTTTATGTTTAACTCTTTCGAAATGACCCTCCGCGAGCTACGTGGGAGTCCCTGCACTTTTTCCACGTTCTCCGTCTCCTTCGCGGTACTCGAGCCAGAGAAATAATTGGAACAGGGAGAAATCTTACTTGATATTTGATACCGAGATGTCAAAAATTCATTTGTGCGGATGTTGGCTTGGAAAATGTAATCGTGTACGTTTTGTTATTAACACTAGAACTACCGGCGTCAAATCTAACATATTTTAATAAATGAAGTAAGTACTTGAAAAAAGAGGGAATCAAGCGGCGGAAAATTTGATCGATTGGGTGATTTACGTTTATTGATATACCTAGACGCAGAATATTTATTCTATGACTCTTACATAAACTTGGAGAATTTTTTGAAAAAATTGTGTACCTGTCATTTTGATTGGTTTGGTAGTTCTAGTGTTAATAATACGTGGATTTTTATGTTTGGAGTTTGGAAAACTTCGTGGGTGAAATCTTACTTGGTATTTGATACTGCGATGCCAAAGTTTCATGTGTGCGGTTGTTGAGTTGGAAAATATAATTGGGTGAATTTTATCAATAAATGTATGGATTTTTACGGTTGCGGTTTGAAAACTGTATGTGTGTAATTTTACTTGACATTTGATACTAGGATGTCAAAAATTCATTTGTGCGGATGTTGGCTTAGAAAATGTAATCGTGCAAGTTTTGTTATTAGTAATATGTAGATTTTTATGTTTGGTGTTTTAAAAATTTCGTTGGTGAAATCTTACTTGATATTTGATACTGCAATGCCAAAATTTCATGGGTGCGGTAGTTGAGTTGGAAAATATAATTTAGTGAATTTTATTATTAATAATATGTGGATTTTTATGTTTGAAGTTTGGAAAACTTCGTGGGTGAAATCTTACTTGGTATTTGATACTGCGATGATTCAAATTCATTTTCGCGGTTGGTGTATTAGAAACCTGTATTGTGTGAGAGTGACTGTAAGTAATTATCCGTGTAATTTACAGCAAAATATAGTATATTTTGGAACTGTTTACTTTATACGGTTTGAGTTGAAAAAATTACGTGATTAAGGTTTTTTTCGGTCATTGATTGTGAGGTGCCGAAGATTTATTTTTAGTAAGGACCTACTCCACCTAGTACTTTTGAAAATGTGCCCACCTGCCTTTAATTTTCTGGTAAAATGAGTGAAATTGATTTCAAATTATAGTACTTCAAAGAACTAGTTATCTTCACTTCGAATTTTTTACTTATTTCTTCTTTAAAAAGTGATGTGATTGAGACTAACCCTCTATGTTCCGAATTTTTTACCATGTCCGAAGATCAATTTCACGATAGCATAATTAAAAAATGATTAAAGTACTATTTTAAATAATGGGTCAATCTTAAATACTGAATTGTAAAGAATTTCATGATTTTCAGGAGTATAATCATAATATTTGTCAAAATTAAAAATTTGACTTTGAAGAATAGAAACTCATATGGGTTTTGTATAAACTCAAAGTCACAGGGACCCATAGAGGTTTAAATTTGAGTGTCAAATATTTATTTTTTGTGAAGCTTTGTGATGGCAAGTTATTTCAAACTTTAGTACTTCATCGCTAAAAAATTGATTTACATTAATTATTAATATAATGAAGCACAGAAAGCTTCTAATGCGAATGTTACATGTCGCATAATAATTTAATGTAATTATATATGTCTTTTTTCTTGAAAATGTTACATACCCGCAAGCATAAGATAATTGTGTCTTTAAGAATGAATCAGAGTGGCGAAGGACGCCTGAATCAGTTGCGCACTGTTTTTGTAAGCATTCTATTTTCTTCTTCTTGAAGATAAGTATTCTCCAGGCTGAGTTTCCATAAAAACTAAAATATCTTTCTAAATATCACCCTCGATTAGGACTATATTACATTTGTAAATCAGAATTCACTTGTGTTAACTACAATTTCATTAATCAAACTAAAATTCACCTCGTAGTAACTCTGCTTTCTCTTCTCTATCATTTATTCGTACGGTTTAACTTCATTGTTTCCCCACAATTCCAATATCTATCAATTATGACCCATCATATAAATGACAGCAGTAGGTCAACTAAAAATACTAGCAATATTATAGTATATTCGCCAGTCAGCATTTTTTTTTCTTTCCTAATAAACTTTTACCATCATATCTTGAAACAGTCACATATACTACTTAACCCTTTGTGATCCTATGTCGAGCAATACCCGATATAGTCTTTCACTTGATTTTATTTTCCCACAACTTAATATCGACTTTCCATTTTCTTAATGATTTTGTAACACCACCTACATATAGGCCAGTACCTATAGTTACTGACATCATTACAAAAAAAAATGAATATTCAATGATAGAAAATTTTGTGAAATTAATTTTATCTAGCTCATTACAAAATTACCGAAATAATTTGAACCTAAAAGGGGTAAGTAGCGTAAATAAGGTACCAAATGAGTAATTTCGATTCTCATGAGGTTTCCCCTCAGCACCTGAGGACGCAGAATACAAACAGCAAGACACATGAATAGTTACAATTTCTGCAGAAATCACCAAAACCGCGGTCAATTTGAAAAAGTGCTGTCTTCTCCGATGCTCGTAAAAATTGATAACCCCTTCGAATAGAAGAACGCGTCGAACCGTTTGGTTGACCGTGCACGGTACCAACTGCACGAAATGTGTGCATATATCCGCCAGCAATTCGTCTCCTGGCAGGAAAGAAAAGAGCAACGAGACAGAGAGAAAGAGAAAGAGAGAAAAGGGCAAGGGACGAGATAGAAACAGGGAAGAAAGATAGACGAAGAGAAACGACGAGTTGCCATGGTGACCATCAAAGGCGCCGATCAGACACGGAGGGATGAGGTCCCCTTTTACCGTCGACTTTGTTACACAGAAGCCACCACGAACCGGAAAATAGGTTCTTCTCTACTCATCCCTTGCTACTCCTCGTCGACCATTCTATCGTCCTCATCTAGTTCGTCCGACTCCTGCCAGAGTGGAAACTATTTTTGAAATTGAAAGGACTCCGAAAGGATCCGTCGAGCATTGCATCTTATTTCGACGGGGGTCTCGCGTCGGGGTAGAAAATTATGTCCATCGTTTCTGAGATGGAAGAGGTTTCCTCCCTTCATTCTTAATTTTCATACGGGGAAATTGCGTTATGTGGTTTCGAGTAGATTTAGGTCAAGTTGATTGTATGCCGTGAGATTCTAATGGGACTTGGTTGAATGGAGACATATAAGAATTGCGATGTTTCATATGTTGGATGAAATATCGTGGAGAGATTGTTGTTCAAATATCTTTTGTACATTACTGACATTTTTGTGGCTTCTAATAAATTTTTTTACTTGAAATAAGACACTGTCATTCATGGAAATTCAAATCTTAGTAAACCCACTGTAACAATTATTTCTAAACTCTCCAGATTATGATTATAGTATGTATTATATTTTAATTCTTAATTCTTCGAAAAAAACATAACTTCTAACATCTCCTAGATATCAATTAAAATATGAACTGAATATTTCCTTAGAAAAAAAGAGGAATGTTCTTAAGTTATTTAAACCATGTTTTTTAACTGTATTAGACGGACTTTGTGTATTTTAAACCAATTCAAATACGTAAGAAATTATTATTAATATGTAGTCGTCTCTAAATATATTCTATTAATAATTATAGACCTTGTTAAGTCAAAATGATTGCAGTCGAATCGTACATACAATGCAAGGGTTCAAATCAAAACATTGGTTTTCCGTTACAAAGTCATCTGAATGCAATATTAACGAAATACAACGATGGTTTATCGTTTTGCTCGATGTAAATCGACCTTAAAACTGCAGATTCTAAGTAAACCGGACATAACGTTTAGTGCAGAATTTAAACAAACAGATAATTATCGTCCTTCGTTTCTGTGAGAGTTGCTTGTGCAAAGCTATACAATTTCGGGCATAAAGATATAGTCAGGCTTAATATTTGTACGCTGGTAGATTTTATTTATATGAATAAATAAATACACTTGTCAGTTTGGATTAATTCACATGTACTCACGTATATTCAATGTACGTTGGAAAAAAAGACTGTTTTTATACAATTTATTATTATTCTAAGAATTCACTTTCTGTTTTCATTTTGTATTGTTTCGGATTCAACCGCTAAGGTCGCTTCACCTAAGAGCTATTGTTTTAGGAGAGTTTGAAACTACCTACTCTATCATACATCAAACAGTATTTTCGAAAAAAAATTTCCCAGAAGTGATGGATGATGTAAACTCGAGTTTATTAGCTGCAAATTCAAGTCTTCACCTCCATTTTCACCATAGCCCCATGGCTTCAAATGCTTATTTGGCGTAAAACCTACTGTTTTAAATGGTTTCGAGTTACGTAAAAAAGATACCGGCAAATGAACCATAATATAAGGTATCAAATTTTCGAAAGATATTAAAATAAGCATCGCATTTTTGAAACATTTATAATTGTGTATTGTAAGATCTACTCTTTAACACTAGATTTAAGGAGCCAATTTGGCTCATTCAAAATTTGATTACTATATACATAATACATTGATTGGTTAATTTTTTAATAATAAATCTCTTATTTAAATTGATTTGGGACTATTTTCTTTGCAACAAACTTCAATTTTCTTGCACGAGTCAAATTGGCTCACTTTAGAAGAATAGGTATATAAACGTCCGTAAATCTAGTGTTAAAATTTGTAAAGAATTAAATATCGATGATCTAATAATATTAAAATTAATACAGATGTTTATTTTAAATACATAGACTTTTCACGCAAGATTAAAGTAGAATTATGTTGCCGATAGCCAGTTAAAAATATGCAAATAACCAATGACTAATTTTCCGGTCACAGCTGCGCCAGGTTCTAAAGTTGAAGTTATTACAATAAGAAATTAGCAATAAAGGAAAATTATACTTGTTGTATCTCGATAAGACATCGAGGAATTAAAGCTGAGCAACCATTCATCAAGATTATTACACGCGCAAATACTTTTACACTGAAAGGAAAAGATTTTCCACTGCAACCGAAACGGCTCTCCTCGATGGGAATTCGAACATGAAAGAAGGACGTACAAAAGTATCTATCTCATGCTAAGCGTTCAATAAGAAAAATGACACGCGACTAGCCGTCTTGCGAAACTAACGTACGGCAGTATAATTGAAATCCAGCGCGAACGAACCACCGACCAACAGACGTTTCAGACGCGAAATTCAATTACAACTTGCCGCGGAGTACGTCGATTGAATTCGATCGAGAGCTTAGAACACGAACGAAGGGATCTCATTTCGTCGACGGTTTCTTCGATGGTCCTCCTTTCAAGGGTTGATCGTTTCGCATGATGGAACGTTTCGCGCCAGAATTATTTACGCTGGAATCCAATGAAATTTTAAACAGAAAAGGATTTTCTATTCTAATTATCCCTATACTTATTAACCCCTTACTGTAATGTTTCTTTTGTCACTGTTTCGGCAATAGTTTAGAATTAAATTGGTAAAATGAATATGGATCAGAGATTTTTTATATATCGTTCAATTCAACGCGATATTAAAACGTTGAACGCCACCGACATTTCGCTCGTTTCATCATTTTTACTGAAATAAACCTTTTTCTATTTAAATTGTATCTTCCCGAGTCGAAAAGTCCAGCCTAAAAAGAAACTTCAAATCCTAGATTTTTTTGATTTCTCATTTGCCGCTTAATTATGTATACCATTTTGAACCTCAAAATCCTCAACTAGTGTGTCTATGCGCCTCAAAGTCCTGTAAATATGATTTTTAGGAGTTACATGAACTGATCAGGTAACATTTTTATTCCAATTTAATCTAACATCCCCTAAAAATATTTCAGATGTTGTCAAGTCTGTCGACTCATATCCTAAAAATAGGGCTTTCAGGAGCAAGTAGGAATTAAATTATCATTTTATTCCATATAAATTCTAAATCTCCTAAAATCACTCCAATTCCAATCCAATTCTAAAACTCCTCATTATAGAATGTATGGCTTAATATTGGCCTTAGATTAATTTTCTAAATAAGAATGCTGAGGATTATTTTGGGCTGTATGAAGCCTAAATTGATCCTAAACTAGGCAAAACTGGCAAAAAATGAACAAGTTTGGGGAGATTGTGGAATTAAAATTTACATTATTTTATATGTAACATATTTTTCCATATTCAGCTTAAATATCCTAAGTTATTTGGTAATTTAGGAGGATCTTGGGCTGAAATTTTCGACTCGGGTTTACAGAGCAAAAACCTTAAAGATAGAAATAGATATATAGTCAGTGGAGCTTTACTTTTTTAATGCCGATATTGAAATATTTAATGCGTAAAAAAATTTGGAAATATCACAATTTTGAAGTCACATGAAATTTCATTGCATTCAACAGCGCTGATGGTCGGTGATTCCCATAACATTCCATGTGTTAATATTGTAGAAGTAATTAGATCGTGTCGCGTCTCACTGATATCTAGTGAGACGACAATAGCAGAAGAACTTTTGCGAAATTGCAATAACAATTAAGCCAATGAAGTACAGTGGGTGAAGAGGTAGGAAATAGGATTTGCAATTAGAGGATGCTAAACCAAATCTCTTTTAGCTTTAAGAAGCTTTTCCCAGATTAACGTTTAACGTAACATCGTTTGGACGGTTCGGAACCCACTTATTTAACACGTTGACTGCCATAAAAGTTAGAGGTGACCTGCGTTATTAAATTCTTTCCAATCTTTTTTAATTGTAATATTTATCAATTTTTTAACACATTCAATACTCAAATACTGGCGTTCAGAAGATAAAATCCTGCTGGAAATATATCTATTTGTGTATTTAAAGTTTCTGCTTTACAAAGATGGGATTTTAACACTAGATTTACGGAGCCAATTTGGCTCATTCAATATTTGATTACTATATACATAATATATTGGTTGGTTAATTTTTTAACAATAAATCTTACATTTAAATTGATTTGAAAGTATTTTCTTTACAAAAGTCTTCAATTTTCTTGTATGGGTCAAATTGGCTCACTTCAGAAAACTTGGTATATCAATCCCCGTAAATTTAGTGTTAATAGAAAAAGTATTACTTCGGTAGATATGATGAAACGAGTGAAATATCAGTGGCGTTCAAAGTGTTAAAATACTAATTCCTGAGAAAGTGACGGTAGCAATTAAAGTCGTAGAATTAAAAAAAAAATACAATCGTCAACATGTTTATTACAAATTATTCTGATAATGAAAAGGCAGATGGTACCAAATTGATTGGTTCTCAGGTTCCTTCGCATTCGAGTTGCTCAGTTCAGTTTCATAAATTACGTTAACCGCGAATCGAGCTAATGAATTTCGGCAAACTCAATAGCACGTATACCGGTCCTAAAATGGTATATTGATTTACAACGCTGACTGCCGATTAAATTGGAATTGCATAGATGTAACGATCGCAATAAAATGTATTGACGATGTTACATGACAAGTGTATATTCGAGTACACCTGATTCTGCCGCAGGAAATTCGTTGGGGAATAAAATACATTTTCTTTGTAAAAAGGTTCCATTTTATCGTCATCGGTATTTATCGGAAGAGATCTTAAGGAAACAACCGCGGGCTATTTGCGTTCAGTTTGCAGGATTCTATCAATTCTCTCTTATTACCTTTTTTTTCCAGCAATTTATTATTTTCTCTTCTCGGATATCACTTTTGTGTAAAATGATAACACAGCGGGCATCGTTGAGAATAAACTTTGTATTCTACTAGATTTTCAAATTATTCTTGCAAGTAATGGCTTAATGTTCGGAATTGGAGGTTTGTATTATATTTTAACACTAGATTTACGGATGTGAAATCTGTTGTACTGCCCATATATTAAATAAGAGCATTAGAAAAAGAGGAACCAAGTGGCAAAGATTATTTACGTTAAATAATTATTGTAGTACAATATGTATGTAAATTACCTACTGCACAGATTCTCTGTAAATTTGAGAAATGTTTATAAAAAAAATAATATCAATTTGACGGTTTCTGTAAATCTAGTGTTAATTTAATTATAATTATTTATTTTATTACATTACTAAGCTATTTCCGAAAATATTCTATCAAACATTGATCACACGTGGAAATGCCACTTTAATTTTTCAAAACACCTAGATAAAGGTTCATTTATAATGGCGAATAATTCTATCATTTCCAGAATGTATAAAATTCAAATACATTCTTACTAATACTAATATTTCATGTATTACACCTCCAAAGTATCCAACAATAAAACTGCTAAAGCAATCAAAACGACCGATCCCTAATCATTTCAAAAAATTTCCCAAATTCTATCTCATAAAATATAAATTACTAAATCCATCATCTCTTTCACCTCTTATTTTCACTCTGTCCAAACTACTAATTCGCTATATTCAAATATAAAAGAAGTAACACCAGTAGGTCTAGTATTAACTATTATATATTTCCATATCCGTTACAAACTACCTCGTAGCACATAAATTGCCAAATCCATCATCTCTTTCACCTCTTAATTTCACTCTTTCCAAACTACTAATTCGCCATATTTAAATATAACAGAAACAACACCAGTAGGACTAGCATTAACTATATTTCCATATCCGTTACAAACTATTTCGTAGCACATAAATTACCAAATCCTTCGTCTCTTTCACCTTTTAACTTCCAAGCTACTAATTCGCTACATTTAAATACAATAGAAGTAACACCAGTAAGTCTATCATTAACTATACTTCCATTCACACTTTCCAAACTACTAATTCGTTACATTTAAATATAATAGAAGTAACACCAGTACGTCTAGCGTTAACTATATTTCCATATCCGTTACAACTATCACTTTCCTCTCCTATCCCAACGAAGTCCGACTCTCCTCCCAACGAAACGCTATTCTACCATCAATCACACCGTCCTAATCTCCATATCTTGCAATAAACGACACAAGTAAAAGTCCAAGCAAACAAGCAGTAAGATCAACATAGCCGACACAGCTGGTGCTAAGAAAAAGACCTACGGTATACGTTGAATAAAACCGAACTCGGCTAAGATCGTAGGAAAAAGATGCAGGTGGGTATCCTTGGAGGCGCGGTGAAAGCGAGTCCCAGTCAGCTGAGCGAGAATCAAGCGAAAGAACTTGGGGTCTCGCGGGCGAGAAACTTTTCTGCCGCTGTTACGGCTAGCCTAGTTGGCCGTAGAAGAAAGTGAAGTTAGACAAAGAGAAGAACAGAGAAGAGAAAGACAGAGGATATCACAGAGGAGGAAAAAAAAGCAACACGACCGAGGAGAACGTAGAAGAGGGAAACAAGAAGAGAATCTACTCGTGGTTGGATCGAACACAAATGAGGCGTAGGGGTTGCAGTTTTGCGGAAATCGGTTCTCGTATACCAGATACGTCGAGGGAGTTCTCGTGGAGTTCTTTTCTCCCCGGCGACCTGAACTGTTTCTTCCTCGGTTTGCAGGTTTGAATAATTAAAGAAAAAGTTCCTCCGAACGGACGATTGAAAGAAAAAGACAGAGAGATTGTATAGGCCTGACCTCCAGGCGCCAGGGGTGGACGCAGGGGAGAATGGAATTTATTGATCCCAACCAGCCCTTTGCCCTACATATGAAACTTCTCGTTCGTTTCAACCTCCTTCCCTTTCCTTCTCTACTTCTATCTCTATTTCTTTCTGTGTCTTTCTTCTCGTCCCTTCTGTCCTCTTTCTACCCTTAGCTTCTCATTGTCTTTCTCCTCGACTTTTCGTTGTGTACACATCCTTTCTTGCCCCTCTCTCAGAGTCGTCATTCTTGCATACATTACGAATTCAAGACTCCCCCGTCTCTCTTCGTCGCTCTCGCGAGCTATTATCTCGTCGTGGAGCTTTTTATGCTTCCATAACGATCATCTCTGTCTTTCTTCCGGGCTTTCTTCTTCCTCCGGGGGAGAGCTCTTTTGTCCGAGTCCTATTCACCCGGGGACGTTCTAGCTCACTGCCGTGCAGTTTCCTCGATACCAAGGAAAAACCACTGCGACGATGATGTTTCACGATTTGATATTTATCCCGGAAACCCGGTGCTCTCTTGGTCTACATTAATTCAGCGGGATAGCAAGCTGTTGAACGTAGATGAGAATCGGGTGAGCGAGAAATGGACGGCTTAAGAAGACGAGGTCGTTTTGGGGTAAATGGACGGGGTGGTTTTGAGTGGTGTCTTCAAGGATGTTAATTTTTGGAGACTGTGGCCATTTTTTCGTATGGTTCTGCCATGATGCGATTTATAGATGCGCGATTGGATTGCATTCACTTTTTTTAAAATCTTTTTCGTTTAAAAAAATTAAAATTGTACAGATATGCTTAGTGGCTGGGCATAATAATATCGTTTAAAGTAAGGGTGGCCAACCCGCGGCCCGGCTTGAACATTATTCCGTACCGCGAGATTATCATCAGTATCATTATTATTATATTATTTATGTTTACATGTAAGAATAATAGTAAACACAATAATAATAACTCGTTATATTTCAATTTTTCACTCTGAAAAAGTGCCTATAGTGAGTCTGAATCTAATTTATAGGGACATATAATTTTATATGCGGCCCGCGGAGTTATGATGCATTTCCAAAGTGGCCCGCAGGATCATTTGGGTTGGCCACCCCTGGTTTAAAGTTCTTTTGACTAAATTATTACAGTTATACCGATATTTTTCAATATCCTTCAGGGACATTTAATTTCTTTGCACATTATCTCCTTTAAATGGATTGTCCATTTAGATGAAGAGATGGAAATTGTTCGTTCAAAGGAATTAATGGTAAAAGAGTTATTATATTTTAAAACGGTGTAATGACTTATGAGTTTTTTGCACTACAGTACAAATATTTGTAAAATATAGTAACTCTTTTACCATTAATTTTTTTAAATGAACAATATGAAAGTCATTTAAAGGAAATAATGTGCAAAGTAATTAAACCAAGAAGTATATTAATGTTGAAAGAAAGATTGACAAAATCGCTATAGCAGCAAAGAATATTTAAACGCGGAATTATATAAATGTGTCTCACCTCGAAAATTTATATTATTTTACAACTTTGTTAATAAAACTTAACCAACATTATACAATAAAAAAAAAGAAGAAATGTCTGAATTATTTTACTTTCTGAATTCCTGTGCCTCAAAGAATTAAATTATTGTACTTACGGCATTATGCTATTTTCAATTCATAAATGTATATTTTGAAAAAAATATGATACCATATATGGTAAGTAAGCATTTTTTTAAACTTTTTCGAATGTCATCAACTGTGTAGACGTATTTTATGAGGAAAACGCATGTATACAAAATTTACGACACAAAGAATGCACTGCTTTCAAAGAAGTTTTATTCTATGAGCTCTATTCTAAACATTCTTCCGCATTTTTTCAGTCCTTCGCGACCTATTTTATTTATTTTGCGACTAAAGAGTCGTGGGACGGTGGTAGGAAAAAGTCTACCGTAAACGTATAGTCATTAAAGCTATACAAATATAAACTGCTTAAAAACATTAAGACATAAAGTGTCTTTACAGTTTTTAAAACTTGCAAATGAATTAAGTAATGATGTTAGCACTGTTGCATGAGAAGGTAAAAAGTTTCGAGTCTTTATATGAAGGACTTATGACAAGTAGTGACTTTACTATTATCCTTGAAATAAAACTTGTTCTGAAAATTGCTTTGAATAGGTGCAACAGTATGTAATAATATAATATAAACAATATATAAAATATAATAATATATTCCATTTGGATGTATTTTATCAGAAAAAGTAGTAATTATGATAGTGGAAAAGTAATTTGTTCTTCACTTGAAAACGATTAGGTAGATTTCGGTTTCTCAAATTATGTTTTTTACGTAACGGGTCAGCTACAAAAATCGTGAAAATATTTAACTTTGTATCATTTCTCCAAATAATTTTACTCTGTGGTAATTTACATTAATGTAACATAAAATAAATAATATAATTCCTTTCTCTAATTTGTAGTTTGACGAATTATAGTCAGGGATATAAATCGTACAAAATAATTTGTAATTAAGGTAAGTATGAGAAGAAAAGTTTTATTTTCCGAAACATATATCAGTAAATAATTGCCACAGAGCAATATGAAACAAGCGGGTGTTGTAAATCAAATATACCCACATGTTAGCCCATGTACTGCTAACTGATTATACTAATACAAAATTCATTTTCTTGCGTAGTTCAATGCCCTGATCAACATCACGCCATGTTTTAAAAATATTTCTCTCACTTCATAAAATTGAAATTTTGTTTTGCTCAAAGAATATCTCGTTTGACTTTTTTAGATTTTGTGCCGCTCAGCACAAATATGAAATCCGTTACACACCATCAGACACCGTTTTTGAGAAAATCAGTTTTGAAACGTAATAACACAGATTTTGTTTTTTACTGACAAAGTTGATAAAATATCTTCGCCATTCGCAAGGTACTGCCAGTGATTCTCAGCGCAATGGTTTTACTCAGACTAGTGTGTCATGATATATAGCTTGCTTTACAAGTACATTTATTAACTATAAATTATATCTTAACAATAATGCCACATTAAACAAAGAAGTATATTTGTCAAATTTCGTAATATAAATAGGCAATATTGCTCAATCAGATTCTCAAAGTCAAGATTATACGACTTATTAACTATAAAAGTGCTAGTCGCAAAAAAAATCTGCGTGATGGAGATAAAGGAATTCTATATCTGAATTCAGCACAGAAAGTACTATTAGAGTTACACATTAAAGCTCTTGTACCAAAAAAAGACTTTATTTCTTTCCTACTACTTTTCCATTAACCCTCCATGGACACCTATCACTTTATGGTAACGCAAGACACATTCTTTAAAGTCAAATTTTCAACTGTGTCAAATATTATAATATAGCTCGTGAAAATATCATGAAAATTCTTGCAATTCAATGTGCAAAATTCATGTGTAATCTATCATTTAAAATATTACTTTTATCAGTTCCTAATTGTACTATCGTGAAACTGATCTTCGGATACCACCAAAAATTCAGATTTTTAATACCTAATTAATTAAAAACAAAGTGTGTAATCGCACTACTAAAGTCTTAGTAATAATTATATATACCTCAGAAACATGTTTATCCTTTGTTTTGATGGTTGAGAGTAGACATACGACTGCTAACTAAGGGTTGATACCACTCTAAGAATGAATTACCAACTAGTCCAGAAAAATATTTGGATCCGATCACGAAGTACTGATTACTCGTCGTCGGTCGAGGGCAAACTGATAGCGAGGCGAATATCGAAACGACTTGTTATTGTTAGAGGACGAACGAGACCGAGGTGAGCATTATAACGATTTGCCATTGTTAGAGGACCAACGAGAAGAACACCTGCAGAGAGCGATCGCCGAGGACCGTTGAGTTTGTTTGACAGCACGCGGAGGTCGTCGTACTTGGCGGTCAGTGAAGTGGAAATAATTCTCGTTGCTCGTACAGTTAATCTTGATATTGTTTATGTAATTGAACAATATGGTTTGCTTATATTACCAAATGTTAAAAATATGTTATTTTTTTAACCCTTTGCACTCCGAGCCATCGCTGACGTTATCTATTAGCAACTTGTCGGCAGTTTACTATTTGCTATTTGTGCTATTTCAATAGAAAAATTCAGATAAGCATATATTTCTTAAACCCTTGCGATGCAATAAATTCATCCTCTGCAACTAGTAATAAATTCGAAGGTCCCTTTAGAGGGTGCAACAGAGTGATATGGTAAACTTACGATGTTCCCTTAGGTGGGACATCGGAGTGCAAAGGGTTAATGTAATGTTATTGTGAACATTGTGTATTTTCAACTACTGCAAGATACATACATACATATATGTAAGTACTTACGGATGCAACAAATGCATTGAAAACCACTGGCTGTACCTTGTGTCTTGCTGACATATTTTAAATTTTTAATCACAAACAAAATTTGTTGTGCAAATTGCAGTTATGGTTGCCCTTAAAAAAGTGTCTGCTCTTTCGCCTCCTAGTATTAGAATTCTTTTGGGACGTCCGGTTTTTAAGATACACGGAAAATGTTCACAGGAATTAATAGATTTTGGGCGTCGTTTGAGAATTGTTCAAATGTTTATAACGTTAAAGTAATATACTTCCTTGCATTCGGAGGAGTTTGTAGAATCATTTCGTGGGAAATAACGTAAGTTACTTTTACAATTAAAACACAAAGCATTCTGAAAATTGAAAACTTGAATTTTTGTTCAGAACTGATTTTGTAAAAAATAAGTTCTAATGTAGACAAACGGAGTTTGTATTCTCCTTCAGCGCTACAAGATCTATAAAAATCAACATAAACATTTTTGGGGAAAAATCGTATTGAATAGCGTAATTAATATAATTTTGGTAATCAATATAGAGTTTGGTTGAAACCACCTTTAATGAATTTGTACGAGAGCAAAAATTGTTCCTTATTAAATTTAATCCTGTTCTATATACTCACAATGTTTCATTATACCCTTGCCTCGTAATAATAGGAGACATTCATAGTTCACAATAACGCCACGATATTGCAATTATAATTGCTCAATCTCTTCAGCGAAACGTAGAAGCAATATAGCAAGAATATGCAATTTTCCAGAACAATTTGAAACTACTAAACACAAAGAGACTATTATTCTTGCGTCGCGATATATAATAATTATTATCCACCTACACGTATTCTAACAATTAAATATTTAACTCTTATAGTCATTAAAAAGTTCAGAGTATGCGGTTATATATTTGAAACATTTCATAAAACAAATTCAAATAAATCGCAACAAATGGTTTACTCTTAGGTACTTTAACTGTTATTCCACATTCGAAAAATGTACTAAAACAAATGTAAATAAATTACATTACTGAGGGAAAATTTACCAAAATAAATTCAAATAAATTGCATTACTGGCGGCTACGGTTTAGATATTTTATGCATAATTTTATAATTCACAACGTTCAATCAAACGAATTCGAATAAATTGCAATACAACGAGTCGAGATTAAGTAGTACATCCATAATTCCACATTCGGCAAATTTATTAAAACAAATTCAAACAAATTAAATTACTGAAGCTAAATATCAGTTACTTCGTCCATAATACCACAACCGACACATTTACTAAAACCAATTCAAATAAATTACATTGTTAGTCACGATTAGATATTTTATCCATAATTCTATAATTCACATATTCAGTCAAATGAATTTGAATAAATTTCATTATTGGCGGCTACGATTACATATTTTATCCTTCGTCAATTTAATCAAACGAATTCGAATAAATTGCAGTACAAGGAGTCAAAATTAGGTAGTACATCCATAATTCCACATTCGACAAATTTATTAAAACAAATTCAAACAAATTAAATTACTGAAGCTAAATATCAGTTACTTCGTCCATAATACCACAACCGACACATTTACTAAAACCAATTCAAATAAATTACATTGTTAGTCACGATTAGATATTTTATTCATAATTCTATACTTCACACATAGAATCAAATGAATTTGAATAAACTGCATTATTGGCGGTTACGATTAGATATTTTATCCATAATTCTATCCTTCGCCAATTTAATCAAACGAATTCGAATAAATTGCAGTACAAGGAGTCAAGATTAGGTGGTACATCTATAATTCCACATTCGACATATGTATACATTTAATGAAACTACCGTGATTCAAACAAAGCCCGTTGAACGAGTGAAAACCACCTGTCATACGAAGCGTGACTCACTCACCCTGACACTTTCATCAACACCTTTAACCACTCGAATGAGCGAAAGTGACTAGCACGTTGCAGGTTTCTACGGTGGCTTAATATTAAGCCAGTATTACGTAATAAAGGTTCGCTGCCAACGATGAATGACAGTGCATCGATACCGACGTATTAATAGGTTGAAGTACTCGTATAAGAATAGGTCAACAGTAAAAAAAACATGATAGATGAATTTAAGTGCGCCCGTAACAAAAATAGTTAATAAATGTCGGTAATCCGACAAGGTTGCGAAAGAATTAATAAAAAGAATAGAACAGGATTATTAAGGATATAAATTAAGAAAATTAAGAATATCGTTTATGTTGCACTGAGATTTATTAACACGTTTAACAACACCGGTATTTTGTTAGTTCCATCATTTTTACCAAAATACGACATTTTTGGGTAAAATCACATCTTTATAAAGCAGAAACCTTAAAGAACCAAATAGATGTATCGTCAGATGGGCTTAAGTTTTTCAATACCAATATTTAAATTTGGAATGTATAAGGAAATTTATAAATATTATAATTTTAACGTGATAAGAAATTGCATTGAATTCAAAAGTGACCTTCGTGGCATTCAGTGTGTTAACTACATAAGTTTGACCGGTTTGCAATTTATTCACGACTGTGTCACTATATTATTCTATTATACTATTATATTTGTTCTCTTATTCTATTATACTATCTTCTATTGTACTATGTACTATACTATTGTTCCTTAATCGCCTTCTGTTTCTGTATTGTGTGTTTCCATATTCCCTTTTTGATTTAATCGTTACGAATTTCTCCAATTTACCAGTTAATTCAAATGAATTCTATGATTGCCTATATTATTGGACAATATTTTTTTAATAACAGTAATATTTAAAGGAACCGTAAGATATTTTAGTTAGATATATGAAATAATAATTAAAATACAACGTGAAGTTCATTTTTATAGAAAATTTTCAACGAACTAAGATTGTTAATTAAGTAAAATTCATATTCTTCTGATCATGTCGTTTAGATATAAGCGAAATATTGAGAAAAAAATTATCCAAATTAAGATATCGCTTAAATCTGATGAAACAGGGTTAAAATTAATTGATGAGATATAAACTGAAAACAGGGTTCTACTTTGATGAAAAATTTTCGCGTTAATAGAAATACAATTCAATTTTAGCCCCAATGTTATATTACGTTCATTTCTGTATTTATTCTTGGCTGGAATTGCATTTCAATTACAATTTGTAATATCTTCAAATGGTATTTTAAAATTCTAAATGTTTAATGCAATTACAATCTATAGAATAGGTTTATCAAACATTATGAATATCAACGCTAAAATGATCGATTAATCCAATATATTTAAAAGAGAAATCAAGAGGCGAAAAAGACAATGATTAATTTAGGTTTTATAAGATAAAGGTGAGAATATTTACTTCACAGTTTGTTTACTAATTTCAAAAATTTTTAGAAAAACCTAGGACTCGGTCGCTTCGACCGCCTTGGTAGTTTCAAAATCAACATTCACAAGTTTGCAACATCACAAAGTTAATCATCGATATTTGCCATAAAAAATTAATCACTAAAATACATCCATAAAGCTCTCGCTAGAGATTGCATTCAAAAAAGTCTGTGTAGCTTCCAGCATCGAGACAAATTGCCACACCGACATTTCTAATCGTGCAAATCTCCATCCGCATCACTCGATCAAATAAGACGTCACTCGCGTTCCTTTGGATATTTTATCCTCCGAGTGCTTTTTCACGTCATGCCATAGATATTCCATGCACGTACAACGAACTCCTCCTCCGCCTCTCGGACGCATTTCAAAGCCACGAAAAAAGCCCAGAAAAGGCATAGAAGAAACTGGAGCGTGCACTTTTAACACGCGCCTCGGCTCTCAGGGCACTTCAGACATTTCGTTTTTGCTCCCATGGAAGTGTGCCTCTCGCTTCGACTCTAACGGGTGTCCGTATGAAATGTGTATTGAGTATAATATACGTACAGGGTGTTTCAAAAGTAGATGTTACAGCTTTCAAGGGTTGTACAACACCCTTGAATTGATGGAAATGTGTCAAAAAAAAAATCCCTCACAAAATTTACGAAAGGGTAGAACATTTTTTTTTATTTAGTCACCGTACTCGTTTTGTTACGTAGGTAAAATTTTTAAGAAGAGCCATGGGCCAGAAACTTACCGTTCTCACGCAAATGAACTTTTAACCCCTTAGCTTACGACGCACAGTGGTCGATTTCGCCGTAATCCTGGCCAAAACACCAAACATTTTTTACACGATTTGCAAAATTTAGCAATTGCGTTTGATTTGTAACACATCTGAGCATCGTTTTCCATTAATACAAATTTTTATTGAACAATACTCTTAGAGATATGCAATGTAAAAATTGGCAATTGAATAATGTAACGTTTTCACGTCGAAATTGAGAATACGTTTTTAATGTGGAATTACAGTACCATCCACTTTTTCAGTATTGGTAGCTATTTATCATACTTTTAATTGATAAATATCTTGGTTCCATTTTTTTATTTAATACTTTACAACTGTGTGTCACGACGTGTCATATTTGTGGCGCGGTATGTGAAATAGGCAATTTTCAAATATCGTAAAACTTATAAAATTGAAGATATCAATGAGACGCGACACGATAATATTATTTCTATAATATTAATATTACTGTAGAGGGTGCGATATATCAAGAATTACTGTTCAAATTTTATTCTACCTCATTGCGAACGCAGTCACAAAAGAAGTCATGGGGCAAGGGGTTAATTGTGTTTTTATGATTGACTTTAGCTGAATAAGTCAGGCGTTGAAGTCTCCGACCTTTCGGAAAGAAACACACGAGATATTTAGTAGCCGGTGTCGCACAATATCCCTACTAGTGCTACACGAAATTAGAAAATGGAGGACAGGGTCACCGAACTAGCAAGGAAAGCGCAAGTGTTTTTGTTCTCCTCCCCAGGAGGGCCCTTGACAGAACCTCACACGTACGCAGATCATTGACATCTACGTAACCTCCCAAAAATTACATAGATAGATTTCATTACAAGTTACTTTCACTACTTTAATATAGAAAGATAAAAAAGATACGTATTAAGTTTCTCAGATAAGTTTAATAAAAATCGACGTTCAAATGGCCAACGAAGGCGAATGAGATATATAGGAACAAATCGGAAGACTGTACTACTTTTGTTGCCAGGTGTTGAACTTTTTGAAACTGTTCAATCAACATTTGGCAGTTATATGTGCGCGGATACTGAAGAATTAGCCTTCTCGCTTTACCTTCCTTACTTACTAGTTGAGATATTTAACCCTTTGCGGCCGAGTTTCATTAACATTAGATCTACGACCGTTAAGTGTGGTAGGTTTACATATCTTAACACTTTAACGACCAGTAGCCTATTAATAGACTTTTCGGGCTCAAGGCTTTTGGACTTTTAATTTATTAATCGGTTACCACGGCACTTAATAAATTTTTAATTATCAGTGCGGTTTACTGTTCCAAGGGCTTAGTGACAAGAATTTGTAATTTCCGAAGAGATGTTGGTATCAGAGAAATATTTACGGTCAGAAGCGGATAAGATGTTAAAGAAATACAGGTCGGTAAAGTGTTAAGTAAGATACCTCGCAGAAGGGTTAAATGGTAAAAAGTATGACGAGTTAATTAATTTGTATATAAGATACACATGAAATATATACTGTCCTACTTATTTGTCAATTTTAGAAGAATTTTTTAAAAAAGTAGGTCAATTTGACGGCTGCCGTAGATTTATTGTTAACACTTTACCGACCGGTAGTCGATTAATCGACTTTTCAGGCCCAACACTTTTGGGCTTTTAACTTATTAATTGGTCGCTACGACAATTAATAAATTATTATTTTTCATTTCGGTTAGCTGTGCCAAGGACTCAGTGAAGAAACTTTGCAATTTTCGAAGAGATATCAGTGTCAGGGAAATATTTGCGTGTAAGTGACCGATCAGAAGTGGGTAGGATGTTAAAAAGTACCGGTCGATAAAGTGTTAAGAAAAAAATGTACAATCGTACATAAAAAAAATTTACTAAAATCTTAGTAAAAATTATATATACCTCAGAAACGTGTTGATTCTTTGCTTTGGTGGCTGAGAGTAGAGAGACAATGGTTATGGTGAAAATGCATTGGAGGCTGATTGTGAGACCAGACTTATGACCACTAGCTAAGGGTTGATACCACTGTGAGGATGAATTAGCAAGCAGTCCGCAGAAAGAGATGCAGCACGCAATAATAGATGAAAATGCTTCGATCACAGAGCAATGGTTACTCGTCGGCGGTCGCGGGGGAACTGATAGCGAGGCGAGCATCGAAGTGACTTATTGTTAAGATTCGCGGAAATGATACCTGAAGGTTAGATTCTCCGAGTTCGACGGAGTTTGTTTTGCCAACACGGCGGTCACCGTACCTCTGAGCCGGTCAAGTGGAAATAATTTCTATCATTGCTCGTAGATGTAATCTTATAATTGTAAAGAAAATTTAACGATATTATTTATTTATATAACCAAATATTCAAAATGCAGTGCTTTGTTTAGTGTAGTGTTATAGACAAAAAATCAAGAGGGTTATTGTCAAACATAAAATGTATTTGTAAAGCAAGCAAATAATTTTAATAAATTGTAATTAGCTGTAGCAGTAAAAAAGATAATTGTAAATAAATAGATACCGATGAAAATTAAAGGTGGTAAAATGTATAATTATGGACGGAAAAAATTTCAATTTCGTGGAATATTTATTTGAACATATATGAATATTAATTTTATTGTAATGTCACAGGCCAATGAAAACGTATTAATAATTGACTGCAAAGGATGAACGTTCATTATACTTTTACTTTTGAATAATTAAAAGACAAAGTAAAAGTAGAAAATTGATGTAGGATTTTTTTGTTAAAATGTTTCCGTTTATCAATGAATTAATATTTCCAATTAATAGTTGTACAAGCGTGACAGTAGGTTTTCTTAAAGATATGATACTTGCATTTGTTTAACACTTTAGTTCATCATACGCTAGTAGTTTTGGAATTTTCCAAAAACTATTAAATTGACAATATCAGCCGATTATAAAACGGTCTCATTATTTCTGTACTATTAGTATCACGTTCAGTTATACGAAATATCAGAAATCAGTGAAACCTTTTGATTTCAGGAATTAATTTTGAGTCCTTGCACGTCTCATCAGAAAAGAAATCGTAGTTTATGGGGTTAATAATAACTAATTTAATTTAATCAATTTTGGAGATCAGTGCGTATAAAGAAAATATAGCAAGAAGCTACCTGAAATAATTGTCAAATTGTTCCGATCTTTTTTTTTAAACAATTTTCCGATATTCTTCGACAATTTTAAGATCTTCAAACGTTGCACTCAACATTTGTCGAATAAATATTTATCCGTTGCCCTTCTCGCTGAAACAGTTCACTTCAGAAGTCGTTAAACAGGAAGAGAAAGACAGCATGGATGTACAATAAACTTCACCGGCGAATTGAATTCTCTGCGAATTTTACTTTGCGCAAAAAAATTATTGGAATTCTTTCACAATTATTGTTTCATTTAACCCAGTATTTGAAACAAAAGGCCTTTGTGTTTTCAACGATGCTTACGAAAGCGAATACAAACGTGAAATATCTCGCTGTATTTTTCAGCGACATGAAAACAAAAAGAATTCAATAAAACATCTACTGGAGTGTCATGAAGTAACGCATCGTCAGTTGCAATGTCACTCGAAACAGGTACGTAATAAGAGAAACTTTTGAAATATCTTCATCAAAGTGTCCATTGTTGTGAAATTTTTCAAATTACACCGTGTCAATGGGATTCTTTGACTTTTCAAACGTTCGCTACAAATCTACGTATTAACGAGAATTTCTATGTTAAAAAATCGTTGATATATTTCTTTTCTCCGTAGAACAAGAAGAATGTATAGATGACTGTGCCAATTAAATCCAAAACTAGCAATATGTTACTTTAACACTAGATCTAAAGGAGACTGTCAAATTGACGGATTCTTATTTTTTTTAGAAACAGTTTGCAAATTTGCAGGGTGCGGTGCAGTAGATATTTGATATGTACATGATAATATTTGTTGATACCTCTTTTTTAAAAGTACTCATTTAATACATTTAAGTATGACAGATTTGGCGCCTGTAAATCTAGTAGTAACCTTTTAACTATGTGCCTTTGTCACTTTGTAGTGATGAAGTTACTTTTGTGTTTTTATTCTTCCCTTACATTTTTTCAACTTTGTGAATTATTATAATTTAAAACTTCAAAGTTGAAAACATCCTCTGCAATTAAATACTTCTCCTACAATAAAATGATTTTAAGAAACGTATAAAGGAATGTCATAATTAATATTCTTATCTATGAGGTCTATGAAGTCTTGTGATTTTAAGACAACAGCTACTAGAAAAGAGAAGGAATAATGGGGACAGGAAAATTTAATATAGTTATAGAAAAATGCAGCACCAGATTAGATAGAAACTTCCAGAAATTTTCAAAGAAATAACCAGACATTTTAACACTAGGTTTCACGGGAGCCGTCAAATTGACGGATTACTACCTTTTTAGAAACACCTTCCAAACTTATAGAGACGTGGTACAGCAGATATTTCATATGTATCTTCTAATATACAAATTACTTAACTGATCATCTTCTCTGTCGCTTGATCTCTCTATTTTCAAAGTTTTTATTTAATGTAGTGCTGTGTAAGAGATTTCACGTCCGTAAATCTAGTGTTAATTACCTCGTTTACAACCTATTTGCGAATCCAGTTAAATCTCTTATACAAAGTCCTTTTAAAGTAACATCTTTTCACTAATTAGTAATAAACATTGACGAACTTTAAAAATAGTCTTTCACATAACAAATAATTGTCAAATACAACGAAAACGACAGTCAACAATCATTAACTTAAAGATACCTAAAATACCATAAGAATCTAAAATACCTAAAATACCATACCAATTCCTCAAAGTTACGAAACAAAGTGTTTGCTGTGCAATACGTGAACATACCTATCTTCCAACAGCATATCAAATTCGAAACACCAGCAACGACGATTGCAGTGCCGAGTTTCCATCAGAGTCAGATGTAAATAACCCTGGAGAACGCGATACGCCGGACAGGAAAGAGAAATAGACAGTTAAAACTCACTTGGCCCTTCGAGTCGGTGAAATGAAGCCAAAATGCAGATACATGGCTACGGTATTTGAATTTTTGTCGGTCTTACAGCGGAGAGTGTGCGCGCGGAGATTGGAGGGTCGTCGGCACGCTCCATGCACACGTCAGAGTCATTGACCTCGATATACACGGACACACGCACGGTATGACATAATACGAAACACTGCACACGTGTACGGACACAAATGCTATGAAATACAGGAACGCACGCCCACTCGTACGTGACGGAACACACGTGACGTGTGCACGCATGCGGCACTGCCGGTACGGTGTTACTTCTCAGGGTGCATCCCCATGGTGCGCGATTGGATGTAACATTGGTGAATCGGTGCATTATGGAGGGAATGGTAGAGAGTCCTTTTTAGCGTTTTTACGTTTTGATTTATGTTTTGTTAAATGGTCGTAGAATAAGTTCTTTTTTTTTAGGAGGGATGTTATTGATGAGATTACTATTTTATAATTTATGCAATTTTATTGAAAGTGTAGAATTTTTGAGTATGAACGAAAAATGAAAAATTTGATGTTGGGAAGACGGTGGAAGTCTTTGGATTATTTTTTAGTTTGTTGTTGCATGTAAGATTGGTGAATCGGTGCATTATGGAGGGAAGGGTAGAGGGTCGTTTTTAGTGTTTTTACGTTTTGATTTATGTTTTGTTAAATGGTCGTAGAATAAGTTCTTTTTTTTAGGAGGGATGTTATTGATGAGATTACTATTTTATAATGTATGCAATTTTATTGAAAGTGTAGAATTTTTGAGTATGAAACAAGAAATGAAAAATTTGATGTTGGGAAGACGGTGGAAGTCTTTGGATTATTTTTTAGTTTGTTGTTACATGTAAGATTGGTGAATCGGTGCATTATGAAGGGAAGGGTAGAGGGTCGTTTTTGGTGTTTTTACAATCGTAGTGCGGCTCGTAGATGTACTTATAGCTTGAAAAGATTTATGTTTTGTTAAATGGTCGTAGAATAAGTTCTTTTTTCCAGAAGGGAAGTTATTGATGAGATTACTATTTTATAATGTATGCAATTTTATTGAAAGTGTAGAATTTTTGAGTATGAAACAAGAAATGAAAAATTTGATGTTGGGAAGACGATGAAAGTCTATCGAATATTTTTTACAGTTTGTTGTTGCATGTAACATTGGTGAATCGGTGCATTATGGAGGGAATGGTAGAGAGTCCTTTTTAGTGTTTTTACAATTGTGCGGTTCGAGGGTGTTCTTATAGGTTGAAAAGATATTTTACGTTGCGTTAAATGATCGTAGAATAAGTTCTGTTTTTAGGAGGGATGTTATTGTTTTATAATTTATGTAATTTTTTTAGAACTGTGGAATTTTTGAGTGTGAAAGAAAAATGGTACTAAAATTTCGATGTTAGAAGAACGGTGGAAGTAGAAGTAGTCTTTAGAATATTTTTGTATAGTTTCGTATTTTAGAATTCGTATGATGATTGATTGAATATGATCGTTCAATTAACACGTTGTCTGCCACGGGGGTCACCGGTGACCGGCGCTATTGAATTTCATGGAATTTCGTGTAACTTTTAAATTGCAATATTTATGAATTTTCAGACATGTTAAATATTTAAATATTGGCGTTAGAAAGATAAAGGTCTGTTGAATATTTATCTCCCAATGTCTTTAAAGTTTTTGCTTTTTAAAGATGTGATTTTAATAGAAGAAGTTTTGCATCAGTAGAAATGACGAAACTGGCGAAATACCGGTGGCGTTCAAAGTGTAGGCTGAATCGATGATTTGATGGATGTAGAAGTGCTATTACAGTGCTCGTTTTGGAGCAGAGTTATCAAGGTGTACTTTTACAGGTAATACTATTACCAAATAAGTTACAGCAATTAGAAGAATGAACAGTACTCTTTTCTTTACATATTTTGGGTTTCAACTGCTATGGTTATTTCGCCTAGGATCTACAGATTTAGGTTGGTTCGAAATCACCATGATTATAATAAATGTATCACGTAGAAAAAAATTCCCAAATGTGACAGAAATGCGACATCAGGTTCTCGGATGTCGAGTTTAAAATATGTTGCATTGTCGTTTGAAAATTTGACTCGTAAATTTTCTCTATGGTGAAGATTTGTAGACTTTTTTTTAAGATCACCAAACGTGTCATACTGATAATGCAATGATACGAATTACAATATTGTATATGATAACACTCATTAATTCCTTGTCGTACCATTTCTTTTGTGACTAAATGAGAAATAACCCTGTATTAAATAAAATTAATTTTATTTCATCGTGACCCACTGATATTTTCATTTAATAATTTTTAGAACACATCAAAATTAACAACCTATCTCTAATTTCTGATATGCTCTGTGACTCAACGCGATATTGAATAGAACAGAATTAATTTTATTGCATCGTGACCCACTGATATTTTCATTTAATCATTTTTAGAACACTTCAAATTTAACAAGCTATCTTTAATTTCTGATATATTCTATGACTCAGCGCGATATTGAATAGTACAGAATTAATTTTATTTCATCGTGACCTACTCATAATTAGACTGCGGATGTTTATGCAAATTTCGAGTTTCACAAATGCAGGTGAGACAGGAAAACCTATCAAGGGATTTATTGCACTTAATAAATATTACAACAAATGCCATACTTTGGATATATTTTTATATTATATTCTTTTTGTATATTTTAGCCGTATTTAATTTGTCATAAATGCATAAAAATCCGCAATCTACTCTTAATTTTATTTAGCAATTTTTAGAACACTTCAAATTTGACTATACAATTTATCGCATTACCACTGCCACTCGTTATTCTACGGCATGGCGTTAACAAACTAGTGTATGATAAAACGAGAAATAAAATTTTAGTATTCCATTCCTCATTACGCATTGCGAAGAATATCGTATAGTTAGAGAGATACGTTGCATTAATAATTAAAGATGCGCAAAGAGCATTAAACTTTTTGACACGTTAAACATCCTACTTACAATCAGTGAGTCAGAAAATTTAAATATCTTTACAATCTCCTTTCCCTTGCACATGCTGCCCCGACAGCGCAATGCTGTTTCGCAGGGTGCATTTCCATGATGCACTCTTGCATATATTGCTCGTGAACCATTATACGATTGAGTGAACGATAAAGAATAACTTTCGGTACACGTGTCTCCGTTATGCATTCCAAAGAAGTTGTTACAACAGATAAGATTTCATGTAACGATAATTGAATGAGGTACATTAAAGCCTCTCAATGTGGCTAACTTTGTATTTCCGGTTAGTGAGTTAGAACTTGAAGGAGTTTTTCCGGTCTCACTTAATGCGTGCAGGCATGCGGTACTGATAGATTGCAGCTTTTCAGAAACTAACCCCATGGTGAATTCTTGCATCTTTAACGTGCTACTCGATGCATACTGAACTTCAAATTCATCTGATTACTGGAAACATTTTTATGATTATTTTTGAGAAAAAAAATCCTGCTTTTTATCTCGATAATTGTGAATTTATGCAGTGTCTTTCAAAATGAATGAATTAGTATGCTTGGTTTTATAAGGAGATTTCATGATTTTCAAGAAAAAACTGTGATAAAAAGATATTAAGGTGAAAATGTATTCCGACATGAGATTATATTTAGTCAGAGCATTTAAATTCAAATCGATTTGAGTAATTTAAATAATTTGAAAATAATTTTGAGCTACGCATGGTTGCAAAGGGTTAATAATGCAAAAATTATAAAAAAAGGTGTCAGGATTCGTGAACGACCACGTATTTAAAATTGAAATACGTGTGAAAAGAGGCAAAATGATTTGGACGAATGGTGTGAAGAAACAGGAATGTATCTATTACTGGAGCAGAAATACTTAATGCTTTCTCAAATTAAAACGTCACGCATCGTGATATTAGTGAAATTACGTCTGGCGTTCTGCCTTAACTCATTTAGCGCTATCGCATTAACATAGAGATTTACATTTAATATATTCACCGACACGATATTTTACTTCTGAAATCATAAATTAGTCTTTGAGCATCCATATCCCATCCTAATGTCTTAATTAAAAGAATTATATATCCTTTTCAGAGAAAAAGAAATATTTCGTGAATATTTATATATCATCGAATCTTTTAACGATTATAAAAACGATTAAGAACGAATTAAAATTAAGCAAATTTCTAATTGATGAAACTATATTATAATTAGGGTAAACATGTATAAAACAAATAATTAATCCATTAATGATGTCAAATTAACTATTACAATATTGTTTCGAAGTTTAAATTAATAACGTTGAAGTTCTTTTAAAAATCGAAATCTATATTGCAAAATATTAATGATTACAGTAGTTAATTCTTTAAAAATGCAATACTGTTTGAAACAGTAACTCAGAAGATAAATGACCTAACAGGTGCACAAGAATTGCTTCTTGCATTGATATCTTCCTCCATATGTTTTATGTAACCCCGTAAAAAGAAATCTAACGGTTTTAAATCTAGTGAATGTTGCCGACTAATTGACGAAGAAGTATTCTTATGAGTATGTGCTTGATGAAGCCTCAAAAGTTTTTAAATGGAAACTTAAATTTATATTACTAAATACACAATAACTTGTATTACAAAATGCATAATTATCGATA
The DNA here is from genome assembly GCA_910591515.1 of Cerceris rybyensis. Classification (NCBI taxonomy): domain Eukaryota; kingdom Metazoa; phylum Arthropoda; class Insecta; order Hymenoptera; family Crabronidae; genus Cerceris; species Cerceris rybyensis. Next base: position 11,612,770 of record OU342795.1, read on the forward strand.
ATTCTTTGGTTTTTTTTCTTCTGTATTCTCAACTTTGCCTAATATCGTCAATTCGCCTGGAACATACTGTTTTAAGTGGATTCCGAACCACCGAAACTATAATATACATGTCACATACGAAAAACTTTCCAGAGCTGATGGACCATTTAAGGGGGGATTCCCAATTCACGCCTTCAAAAAAAATTTCTTTTTATTATTATTGTGGTTCATACTCTTGAGAAACAATGTGCAAAATTGCAATCCGAAATTCATTGAATTGACAAAGTTATAAGTCAATAACGAACTCGGCGCGCACGTATAGCGCAACGAAACAGGTGCAGATTTTAGAATAAAATCAGGAAAGAGAACGAAATGAATATTTTGAAGAGGAAGAAGGTGTACTGTATGGACCTGGCATAGCTGATTAACAAGAATATCCTGTAAGTACTAGATATATATACATTTTTTTTACATATGAAAACTGTCCGTAAAACTTCAAACGCGTTTTTCTCGAAACAGGTTTTTTCTGTACGGCCGACATGATATCTCCGGAACTATTCAGTCGATTTCCTTCAAATTTGGCACAATTCTCGAAAAAACATCTGTCTTCAGTGTGAACTACGAAAAAACATATAGATGCACAACTTTTTTTTTTATAAACAAACGTCGTTTTTTTCCAATCCTTGCTGTTTCTTTAGTTTTTGAAAAAAAAATTGTCCGTAGTTCACACCAGAACTTCATTCATAAGGAGTAAATTGCCATTTGAATTTTTTGTTTCAAACAACTTGAAAAACAATTATCGTGTCGGCCAGCGACCGGGAATTTTCAGGAGGCGTCCCACCTCAAACGACGTCAAAGCCAAAATCTTCAAGATAATCAATTAAAAATTGAACTGTAGTTGACTGAATACATAATAAATATACGTGCGAATTATGACAAAGATTTATCTAATGGTTTCCTTAATAAAAATTCCTAAAAAAACACGATTTTTCAACACTTGAAATGGGAATCCCCCTTAAGGACGAACGTACTTATGGTGGATTAGAATTTCCACCATCGGACGTACCATCGTCAATTGATTTAACTGATACCACCATTTTGTCTAGGATCTACTTTTTTAGATGGGTTCCGAACATCGAGGCTATAATGTACATGTCATAGGAAAAATCTCCCCAAGGTGATGGGTCACTTGAATTCTGGTACACTTATAGTGAATTCGACTTTTCACCGCCATACCCACCATAGACCCTTGGATTTAAGCTTTATTACCACTAGAAAATCTAGAATCTACTTTAGGGGAGTTCTGAAGTACAAACGCTATGATGTATTATATAACAATATTAACTTGAAAAAATAATAATGTCGTTAAAATTTTCCACAGCTGCTGGGAAATTTGCATTTGGACTCACTGATTGGAATTTGAAATTTTTAAGTTCAAACCCACCGACAGCCTTGCCGTCCTACTTTAAATAAAATTAAATATAAACTATTTTTTTACGTTCCATAAACTTAATTTGTATATTTAAAAATAACACTGCACCGATTAAACATATTTTCTTCCATACTGTACATACTTTTTTTCCGTAGTGTCAATTTATGTCAATTCTATTTAAATATTGTATGAGGTTCGTCTAGAAAGTTGATATTAGATATCCACTTGTCGGATAAACTGTCAATTATCGCAAATAAAGTAATCAGTCTAAGTAAAAATAACGCTAGCGCAATATACTCTGCTAGATACTTTCATTGCATATTCAAAACTGCAGTACAATCGTATATAGCGAGCAATGCGGCGCACGATGGATGAGAGACAGAACTAAAAGAAACAGAGTAAGGAATGACGATCGTTGCAGAGAGCGAAGAACTCGAGTGCACTTGTAGAACTCATCGAGATACTCTGTATTCTTTTTTTAGTTGTTAATTTTTATATTGAAATAAAAATTTATGACGAGGATGAATCATCTTAAACGTATTCTCCAATAACTCTACGTAGATAGAACTTTCCTTAATGGATTCATTATTTATTATCTCCCACCCCTTCGCTGTACGATTTCTTTCACGACTGCCTCTACAATAATCCAGAATTAAAGTACTAAAATAAAAATTTATCATTGATTTTTCATATATACGATTTTATCGTGTCGCGACTCATTGATATTTTAAATTTGTTAGGTTTTGCGAAACTTAGAGATTTTCTACCCCAATTACTACATCACGAGTGATTACTTTCATCTCTCATCTGAATTACACTCATTATTATAGGGCAAGTAGTAAAAGAAACAATATAATGCCTCATGTTTCTCTAACTGTATGTTGCATCGATATTATCTTTTATTCTCTTTCCCCTTCACACATAAAATGAAATATTAGAATGCGAGGAAATATTCTTTTGGTGGTCACGAGCCACAAGGTGGAATCAGCGGAGTGCACTAATTCTAAATTACAATATGGACTTATCAAGAATCTACGAAGGTATAACTCTAATCTTGTACCTGTATGCCCTAAAAAAATTATAATAAATTTATTTCTCTGAACGCGTTCAAGCTTCTATACTACTCAAAGATTCAATTTTCTGATTGCTTTAACAGTAAACCAACCGAGGCGGTCAGAACGGTGACCAGTTTATTCCAAAACTCTCAAAATTAGTAGCTGAGCCATACAATAAATATTCCATCTCTATTTTCTCACACAATAATGTTAGAAATAAATTCTAATGACTTAAATGCACCGCATACACTTACACCCGCGCCCTCTTCCCATTTTCTATTCTTTGTATTCTAATATAATCGTTGTACCGCTCTGTATCTTATTCAAAAACAAAAACTACGTGTATCTTTATTAATAAAACAGTAAAAGTTGATCATAAACCTGTGTCAATCATAAATAAAACTGCGCCTGACCAAAGTGAATATCCTGGTAATTCACAATTCTAACAAATAATAACATAACAGATCACCTTTTTCACCTTTTGATTCCTCTTTTACCAAAATACATATTTAATTTAATTTACTTTATTAATGGGACAGGCCCTTTAGAATTTCATTATGATACACTATACATACAGTGGTACATAGTGAATCGAGTAATACATACATGCGCATGTAATTCCGTAAATATAAAACATAAAAACATATTAGACATGAAAATTACAGAGACATCATTGAAGTGCACGAAATATATTTATATTTAGCACATATAATAGACATAAAGCCGATAGCTCTAGTGTTAAAAAGAATAATTAATTTTCAGTTCCAATCCACATCTATGCTAAGTTGCAATCGAATAACATACATCAAACAATAACATTGTTTAACTCTTTGAGGCACAGAAATTCCGAAAATAAAATGACCCATGTTGCACATGCATTTTTTTCATCTTTTAATGAAATAAAGTTGGTTTATATTTATTAATAAAGTTATATAATAATATAAACTTTCGAGGTGGGACAAAAAATGTCCCACCATGCATCTTCACTCACCAAAGAGGTGGGACACTTTTCATCCCACTGTGCCTCAAAGAGATAATCCACTGCCAATTTTCAATGTCCAACCAATTCATCGATTATTACACGCCTCCGATAATACTTTGCAACATCTCGAATCGAGACATTCCCATCGTCCTTCCAGCGTTCTCGAATTTCATAACACATTATGACGAATTATGCATAGCGAGTCTCATAAAATGTTAATATCGTCCTTGCATCTGTGAGTGCACCACGACGTATCCTGGAGAACCGAAGCTGACAGCGACGAAGAAGGCGAGAGGCGTTTAAGTGCCTGACAATATTTATTCGCACGACAATAAAATTACACGCCGTACAGAGGCACGTGACTTGGAATGCACCAACAACTACATTCTTTTCTCTTTATACCTCTACGTGATCTTTCTCTCTTTAAAGTTCTCTCTTTCTTCGTTGCTCCAAACGTTTCCATGGCACGGTGGTCACCAGGCGCGAAACCCCATCGTGCAAGCCAATAAATACACTGCGTCGGCGTGACGTTTTTATTTTTTAATATTCTCCAGACAAGGTCGACTAACAGTATCCTGGATATCTCTGCGTGCGGCTGTGTTATTGCGGTAGTTCCATCGAGCGGATAAGCCTACATGCCTCGGGTACACGAAGCCAGAGAGTACTGGTTGCCAGGTTTTTCTTTTTTTTTTTCAGCAGATTCTGCTATCGGATACACGGTGCTTGGAGAGTATTTCAGAAATACCAGGTGTTGGCGTTGAGAGAAAAGACAACGATTGATGTTGAGGTTGGGTTGAAAGGCGATAGGAAATTTTGAAATGAGATGGAGGGTTGGGGATATGAGGGTTTTTGTCGGGTAACAGATATAGGGTGTGATATATGATGTTGGATTTATTTGAAGGTTTGTGGAAGTTGAAATATTTGAGGTAATATTGAAATATTTGATTTTGATTCTTTACTTTTTTGAATTGTTTGATTTCGTCTTTTGGAGTAGAATGTCAGTGATGATGGACATATCTTTTAGCGTGTAATGTTTTACAATTGAATTTCGACTTGGAAATTTAACAATGATTTTGCAGCTTCACGTAAATATTTCTCGGTGGATATAGTTATTCATGTTACCATATAAAAATTAATAAGATTTTTTATTTTTTTGAATTATTTGATTTCGTCCTTTGGGGTAGAATGTCCGGTTATGGTGCACGTAGATTTCTGGTGTAATGGTTTACCTATTTTTCGATTTGGGAATTTAACAATGATTTCGTAGCTCCATGAAAATATTTCTCAGTGGTTATTGTTATCCATGTTATCATATAAAAATTAAGAAGATTTTTTATATTTTTGAATTATTTGATTTCGTCTTTTGGGGTAGAATGTCCGGTTATGGTGGACGTAGATTTCTTGTGTAATGGTTTACCTATTTTTCGATTTGGGAATTTAACAATGATTTCGTAGCTTCATGAAAATATTTCTCAGTGGTTATTGTTATCCATGTTACCATATAAAAATTAATAAGATTTTTTATTTTTTTGCATCATTTGATTTCGTTCTTTGGAGTTCTGTTGTGATATTTTACCTATAGAATTTCGACTTGGGAATTTAACAATGATTTTGCAGCTTGATGTAAATATTTCTCAGTGGTTACAGTTATTTATGTCAGCATAGAAAAATTAATAAACAACGATAGAATATTTTTCGAAGTTATTTTCACTTAGCGGATGAAACGTTGGAAAAATAATTTGGAGTGCAAAGATTTTATTTAAGTTCATTTATGAGAAATGATTTAACGATGATTTCTTTAAGTTAAAAAATAAAGATATTTATTTGCAACGAAAAAGGAGCGGTTAGAATGTAAATCGCAAAATTTTAGCTGTAAAAAATTTCGTGAAAATTCAGTTTCTACGGTCGTTGAATAAAATAGTCTTTTTTAAAAAATACAAGCGTATAAAGTGAGTTTAGTATATCGGAAACTGCAACGAGATATTAGTGATAACGCGATGGCAACGGGGAACTGGCACATTACATTAATAGTAACCTGATCGGAATGAAAACCCGGAGAATCGGATTCCTGATTCATTATTATTATATATCGTGGCACGTTAAATTAAATTTAATGGAATAAAAAATTAAAAAATCATCCTGCAAGTCAACGTTAGTATGTAGAAAGTTATTCTCAACTTTTATTCAACATTTTAATAAGACTTTCTATTAATAACATAGTGCCTTGAATAAATATATTCTTCGATTAATTTTGTTAAACTTTAAACATAGAGTTCCGTTATTCATAAAAACTAAACCAAGCATAATCATAATATTAGCATATAACTACCATTTTTTTACAATTTCCACTATCTGAAGAAGTCGTTACCGAAATTAATGAAAGTGTACAAAAAGGAAAATGAATGGGTGAAAATTTCAATTATTTGGAAGATTTCTACGAAAAAGGAAAATTGGAACACTTTTACGTCGCTGTTGGTAAATAATTTCTTTCCCCCTATTTTTATTAATACTTCCGCTATGATTGGACAAAATTACAAAATATCACTAATGCACAATATCACAATATGTGCAATTTATTGCAACTTTGGAGAAATTTAACTTGTCGTTGAAATAGTTAGATTTAATTATTACACGAAAAGTGCCACAATTTCATTTCCAAATAGGAAATTTTGATAATTGATAACGGTTATTCCTTCTACCAGAAATTAACTGTAGTAATCAAAGAAATAGCTAATCAGCTTTTCATTCAGTTTCTCGTTTTCTATTGACGTATGATCATGAATGAAATTACTATTAATAGAAGTGACGTTCGTTATAACGCAAAAAATTAATGAGAAAATACTATTTCCTTGCGTAGCTAGTGCACGGTATATTATACCAACTGTTGCTACTGGGAATAAGTTTACGCGAAGCACTTTGCGTTATTAGATTCGCGAAATTCACTTCGCACTTCAAACTCGTAAAGTTTTCGATGGAAAGGACATATCTATACGCGATGTTTCGTTTAACTTGAAGCGATCGAACATCTCACATGGGATCAAACTTATAAAACAGAATATTTCGAGAAAAATTATTTGTTTTGAAAGAGGACCATGATATTTTCCAAACTACTTTTTCATTTATTTTCATATTTACAGCTTACAAATATATATTGAAATATTTCGTGAATTGAGTCGTTTACTTTAACACGTTGAACGCCACCGTATTTCTAGCTTTATCATTTCTGCTGAAGTAAAACTTTTTCTATTAAATTCACATCTTTATAAAGCAGAAACTTTAAAGACATTGATAGACAAATATTTAGTAGACCTTTATCTTTTTAACGCCAATATTTAATTACTCGATATGTTAGAAAATTCATGAATATTGCATTTTAAATTTTACATGAAATTTTATTAAATTCAATAGCTCCGATCACCGGTGACCCCCATGCAAGTCAACGTGTTAAAAATGGCATAAGTCACTACATCTTAATAAATAATGGTTCTTTTTACCGACTTTACAAAATTGTTTACACTGAGAAAATGTAAATATCTAAAATAACAAGTAAATCTTCTCGAAAATCCTTATATATTTCAATTTAAAGAGAAAGTGACTTCTACTTCTTTCAAAATAACCTGTTCACTTAATAGTTTTCCAACATTAGGAGGTTTAATATTATTACTCGATAAAATATCTTTCAAATCAATAGCTTTGAACACTAACATATGTAAATACTTTTCTTTCCAAATAGTACAATGCAAAAGCCAAATGAAATACAAACTTCCATCCAAGCAAAGTGGAATTGATCTTGAAATAACTTGAATTACTAATCCTAAGAAAAATCTTTCTGAATTCTGCAACTTTCTGCATTTTATAACAAACATCTTTTACAAAAATATTTCTTTGGTACCTCTAACATCTTTTTAGTTATTCTACCACTCCCCATTCTAAAACACTGTACCCCGTAATGATGCTTCACAAATATCACTACAATTAATTTTCCAATTATTAGTTGTAACAAAGAATGGAAGAAAAAACATAGATTACTTCGTTGCTCAAAACTTTATGGCAACCATTGATAAAACTATTGGAAGAAAAATATGTAAATGTAAAGGCAGCTTAAGTCTGTAGCGCTTCTGTAATTCCCGGTGAATTGTTACAGATAAAAGGAAAGAACTGGTAGGACATATCTTATAGAACTTACGAGAGCTTGATAAATTTATCCGATGAGCCCTTACGCTGTGCTGCACGGAATTATCCATTGTGACATCTAAAGCTTAAAATGGCCTGTGGTAGAATACGATAGAATATTCAACGACAAGCTATACAAATTCGAAGGATTAATACGACGGAGCAGATTTCGGATTAAAATCATTCGATGGGCAGGTGCACAAACTTTCCATCTGGTTTTATCTCTCCTATTTTCCCTATCAAATTCAGCCAATCGGACGAAAATATTTCATAGAAGGCTTTCTTAGAAATATCTTTGCTTTCTCGAAGAAACTACTAAATATGTCGATGTAGACGAGTGTATTGTATTGTCTTTAACACTAGAACTACCGGCCTCAAATCTATCATATTTTAATAAATGAAATAAGTACTTTGAAAAAGGGGGAATAAAGCGGCGGAAAATTTGATCGACTGGCTGATTTATGTTTATTGATATAGACGTAGAATATTTATTCTATTACTCTTATGTAAACTTGGAGAATTTTTTGAAAAAATTGTGTACCAGTCATTTTGACTGGTTTAGTAGTTCTAGTGTTAAATGGAGAACATTTGCACGGATGCATGAAAAGTATATAGTTTACATTAGATAAGCATGGAAAGCGTGATAGATAGGAAAAATTTAATTGGAGGTGCGGAGAACGATTGGTTGAATATTTTCCAAGGATCGACGTTTTAAAACAGGCTCGTTAAATGCGTGGTCCTTAAGCCAAATGCGTTTTCTATTTTGTATATCGCCGGTTTTCAAGGACAACGATATCAGTCGGAGTGTGTGTAGTTTTGGTATAATATTTTCCAAAGTGTATAGCAATTTAATTTTATAGTGATATCGAGTTGTGATCAATGAAATAACAAACAAATGTAAGTACTTCCGAACGATGTGTGATTTATATGTTTATAAATATCAAAGGATGAAAAGAAATAAAAAACTAAAAAGGGCCTACTGTAAAACTGTCATTTTCGAAATGTGTCGTTATTCTAGAAAACCGGCGATATATGTTATTTTTTAACATTAGATTTGCCGGCGTGAAATCTATTACATTGCAATATATTAAATAAAAACTTCGAAAAAAGAAGACGTATTAGGAAATACATGTGAAATATCTACAATAAGTACTGCCTTTTTGTAAACTTCAAAAATATTTATAAAAGAAGTTGGAACTCGGAAATTTGACAGCTTCCATAAATCTAGTGTTAAATGCAGCTATAATATTAATTATGTGCAGTTGTACGTCTGTATCTAAACGACATCGTACTTTTATATTGAAAAGTTCGAATGTGTCTTTTCGTTTGCAATTTTGAGGAGTTTTTATAAAAAAGAAAATAAGAATTCGCCATTTTGACTGCTTCGGTAGTTCTAGAGTTAAAATTGTTTCCATTAAACTGTGAGTAGTAACAGTAATAGCGATAAGAATTAATTGCAACGTGTTTTTACAATTATCACATTTTTCAATTGTTACTCTTTATTATAATTGCACAAAAGTTGCCAGCTACTGGAAAATGTTCTTTTTTAAAACATCAGCACCATAGACGTTAATATGACTGTTTTAAGAGAACTGTATCTTTTGAAATGACTCTATAGAATCTATGGGGTTCCCTAATATGGAGACATGACTTATGAATATCATCAAAGCATGAGAATATTTAATAACGTTTTGCACGAATATATTCGATCTTGTTTCTAAATTATAAACAGATTTTTATTCCAATTATGCGCAAGTAACTTTTTACAATTTATTGTAACTTGTACTTTACACACCTACAAATAATTAGTATAATGATCATTGAGAAAGATTATTGAATAATTAAGTGCTTGGAGTGCTTTCAAGGTGTTAAGTAAATTATAAGCATTTCCATTTACTATGAGTCGCAACGAGAATACGTATGATGCGATTTTTACAAAGAAATATGAAGAACTCGAAAATCATTTAAAGCGAAAAAATAACCTACTTATAAAATTTTTCTTAAAATTCATATAATTTGCTCCCATAATTTGCGCTATAAAGCTTTAAAAAAAACACGTCTTTTACGTCAACTATCCTCGCCAATTAAATTCAATTCAACTTTAATAGAGATTAACACGTTGAAAACCATGGGGATCGTCGATGGCCGGCGCTATTGAATTCAATACAATCTCATCCGACTTTTATATTAGAATATTTACAAATTTTCTAATAAAGTCAATATCTATATGGGATTACAAAAGTTAAGTCCTCCTGACTGTATATTTATTTGTGTCTTTAAAATTTCTGCTTTGTAAAGATGTGATTTTAATAGAAAAACTTTCGCCTTAGTAAAAAAGATGAAAATAATGAAATATCAGTGGCGTTCAATATCTTATTAATTTACATACTACGTAAATTACTTCATTGAAAAAATCCTCACAATATTTTTTCAGTAAAATCAAAGTAATATCTGACACTTTAAACGTCAATATCAAAGTCATGATCCTGTTATTATTATAAAATATATAATTACTTAAAAATAATGGTTAAAATGCAACAACCATTTACTATAATAATCTCAGATCCAACACGTATACTCGCGGGATTAATTTTTCCGGCTTCTTTTATGGGGTATTAGCATGCGTGACGTACGTGTACCACGCAATTTTCATGGTGAACACGAGGCACGAAAAATAAGGCAGCACTTAAGTGCTCAAACGTCACGGTGACTTTAAGTAATGTCTCTAATGGACGACCAGAGAAGGAAACCTATCGTATTGCAGTAATAACAGCTGATGTGTCCGCCGGTGCGTTTTGAGAGAACATTTCTCAACGTTCCTTTAAAAACCGACCCCTCGACACGCGAGATTCATTAACGGGTTACGTGTCACGCATGTAGATCGTATCCGAGCTATGAATTTTCGGTACCGAATTGCTGTAGGAAGATTAGTAGAAAGTGATCGTCGTAAATATATCAACGGTTTTCACAGAATAACAAGAAATTTCTATTCAGCTGGTTAAATTCGTTCGAACTTTTGAATTTTCCGATTTTAATTCAGAACCATTGTTTTTGTTTGTTTCGTACATTTTTGCCTTCAATCGCAATATTAATTTTGCCTTGAACTTACTGTTTATAAATTCCAATGTATCCATTATAGGAAAAAAGTAGAAAAATTTCGTGAAGGTGTTGGTGATTTGAAACTCGGGCTCATAAATTGTCAGTTCGAGTATTTAGCTTCTAGTTCATTGTATTCTTGAAGAACTGCAATTATAACTGGGTTGAAAATATGTGTTTAATTTTTCCTATGAGCTTATTATAATATTTAATTGTGATACTTTCAAATCGACAGTATGAAATATTCCGTCGTCTAATCTTAGAACTATTGGCGTTAAATCCAATATATTTAAATATATTAACCCTGCTGTTTTGCTCGGGTCTATATGACCCGAAATGCAGATTATACAGAGTGTTTCACCTAACTTGACCACTTTAGCACTAGATTTACCAACGTGAAATCTATTATATTTACATATGTCAAATATGTATCTTAAAGCAAGGAAGTTTAAGACGTGGAAAATATGATAGATTCGGTAATTTATGTTTTATACAATGGACGAAGAATATTTATTCTACGGTCCTCTCATAAACCCGTAGAATTTTTGGAAAAAATTGTGTACCAGTCATTTTGACTGGTTTGGTAAATCTAGTGTTAAATATATCGCTTATTTCAAATGGTAGAAAAAAATGTCAGAGGAAGAAAACATTCTGTTTGAAGGCGCAAATACGGTGATGGGTCAAATTTTTTTCTCAAGGTAATTTTTTTCGAGATTCCAAGGTCATCATACATATTTTAACTACAACAGTCTCATAGCTTATAAAAAACGAATTCAACGAGGTGCAATATGTTGACCTTCACGTGACTTTTGGCGAGAAAATTATAAAATGTTTATCAGTAACTTCAGTACGCGTTCGGGGACAATAAATTAAAGGAATTTGAATTTTATTGAAACAGTTTATCGTGTAATTATCCCTGGTGTTTGCAAACAGACATTCGTATTTTCCTTTCATCGGTTGAAGTATGTTTACAAACATTTTTGGTAAAATATTTACAGTATGGTTCCTCTACATATTAACATTTATAAAAAAATAACAAGTCTGTCGTTTTATCTAATTTATTAGTTCTACTATTAACGATAACTACTATATATAAATGACACCGATTTCTCGGGTCGCCAGTAATACAAATAAGTTGTACGAATCATACAGTGACTCATACATCTCAAATACATCAATTATTATTAATGAGTCTATGAGCTTTAAGTTCAATGACTCCTCTATCAATCTGGAGCCTTTTTATAAAAAATTAACACATTGAACGCCACCAATATTTCGCTAGTTCAATCATTTCACTGAAGTGAAAGTTTTTCTATTAAATTCACATCTTTATGAAGCAGAAACTTCAAAGATACAGATAAATATTCGGCAGATCTTTATCTCTTTAACAGCAATATTTAAATATTCATTTCGTCTGAAAATTCATAAATATTGCAATTTGAAATAAATGAAATTTCATTAAGTTCAATAGCGGCGGTCACCAGTGACTTCCATGGCAGTCAACCTGTTTAAAACTCTCCATTTTGACCATTTCGATAATTCTACCACTAATGTATAATTATACATTGCAATAGTAACTTCAACAACCTTGATAATTCTACAGTAAAATAAAAATGAACATCTAAATACAACATCGATCACTAATGACCCTGGCAACCGTATATAACGTATAAACTTTAAACGTCGCTACCTTGGCAATCAACTTGTTAAAACATCATCATACATAACACATAACACAGGGTTAAAACGTCGAATACCGTCAAAGACATTCAACTAACGGGATCTCATCGTGACGAAGACGCCAGTGACAAGAACGTACAGAAGCCGCGTGAAAATACGAGGGCAAAGAGGTCGACAAGATAAGTTAAGCAATTGGCGATAAGTTATCGTTATCACGGCAGGTCGGCACGGTATTTGGCACGCATTCAGATAAAAAGACAAATGAAATCAGAAAGGGCCTATCCGCGGAAAGGCGAGAAATCCTGTAGATTCGGTGATACCCAGACGGGAGCACCGTCGAAGGTATCGATTCGCCACTTGAAACTACAAAGCATAATACGTATCGAACGATAAGAACCGCCGTGCCGTCGAGAACCAATAAACCGGTAGATAAAGAAAGTGTGTCATTAAAGAAGCACCGGCTGCCGGAGAACGTGTAACACCGAAGATATGCTTTATTGCGAGCAGTTACCTTGCACGAAGATACTTTATTGTACGGCTTAAGGACCCGTTAACACTCGAGCTGTCGATGCTCCGGATGCATCTCTTCGTTTTGCAATTTTTCTTTAGGTTTTTTATTGTAAGCGATATTGGTAGTTTTATTTCGGAAGATATTTTGAAATTTATCGTATTACATGTGAATTATCTTTCCACTTTAGTTTCTTTGGGCTGGAGAATTCTGATTTGAAATTTTTGAAATAGATATTGTTACAGTTTATGGCGGTAATTTTATTTCTAAGGATATTTTGAAATTTATCGTGTAACATGTGAATCATCTTTGCAGTTTACTTTCTTTGGGCTGGAGAATTCTGATTTGGAATTTTTGTTATAGATATTGTTACAGTTTATGGCGACAATTTTATTTCTAAGGATATTTTGAAATTTATCGTACAACACGTGAATTACTTTTGCAATTTACTTTCTTTGGGCTGGAGAATTCTGATTTGGAATTTTTGTTATAGATGTTGTTGCAATTTATTGTTTATTTCGAAGGATATTTTGATGATTAATGGTACAACTTGTGAATTGTCTTTGTAATTTATTCTTTTGGGGCTCGATGACTTTGGTTTGGAATTTTTTTACAACTGTTACCATTATTCTTAGTAATATTTTTTAGATCTCTGTAATATGTATGTTGTAACACGTGAGTTCTTAGTTGCTATTTACATTATGTATTTTTTCTACAATAGAACAGACTATAGTTACACTTTTTTTAAACCACATACCGATATAGTAAATTAAATATTTACAAAGTTACAGACGCTTATCATGCAATAAGTTATAATGGTATGTTAACACCTTTTGCATTTTAGAATACGAAAGCTTAGAGTATCTGGTTTCGTACTGTTTGTTATAAGTAATTCTGTTTGTATCAAACTCGCAACAAAGCTCTGATCTAGGAGATGCTTCATAACTAACAACATGCGTATACACGAATGCTATGGTGATTATAGAGTTAAAGGATCATACTACTAATTACCGTTTCTAGTAGATTTAAGTTTGTCTGACTATAACCTATGGGAGATTTGTCTTTAGCGATGTCTACGGTAGCCTCGGAGATTTTTTCTAAAACTGTACTTCTCTGTAAATCAATGATAGTTCCAAGTCTTAAACAGAAGAACTACATTGGTTAAAGCTGAAATGTAGCACGTATGCAAAGTCTTCTACAGTTCCTAAAATAATTCTGTCTAAAACTTTAACGCGGAGAGACAATAGTTCCAATGCAGTTATTTATTTTTAAGTTCGTTATATATGTTTTTGGGTTAGGTTATATTATATATTTTATGCTACATATATGTATTTGATTATGAGAATTTTTTTCACGAGAAATAAAGATGTGCCTCGTCGCAATTAAGTTTTCTTAGAAGCTTGGTAAAATTGTTAGCTTCCTGATTATATAAATTCCTACATTCTTTGTACCTGCTTCATAATATGTTGACATAAACAAATCAAGCGGAGATAATTTATTCTTTGAAAATACAAATTTATAGTATTATTTCGAGACTGTTGAAATTATGAATTGTTAAAACAGAATTAAATTCTTCTCTATGAACTTTTTAAACACTACCAACACAGAAAAGATAACTAATTCTTAATTTCTTGGAAAAAATGCCCAGGTCTCTAACTTTGCTGATCCTCCATTTTTCTATGTCTATCTCGTTAACTAGCTGGATTTAGAACTAAAAGTTTCTTTTTTCATTAGAAATGAAAAAAATTGCGTAAGAATGACTGCAGGGGCTAACTTCACAGAGGTCATTTCATTCACTTTTTAGATATCAAAAACCATCTTTCTCTATAACTATGAAGTAAAAAATTATGAAAAAATCCATAATATTCCAAGAGCATAAAATAATACATTGTTAATTTTTATTAGAATCCATCGACTTGTTTTTCCATTAGAAAAATAAAAAAAGATTTTACGGACTCGGCAAAAATTTTTTTCCATAGGGCCCATGTTAAATATGTTACTTTTAAAAACGATTTATTCGTAAACCGTGTGAACGAACTCGTTGAGATTCCGGTTATAATTATAAAATATCATGAAGAATATATTTTCAAAATTTTAAGGAAATCTATCAAAAAATGATAAGTGCCTAGAACTACCTTAAATCGTACAATTAGAAATTGTATCATTCAATTATCTCTCCCGCGTTGTTCCGTTGCGTTCATTTGAAATCCAATTTTTTAAAATATATTTACGTACTAATGTCAAAAACAGAGTACTTTCTCCCTCGAATTTCCAACATTCCAATCATCTTCCTAAAACGATACAACAAACAAAAAATTCAATAAATCCAATTATCCGAAATAAAAAAAAACTCGAAAATATCTCAAAGATTGCTCCTATCAGACAAACGTCACAATGATTCAAAATTCATCAGAGCTTTTAAGTCTCAACAAAAACGCGTTTCATATTACAGTAAAATCGGCGAACACAAAAACATAAAAACATTCTTCATGGAAACATCTGAAGAATTCCTACGGCGTGTGTTTTCGTAGCAAGAATAATACGATATAATTAGAAGGTCAATAAATCTATATCGCGGTGCATAGATGCAGCGCATACACGATGCTATAAGTATCCTCGTGCTGCAATTACAATAGCATCCCTCTTCTTCCCGGCTTAGTTGATGCACGCATACAACCCTGCATGGAGAATGCTTTACAGAGCTCGTCTCGCAAACGATAGTAAAGGTCTCGATCCCCGACCAAATGTCACGACAAAATCGGCCAAACGTCATTCAAACCAGAAGGGTATTCCGTGAAATCCGAAGCGCGTAACATCTGTGGAATATCGTGTTTGGAGATAACACGGGACGTTGATACGCGGGGCGATTTTAATTCGTTGATTGGGCATAGAAGGAATTAATGAAAAATTATACAATGTTAAGGCTACATCTACCGATGATTAATTAAATAGATTGAAAATTCTCAAAGAAATCTATACAAATGAAACAAAAGAAGAGGATAGAAAAGTTGATCGATTGGATAGCTTATCAGTAAAACTACCGATGTTATATCTACTAAAATTTAAATACACTTAACCAATTAGCTGTGATTGACGAGTATACTCGTCATGGAGAAACGGCAGAATTTTGTGTATTAACGAGTATACTCGTCATGCGAAAGTTAGCGATCACTGGTTACTTAAATTGTAATTTTGACGAAAGGTAAAATATATTTGTAAATTTCAAGATGTTTGGAATATTTTGAGGCTATGCTGAAATAAAACGAATAACTAGAAAGAATAAATAATTTGAGATAGATTTATGCTCATTTCTCGATTTTCGTGACCGACGTATTTAAATGCGCAATGTCGAAAGAAGTAGCCGCAGTTAACTGATTAATAACTACTGTAGAAAAAGAGAAATGAAGAGATAAAAGAGATAATTAATTATGTAATTTACGTTTTATAAGACAGAAGTGGAATATTTACTTCATGGCTAGCTTATTAGTTTTAATAATTTTTAGAATGAATTTGGAACCGGTCTTTCGACCAGCTTGGCAAGTTTCTTTTTACAGTCTTCAAAATAAGCATAGAAAATTGAAAAAAAAGCAGCGATAGAGACATTAAGAACATTTTTAAAAAATTCAGGAAGAGTCATTTTGACCATGTTGTTATATCTAATGTTAACGAGCAACGAAGAAAATGTTACTTATATGAAACACTTTTTATCATTTTTCTCTCCCGTTACGTTAATTCCGGGGTAATACCTCTTTGAAAATTCTACGGCTCGGTACGTTGCAATATTTTGTTGGTGCCGTTTGAATATTCAGTTTGTCTGACATTTGCATATCGTCATTTCACATTATCTCTTTCCTTTATTTTCAGCGGTACGTTACGCTTGAAATTCTAAAGTCGCGCGGTCTTCCATAGCGTGTGCTGCTCGATAAAACCTGCATTTCGAATGCCAAGAGTACACAAAATGGCTACGAGCATTCAATCACTTCTGAACGTCTTTCAAACTAACTGAATAATTCCCGTGAATCATTCACAATAAGAATCCAACTTTCACTCCCCAATTCATAACTTCAAATTCATCATTTTCTTATCATCCTCCAAAAATCAAACAACTACATCGTAATATCTATAATCCAGAAGTCCTCCAATATCGTCAACTTTCAACGACCAGAAATAGCGGGAAGCTCAAATAACAGTAAACCAATGGGACGTTTTAACTTACTGCAATCAACCATATACAATTTCGCCGTATCAAAGAAACATTCTCCCAACGATACATCACCTACGAAAGCATTAATGGGTGAAAAAGCCTTGCTCGCCAAGCGCCATAAATTTCCTCAACGATCCCAAAAAAAAAAATTCCTCAGTGTCGTCCCTATCACCATTCTCGTCGTTCCATCGACACAAGCCAACGGCAGGTCGTCTTATCAAGCTTTCATCTTTAAAACGGACTTATTGTGTCCGCGAGACGCGCGGAAAGTTAGTATGCGTGAAAATAGACGACGCCATAGTCCTCCGGTAACCTTGAAGAGGGTCATGCAGCGCAAACACCGTGTCATCGGGTTTTCTCCACCGCTATCCTTCTCCTACTCTTACTTTGGTACACACAACTTCTTCCTTTCCATCCCCCTCGTTCTATCTCTCCGTTACCAGACCCCATGATCGTCCAACACACCCATGGAGACATCACGCACACCGTTTACGCCACGTTTTCAACATCCACCCAACCCAAGAGCAGACCCTCGGCCTCGCTTGTCAGAATCTTCCAGCCGTTGCGCTGCTTACCCTGGACGGAGGTGCGAAGGGAGAGTTCGAGGGTATCTCCAAGAAGAGTAAGAACGAGGCGAAGGTGGAGGAGAAACGGTAGAGACGATGGAGAAGGGAGAAGAAGAGATGAAGAAGGTGGAGAAGTCGGAGGGAGAAAACGAGAGGGAGGACCGACGACGGTGTTTGGCTGTTTGTAGAATCTGGGTGAGTGACCTGGGTCCCCGACGGTTGGTCGCCTGGTCTGCCAGGAACCTGTTCTCCCGACCATTTCTCTTTCCTCCTTTTCCACTCGTCTCTTTCTCTCTCCTAGCGATCTCTTCCCGTAGACTCTTTCTCCGGCTTCCATTTCTCTCTTTTCCAACGGCAAGCCACACGGTGAACACCACTGAAAATGTTCATGCATACACATACGTGAAGGTGTACATCGAGGACGTAGGAGTCGTGACGCCTCCTATGGTTTTTCACGGCATTGTCTTGCACGCGAAGGAAGAGACCACCGGGCGGAAATCATCGGTGGAACAGTTTCGTGCATCGGCAAGGAGAAAAGGCTTCCGAGCCGTTAGAGGGACGCGATCATCTGGGTCGTGATGATCCGGGTGAAAGTGCTGAGCTAACGGGAACGCTTCTCTGCCCTCCTAGAAGTTACCTATAGAATGCGCGGAATTGCCAACTGCAGTTCGTTGCTTCTGTATTCAGAATCCTCCGGATTCCATCGGCCTACATTGCTGGAGTTTGGAAAAAATGTTTGTCGTTCGGATAGCGGGATTTTGAGAGAGTTGTTTTTCTTTTGTCTTGCACGAGAATGTGCAGTTTTATGCGTATTTTTAAGGGGGAATTCCCATTTCAAGTGTTGAAAAATCGTGTTTTTTTAGGAATTTTTATTAAGGAAACCGTTAGAGAAATCTTTGTCATAATTCACACGTATATTTATTATGTATTCAGTGAACTACAGTTCAATTTTTAATTGATTATCTTGAAGATTTTGGCTTTGACGTCGTTTGAGGTGGGACGCCTCCTGAAAATTCCCGGTCGCTAGCTGACACGATAATTGACCTTCAAGTTGTTTGAAACAAAAAATTCAAATGGCAATTTACTCCTTATGAATGTAGTACTGGTATGAACTACGGACAATTTTTTTTTTCAAAAACTAAAGAAACTGCGACGTTTGGAAAAAAAAATTGTTTTTTTCGCAAAAAATGTCGTCAGACGTTTGTTTATAAAAGACAAAGTTGTGCATGGATATGTTTTCTCGTAGTTCATACTGAAGATAGATGTTTTTCCGAGAATTGTGCCAAATTTGAAGGCAATCGACTGAATAGTTCCGGAGATATCATGTCAACCGTACAGAAAAAACCCGTTTCGAGAAAAACGCGTTTAAAGTTTTACGTACAGTTTTCATATGTAAAAAAAATGTATATATCTAGTACTTACAGCATATTCTTGTTAATCAGCTATGCCAGGTCCATACAGTACACCTTCTTCCTCTTCAAAATATTCATTTCGTAACATTTGCTGATTTAATTCCAAAATTCGCGCCTCTTTCGTTGCGCTATACGTGCGCGCTGAGTTCGTTATTGACTCATAACTTTGTCAACTCAACGAATTTCGGATTGAAATTTTGAACATTGTTTCTCAAGAGTATGAACTACAATAATATTTAAAAAAAATTTTTTTTGAAGCCGTGAAGTGGGAATCCCCCCTTAAGCGTTGAATGGTATTATTTTTTGTGTTAGCGGGCAATTGTAGAAGTTTTGCTGCTTTCTGCAGAGATTTACAGTAAGATAGGAGAAAAGTTAGTATCGATGAGTTTCTACCGTGTCTCCGTTAAGTTTTCTGTTTTCAATTAAATTAATAAGTTTCAGGTAATTGTATTTTAAAAATTGGAAACTGTGTGGCAAAGAAGTTTGTTGCATGGGGGGGAAGGTGACAATCTAGTGTGGTTAAATTTGAATTTTGTAAAGAAGATGGAAATTTGGTAGTTAAATATAATTATATGTGCTAATTTTCTATATTTATATGGATCGAAGAATATTTCTTAAATCGTGCAGCCTTAATTTTAGAAAATTATATTTCGAGCAGGTGTCATAACGGGTATTATGGGATCATTGATTTGAAAAATTAATGGCGATGGAGATCTACCGATGGCAGATGTGCCAATATGCTATTTTTATTTTATTAAATTAATAAATCGATTTTCTGGAAGTTTCGTGAAATACACGTATTAGAAATGTAGAATAAATAATTATTTGTGTTATGTAGGATGTATGTAATTGAACTCAAGGTTTTGTTTGTCATTTTTTCGGTTCTAATAACCTGGCTATTTAAGTTCAAAATTAACTGTTACTTTTAACGACTTTCCCTTCAATTACATGCAATTTACTGCATTTCTGTAGTATAAAAAATTGGAAGAGTTTAGGTAACATGTATCTGCGTATACTTAATCTAATTACGTCTAATTCAGTGTTACTATTTATCTGTAGACCAGGTGTCTAAATACAGACTTGATAACTAATCATTACCTGTGTTAATAAGTGTTCTTCGACGCGACACCAACACAAATTGTGCCCGAACTCTGGCATTATGTAGATAATTTCACGATGAAACGATAAAAAATTGTAACTATTTTGTTATTATCACGAATGAACCGAGGTTCTCACACAATAATCTATGATTTTCTATCTATTCGTTTGGTTGCTGGAAAGTCTCGATAAGTGGACTAGTGATAATGTGTTTTCATCCAATTAGGATCGTAACACACTGAAATTAACAGCAATTTGTTCGCAATTATTATTATAGATCTTGTTGTTCGCCGGTTATATATATGAACAGTGTAAATTTAATTTAAGTTATGCATTCTTCACTTTGATTTCAAAGTTGTTTGCGAATAAACAAAGAAACTGAAATCGTGTACGTTGATTAGGTGTTGTGCGGTTTCAAATAATTTTTAATTGAATAAATTTCACATACGTAAAAAACTTTGGAATTATATTGTAATATACAAATATGTAATATGTAATATTGTAATGTGCAAAAAAATCATTTGTTTTTGCGCCAAATTACACAAATTTTCGATCCTCTGTGAAACAAAATAATTTCAGGGATAGACGTTCAATCCCCATTACAAAACATTGCATTTAAACCAAAAAACTTCCGAAACTTTATGCGAAAATAAGACAATTAATCCTACTATCCACCATAGATCTACTTTTATCTACTGTATATCTTCATTTACCATATAGTTTAAATTATAACTACGACAGTGCACTTTCGACAAAGCAAACCAATTATGTGTCATCTCAAAATCAATGTCTCTTACACGCACATTAAAATCGTCACTGACTCCAACTTTTACTAATTATCCACCTTTAATTACTATAGTCATTTCATCAGAATCCTACTCTTCAATAACTTCCAAATCACCAGGACTACAATACATTAAATAACAATAAAGCGACAAATTTCCCATAAGCACCAGGAAAACATAAACTCGGTCTCACCAGTTGCAAATTCCAACCATTAAATTCTTACCCACCATAATACAATGATGTACAAACTTGTCTACATCCGGAGAAAAAAGTGAAAAAATCCTATAACATAATTTATGATCAAACTCAGTCAGGATTCAAAAAGATATTTCTTAAAAAAATGAAACACAAAATTTCTATCCTGATGTTGGATGATGCATGTGTTTTCGGTTTTTAGGCAAGGATAACTACTATACAAGGGCCATCTTGACTTTCCTTTACATTGGTCATCTGAGCAAAAGTCGCGCACACGTTGCAACGTGGAAGTCGTCATCCACCCCTTCCACTTCACTCATAAAAACATCCCCAAAACTCAGGAGTCAGGCTCTAATTTTACTATCGACTGCAAATCTCTGTCACAGTAATCTCGTTCGACGTACTTCCACGGGTGAACTCTGTTTCTTCAGAAATAAAACTCTTCATAGTTAGTTGTAAAAAGTGTTACAATCGATTCTCGACGCGAACACCACTAAAATTGGTGTTAGAATTGGGGATCCAACATTGACATTTAAAAATCTACAGCGGTCCAGATAGCACCTTCAAACGGACTACATTTGACCCGCTGAGAATACTTTGTCCATCATTAATTTAACGCTTCTAATGCAGACCGCAAAAATTGATTGAATTAATGACAAATGTAGTTGTGAATAAAAAGAACTGTCATTTGGTAATAATTTCCAATATAGAACACCCAATATAGAGCACAAACTGTGTATTTACAACAACCTGTCATAAAATTACTGATATCGTATTGGAAACTGAATATTAACCCTTCGATGCCCAGTGTCAGCACTATTGTTAACGACGATATATCGTCATCCGGCACTAAAAGGGTTAACCTATCACTCCAACAATAGGGGAGAGCGGGACTACAAGTTACCGAGGTAAGTTGTTCCGATTGAAATAACTCCGTGAGGAGAAGAGATAAGAATATTGTGTAAATTCGTAATGAAATGGAACGCCACATTGCACCGACAATAGCCATTTTAAACAAACGAGTGAGACCCGGAACAACGGAACGACAGCACGTGCCTCGCTGGTCCACGTAAGAAAATATTTTCGCATTTGGTATTTGTGGTCTATCTCAAGAATGATTCGTACGATATTGTTGAGTAGTACTTAAATAAACAGACTTGGTTTAATCATTTATTGTTTTTTATTTCACAAATAATAGCTTTAACAGATATGGTAACAATTTATCCCGGCTTGTTAACAACTTGCCCCAAGTCGGGGTAAGATGTTACTTTCCGACTTTAGGCATTAAAAAATTAATAATAAAAGAATCTCTTAAAAAACGATCCAAATAACTGTCTTAACACTAGATTTACCAAGCCAGTCGAAATGACTGGTACACAATCTTTTCCGAAAATCCTACGGGTTTATGAGAGAGACGTAGAATAAATATTCTTCGTCCATCGTATGAAACATAAATTACTGAATTTATCATCTTTTCCACGTCTTAATTTTCCTTACTTTAAGATACTTATTGGATAAACTTCCGAAAACGGGATGCCTCCGAATTTTTTGAAACTTGGTATTCTTATGTATTTTGATGCGCTGATTACAAAAATGATAGTGAAAATTGGCGGAAATTTGATTTTCATGGTGAGAACCATGAGGGACTCATGAGAATTTCTATGCTTAGAACAATATCGTTCCTTTGGAATAAGTTCAATATCTCGCAACCGCTGGAGCGTTCTCTCCCGATTTTCAAAAATCCTACTCAAACTAAAAATATTATATCTTTGCTCCATCTCTACAAAAAAGAAAACAAAAGAAAACGAAAAAAACAGCAAAATCGATAATTATATCATGAAAAACCAGACTTTACAACTGACCGCGGTCGCCAGGCGCTACGCGATTTTCTCAAAAACTATCACTCGTATGACAAAAATTCATATAACATAAAATATGTACTTCGAAACGATCTACAACTTTTGTTTGAAACTTTTTCAAAAATTCTCAACATTTCCAGAGATAAACACGAAAAACTATAATTTTAATGGATTTTTCATGGTTTTCACCATGAAAATCAAATTTCCGCCAATTTTCACTATCATTTTCGTAATCAGCGCATCAAGATGCATGGGAGTACCAAGTTTCAAAAAATTCGGAGGCATCCCGTTTTCGGAAGTACACCCTACTTATTTAACATATTTAAATATAATAGTTTTCACGCTGGCAAATCTAGTGTTAATATCAAAGTGTACATATGTAAGTTGATTTTGATCGCATCGTATGAATACTAAAAGCAAGTATTTTAACAAATTTTGAAGTTCACTAAAAATCGGAACTTGTAGCCCCGACTCTCCCCTATACCTACGACAAAACCCACCAGTGATCCATTCAAAGTCAGAGTCTCCCATACGGTAAAATAGTCATTGATTCTGAGTTTTGCTACTTGAAGTGACATCCAGTATCAGTGCGTGATTCTATACGGGTACGCGGGTACCCAGGTACCTACGTGGGAGTCATGCACAGGTGTAAGGTTCGTCTCGAGAAATCCACGACACACCAAGCCGAATACAAACTGCGCCGTATGCGCGTATATGCCGCGTTAGGATTATGCAAGCAAGTCCGCTTTCTACGTGGGCTTAGAATCTGGGTCGGACACGAACTCATTGTTTACAGCTAGCCCGTGTTGAATAGGTAGGCTGATGCTAGGTGACGGAAGACCGCGTCTACCGAGAACGTTTCGTTGCAAGGAAGTTTCCTTTCGGCTACTTTTTTTTACTAAGGTACCTTAGTTCTAATTGGATGCTTGACATAATATTGAAGTGATGTTTAAAGGAATTGAAATAATTGTGGATTGGAAGAGGGGGTTGAAAGCTGTGAGGATGGAAGTGGATAATCATGTTTTGGGAAGTTTGGGATAATTGTGGATCGATGGGGGTTTGTTATTTGGATGGATTGAGTTGGAAAGTAAAATTTGGGGGAAGTGGGTTAATTATGGATTGAAAGGGATTTGATGTTTGTGAGAATGAAATTAGAAAGTCATATTTTGACAAAAATATAGATAGAGATAGTTATGGGGTTGGTGTGGTGTCGAAATTTGTGCAAATGGAAATAAAAAAGAGGGCTTTAGAGATGATTATGCACTCTATTTTGAATTTTGCGCCATTAGAATTGAAAAAGTATTGTATGATGTTTTTCCTGCATTTATGCAATAGTAAAATTTTTTACGAATTCGCTTAGATTGGAGTTTTTAGTGCAGCAGAATAAAGTTTATTTTTAACGAGGCAGAATACAGAAAGATTTTTTATCATATTAATTTTTTATCAAGTTTAATGTTAATGAATTTTTTCAATTAATTATGAATTTCAATGAGTCATTATTTGTTAAAAACTCGACAGAGGGAGGTATTTTTCATTTGGTTGAAAATTTATCAAATAAAACAGTTTCATGTGATACAAAATCGACAGTTGTTCTTTGAGGAATGAAATTATAAACTATTAGATTTGAGTGGGAAAGATGAGAAAGGAATTGTGTTTTCGCAATATTTCTACTATTGTGATACTTTTATCTTTTTTTACGTATTTCTAGAGATTGTGGGTTTTATGTGCTCGTGGCATTGTTCTTTTATCGCGAAGTGACGTTACTCACATTGATATAGCAAAAATTTGAAAAAAGCAATATCTGTAAGAATCATAGATATAGGTACTTTTATCGTATTACGTATGATTATACTTTCTGTGTGATATATTGCACATTTCTTTTTTAAATAACGTATTCTTTGAATGTTGCAATTACGAAATTTAATACTATCTTCTATTTTCGTTGAGCAGTGAAATAGATCTTTTATTTGAAAATATATTTCGACTTTTGTAAGCCTCCAATTTATATTTCTACTACGAAATGAAACCTATACCTCTCCGCGAAAATCATCGACAGAATTTTGATCAATTTCTGTTTTTTTGCAATTTGAGAAGATATTACTTTAGAAAAAAATTTTTCGAAGAATCAAAGTCAACTAGCTTTTCACTAATATTATTTATTAATTTGCTTAAATAAGTGGAAAATTGTTACTCAATCGCAGAAAAATCCAAGAAAGCTATGGTGATTATGGAGTTAGAGATCGAATTCCCATCTTATCTGTGAAATTTCTCCCACATCACAAATTTTGGTGATTTAGAACCCACATCAAATATTGACCCTAGGTGAAATAATCATAGCAATTGCAGTAAAAAAATTGAAATTCAAAGATTCGATTTACGAAGCTACAAATATTCCAAAATAAATATATTTTATAATGAATGTTAATAATTAAAACAAATGTTTCGATTTTTCTCATAGAATACCGTATATTTATACAGCCATTATATGCAGAAATCGTGCGGTAAATAATCTGCGATTCTTTCACGCGAGTAAAAAACAACATAAAAGTTTCTCGAGTGGCGAGACTATACGTGCAGTTATTCTTAGCTTCGATAAACAAATGATAACAAGCGAAAATGGCATCTTTGCAGAGAGTATACATCTAGCTGCAAAATAACAAATCTGCAGAACTATTTACCCGCGAAATAAATTTATTCAACTGAAAAATGATAATTTCATTTTACAATTCATGTACATCACTTACAAATTTTACACAAATTATACATTTTTGTGAGAATATGAAAACTTGTAGAATAAATTCTTATATTATTGAACAAACGTCATAGAATTTTCGCATTAACATTTTCCAACAAACGACATACCCTTCTAATTTTTCTAGCTTATTTACGTGCCGATTAACAGTGTGCGTTTTTCGGGAAAATGATTTAGCCGTTTTCCCGCTAATATCGTACGTTTCTGAATAAATTATTCACCGGGCGAACAAACGCCGAAGCAATTTGTAAGCGAAATGTATGAGATCATAGCCACATTCGTTCCGAACATTGGAAATAATTTGCAACTCGGCTGCGTAAAAGCACATTGATGCGGAACACCGAAATTTCAGACATCATAGATGATCGAGGTTTCATTGAATATAATTGAAACTATTTCCATTGTAAGGATTCAATATTATAGAAATGTTCCAACTTGAAGAGGTTGGCGCTTGAAAAATCTGCGTCTCTTTGTCAGAAGTATGAAAAATCCATAAAAATATAGTCTCTCGAAAAAATTTTTTCAGTTCGATTGAAATTCTAAAAGCTTATAACTTTTTAATATTCGTAATAATTGAAATTTTTCCTCGATTATGGTATTACTTGAATGTTTTAATTATTAACTGACAGTTCCATTGATTAAGAGTAATTATAACAGTTAAGAAGTCGTACGGTTTGAATACGTTCATGTATACGAAAGTTATTCGAATAAACGTAGAAAATATTAACTTCTAATTATATTTCGTTACATGGAACATGAAAATTCTGCTACATTGCAAATTTAAATGGCCAATATTTGTACATCAAAAAGTCATTAACTTGCTGTACGATTTCTTGTGACTAAATACGCAATAACACAGAATTAATTGCTGAAATAACAATTTATCCTTGATTTCGCATAGGGCGTATAACTTAACGTGATATTAAATAATATGGAAATAATTTGATCCTGCCATGTGACCCATTAATATTTCAATTTAATAATTTTGAAGGGAACTTCAAAACTCCCTATTCCATTTATCGGGGTGCGAGTGTCACTCGTTACTGTACAGCAAGCTGTCAACCAACACATATAACTGCATCGCGCATTAAAATAAAAAAAAACTTCCATTACGCACATAACTCAAAGAATTAACTTTACAAAAATATTCAAAATCTCCTCAACTCACATCTTACTCCACTAAATTTACAAAATTCCAATTCAACCTAAATCCAACACCATCCCCCTATCCGCCCCCACCTTCATAACTTACATTCTTACAAAAAAAAAGTGTAAGAGCGCGAGCACGTTAGCGCATTTTATATACTTCGCGCAATATTTTATGTATAAATACGCGCGTCAGCGATTGTCTGCGCCCGATCGACCTGACGACGGTTGTTTTTAAAAAATGAAAAAAGGTCAGTTCTCCGCCGACGCGTATGAGGGAAATATTTGTTCCTTGAAATTCTGAGTTCGGATTCTTAACCGTTTGAGTCCCAGGGGGTATTGAAAAAAACACTGTCGAAGAAACCCAAACAGCGCGACGGCGCCTCCTCTAAATGAGTACAAGACCCAAGCAGCGTGATAGCCCTTATTTTATTTTATGCCAAAAAAGATACTAATTGTGGCGATAACACTTCTTCTGTTTGATATTCTGCACATTTAAGATGTGTTCGCTCCGTCACATTAAACAAGACAACACCGACAACGCTCGAAATGTGCTGGGTGTTCTCGACATAAAATCTGAACAGCGCGATCGCCATTTTGTTTTTGGAAATTCTGAGTTCGGATTCTTAATCAGCGACCGAAATAATACTAATATACCAATTTTCAGCTAAATTGAAAAACTCCTCGGGGTTTTGGCCAGGATTTCGGCGAAATCGACCACTGTGCGACGGCCATTAGAAGCGACATTAATATTAAAAGATTTATTTTTTTTCTATATGAAAAGAAATGATTAATCCTCCCCACGTCCGCCACAAAAGAGACT
This sequence comes from Cerceris rybyensis, assembly GCA_910591515.1. Taxonomy (NCBI): domain Eukaryota; kingdom Metazoa; phylum Arthropoda; class Insecta; order Hymenoptera; family Crabronidae; genus Cerceris; species Cerceris rybyensis. Next base: position 11,640,516 of record OU342795.1, read on the forward strand.
CCAACAAAAACAGTATCGAATCGCCCATCTTACCCCAACTCCCAACCCCTCGTACAGTCCGACAATTGAAAGATGGATACAGAGCAGTGCAACTACTCATTTCCATCCACCTGTTCCTTCCATGTTGTTTTTGAAATCCCCAAATTCAGTCTTCTAAAGTAAACACTGCAAATAGTAGTCTACTCTAGGATGGTTGGGTTTGGATATTCAAAAATCGAAATGGCGGGAATAATCGATTGAAAATGGGAGTCCCTGCCGATCCCTAGCCATCTTTCACATGTCGGACTCTACGTAGCCCAATGAACGGTGGCCAGGCAATTGTTTAAAAGTTCATTAAAACGAGAGCAAAGTGTGACGGATGACGCGGAATTGTCCAGCTCCCTTTTGTTCCTGAGGACAAAGTGCCCTCGAAACTCGAAGCGGAGGAGGATTGTTTCGCTCCGTAAAACGAGGAAAATGCGAACGGGGGCATTGTGGCCGCAGCATGGTTCACCCTGGCCGAAAGGCTGAGCTATTTTTCACCAAGAGAATTTCATTCGGATGGGAAATCCGGCTGGACGCGGTAGTCGACGAGTAGCTCGTACAGCGCACCGTAGAAAGTGGCACGGACTCGACCCGAGTCGCGTGGGTGGGTCGCGCAGCTTGCATAATAATATCGACCGCGCAAATAGGAGAACTGGAAATATTTCTATCGTCGTTGTGGCGATGCCGATGCCACCGGGGTTAGAGAGTAGGGGAAGAAAAGAATTCCCGAGCAACGACGAGAATCCTGTGTAGGGCGCGCATCGAACCGCATCATCTTACCCGACGTCGTCGTATCGCGGACGTTGCACCCGGATTTTAATATTAGAATGCGCGCCCGATAATGATAGGGTCCTCGAAATAATACCGACAATCGGCCCGACGTCCATTAAATACTGAGGGAATATTTGCACAACGAAATTGCGATACCACTGTTCTCGTGACGTAAGGATTTTGCGCGCGACTTCTGATATTTTATTGAGATCATTGAACCGGGGAATACGATGGCAAGTAACTCCGTGGAATCGACGTGTTGCGCTCCACGTTCGAAAACCATGACGGGGCGGATTACTTCGACACGATTATTAATTTCGACAAGGGGCTCAATCGATGGCTTTTATCTTGGGCCGGTTTCTAGAGCGTGACCGATCGCTATGCAATGGACGGAGCACTGATAATTTGTCAGTTGACGTAATGACGTTGACGTTTCAAGAGTTTTTTCGCAGTTGTTCCGAAAGTGGTGGTTGTTTGTGGTGAGTTTATTTGGAGTGAACTTTTTTCATAGATATATCAAGGACGTTGATATAATTAATTTTGGGGGTTTTGAAATTACTAGTTTTATGGATCTGTAAAAGTAAGATAGCTTTAATTTTTTATGTATGTTTTGTAAAGTATGGAGTATTCTGCTCGTTTTGATATTAATTTGTGCACATGGAAATTTTTAATTATTGTATTTACCTTTATCGTTAGTTTTGTTATTGTTTTAGTACTATTTTGACGTCAGTTTTACATTGGTGGTCAACATGACTTTCTCTGGATTTGTTGTAAATATTCTCGATATTTCTAAGGGTGTTTCAATTTCCTACTATGGGGTGAATTTTTTGATGGGTGTATCAAGGACGTTGATATAATTAATTTGTAGTATTTGGAATTAATGCCTTTATCGATTTGTAAAGGTATGATAGATTTATTTTTTGATGTGCATTTTGTAAAGTATGGAATATTACACTTGTTTTAATATCAATTTATGCTCGTGGAAACTTTTAACAGTTGTAGTTACCTTTATCGTTAGTTTTGTTATTGTTTTACTATAGATAGTTTGACTGTAGTTTCACCTAGGTGGCCAACATGACTTTGTTGTAAACATTCTTAATATTTCTAAGACTGTTTCAATATTCTACATTTAACTTGTACACTGGAAATAATAAAATCGATTTTCATTTCTCTTCTTCTGACGTATTCGTTTGACATTTTTAACACTACATTCATGGACGCCAAATCTGGTGTATTTTAATATATTAAATGACTACTTTGCAAAAAGATAGATCAAGCTTAAAAAAATAGGATGAGTTAAGTAATTTGTTTATTATAAGATAAACGTGAAATACCTGCTGTATTATTTCTCTATTTTGAGAAATACTTTTAACACTAGATTTACGGCCGTTAAATCTGTCAATCTCAAATATATTAAATAAGTACTTTGCAAAAAGATAGATCACGCTGCAAAAAATACGATTAGTTAAGTAATTTGTGCAGTGTAAAATAGCCTTGAAATATCTACTGCACCGTTTCTCTATGAAATTGAGAAATATTTTAAAAAAAGTAGGAATCCGTCAATTTGACGGATGCGGTAGATCTAGTGTTAAAAATGTGGGAACCCGTCAATTTGACGGAAGCCGTAGATCTAGTGTTAAATACATTCGATTAATCGTAAATAGATCTAGCATGAACATAATTAGAAATAACAGAGCCTCAAAACTTTTCAAAAATGTCTTATATGTCGAGTACAGGAGAACAAAGAATTTCGACAGATAGAATTCTCTTATCGGTGATTATATCACGTCTAATACGGCTCACCTCTTTAGCTGGTATTAGGGTTATTTAACTGTTTTGGCCAATTAAGTATTTTAGGCAGAAAGCCACTTTAGGCTGTTAACCGCGTCATTCAGCTAACAGCTTCAGTAAATGGCGAAATCCGTTATCCTTCTTAGCCGGTCATATCTAATGCTGGCTTTGATTCCTTCGAATCAAGGATATCGGATCCGTGCCTCGTCGTGCTATTTTGCCGCTGATAGCACGACTAACCATCGACCGAGTCACGAACCGATAAACAGCGAAAGCCAATCAATTTTATCGAACCCTCGATCTGGAGTTCTACTTCATCGGTTGGCAGAAATTACGTGCGATTATTCGATACGTATCAACGAATTTTTCTTTAGTCTTGGTTCAAAGCAGCGACTACTTTTGGACACTTTCCGCTTCGTTTATTAACACTAGATTTACGGAGCCAATTTGGCTCATTCAAAATTTGATTATTATATATATATAATATTGGCTGATTAATTTTTTTAATAATAAATCTTTTATTTAAATTGATTTGAAACTATTTTCTTTGCAAAAAACTTAAATTTTCTTGTACGAGACAAATTGGCTCACTTCAGAAAAATAGGTATATCAATATCCGTAAATCTAGTGTTAACATATAATTAATTGAAGATTATTAATTGTCATCGATGGACGTCTGGAGACACTGAGGCAATTATAAAGGCATGGGTGAAAAAAGAATATGCTCCTTGATACTATTAGGTGTAAGGGAAAGTTCTGTCGTTTTTAGTTCGTGTGGCATTTGAACAGAAAGTTTGGACAGGAAACCAAGTCTTTTAATGTGATCCAAAGCAGTAGTCTGTTGAATTCCAAACTTGATGCCCATTTCTGTGGAAGTTAACGCGGGATTTGTCCTGATCATACTGCGATGACGTTCCTGATCTGGGTTCATCTTTCAAAGAAAAATCACCCGAACGAAATTTCTGAAACCATCTTTAACATTTTCGAGCTGTTATTGCATCCTCTCCAAACACGTCACACAAGTTTTTTTTTGCTTCCATCGCGTTATTCCCTTTTTGGAACTCATACAACGTGCAATGTCTGAAGTGCACTTTTTCTTCTCTCATATTAAGAGTTTTACAAGTTCAAAAAAACTGACTAAAATATGAAAAATGTGTATAAATCATCAATCATATACTAATCTAAGTGTTTAAACTGGTTTCAGTCGGATCAGAATTCTTGCTAAGGATCGACAACGCATAAAAGTTCACGTATTCAAAAACGACAGAACTTTCCCTTATACCTAATAGATCTAAGTGTTCTAAATGACTTGTTTTGAATTTTTTGAAAGTACTCCTGATATTTTTAACGTTGTTTCCCTTCCCGAGTAAAAATATAAGACGGGAAAAAAACTGAAATAAGACCGAAAACAGGATTTTAGATGAAATTCGAATGGAAATAAGAAGAAAGAAATAATTGCCACTGAAAATGATCTGAAAGTGTACTGAAGACATATGCTATTGAGAAAGTTCAAACGGAATTGAGACTGAAGCAAGACGGAAGAATTTCTTGGTTGAAGCCGAGACTGAAGTCAGACTAAAAATTTTACATTGATTCAGCTCGATCGGAAACAAACTGATCTGAGACTCACATATCAGTTAATTCCGACGAGTACTGAAAAGAAACTGAAAGTAAACTGAAATGTCTAAGATCGTTTTCAGTTTTTTTTTCGTTTACGATTTTCCGATTTTGGTTCACTATCTCAGTTTTCTTTAAGTTAAGTTTCCGACTGTATGTTAATATAGAAAAATTACTCGAATTTTCAGTGTGTTTTCAGTTTTTTATTTTCACCCGGGTTTTTATTTCCTACTTCTATCGTGTAAGCAAGTAAATCGATCAACTTCTTCGTTTCTCACATTTCTTTTCTTTTACCGTATTCATTTCACATTTTGGAGTAAATTGGATCAATCGTCGATAGATCTAGTGTTAAAAGTAGTTTCACAAAATAACATTGGATAATATTTCATCCACTTTCCCTTTATGCTTTAATTAATATTGCTTTCAATTCATTATACTTTATATCACAAAAATTAAATCAAGAAACGAGATGGTAAAAAGAAATCAAACATTTTGTAGTGTCCGAAAACAAAAACTTAGTGAAACTACACCCGGAGAATCGTATGAGGGTGAAATAATTATTACGGTTTAGATATAAAAAATTATAAAAGTTGAAAATTTGTATTTTCAATCAAAACAGATTTTTTTTAAATTAGTGGAGATAAACGTGTAAAAATAAATGATTCTCTAATTAAAATAAATCATCTTCATGAACCTCAAACATAGAAAAATTCCTATTTTAACATTTCAGCCATCATTGTTATGATGTTGCCATTAAACAAATGAACGTACTCAAATGCCTGGAAATTAAATATTAAACGTGCTCATAAATAATACATATTAGCAGATCGGTCAGTTTATTTTGATATTCATTAAAAAAAAGTTCAATCAAAGTCGATGACCTCACAGCAGTGACTTTTCATTGTAAATTAAACTCTTCCGTCGTCCGAGTTTCCTATCTTTGACTGCTAAAAAATCGATGTAATGAATATTAGAGAAAGCCATGCACACGATGTTTTAGGAGTTTAAGATAAGACAGTATCGCTGCACGTGTAATATTTATAACATGTACAGTGAACGCTAGTCGGTATCACAACTTGTTTAAAAAATTCTGCAACGGTAATTCGAACCTCTCGGAGAAACTGTGATCGGATCGACTAATTGAGTTCGATACCATTAAAAGCTCTTCCTGAATCAAAGCTGTTTTAAGTAGCTAAGGAAAAGCCCGAAGGCTGAATACAGTTCTGCTATTGAGTAGAAATATTTTTCTTTAAATGTAGTATAATTCGCGATTTATCCACGCAAATTTTTCCCCTTCGAATAACCTGACAAAGAAAGAGAAAGAAAAAAGAAATCTTCTTTTTGCCAATTCAATATTTCTGTTGCATTTAAAAAGCACTCCTTTTTCAGAATAAAATGTTAATAAAATACATTGTCCCAGGATAAAATCTTCTATCTCATCATTGCAAAATGTAGATTTTTACTTTCATTTGAAATCAAATTAAATTAGTAATATATGAAACAGTTTTCAAGTTTCAACCCCTTGCGATTTTGTGTCGAGTTTCAGCCAATGTAATTCTTCTTATAATTATCATTCTAATATGGTAATTTTGATTTTGAGATTTAATGTCAATCTTATCCTAGCCGTTTGTAAGCCTAGGATTTTACAATTTCTGTAATTATAATTTCGCTAGTATAGATCATTACCAATTAATTTTAATTGACTTGTGATCAATAGGAAGAAACTGTTCTGATCGCAGAAGATTATCACACTGAATATAAGTTATTAACACTAATGGGATTCATGATTGCTATTAAAATCGAGCTCATTTTTTAAATTCTCATACAATGACATTAACACGTACCTTGATGAATTTATATATCATATTAAATTACTGCAAAAGCTTTGATACATGATATACTCGTATCTCCACCATGCAGCATCCCATTATCCAGCCAATTAGTACAATACAATTGTACCTATAGTCCGACAACTGAAAGATGGCTAGGGGGGAAGCATACCCTCCCATTTTAAACTTCATATTCCCGCCATTTCGTTTTTGGAATTCCCAAACCCTCTTGAAATAAATACTCCACATAGTCATTTACTTTAGGAGCTTCGGTTTGAGGATTCCAAAAACGAAATTGCGGGAATAGGCGGTTGAAAACAATAGGATCGCTCCGTAGCCATCTTTCAGTTCTCGAGCTGTATATTTCGGCTACAAGAGGAACTCACAATCAGTTTTAAACCAAACTTCCCAAACAACATTAAAAACGGCATTAACAATAGTACTACCCGATTCGAAATATTGAACCTATCTTCATGATATTTACTCCTATTTGAACCTAATATGATACTTTTCAATACTAAAACTCCTAATTTAAACCAGTAACTCCCCCGAGTCGAAATATTGAACCTATTTTCATGGTATTTACTCCTATTTGAACCTAATAAGATACTTTTCAATACTAAAACTTCTAATTTAAACCTGTAACTCCCTCTCAGTAAATTGATACTCCTATTTAACTATCATCAAAACCTACATGCCCTAAATGTTGGGTAGTGAAAGGTTCAAATGAGGTTCAATATTTCGACCCGGGACTGGATAGGATGTAAATCCTCAACGGAGGTTGAAATTGACGTCCTATTTTGCGCCTTAAGATAGTATAAAGGAAAAGCGCCACTTTTAGTCGCTAAATAGGATCTTATTTTACATTGAATTTATACCTATTTTTGTACTTTTAATTCCTAAATGTTGGGTAGTAAAAGGTTCAAATGAGGTTCAATATTTCGACTCGGCCACTCCTTAAGCCCTCATTTGCACAGTATCCAAAATATGATATCCAAACGCTCGCGAATACCTTGGTAGCAGAGATAAAGCAGTCTTTTTCTACCGATTCGCTACCAAATAGACTGTCAACTCGTTAATTCGATTTGGACGAACGGTTAGCTGGCAATCTCTTTAACGAGCCAACCGAACGACGCTATTGTCTACGAGTCCCTCTTTTTTTTCTCTTTGAACCACGGAATCATTCGGCCGAGCCAATCCTCCCAAGCGATGAGCCGTAAGGAAGAACTCGCACGCTCGAGGAAGTAACTTCGAAGAAACGTACGTCCCTCTTCAGCAACGGCCCGCTTCGGGGCTACAAGAAATAACGAGAGAGACTTACCTCCCTTTCTCACTGCCGAGAAGAAAGAGCAGGTCGTAATAGCTCCAAGTTCGTTTTCCAGCAGAGAAAGAAGGAGAAAGAAAGGGCAACGGGACGAACATTTTCGAGTGTCTTTACCCGAGTCGAAAATTTCAGCCCAAAAAACCTCCTAAATTAGCAAATAACTTAGGATATTTAGGCTGTATATGGAAAAATATGTTACATATAAAAGAATGCAAATTTTAATTCCACAATCACCTTAAACTTGTTCATTTTTGCCAGTTTTGCCTAGTTTAGGAGCAATTTAGGCTTCATACAGCCCAAAATAATCCTCAGCATTCTTATTTAGAAAATTAATCTAAGCCCAATATTAAGCCATACATTCTATAATGAGGAGTTTTAGAATTGGGTTGAAATTGGAGCGGAATGATCTAGGTCCAAAAAAATGCTCAATATCCTAAAAATTAATTTGATTTTAGGAGATTTAGAATTTATATGGAATAAAATGATAATTTAATTCCTACTTGCTCCTGAAAGCCCTATTTTTAGAATATGAGTCGACAGACATGGAACTTTTGAAATATTTTTAGGGGATGTCAGATTAAATTGGAATAAAAATTTTACCTGATCAGTCCATATAACTCCTAAAAATCATATTTACAGGACTTTGAGGCGCGTAGACACACTAGTTGAGGATTTTGAGGTTCAAAATGGTATACATAATTAAGCGGCAAATGAGAAATCAAAAGAATCTAGGATTTGAAGTTTCTTTTTAGGCTGGACTTTTCGACTCGGGTAACTATGGAGCTTCGCTTCGAGTAAAGTAGGGCCTGACCGATTGGAGAGGTCGATGACCTCGACACCTAACCCAGGCTTCTGCATGGAAATTCTAGTGACTTCTTTACGCACAGGATTCTTTTTTGTGTTTTTTTTTTTCGGGTTTGATTATTGTCATAGTTCTACCTTGGAGTTATTGTATTAGGTGAGATTCGAATTGTTGATGGTATGATATGTAATAAGTATCGTGTAGGAAAAACTATTATTTTCATAGTAATGAAATATTCCAAAGATGTTCATCGTATATGAAAATCATAGTTTTCCCATAGGTTTCATGAAACTAGAAAAATTTATTGAGTATTTCATTACTATGAAAATATTACATTGAGTCATTTGACATCCTATAATATGTAATAATTGTTGATGGTAAAATATGTAATATGTGTTATGTAGGAAAAACTACGATTTTCATAGTAATTAAATACTCAATTTTCATAGTACATATATGAAAATCATAGTTTTCTCATAAGTTCTATATACTATGAAAATTTATACAGTATAAGAAAATTATAGGTTTCCCTATGAAACATTATATGTTATAGTATCAACAATTATTGCATATTGTAGGATTTCAGATGACTCAATGACGAAATGATGATAGTAATTAAAACCATCATCATGTGGGTAAGGAAGTAAATACTCGATCTCTCCATGAATCTTAAATTGGCTATGAAACACCGTGGTTATGGTGTATTAACCCATTCACTGCCAACTACGAGATATCTCGTGGTTGCATTATAAGTTTCAATCAATAAATTGGCAATAACACCTGAACGTGTATAGCATTTTTGAAACAAAAATGTTCTTGGTATCATTACAAATGTTGAGATTGCATTTCTGAATAATTAAATTAATGTTTTAAAAATTTATTGTCTACTTCTTAAATTTTATCACGTAAGATAATATTTACTCAGTTTTTTCTGGCATTGAATGGGTTAAATGATAATTTGGGAAAAAATTTCCAGAGGTTTTGGAGGATTGTTTGCTTGACTTTAGTAAATTAGGAGTTCGAAAGTGTAACTTCATATTCACCATAGTTTTCGTGGGATGTTTTATTTGGAACATTGTGTAAAATATAGAAAAAAGTTCAATAAAAAGTTGCATCGTTTATTAGAGTCTGTATCGTGATGGAAAAAATTTTTGGAAAATAACAGTTTCGCAATTATTCACTAGATGTGATATCAAAAGTTAAGATATCTGTGGAAGGGGATGTTACGATTCTGTATAGTTCCATATGACTTTGAAATAATACAATGCATATATTTGTAGATATAAATTAACTTTCCGAGCTGTTATAACTTTATTCTCGAACCTGGCAAACTTTCATTATAACAAAATGTTTCTAAATGACATTTATCTGTTACTTAATATTCTATTAATATTTGGTACTGTGTTGACTAATTTTCAGACACAGCAATGAATTTGGGCCGAAGAATGATAAAGTCGAGTCTAATTTATTACGTTAAAATTAACTAGAAGCCAATAATTCCCATTCTCCAGTTACGAATTACAAGGAAGAAAATATTTCAATCATTTTTCCAATTTGCCAGTAATTGTGCCGATAATTATAACAACAATGAAAGTTATTTATTCTTCGTTTTGGATTATTTATCCTTCTATTTTCGATTGCACGTTGAATTTTATCAAATGATGGAAAATTAATATTCTTCCAATATTGTACTTAAATTATTTTCATAATCATCGATGGAAGTTCCTGAAATTCGTTTCAAACAAGAACAATATGAAATGAACGAGAGTAAATTTCTCTCTGCATTGGAAAAACTACTTAACACTAGGTTTACGGGACGCGTCAATTTGACGCATTTCAAACTTCGAAATGAAATATCTCAAAAACTATAGTATTAATTGCAACCACTTTTTGTCGTAAATTAATCATTTCAACCAAAGAATTTGTACACTCAATTATTTTTATCCTAAGCCTTCTAATTTTTAAAATCTGTATGTAGTATACCTATCTCTACGAAACGCGTCAAATTGACGAATTAGCTAATTTCACGAGTAGTTTTTATATATTTGCTTTGTTCGTAAAATCATTATTTCAGTTTACTTACTACTACAGTTTTTAAAACATAATGTGCAAAAGATTCTACAGTTATTGTTATTTCAGACAGTCTTCGCTAATTGTAACTTTCTGCGATAGGGTAATCGAATTGGAGCACAATATTTTTTTTTATTTTGGTCAATCCGCCTTTTCTAGCAATATGACGTAAATCCAGGTGATATAGTAAAATAAGATGTTGAGCAAAATTGTCAAAATCAATGAAGATTGTAGTGGGGATACCTCCGAAGATGACCAATATGAATTACTCTAAAGCGAAGATGAGAGTGAAAGCTCCGAATGCATTGAAAGTGGAAAGATAGAAGGATTTTCGGGTAGTAAAGAGGAAAATTTCTTGAAAGTATATCATAGTAAGAAAAGGATGAGTATGTTTTTTTGTTTGGTTCCGAGGATGAGAGGACGAGCATTCCAAGCACATCCCAACATATAATGGATAAAATTGAAATTACAGTTGACAGAACACGGTGGATAAAATTGAAAGCAGACGAATCTGTGAGTAGGCCGCCCATTCATTTGATATTCAAAGATATCACAGGACCTACTGGCTATGATAAGAGAAATATTATGTCAGGTTATGTAACTAGTGCTTTCGGATTGATAATTGACAGACACGTAATAGAACACATAAAAGACTGCACTCAAACGGAGGCACGAAAAACCTCCAGAAAAATGAAAACAGTAATTTTTGTATATATTGCAAACAGATCGTGTGCGGAAAATGCACAAACAAAATTCAGTATGTCTATAAAAAATGTGCTCAATAAATGTGATTGCCATATACCGTTAATACCATTGCTAACATTTCCGTGGCAATTTAAAAAAATTGACTTTTTACTTGTTAATAATGAATCTAACTGTGAACCCTAGTGTTGTTTAATTTATATTTAATTTGAAAAAACTGATTTTTTAAAGGAAATGCGCATTTTTGCTTACGCGTCAATTTGACGCGTGATCGTAGAGATAGGTATATAAGAAACGCCCGTAAACCTAGTGTTAATATAAAATTATAAGTCGTTTGTTCTACTTGAAACCCGGGTAAAAGTCATAGGGTCAACATTTTCTCGTAAACTTTGTCACGATTTTATCTTCCAATGCAAAACAACTTTTTCCGAGAATAAATCAATGAGAACAGTGGGATTATGAAAATAAAAATCAATTTTACTTCAACTCTAACAAATTACTCGAGCATTTGCCATTAGAAATCAAGCTGTGAGAAATTTCAAAGTCGGTTCCTCGCGAATGATAAATCTTAAGCATCGCGAGTACAAACGAGAAATACATAAATAAATTCTGTCAACCAAATGCCAAGAGTGAGGAACATACATAGTCTGCAGAAATGTGTGTTAACGCCAATGTAAATACGAATATTTCTCTACTAACGTTTCATTGTGCTTTCAATGATAATTAACACTTTACCGACCGGTAGCCGATTAATAGTCTTTTCGGGCCCAACACTTTTGGACTTTTAACTTATTAATTACGGCAATTAATAAATTATTATTTTTCATTGCGGTTAACTGTGCCAAGGACTCAGTGAAGAAACTTTGCAACTTTCGAAAAGATATCAGTATCGGGGAAATATTTACGTGCAAGTGATCGATCAGAAGTGGGTGGAATGTTAAAAAATACCGGTCGTTAAAGTGTTAACAATTCTGGGGCCATCAGAATTGAATTAACTGTTGAATTTTCTAAAAAATAAAATTTCGTAGATTTCCTCCATCCTCCTTTTCTAAAAAAATTGGATTTTCTAGAAATATGAAATTTCCTACTGCGTAAACTGCCCTCCAAACCCTTTATCCCTTTCGTACTTTTCCGACATATCATTTAACCCTCTATGGTCCGAATTTTTCATGATATCCAAAGATATGTTTTATGGCAGCACAATTAGAAAATGATAGAAATACAATCTTAATTCATTACCTGATCCTGATTTTTAAATACTAAAGTGTAAAGAATTTTATGATTTTCACAAGATAAATAATAATATTTGACAAAGTTGCAAGTTTGACTTTAAAGAATAGATGTATCTAGCGTTACATAAAAGTCACAGGGGTCCATAGAGGGTTAAAGGTCAATTTTCCTACGATCTACCTTTTTAGGAGGATTCGTAACAATTGATAATATTATATACAGTAATCCCCCCTATAACACGGTAGATTCGTTCCGCGTTATAGGAAAACGCGTTGTAGGAGTATTCTCGTATAACGCGCACTATGACCCCGTATAATGCGTCATGTACAAATGATTCAAGTAAATCGAATATTAAGAAAAACTAAATATGTGCGAAATATGTGCATTTTATTAAAATCAAACTAAAAAAAATAAAAGAAATTATTAATTCACCAAAAATTTAACATTATTTAACTGTTTTGTAATTTTTCATTTTTTAAAAATCTGCATTGTCATAAATTTTATAAGAACACAATTCACATAATGTGCAAACGTACGCGAAATTGATTATGTACAAATTCATTATAAATTTCACAGTACAGAAATATAACGAGGGAAATCCCCGCGTTATATGGGGGAAAACACGTGTTATACGAGGGACATGAAATCGCGTTATAAGAGACGCGTTATAAGAGTATCGTGTTATAGGGGGGATTACTGTATTCAATGATAATTTAAGAAAAGAACAGGGAATACTTTAGAATTTAAGAATATAGGAAGGGGATGATTCTTACGACATTTAAGATGTTAATAAACGATTATAATGTAGCTAATAACAGAAAACAAAATGCCGTCAAACGATATCCCAAATAAGTGTGAAATCTTATTGTAACTTTGAGCGCACCGAAGTGAAGCTAATTAGAAGTAACTTCAGATCAGGTTTTGTATTCAACCAATCGAACTTTGCGCCTTGGCTGTACTGCAAAGGTGTAGATGTAACGGAGCATAAGATGGTGCAAGGTAGTTGATAAGAATTAGGTTTAGTTAGAATAAGTAGAGCAGTGGAATAAGCAATTGAAGTTGATTCAAGTAAGATGAAAAGGTTCGTACAAAGGAATAATATACGTAGTGAACGATTGGAATTATCTTTCCAATTTTGTATCATTCGAGTTGAATTAATTCAATGAAATTCTCTATCGTTGATTAGCAATTTTTATTCGATAATAGTAATAAGTGTGTGTACCGAGGAATATTTGTGTGAAGATACAAAAGCATTGTTGATTAGCATATTCGAAATGACATAAATAGAAGATGGAAAATAGCGAAAAGCTATGTCGATTACAGTACAACATCGAATCACAAAGGGTTAAAACAGAATGATTATGATCAAACGAAAATGAAATTATTATAGTTGACATTCGTAAATCTAGTAGTAGAGTGTTATATGTGATATCGTTAAAGCAAATGTAATTTATAATTTATGCCACGTGTGTCAAACTTATTTACATATCAACATTTCAAAGTGTAGTATCGCTGATTTTTCATGAAATTTTCATGTTTCTATTTTACATTCATCTCGAAAGAATTCCTTTTTCTTGTAATTTAACCAGAACATTCTAACGCATGACACTTCTACGCATCAATTTATAGATACGTTTTATACTTTATTTAATGGGCCACGTAATTATTATAAATGGGATTATGTACGGGCATGTCAATATTTAACGAATCTAATTTATGATTCATATCGCATCTATCTATCTCATTTACATATAGACATCATAGTGTGTACTGTACTAAAGGTTTCGTATTAAATTACTAACAAAATCGGAAGATAGTGTTCTAATTTTTTTAGCTGCTACCATCATTCGACTTCTGTAGCAATTTTGCAAAAACTCACTCTTCTCCTTCTTATTCCTTTTGTTTCACCATATTTATCTAATAACTACAAGCAAACTGCACTAAATTAAGTACCCCTATATTATGTATTATCTAAATCACATCAACAAAGTTGCATTATAACTACAAAAACCTCTCACAGAAAATAACACGATGACCGCCATAACACTTTAAGTTTAACTGCCACCATCATCAGGACTTACTGTAGCTACCTTGCATAGAGTCACTATTCCATCCTCTCATTCCACCATATTCATCTAATAACACGACTCTACAAAAAAATTTCGTTCTTTGTCCTAAAGTTTATTTTATGATTTTTCGGTTAATTATGTACAAAAACGAAAAGAAAATACCTTTTTTTTATATAAAGTTCGCTTTTATGATTGTATAGTAATAACACTCATTTTCGAATTTTTTTATAAATTTTAATTAATTCTAACACATTCAAAAATGCCGCGAAATCAGAGTGGAGTTTTTACTTCCACGCATGCTCATTTAGATTAATTTAAAAGCAACATGGGAGCGTATGCAGAAAAGCAAGGTGAATGATTTCATCAGGACATTATGAACTTCGAATAACGTTATCAAGGCCAATACAATGAAAATATGATGGGAGACTATATTTGGGGTTTATTAAGAGAAAGTACTTATGAACATAAAAGAAAAAGTAAAAGCGTGCACTTTTAAATTATTTTCCACTTTTTTGTAAGCTATTTTGATAGTAAAACTTAATAAAAATGATAAACATATTTATTTGTATTTTTTCATCTTCAATTAAAAATTAAAACCACATATTTTGAAAAATATCGTTCAAACGGTCTTCTAAATATAAAAGCAAACTTTTTCATGCCACATATTTTTCTTTCGTCTAATTACGACCTAAACTATCGAAATTTTATATTTTAAAGTCAATGTCAAATGTTGTGTTGACCCGTTTAATTCTAAGGAAAATACAGTAAATTAACTATTTTTCTTCCCGCCTTAATCAAACATACAATTAATTACAATACATCAACAAAGTTGCATTATAATTACAAAAATCTCTTACTAACTACAACACGATGACCTCCATGACCGCCATAACACTTTAAGTTTAACTGCCACAATCATTTGACCTAGGACTTTCCGTGACTACCTTGCAAAGAATCAATTATTTCTTATTTCTTTCCTTCCAACATATTCATCTAATAATTCTAATCAAACAATGAGTAAGCTGATAACCTAGCCAAAGCAGCTACCTCAAAACAACCAGATAATTCTTTCTGTGTTCCAATGACAGATCTTCGAGAGTACTTCTTAAACGAATGCACTACAAACAGCAATAAATTTGCACAAGATCAAGGTGAAATGAAAGGGAAGGAATACTATCAGTACTATTTTAAAAACAGCAATAAACCATGGTTTGCAAACAAAGTCCTTTCACGAGAATTCATTGTCACAATTAATCGCTGTAGGTCTGATCATTACAGTCTGGCTGCTTCTCTAGAACGTATTGGCATAATAAAAGATGCAAAATGCAAGTGTAATTGTGAGAAAGAAGATTTAAATCACATTATTTGGGAGTGTGAACTTTATAATAAAGAAAGGATAGAACTGTTAAAAAGTATTAGTAAATACAAATCTGTTTTAACACTTTACGACCGGTATTTTTTAACATCCCACCCATTTCTGATCGGCCACTTGCACGTAAATATTTCCCTGATACTGATATCTTTTCGAAAGTTGCAAAGTTTCTTCACTGAGTCCTTGGCACAGTTAACCGCAATGAAAAATAATAATTTATTAATTGCCGTAATTAATAAGTTAAAAGTCTAAAAGTGTTGGGGCCGAAAAGCCGATTAATCGGCTACCGGTCGGTAAAGTGTTAAAATATTTAGTTTCCTTAAAAAATGTAATCTTCCTATCTAATTACCTACACTGAATGTAAATTACAATGTAAACCATATAACTCTCAACTGAGAGTTGCTTCTGCATAATGTGGAGATTTTATAAATCCCGCGCGTTTGGACGGACCCGCCATGAGACAATCGACGACGAAACGTGGACGGCACGAGAACGACACGACGAGCGAACAGATCGACAGTAGACGAGATCGACGATAGACGAGTAATAGAGTAGACGACGTAGATGATAGACGAATTATAGACGACAGACGAATTATAGACGGTAGACGCATAGAGTAGACGAATAGACGACGTATAGAGTAGACGATAGACGGTAGACGAACAGTAGACTATAGACGCATAGACGACTAGACGGATTTTATATTGTATTTTATTATTTGTTATATTTAGTGTGTGTGTGTGTATATATATATTAGAGTATGCGTTCCCTATATTTTACGATAAACTTAAGTTTCCACTTGTGTATGTTATTTTATTAAATATATTGTTATCAATATCCTACAATAATAATAAACAAAAAAAAATTCGAATCAAACCAAATAAACTATCGCCAATTCCCGTCTTAATCAAAGTGTCCAATTGCTTCAAAAACTTCAAAAAAATGACATTATTATTACAAAAAATCTTTCAGAAAATACGAAACTATACTCTGCACATCAATTTGAATATTCTTCATCCATCGACACACACACATCTCATTCTTCACCGGACAGGCAACGTAATTGTTATTTTCGTTCCGAGTATCCTACTCGCAGCGCACAAATTCCTTTTCCATCTTACTCCTAACAAGAATGAGTCAACGACGCAATGCTATTTTACATGTAAAACGACTGCGCGTCGCGTTCTCTGTTTTATTGCACTGTAAGTAAAGTGAATGGAAGTCTTCCATACATACAGATATCGAAACATAAAGAAGGAAAAGCGTGGAGTGTGAGGGGAAGGAGGAGGTCTGGATGAGGAGGAGGTGAAGGAGAAGGAGGTATTTGAAGGAGGACGAGGGAAATCTCGGTCTTTCCAACAGACAGGATCCTCCAAGCTTTCCTGCGGATTCCACCTAGCAAATGGAGCATAAATTACGAAAGACCTCGCCATTCTGGATTTTTCTCTTTTTCGTTGCGAGCGTCATTTCTTCAAGGTTGCAGTGAAGCCGCGTCTCATGTATTTTTTTTTTCTGTTTTCCCCCTTTTTTTTAAACGTTTACGCTCTAGTCGTGGAAACTGATGAGAATTACGTTATTCTGGATTTAATGTTCATTCAGTTTCGAAGTCATCGCTGCTGAGGCTGTCATAGAAATTGCGTAGGAAGAATAGAAAAAGATATTTACGTTTTATAGCCTCGTACGATATTATTATGAGTGGTGAAGGGGAGAAATAAATTGAAACGCGTGTAAAATTTTGATCGTGTATTCTAGATCTTGTGAATGAGTGGGTTTAAGGAAATTTGGGAATTTTCTTTTTCTTTATGTTACAAGGAAAGTGAGAAAAGCGTGTGGTTATGGTGAAAATGTTATTGCAAGTCTTCAGCTTGGGTGGAATGAATGAGATGATAATTTTTTAAGATAACTTTGCACGCTTAATTGACACCAGGGAAATGATGAGAAGTGCAAAATTGACTTTTCAAGTTAATGTAATATCGACAAGGTACACGGCGAAGGAAAACATTAGTTTTAATTTTATGCAGTCTCTTTGTGCAGTGCTAGTTAGTTGAATATTCTGAGAAGTTTGTAAAAATATGATTTTTACTTAGCCTTTAACAATGATTTTGTATTTTCAATAATAAGATAATTCTATTCATCAAAGACTTTCGATATGAATGATTCACAGGATAAACTATTTTCAAATTATTTTCAATTAACTAAATACACGCTCTGAAAAGTAAACGAATAATTCAAACTACTACGAGCAGCATTTGGTCCTTTTTACCAAATCTACACAACTTGTATTTCATAAACTTTGTCTTTCTATTCAAATCTCAAAGACGAAGATACAAAATTATAAAAAAATTGTCATTTTACCAATAAATATTTGATTCTCGCTTGAAACATTAAACAAACTACAATTATCTCTCGCTGTCAATTAAAAACCAATTATAGCAGTGATCCTACAATCATATAATAGAATAATTATTAATGTCCAAAGATACATTCACATCCGCTACCAAAAATTTTTTAAATATTAATAAAATCAAAAAATTAACATTCCAAACTAACCGATCAAAATTCACCTCGCACTTGTAACTTTAAATAAGCTACAATTAATTTTCGTTATCAAGTAAAAAACCAGTTACAGCAGTGATCCTACAATAATTTAATAAAGTAACTATTAATGTCAAAACACACGGTCACATCTGCTACCAAAAATTTCTCAAATATTAATAAAACCAAAAAATTCACATTCCAAAGCAACCATTCAAAATTCGCCTCGTACCTGTAACATTAAACGAGCTAAAATTATTTAATGCTGTCAATTAAATGCCAACTATAGCAGGGATTCTATAATGTTACAATAGAATAACTATTAATGTCTCAATATTAATAAAACTAATTCAAAATTCGCCTCGTACCTGTAACATTAAACAGGCTACAATTAATTCTCGTTGTCAAATAAAAATCAGTTATAGCACTGATCCTATAATAATTTAATAAAGTAACTATTAATGTCAAAAAACACGTTCGCATCTGCTACCAAGAATTCCTCAATATTAATAAAACCAAAAAATGTAACATTCCAAAGTAACCGTTCAAAATTCACCCATAATGACGACGGACATTGCTAATATCAGTGGATGCCTACGTTTCGTGAATTTCTGCAACATCTTTCACTTCAAATTTCCTGCAGCCCGATGAAACAGACTAAAGCAGCTGGTTCGGGAATTTTCGTAGGTAATTTGCGAAAGCAAAGTATCCCCTGGCGAAGAAATTATGCGAAAGTGTTAGGTGCGCACAGAGAGTACCATACGTAAAATCCCAACCGCAAATTTCAGGGTCCGCCTTAAGATCGCGAGGAATTCTCGATAATTCTGGGGTACCGCCTTTTCTGATACCCGTAACTTCCTTCTTTCTCCAAGCGAATCTTCCTCTTCGTTTTACCGCGTCGTTTTTCGGGATCGTACGTCACTGGTACCAGGGCCTTCCACCGTGGTCCTTAATGCATTTCGTGCACGGTGCATAACGGTGCATCTTCGTGGACATGACAGGTGCACGAAAAAGGCGGAACGCGTTGCATTCGAACGGCGAAAGAAGCTTTTCGTGAGATATGAAAAACCTGTTGTTCGACTGAAACAACGAGCTTTGGAAAGAGATTTGAGAGTTGTGGAAATGATACTTGATATGGGATTTGTAGTTCTTAAATTATTAGAACGAATGTAAATCGTTTTTTTTTTTGTATTTGATTGTACTTGAATACTGCTGCATTGATGTTTTCAATTAAGATTAACCCTTTCGCTGTGGTAGTATACTGTAGTTGAAGAATGGCACAATTTTTGTATTCGGAGGTGTCGGTATTAGTCGATGAATTAAAAATTGCATACATGTGATGTCATTTAAATAATCAATTTCGTTCTTAATTTGAAAGGATTAATTAGAAAAAATCGATTTTATTTTTATATAAGTCGGGAACTTTCAAGCCACTGTGTAGTAAAATGTATTTGTCATAATTATTTATTCTTATTACGTTAGAATTTTTGCAATTAAAGAATTATAGATTTTATGTACCTAATGTCTGTGTCACAATGCTTGTTAGAAAAGCAATTATTTATTAATTTCCAAAATGGATTTATCGAAGTGTAGGATAAGAATTTTTTGCTTCGCAGATGCTCATTTAAGCACTTACTTCAAGAAGATATTTAACCAGTTAGCTGCGTTTGACGAATATACTCGTCATGCGTAAAAGCTAGTACTTACTGGTTATTTAAATTGTAATTTTGACAAAAAGTAAAATATATTCATAAATTTCAAGATGTTTGAAATATTTTTAGGCCATGCCGAAATAATACGAATAACCAAAGGGTAAAAATAATTTGAAATGAATTCGTATTCATCTGTCGATTTTCGTGACCCAAAATTCAAAAGAATTTTTACCGCAGATAACTGGTTTAAAATATAAGATTCTTTAAATATTTCATTTCTGAAGATTTACGTTACTTGCAATGAATTTTTTTTTATATCATTTCAATTGCACAATGTACTGAATAACACAGGCCAATGTGGTTCTACAAGAAGATAGAAAAACCTACGATAAATGGTAAAAGATTATTAAATATTTCAATTCATATCAATTCGAAACAAAATATGAAAACGATATATTTTCTGATTAAAATTCTTTCTCAATTATCAAAGCAATTAAACATCGTATCAACGCGCTTTAAAATCGCTTCTCAATTAATTGAAATCGATTTGTCAGCAACAGCGTGCAAAAGTAAAGAATGCTTTTTATGTGCATTCGGAAATGTTGCGTCCCAGAATTGTTTTTTACTTCCAATCAACGATTCACTCTAGCTCGACAAAGCCAAGTCGATTGTTAAATCAAGGTGTCCAAACATTTATTATACAGGCGTAGAATTCACTAGACTATTTTAAAATGCGACGTTTTTGTTAGTAATTTCCTTTTTTGCATTTTTCACCAATAACTACTATTGTCATTTATCCTAGAAGCAATCCTTAGTGAATTTGAAATTACAGAGGATGTGATATATTAAATGATAAAATAGAAAAATTTCCCATAGTCAAGGGGGGATTTGAGTTCAAACCAGCTTTTCGTAACTTCAAGCTTATACCTTCGTACTCACCATAGACCCTCGGCTTTAAATGGAACGATCATTTCCCCTAGGACCTACTTTTTTACGTGAATTCGAAATCAGCAAGGTTGTGATATATTAAATAATAATATAGAAATGATTTCCTACAGATAATGGAGGATTTGAATTCATAATCATTTACTGTGAGTCCAAACTTTTTCCCCGTACCCACCATAGACTCTCAGCTTTAACTGATATGGCCATTTCACGTAGGACCTACTTCTCTAGGTGCTTTTGGAGCCATCGAGGTTATAATATACTAGCTGAAAGTACCCGTGCTTCGCTACGGTTTAATATCATTAGGATTAAGGACTACTTAAATTAGTAAAAGTTAAGTTTAACGTTGATAATCCATATTCGAAAATATATATTCAATCATTTAAAACCTGCAATATTTTACGTGTTTCGAAACTAAAAAAAAACCTTAAAATTTCGAATTTTGAAAAATCCTTTCTTAGTGGGTGCTTATACCTTAGAAGGAACGCCCGTGCAAAATTTCAAGTTTCTAGGTCAAGTAGTTTCGGCTCTGCGTTGATGAGTTTGGCCCATACTTTAACCCCCCAAAACCCCCCCTAAAATTTCGAATTTTTCAAAACCCTTTCTTAGTGAGCACCTAAGACCCAAGGGGAAGGTATGTTCCAAATTTCATTGCAATCCGTTCTGTGGTTTTTGAGATTGCGTGATAAGGGAGTGAGTCAGTCAGTCAGTGGTATTTGAGCTTTATATATATAGAGTAAATGATAACATGGGAAATTTTTCATGGCCACGAATTTCATTGAAATGCTATTAAATATTAATGCTTCCAAATTAAAAACAAAATATATAGAATTACTATTTTTTAATACGTTGACTACCATGTGGACCACCGGTGAGTGACGCTATTAGATTCAATACAATTTCGTATAACTGTTAAATTGCAATATTTATGAATTTTCGAACATACTGAATATTTAAATATTGGTGTAAAAAAGGCAAAGGTCAAATATTGGTGTTAAAAAGTATAAAGGTGTGAATTTAATAGAAAAAGTCTCACTTCAGTAGAAATGATAAAAGTAGCGAAATGTGTATTAACCCCTTGCCTTACAATAACGAGTGACACTCGTGATGAGATAAATGGAATAGGAAATTTTTAAGATTTACAAAACCTATTAAATTGAAAATATTAGTGAGACGCGACGCGATAATATTATTTTTATAACACTAATTCTGAATTATAGCTTAAGGCACGAAACAAATTGTAGGGCAAGGTGTTAATGGATAATTAGTACATTACTTTTGTTCCACCCTCTACTTAATTTGATTGATAGTCGCACATAATATTTTGAATAAAACAGATACGCGTTGTCGCTGTTTTTCTACTTATTTTCTATATTTGTTACTAATTGGGACTTAAAACTAGGTCTGTCAAAGTGTTATAGTTAACAGCTAAAACTTTTGCTCTTAAACTTCGTTTGTGACTGCGTATGCTACCGTTAATAAACATTAAGTTACTGAAATAAAAATGTTCCAATGGTTAAAATATTTGGTCTTGAATCCTTCTGCAAATTCAACAAACATTATTTACTTATTTCACAATTCTTAGCTTCATAATTCCTGCAATTTTCTACGTTTACGCTGGATAATTGAAATGGTTCCAATTGTTTCTACTTTTTCTCCCTTCACTTCTTTCCTGCGAATATATTTATTTGTATATCAACATGTATCGAATTAATTGTTGTTTTATTAAATACATGTCAACAGAGCGAATAATTGACGCTATAAATTGTGGTAAAATAATATTTGATATCAATACTTTGCATTGCGTTATTTATTTGTACTCAATCTACGGAAAATTGAACATATTTTCTGCAAAATTGGTAGTACTAGGTCATTATAAATAAATTAAAGTAACGATAGAAGCAACTACCTTATGCAATCGCATATTTCAATTGTCATTTTGCTGGAATCACATTTCGAGGTGGTTATTGGTTTCCAAAATAGAAATTAACTATTTTATGAACCACATTACAAATATTATTCTTAATTTCTATTACTCGCTAAAATCTCTTGATCGTTCACATATAACAATGCCGAATCCCTATTATTTTTACTCATAAATAATTATATTACATGTGAAAATTCGTAAAACATTATTATGTTATAAAATATTAAAGTAACAGTACATACTTATTAAAATTAATATTCTCCTTATTAACTAATTTACTTATTCATTACTTATTTTCTAACCATACCTACTCGTACATAAAACCTACTAACTATTGTTTATAAATAATTAAATTAGATACATCACCTTAAAATTTAATATTAAATTACAAAATATCCCAACAAACAGTGTAAATCCATTATAATTAACGTACACAGTATCAATTTTTTCGTTTATTATCTACACTTTAAACCTATATCCCTTTTTCATCATAAAGAAAATCCATCAAAATGTCTTACTACGCTAACTCCTGTAAAAACTTACATCTAATACTAAACTTACATGTACCTAACAAAATTAAATTTAGATATTAAACTACTCACAATTATCTGAAATGGAACTTTTGTAATATAATAAAAGTTTAGTCACAGGTTCTTCTTCAACCTCAAAGAAAAATGGCAAAATAACTGAACGTACAGTCCGAGAACTGAAAGATGGCCAGGAAGCGGCAGAATCTCTCATTTTCAAGCGCCTATTCCAGCCACTTCGTTTTTGAAATTCCAAACCCAGTCTCCTAAAGTAAAGACTTTGCATAACCGTTTGCATTAAAGAACTGAGTTTGGACATTCCAAAAACGAAATGGTGGAAAAGGGTGCGTGTAAACGAAAGGTTCCACCGATTTAAGCCATCTTTCAGTTCTCGGCCTGTATATAACTTATTAGAACTCCTTAGACGAATAAATACCACATCTTCTTTCCATCATCGACTTCATCGTTCATCATCAACCCTTGACCAACTCCAATTATCCTAATAATCGTTAAAAAAGAAATATCGAACTCTGCAATCACATTCGTCATTTAAAGATTTCAGAATAATGGCGATATAACGAGTGACCTTAGATCTCTAACTGTTAACTAGACTTCGACTAAATTCACCTGAAACGCCAACGATATTCCACGGCGATACCGTGAATTCTCAGACGTGCTTGAAGGTATTAAAGACAGCTTAACCAAAGTGGCTATTAATCAACGCTCCGCAATTAACCGTCGTTGTGATTAATTAGCTATTTGATCGATCGATCGGTTCGCGACTAACGGTACCAGGATGACTTCTGATAGCGCTCTTTGTTTCGAAGAAATAAAGGATGTCTCAATAAACATCCATAAAGCTGAATTCTTACGCCAATTGCTTATTTTATAATTAATAAGTTAGACATAAAAATAACAAATTTCTAAGTAACAATTCTATACTGAAAAGATTTACGACTGTTGAAAGTGCAAATCTTTATTCTGATCGTACTTCGACACTACTTTTTTATTAAATAGCTTAATTAATATAAGTTTTCACTTCTTTGTTTGAGATAAATAGAGGAAATATAAAAATTAACATGTTTTTAACTCATAAATAACTACTTGCAGAGTAACATCGACATAATTTTACCTATTTGCAGTAATCCTTCTCTGAACTCTCATGATACGAAATCAACATAAGAGAAATTCATGTTTCTATTCTTCGAATGACTTTGTTAATTCTACGGTCGATTTATTTATTTAGTTAAACAAAGTAAACGGGAGTGAAACTCTTTAGTGTACAATGAAGAACAAAATAATTATGAAGAAACGTAGTATCGTGTTAATACTAACGATAATTATTGTTCTTTAATCCATAAAAGTTTCTAATCTTCCTTGCAATGAAATTCTTTCGAATTCAGATAAGTCCATTGTTTGAAGTTCTAATTTCGAATATTTCTTCTGTGAGACAGTTTCAGGTACGAAAAAGATTTGGGCCATGAAATACAGGGAAATCGACAATAAAATATTAGAGCAATTGCTGTACCTGGCGTTGTCTAAAGGAGGAATTGTAAAAAAGAAGCGAATTGTGCGTCACGAGCTGATAACACGATGACGATATTTACCTGGGTTTGTTTCGTAACGTACTGGACGATCGGCTTGACACTTTGAACCGACAACTTTTTACGGCTGCAACGGTATAAATTATCGAACCTGTTGCACGATTCTGTGGTACAAAGTCTTTTTTTTCGAATTAGAAATATGGAATTGGTTTGCGGTGGGGATTGGCGAAATTCGAAACGTGGAAGTTGTGGAACCTGCTGTCGTTAGAACGTTATAGAAATGGATTTTACGTGCTGGAGTGGGGATTAGAGGTACTGTGAAAGTTATATTCGTTATGTAACTGTAAATTGTCATGGTTATGGCTGTGGTCTAGTTAAATAGTGATGAAGTATATGCTTCAAATCGTCTTCATTCTATTGCGCTTTGACTCTTTGCAATCTAAAGTATCTTTTACATATTTCGTTAGATAAGTTTGTTATTTTATATGTTCTTCGTATTTATTTGTTATGGTTATATCATGTGGGACCTACAGGTTTAGGTGGGTTTCGCGTTATTGGATCTATGAGGTATTATGTGATAATTTACAAGTTAGCCAGTAGTTAAGGGGGATTTAAAGTTAGACCTATCGACTACAAGATCGAGTCTTTAAATCCTTACTCACCACAAGCCCAGATTTTATTTTGCAATTTTACAGTTCCATTTGCTTTGACTATTTTATCTTAGACCTACTATTTTAAATGGATTGCGAATCACCGAAACTATGACATGTTAATTGATAATTTATCGAAGCGTAATAAACATTTAAAGTCGAATCCCGTCATTGCAGCTTCGAGTCTTTAAATTTTTACTCACCACAGAGCGAGATTTTATTTTGTAATTTTACAATTCCATTTGATTTGATTATTTCATCCTGGACCTACTATATTAAATGGTCTACGAATTATCAAAACTATGACGTTCCAATTGTTAATTTAGGAAAACTTATCGCATAGTGAGAGACATTTAAAGTCGAATCCACTCATTGCAAGTTCGAACTTTTAAATTACTACTCACTATAGCCCCAAGTTTTACTTTGAAATTTTACAATTATGGTTGCTTTGGCCATTTCATCTTGGGCCTACTATTTTAAATGGGTTACGCATTACCGAAACTATGACGTGGTAATTAACAATTTAGAAAAACTTATCGCATAGTGAGAGACATTTAAAGTCGAATCCACTCATTGAAAATCACAGTCTTTAAATCTTTATTCATAATAGCTCCAGATTTCATTTTTCAATTTTACAATTCCATTGGCTTTGATTATTTCATCTTGGACCTACTATTTTAAATGGGTTACGAATCACCAAGGCTATGGTGTAACAAATAATAATTTAAAAAAAATTGGAGTGAAAAATCTAAGCACGACAAAGGATTTTAATTCCAGCCAATTGTTTAAGAGACCAAGTGTAAAACCCATAGCTCCTCTTCTACAAAAATGCTCACCCCCCAGGAAGCAATCGCAGAAACCTAACATTTTCAATCAACCACCATTGCATCAATATCTTTTCCACACTCATACCATAATCCTCAATGTTAGAAAACTTTTCAACCTACTCCCAAGACAAAGTCACTCTGAAAACTATCCGTTCGCATTTCAAGTGCCAGCTGCACATACTTGAACTAAAATTATAATTCTTGATCGACTATTATTACTAGACTGCGGATTTGTATGCATTTATGACAAATTAAATACGGCTAAAATATACAAAAAGGACATAATATAAAAATATATCTAAAATATCTAAAGTATGGTATTTGTTGTAATATTCATTAAGTGCAATAAATCCCTAGATAGGTTTTCCTGTCTAACCTGCATTTGTGAAACTCGAAATTTGCATAAACATCCGCAGCCTAATTATTACATTATATTCTCATCAAACTCTTCAAATTCTTCCTACATTTAAACAATTAATTCCAATATTCTCATTCTCCCAAAAATTCTTTCCTCTATCTCTCCTTCCCAATAATTCCAAGTTCTCCCGCGTTCATCAATTTTCCAAACCCATTAAAAATTCCATACAATTCAACCTTAGCATGGAAAAATCGTAACATCGTGGAAACACCATGCATCTTTAAGATCATCTCTGATCGCGATCACCGTTCATAAGATAATATAATTGGCAAATATCATCGGCGAACGCAGAACGCGTACGCAGCGAATTACGTATGCGTTACGACATTCGAGCGTATACTGGCAATGTCCTCGAAAACTGAAATAGTTATGACTTGAGGTTGCGATAAAGGAAAAAAAAGGTCCCAGGTAAGCAGCACGTCGCGAGCTTACGTAATAACGATGTTCCGCCAGCTTCTCGATGCTCCGCGTTGCCCTACTTTATATTTCGGCATGGGGGAGAAACTTCTTGGGGCCCTTTGACCTTGCCTACCGCACGGATCAAGTTCGAGGAGAAATTCTTCGGTGAAAAGCGAACGTACGAAATCCAGTTATTAAAATTTCATGACAAGCAACGATGCCACGTTGCAACATCAACGGCTCTTCGCGATTTGAATCACCAAATAGATTCTATTGTGGATTTCTTGAAAAGTGGATTACTCGTTGATGTTGGACAAGTTTTAATTGCATTTTTAGATGATGGATCATTAATGTTGCAACTACAGACGTTAACACGTTGACTTCTTAGGATCACCGGTGACCGGAGATGTTGGATTCGATGAAATTTTATATAATTTTTCAATTGTGATATTTACGAATTTTCTAACGCGTTAAATATTTACTTTATATTGACCCCTTAGCCCAGTGGTGGCGAACCTATGACCCGTGGGTCAGACACTGATCCATGCATGCTTTTTAAGTGACCCACGCGTCGATTTTCATAAACTTATTTTTTATATCATAAAAGAGAGAACAGACAATAAGAAATACTAAAAAAGTAAAGTATATATATCCAATGTCGAATTTATAATAAATATTTTTGATTGAGAACCAAAAAAAAGTAGTTTTTAAGCATCCTCCCCTCCTCCTTTCCAAATTATGCCATCGACTCGGTGACCCACAAAGGATTAATTAAAAAAATAATGAACAACATTTTACCTACGCTTCAAAAGATTCGTCATCACTGCTGCAGATGATATGAAGTTAAAGGTTTAGAGCAGTGGTGGCGAACTTATGACCCGCGGGTCAAATCTGTAATATCTATAACGTCGAATTTATAAAACAATGTTTCCCAGTAGACACTGGCTAACTGACAAGCAAAAAAAGTGACCCACGCTACTACTTAAAAAAATATGGAGCAAAATTTGACCCACTTCTCAAAAAGGTTCGCCATCACTGCCTTAGCCTATAACTACGTGTGAGACTCGTGCGCCGAAAATGGAATAGGAAATTTTGAAGTCTTCCAGAAATTATTAAATTGATAATATCAGCCGATCACGAAACGGTCTCATTACTTCTGCACTGTTAATATTACGTTCAGTTATATAAAATATCAAAAATCAGTGAAATCTTCGGATTTCAGGAATTAATTTTGAGTCTTTGCGCGCCTCATCAGAAAAGAAATCGTGGGGGTTACTATTATTTCGGGGGAACATTAACCCCTTGTTCTACAATAACGAGAGACACTCGTGATGAGGAATATAGGATAGAAAATTTTCAAGTTGAAAATTCAAAAGTTTCAAGCTGTTCAATTGAAAATATTAATGAGATCCGACGAGATAATATTATTTCTATGACAATAATATTACGTTAAATTATACAGTATATCAAGTATCACTGATCAATGTTTATTTTAGCAATGAAATTCCGGGTTAGAGCGGAGGAAGGCTCGAAACAATCGTAGGGCAAGGGGTTAATTATAAATAAAGATAAGTTAATATTTACGAATTTTCTAACGCATTCAATATTTCGATACTGACGACCAGAAGATGGAATCCTACTGAATATTTATGTATTTGTGTCTTCAAAGTTTCTGCTTCACAAACATGAGATTTTAACCCTTTGCCCTACGATTTCGTTTGCGACTGCGAGCGCAATAAGTCAGAATTAATCCTTGAAATCAAAATTCCTCACTGACTTCTCATATTTCGTGTAAATGAACGCAGTAATAATAGTACAGGAATAATTTGACCGTTACGTGGCCAACTGATATTTTAAATTTAATAGTTCTTGGAGGACATCAAAATTTCCTATTCCATTTACCGAATCACGAGTATCACACGTAGTTGTAGGCTGAAGGGTTACTAAAAATATGATCACTACGGTAGAAATGATAAAACGAGAGAAATATCAACGGCGTTCAACGTGTTAAATTATTATGAGCAAATTTAGATTCAATTGCATATTTGTTTCTGTCATCACCTATAATTATTAGACTAATAATGGACAAACTTTTATTGGAGCAAACTCGAAGGAAAACATATTAGTGGGATGATACAAATCGTTAAATATTTTAATTTCTGTAGAAGATTTTACATATACGAAAAAAGACTATCCTTCTAATGAATTTTGTTAAAATATTAAACATTTTTATAGTATTATCTTTAAATTAGTTTTGAGATGTAGTTTACCTACTACAGGAGTATACTATTATTACTGTTAAGTCAGTGTTGAATCGTTGGGTGTTCGTGTACGTAGTATTTCGTATTTAGATTGTCTATGTTTAATATATATGTAATTTGTTAAAATTTGACGAATAACTTCTAATTCGATCAGTGTAGCATCGACAAATTATCGCGTGTTTGAAGTCTTTGTCGGTCAGAATGCCCGGGTTTAGTATGCGAGTCACTTACTATTCGCAGTAAGTGAACGATTACTCTTTTGATTGAAATTGCCTAAGTCAAATGTACATTTCTATGGACGTGATGTTTACATATAGAGCTACATTGTAATAATAATTCGTACGATTCTAAGGCAGAAGCCAGATTACTTCAATTAATTTCAACACAATATTAGATAAAGCGGAAAAATATGTTTTTTTTTGTTTCTAGTATGATATTTCGAGTGTGATGCATTATGAATTATTAGAAGTTAATTAGACTATCATAACTGAGGATTACTGTGCGTAATTAGAAGAAATTAATATTATGTAACTTATTTTCTTGCATTGTAAATTGACGACATTTCTTTCCGTCTTATATTTATATATATTTATATATACTTTACTATATTATGTAGGATACTGTATATAATAAAATATACAGTATACGTCCTATATAAAATATATTTCAGCCCTATCTACTTTTTCATTTAATATTAGAAAACTTTTGATAACTCTTATAGACTTTTCAAAATGAATAAAATAAAACATTCTCAGGGAGTATTCCAGTCACTTCGCTGTCCATTATGCACAGTCAAGTTATTCATAAATAATGCATTCTTTAACAATTCACTTCCAGTTATTACACAAAATATTTTCGGTTCAAGTAATACAGTCTCCACTTTCTAATTTTTCCTTCTCCTAGCGGAAAATAAAACCTCTGCGGCTTCTAGGAAGCTACTTTTAACGATAGAATACAAAATTAACTCAACAAATTCCAAGACAAATCTTAATTTCATAATATTTGATTACCACTGAACGAATAAATCGGAAACAGAAAATAATATTTTTAATCGTTAAGAATTTCCAAGTTTGCGATATACTTGAAATTATTCGCACAAAGATTAAATGCTTTTGTTCGAGTCTAACAGTCAACCTGTTCAGGAATAAGTAGTGACTTTTCGAAGAATACACTTCAAATTACAAAACGCAGGATTTCCAGCACACATTATATTATATCCACTTTCAGAATTTGCCTTTTCCTCGCACAAGATAAAGCCTCTGCGGCTGCTAAAAGCCTAGTTTTAACGATAGAAGGCAAAATTAATCCAACAATTCCCAGCCAAATCTTAATTTCATAATATTTTATTATCACTGTACGAACCAAAGAAAAAATCTGTAATTATTAGGAATTTCCAAGTATTCGATATACTTTAAATTATTCGGACAAAGATTAGATGCTTTCAACTCAATCTACCAGTCCAGCTGGTCAAGAATAGTGTCTTTTTGAAGAATACACTTCAAATTACAAAACGCAGGATTTTCAGCACACATCATATTATATCGACTTTCAGAATTTGCCTTTTCCTCGCACAAGATAAATCCTCTGCGGCTGCTAAAAGCCTAGTTTTAACGATAAAAGGCAAAATTAATCCAACAATTCCCAGCCAAATCTTAATTTCATAATATTTTATTATCACTGTACGAACCAAAGAAAAAATCTGTAATTATTAGGAATTTCCAAGTATTCGATATACTTTAAATTATTCGGACAAAGATTAGATGCTTTCAACTCAATCTAACAGTCCAGCTGGTCAAGAATAGTGTCTTTTTGAAGAATACACTTCAAATTACAAAACACAGGATTGTCAGCACACATTATATTATATCCACTTTCAGAATTTGCCTTTTCCTCGCACAAGATAAAGTCTCTGCGGCTTCTAAGAGCCTAGTTTTAACGATAGAAGGCAAAATTAATCCAACAATTCCCAGCCAAATCTTAATTTCATAATATTTTATTATCACTGTACGAACCAAAGAAAAAAATTTTAATTATTAGGAATTTCCTAGTGTGCGATATACTTTAAATTATTCGGACAAAGATTATATGCTTTCAACTCAATCTACCAGTCCAGCTGGTCAAGAATAGTGTCTTTTTGAAGAATACACTTCAAATTACAAAATGCAGGATTGTCAGCACACATTATATTATATCCACTTTCAGAATTTGCCTTTTCCTCGCACAAGATAAAGTCTCTGCGGCTTCTAAGAGCCTAGTTTTAACGATGACTCAGTAACTATGGATAATGGCTAGCGAGGTCACTCGTACGTAAAAATATTTATGCCGCGGTATCAACGAATCGATTATACGACCCTTTGACCTTGCGCCTCGGATCATGAACCTCGTATTAAAAACGGGAGAGAAAAAAAAATCGCACAAACCGCTGAAAGCGATGGTATTGAAATTCATTGTCACACGCCCAGGTACTTTCGATATTAATTGGAAATCTCGTTTTCCACGGGCCGTCCCGAACAACGATATCAATCGACGTGGTAAATACGTGCGCGTGAAAAAATATTTACCGTGGAAAAAAGGAGGGAAAAGACAGAGATGGAAAAGAGGGAGAAAGGTATTGCGAAACATCGATAAACGTTAAAACTCACCAATACGTCTTCGTGAATAAACAAATTATTATTTTTTTTCGGTCACAAGTCATGAGCACCATCGCACCAGTGACGTGCAGCCTGACAAACGTAATATTTTCTCCGACTGCACGACTTTCTCGCGCCACATTCTCAGACGTATTTTTCGATCGACGATATCCTGCTTTTTTTCTGTTTCTTTAACGTTGTACGCAACGCTGACCGTTCAACCTGCTTTCTTGCGAGATCTCGAAAGATTTTGTCCTCGTTGAGATTTCAATCGATATTAATAATTATTCGATCGAAAGATTCGAGTACCTCGAGAATTTTGAAGTGGTTTTGGAATGTTTTTAACACTATTTCTACCAAGAGGTGTCAAATGACACCTTCCAAATTTTCACTTAAAATTATT
Source organism: Cerceris rybyensis (assembly GCA_910591515.1). Lineage (NCBI taxonomy): Eukaryota > Metazoa > Arthropoda > Insecta > Hymenoptera > Crabronidae > Cerceris > Cerceris rybyensis. Next base: position 11,672,835 of record OU342795.1, read on the forward strand.
TTTTAAGTTGAATCATTTCTCCATAATTAATTTTATGTCTTTTCATACAGTAGTTGTTAAATTAATTCTGCAATATCATTTTCCACCAGCACATCCTAGATCTAAAAATGTGCATACGGTATACTTATTTCTACCATGAGGTGTCTTTTGACACTTTAAGGATTGCATGACAGTACCTAATTTGATACCATTTTACATATAAATATCAACACCATTTTGCAGCATCATGTCAATTGTAATTAGATTAGAGAATCCCGATTTCAGTTGTAACAGAAAATACAGGTGTTGTGACTTAACTTTGATATTCGCTTATTTATCGCCATGTTACATTTTAGTGTACACTGTTACAGTGACTTTACAACTAGATGCACACCGCTCCTAGAGTTTGCAAGCTGATTAAATAATTTCTAATAAATACACATCATTGTATCAATAAATATATTCCTCAAGGTATCTACGTTCAACTTATAATTTGAAATTTCAACAGTTATGGCAATTATTTGCATTCCAACGAAAAGGTGTCAAAAGACACCTTTTGGTCGAAATAGGTATACAGAAAATCGTGGTAGAAATAGTGGAAAATGTGGAATACGAAACAGAAAGTATTCAAATAATTTTAAAATGTCGTATATCGTCTGACTTCTCAACATGACGGTGTTTAAAAATTTTCCTTATGGAAATTGCCAAATCAGGAGTGTTACTCGGTATTTTAAGGAATAAATTGTTAATAGAGTCATTATATTAAAGAGATAAAGTATATTCTTTGTTGAAGTTCATTCTTCGTATTAACTCTTTGACCTACGATTTTTTGTGTGATTTCGTGTGCAATAATTCAGAATTGTTTCCTAATATCAAAAATTGTCACTGACTTCTGATATTTTTTGTGTTATTTAAGGCAAAATTAACACTATAACTACCAAGCAAGTCAAAATAACTAGCACACAACATTTTTCAAACATTCTCCAAGTTTGTAGACGAGCCATAGAATAAATATTCTACTTACATCTTAAAAAACATAAACTAATGAATCGATTATCTTTTTCGCCTTTTGATTTCTTCTGACTCAAAGTACTTATTTAATGTATTGAAATATGATATATTTAAGGCCGGTAGTTCTAATGTTAATAGTATACAAACAATTTTTCCGTTTCGTGGTCGACTGATATTTTCAATTTAATCATTTCTGAAAGATTTCCAAATTTCATATTCCTTTCACCCCCACAGGAGTATCAAACGTTGTTGTAGGCTAAGGGGTTAACCCTTTGCACTTAAACTTTTTTTAAATTTGTGCAAACAGTAATTTAGATATTTTCTTAATTTCTTATTCATTTGAAAGTAAGAGTTGCAAGTAGAAATTTGAATTATTAATCTAAGAGTACGATATATTGAATCATAATTTAGGAAAGGTCTCCTTCAAGTGACAGGGATTTAAAATTAGTCTCGCTAATTGGGAGTCCAAGGTTTTGAGCTTACACCATAATACATACTTGATAAGTCTAACAATAAATAGGCTTAAACCCTTGTCCCACAATTTCTTTCATGACTGTGCATGCAATGGGGTAATTAAGCATTAAATTAGTAAAGTAAAAATAATTTAATAATAGTGTCTGTTATACCATATACTTTATTACGAAACGGAAAGTATTAAATTAAGTTTCTAACATGGTGTGACATCTGAATTCTCAACTTGACAGTGAGGAAATTTTTCTTATCAAATTTCCCATACCAGAAGTATTACTCGTTGTTTTAAGGGCTAATTTGTTAATAGTGTCATTATTTCAGTTCATAATATACTGTCCCTATATATGAAAACGTAGAAACGATGTTTTTTCAAATGATAAAATATCAAAGATAACTTTCTTTCTCTCGCAAAACGTACTTATAACAACAACTTGTTATAAATAATGTCGTTAGTCATTTACAATCAATGTAATATAAAACTAAGACTACTAATTAGTTGCAGTATATTCATTATTAATCTAATTGTGCTTATCCAATGGTAAGCTTTACGATTCTTGAAATATATCATGAATTTGAAATATTTTTGCATACAACCAGTAATTTATTAACCAGTTAGCTGTGTCTGACGAGTATACTCGTCATAGAGGAACGACAGAATTTTGTGCATTGACGAATATACTCGTCATGCCTAAAAGTTAGCGATTACTTGTTAGTTAAATTGTAATTTTGACAAAAACAAAAATATATTCTTAAATTTCAAGATGTTTGGAATATTTTGAGGCCATGCTGAAACAAAACGAATAACTGAGATGTATAAATAATTTGAGACAGATTGATGCTCATCTCTCGATTTTCGTGACCCACACTGCGCACTCTTAAAAGAAATCGCCACAGTTGCCTGGTTAATTGCTTCAGATTTCCTACAAACTTCCTCTATATACATATAATGACAGTAAAGTTTAAATGGAAATCATCCAACAAATATGTCACATTCGAAGAACAACACGAAATCATTTCACGAGAGTTTCATGACAAAGCCTTTGGACAAGAACGAACAGTTTTTATGATCTCAGTTGTACAAATATATTCTATTTTCTTTATTTCTCATTCAACGTCGCCGGACCTTCTAAAATGAGTTGTTGACGAAAGTCTGATACGTTGCTTTTTAGGTACAATATATAATTTAGTTCCTTTTTCAATTATTGTTTTTGAATTTTTCAATTTTATTTTGTGTCACTATTTCGCCTAGGACGCGTACTATTTTAGGTGATTTTTTAATTACCAGGGCTAGTGGATTCAGTGATAATTAAGGAAAAATTTTCTAGAGATGACAGGGGTTGAAACTCGGACCCATTGATTACGAGTTCAAGCTTTCATTCCCCCATGCTCCCTTGCTTTAATTGGAATCGTAATTTCACCTTGGACCTACTATTTTAGGTGGGTTTCGAACCACCGAGGCTATGGTATATAATAAATACCACATAGGACAAGTTTGTCAAAGTAAATTTCCCATAGAATCAAGCTATGATGTTAATGATTAACACTAGATTTACGGATGTTGATATACCTATTTTTCTGGAGTGAGTTAATTTGACTCATACAAGAAAATTCAAGTTTTTTGCAAAGGAAATAGTTCCAAATCAATTTAAATTTTATGAAAGTTATTAAATTTAAATGAAAGTTAACAGTATGCTATCAGGGAACAAAACAGCACGAGCGTTTCTACAAAATGATTTCACTAACAGATTGACTGTCATAGGGGTCATCGGTGACCGGCTCTACTAAATTCAACGAAATTTCATATAATTATGAAATTGAAATATTGATGAATTTTCGGCCATACTGAATATTTAAATATTGATGTTAAAAAGATAAAGGTCTACCGAAGATCTATTTATCTGTATCTTTAAAGTTTTTGCTTTAGAAAGATGTGAATTTAACAGTAGATTTACGGAACCAATTTGGCTTACTCCAAATTTGATTACTATAATATATGAAATATTGGGGGACCGAAAAGTAATCAAAAATTTTTTTTTTGCTGGCGAAAAACATTTATTTATTAAAGAAAGCTTAAATACTAAGCAACCAAAAAAATTTCTTTACTTTTCTAACACATTTTGCCAGCGTAAAGGTAGTTGTTCGATTCCCTTTTTCAAAAAGTCCTTTGATTTTTTGTTGAAAAACGTTTTCAATTATGTTTTCATTTCTCCAATTTTGATTACTTTTCGGTACCTCTAATATATTGGTTGGTTAATTTTTTAATAATAACTCTTTCATTTCAATTGATTTGAAACTATTTTCTTTGCAAAGAACTTCAATTTTCTTATATCAATCAAATTTGCTCACTTTAGAAATATATGTGTATCAACATTCGTAAATCTAGTGTTAGAAAAAGTTTCACTTCAGTAGAAATGATAAAACTACGAAATACCGGTGGCGTTCGACGTTTTAATAGTGAGAAAATTGTATGACACAGAACAGATGATAGAGAATACAATTGTATGATAGTAAACAAAGACTTGACTCATTAAATGATTCGAAAACATGTAAACTTGCAGAAATAACAATAAAAAGGTTTTAAGATGACAGTCATCGATGTTAGCCTCTCAATATTAACGGGAGGAAAATGACTGAGGAATTCGGAGAAAGGAAAAATATCCTTCATTTTTCTGGCACGAGTGACGTGGAGGACGCAGGTGACCTTTGCAAGGTCAAATTGTTTGCTCCTTTTATGTAGCATATAACCAAAGCTTGCTTCATATTTCGAGTAGATTCAATGAGAATCATAAATTATATTGAATTTTGTAAAATTTACTATCACGTTAACGTTTGAACTTCACTTTACACGTTGTTTATCGATGTTTAAAGAGCTCCCGAAGAAAATTACGATAACGTCATCGGATGTTTTAAGTTTGCGCTGCAATCGGTTGCGTTTAATGCTTTGTCATCGATATTTGAAGAAGTTTGAGACAAAATACAATACTTCCCGATAAAATTGCGCCCGAAATTCACTCATGACGTTTGTGATGTTAAAAAGAAAATTCCAAATATATTAAAAGGATGAGAACTGTCATATTGAAAGCAATTTTAAGAAGTCCTACATTGGAATAGTCTATTATTTATTACTAGATCTACGACTGCTGAATCTGGAACATTTAAATATATGAAATAAATGCTTTAAAAAAAGATGGATCAAGTGGTAAAAAATATAACCAATAAAGTAACTTGTATATTCTAAGATACACGTGAAATTTTTACTGTACTGCTTCTCTATCAACTTGGGAAAAATTTAAAAAAAAGTAGGAACCTGTCAATTTGACGGTTTGCCGTGGATCTAGTGTAAAATAAGTTTGCAGAGAAATGATGAAGTTAGTAGTTTACTTTTATGGTACTCTTAAGATCTACTATATTATACTTGCTTAGATATTACAAAGGTCTACCTGTATTTACAGAATTTCACGTACAAAGTGGCAATAACGTCAGTCGTATTCTTTTTACGAATTCCAAATGTCTATGCTGATATTTATGCAAGTTTTACACCTCGCCAACGTTACTTGAGAATAATACATATGAAAATATTAACGCAGTTAGTCAGACTTTTCTAGAATTTTCAAAATTTCAAGTTTTTATAACTGTTTGTGTTCTGTAAATATTTATCGATACTTGGAAAACTTCATGAGCACATGATAACGTTAGTTTTACTCCTTGAGGTGTTAAAAATTTCTATTACTTTACACGTGCCAATATTTTACACGTGTCTGTTGATATTCGAGTAACTTGTGGAAATAACAATGACAAGTCATAATTTCAGAATGATTTCCAATGCTTTAAATTCCTATAACAATCCCCTAAGTACTTCAAAGTCGTTAAACTACTGTGAAACTATATATTTTAAAATACTCTTCCAATAATCATTACAAAGAAATAAATGTCATCAACGACATTCATTTAATTCCGAAGTCTTTAATTCGTGTGACTTACAAATCAGAATTTTCAGCTGGTGATCTTCTATATCGAAGAATATTCTCTTTACCTCAAGGAACAAACAATTGTTTGTTCAATAATGATAAAAATACATTGAGAATAACATGTAAAGTGCAATTGCCAAGTTTTAGTATACTTAAATGTGGAACGTAGAATAAAGGTGTATCAATATTAATGCAAAAACTACCAAGCAAGTCAAAATAACTCATTTCTAATATTTTCCGAAAGTTCTTCAAGTTTATAGGACACTCATTTAACAGATATTCAACATTGATGTTATAAAATACAAATTACTGAATCGATCGTCTTTTCCATCCCTTTATTTCTCTTTTTCCAACGTACTTACGGAATATATTGAAATCTAATAGATTTAACGCAGGTAGTTCTAGTATTAAATCTATCATATTTCAATAATTTACATATATATTGCAATATATTAAATAAGTACTTTAGAAAAAGAGGAATCACGAGTTGCAAAACACGATCGAGTCAGTAGTTTATGTTTTATAAGATAAATGTGAAATATTTTCTCTACGACTATCGTATAAACTTAATATATATTTGGAAAAAAGTGGAATCTAGGCATTTTGAATCATTTGCTAGCTTAGTGTTAACGAACATGTGAAACAGCATCAAAACAAATATAAAATTACCCATACCACATCATCGTTTATCACATGTGTGTAAATTCATACAACGATCAACAATGAAACGATACTCCATTAGACGATATCTCGTTAACCTCAACATCTATATAAATCTTGATAGACCTTTTCCTTCTCGAACTCCTTCCATCAAAGCAATGCTCCTAAATCCTAAATTTTTGTGATCAATAACGAAACATTCCTGATTAACGCCACAACACGACCTACATTCGAAGCTACCTTGTAAAGCTAAATATTTCTATAATTTGTAGAAGAACTTTTTACCCATAACCTATTTTCTAACTCCAAACGTCGAGTAGATTCTCGATCTACGTAAAAGACGTTAGAACGAAGAAAAGTAAAATGTCTTTCGATCGAAAATGCCTAATGTCAGGTAGAAAGATGATCAAAAGTTTGAAATAATTATTATACAACGAAACGAACTTCTTGAATCGAAATGGAGCACCGAAGCGTAAGGTTTGAATATTCGAAAGGTCGGTCGCTAATGTAAACACAAACGGCGTGTCGCGCGCGCGATGCCAGGTTGCCCGCATGCATCAACCTAAAGGCAAACCTCTCGTACTCCAAAATACGTAGATCGGTTTTCACGTGAAGTAAAAAGTTTCGTGGTTGACACTCACCTGAAGATCATGACAGCCATTATCCCTGTGACTGGCAGCACGAATCACCCCCGCACGCCACCCCCACTCACTGATCTTATTCACCTTTAGCTTGGTGAAACCACTCACCGAGAGAAACCTCTTTCCCACGATCTCCTCGCGAAACTTGTACGCCATATTACGATCGGTAACCGCGGCGTGTCGAATCCGCGAATTCGGATCGTCAGCCGGGTCCTCCAATCGCCCTTTTCTCTCCCGATCTTTCCTTCTTTCTTTCTTATTCGATGTATCTATCTATATACTTTTCCCCTCCCCCTCACCGCACTCTCTCGTTCCTTCTCTTTTTCTCTTCCGTTCTCCTTTCTCCTCTTCCGATCCTCCAACCAGCGTGCCTCTCCCCCAAAAAAGAAAACTTCACCAACGTAGCACCAAACCGGATGAAAAAAAATAACGAATCACCACCAATTACCACTCGAGTATTCCACAGAACACCACTTCGTCACCGATTTCCACCTCGTGATCACGACAAGCCAACGAACAACAGGGCCATGAGGTACGCACGGTTTCCTTTCCTTCTTCTTCCTCCTATCCGAAAGTCAGACAGCAGCCACTCCTTGCTCCTACGTTCGAACAGAAGACTGAAAAGTCTCGATGATGATGTACCTCAGGGACTTCTAATTTCTTTTTTTTTTTTTTTCTTTACTTTCATCCGTTGCCCACCTCGCTGTTGATTCTTCCCTTCTAGGAGTCCGCTCTCTCCACCTGTACGTGCGCCCGTCGTCTACCCGATGATTATTCCACCACCGGCAGGATTTCGGGCTACCTCGCCGCGTCCAGAACACGGAACGAAGGACACTTTAAACTTCCGGGCGCACACCGTGTATACTGGGCACACACTACTCGGCTGACGGTAACGGCGGCAGCGCGGTAACGAAGCACTCCGAACGGTACCAGTGTAAACGTGAGAGTGACACACACATGACCGACCAGTGATATCGCGTAGCGCGCACTGCGGGCGGACGGCAGGGAGGCACGACTCCTTCCCGCGGTACGTACCCCCTCCCCCGCGGACACTCCGCCAGTTCGCCCCCACCCCACCCACCGAACCGAACCGACCGCACCACGCCGCACCGCGCCGCCACCGATACTACCCCCACCCACTCATCCACCCCTTCTCACCACACACCTCCCCCCACCCTTCGACTTCGATATCGTCGCGCTCGCTCTCGCGTACTTCGCTGCCACCCGTCGCGGCATGCGCGGGGGTGAGGTACTAGGTACGTACCTGGGGCCGTAGCTGCGACCACGAGGCGCATGGGTCTGCAACTGTATATCCGAGTACTATTCGAGTACTCGAGGTGGGGGTGAACCCTCGAAACTGTGCTTGCGAGACGGGGCAAGGGGTTGGTCGGGGGAGCAGGCGCCTTCCGCCGCGAAACGCACGGTATCACGCACCCTTCGTTTGGATAGTTCGCGATTTTCTTGTTCGCCACTTTTTGGTGTTCGATTTATCTGTTTACGCGAGTGCAATAGCGTGGAAGTCGTTCAAGGATGGTTTCTTTTGGATTGTTCGTTTGTGGTGGGCCTTGGTATTGTGCGAGGTGAAATTTATTTAGCTTTTGGACATTGATGGATGGTGTGATTACATATTCTGCGATGCAATGTCGTTATGGTTTTGTTGTTACTGTATGTGACATCGAGATTGAGATTGGGTAAATGGATCTATGGGAACCATCTGGGCTCGGGCCGGACGCAGTTTCTGGCTGGGCCCATTTCCATGTCCATGAGAGGTCATTTGTGTGCCTCGACTGCTACCAGTACGAAGGATGTTCTTCTGTTTCAAGGAAAGGGTAAAAGAGCCTGGTAATTAGCGCGCGCTGCGTTTCGTCCTGGGCCTGTTCGTGGGCTCGTCAGTGGGACTAATGGAACAGGTCCTGTTTTAGACGCTGTGCCCCGTGTAGAACGATTGTACTTGCCGATCGATAGAGTATATAGAAATCGGGCATCGGTGGAAAACTTGCAAGAGTGATTCTTCAAAGGACACGTGGTTTTGCGGGCGATCCTTAACACTAGAACTACCGAACCAGTCAAAATGACTGGTACAAAGTTTTTTCCAAAAATTCTTCAAGTCTACAGGAGAGTCATGGAATAAATATTCTACATCAATCTAGAAAAACATAAATCACCGTATCCATTTTCTTTTCGGTCTTTTGATTTGTCTGTTTTCAAAGTACTTATTTGATATATTGAAATTTAATAGATTTAACGCCGGTAGTTCTAGTGTTAAACTAGATGCATGGGAGTAATGGCGACCGGTAGATCGATTGCGGCGTACGAGATCGTGTCGCTACAGGATCGTTAGGTATTCGTTTGTGACAGAGGTGAATGTGGTAAAATGATTGTGTGTTTAATTGAACTTAATTGTCGTTGAGAAGAGTTGGATGTCATTATAAGAAAATGTTACTGTTATGTAGTTTTGATTAATTGTGATAGAAAGAAAACTTTGAAGGTAGCTTCTATGTTTTTTTTTAAATATGTATTTGTTTATCGTAATAGCGATTGTAAAAAATTCTAATTTTTACGAAGGTGCATGTAAGGCTCGTCGAATCTATAAAACTTATATCTTTAACAGGTCATCGTAGCATTATAAGTATTATGTATGCATTTGTTGCATAGTTTAAGACTAATTTATTACCGCTCCACATGAAGCCATAATATAGCAGCATAAATGAAAGCATGTTGTTTAAATTTAATACCTTGAATCAAAAGCTAAATTGTAAACAGCAGTATGTGTAAACAAATTCTTAAGTTATATTTTCCAACGCAAAATATAAACTCGGACAAACAAATTTTTGTTTCTTATTACCTGGTTTATAAGACAACTTTGAATTTTCACTAACAAAAAAAGACCAACGTACATTTAAACGGTGAAGATGTATCAAACTACTTTAACACTAAAACTATCGACATTATATCTACTAAAACTTAGATTTATTGAACAAATTCTTTGGAAAAAAATAAATCAAGAAGTGAAGGGATTAGTAAATTAATTAATTTAGGTTTTATATGGTAGAAGTAGAATTTTTACTTCACCGTTCGCCTATCAATTTAGGTAGTTTTTTGAAAGAATTGAGAACCGGTCATTTTGACCGGCTTGGTAGGTTTAGTGTTAAAGTCCCATCATTTTCTTAACAATGTTATTATTAAAATCCATTCATTTCAACTTTTTTCACCTCTGTGTAATTGTCATTGTTCGCAGAATCATTGAGATATATATTTTGTTTTGAAACATAAGATACGTCCGTCTGTAGGATGTTTACGTTACACTTTTTATCGACTCTCCGCGGGCAACAGTTAAATCACCCGCCACGGGTATTTAAAAGTACCTAACGTTTGTTACAGCCCTGCAGTCACGTGACGAAAACACGACGTGACGTCACACGCGCAGCAGCAGCCAGCTGCCAGTCCAACATGGTTGACCTGTGAGCAGCGGTGCTACAAACGATCGTCCGCATCAATTGCTCATTTCTTCCGATCGCGCGCGCCCCGTTATTCGCCGAAAACCATTAATATGATATCTTCGACCGTCTCGCGACTCGTCATGTGAGTATTTCAAGCATATCTCATAGAAAACACGAAGAAACAGTGCGAAGAAAGAGTCAGCTGCGCCTGGTCTCTCGCCATCGTTGACCAGGGTTGCTCAGTTCTATTTGTCAATTTGGTACAGAATTTATTTTTACTTACATCTCTCCCGTGTAATTCTATCGTCCAGAAATACCTATTATCCATTTTCATCGAGAGACAGTTATCCTACATTATGGTTATTTCACATTTCAATCCTATCTTTCATCCCTCCGTGACAAAGAAAAAAAAAAATGAAGGGTGGAACGTTGGGGTGGTCATGTAATGCGAAACGAATCGCAGGTGCAGTGTCTACAGTGTAATGTTAAACGATACGAATATCGCGATCTGAGAAAGATTCCCATGTCGCATCGTGATTCGCGAAAAGATTTCCATGTTTGGTAATCCATACGAATTCAACGTACGGTTACGTTGCTCCAAAAATTGTAACGGCCACTCCGACGAAGCGAGTAACATTTGAGATCGATCAGTGACGACAATATTACCGCACAAATACCCAAACGTCGAAATCCCCAAGTCAACAAAGGTAAGAGGAAAATCTTTTGTGCAATCGTACGTTATTACGAACAATGAACGGAATTCTGCATCTTTAAATGGACTGTATGTACATTTTGATAATTCCGTTGAAGTGAAAGAAAAAATGTTCTAGCTTCTATACCTCTTCTTAATTACAATTAATAAAATAATAACGATTACGTGTAAGTGAAAGTGCAGATTCATCGTGCAATGCGTAAATACATCGTTGTTCAATCTATCTGATGGGAACCTAACCTAACTCTTATAACTTTCGGTTCTCCAACACCAGACGTTTGCCCCACCATTGCAGACGTACTTACGACACCTCGCGCATATTTACTCCGACTTCTGCTACCAATTAAAGCCTAATAAGGAATACTTCTTATCGATCATATTCCTGTACAATAGTCCATACATTTTCAAAGTTCCTTTCAATTTATTTCCTACCCATGAAAATAATAAATTAATATCAAACTAGTATACAATAATTTGCATCGTGTACTATTTTACCTTGTTCGTGAGCAACAAGCACTGAATAAAGTTCAATAAAGCTCCTCCCATGAGAGAGGAGAAAGGAACCATGAGAATTTCAGTGCTATTTAATCGCACAGGCAATTGCCAACTACACAAAGTAACTATATTCGCGTCAATAATTTTCTATATGTATCTTTCCATCAATAATTTCTTTAATTTGTAACATCTTTTAAATATTTCTCGAGACATGTGGATCGATGCAGAGGTCAAAGTGTTGTCGATATATCGAGGGTATCGAAAAATAATAAAAACTGAAAAAGTGAAAACATAATTGGAAACGTTTTTCAACAAAAAATCGAACGACACATTTATCCTGGCAAAAAGTGTTAGAAAATTCTGGAAATTATTTTGCTAATTAATATTTAAGATTTTTTAAATAAATAAATGTTTTTCGCCAGGAAAAAGAAAGTACTTTTCGGTATCCCTAATATAAGTAAATAAGATTTCGAAGCACATTGAAGACACATTAAAGATCTCGTATTCCATGCAGGGTTTCTTCCTCGCTTTGTGATCGATCTGTGCATACCAAAGTCCTGGTTCTGTGTCCATACAAGTCGATTACTTCGTCACGCACATTCGTTAATGCCATAATAGAACTCCTAGCGCGTTCAGACGTAGTCTATGCTTTGGATTTATGTCCATCTGCTGCTTCTATTTCTCGTGGCTATTTTCTATACGTATGACGTCCGTTAGGTTAAAAATAGCATTGTGCATTCGAAGGAGGACAAAATGGACTCCTTGAAAATCGGGGATAAAGGGTCGAATGGTCTTCGAACCGTACGGTCTTTGCTTTGTGCTGTTCTCTGGTGGGGTGTAACTAACCCATACCCGACTCTTGCCGTCAGCTGATCGAATACGCTGTATAGCTGCGTCATAGATAGAACATTATTGCGTTTTATCTTATCTCCTGGAAACGCGTTTCGTTGACGCTTTCTTAAGACTTTGTGATTCTGTTGTACTTATCGGTAATACTATTTAAGCTTCTGTGTATATTTTGTAATAATTTTGAAATTTTCTGTAAAAGTATGGCGCATTTTTTAGTTAATAATTGGTAATGCTTTGTACTCGATTCAAATCGGGGCATGTTTCCCCTTTGAATCATTAGTTTTGTTGTGAATTGGAATTCTATATTAAATTTGATCATTTCTTCGATTTTGTGTTATTAGGTTTATAGAATTGAATTTTTAGTTGGTAATTTTCAACGAAGTAATTTCAACTTTGGATTTCCATATTCGTGGGAATTATTCTTCGATAATAAAACTTGCCATGCTAGCGTCAGTAAAAGTAAATAAATTAATTGGAAATTTCACGAAACTGATAGAGCACTAAATAAAGATTACTTTAGCTTTTTGTAATATTCATGAGATCTGGAAAATTTGGAAAGCAACGACGATCTTAACGCGTTGTTGACGGACAATTTTACTTTTTATTATTTCTATATTTTTAACTATTATTACTTTATTTTTTCCAAGTAATTGGGCTTGAAAGCGAAGCAAGCTAACTAAACTTCAGTATACTTTGTTCATACATAATGAATTAAAAAGAAACTTACTAAATTTCTGCTACATACTCTATTTTGTATATATTATATATTTTCCCTTTTTTTTAATGTAGTGTGCTGTATAGCAATCGCCTATTTGTAATGGCAAACAGTATATTTTGCAGATACACCCGGTTTTGTTGCACTTTCATCTTAACACACGCGCTTTATATATTCCACTTGGATTTGTCTATATTAGGGACCATTTTTTCTAAAAGTTGCTTCTTAATTGCTCCAATAGCCTAATTATTGAATCATTAAAAGAACTTCTTTTTCTCTCTTTTTCTTCTTTGCAACTTATCGCGTAACTTTTAATAAAAGCCTAAATATTTTTAAAAAATATTTTCTTCCAAGAAACTGAACAGGATTGAACTCGACAAGTAAAGATTCTATAATATCCTATATTATTTTGATTTCCAACAAATTGAAACAACTTATGCAAATGCAAATGCGAGTTACATCGTGATCGGTCAACAGCGTGTTAATAACACCACTTCGTAATTCTCCAAGTTTCCCGCCATTCTCGGATTAATATGCAAAATACGATAAATCTAATGAAAATAAATTCGATAAATCGAAGAAAATCTTTCTTTCATCGTGAAACCAATAACCCCGCAAAGCATCAGCTGATCCGAGAGCCTCGTACGTCATAATGACGAGGGGCTGTTGCACTCTAGCCGGCGTGGGTTTCTTCGTTATGGAGAACGCTTTGTTGACAACTTTGTCCGATGCTTGGTAATGTCTCATACGTGATAATCCGCGTGCACGTCAGCGATCTTGTAAAGACGTGATTCATGCACGTTGCACTTGACAATAAAGTGGAACGATGCGGAGAAACACCGATCTGAGATCGAGTACAAGGCGAGCAATAACGATATAGTTGCTTTGTAAAATTTGTAGACTCGAAGGTGGTGATACAATTTTATTTCTTCGTTGCGAAAAGTTCACACACCTTCTTGTAATTCTGATTTCAGTTAAATTTTGCATTTCTTTATTGAGATATTTTTGTGTGATCTGAATATTTTAACAAATTTTAACTCTAACTGGGAACATTTGCATAGACTAATTTAAATGACACTGCTTTTGTAGTGCTCGAAGACTTAATTTTTGTAAAATTCAAATTTAAGGAAAAGAATTTTAATTGAGTGTTAGTATCAATATAAAATTTGTTATTAAAACAATTTTTTTCGCTAATGAAACTCAAAGAACAGCGGTTGCGATTTGTTAGAGAAATATATATTTTTTAATATTAGTGTGAATTTCGAACACCCTATATCTGGCGGGAAAATTTGAATTTCTTTGAAACACTCAGAGAAGTACTTTGTCTAAATGAAAATGTGAAGATTATTCGTTTACAATTCGAAGAAAATTGTGGTTGTATCTCGTGAAGTAATCGATCAACTGTGTGACGCCGAAAGTAGTAGCAAAATTAGGGTTCAAAGATCACATCATGATTCACGATGGATGTATAATATTCATAAATTAAAAATCTACCATTATGAAAAAAGATGATATAATTTATGGAGTAAATTTATAATGAGAAAATTACCAGTTTTCCGAAATTTGTAATATTTTATGTTTATATATTTCATCAAATAAAATATCTGCAACGTTGAACGTTTCATTCCGAAAATAAAATTTGGAAAAAATGTTTTTCTTTCAATACCTCATCCCCGGAGTACAGATGTCTCGTAAGTCAGTTCTGATGCACAATTACTTTTTCTCCTTTAGTCTTAAAAAAATTGCGTTATTGGATTCTTCTATTCCATCGTTAAACAAGAAAGTTCCACAAAACTTTACATCTTCAATTCAAATACAAAAGGACTACAAATTTACATATAAAACTGTTCTTTTAAGGGCAACAGCGACGCAAATACAGAGAAAAAAAAAACTCCGAAATACAATGCAAACTCTCTGAGCTTCAGCTCAAATAAATTTTCTTTTCGTATCCCTCCTCATTTGAAAATCACCAGAAACGCTGGCACCTCAAAAATAACCATAGAAATCTCCAAAAATTTGTAAATAAAAAGCTTCAAGATTCTTGCATCCGAATCTACCAAACTCCACCGGCAGCAACAAAATCTTGCAACAGTATACTTAAAAATCACAAGTAACATAATAAATTTCTCGGATAACATCCAACGATAAAAACTGCAATAAACCCTGTTCTTTCGATGCGAAATAGCATTGTTGGACACTGCAAACTCTTAGCAACATAAATGTTTCCTCTCAAGAGAAAGGCTAGACTGCGGTCTAAAGGTACGAAAAAGATTCGGTAAAAAATAGCCTGACATCGAGTTCTTACGAAATACGACCTCGGTTGTTCCACGATACGATAATCGTTGCAGGAGTACTCTCACATTCTCTTCGTCATATATATTTTCCAGTATATTTCACATATATTTATGCTCGTTTCATTGCCTATCTCATCGAAGAATATAATTCATGATACCAGAATTTCTTTCACCTCTCCGACTGATAGGACATCCGTGCCTCTTTCTTTGCTTGCTTCGTGATATTAATGACGAGAAAAAGTAGCAACGTAATAAAGAAAATCGCGCAATATCCAACGCCATATGGTTGACCTGCTTGTACATACAACTTTATGAGAGACAAGTTGCACGAGAAGTTGACGGATGTCTTTGCCTTTCAGTAAAATCATCGACTATCATCTTGCATTTTATATTATTCACGTGCATCGGTATGAATCACATTCGGTCTTCTTTGTCCTTTAATATCCATTGTCTTGCATTATGTCCGTGCGGGCATGCTGCTGTGACTAAAAACTAGTGGAAGTTTTATATTAGATACAGCGAAAAAAATATCGTTCTTTTTATAGTGTGAAAAACTTTATTTACGAAAAAGTATATAATATTTTTTTCTAATTGCGCACAGTTTTTATTATTTGTAATGAATTTCACCTGGAATTTCTCACTGGACATATAAAAAAAATTCATGTCTTTCGCTTTAAATCAATTATATTTCAATATATTAGATAGGTACTTTGGAAAAATAGAAATTGTTAGGTGGAAAAGATTATTGATTCGGTAATCTGTGTTTTATAAGATTAACATAAAATATTTGACCTACAGCTTTCCTATGAATTTGGAGAATTTTTGTAAAAAAATGGGAACCAGTCATTTTGACGTTAATTACCTAATAAAATCTGTTTTATTTATATTTGAAAGCATTTTGTTTCAACAATTGGTAGAACTGTTTCTAATGTTTATAGAAATCATGTGTCACTGTTGGTTTGCACAGAAACGATTGTTTTGTGATCGATGGAAAGTACTTCCGGTGATTTTCAATATGTGACCACGATAATGGTCTCGTTCACATGTCTGCTCTTATTCAGCAATTCTTAGTCAAACATTTGAATAAATACATGCATGTTTACCGGATATGATACCCTTTGACTTTTTTTTACTTCCTAAATCCGAATTATTCCTTCCTGGACACAGTTTTGGATAAACAGTTGAATTAAAAAAATATTCGCCTCGGATTATAAATACGGAAATGGAAGAAACTTTGGCATAATTGTATTGCAGTGGTAGGAGATGGCTAACTTTGAAAGAAACCGAATAATGAAACAGAGAAAATAAATAAAGAAAAGAAAAAGAAATAAAGAAACCATATATTATAGATAAATATATCAATAATTAATGTTTTATTGTACCAGCTCTGATTCTTTTTGATTATGGTAATTTAGTTACACGTATATTGGAAACACGAGTGCAGCTTGATTTCCTTTCACCTAATCGACGTCTACTTCGATTGTTTTCTCTGCTAAATGGATTAAGCAGTTTATATTTATAATACGTTATATCGTCGACAAGTGAATCTTTTATGTCTTGATACGATAATTTCTCGTTGGTGAACATTGGCTTTCACGTTTCCAAAGATGTAGTTGACGATTTCAGTGGATTTTGTATAATTTGTAAGTCTAATATTATGTGGACTATTCTTAGATGTCGTAAAAATAAATACAGACATCGTTCTGCCAAGAAAGTGCGGCAAGGGAAATTCGACTAGGTGAATTGCGAAATGGCGGGTTTCTTTGAACGAGTTTTGGAAATATTTCATGTTTGGCATATATATTTATGATTATATGGTTTTATCAGTCGATTAATGTTATCTGGAGAGTGTTTGCGAACTAAGAGATTAACTACCTTAAAATAACAAGTCATATCCGTGGTACAGAAAAATGTGATATGAAAATTTGAAATTTTCTAAAAAATCTCCAATTAGAAAATTGCCCAGTCAGTGGAAGATGAAACTACAGAATTATTTTCATCTTATTAGTTCCATTTAACCCTCTATGGGCCCCTGTGACTTTAAGGTAACGCAAAACAAGTCTAAGTTTCTATTTTTCAAAATTAAATTTCTAACTTCGCCAAATATTATAGTTTATCTCGTGAAAATCATGCAATTCCTTACAATTCAATGTTTAATAATCTGGTTTAATTTATTATTTAAAATTGTACTTTTAGCATTTTCTACTTAAGCTACCGTGAAACTAATCTTCAGATACCATGACAAATTTGGACTACAGGGGGTTAACCACTTGAGTGTTAGGGGTCTTTGTAGATTGCTGTTAAAAACCATGCAAAGCTGCGCGATCTAACTGCTTATGAGCGAGTAATATTATTTTTGTCGGTCAGTTAATCTGTTATTATAATATAGATATATTATCTATATATTATTCCTATACCGTTGCAATTTTAATATATTACTAAACTATTCTATATTATATACTATTAAACACTTATTTCAAAAATATCATCAACCCCTCTGCAAGTAGATTGGCTTGGTACTTTAATCAAAATCGTTTTAAAAAGTACATAACACAGCAGAAAATTGTTACTCTTTTATGTCAGAAACTTAAAGCTTAACTATGATATAAACAACAAGAAAAGAAATCCCAGAGGAAGAGGTTAATAGTTCAAGGATTTAACACTAGATTTACTGATGCTGATACACCTATTTTTTTAAAGTGTGCCAATTTGACTTATACAAGAAAACTGAAATTTTTTGCAAAGAAAATAGTTCCAAATTAATTTAAATGAAAGATTTATTATTAAAAAATTAACCACCCAATATATTATATATATAGTAATCAAATTTTGAATGAGCCAAATTGGCTCCGTAAATCTAGTGTTAAAATTTAGTCGGAAATTCTTATTTCCAAATTTCAAAAAGCGAGTTTAACTACATGGACGGCAGATCTACTGAAGTTATGCATAAATATTTGCAGAGAATGCGATCACGTTATTGGAATATCTGCAATAAATTTATATTTGCAATAAATAACGATACATTTTCCAGTATACATATCAGTAATTGTAAACCTGCAGTTTACTCAGTTCTTCGTCGCTAATGACCCAGATATCGATACAAAGTTGGATCTATATTAAAAAAAGAAAGGAAAACATTAAATTAGGCCGGAAATGTTTTAAAATTATATCAAAATTCGCATTTACGTGCAAATCGACATCGATTAAGAAATTGAGGGCGAGGCAAATTTTGCTTGTTTCGTTAAATATGTTAAAGTAAAATTTTAATTATTAAAAACACATTAATGCAGTATATAAAATGGTAAATTAGAGTAGCTATATATTCGATGGTATTTTCCTCCTCTTGTTTCAGTACTTTAATTCCGAATACATTAGTATTATTGTTTCGAAGTTATGCAAAATTTCTTCTATTTTAACAACACAAATATCCCATGATTTGGAATATTACATTTTTGCGGTCCGAATAATTTTTGTAATCTACCATCGGTCAGATTTAATTTGCTAATATTCCCCAAGTTTAAATGTTTATTTCCCTGTAGCTATAAGCAGTAACCGCAGTTATTATGGACAACCTGAGATAAATACTCAAAGTAATTATTAAAGCTCAAAGTTGAATTTAATTTTTAATAGAAAATTAGCTGTCATAGAAAATTACATCGACCATAGCACAACACAAGACCACAAACTCTTAACCAAGCTCCACGTCACGAGTGCCATAAAACTGTACAACAAAAAAACATAAAACTACCACTCTCCATACCTCGCGAATTACAATCACGAAAAAAATCCTTTCTCAAATTCACCCTATTAACTTTCTCCCCGTTCATTCCATTTCAAAAATCTTCGACAATTAACCCCTTGCCCTAAAATAACGAGTTCTTCAGAACGAGGAACAGTCAATTTTGAAGTGCTCCAAAAATTATTTTATCAAAAATATCAGTTGGTCCTCATAAAACAAAATTAATTCTATGATATTCAATATTATGTCAAATTATTTACTATATCCGAAATTAGAGGCTAGATTATTATGTTAGTAATTAATTCAGAGTTATTGCACATGTAATCACAAAAGAAATGGCACAGCAAGGTGTTAATTCCCTGCCTTACGATTTCTTTTGGAACCGAGTGCACAAAAACTCAGAATTAATTGTTGGATTAATAATCAATCACTAATTTCTGATATACCGATATAAGTTAACCCTTTGCGGACGAAGACATTTTTGAATATTGAGAGATAATGATTTATTTGGCGATTCAAAACCGTCTTTTATCGGAAAATCAGACTGTTTGTAACATACAAAATTATAAATGACTGTTTGTGCAATCATATTTCTATGGTAGTATTTCAATTTTTTAGCTTTAACCATCTAGACATAAACTATAGTCAAATATCTTCTTAGCCCACACATATGCGTCGATATTCCTCAAAGGGTTAACGCAATATTAACACTAAACCTACCAAGCCGGTCAAAATGACCGGTTCTCAATTCTTTCGAAAAAGTACCTAAATTGATAGGCGAGCGGTGAAGTAAAAATTCTACTTCTACCATATAAAGCCTAAATTAATTAATTTACTAATCCCTTCACTTCTTGATTTATCTTTTTCCAAAGTATTTGTTCAATAAATCTAAATTTTAGTAGATACAACGTCGGTAGTTTTAGTGTTAATAATATAGTACTAATTTCAACGTCTCCTGAACTACAAATATTTTCAATTCAATAACTTTTGAAAAATTAAAAAATTTTCTTACCGCGTCACGTGTGCCGCACGTCATTGTAAAGTAACGGATCCCTAAAACGGTCTTTCAAAAAATTAAAATTGCTATTTCCAACCCAAAAATAATCTCTTATTTTTCAAACCATATAAAAATCCAGTTCACGATCATTACATAAGTCTTAAAGAAAGATCTCCAAGTAAATTCCAGGAGTGATATTCCCTCTACATTCCAACCTCACTCCTTATCTCGGTTCGATTGTAACGGTGCACGCGGCAGGCAAAATACGAGCTGGAGGCTGCGATTCCGATCACGTTGATCGAGATAACGCGTATCCATAAAAATGATTTGCTCCCGATTTGGCGCAAGGATCCTCTGGAAAACGTTGGTCCTCTAGAGGACGAAGCGAACGACGGAAGGAAGCAAGGGCGCACCGGGGGATGTTTTCTTGGTACACCGGAGGAACGTGGTCGGTCGTTGGATCGATGCCCGGTTGGCAACAGGAGGGTGGTACCGCCGGTGGTGTGTACTAGCAAGGACGCTCGTGTGGCACCCTTCGTTCTCCCTTTCCCTCTGTCTTTCTCTTTCTCCATCTTCATCCCTGTTACCCTCTTTCTCGTATATACTCTCGGTCTCTTTCCCCTTTCTTCCTCCGTCTTCCTCTTTGGTTACAACTATATGGGCAGCACGGTTCTAACATCAACGCGAATCGATATTTCTCGCACACCCTCGCGCGGGAGATCGCATTAACCTCTCTTGCTCTCCCTCGCTCACCCTCGTCGTAACACACCACAGGCGTCTCAGGGCTCTTCTATTCCTCTCCACCCATCTACTCGGCCCTCGTAAAGGGTGCCCCCGTCGCTTGTTTATTTTTCCTTTCGGTCCTACGTGCTTTCCACCCCTGTCTCTTCTCGTTTTCTTCGTCTCCTCCCTTCGTCCTCTTCCTCCACTTCTTCTGTCGCACCTGAGGAGAAGCGAAGAACACGAGGGATGAAGTTACACCCTTGTTCCCCTCGGTCTGATACTTTTTAACGGTCGTCTAACGTGAAATAAGTTTCGATGGAAAAATGTCAATACGTGCGACGATTAATTTCTTGCCGAGTGCTATTGCAACCGGGTCGGGATAAAACCTATCGACTTCTTCCATTCGTCTCCCTCTACCGTGTTCACGTCGACTTCTCTTTCTTTCTCCTCGCTGACCTATATTCCCGATCGGACTGAAAGGGATCTTATTTTCTATGGATGCAGCAAGGCTGGATGGTTTCTTTCTCTATTGTGGCTTCGCGGATGATACGTTCGTATTTTTGAAATTATCGGAGCATCGCGCGAAGAAACGTGGCGGGGGAATTACGCGAGCGGAGACTTGCTTTCACGCGCGCCTCTTAATTCCTCCGAGGGCATCGTTAATCCGGTAACCTATATTTTATTATTTTTCTTACACTTTTTACTCTCTTTTGCACATCACCATCGACTTCAATTTTGTGTATCTGTGGTCGTTTTTTTTTAAATCTTTCTACATCTTCACGGTGCGCGCGGGTGTCGTGTAACAATCGATATTGTAATTCGTTGCTGCACGAAACAATTGTTCTCAGGTGCAGCAGGTTATCTATCACGGCTGACACGTATTTCACTGTGTTATTACATCGTATGCGAACCGTACGACACGTGGAATCTCTCGTTGCAGAGAAATCCAGCTGGAGAGAGCGCTAGAAAGAGATAGGGTAGAGACCTGTGGTATATTTGAAAAGGCTACCAGAAACGTGAAGGAAAACTGAGGGAAAATCGGTGGGACGAAGAAAGAAAATGTGAGAAAGAAAGAGGAAGGGAAAGAGAGAGAGAGAAGTCGCGTCGGCGTTGCGGTAATACGCCTGAGTACTTAGGATCCTCGACCCCGTGACGTCATTACCCTCATTAGAATAATTAAGAATGCCGTTCGCTAATTACGATGCGGCTCGCTCGGCTCACTTTTTTTCATCTTACCGCGTTCTTTGTACCTACCCTCTCGGGCTGAAGTAAAATTTCGAAGGTATCGTTTAGAAATATATGTAACGACGGAGTACATGTAGTTCGAGCTGATTCGATTGTACTTGGGAGAGGGTGACATTTAAAAATTTAATTTATCGAATTTGATGTAATTTTGAGGATGTAATTTTGCTGTATTTGGAAATTCTGTCGATTGGAAAGTTGTGTCATAGAAATTCTTTACAATTCCGTATTTATAATTTAAGTGGAATTTATTATGTAAAATAGTATTTTTATTATTTTCCAATTGTACTACCGTGAATTTGATGCAATTTTGGGTGTAAGATTGCGGCATTTGGAAATTCTTTCGATTGGAAAGTTGTGTCATCGAAATTCTTTACAATTCAGTATTTAAAATTTCAGTGGAACTTATTATTATAATAGTATTTTTATTATTTTCTAATTGTGCTACCGTTAATTTCATAAAATTTCGGAGACGTAATTTTACGGTATTTGGAAATTTTTTCGATTGGAATGTTGTGTCATCGATATTCTTTACAATTCAGTATTTAAAATTCAAATGGAATTTATTATGTAAAATGGTATTTTTATTATTTTCCAATTGTACTACCGTGAATTTGATGCAATTTTGGAGCTGTAATATTGCGATATTTGAAAATTCTTTCGATTGGAAAGTTGTCTCATCGACATTCTTTACAATTCAGTATTTAAAATTCAAATGGAATTTATTATGTAAAATGGTATTTTCATTATTTTCCAATTGTACTACCGTGCATTTGATACAATTTTGGGGCTGTAATATTACGATATTTGAAAATTCTTTCGATTGGAATGTTGTGGAAATTGATGAGAAAATGTTACGGTGTGACTCAGTGTCAGATTTTTGTATGTGATTCAAATAGGGGTGTTATTAAGTTAAAATTAGAAAGTGTAAGGAAATTTTATGACGTCATGCTATAATTGAAGTCATTAAAAACTACATACTTCGTTTACGGTCACGGTTGTTCTGAAGTGCGAAGTTTTTTTTAAAGTCATGAAGGAGCGTGCTCTTTTTGCATAGTTCGTAAAGTATATGACGTAATTTGGAGAATTATGTAGGTAGATCAGTTTCAGTAGGGCAAAGGTTCCTTTTTATAATTTTAATAGAATGTTCTGATAGAATATTTCTTTTTAAATTTTGAATTTTGTAGTTTTTGTAACAACATTCAGTAATCTTTACACAAACTGCGTTTCTTGTAAGTTAACTTACAACGCTTGGTGTTGTAAGTATAAATTATTTCATAATTTGCCAGGACTTTGATCTACTGTCACATCTTTGTGTAATTTGAAAGCAATCTGTATCTTTTGATAATATCAAATCTAGTATTGAAATAATAACATTTTTTTTTCTCCTTTCTGCATTTATTTGAGCAATAATTATTGATTGACCTGGATTTTTAATTGCATTTAAGCTGTTGTGGGCTGAAAATGTAATTATTTATGAAACATTCTGAATGTTAGTGGTTCAAAATGATATAAAATGGGGTGCAAATGTTGCTTCGGATTTAACTTTTTACTGTTATGTGAATAAAAAATTATAGTGAATATAAAAATATAGCCAATATTCATAATATATAGTTATATACAGATTAACATTTTATTTGAAATATTCAAGTGAATTAATCTTCTTGCCGACAATTTTGTAGTTAACTCTCTGGGGGCCTTTGTAACTTCGGAGTATCAGAAGACAAATCTAAGCTTTTATTTTTTAAAGTAAATTTTTTTAACTTTTTCACTTGTTACAATTAAGCATCACAGAATTCTCTACAATCCAATATTGCAAAATCAATATGAATCTATTATTTATAGTAGTATTTTTATCATTTTTTAATAAATAGAGTACTTTTAAAATTTCCTAAACTTTATCATTTATCATTATCTAATCAATTTTATTTGCTATCATGCAACTGATCTTCAGATGCAGAAAATAGAGGATTAAGTCCGTGCATAATTAAAAAATCAGGACACGTTATGAATACCGTTAGTAGTTGAAAAAATTGAAGCGAAGGTGATATGTAAAAAAATGATATGCAGCATTTCCTTTATATAAGCCTGTAGTTCGAAGGGTCAAGGATGAACTTTACCCCTTCAAAACCGAGTACATATATACATTCCCGTCTGACAATGACCTAATTGCAAGGTATAGTAGAGAGCTGCTGCTCTGGCGTTTCGTCCCACACAAACTGTTGAGAGGGAGCCACTATAGTGGCGCATAGTGTTTAAATAATTACAAATCTATACATATACTTGACACAAAACAAGAATACTACTTGCAAGCCGACAAGTTTTTTTTTAGTTCACTCTATCTATATTTGTTATTGGCAATGCCCCTACTCTTTGTTCTGTAGTCAATCCTAACCGAAGACACCGCGCTCAATCTGGCGCCTAAAATTCAAGTTAAATGAGTTTCAAAAATGGCGCCATAAAACTCGTCTACAGCTTTATGTTCTTAACTGACTACATAAGTCTTTATTAGACTTTGTTGGAACTACAGGCGCCCCTCGATTTTTGCACAATCTACTTTCGCACATTTTTAAAAGTTCTATTCTTTAATAGTTTTTGTCGCTATTTCAAAAATTGCATCTATGCAGTCAGTCCCTCAGAGTGAGGTCCCCAAATACAATATTAGAGGACCCTCAAATTCTCTACTATTGTAATATTGTCTCTAGTATTACCTACTAGATGTTGAAAAATCTCAAGATTACAAAGCAACCATATTAAGTAATATCTCTCTATTTTCGAACGTTCAACATTCGTACACATTTTCAGGAATCAATTATGTGCGAAAGTCGAGAGCCACATGTATATTCGTCATTGGCAATGCCCCTACTCTTTGTTCTTTAGTCAATTTTAACAGAAGACAAGCGCGCTAAACCTGGCGCCTAAAATTCAAGTTAAATGAGTTGAAAGAATGGCGCTATAAAACTCGTCTGGGTTCGGTCTGCAGATTTATGTTCTAAATTGACTAAATAAGTCTGTATTAGACTATTTTAGACCTGTATTCGTCATTGGCAATATCCCTACTCTTTATTTTTTAGTCAACCCTGACCGAAGACAACTGCGCTAAATTTGGCGCCTAAAATTCAAGTTAAATGAGTTGAAAGAATGGCGCTATAAAACTCATTGACAGTTTGATATTCTAAACTATCAAAATAAGTTTGTATTAGACTATTTTGGACCTATATTCGTCATTGGCAATGCCCCTACTTTTTGTTCTTTAGTCAATCCTGACCGGAGATAACCGCGCTAAATTTGGCGCCTAAAATTCAAGTTAATTGAGTTTGAAGAATGGCGCCGTAAAACTCGCCTACAGATGTGTATTCTAAATTAACTATATTAGTTTATATTAGTCTATATTAGACCTATAGTAGTCTAATATAGTCTGGATTAGGTACATCTATAGTATTCTGACAGTATTCTAATATATTAACACTAGATTTACCGGCGTTAAATCTATTATATTTAAATATGCTAAATATGTACCTTAAAGCAAGGAAAATTAAGACGTGGAAAAGATGATAGATTCGGTCATTTATGTTTTGTACGATGGACGAAGAATATTTATTCTACGGCTCTCTCATAAACCCGCAGAATTTTTGAAAAAAATTGTGTACCAGTCATTTTGACTGGTTTGGTAAATCTAGTGTTAAATCTATAGTAGACTAATATAGCCATTCTGAAATGACTGTATTAGTTAATACGTTGACTATTACGATGATCAAACAATGCTGAGACGAGTGTCTCACCAATGATTACAATCACCGATCATTTCAAGCTGACTTCAAGCCGATGATTACAGTCACCCATACTTTCATATCAACAATGTTCTATCAATAACTCTAGTCACTCATCGATATTTCACCCCTTCCGAAAGCCAAACCCAAAAGAATCAATCATAAAACAATTGAACGAAAATCCTCAAAATCTGTCGTCTCCACAAAAGCTACATTCCAAAATGACCATAAATCACATAATTATATATCGTGCAATATAAATTTACATGTGCATCCCCTATTCAAATTTACAACACTCAATCAAACTGCCAAACAATTTTTACAATCTACATTTATTTCTACAATCTACATCCATTACATTCTCAATAATGTAATATCCCACCCTGCATCTTCACGATAATAACCACGTTCACTTTGTGACTGATCGTCCAGTACAGCCATATTCGCAAAAGGTACACCCATATCGAAAGGGTTAAAGCGAAACCCTTGTCCAACAACTTGAACCTCGCCGTACAATTCGCCTCATCCAGACTCTCATAAGACAACGGCGAGTTCCTGTTGAGCTCATTGAACTCGTATCGTCTCCTAACGATTCCCGCGATTCCAATTCCTACGTTCCGATTGGCCCGAACGTTATCTCTCGGAAGGTCACGTGACAGACTCCCCAGAGAAACAACCGCACGATGATAATGCCCGTGAATCGAGAAGGATATTGAACCTCACCATGAACGATAGAGAGCAGACCGTTCTGTTTGTTGTCTCACTCTCTTTATCCCTCGATGGTCTACCTTTCCTTTAAGATTCTTCTCCTCCCCGACGAGACCACCCGAGACAGCCGGTGCCGTTTTGATTTACACCCTTCTTTTTCCCGTCCTCGTATATAATTACGCCATTTTCTCGCGGGGCAGTCCATATTTCTTCGTCCCTGGAGACGCGCCAGGGAGCAAAAGTGCACGTCACGGGGGTGTGGTGAAGAGCGTGGAGACGTAGAGCGAGGAGGGTGGCGAGGCCAGAACCAAGAGAGAGTATCGTGGGGTTCGCCAGGGTGATGACCCTTTGGGCGTACCCCGAGACCTTACGCTCCTGGTATCGGCACGATATTCCTTTCTCCTTTTCTCTCTTTCTTATTCGTTCTTTATTTCTGTCGTTTTCTTCTTTCTCTTCTCGCTCGTTCTATGTATACGGTGTCTTTCTCATTCTCTTTATTCCTTTCTGTCCTTCGTCCTTCTTCGTTCCTCCCTTCTACGATTCTTCTGTCTTTTTCTTTTTTTTTCTTTCTTTCTCCCCCGTCCTTTTGCCATTTCTCTTTTTTGCTCGGTACCCACGTCTTTTTATCCCTTTTGCGGGTGGGTGGTGGTGCGAGCTGGTATGGCTGGATGACTCGGGGAGAAAGAGGATCCGCCGTGCGGATTTCAACGACGCGATGGAATGCTGGGACGTTCGGGACTTTCCGGTTGCTACGGGGCTTTCTTTGCTTTCCAATGGATGGCATGGGAATTGTGCAATCTCCTGGAGACGTTTATCGTTCGTTCTACCTTTGCAAAATAATATACACCTTTTGGAAATCACTTTTTGCCGTGAACCATGGATTTCGAAGGTCTTCGTTGGATCTTCTTGAGAGACTTTCCTTTTGGATTTGGGTTTGAGATGTGATATAGTTTTTTTGAATTCGTAATTAGAGCTCTATGGGATCCTGAGATTTCGAGGTAACGCAAGACACATTAAAGCTTCTATTGTTCAAAGTAAAATTTCTAACTTTGCCAAATATTATAATTTAGCTGGTGAAAATCACAAAATTATTTAAAATTTAGTATTTTAAATTTAAGTGCAATTTGTTATTTAAAATTGTATTTTTATCATTTTTTAATTGTGCTATTGTGAAATGAGCTTCGGATAACAGAAAAAAATTCGGACTGTGGAGGGTTCAATTTGGATTCTAGCATAGCTAAGTTTTGAATTCTTAATCCCTTGCCCTACGATTTCATATCTGACTTTGCGTTCAATGGCTTAAAATTAATTCCTGATATCAAAATTTCTCACCGATTTCTGATATTTCGTATATACTGAATGTTAATAGTATAGTAATAATGAGACTATTTCGTAACCGGCCGATATTTTCAGTTTAATAATTTTTGAACGACTTCAAAATATCCTATTCCATTTTCCACGTCACGAGTCTCCGTTTATCATTTACTCATGACGTTTATCAAATGATAAGGAGTTAAATTATCATTTGATATATTGTAACCTCGTTGGTTCATTATTTACTTAAAATATTTGGTCCTAGGCGATATAAACCTCCGAAATCCAATGCATGTTTTGTAATTTCATCGACAAATTTTTTCATAAAGTATCATCCCTCTCACGAATGCGTTATAAATTGTAGAAAACCGTAAACACAAATTCCATAATGTAGAAACACAATTTTAGTAAAACTACTACTTCGATTAGCCACATTTACTGTCTCCCGACCGTACAAACTTGAAACACGTTTCATTTCGATGACTCATTAATTCGTCCGCATGGGTAATGAACTTAAAGAAACAAAGGCAATACTGCAACGGCTATAAAAAGCATTTACGACACGTGTGAACGTGAGAAAGTGTCAAAGGTGACTTTAACAATTTCGTGGCGATAATGCGAACCACTCCGATAAGTCGTGGTCAAGACGAGCAATCGAATTCGATGACGAGTCATTAAGCTCTACGTTGTGAAAGGAATAGAGTTCAAAAATAAAAAAAATAAATACTTCTACTACAATGATGATATCGGAATGAAAATATTGTTCTCATAGGAAAGAATAGTGGTAGCTTTTTCGCGCCATTACTTACTGTATCGAAAGGGTCGAAGAAATGGCCAACATTTATTTTCACTTTTGCTGAAAATACCCCACTAATGAGCCATTGTTTTTAGCTGAAGACGTCGGTCGATAAAGCATATAGCGGGTGTACTGCGTTTTTCCGAGGAATCGTTGTCGATAGAATGTGTGTAATTCTGGTACAATAAACTCTCGTAGAACAATGGTTAATATTTACCCTCTTGTTAGAATCCACGTTATAGAAAATCATACTATACAGGATTTTATCTCGTATAATGCCCATAGTTTCGAGTAACATATTTGAAATTATTCTTGCTTCGTCAAATTATAATTTCTATGTTTTACCAAATAGAGCAGTATTTTTTAAAAACAAATGACATATATGCAATGTTAGTTACACATTGTTGACCGGCAATTTTAAAACTTAACTCATGTCATCGGCTATTTTTTTCCTAATTGAGTAAGACATTGAAAGAATTTAAATAAACTTCAGTATACTTTATTTATACACAATGAATTTCAATGAAACATTATACATATTTGATATATATTATAAGTTACACATTTTATATATTTTCAATAATAACCACGTTCAATATACATTTCGGTGTGGTAAAATTGAAATAGCTAATGCAAATATAAACACGATTTATCTCGTGATCGGTCAACATGTGTTGAAATAAATATCTTATAAATGCATGTGAAAATTTTATACTTCATTGAATTGGTATAAAAATATAAGGCAACGATGAAGCATGTGAAGAACAAGATCTAATGCACAAGTAAAGCAAATTTAAACCTTGGCACTAGAACTATCGGCATTAAATGCATTATATAACAATATATTAAATAGGTACTTTGGAAAAAGAGGAATCTAGCGATGAAAGAGATGATCGATTCGATAATTAGCCTGTTATAAGATCAACCTAGAAATTCTGCTTTATGACTCTCCTCTAAACTTGGACTATTTTTGGAAAACATTGAAAACCAGTCACTTTGACTTTCCTGTTAGTTCTAGTGTTAAAACAAGTAATTCCTCACCTTACTGTTTCTCGCATTGCACAGAAAATCGCGTTACATGAAAACAGTAGACTCAATATTTTTAACACATAAAGGAATTCTCGCTCCGTTCTAAAAACTCACGCTACAAGAGAGTTTGCTGTAATCGCCAAAAGTTTTTTTTATTAATCCGTAAATAATTATAAATAAGAAGATAATTAAATAATATTTGTCGAGTAATACATGTTAATAATCGCTGTAGTGATCGTCAGAGATCCGTTTCAAATTACACCTGACTGCGAACTGGTCGATTTTCTTTACGCAATCGTTTCACGTACATCGTTCCGTGAAAGAGTTCGCCTTATTTTAGAAAGTGAATCGCCACATTAATTCTAGACCGCTTGCCGGCCGCTAAAAATTATACGGCACGCGACCGAACGGCTATCTCGATCTCGGAAAACCCGTGCGGCCTGTTCGATTCGTGGATCTCTTCTCGTTCTCCATAAATTGTAGTGTAGCTGTGTAAGTTAATTTCAAGTACCTCTTATGCTGCATTCACATTGATGTTCGCCAGCGGCGTTTTCTACTGGAGCAGTAGATTTTATGAACAGTTCATTATTCCGAACCTTAACGCTTTATCTACTGCACGGTCTTTGGAATTTCGCGAAGGAGTGCATGTATTAGGTGTGCAAATAAGTCCTGTAACGCTTTATTTCATCGATCTTGACTTCAGTTCGTAAGTGGATATTGTCACGGGGTTTGCGATATTTTAGTGTTCAATTTTACCTTTCGGAATTTACAACTTCAATTTTGCGATGTTTATTGCACGCGTGAAATAGTTATATGTGAAAGAATGCCATTTTGGATCTAACATTTTTTTTTCTATGAATCTAGTCATTGTTTTTGAATTTGATTCAATTTGGTGTCTGTGTTTTAATTTATTCCGAATAGAAATTGCCGTAGGATGAATTTTCAGAAGTGACGAATTAATCTTGAAGTTATTATCTGGAAAAATCTTGGTCTCTCGGAAAAAATCTAATTTACCTAATTTATAGTTTGGTATGTTAATAAAAACGAGTCATTTTGGGAAATTTATCATTTACCGGAAAGATGGAAAAAAGGAACCGAATATTTATAAGAATATTTTCATTTACAATTTTATATAGGGGGCGTTCTACTTTTCTACCGACAATATGAGTGACAAATTTCTCGATTTTGAAAAAAAATAAAAGTGTATTTCTTTTATAAAATGTATTTTTAAATTATTGTCCAGTTATCGAAGATTTTCGAAACGTATAATGCATCGAAGTTTTATTTTATAGCTTTTATTTATTTTAAGTTTTATCGGAAGAGTAAGAAAAAATAAACACCTCAGTCACAAAAAATATATATATATATATTTCACGGTATATATATATATATATATATATATATATATATATATATACATAGGGGAGGGTGGGGCAAAGTGGGCCCCTGGGGGCAAAGTGGGCCCCTTAAAATTTTGGAGCCCAAAACAATAAAGATATGACTATTTTTTGCTGAAGGGGCCCACTTTGCACCCCTCTCCCCTATAACGAATAAAAAAAATAAAGATATGACTGTTTTTTGCTGAAGGGGCCCACTTTGCCCCACCCTCCCCTATATTTGTGACAGAGGTGTCTCGTGACAGAAGTGTAAAATAACAGTGTTCGAGGATTTTAGCGTTCACGAAATTACGACTTGTTCGTAAAAATGGGTGAACATGACAGATTTACTGAGAAATAATAATATTACATATATAAACGTGGATTACAATAAAATTTAAAAGTAGTAACTAACGTGACAGAGCGGTCGCCGAATAAACACACGCACCTCTATTCACTTTCTGCGAGCGAATAACTAGGCTCGCTCGCAGGTGGGGCCTCAAGGGGTGAGGCCAAGGGGGAAGAGGAAACCGTACTGTTGCTTAGTGTTGAAAATCAAACAACTCAGAAGCGTTTTTTGTTTTGCGAAATGCGTGACGGAAGATAGCAAGAAAAAACATGCATAGCCGGACCCAACGATAAAATATTTTTTTGTTTAATAGTATGAACCTTTACGTTTATTATATTCTCATTAATTTAATGATAATATTTCAGAAGTTCGATAAATAATTTTATACTAAAGGGTTCTATATGATTTTTTTAAGCGAGATCATGTTGTAACATTAGGCGGCGCAAAGAGACACATATTATTTGTATGTAAAACACCTCTGTCACACATTTCGAATACTATGTCACAATGATTGTGTAAAAAGCAAAAAAAATAAAAACGGTATTTTAGTATTATTATAATCTCTGTATGGTCCACAAAAATCTTGTGAAAATAAAATTGGAGAAACTGCAATTTTGGACGAATACCGATTTTTTTTCAAGAGAGGACACGTCATTGTCGGTAGAAAAGTAGAACGCCCCATAGATATTTTTTAAAGAGAACTGTATCAGTTGAAGAGACACTGAAATATTTTGTTTACTTAATACTCATTGTATGATTTTACTTGGAATCTACTGTGTCAGGTAACTCTCTAAAGTTCTCTACTTCAACCGTAATTTTATTAAATTTCTATTAATACTAGAATTACCAAGCAAATCAAAATGACTAGTTGTCAATTTTCTCCAAAAATTCTCCAATTTTATTGAACACTCATAGAATAGATATTCCACGTCCATTCAATAAAACCTAAATTACTGAATCGATCCTTTTTTCCAGTTCTCAATTCTTCTTGTTTCAAAGTACTTATTTAATATATTTAAATATAATAAATTTAATGTCGGTAGTTCTAGTGTTAAATTACCATTTAACCCTTTGCGAATTTTTGAATATTGACAGATAATTTATTCGGCGTTCCAAAACCACCATTTTATCAGAAATTTTGTCTGTTAATGAATATGAATTATAAATTACTTCACTTTTAATCATATCTCACCGGTTTTATTTAAATTATTCAATTTCTAAACTATATATTCAATTTCAAAGCTATAATTACATTTTTTCTCAGACCGTATATATGCGTCGCTAGTCCGCAAAGGGTTAATACCATCGACGACTACGGTACCAGTAACTACGGTCATTCATCGTCAGACAATTGCTCCATTCCACCACAAACTATTAGCTGTAAAAATTAATTTTCGGCATTTTTTGACTAACTTTGACATTTATTTATAACAATGTTGATATAAATTCAATATTAAACATAATCTTCTTCATTTTCTATACGTTTTTGCCATCTCTCAGGTAATTGTCGGATTCCAGATCGAAAAAATGATAGCGGTTCACATCAATGAAATCATTGAGGCATTTATAGACCTGTTCAACTTACTTGAATTGAGAATCAGTTAGGTGGTGTTGTAGGGATCGAAATAGGTGGTTATTTGAAGGAGCTAAGTCTGGAGAATATTCGAAACTGTTGAAACTATTTTTTACAAGTGCTGCACGATATAGCGTTTCTGTTTTTTTAGTTGAAACGCGAAAAAAAGACAGTGCCTTAAATGTTGCTTATCGAACGACATCGCTTCTACACATGATTTTTCACGTTATGTCTGGAGTAGAGTCATGCGATATATCTTATTTTAAAGCTAACAAATGGAGCTTTAGAATGACTATTCAAATTTGGAAAAATTCTAATCTGAATAGGTTTTGTGGTCAATGAAATCTGGGGGCCGAGAATTAATTGGTACACCTAATATACTTTCCCGCCAAAATGTTGTTTTGCGATTACAGTAGAGAATATTAAATCTTTTCATTCCTACAGCTACTGTTGCCCCCTGTTTCGTAATTATTGTCACTTTCGGTGCAGTTACTCAGAATATAAACCTATTTTTATTGCATCGCAAAGTACCAAATATTGTGTTATCTGTACAGTGGTACCGTATGCGTAATTGGAGCATCCATAAAGCAGAGAAATAGTCGCATTGAAAGAATGAAAATCAAAATGTACAAATACACTCATCCTTGTCACATCGAAACGAAAGCTCTGCACTTCTTCATTGTGAATCCGACATTAGAGTATTCCACGTACTGCACATTTTTTAAAAGTCTGCCCATAATGCATGCAAGCTCCCAGCTGCTGGCCTCGTTGAGAAAGTTCATCGTTGAAGCTGCGTGGGAGGTCTGCGATTCGCCCCTACCGATGTTTATGGATCTTTTATAGCACGGATTTCCCAACGTTTCACGTCGTGAAACGCGACGCGTGCTTTTTGCACGCGCGAACTCGCGCCAGTCTTGCCAAAGCGGTATGCGACCAATGGACCTGGGAAATTGGATATTCGACGAACGTTCAAGACGATTGTGACCGGTTTTTGAATCAATGGAAGCTTTGTTTTGCGGCAGACTCGCACAGCCTGTTGAAATATGTGGTCTCATGTTTTACCTGGCTTTAGTTTTATTTTGTAGAACTTTCTGAGAGGAATTCTTCTTGGAGGGATATCATGGAAGTATTTGGAGATTTAGTGGTTTTGATGGATGATGTAGATGGAGCGGTTATTTTTAATATTCGCGTCTTTATGGAGAGTTGGAGTATTTTTTGGAAATTAATAAATTGTTGAGGGTTTTTGATTGAAGTGTTATTTAGAACAGTCGTTTTTATCTTAAAGAATGAAATATTGTTGTCTGGACTACTTTCACTGATCTTGTATGAAAGATAATTTAACAAATGTGTATCCCGTGACATTCACGGGCGGAGCGTCAAATATCAAACGATTTATCACGTTTAGTATAACAAAGCTATCTAACAATAAGTCTATGACTAGATTCTTTACTTCCTCTGTTTTCTAAGATAGTTCTAACTAACGAAGGAGACGTGGTTTAGCTTGCATCCTGACGTGTTTTTCAACATAAAAAAACTAGACATTTTTTGAACCAGAATTCATAATTTTACTATATTGTGAAATGGTTAATTTTCTGACATTCTTCAATTAGATAAGTGGAGAAAAAGTTTCTTTTTCTAGCGCATTCCTCATCGCTTGTATCTTTGAGAAAAGAATATTTTCTTGCAGAAATGTTTGACTAGCGCAGTTACGTAGCTCCTGAAATAGAGTATTAAAAAAATTAGCATTAAAAAGATAAAGAAGTAAAGTTTCTCGTTTAGAAAGAAATTTCTTTGCAACTTTAAATTGTCGCTTTACAGTAAAAGTTCTTTTAAATCATTAACAGTCCATTATAATTGACAGAGCCATTAACACGTTGACTGCCATGGGGTCACCGGTGACCGGCACTATTGAATTCAATGAAATTTCATGTAACTTTTAAATTGCAATATTTATAAATTTTCGAACATGTTGAGTAATTAAATTGGAAACTTTCGAATATCTATCTATCAGTGTCCTTAAAGTTTCTGCTTTATAAAGATGTGAATTTAATTGAAAAAGTTTCACTTCAGTAGAAATGGTGAACCTAGTGAAATACAGATGGCGTACAACGTGTTAAAAACAAAGAAACACCTACCACAAGAGATACATTGACAATATTTCCCTCCTTGTCACACAAAAGAAGTGCAGAACAACAAAATCAACTCTTAATTTCATAAATTTCATACATTTTTTCCAACGCAAGTAACCTTTATCAAAACCGTGAAATATATCACGAAATCTAAAATATCTCAAAGCACAAGAAAATCTCCAAGAAATCTTAAAAGTGCTAATTAATTAAATCCATCAATAATCCCAAGGAAAGCACCGTTATTAATGTATCATATCATCCATCAAAACCATCTCACAAAATCCATCGCTTCCATGGAAACCGAACTGTTCGTAGAAAGAAGCTTCACCCCGATATTTCTTCTTTAAATATCGCCCCAATAAATCAGCCGCGAACGCGCAGATTTCCCTTGAAATACTTTCATTCCACGTGGAGCCTCCTCTTTTCTTTCTTTCCTCCGTCATTTCTTCGCGCGCCGCTCTTCTTTCTCTCTTCATTTCTTCCTCTCAGCTCGACCTCTTCTTTTCTCTCTCCTCTCTGACCACTCCCACTTTTTCGGTCCACCTTTGCATCGAGAAAGACGGCAGAGAAGAATCGCGTAGTCGGCACTTAGCACTGTTTAAATATAAACCCAAGCGCAGAAGTGGCCAGCTTCCAGTCGAAGCGTCGCGACGCTCGTGGCACAGACACCCCGTCGAAAAGCTCCCACGAGCCATCAACTTGTCCTCTGTAATTGTTATATTATCTCTCGATGCATCTACGTGACCGTCGACGAAGTGCAGGGACACCGGAAGGTCCAGTGTGGAATTTGGACCGAATGGTTTCTTTTATCGAATTGTTGCTGGTAGTTTAAGTCTGCGAAGAAATCAGCATTGACTCTGTTCTAACGTCACTTGCGGCACGAACACTTAATTGAAGAGCTACGACGAGCTGTCGATTCATCATCTATCATTTTTATATTTTTTATCGGCTCTTCTACTTGACTGTTGAAGAGGAGGGACACCGGAAGGTCCAGTGTGGAATTTGGACCGAATGCCGTGGATTCTTTTATCGAATTATTGCTGGTAGCTTAAATCTGCGAAGAAATCACCATAGACTCTGTTCTAACGTCACTTGCGACACGGACACTTAATTGAAGAGCTACGACGAGCTATCGATTCATCATCTATCATTTTTATATTTTTTATCGGTGCTTCTACTTGACCGTTGAAGAGGAGGGATACCGGAAGTTCCAGTGTGGAATTTGGACCAAATGCCGTGGATTCTTTTATCGAATTGTTGCTGGTAGCTTAAATCTGCGAAGAAATCAGCATTGACTCTGTTCTAACGTCACTTGCGGCACGAACACTTAATTGAAGAGCTACGACGAGCTGTCGATTCATCATCTATCATTTTTACATTTTTTATCGGCGCTTCTACTTGACCGTTGAAGAGGAGGGACACTGTGGAATTTTGGCTGAATATCGTGGATTCTTTCATAGAATCATTGCTGCTACTTTAAGTTTACGAGGGAATCACCATTGTTTCTGTTCTAACGTCACTAATGGGACGGACACCTAATTGAAGAGCTGCGACGAGTTATCAATTCATCATTTACTATTCTTATATTCTCCCTCGGCACTTTTACTTCGACATCGTTAAAGAGAAGGGATTCCGGAAGGGCCAGTTTGGAATTTCGGCCGAATACCGCGGATTATTTCATAGAATTATTGCTGCTAGTTAAAGTTTTCGAGGGAATCATCATTGACTCTGTTATATCGCCACTTGTGGCACAGACACCTAATTGAAAAGCTACGACGAGCTGTCGATTCGTCATTTACTATTATTATTTTCTTCCTCGGCGCATCTACTTGGCCATCGTTGAAGAGGAGGGACACCGGTAGAATCAGTGTGGAATTTGGGCCCAATACTGTGGATTCTTTCATCGAATTTTTGCTGCTACTTTAAATTTACGACAAAATTTGCGTTGACTATGTCCTAACGTCACTCGTGGCACAGACACCCCGCAGAAAAGCTGCGACGAGCTGTCGACTCATCATCAATCATCGTTATATTTTTCCTCGACGCATCTACTTGAGCGTCATCGAAGAAGAAAGCGGAAGAACCCATTTGAAGTTTGCTCCGAATACCGTGGACTCTTCTATCAAATAATTCCTACGAGCTTTAGTTCTAACGTTACCCGTGACACAGACTTATCTTCTACCATCTTTATATTTTTCTCGATACAACATTGAAGAGGAAAGCCACCGGAATTAGTTTCAAGTTTAATCCGAATGTCTGTGGATTTCTTAACAAATCATTGCTGCTAGTTAAAGTTTACAAAGAAATCAACACTGTTTCTGTTCTGATGTCAAATCGGAAATTCTTCTCTCGGTGAATCTTCATCTCATATTTCTTTGACCCGTCTCCAATGAAACGCAAAGCTTGAATGCGTCCCTGAGAATAAATAAACGACGAATTATCGCACGTTGTCGGTGTCCCGTTTTACAATTGCCAAGATACGTGGATTAATAAACTTTAATTGAAGCCAAGATATGTGGCCTGATGAACTTTAATCGGTGCCAAGTTGAGTTCGAATAGGCCCGGTTAGCCGAGAAGAGTAGTTTAGTTTGCCAGCTTCTGGGGCTGCAGGAACGTCGAGACTTCCGTTCAAGAGAATCTATCGGTCATCGGAGTCGTTGGGCCTTCCGGAGTAAAACGGCACGAGTGTTTCCGTTAAATCGTGCGTCGGATTCTTGAGAATTCTTGAGAAGGAATATTAATCTTCGCTATTAACCGAGTGAGAGAAAAGAGTCGAAGAAGTCCAAGGAAGAAGAGTTTTAGTGAGATATTCTGCACACTTTTTTCCATACTGTGTTGACTTAGGTGTTAATTGTGCGCGGGAAATTCCAAGGAATTTGGAATATCAGTTGAAACTGTGATTCGTCTGGAGACAAGGAGGAAGAACCGGAAGTTTTGAATCCGTGGAATTAACGTTGCGGTGGAGGAAACTGAGAAACAAGTAAATCTGTTTTGAGAATAAGAGCTTCCTGAGAAGTTTCCTGGAGGAAAACGTGGATAAATTTTCAACTGGAAACTCTTGCAGTATGTCTTCGAGGGTGAGGCAACAGATTCGTATAACGATCTTCTTCACTGACGGAGTTGTAGTTATTTATATATGAAACGTGATTCGAAGACAGAGACCATATAAAAGTAGAAATTACAAAGAAAATTTTAAACCTCTCAGTGTAATCCTTCTACAATCCATTCCTATTCAAGGAATCTTCTTACATTCTTCCCTCAAAGCATCCCCAACAAATTACTTAAACTGGAGAACAAAGAATATCCAAAATCTTCACAGCCATATAAAAATCCATAATTACAATATCCCAATATTTTTACACCATTCAAATAATCTTCAAAAAATCCAAAAATCTTGAAAATTTCACCCTAAAACCTTGCATATCGACGAAAGAAGTTCCTCCATTCCGATTTCTTCAAGAAGACACCTTCGAAGGATCTTCTGCACCAGCTGGTACCAGAAGTCCTTGAATTTCGGTTGGTACCATCTGATTAATTCTTTCGCGAAGGATTTGTTCAGCCATTCGTCTCTGTCAGGTGGAGAGACACTCGCGAATGAGATCCCGAAGGAGAGCCGACCAGTAAGAAGAGAAATAGACGGGTAAAGAGAAAGAAAAAAGAGATAGAAGGGAAGAAAAAGGGGAAAGAGGCACAAGAAAGGAACCATTTCTTTGTGCCGCCACTTAGAAAACGTTAGTCGAATCACTTAGCTGGTCGTTGCACCAGGACCACCGCAATGTCGGCGTGACGATAAAGAAGTCGATCGAGCGTGCAAAATCGGCCGACCGCGTACTAACAACAGCAACAACAACAACGAGGATAGAATAAAAAGCGGCACGAATGCCGGTAGCGACCTACCGCGACACAAGCGGGTCGAGAGAAAGTATCGCGAGAAACGGGACGAAGGGTTCTCGAGGTTTCTTTTCGTTGGGGCTCAATAAGGAGTGGTAGATTTGAAGTTAACTGGAAGGAATACGGTTGATTGGAAGCAGTGGAGGAAAATTGTGAAAAGATTTGTGCATGGCTGACTTCGAGGAGCGGAGGAAGAAGGTGGCATTTTGAAGCGGTTGCCTTGTTGTTTGGAAAACGTGAAATGGCACCTACGCGCTGATTGCTATTTTTGTTCGTAGCGGCCTTTTATTTTTAACTGAGATTGGAAAGGTGACTGGATATTGAAGGTACCCGTAGGGAAAGATATTGACAAGGTGACAGAGATTGCGTGAAAATTACTTTAAAGTTTCACGAGGAAACCTGAAAAATGAGAATATCTTTTTCAGAGAGATTTCAAATTTGGAAATATTGGAATCTTTGCTATTTCATTGAATTATTTTAAGATATTTAACGCCAAAGTCACTGACGACTGAAGAATTAAGTAACAATTAAGATCACAGTGCCCGATCTGAAAGTGTAGATAACTGATAGAAAACTGAAGATAACTGTCGTCTCATCGAAGAAGAAACTAATCTGCAGTCTCTTACCTCCAATCGTCTCTTCTTCAAAATTCTACAAAAAATATTCAAACCGTCAATGTTTACAAAAAGCTACAAAAATCAAGAACACCGCAGCTGTAGATACACTGAAGATAACTGTCGTCTCATCAAAGAAAAGATACTAATCTGCAGTCTCTTACCTCCAATCTCAGTCTCTTCTTGAAAATTCTGCAAAAAATATTCAAACCTTCAATGCCTTTACAAAAACCTACGATAAATCAAGAACACCGCAACTATTGTGCGCCACAGAAAATTAGCGCGACATTTACTCAAACGCGAATGACCTTCTCATCGAGGGATGGCAAACGGTACCTGCGGACTTTCTAATCTACATGGCACTTCTATCCACGATCTAACTCGTTCGAGTTGATGGGTAATCAACCGATGGTGAACGCTTCAAACGGACGTAATTAAGGCCAATGTTGGATTCGTTGCGTCGCTTCTGTTACGGAGAACAGCCACGTCGGTAGTTTTCATCCGAGTGCATGTTACTTTCTTTTGTTCCCTCGTAGTTATATCATTTAATTCGCGAATGTGAAATTCGATACAGTTCCATCGTGTATGGTCTCTACGTGCGAAAAATCGACAGTGAAATTCCACTTGGTCTCGTTTACGGTCGTTGATTCAAACGACGGCTGGACATTTTCCCGCGCAACGTTCTTTCAAGTGGATCCGAGAAATTCGCAATTATGACGTGCTTTTTGCCACCGAAAGGCACCACACCGGTGGTCGTGCCTGTAACGGTACATTATTCTCGTAATTTGCATCTGCCGATTTTTAAACGAGTGACGATTATCAATACCATATCAGTGGTTTCGTTACCCTCACCTTTGAAAGTTGTGTCGAGATCGTAAAAAAGAACTGTAATATTTAACCCTTATCGGTCGCTAGCCACTTATACAGGATTTAGGTTACTATCAGTTTCGGTAAATAGGCGAAAAATGTTCTGTATTATAAGAATAACATTCTTAATGGAAATTCTTTATTGTTAAAAGGACATTACAAATTATCTGGTTTCAAGTAATTCTTTGTTAATTTTTAAAGTATTATAGTTTTTGAAACAATCTCTAATATGATGGAATAGTTTGTTGTTGCATATTTCACAAAAGTATACTATTGTTTTTCTTTTCTCCAGGCCACTATTGTTATCGAGATTTACAACATTTTCTTCATTCATTATTTGAACTCAATATATTAACCCTCTATACTCCGAATTTCTTTGTGGTATCTGAAGGTCAGTTTTACAATAGCACAATTATAAAATGATAAAAACACAATTTTAAATAATAGATTAAACCTAAATTTTAAACATTGGATTGTAACGACTTTTATAAATATCACAAGCTAAATTACAATATTTGGCAAAGTTAAAAATTAGACTGAAGAATAGAAGCTTAAGTGTATCTTGCGTTACCTCAAAGTTACAGGAGCCCATAGAGGGTTAAAAATTTATTACAGAAATTTTTCATACGTTACTGGAGATGTTAATTGTCCCGTTGCTGATGTTTAACTGATAAGATAATCACGCCGCATTTAATTGACAGCGAATTTTGACGAAGTATGTCCTGTCAGGTGAGAGGTGACTTACGACCGTTAAGGGTTAAATATCAACTCTTATTTACACGTTTATATTGTAGTAGGAATTCGAACTATGAAGAAGGAGAAAAGGGAGCGCTAAGATGAGAATGAAATAAGGTGTCAAATAGTCTAATCTATGTAGACCTAGATAAAGTTAAAATAATAATTATCAGGATAAATAAAATAAGGATAACACACATACCAAGGTTACTGTATATAATAATAAATAGGATTTGTATATAATCCAAAAATAGTAATAAAAGAATATGATACACTAAATATGAGATAATTAAAATTAACTAAAATATCTAAGGATTAAAAAAAAAACGTCTTTAATGAATCTCTGATTAAGGAATCTCTAATAGAGACTCTCTTCCTGCGTCACGAAACAAAACCTCTTAAGACGATCTCCTCCACTCCTTTTCAATGTCACACATCTTTATGGTGAGACGACTCTCTAAGGATATCGGTGGCTAAATGTTATACCACAATATTAATATTGATATGTATTAATAATTAATATTAATATATAATTTCAAGGTTTCAAATTAATCATTATTTGTTATTGACCGATTTAAAGTGGGAAATTCCCTTTCGAATTCTCATATCACCGGAAGTACCATTTCCTTCGACCTCGTGCATTTGTCGTTGTAAAGAGTACGATACAATTTGGAATGACTGTAAATTTAGAAAATTTCATTACGTAAAATGTGAGTCAGTGCGTCAGCGTGACTACTGCCGTGATATTACAACGGTTCCTTTTGACTTAGATTAATAAAAGTTGAAGATAATAAATGGTCCTGGGGAGTTTTTGGATAACTAGAATGAGATACGCGTTGACAGAGAAAAGTGCTAATGTGCATAAGTTTATTTCGAGAGAGCCTCTTTCATAAGAGACATTTACGTAAGGATTTTTAGTTTGAAGTGCAGCGTCATAGATGCTTACTGTGAAGCAATGCTGGCAGGTAGATTTTCTATGACACACCAAAGAGTGCAACGGAGTATTAATGAGAACTGCAGTATACCAAAGATTAGAAAAAAAAAGTAACAAATGATATTTATGAATTTTGTATACCTCTGACCAATAATTTTCGAATTGACTTCACTGCATTAAGTTGTAACAAAGTACCAAAAGAGTACTTGTGAATACTTGCGAATTCCGAATATTTCCAATTAATAGCTTTGTAACTGATTGTAAGTGATTAATTTTAATCCATTACTGAATAATACAAAGAGGACTAAATAAAAATTACTGATCCCAAATATCTCTGATTAACACTAGAACTACCGGCCTCAAATCTATAACATTTTTATACATTAAATAAGTATTTCGAAAAAGGAGAGATCAAGCGGCGGAAAATTTGATCGATTGGGTAATTTATGTTTATTGATATAGACGTAGAATATTTCTATGACTCTTATATAAACTTGGAGAATTTTTTGAAAAAATTGTGTATAGGTCAGTTTGACCGGTTTGGTAGTTCTAGTGTTAATGAGTTTCTAATTAATTTCCACGTCTTAACTTGTAATAGAAAACCAATAAAACAGCAAGTGGTTGGAAATTCCGAGTACCTTCATTATTTTGTAATTCATATTAATAAACTAATTTTTAATGAGGGAAAAAATACTTTCAAATTACGGATAATACCTCTAATTAATTATTCCTTAGTTGTTTCCATTTAAATGTCAAAAAGTTCCGAAATATTCTTGTAAATTCCGTTTACTCATTTCGTTATTAATTTTCACCCATTTAATTATGTAAAATAATATGATATTATTGTAAATCGTGCCAGTCGAGTAATTATAAACAACATGAGACTTGAAAATATATTCCTCTGTTATAATAGAGAAATTATAAAATTGTCTAGTTATTAGAATCACCTTGAATCATTTTGGTATTCTATGTTATTCTAGAATCATGCGTAGATCATTCAAGAAACTCTCAGATGACGTGTGATTCATTGGCGAACGATATAACAAAGATTCACGTTATTTCTCATCGTATTGTATGAATCGCATTACGGATAAGAAATGATAGCAGGAATAGAAATGGAAAAGTTGCCAAGAAAGTGTTGCTCCTTGCTGACAACTTTATGATATTGTCTGCGTTGGAAGAAGTCTGAGAACTCTTATTATAAAGATCATCGTTTTGATGACTTCGCCGAATATAATATTAAAAAATATCAAGCACTGAATATTAAATCGTTGAATTCTAGCTATATGTTGCCTGTCTCATTATTTTTATTGAAAACTTTTTCTTGAAAAATCACATATTTGTGGATTAGAAATGCTAAAAATAAAATAGATGTAGATTTCATGGACTCTTACTTATTTGATAGTAGTAAATTAATAATGAATACATTAGCAAATTACGAATATCATTGGATAATCGTGTACAGTCCAAAGTATTTTTCCAATTTTTCGTTAGCTGAGGAAAAATCATTTTGGAAAGTATTCTAGTGTTGATTATTCATCTTAGTTCAAAAATAAAATTAACTATAGATAATGAGGAATATTTATGCGGTGGTGTAAGATCATTGTTAAATGCCAACTTTGAAGATTTAGTAGGTGAAATATTAATTACATTAGAAAATTATGTCCAATTTAGTTAATCAGTCCAAATGTACTTCTCAGGTAACGTCGTATTCCAATAAGCAAAATTATACTATTTTTTAAATAAAAAAAGACTCTTCTAAACGACTTAAATACACACAGACAAGTATACACCAAGAATAAGTTACAGTTGTTTATTGACAGTCGTACTGAACAATTGAAATGATGAGTATTAAAGGTCACAAAGAATTTCATTTTTAGCGCTGCATTCAATTTGTTAAATTATTTCTTTCTTTTACTGTAAAACAAAATGTTTTACTGAAATACAAGGCAAATAGAAAATCGCATTTAATTACAAGTTAAATATATTTAAAAATTTACCACTATTCTATTTACTTTGTCGTTTCTACTAAAGCTATGTATTGATTGTCACATATATAATTGAACCATACAAATCATTATACGAATAATTCCCTAAAAGTAATTTTAACCGTAAGTTCCTTCAATTCTAAGCGCCTCAAACAATT
This sequence comes from Cerceris rybyensis, assembly GCA_910591515.1. Classification (NCBI taxonomy): domain Eukaryota; kingdom Metazoa; phylum Arthropoda; class Insecta; order Hymenoptera; family Crabronidae; genus Cerceris; species Cerceris rybyensis. The sequence goes on from OU342795.1 coordinate 11,717,002, forward strand.
TCAATTTTGACACGAATCGATTATTAAACGAAGAATGCCATCAAATTATGTAAAGCATGATTCTCAAAGAAGATGCGGTGTCGATAAAACGAGGTGAAACTTCAATCAAGGCCAACCTCTGATCGATTATAAACAAATATCGATTTACGTAATACATACTTGAGATATATTCGATACCTCCAATGACCTCGAATCTGTATTAGTACACACTGTTACGTAACTTATTACAGTTGCCACTATACAACCCCAAGTCCTTAACTTTCACGAAAGTTGATGGAATTGTAGGTAATGATTCGAGGGAAGTTTTAAAACTATATGTGGACACCTATGAATTCTCGTAATTTTCGTACCAATTTTAAATAACACTAATATTACTCCTAAATAAAGTAACGATAAATACTAATTAATTTTGTACGGACCATGTGAGTGTTATCAGTTTTCCAATTCCAATTAATTACTTCCATTTCTGAGATATTTTTGAGGATATTCTGTACAGTAATAAATAAACCGTGCTGTGAATAAGGATAATTTTTATTTGTTCCCTTTTCCCTTTTCTTATGCCATCTTTTTGTAATATATTCGACGAAGGACAGTCGAATCTTCACAGTTATCAACATTTTAATATAATATTATTATTACTTTAATTGTTTTCAATTTTCAATTGTTGGAGGTTTTGGAATTTTTTAACTTCTCGTAAATCTTCAAAATCTTTGAATTTTTTGGAAGTTTTTGGCAATCATGGAAACCTTTTAAGTCATGAAGATTTTAATCATTATGTAAATATCAGGTCGTCAAGCATGAAATTTGTAGAAAAATGGGCAAAGTTTGCTCTGTAAACTACAAGTTTCATTCTTGACGACCTAATAATATGTCTAACCTATTTAGAATTTACGTAACATCTTATCTTATTGTCAGTACTGTTTGCATATTGGCTATGAATACAATAAAATATATAAAAAAAGATATAAAACTCTGTTTATGAAAGAACTTCCTCACATGTGTGACATATCGTCGACCCTTCTTCAACGAGATTTCCAAAACCATTTGTGTCCATCTCGTTACATCATTATGAATTACCCGCATGTTTGTCGTACCTATTAATCCTCTTAACAGGATGCATTTTCAGCTGCGGTGATGAAATCGCAGTTATAAATACAAATTATTAATTGACCATTAAAATCCTCGTTGTTAATGGAAAGTTTATCGGTATAGATGAAAATTCGAATTTCTAATTGAAAGCGTGTCATTGGTTAAGGTTTGTTTAAATACCTTCATCGAATCATAATCTTAGGGGAGAGTAAAGAATAGAAAAGTTGATGTTCTAAAAAATCACGAGTTGAAATAATGTTGAACTATGGTCTATTACTACAGCTTCTAGTTGTCGTCAATTTTGACTTTATATACACGATTTTTGGAAAACTTTGAACTTTATACCCAATGAATAATAGACTTAGGCTGAATTGGATCGCCTTTAGTATTAGAGAACATTAAGTATTTGCAGAATATAGTCATAATAAGTAGTCAGAGAGCATCAAATGTTGGCAAGACTATAGTCATAATTAGTAGCCAGAGAGCATCAAATGTTGGCAGACTATAGTCATAATTAGTAGTCCGAGAACACCAAATGTTGGCAGACTATAATCATAATTAGTAGTCAGAGAGCATCAAATGTTGGCAGAGTATAGTCATAATTAGTAGTCAGATAGCACAAAATGTTTGCAGACTATAGTAAAAATTAGTAGTCAGAGAGCATCAAATGTTGGCAGACTATAGTCATAATTAATAGTCGGATAGCATAAAATTTTTGCAGACTATAGTGAAAATTAATAGTCGCGGAGTATCAAATGTTGGCAGACTATAGTCATAATTAGCAGCCAGCGAGCATCGAATGTTGAATGACTATACTCACATTTATTATTGATAACAAAAAGCATAAATGTACAACATCAGGAAAGAAGATGTTAAAAAAGGATTTAAAACGAAAGACACTATGGAGTGTGCTAAGATTTCCATTAATCGCATTTGTGAGAGTATGCATCTAAAATGATTTAGGAATGAAGTTTCAGGAAGGAGGATATAATGTGTTTGGCCATGAATTAGTATTAATTAATTGCATTTGGAACGGAATATAAATCTGTTTGCAAGTAGTACTTAATTTCTTTCTTTCAATGCTATTAGAGTTATTGCCGTAATTATGTAGCAATGTTTGGAATTGTTCCAAAGATTGTAATGCAATACGCGATGATAACGTTTTACGAGCATTTGTTAAACGTAATTATCTAACTATGACATGTACATAAATAGACATGGAAATCTGTTGTTATAAAATTATTGCATTTTTGTAAATATTACTTTTAATACTTATCCTACGATGACATGTGACACTCATGGCGCTAAAAATGGAACTAGCAATTTCCAAATTTCATGATCCTTTAACGTGTTGGACCTGATACTTCGTTCCTTTCATCATTTCTATTGAAGCGATACGTTTCCTATTCAAATTCCATCTTTATATAGCAGAAACTTTAACGATACAAATAGATAAATGTTTCAGCAAGATTTTATCTTTTGAACACTATTATTTCAATACTGAATTTTATTAGAAAATTTTATTAGAAAATTCGTAAATATTACAATTGAAAAGTTATATAAAGTTTCATTGAATTCAATAGCGTCAGTCACCGTTGACCCTCAGGCAGTCAGCGTGTCAAAATTGAAAATATCCACAATAAATGGTGCAATAAAATTAATTCTATAACATTAATATTACGTTAAATCATACGATATATGAATAATCATTGACTAATTTTTATTTTATAAATTTAATTCTGAATCATAGTGGAGACAAATAAAAAAAAAAGTCGTAGGGCAAGGTGTTAATCTTCAAAATCTCTGGAGTTCGCAACTATCCCGTAAATCATAGAATTTTTTCCAAATTCAATGAACTCAGCCCTTAAATAGTAAAATCTATATGTGAATATGTCAGTGGATTTCTCAAAGTTCACCTAAGTATGTCACATTGACCACAGATTAGAAAGAAAGCTTGGAATTCCACTCTGAGCTTCTTCAGTTCGTTCTTTACCTCGTTTTTCCACTGGGCTTTGTCATCGTCTTCAAGGACGATGAGCTGGCAGCATCGCAGGACACCACTTCTACACTGTTTCTCGATGTTCATCGAGGTATCTCCGTTGAAAGACTTTGTAAAATTTGGAACCAATCCAAAAACGATGTGAATCGTTGTTTTAAAGCAGACATCTATGTATTATTTTGGCGAGGAGCGAACGGCATCTTTCTAAAGTCGTAAATGAAATAGATGGCATAAAAGTGAGCATTGCTTGTCGTGTCAGTTCACAAGCTGTGCCCTTTCTTCAAATAGACATGCGTATACTTATTTATCAACTTTATTGATTAGTTTTGTCTTCATCCTACTGAACTTCAATCTCAACATTTGCTGGTGTCAATTTATATTTTTCAATTATTCATTCCTTTATGGTAGTTTCAAATCATTCATACTGAAATATATGAAACTTTCGAGGATTGACGTGAGGGAAACTTGAATTTCGGTTCAGTGTTTAAGAGGTCAGGGTTGCATTTTTGTCGACGTCATAGGTATGCATTCCTTTCTCTTGTTTTTGTCTTTTTTTATGAATGTTTTCTCGAAATATTTCAGTTTCTCGTCGACCATTGTTTCTGTTTCACCAGAGCTTCGATTCATTTAGTTTGTGACAATAATAATCTTTATTACAATGAATACAAATGACAGATACATAAGACAAACATGTTTTCAACCGATAGGTTCATCTAACATTCAAACAAAAAGTACTTAAGACTAAACTAGAAATAAGTATGGAGGCGAAATTAAAGTAAAAAACTTCAACTCTAGAAAATCTGTGGTATACAGCATCACAAGAAGTACCTTAACACTATATCTATGAAAGAAGTCAAATTGTCAAATTTCTCCTTTTTTAGACTATTTTTTAGAACGAGAATCGAAATTTACAGAGACGCGATGCAATAGATATTCTATGTGTATTTTACAACATACATAGTATTTAATTAACCCCTTGTCGTGCAATAACGAGTGACGTAATGCGATAAATTGGATAAGAAATATTCAAGTTGTGGAAAATCTATCAAATTGAAAATATCAGCTAGCTGTAATACGATTATATTATTTATATAATATTAATATTGCGTTAAATCATGCGATATACCAGGAATCACTGGTCAATTTTTATATGAACAATATAATTCTGAATCATTGCGGAGGCAAACAAAGAAATGGTACGGCAAGGGTTTGATTATCTTTTTACCGATTGACCCCTCTTTTTTCAAAGTACTCATTTAACACTAAACCTACCAAGCCGGTCAAAATGACCGTTTTCCAATTTTTTCTAAAAATTCCCTAAATTAATAGGGGAGCCATGAAGCAAAAATTCCACTTCTATCTAATAAAACGTAAATTAGTTAATTAATCATCGCTTTCGCCTCTTGATTCTTCTTTTCCCAAAACACTTATTCGGTGTATCTAGATATGAGTAAATATAACGCCGGTAGTTTTAGTGTTAAGCATTTTAGATTCATCGTTCGTAAATTTAGTATTAAAGATGTCATGAAGAGTATATGAATTTTTAATGGAAAACAACAGGCGGAAGATTTTTCTAGGTTGAAAGATGTAAATTTTTCAAGTTTTCAGTGAAACTGCAATATCTTTAATGTGAAAAAAAATATCTCGGTGGACATCAAAGGAGTCCAAGCTTACTATCCGGCTTATGAAAAAGATAAATTACCGGAAAAGCCCCATTATGAACGACATTACTTGTGAAATATCTCGATGTCTGGAACTATAGCAGTTCTTTCCGTAGAAAGTATCCTGCTCATTAGCTTTGCTGTTTCGTTTGCAATAAAGCCATTCCTTTTCCCTTTTAGTTACGTGAACTACACCAACCAATTCAACCATCATGGATGTTCTGTGATTATTGAAATACAAATAACAATGACTATTGTTTCTTTCATAATGGACTTGTTTAGTAAATTTTCCTTCTTGAAAAATATCAAGCAAATAAATTTGTTTAATATCTTCGCAACTTATGTGCAAATATTACTCATACTATTGCATTTACTGTTAGCATCATTCGAGCACGACGTGATTCGTTTCTTTTTTCAATTAACATTATTAGCAAAATTTATATTCCTCAAAACGTACAAGTGTGCCAGCAAAATATCTTTCATTTGCCGTGTAATTTTCTGCGACATAAATGAAATAATAGAGGCTCGGGAAAATTTGTCAGTGATCCAACAAATTTGATAGATGAAGACACAAGTGAATATACGAGTACAGGGTTATTGACATAGGAGATAAATTAGCAATTACATGCAACGTATTTTGATTATCAGTGAAGAATTCGTGTCATTCTAAAATTAATAAGTGAATTACTATGGAAAAAAGGTGAAAATTAATAAACAGAGCAGCCAAAATGTCATGTGTTAAAAATTCACATTTATTGTGTTATAAACAATAAATATACTTCTTAGAAATTTTTTTAAATCAGTTTTGTAGGATATGTCCTTCAAAAGGTCACCATTTTCCTATTAATTTGATGAAACTAATAACACAAAAGATATTATATTTCAAAATATTCTAGAGATTGATCTCTTACGATTAAATCATGCCATCGTCAACTGGAAAGCATACTACATTATTTTATTAATTGTTCTTTTAATAATTACTGGCGACGATGGATTACTTCGTCGTGACTGCACCAATGCAAAATGTCAGAAATTTCCAGTTCATATAGTTATTAAATTAATGAGTCAATGATCGATGAAGTGATTTAAATAATAATTTAAATCAGTCAACAAATACACACAACGTATTAACTCGCTCTTCAATTAACCAGTGAGACTTCATACTAATCACACCCCATCAGCTGTTCCTTATCAAACATTAACACTAGATTTACGCGCGTGAACTCTATTATATTTAAGTATGTTAAATATGTACCTTAACCAGTTAACTGTGTTTGACGAGTATACTCGTCATGTGTAAAAACTACCACTGGTTATTTAAATCGTGATCTTGACGAAAACTAAAATATGTTCGTAAATTTCAAGATGTTTGGAATATTTTGAGGCCATAGCAAATTAAAACTAATAACTAAAGGGTATAAATAATTCGAAATAGATTTATGCTTATCTCTCGATTTTCGTGACCCAAAATTCAAAAGAATTTTCGCCACAGTTAACTGGTTAAAGCAAGGAAAATTAAGACGTGGAAAAGATTATACATCCAGTAATTTATGTTTTATACAATGGACGAAGAATATTTATTCTGCGACTCTCTCATAAACTCGTAGAACTTTTGGAAGAAATTGTGTACCACTCGTTTTGACTGGCTTGGTAAATCTAGTGTTTAGTAAATCATTGTTATCACCTTTTATAACAGAAATCCTACCAAAAATGTCTCACGTTAAACTCATTAGAAAACAGTTTTATTCCCCGCTAAAAGAATCGTTGAGCACGAAGAAGATCTCTCACGTACTATTAATCAATTCAAAGCTACCAAACCGTGCCAGAACTACAAACTAAACTGCCATCGATCTTAGTATAAAAGTTCTATTGTAATACAATATTAACGACCAAAAATGCGTCGAGTGCATAGAATCGAATTTACATCAGTGCATCGAAATCGTCGTTTCGTTGGAGCATAAATTTTGAAACACTCCTACTTCCCGTTCACATTGCTTTATCTACATTTCGAGTCTTCCATTTGGATCCTCTGCGGTGCACGAATGCATCACGAGAGAAAACACGATACATTTCCCGTTGAGTCTGAAAGCAATGTATACCTACGACTATAAAGTTGATATCGCATTTTTAGATTCCGGCTTCTAGCCTCGAATACCGTAAAGCATAGCATGACAAGATTAGGTTGATGCTCCTTGTCCCCGTCTCGAAATAACCGAACACGCCCTCGTTACGACATTTTCGTCAGCTGCTTGCTCATCAACGTTCTAAATGAACCGTGCTTACCTAGACGTATCGGTACTTGGCTAACCTCGTGAAGTTTAAATGTTAACACTGTGTCGTACGGTGACACCATGTCGGTGTCTCTCGAAAACTATCGGACAGACACCACATTAGTGTCGTGCGCAAAAAAAATCCGGACAATAAACTGCAAAAAATCTTGCATTTATTTAAATACATCCTCGAAATTTCGTGAAAGTTGAAGTATAGGATTGAGAACTCATGACAAGTGATAATACTATACCGATGCCGTTTAAAGTGTTAACGAGCGACACTTTATTCAACATAGCTGCAATTCGATGCGATTCTTTGAAGATGTAGAAGCATCCCTCTCGCTATTACCGCTTTCCCTTAAATTTTTATTTAAGAGAATCTATTATACATCATCCGTCCTTTGTTTTTTTTTGGACTGAGAAGGTACGCCATCTGGCTTTCAGACGTACTGTTTTATTTTTAATAATCTATCGTATTGTCGTGTGGAGGTTAAATATTGTAAGTATGGATAGGACAAAAATTCACATTATTTTCGAGTATGAGTTCCGTCGTGGAACTAATCCAGCGCAGATAAGTCGAAATGTTAACGAAGTATTTGGCAAGGATGTGGCTAATGAACGTACAGTACGTCGATGGTTTGAAAAATTCCGATTTGGAGATTTTGATCTTCAAAATGAACCACGCGGTCGACCTGCAAGTAAGGTGGATGATGATCAACTGAAAGCTGTAGTGGTAGCGAAGCCATTTGAAACGACTTATTTTGATTAATTATGATATATATTATTTTGATATATTTTTATTAATTATGTTACTTTTTGTCCAAGATATAATGAACCAAACTTTTAGTTTCAAATCGGACGTTTCATACTTAATGACTTAATACATTCATCAGTCTCTTTTTTTATGTATTAGATATATATATTTATTCTTGTTAAAGTAATTTGCATTTTCGAAGGCTTCTAGCCTTTATTATATATTGAAATTCTAACTGCAAACATGCTTCAATTAGTTCGAAATGTACATAATCCGTAATTTAAACGATCTGATTGCCAATACGTTGACTCGGCCCAACGAGAAACGCGATTCGTCATTTCGAAAAGTCCGAAATAAGCCCAATCGTGTTATATATGCGACTTTCATATCGGGGAGAGTTTTAATTAATGGGAAAGTAGATAGTAGAGAGGGGACTCGAGGGAAATAGTGGTCTGAAAAGGGCTCACGATGGCGAACCACGATTAAAATAGAAAACTGGGTCGGTTCTCAAGGACGGTGAAAATTTATTTCGATAAAATTGTACCACTGGATGCGGTACTGTCTTATCAGTTAAGGGCGCTTTAAACGAGACCCTGAATCGCTTAAACGACAAAAATTTCTGATTTAATGTTAAATGCAAATAGGAATGCAAATTTTGGCCATTCATATATAAAATTTACATTTACTTTCATAAATGTTTTCGAGATTAATGGCAATCTTAAACTTCTGAATTTTTGAAATTTTATATATCAACGTTTCAAATGATATTTTTAATTTCAGTGGCAATACTGAAAGATTTATTAAATTATTTATGAAAAGTTTTCGCAAAAAATGTAATTTCTGTGCCTTAGAACAGCTAGGGTTTCTTTTATGTGTAGGGGTGACGGTTTACGATCAGGTCTGTGACATTGTATCGGATTCGGGCGGCCGACTCTGCGCTGGGCCCATTTTGCTGCTTGTAATTATGTAGTACGTGCAAGCATTTTGGGACCTGGCGGGTCTAGGATCGTCCCAGGTAGAGGGAGGCTGTGTCGTGAGCCGTCGGTAAAGGAAAACCATTGTCTAGGTCGGTCGGGACCTCGAAGGGTGTTCAACAGATGTTGGAATTTTCCATATCAGAGCACCCCCGTAGTCTGCGGGGTCTTGAGGCGACTTTAACAGTTTTTCGGACCCATCTAGACAGAGACAGATAGAGCTTCCTTTCCCTCACTCAAACCCGCCAGAAGGAAGGACATTGGAAGTTCACAGGAAGGAGTAGGGAGGACCGAGAGGTCAAAAGGACGACGCACGGTCCTTCCGAGGTCTTTTCGTGAAATTCCGGCGTCTCATCATAGCGCGTGAAAAACTCAAAGTTTTGTATTGGAAGGAAATGAAGAAAGAAGTTCTGTACATACGTGGTGGTAACATTGAATCCTATATATAGGTATATGGTTAGCTGATTTAACGAAGACTTTAGATTTATTCTGTGATAATTTCATTAGCAGACATAGCTTTTTAATGCTATTTAAACTGAATTTGTGACAGAGACTTGGAAGAATTTGAAATTTTGTAAAAAAATTATCGTTGTGGCCAGTATTATATGTTTATTGTGGAAATTACATTTAAAATAAACAATTTATTATCCACTTCTTAATTCGAAACGTTGCTGTGAACATTGTCGGTGAGTGAAAAAATGTAATTACATCATAATCATTTTAAATTAGATGTATAACCCTTGAGCCACACAGTGGGGGTCCAACGGACCCCAATCACTTTGACGGTGACCCTTTCACACTTCTCATTCTCTTTAATAGTATTTTCCATAGCCTTTATTTCATTCAAACAAATTCCATTTGCTTCGTCCTCTTCGTTATGAGTTAATCCCTTTTTCATAATATCGAGTCAGTCTCACATTCTAGAAAATGAAATGGACTTAGGATTCGAAAAATTACAAAGCTGAAAATTTCAGACAATGGAACAGTATTACACCGTTTTCACGTTGTCACATTTATGTTTTATCGTACAGTATGGAGATTAATATAGGTGAAATTCATTACGTCTTGATTTGCCTAATTTAAAACTTAAAAATGCACACGTAGATTCAATAAAGTTTTCATTAAGGAGATTAACGCTAAAATTCTATTTCTTGAACATTCCTTTGTTATTTCAACTTATGTATATCGCTGAAAGTAATTAATGTAGTTTTATTTAATGAATTTAATCCTTTGTTCTATAATAACGACCGACGATAACCGCACAGAAAATGGAATTAAAAAATTCTGAATTTTCAAAAAACTATCAAGAAAATTAGTGAAGCACGATACCATAAAATTCTTCTGATACTATCAATTTTATTTTAATCCTTCTCATATTGTAAATTCTACGAGTTAAAATATTGAACGGTCAATATTACGCTTTCATACCGAAAAATAATTTTCATCTCGTAACAGAAAGAAATAAAACGAAATCGTTGAAAAAAAAGAATCCATGTTACTATTTACACGAAGTTAATCCAATATCATTAAAATAATGTATCACGAGGTGAATCCTCCAAGGAGGGTATTCTTTTCAACAAAAGAAAATCAATTTTTAAACGAACTCTTTAGCAGATGCGATTGAAGAAATATAAAAAAAAGTAATAATGCGTTGGATTTACTTTTACACGAATTTATCTCGTGCACAATAGCCACGAGGATGGCATTGAAAGCGGCCACGAGAATACAATGCCGAAGTAAATTTCTTTCGACAATATAAAACAATAACTATTCTCCTTTGGGCTTTGCACCGACCGTGTTTGCGGTTTCATTGACAAGGTGCAAACGGTGCACGTGTTCCTTCCAGCGAAATACTTTCGTTTACTTATCGCATCGAGCGAGCACGAGGAATCGGAGAAAATATTTATCTCGCTTTTCAGCAAGACTTACAAAACACCGTTCACCGTGTACTCGTTCTGCATTGTAGTAGGAAGCTGAGAAAGTTCTGTCGCTTTTGAAATTGAAATCCTGTCAGTTTGATGATTTATCGATGCGAATTGTTTATAATGCAGTTTCAAGTAAGCAGCTTTTCAGCGTAGAATATATTATGGAAAGATACGTATTTACATTAGACTTCTGTATAAGAAGTTAGCACTTCATGTCGAGTGTGGCACGATATCACATTTCTCACGCCTACTCTAATGTGGAGCTGCACGTGACATTATACAATGATATTTCTGAAATAATGTTATTAATAATTTCTATTGCAATACTACTTTTTACTACCAAGGGAACATATCGAACTCGAACACACCGATTTTGATGAAAATGTCACAGGTAGTCCTAGAAAGAATATTAGAAACGTATTTTATTTATCGACAACCATCCACTCTGAAGGGGTGAAAATATCCCTCAAAGTTGAGGGCAGAAAACACATTTTCGGGAATATCTCGGTAACTAGGGGTCCTAAAAATTTCTTTTTTTTTAAATTGATTGTTTTTCGACTAGAAATTTAACTGTGTAAGAAAAGTTGCCTAAAAGTTATTTGTTTAAAAAATATATTAAAAAATTAATTTTTTTGTTAATATCTCAGGAAAAACATTCTCAATCAATTAAATAAGATTTTGGGCGCGTCTTATGGTCTGAATGTAACATTAAAATATTTTTTCTAATGAGCCATCTCTAAATTTGAGTTACTGCTTATAGTCTGGAAAAGTTATCTCAAGACAAGTGCAAATTTGAATTGCGTCTTATAGTTCGAAAAATACGGTACTAATTGATATTATATATTAATAATTTCGAGCCCATATAAAAATAGTAGGACCTAGACAAAACTATAGCCGTTAAAAGTGAAAAAAGGAAGAAAGAAAGAAAGAAAAGCGCTGAGCACCCGTAGTAGACTTTGATAAACCGTATCTTTCTTGACAAAGCCATTATCGTTGCGTCGGAGGATGACGATTCACGGTTAAACGAGGCGTGACGGAATTCAGGGTATGCGCAAACGAACGACAATGATCTTGACCTCGCGACACATACCGATAAATACATCCTCATGGAATCACGAGCGAGGTCGCCTCTGCGTTTCCGTGTATGCTCATCGAATGCGGAGAGGGGAAAGTTACGCGACGGCATTAATAAACATGAAAGCACGAGGAGCGGTAACAATCGTCACCGATCGTAATCGCATTTGCGGCTTTACGACACGCACCGGTAGTTCACGCTCCTGCCGAATTTCGAGCGACAAAATCGCTCGCCTCCATGTCCACGTCAGTGCATTTGGGTTCATTTAACTGCACACAATCGGGGAAATTATGTGGGGTTTTTTGGCACCGGAGAACGAGCAGTGTCATGGTCGATAACTGGAAAATATAGAAACCTTTTAATGTAGATTTTAAATGTTATGGTTTCGTTTAGGAATTGTAGATTTTGGTGGATTTTGAACCGCTTCGACGTTCATGTTGTTGCATTTGGGTTCATTTAACTGCACAGAATCGGAGAAATTATGTGATCTTTTTTGGCATCGGAAGAACGAGAAGTGTAAAGGTCGATAACTGGAAAATATAGAAACGTTTTAATGTAGATTTTAAATGTTATGATTTCATTTAGGAATTGTATATTTTGGTGGATTTTGAACCGCTTCGACGTTCATGTCATTAGATTAGGGTTCATTTAACTGCATATGATCGGGGAAATTATGTGATCTTTTTTGGCATCGGAAGAACGAGAAGTGTAAAAGTCGATAACTGGAAAATATAGAAGTGTTTTGATGTAGATTTTAAATATTATGGTTTCGTTTAGGAATTATGGGTTTAGGTGGATTTCGAACCGCTTCGATGTTCGTGTCGTTGGATTTGGGTTCATTGAACTGCACACAATCTGAGAAATTATGTGGTCTTTTTTGGCATCGGAAGAACGAGCAGTATAAAGGTCGATAACTGGAAAATATAGAAGTGTTTTGATGTAGATTTTAAATATTATGGTTTCGTTTAGGAATTATGGGTTTAGGTGGATTTTGAACCGCTTCGATGTTCGTGTCGTTGGATTTGGGTTCATTTAACTGTACACAATGTGGGAAATTATGTGGGTTTTTTTAGTACCGGAAGAGCGAGCAGTGGCAAGGTCGATAACTGTAAAATGTCGAACTATTTGCCTTAGTGTAGAGTTCTTTTTCTTTCTTTTCACGTCCTGAGTTTAAATATTATGATCACTTTGTTTGGAAGCCACAGCTTTAGTGTTATCTAAAGTAGACATTGAGGTTCGAAGAAAATTGTAATGTTACAAATTAAAATAATTATTGTATAAAATCAGAGACTATCTTTTTCTAATTTTGTAATCTAGATTTTCGCGATGAAAGATCTGGTACCGTAGCAGTTACAGCCAAAATAAGGGACAACAAATATTTTCAACTGCACCTCGTCTTACGAATAGTTTTCTTACGCCCCTATGCTGAATCATCGTCGAAAATTTTACTTTTCATGGAGGTCTTTCAACTTCTACATCTTAGTCACCGTTTTTCCGTCCCCACCTTTCTATTCTTCGATACTCCGTGTTCTATTGTGAAGACGTACACAGTTTAAATCGGTCGTCGCACGTTACACTTCGAAGTTTTATTACGCCTCTGTCAATTACTTCTAACAGATTTACCGTCTTTTCATTTCTTTAATGAATTCAACAGTGACATTGTGTGAAAAAAATCGAATCGAAAGCTGTTTAGCAGAATGTGCAATATTAAGCTCCAAAGGCTGACGGAAGAAATTACATTTCTGTTTTGCATCGAAGTTTGAAAGTATATGGTAATCTGGAAGTGTCCAAATTAATTGCCACCGTAATTATTACACATTTTAGTAATTTCTTTTTAAATGTTATTTTTCAAGTTATAGAGTTGCATCAGGATATGTTTCTTCATTGAAGAAAAATTGATACCAAATTTCAAGCATTATCACACTAAACATTCTAATTTTATGTAAAAAATTTGAAAAATGTTTTACAATGAAAAAGTACGGTTGAACACCTGCAAGACATTTTAGCAACAACACTAAACTTCTACTTTTCTTCTGTCAAATTCTGTTTTAAATTTGAACTTCATAATAAACGGAATCGTTGAGTTCAGTGTAGCAATGACAAAATATTCGGTACACTAACTGTTTCAAACATACCGGTTTCTCCACCATGTTCGAGCATACAAAATATAATAAATACCTGTTTGTAAACATCGAGATACTGAAAGGTCGAATGTAACCGTAGAATTGTGATTTTATACAGTATTTTGCAGTCTTCGTTTCATCCGTTGAAACTGAGAGGTACGTGAAACAGATATATTGAATAATATGTTTGTTTCTCACAGAAAAAAATTCAGATACAAACATATCTTTTGTTTCAAGTGACAGTGATAATTTAAACTGGTATAATTTTAACATTAAAATGTTCTATAAATTCCGTTCATTCTGCTGATTGTAATAAAAAGATACTAAACGTTTATAAACCTGAATCTCTGACAGAAAGAGCATATAAACCCGCACATTTTCAATCTCAATTAATGTTGATCATCTAAATTAATTTAATTTCGGTATTACAATCTGACGTAATTGATTTAATTTTGTTCTTTCTACTGCTATTTAGAGATAGTATTTTTCGTTGTAGATCACAGTGATAGAATGTGTCTTTTGTTTTCTTGATAATATACACAATACAATTTCCAATTGCTCAAACAAAAATCAGTTACCACAAAAAAAGACCGATTTAAAGTCCGATTTCGAGCTACATTTGATCCAATTTCCTATTATAAATTAAATTTCAATTCTATAATTCGATAATGACTCACATTACCAACCAAAAATAATTAACAATAGACAATTTCCCTCAATTATTTTCCTTCTGCTAACAAAAAAATTAGAGAAATTGGTTAAGCGGTATTCATCAAAAATTGCAACAAGAAAAAAATTATATTAACAAATCGCAATTAATTTCCTGGTTTCGCTACGTTTCATCGCAAAGCGAAAATAGCACTCGACAAGGTAACGGAAACAAATAAAGAGTACGGTGGATTCATCTGTGTCCGTGGACGAATAATGCCCACAGACTGCGCACAAAGGACGCCCGATTACGTAATCCACGAGAGCGACATTGGTGACAATCATTGAATTACTCGAAGCGCAATCGACCGTAGTTTTGTACGATCCTCACCGGAGGAACTTTCGTTCCGGAGGACTATCGTATCAGTCGTTACTCGTCTTGTAAAACTATCGAATGGAATTTCGCTCAGAAATTGTAATTCTCTCGACAGAGAACAAATTCCTCTTCGTTCATTCGTAGTTTTACTGTAAACGTCAACGTCGAGAGACATCGTCGAGCTATCGATTCCTTTGTTGTGTTCTTTAAATATTTTCATGAAACGTCATTTGTCTAATCGCTGTGTGAATCTCGTGTACTTTGTGATCACGTGATTTATGTTCAACGTTGTCCGATCATTAAATTGTGCCAGGAGATGTTACCGAGGTGGAAATGATAAATGGAGATGTGGAACAGGATGACGTTGATTAACAAAGACGTGATTTTTTACTGAGACGTGAAACATATGAAGGCGTATAAACAATTCGTTAAAAAGAAATTCGTTAATTAGTGTTTCAGAAGATAAGACGCGAATGTAATCAAAGATGGGCTTTTTTCGAATTTTGTGGTATTTGTTGGAACTCTTGTATTTTAGGATTTTCATTTATGGTGTGTGAAAAATCGAAGGATAAATAAATGTGGGATTGTTGATTAACATTTCTTCGATGTTGTGATATATTAAAGGATTTGAATCGAAGAGACATAGGGCGAAGTGAGAATTGGAGCAGTGAACTTTGTTACGATTTTAAAGGAAACGATTTAAATCTTTATCGTTGACTTTTGTGTTTATAAAATGAGACAAATGAAGACTATAAACGTGGATTTATTAATTAATAATTCTCCTTTGTGATATGTTAATAAATTTTGAATCGGTCATGCAACATATAGGGTGAAGTGAGAATTGGAGCTCCGAAGTTTGTTACGATTTTGAAGGAGATGATTTAAATCTTTATCCCCAGTTTTGCGTCTATACAATGAGACGAATGAAGACTATAAACGCGAATTAATTAATTAATAATTTTCCTGCATTATGACATGTTACTAAATTTTGAGTCCACTATGCAACATAGGGTGAAGTGAGAATTTGTGACGTGTTCTTTGTTCTAATTTTGAAACGGATGATAGATTGTGTCATATTAACAAATTTGAATCGAGAATCTGACATAGAGTGTTGTAATAATTTCAAGTGCAATATTTTCTACCATTTCTTAATAGAGAATTATTCAAACTTTTTTTCTAGAAGAATGTTTCAAATCTCTTCCGTGTGATATCTTTTGTGATATGTTCTAGTTAAACGTTGAAAATGCTAAATTAAAACTATTTCAAGTGATAAATGCTATATTATGCACATATTAGAATAGAATTGGTGACGTAAACAGTGTTGAATTTTCAACTTGGCAATATTTTGGAAATTTCAACTCTTCATTGCATTTTTTTCTTCGTGCGGATGTCGAACAGATGGAAGAATTATTTTTGTAAGAATTTAGAAACAATTTAGGTAATTTTATCTGTTGTGTTATACGCTGATAGACTCGTAAATTAATTGTGATAGGTTATGTTAAATATATTTGTTCAATAAATTCCGTAAATTCGTTAGTGATGTTCAATAAACATAATAATCTCTGTAGAAACATTTTCTCCGCTTTGAAATACGAAGAAAAGGGACGATGAGTCAGATAAGGTGGTGGGAAAAATAAATTAGGAAGTGGAAGTTGTTTGGAACGTGAACAAGACTTCGGGAGTTCGTAGACCTTTACAATGTTGAAACTTATAAATTTAACACCCTCGGGATCTAGCAGCAAGCGAATTTAAGGAAACTCGAGTTTCTCGAAGGAACAAACGTTGCAGCAGCGGAGGTGTATTCAGTTTTTTTTTCTTTTTTTTCAAAAAAAGAACCTAATACATTTTACAAGCTGCATTTACTATGAAGTTTATTTCAAAATTTAGCAGGAGATATCGTTAGACATTCTCAAATTGAAAATATAGAAGACGAGACTTGCGAAATAATGTTACATTAAATAACAGATACAGAGATTTTTTACAGCTTTTTTTAGAAGTATTTGAAGAACCTAGGTAATTTAAAAATTTATCTTTCACCATTTAAAAATTCAAACATGTGCAAATAGTAATGTGTCATTGAGAAATGCAAAAAAAGAATGATCAATAACCTACCAGAGCAGAGACAAAATTAAAGTTAGGCTCAGTGGCTCCAAACCAACTAAAAAAAGGGGATCATAGCTGAAATAACTATAGCAGTTAAAGGGATAGATTAGATATAGTAGGTTACAAGATAAAAGATAGAACTCGCAAACATTGACCTGAGTTCGAATACCACATCAGGTCTGAGGAATTTTTTCCTGATACATTAGTTAACGTATCATACCTTCAGTCGTTTGAAATCCACTTAACACATTGTACGCAGGCGTAAAAGTACGTTTTTCAAAAACTGTGCATAGACCGTTTAAAAAAGGCGATTCGTGGCATTAGTCACTTAGTTTTGAAAAGTTAACTATATTTTCGAATTTAGAGAGTAAGCAGTTTCCGGTTTATACTTTTTTAAAAAATGAAATTTGTTCAAATTTTTCAACAAGTTTTCGTCTCGAGTCTTAATGAAGCCTTAAAAAATACCCGTATATAATGTGTTAAAATAGATACTAGATACTAATCGAAATGACCGTACCAATCAGAACATAGAAGTTACAAATATTGGGCCTGAGTGCAAATCCCCCATCTTCCTGGAAATCTGCTCCATTATAATATATCTTCTATATCAGTGCCTTGATAATTCAGAATCCATTTAACACTAGAACTACTAAAACCAGTCAAATTAACTGGTACACAATATTTTCCAAAAATTCTCCAAATTCATAAAAGAATCGTAGAATAAATATTCTACGTACATCTCATACAACAAAAATTGCCAAATCTATCATCTTTTCGACTTCTGAATTCTCCTTTTTTCAAAGTACTTATTTGACATTTGAAAATATATATTAATGTAATAAATTTAACACTAGATCTACCGATGATTAACTTAATGTATTTAAAATTGTGAATTAAAGTCCGATTCAAATAAATGAAGGGGGCGGAAAAGTTGATCTATTTAATTACAGTCATCAAGATAGAAAATATAGAAAGAAACAGTATCAAAAATTTCAAAAACATTTACAAAAAATGCAGAGCAAGTCATTTTGATCATCTTGGCAGATCTACTGTTAACCCTCTATCACCCTCCATAAATTTGGGGTAACTCAAAACACATCTAAGCTTCTACTCTTCAAACCCAACCTTTTAACTTTGCCAAAAATCATAAAATTCTTTGCAATTCAATGTTTAAAAATCAACTTTAATCCATCATTTCCAATTGTATTTTTATCATTTTCTAATGATACCTCAACAAATTCCGACAATAGACGGTTAACGTCGATAGTACTAGTGTTAACACTAGATATACCACCGTTAAATCTATTATATTTTAATACATTGAATAACTACTTTAGAAAAAGAGGAATCAAGTGGTAAAAAAGATAATTCAATTCGGTAACCAGTGTTTTATAAGATTAATGTATAATACAGGGATGGCCAACCCAAATCATCTTGCGGGCCACTTTGGAAATGCATCATAACTCCGCGGGCCGCATATAAAATTTTATATCCCTATAAATTAGATTCAGACTCACTATAGGCACTTTTTCAAAGTGAAAAATTGAAATATAATGAGTTATTATTATTGTGTTTACTATTACTCTTACATGTAAACATAAATAATATAATAATAATGCTACTGATGATAATCTCGCGGTACGGAAAAATGTTCAAGGCGGGCAGCGGGTTGGCCACCCCTGGTATAATATCTACTCGATGGCTCTAATACAAGCTTGGAGAATTTTTTGAAAAAATTGAATACCGCACATTTTGACTTGCTAGGTACTTCTACTGTTAAAACTCAAAATTCCAGAAACAACCAAGCCCAACAATTACAGCCCAAGAAAATCTAATAATAAATGAAAATTGAGCTCTATATGCCCAACACTCGTAAATCCATTTTCCACCAAGAACCATTAGTCGTTAAATTCCGTATGAAAATTATTCCACCCAAAAGTTCACGTGTGACTCATCAACGAATAAAATCACAGTTACTCTCCAGTCTGTGGCAAGGGCCACTGTTTCTACCGCACGACAACGGCTTAAGGCGCGAAAATAGAGCTTCTACGTGTACACTCCTCCGGGTGCAGCTTCGTCGCTGTATCCGATACGATGCTGCTAGAATACGGCTACGCGTTTAGTCTTTAACTGGAAGCATCCGCGAGTAGAGCCACAGTTGCGTTGCATTCGTTGAAGATTATTTTCGAACTTCCGCGAAAAGAATCCACGAGACGTTCATCCTCTTTCTTCCGAATGGATGGAACGAACGATCGGAAAAACTTAAGAAAATGTGATATTATCGAACAAAGAAACGACTGAACGAAAGTGCTGAAAGCCGGAGAGAATCGAAGGAGGAGGGTGAGAAGGTGGAGGACGATGCAACAAGTGCATCCTGTGAGACTACTTTCGCACTGGAGCGATTAACGTGGATCGGGCATTATGTAGAAATTACATGGATGTAATTCGAGAGTTTATCTCGAAGCTAAACGAGCTGTTGCAATTCATTGAGTGAGCAACGATATAAGATTTCTATGATGATTTAATACCTGATCGATTGGGGTCACTCCGCCGATTGCCAAGTAATGTTCGATGCTTTCATCTCTACCGACTGTAATTGAATGTTTGTGAAAATTGTTGAGATATGGTACAAGTGTGATCGTAATTTTGTTATGGAATTATTAGAAATTCTTTTTGCATTTGATTGTCCTTGTATGGTTTTGAATACTGATTTATAGTGGTTTCTTTCAAGTTCGGTTTGCTTTAAGTTGCATTAACTTCATTCAAGCTTTAAGGGTCGTTAACGAGATTAAGTGGAGGAATTGTAACGATGAATTATGACGCTTATTTGTCGAATGTACAGATTATTTGGTATTAATTATTTTGAGATTGTTAGGAGTCGAGGAATTATCTTGGGAATTTTTGTTTAATGAGGTGAACGGTACAACTTCCGGGGGGTTACCGTAACTTATTTCGGGATCTGGCAAATAGCTAGGCTTCTTCGGTGTAAATTCCTTTATAGTTAGAAACAGTAATAGAATCTTTGCATTTGAATGATTTAAAATTGCGAGAAGTTTTGTACAAATATAAATTTTGAAAATGCGATATGGAAAGACATTGGAAAAGTTTCTGTGTTAATTGATAAAATATTTTTTTATCGATTTGCTTTTTCAGTGGACATGAGTATATAGTAATGAAATTATCTATCAAAATGGAATTTTAATTGTGATAATGTTGTTATTGGAAAGAACCTTTTTTATCTTTGATGTTAATGATATAATTTAAAGCATGAAACGACATAGTGCTGCATATATTAATTTTAATCGCTATTAGGTACTTTATCAGAGAGTTACAGTTTTAGTGAATTTCAAATTGTAAATTCTATAAAATTAATTAGTTTCTTTGTGAAAATTACTTTTTTTTAAATACATTATTCAACGTCTCGTCGGATGGCGTATTTTTATTAAAATATACATTTGCAGAAAAATGGGTATTTAAAATGGAATGTAATATCCGGATTACTAGAAAAATATTACCCGACGGAAAATTTATATTACAAAGAGAATAAGTTTTAATCTGCTTTATTTTAAGTCCTCTTGCTTCCTTGGGAAGGATAATGCAAGAGAAAAAATATCACCCGGCAAGATGTTGGAGCTTAAAAAAAAGAAAGTAATGCACTTATTAATTATAAGTTTAATTAATTTCGTAAATACAATGACACGGCATTATGCTTCATTCCATGCTTTGAATTACACCAGGTATACAAAAAATAAACGAAATTCTTATTCAAAATATATTCATTTAATTTGTTGCAAAGTTGTATCAGACAGTGGTTGAATTTTTGCCAAAGCAATATTAGTTATATAAACGATAATAGTTTTATACACTTTCAACATTTGCAATTACTGTTCTTATAAAACATTCAATGTTGGACAGTAGAAAGTATTGTTAAATTAATTTAAATTAAGTGGTAACAGATCGCAAAAGCATTTTTGTTTCGTGCAGTATTCATATTTACTCTGAAATTTCTCTAACTGATATGTTTTTGATAATATAATCAAAGACTACATTAACTACAGTGTTAAAAGCTTAGACTTACTGTTCGTGAAAGTCTGATCAACGTTAGACAAATTTTCCCACACGATTTCTATGTTATAGTCTCGATATTTAATGGTAACTATAAAATAAAAAATCTGTAGCTCCCAGTACTAAAATCCACAAGCTCTAAAAAATATTTCCTATGTGATTTCTGAATCACAGAATGTTAACAACCTACAAAATATTAACAGAATGTTAAAAACCTAAACTTCTTACCAGCTCTAGAACGTTTTCCTTGCGAACGTCAAAAGTCTTTGAGTTTCTAAACCTCCCTAAACCCCTAGATTTCAAACAAAACAGATCATAAAACCAAAAAAATTACAATTCTCTATCAAATAAACACGCAATTTTAAGAAGTATTGTAGGGCATCCAGAATGTCATGTACCTGTGAATACTATATTTCAGAATAACTCATTCGTGACCATCTAGTATTCCAATTTTTGAAAAAATTCTTCAAAAACTCTAAAAAATCTAGCAAAGATTAAGAAAATTTCAGTTAATCCCCATTTGGATGTTCCAGTTGGGTGTATCTGATCGGCGGACGTCCATCGGAGATTGTCGTAAAAGTCGTTGCTATTTAACGGATAACGAAACTTTCCCTCGCGAGATTAAGGATTAATTGCCGGCGATTATCTCGAGAGTAAGATGGAAATAAGTGTTAAAGAGAGCTACCAACAGTCAGAGGATCTCGAGGATAATCTGTCAATTGCTGTTAACCGAAAAGCAAGCATCACTCGGATCTTAATTAGGCATTCATTGATCTGGACTCGATATACTTTGGAGAGACTCCCAATAAAAATGACACTGAGCAGCCTTGGAATTGTGGCAGTGGCACTGACAATTGTACTGCCTCGTACTGTAACTTATGCCCTCTTATATCCAATTTTCAGATTAGTCTTCGGCAATTTATACCCGGCCTATGCTTCATACAAGGCAGTACGGACGAGGAATATCAAGGAATATGTAAGTACATCGGTTCATCTACGAAACAATTTATATTTCTTCCCTGCTGTTTCTTATGAAAACTAGCATTTCTCTTGAGAGCGGTTTGGAAGATCCAATCTTACTGGATAGATTTATTATTTCGCTTTTATGGTTGATAGATTTTTATTTCATTCTAGCAAAAATCTCGGCATATCGTAATACATTTTTAAGTACACCGACATTTTATTTTTACATTCTTTAATTTTGTTCAAATAAATGAAGATACTTGTGGAAGATACTTTGTAATTTGTAAATATTGCGATTGACAACGTCAGTGAAAGAGTTTAAAGGCAAATAACTGATAACGCATTGTTTTAAAATTATAGAAAGAAAATTCAGATTATATAATTACTGATGTAATAGTTATCACTAATTCACAGCACAACCCAGATTTTCCCATTACAAAAGTTTAATATTAAAATGAATTACGGTATTTAAATTATTAAACTGTTCAATATTACAACATTAAAACATATTAATGTTTGAAAAGATTTCATTTTGTTCTTATTACTGTAGAACAGAGAAAGATAGACAGTTGTTTCAATGTATTATCACTGCGGAAAAAAAGTATTAAAATCATAAAAACCGTACCAACAACCAACTTCTTCAAATATGCATCTTAATCCTTTCAAAATTAACACATTGCACGGAGACTCAATACCAATCGCGAAATTTCTTACATTTCATAATGTTTCCATTTAAGTTAATATAAAAATTAAATGTATATAGGAATGCACAATTTAAACTAAATAATATTGCATTTATTTTCTACTTCATCGTTCTCCTCAAGACAGAATAATGTGACAGATATTAACACTATATTTACGGTCAAATTTACGGGTTCCTACTTGTTTTATAAACATTTCTTAAATTCCCAGAGTAACTGTACAGTAGATAACTCGCGTCTGTTTTATAATACAATAATTGTTTAACGAATTATCATCTTATCCGCTCGGTCTCTCTTTTTCCACAGTCCCCATTTAATATATTGCATTGTTAACAAATTTCACGCCTGCAAATGTAGTATTATTGGATTAAATCCACCAAATTTGCAATCGTATATCTAAAATTCCGCATTATCGCAAGACCGGTGTACAATGTGTTAATAATATCGGCTTTATATCATCTTATACCATCCAATACGACTTAATTACTTCTCCAGCATTTTAGTATCTCAATCCTTTTACTCAAAAATAAAAAATTTCAAACGAAAAAATCTGACCTGAATGGATTAAAGCATCCAATTTCAGCAGAGCCTTCCGTACATGGTCCATTGTTACACCACCCATTCGCATCGTGGTAAACATTCTTTCGGAATGAAAACACTCTTTCTAAAAATACTCCAAGAAAAAGAGATTTCCCCTCAGAAAAATCTGCGTCTCTGCAGTTTTCCTTTGCAGCCTTACAGCTGCTGCGTTTTGCAAGCCGTAAATGTCTTTATATCGCAAGAGAAATGTAAACATAACGAAATTTCAATGTTGCAGCGTATTTTTTCATTAACAATATCTTATATTTCCAGGTAAAATGGATGATGTACTGGATAGTCTTTGCGCTGTTCACGTGCGCGGAGACCTTCACCGATGTCTTTCTTAGCTTTTGGTGAGAAACATCGAATTATTCGTAACCCTTTGATTCATTTTATTTTATTCTGTATAATATATTGTCTTGATATCATTAAATAATTAATTAGAACAAATTCTAGATACTCAAAAAAAAATATGCTACAGCTATTAACCATTCAAACGTGCATTAATCCATTTATACTTTTATGCTCTGTAATTGTGTATTCAATTGTTTTATATATATATAAAATTAATCCTAAGCCATTCTCAAGTACTTTTATACTATCGTTGCAAGAATTACAAGAATACGGTATAACCATCATGCATAACACGGTTAATTAATTCTGAGAGTCTCACGACATGGAAAAGTGCGATGATCAATTATTGGATGCCATGGATTTTTCTTTCTTTTACAAAATGTACACGGTCTTCGACCCCTTCGTAACAAAGGGTGACGATAGTCACCAGTTCCAACTTTCCGCTCAATAAGGAAGTTGCATTTTCGTCAAACATACAAAAATATACAATGGCGAACTAAAAGGAGTACTTTTGACAGAAACTTTTTTAAATTTCCATCTTTGACGGTCAAAATAATCATTCACTTTGATGTTATCCGATTAAAATTGATTTCATAATGTTCTGTAGGTTGTAAATGTAATTTTATCAAAGAAACATAAACATGTGCTTAAGAAGATATCGAGTTGAGCTTCTTTGACAGTAGTCACTATAGGCATTATAAGATACTACGAAATTAAACATTTAAAATACTTATAAAATTCACAAAGTTATTGTAATAAACGAAAAAGTGCAATAGGAAATCATACCTATTGTGTTCTGATATAGAAACGCGAATAAGTTAAATCGATGGCGTTGACCAGTTATGAATGTGTTCAGTATCGAAAAACTACTTTATTTTTCAATTTTCTTTACTCGTGAAGAACAATTCTAAATTTCACTTTAGTACAAATAATGAAGCAAGTTAAATACTTTCAACATTGAACGTGTTAATTACACTGTAATGTTTCATCGATTATCGATAACTGGCCCGAAAGAAAGAGATATACGGAACAATGTGTTGCTCACTTCTGAACATCTTTCAACCTTAAAACATCTCTGAAAATTACCGTTTTATTATAAAACTTCCTCTTCGCTGCTTAATCTTCCGATCTGAGAATGAAAAAAATTCTCGAAATCGTATATTAAACAATTATCGGATAGATAAAATAATTATTTCAATAGTCAGTCATTTGAATCAAAGTAACATTAATCCCTTACAGTCTTTCAGCAAAATTTTCAAATAGTTGCACAGTCCCTTACCAAATTCTTGAAATAATCAAAATACTACCGTAATTAACAATACAATTATATTATCCATATACTAATTTGATGGCAGTCTGATTACATATATATAGGCGATTCCAAATAGTCATTCATATTATAATTTTCTCCTACTCTTTTCCATTTCATCAAACAAATATCCCCAAAGAAACCATAAGACTACTGAATAAGCCCCCCAAAAAGGTACACTCATTGCACAAAATACCATGTTGCTCTTATAGTTCCTCAACCTTAAAATCTGTCTAAAAATGGCCCCAATTACAGTAAATATTCCTCCCTCCTGATTCAAATTCTCAACTTCAAAAACAGTAAAGAGAAACATTGCTCAATTGTATCGTACTCGCAACTTGCAAAAGGTGTCAATGTCAGGAGCAATCGATATAAATCATTCGCCATTTCCTTTCTCAGACTGTGTAGAAAATGACGATGTTCTTTGGAGAAGCTCGGGGCCAATAAACCAGCAAACCCCGCGGTCTAAGCCTTCGTTCTGTACGAGGAATTCCGAAAGTCTAATTTCGGACGAGATAGATATTGGCTTACATGCACTTCTGAGGATTCTACACCACCTCTCCCGTCTTTCCTCTCTTCCCGATGTTTCTCCTTTCCTCTCAACGGACTTCCCCGGTGCCAGATCTCCCTTCATACTCGGATTACAACTAAAAAGAAGACCGGTCTCCGCGTATTTCTGGCATGGAATACGCTCCTGTTCTCTTTCGCACTTCCCTCTCCCTTTACCTCCCAATTCCGTCTTGTCTGGATGCTTAAAAAACTGAAAGTGCGATTCCTTGCCTCGTTTCCTTCTTTTCGATTCAGTTCTTTTCTTCCTTTTTGGGAAAGTCTTCTGGAATTTGTTTTGGAACGACGAGCACTCATTGTTTGCTAGTGCGTCATGCTTAAGATTCGATGTACCAAACAGTCACAATGACTGGCTTTTGATTTGTTTGGAAAAGTTCCTTGTGCTTCATCTTTTTCATTTGTGTTAAATGAAAACTATTCTGGCGTTCAATCATTTTTCACTTACTACTCTTTTCTTTTTAACATTGTTTTTAATTATTTTTAAATACACTCCATTAATCGTTGATTGTTATTGGGTGGAGAGAACTTGATGGAATTCTTTTTTTGAATTTGTTTTAACACCAGATCTACGGCTAGTAAATCTCTGGTTTATCTGATAAATCTGGTACAATTTTGTCGTTCGATAATTTTTCACCTGGTGTTCTTTTCTTTTTAACATTTTTATTACTTATTTGTAAATATAATGCATTTATTGTCGATAGTTGTAGGGTTAAAACGTGGAGAGAATTCGATGGAATTTTTCTTTTAAATTTATTTTAATAACAGATTTACTGCATTAATTGTCGATAGTTGTAGGGTTAAAACGTGGAGAGAATTCGATGGAATTTTTCTTTTGAATTTATTTTAACACCAGATCTACGGCTAGTAAATCTGATATATTTATATATATCAAATAAGTACTTTGAAAAAAGATGGATTGAGCATCAAATCAAACACGAGGATTGAAAATAGCAGGAATTTCTAGTTTTTAAAATTTCAGCCATTACAGTGTCACGAATGAAGCGAGAACTCAAAAAATTCCAATTTTTATGAAAGTTTATCGGTGTAAGTGGCGAATAATTTTTTGCAGAAGTTCACCCTGAAGGGTTGAAACGAACTACCGTTCGGAGTTAGTTGAATTATCCGATTTTTCAATGTAATTGGCCGACCGTGAACGATTGGAAGAAACTTTCGCAGAAAAAAAATCGTAATGTTCGGATATCTATTGAACTTCAAGAAAAAATTTACATTGTCCTACTCAGAAAACTTTAATAACCAGAGTAATATTAATGCATTATAAAATGTCTCATGAAATCCTGAATTTTCTGGTAAAAGCACTAAAATTGAAATAAGATAAAATAGAAGAAATAGAAAAAGTCCTATTCAGAAAACTTTAATAACCAGAATAATATTAATGCATTATAAAATGTCTCACGAAATTCTGGATTTTCTAGCAAAAACACTAAAATTATAATGACATAAAATAGAAGAAATCGAAAAAAGAAAGAGGATTTAAAAATCTATTTTAACAAACTTGCAGAAGCAAGAACTGTCTACTGCGATAATATTGCAACATACAATCAATTTGGAAAAAGTACCCTAACACTTTGTAATACATTGAAAACATATTATAGAAAAAAAAAACTTAAAACATTTTTCAATTAATTAATAAAATAAGATGCAACCCTTTAAAATGTCACATCAAGATACAATAAACATAGCTATTCATCGTAGCGTATTTTCCATTAAAATAACATCGATTTTGTAATTCAATAATTATTCTATATATCTAATATCTGGCACCACAATTCATAAACAACCGTATGACTCTATTATCAATTGCAACGATAGTATTTTCGACTTCCTCCGTTCCTATTTCTTCGCAAAATTTTAGAATTTAATAATTTTATTACATATTTAATATCTGTCATTAGAGTTCTTTAACATCCTCCTAAGTCTTTAACTCTCTGTCCTTAACCATCACTTTTAGCAAGACTTTTTCCACATACTCTTTCAAGCTCTTGTCCTAGCACGAAACTAACAATAAAACCCACCTAGAAGTTTAGTTACTAAATGCACAGCATTTCATTGCAAAGAAATAAGCACAATGTAAAAACTCTTCGCATTTTTTAACCGTCTACTTGATCAAAGAAAATACTCAAGTTGCTCTTCACATTTGTAATGTCTATTTGAAATATGTGTAACATTCCGTGAGTGCAGTCAAGGCCGGATTAAGGCCTAGGCAACCTAGGCACGTTTAGGGCCCGTTTTTTTTTAAACCAAACTACCAAACGCAAAGTATGTGTCCTGACTGAAAAATAGGCCCGGAATTACAATGTTGCCTAGAGCCCGCTTTAGCCTTAGTCCGCCACTGAGTGCAGTTGATCATAAAATATTGAAATGTCATAAATATAAGTGTCAACACTACGATATATAATTTACCATTTTTTTTTCCATCATTGATAGAAAATTCCATGCTACGTTAATATATATTGATCGAGCATCAACTTTAACGATACCATTTTCAAACTCCTTCAGGTTCCCATTTTACTACGAGATTAAAACCATTCTAGTAGTATGGCTACTAAGTCCAGCAACCAGAGGTTCAAGCATTCTTTATCGGCGTTTCGTTCACCCAATTTTGATTCAACGTGAGGCCGAAATCGACGAAGCCCTTTCGCGTGCCACCGAGCAGGGCTACACAGCGGTTTTACACCTCGGTTCAAAGGGTGTGAACTACGCGACAACGGTTCTCATGCAAACGGCTATAAAGGTAAGTCTCGTACTAATTGGAATTAATTATCGCGCATTAACGAACTCTGACGAAACAAAGACAGTCTTTATCGTGGCAAATACAACGTAGTTATTTTCCAAGAAAAGAGGAACGCATCGCTCAATTAACATCAACAGAAACCTCTTGCAATCCGTAATCACTTCCGAAGTAGAAAATATTTTTTTTTTTTTTACAAGAGAAAACCACCTAGCGTAACTTTAAACTCCGTTTTTATTTATTAAACATTAACCTGCCTGTAGTTCTTGCTTGAAACGAAACCAGAAACGATCTCTAGCCACCTCGCACGCTAATTATTCTTTATTTTTTTCTTCATTTTTATGTCTTCGTTCTCCCCCCACGCATTTCCTGCACGCCGCCATATTGCTACCACCAATCGCCGTCACCGTCACTAATCAAAAACCGCAAAACCACCGACGACGTCGACCGACAATATCATCATACACACGTCAACGCGTGCACCGTCTAACCACCGTCAAACAACGCCGCCACTTAACCATCGACGCTTTCAAACAAACCTCACCATTCTCCGTGTGTACTACCAAATAACATCAAAACACTCGCGACGTTCGTGAAAAATCAAACGTATATTGAAAAAAAATACAATAAACGATTTAAAAAAAATACTATAAAAAAAAAACAATGCGATGTGGAGGCAGCAGCTCCTGCATTCAGCCCCATCCACGTTGAATGCACTCCCGACTAGCCAATCAGACACGGCGATTTCTAGCTTAGTCAACCCCAGAGCAATCACACCGACGGACACCAGCAGCACCAAAAAGGATTGTCAAGACGGCGCCGTGACGCCGACGACACCGTCGACACCCCCGTCTACGTCCAGTCCGATTTCTGATGGTTTTCAACAGCCTTTCCTGTACATCTCGGAGCATGATGAACCTCATGCACTGGATGAGAGAATTTCCGAGGAGCGTCTGCCAAAGAGGCAACCGTCGTTCAAAGCACCGGCGAAGAGATCACGAAAGACTCGAAAAACTAAGGAGGAACGAGCCGAATCGGCAAGACGACAACAATCGAGATCTTGCAAGAGCACGTACAAAACCTGCGATCCTGATTTCAGCGATGAGTTTAGCGATAATTACGTTCCGAAAAGAGCAACAACACCGCATAGTTCTGACTGGGACGATGAATATTATTAACGAGGATTTAACGTGATCTTATGGGGGTAGTTCGCGTGCAACGAGTCGAGCGTCATCAGCGACGAGGATGACGACTTTGAAGAGAGAAGATGGTTTGTTAATGATAAATTAAACGTGTGATTTTGTCTTAGGATAATATAAACAGAATAGACAATTTTTTTCCCCCCCTTTTTGTGAGGAGAATCATTTCGAGCGAGTATTTAAATTTAAGGGTGTCTTTTTTTTGTAATTGTGAGGTGATACGAGCTGCGAATCGAATTCTCTCCTGAAAGACTACGGACAGGGTTTGGTTTCTCATGAAATTTTGTGGAAAATTTTTTGGGAAACGTTACGTCCCTCTCTGCACAACTGTTGTTTCCAATGTTTGGCGAATTTTGACGAGAATATTAGTCATCGATTATTGTCGATTGTGTTCGCGTTTTCGCGCCAAGCGGAGGAGGTTGAGGTTGTTTTTTATCTGTTGTGCAGAGACGAAGACAAGTCTCCGATTAGACAGCTATTTTCTCGGAGTTGTGAGCTATTATGTACTTTGTTAATTCATAGGAGAACAATTTTTTATTTGTATCAGATTTATGAGTATTCTCGCACTTTTTTTCTACTGCAGATCGTGATAAGTCGAATGATTATATGCGTCGCATTGTTTAATACATTTTTTACACTACCATAACGATGAGTGCCTTGAAAAAAAATTTAGATCAAAGCGCAATAAGATCTCGAAGATCGTTTAAATTTCGAGATATCAGCAAAGCCGATAGAATTGCACAAAATGGTTAATCTATTAGTAACGACTTAAAAGAATTTTTTTTATAACAAAATAAAACAGATGGCAATTCTATCGGTATTTGTTTTCGTTAATTTCATGACGAAAGCAATTAAAAATTGTCAAATGCTCAACGAAATAATTATTGAAGTAATATTAAACGAGAATCACTCAGTTCTATTTGTATTATCGTGTACGATGATCGAATCGTTATATCAAACGATTCGAAAGAAAAAATCCTCCGACGTATACCGAGACGAACGATCGTCTTCGTTAGAGTTAGGAGACTCTGCCGATCAATCGCGCTCTTGTAGTGTACAGCACAATTGTTATACGTTTCCACGATAAATCATGGACGCAACTAGACGCCGAGAGAAAGAATTTCAAGACTGCATTGTACCGTGATAACAGAGCTGACTGATAACGGCGAGGAAACCCCGTGCTGCCGCTGTGCACCGGCGCTCGTAATCGCCGCATCGATGCTTCTGTTATCTCGATCGTACGCTTTACCTACGAAGTTACCGATACCCGTGCTATATCATACTTGTTTAGAGCGCAATCGATGCGAATATACCGGTACGATTCTTTGTGTATTCGAGATATCGATAATAATGTAACGTCATCCTCAGCGTCGACCTGGCTTGCGCATATTATTGGGAGATGAGATGTTGGCACAGTATTTTTACGTTTGAAACTGTAGAAAAAGGAATTATCAGTTGGCTTAAACAAATCTCCTTTAAGAGATTTGGATTTTAGGCCGTAAGGGTTTCATCTTAAGGGTTGGATTTCTAGTCACGATGCACTCAATTGACACTAGAACTACTAAGTCTACTGCATTTCAATATATGAAGCAAGTACTTTGAAGAAACGGAATCTGGACGTGGAAATGATGATTGATTAGCTAATTTCTGTTTAATGAAATACAAGTGGTATATTTAATTACCGACGTTAAGTTACAGACTTGAAGAACTTTTAGAAAATATTGGGAACTAGCCATTTTGACTTGCTGGGTAGTTCTAGTTGTTGACACTCATCTGCTGATCATAATTACACGCAGTTTTAGAATTATCAGCGTTCTTCGTTTGATAGTACAATTTTAGAGCACTAATAATGAGAATTTATTTAAATAAAGGGAATTATTAGCTACTTGGCTGGAAATGAACGACTCCTCTTTCCACTATGTTGTTTCAACAGCATAGTGCGTCAACATAGTAAAACAACAATGTGCCAACTTCTCATCTTTCTCTTATGCGTTTAACGGAACAAAATCGGTTTCTTCTTTTTTTTCCTTAAATCTTTCGTTGAAAACTGTATCTTGTGATTAAAAAAAAAAAGAAAGACAACTATTCGATCAGACGAGTCGTTTTTTCTTGCTTTAAATTGAGTGCGAAAACTTTCGATTTTGATATACACGTATACATGTTTTGCTACACGTATCCGTATACATTAGTTGTGTATTGTTTATAGTCACCGATTTTTTTTTTAGTATCACATCGTATTATCCGTGATAAAACGCGTAACGTCGATTTCAATGTAAATCTACGCGTATTTCCCCGCTATTATTAATTAGTGGATACAAGGTAGCGTTTATGTGGTAGTGAGTAAGGACTTTTATACCCGATTCCAAAGATTTTACGGAATGATGATTTTGTTTCTTTTTTTCCGAATAAACGCATTCTATCGACAAAAGACGTGCACCTTGAGTTCTCTCACTTTGTTCTTTCATTTACCGCCACGGCTCTCCTTCTTCTTTAACCGTACACGATCGAGGGCTTAATTGCACGCGTACTGTAATTATCCACGTTGATTAATTCTTCTCTTACCGCCTCGAGCGCATCCTACCTAACAAGTTGGCCGACTTAATTGAGAGAACCCGCTTTCGTATCGCTGGACACGACGTAAGCTCGATGCGCGCTTGCTGTTAACCCGTAGGATCGGGAAAAAAAAAGAAAGAAACGGAGAGAAAAAAGATAAAGAAAAAAAAATGCATCCGGAAGTACAAGATTTACGGATTACGAAAATTCGACGATCTCGAAAGACGTAGGACGGTTCGTATACGCGCTGGTGACGGCAGATAACACATTAACACCCTTTTGGTTGGTAAGATTTTCATTTTTTTTCCTCCCCTTTTTTTTTTACCAATGAGTTACAATTACTTTTATTTAACTTTACGCTACTACACGCTTAATTATTGAGAATCATATATTGTTTGCTTTTAACTTGGCGGCACTGTCAAGAGCGAGAATTCGTTTTTCAGGGTGGCGGCGGGCTGGTCCAACATTTAAGGAAGAGCTATAGCCTCAGCGACCTGACCGGCGAGAAGGAAAACGAAAATAGAAGCGTACCCCTTTCGCATGACGAGACAGACATGGAAGGTTGTTCTTAACGATTATAGAACTATAAATCTGTACCATTTCTATTACGATAGCGGGTGTCCCAGTTCTGATCTTTAGGGGGTATTTCAATTTAGATTGTTTTTCGGAGGGCTTCTTTGGGATTTTTTTTTAAAGCGGGAAACTATTCTGCATTGATTCTTTGTGCGATTATTTACTGTCACTTGAGGTATGGAACATATTTTTTGTCAAGACAAGACTATTTAAATTCTATTAATCGTTTTTCTTTAAAGATATATTAAAAAGAATTTATGATTGAATGACAATTTTAGTTATAGATTTCAGTCGTAATTTGAGACGAAGAAGTGAATCATTTCGAGATGTAGATTATCTTGCGTTTTGTAAATTCGTGATTCCATATTTTGATGTTTTTTTGTTTATATTTGACCGTCTCTCTAAAGGCAGAACTTTAATCTGTCGATTAACGAACCAGAATTCTTGAAACTTGTCCCGTTTCGACGAATATATTCGTAATTAATAATTTGCAAGATTAGAACTATTTAACGCTAAAATTACCGATGAATTTTCGAATGCATTTAAAAATAACAGTAGTATAATGACTCAAGATCTTAATTACTTCATGTTCACAATTTGTTCATTTACCTCATGAAAAACCAATTACATGAAACATTTCCAGAAAACAAATCTTCCAACATTGTTCTTTGAGTATAGCTTCATATCTGAATGACAACACAATACATAAAAGATATTTGTATCCAAAAAATTTCTATATCGAGATACCATTGCATTAAATAAATGTACTAGAAACAGAGGAGCAGAGAAAAGAAAATTAACAAATTTAATCTTATTAACACGTTTTGCCATGGTGGTCACCGATGACCGGCACTATTGAATTCAATGAAATTTCATGTAACTTTTAAATTGCAATATTTATAAATTTCCGAACATACTGAACATTTAAATATTGGCGTTAAGAAGATAAAGGTCTGCTGAATATCTATCTATCACTGTCTTTAAAGTTTTTACTTTATGAAGATGTGATTTTAATAGAAAAGGCTTCACGTCAGTAGAAATGATGAAATAACAAAATGCTGGTGGGATTTAACGTCTTAAATCGTAATTTTCCCATTCACCATAAAAAACAATCGAGGAACAAAATTAAGAACTTTATCGTTTTGACCACACCGGTAACTCTAGTGTTAGACATAGATAGCATGATTTCAAATCTTGCAAATATAAATTCATATTACTAATTTCGTGTGTTTTTACTAATTAAAACTAATACATTGCAGTAGAACCTCGTCGAAGAGAGCACGTTGGAAGAAGAGACTATAGCCCTCGGAGGACGCAGTCAAGTAGTAGCCGAGTAGAAATGTATTTTCCTGAAATGGACGTTGACGTTCGACAACCGAAGTCTAGGGAACCCATAGCTAGTTTAACGTAAGTATTCCATCTTTTTAACCCTCTATATTCTTGAGATTTTAAATTTCTGTGCTATTATTTAAAAATTTACAACTGGTTGTACTTTGCTCACCACTGGATTAGCGTTGGACGTAGAAATACTGAAACATTGCGGTATTATTTACGGACTAATAGTTAAACGACACTATTGTTTTGATTACAGTAATATAAGGTCTTCGGGAGACATATCTAGTGGATACAACAGTGGCGATGCATTGCAATCTCACCGTGCAACGTCTCAGGGTGATTCGTTAGTTAGAACTTCAAGTGTTGGCGCGAGGACACGCGCGAAACCTCGATCAACCACGAAGAAGACGCCAGAGGTATAAAATCTCTTTTTTCTCTCAATTTACAGCATAATTAAAGTATCATTTATGCGCAGTACAAAATTTATTTTTATATCGAATAGTTCTAGACAACTTGGAACTTGAATTCGTTTAATTAAAATGTCTCAAGTCTAAAAAATTTTGTTTTCAAAGTTAAAAGTTTCAGTAGCTGGACTTTTTGTACTGTCGTTTTCATTATGATTATATTCTTTATTGGCCTGTGTATATTTTATGTGCAGAAAGATATACAAGAATAGTGGGAGCCTGTATAATGTGAATTATTTGCACTGGGTCCTGGTACAACGTGATTAATCAATGCGTTCGATTGTTCAATCGTTGCATCGATGCTTGAAATAAAGAATGCAGAAATAAAATTAAAACTGGAAAAAATGAAAGCTAGAACAAATTCGATGGAAAACTTAGATTCTCAGTCAGTAGGTCTGAATTCACATTTCCCATTAATTCTAAGAAATTTTTTCCTAAATTATTAGTTAACTATCATAGCTTTGGTAATTTAAAATCTACCTAAAGCAAGAAGATTTCTATGGGAGATCAATTAAATTCGAAAAAAATGACAGGACTCGGATATCTCGTGCAATAAACATCTTAAGAAATTTATTATTCCATTGGAACGGTTTGCGTTCTGAGTTACATATAATATGGAATTCATTTAATGAGAAAGAATGTCTTTTAATGTACGTGCTCCAACTATAATTGTAAAAAACATACGTGTACCTTTAATACACGACTTATTTGCACATGATTATAAATTTACAATGTAGAGCAAGAATTATTTCGCACTTTTATTTCAATTTTTTCATCTTCACGTGTAAGAAATTTATTTTAATCGAATTCCTCTGCACGATTGGCTGCGCGTATCACTACGAAATAAAATTTGCCGCTATTGTCGTCGTCGTTCTACGGTTTAATTTACAATTAATCCATCTTTATGGTATTTGAAGGACGCAGGAGAGGATTCTGACTGCATCGACCTTCCTTACTCCACAAACATTATTCCGTCACCTTTAAGTCATGTGACTCCCGAACAAGCTCTAGAGATTCTACTACTTCTTTCGCAAAATAGTAATGTTAATGATTATATCAAATTCGATCGTAAATTCCCTCTCGTGAGTAACGATGAGTTAGGAAATACCAGTCAATCAGGCCCAAATGTAGAAAAAAACGACGAGAAATCTGTAGAATCAGGTCCCACTTTTATGGAGAACGAATTAAATGTAAATATTCAAACGATAGAAAGCATAGAGGTGAAGGCAATACCAGATAATTCATCTACATCGAAAGACGTAAATAAAATTATTCATTTATGTACAGATAAATCAACAGAGGAAAATAAATCCTCTCCTGAAATTAAATCCGAGACTGAAACAAAGACTGAAACTGCAAAAGATGCTTTGACTTCATCGTTGAACGACGCTTCCTCAACGAATCTCGAAGAGCATGCTAAAAGTACACATTGTACCATCACAGATGAGATTTGTCAAAATAAATTTGACCAGTTAAAACAGCTTTTGAGCGACGCGCATAAAGCAGTTAACAGTATTGTTAACAGTCAAGAAAAATTAAGATGTAGCGACACAGCTCTGGATCTGTTACAAGACAATGTACAAGCTCCAAAAGTTACAGAAAAAGAGAACAAAGAGGAATCAACAGAGTCCAAGAAAGACAACAACGAAACGCATTTAAAAGACACTGCACAAAACGAAAGTTCTAATGAGACACATAAATCTGAAAATAAAGATGCTGCAATAAATCTAGATAATACAACAACTCTGGAAGTTTGGACCACTCCAAATGTGTCACGAAGTAATTCCGACAGCTTAAGTCGTGCAGGAAAATATAATAAAAAACCAGCGCCAAAAATACCGCCGACAGGAAGCGAAGAAGATCTTGATGATACCGAGTCACAAAGTGCTTTAAAAGCGACGTTAGTCATCAAGACGGGGACTTTAAAGACGTTCTCCAATACTAGCACAACAAAAGATGTTTTTCTGTCGCATGCACCAGATGGAAAGTCAAAAGGGAAAAAGTCCAGAAGACAGCGAACAAAAGAAGGATTCTCGAAGTTACTCACGATTCCGAAGAATATCTTTCACAGTGCTTTTCACAAGGAGCAGAAGGACACGGGGAAAATGGAGGATTCAAATTCTGAGATAAGTGCTTCAGATTCGAGATCAAATAGCATTGAATCGCAGGATGTGTTTGTCGAGCTTGCACCTAAATCGTCGAATCAAGAGATAAATGTTGAAAATGTCTCTTTACCTGCAACTAACAATGATAACATCAGTAATATCAGTATCACCATAGAGCATAGTCCTATATCGACTTCAGACAGCAATGAAAGTAATGCTGATAACGCTGTTGCAGAAATAGATGGGAGTGTTAAAACTTTGACAAAAGATACACAAGATTCTGGGGAGGAGATTCAAGAAAATGTGGATAATCCGGAATCGTTAATACGCCAGATGTCTCAGTCGCCAACGATGGCGAAAAAGATGATTACAGATGTTTAATTAAAGCTTCTTATCAAGATAACGCTTATGATATAAGACCTCGAATAATAGATGGGTCTTTTTGACTGGTTTTTAAAAAATAAAATAAACAAATAATGATCACCAATCCTTCCTCATCCTCTTCACTCTTTAGATACTTTACCATACTGGAAATCTGGAGAGAAGAAATGGATTTATTCATTCAGATCGTATGGAAATGGTTTCTAGAGTGTTCTGGTTCAGAATTTTTTAACACACTAATCTGTATTAATGTATTTTACTCTCTTGCTGTACGTTTAAACACGCACGTTACTAACGTAATGAAAGAAAGACTCATATTAACGATAGTATTGAATGTTATAACAGCATAAGTATACTTTATTGCAGAGCAGCATATCGTTTCGCTTATAGAAAACGTTGTATAAATATAACATAGAGCAACATTAAATTCTACTGTACGATCTCTTTCTTTTGCATTTGATTGCGAATTGTGGTGCATTTCATTTTTGTGCTGTTAAGTCTAGCATGTCGATAAGATAATTTGAAAGTTCAAGTCAATTTGTTAACATAACTGAATTTAAAATATCAAATTTTTTAAATATTATAGAATACTTTTCTGGTGACATTACTGAACTTCCAATGAATCCCATACACGGGAAGAAAGGAACAGATCAGACAAGACGTTGCTATAAATGCAGTGTTTAGTTTTGAATAATTTATAATTACACCGTCACTAATTTTTTTCATATATTTATATCATTTTCAGATAACAAGTTTCGCTACCCTCCCTCGCAGCAAGAAGACAAGTAAGAAGAAGGTGACATGAAACTTAACGGCTGCTGATCGTATAAAGGAATAAGACCAATATCGTTCCTTTCAATTTGAAATTGATTTAAATAAATTTATCTATCAACCTGCGTACATTCACACAACAGGTGATGATGTAAAACGGTCAGCAGCGGTCACATTTTAATACATGAAATGCGCAACGCGTACAACGTTGTGTCTTAGCACTAGCGTTTCTTAATTTACTTATCGATTTTTCATGAAAAAGATTAAGTTCTCATCGGTTATAAATTATTTATAGGAAGGTAGCTAGGTAAATGGAAAGAGACGGTAAACAGTTTCAATCGATCAGGAGTGAACATTTCATATCCGAAGAGTTAGGAAATTATATAATGATTTAATCATGACGATTCACGATAACACCGTTGCTCACGGTCATCCAAAAGTAGCGTGTGTCAGAAAAAAAGAAATATTAGTGATGTCATTTAATCCCTTTAGCTGGCACAGTGACTCGACATGACCGTTTTGCAGTGTGAGATGCCTACTTGTTGTACATTATTAGAAATTCTGTCGTTGAAAGTAATTTCTCGTTTACATTAACAGCAATAAAGACTTTCAATGATCACCAATCATCTTAAATGTGTGTCCATCAATTAAGAAATGTATCAAAGGTTCATAGCTAAAGAATTAAAATTAAGGAAACTTACTTCACCACCTTATTAGGAATGAAGAATAGCTTATTGAAAAGTGGAGAAATTCATTTTGAATGTGCCGTCAAAAGGGATTAAATGAATCACGAAACTCGACCCCAGTTTTTTATATGAAATGCTGAACGTTGAGAAACCATCTGATAAAACCGTGGTTTTCATTGAACTCCATGGAGTTTCATTCAATATCAGGCTTACGCTGTACAAAGACACTCAACGTGTCGTGCGTATCGATATTCGGTAGAATTGCGTGAAATTCTGTTTTTAAGCTTTTGTAATTGTAGCCTCGATATTCTCTAAGATACGTGAAACCATAATGCAAAGAGACACGTATATATTGCAATTCAAGACTAGATGGAAAATCGTTGAATTAACGAAGAATGGCTATAACAAAAGAACGCATTCATTCTAGTCAGCAAACGAAACTCAGGCGACCCACAAATAGTGCCACTCGATTTTTCATTATAATCCTTTCTATAACTAGGTAGTGATTATATTTGGATGAAAAAAAGACATGAACATCGTTAATAATAATCACGACAATGCTTAAGTAACTGTACGAATTGAGTCATCCTTATTTTCCGATAAAGATAGAGGCCGATAATTGTGCACTTCTTCAAAGAAAAAAAAAGACAAAAAAATTATATATAATCGTAAGAGACAGTTGACGACCAATGATTTGTCTACTAACTTTCAAACATACGATCAACGACACTACTGACGTTTCACGTAGTGATTCTTCACCCCTCTTGTCTTAACCCTGTATAATTCTTTGTGACTTTAACCCATTCGATATTAATAAGAACTATGATCGTTAAACGTTAAATATTTCTTTTATGTATTACTAGCGACTAGAGTAATTCAATGTTGAATGTTCGTTATGCACTGATAACGACTATAATCGAACGATATACTATGCGGTGCTGAAGAGAAGTCCTGCGGAAGGAATTCAAAAGGAATGCGCGTCTGATTGGTCAAAGTGAAAGGAAGAAGAATTAATCGGATAGTAGAATTAAGAAAGTAACATTTTAATATAAAATTTTAGAAAGGAAATGTAAGAACAGGGCATTGCTAATTAACATGGCGCGAAAAATTAAGCGTTTTTAACTATTTAATTTTAGGAAATTTCTTTTTTGGTAAAAGTTTATTGTACATTGTACGAAAATCTTCGTTATTCTCGATTTAACATATTCACTGTTTATAAAAAAATATTATAAATTCTTGTAAACCACGGAGGTTTTATACATACGGGACACATGATATCAGGGACCTGAGATTGACTCCAAGACCATTAAAGGCGACGATACCCGGGTTGACGGAAATACCCCTATGACCTCTACGCTATTCTACGAGACGTCTCCGCAGCACTGAGCAATATTTATCGGTATATCCTTGTTCTGAATCTCATCATACGAAATTGCATTGTTAAACAAACTTAATAAGTGTTATTACTATAAAATGAGTTTCACAATAATACGAGTCTTTTACAATGATAACGTATTTCCAATTAGATCATTGGTTCAGCGAACAAAAAGCAAAGTAGTATTGAGCGGGTTAAAGTAACAGAGTACAAAATCTGTGTTTCTATTCTCCGATACCTTTCTAACTTTGTAAGCTGTATAACTCCACCATTATCAAACCTCGCAGCTGCCTATGCAGGCGAAAGCGTCTAAAAAATATTTATCTACGGCATAATATGATGATGGTCACATTTCATAATGTCCTACCGTGTAATTGCCTTTCACACTATAAATTCAGATTACAGAGGGTTAATTTGTCGAGAAGGGACAATACTAGTATGAACGCTAGTAATAAATTTACTCGACTGATCATAATTGAAACTGCGCTCTAATCACTGAAACGCCTATGTATGTAAAATTATTGCTTGTAATCTAAGCACTCGTTAGTTAATCTTTAACTTGCGAAATTAGTAGTATGTTGCATATCATTTCCATAATGTCATTGTTTCCATTTTCTACGGCATTATTATTTCTTTAAGGACGACTGCTCGATTCGTCGTGCAGGAGATTCACGCACAAGTGCTATGACTACGTCGAATGGGAAAAGCAGAGAGGTTTAATTACGGATGTTAATGAATTCGTACATATAGTTTATCGTGCTGTGCTTTAACGGTCATTATATACCATTAGATAAAAGTATTGTGTTTTAAGGGACACGAATCGAAGTGAAAGGGAAACCGTGTGCGAGGCGTAGCGTTATAAATCGGTTAATAATCTGTTATTGCATTAATAGTTGTTGATTTTACCATGCACGACTTAATCGCGAGGGAAAAAATGCAGCACATGCAGTAAATTTACACTTTTTCTTTCAAAGCTTGTCAGTATCGTTTGGAAACCATTACGAATTACGATAGAACAAAACAATATAATGCAAGGAAGTATCAGCTTGACATTGCTGAAATCTCAGTAAACCCTTTGGAACTCTGTTGAGTCATTAGTACAAGCATTTGCTGCATTTTATCGGTAACAGCTCCTAACAAAAGCTCGTCTATGGAAGCTAATTAATTACAATTTATATGTAACGTTAATCTGTAGCTATCTTGATATTTAGTATGACTGAATGTCTACGTCGATGGAGACAAGTGTGTACGTATGCGTGTGAAGGAGAGAAAATGCTCAATTACGAATCTTCAGCCCATATTGAAGGGAGAGACTCCTAGATTCTTTATAATACCTCGATATTGTTCGAGCTTTGTTCTTTATGATTATTAAATCTCGTGGCGCATCTGCTGTGCGTCGTTGAACTATATGGTGCTGCAAACTTGATAATTTGTTTTATAGTTATGTATCCTGGCAGCATGAAAACGTGTTCTGAGTGTAGAAGAATTGGAAAACTTTATGGAGGATGTGGATAGATCGGTTAACAGTATTTTAGTTTAAATAAATATATATGTATGTATGTATATATGTGTATATATATACATATATGTAACCAATAAAGTGATATTAAAATATCGTGTGTATTATCAATTTTTAGTTTCCTTCTAATCTATATTAGCGAAGAGTTTTAAATAATATTTGTGCATGTACTTGATATAAAACTGTAAAAATGAGGAGTAAACAATTTTTCAACCTTCTCTTTTAGTAATTCAAATATTGAAAGTTGGATAGGAAAGCTAGCGAGATTTTATAGTAGTAAGTATGTCTGTTACATTATGTTTGATGGATTTTATGAATATTGCAAAAATTATAGTCATTAAAAAAAATAAGATAAGAATGAAAAATGAATTTCATTAGCGATGATACTTGATGTTTTAATTATTTACCTATATCTTTACCAATAGAAATGAAGCTACATAATAGATAAGTCAGAGTACTATTATTCCGCAATCGGTAAGAGAGAGAGTAAACAAAATATTACCCGTACGTCGACAGATTTCAAAGTCACGCGGAGTACGGTCATGACTGTATACTGTTAGAACGCAAGGTCGTGTCGTGTAAGGCGCGTCCTTCAAGCATACACGAGAAAACTATTAATTAGATGCGTCAAAGGACAAAAATCCTGTATAATCACGTTTCAGAGCAATAATAATCGCATTCTTCGTCAATGAAATTGAAATATAAAGCTGTAGCACAAGTATTAGTATTGTACACGAGAGATGATGCGCAAATGTGGCGTGGGCTCGTGGACGATCTCAACTACGTAGTACTTTTTTCGCGTATTTTACAAAATTCGTAATCAATGTCGTAAAATTTCATTGACATGGATCAATGGTTGTAATAACACGTAGTAAATAAATAAGAACACTATTGTTTTACAAACGGTAAATGAGGAAAATGTAAAAAGAACAATACTCACAACGAATAGGTATTGTCCACTCCAAGTCGACCGAGAGAAAGAGGCAGGAGTTCCCTCTGGTAGAAATGGAGATATCTGCGGTGCTGCATTGCCTATCTAGCGCGCTGCAACCAGGGATTTTGAAAATTTTATACAAATTATTGTTAAATTGTTATATAAGAGATTAAGAAAGCAATATTATTAAGTTGGTTAGTAAATAAAAAAATCTGGACCAGTAATATATAAAATATATATCTCGTTTACTTTGATTTCAAGTTCATTTTATAGATAAATTCAAAGTATCTAAAAAGTAACGTTGAATATTTATAAAATTTCATTTTCTAATATCAATTTTATATTACTTTGTAATAACAGTTTGATAGGAATACATTTATTAATTTGAAGTCTTTTTGTACTTCATGTTCGTCACTTTCCTATTGTCTAATTTATCCTTCATTGAAGCTATGAGAAATTAAATAATTTAATGCTTTGTTTTGAATATCTCATTTAATAAAAATAGTAAACTAAAAAGAAATTATACTCCTGCAATTTTATTGCATTTGTATTAAAAATTTTAAAATATCAATGGATATTTGTACCATATAAAAAAACCCATAATGCTTGAGGCATGTACTTTGTATCTTTTTTTATGTGCCGTTATATTTTCCACGTGGTACACGTGTAAGAGATTTTTCGTAACCGGCTGTGCGGGTTAACGAGATGCTTTCGTCCTCGATTACATGAAAATCGATTTCACTCTTCGGAGAGAAGAATTTCTCATAAAAGACAAAAATTGCAATATTTATAAATATAAATATACTACTTGAATATTTAATACTAATTAAATCTTATAGCGGTCAATGTTTTTTTCAATTCTTCTAATATTTACCGTACATCTATTAAATATCTCGGCAAGACGAATTCACCATAAAATTATAAACTAACTCTAAAATAAACTATGCATCAACCATATTATTTACAAGCTATCACAATAAACGTGTATTTAATATTACGATATACTAAACACCTCACATAAATACTTCTTGTTGAAATTCCTCCAAGAATTAATTCTCGCTTACAACAATAATCCCTAATTTTCATAAATCGTTGCGTTCTACCATCCTGTTTTTCAACAATCACATTTCGAGTAAAACATTGCAAATAACATTGTCCATCAGGTGTTGCACAAACAGTGCACAGTATTATTAAATCTGGGGCCAAGTTAAGTATTATTGTAAACAGCCAAATGTTTTTCCATTTCACTCCTTTGTCCTTGACGGTGTACCATAAACTGGGAGGGATATTTGTGTTGTGTAAAATACTTCAGAACGACGCCCTACTTTTCTGCAAATACCTTTAACAGTTGACCTTCGTGTGTGCATTGGAGGGATCCCCCAAGTGTCCAATTGAGTGGGATTCCTCTGAACCTCGTGCCTCTGTCCATCGGGCAGTGATCACCGATGAGATTAAAATTCGATTCAGTGTTCGATCAGTCGGCGCGCAACGTGGAAGAATTCAAATTAGGAAGGTTCTGTTATATCTGACGATAACAGCGGACAACACGTTTCATCAAACTATTCGTTGAAGAAGATACGTGAAACTTTAAAATAGAGTTGTCTAGATGTGGTGTTAATAGTTTCTGGTGCAAGTGCATTCGGTTTTCACAATGACAATTGCCTTGCGCAAATAAACTTAACAAGTGATTGTTAACATTCGGTTGAAATAGTGGACGAACATTCGTTGGAGCGTTTAATTTTTTTCAAATGTTAATAATTAAAATTGAGACTTTGTTAAATCACTATAAGTAAATAAGTGGAAGGAAAAATTGTGGGATTTACATGTACTCCTGTTCTTGAAGAAAATTCAAATTTTATCGAATGAATGAAAATGTA
This sequence comes from Cerceris rybyensis, assembly GCA_910591515.1. Classification (NCBI taxonomy): domain Eukaryota; kingdom Metazoa; phylum Arthropoda; class Insecta; order Hymenoptera; family Crabronidae; genus Cerceris; species Cerceris rybyensis. Next base: position 11,761,058 of record OU342795.1, read on the forward strand.
AAAATATCTTTGAAATTGATTTTTATTATTGCATTGTATATTTATTGATTTCGTTGTATCATTATCCGCAAGTAAGTGGAAAAAAAGGAAAATTCAGAGATTTATTTAGATATTTGACTTTAAAGAAATCTCAAAATTGTATTTCTTTAAATTTCGTAAAATATTAAATATTTGTAACAGTTGGTTTTCATTGTTGGATTGAAGTTTTCCTGATGATTCGTTACGTCATGATGTACAAATTGTAAAAAAAAAGATTGTGGATTTCACATAAGCACTTGCTTCAAAGGGAATTAAAATTCTACTGAATAAATAAACACCTTAGTCTTTCTATATGCATGCTGGAATTGATAAAAAGACAAGGTGAAAAATAACAATCGAATAACAATCTTTTAGCATGGAAAATCACAGAACCGCATGTTTATTCGCAATAACGAACGTTGATGAATTACGGTGATGTTAGAGTCATCAAGCAAAAAACGTAAGATCTATTTTCCATAGTAATAAGAAGTAGAACGGCAAAAAAAAGTGTAAAAACAACACAATGCATCGTGGAAAACAGTTCCGGATGAAGAAGACGTTTTAACATTGTGCAGTGAATTTATTCAAATCGTCCTATCGGTTTATATTTTCAACAGTGGTTCAATGACCTCTAAATCAGTCCAGCGTTCGCCCATCGATCCTGACTTAATTTTCACACCTACCTGAAGACAATTTATTGGCTACATTTGTAAATATGACATCTTCTTTGTTTCGAAGTACCACGAGGACAATTCTTTCACACATCAACGACAGACGTGATTCACATTCATCTTGTATTCCCATTTCGTTTGACTTGCGTCATGAAACCCTGACCATATAAAAACGTCACCGATAATCCTGCGTTTCTTGTACAAGATACCAATCGTGTTCAAACACATTCGAACACGTTTCCTGGGAACATAAAGATTTTACACCATCTCTGATGTCTGAACTCTGCAAGAATTTTTATAACAGTGAGAAACTGATGTCAAGTGAACACAAAATAACTTAAAATCTATTATTAAAACAGTGTGTACAATTACTTTTCATTCAAACCAATGTTCAGTGTTTATTGTGAGATACATTTGTACAATTCGTGTTTCTTCAGTAATTCATTAATCTCCTCTCCGCTCATGAGGATCACGATATATAAAAGTTTCTTGAAGAAATGACTGTGAAAATGTGCAAAAACAATTTGAAATTTAATAAAGAATAAAGAGACTTATTAAAGAAATTTAGAATGGAGGCCTTAACAATGTTTAGATTCCTAGGTGTGGTCCTTCTGCTAGGACAAGTACAATCAATTCTACCACCTGCCGTTTTGGAGACCATATACCACTTCTTCTCCGGATTTCCGCTCTTACCGGATGACTTGGTCCAGGATCAAGCGACAATGTTGAAGGAATACGATTTCATTGTAATCGGAGCCGGTTCCGCAGGATCCGTCCTCACGAATCGTCTCACTGAGAATCCAAACTGGAATGTTCTGCTTTTGGAGGAAGGAAAAGATGAGATGTTTGTTACGGACATACCTTTGCTTGCTCCTGTTTTGCATATTACGGATTATGTTCGACTTTATAAAAGCGAACCGAATCGCGGGAATCATGACGGCAAGAGTGGCTATTGTTTGGCTATGACGGATCAACTTTGTAATGTGGTGGGTGGAAGAGCTGTTGGTGGAACTTCGGTGGTGAATTTTATGGTGTATTCCAGAGGAACGCCAGGTAGCTACGACAATTGGGCTGCACAGGGTAATCCTGGTTGGAGTTATCAGGATATATTGCCCTATTTCTTAAAGTCGGAAAATAGCAAATTGTTGGACTACGATGTTAGGTGATTATGTTGTCTATATTAGTTCTTTTCTTGGCTTCAATTTCTATGATTGTTACGTCTAGGACTCACCATTTTAAGTAGGTTCTGAACAATCCATTTTTTTCTATTTCTATTCCTGCTTGAAAGAATGAATCATTTAAAATAAATTAAAAAATTTTCTTTGAAGTATCGTTGGCCGTTTTAACATTAGAAGTTACGATGATTAATTAATATGTGCAAGTGATTATAGAAAGACGATGGATTATGATGGACGAAAAGAGATGAAAATAAAAGGTCAAAGAAAAGAAACGTTAGAAGTTTTAGGAATTTTTATAAAAAATTTAATACCAGTTGTTTTAATCAAGTTGGTAATTTTAATATTAATTTGAAAGAGCAAATTCCGAGCCTTGATGAAAATAATATTGGCGTGTCTTTGAAGATGATAAGAAGAGAACAGATTAGAGCAGATATTAACGCAAGAGAAATTATATGGTAGCTGTTAATGACGAGACTAAACTGAAAAGACGTGCAAATAAACATGCAGTTACGAAAGATTTTTAAATAATGCACACTGCTGCTTCGAAGAATCAACAAATACCTGAATACTAATGATATTTTCGAACATTCATAAGAATAAGAAAATATAATAAACACTGTGTTATAATCATTGAATAAAGTACAGGCTTTTGAGAATGTATTTCAATACATTTTAGATTCCCAGGAAGTGTATGGTGATTTTGGGTGTCATCTTATGAATTTTTAAACTCCATTAAACATGCACATATTTTTAGATCGTTAAGATACCACTATAGACACAGAATGAATGAATCGTATTAACATTTTGATCAAATTATTAAACAACACATCAATACTTGTATTTATCTATTGCCCTAAGACATTCGATTTTTCTTCTTTCTTACAATGTTCAAAATAATTACTACTTTTCAATTATTAACCCTCTATGGGCCTTTGTGACTTTGATGTAACCCAACACAGATCTAAGATTCTATTCTTCAAAATCAAATTTTCAACTTTGCCAAATATTATAATTTAGCTTGAAAAAATCATGAAATTCCTTACAATTCAATATTACAAGTTCAAATTGAATGCATTATTTAAAATAGTATTTTTATCATTTTCTAATTGTGCTTTCGATAAACTGATCTTTGGACCGCAAAAAATTCAGATTATAGAGAGTTAAATACCTTCTACTATTGCAGATTGAAATAAATAGACTGCATATAAAAATGGTAGTTTGATCGATACAAGTATTGAAATAAATTAACGATTCTATATAGGTGCTTTTCACTCTGTCCGTCTTTCTCATGCTTGGAATATTTCTCAAGCAGATTTCATGGTCATGGAGGATACCTCGATGTCACGACTCCCCCATACGTCTCTCCTCTCAGAGAACGTTTTCTCCAAGCTGGCAAAGAATTGGGCTATGATGTAATCGATTACAACAGTAATAGGCAGATAGGATTTTCAACGGTGCAAGCCAATCTACGAAATGGTCACAGGGTTAGCGCTAACAAAGCATTTCTAAGGCCTATTCGTAATAGAGAGAACTTTCATCTGTCGAAATTCTCCAAAGTGACGAGAATTCTCATTAACCGAAAGACAAAAACTGCCATTGGAGTTGAATTTCTTAAGAACAATAGGAAACACTATGCCTATGCTAGGAAAGAAGTTCTACTTTCAGCAGGTGATTTTACTTCCCTCTAATTTGAACATTTTTTTGTTGCTATGAATTTCATTTAAATGTTTGGACAAATGCTTGTTTCATGTTGGTGTACAGTGGTATTAATATGCACGTGGAATTCGAGGACACTATGATGAATCATTGATAATATATGTATATGATTAACAACGAAGGTATTAGAATAATTAGCATATTTGTAATTTCCTTGATAAATAACGATGTTTCATAAAATTCAGATTAATAGGAGTGTCTGGAAAAATGCAGTGCAAAAGTATGAAACATTTTCTATTTAAAGGAATGTAAACAATTTTTTAAACTTTATGAAAATCGATGAATTATAACGGTAATATAGAAGAAGTTGAAGTCAAAGGTTAAATGCATTAATAGTTTTGCTGACAAGCATTTCCTAGCTGTCGTGTCTAAGAAGAAACTTGACAAGAAATTAGTTGACCTTACTTTTTCAACTGACAGCACATTACAATACTTTAACACTGATTGATTTAAGGGAACAATGCAAAATTGTCACTGTTATTATGTTATTTTTTAAATATCACTTTCATTTACTTAAAAAACTTATACTCGAAAAGCCAATAAGTCATAGAAATCAATCGAAATATAAATTATTTATATAGAGTAAATTATTACAAATATAAATTTCTATACCATCCAATTTTATATAATAATTCCACAATAAAAATCCTTATCAAACAGTGAATTAATCCGTTTATTTTGAAACTCTCATAAGTAATTTTACGCTAATAAAAAATCGTAGTTTTTAATGACTATATTTATGATGACAAAAATACAAGTATCCAAGAAAACAAGTTTAAATAAACCTTCTCGAAAACTCTCGTCCATATTTTTAACATGTTAAACCACAAATCACCAAATATCTCGATTTAAACAGAAAGAAACTTATACCACTTTCAAAATGAACGGCTCAATTATTATTACCTACATAAGGCAAATATATACAAAGCAAAGTGACAAAGTTTTAACCCAGATAAAAACTGCAATACAAATTCACACAGGTACTCTAAATTCGCCGCAAGTGTTAATGTTATCCGGAGTAGGTCCCAAGGACCACTTGGAGTCACTGGACATTGACGTAATTGAAGATCTCCCAGTGGGTTTCAATCTTCAAGATCATGTCACTATGTCAGCATTGACCTTTCTCGTTAACGAAAGTGTGACTATCGTCGAACCTCGACTCGTTTCGAATCTAGTCAATACTTTGGATTACTTCGTCAAGGGTACAGGCCCATTAACTGTACCCGGAGGGGCTGAATGCCTGGCATTCATCAATACAAAGGAAAATGGACCAGCAATGGCAAGCAATTATCAGCGGAATGATAAAAGTTTCGTTAATAATTCAAACGACGTGAAAATAAAATCGAGGGATCAAGGTAATGTGTTCATTTTGCGTGTGATACGTGACACGTGAAGATTGTTCTGAATATTTCGCAATATGATGTGGTTGAAAGATATATTTTTAATTCTTATACGTCGTGCAGGATATTTCGCCATATAGTTTTGCAGATCGATATCGACGAAGTTATGAAGGGTACTGGGATGGTTTTTTCTTTTAGCTGGCCTTTCAAAAAGCCCTTTTTGTTATGTAATCGGAATAATGGTTTGATGTTAGCGGAGTTGTGTATTAATTGTGCATATGTGTTGGAAGGGAGAGTATATTTGAGTGTTTACCCTGTTTGTTTTAAATTTAATCTTTAATTAAGAGCGGATGTGATTGTACAATTTTTGTATTTTCGTTCGTCCCCAATATGACGATTTTAATATTTTCTTTTACAAAGTTTGTATAGGAGACATATTTCTTTTGGTCACCTTTCAATAGCTATTAGTATAGTTTTTATTGTGTCAAGGATGTAATAATGAAGTTCAGTAGACGAGGTATGCTTCGACGTAATATAATCAAAAACACAGGATCCTCGTTAAGATCTGAGTGAGCTTTTAGTTTGAGCAACGACATTTGAGCTTGCAAGCTCACACCTGATGGCTCAAACTAAAAAGCTCAATTAAAATTACAAATTTCCTCCAAAAATATGAGCTTTTGAGCTATGAGCATGTGAGTGTAGAGCTTTTGAGCCATTTTTCCGAGTTTTTCACAAAATTTCGACAAAACCGAGTGAGCTTTTTAGTTTGAGCAACGACATCTGAGCTTGCAAGCTCACACCTGATAGCTCAAACTAAAAAGCTCAATTGAAATTTCAAATTTCCTCCAAAAATATGAGCTTTTGAGCTATGAGCACGTGAGTGTAGAGCTTTTGAGCCATTTTTCCGAGTTTTTCACAAAATTCCGACTAATCCGAGTGAGCTTTTTAGTTTGAGCAACGACAGCTGAGCTTGCAAGCTCACACCTGATAGCTCAAACTAAAAAGCTCAATTAAAATTTCAAATTTCCTCCAAAAATATGAGCTTTTGAGCTATGAGCACGTGAGTATAGAGCTTTTGAGCAATTTTTCCGGGTTTTTCGCAAAATTTCGACAAAACCGAGTGAGCTTTTTAGTTTGAGCAACGACATCTGAGCTTGCAAGCTCACACCTGATGGCTCAAACTAAAAAGCTCAATTAAAATTTCAAATTTCCTCCAAAAATATGAGCTTTTGAGCTATGAGCACGTGAGTGTAGAGCTTTTGAGCCATTTTTCCGAGTTTTTCACAAAATTCCGACTAATCCGAGTGAGCTTTTTAGTTTGAGCAACGACAGCTGAGCTTGCAAGCTCACACCTGATAGCTCAAACTAAAAAGCTCAATTAAAATTACAAATTTCCTCCAAAAATATGAGCTTTTCAGCTATGAGCATGTGAGTGTAGAGCTTTTGAGCCATTTTTCCGAGTTTTTCACAAAATTTCGACAAAACCGAGTGAGCTTTTTAGTTTGAGCAACGACATCTGAGCTTGCAAGCTCACACCTGATGGCTCAAACTAAAAGCTCAATTAAAATTACAAATTTCCTCCAAAAATATGAGCTTTTGAGCTATGAGCACGTGAGTGTAGAGCTTTTGAGCCATTTTTCCGAGTTTTTCACAAAATTCCGACTAATCCGAGTGAGCTTTTTAGTTTGAGCCATTAGGTGTGAGCTTGCAAGCTTATTTCAAGGTCAAACTTGAGCTTGCAAGCCCACACCTAATGGCTCAAACTAAAATACTCAATCCGATTTTCGATACAATTTCAAATGTTTTCCAAAAATATGAGCTTTAGGGCTATACGCCAGAAAAATAAGGAAATAGACAGGGCAGGTAGGACAGGCAGCACTGGAAGGGTCGGGCAGGACTAGAAGGGACGGGCAAAGCTGGAAAGCACGGGAAGGACTAGAAGGGTCGGGTAGAGCTGGAAGGTACGGGCAGAGCTGGAAAGTACGGGTAGGGCTGGAAGGGACGGGCAGGACTGGTTGGAGGGGAGGCTGGAAGGGGTATTAAGAGGTTTATATGTATTCGAAACAAACGAGTCCTTCTTGTATGAAGAAAAGATTTTGATGAAAAACACTAACCATAACGATACTTTACCCATACTTACTCGTTCTATAGCAGATCCTGCAACCAGCTATGCAGTAACAATAACATCTTTTTGAAACAAATGTAGGATACTGCCGATTAAAAACAGGAAACAATGTATACAACAGTCTTTACTTAATAGTACAAAAAACTGTATATTTTCAATTCATTGAACATAGTACGATTATTTCTTAAAGTCGAGTATGATTCTAAATTGTAAAATTATGTATATTTCCGTAATAGTGTTAGTAGATGTTCAGATATTTAAGCTATTAATTATGCAAACTCTCTTATCCATGAAGCAACAGCGATAAAAAAGTAATTTTTATTTTTCAGTTTCGACTCCGCCAAATATAAATTCAATCGTCGTGAATCCTGAATTCTTTCGATCCGATTTTTATGCTAATTTAAGCAAAGTAACAGAGAGCACGAACGATCCAGATATCGAATTAGTTCTTGGAATAAGTGCTTTAACTGGAGATATATCAGGAAGTTTTCGAGGACTTCTTGGCCTGTCGGATGAATTTTACAAAGAAGTATACTCAGAATACTTGGGACAGGATGCATTCACTATTGTCCCAGTGGTCTTACGACCTAAAAGTAGGGGAAGAGTTACCTTGAAAAGTTCCGATCCACTTCAGCCGTCTGTCTTCGAATTAAATTATTATAGCGACAAGGACGATCTAGAAACTATGGTACGAGGAATTAAGAAGGTTGGTGCCAATTTGTTCTTTTTTTTATAAAAAAGTTTCCATCGAAAAATTTGGTAAATGAAAAAGGTAAAATAATTTCTACCAAGCTTCGTAAAATTTTGATTAACATTATAAAGACTTTTTAAAGTGTTCCATTTCTTTTTCCACGTTGTAATCTAGTAAAATATCATCTTTAAAATCTTTCAAAGATCTTGCCATTTAAGTCTATTTCGATTTCGTTATTAAAGGGTCTAGCAGAATGAGAAGGTCAAAAGTACCCTTCAGCCAATTTTTTTTTACGATAAGTTATTCGGTAGGTAACCATAAGAAACTATTACACCCTAATTTTTAATCCGATACCTTCACCGGGAGGGTAGTTATGGGGTAAATTCAAAATCGAATGGCCCATAATTCCCAGATATCGAATACAATCAGTTGAAGGGCACTTTTAATTGGACCCTTTCAATTAAAATCTTATAATTTCACATTTCACTTTCTTATATCTTAACAAGTCATAAAAGCAGTGTGTACTAAGTTGTTCTTAAATTTTAATCAAAATTTTGAAAAACATATTATAAACATTCAATCCTCTGCCCTTACAATTCGTTCAATCCTTATCTAAATTCACATTCTACTTTGATCTACTTTAACAGGTCACTGAAACAATTTCTACTAGGCATACACATTTTAAAACCTCCCTTAAACATCCGACCTCCTTTTACCTTTAAAATCCACAAAACCATCATCTTCAAAATTCACGTTCTATTTTTCTCTACCTTCGCAGGCTATAGAAGTAGCTTCAACGAAGTCTTTCAGGCGTTTCAATGCGACCCTGTTATCAGTACCATTTCCTGGTTGTAAACACATCCCTTTCAACACTGACCCATATTGGTCTTGTGTTGCTCGACACGTGAGCACGACTTTGGGTCATTTTACCGGCACGTGCAAAATGGGCACGAGGAAGAACTCGGGTGTGGTGGACCATAGGCTGCGGGTGCATGGGATCAATGGTCTCAGGGTCGTGGATGCCAGCATAATTCCAACGATAGTAGCTGGACATACGAATGCCCCGGCTTATATGATAGCCGAAAAAGCCGCAGATATGATCAAGGATGACTGGAAAATGCTTCGATCACAAGCGTAAAAAGGAATTATTGTTAATTAAAAATTGTAGGTCTATTTTAGAATTGTAGACAAGAGCTAGTGTTCGATGTCAGTTTTTTGACATAATCGTAAATGTGTAAGATAGATGATTGAACTTTATGGAGGCTCCAAAATACATGGATGTAAATTAAATTTGTTTATATATCGAAAATATTGGGAGATTCTAATTATATACTAGCTGAGCACGTCCATGTGTTGCTGTGGCTCAGTCTGGTTCAAATATGTTTTTATCTGTCACCGGTTGTGACATTTATATAATATGTATATAAAAACATGCGCCTATTGGAATGCAGTGTTGTGTAAAAATTTCGAAGAAATCGGTGAAGAACTTTGGGAGATGTAAGATTTTGAACAAACGAATGTTTAAATTCTAATTTATATAGATTTCCATTTTTGCCTTCTTCACTTTACTTAGTTTTTGTTAAAATTTGGAAGTAAGATTTTTCAGATTACTGTTAAAATTAATGTATTCTATTTAGTACAATACGATAAAGAGAGTGTATAGATTGCTTTTTTTAATGTAATTTTGAGGAACAAAAAAATTTTTATTAGCTGACGGTATTATTACATACTTATACTAGTCCACGTGTAGAGCGAGTATAATAAATATTTTACTTATGATTATCGTATGATTCCTCGAAATATCATAAAGTTATTATAAAACATGAATAAATAGCGATTACTGGCTGACAATCTGAAACAAACATTATCTTTGGTTGTGGTACACACTCATCAGCTATGCTACTGTATTATATTTACAGTTAATGTTACACTTAAATAAATAGAATTATGACAATTCACAAAGTTGATTTAGTCAATTTAGTAAAAACTCCCACGCAAATAATTATTCTTCGGGGTGCAAATCGCCTTCTTTCAACGTATGCAGAAACTTGCGAGAAATATGAGGGACAGAATTTTGCCACTGTTCCACCAAGATGTCAAAGACGAGGCACCTGAAAACATTAAATTAGTACAAAACATTTCATTAATACACATTATTAGTAATTTTTGCAAACAGTTAAAAACTTGAGTTGAGATAATACTCATTTTTATAATCTACTAAACAATTTATAAAATATCTAGGAATATAGTGAGCACAAAATATTCTTTAATATATTGAACAATATAATAATACCTAATTTTATTTAGAAACAATAGAAAATTGTTTATAGTTTAACGGAAATTGAAGAAATGCCAAAATATTTACCACTTTCGCTATATCGGACGCAATCTTGCAATTCTACTGTCATAGTGTAATCCTCGGCGCACATGCAGAAGCCTATTGAAAATTTTTTTGTGAAGCATACATTAAATATTTAGATGTAATTTCAAATACGTTTTGAAAAACTTACCATCCATGCAATCAACGTTTAATACCTCAGTGGAATTTGAATTTTTGTGGGTCAGTGTAATGCACTCCTTGTGACTGTCGCATTGCTGATTCAGAACTGAAGAAGTTTACAATTTTTAGGATAAATTATAAATTTTATTAATAATAAAAACCACGGTTTCAAAGATACATTGTAACGATATGTTAATCGTATGTCATAAAAATGGTCGAAAGATAGTACTATAAAATAATAGAATCATTAATTATGTTATAATATAAGTTGACGCAAAAACGTTTTTGCATTTAATATATCAAAATAAATGTGAATTATTCTCAATGTTTCTCATTTCTTCGAATTTTTATGACCACTTTACTGTTACCCATTATTGAAAAATACTCTCAAGCAAATCCGAGAATCCTTTAATGTTTATTTCTTATTTAATTATTTCTTATTTAATCGTTTAAATATTAATCTCGTTTAATACTCACAGACATCTTTCAGACACTGAGAACCACGTTGATGAAAGTTTTCGATGCAAATGCAATTTCCATCAGGACTACATTGCGTGTCTTTGAGGAACAGTTGACACTGAGCGTCTTCTTGACAGTTTTCTCCAACAGAATTGGCAGCTTTTAGACAATTTTTACCGTCTTTTGACAATACATGATCTACTCTACATGCACAGACCCCCATGCATCTTGAATTTTCCGTGATACATTCATAGTCGCTGGAGCATGTTTCACCTAATTCTGAAAATAAGTATTTCATCGTTCGGTTCAACACTGATTTCTTAATTATTATCTACATCTCAAAGATTCTACAGACAATCCTAATTCCTCATTTGATGTACTACCTTTAAATTATTTAAATATTAGACATAAGTATTATTTAAATATCATTACATTTTATTTTCTAACGTTGCATCACAATTATTGCTTTGCATGATTTAAAATTGAATAAAGCACATATACCATATCTATTGTTTAAAATACTTGTTGTTAACGAAGATTTTTTTGATCTTAGAATGAAGTTGATTCATGTAATTAACATTACTTCAAGCAGTTAGTCTGTGCTGATAAACTTAACATTGTAAGAAATTCATTACTGTCTTACTGAACATTTAGAAATGAATGCAACTCTCAGCACATACAAAACTTTTCTGTATTTTCAAATGTTCTATGGCTTTCCAAAATGCGATATTTTTATGTTAGAATCGAAGCAGAGTATAATTATATCGTTGTGAGAAAAATGTTTCATTGGATTAGACCAGAGGAGATCCAAACAGGTCCGAAGGCGTGAAAATCATTCTGATAAAGAAACCGGTTTTCTAAGTGCCGATGGTAAAAAAAATACAGTAAGATATTTACCAATACTTTGTAAACACCCGTCATTACGAGGATTTGGATGATGTTTCAAAGTGCAAGCACAAAATCCGGTGACGCAATAACTGTCTTTGATGTAACAATTGCGATTCGTTTGGCAAACTTGTCCCAAACCTAGAAAATTAAATGGATTACAGACATTAAAATTAGAAGAATTACAGATAATTCTCATATATCAAACATTAAAAACTTTCATTCATTTTTACACTTTAAAGTTTACCGTTCATTACTTGGAAAAATACTAATTGATTAAGAAATAATAAATTATTATAATAAGAAATTAGTATGTTTAGTGTACAATAAAATAAAATATAGTTGATGATTATTACAAATTTGAGAAAAATTATTTTTATTAGGTTGAGAGAAGAGTTCAGTGGAAACACCTGCTAAAAATTGTATTTTAATAAAAAGAAACAATAGCGTAGCCACACCTAGAGCTAAATATAATTCTCATGCAACAATGATCCAGAAAATAATGATTGTAAGTAGTGATTCACATGTACGAATTAAAAAGACGTTCAGCCATGCATACGTAAGTCCTATTGTTTTAACGTGATTGCGTGTCACGACATGGATTTGTTTCATTGCACTGAAGATTCATCAGCTACTGGATTGCTGTGCATTGTTAAACATCAATTTATTTCTGAACAATACATCGTTTTCACGTTTCACTGACTTATGTAAATTATGTCTATAAAAATAATGCAAAGTAGCCGGAAATACGATGTGAAGATAATTAGACTTTATTTTTAATTGAATAACGTAAAACTAAATCTCAATTAACATAGAATACTCTAAATATAAACTAAAAAATCTGTTTCCCCTGTGTTAAAAAAAAGTATTTTAAATCGTTGGTCACATGTAAAATCACCTTAACAGAGACAATAAATAAATAAATAAAAATTTGCTTGTAAAATACTATAACTAAATTGAAGATCTTGAAGTGAGAATACAAGGTCTTTCTATCACTGATATTTACATAGACATACTTAAATAATAAGGGATTCATATGAAATGGAAATAACAAATATCATCTCAAAATTCTATATTCAAGTTTCTAAAAAAAGTAGATCAGTCTAGCTGAAAGGAAATTTATTCTGAGAAAAAAATTATAACAGAGATTCATTTCAATACAAAAAAAAGTCACAAAGCTTTCTGTAACGGGATCAAAACAATATATCATTTACATTTTTTCTGTCCCAGCAGGAAGAAAGTTATAGGAATAATTATAGACTGACACGTTTAACAGGAAATAGGAGTAATCTATGGGAAAGAAAGTGTACTCACCAACAGACTCGTAACACCTTTCTTCCGCGTAGTGGGATCCGTCTGAACACTGACAGGTATTATCCTTACATTCCGAATAGGGTGCGAAGGTCACCCTGCATTGAACGTCCGCCTCGCAGGGGTCACCGATGGCACTTGCAACTGCAAAGGGATAATTACTGGTGTACACTTTAATTTGTTTCATTTGCTACCGTAGAACTGCATCTCTTGCGACTCGAAAATAAAATTCAGACACTTCTTAATTAAAAAATGGGTAATGTCATTTGTAAATGAACTTTAACGGAATCTCGGACTTTTGTTATGTACCAGCTTTTACGCTAGACTATCAATAAAATTTTTAAGGCGGATGTTTGTTTGGAATTTTGAGAATTCTCTTTGAATTGTGAGAGATAGTGGTTAGATTAATTCCTTAGGTATTTAATATACTAATTGTAAGATACTTCTATATTTTTGTAGAGATGGAAAAACGCCTTTACATCATACAATTATTTTCTTTGTTTTAGTTTTAATTTATAGTGTCCGATGTAATAGAAATCACTGGTTTTCTAGTGAAACAATTTAATGTTCGATTATGATATACGTAATTAGAAAAGAAATCGTGGGACGAGGGGCCAATTTAATATTAATTACATCATATATTTGTATGTTAAGAAAAATGAATATTGAAACATTTATATAGAGACACGGAGTATATTCTTAAGATTTAATGATTTAATTGCATCAAGAGTAATCTGATGGTACTTAATTGATGGCAATTTATTAGTTTATAAGCGTTTCCTTTTTAATTACTCGTGGGGCAGTCTTGAAGGGTTTATTAATAATTGAATTCTAAGTTTATTAATGACTCAAGTGAAGCTTTCCTACGTTCCATTAAGCAATGTAAAAAAATTAATATCTTACGATGACGAAGAAATGCCAAATTTAAAGTTTACTTCAATCACGTTCCATGAAATCCAAGATTAATATAATCAAAAAAATTAAACGCATTATTTGCTACAAACATTATGTTTAACGTTGACATTTTCAAAATTCCAATTGTGTTTTTCGCAGTAATCAAAAAGATACATATAATTAATAACTTTTACACAAACATATCATCATCACTGTGAGAAAAGTATGCAACTAAATCTCTCACGTTCGTCCTTGAGAATGAAACCACCGCAGGCAAAATTCCAAGAAATTGTTCTGAAAACTCTTCACCTTAAGAACTGCATTTTATTACACGAGCAAAGGTTGAAACATATCAATTATACGATTAGAACTATAATCAAAACTACCACTTACACGCTCAAAATTACACACCTTTATGCATTAACTTTCCATAAAAGTTCTCTCAATAATAATAAAAACTTACCGATTAAAGCACCCAAATACAACCACATCTAATTTTTGCATTCTTACATGTTTCAAGAGCAAATAATCTCTTTAAAATAAAGTCCACAAATATTACATTAGCATTGCACGTTAAATATTGAACAGTAGCAGATTTTAATAATTGTACTATTTAACACTAAACCTACCGACGTTATATCTACTAAAATCTAAATATACTCAATAAGGACCTTACACAAAGAGAAGTGGCGAGATAAAGAAGATAATTAATTAACTCATTTTGCTGTTGTAAGATAGAAGTGGAATATTTACTTCATGGCTACTCTATGAATTAAGATAATTTTTAGAAAATATTTTGGAATCGGTCTTTTGACCGCCTTGGTAGGTTTAATGTTAATAATAATGGAATACATTTCTGATAAATCCGCAAATCTCTGTAACTTTTGAGAAGCAATTAAATTTATGATATGGCAAGCATGAATTATAGAAATTATGCTTAATTTTTGCTGGATCGACGAGCACGAGGAACGACACGCTCCAGGAGGCGGGAGGCCGTGAGAAAGGGACGAGAGCAGCAATAGGGACGAAGGAAGATCACCGTGGAATCACGTTTCTGAGGTCGGTGACACCGATTCTATGTCGCCGAATAGAACAATTAATTGAAGTTTTCTAGAGCACACTGATCTCTTCCTTATAAAACACAGTTTAAATAACATCTAATATATATTAAAATTCATACTGGTATTGCAAAGTAGCTGTGATTATAATTGTCTGCAAACTTTACATACGCGCCATTTTATAAGGTGTTATAGAGGATCTGAAGAATTTACTGTTTACGAATTTTCTTTTTTTAAATTTAGGACTGGAATAAATAAAAAATATATGTTGAAAAAAATGTAAACGAAACTATTCTAGTTTGTTAACTTTATAGCAATATGGGTTGCCAGTGATGTTTGGTTAATTTTCAAAATTATGGGCGATGTTTAATTTTTCATTAATTTATTTATCGGTCCAATGTTGCTGTTTGTAATTTTTATAGTTTTTTTCGTTTACAATTGTTATAGTTTTTCCTTTGCTTTCTGACGTAATACAGGGTGGTCAATTGAGTTCAAAACGTGCATTTATACGTTTCATCAAAGGGTAAATGTAAATTTTTTATATATAAGTCCACTGACTTCTGGACTACTTTGCATAATTTAAAATAAAACTTTAACAATTTAAATTTATTATTTAATGTTGAAATATGTTATTTTAAAGGAACGCCAACATTGTTCTTATTTCTGTTTTGTAAGAATATTGTAACATTCAGTGATAGCAGCAGGTCCTTTTTGAATAGGTATAAAAAAAATGAAATTGGAATACGAATGACGCAATGACATAAAAATTAATTTACATATGAAAACTCTACCTTTCAGACATCGAACGTGCGTGCGATTCTTGTAGACAATATAATCTTCTTTGCACAAACAGGCTTCCTGGTTCCAACAATACGCATTCTTCATACAGTCGTCATCGTAACGACATTTCGCCAAGGTCTCTGAAAAATATGCATTTATAGTTTACTGGAACATATCGTATCACAATTATTATGATTATTATTACTTATTATTATATCTCCAAGTATTATTCAAATTATTACAATTCTTTTATCATTCTGTATTAAAAAATGTATCTTTAAACTTTCATTCTAATTATCAATGTTAAAACAGTACAAAATAATTCAACTAATTTTCTTCTGTACTATTCTTTTCAATCTCTTTGATGAATACACAAAAACGAATCATTTTCACCATCACTCATAATTAAAAAGATTATCATTCCTCTTCACACTCAAATAAAATCGTGACTTTGCATCACATTGAAGCAGAAAGTTCTCAAAATAAGATACAGCGTCTAGTCGGAAAACTTCCAAATTGGTAAACCTTCATAACAGCACTTTTATTAATATTCTTACTTCATACCATCCAAATTAATTAGCCAACAAAAATTTGTTAACATCTCCTTTCAGTCAAATCAAATTCTCTGCCTATATCCCGTAAAATCCGCCATCTCCAAAAAATCTTCAAATCTCAAAAAAATTCACTTATTCCACTACCAAAAATAATCTACCCCATAATTTTAAATATTTCACCTTCCTCCCCACAACTAATTACTTATTTCATTATTCTCCCATGCAACCAATGAAATTAATACATTAATTACAATCTATCCCTCCACCTAAAATAACCTTCAGTCTTTCCATGGCGTCAAAGCAGAAATCCGTCAATAATCGTCACACGAAACGTAAAACTGTCGCGTGACAAAGAGGTCTCGCCTTAATCCCCATCGATCGAAAGTTTACCGTCACACGTGGAGCAACCTATCGACCCCCATGTGCCCAGATGGTCGAGATACCTACGAGGGGGTGGCGTGCGATCGTTGCATCGCGGTGGATCCTCGTTGACGTAAGAGATCGTGGCGCATACGGTGACAGGCACGAGGACGAGGAGTCCGGAGAAACCGGCCACCGTCCTCGTCGTCGTCATCCTCGTGACGCCGGTGGAACGTCTTCCTCGGGACGTTCCATAAGGCCCGATCCGGTTATCGCCATTACCGATCGCGAGGACGTTCGATCGTCCGTTGGTAGACCGTTGTTTAGCCAGAATTTTTGCAGCCAAATTACGGTCTTTATGCTGTCACCAGCTCTATGGTGTCTCTTTTGGTGTCCCTTTGACTGCTTGGGTTACGTAATGGAGATGGGTTACGACGACGAAGACCTGGCTTGTTGTGTAGCTCATCACGTCGCATTCGTTGGCATTGTTGTCATTGACACGGCGGAATCTTTTGAAGGTGATCGTTTTTTTTTTTGGAAATTTGTATATGGCAGTTTTGTTGCAACTGGTTTGAAATGGTTGAAGAGATCGTTAGTGGTGTCATTTTTTGGATTGGTTATTTCGCACGTGGTTTGGATGTGGAATGAATTAAATGTATGGAAAAGTATTAGTCTTTTCTTCAAGTATATATATGTAACTGCTTTTGATCGATATTTGATAACATGTTAATTTTCTGGTCGATTGATAATTTTAGAAAATTGTGGTGAACTGAATGATCGATGAAATATTGTGTATTTGACCCTGCTTTTGATATAAGTTCTAATAATTTGTTTAGTTCTTTGTTCACAAGGTGGAGGCGTTATTGACAGAAGATCCGTTTTAAATGCAAGAACAACTTGGAGAACAATTAGGAGTGGGTAAAGAAACATTTGCAAGGCTTACATTATGTGAAAATAAAATTAACACGTTGACTGCCATGGGGGTCACCGGTGACCGGCGCTATTAAATTCAATGAAATTTGATGTCACTTTGAAATTGCAATATTTATAAATTTTCAGACATACTGTATATTTAAATTTTGCTGTTTAAAAGATAGAGGTCTGCCGAATACCTCTCTATCTGTATCTCTAAAGTTTCTGTTTTACAAAGATGTGAATTTAATAGAAAAATTTCGCTTCAGTAGAAACAGTGAAATTAACGAAATACGGTTGGCGTTCAACGTGTTAAATTAAAAAAAGACTAAACTTTTGCATACACCTAATACTTCTGTAGAAGAATGCAATTTTAAAGATCAAGATCATTTATTGTTAGAAATTTGTTATTTGGATGAAAGGCTGTGGAAATATTCAGAATCTGGAAGATGTATGAATTTTGAGTATTGTATGATGAAAGAATAAATCATATAGAAGAGATACGGTTTATGATAGAAGTGGTCAAATATGAGGTCTATTTGTTTTCCATATACTTGATCTTTTCAATTGTTACAAACTATTCATAGTTAATCTATTAATTAAGTATTTAAAATGCACTTGAGTCTATATACCATAGGTCAACCACCTACAATTACTATCTACAATGGTTTTCCCATGTCTGACACTGAATGGCATATATCACTTAAAATCTTAGCTTCCATCTTAAGTGGATTAATTAAAAGTACATTCATGTTTCCCACATTTTCAGTCCGAAGCAACTAAATGAATCGCAATGACTTTACAACAGTTGGAATAACTTTAAATTGATTATAATTTTCTTTAAATTATTATTTAACCGATACAAAAAATTCCAATGTCATTAATTTAACAGGAAACCCAATTTAATAGTGATACATTAATTTTACTAGTTTAGAATCATTTTTAAATATCGCATAGCAGTTGCAACATTTACACAAATCGATAATCCGATATTCTGGAAATTAGAACAACGACTACTCGAAGACCGCATTCTATTATTCTCAGAAACTGTCGAGTTTACCGATTTACAAAGTAAAATTAGAAAATCCTCCAACCAATTAACGATGTTGGTATACCGTTCGTAACTTCCCGGTATGCAAATACAACGAACGACTTATTGATTTCCGACAATTCGTTGGCTAATAACATCCGCAGCACCACGAAATGGTTTCCCTGATTATGAGCAACCCTTGCGAATGGCTCTCGCGGTAATGAGTGGTTTTCGCTCTATGGCTTTCAGAATTTCGTAGACCTTCATTAGGAATTAACGAGCCGAAATGTGCCAATTTGCAGCAACGTTTCGTTGCCATTATTCCAGAGAGCACGAACCGCGTTTTCATCTATCCTTGACTCAATTGAATGAGATTTCAATAACATTGAATAACCGTTCTATGGTTAAACTATTCCTTTCTTTTATTTGTTTTCAATATGCTCAATTTTTATTTTAAATTATTTAAATAATCTGTTTAAGTAATCTAATTCAAATAATCTTATTTAAATAATCTAGAATCAAAAATTGAACATATTGGATATAATTTCTATAAATGCTATTCAAAATATTGAATAGCATGTTGAACAAAAGAATCTTATATAAATAATTATTTTAATTTTTATTTTAATTATTATTATGTTAGGTTTTTATTATAGAGATTAATTTGTTATTGATATTCTAGTTAAGAATAACAAAAAGAGTGTGCAGTTTTTACGGTTAAGGTTTATAGAATAAAAATTACTGATTATTGATTTGAATTTCCCACGTTCTGTAAATTCATATCAGAGGTTTCTTGGTCGACAAAAGAACTAATTTTCTTGGCATTATATTTCACAAAAGAAAATGCCCGGTCCGTTAGCTTGAGGTGAGATTAAATACCATTGCGGTTTCGTAAGCTGATAACGGTAGAAATGTGTCAGACAACGATGCAAGTATCAATTAAAATAGATTAAACAATATTATACAATAGACAGGAAATTGTTGGATAACAATTATATAAATATTTCTATCAACAAAACGCTACTTTATCTCCGAAGTTACTAATACTAAACCGTCAAGAATCATAAAATAAATGATCTAACAAATAATTTCCAACATTGAAGTTTCTCAAATTTCCAACATTTATTTTTCATTCTTTTGTAGCCAACTTTATACTGATGCCTTTACTTTATTATTTCCTGTGTTTCTTTAATTACCCATCGAATCGGAAAGATAAAGTTGATTCATGACTATTTACTCAGTTCATTAACAACCTGACGTGCAAATAAGTCCCACTGTATCATCAGTGACAAATAGTACGCGCTAACTCATTCATCGAACAAACGAGGCCTCGTTCGCAGTTAACTTTAATTAGATGGCTGTATTTAATCGAAACAATGACGTAGGTTAATGCAAGAGACGAGCACAAAGCCAAGTGACATCCCCGGTCTTCCTGTGCTCATCCTTGATGCAACACTGAATAACCGGTTTAAAAGGAGACGGCAACAATTGTGTATATATTAATAGATAGCTGTACCGAATAAATACGTTGAATTTCATTGTTATGCTCTTATTTTCCTCGTTTTCAATTTAATCCGTATTAAACATGGTAGGCCATATGTCACAAACTGTACTAAAGTTAAGCAGATTTTTTAAATATCATCTTGATTTTAGTTCGTGACTCTTGGCTCATTTTGTATAATCCTAATATTAATATGTATATTAATATATAATTCTAATGTTAATGTTGGTTATCTAATATTGAATTCGTGATTCGAATTACAATTTACATGGTAATTTTGTTTTATACTGATAATGATAATTTTCATAATTACGTTAAATTTTCTCTGTCCTCGTTTGCATGTTTTTCTTTTGTATCTTATCTTTAAAGTTCTTATGTAATTAGTGCCTTGTAAAAGTCGTGGTAGACGGTGGAAAGAACGTGTAACTATGATAAGAGTGTAAATGGTGTAATTCGTAAGCAAAAATTTAAATTAGCACAGTTTTCTTTTCTGATAAAGTCAGTGTAGCTAAATTAGATTGTTGAGTAATAAAGATTGTCATTATAGATAGAGGACATCAACGTGTACAAATTATTTAAAAGGATTTTATTGTTGTAAATATT
Source organism: Cerceris rybyensis (assembly GCA_910591515.1). Taxonomy (NCBI): domain Eukaryota; kingdom Metazoa; phylum Arthropoda; class Insecta; order Hymenoptera; family Crabronidae; genus Cerceris; species Cerceris rybyensis. The sequence goes on from OU342795.1 coordinate 11,781,644, forward strand.
TCAAATCAACTAATTTAATAATAATTATTATTATTATAAATTAGCAACTAGATGATAAAAAATATGAACCAATAAATGTCTGTTCTTGTAATTAAAAGGATGTTATTATTTTTCCTCATTTATAATAGAAACCTTTATCACTCGATTTTCTAGTTTAACTATCCGATCATTATTGGAATAATAAGGCGAATTCTTCGATCAAACGTTCTCGCATAATTAGTATTAAAATAGCAATTAGATTATTTTGAAGTTAGCAAATCGTTAATAGAAAATATAAATGAATAGAACTTCTTCTTCCTAATAATTAGAATTCTATCATTAAATTACTCTCTTTATGATAGAAATCTTGATTGTTAGATATTAGAATTCATCGAATTAGCCTTTCTTGAAACATTAATATGATTTCGTCTTTCAATCCATCTTACGTAATTAATCCTATAATTCAAGGCAACCGACAGAAAGAATGGAAGTTAGTAGTGATCTCCTGACTTCGTTTTCGATCTTAAGAAGACTACAAAGGGTTTATAACGAACGGAGGTTGCCGATCGATGAACAAGTTTAGCGTCCTCCGCTTCCATAGTTTCGGCCCGTTGCGCAACGAAACTGGTACGTACGAACACAGAAGCCATTGTTATGTATCGCGTCAGATTCGTTTCCATTGTTACAATGCGCCGTTGCTAAATCGCGATGCGGCATTAACCGGTGCAATTTGCATGCGAAACGTGGCCCTAAAACTGCACGAAATGTTGATTCAGACACCTCTTGTTAAATCATAGGGTTTTTGATTAAATGGAACATTTGGAACTGTTATATTTGTATTTTATTACCATAAATTGATCTTTTAAACGATTAAGTCTGTATTTTCTAATCAAGTTTGTTCGCTATTTAACTTCGACATTAACAATTCGATAAGAGAAGGTACAAAAATTCCGAGTAAGTTAAAATAAAGAAAAAATGTAATTTCTGAATTACAAAGAAAATTACCTACTCTCCAAACTGACTTGAGTAAAATAAATGAAGAAGATATTGGGATAAAGAATTTATAGTAACATAATTAGGGAGAAACAGGAACTTGTTAAAGTAAAAGTTAACTTTAAAAGAAAGAAAGATATCCTTTCCAATGAAAATTAACGTGAGATATTTTCAGAAGCAGGAAGTTTTTGTAATGGATCTATTGTTTTCAGTAGATTTTAGATTATCGAGATGATGAAATATTAAACGAAAAATTTAAAAAAAATTTCCCACAATTAGGAAATTTAAACTGGTATATTTCACATAGAATTAGATATTTAGTATTTAACAAATTAATGACATTGCAAATTTCTTCTGCATATCTTTGGCAGGGTTAATTGTTCCTTTTAAGAATAATACGAATAATTTCATTACTTTTTTCATGCTGTAGGGTTTTTCAAATAAAAAATGAAATCATTTTCAAATTTTAATTAAATATTTCTAATACTTCTAGAATTATTTAAAAATGTTATGTTACATGCAAATGCGTAATACATTAAGCATTCTTGGTAAGGTTGTAGTGGTAAATGGTAGTCATTTATCAGGCATTTCACTGACGTATTAGTTTGCAATACATAGTGGGTGTCGTTTTTAACTCCACTAATAACAAATTGTTATTGACAAATGGAAATATTGAATCGACCGTACGTTAAAACCAGCTCGTTTGATATTCCGTTTGAATTATTCATCATTCGTTGTAGTTATGTTAGTCACGATCAATCTCTATCGGATGTTAATCTTCGTAATTTTTGTTGCGCAATTAAATTAATGAAAATTCTAGATATTCGATTTTATCCTCATTAAATCGCTGTTTTCCTATTACGTAATTTGCTCAATATCCATTATTATCATGAGCTTAGAAACTGCTACACTTGTATTTGTCTATCGATTAGCTCCGATAAAAATTATTTGTACGAACAATGAACAGTAATTTTTGACGATGTGGAATGTTTCTTCTGTTTGAATTTTTAAATAAAAATTCGTTATACTTTATCTCAGTTGTTGCTAATACCGTAGATGTTCTTCAAGTTCAATTCTTCTTCAGGAAATATTTATTTTTAAACAGACATTGTTGATGGCAAAATTGAAGTTCCATTCAAGAATTTTCAAAAGTCCAAAAAAGCGGAAAAAGTCATTTACAAAATTTTGTCATATATTTGCTATTGTATAAAATTAAAGCCATCCAATATAAATATCGATAAAATGGAAGATTAGTATCTGAACTAAACTTTCATTTTCTGCTCTAATCCTCAAAGATCGCAAAAGACAACTCATACCTATTTGCGTCAAATAAATGCAATTTGATAACTCGATATATTTAAAAAAACTTTCCAAATTCCATCTCAATTTCTACTTATATTAAATACATGTATGAAGTGTTATTTTTCCACATAAAATTCTTACTTCGTTAATTATAAACCTTAACACCAACTGTACCACTACTGTACCGACTTTTAACAAATTATTAAATAACAATAATATTTTTCCCTGCTAAATTCAAGATATTCCCATTTTCACATGGAAAACCAAGCAAAAACTAATCTTTACCTAACAACATAAAAAAGGACATATTTTCATTCCAATGATCCGATCCTTAAACAGCACATGATGCTATTACTATTAACCAGAACCATGTCCAACAATTTTCCAGCAAATTTTCAACAATAAATTAAAGTCGTACAATTCCAAACCTATTAAAATGGCAGACTACCATCAAACCTAAACCCTCTCTCCGTGTTCTAATTTTCAAAGGTCGACAGCAACAACTGACACCCATTTACACCAAGTAAACGGCTCAATTCTTAAAAATAAATTAAGCACAATAGTTAGTCGTACACTTTACAGGGTCAAGTGTCGGCTGTCATTGTTTCCATATCGCGTGTGACTTCGTAATAGCCTTCACGCAACTCCGAGCTTTGTTTAAGGCGTAAGCCGCGCAATCCTTCTTTGAGAACGGAGCGTTAGACCGAAATATCAGACGGCAGGAGGGAACGATCTCCCTTGTTCTTTAATTATGAGCGGTTCCAACCAGACATTCACCTAACTGTGAGAACCAGGAGCGTAGATCCGGCCTCCCTGTGTTTCCCCACGAAGAGAAAAGAAAGGATTACTTGCTCGTGAAGGAACCCAGTCTGGTTAAAACTTTTCTTGTAGCTTGTCTCCGGCCGAGGGCTCTATGTTTATTATAGCGTCTCGGAGATTCTCTTACGTCGTTGGATCGTTTTTTGCTCATGGTTAATTGCTATTTTGATTTTAACGATGGTAATTGTATTAGGAAGTTCAAGATAAATTAAATTCAAACTCGAAATCTATTTCTATTGTTGTATTGCCGTTTGGATTAGGATTTTTGTTAGTCGAAAATTTAAAGTTGACAGTCTCTAGGCTTTACTATGATATTGAATCGTTACAGATTGTTATTTGTAATTGTTAAAGAATTTATAATAATCTCTAGACTTTATTATGAGTTTGAATTGTTAAAGATTAATTTTGAACTTTAAGTTGATGGTAGGAATTTGTAGAGAGTCTTGGGTTTGAATTCGAGAGAAGTTCAAGAAGTATATGAGTTACGTATTTGGATTGGATTTCTTCTCTTCTTTTTGGACGGAAAACAGACTGTGTTGTTATATTTTACGCGTTTTTAATTACATTTTAATTTGATCAAGTGTGTTGTGTTTTTGCTTCGATATTCTTTCTGTTTTGCAATACGAATTTTTATCAGCTTAGGTACGGATAACAGAATTGAGTCGTTATTAATATTTATTAATTACTATCACGATAATCATCGTTAATGACGTTCCATATAAGACAAACAAAGTATATAAATTGATATAAATCTAAATTTTGTTCATCTTAATTAATCAAATATTCAATATTAAATATATTTTAATCATAAAGGTCTTTTCATTTTTAATATATTTTAATGTTAATATCGAAAAATATCTGCTTCTACAGGGAGATCTAAAAGTAATTTATTAAATGTCCATTCAAAATTCACATCTATTCTCTCACAAATGATAAATGCACTTCCCGTAAATGATCTTTAATCAGCTTCGTAAAGTACATCCACCAAGTAGCTACCATTTTATTTTTAATTAGAAAAATTTATATATAAGAAATGATTACATTTAAAAATCTTAGGGTGACTATTGGACCACCATGAATTAGATTCCTTTCCCACGATAAATGCAAATTCAGATTATCGTATACCTCATATGTCGCATCAGTTCATTTCCTCATTTTAAGGAAAAAAATCGTAAATTCCTTCGTAAAACTCTTTCCTTGTCAGAGTTACTTTTCTTACATCGATTGCATTTTTTTTACGCCTGAAAGTTGCGAGGACGTGCTGAAATTTCCAACGCCCACCTGCGTGACTAATGAGGCCCTCGAATTTGCCCGTTAACACTTGGGCCTTCGTGCAAGACATCGAGAAACGTGGTGCATTAAAGAATTAATTCGATTCTTTCGTTCACGCGAAATGCATCGCACACCTTTGAATTAATTCGTTGTAAAACTTACGTTCGCGCGTCAGCAGTTGCAAAACGGGGTGAAACAGCGTGCGTTGCATTTTATTGTGTGAATAATTCTGTCAATATTGCCGCTTATTAATCATTGAATCAACGTTTACACAATTCGGATAATTTTTTTTCAGAAACGTGTTTCTATTGGAAGACTTTTTCTGTGAGGAATGCATAAATATTTTGCGGTCGAAGTTTCATTCGTTTGAAAACTTTTACCATTGTGCCGGAAAAATCGTTTATCAGGGAATTATATTTAGTATAACAAAAATCGATATATTGATTAATATGAAATTATTGTATTATATTTGAAAGAATTTTTTGACAGTCTTTCATGGAACGTTGAAGTGAAAGATAAAAAGTGCAATCGGCATTACGAGTATCATCTAATTAACACCTATCACTTTTTCTTTTCAAAAATCAAGTGTTACTTTCCTAATAATAATCCTTTTAATTTCAAACTTTAGAAAGTTATCATAGTATCATATTTCAAAGATCTATTTCACGCTCTTTCACAGACATCGTAAAAGAAAAGATAAACCAAACATCTTCACCCTCACAAATCTCATTAAATCCACCCCAAAAATTCTCACCCTCAAAACTTCCTTAACACTAGATTTACCAAGCCAGTCAAAATGACTGGTACACAATTTTTTCCAAAAATTCTACAGGTTTAGAACAAATATTCTTCGCCCATCGTATAAAACATAAACTACCGAATCTATCATGTTTTCCACGTCTTAATTTTCTTTGCTTTAAGATACATATTTAACATATTTAAATATAATAGATTTCACATTGGTAAATCTAGTGTTAATAATTCATTCACCAAACGTCACCAATTAAAATCTAAACCTCTGCATAAAATAAAAAAAAAGTCTCAAAATCCTCCTCAAGGTACGAAAGAACAAAAACATAAAATTTCCATCCAAAGTCTTTCAAACCTGACTCCAAAAACGTCCCACTTCAAATCACCACTATCATTTCTCCCTCACCACCAAAAACCTTCAAAACGACACCTCAATCTCAATACGTCAAGTTTAAACAGCCAAATCTCACTGTTTATCGCGAAACACCAAAATCTCGTAACAATTTATGAAATAAATGAAGAAAAAAATCGTAACGAGAGAATCACATTGTCAGACTCACGTCTACGGAGCAGATGTTCGTGCTGTCCGTGCGCGACAACGACTGGACTGTTGAGTGCGATGCCGAGGCCGATCGACAGCGCGAGTACCTGGAGAACCCACAGACCTCCCATTCGTGGACGATCCACGAAGCCAGATCCTCCCGCCATCGTACAGGACGAAGCCCAATGAATTTTTTGCGTCTCCTCTTCCTTCCTGTATCCTCTTCCTCTTCTTTTTCGTCTTCTTCCTCTACTTTAACTTCTACGTCTACCACTTCTTCCTCTTCCTCTTCGACAACTTCGTTTTAGTGAACGCTCGTTGACACCTCGCACAAGAGCTCGTACTTTGCAGTGTTACGAACGACGATCTAACGCGTTCCTTTATTCGGCTTTATCTAAATGTTCCACGACTGATAACTTTCACGAAGCACACACACACACACAGACACGTACACCAGCAAGTATCCGTCTATTATCTCTTAGGTGCGACTGGGTGGAGACCATTGCCGATCGAAACCAATGGATCACGGGGAGTTTTACCCGCTCGTGGAAAGGTGTAGCGCGAGATTTCACGGATGAATAAAGGTGGGATTTTACTCTCCCAGATCCGAGATCTCATCCTTGGAGGTAACGGTGTCTCGCGTTACGTCAGCTTTCGAGCGCGCCTGAATTTTGTACTGGAGAACAACGGAGAACGGGAGGTCCAGCTTGGTCCATGGTTTGGTGAACGGATCGCGGGTTGTTGGTGGTTTGTGATTTTTCAGGCGCTTTTTAGAATGATATTGGAGAGATTTGTTGTGGGTTTTGAGAGATTGATGGTTGTGATTCATTGGTGGATTGAAGAGTACGATGGTATCTTTTGTTAAGTGGGCATTTTGAATTAGTGTTGAAATGTTTTCACGAATTCTGTTGTCGTGGAGTTTCTAATCGTTTTTGTAATTATTTCAAGTTAGATGACGTTGATGGTTAATGGTGTTGGTGATGTATTAGAGTAATTTGGAGGAATCTTTTGTTAGAGGAAGATAGCAAAACTTTTACGACTTTCAAAAATTCCTGGTTTTCAATGATATTTAAAATTATTCACAGTTGATTTTTGATCTATGATGATGATGAGAGTTAAAGGTTACTGGCAATAGATGTTTATAATTTCGAATTTCAATAGTCTGAAACATAATTTGTATTGCTGAAAAGTGAATCGTGCTGATGAAGTATAAGGAAATTATTTTCTTCTTTATTCTAATAAAATAAATAATTTCAGCGACGTAAGAATATGAAAAATGAACTAAACAAAATTTTATATAAAAATTTTAATATAATTCAAGTAAATGATCCAAGCCATATATTTAGATCAATTTTCCTTCCTGAAAATATGTGAAATAATCACAAAATACGTTACTATTCAGTCCTTTATATATGTATTATCATAAAATTTGAATAAAATATCGTAAAATTAAGGAATATTGTCGTTTCCCTATAAAGGGAAGAATATAAGTCTGTAAAACAAATAAGACTCATTGGACTGAAATTAAACCTTCCAATTTCCATATCTTATTTTTACTTCATCGCTCATCGATCTTCTACGAATTTGACATCGTTCTAACCCTATCGCAAAGAAGAACACATTCAAGAAATTTTTCACCGCTTGTTACAAAATAAAATACAGCGTAGTCTTCGTAAAAGTCGTAGCAGTAGAAATCTGCAAAATGTATCCATTAAGATTTCATAAATCCTTCCATATTCTTTTTATGGGATTACAATATTTGCTCGATCTTTAAGAATAATACAAAATTAAGCTCTTTAAACGCGATTTAAGTAAACTATAATAATACTCTGATCCACCACAAATACCAGCCTCCTAAATTCGATGAATTTTTATAGACATAAGTATCTTACAAGTTGCAATTAGATTTTTTAAAATCAACAATTTTTCCATCGCCTTGTTTCAATTTTATTTCTTGTCTTTCAATATTAACCCTCTATTTCCCGAATTTCGTAAAAATAGAATTTTAAATAATAAATTTAATTCCGCAATCGCATTGTAGACAATTTGATTGCAAAAGAAATTTGAGATTTTCAACAATTAAATTACAATAATACATATATCTAACAAACCTATTTTGAAAAATGGATCAAAATCGCAAGGGCTTATAGAGGGTTAAATTAAGTACAAACATTGTTCTCTAAATGTCTCTAATACAACTCCAAGTATATATCAATTTGAAATTATCAATGTAAATTTTAACACTTTACCGACCGGTATTTTTTAACATCCTACCCACTTCTGATCGGTCACTTGCACGCAAATATTTCCCTGATAATGATATCTCTTCGAAAATTGCAAAGTTTCTTCACTGAGTCCTTGACACAGTTAACCGCAATGAAAAATAATAATTTATTAATTGCCGTAGCGACCAATTAATGAATTAAAAGTTCAAAAGTATTGGGCCCGAAAAGACGATTAATCGGCTACCAGTCGGTAAAGTGTTAAAATCGCAACTTAAATTCCCTCCAAAACTTTAATCGTTTGAGTGCAAAGCTGGTCGGCTTCTAGAGTCAACGATACATTTTATATAAAAAAAAAGATATTTCAATAATATATTTTGGTTACAACAGTATAGGTACGCAATAGATAATACTTTTAACTCACAAACACAAAGAAAAAACAATATTTACCGTTCACAAACGAAAAAATCGAGAGCAAGAAAAGAAAAACAATCGGTTTGTTTAGCATTTTTCATTCAGATTTCTGCAAAATCCCGTGACACCCAAAAGATTAATTATCTTCAAAGCGCAATTACCGATCCATTAATTAATTAAATCGCATGAGCACTACCTATCACAAATGTTATTGTAATTCAATCTCTATTATACGATGGAAATTTTCATGACAGAAGTTCTACGAGATCGTTTTATTTTCATCAACCATCGCACTTTTCTCTTTGGCATTCGGGAATATCGCAATGTCGCTGTAAAAAAGAATCACAACGAAGTTAAATCGAGATGCGCTAGTTAAATCAAAAGTTGTAATTTAACGCGTTGAATTCTACTTTTATATGTCTAAATTCCTCGTTTCTATTGAAGGACAAGTTTTATTATTTAAAACCTATCAAAAATGTCATCTAACTCAGTAATATCTGTCATCAATGACCACCATGATATTCAACGCATTAAATGATTCAATAGTTCCAATAAGACATCAGCTGTCGCAATTATAATTGTAATTCAATCTGAATAATTCGATGAAAACTCGGATGACAAAGGTTCTACAAGATTGCATTGTTATTTTAATTGGCGATTGTGTTCTCCTTTCTCTTTGGCATTCGCAAATATCGCGATTTCCCTAAGAAAACGAGCCCCAACAACGACGGGCTTCGAGAGACGCTAATTAAATCAGGAGTTGGTAATTTAAACGATCCGGTGCAGTTTCTCGGCGCCGTTTAAAGGTGTAATTCAGTATAGTCACGCCGACACACGATGCCGCGAGATATTTTTTCGTTTCCGCGCTCTGAATCTCCCACGAACTTCAAGCTCCTTCGAGGTTGTATCGCATTTTACATTTTATCGGACACGTAATTCAAAGCAGGAAGGCTCTCGTGGGATATTCTCGATCGTTTCGAATTCTCATCAGTCTCGGAGCGAGTGAAGATTGCTTTTTATTTGAGAAATTCTGAAAATCAGATCTACCGGAGGAACACGCAGACGAACATCGAGAAGACGAAGAAGAACAGGTTGGAAGCTGCGAAGTGGGAGGCTGTAAACAAAATTTTGACATTTATGTAAATATGCGTAGTTTTTGTCATGTAATGTTGGCTTGATAAATGAATTGTGAAGGTTCTGGTGACAATGAAATTGAGTTCATTTCTTTTTAGTCATTTCGAAAGTATTTACGGTGACAATAAAAGTTTGTGGGTGAATGAAATATATCATTTTGAAAATGTAATATAAGTTATTGTGAATGGGATGTTTTTTTAGCAGATTGGTTAACCCTTTACACTCGAGGACATTTTCGCTTGGACAAACGAGCAATTCGAGATTAATTTGGTTGTATTAGGCAAGTGTTTTACAGTCACTTTAACACGTTGAACGCCAAAGGTATTTTGTAGTTTCATCATTTTTACTAGAGTGAAACTATTTCTATCAAATTCACATCTTTATAAAGCAGAAAGTTTAAAGATTCAGATTCATAAATATTTGCTAGACCTTTATTTTCTTAATGCCAATATTGAAATATTCAATATGTTAGAGAATGCATAAAAATTGCAATTGAAAGGTAATATGAAATTTTATTGAATTCAATAACGCCGGTCACTAGTGACCCCCATGGCAGTCAACGTGTTAAAATAATTTCGTACGAAGAACGCAGGTTGATTCGGGTCCAAGAAAATATTTGAGATACAAATATCTTATCGTATCGAAAACAAGAAAATAGAATTCGAGCGTAAAGGGTTAAATTGATTACTTAAAAGTAAATACTAAAAATGCTTAGAAATAATGATAGACTAATGGCATATATGTTATTAGAAAATAACAGAAATGTAATCGTATCAAATTATGCGTTTCTTTTATTACAACGAAATAATGAAGTCTTCCTCGACGAATAAAGTCATCTTTCATTTTAAATAAAATAGAAAATTTATGTGACAAAATTACAATGGCTTTCTGATAGAGTTCTTATTCTACTTACCTCCATTCACGCATTTGTCTTCGTCCTGGATGAAATTCTCAGCACACACACATTTATTGGACACACACTGTATCGCCTTGCCTGTCACATTTTTGGATTCATTTTCCTCCTGATAACATTCGTAACTGTTCCCACAGTTTTCATTCAAGGCTAAAAGTCAATAAAACTGAAATGAGCTATTATTCAGAGAATACGTAAAAATTGAAGATTTTTCGCACACTTTGACTGCATATATAAATAAAAAAAAAGTTATTTCAGTTGGTATTAACATTGGATCTATCATCGTGATGAATACAAATTGTACTGAAATTTTCAATAATGTTGAAATCTTTTAAACTGCAAATAATTAATTTTTGTTACTTTTACGAAATATTTTTTGCTTTTAAATATACGGTATTAATAGTCAGGTAGTTCTAGTGTTAATATCGATGTCGATGCTGTAGGTGATAATTGACATTAAATACAATTAATAAAGAAGATTGAATAATTTCAAAATATAATGAATATATTAAAATAAGAAATTGATATTTCTTTCTTTCTTTCTGTTCTAATACCTTTGTTGTTGAAACATCGATTCATCTCAGACTCAAAGTGATAATTAAATTGACACTGGCACATTTTATCGATGCAGGCAGAGTTCTGAAACGTCGTCGAACACTGTACATCTTCGTTGCACTCTTTGAACATTGCAACGGCAACTGCCAAACATCTTTTCTTATCAGCGTTGATTACTGTTTCCGCGGGACAACCACAAACTTTATTTTCGTTGCATACTGCATCCTCAACGTGAGAGCACTCCTGCGATTGACTGCAGGGGCTTCCTAATTCTGCAATGGCGTAGTATACAAATTTATTGCGTCAAAATTTATTAACACTAAAACTACCGGCGTTAAATCTATTATATTTCAATATATTAAATAAATACTTTGGAAAAAGAGGAATTAAGAGGTGGAAAAGATTATCGATTCACTAATGTATGTTTTATAAGATCAACGTTGAATATCTGCTGTATAATTCTCGTATAAGTTTTGCAAATTTTTCAAATAATTGGGAACCAATCATTTTGACTTGCTTGGTTTTTCTAGTCTTAACCTTTTGAATTATTTTTCTAATTATTCATCAGCTAAGCAAAAACAACTTGGGGAATTTTTCTTGTCTTGATTACTCATTTTTATTTAGTGATAGCGCAAATCAAATTTAATTTTTGATGATTATTGAAGACTATTGATCATTGTCAAATTCCAAATTCCTACATTTCTATTTAGAATACGTAAATGTGACACATAATTCATTCTTACCGACAATTTTGTAGCAAGTATTTTGAGCATAGTGATAGCCAGATATGCAAGTGCATTGACTATTCAAACACGTTGTATTCGGTAAGAAAGCCAGACATTGTTTCTCATCGACGCAGGCAGAATTGATTTTTTCGGCCTCTGTATAAAAGTAGAAAGTAGGTGATTACCTAATTTACACTTTAATTGGAGTAATCATTGATTTTACAGTACATTATTCTTTGGTACACTTTTGATACACTAGATATTTGATCTCTTTAATTAAGCGAAACGTTCTATATATGAAAATGTATTTGAATAAATTAAGTTTTATTTAATTTTGATATTAATGAATTAATAAAATAGAGTCTCTGCTTACTTTTAAGACATTGTTGTTTATTATTCGATAAGACATAATCCTTTTGACATTCGCACTGACTTATTGTTGTGTTGCAAACGCCTCTTGGAAATTTACAGTCTTGATCGATCTTGCAAGCTCTAAAGGTGATTGGTCCTATAATAAATAATCATTTTGTAATATTGTAAGATTTGCTATTTCTAATTAATAATATATTAATATCGAGATTATGACATATTTAATAATTTATGAAAAATTTTCTAAAGGTCACAGACAATAAATTTGTCTAATACTCTTGTAGCAAGTCTTTAACAAAACGTTACTTTACCCGAAGGTTTGACCTCTTGCTGTAGAATTTCGATACTGGAGCAAACTTTAACTTCTGTCCCATTTTTACAAGTGCAAACATTATTATCGCAAGATGCATTTGCTATAGTCGGCGAAAAATTGATACAGTCTTGATTAGTTCGACAAGGTATCGGCGGATCTACGACATAAATTATTTAAAATTGCAAAACATCACGGAAAAGATATTTTATATTATAAAATACTTCAAGAAAATTCAACTTCTTACGATATAATTCTCGAAATTTATTTATTCTCGTAAGCTTCAATGAAACCAAAAATTCAAGAAGAAAGTTTTTCATGTTTTTGGAATATTTTTTAATAAAAATTTTGGAATATGCTGTATTATAATAACATGAATCATGTATTTCCGTTAAATCATATAGTTATATAAGTAATAGTACACTTATCATAATAGTATATTCATAAATAAATATATTATACATTTTAATATTTCTAATAAATATTATTTCAATATTAATATGTATTAGTAATTGACAGATATTTCTGTGATTTCTAAGTTACCTGTTATATACAAATAAAAAGATTTATAATTGATACATTAAGTACGACATAAACATTTTATCTTTGATATTTATAAATCATATTAATTTTTACAGCAATTTCATTTCTGTAGAATTTTCTATTTCTATAAATCTAACTTGTACTATAGATTTCATACAGTCAAATTATTTATACGATTCCATAAGTTGTATTATAATTCATAATAGACTTATGCATTGTGGATTATAAAGATTTATAATTGATACATTGAATTCTACATAAACATTTGATCTTTAATATTTAAATTGTATTAGTTTTTATAGCAATTTTCTTTACTGAAAAGTTTTATATTTCTATAAATTGAACTTGTACTATAAATTTTATACGACCAAATGTTTTATATGTTTCCATAAATTGTATTACAATGTAATTCGACCTCTGCAATATACCAAATATTTACAGAAACGCGCAAAAACTTTCCGTGAAAGAAAGCGTGACAGGAAATCGTTTAAAGGGTATAGCCGGATAAGGATGGCAAAAGTGCCCCCAAAGGTAATTAACTTTGAGGCATACCATTCGATAGGGCTCTTTGGAAAAACCCTTCCTGCAAAGTATAAAACCGGTACCCCTACCGTAGGGGTAGTTATAGGGTGAAACGTACTTTATGGTTTTTGCTCGATTTCTCCCGTTTGGCTTGATAGAAAATTCTGAAAAAAATCACACATATTATACCCAATGGTGTGCATAGTCTGAAATTTTTTCAGATTTTTTGGTTGGCAAATCGATTTTTAAAAAATTAAAAAAGTTTATAAACATTAATTTTTTATTGAAAATATGAAGTGACCACTTTTATATTTTTACAGTACCTGCATAGTAGCCTAATTATTAATGTATAATTTTTTCAGATTTTTACGAGTAGTGGACGGCAGTTAAAAAATTTAAAAACCAACAATTGTTTATATTTTTTGCTAAATTATTGATGTGACCACGTTTATATTTTCACAGTTTCTCAAGTTTGCTATAAACAATTGACTGTAATTTTTTCAGATTTTTTGCAACAGTGTATCATACCAAAGAAAATAAAAAACCGATGTTTTTTTGGAATGCGTATTTTATGTTAGTTTGTTTATAATAATCCACAGCTATACCAATTCCTAATTATTAGAACTTATTGGAAGATTTGGAACTTGTCTCGTATTCAATTAAAATTGTAATAGATGTTTCATAAACCTGTAGCCATTCGAGTCTTACGGCTGGAACTAGCCGGTAACAGCTCTCCTCTGTAGACTTTGCCCTAAGGAGGGTAATAAGTAGGTATATATGTACATTGCCTATTACCAATTTTTAATTTTCATGCATTAAGTAAGAATTTGGAGTTTCTCTAACATTTAAATAGCAATTGACGTATTATAAACATTAAATAAATAAATAAATAAATATTTTATATTTGTAAAATATTTTTACAAATGTAAAAGTATCTAATAATTCATACCTAACTCGCAATATTTTTTATATTTAAACGAGGATAATTTATGTATTTTCCTTGGTGAATGCTTAAATTCGATAATACAGTGAGAACGGTGGAGACGGAACTTATGCGCCTTACGGTCCTGAGTCCAAAAATTAGAAAAGGTAAAACTCATTCAGTAAAATTAATTTTTCAAATATAAAAATATTTAATAATGAAGTATATTAGTTTATTTCATGTGAAATAGTGGGTATTGCGTATAATTTTCGATCATCCAAGTCTACACTTATTTGTGTATTGGTCATTAGTGAACATCGGTTTTTTATTTTCTTTGGTATGATACACTGTTGCAAAAAATCTGAAAAAATTACAGTCAATTGTTTATAGCAAACTTGAGAAACTAGGAAAATATAAACGTGGTCACATCAATAATTTAGCAAAAAATATAAACAATTGTTGGTTTTTAAATTTTTTAACTGCCGTCCACTACTCGTAAAAATCTGAAAAAATTATACATTAATAATTAGGCTACTATGCAGGTACTGTAAAAATATAAAAGTGGTCACTTCATATTTTCAATAAAAAATTAATGTTTATAAACTTTTTTAATTTTTTAAAAATCGATTTGCCAACCAAAAAATCTGAAAAAATTTCAGACTATGCACACCATTGGGTATAATATGTGTGATTTTTTTCAGAATTTTCTATCGAGCCAAACGGGAGAAATCGAGCAAAAACCATAAAGTACGTTTCACCCTATAACTACCCCTACGGTAGGGGTACCGGTTTTATACTTTGCAGGAAGGGTTTTTCCAAAGAGCCCTATCGAATGGTATGCCTCAAAGTTAACTACCTTTGGGGGCACTTTTGCCATCCTTATCCGGCTATACCCTTTCCTTGCGAATCACGTATCGTATAAGGTCAAATTCAAATTCATAAATCAGAAGTTCGATGAACTGCGTAAGTACTTGATATCTGCAACGTGCATTCTAGAATTCTCGGTATTTATGTTCGTCACATTCGTAAACTTCTTCGATGTTTTACTTAGAACAATCTGTCGATGAATTGTCAATGCGTAGCAGTCGTTGCAACGCGAAACCGATATTGCTTTCAATGATTCCTGCAAAGAAAATGTCTTCCACGAAATTATAAATATATTGAGAGCATCCTCTTGTATCAAATGATAATAGGAATTTAAAATAAAAATTATGATATTTAGGAAATTGGATTTCTTACATATTTGACATTTTTTAGTACTACCATTTATCTACATTATTTATAAACTAGTAGATAATGAAAATAATCATTATTTTGTTGATACTTTATGAAGTGAGTTTTGTGTTAAATATTTAATCAAGTAATTTGCTAATTTTCTCTTTCGCTGAGTCTGCGCGGATTTACAAGATGAAAGTGAAAAAAACTGGAGAAGATGAAGTGTTGATTCCATGGGTCGTTTTTACGAGGTTTCTTCTTTGACACTTGGCACGCAAAGACCTCGGAAACTTCAGCCACGACGAATTATGAATCATCGTGGAACGATTCCTTCTTTTCTGCGTTTATATCTTTATTGCATATCACTTCTTCGTAATAAATATCTGCCAAACAATGCTGCCTTAGTTTCATTCAAATAATTACAAAATTATACTTCAAATTCAACTGAATATAAACCTGACACATTTTTTTTCGAAGGAAATAAAATATGAACTTAAAATCAATCTCATCTGTGACACCAACTTCGATCTGTAAAATTTGTCAAGTAGAATTCAATAAAATGGTCAACAAAGTTACTGTATACAAATTATAAAAAATTGCTTAATTGAATATAAACATAGTAACCGCTATTTATATTGAATTAATAGAATTTTTGATTGACAAGAGTATAATTTGATTACAAGTATAATAAACAACTAAATAGAAGAAACTTATGTGTTCATCATACCAAATGACTTATTCTCAATGTTTTGTAAATAATCCTATATTTTCCAATTCTGCTTCTTCTGCACTTTTCCAAATTAATAAACTTTTCAATTTTAAATCGTTTGCCTCGTTAGTATCTCGTCTTCTACAGTATTTATTCGATATTTTTAATACTAGATTTAACAAGAAACTTAACACACCTTATTCTCAATTTTACTTGAATTTTGCTAAACATTTTCACACTGTATCTTTAACACTAAACCTATCAGCGTTAAATCTATTAAATTTCATTATATTAAATAAATAATTTGGAAACATAGCAATTAAATGATGGAAGAGATGATCCATTTGATAATCTATGTTTTATAAAATGAACCTAGAATCCATATTCTATATCTCCTCTATAAACTTGGAGAATTTTCAGAAAAAATTAAGGGCCAGTCATTTTGAATTCCTTGGTAGTTACTACTGTTAGCTGTTTAGGGCTATCGTGCAAAGTGTAATAAAGTAAATCGATCAAAATTATTGTTCTTTTTATTTCCTTTCTCCTCACGTACTTATCTAGTATCTTTAAACATGGTGAATTGGTCATCAGTAGCTTTAGCACGAAATTTTAATTAAAGACTGAAATTAATAACCCAACCGCCCTTTATTTCTCATTGAAATATCCTGTCCTCTGGAAGATACGTCAGCAAATTCCAAGGAAAAAAACATCCAACATTCTAATGAAACCCGAAAACTGAATAAAACAAAACGCGAATGACGCGGCGAAGAAAATCAAGAACAATGGCGAATTCGCGTGGAAATAATGAACGTTTCTTATTCGAATTCCACGTAGCCGAGATTCTCCGCGCTTTCGATTTCTTCTGATTGTGAGTGCTTTTCCAAAGGCAAAAGGAGAGTTCGGCTTTATTTTGAAATCACGCTCACCGTCGTTTGTACACAAGCGATCGCAACTGTCCTGATTGTCGGGACAAGATACGTATGTTCCTTGCAAACCGATGAAATCGTAACGGACGTGTTATCGAGCTATGTGACAGTTACTTCAAATAAACCGACGTTAAATCATTACCATATGTTTCTGATCCATCCTGAAAATTCTTTCGCGCGAGCATCACGATTTAAAAATAATTCTCGACCTAAACGATAACAAAAGCTCTTCCGAATATTATTGCAATGGCGATATCGATCCATTAACACTAGATTTACGTATGTTGATATATTTATTTTTCTAAACTGTGCTAATTTAACTTATACAAGAAAACTGAATTTTTTTGCAAAGAAAATAATTTTCAATCAATTTAAATGAAAGGTTTGTTATTAAAAATTAACCAACCAATATATTATATATAAATAGTAATCAAATTTTGAATGAGCCAAGATGGCTCCGTAAATCTAGTGTTAATTTGCCAATGTTTGCTTTATTCGATTTCAAAAAATATTAAACAAATTAGATTATATTTAGAATATTACACTGGATGTCAAGCAAAAATAAAAGCTCCTTCTCAATGTAGATTTTAATTACTAAAATATATGAATACACAACATTTGCTACCTACATGTTTCATTGTAAATTAGATTTTAACATAATTCCATTATAATCTTAGTACATCTTTTAAATAAGTATGAACATACATAACATTGAAATTAATTAATGTTTAAATAATAGTATAAGTAATGTCCAAGTTTTTCTTCATTTATATAGCACACGTTACTAAAACTTCTGAACAAATCATTTTCAAACATCAATCGACATGTATTTTTTATTAGAACTTTAAAAGAATTTTTATATAATCGCTACCGCGCATTTTCAATCGACGCACTCTCAACGATACAATACAAATCGCACCAACTGATTTGCATTGCGCTGATACGAGTTTAATTACACTTCCAAGATCACTACATCCTGCAAACGTTCAATTATACCTGCAATTGTTTCAACTTCTGATAAAAAAAAAACACATCCCAACGAACCGCGCAGTAAAAATTACCGTAACGATTAAAAAAAAACTCTAAAAGTAGAAAATCAATGACATTGATCTCCATCAATTAAACACAATCAATTAAAAATAATCATCCAAAGATCGTTGCATTTCTTGCAACATCAAGAATAACAATTTCAAAATTTTCAAAGAACTCACCGAATATTGCAGTGATCATAACGACGAGTATTGCAAGGATCAAGACAAACAGATATTTCTTCATGGTGATCTAGAGATTTGAGGGTGTTGAATTTATTAATCGATGATATCCTCTTCCTTTTTGCGGACTTCGAGAAATCGGCTTGCGATCGAGCATCAGTAAACCACGCGACTGGCGAACGCAACTCGAGTGTCGATCTCATTGCCTCTCTTGCACCACCGTCGACCTTCTCCTGTCTTTCTTTGTCCCACTCTCTTTGCCTGAGTTCTCCCACCATTTCGATTGTCTTCTGGATTTTCTGTTTCTCCGACGAGAAATGTCTGATGGATTTTCTTTTGAATTTTCCAACGAATCTTCCCGTAGACAGGATATTTCACTTTGAAACGAAGAATAGTTGGCCTTTTGGTTCTTGTAATATGGTAATTCCTTGGAGAGAAATTGTAACCCCTTTCTCAGTGTTTTCCCATCATTTAGATTGTCTTCGGGGACTTCAAGTTTCACTACTACTGGTACAAGATGCTTGGTGTATGGATTTTGGGAATTTTCACAATTAGGTGCTTTGGAATGAAATTAATGAAGCCTCTGTAGTTTGAATATTTTATGATGTTTGAATTTCCGCATTTTTCGCGCACTTTTATCTTTTTGGCATTCTTTTTTTTTTCTTAGTTAAAATCCCACCATAGTTTTATTATTAAATTTGACATCCTTCATGTCGCTTTCTAACGTATAACGCGCAGATTGATATTTTATCAAATTTTAACTTTTTTGTGTAGATAACGCGCGCGTTATCTATTGGAAAATACGGTAAACAAAAAATAATAAAAATATTATTTTAAATAACGGATTCAACTTGATTTTTAAAAAGTAAACTCTAAAGAATTTCACTATTTTTCAGAACTAAATTGTAATATTTGGCAATGTTGAAAAATGCAGTTCGAAGAATAGAACCTTAGGTGGGGCTTGTACTGCCTCAAAGTCACAGGGGGTTAAATTTTGAAGGGAAGAATATTTTTTTGTATTATTGCAATAAGAGAATCTGTTAGGGAGAAATTTGAGTGTTTTTGTTGCTATTTTTTGTCGTTTTGTATACTGTTTCATTTTTTATACTTTAAAATATGGAAAAAGGCATCGGGAAATTTGTGATAAAAATATTTCTCTAGTTTTAATATCGTTTCGTAAGTTACTTTAACGATCGAATTTCAAAACATAATGAGTCATTCTATGGCCGTAATTATAGCTGTTTAAATGTAGTAATCACAGTTTCTTAATTACAAGAAGTTATGGAAATAATCAGCGTTAATAATGCAGCATTGCAACACATATATTTAAAAGCCGTTTATGTTGAGTGGACAGAATTATCGCCACGTTATCATCGCTAATTGAATTCATCTGATTGACAGTAAATCACTTTGAATTGTAATTAGAGCGACATCATTCACTTCATTTTCAATACGTTTCAAAGAGAGATTGCATTCTGTCAAATTAAAAGTTCAGTTTGAAAAATACGAATGATATGATATTACATTATATATTACAATTTTATTGTATAAAATTTTAATTTCAAATGTATACAAATTACCTTGAAACATACGCTTTCGTATGTCCTTTTAAGCAACTTCAATTTTAAAGAATATCAAGATCATACCGTATGAATAATAAGGATGACTAACATTCTAGGAAGTCATCAGAGGTTTCGTTCTTATCATCAAACTATTTTGAGAAATTTATCACATTACTCATATGTATCACCATTAAAGACTAATAATTATCATACTATAAATAGAACCAGACATGGAAGAAAATATACTACGAAAGATTATCTGCTTTTCCTTTGTAATTTCATTAAAAAAAATGTATTTCTTGCACGTTCAATGATACTGCAATTTCAAGTGACACTTTAATTCACGTCACGTAGATTATCAATGGCCCGAATCGCAGGGTCTCCTTTAAATACTTGTACTTTTACTTTTAAATATTTGTACGGCAGTATAATGACCTTGATTTCATGGTCAAAAAATATGTAATTTTCTTTTGTTGTCTCTATTTTTTCGGTTTCCGGTGCTTCTGTGTCATTGTTCCTAAGACTAACTATTTCAGGTAGCCTATTTGATATATATTTGTACTGTTATAACTAGACTCCGGATGTTTATGTATTTATGACAAAATGAATACGGCTAAAATACACAAAACGAACATAATATAAAAATATATCCAAAGTATGGTATTCGTTGTAACATTTATCGAGTGCAACAAATCCCTAAATAGGTTCTCTTGTCTTAATTGCATTTGTTGAATTTGAAATTTGCATAAACATCCGGAGTCTAGTTATAACTATTTCATCTACGACCTAGTGATTTAGGAGGTTCAAAACAGACGAAACTGTGAGATATAACACATATCACATAGAAAAAAATTGCTGGAACTGAGTAGTATTTCAACCTGACCCACTGACTGACATACGAGCCTGTAACTCCGTACACAACATGGCTCATAATTTCAATTTTGCTTAGCACCTATTTTTTTAAGAGGTTATATATAGTGGAATATATATTCCTAACATTTATTAGGTGGTAGAACTTGAACAGAAGTTTACTGATCGAAAGTCTGAACCTTTATTGTCTTATCCACCATTCCAATAATTTCTCTTTCATCTCACCCTTGAAATCATTCAGACTATTGTCTGCTAAAAAATAATTTATAAAAAATTAGACAGAGTTGAAGAGGGATTTGAACTCAAGGTTACTACTGGTCTAAAATCTACAGGTATTGAATCACGACTGTGTCGTGACACATCTTTTCGTAATACTCTTTATATCGTATGATTACTGTACAATACCAGATATTGCCATATCAACGAATTGATAACGACGAATGCATTTCACGACCGAACATGTATATGTAGGTAATAAGATATAATTAGTACAGAAAGTATGAAAGTAATTTGTCGAAATTAAAGTGACATTGTAACTAAGCCAATTGGAATCTAATTACAGAAAATAAAAAAACAAAGAAGCACTTGATTTATTAAAAATCATTAATAATTATTACAATAAATTACATTCAAACCTGAAAGTCAATGTTTAGCATATATTGCGTAATAGCAACAAAGACACGTATTAATGATGAAAAAGAATAATTTTTACGCAAAATAATACACGCACATATCGAGTTTGATATTTTGAAGATTGATAGAACAGTCGTTGATAAACAAGCAGACTGATTCACTCTCTCAGGTATATCAGTGATAAACGAAAAGATAATGATTATCTCGCGAGGGCGTGCACGGTGGAAAAAGGTACGGCGCTTTTTGAGCACAACGTTATTACAGTTT
The DNA here is from genome assembly GCA_910591515.1 of Cerceris rybyensis. Lineage (NCBI taxonomy): Eukaryota > Metazoa > Arthropoda > Insecta > Hymenoptera > Crabronidae > Cerceris > Cerceris rybyensis. The sequence goes on from OU342795.1 coordinate 11,803,322, forward strand.
ATCATTCGTACACCATCGAGTGATGTCTTGCAACTATTTCTTGTGGTCCTATAAATTGTGAAATGACCACTGAAATACTCAGAATCGCGATCCTTCTCGCGATTTTTGGATCACTCTCGTGCTCAATGGAACGTGAGTGCTCTGTTTAACTATTTCTCATTTATGAAAAGTAAGATATATAGACGTTTGTGCAATTTTAAGTATCGGTGACCTACTTCTGAGTTTTTTATCATTTTTAATATATGCCCTTATATTAAAATCTAAAATTTAATATATATTTGTTCGTTTCTCTTCTGCGTACGATTTTTGGATATATTTCGATATTAGTTTCCCTTATCAACGATTTTCCTTAGAGAGTTTCTCAATCTAGTAAACTGATAAATGTTCCTCTTTAACACGTTGTTTTATAAGTAAAGAGAGATTAGAAAAGATAGTTACGTTTTCAGTGATTGTAATTACTGCAATGATGTAAGCTTGTTTTATTACAAATTTTTAAACATAGTTCCGGATCAACTTATGAAGAATTTTATATGAATAATGTGTGCATCAAGAAATGGGAAATTCTGAAAGAGATATCAGTATACTGATTGTGATAAAGTCTGATGTATTTCTTAATGTTTTTAAAAGTAAGATGATCAATGCTGTCATTGATTTCGATATAATATTTTATTAGCTTTCGCGATAATAAACACACGTAAAGAACACAAAAATATTGCTAAATCAATAATGTTAGTTAAATTAATATTAATCTAATACTGGTGGAATTAATATTTCTTCAATTCCAATCAAAATAATACAAAATCTGATTAAAGTTAAATTTGAAAATCGTTTCAGAATTGCAACTATTTTTGGACGCTACTTTCTATAATAAATATTTGCTATTTTGTTAGTAATTTTAATTGATAAATGCCGTAAAGAAATATGTAAATATAGTAAATATATACGTTGTTATTTTATTATTTTCAGAAGAATTTGGCAGTGCAAAAATAGGAGAGAAATGCGAGAGGGATCGAAATTGCATACAGCACTCATTTTGTCGTGCACAAATGAATTGTTTTTGCGATCCCTACTATTCACCGAGTCTTGACAAATCGATGTGTATTGCAAGTAAGTTTCTCTAATTGCATAAATACTAAAATTATAATAAAAAAATAAAAATAAATATATATGTTGGAATCGCAGTACTATGATTACATTTGGAAAGGTAATATTGTCATCGAAACTGTAAAATCCTCAGTTGAACGCAAGCACTTGATACACCAGAAAAATATTATTTTTAACTTATTTTATTATTTTTTATAAAATTATATTTTTTTATTTTTGATTACAGCTTCAGGATTAAGTTGCACAGATCATTCAGCCTGTAGGACGATGGCAAATGCCGAATGCAGACAAGGCGTTTGCGCGTGCAAGGAAACATTTATTTTAGATATAAATAATTCTTCAAATTGTATCAGCAGTAAGTAACAAAACTTAAGAAATATGTTAATATTTCCAAACTTATTATTAATTTACATTTTGTACAATTTACATTGCCTTTTTCAGTAATAAAAAAGAATATTGCATCGTGAAAAACTCCACAAATGTTCTTTTAGTGATAAATATGAATTATTCGTAATATTAAATCGCTTTGTAATAACCATCATGGTCCCCCATGTATTATAATCATAAGTCGCATTTAATAATACAATAAAATAGCGAAATTCAATAAGATTGTAAAAATGGAAATCTGTGCCCTTTAAGTACAATATATTTCACGTACGAATACTATTTTACTAACGAATAACAAACTTAAAGTTCTACCTCTTTAGATATGTAAAATTGTACTCATTCCCGTTTTAAAGTAACAATTGATTTCGAGACATTTTAAATCAATATTACAAATTGCCTTATATTTTATTATATACAATAGATCATAATTTTTCCCATCGTAAGTATTAACATTTAATTGATATTACAGGACCATCTCTTGTTGGTGACCGTTGTCAAAGAAATGACGAATGCCAAGAAGCATTTGACCGTGCTATGTGTATCAATGAAAAATGTCAGTGTTTCACGGGTCATCATTTTGTTAATGTTACTGGACAATGTGTTCAAACCAAACGTAAGAATTTCTTCTTCCTTTTAGTAAATTTTGGCTTGTGTATGCAAGAAGTTAGAAAAGTTTGTAGATCAGTACGTATCTATTGTTTCCATGTGTTTAACAAAGAATGGATAAATTACAACAAATGTATTGTACATTGCAATACATATATTTCTAACCGCGAATATATTACTAATCGCCAATTGTAATAGATATACTTGTTAATTGTAAATTATCATAGATATATCGTTAATTCTGAAATCATTAGATTTTTAACTTTCAATCGAAAAAACCAAGTTCTTCAGAGTAAATGGAAGAACAGAATAAGTCTTGCAATTTCATTTATATTACTAGTTCAATAACATTATTTATGAATTATTAACACAATAATATTTCTTATTATTTCTTGTAACTTTTATTATTTTTCACACAACGAAGTAATACAGCGAGGATGTAATACGTTAATTCATGAAAATATCTATATTTGAAAAATTCATTGTATGAAATGTTATTAACAGAAATTTATACTTTTCAGTTTTGTACAACACTTGTTTAACGGACTACGAATGTTTCGACAAAGATAATGCAGATGCCCTTGTGTGTAAAAATGGTGAATGCGTCTGTAAGGACGGCGAACCAAGATGTAGTAAAGGTTAATTAGAATTAATTGTACCGTCGCAATCTAATTCGTTGAATCCATCTTTACAATTACTCTTTTATTTTCTAGGTTCTCTACACGCATCCGTTGGAATTCCTTTAATAATTTTGTGTTTTCTACAACGACTGATTTAGATCGCTGTACCAAATATTGTAATTATATTTTACACGTAGTATTAATTGTATTAGTAATAATTGACGCGAAACGACGCACGTTGAATAAACTATTTATACTTTTTAGCGACTGTTTCTATCCGTTGCTTCTGCCCTATTTACTAAATGCAAGTAGATAATAACATTTTATCTTTGTTAATACTAAAACTACAAACATTATGTATATTATATTTAAATATACTACATAAATACTTTCCAAAAAAAAAGAGCCGAAAAACACGGTCGATTGAATATTTTAGATTTTAGAAGATAGAAAGAAAAAAATTCCTGCATTATTCCCCCGTTAATTTGAAAGACTTCTTCAACAATTACAAACCGGTCACTTTGTTCGACTTAGTAATTTTAGTGTTAAAGAAACAAATAATTAATGATATTAATAATACTTAATATCGATGTTGCAGGAACCTGTAGCGAGAATTTTCTTTTAAGAAATTGTAATGACCAGATTTTGGATAAAATTCAGTCATCGACTAGATAGAAATAAAATAACTTTTTCTTTTCCTTTAACGTAGATACTTGAATAATTTATATCGGACCTGACGGTAAATCGTCAACGTATTGGACGCTAACAAAAAGAAGCCACTTGACTTGAGGTACGGGGTAGGGAAAAATTGTCCCAGCACCGTCAATTCCTACCATATCGGCCCTTAAAACCTGAGATCGGGGAATGGAAACCGAAAACTAACCATTTACTTCTTCTTTAAACCCTTTTTCGATCAATCACGCATTAGAATTAAAAATACGTGAGTACGAGAGATGCTTCTATCCTTGGGGTGAATCGGAGCAAACCACTTATCAAGTGACTTATTTTAGTGGACCAATAATATATATATATATGTATATTGTTGCCATTGATATTCGTGTACACGGTATTACCAAAAGATTCTAATAGTATATAACATTTTACAGGAACGACAGTTACAAGTATTAACAATAATATATTCATAGGAAATTCGCATTTTATTACGAAGGTAAATTATTTAACTTACGAAACATTTTCTTTGTGTATAAATGTATCACGTAGAACATGAGGTTATGTTACTAAGTGAATATCATACTCATATATAACAATAAATAGTTTCTTAAAAATGCAATATCAGTAAATGTTAAAAATCAAATTTAAGTATTAATCCATTCATATTTAATTATGGTACACTACGTAACCTCTATTTGTATGAAACGATACGAAAGTAATAACATTCATATGCGGATTAATTTACAATTATAAATGTATAAAATGTGTCAACTATAACAGTTATTTTATGTAACAATTATATTAAATGCATTAATTATATTTATTTAGTATGTCATGGTTTATGAATGCGGTTCGCACAACTGTAAGTGCATGGACACCGCAATTAACACCAGTACGATTTCGCTATTATGAGGATAAAATGAAAAAAGGTCCATTATTACGACGTTATGGTTACCAGGACCCAATAGATATGCGAGGATTGTTACCACGCAATTCTGACAAACGAATAACACCTATGCCAATCTACAGTCCAAAGAATCCTTGGTCCGAAAAGAAAGCTCTATTTGGTCAAAATGATTACATTGATATCTTGGGTACGGAAAATATTCATCCGACTCGAATTCTATACAATGTACCAGCCTGGTTGAGAGGTGTTAGCGGCAATGAATATCAAGTATTACTGAGGAAACGTAAAATTTGGTCAAAGGGTGTATTTCCAATAGCAAGGCCAACAAAGTGGAACGATTTGAATAAAAGAATACGATACTTATATAAGTACTTAAATAGAAAAACCAAAACTGGTTTTAGTCATCAATAATTTAAGGATGTATAATGTGTAAAATAAAAATGAAATATAAATATATATATATATCTATGATCCTGTAATAATATAATAGATTTATTTTCATACCGTTAAGATTATCCTATTTATTGACAAGTAATCATCGATCAAATATACGATTTTTCCGCAATTATGAATATCGCAAATACTTTTCCTGCTTGAATACTCGTTATCGGTGTGTCATAAAAATATGAATGACTGCTTACGCATATATACACGATAAAGCATAAAATCGTGACAACCAAGAGAACAGATGTATTTCTAGAAGGCTGTGAATATGTTTGTAAGTACAATCAAAAGAAAACTTGCGAAATGCCTTAGCCGATGTAATATCTGACGACGCGTTATGTATATATGTACAAAGGAGTTGCGAGTATTGTCCACTTTCTTAAAAAATAACAATCTTATAATGGTTGTAAAGCTCTATAATAATTAATTAAAAAGTCTGCAAGATTTTTATCCACTTTACTCATTTAGATTTCGCGACGGCAGTATGCCATGATGCTGTAATACGTTAATATCAGGGACACATTATTCTATATGTTCCTTTTCTTTTTATTCCTATGAACAAAGGAAGACAAGTTTCTATGTACCTATAAATTATTTATAAGTTATTTCTACGAACTACAAGTATTATGTACTTTGAGATATTATTGCAGTAGTTTCTTGCTGTAAAATCATAATACTGTTTAGAAGAATAGTTTTTATGCAAAGCCTAGGATGACTGACATGTAGGCTACGCCATCGCGAGGATACAAAAAACAGTGTTTAATTTCTTTTCTTGTTCTTTAAGATCTATGTACATAATGGTAGTCACTTAAAATTGTTAAAATTTTGTTTCAACCAGCATATATCGCTAAAAGTTATAATCCAGTGAAAACATGTTCATAAATGATTTTGTAAGAAAGATAATAATGTAGTCTCGTAATGTTTGCTAGCGTCCAAACTTCTGAGACTGTGCCTTTCATTAGGATACACCTGTAATTGGTACGGTTTTCCGGTTTTCACTAGTGCATTGATCAACTGGCTTGTATGGAAAAAATGTACATTTTCGTCTATGAGGCCATGAATAATTAATAATCGATTTTCCTCATCAGGAAATTTGTCTACGTAGGTTAAAACCGAACCAGTCATGTAACCATGAGGATTGTTTTGCGGTAAGTCCATATATCGTTCGGTATAACCAGTATCATAAAAATTCCAAGAAGTAACCGGTGCACCAGCAATTGCGAGCTGTAAATTTAATTGAAACATAGAGATTGTACAATGACTGATAATTATATTCATTATATAGTAATGAAGAATACCTTAAATACTTCGGGATATTGTACTAGGCCCATAAGACTTAAGTAGCCACCATACGACCAGCCATGGAGAGCTACTCGATTTAAATCAATGTAACCTGTAGTTTCCGCTAACCACCTCAGTACTTCTACCTGATCACTTAATTCAACAGTTCCCATTCTATGTTGTAAATGACTTTCGAAAATTAATCCTCGATGACGTGATCCACGGGAGTCAATTAATACTACACAGTAACCCTGAGCAGCCAACATGTGCATTCTCAAATGTCTCATGCCCTGAAAAATGTAACCTTAAATTAAACTGAAGATCGATAAGAATTTTCTTAAGTTTTAATAATACATACTTTAAAGGTGTTCGATACTAGTTGAACTTCTGGACCTCCATATACATTTAGTATCGTTGGATACTTTACACCAGGTTGAAAGTTATGTGGTTTAAAAATCATAGAATAAAGGGTATCGCCGGACGATATTTTATGTGTATACATTTCTGGAGCAAATAATTCGGATTCTGGCGCTGAGGGTTCCAACAAATAACCCACAGGAGTTAAAGAAATACTCTCTACTGTCCAATCAGACTGTGATATTTTGAACACCTGTAGAATAAAATTGTCAGAATGGGTGTCTGGGTTTTGGTTTATTTCGTGTAATATTATATGAATCGTACTTGGCAAGTGGGTAATGTTTTGATGGAACTATATACAGTTACAAGCATTGTGCATTCTTTGTTAAAATATATACTGTTGTAACTATAGCCTGGTCTCGTAAGTAATCTTATTTCTAATGGGCGACGAAGAGACACGGCATAGACGTGTTGTTCCAATGGACCCTCGCGTAAACCACAAAAATAAACAATGGAGTTAGTTTCGTCTACCCATAGTTTTTTCCCCAGAACTTCCCAATTGCCTTGCGTTAACGCAACTTTAGAAGTAACACGAGGTTCCAAAAAAACGGTATCCACGCGACCTGAAGGCTCTTCTTCTTCTTTACTTAAACCTGTGAAAAAATGAAAGTATACTTAACGAATTAAAGTACCACTTGAAAATAATTTGATACTGTTGAATTTCTTACCTACTACCTTAGACCTTATAAGGTATAAGTGTCTAAACTCAGATTCTTCGCTACCCCAAACGAATTTGATTTCTGTTGGATCATCAGATGGCAAAAAGTACAGAAGATCGTTTACATTGATCCAAACAGAACTTCGTTCGGAATATATTACTTCAATACTTGCAGAGAATGGTGAAAAAGAATTTTCGGAATTGTACATATTTGGCGGAGGTGCACAAAAATTATCTACTGATAATAAAACCAGTTCGAGTCTTTGTTGCTTTCTGTCTAGCAATTGGACCCAGACACTATATATGCAAAAAGGTGTAGAAATAAGAATTATGATATGGAGAGGGAATATACAATAATTTTACTTACTATTGCGCATCAGGAGTCCATCCAACCCTCACCATGTATTCCATCCATGGGAACATAAGGTGCAGCGGGTATTGGAGCTCCAGTATTTCAATATCAGCAATTTGTAAAGTATCGGTCAACCAAAATTGCACCATTTTAAGATTGCTCCTGGCATTAAATGTACCAGCTCTAGGAAACCTAAATTCATCTACTTCTTCAGAATTTAACGTTGAGGGAAAACAAAATATTTTTACATCACTTTCGTCTACCTCTTCGTATACTATTCTATAAACACCATCGTTAGATTTTGGCTGCCACCAGTAACCGATGTACCTGATGAAATGGAAATAAATATTTTCTTCGAAGAAAATTTTTTTTTTATTTCGAAATCACCAACCTTGTGAATTCTTCTTGCATTACATAAGATGGAGTCCCAGCAGTAAGTGGATCATCTGATAGACTTCTTCCACCTTTTCTCGCATGAGTTAACCTTACCGAAGAACCTGTGATACTGTGAGATAGATATAAATCACCTGAGCATGTATGAGCAATTAATGCGCTATTCCAAGGACAAATTTGAGGACATAACTTTGCACCTGACGTTGACATTCGTATTTCAGAAGGGAAAAGTGGTCCAGCCTAACAAAAGTACATAATTATTGAATACCATTCCACAGTATTTTCATAATAATTGATCATGCATAAACATAAAAATACCATAAATCCTGTATCTATACACTCATAAAGACTACTTGCAGCTGGAAAAACTAATTTTCCACTATCTGGATGAATTTCATAACTAGTTATACCCCATGTTGCTAATCTCTTTCTTTCCCACAATAACTGCTCTTCTCTTGATAATCTGTTAGTACTTGATACGCTAGAAACAATAATATACTTCACTGAAACTGTTATATTTATAAGTAAAGACGTACTCAATCTCCTAATTTGAGAAAATTACGTTTGAAAATTTGCTTCTATAACAGGTTGCCAATGAAGACGATAGCCATTAGCATGATCTGAATGTGCAATGTCCACGTACAATAATGTAGTTTCCCAGCCATTACTCGGACTGCTAAGAAAATATATTCTAGTTCTAAAATAATAAATAATGAATACATATAAGTTTATTGAAACATTCCACGTTAAGTAACATGCTGAGAAAGGTTACAGCAAGATTGTATTATGAATTTCTCTTACCGTCCATCAGGTAAAGAACGAAACGTTATAGATCCAGGTACAGATCCTACCGAAACACCGGACAATCTTCGACGTAAATCGCTAACAACACCCCTTAATTCGGACCAGCGTTTTTGCGTTATCGTGGTATCACATACGGTCCTGTCGCCCCCTTCGTTGCACGTCTCCATATTTTGTTACTGCCACTTTCGTTTCCGTTAAATCATTTAATAATGGGGTAAAACTCTGTCGCGATCATGTCAATTTTCTAAAAACGGCCCAACGTCGCCGTGAAACTTGTAAAATATGCGATAGCCGAGCATACAACTTATTTTTAGGTTATGTCCGTGAACGGGTCTCACTTTCACCTTCTCCCCAGATTCTCGGCCTCCTCCCTTCTCTCGGCTTCCCTCGACATTAATTTCGCGAAATCGCTAGCGCACGCCTCGATTCCTCTCGAGCTAAGCAACTGCCAAAAACTGTTACCAAACTGTCACAACAGACGAGTATGATAACTCCGTCTTTTGGCAGTTACCAGAAACAGAGACTATAATTGTCACGAAAGAAGAAGCACGTGAGAGAAGATGCATTGTCTCACTTTTAATTTGAATTAAAGATAATCCTGAAATTATTATAATTATTTCTTATCCTGATGAATATTTATTTCTGTCAACTTTCTTGAAATTAATGGTAGTAGAAAGTGTACAAAATTTCTTACCGTATAGTTTCTTGCAAGCCTTGCTCTACCGGTGAGCTGTTTAACACTTAAAATAATGTTACTTTTTCTAAATTCTCAACTGCAATATTTGCTGACTTGTGGATTTTACGTGTCAGCGGCTCTCAATGACAATTGCTGAAGTCAGCATCACTCGAAATTATTCGTGATTCGTTCATCTTCATTTATATCTTTTTCAAATTGATTATATTTAATAAGCATGGCGTATCTTTCTGTATAAATTTCTGTGAAATTACTTCATTAAAAAATACGATTGATCAATACGTAGTCTTGTAAGTAAGATAGTTTCAAAATAAGAAATAATTCGGAATGAAGTTAAACCAAAAGAGATATCCCCTAAAACGATATCGATGTTTGTAAAGTTCCGCGCAACTTCAAATTGTGAAAAATGCATGCGTGATTTAATTAAAATAAATAACTATAAGTAAAATTTATTTCTATGAATTTTGTACAAATAAGAAATAAAAGTTTGAAATTTAAAGGATAAACAATAAATTCTTGTTTATAATTCAAAATGAAGTTGAACCAAAAGAGACATGCCCTAAAACGATATCGATGTTTGTAAAGTTCCGCGCAACTTCAAATTGCGAAACATAAATGTATAATTTAAGCAAATTAAATAATTGTAAGTGAAATTTGTGTATCAATAAACTTTGCACAAATAAGAAGTAAAAGGTTGAAATTTAAAGTATAAACAATATTACAAAGAATTCATTTGGAAGATCGTCTCGAACCCCAAATTATACTGGCGGTGGTCACGTATGTGCTCTCGTTAAATATTCAATGTTTTCCTTTGCCGAGACTATCGTTTTACTTCCTTCACCTTCTTGAATAATTTTTTTCATCGTAGTTTCGTATCTATTATGCGGTAGAGGCGGTTGCCGTCCACGTAAAATATCCAATTGGTAACGTCGCGGTCCTGTAAATTTTAACGACGTATTTCGAAGCGCTCGACCGATTGAATGTTTCATTGAATTCGTTCTCGATACCCTGGGGCTTACATAGTCCAGTCAAATAAGACTTTGAAGGTTACAAAAATTCCCATAGAGCTAAAAATTGGTATGGATGTTCAGAATACTATTATAAATGAATTGTGAAAAGTCCCCATCAATCCCCCTTGTGCAAAAAATTTTATTGATGGTGAAAGTTTGCAAAAATAGGGTTTTCGCGTTTTTCAGTTAAACGGTGAGTTTTACAGCAAAACTAGTTGAGACAAAAATTGTAGATCATCCGATTCTCTACAAAAAATGTATCCGCACTTTTTTTCATAAGTATTGCCATTTCCGTGATACAGCGGTTCAAAGAACTGAAAAAATTATTTTATTCGTAATATGCACACGTTTCCACACCACCTATGAGGTAGTGTGCTTGGCGCTTTTTTTTAACGTGGTTTCCCCGGTAGGCCTATTCCACGATCTATTGTGATCCTATTGAATTCAAATTGAGTATTGAAAATGATGAAAGCTGTGTAAATTATGTAATATATAAATGAAAAAATAATTTGGAAAAATTATTCGTCGGATTCATAATAATCCAATGGAACTTCTAGTGTACTGTCTTCGTTTTCATCATCTTCTTTTTCTTCATCTTCCTGCTGGATACAAATATGTTCTAAAAGTGATACATCATATGTCTCATCACTGATATCGTAATTATCCTCATCTAGTATCGATTCAACATTGGAGCACGACTGTCCTTGACAATTGGTACATGCTAAAGAACAAAACAGTCCAACCTTTTTACAGCCGCATTTAGAATTGCAACCTTTTTTGCAATTGCAAAAGATGGTGTTAAGGAGTTTTTCTGGTGCAGGTGGGAGTAACGTATGAATTGGTTCCAATGCATTGTCAACTAACTTCCAACCCCAGTCTTCTGGATCCATTTTATTTCCAAGCCACACTTGAACTTGATAATATACCCGGAATAGATGTTGTTGAGCAGCAGCAGAGGTTGGGGGAAGACAAGCTAATTGTACTTGTTTTTTATTATAAGTTTTTTTTTGCAAAATATAAGTATCGGAGTTTATCCAAGCAGGTAACTTTTTTTGGAGCTCCGTACATAGAAAGAAGGAAGTGAATTCCATTAGTCATTATAACTGCACATGAATTTTTACAGATGTCTGGTCTTTCAGGTACTCCGAAAACTCATCACCTCTTTCAATACTTGCATCAATTAATGCTTTCATGCCGCGATCAACAGTAACAACTCCACTTTCAGTCAAAGGTTGACTACAAATAAAGCAGAATTGCGACATTTTTTTTTAAAAACAGTAAAATGCACAAACTTTGTTACAAAATATAAGCGATAGCCACGAGTTGTCACTACGAAGGAATGCTTACGACTAACAGTATTTTGTTGAGTATGAGACCTTTGAAACGGAGCAGGTATACGAGCATCGCCACGCTGACAATTGAGTGGAAGACAAATGTTACTCAAGGCCATGGGACTAAATTAAAATAGGGGCGGAGTTTTTGACGTTCATTTATATTCTAAGAATTTTATAATTTGTATGTATAAGACATAGGGACTCATATTTGTACTCGTATAACGGTTCAAAAATGTATATAAAAGTACATTAACGTGCATATTACGAATAAAATAATTTCTTCAGTTCTTTGAACCGCTGTATCACGGAAATGGCAATACTTATGAAAAAAAGTGTGGATACATTTTTTGTAGAGAATCGGATGATCTACAATTTTTGTCTGAACTATTTTTGCTGTAAAACTCACCGTTTAGCTGAAAAACGCGAAAAACCTATTTTTGCAAACTTTCACCATCAATAAAATTTTTTGCACAAGGGGGATTGATGGGGACTTTTCACAATTCATTTATAATAGTATTCTGAACATTCATACCAATTTTTAGCTCTATGGGAATTTTTGTAACCTTACTTCTATTTTAATGATTAATTTGACTGGACTATACAGGTGAGTTTCTTTATTGTTTTTTTTCTACTTTCCCACTACATCAGCAATTGTATTTCGATTTTTTCGACTGTTTTCTTTAAAAACCGGAATATCTTTCTATGCGTTGCGGATTAAAAATATATTTCGATGTAAATGTGTCGCGCTTTTCCTTGAAAGAGTTGTAATTGTGAAATTTAAATTTCTACATTTGAATATCTTTTAGCAAAAACATCATATTATTTTTGATTTTTTTGCTTAAAAGTGAATATTGTATTTGAGAATAATTTTCAGTTTATATTTAGAAAGTTAGAAAATCAGAATATTGAACTTTGTAGTTTTAAGAGTTATATTACAATATTGATTATAGGTATGTTTTAAAAAAAGACAGAGGGTAATATGATAAAACTGTCATTGATAAATCTAATAACGGTTAACGATAGTAAAGTAAAAGTATTAATATTAATAAATAAGGAAAATTATGTTCTATAAAACGAAATTAACTTTGCGTTATAATTTTCTTATCGTACAAATTCACTTCTGACACGTCATATATTACTTCTTGATTTTCGTATGTTGTTTTGACGTAACATTTGACTCTTTTAAACACAACAGATTTAATTATCATCGAATTTGTTTATTATAAGATACGCATACAAATCAGTTTAACGGTTACTGTTAAATTGACGATAACAATTACGAAAACCTTTAATACTTTTTACCAAATTAAAAGATTCTTCAACTTTTGTTACCTCCAAATAAAAAATATTTATGATCATATTTAAAGCAGGAAAAATATTGTTTCACATATTTGGAAATCTTTTATATTACAGAATTGTAAGAGTTTTAATTGACAAGGAAAGGATTTATTAAAAAGCCACTCCCAATGAGGATAAGTGTGATATTAACACTAAATTTATCAAGGGATTCAAAATTACTTGTTCTAAAAATGTAGCTAAAATTTTGAGGGTTGTTTTTTATTTAAGTTTTCCTGTGAACTTTGAAAAACGTGAGAGATTAAGAACGATTGAGTTTATTGTGCATTTCATTCTCTTTGTTCCGAAGTATTTATCTAGTATCTTTAAATATACTGAATTAATAGCTGGTGGTTTTCGCATTAACAGAAGAGGGATGTTGAACAAATGAAAATAAATAATCCTTAGCGACACGTTTAATCAAATGTCAAAATTATGTTGTATGACATTTTTGAAATTACCTTCTACTCTGCTGAAACCTTGCAATAGGTCGTCTGTCGTTTGCAGGTGGGCACAATGCGATAATATTTTGCTAATTGCATAAAATTAATAATCGTATATTTACACAATAACGATTTAAATACTGAATGCTATTCATTGCGAAATATTGCAAATAGAAAAAACAACCTTAACGTTGTAGAACATAACATGCATATTTTTTTAACTTTTATCACGTGTTTATACATATTAAATTAATGAGATTTAATATTCATAAGATAAATAAATTTTACGTTCCAACATCATCTAAAATAAATTATTGTTTTACAAGATCAGAATATTATTTCGGGAAAAAAAGTATTCTTGACAGAAAAAGGACAATGTTTGAATTCATGTCTTTAAAAGATGTCTCTTCGATCTGACAGTAATTAATTCACAAATGATAAAAATAGAAATAAAAGTTTCGAATAATTATTACGGTTCATTAATTGAAAGGACGTCACTGTTTAATCGCATTAACTGTATCGCTAAAGTTGATCTCTTTTATCGTCTTTTTGCAGAATTGGAAAAAATGGTGGGGCGGCTTAGAGTGCCAGATTGTTGGATTTCACGCAGTGATAATGTTTGCTCTCCCAGGTGTAATCTCTTTAGTTGTAAACAACTCCGGAAAAACTGGGGGGTGAGTAATTTTTTTTAATCATATTTCATTTCATGTTAATCTTATAAGTAGAAAATGGTAATGGAAGTTTTCCACTATTCATTTAGTTTGAACACATATCGTCACAATTTTAGAAATTTTAGATTTCAATGAATGATTCTTAACACTAGATTTACGGATATTGATATACCTATTTTTCTGAAGTGAGCCAATTTGAATCATACAAGAAAATTGAAATCTTTTGCAAAGAAAATAGTTCCAAATCAATTGAAATGAAAGATTTATTGCTAAAAAATTAACCAACCAATATGTTATAAATGTAGTAATCAAATTTTGAATGAGTCAAATTGACTCCGTAAATCTAGTGTTAAGATAGTTCTAGCTGGATTCAAAACTAAAAGTTCCTTTTTTCATTAGAAATGAAAAAAATTGCGTAAGAATTAATGCAGGGGCTAACTTCACAGAGGTCATTTCATTTACTTTTTAGACATTAAAAAACATCTTGCTCTATACCTATGAAGTAAAAAATTATGAAAAAATTCAATAATATTCCAAAAGCATAAAATAATACATTGTTAATTTTTTATTAGAATCCATCGATTCGTATTTCCATTAGAAAAATAGAAAAAGATTTTACGGACTCAGCAAAAATTATTTTCCATAAGGCCCATGTTAAATATGTTATTTTTAAACACGATTTATTCATAAACCGTGTGGACGAACTCGTTGACATTCCGGTTATAATTATAAAATATCATGAAGAATATATTTTCAAAATTTTAAGGAAATCTATCGAAAAATGATAAGTGGCTAGAACTACCTTAATGAGCAAGTTAAATCATGTTTCCAACTAGTAGATAGTAGATTATGTTCTGTACTAACGCTTATTTTATCGTTTTTTAAATTAAAAAAAATTTATTAGTATATTTCTACCAGGAAATTTTAAGTTTTTTTTGTCCTTAGAATATTATCGTTTTGGTAATTTTGCTATGCCTATCAAAATTGTGTATGTAATACATCAAATTTGTATGATATCAATTATATTTATATCTTTCCACTAAATGCAAGGAAAGAGGATTATACAAAATAATTTTTCTCTACAAGGAAACAGGTTTTTTCGTATCAATGCTACGTTATTCGTTTCATATTATAAACTCTGATACGTTCTTTGGCACAAACAAGACTGATATATTCATGCGTAAAATGCCAAATCATTGTCAAAAATTGTATTCTATCCAAAAATGCAACCTCTCAGATACTTTTATTTGGATTTTTAATCTTTAAGGTTATCAACATACATGCAATTCACATCTCTTAGTTATCGGTCTCTCTTTTAAAGAATGTACGATATTATAAAAAAAATTCTGCACGTAATTCCATTTAAAAATTAAATAAATAATTAATAACTATGTGGTGTAATTAAATCATGAACTGTCACGTAAATTTACGTTAACAATATCAAATAGTTAATTATCGTAAATAACTCATATCAATAAATCGAATAAAGCAATGTTAATGTAAAATTGTTTTGGTTTTCAATGATGCATTCAATTATATATATATATGCTATTCTGTCAGTAAAGGTACAATTAGATTAAAAAATACAATAATATATATATATATTATGATAAAATGTACGAACATAAAATTTGCATTGTTATAAAACTATATTAACGTGAAGTATAAATTTTATTCTACAATTAAAATTCATATGATCGAACACCGAATTATGTGAATTATTAAACTTACAATTAAATAATAATATAATTCAGAATTAAATTATTATTAAATTTAGAGTTTAATAATATTTTATAAAATCCTTCTTTACTGTGATATTTAAAATTCACCATCACTAAGTTAATGTTGAAATAAGAGATTAAATTTTACGGCAAAAAATTGTTGAAACTAATTTGAATTTAGTGCAAAGATGAACAATTTATCGATTAAAAATCTACAAGTTCCCATCATTTAAGTAATGATGCCTGTTTCAGTGCCGTGGTGCACTTAATGAATCACGTTTTAGTATACAATGAAATTTATCAGAGGCAACTGAATGACAGTTTAAACAAAAGGTTAACACCCACTGACCCACGATGGTGTTGATGCTCATAAAAATTCGGATACATTCCGAGTGGAAAAAACACAGAAGAGACACCATTTCTATTTATCCAAGCTCGGTTTGCTTTCCGTTGCACCGTAGATCAACACTAAAACTACCAAGGTAGTCAAAATGATCGGTTTTCAACTTTATACAAATTCTACCCGAACTTACCAGGTAGCCAAACAATAAATATTCACTAAAACAATCATAAAATATAAATAACTTAATTGACCCTTTTATCCTCCACCTCATTCTTCCTTTTTCGAAATACTTATTTGAAATATCTAATTGTAAGTCAAATAGATTTATGGGTCTGTACACGCTGATATAGGGTAGTTGAAAAGGTAAAAGCTTTGATTTACAATCAGTGGGGTCCCTGTTTGAATCCTTATTGTCTCTGGGAAATTTGTTCTAAATCATTTAATTTATGACAGTCTTGGTAGCTCGAAAGTTATCCGGAAGAATAGGTTTTAGAGAAATGATCATAGCAATTGAAATTGAAAAAGCATTAAATAAAAATCAATGCCCATTGTGGCTAAAGAGGTACAGATAATGATATTCGTAAAACTTAAATTAATATTTAATATATCATTGTCTCAGTAATTGGGACTACATTTAAAACTGTAGGTTTTAATTAAGTAAATTAATTTTAATTTATTATTCTTAACCTTGATGCAAATCCATGATATTGTTAAAAAATCGAGTTGTCTATTCAAACTAATTCTGTAATATTATATTAGTGAAGATATTAATGAAAATGTCTTATTTATATAGCATGTTTTATGAAAGAAAATGCTTTGAGTTCTTTGTTCAATGGCAGGCTAAATTTTAATATGTATTTTTAGCAACAGTTTGATACCGTTTTATTTTGCTGATTTGCAAGAATATTATTGATTTCATTCAGTGAATCACTATGTTACATTGTGTTTGTACAATTCAAAGGAGGATTGTGAATAATTTATCAGTTAATCAACCTTGACATTATCATATGTATAGAGATTCAATGTATCGAACACGTTCTCGATTTTTCGACATCAATCAATTTCATTCGTTTACAATTTGTTTGTGTTCTTTAATTTGAATACGTCTTCGCAAACTCAATTAATTCTATCAATCAATATTTACTATCTTTGCTACCGCGAAGTTCCGATAGTTCTGCTTCGAAACTGAGAAAGCAAGCTTGCATGACAGCTCAATGTGTCTTTTCTTAGAATATGTCCTTAATTAACTTGGGACTTCATGACTTGAAAAATGTAATTTTCTCTATACCAAGGACAATCCACATGTATTCGATTATTTTTAGCATAAGAACAATGTCCATTTCCAAATTCTCGCAGCACGTTATCAAAAGCTAATAAGGAACATCGAGACGTAGATAAAAAAATCAAAACACAAAATATCTCAAAACTTTTACCACGTGTTCATTTTGTAATACATTATTTAATTTCTTCCAATATCTAAGATAACTAATTTCACAAACATTTCTTACCGTATATCACAATTTCATTATTATATACCTATGTATATAATCGCTTGCATATTTTTATGCAAGCGATTCTATGCACAAAAGACTTAACCCAGATGAATAACACTGTAAATAATACAAAGTAATTTACTTATCGCCTACTCAAAATGCACAATTGCATTATATTACTTCGTATATATTAGTTATAATTTCAAATACAAAAGTTAATTGAAAACTCTCTATCGTGCATTACCGTTACAGAAAAAAATTGAAACAATTGCATCAGAAATGTAGCCGTGTACGAAGCACGAATTATCTTCCTTCCGTTTTTTGTGTTCCGTATACTCACTTTTGTCAGTATATTTCATTCATGACCCGGCCGAGTGGGTTTCTTTAGCGTATACCGTAGAAACGTGACTACTCATTCCCCTCTTTTATGCGAGTAACGTTGTTCTGCTAAAAGCTCGCATAAATACAGAATACATCGATTTAAACTTTAACGCTGCTTTAGTCGGCAAGGAAATAAATTAATATTGAAGAGCTGACCGTATTTCGCTGATGGCACTGAATCTTGAATTGCTGAATTGGTTGGTTAACATTGTTACTGTTTTCGTTTGATGGCGTGTCATTTTTCACTGTGATCTGTACTTTGACTTCCAATTCAATTAATTCAATTAATTACATACTGAAATTTCGATCAATGGAGATTTTCAGATTTTATAAGTGGATTTGGAGTCACGATAGGTGATATATGGGTGAGTTATGACAATAGACGAAGTGTAGATAGGATTTGAAGTGAAAGAGGTGTGAATCGAAGGTTTAAAAAAAGGAAATTATTACGATTTTTCGTTGCATCCATGTACATTGCAGTGTGATTAAATTGTTTTGTGGTAATGATAAAAGATTGGACTGTTTTATACGTCGGAATTGGTGAGCCAGCTTTTTAACACGTTGACTGTCATGGGGGCGCTATTGAATTCACTGAAATTTCATGTAACGTTCAAATTGCAATATTTATGAATTTTCTAACATATTTAATATATAGATATTGACGTTAGAAAGATAAAGGTCTGTTGAATATGTGTCTATCACTATTTTTGGAGTTTCTGTTTTATAAAAATACGATTTTGACAGAAAATGTTTCACTTCAATAGAAATGACGAAGCTAGCGAAATACCGGTGGTGTTCAACATATTAATACTTTATGCATGATAGAAGATTTCTTATATTTTATTGAAAACTTGGAATTACTTGTTATATATAGAAAATATTATGTTTCCATTTTATAAATTAAAATAGAATCCTACCTGTTTGATTTAGTTGGTTACTTTATTAGCAGATATTAAATTAATTATAATTGAAACTTTGGCCTGTTATTTAAAAATGCGAAATTTTATTCTTATCGTTGACAAGTATAAACAACAAATTTTTATAGTTATTTAATCTATGTTAAAATGGATAATTGCATAATAGACAACCATTTCATGAGTGAAGTGGAATTTTAAATAGTTCTAAATTATGCAGTCTGTGATACATGAATCGCCTGGGCACAATTTTCCAGAGCTGATGCCTATGGGAATTGGTACTTGGTTCCATTATTTAGAGGATCCAAGTTTTCCTGTTGCTATCGTAATTTCGATAAAACTACAAGCTTTTTTTTCTATAATATAAAGCTTGTAATTTACGCGATTAAAAAGTTAGAATTT
The DNA here is from genome assembly GCA_910591515.1 of Cerceris rybyensis. Lineage (NCBI taxonomy): Eukaryota > Metazoa > Arthropoda > Insecta > Hymenoptera > Crabronidae > Cerceris > Cerceris rybyensis. The sequence continues at coordinate 11,822,708 of OU342795.1, forward strand.
TAGATAAATTTTGAGCCACTGAATTTTTCATAGATGCAAAAAAAATTCCGTGAATTTACACTAAGGAATTTCAAAAATCAGCTCTTTAGTATTTCAGATAATTTTATTTCAACTGTTTCGAAAAAAAAACTTTTCTGAATAATGTTTATATCTGTAGCAAGAATTATTTAATAAATTCATGGAAGATCATTCATTTAGCAGCACATATTTCATTATTATCGTGGTAAATTGAACTTCACGAACAATAATCTCTACTTTAAAAGTTTCCCCTGAAAATTCTCCCGACGTTGCTAAATCCAAGCTCTATTAATTACCTGTCACGTCAATTTTCAACCTACAGAATATTATGTAATCCCTTTTGAAATGAATTTCTCAAGGAACATATCTATGTAATTTTTCAAACAAATTTACTATCCTCTAATATTACTTTGTTGAAAATTACGAGATACATTTTACTTTGTCGGTGTTAAAGTTGAAATTGCGGTATACCGTAGAAAATTAATGGTGTATTATCGTGTGCAGCATTGAGTACGTCGTAAAGCAGTAAGTTAAAGGGCAAATATAAAGCCGACTGACATTTACATTAACTTTGCAATGCAAATGCGCAAGAGTATAAAGGAAACTCTATTTACAATTTGTTATGAATAAACGAACCATCCGATATACCTTGCAACGGAGAACGTTTTTTGCATACAGCTGAAGCGTATTTACGCCAAACATCTGTTAACGATTTTATTAAGTTCAACCTTTCAACGCACACGATGAAAAAAAAACATGTAAAAGAAATATCCACGTTAAAGAGAAATAAAATGGAAAAAACAAACGCATCGATTGAACGTCAAAAATTTCAATAAAACTGTCACGAACAAAATACAATTCGTCGAATAGCCTTTTTTTTACAACTACCACCGTGTTTTTTATTATTTCTTCCCATGAAAAAAAAACACATATCGTCAAAAAACATACACTCCATTATAAGTACGAGACCATTTTCCATTTCACTTCACAACCAGCAATTATTTTCTCCCGTTATTCCTTGAAATCACGAAACGAACTGATTCACCGTATAGTTTGAGGAAGAAGGGAGAAAAAAAAAAGAGGAAACCGAGCACAACGTGTCGTACAGTTATCGCAAATAAGCACGAAGGTACGAAGAACGGGCGAGATCTCCTGTAAACGGTGAATTCGATTTGTATCACCCCGTATAGTTACATGGTCCGCACAGGGTTACGAAAACGACAAAGGGAAAAAGGCAGAAGGGAAGGAAAATGAATGAGAGAATAGGGAAAAGGGGTGAAACATGGAAGTACAGAGAACAGACGAGGAAAAGGGATATAAAATATTTCAACGAGGAAGGGAGGGAGCACTGAATGAAATAAATTAAAAAAAAAAGATCAAGTGAAGAATAATGACAGAAAGAAATCTCAAGGGGGTGGAAAGTGATAGAAATGAAGAATGGAAAAAAACAGCGAAAGACATAGAGCACAATTAGAGAGAGAGAGAGAGAGAGAGAAAAGAAAAATCCAAAGAGGGTGGAAAGGATAGGAAAATGGAGAAAGGGAGTACAAAATGAATAAGGTAGATGTAGAAGCAGAAACAAAGAAAAATTACAAGGTAGAGAAACAGAGAACGAAGAAGCATCATTGAATCAGAGTGAAAAACATGATGAAGCTAGGAAGAGAAAATACAGAAACAAAAGAAATAACAGAGATAAAGGGAGTTAGAGAAACAGAGGAGAAAGAAGCACCATTGAATCAGAGAGAAAAAGATAATAAAGCTAAGAAGACGAGATATAGAAACAAAAGAAACTTCAATGAAGGGAGTTAGAGAAACAAAGAGGAAAGAAACACCATAGAAAAAGAGTGAAAAAGGTGATAAAGCAAGAAAGACATAGAGAAACAGAGGAGAAAGAAGCACCATTGAATCAGAGAGAAAAACATGATAAAGCTAGGAAGACGAGATATAGAAACAAAAGAAATAACAGAGATAAAGGGAGTTAAAGAAACACAGAAGAAAGAAACAGCATAGAAAAAGAGTAAAAAAAACAGAGAAGAAAGAAACACCATTGAAGAAGAGTGAAGAAGATGATAAAGCAAGAAAAATATAAAGAAACAGAGGAGAAAGAAGGACCATTGAATCAGAAAGAAAAAAATGATAAAGCTAGGAAGACAAGATATAGAAACAAAAGAAACATCGGTGAAGGGAGTTAGAGAAACAGAAAGGAAAGAAACACTATAGAAAAACAGTGAAAAAGATGATAAAGCAAGAAATACATAGAGAAACAGAGGAGAAAGAAGCACCATTGAATCAGAGAGAAAAACATGATAAAGCTAGGAAGACGAGATATAGAAACAAAAGAAATAACAGAGATAAAGGGAGTTAAAGAAACACAGAAGAAAGAAACAACATAGAAAAAGAGTAAAAAAAACAGAGAAGAAAGAAACACCATTGAAGAAGAGTGAAGAAGATGATAAATCTAGGAAGAGAAGATAGAGAAACAGAGAGGAGAGAAACATATGATATAACGATGAAGAGAAACAGACATTGAAACAGTAAAAGACAGAGCTAAACAGGGAACGCTAGCGAGATGGAGAGGGAAAGAAAGAGCCTCTGGCGGATCAGGGTGAGTGTACAGAATCAACTAGGTACCCACGTGATCGATACTGTAAGCACAAGGCCATTGGATGAAAGACGAGGGGTGAACCGGACTTTTGGCGACGAGTATACGCGCGGGTGGTGCGCTACACCCCAGCAATGAGGACAGGGGCGTCTCCGACTTCCGCGATTTGCATAACGAACTTCCACGGTGGAAGCTTTTAACGCCGACAGTTCTCCGTGTAACCTGTTCTTCCGTCCGAGAATTATGCTCGATCTTGTGTCCCCGGAAATCTAAATTCCATCCCCGAACGAGGCCACAAGGTGGTTGCTTCTCCTCTTCCGTTGTGCTTGACGAAGAGGCGTAACGTTGGAATTAGTGGAGCGCGGAGAATTGTTTTTTGGAATTTTCTCAGGGATTTTATCCTTCGAATTCTTATCTAATTTACTATTTTTTTGTAAGAGAGCTTATTTGGAAAAATTTTGGAGGGGAGTGTAGATTTATGAGAGGGAGGATTTAGGGTTGGTTAATTGGGATTGCTTGTGTAAAGTGACTAATAGTTTGTATAATAATGTGGAGTTGTATATAATTGTGTTGCAGAATATGATAGGAGAAGGGTTGGAATTAGAAGTTTGAAAAATTGAAAAATTCAATGTGCGAAATTAATTTAGTTTACCTGTTTGGAATTTAATCATGGGATATGTTCTATCAGATCTATTGTTCTGCTGATGCGGAGTAAAGTCTGGGTTTTACAGGAACCTAGCAAATTAAGATATATACTTCATTGTGAATTCTGTAGAACTATATTTTATCTGACCTTTATTCAAATAAACACGGCGAAAATATGCATTATAGAATCTAGCAATATGCTCTTATCAATTTCTTAACACTAGATCTACCAAGACAATCAAAGTAACATATTTTCAATTTCTTTAAAAATTCCTAGAGTTTCTTAACCTGTCTTTCTTGTATTTTCCCATGGCAACCTTGCAAAATCTAAATGATTGTATCATTCAATTCTCTTGTTTTCCTTCATACGTTTTCTTTTAGCACATTTACTCGGTATTTTTAATGATTCTGGATTAATATATCTAAATACCGTGTATCTAAATATCCTGATAGTTTTATTAATAAATGTCAGATTGTAAAAATGCGAGTAGAAACACTTAGGACACTGAGCTGCTTGGTTTCCAATTTAACATTAGTCATGAGCAACTGACACGATAGTCAACTAGATAGTAAACAAGACACTAATAGTCCTTTGAGAAATTACTTCATGATGATTACGTTCGAAAGAAAAAAAGATACACAAATAGAATATTATTCCAGTGAAACATATTCGTTGACGAATGAATATGCATAATTGTGACTCCACCCTGAGTGACGTATTTGCTAATCTACACACAATATATAATGTAGTTTCGATGTTCCGGGGGGTAGATTAAATTTCACCCATGTCAAATAAATGTTTCCCTGTTAGCGCATCTCGACACCTCGTTTCAGGTGTACAATGTTCACCTCGTTGGAGACCTCTGGGTTCTCTGATATTAACGTTAATTGAATTAATTGTACCGGGTGCAAAAATGTTATCGCCCTTCGATCTTTGAGTTAACGATGAAAAAGAGATGAGAATAAAAAAAGGATTTGCAAATGAAATACCTTCTAACTAGTGTAACTATCAAGAAGCGACAATTAAATTTTTGAAAATTTGCCAAGCAAAATGCATTAATTTTTCTGACGACAAATTTTTAAATACTTATAAATATATTTAACAAATTGTTCGTTTTGTATAATTCAAATATCCAACGAGACTGCAAATTTCAATGTTTTATAAAATCATGATAAGAAAGTTATTATAAGTGAATATTTTTCCATTTTATTAAACGTCATCCAGAATTGAGACACTTTTTTTTATGTTTGTAAAGTTTGGTAGAAGAAAATTAAGGTGGTAAGAGTAATTTGCAACGTCATGTTTGTTGCGTTGTTGAGGTGGAAAATTTATTAAAAGTTTTTGCAGAAACGTATGCGTTGAATTACAGTTGAAAATAATACCATACCATGTAAGCCAGCAGACCAGTGTAATTTAAAATTAAAACATATCATGTTCTACCAAATCGTGGCGTATTCGTTCTCAGATTTCCCAATTATTTCTGTTGATCGATTTGCAATTAATGCTGCAGTAACAACTGGCATTAAATATACGAATATAGGAATCGTTTAATTATACATTATGCATCCATGTGGTTCGTTTTACGCATAAAATTTTTATTCTGTTTTTTACAATAAAAAAAGTAATATATTTTACAGGTCAAATTATATAATAATTTATAGTTTTTGATTATCCAGTTGCATTATCAATGTTAATGCAAAAAAAACATTTAAATTTTCCTATAATGGCATGGAATTTGAATTACCAATACACATGTAAACTAATATTACATTCTCAATAATAATTAAATTCTTAAAACCTTTAGCAAAAGTCACATTTTTTTTAAACAACGCAAAACTTGAATTTCTTACAATAACTTTAGAATTTTGTATATCTTTGTTATACCGACGAATCTTCGAAGCTTTCCACAGCCTAAAATAACTTTCCAAACTCCTACTCAATAATCTAATTTTTCTTCACATCCCACGCAATAATGCTCGAATAATTTCCATTGTTATTACTCATCGTCAGTTAAATCCAATTATCCCAACAGCACCGTAAAAACTCAGATGTTTTCTCATCAAACTGTGGCCAAACAAAAATATTCAAAGTTCCTTTACAACCCCCACAATAATGAAGTTATCTACTTGTCAAAGACAAACCCGCATCCCCGTAACAATACAGAATCCTATCACAAGAAGCCACGCTCTTCGACCCCCCAATTAATCGCTTAAGACCGCATTTAAGTGGCCTCGAGAGTTAATCAAGGTAAAAGCGCCATTTCGAATGCGACGTACGGCTGACAGGGGCGATATTCCGGCCTAAGTTTATTTTTAAAACATCGCCCCGCCGTCTCTCGCCGGCAGGTTTAAGGTGGAGATACGAGCTCGTCCGTTTCATCCCTCTTTCCTCCCTCGTCTTCGTACAACCCTCCACCTTACACGATCCACCACCACCCTTAGGAATTTCTGTAAGGGTCGAATGTCACGTGTGCCTCGCGAACGGCCTATACGTAGGCTCAACGATCTACCACCCCTTCGTCTACCTTCGGCCATTCCTTTTTCATCCCCTATCGATGTTACCACTGGCCCACCTATCTTTCTTTTTCTTCTCGTTCACCTATGGCTCTCTATATTTTTCGTTCCGGTCTGTCTCTTGTTTATCTCCTCGATCGTACTTCCTTTTATCTACTTTTGTTCTTTCTCATCCACCTTCTTCTCGTTTTGCGATCACACGATGGTACTTCACGAGAAGTTCCATCGGTATTCCCTGGAGAAAGTCGCGTTTCCTCGAAGAGGATTCTTAGCATTCTGAGCAAATTTTAATGATCCCTCTTTATGCAAAGAAATATTGGTTTTTGTAGGTAGTATGAGCATTTTGTTTTTAAGATTATCTATTTCTTATGAGGAAGAGGGGGAGGATTATGGTATCGGTGAAATTAATATATTTTTTAGTTCTTTTTATGAAGAATTTTTTAAACAATGCCTTTATTTTATTTATGAGGTGTATATTACACCAGAGAGTATACCAGAGGGGGATGAAGAAATATCTCAAAGATTCAGTCGGTCTTCATTTATGGAGAACAGGAAGGAGCTCTTCTGGATTTGAGGATTTGAATGAAAAGAAGGATCACAACACGACGAAAGCTAATTTTATTTTCTTATTTTTCCCAACGTAGAATTTTGGAGGGAATTTTTAGGCTTTATTTGGAAAATGTATTCCATGTAAAATATTACAGTAGAAATGTTTTAAAAATATCATGAAAATTCTCTACACTGTTCCTCATAATGTTTATATGTATATCATCTTTCAAAACCTTTTACACAAAAATTAAGAAAGGGTTTCATTTACATATAATTTTTAAATATACTACAACCATTGAAACATTTCATCACAGGTAATTTCTACGTGAACAAAGATCACGAACCAATCAAGAATATAGTGAAAATTCAGAAACATCGACAAAAATGTAATTCAAAGTCCCCAAACCAAAAGCCCCATACTTTCAAAAACCATCGTAACATCAATCAATGTCAAATTCACTACAGAGCGTCAAGTTCAAACGATTAATCGGACACCTGATATTTTTCGTCGTTTACGCGGATTTTCCACGGTATATTGTAACAAAGGAAAGCAGCGCAAACATCGGCAGAGACACTTTGTTCGAAGAATTTATTACAGGCAGGAGGGTTGCATAATTGTAGATGGAAACGTCGTCTGTGGTTTTGCGTCGTTCTGTATGAGAACGCGAAAAGAATAACAGAAAAGAACGGAGCATCCGGTCGAGCCTAAGGGCATCAAAGATTTAAACTCCATGCCTCTTTGTTCCATCGTTGGGTCCTTTACGTGCGTACTTCTGCAGGGAGTGGTGTCTCCCCCTCGTTTCATCCCTCTCCTCTTACACTCGGCCCCACTTTCCGTCGCGAGACTTCTGAAAGGGTGAACTATTTAACGGGAGTACGAAACAAGTTACCGTGAATATGCATTTAGGTAAGGCGTAGATCTTTTTAAGTAACTTCCTTCGTTTCCTGCCACATTTTTCACCCCCGGTTTCGTCTAAATACCAGAGGTGACAAATAATTATTGTCAGTGTGAAATATTTACGATAACCTTTGGAGAGTATTTTTATACTTGACCTCGTGTCTTGCGAAGTGTTTTATTTTTCAGTACATAGCAAGTTAGTTACTTGTTGGATGGTGTATCGTGGCGGAGGAAAAGGGAAATGATGAATTGCAATGGAAGGATAATGGTGTAATGGTACGTTGGTGTTTAACCCTTTGCGGACTAGCGACGCATATATGCGGTCTGACAAAAAATGTAGTTATAGTCTATCGCCGTATGTATACACGATTCAAATTGAAAAATTGAAATAAAACCGGTCAGATATGATTAAAAGTGGAGTAATTTATAATTGATATACATTAACAGTCCAAATTTCTGATAAAAAGGTGGTTTTGGAACGCCGAATAAATGATTATCTGTCAATATTCAAAAATGTCCCCGTCCGCAAAGGGTTAAATGGATAGAAATTACGTGGTGTCAGAAAGATTACTAGTTTTGGCCGTGTGACTTTCACTTTTTGACGGAAAATTTCTAGAATTGTGTTTTATCAATCATGGTGAACAATTGAGTAATGATGATAACATATTTAGGAAAAAATATTAACAGTAGAACAACCAAGCAGGTGAAAATGACTGGCGTCCAATTTTTTCCAAAAATTCTTCAAGCTCATAGGAGAGCCGTAGAATAATAATATCAACGTCCATTTCAAAATACACAAGTCACCGAAACGATCATTTTTTTTCACCCCTTAATTATCTTCTTTCAAAGTAGTTAGTTAACATATTGAAATGTAATAGATTTAGCATCGGTAGTTCTAGTATTAACTTTGTTGTCAAGTTAAAAATATTAACTTGACAACTACTTAAAATTATCTTTTATATACTAGAAGATGAAATGGCTAGATTTTTTTATTTACTTGATCATTTCGAAATGCTTTGCATTTTAAAAGATTTTATCAAATTTGTTGCTTCTTCATAGAAATTGATTTAATGATAGGTTGGAGAGCTAGATGATTGCATATTTTTAACGAGGATTATTTTTTGCGGATTGCCTTTCATTTTTTATTTGTTTACAATTTTTTCCACAACGCGTGAATTCAAAGAAATGCACTGGTTCAAAATGTCATCAAGTTATGTGTCGTCATGAATGAAGGAGCGTAGAGTGTGTGATAATGAAAAGAAACTTTCTTTTAAGAAGATGCATGGTGGAGGGATGATTTTAAGTAAACGAGGGCTGAATGCGTGCAAAAAATGGCATAGTTCTATTTTACCGTTTTGTCCTCTAAACTAAACGTTAAATCCACTTCACCCACATCGTGAACAATAACGCATTGTTCTATTATAATTTTAATGAAACATTTTAATAAATCTACTTTTTCTAACTGCCCCTTGACTAATAGTAATTCATGCAGGAACTGGAACTTCTAACACTTTGAAAACCCATTACTATATTGCAGAAAGAATTTATAAGTAACATCAACGGAACACCCGTTTTCTAATGTTTTATTAGTATCAAAAAAATTGGCCGAAAATAGAAATTTCACTCTGCAATTTTTCGAGTGTCTGATAACTTTCAAGTTATCAAATTGACCGAAAATAGAAATGTCACTCTGCAATTTTTCAGTGTTTGATAACTCTTAACCCTTTGAGGACAAGCGACGCATATATGTGGTCTGAGAAAAATTAGAATTGAAAAATTGAGATACAACCGTTGACATATGATCGCACAAATAGTAATTTATAATTCATATATATTAGCAGTCTAACTTTCTGTTAAAAAGGTGATTTTGGATTGGCAAATAAATATTTATCTCTCAATAATCAAAAATGTCTTCGTGCGCAAGGAGTTAAATTATCAAATTGGCCACAAAGAGAAATTTCGCTTTGCAATTTTTGAGTATCTGATAACTCTTAAATTATCTATATACAAGTCAGATAACAATTCATTTCATCCTTACAAAACAAAATCTTTTAATATATTAATGTAATTAATTGTTGTCCTACCTAAGAAACACACTTCAACAAACACATCAACCTCTAACCCTAAAAGAAGTATTTCAATCCCAAAAGGTTAATCAACCCTCAACCTCAAAAGAAAGACCTCACCGTCAACACATCACTTTCCCCATCTACCTAATCAAAATCCCACACCCCTATCGTTAAATCCTTCAAAACCTCCAGCGTCCCAAAAATTTCCTAATTAATTCCACAGTCAATAGATCCAAATTGTTGCTCCAAATCAACGTAAAGATCGATGCCTAATCCTGAAATCCACGAAGACAACGTCTTCGTGTAACTCCTCTAGTTGAAATGCGAGACAACGCCGTGGTATACTTTACTCCTTCAACTTTTTCCCTTACTTGTTCTTTCTTTCTCGTCTCTCCCCTCGTCCTCTCTATCCTCCATGCTGCTTGTCCGAGTTGCTACATAATGCAGTCAGCTATATTGAATATTTCGCCGTGGTGAAGTGATAAAGAAATCCGCGAAAAGCTCCCCAGACCGACGTTCACGGAATATTAGGTGGCCTCGACATCCTTCGGGATGGAGAGACTCGCGATTACCAACCCATGGTGTAATGAAAATTCTAAGGCCTCTGTGTGCACAACATCAGACGACCTTTGGGCCTTCCCATGGATGCTTTCGTTCGGTTGGGTTATCGTTTGCAGGGTAAACAGGTCGATAGAGACGCAACACGTTGACCGTTTAATTGACGGTGTTATTCTAACCGACCATCTATTCTGATAAGTGGAACTTACTTGGTTCTGTAAGTGCTGGGGAATGTTCTTGCGGGGGTGGATAATTAAATGGGTGGTGGTCGTGGACGAAATTGATCGTGTTTGTTTGCAAAGATTTTGTGGGATTGAAAGATTGTTGGGTGATAAATGTTGTTAATTTTTTGATGTATTAAATATAGATTTAGCGTTTTTAATGTTTGGTATGTTTGCTAGGAGGATGATGAGAGGATTTTTGGAAGGGTTGATCAGATGATAAATCTTTCTTTTTGGTTTTATTGTAGGTAGATTAATTTATTTTGGCGTCTTATTTTTTTATTACTTTTTTTTTAATAATAGGGTGTCAGAAATTTGTGAGTCAAAGTAGAGGTTTGAGGTAATTTAGTTTTTTGATTAATATTATATAATCTGAAAGAAAATATTTTATCACGTCGAATTTTTATTTTTATGGTTCTGTAAATCAATGGACTATGGATAAACATATTTTCTTTATTATTGGTTCTGAAATATTACTACGCCTAATTGTAGTTTGTTATTATATATTACATTATGACGATTTTTTTCGATAAATTGATATGTAGTTAATTTTAATTTGGATTTTGTGAATTTAATAAAAGATCTTGAGTATAAAAGCGAATTTCTTTGGTCCAGAACACATTTTCTTTCTTATCTCTCAAGGTAATCCGATAGCGTATAGGATGTACATGGAACTTTTAATTGCAAAGAAATATCGCGGAATTATAACTATGAGCTATGCTCTAGGAGCATAATTAGCAACAGTGAATATATAGAATGTAATTAATGTATAATTATTACCAAAGTTCAACCGGGCAAGCTCATCAAATACCAATATACTTGTAATCACTTAACAACAATCTATCTACAAAGAATAATTGTTACATTCCTAACACAACACAAATTCCAAACAATCAATTTTGTAACATATTTGTACAATTATTTTTAAAATTTCTGCTCGTACAATTTCCCAATAATTGACTAACTGTATCGACAACATCGTTTCAAATATTCCATCGCACTAAAAGCAATATTCTCTTGCGACAAAATTTCGAAAATCGCCAGTTTTTTATTATACGAAAAATTGCGTTATACTGTTTTTATCCTAATAAAAATCTACCTACAGATGCTATGTAAACGTTAAAAAACGAAAGAAGTTTCTTTATTTGAAAAAAAAATATGAATCCGCTGTAACGGAATTCCTGTCAGTCTAAATATTTTATTTTAAAAAATTGTTGATCACAGTCGTTCGAATACTTTTATAGGCCGGTGCCAGTAAAACGTATCTTCCTCTTATCTTTCCCGTCGAAACTTACATTCGAGCAGTTTGCTGGAAAGACGCGACGTAAAACGTGGCACTCTGTATACCTCCCAAAGGAATATGTCGTAGACGTATGCCTTTCAAACCGCCACATACGTGCGACAAAGTATCCATTTACACGAGGACAAAGACGCATACGAATTGCGTTATCTCAAAAAAAAAACATAAACTTTGTGTTTTATGATTTCCTTTGAGCCTTGGTTCAGTGTGTGTAAGCATTAGTTTACATTTGCACAAATTTAATAATCTATTCCAACTACGTTACAAATTTTGAACACAAAATTAATTACATAACGTTGATTTCATGGTGCTTTGTTGTATTGAGTTATTTCAGATTGTAAACCTTTGAAATCTTCATTTCTTTCAATTTGAGCGTGGTATGGGTCCGGTTTTAAATGTTCAATTGACAATTCAACAGTAACATGGAGTATTAAATGAAATTCTAATGTGAAAGTAACTATATGAGAATGATTTAATAGTGCCTTGTTGTATTGAGTTTTTTCAAATTGGAAATGTTTAGGAACAGACATTTTTTGGACCCAGGCATGGTTTAAATTGATAAAATAAAAATTCAGTGATCAGATTTAATTGTACTGTCGATATTAGTATTAAATTAATTATGTAAATGAATTGTGTTTGTCACATTGAATATTTTAGTTTTGCAATTTTGGAATTTCAAGTTCTACCTTGTTTTTTAATATCGAGTCACACTCGTGATACTCGGCATGAGGGTCAACCCCTTTAGTACCTTAAAGTCCATATATTGGTTTTATGACTTTTCCGAAACACACTTGGAATCAATAATTCTATCTTTCATTTTTAATATAATTTAAACTTTCACGAGTTTACTGGATAGGGCTATGTATGTTTTATGCAGTTACAGTTACTGACAATTGTAAGGTAAATGTAGATGCATTCTAACTGAGGAAGAAGAATTTCAGGCTAGTTTTTGTCTCTATTATTATAAAAATATGTATACTCTTTTGTATTGAATAAGATATAATTATTTCCAGTTCAGCAAAAATATCACCTGTTTATTCAACACCAAGTATCTTTTTATAAAAACAGACTTTCTTTTGCTGCTCATTATAATTTTTCTTGCAGCAAAATCATTTTCTCTTCTCTGACGTCAAACTATATATATTTCATAATAATATTTCAAAGAAAACTAACCGAAATTATCTGCATTTTTAAAAGAAATATGTCAATTTTAAGTAACATTTAAAAAATCACATATTTTCAAAGAACTTTTCGACTCCGGAAACTCATAAGCCAAGATGGGGTTTAAATCCACCGGTAAACGTAAACTCGAGAGTTTGATGAAAAATTTTTTAAAAGATTGCACGTGTTACACATACAAAGCACTCGAGCTGTAATCGATAACGCAACGACACTGATGCATCGTGCTGCACTTTTCTCTTTTTTTTTCGTTGAACCATACGCGCAATTAAACTTAACGAGAATTCAAAAGTGGTGGGAGAAAATCCGTCGATTTAAAAGACGAACGGTTCGAAGTCAAATGACGTAGAGCCTGCGGCGAATGGCTTACCTCTAGCAATAAAAATGCGATAAATCGCGCAAAGGGGGTGGCCAACCACCCTTATGAATTGCTCCACTTCCCCTTAAGCTAATATCGTTCAGTAAACGGAGGCTACTTACGGCCAGTGATCTGCTTAAGTAATGCAATTTTATGCCTAGCTAAAGTACCGATAAACCGAGATAAAAATAGTGATAGCAACCCGGAGATCGGTCGGTGATGACGTTACGATTAGATCGATAGAAAGAAATCGACTCGTTAAGGGACGGCTTCTATACTTGACAGGGTTATTATCATATGTATACGTACTTTTTTACATCCTAAATGTTTCTGCCATGATACGTAACTACGTGACAGTAATTTTGGAAAACTGTAAACTATTATTCAATTAATATTTGGAAAGTGTTATATACTGATTACTAGACTCCGGATGTTTATGCAAATTTCAATTTTGGCAAGTGCAGCTGAGACAGAAGAACTTATCTAGGAATTTGTTGCACTCGATAAATATTAGATACAACGAATACCATACTTTCGATATTTTAGATATATTTTTATATCACGTTCTTTCTGTATATTTTAGCCATATTCATTTTGTCATAAATGCATAAAAATCCGAAGTCTACTGATTACAGATAGGCCATAATGACGGTATATTTATTAACCCTTTGCGGTCCGAGTTATTTTCTCAATTTTCTAGCGAGCTAAATAAAATTAATTTCACAATATTTTCTATCATTAGTTACTCATTTTTTTTATTGATATCAATAACTATAGGCACTGACAGATAATTAGGCAATATTACAAAATCATTATGAAATTTAAAAGTCGATATTAAAGTGGCAGAAAATGAAATCAATTGAAATACTATGTCGAGCAGTATTCGACATAGAACCGCAAAGGGTTAATGGAACTGCACTTTATGTTTTATGATGTTTATTCACATTATCGAATAATGTAGGAATCCATTGATGGAGCAGTAATTCGAAGAAATATACACTATTATCGATGATTGAATTTTTGAATAACTCGAAGATTATAGGATGATATAGAGTGGTGAAGTATTATAAAATTTGACCCCTTGCCTTAAGATTTCTTCTGTGACTGAATCTGAAATAACTCAGAATTAAATGTTGGAATAATAATCGATCACTGATTTCTGATGTACTGGTATAGATTATTGTAATATTAATATTATAGAACTAATTTCAACGTCTCTTGACCAACTAATATTTCCAATTTAGCAGTTTTTGGATAACTTACAAATTTTCTGTCCCATCTACCACGTCACGTGTACCACACGTCATTATAAGGCAAGGGGTTAATTTAGAACTGAGCTTTTCTTAATGTATGAGACTCGCACTAATATCAAATAAATTGTAGTTAATACTTTTTCTAATTATTGGTTATAATGATTTTTTAGATTAGTCGATAAACTATATAGTAATAATAAAGTTTATAGAAAATGTGAAAGATCCATTTATTATTCGGTACTATGAGACTGAAGATTTTTCTATATGGGTATGGTGGTATGAAGTTAAGTATTGAAACTCGCATTTAGTGAGTGCAAATTCAAATTTCCACCATCTCTCGCAATTTCTTTCTATGTGACGTAGACTCTATGGTTCAAAATTCATCTAAAATCAAACATCTTGGATAAAATGACCATACTAATAGAAGTCAAACAAAAAAAAAGAGCTATCGCAGAGCCTTTAAGTTCAAAATAAGTTCAAGGTAAGTCTGAAGGAAAATAAAGCAGAGATTCTGCGCGTTGTCCGATTAGAACTTAAAGGACAACGATACATTTAATTATCCTGCCCCATTAACGAAATTGCAAAACTTCCTGATAAATGAGTGCCCGGTAGAGAAGATAAGATTTTCACAATTATTGGTGATTATCACGAAAACGCACAGTGTTATACATAAATCTTCACTTACCTCCCTGGACACATTATTCAGACAGCGAGGGGTGCGACACTGAAACACACTTTCCTTCGTTCCCGGGGTGTCGCTCTATATTTTTCGGTGAAACGCAAAGATAAATAAATAAAAATCATTATCCTCGTGGTGGTATCGCGTGACCGCGTTTCCTAGCACGCTCTTCCTTCTGCGTACACGCAGGAGGAAAAGGGAGGAAAAGGAAAAGAGGGTGAACGAGGAAGGGGAAAAGTATAACGAGCGGAGGGAGGAAAAGAGATGAAAAGATACATATAACGTATATACTGGGGGAGAAAGAATTTTCGTATCTCTCTGGTATCGTTTTATTTTCTTGCCTTTTATTTTCCTTCTCTCTGTTCTCCTTCGTTCTTCGTATTTTCAATGTTCTTCTGGCGCATATTGATTTTGTACTATCTAACAATTGGTATATTTTAGGTGGAATTGGTTTGTGAATTTTGAGTCTGAAGGGGACAGTCTTTTTCAAAATTGAATTATATTTTATTCATTTTTTGTTTTTTTTCATGCTAAATACTATTAGATACTATATTAAGTACCTAATTTTCATATGGAATGATGAGTTAAAAAATAATGAAGGAACGTTAAGTCAATTTCAATACATGTAAAAATATCGACAAATATTTATTTTAGTATGCCAACCATGGAATGAATTTTGGTTGGAAAGAATGGAATAGTTTGATTTCCTTTATTATAAATACAAAATTATAAAGTTTAACCGTAGAATTACACAAAAAGAATGAGAAATTCTGATAACATGAAACCACTGTTTCAAAAGTATCAAAACATTCAATTTACAAAGCACACTGTTTCTCCACTTACCAATTCAATTCTCTTCCTCCATCGAAACCTCAAAAAACTTTTCTCTAACCGAAATCGATCTCCACCACAAGCCTGACAAAAACCACCGATTCTCATTTCAGAATCCTCCTTTCATCTCCTTGGTAATAGCCGAAACAATACAAAGTAAATACAAAATCAGAATCTATCGTGCCTAAGGAGACCCAAACTCTGGCTCCCTAGCAATGAGTTTTAATCCTCCATATCCACGTGGTTCATTTTTTCCAAGTTATAAATTAAATCATAATAACCAGGATAATTCACAACTTACCTACATGAGTAACTTTAAGACTAAATGACCAACGTACTTGAAACCGAAAAAATGCAAAGCAAAAGCAAAATTAGCATCTATTTTGCCTAAGGAGGCACAGGATTTCCAACCAATAAACCCTCCCTAGCCACTTCCGGGACATTTTTTCTAAATTATTATTTGATACATCATAGTCTCAATCATTCAAGGGTGAATAATCATAGTAATTGAAACCGATAGCTATAAAAAAAACACCTCACATTATTTAACATTACCAACAAACCTCAGTTAAAACAATTCGCCTCCTTCTTCCTCTGTGTCACCGCGGATAGATCCATTTCTCACGTGTCTCTGTCCCGTTTTTTTCCTTCGGATTCGCGTGCATGTGACAGGGACAAAACGAGGGCGAGAACACACGACAGAAGCATTGATACGCGCGTCGAGGGTGGTTGTAGGGGGATGGTGCGTGTCTGGGGTGCGCCGTTGGAATAGCTACGAAACGGAGGATGCGTGTAAATGTCCTCCCCCTCGACCTCACCCCACCTGCGAGTCTTTGGGGTGAAAATATGCCTGTCTCCGTGTATAACGTTCTTGGTGTTGTTTCGTGGCGCTATGATATTACACGATAGAGAGGGTGGAAAAGAGGAAGGTGTATATAAGCACGCCGGGTGAACTTATGCTATCGAATTACGAGCATCGTTTTTCTGTCTACCGGAGGCAACCACGGAGATGACGTTGATGCTTCTTTTGTTTTCACGGACTCCTCGAAGAAAGGTGGATCTTCTCGGGGTAAACCAAAACACCGGGGGCGGTTGGGTCAATGGAATGGAACGACTATCAATTGATGCTTTAATAGGCTTTGGATTGAATACTAAAACGCTCTGGTTGGAAACATTGTCCTGGTACTGATGAAGTGAAATGAAAATTTGTTTTTTATTTCTAATTGTTTGCCTCTGTTGAATATCAAGGAACTGCCTTTTGATATTAAAACTAAAACTACCAAACTGGTTACAATGATTCGTTCTTCATGTTTTCTAAAATCTTTTTAAGTTCATAGGAGAGCCATAAAATAGATATTGTACTTCCATTTTGTAAAATATGAATTACTGAATTAATCATCACCTACGCCTTTCGATTTCTCTTTTTCAAAAGTATTGGTTTACTGTATTGAAATATAATAGATTTAACGCCGGTAGTTCTAGAGTTAGATTCTATTGGAACAACGGTGGTAGTACTTTATTTTTTGGCACCGAGAATTAATGTAACGTTGCAGTTATTTTGAAATTAGTAATTTAGTGGAAATAAAATTTCTAATGATACCTTTTGGTAGATATTTCTTGCAATTGCGTGGGAGATGATATGGTTACATTCTGTGGCTGAGGTTAAAGCACAATGTTATGTCGAGTCGATATGGTATATGCGTTAGTGATATTTATAATTTGTCGAATTTATTTTATTTACAGTTACATCGATTCGAAATTACTGCATCGATGTCAATACATGTGTTCTTTTCTGATTGCAGTATCGATTAATTAGTTTATTCGACGTTTGAAGAACGTTATGACTAGATGTAACATGAAACTGTTCATTCAGAACAATGATAATGTTGCTGTTTCAACGATGCTGAACCGGAAAGCTATTAAATTAAGTACTTCATGTTATATGGAAGAGTAAGTCACGATTAAAATTAATTATAATTTTCAGAAAACAATTTAATCAAAAGCAATTAATTCAACGAACACAGCTCGCTCTAATATCGTTGATGTAGCACATAATTACGAATCGCTCCATTAACCTCGCCATTCCTTCAACGAAACATCACGAAAATCATTTATTCTCCTCGTAAATCATTCCTGATAGGAAAAGTTTTTTTCTTCCTGATATGAAAATTGCTTTCAAAACGAAAAAAAAGCAGCTGTTGATTCCCTTCGTTGCAATTATTTTCATAAATCACTCACACCAAAAACTACCCTCCGGAAAACTAACAGACAATTACAATTCCGAAATTCACAATATTCAAATTTCCTCCCCCTTTGAAAATCACTTTTACACAAGTGTGCAATTTTTTAAAATACTTCTCAACTATTCTCTGAATAACCACACCCCAACGAACGACAATTGCACAGAAAATATTCCAGCAACGGTTGGTAAAGGAAAAGAAAAAAAGGGGGTTGCTGAATTTTCAATGTATATCTCAAAGTACTCGAATTATCCAAGAGCTACTTTTCAAGCCGCACTTTCACAACGGGGCCACTCAAACGGCCGAACGATTCCGAGGGAAAGAATTGCCTCTTAATATGCAAAATCACTCCGAATCGCGGATATGAAGTGCATTTTAATTACCGAAATCAATTTCCCGTGGAAAGTGCGATTATCAAGGAATTACGGTGGATACTTCCTCCGATACTTCTCGGTGCTGGATAAAGGTAGGAAAGAGCCGGAATTTCCGGGGTTAGCTTTTTTCCCAGGGTGGTCGCAATTTAACCGACAGGGGCGTACGTAACGCGTGCCCTTGGGGGGTGCTGATATCGATTTCCTTTCTTCTCTTCTTCCGCGTTCTCTCGGCTTCCCTCGAATCTCCAGCAAATCAACGACAGGCATTTCCAACCTGACGGGCTGACCTTTCAAGACGTCTCTTGTCATTTTTACGATGCCTCGTGTATCTGTACGGATGAGAGGAAAATCGTCCTTCGGAATAATTCTTTAAATGTCGATGTTTCGACGTTCTCTTTGAAACTGAGTTCTGAGGATTTCATCGCACACATTTTTTTTGTGGATGGAAACAGGTTCGAGGGTTTTGGGAAATTTACATTACGACTTAATTGTTAGTGTTTTAATGACGATTTTGTGTAGGTTGTAGATGTTGTAAAAGATATTAGGAATTTTTTATTTGTTATGGAATTGTTTAAGGAGATTTAATTATGAGAATAATATTACTTGTACTGGTACATAAGGGGGATAGATTGTATTTTTTGCTATTTAGCAACTTTTAATTTTTCTTGAAAATGTTGTACTTATTGGAGATTTTAATAAGCTGAGTTTTAAGGCAAAATTACCGAGGGTTTAGGTAAAAATCCGTTCAGATGTTTTGTAAGGCATAGGTAAATATTTAAAATAATTGCTAATATTACGGACAATACTATCACAGTTTCATATAACTTTCTTTAATCATTTCTTAACACTAAACCTATCAAGCCGGTCCAAATGACCGGTACCCAATTTTTTCTAAAAATTCCCTAAATTGATAGAGGAGTCATGAAGCTAATATTCCACTTCTATCTTATAAAACGTAAATTAGTTAATTAATCATCATTTTCACCACTTGATTCCTCTTTTTCAGAACCACTTATTCGGTATATCTAAATATGAGTACATATAATGTCGGTAGGTTTAGTGTTAAACAAACCTGTAACGTTCTTCATTCAAAATTGGTCACTTTTATTAGTCAGACTTGAAACTACGTTAAAATTAACTGAAAAACTAAAAACATACATTTCCTCCCGCAAGATAGCTGAATAAACTGATACATTAAATTTCAAAAAATGTAATGCACATTTTGTAAAAGATTACTCTTCTAAAGAACAATAAAAATACACTTAAATCCAACACATAAAAAGTTGAAAGCCTTTGCCTCTCAATTAGAAGACAATAAAAAAAACTATAGGATTACAGAAACTACACAAACTATAGAAACAATTTCAAGGTTTTCTTTCTTATAAAAAATCCAAACGATCTGAAAACCGCAAACAATCTCTTCTTTCGGTGAAATTTGTCCTTCCCATGCAAATCAGCCGCAGCGTCCTGAAAATTCCAGCCACCCCATATCGGGGGTGAGTGTCAACTGACGAAATTCCTCGCATCATTGGCGAGATTTGCATCTCTGGGTCATCCTAGCACGTCATTCCTGTCCCCTTGATTACAACCCGGATTACGATCGATGGTGATCAGTCACTCTGGCCTTCGGACGAACGAAACGTGACGGTGGTTAATCGCACGTGGGATAATGCTGGTCTGATGGAAATTGATACTCAGGGTGGTACAACCCGCCATGGAGATACATTGTTGGTTGTAAGGAACACTTGTGGAAGATGGACGTAGGACTTAGGGAATTCTAAGTAATCCTAAAACTGTGGTGTATCCCATAGTTGTTAGTCTGTTCATCAGTTGCTCGATTAGTCGAATTTAATTCTTATTGTTAGTTTAAAAATGTTGAAAGCAAACGGGCATTACCGACGTAAGGCTGTCTTAACCCTTAAATTCGCGATTTTATTTTTTTCATCAGAAAAAATGTTTTTAATATCCATATATAGTTTAGATTATAGGAAAAATATTAAAAAAATTCTTTTGAAAGAATTCAGCTTCTAAATTACCTAAAAATCCTTTGTTGCATTTATGCAACACTGCGCATTCCTAGGTAAGCAGATGTATGGGGAATTATTGACTCATGTAAATAGAATAAAAAACATTTTAGTACTTAATTATAGTTCTATTTATTATGATAGTTATAGAAACAGTTATTTTCTCTATTATAACAAAGACCGAGGAAAGTTATTCCAATATCACTTTTTTCCGCGCCGATGAAAATCCGTTAAAACTGACAAATAATTAAAACATTTGAAAGTTGGTGCCACTGCACATGTTAAAAATTTACAAAGTACACTACAGTCTATGACAAAATTCGTTCAGAAACCGTAATCCGTTCAGATTTTTTTTTTATTCTCATAGAATTAGTATGTTGCAGAAATGCAACTCCGCGAATTTAAGGGTTAAAGCGATAACGAACGGTAGGTGGGGCCCGTGACGTTTGTCACTTTGACCTCTGCGTCTATACAGCGTCGTGCGTGAATTTAGTCCTAAGCAATCCACCGTACCAAACGCATCGTATATTTTCAATAAACATATTTAGTCAGGAATAGCCGTCTTGTTCTAATTCCATTCCTTGTCCACGCCCTGCTAACAAAAAATTTGGAAGAGGAAGGGAGAACATTGATAACAAAATTGTTAGAATATTGTACGAACTTTGTGAGGATTTTTGTTGAGGTTTTTATTTGTTAGAATATCGATGATTTATAATCACCACGTCCAACGTAGATCTAAAGTGCATCGAAAACTTTTTAAGTTAATCTAATTAAATCTCTGAAATCTGAAAGAATCGAGCATCGTTGTGTTGATACAATCCTTTCTTTATCTGTGCAAATCGAAACCTAACATGTTAATAGTAGAATAATGAAATAAGTAAGAGACATGTATAACTTGGGTTGAAGAATTTGAAAGGGAAAAGAGGAAAAGTGATAAAGATTGTTGTAATATTAAAAGAACTTTGTAGGGATTTTTGTAGAGGTTTTTATTAATATTAGAGTATTAGAATATATGAGAAACATGTTTGAGTTATTTAAGTATCTGAAAGGAAAAGTAAGAAAATTAATATAAATGTTTATTATATAGTAAGGCCTTTAGGAGAATTTTTGTGTAGCGTTTTGATGATAGTAGAGTAATAAAAGAAGCATGAGAAATGGCGAAACAGGGTTTAAGTGCAACATCTGATGATGTTGGATCGTTGTAGAAAAATGTGCAAGGTTTTGAAAAAGGGAGAATTATTAAGATTTCCACGTTGTAAGATACTTCCTATTTTTCAATTATTGAGATAACCGGAATCGAAAACTGATCGATAAAGAAAGCGTTAAGTTCAATTTTACCTTTTCTGCAGAAAACTAGAGAACAACTGAAATATGTACACTGTGTAAAAAATTATTTGTAAGCTAGTATTGTTAACACTAGAACTACCGGCGTTAAATCTATCATATTCCAATATATTAAATAAGTACTTTGAAAAAGGAGGAATCGAGTGGCGGAAAGGATGATCATTTCAGTGATTTATGTCTTTTGTGACGGACGTGGAATTTTTCTTATATGTCTCTTCTATGAACTTCGAGAATTTTTGAAAAAAATTGTGTACCAGTCATTTTGACTGGTTTGGTAGTTCTAGTGTTAATTCTTCGTGATTTTATGTCTAGAGATTTATTTCACTTTCTTTAAGATTTAATCATTATAATATAATTATATTGTATATTTTATCAAACTGTGTTCGAATAGCTATAAAGATCATTAACAATGAATGATATATCTCCAACAATACAAAATCCCCTGTCGAACTAAATTTAAAACCGTCAACGAACTGCACAAATAAATTAAATCATATAAATTTAATATCTGCCTCAAAGTATCCTCAATTGTGACTTCCACGGTAATAAGAAAAAAAAAAACATGTAGGTACTCCAAAAAATAAGAAATTTTAATCATTTATTTTTCTCCAAACCTGTAAAATTTTACCAGGATAGTAAAACAATCAAGGGACCAATTATAAGGATGGTATTTCTGACTTATTGAAAATTATCACTTTTCGTGGAACATGGATACCCGGTACACTTTATTCTCGTCTTCCGGTAGCAAGAAAAGGGGGTTGCGTGTTTCAATTTGATAACGTACACAGAGTGTATATCGATTAAAATATATAATAATAATAATGAGAGTAATAATAATAATGGTAGCAATGGAAATAATTTAATAATGATATAAATCATTTGTAGGTTTTATAAATAAATAGTCGATAATCTCTTATTTCACCTTCTCTCCTGCGGGAGACGGTTCTGAGTTCGTGCCGCGTATTCTTCTTTCTTCCATCACGATTTCTTCATCCTTCCGTGAAGGAGGCACAGCGTCCTCCGGGAGGTAGCACGTCCCTCTTCGATTTGTAGCCCTCGAAGCTTACGTTTATTGCGACTTTCGGGAGATCCTTGCTTTCTAAGAGGACTAGGAGGACTAGGATCGAAAATCTTGCCGTTTGCTGCGATATTACCGGGGATATGTCGTTTTATGGTTCGTAATGTTTGATAAAATATTGTCGACATTCAGGAAAATCGTCACGACTTCGAGTTGAATCTTCTTAGTAGAATATAAATATATTCTTTGATTGTACGAAATTTTTATGTACCCTTGGGGAGATGTACATGGATGTTACGATTTAGTGATGATTAAAATTGTGGTGGTATTAATATTTGTTTGTTAAAACTTTGATTGTAGTAGATACGTGATATGTTTCATTGTGTTTTTTTTAACCCTAGATCACTAACCTTCGTCGATTCGACGACACGGATTTAATAAGTATGCCATATTAGTTAACGTTATCGTAATAAATAAATACCTATCTTTAATAATAGAAAAAAACATGTTTAAAATTTATTTAAATAATACCCTTTAACCCCTTTTGGGGTTTAGTTAAACACCGTAGTCGAAGAGACGAAGGTTAGTGTTAAGCGTCGAAAAATAAGGTTAGTGATCTAGGGTTAAATAAGGGATGAAGCGATGTTTAGATGTGGCTATAGTTACTGTTTCATTCGTACGTTCCTAACTGGTGGACGTAGAAGAGATCGATGTTAACTTGTTGAAATTCGATCATTTTATTAATAGAAATTTTATTCAAACAATTTCCATGCTTATTGTAACGCAAGATTTTTTATAAGGACTCGGGTGTGATTGAGATCAGAGTGTAAACCTTTAGATTTTCATTATGAAATACAATGTGTTAAATAATCTCCTGTTTATAGAATTTTGAATCCTATGATTCTAATATTTATCATGAAGCTTAAGTTAACATTTTCCTCAGCCAACAAATATAAAGTTACTCCATTTTTCGATAAAGTCACCTCCACATGAGAAACGATTGACTATAATTTTCTCCAGTAAACGAAGAGACGTAGTTTGTTTAGGTTCGATAATTTTTATCTCGATGATTAAGCTAACATTTTCATGAGTGAGGAAAAAATATAGGCAACAATTTATTCCATGTTTCAATGAAATTATCTCTACAAGAGATTATAGTCAATATTTGTAGACGTACAGCAATGAGAAACAGTGACTATAATCATATGCAGTAAACGAAAGAATTAATATTTAAATGTACAGAAACGGTTGGGGCATACGTGGACTTAGTTTGTTCCGGCTTGATAATTTCTACCTTGGTGCTCGAGTTAACCATGAAATATGCATGCTCTGGTTACTGGAGAATCCGGGAGGCATTTAATGCGGTTAATTGAAATTGTTCGGATAATTTGCTCGTATACTGCGATTACCTATCTAGAGGAAAGTTGATTGCTGTCGCCTAATCGGCATATTCTCACGCGATAGACTCACTACACTTCATCACAATTATGATTCCAATAATTTCCATT
The DNA here is from genome assembly GCA_910591515.1 of Cerceris rybyensis. Classification (NCBI taxonomy): domain Eukaryota; kingdom Metazoa; phylum Arthropoda; class Insecta; order Hymenoptera; family Crabronidae; genus Cerceris; species Cerceris rybyensis. Next base: position 11,846,890 of record OU342795.1, read on the forward strand.
ATGTTATTATTTTCAAAACAAAATTCAAAATTTTCCAGTTAAACGGTAGAAATAAAAGGTAAAAAAAATAGATATACAGATAGCTGCACAGACTAGAATAAAAAAAATTAACACACTGCAGTACCATTAATGATATATGGTAATTCTTTGGAACATTTATGAGAAATATGAATAAAAAAGTAATTATACGAAGTATGCAAGTGAAACCTGTATTAACCCCTTCACCTACGATTTCTTTTCTGACAAGGCGCGCAAAGACCCGAAATTAATTCCTCAAATCAAAAGTTTTCACTGATTTCTGATATTTCGTGTAACTGAAAGTAATATTAATAGTATAGAGATAATGAGACCGTTTCTTGATCGGCTGATATTGTCAATTTAATAGTTTCTGAAAGCTTTTGACTTCCACACGTAGGTGTAGGCTAAGGGGTTAATAAATATGATTAAATAACTATTTGTAGAATAGTTTACTCAACCCATTATCCACCAATGTCCTTTTTTGAAACACGTTTTCTTTTTTTTCCGAGTTGGTTAGTATGAATTTCATTATTCAGCTAATTTAATTTCGTTTGCATTTTTGAATTGCGGCGGTTTGTGAGTTAAGTAAAAAGAGACAGAAATATCGCAAATAAGAAGAAAAATGAAAAATGTACATCCATGTAAGAGCAAGATATAAATCCGTTTGTCATTTTAAGAATTAGCTTGATCAAATTTTCATATGAACAACCTTTCAATCCTAACTCTATCATCATCAAGGACATTCCACGTAAACGGTGATGTCGCAGCAAACGGCAACGATTTCTACGATAACATTAATTCCATCTAAACCGAACGTTGCTTATACTTTATGTATGTATAATATATATATATACGTATTGTATGTACAGTTTGTACTTGATTAAACATACAAAAGCACTTATCGCTAGGTCATCTAACGCTCACGTGACCAAGAGCGTATATATACGAACCGCTCTCGAACGGTCCTCTCGACCTAACAATACCGATTTTTCCAAATTTCCACAGATCATTTTCGGTCTTCCTCTTCTTATATTATACACCGCTATTGATACAATCGTAGATATAATTTAATAATAATTATCATTAATAATAATCATTCGATTCTTTCCGCTTATTTTGGCATCCCTTTCCCGACGAATCGCATAACACTGGATCTATCGTTGCTTAATCTCATATTTTTCAAAATTCCAAACAAATACAGTTATTATCCTAACAATTATTTTCCAAAAAAGAAATAAATTAATGAAGGAAATTTTAATCGATTCAGTTGTTTACATAGACGTGGAAAATTGAGTGGAGTACAGTGTTAGAAATTTCAGAAATATTTACACAAAGATTTTAAACAAATACTTTTGGTCACATTACCATAATGTGGTGCTATGAAAGAAGTTTCAGCGGATTTAAAATGTCTCATTTAATTCCCTCGTGATTCGACTAGTATACTTAATAGTATAATTAGCAATTAGCACGTTACATTTGAAAATGCAAATATGAAGAGTGGAGCTTGAATTCTTTCCGCAGGACTTCTTTCTAGCACCGTATAATAGATTCAGCATTAATTACATCGTCCTAGGTGCAAGTGCTAATCATCAATTTGGTCGAGAAAGTTTTTATCGTGTTTTTTTTTTTAATTCTCCTTTCGAAAAAAGGTTGCCATAGAAATCGAGCTACGAGCGTTCTATCCATTGTCCTCTTTTCCTTTTATCACGAGCAACGTTCAGACAGGACGCTTCTTTTTTTTGTCGTCGAAGTAGAAAAAAAAGCGATAGGCTGATTGGTCGCATTAAATGCGCGCGAGGCCTCTTTTTAAAGCGCATCCGGCGCGTCGTTGTACGAAGAATTTTTGTTTTTCGCTCCTTCCCGTTGTTCCTCGCTTAGAAGCATTTCTGCAAAAGTTCGAGTTTCGTTGCTTGAAATGCTGAAAGCCTGGTTGTCTCATTTTCTTTTTTTTACCAAAGAGTGTGTCTTTGGTATCACACTCGTTGGAGTATTGCGGATCGTGGAATGGCACGTATAGTTTTCTTTCTTTTCTTTTTTCTTTCTAAATTCTCTAGTTTAACGGTCGATGCTTTGTACTTGAACACGTATATTCGGAAGTATCAAAAGTTTGTAGAGTTTTGGTAAAACGAATGCAACAATCTGTAAAGCTAGCGATATTCATTGTCGGATGTGAACAGTATCTTTTAATGATATCTTTATATTGTCCCGTGGCTTTTTACATCATCTGCTTGCGAAAATGCTGCTGTGATATTTTATTTATTTATTATTTTATTCATCTAGGAGCATCTGCTGTTTCCGTTTACCGTGAAATGGAATTAATTATGAGATGGATGCGAATGAATTATTATAGTAAAATAATTCATTTATTAAGTTAATGGTTTATTTATTTGATATGGTGAAATATTTAAACTATTTAGTCACTTATAAGAATTTTGCTTACAAAAATTGCTCACTTATCTCCTTGCACTACGATTTGTTTTGTGACTGCCTCTGTTATAATTCAGAATTTAATTGCTGAAATAAAAATTGATCAGTGATTCTCGATATGTCGTATAACTAAACGTAATATTAATGATTTAGAAATAGTATTATCGCGTCGTGTCTCACTAATATTTTCAATTTAATAGATTTTAGAAAACTTGAAAATTTCCTATCGTAGTTACCTCATGATGAGTACTTTTTACCACCAAGCTTTATATCTTATTTGCGTATTTTTTTAATTATACGTCTGATAGTACGGATAATGAAAAGCTTGATGTAAAAAATTTTGAACAATGCGGAAACAGCTTTACGTTTAACAGAATCAGCGTTGCAATTCTTTCATACCTATCCATGCTTGAAATTACCTAAAACTACTAAAGAAGGTTCATTTTTATTTAAACTGAGTTTAAATTGCTCTCTTGCGATATTGCATACGGTTTCGCATCCACATGGCTGATAACAATTGCGATAAGAATTTTACCTTTATCTTTCTAGCAAATGGTTAAAAAACAATTTTATTATTTTCTTTCAACCAAACGGACACGTTATCTTCGAGAATCTTTCCGTCTGTTATCTATAAAATGTTATTTAAACTTTTGGGTCAATATCTAATTTTGTTAACTCCATTCTTAATTTGGAATTTAATTTAAAATTACGCAATCGCTTTTTATTAATTGTTACAAATTGAAAAAATTACTTGTACCGTAAAGGCTTAGTATTGTCAATAATCCACGTCAAGAGTTAAAAATAAGTGAATTTTTCACAAAATGTAATATAACCATTTAACACTAAAACTACCTAGTAAGTCAAAACGACTGGTTTCCATTTTTTTTTAAATTCTTCAAGTTTATAGGAGAGACATAGAGCAAATGTATTAAGTCAATTTTACAAAACACAAATCATTGAATCAATAGTTTCTTTCACTTCTTGATTCTTGTTTTTCCAAAGTATTTGTTTAATATATTAAGGTATAGCAGATTTAACGCCGGTAGTTCTAGTCTTATGAAAATTCCATTTACCTATATATTCTCACTGTTCAATAAAAAAGTAACTCGTTATTCCATATTTTCAAAAAATGGTCAAAAACTACAGCAGCGTCTCCACAAACACATGACGTTTTGTTATATGTACAATTTGTAACAACAATGAAAATCCTTCAGACTACTCATAGAGGAGAGAGAAATAACTTTTCACCCTCTGCCGTAACTTTTAAATATCGCATCAATATTTCATGCGATTCGAAAGTTCCTGCGTAAAAGTAAGCCGCGTAGAAAATCTCGCGGGAAACTTCTCGAGTTCCGCGTCTTCGCTGATTGGAGTCAACAAAACGTTTCCCTCGAAAACTTTCACGGGACGAATCGCATCGCGTTAATTACTTCCCTATTAATTCTTCGCCCTCGCTCGAATTAGGCCACATCGTGATCGATCTACCGTTCGAGTCACCCTCGAATTCTACGGTTTTTCTTTCGCTTTCATATCTTTCTCGCGTCATTCTACGTTTATTCAATCTTCTCTTCTTTCGGAAATTCGTTGCAAACAAAAAATCTCGAAGAACACCGTTCACCGGCATTCCCCCTTTCAACGTATAATTAAGTTCGCCATATTTTCTACGGGTCTACAATATCACCGTCGAGATTTACGACGAAAATACATTTTCTCTACGCAGACTCTAATCATTTATGAATTACATCAGCTGACACTATCTATAATTATGTAAAGTTCTCTTTAAGTGTTAGAGGGTGGTACTACTACTTCTCTACGATGCGTCAAAAAAAAAATTAGTCATTCAAAGGATATCGGGTTTCTGGTGGAAACGTTACGCGATGACGTTCTAACGACGTTAGTTCGTTCCGTGTTGTGAACAGGGACGAACAGGTTTTAACCCCTTGCCTTACGGTTTCCTTTGTGGCCGGGGGTGTTGTTAACCTTTTAAACGGGGAGGACGAGTTTACTTGGTGTTTGGAGCTCCCCTGTTTTAGCGATGAAAAGGGGTTGAGTCGTCATGGAAATTTGAAGATGTGTAATATTCAGTGTTATATGTATACTATAATAACAGTATAGTATAGTGTAGCATAGTATAGGGGTTGATAACGTTCTCTCTAGTGAAGAACTAGTTTTATTTTAATTTATTTGTTGAATTGTACAAAGAACAATAAACTGCTAAATATACTGTGAATATTCCTCTGAATATTAAATCGAAATTGAGGTAACGTTTGATTATTTTGAGATAGGTAGAGATTTTAGATGAAAGAGCCTAATCCAGAGCAATATCGAGTATTAATATCGTAACTGTGAGAAGTTTGACAATGTTGTAAGTAAAAGTACGAATAAACATATACAGAGATTTTTTGTATAATATAGAACGATATTTATAGTTTGACTATGTTATTTTAATGTCATATTTATAATTTTGTTCAGGTATGATTGGTCAAGTAAATACGAATTTGTTTATTTGGTCCGAATATTGTTGGTGGAAATTGTTTCTTTGTTTGTCAATGGTGTTTTGCGTCCTTAATTTATTATGACATTGGATTTTTTAATTATATTAGAAATGGTGTTAAAACTTAGTCACGAAATTGTAAATAAGGGAATATTTACTTTTTTTAATACCACAGAGTCTTTTAGATACTGCAAAGGGTAGTGTTTTTGAACTATCAATATTGTAAGAAAAATATCGCAATTTTAGTACTACGACTGTTTTTACTGTCATCGATAATTTAACAGTATCAAACTTTATAAACATCTTCATACCCCTTTTTATCGTGCTACTACACTCATCTTGAATCTGTTAAATTTTACAACTGTATTCTAAAGAATCGCGAAGTTTATTTGCGATGAAATGATATTTATCGAATATTTAAAATGTTATTATCATATTCCATCGTACTTCCGCCTAACTAATTTACAAATACAACAACAAATTTATGAAAGGATGCCAAACACTTTTCAGTATCACAGAATTAATTCAATTACTAATTGCATCTACAATTACATTGATTTACAACCAATAGTAACTCCAATGACGAATGATAATTTACAACTTAATATTTCCCGAACTCCAAAATCGGATAATTCATTTTTGAACACTGGAAATACGAATTAGCATTGTGACACTCTTATCATAATTAGCAGTACAAAGCTTCGATATTTCTAAGGCAAGGGGTTAATAATTGCGATACCGTATAACGTCATCACAAACGAATTTAAAGACGCCAACACAATCGTTATCACTGTAGTCCAAGTGAACCGAAAACCTCGAAATATCCTTCCTCCTTAACGAACTTCAACGCACTACTGTCTTATTGGTAGAAATAATACATACGTTTAATGAATTACTTAATTATCGTTATAAAATAGAATAGTCTGAAATAGATATCACCTTAAACTTTCATTCATTAGCCATCGATAAATGTTATAATACATACTCTTTAGTTACAGAACGTAATGTCTTTATCTGCAAGTACTAATAAAATGCACTGTTCTTGTATTTTGGAATAACCTTTGACACTTGATTATTGCAATATAAGCGTTTCACACTTTTCGTTTGTTCCATTCTTCTTAAATAAATTTCAACGACGTATCATTTATTCCAAAATACTGTCGTTTTATAATATTACTATTATTTTACAGAATAATAAGAGGGATAATATTACAGACGTTAAAAAGTGTGCAAAAATAATCCCTCTTTATTGTCACTCACCTCCGATTTTTCAATCCTTCGCTGTCGAAATTCACGCGAGCAGGTTTTCCTTCTCAATTTCTCCTTCTCTGTCTACGTTTTCATTAGCAACCATCACACCTACTTAATAATACTACACGTTACCCCTATATATTGGAAATCAATTGCACGCACTCTTCATGCTCCGTTAATTACGTTTTGTCTCGCGACACCTTCTTCCGGGAAAAAATTCGCAGGAAATGACGAAGGGATAGGGAGAAGGGATATGTCCCTGCGATCAGTCATTGCTGGCGGAAAGTTTGGTTGTTCTATCGAGGAGAATTTTGGAAAAATTTTAAATTGGAATTTTTAAAAACCATAATAAATCTTAACCTTGAGCAGCCGAAAATTTTCTTGCTAATAACTAGCGAATTGTGAAACAGGATAATAAGCTGTTATTACTTAAGAAATTTGCTCTAACCATTCTTCATGGAAGAATAAATTGACTATTGTTTAACCCTTTTAGTGCCAACGACGATATATCGTTACGTATCCAATTGCGTCTTACTATTCGTATTGCGACAAAACTTGATTTTAAAATAAATTTATAAAACATAGTAAATGGTATAATTTAATTGTAAATGAATTAAGAAAATTATTTTTGAGTTTAATATTTTGTTAACACTTTGAACGCCACCGGTATTTCGCTAGATTCACCATTTCTACCGAAGTGGAACATTTACTATTAAATTCGTATTTTCGCAAAGCAGAAACTTTAAAGATACAGATAGATAGATATTCGGTAGACCTTTATATCTTTTTAATGTCGATATTTAAATATTTAATATATCCGAAAATTCGTAAATATTACAATTTCAAAGTTACACGGAAATTTAATGAATTCAATAGCGCCGGTCATCGGTGACCTCCATGGCAGTCAAAGTGCCAAAAGGTAATACTGGTTGGTGTCGAGACTGCCTTTTCTAAGGTCCGATATTTAGTTATCTTGTTAAAACTCATTGAAAATATTGTTACGAAGCACCCAGTACATTCAATGTTGCTGGGAAACGAGACATGTCAATTGTTTATTAAATAAAAAGAGTTGAGATTCTACGGTCGGTGGTCCTCGTAGACGGACGTGTTCTCTTAAATAAACGTTATCACTTTTTTAATTGTGTTCTTTAATTAATTATGTCTGAAAGGACAAGGCGTGCGCGGTCGACTCGTAACAATATAATATTTATACCTCATTTTACGCGATCTACATAAAACTGTGATCAAAAGATAATTGTTCTTATATGCAAATACTGTTTGCAGAAGATTAACTCATTTCTACGTTTTTATATTAAAATACAATTGGCAATACTTTATTGCTTTATTTATTTTGTAATATGCTACTTTTTGAATTTTCCAAACATCACTTTTAGTTTAGTTTTTATGAGCATTCTCTTAAACTTTTGCAAATTCGTAAAGTCAGCTCGATACTTTTCGCATAGGTACGACACTTTCGCTCGGCACTGAAAGGATTAAGAAATATGCTGTAAGTAAATACAGTAATTAAAGGAAAATAGAGAATGAAAAGAACAATGATGTCACAGTGGTTTTTGGACAATAATTTCTAGAAAAGAAATTTCTGAGCTAAATTTCAGCAATTTTATATATGTTTTTGTACTGAAAAATAACACGCTGAACATGATGTTTGTTGAAATAATAAAAGTGTAGAAAAAAAGCACGAAAGCATAGAGAGCGTAAATGCACTGTTTTACGATATGCAATACGTTGTGCAGCTTTTTCGAAGTGAAATATGGTTGTTGAAAAAATCCCAAAATTGCAGCCAGCAGTGAAAAAGAAGGATAAATTAACTACCACAGAGAGATTCTAAATATTTATATGTACACATGTAGGCGCGCGATGGATTGTTAAATAAAAGAAGAGGGCATTGTGGCGCCTGTTTTATGCTAGTTTGTATAATTGCGTGTCATTTATTTGCTGGAAAATATACAGTTCAATTATTTGGAGGAACTTGGATCAATGGATGACATTTCAACGTGAAATTGTTGGAATTTCATTTTCGTTGTATGTCCCTTTTCGAAATGCGTTATGACAGAATGAATTACGTGGTTATTCGAGAGAAATTTATTTTATTAAATGTTTCAGCCAAGATTACCTTAAAGTTGCTTGAGCTAATTTTTGCAGTGAATGGAAGTATCTCTGATAATATTTTATTGTCCTTTTGTACATCCTTTGTGTTATTTAAAAAGAAAAATGGGGCTTGTTGGACTTTTTAAATTATTTGTTATATTTTTTTTACGTTTTTAAGAGGAAGCAGAGGTAATAGTGGTCAGTTGGTGATTATTTGATTGCTGATATTACTTGCAAATTTCATAGTTTTCAGAATAAATTTTTTTATGTAATTTAAAGATACGGTGGCTCGTGGATTTAATTTAAATGTAACAAATGACTACCACTTGATTAAGATGTTAATGAGGATTTCCTAATTATACAGATGGTACTGAATATCACATTACTTTAAATAATTAAGGTAAACGTGACATGTACTATCTTTTATTACCAGAATTGCCACGAATTTTCCAAGCCGTTTTTCGTGCACGATTTGAATACTAAATGATTAAATGAATTATCTTCGCATTTTACTTACACCTTTTTGAATTAACTTATGCAAAGAACGAATATTATTCGTACTATTAAAAAGTAAATGCACCACTCTTAATTTATTAGTAAATGAAAAGTCATGATTTTAAATAATAATATTTCTCTTTTATTACAAGATAATGTTTTTCAACTTATCTACATGTATCTATAAAAGTTAATATCGTAAAAGAAGAGAAAACGGAGGGCAATTGATATTGGCAAAAATGTCTAAAAACAAGAATAGAATTTGTCTTACTTCAAAGTTTCGAGTGGCTTCAGAATTTGCAAGTATCTCGGAACTTTCGAGAACCTCGAGCCTCTCAAGCGTCGATCCTTTCAAGATTTTCAAGATACTCGAGATTCGAGTGTCTCGAACACGATCCTTTCACGAGACTCGAAATTTCGTAACGATCAATTTGACTGGAGCTTTAGAGAAGCTTTATTGAGTGTCAGTCATTGTTATAAAGAATGTCAGTGATCGATGATAATAAATGGAAATAAATTCAATCTGTTGAGAACGACGATACATTCATCTTCCAGCTACTCTGACTTCCTCAATAAATGTAAAAAATAATAAAAAATGGTTCAAGTAATTTTAATAAATTCTAACTCCGCAAATTACGGAAACTTATGAATTTTTCATGTAACCACGTTAATAAGAAATAATTGGAATTACACGATCAATATTTTCACAAGGACACTATTGTTTTAACACGTTTGCCACCACCGCGTATTTTAAATCCTTCAGAGTTCGTATTTTCACTGGCGTGTTTGTAGAAGTGACACAATTTTTCTGTCATTTTTACCATCCACGTAAATAATTCAGTATTTTCACAGAACGGGAACAATGTAGCTCTTTTTACCTACATTATATAATTCAAGGCGTTTTACATAATATGAATAATCAAGCGTGGCTAATTTTGTTTACAAAATTATGTCAAAAAGAACCACTTTATCAATTTTAGTATTGCTGAATCGTTTACTTTGAATTTATTTAGACTATACGAAGTTATTTATACTGCAAGAAATGGAAATGTCCAAGATAATGAGACCAAGTAAATCTGCTCGAAAGTTTACATTAACACTAGAACGACCGACGTTAAATTTATTACATTTAAGTGAACAAGTCATTTTGACTTGCTTGGCCGTTGTAGTGTTAACATTTTTAGTCACGTTAAAACGAAATACTAAATATCTCGTATTAAAAAAAAGTGACTTCTGCAATTTTCAATATAAGCTGCTCATATACACTTTCTATTATTGGAGTCTTTGTAAGTTCAATTCAGTATTAAAAAGGCTACGTATTGGACCTTTGGATTGACGTGTATACACGTCTAATGCAGTTAACTGGTTAAAAAAACTAGAGAATAGGGGTGGAGACATAAATTTTAATCTTTCTTCTCGACTTATCTTTGCAACTGAAAAAAATTCTCTATTCGGCATGTGACCGACTCTGTACTTCGTACTATTTTTCCACAATGTTATTCAATGAATTAAGTACTCCAAGCAGATTCCATTTAAATTTAATCAACGCGTCTGTTTGTAACACTGAAACGGCTGCAAAAGTACTCATAGACCATGCTCTCTGTATGCCTTGCGCTACTTTGTACCTACTTTGCAAGTAGCTGCATTGAATATGTGTGCTTTTCATTATGGACAAAGAGAATATATTAAAGAGGCCAGCTAGGTGTTCTAAATGATGTGTCACACGTATATGACATTGATCTAGAAGTTAAAATGTTTAAACTGGGTGGAATACAAAGTTATTGCGGTCACGGATACTCAATGCCTGTTATTGTGGTGAAACTCTTTCCATTAAACTTACATTATTATAAAGTAGATACATCAAATCCAATTGCACAAACAGTGCTACTTTACTTTATTTTTTCTAATATCTTAATACTTTATCGATCGGTATTTTTTTACATCCTACTCACTTCTGACCGGTCACTTGGCCGTAAATACTTTCCTGATACCGATATCTCTTCGAAAATAATAAATTCTTGTCACAGAATCCTTGGCACAGTTAACCGCAATGATAAACAATAATTTATTAATCGCTATGGTAACTGATTAATTAGTTAAAACTCCAAAAGCGTTGGGCATGAAAAGCCTATTAATAGGCTACCGGTCAATAAAGTGTTAATACGGAATATATTAAAGATATCCTTGAATAGTATTATTTAGAAATTGTGCAAAACTTCATTATCGGCCATTCTTTTACAAGCTTCTTTTCTGATATGTTTACTTGTAAATATAATATAAATAGATTTAACGCCGGTAGTTCTAGTTTTGATTTCTCTAATATGATAATGATACATATACAATAGATAATAGAAATACTGAGGTAGAAATAATTTACTGCTCCATTGGAAATAAAGCTAAATGCCCTTCCGTAATGTAAAACAGACGGAAAATGGTCACGGTATTGATCCATCATTTTTGTAAGAGGCCACGACCCGATTATTCGTTCAATGTTCGCGGTATTTGGGGAAAAAACCGGGGGAAGTTTTGTAAAAATACGAATTTGAAATTTCCAACGTTCCACACTCTACATTCGTACATATATTTGGACAGTTGAACCGTGTAGAGTATTTAATAAAAATATACTGCAAAAATCTTTCAACGTAGAAGACATTTATGGGACAAGATTGAAAATAATGGACGTTGTACGGTTCCTGTTTTTCGAAATAGAAAAAAAAGAGGAAAAAAATTATCTCAAGAAACAAGATGGAAAAAAATGGACTGCCCTGCAATAAACCATACGAATGGTCGTTGTAAACGTGATGTGCGGTGGCAAACGTGTTATAATAATCTATTTTTATTACTTGCCATTTTTTATTTTATGCATACAATGCTGGTTTGAGTTATGGATTCATGAATGATTGGCATAATTATTCTCCGTTCCATTAAATACATTATCGTAATTATTATCATTTTATTTCTTCCAGCAAAAATTAAATTCTTTGTACTAAAGCAATTAGTAAGGATGTTGTTACAGGATATGTCTCAAAATTGCTATACAAATTATTGACATCATTCTTGTTATTTTGAAAGATTGGTTAAAAGAAAACACGATAGTCCAAAACTTGAGAAATATAAGAATTGAAATATTAAATGCAGAGTAGCCAATAAATTATTTGCTAAGAAATTCAGATTTATTTATGTGTAAACAATAAATAAACTATTTGTAAGTTACTTTTAATCAATGTCGTAAATTAAATCCTTCAGGTGGACACTATTTTGTTCTTAATTTTCAAACACTAATAGCAAAAATGTTATTATATTTTAAACTAATCCAGTGATGTTTAAGCCTCTCTGTATTTCTCCAAGTCACTTTCCATTTAATACTTATTATTATCTGAGAATCCACAGTAAAACAAACTTCTAATAATGTGAAAACTAAATATTACGAGAGATAATTACCAACTGCGAAACGACAAGAATTGAAACTCATCGAATGGTACCAGTGACGTCACAAATATCCACATATCGGAAGAGTACAAAATATCAAAGTGAATATCAATCAAATAAAAAATATTAACCCCTTGTCGTGCAATAACGAGTGACCCTCGTGTTGCAGTATATTGGAAAACTTCAAACTTTTACAAAACCTATTAAATTGAAAATATCAGTGAGATGCTACAAGACAAAATTATTTTTGTAATATTAATCCACCATCAAATTATAGGATATGTCAAGAATCACTGATCCATTTTTATTTTGCCAATTTAATTCTAAATTATTAGAGTAAGTCACAAAAGAGAAATCGTATGATAAGAGGCTAATGTCCTTAGTATTTGTTCCTTTTACAAATGAAAAACTGCAAAATACAAGTTTGGTGGATTATTGATCCAAAATCGAGGCATCACCCTATCGAGTAAATTCTTCACCATAGTGCATCCTCGGCCAGTTTTGACTGTTGCTCGTAATACCCGAAATCCTCCCCGTAATTACCAGCCGGCCAATATTACCCCGTTTTCCCCTAATGTTATAACTTCGATTCCTGAGGGGTAAGTCCGGAGCTATCGAGCATTGGGTTTTACTCACCCCCGGCCTGAATCCCCGCCAGATTCAACTTCTAAATCCGTCCGCTTTCCCGCCCCTAACTTTTTCGCCCCTTGTTCTTTTTCCTTTCGCGAAAACGTGCCCGAAAGCCGCTCTCGAATTCCGCACCGAACAATGTTACGAATTTTTTCGAAGACGTTGCAGAAAGTTTTGCACTGAGATGAGCCGACATGCTAGGGATCAAATTTGATTTTCGTTCGTTCTTCTTTGAGCGTTGATAAATTAAAATGTCACTTTACAGTCAAGTTTTCCATCTGACTTCGAATCAATTTTTAATGTTGAAAAATTATTAATAATTAGACAATAGGATAAGTGATTTTCCTTCTTTGAGGGATGAGATTCCTTAATAACATAAAATTTGATTTTCGTTCGTTCTTCTTTGAGCGTTGATAAATTAAAATGTCACGTTACAGTAAAGTTTTCCATCTGATTTGGAATTAATTTTTAATGTTGAAAAATTATTAATAATTAGACAATACGATAAGTGATTTTCCTTCTTTGAGGGATGAGATTCCTTAATAACATAAAATTTGATTTTCGTTGGTGCTTCTTTGAGCGTTGATAAATTAAAGTGTGACGTTACAGTCAAGTGTTCCATTTGACTTTAAATCAATTTTTAATGTTGAAAAATTATTAATAATTGGACGATGGAGTAAGTCATTTTCCTTCTTTGAATACTGTTTAACACCTTGCCGTACAATAACGAGTGACACTTGTTACTTGATAAATGGAATAGGATATTTTGAAGTTTTTACAAAATTAAATATATCAGTGGGTGACGATAAGATCGAATTTTTTCTATGCTGTTAACACCTTGACTGCTATGGGGAACACCGGTGACCGGTGCTATTAAATTCAATAAAAAATCATGTAACTTACAAATAGCAATATTTATAAATTTTCGGATATACTGAATATTTAAATATTGGCGTTAACACTTTGAACGCCACCGGTATTTCGCTAGATTCATCATTTCTACTGAAGTGGAACTTTTTCTATTAAATTCGTATTTTTGCAAAGCAGAAACTTTAAAGATACAGATAGATAGATATTCGGCAGACCTTTATCTTTTTAATGTCGATATTTAAATATTTAATATATCCGAGTATTCATAAATATTACAATTTCCAAGTTACACGGAAGTTTAATGAATTCAATAGTGCCGGTCACCGGTGACCTCCATGGCAGTCAAAGTGTTAAAGAGATAAAGGTTTAGTGAGTATCTATCTGTCAGTGTCTTTAAAGTTTCTACCTTGTAAAGATGTAATTTTAATAGTAAAGGTTTCACACTAGTAGAATTGGTGAAATTAGCAAAATACCGGTGACATTCAACCTGTTAAATGTTGCATTAATTGTTATTTCAGCAACTAATACTGAATTTTTGAGTATTCAGTGTCAAAAGAAATGATACGGCAAGGGGTAAAACAGTTTTTCTTGCATAATTAATATATTTGCATTTAATTTCAATTTCACAGCAACGGGCAATTAATTATTTTCGTAGAAAAATGAAATAATAATTATTAACGCTTTGCCCCTATGTATGTGGCTAATAATAAAATTGTAGAAAAAGCAAGCTCTTGGTTTAAATAATTAATTCTATCTATTACGTAAATATTAATTCTCTATTAATCTTCCTTCAGTATTCCATTTAATTACAAGCACCAGCTCATCTCAAATTGCTAATTACCCATATCACCGCAAAAATCATCTCTTCAATTGTACAGGACAAAAACATATTCTCAAGTTTTCTATATAATTGGTTATATTTATAAAACATCCCGAAAGATTCTCTACTATGGTTGTTAACTCGTGATTCTTTCATAACTGGAAAAATATGAACTGACAAAAAGAAAAAGATTCTAAACAGAATCATAATTAATTTTAATTAGTCAGCCGCATCTGTTCAACTCTTATTAAGAACCACCACATGAGTCGAGAGTATGGTGAAACGCAAACGTTTTAAATGCGTCGTAATTCGGAAAAGAAATTGCCGAGGGTTACTCGACTACTTTTTACGTTGATCAATATAAACCCCCTTCCTTGTTCAACTATTTTCTGAAGTTTCTACCTGGTGAGTGGTGCACATACCTACTGACTACTCAAAATCACTACCGAGCATGGATCCACGAGATAAATTGGATTTCGCTAACGAGCCTTAATTTGATATTTAAGCCATACGAGATAACGCGTCGAATTTCCGGTTCGGCCATTGACACTGTTCCGTAATAATGATACTCTCCTCTCGTATTTTTAGCTGATCAATTTTCATTCCAATTCTCTAATATATATCTCAATTTGAAAAATAAATTGCATTCTTCCTATTTCAATAAAAAGGTATTTTCTTTAGCTGCAACGTTGTATGAAATTTTCATTCTAGAGACGTTTAACCCTTTGCGGACGGAGGCATTTTTGAATATCGAGAAACAATCAATTATTTAGCGATGAAAAAACACTTTTTCATCGGAAAGACAGTCTGTTAATGTATACAAGTTGAAATTTACTCTTTGTAAAATAATATTTCAACGATTATATTTTAATTTTTCAACTCTAACCGTTTATATATGCACCGACAAACTATAAGCAATTTTTTTCTCAGGGCGGATATATTCGCCCGTCGTCGGCAAAGGGTTAAAGACTTTTTGTAAAACATTGAATTTTATATTACTTCATTATGAATTTTGCAATGGATCAGTTTCATGATTCGTAAACAATTACTACATTTAGAATATTTTTGCGCTTGAATAAAAATAGATATTAAACGTTAAGTTAAGTAAAATGACTTGCACATATCTGTGAAATAAATTTCAATTTAAAAAATATAGAAGCAGCTCTGTATCATTATTCATAATTAAATTGCATCCACAATTTGAAGTACAGTTAGCTAGAAAAATTAATGAAGTTTTGAGGCACAGAAAGATCTAATAGTTGAAGAACAAAGATATACTAATATTAGATAAGAGATTTGCAACAATAGCTATCGCGTCTAAAAGAAGTCAATTATTCCACTAATTGTTGAGCTTGACGAAATTAAGTCTGCCAATTAATAATGTTTTAATATTTTGTCAAGAATTAATAAGTCGTTTATCGTACAGAAGTGAAAAAATATCAGAAATCCAATATTATGTCGTGTTTCCATCGATTAAAATGTACATACTGCAATTACTTCTAATTAAAAAGGAGGCTTCTTCTCTGGATGGTGGTGGAACAGGGTAGAAATAGATTACAGTAAGCGATTAGCATGGAATAAGAGTGTTTTTAATGTTTTCAACAACAACAGGTACAGTAACCAGTTTACCTGCAGTAAATACGTTGGTAATTATTCTTTTTTTTTTCTTTTTCTTTCTCAATCCTTCTCTCTTACTCTCAGCCTCACATTTTCGCTCTTTCTCTCTTTCTCATACACTCGCACATTCTTTCCGCACACAATGTTTTTTTTCTCTCTTTCTCTCTTCTCTCCTTCGCTGCCTTCATTGCCTCGCATTGTTTCTACTATTTTTTAAATTCACTTATTACTTGTCTTTTGGATTCTTACCCATTAAACGGAGTAAGTAATTAATTACGTAAGTTTTACTACACATCGTTAACTATTCGGCTGTCTAACTAGTTGACTATGCTAATTGTGTTGCGGAATTCGGGTTATTACCTACTGACGGCGATTTCAGAAATTCTCCAATAGAAATGTTCGATTTTGATCCTCTTTGGAAATTTTCAATTTCACGGTACCAATAACCCCTTGCGTTTACAGTTTACGGCGGATTTTCTACTGTTTTATTTAAGTTGTAAAATAGTATTGCGATATAATTTTTAAATGAATATAGAATAAATTATATACTTGTATACATCTGAATAAATATTAAGAATTACAGAAATTTTTATATTTTTAGCGTAATAGTTTTATATTGCGCGGGAAAGTTTCATTTCAGATGAATAAAATAATTTCTATTTAATAATCGATTTGATAGTTTGTTAAATATTTAGGTTTCTTCATCGACTTTAATTGTTACAATAGTAAATACTAGTTAATATCTAATAAACAGTCTAGGGGTTGAAAATCACTGCTAAAAAACTGCAGGATTATAAATTTGCCATTACCATAATTCTCAATGTACAAACTAGAAAAATATTGAGTATAATTTATCAATTATATCACAACGTTTTCCATTTTTTTAAGCTTCAAAATCGAGCGAGGGGTCAAAGGTCCGCGTAGATTTCCCCGCAAGAAACGGGAAATTCGGGGTAATCCAATCGAACGCAATTTTTCGGTAGAATTAACTTCAGAAACGTCTCTCCTCGAGAACATGGATTGTTTCTTTTCGTTGTAATCCACGATGACAAGCGTGGAAGGCCAATCATACAATATTCGACGTAATTTCATTGGAAAATTAAATTGATCGTCGCCCGCGGGAATGCTTTACGGGGTGAGAGTGCGCTACGCCGAAGCTCTGTCCACATAAGACGAAAAATACAGAAATACCAATTTCAATATTTTACATACAAATAACTTACTAATAAATTAGTGTCTTTCAAATAAATTAAATAAATAAAATGACTACGTCGTGCGCTCGATACCGTTCCCTCTATCTCGCACTCCGTCGATTTAAAAATACCATAATCGAATGAAAACTCGTGCAATTATCGAACCAGAGACAAAAAGAGTTATCTTAGATTTTAAGTAAAATCAGTAAGGATAATACAATGGTATCGAGCGCTAATGATTTTCGACAATAATAATAATTAAGAATAATGACAATGATAATAAATGGCACATTCGACGAAAGAATATACTGGATACTACTTGGTAGATAATACTTTTCGCGTACAGCTAATGATATTAGTTGGTTAAATTACCTTCAATTATCACCTGTGATATATCGCTACTAGCTACACGCTAAATAAAAGAGAGACGTCACGTTCTTGCGAGTACTCGTCGAAAAAGAGGAAGAATATATCCACCCGAAGGGCAAAACACATCGGCGTCTATCCGTTCCGTCAGCCTTTGTCCTTCGTGTCACGTTTAGTCGACGAGGACTCGCGAAAACGTGACTCGATCTCGTTTTCTTCCCTTAGTCACGCTGTCGGATATCGAATTTTGTGAGCTATACACCTAGTCGACCCAGTTCAACCAGTTCATCCCGATTTGTACTTTTTCAACATCCTCGAGACTGTTCGTATATTTGTCGCAAATTATCTCGTGCCTTATCAACGAAACGTTTATGTAAGTCATTCTCGCGTGAACGAAGCATCACGAACGAGCGAAAGCGGAAGTATCGATGATCGAGTTGGTTGGTGTGCTTTTTAAACGTTGCGTTAGAATGGGTTCTTTCTTTGGGGGTTGTTCGTTGTTCGGGTGTTTGTTCTCCAGGTGAAACTTGGGGGAGTATTTCGAAGAATTGTTTGGTAGAGTGTTATTGATGGGTTTATTGGAGGTTTTTCTAATTCTTGTGTTTTTTGAGATCGTCTTAGGTCCAGATTTTTGGAATTTGGATTAAGTATGTGAGATGATTGGTACTTCAATTGACATTTAAATTAATTGATATTTAAAGTATAGTATATTTACAGAGTGTATTTTTATGGTAGTGAAAAGTGAATTTCATTTATTCTTAACCGTCTTTGATTGTAGGTAGGACCACAGTTTCACATGATTTATGATCGACTTAATTTGAATGTTGAAATTTAATGATTTTGTAATTTCACTTAACCGCTTCCCCATTTATCCCGAATATACTCGTGATAATCACATTGCACTAAAAATATTAACCCAAGAATCAAAATTTTTTACTAATATTTTTATTTTTTTTTATAGAAATATGTTTTCTTTTTTTACCCGAGTTAAGTCGGGGTAATACTGTTTACATAGATATAAAGGTGCAATGCTTTAAGACTATGAGAAACTTAAACAAAAAAGATTGTCATATTTCTGGTAAGTTATTGCAAATTTATTCATAAGGGAAGCAGTTAAATGGCTAGAAGTTACAGATATTTTATTATCGAATTAGAATGAGTAACTACTGGTAGAAAGTTCCTCGGTTGACGAAAATTTGGGGAAGAATTCGGAAAAAGGATCTGAGCTACCTATGAGCTTTCATAATTGGATCTTTTGTTTTCTAAGATCTTTGAAGTTTTATATATATTGCAATATTACTCGTTGGAATTATGATTCAAGTTGTGACAAGGGAGAATCACATTTATGTGAAAACTGAGACCAATTGGTAGAATCTCGTTTGTCACGGTTTTGCAAGGGATATAATATTTCTTCGGGTGCGAGAAGACGACCTTCAATAAATACATTTAATCTGACACTTCTATGTTATTGCAAAAGGGAAGAATATAATCTAAAATTATCAAATTCTCAATTATTTTGTTTGCGGTCTGAAACATGCCACCAGTAATTAAAAATCTTTATAGATAGTCAGACACTACCCAAAAATTGATTAGTTAATTAACCCCTTAGTCCACAACAACGTGTACCATTCACGCAAAAAGTAGAGTAAGAAATTATAAAGTTTTGCAAAAACTACAAAATTGAAAATATCAGCCGGTCGCGAAATGGTCTCATTATTTCATGAAATATGCAAAAACAGTGATAACTTTTTATTTTAGGAATTAATTTTGAGTCATTGCACCAGCCAAAAAAGAAATCGTAAGCCAAAGGGTTAATAGACTTAAAAGAACTTCTAAGTACAATTCTAAATTCGAAAAAGAGGCCAGAATTCTTTGTCATCGACATTTAATTAATTTTTGCATAATTTCATCTACCACTATTTAGTATCACCTCAACACCAAAAATTCTACATACATCTCGGCGTATTATACACAATTAAAGAATCATTTAACATTTTCCAATTCTTTCAATAAATGTCCCTCAATAAAACATTAAGTGACACGAACAACGAACAAACATTCCAAAGGCACCCAAAAATCGCAAGGAAAACACCCGATGATTAAAATCTCGCCCAACTCATGATCGACACGGAAATTGAATTCCGTCCAGAAATCCTTCGCTTTTACGCAAATAACACGCAGTATAATAATGAACCTTAACGTGCATCTCTAAGAGCAAATCTTCAAGCGATTGTGAAAAAGTATGAACAACATAGACTCTTCAGCAGTTCGAGAAAAATTGCATCCGAAAGCGGTACAGGTCGAAAGGCGATCACGTGGATTCGAGCCGATAAAACGTCGTCGTGTATATATATTTATATAATAATAATAATAATCATAATAATAATAATGACAATAATAATCTGCCATAACCGATTTCTTTATCGGATTTTCGCTACTTCTCGCAGTTCTTCTACCATTATCGATATACGAGGAAAAATTATTTACAGCGACAAACGAGGAAGGAAGTTTCGTTTTAACGCTCCTCGCACGCAGGAATCGAAATTGCAATTAAAAAGAGCCCGATTGGGGATAGCTGAGTGCGCAAAACGCAATTGAAAAAAGAACGACGTGTAGGAGTTAGTTGTCTTTCTTTTATGTTTTTTATTCCCCTTTCTGTTTTGGTTCGTCTTTCTTCTTTTCTCTCTTTAGCTCTATCTCTTTCTTTCTTTATCTTTCTCTCTCCCTCTCTCGAAAAGCCAGAATATTAATATCGGGATTAGATTGAAAAAATATATATGTAATATCATATGTTATTGTACGTATATTTATGTACAGAATTTCGTCGACCACGTTGCCAAGGGATCGAATTTCGTGACTCGAGGGGGGATGATTTTGGAAGACGCGAGAGATTTCAAGGGAGGAATTTAAGTATTGCCGTTTACGCGGTTCTTTCGAGCGATCGGTTTCCTAAATATTGACGAAGATTCGATGCGTTTTTTTATTAAAGTTTTGTAATTTTATTGTACAGAGAGTATGGGATTTGTGTTGTAAGATTGTAGAATAGGGGATGTAGAGGGTTTGAAGGGTTGAGAGTCGACGCGATCCCGTTGGCACTGAATAAAAGAAGAATACGATCCTGAGTATGAGAATCCTCTAAATTTTTGAGATATGTTTAATTCTTTTCTAACCCTTTGGCTGCTAAGGACATAGGCATTTATTCCTCCATATTGCTCCTTTGTGTGTTAATTAAAAATTTTATTACAGTAAACTTGTATTCATTAAATTATATCTTTTATAAAGGAATTTAGAGAATCTGCATGTCAAATTGGCCCTGGCAGTAATAGGGTTGAAAAATCGACAATTTAGCAATTTGCTTTTTAAATCATTATTCGGGTAATTATCAATTTAATTAATGGAAGAATTAATTTTCCGAATGAAAGAAACACAAAATAAATAATTTCAAACATACCGAATCTTTTCGTTCGATAATATCAGTGAAATAAATATGTTCGTGAAATTTTATTCGTTCTGGCAATTTCGACAATGAACATTAAAGGTATCATTAATTATTGCGCTACGTTCCAATGACTCGAATCGATTGTATCAAAGCCAAACGTTCAATAATTACGTTTGCACGCGGCTTAACAATTCCGCATTTATTCACATACGCAAATTGTATCGCCGCAAATTTCATTGGATTCTCGGCAAATCGACCATTTTATTATCTCGATCGTTCACGAATTTATTATCGATCTTCGTAAAGGAATAGAAAAAATAAGAAGAACTACCTGTGCAAGTGTTCAATGATTGGAAATTCGTATTCTTCTTTTATTTTCGACGATGATGACCGTCTCGACGACACGATTGAAATAGAAATATTTACAGAACACGAGTCGTCGTTAAGAGTCCGGGAGGTAAATGGTTCGTTTGGGTTAAAAAGCCTGGGGAATTACGAGAAAACAGCGCTGAAACTTTCACAAATTCCTGTAATAAACTGACGCGACTTTTGTCACGAAATATACATTTTTGAAAACCAGCCAACCCTTTTGGCGCGGCTGTACATTACAGTTTTATTAACCAATTAGCTGTGGTTGTCGATTACATTCGTCATGGAGAAATGACAGTTTCTTGCGTCATGACGACTATATCTGTCACATGGGAAATTTAGTTACCATTTGCTATCTAATTTAATAGAAAATAATTTTTAATTTTTTTGATAATATAATAGCTTTTAATAATTTAAAAGCTGTTGATAGTGGAAAGTTGAAAAGATTTTCTTTGGAATAATTGTTTTTTTTTCTTGCGTTTTTTATCATTAATTTTATTGCTATCACGCGATATGATTGGTGGGTTTGATGATTTTCGCAAATGGCAAACTTCAGTTGGAAATGTGTACACCCCTTTCAGCCACTTAAAGTTGTGTTTCTTTGGAGTAAAATCTTTTCAGCTCTGTACAGTACTCTTTTAAAATGTTGCATCATTAATTACTTCACTTGCTTAGAGTTTTAATTATCCAGAAATGTAAAACGTATAATATAATAAGATTTAGAAGAAATACTACGGTTTCTTTTACTTCCGTTATGATGGTACTATTAAGTTTGATTTTTTTCTTCTACTTTAGTTTAAAAAGTATTTCAATATACTTTAGCGCCAAAAGGGTTGAAAGGAATAGGAATTTTCGTTGACTAGAAGGTATACATCCATTGATATCAAGATACAAAACGCGTTAACAATTCGATATTATTAAATATCCAATAGAAAATACCGAGAAAAGTTTTCGCGTCAGAAATTACCGGAAACTGTGCCAATAACGCACGGCACTCCGTCAATTTTCGAAATTCATTAAGAAATGATTCTATCAAATTACCATCTCTATTAACACTTCAATGTAACATCACAATTCCATCGACTTTCCGCAATGATAACTCGTTTCACTAAATTCATACAAATTACTGATATGTCTCGACGAAACGATATGTAAGGATTGCTTTTTCGATTATATATTTATAATTACTATAAATCTCTACGTATACGATCTTCAAGTAATTACAAATTTCACACCATTGCAATTTTTACACTGTTCAAAATTTTCATCGAAATGACAAGGAAAAGATGAATTTACAACCTGTAAAGGTGAAACCATTCTCTGGAACATTCACCAAAGATATAAGTGAAAAAAAAAGGAGAATCGAAAGTATAAAGAAAAAGGAAATTCGCCATTTTCTCCAAATTGACCGAGTGTCGCGCGACAAGGCAATTTCGCAAACTGCTTCAATTATGGAAAAAACGAGCGAAACAGCTCTTCTAAACTCGTCTACCTTTTAACGCACACTCTCGGCACAATGGCCGAAATTATTATTTGTTTAGCCGTACACCCGTTATATACGCATATGTGTGTATATATATATTTGTTCATTTATTTCTTAATTAATTTACTTTTATATATGTATGTGTATGTATGAATGTATGTATAATATAGATATATATATACATACGTGTATATATATATGTATATGTAATTGGAAGAACAAGACGCCGAGCACGTGTCGGCCTTATAAAAGCGCTACGAAAAACGCGCGGGTCCCATTTCGAAAAAGTGACTCGAATGCTGAAAGGAGCTATTATCGTTGCACGCCATATTTTCTCTTTCTTCTTACTTCCCATATTCATTATCTCTTTTTCATTTGTATCGTGCAGAAACAGTAACTTCGAATTTGTCTGCTGTAATAGAGAAAAAGAGCAAAACTTTCACTTATTTCCCTTATAATCCGTTCTCTTCTACGTTCCCTCGCAATGAAACTGCTCGTACGAATAAAATACTGGGCTCCTTTGTCGCGTATCGTTTTTACGGGGTGATCTGCATGAAACTGACACCATCACACTGAGATAATTGAAGTTTGAAGTCTGATTTTGAGGTAATTAACATTGCAATTTTCGTAGTAAATCATTTCGTAATATAAACATTTTGAAGGGCTGAAGATTTAGAAATAGAAGCTTTAGACATTTCATTATTTCCTTTAGATGACTTTTTGGGAGACGTATATATACTTTCAACTTCATTAATGTTTGTAACGAACATATACACGTACGTTAAGCGTTTAGTAACATCGACTGATTTAGTAATTTTGAATGACATGTATATGTTATGGTCAATGTGATGAATCCGGTGATCATGTATAATTACCACTAAAACCCAGACAAAAATCAAATCTTTTTTTTCTCAAAAGCGGAAATGGGTTTACGCATCCCCTCGCGAATCATGGGAGTATGGGGATCGCCAAGAGTTAAGTTTCCGGTCATGAACAGAGATCAAAGTCTCAAGACCCAGTCCAGCAAGCTGAACAAGTTCCTAAGATAATTCCTTTCCTATGGAAATTCTATGGGTTAACCGTCCTCTGGTTCGGATAACCCCGGGTTCGCCAAACCCCTGAGGTAACTCCTTTTCTATGGAACCATCATGGGTTCGCCGCTCTCTAGCGCATGTAATCCCGGGTCCGTCAAGGTCGTACCTGTCCAGCAAACTGAATTTGTCCCGAAGTAACTGCTTTTCTATGAAACCACCATGGCTTGGACGCTCCCTGGCACAGGTAATACTGAGTTCACCAAATCCGTACTCATCCAGTGAGCTGGACAGGTCCTTCAAGTAACTCCTTTTCTATGGAACCACCATGGGTTCGCCGCCTCCTGGCACAGGTAAAATAGGGTCCGTCAAGGTCGTACCTGACCAGCATGCTGGACTGGTCCCTGAAGGTAACAAGCCAGATCTAATCAAGGATTCATCACATTTACCGAATTTAGTGATGATTGAATATATACGTCATCGTATTCGTCCATATCAGCGAAAACTGTCATTAAACGATGATATCAATTAACCCTTTAACAGTGGGAGATCTTTTTTACATTAATTTCTATCAATGGCACGTTTTCAATCCTTTAGCTGCGAATGGCGAATATACACGTTCTCATTTCATTAATATTACAAAAAGACGAATATACGCGATCAGGTTTATTGTTCTCAGTAACATTAATTAATCTTTCAGTCAGTTCCTCAGTTGCACCGTACTACTTACGAAAGCCGTATATACATGATGCACAGTTACACGATTTAATTCAACTTCAATACTAAATCCGCCAGATGCAAATGACGTACATATATACCCTGAGTAAATTTCATTCGATGACGTAGTTATATATCTGCCAATCTATGATGCACTTTGATGCAATCGAAGAAATTATTACGTGGCACAATAGAAGGCATTTCGTACGAAGCACCTTAGCTACTTGAACAAGTTCTCATTATTGGTGCAACATCCATCAGGTTATGGTACCGCAATCCGGCTTTTCATTTCGAGAATGCTGCAGCTGAAGGATTAGCCATGATTCTGGTAAAATAAAATTAACAGTTCGCTCAATTGATATATCTTTGAGAAAACTTTGACGTGACGTGAACATATCTTTTTAATATTCTTTTAAAAAATGTTTCATACGAATAGTTTCAGCATCTGCAGCAAATCTTCATCATTTGCAATCTTTATCAGCATAATTAGCAATTCTTTGTCTCCACAGCTAAAGGGTTAGAAAACGAACTATGCAATTCCAAAAGGATCTTTAAAATTGCAGAATCACCCTCCTAAAAATCGACATTCGAGTACACCACGTCTTTAAAGCGACTCGTTAAGTTCAATTTCGATAACCTTCTCTTGTAGATGGAGTCGATGATGATGGTGGTGGTTGTGATGGTTTGGTAGTGGGTAGTGGTGGTGGTGATGGTGGCAGTAGTGGTGAACCATTACCGAGATCAACGATATATAATAATATATATATACTTATGTATGTATATTTGTTTTTTTTTTTAAATCACGCATGCGACTACATAAGGCCTCACTGCCTTTAATGGCACGACTGTCTCGTATCACGAAAACGCTGCACGAAATATGCTCTCTTTGATGTCTGCGTTTAATCGCAGATATTTGCGTGCAGATTATCGTTCAGCTAATTTTCTGCCGTTAGTGTAAAAAAAGCTACCGACATCGAGTCCTTAAGTGACGTTTGTACGTGATATATTATGTGTATCAAATTGACAGACATTCAAGGTCTTAGAGAAATAGTTAGAGAAATAGTTTTCGAAGAAAGCTTAGAGAGTAGTTCGTGAAACTTCTTTTCTAATTGTGTCTCAGCATATTAATTGGTTTTCTTTTCTTCTTCTCTTCTTATTTCTCTTCGTCTAATTATTGAACCGTTTAAAGGATGTTCCTTAACGCAAGACGACTTTGAATTAGGTCATTTGTGAATACGAGATAATCGTTCAGACATATGTTAGTATGTACAAATCGTTACACATGCACGGTGCACCCTCTCTGTAGCCTCGATACTTTGCGTTTACACTATCAAAAGATGATATTGATGATTTACGCTATTGTTCGTTCAGAGTGAGAGCTGACCGAGCTTTATCGAGTTTCATGAGGTTGAAAATGTTACATAACTTTTTGAATGCTTACTGTACCAGAATAACGTATTTTGAATCAAGGTTCTGTTAAAAATGGGATTTTATTATTTTATTTGAGCTGAACATTGATATTTTGATCTAATGTAACGGGCAAGATATTGGCTCAGGGAGAATTAATTTTCTAAACGTTGCTTGTACTTTTTTGACGTTCTAAATCCAGGATAAGTTGTAAAATATCTTTGTTTAAGATTGAAGCTTATTTTATATACGATGTATATAATACATCAACAATTCTAAAGAATAGAAACTTCATGACGGACCTGAAGCTAAAATGTAAAAAAGAATTTGGACTATTTAAAATATAGCACAATTAAGGTATTGAATAAAGTAATGCACTTTTGCATAATTAATCTTATTGAGTACTATTTAATAGTAGATCTGTGTGAGATAAATCTGTTATACTTAAATATATTAACTTTTTGAGGTCCGAATTATTTTTCTAATTTTGTAATAAGCTAATATAATTAATTTCGCAACATTTTCTATCATTAGTTCCTCTTTTTTTAAAAGATAGCAGTAACTATAGGTACTGACATATATTTTGATGATATTATAAAATCATTGTGAAATTGGAAAGCTGATATTCAATTGTCAGAAAATAAAATCAAGTGAGAAACTATGTTGAGCTGTGTAACATAGGGCTCCAAAGGGTTAAACAAGTATATTTATTATACTGATTCTCTATAAATTTGATAGTCTTTCATTAACATTAGATTTATCGACTATTAATTCAATATAATCAAAATTGTCAAATAAAAATGTCCCAATGAAATAAACGAAGGTGGCAAGAAACTTAATTGATTTAAGCCTTCGAGATAAACGTAGGATATTTAAACAAAACAACGCTAGACATTTTAGAAACATTTTCAAAAATTCTTTGGATAAGCCATTTTGACCATCTTGGTAGATCTAGTATGAAAAAAGAAAAATAGGAATCCGTCACGTTCATGGTTTCCATACATCTAGCGTTACAGTCGGATGACAAACATTTTTTTAGCACAAAACCCTTTATCAAAGTAAAATACCAAGGGAAGCGAAAAATTAAGGGGATTTTGTTTGAACACTGGCAGCTCGTTTCACTACCCAGTAAATTATTTATGGTAAAATTGTGTGTTACGAAGAAATTAAAAACAGGTATGGGCAACGATGAATTTTTGAATGGGGGCATATCCCGTGGAAAATCGTTGAAGCGCGAGAACAAGGAAGAACCGTGCGGTGTTATTTTCTGGACAAACTTGCGTTAACAAGAAAACTTTCGAAAGCAAATTTTCCTGCTCATCGAATGTGGATAAGTTCGATCGTTCTCACTCTGAAAATCATTCAACGTTGTGGTAGATCCAGTTGCGGACTCGATATGGTCGGACCTTATAAATTATTCAAACGTTCGCCAATCGACGCCGTTTAAACGCACATTGAACATTCGACTGTACATTAAAAACACAGATATTTCTTGCAAAAATTTCAAATTTAATACTTCAATAAAAATCCAAAAATATCACCGAAGAAATTGCAACATAAAAAAATTGGCCCCCAACCTTTAAATTTTACATCAATTTTCTACGATTAAATTTGAACGATAAACCAAATTTGGGTCAAAATGATCAAATAATAGTATTCAAATAAAATTGATTTATTAAAGAAGGTCCAATCATCGACTCCGCTTCTGGCCGAATTATTCCAAAAGTCTCAATTATGCATGTAACTACGCCTACACCATCGACGACTCTCAGCTGCTAGTAAATAACTACTTAACGACATCGAACTATGTAATAACTATGTATTTACGATGCTTTACGATACTTTATTAATCGCTCCTCATCTCGCAGGTGAGGGAAGAGCTTGGTGAATACCTTTCGCGAGAGAGCTGCCCTCTCGTAATCGACAATCAACAATGCTCGCAACTAACACACTAACTTCATAAACGTCTAAGTCGCACTAGGGGTGAGAGTATCTACGACAAAGTGATGATAAAATACGTATGTAATAAGTACGAAGTAGTAAAAGTTAAGAAGAACAAAAAAAGATTGGCAGAAGGGGGTGGTAGGAAATAAAAAGAAAGGATAAAGAAAAAAAAAAGAAAAATGTAGTCTTACCTGGTCTCAGCGGTGCGCTCGTCCCATCAGGCCCAAAAATCCATGGAAGCAGGATTCACGTTCTCTCTAGCGATCGACACTCAATTCTACTGCCTATGGGAATTAATATGCGTCTAAGTCGTTCCTGGTTCTTTTTTGTTAATAGTTTTTTTTTTGTTTGTTCTTTTCTATCGTCTCTTTCTTTTTCTTTGCCGTTTTGCTCTCGAAATTTCTCAGTGACGAGGAGGTTGGACACAGAGAGATCGGATTAAGGCACTCGGGTTCTTGTCGAATCGATGACCGTTTGAGGAGATAAATAATGGCTAATTGCACGGAGAAAGTGGGGGAGGAATGAATGTATCATCGACACTTATGGTAATAATATTCGTGTCGATTAAGGAATTTCAATGGGAATGATACCCAGAATTGCAAATCTCTTATTTTTTTTCACGTTACTATCCTCTTTACGACGAGAAATTATCGATGATCATTGGTATCATTACAATACGATAGATCATCGATTGAAATTCAAACAGTATTATTTGTCGAATATTTGACAATATCTAGAGGTACCATTTAACTTTGAGAAGATGATATTTTCTAGATAAGGATTACAAATTCTTTTGTAAGTTCTTATCAACACCGAAACCGGTGAGATTCTATACATCGACGATCACGGTGATATCGAAACAATTGATTTAGAGAAATTTTTAAGAACTGTAGGATAATTATTCTTCAAATTTTTCTAACTCTCTCTTTCTCTCATTATAGATGACGAACGTTTTATTAATCCATATGATACGTGTACAGCCATCTTGGCAATAAAAATGACAATGAAACGCGAGTAATCACAGTGCGATATGTACGTATAAAATGAACTATGACCTAGAATCCATACGAAACTAACACGACGATATGTACACAGCTTATCGCAAACAAGATTTTACTTTTATATCACTCAACGCGCGTGTCTTTAAGATCACATCGAAGGCAAGGTTTATCAGTTTTCTTGAAATTCTCACCCTTTAAACGCTGCATCTAAATTCTACTTTCACCTTGTAATCGTTCATTAAAGAGATCGAGATCATTCTATGATTCTTTTATCAAATACGATCGCAATCGGCACTTCGAGGAACAGAGGAGATGTACTCATCGAGGAATCGGTCCTCGTGAAATGATAAGCTTGGAATATAGAAATTCTTTCTCCGTGCTGGGATGCCAGGTATTTTTGTACGCTCGAGCAAAACACTGGAGGATAATCTCTACTGCGAGATATCAATTTTGCCGTGGGCGAGAAGCTCTTCTTCAATTCAATCCTTGTTTGCGTGCGATGCCTGAGATTCTTTGGCCACTAGCCTTTTTAAGTTTGAGGGCCGCCAATTGTTTAGCAGCCTTTTGTTGGAGAGATGGATGAATGAGTGGTGTGTATTGGGGAAGAGTGAATATTAATGAGAAATGTATTTAAAAATGAAAAATTGATGCGGAGAAATATAATTTAGGGGTGGTGTTTTGTAATTCAACCCTTAGCTGGCACTGTCGGGTTAATATTAATATTCGTATGGTAAATGTGAAGTGCTATCTAAGGGTTAATTTAATTATTGATATAAATCAGATAAATTTGATTATAATATATTAATTCTTAGCTGGCTCTAAGACAACTGTATTAACACGTTGAACGCCAGGGATATTTCTCTTGTTTCGTCATTTCTACCGAAGTAAAATTTTTCCTGTTAAAATCTATTGTATTTAAAAATATTGATAAATCGATATTCAGCAGGTCTTTATCTTCTTAGTGCTAATATTTAAATATTCAAAGTGTTAGAGAATTCATAAATATTGCAATTTAAATGTAATATGACATTTTATTGAATTCTGATATGGTCAATATGTCTAATCGGATAAAGGTTGATATTTTACGGGATGTTACTGTGAATTATCTGTTAACAATTTGAATATTGTGGACGCATTTATACGTCGGGTGAAGGCTGTTAGTGTGGATTATGGATTATGGCACATTTGTATGTGTGTTTGATAAAAAGAGTCAGCGGAAACTTTGGATGCACATGTGGGTTTCCAAGTGTTTTTCTTCTCATATGTATTGTAGACAGAAATAAAGTGGGATAAAAACGTGTCTGTTAACAATGCTAATTTACAGTAAGCTGAAATATTTCTTTCTTGGCAATAGCAATTTCGAGCCGTTAAAACTGATGGTTTTCCTGAAGAGTGCTCAGGACACGGGAGGTCAAAGTGTATACTGATGAGAAAAATATTGAATGACTAGAAAAAATTCTTAAATGAGGAAAGTACTTGAATCATATTAACATTCATTTAAAATCGACTTGTCCTAGTATACAGTACTATGGATGTAAACCATTAATATTTGTATATCTCGAATTTGAAATGATACTAATTAAAATTAAGCTAATTTTTTAATAATATTTATACTATTATACGACATCGCGATTAGCGATCAAAATTTTATAGATCGTTCCCTCTTGTAACCAAAATCAGTTAACCTAAAACGTCTATCAATTAATTCCAATCGTTACAACTTCTCAACTCTTCAAATCATCAAATTTAAACTGACAAATTAAATGTCACATCAAATCATCATATATCATTCTGTAAATGAACTTGCAATACTATAATATTCTACTATCACATAATAAAAGGAAGAGAAAAATTAAAAAAAAAAGTATAATTACAATCCCATAAACTTCTCAAGATACAACTCTCTTCG
The DNA here is from genome assembly GCA_910591515.1 of Cerceris rybyensis. Taxonomy (NCBI): domain Eukaryota; kingdom Metazoa; phylum Arthropoda; class Insecta; order Hymenoptera; family Crabronidae; genus Cerceris; species Cerceris rybyensis. The sequence goes on from OU342795.1 coordinate 11,877,909, forward strand.
CAGAGAGTTTCGCATCCTGTGCACCACAGCATCGCTAGCCTGAAAGGATTAAGGGTTAATTTCCCCCTCGGATTGATTTCGATATCTCGCATTGCATGCCGCTTCAACAGCAGACAGAGGTTTCCCCTTTGATCGAGCGTACAAGAGCCGAGTAGAAAAGGGTAGGACAGGCGGTGATGATGGTAATGGTGATGGTGATGATGATGGTAGTAGTGATGGTTTCTTTTTCAAACGACGAGAGTAAGTCTACGCGCCTCCAAAGCCAGTAGAAACACACATCTACGTCGATAAAAAGGTATTAAAAGGTGAATACACACATCGTCCTGAAGTGGATACGTATTATTTACACACGTTGGCAACCAAAAAGAAAGGGGAGAGGGAGCAGAATATCGAACCGGAGTATAAAACGTGGAAAATCTGGGAGACACTCTACCGGAAGTGGCCTTCCGCTGCACCCGGAAGAGACACTGTACACGGAAGAGAGTCTGGTGGAGAAATGACGGGTTGGTGAGGTTGATGATTTACAAAAGAAAAAGAAAAAAAATGTATACAATATCGAGTTTATTACAGTTTTACTTGCCAGTTAGAGTGCGCCAGGGGTGATCTAACTAATTGTAAGATGCATGCGCTACAACAATTCCGCTGGCTGTCTTAAACCGCTCAAAAAGCAACATGGATGAATAGAGGTGGGAGGAAGAGTAATGTTAAAGAACACTACTTGGATACACTATGGGTACGCGTGTATCGGATAGAGGGGAAAACAAACGAAAATACGCTACTCTTCTGCTCGGTGGAAAGGCCGGAAGAACAAACGTGTTCGGTCACTCTCCAACTGGAACACACGTATGGGAGAAAAAAAAAATATATTTCGTTGATGTTCGGAGTGCTTTCTCGACGCGGCACAGGCGATGCTTCGCGATTTGTCGATGTTTCAAGAGTCGCAGGACGATTTCGAACGTTGCTGATTTTACGAGCATCGGTCTTGTGTGCTGTTTCATCGAGACATTGAGGACGTACCGAAATTATTATTAAAATCAAAGATTAATCCTTTATACTCCAAGTATGATTCCGAGTATCTACTAGTTTATTTGATAGGAGACAGAGAATACTCTTTGAAGGATTTGGCAGCTACGATGTTCTCCAGTGTCAAATTTGTCCAATCAGCCCGCAACAGTATTATCTATCAACAACTCAATAATTTTTTAAATTTGCATTAGTTGGAGTACAAAGGATTAAATTGGTGCTGTAATAATTTCCATTTTGACATCAAAAATAAAATACACTTTCATTTCTACTGGAATTTTTTCTTTCCTAAAGAAAACTTAAATTCTTCCTCTTCAAAATTTCTTCCCTTAACACGTTGACTGCCACGAAGTTTTTCATATGTTTAGATCAGAAAAGTTTTCGTGGCGTCTAGAGTAAAACATGTGATTTTGACGTAGTAGTCAACGTGTTAAATATCCTATCTTTATAAAAATAGCTACTACAAAACATAAGCCCCTAACAAAGAAATCAAACACCCTAAGAATTCGTCTCGATACATCCTTCGATCCCCGGAAGACTGGGAATTCCTTGTGATCCTGAATGGCGCGTTTAAAATAGCATTCCTTTAAAATTACACCGTCGCCAATCAGTGGGAGAATTATCACGGCACAATTAGTCGTTAGGTAGTCCGCAATGTCCCGAAAATGTGTGTTTCGGTGTCTCCTCGTTTCGACCTGCGAACAAGCGTGAGGCGAAGCGAAGGACACGCCGGCCGTTTCGACCAACCAGAGAGCGGCGCGAAACGAATGCCCAGCGGGGCTAACGAGGCTAATTACGGCTTAATATTAATTAGCCAATTAGCGATCAACCCGCAGGGCTGCACACCGCGCGCCGCTGACACAAACAGGTGCACGGAGGCGCTTCGAGGTTCGTATGTAAACGATTGGGGAACAGAAAAATAAAAAACTAACGGATTTAAATACATACATGTATATATAAATGTCTGCATACCGGGTGTATTAATTAATCGATCAATCAAAGCGTCCTCGAGATAATTATTGGAAAGGAGAAATTAATATTTCGCCTGAAAATTGTAGACTTTAGATAAAGACAATGAATGATTCAACCATCTTTTCGGGGGTGAAAGAGTTTTGGAGGTTCTCATTCACGATTTTTCACGAAATGGAGTTTTTTATAGGGTGGGGTTTGTGGCTAGATGAAAATGATGTTTCATTTTTTTATAATGGTTCATTTGTTTTTGTGATGAATGGAATAAAGTTTTTAAAGGTCAAAACTAGGAGAATTTTAGGTGAAAAATTGCGAATGATTTCAAAGCATCCAAAACTTCTTCATCCTGTGAAAAATCGAGTATTTTACATCTCACGGTCGATGACCTGTGAAAACACTTCTACCAATAAAACTTTCGAAAATATTTTAATCGATCGATTAACATACGCACACCCTGTATACATCAGCTCGAGGAATTAAGTGAGAGACGTAAAAATGTTACGTGAGTGAGTGAAGAATAAAGAAGTACACAGCACCAAAAATAATTCTGCCGAAAAATAGTTAGGCGAGATACATAAAGATTTCTCAAGATCAGTTGCGAAAATGGTACATTAACCCCCATGGTTCCTGAACTAGAGATCATTATCAACCATTCACTGTGGACCATGATACTAAACATAATTTTCTTCGTTATTTTAACATTATCTGAATTTTCCAATTCTCCCCCTTGTACTTTACTTATCTTTGGCTGAAATAACTTCATGCAGAATCAATTATAGGAAAAATAATTGCATCCACCGTGAAAGTACAAAGAACCAAGAGGGGTTAAAGAGGCTGATGGGTTGGTTTCTGTGAGAATATACAATGATAGATACACAAAGAGGTTAGCTACAAGTTTTAAACTACTTTATTGGCAAATCATCTAGGCATCAAACTAAATTCTAACTTCCGTCATTCCCGTCGTTTTTCGACGTTTTCCGGCCTGCGCATTGCTGCCGTGTTGCATATATTTTTTCTCTCTCTTTCTCTCTCTCACACACACACGCTCTTGGGGGGTGGCTCGTTGTTTTTACGTGTTTATGGGGCTGGAAGGGCTGTATGTTGTATGTGTACACGCGCATTACCACGTATGCGGACAACCATTGCCCAAATGTCAGAGGGTGATCCGCCGTTTGTTTTCGTAATCAAGGATTACCTTGGAATGTTTGATTACATTCGTGTACGAACGGGTACCGAATTTTTTCCTCTTTTTTTTTTGGGAAACAAGAATTATGGTATTTCTTTCGAGGGTGGATTCTCGTTTCGTTAATACGCGATACTTTGCGTGAAAATGGGGTAGCACGAATGGCAATGAATGTGCGCGGTTTGTCAAATCATTCGCCATTTTCTGTGTATCTTCAATTATTGATTTTTTGAATCAATAATGTGTTGTGCCAATGATAAATAAAATTAACTGACGGATGCGTTTGTGGAATTAATGATACATAAATATGTAAACAAGTGGTATAATTGATGAAACAGGTAGATTCTCTCATTTATTTCAATTTTGTTGTATGGGAAATAGGAATCAAAGACTTCAAGAAGTTCCACTTTTATATCGCACAATGTGTAATTTTTTATATTGCATTTGAATTTAATTGAAAATGCACTGTGATATTTTTACCAAATTCGACAAAATCATCGAAATAATTTCTACAGACTTTACACTATTTGAAAATTAACCCTTTGCATTCCCATGTCCCATCTGAGGGGACGTTGTAAGTCTATCATATCACTCGGCTCCGCCCTTTGAAGGAACCTTCGAATTTATTAATTTGCAACAATTTTAACACTATAACGATCGGTATTTTTTAAACATTCTACCTCCTTTTGACCGGTCACTTGGCCCTGATACCGATATCTCTTCGAAAATTGCTAATTCTCGTCATTGACATAGTAAATTATAATGATAAATATCAATTTATTAATTGCCGTCGCAAATGATTAATAAGTTAAAAGTCCAAAAGTGTTGATTTCGAAAGCCTATTAATACGCTACCGGCCGGTAGAAATAAGAAATTTATGTTTACCTGAACTTTTCTATTAAAATTTTATAAAGTAGCAAATAGTAAAGTATCGCCAAGTTGCTAACTGATAACGTCAGAGATTGCTCCGAATGCAAAGGGTTAATACAATGGATACCTAACTCTACGTAACCCGTGAACCTAGCAATTCAAACGAGCCACTACCAATTATAAATTTAACACTTACTGCAAAATTTTCCATGTATTTTCATCCCAGTCCAGAATTTTCTCAAGTCTCAATGAACCACTTCGTCGGAGCATCATCCATTTGAAACACAACACTATCCAGCAACAATATACATTTGCTAATTTAAACAAGGGGTTGGTCCACATTGATTCTTCTCAACCCACCCAACGGATCACCCTCTCATTCTCCAACGAAAAAGCCCTTGCCGTTTTCGCGATGCAATAGCCGAATAAATGTTCCACGCGTCTCTCGTTGCACCGTGCGTCATTATGAGGTTCCTCACTGAGAACCGTGTTCCACGTTATGGCACAATGAGAACCAAGAAAAAGGGTAAGAGAAGGATAATTAAAGCCAAATGTACACACGGAAAAAAATATTGATTGAAGATCGGAATAAAAATGGAAATTAACGAGAATCCCAGACACGTGTATACTTCAATATGTCTTCTGCATCCGTGGTTCATGTGCGTGCTAAGTCGCGAATCTACTTGTTGTGTATCCTTTTAATTTAACATTGTTGCATATTAGGATGCACTTGTTCAACAATAACACACTACAATGTTGCATTACGAGGATACGTAACAAAGGAGTACGCTGTTAACACTTTATCTACCGTTCCCTTTTTTTTGGATATACCATCAGTATATTTATCTACATGTACATCTTTGTAAGTTTAAAATCAGAATTTGAGGACCAATTAAAATTTTTAAGGGTTTCTTGGCTTCTGGGTGATTACAGTGTCTGGAGCAAATTTCAGGCAACCAGACAATTAACACTGCGATCATCTAGAAGCTAAGATTATTAAATAGTGATTAAGTTGTTCCAATTTTAGATATTTTGAGGGAGGGTACTTTTGTTTGATTATTATTTGCAATAATCAATTAACAGGTTATGAATCAATAGGCGTTGGCAAAGAAAAAGTCTATTAATTGGTTCGTGATAGATAAAGTGTTAAAGAGTGATGGTATAGGTGGAAACAATCGCTGGTAATAAATGGTGATGGTCAATGGCGATAATCATGGCCACGTACAATAGCGACAGTATTGATAATGTTAATAATAATAGTAGATAATAATATTAATAATAATAATAATTTCGATTTCCTCGAAACGTAGTAATAATTATAATCGCAATAATCATGGATGATAATAATTAAAATAATCGACGGTAATAATAGTGATGATAAAAATTAATAATAAGAATAACGATATAAATAATAAGTAGTAATACGACCGGCTCACGCAAAACCATGGGTAATTAATGGAAGGGGGATGAAAACGAGGGATTGGGACACTTTCGAGGGTGCATGATTTTCTGCCTTCGCCTCTCTCTCTCTCCGCTTCTGGTTCCTTTTACTTTTTATCCCAACTTTCTCACCCTCTTTCACTCTCCCTCTCCCTCTTTCGCTTTCTTTTATCTCCTCCCTTTATTTTTTCTCCTTTTTTCTTTTTTTTATCGAATATCAGTCCTCCCCTCTTCTCGCTCTGCCTGTTCCTTCGTCCGAGAGAAACAGTTTTCCGTTTTCAGCGCCACGAAGCCTTTTTCCTCCCTTTTTATTTTCCGGCGGATAAAACGGGTGCTTCGAATCGACGTGGATTGAGGAGGGAAATCGAATAACCGAAGAGGGAGGGGGTGTGTTGTGGGAGGAGGGAAAAAAAGAAAATTGTGAGGCTCTCTCTATCTTCTCTCTTAGAAAACCGCCCGGTCTCTGAAAAGAGGTATCGGCTGTTACGGAGGAACGGATAAGTTCATTGGAAAAATAACCCTTAACGCGAAATATCCTATGGGGCCCTGTGCAGTCACTTGGTACGTTTTCGATTAGCGAATACGCCTCGATAAATATTTCTTCTTTGCTTCCAGGCAATCGAACTATACTGAAGGAGTTCTAAAGAGTCTTTAAATTAAAAGAATTTCATATGAAAAAAACTCAAATAATTCCTATTAAGGGATATTATTGAAAGTAGTTGTATAACTTTATGTAAGTTTGTAAATTTTCGAGGAAAAATATGAAGTTACTTTTACTGAGAGACATTTAACACTAGAACTACCGACGTAAAATCTATTATATTTCAGCATGTTAAATAAGTCGTTTGGAAAACGAGAAATCAAGAGATTGAGAAAATAATTAATTCTGTAATCTATGTTTTATATGATCAGCGTAGAGTAACTGCTTTATGACTTTAAAATAAACTTAGAGAATTTTTGGAAAAAATTGGGCGCAAGTCAATTTTGACTTGCTTGGTAGTTCTAGTGTTAAGAATAAGGCAATATGGAAATTTTATATTTCTTGATATATCGAATCGGGATAATTCAATTTTGTAATCATAAAAATTAGATTTCTTGATATCGATTGAAATGACATGGAATTTTCGATGAAGAAATATTTTAATATATTTAGACCCGGACGGTTAACATTGAGAGAATACGATTTTGTAAAGTGGAAAAGAACAAATTTAAACGAAGAGAACGTAGGATAATTTCGATGTAGAAGGTCGAACAGGACGGAAACGGAAAAGTTGGAAAGGAATAGGATAAATATCACCAACGATTGAGATACCCAGTCGGCAACGTTTTGCGCAAATATATATTTAGATCTGCAATATTACAATTCTTCTCGATCGACAAACAGATGAGAATCGCGGAGCGTAGCGTGTGTTGCGTATTGCTTAGAATTCCGACAGCCAACGTTTCCGCTTTTTCTTCTTTCCGCGCGGAGAGAAAGTTTCGCTGAAATCGAATCGAAATAAAGCGCTAAATTATCTCAACGATCCACGAAAAATTACAGGATAATAAACACGATCCATATAAATCGTTCGTTCTGAAAACATTTCACTTTAATCGATCGTGTGAAGTAGATCAAGGCGATCGATCTTTTAAAAAAAACGAAACGAAAAATTGCAATGATTCATTTTTACATACACATATTTAAAAGAAAAAAAAAGGAAGAAATAAAAACAAAATAAGCAAGAACTTGTTTCGATCAATCGGCCAGGATCGGCACAGCCGAAATTGGAATCTTCCTCTCAGCGCGATGCAGTTACGAGTAACATCGGCAAGAAGACAGAGCAGCGAGACTATCTTAAAATGTACAAAGAAACGACGAATATAGGAGGAACAATATAAGGAGGTACAGGTAAAAGGGCGGATGACGATTAGGGCTAAAGATATTTCAACCAGCATGCTTCACCTACTTTTCATACTCAACTAGTGGGTGGTTAGCGCTCATCAAAATACTAGCTACGCTAATAAATTACTCTCGACATTCGCATTGTATAAGTGTCTATGCGTGTGTGTACGTATGTGTGTGTCCATGTTATGTATGAAAGTACATAATCATCGGCAAGTGTACCAAAAAGAGGTTTTCCAAAACGGAGGAAGATAATGGAAGGAAGAAACTTAGGAGGAGGAAGAAAAAGAAGATCCATGGAAGCGAAGGAAATATAAGGAAGAACAGGCTTTTGGAGCATTAAAATAGCTGTCAATGATAGAATGGTGTCTGTGTCACTGCCATCGGGGCAGATGCAGTTCGAAGATCATCCTCTACCGACTTCAAAGTCGATGAAAAGATCGAGCGCCTCCTCGTCGCGCGTCATTTCTCCGATTTCCTTCTCGACGATTATCTCGCTGACGTTGTAATTTGCAACGTCTCGATTGTATCTTTTTATTCAACGTAAATAATCGACGGTAACGGTGTAACTATTCCAATTATTTTCCTCTTCCTGATTCTACGTTATCCACGGTGAAAATTGGGTTGTCTATTCTAAATTCGTGTAGAATGAACCAACGACACGTAAACCATCGCCTTCCACCTATCACAGTTGCCGAAGCTTCTCATTTGGAAGTACGATGGCTTACTGTGAAGTATTCGAAAGATTTATCGATGATTTCACGATAATATCTGTGATCAATGATCAGCCAATAACGAGGATCGTTTGTCATGAAAATTACAACTTCGTGAGACAATTATTAGACGATCGATGATATTAGGCACTCGGCGTGTTTGGAATGATGATATTGACTATTAAAAATCACCGTGGGATATCGTTTTTAACTAATCGTTTTCAACTAATCGAACACACCGTTACCGTGTCGATGTACTTTCGATAAGTATAATCGCGAGTACGCAGAATTGACGACAACACGGACAATCTCTCGAAGACGATCCTCCGACAGAGTCCGTCGAAGATGAAGATTCTAAAGCGACGTTCTACTCTCGTTCTTCACGTTATTTTTCACAAGTCACACATTCCACGTCGTAGAATCTCTGATCTTTCGATTAAAGTATTCGACGACGTCATTTTCCGACCTCGATTACCAATTTGGAGCACCCATCGCGTTTTTCTCTCTTTCTCTCCAGACACATTCAATCTGTATGATCTTCTGTCTGTACTCAAATAATTTCATCAAGGTTCGATTTTATTAATGATAATTAAATTTCTAAAAGTCTAACGTCTGGATTTTATTCTCCAAGTTTCTGAAAAATTCGTGGGTCTTGGGAGAAAGAGAGAATTTCGGTTCGTGCTGGAAGAACGGAGAGAGAAAGGAGAACTTTGGAATATGATAGGAGATGAAGATGAAAGAAGGGTTGGAAATTAAGCGGTTACATCGATATCGGGTGTCCTCGAGGTCAGTCAGTCGTTTTTCTTTTTGTTAAGTACGCACCCATTTTCTAAATCTAAACGGCGCACGATTTACACACACATCGGAGGCGTGGATGGTTAAAAAGGAAAAAAAAAAGAACCCGTAGCACGGTTGTACATCTCTAGTCGAATCATCAGCCTACGCGGATGTTGGTGTCGCTGTAGAAATATCGCGCCTGCCTCTCTCTATGGGTTTTCATTGTCTCATTTCGTGTCTCTTGTGTGTGAAAGTTCGTGTCTCTTTTTGTTTTTTCAATTTTTTTTCTTTTTTACTGTCGTTCTTATTCCTCAACGCTTATTAAGTATCCTCTTATACGTCATAAATATCACTCGCGAGTTTTGTCATTGTTAATTATTTATGGTATATGTTACGAATATTAATGTACGTATCACTAGAGAATATTACTTCGAACACCCCCGCAATTTTTCATCCTCGTCTCTCGACGAACCTTCTACGAGATCTTATTCTCATGCTTTCACTCATACGTTACTTTTATTCTATCATTTTCTCACTCTCTCTCTCTCTCTCTTTCTCCCCTTTTCTTTCTCTTTTTTTTTATCGGAGCGTCGAGTCTCGCTTAAGTATCCGTTCTTTTTTTTTTATGTTTCTAGAGATTACTTTTCCTCCCGTTGCTCGCGCATAGACTACGCTACCGCGTGTCTTCATGGATTATCATATTAACGTTTATCGTAAATAGTATAGTTTAAAGTTTGAGTTAATTCGCTTATTGCTCGAAATTTCTCACATCCTTCGTTCTTCTCGCACGACGAGAGGTCACGCGCCGTGATCGCCTCCTAAAATCGTTAACAGAAATCGAGTATCTTTAGCGACGTGGGTCGCCCGGAAGCCGGCAATATTGGTTCTTTGGCGCGTTCTCCAAGCGCGAAATTCAAATCGTCGATTTTCCGCGCTTCCGTGAGATCACTTATAGTCGGATTAATTATTCCATTTAATTGGAACGAATCGGTAGGCTTAAACTTATCAATTAATACATATATAAATAACGTAAGTAACCGAAAGTATCGATAAATAAATAAAAGAAAGAACAGAACGCTCGTATCACTTTTGTTTTCTAATACTTCCATTGATCCGCGCTACTCGCGAGATATCGAATTATCGTTTAAGGTAGATCTCATCGTTCGAGATTGATTATTCTCTTGTTTCTCTACGCGTACGAATTTCTATTCTCGCTGTAATAAATCACGCACGGTTTTAATAACGATCAGCACGATCGATTTCCCTTAAAATCTACACCGAAACATCCCAGGGCAAGACAAGGATTGGACAAGAGGATCGGATATCGCGAAAAATCGAAGAACGCGCGTCTTTCTGACATGAGACAAATCGGCTCGTTGTATGATTTCCTTTCTCATTGAGAAAACGAGCCGATCACGACGCGTGCGAGTACGTATAAATTAAGTATCGACCTCTTACACGAACGCCTTAAATGTCTACCTTAAGTCTGACTTACAATTCTACATATTCGCTTAATTTACGTGAGCTAATCTCAATCTTGGGTTCCTGTTACCACTGTCGCGCAAAAATTGCCGACTTTTAATTACACCTAAAAACGAGTATCTCTTAAGTAATTCTCTTTCTCTCCCACTCTCACTCCCTTTCAAAATTTTCTCTCTCAAACTCTCTCATTCTCCATCGTTCCCTTTCCCCGTTCACGCGGCCACTGCTCGCTTAGATTATTCCCTTAAAATTACTACATTAATTGTAAATTCTTATGGTATCCCTTAAGTAGATTCGCCGGCTCTCGGTCTTAAACGTCATCTTCTCTTTAGGAGTTGTTTCGAGTGACACGGCCGAATACGAGTTGCTCTCTTTATGAATGCGGCCTGCGCCGTTTTCACTTTTTTCTTTTCCTTTCCATTATTACGATAAATAATGCTTGATTTTGCTTACAATACCATAAAACGCATTATTCCTCTCTTTACCTCCTATGCGACCGTCGGCATCGCAAACGTGTCTCTAAAAAGTCTTATTACGCGATGGAGAGCGGAGAAATATTGTCTTCCATTACTCGAAGAAAAATATATGTATACCTATACACTATATATTTATACGTGTCTCATGTACGTGTGTACATATGTGTATCCTGCATGCCGGTGTGTGTACATGTACGTGTATGAGTGTGTATGTATTGTTTGCTCGCGTGTTCTCTCCGTTGTGAGAGCGTATTTCTCTAGTCGGTGTAAAGTGTCCGTGTGTATTGACCTGTTGCCTCGCGAGGGGTCAAACTGCCGGCTACAATCGCTATAACAGCAAAAGGCAATCGAAACGATCGTAGATTCGTCTCTTCTTTCGTCTCTTCGAGAAGATCGTCAATAAAAATGAAATTAACTCGAAGATTCTTACGATTTCGACGATCATCTCTTCCAAGCTGATTTATAAGGGTTGCATTCATTATTTTTTTTTTTTTTTTGGCACTTAACGCCGAGGCTGATAAAGAACATCGGTGTGAGGGTAATTAATCGAGGAGATTTGCCTCGAGGAAAGAGTAATTCTCGAGAGATCGGAAAGATCGACGATGAAGAAACGAGTCTAATAATTTCGATGACAATTTGCAAATAATACCGGCACGAGTAAGAAAGAAATAGTCGGGCGATGTGAAATCATGTAGTCGCAGACAAAAGAAAACGGTAAACGCATGCGAGCAACCGATTTTTCTCGCGAGCTACCGTTTTGCGGCGCATCAGAATGCCCTCTATCTCCCCTGATTCTTCCTTCGTGTTTTACATTTTTTTTTTGTTACTTTATTGCTTCGTGATCGAGATCCTTGAGAGTAGAGTAGCCGTTAACGACTACCGCGTGTAGCTTAGCTAATTAATTAAGTAATTAATCGGTAATTGTATCATTGGGCGCGGCAAAAAAAAAAGGCCGCGTGCAAACGCAAAATGATAAACCGCGGTGGCAGGGAGCGTGTGCTAATCTAACTAGGAACCGAGTGTGGCGAACGTAAAAACGCGAATTTTAACGCGCGGGGAGAGTCGCGAGGAAAATGAGAACAAGCGGACGAAAATGGCAGGACGCGAACGAATGTGTACAAACGATGCACGGCCGTAGTTTTCAAATAAATTAAATTAACAGAGGGGGAACGATTATTCGTAAGTAAACGCAAGAAGAATGACTTCGGTTTCCGGCCAGGAAAATCCGACGTGAGACGCTGTCGTGATGTTGGGTCCTCCTTGAGAACTCCGCATACATCTTCGACTCTGATCTTCCATTATTTTTATCTTTCTCCTTAGCATCTTTTCCAAAGAATCTCCATGTACGGGAAGATCGTTGATAGTATCTCCTTTCGCCTCGTTTCTCTTCGCTTTCGACTTACGTTCCACGTGATTTCAAAAATCATCTCGCTCGATATCCTCGTCGAATTTCTGGAATCATGTGTTCCTCGACTTTGCAAACACACGAGATAAGACGTTCTCCAGTGGATTTCTCATAAAACACGCGCCTCGTGGCACGTGCAACTAGGCACATGCAAGATTCCATATATTCACTCATACTTTCCATGAAAGTAGAGTACCCAAATCGTTCCACAATATCATTATAACCGTTCTCATAACTTCCGTAAGTCTCTCCGACATCTTGGCTCCGTCTTCGTAGGGCGAAACAGCGAAGAATACGAAACAACGACGGAAGAAGCTCGCAACTGCAGGAAGACATCCTCGAGTTCATCCAAAAGTTCGATTCTCGAATTCCAAGACGACACGGATGGCTCGAGAGACATGGCGTGGAATGCGCTCAACGGAACTTAAAGTCTCACGGAAGAATCGTACGACGATTACAATAACATTCGTATACAAACCGATAAAACAATCGCAAGAAGATCTATCAACTTCTACCGATCGTTTTCATGATACATCATCAAAAGTTTCTCATCTCGAACATCCGTCGTACGAAGAACGCGCATTCGAATGTAGTGTATCAAACGAAAACCGGAAGTGCGTCGGTACCACGCGAGAACACGAAGAACCACGTTGATCCGGTGCTCCGTCAAGTGTCTATTCCACGCGTGGACTTAGAAGACGTAACACACAGCGACGAGGAAGAGCGTTAAACCGTTACAAGGATCCTCCGAAAAAGGTAGATCATCGGTGGAAGATCAGAGCGTTTGCGGCCCACGATCCGCAAAGGGGTGATAGACGCAGGCGATCACCACCTTAAACGTACATACCCATCCCGTACATGGATCCCCAGTCGACACCCTGGAAGCTCGACATGTCGACGTTGGTGAGAGAATATCCTTGGTAAGGATTACCAGGTGCTGCAGCTGCAGCAGGTGTCGCCGCAGCCGCAGCTGCAGCCGCTGCAGCGGCAGAGGGTGGTGCTGGTGCGGGTGCCGGTGCGGCTGCGGCTGCAGCAGCAGCAACAGCCGCGGCAGGTATCGGGTATGGGGCATATCGGTATGCTGAGAGAGCTGGATAACTGCTAGCAAAGAGTTTTCCATATCCGGCGACAGCATTTTGTACCTGGGCAGCCGCAGCTGCAGCTGCAGCCGCTTGCACTTGAGCCTGTGCCTGTGCTGCGACGAGTTGTGATGCTGCTGCGACTGGTAATGGCGGCTGTGGTGTCAGTCTTACGCCTAATGCTCCCAAAACTACTCTTTTTCCAAGTGCCAAAGCACCCGATTGAACAGCCTCTTTTGGCTGGGCCTTTTTGCACTCGACTTTCTTATTTTTGATGGTGTGGAAATGAATTTCACACACTCGATCAACGACGTCTTCGTTCTCGAAGGTGACGAAGCCGAAACCACGATGACGTTTCGTCTGTTGGTCCATCAGCATCACTGTCTCCTCGACCTTCCCAAATTGATTGAAGTAGGCCTTGACCTCATCGCTGCTGGTGTCCTGGCTGACGCCGCCGACGAAGATCTTCTTCGTCCGGTTAGCCTGTTTTGCACGATTCTTCGGCGTGGCGTGTTTTGGATCGATCTTCTTGCCATCGAGGGTGTGGATGGGACACTTCAGGACCTTGTCGACGCTTCCGGGCTCGGCGAACGTGATGAAGCCGAAACCGCGACTACGCTGTAACCGAACAAGCCAGAACGGGCACGATGCACAACGACCGTCTCTTTCATATTTCCCGTTTTTTTTTGTTTCGTATTTTTTTTGTATTATTTTTAAATTTTATTTGGCCTCTCTCGTAATCTCCTCTCTCTTCTCTCACATTCTCTCTTGCACACACTCTGTTTCTCCTTCTCTCTCGCCTTTTTTTAACGAGTGTTTTTTCGACTTTTGAAGGTCATTTGAAAGACTCGCTATTTTACCGCGATCGACGAGCTGACTTATGACAATTCGATTAACACTAGATCTACGGTTTCTAAATCTGATATCCATAAATATATTAAATAAGTATCTTGTAGAAAGGTGGATCAATTGATAGCAAGTGTGATCAATTAAATAATGTGTATATTATAAAATACACGTGAAATATTTAATGTATTGCTTCTTTATTAATTTGAGGAGAATTTTTCAAAAAGTTGGTACCCGTCAATTTAACGACTGCTGTAGATCTAGTGTTAATATCGGGTAAGGAGAAAAGTTCTAACGAGGCTTCCACGAATGCGCGCTTTTATGCACCGTTTACAATGATCTTATTAGATTGATTTTAACCTGGACTTTAAGAGTGTTATTAACCCGGAGTGACGTAACCCTGTCGTTCTTGTCGCTTTGTCTCGACAATTCTAACCACTCTCGCTCTCTAGACGACTCGGCACGGCTCGCTTTTTAACGTCACGTACGTCGCAAAGATAACTGAACTCCCTCATTCTTTCTTTCCCTCTCTCTCTCTCATTTTGATTAATTTAACTTCGAACCTGGATGTAAGGTCATGATAAAGATATATCTCTTTTATGTACAGTTAACTAATGCTACCAAAACTACCGTTTACATGCAAGACTGTCCAAGCCAATGTAAGACAAACATTCTAGGGTTACGTGAGACAAGGACTTCGATAATAAAGACTCAAAATTAATTACGATCGTTAATGTATTCGCTATAGAACTAAATGATTACGTATGCCCAGTCCTCGTTCGTGTTCTCTCGATTCCCGTATAAAGTACGTTCTTTCATAGATACGAGCCTCCGCCTCTTTTCCACCTTTTTTTTTTAATCTCTCTCTCTTACTTTCCTTTTTAATAATACAAGTATTATTAATTAATACAGTACCAAATACACTTTCTACTTCCTTTACACTGTCTCAGCAAATTAGTTACATATCGATTAGTACAACTTCTCTTCTACGTTCTACTGTGTGTCAAAAGTCTCGTGCAAAAGTGGAAGGAAGAAACTGGTGCATCGAATCTCCTCGAAGCGAGGACCACGCGCGACGCGTAACCGATTACATTTCTCCCCCCGAGTTATCAGGGGGTTGATAACATTCTTAACGAACGATTTGACCTATCGAGGAGGAGATGGACAAAGTTTTGGATTCACGCTTACGGTAACTCCTCTGCGTTGCTGTGTTCTACGATGAAACTTTCTATCGATCGTGGAACTCTTACTCGTGGCGATTCCCAAGCTTGGGAAATTGAGACGAATGATTCTAGAGTTCAGACTGAGATGCGAAGTTTAAGCACATATTTCAACGTGCGCGGTAGGCACACGGTTTTCAGGATCGTAATGTGTCGATACTTGAACGATGTTCGACTAGTTGAATTTAAGACTGTAAGCTTATAGTTTGGCGTTTATGGTAATACTATGGAGTGGGTTGTGATGTGTGGAGAAATTGGGAGATTTGTGTAGCACGAAGAAGTGGATTGACGATACAGAATAAACAGAAGTGAGTTTCGGGATTAAGCATGTATGCTGTTTTATGAGATCAGATTTTCAATTCTTTCTTTTTAAATTTTGAGAACATTGTGACCGAGAATTATTAGGAATTTCTTTTACAATTAAATTGATGATACTAACATTTGGTTTGCCTCGCCATTATTTTATATACTAATAGTAAGGTTGTACACATTTTTAGTCTTAACACTAGAACTACCGGCGTTAAATCTATTATATTTTAATATAGTAAATACGTCCTTTGAAAAAAGGAAAATCAAAACATGGAAAAGGTGATAGATTTGGTAATTCTGTATTTTATAAGGTCAACGTAGAATATCTGTTCTATGACTGTTCTATAAACCTGGAGAACTTTTAGAAGAAATTGGGAACGAGTTATTTTGACTTGCTTGATAGTTCTAGTGTTAAAGATGAGTTAATTAAATATTTTATTCAATTTTCCTGGCAACGGAGTGGATAAAATGACATTAAGTTCTCTACATAGATGTACTTTCCATTATTAATTCTTCGGTAGTTAAATGTACTGTGTTTAACACTGACCGTACCATATTTGAGTTTCCATATAACTCTTTTTATTATTAAGACTATTCTGTACATTGTTTCCTCTATTAAGTTGTCAGTCGTCCACATTCGTTTCAAAAAGATATTATTTTATAATCCATCAAAAGATCTACTATGCTAAGAATTAGTATCCATAAACTTCCGGTACGATTAGTGTTAAACTTTCAACCTACATTCTTCTGAAAGGAAGCTTCCTAAGCATTCTGTATCTTCAATGCTTTCAAATTGAAACTTCTCAACCATCTCTTAAATACTCCTTCGCAAATAATCACTCTTTTCTCCTCACATTTCACCTTTACCCTACTTAGTGTTACCACCTACTCGCCAAACCCAAAGCACTACTCAAACCTACAAAATTGTTAATCTACCATAAAGACAAAAATGTCAATTGCCTTAAAGAATCCACGATCGATACAAGTTCTCTATTGAATAATAATGAAGGCAATAGAAATTCAACGTTTTGAAAGATTTAGGCAGAAATAGCCTTACAGAGGAGCTACCTCAAAAGATGGATCAGCCTATTGGCTTCCATCAACTAGACCGACCTGTGTGACCGGATCCTTCATGATGAGGACATCGGTGACGGTGCCAAACATGCCGAAGTATTCCCTGAGTTTCTCACTGCTCGTCTGCCAGGAGAGGCCTCCGACGAAGAGTTTACCTGGTGCCGGGTCGCCGCCGTTTGGCGTACTCCTCCCGGAGCTTCCGGAATGGCTACCGTTTATAGGCACCAGGGCGTTGTGAAAATCGTGCTCGATAGCACCGTTCGCCGCTTCCATGCCGGCGCTGAAATTAAACAATTCATTCATAGTTAGAGATGATGTATAAATAATTCTGTGCGATGTTGATGATGTTGAACAGTATGGCGTGTTGAGAAAAGATTACGGTTTATCATGGTAGTGTCTGTTGATTGTTGGAGGATTGGAACGGCTTAACCGTTTGCGTACCACGAGCCACTTTCGCGCTCTTCAGTTTTTGTGTCGAAAAACCCCAGGACATTTTTTCAATGTTGACAATTGAAGGAAGACTTTGTTAAGATATTTTGTTAAGAATGCATCAGGTTTCTCTTTTATAATATAAAGTAATTCCAAATTAGGATAAAAGCACGAGAAGATTGTTCTTGTTGTGCACTACATAAAATAACACCAACTTTAGCTTATTTTGAAATAAAATCTCAAGAGCGCGAAAGTGGCTTTTGGCTTTTTTCGAAGTAATTTTTTAAAACCCTCCCGGTATTCAAACGGTTAACACTAAATTTGCGGATGTGAATTCTGTTGCACCGCGAAATATTAACCCCTTGTCGTGACATTTACTATGTGACTGCCTCCAAAATAATTCAAAATTAAATTAGTAAAGTAAACATTGATCGGTGATTCTTGACATATAGTATAATTGAACGTAATATTAATATTATAGAAATAATTTTATCGTGTTGTATCTTACTGATATTTTCACTTTAATAGGTTTTGTAAAACATGAAAATTTCTTTTTCGATTTATAGCATCACGAGTATCACTCGTTACAGTGCGGCAAGGGATTAACAGTAGAACTACCGGCGTTAAATCTACCATATTTAAATATATTAATAGATTGAATGCCACCAACGTTTCCCTTATTTCGTCATTTCTACTGAAGTGAACCTTTTTTTATGAAAATCAGATATTCATAAAACAGAAATTTTAAGGACACTGATTGATCGGTCTTTAGCAGATCTTCATCTTCTTAACGTAAAAATTTAAATATTCAATATGTTAGAAAATTCATAAATATTGCAATTCAAACGTAACATAAGATTTCATTAAATTCAATAGCGCCGGTCACCGGTGCCCCCCATGGCACTCAACCTGTTAAATAAGTACTTTGAAAAAGGAGGAATCGAGTGGCGAAAAAGATGATCAATTTGGCGATTTATGTCTTTTGTGATGGACGCAGAGTTTTTGTTCTATGGCTCTTCTACGAACTTGGAGAATTTTTTGAAAAAATTGTATGCCAGTCACTTTGACTGGTTTGGTAGTTCTAGTGTTAAAGAAAGACTTTGGAAGTAGAGAAGTTCAGAAAGCAAAAACGATCAGTTAACTTTTTATCAACTGGTATTTTTTAGCATCCTACTCAATTCTGACCGGTCACTTGGCAAATATTTCTCTGATATCGATAGGTCTTCGAAAACGGGAAATTCTCGCCACTGAGTCCTTGGCACGATTGTGATAAATAACAATTTATTAATTGTCGTGGCAATCGATTAACAAGTTAAATATCCAAAATCGTTGGGCCCGAAAAGTCTATTAATAAGCTACCGGTTGGTAAAGTGTTAAGTAATTTACATATTATAAGATACATGTGAAATATATATTGTATCACGTCTCTAGAAGTTTAGACATTGTTGGTAAAAAGGTAGGAATCTGTCAATTTGACGGCCTCCGTAAACATAGAGTTAATATTCATGAATTTGGTAGATGATTAGTGGTAGTTCCTCGTAGGATTCAAGATGCTGAGTAGCATTGTACCTTTAGGAAATCCTATTGTAGGATTTGCCAGGATTTGCAAGCGTTTGGATTAGTGCCTGTTATGATTTGAAATCTGAGAATTTGGAAGATAGTAGTTTTGTGCTGATTGTGAGCCGAGGATGCTGAGCAGTATGGAGTGTTTAGGAAATCCTATTGTAGGATTTATCAGGCGTTGCAGATACTTGGACCAATGTCTGTTATAATGCGAAATCTGAGAATTTGGAAGATAGTTGTAGATTAGTTTTGTATACGATTGAGGATGCTGAGTGGAATAGAGCGTTTGGGAATTACTAGTAAATTAATTAGTATTAATCACTATTGTAGATAGTTTCTATACAATTACAATATTTAATCCTTTGCAGTCCTATGTGAAAGTCTGCGGGGGTTGACTTAATTTAATGTGGTCCTATCACAGCAAAAATGAATACTCAACAAAAAACAGTTTTACAATATTAATTTCACTTATTTCACGAAGAAATTGGAGCAGTAAATCAGGCGACAAAATACATCATTAACCCCTTGCCGTACAATAACGAGTGTTACTCCTACGAGTTAAATGGAATAGTCGATTTTGAAGTGCTCTAAAAATTATTTGATTACAAATATTAGTGGATCCTGATAAAATAAAAATAATTCTACGCTATTCAATATTATGTTAAGTCATTTACTATATCCGAAATTAGGGGTTAGATTGTTATTTTAGTAGTTAATTCAGAGTCATTGCACCTTTAGTCACAAAAGAAATGGCACGGTAAGGGGTTAAACAACACCAGCTTGAATATATCCATCCCTTAAAATTCGTAAAAATGGACGAATATTTTGTAAGGCTAGAATGTTTATGCATTATTAATTGTCAATGCTACGAATTGTTTGCATAAATCGGGGTCAGTTGATGTCTGTCGTGATGACGCTCAATCAATGGTATATCGTGGTATGAGGGTGGACTATTTGTCTCTGTCCAAGAGTAACAGTTACGTATTTGTTGTGCTAATGAGGTATTGCTCAGAATACAGTCCTGGTTCAAAGTGTTATTATTGTTGATATAATTGCTGCTATTTTTTTTCATTAGGTAAATATTAATCTTAATTGGCCTGTGTCGAGCGTATTTATTAATATTAAGTATCGTAATAAAAATGTTATTAACTCAAGAACAAGGATAAGTTATTATTAATTCAAATTAAAAATTCATTTCATTTTGTGAACGAAGTAAATTGCATATTTCTCGAAGTTTAATTGTATAGATCTTTTATTACAAGCCCAGAATTATTTTGAACTTTAGCGTTTCTCATTTGGAGTTATTTTCGTCTTAATACATTTACGTAGTGATATTTACTTTTTGTTAGAAATTGTATAATTTGTGCGTTCAGAAAATAGCAGGGTAATCGATAAATAGATTAATGTTCGGCAGAAAAATTTGTAATAACATTGTAAAATTCAAAAGAATTCTGAATTATCATTGAGGAGTGGAAAGAATAAGAGAGTTCAACAAATTTGAAGGGTGAATAAATATAAATTTTTGCATACACCGAGCAAATATATAAAAACTCTGGATCAATTATTATGGTTCTTGATAAAATATGTACGTATAATATGCTAATTAAGCTAACGACACTAATTATGAGTTTGTTGGTCACACGACTCTCAAACAACTACGAAATTGCTGTTTTACTCTGCCGGTATCGTGTAATTTTGAATAAGGGTGAACCCTCGGGATGATATTTAGTGTCACTTTATTTTAATTAATTCCCATGTAAATGATATCGTACGACAGTTGATTATTTTAATTTACAGAATAGTAATCCATATTTAAATGTAATTTCATTAATATTATATATGATTTGTCGAAATTATAAGAATAACAGAATGAAATTATAATAACACCAGTATATTATTCTTTGTAAAAATAATTTTAATTAACGTATTTTTCTATCTTGCTTTAATTTCCGAGTGACTGAGTTCAACTTTCAAATAGCAGCAGAAATAAATTATAATAAAATATTATCTACTATAATTTGTAAAAACGAATGTTTCTTTTATGTTTCTCTGGCTTCTATTATTTTCTTACAACTAAAAATCTTAAAAAACATGAGTACATATACGTTGCAGTACTGTCAAAGTTTTAATACGTTTTCTTCACTTTTTCAAATTAATTACACCGAATTTCTAATTGGTTAACAACCATAAATTTCAACTATCATCCATTTAAATTCTTCAAGTCTAGTTAAAATTGATAAATATTTTGATTTTCACTATTTTATGGTACCTTTAAAATTGATTTATTAATCACTAAGCTTGAAATGCATGAAATTAATTTTTATGCTAATACCAAGCATTTAATTATTTATGCGAAGCAAAATGTGTAATACCAGCTTTACAGAATTACGAATATTATTATTATATATTCAGTTATTTTTAAATCGAAATGATCATGGAACGTCATTGATATTTATTAAAATCAATAACAATTTTCAAATGAGATTGAAGAAGAAATGTTATCATAAAAAATTAGATAAGTTTTTGGGAAAAATACGAATAGCTGTAAATATAAATTGTAAAGAAATAAATCACAATTTTGTTCTACAAATCCGTTGCAACGTTTCCAGTAAAAGGTACGCAGCAACGACTCGCGATATAATTAATAATGAAAACTCGTTACACTGACATGAATAATTAAATAGGTACTTCCGTATATCCCCTATTGATGCATAATTAATAGGAGTTAATTAATATTAATAATTAAGTAAATTACTGTCTGCACGTTTCAACGAAAAAAAATTTGAAGAAACTTTTTTTTCTACTCTGCAAAGTTAGCATCGGTTTTGACGAAACTTCGTTTTTTCCGCCTACGGTGAACAAGAGAGTCAGTTTTCCCGCTTTTTTTTTCTCTCTTTTACTTCCGTACGTTTTCGACGACGTTAAACGAAAATCCGGGAAGCTTTTCAGCATCTAAAACACGTCGAAAAACGTCGGATTAACGTTTACCGTGGAGAACTTCGTTTTTGCCGCACTAAAAGGACATCGGTTTTTGCGATACGAAATAATTACACGCTTGCTGCTTGACGGGAAATGAGAAAACGAGGAGCAGAGGCCGGATTGCGTTAATGATTCTTTAGGTCACTGCGATTAGATTTAACGATGTTAATTGTTTATTAACTGCGGTTTTCCTTAAGACTCTTTTATGTAAAATAGTGCCCGGCAAATTGCAGAGAACACAGCTTTTGGAGAACTATTTTTCAAAGTATCGAAGTAGTTAACTTTATAATTATCCGGTGTTTTAAAAGTCTTGGAAATTATTCACATGATAATCTATGTAGACATTAAATAAACTTGTTTATAAAGTAATTATAAACGGCTTTCATTACACTTAGAATTATAATTAATTGAAATTATCAATTCGTAGAAAGTAAAGTAAAATGTGATTATTACTCGTCAAGGAACTAGTTTCTGCACTCATGATATGTGAAAAATTCATTTTATAACTTCTGTGAAATCAGTAACTTTATTATGTTTATGTTTAAAATGTTTTATGATGGTGGTATGATAATATGAAAAATAAGTTTGTTTAATTGTGACTTTGGTCTATAGCGAGTTTCTTTCATTGCGACTTCGGACTATAAAAAGTTTTTTATCTGCAGCTTTGTCCAATACTTTGACTTTTAATGCTTCTTCCATTAACAAGTATCGTTTTCAACTATTCTTAGGTTAATAAAATAATCAAACTTCAAACTGTACCAACATATTAGGGATGTTTAATTATGCAAATGAAAACAATCTACCGTTTGAACTTCTTCATCCGAGAGTTATTGTTACTTAAGTGTACACCAGCCAGAGAAATACTAAAATTTCATTTACCCAAAAATCAAATTTAAAATAAAGTTATTTGATTATACATCTTCACTTTATTTTTCACGTATAATCAATTATATAAAAACGTACTATCAGTTAATCACGCAATATTCTGTATGGGAACGTAGTGGATATAGAAGGTACCATGTCAGACATGAAAGTATCCGGTATGAACAAAAATTTTAGCAATTACAATTAAATCAGATTCCGATAAACTGTTACAACTTCCTGAATTAAAAAACAACTCGCATATTCAAACACATTAATTTGCAATTCCGTCGTCCATGCACGAGGGGTTACGAATAATATCGAAAAACCCTTTCCAAGAGAAACGCAAACGTTTAACCCATTCATGAAAATATTAACATAGAATTAATTATCGTAAACAAGAAGATATTTGTTTATCTTCCACGTAATATACATGCAATCACTCGAGGGCATCTAATATCCAATTTACATACGATTGATTTTCACTCTAAACGCAGCTAATCGTACGCTCTTTTTTTCTTTCCAGATTATACCGCTTTGTATTATCGAAACTTGCGTGTTACTCGCCATACCGTACATAGTTTATCACAGGATGTGTGTAAGTTCGATCAATATTCGGTGAGTTTACCAGCTTTACTAGTATCATGTAATATTGAAAGGGAAAAAAAGGGAAGCTCGACAGTTATATAGAAATTGCAGAAGACGATGGTTGTATGTAAAAATATTTAAAGTGTCTCCCATAATGGTAACACCTACTTGATATCGTTGTTAGAGCTTTTTCACAGTGTTTTGTGAAGAGCTTCTTTGCTGATATATTTTGTCGCAAATAAACGAGTAAAAAACGGTAAAAGAAGTTGAGGCCATTGGGGAAACTGGGTATGAATTAACCCTTTGCGAGCAGGCTCGACAGTTTTTCACTTCATTTTATCTTCTTAAAATTTAACCCTTTGCGGGCGGAGGTATTTTTGAATATCGAGAAACAATCAATTATTCAGCGATGAAAAAACACTTTTTCATCGGAAAGACAGTCTGTTAATGTATACAAGTTGAAATTTACTCTTTGTAAAATAATATTTCTACGATTGTATTTTAATTTTTCAACTCCAACCGTTTATATATGCACCGGCAAACTATAACCAATTTTTTCCTCAGGGCGGATATATTCGCCCGTCGTCGTCAAAGGGTTAATATCGACTTTCCAAGTTCATAATGATTTTTGCCACCTGAATATAAGTGAGCATCTATAGTGATTTATATCATTAAGAAAAAATATAATTTTAATTTTATTAAGATCACTACAAAATTAATAAAATAATTTGGCCCGCGAAGGGTTACAGGATTCTAGAAGAACTATAGGAGTTCATTTATTTGTAGCTGATAAATGTTTGATAAAAAATTTGAAGTTTTTTATTTAAATTTTTTGGGATTCTATTTAAATGTTCTTGTTCACAAATTCAGGTCTTATTTGAGATTTTATTCATAGATTTGGGGAGTACTGTCGCTTTGAAATGCCATCCATTCCGCGCTTCTTCGATCTACGAAATCCAAGAACTCTTAAGGTCAGTAATTTTTTTTATGTTTTAGTAAAGTGACAAAAATATAATATAAATTGTTCTTCTAGATACAAAAATGTAAATTTCGAATTGTTAAACTTACATAATTGTATCATAGAATGTTATAATCGAAATTCAATTAATCAAGTTCAAATACTAATGAACTACAATTACTCGAAATTACTTTCTGCCAAACTGAAGAACTAATCAATTTCGATTCTTCTTACTCCAATGAAAAATAAGATAATTCCTTATTCATAACAGGTCTCTAAAATATATACTTGTAATTATAAAAGAAACAATATATATGTTGTTCTTCTACCATCGGAAATTTTTGCAACATTGAATGCCGGAATTCGTAGACTGAACGATTAATTCCCGGTGGTCGAAAGATATTGCATTAAATTTCACCAAGAAAACTTTGAATTAAGAAGTCGGAAATTGACGATCAAAGGTTGCAATTTTATACTCGAAAGACGATCAAAGAAAGTAATCTTACTTCACTGACGATAAAGTTCAAATTATAATAGGAAAGTAAGGAATGCTAATTTTTCTCGTATAAATAAGCGAAAGGACGCGATATATTTTTTTCCTTCTTTTGTCACCCTTCATTACTTGTAACTGCCATCAATTCGTCTATTCTCCTGAACTGCAACGACGTCGATATTCCCGTGAGAATCGAACCTGATGTATCTGTCCATCTTCTTCATCTATCACCGTCGTCGCGTGAACTTCCAATCGTCGTCTATTATCGTTATTCCCATCAGACTACTCCTTTACTTTCACCTATATTTGCATTTTTTGCGAATTTGTAAAATTCTAATCTGCTTTGTGGAACGGAAAGGCAGTCCGTTACTGTGGCAAGTGACACCTGTTCTACTTTACTGATGGACTATCTAATGGAATTTGAGAATTTGCATTGAAACATAATTATTTATTTTGTTACTTATTGAAGAGATATGTGTTTTCTATTTTATTGATGGATGATTTGATAAAATTTAGGGATTTGTGTTAAGACGAAAATAGTTCTTCCGTTACAGTTAAAAAAGTATTTTTGGTTACAGAGATAGAAATTTATTTTTGCAGGCAATTTGAAGTATTTTATAATTGAAGATTCGGAGTAGTTGCTTTGTTTTTTTTATTACTCGGAAGGGAGGCAGATACTGTACATTTGGTTAATGGAAATTTTAATGAAGATTACAAATTAAGTCTTGAAAAAAATGATTTCATCTGTTACCGAGAGAATAGATATAGATTTTCAATTTTCTTTGACGGACAATTTAATCAAATTCCAGAGGATTAGGAAAGTTTGTGTCTGTTATTTTATATAAAGACAGTTCTGTAATTTTTAATGAATAGAATTTCAGAAATATTTATCTTTTCAATTTCCCCGTTTTAATACAACTGACATTTTATTTAAGTTTGTAAAATACGAACTTTTAATTTGATTGGTGCATAATTAAATAATCATATTTTGCAATTAAAAGAAATTTAATTCAATAATGAAATAAATTTGAGGAACTAATGCACGAGAAAGTAGTAATCGGAAAACGAAAAATCGGAAAAGCTCGGACTGTTGAAACCCCGTCCAGAGTTCGAACACGTCACTTTCAGAGCTTAAAATTAATATCATCGAAAATTCCACCTCAGTCGTTAAACTCCTCAATTATCCGAAACGAAAGAACCCTGTCAAACGAAAAAGAAGTCAAAAACCAAACTTCCATTTACCCGTCCATCTTTTCATTTCCATTATAATTACTACACGTCAATCATAACTGACACGGAATGATGAAATTTTTAATGTACAATCTCGTCTCGTCGTTCTTTCAATTATTCCATCAATTTCGACTTTCTTCGACATTACGATGCCTCCTACGTGCCTCCACAATGTACGATAACATGCGTTTAAACGCTCGCATTTACAAGACTAATTAATTAACCAACGCACACAGGTTAATTACAATTTCCTCGTTGTTCGTGCATTATATGTTAATAAATACATTACTATGATTTGAAAGCAGAATTTGCTGTACAATGGCACGAACACGAAGTACTAATGATAACGAGACGAATAATTTAATACAGAGTTGCATCAGATTGAATTTCTTCATTTTCTAGTTACAGTGAACGCCCTTTTTTAAGTAATAAGAGAAGAGAAATGTGTTAAATAGAATAAGAACTTAAAAGTGAAACAAACATTTGAAAAAAAAAACCTTTCCTGAAATGTAGATATCGATGGAAAAGTATTTGAATAAATTTACTTGTTACGATTAACTAGAACAATTGTTTAAATTCGAATTTTAGTGGTTTGGTTAGTCAAAAGTAGTATGATGTTGTTTAAATGAATTTGCAGTATTTTACAATTGCCTTGAAGTGAGATTTACATCCGAGGATTGAAAAATACAAGAAAAATGTAAATGAAATCCGAAGTTTTATGGTGCAGCAACACAAATGAAGACTCAATATTTCATTTCTTATGGCTTTAAAGTACGTTGAATTTAAGATTTCTTAGCTGTCCCATGGAATCCTTGAAAATCTTTGCACTGAGTAATGGTGCATAATATTTAAACGAAGAATGTAGCAAAATAAAAAGTGTCTTCAACCATAATCTTCAAATATTACACGATAATCTTTTTTAAAAAAAGGCCTCAACAATTCCATCGTCCTATACAATCAATTCAACAAAGGAAGAATTCATATACAGCGATCAAAAATAAACTGAAGTCTGAAATATACAATAATTTACCTTTTTAAATATCTTACTACATCTTCAAACCATAGATTTTCATCTGAAGAAAAATCAATAAATTTTAATGCGCTCGATTTACTAAAATATCACGTATCCCCCGCAAATTTCATTTAAAGATAACTGAAATATTTGTTGCTATTTGTTTTATATGTTTTTGGTATCAATTGATATGTTTGCCAAGACTGTACTGATTTGGCTGTAGAAATCATGTAGGAAGATTTTCCCAAACGTAGCAGCAGATTTGCACTTTCATTCGCTGATTACAAGTTCAATCCTTTACCCCTTGGCCGCCATAGTTTCCCAACTGCTGGGTTATTTCACCCAGAACCTCCTATATTCAGATTGGCTCCGAACCATCAGATCCATGATAAATTAACATGTTGAACCGGTATTTCCCTAGTTTCAGAATTTTATCGAATTAAAAATTTTTCCATTATCATCACATCTTTTCAAAGCAGAAACCTTAAAGATACGAACAAATATATAATTAGCAGGATTTCACCTTTTCCATGCCAATATTTCCACATCGAAAGTATTAGAAAATTCGTAAATATTACAATTTCAAAGTCATACGAAATATCATCGAGTTCAACAGCGCAAGTCGCCGACGCCAAAATTCATCAAATATTTCTCTAAATTAACAAAACATTTTAATTACAATCCACTGACTACAAGAAAAAGCTTTTACTACTTGACCCACTCCATCCCTTTTACCTAAGACATTCTTATTCAAGAATTATTATCTTAACACTACAACTACCAAACCAGTCAAAATGACTGGTATACAATTTTTTCAAAAAATTCTCCAAGTTTATATAAGAGTCATAGAATAAATATTCTGCGTCTATATCAACAAACATAAATCATCCAATCGATCAAATTTTCCGCCTCTCGATTCCCCCTTTTTCAATGTACTTATTTAATTTATTAAAATATGTTGGATTTGACGCCGGTAGTTCTAGTGTTAAAGAAATCATTTGAAAACCGATCGATCGATTAATCGTTGATTCGCCCTACAACGTCGAAACAGACTCATCATCCTCCCCTTTGTCAGAGCCAGTTCACCGGTAACCCTCTTAAAGAACAAGAAGGAAAGACAGAAAGATACATAGATAGAGAGATACGGAAAACTAAGAAAAGGAACGAGAGATTTGGCCGCACGAACTATTGCTAACTCGAGAGATGTACACGGTTGCCTTTTTCCCCCTAGGTTCCGCGGAGTAACGCCGTACATTCACCAGAGAGTACAAGGGCGAGGGTGGTGGCGAGACGATGGTAGGGGTTGTATCGAAGAGAAGGGAGGGTGCAGGAAGGGCTGCATGTTACTCCGGTTCTATCAGCGCGAGAAGGGTAGACAGAGCAGCCTACTATGGGGGGATGTTGGGAGCGGTGGTGGAGGTCGAGGGAGCGTGGCGCAGGCCACCATGGGGTGGAGTAGAAGGTCCCGGCGAGAAGACCGATCGAGAGAAAAAGGGATGGAGCGTGCGGTTTCACGTCTATCTGGAACAAGACCGAGAGGGATGAAACACGTTGGTATATATTCCTCGTGAGAGGGAAAAGGGCGAGGTGAAGTTAGAGGGGGTGGAAACGGAGGAAGAAGAAACAGAGAGTCACTCTGGCGCTTTATGGTCAGCCAGGAAAGACAAAGAGGGATTGAAGCAGAAGGAAAAGGAAGAAGATAGAGGCTTACGGGAAAAGAGGAACGACGAATGGGAGGAGAAGGAAGAGAGGGAGGAAAAGAGAGGGTCGAAACGGGCGAGCCACCGTTTGGGGGTGAATCGTATGGTGGGGATCGAGAGAGAGTACAGTGGGGGTGGAGGGTGAGAGAACGCGCAGCTGGTGGATCAATACGCCCCTCCGTTCTTCCCTCTCTGGGTTGTCGCGCTCCCTTTTGCAACCATCCCCCGACAAAGTCCGCCCCTGCGGAACGTCTAACGAGATGACGTTCTTTCTCTCTCTCTCTTTCTCCTTCTCTCTTTTCTTGCCTCTAATTTCTCCGTAAACTCGTCTTCCTTTCTCTCTGGTCTTTAGGCATGCTCCTGCATTCGTTCTTTACTCCCGAGGCTTTTCCTTTCTTCCTACCGCCATTCCTTTCTCGTTACGTCGTTACATCTTAATCCGCACCTTTTTAGCGAATCCTTCTACCCAAATTCCCCTAGAACGGATTTTTCATCTCTCGAAAGAATCGATACGTAGTATCACCAGAGATAACTCGTACAACGTTCTTTGGGTTGTTTAACTCTAGATTTATGGGCGTTAAAACTGTTATATTTCAATATATTAAATAAGTGCCATGAAAAAAGAAGGATTAATCGGTAAACAAGATGACCACTTAATAATTTTTATATTATCTGATACATATGGAATATCTGATGCACCACGACCTTATAAATTAGGAAACCGTTTCTGAATAAGTAGGAATCCGTCAATTTTGACGGTTTTCGTGGATCTAGTGTTAATTTTCATGGGGAAGAGAGGATCATGCGATCGGTAGATAAGGGTTGATTGCAAACTTTCATAAGGAAATTGAAGATTTGAGATGTTTCAATGGAAAAAAGAATTTCCATTGGATTCAACTGGATCTTCGGAAGAACATTTCTTCGTCTTTTCTATGCTTCAATTTTATAATACTTTCTCGTTTTATCTCCGTACACGTAGCTACCTTGCTTGACGGCTAAATGCAAATTGAAAATTTCTCGACGATTTTAATACTTTTGTACCTAGTATTTCTTAGATAAAGGATATTATTTTCCACTGTCTATGACTCTGTATGACTTCAACGAATCGCCATGACGAATTATGAACGTATTTCCAGTGAACGAAATCCTTGTTACGTCAGTATTGTGTAATTCCTACATCGTCGTATATTTATTCATAGAGATCAGGACTTTCGTAATATTCTCTGTACGAATGTATCTCTGACAGAGTCTCGTTATAAGATAACTTAATTGGACGCTTATTTGAATAAATAACTGGCACGTATTCAATGTACCCGTAACTAATTTTAGCTTATATTTCGTAGATACATATCACAACTGTACTTTATTACGACAAAAGGAAAATTCTTTCCTTCCATAATTATTCCCTTGTGGTATCAAAAACCTGGATTTTTCAAGTTCCCAGAAATTTCTATTTTCAACTTCCTATTATTTCTAAAATTCTACGATCAGTTCGACTTCATATCAAAGCTATACCTTAGCAAAGAAAAATCGACCTTTCACCCGCAATGCTGTATTTTACTACCGAACAATAGCTAACGTCTCACAGACAGTCCTCTTTCAGATCCAATTCAATCGTTACATCCAAAACAATTACGTTTCCACAAAATCGTACAAAAAAAAACCGCAAATATCCGCACGCCCAAGCCAACTGAGATGAGATTAATTCAAAATAAATCCAAATTCCTAATATCAAAGACACAAGAGACTCCTCGAGGTTTCAAGAAAGTACTCAAGAAACCAAACTAAAGAGAAGTCCACCAGCGACGCAAAGGACGTAAACAATCGCCGATGGTTTTCGCGCAGCTCGGTAAGAGTGTAACGGCAAGTAGATGTACTTTCCACCCATGACCTCGATCGTCTTCGGTAGCAGGGCGAAAGGACGAGGACCGTCCCAGGAAGCGAGGAAAGAGACTCCACCTGGAAAGAGAAGGACGGAAGGAAAACGAGTACGAGTAGTTCCAGTATTTCCAGTATCGGTAGACACCCTGCCTAGTAGCCCCCGCTGGTTCCCAGCAACGTCGAGGGTTACTCTCTCTCCCTTCTTCTATTCCTCCTCCACCTCTCTCTCCTCCTCTCATTTTCTCTCAGGTCCACCCTCGTTCTCTCTTTCCCTCTGGAAGAGAATATGCGCGGCCAGACACGCGCACGGAACTACCCTTCCACCCCTGGAGATCCTCGATGGGGCTCGTATCGTCGAGGAGAGGGTGAATTTCCCGTTTTGGTGGGGATTCGAAGGTGGAGGAGAGTCTCGTTCTGGTGGGGGAGGGAGAGGGTGCGGAGGCGCCGCCACCACCGAGCGACGCAGTGCCGTCGGGACGCTCGACCGAGTGATACCACCTCCGCAAGAACCACCTCGCCGCCATCGGTGGAGAACGCGACCACCGCCACCCTCGACTTTCTCGCTCTCTCTTTCTTTCTTTTTCTTCCTTTCGTTCATTCTCTTTCTTCATTCCTCACTCTCTCTCTCTCTCTCTCTTTCTCTGCTCTCCCCGGCCGACGATCTTGATGTCGAGCTATGCAGAGTTCCGCGTCGCGATCAGAAACGGGAAACTTTATCATCGTCTCGTGATAACTGAGAACCGGTGTACTTCCGAGGAAGAATCGAAGGAATTCTTCGATAAACCGACGCCGATTACTTGTGAAAAGTATATGGAACGTGGAAACTATCCACTGCCGGGGATATTGTCCTGTCACAGCAGTACGCCTTTAAAGAGTTACTGGTGTGATGGGACATTGTCCTCGTCTCGTGGTACTCGCCGAGAAGAGTCCTCCAGGTTTGTTGCACTTTGGGAAAACGGTCCTTCATGATGAAGTGATTATTTCCTTGTTGGATGGCAAGTGGAAGAAAGTGTATCTCGATCGAGTGTTTCGTGATGAGCGTTCGTCGAGGGATTATTGAAAAAGATGGGTTACAGGGGGATGAGAAATTCGACGAGAATCAGATATTTGCAGGTACAGAGGATGGGTGATTAGGTTTGGTGGAATTTATCACTTGGGATTGGAATTTGAAATTGCTACATTGAGAAGAAACGAAGAATGGAGACTTAGCATCGTTTCATGAGAGTTGGAACAGGAGCACTTTGTGCGCCGATGAACGATCGGATGAGGACTGGTCTTGAGAGAAAAGATGGCCACGAGGTGAAGCCTTGGCAAGGTGTCTCCCGATTCTTGCCAACGTGGATGCCACGAGCGTTTCCGGTCGATAAAGCAGCTTCCGGAAGGTGCGGCTACTCTCTACGTTGGTCGATCGGAAGGTCTTTCTTGCTGTTAGCCATCGGCAGATGATGATGGAGATATAAATACCTTGACATTGTTAAATTTCATAGAAAATTCTGATCATCTCCGATATCTCCTCGATTCCTTCGAGATCGCGATGCGATGCATCGTTTACGATCGTTCCAACATTGCTGGTAGATCATTCGAAGAACTCTCCTGTTGAAATTTCTGCCGGGATTTGCAAGATGGCCGTGGCGTCCGATGTACCTTCCAAACGCGATTTCTTCGCGTCCCGGTGATTCCCCTCGATACCGTGCCTTAAATTGCAGTCTCTCGCAAATGAAACCTCCTCTTCTAACAATCTTCACATATTCTTCCCATCTCTAATGTCCAATATTCTTTATGATCTCAAAATATCAAGAATTTCCACCAGACTAAATTCCATACTACGACCAAACATTTAAAAACAACCCCATTAGGCGTTCCAGCCACTCTGAGTTCATTACATCGACAGTCTCGTTCGTTACTATAATAAAAATCTTCCATTTCAACGACGCCTTCCCAATAGAAAAAAGAAGAGAATGAATCTTTCATCCTCGACATTCGTATAGGACCGATGAAAGAGCTTTGGTACACCGGGAGAAATTCTCCAAACGTTAATTTCCCCGCTTCCAATCGCACAAACCCTCGACGATCAAAAGATTCCTGGTATCTTTTCAAACGTTCGCAAGCTGAATTCTAAGCATCGTGCTACTTCCATTCAATTCGAGAGACATTTCGTCAAATGTATCGCGCGGGGTTGTGTATTGAATCGTTCGCTTTTCCATCGAGGAAGATCGAAATGTGACGGAATCGTGTGCCCCAGTTCCGGGGAGTGGCCATTCGTTTCCTTCCGTCGACTCAACCCCGAAATATCTGCAGTCGTTTACTGAATAATGAATCAGCCTTGTTTCCGTGCGAGACTTAGTGTACCGAATTAGAGCGGCGCCACGAGGGGGTGGCGAAGAACTCGAACGGGGTCGATGAAAAGGTTAACTCCGGGTTTAGGTCGATCCTAGGCCTTCTCTTTCTCTTTCTCTCTTCCCCTTGTCTATCCAACCCTCTCTCTCTTGGATTTATCCGTCTCTCTCTTTCTGACACGTCGACCCACCCCCTCTAGGACGCCTCGTTTCCCCAGTTTCGATCTCAATTTCTACTAACCGCGACGTTCGATCGGTGTCTGAACCAAGTGCAGGTACACTTTGCTGTTGTTGCGTACACATTTCACTGAAATGTTAGAAACTCGTCAATCTCATAATCATAAATGACAATATTTCATTTCTGATAGTCTATGGAGACGTTCAGGATATTCATCAGACACTGTAAATACAGAGTATTCGCACAGAATTCTGGTGAAACGAGAATTCGTAATTGGGACTTTTTGATTCGGTTGGAAAAGTGAGGATTTGAAACAGCTCTCCTGATTTTCTAGCTGTTTTTGTTAATTAGGAAACTCTGGTTTACTTGGAAATGCGAGGATTAGCAGGGACTCTCTTTTTCTAATTGGTTTTTGCAATTTGGAAATTTCCAGTTTTACTCGGAAAGGTACAAAGTACAGAATCCTCTTTCGTTTTTCTAACAGTATTTTGTAATTAGGAAACTTTCGCTTGAAAAAGGTTGAATTAGAATAGAAACGTTAAATTCCAAAATCACAATGAAAATAAGGCCAAACAAATGAGAATGAAGTTTAAAGGTAAATACTGATCAACTGTGAAAAAGACTTTCTAATTTTTAATCATTTTTATCGTGCCAGTTATGAAGAATTTTTTGAATGCAGGGCATTCGAGACAGAATGTCGATTAGGCACTGAAACAAGATTACAAGTAAGAGGGAAAGGGGATTGGATGAGGTAGTCTTCCATCGAGACAGGAATACACTCTTCCTTAATTATCCTTGGCACGCGACACCCGTGTTACATCATCTACTGTTTTTCCCTGTTCAGCCTGTGCCAGCCTGAATTTTGGAAGGAGATCCTTCCCGTCACATCGTCCATCTGACCAGCAACTGTACTCGTTTCACTTGAACCCTCGGCAAGTTCAGGGTGATGTTTTTAAGCTCTGATCGATACTACAAGTTTGCATGCGTCCTTTTATACTCGTTTTCTTAGAAACATAGACTTTCTTTCTCTTAAATGCAGCCCCAGATATTTATAAAACCTTCCAATCACAACAACGTATAAGTAAACTACTGTTTCATCAATCTGTCGATATTTCACTCGATGAGAACAATACAAAAAACAACATAACGAAAATAATTGTATTCATTTCTCAAATGCACGAATGATTCAAAGCCAAAGAATTTCAACTCCCAGAAATTACCATAGAATTTCATCACGGAAACGTAGACTCCCTGTCCATCATACGCAACCCTTGAAATTCATAAAACTATCCAATCACAATATATCAGTCTACCTCAGTGAATTACTTTTTTCAATCCATCGAGAATTCCACTCAAAGAGTACAATATAACGAAAATAACTTTATTAATTCCATAAATGCACGAATGATTCAAAGAATTTCAACCCCTCAATAATACCATGGAAATGATCACGATGAACGTATATACACGAACCTCGACGAATCCAAACGAGCGACGTGGAGAGCCCCGAGGCAGAAAAGTGGCTCGAAACACAGTGGAAAATATCGGGAAGGGCAGGAGTTGCTGGGACAAGCAGCCATCGTTGTGAGAATTGATTAGCCGTTGGATTAACGGGCGCGGCACGTCTGCGATTCGAAAGAGAAGCTTGGAGGTCGTCGGTTGGAGTCGGATTTCATGGGTGGTGTTGGTAGTGACGGAGATAGTGGTGGTGTTGTTGGTGATGGTGACGATGATGGTGGTAGTAGGCATGGATCTACCTACGTAGGTGCACGTGGAGGTGGCGGAACGATGGTGGCCGGTGGTAGTGGTGTTGGGTGATGGTGGTCGTAGTGGGTGGTTGAAGTGGGTTGTCATCTAACCTTCCTGCCGGGTTGGTAAAGGGCACAGCCACCAGGCGGCGACAAATTCGAGCGTGGAGAAAGGGGGATGAAGAGGGCCAAGGGGTGAATTTGAGAGAAAGGGAGAGAAAGAGAGCGTGTGTATGCTATGTATGTGTGAGAGAGGGGATGAGATTGAGAGAGAGAGAAAATGTCAGGCGTCCCTCGTACACGGACTATCGAAGCAAAGAGCACGCTGCTGCTGGTTACTTGCATTAAAACGCTGACTGCACCTGCGGTATCGCGGGAGGACTTCCGGAGGGTGGTTCGGGAACCAGGATCACGAAGAAAGATGGTGGCCGAGAAGAGGAAGCGGTGGAGGATCGATGGAATGGAAAAAGACAAGAAGGCTGGACCAGCGGCTCTGAAAGATATAGAAAGATGCGGGGAGCTAAAGAGAGAAACAGAGAAAGACTCCGCGCCATGTTTATCCCCGTGAGAGACCTTAGACAAGAGAACCCCATAGATGTGTAGAGCATAGAGTATACACTGTCACGCGCAGATGTCGTTGTTGTGTAGACATTGTTATAGATTAGATAGAATATATCTTAGAATTTTATATATTCACACCGATGATAGATGTATAGAAATTAACTGTGAGGGGATGAGACATCTTTGTTCATCCCCTCGTAGGAAATATTTTCTGTGTACCTCGCTTTATCTTATATGTCTATGTATGTACATTGCTTCGTATTATTATATACATATGTGATTATTATCTCAATGGTGATTTTTAATTCGAATGACTCGTGCTAATTTGGAATTTAGTAATTCATTTCTAATTATGACGAAAAAATTCTCTGTGAAAAGAAATTACTAGAGTTAGGGTTAAAGATTTAACGGTATTGATAGATTTCTTGGTCTTATCGCGAAATTTAAACGGGAGTTGATAATGTCGGTAATGCAATTGCAAAGATGTACTGTAATTTCTGTTGGGACACGTTTAAGTGCGCGGACTAGATTCGAGGCTGACGGGAAACGGATGAAATTTGTTAATTATCAACAGCGAGCAATTTGCATGCATTGCACGTTGCAGTAGCCTATGCAACTGGGCTGCGCATACACATAACCAGAATCTTAAATGTTAAGCACCACTGCCCGCTGCGTACTATAGAAATGCACATGTAGAATTTTGATATATAAAATCGGTATATTTCATATAGAAAAATGTGTACCGGCAATTCAATCAGTTCCGCTGATGCATTTGCCAATATGAAAATAGCCGTTATAAACCGTGCGATTTTATCGCAGTCATTATGATTTCAAGTTCAGAAATTTATTCAGACAATCTGTACGATAATTACTGCTGTGAAATACATGTAAAACTTATCCCTAAAACGTACAGTATTTTTCAATAAATTAAACTAAGATATGAAGTATTTCAGATCTGTTTAAATTGCAAAACTTTTACCTCGACGCATCTCCTGATCCATTACCTAACGTTAACGTATCTCAGAAAAGTTCACTTTAATATTAAATGTAACAATAACCTTTTTGCAAAATATCCACAAAATTTATAAAGGAAATAGATTGATATTGCAGATATTTCCAAACCATGAATATCACTGTAAATAATTTTCCACTTGTTACTTTTGTTTCATATATATAAAAACCGTAATTTCTCAATTACAAAAAAACGTAATTGGCACAAGAAATTAAAAAAATAAATCAATATTAAGCACACGTAGAATTAAAATCCTTTGCCAAATGTAATTAATGTAACATAAAATTAAACTCAAAATATAAACGGGAAAAACCTTCTTAAAACTAATAATTTAACAGTCCATTCAAATCTTTAGAAATTACTCAAACTACAAATTACTTGTTCCAAAAAACGTACTGCAACCGAATTAAGTCCAATACTCACTCAACTTCACGAATCTGTAAAAAAAATCCAGCATCCACTTCTTTCCGCCAATTCTATGCCACAAAACCATTTAAAAAATTCAAACATGAAAACCTCATCAGACAACAGTATTTCAATCTAAAGCAATAAAATCTATCAATCAACCCCTAAAAGAACAAATACCATAACATTATTTCAATTACCATCAAACAAAAATTACCCTTCGAAATCTTTCCGTTCGATTACCCCTAAATATAAACTTCCCCCGCGCGTCACAATTCCCGCCAAAAATAGCCCCGCTAAGCGACCTGTTAATAAAAATCACCTTACAAATAAACCACACACATCCCAGGGTGACTAAAATATTCGATAAAAAAGAGAGAAAAAAAAAGTGGATTCTTTGAAGGTAACCTGCCTCTTTACAGAGGCAACGATGCTGCGAGATTGAGAAGGACGAGCGCGTCGGGGGCAGCACCTCAATTTATTTTAATTTGGACGATATTAGTTTTAATTAAGGTGCACAATTAACGCGGAACACGTCGTCGGTGGTCGTCCTAGGTGGCGCAAGAGAGGAGATGAAAATAACCTTCTCTCCCTCTAAAGACTTTATGGCAAGTTGTCGAGGGGGTTGCTTGTTAAGGCCCTGATGCCGTGTGCGAGCGTACAACCCTCTATAATAATTTCGCACATGCGTGCGTGTTTTAACGTGTGCACCTGCAGGTCAGGTGTTTCAAAGCGATACAGTCTCGTATATCTGCGCGAATATTACGCGAAATGCAAACCCATCAAACATTCCTCGGATTGAATAATCTAAATGCAAACGTGGACGACATTACGGTGAATGTCGGAATCTTTGCTTGTATAGTAATAAAGATAATTAAAGTGGTCATTATAAAGCGACCACTCGGTACAGCTCGTTCCTTGGCTTCCTCGTAATTTCAAGTTTCGTTAATTTATTAGATTCGTTTAGCCGGATTACCCGGACGGGAGAATTGTCGAGTTTTTATTTGGATGAGAGGATTGCATTGTCCGTCGTAAAGACGTTTCCGGTTTTTCCTTGGCGCGAAATATGAACTTAGGTTTCATTGTGCCGGAGGAGATGAAGCTTTAGGTTGGGGGATGTTTATTTTTTTGCGAGCACGTTTAGATTGCGGTGAAAGTTCAAATGTTGAATGTTGGGGGAAATTGATGAGAGAATTGAAAGGGTAAATGTTATTTGGAGTTTGATTAAAGTTGGATTTGGGATGATGAATAATGTTCATTATTGTTTTAGTATTTTGTAAGGTGAAATATTACTACAATTTATTTGGGTCTTTTGATATTGATTTTAATTGATATAGTTTGTAGGTTGAAGAGTATTTAGGGAAATTTTAAATACGAGTTGTTTATTTGTATGGGGGGATCCTGATTTATGAGAGCAATTACTGATCTTGATAGTAGATCGTGTTTAATTAACGGCGACTAATTTGCTATACTTGGGTATGGTAATTTGAAAAATTTTAAATTAGTCAAAATTGTGTACTTATTCTCATTAGTGACATCTGTTTTTACACATGTCGCTAAATAGTACATCTGCTATTATCCCGACAGTTTTACAAATTGAAATACGATCGAATTAAAAGAAACATCAGAACAATATATGTATGTATTTTGAAAAAATTAACAAATTTGATACGGCAGAGCTTACATTTCTCTTCGCAAAATTATCAAGTTTTATTCATCATTTTATTCTATTTCTACATTATCTAAAAAAAATAACCGTAACAAAATATATCACATTATTTAATAAAACTAATTAAATAAATCACCGGTTGAAATTGCATCATGAAATCAAATCTCTCGAGAACCAAAACATATATAATTACTAATTAGTAAAGTTGTTTTCCGTGTACAGAAAAGAATCTAAAAACAAGAGATAGTGTATTATGAGACAACAAAGTTTCTAGATTTCGTCGGAGAAAATTGTAAAAGTTATAATTAAAATTCCACCGTGTTGAACTTACTTTTTTCCATGTCCTTTTAGCAAAAAAAAAATGCTTTTTTCACCGCGGTTAAATAATTCTCCACGTAATGACAACATTGCAAAAATGTTCTCATACGAGGGATCAAAAAGTTTTTAATTGCAGAGAATAAATAACCGTGTAAAAAGCTGTAAGGTATTTTGTATGACGTTCGATCGTTCGTACGGACGTTACCTTTCGCAAATATTTATATATCATTATTTTTCATTGATCAGTCATAATGAATATAAATAGAAGGAAATTTTGCACATGCAAATTGTATCGGCACATATGCCCTCCTTTAAAACCGAAACAGCATTTAAAATAAAATAAAAAAGAATAAAGCATGATAATTGGACTTCAATAAATTGAATGTTTTATACGCTTGAATTATTCAAGTAGTACTTGAATAGAGTGTTGTTCTGAACAGTTTAAAACTTTGAAATTATTCAAATAAAATATTGCAATAGGATCGAGGTATAAAATTCAAATTATTCGACATAATTTATCGCACATCTTACACAGTAAAACTATAATTTCACCAAAGGACCTTACTCTCATTAAAAAAACTCGTATAAATGAGAAATTATTCGTAAGAATTAAGATTTCCTGTGTGACATTTCATACTATATTGAACTTTAACCCTTTGCAGACCTATATCGAGCTACACTCGACATAATTTTTCACTTCATTTTATTTTCTAACGATTTAACATCGACTTTCCAATTTCGTAATGATATTGTAACATCGCATAAATATCCCTTAGAACCTATATTTATCGCTGTCATAAAAAAAAAATAGTCAACGATAGAATACATTAGGAAATTAGTTTCATTTATCTCGCTACGAAATTGACAAAATAATTCAAACTGCAGAAGCTTCAACGTGAAAAACTTTTAAATTAATTAATTTTTTTAACTT
The DNA here is from genome assembly GCA_910591515.1 of Cerceris rybyensis. Lineage (NCBI taxonomy): Eukaryota > Metazoa > Arthropoda > Insecta > Hymenoptera > Crabronidae > Cerceris > Cerceris rybyensis. The sequence goes on from OU342795.1 coordinate 11,917,509, forward strand.
TAAAAATTAATCTGCGTATGAAAAAAATGACGTAGTTATAAAAGATGAGTGAAAGAACACATCAACTAAAAGATAACATTCAATCAATTTTTTCAATTCCCTTACTAATTCTTCGCACGGTCGTTTAACCCAGAAACGTCACCCTTTGACGGAACTATCTCGGTCGTCATTCCAAGTCCATTAATCTCACGAAATCTGCAAGCTCAGAGAGCCTAAGTAGCCCCTATCGAAGGGGTTCTTCCTTTTCATACATTTCCTCCATGCTCGCATTTTCCTTCTTACATTCCCCACCTCCCTATTCCACCTTCATCCCCCATCCTCTTCCTTTCTCACTTCTTTTTTTTCTCTCCCTCATCCTCCATCACCCTAAACGACTCTTTCTCTCTTTCCCGGTATCCCTCTTGAGTTTTCTCTCCCTCGGTTTGTCTATCCAGCGCCCACGTTATTGGATCAATACGCGGGGTTCCAATTAATCCGCAGGGGGTACCCTCGACAGATGGCCTACGGAAAACACCATACCCTACTATATCAACCCTCCTAAAACCACAACCTCTACGCTCGGCGTCTTCTACGTCACTCAGGCACGCCCGTAATTTCGATGTATGTTAGTTTCACGGAGAAGAAACGACTTCCCTATCGATTTTCATCGATGCAACGACGAGTCTCGGCTTTTTACGGTGTAACGCCTCTCGGTATCAACCCCATTGGAAGATCGGATCTCCGTTGACCGTTTACCCCCTTTGCGAGTTTATGTACTCTATGGATCGGGTTCTCGTGATTAATGGTTTTGTATTTGTTAATGGGATACTTTAATTTGGGATTATTCATATTTCTCGTTAGTGAAATTGGTATAGTAGATTGATGGAGGGAGAGGGTGAAGGGGAAACTTAGGAATGTAGGTCGGTGGTTTGGAAGTTGCTGTGAGTAGGTCCTAGGCGACATTACTATAGTGATAAAAATAAAAGAAGGATGGAAGAAATAACGAAGAGGAAGAAAGAGGGTTACGAGATAGAATTTTTTCGATGGTTTATTTTTTGGTTGAATGGCTGGATAGTAGGATTGAGTTTCTGTTGTATATTATTTAAATGGTAGGCTTATGTGTAAAGTTGATCATATAGCTTATCTATGAGCAACAATATACTTTAACACTAGAACTACCAAACCAGTCAAAATGACTGGAAGACAATTTTTTCAAAAAATTCTCCAAGTTTATATAAGAGTCATAGAATAAATATTCTACGTCCGTATCAAGAAACGAAAATCACCCAATCGATCAAATTTTCCGCCGCTTGATTCCCCCTTTTTCAATTTACTTATTTAATTTATTAAAATATGTTAATTTGACGCCGGTAGTTCTAGTGTTAATAGCAGTATTTCCTGATTATAAACTGAAAAATAGTGTGATTGAACCTGCTGGCACTGTTTAACACGTTGAACACCATAGGCATTTTGTTAGTTTTATCATTTTTATTGAAGTGAAACTTTTTCTATTGAATTCACATCTTTATAAAGCAGAAACGTTAAAGATACAGATAGATAGTTATTCGGCAGACCTTTATCCTTTTTGGGCTAATATTTAAATATTCAGTATGTCCTAAAATTCATAATTACTGCAATTTAAATGTTGCATGAAATTTCATTGAATTCAATAGCGGTGACCCCCATGAGAGGCAAAGTTAATCTCTTGCCCTACGATAACAAGTGACATTCGCGAGGCATACAATGTAATAAGTTTGGTTCTTCTGTCAAGTTGAAAAAGTTGGTAGACATAACAGTAGAAATCTTTTTTATAATGTCACCTGCATTTGAAAGTATGTGTTGAAACAGAAACTTCTAGTAATTCGCCGTTTCAGCAATTTAATAACAGTGAGAAAAAAGTCTTAGGGAGAATAGTTACACGAAATAAAATGCAGATCCACTGCTTGGAATTTTCGTTGACATTTTTGCAAACAGCCTTAACACTAAACCTACCAAGGCGGTCAAAAGACCGATACCAAAATATTTTCTAAAAATGATCTAAATTAATAGAGTAGCCATGAAATAAATATTCCACTTCTATCTTACAAAAGCAAAATGAGTCAATTAATTATCTTCTTTATCTCTCCACTTCTCTTTGTGTAAGGTCGTTATTGAGTATATTTAGATTTTAGTAGATATAACGTCGGTAGGTTTAGTGTTAAACAATGCAACTGTTTTAATTTATGTAGCACGAAAATTGCCAAAGTTCTTTATAACAATAACTTATCAATCTATTTCGCAATTCCGTTTGTGTTTTATTTCCAAAATTCGTTATTATTGCAGGTGGCAATTTAGATCATCTATTAAACATACTCTTTATTTAAATATACTAGCAGAAAGGTTCTCTCAAGCTTCTCATTGTTCACCATTCATTGTAAATCCTCCCAAACCATTTACCGGTGTGCAACAATAATGTAAGGCATTTGAAATTTAATTATTCCAAAATTATTTCAAAGTAAAATATCAGTTTCATGTCAATTTTATCGAATCAAATCTAACCGCTCAATTAAAAGTAGAAATAATTATCAGCCGAAATTTATTACCGAAACATTACGCTAATTAATAATACATGTTATTCGTGTAATTCTCATGGAAAATCGTTCGCCACGGTCCAAACTATTCCATAATTACGTAGTTTTATCGACGAAACGCCAAACCTCGGGTAATACGACGCCATATTCTACATAGCTAAACAACCCTCCTAACATAATGATCGATATATCGACGTCTTCCGTAATTTCGCTACAGTCCTTCCACAAACACTGCGTCTTAGTTACCTATTTTATTGATATAACGCCATAATCCAGTTGATGCGACAACCACCCTCCGATATGAACCCCGTAAAGAGAAAATCAGTGGAGTCGACGACTTCCATGTCACTCATCGTTAGAAGTAAATTTTGTCGGATCTGCTCTTTTTAGAATGTATGGCTTCGTTAATTAATTTAACGAATGCTATGACATGTTTCAAGTGATGTGACATCGTGATGCTTTATTCAGAGCATTTTTGGAATGTAATTATAAATGCCTGTCGCGTCAACGTCGCTGTAAAGCAACTTTAGTGTTGCTCTTTTAGAATAATTTTCCAATCTGTAAGATTGTGGTGGAGATTAATTTTTAGGTATTTTTTAGCGTAATAAGTTCAGCAATGAAAAGTAATTTTAGTATTTATTATAATGGACACTGTTTTAACTCTTTTACGGAAAATAGTGTCGCTTATTTCTTATATCAGCTTTTATTGATTGATTATTTGCACAATATTGCGGTATTTTTATGGTTTTGTTAAAGAATAACTATATTTAAGATTTAAAATTTCGTCGTGAAAGAGTAAAATTTTCGAAAGGATTTTTAATTTGGAATATTGAAAGTCAATTTGAAGAGATTGAATTCAGCCAATTTATATTGTCAGCATTCTGAAAATAACTGGCTGTTAGTAACAGGATCGAAGGCTTTATATAAACCTTTTAAACCTGTCAAATTACAGAACGAAAAATTGTCCCTTCTTAAAAAAGTGTCTGGGCTTTTAGTATAAAATTCGGACAACAGATGTGTCAATAAATTTCTATTATTAAAGATATTAATGTATGAAAAATTTATTTCATGCTTCACAACATGATGCAATTTGTGAAAAAAATCTCATCCGTTATAGGGAGAAAAACAGAACTACCTTATTACTTCTATACACGGTTAAACACAATTATAATCACACATTTCCTATTGTTTCTCTATTCGAAACGTAAGTACTTCAACTTCGAAAACTTCAACATTTTTTGCACTAAAATGTTCCTAATTAAACTTCATCACTTGCATGAAATATGATTAAAACTTCTGAACAATCGGTCATCAAAGTTATAACCAAAATTATTTTATCATAATTTCTATTAATAGAGAAAACTACTGAATTTAATTAAAGTGACATCGATAATTGACATCAATATCTTTGCACTAAATTATATTTACCAGAAACTCCCACTATTCTAAGTTCTTCAATTACAAAAATAATGAACAATTTAAACAATATCCATTAATTAGTTTCGCAAGAATTCGCTTTGACTCCATCGATTAAAGTCGATAGAGATAAAAGAACCTCACAGAAATTGAAAAAAGGAAATAATCGCAATTATGGGATCAATACGTCACTTCAATATAATATAATTCCTACAATTTTCCGCCATCCAAGCGGCTTAATTATCAGCACTTACAGGCCAATCGATGTATCCTATTACGAATGGGATCATCTCTCGCACGAATCCTTATAAAGGAATGGCAAACCATTGTTGTTTCCATGTAACTCCGATCGAAATTACGTTCAGCATCTGCAACACGCTACCGGCTCTCGACCATTGAATTTTACCGAGGCAACGCAAATGAGAATTTGGTTTCCCAGGATTAATTAGCTCATTCGCGTGTGGCGCGCATTACGGTCGGTGCCGCGGTTTTGATAATGAATATTGCATTGTTATTTATGCAGAGACGCTGAAAGATTCATGCACCGTAGAAAGAACTTTTTCATTAAAGTTCATTAACGTTTCAATTCCTCAAATTTCAATATTGCAAATCAGTTGTATGCAACGGATCCGATTATTTGGATTATTAATGGGAAAATATGGATCGGATATACGTTTAATATCGAAGGGTAAAAAGTGTGTAATTAATTTATTAAAGTTCTTCATATTAGCCTGCTAGTTGTTGGAGATACGAGAGAGAATTCTTCTTTCAATTATTTCTACCACGAATCTCCTCCGAGGAATGGCGTCATTCTGGAGAAAAGAAAAGAAAGCTATTTTCTTCGAATGAATATCGCAGAATGGTTTTTCTCCATTCTCTACCTTTCTTCTGGACGGACATTGATTAAAGTTTCCTTTTTCTCTGGTAAAGCTTTCCTGTCGATTTTCCAGTTACGATTTCATTCATCATATTTCCGTACTGCTTGGCTAAGTTTATTTGTATTTCTGACAGAATTTCCATTTCAGAATTATAGAACTTGATGAATTACAAATAGGACAATTACTTCTTAATTGTTTGAGAAGTATTTATTTTAAGTATTTACATAGTTAGAATAATATTTTGACGTTTTTCACGCAAGATAATAACGTATTTTTGTATATTATTCAAAGGTTTGCATAAAATAGAAAAGCGTTAAGTTTGCTTAAATGGCCAGCTCAATGGAATGAAAATACGTAATCATTTATTAGAATTTGACAATTTTCACCATTTCTTTTATAAAACTGTTACTAATATTTCATAGCCTGTGAAATGATCTGCTACGGTGAGAATAGGTATACATAAATTGTGAGTGTAATTAATGTTAATGAATAATTGAATGTTGGTTACGAACATGAATATTTCAGATTGAATTATTCTAAAATCTTTTATCAAATTATCTTTCTTCGTTCACACCACCTTTTTAGTATTTCTATGACAGGCATCTGACATTTCGTTCCTTTTCCTCAAATTATTTTATCAATTTACTTCGTGCAACTTCGCTCCTGGCAAATTGTATTCCCTGGATGTCGTATTTTGCTTTCGTCGTGTTAGAATTACAAACGCCACGCGAAGAAATATGCAGCACTGCATGTAATTGCATTAAATACGTGCCGGAAATACGTACAGCAGCGTTTCACAATCGGCTTTCAGAAAATGGGAAAAATTATTCTGCAAAAATACTTTGTTCTATTTTTATACCCAAGAGAACACGTTCACCTGAAGTTATCGAATACTTCAGAGTACCTCAAGTACTTTCATACTTGAACCGAAAAATTATCCTTGTGTAAATTGAAGACACAAAGTAATCTACTCAATTTTTTAACCGAATATTTTGATAATCATCATAATTCAAAATTTTATAATTCCACGATAAAACTTGTGACGTTGCTATCGATGAAAAGTTACTGCGAAAACACATTTTCCTGAAGTTATCAAATACTTCAGAGTACATCGAGTACCTCAAGTACTTTCATACTTGAACCGATAAATTATCCTTGTGTAAATTGAAGACACAAAGTAATCTACTCAATTTTTTAACCGAATATTTTGATAATTTCAATAATTCAAAATTTATAATTGCACGATAAAACTTGTGATATTGCTATCGATGAAAAATTACTGCGAAAACACATTTTCCTGAAGTTATCGAATACTTCATAATACCTCGAGTATCTCAGGTACATTCATACTTGAATCGATAAACTATCCTTGTGTAAATTGAAGACATAAAGTAATCTACTCAAATTTTTAACCGAACATTTTGATAATTTCGATAACTCAAAACGTATAATTTATAAAAACTTGCGACGACGTTATCGATGAAAAATTACTACGAAACTTGAAGAGGAGCGAGAAATCCTCTTTGGAAGAGACTGATAATCCTTTGAAAGCACAGCCTAATTAAATGGAACACGGTGAAGTAGGTTCTTCATTGATCGATTCGCACTCTTCTCCGTGTCACGAAAACGTTTCGCAAGATCGACGGAAACCAAGAGACAGAGAGAAGAGAGAGAGAGAAAACTGAAGAGCGAAACACCTAAGAAGAAATCAGAAGCAAGAAAAGGCTAAGATCGAGAGGAACAGTAATCAAGTGAGCAGGAAAAGGGTGAAAAAGAGAGAGAAAGAAACTGTCGCGCGAGCTAAGCAAGACAAACTTCTTCCCGAAAGTATTACTTCCACCCCAGTGACATCAGCCACTCGACTCGAACAATCGAAGAAAGGGGAAAGAGGTAATTTTCTTGGATCGTAGATGGGCCACGGAATGAGCGCTCGGGGATGCTTTCTCTTTCCTTAAATCGAGATTGCCAACGATCGTCCGACCGTGTCGTCATTAAGCACCTCTATCAAAGACGACTTTCGTCGGCGGTATCCTTCCTCCCCGTTTCGTCCGTTCCACCCCGTTCTATCTAGGCCATTCTTATTACCGTGCACCCCATCAACTCTATCGGTTTCTCCACCTAACGAGCGGCCTGGCTTCGAGTGCTCGAGTTTCCGCTCCTCGTACTCTCGGAGGCTGAAGAAGGAAAGAGAAATCGGAAGAAAAGAAAGAATAGTCAGAGTGAGACAAAGATGAGGAGGAAATATCAAGAGAATGAGAGATTAGAAGGGAAACGTGGAAAGTCTAAGAACGTGAGATAGAAATAAGAACAGTCGGAAATAGAGAAAGAGCGAGACGTAGAAAAGTAAAAAAGAATGATAAAGTGGTAGATTTAACACTAGAACTACCGGCCTCAAATCTATCATATTTTAATAAATGAAATAAGTACTTTGAAAAAGGGGGAATAAAGCGGCGGAAAATTTAATCGATTGGGTGATTTATGTTTATTGATATAGACGTAGAATATTTATTCTATGACTCTTATGTAAACGTGGAGAATTTTCTGAAAAAATTGTGTACCAGTCATTTTGACTGGTTTGGTAGTTCTAGTGTTAAAAAATGTGGCAAACTGGGAGGAAGATTGAGGACGACATGTAAAGAAAAAGAAAGGGATACGTGAAGAAATTAAAATAACAGATGATGGAGAAAGATTTATGAAAACATAATGATACTAAAGATGTGTGAAAAAAATTAACACTAAACCTACCGAGTCGATGAAAAGACCGGTTACAAATTTTTCCTAAGAATTATCTAAATTGGTAGGGCAGTCTTGAAGTAAATATTGTACTTATATTTTGTGAAATAGATGATTAAGCAAATAATTTAGATTTTATACAGTGGCTCAGATTTTTTATTTAATTATCTATGTCACTTCTTCGTTTCCCTTCTTCTACAGTGGTTATCAAATGTATCTAAATTTTAGTGGATGTAACGTCAGTAGTTTTAGTGTTAAGAAAAAGAAAGAGAACGTTAGCAAAGTAGAGGAAGATTCATAGGAAAGAAGGATATCTAAAATAGAAATTCCAAAGGGGTAGGGAATTGAAAAAGATTCTATTTAAATTGTTACGGTAGACTTGAAGCAAATATTCCACTTCTATCTTATAAAACTTAAATTAATTATTTTATCATCTCTTCATTTCTCTTTTTCTGCAGTAGTTATTTTAATAAACTAAACTTTAATAGATCTAACCTCGGTACTTATTGTTAAGAGAGAGAGAACAATAAGAACATAGAGAAAGATTCACATGAAATAGAAAGAAGATAAAGAAGGACATCTGAAATAAAAGCTACAGAGGGATAGGGCAATAGAAAAGGGAAAAATCAGAGAAAAATTCAAGAAAGAATAGTACAACTTCTTCCTGGAAAAATAAAGTGTGGGAAAGGAGAAAATGGTTGAACACAGATTGAAAGAGGGGCCACCAAAGAACAGCTAGGAAAGAAAAAAAACGTAGAGAAGAATGGAAGGAGAAACAGCGTTGAAGAAGTGAGAAAAGACAGACAGAAAGAGGGAGGAAAAGCCTCGAAATCTCACTCCCTGACCCGAATGGCTTTTCTCTCACCTTTCTATGTTATTCGCCGACCAATTAAATCGGTGCTCGGTTTTCCAGGCGTCGACGTTAACGAGACCTTTCCCGATGGTTAATGAAAAGAAAGGGAAAAGCGAGGGAGCTCCGGTGAGAATCTTTTAAACCTTAAAAGCCCGAATATCAATGAAAAGTTTGCGATGGCTTGCCGAGCTTTGTTTCTCCCCGTTCCTCCCTGAACGTGTAATTACGCGGATCATTTCATTTCTGAGCACCGTTCGAACTTCTTTTCTTTATCGACGAGAATCTCCTCGATTTGGGGTGATTTCTCAAAGATTCTTCATGCACGTGCCATTTAATTTTCTCGAGAAGGAAATTAGTACAAGTTTGAATTTTGATGAATTTATCGATAAATTCTCAACGCAAATTTCACTTCATAGAAACACTAATAATGTGGTTTCTTTTTTTGAAAATTTTCGTGATTTCTCTTTGTCAGTGATTTAACTATTTACTTTCTAATTATCAACGATTTTTAGTACTGACTTAGCTGTTGAGTCGTGGCGGATTAGCACCAAACCGAAGACTCAACTACTGAGTCATAAGTACAATGTATTATTGATAACAGCTTCCAAATGAAATTCTACAAGTTTTCTGTACAGCGAACAAGTTAGTTTTTTATTTTCTAATAATTACAGTTTAACTCTGTGTTCTTACAAATTTTCTGCAAGATATAAACCCTTCTAAATGATGTTCATTTATTATTTAACTCTTTCGTTTTGGGGAGTAATTAAAAAAAACATATTACCTGTTGGTAAAGTAAATACTAATAACATCAAATACTAATAGTTTACTCAATCGGTTCGATATAGCAAAAAATTCAAAGTACTCCAGCGTTAATTAACCTTTTTTTTGTGATGTTGAAACAACTCCTTCGTGGTAAAAGTTTTAAAAAATTGATTGAAACGTTAACCACCGTGTATTATATTCCTACTCTGTAATTATAACCACGTGTACTTTTTTTAAAAATTTAAAATAAAAGTTGGTCGAATTACCAAGCTTTTGAACAAACATACTGAAATTAATTATGGAAAAAAATCGTCGTTAACCACTTCTACAGAATGTTCCTTTAACATTCACACAATCGGTACAAGAACTCGTCTCAGTAGAATAATAATAAAATAATATAATGAAAAAGTGAATTGAAATGAAATACGAGCCATCAAAAACGTTGCAAAGCTTCAACGAGAATTCGACAGGAATTATCGTGTTTCATTGAAACAATAGCCAATTATCAAAAGACTCGTTAAGCATTGAAATCGTGAAACGAAATTACCTGGCTCTCGATTTATCGCGAACGCAATACTTCGTTCTTGCACACGCTCGAAAGCAACAACCGTCGTCCCGAAGGATTCGCGTTTTCTGCATCAGGCATTTTCCTCGCCTTCTCGAATCGGGCGTGGCGTTGTTTGCATTTAATTAATCACCTTAACACGCCGTGAAATTCAGCCGTTTCAGCCACGGAAGACCGGCTGTACGTAACAATGTATTGTTTTATTACTGTCGGCCTTTTGCGGCAGTCAATTGTTGCGTTGCAACGTGTTTCGCGAAATAACGCAGGATAAGGAAAATTGTTGGGGGAATTGAAACGTTGGGATGAAAGATAAAGGCCATGTGTTGTTTTAAACAGTGGATTTATCGATGATTAGTGAGATATGTTTAGAAATATTGAATAAACATGTTAGAAGGTAAAAAACGAAGGAAATAACAAATTTGACTGATTTAACCCCCTCCGTAGTCTGAATATTTTGTGATATTTGAAGATCAGGTGCACAATAGCACATAAAACAATAACAAAAATGAAATTTTATGTAGTGGATGTAATTTGATTTCTAAAAAATGAATTCTAAAGAATTTGATGATTTTTCTGAACTAAATTCTAACATTTGGCAGAATAGAAAAATTTACTTCGATGAATAATAGAATTTAGGTTACCTCAAAGTCACGGGGCCCCATAGAGGGTTAATTGCTTACATCCTAGAAGATGGTTGTAGGAAATTAGAAGAGACAGCGTGGAAATTTCAAAATTCTTTTTTAAAATTTAGGAAGAGTCATTTTGACCACCTTGTAAAATTTACTGTTGGAGAAGGTTCAATATTGATAACGAGAAATACATTGTCAGTTCTGAATTAAACATATGAAAGATATTTTTCTATTGTCTTTTTTTTTCTGTTGTCAATAATTTTATTCTCACGACAAGCACAGACTGATATTTCAATTCTGTACATTTTAACAAGTAAACCTTTTGTCTAGAATATCTCAAAGGCAGAATTCTGTCGTTGTTATTCTTCATTTTAATAAGGAAACTTTGTAGAAAGTAAAAATTTACTTGCAACTTGGATAAAGAAATTTCAAAATCTGTAACTGAATTCTACAAAGTGCAATTGCATTCAGAGAAGTCCCCTTCGTGCATTATTACCATCAGATGCAACCATGTCAACAAGAGAATTCATTTAATGAAATGAGTTAATTAAAATACCATTAAACAATGTAATCTGAAATATGAATTACTTTCTACTTTCTGCGTGACATATTCAAAACACAGTAACATAAATATCAAATATAAAACGAGCAGTATCTCTGATAAAATTAAACAGCAAATCGAACAAGTAATTACTGTATTTCATTATATATCTGATACATTAACACTGTGTATTCCATTTTGTAACGGGTTTAAAATCGCTGTATATTACACAGTATTAGATGTAAACTCACTACGTACTTCACTTACATTTCGTGAAAGAAAATTTTCAATTTTATCACTGCAAAGCGATAAGAAAAGACCGCGATATTATTTTCAATTTACGGCAGTTTAAAGAAATTAGCCCACGCAGAAGTAGAACTTGATAGGATTTCTCTTGCGGATTTACCTGCAGCAAGCACGAAACAGCCTATTTACTACTAAATCCGATTAGATGGAATTAAACTTCAGGAATAAGCGAGATCGGATTAATTTTTTTCTCTCACACCTCGTTGAACGAGATGAATGTTGCTACAAGATACTCGTAGCGTGTTTGCTTTAATCTACTTTCCTTCGCTCTCTTTCATCTGCCAGAGTGATAACATTACTTTGGGTTATGTCGTATCTGCTGACATTTAAATATGACAAATTACTCCAGTTGTGGCACTGTAGACATCGTTTTATATTTCTGAAAGAATTAATATATTTTTTTAAAGATCTTATTTCGAATAAAAGCTGTATTATGTAGGATAGAATATTTGCAACTTTTCCTGAAAAATATGTTGTCCGTTAATATTAAAAATTGAAATTGATAAATTACTTCCCCTATGATAATCGCATACACTGTTGTGCCCTGCTTCATGCTATCATATATTTTTAAATTATTAATTAATTTTTCATAGAATATTTTCCCATTAGTGCAATATGATATAATACAAATTTCAAAGAATTTGCAAAAACAATTTCAAAAGTATTAGGTGTATAGTATGATTTAACCTTGACTAATTATGTTTATTATAACTCTGTTAAATGTAATAGTGAATCCTTCACAACTTTAACACGTTGAATGCCACTGATATTTCGCTGATTTTACTATTTCTACCGAAGTAATACTTTTCTATTAAAATCCTATTTTCGTAAAGAAGAAACATTAACCCTTTGCGGTCCGATGTCGAGCAGTACTCCACATAGATTTTCACTTAATTTGATTTTCTGACAATTTAATATCGAGTTTCTAATTTTCCAATGATTTAGTAATGCCACCTAAATGTTCGTCAATACCTATAGTTATTAATATCGTTTGAAGAAATGGATAAACAACGATAGAAAATATTGCAAAATTAATTTTATTTAGCTCACTACCAAAATTAACGAAATAATTCGGACCGCAAAGGGTTAAAGATATAAGTAGATATATATTCAACAGGATTTTATCTTTTTAATACCAGTATTTAAATACTGAAGGTGTTAGAAAATTCGTAGATATTAAAAAGTCATATGAAATTTTATCGAATTAAATTGTCATGGGTGAGCCCCATGGCAGTCAACGTGTTACAATAATACAAAGAAGACATCTTTCTTATTAATCAACACTACATTATGTAAAGTGTGTGAAAGAAAAATTAAATAAAAGAGTATTTGAAAAATTATCCAAGAAATGTAACGTACCAGGGACATTTTCTTTTTCAATTTTCCCCATTGTCTTTCATCGGCAAGAGTGATAATGTAATTCCGCATTATACAATATCACTTCTAAGCGTTTAAACTTGGCATTGACGTATTGTTCACTTTACGGCATTCGTAGGAACTTTTACTTCATCTCGACGGAAGTAAAATTTTTTTTACGGTACTTTATCAAAGATAACGCTACATTACGTGACACAGTCGATTAAGAAAACAATAAAAACATTCTACGAAAGCTGAATGGCATTTCTGCGTGCTTCCTTTTACGATAGATTTACATTTTAAATGCCCCACTCGTTTTAAATCCTTCAGTGAAAGCATATTAATGAAAATTTTACAAAGAACATTATTAACACTAGATTTACTGACGTTTGATGTAAAATATTAGAAATTTTCAAGTAAATACTTCAACAGAAAAGAAATAAAGTCCTTGAAATTTTCAGGAATATCTTTGAAAATTTCGAGACAGATCATCTTAACCCTTTAACCAACGATTTCTTTTATAACTGGGTGTACAATAGATTAAAATTAATTCCTGAAATCAAAAGTTCTCACTGATTTCTGATATCTCGTATAACTGAATGTAAAATTAATGGTATAGAAAAAATTAGATAATATTTCTCGACCGACTGATATTTTCAATTTAATAGTTTTTGAAAGACTTCAGAACTTCCTATTCTATTTTCCGCGCTACTAGCGTCACACGTTGATGTAGGTTAAAGGGTTAACCACCTTCGGAATCCTAAGGCAGAGGTAAAACTGATAATAAGAAGTAGAATTGAGTATTTGTGTTTCATAGATATTTCTATAATCGTCGAAGTTCGTCGAAGTCTTTTCCTGCACAGCAAATAATTAATTCTTTCGACAAACTCACAGTGATATATAACAGCATGAAATTTTAACAAATAATTCTTCTACTTTGAACATATTAAAAGAATCTGCTTACATTTTCGTTCTAGAAAACACAGAAAGAAAAGAAACACTTTTAGAAATTTCAAAAGTGTTAGCAGAAAATAAGAACAAGTTAATTTTGTCCACCTAGTAGTTCGAATTACTGTTACATAATAAAATCAGCAATTAATGCCAAAATTAAATCTCCACGTATATTTCTCAAATTCCGCTGTACCGGAAGTGGAGGATCGACAAGAGAGGAATAAATATATGTAGGTGTCGCGAAGCGGGACGATTTGCTCACCCCTTAACGGCACAGAGGGTGATGGGGTTTGCATTCAATTAACACGATGACGTGGCACCAACGATAGTAACAGCGATACTAAGTTCACGCCAGCCTCTCTTTACCCTTTACCATCGATAACAAGGAACGGAAAGCGAGAGAGGGCTCGAACCACTTTGAGCAGCTGTGTTGTCACCGAAAGGACGATTAAATACTCTGTGACGAAGGACAAAGACGAACGTATGGACAACAAGGAAATTAGGAAGCCTGTAATTGATACTGTTTTGTCAGATAATCACCTGAGAGGCGAGCAATGAGAAAGCAAAATTGTGTGGAATTAATTCACCATAAAACTAAAATTAATCGGTATTAAATCTATATTTAAATATATTAATTATCTACTTCAAAATAGAGAGAAATTAGAAGACGAAAAAATGATTAATTTAGTAAATTATATTTTATATGATAGATGTAGAATATTTACTGTATGGCTTCGCTGTAATTTTGGGGAATCTTTATAAAAACTGTGGGAGCAGTTATTCTGCCTGCTTTTGGTGGTTCTAGAATTTTCATTTAATTTTCTATAGGACTTTTACAAGTATAAAATTATTTAAAATTCACTTATGCTTACTTCTTGTGTTTAATTTTTTTTCGACTTTGTAAACTATTACAATTTAATTTCTAAAAGGTCGCAGACTTTCTTTGGAACTGAATTCCCATAAATCAAATGAAACGCATTATTAAAAATTCTATTATTGATATTTCTTAGTTTGCTGTCCTGTAATTAATCTATGAACACTATAAAAAGTTCCGGTTACAGAAAATCAAGTTATTACAAGGTTCTTAACTTTGTATTACTTTATTTTGTTTATTTTGCCAGCTAATAAAGTCATTTACAAGACTTGTATGATTAACCCTCGGAGTACTGACGGTAGCAGCAGCGGAACGGCCGTCGCCCGGGGTCGCCCGGACCCATAGCGCGGTTTCTTTCGAGGTTTCAAAGGACAAGCCGCCAATATGCCTATCAATGTGTTTGTAAATATGAACCAGCTACTACAAGCAATATTATTTGGCGGCTTCTCCTTAAGGTCTCTAGCAACAAAATCACGCATTGCATTTATTCTATTTTCAATTTCTCATCTGTTTTTATCATAGAAATAGTGTAATTGAAAAATGCAAATATTACACATAAATGAAAATCTTTGGCATGTCTATGTGTCTTCTAATTAGAAGGAAGTCATAAATATTCCATCCCTTGCCCTTAACATCTAAAGCTATTTCACAGCAAATTTCTAAAAAGACCCAAAGTTTGCGATACTACATAGAGTATTTTCTAATCTCAAGCATTTATTTGGAACGTTCTGTTTCCAGTGGAATAAAAATTTTAATTCGGGAATGACTATCTATTACAATTCAACATCAGGTGCGTTTGATACTTTATATTAAAAATTAAAAATGGATAATAAATAGACCGAAATAATGGACGGAATTAGTGTTTCGCAAAGAGTCAGTCCTTCTACCGCAAAGTCACTTTGGACACTGCTGAAAGTAAAATGATGAAGGCGCGTCTAGAGGGATACCCTCCTTGCCCCTGTACTGCTTCGGTAGGCTACCATTCCTATATACATTGTATGCTACGAGAGATATTCGTCTCTTATCTCTACAAAATAAACAAATGATGGCGCGAGGAACAGAATGCTAGCGATCAAAACGAACGCCGCAAGTCGAAAGATATATTGGTCAAAGTTGCATCTTACATCGGGGTCCGAGCGAACCCGGGCGGAGTAATGCGAGGGTTAACAGAGTAACAATGCTGATAAAACAGTTCTTTCTTTATATTAAAAATAATAACAGTATTCTTGAGCTATTTTTAATCTGTATCACACCTTGATTATGGAAAGGTGTTCGTATTTTTATCCACATACGAGAATAACTCAACGAAACGTGAAACAATAGCAATTGTTGCCCTCTAAACATTTTTCTGCAACAACGACGAAAATTCATCCTACTTCCTGAAGATATTTCAGGTCTGCTCAAAATTACTGCGGAAAATTATTGCAGCGAGAAAGTGGTACTTGTATAAAAGGGAACCGATTTAATCCGTGGTCGGTAAGGTACAATTCGACAATGCCGTGTGTACGCTGCTTTATCGACGTCTCCGATATCGTTATACCGATCGAGCAACGAATACCGCGAAATGTGAAAACTGAAGAGTAGTTCTGTTTGTGGACGCTCATTTCGATTTATACGAGACACGAACCTTGTTCTGCAATTTCTTCATGGAGTACTCTAGTTGTGGGCAATCTACAATTCGGCGCAGATTTTAAATTCATTACCATAGAAATTTTCAATTCAACTATTTTAGAAAAATTCATTTAAAGGAGTGTTCGTTTTGTAGCGCATGTACAATTCCTCGTAGAAATTGAAATATTTCACCTACACGAGATGGATTAAAATTAAATCTACTAAACCGTTCCAAACTACAGGTTCCCATTTTTTTTTCTAAAAATTTCTTAAATCCATAGAAGAGCTAGGCAGAAAATATTTCACTTCTATCTTATAAATTTTAATTACTTAATTAACTATCTTTTTCACCTCTTAATTTCTCTTTTTGTCATGGTCTTCAGGGGTCGTTCTGTACCCTTAATTCGATGCAAATTTGTGAAAAAATCAACCGAAGAATTCGCAAAAGTGTGTCAAACTTATTACTAGTTCATCGCATTTGTCTTATTAGGTAAATAAAATGTCTGAGTAGAATTATGTTAACACTTTACCGACCGCTAGCCGATTAATCGTTTTTTCGGGCCCAACACTTTCGGACTTTTAACTTATTAATTGCTTGCTACGACAATTAATAAATTATTATTTTTCATTGCGATTAACTGTGCCAAAGATTCAGTGAAGAAATTTGCAATTTTCGAAGAGATATCAGTATCAGGGAAATATTTGTGTGCAAGTGACCGATCAGAAGTGGGTAGGATGTTAAAAAATACCGGTCGGTAAAGTGTTAATTGTGTCTTCACAACTGGATTTTAGCTGAATAAATCAGGCTTCCAGGTCTCCGACCTTTCGGAAAGAAACGTACGAAATATCGTTACTAATGCTACGCGAAATTACAAACTGAAGGGATAGGTCACCAAACTAATAAAGAAAGGGCAAGTCTTAATGTTTTTCTCGCCAGGAGAGCCATTTTCGTAGTCTCCCAAAAATTACATATTACATTTGATTGTGAAGGGAGTCATTTTCATCACTTTTATACAGAAAGAGACTGATGAAAAAAAACACGTATTAAATATTCCTTTGAAAACCTAACTTTTTGGTAAGTTCAACACAAATCGCCGCCCAAACGGTCAAAGGAGACAGTCATATTTAATAAAAACAAGATGTGTAAACGCACTTAAAGCAAACCTACTAAAATCTTAGTAAAAATTATATCTACCTCACAAACGTGTTGATTCCTTGCCTTGGAGGCTGAGAGTAGATATACAATGGCGACGGTGAAAGTACTTTGGTGGCTTAGAGCAAGATGTACCACCGCTAAGGGTTGATATTACTGTGAGGATGAATTACCAAGCAGCCCGCAAGTAGAGGGGTGTCTGGTGATCCAGAATCTCATCTTCGAAAGTATTACACACGCACTAATAGGCGAAACTAGTTAAACACGATCACGGAGCACTCATTACCCGTCGGAGGTCGAGGGGGAACTGATAGCAAGGCGAGCCGAGCATCGAAATGCCTTTTGTAAAGATTCTTGGAAAAGATACCTGAAGGTTACGGCCGCCGAGCTCCGCCGTGTATGTTTTGACAACATGGCGGAATGTCGTACTTCTTGGCCAATGAAGCGGAAATAAATGTTTCCTTGCTCGTAGAATTAATCTTAAAATTGTAAATGTAATTAAACAATACTATTTATTTATATAACCGAATTACAAATTTGAAAAAAAAAGAATTTCAAACATAGTGCTTTGTTTAATGTAGCATTATTGTCAAAAAGTAACTGATGGACATAGAATGTATTTATAAAGCAAGATACATATAATAACACATAAAGTTATTAAATAATTCATAACGAATAAATGTATACTTTTAAAACAAACTATAATAGAAAGATGTCTGGTCTATGGCCTCCTACTATTAAGAAGCTCTCCCGGGCGTCTAGTTTTTTTGTATAAATTGGTTCTACCGAATATAATGTTGCAAATTAGTTTAATGTTATAAATGTTTATAGCATTCAAAATGGCCCAAAATTGATGGATGTTTTCTTATGTATGTTAAAAACCAGACACTTCAGAGAAATTTTAATAGTGGGTGGCGATAGAGCAGATATTTTTCTTGAAGAGAACATAATTGAATGTTGCAATATAAGTTTTGTTTTCGGTCGAGGAAGGAAAACATTTCTGAGTACCCGTTTCACCCGCGATAATATTATGACATGTAACTTACATTACAAGTACATTTATCATTTGCGAGTTATTTTATAACAATAATGCTACATTATACAAATAAATATATTTGTAAAACTGCATCATATAAAAAAGCAATATTATTCAGTTACATTACAACTGCTATATATATTTAAGATTTGAATAGATTTAATTGAAATCAGCAAATTTTAAGGTACCAGTAAAGCTTCAAAAGCAACTAAACGCTTAATAATAAATAAAATATTCCCGCATTTCTTAGAATTTGCTAAAATGTAGTTGAAGGTTATTTAATACTAAAATTACCGACGTTATGTCTACAATATGTAGATAAACTAATTAAGTGGTGAAAAAGATAATCAATCAAGTAATTCAGATTTTACGAAATAGAAGTGGAATATTTTCTATGCGACTTCCCAATAAAAATTTTGAGAAGTTGTACAAAAAAAATTAGTAACCTCTTATGAATACTACCCCTACCCCTTGGTAGTTCTAGGGTTAATTATATTTAAAGAGCAATTTAATTTCTGCGCCAAAAATTTCATTAAGAATAGAAAGGCATTCTCAATTTATTTTTTTCCGTTATTCAGAGTCATTATATTTCAATTTCTCCAAAAACCTCGTCAATTCTATGAGTCGTGAGTGAAAGAAAATGACGTACACGCGAATTTATTTGCACATTGCCAACAAGAAATTCATCACACACCGATGACGAACGATGCAAGATTGATATACATCTATACGAGGGCTCGTGTGTCGTGTATCTGATATATTTCCTAGAAATAAAAAGCGCAAACGAGCCGCTCGTAACAACGGCAGGTTTTCATCGTGGAACGGAAACACAAGTGTAACTGTCTCGAAAAATTCTGGAGAACTCTGAGAGTTCACTCGGTGGAATATTAATATTCATCCTCGTGGAATTTCCGCATCTATATTGTTTCTCGCGTAATCACGAGGAGCACGAATCTCGTGACTCATTAAATCACTCCGAATTAAAAAATTCTTCGAGCGGATTATTTCAACTGGTATTTTCTTCTTCATTGCGATTTCATTCGCGCGATGTGAAGAAAAATTTAGGATAGATATAATTTAATTATTATGTATGTACTTGTTATTACAATAATATCAAGTAACGATACTTATTACAGTTAAATACTAAACTAATTTATCCGTAGCCTGTACTCTTTCTTTTTTAATTTTAAAGAGACCTTTATTAATTTGCGAATAGTACATAAATAAATACATACAATGTTTCTTCTATTAATTTTTTATTATTAATACTGAAGTGATCACGTATTTCTTGTCTTCAATTTTCCTACCACTGTGACATCTTATTTCTCTTGCATATTTCGCAATTTTGTCAGTTTATTTTACGCTTTGGGATTCTCGACATGCAAAAAGTTGGTATGATCCCATTTTCTAATATTAAAGTTTAAGTCGTGTAGTACTTTAACATTTTTTTTAAACATAAAAATGTAAAAATTTGAGACTGGGGACTACAAGATGTTTGAATAAAATAAAGAGCTTTGCGGAAGAATTTTCAAATGTTCAGTGAAGTCAAGGTGCAATGTAGGAAAAGTAGCTAACAATTTGACAGCTGAGAGTTCTGTAATATGACAGCCTTAGTTGGATATCGCATGCAATTTCCAGAAATTCAGAGTCACATGTCGTAGAATTCTGTGATACTTGCTTCAAATTCAAAATGAAAATCAAATATTAAAATCGAAAAGGATTTTTAAATTGAATATGTTCTTGGAGACAATATTAAACGACACTTAAGTAAATCAATATTATTCTGCCTGTTCGTAGTAGTTACACGTCAGTAAAGTAGTCATGAAAAAATATGTAGGAGACTTTTACCTCCGTTTTTAGACACAGATTTTAAAAATAAAAATTGTAGTATTTCCACAATATACATTACACGTTATGAAAATGAAAAAAGTCCAGTAAGGTAAACAATAATAATAGAACTACATAAATAACTAGTTCCTTCTATTCACAATGACAGAATCTTATTTAAACTAAACAAAAAGCGATGAAAAAAATGGGACAACAAAAGTTCAAACTACAAAACTAATCTGCAACAATTGAATGTAAAATTCTCAACACAAATCATTCCCGTTTAATGTTCTAATCCAGAGGAACTTCGAATCTCTAAATCCAGCTGTTCTAATTGCAAGAGCAGACCGCTTCGATTGCCAAACTTTGCTGCGTTATTCAGGAAGTCTCGGGAGGAGGGAAAGGGTGGAAAGAAACTCCGAATACAATTCATCCTCTACAAAATTCCTACTTCCACGGAATACAAAAGGAAGTGACTTCGAGTAACTTTCTCTAATTCCTCGGCAATTACACGTAGGTCAAGAGAGATAAAAAAGAATGAAACAACGAAGAAACGAGAGAGGTGAAAGTTTAAACTTCCGAAAAAAGTAATGCCATGAGACAATACCGTGCTAAGTGGTCTGCGATCATTAACAACTAATTCCCTGCACTTTTATCTTGATTACATTGATGGTAAAGGACTTGTTACACTGTTTTGTCAGTTTATTAATTTTTTATTGCTCGAAAATATGTCAACCGTTTAAAATTCTATTTAGAAAACGAGATAAAATAGGAATGTTAGAAGACATTTTGTTTTTGTATATTAACCTTCTATGGATTTTTTGTGATGTCGGGAAATCAGTTTCTGAATAGCAGAATTAGAAAATGATAAAAATACAATACTAATTTTTAAATATTGAATTGTCAAGAATTTCATGATTTCCGCGAGCTAAATTATAATATTTGACAAAGGTAAAAATTTGACTTTGAAGAACAGAAGGTTAAATGTGTCTTGTGTTACCTCAAAGTCCCATAGGGAATTATTAAGAAATTAAGATATTTAAGAAATTATTATTTAAAAAATGAATGAAAATTTAAGGGCATTGTTTTAATTTTTAGAAGGTTGCGACTATTATTGATACAACGATAAGGACACTAAAATTAAATGAAAGACAATGTAAAACATATCTTTCAAAGAATGTATCTAATATCTACAGCAGTAATTTCTCTAATTGATTAATTTTTCAATTAATGAGGCTAACCTACCACTCTACAAAATTCGAATCATAAAATAATTTGAACTTTAAACCTCATATATAACAACTCATGTATTTTACGCAAATCTGTGTCTATGAAGGAAACTTGTCTAATTAATAATTTCTTACAGATGTTCAAAGCTATCAATTTTACGATTAAATAATTTCAAGTTTAAATGTCAACTATCATCCCAGACACATCACCTGAATGTAAACTACATCGTAACACCTGTTATATCATATATATCCTAACACATCTCCCAACACTTCGACATATTAAACATTACATAACTACAAATAACAATTTATAACTAATCGTTACAAATACCTAGAACAAGACATAATATATAACTTTTAAAAGAATCTATAAAAAATCTAAAAAAGTAACTTCTCTAATTCATAATTCCTATGTAAGAAATCTCAATCGTTAATTTGAATAAAACAGTGACTATCAAATAATTTCCAATATAAATGCCAACCATCAAATTCGAGACACGTTACAATCTCAATGAAAATCTACATCTAATTAGCAATCTAACCGACCGGAATTCCCGGCAACTGTAAAGGGTTCGACTACCACACATTCAAGGATCGACGAGTACCAACCGGAAACTACCACTGGAACCGTCCAATCAATCGCATCCGAGTTTCTGAATACATTTACTGACCTACCGATCTCATCTCTCTCTCATTCTCTCTCTCTTCGACTTTCTCTTAGCCAATCGACGAAGGGTAATTAGCGCACTCGTTCGACCCTTCGTCGTAGAATTTCACCCTGCAAACTGGTTCCATTCGATGCATTCGAGGATGCACCGCGTCTAAAATTTCTCTCGCTATCTCTCCCCGCAAATCGGACAGACTGAAAAGAATTCAAGCGACGAACTTTCGAAGGCTTTCTGCTCAATCGTAGATCTGAGACTGGCTCTCTTCTCGATCGGTACATGTTTTATCACGCCGATCTACGAACTCTGTAGCCACCCCTTCCGTTTCTCTTTTAAATCCCTCGACCCTCGAGAAATCGTCTTCTCCTTCCACTCGAAACAGCAAACCCCATTCTCTACAGACACACTCCTTTAGAAGCTATAGAGGCGTTGTATCGCTCGAAATTTGCTCTTTTTTTGTCTCCGTTTTTTTTTCGACCCCCCCTAAGTCACCCTTTCTTTTCGAGGATGGCGGTGAGGATTACTAGAGAGGACGCCCTCGAATTCTTTAGTGTCTTGCACGGGGTAGACCCCCTTTGGACCCTGTCTTGGGGAGTCTAAAGCTTCAAAGGAGACTCGGAGGGACCAAAAGGAGAATGGATTGAATGCTGTCGCAGGGGTGTAAAGGATAAATTAGTCTCTTCCGAAGGTATTCAGATTTTTCGCGCTGAAATTGTTAATTGATCACTTGCTCCAGGATTGCATATTGTTTGTGATATTATGATTTTCATTTTTTACGAGAAATTTGTAGTATCATTTATGTTATTTGTGTACGAAAAGATTTTTTTATGAATAGGATTTTCTTTCAGAGTTGCACTTTTGTGCACTTTTATTGGATAAGTGTTTTGCGAAGTTTTATAGTTTTTGTTTAGATTGAAATGGGTTTCTGATTGGTTGAAATATTATAGCATTTGTCGTAAAGTGTGTGCCATAATATACGATAATTGAATATTATGATACTGGTAACGTTGATTCTTTTTTAGCACTGAATTTTTGGTCGCGCTCGGAATTTGATTAGAAAATAGCACATTGGCAAATGATAAAAATAGAATTTTAAATAATAAATTTAATATGACTTGAAAGCATTTAGAGAATATTTGTGGCTTTAAAGGAATTAATTATGATAGTTGGAAAAAAAATGTGGTTTCGAAGATTAGAAACAATGATTTATCTCGTGTTGCGTCGCAACCACAAAGACTTACGTAGGATCAGATAATTAATTGTAAGAATCCTTTCTAAACATCTGTCGGCGAGACGTTTTCTAGAAGCTTTCAATATTACGTATCGATCGTCTTTTGCAAGAAGACGTCTGAAATAAAACAACCTGATCCACTTTCATTGAAACGTCTCGCCAGACTTTTTCTACCCTTTGCGAGAAAAATTTCTCTTCCACGTTTTCCCATGAACAGTAACTTCACCTGTCGACAATACAATTAGCCTTTTCACACTACGTTTCTACGTACTGAAATTATTTTTATTCTTCTAGCATTTCTTGATAAATATGTGAGCTCTTTGAGTAAAATTCTTTTAGTTCCTTAGCCTACAACAACGTGTGGCACTCATAGCGCGGAAAATTGAATAGGAAATTTTGCGGTCTTTCAAAAACTATTGAATTAAAAATATCAGCCGATCGCGAAGCGGTCTCATTATTTCCATACTATTAGTATTACGTTCTATTATACGAAATACCAGAAATTTGATTTCAGGATTTAATTTTGAAACATTGCACGGCCGAAAAGAAATCGTAGGCCAAAGGACTAATATTAGTATCTGTTTGTATTGATAGTAATGAAAATTCTTCCGTCGATGAATCAAGGAATTACTTTGTCATATTTTTAATTAGCTTTGCAGTAATTATTCTATACGGAAAAAGTAAAGAAAATTTTACTACGTTGAGAGAGTAATACACGCAATGTCATGAAAGTCACCACCGCTACTGAGATAAATGGAATTTGTTATCATTTTTTAATGATAATATTCATAAATGTAAGTGTTGTAATATTTAAATATTCTTTTTAAAAACTTGAAGCACCGTCGAATATAAAGCTATTTTTAATTCGAACGTTTCTGCACTATAAAGATGTAATATAATAAAAAAAGCTAATTTTCAATTGAAGAATAGATAATTAAATAAATGAGGCTAAAGAAATTTCCTATATGTCTATAAACATGTGTATAATCCCATAGCACTTATAAAATTAAACGTTTTATAATACCGCGTAAAGATAACGCACAGATAATTATATCATTTGAGGGTATTTTCAGTGTGTAAATTTAATTAACGGTTTATCAGGAGCTGGCTCAAAAGCTGATACATAGACTATGTGAACGTGAGAAGCGAAGGGAGATAAAGAAGGGGTTGCTGGATGTACATACATAGATTGATATTGCGTCTAATCTCTGCCATGGTTGCCATGAAACTTCTGTCAACCGGTAGAACTTCGAAATTATAATCAGAAATGTTTGCACAAACTCCAATAGAGATGAAGCAACAACACTTTGGCCCTTTACATAATAGGGATATTGTCATTATGCCTTAATATTAGAAGTAACTTTCTAACTACAACTTCATAGATGTAAGTAATTACAGTCTTTTTGCAAATTTGTCCTCAAATAAAGTATGTAAAACAAGAAGTTAAAGGCGTCCAGTAAAAAAAACTACTGTCAATGAAAAATAAAAAGGGGTTAATTAAAATTTCTCAGTAGAAACAGTTTTCCCTAATGCAAGCATTGCATCGATGGAACGCAAAGTACGATTTCATTTGACAAAACATTATTGCAATTGATCTTAAGATAAGAAATAATTTGCTAATTATAGTTGAACAATTTTAAGTAGCTCCAGTCGACTTTCAAATCCACTCTCAAGTAATATGAGTAAAGTGACATAGTATAATGTAAGATTTTCACTGAAATAAACATTATTCATACAAAATTAACGGAGATTAAATAAATCCTCAGCACAGTCATTGTATCGACTAACGCAAAATACGATTTCTTTCGACACAACATTTTTGTAATTAACCTTAATATTAGAAATAATTTTTGAATTAATGCTTAACAGTTTTAAGTAGTTCCAGTCAACTTTAAAATCCACTCCCGACTAAAATGTCTAAAGTGAAACAGGAACTATATAAGATTTTCACGAAAATTAACACTATTTATACAAAATTAACACAAATTACATAAACCCTTAAAATAATCTTCTATCGCAAAGTACAATTTCATACGACAGAACGTTAGCCTCTTGCGATGTAACACGCGAATTGAAAATTAAAACAACTAATTCTATCATAAAATTCTAAATCAAGTTAACAACGCACATTAGAGTGATACACCTGAAGATAAAGTTCAACGCATAAATCAACGTCGCGTTTCCCGGCAGTGCATTGCGGTCATCGTGAAACGATTAACCCCTTTGCACTTTGCCGTTACGCCTCAGGTGACAAGCATGATTTTACCGTTCCATTCAGCCGTCAGGTTTCGTCCTATGAAAACATCGGAATCTCGATAGTGCTGGGTTAGAAGATCGATTTTGTTTTCTCGGTTTATAATGTAATTATCTCACGATGACACATACGCTTTCGTTATTATCCGTTCGCCCGTTTTCTCATCGGTTTCTTCCACCTTTATTTCCCTGTATCCCGCGCGTGAAACTCCGCGGAGACGTCGCATTTTCTTTGGCAAATTTTAATCTTCATTTGGGTCGTGAGGGAAATAACTCGGTGGAGTTTTACGAGGATGAGTAATTAGTGAGGAGAGGAGAGAACGTATCTCAAGATGTTTGCAGAGCTTGGTTTGTTAATTTCATAATTTGGATCTTGGAATTTAAATATTGAGTTTAAATAATACGATACATTTTTTGACGATTGAAAAAGGTTGGATTGATTTTTACTTTATTGGTTGTTGTATATCGAGGGAATTGTAAATTGTTAAAAGATTCATGAATTCTTAAGATTTCAGCTTTTGGATGATTTAAACAACTATTTTAAGGGTGACGAACAATGATGTGAAATTAATTCTAGTTTGGGAGCAGCAAATTAATTATTCGGAAATATATCCAGAATTAAATTTATGCAGTTAATTACACTTCAACTTCATGTCTTTTGAAGTACCAAATATAAGCGTAGTAGTACTCAAAATTATTTCATCTTCAATTAGTACTAAAATAAATACACCCTTACCTATGATTCACCCTGTTTTAATTATCTATTCACTACTCTCTTTATTTAATGAAAGAAATATAGATCTGCAATTACTAAACATTATTCCACTTCTAAGTAATCAACCGAAACAAATCCACCTCTTTCAGAAGTAGTAAATTTATTATGTAAGAAACTCATCCACTGTTAATTATTCTTTCATTGTCAAGTATCCTGAATTACTAATTGTAAGTATGAACCGAAAATACATGAAAATTAATCAGTATAAATCCAAATTATTATTTCCAAAACATAGCTAGTTACAATTTTTTTTATGTAGACATTGCAAATTAGATATTTTAGATCTTCTAATTAAATAATAATTAGGAGATTTCGAAAGAAATAGATTCAGTAAGCCAAATCATACATCCTTGCTTAAATTTTATCCCATTTTACAAATCTCCTGGTCGTTTGAATTCTCGATTCAAAATATTTTAGTATCGGCAAAATTAATCCATTTCAAAAGCTTCCACGAAGTAAATTCAAACCATCGTTTTGTGAAACAATATAATAATAATCTGCCAATTGGCGCGTACGTACTCGATGCACATTTTATTCCATTCTGATTATTCGTTCGTCGTCTCGTCGAAAAAACACACGCGCCTACGTTAAGCTTTTAATTGATCGAAATTAGTGCTACGCGGTTAACCGGTTGCCCGACAGAAATCCGTTTGCCGATAGGTAGCCAACCGGTTATATCGGTTAACCGCTTAAATCGGTTAACCACACAGGTCGCCTGTTCGATTTAGTCGTCTTAATCGACCTTGTTTTGTTTTTCTTCATTCTACCTGATAACTGGTTAGATTTTTATGGCCGACTTCTAATAGAAAAACGATATCTTTGCATATTCATGGGATGCAACTTCTACATATGCATAATTTCCATGTTTCTCATGGGTTCATCGTTGACAAATCGCCCGAGAAATGTTTTAGATCTTCCGACGATTAATAAC
This sequence comes from Cerceris rybyensis, assembly GCA_910591515.1. Taxonomy (NCBI): domain Eukaryota; kingdom Metazoa; phylum Arthropoda; class Insecta; order Hymenoptera; family Crabronidae; genus Cerceris; species Cerceris rybyensis. The sequence continues at coordinate 11,944,636 of OU342795.1, forward strand.
AATACATTTAAACTATATTTTATATTTATCAAGTTTTTTTGCTATCATTAGACTGCGGATGTTTATGCAAATTTCGAGTTTTACAAATGCAGGTGAGACAGGAAAACCTATCTAGGGATTTATTGCACTCAATAAATATCACAACAAATACCATACTTTAGATATTTTAGATATATTTTTATATTATGTTGTTTTGTATATTTTAGCCGTATTTAATTTGTCATAAATGCATAAAAATCCGCAGTCTGGCTATCATTTCTTGTTTTTTTAATTTCATTTTTATATATTTAACACTAGATTTACAGATGATTAATTTGATATATTTTAAATTGCCGAGTAAGACTGCCCAAATCAAACAAATGAAAGGGGCAGAAAATATTTAAAATTATGTTATATTTTAAATACATTCGAATTGATTGAATTAATTGCTTGCAGTCTAGAAAAATAAATGTTGAGAATTCGAAAGGTAAACCAGTCTTTCAATGTCAACGTTTATTTTGTACACTGCGAGCGATTAAAACAATGGAGTATTTGCAAGAACACTTTTTTTTGGAAAGAATTATAATAAATTAGAAAGAATATTTATAAAAAATTCACTGTATATAACTTATTGTTAGTCCACCGTCGTAAAGATGATGTTTAACAAACGCGAGTCAGATATTTCAAGGAGTGATTAATTATTTCGCAATTATTTGCAGAGTGGGAGAAATATTTCACTCGTAGTTTGTACTTCGCATAGCGAAGAGAGTTTTTAATTTTACTGAAACTCGGAGTATTGAGAGCATTTCATATTGAATGTATAAATAAATACTAAATATATTATTGCAAAGAAAATGTAATACTGCGTATGTAATTTACGTCAATCGTTCCATGTTACGGATTTTATTCAAAAGAAAATGATTTATCCTTGCTATTAATGACGAAAACATCATTACGCATTCACATTCGTAATTTATTATAATAAATCATCAGATAAATCTGAATTAAACAAATCTTATAAATATTATTGGAAAAGCACTCCAGCATTTGCAAGTATACTGTAACTTTCCAGATTGAACTCTCGTATCACTGTAAAGTAATAATACGGTTTGCGTTACATTTAAACATTTATTCTGTAACACTTTTTACATAAATAAATAGTGCAGATGTTAAAGATTGTTTCTTAACACCCAATAATAATCAGGCTCGGCTTCGATATCTCTTAGAATGTCTAAATGTTACTTTCAAATTATATTGTCATAAATACATAATACACTTTGCCACCACAAATAAATGAAATTATGTTCCTAGAATAAACTTTAACATCTCAAACAATTTATAATGTCTGCTTTGTAGTTGAGAATGTAATACCTCCGCAAATTAATATCTATATTACGTGTACAAATTCCAGAAGGACAGATAAGGTTCAAATTCAAATTACTCAGAAATTCCAATTTATTGTCAAATTGTATAAACGTGTTTGGAACTTCATCTCGAGTAATGTAGCCGCAACTGACGAAATTACGACACTTTTTTTCCAACATTGCACTGTACAATGTTCTGTCCTGGTATTTTACATATAATCGCCACTTACTCAAACAACAGCTCTGCGAAATTACAGCATTGAGGAAGCGGCTAACATTATGCTCCTTTATATACGTCGTCCTCGTAATTACTAATTACGTACGAGCTATTCGTGACTAATTGTCTCACATGTTACAACTCTAGCTTCTAATTCTGGAAACTTCAACGTCACATACGTCCCACATTTGAGGTGTCGAAAAAGATCTCTTTTATGAAACGTTAGAATTCAATGAGATTTATGTGACACTTCAGAGTTATATAAAGTTATTAACTATGTTCTTCTTATAGAAAATAATTGGCAATTGATAATGTAATATTTATGGAATTTTCTGTATCCAATCGATCACAAAAGATATACAAAGGAATTTCTTCAAATTTCGATGAAATTTTTCGTGGGATTGTACTGTAATTCGAAATACGAAAAACGTGTACGTTATTTTCTCTTGCGCTTTAAGCAAGGTGTGAAGTTTTCTCTTAAAATGAGAGCGGGATTTTCACTTTCTCGCTGGTACTTCTTAAATTGTAACAAAGGCAGAGGAGAGTGTTTGTAATGGAAATTGTGTGGTGTAATAAGAGTTAAAAATCTGCGCGTACAACATGATTAAAGAACTTTTAGAAGCATAAAGAGGTTAGAAAATTTAATTATGAAATTTTCTTTGTTATTATCAAAGCAAGAAAATTTTATTAAAAATTTGTTTTCTATTTTTCTATAAGTAGAAGTACAGGAAGTATCGATTTTAATCAAAGGGCTAGTCTTGCCCCTATCGAAAGAAGATAAATTAATAATTTCTAAGACGGAAAGAAATAAAACTTTCTTTATAGAATTCTGAAACACTAATTATGACGAGATATTTATTTCAAATATTTTTTAGTATTTGTTAAACGCAATACAGAAGTATCAAATTTAATTTAAAGGTCGATTCTTTACGGAAAACCTTCTACGAAAAGAAATTTCATATAGATCCTTGTTTACATGAAAAAAATAATCAAATAATTTGTAGAAGCTAGGAAAGTCCAAAATTATTATTTCAAATACTTTCCTGCTATCATTATATTCCGGAAGGGTAGCTTCCTCCCTTAGGAGACGTACAACACACAAACTACGCCATTATTCTTTTGCATCAATCCGTAATCCCACAAAACTTTCATAAAAATCAAAGTTACTTTCGTTTTCGTAAAATTCATCTATGAGTTTCAGTAGAATTTTACGAATCATTACTTCGGATTGCTTGACTTCCGTATTCCACACGAATTAAAAGCAACTTCAACGGAAGAGAAGTATCAATACCGATACGAATTTAATTTAGCAGGTGTAAAGTGTTACGTAACGGTTAAATGGAAGGATACATCCACATGCGACTCGTTAATCGTAATTGGGAAAGCAAAATACGTCCTAAATGTATGCCTGGTTGAAGGAAAATCACCAAAGCGGGTCAGATGGGAAACTTGTCTCCTTATACGATCAGGCAACACGACACATTACTCGGGGAGAAAGGGGGAAGTAGTAGTGTGGTCAAACTCGTTATCGTACATCCAATTAAGTCGTGTGCATGAGTCTGCCATGATGTGACTGGATACAACGGAACACAACATACGGATGATCAATGATTCTCGACGGGATCTAACGGTGCCTAGTGATCTAGGTCGCTTCGGGATGATGATGATGATGATACCTTTCGCTGATTTTCTATGTTTCACACGCAATACTGCCAACAACGTCAATGCATCTCACCTTTTTTTTTTACTTTACGTCAACATACTTTTTACCAGAGAAAGAGAGAGAAAGAAAGGGAGAGAGAGAGAGAACGAAAAAGGTATTTGTGGAGAGTAAAAGAGAGAATAAAGAAACGAGGAGAGAAAGGCAGAGAAAAGACTGAAAGACAAAGAGTGAGAGAGAGAGAGAGAGAGAGAGAGAGAGAGAGAGAGAAATAGGAAAGAGTGACAGAATAGTATGAAGAGAGACTCGCGGTTAAAACACTGAATCGCAATCGTACTCGATCGATCTGATCTGTTGTGGAAAAATACGAGTATTGTTGTTAACCTATTTTCTCGTAAACCGAGTATTTTTAGCTGATTTTGAAACGATATTATGGAAAATGATTGTGAGAGTAACATTATTGAGAAATGTTATTATAGTGCGTTGGTACAGTTTTTCATGTACTTTTAATTATAGGAATTCCATCAAAGGAAAGTGAAATGATTTTTACTTTCGATTTTAACCCTTTGCGGTCGGTTTCTATTGTTTCGACTACTGAATATTCTAGCTTAATAATTAGTTCTAATAGCTATATTTGCAATTTCAGTTACATTCTATAATTTATATTTCTCGGTTGTCCCAATGATTTGTTTTAAATTCAATAAATAACGAATAATATTGAGGAAAAAATTTTTAATTTCTTTAATCTTAAATTTTAATTTTAAATTTTAGAAGGAAAAAAAATTAACAAATTGTTTATTATGCGCGAGTGCTGTTGAATATGCATGCCCTACAAAAGTTTAGATTAATTTACTTATTTATCCAGTGCATCATCTAATTTCAAGGTTTTCAATTTGCCAAAATCTTCTGATGCACATATACAATACACATCCGTAAGAAAGTAAAAGTTTTAAGGTCAATGACATATTTCATGACTTTCGTTCAAGGCTACAAGTCGATGACCTACAGTTACGTCAATGAACGAGACACATAACAATTTATTTGTCGTCCATCATAATAGAGATCATAATATCAGTACACTGCCAACAGATGAGTATTTTTTAATAGACAATGACGAAGTCTTTAATTATCTTCATTTCGGTCTCCAGCTACAGACGTGCGGTGGAATTATCTACTGTGAAAGTGTTAATACAGCATCTCCTTTTCCATTGAGACTACAAACTGTATTATTAAACCAAAACTACTTATTACAATCGCGTATGTACTTCTTCGAAGCGGTACATTCCGTTTACAGTGTACACGTTTACCCAGGCGTGTTCCATGTTATTTTTAAATTTACTTTCGATCTCGAAGGTACTGTCGGCTCGATTAACGGACTGTGGAAGAAACAGCTTCATTCGATATAGGTATTTATCCATAATTATTTCTTGAAAGAGCATATTACCTTGAGCTTTCTTTTACTGATACCCCATCATTTCGACCTTACGATACATTCTCTAGCTATTTTACGCGATTACTGTACAATCAGCTGAAGCAATGAACCATAGTTCAGGCACCATGTTCATTTCACTTAAATGTTACTGCACGTCCTTCTCAGGAAGATATTTCTGTTATTTTTTTATTCACTCGTTGATATCATTGTCACATGAATGATATATTCTCATCCATGTACTCTTCATCGAACCCACTGTGCAATTACCTCGAATAATATAATCACAGACCTTCGATAATTCAGTGAAAAAATAAAATAATACTTCTCAGGAAAGTATTTGCATATTATTGTCTTAAACGGGTATCTTAGTTTACTTATTTGTGTGGTCTCGATTAAGTATAGTGTACAATTATCTCAAATGACAGACCCTAGGCCAGGCACCTCAATTATTGGAGCAACAAGTTTATAGTCTGATGGCAAATTTGTATATCATTTTCTTATTTGTCCGCCGATATGATTGCAATGTGGAGGGCTAACTGTAAGCTTACTGTAGAGCCAGCTCAAATATCAGGCCACATATGCGACACTTCACTTGTTCGTGTAAAGTGTTGCCCCTTGATAGTCTAATGGCAAATTAGTCCGTTATTTTTTTAATTTTTCACTTAAGTAATTGCAATATAAAAGCCTAACTTAACCGTTCATTTCTGATAAAGCTTACTGTGTACAGCCAGCTCAAATATCAGGCCACATATGGGACACTTCACTCATTCGACCATAGTGTTCCCTTTTACTAGTCTGATGGCAAATTAATATGTTACTTTTTTAATCGTTCATCTATGTAATTACAATATAAAGGGCTAACTTAACCGCGAACTTCTAATACAGTTTATTGTACAGCCAGCTCAAACGACAAATTACAAATGTGATATCTCACTCATTCGAGCATAGTGCTCCTCATTGATAGCCTAACGACAAATTACTATATTACTTTTTTTTTAGTTATTTACCTATGAAACTGCAATAGAAAGGGCAAACTTAACAACGAATTTCAGATAAAACTGACTGTTCAGCCAGCTCAAATATCACACCACATATGGGGCACTTCACTCATTCAGTCAAAGTGATAAGTCACAAGTAAGTCTAAGCCTCTTGACAGTCTAATGACAAATTTGTACATCATTATCTCAGATGGTACCGATAATATAGTCCTCCAAAGGGACTACCTTTTTCGTGTATTCTCTATCTACCTCATTATACATTCAACTCGAGTAACATCCTATACATTCTTTCCACATCCCACGTATCCTTTCAGACTAATCACACGCACTCAATCGTACCTAATTTTCTCCCTCGCAAATTGACAAATGTCCTCTACAAACTGAAAATTCTATCCATAATCGATTAACCTAACCGACAGTACTTACTACGTAAACGAACAACTAAAATCTATAGATGACAGTAACAATCATACCGCAAAGGATTAACAAATTTTTTAAGTAATAATTCAACGATTGACAAGGTCAACGGAAGGTCAATCGGATGTATTCCACAACAGAGAAGTCGAGGGAGTACATTTCCCGGTGTTAACATCCTGTCCAAGATCCCGCCGTCTCCGCGACCCTTTCGCATTTGCCTTTCTCTCTTTACCTGGATTCTGTCAGGGTCTGGTAATTAGGGACTCACAATAGACAATACACCGTGTCCCGGTCACCGTTGCTCCATCGTTCGTGCTCGCACCTGGTGGTCCACCGTCAGTTCACCAGGCCCGGCGACCAGGATTCGTACCTGCATCCTTGAAAAAAAGAGACAACAGGGGTTCTCAGCTGAAAACTCTTGGTCCTGCCTCGTTGGTGTCTCTTAATTCACATTTTCCCGTCTTTCCTCTTTCCTCTCCGCCGAGAGAAGAAGTCGTGGAAAGCCTGTGAAAAGCGTCGATGTCTTTTTTTTGTTTCTTTCGGTAACACTCGAGCAGAAAAGAGAAAAAAGATTTTAGAAGGTTAAGGGGGTGGGGGTTTTCTTGCACGCGTTGAAAATTCGATCAAGATAGGGACGTAACTATATGCATATGATTATCTGAGTAGACACGTAATCTCGAATAGTATATTTTTTATTTGGGGTGGAGGGTTGGGCGGCTATAATAAGGGATGCTGCGTCTTAACGTTGAAACATCAAGATCGTTCGATTGGTCGCCCGACTAATTTCTCTAATAACGTGAAAGGGGGAGAAAAAAAGTGGTTGGGGGGTGGAGTATACTTTATCGATCTTATCTGCTGAGCTACGGGTAATTAAAGTATATATCCTGATATGTAAGTGACACGACATACAATTATAAAACAAACATTCCTTTGGTGGAGAGTGGTGTTAAGAGAGTGGTAGAAGGTGACATAACTAACGACGAGTAATAATAATAATGATAGTAATGATGATAACGATAATGATATAATGATAATAATTATAATAATAATAATGATAGTGATATAATAATATAATATAATATAATAATGATGATGATAATAATAATAATGTACATCAATATACTAAAACTACATTATATATGGCGCGTAATTAATGAAATTGAAAAAACAATCACTCTAATTTAGAAGCGACAAAATGTTCTCTATACCAATCTGCCGCACTACCAGACATAGTGTTCGCCATAACTAATTACCAGTAAGGAATTCGCAGATCAAAATTAATTCTCAACTACAAGCGATGTATATATATACATACATCTGTACATGTATACATATATATACATATATGTATATATTTATATATATAGAAATATAATATATTTATTCTACGAACAGCGATCATTATGTAAACCTCGAGGCTCGTTAAATCGCCATAGATGTAAAAATAAACGGTCTTCTGTAACTAACGGGTCGCTATGTTATTAATTACGACGTGAGCTTCGATTGCAGGCTCAGCCACCTATTACCTAAGCATAGGAGAATGTACTGTAAATAGGGAAACGCTTAAGCCTCCGTAACCCGCAGTCTCTTACTATTCCATCACTCTAATACTTCCATATTTCGCTATAATACTTCAGTGATCCCTGTTTTTATACATCTTAAGATTCCATTGTTTTAATACTTCTCTCTTCCGCAAATAGTTCATTGATACTTTCTTTTACCACATTTTAATATCGTATCATTTTAATACTTCCCCCTTTCACGAATACTTTGGAGATACTTTTCTTTATGGTGTGGAAATGGCATTTAAAATTTGTATTTCTTTGCTTTCAAGAGAGTAAGTTAATTTAATTTATTTATATATTTAGTGTCTTAGTTTCTTCATTGTGATATGTAGAGTTGTAAGTATTATAAATCGTTTAGAAAGTCAGAAATTCCTTCGTGTAATAAAATCCGTATAAATTGAAATTAACTGTTAGTTCAAATGCTATTGTTAATTGTTATAATTGTAATGTATATATGTTATTGTTGAGTGCTGTAATAAAATTTAATAATTGTGTGATTGAATAAAAACGAATTTGTAGGAAGTAATAAAATTATTTATAAATTTAACAACAGCCGCGATATTGAAACTCATGTCTCGTTGATTTAATTAAAAATGGAGTACTTAATTATATTTTTATTAGAATATGCAAGAGATCCGGGTTATAGAGGGTTAGAATAAATCCATGGTACGTTTTGTGTCTGAAGCCAACGCAATTTATTTGAATTATGTAATGAAAGTTACGAATATTCGTTCTCAATGAATTTTCTTTTTATTTTCAATTTCTAAGCATCGTAATGGCGCAAGAAAATCATTATTGATACGAACGTATGCCCTTATTAAAACAAGTTTTCAACGTTACTACTTAATGTTATGGAAATGTATTCTTTTTTGCATTTATTCCACTCCGTCTTGAATTTCCTAATAGTAACAAAATATTAACGAAATAAAATAACTCTCGAATTTTGTAAGGTACTCAATCTGCATTTATTACTTAAGAATAGTGCTGCTTTTTAGTCTCAAAGTAGTTGAAACAATCAAACAGTCATTTACTATTCGAACCACCAAATTAGAGTATCGATATTATTGTTAGCGATAATGAAAATAATTGATTCTGTGTAAAGTCTTTCAATTACTGCATTTAAACTGCAGTCTATTGAAAATTGAAGAAATAGTAAAATTTTGAGTGTATATTTATTAGAAATATAATTATATTCGATGCATCAGTCAATATTCCCATCCAATGATTCTCATTGCTTTCAAAATTAGTCGTTAAAACATCAAAATGTTTGTGCGATTACATAATTCGTCTGTCCTCGATATACAAACACAATGACACTCTGATTATTCCATGTAATTAGACCTAAAAGTTGTTCGTCGAGCACGTAACGACATTTTGATAATTTCATTAAAATTGTGACTCCTCGAAATTTACCCGCAAGATAGACGATAATTCTGATTAAGCGAATATCCGCGTTACGATAATTATAATCATGAAATTTTGTTGTAATGCTAAAATAATATTTCCATCTTTGGCAAATCTATGGATTATATTTTGACACGGAATTTCAATAAATTTAACATGTTACACGCAGTGAGATTTCTGAAAATAATGGAATCTAATTTAGATTATTATAATATCTAATTTGTAAATTCATCAAAATTATGGTCGCACCTTTCAAATGAACTTTAGTGAAATATCTTGGGAAAAAGTCAGATTTTTTTTTGTATATATATTAGAAAAATTTGTAAAATAACAATACTCCGCGTTTAACACTAGAACTACCGACGTTAAATCTATCCTTTATTCAATATATTAAATAAGTATTTTGAAAAAGGACAAATCGAATGGCCGAAAGGATGATCAATTAGGTGATTTATGTCTTTTGTGATGGATGTAGAATTTTTCTTTTATCGCTCTTCTATGAACTAGACGAATTTTTGGAAATATTATGTACCAGTCATTTTGACTGGTTTGGTAGTTCTAGTGTTAACGTGTTAAAAACAGTATAAGGAGTTAAACATTAACCAATTTCATATTCATATGTATCCATGTCCTTCATAATACGATTAGTAATATTTTAAATATTAAATTGCGTCTTAACTAATTTATTCATACCAACTTCTGAAATAAATTATTAATTTGAAGTCATTAATTTAACCCTTTGCGGACTAGCAACGCATATATGCGGTCTGAGAAAAAATGTAGTTATAGTCTATCGCCGTATGTATACACGATTCAAATTGAAAAATTGAAATAAAACCGGTCAGATATGATTAAAAGTGGAGCAATTTATAACTCATATACATTAACAGCCCAAATTTTTGATAAAAAGGTGGTTTTGGAACGCCGAATAAATGATTATCTGTCAATATTCAAAAATGTCCCCGTCCGCAAAGGGTTAAAGGGTGTTTAAGACGTGATTGAGGATAAGGAAATAATGATCAATTTTTTAAGATTGGTTGAGCCGCCCTTAAGTTTTTCTAATGAAAGAATCCGATAGAATTCAGGTGGAAGTCAACGCGGTTAACCTTGTGCCATAATCTCAAAATGAAACGTAAACATACGAAACCCGCTCGCTATTTCAAAGCCGAAGAAAGTGTCTCATCGAGGCCGCGCCTTTTCCACGAAGATAAGAAGAGTTGAAGGCTGTGAATGTAGCTCGTCCGTAGGCGACGAGCGTGGAAAGTGGAAAAAGAAGTGGAGAACATGCGAAAGAGAAAAAGGGGCGCTTGATGACCCTGTTGCTTCAAGGTGAAGAATCGCATCGGAGAAAGCAGAGAAGTCGAAGAAACGAAAAAGAGACATAGAAAGATAAATAGTGAAATTGAGAAGCAGAGGAAGATAGAAACAGAACTCTTGTTATCTGTTAGACACAAGGAGAATATAGGGAAATAGAAAGAAAGTCTGTGACCCAGTGACAGATAGAAATAAAGGAAAAATATGTGCGCAGAAACTGAGAAGCAGAGAAAGATAAGGGGAAGAAAGAAACGAGAATCTTTCTCCTTATTGGGTCGAAAAAAGAGCACAAGGAAATACATAAAAAGACTGAGAGGCAGTGCCAGATAGGAATCTTTCTGTCTTTCAAGTAGAAGGACTGAGACAAAAAGAGGTAGAAAAATGAATAGAAAAACTGAGAATCAGCGGAACATAAAGACTAAAAGGAAGGAAGAAATAGGAATCTTGTTACCTATTAGATAGAAAGACTGAGCCACAGCAAGAGATAGATTGAAAGAATGAGTAACAGAGCAAGAGAACGAAACTCAAGACAAAAAGAATAACTTCAAAGAAACTGTATAAAATCATCACATATAGATCTGTTAAAAATAAAATCAAAAGAAAGTGAGGTGTACTGACTGAGAGCTACCGAAAGATGACACGCAAACAGACACAAAATCAGAGAGACAGATACAGAGAGAGGAAAAAAAGACAGCCTCTAAGGGACCAAAAAAAAGATGCATAGACAGTATACCGACAGAGAAAGACGTATAGAAAATCAAAGAAATAAAGAAGATGCAAAGGAAGTCAGAGAAAGAGAGACAGTAAAGTCGCGATACCCTCCAAAACTGTGCACAATGAAGACCGAAGGTGAAAGAAGAGTTGACATTAAAGCAGATTGAGGGCGATATTCGTAGTAGTTACCCAGGGGCAAGTATACCACCGACGTGTCGTTTTTCACGTGTTACCCCATACGCACAAATAAGAATTTACATCGGGGAGAAAAACGCGAGCGTCTCACCCAGGGGAGAAAACCAAAGGTGGTTTATAAATATTCGAAGGGGTGTAAACGAAGCGGAGGGCTTTGACGTCGATGATTTATCCTCGTGGAAAGTCGAGACTTGTCGGATAATCGTTAAACGACTCTACGATGATACGTGTAAATAAGATGCAATAACCTCAAAGGAGTTTATGTGAGGAGAAAGGAAGGAACTATGGAGAATGGAATAATAAAAGGTATACGAGAAGTGTGGAAGTTCGAGGAAAAACAAGATGTTCAGACAATTACGAATGCGCTTTACGACCTACTCCGTGCTTTGCAATCTCTAAACGGTCGTCGACTGTTTGCGTGGGAATTTAATTTGCCCATCGATGTACTCTGTGGGCGTTTCAATGGGTTTTGCGTTTCCGTTCATGGGATAAACGTTTTAAATGGCTCGGTAATTATTATCGATGAGGTTTTATACAGGAAGAGTCTTTCTTTGGTAAGAAAGTATCGAAGGATAAGCGTAGAATTGATGGTTTTGTGCTATTTAAAGGTGGAGCGGGTCTGGACGAGTTAAGTCGTCCTCTGGTCTGTCGTTTTCACAGTGAGAGTACTTCAACGAAGGAATTTCTCGGTTAATGGGAACTTTCGTGTTCATCCTACGTTTTAGTTTGGGCAGAAATAATTAGAGCAAATTTTAACACTAGAACTACTAAGCAAGTAAAAATGACTGGTTCTTGATATATTTCAAAAATTCTCCAAATTCAAATAGCAGATATTCTACGTTGATCTTATAAAATACAGGTGGTTGAATCGATCGTCTTTTCCACTTCTTGATTCACCCTTTTCCACAGTACTTATTTAATATATTCAAGGTGGATAGTTAAAAGTGTTAAAGCGTATGTTGATTTTCACAGCTATAGTAAAAATGTGGTGACGTTGCGTTATAACGCAAATATAACGCAATTAGTATAAAATGCATAAAAGTATATGGGTTAGAGATTATTAATATGCAAATAGATTCCTGCAATATGATGTGGCCATAGAAATCTTTGTTTCCTAAAAATTAATTTTTTGAAAGCCCTTTGAATTCTACCCAAATTCTCCGCCAAAAAAGACTCAAGAATCAAGAGAAATAGTACAGAGTTCTCTTGATTTAGTTTACAAGCTCAAAATCCAATTAACACGTCGACTGCCATGGGGGTCACCGGTGATTGGCGTTACTGAATTCAATGAAATTTCATGTGGCTTTTCAGTAACTATAAATTTTCTAACACCTTCAGTATTTAAATACAGGTATTAAAAAGATAAAATTCTGTTGAATATATATCTATTTGTATCTCCAATGTTTCAGCTTTACAAAAATGGGACTTTAACAGGAAGCGTACCGCTTCAGTAAAAATGATAAAACGAGAGAAATATCCAGTGTCGTTGAACGTATTAATCATCTAATAATATAATACAATACAGTAATAAATAAAAATTGTTCAAGCACACACTTTTAATACAATATATGTTTAATAAGATTTTATTTATCCCTCGGCTGCATCATACGCAAAAGAGGCAGAGTGAAATAATCGCGGAAATCTTGAACAATGCAACTGCAGCCTGCATCTGCATCCAATGCAAAAGTTCGCGATTCCAACGCATAAACGAGCACCGAGAAAGACCTCATTGTGTAGATCATAATGCCAGACAATCCTGAGCAATTATACTTTCCCTATTATTCACTGCTTAATAGATAATCTCTGTGGATAATCTATGAAACAGTTGCAAAATTAATCACGAATACCTGTCCTCCGTAAGGAAATACCTGCACCATAGAATCGTAACGAGGTGAAACTGTAACGGGGGATCGATTCTTAGAAAGAGAAAAATCGAATTCCATTAACAGATAAGAAGAGAAATCGCTTGAACAGGCAACGTGCTTCCTGGAAAATGAAGGCCAGTCGAATGATTTCCACGGTGCTCTCCTTCTCGTTTTTCATCTTTTTCCTTTTTTGCCCGCCTTCTGCGATCGATAGAACGAATGTAAACTGCGACCTACGCGATCGTCCTACGCAAAGATTCGCGAATGCAAATTGTAACTTGGTCAACCTAGGAGAGAACGAGAGAGCGAGAAGGTAAACGCCAACGTATTACTGTTATGAAGAACGTGAAATGATAACACTTTGAAGGACCCAAAGGTTAACCCTTTCCGCCCTGAATTATTTCACTAATTTTTGAAGTTAACAAATATAGTCTCCGAAAATTATCTATTGTTGATTATTTATTTTTACTTAATATTAGGACGAATTTTAGGTACCGTGGAATATTTATGTTGGGATGCAAAATTATTGTTGACTTCGAAGAGTCGATAATTAATAAATGACACGTTAAGTGCTACAGAAAGCTGTGTCGAGTGTAGCTTGAGAGACAGAGAAAAACAAATTACTGTCTTCTCGGAAGTTCTAACTTTCTAGCCTTAGATTTTATAACAACAGTATCCAAATTATGAGTAATTTTTAAAAGGACAACGTCAGCTTTTGATAAATTGGTATTGAGCTTTGTAATAAACTATTCTGGCTTGCTAAACTATTTTTTTCTTGGCCCGCTCCCGAAAAGTTTTCTCCATCGTTAGGTAAACAAATTAAATTGGAAGAGAACGGTATCTTTCTCGTATTTTCGATTGTTGTTTCCTATTTGCGAAAATCGTTACATGTACGAGCAAGGTCGAGGGACAATAGTGGTTATAGAAGTGCCAAGCAAAAGGCTTCGGATGCTTTTGTGCTACTTTAGAGAGATCTTTTCAGGTTCTTGTTATCATTTATGGCGAAGGTCTATTTTTAGTATTAACACACTGAATATCACGGTAGTCATCGATGATTGGCGTTATAGAATTTGATGAAATTTATTATTACATTTAAATTATAATATTCACAAGTTAGTTTTATCATTTCCAATGAAGTGACACTTTTTCTGTCAAATTTACATTTTTATAAAACAGAAACTTCAAAGATACAGATAAATAGATATTTGGTAGATCTTTGTTTTTAACGTCGATATTTAAATATTCAGTATATCCGAGAATTAATAACTATTACAATTACAAAATTACACAAAATTTCATTGCATTCAATAGCGCCGGTCACTGATGACCCCCCATGGCAGTCAACGTGTTAATAACTTTACCGTATGGATTATTCATTCAGATTTGTTGCACCTGAGTCAAACTAATTCCGTGAAATTTGCAACGTTATTCATTTGTATAAAATGACAACATTGGGAAATATTATGATGATAGCGCATACCTCAATGTATACTAATTAAAAAAAACTGGCATAAGACTGCAAAGTGATGACTAATTTACATTATTTACATTCTATAAATATAAATTCTAAATCAGGCTTATATTCAAACGCATGATGAATTCCCTTGTATTAACACTAGAACTACCGGCGTCAAATCTAACATATTTTAATAAATGAAGTAAGTACATTGAAAAAGAGGGAATCAAGCGGCGGGAAATTTGATCGATTGTGTGATTTAAGTTTATTGATATAGACGCAGAATATTTATTCTATGACTTTTATATAAACTTGGACAATTTTTTGAAAAAATTATGTACCAGTCATTTTGATTGGTTTGGTAGTTCTAGTGTTAAGATATTTCAACCCCACCCTAATGCACACATGTTAAAAAACCCTATTGTATTATGTAAAATATGGCATATTTTACGTAAAGATTGATTCTCCAAAAATTCACTACTGCGTGAAATACTTTGCTATCGTGGTACAAGAGTTATACCAAATGTTATGGAACTCTTCAATGTCGACCTTTGTGACTTTCTACCTATCAACAAGAGCAATAGGCCAAAGTAGAAACAGACAGGCAGACAAAAAGGAAGAGGGAAAAAGGCGTACAGAGAGACTAGGGCAAAATATTTCTACCCGTCATAGAAGCAGTGAAATGGATAAAGGAAAGGGAGAAAAAAAGCAAAGGGGGAGGAGAGAGTGAACGGAATTGAGAGACAAAGGGAAGACATAGTTGAAAAAAAAGAGAAACAAGAGAGAATAAAACCAAAACGGAAAAAGTGAGACAACAGAGGACAAAGAAGAGACAGAGAGAAACGTCGGGTCAATATGGTTCCTAGATCAAGGAAATACCATTGGGTTATTCCGTTAATCCGCCCGCAGCGTCGAAATTCGTCGAATACGAAGACTTTTGTGCGACGTAGATCGTCAAAGGACAGGTCAAATTGCCCGTGCCCGGAATCGCCATTAATTAATTCAGGACCGTTCTCGACACCGTCGTCGGGACAATTTCGGTCTTACGTGATCGACGATAAAAGATTCTATACAGCTTATCATTTAGAGGATCCGTTATTTTGTCGTCCCACCGTTAATTATTTACCAGTGCAGAAACTAATTAATACGTTGACTGCCTCGACAATTTTCGAATTCCGGTTCAAGAATCCAATTTAATTTAGTCATATCACATTACTAAAAACTGTAATTTTAGTACAATGTAATCATCAAAAAGCATAGAGAATATGCTTCTTCAAAAAAATCTTAAGAATTATCTCGTAGATGGCAGTCAATGTGTAAAAAAAGATTACGCCGAAAGTATCATAGATGTCAGATAATAATTATTATATTATAGAAAGTATTTCTATCTATTGTCAACATAAAATTAAAATAGTGCCACTTACTACAAAACTGAGAACGGGAGAGATTAGAATCTGGTTGGAAACAACGTTGCTGCAAAGCATGGTTGCAAAATTTTGATGCAGTGAAGCTGCAGGATTCTCAATGAAAGTAGAAATCTTAAGAATTATCTCGTAGATGGCAGTCAATGTGTAAAAAAAGATTACTTCGAAAGTATCATAGAGGTAAGATAATAATTATTATATTATAGAAAGTATTTCTATCTATTGTCATCATAAAGTTAAAATAGTGCCACTTACTACAAAATTGAGAACGGGAGAGATTAGAATCTGGTTGAAAACAACGTTGCTGCAAAGCATGGTTGCAAAATGTTGATGCAGTGAAGCTGCAGGATTCTCAATGAAAGTAGAAATCTTAAGAATTATCTCGTAGATGGCAGTCAATGTGTAAAAAAAGATTACGCCGAAAGTATCATAGATGTCAGATAATAATTTTTATATTATAGAAAGTATTTCTATCTATTGTCAACATAAAATTAAATTAGAGCCACTTACTACAAAACTGAGAAGAGGAGAGACTAGAATTTGGTTGAAAACAACGTTGCTGCAAAGCATGGTTGCAAAATGTTGATGCAGTGAAGCTGCAGGATTCTCAATGAAAGTAGGAGACTCTGTTGCTACTCGGGTGAAGATGATCAACCGAGCCACAGGTAGAAATAATGGAGTTGATAGGACGTCTCGATGTTCACCGGCTGACGGTTGGATCGATACTGAGGATTTTCCGAATTTCCAACGCGCTAGGACGGTCGCTTCCCGAGCGTTGGAGATAAGAGTGGGGATTCTGACCTTTTGATTGGTCGACGGTAGTATCTTCATAGACGTGAATTTCCAAAAGTTATAGACACTTCTAAGATGTCCTTTAACGACTTATTCTACTGTCTATTATTAATTTTTATCAAATAATAACAATAACCATAGTTATAAAAGAAAATTTATACGAAGAAAATGAAGAAAAATCGTTGTTGAAGACAGTTTTCGTTTAACACTAGAACGACCGGCGTTAAATCTATGACATTTAAATATATTATTAAGTACTTTGAAAAAAGGGAAATAAGAGGTGGAAAATATGACCGGTTCGGAAATCTGTGTTTTATAAGATCGGCTTAGAATTTCTAGTCTCGGACTCTCCTATAAACTTAGGAAATTATTGGAAAAAAATTGTATATAAGTCATTTTGACTTGCTTGGTCGTTCTAGTGTTCAATACGAAAGCAGACTAGAAATTGCAATTAATTTTGTTGAAATTCGAGGGAAATTTCGACGAAAAAGAGGGAAATCGATAAAAACTGTTTCCCATTCCATCAAAATATTTTTATGTTATTCCACGTAGTAACAACTTGCACGAAAATCAAACAAAAAACCTCCAAGGTAAAACACAGCAAGAAAAATCATTTCAGAAAAACATGCACGTAGTATTTCTGACTATTTCGAATCATGCACCGTTATTAAAACTTCCTTTCCGTTCGGCGCTTTCGTGTTTTATCGTGAGCAGCAAAATATTTGTCGAAAACGTAGTAAAATCAACACGCAGGCAAATGTAGAATTTTCAATCATCCAAGAAGTGGTTTTAAATAGTCTGTGATCGTTTGGAGGGGTTTGTAACAAGTGTTGCCAAAAAATATCTGCATTTTGGAGATAGTTTCTATAATATTAACCCTCTCACTGTCGTCGACTAACAAGAAATGTCTCCAGAGTTTTTTTAAAGTTTGCCTGTGTTGCAGGAAAAAAATTAGTTAATAAATTAAATTGAAAAATTGAAGTTTGAGAATGTTGATTGTAGTCAGCGTAACAAAGTGCAGTGAATTTCGTTTTAATAAATTCGCAAAAACGCGTGTGGGAAATAGAGGGTGATATTTCGTAAAGGTATTGTTAACACTAGATTTACGGATGTTGATACACCTATTTTTCTGAAGTGAGCCAATTTGACTCATGCAAGAAAATTGAAGTCTTTTTTAAAGAAAATAGTTTTTAATTATCAATTTAAATAAAATATTCATTATTAAATAATTAAACAATCAATGTATTATACATATAGTAATCAAATTTTAAGTGAGCCAAATTGGCTCCGTAAATCTAGTGTTAAATACAAAAACACAGTGGTTAGGATAAATGAATTAGTTGGACAACTTTTTTGAATATCTCGCAGCAATGTATGTACCCAATTTGAAGCTGTATAATTTTAAAATTAACACTTTACCGACCGGTACTTTTTAACATCTTACCCACTTCTGGTCGGTCACTTGCACGCAAATATTTCCCTGATACTGATATCTCTTCGAAAATTGCAAAGTTTCTTCACTGAGTCCTTGGCACAGTTAACCACAATGAAAAATAACAATTTATTAATTTCTGTAGCGACCAATTAATAAGTTAAAAGCCCAAACGTGTTGGGCCCGAAAAGTCGATTACTCAACTACCGGTCGGTAAAGTGTTAAGATATGAAGTAACATTTTAGTTATTTTGATTTCAGTTTAAAAGCAGGCCAATCTTATGTTATTTTTAGTTAAAGTTACCGGTTGATAGGTAAAACAGTAGGATGATGAGAATATGAATATGGTCTCATAACCGGTTGTTCAAGCCTCTATTTCCATATGTCCCATAGTCCAGGATGAAAGTAAACTATTATATAAATTAGTGATAACGAAGGGAATAATATTTTGTCAATATATTCTACAAAGAAAAATATGTTGCACATTTTGAAAATGTGAACGGGATGTTTGATGGCTTAGTACTCGTTCCATTCAATAAAAAGGAACTTTAGTAATTAATTTAAGTAAGGTAACTCCATAAAGGAAAATCTAGCAGAGTAAAGTCTTCCTTCCTGGAAGATCAGTTCGTAGCATGCCTCTGAGAAATTAATTCTCGGAATATACTTTTGACGATCTTGAAAAACAGACTGGATTTCTGTGGGGATTGTAGCTTTTTAAAGCAAATATTAAAAATGTCATATCTTTCTAGTCGTTTTAAAAGCTTTTCAAAAATTAATCATCACTATTACATCTATAGTACTGAGGTAACAGTTTACTAATATTTCGACAAAATATTACGAAAATATTTTGTGAAAAATCCTTGCATCATTCTAATTATAAGAAAATCTCTCGAATATATCGACGTTCAATATGATATTTCAAGACCTGTTCAAGATATTTTTAAAAAATATATTTTGAAAAGAGAATAGCTCAGTCACAAGTATGGCAGATCTTATTCTCTCTTGCATTGTTTTAATTAAAAAAAGATCTCTAAATTATATTTGACGGATTAATATTTTTGAAAAATAAATTTTGAACAGAAAATAACTAAAGAGTCTGATATAAGTCAAATCTCATTTCTTCCTTCCTGACACTGATCACAAAAATTTATCAGAACTGAATATATTTTAACAGTACCTCGTTATCAGAAATATTTGCAAAATTATTTAAACACATTAAACCCATGAAAATATCGCCGAATAACATCTTCGATTCTCGAAATTTCCGGAGTAAACACGGCATGGAATTAATCATGGAACATCGTCCGACCAAATAACACATAAAACGACAAAGCGGCGGAACGAGTGCCAGTTGTATCAGATTCT
Organism: Cerceris rybyensis; assembly: GCA_910591515.1. Classification (NCBI taxonomy): domain Eukaryota; kingdom Metazoa; phylum Arthropoda; class Insecta; order Hymenoptera; family Crabronidae; genus Cerceris; species Cerceris rybyensis. Next base: position 11,964,228 of record OU342795.1, read on the forward strand.
CTAATTACTCGAATTAATCGACAGTATCGGTAATAACAGACGTACTAATTAATTAAATAACAACCACTCAAACGTACCTTCACGCAGAGCCCGTTCAACGTTATAGCACATATACATACATATGATATCGTAGAGACAATGATATATCCCAGTGAACGATAAACGAGTGACTTAATTGCCTTCGTCGAACTGAACTCGTTTTCTTCTCACCAGGGTAAAAGACATCGCATGAAACACTGCGTAACGTCACATTTCTTGTGATTCAACTCAGAAAACGAAGATTTCTCTCTCTTATAGTCCAGTCAAATAAGACTTTGAAGGTTACAAAAATTCCCATAGAGCTAAAAATTGGTATGGATGTTCAGAATACTATTATAAATGAATTGTGAAAAGTCCCCATCAATCCCCCTTGTGCAAAAAATTTTATTGATGGCGAAAGTTTGCAAAAATAGGGTTTTCGCGTTTTTCAGTTAAACGGCGAGTTTTACAGCAAAACTAGTTCAGACAAAAATTGTAGATCATCCGATTCTCTACAAAAAATGTATCCACACTTTTTTTCATAAGTATTGCCATTTCCGTGATACAGCGGTTCAAAGAACTGAAAAAATTATTTTATTCGTAATATGCACACGTTTCCACACCACCTATGAGGTAGTGTGCTTGGCGCTTTTTTTTAACGTGGTTTCCCCGGTAGGCCTATTCCACGATCTATTGTGATCCTATTGAATTCAAATTGAGTATTGAAAATGATGAAAGCTGTGTAAATTATGTAATATATAAATGAAAAAATAATTTGGAAAAATTATTCGTCGGATTCATAATAATCCAATGGAACTTCTAGTGTACTGTCTTCGTTTTCATCATCTTCTTTTTCTTCATCTTCCTGCTGGATACAAATATGTTCTAAAAGTGATACATCATATGTCTCATCACTGATATCGTAATTATCCTCATCTAGTATCGATTCAACATTGGAGCACGACTGTCCTTGACAATTGGTACATGCTAAAGAACAAAACAGTCCAACCTTTTTACAGCCGCATTTAGCATTGCAACCTTTTTTGCAATTGCAAAAGATGGTGTTAAGGAGTTTTTCTGGTGCAGGTGGGAGTAACGTATGAATTGGTTCCAATGCATTGTCAACTAACTTCCAACCCCAGTCTTCTGGATCCATTTTATTACCAAGCCACACTTGAACTTGATAATATACCCGGAATAGATGTTGTTGAGCAGCAGCAGAGGTTGGGGGAAGACAAGCTAATTGCACTTGTTTTTTATTATAAGTTTTTTTTTGCAAAATATAAGTATCGGAGTTTATCCAAGCAGGTAACTTTTTTTGGAGCTCCGTACATAGAAAGAAGGAAGTGAATTCCATTAGTGATTATAACTGCACATGAATTTTTACAGATGTCTGGTCTTTCAGGTACTCCGAAAACTCATCACCTCTTTCAATACTTGCATCAATTAATGATTTCATGCCGCGATCAACAGTAACAACTCCACTTTCAGTCAAAGGTTGACTACAAATAAAGCAGAATTGCGACATTTTTTTTTAAAAACAGTAAAATGCACAAACTTTGTTACAAAATATAAGCGATAGCCACGAGTTGTCACTACGAAGGAATGCTTACGACTAACAGTATTTTGTTGAGTATGAGACCTTTGAAACGGAGAGGTATACGAGCATCGCCACGCTGACAATTGAATGGAAGACAAATGTTACTCAAGGCCATGGGACTAAATTAAAATAGGGGCGGAGTTTTTGACGTTCATTTATATTCTAAGAATTTTATAATTTGTATGTATAAGACATAGGGACTCATATTTGCACTCGTATAACGGTTCAAAAATGTATATAAAAGTACATTAACGTGCATATTACGAATAAAATAATTTCTTCAGTTCTTTGAACCGCTGTATCACGGAAATGGCAATACTTATGAAAAAAAGTGTGGATACATTTTTTGTAGAGAATCGGATGATCTACAATTTTTGTCTGAACTATTTTTGCTGTAAAACTCACCGTTTAGCTGAAAAACGCGAAAAACCTATTTTTGCAAACTTTCACCATCAATAAAATTTTTTGCACAAGGGGGATTGATGGGGACTTTTCACAATTCATTTATAATAGTATTCTGAACATTCATACCAATTTTTAGCTCTATGGGAATTTTTGTAACCTTACTTCTATTTTAATGATTAATTTGACTGGACTATACTCCTTTCACTCCGTTTACTCTACTCAGTTCCTCTCTCATATTTCTCCTCTCTTTTCTCTCTTACCCTCGCCATTTTAATATTCTCCATTCTGATCTTGAATCTCTTACTCCCACCCTTCATTTTTTAGTGTAGGCATATACTTATTACTCTTTCTCTCTCTCTGAAGTTTCTCAGAAAGAAAGTTCTTCTTTTTACTATAATCGATACTTTACTTTCTACCTTTCTGCCTCAGTATCCTATCTTTACCTCTAATCCTCTCTTCGTTTGCAGTTGCATCCATTTCTTCTCTCGCTCTTTTTTCTTGCAACTTTTGAGTCCTTGTCTTCTACGTCTCCCTATTTTTCACTTCTCCTCATTCTTTCTTCCTTTCTATTTCTTTATTACCCTCTCCCACTGTTTCATCCCCTTTTCTTTATTTCAAAGTTGTAAGGATCTTGAAGAGTGCACTTACTCGGAGCTCTGGGGTCGTAAGGCCCATACCTGGTGGACTCAGCTACTCTGTGAGTCCACCAAGCCTCCTGGAGAACGCTGCGGTACACGTACGCAAAAGCACGTGAATGCAGTTGTTTATACGCGCAATTGAAATAAACAGAGAGAGAACACAGGCTTGCAGTAATTTCAGAGACGCCAACTACCGATCACGTGGACTTGGGAATGCAGAGGCGTTCATTCACGCACGTATGCGTGCGACGTGCCGCGGAAAGATTAAATTACTGGCGCATTGCAATGTATTGTGCGATGCTGAAGAGAAGACTGGCGGGACTCGAAATGTCTCATTTACTTTGCTCATTATGCGATCGGAAAAGTGGATGCGAGCGTTTAGCAAATAGAACGTAATATGTAAATGTAAATGGGAGAATAATGGTATTGTATTTTTTGGGTTCAATTGATAGTCTTTTCGTGTGACTTGCCGTTTTAAGTGGATATCGAACCACTGGTGCCAGTATGAATTAAATGATAATTTAGGAAAAAATTCTCAGAGTTCATAAGTGGATTAGAATTTTAGCCTAATGATTGAAAGCACGAGTGTTTATTTTTTTAGTCGCATTAGTCATTTCTCGTCTTTTGCATTATTTTTTTTGGATTTGAATGACATAATCATTTTCCTGCCGGGGTGATAATTAAGGGATAACTTAGCAAAAATTTTAATTACGTTGTAAACGTTTTCGGTAGCGAAAGAATGCATGCTTTTCAATACAGATATTTTCTATAATCAATGACATATTAATTAAAATTAATATGATTATATTCTCGTCCGTTGAATATTCATATTTCTTTAATAACAGCAGCAGGTGCAGATACTGAAGAACAATTTTTAAATACACTAAATCATTATTAAATTCCAAAACTGAAATTACATTGAGGAAAAATTAGTTTTGCATGAGTCACGAATTTCGTGTGGCACTTTCGCATTGAAATTTCTATTGTTTGAATTCATCGACTTAATGCAATGGTCTCTCGTAATTAGTTACTTCTATGCTTTCATGGACACTAACAAAGCACTGTTGTGTGAATTATTATTGTATTAAATAATTTTGTCGGGTACAAGTAACTGAGAAATACGGAGTTTCCCTTAGATTGCAAACAATTTCAAAGTTTAAATCCAACCTGAGAAATTCTCCAGCATTCTCCAGCACTTCATGTTGCTAGTTCTGCCGTGAGACGTTTACATTAAATTCTACGAAACTCTAAGATTTCCATTTTTCAATGTTTAAACCCATGACAATTTCAAGATTTCGGGTAAGAATTGATTACGCGATGAGATATTAGCAAATGTTGAAGAAAATGAATTTTAAATAATCATTTTAACTAGATTTCTAAAAGTTTAATTGCACAACGACTTCAATAATTACATCACAATATTATGTATCAAAAATTAAAAACGTATTTGCAGCTCATAACATTTCAAAGGCTATAATTTGCATTTTAAAAATATCACGAAATCATTCCCTTTCATTAAATATTCAGAGAATATCACCTGAGAGGATGATAAAATTCGAATTCTAATATCAATTAATTCCCCATCGATATTATCGAATATTTAATACAAATGATACGATATCGGTATAAATCAAACAGAACGATGTTTAATGGCCCCAGTTGATTATAATTTCACGCGGGAAATTTTCGCGACACGCTTCGCAAATCAAACGTCATGCAATTTAACGACTCTGCAAATGTCTGGGTGTGTCCGCGTTTGAATTGCATCGCGAATCTTTCCGCGACACTTGCACGCTAGAAACTATTCACAAAAGATTTGTCGCGCAAGTCTTCACCCAAGGAAACTTTCGAAAAGATCTTGAAATGACAATTCACGCCAAGCGTAAAAACAGAGAAATTATTTTATGCAAGATATAACTTTGAAAATTGCAGTAAATAATTTTGTTCAAAGGTAAATATGTATTGTCAAAAATTTAATATATGCTGTAGATTCTTCTCAAAGACTCGGAGCATTATAAAAGGCTGTCGTATCGATTGCGACTATATTTAAATATTTATTTATAGCTGCTTACGTTACACGGCGGACGATGTAAAAATTACTAGCGTGTAACTAGTTAAAATTATACGCGCATGAGTAGACACATTTTTGAGATAAACTGCATCGAAAATTCATCCATAAAGAGTTCCATCAAAGTTGGCATTTTAATTCAATAAAAGATCCCTGTTGAAAGCAGTTGACTTAACACATCGAATGTTGGACCTAGTTTTAGGGTGAAATATGTAGCATATACTATTTTATCTGCAAGTTTAGAAAGTTGTCTTTATTGACGTGAAGATATGACTTTATTAGAGAAACTCTATAGTATCAAAATTTTATTGGAAATTCACCCACAAATATTACATCGAAATTAGAATTTGGATTCAATGAAAATAATTGTCGAAAGTAATTTTTAGTAATATTTGAAATACTGGACTTAATTTTAAGGTAGAATATGTGGAGTATATTGTTTTATTCACAAATCCTGAAAATTTATCTCTTTATTGATGTAAAGATGTGATTTTATATAAGAAACTCTACAATGTGAAAACATTATTGGAAATTCCTCTTAAAATGGCCCATCGAAATCAGAATTTGAATTCAATGAAAATAATTGCCGAAAGTAATTCTTCTTAATATTTAAAATATTGGACCTACTTTTAAGGTGGAATATGTGAAATATATTGTTTTATTTACAAATTCAGAAAAATCTCCTTATTGATATAAAGATGTGATTTTATTAGAAAAACTTTCGTTTCAATATCAATTAACAAAATAGTCCAAATAGCGACGATATTTAAAATTTTAACAAAAAGAAACAAATGCCTTATCAGACGATATTTATAAGTAGGTATTGCATAAATCCATCAAAATTCCCGAGACTTCGACCGCAATTGTAACGAAAAATCGTTCTCCAAAGAAAGCGTCGTTGAGATCTGATTTATGATACATTTACGAGAATGTAAGTACGTGCACGCACACGATATCCCACGAACGGCCATATCCCATCAACGAGATTTTCCACGTACTCCTTGTAATAACAATTTCATGGCGCGGATCTTCTGAATATTCCATCAAGACTGGGTCACAAAGGGGAAGAAAATGACGCAAGAGTTTTTACGTACGTTTCGCAGCTGCTATAGTTCCCGATTCGATGTGTCGGGTTAATGGAACGTACAAAAGAAATAACTATATCCTCGTCTATTATCATGAAATTATACGTCGTATTTAATTATCCTGACTTCCAAAAACTATTGCAAAATGAAAAGTATGAAAAATATTATGAATAATTCTTCATAATTTCTACTAAAAATTGGCAAAATTGCAGAGTGTTTACAGAGAGAATTGCAAGGTTCTAAATTGAATTACATTGTGTAGAATTTTCCATTGTCACGGATACTGCATTTTTAAAAAGTTTCCCCTTTGAGATACGGAAATGCACGAACTTTTGTAAATCGAGCAGCTTTATATTTTCGATATACAAAGTTGTTGAACATTCTATCTAGAATTGGAAGTAAGCAGTGTTGGAAATTAATTATCTTCTCGTCAAACTATCTACATCGAAGATTTCTGTTTTGTTCGTAATAAATGAAAGATGTTTAAAACATCTACATAGATACCTATATAGATCTCCTGAAAATAAAAAGAGTGTAATTTCACCAATAAAAAAATCAGCCTCACCAAGGAGAAATTAAAATTTTGTAAATCTATATTACATCTCCCACTGCGAATTTCATTAATTCTTTATCAAATTTGACAAGACCGTCATACTAAATGTGCCATTGTAGATTGAAACATATGAATATGATATGAAACATAGAAACTGCCTCCGGCATATTTTTAAATAACACAATTTTTCAATTTGTGCGTCAACAGAACTATTAATTTATCATTTTATAATGTTACTTAAGTATTGACCATTCAATCTGCTTACATGTTATATAGCAATGCAAAATTTCAGAATAAAATGTTCTACTTCTAAGCTTACACTTATCTGTTCAGTTGGGCCGAATTAAATAGCACTTTTGGACGCGTCAAATACCATTTTATTTATATTTCAAGGTTTTAACCATCTTTATTCCCAATTCAAACTGTGTTAATTTCACTCAACGTCGCAGAACCTCCAAATCTCCAACATAAAATATCAATAACCACCGACAATCGCCCACCAGCAAGAATAGTCAAAAATTTTCAAAGAACATCGAACAGATTCTATCAGCAATTAGAGAAACGCCCGTATATGAAAGAGTTATCATCAACTGTCTTCAAAATCGTTATCAAGCTTCTTAACACTAGAACTACCGACGTCAAATCGAACATATTTTAACAAATTAAATAAGTACTTCGAAGAAGGGAGAATCAAGCTGCGGAAAATTTGATCGATTTGGTGATTTATGTTTATTGATATAGACGTAGAATATTTATTCTATGACTGTTATATAAATTTGGGGAATTTTTTGAACAAAATTGTGTACCAGTCATTTTGACTGGTTTGGTAGTTCTAGTGTTAAAGCCCAATCGAATTTTCCGACATGGAGCAAGTCACCGGTTCGCTGGTCGATTTGAGAACCACCTGCGGAAGCGTCTCATCTCGTGCCATCCCTTAACCGCCCTCTGCTTCCAACAACCCCTTCATCGACTCTCCCATTCTATCTCTCTTCATCACTTTCTTTCTCTCACTCTTTCCTACCCTCCAGCGAAACGTTTCCATTCCCTTCTCGCGTTTCTCCTTCCAAGAAGCCTCGGAGGAGTCGTGTGTATGTACGTAGAAACGAGCCACACGAAACCACCATGCAAAGGGACCAAGGACTGTATTGTAGATCTGTAGCAAAACTCCCTCGCCCTTGCTGCTTTCCAACCCCCCAGTTGCCTCGTCCTCCCCGTCCCTCCGGGGCGGAAGAGGACATGTATAGAGCCAGGGATGACGTGAGAAATACAGAAAAGGGCAGAAATAGAGAAGCAAGTCTTAGTTAAAGAAAGAAAGATAATTCGAAGGACAGACATACCGGAAAGAAAAAGGAATCGAAAAGATACCGGAAAGACGAAGAGGGATGAAAACATCAGAAAAATGAAGAATATATCAGAAAGATGAAAAAAGATAAAGATAGTACAAAAGATAAAGACACAAAAAGCCGGAAATAGGAAAAGAGACAAGGATACCGGAAAGACGCAAAGAGACGACGCAAAACTAAGGGAAAGATTCAGAGTGAAAAGAGAAAGAAAGAAAAAGGAGAAGAAAATACTGCAGAGAAAAAGATGACAGAGTAGAAAGGGAAGAAAAGAAACAGGAGAAGCAGAAAGATAGACATACGGAACAGAGACGATAGATATACGTAAGAAAAGGAAAAAAGGGATGAGAGAGACGGAGAGAACAGTCGACAAACTCCATTCCAACCCCCTATAGCAGCCGGCACTGCCGTCGCCGCCGCCGACACCTCCCCAAGCCACCCACCCCGACGAACCTATCTTCCTGGTCAATAACCTCGGTGTGCCGTATACGCGGCATAATCGTCCACCAGAACGATCGGGATGAATGCTTTTCGATGGGACACGTGTCTTTTTTCTGAAACGTTTTTATAAAACGTGGGTCGGAGGGTGTTGGCCAGCTGGCCAGAATGAAAAAAAAAGAGGACGGTTTTGAGGATTTTTCGGCGTTTTTGATCCTCTCTACTGTGCACCGTCGATGAAATAATACGCTGGGTAGAATTCTTCGTGATGGTGAATGGGCTGGTTGTGTAGATAAAAGTTTTTGTTATTCTCCTTTACAAGGGAATCCTACTCCTATTTCCTTCGCCCGTAGATCGTGGTGATTGTTCTTTTGTGTCGTGTCGAGGGATGGGGATTAACATTTTTGGAAGGCACGTGTTCCTCTTGGTTTTGTGCTTTCTTCTCGGAGGAAAGGGGATGATAATTTTGTTAGTGGAGAGAGAATTGTGTCATTTTTGTACGGGAGGTGGAATGTGAGATTTTTGGATTTGTTGAAGTGCGTAGGATATTTAAATAATTGGGAGATAAAATATCAATTGATGTGATGGAATTTTTAGGTAAAATTGCTGACAAGTAATATGTTGCAATTAGTAAGGATGATACTGAGAAAATATTGAAAAGATGGTTAAATTAGTAGCTGAGACATGAGTCGATGTGATATATTTTCATAGATTGTAACAAATACATTATTGTTTGTATTGAGTTAATTTTAGAATAAAGAATATTTATTTAACAAGACTATAAATGAGTATAATTCACTATTTGCAATTTTGTTGCAATTTTTCCATTGGAATATATACTTTGTTAATTGTAATCTGTAATTTACAATTACGCTGGTAAAGTTTGCAAGCTGAAGTGTTAAGATCATTGCAGAAAAATGTTCCGTTCAAGTTTTTAATAACACATTCCGTTCATTTAATGTGAAATTAACAAGAATTTTCATATTAAACATGCCGCAGAAATTCTTTTGCGTGCCATTGATTTTCCATCATTATTTTACGACCTCCTTTTTTTCATTGCGGCTATAATTACGGTACGACGTTACTCATTTATCGAATAACTCTTTCATAGTAGACTCTAACAATCTCTTCTTACGAAACTGAACTGATTCTAAGATCTTATTAAACCAACGAATATCCAAGTATCAGAGAATCTCAATTTTCATGGGAAGAAACTCAAAACAAGAACATATAAAAATTACTACAAAAATGTTAACGACACAGCACTGATGTAATTTAAAACATTCCTGTTATTATTTCTTTTACCTATTGATAAGAATAAAAATTGCATTCTAGTCGCAGTCCATAATTAAGACAAAGTATATTGTATTTATTTAACACCCCTTAGCCTACAACAACGAGCGACACTCGTGCCGCTGTAAATGTAACAGGAAATTTTCAAATTTCATAAAATCTGTAAAATTGGAAATATCAATGACACACGATAAGCTAAAATTATTTCAATAATATTAATATTACGTTATCGTATAAATTATACGATATTTCTAGAATTACTGACAGATTTTTGTTTTAGTAATTTCATTCTAAATCATGAAGGAGGTCACAAATAAATCGTAGGGCAAGGGGTTAATAAATTATCAATTTTATTTCCAAATTCTAACAAAACTAAATTAAAAAATGTTCCAATTTTTCCAATCAGTCATCAACCTCACTTACACTTCGCACCGATATTATTTTACTCAAAATATCTCAACATAACGTATCTCTCCTACCAAAATTGTTCCTACAAAAATAAAAAAATCGTTCCAAACATCAAAAACACAATCGTAAAACTCTCTCTGCAATTCGATCTGAAATTTAATTCCACATTTTTAATTCAATCCCTTGCTCAGCGTTTTCCCGCCAGTTCCGCGCCGTTTTCAATATTTTTATCGAACCCCGGCGGAATCTCCGTCGGCGTCTCGATTCAATGATGTTCAATTCAAACAGATACTATTCGAGAACGTCAATACAGGTTTCCGAGAAATTCACCATTGCATAATGCATTTCCGTTGTTCCGCGTAAATCCATTCGAGTCTCTCTGAGTCGGCGCATCAAACCGATCTTCGTTCGATTTCAATGAAAAACGAGGGAAATAGAGAGGGTGGAAGGATGAAGAAAAAAAGGATTTTTCATCGTCGCCGTTTTTGCACGTCCGATAACATCGTTAATAAACCGTTCTTCGTAGGATTGAAGGCGGGAATTTTTTTTTTTCGAGAATGAGGTAACACAGGGGGTGAAAAGGGGATGAATATAAAATCGTCCGTATCCGATACCGTACAATTTCTAGCGTGTTTCCTTGTTCATTGATTCCGACGCGCTGCCTCCGATAAAATCATATCGCGGCCTTCCTTTAAAATACGCTCAGCGTATATTCCTTTTCAAATGAAAACCCACGGGACGAGGAATTCCTTCGTTGCTTGAAATTCCAGACTCTTTTCAAAACTGGTTGCGCAAACAGCGACGAGAGGAGACGCGATGAAGTCGCGGAGAAATATTTCGCGAATTTTTTTTTTATACCTTGCTTTATTTTTTATTTCTAACTGTCCTACAAAAAAAAAACGCAAGGGAAAATAAAGAGAGAAGTGCGCCGCATGCGGCAGACAATTCGCCGTTACTCGAAATTCCGACGTTTACCTAGGAAGGATTCGTAAGAACGAAATGAAGATTTTCTGCGTGCTCTTTCGAATGGAAAAGAACGATAGAAAGAATCGTAAAAATGCACCGTCGTTGATGGAGAAGTTTCGAACGGGAATGTGCACGCAAACGAGACGGAAACAGGGATAAAAGAAATCGCGATGGCGATGGCAATATTCGGATGGAAAACAGGTTTTGACGGAGGAGGTCGTTGGCGCTGATTGGTTTTTCGTGAGTCACTTTTTTTTATAAATTTAAAACGAAGACGTATTATGTATAGTTTTACAAGTAATTAATTATTGGGGGTTGTTAACAGTTTCCGGTAACATGACGAGTCCAGAACGTCACTGTTTTTCATACCATACACTCGTCATGCGACTAAAGTTACTGTTAAATATGGTAATAATTAATTTAGTTAAAAATTTTTAGTGTACCAGAGTTTCCTTCTCGACCACAGAAAAGTCAGCTATTTTTTAAATAGAATTCGGAGAAATCGTAAGATTGTTTTACACTTATCACAATGTTTTTAAAAGTCCCACACGCTTGAGAACTAGTAGCTATATAGCTTTTCAAAATTCTACTTTGACTTTTTTTTAAATTTTGCTATCTATCCAAATCAATAACCTAATTTTAATTAGTAACATGTAAGAATTATGAAATGAAACAAGGTTTTTAAGATGGAAATTAAATGGTTGTTTAATGAACAATTTTTCATTATTAAATCGTACCGGAAGGGGTTAATGTTTGTAACATAAAAATAGGAAAAGAAACGAGGTTGTATCTTTACGATATGCAATTTAGTGTCGAATGTTTCCATCGAATAAAAAATTGTTAATTTTTTTCCACTCTTTATAGTTTTAATTGTATGGTGTTTCTATGGTTCAATCCTATTATGTAAGTTTTTTAACAGTGGATGTAGTAATCCTCTAGCAAATTTTCAGATGCGACAAAGTATTTGGGTTAAAGAGGGTTAAATAAAATTTATAGTGGCAGGCTACAGCCCTTTTCACATTATACTGCTTTCTTATTACGCCCTTACTTTCTGGGGTAAAAACTTGCAAGGAACTCAAGGGCGTAGACCAAGCAGCAATGTGCTAGCGCTTTAAAAGAGATTTCACCCCTTTAAAGTTTTTCATATGCTACTTTAACCTACGGAAACGCAGGTAATTCTAAATAGAGTAAACAGTTTCACGATTACGTCGATCAAATTGCAGCCATTTCTGATAGTCAACGTATTTTAAATGATAAGACTTCCAAATTAAATAATACTTAAGACAGTTTATTACCATGAAGGTTAATTAAGAGTATTCTAAAGTATTATAGTATCAAGTGAATGTTTCAAATTTGAAACTAAAAAAATTTGAAACAACAGCACATCATCACAGATTCTTATTACTTTTTTGTTGCATATTTCAACATTAACTTTTCTTATTGCCGAGTTACAGCTTCAGTTTCTTAATTACTGAAGTTATAGATTCAAAAACAACACTTTATTTTTAATTCAATTTAATTTTAATTTATGAACATCTCAAGTACATTGCATGAATATTATAAAGTTCGTTTACGTCTAAGATATATATATATAACTTTTATTTTATACTATGTATATTATGTTATACTATATGTATTATGTATTGTAAATACAACATAAATTGATAGAACGTTGATAACCGGAATTTTAAATGTAAAAAGAAATCTAATTCTAATTTATCATTTGAAAATCCCTGTTTTTACATCACTTTCTCTTTCTTAAAGTATTCTCACCCCTCTGAACTTATCCTGCTTCAAAGTAACGAAGCTCAGACAATTCTGCAAACAGTTTCACGCGATGTTTTACATATTACACGAGGAGAATTCCAATAATATCCCACGAAGAAATAAGGATGAACGACAAGGGTAAAGTTAATTAGATTTCCCGAGAAATATTATTGATCTCTAAAATCCTTCCGCCATTTTCCACCCTCTGTTCGTAAATACCTCGTTTGATAATACATCAACCGAAAGAAACTCCGAATAAAGAAAAAGCCATCAACTAAAACTAATCTCTCACGTCAAGAAATACAGTCTGCTCCCGAAATTTTCTCTAAACAAAAGATTTAGCAAGAAATATCACCCTTGCAAATATTAATAACTGTATTTAAAAGTAGCAGATTAATTCCACCCAGAGAGATTTTATTTGAAATGAGAGCTAAAATTTAAAAAATTCAAAATAACAACTAAATTCTGTCCAGCAAAATTTATCGCCAAGATTGGTAAAATAAAATTATAATAATTCCCAAAGTTCAAAGAAATTGACATATAAAGTAGAGAAAAAGTAGTATATTGTTCCAAAGTTGCAAGTAGTTAACACAAAAACTACCGACGTTAAATCTATCATATTTCAATATGTTAAATAAGTACTTTGAAACAAGCTGTATTAAGAAGTGGCAAGGATGATCGATCTGGTAGTTTATGTTTTATATTATTGCTGTAAAATTTCTATTCTATGGCTGTCCAATGAGCTTGGAGAATTTTTGGAAAAAACTGAAAATCAGTCTCTTTGACTTGCTTGATAGTTCTAGTGTTAAAGAGGATTAAAAAACAAACCCAAAAATCCGATCTTCCTCCACGAGAGGACAACAGGTACGAGAATTCCTTTAAAGGGATTTCACCCCCGTAAGGTAGCGCCATCTGTGGTACTTGTCAGGAAACTCGTCTTAAAAATCATCCCCCTAAGATCAATACGCCGTGCGAGCAGACAGCAAGCCGACGAAATGCAAGATGCCCCGAGAGGTTAGCACTTTTCATTTTCGTACCTCGTCTCGATTACTCGAAAGAGAGGTTGTTGATGTTGCTGCTGAACGTAATGCAGAGATACGCGGGTATCGTGTGAATTTTCCTTTTTTTTCTTTTTTTCGTGTTCAAGGTACACGAAAGAACGTTCGTCGTATCTCGCGAAAGTCGTCGAGATGGAATTTTACATCGTGGATGTTCGCAGACTTGGTGTCGCCTTTAAGGGGGATGAAGAATGATTTTTGACGGGCACTAGAATGTTGGAGTTTTTTTTTGGATCTACGAGTTTTATGAGTTGGTGTGGATGATTAAGAGAGTTCGTGAAGTTTGAGGGTTTTAGAGAAGAATGAGGGATTATATTGTGGAATTAACCCCTTGCTTTAGAATACGGAATTGTTTTCGCTATGGAGAAGATGGAATGAAAACAGATAGAATTTTTTGGCGATTTTTAAAGCGAAAATTGAGCGAGTTAGAAGGTTAATCAATTTGAGTATTACTATTATTATTTAGTAACATTTATGATATTTTTGTAATTCTTTCTTGAATTTGATTTTAGGAATTTAATGCTTAATTATGAAATTTTTCAGAAGAAATTGTAAGACAAAGGGTGAACGATTGAAAGGTTAACTAATGTAGTTCTTATGATTTTGTTAACATATTGTCACATAACAAAGATTAATGTGGAAATATTCCCAGTAAATTTGTATTCCTTTTTCTGTAATAATATTAACAATTCTTGCAAAGAATGTGGATAAAATATAACGTGTGATTATCAAATTTCAAAATGAAAATTACCTTAACAGTAAGATTGTTTTAATTAGAACAGCAAATTGTAATTGTAGTTTGACAGAAATTAGTAAGAAGATGATTGAATTGCATGAACCTCTGCTCGCATGAAAAATGTCAACATTTACAACCTAAAAAAATTACTGCAACAATTAAAGAATTTTGGAAATGTTTATATGAGTTATATTATAAAATTATCCATTAAATTTTCGTCAGTCATGACACGGTGAGAGTACTGACAATGAGAGAACTTTTGTTTGTAGCAAATAATATATCTCAACATTGCAGTCCCATTTGTTTATCGTTAAATACCTCATCGATCTCTGTTGACTCTGTTTAATGATCAGAATATTTTCCGGGCATTGATTAAAATGTATGAGCGGTAAAATAAATTTAAACATGTGCAATGTTTTGTTTTAATTTTTAAACGCATCACAGATTTTGTTAAATCTGTTGTAAAAGTGCGTGGTCAACTAAGATTAGTATCTTTAAATTGTAAAAATAAATCCTAAGGGTAATGTTATGAATGTTATGTTTATGTTATCAGTTCATTCACGTTAATTTAAATAAATATTCCGATGTAAATATTCGTCGTGCTGTATTTATTGATAAAACAATAATTTTCCCTGGCTTTTTAAATATATATTTGTGAAATATTATTATTGCCAATATTATTTTTTACATTTACCTTCCAAAGATTTATATATTTGTACAAATCACTTAAAACTTTCCATTTCCGTGATTTACGTTCTTGATGCTTTTGTTTAACAATGAAAATTCTATAAAAAAACTAAACAACCACCACCGATAATTTTATGCTATCGGATCTTTGGAAAAATAGAAAAATTCACAAATGGAAATGGCCCATTTATTTCGTGGAACAACAAACAACAGATATTTCAACGATTCAGAGATCAAACAGGGTTGTATACCACGCTTGTTCGCGATCAGTACTCGCACGCAGCGGATTTTCCTGTTTGCACATGAATTTGCATAGAGAAAACTGCACAAACAAGACTCTTTTGATGGATTCAAATATCGTTGCGTTGTGCTTTTGAAATCATGGAAAAATCAGAAATTGTTTTCACATATTACTCACTGTACAAATTATTCGAAAAGGAACGAATAACTATACACTTCACGCTAATTTACATTAAACAGCTTCAAAATACAATCGTTTTTTTTTATTGCGCATAAATTAGCATAGTAGTCTAAAAAATTGGGGATAATTTCAAAAACTCTGAAAAATCATTATGGTTTTGAAATTATGAAGACTTTTAGTTGTAGATAACGAAAAGTGGACAATTAAGTTACTGGACAATTAAGATATCCGCATATTTTAGCAAATGGTATCACCAAATATCCAGTTTCTTCACTTTTGAATAAACCAACGCACAAAATTATAAAACAGAATTTCTTTAACCCCTTTCCCTACGATTTGTCTCGTGACTGCTTTCACTTATAATTCAGAATTGCTAAAATAGAAATTGACCAATGATTCGTTATATACTGTACAATTTAACGTAATAGTAATCTTATAAAAATAATATTATCGCGTAGTGTCTCATTAATATTTTCAATTTAATAAGTTTTGGAAAACTTGAAAATTTCCTATCTCATTTATCTTATCACGAGTGTCACTCGTTATTATGGGCCGAGGAATTAATTAACACTAGAACTACCAAATCAGTCAAAATGACTGGTACACAATTTTTTCAACAAATTCTCCAAGTTTATATTACAGTCATAGAACAAATATTCTACGTCTATATCAATAAACATAAATCACCCAATCGATCAAATTTTCCGCCGCTTGATTCCTCCTTTCTCAAAGTACTTATTTAATTTATTAAGATATGTTGGATTTGACGCCGGTAGTTCTAGTGTTAAATTCGTTGAACCCTACACATTAAAAATAAATTAAAAATTAGCATTAGCAACGAGAAGTATCAAGCTTCTTCATTTGTAATCGAACCTACATAGACAAACACCAAATGGGATGGATTTATATAATTCACGATACCGCCCATCTTAGAAATCATATCAACAATATTATCGCAAATAATTGCGGACAAATTGTTTTGAAAGGGCAACTGGTAAGTTAAAAGTTCTCTAATTAATACGAACAAACAGTAGGCTTCTCCGTTCGCAAACGAATCTACATAGAAAGCTCCACACAACGGGGGTTGTTTTAGTCGATTCAGGGTGTCGTGCGCATTGGAAACCATAGGAAAAAACGCAGCCACGGATGACCAGAGAGAAGACCCATGAATTCGGGTCAGGCATTTGGCTTACGAGGAGAAATTTGCAAAGGTTTCCATTCTCTCTTTCTCCCTCTCTCTCCTTTTCTCTCCCTCTATACCTCTCTTTCTCTCGCCAGTATCCACTTTGCGGCTTCTAACGAGATAATTTGATTTTCTAACTGCACAAGGGAGAGAGAGAGAGAGAACCTTTTGCCTGTTCTCGGCTTCCACACCGTCAATGTGTTTTGATACCGGCTTTTTCGGGATTCGTTATTTGCAAACTCGACTTCGAATCAGCTGCTGAGCGGACGCTTTATCGACTTTACTTTCTTTGACACATTTCTATTAACACGATTAAGAGTTTCGATCGAGACGCGAATTTTTGTAAATTTTTGTCGAGGAATAGAAAATATTATAAAACTTCTTTTTGTAGAAGTATTGTCTTTTAACAATCCTAAGTTGTTCCGTTATAATGTAGATACAGTTAGACGTGCAAAAAATATACAGAGAAATATTGGAATTTCTACATCTGTTGAATCAAAGAATCTACCACGAAACAACATCGTTTTGGAACTGTTCTTTACATCAATTTAATATTTTTTTCGTCGCCACCATAGATAACTAGCGTCATTTGTTCTTCATTTTTTGAAAACATGTTTGAAACTTTGCAAATGACTACAATTACTAGCCAAAACACACTGTCTGTTACATATTTGGAATGTGTAAGTTTATAAAAGGCTGACTTTTCTATGAATTTCAAATATAAAGTAAGAATATCGCCAACAAAATTCAATCTAAAATTAATTCAATAATTTTGAAGATTTAAATTTTGATGTAATTCGTAGAATATACTTTTAATACATAATTATCTGTAATATAAATACGTTGTATTTTCAATATAAATGACAGCATGATGAAATAGTCAAGGTTAGATTCAAATTTTAAGCACCGTTAGCATATAATAAAAGACCTATAGTGGTGTGTGCGTTCAATTATCCCGGACACTTTAATTTCCAACGCAATTTACCGTTTGGAAAAGCGGGCCAGAGTGAAAATACAGTTTCAAAACGTTGCAAATCCACTTTGTCCGCTTGTTTTCCAAAACGACTAATCGCTGTTAGGGAAAAATAATAGCTATAACAGTTTGATTAACAAGTTTACGCGAAAAAACGAGCGCCCTTTATCCACTTGTACCAGGGATATATAATATATTATATTGTATCATATTATCCCTTTATATCAGGGTTTTAGGAAAACGAGCAAAGAAAATAGTAAGAGCTTTGAGTATAATGTTATAAAACCATAATAACTGAATGCCTATTTCACAATTCCTTTCGATAATTTAAATATCTTTAAGTATTAATTTTATGCAATCTTCTAGTTCCTCCTCGGCATCTCTTCAAATTTGTATTATTTTTTATTGCATTGCAAAAATAAGTTTCTGCAATTATCTTGATATCTTGTAACTGAAAATGTCCTTAGTTGCTAATCCAATAGCATAATTTTAATTAATAAAGTAGAACGTTGTGTAATTGTTGGTCTCTGCGGCTAATGCACTCGATTGAGTTCTTTTTATTTATTCTTCTGTATCAGTAAAAAATAATACTTTTATGTCACTATTACTCATACACTCCAATTTCTTCTTATTACTCAATCAAGTAGTAATATTATTATTGAATATTATTAACTATCTTGCATTTTATCCCGTTATCATTCGTCATTAAGCAAACGAACCATAGAATCTATTAATCCTAACAAATTAATTGTAACCTTTGGAACCCCAATGATATACAGAAATACGCATTATTTTTCGCAAACACATTTCAGGACTAACGCAAGCAATTCCTTTTTGCGGAACGAATAAACGCACGGTCAGAGCCCGACGATTTATCGTTTGTTATTAATTGCGTTACCGAAAAGTTACTTCGACGAATACCCGTTCGTTAACCTGCTTTTCGCGTACGTAACGAATGGTAGACTGCGATACACGAAGGGGAAAAAAAGGCAGGGCGAAAACGGGGGTTGTATTTGTTCGGCGAGCAAGCACGGTCGAAATCCTAGAAATTAATTGTTTAAACTTTTTCCACAGACAGTGATAGCCGTATCGGATGTCGAGGGTGATTCGAGGGGATCTCAAAAAATGCTGTCGTTTTTATTTGAAATTTTTTGTCTAGTTTTGGCAGCCACTGTGTATTTCGAAATAGAATTGGAGAACTGCGACGTTCTGAGTATTGCGGACTATGTAAATAAAGTTATAATATTTTCCGGAGATGATAATAAATAATAGGAAATTAAGTAATTAAAAAGTTAGGATGATTTTAATTGAAAAAATAAGTAGAAGTTTTTTGCACCGCGTGCGATGCCTTGATATATAGTGTAAGTCATATTTATTATTCATGTATAATTTAAATTTATTTTTCATCGTTAATTATTTTATTAATATTAATTATTATCTGTGAAAATGTTCGGCAAAGTGCAATTTGATCCTAAACAGAAAGAATAACGATATGTAATCAATTTATTATGAAATCTGGAGAGCTCCATTTTTCGAAAATAAAATTTTATAAATCAATTTTAAAAACAAAATGAAATTACAGTTGACGGCCAATTTTTTGTTTCGAAAAAGCTAGCTTTGCGTTACCTTCACAATAAACTGCTCACACTGTAGTTGTAGTATGTTATTTAACGGGATCAAAACTACCCTCAAAAGCAAGATAAATTCTCGAAGTAACACTCCCATTCCCTCAACCTAGTTCTCAGGATATAAATGCAAAGAGAACATACATTTAAAGCAACATTATAATCCTATTAAAAGGATAAAAATGTAAAACAATGAAAATTACAATACAATTGAAAGAAGAAAATTAAACCAAATTTATCGGCTTATAAAAACTACTTAATATTCTTCCATTTTGAAATTCCACTTCACCAAACACTGTGGCTTCTTATACCTTTGAATATCCTCTAAATGCTAGTTAATTCTTTTCAAAATACTAAAATCTAAGTTAATAAAAGGAAAACAAAAACACCCCTTTCATGTTCACCCTAAAAGATCAACTATGTTATATCCAATCGGCAAGTTTCATTCGATACAACAAATTCATTCTTTTCCCAAGCTAGCTTACAATCTGACAGACTGTTACGTGCAGCATAGCTATTCCCAACCCCCTAAACATTCGATAGAAGGCTATAGGGCGTCTAAACTACCCTCGATACAAGCCTCCGTGTGTAGCATCTCATCGTCAGCTGGAGTGCGCCACCGCTAAAGGATTAAGGGCAGATTTCGCTCCTTAGGGGCTGTGTAGACGCAAATGAAATATATCGTTGCTCGTGCCTCGGATCGCTCTACAATCCTGCCGAATTTGAGGGTTGTTCAAACCCTCGACGTAACGAAATAAATATTTGAGGCTGTCTGGTATCAATTTTGTCATTATCTTTGTTAGTATAACATAAAACTTGAGTCGTATGAAGTGACTTTGTTCGCATTAGTTGAGATAATCGTAGAAGTTGAAGTTAACACTAGATTTACCAAGCCAGTCAAAATGACTGGTACACAATTTTTTCCCAAAATTCTACGGGTTTATGAGAGAGTCGTAGAATAAATATTCTTCATCCATCGTATAAAACATAAATTACCGAATCTATCATCTTTTCCACGTCTTAATTTTCCTTGATTTAAGGTACATATTTAACATATTTAAATACAACAAATTTCACGCTGGTAAATCTAGTGTTAAATAATATAGAAACTGGACATGATTGTCTTTATTAACAGGAATGAATGTGGCGACATTCTTGTATCATTTATAATTAATTATTTATCATTGTACGGATTAATTAACAACCAACATTCAGAAAAACGTGTATGTTAAATGATTGGAACATTAAAAATATTTTGCGCTTTACAAAGAACTTCTATGTTACAATAAATAGAATAAAGAAGTTGAATGTTACACAAATTCTGTGGGCCAACCTTCTCACATATTTATTATGACAATGCATAAGAACATTAAATTACGACGTATCACAAATTATTTAATAACATTAAGACAGTATTAATTGTAAAAATTAATATCAGAGATCATATAATTAATTATCAGAGCTAATTCTTAGCAGTCTTACTATTATCACTCGCTATGTACATCATCAGCTACTGAGAACAATTTTAATAATAACTGATTGATAATACCAATATCGCCTACAAGGTAATTCGTCGAAGTTACTGATATTTTGTATAATTTATTCAGCAACATCGATCATGAATGCGTTAAAGTCTACTTATCGAACGTAAACCATACTTTCAAAGCAATTCAACACCCTCGTCCTTTCCAACCCCCTCGACAGGGAGTAGAAGAAAAATACCGATCGTTACCTATGACCCACAAGATGATTCGCCAAAGTCACTTTTTTTTTATAATTGTAGAAGTGTAGTTTTTTTATAATTCATCCAGCGAATTACGTCGATCATGAATGCATTATAGTCCACTTATCCAACGTAAACCTTCATTTCAAAGCAACACAACATCCTCGCCCCTTCCAACCCCATCGACAAAGAGTAGAAGAAAATTCCGATCTCCCGTTCATTCAGCAAGAAAGAGTCCGCAATCGTTTACACGACGATGAATCGCGACTGAGAACTTCGTGGCAATCGTCATTCGATGTCCCTGTCATTCTTTCGTGTTTTTCTTTCATATCCCGGAAGCTTTCAACCCTTCGGCAACGGAGAAGGGCGAAAGAAAAAAAAATACACCAACAGTGAGAAATACGGAGAGCTCACGAGTTCACGAAGCACTTACTTTCGGCTTCGTCGGTCGAAATCTTTGAGCATTTTTCATGAAAGAAGTGTCAAAAGATATTCCACGCGCATGAGAACACCCCTTGAAATCAGCACCGGAAACAAACGAGGATTTTGCACTGACTCGCGATCCAATCGTAATCAATTACGAGAAAACGGGAATCGGGGCTTCGTTAATTTTTCGTTCCAATTCCCATTCTCGCTTTTACTTGGGAGAAGGAAAAATTCGTGCTGCTTTTTCCTCGTGAAAATCTTGAATTGAGAGACCAACAGGAAAGGAACTTGCGCGTGGGACAACAGTGTTAATGAAGACAACCTCGACTTTGGAATTGTAATTGCCAACGTCGTTAAGACTAGATTTACCAAGGTGAATAGAAGAACTTATTCTGAATTTTTTTGGGAATATTAACCCATTTGCATCACATGACAAATTCAAAAATGTCTTTACTTTCATATTTCTTAGTATTATGTCTAAGTTTAACAGTATTTCAAAAAGTGATATTGTACTTTAATCGATGAATGTTATATAAATAATTTACAATGTTCGTATGTGTTGCTGTTCACTTACAATGTGAATACATAAATGTGTTTCAATGATAGTGACCAGAAAAAGTGCGCGCATATATGCGCTTGTGATGCAAATGGGTTAACTCAAGATCTGTGGCCCCTAAATCTTGTACATTTAAATATATTAAATAAGTACTTTAAAAAACGATGGATCTTAGAGTAAAATATACGACCAGTGAAGTAATTTCTATATTAAAAGATACGCGTTAAATTTTTACTGTACTGGTTCTCTATCAACTTGGAAAACATTTTTAAATGAGTAGGAACACGACAATTTGACGGTAGATCTATAGTGTTATGAAATTTCGGCACGTACTGTGCGACAACTGAAAGATGGCTAGGGAAAGGCGGGGTCTTCTTATTTTGATCAGCCTATTTCAACCATTTTCTCTTGTAATTCCTAAATCTAGTCTTCTAAGTTAAACACTCTACATAATTGTTTACTTTAGGAAGCTGAGTTTGGGGATTCCAAAAACGAAATGGCAGGAATAGGCAATTGAAAACGAGAGACTCTGCCGCTATCTAGCCATTTTCCAATTGTTGGACTGTACGTGCGCAGTCAGCGTTGAAATGTTACAATATGATCGTTCGAACAGTAATTTGTAATTCATACATCTTGATCACATTAATTAGAACATTTGCAAATTAATGATTATTTTCTAATTCTTTAAAAAGTGTCTGTTTGCAAAGAATTAAAAACTATTCGGATTTTGAATTATATCATTCAATATTAAAAAATTGTTTCTGCATCTCCACTTTTGCATATTTTTACTTAATACTAGATCTATGAAGTGGTCAAAGTGATTTTTTCAGAATTCTTTGCAATTTTCGCTTGAAGCTGAAATGTTAACTTCTTTCAAATTTTCGATCGATCATTTTGTAACGCAATTATTATTCTTTTAAATCCAACCAATGCAAAACACTAATTACACATAATTCTCGACAAAAGCAAAAAGATTAATTAAAACTTTGCCGTTCGTATTCGAAAAACAGTAATACGCTGTAGTTATCGTTCTTTTCATCAAAAGCAGAAATCGTGGAAAACTCGCAAATTCCTGATTCACTGTAATTTAACATCGGCGCTAATCCCGTGCAAAAATAACAGCGATATGCCGCACAAATTTCCAATCGAATGTTCAATGGAATTTTTTAGCTATCCAACCACGAGCCAGACTTTGCCCAATTTACGCTAAATTTCTTCGAACGTAATCCAATTTGTGCAAAGTGCAAAAAAGCGTGAGAATAAAATTGCTTCACAGTACGACGTGTCACTCTTTTTTTCTTTTTTCAACAATATCAACGAAACGACGGAGAATACGTCTGGTTTCGAATCAAGTCAGCAATGAATTTAATATAAGCATGTTTCCAAAATTCGTGGTAATTTTAGAGTCCAATTTATTTAACAGGTGGTTTAGATCAGAAATTTGTAAAATTAACCCTAACACTTTTTCTATGAATGCATTATTTTACAACACAATATTGAACGGATGAATTTAGAGAAATGGTACAAAAAATAGGCCGTTTGTTATTAGATTTACAGAAACCGCCAAATTGACAAGTTTCTAGTTTTTTATAAACTATTTTTCAAGCTTATAGAAAAGAAGATATTTCACAAGTACTTTATAAGGAGTGAATAATTTAATTGATCATGTTCTTTGTCTCTGGTCCCCCATTCTTCAAAGTACTTATTTATTTAAATATAATAATTTAAATGGTCATAGATGTATTGTTAACGGAGATAATGCCTCATTAACTAAACGTCAATGCGTTCTTCGAAACAAAGACTGAAATGTTATCATTTTAAGTGGTATTGAAATTACGAATAATGTATTTGTAAATGCCGAGGATAATTGATGTTCTACGGCAGATGTATGAGGTTAAAGGCAACGCGACTCCAGGGGAAAAAAATGTGAAATGAACGAATTACTGGTGGCGGAAATAATTGCCATTTCAGGGTCGAAACTCGCCGCTCCTTTCCGGTAGGAAGCGGTAAAGCGAATTATAGATTGGTAGGAATAAAACCGAACGACTTCGAGCAGCCATCGTATTTTGTTCAGTTTTTGTAAACCGTTTTGGGTGAATTTTCCACTATATTTGCTCTCTAATATCACTGTTATTTGAATGATTGAACTGTGATTGTTATATTTTGATATATCTGTGCGATGTACAGTTTATTATAAAAATGTTTTTGTGCATCTTTTTTGCAAAAGTTGCCTTTTCAATATCCAGTGCTATTAACCTTGTGTTTTAACCCTTTCAGTTTCGACAGAAGAAGTTTATTAAATTAATAATAAATGTAGTTGCGAATAAAAATAATAGTCATTTCGTCATAGCTTGATATATAACAAACAATATAGAGGATGAGTTATGTATTTACAGTTATCTATCTCAAAATTACTAATTTTGTATTGGAAACTTCATAAGCCTACGATGTCTAGTGTTAGCAGTATTACTAATGACGACACATCGTCGTCCGGCACTAAAAGGGGCTAATTAATTGAATTCTTCTTATGAATTTACTGACAATAATAGGAATTGTCAAGTTCTTGCAATTATTTACAAATCAGCTATAATATGCTTAGAGGTTCTACACGACTAACCGAACATTTTGAAGTGATAGTATAGAAACTTCCAATTTCCGTGTTTTAATAAAAGAATATTTTTATTTTGACACTATATTAAGTGCAACTAATTGTATTCTCCCGCTATAATTGTTTCTTCTTTTACAGCCAAATAAATTCGGTCATTACTGATGGGTATAATAAACAGGCGCAATAACTCTGATTCATTTTTTCCAACATTACAATACGATTTTTAATCGAAACACTTTCATCCTAACCAGTCCATTTTGCAATCTTAATCTCAATACGTCAATAAAACAAACTTACCAACCAATATTTAAAAATACTACACAATATCGTTAAACGTAGACTCCAGACTCCGTAGAATTTGGATTTTTATTTCCACGAAAATGTTGTTCACGTATAATGCACGTTTCCAAAGCCAATCTACCTCGTAAATTGAAGCATAAAGTCTACACGGCAATTCGTAATTACGCTCGTCCTCTTGCTTCGTCAAACACACGGAAACAATTGCACACGGGTGATTATACGAACGAACAGAGGGAAACGTATAACTGCACCGTCTAGCATAAAAACAGATTCGAGCAATTCTGTAAACGAAAGCAGCAATTTCTGGTCCATCGTTGAGCGATTAAAATCGCAAGTCGTGCCTCGCGACCATTGTCACAACCGGTATACAAGCCTACGAAGGAGCCGGAGGAAAGGTCGGTTTAATATTGACAATGCCAACGACGAACTTCATAGCCGGGGGTGGATGAGGCTTTGCCTCCTCTTTATGAGGGGCACAACTGCCGGAGAGAGAGGTAGAGAGAGAAAATAGAAGTAGAACAGAGAACAGAGTGAAAGATAGATAGAAATATACCGAATAAGCGAGAGAAACAGAGACGAAAGTAGACCCAGGAAGGGTGGTACCGATGGAGGGAGACAAAGAGGGAGGTAGATCCAGAAACACACAGAGGGAGCGGAAGGGAGTTAGAAATACACCCATAAAAAGAGAAATACTAGTAGAATGGAGACAGTAAACAGGGGATAATAAATAAAAGTAGAATGGGTAAACTGGGAGAAGGAGAAACTTAACTAGCAAACAAGTGCATGGGGGAGAAAAAGAGTTAGAATGGAGAAAAAAGAGAGAAATATAAGGAGAATGAAGAAAAGAGTGAAAGAGCTGGAAGTAAATCTTGAAATAGGGATGAATCGAGAAAAAAGTGGACCCGAGAGGGGAAGTAGAGGAAAGGAGAGAAGAAGTAGGTAGACCCAAGAGAGGAAGAGATTTAGAAGAAAGCACTGGAATTTCCTGCGTCCTTAGAAGTAAGAATAAGTAAAATCAGAAATACACGAAGAGAGGAATGATGGAATAATGAGGACAAGAAGAAATTCAAAACGAAAGTCAAAGAAATATAGAAATAGGAAAAGAATAAGAAAAGAGTGAAAGAGAGGTAGAAATAAACCTTGAAATAGGGAGAGAAGAAGTAGGAAGACCCAAGAGAGGAAGAGATTTAGAAGGAAGCACTGGAATTTCCTGCGTCCTTAGAAGTAAGAAGAATTAAAATCAGAAATGCACGAAGAGAGGAATGATGGAATAATGAGAACAAGAAGAAATTCAAAACGAAAGTCAAAGAAATATAGAAATAGGAAAAGAATAAAGAAAAGAGTGAAAGAGAGATAGAAATAAACCTTGAAATAGGGAAAATATAAATAAAGAAAAAAATTGACCCAAGGGAGGAGGCAAAGGAAAAGAGAGTATAAGAAGAAGATCCGAAGAGGAAGAGCTTAGATATAAGTAAGCACAGGAATCATCCTGCGTCCTTCTTCCAATCTAGTAATAAGTAAAAGTAGAATTAGAGATACACGAAGAAAGAGAGAAATGATAAACTAGTAACAGGAAGGAGAAATTCAGAACACAGGGCAAAGAAAGATAGAATACAGGTAGGCAATGAAAAAAGTAACGAGAAATGTGAAAAAAAAAGAGAAGTATTAAAAGAGGGAAAAAAAACGGAAAAATAGATAAGGGGTGGTAAAATAGGGAGAAAAGTAGACCAAGGAAGAGAGACTGAGAGACGAAGAAGGAGAAAATAGAGGAAGAAAGAGGGCAAGGGAGATCGAGGTAAGCAGCTTATTGAGAACGACGTAGGTCGGATTTTCAGCAACGTCGCTGTTTGACGTTGACTTCTATCCGATATCTCGTGCACGAAGACTTCTCGTACTTTACCGAAAAACTTTTCTGTCGTTGAACGAAGTAGAAGCTGTCCTTGTGAAAGGTTCCCTCCTTCTTCGCTCTATCGTTCAGGCGATTCGAACAGGTCGAGAATAACTTCCTGAATGCTACGGGTTCCTTGTTGGCTTAGAAGGAAGCTGCACGATGATGAAAGTATACCCACGAAAACTAAGGAATATCCTGGCAATTTTAATTCCCTTTGATCTTATATTTTCCGCTTACAATGTTGCGGCTACTTCAACGAGGACAATTTTGGAGGGATTTTTAAAGCATTAAAACTATCATACAGATTTTATGTCCGGCAAATTCCGTTGAGCTGACTGAAAGAGGTTTTAAACTTAAGTCCATAATTTAGAAGATTAAAACTATATTCTTCGGAGTCGTTATAAGAGCATTACTGTTTATTTTTAGAGTTTTAACCGCTTAGCTTACAACAACGTGTGAGACTCGTGATGAGGATAATGGAATAGGAAATTTTGAAGTCTTTCAAAATCTATAAAATTGAAAATATCAGTGGGTTGGAAAATTTCAGAAATTCATTTTGAGTCTTTGCACGCTCAGTCAGAAAAGAAATCGTAGGCCAAAGGGTTAAGCTGTAGATGTTACGGTTATACAATTATCAGAGGATGTACATGTGGTGACACATATATGAAAGAATAGATCTACAAGAATATAGATTTGTGAGGATTATAAACTGACAAAATTGACACATATTTTGCAGCTAATGTAGCTGATTTATCGAGATATTGTAGACTTATTTGCATTGTGAAAAAGCTGCAAGGCAAATGTAAAATAGAAGAGAATAGCTAGAAAATCACTAGATTCAATGACCAGCGGATTTGAACTAATATTCATTATTTGAATATCCTCTATATTCATCACAAAGCTCTATATTCACTATGAAATTCATCTGTAACAACCGGAATCTTCTTCAAATCTCTCGATATTCCAGACCATGAGAACTGCTCACTCGTAGACCCCAAAGGAAATATTAATTTGTGCTTACATTAATCATGTATTATCAGATACACCTATCCCTCGAATTACACGGTACTTTTTTCACACGATTTCACTTTCATACGATTTTTAAAGTAAGGGATTTAAAAAATTACTTTTATTTTACTTTAAAACGAAGGCTGAATTATTCACAATTTTCGTTGCTTTCGATTTGCACGGATGATAAATTCTTTAGAAAACGGTGTAAATCGAAAACAACGTAAAATGTGAATAATACAGTCTTTCTTTCAAAGTAAAATCAAAGTAATTTTTTTAAATCTCTTATTTTTAAAACCGTATGGAAGTGAAGTCGTGGACACAACTTACTTCGACACAATATGACGTTATTTGGATACAATAAATACATTTTGTCTTTGAACAGAACTACATAGAAAAAGTCCATAGACAGATCATTTCTCTTCCAAACTTCTGTACCTTATTTCTCTTCCTTATGTCACAGTAATTACTTCCTGAACGAGCAAACGACTACTAATTTTCCACGATTAAATTTCTACAATATCTCAAGTAGAGGACGAAGCGGAAGAAACGTTAGACCGATGCGAAATGCCAGTTTTAATCGGCTTAAAAGTACACCGGAAACGATGCCAAAATTCGGCTAGTTATAGCTACTCGGAGACTCTGTGCCCTAGCTTCTTTGGCTTCTACATCATTGACGTAATTTCAATCGTAGTGAAGCTCCGCAAAACTTTTGTGCACGCGTATACCATTCGCGATAATCGAAACGCGAGTATGATTGATCGGCCTAATAAAATTCTCTATTAACTGCTGGTTCAACGGACCGTTCATTTAGTTACTCTTTCGCAGCATGACTTTTCCATTCCCACGGCTGTTACAATCGATGGCTTTTTATTGGTTTTACGAACGCTTCACAGTTTTCCGATGGAAAATGTCAAGTACTCTGAAATGTTTTACAAAATCAAAGCTCAGTTTGAATTTCACTGGAAATTACAGATATTTATGTAAATTATAAATCTTTGAAATGTCGTTGTTTTTTTTTAATGAACGTAACGATGTAATTATTATGACACGGTTTTCAATTTTTGCATTTATTTGTAGATAGTAATTTTTGAAAATACTTTTAGTGGAAAATTAGATTGCACGTTTTTGTTATATCTATTTATAGCCAAATCGACACTTATTCAGTTGCAATTTAGATCATTATGATTCTTCAAAAAAATATCAATGTAGATACTAATTAGTATTTGAAGTTGGGGCAAAATTGTGTTACTTATACAAAATTTTTGCGCATTCTTGACACTAGCAATCAAAATGTTAAAAGAAATGGAATGCTTGGGGAAAAAAACTAAATAATAGAACTGCTTACAATTGGTAGCAGAGGAATAGAAAACTAAAGGTGTCGCAGTATTACAAAACTTTAGGAATTTTTCCAAAATAATTAACAACCAATCATTTCAAATGTCTTGATAGATCCAGTGTTAATACTGGAACAAACGGAATTCACTCTGTTATATTGAAATGTATCAAATAAGTACTTTCAAAAGTTGAATAATTTGTGTATAACAGGATAACTTGGAATATCTACTCTATTGTTTCTCTATCAATTTGAGGAATTATTATACAAAAAAATAGGAATTAGTAACCTTAATAACTTTTGTAGTTCTAGTTGTTAAAAGACTCTAGAAAATTGAGAGCTTCGCTCAATGTCTTAGCTACACTTTACCCTTAGAATTTCCATTTGGAAAATGACTTCTGACAAACTTTTTTCTCATTTTCAGCTGATGGAAATTACGAAGGTGAAGCCAGCAATCGCTTTGGACAATCGTTATAGGCTGATGCGACACGAGCCGATGCTTGATGAAAATGGCAAAGAAACCACCGAAATTGGCGACGACGACGTTGTCGATCCCAAAGAAATCGAAGATTTGAAAAATTCATGGAAACTTCCACTCAGAGCTATATAAATATGAATCATTGCTATTCTCATATTCAACAGAAGTATTAAAATTGAGGGTTGCACTACATTTCTCGAATAAAAAAATTTTTTTTTTCATTCTACAGCCAATTAGCTAAACACTGAGACCAAATTAAATCTCACCACTTTAATTTGAAACGTTATTAAATGGCTATGGAATGTATATTAAATGATAGAATCATTGGTATTTTACAATCAAAATCTATCGGTCGCTTTGAGCCTCTCTGTGATTAAATTACAAGTACACGATGATTTTGCAATAATTCTGTGTAATTATTTTAGGCATTCTTTTTCTATGATTAAATTCCTTGATACTGTTATTTCAAATTGTTCTAGAAAGTATTTGATTAAATTACTGTAATGTCTGATAACGAGATACAGGATCCTTCTAAAATTATTACTACAGTTTTGTGTTAAATACACTAGCTTATAACAACTTTCAATCAAACTAACACTGTATTAGGGGTACCTCTCAAACAAATAAGTGTGTAACAAGTTTTTATTTTCAATGAATAAAGTAATCATCCTCGTTTTCAACAACCCTTTTCCATCTAGTATGCAAATTTTCAATGCTGGATCAATAAAAGTCAATTAGTTTTTGAGAAAAATATGTGCAGCAACGACGTTACTTTTCAATCCCACCAATAGAATGTCGAACTATACAATTTCAGGGAATTAATACAATAAAAAAACAGAATACTCTGGAAAAAAATTATATATAACTATGTATCATATATTGAGTATATTAAAAACACTTTTCACAACAATTTCAATTACTCTTTCAATTATTTCAGATCACTTTCTAATCACATTTGTGACAATTCCTAGTACCACAATGATTTCAAATATCTTCAGAATTATATCCAGAGCAAATCAAATTGCAACACCATACCTTAACAATTTCAAACATCCACTCAATTATTTTTGTTGCACACCCAAGTATCGTAATAATGTCAAATATTCTTCTAATTAACTCCGTAGCCAATCCCAAGTACCATAATAATTCCAAACATTCCTCCACTTGGCGCCAATTTCAAACACATTTCCACTTAATCTCGTTTAAATTCCGAATGTAAGTCGAACAAGCTTTCCCTACAATTTCAAGCACTGTCTCTGTAGTTTTCTTCAATCCAACAACAGATAATCTCCCTCGTAGAATACTGCGGGCAAACTACACTCTGATATCGTCAAGCCTTCTCTGTCTTACTTGGAATTAGAATAATCAGCTTATTTAATCCAGACAAGCGTTCATAATTAGTTGGAAGTGGTATCAGCTATAGAAAAAGAGGCTGTAAACTGCCCCAAGTTTTTCTTCAGGATACATAACCACAGTTTCCACTTTTAAGGATCGCAGAGGAAATTTCACCTTCTATCGGACTCCGCTTCGTTCTTTCGCGAGTACCAATTTTTAATTTTCAACAACCCTGCTCTCGCGTATCCAATTAAAACCGCGGATGAGATAAAAAAAAAGGAGGAAAGAAAGGTAAGAGAGAAGAAGGAACATGTGAAAGCGTAACTTTTAAGTTCCCAGACCCTCTCGTTAGAGACAAACTTGCGAGGTAACGCGACGACACTTGGTTCCGCTTGTTTATTAATTGTTAGCGAGAGTCAAGAGACCTGATATTGCAAGCTGATAATGATAATATTAATGCAAGCGCTTTCGTCATTATTTTTAATTAATAGGGACGTTATATTTATCGTTGTTTCTTGACATTTCTACGCGAATGTGTAATGGAATGTTTTTACATTTTAATCAAATATTGTATGTGAATGTATCGCAATATTGATGTGTCAGCCGAGGAAGAAAAATTGTTTCTTAATTACATCAGTCAATTTTAATTGAAATTTGAAAATTTGTAGATGAATTTGACTCATGTTAATACTAGAACTACCAAGGTGGTCAAAATGACTTGATCCTCATTTTTTTCAAAAACTTTTTAAATTTATATGAGAGCCATCGAGTAGATATTGTACGTCCATCTTATAAAATATAAGTTACTGAATTAATCATCCTTTCCTCCTTTAGATTTCTCGTTTTCTAAAGTATCTATATAACGTATCCAAATATGATAGATTTAATACCAGTAGTTATAGTGTTAATATTTATATCATTCAAAACACTAATGGAGAATAAATGGAATAAAAAATGTCATTTTCACAAATTAGACTTTTTACGTATTAAAAATACTATGACGCATATTGAACTCAACAAATAAATAAATGAAACATCATGAAACGTTTTACAACTGTCGAACAATATTTAACCCGGCGTGTGTATACTGGGTCTTTTAAGGAACAGTCAAAATTTGTACTTCAAATTTCTCTCTAACATTTTTCAACATTCTGCATTTTTAATAATAACAGTTTTAAATTCCTGACTTTAGCAACTACTGGGCCACATAGTAGACACTCCAATAAGTATTTCAGAATTTTTGCAGATTTTTCTGAAGTCGAGAAAACCTTGTAAACCCGACTGTTCCCTCAAAGGCCTAGTGTACACACCGTGCCCTTAAAAATTGATAACTCAGGCTTCCATTAATCATTGCATTTTAGTACCACGCCCACAATCTTATATTTTGCAATCTATTTTCATTCAACAAATTCTCCGTACTTTAAAGTACCGGCATATCAATCAAATAAAAATCGTCCATTAACTCCCCCACCGTCCTCTTACCACGTCATTAATTTTCATACGAAAAAATTCCTACTTCAGAGGCTCGAAATAATTATAACCAAAAGAAAAACCAGCACAGGAAAAACAAATTTCCAGAGTAACAGGATAATCCCCTCTTTAAACCGATTAAAACTTCTCTCCGCTGTCCCGCTTTCCATTTTTTTTTATCCTTGACTTTATTTAAATCATTAGAGGCCCCATACGATACTTTCAATTAACCCTACATCCGTGCAACCCCCTCGACCATAATCGAATAAAATATCGTACACCATCTTCTTTGTACCTAATCGATGACCTATCTTCTCTCTCTTTCCCTTTCTCTCTCATTCCTCCTTGTCTGCCTGCCGCCTCCTCGTCTTTTGCGGTAAAACAAACTTCAACGAAACGCCTACCTGCCCCTTTCGGCATCCAAAATAAATCTCGCCGTTCAATTAAACAAAGTGCACACTCCTACCCCTACTCGTCGCTCCTCTCCACAACCCTTAATAGATATTAATCGCTGAAAGTACCGTGTAATTTGTTCGGTTGCGTGCCCACGATGAATCTCGTATATGCGTTGAATTAAAATTACTATCGAAAGTATAACATTTTACAGAATCTCACTCGCCGATAGAAATTTCGTTGTGCAGTTGCGAAGGAGTTACTAGAAATGGAAGAATTATTTTTGAAAATATATGAAAGTATTTTCTAACATGGGTGGAAAATATTTTGCTAATTTGTAAAGGAGGTAAGTGGTAATTAGAAAACTAGTTGAAGAGGTCTTTTTAATTTTTGTTAAGTATGTTGTGGGATTTGTGATAAAAAGTATTTTTCAAAAAATTGAATTTATTTGAATCGGAAATGGACATAAGTCTTCTGTATTATATTAGTTATTATAAGTAATTTACTTGTTATTCGAGAAGTTTTATTCTCATAATTTTACGGTGGTAACTCAATAGTTACGTCTTCTTAATTGTGTTATTTCTGTGCACAAATAAGCAATGCATAGAAATCTCTGTTATATTAACACTTTATAATTCTTTTCTAAATTTGTCATAAATTTAATTTCTACTTCAAATTTGCGCAATTTTAGCAATCAAGCAGCCAACCATATTGTAATAGATTTCACTATCATAAAAACTAAATAAAATCAACATCAGAAATTTTCATAAAATTAATGTCACACACTTGACGAAATATAAAAAAAAATTACGACCCTTTAATAGCCGCAGTTTTAATTAAATATTTTACGCCAATTAAATCCCTCGATTTTTCTCGCAAACCTTTCAAGATTCGTTTGACGGTTTTCAGGGTGTGGTAGCACTTCGAGGGTTATCGATAAGGGAAAAATGATCGATCGTTTCGACGTCTCGTCTATCGATCATCGAAGCGACGCGGACATCTTCGATGCTGATGACGCTTCCGGAAGTAAATTCCACCGGATGAAGGGGGATCAGCTTTCATATAATTTATTTACTTGTTATTATAGCATCCCATCGATAGGCAGAGGTCGTTAGACGTTTTATTGTCGCGTTAGGAGAGTAAAGAACCTCCGTGTGCTTTGTTGAAGGAATATTTCTGCCTTCAAAAGCGCTATATATACTTTTTTTTACATGTTTATTATCGAAGTAGATCTGCCAATCTTTCAAGCGATTTTTTGTTAGAAATTGACGTTTTTGAATTTAGAAGTGACGTTATATGAGTGAGTTTATAGACTATAAAGAAGTTGCTATTTGATGTGGAAAGTATATTTTCCGCTCAATATAAAAAAGTTTCACCTTTTTATAGTCTGATGCTGTCAGAAAGGAGGACTGTCTTATAATACATCTTTGTTTGGAGTCATTGTGGCTAAAATAACTATAAATTCCAATCTTATTTAACGTCCACAATTAGACCACTTAATAGTAGATTTACGGCTACTAAATTTAGCATATTTACATATATTAAGTAAGTAGTTTGAAGAAAGATGCATAAAGTGGCAAAAAATCGATCAGTTAAGTAATTTGTGTATTGCAAGATAAACGTGAAATATTTATTGCACTGCTTCTCCATAAATTTCAAAAATATTTTTAGAAAAGTAGGGATTCTTCAAATTGACGATTGCCCTAAATCTAGTGTTAAAAAGTTATTTCCATAATTTTTTAAATATGTTCATAGTTTCAACAAAGAACAATTACAGCATTGAAATTTTGTAATATTAAAATCTAATGAAACAGATTGAGACACTATAAATATTTTTAAAATAGTGTAAGTGGAATAATCTAGAAAATAAGTTTCCTAATTTACAATACAAATATCTTAAATTCGACTTCGTCAATTGTTCGTCATATTGCGAAATAACTTTAAATACGCTTGTGTTATTAATTTTCAAAGTAGCATACGGCCCAAAACCTCGCCTTTTATTCCGCAGAACCAAATTTACATTCTGAAAAACACTATGCCAAAATAATACAACGAAATAGTTAATGCATCAACGTCGCGTTTCAAGAACAATCGAAACTGTATCTCTTCCGAACTCTTGGAACGTGGCCATCGTGGACGAAACGAGTATCGAGAAGTGCATGAAAATGCACCACAAACCTTCTAAAGCCGATATGTTATTCCCAATATACAGAAAAATATTACATTTATAACTGCAAATGAAGAACCTTAAGACTTTCTAAGGACTTTGCAGCAAAAAGAAAGAAGCGCAATCGGACTACTTGCTATTTGTTCATACAATTTTGGAAATATCCACGTCACTCGAACAATTAATCTGCATTTCTCCGGTTAAAGATTTTCAAAGGCAGATATTTCAAAAAATGGTACCTCTTGTACGTCCAAAAAATTAGGTACAATAAATATAAGGCTACAGGATTCCTTCAAATTAATTAGGTCATTTGGAAATACAACAACTTTTTTACAATTAACGTTATTGAATTCAGAATAAGGCAGTGCTCATCTGAAGAACATTTTTTATAAAACTAATAAAAAATAATATCTAAAATATTCCAAGAAGCATATTCTATAGAAATATAGAATTCTATACAACATACTTCCATAAATATACAAAAATAATTCCTACACACAATTATATAATAATCGTAACAATATAAACAAAAAAAGAAATATAAAAACGTACACTCATTGTTTATAAAAGAATAGGTGCCAATTATCAATAGAAAAACATAGTCATTCTACTTTTAAATAATGTTATATCATTAACACTAGATTTACGGAGCCAATTTGGCTCATTCAAAATTTGATTACTACATATATAATATATTGGTTGATTAATTTTTTAATATTAAATCTTTCATTTCAATTGATTTGAAACTACTTTCTATGCAAAAAAACTTCAATTTTCTTGTATCATTCAAATTGGCTCACTTCAGAAAAATAGGTATATCAATATCCGTAAATCTAGTGTTAATTAAATAATATTACTTTAATATCCTAAATTAAACCTGTATCAAAAAATGAATTTATATCACAAGCCACCACGAGCCAAACGAAATTTTTGTCCCTACAATCCACCACTGAATTTGAAAGAGTTAAAAAAACTCTATTGCCCGAAAGCTATATAATAGTTATTTTCAAATCGATAATCCACAGCAACGTGACGTTCAACGACGCAATCGACTTTCGAGGATAATTTTCCTCGAGGCTACAGGGAACTCTTTCAACGTAGAATCGACACTGTAAACTCACGTCGGAGGAGTCTGTCTGTCCTCTGTTTCTCTCTCTTTTCCTTTTACAGAATCGCTTACCCTGCTTCAGCCAGGTGGTGGTTCACGGAAAGCGAGAGGCAGCCAGGCCTCCTTTAATGTTCGAAGGTACAGCAAACCCGGGCAGCTGTTGCACGTTCTGTCACGAG
Source organism: Cerceris rybyensis (assembly GCA_910591515.1). NCBI lineage: Eukaryota > Metazoa > Arthropoda > Insecta > Hymenoptera > Crabronidae > Cerceris > Cerceris rybyensis. Next base: position 12,000,468 of record OU342795.1, read on the forward strand.
ATTGCACGTGAACGACGCACACGGTGTGGCATTCGATGGAAATAGTTGCAGTGGAAAATCGTCGATATTCAGTGTTATAGAATTTATAGTTTGGTTCGAGGCGGAGAAAGCCGATTATGCATTTAGAACTCGAATCGAGCGTGTAGATTCTTTGTGGTATCTTGTTAATCCTTTTTTTTGGATAGTGGTTTGTGATTTGTATGATTTAAATTACATTTCAGGTTGAAATAATGTAAATATCTTAATTCTTTTAAATTTTTAGGGTTGATGTAGTTGAAGGAAAATGTGGTGGGATATGGTGATTGTATTTTTAACACTATTTCTACCACGATTTTCTGTATACCTATTTCGACCAAAAGGTATCTTTTGACACCTTTTTGTTTGAATGCAAATAATTGCCAAAACTGTCGAGATTTCAAATTGTCAGTTAAATGTAGATAATTTGAGGAATATGTTTATTGATACATTGATGTGTATTTATTGGAAATTGTTTAATCAGCTTGCAAATTCTAGCAGCGTTGTACAGCTAGTTGTAAAGTCACTGCAGCGGTGTATGCTAAAATGTAACATGGCGGGAAATAAGCGAATATCAAAGTTATGCTGCAAATCCTGTATTTTCTGTTACAACTGAAATAGGGATTCTCTAATCTGATTATAATTGATATGGTGCTGCAAAATGGTGTTAATATTTATATGTAAAATGGTTTGAAATGAAGCACTATCATGAAATCTTTGAAGTGTCAAAAGACACCTCATGCTAGAAATAAGTATACCATATGCACATTTTTGGATCTAGGATGTGCTGGTGGAAAATGATATTGCTGAATTAATTTAACAACTACTGTATGAAAAGTCAAAAAATTAATTACGGAGAAATGATACAACTTAGAGAATAATTTTCAGTTGAAATTTAGAAGGTGTCTTTTGACACCTCTTGGTAGAAATAGTGTTAAGGAATTGCACGCCACGTGCATTTCTGTAGTTTCACCATTTCTACCGATGTAAAAATTTTTCTTTTCTTATTATATCTTTTTATTTTTATATTGTAGGGTACAAACGTTGTTATTGAAAAATAATTAGATATCGAAGAATATTCTATCTTTGTGGCGCTCATATTAAGGTGTTCAAGATTCATTGAATTCAATAGAGCTGGACTCTGGTAATTGTAATGACATCCGGCGTATTAAGACACCGGTTAGTGGTATTAATTATTCATAGTATTTTGATGATATATTAAGGGGACCGGAAAGTAATGTCGTTTCTTTAGATATTTGGCTCAAAAACCAATTGATTTTTGTCGATCCAGTGTTAAACACTTGCACACTAGATGGCAAAAGATTTTTTTAACGAGGGTGATTATATCATTCATTGTAAATAAAAACTTACTACAAATTTATTTGCTTGGATTTAATGTAAAGAAACGACATTACTTTTTTTTGTACTTTAGATATATCAGCATTTTGATGAACGTTTAACGTAGAAGTATTACGAAGAAAATTTAGTAGCTAAAGTTGATGCATTTAAGGTACGGGTTGCTATTAATAATTTATAGCATCTTGTTAAGGCATTTTGCATTGGTAAATTCAAGGTTGTAATTCAAAAGTAGTCTAATTTAAATATTAATTCTTTACAGTATCCTGTGAACATCTTTTTTTACATCGATTTTTGAAAAACACCTTAAATTAGACTCAAATACTTTTCTCAAATTCGAATCTGCAATTGAAAACCAACCCTAGTAATCCTTCAACGTAAAAGAATCCCAAAAAGAACTACGACATAAATCCAATACTAAACTCCAAATCTTACCTCAACCTTCTTACAAGAAAACAACCACAAATTTGCAGTACAAATTCTACATCCACCCACTCTTTAACCACTTCGCTGTGATTGACGAGTAAACTCGTCATGGAGAACTGACAGAACTTTGTGTATTGACGAAAAAGGAACGAAACCAAATATACTTACAAATTGTGAAACACCATTACACAAAGAAGAATTTTTCACCAGTATCATATTCTAAATGTATAAAAAATATATAGTAATATTTCTGAATATCTTATGAATTAAAAAAGTTCACATATCCATCGTATAAAGTGTTTCTGGAGCATCCAAAAATGTGCGGGCACAAAAACACTGTCGCACGCAATGTGTTAACAGCTTTCACGTATCAATTCCGTGACATTCGCGCAAAGTAAAAATTCCAACTGGAAAGAACATCAGATAATTATGTCGCAACTAGAACAAAAATAAGAAACGCTCCCTCGTAACCCATAAATGTCCTGATACAATCACCCCTAATTCCTGACTGTTCATTTGCTCCCGAAACACATCGCACCAAAGCTCAAGATATATCGTCGAACAAGGTACACTATCCAAAAGCTCGATCTAAGTTTCCACGACAGACTCACAGTTCCCGATTACGATCGCAATATCCGAGCAGGTGAAAATCTAAATTATATCCGACGTGCGAGTTACGTGACAGGACGTAGAACATCCGAGCGTAGCACGCTGACCCGAATACCGCATTCATCGTGGATCTCGGTGCATACCGTCGACATGGTATATCGCACGGATAATACGAATGTTTCCATTATCGAGATCATTTTCCACGAATAATCAGCCATAATCCATAGATTCACTCTCGCGAAGAGTATAACGTAGAGCACTCTCAATTAGTTCTGGATAATTTCCAGAACTTTGTAACAGAGGACTAACGAACGACCGTAGATTTGGATAATCTCCAAGTCTTACCGCGTTAGCTATTTTATTTTCGTGAAAGATACACGCATGTTTTGATCAATTTCCTGTCCTTGGTTGTAGAATTTTCTGGGGGGGATAAGTCGGACGTTGGTCTATTTATTAAGGTGGATGATGATGTATAGTTTCTCAGATTGGACAATGTATTTTAATCTCTTTGGGGTTGTTGAATATGTGGCTTGTGTTTGACATGCTGCGATGACGCTTATGAACTGTTTTAGTGTTGTATCTTACGTTTAGGATTATCGTTTGTTGAAATTTTGAAATATTCGGATGGTAATAAAAAAGTAAGAGTGTAATACAGTTGACACGTTGAAATTTCATATGAAATTGACATTGTAATATTTACAAATTTTATTACGCATAATATATTTAAATATTGGCATTGAAAAGGTAAAGCTCCACTGACTACATATCTATTTTTGTTTTTAAGGTTTTTGAAAGTTTGGAATATTCGGATGGTAATAAAAAAGTAAGAGTGTAATACAGTTGACATATTGAAATTTCATATGAATTTGATATTGTAATATTTCTAAATTTTCTTACGCATAATATATTAAAATATTGGCATTGAAAAGGTAAAGCTCCACTGACTACATATATATTTTTGTTTTTAAGGTTTGAAAGTTTGGAATATTTGGATGGTAATAAAAAATAATTCATGGTATAGAAGTGTAATACAGTTGACACGTTGAATGCCATGGGTTTCGATGAAATTTAATGTCTTTAAAATTGTAATATTTACAAATTTCCTTACGCATTATATATTTAAATATTGGCGTTGAAACGGTAAAGTTCCGCTGATTTCATATCTATTTCTGTTTTGAAGGTTTCTGCTTTGTAAAAATGTAATTTTAAATAGAAAAAGTTTTACTGCAGTAAAAAATAGCGAAACAAGCAAAATACTATTCTAAATAATACTCAAGTTTTCGAAAATCTATTAAATTGGAAGTATTAATCTTGTGTTAAATTATACGATGTATCAAGAATCATTGATCAATTCCTATTTTAGCAATTAAATTCTAAATTATACCGACGGCCATCACGAACCAAATCGTAGTGTAAAGGGTTAATGGATTATTGAATACGTAGGTTCGCCGAATATTAAAAATAATTAGCACCAAAAGGGTTAAGGGTTGATTTGATTACGAGGCTGGTCGTCAGAAATCGATACAGTATTCTGAACTTAAATAACATTCAACTAAAAGTGTCAATATAAAATGGAAAATAAAATGGAATTATTTAATTACCGGAATATTTATATTTTTGTTCAATCAATTTGACAATGCTTCTTTCACTTGTAACATGTTTAATGAAGAAATTGCACAAAATGTGTACGACAATCAAGGTGTGATAATAATTTGCGATCTGCAGATTGTGAATATTTTTGAAATATTCGCAGATTTGCATTTCATCGTGATTTTGGAATTGCAAACAAAGGTAGTCATTTTATAATTGTATCTAGAGATTAGAGAGGTTCGATGTTGGATATTGTTCGAGAGATTTCGTCGTTAAGCTAATTCCATGCATCGTACGTATCGAGCAAATGTTTGCCTCGAAGAGATCTCAGATTCTCCCTTGTTTGCAGTTTCTGACCTACTCTGGGATGTAGTTGGTCTAGCATTGATAACTGACTGGGAGAAGGATTGTGGTAACTGAGAATGAAGGGAAAAGAAACTACAAACTTATCTTAGATAAGAGACATTTTAGTTCCTTCATCAATTTTAAATGCTCCTGCATTAACCCCTTGCCGTACAATAACGAGTGCTACTCCTGACGCGATAAATGGAATAGTCAATTTTGAAGTGCTCCAAAAATTATTTTATCAAAAATATCAGTGGGTCCTGATAAAATGAAATAAATTCTATGACATTCAATATTACGTCAAGTCATTTATACTAGGTATATTTGAAATTAGAGGCTAGATTATTATTTTAGTAATTAATTCAGGGTTATTGCACATTTAATCACAAAAGAAATGGCACGGCAAGGGGTTAATAATATTCCAACGTGACAATTTTTTTTCAGCATTTACCATTAGCTAATGTCTAATGACACAATAGTTACTATACAATGTAAATTCTTAATAAAGTATTCCAAACTAGTTGGATAAATTATGTGGAAATTAATCTTCGTATTACTAATTCATTATTTATTTGAAAGAAACAACGAAGACCTAAGTTTGCCAAGTCAGGTTTTAATCTTTCATCAGAAGAACAATTCCAATCTAGAGTGCAACTTGGCAGTTTGTACCGAGTGTTGCCGAGAGAAGAATTCTCACCTGACAAAAGTCACGCGCGAATCTTAATCAGTGTCTTCGATCTAAAAATAGTGCAACCACTATTACACTTCGTCAAATGCAACCCAGTTAGTGTTAAGGCTTGTGCAGTTTAGCAACATTTACACTTTTTCTATAAATGGAATTATCCCATCTAACCGAAACAAGTGTTGAATAAAATAGTTCATTTACACTGAGTCACATTGTAAATAATGTTCATTTTTTAAATATAATTATCTTAGTAGAGAGAAATTTAATTTTGCAATGAAATGATTTTAATCTAAGTTTGTCTATTACTTGAAGTGTCCCTATTATTATTTACCAATGCGTTATTTTCAAATTTTTCCATGACAATACACCCTACACTTTTAATCTTTCGCAGTCCTATATCGATACATATCCGACGTAGCTATCCACTTCATTTTATTTTTGAAAATTAAGCGCCGACTACATTTCAGTCATTTAATGCCTAAACGTTGGCTTCATTTGCTTGCCCCTGAACAATAAATAGCTAAGAATAATATTTAATACTTTATAAATTTTCGCAATTTTTTTCCCTCACTCAAAGATTCTAGTAGCTTTATACTCCTTCATATCATCCGAAAGTCTCTGATCTGCGAGATGTAAGCACATCCATATAAAGATTTTCTAAGACTTTTTAAATAAAAAAAAGTTAGTACTTAATAAGGTCCCTTCATACCTAAATTTTTAAAAATTCAAAAACCAGAATTAATTCTCTATAGGCTCCTGTGACTTTGAGCTTACACAAAACACGTCTAAACTTCTCTTCTTCAAACTCAAAATTTTAATTTAACCAAATATTGTAATTTCGCTCCCAAAAGTCATGAAATTCTTTACAATTCAACATTTAACCCTGCTGTTTTGATCGGATTTACATGACCCGAAATATAGATTATATTTCAACAGATACTGTGTTTCTAAATATTTAACGCATCTAACATTTACGTCTACCTGTTTGCATATTTTATGTTTCTTAACCCCTTAACCTACGATTTCTTTTCTGATGCGGCGAGCAAAGATTCAAAATTAATTGCTGAAATCAAAAGATTACACTGATTTCTAATATTTCGTATAACTGAACGTGATATTAATAATACAGAAATAATGGCACCGTTTCGTGATCGAATGATGTTATCAATTTAATAATTTTTGGAAGACTTCAAAATTTCCTATTCCATTTTCCGCACTACGAGTCTCACACATAGCTGTAGGCTAAGGGGTTAAAACGTGAACCTTTTTTCGCCAGGTCACTATGACTTCAAGGACTACGAATACGATATAAATGAACAGAACAGGGTTAAAATTCATCTTTAACCCACTATGTAACACTAGAACTACCAAACCAGTAATTCCGATTGGCACACAATCATTTCCAAAAATTCTCCAAGTTCATAGAAGAGCCATAGAATAAAAATTCTATGTCCATCACAAAATACATAAATCACCGAATTGATTATCTTTTCCGCCACTCGATTCCTCCTTTTTCAAAATACTTATGTAATATATTAAAGTATGATAGACTTAACGTACTAGTGTTAAAATAGTACTTTCACCATTTTCTCCTTATACTATTCTAAAATTGATCTTCAAATACTACAAAAAATTCAGACTACAGAGGATCAATCGACTAGATTTATGAATGACTCAAATACCAATCATTTTTCCTATTAAAATTCGAATACCCTAACCCAGACAATACATAAACAAATTCATCGTTTGCCATTGTCTCCCATGTGTGTACATGGGTTCGTCGTACTCAAGGGGTTAATGTCGAGTGAAACGAAAGGTAGGTACACGCGACAGCTGTTCCTCATCGAGGCACGAGGCCACGGATCAAAGCTGTACCTTAGAAACAGGGACACCGTGTTCGGTCGGTTTAACGTCCTCGAAAAGGGTCCATCCTCGAGGCCTTCAGTTGTAAGCTAGGTGGGAGAACCTGGACCAGCCGTGCCTCCACCATCACCACCACCACCACCATCACCACCACCACCACCACCACTAGCCGACATCGTCATCGGGAACACCATGTGCCCCGACAAAGAGCTCATTCAACGACGGACAATGGCCCTTCGTGGATAGGCTGCTGCAACACGGCTTGCCGCTGCTCGCGGAGCAGCCAGCAGCAGCCTATGCACATGGCCCGGAATTATGCTTTCACAAATGCACTTTTTCTTCCGAACGAGATACAGAGAGGCCCAGGAGCGATGGGATCGGCCTAATAGATATCGATGCTTTTCTTCCATGAAGGATGCTCGAAATGCGCCACGATAGTACCGTGATTTTACGGGAATAGATGGGAATTTTACGGGATTTTGCAGGATTTTGCGATGGTTTGAAATTTCATGTGGAAAGTATTGATATTAATTGTGATGAGAGAGAATATGTGTTTTGTATTATTAACCGCTTGTGAATATGATTGATTCTTATTAACATTAATGAATGTGGTAATGGATAAAAAAACAGAATGTGTGTAGTTTGTTGAAATTTTGAAATATTTGGATGGTAATAAAAAAGAACGCACGGTGTAAGAGTGTAATACAGTTGATACGTTGAATATCATGGGGCTCGATGAAATTTCATATGTCTTTAACCCTTTTAGTGCCGGACGACGATATATCGTCGTTAGTAATAGTGTTAACGGTGGGCATCGTAGCGTTATTACTTAGTTTCCAATACGATATCAGTATTTTTAAGAAAGATAATTGAAAATACATAACTCATGCTCTATATTGCGTGTTCTATATCAAACTATGGCCAAATGACTAACATTTTTATTCGCAACTACATTTCTCATTAATTCAAACAATTTTTTCGGTCGGCACTAAAAGGGTTAAAATTGTAATATTTACAAATTTCCTTACGCATTATATATTTAAATATTGACGTTAATTGGTTACTATAGTCCACTTTTAATAGCAAGGGGATTATAGAGAAAGGATGTTAATTGATTTTTTAAAGTGTTACATTTGACTATTAAAGACTATTAAAAAATCGCATCTCTTCATTATGCTCATCGAACAAAATTTTTTATCCAAGGATAGAATTGCTGTGTTGGTCGGCGAAACAAGAAGACGTTGCTATTTTCCAAGGTTTTCTTAATAAATTATTTTCACAATGTCAGTGATTATTTACATTATCCAAACGTTTTCAGAGAACTATGAAACATTTTGGTTAAATTCCAAGATAGGCCAATTGAACAAACGTATAAAAAGAATGTAAATTCATTGCAACAAATTTCTACTTTATAATAAAAATAATATAACACAAGTACTATTACATTTTAAAAAACACTATCACCTTCTGATCATCGTAAACTTAATAAAAGAGCCTGCCAATAACTATAAAATTAAATAATGTTTACATTATGTTCAGCATGAGAGTTCCATATAAATATCATCGAATAGCCATCGAGCAAAAATTATAAACCGCCCACTGCAGCCACGCAACACTGATAGAATGCAGTTCTTATTAATGTAATTCGATTTCTCCCAGTTATTGCGTTTTCAATCAGCAAAAACCCGCAGTATTTCTCAATTACCAGCCATCGAGTGAAAAACAGTCTTATAAAAAGATCGTTCGTAACGTAATCCTCAGGATCCGATGTTAATTTCCGAAGATACCATTCATCGAATTCCATTTCGTTTTCCATCGCTTTAACACGCGAAATATTGCGGTCGCTTTCGAAAGAAACTGCTTCAAACGAGCATTTCTTTATCTGGGCGTTATGTATATGCATATATAGGTAAGTTCGAGTCCTCTATCAGAAATGCATGCTTTACAAACAGCAGTTGAGATATTGGTGCTCTATGAATACACGTGAAAAACCAAGATATTGAAACTCTGCGCCACATCTGAATTGATATATTTCTGATACCGAGATTTTTCTTGAATATCGAACGGATAAATGTTTATGGAAAACGTTATCTCCTGTGGCTGAATCATATGAATTATAAATCGTGATGCAAAACAATTCATAGTGGTTTTTATAACATAGGCTCTATAGAATAATTTTCAATTATTAAAACTCCAATAGTGCAGTAACATTTTTAATTCATATCGATTAAATGATGCTTCAAGCTTGACTCTCAATCACTATAAAATTTCTTTTTTTTTATCATTTTTCAGCTTTAACTGCTGTGATCATTTCTTCAGAATCTATTGTTTTAAGCTTGCTTTCAAAGTACTAAGTAATTCTTTAAAAGAATAGAAGAAAAGTACTAATTCAATGAAATTTCATGTAACTTTTAAATTGCAACATTTATGAATTTTCCAGCGGATTGAATATTTGAATAGTGGCGTTAAAGAAGTAGAGGTCTGCCGAATATTTATCTGACAGTGTCTTTAAAGTTGCTGCTTTATGAAAATGTTTCACTACTATCATGATCTTTATTGAAGTGAATTTGTTTCTTTTAAAATCTACTTAAAAGCATACGTCTTCACACGCTGACTGCTATGAAAGTCACCCGGTGACCGGCGCTATTGAATTCAATGAAACTTCATGTAAATTTTGAATTGTAATATTTATGAATTTTCTAGCGTATTGAATATTGAAATATTGGCATTAAAGAAATAGAGGTCTATCAGTGTCTTTAAAGTTTCTGCTTTAGAAGTGATTTTAACACGTTAAGCGCCGGCTTCATTCGCTTTTCTCCGAGAAATAAGTAGTTAAAAAAAAATATTTGATACCTTAAACATTTTCGCAAAAATTTTTTTTCCTAACCCAATGATTCTAATACCTAAATAATTCTTCATGTCACACGAAAATCTCTAAGAGCGATCATCTTTTGACCTGCGAGACGTAGAAATATGTATTTAACACTAAACCTACCAAGGCGGTCAAAAGACCGATTCCAAAATATTTTCTAAAAATTATCTAAATTCATAGAGTAGCCATGAAGTAAATATTCCACTTCTATCTTACAAAAGCAAAATGAGTTAATTAATTATCTTCTTTATCTCGCCACTTCTCTTTGTGTAAGGTCGTTATTGAGTATATTTAAATTTTAGTAGATATAACGTCGATAGGTTTAGTGTTAAAGAAACAAAAAATCCCGCATTATAGCGGGGCCGGAGCTCAATGTGTTAATAGCAAAGATTTCACGTCAGTAGAAATAATGAGACTAGCAATATACCTGTGGCGTCGACGTGTTAACACTAGAACTACCGACTATTAATTCCGTATGTTTAAATATACTAGATAAATAGTTCAGAAGAAAGAGAATGAAATGCGCAAGAAACTAAATTGATTTAATCTCTCGTGTTTTACAAGCTAGATACAGAAAATTAAGCACCGTATAGCTCTACAAATTTCAGCAAGACTTGTAAAAAAATCTAGTGCAAATTATTTTGACCCCTTGGTAGATCTAGTTTTATGTGATAACTAAGGAAAAATTCTTCATAAACAATGTAAAACGATTTGAAATTGAGCCCCAAATTTCAAGCTGGAGCCTTAAACCTCCTCATTCACCATATAGCCCCCTTATAAAATCCCTACTGTAGACTAATGACCGGAACTTCCAACGTTCCTTTCTGCTAAGCTGCCTTAATCAATCCCAAATTTCCGAACTACACCCAACTCCACACTTTCACGTAAATACCTTCGAATATTCATCGCGCGAAATTACAAACCACCTACTACACCTATAAACATAGTAATACTATAGAATTCTCATCAATATAATTTAATCTCTCCACCTTACTTCTCATCAGCTCACCAAAACACTTCTCAAGGACAAAGAAAAGATCTTCAAACCAAATGAACTACACGAACGATAAGAGCGTTTCAAAGATCACCAAAGAATCAAAGACGATCGTCGTAAAGGATAACCAGGGTGTTTCGTTTCTCGCTCGTTTCAAGAGACTTTTCAGTCGGCAATTTACGTACTACTTGGGATCTCTTACGCGTGGAAGATTATGGAGAGCGAAAGCGAGAGCAAATTCAATGTAAAAGAAGCGAAAAGGAAAGCGAGAGAGGCAGCGAGCGTCCCCGAAGCCGAGAAAGTATCGGTGGAGTTCGAACACTGCTATCGTTTGTGCACTTCGTTCTCATCGGTGCAACTGCACCGTGCTCAATTCCCGTGCAAGTTGCAACGGTGACTTTACGCGGACCATCGATCCTTTGCTTCCCCGGTAGTCGCGAAGCCTCTGGATTGAAAACACTGAAATCTTTATGCCGGGAATGACAGTGCCGTAGCGTCAAGCTGTCTGTTCGTAGACGAGCTGAGTTGCTGCCTGACCTGGGACTTTTGTGTGGAAAGATTTTTTTCGGAGTTTATATACCGAATGTTTGTTAACTTTTTGTAGTTAAGCGAGTTAACTAATTTCTTTTGTGACTAAATGCACAGCAAGGAGGAATTAATTGCCGAAATGATAATGTGTCCTACATTTCTGATATAGCTTGCGATTTAGGACAATGTGAACCAGTTAAGTGCGGAATTTAAATTTGAGAACCCCTCGCAGGATACAGAATTAAAGTAGAGCAATGACGTATATGTACGTTAAAGACGATGCAAAAGCTTCTGTTATAAATTTTACGAAAAGAGGAAAGCGAAACGTGGAATTTTTACATTTTTAGTCGATAAGGAATTGACAATTTAGAGTTAAACGGCTACCGTAATAGAACCTTGGATTGACGTGTATACACGTCCAACGTAGCTAACAGGTTAATAGCATACTAATGATTTCATCTTATCGTAGACCACTGATATTTTTAATTTACTAGTTTTTGAAAGATTTACAAATTTCCATGTATCGTGTCACGAGTGTCACTGGTTATTGTATGGCAAGGGGTTAAAAATTGTGTTCCAAAAAGAGGAAACTGTCCTTTAAAACCAAGGGTTGTTGATCGAGGATTGAATAATGATTTCAGCAGATTATATGGTTATTATAAGAGTGGTGTGAAAGAAAAGTTTAAAAAATTTAATTTCACGTTTGTTTTGTGCTAATATCATCAACAATATGGTGGAATTATTTTGGTGAGATTATCAAGAATTGAATGGTTCAAAATACTTGCATCGCTAGTCCTTAAATTATTAAAATTAATTTAACCTCTATAGTCCGAATTTTTTGTGGTATCCGAAAATCAGTTTGTGATAGCACAATTAGAAAATGGTCAAAATAATATTTTAAATGATGGATTAAACTTGAATTTTTCACATTGAACAGCAAAGAATTTCACGATTTTCACGAGCTAAATTAGAATATTTGAAAAAGTTGAAGATTTGACTTTGAAGAATAGAAGCTTAGATGTGTCTTGCGTTACCTCAAATTCATGGGGGCCATAGATGGTTCAACTTATTCTCGGGGTGTTAATAGAGTTGTATGCAATAATATATCTATCAATTTTTATGGCACAGAATTTTATACAAAACTTTTCAGATTTTTAATTTATTTTCAACTATTATAATTACTGATATATATATAGACATCGCGGGGTTAGGGAATTGTTATGTTGAGTTTGGAGAAATGCTGCTTCCATTGTGCACGAATTTTGTTCGGCTGCTTGGCTTGAATTATTGTGGCGAGGCAGTTGGGGAAACGAATAGTTTGTTACATGAAAGTGTGTTTTATTGTGTGGTAGAGAAGGTGGATAAAGAATTCTTTTGCTTCGTGAAGATTCATTTAGCCGGTGTAATATTATATATGGGATGGAAGTATGGTTATTCCGCTAAAGAAATGTTCTGTTAGGTGTTGCGATATGGAAGAAGACTTCTTTTGCTGAGTCAAGATTAATTTACTTATTCCATTAGAGGAAACTGAAGTCCAATTATTTTCTTATAGAAAAATTTGATTATCTTGCTAGATATCATTATCAGTATAGCAGAAAATTTCATATTTTGCTCTTTTAACACTAGAACTATCAAACAAGTCAAAATAACTGGCGCCCAATTTTTTGTAAAATTTCTCCAAGTTTATAGCAACAATATTAATAAAATATTACATTTCTATTTCATTAAATACAAATTAGCAAATAAATTATCTTTTCCACATTCTAATTATTCTTTTTTTCAAAGTACTTACTTCATATTTTAAACCGTAGTAGATTTAACGCCGATAGTTGTAGTGTAAATATCAATTTCAAATAGAGAGTTTTAACAAACAAAATTAACTGTATCCTGCGAACTTTAATATTAAAAAATGAAATTCATTAGTGTCAAAGTAGCACAATAGAATTAGTATCTATTTAAATTAATTTTAACTTCTATCTAAATTATCTATGCTTATTTTTTCTCAAACCCATTGTTGATTTTGTCAAAAATCATGTTCCACACCTAAACATGACAAACTTCCTGCCTAACAAAATTATTCCAAATCACATTTATGTGCTTCTTAAAATGCTGTTATTAGCTGTCATTAATATATTATTATTTAACTTGAGATTGAAGGATACTACAGAGAATTAAATGATCTGATTTGAAAAAAAAATCGAAAAGTTTTCAAGCCTTTAAGAAATCCTGTTGAAAAAGCAACGATTCTATTTCGCCCTCTTACGTTCGTACACCAACGTCCACTGCACAAATCATGCGAATGGGCCAACTTTTTTTCGTTACCAGCATACCGACAACAATAACTGTCCGAATGAGAATGCTAACTGTTCGCATAACATCCGTACTTCTCATGATGAGTGGCGTCTTGGCAGTGGGACTTTTTGCCCTAACGGCAATAATTCCGCTCCTCTAAACGCTTCGTATCGTTCTGATCTCTCGAATTATGTTTTCCTCCGAATGCCGATTTCGCGTAATAACATCGTTACAAAGCCGCCATGGATTAGCTTCCTTTCTCAGAAGCAAGCATTTACATCGATTTTCCCATCGAGCTTACGAGCGACCACAGAAATTGCTGCTTGGAACTTCGGAAAATAGACTCGCATGTTTTTATGGCATAGTATTATGGCCATCAATATCGTTGCACCTAATGATAGGGACTGTTATTCCTTGAAAATAGGATTCTCTGATAAAAATAACTATAGCGATCTAGTAGACTATTTTTTTTTCGACCATGGATCGAGAAAAATTGTAATTTTCACCCTTTGGACTCCGCTCCCGAAAAGTCCAGCCTAAAAAGAAACTTCAAATCCTAGATTCTTTTGATTTCTCATTTGCCGCTTAATTATGTAAACCATTTTGAACCTCAAAATCCTCAATTAGTGTGTCTACGCGCCTCAAAGTCCTGTAAATATGATTTTTAGGAGTTATATAGACTGATCAGGTAAAATTTTTATTCCAATTTAATCTGACATCCCCTAAAAATATTTCAGAAGTTCCAACTCTGTCGACTCATATTCTAAAAATAGGGCTTTCAGGAGCAAGTAGGAATTAAATTATCATTTTATTCCATATAAATTCTAAATCTCCTAAAATCAAATTAATTTTTAAGATATTGAGAATTTTTTTGGACCTAGATCATTCCGCTCCAATTCCAATCCAATTCTAAAACTCCTCATTATAGAATGTATGGCTTAATATTGGGCTTAGGTTCATTTTCTAAATAAGAATGCTGAGGATTATTTTGGGCTGTATGAAGCCTAAATTGATCCTAAACTAGGCAAAACTGGAAAAATGAACAAGTTTAGGGCGATTGTGGAATTAAAATTTGCATTCTTTTATATGTAACATATTTTTCCATATTCAGCCTAAATATCCTAAGTTATTTGGTAATTTAGGAGGATTTTGGGCTGAAATTTTCGACTCGGGATGTTGCGACAATGTGATAAAAGCTCAGAACTCCGTTATCAGGTAAATTCAGTATATTTCTATATTCTTTTATATTGCAAAATATAATTGTAATATGTATACGTTTCTTTTTCAATGGTAAACCAAGATTTGCAATTTTCCAGGGATGTGCACTCACAGCGTGTAAATAGTATTGCAGTAATTGGTAGCTCATAGTAAAAATTAATCGGAGTACAAAGGGTTAATTGTTGGAAGAAATTATTAAAATCATCGTTTTTATGAATTTAATACATTTCAGATCACTGTTTGACCCCATGGATAACATAAAATAAATCTCAGTCCTATAATCAGCGGCTCATATTGTAAAACATGTACAGTGTGTTTTAAAACTAGTTGTGAAAAAAAACGTGGCAAAATTCGTGAAAGGATAATAAATTATTTTCATTAGCTTATCGCATTCGACTTGTTTACGTAGGAAAAATGTCTGAGAGGAAGCATTGGTCAGAAACAAACCGTTCTTAGGCATATTAACTTTTAATCGCGTCTTTAATTTTAGCTGAATGAGTCAGGCTTCCTGGTCTCCAATCTTTCAGAAACACACGAGATATTCTTAATAGTACACCCGTGGTTTTTGTCAGACATTTTACCTACGTAACAACACGATGAGCTAATAAAAATAATTTATTACCCTTTCGTGACTTTTGTGACACGCTTTTTCTCAATTCTCCACTGTTCCAAGGGTGTAGAACAACCTCTGAAAGCTATGGCAACTACTTCTGAAACACCCTGTACAGATAACGATATCATCAGCCAGTCATTAGATATTAACACTAGAACCACCGACGTTAAATTGATTACATTTAAATATGGACCGTTTATTTTGAAAGTGGTGTAAGTCCATTTTCTCTTGTTTCGTAATATTTAAAGGTTAGCATATCTTTCAATTTAAAAATATTGGTTAATTATGGCGAATCTGACAATGTTTCTATGGATTTATCAATATTCAATTTGATTATACAAATTTCTTTTAGGCGAATTTAACTAAAATTATGTATATTTACAAGCTGCAAATGGACTTACACCACTATCAAAATAAACGGTCCATATATTAAATAAGAACTTTGGAAGAAGAGTAGTCAAGGGGTGGAAAATATGATCGGTTTGGTAATCCGTGTTTTATAAGATCAATTTAGAATTTCTAGTCTAGGACTCTCCTGTAAACTTAGGGAATTTTTGGAAAAAAAATCTGAACAAGTCATTTTGACTTGCTTGGTCGTTCTAGTGTTAAAAAATAGTCAAAGATCAACTTGGTGTTTCATGACAATCACAATGATAAAAACAAACTCAAACTTCTTGTAGTCGTTCAGCTTCAATTATTTTTTTATCTTAACACTTTACCGACCGGTAGCCGATTAATCGGCTTTTCGGGCCCAACACTTTTGGACTTTTAACTCATTAATTAATCGCTACGGAGATTAATACATTATTATTTTTCATTGCGTTTAACTGTGCCAAGGACTCAGTGAAGAAACTTTGCAATTTTCGAAGAGATATCAGTATCAGGGAAATATTTGCGTGCAAGTAACAAATACGTTGCCAGCTATTACTCCCTTGCCTTACAATGACGAGTGAAACACGTGACGCCATAAAAGAAACAGAAAATTTTTAAATTTTCCAGAAACTATTAAATTGAAAGTATCAGTGGATCAGGAGACGTTGAAATTAGTTATATGTTATAAATAGACTCCGGATGTTTATGCAAATTTCAAATTCAACAAATGCAGTTAAGACAAGAGAACCTATTTAGGGACTTGTTGCACTCGATAAATGTTACAACGAATACCATACTTTGGATATTTCGGATATATTTTTATATTATGTTCATTTTGTGTATTTTAGCCGTATTCATTTTGTCATAAATGCATAAACATCCGGAGTCTAGTTATAAATGTAACTTTTATCTTTATGCCGGAAATCAGTGATAGCTTATTATTCCAACAATTCAGTTACAAAATAAATCGTAATGCAAGGGGTTAAGGATATAAATTGAACGAGTTAAAAGTCCTCCAGGATTCCTGTATTTAACAAATTCTTAAAACGAAGTCTTCCTACGAACCCTTAATTCCACACTTTCCACGTAATCTTCCACAGGCAATCGCAATTTTACAAATCGCCTCATAGTGACGACCTTACGTCGAAAATATTCAAAGCGAGCATTACTGGAATCCCTTGTAAAATGAGAACCATCGTGCCGTCGGCAATTCAGCAAGAGCCACCCCCTGGAGTCGCCAAGGAGGAGAGTCCTCCAGGAGGAACTGCCGGAGGAGAGAAGTAAGTCGGGAAACTGTACGCGTACCTGCTGGTTCCCGAGGCTACCTTCTGAAAGTAGAAGAAAGAGGACGAGAAGAGGACTCTTCCTCCTCCTCCTCCTCCTTTTTCCTTCTTCACGGTTTTTCCCTCCTACTTTCGTCGATGCTTTTCTCCGTTTGAGAATTCGAAGTTCCTTGCCTCGCAAGAAATTGGTAGGAATCTTTTGAGAAGTCGTTTGCATGGGGTTTTCGGGGTGTTTTGAGTTCCTTCGTGAAGTTCGCCACGGAAGTATTTCGACTTTGCGTTGAGATTAGTTGGTCGTGAAATTTTTAGTTGGAGAGTTTGTTAGGGAGGATGAATGAGGGTGAAAAGTTGCTTGAGGAAGAATAGAAGGGGTGAGTTAGAGAGCATTTTGTGGGTTGGGGATTAAACTGGGTAATGTGGGCAAAGGTGAAGTGGGTGTGAATTGCAGTTGATATACTATTACTTTTCTTTTTTTTTTGGATTTTGTATATTTTGTAATTTGTAACAGAAATTTGCATTTTTCACAATCTGCCTTTTATATTTTAGTGCAAGTTTTTTATCTACTTTGAGTTCTCCTTTGATGTTATTAAATAATTTGAAATTAACAAATTTTTGGTGTTCTGCTTTACCCCTTCGAGATGTTTATAATAAACGATGGAGTTTAATAACTATAGCAAACAATATAGCTTAATTAAAATCGGTTGTTATTAGGCTTCATCATTTATTATAAACATTTCGAAGGGATAAAATAAAACACCAAAAATGTATTAATTTTAGATTATTTAATTACTTATAATGAGTTTATTAACAGTAAACTCATTATTTACAAAGTTCTAATACAAATATTTTATAATCCGTCCTCTTTCAAATATTCTATGCACTCCCACCTAATTTGCAACTCTATAATTAAACCTAAATAATTTCTATCTAGTTACTTCTCTTTTTCAAATACTTTCTATAATTTCAATTCCTTGACATCATCACAACACAATTGTTAAAGTAACTTCATCAGTTAAAAAGCCTCAACTTCAATATCCCATTATAACCAACTATCCAATTACCCCTTACAAATTCTCTTCTAATACCCTATTCAATCTAACGTTATCCACAACACCATAATCTCACCTATACAGTTATCCAGACAAAACCACGTTTCCATAACCCCCAAGAATAAAAATGATTTCATTACAACCCTTATTTAATCGGTCAATGCACACCTTCACAATCCCCAGGACTTTCATTACGCTTATCCTCATTATACGTCCTCCTCCGAGTACTTCGTAGCAATCCAATTTACTTTATTACAACCACGATATAAGCGGTCAATGCATCCATTATGCACTTTTCATAAATGCATTCTTTTCGTATTTGGCTTACCGCTTTAAGGAACTTTTCCCCAAGTACGTAATAAAATTCTCCTTATTCCCTCCCTTTTCCACCCTCCGTGGAGCTCGCTAGCCATCGTCGGCGAAGGGAAGAACTGCACTCGAAAAAGAGTTTATATCACGATTCTGGTTGTACGGTGCGTCTGCTAAGAAGAGAAACGAGCCACTCGAAAACCGGGCTGTTCCATGTTTCTCCCCGTGTTGAGAAATACAAGAATAAGTACGCATGTTGTATATACAGGGTGCAACAAAAACTAAACTGCCATAGCTACTCTATCTCTGACTTAATACATTTAGCGACATCATACTTTTAAAAAATTGTTATTTCTGACCGCTATTATTGTTTTTGATTAATGTAATATATAATATAATAAATGTTCCATTATGTCACATAATATATTTGTAATGCATAATTTTATATTTATATCTGAATGACTGGAACAGTATCCAAGTTAATGCGAGTGATCTATCAAGCTGATATGTGAGCTATGTATGATATATGATATACGACATCTATATAATTTTGGAAACTGCAGACGAAATCTATTACATTTAAATATGTTAAATATGTACCTTAAGGTGAGGAAAAATTAAGACGTGGAAAAGATGATAGTTTCGGTAATTTATGTTTTATACGATGGACGCAGAACATTTATTCTACGGCTCTCTCATAAACCCGTAGAATCTTTGGAAAAAATTGTGTACCAGTAATTTTGACTGGCTTGGTAAATCTAGTGTTAATAATAAGAATGACTTTCTCTATGTATCTATCTGTGAAGCTTAATCGGCAATCGAATTGCAAGATAATAAGAACAAAGAAATCGTTCATTTATCATATATAGATTTACATTATATTTAAATATATTATCAGACTTATTTGTTCTTATAATCATGCAATAAGACAGTAGATTAAACTTCTAATTTATAAAAAATAGTAAAATAAATATATGACAGATTTATTTGTTCTTATTATCTTGCAATATAGATCGAAGATTACACTTCATAGATTGAATAGAAAATTTCAACCCACCACTTTAAACTGACGCCACAAAATTTAAGAGATATATTTCAATTGAAACATCTCAATCTAGATATCTTTTAAAAAACTGATTTTTCGATACAAGGTGGCTAACCCATTTTCATCGCAAACTCGATTATTCTACAAAAAGTAAAAATACTTCTACTAAGGATTTCGTACTTATTAAGGTATATTACGTTTGACTTCAATAAATATTAACGAGAAAACTAAATGAAAGAGTAGAGCATACGAGAATATAGCAGAGTGTATGAGAATGTATTATATATAAAAAAAATAGTTATTAGATGTTCGTTACCAAATATATAAGGAAACTTTTTATTGTGTTGTTACTTGTAAACAAAAACAATTCGTATAAATGTATGGATGAAAGAAAAAAAAAAATATATATATATATATTTGAATATTCCTAATTTTTTAATTGCAGTAAATACTTATATTGAAGTCAAACATACACACTGTTAAGAATATTTAAATAAAGTGGAATTACCAATTACCAGTACCCACGGTAGTACAATTCCATAATGAAAATCAAATACGATGATAAGATGCAGATAAAACAATGTGAGCTGTGATACAAATGAGTAAATAATAGAATTAATTGCAGAATCACCTGCGGAAATTGTGATACAACGTTTTGTTACACCCTGTACGTGCATCCTTCCGGTTGGGACTTTGGATAACGCGAAGGATGAAACCGAGAGAAGAGAGCGCAGTAAAACACGAACCATGGGAGAAAAAGCATCGCCCTCCGCCCAGGATAAACTGTTCCTTTTCCAACAAACGGAAGAGCTTTCGTGACTGAAATTAGTGGTTTTCTTTGCCAGTAAGTTTCCTACGCCTTCGAACGTCTCGCTAACTCCGAGCACTGTTAAACGCAGAGAATACACTCGCAAGTTCTGATCGATGAATTCTGCGGTGATGATTCTTTTGTAAGTCGTGGATTCGACAATGTTGCGATTTCGGAGAAACGATGAAACGTTTCGGATGAAAGAATAATTTTGTTTTTTATTTTTAAGCGATACCGTCGCTGACGTATCTGGCGATCTTTAGGTTTTAATTTTCCCGAGACATTTTTCCTTTTGAAAAGAGAAAAATTCTTTGTAGACTGTAGTCAATGATGTAGACTTTTTTTTCCGGTTTTTAGATTTTTCTTAGGTTTTTCTTTGAGAATGTTTCCTTTTAAATATCTGTTTTTCTTCGATTTGTGAATTATAGTCTTTTTAATAGGGTTTATGAATTCGAAAAATGTTAAGTAGAAATTGCCAAAGTAAGATTTTAATTGATAGTAATTTTTAATTCCACTTAGGATGTATTAAAACTTGATTTGATAAAATTACAAAATATTTTGAAGAGCATTAACCACGTTGAAAGTAAATTAACCGTGTATCAGTCATTATAAATCACCTTATTAAATTTGAGGGCTATTGGAACCACGTCGCGTATGACCTAGTTTCTTTATTACACACTAAATTTCAATTTGAGACATGTAAATTCCAATAAAATATTCAACCAATGTACCAGACATTTTAAAAAGCATTTTAATTTAATTAAAATACACGTTACCGTCAAATGAGATCATTAAGTTATCATAATTAAAATAGAGAATTTTTTTAAACATCTTAGAAAATAGCGACTTTTCATTCTCTTTCAAATGCAAATTTATATTATCAAATATTTATTGAAATATAATAAAATATAATTTATTTCACGGACGGATAACTGAGTTATTAATGTACGGAAAAGATCTAATTCTATTGCTGTGTAATTAAATCAAGGTAAATGATATTCATAAGTCAAAGAATCAGAGCAGTCTCTGATGTTTCTCGTCGAAAGAAATTATATCGCAATTTTCTCTAAAATTACTTTAGCCGCACACGATCGAACAGCTTCCGGTTTCAAGAACGGAAGGGACAGTTGCCAGCTGGAAGAAGTTTGCGAAAGATTTTCGAGATGCTCTAAATTCGTTTATATCCTCGTCGTTTTAAAACTAACGATATCATCGTATATTCGTTAAAAAGTGCCGTTCAATTGTGGCGAAATTTAATCACCGTAACGAAGTTTTTTCGATTTCTGTTCGACACGTTTTTGTTCGCTAAAAACCAATTTCTGACTGATCAAAATTTATAGAACATAACAAATATTGGAATACCGTATTACTTCGCAAAAACACATCACATTCGTTAATTGTTCGTCAGGATTTTTATTCGCAATCTCTTTCTATTAGCGTCTCTTCTGGTTCGATCTCCCTTTAAATAAAATACAAACCTTGTTCAAATTAGAACAGCTTACTGAAAATGTTCACATAAATGGAGAATGATCCTTGTTAGTTATCGATATTTAAGAAACTGAAGCTACTTCATTATTGTTAAATTTTTCTTCTCTTTCAAACAAAACTAACCAATCGCAAAAGTTCAAAAAAAGTGGTTAATAAATCTAAATTTTGGTGATATTAATACACAGATCTAAAACCGAATTAGAAGCTCCTCTATTTTAAACTTCAATTGCTTCACCAACACGGTTTCTAAAGTGTTACCTTTGATAAGAGTAAGAATCCAAAGATAAGAAATATGAGACATAACATGTAAATTTCTATAATCAACATTTCAAATCTTCATTCATCTCTGTAATTTTTAGTCGCAATTCGATTAATAACATGTTAGATTTAAATCTTCCCACCAAATACATCGCCTCACGTCAGTCAAAGTAATGACTGCAACATTTTTATTTTTCTATCAATTATAGTTCCTATAGAGGACTTCCGGTTACTCACACACATCCTGTTTTATATTTTTCATTATGCAACACGCAATATTTTCTCTTTTCTTTTTCAAAGTATTTTAAATATATTTCCTCATTTATATTTAATAATCTGTCTACTAATCATTTACACTGCCGCCTGCTCAAATATTCTTATTATAACATTTTCATGAATTATGGGAAATATGAAGAATAAAGTGGCATTGGATCTCTGCATTATATTCAAGCTTGTCAAGCCTATTATCTTCAACCTTAACACGAGATTTACCAAGCCAGTCAAAATGACTGGTACACAATTTTTTCCACAAATTCTATGGGTTTATGAGAGAGCCGTAGAATAAATATTCTTTGTCCATCGTATAAAAGATAAATTGCCGAATCTATCATATTTTCTACGTCTTAATTTTCCTTGCTTTAAGATATGTATTTAACATATTTAAATATAATAGATTTCACGCCGGTAAATCTAGTGTTAATAATCCACTAAAATGCAAAATTAAAGAATAAATTTAACTCTAAAACCATTGAATCGGAGGGTAAAAGTGTCAAATATCCAGCAAGAATTTTCTCTAACAATATAATTCCAAGAACGATCGCTCTTTTATATTTTCCATCAGTATGAACCTCCAGAGACTGCAACATAGTGCAAACGTGTTAAAGTAAGGTTCAAATACAATCTATCCGATGCCAGCATGATTTCGCACTCGCAGATATCGAAGAAAGAGTGCAGCTGTCACGACACACCTGGCAGAGGTTTCGGGGACCCAAAGACTCAGGTAACAGAAATCCCTGTAAAATCCGTTCCACTGGGATTTAACGTGGATATTTTTCCAGGTAAACGCACTACCCAACCGTCTGAGTGCAATTATTTTTTTCCTGGAATAATATTGCAATTGTTAGTGTTGCCAACAATAACACAATAAACACACAAATCCGGTGCACCGTGGCGCGAATTAACGTCAAATCGTGAAAGTTTCAATTGCGAGCGGACACTTTTCGAGGAACGCGTGATTCTGGAATTTCCAATTAAAATTACATCGCCACGAATTTGTAAGCGCTTCCGACATTAATTGCGTCGGGGTTATCACAAAGACTATCATTGTTTTGCCATGGCTTTAACGATGATACTACGAAAAAATCTGAAAGAATTGAAAATCCGAGGTAACAAGAGCCTTTTCTTTCTGGATTTTCATTTATT
Organism: Cerceris rybyensis; assembly: GCA_910591515.1. NCBI lineage: Eukaryota > Metazoa > Arthropoda > Insecta > Hymenoptera > Crabronidae > Cerceris > Cerceris rybyensis. Next base: position 12,023,908 of record OU342795.1, read on the forward strand.
TGTGAGACGTTTGAATTTTGCGATGAAAAATATCTATTAATGATTTTTAAATGAATCGTATCTGCAATTAATACTTCCTATATTGTGCATTGTGTAATCATCCAAGGTCGAGAAATATTCGATCACGCACTGTGACTCTTATTTTGAAGTTTTGCAAAGATAATTGAATTTTCTTCGTGTATTTTTAACTTTAATTCATTATAGGTCCTTGTGACCTTGAGGTAACGCAAGAATTCGTAAGCTTTCATTCTTCAAAGCAAAATTTTAAACTTTACAAAATAATTTTCTTTGGCTCGTGAAAATCATGAAACTCGTTACAATTCTATATTTAAAACTCAGGTTTACTTCATTATTTGAAATAGTATTTTTATCATTTTCAAATTGTGATATTGTGAAACTGATCTTTGGATACCACGAAAAATTCGGACTATAGAGGATTAACTGACTTGATTCCTTGACCTGCAGGCTATTGTTTTAGAAGGTTTCCGAATTATGATGACGAGAGACCGAACTTGGGCCCACTAATTAGGAATTTAAGCCTTCAACAATATAGTTCCGTAATTATATTTAACTCAGAAAGAATAATTTCTAAATATTTGGAAGACTTAAAGACAAAGATTCTTTACATTCTTTATAAATGAAGTGTCAGGCACTGTTTCTTTTTTTAAGCTTAACCAGTAATTTATAATGACTTTGCGATATTTATAAAATCACTTGGAAAGTGGATAACTGTACAAACAGAAAAAAAGAATGTAATTATCGTTTTTGCAATGTATTAAAATACTACGAGTACGAAGAGTTTAAATATTTTCCCCGAAATGATGCAATTCTGCCAAGGAAGTTAGTCTTATAAATATTTTCATAAGATAACATAGCGCATAAATGATATTAAAATATTTGCAAGGTGTGAAAAATAAGTTTCTCTGGTAAGGTGTGTTTTTCTCGGAAATCTTCATACTTTTTCCAAAAATGCAGAAGTACGATTTACATTTCATTTCTGCACAAGATTAAATACTGAAATGAAATTTTATATCAAGAGATACAAACAGAATAACGTTAAATACGACGTACGATACGTATAATCCGTGGAAACTTTTGTCCAGAAAATTAAAATGGATCTAGAGAAGATTAACATAGTTCTTTCTGAAAGCCTATTAATTGGCTTTTCGCGTAACCGCTCCCAACATTGAAATTCCCATTAATCGGCTTTTGTCCATTACGTAAACTCCTCAGTCGCGGAAAACATTCGGAACGTTCTATATGTTTTACATCTAACGATACACGTGTAATTTTTCAATTTTAAGCGTGTTTTAAAAAATAGTGCTTCCTAGAATAATAAACAAGATGTAAATTTACACAATAACGCACAGTATCTCAACAGAGTAATTTTTAAAATAATATTTCCAGCAAAAATGTTCTGATAACTCTTATCACGAATACTGAAAACAGCTTAGAATAAACTACGCTTAAATAAATTATCTTTAGGAAATTCAATTAGACCTACATTATACATTTTGCTCGTTTTTTCAGAAACAAAGTTGCCTTACTTTCGACGAAAACAAACTCTTCGTTCTACAAAGACTTTGATACATTGTAATAATAATGATTATCACACAATACTTCAGAACTTGACAAATAACTCCTACATCATCCAGCGTCTCAAAGAAACTTAACTGTTGCTAAAAAAGATAGGATCAATCATTTGTTACAATTTTTCAGTGACAAGGTTACCTAACTTTTGAAGAAAACAAGCTCTTCGTACTTCCAGTACTTTGATACATTGCAAAAACGATAATTACCACAAAACACTCCAGAAGAAACTCCCACATCATCCAACGACCACAAAGAATCACAAATCATAAAAAATTTTCCAATCCACCAAACTATCTCTACCAACCATTAAAAAAATCCAATTAATCTCCAAAAATCTCAAATCCTCCTAAAATTCCATCGATACAAATCCAAACTCGTCCTATCCAACCCAAACGATTATAGAAACCTTGTCAAATCTCGCAAGATATTCCAGATCGACTTGAAAATCGAGATTATCGGTGTCTCGAGCAGAAACATTGGAGAACGAACGTTGTTTCAGGGACGAGGCGAAAGCCCATTGTTCCAGGTATTCGTCCCGCGCAGAAAAAAGGAAGAAAAAGGATAAGGAGAGTTAGTTGGAGGTGGGAGGACAGAGGAAAGGTAGACAGACGCTGAGAGATGCTAAACAAACGAGAAGAAAACTGGAGGTAGGGACAGTCACAGGTGAACGGGGCAGAGGTGAGAGGGGCAGAGAGGGAAAGAGGACCAGAAGGAGGAAAGAGAAGTCTGGTTGCATTCGCGAGAGACAGGGACAGAGATAGAAGAAATAAAGGAGCAAAAATCGGGCGAGGTGAAGGAATGCTCGGCCTTGGCGCCTGGCTCACACTGGAAACCACGGCCTGGCACCTCCTCTCAATGAGAGAAGGTCTGAGGATTTGAAGAAGAGGGAATGAGACACCGAGGACGTTGTCGTGTGGGAGTACAGACGGAGACGAGTCGATCGTGACAATGGAATTTATTTACGTCGGAGCACGCGAGATTACTGGAAGTTTGTACTTTTGGAGATAAGGTATCGCGTGAATTGGACACTTTGTTGCCAATACAATAGTTGGACTATTTTGTGTTTGTTTGGGTTTAAAAGCTATGATTATTTCGTCTGGAACCTACAATTTTAACCAGCCAGCTGTGTTTGACGACTATATCCGTCATGGAGAAATGATAGTATTTCGTGTCATAACGACTATGTCCGTCATGTGGGAAATTTAGTTACCATATGATATTTAACCAGTCAGCTGTGTTTGACGACTATATTTGTCATAGAGAAATAACAGCAATTCGTGTCGTGACGACTATATCCGTCATGTCGAAAATTTAGGTACCATTCCCTATTTAACCAGCCAAATGTGCTTGATGACTATATCCGTCATGGAGGAATGATAGCATTTCGTATCGTGACGACTATATCCGTTACGTAGGAAATTTAGTTACCCTATGTTATTTAACCAGTCAACTGTGTTAGGCGACTATATCCGTCATGTGGGAAATTTAGTTATCATTTGCGATTTAACCGGTCAGGTGTGTTTGACGACTCCATTCGTTATAGAGAAATGAAAGTATTTCCTGTCATAACGACTTTATCCGTCATGACAGAAATTTAGTTATTATTTGCTATTTCAGCAGTTAGCTATGGTGAACGCGTATACTCGTCATCTTACGATTTTCCTGATACACGTACAGTCCGACAACTATAAGATGGCTAGGGACCAGTGAAGCCTTTCATTTTCAACCACCTATTCCCACTATTTCGTTTTTGGAAATCCCAAACACGGGGAAGGGTTACTTTTTCTGTAGCAAATGCACCACACAGTCTTTTAATTCAATAAGGTAAGCATGGGGGCCCCAAAAATGAAATGGCGGGAATAGACGGTTGAAAAACAGACGCTTTTACACTTGCTAGCCATCTTTCAGTTGTTGGACTATATGTGCACTCTCAAAGGAAGTTACTACAGGTAACTGGTGATATGGATTCGGAACTATTGAGACAGTCATGTAGATGTCGCATGGGAAAAGATTAGTAGTGGTGATGTGGAATCTGAACTCGGACTGACTAATTGCAAGCCTTTATCACTTCTCTAATAGACTCCTTTGTTACCTCTTGTGTCTTTAGGTGGAATCAAGGATTTGGTAACACGAACGATTGTGTTTGATCTAGGATGCCTCTTTGGAGTGAAATTGTCGGTTGAAGGTGGAGTTCGTAACATGGTGCTATTTCTTGATGGTAATGAGAGATGAAGACTTTGAGAAGTCTTAAAGGGTGTAGTAATCTGCGGAATTATGCTTTGAGAAAGAATGGAGAATTGGATGACACATGGTACTGAATATGATAATATTTCAACGGTTATATTTTAATTTTTCAACACCAACTTCTTTGGTTTCCGGTCCGCAAAGAGTTAAACATGAAACGTGTAAGTATGATCATTGAAACTAAAGACATTATATGCTGCATTAAAAAATATGTCTGTTCTATATAAACACTTTCAATGCATTACATAACAAAAAAGGGTCTAAGTGGATAATTGCGATAAGTTGACGTAAAAGATGTTACTATGTCGGAGTAACTGTAAGATAATTCAGAATACCAATGTGAAAATGAAAGCGAAGGCTAAGGATAGAAGCGGAAGACGAGTAGAATATGTAAATATATGCTATCCTATGGGAGTACTAACAGATGTGCCGATCGTGGCAATCTGATTTATATATAAGATAGCACATATACTTTCGTCTTTTCACGTACTATGTACAATTTCGAATCGTTCTTCAAAGACAGGCGTCGCTGATCGCACATATTGATATTTCAAAGTAAATGCAATTTATAAAAGAAATACTAGGAAATAGAACTAAGTCTACTAAATTACTTTTTTTTATTTTAACACAGAGACGAATCTGTTAGCGATAATTTCTGATTTTCTAAATGTAGATTCGAGCGTAAATATATCAAAATGATAATAATGATAATATAACATAGAAAACTTATTTTCTGATAAAAGAAATGACAGATTAATCATTGAAATTTACTATCAATGCTGCAAAATTCATTTATGCAAGTGTATAGAAAACTCATAGAAAACACATCGGATTTTTAAAGTGTAAAATATAGCAATATAATGACTGACATACAGATTAATTTTATCTGCAAAGAAGAATCAACAATATAGATTACAATTATTTAATTTGCAATTTCATTTCCACGAGAATCTATTTTAATGTCTGCCGAATATATTGTTTTCCAAAAAATCAAAAATACTAATAGAACGAAAGAATAAATATTTATCTTGTCCTTTTCTAACATCGATTACATAGGGTTTTATAAGTAAATAATTATCATTATGAATAAACAATTAAAATGAAATATTATTCAATTATATCCAACAAATAATTCACTGATTTCGAATTTCACGAGTTTAAATATTCATCAAAAGTGGTTGTGACAATTTAAAGAATTTTCAGCGGAAGTGAAGACAGCAGAAAATCCACGAAAAGACGAAGACATTGTGTTACTACGTGAGAGTACTCAGAGATATGGTTCACGATAGCCATAGAATTTATTCATCGCGACACGGATACATTTTTCATACTTTTCGTACATTACGTTAATAACGTTTCACAGGAAGCTCCACTGAAATTTACCTTCGACTTTAAACAGATCTTGCGAAGTTGTACAAAGGAATGAAGGTATGACTCAAAATATCGCGATGTTCATTCTTTTTGCTACTGTCATTTTTTACATTTTAATTTCTTTATCTTCCTCACATTTCGTTCGCTCCGATCGCCGCATATATGCGGCATCCACACTATGGGTCTCTGTGACCTTGAGCTAACGCAAGGCACATCCAATCATAAGCTTCTATTCTTCAAAGTCACATATTGAACTTTGCCAAATATTACAATTAAGCTCGTGAAAATCATGAAATTCTTTACAATTCAATGTTTCAAATTCAGATTATTTTAAATAGTATTTTTATCATTTTCTATTTATGCTATTGCGAAATTGCTTTTCGGATGCCACAAAAAATTCGGACTATAGAGGGTTTTAAGACTTTGAAAAACGTCTATACAGAAATCACACGCACTGTGCATATTTCTGGCGTGAATTTCCGCTCAATGCCGTAGCGAAATGGTTAAAAGCAGTAACATATTTCCATAAAAAATTCACGTCAAGTACAATAAATCATTCTACACGACATAACAACAGAGTTGTTCCACTTAACTGATAAATATCCAAGATCCTCTATGTTGATAATTTCACTAAGGTTTGCCTCAACGGTTTTAACGACGTTCAATCGGATGCATCGACGATTCGAATTAAATGCACCGATGCGTTGCCATCGTAAGAAAGAGAAACTCAAAGAATCGCATATTATCGCATGAACATTTCACTAGCGGCAAATGTAAGTAAAAGTGAAAAAGAAGTAAGAAGAAAAATCAGTAAATGTCTCATTCTCTTGAAGCGTGACGACTCGGTTAATCGTTCTTTCATTTCCGACTGTATCGGCCTGCATTCAGAACTCCCACGGAGCTGCACTTTCGTTAGCCTTGTTAAACAAACCGCGACTAGTGTTTAGCGAAACTCTCTCAATGATGTATCATTTATTCAGCGTTTTACGCTGTGGTGAAGTTCGCCAAGAAAAATGCAATTTTTGTCTCAGTATTACAAAGCGGTTGCTTTTGTGAAGTAAGAACGTGCAATGATACCGTGGAGTACCAGCCACTGTTGTTTCTTCCTATTGATTCTTGCGTAAACCTTTTTTCTTTTTGTGTCGTAAAGTAATTGTACTTTTAATTAACGAAGTTTAGGAGATCGGGCAATTTCGTTTTTTTACATTTAAAATAAAGTTGAGTTAGAACTCTTGAGGTTTTCGTTGATGCAGTTGTTTCCACAATGTAGTTTATATTGAATTATTTCTATAAGTTTAGTTCTATAAGTTTGTAAAACTTATTTTGTAGTAATAAACTAAATGACTTACATTATAGTTTCAAATTTTTAAGAATTTTGATTGAATTACGTACATTAAACTGAAGCTGATATAATTGATACTTTATTGCAGTTGAATATTTGGTTTTGTAACACAGAAATATCATACTGAATAATGTAGTTTATTCAAATCCTTTGTTTACGTCTCCTTCATGCAATTTTCATGTTGAAGTATTACATTTTTAGAATATGTTGTGCCCCTTTAAGAAAAATTCTTAGGAGTCGAAGGAATGTAGCAGGCACGAGCCTGATATCTTAAATTTACATTTAATATAAACAACTGTGCTAGCGACTGCCGTTGAAGTTCATTTTAGGCAGTTCGTTTTCAGCATCTAAACGAGACGGATGCGACAGCCTTAGTACAAACTTTAATATATTTATTATTATTACTATTATATTATACTACTCAATATTTTCATTTTTCTAAATATGTATACTCTAGTTCTGTTGTTGTTTTTTGTTAATCTGTGCAGTGAATTTATTGACTACTTAATACTCCTTACTACAAATACAAATTTAGTTATGACTCCCAGGTTGAAATGTAGTATTGATATACAAATTGGTACTTCCTACGATTAACACATTAAGGACCGCAAAGAAATCTGTAAGACATACGCCTGGGACCGCACGTTTTTGGGCAAACTTATACGTTCTAAAATGATCATAACTTTGTTACTTATGAAGCAATTTTTGTGAAACTTTCAGAAATTGTATAATAGGATGCATTTTAGGTATTACTGAAAAAAGAATATGTCTTTTAATATTTATAATAACTTTTTTAAGACGAAGGCGATTCATCGGTGGTTCTTGTTTCTTCCTTGGCAACCAAGGATTTAACCATCAAGTTTAATACATTGACTATTGATGTAAATACTTAAATACACAAAGTAGATACAATGTATCACAGTAGGTGACATCTAAAGACAGCGTGTATATAGAAAACGGGTTATTTCGCGTTTTATTATTAACGCGTGTTTATAGAAAACTCGTGAGCGGTCCTTAATGTGTTAAGTTCTCCAACATGGCAATTTTTGCAAGAATACGAGTGTAACTTCATATTATAAGGCAAAGGTCAACACTTAATTTTCCTAGAGGTTTTTGCTTCCATATGGTCACCATATCTGGAATCAATTATTATAGTTCTCGATATTTTACGAACTCTTAACTTCCTTTCTCAACGTTGCAAATTAATCATCTACAATTTACTACAATATTTCCTATTCCAAATTTCTATACTATCAACGCTCTCCTTCGTTTTTCGTCAAAATCAAAATCAATTAGAAAGTTGAAAAATACCAAGAAGTTTGAAGGGGGGAAAAAATGTAATTGCTCGTGCAATAGAGCGAAAAATCTCAAGAATTCTTTTCTTACACTTCCCGTTGCAGGGAACAAAGTATCGAAAGAAAGATCCGTGAGAAATGGCAGCTATTTGCACAGAGCCAAAGAGGAGAAACGATCCTGTGGAATGAGAGCGAATGTAACGAGAAGCAATTTATAAGTGTGCATGTGAAACCGTAAAAGTCCGCCGGTCAGACAGATCAGAAAGTAAAGTCTAAGAGGCGGTAGTAAAATTACTACGAGGTCTCTTGACCTTTCTCATAACATTAGCCAAGTATCGAATTAACGTTCATTCGCGTTCGCCATTGGCGCGCGTGAATACGAATTTTTCTCATATTATTATGAAAGCGCACGAAGTCAGTGTTATGGGTCAAGAGAATTCTATGGTAATAATCCAGTTATCACGTTTTTCCTTTTTCTTGAACACGTTGACTGCCATGGGGGTCATCGGTGACCGGCGCTATTGAATTCAATGAAATTTCCTATAACTTTTGAATTGCAATATTTATCAATATTCGGACATGCTGAATATTTAAATATTGGTGTTAAAAAGTTAAAGGTCTGCTAAATATTTATCTATCCGTGAATTAAAGTTTCTGCTCTATAAAGATGAGAATTTGATAGAAAAAGTTCCACTTCGGTAGAAATTATGAAACTAGCGAAAAAAAAAATAGTAAGTATAGATGGAGCAAAACCAATGAAGTATTGTGCGAGTGACGGTAATGAGATTGAAGATGAAGTTGTAGTTAAATGTAAAATGAATTTTTTTCTTGTTTTGTCTTGGTTACTTACAACATTGATAACTCATAGATCTCGTGTTCATAGGAGGATGATTTATTGGGGATCAATTCATCTATGCATTTTCGGATATCGATTATGGAATTGAAGGGTTTCACGGACAGGTAATGAAGTGGTGCTGAAGTGATCGGAACAGGTAAAAATCTGTTGGCCATGGTTTGGAGAATACGCTGCATGAAGGAGAACTTCCTATGTACAGATGATATGGGTAAAATGTTCTAGTGGTGATGGAAATTTGAACTCTGACCCACTAATTGGGAGCATGATTCTTCAACTCCATAACAATCACAACTCCTCATCAACCATCTCTACTACGGAAGACTATAATTGTTCTCCACAGAATACCTCTGACATTCAAAATGCCACACACATACTGCGGGAGACTATAGTCGCTCGCCATAAAATGCGACTGACATAATGCAGGTGACTATAATCGCTCTCCACTAAATGGCACTCACACACTACAGGCGACTATAGTCGCTCTCCATAAAATGCCACTGGCATAATACAGGCGACTGTAATCGCTCTCCACAAAATGCCACTCACACACTACAGGCGACTATAGTCGCTCTCCATAAAATGCCACTGGCATAATACAGGCGACTATAATCGCTCTGCACAAAATACCACTTACATACTCCGGCAGACTATAGTCGCTCTTCATAAAATGCCACTGACATAATACAGATGACTATAATCGCTCTCCACAAAATGCCACTCACATACTACGGTCGACTATAGTCGCTCTCCATAAAGTGCCACTAGGATAGTATGAGCGATTATAATCGTTCTCCATAAAGTGTATCCTGTTGTATATACGACGAGTGATTGGACTTAATGCGCATCAAATATATTATCGTGGCCATATTAGATGGAAAGATTTTCTTTTCTTTTCAAAAAAATACAGTCGAAGCAACACTTCTCCAATGAGAAGTGTCAATTTTTTGTACCCACCGTGGAAACTTTTGGCTTAGTGTTCCGTTCAGCAGAATCACCGTGTCGAAGAGGTTGAAATACATTGTCGAAATACGCCCCCGGCGAAAGGGTTCAATTTGGTACCATTCATCATTCTTAACTCTTCGAAATCGTCATATATGTTTATAAATCGTGAGTCTTACTAAAATATTGACAAATGATCTGCACGTGCAGCATCAAATAAGACATTTGTGAAAACTGTACTCAAATATCACAATAACACAAGAAATCACCCTACCATAGAACAATCCGCTGTATATTATTTCAGGCTATCTAAATATCTCTCTACTTGACACACATTTCTTCCATCCATCAGAAAAATCGTCGAATCCTCAAACGCATACCGACGAGCAGAGCACTTTCTTTCTAAAAACCATTTCTCCACTTCGACAGCGTCGATTAACGCAACGCGGCGCATCATCCTTGCATTTATCCGGCCTGGAATCGCGATTACAACAGTCGCTTAAAATGCATCGTGACATAGTTAAAAAACAAAATGAAACGAAAGGAAAGAAGAAAAAAAAGAAGAGCCAAGAGAAAGGACTAAAAACCGTCACTTTGAGCTCTTCGCGAAGAATGTTTCTCGAGGTGCATCAGGCACGATTTTCATCGCGTGAGTACCAGTGCTCACTGATGGAAGTCAAAAACGTCATGAAAAATACAGCTCGCACTCCCTGATGACTTAAAAGTGTCAAACATCGGGCATTAACGTCGCTTTCCTTTCGAGAGCGCAATTCGGAATGAGATGAAAGAAACGAGAGAGAATGCAGCTGGGCATATGCAACTTGTGCATCGATTGCAAAGCTTTTCCCACGTGGAGAACACTCGAGTGTAAAGTGACGCTTCTGGAGGAACCGGAGGTGGTGAAATTGCTTTAAATTCGTCAATTTTACTATCGCGTTGAAAAATCCTGCGGACCTTACTCGGAGTTTCTGCTATAATTGTTTCTATCGTTTTAGTGTCCAGTGGCAAGTTGTCTAAACGTTCTTTTTTTATTTTTAAAAAACATTCTTTCTACTGAGAACCTTCCTTTTATAAGATAATTTCTGCTCTGTTACTGCGAATATAGTTGATTCTTATTAATATGAATGAATGTGGTAATAGATAAAAAATAGAATGTGTGTAGTATGAAGTATGTATGTTTATATTTGTAATAAGTAAAGATAAATAAGTAGTTAGATTAAGATAAGTATGAGAGTAAGTAAAGGTTCAAATAATTTGCAATAACAATTTTGTTACTACGTTGAACTCCGAGAAGGTCTCCGGGGTCCGGCGTTAAAAAATCAATAAAATTTCGTGTGACTTTTGAATTGTAATATTTATGAATTTCCTAATGCATTAATAAGGTAACGATCTGGTAATAATACATTTATTTGTGTCTTTTACATGTTGAACACCATGGCAGTTCACCGGTGATAGACGCTGTTATATTCAGTGAAATTTCATGACATTTAAATTGTAATATTTACGAATTTTCTAATATATTCAATATTTACATATTGACATTAAAGAAGCACGCACCGAATATATATCTATTTATGCCATGAATACGTTGAACGCCACCGGTATTTTGCTAGTTTCATCATTTCTACCGGGGCAAAGTCTTTTCTATTAAATTCACATCTTTAAAAAGCAGAAGCTCTAAAGATACTGATAAATAGATATTTGGCAGTCCTCTATTTTTTTTAACGTCAATACTTAAATATTCAATATGCTAGAAAGTTCAAACACATTACAATTTAATAGTTACATAAAATTTCATTGAATTCAATAGCGCCGGTCACTGGTGACCCCCATAGCAGCCAGCGTGCTAACACGTAGAAGTGTGATATTAATAGAACAAATTTCACTGAAATAAAAATCCTGATAGTAGCGAAATAACTGTGGCATTTAACGTGCTAAGATTTCTGCTTTTTAAAGACGTGATTTTAATTCCAAAATTGTTACCCCAGTAAAAACGATAAAACTACTAAGATGCCAGTAGTGTTCAATGTGTTAATTAATGTTTGAGTATATCAAATTTTTTTTTTGTAGTATATCACACCCTGTCGACAACATTTCTACACAATTCAGCGGTGTGCTTTATCGCTATCAAAATTATTACGAAAACAAGCTGTGCATTATCGTCAACCAGAAATCAGGACGTCCTGGCAAATACCTATAACAATGAGAATACGCCGACAGCTACGATCCTCACGTGATTGCACAATGTTGATCACGCGATTGCCCGAGGTACAAGATTGTATGTTGTATACAAGCGGCTCAGTGGAGGCCGGTAACCCGATGCTCGAAAATTATCTCGATCAAGTTGCATTTCTAAGAACTCTTATGCGAAAGCCAATGCCGTCGAGATAGCTTTTTTATTAACAGAGTTGTCTTGTGCGATCTAATATACGCAAAAATAAATGACGTTAATTAACACGTGCTGTTTGGACCACCAATGGACTTTTAAACTGCTGGTGTAGGAAAATGTATTAAGTTTCTTCTTCTCCTACCCTTGTCGATTTTTACTATTACCATTATTTCGTTTTTGAGCTATTGGTTTAGGTGGGTTCCGAATCACCAAGGTTATCATATGTTAAATGATAGTTAAGGGAAAATTTTTCTAGCAGTGATAGGGAATTTGGATTCGTTTCTCCTTCCTTAACCCCTTGTCCTACGATTTCTTTTCTGATTTTGCGTACATACGTCAGATTTAATTCCTAAAATTATAAGTTTTCACTAATTTTTGTCTCTATAGCATACAGATAATAAGACCGTTTCGTAACCGATTGATATTTGGATTTAATAGTTTTTGGAAGACATCAAAATTGCCTATTCCATTTATCGCGTCATGAGTGTCACAAATCTGACAAAAACAAAGTTTTTTAACCCCTTACACTCTCAGCTATCTCTGACGTTATCTATTAGCAACTTGTTGGCACTTAACTATTTGCTATTTTGTGCTATTTCAATAGAAAAATTCAGGTAAACATATATTTCTTAAAACCTTACAGTGCAATAAATTCATCCTCTGTAATTACTAATAAATTCAAAGGTGGGACATCGGAATGTGAGGGGTTAAATATAGTAAATAAGTAATTTGGAAAAGGAGGGATCAAACGGCAAAAAATACTATCATTTGAGTAATCTGTGTATTATAAGGTACAGGTGAAATATTTACTGTACTGCTTTTCTATCGATTTGAAAAAAAAAATTAAAAACAAGTAAATACTCGTCAATTTGACGGTTGTCGTAGATCTAGTGTTAATCACCATAGATCCCCAAGAAATTTATTGTTGTTGCTTTGTATTCTGGCTTCAAGGGTTATGGTCAGTTCAGCAAGGACCTACTGTTTTAGATGAACCACTCAAGCTATAATAAATGAAATGATAATTTTGAAAAGGTTCTTTTTAACACTAAACCTACCAAGCCGGTCAAAATGACCGATACCCAATTTTTTCTAAAAATTCCCTCAATTGATACGGAAGCCATGAAGCAAATATTCCACTGCTATCTTATAAAACATAAGTTACTTAATTAAACATCGCCTTTATCTCTAGATTCTTCTTCTCCCAAAGCACTTATTCGCTATATTTAAATGTGAGTAAATATAACGTCGGTAGTTTTAGTGTTAAAGTACTAAGATAGTGTTCAATATGATCTTACATTTTTTCTTAAATGTAATATTTTTATATTTACAAATTGTGGAAGTTCCGCGCCATTTACAATCGTCGTAGAGGAACGGAGCACTTTGAAAATTTTGCTCGACAAAATTTACACTCCACCGAGTTTCTGGTCTCTGGAGGAATCTGTGAAGCGATACGCTGTCTTCCGTTCTCCAAAAGGTTCTCCAACTCTGCTTTTACTCACTTGCAAATATTTAAGTTTAGTTCATCGAACCTTACCTTATTAATTATAAAATATATGAACAAAAATATTTATTCTACTTCACGTTGTATTTTAAAGAGCGACGCTTCATTTTGATAACATGCAATTCCAAATGCATGAATTGCACCGTGCACAATTTTACTGACGTTTTAAATCACCCCTGAGACTCTGCGAAACGGAATGAGGAGTCTCGCCGAAAGAAAAGCACAAAACAGTAGAGTTTTAATTAATTATTTAAAATTACTTCGCCCGTAAACAGGGTAATATTTTTTTACGCGGACACTGAAAAAAAAATCAGATGAGCGTTCCATAATATTCCATAAAATACAAAGAAATTACAGTATATTATTAAATATCAAGTTCCTGAATTATATCAAAGGTTGAAGATTGATATTTATCTAAAAATATGGAATTCTCATACCGAATTTAGTGATACATTTAATTTCTGGCGTTATAAAAAATTTTAGATTATTATGTCCATTGATTTTAGTATAATATTTATTGATAATATGGGGGGGATCAGTCCTAAAGAGAATTTTAAGTCAAAAGGACAAGGCAAAGAATTGTTATCAAGGAGAACTCTGTTAACACTAGAAGTACCAGTGTTAAATCCATTATATTTCAATAAATTAAATAACTACTTTGGAAAAAGAGGAATGAAAAAGTAGGAAAGATGATCAATTCAGTAATCTGTGTTTTACAAGGTCAATGTAGAATATCTGCTCCATGACTATTCTACAAACTTGGAAAATTCCTGAGAAAAAATTACGAACAAATCATCTTGACTTGCTTGGTAGTTCTAGTGTTAAACTACTCTGGCCGAATACGCTACACAATCCTATAATAATTGATATTAAAAATGTTAATAAAAAGTAAGAATTAAACAAATGATTAGAAATATAAAACTAAAACTGATTGTTCTCTATTACTTTCTGCTTAAATGAATCACTCCTCTTAATTTTTTATAAAATCAGAAGCCATATAAGTAACTGCTAAAATATCTCGATTCAATTACACAGTCATCGTTCTACCTATGATTTTAAAATAGAAATAAAACTAAAAATAAAAAAGGCAAATGGAAAAGGAGCTGCTAGAAAAAAGTGCAACATTGTAAATCAACGCAGCTCGTACAGAAAGTGTTAAATTGAGAAATGTCGAACTGGCTCGTCTGTAATCCATAATCGTCGTTGCACGTGTTAAACCCGTGAATTTCATTGAATTTCGAGGAAGATGTGCCACGATATATCGGCTAAACGAAAACCGATAACACGCTTCTACAAAGCTGCCAGAATTTCGAGCTCCATTCAACCATCTTAAACAATTCTTTCGAAATCTCTCCTTTATTCTAGCAAATCATCGAAGTAATTTCACGTACAGGGTGTAAAAAAATTAATGGTCATGGCTTTAAGGGGTTGTTCTACACCTCTGGATCGATGGAGATTTGCGAAAAAAACCGGCCGCAAAATTCGGGAAAGGGTAGCAAATTTTTTTTATTGGCTCATCGTATTCGTCTTGTTACGTAGGTAAAATGTCTGAGAGGAACCATGGGTCAGAAACGAACCGTTCTCTCACAAATTAACTTTTAATTCGGCCTTCCGATCAAAATTTCGCCCATATGGCAGCCTTCGAGTCACCGACCTTTCGAAAGGAAACACATGAAATACCCCTGCTAGCTCCAATAGTTGAAGCAGAGGCAATATAAACGAAGATAGAAAATGACTAGAAAAATGTCATTGACCTGCGTTCGGTGTTGGGTTCGCTCAAGGGCCCACCCGGGGAGAAGAGCATAAACACATGCACTTCTCTTCTGGTACGGTGACACAGTGCCCCATTTTCTAACTTCGTTTACGTCGCCTCTGCTTTAACTAATGGCGAAATTTTAATCGGAAGGCCCAATTAAAAGTTAATTTGTTAGAGAACGGTTCGTTTCTGACCCATGGTTCCTCTCAGACATTTTGCCTACGTAACAAGACGAATACGATGAGCCAATAAAAAAAATTTGCTACCCTTTCCCGAATTTTGCGGCCGGTTTTTTTCGCAAATCTCCATCGATCCAGAGGTGTAGAACAACCCCTTAAAGCCATGACCATTAATTTTTTTACACCCTGTACAGTATAAATAACGTGGAACAGAAGGAGAAAAATCGTTTCACGCATGATCTGCTTTTCTCTGATCACTGCAAGGAATCACGACAAGCATGACAGGATCACGGTTCGACATAATTTCTCTTGCAAACAGAAAAATCACTGTACTTTCGCGAAGTCAGTGGAACCGTGAAACGATTTCGTACGGGCCAAAAAAGAGTTGGAGAAAGCGTGAAAACTAATAGAAATCTGAGAAAATTTTTCATATATATTTTGGAGACGTTCAATACATCTGTATTCCAATCTAGTTACTATTTCTTTGTCATTTTGCAGCAAATAAATACTTTATCACATTTAACACTAGATTTACCAAGCCAGTCAAAATGACAATTTTTTTCCACAAATTCTACGGGTTTATGAGAGAGCCGTAGAATAGATATTCTTCGCTCATCGTATAAAACATAAATTACCGAATCTATCATCTTTTCCACGTCTTAATTTTCCTTGCTTCAACACTAGATTTATGGGCGTGAAATCTGTTGCACTGCAAAATATTACATGGAGACTTTGGAAAAAAGGGGATCAAGTGGCAAAAATTGTAATTCGTTAAGTGGTTTTCGTATTATAAAATGCACATGGAATATCTACTGTATTGCTTCTCTGTAAATTTGAGAAATGTTTGTAAAGAAAGTCGAGACCTGTCAATTTGACGGCTTCCGTAAATCTAGTGTTAAGATACATATCTAACATATTTAAATATAATAGATTTCACGCTGGTAAATCTACTGTTAACACTAGGTTTACGGGACGCGTCAATTTGACGCATTTCAAACTTCAAAATGAAATATCTCAAAAACTATAGTATTAATTGCAACCACTTTTTGTCGTAAATTAATCATTTCAACCAAAGAATTTATACACTCAATTATTTTTATCCTAAGCCTTCTAATTTTTAAAATCTGTATGTAGTATACCTATCTCTACGAAACGCGTCAAATTGACGAATTAGCTAATTTCACGAGTAGTTTTTATATATTTGCTTTGTTCGTAAAATCATTATTTCAGTTTACTTACTACTACAGTTTTTAAAACATAATGTGCAAAAGATTCTGCAGTTATTGTTATTTCAGACAGTCTTCGCTAATTGTAACTTTCTGCGATAGGGTAACGAATTGGAGCACAATATTTTTTTTTATTTTGGTCAATCCGCCTTTTCTAGCAATATGACGTAAATCCAGGTGATATAGTAAAATAAGATGTTGAGCAAAATTGTCAAAATCAATGAAGATTGTTGTGGGGATACCTCCGAAGATGACCAATATGAATTACTCTAAAGCGAAGATGAGAGTGAAAGCTCCGAATGCATTGAAAGTGGAAAGATAGAAGGATTTTCGGGTAGTAAAGAGGAAAATTTGTTGAAAGTATATCATAGTAAGAAAAGGATGAGTATGTTTTCTTGTTTTGATTACGAGGATGAGAGGACGAGCATTCTAAGCACATCCCAACATATAATGGATAAAATTGAAATTACAGTTGACAGAACACGGTGGATAAAATTGAAAGCAGACGAATCTGTGAGTAGGCCGCCCATTCATTTGATATTCAAGGATATCACAGGACCTACTGGCTATGATAAGAGAAATATTATGTCAGGTTATGTAACTAGTGCTTTCGGATTGATAATTGACAGACACGTAATAGAACACATAAAAGACTGCACTCAAACGGAGGCACGAAAAACCTCCAGAAAAATGAAAACAGTAATTTTTGTATATAGTGCAAACAGATCATGTGCGGAAAATGCACAAACAAAATTCAGTATATCTATAAAAAATGTGCTCAATAAATGTGATTGCCATATACCGTTAATACCATTGCTAACATTTCCGTGGCACTTTAAAAACATTGACTTTTTACTTGTTAATAATGAATCTAACTGTGGACCCTAGTGTTGTTTAATTTATATTTAATTTGAAAAAACTGATTTTTTAAAGGAAATGCGCATTTTTGCTTACGCGTCAATTTGACGCGTGATCGTAGAGATAGGTATATAAGAAACGCCCGTAAACCTAGTGTTAATAATAATACAAAAAACATGAAATTTTTTTCATTACCACTGAAATTAAAAATATAAACATAAAGGGAACTATTGTCAACTTTGTATTATTGTTTACTATTGTAATACGTTGACCCCAAATGTAACACTTAATTTAGCGAAACCCTAGATTATTAAGCAAATTAATCAATTATTAAAAATGACAATAACTTAAAATTACCTTGGCTTGAAAAAAATGACAATTCTTTTACATTCTGATATCGAAGTTATCCAAATATGCAAACAAGTAAATAAAATCTAACATCAAAAGAGTAAGTATTAAAAATGAATTACCTCCCACACCTATCTTCACCTATCCGTCTTTTTATTTATAAAACTATTTGTTTCTTTAAGTACCACAAAATTTTCTTTTATTTCATTCTTTATTCTAATTTAATTCTCTCTACCTATTTCTATCTACCCTTCTCTCATTGATGTATCTGTTTATCAGCTTATTCATCAATCTATGCATTAATCTACCATATGGTGAGTATTGAAAAACCATAACCCCATACAAATCAACCATCCCGCTAATTTTCAATCTCGACAGAAGAGAATTCAGGTTATAGAGAGTGAAAATAGATTTTCCAGTCAAAATTTTCATCACAGGGATTTTCTCCAATTTCCACGAAACTGGCGAACGCTGCGGTTAAAAGTGATGTTTTTCCGGACGACCGAACGGACGGAGAAAACTGTGCGGTCCGGTGAATAAATCTTTCAAGCGAGATCTCGCTATCCGTTTCGCTATCGATCATCGGCCATAAGTCGTTGTTGGAGCGATACTCTGGCAATGAAATAAAAGTCGATCGTCTCGGTTCAATGGGATGGCTAAAAGAGTGCGTAAGCGGTATACCATGATTCACTTGTGCGATACGTCCCTCTTTATTCAGCCTGAGAGTACGATGAATTCGATTGAGAGATTACAGCGATGATTGTATTTCTGAACGAGCAACGAGTGACACTTTCGATGGGAGAATTACTTTTTTTTTATTGTTAAATAACTGAGTTGGAATGATTTATTATGTATTTCATCGACTTCGAGTGCTATGGTCATTTTGCGTAGAGCCAACTGTTTCAGGTGTATTCTAAATCACTATATACTACTATATGACTATATATTAGGAAATAATTTAGGAAAAATTTTCCAGAGATGATAGTGAATTTAAACTCGCTGCCGTTGATTATATGTCCGATCCTTTAGTTCTTTCAGACTTCAGTTTCTATTGTCATTTTCTTATGGCGTATGATTTATCGTTTTAGGTGGATTTTGAATCACCGAGGCTGTGATACTTTAGGAAGCTCGGGCTTATTATTAATTAACACTAAATATACCGATGTTGATTATATATCCATTCTTCTGAAGTGAGCCAATTTGACTCATACGAAAAATTACTCTTTCAAGTTCAGTGGTGGATTGTAGGGACAAAAATTTTGTTTGGCTCGTGGTGGCTTGTGATATAAATTCATTTTTTGATACAGTTTTAATTTAGGATATTAAAGTAATATTATTTAATTAACACTAGATTTACGGATATTGATATACCTATTTTTCTGAAGTGAGCCAATTTGAATGATACAAGAGAATTGCAGTTTTTTGCAAAGAAAATAGTTCCAAATCAATTTAAATGAAAGATTTATTATTGCAAAATTGACCAACCAGTATATTATATACATAGTAAGCAAATTTTGAATGAGCCAAATTGGCTCCGTAAATCTAGTGTCAATTAACTAATGGTTAATTAACCAGATAGTGTCAATGTCAACAGAAAAGAATCGAAGAATATTTCCCAGTGACAATCTACTTCCCCTAAAATTAAATTCCAGGCAGGCATTTGCAAACTAGATGATCACACCCCCTAAAATATTTGCTTTTAAAAAATTATATAAAATCATCCCCGATTATGTCAACAACCGCAACCCTCCTTCGAGTCTTCCTCCCCTTGCAAAGAATTACCCTATTTTTACACCAAGGCTACAGTTTCATCCTACATCCCATCCGTCTCGGAACGCCTCATACCCCAAAGGGATGCGCGTTACACCCTTCGATCAATCGGCGAATTTAATATTCACCGGTAATACACCTTACTACATTCAACGTCCTCCCACACCCTAAAACGGCGCACCGACACCTGTGACATTCACCTCAAACCCCCATGGTTGGTTCCAATAAAAAAAAAAGAGTACCTCGCCACCCCGTATTCGCAGGATTTATCGTCGCGCGAAATAATCCCCCACTTCAGAACCAATAACCGCGCTGATAAAATTTTTCTCCTGAATTTGCGAACGCCACCAACGACGTTGATTTATTCCACGCCGATTTTGTCCGAAGTACAAACGCACCCGGTACGTGGCGGGGGTGGTATCGCGTGAACCGGACAGGCGGTGTTCTTTTGGGCGGGAATGCCTCGCGAGGGTTGTACATCACTGGAGACCATTGGAAGAAGTAGGTACAAGTGAGAGGGTGGTGAGAAAGAGAAAGGTAAATGGGGTAGGTAAGTAGATGTATAAATAAATGGATAGGTAGATAAATAAATAGGTTGATAGATTGTAAGATAGAGGAGGGGGATAGAGATAGATGGGGAGAATCAAACAAGGAAGGCTAGAAGGTATTTATGTAAATAAATAAAAAGATATACGAAAAGGCAGGGGGTGAAGGTAGGTGGGAAGAGTTAAAAAGAGAATGGAAGAAAATATTTAAGTGAATAAAGAAACTGATATATAGATTGATACTTAAATAGACAAATAAATGGAAAAAAAGGGAGGGAATAGGTGGAGGTAGGGAGGAATGAAAGCAGATAAATAGAATTATAAGTAAGTAATTAAATAGGTAAGAGACGAGGATTTAAATAAATAGAAAGAGTGAAAGATATGTAAATATATAAATAGGTAGACAGATAAATAAATAGATAGATTGATACATAGTAAAATAGAGCAGGGGGTAGAGATAAATGGAAAAATTAAGCAAGGAAGACAAAAAAGGATTTATATAAATAAATAAAAAGATAAACGAAAAGGTAGGTAGGGAGAATTAAAAAGATAATGGAGGAAAATATTTTGGTAAATAAAGAAACTGATATATAGATTGATACTTAAATAGACAAATAAATGGGAAAAAAGGGAGGGAACAGGTGGAGGTAGGGAGGAATGAAAGCAGATAAATAGAATTATAAGTAAGTAATTAAATAGGTAAGGGATGAGGATTTAAATAAGTAGAAAGAGTGATAGATATGTAAATATATAAATGGATAGGTAGATAAATAAATAGATAGATTGATAGATAATAAAATAGAGCAGGGGGTAGAGATAAATGGAAAAATTAAACAAGGGAGGCAAAAAAGGATTTATATAAATATATAAAAAGATAAACGAACAAGTAGATAGGGAGAATTAAAAAGATAATGGAGGAAAATATTTTGGTAAATAAAGAAACGGATATATAGATTGATACTTAAATAGATGAATAAATGGAAAAAAAAGAGGTGACGGGTAGAGGTAGGGACAAAGGGAGGAAGGAAAGTAGATAAGTAGAATGATAAGTACTTAATTAAACAGATAAGGAACGATGATGTTATTGAAATAAATAGAAAGATTGATAGATACGTAAATAAATAAACGGATAGATAGAGAAAAAGACATCAAAGGGGTAGACAGAGATAGGGAGGAAAGAAGGCAGATAGATAAAATGATAAGTAATTAAATAAACGGAGAAAGAGAGGAGCGGACATTTCTGTGCATAATCCTAGCTTAATGAGGAAAAATAGTAGCAGATATTTCTATGAATAAATAAATATTTAAGTACATTACAAGAGGACTCCAAGAAAGAAACGATAGATTGAACTGAAAGAGCAATAGATCACAATTAAAAGCTATGAAACTTGCATTCATTGGCACCTTGTAACAAATTGTTTGTATTTTCTAAAGCTATCCTATCTTCCCTCTTATCCGCTAAAAACAGCGATTTCAATAAAGTTTAATGTCACAATGCAGTAAAAAAGAATTGCGTCATCCTCTATAATCAAGGTAAAACATAAGAGGGTAAAAGATAACCATAAGGGGACGTATGAAAGAAGATTCGTGAGGTCGTAGTGGGGGTGGGAGAAGCCAGAAAAGAAAGAGAAGCCTGAAAGTGCCACCATGTGCATCGACCGAGGTCTTTGTCACTGGAAACCATCGTGGTCGATTTCTCTGTCTGTTCTCGTTGCTTTTTCAAACCGAGGTCTGGTTCGACGACTATCGAGATCTCGTGTTTCGATGATGCCTCGATGAAGATGGTAAACGGAAACGAAATGCCACGGATCAAGGTCTACAGAGGGAAGGCGCCATTTTTCCCACCGTTTTGCAAAGTTTTTTTTTTGCAAATTTTACATTCCAGCAGTCGTTTCAACGACGAACTATGATTCAGGACTGATTCAAATGGTCAAAGTTGATTTTTATACTGTATGGAATTTAAAATTTTAAATTGCTTTATTGTGATGCACGGTTGAACTTAAACGACGATATTTAAAAAATCTGACTTTCGAGAAAAATGGAGAGTCTTATACTTAATTAAAATTTTGGTCCAACTATTGCTGCAGGTTTTCGTAAAATATGAATTGCAACAAGTAGATACAATTATGACTTTTGAAATTAATTAAAATCTGTATATTAATATTAATCCAGAAGCAATATTGCCGTCTAATTAATAACCCTGTAGGGTAGGTCATTAACCCCTTGCCGTACAATAACAAGTGACACTCGTCATGCGATAAATTGGAAGGAAATATTCAAGTTTTGCAAAATCTATCAAATTGAAAATATCAGCGAGATTTAATACAATAAAATTATTTCTGTAATATTAATATTGGATTAAATCATACGATATATCCGGAATTACTGGTCAATTTTTATGTTAACAATTTAATTCTTCAAGAAAAGAAATAGAACGACAAAGGGTTAAACAATGAATCCATGTACCCCAATGAAATATGAACAGCCAGTGATTACAAATCAGTTACTCTCATTTCATAAAATCCTTAATACTACAAACAAATAGTAATCACTATCAAAAAATTAACTTTCTTTA
This sequence comes from Cerceris rybyensis, assembly GCA_910591515.1. Classification (NCBI taxonomy): domain Eukaryota; kingdom Metazoa; phylum Arthropoda; class Insecta; order Hymenoptera; family Crabronidae; genus Cerceris; species Cerceris rybyensis. The sequence continues at coordinate 12,046,695 of OU342795.1, forward strand.
AAAATTCATCGCCCCAACGAATTAAATTTTCCTATCACCACCACACCAATAATACATGAACCCATAACAATTATATCAATCAATCACACAAATCCCTCAAAATTGCATCAATCACCGTCAAACAGTGTACCAGCCTTTCATAATCTCATCACTCCCATTAATTCCTAAACTGTTTTATCCGAAGTCAAACGCAACTCCTAACCGCAATATTACCAGGATCCGAATCAAATAAAACGCTCGGAATATCTTTCTCAAGAGTTCTCTCGTAGCACGAAACAATATGCTCGAACGAGCAAAAACCGGCATCTCTACTTTCGTTCCACTCGTTGCTCGAACGACGTGTGACCACGAAACGAGTAGTAACGTTTTGCCAGGTCAGCTTAAGAAACGTGACAAGAGCCGAGTCACGATTCCATCGAGCGCGAAATCTTACCGAACGATCTTTAAGATTCGCAAAGAACATCCACCACATGGTGGTTAATCAAAATCATTCACAATTCTCGAACTTCCTGCCAAAAATTCATGAAGAAAGGACCGTAGAAAGGTAAAGATTTACCATCGGTTGAAACACGTATCTACGTCACTCTTCAATGTATAAATTAACACTAGAACTACCAAACCAGTCAAAATGGCTGGTACACAATTTTTTCAAAAAATTTTCCAAGTTCATAGAAGAGTCATAGAACGAAAATTCTGCGTCCATCACAAAAGACATAAATCACTGAATTGATCATCCTTTCTGTTACTTGATTTCTTCTTTTTAAAAGTACTTATTTAATATATTGAAATATGATAGATTTAACGCCGGCAGTTCTAGTGTTAAAGACCTTTGTACGAATCCGGTGTTGAGAATTTATTTTGCGAGAAACATTCGCAACGTTCTTCCAACCGGTAACGTTATCGTGGTAATTTAGTTCGGTAACTCACGATCGTAAGTTACTGTTGGACTGCATGGTAGCGGCTTGCAACCACAAATCGATGGATACTCCAAGAGAGAACGAAGACGCGATGAAAACCGTCGACCGAAATTTCCATCGAGGCGACGGTGGTTTATGGTATGCAGCTTTTGGAAGAAACTCTCTCGTTGAGGGTTGTTTGTTCGTATGGTACGAAGCAGATGGTGTACGGGTAATTAACTGATGTAATATAATCAAGGAGCTTTGGTGTACCTGATGCAGGTCACTGGTTTTCGATGTAGCATGCTGCGGTAGATGGCTGATCATTAAGAGGATATTCTACTGACAGGAAACTGGAAATGTTTTCGTTGAGAATTAAGAATAAGAATTTTGGATAGGTGAATGAGAATACGGTGGTGAAGTAGGTGGGGAAAATGGTAATACAGATCTTCGACTTTCGCACATTTTTAAAAATTCAAGTTTTTAAAGATTTTTGTCGCTATTTAAAAAATTGCTTCTATGTAGTCAGTCCCTTGGAGTGAGGCCCCCAAATACAATATTAGAGGAGCCTGAGGTTCTCTACTATTGTAATATTGTCTCTAGTATATCCTACTAGATGTTGAAGAATCTCAAGATTACAAAGAAACCATATTAATAAGCAACTTTTAATATTTTTCGTATCTACCTTTACTTTCGAACATTGAACATTCGCGCACATTTTCAGGAACCAATTATGCGCGAAAGTCAAGGGCTGCTTATATTTTTAGAGCAATGGATGATCTGAATGTAAAGCTCAATTGAGGAAAGATTGATGAAGAAGTTGAAGGTACTAAATGCGAGGTCTTTATTATAAATGCTACTAAAGTTTAATAATGTACTGATGGCATTGTTATTAACCCCTTGATATACAAATAAAATGGAATTTGACGGGTTCGAAAAATACTATTTAATTTGGTCCAACTGAACAGTTATGTGCAAGCTTAGAAACAATATTTGATTCTCAAGTTAGCATTGTTATGTAAGGTGAAAGCAAATTGAATGGACAATCACTAAGTGATATTATAAAATAATAAATTAATTGTTAAATATGTTGATGCAAGAGTGGAAAGGTTGAATAATTTAAAAATATACGGTACAAGAAGTTTATGACGTCTCGGAGACGTCCAAGTCTGCAATGGTACGTGAAGTTTTATGTTAAGGGGTTAATATTAATCTTTATAGAGATTTATATATAGTATTGATCAGAATATGTGGAAAATAGGAGTGATCTGTATAAACTGAACATGTAACTCTGGAGAAAACAACAGTTCAATTAGTCTAACTTTCAAAGATATGGAAGTTTCTGTATTTTACAGAACTTGAACAATTTAGTTGAGAATGTATGCAAATATACTTAATTGTTTTTAATAACAGGAATGAATGCGGTAGAAACAGAATCCGTGTGCCTCGAAGTTAGTTTGTTGATTTGATTTGACGACGATGATTTGGCGATACATGTAATTTGTAATGAAGATTTATTAAATATAATACGTTAATTATTGTACTGATTAATTAATAACTAATATTACCCCCCCCCCCCCTTTAATTTTATTAACTTTAAACCTTTTTCAACCTTTCATTCATTTAAAAACAATCATCCTCACATTATGTATGCAATACAAATTTCCAAAATTCTTTTGATTCTTGCATTATTCTGACATTATTTAAAAAACTTTGCAAAAACCTTGTCACCGGGTATTTCAAAATGACAACTGTCATCCGCGTAATCGCTCAATGAGTAAAAGGATGTAAACAATTTTCAAACAGGATTGTTAATAAAGAATATAAACAAAGATGTTATATTTTATCCTCAGTTCCTCTATAAAATTGCGAAACACGTTGCGAGTTAAAAGTCGACCGTTATAATCCTTGAAGTTATACCTTCCGCAAACTTCAAAGCAACAAAACCCGTTAAACCAAAAAAAAAACGTGTCAACAATGTAAAAAAAGGTCTTCATCTATGTGAGATAAAAGCCTAACCCGGTAGCGGCAACTCTATTTTTATCTGAACTAAGTAAAAAAAGAACGTCAGCTAAAAAACAAGCGACAGATTAAAAAGTAGAACTATGGAAATCGCCTCGAGCAAAGTTTCTTCAGCGAGGTAAATAATCGAGCAATCGACATTACTGCTAGCCACTCATTGAATATCTGACAGAACCACTGACAGACATTTATTGACGCAACATTCGCGAATCGTACCCGAACACGGTCCGTCGTTATCGGTTGCAGGATGATGGATACTTCCGCATTGAAGAAAACATATATATTCTTCTTATTATTTTTCCTCGGTCCTTTGCTGTTTCGTCCTTTCAACCTTGGTCTATCTAAATTTTATTTTGTAATGTTTTTGCCATTTCGTAACATTCCACTGCTACGTGTTTACTGTAACGTTTTTTCTCTACTTTACTGCTATCTTGTAAGTCGTCCTACCGGCTTTTTCCTTTATCTATTTATCTGTCGATTCCACTCGAATTATATACATTCTCCCTCTTCTTCCGTTTTTATCTATCCGTACTTTCTTCCATTTCCATCTGTTTGTTCGAATCTTATTCTACAAATTCTCTGCTTCGCTTTGTCTCACCCTTCTTCCCTTATTTACCTATATACTTGACTGTTATTTTGTAAATTCTCCCTCTCTGACCATCTCACTATATCGCCCACCAACCCTTATCTATCTGTTGATGCTCTCTTATTTTGCAAATACTTTCTCTCTCTCTTGAGTCTCCCTTCCTTCCACCCTTATCTATCTGACTACTTGACTCTTATTCTGCAAATCTCCCTTTCGCTGCATCTCACCCTCCTTCCCTTATTTATCTATCTACTTGACTACAATTTTCTAAATTCTTCCCCTCTCTGGATTCTTCCCTACCTCCGGCCTTATCTATCTGACTACTTGACTCTTATTCTACAAATTCTCTCTTTCGCTGCTTCTCACCCTTCTTTCCTAATTTATCTATCTACTTGAATGCAATTTTCTAAATTCTTCCCCTCTCTTTTTCTCACCATTTCATTATCTCATTCCCCCTTCAGTTCTTTTCTATCTAACCTTTGTGCTCTTATTTTGTAAATTCTTCCCCTCCCTCGATACTTTCCTCCCCCGTCCTTATCTATCTGACTACTTGACTCTTATTCTGCAAATTCTCCCTTTCGCTGCATCTCACCCTCCTTCCATTATTTATCTATCTACTTGACTACAATTTTCTAAATTCTTCCTCTGTGACCATCTCACCACCTCGCTTCCACTTCTCCATCCCTTATCTATCTGACTACTTGACTCTTATTCTACAAATTCTCTCTTTCGCTGCTTCTCACCCTTCTTTCCTAATTTATCTATCTACTTGAATGCAATTTTCTAAATTCTTCCCCTCTCTTTTTCTCACCATTTCACTATCTCACTCCCCCTTCAGCTCTTTTGTATCTATCGTTTGTGCTCTTATTTTGTAAATTCTTCCCCCCCACCCCCTCGATACTTTCCTCCCCCGTCCTTATCTATCTGACTACTTGACTCTTATTCTGCTAATTCTCCCTTTCGCTGCATCTCACCCTCCTTCCCTTATTTATCTATCTACTTGATTACAATTTTCTAAATTCTTCCTCTGTGACCATCTCACTATCTCGCTCCCACTCCTCCATCCCTTATGTATCTGTCGATTGCTCTCTTATTTTGTAAATTCTTCCTCTCTCTAGATTTTTCCCTACATCCGTCGTTATCTATGTGACTACTTGACTCTTATTCCGCAAATTCTCCCGTTCGCTTCGTGTCACCCTGCTACCCTTATTTATCTATCTACTTGACTACAATTTTCTAAATTCTCCCTTTTCCTCTCCACTTCACTACCTCACTCCCCCTTCAGGTATTTTCCATCTGTTGATTGCGCTCTTATTTTTTAAATTCTTCCTTTCACCCCGCCTCACCTTTTTCCCTTATTCACTCGTCGACTACTATTTTATAATTCTCCCTCTACTTCCATTTCACTATGTCGTTCTCCCTCCTTCCTTGAACTATCTGTCGACTTGACTCTCATTCTGTAAAATTTCTCTCTTTCTCTATCTCCTTTATTTATCAGCTTATCTCTGTCCTTGCTCCTTCGAGTAGAATCAATCGCGTGCTTTTCGTTATCCGAACGACCTATCGTCGAAACTAATTACAGGCCGTGCTTTCCACCGGGAAACAAATGCTCGCCCGGTGGTCCCGATGAACATTTATCACCGGTACCGTGCCAGGGAATTGTCAATACGAGAAGAAAGAAACGAACGTAGGAAACTGCAGTACGTGCCTCTGCCACGGACAATTTGCCGCGCTTTTTTTTATACCGGTGTTCTTACAATGTAGAACCATCCGTGGTTTAAAACGTTGCGAATGGATTTTGAAGGTACGGTTAAACGAAAGAAATAATTGTTTTGGACAGTTGCATGTGTACAGAGAATGTATAAGATCGAAATAATGAACATCCTCGGTTCGAATAACATACCAAAATCGGACAATAACGTTTCACGCATTGTTCGGAGATATTGTGGAGAGAGTTTGAAAGTGGAGACGTATAATTACGCGGAAACCTTGCGAAATCAATTTGAGTTATTTTGATGGAAGTTTGAAGGATTTTCGAGCTATTGAGGGCACGAATGGCGATGTAGTTTATCGAGTGTCTTTGAAGGGATGAAATATCTGTTCTCGACCCTCGGTAATTTGAATTCTTTGCTGTCTAGAAATTATTTGATCAATAACACGTTAAATTTGTATTTAATAGATAAAATATATTTAGAAGTTTGTTATAGATGACGTAAAATTTGGGAATGAAGTTATACTTTACGCTGATAACATTAAAGCTGTTAATTAACACTACAACTATCAAACCAAACCAAACGGTGATTGTTAAATAATTTGTCACACCAATACTTCAAGTTTATAAAAGAGTCATAAAATAAATATTCTGCGTCCATTTTTTAAAAAAAACGTAAATCATCGAATCGATCATGTTTTTCGTCTCTTGGTTCCTCACTTTTCAAAGTACTTATTGAATACATTGAAACACGATAGATTTAATAAAGATATAAAATTCTAGCAATATTTTAGAACAACGTTTGGTTCCGCATAATGAAATAGTAATGACAAATGCACATTGATAGATCTTGTATCTAAAGTATGTTCAATCTTTTGTAATGACCTTCGTAAGTTTTGCATTAACACTAGAACTCACCAGCGTTAAAGTTACAAGTTTTTAAATATTTCCAAAGTTCTTAAAAAATAGAAATTCTGAATTAGCAGTTGAAAATGTTTCAAATACAATTTATGAAGAATCCAGTGGATGTTAGAAGAAGTTAAAAAAAGATATGATAATTGCATATCTTTTCCTAAAATCCACAATTCACGATAAAACTAAAAAAAAAGAGTAATCAAAAGGTAAAAAAGATAATCAGATAAGTAATTTATGTATTATACGGTATGAATGGAATATAGAACATGCTGTTTTTCTACAAATGTCAGAAATTTTTAATTAAAAAAGTGGGCGTCATGTTGACTGTGCTGGTAGTTCTAACGTTAAGAATATATTCAAAAAATATATAAATTTGATCTTTGCCATTTACGTGAAAGAAATTTAAACAAATTATGCCATGTTGCGTGACAAAAAAATTAATTACTGAAGTTGTACGATTGATTTATTATTTTAGTTTTTATATCATACCGTAATGGCAATTGAAAAAGTAGGAATGTTTGAACAGCATACATTAAAGTTTATGTTGCCACTTGTACAGCGAGCGATGCAAATGTCAGTTTAACCTTTTTACGCCCTGAATTTTCAAGCTCGTTCTTATTTTCGCGTTTACATTCGGAATCATAGTTCTGCCTGCGATGAGATCCATTTATACTTTCGTATGAGAATTAAAATGTATAATTCCAAATGTTCCCGCGGATTTCTATTTCGTATTCGACGAATGTATTTGCAGATTTGTCACGATTACATTAATTATGCTCTAATGAATTATTTACGTTCGAAAAGCAAAATAATTTTTCAATCGGGACAGAATTCTCCTGCCATAATGGACAGATTTATTCATGAAAATTCATAATTGTATTAACTATTCTGACATTAAAATTTTAATTATTTCCCACTCATCTTTACAAATTTTATTAATCCACAGTAATAATTACCTTCATAAAGCTGCCATTAAACTTTTAAGAATAACTCAAAAACCTGTACACAAACACGTCATCGTCTCTGCGTAAATGAACTGCTTCAAACATAATTATTATTTAAACATCCAACAAAAACTCCATCTCCTAAAAATGCTATTTGTATATCGCAATAATCATACTAATAACGTCAGCATTACAAGATTTAATAATAAATGAAAACTTCTCCACATATGCGTCATCATTTAAAAAAAAAAATTAATTTCTTCGCGCATAATTATATTGAAATTTTAGGAGCAAGTTAACGTCAATAAATTTATCAACTTAAAACTCATTGTTTCAGAAAAAGTTCAAGTTTCACTGAGACGATAAGTTGTCGATTTTATTAGCCAGAAAATTTTCAGAAAAATCGCAAGAATTCACCGAAAAGAACATAGGAGCACTCTGTTTTCTGCAGACTTCACGTCAAAATTGCAAAAAGAGACAGTTTCTTCTTTAACACATTGACTGCCAGGGGGGTCACCAGTGACCGGTACTTTTGAATTCAATGAAATTGTATGTAATTTTTGAATTGCAATATTTAGGAATTTTCTAGCATATTGAATATTTAAAAAAATAGAGGTCTGCCGAATATCTATCTGTCAATGTCTTTAAAGTTTTTATTTTATGGAAATGTTTCGCTACTATCATGATTTTTATTGAAGTGAAATTTTTCCTATTAAAATAACATTTCTACAAAGCATACATCTTATCAAGTTGACTGTTATGGGGGTCACCGATGACCGGCGCTACTGAATTCAATGACATTTCGTATAACTTTTAAATTGTAATATTTGTGAATTTTCGCACATACTGAATATTTAAATTTTGCCGTTAAAAAGTTAAACGTTCTCCGAATATTTGTCTATCTATATCTTTAAATATTGCGCTCTATTAAGATGAGAATTTGATAGAAAAAGTTTCATTTTGGTAGAAACGATAAAACTAGCGAAATATCGGTGGCATTCAACGTGTTAAGGAGGGGCGCACAGATATTCACAATATATCTCAGAGACTAAGAAACAGCGAAACAAATCGAGAATGCATCTGTCATTGAATTTCGTTCTCCCCTTTGCATCATTTCGGAGGGTTCTTTGATTCAATATAGAGCGATAAAAATCGCTTCGTTTCGTGACAATGAAAAAAAAAACTGCCTCCAGGACACGTCGACTGAGTTTTTGAAATTGGCAGAATTACTCGGAATATTTGCCATCGAAAAACTATTTCGGTTTCATTTAATTGAACTGAATATTTCGAGGTAGATTGCCTTTGGTGTTTTAGAAGCATTTCGATAACAATCATTTCTAGCTATTTTGTCTATTCCTTTTTTTTTTGCGAAAAATTAATTAACGTAAGAAACGTAAACTTACTGTCAAATCGAACCAACAATCTAAAATGATCTACCTCAAGAAAAATAACTGAAAAGAAATATAATCTTTACCAAATACAAAATATAGGATGCAACTCCCAGTATTTATAATCGCAATATTTACAGAGAGAATTATATAAAAATACAATCGTAAGTTGGTTCTTCTAAAGCATAAACCCTTTGGCCTACGATTTGTGTCTTACTGGCCGTGCAATGCCTCAAAATCAAATTTTGAAATCAAAAGTTCTCACTGATTTCTGATATTTCGTATAACTGAACGTGATATTAACACATTGCAAGCCCATCCCGTGATAAAGTGACATTTCAAATAAATGATCATAGATTTTACCGATTAATATCAGCCATATTATTCTGTCTTGAGGAAAATAGTAAAATGAACCAAAAAGAAGGTGTTATTTTCTTTAAATTGTGTATTACTTAATGCACTTAAGTTTGATATTAAATTAGATATAAAAATTATAAATATAATAAAATTGATAGCCAATATTTAGCCGGCGTGCAATGTGTTAATATTGATATTTTCAATTTAATAGTTTTTGAGAGACCTCAAAATTTCCTATTCCATTTTCCGCGCCACGTTATTGTAGGCTAAGGAGCTAAACATCAGTAACATTATTCTAATTTTCCCGCACTTCTAAGACTCAAACGAATAACTATAATGTCTATCGTATAAATAATTTATTAAAACCTCTAGTTAAGATATAATTATATGTATAATTCGTATCCTGTTCTATCTCCATTACCTAATCTGTAATTAAGCAGAAACTCTATAATCAGGAAAGGTAGGTAAACCAAAAATTTCAACTGGTTTGAACAGAGACTGTATAAAAACGATAATATATGTTGTAATACTGCATTAAAAAAACTCTAGACTTTCATCGTGGGCCGCGCAATAGCGTGCAGGATCATTTGTCAATCTGTTGTTATAAGATCAACAAGTTGTTAAATGTCGTCCCGTGGCAAATAACATAGTACGCGCCATGGTTTTCAATTTTAAACGTGAAAAGACGTAATACGACATCACAGGATGTAGTGTTAATAAACTGTGAACTATAATGCAATAAAGTTGATACATGAAAATGCAGTTCCACGTGGCACAGAATTATTTAATTTTAAAACAATGAAACTATCATCCGTGTACGTTCTTTAACTTTTATGATGCATATTTTATTGCATATAAAGAGGTGATTTAATATTGCAGATCGATAAAATTAATTGAAAGTAATCGAAGAAATTAGTAGAAAGTAAATTTAGATTAGTCTCCGGTACCAAAATGGCGGTTTGTTAACACGTTGCCTGCTACGTCAACTTTGTTGATCTTTTTATTAGAGAAATCCGATTGGAAAGTGTATTACGAAGTTCAAAAATAGAATATTAGAAATTTGATCTTTGGATGTAAGATTACCTGAATATTTCTTTTACAGTAATTAAATATGGGAGGTTACAATACAGTTACTTTGGCTTTAATGTAATCTAATATTGTAATTTAGTTAGATCCTTTACGAAATTTAATCGATGTATTTAGTGACGATGAAATAGCTTAACGTGAGGATAATTCTACAGAGAATTTGTTGATTCCTGTAAATAAAGTATTAAGCTGTTTTGATCTAATTGTAAGTTCCTCAAGGATGTATTATCAAATGCCATTCATCACTGAAAAATTAGGACAACGTTGAATTATTTTTAATTCGATGATAAGATTTCTATTTTCCTCGCGTTAATTCACTTCCATACGGTGAATAATCATCCTAAATACGAGCTAACAAGTTGAACCCCCCAGATCCTTTACACTTCCAAACAGTTTATGTTTCAATGAAATTATTATTGCCCGAAGCGCCTCATTTTAACGCACAAACGTTTAAAATGAAAATAATTACACAGCTGTACAAAAGTACTTGTTAACACTCATCGTATCGTTGCCTATCTGGATACCAAATATCCTACAAAATTTGATAAGCATTATCACATTAACACTTTCACTGCCATACAAATGATTTCGAAAATTGTCACATACTATTCAACGTGACAAAATTCCATTCAATTTCTAGATAATCTCAAAACTTTTTTACTTCTCCCAATAAGAATTTTATTTTTTGAAACTTCAACCTATCATCAGTTAATTTCAAAATACAAAATCCATCAGTAACAGCAGTGAAAGTGTTAACACCAATAAGTAACTCCTCAAAATCTTCACCGTCAACCCTACTTTTATTCCAAATCGTTAAAAAAAAAAAACACAAAATCCCAACAGCAAGTTCCACCTCAACAAAAAAAAAAGACGCAAGCTACATTTTAATTCCACGACGAGATTACAAACGCCGGAGAACGAGAGCGTATAGGTGCTCTCGCGCGATGAATCGTCCTCTTTTATTATCGAGACTGATTTTCCCCCTTTTTTTCGTCGTTCACCAGCAAAACAAGCAGTCGCGCGTATCCTTTGTTATTTCGATTCTGACAACGTATCTAGCGATGCGCAGGCTTCCAGCTGTCTACGGCAGGCAATTTCGGTTAAGCAAATGCGCAAGCCATCAGCAAGGACGATCGTCGTTGGTTCTTTCATCGAAATCTCGACGATTCCCATACGTGAACACCTCATCGACGAAATTCCTTGTCGTAAAAACCTAATAACGATCATTCTGCGATAATGCACACGGTGAAACGCGATATCGAACGTTCGTGACATCGTCGACGGTTTCTCTGGGGATAAATCTAGAGGAGGAATTTTCAACGTGGTGGAAATCACCCCATGGGGGATACTTGGAAGATTGGAAGTGGGAGTATTATCACTAGATCTACGGAAACCGACAACTAATGAAATTATATTTTTTATAAACATTCTTCAAATTTATAGAGCAGCAGTAAAGTAGATAGTTCATGTTTATTTTGAGATATGCAACAGTTTGAATTATTTCACTCAGTGTTTCTCTAATTGCGGCCCACGGTTTTATAGAGGAGGGTGAAAAGGCGTCTAGAGGGCAGTGGAGAGGACACTTACAATTATTTGAAATTTTCAACTGGTTGAGGGAAAACAGATGTCCTTATCCCATTGAATGTACAGTTGATGAATAAGATTTGCCATTTTCGGGATAAATAATCATTTGTGAAGGAATATTTTCGTGACAGTAGCCTATATGTTAATTGTAGTTAATTGTAATGAGTCCGCGGTCCTATAGAGGAGCGTGAAAGGTCCTCTAGAGGACCGTGGAGAGGACACTTACAATTATTTGAAATTTTCAACTGGCTGACGAAGAGCAGATGTCCTCATCTCATTGAATGTACAGTTGATGAATAAGGTTTGCCATTTTCGGGATAAATAATCATTTGTCATGAAATATTTTGGTAACAGTATCCTATATGTTAAGTGTAGTTAATTGTAATGAGTCCGCGGTCCTATAGAGGAGCGTGAAAGGTCCTCTAGAGGACCGTGGAGAGGACACTTACAATTATTTGAAATTTTCAACTGGCTGACGGAGAGCAGATGTCCTCATCCCATTGAATGTACAGTTGACAAATAAAATTTGCCATTTTCGGGGCAAATAATAATTTGTCGAAAAATGTTTTACTAACAGTAGCCTATATGTTAAGTGTAGTTAACACTAAAACTACCGACGTTGTATCAACTAAAATTTAGATACTTTACATAATAGAACTACTGTAGAAAAAGGGAAGTGAAAAGGTGGACAAGCTGATTAATTAAATAATTTAGGTTTTATGAGGTGAGCTTAATTAGAAGTGAAATGTTTACTTCACGGCTACGCTATGAACTTAAATAATTTTTAGAAAAAATTTGAGACCGGTCTTTTGAACGGCTTGGTAGGTTTAGTGTTAATTGTAATGAGTCCGCAGGCAATGCAAAAAAGTGTAAGGAAACGGTTAAGCAAGAAATCCTAACAAACATTTGAGAATCACTGACTTAGCTGATCCTGTTCTTTGATGGTTAACTCCTTTTTGTCGAACTACTTATTTAATGCCCTTAAATTTAACCGTAGATCTAGAGACGCATGCCTGAGTTTTACATACATGTGGCAAATATACAAAACTTGAACTAACTGCAGTATATAATGTAAATAACCAATTAAAGAAACTAATATAGTGACCGATTAGGAATTTTGTAGGTGCGAAGAGGACGGCGAGTAAAATAAACTTGGAAACCATTGATCTAGGACAGTTTGGCCATTGATGGGCAAACTTTTTTAGCAGCGAGCCAAAAAGAAAAAAAAAATTTGGCGGGTCAACGAAATTCAGTAACACTAAAACTACCGACGTTAACTCTATTGAATATGTAATTTGGAAAATAATCAATCAAATAGTGTGAAAAGATTATTACTTCAGTAATTTCTGTAAGGTGAACATAGAATTTCTATTCAACGACCATCCTATAACATTGGAAAATTTTTATAAAAACTGAGGAACCAGTTATTTGGACTGACTTGGAACTTCCACTGTTAAATACTTGCTGTATGGTGTTAAATAAATACTATGGAAAATTGTGCATATGCAAAAAGAAGTGACACGTTTCAAATTTTTTATAAGGCTAAACGTGAACATTTTGTAGTGTTGTTGTAAAATATGCTGCGGATCATAATTTGTCTACCATTGATCTAGGGGATTTGCAGGGACTACCATGGGGAGATCAGAGAACCTCATCCACTTCGAATGTCCTTCGTGCGTGCGAATCGTTGCGAATCAGGTTATTAGTGCTGGAAGGAAAACCAAGGATGATCTCTTCACTTTCCCGTTCTAGGAAGAGATCACGCAGAGATTATCGCGTTGTTGTTTCGCTGATTGGAAACTGGATTGCAGTCGAAAGAGTTTCTCTTTGAGAATAGAAATTGTGATGGACATGTAAAGGGATTTTGTTCATTGCATTTATATTTACCATTAAAATTTAACATTGAAGACGGATAACATTATAATTCATTGGACTTTTTGGTGTTGCGAAATATTGCGAATATTTAGGCAACTGCGAACTGTATTATATTAACTGCAGTGTGTTTCTTCAACACTATAACTACAATGGTGGTCGAAATGACTTGTCACGTATCTTTAAAAATTGTTCTTTTAATTTCTAACGCTGTCTTTTTGTTCAATTTTCTACCCTTATAACCCTAATTTAATAGAAAAAGTTTCACTTCAGTAGAAATGATGAAACTAGCAAAATACCGGTGGCATTCAACGTGTTAATCATATGAAATTACTGCCGTTATGATAATTCCAGGACCACCCTTAACCCTTTGCGGACGACGGGCGAATATATCCGCCCTGAGAAAAAAATTGGTTATAGTTTGTCGGTGCATATATAAACAGTTAGAGTTGAAAAATTAAAATGTAATCGTTGAAATATTATTTTACAAAGAGTAAATTTCAACTTGTATACATTAACAGACTGTCTTTCCGATGAAAAAGTGTTTTTTCATCGCTAAATAATTGATTGTTTCTCGATATTCAAAAATGCCTCCGTCCGCAAAGGGTTAATTCTTTTTATCAGCGGTTTAAAACAAAAAATTGGAATTCTAGCATCTTTCACTAGCACTTTGATTGCCATTAGGGTTATCGGTGACCGATATTATCAGATTCATTGAAATTCTTTACAAAAATTAAGCTTCTAATATTTGCGAATTTACCAACACATTAAACATTAAAATATTGGCTTTAACCCTAGATCACTAACCTTATTTTTCGACGTTTAACACTAACCTTCGTCTCTTCGACTACGGTGTTTACAAAAGGGGTTAAAGGGTATTATTTAAATAAAATTTAAACATGTTTTTTTCTATTATTAAAGATAGGTATTTATTTATTACGATAACGTTAACTAATATGGCATACTTATTAAATCCATGTCCTCGAATCGACGAAGGTTAGTGATCTAGGGTTAAACAAACAAAGCACCATTAACACGTTGTTGACTGTCGTGGGAGTCACTAATGACAACGCTATTGAGTTCAATGAAATTTCATGTAACTTTTAAATTGCAATATTTATGAATTTTCTAGCATACCGAATATCTAAATATTCGCTTTAAAAAGATAAAAGTCTTCCTAATCTCTATCCATCAGTGTCTGTAAAGTTTCTGCTTGTGATTTCAATAGAAAAAATTTCACTTCAATAGAAATGATAAAACTCACAAAATACCGATGGCATTTAACGTGTTAAATAACTATTAATATTTTTATATTAATTATAATAACTATTTCTACCCCAAATGTTACAAACCTATAATCAACCTAAGATGTCATTTTATCAGGAAAAGTTTCACTCCATTAGAAATGATAAAACCACCGAAATTACGGGTGGTATTCAACGTATTAATTATAACTAAATATCGAAGAACAACGTCATCGATAATATGAATAAATATTGCAGAAATATTTACAAGGGATACATTTCAAAGGAGTCTGTGACGAAGGGAAATTAAGCATGACTGGTGTTTAGACGGATAAGATAAAACGAGTTACTTCCATCCGAATGCCCAGAAAAACCGACGAAACGATCGTTAGTCCTAAGGCCTAATTGCAGAAGGAGGCTTAACGCAAACGTTCGTAAATTATTCTCGTTTCGCCGATAAAGCCGCCACCGTTCAAAAACACGTGATACTCGCAGATTTCATCTATATACACCACTGACGTCATCGCGTTCCTTGCCACAAAGCACGGGGAACATTTTTATGATTGATCCGGATAAATTGCCACGGACCATAATCTGCAGAATCCTCGAACACGCGCGAAAACAGCAGAGCTTCGTTCAACGAGAATTTTATGAGACACGTGAAATTATTTCTTAACAGTAAAACTACCAAGATAGTCAAATTGACCGGTTATCGATTTTATTATAAAACTATTACATATTGATAGGGTTTTCATGCATTAAATATATCACTTTTGTGTTATAAAATATAAATTAATTGACTGATCATCTTTTCCACCTATCGATGTCCCTTTTTCCAAAATATTTACAATGAAATAAATGTAAACGCGGTAGTTGTAATGTTAAGATAGAATACAGAGAGTATTGCAATTTATGAAATAATTGTGAATTTTCTAACGTTGTTTCTTTTCTAATTTTCTAGTATTTTGTAGATTGAGAGATTTCCTGCTTCCATTTCTTGCCTTTTATTTATTTGATGGTTTTGAGTATATTGGATGAATCGTCTGTGCAAATGACGTTAATTACTGTGTTAAGTGTGACGATTATTTTGTTTCTTAATGTTGCGCTTTTAAAGCTTGAATGAAAAATGTCAAGTAAAAATTTTCTCTCATGGAATTACATAAAATGATAAAAAGGTCGTAATGAATTTTGGTACATTTGCCAATCCTGGCATTTTATTCACCTCCCACGTGCATGAATATATCCATTTTCATTTAGATAAGATCAATTTTACATGAAATTTTGTATTTACACGGTTTATCCAAATTAATTCCGAAAACTATGGTATGAAAACTTAAGATGCGAAACGTTGATATCCCACGTCGAATGCTTTCATTTTTTTCTCTGTTAAACAATACTATACGTTTCCCATTATGTAGATTTTCCAGATACAACTCATTCCATTTAAAAGTAGTTCACAATCGGAGAGAAAAATCGGAAGTTCATTTTAATCCCAGGATTATGGAAATAATCAAAAAGGAGATAATAAGTGCGTCCTACCGCAATCAATTTAGAAAAAACCCCACTGGAAACGTTTGAAATTCATGAAATTGAATTTCAACGAGAAAAACGATACCATAATTTATTATGGAAATAACGTGGACAAAAAAAATTCATCTAAACCGGTAATAAGTAAAAGCCACTAAAATTCACAATGACATTCGTAGATATTTATAGGCACAGTTCGATTCCAAGGCCGCGAATTGAATGCGACCCTTCGAAACGAAGGTAACCCTCGCGTTAGGCAAGATTTAACTGTATACTCGTTGTTTTTGCATCGCCATGACGACAAAGAGAGACAGAACGTAGAAAGGAGAAAGAGAGAAACCATGACTATCCAACCTAACTGCAACCGTGACAGCCCTCGTGTCACGCTACTCCCTGCACCCCTTTCCAGGCTCTTTCTCTTTCCCCTCGTAAAACGTCGAACCGGCGTGCTGCGTTGCCAGGACGACGAAGGAAACTCTTGATTAAAAAAAAAAAAGGGAAATAAGAAAAAGGAAAAACGCCAATACTCCAGACTCTATTCGCGATCTCTAAGAGATCTTCTATTATCGCTCGATTGTTCTCCATCTTTCCTTTTTTTTCTTAGTTTCCTTTCAATGAAAGACAGCATCATGGCGGAACGAGATCTCCGTCCGGCTGACATTCGTCACGTGAACTTTTCCGTCACAACTTTCAAATCGGACTGCTCTCGCAGCCACTCTCGTTCGCACGCGATTGATTTCTCTGAAACCGGCCTACAGTAGGGCTACACACGTTTCACGTAGGATATACGCACGTATGTACCCACGTTTACACGTATATATACCCGGTAGAAGCAAGAAGGGGGGAGGGAGAGAGCAAAAGCGCGAGGGAGAAAGGGAGAAGGAGACAAAGGGGAGAGAGGACAAAGCGTCGACGCGCTCGAAGTTCGGGCGTACCTATCCTGTAGGTAGAGACGTGCATAGTGCCCTCTTTCTCTCTCTCTCTCACTCTTTTCATCCATCCCTCCCTCCCTCCCTTTTGCCCTTCGTTCCTTTCTCTTTCTCGTAGCTACGCAGACACTTTCTGTCCTTTTTTTTTCGCCGTGGTACACGCGCAAACATCGAGAGCGCACACACATTACGCGACGATGCCAGTTGCACGGTTTTTTTCGGGGCGGCTTTCTACGCGATATAAAAGCACGAGTATAAAGTCGGAATACGCAGGCAGCTTGTACATATACATACATACGTCATACACATAACTCATCATCAAGCGAACCGAAGCCGAGCATGACAGACGAGCACGACGAAAACAAACAGTCCAGTATGAAGGGGTTAATGGAAGGGTAAAGAGAGAGAAAGGAAATGAGAGAGAGAGAAAAAGTGAGAAAGAGAGAGAGAAGTAAAAGAGAAAGGATCGAAGAAAGATAAAGCGAGAGAAGTGCGGGAAGACATTTACTACGGATATACAAAAAGCCAGTCCATCGATACGGCAAACACGACTATCAGGGAACCACTGTCGAGCGACTTTCAATCGCGAGAGAAAAATACTGTCTTTGCTTACCCTACTGCCGGGAAGGTCGTGTAGGGGAACATTCTCGGGCGCGTTCACTTCCAGGATCCTTCGTTCCTCGACTCCCAGGCCGTGTATATCCGCCAGAAGTAGCCTTCGGTGTTTCTCTCTTCCTTCCTTCCTTCTTCAACCACACTGTTTCACCTTCGAGCGATCGACGTCACAAGTTAAAAGAACAACACACAAGACCACTCACCGTGGGCTACGGGCACACAAGTTCAAGGTCGCGACGGTACGAATATAACGAGAGCGCGTATATCACAGTAACTGTGCACGCTTTTCGATACCGCCAAAATCGGTCGAAGCACGATGAGAAACGATGAAACAACTAGCTCGATGATACACTTCGAAATAACGTGAATCAAGAGACAAAGAGATTCCGTCGTTTTGCCGATTCTCGGCCAACAAGATTTTCCTCCGCATACGGAGGAACAAACGCGAGAAACGCCACGGTGACACAGCGCTTCGCGAGTACGCGCCGGCTTTCGACACGATCCGCTGGCACCCACGTTAGACAGGACGCGAGCCACCGCGTTGAGAAAACGCGAGAAACGCACGCCGGGGCAAAACACTTCTTTTTTTCCCCGTCTTTTTCTCTTTCTCTCTTCCCTTCCTCTCACTCTATATATCTCTCTCGTTAACTATCTATCCTTCCTCTTTCTATGACACTCTGTTTCGTTCCTTCCTTCTTTCCCGAGAGATTTGTAGGTTAGTCCAAACGACCGGCTAGACAGTAACGGCGTCGCTGCGCGTCTCTCCAGTCCTCGTACTTGGCAGTGTGGCAGCTGTGCGCTCGCCGCCTGTCGCCAAGTAGTGGGGGTTACAAATGTACATGGAAGGGATAGAAGAGAGGGTGAGTGCAGTAAGGAACGATACTCGAGAAGCCAAGAGAAGGGAGAGCAGATTGGCCGAACGAAGGGATACTATGGTAGGGGTAGGTTAGGTTGGGACACCTGGAGGGAGAAGCGAGCGCACCCCTATGCGAGCGTGGCAACGGCGCGTACTACGAAACAGGCGCACGCACACGGAGAATGTATGCCGCCGGTTCGCAGTTCCGCTGCCCTTCGGTAAAAGACTTGCCTGCTATTCGGCCTGACCGGGAGAGTCCTTGCAGTGGTGCTCAATAATATTGCAATGTGTCCTTTGACAACAGAGAATTCTACGTGATTCTTGTGTATCTTGATACGATGATGAAATTGATATATGATTTGCGAGAAGTTTTATGGTACATGTTGTATGATTTTAATTCCTTAATTGTGACAGGTTGTTTTGTCACTTTGGCGGGGAATTCGGTTGGATGGATTTTGGATGGAGTAATGTAATAATGCTGGAATGGATCCTGGAAAGTTGTAATGAAAATCGGGCTACAATTTAGAAAGCGGTGCTCAATAATATTGCAATGTGTCCTTTGACAACAGAGAATTCTACGTGATTCTTGTGTATCTTGATACGATGATGAAATTGATATATGATTTGCGAGAAGTTTTATGGTACATGTTGTATGATTTTAATTCCTTAACTGTGACAGGGTGTTTTGTCACTTTGGCGGGGAATTCGGTTGGATGGATTTTGGATGGAGTAATGTAATAATGCTGGAATGGATTCTGGAAAGTTGTAATGAAAATCGGGCTACGATTTAGAAAGCGGTGCTCAATGAAGTTGCGACGTGGTGCGAGGGGAGATTGTATGTTATGGGAAAGGATGTATAGGTTTTTATTAAAGATTTTATGGAGAATAATGTACCATGTGTGATGTTTAATATTGATTGGAAAGATTGTAGTGAATGGATTTTTAATTATAGACGATAATTTATGGAATGAAAAGAGGTTTGTGGAGGTTTCAATGAAAATTAAGTTTCTAAGGACATTTTACCTTGTTCTTTGTACAATTTCTGGAGTAGGGAAGTTGCCATTTTCGTTGTAATTTTCACGACGGTCATTTTATTTCTTTACTTTAACCTGTTAACCGAGGAATTAATTTTTGTTCAACTTGTTTCAAATTGGAATTTTTTTTTTTTACAGTGAGAAGTAATATCATTACATCTAAAGTACTACGTCAGGATTAAACGGATACGAATGACATAAAATGTAATGCGTTCAACATATTACGTTTAAAAATTTTAAGGAAGAAAAAATCGACAAGCTTACTGGAGTTTTCTTTCAGATATGACGGAATTATTCGCCACGCCCGGTTAACAGGTTAATTATAAAGATTCTTTAGATCAATAAATGTTAGAAACATGTACATAAAAATTGTATTGAGATTTAAATGAATTTCTTGTGTGAAAGCAGCTTGATGAAACTGAAGGTTAATTGCTCGCGTTTATCCATGAATTAGAAACATTGTAATGTCACAGAAATATATGGATATGAGTGAACAATGTGTCAAGTCTTTTCATTCTGAAACCTTTCAATCCCCCTCATTCTAATTAAAATCGCAGTATTCTTTTATGGCTTTACAGCGGGCTTACGATTTCAAAAACTTCCTCTTTGCGTGCTACAATTATTTTTACATAATCTTTAGAAATCAGATTTAAATGTCACTTAATGATTTTTCTTTTTTAGTCAATGTTGCGTGACATTTCCATTTATAATGTTTAGTAAAATATACACCCAAACCCTTTATTTAAGTTTAAATAATGAAAAGTATTACGATTTCGTCTTACATTGTGCTATTATTTTATTAACCTTTTCACCTTTCATATTTTTCATCGCTAGCAAAAACTTTAAGAGAATTATTAATACAACTTTGTCGTTCCTATTACACGACTTTTCTCACTTCAGAAAGTAATAATTCTTCAATGTATGTAGCGACAATAGTTGCATTCAGTGGCACGTATAAAATGATATAACCATGCTATTAATTAACATGGTAATGATCTCGGAAATTTTACAATAATTCTTTCATAAGAAACATCGAAAGAAAAGTGGCAACAGGAAATTTAATTCTATGGATTTCTGAACAATTTTGAGGTCACCTTAACAGTCTTTGTTAACGACTTTGTTCAAACATTTAAAATACTGGAATCTTTGACTGACAATGAGTATAATTTATATTGCATTGTTGTACGTTTTTACTCTAATTGCTAAAGCCGATTTGCCTAGGGCCGACAGTTTTAGGTGGATTTATCGGTTATTACTAGACTCCGGATGTTTATGCAAATTTCAAATTCAACAAATGCAGTTAAGACAAGAGAACCTATTTAGGGATTTGTTGCACTCGATAAATGTTACAACGAATACCATGCTTTGGATATTTTAGATATATTTTTATATTATGTTCTTTTTGTATATTTTAGCCGTATTTAATTTGCCATAAATGCATAAAATCCGCAGTCTAGTTATTACTAATCAATGTATTGATATGAAAGATTCCTTCACAATTACGTAATTAAACATCGAAGTTTTATTTTTATGTTGAGGCATAATCGAGATTCCTAAATAATTATAAGATTTCCTGAAAATCACAATCACTCTTCACACTTACTTTGTGATTTGGAGATAACACAAGATACATCTGTGTTACTTCTCTTGAAAATCATTTTGCAATTTTCAAAAGTCGCAGTGCAATTACATACTTTCCAATCGCGTAAAATTCATGACTAAAAATTCTATTTTCAATATTCTCAATTATACTATCATGTCACTACTGTACGAATAACGTATCTGAGTAACTTATTAATCTTGCAGCTCAAGAAAATGTCATTTCCATTTTGTGAATTATTAAAATTCACTGAATATTTGAAAGACACGAAGCAATTAAATAATTTCAAATCACTATAAACTCCTTATATAAAATTCTATTTTAACATTTACAATTATCATACAACTAGTTTTCAGATAAGATAACAAATTCTAGGTGCAGAAAATTAACAGTTTCTCCACGTTTCTGAGTAGCTTATCACTCTTGCAGCTTAACAAAATGTAGTTTCCATTTCGTGAATTATTAAAATCTACTAAATAAATACTTGAAAGACACAAAGCAATTAAATAATTTCAAATCACTATAAACTCATTATATAAAATTCTATTTTTAACATTTCCAATTTTCCTATCATATAACTAGTTTTCAAATAAGATAAAAAATTCCGGTTGCAGAAAATTAGCAGTTTCTCCACGTATCTGAATAACCTATCAATTTCAGCCTTTAACGAAATAGTATCAGTGATGTGGTTTCGCTACGAATCTTACGAATCGAATCAAACAGCGCCCAAAGACAGAGACACACAACAATGTCGAGTTCTCCGATTAATTTCAGTTATCGTTCAATCGTATAAATCGAAAAGCTCGCATGATAACGATCTCGACGTGTATCTCGAGAAGTAAAGAAACTTCTGCAATTAGAACGCTACCACGAAATCGGAAACGAGGTAGCATAACACGACGAACGAGCAATTTTTAAGCGAACCTATTCGGAATAAAAGTTCACCGAGCAAGGTAAAACATTGTAACTGGGAGAAAAAAGTTACGTGCACCGGATATCGTAATTGCGAGCTCTTGAATTTTCAATTCCATTTATAGACAAAGTATCGCATAGTAACCCCTGCAACAACGGAAAATGAATTAGGTCGTTGAAGAAGTGATTCGACAACTTGTATTACTTTTCATCGTTACGCTTGCAGCTTACAATTAGAGTGTCTGGGATTTTTCACTGAATATTGACGTTCTGGATTTGTCGAAGAGAAATATAACTTGATGCTGTCATCAAGATAAAAAAAACTGTGAAATGCTTTCTCTCAGAATTTTAACAGAGAATGATGTTTTAATATTTCGTAATTTTAAATGCAAATTAATTAAGGTTACTGTATCGTTTTTGTCAAGTTTGTGAAAAATATTTGAATTAATCCCTTTTGGAGTTGCGCAGAAAATGATAATGTAGTAGGCTGAATTCATTTATTTTTTAATATAATAGTTCTCGTGCATGCTCGTTATTCAATGAACGTTGATTAAGACAATTTTTTTACATGAGCACCTTTTGTAAGCTCCATTCATGAGGAATGATATTGATTTTATTAATGAGAATGTTAACTCCTTACCTTACCAATTGTGTTAAGCGTTAACATAACTTGATGAAATATTCAATGTCAAATTTAAATGTTTCATCAAATTATATTAACACCTAAAACTGAGATAATTTATCTCGAAAAATTGAGATAAAAATATAGTGATCAATCTCAACTGAGATTCTAAATTTTAATGCAAAACTGACGACACAAAAATGATTTGGTCTTGCTCCGTTGTATTGATTATTTTGAATTAACAATTTCTAAAATTTCAAGTCCTTTCGTTATACTCTTACGACGCGAATCTAACTGGATATTATAAGCTACAGGGTTAAGCACTTTGAACTACTTCCCGCTTCCAAACTTCATTTACCTTAATCCCTTTCACACACGTTACAAAGTCTCCATGCAGATTTATGTTAAGAATAATAATTAACGATTTATGGAATATAATAGACAAAATTAACACTTTACCGTCCGGTATTTTTTGAACATCCTACCCATTTCTGACCGGTCACTTGACTGCAAATATTTCCCTGATATCGATATCTCTTCGAAAATTACAAATTATCGTCACTGAGTCCTTAGCGCAGTAAATCGCAATGATAAATAACAATTTATTAACACTTTACCGATCCGTAGCCGATTAATAGGCTTTTTGAGCCCAACGCTTTTGGACTTTTAACTTATTAATTGGCTGCCACGACAATTTATAAAATGTTATTTATCATTGCGGTTTACTGTGCCAAGGACTCTGTGATGAGAATTTGTAATTTTCAAAGAGATATCGGTATCAGGGAAGTATTTACGTCCAAGTGACCGATCAGAAGTGAGTAGGATGTTAAAAAAATACTGGCCTGTAAAGTGTTAATTGCCGCGTAAATTGAATAATAAGTTAAAAAATCTAAATCGTTGGGCCCAAAAAGCCTATTGTCCCACCTCTTTAACTCTTTGAGGTACAGTGGGATTAATAGTATCCCACCTTTTTGATGAGTGGAGATGCATGGTGGAACATTTTTCGTCCCACCTCGATAATTTATATCATTACATAACTTTGTCAATACCTAAATATAAACCAACTTTATTCACTTAAAACAAAAAAAATGTATGTGCAACATCGGTCATTTTATTTTGTGAATTCCTGTGCCTCAAAGTGTTAATGGGTGAAGATGCATGGTGGGACATTTCTCATCCCAACTTAGTTAATAAATATAAACCAATTTTATCCAATCAAAAAAAAAATAATATGTCAATGCAACACGGGTCATATTATTTTCTAGATTCTCGTGCCTCAAAGAGTTAACCAGTTAGCTGTGTTTGACGAATATACTCGTCATGCGTAAAAACTGCCACTGGTCATTAAAATTATAATTTTGACGAAAACTAAGATATATTCGTAAATTTTAAGATGTTTGGAACATTTTGAGGCCATGCCGAATTAAAACGAATAACTAAAGGGTATAAATAATTTGAGATAGACTTATGCTCATCTCTCGATTTTCGTGAACCAAAATTCAAAAGAATTTTCGCCACAGTTAATTGGTTAATAGGCTTGCGTTCGATAAAGTGTCTATATTCAAATTTAACAAGAAAAATTTAATTTTTTCAAAGTATTACAGATTTTACGTGCGTTTATTTTTTAACTACACAACAAGTAGAGAAAAAAAAATCGAAAATCCTAATTGTCGATACGTTTCAGCTCTCAATGGTTTAAACGGATCTCACATTTGGGGACCTTGCTAGAAACAATTTCCATTTCAGTGAACACATTACAAATGATATTCGATGTATTGAGCCTTTCGATTAAACAAATCGATCGGAAGGAAACGTTGAAACTGCAGGAGTTCCATGCAGACACGAATGAACGATATTCCTGAAAGTACATTCCGAATGCTGAGCACCGAATGTGAAAAGCATCGATTTAGTAGTGTTCGTATTTAAGCGTCACATGCTTTCGTCGAAAATACGAGTTTTGCCGAATGAACGAATGTATGGGAAATGAGGGAAAGGTCAAAGGCCTTAAAAGTATCCCTTTTATCGAAAATAATTTTTTCGACTTTGATGAACAAATCTATTCATGATTAATTTTAAAGATTAAAGGTTTCTCGTTATTTGTAGACTTTTCAATGGTGAGCCAATCGTACAAAGAAAAAGTGGTGAAGGAAAATTGTGAAATTACTGATAAAGTCCATTTCTAAACTATTTGTTAGTCATGAATCAATATCAGTATCTTTTTATTTACTTGAATAGAAGTAAATGATTTAACGCTAGAACTATTGTTGTTATATCTATTATATTTAAATATACAAGGTAAGTACTTTGCAAAAGAGAAACTAAGAAGTGAAAAAGTCGATTAACAAACTAATTTAGTCCTCTAAGATTAAAGCAGAATATGTACTGTTTGGATTCCCTATCAATTTTGAGAATTTTTAAGAAATTGGAGAACCAGTCATTTTGATCAGCTTGGCAGATTCAGTGATGATAATTAAAGGTATCAGCAAATTAGAAGTATAAATGAAATTGTAGAGAGTGTAAATAGTCAATTACAATGACAAATAGAATATGTATATTTCAATACTTAACAAATAGAGCTAAGTTACTAGTTAATCACTAGAATCACGAGCGTTGAATCAGTTATACTTAAATACATTAAATACGTATTTTAAAAAAAGAGAGATCAAGCGGAAACCGAAATGATCCTTTAAGTAATTTGAATATTTTAATAATCTATTATTTGAAGGTACATGTGAAATATCTACTCTACCATCTCTCCATAAATTTGGAAATCGTTTCTAAAAAAACTTTGAATCCGTTAATTTCACAGCTTCCATAGATCTTCTACTAATCACCCTTAATTTTGCTTTTAATTAATTCCAAACATTATTTACATACTCTATACCCTCAAGAATTACCTCAAAACTGCCAACTCTCCCAAAACTGACAAATCTCAATGACTCATGAATCATTGAACCTAAGAGACACAAAATAAATCAGCCCAAAATAAAAATAACCACCCCCGAGGAACACCTACGTCGAACTCCATTCAACAGGAAACAAACGAAAGAATCCCTGAATTTTTTCAACGACATCGAACCATACAAACGTTAAACATCACAAAGTATCTCTGTTCGTTCATAGTGCACACATCAGACCATGGTTTTCGCAAGAAGTAAGAGAGAGAATGTTAACGCCTCGGCGTTCTCGCGAATCCGGACACGTGCGAGCTGACACAAAGGGACGTGGGTTTGATGGGGAAACCAGTAGGAAACGAGGGGGCACCATGAGCCAACGCCACGAGTTATGCAACCGTGCAATGCACAGGGTGTGTGGGTATACATAGGAGCAGGATACATGCCGGTAATGCCAGATTAAAAGTATCAGTCGATCCTGATTCGACAAGGGGAAAAGGGGAGGTGTAAACCTGTTTCAGAGATGGAAATGTTTAATGTTCGATTCAATCGGAGAATAATGGCTCATTCTGCACTCACCGATGCACTTCTGGATACGTGATTTTATTTGTAATTACCCTCCGAACGAATTATATTGTTTATTATGTGGATGCTGTTCGGTTCTTCTCATCGAAGCCTTTTGTTTCGGAAGAGGGCTTTTGTACGGTGATATATTTGCCATTTGGATGGGTTTATGTTTTAAAGATACTTTGTTGAGGGGTTTAATTCAAGCTAATTTGTGGAAAGATACATTTTGGGTGATGTTATGGGGGTTGGCTAATGGAAGACGTTTTAGATTTAGGAGAAGTTACGGAATTCATATTCGATTTTTAAGTCGAGAAGAATGTACACTATTTTCTATGGTGAAAAAGGTAACATTAGGATCTGATATGTTTCAGGTAAGAGTAACTGAAGAAGAAGCAGCGCGTTAAGCTACAGTATAAGATTAACCACTTCCGGTATGACTTAACCCCTAGTTCTATGATATTTTTATGATTGTGAGCGCGTTAACGCAGAATTAATTCCTGAAATCAAAATTTCTCGCTGATTTCTGATACTTCGACTAACTGAACGCAATATTAATAGTATAGAAATAATTTTATCGTTAGGTGACCAAATGATATTTTCAATTTAATAATTTTTGGAAGACTTCAAAATTTCTTATGCCATGTACCGTATCACGAGTATCACACGTTGTTGTAGGCTAAGGGGTTAACAATGACAAATTGTGCATAAAACTGTTTAATTTTTTTTTAAAAAAGCTTGTTTCATTTTATATTTCTTACATATTGTTAATTACAATTATATTATTGATTCGGATATAATTGTAATTCATTGTGGAATATTAAAAACGGAAGAATTGTATAAACAATCAAAGCAACACTTTAAAAAGGTATATAATTAATAGTCTTCAAGAGTGTGGGACTTTTCAAAACATTCTGATAGGTGCAAAGGAATCCTACGATTTCTCCGAATCCTGTTTAAAAAATGGCTAATTTTACGGAGCTTTTCATTTGTTCTCTGTTTCTCGGAAATCTCTTCTTTTATGAAATATTTTATATAAATCTGGCTTCTGTGGTTGAGTAGTAAAATCTAGTACATTAAAAATTTTAAACTAAATTAATTATCATATTTAATAGTAACTTTAGTCGCAGGTCGAGTATAGCTCGTCATTGTGCTGCAAGGCATGAAAAATCAGTGACGTGCTAGATTCGTCATTTTAGCGAAAGGGATTAATTTGTATACCTTAAATAAGGTGTTGAAAAATGTTAATGCATTTGAAGTTTTAAATATTTTCCTTTAGAAAATTATCAAGAACAGTCGAGTTTTACAATTTGAGTGCACGCAATTCCAAAAAGATTTTAATGAAACAATGACTTACTTAATGGACATTTTATTATTATTATACGCCACTGCCTATAAATACCTTCCATTATTCAACAAGCAATTGGTAAATATTAAAATTCATTACACTGCATCTCCATTCATAATTTCACCGACTTTCATCGAACTTCAATTAAGAACGATCTATCCTCACGCCAATCATTTTAATAACCGCTCTATCCACTCTTCGTACACCAGCAACGAAACATTTCCCACCTAGAAATGATTTCCATCTCCGTTATAAAATAAACACGATTAACTCTTCTCGACCATCATCCACCAATTATTTTTCTTGCCATCATCTTCCAAATTCATCCACCCAATCATAATTCCATCCACCATCTTTACATCTGCGAACAATTATCATTCATCACATAGAATGTCACCTGTATTTCGCTAGTTTCGTTATTACTACTGACATGAAACCTTTTCTATTAAAATTAGACCTTTATAAAACAAAAACTTCAAAGACACTGACTCATAGATATTTAGCAGTCCTTTATCTTTTTAATACCAACATTAAAATATTCAATACCTTAGAAAATTCATAAATATTGTAATTTCAAAGTTACATGACATTTCATTGAATTAAACAACCCCGGTCACAGATGACCCCGATGGCAGTCAACGTGTTAAGATTTGTAGAAATGTGAATTAATAGAAAAAATTTTACTTCAGTAAAAATCATGACAGTAGCGAAACATTTTCATAAATCAGAAACTTTAAAAACACTGACACATAAATATTCGGCTGACTTCAATTTTTTTAACACCAATATTGAAATATTCAATATGTTAAAAAATTCATAAATATTGCGATTTAAAAGTTACATGAAATTTCATTGAATTAAATAACCCCGGTCACAGACGACCCCGATGGCAGTCAACGTGTTAAGATCTATAATTTGTAGAAATGTGAATTAATAGAAACAATTTCACTTCAGTAAAAATCATGACAGTAGCGAAACATTTTCATAAATCAGAAACTTTAAAAACACTGACACATAAATATTCGGCTGACTTCAATTTTTTTAACACCAATATTGAAATATTCAATATGTTAAAAAATTCATAAATATTGCGATTTAAAAGTTACATGAAATTTCATTGAATTAAATAACGCCGGTCACCGATGACCCCCATGGTGATCAACCTCTTAATTAACCTTTTCTACCCAAAATCTCAACAGCCAAACGTCTATCAAGATGACCGAAAAATCTAACGAAACCGCCAAAAATATCCCTCGTCGTCGACGTAAATCAATTTTTCCTAATGATTTACGACACCGTGTTACCAAAGTATCACGCGAGCAGCACAAATCACTTTTTGGCACGCACGGTGCATCGTTGAACCTAATCTCTCGGTAGCACAGCTGAACGAGGATAGGAAAGTGGCAAAGGAAAAAAAAAGAGGGGAAGAAGTACGTCGCTTCTCCATTGCAAACGGTAGAGCATACCCAAATTGCTGGTGTAATTGCGGTTGCATTGGCCGGAGTGCATTTTTCCACGGTTCCTCCACCTAATCCCTACTTCTGTATCTAGCACCGTTTGGACCTTACTGTGTCCCTTTTTGCTTGAGAATTGTACGGCGAAACGTCAAGAGGGCAGGTCAGGATCGAGAATAGCTGGCCAGCCTCCAAATCGCTGGGCAGATTCCGTACGTGCGTGGTACAAGCCAAGGTAAATGTGTCGGCCTTATTCGGTGACTCTGTGTTACAGGATGTTACGACGGAAGGGTAGATAGAGCGTTTTATTGGTAGGCATTGATAGCTTAAAAATTATTTGCCACGATTTGATGTGGTATTTCTTGTGGGGAGATTTTTTCGTTGAAGTGTTTATTCTTTTTTTGCATTTTTAGAGTTAATTGTTATACTAACAATAAGATTGCTTTGCATAGGATCTATTGTTTCTGGTGGATTCTCAATCATCGGTGACTGCGATGTATTAAATAGGGATGTAGAAAAAAATTGTTTGAAGTGATAGGATATTTGAACCTTGGGCCTATTGTATAGAATCTACGGCCGTAGAATCTAATTTCGTTTTGTTTTGTTTGATAATTCTTCGGTTTCATCTGCCACGGAACATTTTGCTTAGGTCTAACTGTTTTAGGTGGGGTTTGGACCACCAAGATCATGATGTATTAAATGAGGATGTAGACAAAATTTGTTAGAGGTGATAGGGTACTTTAACTTTGGGTTTATTGATTGCGAGTTTGAATCTTTGACAATAATTCCGTCACTGATTCTAATTTCATTTTGTTTTATTCAGCATTTCTTCGATTACAACTGCTGCGGTTATTTTGCTTAGGATTAAATTGGACTATTAAGGCTATAACAGATTGAACGAAAATTTAACTAGTAACTACTAAATGCCTAGTAACTGAGAATCTATAAATCCATATCCGCCGCAGTTTTTTCTAATTATTTGACTGTGATTATAGTCATCCATTGCTCAGTAGCGTCGGCGTAGAGAGTATTTCTCAAATTCAGGTGTAAAACAATTCTCAATTATTGAAATTTTCAGCTCTTGAAGTCTCCAAAAATGGGCGTCTACTACAAATCAAATGATAGTAATATGACGATTAAGCATTTTTTTACAATCTGATAAAAAATTAATGTGAAATTAAATGGATAATTTAATTAAACGATAAATATTTCTCGTACACATTATTTTTATGGCCACATTTTCGTCAACTTTTTTTTTCAGCCAAGATGCTCTTATTATTATTTACGTGGGACGAGTTTTTTGGAAGTAGAAATATTTCTCCGCTACTTTCAAAGGAAAAAGTTTTGGTTATTCAGCAGGTACATATTTGCGGACAAAGGAGATGAATTTAGAAAATATGAAAAGAGTAAAAAAAAGGCAACGGACTTTCACGACCTGGCAAATATAAAATTTTTGAGTTTCTTTTTTTGGTGTAACTTAATGGTAATGTGGACGCCGATTTTGCTATACATTCATAATAGTTTTCAAACTAATTTTAAAAAATTCTTAATCCATTTTAAAATATAACTTTTTTAGTATTAATACTTTCGAATTAAGAACATGACGGTGAACACAATTTACGAAATTAATAGTAATTTCGAATAAGATTGTTTATTGTTAATAAACGGGAATTTTTAATAGATGACGTTAAGGCAATCTTGTAAATAAGTTTAGCCTTATCAACAACAAAAATCTCACAATTTAAATCTAAAGTAACATTATGGACATTTCATAAAACAATTTGCAACAATCTGAAAACCTTAATTTCGCCCTGCGCCAAAATTCTCTGTGCGTTAATAAATTGAATCGAAATTTTCATTTTTGCAGCAATGTTCGATAAATTTAAGGGATTAACTCATTGGCTACCAATTTATTATGAATCCCCAGTGAAATATCACGAATTTAAGGTACCATACGACATGTGGGCGTTTTATCTTTTAATTTAACTTTTCCACGATCATCAAACACTCAAAGTAATGGCTCAATTAAATTATTTTTATCAATTGAATATTAACCGCTAAAATGCGTGAAATTTTTCGGATTAACAAGTAATGGCGAATTGGTTTTTAAACGAAACAAAGAGCTTTAGGTGGAGAAATTCGATAAAGCATAACGGGTGCTTAATTCTTTATAGCCTTCGAACGGCGTGCGGGCTTTTCAAAAGTGTTATATTTAACGTTGATTTCGGCCGGCCGCATTTTTACGTGAAATATGCATCGGAATTATCTGAAAATTTCAATATTTGTATTGACGCACGGGAAATCATATAAATCTGTTATTCGCATTGGCGGAATTTTCATCCGATTCGTGTATCGAAACGTATCAGTGCCGCTTGAATATTACAAATATCGATATTCGGATAAAATGGACACGTGTACTAACCGAACAAAATACGTGGAGTATAACATCACAATTTCAATCCCAAAGTGCATACTATCGGTGAAAAATCTCTATTCTGAAAGTACAGCTGATTTTCTAAGGGGAACGATACTCCCGAAATAAAATATGCGCTTTTGTACATCAAGAAAATTGCGTACAAATGCAACCCAAAAATGAATGAAAAATTGCCCAGATATATATACATCTGTAAATAAAAAAATATTGACATATTTTTCTTTGGACGATAATGGACACTTCTTTCAATAAATTCCACTTTAATAATGTTGTAGTAATTCTATAAAATATTTTTCCACTGAAAGTACTATTTAAATCTGATATTTAATTTGTTGTTTCAATGTCTATTTTTCATATTCATTCTTATTTGTATTGTAATCAAAATATGATTGTAGGGCGATATTCTTCACTTTCCCCTATTAGACTTGAAATGTTCATTTATTTTCTTCCTTACGCTAACTAAGTATTATGCGTCGTCGTTTAGCAAATACCACGATAAATTGAAAAATATGGCGCATTTCATTCGTGGGACATCTTTCTGGCGTCGTACAGTACATTTTTGTACCCGTCAATACTTCCGTCAGCTAAATCCAACCATCAAAATTAATCGACCACAATTAATCAATCACAAAAAATGAGGTTAATAAAATTAGTCAACCTACTCTCAGTCAGTCAAACCGATCGAACGTTTCGTCAACAGAAGAAATCCGAGGTTCAATTGTTTCCATCTACATCGCAACAACGGATTATAGAAGCTAACCAATCAGATACCCACCTCAGTCGAATTTCATTCGTGATACATCTTTGCAACGCCGCACAGTAGATTCTCCTCCCCATCAATAATCTAATCCACCAAATTCAATCATTAAAATTAATAAGTCACAATTACTCAATTGCAAAATATGAAGTTACCAAAATTAGCCAACCTACACTCAAAACAATCTCTCGAACTGATTCAATGTTTCTTCGACAGAAGAAATCCAAGCCTCAATTGTTTCCATCTACATCGAAACAAGCGATGTTAGAAGCTAACCAATCAGATACTTCAATTGAATTTCATTCGTGAGACATCTTTGCAGCGTCGCACAGTAGATTCTCCTCCACCACAATACTCCAATACATCAAATCCAATCATAAAAATTAAACAACCACAATTACTCAATTGCAAAATATGAAGTTACCAAAATTAGCCAACCTACACTCAAAACGATCTCTCGAACCGATTCAATGTTTCTTCAACAGAAGAAATCCAAGGCTCAATTGTTTCCATCTACATCGAAACAAGCGATGTTAGAAGCTAACCAATCAGATACTTCAATTGAATTTCATTCGTGAGACATCTTTGCAGCGCCGCACAGTAGATTCTCCTCCACATCAATACTCCAATCCACCAAATCCAATAATAAAAATTACACAACCACAATTAATCAGTCACAAAAAATGAAGTCACTAAAATTAGTCAACCTACACTCAAATCGATCTGTGAAACCTCGAACGTTTCCTCAACAGAAGAAATCCGAGACTCGGTTGTTTCTATCTACATCGAAACAAGCGATTTCAGGCGGATCGGTGAAGACAAAAAGCAGGAAGTACTCTACTGCCGGTAACACGAGCTCGTTCGTAGGGGAAGAGACACCTGGGGTGATCTGGTGCCGACACTCGTGGTGCTTCCATCACCGCCGGTTTGAAACCTATCCTCTTTTCCTTCGGTTCTTTTCCTCTGGTCGTACCTCTTCCGCACCTTCCACCAAGAGACACCGGTCGCGCAATTTTATTAAATTCAATTTCCTTCATGTAACTCCCTGTACATGTATACGTGCCTTTGGTGAGTTTGGACGTTTTTCAATTCTCAATCCTCGACGACGTTTCATTCTCCAACGTCAATGTCCTCTGGGAGACGTAGAGTCACTTCGAGGTAACGAACTATACTGTAATTGATTCCATCGAACGGAACGAATGGGCAGGTGGAAGACTGCCGTTAAAAGGACCAAATTAGTAGGTCTAGCCGCCTCGAAAACTGGGAAGAATTCTCGAAGGGGTGAGTACTACTCTCAGAGACACGGGAATTGGGGAAATCGAGAGATCAACGGGGAAATTGGTTAACTGGTCGTCGTAATTCGAGTGGAAGGTGATCTTTCCGTTGGGTTACGGCGATAGAAGTAAAGTGGTGTAATCAGTTTTGGTTTATTGTAAGTTTGTATGATTTTTATTGTCTTAGATGCTCGATTTTATTTAACGCTGGAGCTATTCAAGGCTGTTACAATGATTAGTTATTAGTTTTTTAAATAAAAATTCTTGCAAGTTGTGAGGGAGCGCCGTACAGTAGACATTTCAGGTTTGTCTTGTAAAATATAAATTACTGAATTAATCATCTTTTTGGTGCGTTGACTGTTTCTATTTTAAAGTACTTGTTTAATATTTTAAACGTAATATATTTCAAGTCGGTAAGTAAAATCTGATACTTCGATTTATGTTTAATTTAGAGGATATATTATATTTGTATTATTTATAGTGACTTCTTGATGGTTATGTAGATCTTTACGTGTCAATAATATAAGTATTTAAATCATTCACTCTTTGTTTCGAAATATGATAGTTGCAGTTTTCATTTTAGATTGAGAGTTTTTATTCAGTTTGCTATAATTTCAACAAAGCAGGGCCATCGTATTATAAAGTATACTGATTAAATACCTCACTAAATAAATAATAATATCAATCTTATGTCATTATTATTACTTTTTCGACAATTAGGAACGGTGTGTCAATTAAACACATTTCCAGCCTTCTGGAAATAAAATGATTTGTATTAGATAATGAAAATTGTTTCCCGCCAAAAAGGAACGATGAAATTTTGTGAAATATACAATCGTTTAAAGTATATATAGAAGTGTACAATTTTATACAAACGGAATAACTTTCTAACACGGACAAGTCAGTCGAGTAAATCTGTCAACTTGAGAGAATTGAATTAAGACTTTATTTTGGAAAAGGTTCCTCCAATATTACTTATTAATGAATTAAATATATTAAGCTTTTGAGTTTTACGTCGATTTTGTTAATAAAGCAATACTTAAATATTATGAATTAAATGGGGGATGTTGATATTGTATGATTCTAATTTTATTCGATTTAATGGTATTGCAAAAGATCGATAGTCTCAGGTGTATTCAAAATCATCGAAGTTTTTATATGTCATATGGGACAAATTTCGCAAAAATGATAGTTAGAAGATTTAGCAGCATCAGCAATGAAAAATGATAAAGCACAAATGGTCTGTGGAAAAGGGAACTACAACACAACAGAATATTTTATCAAAATTCTTATAATCTACACTTTTCTATTACGAATGTTTACATCATTTTATCACACGCTAATTTGACAAAGCTGTCTGGAGTTTTCTGATTTACAAATATTCAAAATTCATATTTTAATCATAGTGATACAAATTAATTAGCCTTCAAAGTTGCGATAGCTGATAAGCACATTATATGCAAATTTCCCATATTGTAGAAATTTTACTGCCAGAAATACTCCCCTGATAAGTGGCATTAATAAATTAATGGTCAGTTTAGCGCCACTTTTTTCATTATTTCAGGGTATTCGCGATATGCTGTTACGAACTATTTCGAGCAGGACCGCTTTTTTTATTTAGGCAACGGAAAAACTCACCGAGAGTAATCGAATTTCGCGGGAAACGCTTCAAAGTGGAAAGTTGGCCCACTGGAAAGCCAATGGACAGTTAAGTCTTTTTTTCATCGATATTTCTGAAAGAGTACGTTACGAAAATAATACCACAAGCAAAGTATTCCTGGCTTATCTCGAAAATGCAATTCTGATGCAATGTAGTAAGGAATTTTATTACTTAAAATAGGTGACTAAAAATGAGCACCTTACAATTTTGAAGATATTGTACCAATTATATTTAATCAAAGGATATCAGAATTATCATTATTTCTATTCGGTCTCTGACAGACAGATTTGAGACAGCTTTCAAATAATTAAAAGATTGGTATTGGAATTTGGTACAATTAAATCTATATCTTAATCGTAGAAATCTTTGATAAAAAGATTTCACGGAATTTCTGTGACAATTAAAGCGTTAAATTTCAGTTCCACCTAATCAGATATAATTTTCTTATATTTCATGAAATATAGAAATAGAAACGTCAGTTTCGAAAAAATAATATCGTCTTTCCCACCAATAATATTCTCCCCAAACAGTTTGCGATTAAATAAGTTTCTCCAAATAATCAAATTAACTTGCAATCTTTTTTTACGTCTTCCTCAACGTCCTCCAATAAAATTTAAAGGAATTCAATAAATACACTTCAACCACCATTCTTAATCTCATTTCCCCCGTAGACACCACGCCATTAAATAATGTCAATTACATCCGAATATAGTTTTACCCTCAATTCCACCCAGAAATTTCATTGAAATAAAGCAGTAACTCCGCCATAATCGAATGTTCCGTAAAATGATTCATTAAATCCTACTAATTAATCCCGACAATATTTCGTTAAAGCAGATATCCGACTTGTAGCGATCCGATGTATAATTCATCCTCGATATATTTTCCACGAAACCGTATACAATGCAACATTCGTATTCGCGGAAGAACAGTACAACCGTTGCGCGGGTTGCACTCTCGCGATTTCTCTGTTTCGCGGCGATGCAATTATTGCAACCGCCTACGTGCATTCGGTGGAGATCGTTATACGGATCGTAAGCTCAGCTACGGATGAGAAACGTTTCGCATTGTATTTGAAAGGAGAACATTCGAGAGAACGTTTAACAAATATAGAGGGTGGTATGTCGAAGAGGTTGAACATTTTTGACAAACGAAAGAGAAATCTGTAGAGGTGCAGACGAAATAGCAATATAAAAATTGTGATGTAAATTTATTTTGATGATTTAGAATGATGAATGAAATTTTCTCTTACCCCTTACGTTGCTAATGGGATGTACAGGGGGTTAAAAGAAGGATTCGATATTTGAAAAACTCATGGGACTCACCGAGGTGAGTGAACATTTTTTAATTAATGTGGTACCTAAAATCAACACTTTCGGCGTAAATTAACACCATGAATGCTACCGGTGTTTTGCTAGTTTTACTATTTCAGCTGACGTCAAATTTTTTCTGTTAACACTAGATGTACCAGCGTGAAATCTACTATATTTAAATATGTTAAGTATGTACCTCAAAGCAAGGAAAATTAAGATGCGGAAGAGATGATAGAGATTCGGTAATTTATGTTTTATACGATGGACGAAGAATATTTATTCCACGGCTCTCTCATAAACCCGTAGAATTTTTGGAAAAAATTGTGC
This sequence comes from Cerceris rybyensis, assembly GCA_910591515.1. Lineage (NCBI taxonomy): Eukaryota > Metazoa > Arthropoda > Insecta > Hymenoptera > Crabronidae > Cerceris > Cerceris rybyensis. The sequence continues at coordinate 12,083,420 of OU342795.1, forward strand.
ACCAGTCATTTTGACTGGTTTGGTAAATCTAGTGTTAAAATCACATCTTGGTAAAGCAGAAACTTTAGAGACACTGGTAGATAGATATTTAGCAATCCTTCATGTTTTTAACATCGATATTTAAATAATCAGTATGTTCGGAAATCTTTAAATATTGCAGTTTAAAAGTTACGTGAAATTTCATTGAATTAAATAGCGCTGGTCACCGGTGACCCCATAATAGTTAAGGTGTTAATATTTGTTGTTCCTTAGTGTTCAACATCGAAAGTGAATTTCTTGCTAATATATTAAATGTATACGTAGGAATTTTGGTGGGAGTACGCGAAATCAAACTGCTACTTATATGAGAAAACATTCTTGAAGATTTTGACACATGTATCATAATAATAACTGTAATAATAAATAGTTTATATAACATGCTAAAGACATTATGTCGACACTTTAGGATGAGTATTCTTAACTTATAATTAAATTAGAAGAAAAAGTTTGTAGTAAGAAAAAACCTCAAATGTAACTTCTTAAAATCATGATAATAACTTTATTGATATATGAAGTATTAAAAACAGTTATATATCCATTTAACTATTCTAATATGCAAAATGTTTAATAAGTAACCCTTGGTGACATCGGTAATAGTTTTCGTTTGTTGTTAGTTACAAATAACCTTACTATGACAATATTAAACTCGTGGATTTCGAAAAATATTCGTTTGTGTACGTTATCAAGAAACTTACGATGTCGAATATTCGTAAATAATAAATATTAATTTACATCGAAAAGCGTTCAATTTTATATCCTATGTCAATTAGTCATTTTTCACTCGTCTCCAGCAAGAAATGTTACAAACAATATGATTTTTTAAATTTCAAGCGAAATTAAGTGTTTTGTATTTACTACCAATAGGAGAAAGTATCTGAGTAATAAGATATTTTTCATGTTGAAATTAGTTCTATACAATTAGTATATTTTGAACTAGGTTGAGGCAATTATTACGCAGTAGTATGTTGTGAGAGGTGATTTTCAAAATAAAGTCGTAGCGAAATGGCTGAAGAACGAAAGTACGTGTGTATTTGTAAACATTCAAGACGACAGTTGTAAAGGATATTTTTGATTACGGTGGTGTTACAAGTGGTGATATGGGAGTAGAATAGATTTGAGATCATCAAAGGTTCTAAAAGAAAGTTGTTTAACAGTGGAGTTTGAATTAAATGCAATTTTTCAATCTCTGTTTTAGTTTATGTTGAACACTCTCGTCAGACAGTGTTATATACAGTTTGGTTTAAGAAATATGTCGTAGAATTAATTTGACGACACATTTTAAGAGTTGATAATAAACAGAATTATTTTAGGAAGTCCATTCTATTGTATGAATTTTAGAAATTTCTCAAATCATATATTCATATAGTGACTACAATATACACAGTGACTGTCATAAAATGGCTTAATTAATTACATGTGGGTGTAGTCATAAAATTGCTGACTTTCAATTGCAAAAATATTGCATTAATTACAAATTCCAGACAATATAACTTTATAAATTTCAGGAACACTTTGACTATTTTTTAAGTCATCTTACACAAGGAATAGCTTGATGAACATTTTCCCAACATTTCTTGCAAAAAAATAGTTTTCAATATACCTTAAGTTTAATTATGTCGAGATGACGATTAGCGCTGCAAGTTTAAACTATTTCTTTTTATAGAAGCTTAATCTTTATGACACGAATTACATCAAACGATTGATAAGAGTAACAGCAAGTTAAATGAGAAACACTTAAATGAAAACGAGGTATTACGACTAAACCTCTATCGATCGTTTTACCAAATGTCTGAGTTCTTCCATATCAGACTGTTTTAAGTAAAATTTAATGATATTTGCATACCGAATGCATACTGAATATTACATGAACAAAATTTACATTTAGGAAATGCTCCGACATCTCCATTCTCAATGTAGAGCATTTTCGAAGCTACGCAAAAAATAAGTAAATCTGAAAGAAAATAAACCTAGAGATACATTCGCTTAGTTATTTCAGAGAAAATTGTTCTATCGTGAAGAAGAGAAAATGGAAAACAAAGTGTAACATAAAATTTCAATGTCTCAAATAAAAATGGAGGGTTTCTTTATACTTCACAGAAAAGATACTAACCCTACGTTTTACAGTGTTAAATTTAAGCTTTTGGAGTCGAGAACTTCCCATTTTTGGGAGGTAAAGGGGGTATCGTTGACGAAAACTCGGTTCGGAGCAGGCTTTACTTTGAAATTTCATCCCTCGGTTTCTGGAGGTCGTAAGAGGATGATTGTTAGCCCGTTTTAATCGGGAAAGAGTGTAGTTTAATATGCTGGAATCCAAATGTTTCCATCTCCACTTGTTTAAACGTGGCCTATACTCTCCAAAACATATGGAAAAAGATCTCATAACGATCGGCCAAGAAACAAGGAAGATACAGGTAACCCTCCTATAACATGGTAGTTCCTAGAAATGATTCGTAAATATATCTTAACACATTATATGCGGGTGTTTTGTAACGCTTCATTAAGACTCAAGAGGAAAACTTGTTGAAAAATTTGTACGAATTTGATTTTTACAAAAAATTAATATAAGCTGGAAACTGCTTTCTCTCTAAATTTGAAAATGTAGTTAACTTTTCATGTCTAAGTAATTACTGCCACGGATCACCTTTTTTAAACTATTTATGGACAGTCCAAAAAACGTATTTTTACGTGGCCTGCGTAAAATGTGTTAATATTATTCCAAGTTTATGTCACGTACAACAATAAAATATACCAAGCCTAAAAGGTTCATTTCTCTCGTGATTAATGAGAGATCGTAGCAGTATCTTCAAATTTTTTGTAAAATACAAATTAGTCACATGAAAGCTAAAATTGAATGGCAAAAAAGAAAGCGAAATCCGAAAATGAAGTATCGATTTGTCCGGTGAATGAAAACTCTAATTATTTAATAATTTCAGTTTAAACTTCGAGCATAAAGATGCATAAACGAACGAAGCACTTCGAGGAGTATTTTCATCGGCTGCAAAGCGTTGTGAAAAGACTGCATTTTAATTTCCATCGCAATCAACGAATAGTTTTAATGGAGTTCTAATTGCCCCTGTGAAATTAAAAGTTGTTCGCGGCTGTAAGAGGGAAAAAGATACAAATATAGAATCGAAGTATCGATTTATGTAATAACTTCGGTGATTAAGTGTATTCAATGTTATTAACGGTTGAAATATCCCATTGCCAGACAGAAAATTAAAGAAACAATAACAAGAATGTATCCAAAAATTGAAGTGTGTTGTTCTAATACTGCATTTTTATTTTTACAGTATAAGCGCTTCGTTTCAATGAGTCATTAATTTTTTCTACCTAAGTAGAATTAGCTCAGGGTACACAATATTAAAATAAAAACGAAGGTTCCGCGTAAATATATATTTCGTGCATAAATGACCTTACTAAACATTACTAAACTTAAAATATGTTCTAGGAAAGCCGCGTCGTAACCCTTTGCCCTATAGAAACATGCGTCACTCGTGACGCATTAAATAGAATAGGAGATTTATAAGATTTCCAGAAATGTACAACTTAAATTAACCCTCTACACCCCGAATTTTCTGCGGCATCTGAAGATCTTTTGCATGACAGCACATTAGAAAATAATAAAAATACTATTATAAATAATAGAAGTGTTTTGATTTTGAAAAATATTTAATTGTAAACAATTTCATGATGTTTAAAAGCTAAATTGTAATACGTGAAAAAGTTAAAAAATTTACTTTAAGGAATAAGAGCTTAGACTTGTCTTATATTAGGCCCTTAGAGGCTTAAAAGGAGACGTTCAAATTAATTCTATCCTATTGGTGTTGTGTTAATTTATATGCTACGTTTGAAATCAGTGATAAATTATTATCCCAACACATAGTTCTACGTTATTGTACCGTTCAGTAGCAAAAAAATAGCAAGGCAAGAAACTAATCTCCACCCCAATAACATTATACAGTTTAACCATCCTGAATCGCTTCTACTAAATAAGAATTCGTTCACTATACCTGACCACGCAAATGAGAAATCGAAATTCCCGATTACCTATTAAACACACACAACCATAACTTAAAAATTCCCCTTTATCCCATATGCAACGCAAGCATGTAAATAAACGCAGAAATACGATTTGCACCCCTTAGTGAGCAGACTGCATTTTAATTCCCATCACAATCAAGGAATGCTTTTTTAATCGACCTATAATCGCCACAGTGATCGATATTACGAGGGCACAGTCTTCGAGGAAAGAAATGATAAATTCCCTCCCTCATAACGTGCTCGAAGGGGGTAGCAATGCGAAGGCGATTAACGATGGCTGGTTTGCTCGAATTCTAAGCGGACCGTTCGACTATGCCGGTGTGCCGGGGGTTTGGACTTGGCCCGTTTAAATATCGCGGAAATTGAACCTATAAATTTCTCCTTGCCATAAATTCCGCGACTTACCGCGCGTAAACTACCATGGCTATGGCTTCCACCTAGTCTCTGGCGTTTCTCGTCTTACTTTCCAACGATTCGCGAGTTGTACGATGAAACATGGACGGAATTCTCGCATTCAGCGAAACAGGTGAAGGAGAATGAGAACATGACGAGGAACCTTTTAAGAATGACAATTAAAAATGGAACTTGAACGTAGTTGATTTAAAATATTGTTAATTGAGAGGATGAAATTTTTAGATGTAGCCTGATTAGCCATTAACCCTAGATCACTAACCTTATTTTTCGAGACTTAACACTAACCGTCGTCTCTTCGACTACGGTGTTTACAAAAGGGGTTAAAGGGTATTATTTAAATAAAATTAAAAACATGTTTTTTTCTATTATTAAAGATAGGTATTTATTTATTACGATAATGTTAACTAATATGGCATACTGTAAATCCGTGTCGTCGAATCGACGAAGGTTAGTGATCTCGGGTTAAATTGCTGAAATTAATATTTCCTGAGAAACTGTAACAATAGTATTAATATTACATTAAATTAACATCAGTGTAACAATAGTTGCTTAGGAAACTTTGATTTCGGCAATTTAATGGTTAATTGGGCCACGTCTGGAAACTGTATCCTCTCAATTAAAAATATTTAAATCAGGTACAGTCAAGTTCCATTTTTAATTAGGGTGTACTTTAAAAGAAAGCTGTTAACGTGGAAATGGTTTGATGTGGAATCATATTAACTGCTTGTCGTTCAGTTTCTTCTGTGATTATGTGCATAAAAATGCAGAATTAAATCGGTGAAATGAAAATTGATCTGTGATTTTTTATATATCAGGCAATTTAATGCAATATTAATATTATAGAAATAATTTTATTATCACGCGTCTCACTGTCGTTCTCAATTTAATGGATTTGTCATTCGTTATTGCATGACAAGGGGTTAAATTGTTCTACCTAACAGTTTTTAAAAAATAGTACCTTTTAAACTTCATTTTCCACGTCAGAAGAACTCATTATCGTGAGGCAAGAAATAAATTCCCTAATTTGATGTAAACAGTTTGCAGACTATAAATTGGTTATAGTTTTCATTAATAAAAACTTGAATAGTTACAAAGATGAGTTTCATATTTACCTACCAAGATGAATTATATTTGAAAACCATCAACATTTCTGCAAAAAGAAATATGTCCAAAGCGCGCATATATACGTCCAAAGCAAGTATATTTAAGTCCAAAAAGGGATTAAAATACAAACGGCTCACTGCTTAAATCCCCGGCCATTTCAAAGATCTTCCATAATTATAGTAACTTCTGTAAGAATCTTAAAAGCAGTGGCACATCTTACAAGACAAATCTCAAGCCCTTTGATAACGATGCACTCGCAGATTGAACGTTCACAGTGACTGTAATACTTTTCCATCTGAAAAAAAACTGTATCTCGACGTATCGATTGATTCAACAATACCACACAAGTGGAAATATTTCCAAGTGACTGTCTTGATACAGCAAAAAAAGGTTTCATAGCATTAATTCTCAACATCCAATGAATTTAATTTCAAACAATGCACAATTTTGGTGTTCCCATTGAAACTGAACAACATGAGAAGGAAGTATCGCTGTGGCATTACTAATTAATACAAAATTCTCGAGCGATGTACGAAACATAATTGGAGTACTCAACGATGCTGTTTACGCGGTAAGAGAGGCAATTAAGAAGTCGCAAAATTTACGGGAACACGGGACGGTACGAGGGGGAAACTGAGTTACACGTGTACCAGGAAAATTACAGTGTCGTGAATGTTATTAAACGCGGATACTCCAGGAAAATATTTGCGAAAATTTATGCACTCGTTTCGTTCGATACGATGGCGGAATTACGGCATCATGAAGCCATTGAAGCGCTGAACTTTTTGTAAATTTTCTTTTGGGATTTCAATGGAGCTCCCAAATTACATTTTTCGCTTTTTATTTAATGTTATTAATCTTTGTAAAATATTTGGGTTTTATAATATAAAATCCAATATATGTAAATAAAGATTTACAGTATAAAATAGATGCAGCAGCTGAAATATAAAGTTCTTCAACGTGACAAGATTTTTTCTCAATTTAGATTTTCCCAGTAATAAGATAGGAAATGATTAATGTAAAATAAATGGAAATGTTATATAAATACTTTGCGATTGTTGAGGATATAGTTCTGGTGTGATCTATAATCTTATCTACTCCTTTTATTGCTTCAATTATGTGCAAAAGATTGTAATATGGCAGAAGGCCTCGATTATATTAAACTTCGTTGTATTCTATTAACAAATTGCATTATGTGTGTTCAGCTCATTAGTGTGAACAGTTTCAATTTTATTTGCAAGTCTCAACAACTGTGGACACGAACTTGTTAGTTCTCTCGTACTGCCACTTTTCATCGAGTGAATGTTGAAAACAAAAAACTTTTAAATTACCAGAACAGTGTGCTTGCTATTGCAGATTCTCCTCGATTCACGACAAATATTCCACCACGATGCAACCAATCTTCATTAATTCTATTACAAACGTTAATTATCACACTTATTATTAACACGTTCCGAGCCAAGTCGTTTTTGCCCGACACGATCTCCGACCATTTATTGTTCCGACTATAAATTGATATATTATCTCACAAAATATCATCGCACCATTAATCCATAAGTAATCAGCTGGTTTACAGTAATTATTACACCGTGTACCGTTTATGGTACACGTGATCTCCAGATCAATTTTAACACTTTAGCGACTGGTAACCTATTAATAGGCTTTTCGGGCCCAACGCTTTTGGACCTTTAACATATTAATCGGTTGCCACAGCAATTAATAAATTGTTATTTATCATTGCGATTTACTGTACCGAGGACTCAGTAACGAGAATTTATAATTTCCGTAGAGATATCGGTATCAGAGAAGTATTTGCAACTAACTGACTGGTCAGAAGTGCGTAGGATGTTAAAAAATACCGGTCGGTAAAGTTTTAACACTAGATGTACTTACAATTAGCTAATTAGACTCATTCAAAATTTTATTACTATATATATATATATATATTGGTTAATATTTTAATAATAAGTTTTTCATTCAAATTAATGTCTCTTCATTTCAGAAAAATAGATGGATAATCAACATTCGTAAATCTAGTGTTAACGTGTACCACAAATGGTACACGTGACAAGAAACGCTTTAAATCAACGTTCTCCAGTAAATTAAACAGAATAATTCTATCGTTAATAAACCTTTTCCTTAACACTAGATTTACCAAACCAGTCAAAATGACTGGTGCACAATTTTTTCCAAAATTCTATGGGTTTATCAGAGAGCCGTAGAATAAATATTCTTCGTCCATCGTATAAAACATAAATTACCGAATCTATCATCTCTTCCGCATCTTAATTTTCCTTGCTTTGAGGTACATATTTAACATATTTAAATATAGTAGATTTCACGCTGGTAAATCTAGTGTTAATTATACAGTTATTTTCATCAAAAAACGTCCATTGCTCTGAACGATAAAAAAACTCGGGTCTAACATCACCGTCCTGGTGAACCAGTCAAGTAATGCGAACAATACGGAGAAAAATTTTCCAAAAAAAGACCTAAACCCGTGTCATCCACGAGATAGGTTGTTCGCCAACGTGAAACATCGCAACGTTGTCGTATCTGACGTAAACCACGATACAATGTAGGGTCGTAGGAAAGAAAGATATCGTGTTTTATCACCTTAAACTTTCGTGGAACGTTTCCTCGTGACGAACAACCAAATACATTTACTCTACTGTGCGTTTAGGAAATAAAAGCAACTGTTACGTAACAAAAGAAAAAAAAAGGGGGGAAAATGTGAAAGAAACTGCGATACTCGACGTTAAGCGTGGCGGGAGAAAAAGGGAAAGACTAAACGATAATTGGGATCGCTAAATAGGTTACGAGATTACGTTTCACATTGTGCAGAATGTCGGATGCACGTTGAATGGGGTAAATGCGAATTGCGATAGGAATTACGCCGGGTTAAATTAATAATTGTACGAAATTGAGGATGCTCAGAAGTATTTTTGAAATTGTAGTGAACGAGAGTGAAGTGTAGCATTTTTTTTATAGATTTTATTGAAGCGGTCGAAATAATTAGCTGCCAATTATTTTGTTTAAATTAGTATAATTTGTGACGACACAATATCTTTACTGTGTTACATCTACCTTGCGTTTTGTGATGGATTGAACAGTTCAACTTCCTTTGTTCATAGAAAAACTAGTCCTAGATAGGAGCTTTATTACAACATAAAAATGTATTAAATTAATAGCATAGATATTTCAACCTTTTTGCTAACTTTCTAAAAAGAAAATAAAGCTAGACGTAAAATCATAATTAATTGATAATACCTTGTAATTTAATACCTTAAAGACTTCTTTCATCTAAAATATCAGGAAAAGTAATTATACAAAATTCATGTACAAGTTATTCCTCAGTTCAACTTGCAATAACGGCAACATCTTTGATTAAAACCTATCGTAGCTACGATATTTAATATAATTCCTTGATAAAGGGCAAACAAGGACAAAAAGGTTTAGAAGTAATATTAGAATTCTTCTGTTACATCAAAAACGTAACAATAAAAATACCATCGAAGCTCGTTATCGTTCGTCAGTGACGACTTTTTTCGACGATCTTCCCTATCGAAACGGTTAAACGATTCTGTAAAAGCGACCGAACAAACGGGAATAAATTCGTCCCAACAGAGGATTTTCCATGCAGCAAAAAAGGGACCTCGATTCGACGTTGAATCGCTCGTGATAATAGCGTTGAAAATGTCGAACAACGAAGGACAATTAGCAGAGCGGAGAACAGACAATTTGTAAGTTACCGTTACAGATAACGGGATAAATAACTAACGAAATGTCAAGGATATTTCGCTGGGCGATAGCGCTTCTATTCCATTGTCTGATAATGTTGCCCGGGATCTGGCGAGGCGGAATGGACGATAAAATAAAGAGAAACGTGGAATACCTTCCGTGAGAACATAAACCGATGAAGAAAAGCTCGCGATAAGAAGAGGAGCGCGGTTAAGTAAGCGATGTACTAAACTCAAGTAGCGAGAAAGGGATGCCTCTTGCAGACAAAGAACAACTTTGTACTTGCCGGATCGTTGTTTTCCTGACGCTGGGAAAAAAAGAGGAGCAAGAAACCGAGGATTGGGATATTGAGATTCTCAAAGTGTAGTGAAGATTCGGCGGGAAACTTTTCTATCCTCTTCTACCCAGCTATCGTTTCAATGGGTGTATTCTTGTTGGCTTTGTAAAATTTACAAAATTAATGTGGAAAATTGAATTGGAGAACACGGTATAAATTGCATTGTTAAATTAAGTAAAATTCAAATTGGGTTATTACTTTAATTTTATATGGGAGTTAAGTTTTGGCAGAGTTTTTGTTACTTGGAAATAATATTAATGTGTGTTATAGAATACACGATGGTAGAATTGTGAGTTTTAATGTGGAATTTTTTGGAAACACAAATTCAAAGTTAAGATAATAAAATATATATGTATTTTAATTTTGTATGGGAGTTAAGTATTGGCAAAGTTCTTGTTACTTGGAAATAATATTAATGTTTGTTATAGAATAAATAATATTAATGTGTGTTATAGAATACACGATGGTAGAATTGTGAATTTTAATGTGGAATTTTTTGGAAACACAAATTCAAAGTTAAGATAATAAAATATGTAGGTAAGTACTGGTCACTAACTCTTTGTCCTATAACGACTGAGACTCGTGGCGTAGAAAGTGGAATAAAAATTTGAAATTTTCTAAATACTATTTAGTTGCAAAAGAATTAACGGTATGCCGTGCTAATAAAATTGTTTTTATGCTATCAATTTTATTATGTCCTTAGGTTTAAAAATTAAAATGCCAATTGATTTTTTATTTCAGATGAGCGAAACTTTTGGAATAATGGCAGCCGTAAAAAGACATGAGTGTCTTTCAAATAGTGTAAGGTCAATTAAAATCGTCATTTGTGCTTGCCAAAATTCCAATACACTACAAAAATATCAATAACCGTGTGGTGAAATATCGAAGATTGTACATTTTCATCGTTCGTCAAAAAAAAATTCCCAAAGCAAGCATACAATGTCAGACAAAAATCATGGATTATGGGATAGACAGGAATATTTGTACCAGTGGTTATATAAATGTTCTTAACACTAGATTTACGGATGTTGATATACCTATTTTTCTGAAGTGCGCCAATTTGAATCACACAAGAAAATTGTAATTTTTTGTAATGAAAATAGTTCGAAATCAATTGATATGATAGATTTATTATTGAAAAATTAACCAACCAATACATTATATATGTAGTAATCAAATTTTGAATGAGCCGAATTGGCTCCGTAAATCTAGTGTTAAGTAAACAGCTTTAAAGATTAAGTTAATCATTTTGTGTTACACCAATCCACATTATATAATCAAAAATTACAATTAAATTACTATAATATATATCTTTATACATATCTAGAAACTAAGAATAAATAATTCAAATCAGCCTCATAATTATCAGAACTTTTGTCTCAACGAATCTTCTATCTTGATTAGGATGTTACAAAGGCTGCTCGAAAATCGTTGGAAAATTAAAGAGAACCGAAGAGACATTAAATGAAGAGCGTAAAAGAGTAATATAAATCAGAGTATTACGTTTGTCGTGGCAATTCAGAGAGGAAAAATGGTCAAGTGTTATGTCAGGGTGAAAGGAGCGAAGTAACGGAGAGGAAAGCACGTAACTAGAAAAGGGTTGAGGTGTGTTTAACTCACGCCAAGGACTTGATTAAACTGCGCTGGGATTCACGAAATAAAGCCACCATTGAGATGTGTTACAGGATTCTATTTAACTGTTTAACTAAATTTCGAAAAAAAGGGTGCTAAATTAGTAGAAATTTCTGGTCGCACGAATGTCTGCTTACTTAAAATTCGTCTGTGAAATATAACACCTGAAACGATCAAATAAAAATCTTATTTAATTACGTTCATTCTAAAGAAACAAATTGTAAACAGCACAGAGAAATGTTTTACTCCACAAAGCGAAGTCGAGGATTTAAAACACAAAGGAAATCTTACAAACCTTAAATAAAATAATTATTATGAACAAAACTGCACCAAGTAACGTCACCTTTCTCAAAATACATGTTAACTTTTGTAACACGCTTTAATCCAGTTAAAATAATATCCAAGTTTCCTAACTCATTTTCCTCACAATCGGTTGCCACTGTACACAAAATAAGAATTTCTTTTCCTATACGAATTGACAAGATTTATTTACAAAATTAAAAACAATCAACGTTAGCCTCCAAGCTCGAAGCTATCTAAAAAATATATCATCAACTCACCAAATGTTTTCGAAAATAGCCACACATCGTATCTTCGAATTATCAAACTTAAATTACACAATTAACATTAGAACGACCGACGTTAAATTTACTACATTTAAATACATTAAATAGGAACTTTGGAAGAAGAGTAATCAAGGGGTGGAAAATATGTTCGGTTTGGTAATCTGTGTTTTATAAGATCAACTTAGAATTTCTAGTCTAGAACTCTCCCGTAAACTTAAGGAATTTTTGGAAAAAAATGTGAACAAGTCATTTTGACTTGCTTGGTCGTTCTAGTGTTAAATAAGAAACTTTCTCTCAACATCCATCTTGAGGCTGAAGACAATCCAAGAACCAAATCCCAACGCATCAAACTAATCTCTAAACAACAATCTTATCAGCATCTTGTATTAGGTATAAAGGAAAGTTCTGCCGTTTTTGAATACGTGCACTTTTATGCGTTGTCTTTCCTTAATAAGAATTCTGATCCGACTGAAACCAATTTAAACACTTAGATTAGTATATGATTAATGATTTATACACATTTTTCGTATTTTAGTTAGTTTTTTTAAACTTGTAAAACTCTTACCGTGAGTGAAAAAAAGTGCATTTAAGACATTGCGTGTTGTATGAGTTGCAAAAAGGGAATAACGCGATGGAAGCAAAAAAAAAGCTTGTGTGACGTGTTTGGAGAGCATGCAGTAATAGTTCGATAATGGCAAAGATGGTTTGCGAAATTTCGTTTGGGTGATTTTTCTTTGAAAAATGAACCCAAATCAGGAACGCCATTGCAGTATGGTCAGGACAAATACCACGTTAACTTCCACAGAAATGGGCTTCAAGCATGAAATTCATCAGACTACTGCTTTGGATCACATTAAAAGATTTAGCTTCCTGTCCAAAATCTCTGTTTGGATGCCATATGAATTAAAAACGACAGAATTTTCCCTTACACATAATATTAGGTTGTCCTGATCATACTGCGACGGCTTTCCTGATCTGGGTTCATCTTTCAAAGAGAAATCACCCGAATGAAATTTCGCAAACCATCTTTGACATTTTTTAACTGTTACTGCATCCTCTCGAAACACGGCACACAAGTTTTTTTTGCTTCCATAGCGTTATTCCCTTTTTGCAACTCATACAACATGTAATGTCTTAAGTGCACTTTTTCTTCACACATGTTAAGAGTTTTACAAGTTTAACAAACTGACTAAAATACAAAAAAATGTGTATAAATCATCAATCATATACTAATCTAAGTATTTAAATTGGTTTCAGTCGGATCAGAATTCTTATTAAGGAAAGACAACGCATAAAAGTGCACGTGTTCAAAAACGACAGAACTTTCCCTTCTACCTACTAGAATCTCTCTCTTTCTCTATATATATATATATTTTTTTTTGTTCTAAATTTTATACATATTTAACTAACAATGTCGCACCCTAAACATAAAACCATAAAAAAAGTTCTAACATCCATCGCCTTCTAAATCACATATTTTAAACATCCACTCTCTCTTATAGAAAGTCTATCCTCACTCACTCACTATAAACTATTTCCTATCTCTAAAAAATTCCGATACTACAATTTTATCCCACGATTAACAAAATTTACCAACGTCGAGCAGAAAAAAAGGGGAAAAAAACCCAAGAATTTTTATTCTTCCGAGGCACGAGGCATAAATGGGTTAAGTATGTGTTCTCCAGCAGGCTGGAAGAAGCGGATGGAGTGGTGAGGCATAGAAAGGAGGGGGCTAAGCCTCGTAAGTAGTATAGACCGACTTGTGTCTGCCGGCCCGTGCCAGGCGGTGAACGTCGTGACGAGAATGCGTGCGCGAAAACGATTTCCAACCCCGGCCGCCATTTCGCGATTTACTGCTTACCATTTGCCGCTTGCAACCAAGATGCTTGCTGCCAGCGTGACTTACCACTTGCAAAATCTTCTCAGCAAAATCGCGGAGTAAACAAGAACTTGCTGCCGTAACACGGCTTTCTACGTTGGATCGTTTTGCACTCGCAGGCGGCACGCTTCTATAAATGTTCAACTCGTTTTAAGATTTTTCTGAAAGGTCGACTGTTTTTTTTTTCTGGAATATGTTATTGAAAATATTGATGGCCTTTTGGAATAGTGGGTCAGGTTGGTGAGAAAAATTGAATGGGTACTTTAACTCATTCACTGCCAACTACGAGTTATCTCGTGCTTGCGCTATAAGTTGGAATTAATAAGTTAGCAATAATCACCGAGTGTGTATAGTAATTTCGGAACAAAAATGCTCTTCGTATCTTTATAAATGTCGATTTCATATTTTTGATTCATTAAATTGATATTCCACAGCCTTTCTGCCGTTTTCTCAAATTTTAACACGCAAAGTAATATTTGCTTAGTTTTTCCGGCAGTGAATGGGTTAAACAAATTTTTAAAAGTCTGTGTTGAATAATTTGTGACAATGAAGCAATCATTTGAATATCTGTATGTCGTTGACCCCTTAACATATTGAACGCTGCTGATTTTTCGTTTGATCATTTCCACTGAAGTTATGTTTTTCTTATTAAAATCCAATTTTTGTACAGTAGAAACTTTAAAGACACAAATAGATATATTATTCAACAGGATTTTAACTTTTAAACGCCAGTGTTTAAATATTGAATGTGTTAGAAAATTTGTTAATATGATATTGAAAAGTTATACGATATTTCATTGAATTCAACAGCGCCGGTCACCGGTGACCCCTATGGCAGTCAACCCCTTAAATTATAACGTGTGACATGTAGCGCAGAAATCGAAAATTTTTGAGTCTTTCAAAAACTATTAAATTGAAAATATCTTTCTATAAGAAATTAATTTTGAGTCATTACACGCCTTGTTAGAAAAGAAGTCGTAGGTCAAGGGGTTAATTTTGTCTTTGTGTAATATTTGTATGTGCAATGTAAGGGTAGTTGTATGTACATCTCTAAACTACTTCTACTTCTGTAACTTCTTCCGTAATTACATATCGATAAAAGAATCGAAAGGGATTACCAAAGGTATACGGCAAATGTTACTTTGCAGGAAAAATAATGAACGTGTCGAATGAAAGTAGCTTCGATGAGTTTCTACTTCTTAACGTAGATTGAAAATTTTATAGTTACATAAAACTTGCTTCAACTTTTTAAAAATGAATTCTGATTCAATTTCCACGATCTCATTTATTTCCAATCCACAAGAATTTTTGATTAAAATCTGAACATAATAATTTCTACCCTAATGAAAGATTATTTTACAAAATAATACAATACAAAATTACATCCCTGCTATTACATTATTAAATATAATAATCTCCTCTTTACGTCTCTCGAACACCATTATTTATACTTTCGTGCGTTCCATGTACCGCTTTTAATTTACGAAACAATTCAATGAATACGTTATTATTTCAATTAAAATGATTATTATCATTATTACAATATTACATGGTACAGAAATACATTCGTACGATGTACAAGATTTATCTCTCATCGTCGAACAAATTTGAAGAGACTTGTCAGCCTACCATTACTTATTTTCTGAAACAACATTGCCGTGCAGGCGAAGCAAATTGAATTGAAAAAGAGCCCTATCCGGCCTTGCACAGAAGGAATACAGAATTGCGTGTACCGAGTCCGTGTCGACTCGGGATATCCTGGAAGGTATATCACACGAAGAGATCGTTACCAAAACCCTGTCGTACCATCGGCTCTCCATCCCCGTTTCGAGCTTTATACCGTATCGATTCGAGAAAGCATAGATGAAGAAAGATAGAGATAGAGATGAAGAGAGATAGAGAACGAGAGAAATAGAGGGAGAGAAAAGACAGAGACAGAGAAAGGGGTTGGTTGGAAAGGGACGAAGAAAACGAGAAAAAAAGGGGGAAGAAAAGAAAGAATAAGCCAAGAAAGTGGACAAGGGGAGAGAGCAGAGAGAGAGAGAGAAAAAGGGGGAGAAAGAGAGAAGAGAGAGAAGTTCAAGGAGGTATGAAAGAGAGAGAAAGAGAGACAGGGCAACGGGTATTCTCATTGTACGACAAAAGTACGGTCTTCGTTACCCTTATCGGACACCGGAACCAGTATCGACAGCCTTGGGGTCATTCCAATCGCAGACTTCTCGAGTCGAGGTTTCAACGAGTATATTCGAAGAAAAATCAGGATTAGAGAGGGTAGGGTAGAGAGTCTGGCTTCGGGTGAAGACTTAAGATCCGCGACGATGGGGAAAGGAGTCTTGGGCTTTGAGGTAATTTTGAATTATGGACCTTTAAAGAGACTTGCTTTGAGTCTTCTTGGACATTGTTCGATGGATTTGTTTTATTTCCATTTTTTTCTATCATTGAGGTACCTTGGTTTGACGGATCTTGCACAATTGGGATAATGATTCTAGTTTTCAATATACTACGAGTATCCCTGAAAAATGTTAATTGCGAACAAATTCAATATTTTAATTTTTATACAAATCTTTCGCAGTAATTAGTACATTCATTGCAATTCTATTACCTTCAAATTTTATTTTCATACAAATTGGTAATATTATGTTAAATATTCAGACAAAGACATTAATTTCTTCTTAACCTTTCAATCGCAAACATAAAAAAAAATAATAAATACTAAATTTTTTTTCATGTTTGAGATTAAAACTTTAGTAGAAAATTAATTCCTTTATTTGAATATTGAACGTAATATTACAAAGTTTGAAAATAAAATTTGAAAAACAAACAAACAAAGAAATTAATTTTCTCTTAAAGTTTTAATCTCAAATGTAGAAAATATTTAGTAATTATTATATTTAACACTACATTTACCAGCGTGAAATCTATTATATTTAAATATGTTAAATATGTACCTTAAAGCAGGGAAAATTAAGACGCGGAGAAGATGATAAATTCGGTAATTCATGTTTTATACGATGGACGAAGAATATTTATTCTACGGCTCTCTCATAAACCCATAGAATATTTTGAAAAAATTGTGTACCAGTCATTTTGACTGGCTTGGTAAATCTAGTGTTAAGGTAATACTGCAAAGTTTGCAAATAAAAATTGAAGGTAAAAGAATTGCGATAAATATACATTAATTTCTGTGAATAATGATAACTTAAGTAATCATTATATTATCATCAGTGAGGACATTTACCGAAGAAACCGTATCCGCAGTGTTAAACGCGCGTGAAACAAATTAATCTTCCCATATTTGAATCTTTATGCATTTATGGCAATATATCAAAATCGGCTGCTCACTTTAAACGACAAAGTCATCCAGGTAACGAAACGTTATCGGCGAAACGTGTCCCTGGTAGCCTATTTATAATCAAACCTGATGGCACGAATGCACTCTTTAAACTGGTATTTCCGTGGCTAACGGAGAGGAACGGGGATCGGGCAGAGAAACGAAGCCATCCGTGTAGACGTTAATTCGAGCGTGTCCGCAGGTTGCAGGATGTCTCGCTCGCTAAAGCGATTGCATTTTGTCGCTGTAGTGAAAACTCTTCGTTGGGTTACCCTCGAAAAACGACTTTACATCACTTTGAAACTCCATAGAATAGGATGCAAAAGTAATTGTGCAGTTGTTTTTTTTTTTTAACTAATCCATACGTAATGAATGTAATGATAGAATATATGTATAGTGATAATAATCTATATTACATATAGAATATATACTATATATAGAATTATAACATATTTCTCTTATATATTCCATGTTGCACATAGAATAATACAAATTTATATACTAATTAGTAAATTACAAATCTCTACTTTGCCATATATTGTTCCAACGAGCATATCTCTACTCTATCAATGATATTAGAGGTACCGAAAAGTAATAAAAATTTCTTTTTGCTGACGAAAAACATTTATTTATTAAAGAAATCTTAAATATTAATCAACAAAATAATTTCCATAATTTTCTAACACTTTTTGCTAGCGTAAAAGTAGTTGTTCGATTCCCTTTTTAGAAAAGTCCTTCGATTTTTTCTTGAAAAATGTTTCCAATTACATTTTCACTTCTTCAATTTTGATTACTTTTCGGTACCCCTAATATATATTACATGTTTAATTATATTATATATTTTTTATATGTGAGAATATATGTGAGAATATTCATATGCGGAGAGTATGTGTAATATATGTAAATGATAGAACGGTGATATTCCTGTTTGAAACTGTAAATGGCAAGGTAATATTTGTAATTTACTAGTTAGTATAAAAGTAGCTATTTAGTACATATAGCTTGACATTTGTTGGTCTGAATATTTTATATAACATTACTAATTTATTATATAATATTACACATCATAATTTATTTGAAAAATTGTAAAGCTGATAGAATTATAATAAATGTATTAATTATTGTGTCTGATGTCTAAAAGTTGCCAATGGAATCCAAAAATATCTATTTAAAAAGCAGTAAGTATAATTAATTCCAGAGTTAATCGAGAG
This sequence comes from Cerceris rybyensis, assembly GCA_910591515.1. Classification (NCBI taxonomy): domain Eukaryota; kingdom Metazoa; phylum Arthropoda; class Insecta; order Hymenoptera; family Crabronidae; genus Cerceris; species Cerceris rybyensis. Next base: position 12,101,715 of record OU342795.1, read on the forward strand.
GAGAGAAAGAAGGAAAAATGGCTTGTTAATCTTTTTATCTGGACTTTCGAAGAGTTTGCTTTTTCGCAGAATTGTTAAGGGAAAATTGAGTTCTGCCTCGATTCGATGTAACGTTGTTTCCAGTCGAGAAACTACACGGTTCGACCTTGCCGTGTCAATTTTTGAAGCATCTTTCGCGAGACGTATCTAAAATAACGTTGCACGACAGACAGATTGTTTAATTCTACGCGGCCCCATAAATTTCAAAGTTTTTTCGAAGATTGATCGGACTGTGTTCACCGAGATATTCCTGTTCGATGTTGCCAATAAATTTCAGAAGATTCTCAAACACGGGGAAAAAGGTGGGGAATGGAGTTTGATATTCGCGAAGAATTTAAGTTGTATTTTTTTCTGGATGTTTGCGTGTAATTAACTGATTCACTGGCTGGAAAAATTAAAAAACTTTGTACCAAAGACGCAAAGTTTGTTCGAGAAAAAAAGGTGAAAACGGTGAAACTTTTTCGATTTATACATTAATTAATTGCAAACGTGATTGTGGTATTTATAAGAAATATGAAGAACTGAACATTCGTTAAGTGCACTACGATTTGTTTCGGGACTGCCTCCACTATAATTCGGAATTTAAGTATTAAAATAAAAATTGTTTAGTGATTCTTAATATGTCGTACAATTTAACATAATATTAATGTTAAAGAAATAATATTATCGTGCCGTGTCTCATTAATATTCTCAATTTAATAGATTTTCAAAAACTTGCAAATTTCCTATCCTATTTACCTCATCACGAGTGTCACACGTTGTTGCAGGGCAAGGGGTTAATACAAAGTTATAAGGTAAATTCTAAGGTATCTCGTAGATAGTAAACAGTACAATCGAAATTTACTTTTGTGCTAATTTTGAAATCATAGGGTACATTAGTGACCTTCAAAGGAAGATTGCAATTTCATAAATTTAAATTACAGGAAAGTTGCGCACATGTGAAAAACATGTTGATGAAAATAACATATTTTTCTGTAAAGACATCGCAAGTACATCGATTTCCTGAATTTCCAGATTTTCTCAGACGAAATAATTAATTGTAAACCAATGAAAATTATTTTTTAGATAAAAATGAATATAAATTCTAAGCCTTGCAGGAACAAACACTATTTTGTAACATGTATCTGCTCGGTAGACCGATAAACAGATACAAAAAGATTAAATTTTCTCTTCAACCCTATTCACAATTCCATTTCAACCCAGTTAAACAAATTTATTACTCTATATTATCAGCCCTTATCGAATCACAAAAATTATCCACTTCTTCTCCCAACCCCATGGATTCCCCCCTAACACAGCACATTACTATAAAAACCTCCCTTAAATCGTTTCCAGTCAGCTAGCAACACCGATCAAAAAGATTCATCCGAACAGTAAACCGTTTCCCTCGCACTGAATTTTCAAAAAAAAATCTCATTCTCCTCTCAACTCCCAACATGCTGCACGTTCCTACAAACTTTCATAAAAATCAGAATTCCCAGATTAAAAAGTATTTCCCGTTAAAACGGCACGATTTACTGCGCAACAATATATAAACAAATGCGTTAGTAAAAACCAAGTCGCTGGAATTTAACTTCTGTACATATTTCCAGCTTAAAAATCTAAATAACTCTGTCGACCGGAAGAATTTCAATAAGGCAGGTAATAATAGACATCCGGCCGCGAAAATCTCCGGTAAAACCACCGTGGAAGAGGAAGGGTGGATGGAAGATGTCGAGGGGGTAGTAAAACACGAAAATCGATCGACATCGACTATTTTGCTGGGGATAATACAGAACAGATTGCGGACGATGTGCCGAGGTAAAAGGGCCTGCCACGTTACCGGCTAAAGGAATACGGATAGACCGGAAACTGTCGGGGGTCATGCACTTCCATCGAAAACTCGTTTACCAGTGTTCATGCTACCAGGGATGAACGACCGCCGATGTGTGGTTTTCACGGCGAAGCGCGGTTGCTTGTTCTACAAAGCCGAGTGTTTTGCAGTTTAATTTCTTGCCAGTTTGTCGGATCATTGAGTAGGTCGAATTGGAATTTTGCTGGAATTGCTGGATTTTGGTGAGTGAGGTTGATGGGGCTTGTGGGGATTGTAGTATGTAGAAATTTATTAGGCTTGTTTTTATTATTCTCCATTCTGAATTGGATTGCTGCGGTTGTTTTCGTCTAGGATCGACAGATTCAGATGAACTTTGAACCGTCAAGGTTGTAATGTATTAAATAATAAGTTGGAAAAAATGTCCTGGGGGTGATGAGGATTTAAGCTGACGAAGGTACATATCGAATTCGAACTCGCTGATTTTCATGACATTTACGTGACGGGTAATTTTTAAAAAAATATTTGGCACGTATTTTTTGGTTATAGGCAACCATTTGTAGGTATAGTTCGACAACTCTAACTTGGCTAGCGAGCAGCGGAGATCCTCGTTTTCAACTGTTTATTTCCACAATTTCGTTTTTGGAATTTCCAAAATCAGTACCCTAAAGTGAACACTCCGTATACTTTAGGAAGCTGAGTTCTTTTAATTCGAAAAACGAAACGGGAGAAATAAGCGGTTGAAGCGCTAGCCAAGTTAGAGTTGTCAGACTGTAGAAAAGCGATGCGACATCTGTTCTTTGTCTGTCATCGGGACCCTGCGACGTTTCAGCGTAAATAACGCAGGGTGGGCCTCTTAAGAACGACATCGTGGCGAGAAACAGTTGGATTGCAGCCTTCTTTGAGTAAGGAGCTGCCAGAGTGAAATTGTATTCATTGCAACCTCATTGTATTGAATTGTTTCTTTTCCTTTCTATTTTAATTTTAAATATATTATTTTTTATTACAGTAAACCCCACACATTCGTTTTGACAGGGTGAAAATACTATTTCAAAGTTGAGGGTTGAAAGAGAATTTGTTGTAACTCTGTGACTAGATGTCAGAAGGGAATACTTTATTATCCAAATTGTGTGTTTTTTAGAGAATTTCACTGTGTAAGTAAAGTTGCATAAAAATTGATTGTTTAAAAAATCAATTACAAGTTTGATTCTTTTTCTTAAATGTAGGTAAACTGTAATACAAACTAGTCATTGTGGTCGTCTTGGTAGCATTTGTGTCAATCTGCCTCATCATTTTCGTTATGTGCTGTACACAAATTTGAAAAGGTGCCTATTATGAATCTCCTTAAAATTTTTTTAGTAGTGTAGACGTTTCAGTATTGTCTATTTATCCTGGCGGAATCACACGGACGAAGTTTCCGGCAGGGAACGCGTTTCAGGGAGAAGAGCAGCTCTTACGAGCGCGTGAACAACATTTATAAGCCCCTTGGGAGGGGTAGAATCATGGTTTCGTAAACAGTGCCACATCCCGGTACGATGAATCCTCGTATTTGCCTCTTTATTGTAACCCTGGTTAAACGAGATTTCTGCGACTCCTGGGATTATCGATATCTCGTGTTAAAATTACTAGATTAATATTAATTTCACCCGGTTTCCCTTGCGCGAAACAAAATTCAGAAAATCAGTCAACCCTTCTAATGGGAGTTTTGCCAATAATTATGGGAGTGGTTTAAGTCATTGAATGGTTCGATTTGTTAGTACTTTTAGAAAGTATTATGATGGTGTGATGTTACATTAGTACAATAGAAAATAAGTGATAAGGCCAGTTGTTCAAACTTTTTTGAATTTGTATAATTTAAATTTAGGATACTGTTATGATCAACATTTTAATAATTCAAGATTTTACTTTGTACGGAATCCTTTATCAGTATTTAATAATGTTAAATTTTGAAAATAGATGACAAAAGTTTTCTAATTTTCAAGTAAAATCACTTTCATGATGATTGGAATATGCAATATATTAATTTATGTACGTTTTATTTACACAAAGAATTATTTATTTGATTATTCATAACGAATTTTCATATTTAATTTGTTAAGATAATCTCGGTTGAGTAAGGCTAATTTGTCATAAATTTTTGATTTTCACTTATTGTTAGTAAAATGATCCTGGTTCTATTAGATTTATATGATTCCTAGGTATTTTGAAGCTAAAGCTTCAAATGAATATTGGTAGATTAATTTTACATTGCCGGGTGATTCGCATTGTGCAAACAATTTGAAATCTGGAAAGTGATTCCATGTATAATGGAAAATCTCGTTTAGCTTACTAAGATGATCCCAGTTGAATAGGATTTAATAGGAAAATGAATCAATTTCCTCAACTTGTAGGTATTAAATTGTTTTCTATTGTGCAAGCAAAAGGAAATCTGAGTTTTTTTCATTCAAATCACTGCTTTGCTGTATAGACTCTCACTAAACAATAATTATCCGACTTTTTAGTACATGCATAATCGTCTCAAATTAACGGGAATAAATTAATGGACAGAAATGAATAAAATTATTTTTCATCCCAGTAATAACTAACCGTACGAAGATTAACACTAAACCTACCAAGGCGGTCAAAATACCGATTCCAAAATATTTTCTAAAAATTATCTATATTCATAGAGTAGCCATGAAGTAAATATTCCACTTCTATCTTACAAAAGCAAAATGAGTTAATTAATTATCTTCTTTATCTCGCCACTTCTCTTTGTGTAAGGTCGTTATTGAGTATATTTAGATTTTAGCAGATATAACGTCGGTAGGTTTAGTGTTAATTTCTTACGAAGTCTTGTACATTGTTTTTATTACTCTGATTTTTAATTAAACCCTATTTTTACCATTACTGAATCATTGATTCTCAAGTTAATGGTAATATTGCGTGGTATTTCCAGTGCATCTAGCAACCCCTGAAAATCATATCGATCCTTGCAACATGTTGCGAAAGCACTTTGCAATCTGACGTTCGAATCATAAATGCTTTCATAATTGGAAGTTTAATTTTACTCAGGACGTATTTTTGATTCGATTGAAACTTGTACCAGATTTCCAATGGTACTTTAATTATAACGTAGAATCGTCGTAATTTCGTTCTACTAATAACATCGTGTGTTTAATATTTACTGTGTTCCACTGATCATTAACTTATGGTAATTGTGAAATCAGAAATTTACAAAAAAAGTAATTATACCATCCCCGGATAACGTGTGGGAATTCATGTCAAAAGATTAATTGGAAATTATATATAATTATGTTGAAACAAATCACTACGATTGATTCGTAATAGAAATTAATCGTTATTTAAACATGACGATTAATATTACAAAAAATGGTTAGCAAAATTCAAAAAATTGTTTATTATTAATGAAAAAAATATATCCCTTTATTTTTCACATTTGTTTAATTTCATTTTGGATTTGATCAATGAAAGTTTATGTGATACAATTTCATTTCATTATATTTGCCAATAATCCTCCAAAGTCTTTTATCTTTTACTACCTATAAGTAGAATTAATAAATCAATTATTATTCGATGTAAACTTTAATTTAATTCTGACAGAAGAGGTAGACATTCATAATATAATTGTAATCAAAAATTTATAGATAATCAAACATATTAAACAGAGATTCTAATATTAAATGTAATTATATTCAACAAAATATCTAAAATAAATGAGAATCATTATAATATTTACCGTACAAAACAAATCTCAACTCAATTATTCTTCTCTTAATTACATTATCCGGAAATATTAAAATTTCCACAAACATCTCTCCTCAACTGCTAACATCGAAACCAAACTTCTAAATTTAACTTGACTGTTTGAAAAGCCGTGACTTAATTAAACAAAATTGTACGATAGAACACAGATCACGTTTTCGTTGAGTACATAATGCAACGAATTATTAATAAATTCCCTCTTCAATTGCGGTTAGACCGATCAAAACCGATTGAATTCTATTCATTCAAACCCTAAGTTCATCTGGCAAAATCCATGGCATAGATAGAGCAACCGTCGCCATACATTCGCATCAAGCTCAATGAAAATTGAAACTTCACCCTATCGGGCGGGCCTTTTATCAAATTATTTAAACAATTTTTGACAAACATTCGGATACCGTGTGAATTCCAACTTGAATTATTTGAGACTGCTCGGAAAGCGTAACGAAGTTCTCTATGCACGTCATGCATGTTTCATTCGGTATCGCGTAACATTTCCCATTCTGCTTCTCTGCTTCGGTTACAGTTCTTGTTATTTATCGTTCATCGTGAATTGAAAAACTCGACGCGACTTTAATTTACAGGGAAACTGGCGTGATTTGATAATTTCTACGGAGAGCGAAGGCAGAGAAATACATCGAGAAAAGGTTGGAATCGTGGATTCTGCTTCACTGAAGACTTTTCGACTTTGCGAATTTTAATTAGAATTATTAATCGGTCGTTTAAGGTAACGAGGTGTTATTCATTGGAATATCTGAATAATTCACGTGGAATATTCGTTAAATCGAATAATTAAGTTCCGGATGTCGAGTGATTTTTTAAATTAATGATTTAAGTTCACAAGTTGGAATTCGTAGCCGATTGATCTTAATTTGCCGTGGAAAGAACAATTTCAGGAATTTTTATTGCAATGCACTAAATTAAAGCGCAAAACTTTGTATAAAAGAATTTTTTTGCAAATATTGCAAACGTGTGAAACGATTAATAAAGTTCATTTTGCACTTGTTCAATTTTCATGTCTTTAATTTTGCTTTTAAATATTATTATTTGTTTTAACAAATTATTTAGAAGGTTTCTTTGAAAATTTTTTTATACTTAAAATTTTAGACACTCGAAGTCACTAAAAAGTGAAGATATATTTTAATTTGACTGTAGAAAGTACTAACAGCAATCTTCTAACAAATTCACGCATAGTTTCAAAGTGTTCGACCTTAAAACAGTTTGCGAACTCCATAAAAGTCTGATAAACTTCTTTCTGTTTTTTTTCTGTAGTCTCACTTCATTTTTTAACGCCAAAGTACCTTGTATATTTCACGTAATTGTTCGTAAAAGCAATGAGACGATAAAGACAATCGAGTATCGATTGTCAGCATTTATTTCTGTCGCGACTTTCAGTAATTAAGAAGTAATTAACTTCGTTACAGTTGGTCTTATCCAAGACAGGCGTTGCCTTGTTATTTTTAATGTAATTGACGGGTTTCATGAAAGAAATATCCCATCGTTAGGCTGTCTTTAAAGATATAATATTGGAGAATAAATTTATCCTGAGATATCTAATCACTTATGACATAATCCTTCAACAAACTATCTGGACAAAATCTTAATTACATTTGGAAAGTTAAATTATAAAACTATTCTGATAAAAATACTTGAATCATTTGTACTTTAAACGATTTTCACATTTTTGTCAACTAAATGAAATCAATACCATGAAAATTCTCTACTTTTAGTTATTTATGTTTATTATATAAATTTTAAACTGAAGACATCCCAATTTTGAAAATTATCAGTCAAAACTGAATCAATAAAAAGTTTAAAATAAGAGAAAACTATATCTAATACAAATCGAAATAAAATTGCAAGAGTTTAATATATATTTATAATTTCACTAAATCTTCATGTCCAACAAAGCTTATCCCACATTATTTAATATCAACTTTCATGAATTTTTATCATCAGCCATTAATTTTTGTTTATTCCCACCAGAATAAGCTGTCATAAAAGCTCGTATTTCACGAAGCACGATAAATGTCACAGCAATGGATTAAGTCCATGAAATAACTAAACGTTAAAATATGGATTTAAAACCGAAAGATAATAAAGAAAAATCAAAACAAGTCATTTAACACTAGAACTACTAAACCAGTCAAAATGACTGGTACACAATTTTATTCAAAAATTTTCCAAGTTCAACGAAGAGCCATGGAAGAAAAATACTGCGTCCATCACAAAAGACATAAATCACTAAATTGATCATCCTTTCTGCTACTCGATTCCTTCTTTTTCAAAGTATTTATTTAATATATTGAAATACGATAGATTTAACGCCGGTAGTTCTAGTGTTAAAAGAGTAGAGTGCACAATAATAAGTACACAAGAGTAGCATACTTCATACATAAACTGCAGAGATCAAATGTAAAGAAGTCTAATTAGGGAACCAAACTAAAATTGCACATCCCAAGGCAAATTGACAATATAATTAAAGACACTCAACTATAAAGTATCGTTAAAAGAAATAATGAAGTACAGGTTGACCAGATATTCTGGCTGCAAGAAATTTCGGCAGCTATATCGCAATTATAAATTTCGGCTAAGCCTAAAGACAGATTCATGCCGCAGTTGGCACGAGCTTGGATTAATAAATTGCACGATGCCAGGCAACGTGCTGCACCACGATTTCCGGGATGTGCTCTCAAATATTCAAGCGGAATTTTTAGCATTTTGCGGTGAACGCTTCGAATGTGGCATATTAGTTACGATACACGTAACACAAAATACCAGCTGGATCTACGTGCCTCGATATGTGTTATGGTTTATCGAAGAATCTTCTCGGTGCATTTACTCAGCTTTGTCGGGTGCACATTTTAGGTCAACGGATATCCGGTGTTTCGATGATTTTTACTATTTTAGTGTTCCTAGGAAAACTACGCGAAGAATTTGTTACTGATTTTTAAGAAAACTGTGGAAGTTTGTGCGATAAACTAAATTTAATGTTGGAATTAGTAGACAGTTCTTTAATTATGGGAAACTAGTTGTATGGTTAGCTGTGTGTTTTGGATTGGATGTTGCTAACTACGTGTAATGACAACTATAATGTAATGACAGAGTTGCGTTGAGGATGAAAAAGACTGAGAGTCAGAACTTATATGGTGAAAAAGCGAAGATGTGCGTTTGTTCAGCTAATAGCTAAAAGTTGGAATATCTGATCAATAAAGGCAGAAGTGCTGTCACCACGAAAAGACTGTCAGATCTATTATACAATCAAGACAATCCGCAATACTGTGCGAAGTATCTTCATAAGGATTGTTTAATAGTGTTGTTTAACACTAGATATACGGCTCCCGACAAATCGACCTGTTCCCACATTTTTAAAAATTCTTAAAATTATGGAGATGGAGTAAAGCAGATATTTCAAATTTATCTTACAATAAACAAGTTACTTAACTGATCTCATTTTTTGTCGCTTGATCTGTCTTTTTTCAAAGTACTTATTTAGTAAATTTAAATGCACCAGATGTAGCGGCCATAAATCTAGTGTTAATTGTATCATGTGCAAAGTATAGTTGTTAGGAGTATCAATATTTTTGATGCATCTCCATTTTTATTTTTATTTCTATATAGAGTTTCTCAAGGCAGTCCAGATTGATTATATGCGACGTCTGATTTTGAAGGAATTTCACAAATTCTAATCTGTTAGTTTTGTTACTACAGTAGTATTTGGGTCGAAAAATAAAAAAGGAAAAAAATACTACCGAAATGATCTTGATTTTTCTTGAACTCCATATTAATCCAATACAAACGGACAGTAGCTACTATTTCTGTTAACACTTGATCACTCATTGACTGCCACGGGGGTCACTGATAACCGGCTCTAATGAATTTAATGAAATTTGAATTTTCGATCATATTGAATATTTAAATATTGGCGTTAAAAAGATAAAGGTCCGCCGAATATCTATCTATCAGTGTTTTTAAAGTTTCTGATTTATAAAGATGTGATTTGAATAGAAAAGTTTTCATATTAGTAGAAATGATAAAATTATCGATATACCGTTAGCGTTCAAAGTGTTAACCGATTAATCCACAAACAACAATAAAAAAATACACAAAAATGACCAAATGAGTATTACTTCAAATTCTAACTCCGAATGCATAAAGGTTCACAACTACCTACCAACACACCTGCACATTATCCAAAAGAGTGATTTTCAGACAGTGTTAATTAGTAACGCCGTATACCAGTTGAGCTTCCATTTTCACGTTTATTTTCCCCCCGTATTAATGACATTCCTCGTGAACAAACTCGGCCATCCGAAGGGTGAAATACACCGTACGCTTTCATGAAACACTCCCCAGCGTGCCATTAAATTTTCTATTTACCCAACTCCACAAAAGGTACTCGGTGTCCCATATCTTTGAGGTATCAACGAGGAGACCGCGCGTCGAAGCCTATCATTATACGTACATCCTCTCCCGCTCGATTTACGAACGCTGAGCGGCTTTTCAAGGATTACGACCACCCTGTGCATCGCTCTCCTGCAATATTCACGATAATGGTTGCTGTGACGTAGAAACGGCAACGCGTATTCACCGATCGTACGTCGTGCAAATAGAATTCTGAAAAGGGCGCATACGCTGCGACGTACGAAAGTATCCCGCGTAATCTTCGAGAAATCAATTGTCACCAAACTGACGTATCTAGAAGGAGATTTCTACACGGGATACTTCAACGGAATGTATTTTAACTGGAAAAGTTTTGAAATTCGTTGAACTTTAACTCTTAACGGTATGAAAATTATTTTGTTCATTTTGTAGTGAGCTAAATAAAATTAATTTCACGGCATTTTCTATCATTGGTTAATCTTCCATTTTGACAGTAATAAGTATAGATATGGAGGGATATTTTGGTGATATTAGAAAATCATTATGAAATTGGAAAGTCGATATTAACACTTTGCCTTAGGACTTTTTTTATGACCGAATGCGCGATGACGTAGAATTAATTGTTGGAATAATATTCCATCACTGAGTTTCATCATACCGGTATAAGTTGACGCAATATTTAACCCTTTGCGGATGCAGACTTGTTTTACTATTGAGAAATAATCATTTCTTTGCCGATCAAAAATCACTTTTTTATCGGAAAGTCAGAGTATGGATATATAGAAACTGTAAATTACTATTTGTGGAATCCAATTTCAAAGGTTGACGCAATATTTAACCCTTTGCAGACGCAGACTTTTTTTACTATTGAGAAATAATCATTTCTTTGTCGATCAAAAATCACTTTTTTATCGGAAAGTCAGAATATATAGAAACTATAAATTACTATTTGTGGAATCCAATTTCAAAGATTGTATTTCTATTTTTCAATTCTAATCGTGTATACATGCGTCGATAAACTCCGTTGTCCTTAAAAGGTTAATAACATAGAACTAATTTCAATGTCTCCTGACCTACTGATATTTTCAATTTAATAGTTTTTAGGGAACTTAAAAGTTTTCTATTCGATTTACCGCCTCACGTGTGCCACACGTCATTGTAACTCAAGAGGTTAAATTGGCAGAAAATGAAGTCAAGCGAAAAGCTATGTCGAGTATAGCTAAAAAGGAAGTAGAAACATTGTCAAATCTACCCTATTTATATACAAATCAACATTTTCATTTTTCTTCTGTTAAATGAAGAAAGAAGAAAGGTTACTAAATGTTTAACCCCTTATCCTACGATAACGTGTGATTCTACTGACACGGTAAATGATGTAGGGAGTTTTGAAGTTTTCCAAAAGATATTAAATTGAAAATGCAAGTTTAAAGGGCAATCAAATTATTTTTTTATCATTAACATTGCTTTCAATTACATGGAGAATCAATAATCAAAAAAAAATTCTTATTTCAAGAATTCATTCTGAATCATTGCATGCACAATCAAAATAAAAATGGTAGGGCAAGAGATTAATTAATTTACGTACAGAATAAATTGTTTCCTAAAGTCACATAATTCAATCATAATTACAAAATCGTTCCACACGTTTTTGCCTAACGAAGATCAATCACCAACGATCAAGTGCATCGTAATTTTTACCAAAAGCAATTTGAAAAAAAAAGAGCGAACAAACGTGATTCGCTTATTTTTGTCGATAACAGACCACTTACAACCAGAACGCGCTTGAAAAGCTCGAATGAAAATAAAAAAAAAAACACGCTTCCTCTCCTCTGTTAAACGTGAAAACGCAAAGGATTCGTAAAACTAACACCTTACCCGTTTAAATTATTCCACCACAGTGCGGTTTCCGCTGGGAATCCGCTGAGTAGGAATTCAAAAATGCACACATATGTACGTACAGGTATACATGTAATATTCGTCGAAGGATTTTATTTTTCTGCTCAATCGGGATTTCGTTACTCTGGTCGTACTATTAAAATCCAACGAATAGAGATATGAGTGAGCCGAAAGGAAATATAGCACACTGGCTGATCTGTCGATGAAATATTTAAGTACGTTTAAGCCGCCTTTCGACAATCTCCCATTTGCAATAATGAAAAATCTATCGTGATTCTCGATGACTCCACGTGAAACTTTAGAATTGGAAGAGCGTAGATTTTAATCTCTTGCTGCTTTCGAATTTTGCTGAATTCTCTATTTGGAATATTGCGCTTAATCCTCTATTGCCCCCTGTGATCTGGAGGTAAAGAAAAATACATCTAATTGCAAGCTTCTATTCTTGAAAGTGAAACTTTTTAACTTTGCTAAGTATTTCAATTTTGCTTGTGTGAAATATGAAATTCTTTGTAATTCTATGCTTAAACAACAGGTTTAATTCATCATATAAAATTGTATTTTTATCATTTTATAATTGTGCTATCGTGAAATTGATCACAAAAAATTTTGGCTATAGAGGTTTAAATATTTAACGGTATATTTAATTCTTTCAAAAGAAGTTTAACGAATGAAACAAACGGTTTTGATAATGATTTTCTAATCTTTAAAATGCAAAATTTCTACCTTGAACTTGCTAATTGCTAATCTTTTGAAAGTACTTGTAAAACATTTGCCATATTTAGCCGAAATTGTCTTCAGTTGCTAGTTTAACAGAGTGAAAAATTATCGATTGCAAAGGGTTACGGTAAGATGATGACTTTAAGAATTTATCATGTCCTTTCACAAGTTATAGTCGATGACAAAAGAAAGCAATCATACATAGTTAATTCATAAATAAAGCTTCAGTGAATTTATGAAACAGTGAATTCATTCAACCATTTTTTAAATAATAAAAGTACATTTTTGATTACAAAGGAAGCTTCTGTAACAATTGAAAAAAAAAGTTATAAAAAAAATATTATTGCGACTGAAAGACTCTCGATCAAAGGTAATTTTTTCATTAATTCTCAAAGTACCAAGAAAGGTAATTATTTTCTTTCAACGACTTTGTAGAGATGAAATCGTAGTGTATTTTAATCTACAACAAAGAGCGCAAGAAATTTATTATACGAGGAAAAATGTTTTTTGATAATTTTCAAATACAATTAGCAAGATGATTTATCCCGCGACTAATTGCTCGGATTAATTATTCCCTATTCTTTTAGCTGTTACGTTTGTTGCATTAATAAACGAGAAGAAAGGTTGGAGAAAATAAAATAATAACGCGTACTCTCCGAGGAATGAACTAGAACAAAAGTTCGCTAATTTCTTAGCCTCTTAATCGGAGAAGACGAATTAACTCGTCGTGTATAAACGCCTTCACAATTAGTCAGACGATTTCAACTCGTTAAGAACGGTTGATAATTATGCTCGAGCTGAAAATGCAAGAACTACGTTTGATTTTTATTCTCAGTTTTAGAGAATTCTATTTTCTATTGTAACCATATTTATTTACGTTTTATGACTTCTGTTATATGTCAAGAAAAAATAATAATATAAATTTCGTTTATACATTTAGCAATATGTTCTTTCTTCTGTTAACAAAAATTTTGTATCTCGCAAATAATATTAATTAATACTACTTACTGGTATTTGCTAAAAATTTTTCACATATTTTTGTTCAAGCAGTTTAAACGTATTCGTGAAAAATTATTTCAATGAAACTATCGTATGAAGATAATAAAAAATGATGAACAAAATGTTAAACAGTGGTTACCGCTTTAATTAAATTTCCAGAAATTTCTTATAATAGTAGCGGCAATTGTTAACGCCATCTCTAGGTAACTTTTTCATGAAAAATAACGCCGATAAGTGGCAATGCAGAATTTAATGATATAAGATTATTGAAATCTGTATACAAAATTGCAAAATCGCCCTAATCTATTTAACAACAACAGAAGGCTCGAATTCTAACTTTGTTTAAATATAAATTAATGCTAGAATACAGTATCTGCAACGTGTTAATTTTAAATTAAAAATGTTGCACGAAGTATACATTTAATTTTCCGTTTAGATACTTAAATCTCAAATGCACGAATATTTTTGCATACTGCATATATACGTCGTTTACATTCCTCAGGTTAATCCCATATATTTAGACATGTTAGATAAAAATCTCAGAAGAAAAGGAACAAACAAGAAAATCAGAGTTAATTATACCCATATGAATAAGTGCAAATAACCAGCTAATTATTTCGATTTCCTTGTTGCATTTTACCATTCATAGAATCAATGATGTACCCTACCATGCATAAATATTTGGACACTTCCTCATTATTAGAAATGCATGAAATATTCTCTAAGTAAAATGCTCTAACATCATTTTGGCTTTCAATCTTGTCTCAAACAGCTATATAGGGTTTTAAAGTATCGATGAACTTAATATTTGACATCATTTGTTACAAATGAAAAAACAACAATTAAAATCGGTCATTTCAGTATTGAGTGTCAAAATACTTGTGCACGGTATCATGCTGATACAAAAGATGTCAGTAAAGAACTTTTAGCTTCTCACGTAAGTAACATGTCGCGATTACATCAATCCTTTGGCATTAGCTAATTGTGACTACCACCCACGTTATTTCATTTACTAAATATACGTCGAGTAGGCGGTACACCTGTCATCGCAGATGTTTTGCAGATAAAATGAATTGGTGGCGCACTCGACACAGCTGTCATCGGTTAATATTTTCTTCGCCCTCGTTCTCTTCTTCTTCCTCTTCAATGAAACCACGAAAATGCAAGATTTAGCAGCTACGACAGGGTCGGAATGAAATGCGAAACTTATGAGAATGCTAAATGGCACAGTAATTAATAATTATTGTATCATCAGATAACTAGTGGAGTGATAACGGAATGCTATTGATATTACGATCTTACTTGGAATGAATGTTAGTGAATGAACCAGAATGTTCATTTTGGACCGACTGAGAAGTTGTTCATTATAAATGAGAGATCAGAGACTTCAGGAATACAAGATGAAAATTGTGGTGGAAATAGTATTTTAATTATTGAATTTTTTATTATGGAAGAAGGCCGTATTTTTAAAATTTTAGATCAGTTTAGATTTGAAATCAAAACTTAGAGATTCAGAATGCTAGCAGACGTTCAATATTAGATGGATCTTGAATGATGGAGGATTGTTCGAAATTGTATAGCTATATATTGAAATAGATAAATTCTTATGTTATTTAATAATAATTTCACTTCGTAAATAATGTAATTGCCGTAGATACAATTTTTAGTCATAATAAATGTGATTAACATTTTGCCAACCGGTAGCCTATTAATAGGCTTTTACGGCCCAACGCTTTTGGACTTTTAACTTCTTAATCGATTGCCACCGCAATTAATAGATTATTATTTATCATTGCGGATTACTGTGTTAAGGATTCAGTAACGAGAATTTGTAATTTTCGAAGAAATATCTGTATCAGAGAAATATTTGCGGCTAAGTGACCGATCAGAAGTGGATAGGATATGAAAAAAACGGTTGAAAAAATGTTAAGTAATATTGAAAACACTTACAATTTAGTTTCAAAATGTGGATGTCATTAAATACTTTCTTTTAGCGATCAATAACATTTAAGGACATCCGACATTTCTTCTTCGTGTTAACAGAATGAATACATCAAAACTTCTAACAGTTTCCAGTGAAGTCCCACTTCGAGCAATTAAATTGTCAAAGAGTTGCAAAGTTCTACGAAGTCTATATTATATAATTCTCGATTAAAATTAGTCGATGAACTAGCCGGAACAGCTTCAAGAACGAACTGAAGACAGAATTAAGTCAAAGCTCGCATTAAGCTCTATTCACCAACATGATCAAAGTAACTTATTCTGAATTTATTATAAATATTCCTAAAATATTAAACACCGTTGTTCTTTTTTAACACTGGATCTAACAGCAGCCCCGAAATTGACGGGTTCCTACTTCTTAAACAATTGTTTTGAGAGAAGTAGTATAGTAAATATTTCACGTATATCTTGTAATACATAAACTGCTTAACTGATCGTACTGTCTACCGTTTGATCAATCTCATTTCAAAGTAATTATTTCATATATTGAAATCCACCAGAATTAGCAGCTGAAGATCTATTGTTAATTTTCTACGACTCTCTTCTAAAATACAACCCCTTTAATTCCACGAAGATTTTTGTCTCCCACATTTTTTTCTTCCTAATATTCTCTATCATTCGTAAATACCTCGGATTAATCTTCAATACATCTAATGTTAACACTAGAACTACCAAACAAGTCAAATTTTTTTCTAAAACTTCTCCACGTTTATAAGAGAGTCACAGATCAGATATTTTACGTTGATCTAATAAAATAAAGATTACCGAATTAATTATCATTTCCACCTATTGATTTCTTCTTTTCCAATGTACTTATTTAATATATTGAAATAATAGATTTAACGCCGGTACTTCTAGTGTGAACAAACCAATAAAAAAAACGATAAAATCTGAATTTCTTTTCCCCAACAAGAAAGCTGGAAACCCGCATAAAAAAACCAACTCGATTCTAATTAATGGACCTCGTACAGCAAAAGAGTATCGTAGAGAGATCGGTACAAAGCAGAAGGACCGCAAATTGCTATAATCTTGCGAGCGAATAGGACAAAGAACGGAGAACTATCATCCGCGAATCATCATCGGGTCTCCTCGCAGTCTCGAGCTACACGCGAGCCACAAAGGCTGATTACCGTTCTTCTCGTTCGATCTTTGGACTCCTCGATGCAGAGTTCGTAGACCAGGAACAAAGAAAATCTAAGAAGAAAGAGTTAATCGCAAGCATACCTCTCGCTTTCTCTTCCTTACGTCTCGATTCCCGAAGAAACAGCGAAGAAGAGGGATACGAGGATAAAGAGGAACACGTACGGGTGCCTGCGTTTGGAAAATCCCGAATTTCCGCCTTTGAAAGAGAAGCTTTAATCAGGACTGGGGAAGACCTAGTTTTTATCCGATTACCCTCTTTCAGGTTTTTATTGAAAATTTTGGAAAAGTCCAAGATCAAGTATTCTTTTCCCTTTGGATTTATTGATGTCGATAGATATCTCTTCAATGCTTTAAAGTTCTATTGTTGTCAGGATCTAGGTGTTTTGTGTCTGATTTAGTAAAATAATATTTTGTAACATGGCAAGTTCATATAAAAAATTGTATCAGATAAACAAGGAATGACATTTTGAAATATCCTATCAGAAAATAAAAATATTCCACGCATGGAGATAAAAATAAAATGAATTCAAAGTTACAGGCTCAATTACAAATCCTACAATTTAACTATCTACTAATTATTTTTCCATATTAATGATCATTTAAAAAGTTTCCGCTTATCAAAATTGAAAAATCAAAATTCTTTGATATTTGCATTTCAAATAAATAACATTACCTGTATAAATATTTTATTAAAAGGTTACCAAACATTGAAAATACTGCCGTCATATTTATTTCCCTAAAATAACATGCTAATTTGCTTGTTTAACTTAAAACATCATACACCTCAACTGACAACAAAGAACTACAGTTTGAAATATATTTAATTCCAAGGGATTGAAAATTATACTTCAAAAAATAGTGCGTTTCTGAAACAACGCAAGCATGAACCCTTCGTTCTGACATTCAAATCCGTCATATCGTCGATCCTTAACACTAGAACGACTGGCGTTAAATCCGTGATATTTAAATGTATTAAATAAGTACTTTGAAAAAAGGGAAATCAAGAGGTGGAAAATATGATCGGTTCGGAAATCTGTGTTTTGTAAGATCAGCTTAGAATTTCTAGTCTAGGACTCTCCTATAAACTTAGGGAATTATTGGAAAAAATTGTGGATAAGTCATTTTGACTTGCTTCGTCGTTCTAGTATTAAAGGTGCCATTTTCATAAATATAGAAAAGCCATTCACAAAAACGAGTAGATCCTTCTTTCGCAGCTTTTCTGACACGCCGAAATTGGGTATACCAATTACCGTATCCTTTCTTCCGTACTATTTCATCTTCTTTGAAGCGTATTTCGGGCTTTTCGTTACAAGCAACAATACACCATTGCCGCTTTCTTTGCTTCCTCTCCATTATGCCTCCTCTGACGCCGTTCTCTTGCCGCACGCGAGAGAACTTTTAAGGTAAATACATATCCCTGCGACATGCGCCCGTTGCATAGACACACGACGACAATGGATTGCTCAAAAAGGGACGTGTTATGAAAATGGATCCATTTGACGGGTTTCGAAAGAATGCTAAGACGTTAGGGGTTGAAGAATGGGGGTTTGAACTTCTCTTTTTTACTCGGAGACTATTAATACTAGATCTTCCAAGGTGGTCAACATGAATTGTTCTGACTTGCTTGTAAATGATAGTCTAACGTTTTTTCTTTTGTATTTATTTGATATTTTTAATTATGTTGGATTAATCATTGATGGATCTAGCGTTAATAATTTGTTGTAATGTTTAATTACGCGAAGGCTGTAATTCTTTGTTTCAAAATATCCTAATATGGTGTTAGAAAAACCATATCTGTGACGAAAAAAAAGGGATAAGTATAGATGAAGTTTTCTAAACATTTTTTTTTTCTTTTTGGAAATTCAATTCAGCTGGTCACTTGGTGAATTTTTGTTAATGATTTATTATGTAATTCATTGTAGCACAGTGCATTGGGAAATTATACAGAATGTATCAAAAGGCTTTTCTTTTTCTCATGCTCATTATCTGATAATGCTCTGTCAGTTTAAAATAAATGAGTCAAACGTAACATCAAATCACCGACTGAGACACATTGAAGTTATTGTCTAACAATTACAGTATGTGACTTCATCATGTAATAAGTAAATCGCAAAGCACCGAAACCGAAGAAGTATTCTTTTTTCCTTCCTGTTCCTTAACTTGAACTATATGACCCCACCATAAGATTGACATTCCTATTGACACATATAGTTGTTACTGGCCGATTGTGAGTCCATCATGCATAGAAATTTATTATAAACATAATGCACTAATGTAAGATTAAAAAATTAGAACTTCTCTTAACGCTTTGAGACGAAGAAGCAAAGGATTCTGTTTTCCTTTCTGCTGGTTAACTTGACCTAAGTGAACCAAAGATAACATCGACACCTTTGTTGAAACACATAGTTATTGACTAAGTAAATCACGTGTGAAAATTCACTATGTAACATAAATTGTTAATTGTGAGATTCAAGATTCAAAAATTAGGATTTCTCGCGGAGCAGAGAATTTCGTTTTTCTCTCTGTTACTTAACTTGAACTAAATGAGCCAAACATCACATCGACACTATTGTCAACAGACATACATGTTATTGACTGAGTCAACCACGCATAGAAATTCAATATGAAACCTAAATCACTAAGATTCAAAAAGTAGGACTCCCCTTAACGCCTTGAGACGAACAAGCAGAGGATTCTGTTTTCCTCTCTGCTGGTTAACTTGAATTACATGAGCCAAACGTAACAAGGACACCCCATTGGCACACATAGTTGTTATTGGGTGAATCAATCACCCATGGAAATTCATCGTCCACTGTACAAATCGCGAAGAACCGAAAACCAGAAGTTTCTGGAAGACCTTGAATAAAATAAGGAGCGGATTTCCTTTTCCCCACTGATTCAGCTTGCGGGAAGTAAGTCTTCTTCTCGTAAGCCTATAATACACTTCTCTGCGACAACCAAAATCCAGGTAGTACTGGAGACGAACCAGTGCCCAAATTAACAGTGGATAAAGTGCAAATTCTCAGACCCTTCTCACTAAATGTAGCAGGTGCAATAATTGTTCCTTTAAGTACGAATTGACGTTTGTTTAATCGAATGTTAATTATGTAGTATTTAATGTATTTGGATTGGCATGTTTTTGGCAAATATTGAGTGAGCTTTAATTTAATTGGAAATTATTAAAATGATAAAATTCTTCTGTTTTCGCAAGGTATTATTCATTAACAATAATCATTGATACAGCATGATATTATAGTCGTCAATTATCTCAGCAATGCAATCCGTATCGTTTCGTCGGATTTCATTCGAATTTCTTTCTCGTTATACGGTTAAATATCGATTGCCAGAATTTGCGTTTCACCGATAATTTAACGAGAATATGCTGCTCTCTTTTTTAAACAGAAATTTGTATGTTTCAAGTGAAACAAATAGATACATTCTCGTGTTACAGAATTATTCTCGTGTGATTTTCTGCATTGTTTTTATCGAATTAATTATGTAGAAAGTTGTAACTTGACAAAAGATCTCGCTTATATTGAACTACGTCGTACTTAATTAATAAATTACGTTGTATGTATTTAGGTATTAGTGGGAAATATTTTAATCTTATTGATCATTGATATTATTTGTTGGACAAAAAATTAAAACAAATAAAATACACGTACATACTTCGATAAATTATATTTATAAAATCTAACAGACATAGGTTTTGTTATCATAATGTCAAATATGGGACCAATTTATAATACTCTACGTTACTGCAAACGTACCTGTATTAAGAAACACCAAAGAAGCTTAATGTTTCAATGATTAATATCGCACTGTAATTTATTTAAAATAAAATGACTGATAATTTTTCATATCATATCATTGATTTCATTGAAATTAAAAAAAGGTAGAAAATTTTACAATATACAAAAATCTTAGTTTTTATGTTCACATCTAACCCAGGCACTTTCCTGCGTCATAATGCACTCAAAACAGTAGTTCCAACAGTTCTTGATATTTTAGCACTGATTTTCCTAATTGCAGAGGACAAAACCTAAGAATTACAAGAATAAATCTCTACAATTTTCCTCTCATAATATCCATTTACAAGCATAATCTCCGACGCTACGTTAACCGTTATCATCACCTTCCATGATCATCATTAACGGTAATTGAATTAATAAGCCTCAGAATTTTAAAAAGACCAAAGATAAGAGAATAATAAATATCGTAGTATGCACCGTAGTTAAATTAACTATGTTGAATATCCAACGATAATATGTCTAACATCTCGTTTGTTAAATACATCGGTTTTATAATCGAGGCCAAAATTTGGTTAACCGAAAAATTCAAGAATTTCATGCGACGTGCCGGCTATTACTCCGCCAGCTTATCTCACTCGCCGAAAACACGCGAACTGTATTAGCTTGGATGGCCATTAGGTATGCATATCGTGGCATAATTTGACCCAGTTGTGCAACCAGGATTCAAAAAGAGACGATTTACGAGAATTTATAACGTAACGTACAATTTATCCCGTGTTTCGTTGCAGAGAATATACATGTAAGTGTCTGCTTTTAGTGAGATTGTGGCAGAGGTTCTGCGTCCTTTGGGATAAGCTGGTCTAATGTATTTTGGGTTGCTTTTTTTTTTACATTTCTTTCAGTATAACGTCTTAGCCGTTCTTATTATGCAGATAAATATCTCGTTTGGGGACTAAGGGAGTTTTGAGAGATCTAGAAAAATTCTACTTGATTTGGAAGTATGAAAAAATCATAATAAGTTTCATTTTGGGGATAAATACTTTGTTTGGGGGCTGAAGGAGTTTCAAGAAAACTAGAAAAATTCTACTTGATTTGGAAGTAATAAAAAATCACGATAAGTTTTATTATATGGATAAATACTTTGTTAGGAAGCTGAGGGAGTTTCGAGAGATTTAGTAAAATTCTACTTGATTGGGAAGTATGAAAAAATCATAATACGTTTCATTTTGCGGATAAATACTTTGTTTGAGGGCAGAGGGAGTTTCACGAAAACTAGAAAACTTCTACTTGATTTGGAAGTATTAAAAAATCATAATAAATTGTATTATATGGATAAATACTTTGTTAGGAAGTTGAGGGAGTATCGAGAGATTTAGAAAAATTCTACTTGATTTGGAAGTGTTAAAAAATCACGATAAGTTTTATTATATGGATAAATACTTTGTTAGGAAGCTGAGGGAGTTTCGAGAGATTTAGAAAAATTCTACTTGATTTGGAAGTATGAAAAAATCATAATAAGTTTCATTTTGCGAATAAATACTTTGTTTGGGGGCTGAGGGAGTTTCGCGAAAACTAGAAAAATTCTACTTGATTTGGAAGTATTAAAACATCACGATAAGTTTTATTATATGGATAAATACTTTGTTAGGAAGCTGAGGGAGTTTCGAGAGATTTAGAAAAATTCTACTTGATTTGGAAGTATGAAAAAATTGTAATAAGTTTTATTATACAGTTAAATAATTTGTTTGGCGAGTAAAGGAATTTTGAAACACCTGGAAATATTATAAATGATTTTTCAGTATGAAAACATCGTAGTATTATTTGTTGTACAGATAAATATCTAGGTCGTTTGGCGAAAAGGGGTTTTGAAAAATTCTAGTCGCTATTTAAGTATTAATAGTTGGCAGTTGGACTGCTGTTAACTGTTTTTCAGTTTGCGAACTAAAAACTAGTTTTTATAATATTCATAGTGGTTTTCAGTTTTAGATTAAACAAAGTAACATCTCTGACAAATTATAGAATACAACAAGGGTATAAAACTGTGATTGACGTCCAAATTGTTAGTGTCATTACAAATGCAAACTTCTAAATTAAGAAATTTTCATAATTCAAAGCGAACTCACTGTTTCATGGAATATTAAGCCAGAAAATCTCACAATGTTCTAACGATTCTGAAACAACGAGGCTGAGAGTACAGTTCTCCCTTCTTAGCTCATTCAGAAATATTAAAGCTTTGTACTTTCGAAATAACGATAACTATAACTCCACTAATTCCCAAACAGATGAAAACAGTCCGAACAATAAATTTACCAATCCGCGTATAAATACCGATAGAAAGTATCCATAAGGAAAAATGCAAACTAAAACACATAAATTAAAATCCACAAAAATAACATAAAACTAAGTAACGAGCCAACTTGGATTCCAACAGAAAAGTAATCAACATCGTCCAAATAAGCGACCCCAAAAAATCAGAATGGATTAATCTTCCGTGTCTCTTAACAGCGATTGCGAAACAGGAGAAGCAATAAAGATGTTATGATCCTCGTGTAATCCGTTTGACAAATGATCCCGAAAAATCGTCGTAAACGTTTCACGTTCGTTGACAGCATTTCACCGCTTTCTAGCTGACAGAAAAAGAACATAGAACGATATAAGAGAGAGAAAAAGAAAGAAATAAGAAAAAAGAGAGAGAGACCAGCATCAGGAACAGGGTAATGGTCATCCTTCCGCCGAGGAAATTCTTATTTCCCGATTCACCGACGAAATAACTCGGAAACGGAGAACTCTTTCTTCGTTGATTTACGTGAGAGTATTCGTCAAGGAGAAGGAAAAATACAGTAACGACATGCTCGAGAATCATCCATTGTTAGAGACTATTTTTCAGAAGACGATGCGACAAGGTACGTTTCTCGATCGAGAGTGAGGCCGATGATTAGATATCACATCGAGGAAAACGAGGCAGAGCAAATTGACGATAACGGGATTTTCTAGAGCGCTGGTGGAGGAGGAGAGCAAAAATGCCGGTTAAATGGAAACGATACCGAATGTCGTTTCCGACGTGTTTCCTTTAGCTTCGTTTCTAGCTGGTGCATTATCGGAGATGTTAAAGAGAGTATAATTGGATTTCAAGAGTTTATAGCACTGATTGTGTCAAAAGTTATCTCGTATATATAGATTCACAGTATTTTTAATGGGATTTTGTGTCTAGCTATTTTTACTGCGATGTAAAGAAAATATTTTTGAAATTTGGTGCCGATACGTGTAAGAGTAATTGTTAAGAAAGAATTTGGATTTTTTTAAGCTTAAGAGGCAATTGAGGGAAAGTGATTAAATTTGGGGAATAATTTTGAATGAAGTGCTTCGAATCTGTTCGAAAAAATAATTGTAATGAAGAAAAGACTTTAATGGAGAATTAATTTATTCTATTTGTCAGCAATATTCTAGTTAAATCGATAATTCAAGATTCAATTAGATTCCAGAGTGCTTTTCAATCTCCCTTTGTTCCCGTATTACAAATTTTTGATCGTGAAAAATAAATTCTCTCTAAATTTCCCTACGGCTTTCAATAATATATTGGAAGTATCGAAAATTCCATCGAGTGAATAAAAAATTCACCATTCTAAAATCCCCCATGAAAGTCTCCCTGGCAGTACGACATTAAATTTCCTACGATTTTCGGTTCGTTATTCCACCGAATCTTCATTCTCTTCATTATGTCATTAAGTTTTCATACGACATAGGAGTCTATGATCCTTTGATACACCTTCCTATTTGAATTTTTCATACATTCTCCTTCGTACGTGAATTCGGTCATCAAAGCGAGACTCGCGGTTCTCGAGGACCTTTTTAGTCATTCCTGTTCCTCTGTCTCGCAATGGTTCATCATTTTCCCCGGCCAAAGTTGAAATTAGAACAGTGATTTTATTCAAAGGCACTTCGCCGTGAAATTACCTTGCAACAAAGCCACCATTCCGCATGCACGCCACTTTGATCGTACAAAACGTACTTGAAAAACAATTGTAATATTACCGAAGAGAAGTATAACGATCATTATTATCTATGACAGATCGTATACTCAAAAACGTTAATGCTTCTGCTCCAATGGCGATTTCAATAGAGATATTGACTTTGAGTTTGAACAATGCACGTCGAGAGAATAATAATGGTATTTTGCCGAATGGGGAGAGGACGTTTATTTCCTTGTGTCACATTAATCTACGGGGTTTGTTTTTCTTGAATAATTAATTAGTATGGGTATTAAAAACAGGCTTGATATATTTTTATATAATTTTATGGCTGTACCAAGAGAAAAGTGGCACAAGAAGATTATAGTGAGTTGGTTTGCCAACGGTGCACACGGTAAGAAAAGAGATTTAGAATTATTTGTGTTTATTTTATTATTAATTGGGAATAGATGAATGATGATGAACTGTGTGAAGACTATGAAATAATTGTACAAGAGAACGTTAAGTTTAGTTGACAATAAAAGTGACACAAGGAGTGTAGTCACTTTTATTTACAATTGAAATCGCAAATGGAAATTCGAACGAAGGATGAATTAAAAGCTCTCTAGTTGGAGTCTTTTCCAACTAAAGAATTGATAAGACTTAAAGCACAGTAAAATGTTGGGGAATTTCAAAATTATTGTAAAGTTTAACGATAAATGCGACTATTGATAAACGATACGAGAAATGTTGTTAACTGTTAAAAATATGTTTTTACTTTTAAGTATTAGACATTCTCTTTGCAACAAATCTACCAAAGAGATTGGCAGATTAAAACATTTTCGTGATTAATTCGTATTTCAATTTATATTGGTATAAATACTCAGAATATAGCTTCCGTATTTACGTTATCATTTAATTACAGAAGGATATATCAGTATTGATAACAGGTACCTTACTCGTGTAATTTTCATTATTAATAGTTGTATGTTTTTTACTATTATTCAATAGTAAGTAAATTCGAAATAACTATAAAATTGTTTGGGCTTGATGATTAACATCGATTAATTAACATACTGAATGCTGTGACTGTGTTTTCAAAATTTTGTAAGCGATGATATTTTTCTATTACTTGACGGTAAATATATACTAATAATAAACTAACATTCTCGATCTACAATGGTGTACTTTTGATCAATAGGTTTTTGAAATTCGCAAAAATAGAAAAACATAAGCACATTTTGCATTCAACGTGTTAAAAACGCCCCAAGAAAATTTCAGCAGCGCAATTTGTTAATATAATTGTAACCAGCGATTATCAGAATAACTCGTATTTATATTTCCTATTTTGCAATTCACATCGTAGATTTTTGAACATCGGCTAATATTTATAGAGTTCAAAAGAATAAAAAATTCTTTTATGCCAGAAGCGTTAAGAAATTTGTAGGTGAAAGTGCTAAGAGCACTTTTGATCTCTGTAAGCCCTCTCGTTTTGTTGTTAGCTCGCAAAAATGTGTACAGTATTATAAACATTTATATAGATACGTTTATAGATAAAGTGATTCATAAAGGATTGACCGTAGGGGATGGATTTACACGCACAAACAAGTATTTTCTAGGAATATAACCCAAAGCAAGTTTTCTGAGTCTTAGAAAATTGACGTAACCTCGAAGTGTCTGTTTTCTGTTTTAACTTCAGCTTTGTTTATATTTTTAATAAAATAGAATATGTATGGAGCACAATGCTAATGTGTAAATTTAAAAAAATAATTTTCTTTAACTAAATGAAGAAATAGAAATGTTAACTTTCTACTATTAGTACACACATTGTGACATAGAAATTTTTCGGAGTTATTCTGTAAGACCGATAGAAAATAAATCTCAATATTCCTAGAATGAAGTTTAATTTTGATAAAAGACTCACCGTATTTTTTTGCTAATTCTCTATATCAATGTGGCAAAATTGTAAGTATGTTCCAAACCAAAAATAATATTTATGTTAGATAAACCTAATATTTATCAGCCTAATTTTAATACTTGAAGTAGAAGTTGAAAAGTTGTACGAGAGAAGTTTACACACACTTATTTCTCTTTTAGCGTTTATAGACACTTTATGTGTTTTTCCTCAAGTTGTTCCTACTCAAAAACTACTTTGCTAATTATTCATTATAGTTTCAATTTTATTTATGATCTATTAAGACTTTTCCAGTTATCGGAATATCACGGTGAGCTGAGAGGTCAGGATATAATGTACTGCATCAGTATCAATGGTACTGAATCAGTATCAGTGCCTGCTCCGATCATGATGAAGATATGTACAATTCTGACGAAATATCGGTCCAATCGAAATGCCAGATATGGCTTACAACCGGAAACCCTAAGCCTAGCGATGGGATCGAGCTCGGCATGCAAATACAAACTTGAATTTATTACTAGTTTTAATATCCAAATAATTTTTATAGTAATAGCTTTCATTACTTATGATATGTGGATTTGATTTAAGCATTCTTGTTTGATCTGAACTGTTTTTGTAATTTCAATTTTAGTTATAACATCTTCTTCGTAATATGGCCTTTATACCTATTACGAAAAATTAAAGATTACTTTCAAAATTACGAGATTAATTTCGCAACGTGGCAACGTGACATTGAAAGGCGTATCTACTTCTGAAGGGATCAAATATGACTGAATAAGTTACTAAATAAAACACGTTATAAATTTTAAATGAAATATTTTTAATAAATAATACGACAAGTAAATTTAACAGCACCCTGAATATTTTAATTGTTTCTTGGGCTGATTATATTAAATATGCATTTATTCTACAAGATTTAATTTCTTTGATTAACCCCTTAGCCTAAAACAACGTGTGACACTCGTGAGGCACTATATAGAATAGGAAATTCTTTAATTTTGTAAAACCTATAAAATTGAAAATGTCAATGAGACGCAACACGATAATATTGTGTGACAATTGTGTGATTTTTAATTCAATTCTAACTCATTCAGCAAGCAGTCACAAAAGAAGTGGTAGGGCAAAGGCTTAATAAATATTGTTATATCTTAAACCTTTAATTTCCCAAAAACTTCAGACATTAACCACTTTAGGAAACCTTCAATTTCATTTCTACAATAATAGCATTGTATTATTTCTTATATCATTTTTCCTCTGCCCAATATTTTTTGGCCTCTTCAATTATCCAGACAAAATTAGCAAATAATTAACATAATTTCCATTGCACCGATAACCCTTCCTTTTCAAGTATCCATCCATCCTACGAGAACAAATTTCAACCCTGTTTGCAAAGTAGTTTATCCCAACACTACCTCAGACCACCGTGATATTTCCGATCCACGTTACTCGACCATTTTTCCTTTGTTTTTGCGTGCACATCCAAGCTCTCCGACTATTACCGCTCATTTATGAACCATCCTTGTATACGTACGGTTTACTTATTACACACAGATAGCATGCATCTACCATGGTTCTATAGTTTCAACGAAGCTTTCAATGGGAACTACGGGTTTGTTTACGCGCTACTGGCGTGCAGCCGCCCCGGGCATGTATCGTCGTTAAATTGAATCCACTTTTTGGTGATCCTGAAATACCGACCGACGGCGTGTCCTCTTCGTCCAATCGAATAGCTTGTTTTTCGACCCCCGATTCAAGCTAGTTTCAACGGAGCGTAAGCGAACGTGTGTTATTGTTAGAAACGTAGCCTCTGCCAGAGGCCGCTTACCGAGTGAGTATGATGTCAATTGTTTGTCGTTAGATTGTTATTGTGGACGTAAATACCGCAAATGGAATTGAAGATTGTATCGGAGAGATTTGAAGGAGTTGCTCTTGAAATATTTTCAAAATTCAAATGGTATTTCAAAGTATGTGCTTCAATGTCTCTAGAATGCACAGAAGTATGGCTGACGTTTTGGTTCTAGGTAATTTCATGTTCCCGAGTCGAAAAGTCCAGCCTAAAAAGAAACTTCAAATCCTAGATTCTTTTGATCTCTCATTTGCCGCTTAATTATGTATACCATTTTGAACCTCAAAATCCTCAACTAGTGTGTCTACGCGCCTCAAAGTCTTGTAAATATGATTTTTAGGAGTTATATGGACTGATCAGGTAAAATTTTTATTCCAATTTAATCTGACATCCCCTAAAAATATTTCAGAAGTTCCAAGTCTGTCGACTCATATTCTAAAAATAGGGCTTTCAGGAGCAAGTTGGAATTAAATTATCATTTTATTCCATATAAATTCTAAATCTCCTAAACCAAATTAATTTTTAGTATATCGAGAATTTTTTTGGACCTCGATCATTCCACTCCAATTCCAATCCAATTCTAAAGCTCCTCATTATAGAATGCTGAGGATTATTTTGGGCTGTATGAAGCCTAAATTGCTCCTAAACTAGGTAAAAGTGGCAAAAAGTAACAAGTGTAGGGCGATTGTGGAATTAAATTTTGCATTCTTTTATATGTAACATATTTTTCTATATTCAACCTAAATATCCTAAGTTATTTGGTAATTTAGGAGGATTTTGGGCTGAAATTTTCGACTCGGGTTGCTAATAATTTGAAAGTTTATTTTGACAGTTCTTTAAATGAAATTTAATTGAATCTGGAGTTGACTAAAAAAGCTTTATGTTACTGCAAAAATAGTTGACGTATTATTTTTTTATTTAAGGTGGGCTAAAAGTCACTAAATTATTTTAAAATGCGATAACTATTTACTGCTACTTTCTTCGAGTTAGGAAAACAATGATGTCTATTTACAGAACATAATTCAGGAAACTGATTAATTCTTTGTAAAAGAATATGTTCTGAATCTGTGATTCTTGCAAAATTGTAATTTCCTCGTCAATTTCAGCAACCGTTAACAACACAATTAACATTTTAATTTACTTCAAACATTTAAATGATACTTTATATCATTCGATTTAAATACAATGAGAATAATAAGTCCCACGTCCAGGAATATCAATAAATCGTTTCAAAGCGTCGTAAATGTGAGGTATCTTAATGGTAATTAATAATTGGTCGGTGAAAATTTCAACAAGAGTATCAACGAGAGAAGGAAAAGAAGCCATACCGAGGCGTCTGCACGGCTTGCCGTTCGGGTCTCGTGGCAATCTCCAGCCTTTACGAAGCTTTCGAGACTTTTAAGAGGCTTCTAGTAATAATTCCAAGGCGTGACAAGCTATTACGTAGTCACTTACCAGTTCTCTAGGATGCCGACGTTCGAGAAGTTTGGCGGAAAGCTCGCGGCCGCCATCGGTGGTCGCGGCTGCACTCTCTCTCTGTCCTGTCACTTCCGGTACTCCTCAAAGTCGCGATGCGCTGCTGAAACCAGCAAGGATTAAAACTTTGATGCACTCTGAGGAATAGTTAATGTTTGAACTAAATAATGTTATAATTTGTTGCTGGAAATACTAAGTGTTTCGGGAAGGTTTCATTTTTTCAGAATTTATTCTTTGGCTGCTTTTAACCCTTTGCGGACGACGACTTTTTCGGCCGGGTGAGGTAGCAGGACGAGGCGATTTTTACGAATGAGTTGAGTGACGTACATGATACAATAAAATGATCTTACATATAAATGACCTTATAAAAACGATAGATTTCGACTGTTTGTCGTATATATGGGGATTATCCCCTACTATTGTCCCCTACTATATTATCATCATCTTCATCGCTTTGGTCACTTTCCATCCCACATAATTTCTTTATGAATACGTCGGATTTCGTCATGAACCTGTAAGGAATTATAAGAGTGAAGCTGTATGCTGTATGAGTGTATGCTGTATGTATGAAGGTATGCATGTGATAAAGTATACAAGCGATTGAGTGACTGCGATTAGAGTGATATGTATGTTTATGTGTGCGTGTGGTCCTTAGGACCAAGCGACCGGAGAAGAGTTTGAAAGTCAGTATGTATGAAAGCGCGCTAAGAGACGGATGAAAGTACTGCACTGAACATATATAGCTTATAATAATAAGGAAAGAGCCAGTGTTATATTAATTTATTAGTGACTCCTCTCGTGCCACTCCCTGAACCCCTCACAAACCGTATCAAAAACAAAATTCGTCTTCACTAGAATTGGGTTCATTTGTGAAATCCATTTTTGTAAAGGTTCACACAAAATCACGTTAATCAAATTCTTGTGATGCTTTTGCCACACTCGCCAAGTCTCAACTGATGTCGGAATCATTGTCAGAGCTACACTCTTAGAAGAATCTTTCATTACCTTATCCCTGTTATGATGTGCCATTTCCCACATCGTATAAAAGAGCACAAACAGCTAAAGAACCTTTCCAAGAACCAATAGTGCGATCCTTTCGATTTAAGATAACGAAATCTAATATATACGCCGCATGTCGCCTCTCACTCGCCACTCGTCTTGCCGCGCGAAACACCGTGGCGACTGAGAGTCGCTTCTCGTTCGCAAAGGGTTAACCGTTGGCGATCTAACATAGATTTTTTTACTTTTCTCGCAGCAAGTGTTCATTTTGTAAATTCCTCTACCGTTAGTCATTCATTCTGATTCTATTAATAGGGCAATAATTATAGGTATTGTGATATATTTAGGTGATGACAGATAATAATTAATTAACCCCTTCCCGTGTAATGACGAGTACCACTCGTAACGTGATAAATAGAATAGTCAATTTTGAAATGGTCCAAATATTATTGAATCAAAAGTATCAGTGGGTTATGATAAAATAAAATTAATTCTATATTATTCAATATTGCGTTAAGTCACGAAAAAATTGTATTCCTTTAGTCTTAAATTTATTAGATTTACACCGTTTTCCAATAATAAAAGCTTTATTTATATAGATAGTTATTTATGACATAAAATAAACACAAAAAAATGTCAAAAAGAAGAGGTAAATAAAAAATAAGTAAACAATTAGGTGTCGTTAGGGCAGTTCAATATTTGGTGATGTTTCCTTACGCCACAATAAGTGCTTCTATACGCCTGGGCATGCTTTCTATGCACTTTCTAGCACTTTCTTTTACTTTCGGGTTGCTATGCCATATACTTATCAGCTTTCTATCAGTCTGACCTTTGTAGTTATCATTTCTTTGACTACTTCAGCCTTGGTAATCTCCCATAAATTTTTATTTTATTTTATGTCATAAATAACTATTCTATATAAATAAAGCTTTTATTATTGGAAAACGGTGTAAATCTAGTAAATTTAAGGCTAATACTTTACGAATACAATTTTTTCGTGACTGTCTCTAATAATTTGGCAATCCACTGTACATTAAATATTAGGGATAGATTGTAATTACAGCAATTAATTCAGAGCTATTGCACATTCAATTACAAAAGAAATTGTACGGCAAGGGGTTAATTAAAATTTCAGAGTTGAAATGAATTCGATGCTATATTAATTATAATGGAGAGTAATTTTTATTTGATGTAGGTATGGAATGTATACATTAGGTACTTTTATGCTTTGTATGGTACTACTTAAAGAATGGATCGTGTAGATTTACATCTGTGTATTTGCAAAGAGGATTGTGTAGATTTATATTTTACACAGTGGCACTTGAAGGATGAATCATGCAGGTTTACATTTTGCAGAGGAGCACTTGAAGGAAAGACCATGTAGATTTACATTTTGATATAGTACCACTTAAGGGGTGGGTCATGTAGATTTATATCGTTACATGGTACTTATTTCTACGGAAGCACTTTTTTTCATACGTTCATTAATCTGTAATTTCACCATTTTAAGATTACCTCTGATATTTTTCGATCCAACTGTTTTATACGTCAAAGATGACCAATATGATTGATAAAGATTAACATTAATCGTAACCGGTACTTTGCGTGTATTTATTCTTCACTGGGCAGATGATTCGACAGTTTATAAAATAACGATAATATTTTCCTCAAAAATATGTAGAAGATTTGTCAATTTAATATTGGTATTATAAAAAAGACAGCCTCAGTTAATAATAGAAATTCATTAAATAATGATAATATGTTCTTAAAAGATATGCAGGAAATGGTCAATTTAATATTCGTAATATAAACAAAAAACAACATTTAGTTAATAATAGAAATAATTATAAATTTTCGTTTTCATGAACCGACCATTCGACCGTAGACGATACGGTTAATGTTAATAAAAACTCAGGCATACAAATTTTCACACGTTTTTGGACGTTCAAATGCCAAAGAAAGTAGATAATATCTACTTTAAATCAAATTTAGAAGTAACAGAAAAAATTCAATATGGCTGAGGAGTTACAGCAAAATTTGGAAACATATCAATACTAGTAGCGCAAAAATAAACCACGCAAATGGTGTCCATTTTTAACAAAATTCTATCATAATTTCAAACAAATTCGTGATTTTCAACCCATCGTGTACAACTATGTTAAACGTTAACTTAACAGAAGTGATAAAAAACATAAAGTATTAATTTGGTATCTCTATTTTATATAAAAAATTTAATGTCCCTATAAAATCGTGTAAACTTAAGAAGAGTACCCTGAATATAATATTTTATAACAGGAATTCAATATTCTCAAAACTAATTACCACCCTCACTTAAGAGCATGTTCTTTCCAATAATTAACATTTCCTCCGATGGCGCGACTTAATGTCTACCCTCGTATCCGATTCATTTCAACGAGATTTAATCGAACGAGAAAACGATCGTGATGGTGAGTGGTGCGAAAAACTGCGAGTACCAGCACAGAGAAAGGAGATTCCAGGGGTTAAGGATGAGGAAATATCTTTCTTAAAGGTACCCATCTTTTTACGTCTCCTTGTATCCGCTGTGCTCTCGCATACTCACGTACACCCTCGATCATCCATAAATGTTTCTTTTTAGCTTTTTCTACGATGGAATCTTTGACAGTGAAGAAATTGAAGTCGTATTTTATTTACAAGGGAGCAATATCCAAGTATTCTCGCTACATGAATAATAAAATTGACGATTGAGGATAGAAAAGTCCAGAGGAAACAATTTCCAGGATATTTGTCGATTGCCTCGTAATTGTTTTAATAATTCAGCGATGGAATGTGTTATTTCATTCTTTTAATATTGCGTCAGATGAACGAAGGATATTGTACATTAAAATGTAAAAATATGAGAGTGGCGTTGAACTGATGGTCACAAAATTGTTAATAGATTCTTTAATTGTTTTGCAGCTTGAATGCGAACTTTATTTATAGAGAAGGAAAAATTCAAGCTAGTTACTTCTAAAATGATTCAGATTCATCTCAAATTTGAAGACTGAGTTTTAACCGTCCCTCCACGATAAAATATCAATTTTGGTTTTAAAATTCTCCAAAATAATTGCACATATAACTTCATCGTCGATAAATCCCCCTTTGATTCTTATTGTATTGTATTTCAAGAGAAAAAAGTGTGTATACACTTACGCCTGGCAAATGAGAAACAATGATTTGCAACTACCAACTAAAACTGCTAATATTATATGAATATAAATTAGTAATAATAAAACCTATAAAGGCTTAATCACAAAATCCCCAAAATTACTCTACACCCTTTCAAAGTATCACCAATCTCATCGAATCTCGTCACAAAATTGATAATCAACAAAATCTTCCAACCTACCACCAATGCATTGAATAAAACTAAAAAAGAAAATATTCAACGTATCATTTCATCCTCGAAACTTACACCTCTGCTTATATTCAAATACTGACGAAGCCTAGAAGGAGATGCTGAACGACGTACACAGACACAAAACTCGCACTTTCGACGTTCTTCCTTTCTCGCATTATTATCTTTCTGCTTTCGGGCTCCTCCGCATCGCGCCGGCACCCGGTATCGGTAATGAACGATCTATTGTGCTGGTAGGTGCTCTTTCAAAGAACGAGAGCCCGAGAGAGAAACAGAAAGAGAGAATAATAAAGAGGGAGAGAGAAGAATAAAGGAGAACGACAGACAGAGAAAGAAAGAGGAACGACGAAAAAGGGGGTGAAAATGGGGGAGATGGGTATAGGAGCAGGGGAGAAGGCATAGAAGAGGTATGAAAACGGCACTCGTTAATGGACTCCCACCAGACTCTTTTACCCTCTTCTACCCTTTTCCTATCCATCGTTTTCTCTCTTCTCCCGCTGTATCTTTCACCCTCACCTACTTCTGTTTTCTCCCCCACCCACCACCTGCATTCGTTTCTTTCCTCCACCCCATTTCTTCTTCCTGTTCCATTTCATTTTGTCCTCCTCCTACCTCCCACCCTCTTTCTCTTCTCTCTCCATCTCTCAATCGCCCTCACTCTTTCTATACATCCTTCTTTTTCTCACCCCTTAATTCTCTTAGCCCCCTCTTCCTCACCATCAACCCTTGTCTCTCTTTCCTATTATGCACTTCTTTCTCCTCCACCTCAGGCCTCTTTTTTTCCCTTTCAAACCCCTCGGACCCTCTCTTTTCTTCACCGTGCTTTTAACCAGCCAGTCCAAGTAGACGAGGCAAGGGATGCAGTGGAGGGCTGTTACACGTGTAAGCCCTTCACCGATGCAGCATATCCGAGCCTGTTGTGTATCATTATCACGCGACTGCTTGTCTACCTGCTGCATACTCGAAAAAAAGGCGGCTGAGCAAGATAAATAGGCAGATGAGCGTCGGATGGATCGCTTTATTATGCTCAGTTAGCAGGTCCACCAGGTGATGAAGGAGGAAGGTGAGGGAATGACGGTGAGACGAGAACTGCTTTCTAGGAGATGCTTGGAGGTAGTCTTGTGTAGTTCCATGACGGAGGAGCTATTGTTCTATGCTCGGAATAGGTCGATATTACGTTAAGATGTCTTTCGAGACGTTTTAGGATGGGGTGTAATATGTATGCGTGAATGGTTTTGGTTTTAAATATTTTTAGAGCTCGGTGCCGTTGGCGTGGAATTAATTTGAGGGTATAGTGTTTGGTTGGGGATTCTTTAGATTTGAACTTTTGAAAATAATTGTGAGAGTGTGTTTTAGAGAGTTGAATAACTGAAGCAAATATGTTATGCTCGGAATAGGTCGATATTACGTTAAGATGTCTTTCGAGACGTTTTAGGATGGGGTGTAATATGTATGCGTGAATGGTCTTGGTTTTAAATATTTGTAAAGCTGGGTGTCGTTTGGGTGGAATTAATTTGAGAGTATAGTGTTTGGCTGGGGATTCTTTAGATTTGAACTTTTGAAAATAATTGTGAGAGTGTGTTTTAGAGAGTTGGATAACTGAAGTAGATATGTTATGCTCGGAATAGGTCGATATTACGTTAAGATGTCTTTCGAGACGTTCTAGGATGGGGTGAAATATATATGCGTGAATGGTTTTGGTTTTAAATATTTTTAGAGCTGGGTGTCGTTTGGGTGGAATTAATTTGAGAGTATAGTGTTCGGTTGGGGATTCTTTAGATTTGAACTTTTGAAAATAATTGTGAGAGTGTGTTTTAGAAAGTTGGATAACTGAAGTAGATATGTTATGCTCGGAATAGGTCGATATTACGTTAAGATGTCTTTCGAGACGTTTTAGGATGGGGTGTAATATGTATGCGTGAATGGTTTTGGTTTTAAATATTTTTAGAGCTCGGTGTCGTTGGTGTGGAATTAATTTGAGAGTATAGTGTTTGGTTGGGGATTCTTTAGATTTGAACTTTTGAAAATAATTGTGAGTGTGTTTTAGAAAGTTGGATAACTGAAGTAGATATGTTATGCTCGGAATAGGTCGATATTACGTTAAGATGTCTTTCGAGACGTTCTAGGATGGGGTGAAATATATATGCGTGAATGGTTTTGGTTTTAAATATTTTTAGAGCTGGGTGTCGTTTGGGTGGAATTAATTTGAGAGTATAGTGTTCGGTTGGGGATTCTTTAGATTTGAACTTTTGAAAATAATTGTGAGAGTGTGTTTTAGAGAGTTGGATAACTGAAGTAGATATGTTATGCTCGGAATAGGTCGATATTACGTTAAGATGTCTTTCGAGACGTTTTAGGATGGGGTGTAATATGTATGCGTGAATGGTCTTGGTTTTAAATATTTGTAGAGCTCGGTGTCGTTGGTGTGGAATTAATTTGAGAGTATAGTGTTTGGTTGGGGATTCTTTAGATTTGAACTTTTGAAAATAATTGTGAGAGTGTGTTTTAGAGAGTTGGATAACTGAAGTAGATGTGTAGTTGAATAGTGTGTCGAGTATGGCGAGAGACCGCAAAGGGTTGGAGACGATGATGAAGACGATACAGCCAGGAACTTCGAAATGGGGATTCTGAGTTTGGTTCATCATGGTCTCTGAGCCATTTCATTATGGTAAGATATGTACTATGTATGTTTTATTTAAAGTCGTATATTTTCTACTTTATGACGAAGAATGTTAACCACTTGCCCTCGTGATGCGGTGAATGGGATCAGAAATTTTCAAATTTTACAAAACGTTTTCAATTGAAAATATTAATGAAATGCGACGCGGAAATATTGTTTGTGTAAGAGTAATATTACATTAAATTATACGATATATCATGAATCCCTGATCTATTTTTATTTTAGCACTTAAATTCTAGATGGTTGCGAAGGGAGTCACAAAACAAATCGTTGGACAAGTAGTTAACTGATTGTGAGTAAGTTCAAGGATTTTGAATAAATTGAACACCCATTGCAATTAATAAAAAATTAGGAATTACTATCATTTAAGTGAGTTTAGGTTGATAAATTTTAATGCATCAAAAATGTCTCGAATATTACATTTGTTTTATCACTGATAATAATACCTATTGATAATGATACCTAATTATAAATGTGAAATCAGCGATTTCAAAAAGCTGCGACATTTTTTAAAATTCCAATTATTTATCAAGGACCAAATTGATGAAATCTAAGGAATTATTATGTTTCAAATACTTACATTTTTTAAATTCTCAATTTGCATTTTTATCGACTTCAATAATTTACTTTAATAACTCTTCGTAATTGTTGTATACGATTTACGATTTGCACCAAACGTAAATAAAATCAACGGTCCTCAAGTATCAAAAATTATTTTGTATCAAAATTAAAGGAAATTTTATAATCACCGTCACCGTTTAAATAAATAAAAAGTGAAAAATTCCTAAGAGAAATAATATCAAATTTCTTGATATTCTGACTTCTCTACCTATTTTTCACTAACAATTTACGTCTAATATTAAATTTCTTGTTCATAGACGAAGCGATTTATATTTTGCAGCCGAATGAACGAACATTGCAAAGTTATAATGCGAATTATCCACGTAGGTAGGAATGAGTCAACGTGACCTAAATTAACCGGGTAATGGTGAAATTATTTCGCAGACTGTTCTTCCGGCATCATAATAAAGGATCCCGGATCATCGCGGTTGCCGAGATCGTCTTCAATGGAGAGGGATTAATCCTTGATTAGCGAGGGCTTAATGAAAATTATTACGTGACATTCTGCTCGTTGACCCAGATGAAATTCTCCAAGAATGCATACGAAGTGCTTTCCTCGTTCTCTTCAATGTTCAATGAAAAATGAACGACAGCGTCTTCCACCGATTCGTTCGTTAAAAATATGTCTCGAGTGATATTAACAAATGAGATTGTAATTGAATAGTGAATTTCAAATTTCACAATTATTTCCAACGATATGATTCTACTTTTATAGATTTTTCGTCTTTCTATCTACTTTCTCATGGTAAAATATTTCTACAGCTTGCAGCATCACTTTGCTGTCAAATTAAAAAGTCAGTTATCTTTGTACTTTCTTGAATAAGGACACAGAACTGGCGATTATAATCGTTTACAGATTACGTAGATTGAATATACGTTAAAATTGTTTCACTTGCAGCAGAATTATAATATTCAGCAACTTTCAAATAAATGCGAGTATTCTTTCAGGGAAAACGTATATAAAATTTAATTGGATTTAGATTTAATTAAAACCCATTTTAAGCTTCGTCCAAAAAACAAATAATACCGTTGATGAAGTACTACGAAAATGAGTATTTCTTTGAGAATAATAATATTTTAAAACACAGTCAGTAGAATAACACATCCATCATATACACTTTACAAAAATACAATATCAGGGCATAAATAATTAAACAAGTTAAGAAATCATTATTAAATATGTCAATATTGAAATTCTAACACTTTCACCTGTCCCATAAAAAATCTGAAACATTTTACGTCAAGAAAAGACTCAAAAATTAAAATGTCTTACAATCATCATACAAAGAAAAATGAAGAAAACAAACTCTATCATAAATCTATCACTACTTTATCAAGTTACTTTTTTCACGTGTAATCCTTCTAAGAACTAAGACCTCGATTCCCATCCAATCCGTAGACACAGGAAAAGTAATTTCACGCAAAAATCGCCGGTATTTCCATTACTTCCCGGTACCCCCGTAAATCGCTCGAACGTCAAATTCAAACATCGATAAACTGTAAATACACGATTGACGGACTTCTAATATTTAGCTTCGCCTACACGTCAAATATTACTGCGTCCTGAAGAGATAAAAATACATTTCAGGAATGCCGTACTACAGTAGTACCTTTTGAAAAAAAAAAATAAAAAAATGCCAACCCACCCCGGGCACACGGGCGTGCGCGCGTTCCCTCGTCCTTTTAATTGCTTCCTCCCACGTACCGAGGGGAAAAAAAAAGAGGAATCATCGCGCCGTAGCTCTCATTTCGAATTTTCCATCGGCGTCGAATGCAAATTGCGAATATATCGCGTCAGACGACACATTCCGACTTCGGATTAAAGCAGACTCGATTCGCGGCGCGTCGATGCGGCCCGCGAGGCGGATAGAAAGAGGATCGTTAATTAGCGGGAATATCGAGGAAAGGGAGACGAGGAGGAATACGTAACGGCGGGTTCGAGAAAACGGCAAAATCCATTGTCATCGATCGTCGCTATTGTCTGGCGCCATTGTTTCCCGGCTCTCATGCTGTGCTGATAAGGGCTGCAATTCGTCGATTCCTCGCACAAACGTTCACCAACCTCCTCCTCCTCCTCCCCCCGTTTCTGTCCCTACCCCTTTGGTATTATCATTCGAAAGATACTCCCTGAGAGTGGGTGGGGGAGGCCCTTTTTTTCGCAACTCATCGATACCTTCGAAGCGCACTCAAATGGCTCGCTTGCTGCTTCTGCAAATAATTGGTGAACGCTGTAACGCCGAGTCACGGATGGTCTATTACGCGAGGATCTCTCCGGAAGTTCCGTTGGGAGAGAAACGTGCAACGTTAATGTTGCTATGGCATTCTGGTATCATCGATCTGCGAATTGTTACGGAGATTTTCAAGGGGGTTGTATTTTGATGAAGTTTGTTGAATATTGTGGTGATGTTTCTTATTACACTTTTGAGAACGGAGATTTTTTCTTAATGCTGGGATTCGATCATTTCTTTGATAATGGATAGACACCTTTTATGAGAAAAATAGGGAGTTTAATTGTAGGAGGTGTAAATTATTATTTGTGCGATTGTATTTTTATATTTTAACCCTTTGCACTCCGATGTCCCATCTGAGGGGACATTGTAAGTTTATCATATCACTCTGTTGCACGCTCTAAGGGGACCATGAATTTATTAGCAATTGCAGAGGATGAACTTACTGCACCCCAAAGTTTTAAGAAATATATGTTTACCTGAATTTTTCTATAGAAATTGCACAAAATAGAAAATAATAAAGTGCCGACAAGTTGTTAATAGATAAATTCAGAGGTGGCTCGGAGTGCAAAGGGTTACAGCTACGTGCGTGCATGTACATACTGTGGGACACTTGAAAGAAGGCTGAGTTGAAGGAATGTGAATGGAATGAGACTCTAAATATATTGAAATCGAGCGCAAGATAAAGGGAGCGAATGTGTGACATCGAAACTATAGTCCGACAACTGGAAGATGGCTAGGGAGCGGCGGAGCTTCTCGTTTTGAACTATATATTCCCGTTATTTAGATTTTGGAATCCTCAAACCTAGGCCGTAAAGTAAACTACTATGTCGAGTGTTTAGGAGACTGGGTTTAGGGATTTCAAATACAAAATGATGGGCGATTGAAAACAACAGACATCTTTTAATTGTCATACTATAACAATAAGTAAGAAAAGGATCAAGTTACAGGTCTCTTTTCCTCTGTATCGTCGCGCTAGCCTTCTTTCTAAAATACAACAATATATCTGCGGCAGACGAGTTTGAAGTTAAGAATTTATAAGAATGCGGTCTTTTTAGTGCAATAGATCGGAGTGCTCGCCGGAAGTGAGAGAGTGAGTGAGAGCGGAAAAGAGGGACGGATGGATAAAATGTGTGCCCTGAGAATGAGAATATTGACAAAAAAGAGTCGATAGAGCGAAGAGGTCTCGTGCCGTGAGAACAAAAATTGTTTGTGCCCCTTCCCACAACTTTTCATTTAGACAAATTATTAATTTTTATTCTTAACCTTTGTACTATTACATAGCTGCGTTCATCGATATATAAAGGGTTATAAAGAATTTTGATGTGTTATTAGTACCTAAAGCTGCTAGAGATGAAATTACTTACGATTGACAAAAATATTAACAAATCTCTCTCTCTCTCTCTCTCTCTCTCACTCGGTATTAAAATAGCTGGGAAACATGGGAAATATTATTAAATAAGTAATCTCTTTCATTGACATTTCTGTTCTATAACAACGTATTTTGAATACGAGAGATTTGAATGTGCTTGCGTGTCGATGCGCGTGTATGCTTCTGCAGGAGTTCGTCATTAATAATTGATATCAAGAGAGTCTGAAGATTGCTGAATACCGAAACCTCCTCTGTCAGAGGTTACGCGGTGCACAGTCATTATGGAGAACGCTAAGTTTCTGCTCTGGTACCGGTACTTCTCGACTACTTATGCAACGTAATACCAGTGCCACCTCTATGGTATTAGTTTCAGGAGAACATGAAGGATAGACATGGAAAGTTGGAGGAATATAATTTATAAATGTGAAGAATTTAAAAAAGAAATTGACATTATTAATTTTGAACATCTTCGTAGTTCTATCATTAATGGCATGTTATTCGCAAAGTGTTCTCT
This sequence comes from Cerceris rybyensis, assembly GCA_910591515.1. NCBI lineage: Eukaryota > Metazoa > Arthropoda > Insecta > Hymenoptera > Crabronidae > Cerceris > Cerceris rybyensis. The sequence goes on from OU342795.1 coordinate 12,143,194, forward strand.
ATGAAAATTCTCCGCAGTGCAACAAAGGAAGTTGTAGATGATATACGTAATCTTTAACACTAGAACTACCAAACCAGTCAAAATGACTGGTACACAATTTTTTCAAAAAATTCTCCAAGTTTGTAGAAGAGTCATAGAATAAATATTCTACGTCTATATCACTAAACATATATCACCCAATCGAACAAATTTTCCGCCGCTTGATACTCCCTTTTTCAAAGTACTTATTTAATTTATTAAAATATGTTGGAGTTGACGCCGGTAGTTCTAGTGTTAAACTCTCTAAATGACAATTAATACTATATCTACCGACGATTAATTAAATATATTAGCACATTGTATACCATCAGCATTTGCTTATTTTCATGATTCGTACGGAAGAGAAACTTTTCTATACAAATCGCATCTTTATAAAAAGGGGAAGACCGTTAGCAATGTCAGAAATATTTACAATAAATTCACAAATTATAAAGGAAAATTGTTAAAATACTTGAATACATTTGCTACACTAAACACTTCTTTAATGCTATAGGTATTTTTTGAATATCAACATAATCTCCTTCGCAAAAATTCACCACAAAAACCCAAAATACTTGCATCATTAACCACTTAACAATTTCTATCACAGCTTCGTGTATACCTATTTTGACCAAAAGTGTTTTTCGAAACATTTGCGTTTGTACCAAATATCTTGGTAATAATTGTTACAACATTGACTTCTATTTAATATTCCTTATTTTGCCAAAAAATTAATTCAGCATTGTAACATTATTAACTGAAAAATAGCGTTATAGATAATATATACCTACATCAAGCTGTCTCCTAACACTTTCGGTAGAAATAGTATTAAATATAAAGGATCATTAATTCATCAATGATCATAGGTCACAGACCTGACAGTCAAGGTGACTCATGGAGAACCGCAAAATCAAAATGTATCACACTGTGCAATCACTATCGACTTCACGAATTCTATCGCGTTTGATAACTCCATCCCCATAGTCATCTGGTCGTGGCCGCGTGTTTACCTCGAGTTCCGTGAACCAGGTTCCGTCGAACTTCCGAAGGGAACTTTGGTAACTAGTGAACGGGAGACTGAATGACACGCGGAAGTCGATGGGACGGGCTAATTAACGTCGAGCAGAATCGAGACGGCTGAAATCGATGCGGGGGATTTAACGATAGAAATCGGCGAGCATGCGCGAACCATCGTTAAAAATGAACGATCGACGGAGGAACGAGCACGTTCGTGCTAATTTCGGATTATCGGGATCCCTCTTCTCTATGTGCCTCCGGCTTCGTGTTGGCGCATCGTAGATTCGCACGTCACGGTGATGGAATTATTTATTTTTTATTGTTCGGACATGTACCGTGGATGTTCCGTCTATGTTGCTGTCAATGTTCGTCATTTATGGGAGAAATTTAACTCCTTGTCGTACAATAAAGATTGACAATCGTGACACGTTAATTGGAATAGTCCATTTTTAAGTGCTCCAAAAATTATTAACACGAGATTTACCAAACCAGTCAAAATGACTGGTACACAATTTTTTCAAAAAATTCTACGGATTTATGAGAGAGCCGTAGAATAAATATTCTTCGTCCATCGTATAAAACATAAATTACCGAATCTATCATCTTTTCCACGACTTAATTTTCCTTGCTTTAAGGTACATATTTACCACATTTAAATATAATAGATTTCACTTTGGTAAATCTAGTGTTAAATTCGAAATATCAATGAGTGACAATCAAATAAAATTCTATGCTATTCAATATTACCGTAGGTTATATACTATATTCGAAATTAGGGGTAGATTGTGATATCTTTAACACTAGATTTACGGATGTTGATACATCTATTTTTCTAAAGTGTGCCAATTTGATTTATACAAGGAAACTGAAGTTTTTTGCAAAGAAAATAGTTCCAAATCAATTCAAATGAAAAGTTTATTATTAGAAAATTAACCAACTAATAATATGTTTTATATATAGTAATGAAATTCTGAATGAGCCAAATTGGCTCCGTAAATCTAGTGTTAATTAACCCCTTGCCGTATAATAACGAATGACACTCGCGATGCGATAAATTGGAGAAGAAATATTTAAATTTTGCAAAATCTATCAAATTGAGAATGTTACCGAGTTGTAATACGATTAAATTATCTCTTAATATTAATGCGTTAAATCACACGGAATCACTAGGCAATTTTTATGTTAACAATTTCATTTTGAATCATTGCGGAGGCAGTCAGAAAATAAATTGTACGGCAAGGGGTTAATTAAGAATTATTGCGCATTCAGACATAAAAGAAATGGTGTCGTAAGGGGTTAACCATCGTATGCTACCTACAAATAAGTATACAAAACATACTAGCCTGGTATTGCACTCACTTTCACTTTAGGCTTCGATCAGTGTCATTTGAAATCTATTATAATATAATGCATTGGAATTAAATCAAGTTACAATAGATTTTGGAGGAAATTAAACGTTATGTAGTAATGGAAACTGATGTTGGATGAAATTTCATTCGGGGAGCGTTTGAGGGTTAAAGCAGATTTATGGTAATTTAAACATTTTATTCTATTTTTCTTTAGTTTAATTTAAATGTCTAATTTTGACGAACGATTGAAATTTAGGTAGATAACGAGGGTTTGACAGGGGTTTGAGTGATTTTTAACACTAACTGTACAGTCAGTGTGTGTATAGGTTTATTTTTATTGTTAATAATTATTTGGCCGGTTATGAAATAACAATTTATATTCGATATAGTAAATACCGCAGAGAACAGCGTGTAATTAATAATGTAAAAGATTATATATCTAAATTCCATTGAACGGATTATATGATTGCGCATGGCTCAATTAATGTCCAACGGTTTCCTTTTAAAATTAAACTTATACAATTTCCCTGCCTTCTAAATATTATTTTAACATTCGATAAGTAGAAGTTGTATTGTTCTGGCCTTACAAATACGAATTAACAATTCTTTTAAGAACAGAATCTTTCATTTTTAGTCATGTCGTATTAAAGGGAATTTTAACAAAACTTAATAAATGTAGTTGTCAAATATTTGCAACTTCAGCAAGAGTTCGATTCTGTAATTAATTATATTTTCCTAACATTACTTTATTCCTAACAAATTTTATATTAGTAATATCATATAGCATTTTTAAATTGCAATAAAATTGATTCAAACACTGTTAATCATTCTGCAATATTACAAATTCTGTAATTTAAAACTTTAAATCCACCTTCGACATGTGCTCAATTTCGCAGAGATCCATTCATAAAAATTCCATTTGATCGTAAAGAACCTACATCCACCATGAGTTATGAAATTTCACAAATATCCCAAATTATTTTCATAAAACCACATCCAGACTGTTCATCACGACAGAAAATCTGCGGCGAGATTTCTCGATATTTTTTATCCTCCAATTTAACGCATCGGATCAAATCATTGACTAACAAAAATACAAAGGAAAAATCTATACACCGATAAGTTTAAAGTATCCACGAAAATTACGAGTCCCATTTTCCAATATCTCCGACACAAATCCCACAAAGAGCAGATAGGATTATCTCCACGCGGAAACTCCAACGAAATTCGACGTCTGACATTAAAGTCAAAAGGTACGTTAAATTACTACACTTTGACCTGTGCTCACAGAGTTAGTGAAATTTTATCTCCGACTGTTTGGTTGCAAGCGGCGCGTAGGTTTTAACCTATGCCCTATGCCCTATGCTCTGCTGCGTGGCTTTTGGAGTATCGCCCACGATTTCGCGGGAAATTACTCTCCGGTAAATTGAAGTGCACGGACACAGAAATTGTGTACTTTCGAATTAACTATTGAAGTGTAGGAGGACGTTGTTTCTTTGGATTTAAAACAAAAAGGAAACAAAAAAACAATACATTAACTAATTTAATGTCATAGGTGTTACCGGTGATCTGCATTGGCGAATTCAATGTTTTTTATATAATTTATAAATCAATTTAATTATATTTATTTTTTAAATTTAAACCATATTTTTTTGACACTGAATTAATGGATGCAGTCAAATTGACGGGTTCCCGCTTCTTTATGAACATTTCTCTTTATAGAGAAATGTTACCGTTGATGTTTCACAGTACCTTTTTAATTACCTAAGTGTTGGTTGCCTTTTCCGCTTGCTTGCTCTTTTTCCAAAGTATTAATTTCATTCAATTATGTTTGATACGTTCAATATTAAAATATTGTTGTAAAAAAAGAAAAGGGTTGTTGGATATGTAATAATTTTTAGTTTGAATATTTTTGTCCTATGAAGATTGTAATGGAAAAAGTTTCACTTTAGCAAAAATGGTGAAACTAACTGATAAACGTGTGGCATTCAACGTAGGCTTTTTAATATGATCCTCGGTGATATTTTACGTTTTACAAAAGGCAAATAATAATTTCAACTACGTTTTAATGAAATTTACGTTGCTTTGGAATAATTCTAATGTTGGTAGTGGGATTTTCCGCTTTATTTCATGTAATTTCAAGGGGGCGAAAAGGGAGGATGAAAATGTGATGAAAGATTTTTTAAAAATGTATTGAAAGGGGAAGGTTTTTTTTTAAATATTCGCGAGCTACATTCTATCTGTTAAAAAATTAAAGAATGGTTTGAATCATTTTTTAATGGAATTTATGCTATTCCGTAATTATTCCGGTGCTAGAGGTAGATTTTTAAGGATTAAAAAAAATTGGGAGATTTGGCTTCATGTGATTTCAAAAGAGCGAAAGTCCAGGATGATATTTACGATAATAATTATGCACATTCGCAGTGACTGTTTCAAATGGGATGGTTATTTTTTCTCAACGTTCCGAATTACGAAGGAGATGAAATTGTTCATGTGGCACATGTGAAAGAGAATGTGACGTATTTCAGACACAAAATTAGTTATTAGCGATAAATTATCACATAATATTTTTTTAAAAACTGACAGAATCGTAAGGTTGAATTACAAAAACTGCAGATAAAAATAACTGGAAGATGTGAATTTTTAGAAAAAATTCGTAAGCAAATTTACAGACGTGGAAATGCAAAAAAATCATTGTTTCAAGGTTCTTCTAATATCTCTTTCAATTCTCGAAATATTTTCACGAGTAAAAGAATTTCACGTCTTACTTACAATTAGCCGAACTGTTTTGCAGAATAATAATAGGCTTTATTCTACGTGACTTACTTTAATTGTTCATAACGTTGCATAATCTTTTGAACTTTCTGGTTTCCTAACTTCTCTTATTAGTTGAACAGTTCATTCTCAGAGTACAATAATTTTCAGATTTTATGTTCTTTCTCCTGTTGCGCCATTTTAAAGATACATTGTATTTTATCGATGTTCTTCATATTTCGAGATATGTAAAAAATTCAATGAAAATATAAATGTTTTTAATTTTGTAGAATTACTATCTATTGATGCAACAAAATAATGTTATCAGAAATGGAAATAAGGAAACACTAAATTTTTGAAACGTAATATTATAATTGCAATTAGTATCATGCTATTTCAACCGGTTATTTTCAAATTACAATAAATCACACAAAAAATCTTTGATAAACAACAATTAAAAATGGATTACACTGCAATTCAACGAATATTTGATATCCGTTCCCTTTATCTCGATAAAGCGCAAATACTGCAATCTTTTGAACCATGAATCTTTGCCTCCTGTTCGTTCAACGAACGGATTTTGCAATTTTCAATTAGCAGTTTGTTCTGTAAAAGCTTCAGCGATGTAAAATAATAATTTTACATAATGCGCTCCGACCTTTATTAAATATATCCGAGTTCGTGAATTAACTCATTATCAAACGTTACTTTACGCCTGAAAGCTATTGATAAACTTTACCGACAGGAATAATAAAGAATCGTCGATGAAACGCATTAATCGCGGAAGAAAGTTTCAGCGAATTTAAACAATAACGAAACTTGAAAGTTACGTTAATAATTCTTTTCCAATTAGTTTACTTTCAAAGAACGTCGTAATATTTTTATTAATTATTAACTCTTTCTCATTGTAACGGAGATAATACATATTACAAAATGAAATTCAACATAATTAACGCAGCATTGTGTATTTATAGTAAAAAAAATTGCTATTGTTTCAAATATGCAAGTTTTATTAATAAAAAAACGGTACACCTGCAACAGCGATACTGTGAATGTATTTAATTAGTATGTTGGCTATCGACCTATATTAAAAAAAACGTGAAAATTAAAGAAAAAAGGAAGACTTTCGAATCGCCGAGCGTTCTTCAATTAACTTCAGGAATAACTTTCAATTAAGTACCGCGGTTTTATCGATATTCGGTTTCAATATCCACAAGGTATATAAGTTGTTAATTACTCTGTATCGCATACAATTATACACCTAATACTTTTTCACAAACTATATCGTTTTCGAAGTATTGAAAACATTTTATTTTATCGTCAAACCGTTCAATATTTATTATATACAATATATACTTTTATAACATCATATACTTACTATACTATTATATACTTTTATGCTACTTCCAAAGCAGATTGCTCTGTCTTCATTACGTTAATAAACATTAAGAATGAGAAATAAAAGAAACAAAATAATTCTTACATTTTAAGACAACATTCAAAAACAATAGTTAAATATTCTACAGATTTATCCACCTGACAACTGTGCATGCTCGATTTTATTACCAAAGTTAATGAGAGGTGTAAAGTTGTTAAAATTAAAGTGTGAGGGTGATTTTTTAAATGAGTGAAAGGTTTAAAGATAATAAAATCAAAGGGGGTGTAAGTGGATATGATTGATTTTTATTAACATGAATTAATGCGGTAATATATAAAAACAGAATGCGTGTAGCACGAAGTTTGTTTAATGATTTGTCTTAACAACGTTGATGTGGTGATACGTATAATTTGTAACGAAGATCCGCTAATTATGTTATGAGTTAATCATAGTACAGATTAATTGATATCCAACCATTCATAAAAACTGGTCATCTCACTATGAAAATATATTTTTGTATTAAAAGGCACTAAGAAAAAAATGTGCAAATTTTCCAAGATATATACTTAAATATTTTAGTATTTATCGAATAAAACGTAAGAAGCGAACGTTTCAGGGGCAAAGGAAGAATCGAATGTCGAAAAAGTAGGATGGTCTTTTGGTTCTCGGAAGGAGTAGAGTCGCCTTGTCTGGCCAAGTCGACCGATATCGACGTCCTCGTGGGACCATGCGAGCTTCGTCGCTGCCCCCTCAAACAACCCCCGTCTAAGCCACGAATAACCACCCCCGCGACACACCGAGGAAGCAAACATCCCCATAGGGAGGTTATAACCGCGCGCCAAAGCGGATCGAGAATTCAGCCGGGAGAGCATCCTGACGTTCTTCCATGACTGTGGCTGAGCATTTCACGAAGAGGACCAGGATGAGGAGAAGGATTTTGGAATCTTAGATTGTAGACGTTTCGGACGAGGGATGGAATGGTATTGTGATGGTGTTCATTTTGAGAAGACGATTTGTAGCGGTTCTTGGACTTTACCTTCTTTCTTCTATATTTATTTTGGATCTAACAATAAGTACTATACTCATCTTCTCTAGGACCTGGATTTTAGATAGTGATCAAATTACCGAGGACGTGATATATTCAATTTAGAAAAATTTCTATATTGTAGTCCGCGAAATGTTTTCGGGTTCGAGGGACCTAACGTAGCCTACTCGAGGCGGTGCGTCACTCGAGCGAACGTTGCGTTTGCTAACGCAACAACGAAGTTTTTAAAGAGATGCGACGGACGAGGCAGTTGAAGCTAAGTCGAGAAGACGTTAAGACGTAAACAGAGAACGTGGCGAATTTTCAGACGCACTATTTTCTAAGACGTATAATTTAATCTAGACCTTAGTTTATCGCTTTTTATTTAAATATAGTTTCTTTTTCTCAATAAAAAGTATTTAATCGCCTTTTACGCCTTCACCACCCCACAATCCTACAATATGTTATAGGTAAATTTGAATTTTGAACCTACTCAATGTGAATCGGAGTCGGTGCTTCTTTATCCGCCATAGTTCCTACACTTCCCTTTTGTATATTTTGAATTTTTTTGCCTTGAACTGATAAGATCATTTTGTCTCTAGCCTACATTTTTAGATAATCTCGGGACCAAGTTAACACTACATCTATCGATGACTTTTCCAATATCTTTAAAAATGTTAAATGAATACTATAGGAGAAAGTGACCTTCATCGATTGCCCTATTGTTCTCGGCTCTATTTGACATACAGGGAAGATTAAGTTTTAACAGATACTACGTTGAGTATTTCTTGCTGAAATTCAATGTACCTAAGTTTTAGTCTATTTATTCACATATTTTATATTTTTCAAAATGCAAACGTTTGTTCATCGGCTTATTATGACCTGAAGAATCACGAGTGTGAGGTATAAATGAGAAGAACATAAAGGCTAACTGCTTGTACAAGACAGACATAAATAAATTGAAAAAGAAACAAACGTTGTAAATTTCATAAATATTTACAAAATATCAAACAAAATTATTTTCACTACTTTGATAGATCTAACGTTAATAAATGCAAATTAATTAATCGTGCAGCAAATACACTGCCCTACAGCAGCTGCAACTAAATATAGCTGAGTGACCGGGTCGAAAGTTATAATCCTGAAAGCCATCCAAGATCAGACAAGCGCTCACGACCCGGATGAAAAATCGGCATCGAGATTTGTCACCGATGCGTATCTATCAACAACCGGTCTTTAAGCAGCGGATTTGCTCGCCTTTCACTACGACAGTGGTATTTTTACGGCACTAAAATTATTTTTCCATGACCAGTCTGAGTTTAGGTGTCCCTGGATACACTGCAAGAGACAGAGTAAATCTGTTCGTGCGAGTTGCGCGAAATTAATAGTTCACTTGCATGAATAACGCAACCTGGTGAATGTTTGCGTTGCATCGGAAAACAGGAAGGGGAGAAAAAAATGCGTACGTAGATATGGCCGTGGAAAAATATCAAATGGCTGAGTAATTTGTGCGATTGTTCGAACCTTTAACTATTATTGGAAAACAGTTGCCTTGGATACGCAATGCGAAAAATCTGACGGAAAATACGAGGAGGCTTTTGTTTTTGGGGAAACGTTATATTTTCTTTGTATAAGTCAACGTTTCAGAGAGATGGAGATTTACGAATTGTATGGAGATTGTAGATCATTGTGAGTTTTATGAAAGCTTAAAACTTTATTGATTCAAAAAATAATTAAGAAGATTCTAAGCTTTGAAGTTTAGTTGGATTTATCTGTTGTCCGATTTAATTGTTATTAAAAGTTACATGACTGTGTTTTAGATATTTCAGTAATTGTAAATAACACAGGCTAACGAGCATATGCTACCAGTTAGTACCATGCTAACATTTATGAGTTTTCAAACCTATGGAATACTTAAATATTGGCGTTAAAAAGATAAAGGTCTGCCGAATATATATTTATCAGTGTCTTTAAAGTTTCTACATCATATGACTTTAATAGAAAAGGTTTCACGTCAGTAGAAATGATGAAATTAGCAAAATACCGATGGCGTTGAACGTATTAAGCCAGTGGTGGTTGGAGGCCCACTTAACCCATTAAGGCCCAAAGTTGCGTTAACGCAACATTTCATTTCTACCTTTTTTCGAGGAATCGGATTAATTTAATTTATATTTTAACTTACATCATAGTAAAAGAACATACCAAAGGCTTAATTTATGCACTTTTGTTCTCTAATTGTTCATCACCTTAAGTTATTTATAATAAATAACAAATAAATAGTTGCATTTTAAATATTTCTGTTATTTCAATGCTTGGTCCTTAATGGGTTAAATCTTTACTAACTATACAGTCCAACAACCGAAAGATGGCTACGGAGCAGTGCAGCCTCTCATTTTCAACCACCTAGCCCCGTCATTCCGTTTTTGAAATTCCTAAACCTAGTCTCCTAAAATTAACACTCCACATAGTCGTTTACTTTAGGAGGCTGAATTTGGAGATTCCAAAAATTAAATGGCGAAAATAGATGATAGAAAAATAGGTGTTCTGACATTCCCTAGCCATCTTCCAGTTGTCGGACTGTACAGTGTCAGTGCCCGAGCTGAATCAAGCACAGCTAAGCTCTCGTCAAGCGATTCAAGCTCCTCTACTGCCTCCACAAGTTCAACTCTGATAGCTGGACCAGGGCGAAGAATTGTCCTGGGATTCAGCTCAGTCTACGTGGTACCAATTTTAACCTTGACGCGGGCATAATTTGGCTAATCCAATGCTACTACCACTACGCTTTGGTAAGTGTACAGACTCGGGTGACCCCGGGTGCGTCAAACCCGTACCTGTCCGTTTAGCACGGACAGGCCCCTGGGGGAGTGTATTAGTTTAGAATAATAGCCTAAGAATCGTTAAAAATAAGTTGTGACACTTTAACTTCATATAAAACTGCGTGGAAGGAAGGTAATACAAATTTTCGGCGGAGGTTTTCTTCTTGAGAAAATTGAGGTCGAACATTATAATCAATAAGGGCTTATGTAGTAATAATATTTTAAATAGAGGTTACAGTTTTCAAATTACTACTACTTTTTTAATTCTTTCTATGTGGATAATGGTATTTTATTATTCAATATTAGAACGGTACATTTAATATTGTTTCGAAATGTGTAAATATTTCTATTACTATTAACTTTCAAAGGGAAAATTATAGTGGCTGCCAATTTAATGTTATAATAACTTCTGTCGCAGACAGACCCATCCCATTTTTATGAAAGCTCTAATTTTAAATTAATAAGCTGCAGTTTAAATTTGGATCATTTTCAGCAACTTTTTTTTAGAACGATGAGTGCGATTACAGCTTTTATAACAGCACGAGTATTACAGCTTTAATAATTCCATCAAAAGCTGAGGATTCTAAATCAGATAATTATGCCAATCAAAGTCGAAATATTTACCAAATTAAAATTAAGCTTAATTTTCAACAATCCGCACATGGAGTAATTACCCATAATGTGGAACTCTACGCTGATTAAATTATTTGAAAACTTACAACATGGACGGAAGTATTGAATGCTCACCACTAATGCCAACATAATAAACAATTACATTAACTCGTCGAGATTAATTAAAATGTACAATGTTAATTGTCGAAGTACCGATCAGAGATTTACGTAGAGTTCCATTGAAAAGCTTCGAGCGAACAATGACAATTTTTGACTGCACAAATTGTAAACGAAATTTGCATTGTAATTTTGTACACAAGCTTTGTTTTATGCGTCATGTGAAAATTTATACGGTGCTTTTACCGTGAAATGATTTTACGTGTTGAACAATTCCTGCATTGTACTTCCGCCGAAGTTTGCGCTAAGTTTGACGATCGTCATTAATATGCTTAATTAAAGATTGATTAACGGTCAAACCTATAAAGAACTACATTACATAAGAATCGTTCTGAGAATTATGTTTATTTCAAACACATAAAATATTTACAGAATTAGCTGTGCATAGTTAAATACGGTAATTATTGTTTGTTCAGTTGCCTTTGCTGAATTATGTATAGAAATAAAGTTGAAATATATTCGTAGAACATATTTTAGTGTTTATAATTAAGTTACTTATTTATTTGTGACAAAAGATACTTATTTTCTGTTAACGTAACAATTGGAAAATATCTTATAATATTTAGATATTCAATACAATAGTTTTAAAAAATTGAGTATAGTGTACTTTGCAATTAATTTGTCTCCTGTCAGTTTTGTGTTATTTCTGACATTTTGTCATAATACTTTTAATAAATTTTACTCCTCTCTAAATAAAATTTAGCTATTCCTTTCAATTAACGATTATTACTTTTGTGCTTTGTTTAAATTTGTCAGTATTAACAAAGAATTACACACGTCTAATTTCTTCTATTATTACTTTTGTTACAATGCATTTTATGTCATCACAAAAATCTTAGCCAAGTGTTTATGCCGTAATTCATAAATTCTTTCCAAATGAACAAAACTCAAGGGAAATGCCAATACTTCCGCACTCAATACAATTCTGTTAATGATTACAAATTCTCCGATTCCTCCGCGTTTAATTATTCCCCTTCATAAATAGGAGATCAATGTGAATCACATTTACCGTTGGATTAAATTGTAAAGCAGGCTTATCCTAACTCATGCTTCGACAGTTCTCCGTAGAATATTAAATATATCATTATCTTACAGCACATCCCTGACACGATAATTCATTTTTAATAAGACACCGATCCTCTGTACACCATATTCTTCAACGCGGTAAAAATTCTTTGGAATTGTGTCTTAAAAGATACACAAACTTACGCCACTGTCTCGAACTTCTTTCGGTTCGAACTTTTCCAAAGCGTTTTGTCAAATATGATCACGAAAATGGTGTACATCACACCGGTGCTGTATTAATCTTCTTGGACTTTCACGAACTTCGACGAAATAAAAGAGCTTTACAGACAGCGCCGTTCTGCCGCCGTGGCTTCCCTGGTTTTTATTGAGGGTACGACTTAGAAATATTGACTTTTATAGCGGCAAGAACCATCTTCTTACCAGTTACACGTATCCACGACAAATTTATTTTTTTATGAACTGTACAGCCGCTGGTGTAGAAGTTAAGCATTATTTTTTTACCGGTGGCACCACTTTTTTATGTTTATTTTATTATACATTTCTAACGTTCTAAAATATCTAAAATTTACAAATTAACACTAGATTTACGGCCGCTAAAGCTGGTGTATTTAAATAAGTTAAATAAGTACTTTGAAAAAAGATGGAACAAGCGGCAAACAATATGATCGGTTAACTAATTTGTTATAAGATACTCGTGAAATATCTGTTGTACTTCTACTCTACAAATTTAAGAAATATTTTTAAAAACGTGGGAACTCGTCAATTTTACGGTTCAATTTGCCGTAGTGTTAACACTTTACCGACCGGTAAAATTAATCGACTTTTCGGGCCCCAACACTTTTGGGCTTTTAATTTATTAATTGGTCGCTAAGGAAATTAATAAATTGTTATTTTTCATTGCGGTTAACTGTGCCAAGGACTCAGTGAAGAAACTTTGCAATTTTCGAAGAGATATCAGTATTAGGGAAATATTTGCGTGCAAGTGACCGATCAGAAGTTGGTAGGATGTTAAAATGTACCGGTCGGTAAAGTGTTAACATCATATATAACAAAAATCTTGTTAGCTATGGCAGTTTCGAATTTAAAATAAATTCCATGTAGGAATCTGATAAAAGCTTTTTTAATTTCTGATTATATTGCACTTTATTTCTCTCTTTTACGCAAACTTTGTTATTTTGTTACATTTGTGGACACTTATTCACTCTGTGAAGTTCATTCTAATCCAGCGTTCAAGATTTAAAGTTCTCAACGATTTTCTATATTTCACGCCACTGCGCTTATTCTTTCATAAAGTCAGACAATAATAATATTCGCTAATAATATATTTAATAATGTAACCTGATAATATATAATAATCACTAATAGTTTGATATTTAAATTTTTACAAATTTAAAAAAATAGCGCCATTATCAGAATAACTACGGCACTAATGCACAGAACGATATAATACCGGAAGTGAAGAGAAGTAAGAGGAAAATGCCGGCCACGAAAGAAATCGAAGTAAAGTTCATCACCTCCGAAGAAGCACTCGATAAAAAATCGCGAGGCACGTTTGTCATGCAAATTACCGTGCTTTCCTTCGGCTGAGAGCCGTCGCCGTGGCTGCAGCCACTTTCTTTTTATTTCCTCGTCATCGTCAAATGGGGTTGCACAGGCGCCAGGATGACTGTTTAGTCCATCCTCTCTCCGCTCGGTCTTTTGGTAAGCTTCCAAGCCGACTTCCGGCCTCTTGGCCGTGGTTCAAGCGCGTCAGAAGCGTTCGAAGTGGCATCGCATTGACACGCAGATTTTCATTTAGTTAACGAAAATATTCTTGCGATAATAAAACCTCTTTATTGTGTTCGAGAAAAGCGGACTGTGACAATAGAAGAATAGAAGTAAGTAACGTGGACGATATGCGATCTGAATTCGATAGTTTTAGGTCATTTTTGGAGAGTTCTTTGGTAGGATTCTTTTGAGCCTCTTATAAGGAATCTCGAGAATCTATTGATTTTTCCGCAGGCTGGAATTGTAAAGTGATCTGAGATAAGAATAATGGTACATTAGATTTCTACATGTATGCTTTCTATGGGGTGGAACTCTCTCTGAGTACCGTTGAGGACGTCCGTTTGCATGTCTTGGTGAACAGTTCTCTGCGATATGGTAAATAGAGGAAACTGTTTAAGACAAAAATCAAATGGAATAATAATAGGTATCAAATTCTTTAAACAGAGTTATTGAAATGTTTTATTTGCTTAAAAATGATTTAATTAAAATTCAAGATTTTCTTGTTCAATACTTATAATTCTTATTACAGTTTTTCGTGAAAACGCTTCTGTCTATCACTACAGCTTCCTTATTTGACTTACAACATAAAAAGAGACTCATAAAAAAAGAAATGAGATACTTTTTCAAAATTACCAATAAATTTTGTCCAATGCAACGTGTTACGAAGCCAACCAATCTCAGCGCGGTCTCCTTTGCGGACCCCTTACCGAGGGTCAGGCCGTGCAAGGAGTTTCTGGTCGCCCCCTTGAGCGGAGGGGTCGATGCCTCCCCCTCCCCCGAATTTCTCCTGCGACGTGATTGGAGAATGGAGTTCGGGTGGGGGGAATCGGCTCTTCAAACTTAGTATAAAGCAGGGTAATTTTTAACTAGCTTTTAGTGATTAGAGCAGTCACCGACGTCATCGCATCAACGAGAAACGTATCCAGCTTGTTGTTAAAACTCTCAAATTTTAATAAAACGTTACCAGAACAACTCCGGTCTACTAATACATACAAGAACAACTCTCTCTCTTAAATTACTTGGCGACGATTAATTTCTACGTCAAGACGACGCAACTACCTCACGGTTGCGCCGAACACAACGCTATTACATTACTTTCCTGTTGACAGTTTTGCTCTTGGATATACGCGATATAGTAATTAGGTCAAGATAAATATTTATTTATCAACTTATTGTTCAACTATAGCACATCAGATAACAATTTGCATTACAGGTGGTTACGTGCGTAGTAGGTATAGGTATACGTGACTGCAGACTTACTAATTGATGTCAGGATTTGTAAGTAAATGATAATAACACATATACATAGTTAATTACATATAATAATAAATAGTAACTGGCCTCTGAAGATGATTGTTTTTATTAACAGAAATGTCGAAAAATTTAAGGTTAATAAAATTAAAGGGGATGTTCGTGATAATCATTTATTAACCCCTGCCGTACTTTAACGAGTGGCACTCGTGACGCAATAAATGAAATAGTCCATTTTGAAGTACTCCAAATATTATTAAATTATAAATATCGTTGGGTCATGGTCAAATAAAAATTATTCTATACTATTTAATATTGCGTTAAGTCATGTATTGTATCCGAAATTAAGTATGGATTGTAATTTCAGCAATTAATTCAGAGTTATTACTTATTCAAGCGTAAAAGAAATGGTACGGCAAGGGGTGAACAGAGATGAATAAAAGGTTTAAAGTTACTAAAATCAAAGAGGATGTGTGTGAAGCTGATTGTTTCTATTAACAAACATGAATAAGAAAAGACATCTACCAAGAGAGTGAAAATATACAAAAACAAAGAATACGTGGAGCGTGAAGGTCATTCACGAAAATATGGTGATATCTTTGTATTCTATAACAAAGAATTATAAAATGTTATATGTTAATTGATAAATGAATGCGTCAATTAATTAATGACCAACATTTACAGCCTCTCTAGCTAGAGTCAAAGTGACTATAACTAAACTTCACTAAAATTCAATTTAAATGGCAACACAAGAAGCAACCTCTTAATAAACGATCAACCCATTTCTTTTCCATGGGTAATGTATCGCTATGGGAAGTGATTTTCACTATGGCCACTACAGGTGCAATACTCGAGTAAGTGGAAAGCTCCTATAGCATCCCCTTAGATAACATGTTTGTTTTAATCCTTCAGTTGCCATGTGCACGAACTAATAATCAAAGGCGACCACTATGTTCGGCGCCATAGGCAGCTAATGAGATGTGGCACTAATAATCAGGGCTTGTGCTGGTAGTTTACGTGCCCCATGCAAGATACCTTATAGTCAATAGGATATTAGGGTGATCGGCGATAGCCACGTACCACGAGATTGTCCGCTTGATAGGATAATAATTTACTAATTCAATAAATACGTTTTCCTAATGAAATTCCGATTGAATCTCATCAGAGAAATTTCTATGTCCTTTACGGAGGAATTGTTTCATTCCTTGGGAAATGTGCAAGCTATTTTAATGAAATAGGTGACTGACTATGAAGTACATATTCTATTCTCATAGGGATTCCGTGTGTAGTCGACAGAAATTAATCCTTTGATTGCAACAAGGGTGTATATATGTTCTCGTGATTCTATTGATATGTGTAGAAAGGATGTGTATATAGTTATATATCGAAACTGTATATAGTTGTACATAGTCCGTTCTGAATGATTAGTCAATATAAACATGTATATATAGGTACATATATTTAGTATGTGTGTATGTTCGTATGTAGGTTGCGTGAAATTCGTATATATACCCTTCGCAATAGGAAGCATGAATTTTTACAGTTTGATCAATGTTGCTAGGGCCAGTGGAATATACATAGTTTTCTTTTTCATTTGATTCCTCTTCTTTAAGAAGGAGCGATCAATTGTAAATTTTGAATACAATGTGAGAACGAACAAGTGAAAAGAGCAAATAAGCAGATAAGTTGTGTTTATGAAATTGTTAAACATAGAAAAGGCTTTATCTTTTTACGTGCATTGTACATTACTTGAGAAACTGTGATATGACGTATAAGTAGATAAAGTACTCATAACATGTAGGGTAGATGAAAAGTCATTAAATCATTTTAAAAATATAATTATTTTTTAGTTGTAAATTTTGTCAAGCTAATAATAACGTGGTGTTCATTTCAAGACATAATCTACAAAATAATTAAAAAAAATTACCAAAAAATATATTTATTCTTTATCAAACAATAGATGTGAATTTTTCATAGGTGATCAAATAAATGACTTATGTACCATTCTGTATTGCCTATTGGATTTTTCTTTACATGGTTCCTTTTACTCTCCCAACTAATGTTAATCACTGATTTAAGAATTTCATTACTAACTTATAGTACCGAAATCATTATTTTGCTTTCACAATGTCGCAATTAGAAGATTAAAATGGACATAAACGAGGAAAACGAGCAAACGAGGAAATCCGTTTTTACTAAAAGAGATTCTATAAAAACCTTCATATTTTTAATCAGATATTATAAAATTAAGAATTCTGTTTGCATGAAGAAATCGCAGAAATTGTTAACACGAAGGGCAAAGAAGATTACACAGTAGAGCCATTGGAGATACAAAGTTCACGTTTTCGCAAGTAGAAAAGCTTAAGAAGAGAAAAAGGTGAGTACGCGAGTCAATTTATTTGCAAGTGATAGTGTAAAACAAGAGAAAAAAATGTGAATGGAGATATAAAGATGCAAATTTCCAGAGGCACTGCAAAAAGAAGATTATCGAACCTTTGCAGCCGGTCAACGTCTCGTTCAATTGAGCATCCTTTATATAGGGTTTCCAATTAATTTCTCCACGGTGCTTCTGATAAAGCGAGCCAACGGACATGCTTTTTTTCGACAGCACTGGCAAATTTGATCGGTTAATACCATCTACATACATCGTCCCTTAGCTTCGATCGATTGCAAGTCTTCGATGCAATATCATATCTACAATATATGTGATATATGGAATGTCATAAACGAAACACTTCAAAGAACATGATTTAACACATTAAGCGCCACACCGGTCCCTAGGGACCGGGCGTTGACTTTTCGTTTATGCTGACGCTGATCAATGAAAATGAACAATTAGTTTTTTACCTGAGCTACGTTGTTGCGCCTAACCGAGCCACAATTAGTGGAGTTAAATATAAAATAGAACATTTTATCAAAAGTGAATGTAGTATGTTAAAACAAATAGAAAGCTTTTTTTTAAATAAAGCGCCTAAACGGAAAGTGCTTTAAGAACGAGCGTGGCGCTTAACGTGTTAAAGAAATTATAAGAATAATCATGATTAATGAAAGACTCAAAATCATGAAAATAAGTTGAAATTTTTGCGATTATTATAGGAAAAGGTAAGTGACAATTGTAACATAGACAATATAATACAAATAACAAATTAAGTGGTAATAAGAACGTTGCATTCATTTTATAATATTCGTAGTAATAAATTATTATCCCGTTGAATTTCTTGAGATGATTTTATGAGAATTTGTAAATAAATTCTGTGTGAAGATGTCTTGAATTTTCAGAATATTTCATTGTATTGATTCACCATTGTTAACGTTACATTTTATCACGGAGTTCTCAAAGGTGATTTAATATTTATATCACATTAATGCTTTCATGTGATTATTATCTTAACTTGCTTACGTCAGCCTGATTCATACTGCAATATAAAAATCATCTTTGCAAAAATAGACATACTGTAAAACAGTGCTAGACAATACAAAATTAAGCTATAGACAGAGAGAATGAATGAATATTTGCACACAACTAAAAAATATTACTGAATCTTTTCAATGATTTCAAAATAATTTTAAGTATGACGCTAAAATAAGGGTAAGAAATTCAACCATCCCCTAAATCTACTGTTCAAATTTTCCACGTTTCAATAAATCTTTCATCATTACATTCATTTCAGATTGAACAGCACGAAGACAGTCAACACAACCGTGCGCCATTCTCATTGCACATCTTTTTACAGAAATATTACATTTAGCTTCGCCGTCTAAATATAATCCCACCGATAATTTTAACTCTCCTCGCCACCACTTAAGTCCAGCTTACATCGCGACACGGTAACGTCAACGTAGACCCTCACACCGTCGGGCTACTCGAACGTTTGAGTTTCTGCCACGACGGACACGGTCCGACGTCCAGAGAAAATCTACCGAAACACGAATTTCTACTTACGACCGAAAAAGCAGTTCACTGCGCGAAAATATTTCTCCAGCCCTTTGACAAAAGTTGAAGCAACGTTCCCGCGCTCAATGAATTTCCGCGTATTTAATCCACGAAGGACTTACATCGAGTCCAAACGATTCGACGTCGACCCCGGTGACGTAGTTCGACTCTTTAATTACGCCAATTAATTCGAGGGTAATCCAATTAGGAAGCTAAGAATTAATAAAGTCCACTGCACCGGTGTCCGCGCGCCCGATTTCCATTTCGCGCATTTCCCTCCGCTTTTCTTCATCTCCGATTCAGACCTTCCCTCCCATCACGTCGCTGCTTTTATTTCACACCCTGTCGTTGGAAACACCTAGGTGCTACCCTCCATCTCCACCACCGCCCCCATAGCCATCCACTCCCACGGTGCTCTTTAACTGGCTCTGCGGCGCGCTCTATCGCGCTTTGTGTCTCTCATCGGAATGAATTTTTATGAAGCCATACAGCACAGGGTCTCTGCATTTTATTGCTTCCCGAACAATTGTGGAGGAAAGATTTAATTCTTCGTATCTCGAGTGGAAAAGACGTCTCCTGGGGCGTCGAGGGTTTACGGTGTTATTAATGGATTTGGTAATAGATTTGTTCTCGGTTTTGTTTGTGTTAACTCGTTCGCAGTCGCTGGTATGGTGGTAATCGAGTCGGGGAGCTTAAACTACCGTATTTTTCGATAGATAACACACACCTATTTGTAATCCCTCACTTTAGAGACTACAATAAAGAGTTTCAATAAAATCAATTAAGGGCAATGTCAGGATTTCAATAAATGAATGCACTGGGTTGTATTGTAATAGAAACTAATGAATATTATATTTAGGTCTGTACCCTATGACTGCTTAACGAAGACTGCCTCGTAGAAAACTCGTGATGGCTTCTTTGCCGAAATGTATACAATCTCAATGACTGTGACACTTAAGCGGCGCGACCCAGCCATAAATTGAAAGAAAATCTGTTCCAGGTCTATGCGACTCTTATATATTGTATTACGCGCACTTCTATCTTTTAAGCATTCTTCTTTTTCTTAGTTAAAATCCCACCATAGTTTTATTATTGAATTTGACATCCTTCATGTCACTTTCTAATGTGTAACGCGCAGGTTCTTATTTTATCAAACTTTAACTTTTTTGTGCACTCTCTCAGATCGAACCAGTGAGATTTTACTGGTTCAACCAGTGAATACAAATCTCACTGGCGAACCAGTGAAATTTGCGTCCGCTGCCGCAGCACCATGCACTGTGTTTTATTTTTGAATATGCTGACGAGTGAGATTCACTGGTAAACCAGTGAATTTTGATGGCCGCCGAGATCACTGGCGGAACTAGTGAGTGTCATTGGTAAACAAGTGAGTTTCCACTGGCGAACCAGTGAAATTCAACTGGTTCGATCTAACAATAAGAGAGTAGATAACGTGCGCGTTATCTACCGAAAAATACGGTAGTCGCTAGTTAAAGTTGACGTAATAATACGGGTTTTACGTGACGTAATCACGTAGTTGGTTGTGTTACTTTTTTTAGGAAGTTGCCCGTGGTTACTGTTGGCGCAATATTATATTCTCCATAGTTGGATTTTACTTGTACAGGGTGTAAAAAAATTAATGGTCATGACTTTCAGTGGTTGTTCTACACCTTTAGATTCATGAAGATTTGCGTAAAAATCCGGTCGGAAAATCCAGGTTGGGGTTGGACATTTTTTTTATAGTTACATCGTATTCGTCTTAGGTATTATGTAAGCAAAACGTCTGAGAGAAACGATGGGTCATAAATGAACCGTTCTCTCACAAATTGACTTTCAATTGGGTCTGCTCGATTAAAATTTGCTCCATAAGACAGCCTGCAGGTCACCGACCTTTCTCAGAAAATGGAGAACTTGGCCACCGAACCCGAAGAAAAGTGCAAGTATTTATGTTTTTCTGGTCTGGAGGGCCCTTGTGCTAGTCTCCGAAAAATAAGATTGTAAGATTTCGTTCCAAAGAGGTCATTTTCACAACTTTGATAGAGATAGAGATCGATACAGGAAAATACACGTTAAATATTCCTCATCAGAAAAAGGTCTCATCGCGATCGACCGAGAAACAGCGAAGATATTTAATTTTGAAGCCGAGGGTGTGCCGTTTTTGGGAGGTAAAGGGGGGGTCGCAGTAAAAAAATCGTTTTTGAGCAGACTTTACTTTGATTTTTCGTCCCTCGGCTTCTGGAGGTCGTAGGAGGATGATTGTTAGCTCGTTTTAATCGGAAAAGAGTTTAGTTTAACGGTCTGTAAAGCACAATTTTCCATCTTCACTTTGTTAAACGTGATAGGCTACTGTTTCTTTTCGAGAACCTCATACGAAAACTAACCGTTGCAGGATGATTTTATATACGTAGTTTGAAAACGTAGAGTCTCAGGAAGAGATTGATATATGTTTCATCACGATTGGCCGAGAAACAGCGAAGATATTTAATTTTTAATCTGAGGGTGTCTCTCTTTTGCAAGAAAAATTTCGATTTTCTTCTTTTAACGTATTTATGTAACATTTTTTAATTTATTGGTTTCTTTGTTGATACATCCAGTGTTAAAAAACTTTCAAAAAGGACGGAAGATCTTCCATGTTTTATCACGATAACATAAATCATTCTATTCTATCAGACTTTTGCAGTATGTAAAATATCCTAATGAAAACGTGAAATACAAATAAAAATATCATTCCATCGTTGACAATTCTAAATTTCTTCCCAGTCAGATTTTTCTTGTATATTGTTTTTTCTCTGCCACGCGAGTTGATTGTACCCGGAACTTCGTTAGTCTGTTTATTTTCGTGGTCGTTCATCTCTGTTATTGGATCAGAAAGAAGATCGTACGTTTTATACTCTGTTTTTATGTCCCACCGACCGTTCATGCTTCGCGGCTACTAAAGCGATTTTACTGCGTTTTTTTTTATGAGAACGTATGTTCCGCACGAGTTGGGATTATGTTTATGCGAAGAATACATCGATCTTCAGCATTCCCTACATTCCTTTTCGTGTGTAGGAGTTTTTTTCGGAATTACTAGTTACATGTTATTTCGCTCCGATTTAAATCTCTGACTTAATTCAATGGGACTATTAAGAAATATCTTTTGCAATTCTACTGGTTTACTGTGTAAAAAAAAGGAATGAATGGAATATTCGTTTCCCGTTAAGCTGAGAAAACAAATGGGAATCAATGGTATTATGCTTTGAAAGAAATATACAGTTATATGAACCGTTCATTTTAAAAGTGGCATTAAAAAAAAATGCAGTTGTTTGCAGTTAAATGCAGTATCAATTACAGTTACACGGCAAGTCTTTATTTTGACAAAATTTGCAATTGATAGGATGAAAATAGTTTGAACTTTGTTAAAAAGAAATTTTGCTTGTTAGCGGTACAGGCGGCCGTCGACTTTCGTACATTCTACTTTTGCATAATTCCCTACTTTGCACGTTTGTAAAAAATCAATTTTTTTAAAGACTGTTGCCGCTTTATCAAAAAATGTTTATCTTCATGCAGTCACTGTTATGAAGTACTGTAGCTTACACTCACTCACACATTGTCTCTGATTTTCTAACATTGTTACATCGCTTCTAGTATTACCTAATATATGTTAAAGAATTTCAAGTTCGTGAAGAACCCACATTAACATACAATTTTTAATGATTTTCCTGTTTCACTCTATGTTCGAATTTTCAGGGACCGATTATAATATTAATTAGCTAGTTAGTAATTATAAGAAAGTCGAGGGCCGACTATATAACAAACATGTTTGTTTGGAAAATGGCACATGTCGCTTTATCGTAAAGAAAATGGTGATTTTGCAATGTATATGCAAAGTGATTTATACTAAAAATGGTAGCAATATTTTCAATCCAATTAAACTGCAAACTCTTAAATATATCGATTTAAAAAAAGCGACTTTTACCACTTTCACAATAAACTACTGATATGGAAAAATAATATGAAAGAAAATTTGATGTACAGGATGTCCAGAATTTATCGTTCCTTTTTGAATTATGTTAAAGTATTTTTAATTCGCAATAAATATAAAATATCTTGTACACTTTTCGTACGTTTCATTTCAACTACATCCGCATTTTCTACTTTGCAGTAGCTCCGCATGCACTTTCTACCGACGCATCGTAGAAATAAAATTTGTAATACTTTAAGGTCAGAAGTAAAGAACTCTATTTCAGAAAATTTTGACGATAAATTTTACAGAGGCGAAATCCATTTTCTTCTAAAGGAATTGTTCAAACGCAAAGGAAAAAAACGAGCACTTCCCTTTTCTAAGACGGTTTACAATTTTATCACTTTAATCCTCTTCCATGATTTCTCCACCGTTCGGAATAAACCGAGAAAATAACGAAAACACAGTTCTTCCGTTATATCTTTCGGAAATAGTAGAACGACGTTTTTCTTAACGATTAATCCATTTTTAGGAAACTTTGCAGAATTTCCTTGGACGAAATTGTATTAACAGTTTCGTGGGAATTCTCAAGGAATTTTCTGGGATAATTTTACTTACGAACTCGATCGTTATTGCAAGAAATTAAGAACCGTTTATTTTTAATCCTTGAAACGAAAATGTAAATAAAGTAGTCCTCTGATGATGCTAAATGCAGTCTGTGAATACTTAATTCGCGATCACTGCAAATAATCTTAACAACTTGAAAAAGCACATCCAGTCGTCGCGCGTAAATGAAAGCTATCTTAAATTGCTTTTAAACACGCTGCCATTAAGCCTGATAAAATTCACGTTTAAAGGTATACAGGCTGTCTCACTTCAAGTCGGTAAATGTAAATTAAAAAAAGAGTAAAGTACCAGTTATATAAAATATGAATTGATTAAAGTATGAATAGTGTCGTACGAGTGATAATTTTATGTAATTAATTTATCTGTATAATTTTTACTTCATTACCGATTCATCTTATTAACTTGCATAAGTTTCATAAAGATAGTTGATTTGATAAATTATTAGTTTAAGAGATACTTTTAATATTTACAAGCACTTTGTTACATTCCGAAACACGAACAGCACTTAAGCAGGAATTGCTTTCATTCAATATAGACACTAGCGAGTGTCCCAATTTAAATATCTCGTGTATCCTTGACAGCATTTTATATCGTTTGAAATTCTAGGTAATAACGTTTTAGATTTGCAAATAATGAAATGTACGGCTGCAAAAAATCGAGAAAGAAACAGCAATAAAAACTCAGTATTGTCTCAAGAGTCACATCCAGTAACTTCAAGAACAGTTTTCCCGCCATAATTACACCGACTAAAATAAATATTTGCACATCCAGTTTAACTGAAACCCATTTTATCAAAAAGACCAAAGAATTATTTTTAAAAAATATTGTAATAATTACTATTAACCTGTTAACTGCGTTCGACGTGTATACACGTCAATTCAAAGTTCTATTGTGGTAGTTTTTTAACACTAAATTGTCAATTCCTCATCGACTAAATATGTAAAAATTCAACGTTTCGCTTTCCTCTTTTCGTGAAATTTATAACAGAAGCATTTGTTTAGTTGTTAATGTATATATACGTCATTGGTCCACTTTAATACCGTACCCTGTGAGGGGTCCTCATATTTAAATTCCGCAGTTAACTGGTTAATATATCAAATAAAATATATATCAACGTTATCCATTTTTTTTACAAACCTCATCCAAAGAAAACTGGACATGGAGATACATATTTTATCCATTGTATGTACACTTATATTTTTCCATTAAAATTGTTTGTAAGTGTAGGAAAATTGTTAATTTTCCAATAACTTTTCTACTACTTCGTATACGGAGATTGTATCGAGTTTCTGAGTTAAATCTGCTCTCGTAGCACGAGAAGCGAGACAGCGTTAATTTTCATGCAACGCGACGTACAGTGAGTCGACTCTTCTGTAAAGTAATCACATCGCAACAAGGACGCAAGAGAGTCCTGGAAGGATCACTTGATTCTATTGCCGGTTCGCGGATTCTCAAGCGAACGTTGAATACCGCGTGCAAGTATGGCGAAAGGTCAAAAGCCAGGGAAAAGTGTGTAAAAAGCAGAAAGGATCTTGCAATCGCAGCCGTGCGAGGGAATTTCACGAGTGCTTGTCTTCTGGTTCGTGTGCTCTACTCAAAATCTAGGTTACACCTCGAGTAGCCCATTTTTGCATGTTTCGAAAAAAAAATCGATCTTTTACAGTAACAACATTTTGTTTCCTTTCATCGATTTTATTATCTTTGAATGCTATAGTTAAACTTCCGATTGAGTGCCTTTCGTTTTTCAATTTTCTACGAGGATGACATATTAGGAGTTTGGAGATTCGTTGGAGTGACAAAATGCTATTTTCTATTTTTTATTTTATCATATTTGTTTAATATTAGATTTACGGACGCTAAATCTGGTGTATTTAATTATATTAAATAAGTCCTTTGGAAAAAGATGGATCATGCGCCAAGAAATACAATCAGTTAAGTAATTTGTTTGTTATAAGCAGACTGCGGATTTTTATGCATTTATGACAAATTAAATACGGCTAAAATATACAAAAAGGACATAATATAAAAATATATCTAAAATATTCAAAGTATGGTATTTGTTGTAATATTTATTGAGTGCAATAAATCCCTAGATAGGTTTTCCTGTCTCACCTGCATTTGTGAAACTCGAAATTTGCATAAACATCCGCAATCTAGATGCACGTGAAATTTCTGCTGTACTTCTTCTCTATTTTGAGAAATATTTTTACGGATGGGAGAACCCGTCAATTTGACGTTTGTCGTAGATTTAGTGTTAAAAATATTTCCCTTTTATACACAAGCAGTGCAATACATATTTCTTATAATAAACAAATTACTTAACCCTCTACATTTTTTTTAGCTTAATCTATCATTTTTCAATATTCTTGTTTCATATATTTATATATACCAGATTTAACGGCCGTAAATCTAGTGTTAAACCTTCTACGAAGTATTCTGCGTTTTTCCAATTTATGAAGAAAAGATATGTTATTGTTGTTTGAAGATTTGTTAGAATAACAAAATGCTATTTAAGTCCTTCGATCTTATTATTTTTAAATGCAGTAATTCAATTCTTTGGAAATTGTCTTTTGATTTTCTGTGAAAATGATACACTTGGAGGTTGGAGACGTGAGAGTGCCATCACGGGTTTCAACCCTTGCGAAGGGTTGGCCAAAAATTTCTATTATAGAAGATATTTGGTTACAAGGGTATCTTCGTTGTAAGATTGTGAAGATAGGGTTTCAATGAAGGTAAACTTGACAATTTGACAAAGTTTGAAAATGTATGCTCATGTAGTTCTTGTGATACTGTTGACGGATCGATATCTTTTCTTACTGAGAGAAGGTATTGGTGGTCACAAAATACACTCAATTTTGTATATATTTGAGAAAATAAGAAAAGTGAACCGCTTCTTTTTAAAGTCATGTTTCGAATTTTCAAATAAACGAGTTTAAGTTAGTTTTAGCTCATCATGGATATCTGTCTTTTTTATTTGACATGAGAAGATAAGTAATGTAAAATATTCTCATGAGCTCATGAAAAGAAGCTTAACTGTCCAATGTTATTGTATGGAAGTTCTTTTCTAACTGTAAACATTTTTTCATACGAATAACTTGGCTTGTACCATCTTGAAATAACAACGCCTAGGGCCATGATCTCTTGGGGGAGCATTTTCATCCTCGAGATCGTTTTTCAACAAGAAGACATGATTCTTCAGTTATTAACATCACCTGAACTACATTTTCATAAAAATTCTCATTTTTTTCACTCCTTAACTATGTGCTACCAATTACACAGAACTATTATTAATGTTAAACTCTTAAAAAGTTCAAGAATATTTACAAAACAGAAAACTAATGACATTAAAATCATGTTTAATAGACAGAATTTTAAAAATCGATACTTTTGAGCAAATACCATGCCAGAACATATGAGTGATAGAGTTTGGTCATACAGATGACTGATTATCCGTTTCATCCTTAAATACACCTCACGTACAAAGGTGATACATCAACATCAATAAAAGCACGTTCCACTTTCAAAAATAGTAATCATACACGGCCAAACTGAGCAAGAGTGTATTTTTCATACTTTAAGTTTATTAAATAAACTTATCCTCAAATAAATAATTATTCTCTTCTCTCACGATTCTTCTGTGTTGCTAAAGGAGATCGACTTTCTTTCAGATCAATATAACAGTGGCAAATGATTATAAATTAATAGAGATAAATAAATATACCAATAAAATGAATCTCCTCTAAAAGAACATTCTAACACATCTAATAATTTCTTCTAAGCACTCACGTCCATACCAAAATTCATTTTCCTATACATCAATAATCGTATCCTTCTTTATCAATTGCTACTCAAGATAAAAAAATTCATGTCGTCAATCGTAGTTAATAAATTCATTCTATACATAAAGCACACGTACAGCCATGAGAGATACATTTATCTTTCGCAATTATCGAACGAAAGTTTCTCTCTAACTACTCGCTCGAACAGTTTAAAAATAGAGACCAGTTTCGTTTGTTCCAGGATACCGAACTCTCGTTTTATCGCGAGAGGAATAAAGCGCACGCTCGAATCTGCATTTATTTCAGAGATTTAAAAATTCTAACGTCGAGATACCAAGTACAAAATCCGCAATTGGAAAAAAACAACACAATGCGACAGCGATAAGGACCGGCAGTTGAAATAACTGAAACGATTGTTAGTGTTATTTATGCTCGTGGAAAATATTTTAAATACGAGGATAAATAAACTCTTGGCAGACCGCTGACGTTAATCAAGCTGATTTATACCCGGGACCCTGTCAGCATTGCATAAAACTGATGATTCAGTGAGATAAGCGCCATACGTTAAAAAGAATCACAGAATTGAGAAATTTAAAGGATTTTAAATTCCAGATTTCATCGCTGAAGAGCCGAAGAGATTTCATAGCTGTTTAATTGACTTTCGATTTCGAATAATATAATTATTTCAGGTTTAAGACTGACACTAATTTCTCCATGAAGTACATTTTTACATTACAAACTGAATTCGTTCTGATTTTCGAAATTGTTTTTTTTTTATTGTGCAGAATATTATAAATTAATTCTTATAAGTCAAAAATATTCTGTTGCACCAGGTAAACATTTGTGATTGTAATTTTAAGAAAGACGGAGGGGTACGAAAGTAAAATCGGAGTTTGGGCCAGATTTGGCAAGCAGACCCATTCACTTTTTTTCCTAAGGCCCAGAATATTACAGAGAACTACAATCAAGTACGTAATTGTATGAGAGTAAGAATTTCATAATTGTTAGTTATCAATTGCCACTTTTTTTTATCAAGGCATGGTCTTTGCAGTTATAATATATTATAGTTGTACTTCTGTAATTTTATCATTATAGTATTATTTCAATTATTTTTCTATTTGTCATTAAACAACACAAATCTCTGGAATTCCTTACAGTGAAATTCTTTCAAATGATGTTAAATGTATTATGCAAAAATCTATTTTTGAAGTAATACTCTTTAATTAATCTTCGTATGCAACCAAAATTTTGCATTAAAGAGGGTAAATTATGTCGTTTAATTTCTCACGGTGTCTTCAATGTGCTTGCTTAAATCTACGGCACAGAGAGACAAACAACACAGTTGGAAAAGACGTATGTACAACCGCGGTCATTAATTCGCGCGGATTTAACTGTTCGATCGTTCTGGTCAATCCACGTGAATTCATGATGCAGAGTCTACGGTATACAGTATAGACCTTACGACACTACCAGCTACATTTAACACATGTGAATGTACACATCCGAAGAGAACGAAGAATTAATCTGTTTCTCTGATACGTATACATATTGTGTCGCGTCTACGGTGACACGTAAGCAATCGGACATGATAGATAGTGAAAGACAATATTTTATTAAAACTTGAGACACCTGTAAATGCTCGTCTCAATGGTTATTACCAGACTGCGGATTTTGATGCATTTATGATAAATTAAATACGGCTAAAATATACAAAAAGGACATAATATAAAAATATATCTAAAATATCGAAAGTATGGTATTTGTTGTAATATTTATTGAGTGCAATAAATCCCTAGATAGGTTTTCCTATCTCACCTGCATTTGTGAAACTCGAAATTTGCATAAACATCCGGAGTCTAGTTATTACAGTTTTCGAATGATTTCAAGCTTTAAATTTTTGTTAAAACTCGAGGCTCCTTTAGTAAATGTTTGTGTGACTGGTTATTGCAGTTTTGCGAGTGATTTATGGGTGATGCTAGAATGTACACCAAAGAAATAAATTTTCTAGGTGAAATAGAAAGTTGTGGAAAAGAAAGGTGAAATAGATATTGTAAAATTTTAACTAAAATGACTGCGTATATTTGTATTTGTATGTCCATACCGCATTGTATAACTCTCCTTCACTCATAAGTACATTAATATTAAGTATATTAATTTAATAAAAAATGTTGATATAAATGGGAATTCAAAGAATAAGTTGAACATAATATTGGAATCCGTATAATAAATTAGACACGTCATTGTACATTATTACGAAATATCTGTATTACATATCAGCAGTCTAAATAGGTTGAACCATTTATACCAGAATTTAACATTGGAACTATGATATTATATCTATTACATTTAAATATACTAAATAGCTGTTGTGGGAAAGAGAAATATAAAGATGAGGAAAGGATCAAGTAGAAAATTTTGATTTTATAAAATAACTAGCTGAAAGTTCCCGCGCTTCGCTACGGTTTAATCGAAACTAAAAGAAAAACCTTAAAATTTCGAATTTTTCAAAACCCTTTCTTAGTGAGCACCCAAGGGGAAGGTATGTTCCAAATTTCATTGCAAACCGTTCTGTGGTTTTTGAGATTTCGTGATGAGTGAGTCAGTGGTACTTGAGCTTTATTTACATAGAAAATGGAATATTTACTCTATGACCCCCTATCAATTGGAGGAATTTTTAGAAAGTACGGGGATCCGATCATTTTGACCACCGTGATAGTTTCAGTGTTAAAACGAAGAATACCAAAGCGGTTAAACACACGGATTCTTACCAATTTCTTATAAATATTTCCCTTTCCAATGAGTTCATACTCTAAATATTCCACGTCTTATAACATAAGTTATTTAACTAATTAATTTCTCTGCCAATTAACACTAGATTTACGGATTCAATTTGACTCATTCGAAATTTGATTACTACATATATAATATATTAGTTGTTTAATTTTTTAATAATAAATCTTTCTTTTCAATTGAGTTGGAACTATTTTCTTTGCAAAAAATTTCAATTTTCTTGTATGATTCAAATTGGATCGCTTCAGAAAAATAGGTAAATCAATATCCGTAAATCTAGTGTTAATTCAACTCCTTCCGAACAGCATATTTAAGTACAACAAATATAACGTCATCGCTATTAAAGCAGAGTTAACAGGAAATTCTAATAGTGATCGCTTGATCTTTCTCCAAAAATTAATTCCCAAAATACACTTGCAAATGTACAATATCAACAACTTATTATATAATATTAACAAACTTCTAAAAGCTTCCTTTGCCGTGCACATCCCCGTACGAAAACATTCAGAGAAATCACGTTGCAATTAACGCGTCAACCTCCTCGTCAAGAAGCATTTCCAGTTACGTCTGACCAAACTGTCCACTTCCACTTCCGGTTCTCCGTCGCCGCTCACACTCGCATCGTCTTTAATCCCTGTTTACTCGAGAACCCTACGAAAGGTGTGGTACGAACGTGATCGATGCCGGAAAGCCACGATATGTCGTCGACGTTATGGCCATTAAGATAAATAGAGAGACTCCATGGTAGGTAGAAGCTGACTATAAACAGCATTGCCGACTGTCAGTCCGTCCGCCATAGAATTGCGTCTACTTTCTCCATCTGCCACGACTGGGAACTCGTAAATCCAACCTTCGTCGTTTTATATCAAACTATTCAGAACAAGACGATGCAACCGAGTGCATGATTATCAATTTATGCAACCCAAAGAGCTAATAAAATCGAACGAATAAGAAATCTATGGGTTGCATAAGGGAAAACAATGAAAGTAGCGATATAGGAATAATTTATTTCTCGAGGATATTTCGTATGGGATTTTTTTTTCGGTTAGATATGGGGAACTGGTGCTGGTCGATCATGTGGGTCGACGTTATTATTAAGTTGTCGTTGAATGCGTACGTAAAGGTTCGTAGAAGGAAATGGAATGTTGTTCTTTGGTACCGGATGTAGGGTTGGCCCATTTACTTTGACGGAGTGTAAACGACGAGGGAGAAGTGATATAGAAACTTCTTTGTTGTAGTTTGTCGGCCCGACTTATGAAACTGTAGGAAAATTTTGGAAATCTAGTTGGTGAAGAGAGAAAAGATGGAAAATGTATATTTATTTTAGATTATAATAAAAGAAACAATGGTTTGATTATTTGCGCTGAGATCTGCTGTATAGTAGTAAAAGCACCTGGAGAGTCTAGTTTTATATAATTGCTCTAGAAGAAATTTTATAACTTCTACATTTTGCGGTGAATGAAGTGAATAATAACTTGATAAATAAATTCCAGGAAATAGGTTGATTGGAATAAAAGTGACTTGCTCCTTGGAACTTGGCTTGGTATAAAAATCTTTTTGCTATCTTTGATTAGTCTGGCAATGACTACATTTAAAAGAAAAACTGGTATAATTGTTGACACAATAATTACATACAATCTGTTTCGTCATATTTTAAATGCTCAGTGAAACATAACTCAACAATGCCACAATGAAATGTGATACTTGTAGTGGTCGAGCTTCTATTACAATTCAATATTACCGCTCCCCATAATTAATTAATACTATAATATTTCAACATACAAAAATCAACAATACGTCAGTTTCAAAAAGGCCTGTTACATTCATCTCAAAATGCACGTGTTAACTTTCCTGAAGACACGAGTAACATTTATAAAGAATTGTCGCAGCCAAGTACGAAATAATTATTAATTATCAACACCGAGGTATAATAGGATTTAATTTGCTCGTCATATTTCGCAGAAATAAGAGAAGTTCGATTGTATAATACTCCCGTGTCTCGTACGTAGTAAATGCAGCAGAAAGAGGTAAGACTAATGATTGGAATTGTTAATTATGCACGAACAACGCTCACTAGCTGCCTTAACGACGTAAACTGCACCGTTGGCGAATATGGATCGTAGGAAAATGAAGCAAATAGAAATTTCGACACGCTCGCAACCCGCTGGCGTTTCTTCATCGAGCAGTTTATTTCTTGCTCTATGAGTACCACTGAATTATATTAACGTTTCGTAGGCAAATTCGATCGTCAGGTTTGCAACGACAGTGTTGCAGTTATTCAACGTCATCATCTTCCGCGTTAATTGATTCAGAGTGTTCTACTATCCGGATGCATTATTACCGGTGTGATGAATGTATCAATAAATTCAAAACCTATTATTTGCATGAATGAAATTCAGTCGAACGACTTTCGTTCGTTAATAGACATTATGACAGTAACGAGTGGATTATTACGATTTGCAGTTATAGGGAAAATGGTATTCAAATTACTTCGCCATGAAAATGGGAGTTCTATTGCAAGATGATTGCGAGAGATAAAATTTATTCATTTGTTTGAAATTTAACAGCTTCTCTTACTATTGTTACAAATTGTTGTAACGAAATTGCCTCCCCTATATTTGATATCGATTACCAGAATGATAACAACGAGTTGCAAATGTTAATATTGATTTAATGTCAAGAGAGTTGTCTTTGAGCTGAGAGTTTGGACCTGTTAAAATAAAGTTATTATTTTGTAATCTTTGAGTTGTTTCAAAATTGAAATTTCTGCCTTACAAATATAAATTTGGTGATTGAAAATTATATTAATATTTTTGGTTTTTACTTTGAAGATCGAAAGAGATTATCTAAACAAATATTCTTTTTGGGGATTGTTTGAAAGAGAATCATTTATGGAGCACCTAATACACATAACATGACACACATAACATTCATACTAAAATTTCAAGATATAATCACCGAAACTCTTAGAGAACTTAAGCAGAATATCCTTAAAGTAGTTAAAGTATATAATGGCAATCAAGGAGCTACTGAAGACATATCACTTTCGAATCTTAGCGTCAATTTTCCAAGCATTATAACTTATATACTGCATTTAACCCTTTTATTGCCGGACGACGATATATCGTCGTTAGAAATCGTGCTAACACTGGGCATCGAAGGGTTAATATTCAATTTCCAATACGATATCAATAATTTAATCACACATAATTGTAAATATACACTTTTTATGCTCCATATTGCGTGTTCTATCTACACTATTGCCAATTGACAATTCTTTTTATTTGAAATTACATTTATTCAATCAATTTTTGCGGTCGTCACTAAAAGGGTTAAAGTACTACCTAATTAACAATTCCAAAAACATTAAATACAACACGGTAAGCTAATATAAATTCTTTTTTTAATTTCTAATTTACAATCAGGAAATAGATGTTCTTTTCATCTAATAAATCAACAAAACCCATCCATTGATCCATTGCACGTCTATCCAAAAACAACCGCTGTAATGGCGATTCGCGATCATCCCTTAATCTTTTCCCTTAGCCATCGCCACAAAGACATCGCTTAGATTTACCTACCTTGAGAATGATACAAATCTTTATTAACCCTTTGCACTCGGAACAATCTCTGACCTTATCTATTATAACTTGCTACTATTACAATAATATTATCAACTTGGTGGCACTTTACTATTTACCATCTTGTACCATTTCAACAGAATATACAGGTAAACATAAATTTCTCAAAATGTCGCGGTGAAGGAAGTTCATCCACTCTAATCGCTAATAAATTCGTAGGTTTCCTTAGGGGTTGGGGCGGGGGCAGACGAGAGATATGGCGGACTTACGGTGTCCTCTCAGGTGGAACATCGGAGTGCAAAGGGTTAATATTTGTATATTATAGTTTAACACGGTTTATCCTGCGCACCTTGCGCTAGAAGACTCCAATTAAGACACGACTCTAAGGCCGATCATTGGAATTTCCGGTCACTTTTCGTATTTGGTTAAAAAAGCGAAGCTTGTATAGCTAAAAGATCATTAATAATCTTACAATCAGCTGATAACAACCTTATAGTATAGTGCGACAACTGAAAGATGGCTAGGGAGAGATAGAACCTCTAGCTTTTAACCGCCTGTTCCCACCATCTTATATTTGAAATCATCAAACTGAACCTTTTGAAGTAAACAAATATGTGGAGTGTTTACTTTAGGAAACTGGGTTTGAGAATTTCAAAAATGAAATGACAGGAATCGGCAATTGAAAAGAAGAAACTCCGCCGCTCCCTAGCCATCTTTCAGTTTTCGGACTGTAGTAACAGTGTTAAGAAATAAACCATTTTACAACCCAATGGTATTATCATTGTTATACTGCACCCTCTCTCTTACATACTTTGCTATGCAAAAAACTGTAATTTTGCAAATCACGATCTTTCTTTTTATTTCAATTATCTTCAAAAATCTGTATACCTTTGTCAGGACTCGATAGGATCGTTCGCTATCAAGAATATAATTCACATAAACATAGTTGAAACCAAGCACTCCGGTATCTCTGTCAGTAACGTAACATGTAAATTCAGTGTTATCGCTTCAACGGAAAACCAGTCTGTACGACGTTGAATGAAACGTATGCAAACTATCCATCGAATGGGAAAAAATGTTCCGTCTACGCTACATACTCACGTGGCTATTTAAGGGTTAATCGTTTTTCCGTCTGGACCGTGTAACAGTATTAATCCGTCATTATCTTCGAGAAAAAAAAGTCAACGACGATAATACCGGTGCCGGCACGTGGGCGAACCAGAATGGGCACGGTTTCTCGTTGGTCATGGTTGGCGTACCACCAACTGCTCATACGTCCTCTCGAGCGATCTATCTCGCTCTTTTTTACCTCCCCTACCTTCGCCTGAAAAACGATTAAGCCAGAGACCTTAATGGATTTTCCGAGTGTGCCCCTTCGCTTTTGGTTTTGTCTCCGCAAATTGGGTTAGTCTCCCTCGGAAGGAGCTTCTTCCTTTTTTCTTCTCATTCGGTTCCCGTTCATGCTACTCCTCGTCTCTTCTCTTTTCTTCCACTTTTTCGCTTTTTTTTTTGGATATTAATGATCTTTATCCACTCTCCATTTTCAGCGATTCTAACGGCAAAGGAAGGAGGATGTGATTCGTCGTGTTCAGTATTTTGAGAGTGACATTTTTTTAATTGACAGTTTTTTGGAAAACTTTCAATGTAAAGGTAAGGAATTATTGTTGTGTAACTATTTGAAAGTTTCTGAATTAGGATTTTTTTAACATTCGATTGTCGGATTCTTAGTTTTTTAAATACATTTTTTAACACCAAAATTACCGACGTTAATTCTATTATATTTCAATATATTAAATACGTATTTGGGAAAAAGAGAAATGAAGAGATGGAAAAGATTATCGATTCTGTATTCTATATTTTATAAAATCAACGTACAATATTTATTCTATGACTGTTCTATAAACTTGGGAAACTTTTGGAAAAATTGGGAACGAGTTATTTTGACTTTTTTGGTTGTTTAAGTGTTAAATTTATAGAGGAGCTGTGCAGTAGATATTATTTATAGATAATATTTCATACCCATCTTGTAATACACAAATTACTTAACTAATCGTATTTTTTGTCGCTTGTATATCGTATATCTAGTGTTAAGGAGCTAAATAACTAAATAACGCGTCGTGTTTGGAAACAATTTTCGCGCAAATAGAAAAGGATTATTGGTATTCAGAATTTTGCAAGTGAAATTTCAGAGAGACTTGATTTTGTGAGATATAAGAGGCTGTCGAAGCTGAATATTAATTTTTTATCCAACAAATTACTTCCATTTTTAACAGTTAGCAATTTTAATATTCAGAGAGCAGCGAATTTTGCAAGTAAGATTTCAGAAAGTCTTTCTAGATTGTTGAAAAAACAGAAATCACTGAAGTTGAATGTATTTTTACTTTTACTCATTCTTATGTAATATGGATTTGTGAAAAATTTATAGAAGTTAGACATCAAATATCCTTTGCACTTTATAGTTTCCAATACATTGTTCAAAGAGTAAAGAATTACCAGGATTTCTTTAAAAAAAAGTACCCCTTTTTAAAGTACGACTTGTTATCGAAATCAAATATTTCTCCTTTCTATTTTTACATTTATAAGATATATAGTTAAATTTTAATACATTTTTTATTATAAAGAAGAATTTAAGAAAGTGATTAGATAATTCCCTGCTAAGGGGTGTGCAATCGAATGGTTTTCATCCATCGTGAACTTTTCTCGAGTGCCGCAAAAGAAGACATCCCTATAAAGACAAAAGAACTCTAAATACTCGAGAACAATCGAACGACAGATTTTCTCGGCTTGTTATACAAAGTTACGAAGTCTAGTGAAATCACTGCAGAGACTGTAATGTTCCGTGATTTGGTTCTTTTATTTTTCATCCCACTTAGCACACAACGTGTCTGAACCTTACGCCACGCAGTTCGACGGTAATTAAAATCGTTAAATCTGAAGACTTACGACGTAAAGCAATTACCTTTACCAAGGGTTTATTCAAATTGTATCGCGCGGGTTATATAATATCTTGCACTCTGAATCGTTAATCGACACTTGCAAACTCATTGCGAGTCAAATTATAAAGGTCAATGATGTTGGAACGAGAACATTTCAAAAAGTTTTCAATCTATTTTTGCACCTAATGATTGTACAGTTTAACGCTAGTTCTGAAGAGAAAATTAGAACGATTCATTATATTTTGTTATATAAGATCATGAAAATTCTAACGCTATTACTCTTTTAATTTTCGTAGTCTGTTTTGTAGAATGTGACCAATTAATCATTTCGATAAAATGCTTATGTAGGTCAGAATTCTTTCATTAAAACTAGATCTACGGCAATCGTCAAATTGCTGGGTTCCTATTTTTTAAATATTTG
This sequence comes from Cerceris rybyensis, assembly GCA_910591515.1. NCBI lineage: Eukaryota > Metazoa > Arthropoda > Insecta > Hymenoptera > Crabronidae > Cerceris > Cerceris rybyensis. The sequence continues at coordinate 12,180,391 of OU342795.1, forward strand.
CTCAACACGACAGAGAAGCAGTGCAATAAATATTTCAATTGTATCTTATCATATACAAATAACTTGACTGACCGTATTTTTTGCCATTTGATCCATCTTTTTTCAAATTACTTATTTAATATATTTACATACGTCTATAGGTTTAATACCTGAAAGATTGCGTTTAATGAATGATTAGTAGTAACGAGATACTATAGTCATTCGTGGTTGCGAAAAAATAAACCCTATGAATTGTCTTACCATCCCTTTTGCAGTTTTTCATGTTTAATTACTATACTTAATGCAACGTCCACAGGTCTACTATTAAATGTTGATAATAGAATTGAAAGAAGTTGAATCATTGTATAATTACTTTTTTTTTAAATTATTTATTTTCATTAACGTTAACCCTCTATATTCCGAATTTTCAGTGCTACCCGAAGGCGAGTTTCATGTTAGTACAATTAGAAAATGATAAAAATACTATTTGAAATAATGGGTTAAACCTGTATCTTAAATATTGTATTGTAAAGAATTTCATGATTTTCATGAGCTGAATTTTAGTATTTGGCAATGCTAAAAATATGACTTTGAAGAATAGAAGCCCTACGTTACCTCAAAGTCACAGGGGCTCATAGAGGGTTAACACGAAGCTATACACTCCGTAAACATTTGAGAAATTATGAACAGAAGTGTACATGTCATTACGTACAATCAAACCAGCAGATGCAAACTGCAAGACAAAGTTCGGCGTAAATTATAATGAACATCGTTAGCACAGCTGTTGTGCAATATGCTTTTGAATATTGCCAGCGAAAGTTGTGTAATACGTTCGAGCTAAATGCTTGAGATTATGTTGCGGTAGAAGTAAGTCGACGTACCATCGCCATAAATTTATGATGGCAATATTATTCCTGCTGATGTTTTGCATTCAATCCGTATGATATAATCTTTCCAATGCACACTGATTTTTAACTATTGCCTCGTAAGCAATTTGGTAATTAACGATATACTCCGGGATATTTCGTTTGATGGAAAGGAAATATTTGTCGAGTTTTTTCCAAAATACTGCAACGAGTTCCATAAGAGATGGAAAATATAGACAATATAGCAAGGGATATGATTTAAAGAATTTCTAAGTGAAAGTTGAAATTGTTGATTAACCCCTTAGCCTACAACTACGTGTGAGACTCGTCAGAAAATGGAATAGGAAATTTTGAAGTCTTCCAAAAACTATTAAATTGACAATATCAACCAATCACGAAAGTCTCATTATTTATGTACTGTTAATATCACGGTCAGTTATACGAAATATCAGAAATCAGTGAAAACTTTTGATTTCAGGAATTAACTTTGTATCTTTGCACGCCCTATCGGAAAAAAATCGTAGGTTAAGGGGTTAAGAGTAGTAACAGATAGTAGAGACAAGTTAATAGATTCTTGAATACTGTCAGATGATAAAGAGAGAATATATTGAGCTTTTCTAATTATATTAAAATTTAACAAGTAAGCCAAAATTACATCCAGCGTAATTACAATACAAGATATTTAAAGAAATTTGATCAATTTAAATGGTCACAAATCAGGTGGTAGAGGAGATGGTGACATTCCTTTCTTTAAAACATTGTTTTCTGTCTAAACATCTTCATCCCCGATCTATATATTAATTTTAAAACTTTTCATTTGTTAATTGTTATATTCTCATTTTTAACATTTATTTTTGGCTTCAACTTGTCTGACTATTTCGCAAAAACATATTATTTTAAGGGAGTTCCAAAGTATCGAAGCTAAGTATATATATATAATATATATCACATAAAAAAATTTCCCAGAGCTCAAACCATAGCCCTTCTCGTCTTTTTATTTATTTACACTATTAAAACAATTTTCATTGTCCCTAATATCTCTCCGCCACTTGCTACAACATTTAGAAAACACTTTTGGTTTATCCTGTCATTTAAAATTCTCTTATCCAAACTGTCTCTCATTACTTCAAAAAAAGGAAATTATGCCGTATATAAGACCCATCTACTTTGCAAATGTTACAAGTCACTTTACCATAATGAAAAATCGCGATTTTTTGCAAAAAATGGTAACAATACTTTCAGACACTAACGCCCTGAACATCTTGATCTAAAAAGGAAATAACTTATGCAAGTTTGAAAATAAACTAATTATAAATATATGGATGTACTTTACTATAAAAAAGAAAAACAAGAAAGAAGACGATTCCAATTCAAATCTTAACGTTTCTCAACCAATTCTTCACGAAGGCTACGAATATTTACCTTATTTTCTTATATTCTCGACTTATTTTTCATTTCTGCCCTCCACCTATTTTCTTTATTTTTCATAACCATGATTAATACAACGAATTAGAAAGGATGGAAAAGAGGGAGAGAAGGAGCGATCTTTAACCCGCGGGTTGAGCCGCGGTGAAACGATATTAAAGCCGAACGGCCAAAGCGGCCGATCGTTACGGGACGTCGGATAAATGACGGAGAACGGAATAACGTCCCGAGTGACTTTTGTCATATATATTATCCGTTAAGGCTTCCTGATAATTGACATGGCGTTTACGTCGAGGCTAAGGACGTTATTGGTAATTTACCGAGATCGAACGTCGACGTCGACTTTTATGGATAACGAAGCGGCCAAACCGATTCTCGATATTTTACGAGCTTCTTCCGATCGTTTTCTCCGTTTTTTTCGTCGTCTCATAATGTTACGTAGCAGCCTATTGGGTTATTGGTGATATCGTTTAAGGGTCTTTTTTTTTAAATTGTTCAAACTTTGAAGTTCTTAGTAATTGTGTTGGAAAATAGAGGTGTGAGTTTGCCTTTTGGTTTGGGGTTGTTTCGAAGTACTTGCTGAGTATTAGAACGATAAAAGTGAAATGTACAGGGTGGCCTAAAAATTGTGCATTAATTTTTTAATTAACACTTTACCGACCGGTAGTCGATTAATCGACTTTTCGGGCCCAACACTTTTGGGCTTTTAACTTATTAATTGGTCGCTATGGAAATTAATAAATTGTTATTTTTCATTGCGGTTAACTGTGCCAAGGACTCAGTGAAGAAACTTTGCTGTTTTCGAAGAGATATCAGTATCAGGGAAATATTTGCGTGCAAGTGACCGATCAGAAGGGGGTAAGATGTTAAAAAGTACCGGTCGGTAAAGTGTTAAATACGCACATTTATACTTTTGTAAAGAAGAAATATAAGTAGTTCTTAGCAATTGTTTTTAATAGGTTTTTTAGATTTGGTACTTTAAGGTGCCACCATTTTGCGAATAATTTAATTATAGCTGTGGACGTCCTTATCCTATTCATCATATGTTTCTTGTAATTGCGACTACAATTTCTACTAAATTAAAATTAAATTCCTACTTTACCATAGAAAAAAACACAATAATTAATAATTGAGTCCTCTGCCATTGCTGCAATAAATGACTGACGCTATTCAATATTAAACTAGATTTGACAAAAAGTAACCAAAATTCTAAAATTTTTAATCAATTTCAACACTGGAAGAAGAATGAATTCAAAGCTTCAATCGTATAAAATCAAACTCCGAATTTCTACTTTCCGTTCAAACTTCCCGCTCAAAAAATTCTTCAAACTTCACGCTCCAGGAAACGTATTAAATCAATAAAAAAAATTCAGAGATTCAAATTTCACCGTCAAAACATAGCTAACTGAGGAGGAAATCTTTCATCATGATTTTTCACATTTTACGCAAACATCTGCAGTTTCAAAACTCCATTACAGAAGAAGTTTACAAACAAATCTGCTAAGAAAGCCTTCTCAAACTTAAATAAAGATTAGAAAGAATTATTCTCGCTAGATACGCGAAAATAACGAGAGAGGAAAAATGACAAGCATTCGATCGCAGAGATTTGTCTTACTCAATTCTCGAATTTTTCCAACAATCTTTTTCAAATCGCGAATTAATTTCTTCGCAGAGCCGCGGAAAGTGGAATTTGAAAGATCGAATTTGTCGATTCCAACAATTCCGCGATAACCATTGAATAACGTATTGTAGTTTGATCACATGAATTTAAAGAAGCGCTATCAATCGAAAGCGTTGACATGCCTTGATAAAACGATGACAAAGAATGTAATTCATTAAAGATTGAAATTGTTTCAGTGTTTTCATCAAACTTTAACGAGCCGTACGTGGAATTCGTGAAATCTCTTTTTACCAGCTGATTCGTGAATGAGGCGTACGCACACATAAAACATGCAATTTCGTGTTCTATGGAGAGAACGAGTGGCAAACAATAACCACATAAATTTAATCTACCATTTTGGCGGAGAGAGAAACACTGATATGCGTGTACACGTACAGAACGTATGAATTATTAAACTTAACTTATATCGTATTCTGCACAGCCCGAAACATCATTTGCATTCGTTTCTTCGGTTTATGTAAATTATTAAATGTAGTGGACTTTCTATCATACTATACTCACTGTAGAAAGAAAGAGAAATACTATAGGGTATTTTCTTTCATTACTTACTTTGCAATCAACTATGTTTCACTGCTAATGCTAACTTAACACTAGATTTACGGGCACTAAATCTTATATACTTAAATGTATTAATAATTGCTTTGAAAAAGGGGGGATCAACCGACAAGCAAGATGACCAATTAAGTAATTTGTATATTATCAGATACATATGAAATATCTACTGCATCGCGCCCCTATATATCAGAAAACCCTTTCTAATAAAGTAGAAATCCGTCAATTTGACGATTTTCGTGGATGTAGTATTCAAAATTTGAATTCTTACGCGCTGAAAGGAATTTGCATGAGGCTTCGTTAAATAGTCGATAGTTAGATAAATTAGTAGGCTCTATAAAACTACTGAAAGGGAGATTTTTCATTTCTTTCAAGATTTAAGAAAGTTTCATTATAAATTTTAAAAAGTTTCTGGTTGTGTCAGACGTTTTTACAGGGTTTTCTCAATTTCTTGATAACATTAAAAAGGTCTCAATTTTTGTCATCAATGACCCCATATAAAATATTTACATACTGCCAGTTTAAGATAATCATAACTTTATAAAAAAATCGAATTTTCCTCAGGCTAAAAAATGTCTTAAATAACAAAATGACGGGTATTTAAAATAGACTTGTTTAAACTGGAATTACCTTCATGTAAAAGCATTTAATTACAAGGAAACTTGTTGACTTCCAACATTTAAGTAATGGCGGATCGAAAACTTAACTCATTGGAAGAGTAGAAACATTTTTCTCATGGTGTCTCGCATCGAAATAGCTCTAGAATGTTAATATTGACATCTCTTCAATTTCTCTCGACTATTTTCTATTAATTGATGTTAAATCATAATTCAGCATTAAAAATGCATACCTATCCTTTTTATAAAGCATAAAGATCCTTTTTATAAATGATTTAAAATCAGTATCATTATTAATCTAAACAAAGTAACAGCATGAAAGTTAACTATAAATTAAACAATTATTACAGAGCACGTTGTATTAAAATCTGAAATAATTGGAGAAATCTTTTGATCACATGTATCTAATATCATTTTAACATAAATAACAAACATACCTATATATAAAAACTATATAATTTCATGTACATTCTATATGCACTTCTTTTATCCCTATGAAAATATAACACGTCATTGTAATATACTTGTCACTTATCAAAGTCTTGTCACTAAATCAAAGTCAAGCGAGTATCATCCTTAATCTAAACAAATTAACAGCAAGAAAGTTACTATATTTATAAATAAATCAGTCACTTTTCGCCCACGGTTATAAATCTTATCAACTAAAATTAATTAAAAAAGTCTTCGAAGCATACGAATACAGCATGTTAACAAAATCTCTAGTGATTATTGCTAAATCCTGGGAATATTTCATCGAAAGACGTGGAACGCAACGATCGATATGAACATATTCACGCAAAACAACGTTCCTTCTTCGAGCGCGTGTTAATTGTACGTTCACGTCTAACAGCGTGCAATCACGAGAAACCAGTTGCAATCGGGTGCATTGATCGTAATCGATCAAGCCTTCCGGCAAGCGAAGGTATCCCCGAGGGTGCAAAGCTCTCGAGTAGAGGGTCTGTGATCGATCGCGAAGAAACACCACGGGGAATAATTAGCTCGAGACGTTAATGATACGCTGCCGGTTGTCGCGATACATTGTTAAGCAGGTTAACGTTGCTAAGTACCAAGCAAACGACACGGACTTCTAGCGATGGGAAATCTGATGTCTGTTAACGGAAACTCCCTTTATTCTGTTTATTTGCTTGGATTTTATAACACCAACTGCTATGGTTATTTCGTGTTGTAATAGATTACACCATTATCCTATACTCAGCTCTATACGTCAGTTTTTGTAGAACTGAATGTGTATGGTTGCCATGGTTAACACTAGATGTATCGATGATTAATTTAATATATTTAAAATTGTCAAATAAATCTTTCCGAAACAATTGAATGAAGGGGGCAGAAAACTTGATTGATTCAATCGCTTACAATCTTCCAGATAGACGTAGAAGATTGAATAAGAAACAGCATTAGAAATTTCAGGAAAATTTCAAAAAATTCAGGGCAAGTAATTTTGACCACATTGGTGGACCCATTGTTATCATTGAATCTACCATGCTGAAATGACTCATGCTGATTTCACTTCTACATTATAAAATCTAAAGTAGGTAATTAATTATCCCTTGATTTTTTTTGCCAGGAAGTTGCTCAGTGTATCTTAATTTTAGTAAATATGCCGTCAGTAGTTTTGGTGTTAATTTGAATAGCAAGCGCAATATGGCATTCAGTCGTAGATGATTATACTCTAAAATGAATTATATTCCTACACATATTGATAGAAGATAATTTGTATTGTAACCAGAATTGCATTTCATATCATCCTATTTTTTAAAATTATTGTTAGTTGAATCATTAATAATATTTCGTCTAGATTGTACTTAACCCCTTCGGACCCCGTGCACATTGTAATGTACATAATACTTTTCGTGCTGTATTTTATTACGTATAGGTTTAAAGTTAGTTTCAACACCTAATGAATTTTATTTTTTTATACAAATATTTCTCAGGATCTACTTAATGTTACAAATTTTGCTTAAGGACCATATGTCCATTAAAATGTACATTTAAAAATTATAAACAAATAAATATTTTCTTGAACGAAAAAAAATTCGGGTCTGAAGGGGTTAACACCTTAAGAACCGCTGTAAATCATACAGGACCGGTCCTCAAGATGTTAAATGGTTCAGAGTCCAAGAATTTTATCTCTTTACATACCGTACTCACTGATGTGCTTATTTTGGCTTATATTTTTTAGCTTCAATTGCTATGATAATTTTAATTGGGACCTATTGTTGTAGTTGGTTTATGAAAAATATGTTTGATATGTAATGGGGAATTTAAACTTGGGCACCTTGATTGCGAGTCGCAGATGTCATCCTACACACCATAGCACCCTTAAGGAAATTAAATTAATAGACACTGATACAGACTGGTGTTTCAGCAATTAATCAACCTCCCATACCTTCATCTAACCATTATTTCACCTACTTGTAACACTCACAAGCAAGAAAAGTCGTACACAAATAATTTTAAATTATTGAACTTCAATTTAATTTACCTATATTATAATAATTGGATTGAAATTGAAGCCTACTAATTGAGAATTCAAGCTTTTAACACCATAGCCTCCACAAATTGTCTGTTCTAAGTCGTGGAACTAAAAGCTATAAAAGTGGAAGTATCGATGTTTTCTGGTGGAATGGATGTTAGGTATAAAATAGTGTCTTATTTACACAATATTCAAGTTATAGCTATGGTGCAAGGTGTAAAGTATTGTAAGAGGCTCCGAAGTGTGAGCTCCAAGTCCGGTTTCTTGGGAAAAGTTCGATACGATCGCGTGGAAAGTTCGATAAATTGTAAATACACGTCCAAGTTATGATACGTCACCAAGTCCGAGATAGTTTGCTGAAGTTCTAACACAATGTTCGAGTTCTTATAAAAGGCTGATAAATTCTAAGATGCCGCCAGCAAATGTGAAACGTTCGATGAATGCGAATTCTTTTAACATACTGCCAAATATTATTTGGATAAATCGGTGGTTTAATTTAATCGATGATTAAAATAGTTAAAAGATTTTAAGCCACTTTTGTCTCTGATTCTCACTTGAAGATTTTCACATTTTACAAGTCTGTTACTACTCAATTTAGTTACTGCACTTATTTCTTAGATTAAATGTGTTCAAGACAATCAGTTTTCGAAATATTCGAATTAGTAATTTTCATGTATTACTTTGATCTGCACGCGGTAACATTTCTATCTCTAGGAAAAGACAGCAAAACGAAATTAATGGAAAAGGGAGCTAATTTTCAAAAACTAGATATTTCTGATAGCCTGAGTTTTCTAGGTAACATTAAGTTGCATTATAGACAATAATTATATATAATTTTGAGAGAACTAACAGTGCTAATTTCAAATGCAACAATCCACAGTTTCAGAAATCGAGTCTGTAGATTTATGTGGAATCTATAGTGACACAAGGTGTCTTACAATGTTAAAAGCTTTCCCATTCCTCGTAGAATCCCTGTGTCTCTCTCTCTTCCTTCCTCGTTTTCTCTTTATCTCTCTGTCTGTCTAACTGTTTCTCTTGGTTCCGACTGAAAGGCTCGTCTCTCCTCGATTAGCATTAATCTTTCAAGGAGGAAGCATGGATTTACGAGGGGCGCCCTCTATCTCGAGGAATTCCGGGGACAGTCTGCTGTCGCAATTAAGGAACAAATTTAGACGGGCCCTTCTCAACGTTACTCGCCCGGCAAAAAACACCTCGACCGAATTTATGCAGGAACTCAATGAAATTATCCTGCGGGGGCGATAAATGATTTTTAACGGTAGCACTAATGAAGTAATGTGCCGTTGCCACTGATACTCGCACGAAATCTACCGACAATGTGTTCTAAGTGCCGATTACATCTAAAATATTCAACTTTTGGGGAATGGGAGGAATTAACGCTTTTTTGCTAATTTTACCTACTTAATTATTCCATGAATATGCGCTTGACTTTGATTTAAGCGACAAGTATGTTACAATGACGTGTTATATTTTCATAAGGGTAAAGAAAGTACATACGGGATGTACATGAAATGATATAATTTATAAATAATTATAATTATATTTGATATTTATGATAAAATTATATTAGATACATCTGATGAAAAATGTTTCCAATTTTAAATTTTAATACAACGTGCTCTGCATTAGTTTTCCAATTTATAATCCATCATGATAAATTAATTAAATGACATTTTCTAATACTACAGATTTTTAAACTCCAAAGTCAAAATTAAGTCGACAAAAAATTAATTATGGTAGAGATATAAAACGATTACAATGAAAAGTACAACTCCTAGAAATTAATCCCTCTTGACCTACGATTTCTTTTCTGACGGGGCGCGCAAAGACTCAAAGAAAATTGAGTATTAACTTTACTTCCTTACCATAACTTTTTGCAGTCATGTTTCATTAAGAAAAAAATGTATAATCTCACTTAACACTAGAACTACCAAACCAGACAAAATGACTGGTACACAATTTTCTCAAAAAATTCTCCAAGTTTATATAAGAGTCATAGAATAAATATTCTACGTCTATATCAATAAACATAAATCACCCAATCGATCAAATTTTCAGCCGCTTGATTCCCCCTTTTTCAAAGTACTTACTTAATTTATTAAAATATGATAGATTTGAGGCCGGTAGTTCTAGTGTTAAAGCTACTAAAAAATTAGTGAAAATTTAATGTACCTTAGAAACGTGTTCATTCTTTGCTTTGGTGGTTGAGAGCGGACACGTGATCATTAAGGGTTGATACCACTGTAAGGATGAACTATCCCGCAAGTAGCCCGTAAAAAGAGAGGTATTTGGCGATTCAGGATCTCGTATTCGAAAATATTCTACACGCACTAACAGATGAAAATAGTTAAACCCGATCACGGAGCACTGGTTACTCGTCGGCGGTCACGGGAGAACTGATAGCAAGGCGAGCCAAGCATCGAAATGACTTATTGTTAAGATTCTTGGAAATGATACCTGTAGGTTACCTGCTCCGAGTTCTGTTTATATTTTGACAACACGAGGCGCTCAGCGTACTCCTTGGCCAGTGAAGTGGAAATAATTACTCTCGTTGCTCGTAGAATTAATCTTAAAATTGTAAATGCAATTGAACAATATTGTTTATTTGTATAATCAAGTGTTACAAATATTGTGCATTGTTTAATGTAGCGTTAACGACACGAATTAGCTCATAAACATAAAATTTCATTGTAAAATGAGTTACATATAACAACAAATGAAGTCGTGAAAAAATTTACAAAGAATGAATTTATATTTGTAAAACAAATTATAATAGAAAGATGTCTGCTCTGTCGCCTCCTACCATTACAATTTCTCCTAGACGTTTAGGTTTTTGCATAAAAGATTGTAAAAACTTTCTCGCATATAACGTTGCATATTGCTTCAATGTTATAAACGTTTAAATATGTTACCATCATAAACTAACTTACAGACATAAAATATATTTGTAAAACGAGTTACATGTAATAACACATAAAATCATAAAATAATTTATAAAGGATAAATTTATATTTGTAAAACAAACTATAGTATTTAGAAAGATGTCTGCTCTGTTGCTTCCTACCATGAGAAATTCTTCTGGACGTTAGTGTTATTAACGTTTAAACATGTTTAAACAATGTTAAAAGAAGAAACAGCTCTCAAAATGGCGCAAAAGTGAATATTTTCCAATGTATCTTAAAAATCAAATGTCTGAAAGGAATTCTAATAGTAGGAGGCGATGAAGTAGATATTTTTCTTGAGAAAAAGATCCAACACAATTCTTGTTTTCGACTAAGAAAGTAAAATATTTCAGCGCACCTGTTTCATCCAAACCAGTATTATGATGTTTGCTTTAAAAGTACATTTATTGTTTACGAATTATTTTCTGACAATAATGGTACATTATACAAATAAGTATACTCATAAAACTGTATCACATAAATAAACAATATTGTTCAGTTACATTTTCCATTTCAAGATTATACAACTAATTAAATATAAAAGTGCATGTCACAAAAAAACATACATGATGCGGACAAATGTATTACATGTCTGAATTTTGTTTCAGATATGTCATAGTGGACAAGATACTATTAGTATTACATATTAAAACTTTCGTACCAAAGAGAAACTTTGTCTTCTAGCACCCTAACGTTAACTCTTTGTGGTCCTATGTAATTAAAACAAAATGTGTAACCGCACTTAATACAAAACTATTAACATCGTAGCAAGAATTATTTATATCTCATTGTCAGAAACATATTGACTCTTTGATTCAGTTGTTGACAATAGATTTATAATGGCAATGATAAAACTACTTTGATGGCTGAGAGTAGACGCACGATCTCTACCCGAGTCGAAAATTTCAGCAAAAAATCCTCCTAAATTACCAAATAACTTAGGATATTTAGGTTGAATATGGAAAAATATGTTACATATAAAAGAATGCAAATTTTAATTCCACAATCGCCCTAAACTTGTCCATTTTTGCCAGTTTTGCCTAGTTAAGGATCAATTTAGGCTTCATATAGCCCAAAATAATCTTCAGCATCCTTATTTAGAAAATTAATCTAAGCCCAATATTAAGGCATACATTCTATAATGAGGAGTTTTAGAATTGGATTGGAATTGGAGTGGAATGATCTAGGTCCAAAAAAATTCTCAATATCCTAAAAATTGATTTGATTTTAGGAGATTTAGAATTTATATGGAATAAAATGATAATTTAATTCCTACTTGCTCCTGAAAGCCCTATTTTTAGAATATGAGTCGACAGACTTGGAACTTCTGAAATATTTATAGGGGATGTCAGATTAAATTGGAATACAAATTTTACATGATCGGTCCATATAACTCCTAAAAATCATATTTACAGGACTTTGAGGCACGTAGACACACTAGTTGAGGATTTTGAGGTTCAAAATGGTATACATAATTAAGCGGCAAATGAGAAATCAAAAGAATCTAGGATTTGAAGTTTCTTTTTAGGCTGGACTTTTCGACTCGGGTAAGGATCAACATATAATAATATATTCCAATAAATTTTAACAAGTAATCTACCTCTCACTCTCCCCTGAAAATCACATTCTTCCATCAACACCAAAAAATTTATAATACCGTGTCAGAAACAATGTGTCTTCGATTTTTAACATCAAATCTCTACTGCCACTCACAGTAAAATATCGGAAACATCTTCCAACATATATTCCATCGAACGGCGTACCGATTAAAAAGAAACTAATACGAGTGCTCGTAAAACAAGATCTCGAAACTAAACCGCGCGAAAATGTATTCGCCGTAGCGACAGAATATTCCATCAATCCATCGAATGTATTTCGATCAATCGACCAGAGCGAGCCACGATGCACCGCGATTCAAAAAGTTCGAGCGTCGTTCCGATGGAAAAAAGCACGTTATTAAGGCCGTCCTAAGTATTGACTTTGATCTATAGCACCATTTCGATTCTTTATTTTCCTCCTTTTTACGTATTATTGCAACGTGCAATCCGCGATACGGAGTCGGCACGATTTCACGGGATATTCCGTGGGATTCGCGGCGAATGCAAGGAAACTTCAGGACAAGAGAATCGCCGGTACCAGCAATATATAAGCGATGGAGGAATTTTCGTCCTAGTCGCGAAGCCGATTGTTATCAACTGGGTCAAGAGAATGGGTTGGAAATAGTAAACCTTCCGATACCTAGATTACAATGGTTAATTTTGACGTGTATTATGATCCGATATACGAATGATTGTGTTTCTCGAATGTTATAGAGTCTTCTGTGTGTCGACGATTAATTCTCTACGAGCCCTTGCGAATTTGAGGTAATAGAAAGCAGATCTAATTGTAAGTTTCTATCCTTTAAAGATAATATTTAACTTTGCTGAAGATTGTAATATAATTCATTAACACTAGATTTACGGATGTTGATTTTATAGCTATTTTTCTAAAGTGAGCTAATTAGACTCGTACAAGAAATTGAAATTTTTTGCAAAGAAATAGTTTTAATTCAATTTAAATGAAAGATTTATTATTAAAAAATCAACCAACTAGTATATTATATGTTCCGTCGCGAAAAGCAACGGTATTTAGTAATAAGATTAAAATCGGTAACTACGATGCGAACGACGTGCACAGCTGTCCTTTCAATAGCCAATTTCAAAACTTTATTTATGACAAATAACTTCACCGTTTTTCTGGAAGGTCAAGAAAAAAGGGCCCACGTGTTTAACAGAACACTAGTAGGCTTGTAAAACATCTGGGCCTGGCAATTTCTTACCTTCCATACCTCAACAGCTGTGCACCGTCAAAATTCCGAGAAAGCGCGCGGCTTTATTACCTGGCCTAATCACTCATAGAGCACTCGACTTCCACCCCACCAAACCTCGAATTTGTCACCTGGATGGGTGGTGTCTTACAAAATCAAAGATCCACCTACATGCCTATGAGTGGTTGGGTCAAACCCCTTCTTTAACGAAAACACCCCCATGGGTGTTTAGGAAGGGAAGGGCCGAAGCGTTAAGAAGGCAAATTCCGCGCAAATTTAGTCAGAATCTCTAAACAAGCAAAATCGAAACAAATTCAGAATCGCTCGAATCCGGAGTCGACTTCTCAAAACGACATATTCACTTTGTAACATACTTTCACTTGTATCTATTTGTACAGTTAAATAATAATCAAGGTTTTAGTTTACATAAATTACTAAAATTTCCTCAAACGAAACACCTCCCACTGAGTTATCACCACCGGAAGCAATCGTTCGGGTAGCACTCGGCGATTCACTCACGCAAACGTAATCGGTGGTCGTAAGATTATATATGCAGTAATCAAATTTTGAATGAGCCAAATGAGCTTAATAAATCTAGTATTAAAAGTCAGGAAGATCTTTTCTACTTTATGTTTAAAAATCTAGGTACATCGATTATTTAAAATTTGAATTTTTATCATTTCATACTGCCCTATCCGGCAAAAAATTCGGACTGTAGAGAGTTAAATAAACATTGTTACACATGAAGCTGCCAGTAGAAAATATATTTGAGACATACTTCCTTTTATCGAAATATGAAAGTACTCCCCAAAGTTGAGGGATTGAAAATAAATTTTTGGATTATCTCGGTAACCAGAGGACATAAAAAATATATCTTTTTGAAAATCATGTGTTCCTTAACACTTACAGTTTCAGTGAAAGACAAAACTGCTTCTTTTACTAATCGGAATCAGGGAATGGTTATCAATTTCTGAGCTGATAATGTAAAGCTAAAGAATAATTCTGGGATCAATTAAGAGATGAAGAAAAAGATATCAAATCTAAAATGGTGCATTAAATATTTAAGCATTTCTAAGTAAAATCTTCTAAATCAGATATTTTCCAATCGTACCAACTGTTGTCAGGCTTATTTTTAAACTCATCTTTCCAGCTTGACAAAGGATACAATAAAAATGGAGGCATTTACGCAGACGCTTGACTAAAACAATGGTAGTCTTAACTGTGCAATTTCGATTGAAACAGAGCCCATTACAAAACTCCAAAGATCTTAGAATGCTATTATTCTGATACAGTGCACCCTTACGTCACAGCCCGTTGTCCTTTTAATCTCTCTGTGCCACTTGTATCTTGTTAAATTTTTCTATTAACCACATTTCTATAAGACGTGACTGCAATCAATTTCCGTGACTTTATAGTGCCAGCAGTATTCACTCCTTTATAGTGTTCTGTCAAAAGGTCCACAAATGCTACATACAATCTCTTTTATTATTTCCTACATTCAGAAAATAAATTTTTAGGGGAATATAAAATGACATATATTAGTACTAACGACATTATTCACGTGCTAGTAACAGGTTCTACAAGAAATGGCAACTGAATGGACCGAAAAAGGTTGGAAAATCATAGCAAATTCAACATCTCGACACAGAGTTCAGCTTTACACGATAGTTCAGGTGTACGCTCGGTAAAGCGAGCTTTAACCTCTTGACCCCGACATCCGTACGGCTGTGGAATGCGTTCGTGTCACATGCCACTTAATTCCATCCATGTTGGGCCCTCAAAATATGTCAACGAGGCTTTTTCGTTTCCTGCCCGCCGAGAGCTTTTCCACAAATCCCGAAACGTGAGAACGCGAAGAATTGCATCGCTCACACAGACAATGATAATTATCTATGATCGATTTGTTTACTTTTCGTGACAATTCAAATTTTCTAGCTACGAATGAATTCCAATTTTTGTATTAATCGTTTTTACAATGTAGTAGATAAACATACTATTTATTAATACAGTTTCAAAATACATTTAACCATGTTTTCAAATTTATCGTTTACCTTTCGACCAAAACAGGTGTCTCTAAATGGAAAGAATGATAATGGTGTACCAGGAAATTATTTCTTCGACATTTAACTCCTCTCGCAATTCTATAGTAATCATTTGCAAAATGAAGTAGATAAAATTATGGTAGATATGGTACGGACACATTTATGAATTCTTTTTAATTATAATAATTGTTAATACCGTTTCAAATTTCATTTAAATATGTTTTCAAATTCCTCGTTCACCTTTCGACCAAAACAGGTGTCCCTAAAGGAAAAGAATGATAAAGAAGCACCAAGAAATTATTTCTTCGACATTTAACTCCTATTACAATTATGTAGTAACCGTTTGGGAGATGAAGTATATAAAATTATAGTAGGTACGGTAGGTATAAACTTATGAATCCTCTTTAAACATAATAATTATTATTACCGTTTCATACCGAAAATTCATGTAAACATGTTTTCAAATTACCTGTTTAATTTACGACCAAAACAGGCGATTCTAAAGGGAAAAAACGATAAAGGAGCATTAAGAAATTATTTCTTCGACATTTAACTTCCCTTACCAACGATACTTTACATGTTATCCACTTGCCGGCACGTTTTCGTGGAAAGTGGTAGAAATGGAAATGTGATAAGTTCGTACAGAAATGCGGATTTAGTTTACCATCCGAAATTTACAATCTCCTACGATACATTCCATGGAACTATATCCCCGGTTTGCCAATTCTTCTCGAAGGCCAAGTTTTTCTTTGGAAAAAACGAGGGAAGTTCGCGTCCAAGAACGAAGAAGAGAGCTGGAGTCGTGTATATATCACTGGAATTTGTTGAAAATGTCTTCCCTTTAAGAATATACGAGCCGAAGGAAATGTCACAAGGTCGCGGGACATTTAGATCCCAGCCAAATTGGATCCAGCAATTTGAATCTTCGCCAGATATTTAGTATTAAGGACACTGCAAGATAGTTGCACTGATAATTCCTTAATACGGCTGTCGTCCAACTTTCGACTTTAATCGGCTACTATTTTGCATTCTACTGCGGTTATTAACCATTCTCAATTAACACTTTGCTCGTTGCGGTTAGATGATGTTACGAAACTGTATCAATGCAGTCGATATCAACTTATTATCGTGAGATTATCCATGGAAATTGTCTGTGTGCAAGTTAATCGTGATCCCTCTTCGAAATAATTCTCCAATATCCTCCCTGAAACAGTTAACCCTTCGGATACTGAATATTCCCGGCAGAAGCACTTTGGTTAATGATTGGAATCACTAATTGGAGGTTTGTCTTACTCACTGAATAATACAACGAGAATTATATTTTAGAAATCCTACATATTTCATTCAAATCCTTTCCCGTTATCATTGACAAATTGTTCCTATATTATTACTTCACACGTTACCATATGGAGACATAAAGATATGTTTTTTTTGAGCTCGCGAAATGCTGGAGGCATATAATTAGACTTTTAAAATTGTACATTAACACTAGATCTACCGATGATTAATTCAATATATTTAAAATCATAAAATAAATATGTCCAGCCGAAGTAAATGAAGGGGATGAAAAAATTGATCGATTCAATCTTTGTTTTTAAGGTTATTCTAACTGAAGAAGGAGATGTCGTTTAGTTTAAAAATTAGTTAATAAAAAAACTAGACACTTTTTGGGCCAGAATTTGTACTTTTATCTCACTTTAAAAGGGTTAAGTTAATTTTTACGTAGTATGACCTTTGTTATTGCATATCCATATCTAGTATTTGCCTTTTATTGAATGCCTGATTATTTCTGTAGTATCATTATACATTCCATGTCCTCTAAATGCAACGCTTGTAATAAAGGTTTTTTATTCCCCTAAACTTGTGAATAAATAAAATAAAATAAATTATACGATATATCTAGAATCACTGACAAATTTTTATTTTACCAATTTGATTCTAAATCTTTGTAGAGACAGTCACAAAAGAAGTGATAGGGTAAGGGGTTAAAATACTGGGTTCTACCTGAAATGACAATAATAGTGCAAGCCGAAAGGTAACAAGAGAAGGAAAAAAAGTCTCAATTTGTCTCCTCCCCGCATTTCTTTACTTTCTTGTGAATCTCTGCAATCGAGAATCCCCAAAAAGACCTCTCTCGCCATCACAGCGAAGGACGACCTCAGAGTCCGTGCACAGTAATGGCAAAATCCCCGATTAAAATCTTTTAATGTGTCCCGTGTATTTGGCGAGTGTTGAACGCAGTCATACACGGCAGACTTTTTCATTCTTTCTCGACAAAGAGATCGTGTTGCATGCGCTGCGCCTTTCGCTGCCTTCAAGGGGATGCAACAGCGGCGGGAAAGGAGGGGGATGAAAGATCGAAAATAGTAGAAACACGGGACTCTGAAAACCCGCACTGTTTTACCGGGAAACAAAGAAAAGAAGGAGGGATCACTCGACTCCATTGCCGAGACAGTGGCGTACTCTTGTCATTCGTTTAAGTTTAAACAATGTACACTTAATAATGAAATTGAATAGCGTTGGTAATTGCACCGACGAGTGAATTGAATATCGGATAGATTTTTAACGAGATTCGTATCGATTGTTTTCTCGGAGACTTACCACGAGGAATTGTGAAGTGGAATGTATCGTTGTAAATTTACTGTCGCAAATGTTCGCGTGATTTTAAATGTCTATTGAAAGGTAAGGTATTCAAGACTTGGCATTCTTTGTAATGCTTCGTTCAGTGGGATTTGTCCATTGGAAAGGTTTAATGGCATCGTGTAATAGAGAAATATAAACTGATTGATATCGAATTTAACTATTCTGGATAAAGTAATAGCAAAAGCTTCTGTCAATTGATCAGATGCTATTTTTAGCTTCGTATTTCGATTCTAGATTAACATCGCCTTTGATATTCAATAAAGGGTGTAGCAGGATAAGATGGTCAAAAGTGCCCTTGAACCGATTTCAATGGGGGTAGTCTCATTCGATAGATAATGCTCGGCGATCATTGTCTACAAATTTTTAACCCTATATCTTGACCGGAAGGGTAATTATGGGGAAAATTAACCCGGCGTGTGTATACTCAATTTTTAAGGGCACGGTGTGTACACTGGGCCTTTGAGGGAACAGTCGGTTTTACAAGGTTTTCTCGACTTCAGAATAATCTGCAAAAATTCTGAGATACTTATTGGAGTGTCTACTATGTGGCCCAGTAGTTGCTAAAGTCAGGAATTTAAAACTGTTATTTTTAAAAATGCAGAATGCTGAAAAATGTTAGAGAGAAATTTGAAGTACAAATTTTGACTGTTCCTTAAAAGATCCAGTATACACACGCCGGGTAAAAAAAACGGGTGTTTGCCCCATTTTGCCTATTTATTGAGGTGCAAAAAATTCGAAAAAATTCTGACATATTCTACACGGTACCATACATGCTTGAGATTTTTTTCAGATTTTTCCATTGAAGAACCTAAGTGTAACAAATGAACAAACGCAAAAAAAAACGGAAATAGTAGATTTCGTATCGAGATCTTCGAGGTACAACTTTTTGCATATTACACCAACAATCCAACACTCATGATCGTTATCACCAATTTTTTTCAGATTTTTAAACCGCCTGCGTCATTTGAAAAAAATCGAAAACCGATTTGCGCTACGCAGACAGTCGATCTACCATGGTGGTCAAAATGACTTGTACTTAATTTTTTTAAACGTTTCTGAAATTTTCACGGCTGTATCCCGTTTGATTTTCTATATCTAACCGTGACAGATTAAATTGATTTAGTTTCTTACACATTTCTATTCTATTTATCTAGTGTTTTTAAAAATACTGAATTAATAGTAAGCGGTTTTAATTTTAACTGAATTTGAAAAACCAATTGGATAATTCAAAATAAACCACCAAACACTTGAAAAAATATCAAAGACACGACTTCTTCTCACCGACTATAAATTACGAATTTCCGTGTTCCCATAATACTTCGAAATTTCACGAAATAGACCACCCTGCACCCCTTCTTCATCGAGGATTCATCTGCGAGGGAACAAAAGACGGGAGGTTCGCTAAAACTCGTGGGATTTTCGTTGCGGAAGAACTTTTTCGTCGGACAAGTTACGCCACTGATTGCGTCACGAGACCATTTCATCCCTTTCATCTGTTCTCTCTTCCTCCGGCGGCGTCGTTGCGTCTCGGCGAGTCCTCTCGACCTCCTCGACGGGCGTTTTTCAGGTTCACCGGCGGGAAGCGACGACGAGATTCTCGACATTTCCGCGACATAATTTTCCTCGCGTGAAGCCTGCATTTATAGCGCCCTTTCCCCTCGACAAAGCTTTATCTCTTTCTATCTTTATATCTATCTCTCCCTGTGTCTCTCTCGCACGTACTTCTTCTCTCTGTTCCTCTTCGGCTCTCTGATTTTAATCCCTTTCTCCGCAGCTCGACTTACACTTTGCTATTTTGTATTCGGAAATCGCGGCTGTAATCTGATTTCTTGCTTGTTCGACATCTTCCGACTTCTTTCGGTGTGTTGTGGCGATGGGATGGGATTTTATTTATATTTTAACCTTTTAGGAACGACGCGCCACTATAGTGGCTTTCATGGATTTCATCTTTGAACGCCGCGCCACTATAGTGGCTTGCTCTAGTCGCTCACTCGCCCACCATTTGAATTAAGTAACTGTTTTCATATGCATTGTTTCACACTTATTTTGTCTTTACATCAATTTACAACAGTATTAACAATAGACAGACAGA
Source organism: Cerceris rybyensis (assembly GCA_910591515.1). Classification (NCBI taxonomy): domain Eukaryota; kingdom Metazoa; phylum Arthropoda; class Insecta; order Hymenoptera; family Crabronidae; genus Cerceris; species Cerceris rybyensis. The sequence continues at coordinate 12,200,548 of OU342795.1, forward strand.
ATATACAGTCTTTGTTTTCAATACGGCAGTTTCAGGTATAACACAGCGCCAGGTATGTACACTTCCAATTCTACTGCAAATCTAAAAATTCTAAAAAAGCTTTACGAAATTGTATAGTGTGTTCGAAAAACGATACAAGGCGAAGATCTCGTTATGAATGTGAAAATGGTGACGTAGGTTTATGTATTGTACCATGTTTCAAAATATATTATACTCAATTATATTATTAATTATTAAAGTGAATTGTTAAAGTTAAAGTATGTGTAATATATTTTTTTTAAAATTATGATTCAATCATCAAATACTTCATTTGAATGTACTCATGCACAGAGCGGCATTGCCCGTCACACTTTGTAGTGTTGTATCGTTTATACATCGTTCACGTCAGACTCTGCCGTCCAGGGAAATAGCCACACGCAGAATACAGCCGTACCTAAAAGGTTAATAGTGTTGCTGCGCTTCGTAATAAAACAACTTAAAGATTATAATAATTGACGATCCTATTTAAAGAGATACAATCTTACAGCTCGCAGATTCCTCTCTTTGATATATTATCAACATTTGCAACTCGTTGCTATCACTCTAGTAATCGATACCATACATGGAATAATTTCATTACTCGTAATAATTCGTAACAATACGTAGAAGTAGTTGGTCGCTGTGTTTTTAAATATTTGAATAGTTGGGATGTTGTAATTTAAAGTGGCGTTTGTTGTTTGCCTTGCTCTTCGTATTCGGGCGAAAACGTTTCCGTTGCAATTGTTGTGGGGGTGGAAATGTTACGGGTCATGGTGGTATCATGAACTTTAGAAGTGGAGATCAAGTTTTTCTTGTTAAGATAGTCAATTGCAATTGGAATTATCATTTTAAGTTCATTCATTTGAGAACCCTTTTGTTCTTTTCCCCAAATCCCTCAATGGAAGTTTATTATTTCTGTTAACACTTTACCGATCGGTATTTTTTAACATCCTACCCATTTCTGATCGGTCACTTGCACGCAAATATTTCCCTGATACTAATATCTCTTCGAAAATTGCATAGTCTCTTCACTGAGTCCTTGGCACAGTTAACCGCAATGAAAAATTATAATTTATTAATTGCCATAGCACTCAATTAATAAGTTAAAAGTCCAAAAGTATTGGGCCCGAAAAGCCGATTATGTAATGGGCTACCGGTCGGTAAAGTATTAAGATCGTCAACTCAATGATGTTTTCATTTGAAGTTTACTAATTAGCGATACACTTTATCTCTTTCAAGTTTATTGATTCCAAATATACTTCATGGAGTAAAATCCTTCAATCGAACTGTATTTTCTCTGTTGAGGTCATTGACTTGAATTGAACCTTTCAAAAATCATTTCATTTCCTAAAATTACTCAAATGAAATCTATATTCGCTGTTAAGAGTGCTAATACTAGTGTCCTTCTATTTTAAATGCGTTAAATCGCGACCTTATAATTTAATTCAATATCATCGATACAGAATTCAATTTTTGGGCTCATCGACAAGAATTTACTTTCCTTCCGAGGCTCATAAAAAGTGAAATCTCACAAGCCGTTATTACCATTGTCAGGAGGTATTTCTCTGAAGAGAGTCGTTGATTTTACTCAAAAGTTTATACCCGACAGAGCCGTTGGGCTTGCTTCGAATGAAAATGAAAACAGCCGAGAGTGCAATGTTGTCCTCGGCCCCTGTGCAACGTGCGCCGCAAACAGGTCGTACTTTTATCTCGAGACAGAATTATATTTCTTCTCTGTCCGTTGTATCATGGAATTGCCAGAACTACGAAAAATTGTCACCCAAGATACAAAACTTAATTCGAACACCGGCAAAAGTAGAAAGAGACTAGTAAAAAACGAAACGCCGAGAGAAATTGATTTTCCGCGGTGAACATTATTCATTTGGGAATAAAACTTAATAATCGTTGCAACCCATTAAATATGTGGATGAAAAAGCATATATTAACACTAGAACTACCAAGCAAATCTGTATGACTGGTTCACAATTTTCACCAAAATTTCTTCAAGTTTAGAGGAGAATCATAGAGCAGGTCTTGAACGTTGATTTTATAATACGCAAATTATCGATTCATTGCTTCGCATTAAATTCACTACTTCATTCCTCTTTTTCCATAGTACTTAATTAATATATTGAAATATAAGGGATTTACTGCCGGTAGTTCTAGTGTTAAAGAGAAGGAAAAGTCTTCTTTGACAGATTGTTTTGGTGAGAAAAATGAATTCGAGCGAATCATTTGAATAAAATTTTGGTGCCTTAGTTAAAATATAGGTAAAAAATCTGCGTTACTCATTACACTCTTTTATCTTTTCTTTCCTAATTGCAATTAGGACGAAACAGTTTGTTGGAATAAATGTGAATTTCCATATCGAAATACAGTTATAAAATTGTCATCCACCGTTTCGACGCAAAATTTATTATATTTTTTTAAAACTTGTTAATCTACATGGTAAACTGTGAAATCTTAAGTACAATCGCTAATACTCCGCAAATGTGATAGATGCGATAAACAAATAAATGACGCGAAAATTAATGCTCATCATTTGCCAGTATTTATAATCTTTCCAGCACCTGATTCAAAAGCACTTATCGGATTAAAGGAAATACTTAAATACATAAATGATAATACACATTTTGAAATTTACAAAATTAACTAACGCATTAGCCTACAACAACGAGTGACACTCGTGATGCGGTAAATGTCATAGTAGACTTTAAAATCTTCAAAAATCTATTAAATTGAAAATATCACTTGGTCACGTAATAGTAAAATTATTTTGATACTATTAAGACTGCATTCAGTTAGATATTATCATGATATATCAGATATCAGTCCAAAATTAGGATTTCAGGAATTAATTCTGAGTTATTGTACTTGCACTCACAAAAAATGTTAGGGCAAGAGGGTAATATAACAACATTTAGTCTTTAATACACTCAATATCGTGGTGGTAACAAGTACCAGGTGCTGCATTCTTATCACTTCAAATCCTTAACCCTTTGAGGACGACGGGCGAATATATCCGCCCTGAGAAAAAAAATTGGTTATAGTTTGTCGGTACATATATAAACGGTTAGAGTTGAAAAATTAATATATAATCGTAGAAATATTATTTTACAAAGAGTAAATTTCAACTTGTATACATTAACAGACTGTCTTTCCGATGAAAAAGTGTTTTTTCATCGCCAAATAATTGATAGTTTTTCGATATTCGAAAATGCCTCCGTCCGCATAGGGTTAATATTCCCAAATTATCTAATACATTCGACATTAAAATATTAACCAGAAACAAATAAAGTACCATCAATTGTTCAACTATTATAAACTTTATCTTTAATAGAAAAAGTTTCACTTCAATCTAAATATCGAGACACGCAATATAGACTTGAAACATATTGCACTAAACATATCAAATAAATATCACCAAAACCGTGCCACCATAAGAAATCCTTTCACGCCCAACTCAACAATAAGCTCATCCCAAACGGTCGTTACCAGCGCCATAATTAGCGTCGCACCCCGTTGCTCAACCATTCTCCCCTATTTCAATCAGTTCTCCAGCTTCTTCTCCATCCACAAAAAAAGCGACAGAACACGAACACCGAAAAACGCGAGAGACTCTAAGGCAAAATACAAAAGGCGAAAAAAAAGTAAGGCGGAAAATGAAGAAGAGAAGTACGCTCAAGAAAGGACGAAGGAGATGCAAAAGTAGGAAATAAGCAAGCGCGTGCAACGAGCAGCCGATGACCTACTATTGATGCTTTATAGAGCCGTTTTAGCCGTGTCCCGACACAATGGGAAAATATAGCAACTGAAGAGAGAAAATGCGAGAGCGAAGGGAAGACCTCGACAGCCGAGGAGGAAAGGGAGAGATCAGCATAGGAAAAGAGAGATAGTCTTTTCTTTTTTCTGAGCTACGACGAAAAAACTGTGTCGCCCATTGTCGACCAGTACCCATCGCGGAACAATCGCGATAATGAGAAAGCTACGCAGCCGAAGAGTTGCAACCCGCTACTTTTTCTTCTCTCTTCCTCCCAGTTTGTAGCCAACCGTGTCCGCCCACGCCGGCCCTCTTCCACGCTTTTCGCTTCGGCCTCTATATCAACCCACTCCCTGTTAGGCCTCCCTCTTCCTACCCCTTACCACCGACGCACCATCACCGGCGGCCTCCCTTTTGTCTTCCTGGTCTACGATATCCATCCCGTCTCTTCGTTTCTGCAGGAATGTTGCTACTAGCGATGGCTACGACCGAGAATCGAATGATATTGATACGCGATTGTTTAACACTAGAACTACCGGCGTCAAATCCAACATATTTTAATAAATTAAATAAGTACTTTAAAAAAAGGGGGAGTCAAGCAGCGGAAAATTTGATTGATTGGGTAATTTATGTTTATTGATATAGACGTAAAATATTTATTCAACGACTCTTATATAAACTTGGAGAATTTTTTGAAAAAATTGTGTACCAGTCATTTTGACTGGTCTGGTAGTTCTAGTGTTAATTTGAAATTATGAAATGGAGGATATTGAGGAGGGGATGATCAAATTATAGTTGACAAATTTGTATCGGTGGCATATATGTTTTCCGAGTTTTTTTAACCCTTTGCACTCCGATGTCTCACCTGACATGTCCGCCTTGGAGGGGATCTTCGAATTTATTAATTATGAACACTAGAACGACCGAAGTTAAATTTGTTACATTTAAGTATATTAAATAAGAACTTTGGAAGAAGAGGAATCAAGGGGTGGAAAATATGATCGGTATGGTAATCTGTGTTTTATAAGATCAACTTAGAATCTCTAGTCTAGGACTCTCCTGTAAACTTGGGGAATTTTTGGAAAAAAATGTGAACAAGTCATTTTGAATTGCTTGGTCGTTCCAGTGTGAATGGATATGTGTGCTTGTGGATATCTTAAAACAAATGAATGCGAGAGCGAGCGAGGATGGAAGATGAAAACGGGACGAAAGTTAGTTGGCATATAACCGTCAAGCGAGAGAGTATACTATTTATGTTCTCCTTTTTTTTCATTGTCATTTCGTACTAAATACACTTTACTATCTTGTATTTATCTGGTGCCCTTCAGCTCATTCCAACATTAATGATTAAGGGGGATGAACTTATTGCACCCCAACATTTTGAGAAATGTATGTTCACACATAAATAGCAAGTCCTACGAGAAATTACCGCAGCCGTTAAAGGAGGAGAATTGCGAAAAACATTTTGTTTTGCAATAAACAAACATGATTTGTAAGATAAGAAGAGTTTTTGATATAATTGGTAATTATATGAAATGTTAAACTGACGACTGCAATAGGAAATGAGTAACATAAGAAGACTTGACCACGACGACCTGTTGGCTGAAGAACGCGATTGGCTCGAAAGATGGGCCAGGCAAATTTGTGAAGCAGAAAATAAAAAAAGTTCCTGTTTGGATGGTTTCCACGAGAGCTTGATTCGCGCAAATGATCAGCGTAACTTTGCCAACCAACTAACCTATGAATCGATTGGCGAACGTTTCGCCAACCATCGTTTGCAAAATTGTCTCAGATTTCACGTTTGCTTCATCCCTATTACATCTCTGATACATATAGAATACTATTTTTGTTTCTACTTTACTACGTTAAAATGTGAAGCGAAATTATTTGTCTTAATAATTCATATTATTATTAATCCAATAAATTCATTTTTCTGCGTCTAATGAGATACAAGTTAAGACAGACAATTTATCTTGAAAATTATGTTTTTCTATTATCCTAAAAAGTTGGTACATTGCGGGATATACCAATGATGTGATGTGACTTTGTGACACTTATTGAAATAAAGAAAGTTAATATTAAAATTCCGTTTATATGCATTATTCTTCCTATTAATGCTACCGTAACACCCTCATTCATTCATGTATACTTATGTTAATTTATTCACGTTTACCGTCATTCATCTACAGTCATATATGCTAATAGATGTTACCTGACTTTGTTATAATTACCATTCACTTTTGTATCGGTATGATTTAGCATATCTAATCACATTCATTGACATAGCTAAATTTCATAAAAGAGAGTAAGTAGCCGGTATCCTGATGAATGAACTTATTTAAACATAATAACTCTGAATCTACAAAGCTGATAAAATAACATATTCTTAACAATTCTCATGTTACTTATTCTTTAACTTTTTCAACCTATACCATAGGCTGTACGTAATTAAATCAATCTACTTCCTATATACCATCATTGCCTGTCATTATTACTTATCTACAATCTTTAAGTTCTGCACTGCCAAATTACTAATTGTAAGTATATAAACAAAACAGCGCTCTTCCAAATTAATGTTCAGAATTATATATTTATTTTAATATGAAAAAATATGTAGATACTCATGAAATGTTGAAAACGCTTTAAGAAATTAAATTGCAATTCTTGTTAAATCTATTGGTATTTAAATATAAAGGGGAATCAAGAGATAGAGAAAATAATATGTTAAGTAATTTACCTATTACAGCATACAAAGGAAATATCTACTATACCACTTCTCTAATTCAAAAATTTAAAAAAAGGCCGCGCTCTGATCACTTTAATACTTCTTGTAGTAAACATATATAAAGGTACTCAATATTAAAATTTCTAACAGAAGAAGTATTCGATCACCGAAAGAATCAATGAAGCTCATTTGTGAAATTCATCACAAAGCGTTAAATATCGTCGCATTTGCGTGAGAAGTTCCTCCATCGTTTAAAGCCCGAGGCAAACATTTCGAGAAGTCAAAACATACGCGTGAGAAGATTACGCGTTCTCCACGAGGACCGCGAATTTACGGGGTGTTTGAACTTCCCGAGATCGACGATAAATATAGAGAATCGATAAAAGATTTTTACGAGTAGAAACATCTTTCGCCCTTTCGAAAATTGACACGTTTACGTACTCGAGATCCCTCCGGGGCATGCTTTTCATACGGACAAATCACTCTTCCTGCTTTGCATGTTACGTGAGGCGAATTTTCAGCTTGGAAAAATCTTGAGGATGCATAAATATCTAAAATAACATTGCGCTGTATTCGTTTCAGTATAAATGTTTTCTCTCATGCTACGATCGAAAGAATTTCCTTCTTAACTTTCAAAGAGGCAGAACTTGTTTGCAGGAGTATCATCGTTAAAGAGTAACCGCGTCGACATTTTATTTATACTTATTTTTATCTTGGTCGGTCATTCGATCAGTTATGAAATAACGATTAAGTTTTTACAACAGAAAAATAGGAGATTGTTGATTTAATAATAGGGAAGAACCCAGAAAATAATTTTTAAATGACGATAGAAAAATATACATAGAGTTAGTGTTAAATGTTGCGTTTAAATTTTTTAAATAATTTATTTCTAGGTATCTTAAAATGTAATGCTAACTCAGAAATTCTTTCCTCCACGACGGATATCAGAGCATCTGAATTAGTTGCAAAAATAGAAACTCTAAATGTACAGCAGGAAGCAGATAACCAACATCAATTTTCTACTTGTTTTCCTTCCAACATCTATCACATTCTACCTCGTGTTTACATAAAACAAGATAAATGGAAAGGAAACGTTTACAAAGTAAAATAAAAAACAACAGAATGAAATACACTCGGAGAGATAAAAATAACTATTTCTTTTAAATCGTCAGAATCATCGAATTGCATCAAATGCACTGGAACTAATTCATTGTAAATAATCTTTTAAATCATTCTCCAAAAAAAATTTTCGTCGGAATTGTATTAAATTTTGTGTAAATATACAAAATCACCTTTATTTGATAAAATGCTTAATTGTCTATTCTATGCAGTTCATTTTTTACCACGTAAAATAGAGTTTTAGTATGAACGAAAAATAGATTTCTGTTATGGATGAATGATTCTAGTTTTACATGAAAATGTAAAGTTCTTTAACACTAGATTTATCAAGGGGGTCAAAATAACTTGTGCTGAATTTATTAAAAATGTTGTTGATTTGTAGGTTTACATCCTGCTTTTTTTTCTATATTTATCTTGTAAAACGTCAGACATTAAATGCATTTAGTTTCTTATACATTTCATTTTCTTCCATCTGAAGTATTTATACAGTATCATTAAGTATACTGAATAAATGGACAATAGTTCTAGTGTTAATCTTGCGTGCTGCAACTTCTCCTAATAATTAGCAAAAAAGCCAATGAATGATTAAAATTGCAAAGGAGTGATGTCTGGGTAATTTTTTTAAGAAGCTCCAATGTTTTGCCCATTTCTGTAGTATATTCGTAAAAAGCATTTTGTGCAATAGATGGACATAGCCCCAGTAGACTGAAATGAAAACGACAACTGTCGAGGGAAACCGAATTTCTAAGTATACCACTCTACGATAGTGTAATATATGTTAAGGATTATATAAACAGCCTAAAGAAAGATGGTGAAATATCTCCAACTGACGTACAACGTAAGCCAGACGAAAGTCGAAGTTCCAAGTTTAGCCAGATGACGCGGGTCAGCAAAGAGACATAGGTCCGTTTGAGCCTGGTATGCCCGTTTGTTCAATACTAAACATAGCGAGGCTAGCCATGCTCATTTTAGGGAAATCGCGCGCCTCGGAGCCGACTTGCGATCCCAGGATAATCCGGCGGGCTTCTGCTAATCGAGGAAACCGCAATCGTATAGTTTGAAAGTCATTATTCGCTGAAAGAGTTTCAAAAGATTTGGAGAATTGTTGAGAAATTACTGCTAATTGATACCTAATAGTATTTAATTTATGAATGATTGTTAATAATAGTTCGTTGAGAGGTTTGGACTATGACCTTATGTTAATTGGACAAATCGAAATTTTGTAGTTTTCTGATGTTTAATAGTTTTTAATTAATGGATGATTGTTAATAATAGGTGAGAGGTAATGGAATACGACCTTTTGCTAATTGGTGACGCCGTAATCTTATAGTTTACAAGTCATTATTCATTGAAAATGTTTAAAAAGATTTGGAGGATTGTTAAGAAATTATTGCTAATTGATACCTGATAGTTTTTAATTCATGAATGTCTTTTAATATTGGGTTGGTAAGAAAGTAATTTCGGTTTTGTAGTGTGAAATGGAACTTAATTTTTTTTAACAAAGAATTTTTTCGATGACCTTTTGCTATCGTTTTGACAAATTCGTGACTGCGTTTTTATAGAAATACTGGCCCATATCAACAAAAAACTGAACACAAAGCAATTTTAGGCTATCATCGCCATTGAGAGTTTTACCATTCAAAAAGTTTTGCAAGCTGAAAAATAAATGGTAATCTAATGGTGTCAGATCAGAGCTACATGGAGGCTGTGACATCACTTCCCAACCAAGCTTAGATTTTGCAAAAAATAAAAAAGTAAAACATATAAGAAATGTTCGTTTTTCACTCTATGTTAAAATTCTCCTAAACAAACAATTACAAACAAAATAAAGCGCAATTTGTTTCTAAGCCAAATCAAAAGTTTCACAACTTTCGATTGTTAGAAGAAAAAAATCATAACATTGTCAGAAATCATTGAGAACAAACGTAACGTTGGCTCTCATCAAAAACCGAAATTACTTTCTTGCTGACCCAATAATAGGTAGTTGAAAGGGATTGGACTATGATCTTCTGTTAATTGAAGAAGTCGCGATCTTATAGTTTACAAGTTATGACACTTTGAAACAATTTAGAAAGATTTCGAGGATTATTGGTGATTGATGACTGATAGTTTTCAATTGATGAATGATTATTAATAATAGCTAGTTGAGACGTATGGAATACGACCTTCTGTTAATTAGAGAAGCCGAAATCTTATAGTTTACAAGTTGTGTCTCGTTGAAAGAGTTTAGAAAGACTTAGAGGAATATTGGTGATTGATGCCTAATAGTTTTCAATTGATGAATGATTGTTAAGAATAGGTAGGAGGTGATGGAATACGACCTTCTGTTAGTTGGGGAAGCTGTAATCAAAAAATCAATCCGAACTGGGTATCGAAATAGGAATTTTATCATAAACTATTCAAAAGAAACTTTACGTTACTTCGAAGGTAACAGTAAGTTAGAAATCATCGTGTTTTATTTACAATTAAACGTCTGAACATAAGAAAGCTGGAAATATAACTTTGGCTAATATTCATGCCAACGGCGGGAACGGTTTTATAATTCTATTTTTCAATTGACTTTCCATTTTAGACGTATTTCAGATAAATGTGGAGTATTTTATAACTCATAGAAAACTGAGATTAACGAAGCTTCTTTCGTCTATGTAATAAAGTATATTTAACCTCGTTTCATCAACGTAATATTAATGCGGCATTTTAGAAATTAACGCAACCACTGCAATATTATGTCTTTTAGTAACTCGGTTACCATTGCTTCGCTTCATATTTACACGGTGTAAATAATACGTCGTTTCATGTATCCAACACATTTTTTTAATTTTCATCCTTTCCATGACAACTTGCGACAACCAGTTTTATAATTAAATTACTGAGTGCAGCCCCCGATTTGTTTAAAATCGTTTCATCGTAGATAACAGGTAGACAAAAATACACGTTGAATACTTAAATGTGTAACAAATTCCTTCTATAACAATGAAAATAAGAAAACGTAAAACTCTGTGCTTCAGATCAATATTCAAAAAGGAGAAGAACAGAGACTTTTCCCTGTTTAAAGTTGCAGGCATCCAGAGGGTTGTTAGCGACTACAATGGTAAAGAAGTATATCACAAAAGTAGATCTATATCTTTACGCATAAAATGTCCTCGTAAATTCTAGCAAAAGGAAGGAGTACCACTTAAAATATTTGCATTAAGACGACAGCAGCATATCTGTAATGTACCTATTTAGTATGAATATTTAATATATAAATAAAATATTTAAAGTTAGATATAAAAATATCTAATTAAAATTCTATCTATAAGTATCTAACTATTTTTCCCTTGCTTCAGACAATAGCATAAATATTTGAACTATCCACTTGTTTTAATCTAATTCTGATGTATCCAATCCCACTGAACCTCAGTATCTTCAAATAATTAAAACAACTGACCAATTATTCTTTTCCTTATTCAAAACTAAAAATTATTTTCTCATCTATTCTAATTCAATTAAAATTAGTATGTTCCACAAAATTAATATAATAATATAATAAATAAATTGGTAATAATAAATTGGTATAATACCGGTATATTCCACAGTCAATTAATTTCACCGACCTTCAGCATTGCAATTATCCCATTTCAAGTCTCCTGTCACATTCCACCCTACATTGAATAAATTCAACCAATCCTTAATCTCATTAACACTCTTTCCCATAACACTCAAAAATCCAACAAACATCACACCAAATCACAAAAAGATACGATGCATCTCCACACAAATTATTCACTCCCAATCGCTTCATCCATCCTTCAATTATTCTCTCAAAACGATGGGCAACGGCAGCATTCGCACCATAAATCCTCACAGCGTCCATTCGACCAGCTTTCGGTACCAGAAGTCGCTGGAGTTTCAGCAAAGTCTCAAGATCGCAAGAAAAACCTTGGAAAAATTCGACGGCCTCCTCGAACGGCAATTTGTCACTTGTAGAGCTCGAATGAACGTGTCCTCGGAGTCACAAGAGTCCTTCCGTCGTTTCGAGGGGGTCCGTCGTAACTTCGGAGCCCGGCATTTTGAGAAATGCCTCATATTCCATCTTGACATTTCGCCAGCAGTACACGCACGCCTCGACGACATTGTAACGAGACCTGGTCTTCCGGTGTGTTCGTGCGTTAGCCGCTTTCGCACGCACGACAAATCCGTCAGCGTTTATGGCAGCGCTTGGATCATTAATCAACGCGATTCCTAGGCAAGAGTATTTCGTCCAAGAACAATGCGACCATTAATGCCTTCCTAACTCCGCGTGCCACAGACGGGGACAATAAAATTTTCGAATTGGCTCTCACGAACTGAATGCCTCGGCTTGTTTGTACTTGATTAAATCACGGCGTCTCGGACTATTTACGAGAATGCTCGAAATAGAATGGGAGGAGACGATGTTGTGAGACTTACGTGGGCTTCTTGTTTAGCATTTTACTGTTTACTACTCGCTGGTGTCTAGATGATCGCCAGGTGTGTGGAGGTGAAGGTGGAATTTTTGGCAGATTCGATTGGGTTCTTAACAGGAGATCTACTCGGGAAAACGACTTGTGTTGAATTTTTTGTGAATATTGTTGAAATTTCTAACGATGCTTTTTTTATTAAGTTTTCTACAGATATTTTGTTGGCTGAGAGCGATTATATTGATTAAGCTTTTTTGTCTACTCTATTTTTCTTACGCCAATGTATCTATTTGTTGTTTTTAAATAGAGATGATCGCCAGGTGTTTGGAGGTGAAAGTGGAATTTTTGGCAGATTCGATTGGGTTGTTAACAGGAGATCTACTCGGGAAAATGACTTGTGTTGAATTTTTTGTGAATATTTTTGACATTTCTAACGATGTTTTTTTATTAAATTTTCTACAGATATTTTGTTGACTGAGAGCGATTATATTGATTAAGCTTTTTTGTCTACTCTATTTTTCTTACGCCAATGTATCTATTTGTTGTTTTTAAATAGAGATAATCGCAAGGTGTTTGGAGGTGAAGGTGGAATTTTTGGCAGATTCGATTGGGTTGTTAACAGGAGATCTACTCGGGAAAATGAATTGTGTTGAATTTTTTGTGAATATTGTTGAAATTTCTAACGATGATTTTTTTTTTATTAAATTTTCTACAGATATTTTGTTGACTGAGAGCGATTATATTGATTAAGCTTTTTTGTCTACTCTATTTTTCTTACGTCAATGTATTTATTTGTCGTTTTTAAATAGAGATAATCGCAAGGTGTTTGGAGGTGAAGGTGGAATTTTTGGCAGATTCGATTGGGTTGTTAACAGGAGATCTACTCGGGAAAACGACTTGTGTTGAATTTTTTGTGAATATTGTTGAAATTTCTAACGATGATTTTTTTTTTATTAAATTTTCTACAGATATTTTGTTGACTGAGAGCGATTATATTGATTAAGCTTTTTGTCTACTCTATTTTTCTTACGCCAATGTATCTATTTGTCGTTCTTAAATAGAGATGATCGCCAGGTGTTTTGAGGTGAAGGTGGGATTTTTGGCGGGTTCGATTGGGTTGTTTACAGTAAATCTACCAAAGTGGGGATAATGACTTGGGCTGATTTTTTTGTGAATATTCTTGACATTTCTAACGTTGTTTTTTTAAATTTTCTACGCTTATTTTGCAAACTGAGAGCGATTAAATTGATCAAGTTTTTTTTTTATTTTCCTTTTTCTAATGTATTAGTTTGTCATTTTTAAATATGTTAAATTGATCATTGTTAGATTTAGTGTTAAATGATTTCTTGGGAGTTTGTAAGGAGATGATTTTGAGAGTTAATTTTGATGGTGCTAAGGGTGCGAATAGGGATCTAATAAATAAATTATATTGTTGGATTATAATTCTTAATTGAATTTTTTTAAATGCTACTCACATTTCACATATTCACTCAGTGAACGATACTTAACATCACAATTGAAATGTTATCTCTGTCAAAGTTAGAAAATTTGTTCAAGTTTACATAGTTTATGTAAACTTTTATAGAAATGAAAGAAATAAAATCATGTAATTTTCTTTGATTATTATCATTTTCTCATATATTCAATTCCGTTCTCTTTCATTGTACGAATTCTCAATGTACACTTTGCAAATTGTGTAAAACAGTGTGAACTTATCTAATATTATTGAGACAGTAATGAAACGTGAAATATGACATAAGCGCGTGAAGCGATGTTGCCAGTTGTCAGAGTTGCAATGATAGACATTGTCATAAATTTCGAATAATTCGAAAATAGTTGAAGGTTATTTTGAAGTAATATCAGGAAGAACAATGAGAAAGAACTCGATGTGCGTTTTAATAAAATTCAGTGCATTTATATTACAAGACAGATTTAAAAATACCATTATTTATGAAATTTCTTATTTATTCTTCCAATGCATGCGCATAAATTATAGTAAATATAATAAATGCACTCTTTGAAGACTGCAGTTACTGAAGTCACAAAATTTCTCATTTAAGAAGAACTCTGAAAGTACATAATGAAATTTTATTCCTTATTTGCAAACTAAGATAATTGAACTCATAAGACACTCTCATTGACACGATATACCACAAATTCAACCTATTTTATTTCCAGAAATAGAGTCCTTTTTATGAAGTCCTAACTATAAGAAATGCATTTGAGAAAATAATGAAAAATACTTATTATATCGAACAAATTTTTATTTCAGTAATTTCATTTCATTGTGTTTTATTTTTCATTGAACCGTATATATTTTGATCCTCACTAATGACTTAAAAGAGTCCAGCAAATTTCGTATTGCAATGTATCAACACTTTATTAAATTTTATATACGTCGCTTTTCATTACGTCGTGCACACTCACTTTTTTTAAACATTTGAAGTTTGAAAAATAACATGGATTATTATACATGGATGGATAAATTGACGTTAATGAAAATAAGTGAGCAGCCAAAGTGGCTAACACCGTTAGTGATATTATCCAGCGTATGGTCAGACACTCCAGTCAAGTGGATGCGAAACATGAAAACTTCTTTTACCAAAAACATATCCGAATGCAATGAGGGAAAATAAGCGTTTGCAGAAAATAACGAGTGCTTGTGTGTATATTTTATTTTGTTTTGAACCAGCGATGGCACTTCTACGGTCAATAATCTCGCTTTCATCGAACGTTTTAAGCACTCCAAACGACATGAAGAGACCCCTGAGTGCGGTTATCGTTACTGTAGATATTTCTGCTGTTATCGATAATACTTCATCGTTAATCTCTTAACCATCGACTGTACACTTAATGTACTTCATGTAAACAATAAACAAACAGATAAACAAGACACCCGTGCGTAAATAATGTGCATCTTTTCACAGAATTTCTTTTAGGACACATAGAAACATAACTAAGAACATTAAAGTGTCAGCAAAATGTTGCAACTTATTTCATGGACTATACTTTTATTTTATTCACAAGTCCCATTTATTCTTGCAGAAATCCATTTATTAGGCTACGTCTGATCGAATGAATGAAATAAACATTTCCATATTACAAACGTAATTAAAGATATTTAATTAATATTACAATAGGAAATAAAATTATCGTTTAAACAAAACAAAATAAAATAAGACATTGTAGGCAAGAACTATTCCAAGACCTCATTTATACTGTCCTCCCGCACCAAATTTAATTTTTAACAACCCTCAACATTACCCTCTCTAAAAATCCGAAACACCCACCAACTTCCTTAACTCTTTGTCTGCTGCAGGCGTATATATTCGCTCCGACAATTCGATCAATATGAATGAAAGGCATACATATAACATGCGCTCTGACAATTCCATCAATATAAGTGAAAGGCATATATATACGCTCTGACAATCCCACCAATATAAATGAAAGGCGTATATATACGCTGTCACAGTTCCATCAACAATTACAAACGATGCTCAGACAGATCTCGCAAAATTTTGCTAATAATCTACTTGAGTCGCAGGCTTATTGCAGTATAAATGCAAATACCTTTTCTGATACTTTCTACTAACATTACAACGTAGCCATAGTGTTAACAAATAAACCTCACATCCACACAATTACCAAATCACCGCACATCAACCTCAAATAATACACCCTATTCCCTCGTCCAAACGTGCTCCCCTAATTTTCTCCATCCCCTGGAGATTCCCGCAAATTGTTCAAAACCAGGTCATAAAAGGCAAACCAAAATCTATTCCTCTGGAAGCCACAGATGACAGACCCTGACAAGAGTCCACGACGACGGAGATCAGGGCAAAGAGATCCCAGAGAAGGAGGCAAGACGATGGCTAGCCAAAGTCGTCGGACGGTACAGATTTAGCCAACATCTGGTCCAGTCTGTTCCGTTGGTTCGGCGCACCAAGCACCGATTGGATTCGAAATAACTATCTCCTCGTCTTCCTCGTAGGTACTCGTGATCACGAAGATCAGAGGAAGATGAGTTGACGAAGTACGTAGAGGTCGAAACCCTCCGAAGTGCTTCTTGATCGTTTTAAACGACAACTATAACGATTCGCGTAAATGTGCCTGCTGTGACCGGAAGAAAGATTTAACCCCTTGCGATGTGAATTACGTTTTCAGTTTTTCGTCGGCTGAGAGAAATTTACTTTGGAAATTCTTTAACCTTTTCGCTACGGCGCGCCTGTGACAAAATATGATCGCTGTGTACGGAACGCATAACAAACTAGTCGACACTGAGGTACGGAATGCTACGAAGTAATTACAAGTTGTTTCTTGTTCTCTCAATTTTACAATGAAATTTATTATATTTAGTAATATCATTTTATTTTCTAAAATATACAAATTTATAATCATATAACTTATTTTTTATAATAACCTCTTCGTACCCGAGCGCCCACTTTTCGAGGGCGTATATATACGTTCTTCGTATATGAATGTTCATTCTTCGAGGGCGTATAAATATGCCCTTCGTAGCGAAAGGGTTAACGGTGGTTAGTCATTTTTATCTTTGATAGTAATGAGTGTTTGTACTGAGAGATATTTGAGCAAAGATACAGAGTCAGGAGAACATGTTAACCCTTTGTGGACGGTTACATTTTTGAATATTGACAGATAATCATTTTTTCGGCGTTCCAAAACCACCTTTTTATCCGGAAATTAGGGTTTTTAATGTATATGAATTATAAATTACTCCACTTTTAATCATATCTCACTGGTTTTATTTCAATTTTTTTATTTGAATCGTGTATACATACGTCGATAAACTATAACTACATTTTTTCTCAGACCGCATATATACGTCGCTAGTCCGCAAAGGGTTAAAGTGCAAGTTGAGGGGATAGAAAATTAATTAGAGCGAATAGCTATGGCGAATATATGATCGTTTGACATTGAAAATTTGTTAAAATGATGAAGGTCAAGCACAGGTGGAAAAGAATTAATTACAGAATATTTAGAAAATTGTTTGAGATAATTAGAATTGCCTATTCTTATTTTTGCAAAGATGGATTAATTCGGGGCGATAATTCAGATAAAGAAATGGAATTGCTATTATATTTAGTGAAAAAAGTAAAACTAATTTTTATTTCTTAATTAAGCAATGATATTTTTGAATACTCTCTTGCACAGGTACGGAGTATATAATTCAGGACATGTTATGTTAATTTTCTGAGATAGTGTGTGTATTATTATGACTATTTCGTGATAGATGTGCATGTTTGCTATTGTAAGATTGTCTTTATTATTTCTCAGAGTGAATTAGCCTACGTTGGGAGCATTTTGGTGTCATGTGACAGATATTTCATTAAGATCTACGTTCAGTTTACGGTCCATTTCCACTTTTGTTCGTTCTGGAAGAATGTGGATGACTATTATTACACTGTAGTAGATTTCTAAGTTTGTTACTATGAAATTCACTTTGTTATTTCTTAGAAGGTCCGAGGATGTGTCGGCGGTACTTTGATGTCGTATAATTTATATTTCAAGAAGATCTATGTCCAGTTAATAGTCCATGTTCCCTTTTCTTCTTCTTCCTCTTGCTCGGAGAGAGTGCGTGGGCGTCATGCGCCTCATCTAAATGAGTTCATAAATTATTTGTATTCTTACTTCAGTGTTTTGTACGATAAATACCTAACACTAATTTCCTACTGTCTTCTCTTCATTAATGTTTACGTATAGCTGAATTACTGTTACGCAGAAATAATGTGTAATTTTACAACGAAAGAATTGGGAAAACATAATACTATATGGATTAAATAAGTTGATTCAACAAATTATTAAATTAGTAATTTACGTGTAGTAAATTATTAAAAACTCCTAAGTTGAATGGTTCAATATGACATAATACATATGTTTTAGTTTTATAAATAAAAGGGTTTGCATGAAATAACCATAATTTAATCTTTATCCTAACACCTTTTGATTCTCTAATATTATAAATTATAGAAAAAGTTAGAAGGACTGAATTACAATACTTTCTACTGTTTTCTCCGTATAGTTCTCTTCTTTTGTATTTTTAATCTTCAACTGGATTGTCATTTGGTTAGGACCTTCTGTTTCAGGTGGGTTTCGAGCCACCAAGTAGATGGTATACATATTGCATAGAAAAACTACCTCAGATGATGGGAAAATACCGTAATAAAGAGTGTCAGCCTCTACTACTTTACCCACCATAGACTCTCTATGTAATTACTGCTAATGCAGAGATGGTTCTCGAATTACACGATTAACTACTTGCACTATTATTATCGTTATTTGAAATTATATGGCGCAATTTTGAAAATTGTATTTCGCAACTTTAAATCGAACAAATATAATTCACATGCATTTTCTCGTATGTCAGCTAAATTTTTCAATAGACCATTGAAACTTCCATATACGTTTTCTGACCTTTTACAGAAAAATTATTACTTCACTCTCCACATCCCTCCGAGTCTCGTACTCAGGGAAATACGAAGTGAATTTAAAATTCAAATACAAGATCGATATGAAATCTTGAAATTTTAATGAGCGCGAGGTAAAAAATGTTTGAAGTTAGAGGTAGCGAATTCCTTCCCCTGTAGCTTTTAGCAAGCACGATATTGATTTGCCATCACCGATCAAGTGTAATCGAATAACGTGAGCATAATTGAACGTCCCCTCTTTAAAACAGGTTATTTTTTTCCAATATCGGCTTTTTATCGGCGATGGAAACAGAGTGTAATTATATTTTTAACGCCGAAAACTACATGGGGCAGGACTAAAAATATTTAAATATCGTTAACTTTTTCTGGACTGATTATGTATTTTAAGAAATCCCAACGGAACAAAATTATTAAATATTTCGAGTTTTATAACTTTATTATTTCCTATCCAATGATCTGTTTTAAGCAAGAAAAGCCACGAAAATATAATGAAATTTTGAATTGATTATTATACAAATATTATCAGTTAGAGCACTTTCGAGAATAATTAGGAAGTTGACAAAATTAATCTCTTGGCCTGTAACATCACTCGTAACGCGGAAAATGGAATAGGAAATTTTGAACTCTTTCGAAAACTATTAAATTGAAAATATCAGTCGGCAGTGAAACCGTCTCATTATTTCTACACTATTAATATTACTTTCATTTACACAAAATATCAGAAGTCAGTGAGAACATTTGATTTCAGGAATTAATTTTGACTCATTGCATGTCCTAATTAGAAAAAAAATTGTAGGCCAAAAGGTTAATGACGATACAAAATCGATATCTACTAAATTAATAATTACTACAAATTAATAGCATTAAAAGAAATCCTTGGAACTAGAATTCTGAGTTTATTTTTGACGAAGCAAATTTTATCTGGACTATTAACATCGTTGGTAGAGGAATCAATCGCTTAATTATTTTGTTTGATGATTAATAGGAGATATGAGGTGTAAAAATCAACGAAAATGTAATAAAAATTGCGTATAATTTGTCAGACATTTTTATCGTGTTTAATTATATAATAAAACGATTTTTTGAGACTGAAAAAATTAATAATGTACGTGCGCGAGTGTTTCGTTGTGAAATACGAATGAATGATGTTTGAAAATCCTTTCGAGCAGAACTTTCGACGTTCAAACACTCGTACGTACGATTACCTTACTTTTGAGCGGAATGATTAATTTTTCGGTGAAAAATACCCGCAATTTAAAAGGTAAACGGGACGCGTATTGGAGTATTTAATTTCTCAGTGTGTTTTAATTACCCCCTGTACGTTTAACATGAACAGAAAAAATTTTGCTGTAACGAATTTCAAAGATATGAAATTGTGGCATTTAATACAAATAAAATACATGAACACTTTCAACCAAATGAAAATGTAATATTAATTAAGGGCAACGCGATATAAAAATATCAAATGTTTAATTATCGTTTTACGAAAAACAATTCCATTAAATTGCAAATCTTATCGTTCTATGAAATATTTGCTTCAATTTAAAAATTATTTATGGTTCAATCGCGTTTTGAAATGAAGTTTTTCCTCTGCGAAAAATTGTGGTTGAATAATAGTAAAAAACTTACAGGATATTTATCAATAGACACCGGGTTTTTATACTTTTATAGAAAATTTCAAATGGCCAAAAAAAGAATGTATCTAACATTAAAAGTATATGAAATATCTAAAGTATGACACACATTACAATATTTAATATCTGTGACAACGTGTTTCTATGGTCTGACAATTCAAAGATGACCAGGCGAAAGAATCTAGGTCTGGAGGAGATAATCATAACGTATTTATCCAGTTAAACAAATAAAAATATGGTGGTGCTACGCATATGTATATGTATTTAATTTATTAAGTATTTACTTTAAGAAGCTGGATTTGGAAATTCCAGAAACGAAATGGCGGGAAGAGGTGGTTGAATGCGAGACAATCCGTTTCTCCCTAGCCAACTTTCAGTTCCTGGACTGTACCTATATTTATACAATCTTAAGTAATTCCAATGCAGTATTAAAACGCAACGTTAACCCTTTGCGCTCCAAATTATTTTATTAACTTTTCGTCAAATAAGCAAATACAGTCTCGGGTATTTATGTTAAAATACAAAATTATTATTGATTTCGAAAAGTAGATATTTAACACTAGAACAGGGGTGGCCAACCCGCGGCCCGCCTTGAACATTTTTCCGTACCGCGAGATTATCATCAGTATCATTATTATTATATTATTTATGTTTACATGTAAGAGTAATAGTAAACACAATAATAATAACTCATTATATTTCAATTTTTCACTCTGAAAAAGTGCCTATAGTGAGTCTGAATCTAATTTATAGGGATATATAATTTTATATGCGGCCCGTGGAGTTATGATGCATTTCCAAAGTGGCCCGCAAGATGATTTGGGTTGGCCACCCCTGCACTAGAACGACCGGTGTTAAATCTATGACATTTAAATATATTAAATAAGTACTTTGAAAAAAGGGGGAACAGGAGGTGGAAAATATGATCGGTTAGGAAATCTGTGTTTTATAAGATCAGCTTAGAATTTCTAGTCTAGGACTCTTCTATAAACTTAGGTAATTATTGGAAAAAATTGTGAATAAGTCATTTTGACTTGCTTAGTCGTTCTAGTGTTAATATATGACACGATTAGTGCCGCAGGAAGCTGTGCCGAGTTTAATTCGACACAGGAGTGTAAAGGGTGTTTATTCTTTTTGAATTTTTACAAAATGTATATTAGTTTTTTTCATGTAACTTCAACATTCTTATGAAGAGATTGTACATACATCATACTTTTCTACGTTTTGTTTCGTCGTGGATTAAAGAAAGGGAAGAAGTTTCGTACTGGTGTTGCAGTACATACATATTTGCAAGGCAAGTTACATGAAAGTCGAAGGACGACTTTGTAGAAGGGAAGTTAGCGTTAAGATTGCGCAGAAAACAGCCCTGTGGCTTCATGGGGGCCACAAAGACTGGCATAGCGCGCATACTAACGAAATACTGAAGGATCAAAATTAAATTTCGGCAAAGATACACCCTACCATCCGCTCTGTTATTCAATCGAGTTTACCTTAATGGCTTTATTTTCCAATGTAAATATTTGACTCCTTCTGTGCTTCGTATAAATGGAAATTAATAATTAAAATACAGCTGGTACCCGCGTGGCTTTTTGACTCTCGATAAATGTCTCTTGAATGTTATTTTTTTACTGAACTGTTTTAGCTTGAATTTGGATTTGTAATTAACGGATAATAATGGTATGTATGTTAACTATCTACTTACAATTAGACATTTCTGAATATTAGATTGCCCGTTTTAATTAAATGGAAGAAGTCGAAAAACGGGAAATTGATTGAATGTAGCTTTTTCTTTGAGCATTTTCGGAAATTGAAATGGAGAAATAGTACTGGTGACTATTCTACTTCTGAGGGATTTAAAAATGCATATAATATATTATAATATTGCCATTTGAATTTTATGTCGCATGAAAAAGTCGACCAATCGGCAGTCCATTGGAGTCCTTCCGTTACTTCACCGAGAAAATACGAAATCCGAGAGTACACGGAAACCGACATTTATTTTTCAAGTTTTAACGCGATTTAATGTACTTGTTTACAAACAGTATTTCACAGTAGCTATCGAATATATCGACGTCCCTGGAAAGCGTTTCGCAAACATCGAAAACAAACATTCTGTCTTCGTTTAATCGACTCGTAATGTGCGAAAATGTTTATGTGAAAGTACAGTACATTATTAAATTGGAGAAGAATAGTGTAAGCGTAGTAGTGGAATATTATAATTGTAATTATAGAATTATAAAGAACTGATAATAGAATTACAGAACAGTGGAATAGTAAAAAAATGAATAAATAATTTTATTTAGTAGAATAGTGAAATAGTAGAGTTGTTATAAAGGAATAGTGGAATAGTAATTCCAATTGTAAAATAGTGTTATTTACCTAGTATTGGAAAACCATGCACGTACAAGAATTTACATATAACGCCATAAATTATAATGTTACAGAAGAAAAATTCTAATTCTCGATTAATGAGACGAAATATCTACGTTCAAAAAATTTATCTGTGAGCCCCTAATTCTTAACATAGGGTTACAAATAGCTCGACATCACGTTCAATTTGGCGCCACAAATTTGAATGTTGAAATAAGTGAATTTTAAAAATTTCCATTTGTGAACTTTCAACATAACAAATTCCTGAAATTCTCATGAAAATAGAATATGATTGTCTAATAATCGCAGTATAATTTTCTTTGTCTAAAGTTTGTAAAATTCTTTTCTCCCGGGGGCTACTTTTTCTTCGTAATATATAATACAAAGCTTTTTATCTTATCCAAGCTAATTAGTGCCATTATAATTAGCGTCTGTACATGCCATGAATAATAGCGTACTATTTAGGGTCCAAGTTATTGTATAAAACCAGTTCATAATGATTAAATGATTACTTTATTAACAAATTTGAAGCACTTTTTAATGTATTAATAGGCTGAAAATATAACCTACATCTTCATAATTATATGGACGAAATATTCAGTTTACCTGATATTTATCATTAATTAGATAACAATTAATTGCTTATTGTTATTAGTAATTGTCAATTCAAAGATTCGTACATAATGGACGTGTCTACATCGTTTACGGTATCCGTTTATTGTAAACATCAACCTGATTCAACCTAATTTAAGGATAAATTAATTCATTAACATAACCATGAAATGATTCATAACCATGAAACTGATTACGACTATTAATTTCCTACTAAATTACTATAACGTTTAATTTACAGCATTATTATACCGAAATACAATAGGTATTATTATATTTCACCGTTTTACACAGCGAAAACTTTGGATATCGAAGGAATGGCATTTTCATATTGGCAATTGCATTAAATTTCTTGAGACACAACGTATGCTCTAATTTCCCCCATAAATTTTAATTGGATTATAACGCGATGGGCAAAATACCGTCGCAGCTTTCAAAAGTTTCACGCAGGTTAAAGTGGTTTATTTCCCGTGCATATCCATTAATCGTTGGGAATAAACGAATGTTCCAACTTTTCAGACGAAATTTATAAAGTCAAATAGTCCCGTGGGATGCACTATTTTCCCAGACGTTGTACACCTCGTAAAAATTGAATAACTTCCAGAAAATGGAAGGGGAAAAAAAGAGCGGCAAATACGACGCAAAGAGATATCAAATGCGTTGAAATAAAAATGCTACCGTGTGCCTTTAATTAGTGAGTAAAAATAATGCCCTTTATTCTCAAAAAATTACATGAGGTTATTAGTTACTTGAATAAATGTATTTACATTCCTTCTGGCTGGTACGATTGATAAAATATTGTTTGATTTATGTGTTATTAAAATGTCATACTTTGTGGATAATAATGAGAGTTGAAGAATTATTGAGGTGATTTAACTCTTATGCAGCAAGACAGTTTAATAATGCTGCAATTAGATGGACACGTAGCAGATAAGATTTAATGTTTTGATAAAAGAGAACACTTTTAAGGATTAATGATTTCACCCCTTAGAGATTTATGATTTTAAGATGATCACCCTGCGTCTCTACTCTTCTAAATCAGTCTCGTTAACATTGAGAATTTTTATATTTCAACTCCTGAAGGTCGTAAACTTCATTTTTAATACTAGAACTACCAAATAAGTCAAAATGACGCGTTTCCAATTATTCCCAAAAATTTTTCAAGTTTATAGGACAGTCATAGAACAAATATTGTACGTTGATCTTATAAAATACAAATTATCAAATCAATCATTTTTTTCCATCTCTTGGTTTCTCTTTTTCCAAAATACGTATTTAATGTATCGAAATATAATAGATTCCATGGTGGTAGTTCTAGTGTTAATTGAATACTTTTATCGTTAATTTTCAAAATCGACAAAAAATTCAAGTTGCAGAGAATTAATCCCGTAGATGGTGATATAAATTTTGTATTTTCTGGGAAATATCTATTTTTCGAATGGTGGAAAATCCCATATCGATCCATTTGATGGTCGTGATCGGTGGAATACGGTTACTGAATTTTTATAAACTTAAAATTTCAATTCGTGGCACGTTTAAAGAGCTTGCTGCATTTGGAATAGGAAACCAATGGATTTTTTAGACTGCCGTAAGGTTAGATTAATTTCACACGATGTTTAGTAGTATTTGTACAGTGCAATTGTTTATTTAACTTCAATTATAATGGTTAAACTCTAAAGTGATGGCTAACATTTTTCATGATTGAATTGTAAATACAAAACTTATTTTATAGGTTTGCTATTATAATTATCATATCAAAAGAGCACAATTAATCAAGTATTACATAAATTATTAAGATGGAATAACCTATCAGCCCAGAATTTGTATATTAATTTTTACAGAAATAAAAAAAATACTCAATTTATAAAGGGTTAAAATAATTGTAATTTCAGTATAAATATTACAATTTGCATAGATAGATGCAATAATAATTGACTTTAAGCCTCAAGTTAAAAATGTTAATAAATAAGTTCAATATTTACTTCAAAAAGAACTTCCTGTTTTTAAATCAATTTACATCCCATTTCGTAATGATTGTTTGTAATCATTATCACGTACTCTTCCGCATACTTCTCAAAACAGAATTTAAAAAGCAAATTTCGTAAGAAACGGTGGCTCTTATGGCACAAATATTACCATAAAATTACAGAACAATGTGCATGCACGTCAAACAATTTTTACTTTAACTTCTCAGATGCTGAATAGCAAATCGTTCATAACAACTTGAAGTTACAAAGTACTAGAACATTGCAAAGACAGAACGATAAATTTAAAAAAAAGGATAAACGATAGACAGTCATTATGTTAGAGATAGAAAAAAAAATGTATACTGTCAGTGGCGTGTGTCGTTTTAAAAGTTAATTAATGGATCGCAGTAAAGCTAAACGAGCAGGTATCTACGTAAAAGCAGGACGTTACGGGAGCAAAACGTCGCCGATATGCGTTTGGATAATTTCAGCTGTACCAGGATTACGATTCCTCTTGTGTATAAACAAGATACTCTTCGTGATCCCCGACAATGTCACCGGAAACTCGCGCGCTCCTGGGAAATTAGACACCTTTTTTCCCCCTTATTTTACACTTCCGTTTTGTTACTCCGTTAACTCTCCGCCTCCTCCGTCATTTTCGCTGAACCGTTTCGAAAATTCGGCGTTGATTTATCGACGAAGAAAGAGGGAGAGATAGACAAATAGGCAGAAAAATAGATATATAGATTGAGAGATTAACAGGTAACTATAGTTCGACAACGGAAAGATGACTATTGAGAGGCAGTACCTCTCGTTGTCAACCGCCTATTCCCGCCATTTCATTTTTGGAATTTTAAAACCCAGCTTCCCAAAGTAAATTACTATTTAGAATGTTTTCGTTAGACAGGTGTGTTTAGGGATCCCGAAAGTGAAGTGGCGGGAATGGATAATTAAAAAGTAAAAGCACCAACGCTTTCTAGCCATCTTTTAGTTGTCGGACTGTAGATAGATAAAGTTCATAGGGCAATTGGCTAGGGAGCTTGCAACTCTGCGTAAAAAAAACGGTAAAGAGACGAGTAGAGAGATAGATAAGTAGATAGATAGAAAGACAGATAGACAGATAGATAGAAAAATAGATAAGTTAATACATAGATGTATAAATTGAGAAATTAACAGGTAAATAGATAGATAAAGTTCATAGGGCTGTTGGCTAGGGAGCTTGCAACCCCACGTCCAAAAAAATAGGGAGATGATTAGGAAGACAGGTAAGTGAATGATAGAAAGACAGATAGACACATAGATAAAAAATAGATAAATTAATACATAGATATATAAATTGAGAAATTAACAGGTAAATAGATAGATAAAGTTCATAGGGCTGTTGGCTAGGGAGCTTGCAACCCCACGTCCAAAAAAATAGGGAGATGATTAAGAAGACAGGTACGTGAATAGATAAATAGATAATTAGAGAGATATATAGACACATAAATAGATAAGGGGATGGATAGATTAAATAATAAAGAGTTAGATTGAAATAGGAAAAAGGGGAGGGAGAGGCGTAGAAAGAGAGAGATTGATATTAGATGCCTACAAAGAAGCAATACAGTAGAAATTTCACGTGTATCTTACAATAAACTAATTACTTAACTGATAATCATTGACAGATTCTTAGCTAATAGGTAAACATAGTGAAAAAAGGCGGAAAAAGATAAAGAGAAGGGCGAATCACAGAGTGTAACAGATATATACGACAAGTAGAGGTAGAGAGGGAAGGAAAACAGGCGGACAGACGGAATAAATAAAACGATTGAAAAATCGTGAATGGAAGAACGAATGAGAATGAGTTACAGAAAGGGAGAAAGTGAGAAAGACAGGGAGTAAACGTGTTAATTATCTAAAGTCGTGCAATGCCGTTCTTGACTGGTTTAACGCGATTTCGCCGGTCGTGGATTTAAGGGAGTTTCCGAAAGAGCGACTGGACTGACAAATTTCGTTAGCGTTAAAGGTTTACGAAATTAAGGAGAATATCAAGAGTATGTACCTCCAACTTCTCCTGATGTACACGACTTTGCTGTGTCTAGTAATATATCCAATAATGACTATGTATCAAATATTAAATGAATAAACAATTTAATAAAACAATTAACTGTTTCATAAAAGACGATGAGACACTGTTATTGTAAAAAGTCGCGAACAATTCATAGTTACAAGAGAGTGCCAGTAGTGTAATTACAATATTTAAAGTTTTCATGTTAGAATATTTTATTTTTATAGTAGAAAATAAAATTGTTTAAACAACTTAACTCTCTGCAACTGAAAACTTTTGCTATCTTTAAGACTTAATTGGAATGCAATGCATGTAAAGAAATGTTAATAATTAGAATTTATGTAACCAATACATTTATTTTACGACTATTTTGTTGCAAAGTGAAAATATGACTGCATAATTCACAAATTCAAAGGGAATAATTTACCTTAAAATCATAATAAGTTTCAGAGAAGCAGCATCAAATTATATTCGCTCAATTGCTTCTTTTATCCATAACTCTTTTCACCCACACATTTTTTTACAGAACTCCGACAAAATTCCTTTGAAATTAAATTATCTAATTTGCTCTTGACAGTTGTTACAGCAGACACAGTAACAGAAACGGTGAAACAAGGAATTGAAGGATACTCCAAGTTAATTGGCCAGCAAATGCTCCATAAAGGAGTATTTACAATAGTAGACTCCAAGTATAATAGAAGATACCATTGCGACAGCCGATCGACTTTTGGCAATGCGACACCACTGACCCACTTTGCTTTGCAAAAATACTTGCCGATCGCGTGTTCGACGTTTCGACGTTTTTACCCTTTGATCTTGATTAAAATCACCACAAGGAAACGTAATCGATAATTGTGAATTAGTCCATTTACCATTGAAATCGATGCGACTAAACAGAAGAAAAGAGTTCACCAAAAGGAAGTAAAAGAGAGGAACTGGAGAACGGTAAAATCCGAGTATATCCATTTCATTCAAACAATCCTCCTCTATTATTCTCCTACTTATTTATTTTTTGAGAGTAAAAACCACCAGATACAGAAGAGACGAGCAAACTAATTCAAAATTACTTGAGAAAGCAACGTAAGAACGATCGAAGGACAAAAGTACATGTTCAAAGATTCAAAATTTACGCGCAATCGAGTTGCAGTCACGTGATTCAACCTTATCAAATAACTGTGCATTTCCAAACATTACGGACGTCGAAACTTTTCCAAGATACGCTCGATTTTCCGAGAGAATTTCACAAACAGTTGGAAACACGGGCACTTGTACCTAATCAACCGTGTAACATGTGCACTGCAAACAGGTTAAGAAGTTCGTAACAAAGCGTTTCGCCGCCATGAGAATTTTGAATGGCTAAACCCGCCATTTGTAATTTCCGTTCCAGTCATAAGGTAACAGCAAGAAATTCCAACACTTGCTGTTTTCCCATTGGACAAATATATCGATGAATATTATAATGAAGAAAATTAATTGACGTATCAATTATAGAAATTAATTTCCGAAGTATTCATAATCCATGAAACGAATCTAACAAGGTGTCAATCTAATTCGAGCATTTTGTCAGTCCATCTACTCCGGCGAGAATATTTCGTGAATGGCAGTACCGGTTCGTCAATCTGTATTTATGAGCAATTCGTATCTCATACCGCCGTCCAACTAATTTATGCACCCGCATTTCACAGAGATACGTGCAGAGACGGTGCTTGAAACCACAGAAACGCAAGAATTGATTCATGATTTCAGATCGGAACGAACGATACTGTCCTCGCGACTTTGCCAGGACGTTTCGCGCGTTCTCCTTCCCCGCCAGAATTATTGATTCTGGCAACAGAAGCCGTACCGATGGTCTTCAATTTCCTTTTCCGGGTGAAGGACGAAACCGTTTAGCCAGGACTGTATTGGCGGTTTCAGATGCACGCCACGAGAAAACACACCGGCGTGTGACCGTTGCCAAAACTGTTCGATTTTTTTCTAAACAGAATATCGCCAATGGCATTTCTAATAGATTCTTTGTAAATGCGAGAAAATTTTGTAACCGTGATATAATACACATACATGATTTCATTTTTGGTTCTCAAAGTAGAAAAATAAGGACGAACAATCGTTTGGATAAATTTTGTAAAATAAAATAAAATGAACGATTGGTATCGTTGAGTTCTCACGAGAACGTTCTCAATATAAAGATCAGTAACACCTAGTCGAAGCCAGGTAAACAATAGCAAAAAATCATCCGATCACTTATTTGAAAGACATATTCTAAACCGGTATTACGGGTTAAAGGTGAACGCGAACTCGTTATTGGCGTATAAAGTGACATCAAAACAAACCGTCGCGTCAACAACGTCCTTCTCTATTCTGCTATTACAAGCAAGTATATCCACGAGCAATCACCCACCAAGAAATTAAAGACCCATCAAATCAATCGACCAACGTGTTTCATCCTTCACCACACAAAAATCCTTGATAATATAATCACCTCATGTCGATGCGTTCAACAAGTTATTCCCACTAGAGCTGTTTGAATGCACTCTCACAGCACCAAGTTCCAAAAAGTAGTCCCTGAAGATCACGATGAAAATTCAACTGGTCAATGAAGTCAGGTTTCGATGAAACCACGAAGATGACAGTTCGTCCAACACTCTTCACTCCACACGAGAGATAAAATAACTTCCTTCAACGACCGATTAACGAGCAAGTAAACGTATCGATCGAGAGACTTACAACGAGAATTCGCGACGACGACGTACGGTTTGCGACTGAGTTTGATATCCTCACCGCGGATATTCTACTGAATAGCTCTACCCCCCACCATTGGCTCGGTCAGGAGCGCCACATGGAGGTAGGATTGGTTGGCAGGCGACGAGGGAACTTCTCTTCGTGTATCTATAGCTGAAAGTGAGCGATATAACTACGGTAGCGCGTGCGCTCGGTGATCGTGTACACGCTTTACCGCAAAGTGGCAACCGGTGGCACCGGCCAACGCGCCGCCGTGTATTTACGTGGACGATAGGCCGTCACGCTAATCAGAACAGCCACGAGCCGATACACGCGAGGGTAGACGAACTGACGCACTGTGGGTGCTTTCAATGACGATTTGGGGTGAAAGTAGTACAATGTGTTTGTCTCTGGGAAACTTGGAATTCTTCGTATTCGGTATGTATGTCTGTAAGTTCGATGGTTTGGTATTTATTTAACACTGGAACTATGATAGATGTTAACCCCTTGCCTTACGATTTAATTTCCAACTGTGCGGGCCAAAAGCGAAAACAAGATCGGTCGCGCGCAGGGACATACACAGCTTGGCTGAGCGTTCGAAACTGTACAAATCGCAAACTTCCTATGATTTGTATATACACGTGCGTGGTACAATTAATTTTGCGAGATGTTTGATAAATAATTACAATTAGTAGACACCAGTTGCTTAGTAGCTGTTCGTACGATACGTACAATGTCACTACCACTGTCACTACTACTATCTAAGCAGGTCGTAAAATCATTGGTAGCGATGTTATCACTGTCCTCAATTCTCATTTTTTTTTTGACACATTATAATGGGGAATTTTATAATATCTCTTACATACGATGTAAAGTCGAATGCGAATGAGAAGTAACTGAATGACGCGCCTCTGGAATGTCTCTGTGATCTTTGCTTATATGTATTTGGGACGGCCGCCCCAACCAATTTTTGAGACGTCTTATTCATGTTGGGCCCGGTAGCCTTACGACGCCTCTGAGGCGTCATTGTAAGCTAAGGGGTTAAATTGACGGATTTTTAATTATTTAAAAAGATTATTTTACAGAGGAGCAGTAGAGTAGAAACTTCAGGTATATCTTAACTGATTGTATTGTTTGTTGTTGGTTGATCCATTTTTTTTTGAAGGATCAGTGAGAAATGAATATGTTTCCTACGGATAAAAATTCGAGTCTTGTTTAGTGATAGATTAATTATACGAATTGTTGTTTAAAATTCTATTTGTGTTGTTGTAAATTATTTGTAAAATTGTATTTAATTGGATGGAGAAGAACGTTAGCTATAAATGTGTTCACGTGTTAATTGGTACTTTAGGACGTAAGAAGTTAGAGGGTGGAATAACTTATGTTTTATAAGATTGATGTAGAATATTTATTGTATGGTTCCCCCTTTTTTTAAACAATTAGGAACCAGTCAGTTTAACCATCTTGGTAGTTCAGTTTCTGTGCTCTCAGATACTGAGTAAGTTAAATTTTGCGCAATGAGGTGATTTTTATGTATTTTTGTGCAATGAAAACATTTTTATGCAAATTCTTCTACTCCTAGTTTAAGAATAAATTAAAAACTTTTAATGTAAATTTTTTGGAGCATAAGAAAAATGACGATAACAGCTAGCCTTCGAAATTTCAAACAGACAGTGTCGTTCTTGGCTTATTCTACTGCATCGATATTCTGCGATTCAATAAAATGAACCTCTAAAATTCCTAATTAACTTTATCGCTCCCAATTAATTTAACACTAGAACTACCAAACCAGTCAAAATGACTGGTACACAATTTTTTCAAAAAATTCTCCAAGTTTATATAAGAGTCATAGAATAAATATTCTACGTCTATATCAACAAACATAAATCACAAAATCGACAAAGTTTCCTGCTACTTGATTCCCACTTTTTCAAAGTACTTTTTTATCATATTGAAATATGATAGATTTAACGTCGGTACTTCTAGTGTTAATATCCTACAGGATATCAGTAAAATAATTTGTTATCCAACAACATAGGATAAAAACACAAAGTCTTCGAAATTCAAATATATCTTTGATTAAAATTAATTCGAAAATCGCAGTAGATTTCTCACATTTTTTCGAATGACCAAGGTAATATAAAATTTTATCTTCGATATTTCCTAATTCACCGTATCGATTGACCGAATGATCGAGCAGCGATGATGTAGCATTCATTAACCGGAAGTCATGCAAGATGCAGAACACTTCTCCGAACTCTCCAAGTGGAATGAGGAAATTTCAGATAATGTTAGCCTACAAATTTAAGGTAACCGCAGCGGCGTCTCGCAAACCACCATAGCTTCTACGTTCACCCACGTAAAGGATGCACCGTCATGTTAATCGGACCAGCCGCAAGTCGATACAACCGAGAGTAGCCCTTAGTTCCCGAATAATGCATCACCTGCATCGCTGCTTTTGAACGAAGGTAAAATGGAACGCAAAAACGGAAACATTATACAAATAGACGTACAAAACATAATAACGTGATAAAATAATTTGAATTCTTCATATACAAAGAGTTTTTGCAATTATACCCAATATAAACACCCCCAATATACTAGATACATTAGAGAATTATGATTTATAATTTTAAGTTATAGTGGGATTTATAATTAACTAAGTAATTGTGATAGAAATTGATATTGTTGTAAAATAATACAGTCGAGTGATAGAATTTCTATTATAATGAAATATTAACCCTCTGACTGCTAAAGGCATGTATATATACGCCTCCGTAAGTCAATCATTATATACGAAAAGAACGTAACCATCAGCATATACGAAAGGCGTAAATTTACGGTCACTGCATTTTTTTCACTATAACTGCTTTTACTGTACACCAATTGATTTAACATAGAATTTATCACTCTATGTAACATACTAATTTTCTGCAATTGTTTCATTCAAAACTAACATTCGCAGGATGATTTTATAGGCGTAGTTTGAAAGCCGGGAGCCCAACGAAGAGGTGAGTATAAGTTTCATCACGAAAGCCGATTTTGAACAGGCTACACTTTGAATTTTTGTCCCTCGGCTTCTGGACGTCGTAGGAGGATGATTGCTAGCTCATTTTAATCGGGAAAGAGTGTAGTTTAACATCCCGTAAAGCACAATTTTTCATCTTCACTTGCTTAAACGTGGCAGGCTATTTTTCCTTCTCAAGAACCCCATGCCAAAACTAACTGTTGTAGGATAATCTTATATACCAGGTTTGAAAGCCTGGACTTGGATTGAATCGGAAGATTACAGGTTAATTAAAGTGTTAAAATTGATGAAACTTTTATGTCAAAAATTGTTTTTGATCTTCTTTCATCTCAAGGAAGTATATATGTTGTACTAACGTCAAATTCCAAATCTGAATTCCAAAGAACGTATCGGAGAAATTTTACAATCATAGATCGATACAAAAATGCTTTTGTGAAGAAAATGCCGTTAGTGACAACATTTTAAAGTAAAATGTAGATCACGATGAAAGCATTCGGTACAGTAAAAACTCGCATTGCAACTTGTTTTTCGTTTTCGTAACTACAAGTTGAGAATGCGTGCACTTTAATAGATATTCATCCGGCACTATTCCATACAATTTTCTCATTATATCAAAAACATTAAAACATTAACATATATCTAATTATGTTAATGTTAAAATATTGAAAGTAAAAGAATACTCCAGCTAAAGGAATTAATTAGAGTTCCATTAAAAAAATAATTGTGATCACGAACTGTCCTCATTCCAATATGGCACGTTTTTATAGAAAACGTTAGAAAATTGATACTAATATTAGAATACAATTCAATAACTCCTTCGTTGATAAGCGATACAGCAATAAGCGTCATAATAACTTCAAATAATTTAACCTTTCCTACCGCTGCTAAAACAGCCAGAAAAAGACAAATGTAGATCAATCCTAAGTCGCAATGAATTTAAATCAATTTTCTTATAAACAATGCGAAACGATAATTTTTTTCCAGCAGAAATTGTCTGACGCAACCGACGTCTCCTTTTTTTCTTTTGCCTTTTTTGAATATCAAACAGAGAACCGTTTCAACTTGTTTAATATCTCGCAGTAGTAAGATATTGCATTCCAACGTGTTCTGCTTGAATGTGGATGGAGAATTCCGTTCGTATTGATTCGCTATAATTCCAGAACATCACGCAGAGGAACAAGGAAGCATACGAGCGAAAGCTGCAGAGTAACAATATATTCCGCGGAGTCACAGTCCCCGATAAAGGAGAGCGAGGAAAATCTGATACGGGGAACGAATGTACCTACGTGTTTTGCTTAAAAAATCCTGGCTACACCGGATACATTTTTTTATCGGAGTTCGGCAAGTAAATTTAACGGAAAGATATTATATTTTCATGTAAGAAAATAAATATGTATGATTCAATAATATTTCTAATGGCTCGGAGTTTTTTGCGGTGTTCTGTATTATGGTTTCAACCATTTGATTTACATAATGCAATGCCATTTCTGATGGTTCAATTATGATATTAGGAAAAGTGATAATGTTTTAGAAATGCGAAATTTGAAAAGGGGGATATTTTACCATAATATGATTCACATTTTCTTAGTTTTATTTTGACTTATATAATATAATGGGAGTCATCGATACGGTTTTGTTTCAGAAATTTGATATATAGTTGTGACAATTATAGTTACAGAAGAAAGAGACTTAATGTCTTGAGTTATCGAGCGGAACTTAAGGTGGTGAAAAATGAAGTTAGGAAATTGGAAATTCTTTAAAAATTAGAAAATTGAACAAATCAGTGGAACATGATACCCTAATATAATTCTTATTCCGTTAGTTATATTTTAGAAATTTAATATGTACCTATGGTATTTGCAGTTATCAAAGAAATTGTAGAGGAAGTGATTCTAAACAATACCAGCAGACCACTCATATAGAATAAAATGAAATTAAGACTCTTAAAATTCCAGAAACCATTAGGTTCAAAAGTTAGTTGTAGCAGAAGCCTAATATCTCATTTTCACATAATTAGTTTAACACAGTACCAACTTCTAGCCAGATCATCTCACTGAAATTATTTCTTCTATGAGTCACAATAATTAAGCGTTTTGATGATCTTCAATCGCCGTCATTCAACGTGTGTTGACCGTCAAAGTCGTAATTGTTATTGTTGAGATTCTGAAAGGAATTAGTATCCACGTAGGTTGGAAGGAGAGAGAAAACTCCTTTTGGTGGTTATATTAGTCAAACTCAAAGAGCTAATATCAATAAATTAACAAAAAATTGGAAAAATGATTTACTTAAATTTCTAATACTAGATTGCTACCGTCACAAAGAATTAAAGCATTCCTTATTTTAAAAAAGAACGAACTGGAGGATTTAAAACCTCGACCTTACACAACGTGTGGAAGGATCGTGGGTGTAATTCGTTGTTAAAACACTATGTTGCGTGTTAACGATTTGAACGCAACGATTAACAAACTACTTATAACGTATCACGACTCTGGTATCAGATAGATGTTATAATTAATAAATGAAAAAAGCAAGATTCCGCTGGCAGCACGCAACCTCTAGATAGAATGAGAAATGTATTATTACGCCACCGTTGAATCACTCTGGGCGGAGCTATTTATCAAGATACGATATCAGATTAATAAATCAACGACCGAGCGGCGAGGAAAGAGTATTAGTTAATCGATAGCGTAGAATACGATGAAACGCTTCTCTTTCTGTCGATGGCTAAGTTTGCTTTCATTGAAGATCAAAAGTTGTGAGATGAATCGCTGCAAGACTATTAATTACTTAGATGTATAGATTGCATCGTTCTATATTTTTGAGATTCTACTAGAGAATAGATATATGCTTCGAACGAATATCTAACAGATAGTATTATTATAAAGTAGTCAAAATTTTTGCAAGTGTATTGTTTCTATTGCAAAATATTATTGAATTTTTATTTTTATGCATTTATGACAAATTAAATACGACTAAAATGTACAAAAAGTACATAATATAAAAATATATCTAAAATATCCAAAGTATGGTATTTGTTGAAATATTTATCAAGTGC
Source organism: Cerceris rybyensis (assembly GCA_910591515.1). Taxonomy (NCBI): domain Eukaryota; kingdom Metazoa; phylum Arthropoda; class Insecta; order Hymenoptera; family Crabronidae; genus Cerceris; species Cerceris rybyensis. Next base: position 12,236,471 of record OU342795.1, read on the forward strand.
AATAAATCCCTAGATAAGTTTTCCTGTCTCACCTGCATTTTTGAAACTCGAAATTTGCATAAACATCCGCAGTCTAGTTATAATTTATGGCAAATGCTTCGGGATAAGTATTCAATTTTTTTTACACACTTGAATGATCTTAAGATATAGGTATAAGTTCTCAGTCTGCAAGTACATATTAAAGAAGGATTAATCTCTTTGTTAGATTCTATTGGAAATACTGTCTTAAAAAAGATATTTAAAAATAATAGAGACGTTTACAAATTCTCTAAGACCTTTCAATGAAAGGGAAATATGTGCTGGCACTTATGAAACTGATCTAATTTTAGAATAAGAAATGAGAACATCAAATTATTGGGTAGTCCAAAAAGTAGGATAGTTAAATTATTGGAAAAGTCCAAACGTCCCCAAATAAAGAATAAATGCCTTAGGTCATTTCTATAATTACCTACTCTGCCACAATAATACTAGATTTACCAATGATTAATCCAAAATATTCAAAAATGTCAAATAAATAAATTTAAAATTTTGCAAACTAGAAAATACTGATTGTTTTATTCGGTCGCAGCTGCGAAATAGACATAGAAACTTGGAAAACAAAGGACATTAGGAGTTCTAGAAACATTTGCAAAAAAGAAATCAGTTTAATCGTCTTTGCAGATCAAGTATTAAATATATTTCGGGAAAAAATACAGACGATTAAAATACCTACAATATTTTGACACTTTTTCTTTCTTTTTAAATACAGTTAATAATATCTCTTTCGTCTGATGTTACGGACTCATAGGATAAGTAGAATAAGCTGGCTTTGTCTGACCACTAACTCCTCGCGTTTCACGTATACTTAATTTTTATTTGACAAGTATTTGCCAATAGAATACTAATGAAATACAAGAAATAAGATGACATCAAAAAAGCTAGAAAAATTAAAGGGCAAGGAGATCCTTTTGTACTCCTTTTCAAATAACAAACGCTCCGGATTTCTCTTTAGAAAGTATGTAGTACTAAATGCCAAGTTTCATTCATGCGAAGTTTTCAAAAATCTTTTTAAAATCCCTTCGTATGCAATGCAAGAAACGTTCAAGAACAAAAAATTGAAAACTTCATTGTAAAGAAAGAAGGTGCATTTATATTCGAACTCAGTCGTGCAGTGTGTATATTTAAAGCTTGAACTGCATCTGAACTTAAAAAGAAAATGTTGTAAATACAGATATCTCTTGTTTTGTGAAAATAGTAGATACGTAACCAGCAATAAACGCAACTGAAAACTTATTCGAAAAGGAGGGAATATCTTTCTCATAAAAGTTTTGTAACTCGAGAAGAATTTATTTCGGTGCGAAAGAAAAAAAATTGATAAAAATTCTATCATCCAACTAGAAAACTAAATTGTTATAAAGCCTTGTTTCATGATGTTCCTGATCAGTATACAAGGGGGAAGAAACTAATGTAAACAATATTTTTATTTATAAAAAGTCCGATATACAGCGTAGCAAATTGAACTAAACTTTCTTGTCACATTAAAAAAATTGTTTAATCTGGAAAATTTAATATTTTCGTATTTCAATTTACTTATTGTTGCTTTTAATTATCTTCCTCCGTTTTATGATTCTTTACAAGTCTTTGTTAAATTTCTGCTTTAGATCCCTCTAAAAGAATATTAAGTTCCTGCGCTTCCAACCCTTTTATACCAATTTTCTCACCTTGATACGTGTATGCAGATCATGAACCCATTAAAAACATCTTGAACTCCTCAGAGCATTTTTTTATTTATTGTCATAGGTATAATAAAAACAAAAATAATGAAAATAAACAGCATTTCTATTATTTTATAACTTTGACTTTTACCTCTACAATACATTGACAGGTTCAATAGTGTATAATATTAGTTAAAAAAAAATTAAGGTCAACTCGTTCTGCAAAATATTCAAAGATGAGAAAGCTGTGTTAATACACAATCAAATATTCGACATTAGATCAAGAAAAGTAGTAAAAATAATAGATCCCAATTTTCTTTTTATTGTAAATGCTTCTAAAATATCTAAAATCCTTCTTGTCAATTTTCTATGCCTAGCTCCTACACCACAAAGTGTTACATCAACCAAGTTGTTTTTCTCTCTCATTTTTCTCCTGCTTACATATTTCTCAACATTTCTAAATATATTGGATCAATCACCTTTAAATCTACCATTAATAAAATTAATCTTAAAAAGTGTGCAATCATCTCCAGCATGTATCACAGTAACACAAACCGATTTATTCCATTATTATTCTCCCCAACGAACAAAAACATCAAATTTAAATAAATCTCGTAAATTGCAACCGATTAATGAATTATCTTACTCCCTTCAATTATCTTCTTCTAACATATTAATTTACTACTTTTCAACGTATCGAATTGCCCATCAGCAAATACATCATCAACACGAAAAAATCCATCGTTCCAAATATTTTCCAACGTAACGTACACTCTCATCAAAGAAACGAACTTCCCGTTCCCGAATGAATCATTAAACGTAAAATCCCGCAAAACCGTGAAGGCAGAAAAAGAAATCGTTTCGTCTCATTTAGCAAACGTCTCGTTTGAAATCCTACATGAAATAAAGTAGTCCAATAAGATCTAAACGAAATAAAGTCCACGAAACGAGAGTAAGTCTCATCTAGTACGAAAGCTGGATATATACGTGCTCATTGTCAGCACGTGGATACTAATAATAGCGGTAACCATTCTTGCCGACAAAGACTATACCTCCGGGTGCCGTGAGACCGAGTCGTGAACGAGCTTTTAATAAAGGACTACCTATCGTCCTGCTGCTGGGAATCGGCCGCGAGCCAAAGGAGACGTAGAAACGAGGAAATCGCGTGCTTTATCGCGACCTTCCGAGGAAGCTTTACGAGATGAATAACTTACGAACAATGTTCTACCCGTTTTTCGAGACCGTCGCTCCTCCTTATCGTCGCCGGGAGTTTTCGAGCGAAATTGAGATCTAGGAAGGAACCATCGTGGTACCGGGGTTGCACTGTAGATTAAGTTTCAAATCCACGCATTCTACGGAAGAATCTCTTTGCCGACGTTGAATTTTTGCGGAACTTCGTTGCCGGGGTGGAGATGTGGACTCGGAGGGATGAACGGTTTAGGGGAGAAAGAGGGGGTACTATGTTGTGTGTGGAATTAGAAATTGCATAGTTCGTGGGAGGAATTTGTGTCGATGTGAATTGGAGAGGAAGGAGTTGTTTTTTTGGGGTTTAGTTGGTTAAGTTCTTTAGTATAATACAAATTTATTTTTACTTTTTCTGTTTAAAATTTAGAGGCGCTGTTAGTGTGGAGATTTAATGATTACTTTATATGGGGAATTAGTAATTGTTGAGATTCTGCAAGGAATTAGTGTCAATATAATTTGGAAGAGGAAAGAAATGTTCTTTTGGCGGTTATATTAGTTGAGTTACTTTGCGAAATTCATATTTGTTTTTTTAATTGTGTTCTTAAAATAAAAAGTGGGTAAGATAAATAGTTAGGTGGTTAAAATTATATGCGTGGATTCTATAAGATAATATGATTACTTTGTATTATATGAGGAATTAGCAATTACTGACTTTGCATTTTTTTGTTAGTTTTTTAGGAGCAATATCAGTTAGTTGAGTAACTTAGCCAGCACATTAGATTTTGTTATTTCTTAACGTGAAATAAAAAGTAGAATTTACAGTGTAAATACACTGAAGCAGGATGATTACTTTGTAAGTGGAATTAGAAATCATTTTTGTACAAATTGTAGAATCCATTAAAGGAGCTTGTATCAATTTAAGTCGGAAAGTAATAAAGCTATTCTTTAATGGTAGTGTAGCGCATTAATCTTTTTGACTTTCTACTTTAAAAACAAGTAGTGTTCTGAAACGGGTCACGATTTTGTGGGGCAAATAGAAATTGTCGAAATAAAATGCAATGAACATCTTTCTAATTGTAAGTAGACGCGAAAATAAAATGTAGATTAAGAACCATCCATTTTCTTATGGTATTTCATCAAGAAGAACTATTATTTATTATTCTACCCGGTTTCATTAAAAGCAGAAAATGCAACGCCATACATTTTCATAACATTCATAGATTAAATCATAAAATATGAACCTTCTCTAATTAATAGGGAAAGTACACACGTCATTACCGATATAAATTTCTGTTTATAATAAAAATGATCACTACCGATATAAATTTCTAAACAGTGCAGTGATATTATGATTACGAAGGTCAATAATTTCCATTCTTTATACCAATTGAAAAGTTGAATATTTTCCCATTACTTCCACCTATTAAAATTCTACACTGCACTTCCAACGAATCAATACCACAGGAAACAGTAAGCACGGGAGCTATGCAAAATAAGGAGGTAAAGGCTTGAACTCACAATTTCTGTCTCGAGTTCAAGTCCAGAATCATATTCAGAAAATCTTTCCTAAATTACTTTTTAATAATACAGCTTCTATAATTTTACAACCACCTAAAATAATATGTGTTACGCAAACTAACCATCAAACGTAAGGGGATCATTATATGTGATAGCAATTTTTTCGCTTCTTTTGGGACTTTTTTTTAACGAACCATTAAAATTTCGAATTTTAACATTTTTACCACACATTTATTGCTATTTTTGTAATCTATTGGAATTCTTGCAAGCAAAAATAACGATTTTGTTTGACTTTACACCGTTCGAAAGATACTCATGTATTTTTGACGTCTGCGAAGATTCCAAATGTTTCGCTCATCTAAAATAAAAAAAATCGAACGGCATTTTAATTTGTAAACCTAAGGGTATCAACGGAATTAGAATAATTCTCATATTTATCATAGTTTGTTTTCTTAAGCTGAAAACGCCGAGAAAATATGACGATTCTTGGAACTTAGCTTTTAAAGCTGTGCCGAATATTCATTTTTCGATGTTTTTATTTTATTCTATTTCCGGCGATAGCTTTAGGTTTACAAATTAAAATTCCCTTTGATTTTTTTTCAGATGAGCGAAACTCCTGGAATCAATGAAGCCATCAAAAATACATGAGTGTCTTTCGAACGGTGTAAAGTCAGTTAAAATCGTTATCATTGCTTGCAAAAATTTCAAAAGACAACAGAAGTATCAATAAACATATGGTAAAAATTCCAAGATTGTACATTTTAATAGTTCGTCAAAAAAAATTCCCAGAGAAGCGAAAAGAAAAATAACTGTCACATAGAATGTCCCCCTTAAACTCGAGAAACAATCCAAAACAAATTTACAAAACGTCCACCACTCTTCCCAAGTTCTCCATCCACTCAAAATTCCACCCACCGACCCATAAAAAAAACCATACAAAAATTCATCTCCACCCCAAATTTCTATACCGATAATTTCAATTCGCCGATTCACCCCCCAGTGGAATTACAATCCAACGATTACCGATAAACTCTCGGGGCCATGAATTGACGGCGTTGCGATCAATCCGTGAACGATCCGTCCAAGTTTCACTGTATTCAGCGGAAAACGATTGGCGTGGCGGTTCTCTTATTCGCGAGAAATCGTTATATCCCGGGAGCGCGAATTGCCGGCAGAAACGAGCAAGAAGCCCGACCGAGCTTTCGAGCCGGCAGTGTCTGGGCAAAAACGAGCAGAAGCGACAAAAAGGACAAAAAGCACCGGCAGCCCGCTAATGGCCAGACAACGACCGCGCTTAGAGACGCGAGCGAGTCAAGGAGTTTCAGCCGGAGATTTCACGAGTGATGGAATTTTAGCCCTCGTTGTAGTATCGCCCACTTCGTACCGTCGAGCCACAATAATACCTTCGAGATTCAATTCTATCTTGGTTGAGGATTTACGATGAAAATATCGTGAAAATAGGATCGAAATAGAAGGATTCTCGTTCATCGAAATCTTCGATGACTTACGAAAGGTAACAGGAAGTCTCGTACGGCACACGGAATTAATTCCGAGCGAGTGGTGATTTCGTGGTTTCGTGCACTGAGTTAATCAGCATTCTCGTGGTAATGTTATTTAGTGTACCGCAGTGACACGATCATTGACGTCGATTGTTCGTGAGAGGGTGGGACGGTTGATTTATGGATGGTAGTTTGTCAACTTTATTTTAAACGATGAAGGAACGTATGGTGTTTTTTTTTTTAAATTTGCTACGGAGTGCAATAAGTTTTGATTTCATTTAGCAAATTTTTTTATGGTAATTTTCTGTTAGCCGGGCGCAAAAAAAATGTAATTTGGTAAAACTGTTTTGTTTACAATTCATTAGTATTTGTTTATAGTTGAACTTGTTTTTCTTACTATTGATTAATATTTGTTTATAGTTGAACGTTTTCGACTTTTATTCCGTTGACTGTTTTGTCATTCGCTTCGTTTGGCGACTTGGCTCGCGTTTGGTTCACAATTGGCGACATTTGCGCCCGGCTAACGAAAAAGTACCTTTTTTATATGGTTGTTGAGGTTTTTTGATAAATTGAAGATGATTGGGTGAAATAAATGTGATGCAATTTAAGTTGAAAAATATTACGGTCTGAAGGGGTTAGAGTTGGGAGAATTTCTTTTGGTCAGAAGAAGTCTGCAAGCAAGGGGCTGGGATTCTATTAATCATAGGGTGTATACTGTTATGATTTATTTTAACCCTTGATAGTGAGAAATTCTGGATTAAGATAGAAATTCGTGAGGTCTTTGTGTTATAGTTGTTATCTGATCGTTACTAATGTTTAGGAAATGGGGTGACAGGGTTTAATGAACGTGTATATTATTTTTACCTTGTTTTCTATCGTTAAAAATGCTTTTCACCGTAAGCTAGATCGTTAATTACTGCTTTTCACTCAAAGATTACCAAGTGAGTGCCAAGGCTTTCGATCTTAACCCCTTGCTCTACAATAACGAGAGACACTCGTGATCAAATAAATGGGATAGGAAATTTTCAAGTTTTCGAAAGCCTATTAAATTGGAAATATTAATGAGACTCTACGCGATAATATTATTTCTCTAACATTAATATTACGTTAAATTATACGGAATATCAAGAAGTAATGATCAATTTTTATTTTACCAATTAAATTCTGAATTATAGCGAAGGCAGTCGCGAGACAAATTGTAGTGCAAAAGGTTAATTTACTACTGTAAAATATATGTAAATATATTCTGCAAAACAATGAAAATTTTACATTATTACAAAGAAAATATAGTTTTATTTTGAAAGATGAGTTTTTATTGAATTCTCGGCAGTTTATTTATCGAGAAGCAATTTCGTCGAAAAATTACAAACTTAACACTTTCTATTAATTAATATTACCACAAAAATGAAATAAATTCATTATACAAATTCCTTTTTTTAATCTTCAATTCACTAATGTCCCAAAATTAGTTTTAGCATTCAAATGCCATTTATTCCCAACATATTCTACTATCCAAAAAAAAAACAAAAAAAAAGTAAAATTACTCGTACAAAAAACGAGTCCTAAATCAACGATTTTCTCGGTAAACTCGAAACATGTTCGAAACTTCTAAATTATCGGAGTCTATAAAAAGAGAAAAACTCAGCGGGAAGCTCGCGAAATTTTCGTATTGAAACGACCCACGAAAAACAGGCCGAAGAAGAGAATCGAACGAACTTTTTCCATTGGCGAAAAAAAACGCTACGTTGCATCATCCCCCTCTACGAGTATGCGATCGCAGCAAACAAATCAGTGTGCCTGGAGATCGTACTAATTGCCAGCACGTCGGGAGCACATAGAAATAATGCCGTCCGATCGTTTGCAGAGCGATAGATCGCCATCGCTAGCAACAAAAGCCACGATCGTTGGCTTGTTGGCGTTTAGGGGAACTTGCCGGCATTCAACCCCCTACATCTGCCCTGCCGCTTTTTCCATTCCGCTCTTTTTCGGTTCACCGGAGAGAGGCAGTTTAAGTGCGTTTAGTCATCGAACGGTAGATAAGCCTTTTAGCGCTTTGCAACGTGCACGAACGTCAGCTCGTATCTCGCACGCCGATGCGACCTGTGTACATTCGGTGACAACGAATTTGCGGACTAGGGATCACTGTTCATGTGTTCAAATCTCCCCGACTACACTAAAAAATTTTTAAACACGTCCAAAACTATAGATTTTGTACGAAATGGCCTAGCAATTAGAGCTGAGAAAATAAAAAAGTGGGGCTATGGTTGGAAAGGAGGTAAATGTGCGGGCTCAGTCAGTGGGTCTTAATTCTAATTTTTTTTAGGTAAATTACTATTTAATATGGCACAATTTAAACGCGCTTAAAATTATAGATTTTGATAATGCTGAGAAAGTAGAAAAGTGTGAGTATGGCAGGGAAGGAGGTAAATGTGCAAACTCACAATCAGTGGGTCCGAACTAAAGTTTTCTTTAGGCAAATTGTTATTTAATATAAAATTGCTGCAATAGTTTGCACAAGCCTACAACTGTATGTTTTATGCGAAATAACCTGATAGTTAAAGATAAAAAAAATGGAAAAGTGTGACTATTGTAGGGAAGGAGGTAATTGATCAGTGGGCCTAAATTCAAATCTCCTTTAGGCAAATTACTACATTTAAAACAGAAACTATTGCCGCTATATATATATTATATTTAAGTATATTAAAGAAGTAGATTGAAAAAAAAGGAATCGAGAGGAGCAAACGATCATTAGTGCAATTTACATTTGATAACACAGATTATCGAATATCTACTGTATGGTTTCTCTATGATTTTGGGAGTTTTTTAGAAGTTCAGAATCAGTCATTTCGCCTACTTTGATAGTTAGCATAGTCTTGGTGGCTCCGAAACCACCCCAAACTGTAGGTTTTAGGTGAAATAACCTATCAACTAAAGCCAAGAAAATGGAGTAATGTGACTATATAGTACCTATAATAATCTTCTAGGTGTAGTCTAATTTTTCTGATCTTTCTAATAACAAAAAAACATTAATAAATCCACTTTACTGACTGCTAGAAGAACAATCACGCTTTAAAAATATAGTTAAAATCAACTATTGTACTTTGGACGTGTTTTATACAATTTATATTTCCTGATGCGATTACTTTCTATTTGTTGCGACTCATCGGACAGTTAAGTCGTTGGAGTCTAGTTTTGTTCTTTTCTCGGAAAGAAATAAACACCACACTCCCAAAATGGTTTTGGTGTTTGTTTACTGTAACAAGGAACAAGTATTTACACGGAAACAAATAATAACAAAAAGAGATTAACAAATAGAATAACAAATATAAATACGAGCGAGCCAAATGTGTATAGAAAACTTTGTTACGTTGTTACGGGAGAGAATCTAAAGATTTGCTCGCTTTCGGTTCTTTTATCAATTCGGAAGCACCCCTTCCTCTGTCGGCAACCCCGACGAGGAGGAAGGGGTGGCTTGATAGGGAGGAGAATGTTGGGCCCTAGTGAAATATTATTGGTTCTGCCTGGGCTTCGTGGGTGGTTACCAAAATGCAGAGTTGGCATTGGTTTTGCCAAAACCCACGGAAGGCCCAGGCAGAGGGGGGCCTTGGGCCGCGAGGGTGACTCAGGTGTAGATGAAAACTGCTAGATTTATGACACCTGTCATAAATCTAGCGCGGGAATTCTTGAATGCAAGTCTCGTAGCCACGTGCCATCCCTCGATATTCGAAAGTGGTTGAAAGATGGACGGTTCTACATAGCTGCGAAACTAAAATAAAGAATTTCAAAATCTTGCCCTCGCAACCTCATGGCCCACGTTGCAGTTACGCCTCAACACTATTACTTATGGAATTACTAATGTATTGCAATAAAAATATAATTAAACAAACCAGAGTAACAATTTTGTTGACAGTCCGGCAATTTGTCGTTTCGCCCCTCTTTTACAACACAGACCAAGGAAACTTTGTCCCTTCAGTTTCAAGTTTCGCAAGGGGAATTCATTGTGGCCGACTGTACGTCCATGCATACGTACTAGAAGAGAATGTTTTGTCGTTATCCGTCGTGCGGTGTTATTGGGTGGAAGTACGATAAGCGTGCGCCCTCGTTGCGCCACGACGAAAATGCATCGCCGATAAAAACTTAATCGCGGTTACACGCGAACGTACCCGCCGATGGGGAGAATCGTAAATTCTGCTTGGTCCGCCGATCTCGCGAAAGGCGGAAGAAAAATATTGCTATGGACAAATTGCTTTATTGAGTACGTATGATCCGCGGCGACTTCCGGGCTTAAGTCGATCGATGGCATCGTGATTCTCGGAGTTGGTTGTGTTTTGCTGGGTGAATATGTTCGCGAACGTTTTACCAGGTTGAGAAATGGTTGGTTTTTGGTGGCTTCGATGATTCGAGTTAGAATTGCATGGTTTGTGAAACTTTTGGAAGTTTGAAACATTTTTTTGTGGTGGTTTTGAATGGTGAATGGATTACCTCTGGTTATAAGGAAATATCTTTTGTTTGGATGCCTTTAATTTAATGTTATTTCAGGTGAGTTACAAATTGACTAATATTCTATTTTAGGGAAAAATTAATGAGGTTTTTTTGTTCATTAAGTTTTTGTGGCTTTAGAAGTTTGCAGTTCTGTGTCAAACGGCACAAGATTTAGACTGTAATTAATGTTTATATCTATTAAATCTGGACTTTTAAATTTGCCAATGATAATGTATCGACACCTAAATGTTCATCAGTATCTATAGATCTTTTTTATTATTACATAAAAATGGATAATCGAGAACAACACAGTTTTCTAAATTATTTTCACATAGCAAATGAAAGAGAGAAAGAAAATTCATTCCATCGATTACTTTGTCAATTTGGGGGCTATTATTACATATTTCATTCTGGAAAGTTACAAATTGTCTTTTATATTAGCAATTAATTGCTAACAAGCTATGTTAATTACATTGATTAAAATTCTGTTTTTCACTGTGGCGAATGTGCTATTTTGTAACATGTAATTTGAGTGATAAAATAAAACGTGTTTATCAATATCACGAATTTTTAATAAATTATACAGGAAGTGATATTACATCACAGTTAATGTAATAAAACAAATTTTCGCGAGAATTGCATTATACAAGTAGATTACTTTAGTGGTTTTTTAACATCATGCGCATTACTGTACTCATTTTCCAACGAATTCACATCTCGTTACTTTTGAAACGCCGATTTTTAATTAACACTAGGTTTACGGGCGTTTCTTATATACCTATCTCTACGATCACGCGTCAAATTGACGCGTAAGCAAAAATGCGCATTTCCTTTAAAAAATCAGTTTTTTCAAATTAAATATAAATTAAACAACACTAGGGTTCACAGTTAGATTCATTATTAACAAGTAAAAAGTCAATTTTTTTAAATTGCCACGGAAATGTTAGCAATGGTATTACCGGTATATGGCAATCACATTTATTGAGCACATTTTTTATAGACATACTGAATTTTGTTTGTGCATTTTCCGCACATGATCTGTTTGCAATATATACAAAAATTACTGTTTTCATTTTTCTGGAGGTTTTTCGTGCCTCCGTTTGAGTGCAGTCTTTTATGTGGTCTATTACGTGTCTGTCAATTATCAATCCGAAAGCACTAGTTACATAACCTGACATAATATTTCTCTTATCATAGCCAGTAGGTCCTGTGATATCCTTGAATATCAAATGAATGGGCGGCCTACTCACAGATTCGTCTGCTTTCAATTTTATCCACCGTGTTCTGTCAACTGTAATTTCAATTTTATCCATTATATGTTGGGATGTGCTTGGAATGCTCGTCCTCTCATCCTCGGAATCAAAACAAGAAAACATACTCATCCTTTTCTTACTATGATATACTTTCAAGAAATTTTCCTCTTTACTACCCGAAAATCCTTCTATCTTTCCACTTTCAATGCATTCGGAGCTTTCACTCTCATCTTCGTTTTAGAGTAATTCATATTGGTCATCTTCGGAGGTGTCCCCACAACAATCTTCATTGATTTTGACACTTTTGCTCAACATCTTATTTTACTATATCACCTGGATTTACGTCATATTGCTAGAAAAGGCGGATTGACCAAAATAAAAAAAAATATTGTGCTCCAATTCGATTACCCTATCGCAGAAAGTTACAATTAGCGAAGACTGTCTGAAATAACAATAACTGTAGAATCTTTTGCACATTATGTTTTAAAAACTGTAGTAGTAAGTAAACTGAAATAATGATTTTACGAACAAAGCAAATATATAAAAACTACTCGTGAAATTAGTTAATTCGTCAATTTGACGCGTTTCGTAGAGATAGGTATACTACATACAGATTTTAAAAATTAGAAGGCTTAGGATAAAAATAATTGAGTGTATAAATTCTTTGGTTGAAATGATTAATTTACGACAAAAAGTGGTTGCAATTAATACTATAGTTTTTGAGATATTTCATTTCGAAGTTTGAAATGCGTCAAATTGACGCGTCCCGTAAACCTAGTGTTAAAGAGTAACACAAAGGTAAAAATATGCTTGTAGAGGATTTATAAAAGTTTCAATTTCCAAAATATCGAAATTTTCATTTAGCACGAACGTTAAAGCAATAGTAATTAATCTGGGCTGAAAATGAAAATCTTCGACAAAAACTCACCTATTTAAAAAAGGATTTTAATTTACAAACAATTCCAAAATTTTACATGATGAAATATTAAAAAATAATAAAAACTTCCCGGCCAAAAATTCATCTTCTTTATAAAAAAAAGTTCAATTTCATTTTTCATCAACTACCAGCCATATTAATTACGAGACATAATTATTATTTCTATTTTCTGCTTATTCAAAAAAAATACAAAAATGACTGACAATCAGTGAAACGTATGATAGACGGAAACTTTAACTTCTTCAAACACCGTGCAGAATCGCGACGATATATCTTACCAAATTAATTTCACGGGTAATTACCGTAATTACGAATTATCAGAGCGACGAAAGCGACTAATAAATTTCCGGGTAAAACGGAACGAAAAGTAGTTAATGTAACAACCGTAACAATCATTGGCGCAACAATTTGTCACCCGAATCACGACATGCAGACATGCTTGGCTACCTGCGAAGTGGTTTATCGTTGAAAGGGTTAAATTTAACTATACGCCGACATTTAGAGCGAGCGATTACAAACACGCCTGCAATTAAAACGTTACAATGTCCTGGTGATGTGTAAGTGCCAAAATCATCTGCTTTCTAAACGAAACCCTGAGCATTTTTGCTAATTTTATTTCGTCGCCTGTTTAATTGTTCTGAGCTACCGAAATCCTAATATTACAATTTAATTTGACTTTCAAATTCGTTAATAAGTGACTATTATCTGGAGAAATTTGTTCAATCTTGTTTATGGATTTTAAGGTAATTTGTGTTTTTATTTTTCAACTAAATAAGTGTCGTTAACCTTTTAACTGACAAGTTGAAAAAATCAGCGGACGTGACACTAAAAACTTATTCTTATACTGTCAGTTTTATTTCAAGGTATATGATAGAGAAAAAACACCGGTAAATTTTTATTTCAGCAACTTAACACTAGCTCTACCAAAAGAATTTAAATTATGTGTATTGAATTTTTTTAAAAATGTTTTTAAATTTATGGAGCTGTATCCTGCTTAATTTTCTACGTCTATCTTGTAAAACATGAGAGATTAAATCAGTTTAGTTTCTTCCGCATTTCATTCTCTTTCTTCTAAAGTATTTATATAATATCTTTAACACTAGATTTATGTCAGCTATCAAATTGACGTGCTACTACTTTTTTTTTAATAGTTCCATAATTTACAGAGAAGCAGTATAGTACATATTTCATAAGTATCTTATAATAAACAAATTCCTTAACTCTCTGCATTTTTTGTTAATATTAATCTATCTTTGTTTAAAGATCTTATTTAATATATTTACATGTACCAGATTTAACGGCTGTAAATCTAGTGTCAAATATATTGAAGTAATAGCGAGTAACTCCAGTGATAAAGCTTGTCTGTACCATATGAAGTTGTAAAAAAATTCGTAGGGCAAGGGTTTAACTATTCTAAAATTCAGAAGTGTGAGTCGTCTTTCTAAATGAACGATTTCAAAAGCCATGGATCAAGGAAGGGGAGGTGTCGGCGCCGCCAGACTTAATCCCTTTAGATGCTATTACATGGAACTTTATCAAGTCGCGTGTCTACCAGACGAAGATAAGGAGTCTGGAACACTTTCTTGAACGCATATAAACTGTAGAACACGACGAGAAAACGAGAAGAGTCGTTTATTAAAACAAAGACTTTGAAATTAAGTCTCGGTGGAGATTTCTCAGGATTACAGCGTTTTGGTGTTCTCTTTAGAGGTTGTAATTTCAGAGGTCTCAACTAAAAAATATTAAGGCAGGATATAGTAGGATAAGGTGGTCAAAAGTGCTCTTGAACCGATTTCAAAAATCTGTGTTCCAAATTTGAACCCTGTATCTTGACCAAAAAGGTAGTTATGGGGAAAATTCAAAAAACAGGTTTTTGCTCTATTTAACTTATATACTAAAAAAATCATAGAATTCATTGTAAGCAGCACTATTTATCATTATTAAACTGCGGATGTTTATGCAAATTTCGAGTTTCAAAAAGGCAGGTGAGACAGGAAAACCTATCTAGGGATTTATTGCACTTAATAAATATTACAACAAATACCATACTTTGGATATTTTAGATATATTTTTATATTATGTTCTTTTTGTATATTTTAGCCGTATTTAATTTGTCATAAAAGCATAAAAATCCGCAGTCTAATCATTATATTACTTATCTGCCTCTATCCACAAAAACACTAATAAGATTCCACCAAATTGTATCACTATTTCCTCGGACCCCTTTATATTCAAAAAAATGAAAGAATTCCATCATAGAAGAGACCGCTCAATTTTTTATCTCCATTTACAAAGAAGAAAAATAGAGAAATTCAATCAAATTCTATCATAGTTCTCTCGGCCCCCTTCATTTAAAAAAATCCCAGAATTCCATCACAGAAAACACTGTTCGACTTTATACTATCTCCACCCCTCTATCCTCCAAACAAGGTTATTTCATTTCTATCATATTGCAGCACCCTAAAAAAATCATATTCTTATCCATATCATTTTTTAAATAATTAACAATTTATGTGGTATCCTTTACAACCATTATCTAAACAATATTCATACACTGCCGAAACGTAAGTTCACCGTAAAGTCTTCTCGCAACAGGTGAATCTGATTCGTCCGCCCTTCGCAAGCTACTATCAACTACAGGTGTACACGCCACGAAATGCCAAAAAATGGAATGATTTTCTTTTTTTGGCCGGCAAAAATGCACGTCCACGAAGTTTATCTTTCTCCTGGACGTCCGGTGCACTACACCGTGGCATTTATTTCTGTTTTCTCGCGGCAGGTGTACGCGCTCGCTGTATTTCCTAAACGACGCAGAGAATTACCTCTGTTTTCACATTTCAGTTAGGGTTGTACTTTTTTCTCCGTGTTCTGCCTTTCTTCATGGTTTCGGACACTGCGATCTCATTGTCACGGTTTAGCTGCTCGTGCAATCGGCGAAGTTTTCAAAATTGTTCACCATGGCTCGGAATCGTCGACGGGAAACGAGAAAAAAATTATTGTACCGTGTTCTTCCGAGAGTTCCTTTATTTTCGATTTTTTGGGGATTTTCGTGCTCAGTTTAACGTAGAGAGAAGCTCGAAATTTAGAATTGCATGAAGTGGCAGGAGAAGATTTTTCGGTTTTACGTTACTTTTGTAAGGAATCGGAGTGTCGAATGGGAACTTGGAGAATTGGATGAATGTAATTCGGACTTTCTTTTTGGAAGTGCTGTTTGTCTCATACATGATCTGTTAAGGAAATTCTAGGAATTTTCTTTCTCAGTAGAAATTGACGGAAAATTGTGTAATAACATTATGCTACGGAAAATTACTTAATTTTGAGGAATATTAAGATGTTATTTCTTCTTATCGAAAATTTAATATGAAGAATTAGACTCTTGACGCATTTAAAGATCACCATTAGAGATTTCGTTACAGACACACTTAGAATTTATAAATATTTTTGTTAATTATAGTTACAGTGTATGTTTAGTGTACTCTATTCTTTTTATTATTATTTAATATATATCCTATTTATTATTATACTGTTACGAGTCGACCGCGCACGCCTTGTCCTTTCAGACATAATTAAATAGAACACAATTAAAAAGCGATAACTTTTATTTAAACGAACACGTCCGTCTACCAGGACTACCGACCGTAGAATCTCTACTCTTTTTATTTAACAAACAATTGACATGTTTCGTTACCAAGTAACATTAAATCTACTGGGTGCTTCGTAACAATATTATAATCTTGGCGTGAGTGTTATTACTATCCTGACAATAACCTATTAATTATTTAACTTTATCCACCCCTACATTAGACCATCCGACACGTTAGTATTTACCCTCACTCATTCCCTTTTTGTCATTCTTCTTAACCGAATCCTACTGCATGAGAAACACGCAGAAAGATAAGTCACATCTTAAAACTAGTACTATTTCAAAAAATGTGATTAAAATTAACTACTTAAACAAGTGAGTTCACTCACCAATTATTACATCGACGTCAACAGGAAAAAATAGCAATGGCGAATTCGTAAGTCGTCGGTTTAACTGAAAGCAAAAAGAAAACAGTATATTAGAAAAAAATTAATACAAAAGTCATACAAGTACATAGAAATTCAACCATAACAAACTTTGTTCATCATCGAAACTATTTTTATAAAAAAACCATCTACATTTTCACCGTTTTAAAATCACGAAATCCTCCCCGTACAACCACCTACGAAATTCTTGCAAAAGACGTACAATCCAATGATAGTTTAAAGATATTCCTATAAAATTCATCTGAAATAAAATGGTGGAAAACTTCTAAGAAAACCATCTACATTTTCACCCCTTTAAAATCACAAAATCCTCCCTGTACAACCACCTACGAAATTCTTACAAAAAACATACAATCCAATGATAACTGAAAGATATTCCTATAAAATCCATCTGAAATAAAATGGTAGAAAACTCCTAAGAAAACCATCTACATTTTCACCGTTTTAAAATCACAAAATCCTCCCTCTAAAATCACCTACGTAATTCTTGCAAAAGACATGCAATCCAATGATAATCCCCCGACAATAAAATCACAGCGTACCCCAAGGACAATATTCATACCATCAACGTTTAAAAATTCTAAAATTCCTATTGCTCAACCACCACCACCTTCCAAATAAAACGATCAAAAAGAACCCCACGGTAACGATCAAAGAAGGCTGCTTCCATTATGGGGAATGTAATGGTAGCTCCGACAGGGAAGGTCGAGCAACGCAAGGGTGCTCCGAATACCACATAGATCACGCATATTCTTACATTCGCACGCGTGCCGGCAATTCCGTGATTCGGCGGTTAGAGGATACGAGCCTGGCCAGGCATTGTTGTCTGCTAATTTACGGACCAATTAATTAGCGCCGCGAACCTCGGATATTCCTGGCACCCCGAAACGCGTTCGACCGCATTCTCTTGTCTTCTCTCTCCCTCTCAGACACGTACACACGTATATATTCAGGTGGAGGTATATCCATTCACTTTCTCGTCTCCCCATTCGAAAGGCGAAGGTGGAACCGTTTGACTTGACGTTGGTATCGTGTTTATACGAAGCCGGATTCCACTCGACGTCGAAATCCTCGTGCGCGTTGACGTTGTCAGCTTTTGGTGCATTTAGTGCTTCCGAGATGTAGAGGCATATATCGAGTGATCATTCAAAGAGAATCGATGGTAGAATTGGTAGGATCTTGAGCTGAAGTAACGACTGGATTAACGCGTTGATAGCGAGAGGGAGAGAGACAGTGGTACGACGACTAGGGGATGAAGATTAGTTATCGCTCGTAATAAACGAGAAGCCGTGTGGAAAAAATGCGGGTCTGATTCGCCAGATCGCAAGAGACATTTGCCCTATGTATAAAAAAATCATAGAATTCCATTGTAGAGAGCAATGTTTATCATTGTATTAGGTGTACAAATTAATTCTCGGCCCCCAGATTTCATCGACCACAAAACCTATTCAGATTAGAATTTTTCCAAATTTGGATAGTCATTCTAAAGCGCCATTTGTTAGCTTTAAAATAAGATATATCGCATGACTCTACTCCAGAGATAACGTGAAAAATCATGTGTAGAAGCGATGTCGTTCGATAAGCAACATTTAAGGCACTGTCTTATTTCGCGTTTCAACTAAAAAAAAGAAACGCTATATCGTGCAGCACTTGTAAAAAATGGTTTCAACAGTTTCGAATATTCTCCAGACTTATCCCCTTCAAATAACCACATATTTCGATCCCTACAACACCACCTAACTGATTCTCAATTCAAGTAAGTTGAACAGGTCTATAAATGCCTCAATGATTTCATTGATGTGGACCACTATCATTTTTCCGATCTGGAATCCGACAATTACCTGAGAGAAGGCAAAAACGTATAGAAAATGAAGAAGATTATGTTTAATATTGAATTGATATCAACATTGTTATAAATAGATGTCAAAGTTAGTCAAAAAAGGCCGAGGATTAATTTGTACACCTAATATTACTTCTATGCCTCCATGTACAAAAAACTAATAAAATTTTACCAAAGTCAAACCCTATATTCTGAGGATTTACAGATAACAGAAGTTTTGGGCCAATAATATAATAGTTACAATATTGTCACACTTTACAAATAGAGTTTAAATAAACGAAATGAAATACATGTCTGCACGTTGTGGTAAGAAGACTGACAAAAGAAAAGGAAAAACGAAAAACTCTTTCTTACAACAGAGAAGTCTCTCGATAAGTGGTTTGCTCTGATTCGTTCGACGAGTAAGAGACATCCTCACGCACTTTCAATTCTAATGGAAAAACACTTAACTCTCCGAATATTTTGTCATATTTTAAGATCAATTGCACGATAGCACATGAAAAAATATTAAAATGCAATTTTAGATAATGGATTGAATTTGATTTCTAAAAAATGAATTCTAAAGAATTTCATAATTTTTCCGAACTAAATTGTAACATTTGGCAGAATGGGAAAAATTAGTGCGAAGAATAGAAACTTTGGTGCGACTTGTGTTACCTCAAAGACACAGGAGTCCATAGAGGATTGACGATAAAATAAGAGTTTAGTTTTCGTTTGTGATTCGCCGAACTCAAGTTTCAAGGGTCGATACGATGGGAACAAGGTGGTGCAAGGGCAGTCTCCCCTTACCCCGTACCTCATACTGGATACGAGTGACTTCATTCTGTTTCCTATGGATATTTTCACGCATTTTTCACGCATACTTTCGATTCAAATTGTAAATAGCTCGTACCAGAAATAAGGGGGAGAGTGCGAAGTGAAAAGCGAAAGTCAAAGCATTGGCCTATGCAGCATATTTAAAACATTACTGTCAATAGTTTAAATGTATGAAGATTGTATCTACATTGTAAACAAGGAAAACTGTACTACAATGCGAAATATTATGTCATGGGGTTGAATGTAAGGGTTATAGGAACAATAAGGCGGGATATAAACGGACAGTAGAAAAACTATGTTCTTTCAAAGCATCTTGCAATATATAAATCAAACTCTCCGTCTGTACACCTGAAACCATGGGTTGTTCCGCGGAAGAACCATACTGGATGAAGTTGAAGAAAGAAACAAAGACTGATAGTAGCATGGTGGAGACGGTGATAAATTCGCGGACATCTAAGTAGATCTTACCGTCACCTCCAGGGAGTATAACCGACTTATATACACATGAACCTTGATGATTTACTGTCTTTTAAAACTAGGGGCTATTCCCTTAAACTCGTGGAACTAATTGTAAGTAACCTTGAAAGAAACTAATAATTAACAGGGCACAAATGAAAATATATCTCAAGATTTACTATTTTCTGTTTTTTAAATTTCGTTTTGAATTTATTAATGAAGTATTACAGTAAGAAAGATATTTTAGAGTCTGACATAAGTATAACAGATTTCAGATTATGACCTAGCTCACGAGTTATCCAACACATTGTACGTTCAAGCAATACAGCATAAAAAAAAAAAAAAAAATAACAGCAACATAAATACAAAATAAGTAAAAAATAGTAAGTAAATCTCACAGTTGTTCTTTTCTTTCATTTCTAATTCTAATAATCATGGGGTTGGCACCCTAGAACCTGTGGCAAGCCTTAAAACACTTCAACAACTTTACAACAAAACACGTTTACTATATTATATGAAATAAAGGTCCCTTAAGTTGAATTCCTTATAAATTCTTGATGATTGACTTCTATGATTTTATGAACAAAGTTTATAACATAAAACTCTTTATATAGTTTACACAAACTTCCTACAAATAAATATCATATTAAATAAGAATTATCTGAGTTTACGGACAGAAACTTATATTTTAGAAAAAAAAGCATGTATTTCGAATCTGGATGTAAAACCACGACAAAAAGTTCCCCGCTCATGTTAAAACATCGCATCCATCCTTTTTCTTTGTCTAAATTGCGAAAACTTCTTAGAAATATCACATTAACCCCTTAGCGACCCAGCAACATTCTGAAAAAATGTGCCAAAAATACCAATATTATTTTAAACTCCAAAGAATACCTTAAGATAAATAAAAGTCAACACTAGTTCAGTTTTTTAAAAATACGTCATTTTTTCGAAAAAATAAGACGAAGAATATACTATTGATACCAGAAACGTAATATTACGTTTGATTGGCAGAAACGTACATTCATGTTCATTTTAAAATAGAGCTGGCAAAATATGAAGTGCCCGTAATATTACGGCTGCAGTAATTTCATCAAGGTAGATGGCGCACGTAATAATACGGGGAAAGTCGTTAAGGGGTTAAATAAGAATTATCTGATTTTACGTACAGAAACTTACATTTCCGAAAAAAATATATATACTTCAAATCTTGCTGTAAAACTGCGACAAAAAATTCCTAGCTCCTGTCAAAACATCGTGTACATTCACCTTCAAACACTGGCAAAAACTTGTCGTCAAGCGATCACCGAAAGAAAGAAGAAGAATAAGAAGGAAGAAATCTCCCGTAAAAAAAGAAGCAGCGATGCGTGTGTCACTCGTTCTCGACGAACGTTATGGATGACAGTGTCAGCGACAGAAGGGTCGACGCGGCAGGCAGAACAACGCGGTGTCAGTGTCCGGGGGTGCAGGGTGCAGGAGACAACGAATAATTCATCCCTCTGTCCTCTCTCTCTCTCTCTCCTTCTCATCCTCTCTCTCCCTCCCGAGAAATGCGTTGCACATGTCGTCGCAACGTAGCGAATATCACATTGTGTCTGGATGCACTGGCTTATTCTACTGGGGCAGCATAATCTTTCGACTATGCAACTCACTCGTCCCGTGTAGTAAACAAATTTCGAGGGAGATTTTTGGGGAAATTATTCTCCGTTCGCCACCTGTTAGTCGCAGGTGCTCATGCTAATTTCAGCGGTTTAAAAATAAACGCAGTTGCGTGAATTACGACGATGACGCGAGTGGATAACCTGAGAGATTTATTTCCAGTCGAAATTATTGCGGTTACTTGTAATTAGGGATATTTTTTTACTCTTGGCACATTTTTTTTGGATGGAATGGATGAGGATATTTTGTAATTTTCTTATATTTTTAAATTGCTAATTACTTGGAATATTTGATGTTATAATTTACCAGTGGCATGCAGAAGCGATACGAAAGTGGGAAGAGAACTTGCAAGTTCTCTTATTTCTCTGATTACTTATCGATTGAAAGAATGCATGTTTCTCTGCTATTTTATTTCAATAATTTCGAATAGTCGCGAAGATTTTGCATTAAGCTGCTCATTATCCGTTTGTTATCAGATATCAGTTATCTTTCGGTTGAATGAAATTAATTTTTCTCCCTTGGCTTATTTCATTAATTTAGAGCAGTCGAGGAAATTTTATATTTCTCTGACATTTTTAAAGTTCTCATTAATCTGTAGATCTAATGAATAATTATGCACTGTCATTACTCATTTCTAAAAAGGAGATTAATTTATTAGGAAATTGATAAAGGCAGAGATTCTGTTGATTGAAGCTCAATGGAAGATCTCCAAGAGTGAATAACTACTTCTTTTCTGTTATGATATATAAAACTCTTAATACCTGGATTTTATAATTGGCAAATTCGTTTCATAGCTGTCCTGATTTTTATAAAAATCAGAGAGCATTAGATAATTGTGTTCAATTGAAATAACCATCTGTTTAACGAGATAAACTATTTTTATCCGATTATAGACAGTTTTACGAGGTATACTTGTAACGTCGAACATCTTAGAAATATAGAATTGCAAATTAGCAAACTTTGGCAGATAGGTGTCACCTCGTTAAATATACTATACGTATGGTCAGTGAAATATGCCATTAATGTCCAGCCACGACGGATTTACGAGTGCAAGGAATTAACGAGGCGGAAAATGACACAATCGTTTCTTATCTCACGTTGAAAGATATTACACCAACTGGTGTAATTAAAATTTTCAGTAAATCATGATTCTATGTCCTGTACCAATGTGAAATTTCAACAGTAAGGTCTTCATAATCGTTTCAAATATGAAATTCGAGTAGTATGCTTGACAATATAATTCCGCCTTTTTTGTTTACAGTTATGAACTACTCCGAATAACTATTAATTGAAAACCCTGTAATTTGAAATCATCCTTTTACCGTTAGAATGAACGCATCAAAATCATGTTATGCGCCAAAAGACTAAAAACCTAGATTCGCCCATCGAAAACACCGCCAAAAATGACAATTTTGAACTACACGCAATAAATATTAATTGATACCCCCACAATTTAAAATCATCGCCTTATCCTCAGAATCAAAGCTTCTAAATCCACATCTATCAAAATTGATCCACCCTTTGATCATCAAAGTATCCTCTCAAGCACCAAAAATGCAAAAATCTACGTTCACCTGTTAAAAAACACCATGAAAAATGTACACCTTCGAACTACCCACAATAAATCTTAATTGAAACCCTCACAATTAAAAATCATCCCCTTATCCTCAGAAACAAAGCTTCAAAATAATTCTCTATCAAAATCGATCCACCCTTCACCGTCATCTTATCCTCTATAGCACCAAAAAGCCAAAAATCTACTTTCCCGTGTTGAAAAACACCATGAAAAAACTACAATTTCGAACTACCCACAATAAATCTTACTTGAAACCCTCACAATTAAAAATCATCCCCTTATCCTCAGACACAAAGCTTGAAATAATTCTCTATCAAAATCGATCCACCATTCACCGTCACCTTATCCTCTAAAGCACCAAAAAGCCAAAAATCGACTTTCACCCGTTGAAAAACACCATGAAAAATCTACAATTTCGAACTACCCACAATAAATCTTACTTGAAACCCTCACAATTAAAAATCATCTCCTTATCCTCAGAAACAAAGCTTGAAATAATTCTCTATCAAAATCGATCCACCCTTCATCGTGACCCTACCCTCTCAAATAACAAAAAACCAAAAATCTTGTTTCGGCCATCGAGAAACAACATAAAAAATTTGCTGAATCCCCCTTGAAAATATGTCCATCGAGAAACCGGCAACATTGAACTCATCCCGAAAAGCTCAGCGACGCGATCACTGCACTCGAAATACCGCCCTTCGTTCGGCGAACGGATTAATTTCTGACAAGCGTCACGATTCATCCCACAAAAGTGCGAGCAAATAGGCGGAAGATAACGATAACGTTCGCGCCGATAACGACGGCGAGGTATGATTATTAATCATGTGCAGGTCGCGCGTGCGACTGTCAGCGCTGCGTAGGGTCCGCAGGGTGGTCTGACTAATCGTTTCGCCATTACGGATTAATATACCCGCCGTGGCCAAGGGACGTTTTGCTCTCTTGCTTTTCTACGGCTCGTGGCCGTCTTGCATACTGTACTTACTCGTCGTTTTGCATGCTAAGAATGCCGAGATTTACAACTGTTATTGAAGCAGCTTCTGGTAAATGTTTATCAAACATTGTTGTTGTGATTTGTTTCATTTTAACACATTGTAATTTCATATGACTTTTCAGTTATAATATTTACGAATTTTCTAACGCATTCGATATTTAACAAGTTGACTGACATGGGGGTCACCGGATGATATTGAATTGAATAAAATTTCATATTACCTTTCCAATTGCAATTTTTATGAATTCTCTAACATATTGAATATTTAAATATTGGCATTAAGAAAATAAAGGTCAACCAAATATTTATGAATCTGAATCTTTAAAGTTTCTGCTTTATAAAGATGTGAATTTGATAGAAATAGTTTCACTCTAGTAAAAATGATGAAACTACAAAATACCTTTGGCGTTCAACGTGTTAAGTACTGGTGTTTAATCCATTTGCATCATAAGCGCATATATGCGCGAATTTTTTTCAGATGACAATCATCAAAACGCATTTATCCATTCTCACTGTGAGTCAATACCGGTCTATACGAACAGTCTAATTTATTTATACAACATTCGTCGATTAAAGTGCAATATCACGTTTTGAAATTCTGTTGACAAAAAGAAATATGATGGTAAAAATATATTTTTCATTTTGTCGTATGATGCAAATGGGTTAATAGATAAAATTCTGCTGACTACATATCAATTTGTAACATTCTAGTTTCTGTTTTGGAAAGATGGAATTTTAGTAGGAAAATTATCACTTTAGTAGAAATGAGAAAACGAGCGAAATGTCAGTGGCGTTCAATGTATTAATAACATGATTTGATTAAATTAGCAATTTTGGGTGACCCAAATACTCTAGTAACTTTGGATAAATTAAATTTGCAAAGGGGTTCAGATTGCGGGGAGATTTGTTGAGTTGCATTTTGAATATTGGATTTTGTGTTTTTCATATTGATTTGACGTAGTTTATTGTTGTAAATGTGGCAAAGTCAAAGAATCGCTAACGAGTGTTCCTTATTCCGGTTTTAAACTCACCATTTTGTATTTTGTGATAGTACGGACGTAATTTAATAAAAAGAACGATTTTTTTAATAAACATTTAAAAGAAATGTATTGGAAGGAAGAGGACTAGGAAAAATTGGAACCCAATACTTAGAAGACTAGAGAGATACTATTTCTTTTGTTATCAAAATGTCTATTGTTAGGAAGAATTATTCTAATATTCTTCTATTAGCAGAAATATTCTGTCTCAGCCCACTAGTTTCAAATAAGTTCTGAATTATTGAAACTATTACATTGAATGAAAAATTATATTTATGATGATGGCAAAGGATGGATAGTCAAGGTTCCGTCATTCACACCGAAGTATCCTCATAAACAGGAACGTAATACGTGTTATAAAGAAATAATAAAAACTATGCAGTTATTTATAATAAATATAAAATCTTGAAGCAGACCCAGATTTTGCAAATAGCAATTTTTCCATAAGTGAAAAATGAACGAAATTCCCACAGTCACGGAATACCGCAACGAAACTCTTCGTCGATGTTGTATGAGTAAATTCTATAAACAATTGCATTAATTATTTAGTAATGACGTTTCATTCTTCATTCTTAATCCACATTTCTTATCAAAATAAAATTGCGACCAACACGACCACGAGGATCGCGACCGGAAATGGTTTTATCTGGAGCGTCACTGAAATCACCGGCTCTTCAGGAATATCTCGACCTCGACGAAAATACACTTTCTCAAGAGATCACCGAAAAAATTTCACCGACTAATTTTGATGCTAGTTCATAGAAAATTGTTAAACTAACCGTTTTTTAGCGGAGATAGATATTCAACCTGCATTTTTCGAGAAGTATAAGTTTTATTTTCTTTGGCCAAATATTCGCAATGTTCAAGGTTCCAGAATTCTATAATTAGCATGAAAAATATTTATGATTAATGAACAAAAAAGAGAGACAAGATTTAAGGCACTCTTTAAATAATTAAGTTAAATAATTAAGTACCTAGCATTATGATATTCTTGAGAGACCAAATGTTGAATGACCGAGTGAAATGCTGAATCATTTTATCTTACAATTAGCCAAACAGCTTTACATAGATTCTAAATCATCAAGTCACAACTTACATAAAGCCACATATAACAATTAAAAAATTAAATGTTAAATGTTCAAACCTTGTACTTTAAACTTCATTTATTAAGAATAATAATTTTTTTGAGAAATTGTACATCTCATTTCATAGACGCAATTACCACTGGTACCACTATTTAGCACTTTTTACCCCCGAAAATGGCTTTATCGTGTAGCTAAATATCCTGGCATATCTCGGCGAAAACAGTGTTCCTTGAAATCGTGGAAGTTTCAACACGCTGTTTGCATATCTGCCGCATACTCTTTCCAACGTCATTACGAATTAATTTTAGCAGTAAAAAGAAAGTTAACGGCTTTACCCGAACTCGGGTGGTAATTTATAGACGGCATCGTTACACTTAGCACGCAAAATCCGAGCAATGAGACTCAACGTCTGTAATTTTGCTGTTCGGGAATTACAGATCTTTGAGTAACAAAAACTTTTCATAAACGGGAGTCTGTATTACTAACATTAGCTCGTTAATTAATACAATTAGGTTCGTTTAATTACGACTAATAAAAATATCATTTATCATGCCTGTATTGTGAATAAATACAATTTTTATGTTCAAACGAACTTGCATTTATCATATGACTGTGAATTGTTTCTGATGTTTCGTAAAATCTAATTTAACATAGTCATATTTATTTTGGATGCAAACAAAATATATTCTGAAAGAAGCAGAATTTACATTGCGCACCAAAGAAAAGGTAAATAAAATTAAACCTACACTTCGTAAGCCCTACAATGTAAGACTTTAAATCGATAAAGCAATATTTAAATTAATAATCAAGCATCGTGAACATTAACAAAATGACAATCATAAAATTTTCATTCTCAACAACTAAAATCCAGAATGAAATCCAATCTCGGTTACATCTAATAGAAAAAAACCTAATAGAAAAAGTATTTGAAATCCAAAACCCATAAAACGTCCTAGCAACCACAGCACCGCAATTAAAGTAGCAAATACCACCTCCAAAATATCCATGATCAATAATGAATACTCAGATTTAAAACCACCTTAGCTAATTCCTCCACCATAGAAGCTACTTCCGCTCAAACCTAAAATCCCTTTAAATACCCTAGCATCCAAATCACAGCAATTACAGTACCAACACGAACCTCAAAATATCCATCACCAGTGAACAACCCCCACAACTAAAACCACCTCCGTCCAATTCCCCATAACGCTCGCATTCGGACAACCGGTATCGTTCGACCTTAAAATCCTTTAAAATATCGTAACATTTAAAATAGTGCAATTGGAGTTTAGTGAGGGTGCCATTACGGCAGGCTCAATAACCAAGTTCCCTCATCTCTACGGGGTCCGAGTAAGGGGTAGCATGGGAGTATCACACGGAATAGTCAGGTCTCGGGTGTTTCCGGTAATGCGAAAACAGGACGACTAGATCCTACGTACAGGATATTTTGCGGGTGAGTACGAAATCCTCCGGTAAACCAACAGAATCCTACCGGCGGCTGGCTTTATCCCCGCCCGCGGTCCCGCGCTAATGCAGCAATAAACATGCATCTACGTGAAACACGGCCCCCGCCATAAACTGGAAGACTCTGCCATGCCAGACGAAACGAGAAGGTGAGCCGGAAACGCAACGAGTATCAAGCGACGTTGCGAGCGAGAATATGCAAAGTAGTTTGAGGCCGAAGGTGGATAGGGGAGTTTTAAGAGTGTAAAAAAGTATTTGGTCCTGGTCAGATTGTGTTTGGGCGACGTTATTGTGGTATAATATCGATATTCTTACAAGGAGAACGTAAGGCCTTCAGGTCACCGATTTTATTGAAATTTTATATACTTGTAGAGTAAGTCGTTCTGATTAACCCTTTTAGTGCCGACCGAAAAAATTGTTTGAATTAATGAGAAATGTAGTTGCGAATAAAAATGATAGTCATTTGGCCATAGTTTGACATAGAACACGCAATATAGAGCATGAGTTATGTATTTTCAATTATCTTTCTTAAAAATACTGATATCGTATTGGAAACTAAGTAATAACACTACGATGCCCAGCGTTAACACTATTACTAACGACGATATATCGTCGTCCGCCACTAAAATGGTTAAGAATATACCCTATTATAGGGGCAGACGGTCAATAGTTTTTAAGATATTTATAATTAAAGTTTCATTGGTCTTCTTATACAAAACTATTGAATGTAATACCAAAAGCTGCCGCGGCCAGGGACAACATTCTGAGTTTCCACGGAAAAAACTAGGGTTCGTTTCTTTTCGTGGAAATTTTTCTTTCTTTCTTCGGTTTATATCTTCAAAGTTCAATTTAATATCAACACATTGAAATTGTTATATTATCTGAATTTATTTGGTGGAAAATGGAAGAGAAATTTGAAGTTGGTAAATGGCTATAGAAATTCATTCCGTCATTCGTCATCAATTGAATGCACAAATTTTCATACCTATGTTAAAATACACATAGTTTGCAAGAGGGATATGTACGGAAAGAGAATATTTCGAAAATGATAAATCAAGTCTACTTTCCAAAAGACATAAAATTACAACTGCAAGTGCAATAGTGGTGCGTTTATTTGATAGGTAAAGTTACGAGTTTCCAATAATTGAAATTATTAAATGTAAAGTAGCTTGAAAATTCAATATGCATATTTACATCAAAATACACGTAAGACTAACATGTAAATGAATCGAAAAAAAAAAAATTTTTAATTTTCCATGGCAGGACACGAACCCCCAGTTTTTTCTGCGCAAACCTTGCACGTGTAACTGTGCCACGACAGCTTTTAATTTTGCATTTTACAGTTCTTTATAAGAATGCCAATGAAACTTTAATTATATAGGTATATCTTAAAAACTATTGACCGTCTGCCCCTATAATAAGGTATATTCTTAATCAGAACGACTTACTCTACGAGTATGCAAAATTTCAATAAAATCGGTGACCCGAAGGCCTTGCGTTCTCCTTGTTAGAGCGACGTTTCCCCATAAAGATGCGTGACATTGAAAAAAGTGGGGGAGATCATCTTACTAGATTGGCATTAACCCTTTGCGGTCCTATGACGAGCACTACTCGACATAGTTTTTCACTTAATCCTTTGAGGACGACGGGCGCATATATTCGCCCTGAGAACAAAATTGGTTATAGTTTGTCGGTGCATATATAAACGGTTAGAGTTCAAAAATTAAAATATAATCGTTGAAATATTATTTTACAAAGAGTAAATTTCAACTTGTATACATTAACAGACTGTCATTCCGATGAAAAAGTGTTTTTTCATCGCTAAATAATTGATTGTTTCTCGATATTCAAAAATTCCACCGTCCGCGAAGGGTTAATTTGATTTTTTAACAATTTAATATGGTTTTTACAATTTCATAATTGTTTTGTAATATCACGTAAATATCTGTCAGTAGCTATAGTTTTTGATATCATGAAAGAAGCTGAATAAGCAATGATAGAAAATGTGAAATTGATTTCATTAGTTTACTACAAAATTAAGAAAATAAATTGGACCGCAAAGGGTTAGAGACTCCCTAGGGAGAGACTAAATATCGTTAGATATTTTGGTTAATTTTAATTATATCAATATTTAATATATTCTATTGTTTCGTTAATATTTAATATATAATTAATCATTTAACTGAATCCACGCCTGCATTAGACCATCCGACACATTATTTTGTTCTTCACTTAGCCCCATTTTCAACGTTCTTACAATTAGACTTTTAACTTATTAAGCGGTTGCCTGGGCAATTAATAAATATTATTTATTATTTTGGTTTATTGCACCAGAGATTCATTGATGAGAATTTGTAATTTTTGGGGAGAAATGGGTGTCAGGGAAGTACTTGCGGCCAAAGATAGGATGTTAAAAAAATACCGGTTGGTAAAGTCTTAACACATTAAGCACCGGCTTCATTTGCTTGTCTCTGAACAATAAGTAGTTAAAAAGAATATTTTATACCTTATACATTTTCGCAAATAATTTTTTCCTTGACCCAACAATTCATAATTCTTCAAATCACGCGAAATTCCCTAAGGGCGATCATTTTTTGATGTGTGAAGTGTAAAAGTATCCATATAAACAAACAAAAAATCCCGCATTATTGCGGGGCCGGCGCTTAATGTGTTAAGACATTCAAGATTATAAAGGTTAACCGTAATCGACGCTATTGCATTCAATGAAATTTCATATGACCCTTAAATTGTAATGTTTCTGAATTTTCTAATTGAATATTTAAATATTGGTATTATTGGAGTGCATAGCAAGTATTGCTTGCTATACATGTATTTGTGTCTTTAAGTTTTCTGCTTTGTCAAAATGTGACCTTAGTAGAACAATTTCAATTCAGCAAAAATGAAGAAACTAGCGAAATACCGGTGGTGTTTAAGGTGTTAAGAGTTTCCTTGAACTCAGAGAATTTTTTACAATAAATTCTGTACAACTACGAACAATTTGATATTTGTCATTATTATGTAGTGAATTATTCCGCGCAGAATTGTAATGACTATATTTATAGAAAAAAAGTCAAGTACATCAACCAGTTTTTCCGGTAATCTTTCTCGTCAAAACTCTTCACGGAACAACTTGTGCAAATCTAACAAAATGTTCAAAAAATTGTCATAATATAAAAGCTTTCACAATTGTCGCAATTTAAAAGTACTCATCCACAAAGGTAGCTCAACTCTGCAAAACTCTCGATCTATATAGAAATCCGCGTCATTTGTACCTGCTGTGTCCTGTAAGAAACGAACTCGTAAAGTAAAAATGTTCTACTTGAATTCATATTCAGCCGAATAGCTATCCCTTATGGCGATGCAAAGTAAAGTTTTGAAAATGATATTCGCAAGCTTGCTTGTATGACAGTTTTCAGATGCTACATTCCAAGATGGGATCTAAAAGAGTAAAGGAACGTAAATTTTTTATTATATTTCTATGCTATCCTGAGAAAAAAAAAATACTGAAACACCGACGGGAAAAGTCATTTAGCTTATCGTAAAGCGCATTGACGTCTTCATGAAAATACACGTCAAAGGAAAATAGAGACGGGAAGTTTTATGTAAGCGATCATACAAGGAGTGTCGTATCACAGAGATAAATGGTATTTTAGATTTTTCAAAATTAATGTTCCTGTCGATAAATATTTACGATATAGGTATATAATAACTGATATTTATTATTTATATATAGTGTATATAGATGTTTATATTATTTTAATGTACGATTATCGAATAGAATTATCATAGATTTGGGGAGATTTCATATTTATTATATTGTTGAAAATTAATTTAGAAAATGATGAAAGTCATACAAAAAAATTCGTTTAATCTTATTTACATCTATAAAATAACTTAAAAAATATTTCGAAAAATTCATACCCTCTCAAATATTAAAATTAAATTTCACATTTTTTCAGGAGTAATTTTATTCCTTAAAAACGAACAGAAAAAAAGATCTGTACTTTGCATGGTCCCTGTAGGTACTGCAATGTGGAATGAAACAGTCACTGAGAAAAAAGGTGAATTTATTATGATAAAATTTAAAATTAATTTGCAGCTTCTTTCTCTAGTTGCAAAACGAACGTTAAATCCGAAAATTCACTTCATTTTCATGCAAATGAAGCTATTTATTTTCAAGCATCGGCCTACTTTCGGAAATTTCTGCGTTTGTTTCACAAAATAGGCTCGCGGTCGAGGACACTCAATTTCTCAGCAATTAAACGACTAAATTACAAATTATCGAATACGAGCAGCCATTGATTTCGTGCATTATGGAACTTCGATTGAATTCATGTTGCGACCGAAGGAACCAAAAGAAAAGCTGAACAATGAGATCCAAAACGCAGAACTGAATCGAAATACAAAGCAAAATAGAAAAGTCTGATTTTTGAAAGTCTTGATAAGGGGCCAGGACGGCCAGGGGAGAAGTTAAGGTCAAAGTTCAAAAATTCGTTCCTCGGCTTCTGGATATCGTAGAAGGATGCCTTTTTTTAATCGTAAAAGTGTCCACTTTGACGTGCTCCAAGACAAAAGTTTCGACCTTAATTAGTTTAAGCACAGACTCATGGCACACCTCAAGCCGATCTTCATGGGGATAAGGAGTTAAAAGTTCGAACTTGCAATTAGTGGGCTCGAATTCAAATTTCCCATTATCAATGGAAAGTTTTGCCAAATTATCACTTAATGTAGCATAACTTGAGTGATTCAGAGTTCATCTAAAACAGTAGGCCCCAGGCAAGATGACAGCAACAAAAGAAACATTCAAAAGATAAAATATTTACACGTTAACACTACAACCACCAAGGTGGTCAAAATGACTAGTTCCTCATTTTTTCTAAATTCTTTTCTAATTTGTAAGAGAGCCATAGAGGAGATATTATACGTCCATCTTATAATATATGAATTATTTAATTCATCATCTTCTCCATCTTTCACTTCCTTCTTTTTCCGAAGTATTTATTTAATGTATTTAAATATAATAGATATAACGCCATTAATTCTGGTGTTAATTACCATGCGAACTCCATATAATTTTACATTTCTACATTCCTACACTTAACAGACGGTTAAACGCACTAAAAATATAGTACAATAAGTAGTGTCCGAATGACTTTATAATTGTTTCTAATTCGACGATTGGAATTTATAGAAGATTATTTATAGTTTGATTCTAACAGGCATCTTGGACGAATATAAATCAACATCAGAATACAAGCTTGACTATGGTTACTGACGCGGCTATTAACGTATTAAACTTCATTATCCTAACGAATCCTTATAATCACGAATAAACGACTATCCGTTCGTTGCAGCGTGCTCTATTTCGTTGTTAATAACGAAAATAAGCCAACTCCGGGTGCATTTCGATCCTCTTCTTTGCGCGTACGCGATACACAATACGGGGAGGAAGTTAATTACTCCTCGTTCTCGTTTCGATTTTTGAATAGCCGTAAATGGCCGCGAGGAGAGGACAAAGAGAGAAAAAAAAGAGTACGTCACTGTGCGAAATGGGTTACGTCGTTGAGGATTCATTTTGAAATTTCTTATAATGGTTAGTAGAGCCTGGATAAATTGAACCAAACATTAGTTGAAATTTATAAAATTCACGTGACCAATGTTGAAAATTTATGTTTTATTCTATGCCAGAGAGTAAAATGCTTTCCTCGTTATGCTTTCTAGCAGCTGGAACTTTTAACCTTTTACGACTGTGCGTTGTCCTGCATTCGACGAGAATGAAAGCAACATCTTTCAGAGTCTTCGACAAAGTGCAGTTTCTTTGGCTAATTTTGAATGAACGTTGGGTCATTGTTTGCAGACATTAGGAAAATTGATAATTACGTTATGGTGTCCAGATTTGTAAATAGTTTGGTGGTATTTGTAGGTAGTATAATTCTGCATTCGGCGTTGGAAATTATTATTTGCGTAGCCGATGACAATTTAAGTTTATAAATAGTAGAATTATTCGTTTCTTGATTATCTAGTTTGTTACTTTTAATACTGCTATGACAAAGTCATTGATAAAGACTTTATTACTTTATTAATAACTTAGAAATAATTTACTATTTTTTATTCATTCATTTTTCAGTGTTTACGTGTTAATTAACACGTTGACTGCGGTGGGGGTCACCGGTGACCGGCGCTATTGAATTCAATGAAATTTTATGTCCCTTTGAAATTGCAATATTTATGAATTTTCAGACATACTGTATATTTAAATATTGGTGTTTAAAAGATATGTTTTCAATTTAACACTAATCATACCAACATTTTTCGTATACATATTATTAATCTTCCTCAGTAATTTGCCCGGTTATAAAATAACAATAATTCTCCAAAAGAGACGTACAAAATTACCAATCCAATTTAGGAAACAAAGCAAAAAAAAACTTTGATAAATAATACATAAAGTTACATTGAACTGG
The DNA here is from genome assembly GCA_910591515.1 of Cerceris rybyensis. Classification (NCBI taxonomy): domain Eukaryota; kingdom Metazoa; phylum Arthropoda; class Insecta; order Hymenoptera; family Crabronidae; genus Cerceris; species Cerceris rybyensis. The sequence continues at coordinate 12,270,459 of OU342795.1, forward strand.
TCATTTTACCACTCATGCTACAATTAGTGTTAATTTTATGCGACCAATAATTGATCTTGACAGCAAACAAATCTATTCATTGTAAAAATAACTTCTCACTTTCTCACCAAGGTGCGAATTAACTTTTATTTACCTTTTAATTTTGCAATCCTTACATCAAATAACGAAGTTTCTCCAATTTCAATAAACTTCTCATCAAACGGACAAACAAATTTATAAAAAAAAGAAATCGTGACGTCATAAACCCGATAGTGGATGCACAGGAGAAAGTATAAAGAAAAATATAAATGTCGACGAAGACGATAGATTCTATGCATAAAATAAAAGGAAATAAAAAAAACCGCCACATTTATTCAACGTCTGATTTCTCTTTTCCGCTCGAAAGATTCCACGGCCAAAGCATTGTGCCATTTTAATCCTGGCATGATGCGCGAACTAGAAGAAGCACGAGCATTCCTTCCGCTTCTCTCGCAAATTATATGCGGACGACGCGGTTATTTTAAAAGATTGTCTTCTCCAGACGTCTTTAATCTCACGATGCGAGTCCCTCTTTCCGCTTCGGATTTTTTTACCCCTCCACAGGGACCCTGGACAGGGTTGGATGGGAGGAATTCCTACCTTTTCTGAATTAAATGCTTCTGCACTTACTCCGGAACCAAGTAGACCGCGATTTCTCGTGTTACAAAAACGACCAAAAAATAATTAGAGAAAGGACCGCTGTATTCCTTTTCGCACAAAGGGCAATATACTAGTTTTCGCATGACATTCTATCATCTGTTTAAGATTGATTCATTACGTTAGAGGAGTTACAATTACTTAATTACTCTCGTATGGACAGATTTCAAGTGAGATATTATTTTGTTTCTTCGAGTAAAGTACTGAAGTATTTGATGACGAATTTTAAGTAGAAAATGGAAATATAAAATGATTGGAAATCTCGAGGAAAATGCCACTTTTATCGTAAAATCGCATTTTGGAAATTTGTTGAAGATGTTCAACGACTTTTTTCACTTTAGGAGAAATTGTAATTTGACCAGAGACTTCACAGGTTCTCCATGGAAAATACACTTTTATCTTTCAATTTGTTAACATTGGTAATTTGATAAACATTATTTGCAATAGTTTTCCTTCTTTTTGATTTCAATAAAACAGTTTAAACTTTTGAAGGAAAAAGGAAGGTGTGGCCTGTATCTGGATTCTATCCTAAATTCAAATCTTATACGTTACTTTCTCACTATGTCTTCTAACACTCTTTAACCCTAGATTTATAAAATCCGTTAAATCGACGACACAATAACTGAGCATTAATTCCATAATTTAAAATTTCTCTCTGGTTTTTAATATTTTGTATAATTGACTACAATATTAACACTTTACCGATCGGTAGTCGATTAATCGACTTTTCGGGCCCAACACTTTTGGGCTTTTAACTTATTAATTGGTCGCTACGGAAATTAATAAATTATAAAAATAATTTGACCGTCTCTTGTCCGACTGATATTTTCAAATCAATAGTTAATAAAACAATTCAAAAATTCGTATTTCACTTGTCGTATCAAGTGTGTCACACGTCATTGTAGGCTAACAGGGTTAAACTAGTTCTTAAAACACCATAATTACTACGAGAACCAATTTTTCTTAACTCAAGAATTATGTCTGCCGGAGGGTTGAAAATCGGAAATCAAAAATGCTAAAAATCCTGTGCACTTCCCTCAACCAAGAGAGCAACGCCCAAATCAATTATGTACTCCTGCAACTTCAACGAACCAGACAAACCCTATAAGACGTTCTAGCCGACATAAAACGCGCGAGCGAGCAATCCGACAAAGTCCGAGCAACACCGTAACAACCCCTCCGCGTCGTCGAAACACGGAGTTAATTTTCCTCGACGAGACCAACCACGGAAGACGGAATGAATGTCACGGAAAGGGTGCCGTTCAATTATCGCGGCTCTCCAGGAGTCGTGTTATCACGCTCGATTTCGTCGTCTCTGTATTAAGCGACAACTCTGCTTTCCGTTTCTCCTTCCAGTGTCGTTCCTCCTTTTCTCCCTCAAAAATCGTTCCCCCATCGAGTAGCACGACTGGCCAGCATGGAGGCCTGTTCACGACAACCGTGTAATTCGACTACCACGAAAAATCATCGCCGTGGAAAAAACGTCGTGCCTCCAAAGCCACGAAGTACGAGGAAGAAAATCGCGGAAAAGGAGAGAGGGGTGGTCCACCCTGTAATGTCAAATCGGTGAAATAACTCCGGCCACTTTATCGGTCGCCCCGATGGATGCTCGATTTCACGGGGGTTTCATTTCTATGATGGGAACCACGAGTACGTCGATGAAGAGGATGATGGACGATAAAGGGTACTTTGTTTTTATCCAATAGAGATTTCTTTTGTTACGGGGATACGTAGGTTATGGGATTCTCCAGGATTGGGGAGTGGATTGTCGCGTTTTTCGGTTTTCGTTGTGGGTTTGTTATGTGGTGGCACAGTTATGTGATTCTTGTGAGTGCGAAATTCAGTTGTGAAATTTAAGGGTGAGAACGATTCTTGTAGCTGACGGGTCTTTAAGATTCATAAAGATTTTTCTTATTGAAGCTGTAAAATGGATAAGGGCAGATAGGGCACGCAGAAATGTAAAAAGGTATGAAATCTTGTGTAGACATAAAGTAATTCGTATGGAATACAGAAGGCCCCGGTATGGTGGCCAGGGTGTTCAGGGGGTCGTAATGGGATGATTTTTTTCTCGTTTGAATCTTGAAAGTGCGTAGTTTAACGTGCTACCTCCGAAGAAATTCAATCTACATTTGTCCAAACGCGAGAGACTTTTATGTCCGTCTCGGAACCGTCGTACAAAGGTTAATCGTTGGAGGAAGATTTTATTGTTGCAATATGAAAGCCTGAAGCCTAAGGAAGGCGTAGAAAAAAGTCTCATCATGATCGGCCGAGAAACCACTGAGATATTTAATTTTAAAGCCGATAGTGTTCAATTTTTTCGGTGGCGCTGGGTGAGGGGTCGTGGCGGCCAGAGGAGCGGTGCAGGCTTCGCTTTGAATTTCCGTCTCTCGGCTTCTGGGAGTCGTAGCAAGATGTTTTTTTTCTCGTTTTAATCTTGAAAGTGTGTAGTTTAACGTGCTACCATCGAAGAATTTGCATCTACATTTGTTTAAACGTGAGACGCATTTGTTTCGCCTCGGGACCGTCGTACAAAAACTAACCGTTGGAGGACGATCTTAGCGACATAATTCGAAACGCTGAAGTGTAAGGAAGACATGCCTTTAAGTTTTATTTAAATAAGACTTGGTACTGGTTTTACCTAAATCAGATTATTAATAAAATTATGAGTGGATATTTAATAGTTTATAAAAATGTTCTCATGCTGTAACATTAACCCCTTGTAGAGTACATGACTTAACGCAATATTAACCCTTTGGGGACTAGCGACGCATATATGCGGTCTGAGAAAAAATGTAGTTATAGTTTATCGCCGTATGTATATACGATACAAATAAAAAAATTGAAATGAAACCGATTAGATATTATTAAAAGTAGAGTAATTTAAAATTTACGTATATTAACATCTCAAGTTTCTGATAAAATTGTAGTTTTACAACACCAAATAAATGATTATCTCTCAATATTCAAAAATATCCCCGTCCGCAAAGGGTTAAATAGCATAGAATAACTTTTTGTTTGATCGTGACCCTCTGATATTTTAATTTAATAATTTTTGAAGTACTTCAAAATGGACTATTTCATTTACTGCATCACGAGTGCCACTCGTTAACGTATGGCAAGGGGTTAAACAGTATAGTTTTTTTAACCAACACTTTGCAAAGTTGCAAAAATAATTATGCATCTTGATAACAAATATCTTAAAATATTTGTTCGTCTCACCTATACTAATAATAGAGTTTATAATACATAATACAGTAGAGTTCCGCTAAGAGCGTATCCGCTAAGAGCGCCTACCCCTCAATGCGTGCGAAGAGTGTCCCCCACTCTCAACCATTTAAAAGTACAAACCTTATGTGCTCGTAAGAGACACTCGGGTAACAATTCGAGCTAGTGCGGTAGTGGGGACAGAGATTTCTCGGAATTATTTCCCCTACAGCCCCTAGGCGGCGCTCTTAGCGGAACTCTACTGTAGTTTATATTCCATAAAAGAAAAGTTAATATTTGACCTGAAATTGATGGCACTTCGGTTCGAGACAACTCGCGAAACTTATTAAAGGCAAACCTCTCAAGTAAAACATCTTTAAAGTCTCAAAATCGGATATGACTCTCCGTCCAAGTTTTCCACGATATGGAATTATTAAGGTCCGTAAGTAAGTCTATCCTTAGATCGCCGTTGGCTTTCGATGTAGATATAACCCACGGTTTCCTTCATAGACGGAGAAATTTATATCGGCTAGGTTGTGAAATTAATCTAGCGAAAAGCTCCGGCCGTTCGCAAGTGGTTCGGCGGGAGAAGTTAATATAACTTGCGCCGTACGGTTCGCTTTGGAAAAAATGAACACCTGTGGTTACAAGTACGCCGCCATAAAATTCTACCGACGTATTTTCCCTCCCGTAAAGAACGTTCCGTTCAAGTAAATTCACGGACAATCGCACGTAACGGAGCTTTCGAATAATTCAAGAGATTTACGACATTGCTCAATTTTTATGTTTTACGTAATAAGAATTATACTTATTGTAGCTCTCAGCATCAAAATAGAAGCTTGACTGTTAAAAAACTCCAGAAGTAATAAAAGAAAGGAAATTTATTGTTTTCCAGCGACTGCAAAAATTATTAAAAATATTATACAATGTAGTTTTATGTTTCTTTTACTATTCTGCGATGTCCCTAATAAATGTTTTGGACTGTACTTCGTGTGGGTACCGTGATAATTATGTTTTTAATAAATAATCTATTTGATGAACTTTGCTCTTATTAACATCGACTTTCCCTAGCGAAATTCTGCTTACTTGAAAATCTTTTTTAAACAGCTCCTATACTTTTTCTGTCGACTTCTTTTAGTCGAAGTCACCCTTCCTATGAGTCTTAAGTTTAAATATATTATTCCTTGCTTCGTTTCGTCACTCTCCTAGCATTTAAATGTGATATATTTTATTATTCTATTTTTCGGTATTTTTTCTCTCACCTTGCATATACCAAATTTGTACCTCTCGCATTAAGCTGTAAATGCTCGATTATTTACTTCAATTAATTACTATATTTTACATTATTTTATAACAATTATCCGAAAGAAACATTCACTAGTAGTTGCTCTATTTCTCCACAAATCTTTGCTCCAAATATTCGCGCAACGATTCAAAGATTTTCCAACGACTTGCCAGCTTTGCAACGGCCGTATTTGTTTATTAACATTCCGAAAATAAATCAGATCTAATTCCAAAACGCCTCGTTGGAGAGGATTCACTGGTAGCGGCAGGTGTTATAGTCCATCTATCGAATATATCTTGACTGAAACTTATTACACCGACGTGTTTCTAGTGGCGTCAGCAGCGTTCTCTCAATTTGCACTTCCGGTCACAACTCGAGGACCGTGTACCTCGAGACCGAAGACCGTGTACGTTCGCGGATCTTTAAATCATCGGTGAACGGTAGTTGAAGTGTCCGGTGGAAAGTACATTTTGAAAATGTCTCTATACAGGATGAGGGGATTAAACGAAACATATAATAAGGTGAGAAAGTTATGGGGTAAAAGGATGACTAGAAAAAATAACATGTACACTACCACTCATGAGTATTTAAGTACTCCTCTTTTCATGTATTTTTTAATATTAACAATTAAATTTTTGCCAAAAATTCTCCAAGTTTCTAGGACAGTCATAGAACAGTTATACTACTTTGATCTTATAAAATACAGATTACCGAAACGATCATCTTTTCCTCATGATCTCTCTGTTTTCAAAGCACTTATTTGGCCCCTTGCTGTGCCATTTCTTTTGTGATTAAATATACAATCACACCGAATTAATTACTAAGATAACAATCTAACCCCTAATTACGAATATAGTAAATGACTGAACGTAATATTGAATAGCGTAGAATTAATTTTATTTTATCAGGACCCACCGATATTTGTAATCAAATCATTTTTGGAGCAATTCAAAATTCCATTCAATTTATCGCGTCACGAGTAGGACTCGTTATTGAACAAGGAGTTAATGTATCCAAATACAACAGATTTATCGTCAGTAATTCTAGTGTTAAACTATCTTTTTTTCCCCATTTATCACGGCGGCGACACTATAATAAAAACTGACAACTCTGTCACATAAATCCGGTGTATTTTTATATTTTTTTATACTGTAAAACATAATTGTAAAAAGTATATATTTCTTTGCTAACACTAGAACGATCAAACAAGTCAAAATGACGCGTTCACATTTTTTTCCAAAAATTCCCTAAGTTTACAGGAGAGTCCTAGACTAGAAATTCTAAGTTGATCTTATAACACACAGATTATTTACCAAACCGATCATATTTTCCACCCCTTGATTCCTCTTTTTCCAAAGTTTTTATTCAATATATTTAAATGTAATAAATTTAACGTCGGTTGTTCTAGTGTTAATGCCAGAGTAAGGTATTGTTACGAAGCACCCAGTAGATTCAATGTTACTGGGTAACGAGACATGTCAATTGTTTGTTAACACTAGAACTACCGGCCTCAAATCTATCATATTTTAATAAATGAAATAAGTACTTTGAAAAAGGGGGAATCGAGCGGCGGAAAATTTGATCGATTAGGTGATTTATGTTTATTGATATAGACGTAGAATATTTATACAATGACTCTTGTGTAAACTTGGAGAATTTTTTGAAAAAATTGTGTACCAGTCATTTTGACTGGTTTGGTAGTTCTAGTGTTAAATAAAAAGAGTAGAGATTCTACGCTTTTTAATTGTGTTCTATTTAACACTAGATTGCCCGAGATTTCTTGTATACCTATATTGCCCAAAAACAGTCAAAATGACTGCATTGTGAAAAAATAACTAATGTGTAAACAAATTTGTTTAAAATTAATTTTTAATATTTCTTATATTATTTACAGTTATACAACAAGTTATTAGTAAATATTAACAATAAAAAAATTTACTTTAATTGGAAAAAAATAATTTATGCATTATTATTTGTACATCTTATGCAAATGAAAGTGGAAATCTTTTTATGTGTACATCTTCCGCAAACATATTTTTGACATTTTTCACATATATTATTTGTTTTGTTGTCATGGCAAAGTCGTACTTGACAAAATTTGCGTTTGTGAGAATGGGTTGCATTTGATGATGTTGCAGTTGATCTTTGTGGGTCTTCATGTTCTGATAAATTTTTCTGCCTTGCAACTCTATATTCGTTGGAAAGCTGTTCTGCTAATTGAAATAAGAACTCTTTTCGTTCTATTTGTATTCCTGTCGTTTCTTTGTAAATGATCCAAGCATTTATGGCAGCCAAATCTAAAATATTGAAAAATATTTGGAGGGGCCATCTACGAGAACTAGCTTTTACTGTATATTTTCTGGCCATTTGATCCGCCATATCAACTCCAAATTTTGTACTGTTATAAAATTGAATTGATTCCGGTAACATTTTTTTATTACTTTTATCAATTTTAACAAATTTATGCTTAGAACTTAGAACAGCTACTCTTTTATTTGGTTTGCTTTTATATATTGTAAGAACACAATTCTCTGATTTATATAGCAAAGTGGAAAAACGAGGCATGTTATCCTTCGTTTGTTTGGCTGCTTTGGGTAGTTCTCTTTTGTTTCCTCTAATAGTTCCAACTAGAGTTGTTTTTTTGGCCAATAATTTTGTCGCGAGTGACACGCTAGTGAAAAAGTTATCGGTCGTGATATTTCTTCCACGGTTTGTATATGGCTCGACAAGTTTCAGAACAACGTGTTCACTGAGAAGCATTGACGATGGTCGTTGTTCATCTTTCCCTAAATAAGGAAAACCATTCAAAATATATTTGCTACTAACATCTGATGCAAGCCAAAATTTGATGCCAAATTTGTTGGGTTTATTAGGCATATACTGTGTAAACCTACACCTGGCTTTTGACGGAAATAATTGCTCGTCAACTGTTATATTTTGCCCTGGTTGATAGCAAGCTTGACTGTTTTCAATGAACTTATCCCATATTTTCGAAACCAAGGCAAATTTATTTGTTTGTAGGCGCCTACTTCTTTCGGTTCTTTTGTCAAAACGAATAAATCGTAGGATTTGCTTGAACCTTTCTCTGCTCATAGTTTCTCTAAAAAATTTGGGACCCCACTTTGCTGACCATAAATAACTCAGTTTTAAATTTTTTGCCTCGTAGGCTCCACGAGCATATAAAATCCCAATAAATGCATGTATTTCCGGTAATGTTGTTGTCCAATCGTTCCTCAAAATTCGGCGGCCTTCTTCTTCTGTGCACTTTCTTATATGTTTGATAATATAGTTATCTATTATCAACGAGAATGCACTGATAAGGTTATCTGCTATAATGTTCCTTTTAGTGTAGCCTGTTGGCCCTTTCACACCCTTGAAAATACAAGTAGATGGTAATCTTCCAGGATTACCAACTTCGTCAATTTTTGTCCACACAGTACCATCGGCAGCTGTTTCGACCTCTTGAAACGTATTTTCAGTTTCTTCATCAGAATCTGAACTAGTTAGCACCCTACACCTTTTCCTGGGCATATTGATGACACTTTCATTTTCATCATTGGTGATCGACTCTTCATCGCTGTCTTCAGCGTCAGATGTTTCACTTTGAATATAATCCGCTTCATCTTCAGATGATAGTTCAGAATTTGTTGCATTTGATTCTATATCAGAGCACTCTTCACTTATGTTCGTTAGGTTTTCCAATAACTCATTTCTGTTCGACATTTTCTTCATGAAGTTAGGGCGCAAAAGAAATAAAATAAACTTGTTAGAACAACACTTCATAAAGACTCGAATAACAAGTACTACTTTAGCTTATTGAGCAACTGCAACTTATCAAGTATACGCCCAAATCGACAATTTATCATGCATCGGTATGTTACCGTAATCGAAAAAAAAATAAAAAATGTTATTTCAATACAAAGCCGAACTGGTCATATAAGAAATTTACTCAATTCAATAATAAGAATCTTTTAATTATTTAAAATTTCCCAAGCAGTCAAAATGACTGCTTCTGGGCAATATAGGTATAACACATATATATATACGGAAGTAAAGGAGGGCGGAAGTAACTACAATTATTCATAAACGCATTTATATGTTGTAGAAAAAGTCACCAAATTCTAAGAAATTGTGTCATTATATACATAATTGTTTTTCTAATTGAAAATAAAAAACAGTCAAAATGACTGCCTTGGGCAATCTAGTGTTAATTATGTCTGGAAGGACAAGGCGTGCGCGGTCGACTCGTAACAGTATTTAGTTTTCCACAGATATGCACTCGCACCGTGTAAATACTCCTGGAGTAAATGGTAGCACAAAGTAAAAATCACTCGAAGTGCAAAGGGTTAACATCCACCATGATCATAGGGGAATCTGATGGGAGGAGTATCAACGGAAGAGAAGTTTATATAGAGAAAAATATCTGCGGATAGTCGGTGCCTTTAGCCGACTGGAAATTTCGGCTCATGCTCGGACAGGCTGGCCGAAATGGCCGAAGCATTATTTCTGTTCGGTATACCCGCTGACCCGTATTCCCATTCGCGAAGTCAACGGCAGACTGGCGTCGTTCCTTTCGTCGATACTGGATTTCTTGGCAGCGCTTTTCTCACAATCTTTCCCGTCGTCGTTCTCCTACACCGCGCTCGATAATCTCAAAAAAACGAGCAACTGAGCAAGACGGCCTCCCGCATGGCTGATTAACTCGATAGAGGAACATATCGAACCGACAACGTGGGAATCGGTGCCGATTTTCGTGATAGCTGGCTTTAGAAATATCTTTGCGAATAGAGAGATTTTGAATAATTCGTGTAGAAAGTCTTGGAATTCTTTATCTTGTTCATTTACTGGACAAGTGAGTCTATCAAAATCTACTGATATTTTTTGAAGCAGAGTTGTTGACATGTAAGTTTTGAATGACATCGAAAGAATCGGAAACTATTTGTTTGTCAGATGATTTCTTAATGTTTGTGTGTATTAAAAAGATTTGACGTCACTATTTTAATTAACACTAGATCTATTGATTAATTCAATACATTTCAAATTGTCAAATGAAAATATCCGAATAAAATAAGTAAAGGGGTGGAAAGATTTGATCGATTCAATCGCTTACAGCTTTCACGATAGATGTAGAAAATTGAAACAGAAATAATGTTAGAAATTTCAGGAATGTTTTCAAAAAATTCTAGGCAAGTCATTTGGACCATCTTGATACATCTAGCGTTAATTATCACTAGGATGCAGATTGTGGTACAAAGCTGTCAAAAACAAGTCGTACTTGCAAAATATGGTCCAGGTGTTGCAAGCAGGATTCACGCTTGGATACGAAATGGGAAACCAATTGCTTGTTTTTTTTGTCCCAACAAAAAAGCAGTTCAGCATTTTACTATCGCACAACAATTATGGAAAAGTGGTTTTACTTATACTATAAGAAGACTACTATAATAATAATCTCGATATAATATTATCACAAAAAATCCAATGTTTCATAAATAAAAATTCCCATAAAAAATACTGAAACAGTTTTTTGACCCACTCTACAAAATCGAGCTAGTATGAGCCTCATAAATTCCACAACAAAGGTTAAAACACGCGTAGAATAATATACAACGACGGTCGACGTTTGTTGCCAGTAGAAAAGTTAATTAAGACACAACCACCGGTGACAAATGACACCGCAATTAATGTAATCGAGTACAAAAGGATTTTATGTAACGCGGCAACAACAAGGCACACTAACTTGTATAAACGTAGCGACCTTCATGAATATTTATTTAACTCGTCCTGTTCCTCGTTACCATGCAGAAACGAAAGGTAATGCCTCAAACAGCTATTAACATTAACAAGATAAAGTTCCGATTATGAGCTTTCCAGATAAGCGATTAAAGTGAAATGGACGAATAAGCGGATTGCTTTGCACGGACAGACGATAATTATACACCTTCTGTGAAGCTCATTCTATCTAAATCACCAATCGATGATGATTAAAATAAGCTAGCTGGAATTAGCTTTCCGACATGGGGGTAGAATTTCAGAGATGCGGAATCTTTGTCCTCCGTTTTATACTATTTGTACCTTGTATTGATCTATACAATGCTGGTTAGTTAATCCATCTGTACTTTCGGAAATAATAATATTAATATTCTTAGCCTTTATACACTCATCCAAGTAAAATTTCACTCAATCTCCGTTTCCAAATACCGTATTTTTCGGGTGATAACGGGCGCGATATCTACACAAAAAAGTTAAAATTTGATAAAATAAGAACCTGCATGTTATATATTCGAAAGCGACATGAAGGATGTCAAATTCAATAATAAAACTATGGTGGGATTTTAACTAAGAAAAGAAAGAATGCCAAAAAGATAGAAGTGCGCGTAATACAATAGGTGCGTGTTATCTATCGAAAAATGCGGTACTACATAATGTTTGATTTCTTTGTAGATGATAAATAATATTAATTAACACTAGAACTACCGGCGTTAGACCTACTATATTTTATTAACTGCAATGAGTACTTCAGCGAAAGAGGAATCAAGAGATGAAAAAAATAATGTATTTAAAATAATTTAAGTTTTATAAGATAGATGTGATATTTTTACGATATGCCTCCCCTATAGATTTGAAGAATAATTCTAAAAAGTTATGACCCTGTTATTTGGACTGCCTTGGTAGTTCTAGCGTTAAAGTTTAAAAGGAATGTGCTGGATGCTTTGTGTAACTATTTTTTTAAAAGCGTATCAGGGTTAACGATGTATTTTTCGTTCCTTTGAGTTTAATGGAATTTTAAATATTTACACGCTGTAGCATTCTGCATGGTAGTCGAGTAGTTCATTTGTATTTTACAAAATAACAAAAGGTCCTGATTAATTGACTTTCTTATAAAATTGAGATATATGTATTTAACGTATTTTTTTCATGCACATATGTTATAGTGCTTGCTTGACATATAATAAATTAATTATATTTAAATTAGTGAAAACTGTTATTCCATCATCAAATCGCGCAAATTTTCGTGTCAATATAATACCGAAATAATAATTATCAGAATACATGCTTCTCGAAAAATCTGCGCATTCGAAAAGCATAATACTCGTATCTCCCAGAAAAATACGAAACAAAACGTACTCCGATTCCTGCAAATCATGCATACTGAAAAATAGCGCACCTTTTGTCCGGAACAAGTTATGAAAACAAAAGGAAGCACCGAAATTTCGTGGTAATATTTGCGTAAGATCATCCTGCATGAAAATATTTGCATAAAAATAATCCATCGAAATTACTTCCTTAATCTTGTTTTGCAAAGCTTGAAGATAAATAAATATATTAACAAATTTATATTTAATTATTAATTTTTGAATGTTTTCACTCCAAAAATAAGAAAATAGCAAATGACCCGTTTGCCCTTCTCGAGCTTCCCTGAATAACATCCCACCCCCAAGAAACCCCATTAAATAATAAATGACAATTATACGTACAGATATGAATTCCAAATACTACAATATTGTCAGAATAATTTTGCAAACATATCTAACAATAAGTGCATAAAATATAACATCACAATATGCAAATGCAAAATTTCCTCTCGCCAGTGAACCAATAAATAGCACACCAAGTCTAGAAATTTTCTAAAAGACGAATAGCAACCACACGCGAAGATATTAGTTCAGAAAACTAAAATAATGCTAAAAAAATTCTAAAAATATCTTCAAATACAAGAAGAAAACAAAATTTCCTTTGTTCAGAGTGCCCAAGAACGAATTTCTTTTGGCCACTGTATCAATAAATAACACACAAAGTCTAGAAATCTTCTAAAAGACGAATAGCAACCACACGCAAAGATATTAATTTAGTAAACTAAAATAATGTTAAAAAATTCTAAAAATATCTTCAAATGCAAGAATAAAACGAAATTTCCTTGGTTCAGAGTATCTAAGAATGATAGCCCACTCCAAAGCCACTATTTTGGTGCAATAACGACCAACCATAGAAGGATCAATTTAGAACGGTCAAATAACTTTTCAATAATTCCAAAAACATAACTATAACAACAAATAACAATGGTAAAATGTAAGAAGACCAAATTTCCTTTAGTCTATATACCCGTTGTTGTTGTTACCGTGCAAGATGCATTGTTGCATCGGGACTAATCGATACGCGTAACGGGGATGATGCATCATGCCGTTATCACATGAAACGATCGGTAACGCGTCATGTGCAAAACCAAAGGCAATCTGTCGAATATAATCTGCAAGCATGGAAACATCGATGACGCTTTTCACTCTGATTCAATCGGAGAAAAATTAATAAACGCCCTTTTGCGACACGATTAACTATGGAAACGCGGATAGACGGGTATAATCACGCGTTAACGTAAATCGAATTAATGCGATGGCAATTTGTTGCGCGTTGCGTTAATCATCGGCAAAACTCACACATGTGCATGCTATATGGTGCGTTTCCCAGGTTATTCGAAATTCCATAGTAATTTCCATGGCACAGTGTAAAGCTTGACAAAAGTGCAAATAAACGTTACACAAAATATAGGGAACGCTGTTCAAAAGAAACAATTTTAATTGAGGGAAAAAGACAAAATGAGATCTTATTCTAATTTCGTTAAATCTGTATTTTTGTCATTTTTGTTCTGAATATGTGTACCAGAACTTCAAGAATATATATAAAGGTAGTTCTAGCTGGATTCAGAACTAAAAGTTTCTTTTTTCATTAGAAATGAAAAAAATTGCGTAAGAATTAATGCAGGGGCTAACTTCACAGAGGTCATTTCATTCACTTTTTAGATATTAAAAAACATCTTTCTCTATAACTATGAAGTAAAAAATTATGAAAGAATTCAATAATATTCCAAAAGCATAAAATAATACATTGCTAATTTTTTATTAGAATCCATCGACTCGCTTTTCCATTAGAAAAATAAAAAAAGATTTTACGGACTCAGAAAAATTTTTTTCCATAAGGCCCATGTTAAATATGTTATTTTTAAACACGATTTATTCATAAACCGCGTGGACGAACTCGTTGAGATTCCGGTTATAATTATAAAATATCATGAAGAATATATTTTTAAAATTTTAAGAAAATTTATCGAAAAATGATAAGTGCCTAGAACTACCTTAAGGGGGCCGGAAAGAAATGTCGTTTCTCCAAATATTTTGCTCAAAAACCAATTGATATTTATGGACTCGACATTGAAAACTTGCACACTAAATGACAAAAGGTTCTTAATAATGAGGGTGACTTCATCCTTCGTTACAGATAAAAACTTGTTGCAGATTTATTAGCTTGTATTTATTGTAAAAAAAAGATATCACTTTCCGGTCCCCCTATTACCTCAATTGCCGTATAACCACAAGTGCCAGTCGTGCGATAAGTGGATCACAAAATTTGTAAGTTTTTCGAAAAGTGTTAAATTAAAAATATCAACACGTCATAATACCATCAAATTATATCTCTACCGTTAATGTAACGTAAGTTACTCCCCATATCAGAAATGAGAGATAAATTGTTTTTCAGCAATTAATTCGAAACTAATGCACATTCAATCAGAAAAAAAAAACGGTACGGTAAAGGGTTAATAAACACAATCAAGATTTTAAATGATTTCAAATATAAGAATGTATATATCACTTATCAAAAAGGTCAACGCAACAGCATGTTAATTTTCAATAACTATTGTCAACTGACTTTCAATACGAAGTTTTTTACACAGTAATTAATTCAAATTAACATCACACATCAAAGAAATATCTTCTGTACACAAACATTGAGGTAGCTTTGAGGTAATACCTATTCAATTCAATTCTCCTGTCAATAAAGCGGTAAAAATGCACCTTCAAACGCAACTTTGAAATCGAATGACCATAGACACCTATCCACATTCAGTTCACATAGCCGGCCAGAACAAAATACCGGCTGACAACGTACTCCCGTCTCTCTACTCATTCTGCCGACAATTCACAGGCTATCTAGCAGCAACGGGATCTATTAGGTATTAGGTAGCCAAGTGGATATAGGCATTGCCTGATTATGGATTACCTCCCTGTCGTATGACATTCACTGGCGGAGATAACTGGAAGTAGATATGTGCTCCCGGGTAATATCTATGGGGGATGTGGGGGAGTACCCGGTGTATGTTGCACACCGCGATAGGTTTACCGGTAGTAACGGCTAGGAACCTCGCCCGCTGTGCGTAATTTCTCTCTGTCAGGAGAATTAACGTTCTTATAACTCCCGGGTTACACGCTGGGACCTTTTAGTAAGGAGAGTGCATCCCGAGTTGTAAATTATGCTGGTGCGTCGAAACGGCACTGTTTACCCATTTGTTGGGTAAAATTGTTGAGGTAATATAGGGACGTCGATTGAACGTTGGTGAACGGGGAAGGGTGAATTAAATGGGAAGGAATTAAGGGATGTTGTTCGAATGGGTAGAGAGTTGTGAGACGTTTTGTGGTTGAGAAGTGATTATGGATTGTTTGATTGTTCTTTGGTGTTTTTGTATTTTTTTTCTTGAGAATTTGTTTGTTTGGGAATTAGGAGTTGCAGGGAGGATTTGATGGGTTGCTGCGGTGAGAGTTAGATGGGAAGTTTCGTTAAAGATTATTCGAATTTTGGTGTGGTTCTGCTTGGGCCGATTTGTTGCTGTCACTGAAATGTTTTTTTTATTGATATTGTTGGGGAAAGTTAATTAATTCGTTGTTATAAGATTGGAGGTTTAACCCTTTGCGCTCCTTGCATTTCTTGCGCCTGTTGGTAGTCTACTCCACGTACTTTTAGGCAATATTTTGTAATCACTTTGAAAAAAATGCTGCAGTTTTTAGAAAAATGATTTCTTATTAACGAGAATTAACTCAAAAACTTAGTTAACTTCAATGTATCTTAAAATAAATTCAGATTAAATATATACAATTTGGTTGACATTTCTTTTATAACATAAACGGCAAACAACCATTTTGATGAAAGTTTTGCAGAAGTGTATTAAACATCGATTAATTACTTAAATATTGATTAATAATATAAAATTTATTCATATATTAGGTTAAGATAATTTAGTAATATAATAATTTATTTCTTATAAACTTTTCTTGTATGATAAATCAAGAAACAATCGCCTCCATGTAGACCGGGTTTTCTTGCACATGTATCACAATAGAAAGGTGTTCTTTTTTTTCAGGACCACCAGGAGTTGAACAAACCATATTTACATATTTTGGTCCGTTTAGGGTCATTTCTAATTAGTTATAATTAGAAAATAAAATGTTGCCAGCCAGATTTAGATGCTGTTTGAAGATTAAAGTTGTGGTATTGGGGTAAACTAGGAATTTTTTTGCAGATGGTTTGAATTTGCGTGTTTTTATAAGGTTTGATGAATTTATTAGTGTCACCTGAATGGGTTTTGTATAAAGAATCTTGGAGGAGCTGAAACACATGGTTTTGGCTGAAACTTCAAATGGGTGATGTGAAAATGAGTCCCTTTGAATTTGTATGCATTTGGAACGCGCTTGAAATTATAGGTTTTCGATAAAACATGACGGTAATTTTGTCGATGAACAAAATTATGGAAGATGAAATTCTATTTTCATGTATTTCATAACTCAGTAGATTGTACAAAATTAAATATCTCCATTTGACCGCGCTTGGCTGGATCTTTTCAATATGATTTTTATTTCATGTTTAACTCGTCGATATCTTGCGTGTTTCGTCATTTCTACTGAAATGAAACTTTTTCTATTAAAATCACATATTTAGAAAGAAGAAACTTTCAAGACACTGATAGATCGATATTCAGCAGATCTTGATCTTCTTAACGTCAATATTTAAATACTCAAAATCTTAGAAAATTCATAGATATTGAAATTTAAACATAACACGAAATTTCGTTGAATTTAATACCGCCGGTTACCGGTGATCTCCATGGCACTCAACGTGTTAAATGAGTGTCATTTTTCTGCAGCTTTTCTAATTATTTCTATTTATGCATTGATCACAGGTATGTTAATTTTAATAATATAAATAGTATTAACCATTAACTGGGGATTCGTATTTAATCAAAATTCTGCGGTAAGATCTAAATTATCTGCCTCACAGTGCATCCTTCCCTTTTATAACATATTGACAATAACAAACAAATATTGCAAAGTTAACTGCGATCACTTCTTTTGAGAGTGCGCATTTAACTACGTTTGTCACAAAAATCGAGCAATGACGAGTATACTCGTCAGTCACAGCTAACTGGTTAGATAACAAATAGTACCTACATTTCCCACATGACGGATATATTCGTCGCAAAAATACTGTAATTTCTCTATGACGGATATAGTCATCAAACACAGCTGACTAGTTAAATGACAGATAATTTGTCACGTAAAAATAATTTGTAGTGTTTTATAATTATCTTGTCCTTTTTATTGTGAATACAATTAGAAATTTATTTCACTTGTTCAGGAATGTATAATGGAACTTTAATACTGTTAAATAATGAGAAAATTATTTAGAAGCAAAGCGTGGTTATTAAAGAGGAAGTTGCAGGTGTTCCTTTTTTTGAAATTGCAATATTGTAGGAAAGTCCAGACTTACAAGTTTTGCCCACACGGAAATATATATTTCTCGAAAGTACAGCTATGTTCATTGGAAAGAACAAATGGCGTTAGAGTGAAAAGACAAAAATATAAAGGGTAGAGCTGTATCTCACGTACATCGTTCTTCCTGACAAAATACTAGCAATTCGTACACGTCTCCGTGTATTCATTCTTTACCTTACGAGGAAGATGGAAACAACTTTACATCTCGCTATACTCGAATCGGTTTTATATTCCTCGTGTCGATTTTCATACAATGGAAATCTAAAAACTCTTCTCAAATGTTCTACTTCATTTAACTAGATTCGATTAATGTTAATTTCGTGAAAATTCCTAGTAAACGTCACGAAATTTACAATCTTTATTCATTTTCAAAATGCACATACAGTCATACTTTTTTATGTTATGGTATTTAATTTTATTAGGAATTTTTGTTGCGTATTAACTTTGAAAAAATTTACTATTATTAGTGAAATGTGAATTACAGGATGTGAAATGTATTTATGTAATTTTAGCACATTTTATTGACAAAGAAAAGTGTAGATATTGACAGCCGTGGGTTGATGTAGACGCAATTAAAGTCTGCAATTTTTGCCAAGAGAAAAAATTTAATTATTCTACGGTGGAATAATCAAATATTTCTTTCTTCTTCTATTTCATTGCACACTGAAAGGTTCATATAAATAAAAAAAAGCGATAATTCCAGTACCTCGTTCATTGTTAAATTTTTCACAAAGTTCAAAATTCTATATGCATTTTCCGACATTTCACTATGAAGAAGATAACATTAAACTAAAAAATGCCTGATTGAATTTTTAACAAAATTTAGTGATCTGGATACAAAGGACCAACATATTTTCATTGTTGCAGATCAAAAATTACTTGAATGTAAGAAATATGATTTTTAACATTTTAAAGACTTCTAAGTATCGCGGAAGACGTGAAGTAAAATTGAAATTATTAATTAAATACTCGACTGATTTAGAAATGTTCCAAATATGAAACTCTCTATTAAATATTTGAGTCGTGACGAAAATGTATAACGTTTTATAAAGTGTAACTTTAAATATTTAATATTGAAGTTCCAGCTATTGAAGAATTCAGTAGTACGATTTTTAAATCAGGCTGCCAGAATTGGCTGTCAAACATTAAATATTTATTTAAGAGCAAAACGTGAGCAATTTGGATTATTCTATCAGTAATACTTCCCCTTAACACTAAATTAGACTACTGTCACGAGAAATATGTAATTAATATCACCATCTCCCTACATTAATTAATACTGATATTATTATAATACACGTCACCTATAATTATAAAATACGAAGAACTTTAGCCCATTGTAAACATGTTTATTAACATCCATGGAGTATTTTCTGCTACAGGTAATAAACCATAGGGCCTCCAAGAAGATAAGTTTCATAATTAACTTTAAACAGCCAATCCAAAGGATATTTTCCAAACATGTGCATGAGAAAAAGAGAGACAAAGAGAGTAAAAAATATAATATCCAATGGCTACTTGAAGCACGCTCTTAAATATTTGTTTTTTTGCCTTTGTATCATAATAATTGATAATTTTGAATATGTTCTAGTTTCTACCATCACAAAAAAATATGCAAATAAAATAACATACCTAATCACGTACTCTAACAAAAACGAAACAAATCATCATCTACACAAAATACAAACAACCTTGAAAACCGCCAAAAAAACACAACTCTAACATACATTCTCCTAGCTAAAATTCAAGTGCCACAACATTTCCATACCATCGCAATTATAACGTATAATCAGCTGACCTACTTTAGACACTTCCAGCATCAGTGAAAAAAATCCAACAATCTCAAACAACGTACGAGTCTCCGAAACTCCACTCCTTCAAACTACACCCACACATCGTCCACGTCAACCAGCCAACATCAAAAAAGAGCATCACTCACCGACGTGTTAACAAGACAACTGTTAACAGCATTTTAAACTCGTCAGCGTATAAAGCAGTGTCTCCTACGACTATCGTTGAAGAAACATGCTCCCATTATCCTCTTCGAAAACGAGATTAGGTCTCATAATCTGTCAGCAGAGACATGCAGAAACGTCGGAAGAATGTCTAGTACGAGTTAACAAGACGTTGTCCATGAAAGTACGAGAAATAAAGATAGTAACCGAGTGTCTTCTGTACGTTGAACATTGTTGATGAATATACAAGTCGTCTTTCGACACAGAGACAAACGGGGGTCGAAGAGGACGCAGGATAAACGCGATGGAACCAAATGGAAACGATGGGACACTCGCAGCAAAAGGGCCATAAGTCCGACGGCCGTGGCATTCTGGCTGGAACTCTGCCAGGAACAAATAACCTCTGTCCACACGACAGTACGACGGCTTTTGTATCACGCGAGTGATTTTCGGTATTCGCGAGTGTTGCGTTTCTCTCTTTCGTGCGGCCACGCGAACGAGATTGGAACGAGAGAGGTCTGCATTCTAGAGATGCAACTGGGATCGGCTGAAAGCTACGGATGATAGGGGGACTTTGGTATTTCGGTGATACGGTTGTATTTGTTTCAGGATGAATGAAGAGGTTGCGTTGATTTGGACATTTAGGGAGGAGGTACGTGTGATTAAGGTTCTGAGATAATTCGATGTTATGGGAATGTGTTATTGGTGATGTGAGACAATGATATTTCTACTTTTTATGAGAGTGGGGGGTTTATGAAATAGGATGATGTTGTGGTGGATGCTGAAAAGGTGGTTGTTGAAGCTTTATGCAAAAATGAACTCCTTGGTATGTGTACAACAACGTATTGCACTCGTTATGGGGTAAATGGCACAAGAAATTTTGAAGTTTTTCAAAAACTAATTAACCTTTGTACTCCGATGTCCCACCTGAGGGGACATCGCAAGTTTACCTATCACTGTATTGCACCCTCTAAGAGGACCTTCGAATTTGTTAGTAATTACAGAGGATGAACTTATTGCACCGCATGGTTTTAAGAAATATATGTTTAACTGAATTTTTCTATTGAAATAGCACAAAATAGCGAATAGTAAAGTGCCGACAAAATTGCTAATGGATAACGTCACAGGTGGCTCGGAGTGCAAACGGTTAAATTGATAATATCAGTTGGTCACGTTATGGTCAAATTATTTCTGTACCACTAACGCCATTATTAGTTATGGGAAATATTAGAAATCAGCGAGAAATTTGAATTTCAGGCATTACTTCGGAGGTACTGCGCTGACAATTACAAAAGAAATCGTATGATAAGGGGTTATCTCAATTTGTTCGTTAAGAAATCGAAGGTTATTGGAGTTTATGTCATTGTGATATTAATATGATATCAAATGATTTGTATCGTCTAAAATATAAAATCTTTCGATTGGCAAGCAAAACCAATTAAAAAACAATCCACTACACAATTTCATTTCATTTCCACAGTATTAACCGTTTGCACTATGAATTATTTTACTAACTTTTCGTCAGATGATCAAATATAGGTTCGGAAAATTGTCTACTATTAATTATTAATTTTTACTTAATAATAAGAGAAATTGTAAGTATTGCGGGATATGTATATTAAGGTACAAAATTATCGTTGATTTCGAAAAGTCGTTTATTAACCCCTTGCCGTACAATAACGAGTACCACTCGTGACGTGATAAATAGAATAGTCAATTTTGAAGTGCTCCAAAAATTATTGAATAAAATTTCAGTGGGTCGTGATAAAATAAAATTAATTCTATGTTATTCAATATTGCGTTAGGTCATGAGCTATATTAAAAATTTATTGATAGATTGTAATTCCAGCAATTAATTTAGAGTTGTCGCACATTCAATCACAAAAGAAATGGTACCGAAAGGGGTTAACAGATGACAAATTAACACGTTGACTGCTGTGGGGGTCACCGGTGACCGGCGCTATTGAATTCAGTGAAATTTCATGATTTTGAAATTGTAATATTTCCAAATTTTCTAACCCATTCGATATTTAAATACTAGCTTTATGCAGATAAAACCCTGCTAAACATATATCTATTTGTGTCTTTAAAGTTTCTGCTTTACAATGATGGGATTTTAATAGGAAAAGTATCACTTCAGTAGAAATGATAAAACCAAGTTAAATATCAGCGGCATTCAACGTGTTAAGTACCACAGAAAGCTGTGTCGCAGGAGTGCAACGAGTTCAAATAGTTGACAAATTATTAATACAATTTAAATTCAAATCCCGATAAAACTCCCGCCGAAACGTTTCCCATAAAAGTCCTCCACTTTAACCAAGACCAGGTAGAAATTCGATTTTCATTACTCGAAAGCAGAGATGCAAGTGCAGAGCTTAGCCGTGCCTAATCTTCGACGAAGGTATGCAAGCCAAGAAACTATCCCCGTTGAAGCTCACGAAGTGCAAACAAGCTCCGTTGCACCGTAAGTATTCCTTGCAGACGCGAAAGGTGGGGCCACGAGAAAAATAAGAAGGAACGGGTGTGCAGATGGTGGAGCTATCGCGCATTGAGAAGCTTCGTAAAATCAGTCGTAAAAATCGTCTGCAAAGCTGCATCGACGCGCCGTGGCGGAATTTATGCAAGAGTGCAACACACTTTTAGGAGCTGTCAGGAGTTTATGGGATGTATACGCGCGACGAAAGAGAAGGGAAAAATGAGGTCTTCCGACTTTGGATTCACGACGCTGATATTAAACATGTTAATTTTGTCGAAGATGGAAGACAACAGAAATGTTTCCATATACCTACATATATAAGTATTTGGATACTCAATACTGAAATGACCGATTTCAGTTGTTTTTTCATTTATAATAAATGATGTCAAATATTAAGTTCATCGATATTTTTAAATCCTTTATGGTTATGTGAGACAAGATCGGAAACTATGTTAGAGCGCTTTACTTAAAGAATATTTCACGCATTTCTAACAATGAGGAAGTGTCCAAATACTTATGCACGGTAGTGTACATAGTGAGATATTTTGCAGATTTAAGAATCGTTGAAAAATATAGTCTTTATGGGGATACAGTTAGTAATGTAACTATATTGCTATTGCAGTAATGACTAGTATTGAGCATGTGTCGATAAGATTAGAAATAGAATTAATCATATGAATTTGTGAAGGTTTTATTCATACTCGAATTGAATTTGTTTTTTAATACAAAAGGATTCCCGACTTGTATTTTAATTTTCTAGAAAATTAAGAATTTTAAATATTATCTTATACCAAAAAAAAAGTCACATTGTTCGGCCGAGCATGAATACCCGTTAGGAATTCCGTGTTAATTAGTTTCTTCCAACTATACTGCAAGTCCAAATTTTTTTAATGCATCCCTCCAAGCGGAGTTCCGTCACGTCACCAAGACTCCGAGTAAAGAGCCTATTCGACCTTTCCATGAGTGCGAAAATTTTAACACAGAAATTCCTCCCTTTGGAATTGCCCGAAATTCGTGCCAAAACCTTCTGCACGAATAAAACGTTCGCAATAAAATACATTCTTGAGAACTATTGGAAAAATATATTTCTTAATGGTGAATCTAAAGGAAAATTCATTTATTGCATTTTACAAAATTTTTAATCTTTTAGCTACATTGAACTGAATTTTTTTATTATTTTTATTAGAAACTAAAAGGGCTTTGATATTTAAAACAAAAACATAAAAATTCTATTCTATCGAAATAAAAGGTTTGGGAAATAGCAGAAAACTAATATAACGAGCATTCAATTTTTCCAGGAGCGACACGATTTTAACGTGAAAATTGCTACAAAATTCGTTCCAACGATTCGACATTCAACGTGCACGAATAAGACATTCGCTACAGAGTTTTTGAAATGTAGGTGAAATGGTACTGAAAATTCAAGTGAAATCATAATTTCACGAAAACTGTCAGATATACAAAAGTTCAACTTATACACGAAAAAAACGCGGCAAGCAAATGATGCAAATTCTGTAAAATATCTATTTAATTCCTTTTAAAAAAAAAACTTAACAACAACACTTCGTCTACAGCTGAGGTACATACGATAAAATTTTTCAAAAATTATTATTCCAAATAAATTCAGAGACTGGAAACATTCAATTAATTTTCATAATTTGGGACCTTAATGGGCTAAAAATTCAGCTAAAACTATCCTTACCAAATGGTAGTTCATACTTCATCATTCTCATTGGATGGGACCATTACAAATCGGGGCCAAATAGTATACTCTTTTAATAAAACGAAAAATACCATATATATATATCAAATACAAAATCACCTAACACATTGCATCCAAAATAAAAAATTTCCAGTAATACCGCACCCACAAAATAACTTCTTAAGCAAAAAAGGAAAAATAAAAACGCAAAAAACATCTATAACTTCAAACCACAAAATCGAGGTTTCAACGAATGAAACCTACCAAAAATCCGCCAAGAAATCCTTTCAATTTTTCCATGAACAATTTTCAACGTGAAAATTCCCCGTGTACGAACAACAGGACGTAGAAAGTTACGAGAGAGGGATGTAGGAAGAAGTACCCGTAAAAAGTCTTGGGAGACGTCGTAATAAAATCTTCCCGTCTTCCACGGCATAATGAGCGTCCCCTGGTCCCGCTTGAGCGTCGCGACGCGTTGGGGGATGGCCAGATGACACGAGGGTTAGATTTAACCCCCGTTAGTACGAGCCGCGAGATAAAGAGGAAGGTTTTATCTTCGCGCGTGATTAAGCCAGGAGGTAGTATATCATCGATTATATTCTCGTTAGGGTAAGTAGCGTCGAGACCCTTTTCTCAGAGGCCGAGAAAGGGCCTCTCTCTCTTTGGTGCGCTTGCTCACGTGGAAAGATAGTCAAAATCGTTTTCTTTCTGCCGAAACATCCGGCGCATTATATTTCGATTTACGACATGCCGCTTAATCATTGATAAATAATCAAGGAGACCGTCGCGAGTGAAACGGACCGTGGAGTTAATCGATGAATTATTGTGAGGAGACTTTGGAACGGTTAATGGAAATTGCGTTAAATGAGAATAACATTGGTCTATGAAATTCAACTCTCCTTTTCGTCCAAAGAATATTTATAGTGATTTTTATAGATTTTGTGACGCTGAATACGAATATGAAGTCTGTCTTCATGAGATTCCATTTTTGGGAAGACCAGATTCGAAGAAAAATTTCAATATACAAACGTGTTGATATTTAACACTAGATTTACGGAACCAATTTGGCTCATTCAAAAATTGATTAGTACATATTAGTTGGCTTATTTTTTAATAATAAATCTTTCATTTCAATTTATTTGGAACTATTTTCTTTGTAAAAAATTTCAATTTTCTTGTATGATTCAAATTAGTTTCCTTCAGAAAAATAGATATATCAACATCCGTAAATCTAGTGTTAAGGGTAACTTTATAAACACTAGGAAATATAACGGTAGATATCACTTTAACATTATAAACATTTGAACATGTAATCAAACCATGGTTAATGAGAAAACTACAGCCAGAATGGCTCGGAGATTGTAGATACTTTCCTATCTATCTTGAAAACTAGACACACGAGAGGAATTCTAATAGCAGGAGTCGACGGAATAGATACTTGTCTTGAGGAAAACATAATTAAACATTGCAACACAAGTTTTGTTTTCGGCTGAGAAATTAAAATAGCTCCGCAGGACACGAGGTGTTACCAGTGATAACAGACACAGTCATTTCATGCGCAGTAGTATTATAACTTGTTTTACCAGTGCATTTATTGTTTACATGTCATTTTTGACAATAACGCAACATTAAACAAAATATTTTCTTTGTAAAATTGGTTCACATAAATAAGCAATATTGTCCAACTGTATTTTCCATTTCAAGATTATACGACTTATTAAACATAAAAGTACTTGTCACAAAAAACTCTACATGATGCAGACAAAATAATTACGTCCCTAAATTCACAAAAAAAAAAACAATATTTGAATCATATATTAAAGCTTTTGTGCCAAACGAAACATATTACAGGTAACCCACCAATAACACGGTACATAGGTTTCCTGAAATCTGTACTGTCCTACAAAAACTAACCGCTGAAGGACGATTTTAGTGACTCAGTTTCAATGTTTAGAGTCTAAGGAAGACGCGGAAAAAAGTCTCATCACGATCGACCGAAAAACAATGGAGATATTTAATTTTAAAGACGATTGTGTCCAATTTTTTGGTAGTCTTTGAGTAAGAGGTCATGGCGGCCAGGTGAGCGGTGCAGGCTTCGCTTTGCACTTCCGTCTCTCAGCTTCTGGGAGTGATAGTGAGATGATTTTTGTGTTATTGAAATCGTTAAAATGCATAGTTTAACGTACTACCACGGAAGAATTTCCATCTGCATTTGTTTAAACATACATGGCGTTTGTTTCAATCTCGGGACCGCAGTACAAGAACTAATCGTTGAAGGTTAATTTTAATCGCGTAGTTTGAAAGTTTAGAATCTAAGGTAGACATGAAAGCAGGACACGATCTCTGATGACCTTTGAGTATGTTTTGACAACACGTGGCAATTCTCGTACTCGTAGGTCAGTGGTGCAGAAATAAATGCTCTCCTTGCTCCTACAGTTGATTTTCATACCCCAAATGTAACTGAACAATACTGTTCATATAAATGACCAAATATTCAAAATATAATACTTTGCTTAAAGTAACGTTATTGTCAGAACGTAACTCATAAACAATAAATATATGTGTAAGTAGTATAAGTTACATGTGCTACAGTAAAACGGCTGCACCGAGAATTACTGGCA
Source organism: Cerceris rybyensis (assembly GCA_910591515.1). NCBI lineage: Eukaryota > Metazoa > Arthropoda > Insecta > Hymenoptera > Crabronidae > Cerceris > Cerceris rybyensis. The sequence goes on from OU342795.1 coordinate 12,296,970, forward strand.
GTCCCTGGTATCTTGCTGAGACATTTGAATTTCTCAGCCGTAAAACAAAACTCGTGTTTCGGATTATATATCTCAATCCAGCAGAAAAATACTATTAGAATTACATACAAAAGCTTTTGTGCCAAAGAAAATATATTGTTTCTCTTCTAGTACTCCTAATCCTTTGCGATCTAGTTTAATTAAAAATAAAATTTATAATCGCTCTTAAAGTAAAACTAGTAAAATCCTAGTAAGAATTATATATACCTCATAAACGTGTTGATTCTATACTTTGCTCCTGAGAGTGAATGTACGATGGCGACGGTAAAAGGCTTTGGTTCCTGAGAGCAGACAAATGGCCGACCACTGAGAGTTGATACCACTTTAACCCATTTGCATCATATGACAAAGTCAAAAATATATCTTCACTATCAAATTTCTTTATATAAAATTTAAGTATAACAGTATTTCAACAAGTGATATTACACTTTAATCAACGAATGTTGTATAAATAATTTAGGCTGATCGTATACATCGCTATTCACTCACAATGCGAATGCATAAATGCGTTTCAATGATAGTGAGTAGAAAAGGTGCGCGTATATATACGCTTGTGATGGAAATGGGTTAAGGATGAATTACCAAGTAGTCCACAAAAAGAGAGGTACTTGCTGATTCTTAATCTTGTCTCCAAAAGTATTATACACGCACTAATAGATATTTAAACCCGATCACGGAGCACTGATTACTCGTCGGCGGTTGAAGGCAAACTGATAGCGAGGAGAACATCGAAACGACTTGTTATTGTTAGAGGACGAACACCTGCAAGGAGCGGTCGCCGAGGATACCCGAGTATATTTGACAATACGCAATGTCCATCGCAGAGCTGGGCATATTTTATTTCCAATAAAGATAATAAGTTAATTATTGAAAATAACATTATCTCAAATAATCTCTGTGAAATAACTATTTGAGAGGAATTTATTTGAGTACATTTATTTCAAATAATAACTTTATTATAATTTATTTCGGCGTAGTCATTTGAAATAAACATATGAAATATATGATACTAATTGTAAGTTGAAATTTCGCCTTGTTTATGTTTAGTTCGGAAAGTAAGTTATTGATGGGTAGCAATAAGGATTTATTTTACACTATTTGCTTTCAATAAAACCCTTTTTTCGAACAGTTCATCGCAAAGAGATTTCATTCTTAGGGCATCAAACATGTTATTTGACATTTGAAATACTTATCTCAAATAAGAAAATAACTTGTTATTTTATTATTTGAACTGATGTATTTCACGAAATAAAAGAATAGATAATCATTTCATAAAATTATTTTGTTGGACGAAATATAACATAATTTATTTCAAATAGTGAAATATTTTTGTGAAATAACTTTTTATTTCAAGTAATATTTCAAATAAGTTTTAAAATATTATATCTGAAATAATGCCCAGCTCTGGTCCATCGTACTCTCGGTCAGTGAAACGAAAATAATTTCTCGTACTCATCATATACTTAATATTGAAATTATAAATACAATAACATAATATTCCGTATTTATATAACCAAATGTTAAAAATATAATTCTTTCCTTCTTCCTACTCATAAACAGTAAATGCATTTACAAGTACTGTAAGGTATTTACAGTGTTTTAATTGCTCAACTGAAAAGAAAACTTGTGTTGGAATTTTCAATTATGGTTTCCTCAAGGAAAATGAAATTTATTTTTTTATTCACAATTTTACGGGAATAAAAACCCTTTGATAAAAACGTTGCATTTAGAGGACATGGAATGTAACAGACATTCAATAAAAGACAAAAATTAATTAAGAAACTTAAAAACTATAAATTAATGTAAAGTAAAAAAGGGCAAAAATTAGATTAAAGTAGTTGCTCTAGAATATTATTTAAAGCTAATAAGGCCTGTCCAAATATGTCGATCTTGTCTCGATATAAATTTGCATGAATAAGAATTCTATTAAAGCAGGTAAAGTAACCGTATGATGTTCTATGCTACTTGTTATAAAATTAGCTCCATAATTAATTTCCACGTCACAAGATAATTCGTTCGACTATCGTTCTAATAAATAATATAAATCGCAACGATAGTCGGTAAAGAAAATTGAAAATGGGTAGGCAATCAAGCCGGAGGTATTTGTTTAACGACATTACCGCTGATAAACTTCTCACATTCTTCTCCGTTAAAGCGGACCTAAATTGTACCCTGGGAAAAAATCCAGGAATGTCGCAACCTTAATTATGTTGGTACTTAGCTCGTGACCTGCATCGGCTACATCGCAAATGTTCCTACGGGGATTCCAGAATGTCATAAATTGAACCTCGCTCCGAGGAAAATCGTGTACCCGATAGAAGTAAATTGTAAATAGAACGCGAGAATACTGGAGGACTTTCAGTTCTGAGAAATAGTTTGATAGAACGTTGGTCCATTATCGAAATGAATTACTGGAATAACTCTTTATTAGCGGGAGATACTTTCAATTCTTTTGCGCCATATATTTCTTAGTTTGATAAGATTCTGTAATTTGATTGAATGATGTTAGACGTTGGTCATTCTAGCCATTTTTTGGTTCATTTCGAGTTGAATTGTGATGGGAATATTACAATTATGATAGGAGTATTATGATGAAAATACTATTATGACTCAATTCGAGTGATTATCTATATTGACATTGCCGAAACTGCCGAATATGTCAATGATTAATAATACTAATAATTATCCAAATAATTTCTTCTTCCTTCCAACAGATATTTTCGTTAAAAAGTTCAGCTGTGCAATATTTTTGTAAAATAATTTCACCATGTAATTATTTTAAAAATTGTCAAGAAAGTAGAAGAGCTCTTCACATAAAAATGTTATAACAAACCGAAAAAGAAAATTGAAATTAATAAAAGAGTTACAGTTGTCATAGAATGCTTTTGCATCTCTGCACTTTTCTTGCCATGCATCAAAGTGTTACATAAATGTCCTACCAACTAAACCACTGCACTCGTAATATTATTAAAATATTAGAATTTAGCTTCAGAAGATATTTCAGAATTCCTTGATTCATGGAACTCAAGCATCGCCGACGAAATATCTCAAAGTCGAAAACACGATTGGTATTCGTCGATTAACGAGGAACGTCCAATTTGTTCCTAACAACGATGAATACCTGTACCAACTTGTGAGCAAGTAAACTAATTTTAAGCCTTCAAAATGAATTTCCTCCGAAAGAAGACCACATACGAGTATGCGGAGTTTCATTCGAAATTCAAAAGCGAAAGGGGACATAAGTTAAAAGCGAGGCAACGTGTGCTCGTGTAAGTTTGCACCCTATGAATCTTGATTAACTCTGCAAGCCCGAATGTCGGGAGAATTGCAACGAGAGATCCTTGAAATTTTATTAAAACAGAGAATCCATTAAAGTCTCAAAGCGCTAAGATTCTATTTCAGCTTCACTGCAAAACTATTAGACGGACGTTCACTATTAATTGAAACTTCAATACTTCTCTGCCCTTTGCTTTCTTCTTTCTCGCCAGCTTATAAATGAAACGCATGCTTTTACTTTGTTAATAATTGAATGCAGATGCTCTCAAGTTACTGTGTAACCGCCAAAAAGTTCAATTGGCACTTTACTAAAGAAAATTATATAGACGCAATCAATTTCTAAGCTGTGGTTCGAAAATGAAAGACAAATAGGGGTACCCCTGCTACAACACGGCGCGGCGTCCTATAACACGATTTCGCTTTAACACGATAAGAGAGTTGCGGAGACTTTTATACAACACTGTACTTTTATATCGCTGGATAATATGATCTTTGTTTAAGATACTTAAAAATTAAATTACTTTGCAATAATATATGTACTTTAGTACATATTACTTTGCAGTAATAATGAATTACTAGAATATAGTAATTACTATAATACAGTAAGAATGTATAATGAACTATAGTGCCTTCACATGAAAATATATAAAAAAAATTATAATTTACTCATTTATAACTCTATTCCAATGTTATACCAAAAAGTGTCATTTAGTTTTGCGAGTTATCCGTGCCGAAAATGGCCGCCCGAGTCGAAAATTTCAGCCCAAAATCCTCCTAAATTACCAAATAACTTAGGATATTTAGGCTGAATATGGAAAAATATGTTACATATAAAAGAATGCAAATTTTAATTCCACAATCGCCCTACACTTGTTACTTTTTGTCACTTTTACCTAGTTTAGGAGCAATTTAGGCTTCATAGAGCCCAAAATAATCCTCAGCATTCTATAATGAGGAGCTTTAGAATTGGATTGGAATTGGAGTGGAATGATCGAGGTCCAAAAAAATTCTCGATATACTAAAAATTAATTTGGTTTAGGAGATTTAGAATTTATATGGAATAAAATGATAATTTAATTCCAACTTGCTCCTGAAAGCCCTATTTTTAGAATATGAGTCGACAGACTTGGAACTTCTGAAATATTTTTAGGGGATGTCAGATTAAATTGGAATAAAAATTTTACCTGATCCGTCCATATAACTCCTAAAAATCATATTTACAGGACTTTGAGGCGCGTAGACACACTAGTTGAGGATTTTGAGGTTCAAAATGGTACCTATACATAATTAAGCGGCAAATGAGAGATCAAAAGAATCTAGGATTTGAAGTTTCTTTTTAGGCTGGACTTTTCGACTCGGGTGTCTTAGAGATATGGAATTAAAAAATAAATGTTTGCTTTTATTAAGTTTTCGGAACGTATCTTCTCCTTTTGTACTAGCTCTGGGTCTCAACCAATACGGTTTTCTACAAAACGGAAATTTCTAGGAACCTATCTACCGTGTCGTAGGTGTTACCTGTAGTTATTTGTAAGAGTAAATTAGTAAACATTGATCAGTTTTTCTGATACAAATGAAAAAGTGAAACGATCCATTGCACTCCGCGAACTTTTGTCATGAGCTACCAGCTCTTCCAGGATTATTTACACATGCGAGTGTATGTACATCTGTGGAAAATTGAAAATCTTGCTTTACCATTAAAAAAAAGTGTATACATTTTAAAATTATACTTTAAGACATAAAAAAATATAAATATTGTAGTATATGAGGAATGAGTATGGGTGTGGGTGTGATTTGTGTGAGCGTGCGAGGATGTATGAGTGAGATAAGACTGTTTGAATGATGCGATGAAAGAATGACGATGGGTGACGGTGGAGATGCGGATGGCAACGGAGAAATCAGTTTCCGATCTCTACGAAGAAGTTCAGAAGTACGATGCGCATTGAATTGTTAAGAGTTATTGTTTTATTTTAGATGTTATTCTACTATTTTATTGCAGTTTCTTTTATTTGTGTACTCATATTTGTTATTCTTTATCTATTTTTATTATAATAAACTATATATTTTCACCATTTATATAAAATCCTACATAAAAATACACTGGATTTGCCTGACAACAAAATTAGCAGCTTCTATGACAGTATCGCCGCTATGACGAAAACGGAGTGCAAAGGATAAAATCACGAAAAGAATATTAAAATTGGTGCCAGTTGGAACCTCACCCACGACGTTTGTAAATGAAGCCAATTTCTTAGCTGCGCTTTCACAATCAAAGAAAGATAACACATTTAGAACGAAATTTAACGATGTTAAAAAATAAGCTATCTAGAATGCCAGAAGCTTAACGGCATCATGGTGGATGAAACTTTAAAATCGAGAAAGTTCTTTACATTTCCACCGAAACAGAGGCAGCGCAGGTGCGCGAAAAATTGCATGGAGAAAATGGCGAATTCGCGGATCGCCGAATGATAGAGAATCCAATGAATTTTAGGGATCAAAAAGTCTGCAGTCAGCTTGAGGAATGGCTGACAAAGTCTGCAAATAGGGGTGACTAGGGACGCCAAAGGAATTGCGGACGAGTCAGAGACGAAGGACAAGTGTCTGCGTCCATTGTGCGGAATTGTTTGATTGAATGGTAGTTTGCACATGCTAGCGCATTTAGTGCTGTGTCTTTCTCTCTCGCTCTCTCGACGTACGTCTCTTCAGGTTTCTCTCTTTGGTCTTCAATCTATATTTCATTCATTGAGTCACTCTGTGTCTCTGTCTCTCTTTCTCTCTTGGTCTCTCTCTATGCAAAGGTTTGCCTAGTGCATCTCGTGCTTGCAATCGGCAAGTCGAGAGCTTTCGAAAGTGCTCGATGATCAGGAACGTTCGATCGTTACGTTCGTGTCGCTGAAAGCGGAAGCCCACAATGTGAGGCACACTCGATAATAATGAAGCCCTAAAATTTGTTCAGGCTTTGTTACTACATGGAAGAAGCTTGGTGACCGTAATAAAAAACGAGGCTGAGATTTTTGAGCACCTCTTTAACGAACCGACCCGGGAGAATTAGGGATTCGTTTCGTTCTCATGGCGATTGAGGTACTTATGATGTAGAGTCTATTAAGTAAGGAGTTTATTATCATTTCTCGTTCGAGCATTGTATTCCTACTTTAGCTGCTTTATTTTTCCATGATTCTGACGGCTATGAGGCCTCTGTGTAGCTTATTTTGTTAAATTATGCAGGAAGTTTGTTAAAATGTCAACAAATCTTTGAACCACTGAAGCTTTGTGTACAACATCAAGGTATTTACGAATTTTATAGAAATATGAATTTCTAGAAATAAAATTAAATAGCTTCTGGAGAACAAAACATGTTTTTACAAAATGATAAAAAGGTGCTCCTTTTGAAATAATAATATACTTCACAGAGTACGCTTTAAAGCAGATGGATGCCAGTAAAGGAATGGTAATAAGTATTCTACTAGAGGTAATAAATTAAAGAAGATAAAACAACTTTAGATTCACATAAATAAATTAAGAGAAAGGATCCAAGGTTTAAAAGTTAAAACGGTATATTTTAAGGAGTACCAATTCCAACATTTGCAGTTATTTCATGAAGGTTCTCTAATTCTAAGTGGATTTGGAAACTCTGCTCCCATTTTATATCGTTTTAAAAAATTCCTTAGGTATTACAGTGAAAGAAATCAAATTGAAACCCTTGAAATTCTACTCCTAGCATTATCTGTCTCCATCTTTTTTGAAATATTAAATAGGTAATCTATTTCCATCACACAAAAAATAGTTCTTCTAAATTGATAGTCAAGAGATTCAAATTCGAGTCGCTTATTTACAAATCCATCGTGACGACATCTCTCAAAAAAGTCTGCAAGCTGTGCGAGGGAAGACGCTCTAAATTTAGTGTAAACGGAGTCTAAAGAGACTGCGAATTGAACGTGAAGAAAGTATTGATAGAGCGTGAATAGGAGAAAATCGAGCGGGAATTAAGTGACTGGAGTTCCAATATGAATCAAAGATATATACTTCCAAAATATATTAACCATCCTCGTAACCTTTTGTACTCTGAATTATTTTTTCAATTTTTCGTCGCCTAACAATAAGTTCACCGGCTATCTACTTTTGTAAGGAGAATGTAACTCTTTATTCTATATAAGTACATACAAATTTTGGCACGGTCTTCCGCTATTAAATAGGAACATCCAAATAATTGCAAATCTCACATATATCTCATACTATCCGTCTATAAACAAGTTAATTGTCCTGCAATCTTTACCTTTCCTTTACACTTTCCTTATACTTCTACATATTTTGTAACTTTACAAAGCTCAAGTTCATTTTATAGTTAAATTTGCCTACTATTCACCCCATGCCTTAGGATTTGTTTTATGACTACCTCCGGTATAGCTGAGAATTACTGAAATAAAAAATGATCAATGATTCTTGCTAATTTGCCTATTTTTAATATAATATTAATATTCGAGAAAGAATATTATCGCGTCGCGTTTCATTAACATTTTCAATTTCCTAGGTTTTGCATCATTTGCAAAATTTCCTATCCCATTTACCTCGTCACGAATCTCACTCGTCATTGTAGGGCCAAGGGTTTAAAGTCACGTCAAATGGAATATATAAAATCGCAATTTCTTTTTCAATTTTCTACGTCTATCGTACATATCGCTATTAAATTAAACCGGTCATATAGTTTTCTTCCTGCATCTATTGCTTTTAACACTAGAACTACCAAACAAGTCGAAATAACTGGTATACAATTTTTTCCAAATATTCTCAAAGTTTATAAGAACGTTATGGAAGAAACATTCTACATCCATCTAAAAAAACATACACTATCAAATCGATCATTTCTTTCGTTTCTACACCTCTCTTTTTTCAAAGTACTTGTTCGGAATACTTAAATATACAAACTTAAGGCCGGTAGTTTCAGTGTTAAACAATTATTGCATTAACCCCTTGCCGTGCCATTTCTTTTGTCATTAAATGTGCAATAACTCTGAATTAATTACTAAAATAACAATCTAGCACCTAATTTCGGATATAGCAAATGGCTTAACGTAATATTATAGAATTAATTTTATTTTATCAGGAGCGACTGATATTTTTGATAAAATAATTTCTGGAGCACTTCAAAATTGACTATTCCATTTATCTTGTCGCGAATAGCACTCGTTATTGTACGACAAGGGGTTAGTCATCAATAAATCTAGTATTAACACCCTTCAATCGTTCCATCACCACCGCAAATTGCATCCCTAAGAGAACAACTCCTCTCTATTTTCTCAAAATTCACAAAATTATCCAAACATTTTCGCAAGCATTACAGAGTCCTTCTCGTCATAACGCTGCTTTTAACCAAGTAATTCTCATTGCCCTCCCATGCACCGCTCTTTTCCACACGAAACAACAGGAAAGAGAACGCTGTCGCAACTGGAGGTAAAGTTTTAACCGCGCGCGTTGCAACAAGTGAGTGGAACTTAAAAATAACACGCGCCTCGTGCACACTGCTTGCAAATGATTCTATTGCCAGGACGTAGAATGAAACGATGGATTGCATTATCTCTCATCTTCTTAGAATCTGCCCTTCGTGACGATTCTATTCTCCGCACTCGGAGAGGGAAGCATGGAACAAGGGATGGAAGAACCCTTCGAGATCTCGAGCACTTTAGCCCCTAAAATGCGCTCGCCACTCAAAGGAACTACGGCTCAGCATTTCTGCCACTATCGCGTTATTTTCACGGGAATTGAAGGGCCCTCTCGATCCATGGTTGTGTGCGTCAGCGACACCATAAAGCAGATTAACGCAACAGAATTTTTGACATTGTCACTCGCCATTTTAACGTCTTCGTTCATCCATTTTTAAATTCTTTTACTGTGAGATTGCAGGGGAGCAATTGGTAAATTATTTCACATATTTGGAAATTTGAAGTTTTCAAAAATTTATTAACACGTTGACTGCCATGGGGGTCACCGGTGACCGGCGCTATTCAATTCAATGAAATTACATGTAACTTAAATTGCAATATTTATGATTTTTCAAATACACCTAATATTTATATATTAGCGTTAAAGAGATAAAGAAGATAAAAAAAATTAACGACGGTGTTGAAATTTGTGTTTTCCTCCTAAGGGCGGCTATTTTAACCCCGTATGGGCCGAATTTTCTGTGATATCTGAAGATTAGTTGCACGATAGCAGATTAGCAAATAATAAAAGGACTATTATAAATAATAAATTTTACTTGATTTTGTAACGTTGGATTGTAAAGAATTCAAAGTTACAAGGGCTCATAGAGGGTTAAGACCACCATCTGAAAGACATTGAAGCGCGAGCCACCGGTGGTACGCGCCGGCGTGAATGTGTTAAAGTTTCTGCTTTGTAAAGATGTGATTATAACACTAAAACTACCGGTATTAAATCTATTATATTATATTTCAATATAGTAAGTACGTATTGTGGAAAAAGAGAAATTAAAAGGTGAAGAAGATGATTGATTCTAAATTGTTTAATTGTAAACTTAGAGAATTTTTGGAAAAACATTGGGAACGAGTCATTTTGACTTGCTTGGCAGTTCTAGTGTTAATAGAAAAAATTTGATAGTCGAAATGATGAAAGCAGCGAAAATCGGTGGCGTTCAACGTGTTACAAATTATTTCTATGGTATTAATATAGCGTAATATAATACGCTGTATCAGAAAACTGGAATATATTGTTATTTCAACAATTAATTCTGAGTTATTGGGGTTTAACGTGATAATGTTAATTGTACGGAGGTTATGGTGGATAAGCAGATGAAGACTCGGGCTTTCAGTTTTATGTGTGAAATTTTTTCTGTGTGATATGTTATGTGTTGTATTGTAGCCTCAGTGCTTTGGAAGCCACATAAAACAGTTGGTGCTAATGACCGTAGCAGTTAAAGGCGAAAAAATATAAAAGGAGAAGGAAAATGATGAACTCCCTCAACTCCATTATTAAATACCACTAAAAGTGATGAAAAAATGTTTGAGAATGTAATAGGAATTCTATCTTTCGTCTTCTGACATACATTAATTATGTAATTTTTATTTCATCCGCCTGTTCTTCAAGTTTTTAGAATAACTTCCAGAACACAGGAAAAAATTGAAGATATAAACATAAATCTTCAATTTCTGTCGAATATTTCTAACCTTACAATAACATCCGAAATATAAATCTTTAAATATTAATATCACTGATTTTTAAATTACAGTAAAAGCTACTAAAAAGAATACTAAAAATAACCACATAAATAATTTCATTTCAGAAAATCATAACTCAATATACAATATGTTAAACTTTCATACGAGAATATATAACACTTTCTCAATTAAAATAATATATTTTAAATAATTTGTCCATAACTAAAATGGTCATTGAGCAAATTTTGCAAATAACAGCTCCAACGCAAAATGTTTCAAGAAATTGGCATATAAACCGCCATTTTTTGAAGGCAGAGCTTAAGAATTATCGTTTTAATTGTACCCAAGGCGAAATGAAACATAATCCGCAACCTATTGTTAATTAGTCCTACGTTAATTGCAATGCAAAATATTAAAATTAAGATATGCAATTAATCGTGATGAAACGTCTATTAGGGATATTGTGAAATGGTCTGCCTGCAGGTATTCAAGACACGCAAAGGAGATTTTAAGAATAATGCACTATGTTTAATCGTGCCTCTTCTCTGCGAAATTTCGCCGGAGAATTTTTTCCATCCACTCGCCGTATGCCGGCAATTTGAGCAATTAAGTAATTGGTACTACCCGTAATTGTGTTCCAAGAAAACGTCGAGCTGCAAAAGTTACTCAGAAAAGTTACATTCTCAAAAGTCCTATCCAAATCGTTTATATGACTTCAATATAGAATTTTCATCATTAATTGGCTTTTCAAAGAATTCTCCATCGCGTAATATCTTCTCGACAAATAGTAATTTTTGAAAGTACTTACTTAAAATAGAAAAATGTCTCTTTTTTACAATAAAAATAATCTAAATCATATTTTTCCATTGCTAATTATGAAAATCGCTTCAAGAATACTACTCCCAATATTTCATAATACAATGTCGTTTAAAACTAATCTTTGAGTTAAGAATTTTGTATTTTTCATATTTTTATATCATCTATGAACCTAAACGTAAAATAAAGCCGTTCTAACTAAATTAGTAATTTTTTAATAATTTAGTAATTTTAATGACACTAAATCAAACAAAAATTACAAATTTCAATTAAAATTAATCACAATCAGTGTCAAATGTGTCAAATAACTGAATAGTTTCAAAAATTCACCATAATATCGCCTAGAGAATAGTAAAGAAAAATCAAATTAAGAAATGCATCGTATGAGAAAACGGATACAAATATGAATTCCTTGAGACGTCTAAACTTTTGAAAAACAGTCGTATAAATGTCGTCTTTCATTACAAGAAACTCGTCGGAGTTAAGGGAAACGTATACATATATACCTTCTCTCCCGAATTAGAATACTTTAAGTTTAAACACGGCTACCGTTCGTTCATTCATCTTTCCAAGTGAAGAAGATGAAGTTTCCTAGCAAGGCAAGTTTCTCAGCTGGATTAGTCATGAGCTGGATTAAACTGCACAGCCTATTGTATTATGGATTTACTAAACTCCAGCTGGGCTTGCAGAAGCCTCAGAAAGTGAGGAGGAGAGAAAAGAGACGGGAATCCTCTTCGACATTGTGATCAAGTACCGTAAGCGAGAATCGGTCTTTCAATGCATTTCGACTGATCGATACAAGTAATTTATTGCGGTTGAAATATGAAGTTGTAAATAGCTTCAGCGAGATGTTCGGCTGTTAGTACTAAAATCATCTTCTAGAATTCTTTGTAGTTGCTAATAGTTATAACAATTTGTACACGAAAATATTGGATTTATTCTGCATTTTTCTCTAATTATATTTAGAATACACATTAGAAAATAATAAAAGGACTATTATAAATAATAAATTTTAATTGATTTTGAAACGTTGGATTGTAAAGAATTCATTTCTAATAATCATTATTTCTAATAATAGCTTATAATTTTCTGGTACATTAGTTTCAAAGGATTTCGAAAATTTTCAAACGAATTTAATTACTAATGAAATATTATAAACATACTGTGAGTAAAACATTGTTTTTTGGTGCATTGCACAAATATTCAGAAAATTATGTCGTTGCCGATTTTTCTGCAATTAATTTTTCAAAATGCATATCTCCATCTGCCCCTCTAAAAGTGAAGTGAGGTCAAAGCTCTTATCAATGTCTAATGTATCTTTTTGTCCATTACCTTTTCAGTGGCAACTAACAATACGTAATATATATATTTATAATAACAGTGATATATATTTTTATTGTTTTTGAAACTTTCGTGGCCGTAGTAGCTAATGTCAGAATTGACTTCCAGGTTGGTGCTACATTTAGAAAATGAAGATGTCCGACGTTTTACAAGCATTTTAATAGCTACATCAAAGATTCAAGAAAACTTTGATACTGAAAATTTTATCAGATGGGACCCTACTCTATAGCCATGCTCACTTGTGGGAAAAGGTGAACAGCCAAATGGTTTTTTATTGGGCAGCTGGTAATTAAAAAATATTTGTATAGTCCTCAAGGAATAATTATTCAATTACACTTTCGAAATAGGTATAATTAACATTAATTTACAAAAAAAAAAAAAAAACAATTTATCTCTGACCCGTGGCAACAATCAAGCCTTTAATCTAACTAACTTAAGTTACTGAAGTAACTAATGAAGAAATTGGAAAAAATTAAAATTCAAAAAATTGAAGAAAAATGCAACCCTGTCGCATGTTTTGCTGCTTATTGTTTCTTACAAGTATCCACCGATCTAAAGGAGTAGAAAAACGCCTGGTAGTTTGTGGCAAATAATTTTCATACACTTTGTATCAAATTCTATCATTGTATCGGATTAATTCTATGCTCGTCAAAATTTCAGTCCGTTCTTAGTGAGATAAATCAAAACGAAGGACGACCACCCCGATGACAAGAGCAGAACGAGTCCTTGAGAATAGAGAGAGGGTCGCCAGCTCATATAAATTCCCTTTCTACTGGTTTTTCTGCCATCGAGCGGCGGCCCGACACGAAAGGGGCGGCGATAAACTTCAGGAGCAGTTCGCACGCAGAAATCGTTCGTCATATATCTCAGAAATGTGCGAACGAGAGCATTACGTCAAAATATTAATAATTCAATATTAAAAAATAAAGTATCAACTAAAATAGTTTGGCAAGACTTTGAACAATTTATAAGAAAAAGTGAGAATGAGAAATTTAAGGAATATGGAATAACTAGGTAATATTGTGCAATTTTGGATCATGAGAAATGATACATGTTTATCACCATATATGTATGGTGTATAAAATGACAATGATCAAAACAAAGTAGCTATAAACCGAACTATTCCTATAACTTTCACTTTGAAAAAAAAGACAGAATATGATCAGGAACAAGTTCTACAATTTTTCGCATGACTCCCACAACCCTTATCCACGTTTGGCTAAATCTACTCACAATTTCAAAGGAAAAACATGACAGCGCCATAAATAATTTCTACAATTTTCCCTGTTTTCCAGAAAACTCTTTGTCACCTTCGACTAAAGCTACTCACAATTTCAAAGGAAAAGTATCGCCATAAACAATTACTACAATTTTCCCTATTTTCCCAAGGACTTTTTGCTACCTTTGACTAAACCTACTCACAAATTTCAAAGGAAAAACATGACATCGCCATAAATAATTCCAACAATTTTCCCTGTTTTCCAGAAAACTCTTTGTCACCTTCGACTAAAACTACTCACAATTTCAAAGGAAAAATATCGCCATAAACAATTACTACAATTTTCCCTATTTTCCCAAGGACTTTTTGCTACCTTTGACTAAACCTACTCACAAATTTCAAAGGAAAAACATGACATCGCCATAAACAATTCCTACAATTTTCTCTATTTTCCAGAAAACTCTTTGTCACCTTCGACTAAAACTGCTCACAATTTCAAAGGAAAAGTATCGCCATAAACAATTCCTACAATTTTCCCTATTTTCCCAAGGACTTTTTGCTACCTTTGACTAAACCTACTCACAAATTTCAAAGGAAAAACATGACATCGCCATAAACAATTCCTACAATTTTCTCTATTTTCCAGAAAACTCTTTCGACTAAACATACTCATACTTTCAAAGGAAATACATGACATCACCATAAACAATTCCTACAATTTACCCTATTTTCCCGAGAACTCTTTGCTACCTTGGACTAAACTTACTCACAATTTCAAAGAAAAAAAAATAACATCGCTATAAACAATTCTTGCAATTTCCCTATTACCCCAAGAATTCTTTACCACCTTCGACTAATCCTACTCCTAATTGCAAAGTAAAAGTGAAAAATTTGCGCAAACAATTCTTACAGTTTTCCAAACTATAACCAAAACTCTTAGCCATCTACGACTTAAACTGATTCACAACTCCAAAGTAAAAACGCAGTATCGTCACGAACAATTCTTCAAATTTTCCGAATTATTCTCAGAACTCGTCGGCGTCTTCGAGTGAATCGCTGGCAATGCCAAGAAATTGTGCGCGTTACTTTGGTATCGCGGGTCGCACGAAGGAACGATATTTCGTGACAGCGGAGGGGTGACATTCTGTCTGCGAACGGACTCTCACCCCATTCGAGTAGTCTCCATTGTGAGTGCGACTGCCACGAACCTCGAACCGAGTCGTAAAGTTCACCGGCAGTTCCACCTATTATCGTCGTCGCTCACGAGGATCGTAAAGAGAACTCGAGGAACTCGCTCTTTCGCATAAACAAATGCCACCTTCGCGATGCTATGGATTTACGGGTATTATACAATTTTATCACGATCAATATTGTTTTTTAATCTGCCACACTCTCCCATCAATTTTTCCTTTATCGTACCCTCGAGATTAAAAATTATCGAGATTTCCGGGATATTGCGGCCTTCAACCCTTTCGCCGTTTATCCTTCAATATACGTGTACTTTGAGTACCTTTACTGGAGAATATCCTCGAGGAAATATTTTATGAAGAAGATTGTTCAAAGGATTGAAGGTTTATTTGAAAAGGAAGTTTGGTTATTATTGTGGTCGATGAGAACTTTGGGCTACCAAAGATTTTTTTTACACTTTTGTTAAATACTATTTCATAGAGGATTTTCTACAAAAGTAACTTCGACTTTGGAATTTTAATATTTGATATGTAGGTTCGATCAAAATTTCAATTTTGTAATGAAGTAGTCATATTCTATTTATTCGTAGTGCTATTGTTGGCAAGACATAGCTATTGAATAATAGAAAATATTATCAAATTACAAAATTGAAATTAGGTATTTTAGCAAAATAATGATATTTTGCGATAAAATAATTATTGTTAAATAATAACGGTTGAATGTTAACCCTATACCCCGGCAAATTACCGGAATAAGTTAATTCTGCATGAATATATGTAATAATAAATAAATACATAATATAAAAACAACAGGAACAAATACTTGTTAGGTTATCTGATTTTGCATAAAATTAATCACAAGAAATTAATAAATCTTTATTCAATTAGCTTACGAGTAACTAGAGCAACTTATTCCATTAATTTCAAACCATCCGCAAGAGTACAGAAATTAATGAATATCATTGTAAAAATATTTAACAGCAAACATAAAGAATTAACAAAGAGAGAAATGCGTTTATTAAGAAATGCAGTGTATGATAAACTAATTCCTATATAATTATAAGTACGTTATCAAATTCGCAATAAAATTCATCGCATCAAATTAATAACTGTCGTCCAATTCACTTAAGAACAACCAAACAAACTATTCCATTCTTCTTAAGCCATCAGGAAGATTAGCAACAAAGAGAAGCCAACACGCTGAAAGTAACGGATTAAAATGTTCACTCAGTACGATTGTCTCCCAATAATCCATCGATGATTGATGAATCCAGTCACAGCATAGACAACAACATTCTCAAAGATTCTTTCATTCCAGCGAGCACTCTAACCGCAAGAAAGTAGTAAGAATTCGTAAAAGAAAAATGTCCGGTCGTTGCGCCCTTCTCCAAACAGCCAGACTCCCCGAAATTCACTCGTTCTCGATTTATGAAAGGATCTGTGCGTATACGTTCACCAAAAAGCATTCGGTGGTTTCAGTGTATACCACCGTACTTTTAATAACATCATTTTTCCAAGGTTTCTCGGTTCTCTTGCGTTCTCGTAGTTCAACCACCCCCTTCTCCCGTTTCTCTTCTCTTTTTATTTATTTTTCCATTGGCTGCGGAATTTTGATGAAAGTAAGTCTCGGGTCTTGTAGCCCAGGAGGCCGATAAATTATTACGTTAATTATAAAATATCCAAGCACGAACGTTCGCCTATGTTCGTCTCTTTCCCTCTCTTTTACCCTCTGCTTCTTTTTTTCTACTCTCTCTTTTCCCTCGATTAACGTTGCACGTATCCATCCCTCCGTCGTGCACGGTCGACGTTTAAAGAGCGTTTCGGAATAGGGCGATAACGAATTTTGATCTCGGCGCGCCACTGCGCCGACACTCCACGCAAATCTAAATGAAAAATATTGGTAATTTCGCGCCGTTTACGGGCTCCTTAAAACGATCGCCGAGTGGCTTTAACACACCGGATCGGGAATTTTTCCTGAGAGTCGCGGAATGGAAATTAATGCGACGTTTAATGCACCGAGAAATATCGTTGACACTTTAGTTGACGAGGTAAAAATGTAAACGGGTAATGGACTTGACTGTTATGGGTAAACGTAACTTTCTCTGTGAGAGAAGAATTTTTTTTCTGAGATTTTAGACGTGCGTGGAAATGAAGAGGCGAAGCTCTTTGCTCAGGAATTTCACTTTTTTTTTTGAATGGATAATCAATTTAATATTTATGAAGATTTCAGAAATTTTGCTCTTTGTCCAGGAATTTTCTTTTTTTTTGAATGCACAACTAATGTATATTTATGAGTATTTTTAAATGTTGTGTCAGTTTGTAAGAGTTTTATGCGTTAAATACTGCAATTTTGTTATGTCTGTAATGAGAGGCCAAAATTTGTAAGAGTAGTTGAAACGCTTGATGGAATTAACACATAACACAATGATAAGGAAATATGAATTACTAGATTGATATATAGAATTATTTTCATTTATATTTCAATCCCCTTTCAACTTGCTAATCAAGTATGCCAAATGTGTATATATCATAGAAACTTTATATCAATTGCGTAGTTAAGTGTAATTAATATTAACCTATCTTTATTAAATTTTATTTTAATTTTTAAAATCTCAGCAATTAATTTTGCCTCGAGATAATGAAATTCTTATTCCAAGCATTTCACGTTGACAATTGTACTAATATTTTAACAAAATTCTATCTAAAATTGACTTTTGAGAGAAATTGATGCTTTGAAGATCGAATCAATTTTGAATAAGTTCCTAACGTTGTAAAGCTACATTCAACGTAGTCATGCGATTAATCGTTATTTGACGTAATTATTTTATAAAATCATTTCATTAATGTGATTACCTTATATTTCGTTAACGGGTTATTTTGCTTCTAAAGAAAATAGGTGGAAGCTGTAAAGATGATCGTGTAATTATAATTGACCGTAAATAATTCTATAGTGGAAAAAGTGTGTCGTGATTGTCCAATGAGATAACTTGCGACCGCTCAATGTTCATAAAGCATAGTTTATTATTGTTAGTTTATTACAGCATCGACTATTCAGTCGTGAACTACGATGTAGTCGTTCAATAACATAACTTCTAATGTTTCCCTCAGATTTATATTAGTTTACTCTGTAACTTCTACTTGTGCGTAAACGCTATTATAAATTTTCCAATGTAACACATTGTTAAGTAGTTCGTTCAAAATGGTTGCATTTTACGAACTACTTAAGTGCTTGCAACCTTTTATCTTCCATGACATAACAATGTTTTTCGATAATTCTGCGGCGTACCACAAATAAAAGTCTGCAAATATATAAATTGCAATAATATGTGTATGTATTTCTTAGGTAAAAAACATAATAAACAGCTTTGAGAAAATCATCGCTAAATAACGGTTGCGGAGCACTGTTCTATACGAGCCACACTGTTTGCCAAGTTAAAAAGGCTATTCCCATGTTAGAAAAGAATTTTTCTTTTTACACAACAATATTATAGACGTTCATTAATATGTGTTGATAAATACAATATATACAATTATCTCTTGTCGAGCTAATAATGCAAATACTGACATCTCTAGTTCGCAATATTACCCTCGCAAGAGTCTAACGAATTCTTCTATCGACAAGTGGAAAGCGTCGACACCATGATGTCTGGTTTGCTATCTCTCCTCTGCTGGGCCCTTCGAGGACCACCGTTCTACGAAAAGGCCCCGTAGAGATGACGGTCATTTTCCCTCGCTGGAGGAATCGTCTTCTTGACGAAAGCAGGGCACCTTACTTTTTGCAATTCTTAATTTTAACGAGACCTTTATAAATATATTTGTTATCATAAATAAGTGAAAATTTATCTAATAGATGTAGGAATGCAGATTGAAAGAGTGAGTGAGATAGTGAGAGAACGAGAGAGAATGACGTGAAAATAAAAGTCGAAAGGACAGGAGAACGCGGAGGGAGAGTTCGAGAAGAAACGTAAAAGAGTAAAGACCCGAAAATCTGCTACGGTCTATTTCTTATTATTTTTCATGTATTTATACTTATATCTTTTATTTTTGTTTTATGTACTTCATGTTAATAAATCTTAAGTGAATAATAAGTGAGACTGTGGGCACAATCTCAAAAAGTATCCCTATATAAATATACCCGATATTCCGAAATATTTGTACCATTTTTTAATTGAACCACCTACCAATAGTGAACAAAGTAAGAAAAATTTCGTGAGATACGTAATATAATTTCAATCAAATGAACTGCACCATAAACCACACATTTTGCAATGAAACTATAACATGAGCTACTGCAAGAACTCTCGCCAATTCTTTATATGACGTGTAGTCTTCGCCAAGTCCAAAATTCTATTCCCATTGTTGCAATTTTTACTTTTAACGAACTTATAATGTACAAATACACATCTATCATCAAAAAGTGTTTTAATCGACAAAAATTTATTTAATAGATAATATTTGTACTGTTTTTTCACTGAAACACCTAGCAATAATGAACAAAATATTATCGATTATGGTATGGTATTACGTTAATATAATTCCAATAACATAAGCTCCACCGTGGACCACACATTTTGACATGAAACTATAACACGAGCTACTACAAGAACTCTCTCCAGCCTCCCATGTGACCTACACTTCTTACCAAGTCGAAAATTCTATTCATATTTGCGCGACTGTTCGTTTTAACGAACCCTCGACTGAAGTGCGTGTTCCTACGTCACTCGTTAGCAGCGCGTGTAACACACGTTCGTGCGAGGTCGCATTAAAATAATCGAGTTAAGTGGCTGTATAGAAAATAATCTGATTACCTCCGGCACGTGCTCGTCCTCATTAATGACGACACACATACATATAATCATCATCCCCACTTTCCCGACAAAAGCACCCGCGACGTCTTGCGTTTTATAAGCGCGCCCGCACGCGAACGCATGGAGATGATTGATAATTAATAGCGTTACGTCCGAGTTGTGCTTATTTAAACGATCGTCATTCATATAATTAACTCGGTTCTACGACGGTCAAGTGCCTAGTGCAGAAGGGACGTCGCAATTATTACGAGGAGCTTTGTGAATTTTGAGTATAATAATTTCAAAGGTATGCAATTAAAAGAGACGGCGGGTAGCATAATTTCGTTTAATATTAGAGAGTGCGCTTGGAGAGTCGACGTTATGAAATTACGATTCTATATTATAAATTATCAGTGTTATTCCCTGATTATGTCAGTGCCTTTTACTACTGTGAGTGTAGTAGTCATTAATTAAGAGCTGTATAATTACTTGCAATAAATATTATTATTAACTGAGTCGTTATTTCGATTATGGATTATTTAATCGTAGGATTGACAATTAGAGAATGGAATACTCGATTAGTTTAAGTTTTACCGCAATTCATATTGATAATTAGTATTTTCAAATAACTAAGTTAGTTCAAGTTGCTGTTTTTCGATGAAATCCAATTTGTAATTCTATGAATTTTAATTTTAAATATATGGATTTTAACCCCTTACCCTACAATGACGAGTGACACTCGTGATAAATGCCATGGGAAATTTTCAAATTTCCCAAAACCTATCAAATTGAAAATGTTAATGATACGCGACGCAATAATACTATTTCTATAATGTTAATATTACGTTAAATTATAGGATGTATGAAGAATCACGGATGAATTTCTATTTCAACAATGAAATTCTAAACTAAAGCGGAGACAGTCACAAAACAAATCGTAGAGCTTTGAAATTTTAATATTTAAGATTGAAATTAACTTTTTTAATTCACATTACGATTGATATCGATGTAAAATAATTTTTGCGTGGTAAAAATTTGCTGCTTTAGGATGGCCTTGTGTATCGTGAAATATTGTTGCCAAAATCGATGTACAAGTGACGTTTATTTCGTAAAGTAAAATAAGAAAGAAAAGGAAACACAGAGGAGTAACTGGTGGCAGAAGGAAAACTTAGCAATTTTCAATTTACGAAGCTTAAAGAGCCTCTACGAGAGTACCAACCAGGAACACCTGGGTACCAAGGGTAAACGGTGAAAACTTCGTTTCACTTTCGAGAAAAACAATCGAGTTGCATAATTTCCACCTTAGAGAGACCACAAAGTGTTTCGTAAAGCGAATACGAAATAGTAAAGTTTCAAATACCGTGAAAAATTTACTAAGGCTTTCCCGCGAAAAATGGCACGATCTGTTTGAAGATACTGAAACAAACGAGTGATAATAACTTTCTTAAAAAAGTTTGCTTCATACAACAACGAGTTCTGTCATCATTTAATATAATAAGAAAAGTTAGAATTATTAAGACTGTTTAAAATATTCTAAAAACAATTACCGCAATGGAAACAGAATTAGAATTATTAAATATTTCACTATTTTGAAATTTAATTAAAATGCAATATTTTGTCATTTTATTTCTGAATTTTACTATTGTTGTAATTTAATACACTTTGAACTTTCAGCATTGATACTGGTAAAGCAGTATGTTAAACAATATTAAACTTTTTAAATAATATGGATTGTTTTTTTTTTTCTAATATTATTCCATAAATCACTGTTTTTATATATGGAAATGTATATTTTCTAGGTAGATGAAACCTTGGACTTTCAACTAGCAAGTCCGAGTTTAAATTCCTATCACCTCCGGGAATTTTTCCCTACGTGATGTGGATATCCTAGCTTCGGTTATTCGAAGCCCCCATAAAACTATAAATTCTAAGTGAACTGAAAACGGTAGTAAAAGCCAAATATGTAATAAACAATTTCTACATTTAAAATACTGCAACTATGACCAGACACTAATGGGGTTGCAGGAATGTTGCATCTGCAGCCATATATTACGTATTCACGAAGGAGAAAAAAAGTTTCTACGGATGAATACATACTACTTATTACTATTACAATACTTATTAATTCCCTATTTAATATCATGTAATATATTCTACCATGTACTGTGTTATCCTCAAACAATTACAAATTTATATATAGAAATATAAAGTATTTATTTTGTGCTACCGCTGTAACAGAAAATATTAACTATTTAACAACAGTTGGACTGAGTTAATAATATATGTCAACTCACAATCAATGCAATCCAAGAAAAAAAGATATTATTAATGAAAGTACTTATTATTATTCTTGCCAAAGCTACAGTGACCTAGAAGAGTTTTGGCAGTAAGTGATCATGAAAAGATTTTGCATAATAAATACTCTACTTCTGAAAGTACTCACATAATTAAATATAAGTAATTAAAGATAGTAAAAATGAAGAAAAACATATTTAATTCCATCATCCTGTATATCGAAAAT
The DNA here is from genome assembly GCA_910591515.1 of Cerceris rybyensis. Lineage (NCBI taxonomy): Eukaryota > Metazoa > Arthropoda > Insecta > Hymenoptera > Crabronidae > Cerceris > Cerceris rybyensis. The sequence goes on from OU342795.1 coordinate 12,319,322, forward strand.
TATCTACCTCATTGAGGCACACATTTTTTAAATAAAAACTTCTCAGTCGTACTAAAATTCTATTTGACACAAATAATAAAAAATAGAGTATCAAAAACCAAAATTATTGGTATATACGTGTACAAGTCCTTTTCTTCTTAAATTGAGGTGTATCTACGTTCAGTTGAAAATAACTTAAATACACTTTTTTCAATAATGGACTTACGCCACTTTAAAAAATTATGGCTGCTATAAAAATTTTCTAAGATTGATAGGAAGCTTCAACACGATCTACCAATTTGGTCAAAACGTCTTGCCCTGAATTTTTGAAAATATTCCTGGAGTTTCTAAGCTGTTTCTTTTCAAATTTTCTACGTCTATCTTGAAGACTATATGCGATCGAATCGATCAACTTTTTTTCCCCCTACATTTATTTGATCCGGGCATATTTATTTATCAATTTTCAATATATTCAATTAATCCTCGCTACATTTCATTTTAAACGTTGACCTACAGATTGCAAGTCCAACCCTTTACTTGTCTACCCACCGTGAAAGACGTCCTATAGAATTTCCATTCAGGATGAATATTTCTAGTGATTAAAAAAAATCGCAATCACAGAAACATCAAGTACAATATTCACCTAGTAGTCCACATGTAACAATATTTCACAACTCTCTACAGTGCAAAAAGAAAGACACAGATTAATTAAAACACAAAAGAAGTAACATCCCAAATACGTCGAAATAAAATCGTCGACATCCTTCGCAATACTTCACCCCAATGGTTATTTATTCCCACGATAAACTCAACAAAGTGTCTTTCTCAAACGCGCGTATGGATGTTCCATTTCGTGAAAACGATGTACGGGGCCGAAATAACGGCGACACATCCGAAAGCACCATCCTCGTGATCGTAACTCACGGTTCTACGGGGATCCAAGCATCGATCCTCGTAGATCCTTTCGCGGTACCCTCGAGGATCTTCCGAAAGGAGGAACTACCGTGTGTGTTGTCGTCTGCACATAGACAAAGGATGTACACACGAATAGAAGATTCCACGTTCCCTTCTCACATTATTTCGAAATACTTTCTTTACTTTTTGCCATCCTCAAGTTCTCAACGGCGTTATGTACATACAAGCTCGATAAATGTTTTCCTTTCAAATTGCTATTTACTGGATGACAGAAAATTGTTAATAAAATTGCGCTTTGTTTTAGGAAAGGTGAACAGAATTTGATATCATAGTTAAGCATTTTGAGGAATTATAAGTTTGTTGGATATGACGTTAGTAGAATTATTTCACTTTTTTAGATATAGCAAGAGATTTTATGTTCGTGTAGGTAAAACTGTGTAACCCTTATGTGTATGTGGACTAGTAAATTGAATGAATGATTCAAGCATTAAAAGTCACTTACAATTAATTATCAGGTAAAGCGAAAAGGAATGTCGTTTTTGTTTTACAATGTGTATAAATTTATTTAGAAAAAAAATACATTGTAGGGACAACGGTTTACGATCCGGTCTCCGCCATTGTTCAACTTACAATTAGGACGGTTGACCATGTGCGGGGCCTGTTGGATATTCGGGACCCAAATGGGCAAGGATAAAAGTTTACGTTCCCCTACCCTCGAAAAACGAGAGTAGGGAGGCGAATATGGCAAAAGGAGTAGGGAGGACAGAGGTGACAAGAAAAGATGACCCGCGGTCCTCCATGAGCATTTTTGGAAGTGCCCTTTAAAGTGTCAGAAAGTAACTTTGAATAGCCTTGTAAATAATGTCACCGAACCGTGAAGAAAGGAATTTTACCTCCAAACACAATATTTATTTATTTTTTGATTCCGCAAAGCATGTGAATTTTGGTTATTAATTAATCAGTGGAATAATTAACATATTATATTTAATAAATCTTCGTTATAAATTACATGTATCACGAAGTCATCGTCGCCAAGCCAAATTAGCAAAGAAACTTCACGCCATACACATTCTTTGTTTTTATATCTCACCGAATTAATTTCTGATAATAAAATCTATTATATTCACAAAGCAGATCTCAGCTTTGATAAGCTGGTCAGGTTTGTATTAATTTGAAGTGAATTACGCTCGAAAAATCCTACCCTATCACTTGGCGTACAATAGCGAGTGCTACTCGTGACGTGTAAAGTAGAATAGTCAATTTTGAAGTGCTCCAAAAGTTATTTGATTACAAATATCAGTGGGTCTTGATAAAATAAAATAAATTCTACGCTATTCACTATTACATTAAGTAATTTACTATATTCGAAATTAGAGGTTAAATTGTTATTTTAGTAATTAATTCAGAGTTATTGTACATTTAATCACAAAAGAAATGGCACGGCAAGGGGTTAACCTATAGAGGTCCATTACAACGTTCACATTACCCTTTTCGTCTTACTTCAGGAATAAAAAAAACTTTGAAAATCATTATCATTACATTACTTTTACATAGTTTAACAATTTCTTTATTTTTATTCAATACATGTTTTCTGTAGAAATTAATCAAATTAGTTGCAAAATGGATCCCTTTTTAAGTACGACAAAATTACTTGTACTAAGAAATTCTTGAAATCCTATTTTATACACTTGTGCATGAATTACTAATAGATTTGCCGATTTCAATGAAGAATATAAAAACGGTTGCACACTATGACTACTTCGATTTATAATATTCTGAATTACATGAAAATGGAACTAGGTCCATTATCTTATTAATAAGTAACCGTGAATCGTCTTGGAGTCGCGAACGGAGAAGGAGGTAGGTACTATCTGGTAGAATTCCAAATCACGAGGAAGGTAAAGAAAAGAAAATAATTTTCACAAGAGCATCGTACTACAGAAATTTAAATACCATCTCTTTAATTAAACCCGAACATAGATACGTATTATTACGCCGTACTAATTGCACACTGCAGAGATCATTATTTCAGGAACGTGGGGAATAAGGAATGGGAATCAACGATCTACGTGGAAAAAATGTCTCTGGTGAATCAAAGTCGTCTTCATTAATTTTGTTTTCTTTTTGATACTATTCCCAATTGCTCGTTAGATGTCATTATAATTATCATACATTGATAAATAAATATTTTAGCTGTGACGATACATAGAGAAAATCTGGATTAATTATTTTCCCGTATTGGAACTTCAGAAAAAAAATTATAAGAACATTTTGTCAACACGAGAAGATAAAACTTGACGCACACGAAAACATCAATTTTATAAAAATTCTCTCGGTATATTTTATTGAAATTAAAATTTTTCTGAAAATATAGCAATTTTTAAAATATTTCTTCTTTTCCTTCCATTTGTTTGCAGTTTTTTTAAATATACTTAAAATGTTCACTATGTTATCATACCCTGTAGAACCACAAGATTGTTACAAGTCAACCGTAATAAAAAAAATATGTTAATATTTTATTTAACACTAGATCTACCAAGGGGGTCAAAGTGACTTGTCCTGAATTTTTTCGAAATGTTGCTAAAATTTTTAGAGCTTTACTATGCTTAATTTTCTATATCTATCTTGTAAAACGTGAGAGGTTAAACCAATATAGATTCTTGCGCATTTCATTCTCTTTTTTCCAAAGTATTTATCTAGTATTTAACAATGAACGTTAAATATTTCAACAATCCCTTAATTCTGTGCAATCACTTAATTTACCCCAAAAAATGCGAATACTACATTAGCATTTTACACAAAAATCGTTAAAAGATAATTTTAACGTACTTTAATTAATAAATGTCTATTTCCCAAAAATTAATTATTCCCAGATGCACTTCAAACTTATCCCACATCTCAACATAATCCCCCGACATTCTTCCAGCTCTGGATTCAACGTTAATATACTCTTTCTACTTTTAAAAGTGCAAATGAACTCTCCTATATTTTCCCCGGTGGCAGCGGACAAGCGAGTTACTTAATTCAACATGAAATCGAGTCAAACACAATTTTCCTCATTTCTGGCGGAGCAAGGTGAGATTGAAACCTGGTGAACTGATTAAGAATGCCTGCGAGGTGTCGACCGCCATAAAAGGGAAGCCTTGAGCCGCAGGAAATTAATCTCGTGCACCGTCCTACGACAGAGAAGGACGTAGAGGGGGTGGTAGGATGGCTGAAACTTTGGTCAATTACGAGGGTCGACCTGAGCAACCCCATAAGGGATGATCGAACAGTGAATGTCACGATCGAACCCGGCTGCAAATTGTTTCCTCCCCGATTGAATCTTTTTCTTCGTCGCTCCCTGATTCAGGCGGAAAACCTCCCTAAATTCACGTGGGAATTGACCGTGATAATTTCAAATGCGATTCCTGCATCGATACGGGCCAAAGTGCTGTAAGAAATTCGGGGAGGCGATTCTTCAAGAGCAAAGTGGGCCGTTACATCATTTCACATAGATAAAATTTGAATTTTATGTACAATTCAAATGCAAGTTATGGATATTATTATATATTATTATTTTAACCCTTATCGGTCGCTAGCTTTTTATTCATGATTCTCCATTAAGTCGCAAATTATGTATTTTTTGAAGGAACATTACAAATAATTCATTTTGAAATGATTATTTGTAAATTTTAAATGCATGATACTTTTCTTAACCATTTTAGTGCCGAGCGAAAAAATTGATGGAATTAATAACAAATGTAATTGCGAATAAAGAGTTGTCGTTTGGCGATAGTTAAGATAAAACACGTAATATAGAGCATAAACTGTGTATTTACAATTATCTATCATAAAATTACTAATATCGTATTGGAAAGTGAATATTAACCCTTCGATATCCAGTGTTAACACTATTGCTAACGACGATATATCATCGTCCGGCACTAAAAGGGTTGAACAATCTCCAATATGACGGAATAGTTTTTTGTTGCACGTTTCATAGAAGTATACTGGTGTTGCCAAAGTATTGTTGTCACGTGATAGATGACTCACGATCGTTAAGGATTAATTTATACAATTTTTTCGGCTTTAACTGCTATGGTAAATTCGCCTAAAACCTACTTTTTTTATGTGGTTTGTGGACCAAGAAGATAAAAAAAAGATCCGTATATTATATTGCATATTAGGCAATAGTTAGAAATGCTTGCAATTACAGTCAATTTTCATTTGGTTTAAAAAGTCAGATTTTATTAATGTGAATATACCTATATTATTAATTTTTTGATTTTGAAAAGTCATTTTTTATGAATGTTCTCAAGGTATATGGAGAAGTCAGAGAGTAGATATTCTACTACATTTTATAGAATATAAGTTATTGAATAAATCATCTTGTTGACTTTTGAACCCACTGTTTCTAGTTCCCAGTATTTATTTAATATACTTAAATGCAATGATTTCGCGCCGATAGTTGTAGTGCTAATGAAACTCCACTATTTATTTTTAAAATTCGGTAAGAGAAATTGAACGTCCTCTACGGTGTTTTCTATTACATTTTCTAAATATAAACGAAAATAATTAATTTTCGAAACTTTTAATTATAAAAATTGTTAATAGTGTATCACCACAATCTTTCAAAGTATGTACTCGCACTAAACTACATAAAATGTTGTCAAATGTTTCAAAATATAACTGCAAATATACATTGCAAGAATATCAATGTTTGCAACCTCCAATAAAAAATAAGAGTAACAAATCCTAAACTACATCCCATGTTTCCCAAACTTCACTCGTCACTTTCAAATTTCCCACGTAGCTCGAAAATTCGTCGAGCATTGCCCAACAACTGAATAATCCAAATTTCCAAATATTTACATTTTACAATGCAACAGTTGCTCAAATTTCATGTACAACATTCGCAACATACACTTACAATTCATAAACACAAATAAACGCAACGTCGAGCATAGTGATATCTATATAAGCGAAAGAAAATGATACCCCCGAAGCCCAAGGGGATTATCCTGATCCTTCCAGGCGTTACTTGTTGCTACAACCTGAGATCTCCGAAGGCAAATGCCTTTGCACAACTACCAAGTGAGACAGTGATGTTCGTACATCGGAAATACGAATGTAACGGTACGATGAATTCCTAAATGAAACGTTCCCAGCAATGCGGAGACACACAAGCGTACTAATTTTCATTCAAACGTAATCAACGCGCGAATCTAGACGACATTTCAGGGCAAAATTAAATTTAAATGAAGGCTACTACGACGGCTATGCGAGTGCAATTTCGGATTACTAAATACGAAATGCGAATTTGAGTCACGTCGTTATTTTTGGAAAATTCGTTACTCGGTGTATGTTGCATGGTCAGGTTGATTCCATATCATCGTCAGACTGTGAGTTGTTGTTACTAAAACTACCGGCGTTGAATCTATTATATTTAAATATGTTAATTAAGTACATCGAAACAAGTTGAATTGAGACATGGAATAGATGATCGATTCGGTAATTTATGTTTTTTATACAATCGATATGGAATATGTATTCCACGACTGTCCAATAAACTTGTAGAATTTTTGGAGAAAATTGAGAACCAGTCATTTTGACTGGCTTGATTCTAGGATTAATAATATGATAGTAAAATGTGAAAATAATTATTATTATACGTGAAGGACTGAATTTTCAATCTTGTGAATTAAAACGAGCATTAGATACTTACGAGACTCATGTAATTTTTCGTAAGACATTCAAAACAGGCATGATCCGTTGTCGAACGATCGTTATTGTTGATCATTAGGAAAAAATTGTTAGGTGTACAATCGGCATATTGTTTATGCTCCATTGTTATATTACATCCATCATGTCCATCAAGCCATTGCAATGGTAATATTTTAAAAGGAAAAATTGCATGAACGATAGCCTTTGTATTTTTACATATCTCGTATAAAATAATAAATTGTAAAATAAAAAATAAATAAAATATTTGAACGCACCACTTGTTGGATTTCATAATATGGTTTTAACAACTTTTATTAAAAGGAATAGACTCTGGACTTCGAGTACAAGAGATAAGACTTTGTGAAGTATTACAAACTATAACCTGCCTGTTCTCAAGCCCTAATTCGTCTTTTTAATCCCCTGCATTACAATAACGAGTGACACTCGTGATGGGGTAAGAGGAATAGGGAATTTTAAAATTATCCAAATCTGTTAAATTGAAGGTATTAATCGATCATGAGGTAATTAAATTATCCCTACATTATTAATATTGTGTTCAATTATACAAAATATTAGAAACCGTAGAGAAACATTGATTTGAGGAATTAATTCTCAATCATTGCGCACGGAGTGAAAATAAAAATCGTAGTGCACTAAGATTCCAAAAGGAAAGCTATTTTTGCTACGATATTTCTTGGTATGTCTAAAATATTTCCAAAATCGATAACAAGACGAAAAATAAGAAATATCTCCTGTTTACAATACAACTTGTAAATCCCTTCGGAGCACATCTTACAAAAGAATAAAAATGAATCAGAATCCAACACCGCACCCTCCATATACCTAAAAATCTCACAACCAAAAATAATGGAATTAAAGTACAAAATTTGTATTACATGAAAGAACAGGTAAAACTTTATCCACCACGCCAAAAATTTTCATTGATACCAGGAAACTTCATCTGATAAACGAATAGAAAATACTGAGATCACGTTTATTGGTATACGGTTACCACGAAACTTTTACCGCAAGCAATTCAAGACTTTCGAGCGGCTCTATTGAACTAAGCGGTAGATTCCTAGTCGTGAAAAAGAATTTTCTCGCTTAGCCCTTCGTCCAACGATGCGTACGTTGCCCTCGTCAATGGATAGAACTTTAAAAAGCGCCTTTAAGCGGTCGTGGAACCGCATTTAAACCGAGCAAAGCTCCTTACCGGCGTGAGAGAAGGATATACCGAGAAAGAGAAGGGGATGAGGAACGAAACACCGAGAGGAATTGCGGCGAGGAGGATAGACGGATGGATAAATAGATGGTTAGAGAGACAGACAGACGAGCGGACAAGTACCGGGAGATACTGGAATACTGTGAGGCAACACGTAAAAACGGGAAATGATATAACAAAAGGGAGAGTTGAAGTTCAATTTTAATATTTACAGTTGAAGTTATACACCCCGAGACGAAATATTGAACCTCAAATGAACCTTTTACTACCCAACATTTAGGAATTAGAAGTACAAAAATAGGTCTAAATTCAATGTAAAATAAGATACTATTTAGCGCCTAAAAGTGGCACTTTCCCTTTATGCCATCTTAAGGTCAATTTCATCCTCCGTTGAAGATTTACATCCTATCCAGTAATTAATGTTAATATTATTCTTGTTTTTGAAGTACTTATCCACTAGTTGCATTTATGTATGCTTACATTTCTTATTAATTAATTATTTAAAAAAATTAAAGTTCTTTATGCGATATTAACAATGCGATGACTTCAAAAATTGGTGGATTTTATTATATGTTGTGCTCTATAGAAATAAGAAGCTCTATAGAGAAAGAAGCGTTCCTCAGGTCAAAAATAATACCCGATCGGTCGGCCACCGACTAATTTGGAAAAGGGTAGATCTACCCGATCGGTCGGCTAAGTGTTAAATATATATTGAATACAAAAATTATTATTTAATCTAAGAGGAGTAACAGGTCCAATTCAAGGGATAAAGGTTTTGGTGATAGCTAAATCGGAGTATCATTTTACTGAGATGGAGTTACAGGTTTAAATCAGGAGTTTTAGAATTGAAAAGTATCATATTAAGTTCAAATAGGAGTAAATAGCATGAAAATAGGTTCAATATTTCGACACGGGACGACTATCCCAAAATCAATATTTTATGATTTTGTTTGAAGATAATGTAACATGTTATAATAGATATAGTATGTTTTAATGTATTGTTAATACGAATAATAGGGGGATATTAATTTACAGGAATTGTGAGATAGATTTAATACAGGAAGATTATAATCGACGAATAATCCGGTATTTTTAGATTTATGAAAAGAATATATTTAAAAAAAAAGTAGAACAAAAATTGAATGATGTTCTTTGTATGCAGCAAAGTAGTCAAAGAAAAATTAAGGAGCGGTAGCGTTAGTAAGTTTAGTAAGTTCTTAAAGAAATTAAGAAACAGTCGTTTAGTCTGGATTATTGTCTTGTATAGTTGCTGACTTGGTAGATGTAGTGTCAGCAAGTCAGCGAAAACAGACAGTTAATTAGAGAAATTTTGAGGTGGAAATATTGATAATAAAATTTCAGGCGAAATAATTTTAATGGGATTACTCTGATTTCTATTTGTAATTGTAACTTCAAAATGTTTCTCAACGAATATTTTATAAATATGAAATTCGGGTGAAATTTTATCCTGCGATTTTAACGATTTTAATAAAACAATGAAACAGATAAGCGAGCAGAGTACGATAATCGTAAAACCGAGCATAGTAAAAACATATGTGATAAAATTTCAAGAGAATACATTTCGACAATCACGAAATGCTTTGAAACAAGATCACTATTGTAATGTTATACAACTAAGAATTGTTATTAAATTATTTAAAAAAGAACATCCATGTTATTACAATCGTAATACGAAACAAAAATCAAAAGTAAGTTAATAATTGTTATGTTTTTTTATTCATATGATATTATTTTAAGATTATTCATTATTTTATAAAATAAAATCATATCAAAAGAATAACCTATATCAATGATATCATTACCGATTCGTTATCTAACAATGGTATACTTTCTTTATTTCGTGAACCATGAATTTTTCCTTTACTTTCATTCCCAAAATTTAGGAATCTTTGATTTTACACTTAAAGTTTTTAAATTTCATTACAAAAGTTACGTACAAATTCTTTGAAATATTAAACAGTATTTTAATCTATACAACTCAACATCTAATTAAAATTACTTTGTCCTGAGAATCAGAATTGTGCCAGGTCTCATTATCAGAATTTTTCTTTGAAACAGAACAAACTTTGAATACTGAAATAGCTTGACCTTTTTTCTCGCACGTAGTATTAATATCTTTCTTTTTTTCAGCATCTTTTACAACATTTTTTTCCTACGTAGTGGTATTTTTAGTTTTTTTTTAAAGACAAGGTTAACCTAGCGATAACGATCAACTGCATAATTCTTATTTTAGTTAATAGGACAATTCCTTCATTATATCAAAATGGATCATTCAATCCGCAAAGTGTTCAAAGTACATCTAACAAGTAGTCATATACAATACATACGATATTACGATCAGACAATTAACACTTTCTTTCTTTTTCCCTTTTCACTTTTTAGCTTTATTCAAATCGCCTAGGGTCCACTGTTTTAGATGGTTTTCGAACTAGCTGCTTTTTGAAGCTTCTCTATATAAAATGTTGATGAAGACAACATTTTATAAAGATGTCGGAAGATTTGAACGCAGTATTAATTCCACACCGTTACTTCCCTATCCAATATAGCCTTTTTTTAACACCTTCGATATCTGTTCCAACATAATTCTTGTTAATCTAACGACAATGTCGTTCACTTTTAAATTATACAATTCTTGCAACAAAAATTATTATTGGATACCTCTCTATTTTTTGCTATTTTGTTAATGCATGTGGTCCCAGTGAAATGTTCGCAACACCCCCACTCTTCGACTCATTTTCCCTCCATCCCCAACGCTCTTCTGAAAATTCCATACTAACTACAAACCGATAAATACCATCCTCCACTTAAATAAATATAGTCGACTCCCGTCTAATCCGTCACCCCCTGTAATCCGACATGCCTATAACATGTAGGTACAGTCGAGTTGCGTTATGAAAAAATATGGTAAATCGTTCGTGAATGCCTGGACAAACATTAACATAAATATTTAGTTATTATTTTTTTGTAAGTTCTAGAGCAATAATTATGTTAATTTTATAATAAACCCTAAGCTGTTTATTGTGTTGTTTAATTTACTAAATTCCACATCGTATGAGTTAGGTATAGTACATATAGAATCTTACCACTTTGATATTTTATCTGTCGGATTACAAGGTACGCTTTTCGAAAAAGTTCCGGACTACAGGGGACTGTGACAGTACTCTATAGTCCGACAAATTTGATAATCCGACACCGCCTTGCAAAACGTTTGTCGGATTACCAAGGGTCGACTGTATAATACAGGTACCTCTCTTACAATACCGCATCCTATAACACAGTTTTGCCCAAAACACCATAAGAAAATTGCGGAAACCTTTGTATAACACTGTACTTCTATATCAGTGGATAATATGATTTTTGTTTAGGATATTTAAAAACTAAGTTAGTTTTCAATAATGATGAGAAGGTATGATGAACTATAATGCCATCACATGAAAATATATTAATAAATTATAATTTACTCATTTATATATACTCGCTATTTCGATGTTATAGCGAAAAACGTTATGCTGTTTACACGTTATCAGCGGCTGTTTCAGAGATATGGAATTAACACTAGAACAACCAAACCAGTCAAAATGACTGGTACACAATTTTTTCAAAAAATTCTCCAAGTTTATATAAGAGTCATAGAATAAATATTCTACGTCTATATCAATAAACATAAATCATCCAATCGATAAAATTTTCCGCCGCTTGACTCACCCTTTTTCAAAGTACTTATTTAATTTCTGAAAATATGTTAGATATGACACCGGTAGTTCTAGGGTTAAAAGAAAATGGTTGCTTTCATTAAGTGTTCGGAACGTAAGTCCTTCTTTTGTATTGGCTCTGTGTCTCATATAATAGAATTTCCTAAAACACGGCTATTTATAGGAACCTATTTACCGTGTTATAGAATGGTTACCCGTACTAAAAAAAATTCGACTATTTAATTCCACGGGGTAACAATACATTCTATGAAAAAAAAGGTACTCAAAAAAGATTCCAACATTTAATCCCGCAGTGATTACATCTTTCCTACAATTTAGACTGGTAGCTGCAAACTGAGATTTTTCTACTCGATCAAAACTTCCCTTTTTTACAATGAAACTGCGTTCTCCATCGAAACAACAAGAAACAAAGGACCATAAAACGCGATGACGATGTAGGAAGGTGGAGGAGTAAAAGGGAGGAATCGAGACCACGAGAGTAGTGTATAGTTACCTCGGATACGCGGAGATGTGGAGAATTCTGTACCAACATCTTCATCGTGCACCGGCGAAGCAACCCGCATTGTCTTCGTCTCGAATCTCCATTGTTTTATTCGAGCTTGAAGCGAACCCCTTCTGACGTGAGTCTGAATTCAAATATCAGTTGTCTACATACATGTAACCTGACCGTCTTTGCCACGACAGACCCGTAAGGTTGCTCTTTACATCATGTAAATTTTCTTGCCTAAAGAGAACGTTCTTTGAGCAACTATCCCCTAGACGTCTTCTGTACGATATTTTCCAGGGAATTCAGTAACCGGGGAAACTCACAATCAGTTGACAGAGGGAGGCTGAAGTGTATTTAAGTCAAATATACAGCGATGCGTGGTTACATCGTGGTGTTTAAAGCCGCGGAAATAGAGAATGGAATAATAAATAAACGGGGAATATTTCGGAAGAATGAGACGTTTTAATCTGCTTTTTGTTTTATACTTTCTTACGTGGTATTTTAACGTTTTTGTGTCTCGATCTGTTAGACAGATTTTTTATTGCGTCTGTGCTTTTAGTATTGTTGTATTGTTCGATTTATTTTGCTTAACGGAATATTATTATTTTAGTAATGGCTAAGCTGCATAGAAATGATTTTAGAACCGAAATCAGCGATGCATTTCTCGAAATTTTTATTTTTTGAAGTTTTAGAGTTGACTAAGCTTAAACTCTTTAATGTTTGCTTTTTAAAAAATGTCTTATAGTTACTAATATAGTCTATGAAAATTAAAACACCACGCAATAGTTCAAGAATCCAAAATTAAAATGAAACACCATGTGTCTTCAAGCCTACGAAGTCGTGCGATGATTTTTCAGAATAGAAGATAATATACAAACAATATCAGATATCTCGTGCATATCACTATATTAAATTTCCAAATGATCAAATTATCAATAAAATTATCCAAAAAATTTCATCAAAATATCTGCCCTATAAATCGTAATAAAACAGGAAACATTTTATCACGCATATAACGTCAGCAAATATCTACTATTTTCATCACTTAAAACTAACACATAAAATATATAGCAAATAATATAATTACAATCAAAAATTCCATACCTAACTCGCTCAAAGGATCCAAACTAAAATATACTTTATTTCCATAAAACATTTAATCCAAACTGTAATATTCACACGCAACATTATCCTCCTACCCCATGGGATATTTCGTGCCGCGAAACGTCTGTGCAACATTAAAGGCGGGAAAGCATTTAAAGACTGATATTGTCAAAGGCGAAGGAGGCAACACGAGTGGCAACCGGTGGTTCTAACGACAGCTCGAGTTACTGAAGGGCTCGCGTTACCATCGTCGACCTTTCACCCCGTCATCGCGAGTACGGCCTGCGATGAGCTCGGCTTTAAACGATAAAGTGGCAAACTAATCGCTCCTACGCGACCGTCCTACGGTACGTGCGGAAAGGAGATAATGGACCGATGCCACAGGATGCAGAGTGTAACCGCAATGTTGGGAGCGCACAACCCTTGACAAACTCATCTATCTACGATACTGAAATCGCAAATTCCCCTTCTTATTTGTCCTTTGTCCTCCATTTTGAGAGGTGGTAGTAGCAGTAGTGGTAATGGTGGTTAAATATAGGCATTATTTTTGGCTCTGGTTGTAAAGAAAATTTCAGTTTTAGAGTTTTAGTTTTTGGGTAGGGAGTGTATGCATTTAAGGGTAGCTGTTTATAATTCTATCTAAAATTGCACTTCTTCAATCGCGCTGTTCAGTATTTTTAGGGGGTGGATATTATGATTGTAGGAAAAGATATTTTTCGAAATTATGCACGAAACAGTAGAATGTTTAAAGTATGAATATAATTGTTTTTATTAACAGGAATGAATTAGGTAACAGATTATAAAAAGTAAGAATGTGTGTGACTTGAAATTTGTTATTGTATTGGTTAATTAACACTAGAACTACCAAACCAGTCAAATTGACTGGTACAAAATTTTTTCCAAAAATTCTCCAAGTTTATATAAGAGCTATAGAAGAAATATTCTACGTCTATATCGATAAACATAAATCACCCAATCGATCAAATTTTCCGCCGCTTGATTCCCCCTTTTTCAAAGTACTTATTTGGTTTATAAAAATATGTTGGATTTGACGCCGGTAGTTCTAGTGTTAATAACCAAAATTCATATAAGATAGATTCTTATGATGAAAGCATATTATTATGTTTCAGAAGAGAACATTTCATGTATGGTTTATGGTTTTGACATATCTTAAAGAACATAACGTAACGCTTATTCCTATGAGATATATAAAACCGTAAGTAATGTGTGTGTGCAATTATTCTATGTTGAAAACTTGTAACTTTTTTCTCTATCAGTGGATTTCTTTGAGATTTATTTCAATCACGATCATACGAAAAAATGAGTTTTAAAAGTGGTATAGAAAAACGGGAACGATCGATACTTTTTGGATGGTAGAGAATACCAAATTTTTTTATTACGCTGCATGCAAACATGATGTGAGTGGTTTATTTCAAGAGATTTTTAAACACTTATATTCAAATGAAAATGCACTGGGTTTTTGTTTATATATGTGATAATATTTAAAATATTTACGTAAATGTAAATATCAAGTTACCATTACATACATAAATGTATGCATACCTATGCTTCTCAAACTTTATTTGTAATATTTTATTTCGTTGTTACGCTACTTAAATTACAAAACGGTAGCATTTATCATAAATATTTTTGTCCTAGGCATCCACAGAATAGAATATTTAAAAAACTCTAGCTATAACAGTGGAATCTTTATATGTCACTGCACAATATTAATTTTCACTTACGGAAGATGTCAAATTGACTATTTGTTTTATTAATATTTCTCAAACTTACAGAGTAGCTGTACAGTAGACATTTCGCGTCTATTTTATAATACAAAAATTATTTAATGAATATCATCTTATCCGTTCTGTCCCTCTTTTACCAAACTCCCCATTTAATAAATTCCAGTGCAACAGATTTCACCACCGTAAATCTAGTGTTACAGTTATCTAATAATACATATAATCGTTTAAATATTCTCGTTTTCAGCGACGACGAAAAATTATAAAATAAAATTCGAAATAGGCGAAGTGGGAAAAAATTGGAATGGAATTTAAAAATTGTAGGTCGAATTAACCTGTCAGCCAAATGCATGCCAGGCAGAAAGAGATGATAAATGAATATACGAATTTATAAAACCGAATCTCATTTAGCCGATAAAGATTAAGCTTTCGTCCCTTGAAATCATAAAGTTTCGGTGTTAATAATATCTCGGACAACGCGTCAGTTTTCAGCACATTAAACTCTGATCATAATATACCTGAAATATCGGATCTTTATAAACGTGAAATGAAATTTTTATTTTATTTGTACACCAAGAACCGTCTATCGCTTGGAACTGTTTATAAAACCCAACGTGATTTCTAGTTATGCGTCATTTATGTACGTTATACCAGAAGGAACTGAAAATTACTTTCCGTTTTTTCTAACTAATGAAAATGTACTCTTAACATTTGCACGATTCTGCATAGCATTTTTAAGTTGCTGTAAATATTTCAATATAACGTTGCCAGGTTTGAAATTCCACAATAAAGAAGAAAAAATACATAATTACAAATTTATGGAATCTTAACAAACTATACCTAAGGTATTATACATGACAGATTGAAAATTTAATTTTTAATCACAATCCTTTGATACTCTTCAATAAATTTCCAATTCACATCGCCATTCAAAATCAAAATAATTATGTAATTTCAATTGGAAATAATTGAATATGTAATTGAAAGAAGTGTAATATTTAACAGCGTATAGTTTTCGAATTCATTTTTTTTTCTGCAAATAGTAAACATGGAAATATCGTGTTTTTTTCATAACGTTAAGACTTTTCCATCTATTTCAAAGTTCGTTTAATATATTTTATGAATTTCATTGAACATAGAAGACAATCTATAAAATTCACGTCTAAGAGTTTAATAAAATAGTAATAATTCTAGAATTATTCGAGATATCGATACGATGCATCGTATTTCATTGTTTAAATTTCAGACAGCGAAAAATTCATATAGTAGGTACAGTAATCGATAATTCAGTGGAATTGATGACTAAATCGGTGAGTATTGAGTTGAAAGCCATGAAATAATTCAAACAACGAATGTACGTGTATTTACTCCATTATCTCCAGGAAAATGGCATTTTCTGCGCAGGCCTGAAAGCTTTCGTAATCGATAATTTTATGACCGTTATTAATCAACCGATGTTGGAGGGAGAAGCCAAATTTCCTTGATCCGCAAAGACGAAGTATTTTACGATAGATTTTAATGAATTCATAAGGCATCAAATATTGCAAAAAATTTTCCAAGTTACAGCAAATGCAATTGTTGATGCTGCAATTTTATTCATTCAGCCTGAAAAACCGTTTGCAATTCATTTCAGACAACAATTTTATTCCACATTTCAAGAGAAACAAATCCAAATTTCAATCTTTTCATTGTTAAAACTAGATTTACAAAAACCGCTAAATGGAAGGGTTCCAACGTTTTTTATAAATATTTCTGAAACTTGCAGAAAAGCAATATAGTAGGTTCCGCCTTCAAAATTGTTTGCAATTTATTTCAGACTACAATTTCAATCCACATTTCAAGAAAAACAATTCACACTTTTAACCCTTTCGTCATTAACATTAGATTTACAGAAGAAATTAAAGGGTTCCAACGCTTTTTACAAAGATTTCTCAACTTACAAAAAAAAAGTAACGTAGATGTTTCACTTTTATTTTATAATATAAAATTTATTTAATGAACTATCATATTTCCCGCTTGTTCCTTTATTTTTCAAAATCCTTATCTATTATAATATCTTGTAATGGAACCGATTTCAAGGCCATAAAACTTACTGTAAAACAATGGACTGTTAAACTAGACCATACTTTATCAAAGACTGACTTCACTTCATCGTAATTTTTCCAAAAATTGCAGTTAACACGTTGAACGTCACGGGTATTTCGCTAGCTCCGTAATTTCCGGTGAAGTAAAAATTTTTCGATTAAAATCACATCTTTATAACAGAAATTTAAAAAAAAAACTGATAGATAAATATTTAGCAGACTTTTATCTTTCTAATGCTAATAAATTTATATCAAATATGTTAAACAATCCATAAATATTGCAAATTAAACGTGACCTGAAATTTCCTTGAATTCAATACCGCCGGTCACCAGTGATTCCCATGGTAGTCAAGGTGTTAACAAAGTTAACATATCTATAGACAAAATAAACATACACTCCCTATTGTAGATTCTCCTCTATCTCTCTATATATATACATAGGTATATATTTATTCTACATACTTTTCTCTAATAATTGTATGTACATCTTAAACTAACTAACAAATTCATAGCCTAAACATTAAAATAATAAAATAGAAACTGTCACTAAATAAATAACTTTAATAACTCTTATTGGTACTAGTCTCCACTAAACTCTGTATGTATCTCCACTATATCTCTCCTTGCAACGAACACCAAGTCTCAACTAACTCTCCCCAAAAATTCACACTCGCATCCACCCTCGATACTCTTTCTCACGGCATGCATTCTTCGTCTTTCTCACAGCTTGCATTCTCTATTGCACTCACTCATTTTCTCCTTATCCACAGATTAAAAATTCATTCTAGCTCTCGAATTCGTCGTCTTCCAAATCATGTATTCTAAACATTCACTCTGACATACACAAAATCCATCCACAGTCACTAATTAAAATCTATCTCCTATTTTTTAAAAATTACGATACTACACTATTTTACAATCCTACAATTTTACAAATCCTCCAAATTCATCGGAACATCGCCATCTTACCCCCATAAGTCCAACAAGTAAAATTACACTTACAAGGGAACATCCCGAGGTGTAAATCACCGATTTTTATGAAACTTTAGTATGACATAGTTCTCGCGAAAATGTTTGACCCATATTTTTTTTTATCGGCAACCGGCCCCGTTAAAGGGGTGAAAACCACCCTGAAAGTTGAGAAACAAGTATTTTTTATCATATTGTTTAAAAAAATGTTTATACCATTGGATTCGTGGTCGAAATACGTTAATTTTCAGTCCTTACGAAGTTTTCGAATCTCCAATAGTTTCGGAGATATTCGATAAAATAGTTTTCGTTACCCCAACTTTGGGGGCGGTTTTCACCCCTTTAACGTGGACAGTTGCCGATAAAAAAAAATACGGGTCAAATATTTTCGCGAGAACTTATATCATACTAAAATTTCATAAAAATCGGTGATTTACACCTCGGGATGTTCCCTTGTTAGATCTATTCAACCCCTACACACAACGATTATACAAATAAGTAGATGACATTTCTCAGGAAGAATCCATCGTCATAACTGCAACATGCTGAAATATATTTTATCGCGCGAAATTCGCGAACAGATTGCTGCACGAAATCGCACCGCCTTATTGGCGATCTCGAGGAACAACGCGTGCCTCCCCCAAGCCATCGGACGCTTTTAACGCGAATCCGGCTCGCTTTTGCAAAAACAAGTATTCCTATATCTCAAAACTTTGGCAATAGTCCTCCTCTCTCGGCTGAATCGCGCCCCGACGAAATCCTGGCTGCCTCCACCCTTTCTCTCATATATGAACGCCGAGAACACATACTCCACGAGCGCTGCCCGGTGTTGTTTGAACTTTCCACCGAAACTGCTATAATTCAGAGGCCGCCGAGCAGTTAAAAGCACGACTTTTTACCGCCATTTACATCCACCCCGACCGAATAATCGACCACGAATTTTAACCCTTTTTCTGCCAGTGTCGTATATATGTAATGGTGAAAAAATTTCTTCGGATTATAAGACATCTGGTATAGTTTGCAGTAAATATCGGCAGACGATTGAAAAGAGAAGGTGGATATTTGGTGGTGGGTGGAGGTGAATATTTCATGGGGTTTGGGTTAAACTTTGATGGTGGATAGAGAAGAGTGAATGACAGACATGGTAGAATGAGCTTTAGAGATAAATATGTAGGGTTTGACCCTGTTTTTCAGTTATAGCTAACTTCGATTTGGGTAAGTGACTTATTGTTGGTAAATTGTGCTTGACAGTTTTTGGTGAATTGTTGATAACGATATTTTGTAAGTGTGTTGATAAATGCACTGCAGTGATAGAAACGTTGTTGAATTTTAGTGGCAGATGTAGAGTAATGAATGACAGAGAGTTGAATGAATTTTGGATATTGACAAATGGAGTTTGTTTTTGGTTTGAATTTCTTTTGGTTAATGATTGATTCATTTTAATAAACTATACACGATGATGATTTATAGATATGTTGAAAACGGTCGTTTTGAAATGGCACTGAACTTTGGGGGATGAAAAATAAAACGAAGATAGCGGAATGGACTTTAGAGGGAACTGAACAGGATTTTGAGTTAATATTTAGTTAGAGCTATTTTCAACTTTAAGTACGTAGCATAATGAGTCTATTCTGTGTCGCTCTCAAGATGTAGCTACTTTTAGTAGTTGATATATATATATATATAGTATATATGTACAGCTCAGATAGCTTAGAAATTCATGTAAAAAAAATTATAACTGAGCTCAGCGTCTTATTTTATGCAAAAAATGCAGAAGTACTAACCTACATATCGATGTTAAATCCACCTTCGGATAAAAGACATTCAACGAATACGCGGATAGTAAAACAATGAAACTGCAATTTCGATTCTGCCTCTCAGTGATTGCTTTCGCGTTTTCATTAATTTCTCACGGATATCCCGTAGCAGCTCGTTCCGATAATGACGTAAAATGGAAACCGGATAAGACGATCATCATTATCAGTACTCGAGGAGGATCGTCATTCGATGCATCGCTCGTGCAATGCGAGCGAAGCAATCAAACGACGAAGTGATTAAATTTTAATTGAGAATGACAAGCGGCTGTAAAAAAAAAATTCTTGAAACACCAATTCTTTTTCCTTTCTTTCTTTCTTTCTTGTCCGATCACGAGACATTGACGGAAGAAGATGCAACGACTTCCGATTGTGAAGATTACTGCCAGAAGGGTGCAGAAAGAATTAGGACTGTAGCTTAAATAATGGAAAATCAACAGAGGAGAAATTGCAAATAATTGTCAATTTTTTCGATTTAGTGCTCAACTTTTTTACCAACAATGTTAAAACATCAATACGCTGTATTTCGAAATACGTCTATTTGATACAATCTCTGCAAAACCAAATTTTTAAATGGAAAGTGAAATTTCTTTCTCATTTTTTCTTTTAAATATTTTTCGACTTTAACTGCTATGGTCATTTTGCCTAGGACCTAATGTTTCAGATGGATTTTGAACCACGAAGGCTATGCTACATTAAACAATATTTGAAAAAAAATCTCATAGATGGCTGCAAATTTTAATTTGATCCCCCTAATTGAGAGTCTCACCCTTCACCCCCTTATCAACCACATCCCCATGAAAAGAGAATTGTACGACCTATTGTCAATTGCTAAAGTTGTTTTATTTTTTCTACTTATTTATTTTAATGATTATGATATATGTTCAAGTAAAAATTATGAAAAATTGATCGTAATCGGTGTAGCACCATTGTTTATTGCAGTGTGGTGAAACTATTTGTAGAAATTATAAAAAATAAAGAACAAATGGCTCACACGATTGTTATAATTTCCTATAATCTCTAAATGCCTTAAATTCTGAGTTTAAGAAAAGTTCAACTTTATCGAAACGCGTTCAATATATCTGGAACTATGTTAAAGTAAAAATTGAGCTAACTTACCGATAACACGATGTTTCGTTCAAGCGATTTCGCCGTAATGTGTATGAAAAAATGTAACTCGCGTTAAACGCGACATTTTTACGACATGGCTTTATATGAAGCAACGATAATGTTCAAGTTTCGCCTTTTGAATTTTCCATGGCAGAGGAACGTAAAGTGTAACTGGAAAATTCGAAGTTAAGTTGGATTTCTTTAAAGAATCTTCGAAAAATGTTTAAACTAAAACCGCTAAGAATCCAAAAAGGGAAAAACAAAATAAGTTCAAATACCACTATGCATATAATAAAAAAAATAACGTTTCAAAAATTAATCTTAAATAATTCACAAAAGATGAAATAAAAATATACTTGCGTTATTCGAAAATTATAAGGTGAAACATAAAAAGTTTGTTAGTTATTGAAATTTTCAAATATTGTCTGTAGTTAGTTATTAAAAATTTAATTTATTGAATAGGGAAGATTATCTGTATGTAAAGAAATGGAAAATATGATATGGCATAAAAATAATATGGAAAATCAAATAAATTAATGAGAAAAGCTTAACTAACAGCGTATTAAAGAGAGCGTAATCTTTCTCTACCGTTATCAGAAATGTAACTAGACTTGCTAAAATCAAAGATCATTTAATTGAGTAATTCTGTTTTCTTTTAACTTTTACGTAGGTATGAAGTCATTAGATATTACAAGCGCCTCTATTTACGAAATGCGATCTCCTTTCCGGCTTGACTTCTGAAACTCGTTTAACACGGTTTCGCGTAACATTTTAGTGAAATTAAACCTCTGTGCTATCGGAGAGTCGCCTGCGCTACATCGGCAAAATCAGTTTGTGTTATTTGAAATAGCACGTCAGATAAACATTGCATCGAATCAGTTTAATTGCATAATTTTGCACTATTAATACGCTAATAAACAAAGACTACCAGCTAATTGAAATTTTATGAGCAACAGTTAGTTTTACTATATTATAAAATACATTATAACATTATTATTAAAAATCGTGTAACAATTTCCAGGCAATATTTGTTGATATAAAAAAATTATATAAAGAATTAAAAAAGTTATTTGAGAAATTTTAATACTTAAGAAATGTTCTTCAAAGTTATTAAAGACATTCATATATTCATCATTAAAAAACTACGTTTTCTTTAATGGTTTAGAGATGTCGATGACAGTAAAGCTACGCGCTCTTTGTGACTTTCTTTTCCTTTATTTATACTAGAAAAAGATATTATGACATTTAACACTAGATTTACGGACGTGAAATCTATTACATCCCAATATATTAAATAAATACTTTAGAAATAAAGGAAACAAAGAAAATGATCAGTTAAGTAATTTGTATACTATGAGATACATGTGAAATATCTATTGTATCACGTCTCTATAAATTTGGAAAGTCTGTCTGGAAAAGTAAGTATCCGTCAATTTGACGGCTTCCGTAAACCTAGTGTTAAAGAAATTAGTTTTTAGAAATATAACTGTATTATATTTCCCTACGTTATTCGATTTAATTTAAATAATTTGCATTTCCTACGCAAAAGAAGGTAAATATTTTCACAAGAGCTATATCAATCCCAAATAGAATTTCAACAAAACTCCACCGAGAGATAGTATTATTTTCTTCCAAATATCAAAGAACGATATTTCATGAATAGAATGTGGGTCATCTTTTAACTTGGTATACTGTGTACCGTAAACGAGAAGATTATAAAACCGCAAAATATAAAGAAAGAGACAGAATCTACATTCCAGTAGATTACTTTCAACAGAAACGTATTCACGTCACCGCAAAACAAATTCGTTTCCGTGTTTATTTATCGTTTCGATTATCAATTAGAAACTTATTAAGCGCAGCAAATGATATCGTTCAATTACCAGCACTGATTTTGTTTTTGTCTTGCTTTGTGTTATTTCACATAAAACCCTCTATTTTAGATGAATTTAGGGGTAGAAAAATTTCTTTGGAATGACTGGGAATTTAAACACGGACACACTGATTGAGTGTCTCAACCTTTACCTCAATACCCGCTATAGTCACTCCAACCCTTCTTGTTGCGCCTTGTCATCACGTAAATGTTCAATGGCCACCGTAAATTACTATGGAGGTGACGAATAACTACCCTAAGCTCGAAGAAAAGATCCTCTTTACGTTTTTCAAATATGGTCCGAATTCGAGCAGAGTCGTGGGTCATATATCAATTATATCGTAATTTATATTGTGAACTATATTAACCGCTTCCCTTATGAATTAATTCACAAAAACTTACCAGAAATATAATAATTTTTTTTATTACAGGTACCGAAAAGTAATAAAAATTTTTTGTTGCTAGCGAAAAACATATATTTATTAAAGAAATCTTAAATACTAAAGAACAAAATAATTTCCATAATTTTCTAACGCTTTTTACAAGCGTAAAGGTAGTTGTTCGATTACCTTTTTAAAAAAGTCCTTCAATTTTTTGTAAAGAAACGTTTCCAATTACATTTTCACTTCTCCTATTTTGATTACTTTTCGGCACCCCTAATATTTAAGTTTCTTATAGTGTTAACCCTTAAATGCGCGATTTTATTTTTTTAATCAGAAAAAATGTTTTTAATATCCATATATAGTTTTTAGATTATAGGAAAAATATTAAAAAAATTCTTTTGAAAGAATTCAGCTTGTAAATTACCTGAAAATCCTTTGTTGCATTCATGCAACACTGCGCGTTCCTAGGTAAGCAGATGTATGGGGAATTATTGTCTCATGTAAATAGAATCAAAAATATTTTAGTACTTACTTAATTATAGTTCTATTTATTATGATAGTTATAAAAACAGTTATTTTCTCTATTATAACAAAGACCGAGGAAATTTATTCCAATATCACTTTTTTCCGCGCCGATGAAAACCCGCTAAAACTGACAAATAATTAAAACATTTAAAGTTGGTGTCACTGCAAGTGTCAAAAATTTACAAAGTACACTATAGTCTATGACAAAGTTCGTTCAGAAACCGTAATCCGTTCAGATTTTTTTTTATTCTCATAGAATTAGTATGTTGCAGAAATGCAACTGCGCGAATTTAAGGGTTAAAGCATTACAACAAAAATGTCTATGTATAAAGTATTATCCCGAATTAACTCGGGTAAAAGAAATATATTTCTATAAAAAGATATTAAAATTATTAGTATGATATTTAGATTCTCAGGTTGATATTTTTAGTGCAAAATAATTGTCACAAGTATATTCGAGATAAAGAGGGAAGTGGTTAATTAAACACAAATTAGTATGTTATTATTATACTTCTTCTATCTTCGTCACTTTGTTGAATGTCTTTGTAGAAGGCAACATATAGGAATGACCGAGACATTCGAGCTTTTAGCGATCCTTCCGTATGTTCGTTGCTAATTGAATGATAGAATATTCATTCGACTAAGAATAGCTCGACACGTCGCAGTGATTATTGAAGCGGTATGAAATAACGTTGGAGCGCCGATAGTATTGATTGCATGTCGGTTGCGGTATGGTTTCAATATTAGCGATTCCTCTCGCACCATCTCATATCGCTAACGAACTCGTCTAAATGTGACTAGAGGAATCGAATTCTACCAGAGCTGCAAAATTGGATGTAGCTACTGGATCTATTATGAAAAGGGTGAATTTGTTTGTCAATCTTATTCTGAAAGTCATCAAAGAAACAAATAACAAACTATGAGATTATATGTGTGGGGATTTTATAAATCCCGCGAGAAGAATCTAGAAGAAAGACAATTGACTGACGAAAAGACGATCGACGACGAAACGTGGACGGCACGAGGACGACAGAACAGATCGACATGAGTAGAGTTCGACGGAAAACGAGTTCGACGATAGATGTTAGACGAGTTATAGAGTAGACGAACTATAGACGATTAGATGAACGTATATAAACGATAGACGAATTATAGATGATAGATGAACTGTAGACTATAGACGCAAGACGGACTTTATAGTTTACATTTTTATATCATTTGTTAGTTATATTTAGTGTGTGCGTGTGTTTTAGAGAGTGCGTTTCCCTACATTTTATTACAAATTTACGTTTCCACTTGTACATATATTATTTTAAGTATATTGTTATCAATATCCTACATATGTCAAAAGAGTGAGGAAATGATTTAGCCTGGAAAAGTTTGTACTTTATCTATAATTAATATTGGAATTAGTCAGTGATAATGACTTGGTTATTTCTTGTTCGCTGAAAGTCACTCACAATTAGACACAGGGTATGCAGTTACTGTTTTTAGCTAAATACTGCATCTCTCATTTGGTGTGCAATTAATCTGGAATTGGTCAAAGGCTCGATCCCTAACCAATGCGACTATATTTAGATTTTGATTATCTCTAGCTACCATTTCCTGCTGAAAGCCTGTACCATAACTCGAGTAGGCAGAAATTCGCTAAAGCTGTAATGTCATCCCAAAGTAGTCGATCTATCACTCACTTTATGTTGCACCGACATGTATGATAATACACTACACTACTTTGTAAAAGTGACAACAATTTGTACCACATAACGCAATTAAAAGTTATTTTATAACAAAGAACTCAGCCTGCACCTAAAAACGTTAGAAGCTAAAAGCTAGGATACTTAAATCTTCCATGAATTTTGAGAAATTTTTCCTAAATTATTATTTAACACTGAAACTACCAAGGTGATCAAAATGACCGTTTCCCAATTTTTTCTCAAAAATTCCCTAAATCAATAGGGACGCCATGCACTTAATATTCCACTACTATCTTATAAAACTTTACAAGGTATTTAACTACTCAAAACATCCAGCGTATTTTCCAAAGTTACGCAAGATGATAAAAACTTCCTAACGTGAGAATCGAAGTAAACCTCCAGTATATCTTTCAAAGCTACGCAAAGTGACAGAAACTTCCAAACGTGAGAATCGAAGTAAACCTCCAGCCTTACAAGGTCACAGTTCAATGTCTCAGGTGAAATGAGAACCGCGAGACGGAAGTGAGTATTGGTCGGTAGGAAATAAATCAGTATGACGAACGACAAGCAAGAGCACGAGAAAGATAGAGGTGGAGTCAAAGGGGAGACAAGGTTACCCCATAATTTGACATTAGCCGTCTTCCGTCAGTGACTTCGGCTTAATTACATTCCACGATGCTCGCAGCTCATTGTATCCTTGGACGGAGTTATGTTTCCGAGGACGAAGACGCCGACGAACCAGAACGTGGGCGCCTTCAGACGGTGAAATTAAAACAAATTCATGTTGCAATGCGACCGTGGAAAGTCTCTTCGATAAAGGATGAAATCTATCAGGACATTTGATCGGCGAAGCGCGCTGGGAGATTTGTTATTGGTTTCCTATGATCATTATTCTTTGTGCTCGTGATAAATTCATTTCGCTATTGTGCGACAGAGAAATTGGAAAGCATGGAAAAAAAGTCTTTCTTTAGTTGTTTCTGGATTTTAAAATTCTATTTTTCTTAGATTTGTGAATCTATATACCTTGTGAGATTAATGAGGGGAATTGTAGTGAATTTTGATGTGATACCAATAGCAATTTGAGTAAAATAGAATTTTCGTACTATTTTTCTGCTAATTTATGCTGGACAGAAATTAAATCACTAGGTATAAATATATTATATTATTAATATATTAATTTTAATTAATTTATTAGGTATAAATATGTTATAGTAGGGGAAAGGTAGTGTTATACCTGCAATTTTAATATTTCATGTACAGGGGGTGACGGAATGACATGAACAAAGGAGAGGGGTGATTCTTGGCGAAGAAATTATTAATTACAAAGTACTACATAACGTTTTTTAATTTAAGGTTTAGTGTTGGAGAAAATCGAGCTTGAAAATTCCTTTTTATTTCTTGTTAAAAGGCATGTAATTAAAAAATATATTTTTCTCTTATTTCCTCTATGTACTGAGCTATCACTGTAAATACATTTTCAAGCCTCAAATGTGTGTTCTGTTTTCACCAGATCAATATGGACGAGGGCCGATAAAAAAGATACGTATCAATTATTTTTTCGAGGACTACGTCTCACTTTCATCAAGATTGGCGAGCACCGATTCGATATGTTGCTTTTTTAGCTGCAACAGAACACGCACGCATCGGATTTTCTATCTTGGTTGTCCCGGAAACTAAGCCATAAAATACACCAAATTTGATTCTACATTTTCTGTTTATTTATAAGGAATTACCTCGTGCTTGTACATGTTATTCCATCACGTCCTACAAAATTACGTTTATGTATGGCTTCATGTAAGATTACTATAATGAAGAAAAATAATAAAATTACATTTTTAATCGACGAGAGCGAAAAGCAATGTCCAACGTCCTCTTTGTAATTAAAACACTGTAACAGACAAATATCAAAACGATCAATTTGTCTACCATTGGAGCTATTTATCATAATTCCACCCAAGGTAAGTTAACACTTTAACGACCGGTATTTTTTTAACACCCTATCCACTTCTGAGTGGCCCCCTGGCTGCAAATACTTCCCTGATATCGATATCTCTTAAAAAATTACAAATTCTCCTCACTGAATCCTCGGCACAGTAAACCGCAATGATAAATAATAATTTATCAATCACCATGGCTACCAATTAATAAGTTAAAAATCCAAAAGCGTTGGGACCAAAAAGTCGATTAACCCCTTGCCCTACAATAACGAGAGACACTCGTGATCAAATAAATGGCGCAAGAAATTTTCAAATTTTACAAAACCTATCACATTGAAAATGTCAATGAAACGCGAAGCTATATTGTTATTTCTATAATATCAGTATTACATTAAATTATACGATATACCAAGAATCACTGACCAATTTTTATTTTACCAATTAAATTCTGATCTATAGTGAAGACAGTCACGAAAGAAATCGTAGACCAAGGAATTAATCTGATCGGTAAAGTGTTCAAATAAAATTCTCCTTGCTCGATGTCCCCAAAGGAAAACCACCCTACAAAATTCCAACAACCCTCGCAAAGTATTCGAAAAAAAAGGGTTCGACTAATTCATTTCTTTCTCTCTCCAATAGTCCAAAGGAACAAGAAATTCTCTTCCCTCGATGTTCACCCTATCGTTACGCTTTTAACAGAGTAATTCAAGACTCGACTATCAAATGGCAGAATAGAGCAAAAAAGGCTGACCGCAACATGTGCGAATAAAGGCACTAGAGCTAGAAAAATGGCGCGAGAAGATAGATCGGCCGTCGATCTAATTTTATCCGTGTCACGGTGGACCGAGCTCGGAGAGAAGGGAGGTCGTTCTCCCACACGATGAAAAGGGAAAACGAGCTTTTGCGGGGCTGCCTATACACGGGAGGATGAAAAAAGCTGCTCATCGGAGCTTGCCACGGCGGGAAACCGAAGCGATCGACGTCATCCGAGGCTTGTCAGCCTCCTCGAAGCTTTGATCGCTCGGCCGAACGCCGTTTCTCACCGTGGTAAAACAAAGAGGTAGAATATAACGTAACGAAGATGGAAAAGAGACACACTGTGTCTCGTACGGTTTCCCTCGAATAAAGTGATTCGAGAAGAGATGGAACGAACGTTCGATTATAATCGAAATACGGATGATATCGTGTGGAATTACTGTACCGATTATCTTAAAATCGGTCAGGTAGATTTTATATTTTATAGCACCCTGTTGGAAGAGGGAATGTTTGATTCGTGGGCGGGAATGATTATCGACTTCAAAGAGCATAGTATATGGGACTTGTGGACATTTTTATATGGATAGCTAGAGGAAATTGTAGTAGGTATGTTCAATTTAAATATTAGAAGTTGGAGAAATTCATTTTCTATTGAATCAATTACAATTTGAAAATTGAGGTGTGTAGGTAGAGATTTCAAATAATTGGTGCTGCGAGTCGTGGGAAAATGATTATTGATTTTGGACAGTAATTGTTTGAAATGCATGGAGCTGTTGGATTTTTTTCTTTTTCTAGAAATTGTGAGTGAAAATTGTCGAACATGAATCCATATGTCCATGTATCTATATGTCGGATATTGTTAGTTTGGAAAAAGAGATTTTTTTCTGTCAGTGATTTGAAGTTGAAGGCTGACATGTATGTACCTTATTTGGACGAGTAGAAATTATAAAGTTATTAGTGTTGCTAAAAGAGTTCAGGAAAGACATGTAAAAACTCGTTTTTCAGTATTCTTCAGACATAATCTTTCTATGGTAACAAGAAATTTCATGGAAATTCAAGCAAAAAATACTCTGTACGAAATACTGCAGGCAGAATGGTTTTTAATAATAAAAATTCGGTAACTGCTGTTAATGTGTTGGAGATTATATGAAAGGCGGTGTAAATAAACAAACAAACTACAAGAAATTTGTGAGAGTGGAAAACTACATTGAAAGATAAGGAATTCTACGTACATCGCACAATATAAAATTAATAACGAGTACGTTTTTTTTTCTGCTATTTTTAAGTTAATTTCAAATTTTTGTGAATAGCATACACTGGGGGTTTTAACAAATTAAATAAATAGTTTTATAGTGCATACTAACGTAACGACGTATCGTATTCTGTCGATAAATAAAATAAAATAACAATGTCAAAAAAAAATAGAAATTGGAATATTTACACTAAAAATTCGAGATACTTTGATGTTTGCATAGACATTCGCACACGCTATTTGCAGCCATAGTTCGGAAACATCACATTTTGTCAAAACCATTAATTCTGGCAGTCGATGCATAAAACTTCAAACCGTGCACGTCCGAGGACAAAGGAGTTTCCATAAAAATTGTTCACAGGTCAGCAGTTTTATCGTTCAAAGTTAAAGTCTTATTTTCCCGATTGTTTCGAGTCAAATATATCTTCGGTATGAACA
Organism: Cerceris rybyensis; assembly: GCA_910591515.1. Lineage (NCBI taxonomy): Eukaryota > Metazoa > Arthropoda > Insecta > Hymenoptera > Crabronidae > Cerceris > Cerceris rybyensis. The sequence goes on from OU342795.1 coordinate 12,349,049, forward strand.
CACGTTTAATTTTGAAAATATCGCCGCAAAAATGTAATATTCAGAAAAAGGAAAATCTACATTTATTCATAATGTCTTATTACTTAAGTATTTATTCCAAATTTTATCAATTAATGGGCACAATAATCCTAAGACTTGAGAATAAAATTCGCATTTCAAGCTGAAGAATTTTATAACTAATTTTTCCAACAAAACATATTTTTAATCATTAAACATCACTTTAATCACCGGTGACTTCTACTGTATTCTCTTATTAGATTAATATTCAATTAAAATTGGCAAAGATAATAATATTGCAACCTTTTACGCTGCATTTTTGACAAAAGGAAAATAGGACGATCTTAAAATTATTCATAAATTACTAATTTCATATATTTCAATTTCATAATTTAACTTTTCGACATACACTTATTGTTAGTTTGATGTGAAACTAAGAAGTTCATACAACACTCAACATGTTAATTATTCCCGACTTCAACACCACAACAACAAAATTTTGTTCGATTTTAAGCGTATTAAAAAGTGTTAATAGATGTATTATCGTTGATGAAATTATCAAATAAAAAAAAATGAATGTAACGGTGATTTTAAAGTTATAATCCAAAAGAACAACGCTACATTAGTTAATAAAGTTAAATTGAACTCAAAGAATGATTGACTTCCGAAAATTCTTCCGTAGTAATACCTCTGCAATATCATACTCCAAAAATTGCTAATCTTACGATATATTCTATCACTCCACTGCTTTTTCCCTAATTTAAAATTCACATACAAAGAATTGCTAATCGACACATTAACACCCTCATATTGTACTTTCATATTTATCCACCCCTGCATATACATATGCATGCATATTTACCTCAATAATAAATAAATAAAATGATTCATCATCAAGCCTATCTAAAAATATACATTATTTACCTCAAAAACAATTTCAAAAATTAAAAAATCCATTCTGCGAAGGAACGAATAAAAATCCAGAGAAATATCAATGCTATATTAGAGACTAAATAGAAGTAGTTCTAATAGATTAAGCTACAAACAATCAAGGCAAACTGTTCGATTTAGGATATATATAGAGAAATTTTCGTTTATCATCCTGCACATTCACCATCCATTTCCCGGTGTCTCATGGTCTTTGAGATAAAGAGAGGAAGTAGACACGTCTGATGACTGAAAGTAAACGAGCCGCCAGCGAGGATGTCAGGGTAAATTGCTTGTCTTACGTCCTTTCTTCCTTCCTTAAAAACCAAGAAGATACGACAGATGGTTTACCATGACTTTGCATCTTTTTTCTCAGCTGGTCGAACGATTGAGAGACCACGAATAGGAGGAGATCTGAGATTGAGGCGATAGATTAAAAACCGCCCTTCGTTCACCTATCTGAAAATTTGCAGGGTTCAGGACGTGGATATTGAACCGAAAGAAGTTTCACGTTTATTTCCCATGATTTGACTTAATTCGAGAGAGAAATTCACTATTTTGGAATTATAACCATGATCAATTGATTCCAACACGTAGAATATCACGCTACTTTCGGGAAACCTTTTTTTTTAAAACAGCTGCGAAGTTTTCTAAAAATTTTGTCATGTAAAATAATGAATCTTTTTGAAAGTTTGTGAATCGTTTTTAATTCTTTTCATCAATGGTATCTCACTTGTTTGAAATTTTTTAAATGATCTTAAAACTCTAAGCATTAGAATCGTTGCAATGTTCTAGGTACGTCTTGTAATATTCAAAATATTAATTAACACTCGATCTACGGCAGCCGTTAAATTGACGGATTCCTACTTTCTTAAAAACATTTTTCAAATTTATACAGAAGCAGTACAACAGATATTTCACGCGTATCTTATAATACACAAATTACTTAACTGATCGTATTTTTTTGCCGATTGATCAACCTGTTTTCAAAGTACTTAATTAATGCATATAAATATACCAGGTTTAGCAGCCGTAAATCTAGTGTTAAATTGAGCGAATTTTTTGTCCCATTCCTTACGTTTCTAACTACTTATTGAGTATTTTTAAATATAATGAGTTAATAGTCGATATTTCTAGTGCTAATTAGAACACAAAATTATATCAAGTGTAGTTAAACGTAGGACTACAAAAGGTTAATAAAAAATCTAGTTACAACTTTAATACAGAGAATAAATTAAGAATAAAACCATTGTGGAGCAAAGACATTCGATTCTGTAGCTACATATTCTTGTGTAAATACTCCATGTACGAAGAACTTTCCTCCCACGTGCAGAAATGGAAAACGTCTGAAGTTAAGTTTTACTTTATGGAATAAGATCTCGCCATTTAACAGTACATACCTGATATCACGAGTATAACTGTAACGAGAAAACTTATAACGAGCATTATCAAACTACACGATAGTTGAAGCCGAACATTCTTAGTCGTGGATGGTATAGTTCAAGAAGTTCCACGAATGTAGATATGCTTCGATAAATGCAAACATTGTACTTGTAAACAGTGACGAAATAATTGAAAGAAATGTACAATTGTACGTATATGTAACAAAATTTAGATCATTTACAACCACACAAATAAATGAATGCACACATTATGTAAACAAATTCGGACATTTAAAAAAAAATAGGAATTAAATATATATATAGAAATTAGTACAAAAATGGTTCATTTATTACAACAGTTGCCCTCCCAATCTGTTACCTTTCTTCGACAGGGTACAAGGTGCACAGACCTAGAAGCCCGATTTATTCAACTAAAATTCAATCGCGAAGACAATTAAAAGTTTTTTTACGTGAGAACGGTTCGTTTCTAACTCATGATTCTTTCCACACATTTTACCTACTTAAGAAGACGAATGCGAACGACCAATAAAAAAATTTTCAAATTTTGCGGCATTTTTTTCATAAATTTCCATCGATCCAAGGGTATAGAACAATCCCTGAAATCCATGATACTATTTTCTACAAACGCTCTTTACAGATCTGCAAATTCCATTTCTAAAAGTTTCTGTCTTTATACATTAAAAAGAATGACAACTGGCCAACTTAAATTTGCTTCTATATATTATTTATTTCACAAATTATTAACTGGTACCGAAAAAGTAAAATGTGCAAATTGCACCTCGCCATACTATGAGTATGACATACTAATAATATTTTTATTTTATTAGTGAACGTATTCTACAAGACATCGATCATCGAGAATCGAACATCGTATCAACGACAACAGATTATAACATTGACTATTCGACAGTCTAGAAAAGACTACGGTACAAATAAAAAACTCGTATTTCTAATCAATTCGAATATTATAATATTTATCGTCAAAGGATCTATTGTAAATAAATAATATCGCGTGACAAAACTCCCCAGCGCAAAAATATAATCCAAGTGTCATAAAATAATAAAATTTTGAAAGTGTACAAAATTATATTTTTCAGCTACCCGAAACGATAACAAGAGTTTCTATTGTATCGAACTTTGAGACTTCCTAAAAGAAGTACTTCGACTGTAAGGGTTAAAATCATAACAGCCGGCAACGAAAGCCAACATTTTGTCGCAGCACGACGAATATCATCCTTTTCCGCCAACCAGAAGGATTCCTTTATTTTAATAACCGACACATCTCCAGGCCCCTGCAAATCGCGTCGCGCATACCTAACGTGCAATTAGCCCGCGTGTAATTTCACTCGCGTATCATGTTCCGCATAAAGAGCCCAGGCAGTAGGTCTGATAAAAAAGAAATAGAAGATAGTAGAAGAAGGAAGGTAGAGAAAGAGAAAGAAAGAAAAAGAGGGTGAAGACAAAGAAAGAAAGGCCGGTAATTAGACTTGTGCGCCGGCACCCAACGATGCGACAGATGGGCCCCCTTTCAGAATCAGAACTCGCAGGACTCGCGAATTGTTCGCCATTCGCGGACCTCGCACTGTGCTTAGAATACTTTTCCTCTGATATTACATCCCGAGTCCGTTTTAACGTCTCACTGTGAAAAAAAAACGCGGTCATACGTAATGCAATGATCCACAGTGAAATAGATATTTCATTTTTCCCAGGGACCACGTAAAGGTAGAATTTTCTCGTGAATTTTAATATCCTGACCTACGGAGGACGTAATGTTCTCACAGGGGGCGAAAATTATTTCCTCTTTTACTGAAATTACGCGTGTTTATGTCCGGTTGAAAAATCTTATTGCAGAGGAGGATTTTAACATTTTTGATGGATTTTGTTGCACGGTTTTGTTAGATATTAATATCTTGGATTTATTATAGCTTATTTAATTATTAATTATTTCTTAATTATGTGTGTGTATGAGTCAACACATGTAGATATGCTATTCTGTTGTTCTTTTATTGACTGATAAGTGCAAATGCTGTGATATGACACACGGGTATGATTATATTAATGTTTATTATATTTAGTTCATAAATTGTTTTAGTTTGGAGGGTTACTTTACGAGTGATATTTAGGTGAAATTTGGGTGATATTTAGGTCAAATTCAGATGAAATTTAGGTGAAATTTAGGTGAAATTCAGATGAAATATAGGTGAAATTCAGATGAAATTTAGGTGAAATTTAGGTGAAAATCAGCTGAAATATAGGTGAAATTCAGATGAAATTTAGGTGAAATTCAGCTGAAAATTAGGTGAAAATCAGCTGAAAATTAGGTGAAATTCAGCTGAAATTTAGGTGAAAATCAGCTGAAATATAGGTGAAATTCAGCTGAAATTTAGGTGAAAATCAGCTGAAATATAGGTGAAAATCAGCTGAAATTTAGGTGAAAATCAGCTGAAATATAGGTGAAATTCAGCTGAAATTTAGGTGAAAATCAGCTGAAAATTAGGTGAAATTCAGCTGAAATTTAGGTGAAAATCAGCTGAAATATAGGTGAAAATCAGCTGAAATTTAGGTGAAATTCAGCTGAAATTTAGGTGAAAATCAGCTGAAATTTAGGTGAAAATCAGCTGAAAATTAGGTGAAATTCAGCTGAAATTTAGGTGAAAATGAGCTGAAATATAGGTGAAATTCAGCTGAAAATTAGGTGAAATTCAGCTGAAATTTAGGTGAAAATCAGCTGAAATATAGGTGAAAATCAGCTGAAATTTAGGTGAAAATCAGCTGAAAATTAGGTGAAATTCAGCTGAAATTTAGGTGAAAATCAGCTGAAATATAGGTGAAATTCAGCTGAAATTTAGGTGAAAATCAGCTGAAAATTAGGTGAAAATCAGCTGAAATTTAGGTGAAAATCAGCTGAAATATAGGTGAAATTCAGCTGAAATTTAGTTGAAAATCAGCTGAAATTTAGGTGAAAATCAGCTGAAAATTAGGTGAAATTCAGCTGAAATTTAGGTGAAAATCAGCTGAAAATTAAGTGAAATTCAGCTGAAATATAGGTGAAATTCAGCTGAAATTTAGGTGAAAATCAGCTGAAAATTAGGTGAAATTCAGCTGAAATTTAGGTGAAAATCAGCTGAAATATAGGTGAAATTCAGCTGAAATTTAGGTGAAAATCAGCTGAAATATAGGTAAAATTCAGCTGAAATTTAGGTGAAAATCAGCTGAAAATCAGGTGAAATTTAGGTGAAATTCAGCTGAAATTTAGGTGAAATTTAGGTGAAATTCAGATGAAATTTAGGTCAAATTCAGCTGAAATATAGGTGAAATTTAGGTGAAATTCAGATGAAAATTAGGTGAAATTCGGCTGAAATTTAGGTGAAAATCAGCTGAAATATAGGTGAAAATCAGCTGAAATTTAGGTGAAAATCAGCTGAAAATTAGGTGAAATTCAGCTGAAATTTAGGTGAAAATCAGATGAAATATAGGTGAAATTTAGGTGAAATTCAGATGAAATATAGGTGAAATTCAGATGAAATTTAGGTCAAATTCAGCTGAAATATAGGTGAAATTTAGGTGAAATTCAGCTGAAATTTAGGTGAAAATCAGCTGAAAATTAGGTGAAATTCAGCTGAAATTTAGGTGAAAATCAGCTGAAATATAGGTGAAAATCAGCTGAAAATCAGCTGAAATTCAGCTGAAAATTAGGTGAAAATCAGCTGAAATATAGGTGAAATTTAGGTGAAAATCAGCTGAAATATAGGTGAAATTCAGCTGAAATTTAGGTGAAAATCAGCTGAAATATAGGTGAAAATCAGCTGAAATTTAGGTGAAAATCAGCTGAAAATTAGGTGAAATTCAGCTGAAATTTAGGTGAAAATCAGATGAAATATAGGTGAAATTTAGGTGAAATTCAGATGAAATATAGGTGAAATTCAGATGAAATTTAGGTCAAATTCAGCTGAAATATAGGTGAAATTTAGGTGAAAATCAGCTGAAATATAGGTGAAATTCAGCTGAAATTTAGGTGAAAATCAGCTGAAAATTAAGTGAAATTCAGCTGAAATATAGGTGAAATTCAGCTGAAATTTAGGTGAAAATCAGCTGAAAATTAGGTGAAATTCAGCTGAAATTTAGGTGAAAATCAGCTGAAATATAGGTGAAATTCAGCTGAAATTTAGGTGAAAATCAGCTGAAATATAGGTAAAATTCAGCTGAAATTTAGGTGAAAATCAGCTGAAAATCAGGTGAAATTTAGGTGAAATTCAGCTGAAATTTAGGTGAAATTTAGGTGAAATTCAGATGAAATTTAGGTCAAATTCAGCTGAAATATAGGTGAAATTTAGGTGAAATTCAGATGAAAATTAGGTGAAATTCGGCTGAAATTTAGGTGAAAATCAGCTGAAATATAGGTGAAAATCAGCTGAAATTTAGGTGAAAATCAGCTGAAAATTAGGTGAAATTCAGCTGAAATTTAGGTGAAAATCAGATGAAATATAGGTGAAATTTAGGTGAAATTCAGATGAAATATAGGTGAAATTCAGATGAAATTTAGGTCAAATTCAGCTGAAATATAGGTGAAATTCAGCTGAAATTTAGGTGAAAATCAGCTGAAAATTAGGTGAAATTCAGCTGAAATTTAGGTGAAAATCAGCTGAAATATAGGTGAAAATCAGCTGAAAATTAGGTGAAAATCAGCTGAAATATAGGTGAAATTTAGGTGAAAATCAGCTGAAATATAGGTGAAATTCAGCTGAAATTTAGGTGAAAATCAGCTGAAATATAGGTGAAAATCAGCTGAAATTTAGGTGAAAATCAGCTGAAAATTAGGTGAAATTCAGCTGAAATTTAGGTGAAAATCAGATGAAATATAGGTGAAATTTAGGTGAAATTCAGATGAAATATAGGTGAAATTCAGATGAAATTTAGGTCAAATTCAGCTGAAATATAGGTGAAATTTAGGTGAAAATCAGCTGAAATATAGGTGAAAATCAGCTGAAAATCAGCTGAAATTCAGCTGAAAATTAGGTGAAAATCAGCTGAAATATAGGTGAAAATCAGCTGAAATTTAGGTGAAAATCAGCTGAAATATAGGTGAAATTCAGCTGAAATTTAGGTGAAAATCAGCTGAAATATAGGTGAAATTCAGCTGAAATTTAGGTGAAAATCAGCTGAAAATTAGGTGAAATTCAGCTGAAATTTAGGTGAAAATCAGCTGAAATATAGGTGAAATTCAGCTGAATTTTAGGTGAAAATCAGCTGAAAATTAGGTGAAATTCAGCTGAAATTTAGGTGAAAATCAGCTGAAATATAGGTGAAATTCAGCTGAAATTTAGGTGAAAATCAGCTGAAATATAGGTGAAAATCAGCTGAAATTTAGGTGAAAATCAGCTGAAATATAGGTGAAATTCAGCTGAAATTTAGGTGAAAATCAGCTGAAAATTAGGTGAAATTCAGCTGAAATTTAGGTGAAAATCAGCTGAAATATAGGTGAAATTCAGCTGAAATTTAGGTGAAAATCAGCTGAAAATTAGGTGAAATTCAGCTGAAATTTAGGTGAAAATCAGCTGAAAATTAGGTGAAATTCAGCTGAAATTTAGGTGAAAATCAGCTGAAATATAGGTGAAATTTAGGTGAAATTCAGCTGAAATATAGGTGAAAATCAGCTGAAATTTAGGTGAAAATCAGCTGAAAATTAGGTGAAATTCAGCTGAAATTTAGGTGAAAATCAGATGAAATATAGGTGAAATTTAGGTGAAATTCAGATGAAATATAGGTGAAATTCAGATGAAATTTAGGTCAAATTCAGCTGAAATATAGGTGAAATTTAGGTGAAATTCAGCTGAAATTTAGGTGAAAATCAGCTGAAAATTAGGTGAAATTCAGCTGAAATTTAGGTGAAAATCAGCTGAAATATAGGTGAAAATCAGCTGAAAATCAGCTGAAATTCAGCTGAAAATTAGGTGAAAATCAGCTGAAATATAGGTGAAATTTAGGTGAAAATCAGCTGAAATATAGGTGAAATTCAGCTGAAATTTAGGTGAAAATCAGCTGAAATATAGGTGAAAATCAGCTGAAATTTAGGTGAAAATCAGCTGAAAATTAGGTGAAATTCAGCTGAAATTTAGGTGAAAATCAGATGAAATATAGGTGAAATTTAGGTGAAATTCAGATGAAATATAGGTGAAATTCAGATGAAATTTAGGTCAAATTCAGCTGAAATATAGGTGAAATTTAGGTGAAAATCAGCTGAAATATAGGTGAAAATCAGCTGAAAATCAGCTGAAATTCAGCTGAAAATTAGGTGAAAATCAGCTGAAATATAGGTGAAAATCAGCTGAAATTTAGGTGAAAATCAGCTGAAATATAGGTGAAATTCAGCTGAAATTTAGGTGAAAATCAGCTGAAATATAGGTGAAATTCAGCTGAAATTTAGGTGAAAATCAGCTGAAAATTAGGTGAAATTCAGCTGAAATTTAGGTGAAAATCAGCTGAAATATAGGTGAAATTCAGCTGAATTTTAGGTGAAAATCAGCTGAAAATTAGGTGAAATTCAGCTGAAATTTAGGTGAAAATCAGCTGAAATATAGGTGAAATTCAGCTGAAATTTAGGTGAAAATCAGCTGAAATATAGGTGAAAATCAGCTGAAATTTAGGTGAAAATCAGCTGAAATATAGGTGAAATTCAGCTGAAATTTAGGTGAAAATCAGCTGAAAATTAGGTGAAATTCAGCTGAAATTTAGGTGAAAATCAGCTGAAATATAGGTGAAATTCAGCTGAAATTTAGGTGAAAATCAGCTGAAAATTAGGTGAAATTCAGCTGAAATTTAGGTGAAAATCAGCTGAAAATTAGGTGAAATTCAGCTGAAATTTAGGTGAAAATCAGCTGAAATATAGGTGAAATTTAGGTGAAATTCAGCTGAAATATAGGTGAAAATCAGGTGAAATTTAGGTGAAAATCAGCTGAAATATAGGTGAAATTCAGATGAAATATAGGTGAAATTTAGGTGAAATTCAGATGAAATATAGGTGAAATTCAGATGAAATTTAGGTGAAATTTGGGTGATATTTAGGTGAAATTTAGTTGAAATTTGGGTGATATTTGGGTGATATTTAGGTGAAATTTGGGTGAAATTTGGGTGATATTTGAGTGATATTTAGGAGAAATTTAGGTGATATTTGGGTGAAATTTGGGTGAAATTTGGGTGATATTTGAGTGATATTTAGGAGAAATTTAGGTGATATTTGGGTGAAATTTGGGTGAAATTTGGGTGAAATTTGGGTGAAATTTAGGTGATATTTGGGTGAATTTTGGGTGATATTTGGCTGAAATTTGGGTGTTATTTGAGTGATGTTTAGGTGAAATTTGGGTGAAATTTGGGTGATATTTAGGTGAAATTTAGGTGAAATTTGGGTGATATTTAGGTAAATTTAGGTTGGAAATAGGTTGAAAATAGCTCCAGGGGACCTAAAATTTAGGTGATATTTAGGTGAAATTTGGGTGATATTTAGGTAAATTTAGGTTGGAAATTGGTTAAAAATAGCTTCAGGGGACCTGAAATTTAGGTCCTAAATAGGTTGATAATACCTTCAGGGGACCTGAAATTTAAGTCTAAAATATGTTGATAATACCTTCAGGTGACTGACCTTTTTTTACCTTTATTTTATATCTCCTGAAGGTTTTCTTAACATTTTTTAAATATTTACTTTATATCTCCTGAAGGTTTTCTTAATATTTTTTAAATATCTATTTTATAGCTCCTGAATATTTACTTTACATGTTTTAAATATCTAGTTTATATCTGAATCTTTAATTAACAATTATAGTTTTATACTAAAAATGAAACGTTAATTATAAATATCTTAAAAACTATTGTCCATCTGCCCCTATAATAGGGTATATTCTTAATCAGAGCGACTTACTCTACAAGTACTTATATAAAATTTCAATAAAATCGGTGACCCGAAGGTCTTGCGTTCTCCTTGTAAATACGAGAGTGTTTTACAAATTGTATAACTCATAGACAAGAGACCGCGCTCAATTTGAATTGTATGCACATTTTTGTAATCAGTAAATTTAAACTCTTTGTTTTCGTATCGGAAAATTAGATGCGTCGACGTTATCAATAAACTTGTGAAGATTTACAGTATTTACACGTCCTTATTAGTACATTCGCGACCGCTGACGTGAATTCACGTCATTTTAACCCTTTATGGGCCCCTGTAACTTTGAAGTAACACAAGAAAAATCTAAGCTTTTATTCCTCGAAGCGAATTTTTTAATTGTCTCACATATTACAATGTAACTCTTAAAAATCGTAAAGTTCTTCACAGTCCAATGTTTCAAAATCAAGTTAACTCTATCATTTATAATAGTATTTTTATCATTTCCTAATGTGCTATTGTGATTTGTAGATGCCGCAGAAAATTCGGACTATAGAGGTTTTAATTCTACACCTGATTACTTCTGACGTGAATTCACACATTCATGACATTCAAAATTCATTAACAGTACATGAAGCATCAATTTCTGACATAGAAGAAAAATTGTAACCAATAAAATTGAAAATAATATAGGTTTAATGCTGAAGCATAAAGTCATCTAAATGACGTAGTTTTATAACAATGGTACTTGTCGACATAAAGTTGTTTACAATCAGTTACAGCGAAAAAAGAATTCCTCTAATTCCAAGTAGGAAACGTCAATAAAAACCTTAGTCGGACGGAAGCCCTCGCAAGGAAGCATAAAAAGATTTAAACGACATTGGAGAGATTGGTTGTTATTGATCGTAACACGTGGAACAAACACGTAAGCAAGCAACCTTAATCTCATCAGACTTTCCGCGAGTTTCAAGCCGTGGCTTTATAATAACTAAGTCAGCCTTGCCGTGAAACTATGGCATTATTATCTTCTAAAATACTTCACCCTCTTACTGTAATATTGCAATTCTTCCACAGCAGAAACTTGCATTACTTTTATCAACGTACACGATATTTGTGTTACGTGCCAGGGCCAGGAGCGTTGCGAGTGGCCGAGGTAAAAGAATAAGGTAGAGTGTTCGTTTGGATGTTGGTTTTTAGAAGTTGTTAGTACCGAACAATCTCGCGTATAGGAGACACGAGATAGCCGTAGGAAGTGAATCACTTGTGGACTTTCCGGTGTATGGTTAACACTAGATGCCACGGGAGGTTGGAACACTTGTAGACTAGCTCGTGCGATTAACACGAGGTGCTACGGGAGGTTGGAACACTTGTAGACTAGCTCGTGTGATTAACACGAGGTGCTACGGGAGGTTGGAACACTTGTAGACTAGCTCGTGCGATTAACACGAGGTGCTACGGGAATGTTAGTAAGGCTGACGTAACTTTATAATTGTTGCAATACACCTCGAGCGGTAAAGATGTATTGCTGTGGGATCGCAGGCTGGAGATTTCTAATAGGTAGTCGTAAAGGATTTAAACCCGAAGTGATCAAAACTCGAACAAGTTATATTTTCGTATAAATGGCTGGTTACAGTTAAAGTGTACTGTATGTGTGTGGTACAAAGGTGTTACGTGGAGTCGTGTAATGTGTTCGCACGCACCTACCACTACTCTCTATTTTAACGCACTGAGGAAATGCGGGGTATTAGAACAGAAATGCCTAATAGATATCGCGGACTTTACGCGTATTCTATATGGTTATATCGTAGCGAGAACTCTAAGTTTCGTCTAACGATTAGATCTATACGCGTAGTTTAATCGGTGTAACAACGTGACGATCTTACAGTGAACTAAGCCCGTGAGATGTTCTGCGGTTGATCTTTTATAGGTCGAAAAAGTGGTGGGGTACTACTATTTCCAGGAATTTCCCGAGGGAAGTAATAGAAAAGGTGTCTTACTGTTAAGAGGTCATTCGCCTGTTCGAGTTCCTATTTCCTAACGTAATTATTCTAACAATAAGCAAACAGAGCGACTTCGGGACTGATCGAGGGGTCCGGCTGCACAAGTGGTAGATTTCCGGCCCCGAGCTGGAGAGTCTAAATTTCTTAGACTCAGGGCCGTATGTAACATTTGCACCAGTTCCATCACTAAATAATATACTTACATTGTTTTTACTGGTATAATGTATATTTTTTAATATATAATGATAATATTTTGGATTCGTTTTTTATCAACTATAGAGTGGCCAATTGGTCACTTTTGACCGGATTATAGTGATATTCAATAGCAGGTTTGATTAAATGTTGGACGATTGTCATGTCAGTTTTGTAAATAAACATGTGTGTAAACTTCAGTCGAATTTTAATCAATTAAAGTGATACTGTATTTCTCATAAATTAAGCGGGGTTAAAGAAAAAAAATGTATTTAATGTTTTTTAATCATTTTAATTACAATTGGCACACATGTGTATTAGCTATAACTTAAATTATTAGAATGTATTTGTTTTATAAATGTCTAATTTCCAAAATTATCTAGTGATAAAGTATAAAGTAAGTTCCATATTTTCCCATTCGACCAAAAATTTTACAAAGTCAATATCAGTAAAAATATGGTAATCAATAGTTCCACACTTCTAAAACAACCAATAAATTTTAAACACTATTTTTTTCCTATCGTCCTGAAAAAGTTCATAGAAGATTAGGTGGAATAAATAATGACAGACGTTCAAAACTTAAACGAACCACAATACTTTCATAATAACGAACTTCGATAACAGTTGTCCTAAATAACAATAACTACTTACACTGAGACACATTTGCCTGAAGACGTAAAATCATTCTCAAATTGGAAGATTGGAATTAAATCCATATAATAGTAAGTAGAAAAATAAGCTGTATCGAGAATTGTCCTGAGTTGTATCATAATCGAAATTAAATACAAAACTACGGTCATAAACGTTTAATACCTAGAAGAGAAGCAGTATTTTCACGCTAATGAATTTCAACGATAATAGGTATCCTAAATAACAATAATTACTAACACTAATAAGAGACATTTGCCTAAAGACTTAAAATCATCGTCAAATTTCAAAGTTGGAATTAAATCCATAGAATATTAAGTACAAGGATAAGTTCTAAGCTGTACGTAATCGAAATTAAATACAAAACTACGGTCACAATCGTTCAACACGTAAAATACTACCAGTTCTTTCATGCTAATGAATTTCAACGATGCCACTTAAATGAACATCCGCGCAACGATACCTAGATTGGAAGGTGTCAAATCTTAAAGACACTCAGTGAAAGAAGCTAAAGAAACGATATCTTACGAAGTAAAGGCAGGCAACAGGCCGAAACAAAGGTAAAGGATACACACGAACGAGAAGGGGATTCGATGGCTTTTTAGAATTTTTAATAAGCGACATCGGCGCCCTTGCAGTTCCCCACAAAAGCGGAAATGTAAATTCAGCGCTTTCGCCACCCGGAAAGGGGGAAATAGTCTCTTGTAATACCGGCATTAAAATTGCAAACTGTGCAACGAGCCTTCGTCTTCTCCAATCCTCCTATTCTCTCTCTCTCATTCTCTCTGTCTTTCTCTCTCTCTCTCACCCTATCTACTCCTCTTTATTTTTACCTCTCCATTCCACCCCTTTTTGTCCGTCTCTCTCGACGAGAACGATCGTCCATGGAGATCCTCAAGTACCAACGTGGAAAACAGCGTTCGAGTGGCAGTAAATGAAAGTCGCAGTTAGTCGTGGAAACGCGTGTCTGCGGATGCGTCATATTAAAATCCGGCATTGTTCGTCCCCAATGCGAAAGCTAGGAAAACGAGTTAGGAGAGAAGAACGGCGGAGAACGGTAGGATGGAAAATTGGGGATTACCTCCTCGGAAACCGCGATTTTGAATTATTGTACTTGCGTAAAGGCTAACGTGAATCTGTGGCTAGCGAAGGGACGAGGGACAGACAATCTAATGAATTTAAGGGTAGAACAATGAAATTACCGATTATGTTGGGTAATTTGGTTGAAAATAGATTATTACGAGGTGATGTTTCTAGCTGGTATTATAATGTAAGGATAATATTGTAAGTTGATGAGATTTAACGATAGAAGTACCGGTATTAAGTTTATTACAGGCGGCATTCTACTTCCGCACGTTTTTAAAAATTCAATTTTTTAAAGATTTTTGTCACTATTTTAAAAAATGTTTACTTCCATGCGTCACTGTGAATGAGTGCTGTATTTCAAGCTTATACAAAGATTGACTATTAGTGATTTTCTATCATTGTAATATTGTTTCTAGTATTACCTACTAAATGTTGGAAAATCTCAAGTACAAAAAGAAGCCGCATTAATATACAATTTTTAATATTTTTCCTATGTCCTTCTACTTTCGAGTGTCCAACATTCGCACATATTTTCAGGAAATAATTATGTGCGAAAGTCGTGAGCCGACTGTATATTTAAGATATTTACGAAAGATCTAATCAAGGAGGTCGTAATGAAGTGTTCGGAATTTTTTAAAAATGTTTTTGAGAGTTTTAAAACTGAATATTGTTTAATTTTTTACATGGTGTATAAATAAGGGAGATTGAATTTATCAAGTTTCTTGACCTTTACTTTCTTTTTCTTCTGAAGTATTTATTTACTGTCTTTAAATATATTGAATTAATAGTCGGCAGTGCTAAGTTAAAGTAAGTAGTTCAATATAATAATTTTGCATTTGCAAATTTGTTCCGTATGCAAAGATTACGATTTACACTTCATTCAGCAGGAAACTGACGACTTATTCCACTGATTTTAAAACTGGCAATGAAGAGATGTTTACTCAAAATATAAACAGTTTTGAAATATTTCCTTTGCCAATAAAAACAAAATGTTCAAGCGCCATTCACAAATATTCGTTTAAATATAAAGATCGATAAAACATTCAATTTTCGAGGAATTAATTAAATTTATACAAGAAAGATAATTGCTCAATTTCACAGCGTTCCTTCAGAAGAAACGTGAATAAACTGTAAACTATTTGCTAAGAAAGAAAGTAAATAAAAGTGTAATGAAAATATAAAGAAATTGTTTTTTTAAATTTTGTGTACGTAGTCATTATCGAGGTAAATATTTATTCTCTGCTTATTATGGCTTAAAAGCTACGCACGCAGAAATAGAAGGGGTACTTTCACCTTAAGGGTAGATTTCACCCTTCCTGAAGACACAAAAGGAATACACGGATATTCGCGTCAGAGATCATTTGAAATATCTAAAGAATATTATGGAAATTGTTAATAATAATTAAGCTCTAAACAACAATTAATAATACATAATTACGGTAACAATTGTTGTTTAACATTAGCAGTAAAATATGAATTGTGGGATTTATAAAAGCCTAAATATGTAAGTCCGTGAATATCCAAATATTAAAATTGAAATAATCATTAATTTGAATAAGTGTGTCAGTAATTATCAAATTAACGTAAGTCGAAATGTTGCAAAATTAAAGTTATCACTCATTTTGTATTAATTTATCAATATTGTTAATTATATCCTTCAAAATGAAAATCTACATATCTTGAAACTAAGAATAAATAAATAAATGACATAACAATGTACTCCTTGAAATACAATTAAAACTATTAAATTATAAATTTTATATATGAAATATAAAACAATAATACTTTTCTAATAACTAAATGAATTCTTTGCATCAACTAATAAGCTACTATCTTAATCAAGGCACCCGGTAGTTTTAAATGTTTCATGAAAGCAACTGTCCCGCAATTACAACAATTATAAAGCAGTTATTTAATTAACATTTCGACAACATAGTTTTCCAACTACTAACAATCTAAAGTGAAATTAAATCTCGTAAATTACTGTGTTGAAATGTGACAAAGAAAAAAAAAGCTTACCGCCATCTGGCGCCGTTAAGAAAACATTACGAACTTATTATGTTACCATATCCTTCAAACAAATTTCCTTCAAATGTTTCCGTTCTCTGTTGTTACTCTTATTAACTACTTTTTGTTCTTCAATTACAAGAAAACAAACAAATTATAATCACTCAACAATACATTATAATAACAATTACAGTAAAAAGCGCAACACGCGTTTGAACATATCACAAAAAAGTCCTCCGATAAAGCATCAAAGCACGTTATCCCGTAAATTTAAATCTCCTAATGTGCATTACCTGGACAATTGTCGCAATAAACATTAAAATATCAGAAATTCCTTCTAACTCGAAGAAAACAAACTGTGTCAAAATAACAACAGAAGCAAGGACGTGCGTCCTGTATACAAATACGTTCTCATTGTCCGAACACGCTAATGGCTGACACAAACAGTCAACGACCCGATATGATTCAACAAGTAACCGTCACGAGGAGCATGATTTTATAAAAATATATAACTAACATTATACCAGTTTAATAAATTTCAATAATGGTTTAACATCCTTTGGAAACCAAGTGGATACAGCAACATCGATAACAGTTCTGACAATGAGCCACGTTTCCCTTATACAAACTCAAATTCGTGGAAAGAGAGCATGCTTTGGAATTTATTAACTAAAAGCTTACCTTTGTAGATCCGTTGACAAACGAAGTGATGGGATTGTCACGTGTTTCAGCAAATATTCGTAAACATTAATAATCACAAAAACTGACGGCACAACGTGACACGCGAAACAAACCGGCCGGCCGGCAGCGTACGAACTGCGAAAACGCGTTCCTATTGGCGCACGATCCCGCCCAAGCAAGATGGATGCTGACAGCGTACTCTGACGTAATCCTGTCGAAACTATCGTCTCTACTGTTTTATTGATGTAAGTAAAGGGTAAATTAGAAAATTAATCATTTCACAATATCTGAATATGTTTAATGTAAATTGACGAATTGTATTTAGATCAAATCAATTTGATTGAAACTACTATGATATGTGGGTAGGGAGAAATTTCTGACATTTTGGAAAACTGATAATATTGCTGTAAATTGTTTCTGATATTATAGTATTGTTGTCAATTTAGTAATATTGTTTACTAAATAGATTCTTATCGTATCTTATTGTTCAATGCGTCATTTTCAATGTGTGGAAGTAATGATTTGTTGATTTGAAATTGTTGAATATTTCCAATTTTGATGATAGTACTTCATCTTTCTGTGTGGCTCATTTAAATACTTGGAGACACGATATTTTAGCATATTTCGTTAATTATCAATCAGTGATTCATTATTTAACGTAAGTTTTGAAAAGTTGTTGAATGTTCTAAGGGCATTGAAAGATTTAAGAAATTTTTTCATATTTATTGGTAGATCGATATAATTCTTGGATTAGTGAGTTGTTTACTCTTATTGAAGAAGTTTATTTCAATTTTTACGACGTAAATATTAATGTAACGGTTAATAGTTACTAGATGGATGTAATGAATGAAGCAAATAGTATAAGTTTTAACACAAAAGTTTATTATAAGAATCTAGCTTTATTCCTCTTATTCTTTTAAAGCTTATAAGGATAGCCATAATAATGCAGTATAAAAGTAATTTAAGATTAAGGAATATTAGCAAGGTAATCCTTGACGTTGGATGGGTCCAACCTTCTAAAACCATTTGCATCGCAAATACCAACTTCTATATTATCAGCAGTCATCTGTCCTTCGAATCCTTCCTTTAGAGTTAAAATGGCAGTATGCACGGCATCATCCAATTCCAAATCTTCGCTGTACCTCTTTTCGAGGAATGTTTTACCATTAACAAAGTTTTTACCCATGGCAGTAGCCTTCCATGGGAAGTATGCACCAGAAGGATCGCATTGAAATAGGCAAGGTTTACCATTATCCCATCCACAAATCAGAAGGGACACTCCGAAAGGTCTTACTCCTCTATAATTTTAATTGCAGTTTTAAATAGGTATAAATAACATTAGACAAAGAAAAAATCCATTGATAGATATATACCCTGACTGCGTGTATTCCTGCATAAGCATAGCAACTCTCTGCACCAATTGAGCAGTTGGTATTGGTTCCTGATATACCAACAAATACTGTTGGGCCATTTTGCGAGCTTGCTTTACTAATACTCTATAATCTGGCCCCATCCCACTATACACCATACCAATATGCTTAGTGATCATTTCCACTTTTTTCACGCTGTGTTCATCGTATAATATAGATTTATGCTTGTTTTCAGTGGCAAGAATAACTCCATTTGAAGCTTTGATTCCAACGCTTGGCGCTCCAGCTGCTACTGCTGCTAGAGCGTATTCTATTTGAACTAATTTCCCAGAAGGGCTGTGTAAAAAATATCATTGGTTTTTAAATATATATGGTTAGATTCTTTAGATATTTGACGAGTCATTCGAATCCCAATGAAGGGAATAGTTTTCATGCAAATTCCAGTAACATTTGTTTCTACCATTTGATTTTTAATCAACTATAGTATACTAACGATATTATTCAATTTTATATTATAGTTTCAGCTAAAAATCCTATAAACTGAGGAATGCAATTCGTTGCAAGGTTATGTTACCATTGAGAAATGTCGAAAGAAATATAAAATTGTATGAAACATATGAAGTATTTCTAACAACTTTAACAGAGTTATAGAATTGTTATAAATGATGTAGGCATATTTACCTAAAAGTTGTTAAAGAAAAACTGTATCTCTCTGTAGCCATGACAATTACTTTGCAACAATACAGGTTACTAAATACCGTGAACTCTTAGTATAAGGTGTGGTAATCTATAGAAGCGAAAAATCCACGTAATATTTCCAGAATGCTAGGAACATTTTCGTACCTATTGTTTCACATATACTGATGATAAAGCAGATTTATAATTTCCAGCAAATCATCCAGTGCAATGTTTAATTACACTTAATAAATACCATAAACATATATTGTATATATTTCAATGACACATCAAATTATGTAAATGTAACTCAACACATTGAATACTGGCTAAATATCAGCCTCGAAATTTGTTATATTTGATGATGTCGCCGATGAAATCATTATGAAATATATAATCTATAAGTTAATGCACAATTTAAACGAAATAATGCTGCCTTTTTGTCTACATTGCCATTTTCATCAAGCCAGAATAATAGGACTGATATTGATCAATAAAATCTAGAATCATGAATTTGAAATTCGTGCATTATTGCGGGAGCGGCGTGCAATTTTAAAACCCGCTTTTTTCAAAAATAGATTTATTCTTTTTTCAAATATATATTTCGAGAAGCAACGAGACTGAAAAATATGCATGCTCTTCTAAAACTCTTCCTAATTTTCCATCTCTAAAACTTTTTAAAACGTATTGTATCATCCTTGTGAAGGAACAAATTATTTATTATAACAATATAGTTAATTATATTGTCAATGCATATATAATAATCTACATCGATAAAGGTTACAAGAATAAGATAAAAGAAATTGTACAATCGTTTTGCGTTTCACGGATCGGCTAAAAACAGAAAACTAATACGTCAAATGAATTTTGCAACTGCCTTTAAATAAAAGAAGGATATCAAAGATTTCGACGAACTTCGTGATTAGTTATCAAAAACAAGTTTCATCCGGAAACACAATTTCATCCCAGTGCACGGAAAAATTCTTCCGTAAATCATTCACATACCATGTAAGATAATAAACGACCAAGTGAATGAAATATGTCGATTACCAATGTCCATTTGCATTGTCGTGTCTGAGGGTACAATTAATAAAACGGTTTTTCAAAACGTGACAATACAAAGCAGAAAATTATTATCGGAGGATATTTGCAAATGGCCAGCGAAAACGGGAAAAATGCAGATGAACAAATGGAAGATTTGTACGCATGGATCGCCACGATTCCATTCTCAAAACCGAAAAAAAATCTAACAAGGGATTTTTCAGATGCTGGTATTTATTAACACTTGATAATGATTTTTCACATTAACCCATTACTTTCCATTTGGGAATTTATTCATTATCTAAGTCTTTTAGCATTCAATTTCAAAATTTGGCGTGCTTTTGAAATTAAATATGTTTACAACAGTCTGTTTTAGTTGTACTCCTATGCAGTAATTTTCATATATTGTTTATATTTTTGCATTGTGAAAATACTTCTTCTAGAAACAATCAAACCAAGAAAAAGGCAGGGAATGGGTTAAACAAACGCGATATACCTTAGTTTTAATAAATTATTATAATTATCGCCTTAGTGAGTGGACTAGTACTGTGAATGTTAGTTAAAAATGTAACAAATGAATTATTTATCATAAAGTAGTATGGAATTATAACATTTTCAAGTATATTACATTCTCTAACGATGGAAGAATATTTTGGACTCTTCAAAACTTTGAAGTGCTTATAGGGCAGATAAATTATTTCTTCAAAATTATGAAGACGATTGAAGACGTCGATGTATTTCAAAATTCCCACTATTAGTTTTTCAATTTTTAAAAATTACTTTGTATAGTGTTCGATATAACGTAATTTAAAATAATCATTAAGAAGTATTTTTCTTATTGCGCAAATAATCCTGTATTTAGTTCTTATATAAGCCGTTTATTTTGAAATAACTAAAAGTAACTTTATCGTTTTGAAATATAGTATTTTTCAATGATTATAAGAAATTACTTATGCTGAGAAAAATATATATATTCAAAATACCAAGTACAAGTAAATCTTCTCGAAGATTGACATCAATATTTATAAACACGTTAACACAATCTTGAATAATCGTGATTTAAAAAGATTGTGCTTAATACCATTTTCAAAATAAACGGCATATCTTACGACGATCATAGAAATAATAACAATAGCTTTTAATGCACAGTTCTAATGGCAGAAGTTCTTAAAGTTTATTATCCCCGATACTTGGATCTCCACAACTACGTAGCCGCTAGTAATATAAATACAAAAAAAGAAAATTGGAATCTATTGAACCGAAAAGTATTCAGCAAAATCGATATGAAGTTGTCGAAAGAAACGATACAACAACTTGCAAATTCATATCCCGGTGCGGCTGAACATTTGTTATCAGAATTAAAAAATAAAATTTTAAAAGAGTTTCCAGACCCTCAAAATCCTTCGTGCGAGGCTACGGAAAAAGGTAGCGGAATTATTAATGAGCATAAAGAAAGATAGTTTAAGACTTTAACCATATATATTTCCAAAGCATACCGTATTTTGCTTAGACAAAAATGATGTATCAAACGTTGAAACGACGGATGAAAAAGATTTAAATGCTTCGTCAGATTCTGTTAATGAACTTGAAAGTCTCGATTCGAAAATATCTATATTTTTACGTACGAGACAACAATTATTCTTCGTCGTAAAATGGCTGCTATATTGGTTTTGCATTTGGAATTATTTTCCGAGTACTTGGAAAATTTATCCTTTGAAAAACCCTTTCAGGTTTTTACGTAAGTTAATAAAATACATTGTTGTTTTTTAACACGTTCGAAATTGGAACGTATTAATTTATCGATAGACAATAATTTGTCTAACATTTCTTACTACAATTCTTTTGAGCCTAATGTTTTACCTACTTTTAGACAAACTTTACAAATAATATATACGCACCAAAACGTTAATTTTTGTTTATAAAAAAGACATTTACTTTAATTTCAATTTATTCAAAATTAATAAAGTATTTTAATAAAGTCTTAACTTCGTTGAATAGTAATAAGTTATTACTAATAACTTACTAAAATTTAACAAGTTTAAGTAAAAGTCACTGGATGAAAAAGTAATGATTGATAAATTGTTTTTGAAGAAAAACATCATGTAAATGAAACTATTGAAGAAACTAAATTGGATGTGGATGAGAAAGAAGATAACATACCACAGCAAGCTTATTTAAAATTAAAAAAAGAGTTAGAAGAGAAAGAAAACGTTGTTTGCATGTTGAATCATAAAGTTGCTTACCTGGAAAGTGCAATGAAACTGAACGATCTACGAATATCGAATTTGACCTCGCAAATTCTTCAGAATGCCGTGGAAAATGAGCAATCGTTAAAAACTCAAGGAAATAATACTCAGGCAAAATTGCGTCCGCGATTGCAAAGTGCTTGGGATACAATGGACGCGGACGAATAATACTTGTCGTTGATAATCATTATTTTAAAAGATCCAAAATGGAAATTTGTTTTTCTGAATTTTTTGCACGAAAATATATACATATACTTGGATAAAAAGATGAAGTTTTTCTCTTACGTATAATTAAATAAAGCTAATTTTAACGACAGATTTAAAATGCAATACTTAAAATACTTATATTGAACAAGCAAATATATAATATTTTTTATTTTTGCTACTCGATATAAGTCCAATGAATAAAACTTATGTCAGTAATAAATTGTTAATTCATATTGCTGCGATAATCACTCTGTGATACTAGGGCTACTAATATTATGATTCAAGAAAGTAAGCGAATTTTAACACTTTACCGACAGGTAGCCGATTAATCGGCTTTTCGGGCCTAACACTTTTGGACTTTTAACTCATTAATTGGTTGCTACGGCAGTTAATAAATTATTACTTATCTCAGTGAAAAGACTTTGCAATTTTGGTAGAGATATCAGTATCAGGGAAATATTTGCGGGCAAGTGATCAATCAGAAGTGGGTAGGATGTTAAAAAAATACCGGTCGTTAAAGTGTTAAGAAAGTTTATTTAATTACATAATTACACGTTAATATTCTTATTCCTAATTTTTGCATAATGAATTTTTTGAAGATGAAATAAACTAAATGTATTGAGAAGTTACGTATAAGTAATAACTCTTCAAAGTTTAAAGATCGCATATGAAAATAACTTCATGGCATAGTTTTACGCTGTCAAGAAATCGATGAATATTTATAACCCCATGATATAATGCGGGAAAATAACGACTAATCGACGTTCCACATTAGTATATAATATTGCGCCGTTTGTCACTCTGAACGTATTGCGAATAAAAAACATTCGTCGGCATAAAGTTGCAGTATAATCATATCAATGAAATACTTCTAATACTTTGACTACTTTTGTTTAATGTTATAGAAAATTTGTAGGAAGTTTATTATCAATCTCATTAATAATTCTAAGAAATGTCCACATTATTAATACATATTACTATGAACAGTACAAATTACTATCACCATCTATCATTTACCTAGATGATAATTAAAATATCCAAAAATATTATTTTCTTCACAATTTTCTAAACTTTCATTCAGTAGTGTGACATGCAATATCTGTATTGCAAAGTTTATACTTATTCTTAGATTAATCATAATTTTTAGTAAGCGATACCAATTTTTAAAAGAAAACGGATAGTATATAATTAGTGTCTTCGACCTGCGAAGTAATTAAAATATCCAAAAATGTTATTTTCTTCGCAAATATGGAAAAGTAGATAAATATTCTAGATTACAGAATTTTCTATACTTTCATTCAGTAGTCTGACATGCAATATTCGTATTGTAAAGTTAATACTTATTTCTAGATTAATCATAATTTTTAGTAAGCGATACTAATTTGAAAAACAAACGGATAGTATATAATTAGTGTGTTCGACCTGCGAAATAATTAAAATATCCAAAAATGTTATTTTCTTCGCAAATATGGAAAAGTAGATAAATATTCTAGATTATAGAATTTTCTATACTTTCATTCAGTATAATACTTATTTCTATAAGATAGTTTTATATTAACACTATAACTACCAAACCAGTCAAAATGACTGGTACACAATTTTTCCCAAAAATTCTCCAAGTTCATAGAGGACCCATGGAACAAAAATTCTACGTCTATCACAAAAGACATAAATCACCGAAATAATCATTTTTTCTGTCACTCGATTCCTCCTTTTTTAAAGTACTTATTTAACATATTGAAATATGATAGATTTAATGCCGGTAGTTCTAGTGTTAAAGAGTAGGTTATTGTAAACCAAGTCCAAATTTCTTGGCTGTGAGGCTGAAATAAAAATTTATCTAATCTAATCTAATACTTATTTTTAGATTAAACGTAATTTTTAGTAAGCAATTCAAACTAACATTTGAAGAAAAAAGTGAACGATGTATAATTAGTATCTTATTGTTAGACGTGCGAAATAATAGAGATCGCAGTGAGATCTTTTTTGGAGGGAACTCTGACATTAAAATTCATAGAATCGGTTCTTCCGTCATTATTCTTCTGGAAGAAAGTGGGGAGATGCTTAATACACGACCACATACTGCAATATCAGTTGAAGACTGACACTCAGGTGGAACAGGTTGGTGGGAACTCAGGCTCTTGGGAAGTCTGAGCGAGATTCCATCAGCAGCGGATGTAAGTACGATACAATTATGTACCAGACATTTCTATTGATAATGAAGTAATAAAGGGTGTCGTTGAAATTTCATTTTTAATGAATTCCGTGTTTCTTTAAGGGTACCGATAATTTTTTGTGGCATTCTCTATTTGTATAGATTACCGGTACCGATAATTGTATCGCAAAGCAGATGAGTTTAGTAATGACTTTTGAAAGGTGAAGTCTTCACTTTTGTTGCAATTTAATTTGATGTCTTAAAGTTATATGATTTGGTTTATTTTTAATTCTTTAATCTGCTGTTTCTTTAACTGGAATTGATGTGTAAATGTACGATGTCGTTAAATATTGACCTTTTGCTTCAAAATTTCTATGACCTTGGACGTTGAAAGGTATCTTTCCTAGAAATATAATATTATTATAAAGTCCGAAGTTCAAGTTCATCCAGTAATCAAATTTTTTAATTTATATTTGTTTAAACTTGTATGCCGTAGGTGCAATGATTAAATTAGGATTTTTAGATGGTGGTAAAACTTAATGCATATTTAAAAAACCACATGGTGAACAAATGAATTATAATAGTGACACACTTAATTGAAGAAACGTTTAATTTCTCCCATTTAGAAAAATTAATTGATCTGTTTCGTTATTGTAGAAAAACGTTTTATAATTCCATTTTTTCGAAAATAAACTGTAAAAAATATTTACTGTAAATGATAATTGCTACAAAAATTGATAATATTGTAATGTCAGAATAAAAATGAATAAGATGATTGTAATGAAAGTTAACTTCCATAAAAAGACAGAGTAGATAATACATGCTCTAAGGGAATTATGTTGTCACTTTAATGACATATAATTACTTTAACTAGTTTCCTATCATTTTCTTTCATTATAACGACTTTAAATGACGGCACAATGACAAAATCTCTTTTGAAGACATTTCCTATATATTGTAACAATTTTTTCGATAACACGATGTCATTTTCACACTCTATTCTTACTTATCCTACAGAGACACAAAACCATTTTACATATTTATACTTTAAAGACATATATACATTAAAAAATAACTTTTAAACAAATCAACAATCCCTTCGTTTTTTTAACTTTTTTCAAATATGTTTCCAAAGTTGTTCTACAGATAATTATCAATAATGATTTACATTTTATCAAATGCAACACTGAACGACTTCATGATTCTGGGAAATGTTTCATTTTTGTTTGTATTATTTTGATGACCTTCAAAGTACTTTCCGATACAATTTACGTAACATTTTAATACACATTATTAGTTTGCATGTTTAGGTGAAATCATTCGCAGATTTCTCTGGAAAGAATTATTTCCCATGTCTTTGATACACCCTGTATAAGAACCGGTTCACCATAAAGTCCGTTCAGGTTGTAGCTACAAAGTCATGGAAGATTGTCCAAACTATGTTTTCCTTTCGATCATAAAATAGGTATTCTTCAATAATAAATAAATCTCTATTGCTCAAATTTTTTGTAAATGCCTCGTATAAAGATTTATTAGACAATAGGGCAGTGGTAAACATTAATGATAGAATTTTTTAAATAAATTTAACTTCATTTGCTCGCACTTAATGCCATAGGAGTTTTGTGATCTTGAAGAAACAAATTGTACTTGGTAAAGTTGAAAATATGATTTAGAGGAATAGAAATCTAGATGTAACTTACGACATTGCAAAATGTCAAGAACTTCAACAGGTTTAAACAATAATAACAAAAACGTATGCATTTAATAGTTTTATATTTGTCAACAATATTATTTATTTATTATTCAATTACATATCATACCAATTTTGACTCGAAACGTGAACATATTTAAGAACTAGTTAAAATGAATAAATGATACGTTTATACCTCCAAAGAAAATGAAGACAGTGATAAGCATTTATATAATTTTTAATGGTATAAGAAGCTTAGATAAGAAATTTTAATAGATAAATAAAAAGTTCTAAGATAACTAATATTCATCTAATTCAAGTTAGCAATATTTATTACAGATTTAAAGTAAAATCATATCCTAGATTTGAGACGGATTTACACTGTAATCTTATTAAAGATTCCTTATGGATTTAACACTAGATTTACCAAGCCAGTCAAAATGACTGGTACACAATTTTTTCCAAAAATTCTACGGGTTTATGAGAAAGCCGTAGAATAGATATTCTTTGTCCATCGTATAAAACATAAATTACCAAATCTATCATCTTTTCCACGTCTTAATTTTCCTTGCTTTAAGGTACATATTCAACATATTTAAATATAATAGATTTCACGCTGGTAAATCTAGTGTTAAAATAAGATATAGATTTACATTATAAGTCTCACATCAGCATACTCATTGACTACCATTCGAGTCGCTTCATACGTGATGCTCTGTCAGGTAGAACGCCGTTGTCCGATATCGCCAACGAGCCGTGTTTGCGGGCATTGACCTTCAGCTAGAGCTCCGTAGAATATGAAATTTCAATGCCGTGTGTCGTAAAAAAAAAACGCAAAGCACAAGGAAGTATTCTTTGCATTCTTATAAAATTGCAGTACATTATGAGAGTCTGATGCATGCATTTCTCATTTCAGTTACAATTTTTTACAGTGGTTACATATGAGAGGGTAAATAATGCAATTCGAGTGAATCCATCTCCTGTTCTTTGAGAAATTTTAAGAGTATTAAACGAAAATTGGGAACATATTATTAGAACCACCTTGGTAGATCTATTGATTGGTATTTATAATTATCGGCTTCAAAGTAATAGATAGTAAGAATACTTTGAATACTTTGACTGTCAATCAGATCATATAGAACTTTTAAGTCAGACATATTTATCGAAAAATGTAATTACTAAGTAATTTTAATCCGTTCGAGATCAATGACAATTCAGGCTTGTGATGTAGCAGCTAATCGGAAAGATCAATCACACATCATGTTTAATTATGATAAATTTATTGCTTCAGTTAATAGGCTGAGATTAGTCATAATTATTGATCATCATTTGAAAAAGTTAAAAATTGAAGCTTTTTAAAAATACAAATTTACACTTATTCAAAGTTAAGACTACGGTATTAACATAAAATCTACTAAGCCGGTCAAAAAACAGTTCCAAATTTATTCTAAAAAGTATCTAAGTGAATAAAGTGGCACGATGTAAATATTCCACTTCTATCTTATAAAACTTAAAATAGTAAATTAACCATCTTTTTCATCTCGCCATTTCTTTTTTTCTAAAGTAGTTATTAAGTATATTCAAATTTTAGTAGATATAATAATAGTAATTTTAGTGCTAATAATAGTGTTAATAATTAAAATAATTTCTGAGGACAACCATTTAAAAAAACCCTTGCCTCAAATGAGCTAATTGTAAGATTACCCGAATTTTTCTTATCAAAGATGTAATATAAATCGCTATCTAATATATGTGTGAAACTAATAAAAACACTGTCATATTTAATTGACCTTAGAACTTGTTAGTTTAATACGCTCACAACGATGCTACTCACATTTTACAACTATTATTTACAATTCGTTCTATTTAACACTAAAACTATCGACGTTATATCTACTAAAATTCAGATACTTAATAACTACTATAGAAAAAGAGAAATGAAGAGGTGAAAAAGACGATTAATTAAGTAATTTAGGTTTTATAAAGTAGAAGTGGAATATTTACTTCGCGGTTACCCTATCAATCTAAACAATTTGTAGAAAAAATTTAGGGCCGGTATTTTGACTGGCTTGGGAGGTTTAGTGTTAATAAACGAATTTATCGCACTACATATTTGATAATATTAGGGGTACCGAAAAGTAATCAAAATTGGAGAAGTGAAAACTTAATTGGAAACGTTTTTCAACAAAAAATCGAAGGACTTTTTTAAAGATGGGAATCGAATAATTACCTTTACGCTGGTAAAAAGTGTTAGAAAATTGGAGAAATTATTAGTATTTAAGATTTATTTAATAAATAAATGTTTTTCACCAGCAAAAAAAAAGTTTTGATTACTTTTCGGTACCCCTAATACATGCATTCCGATGTGACATTTAAATATGATCCACTAGTGGTACACACCGGCGTTAATGTGTTCATTTTAGAATACAGCATTGATCACAAATGACCAACATGGTAATCGATGTATTATAAGTTTTGTATGAAGTACTCGAAGTTGTTGGTCATAGAAAGTGTGGGTACAAGTGTAAATACAACAGTTTTATTGCATTATTGTAGATCATGTTACTGAACAGTGTGCCGTGTATTGCGCTGTGTTACTTAGCCGTAGCCGCGTTACTCGGTGCGTTTCTATTATTCCTTGGAATATACTTCTACGCTCAGTGCACCTTGGGAATTTGTAAAAGCAAGAACAGAATGGATGGAAAGACTGTGATAATAACTGGATGCACTTCCGGCATTGGCAAGGAAACGGCGAGAGATATAGCGAAGAGAGGCCCGAGGCTTATTATGGCGTGTCGAAATTTGGACGCTGCTAATAAGTTCAAAGGTTCGTTTACCAAAGAATTTCTATCGCAGTTTTCATTTACTTTCACTGTAGTTTCTCCTCTATCTGCAATCGAGGAATTTCATTGGAATTAATTAACATTGAATATCTAATGTGAACAACGTAATTGGCTAATTAAACGTTGAAGTGACAATAAATAATCTTTTTACTGTAGCAGATTTCTTAGAACGCTGTAGAGATGTTTATCGTATATAGTACATTAGCTATTATCTTACTTCTAACTATTAATAATGCGATCAATTTCCCTGTATCGCACGTAATAGACTTTTCCATTTGAAGAGTAAAGAAAATCTTACCTCTATTTAACAACCTTGACAAAACAATAAGCAATTGGACATGTCATTTTTTATTTTTTCATCGTATAGTAGTAAAAATCTTAAATTACAGCTTGTGCAAGTTATTTTTCCAATAGATATGCCCATATCGATGAATATGGATATGTGTATTTTTTAAACTGACAAAAATGGTTAAATATAAAAACAAACTTGTTACAGTATACTCTTGACTTTTAGATGGCATGGCATTAATTTTTGTTTTTTTTATATTCAGAAAATTACCTGTTTTGTATGTCAAAGAAGTTTTATCAGACTTTCTAAAATCCAGAATTATACGAATTTTGTCGCTCAAAATTACATGTAATGCAGCAATGGTTCAACAGATTAATGTTATTTTATACTTCTTGCCTATTGTTTTTATCTGTTCGTCAGGTTTTTCCCAATGGGAAGAAATCTATTGTAATTTATTCTTCCGTAAGTTCAAACGATTCAAAGAAATGCGAACTACTTCCTTAACACATAAGAAAATGTTTATTATTTACTAAATGTTTGACGTATGTGAATTACGTATCAAGTAATTATTATTAACATCTTCCAAAGTATGTATATCTAACATTTCTATTGATACTATACATAAACGGTATAACTTATAAAAAAACACTGTTTTTTTTATCAAACTCGAGACAATATGTGTGCACAGTAAATACATATTATTGCCTGTAGAATTATCACAAAGAATTTGTTAAAAAGAAATTTTGTAATTTATTAAAAAATGGAGTGTAGGACAGAAAGGAGTTTAGGAACTTGAGTGTGATTTTTTTAACGGATCGAATAAAGATTAAATAGCAATCATTTGCAATATTTAGCCATAGATTTTTAGAAAATATACATCTGGTTCAACTAATTCTCTTAAAAGGATTCCTCTAACTTCAATTTCTTCTAAAATACTCTAATCAAAAAAGGAATTTCCTTTAGATTGAAACAATACAAAATGTATTCCCACAGACGAATTAATAAAGGAGTCCGGCAACAACAACATCGTCGCTCGAAAGCTCGATCTCTCTTCTTTCACGTCAATCAGAGAATTCGCTGCGCAAATTAATCGCGAGGAGAGCAGGTTGGACGTGTTGATACACAACGCAGGTACCGCTGAGACTTTCAGGAAAAAAGTTTCGGCGGATGGCCTTGAGATGACCATGGCTACGAATCATTACGGTCCATTTTTACTCACGCACTTGTTGATAGGTAAGACAAGATTCTGAGTGAAAAATATTTATGCCTTTGTTACGTAAAAGTAACACTTTAATAGCCGCACGTCTACGCAGTCAAACGTTGCCAAGGGCTGGCAATATTTTTACAGAATTAATTTAAAAAAAACTATATTAAAATTAATAGAAAATATTATGATATCAAAGATGTAGCGATGAAAGACGAAGTCAATAGCAATATCCATGCTTGTTTACATTCATAATTCATTACACAGAGAGTGTGGTACTGGTCAATAGTTTTCAGCCAGTTATTCCGGCTATCACACACATGTTGTGTGAGCGGCCATTAAAGTGTTAATATGCATGAAAACTCATTTTAATATTGCATCTACTGATGATTAATCAAATATATTGGACTGGGGAAAAAATTTTTTTGGCATTTTAATACATAAGTGTAACATGTTTTTTCATGTTCTAAATGAAGTTTATTAACACGTTCCGTGCCACGTGGGGCGTATACGACCCCCAATAAATTTTCAGTTCAGGTTTCTTGCACTTCTCAATGCAAAACAAAGAATTTTATTGTGAAAAATATATTGTAAAGTTCAATGTAGGCATTTTAACCCATTCACTGCCAACTACGAGATATCTCGTGGTTGCACTATAAGAATTAATTAATAATTTAGCAATAATGGTCGAGTGTGTATAGTAATTTTGAAACAAAAATGCTCTTCGTGTCTGTATAAATGTCGAAATTATATTTTTGACTCAACAAATTAATGTTCTAAAGCTTTTCTGTCGTTTTCTCGAATTTTAACACGCAAGGTAATATTTGTTTAGTTTTTCTGGCAGTGAATGCGTTAATATCATGTATAGTGCAAAGAAATTTATTTAATTGTAAAAGTGTGGGTCGTACACGCCTCACACGGCCTGAACGTAAAATCTTAAAAAATGACCTGGCATGGAACGTGTTAAATTCGTTATGTTCTGCCACCTTTTACCGTTTTTTAAGTAAAATCATAGTCTCGTAATTATAAAACTTTTGTGATTTCTGGTAGAACCTTTTTTTTACCTTGATCCTAAAATACGAAGAAACCGTTTCGTTAACTCAATATTTAACATTAACGGTATTGGAATTTGTATATTTATTCTTGCCATAAGAGGTCTTTTGACCGGTTATGAAAAGTCTTTATCATTTTTACGTAATCAAAAAATCAATGTATTCATTGTTATGTAATTTGTAAATCGTTTCCTATTTCAGCTCGTTTTGTATTGCAGCAAGTTTAGATTTTTATCTTATTTTCAGACTAAAGTCTGAACTTTGCTTACGAAACTTGTAATTTGCTATTCCATTTTCTGTTTTCAATGAATTCATAAAGCACGGCAATAATTTAGTTATAGTAAATGGAATTTTGAAATGACGTTGTTTAACTGACGTTTTTTTTAAGCCACAAATTATTTTGTTTACCGAAGAACAGGTTTCGATGATCTTTCGATAATTCTGACTAGAATACAAACATATATCGTGTTTAACCGAAAGATTTTTTTATATTCGCCTTGAACACCTCTTATGATTTATCCGCTCATTAATTCTACTTTCAAGATGCAATTATTTTATTTACAATATGTTGTATTTCACAGATATCGATTTAAGCCATTAAAAGTTTCGATCTATATTTATCAATCCGACATATTTACACATCATAGAGAAATACAGACACCATTACAGAATTAGAGTTCAAAAGCTCGGATTCCCAATCAATGGGCTGAAATTTAACACTAAAACAACCGAGATTGTCACAATGACCAGTCCCCAATAATTTCCAAATTTGAATATTCCTGAAACTTCTAATATTTCCATTTCTATATCATTAAACCTAAATTACTTAATGAGTTAACTGCGGAATTTAGTTTTATGAATCCTTCGCAGGATACGGAATTAAAATCAAGCAATGACGTGTATATTCGCCGGAATGCAGGGAAAATGTTTCTGTTATAAATTTTACGAAAAGAAGAAAGCAAAATGTGTAAAAATTACATTTTAATCCATAAGAAATTGGCAATTCAGTATTATAAAGACTACCGCGATAGAACTTTGGATCGACGTGTATACACGTCAAACGCAGTTAATTGGTTAATTGATCATCCTTTCTACATCTTAATAATTCTTCTGCTGTGTTAATATTTCACAAATTCTACAATATCGTAAATAATTAATTCTTCTAAATTCCTCAGCTTAAATCATTCCTATCACAAGTCTTCCAGCTTCTTATATAGAAAAAATTCCCGATAGAAAAAAACACAAAATGACGGGATATTCTTTTCTCTCTGCAACGACAGATTTGTTGAAGAGATCAAAGCCAAGCCGCATAGTGATCGTTGCATCGGAGCTGTATCGGTTAGCCAGATTAAATCTGAACAATGTCAATCCAACGACAACATTGCCGGGCTATCTTTACTACGTATCGAAGTACGCGAACATCGTGTTTACGTTGGAGTTAGCACGACGTCTTGAGGGCACTGGAGTTACGGCTAATTGCCTTCATCCAGGCCTAATAAATACTGGGATTTGGAAGAGCGTACCACCTCCGTTTTCTTGGATTTTGAATTTTTTGCTTAATACCCTCTGCAAAACTCCTGAACAAGGAGCACAGACTACCGTACACCTTGCTGTCTCTGATGAATTGAATGGAGTCACTGGAAAATACTTCTTGGATTGCCATGTAAGTAGAGTTTCTTGTAATTATCGTTATTTTAATGGAAAAATGTCGTATATCAACTTTTACCCAAGTGAAGTTGTAACTTCAAGTTGTAAGAAAGTTATTAATATGTGCAAAAGGTAAAAACAAAGTAATTTGTGAAATTTTACATTTTGAAGGGCATCTGAGGAAGTTTAGTTTGTCTGTAAAAATGTATGGAATGTTGAACGAAAAATTGGAATTGAAATTACATTTTTATTGTTTCGATGACATAGAGTTCTGATGGTGTTTGATTTATTTGACGCTATGGAAATTAAAAGTGGCTTTACTTTATGCTGGTAATAGGCAGAAACTTTCTTGGAACTTTGGAAAGTTGGGGAATAATTCTTTTGTGTTATAATTAAACCTAGATTACATATAATAATTAATTAGAAATTAGTTGTATTTATCTTGATTGGTTCCTATCATTACATTACAACGTTAGTACTGAATATAAAGACCTGCAGTCCCACATTTACAGAATCGTATTTGAAATAATTGAGTTACTATCATTGAAACTGAAAAATACCAATGTATGCTTAACACAGTGTTAATTGAAATTTTCAAATTTAGGAACACGGTCTTTCAACTGGTGCTCAGGATGCATCGAAAGGTAAAAAGTTCTGGGAACTCAGTGAAGAAATGGTGAAGCTCCAACCGACAGATCCAAAGATTTGAGCGCATTATTTATACGTCACCTTATGTATCACGAAGCATCACATGCAGCATAAACATTACTGATTTAAAAATATTCTGAAAGAAATATGTAAAACTTGACGCATCATATTAATACGAGATCATAATAATAAATGTTTTTTTTTTTATACTTTGATAGTTTTCTACCTTGCATTTGTAATAAATGAGACGATTGAAGTGGAAGAATCTGATGAGAAAGGGACGAAAATAATATGAACCATATGTCATATTTATAAAAGATATTCTTTTGTACATGACGATCCTATTAATCATGTCTTTATCGCAATTCTTTGTCTCCCAGGCACAAGATATGTAATTCTAAATATCTGATATATTTCTCATTTGATTGCCCAATGAATATTATTTAAAAACATTTTTCTAATATATTATTGTTTACCCCAACAAATGGAGATTTAAATTCTATTGAAAATGATGAAGCTATTACGAACTAGTTTAGAATATGTGCTAAATTCAAATTATTCATTTCTCACAATGTACAGAGTATATAAAAATTATTTCATTTTTTTATTAACTATCAAGCATTGTTTTACACCTTTGAATCGGTACGCATTTGCAAAAAAAAACAGCTAAAAGCAGCTGATCTAATTTTGAATTTACTCATCGCATCGCATGCGCGGGTAAAACGTTTGAAAGCAGCCATGAAAGTCATGGAGAAATTAACCGTTTTTCTTAAAAATTAATGCAAAGTTGCAATTGTATTGGCTCTTCAATCGGAAGAATTTCGTTCTATAAGAAATCGATATCCATGTTCCAACGTTTAAGTTTCATTCGTTTATTCAATGATTACATATAATGCGCATGTAACCACTTTGCTTTTTTGAATTATCAAATCAAAATCTGATATAAGTACCATCTGTGGTAATACCACATTGTAGGTAAATGATAGTACTATTTTTTAGCGATCGTCAATAAAGAAATTATGTAAAAACGACACTCACAGCAGATTCCAAATGAGACAAGAGAAAGAGACAAGTGCTCCCTCTGACAACAGTATCAATAAAATTAATATTTAATAAAAATTGTGCAGAAACGAGTTATAAAATAATAATTTCATTTTTAATATACAGTTAATGAAACAAATTTTTGTAACAATCGAAATTGGCAAAGTTATCTATGGAAAAAAGTGATCTTAATGATCAGACACTACCCGCCATCACTATTATAATGATCATTGTAAAAATTTGTTTCTCTTTTTTTTTAAGACAAATGACAATGTTGAAGCAAAAAACAGCATTTAATGGGGCAGCATATTTCATATTTTTTATAGAAGACACTAAATTTGGTGTTACTACCGCCCCCTACAAATAAATGACATTTTTCTCGAAGATTTGGTAACGCTGCACCGAAATTGGACACAGTGATGCCAGGACGTGGGATTTTCTCCCACGTGGGACTCATCGTGCGCATGCGCATGCTGACGTCACAGCTCGACAGCGGTTGTTTCCATGGACGTATCTAGTAAAATGTCCTCTTCCTGTAATTTCTACCGTATTTCAATTGTCACAGGGGTCTAACGATACCCCATATTTGAGTGAAGTATATACGTTACTGAGAATTGGGTAGCGCGCACGGGTGGGAAAAATCCCACGTCCTGGCATCACTGATTGGACACCCTGTACCAAATTAGTATTGTCTAACTTCACTCTGTATGAATTAAATGTGGCGGGAGTCTGATAATAACTTCGATATTCTCAAATATTATAAAATAATCGAGTAAATTAATGCTTCAATATTTTCGTTCTTTAACAACATTTTCATGAGTCAATTCATTACAGTACAAGGTAATTTGTAAACAATATTTTCATTAAATGTGATGTACATTTTCAAAATTCAACTTATTGTCGTTCTTACAGAAGTTGACAATTTCGTTTTCCTCTATCATGTTAATTATTATTCAGATACTGATGAAATACTTTTAGTGTTAATTATGTCTACCTATTTTAGTTGGACAATGCGGAAATCAAATTGGATCCGCATTTTGGCCATTAGTACTCCACGAATATGGAATTCAAACTACAAGTGGGGGTGTAAATTTACTTAAAACGCAGCGTAATTATGTTAAGAATTTTAATGATTTGTACGATGCATTTGACAGCTTTTTTTACATACCAAAAGGTATACCCAATGAAAACTTAAAAACTGTAGCTGATTTAAATAGGGCAAAAGTTAAAGCCAGGGTACTTATTTTTTTTTAACATATACATACAAAGAGAAATAAGCACTATTTAAAGTAATTAATTTAAAACAATTTCGGAAACACTAATTTTCTTGTACAGGCAGTGTTAATAGATATGGAAGATAGCGTTGTATCAAGATTTAAAAAAGGTCCTTTACATGAATTATTTGATCAGACTTGTATGGTAACAAATTATCCAGGGTCTGCAAATAATTGGTAATTTTTTAAGTATTTAACAATAATGGCATGAGTTACTTTATTCTTCATTATTTAGATTTTTAATTTGAAATTTATGTACATGAGCTGTTATTTTTGAAAGTACAAGTCCAATTTTTATAAAATTGTGTTTATGTTAATCTAAGTTAGCTAAACACAGTTGTCTGCTTTTGCCATTTCAAATGACAAAATAGATCAAATGAAATATTCGTATAATTTTGTGCAGAACGTTGTTCAACTGTTACATCAAAATGCTATAACATAAAAGTATTTATATGAATTCTTAAATATCTAAATATAAGAAGAAAGAGACTTGCAACAGTTTCAAGTGTCACGATTCATATATATTTATATATGTGTAACTTTAAGGGCTATGGGCTATCATACCTATGGTACAGAGTATCATGATCGTTTAGAAGATAGTATTAGACGCACAGCTGAAAAGTGTTGTCGTTTACATGGTTTTTTACTTATGCACTCACTTGGGGGTGGTACTGGTTCTGGATTAGGAACAGCTACCTTAAAATTATTAGCTGATAACTATCCTAGAATAGATAGGTACTTATATTCTGGCACTTATACCAATGAGAATTATCATATAATTCATCGTATAATTATTTGTGTGAAATATCAAAAGTAATATTGGTCTTAATTTTATAGATTGGTATCTTGTGTATATCCAATATCCATGCAAGACGTTGTTACAGCACCTTACAATGCATTATTAGCTACAAGAGAACTTATAGAATATGCAACATGTGTATTTCCAATTGAAAATAAATCACTTTTAGATATATGTTTAGCTCAAATTGTTAAAAAGGATAATACAGATCAAATGAAATATAATATTTTATCCAAGCCATTTCACGACATGAACAGTATAATCGTAAATATGCTCCTTCATTTAACTAGGTAATACTTCACGAAGCTCATTGAATGCACTTACCACATTTCTTAATTTCGGGTCTTAAAATTTGAAAAGAAGATCTACTACATGAAGTAATAAAATAATTTTGTAAAGCGAGAAATGGAAGCAAAAAAAAACTTGTAATTACAGTATAAGACGCATCCAATTTTTAGACCCGAAATTTTTCGAAAATTGGGTGTATTTCATACACGGGGAAGTAACGTAATAAAATAAATAGAAATTTCTTTTTAGTGGATCCAGATTTTCAGGTAATTTGAATATGGATTTGAATGAAATAGCAACAAACTTGGTGGCATATCCAAAACTGCATTACATATTTAGCAGCGTTAGCCCAATATCTCTAACTGCACCACATCTATGTAATATGCAAGGGACAAAGTATGTTTTACCTTTTATTTGACAATATAGAGTAGAATCATTAATATCTTAGATTGCAGGATGAATTGTTTACAAATGTATGGTCGCGAAATAATCAGTTGATTAAAATAGACCCATTATTACCAAGCTCTACTGTTCTAAGTGCTGCACATATTGCGAGGGGATCTTTTTCAGTGACCGATATGAAAAGAAACATCGAAAGGTATTCAATTTTCCCTTACTTAAAATAAGAACTAAAAAACAATACGTGTTTTTGCTAATTTCTTCCCTTCTAGCAAAAATAGAAGTAGTTTATTATTTTCATAGATTTCAGAACAAATTCAAGTTTACTACGTGGAGTAAAGAGGCTATGAAAATAGGATTATGTTCAGTACCTCCGGCAGGTCATCCAGCATCTTTGTTATGCCTTTTAAATTCGTCCGCTATGACTTCATTATTTAAAAATATAGTAAACCAGTTTGTTTTGTTATATAAAAAAAAGGTAAAATTATATTCCATGATAGGTATAATATATAGAGTATACATATATATATATATATTATCAAATACGTTTAACGAATCATACAATTATGGTACAGGCTCATGTGCATCATTATACACAAGTGCAGGGATTTGATAGTGCACATTTTATCGATTGCAAGGAAGTAGTTACAACCTTATGTATGCAGTATGCTGAGATACAAAATCAGAAACGCATCGATATATCTCGACTGAAAATCGTTTAACTTGTTTCAATTACAAATATTTTGACAAGAATGTAAGTGCGTATACCTTGAAGCTGTGATTGCATAGAGTTAAGTTTCTTGTAATCTTAGCTTATTTATTACTTTATACATTTTTATGGTCAACATAATTTAATAAAAATAGTACATCTATAGATAATAACAGAATATGTTAATCCGAAATTAATTATAGTTTGCGCAAAGGTATATTAGTAAATTCGGAACATTCAAACATATATCATGTACATGGTATTTTAAAAGCTTTTTTTAGTCCTTCTAACTCATTTACATCCGTAGTGCCACGCATTTCCGTGCACAATAGTTTAATAGCGTAGTGAGCGGAATATTCCGCAGCTGGCGGTACGATGACATCCTCGTGCGAGTATTATTTCGCGTACTGATACAAATGAGTTAAGACAAAATTTCTTTGGGCATATTTGCAGATAACATTAGCTCATGCAGATTAAATTGCCATTTCACTTATATACAGTTTTAACTAGCGGGTAATTGCGGCAAACCGAATTCATCGACTAAAACGCCATCCTGAAAGAAACATAACAGTAATTTTAAAGTATTCTATTGAGTATTTAAAAATTATTTTAACACACACACTGTGCACTGGCACACATGTGCTAATGAATAAAAAAGTTTTTTAATTTAGAATATAAAATTGTTTCGCTTATTTTTGTTGTAAATTGTCACAGTGGAAAGTAACGTGTATTTGTTAACTTGCATTAAGTACTTCCATATCTATTACTTTATGATATAAACATGGTTGAAAATAAAATATACAAACCTTATTTCTCACAGAACTTGTTCCTGGTTCTTTGTCAGGGGCACTAGGTGCTTTAATAGCATCGTCTAAAAAGCTGGTATCTTCTTCAATTGCTAAGTCGTCACCAAGCGCTTCTAATTCAGCGGCTAATTCATCTTCATCTATTTCTGGCATACCATAACTTCGGCCCATTGCTTCTTGCACTTCATCAGCTTGTTCCAACATGTCTGCCAAATCATCTTGAAGATCCTATTCACAAAGTTATTGTTCGTCATGCAAATAGGATATGGAAGAGATGTTCAGTAATCTAATAATTAATTTTGAGTTACCTCAATATGGTCAATATTGACATTCTTAAATTCTTTTTGCATTTGCTTGACGCCCTCTTTCATAGCAACAACAGTTGCCTGAGTATCTTTCAAAGTTTGAGTTGCATAATTTGCTTGTTCCATATTGAATGCCTGTTGACGTAAATTATCCACCTGCGATTCATACATTTTACGTTGCTTGAGAACTCGTAAAGCTTTAGCCTTAACCGCATTCTTTGCAGGACCCTCTCTCATTTTTACCATCTGATCTTTGTATTTTTTTAATTCAGCATCTAGTCTAGCTATTTTTTTCTCTGCAGAATCTGCTCTACTGTCAACCTAAGGCAAAAATAAAATTTTATAATCCGATGGAGCAAATACATTTTGCTATCAATTACATGGCTATTATTAGAATCAAAATCAAAATACCCCACTATCTTTAATTATTTAGCAAAAAATATATGACTACATATTTTAAGATGGTATATCAACACATTTATGTGTAATAAAAATTTCAGTGAACCGCAAAAATTGACCATCGAATGTTACACTTCTAGCTATATAGAGAAGAAATGAAATCATATGAAAATATTCAATGAATTAGTTAAACATTACTTTATACGTATAATTATATCAAAAAATTAAGGTTACATAAAATTAAATGAACCATACTTGTCTTTATTATTTGAGATGACATAAATATTATAACATTCACGTCTGCGAACGTATTAAATGCAGTAAGTACATTTCATGAAAATGGTTTAAAATCGATAATAATCAAGTCATTAGATAATATCAAATTTACTTCATATAACCCCTTAAGTGTTATTAAGATTATTTCTTACTCCAGCAATGCAGTCAGTAAGGTTTGGTGGAGGTTCTTTTGGTTTAGCTCGCCCGAAAAGTCTATTCATGTTGAGAAGTCGAAATTGTTCAAATAATATTCCGTCCAAAACCTCTTCAGTTGAGTTCAAACGTCAAATGGGTCAAATGCGTGAAAAGCGGCTGAATCGAATGATTCATACAGCTGTTCTAGACTGTATATGCTATAGTGACGGACGACGGTACTGTAGATAAATTTTCAGACGTGACTCTAGTACCTAACTGGAAATAAACCATATTTGAAACGATTCGACTGTCATAATGTGAAGTTTAGTGTTTTTGAAATACGGAGTAGCGAAAAGAAAGGTTTTATACGGTTTATTATATTGTTGCGTGGCCGATCAGGGATTTTTGATTAATGGTGTGGGTTGCATCCAGTGGAAGAGGGGTGACTCTCCACAAGAGATGAAGGAGTTTTAAATTAATACTTTACAATGTACTTTTAGGAAATTTGAATATATATATATTAACTAAATTGAACAATAACTTTAATTACGTTAAATATAATAACTGAACAAACAACAACTTGGAATAATATTTAATAATTAGGAACAGAAAATAATTATAATGGCTTCGTATAACGTTATACGTCTAATCGCTTTGAGATCTTGCGCAAGAGAGTCTCGTTGCTAAGTTTGTTAAACAATTCAAACTCATACAAATTTTACAATCGCTCTTTCCTACGAATCAGAGGCTCCTTTCCATTCGATCTCGCAATCCTATTAGTGTTCCGCGGTATGATAGACGAGCGTTTCGTACCGAGGCGGTGCAGTTCCCATAGCAATGTAAAGTAAATAAAGAAAATCAAGCGGAATCAAATCCCCATGATATAATATTGATTTTCCTTCTCATTTGTCTTTGCGGCCTTCGGTTACCCACGCACATCTACCATTTACAATGTCGATAATGTCGTTTCCTGCTGCGTACAAGTTCATACAGTTCACGCGGTAGCGTAACACCTTTCCCCTTATTAGAGGAAAAAGGGAGGGTATTTTATAAAGTAGCCCCCTTTTTCCTCTTATCGCGCCTTGACACAAATCAGTTGACCGTCCCGTTATCATCAATTGTTACTCTAAGCTTGAATTAACATGTTTTATAAATGCTCATACATTAACGTATTGTATGTGATACGTAAATTATGACGTCACTTTACTCTTAAACGCGGTCATGAACTTAACCTTCGGGAGTTGATAAGATAGATGTCGAATGTAATTGAAAAATTTAGGTTGATATTATCGGTTCTACGTTAACATCGCATTTCATAAGGAACGGTTATAAAATTATATATATATACTCATCCCGACCAGGCTATTTACATTTACATTATTCATTAAAACGTCGAATACAAAGAAATTTGAGTTTGAGATACAGTGAAGTTCTACTATGGTTGTGCAGTTCCTTTATAGTGGATCAATCTGAATCATCTAGGATAGATAAATCTGGTCTTATACACGCAGGTTTCAATTTATTTGTATGTACTATTTTAAAATGGCCTTTCTTCGTTTCTATTTCTACAGTAAGGTCGTTAAAAACTCTGTTAATTTTATAAGGGCCTAGCCAATCGCAGTCAAATTTCGAAGTTCTCGGTTCTTTAAGCAGGTATACGTCTTCCCCCGAATTAAAATTGCGTGTTCTAAGAGTCCGATCGTACCAAGTTTTACTCTTTCGTTTTGCACTTTCTAAATTTTGTGCTGCTCTGGCTGAGTAACGTTAAGTCTGTTAAGAAGATCATCTAAATATTGTACAAAGGTGCGTGGTGGCTGTTTTTTTCGAAAATTCTGTCGATATCACTGCCTTGACTCCAAAGACTAATTCATGGGGTGTGTATCCTGTACCCTCATGTACAGAAGTATTATAAGAAAAGATCCCGAACCTAATCCAGTCGTCCCAATCATTTTTACTGCAATAATGTTTAAGATAATTTATGAATTCACGATGAGCCCTTTCAAGCGATCCTAAAGATTGTGGGTGAAAAGCAGTTGAGGTTATTCGTTGAATTTTGAAAATTTTACAGAATTGTTTCATGATTTGGCTGACAAAATTTCGACCCTGGTCAGTATGGATAGCCCTTGGACATCCAAATCTACTAATAAATTGTTCGGCAAGGGCAGAAGCAACAGTTACTGTGTCGATATTACGTAAAGGGATGGCATCCGAATACTTCGTGAGGTTATCTTGTAATGTAAGTAAATAATGGTTTCCTTTTTGTGTCACAGGTAATGGTCCGACTATGTCCATTTGTACTTTCTCGAAAGCTTGTTTGGGGGTGTCAGTAATTTGCATAGGTTGTCTAATTTTAGCGGTGTAGGATTTATTCTTTTGGCATGTAGAACAAGACCGCACAAATTCATCGATTTCTTTTGCCATGCCAAGCCAATAGAAACGTTCTTGTATTAATTGTTTGAGTTTAAGTGAGCCTCTGTGGCCACCCACCGAGGACTCATGAAATTCCTGAAACATCCGAGTACGTTCTGATTCTGAGGGAATCTCAATTTTATCTGTACATACCGTGATTGTATACGAGGAATCATTAAAGATTTCCTTAAGCAATCTTATTATCAAATTATATTGGAAAGTATTGAATCTTTCGGCATCCACTAAAATACTAAATGTTCGATAATTTAAGGAACCTGTGAGAGTCTTGAGGGATTTCAACGAAGACTCAATGTTCTTAAAATCCAAATTTTCATCTACACTGTCCTTGAAGAACAAAAGAAAAACTGAATATTTATTACCAGGAAGACCCATAGCATCACCGACATTAAGACTATACTGGGGTATTTGTTCCCAAGAGGATCCAACTAACCTTAACAAATCTGCAGTAGATCGAGATATTTCGTTGACATTCAGAGGACAAAAATGAACAAGGTGATCCTTTCGCATAATGAGATGTGTTTAGTGAAAATAATAACTGGTAATGAAGACACTGGGTTCGTTAGTCCGTTATTGACTACATTATTCATTAAAACTTTACCTTCGTTTATTTCGGACAGTTTCGCTACTTGCTGCTCATTCTCATGCTCCATTGAGGTCACTTCACCTTGGGCCACACCCGCCTGATCTTGCTTGTCACACTTACCAAGGCTCGCAGCCACAGGTAAAACATCAGGCTCGTCAGCCAGCCCACACAGGGCACCAGTCCACACAGGACACCGGTCCACACAGGACTCAAGAGGTTCCCCACGCCTCAACCCTAACGCAAGATTCTCATCGAGCACCGATTCACCTTTATGACCTCCGAAGCGGGTTCCTGGGGTTCGGATTATATACCCGTTAGCCAACGGAAACTCAGTCTGGGTGAATCTTAGGTGCTCAATGGGGTGTGATCCCTCATTCTCCGGTGAGCAGTCTTTATTTTCTACTAAATTCCAGGAATTTAAATTCTCCCGCGAACAATTAGTGACCTCTTTCTCTTCGGCTTCTGTGTTCCCGCGCGCTAGGAATACAGATGCCACCAATCTATTAATTTCGGCACTAAATATTTCGTCATCCTTTGTGTCAGTTTCAGGATCCGTAATTGGTGTCTTATTTGCGCAAATAAGCACCCCTTCCGGACCCCTAGAACCAACACAGGACTCGGAATCGGAGTGTTTCGACCGTGTTTGTGAATTTGAGTCTTGATCGGTACTAACTGGGTTACGCGAAAGTGTGTCAGCATTGGCATTTATTTTCCCAGGTTTGTAAATAATTCATAGTCATACTCATTCTCTGTACTAAGGTAAAACAATGACCATACAAATGTGGTCGGAGATACTCTATTCCGAACATAATTGCCAAAATTTCCTTCTCCTTCCGTTTCTCTCCCATACTTTACTTTTCCAACACAGCAAAGTCACTACCGACCCGGCCGGGACCGTTCTCTTGGCGTTACGTTCGATTCTCTCTGAATTTTCGTTCGAATGCCAGATGATGCTGCCTCGGTTTCGTTCGAGAGGACAGACATCAACGATACAAGAATTTATAGAGAAACACCAAGAGCAACACCGCCTCGTATATCGGTAGGGACAAAGTAGCTCGTATGAAATTCCTCGTCTTCCACCATTCTCTGTCGGCATGTAAAAGTATGTTCGAGCATGCCGATTGACGTTCGACCAGTTTTGGTGTTTGTTATTAGACTCCAATGCATAGCTACGACGGAGAGTGTGAAACATGCACGTTCGATATCGTAGACTGTGCTCGTTCGAAAGGAATTACGACGGCTTTCTCTCATAGGGCAAAAGTGGAAGATCGACGGGTTTCGTTCGATGGAGAAGTTGACGGAGTGCGGCAGAGAC
Organism: Cerceris rybyensis; assembly: GCA_910591515.1. NCBI lineage: Eukaryota > Metazoa > Arthropoda > Insecta > Hymenoptera > Crabronidae > Cerceris > Cerceris rybyensis. The sequence goes on from OU342795.1 coordinate 12,393,689, forward strand.
AAAGAGACGTGTGGCGATTCTGTACACGCATCGTCTGTCCTCGAAGACTGGGAATATGATACATTTTCGTTCGACTAATTCCCATTCTTGTCTAAGAGTTCATTCCACTCATCTCATCACACTACTACTCTCGTCCTCATAGTCTCTCTTTCCTCGCTCTCTCGTCACACACACTTCTTAATACAACCAGTACAAGGAGAAGAACCTTTAAATGGAATAGCAATTAAGACCTTCGTTCTGGAAGGGAATAGAATAGAAGGTACGCGTTTCATTGTAATTTTATCGTCCTCAATTTGCAAAATATTAGATAACGTTAATAACGACCCAGCAGCTTCAATACCATTGAGCCTATAAACAACTTTGTCATTTATGAATATACTTTCCGGAATTCCCTCTTTTAGCATTGCGATTCTGTGTGACCCGTTTTCCTGCAATTCCTACACTTATTCAAACCTAGAGAGGGCCTCGTAAATCTGTGGTCTCTTTGTAACAATTTGCAGCGAAATGACCGGATTCGTTACAATTAAACCATTCTCGTTGTTTTGCATCCATAGTGAAAATTCGCGGTCTATTTCCTGAAACTGATAATTTTTTCATTTCTATAGGTTGGTTTTGTCTGATTCTCTAATTTTGAGGCTATTCTAATAGCGAGGCCTAAATCGGTTGGGTTTTCTCGTGAAAGTGCAATTGCGATTGCATCATTACATAGGCCCCTCAGGAATCGATCTATTGCTCCCGTCTTAAGCCAAGTCTCGATACCCACAAAATGCTCTGAGTCGAAATTTTCGCGAGCTGCCAGAATTCCCTGATTCATAATTTCATGAACCCTAACTCCAAATTCTTCTACCGTCTCGTTGTCATATCTGTGAACAGTCTGCAGTTCGTTGTAAGCAACCTTTGCATCGAAACTACCCTCATATATTAACTTTATCGCACGAAGTAATTCATCTACACTTTCTGGCTCTTTATTACCCATTATTCTACCATAAACGTGATATTGTATTCTATTACGGATTATTGCAAGCAAATAAACCTTACCTTCTAGACCAACTAAGGAGTCGGCAAGCCTACATTGGTTAACAAAGTGGCAAACAGAACCAGATTTGCCATCAAAATGAGGAATAAAACTAGCAATCATTTCGAACGACATCCGAGGCACATTTTGTGATGGTGCCGATGTTCCAAAGGGGACAGCTGTTGGTATGGAAGGAGAAATGGCAGAAGAGCTGGCGGAGGGGATAGCTACGTTTCCAGGAATACTAGGAGGTTCCGGAGACTTCGCGGAGGGAGGTAAAGAGGATAAACTAGGAAGCGCGTCGCGAACCTCCTCGACGATAAAATTGTCGTTTCCTTTTAACCCTTTCCCGCGAACGTTCTTAATCCTTCTGAATTTAACTGCGTATGGCGGCATTTTAAAATATAATTTGTGTAGCGCTCTTTCTCTCTCACACACACTCACTCTCTCTCCAGAATATATACGTATATCTTACGAGATCTGACTTACAATGTCGTAGCGGTAAACAAAACGGAAATTGATAGTTGAATCCCTTCGTGTATCGCTCTGCAGGTCGTCCTTCCAACGCTCCGGTCAGGATTACGGTCGCCGTTGATCCTGGAGGTGTCCTCGCTGTAACCCTGGCAGTTCTCTCGTGGAAGGGAAGAAGATCTTGGGGAGGGAAGAATACTTTCTTCGTAGAACGCCTGTGGTCGTCTTCTTCTCCTTCTGGCCGTCAGTATTTCTCCTTCCGGGAAGTTGATGCAGCGGGTAGTATGTGTGCGTGTGATTTCCAGGAATAGTATTTGCACGGTCTAAGAAATCACTCAGCTCTGGTATTCACCCGTGCCTTTGGGAAAACCGTGCCCAAAAACCAAAGGAGAGCGATCGCACTGGAGTTGGTAATCTACCCGTCTCTGGATTGTTAGGATATCCCACCGCTTGCACCAGTTTTGTTGCGTGGCCGATCAGGGATTTTTGATTAATGGTGTGGGTTGCATCCAGTGGAAGAGGGGTGACTCTCCACAAGAGATGAAGGAGTTTTAAATTAATACTTTACAATGTACTTTTAGGAAATTTGAATATATATATATTAACTAAATTGAACAATAACTTTAATTACGTTAAATATAATAACTGAACAAACAACAACTTGGAATAATATTTAATAATTAGGAACAGAAAATAATTATAATGGCTTCGTATAACGTTATACGTCTAATCGCTTTGAGATCTTGCGCAAGAGAGTCTCGTTGCTAAGTTTGTTAAACAATTCAAACTCATACAAATTTTACAATCGCTCTTTCCTACGAATCAGAGGCTCCTTTCCATTCGATCTCGCAATCCTATTAGTGTTCCGCGGTATGATAGACGAGCGTTTCGTACCGAGGCGGTGCAGTTCCCATAGCAATGTAAAGTAAATAAAGAAAATCAAGCGGAATCAAATCCCCATGATATAATATTGATTTTCCTTCTCATTTGTCTTTGCGGCCTTCGGTTACCCACGCACATCTACCATTTACAATGTCGATAATGTCGTTTCCTGCTGCGTACAAGTTCATACAGTTCACGCGGTAGCGTAACAATATCATTAGTAAAATTCAAAGCAGCTATATAAGAATTATTCAAATGTGTCATTATGTCCGAACCTTAAAATGTCTTTTTTATAAGATGCAATGATAAGGAAAACGTGATATTGGAAGTATTCGATTTTTGTATTATCCGTAAATTTGATAATTCAGTTTGAGACACTACAATATGTATCATAATATAACTGCAATTGTCCATATTCGGTACAGTATCGCGTAAATAATTCTTATTGATTGTATCAATGTAAAAATTATCTACTTTGATATTTAGAAATATTAGACATTGAAAAGGGACGAAAGGACTTTTAAAATACTTGAAGCCTCTCGATCCTAAACATATATACTACTTTACAGGTCTATTAATTTATCAATTTAACATTTGCGGAGTTGAGTTTGTCAAAACAATTTAGTATAAGTGATATATATGTTTCTCCATTTGTCTGTTATTTTTGAAAGACTTTTTACTTATATTATACCTCTGCCACAATTTTAGACGGTACTTAATTTTTTAAATTATAATAATTTATTCATTTTTTAACCCTAGAACTACGGAGACAGTAAAAAACTGTTTCCTCATTTTTTATAAAAATTCTCTGAGTTTATAAATGAACCAAAAAGTAGACATTCTATCTTTCTTTTATAGAACGTAAATCTCTGAATTAATCATAATTTCCACCACTTCGTTCCCCTTTTTTTAAAGTACTTATTTAATATATTTAAATATGCTACTTTCAGTTCCGATCATTCTAGTGCTAAACTACAGCACTGTTATATCGTAAATAGTATCAAAATTATAATTTGTTTTCATCACTTGATCGATTCCGATTAAATTCCTTAAACGGAAAAACTTTCATATTAAATAATAAGTTCTAGTAACAAAAAAATATAAGTGGATGCTTCGTTCTAACAAAAAGTATTTAATGCCTGTATGTAAATCGTTATTAACTTCGTCAGAAAGTAATCAAGCGAAAGGATTAATTATAAATTATTCTTTAAATTTCGGAAAGGTACAAAATCTAATTAATCAATAGGCGGCTAAACAGATAAACATATAACAAGAGATAAATACAGGCGGCCATCGACTTTCGCGCATAATTGGTTCCTGAAAATGTGTGCAAATGTTGAATGTTCGAAAGTAGAGGAATACATGAAAAACATTAATTATTGTACGTTAATGTGGTTTCTTTGTAATCTTAAATTTCTCTAACCTCTAGTAGGTAACATTAGGGACAATATTACAATATTAGGAAACCTCAAATAGGCAATGTGTGCAAACAATTTTTGAAATAGTGATAAAAATCTTACAAAAATTAAATTTTAAAAAATGTACAAAATAGAGAATTATGCAACAGTAGAATGCGCGAAACTGGAGAGCCACATGTATATTACACATGTAAAAAAAATTTCTAACGGATATTTTGACGATTCACTTCGGTATCGAGCACTTTTTTCTCTGTCTAACGAATTTTTGAACATTCTCACAATACAATATTTTTGAAAATTCAAACAATATTGGTATATCATGTTTCGTAGCATTTATCGTTAAATGACTTTACGTGTGCGCGATATATTACTTTTTGAGGGATTCATGCGAAAGAGAACAAAGCGGCTATGTAAAAAATATTAGATTAGCTCGGAGCATCGAAAAACCACAAAAAGCATTGCAGTATTACTAATAAATTAAAATATTATGGAAACCAAAAAGTAACGTTCAACAAAGTTCACAATAATATACCTTTGTAATTGTAAATAATATAATAATATTAAACATATTTGAAGTAAAACGCTTTAATTTTATGCATTTAGACTTTATTAAAATTGTTATGTGGAAGTTTAAAACTCGTTTGGTAGAGTAAATATTCGATCATGTGTCTGTTAAAATAGTTTCATAAAAATTAAATTCATTGCTTTGTTGTCTAATGGATATTAAAAATGCCCTTTTTTGCTAATTATGGTTTTCTACTATTGAAAAATTGTAAGGCATACATCAGTAACGAGTTTACTTAATCGCAAAAGTGTTAGTAGTATCTCAAAAGTCCACGCAGCCTGAACAGAAAATCTTCAAAAATCGGTCCGGCACGAAACGTGCTAAAGGTTTTGCTTCATGCCGTCTAGCAGAGGCAAGTAAAAGAACGTCAAAAAGACACGAAAATCGACACCTCGTCGGTACATCGAATACGCAAAATTTTATTGAACACAGTTGTTTTTTTAAATATAGTTTATCGCGTCAGGTAAATATACAAGGTAAGATTCCACAAACCAAAGGATAATTAGTACAAAAATTAAAATAAAACACAATTTCTAATTCAACTTAAATCTAAATTAGATTTAACTTAAACTTAAATCTAACTTATTGTTAGTTTAATCCATTACCCGCTGCATTTCAAAAATACAAAAAAATAAGATCAACTGTATCTGTATAAATCTACTAAGATTCATATTAACCAACTGGAACAAAAAAAAATGAAAACGTGTCCCAAAAAAGGGACATTGGCGAATAATGGGTCAATGCGCTCTAGAATAGGAATAGAATTGTAAAAAAAATATGATTTGAACACAGTTTAAGAAGGAAAGATTGTAGCGCTCGCATCGAGGACCTAGGTAGAAATTCGAGCGATACCGCAAGAACCGTAGGAAAAGTTAGCCGGGGGCGGATGATCGCGAGGGAGGGCTGACGGCGTTTGGGACGGGGTCAACGGTGGTGGTTCTCCCGTTATCGGTGGCGGCGGTGGTGGTAGCGGTGGTGGTAGCAGCGGCGGCGGCGGCGGCTAGGTGTTCACGGCGCGTGCGTGTCCGATGTCGTCGCGCGACGCAGCACCGACGCAACGACGACGACGACGACGACGACGACGAGGACGAGGACGAAGCGGCGGGCCGAAGATCGCCGAGCGCACGGCTACGCGAGACTACGGCTGGTATGGTCTGGCCCGCAGCACGGCCACAGTGTTCCAAAAGTCGGCACGACGCACGAATCGTATTACGTGCGACGCAGAGCCACGAAGCCGCGTCGTCTAATCGCGCTATCCCGGCCTCCGATCGGGTGCTCTGTCGTCGAGCGCAGCCAGGGAAGACGGGCAGACAGCTGGGTACCCGATTAGAAACGAGTCGAACGTACCTCGCGTCGAAACGACGGAAAACTCCGGACACTCGCGAAGGAGGTATACGAGCGCTCTAGAAGCCGTAATAGCATGAGAAGGCATGCAATGAGAGCTCACAAACGAACAGCATCAGAGGACAGGTAAAATATGCGACCTGCCAACACGAGACAACATTAGACGTCGAGTATATCGTGTGCAAGATCTTCGAGAGGAAGAGTCAAGGTGGTGGTGTAATCGGAGTGAAAGGTCGAGCGGAAGTACGTGGGGCACAAGAGTCATCGCGTATAAAAGGATTTTTGAAAACCGTGTCCCGGTGTCTGATACCAACCTGAGCTATCCCTGACCGTGGACTCGTACATTCTCGCGTTTAGTGTCCGCGTACGGTGTTTCGCGTGTGCATATCGACGTGCTTCGTCGGCTTATCGGTGATCGATCGAGTAACCGATACGCTCGGGGGAATAATTAGAGTCGACAACGTCGTGAATTCCATCGCCGCGAGTGTCGAAGAATCGTACAAGGTAGAGTCTTACGTCTCGAGTAATAACCTATTGGTGTTTGAATGTTTCGCGACCCTTTCGTCGGTAGTCTGTGTTCAGTGATACTCGTGGTGTCGCTCAAAGGACGAGGAAGATCTCGAGCTTGCTCCGAAGTAGCACGCAGTGTGTATCAATTCCAGTGACAGAAGGAAGGAGACAGGAAGAGGGAGAGAAAGAAAAGAGGAGAGATACGGTAGGACGACCTCCTGTTGTATTCGCGTGTCAGTGGGAAGCGAAAGGTCGCGTTGCGCTACGTATTTGGGAGGATTCCAAGTGGTCCAGTGTTCGTCGAGGGAAAAATTATGTTCGCTAGAAAGAAGTGAATATACTAGCCTGAGACTTCTGTCAGATTAAATAATAGAAAAAGTAAGTTTCAGGACACGAGTTTCGGAAAAAGCATGAGTGTCATTGAACGACAAGTAGCTGGATAACGAAGAGCATGCTACGGGAGCAAAGTCGCAACCGAGTTACACGGAGGCGACGTATCGTTAGTGTAATTTAATCGGTTCGAACGGGTGGAAAGTGCGTCAAGGATACGCGTTGGACGGAAGGAAAAGGATCGAAGTGTGCGTCGAAAAGAGCGAGATACATAGAGGAAGAAAGGAAGTAAAGAGTAAAGAGTAAAGAAAAAGAGTAAAGAAAGGGGAGAAAATAGGAGCAAAGATCCAAATATCGGCGTAGTCTGCTCAGCTTCCGGGATTCGTGGGTGTTTTTACGCGTATGCCGTGGATCGATAGTTGTCTCGCGAACTCTAGTCGGCGTTGACGACGTCCGTGTCGGTAGAAACGACCGTTACGTCGAGAATAGTGAATTCTCAATCAACAAACACTAACTGCCACGAGGAGGAAGTAGATAGACAGGAATTAAGGAAATCATCGAGTTTCCAAAGGGGCCTAGTCGGACATTCGATCATTGCGATAGTACCGTGCGGACATTGGACTGTCGGAAGTCCCGTGATTTATGGGGGACTTCACTACGACCAGTCTCTTCTCGAATACCTTATCCAACACAACAAAATCATCCATCGGTAGCAGTATCAACAACGTCGTAACCATAACCACATCCACGATGCAGGACGACCTCTTGATCGAGAAACAAGCCACAGGCAAGCCCGCGCCTCTATCGCCCAGTAGTGGCCTGGAGACCGTAGGTGGACAGGAGAAATCGAAAGACGTCGTCGAGGTAGAGAGTATCGCCATAACGCCGACGACGCCCTCCTCGACCGAGAAGGATATCACGTGTAGCACAACCTCGGCTCTTCAAGGTTTCACCGATCCAGGAAGAGTACCGAGTCTTTGGTCCGCTCCAGAGGATAGCGGTCTTCATGCATTACCAGTAAATGGATCTATTGCAGCCTTTCAAAACTTCCCTGCTGGTGGTCCAGGTGGTCTATTTGCTAATACCGGTGGTGCAGTGTCGGGTGGTACACGTCGTGCCATAACGGCTAGTCACAATTTCCCTCAGCAGCACGGAAACGCTGGTGCACCTAGCAACAGACACGGTCTGCAAGTTACCTCTGCTCAGCAACAGCAGCAGCAACAGCAACAGCAACAACAGCAGCAGCAGCATCAACAACAACAACCACCCCCGACATCGCATCCGGGTGTTTACCTTCCTGGAAAGGGTTACGCCGCTTGGTCCGGTGGACCGCAAGCACCTCAACAATGGGGTGCCGGACCACAGGCTGCAGCGGTAGCCAGTCCTGGGCTTTCCCCATGGAATCGTGGGAGATCGGTGCCGAATCTTCCACCTTTGCATTCGTCTCTTCATGCTGCTGCTGCTGTAGTGGCGGCTGCTGGACTTCCGGGAAGAAAACCGAGCCCTACGTTTCCCGGACATCCGGGTCCTGCGGCTCATCCATCGTGCATTAGCCCGGTGAAATTTCGAAGGAGCACGTCGTATCCGGGGAAAGGCAACATATATCCACCTCAGCCTGCACCCACCTTCGAGGTCACTGCAGCCGAAGAAAGGGATCTTCTGCAGTTGCCACCGTTTCAGCAGGTGAGTTTCTTTTTATTATTTTTGTTACTTTGTGTCGGAGAATTGTGCTTGCGTTAATTGTAACGCATTTGTAAATGAGATCTATTTAAATTGAAATGGTAATTAGGCTTTGGCCGTATTTTGTATTGAAACGTACACTGCGTTAAGCGATGCAAATTTGAAGAAGTCTCAGCGATTTAATTAGGCTACGGGATTTATTTAAAGCAACAGTTGACTGAAGGCTTAAATTTGGTGTATGTATATGTATATCTGTATATAGGTGATGTGTACTTGTATATAGTTTTATTCGCGACAGAATCGATGTTATTGATGTTACTGTTTTTTTATTTTATTGCACTTCGTGCTTATGTTTTCACGAGGTTGATAAAAGGATCGCTTGTTCCGTGTAGTCAGTAAGATTTGGGTTATTAAAATGCTATGTACACGATATGACGGGGAAAAGAATAAATTTAGTTGAAGTAAACAAAACTGGACAGGCAAAGACGTTCTCAGTTTCATTTCTGGAGCTCTACACCTAGAAAGAGTATATTGTAGCGTCTTACGAGACTAATTTTACAATGAGAGAAGGATGTCTTTATGTAAAAATTGCAGGCATGTACTAATTACTATAAAATATTTCGTTATTGCACGTGCTATGACGACGTTCGTAGCTTTGCGATGTAAATCGAATCGTTAATAGATCGAACATTCAAGGAGACAATTAGTGTGAAAAATGGTATTTCTGACTTTAAGCCAAATATTATTGCTGTTCGTTTAATTATAATTATAACTTTTTATTAATTTTTATTATAGCTCTTTCTAAACCCTTGTCGTATAATAACGTATAATAAATGTCGTATAATATTATACAATAACATAATAAAAAAACCTTCAAGTTTTGAAAAACCTATAAAAATTATTATTATAATATTAACCTTTAACGGTCGTAAGTCATCTCTCACGTTACAACAATACTTTGGCGACAGTAGTATATTTCTTTGAAACGTGCAAGGAAAAATTATTCCTTCATGATGGAGATTCTTTAAGGAAATTATCATACATTTAAAATTTACAAATAATCATTTCAAAATCAATAATTTGTAATGTTCCATCAAAAAATAAATAATTTGCAATCTAGTAGAAAATTACGTAAAAAAACCTAGCGAACGATAAGGGTTAATATTATTTTTCATGAAATTATACTATATCATGAGTTACTGATCAATTTTTATTTAACCAGTTTAATTCTGAATAATTGCGTAGGCAGTCACAAAGGAAAGTGTACGGGAAGGGGTTAAAATATTTACTAATTTAAAAACGGAAAATTAAAGTTTGCTAGTTGAGGTTCCTTCACTCTACATTTCATTAAGTGGCATAGAATTTTCTTCAAGCGTAATTTTTGAAATAGATTTTGACTTCAATAGATCACCGTGGATTGTCCTAGATTCCGTACATGCTAACTGTTTCTGACCAAGCCGTTTGCGCCACGAGGCATATTCTTTTTATGCATTGTTATTATTAACCTAATATTTTGTATAAATTGTTACGCGTTCGGTTTATTAGCAAATCATTATTACTCACTATGAACGAACCAACACTATTTAAGGTAGTTCTAGCTGGATTCAGAACTAACAGTTTCTTTTTTCATTAGAAATGAAAAAAATTGCCTAAGAATTAATGCAGGGGCTAACTTCACAGAGGTCATTTCATTCACTTTTTAGACATTAAAAAACATCTTTCTCTATATAAAGTAAAAAATTATGAAAAAATTCAATAATATTCCAAAAGCATAAAATGATACATTGCTAATTTTTTATTAGAATCCATCGACTCGTTTTTCCACTAGAAAAATAAAAAAAGATTTTACATGTTAAATATGTTATTTTTAAACACGATTTATTCATAAACAGTGCGGACGAACTCGATCGAGATTCCGGTTATAATTATAAAATATCATGAAGAATATATTTTTAAAATTTTAAGGAAATCTATCGAAAAATGATAAGTGCTTAGAACTACTTTAAAGAAATACATAACATTTATTTGATGTAACAAAAAATTGGCCTATTTATAAAAGCATTACTGCAATAATAAACATGAATGTGATGAAAGGGGTAGTTCTTCAAGGAAGTAAACGTCAAATGTTAAGATAAATAATGAAATAACGATACTTTTAATCCCAACATTTTAAATTTAAAATCCTTCGTATTTACTTTGTAAAGCCATTTTATAAAAAAGGGATAAACAGTACAAGAAAAAACGAAACTCAGTATATAAATTGTAGTGATAGTGTGAAGACGATTTTGAAGACACAATTGCTATCTTTTGTGCATTCAAGATAATGTATTTGTTCGCGTTAGGTATAAGTAATATGACTGTGAAACTCAATTTTACTCTGCGTTGATAAACATCCCTTTTTTATTCATCCTAATATATTTGAAAGAGCCGATAGTATATTTAAAAAAAAGTTAGTATATGTGAAGTATTCGCTTCGGAATAAGTCCTGAAGAGGAATAAACAAAAGTAACTCAAAACAAGAATGAAATTGCGATTCTTAAATTATATGAATGTTAATATTAAACAATGTTGAATATTATACATTTTTTATAAATATACATGTCCCAGATTCAATTTGTAAGTTAACAGTGTATAATTATATGCCGTTTTAAATTGTTTTCTTTAATGCAAACGTATAATTTCGTTCATGTGGTAAATTGACACGTATCCGTAGAGATAAGTATCATAAAAAGCATCCGTAAACCTACAATACATTTTCAAAAATAAGACCTACTCTGAAAATATACCTTATCATGACTTTTAAGGGCTCGTTTTAACACGTTGAATGCCATGGGGGTCATCCGTGACCGGCACAGTTGAATTCAATGAAATTTTTTTGATTTTTAAATATTCACTCATATGTCAATACATTCAATATTAACCCGTTGCCGCATACTTTTAATTTGACGAAAGTGCTCAGAAACACACGAAAATATTTCGAACTTTTAAAGCATGAAAAATCGCACAGAAGGAACAATTGATATGTTATCTGGAATGTTACATCTTTTTTTCGGCGTATTACTGAGTAATTAACAAATAAATACATTAGTACAAAAATGTGCAGGACGGCTATAGCCGTCATTTGCGGCAACGTGTTAAAATATTTCTGTTAGAAAAGTAAAGTATCACTGAGCACATAACTATTCTTACTTTTAACATTTCTACTCTATAAAGGTGTGATTTTGAACCTACCAAAATTGTGGTGGCATTCAATGCCTTAACTCTACAAGACCTAAGTATTTTCAAAATTTGTTCACGTCAAACCACCTAAAGTCAATTCAAAAGCACAAGAGGGTAGACATTTTCAATGACCAATCATGATGTTTGACCACGATTGGTTGGTTATTTCTAGTTTGTGACGCTTTTTCACATATTAGACAATGTATCGAAAATTAGGTAGAACAGTGTAAGCAGCAGATTCGGAATTTACCGAAAAATCGTTACAGCGGTCCAGTTGGGCTAATGTTAGCCTTATTAGGAAAAGAAGACCTACTGCCCTTTTTGGATATAAAATTAATATAAAACTGGGTCTTATTTTGGAAGAAATGTGGTGGTGCTAAACAAACCGTTGAAAATCAACAGAATTCCCTTTTCGTGTGCTCGCTCCAAAGTAAACTCTAACGTAAGTCTTCCTCCGACTTTTTCCTCGGGTGGCATTGTATTATCGACCGTTGACCAGCTACGGTAAAAGGCCACACCGTAAAGCTGCAGAGGCGATCGTGCAGCCCGTCGAAAAAGTGTATACCGGTAGCTTTAACTTCCGCAGTTTCGTTGGTGCACGCACTTCATGCCAGGTTATGCAACTACTTCGAGACTTGCATTTAAATTTAGCCGGTACAACGGCTGTTTCAACAGTCTCTTGCTACACGCCGTGACGTCGTCATTTTTAAACGGGACACCGTTTGTCGAAATTTAAGGAAATCCTCGAAAAACGACGAAACTCGCGAATTACTTCCTGTTCTCCGTTTATCGCTGATTCCGCTGCAAATTTCTTTCTCGTACAACACTCTGACCGAGTGTTTTCACGAGCTGAGGATAAAGTATCATGAAACGTTGTATTTTACATTTTAATCCTGAATAATTTGAATTTCTTGTGGTATCTGGTTTTACGATTGAATAATTAGAAAATACTATTTTACCCCTGAGACTTTGAGGTAACGCAAGACACGTCTAAGCTTCTATTCTTCAAAGTCAAATTTTTAACTTTGACAAATGTTATTATTTAGTTCAAGAAAATCATCAAATTCTTTATAAATCAATATTTAAAATGTAAGTTTAATCCGTCATTTAACCAGTTTGCTGTGATTGACGAGTATACTCGTCATGGAGAAACGGGAGAATTTTGTGTTCGACAAGAATACTCGTCATGCGTAGAAGTTAGCGACCACTGATGATTTCATTTGTAACTTTGTCGAAAACTAAAATATACTCGTACATTTCAAAATATTTGTGATACTTCGGGGCCATGCCGAAATTAAACGAATAACTAAAAAGTATAAATAATTTGAGGTAGATTTATGCTCATCTCTTGATTTTTGTGACCCACGTAGGAGCGCACTTTCGAAAAAAGTCACCACAGTTAACTTGTTAAAATAGAATTTTTATGATTTTCTTGAACTAAATTGTAATATTTGGCGGAGTTACAAATTTGACTTTGAAGAATATAAGCTTAAATGTGTCTTGAGTTATTTCAAAGTCACAGGGGCCCATAGAGGGTTAAAGTGTTTTCTGTATATTTCATTGTATTACAATGCAGTGCATCGTTAGAGAGATACAGAGATTTTTAACCTTTCGAACTCATCTTTCTTCAGTGGAATTAAAACGATAAGAACCTTCGTAGTTCGTTAGACAGTATTTCGTAATAGGATAGTAGTAAGAATTATAGTGACGGGGTTAAAGGTTCCGATTCCTAAATGTTGGGTCAGAGTCGGTATCGTTGTCTTTTTTAACGAAATTTTTTCGTTAAACGACACTTATATCCTAGTTTCACATAAAACCTCATCACAACTATGTATTGTTGACGCTATAACAAGGTTATCGAAACTAAAGATTATAATAGAAGTTATACCACCTAGAAATAGAAGTAGTACATGGATCTTTAATTTGCAAAGTATTTTCCTAACACATACAAAACTGCAAGTTTTTGAAAATTGCTGTTCAAATAATCAGTAATACAAAACTGGAATTACAAGTACACCCGCCCCTCAATTTACACAGTACTCAATTTATACGATTTCCCTTCTACATGGTTTTTGAATGAAAAGAAAAAAAAAAATTTAATTTGATTTTTTCGCATTACAATACTTATAAATTAACACTACAACTGGCGTAGTTAAATTTACTATAACTCAATACACTGAATAAGTAGTTTAGAAAACGAGGTATCAAAAAGTGGAGAAGATAATTAATTCAGTAATTCATATTTTATAAGATGGACGTATTTATTTACTGTATGGTTCTCCTATAAACTTGAAAAGATTTTAGAAAAAATGAAGAACGAGTCATTTTGACCATATTGATAGTTCTAGTGTTAACACTAGAACTATCGGCGTTAAATCAATTATATTTCAATATATTAGATATGTATGTACTTGGGAAAAAGAAAAATCAAGAAGTGGAAAAGATGATCGATTCGGTAATTCTATATTTTGTAAGATCAACCTACAATGCCTGCTCTATGACTGTACTACAATCTTGGAGACTATTGGAAAAAATTGGAAACGAGTCATTTTGATTTTCTTGGTAGTTCTAGTGTTAAAAGAGTGTCATATTAATGAATGCAATTTTTAAAAATTCGGTTAAGGTTACCTAAGCAACCCTTGCAAAAATTGAACTGTAAACTCATATGTTTTGTGTTTCACTTCTAATATATTCAAGGAAAAAAAGAAAACATCTAAGTCAGAGATGCAGATATTTTGCAAGCCAGAGCCGTTCTTGGAGTAACGTCCCTTACTTCGCCCATACACACAGACGAGATACGTGTATGAACACAATCTCAACTTTTCTTTATTCTTTTCAGACCAATTTACACAATTTTCAGTTCAATTGAACATATTCTTCTATTTCCTATAAATTCTGTTCCATTTTGCACGATTTGTTTAGAAACATATCTACCATGTAAACCAAGAGATGGGTGTTCTGTTCAAACGCTGAATGTTAAAGTGGAAGATGTAAATTAGGGGACAATATGGTGATGCAATTTCCCTTTTAGGCCAGTGAGACAGAAAATTGATCGATGCAAGCACGAATTACCATTATAATTCTGGAACCTGTATCATCAAACTGTGCTACGATTAAATTTCTTAATTACTACGAGAATACCCTTCATATTCTGCGAAAAAAAAGGTACGGTAAAATCAATATCACAAGGAGAGAATGATACTCGTGGTATTTACTTTCCCCTGAACGAACGGGGATGCAATATTATCGACGTTCCGTTAACGCCGATGGAATACTTTTAAGTTAACACTCGTACGGGGATATCGAACGAAGTGGCGGCCTGTATTGGTTAATAATCGACTGCGTTTACATTTTTTAACGTACCCTGATCCTCGTCCTAGAGAGAGGAAAGCTTTCCAGATACTTATTTTGTCGTTGAAGTCTGACCTAATTCCTTTCCTACGTGGCAGTTCTAACAGTGTCTAGCAGAAGTTTAAGCTCAGCTATTTTAACCACTTGTCAAAAATAGACCTGCACATTATCCGAGAGAAATGGCGGATTTCGTTATGCGAGCTATTACCGTTCGTGCACCTTGTTAAACATTTATGCACAAATTCATCGATGGGTTAATGGTTTGCTCTTAGCGGGCTGGTAGGAGGGAGGGAGGGATGGTTGAAGATGAAAACCTATATAGAGCTCATAAGTTATGAAAGTCAGAGTATTTGTACGTCCGTTGAAAAGGGGTTTTGATCTTTATATTTGAAGATTTTATATTTAAAAGATATACAAGTATTCTTTTATGTAATGTATAATTCAGTTTTTGGCGGTGGATTTAATTGTTTATTATTATTATGTTTCTTATCGAATCAAAAGTGGTGGATGTCAACGGTGGCGAGCACTGCTGAATTTAATGAAATTTGTTATGATTTTTAAATGATGATATCTACGTATTTATCAATTCATTCAATATTTAAATATGGACGTTGAAAATGTTAAATATAGTAGAATATGTGACTAGCTTTGGTTTTAATTATTTTGTTCACTTCGGTAGAAATACGTATGATATTTACTGTCTTAATATAAGGCTAAGAAGGTATTTATTTATTTATTTATTAAGTTTAATTTAATTTATGGGGTATATTATTTGTTGCAAAGGAAGAAATGCAATACAGTGCCAATGTTGAGTTACATAGGGAAAAAAGGAAGATAAGGTAAAAAAGAATTAATATGGATAAACAAAAAATTTATAACTAATAAATAGGAAACTTGTAAATTTTTACAATAATTGTATATAATAACTTGTGAATTGTACAATATTTTACTGTAGTTAAATTGAATTATAGTATATTTAAAAGCAAATCAAACATTATAGTGTCTGAAAACGGTGGTTAAGGGAAATTGCAATTGAGGGGTTTGTTAAGGTTAATCCACTTAAATCTTAGCGATGTAGAAGATTATAAAAGGAAATTTGCTTACTTGATGGTGTATTTTGAAGGTTGACGTAGTAAATTTGAACAAAATATTGGCGTTTTTGAGCACCATTTTGAAGAAGTTAAAAATTCATTGTTTGGACTGAACTTGTAGATCCAATGCCAATAATGTAACATTTTTTAAAACGGGACGTTATCGAAATAATGTCTTGAAGTTTTATATAATTTTTAAGAAAATGACGGTAACCATTGATAAATTACGTGAATTACCAGAGGGAACTAAAGTTAATCCAGTTATTGCCAAATTCGTGATCTGATTGTTTTTGGAGAAAGTAGCATCGTGGTGTAAAAATAAAAATAATAAATGAAAATTACTGTTTAAAAATATATCTCAGCTTGGCTACTTAGAAGACATTTAATTTCAAAAACAAGTAAAAACATCTGAGTTGGATAATCCAAGTCCACAAATGGGGACACCGGAAGGAATTTGGTATACCTATATCTATTTTATATAAATTCAATATAAAATAAACTAATTGACACTAATCCAATATAAAATAAATCTAAATAATAGATCGCAGAAATAAATTTTTCAACATTTCCGAAGGGTATACACGCCATAACAATACTAATAAAGAAATTAATTTTTCAATTATGATAATTAGCAAACTGTATCTTTTCGTTGTAATTGAATTCGGTTTAAATCGGAAAAATTTGTTGTTATCTCATCATCTATCTCCCACATTGTGTAAGGTTCAATCAACACGATGACTGTCATGGAGGCCATTGGTGACCGGCAATTCAATGAAATTTCATATGACTTTATAATTGCAATATTTATAAACTTTCTTACCCATTAAATGTTTAAATATTGTCATTAAAAACATAAAAACCCGCTGACTACACATCTTTTTCTGTCCTTAACACTAGATTTACGGATGTTGATATACGTATTTTTCTGAAGTGAGCCAATTTGAATCATGCAAGAAAATTGAAATTTTTTGCAAAGAAAGAAGTTTCAAATCAATTGAAATGAAAGATTTATTGTTAAAAAATTAACCAACCAATATATATATATATAATAGTCGAATTTTGAATGAGCCAAATTGACTCCGTAAATCTAGTGTTAAGGTTTCCGCTGTGTAGAGATGTAATTTTAATAGATAAACTTTTACTTCAGTAAAAATGTCGTAACAACCGATGTACCGTTTAACGTGTTAAGTCCACATATATGTACATAGTTTGAAATGAAGATAAAATTCTAAAAGGACTAATAATAACCACATTCCTTTGCTGTTGGATGGAACAACTTAAATACAGTTTTCAAGTATACACCTTAGTAGGGACTCCACGAAACGTTAATGTGATTGCGAAAAAAACGGTTCGCCGCCTTTTAAAGCCATTAACATACGTGTGCGCGTGATAAGCTGATTAACTACGATATCTCGTAAAAAATTTCAAGGTGAAGTAATAACTCGTATAAAATCATTACAATGTTCGAACATAGAACTTTCTCTGAAATGATCCGTTTAGTTCTCGAATGCAATACTTTAATACTATTTCTGTATAAACATTAATAAATTTTTGGAATTCCTATAACGTAACAATTTTCGCACAATTATTGTTAGTTATAGTTGTAACAAGATGCGTTATCTTAAGACTACGATTATAATTAAAACTAAGTTTACGGGCGTTATATCTAGTATATTTAACACCAGAACTCCTGAACCAGTCAAAATGACTGTTATACAAATTTTTCAAAAAATTCTCCAAGTTTAAATAAGAGTCATAGAGTAAATATTCTATGTCTATATCAATAAATATAAATCACCCAGTCGCTCAAGTTTCCTGCCGCTTGATTCCCTCTTTTTCAAATTATTTAATATATTGAAATGTGATAGATTTAACGCCGGTAGTTCTAGTGTTAAATATATTAGATAACTACTTTGAAAACAAATGGGTCAGTGAACAAAATGTAAGATCAGTTAAGTAATTTATGTGTTGTAAGATCTGCGTGAAATATCTACTGTACTGCTTCTCTATACAGAGAGATATATTGAAAAAACTAGGAACTCGTCAATTTGACGACTGCCGTAGATTTAGTGTTAATAATGACAATTAATTTGATATAATCATATACGATAGGTAATTATTTATTCTTCTATTAAAACGGGCATAAACCAAATGATAATGGATATAGCGGAGAAGAAGGACGAAAGTAAAATCTAGGTTTAACACTAGAACTACCGGCGTTAAATCTATCATATTTCAATACCTACATTAAATAAGTACTTTGAAAAAGAGGGAATCAAGTGATAGGAAACTTGACCGATTGGGTGATTTATATTTAATTAAGTATATAGACATAGAATATTTACTCTATGACTCTTATATAAACTTGGAGAATTTTTTGAAAAAATTGTGTACCAGTCATTTTGACTGGTTCGGTAGTTCTAGTGTTAATCGTTGCAATTTTGCAATAGAGACGAATTAAACGAGAAACGATAATGGAAATCTTGAGAACTTTTCAAGAAAATGTAGAAGCGATAATTAAGAATTTGGATTATCTTTGTAGATATTGTATTAATGGATTTGCAGGAATGTAACTATATTCTTTTCTTATACGTAACTTGTATGTTGAAGGTATAGTGCAAAAGTAAATTAGGCCGCTACTTAATGTTTCTTTGAAAAAATTCGCGGAAAGTTTATTATTAACATATACAGGTCTTTCTCGAAGTTGCACAAACGGCACTATTAGAATGTAACATACGCAAATCGTAGTGTTTAAGTTCTATGTATAAAATATTGACTCTATACCTTTCCTAGTTCAGTGTGTTTTCGTAGAAAACAATGCAAAACAAAGCACCGCCTACGAACATATGCGCCGTTTACTTCGAAAGTGATATAAATTACTTTTCGTAATGAAAAAATTATTTATTTTAACAGAATTATAAATATCCAAGCTAACATGTCCAAGTAAACCTCGAAATAGAAAAAATGGTTTTAAACGCGTTAAAACTGAAACCTTAAATATGTTGATTTAAAAAGAAGTCAACTTATGCTAGTTTCAAAATAAACGGCTGATATATGGAACAAAGTGAGATCAGTTTTGGATATTAGAAACGTACAAAAATAATATAAAATTTATGGTAAAATCTAATGTGGTTCTTATGCATTATTACAATCTCCGTTACTTTTTCCCTCATTGTGTTCATATCAGTTTAAAAGTCATAAACGCTTTGATATTACAACAAAGATTATGAAATTATGTTACAGGAAATCAATTATACAATTTCTATTGTATCAGTGTCAGTATTGAAACGTGCTTCATTGTTTTGATAATAATACGTAGTGTAACTTACTGTGGATTAGTTAACGAAACACATTTAGCTATTTGTCGTTTGGTTAATGTCTATAGACAATGAATGATAGCGTAGAAGTTAATATGTGATAAGCATAATCTAATAGGTAATTAAATGTGTGATATGAAATTGTAACTAACAGCAAAATTCAATTTTACGATATTAATCCTGCACGATTTATATAAATTTATGTGTTTCAATTGCAAATTCGGAGAAATTACTAAATTCATTTTTACCACCTCACAAGGATAAATGAGGACTGATATCAAATTTTATTTTCTACAAAAATGTACGTTTTTGTTCATATAAAGCATAGAAAAAAAATAATAACTGTTAAAAGTATTTAAAAGTTTCTTTTTTAAAAATGAAACGCAACGTGCTTTTTTACAACACAATAATTTTGCTACGAGCATCCGTCATTAACTCTAAATCTAGTAATTTTAAATATATTAAATAAATATCTGGCTGAAAGATGGATCAAGTGATAGAAAGTGTGATTAGTTAAGTAATTTGTATATTATAATATACACGTGAGATATTTACTAAACTACTCCTCTGTTCATTTAACCTCTTGCCCTGCCAATTCTTTTGTGATTAAATGTGCAATAACTCTGAATTAATTACTAAAATAACAATCTAGTCCCTAATTCCGGATATAGTAAATGACTTAACGTAATATTGAATAACATAGAATTAAGTTTATTTTATCAGGACCAACGGATATTTTTGATAAAATAATTTTTGGAGCACATAATTGACTATTCCATTTATCGCGTCACGAGTAGCACTCGTTATTGTACGGCAAGGGGTTAAGAAGAATTTTTAAAAGAGTAGGTACTCGTCAATTTGACGGCTGCCATAGATGTAGTGTTAATGAACATTTCTTTTTAAAATCGTTCCATGAAATTACTCTGCGAAAAGTCCTCTAGCTTCAACTTCCTCGTTAACTGTCCAAGGCTCATCCCAAATTCCGAAGGGGTTGAAGACCAATCAGCTTGACTCCATGAAGAAAATCTTTCCCTCGTTCTTCAGACAAGGACCCAAAACTATTATCGTACTATCCACATCACCATCGAACGAAATTCAAGTATTTTTAAAATACCCATCATTAATAAAAAAATCCTTCCATCCGCAGCGACGACAGTCTCCAGCGGATACAGTTTTCAAACTTAACTCGGATCGCGCGCTCAGAACGATGATAAATCATGCCATCGTTGAAGCGAATCCATTCTACAATTTCGAAATATCTCTCATCAGTCGGCACGGTATTGTCGTTCGCATAGAACTCGAAACCTAAGCTATTCTCCCAAGAGTCCTCGAGACCATCCCGTGGGCCATTTTCAATTACGGCTCTGCTACATGCGAACAATAATAACAGCGAGAGCAGTGGCTCGTAAATCAGAACGAGTTCGCGAGCAATACGAGGACGAAAAGTGATGCCGAACAAGAGCGAAGAAATGGGTGAACTCTCCGATAACTCATCGTTCTTCATTCACCTTGGAAACGAATCGGGGCACGTGCAACGTGCTCCTCTTACTGCCTCCTCGGCAAGAGACTGATCGACGATAGGCACTGATTACACGTGTGTATTTACGCGTTTATGAACAATCGCGCCGCCACGATTAGTGGGAGTAATGTACTATTGGCCCACCGAATGAAGTCACTCGCTAAGTGGTTTACTCCGATTCGTCCGACGCACAGTGGTCGATTTCGCCGAAATCTTGGCCAAAATCCCAAGGAGCTGTTCAATTTAGCTAAAAATTGGTATATTAGTATTATTTCGGTCGCTGATTAAGAATCCGAACTCAGAATTTCCAAAAACAAAATGGTGGCTCTAATATGGCGGGTGCGAGTATTGAAAAATTGTCGGATCGGCACGAAAATCAGTAGTCTTATGTTTTTTAACCTCGTGAAATAAACATATTATTTTGTTAATTGCCAGGTTGATCTTAGAGAAGGATTAGCAGTATTTATTAAGTAAAGCACGATAGCCCGGCCCTATACAACCCGACAAACAAATAACAATAACTCGAAGAATCGCAAAAGTCGCAAGAAAACACAACGAGGTCTTCTTCGGGAAGTTCAAAGTTTAATTTAAAAAAAAACTTACCTTGGACTTTTGTGGACTTCACAACTATTTCATTAGCAAAAGGAAAAAAATGTATAGGATTTATGTTCTGTACCATCACAGTTGTAAAATATTAAATAAAAAAATGAAACCAAGATATTTATAAATTAAAAGTATGATAAATAGCTACCAATACTGAAAAAGTGGATCGTACTTTAATTTCACATTGAAAACGTATTCTCAATTTCGACGCGAAAACGTTACATTATTCAAGTGCCAACTTTGACATTGCATATCTCTAAGAGTATTGTGCAATACAAATTTTTATTTATGGAAAACGATGCTCTGATGTGTTACAAATCAAACGCAATTGCTAAATTTTGAAAATCGTGAAAAAAAATTGGGGTTTTTTGGCCAGGATTTCGGCGAAATCGACCACTGTGCGATGGATATTCTTAGAATGTAGAAAGAAGTCACTTGATACTTGGTTTGCTGTCATTCGCTCGTCTAGAGTCAATCCTCATCCCTCATCCCCACGTATTTTCGATTCTAATGGGTGAGTGGCCGAAAAAGCAATTAATGACGAAATAACTGTTTAACACTAGAACTACGGACGTTAAATTTATTATTTGTTAATATATTAAATGAGTACAATGGAAAATGAAGAATTAAAAGGTGGAAAAATTGATTGATTTGGTAATCTGTGTTTTGTAAGATCAACGTAGAATATTTGCTCTATGGTTATCTTAAAAACTTGGAGAATATTTGGACAAAATTGAACAGTAGTCATTTTGACTTGCTTAGGAGTTCTAGTGTTAAGTGATATGGGTTGGGTTAGATCAGACGTTTTATTTCTAAACTTTACAGTGATCAGATATCTTTTTTTGTCAAATATTTTGACATTATGATTTGTTAATAATTAAAAGTCCTCCCATGTGACAGCTATTTTTTTTGCTTCTTTTGGAAACTTTTTTTGACGAATCATTAAAATGTAGAATCTTGCAATTCTTACCACACGTTTATTGACACTTTTGTACTCTATTGGAATTTTTCCATGCAAAAATAATAATTTTCATTGACTTTACACAGTTCGAAAGACACTCATGTATTTTTGACGCCCGCCATGATTCCAGAAGTTTCGCTCACCTGAAATAAAAAAATTAAACAGCATTTTAATTTGTAAACCTCAGGCTATCGCCGGAACTAGAATAAAATAACTGATGATTTAGCATCGCTTTAAAAACTAAGTTTCAAGAATCATCATACTTTCTCGGCGTTTTCAGCTTAAAAAAAGGTCAAACTATGACAGATATCAGTATTATTGTAGTTCTAAATGTAGAAAAAGACTGACGCTTCAAGATATGGTATTTTATACCAGGGGTGACTAAAAACTCGATTGTTCAGCGATTTTTAGTCGACCTCAACCGATAAGAGACAATTTTAACACTAGATTTACGGAGCCAATTTGGTGCATTCAACATTTGGTCACGATATACCTATATATATATATATAACACATTGGTTGGATAGTTTTTTAATAATTAATCTTTCATTTAAATTGATTTGCAACTATTTCCTTTGCAAAAAACTTCAATTTTCTGGTGAGTCAAATTAGCTCACTCCAGAAAAATAGGTATATCATCCATAAATCTAATGTTAACACGGAAGTTCCGTCTCCCACTGTCACTTACAAGCAGACAAGATACGAATCTGTTAAATGTCAAAAGTTCGGTAAATAGATCGCGTCACATTTTTAACAAAAAATGTCAATCATATATGTACAGAATTACACCACTCCTATTTTATACCACATCGCGAACACTGAGGATGATCTTTTCATGGAGTTCGTTTAGCAATATTTGAAAGGTCAAGTAGACCCCTTGTCACTGTGTTACAACTACCCTTGGTTGACAACTACCAAATGTGAGCTATCTCGTAGCTTCTAACAGCATTATATGAATTGCGAGATATCTCGTCATCCGTCTGTCGTGTGTTAACAGTGCGAATACGAAAAGTCCGCGCGGCAACGTCGATGATAACAATTTTTATTGGCGCAGCCTCGACGTTCTTGCGTTACACCTTGCTCGTGGTATTTCGTTACGAAACGGGGACTTCACGAGCGACTTCTATGACGAAACTAAACAGGCTACGTTGGACGCACGTGCCATCGATGCTCGGGATTCGATGTTCATACTCTTCTTTTTCTCTTTCTAGTCCTCGTTTATTTTGACGTAGACGAATGTGCAGGGACTGTGGGTGGTTTCATGTTTCGCTTTAGAAATTGTGTTTTGAGTTTTCGATGGGTTTTCTGTGTTTTGCTGGGATTTGCAGTTCGAGGTGTGCTCTGAATTATTGAAGTCATGATATATGTATTGCATAGGAGAAAATTCAGAGAGGAGTGCCAAGGTGAAAAACAAATGGGTAATGTAGGTGAAAAAACAGCATATTAGGGAATGGATGTTCAATAATTTTATCTTAATTTAGAATGTTTTCTGATTATTTCTTAACACTTCGACTGCCATGGGGGTCACCGGTTACCGGAGCTACTAATATTTCAATTGTAATATTTATGAATTCTTTGACATACTGAATATTTAAATATTGGCGTTAAAAAGATAAAAGTCTACCGATTATCTATCTATCTGTATCTTTAAACTTTCTGCCATGTAAAGATGTGAATTTAATAGAAAAAGTTTCACTTCAGTAGAAATGAAACTAGCGAGATACCGATGGCGTTCAACGTGTTAATTTAGAATGCATAAAAGTAACGAATCGTAGAGCACGAAATCGTTCACATATTTTATGTAAGAGGGAATGCTGTTAAGTCAATGCGAGAACTTTTACTTTTCGTGGAGTACATTACTATTAGTTCATTTTTAGATACCCATAAATGAATTTCTCGAATAATTACATTGTTCATTTCAAGATTGAATAACCAGAAAGTATCAAAAACTACCATCTTCAAACTTTCAATGTATTTTCTTTAACTTATGTCAAATTAATTTCTGTGTATAAATATTTGCTGTGTCTGGCTACTCTCTTCTTTGTTATGCCATTTCAAATTTTTTTTAAGACAGTTTCTATCGTTTCTGACAATCAGTGAGATAAGAAAATACCAAATTATTATTCTTTGTATTTTTTTACATATTACGACTTTTCTTAGTTATTTACTAATTAATGTAATTTCATTTATATAGTTTTATCGTAGATATTTTTCAGTACGTGATAACAGTTTTCGTAGTATTAAATGACTTTCCACCCTCTAGTGAATATTGACAAGATATTGTTATATGATAGCTCACAAATTATATAAACTTTAAAAACTAATAATGTAAAAATAAAATTGTAATACATTTTAAACAACTAAGTTACTTATAATAAGTTATAATTAATCCTCACGTTTGTGATAAAAAATATGATTAACCCTTTGCGGTCCTATGTCGAAAAGCACTCGACATAGCTTTTCACTTGATTACATTTGCTGACAATTCAATATCTACTTTCTAATTTCATACTGATTTATACTATTACTATAGGTATTGATATTATTGAAAAAATAATGAATAATCAATGATGAAAAATGTTGTGAAATTAATTTTATTTAGCGCACTACAAAATTAACAAAATAATTCGGACCGCAAAGGGTTAATGATGAATAATGATAGAAAATATTGATAAATCAATTTTATTTAGGTCACTACGAAAATTAACGATATAATTCGGACAGCAAAGGGTTAATGTCTTTGGTACATCTAGTTTCAAAATTTAAAATAAAAAAAGTCAATGAAGAAATAATACTCTCTTTATCTTCTCGTCTTACGTATAATATGATAAAATACAGAATACGAGGGCCTATCATCAGATCGATGCAAAATTACGTTAATTATTCGAAGTAGAAACACGCGGCAAGATCGATACGGCGATTTTATTGTCAGCAGGAGATTCCCTTGTATCATCGCCGTTCATCGGTATACAAATGTAGGCGGAGACAAATGGCATCTGGTATATAAAAGTAAATGATACGTTGGGAATCCAAACGGGAAAATTGATAAGGAAATGTTAGCTCGGTTAATCAGCTACGCACGCGCAGTATTCCGTAAAAATTCATCAATTCGTATTGGTAGGCGTCGATGTTTATACGGCAATATATTGATTTCATTACACGTTTTCCAATCTCCATATTGCAACCAACGGAAATTTGTGCTTTTAATAGCAAATAAGAGCTGGGCGGTTGAAAAAATACGCTTATTTACTTATAGAATGTTTATTAGTATCCCGTGTTTTTTTTTCTGCATCAACAAAATATTTTTTTTTGTTTCACTACTCTAAAGCTCAACATGGAATTTTTATTTAATTTATAATTTTATAATTTTATATATTAACTTGTAATTTTTATTTTTATTTTTATTTTAATAAGGAAGATACGATTGTTATAAAGTTATGTTGTTCATTGAATATTGATTTATTTTAATCTTTGATTAACTTCCGGTCATTCTTTGTGTGTAGCTGCTTTTTTATGTTTCTGTTAGATGAGGTGGGCGTTAGCAGTGCTTTTATATTGTTTATCATGCACTGCAGGCTTTTTGATCTATTCCAGTATTTTTAGATGATTCTTAGTGTTAGAAGCGTCAGTGATTGATTTGAAATACTTCGTTATAGAAGATAAAGGGTTGGGAAGGAAGCAATAAAATTAATCCATCGGGAGATTTAAATTGTGAAAAATTAACATAGAAAATTAAGGGAACTTTGGTGCTACACAATTGAAACATTTTTTTTTAAATAAGTTATTTTAATTACTTGATAAATTAAGTGTTATATTACTAATTACTAATTTATTTTAAATGAAGCTGTTGTATTTTACTTCTAGGTTTAATCTTGAAGAGAATGTTTTTCATTTAAATAAACAGCTTTGGGATTTATCTTTTGCTATTTGTATCGAAGAATTCAATAATATTCTCCACATGTTTATCCGGAATTTAGTTGCCTACTGTAATATTTTAAAATGAACTGTGATAGTGTTTCAGAAATTATTAATTCATCTATTTTGTCGTCCAGGAAAACGTTAATGAAATATTTACATTAATTTCAAACTAGTAAATCAAATAATTAATGAAGTATTTAAGAAATTGCACCTTTGCCTTTTGCAACAAATAAATACGATATATTTGTAATTACCGGACACAATGTAAATACTTACTTGCTGGAAAAACAGCATAAATTTAAATACAATAAACTTCTCTAAATTGCCATTAATTCGTTACCTGTTATAAAAATTCAGACTGCACGATAATTTCTGTCTTACGGCGATAACAATTCAAAAGTAACATTTTTATTGGTATCATTTTTATTTTTTATATTTTGGCTCAAAAATAGTTGTAAAATGTTAGCGAAAGTTATGTTTTATTTTGTCAATGTATTTTTCATCTAATTTAAATCATGACCGATTTTAAGAAAAGTAAGAAAGTAATAAATTAGAAAGCTTTGGGCCCCTTCCTACTTCAGGCCCCCTTGGATTGCAAGGTCACGCGGTATTGCTCTTCCGCCATTGCGTTGGAAGAACTATCATTATACGCAAGTCTACAAAATTAATGATAAATATAATACAATTTGTCGTCGATATACTCCTGTCTCATAATACGCGTACTTTATTATGTAAAAGCGAAACTATGCAGTTGCATGCGTCGTCTCAAAGTGTTAATAGAGTTGCGTTATGGCGGTTCGACGTAAATTTGTCCTTGAAGTAGACACTAAATAAAGAAAGCGAAGGACTCGGCATCGTAGATAACGTTAACTGGATTATGCATTTTACCAGACACAGCATACTCTTGCTTTTATTTTTGTAATAGTATTATTAGGTGTACAAATTAATTCTCGGCCTTTTTTGACTAACTTTGACATTTATTTATAACATGGTTGATATAAATTCAATATTAAACATAACCTTCTTTATTTGCTAGACGTTTTTGCCATCTCTCAGGTAATGGTCGGATTCCAGATTGGAAAAATGATAGTGGTTCACATCAATGAAATCATTGAGGCATTTATAGACCTGTTCAACTTTCTTGAATTGAGAATCAGTTAGGTAGTGTTGTAGGGATCGAAATAGGTGGTTATTTGAAGGAGCTAACTCTGGGAATATTCGAAACTGTTGAAACCATTTTTTACAAGTGCTGCACGATATAGCGTTTCTTTTTTTTTAGTTGAAACGCGAAAACAAGACAGTGCCTTAAATGTTGCTTATCGAACGACATCGCTTCTACACATGATTTTTCACGTTATGTCTGGAGTAGAATAATGCGATATATCTTATGTTAAAGCTAACAAATGACGCTTTAGAATGACTATTCAAATTTAGAAAAATTCTTATCTGAATAGGTTTTGTGGTCGATGAAATCTGGGGGCCAAGAATTAATTTGTACACCTAATATAAACACGAAATGCATTTTGTAAAAATATTATCATACTTGAATACACAAAAATGTGTGTGTTGTTTTTACTTTTATATTTGTTTTATTTTATTACGGAAAGGAATAACTATTATGCAATTGTATGTGCCATTTGAAGGTGATAATACAGTTAAATTATGGCGGTTCGACGTAAAGTCCTTGGCGTAGACAGTGAACAAAAAAGCGAAGGACTTGACATCGAAGATAATCGTAGATCTAACCCAGATATTTTATTATGCACGATGATAGTTACAATTGAATATAATTAAAACGTAACAGTTCTTGTTTATTTTATTAAGTAACCAACTACATGCATTTACTAACTTGAAACCATTTTGCCAAGCGTTATCAGGAAATTTCTGAAAGGATCTCAACTGTTAAAGCTGTAATTTACGTAAAAGTGATATTGCAAATATTTCGTTAAAAAATAAGCCTTTAAATGTGTTCATCCACTTCTTTTTTAACACGATAAGTGCCACATCGGTCCCCAAGAACCGGCAGTTGATTTTTCCTTTACGTTAACGGCGATTATTGTAAATCGACGGTTGTTTTTTTAGATAAGTTATGCTGTCACGCTTGGCCGAGCTATAACTAATGATTTAAATATAAAATATAAAATTAAATAAAATATCAAACATAAAACTTTACAAAAAATTAATGCAATTTGTTAAAGCAGATTAAAAAGAAAGACACGGATATCGTTAACTGAGGATTAGCAGTTAAGTAAAGCTAATATGAAAGACAAACTTGGCTTTGTTATAACTAATTGGGAATGATAATGCATAAAATGCAAAGTTCCAACTAAAACGCTCATTTAATTACGAAATTAATGCACAAAATGCATATACCTATTTATGTTGCTTCTTGTATTTAATGAATAAAGGTTTATGTACATAGTGTTTTTCACAATGCGCATAACACATTATGGTTTTATACCAAGGCAGCATTGAGAATAATTCATATTATTCTCTATGTAATATCGAAAATAAAAAGATATAATTAAAATAGCTACGTTAATTATTTTAATTAAAAATGTCAATGTAGCCAGTCGTGATAAGAATATCCAAAAATGACTTAAGCACCTTCACATCAGATCTACTGACTAAATTATCGACTGACCAAGTTACACCAATATATTTAAAAATATCAAATTAATCGACTGCAGCCTACATAATAGACGTAGAGAATTGAAAAAGATTCAACGTTACCAACTTCAGAGATATTTACAAAAAATTCAAAACAAATTACTTTGGTCATCTAGGCAAAGCTAGTATTCATTATAGTAAGTTCAATAACATTGTTATTTTCAAAAATATTTAAAATCCATTGTGTACCAAACCAAAACGAAACACTTGAGAAAAATTACTTAAAAATTTATAAAAAAAAAATCAATAATGCAATTAATAAAGCTTGTGAAGTTAGGTATTATTTGCGTCTCACTAAATCGCGACAGGTTTGACGTGAACAATTTGCAAAGCTATCTTTGCGAAATCTGAATATCTACTTGTGAGTAATTCCTGACACATTCTGCGTGAGTGACTTGCAAAATGGTGAACTGAAAAGCTATGTTCACTAAAAATGAAATTTACGCGACTTATCCGCTCGCAAAATTGGTATCGCAAACTGCCTATTCGCATGTGCACGGTAATTCTCGTAATCGTGTGGCCATGGTGTCAGTATAGATTAGTGACTTTACGAGCAATTTCAACTGCGTTGACAATTGTCGGTGTGGATGGAATATTGGTGAAGAGAAATTGTAAATAAATTAGTGAAATAGTAGAAATGTTGCGAATTTTCAGTACGTATTTGCTCAAAGACACACGAATTTCAGAGGGCTTTGTTTATTTAGTTATAGAGAAGATAATCTTTAATATATTACAAAAATGACTAGTTTGTATAATTTCTCTTTAGTAATCGTCTATCAATTTTTTACAATTTTTAAATTAATTTCTAACACAAGACTTTGGGAAGTCCTCTTAAGTTGCAAACTTTTATACTTTCTCGAAATGATTAGTAGTATTCGAAAATAATGTTCTCGACGACTTAACCATTTTTTCAAATATTACGTATTTATGGTAGTTTTTTTGTTGCCACCCTCTTTTTTATATTATTCTTGCAATCAAAATGTAGAATTTCCGATAAAATATGATATGCTTATTCCTTCGCAATTGATATTATCGTCTCTGTGTCATTCCACCATTCGTATTTTGAGCCGCTATAATAATTCGCGAATAGCTGAGAGAATATCAAATTAATTTCTAATATTTCTAAATATTATTTTAAATATTATATTATTAAATATATTTCTAAAGTCTCGATTTGCTCTTGGACGTGAACACCTAACTTATGTTAGCAGTTACGTAATGTTTTAATTGACTAAGTCAGCTATGACTTCTTAATATTTAAAGGTTGCAATATTCCGAATTAACAGTTCCGCTTAATCCAAACGGGTTGTGAATTTGTTATAAAAAATTTTTTTTATTTCAACGTAATGTTACGCGTAGGTTAACCTGCACCAATTTTACTAAAACACAAAACATGTTAGTTTTTAAACAATAGTAGTATAAAAACAAACCCTAGACTAAGTGTAAATTCTCATCGCATAATACACATTATATAATATTGTAAACGATTGTCATTATCTTAATAATATCAATTAGATATCTGAAACACACGTAATGCAGTATAATGGTTTAATAGTAAAAAGCAAAAGTAGAATACAGCAAAACTAAGTTAATAATATCTAAGTAATTTTTTTAGTACCCATTTTAATTGCGAACGAAAAGAAAAGAAAAAGAATTATAAAGCTTATGCGGATCACGTGCTGTTTATCCTGATTTTCGATTTACACCAGTCTTTGCGTTCCAGTAAACCTCATAATAAACTGAGTTAGTTTAACTGATTGAATTGAACTGTTTACAAATGATGTTTGATATTTCATGTATGATCGCGCTAACTATGCAGCAAACTCTGTGTTACATTTAGTAAGTCCATACATCCCCTGTATAACTGGAATTTTTTGATTCTATCAAATATCACTGTAAATTCACAATGAAGAAACACATCCCAATAACCAGGGCGTTTGTTAAGAGAACAAAGTGGATTCACAATGTCAGATAATATTTACATAATAGCCACAGAGAATTCGTACAATGAAATATCAATTTGTAAACTCAATGAAGTCGGTCGTACTAACGCAATTTGTGTTTATTGAAACAAAGCAATAATTATATCACAGAAACACAATTAAATTTATAAAAAATCTTCTTGTTGTTTTCCTGTCCTTATTCTGTAACAAATTTTTTTTTTCAGCGTAATTTTGACTTTAGTATGTCACAACTATTTTCTATGTTTAACTGGAGTACGTTTCAATATTTGTACTTGATACTCTTGTCAAAGGAAACTAAATATTGAACAGTAGAGAATATTGCTGACAAGGAATGTTTGGAAGTTGAAATATTCGAAAAAATTTGAAACTTTCTGTAAATATAGTTCACGGGGTGCCGAAAAAAGGATAATTTTTTCATGTTACTGAACTGGTTTGAAAGTTAAAAGATTTCGTAAAGAAACTTCGATTCAACATGGTTTTCATTGATTGAATTTCGAGAGAACTGATCACTTCTCAAATTTTTCATCAGCACATTGAAAAAAATTTACATTAACACATAAGGAATGGGTCGAGTATACTGAGCCTTTCTCGCTTTCCGAGTATTTTTAAAGAAAATTAAACAAACATGTACGTATAGAAAGCGTTATAGTTTTATAAAATCGACATCATTTCTTATAATCATATTTTTCGAAGTTATTTATTAACATGTCTAGTATTTTTTATAAGTGTGAAATTTAGTAAAACATCCACCCTCGTGAAGTCGAACTTGAAAGAAATGACATATACCTATATCTTGTTTCGCTTCTTTTTTTCTTCTGGCTGCACACATCCTTTTCTTGGTAGCAACTATTTCACCCTCATTACTAAAGACAAATATTACTTTCTATCTATCCATTACTCCCTATATCGAATAAATTATCCGCATTTTTCTTATCTTCCAGAGGAAACTCTTTTCTGCTTTTTACGTTTGCGAAATTACTTAGAAATATTTTTTAAAAAGCAAAAAAACGCAGTAGGATCAACAGACAGATAGTACTATAACTAATGGTACCAAGAAAAAATAACGCAATGTGCATAAAATGAAAAACCAATGCAGCGTACTAAAAATTCAAGCAAAAAGTGCTATTTAAATAAAAAGTTCTATCTAAAAAACCCATCCTATGACATCACAAAGAAAAAATGTAAATTTATGTAACTCGTCCGTTAATTCTTAAAGAATGTAAGAAACAACAACATTTTTAATTTAATATGTTTACTATATCTTGCATAACTTTCTATATATTCACAATACGAAGAGCCCAGATTTTTTTAAAAGGAATAGTTTTACGATTGCGATCGTTTTTCAGCAAGAAATTAAAGTTGTTCCGTTTTCCGCATCACTTATAATTTTCAAATGACAGTATTCACGAATTTCTTACTATATTCAATATTCAAATATCGATATTAAAAAAGTAAATACAACAACTTTACCTTCAAAATTTTTTCTCTCTATAAGAATGTGATTTTAATAGAAAAAGTTTTACGCCAATAGAAATATGGCGAAACTAGTGAAATGCGGATGGCATTCGACGAGTTAAGACGAACTTTCAACTTTTTCAATTCTACACTTGTCCAACTTCCCCTATAAATCAATTTCCATCAACTGTTAATCGATTGACAAGGAATTTAAACCGCAAAATCAATAAAAACACTACCTACATTCCTTTCCAACCTAGAGCAAGAGAATTCACCCTCAACTTTACTATTTTTAAAAACGTGGCTTCGTTCCATTTATCACTATACCTCTCAAAATTCTTCGTAATATTTTTCATTCCATACAGCAAGTAGAAAATCAAACTTCCCTGACTAATTCCCACGTCGTCAGGATTTTAACCCAATTTAAGATTCCCCTGTTTGAATTCGGGACTGCGCCGGTGCAGAGTGATCCGGTACGAGGTTTATAGGTCAGTCCGGTTTCATGCGATATAGATTTTTCGTGCGGAGCTCGTCCTTCCATGTGCAGGCTAGCCGAGATTCTCGAAATCTCTCTCCACAGACTCATCTCGTACACAGAGAACGTTGCCATTTCCCGTTTCTCTTATGGCAGGTCTAATTGCGTCGCTTATCTTCCCGGTGTAGGACGTTTTATTATGACACGCATCGACGATATCTGCGTGAATTATTTGCCCTCAAAGAATGGCACAGTTTCGATGGTAAACGTTGACACTCTGCAAATATTTTCAGAATTCCTCGGTATTTGCAGATATCGTGTTGTAGTTACTTGAGACTTTCTTGGAAAAAAATGGGAGAATTGTTCCTATCTAAATTTCTAGCATAGAGGTACAGGGAATGTAGCTAATTTAGTTCATGGTGAAATCGATGCGAAAATAATCATTTCAGATTACGGTGATGTAATTTCATTCGAGAAGGTATAATAGTATATTCTGTTCTTTTTTTTTAATACTAGATTTGCGTTAAATTATTAGCGTAATATATTAACACTAGAACTACCAAGCAAGTTGAAACGACTCGTTTTCAATTTTTCCAAAGTTCGCCACGTTTCTAGTCCTCCAAGTTTCTACTCCTTTCAGTCATAGAGCAGATATTCTACGTTGACCTTATAAAATACAGAATTTCCGAATCGATCATCTTTCTCACTTCTTGATTTGTATTTTTCCAAAGTACATATTTAGTATATTGAAATATGATAGATTTAACGCCAGTAGTTCTATTGTTAAATGGGGACTTGGAAAATGGAGGAATCTAGCGTCAAAGAAGATTATATGTAAAGTATTTTTTGTACACTAAAATACACTTGAAATATGTACTGAACTGCTTCTCTGTAAATTTGAGAAATGTTCGTAAAAAAAGGAGAAACCCGTCAATTTGACGACATCCGTAAACCTAGTGTCAAATATGAGCTATAATGATTTCCTCGTAAGGGGTTCTTCGTGTGAAAGATTTTCTGGGACAAAAATGGCAGAATTGCTTCTACCTAGATTTTTAGCATAAAAACACAGGGAATGTGGTTAATTTAGTCGCTGTTGCAATTGATAGGAAGAAAATCATTCCAGATTATAGTCATATAATTTCTTTTGAGAAGGTACTATATTCTGTTTCTTCTTTTAAATATCAGCTATAATGATTTCCTCATAAGTGGTTGTTTGAGCGAAAAAAAATACAAAATATACGTTGCTAGTAATCCGCTTACAAGTTGTAACAAGATCAACGGCAGTGGCACTATTCATTATCGGTTAATACGGACTAATATGATTGACGATTCTTTATGCAACTTGTCTAACAAATAAGCATTCTTCGTAACGCGAATAGTCGATAATAAATTAAGCTTATATCAATCAGTTGCGTCACGAAACCTCGTGACTTATGTAATGAAATGCAGCTAAACTGTAACGCGGCCCTGTAGCCGACGCTGCTGCCGGAGAGGGTGAGCAAAACCACCCACTATCGAGCGCGTGACGTTGCCGCGTGTATTTGCGCCAGTAATAACACACCGATTCACCGTTACATTTTACTTTAATAAATACAACATAATTCCAGCCGGTAGAAAATGGCTGACGAAGCGAAACTTATCAGGTACCAACAGGAAATTCAATAATTTACAGCACAATTATTCCTCGAGTAAAAATCATTAACATTATTCCTACCATCAAATAATTTTGATCGATTGAAAATCCAATACCTTTACATTTCAATGATCCAATTATTATGAACTTTACTTTAAAACAGTAGCAATAAATGTGTCTTCCCCACGAACAACGTTTAACAAGTGAAAATACAAAACAGTAAATAGAAAAACTTGGACGAAAGGAAGTCAAAGCATTTCTACACTGATTCTTCGCTAAATATACTTATTTTTCTTAATTGCGTTACGATAGAATTGTAAATATTTCCAACAAACAAACCTACAATTAACCGTGAACGAGTAGAACTATTGTCTGTACAGTGGACAAGCAACAACAGCGCCCCCTGGTATTCGCGTCCTCCGCCCTTCCGCCGTCGTCTCTCCGCGTCCCTCTGCAACCCTCTGCAACCCTCCGCAACCCTCCGGTGCTTCCACCCTCCACGTTTCGCTCCACCGACCGGCGCTCGTTTCTCTCGGGTAACTCCTCGCTTCCACTGACGGTGACCTAGTTCGCTTTAGCCGGCTGGAACCGTTTCTTCCGCACACGCCTCGGGATCCAGGTTATGCTGTCCCGGTCTCGATGCTCCCTCTCCCTCTCTCTCCACCCTCTCTCACCCCTTCTCCCTCTTTCTACACCCTTATATCGCCCAGCATGACGATTTTATTCGCAGAACGAACCGCGTCAGTTCTGACCACATTCCGATTCTTTGGTATTCTGAATGCCTCCGCAGATTTTATTGGATTTTCATTTCTCCTCTTTTAACGCGAGAAAGAATTGATATTTCTGATCCGCAGAGGTCGAGTGGATTAACTAGCGTGTCAGGGTGAAAAAAAAGGTATTTACCTTGTACTGAATGGAGAATCAATCGGGAAACTTTGAATCTATAAAAAGTAGACGGGTTTCGAGTGGCTCGTGAATATCATTCGTGTAGAGATTTTTAAGTAGGGGAGGGTGGGGCAAAGTGGGCCCCTTCAGCAAAAAATAGTCATATCTTTATT
This sequence comes from Cerceris rybyensis, assembly GCA_910591515.1. NCBI lineage: Eukaryota > Metazoa > Arthropoda > Insecta > Hymenoptera > Crabronidae > Cerceris > Cerceris rybyensis. The sequence continues at coordinate 12,429,138 of OU342795.1, forward strand.
TTTTTGGGCTCCAAAAATTTTAAGGGGCCCACTTTGCCCCCCCCCCCCCCCCATCTTTTGTCGTAGTGTTGTATTATTTTTAGTAATTGATTTTTAATGGTTAAATGCTGCTTGAACTGAAGATTGTACTTGTCTTGATAGACTACTTTCTGTGAATGATACATTCGTATTTGGAAACTTTGTTTCTGATACTGTTATTCAACATTGGGTTTAATGAGAATCAAATAAATAGAGACATATTTTAAACATCATCAATCCTTTGGACCTTTTTTATTCGAGAAATCGAAATTTAACGCTATCCGTACTGACACATCACGTGTATTTTTCCAAAAGATATGCAGGAGTTTTTTAATTGAATATTAGGTAGAATACAAGAAATTATCGTTATTGTGAGTATAACTGTTTTCATTAACAGGAATGAATGAGGTGATAGATTATAAAAAGAATGTGTGTGGCTTGAACTTTGTTGATTTCAATTAACGACAATGTCTTGGTGATACGTATAATTTGTTACCAAGCTATATTAAACATTATAAGTTAATTCTTATATTATCGTATTGGTTAATTAATAACCAACATTCACAGTTATTTAATAATAGAAAAAGTCACAAATTTGCAGCCCGTTGAACCGGTCATTAGACCGTGCATATCACGGTTGGTGATAGTTTGATCCAAATCGAAATAAACTTTACACATTGAATTCATATTATTCTCAGTGAAGTCGTTATAAAGATAAAGTAAAAAAATATTATTTCTTAATAAAAAATAGACTACCAATCCAAGAAGAAAGCAGGGGCTCTAGTTTGTATTCTAAGGGTGTGAATGAAGGTTACAATCGTATTTTCCTTCCTACACTGAAGCTTCCGATTTAGAAAGCTATCGAAATATTGTTCACTTCATTATGTGAAGAATTTATACCACTGAAAGTTATATTTTTAGGCAAAATAACTTAAAGTATCATTGTACAATGTATTATTATTAAGACTTAATTGTTTAACACTGAATCTACCAAGGGGGTCAACATTATTTGTACTGAAAATTGTGGGACTGTGCCATGCCTAATTTTCTATGTCTATCTTGCGAAACGTGAGAGATTAAATCAATTTTTTTCTTTCTTCCAAAGTACTTATCTAGTATTTTTAATATGTTGAATTAATTGTCGGTAGTTCGAGTGTTAATTTTGTACAATACGTCTTTGCATTCTAACCATTTTTGTGTACATCGAAAGCTAATTTTTCGAATCACTATAGTCCAGCTAGATGATACTTTATTTATTCCAGTGTCTGATCAATGTTGAACTTAACGATTATTCTACTTAGATAGGTAATTAGAAATATCCTTAAAATGAGCTCTATTTTTTATTACTTCATAGTGTTGATCGTTCACATGAGATTACTGCATACATGTTGCAGTTGAAAGAAATATAAGTCATACATGCAATTCTAATATATTTGCACGCACAATGTGTTTGCTTGACAGGTCTCAACAGTGATAAGAAAAAGAATTTGTATAATTTAATTCATACTTGAAAAGAAATGGAACAATGTATTTGTCTCTTTCTTAATATTGCGCTAGAGATGATATTTCTTTTAGTTATTTTGTGATAAAAAATGGAAGAAACTTTTTTAAACATGGAGTGACAAATTTCTTTTTAATGAATTGAAAACATATTGCTCAATTTATTAATCACGTGTTATTCGTTTGAAATAGCCCAATTCAATATCGGTGTTCATTAGTATACATAATATAAATATTGAAACATTCGATTGATACAAAATTAAATAGATATTTTTAAAAACAAAATTTATATGATGTTCATAAGTTAAATAGAAAATTACATGATAATATTATGGGAATCGATATGTATCTACATGTATATTTACAAAGAAATTTAAACATGTTATATTGATTAATAATTTTAAATTTTTTAGGGTTCAACATGAGTTATGTATTTCATTCGAATTATAATATATTTTCAAGTTCACGATAAATTGAGTTACATGTATTAATTGTACGAAATGTTTAACTTAAATTCCTTTTTATTTCACTGCTTTTAAAGACAGATCGACAATTCATTAAAACAAAGATAAACGAAGTTTTACAAAGGCATTTCAATGAAATGAAAATAAATAATACTTTCTTCGCGTACCTTTATTTGAGGGGAAAGATATTTTTACACCTTTTCTTTCGTTTTCCCGCGGGTTTATCCTCTGGTAAGGAAGAAAACAATTTTCTCGATTTTCTTTCAGTCGATGTACGTTTCTTCACTTAATCTCTTGTGTAATATTGGAGTCATATCCTCTTTCATTATTTGATCAAATTTTATAAAAGCTCTATTACATTAACAGTAAGCAATAAAATGTGTTACTTATATTTGTATCAATTATCCTTATTTATTGTATTTGTCATAACAGTATTTCAAATATGTAAGTATGTAAATATAAATATAGTATATAGTATATAAATATGTAAATATGTAATGTTGTTTCTTTTTTTGCGTTTAACACTAAAACTACCAAGGCCGTCAAAAAGAGCTGGTTCATCATTTTTTGTAAAAATTCACCAAGTTTATAGGTGAGCCAAAAAGTAGATGTCCGACGTCAACTTTATGAAACATTTATTACTGAATTAATCATCTTTCCCAACATCTGATTCCTCTTTTTTTAGTATTTATTTTGCTCTTTGTACTTATTTTAGTATTCACTTAACACTAAAACTAGAAGTTAAATCTATTATATTTAAATACATTGAATAAATACTTTAAAAAATGTAGAATGGAAAGGTGGAGAAGATGAGTAATTCAGTAATTAATATTTTACAAGATGGACGTACAATATCTTCTCTGTGGTTCTCCTATGAATTTAAAAATATTTTGGAAAAAATGAGGAAGGAGTTATTTTGACCACCTTAGTAGTGCTAGTGTCAATAAAATAAGTACTAAAATAATTAATTATTATATTATATTAATTTATTATATAGATTCAAATGTGATAGGTTCAATGACCGCAGTTCTATTGTTAAAAGTATAAACTAAAGGATGACATTATTGCCTCCGGTACAAGTGAGAAAAATAAAAACGAAGGGAAGTCAACATCGGTTTCAGGATATTTCCATTCTCTAACACTTTATTTGAAATTCACCCATATGTATTTTAAAAATTCTTGTCGAGGCAGAAAGAAGAAAGGGGCGAGAAATAATTCCATTTACGACGTGTAACGTCTCCTGTGAATTCGCTTATAACTTATGTTTTTGTTTTCTTGCTTCTTTACGCAGATATTTACTAAATTTTATGTATTGAAAAGCTTTAGGCATTTTCTTTTTTTCGGTGTAAAATTTTATTCGACGAAAACACAAAGTCGATAAAATATTTCCGTTTTTTTGAGAACGTGTTTGCTGAGAGAATATTGCTATGAATTGAAACTTGATGTATCATTGATAAATATTTAAATAGTAAGTTATGATTTAATGGTAATAAACTTTGTTACATTTAAACGCGACAAAATTCGACATTATAGTATAAGTGTACCTGCATCTCTTTTCATTCGAGATTTGTCATCTCGATTAATTTTACATTTTTAAAAAAGTTAACGGAAAGAAAATAAAACATAACTCTTTGTATTGTGATTATATTTCTTTATTTTACAACATATTAAAGTTGTAAAATATGTAAAAATTCTTTCTGCAATTTTTTCTGAACATGATATACCATTGCATAAAAATTCGGTCAGAGTTTTACTTTTATGTTTCTTGCTTTATATAAATGCTTCAAACAATTTAACAGATACATCATAAAATACAAACAATCAAGTTTGACTGTAAAATGAATTTTAAATACAAAATATTCGTAATTTCACATTATGTTAATAATCCGACGATTTTGGTAATTACATATTTAATTTATAAAATCTGTGAAAATCTACATTTGTAATATGTATTTTGTTACAAACCCTTTTTTTTTAATAACTTCATTCAACGTTTCCTATATACGCAAAATAATTTCACCCAAGTATTTTATGGAAGTAGAATCACACACAATTGTTAGTTAAACTTTATTTTCATTTTAATTTTTGAACTTACCGGTATTCTCTACTTTAGAATGATCACGTAACGAACAGTTCTATAATGTTTTTGCCCTGTACAGTCGGTCATTATATTTGTAAAATAGAAAAGTATATTGTGCTTCTATATTATTTGCAGACTTTAATAGTTTCTTATAAGACTTTGAAGTAATTTTTTATTTAAAACGCCACCTTTAAACATTATACTCCAAGAGTCAAAATGCATTCCCAAGCAATCACAGCATCCTTTGTATTTCAAGCTAGCTTTTATATTTTTAGGTTTCGCAGCTTTATTTATTTTTCTCCACACTACGTTTCTCCTCGCCAAACCAAAAATGCAATATTTACTTTCATTGACGAAAACAACAGCCTTCTGTTAATCTTCTATTTTCATCAGGCATTCTTTTTCAGCCTGTTTTGTAAAGTTTTGCAAAGTTTGTATACATAGGGACAAATCGAAACAGTTGTACTTGCGAATATTTACGCGAGTAACAGTATAAAGAGAGAATTGCTTTATTTTACAAAAAGACTAATTGGCAAATTATTTGCAGCCCCAGCCTCGCCTTTTATATGTATATATGTATATAAAGTTTATTTAATTATAAAAAGAACGTTATTCAGAAAAGAGAAAAAAATAGGAAAAGAAGCTAAATATCATTGTTGGGAATATAATGATACCCTTTGTATTATTCCATGTTTTAAACTTTATCATATACAATTAAATATTTAATCGTGTAGAAGAAGATATAATACTTTCATACTAAAAATATCCTTTTCGGCATTGCTTTTTGTTTTTTATCATTAACCCTAGATCACTAACCTTATTTTTCGACGCTTAACACTAACCTTCGTCTCTTCGACTACGGTGTTTACAAAAGGGATTAAAGGGTATTATTTAAATAAAATTAAACCTGTTTTTTTCTATTGTTAAAGATAGGTATTTAGTTATTATGATAACGTTAACTAATATGGCATACTTATTAAATCCGTGTCGTCGAATCGACGAAGGTTAGTGATCTAGGGTTAAAATGAAAAGTATTGTGTGCAAATATGTCTAACCGGCATTTTCTGAAGATAAAAAGAATGATTCTTTTTGGCTGGTTTTCTCGAAAGAACTCTGCGTTAAACGGTTAACCCATGGAGACCACAATAGGAAAGGATAAACTAAATACGCAGCAACAAAAATAAATTATATTTCACATTTCCACTGCTGTAAATTAACACTTTATCGACCGGTATTTTTTTACATCCTACTCACTTCTGACCGGCCATTTGGCCGCAAATACTTTCCTGATACTGATATCTTTTCGAAAATTATAAATTCTCGTCACAGAATCCTTGGCACAGTTAACCGCAATGATAAACAATAATTTATTAACCGCTATGGTAACTGAGTAATTAGTTAAAACTCCAAAAGCGTTGGGCTTGAAAAGCCTATTAATAGGCTACCGGTCAATAAATTGTTAAGTTATACATTAGCACACATGTCATTTAATGCATATTTTACATTGATCCCGACGTCTTCTACAAAATGCTAAAAAAAAATGATATGTGCCTATTTGTAAAATATAAAACCCAACGTAACCTTCGTTTTACCAACGTAACATCTTACTAATATCCATCCATTCCATACCTCCCAACTCCCTTTCTAAATTTTCTTTTGCCAAAATGGTTCCAAGTGAATGAAAAATCATACGTCGTATTACAGAAAGCACTTTGTACACCTAGAAACTCATCCAAAACATTTTTCCCCCAAAACAAGAAGCCGATGCTAATGATCATACCACCGTGCGCTTTGAACAATCGCTCCAAAAACTAAAAGAAATCCGTGAAACTTAATGGTGATATTACCATCGAACACATTACCTATCGTAATAAACACCCACACACACACACACACTCTATTAACAATTTCGTACATATTTATCTCCACCACAAAGTTCAACGCCGGTAACTCAGTGCACCAAAGCATTTTTACATAATATCCTTCCATGCTCTCCCCCTTACCCATGCCCCGACTTCCCATCGGTAGCATCGCGTCCAACGTAATAATTACTCTTCGCGTACGGAGCCTAATGGATATCCCGACAGGGAGGAGAAAAACACCTTGCCGTGCTCTTGTGTCGTCCACGTGGAATACCGCGGGGCCATATTTGACGAAGGCAGACGAGCTTTGGTAGAGGGTGCATGAGAAGGTGTCGGTGCACCGGATTGTGCGTCTGGCACGTCGTGCGAAAGAAAAAGGGACTCCAGGAGCACAAAAACGCGCATAGAACAAGAGGAGGAAGGGAGGATGGTGAAGGTAGTGCAAGAACGTTCGCGTCTAGACCGACGGGATGCGCGGAAATGGAGGACCTGAAGATGGATATACACCTGAATATATATGCACTCGCTAACAACCCCTTTTATGCCTCTTCTCTTTTGTACTTTTCCTCCCGCCTTGCTACCATCTTTTTCTTCTATTTTTCGATGGTCGTAAGACTTCGTCAGTGAAAACGTTACTTTGTCTTTCGCTGGTTCTGGGCTTTGTTTGTAGTAGCGCGATTTTATTCTCGATATCGTCATGTTGCAATTTTAGGAGCGATTTGGAGACCTTTCAGGTTCTTTCTGAGCATTTCCTTTGGATAGAAGTGTTCTAATTCCCAATTCCTGCGATGAGAAATGGACCGAATTTTTTTAGTTTGATTTCTTTCGTATCCCGAGTCGAAGTATTAGATACAATTTTAGACGACCGTACTGTGTTTGTACTGCGTTTGGATCGAAACTTTGTACTACTTCTGCACTATATTTGCAACGCGAACAAATGCATTTGCAGCAGATTAGAAAAAGGCCAGCAGTACAACCACATAAGATGTAAAAATCATTCGTATAGCTCTGTTGCGCGTTTGTAGTGGATCTGCAGCGTGTCTGCATGCATCCATAGCAAGTTTGCACTTGATTTGCAGCATGTCTGCAAATGTTAATATTCCGTTTCTATAGGGTTATTAAAAATATGAAATTACAAAACATATTCTTTAATTTATTTCTAATTAATTGCTTATTAAAATTATTACGAATCGAAATTTTATAAATTAACATAAAATTTATCGAAAAATTTCTAAGTTCGAATAAATATACATTTAAAATTTTTATTTATCCGTTTGCAACATGTTTGTACTAGTATTGTAACAATTTCACGAAAAGTGTATAATTTTTTTATCTGTAATGGACATGCTACAGATACAGTGCAAACGAACGTAAACATCATAGTTCTGGTGCAAGCGTATTTAACCCCTAAAAAATGTAATTATTGAGTGCATATCTAGTACAGACGTGGTACAGAGAATAATTGTGTCTACAGACATCTGCAAATCTACTGCAGATTTGAAAATTTCGACTCGGGATCTCTTTGAATTTTCATTTGTGTTCTTCTAATTATTTTTTAGCGTTTATTAACGTCTTTTGTTCGTATGTTGCTAATGATGTTTGGTATGTACAAACAAATATTCAAGAAAGTGTGAGATTAGCTGAGAAAATCGTAAGAAACGAATGTATTTTTTAACATATCATTTAAACAAATAGAGTTCTAAATAAATTACTACTCTATCGGATTCGCCATCGCAAAGGGTTCATTTTCACTCTCTACAAAATCTCTAGTAGTTTCCGAGATATTAAATAGATAGTTTTCGTTACACCAAATTTGAGGGCGACTTTCACCCCTTTAAAGTGGACAATTCGCCATAAAAATAATAATGTATCAAATATTTCCACGGTAACTATATCATATTAAAATTTCATCTATATCGGTGATTTACACTTCGGGCTGTTCCCTTCTTAATGCAATGATAAGTTTTTGCTGTATTTCTTTGCAACAAATGGACGACAGTTTGAGAAGAATTATAATACTAACAATAAGTCAGATAATCAGTAATTTTTGCTAATCATGATGATTTGGCTTGATAACGGATGTTTCTAATTGATTTAACTGATTGATATGTTAACTGTATCGCAAATTCTTTTGAATTTTGGGTCATGAGAATCGAGAGACGAGCATAAATCTATTTCAAATTATTTATACCCTTTAATTATTCGTTTTACTTCAACATGGCCTCAAAATATTCCAAACATCTTCAAATTTAATTTCAATTTAATTTAACAAATAACCAGTGGTAGCTTTTACGCATAACGAGTATACTCGTCAAACACATCAAACGGTTAAATTTACATTTCCATAAATATCCGCAATTTAGTTATTATCAATAATAGTTGTTACAACACCATTAATTTTTAACTATTTGCATAGTGTCATATTACAAGAGTATGTATACGTTAATGAAAGACGACAGCTCCTAAATTTCGCAAAAGTTGTTATAATTTATTATGCGCATAATGATTCCGACAATCAAGTTTTCCATAGACGAAATATGTAGGGTGAGGGCGGACGGAAGCAACTTCGTTGATATGAGGTCGGACGAAGGGTGCCGTTGCTTTTTACGAGCTACAAACTTCGAAACTGGGCCAACCCAGTTGCGAGCACATGCTTCTCAATCGCATAGCGCAGAATCCTCACTCAAAGCGTATTATCGCACATAAATTTCTGTATGAAAACTTATACGTATACATTTAAATACTATGCCCTTCATGACCTTAATTTTCTATCGTAAATGCAATTAACGGCGACATTAGTCTTCACGATCTCTGATGGGCGATGTAAATAGATAATAAAACTCGGCACGGAATGTAATTTTAGCTTAAAACGTAGGGTCAATCGTATTTCAGATATCACAGTCGATAACAGTTGGAAAGTGTCAGAAATATGGAACACCATCGTGAAATTAGCGGCCTCTATTTCACACAAAACAAAAGTTTCCGATGTCGCTTCTGATTACCTTCTGTAACAAAAAATAATGATGATAATTTTTCATGATCTCAGGTGCATATTGTTACGTAAGAATATGTATCGCACAGAGAAAATCTTCATTTCAGAGAAACGTCGAGAGTCCTAATTTCCACTGTTTCCCCATACTAGCTTTTGCTTTCAAATCTGAACACTCGAATTTTAATTATAAAAAAAAATGAAATTCTACATTTTACAGCAACATTAAGAGCTTTATTCGAATGATTTAATGCGTCAGTTTCGACGACAGTATCAGAACAGCGGTCTCAATTATAAGTTTCAATTATAAAAATAAAATCTATATTCCTCAATTCCGCACGATTGATTAAAACTTTTTTACAATTTCTTGTACTGCAATATGCCGCGTGACGTTATCTCCGAAAACACCTTTCTTCCTCGCACAATAAACCAATAGCACAGTACGATTCAAAATTCTACCATCTACAAATTCATACTATATTCTGCAGTTACCGAAATTTTCCACCGTCATTCGAAACCTCATTTCCGTCGAGAATTCGTCCTATATTACGGAATTCCCGATTCTCGTTCTGTACGGTAGCCTGTGAAACTTTACAATTCATATAATGGACCAACTGATCCAAACAACCGCGTACACCTTTGAATCCTCGACCACTCACTGACCGAGGCGAAGGAAATTCCTTTTTTTTATTCTCCTCGATGCAACAGTATCTGCATGTCCCAACACGAACTAAAAATACACCCACACATCCTCTTATACTAGCCGGCAATGTTTTCTCCATTTCTCCTTCCGGATCACCCAATTTCCAGTCTTCCGTAACCTTCCTCTCCATCTTTCCGTTCCCTCTCCATCCCTGGAAAATTGCGCAGTGACCTCCTACAAGAGGGGTGGTGGCTGCCTGGCCATAGGTACCGATGCTATTACCGTTGATGGGGGTTCTGCTAATACTAGTAGTAGTAATAGAGCCAATGCCAGTGTAGTAGTACTACTATAGTAGTGGTAGAAGTAGTCACGGTCACGATGTTAGCAATCGTTGAAAAGACATTATCCGATATCGCTGACGACCAATGAGCGTTGACGTGAAGCGCGCAGCAACGGATAGGAACCATAAATCGAAACTATGAAACAGGAGCTGGTAGCCAATGGTACATTGTGTACAGAGTAGAATGAGTCTACGACGGTGACGAAGTAGAGTCGGGTGTTGCGAGAGATCGGATACGGAGAAACGATGAGGATAGAAGGGACTGGAGAACGATATGGATGGATAGAGGGATAGATAAATAAACGGACACGTATAGCTGGGAAAAGGCGAGGGTGAAAATGAAAAACAAAGCGAGGGAAAGCCGAGTATGTTGGTATATATATATATATAAAGAGAGAGAGAAAAATAATGGAAAAGAGAAATAGAAAGAAGGAATAGAAGGTAGAGCAGTTAGAGGTAGGTAAGGGTGGTACTGTGTGATGGAGCCTGCACAGAGGTTGCTGTCGACGCCCTGCCGCTGCTTCCTGGTTTCCCTATATTGATTTTCCACCGTACCTCCAGCTAGACAGAAACAGACTGACGCAACGTGGGAGTGAAATCGCCTTCTATACCTATGTGCACCTTTGGGTGTATGAGTCTGCGTACTAGCACGTAGAAACGAATTCGTGTAACTCGAGCGCGCGTGCGTGATCGTCGAGTCACGTTCTTCTCTATGTATAAGCGCGCGTGTGTGTAACTGTATGCGTGGAGGAGCAAGAGAAGGGGAAGTGGGTTGGAACCAAGGGGGTTAGAGAGTCCATGCTCCATGTATAAGGGTGAAAAGAGTACGCCTAAGGGTTTCAGGGTATACGAAGGAGACACAAGTAGTACCGAGAAGGTGGGGCTACCTTTTGCACCTCCGCCCGCGCCGTTAGAGAAAGATGGGGAAGATTATCCGACATCGGGCTCGCGCGTACGCGTTTCCTCGTTTTTTTGGGCCATCCTTCACTCCTGTTCCTTCTCTCGATCTATTTCTCCTATCCTTTTTCCTATCCCCGCGCGCTGACCAAATAAGTGTCACGGTCATTTCATTTCCCTTCGAAGAATAGGTCACGTGGATTTCATGAATGTTGAAGCGGGTAAATAGGCGAATGTAGATTTGGAGCTCGCTTTTGGTTCCGGGTTCATTGACTTTTACCGTTGCGTTAGGCAATTGTACGAGTTGTTCTGTGGAATTTTACAACTAAATGATTGATGGTTTGATGGTTGTTTATTGCGATTTATAATTGTATTGGCGATTGGGAAGTGGAACTTATTAGGTTGAAATGTAAAGCGGAAGAAGTACATAGTTTGAAAGGTTGTATAATTGAATGTTATATTATTATTCATTATAATGGGAATTCAAAAAGAGATCTTTTATATTCTACTGCTCATTCATATTTTAACGATTTTTCCAAATGTAAGACGATTACTTCCGGCATTGAAGATATTTTTGATAAAAGTAATTGATGAATGGTATTAATTATTTTAAGTGATTCTAGTAAGTAGTTGCATACGTTTATCCGTAATGGATCGATTTTGTTGATATATTCAATATATTTTACGTTTAATCTCGTTATGACTGAAAAATAGGTGTGTACATACAGACTCAAGTATCAGTTTATAGTTGTATTTACACATGTACAATAAATTGTGATAATGTTTGTATTTATTCATTCCTAGATAGTTATATAAAGTGTATACTTATTTCCATTATTTAATTATTTCATTATGTACAATTTAATGCACTTACATCTGTTTCTATACGATCATCTAATCATTTAAAAATAAAATTTCAGTTACGATTAAAGGATTATTCATGAATTCCAAATTCGTCTTTTGAGATATCTAAAGTTAATACTTTTTTCAGTTTCCGGAATTGCGACGTCATGACAGTGAAGAGCCTTAAAAATCTACTATACAATACTACGTACTTCATTTTTAGCATAGAACTTAGCGATAGTGAACAAAAATTATTTTACTTTCAATAAAAAGGGAGAGCTTTAGATGGATATCTTTTGGGGTATATCTTTTAGATTGACCTGGGAAATTAAAAGAAAGGACTTCTTGAAAATCGTATCCATGTAATATTCTCGTGTTTGAGTAAGTTATTGTTAAGTAACGTTGACAATATAGAGAGTCGTATTATAATACCAATTAAAAGATGCGAAGAACTCCTCCATAATGTTCCTTATTTTGTATCCAGCTATTTATTCTGTTATTCCCTCATACATAATTAACCTCCACCCCTCCCCCCGGGTCTTGCTTGACCCAAAACGAAATATAACAACCAAAATCGACACAAACTGAGCGTAATATATACACAGCATTCTCAATAATATTATTATAAGAAAACAGTAAAAAAACTTCCCTTTTTCATACCACACAAACTGTAGATGAGAAAACAATGAAGAGACGTTAACATGTTTTTTTAAGCAGCAACTAAAGGTTAAATCTTTATTCCCACTCACACACCACTATGTATACTTGAATTTTGATTTTTACTCGTATTCAGCTTGCAAAGTCATATGCCGTCACATATATCATCATTTAGTCACATGCAATCTGCAACACTTTTAATCATTGATTTGTACTTATATTTCCAGTAAAAAGAATCGTGCACACTGGTACCGCTTCATGTACAGCCGTGCACATCTTCAAGAACCGATTTTAAGCTGTATAAAGTCAAGCATAGTCAAACATAATATTCTTAACACATTTTGAACAGTCAGTGCATGTAAAACTTACTATGAAACTCAATAGGTACTTATCAACTTATAAAAACTGAAAGATATAAATGAACACAAAATAATTAATAAAATAAGCTACAGTAGGAATGGCATGGTTTGTCGTTCTTTCGCGTCTTGTCGAATTCCATAGCTGCCCTAACCGACTTTTGTCTTTTCACGAACCTTTTCCACACCCCCGCACCAACTTTTCCCGTTCTCTCTGTATCTCTATCATTCACTCATTCACTCATTTAACAAATATACTGCTATGGTAGTCATCGATGACCGCCACTATTCAATTCAATGAAATTTCATGTAATTTTTAAATTAAAATACTTATGAATTGTCGGACATACAAAATATTTAAATATTGGATAAAGAGGTAAAGATCTACCAAATATCGATCTATCTGTAGTTTTAAAGTTTCTGCTTTACAAAGATGTGAATTTAATAGAAAAAGTTACAGTTCAGTAGAAATGATCAAATTAGCGAAATACCTGTTACCTTCAATATGTTAATTTTCATTCTCCCATATAGACTAAACAATTTTAGTCTATAACTTTGATCTGCATTGAGTTATATTCAGTTTCATGCAGCTTGATTCCTTCACATGTTACTCCCGCGAAGTAGTGAGGGATAACGCATGGTCGGACAGGCCGTTAGCCGTGCTAGCTTGGGAGACCGAGAGTAGACATTCGTATGTGTCAACAGGCATTCCTTTTAGCCCTTGCAACGACATCGATCGTTATTTTCCGTTATACCGACCGTTTTTCTCAATTGGTTACCGTCAAAGAACCCCCAAGTCTCTTTTTCGTAAGGTCGTCGTGCCCATTTACTCCATCGGTGGCTCGTGCCCTTTTTTTCGGCTGAAGCCGTATAAAGGGCGAAGGAAGCCGGTCTTTACAAAGCTGTCGGTGTACTTTCTACGAAAGGAGAAGAGCTACTTCTCGAACGGCTGAAAGTATCCAGGAATTTACAACGCCAAACCCCATTTTCGGGGGAAACGTTGGGATGATATTGAAAACGCCATTGTACCTGCTGCCTGAGCTCGATACACTTGCGTGATTTGAGAAATGTTTATACCCCTTGTAAAGAGAGGCTAGAGAAGTGCGAAATGTGTGAATGAAGTATGAATACTTTCTTGGAGAACATTTGAACCTGTATTTTTACTATTTGAGATTTTGTTACTCTTTTTGTCGGTCGTAAGTGATATAGTTTTTTCACTATATCCAGTATTTTGTTCTTTCCAACGGTAGATAATAGACATTTTTTAATATTTCATACATAATCGTGGAAAAATTCACTTGGAACTATGTCATTTAAAATTCCCTCTATTTTTAATCGTTCACGAAATTCATACTTACCCGTAAAACAGGAACAAGAAGGTTTAATAATACTTTTTGAAAAGTGCCATTTCATTGAAAAAGTTCATTCTACTTATAGAAACAATTGTAACCACAAGGTTCATTATATGAAAAAATACAAACTTTCAGTTCGATACACCGTTAACAAAAATGTATAGTCTTTAAACATTGTATTCGTACAAATGAATTCTGACAGAATATGCAAAGGTGTGCTTATGGATTGTATTGTAATTACTTTATTGAAATGATAATATTTTGTGTATTTGAAATTCGTAAGATGAAGATACTTCGTTTCATCAGTAACAATTTACCGCATTTTTCTATTCCTTCACTATAAATGATGCGAATAAATTAATTAATTTCATTAGTACAGCAATTTTAACATTTCTTAATGAAAAAAAGGTACGTGAAAACTTCAGCCGTGTGTCATACATTATTTAATTAGGGAAAGTGTGTTCACACAACTGTACAATACGAATATAAATGTACCTTTTACATTTTTCGCACAAAAAAATTATTTAACAGGAAGTATATTACTTAGTTAGAAGTAGATTTAAAAATGAAAATAATTTTGGAACATAATTTCGGTTTGAAACTAATTGTAAGAACAATAGTGTGACCACATTGTTCGCCTTACTCCATACTACCATTGAGTAAAACGGTTGTATTGATTTACTGCCTACAGCTCCGGCACGTGAATGGGCTAAACCTCCGATATTTAGTACAGATTCATGCCACCAATTAGGCCATCAAAGAGAGTACATCCTGTTCTCAAAATAAGCAACTGTACAGATCTCTCAAAATCACTACACCTAGTAATTTTCACATTACTTGTTATTTTTTTATTTTTCATTTTTAATTTTTCATTCGCAGCTTGCTATCAAATTTCACATAATTTTTTAACTTCATTCCTACAGAAATCATTGCATGATTTCAAACGTTGACCTGTTAAGTGTATAATCTTGATTCTACTATTTCACGTCATGTGTTGATAAATAATATCAAAATGAAAATGAAACAACACATTGTTAAAAACCATCATTTGATATTCTTTCTGCGTTTGTTAAAGTTATAGTCCTACGTCTTTTATCATGATTTCGTTAGAAATTTTAATAGAATCTTTTTTTTTTCATCTATTATTTTGTCCTAATTATCCACTCTATGAGTAGATGACATACCAAAAAAAAATAAAAAGAATAACACCGATCATTTTATGTGATCACATTAAATTATCACGCCATTCATTTTCTATATGTCAAAACTTTTGTATAAATAACATATCTAATAAAAAATGTATAAATAACAGTATCAGTATTCTTCAACCGGTACACAGACATTTTTAATAAAATCATATTCGACTTATCCATTTGGAGACACGTTAGCTTCTCTGAATATCTGTTCTATTTGTTTGTTACTGACCCTTTCACCTCAATGAAGGAGCACATATGCTAATGTGGGGATTTTATAAATCCCGTGTATTTAGAAAGATCCGCCATGAGACAATCGAAAAGACGATCGACGACAAAACGTAGACTGCACGAGGACGAGCGACCAGATCGGCGTTAGTAGAGATCGACAGTAGACGAGATCGACGATAGACGAGATCGACGATAGACGAGTTCGACGAGTTATAGAGTAGACGAATAGACGACCTATAGAGTAGACGATAGACGGGTTTGACGAATTATAGACGATAGACGAACAGTAGACTATAGACGCATAGACGACTAGACGGATTTTATAATATATTTTATTATTTGTTAATCGTATTTAGTGTGTGTGTGTTTTAGAGTGCGCGTTCCCCATATTTCATAATAAATCTAAGTTTCCACTTGTACATATTTTATTTTAAGTATATTTTTACCAATATCCTACACTATATATCTCACAGGTATCGTTCCACCATGAAATTTATCCGCAGCCTGAAAAGCATCTTCCTTTGGAAGGTCCTCTACTCTGGTTTGCAAATGCATATCTACTAGAAATTCAGCAAATGACATTTTTCCCCCTTGATCCTTAACACCTAACGAACGGGTCACGTAAATTTACGTTTTTTCTTCGTGACTTCCTAGGACGGGCCACGTAGATTTACGTTTTTGCTTGAATTTTGAATATACTTCACAAGGGTAAATGTTTCAAAATATATCATATTCGTAAAAAAAATCGAGACATGTTAATAAATAACTTTGTAAAATATTATAAAAAATTGTGAAAATTTAATAAAACTACAACGCTTTAAAACCATACATACAAGTTTACTTAATCCTCCTAAACAATGGCCGGAAACCGAGAAAGGCAGAACGGATTCAACCCGTCCGTGAAGTGTTAAGATATTTATTTAATTCGGCAATCGTCGGGCTGAAGCCGAGAGATCTCATATTTATAGTAAATCCATTCAGCGTGTGAATTTGTTCGTTTCGTGCAAATAGATAGAAACATTCTCTGAATTCGTCTATATCTTCCACTCGGAAAGAACGAGCCACTGTGATTACAGTTTAGAAATTATTGACGTAATGAGGTCTCGAATTGTTTCGTTTACGTGTCAAGTAACATTCAATCAACAGTGCAACATCGAAATGGATCTTTGTTAACAAAATAGCAACGCAATTGAAAGTTTAAAATCATTTCCAGCGGAAACTATTAGGTGTAGAAATTAATTCGGTACCATATGATAATGGTATCAAAGATTTCGAAGCGTCGACTTTGATCTTTCTGATCGAGAACGTTCCGGCCAGCCAAAAAAAATTTGAAGACGAAGAGCTTGAGTAGCTGCTCTGTGAAAATTCCGCACAAACACAACATGAGCTAACCGTGCAACTTGGGGTGTCACAAAATGCAATTTCCCATCGACTGAATAAGTTATAATACTAAACTTCTTTTAAAAAGGCACCGAATTAATTTCTACACCTAATAATTATCAAAACGTTTTACGTCGAACCTAAATCATAAAACGAGAATTGGATATGCATTAGGTGTATGACAGGTGGTGGAATATCCCTAAATACTTTCCTTACATTTGTAGCCGCACTCCGATTCGTTACAAGTGGACTATTACAAGCATTTCTTTCTTCATCCATCTCTTGTACCCTCTTCCAGCTATTTTCTACCCTAGCCAGTTTTCTACCTCCTGCCAGTTCCTTCTGGCATCTCCTCTCAGTCTTCTTCCTCTTTCCCCTTTTCCCTTACTTCTACTTATTCTCTCCACCTGACTGATCCTCTTGTGCAACAGCGTTGGTGGGGTAGCTATTCTATTCGGGTGCTTGTTCATCCTTAAAAGGCTTTTCTTGACCAGAAAAGCTCGTTTCGATACGAGGAAGATAGTGCGAGCAATGAAAAATTAAAATTCTCTGGCCTCTGGCGATACAGCCGTGTCTCGTTTAATGAAGGAGTTATCTTTTGGAAAAGCCTCGGTCGCATGGAAATCTGTTCCAGGAATTCTTGATTTTTTATAGCTATACGATTTTGTTAACGATTTATCGAACTGAAAGTTTGTATTTTTTCATAACTTAAATGAACCTTTTGATTGTAATTGCTTCTATAACTGGAATGAACATTTTCAATGAAATGGCACTTTTCAAAAAATATTAGTAAAGCTTCTTATATCTGTTTTGCTGTTAAGTATGAATTTTGACGCAGTCAAATTTACGGTTTCCAATTTTTTTTTAGAAACAGTTTTGAAATTCATAGAGACATGGTACAGTAAATATTTTATATGTGTCTTATAATACATAAATTAGTTAATTGTCATCTTATTTGCCGGTTGATCCCTCTTTTTCCAAAGTGTTTATTTAATATATTTAAATATAGTCTATTGAACACTCGTAAATCTAGTGTTAAAAAGAGAAGAAATTCTAAATGACATAGTTTCAATGTTGTGCATTTTTCTATGATTGTGGGTGAAATATGAAAAAATGTATACTATTTATAATACTATTGTAACCTAGATGATAAAGTAGAAGATGAATAGTACTTAATATTTCAGCTCAAAATATGCTGAAACATTTCCTTTGAATTATTCATTCCATTTCCAGTTGGGATATAACAAATAGATATTAATACAAATGATAAATTGATAGAAACAACACAAGATTAATTGTGCTCTATCTATAACTATTAGCATCATCCACGTCCTCTTTGATCGCCGTAAAAAATTCTCTTTTATTAAATGAATAACTAACGAATATTTCATTTTTTTAATTACATTTCCACTTAAATCACGCGCATTGGAAGCAACTTTTAACAAAGGAAATTGCATATCATTCAAATATCTAACTAATTTTGTATTATTTCTCGTTAAATTCCCACGGCTTTCCAAATTGGGTCAAAATTTCCAATTCTCCGCAAAAAATCAAATCAGTTTCCATTTAAAATCTTGTACGATAATAGCAACTGTGTATTTTTTAATGATTTAATGCCTATGAGCTTGCTCTCTTTTTCTCTGATTTTTAATATTGATGAATATGAAATTATAAAATGACTAATTGTACGATGTTATTAACACTAGATTTACGGAGCCAATTTGGCTCATTCAAAATTTAATTACTATATTTATCATATATTGGTTGTTTAATTTTGTAATAATAAATCTTTCAATTAAATTAATTTGGAATTATTTTTTTTACAAAAAACTTCAGTTTTCTTGTATAAGTCAAATTGGCACACTCCAAAAAAATAGATGTACCGACATTCGTAAATCTAGTGTTAAAGAAGTTATTAAGTTATTAAAGAAAAAATTAACAATCCTCTTTTAACGAAAAAAATACTTTTTGAATATACTTCTTCCGCATGGTAATTCCATGAATTTCGTTACATTTATGGCACTCTTTTATATATGTGAGAAGAGCAATAAATTATGATAACTTTATCACAAGATAAAAATGTCACGCACCCTATTGCTATGTTTTATGTGAGGCATGAATTTCTACTCTTATTGTTAGTCGGGTTTCCTTCGATAGTTTATTTCTAATTTCAAAAATACGTAGAAAGTTTATCGTTCATTTGAATAATTCAATTATAATATTCGAAGGAAATTGTACATGTTTATCGTGAATTTCACATAACATCAGGAGTAATTAATGCGTGGAAATGTTATAATTGTTTGTTACAGTAATGTTTCTACATTTGGAACTGTCAGTTTATATTTGAAACTGTTTATTTATTTTTCTGTTTGTATTAATACAGTTCATAATATATTCCGTTGAGCTTTTGCAAACGAATCTACAAATTAGTACTAACTACTAATACCTGTTGAAAAGTAATTACAGCAGAAATAGCTAACGATAGATACACATTTTGTAGCAATGTATGTTTCTTAATAATATATACCGTAATACGAAAATAATTGGCTTTGTAAATATGGCCTGTGTTTCTTGCAAATACTTATTTAGCGAAAAGTTTGTAGATCGTTAAAAAGAACAACTGAACTCATTAGAAATTTCAAATTGGAGCTCTTTTTTTTATTCGGCAACAGATGACGTTACAAACAATATTTACAGTTTGTTATGCATTATGGTAGATATTCAGCGATACGACAAGCTTCGCATTTTTATAAGACGGTGTACATTTCACAATTAGTTGCATAATTCAGCTTATAAATAGGAAAGATTTAATTAGCACAAATATTTTGCTACTCTTTTATTTATTGCTCCGGCGAAAATCAATATTGATTGTATGTTTTTGTATAATTTAACACAATTAAAAACGAAATATTAACTATTCTATTTTACAAGAAGATGCATTTACATCTTCTAATTCTAACTTCAAACGCAATGATATTTTGTTCAAAATATTCAATTGTGATTACCTAAAGTAAATGTTATATTAATGTATAATTATATCAACAACATGAACATAATCTACGAAAAGTTAGAAGAAAGTTGCAAAGTTTATCTGGACCCTCTATAGGCCCTTGTGACTTTCATGTAACACAAGATATACCTGAGTTTCCATTGTTCAAAGCGAATTTGTTATTTGTACCAAATATAGCAATTTAGTTCTTAACACTAGATTTACCAGCGTGAAATCTATTATATTTAAATATGTTAAATATGTACCTTAAAGCAAGGAAAATTAAGACGTGGAAAGGATGATAGATTCGGTACTTTATGTTTTATACGATGGACAAAAAATATTTATTCTACGTCGCTCTCATAAATCCGTAGAATTTTTGGAAGAAATTGTGTACCAGTCATTTTGACTGGCTTGGTAAATCCAGTGTTAAAAATCATGAAATTCTTTACAATTCCATGTTTAAAAATCTAGTTAAATCCATTATTTATAATTGTATTTTTATAATTTTCTGATATCACAACAAATTCGGGCTATAGAGGGTTAAAATTGTTTTTAAGGAATCCGTGGACCACACTTTAAGCATCTATATTCTACCACATTCAATGCGATATCTGATCAGCATTTATTTGCAAAAGAATAATATATGCGATTCTGGATATTTCAGGATCGTATGACGGCTAATGGAAATTCACCATTGGATAGTATGAGGACCTTAGAACATTACCTGAGTGACATTATGCGAGCTGGAGCTGCTGATACTCCGGAACATCTGAAAGGTAAGGCAACAGTTCTCTAAACTCTTGGGCTCACAGTTAAAGCGATATTGAATGAGCGCACAATCTGCGCAACCTGCCACGGAATGAGGACTGTAAACGTCACGTGTCAACGCTTCTGAATTGGAAATGTGAAGAATCTCTTGAATTCTCGTCTCGCGGATACGAGTTTATTCGTTTGGGGGGTTTCACAACCGGGAATGCGTTAAGAATTCAGTAGAGTATCTCGGCAAGGCCGCTGCGTATCGTGGTTCCACCCTCGGATTTTACAGCTCAAACGATTTTTCACTTACCGTCCAGCAGGTTTAGGTGGCTTTCGGATTTAACGTTCGCTAACGTTTAAACTGTTTAAAAGAATTTCACTCTCCTCGTAATTCTACGGTAAAAAATTCCTTTTTTTTAGATTTTCTGTGAACCGTGCTGGTTGTTGTTAGTGGTTTTGATTATAAATTGTGGGAAATTATATGATTTTTTAACAGGCAAAGTAATTTCATATGAATTTTTTGAGGTAATAACAGGGTGAAATCGTTATTGACAATGGGATCTGTAGTTTTTGCATATTTTGCAATTTACTGATTACGGAAATTTGTAGATTAATTAGTTTTATGGTAAATTCGAAATTGTTTGTAGGAATAAATGTTTTACACTGTGCACAGGGTATGATTATTTTCATTTTTGTCATTTATTATGTTGAATTATGTTAGTTACTTCATTCAATGGTGTAAAAGGTAGCTAAGAGATTGTGAATTATATCGGTTTTAAAATTAATTATAAATTAGTAATATAATATGAGAACATAAATGGAAATCGATTGTAGATTCTGTGGAACGTAAAACTGGCATAGTGACGCATATAAAATTTTAATTTGAATAATACATTAACCTGTAATAATGAATAATTACGGATTACATTTAATAATCCACAGTTTAATCCGTTGAATCGTAGCTTAGTTGAGGGTACTCTTACTAGAAAGCGAAGACTGAAATGGAAGTTATTCCTTCCATATTTGTCATTTGTTTTGTCACGTAGAATTACCTCTTTTCCGCTTGTACGGCCAATTAGTTATATAATACGTTGTATTTTAGTGTGAAATTTTGTAATTCTTGTACGAGTTTCATGCAATTACAACACTTTTAGTAACACTGTATAGTTTGGGAGAGTTAATTTGCTGCTAATTACTTATCTGATCATAAAGCGGAATATATATGACATCTTAAAGTTTTATAACAGTTTTTGTCGATTTCAACATTCATAAAATATAATTCATTTCATGAAATTGAAGATCGAAACAGAATATCAAAATGGAGTAAAAGATTTATTAAGATTAATTAGCAATTTTAATCAGCAAAATATCTGTACAATCGAAATTAAATTGTATAATTTCTTTACAGTAAATCGCCTCGATTCATAAATATCTCAATATATCATTTAGATATTCGAAATAACATGTACCACCGCCATGAAATTAGATCATATCAACAAACAATGCTAAGAACGGAAACTATTTTAAACCAAAATAAAAAAACAACACAAATAGCGATAAACTTTCGAATAATGAGACTTTGTAAAATATAATTTTGGTTTCTCCAGGAAGACAGTTATATTTAATTATATTTTGACTATAACATAATAGTAATTCCCCCAGTAATAGAAAATAATCGTATAACAAATTATTAATGTAAAATATCTCATAAATAGAATACTTAAAATTGACTATATTTTTGCGTATGATTGTTGCTCTAGTAGAAAATAAATGATCAAGTATTGATTAATATTTATTTCTTAGTAGCCCTTTGTAAATGGAAATTTTGTTTGCCATTGGGAAATAATCACAAAAGACACCTTTTTATCAGAAATTCAGGATATTAATTGTAGAAATTAAAAATTACTATTTGTGGAATCATATTTCAACTAATATATTTCAATTTTTAAACTTTAAAGAGTTAATATTATTAGAAAAATGACTGCCGTCCCTTTGGTCCAGAAGGAACTAAACATTTACATGTGCATGTACTTTAACTATTTCACTTTGTAAGTAATCAACAGCCTTATATAAAACATGCGCACAAATTATGTTTTGACACCACACGACTTTCTTCTATGGGTTTTTTTAAAGTCATGTTTGTTAATAAGCCACAAACACTTAGTTAGTTTAATCCGCACATCCAACGTTTCATTTCCACAATCGTACCAAAATTATGCGAAGATATCATAATCGGAACATTTGTACTTTCCATTAATATAAAAATATCATCGTTTTCCAAATAAATCATCTTTCTAACACGTTGAACATCACTGGTATTTCGCCAGTTTCATCCTTCCTACCGAAGTGAAACTTTTTCTATCAAACATCCTCGTAAAGCAGAAACTTTAACCCTTTGCGCTCCGAATTATTTTATTAACTTTTTGTCAGATAAGCAAATATAATCTCGGAAAATTGTCTACTGTTGATTACCGATTTTATTTAATACTAGGAACAATTGTAGATACTGCGGTGTATTCCTGTTAAAATGCAAAATTATTGTTAATTTCGAAAAGTCGATAATTAGTATATGAAACATTAAGTGTCACAAAAAGCTGTGTCGAGTGTAGCTCGACATAGGAGTGCAAAGGGTTAAACATATAGATAGATAGATGTTCAGCAAACCTTTATCTTTTAACGTCAATATTTAAATATTCAATATATCCAAAAATTCATAAACATTGCGATTTAAAAGTTACATAAAATTTCATTGAATTTAATAGCGCCGGTCACCGGTGATCCCCGTAGCAGTTAACGTGTTAATTTAACACTAGAACTACCAAACCAGTCAAAATGACTGGTACACAATTTTTTCAAAAAATTCTCCAAGTTTACATGAGAGTCATAGCATAAATATTCTATGTCTATATCAATAAACATAAATCACCCAATCCATCAAATTTTCCGCCGCTCGATTCCCCCTTTTTCAAAGTACTTATTTAATTTATTAAAATATGTTAGATTTGAGGCCGGTAGTTCTAGTGTTAAAGTCTAAATCCTTCGCTCTTGTTGGGACATCCTTTATTTCCTCTGTTGCAACGAGAGAAACACCTACGCGTCTGTATCATTTTCCTTCGTTGATCGATGTTTCAACAGTCGTTCAATTAAAACCCTACCTAACGATCCACACTCTAATCCTCTTCGTCGAGGATCAAGTCGAGCGCTCGAATATAATAGCACCTTAAAATATGCATAATATCGTTTCGCCGGATCAGTCGCAAGCCGCGTCCGGTTATCGGAATCGACAATCGGTCAGTTGGTTGAATGGCATACACCTAAGCCAGCGGTGATACATCGAATGAGCCAACTGTCTGACCGAACGACTATTGAATCCACAAACTGGTCACTCGGTTCACCGATAAGCCTCATTACGGCCCTTCGCTAGACACAAATCTACTTCGATAAGCACCGTGTACCGTTGATCTCTGTATATGCATGTTCCGTCACTCAGCATTTATGTAGGAGCGAAGATAGAGACAAGGGACAAGAATAAATATGGTCGAGGAAGTAATTTAGTGGCGGGAAATTAAGATTAGTTAGACGAGCAGATAGGAAGTAATCCCCAGACATTTATAGGAAGGGTATTTCATTGTGGTGAAAAGAAATATGTGCGGATGGTCCTTTTGGAAATGTTATTTGCTGGAGCTTTTATTGCTTAAAATAGTGATGTCGAAACTTTTTGAGAAATAGGTCGAATTTTATTTACTACTTTTTTTATTACTAGTTTGTGGGTCTCTAACAATAAGTCAGTAGTGTCACTTGGACAGGAGGAGGGGACGATGGTTAAAAACTACTTTTTTTTTGGTTCACTAGATACATGTAGTTTATTTTTTTAATATATTTGATTGTTTGTTCTATCTGTTATGATACAAGAAAGAAGTTTTTAAAAACCGACGCATGTTAAAAAGCCTGCGTGGATTAGTGTTTGACCCGCGGGTCATTGGTTCGGTGTCACTGACCTAAAACGTATTATTATTAATAAAACACTGGTGGAAAGTATATTGTTATTTGGAGAGCATACGATTGAGGAATTTTTAAGGCTGGCACTTATTGACCATGTATTTTTTCACATTTTGATTTACTATATATAATAAACGGTTAGTGTTAGTAGTTTTATTGTTAACATGTAATATATGTAATTACTATTGCATCAATTAATACAAAATTTGCAAACATTTTAATTAAAGTATCTATAAGTATAATATAACCATTTGTTAATACTGAATTTGATGTTTGGAACTTATGAAAAAACGTTTAGTATAACAAAAGATTGTACAATAAAATTTTACCCGAAATGAATAAAGTGTCCCACGCTATTTTTGATATTTTGAAAGAGGTGCCGATATTCTTTTTATACATTGTTAAAACGTATGACGAAATGCTGATCCAGTAAATAGAAATTAGTTTTGTTTTCTCAAATATGTCATTATGAAAGGAAAATACTAGCAGTTTATTACAATTCGGATAGTGTACAATTAAGTAAGACAATTTTTTGTGTACTTGTATATGTTTTCGAGGCGATAATATTGAATTTAATTTATAATTAATAGTTATAAATGCGTTATTTGTATGCAGAAATATTTTTGTGACTATTTTTTATTTCATTTTCATTTTGTTTTCAAAATTCAACTAGAGTTTTTTAAATAAAATTAAGGGAGAAGAATTTGCTACACGGTAATGTATGAAACATATTCAATGAGTAACACGATCCGGCTATTTACAATTACAACGTAAATAATTGCAAAAGTAAAAATTTCCAGAAACCTTTCGGAACAGTAATTTGTGAATCCTTAATATTAATTAAGAAATTTGATATTTACCTTCACGAGCAATAATTATATAAAGTAATTACTAATAATGTTGAACGTGCTTCATATGCAATTTATCATTTCTTGGTTGGAAAAATTTGAAGGTACAATTAATATTTCAAATTGAATACACATTGCAGGAATGAAAGTTATAAGAACATTGTTTTTTCAAGTTGCAACTACTTTAAAATTTGTCAAATAACATATACTACGCGTGAACAACGATACAAAATCAATTCTTCGGTATTGTCACCTCCCCTAAATCACCATACAAAACTAATTGTCTCATTAATTGTTTCCAAACATTTAAATCTGTCCAAAACTAAAGCTTATTTTCACATCGTCCCAATATCATCCGAGCGTATAAAATTCTCAACAGACAACAATCTAACTATATTACAACAATAAAAAATATTAAGAAAAATACAAACAAAAATATACATCCCTCAAAACAGAGACAGCCGCTAAATAACGTCAGCAGTCGACAGCTCTCTAATCCTTAAGTAAAATAAATAATAACAAAAAAATAAAACCCCTCAACATTTACACCACCACCGGCACAATTAGAAAATCCATCAACCGCAAAACACGTCCAAAGTGCGTCTCCAAACGTCCATGAAATCAAGGCAAAGTAGCCCCCAAAATTTGTTAACTATCCGACCATTTCCTCGAATGGTCCAGCGTGCTCTTTATCGAGGCAAGCAATCGGAAAAGCGGCAGACCCGGAGGGTTGTGAAATGATCAATGATACGTAACCATTCGATGGCTCCGACGCGCCGAGTAAGCCAACTATCCCGAGGAAGACCAACGGAACAGCCAACCAGCCGACCACTTAACGCACAGCAACCCTCCTCGTCGGCACCCTCCACTCGACGCGACTCTACTCACTCTATCCGCACCATGCAAATTCTACGCGACTGTATCTACACGTCCGGCTCGCGCCGCAAAAGGAAGACAGAGAACGGGGCGGAAGATGAAGAAGAAGCAGGTGGAGGAGGAGAAAGACAAGGAGAAACAAGAGGAGGTGGAGGAGAAGGAGGAGGACGCTTTGCGTCTCACTAGTCTCCCTTTCCTCCCTCACTTTCTTTTTTGCGTCTACCCACCCTGTCTGCGAGCTCCGGCAACCCTCAGACAAGCATTCTCGCGCCTGCAGTCAAGGGCAAGGGTGCCATCGCGAGGCCTCTTCTTCCTCGTGCTCGTACACACCGAAACCATACGACGACAACGAACCATGACGAGGACGATGACTAAAAGGAGGAAGGGAGAACGAAAAGGGTCCCTGGCTCATGGAGAGTCACGGATTTTCTCCTTGCGCCTCGAGACTTCAAACGAACGCAACCCAGGGCAGCCCAAACCGGAGCAACACCCGGAAAGAGCCGACCACCGACACCGGGAAACTTGTCTTCGAGTACCCTCGAGGCTTGTTGCGTATGACAAGTAGGAGGCTAGAAAAGTTTTAGTCCTGTCGGATGCTGTGAATATTTCTAGACGATTGAATAGATTGTTTTCAACGATTTCGGTTATTTTTGTGGGATTTCCGGGATGAAAGGGGGAAGGGGGCGGATGGTGGGATTTTGGACATTAGATATACAGTCCGTCCCATAGGAAGGGTGACAGATATGAAATATTAGGTCGAGTCACAAGTAACTTCCGTTTCTTTTTGAGCTCTCATTAAATAATAAAATTATGTTAATTTATTATGTATTGTCCGTTATTACGTATAACCTTCTCCCATCTTCCTGACAGTTTATTTAATCCCTTGCCTTGTAAAATGTGGTTGGTTTGGACTGGAAGAAAGTTGCAAAACACGACAATGTGCGACCACATACGGCAAGGGTGACTCAAAAAAAAAATTCTTCAGCTTGGATGGTTGGTTTTACCATATCCACCTGACTCCCCGGACCTTGCCCCAACAGATGACCACCTTTTCTGTTCATTACAAAATTTTTGAATGGAAAAACATTCAATTCTGAAGGACAAGTCAGATAGGCCGTTGAAAACTTCTTCCAGTCCAAACCAACCACATTTTACAAGGAAAGGATTAATAAACTGTCATGAAGATGGGAGAAGGTTATACGTAATAATGGAGAATACATAATAAATTAATATAATTTTGTTATTTAATGAGAGCAAAATAAATGTCTCATAAAAAAACGGAAGTTACTTATGACTCGCCTTAATGAAGTATAAGACGCTGTTGATTTTTAGTTTACATAACCTTTTATTCAAAATAGACTCCTTGTGAGTCAGTATGTAACTGAAATCGTTGGGAAAATTGTTTGGAACAATTCTGATACTCAAGCTTTGAAATTGCCTTCAGTACCATGATCGTAGCCTTCTGGATGTCTGAAATGGCATCGAAATGCTTTCCTTTCATTGCCATTTTCAATTTTGGAAACAACTAGAAGTCGCACGGAGCTAATCAGGCGAAAAAGGAAAATGTTGAAGCACTATGATACATTTTTGAGCCGAGGAATCGCATACGATCTTGCTTTTGTTGAAAGGTAGTCGAAATACCACACTAGTGAATTCATGCATCCGTTCACAGACGGCATTAGTAATTACGCGAATATAAAATCAGTCACCTTTCCCATATGATGGACTGTGTATTTGTGGATTGATTATGGACGGTATGATTAGGAATGGAGATGGGAATTGAATTTGAAAGAGTAGATCGTAGTATATAAAATAAATGAGGGAATGTTGAATGAATTTTAATATATTTTTGGGAAGATTGTATTATCATTGTTATAGGTTTTAATCAACACTGTTCTGCACTCGGTCCTTCACTTGTTATAAAAATGCAAACAAGAAAGATAATAATCTGTGGATCAATTAATATTTAAGATTTTTGGAATCTACCTTGCGAGATGGCAATCTCATATCATAGTAGCCGTGACGTATGCACATTCACGCATAACATACGCATTTTATTGTAACGTGGATATCCGTACACGCATATTACAGATAGTATTTTTATATATACTTACAGAAAACGGAAAAATTTCTTAGGAGCGGCCAAGAATAAAAAGAATTTTGGTTGGCCAATATAACTCATTAGATATTTTTATTTCTGTGGAAAATTTTGTATATACAAAGAAGGAACACCCCCTTAAATGAATTTTTCTAAAACACTGGAATTGAAAGTTTCTACGCTATTAATTTAAAATTTGCGCCGGGTTGTATCATCACAAAAAGAAATTTTTTAATTCTATTTTGTCATCTGGATAATTTCCACTATCGGTTTTTAAATAATTAAAGTCCATTTGGCGATATTTTCTACCACAGGACATTCATTTTTATGCGATAGTAGCAGAGATAATCAGAACACTTCGATTAAATATACACAATGGTTATTAAATGCTAAAGTTGAAATTACTTTGGTGGAAAATTAGTTATGACACAACGATAGCTCGACTGCATCTTGGCGTAAGACGCAAAGGGCTAATTAGTGCATGGACTTCCTCTGAAGAAGAGATTTCTTGAAGTGCGCTTCCACTCTTTTGCACGTTCCTACTACATTTTAATGATAAAAGAAATATCGTGAATTTTTGCAAGATAAACCATAACTTTTGTAAATTCTCGTCGTAAGATTTTACAGATTTTATTACATCACAAAATTTGTGTTTTATGCAGTTCTTTCTATTTCTTTCAAATTTAGAAATATATAGGGAAAGTTGAGAGCACCTTTTTTTCTGTAAGGGTGGATTTAACCCCATAGGAGGCATAAATCAAACATGCCGTTATTTCTACCTTGTTTTACTCCGCGATCCCACTAGGTTCTATCGGAATCTTTTTTCTCCTAAGAAAAAAATTGGTTTTACGATCGCATGGGAAAAACTAAAGAGACATTCGTTACAAGCTATTTTAAAAAATTTGTATTGTTATATCTACACAGTCAAAGCAATAATATAAGTATCATGTGTGTCGATGATCAATGGAAAATGACAAAGATGATAACTTTTTTAATGCAACATCTTTAGGAAGAATTTGATTGAAGCAGAATGTAAAAATGCCAATAACAGCTTTTTAAGAGAAATAAGAATTTATTATGGTACATTAATAATATTCGTATCGGTTTATCAATAACCGTATGAATTTCATCTCTAATATTTAAACTTGCTAACAGATATTAAATAATACTACTAAATAGAATCTTTATCAATCCTACTAAAATGCATTTCAACAGACACACAAATTAATATCACTATAATCTCAGCCTTAATAATATATTATAAAAACTTATTATAATAGGCCCTTTCAAAAATTCTGCTCATTTTTTTAATTAAAAGGAAATAGAATACCAGTAGATACTAGAAAATAATGCAATAGTAGATACTAATTTGAACACTATATATGACAAATATTAACAAATGTATTGAAAACGTACTATTTTTTTTCAAATCAAAAGTGGATAGAAAATTCCGGTGAACCTAATATCTCTTATTTACGAAAAGTATTGCAAATACATATGTCAATCGAAATAATCAAAAGTATGCTCTGCGCACAATTACTGTAACTAATAAGCATTATTCCATGAATCCTTTAGCTTGACATTTGCTTTTACAGTCGAAAATTAATATCATATCACGGTAGTGAAATTATATTTCATTCCTATAGAATTCTTGGGATGGTGCGAGCCAATTTTTCTTAATGCTCTTATTCTGCATTTGTTGTTTAAAATCATACATTGTTTACTATTTATAATAATGCATATAAAATATGAAATAGTTGAATATTTAAGTTGTAACAAATGTCACTGCAATTTTTCTTCCAGAAAATACAAATTTTCATTCCATTTTCTAATAAACAGTTACCGCAGTTAAATGAATAGAACCATTCTTAATTATTTGCACTAATATTTCTTTTAACTGACTATTAATTAAAAAGTCATCGAACATTTGGACAAAACTCATACTTTGAACCCAAACATTACTACTGTTCTTTCAATAATTTATTATACTATAACGGTGACTACGAATACCCAAAATTATAAAATGTATTCTCTTTAAAGTTGCCAAACGGGAAATTAAATTTTGTTAACTATGTATCTTTTTTATGAATATTTCTGATCTAGCATCAAATTTTCTATTATGTTAGAAATTTCAGCAAGAAAAAATATCATTAACAATTGTGTTAATACAATGAACATCAACAATCCATCCCAACGTACTTCCGCCAATAATCAAAAGTTTCATTTATTATTACGGAATAATTTATTCCCACTTTCAAACAAATCAAATCCCAGGAATATAACACTAAAGCCTGAATACTCGAGTGCGCGTCGATTCCATGGAACGCCAATACGGCAAATGTGCCGAAAGTTTCAGAGAGAACGGGAGAGAACATTAATGAATGCAATGCAGTTAAAGGAACTGTTGCATACGTAGCTGCAAGTTCGATACGGCGCAGTAGAAATTGGCCAAATTGGACAGCCACCGTGAAGTAGGAAACCAAGCATCATTGACTGAAATTTCATTCAACCGGCATTCCTTCTCGAGAACTATACAATCGATCGAGGCATACAATCGACCATATGATCGAGCTAATTGGCCTAATTACGCCGAGAATTGTCAATTAGCGATCCAACGAACACAAGACTTTACACCCCCGCATACGTATCACTCGAATCTCCCGAGGCAAAATCCCATTTACTTAATTCGCTCAGCACGATAAATCAAAGTAGCGTAATTCCGAAACTGTATCGAGTCTCCTAATCAAGATTATCTCCTCATCGCGTGCAAACTACTCGTA
This sequence comes from Cerceris rybyensis, assembly GCA_910591515.1. Taxonomy (NCBI): domain Eukaryota; kingdom Metazoa; phylum Arthropoda; class Insecta; order Hymenoptera; family Crabronidae; genus Cerceris; species Cerceris rybyensis. The sequence goes on from OU342795.1 coordinate 12,460,292, forward strand.
ACCAGGAAACTAATTAATTACCACCCTTATCGCAAGACAAAACCGAATAATCGTGAAGTATTATCGAAAATATGCTCGTTATAAGCACCATCTGGTATCCCGAAAACGACTATTTACTGCCTGCTAATTTCTCAAATTCCCTGGACGATATGTGACACATAGACGAGGCGATAAAGAATTCCTTGTTATAAGAGAGTCCTATTCCCCTAATTGCGCCCTACCGGCCCAGGTCGCACGTATTCCATCCGGTCTTATTTGTTGGCCTTAATGGAAATGGTTTCGTCCATTATACTTTATCCACCTTTTTAAGGCGGAGTTATTATTCGGCAATATTCTCGTTACCGGTCCGCAAATGGACTGTCAAGGGGGTGAGTAAGGCAGATGAAGAAGACGAAGGAAGAGAGAGAGCGTGAGACGGTGAGATAGACACCGAAGAGAATGCAGAAGAATCAGAAGAGAAGGTGACACCTCCGCAGACCGGCGACTTCATTGTATCGCATAATTATCGTTTCCCTGAGACCCAGAAGATCCGTCGGGGGATGTCGGCGGTGGTCTTCGCCCGGCTCGGTCTTTTCTTTTTACCTCGCCGGAGACCCTTATCCTCGCAATTAAAATCCGGTGGCGATCGAAAGGGCGTTGGGGATAACAATCCCGGAGACAGGATGAACTCGTTCATAGAGGAAGATAGAGCACAGTGACAACTTCCGATAGAAATACACGCTATGAGAGGAGGATAGAAAAGTGAGCCAAAGGGGTCGCTCGACGAAGGACGGGGGAGAGGGAGGGGAATCGAAGGAAAGGAGGGAAAAATGCGGGGGAAACGATAGGCGGAACTGCAAATAGGGAGAGAGCATTGTTCCTCGAGATCGAAATCGGCTCGTTGCGAATGATGTAACGTTCTTTCATTTTCTATCTGCAATTAAAATCCAGGAAGGTAATGAGGTTTCGATATTTTCATTACTATTCATCTGTTCGTGCTGCGGAGTCGCCGCGTGTATCGAGCTTTCGATGGACTTTTTTCTTCGCTTTAATTGATGTTACGTATAGAGTAGGTATTTTTATTTTATTGTGTAATGGGGTGGCCAATTTAGGATGGCAGTAATTAGAACATGGGAGTTGCATTTAGGAAAAAAAGAATATGTATATAAATCCTTTGAGATATTTTTAAACTTATGTTGGATGATTTTTTTATTGGACAAAGTTTGGTTTATTTTTTTAACAAAGCTATGAAATAATCTCAATTTTCGAGGTGGTGCAAAAAATACTTCATTTCTTCTCACAATTCATCATTCTGCAGAACCTGATGAATTTTTTAGTTATTGCCCTTTTATTAGTAAATAATGAGATTTGTAGCAACAATAAAAGACGTAATGGACGTGTAGGGTATTTCTGACATCAAATATTGCATGTCATCAAAAACGATATGATGCACACTGTTTGTCTTACTGTTTACAAATTTCTCCTCATTTTTGCGGTAAATGTACAATCTTAACGTACGACTGTCAGCAAAAAGTAACTTAACTCACAATAGATTTGTATCAATTATGATGAATTATTTCTAATATATTCTAAATCAAACCATTATAAATGAAATGTCTTTCGTATTGCAGCATAGATTAGCAACTGTATCGGTTAATACATCACATGTAGATACATTAGTTTGAAGCTTCCATTATCGAAGAGCTTTGAGGTATCTAACACGTTTAAGGCCGATGACCCAACTCACGAGTCACGCGCTATTTCGTCCATTTCAACGATGACTTAGCACGTGAATCATGTATAGATAATATCATCAGTCAGTTCTAACAGAGCGATCATGGCCCAATAACCCAACATTTAAGAATTAAAAGTACAAAAATACGTCTAAATTCAATATAAAATAAGATATCTTATTTATAACCTCATTTGAACCTTTTACTACCCAACATTTTAAAATATTTTCAATATTTAGACTCGGAACTGGATAGGATGTAAATCCTCATCGGAGGGTGAAATTGACGTCCTATTTTGCTCCTTAAGATAGCATAAAGGGAAATTTGTGCCACTTTTAGGCGCTAAATAGGATCTTATTTTTCATTGAATTAAGGTATCTATTTTTGTACTTTTAACTCTTCAATGTTGGGTAGTAAAAGTTTAAAATGAGGTTCAATATTTCGACTCGGGTATTCTTTTTTCAATCTCCACCAATTGTTTCCACCTTTCCACCCTTTCGACGTTGCGTAACTTGAAAATCCCAACACAGTTCAATGTCCTTCGATTTCCTCGAAACGTAACTGTCCATTTATGAAAACGCTTTTCCGACCACCACTCCTCCAAGTGGAATTCATCGCTACGTTGACCATTTAAGACGAAACGTCTGCATCGGTAAAGAAAATCTGCGCTGAAAGAGGTGGAATAGGGTTGAGGGTATACGATAGGATAGCGTCGTAGTGTGACCAGGTCTTTATTCTAGAACAAAAACCTCTCTCGAGGCATTGTAAGGTTCCGCTGAGTGGGCGTTCTTGCTGCGACGCCATCTTGGGAAGTGTCAGCATGGCACTTTAAACTCCACTACTGGGTCAAGTCTTAGAAAATCCGAGTAGTAACCTCCACGGCAATGAAGTTGCGGCAGCCTGCATTTTCACGGAGAACCTGGAGACTTATTGCCCGCCTGGTATCGTGAGTTTCCTCAACTTCTTTCCGTTTGGATACACCGAGCGGTTGCAAGAACCTCGAAAAGTTTAAGGGTTGGTATCTCGCGAGACGTGATTCGCGGGGCTGATTGTTTTGCATATTTATGAGGGTCGGATTCGTGACTGCGGGCCAAAGGGGTTCGTTTCTGCATTCTTCAATGATAGACGCGTAGCGTGTTTCCGGCTTTGTTGTAACGAGGTTGCGGATAATACCGGTGATTTGCGTTGCTTTGGCTTTCTTGCGATGAATTATTGCGAGGTGCTAACGGGATCTCGATAGCACGCGAAAAACAGCTTTGGACGATGTTCGATTGGATTTCCGATTTCATATAGGTATATTTAGAAAAATTGATATGGTCGGTTATTTTGTCGTTACGTTTGTTAGCCCTTTGCGGTTAGTGGGCGTCTTTTTAATTTTTTATTAGCTATGTGATATTAGTTTGAGAAAATTCTTTATCTCAGGTTACTTACTGCTGTAAGATAATGACGATAGTTGTAGGTCATAAGGTATATTCAGATTAAAATGTATTGTTATTGAAAAATTCGGCAGTTACAATTAATGCAATAAAATAGTTACTTTAACAGTAGATCTACGGCAGCCGTTAAATTAATGGGTTCCTACTTTCTTAAATATTCTACTCAAATTTACAGAGTAGTAGTACAGTAAATATTTGACGTGAATCTTATTACATACAAATTAATTAGCTAATCATATCTTTTAACTAATCCATCTTTCTGCATTTAACACGTTAACCACCCGTACTTAAAGACCGAGATTAAACCTTTAGGCCCTTATTTAGGAGGGACATTATTCTATTTGTTTTAATAAACTACATTAATTGTTGTTAGAATGTTGTGTTTGTTACGTGAAAGCACTAATTATGGCTCGGTCAGACGTCACTGAATAGTCTAGGTAAAAAATTAATTGTTGATTTTCATTGATCAGTATAATCGTGATAAAAATTAACATCAGGTCTCTAAGGACACCGGTGTGTTAAAGTAGTAATTTTAAAGAAGAAGCATATCAAGCCATGCTGTGAAAAGATTAATACTTTGCGGTTCGACTTATGTTTTGGACTTGTCGTTAGTTGATTACAATTAAAAGTGTCACTTATTGATCGTTAGTGACGATTTAATTGCAAATATATCGTTGTTACTTTACGGCAATTGTTGAATAATACGTTTTAGGATATTTTTTCTGTACATGCCTATCTCTATCGACATGGGTCAAAAGGTATCCCAGATAGAGAACTTCAAAATTAGAAGGTTTTGAAGAAAATGTATTTCGTTATACAATAATCTCGTAAAATAGATAAAAATTAGTATAAGTGACTTCTGTAATTTCCCTAACGAAGTTTGAAATGGGTCAAATGAGCCACCTGGTAGATGTAGTATAAATTTTGTTTGTTTGTTTTAGTTTTTAAATTTGTAGCAAATGCATATAATTGAAAGTAACAAAATATATTTTGGTTAACCCTTTGCCCTACAATATCTTTTCTGACTAGGCGTGAAATGGTTCCAAATTAATTCCTGAAATCAAAAGTTCTGGCTGATGAAAATAATAATCAAAATAGACAGAAATGTGTAATTTTTCTTACGAGGAGTGCAAAGATTCAAAATTAATTCCTGCTATCAAAAGTTTTCACTGATTTCTGATATTTAGTATAACTGAACGTAATAGTAATAGTATAGAAATAATAAGACTGTTTCGCGACCGTCTGATATTTTTAATTCAATAGTTTTTGAAAGACCTCAAAAGTTTCTATTCCATTTTCCGTGCCACGAGTGTCACACGTTGTAGTTGGCTAAAGGGTTAAATGATATGTAAATTTGTACTCTTTACAGATAAAAAATAACATTTGATAGAAAATTAATTTCGATAGGCAACTGTACTTATTTTGTACCTCTAATACTAACGTAAAACTAGCTACTATGTGTACCATTGTCTACTGTGAAAGTGAAAATTAAATGTCGACGTCAGAGCCTTAAAACAAATAAAGATTAATTAACTTTACATACGATTATAATATTTTTTTCCATCATATACAACTTCAAAATATGACGACTTGTTACAAACAAAAGAGAAATATTCTTCATCCCTAACTGGTATTGTTAATGTCCTAATTTTACCCTTACTTCTTTCGTAAATTAATCTAAGAAAAAACTGCTTTTTATCCCCATGTCTTAAAAAGTATATAAATAAATTGTTTACTTAACCCTTTCGTCTAAATAAACACACTCCGGATTAATCGCTAGTAGTTCCAACGTTAAAACAAGCGCACCACAGACTACGTTTACTAAACTCTCTTCACTTTGACCTGCATCACAGTTGACCTCGACCTTCCCCAATACTACACGCATCGTGGCATAAACACTATTCTAAATACTCGTAAAACACGAATCGCATAGAGCAACGGGAAATGTCGTGTATCAGTGAAATTCGTAACGAACCCTTCTTCACTCGGAAGGGTTGCGTCGTCATTTGCGAGCGTACACGTAAGTACATTTTGCGTCCTTGAACGACGCAGGCTTTATGATTGCATTCTCTGACCTATATTGTGACTACGACTGTCATGTAATCGGTTAGTAACGCCGACGGGATTCATAGAGGGTGGTTTTAACTCGCTCTCAAGCCATCTAGGGTTTCATTGGATCCTACTTTCTCCCCCTCATTCCATTTCCGTTCACTCTATCCCTCCCGCGACGACGGGTATGCATAATACATATAATTGAAAAAGTGAATGAGTAAAGAGAGCGCGCATGTAAATAACCCCGATGGAGAATACTAGGCCATGGAGATACGACGTTTGAAAGAAGGAAGCAATTTATTTTACGCGTTCGTTTGTATACTTCAGCTTTTAAGACTAAAACCATCGATGGTATATTTTACTAAAATTTAGATACACTTAATAACTACAGTAGAAAAGAACAAATAAATAGGCAAAGAAGATGATTAATTAAGTGATTTAGGTTTCATAAGATACAAGTGGAATAGTAACTTCATAGCTACCCAATTATTTTAAATAGTATTTAGAAAGAAATTGGAACCGGTCTTTTGATCGTTTTGGTAGGTTCAGTGTTTATATTGTATCTGTAGAGTTATTACTATACTGCGGATTTTTATGCATTTATGACAAAGTAGCTGAAATTCCCGTGCTTCGCTACGGTTTAATATCATTAGGATCATTTAAAACCTGAAATATTTTACGTGCTTCGAAACTAAAAAAAAAAAAAACCTTAAAGTTTCGAATTTTGAAAAATACTTTCTTAATGGACGCTTATACACTAAAAGGAATGCTCATGCGAAATTACAAGTTTCCAGGTCAAATAGTTTCGGTTCTGCGTTGATGAGTTTGGCCCATACTTTAACCCCCCAAAACCACCCCTAAAATTTCGAATTTTTCAAAACCCTTTCTTAGTGAGCACCTACGACACAAGGCAAGAGTATGTTCCAAATTTTATTGTAATCCGTTCTGTGGTTTTTGAGATTTCGTGATGAGTGGATGAATGAGTCAGTCAGTCAGTGGTATTTGAGCTTTATATAAAAGATTAAATACAGCTAAAATATACAAAAAGAACATAATATAAAAATATATCCAAAGTATGGTATTTGTTGTAAAATTTATTGACTGCAATAAATCCCTAGATAGGTTTTCCTGTCTCACCTGCATTTGTGAAACTCGAAATTTGCATGAACATCCGCAGTCTAGTTATTACTTAATGACAAGAGTAATAAAATGTTTGTTAAAATATAATAAATGTAAAATATAAAATGCACATGAAATACATTAATACTAGAATGACTGACGTTAAATTTGTTACAGTTAAACATATTAAATAAGAACATTGGAAGAAGAGGAATCAAGGAGTGGAAAATATGATCGGTTTAGTAATATGTGTTTTATAAGATCAACTTGGAATTTCTAGTCTAGGACTCTTCTGTAAACTTAGGGAATTTTGGGAAAAAATGTGAACAAGTCATTTTGACTTGCTTGGTCGTTCTAGTGTTAAACACACAATACTACAATACACTGCCCAAATCGCTGTTATAAAAATATACCGAAACTCTCTTCCCTAGTGGAAACAACACTCTGAAATACTTTATTCGCTGTTATAAAATACACTGGGCCTTCTCACACAGTGACTTTCCTCCGAAGACAATGCACCCCACATACACACCTAATATTAAAACACATATTCATCATCTCGTAGGCACTTTCTCTTGCAACCCCCTTTACTCTTTCTCTTTCTCTCCCTTTCGCACTCACCCAAGTAACGCTCTTACACTCATCCCTGCATGCCCTTGCAAACCTACATATCTATCAAAATGATCGAAATGGCTAACATTTATTTCTTTATTCAGATTTTTAACACTAGAACGACCGACGTTAAGTTTATTACATTTAAATATATTAAATAAGAACTTTGGAAGAAGAGGAATCAAGGGATGGAAAATATGATCGGTTTGGTAATCTGTGTTTTATAACATCAACTTAGAATTTCTAGTCTAGGACTCTCCTGTAAAAGAGAATTTTTCGAAAAAAATGTGAACAAGCCATTTTGACTTGCTTGATCGTTCTAGTGTTAATAATTGCCGTAATATACCAATGCAACTAACGGTATTGCATGAATAATCGACGTCTGTCTTGAAAATTGTGAAGGATTAAAACGATCATTTTTAGCAAGCGAGCAAGCCTGAAACTTAAAATAGAAGTCAAATTCGTTTCAAAATGTACGTCACAGTCCCGTATTTATCTTCTTTATCCTTTTCATTCCAAGCTTCATTTCAGTATGAAAATACAGCCGGCAGAAATTGAGATGGTTCACGGTATAAAGCAAGGGGCAAGGGGAGATTGCTGCTTGCACCTCCTACATACACCATATTGGACTTGGCAACCTGAAGAAAGCCAGTAACAACCGAAAACGATACACTTCTTTTGTCGTTCACATGACGACGTAACGAATGTGCATCTTTTTCGACCAGTAGCGTATTAGAATCGAGAATGACGTGCGAACAAGGGATGTCTCTATCAATAAGATGAATAAGAGCAAAACAAATCCCAATTTTTGTTAGTTTTGAGTTCTAGGTGAAATGACTACACAAATTGAAGTCAAAAAAATACAAAACAATTAAAAATTATTATTTAAATTGCCCGTCTCTTCGTTGGCTTTCACAATTAGTGGAGGAATGTGTCGATACAATTTTCTCTATGTTCGTAATTTTAGAATTTGAGCACAACGCTGCATCATAGTGAGGCATAAATAGTGAAATAGTTTTCAGGGAAGGTATTTTTCGACACATTATCCGGAATACTTTGTAAACTTCGATACATTCTATGAATTTTGTCGCAACAGCAATATAGAATACTCCATGGATAGAATATTTTCTATGAGATAAATAATTTTAGTTCTTACTGTTCTGCCTATTACATGCTGTAATTACGGACAAACTGTGAATACCTACATTAATTAGTTCGTCCAATATCTTTTAGTAAATGGTAACTTTCCGAGATTCAATATTTATAATTCAGGTAAATTGTAATATATTGATCTCATTAACTTTTTTTGTCATTTGTAACGTGATTTTCCGTGGTTCATACTGTAATTGCCAATTCATTCTCAATATATGAATTACTTCCCTTATTTTATTTGCGTTTGTGACGAACACTTTGTATTCGTCGTTAATGAATTCATAAGTTTTTTAATTATATTGACTTGAGGAACAAAGTAAATATAATTACGAAAGAAATATGAGGTAAACGTTAATTTTCTGAATTACTTTGTATTTTATAATAAAAACTTTTCTAAATTATATTATATTTCTCCGGTTTCCATCTGCCGACTTCGCTTATTTTTTTCGGAAACCACACGGGTGAATAATTGTTAATCACTTAGGTTAATTTGACGTAGTTTCATGGACTAATTAATTTCTCTTTTGTGAATATTCACAGTGTAAAAATAATTTTCTCTTTACATAAAGAAATAATAATGAAAAAAAATTATAACACGCTAAACATACCACTGTTGTTCGTTTAAACATGCATGTTTGTTCGTTACAAGTGTGTTTATGCATTCGGTCGAAAATTAGGAAGTGGGTATGAATTTCGTTCGAAACATTATGCACCCTTCATCTTAACACTTGCACGAAGCTTACTTTCCTCATGTGTACTATGCACTTGAAGTACTTCCAGGGGAAAAAATCTAAAGGATTTAGGCTAACTGACCGTTTTGGCCATTCAGCAGGACAATCATATACTGTCTATCACTATAAATATGTCTTATGTCTTGAATTTTTTTCACATAACAAATTACATGTTGAGTCTTAGAGCAGAATCACTGACCATGAGTTTCGCCATTATTGTAAAAATTTAGAACGGTGGTTTTCCGACTTCTTTCTAGGATTCCTTGCGAAACGGTCTGTTTACAATTTTTTAAATTGCTCTTTGGCTCTTAAAAATTAGCTATAAGCAATCTATAGGTTACTGTTATTAAACATTTTTTTGACAGACTATTATTTATTCAGAAAATAGCAAATCTTACAATTAGTAAAAGAATGTACAGGTTGTTTCAAAAGTTGTTTTATCAAACGTTGTTCTACACCTTTAGATCGGTGAACATTTACAAAAGAAACCATCCGCAAAATCCAGGAAGGGGTTGAAAATTAAGGTCCAATTTTTTCATTAACTCCTGTTTAAAACGTAAAATATCAAATCTCTGAAAAGAACCATAGGTCAGAAATGAACCATTTCTTTCCAATTAATGTCGAAGTTGCTACACTGTGATTTGTTTTCTGATTGATAAGATAAACTTTGTTGATAGATACATAATGAAAAAAAAAACAAATTACCATTATTGGCTGAAGTGTCATACTTGTTGGCTTAAAACATGTACCGCTAGTCTTTTTAACAGATACACTAACAACTTTCTTTTTTTTACCTGTGTTTTTCACAGTTTTATCCATGTACAATACATACACTCTACCATCTATGATAACACAAGGTTTATCTATTTTCAATTCAATATATTTAACATTGTCAAATAAGTATTGAACTGGACCGAAAAGAAGTTACTTACCCTTTTTCATGTATTTTCGATTTTAATATGTAACTGGCTGAAAAATCGCTTAATGACGAAGTAAATGTTTAGTTTTTGGTTGCAATTCGCCGAGTTCACATTTTAATGGCCGATATGACGAAAATAGGCGATGTGAGGATAGTCAACCCTTACCCCATACTTCAAGCTAAGTGACTTCATTAATCATAGATTCGAGGTGCAGTGAAAGGCTAATAAGTGGATTGTTTACATTACATTTACTCTTTAGTAGTACATTTACTCTATTTAATATTCTTACTGTACTTTAGTATATTTACTTTTTAGTATATTTACATGGAATTGCCAAGTACAATATTATATTTTTGACATTCAATAAATTATATTTTTACAAAAAAAAAAAAACAGATGGACACTTCATGGGATGAGAGTTCACTGCAGGATAGAATGTAGCCGCCGTGGTCATTTTTGTTAATGGCTGCATGGCCTCGTCACCCACCTTTGTAAAGCCCGTGAAGTATGCATCTGTTTTAAACTGGTAGATATGGAATTTCGACCAATAACGGTAATTTTTGTTTTGATAGGCGTTAAGTGCTTAAAGTCATTTAACACCGTGACACACTATTTTTCATATCAACCGCCTCAAAAGTAGATAAACATTTTCAATACAATTACGTACCCCTCTAATAGCATAATGTGCACTTTTGTATTTTTAATAATGAAAAAAGTACTTATTTCATTTAAAAAAGACAAAGTCAATTTGTTACACGTCTCTCACAAATCAATCCACAAGAAATTTAAAAACATCAAAATACGATAATAAACATCGAAATACTAACCACGTAAATCAGTCTAGCAATATCAACTACGAAGTATATAATTCCAGAAACTCCATCGCGCAAAACATTCCCAATTTTCACGATCAACTTTAAATTCCCTCCTCTATCATGAATGATCAGAATCCGTTCGAATCTAAAAGGACGAGCCAGAGAAGAATACAGCCATAATAGCATCGTTGTCTTCCGAAGGTATTATCGAGTAATCGCATAAATCTGTGCCTCGGCCCGGTGCCACAAAACTTCGCTCCATTATTCGTCTTTTCGACGAGACTTTTATCGATCTGCAGCCCGTAAACCAGAAGCCTTCCTTTCTTCCTCCCGAATGATGAAGAAGCGATCTTTCGTCTAACCTACTCCTCCTCCCCCAAATGCGGCCGGCTCTTTTCTTCCCCGGATAGGAAGAGAAAATCAGAGATTGGGGTCGTTTCTCGTTTCAACGGAAGGCGCGGTGTCTGTTACGAGGTGGCGCCATCCAGATACGATATTGCCCGAGATTACGTGAGGACTCGTGGATGCGGGTGGCTATCGATCCCAGTCGATATGAGAAAACTTACTGTGAGAGACCGCGACCAAGATGAAACGCGCTTCCTGGTTTATTAGATTCGACTGGTCACCATCTCTCGATCTTCGTATCAAACTCCACTGCTCTCGTTATCCCTTGCTTACGATTGCGATGCTACCTCGGCGAGAAAAGCTCTCTTCATGCTTGATGGCTGGATTACTTCGTGGAATCAACGTACTTTATAAAAGAGAGAAGGAATAGGACTAATAGCCACTTTGAAGATGTAATTTGATTAACACTAGAACTACCGGCATCAAATCTATCATATTTTAATAAATTAAATAAGTACTTTGAAAAAGGGGGAATCAAGCGGCGGAAAATTGGATCGATTGGGTGATTTATGTTTATTGATATAAACGTAGAATATTTATTCTATGACTGTTATGTAAACTTGGAGAATTTTTTGAAAAAATTGTGTACCAGTCATTTTGCTTGCCAAGGATCGTAGGATTATTATTTAGTTTCTTCATACGATATCAGTAATTTTATGACAGACTAGCTGAAAGCTCCCGTGCTTCGCTACGGTTTAATCGAAACTAAAAAAAAAACCTTAAAATTTCGAATTTTGAAAAATCCTTTCTTAGTAGGTGCTTATACCGTAGAAGGAACGCTCATGCAAAATTTCAAATTTCTAGGTCAAGTAGTTTCGGCTATGCGTTGATGAGTTTGGCCCATACTTTAATCCCCCAAAACTCCCCCTAAAATTTCGAATTTTTCAAAACACTTTCTTAGTGAGCACCTAAGACCCAAGGAGAAGGTATGTTCCAAATTTCATTGCAATCCGTTCTTTGGTTTTTGAGATTTCGTGATGAGTGAGTGAGTGAGTCAGTCAGTCAGTCAGTGGTATTTGAGCTTTATATCTATATAAGAAAGATAATTGGAAGTATGCAATTTACGCTCTATATTGAGTGTTTTATATGAAACTATGGCCAAATGACAGTTATTTTTATTTCTAACTACATTTGTTACTTATTCGATCAAGTATTTTGGTCGGCACAGAAAAAATTAAGAGCAATTTGTAAAATTCTGGAAACTGTGATTATTTATTTTTACTTAACCCTTTCTGGTAAGATTTAATAATGAAAAATGTTGCACGAAAGAACCATTTAATTTTTACTTAAAAAAACCTATTTCATTTTATAATTCTTACATATTGTTAAACAAAATTATTTTATTGATATAGACACAATTGAATTGTTTTTTCCTATTATTTTATTTCTATTTTTGTGAAATAGTGGAGAAGAAAGGGGATCGTCAGGTTTTGTGAACAATGCGTAATCGTTTAAAGATTTAAATTTTCCGTGTCGGAAATAATTGCTGAAATAATAAAAAAAATCAGCCATCTAAATCGCGTATCTCACACTCGGCTGAAACAGTCAAGTTAAGATAAGGAAGAAGTTTAATAATTTCGTACACGTTCTACGAAGTCACGTAATAACTTGGAAAACGTATCACGTCTGCAGAATATATTAATCGGGCGATACACTGAATGCAATAAAAATATAATCCAGTAGCACTAAATTTTGATAAATAAAAATCTTTACTTCTTATTGTTAGTTACTTTACACTGGTATTTGCTTAAATCTTTTGATAGCTGTAGCTATATTTTAAAATGATGAAAATACAACAATTTATTATATTTTACATTTGCGAAATCATATTTGAATGTTTTGACATTCGAAGTAATTAGATAATAGAGAAGAAGTAAAGATAGTAACGACTTGTATCGTTTAATGACCTCCTTCTCTATTAAACGCTTGTTTGAAGTAAAGAAGAATCGTAGCGAAGAGTTTTTAAAGTAAAACTACTTTTTCTACGTTTATGATGATAACGCGCGAAGATGACGACAACAGATTATAATCTGAGAAACGAAGTTAATGTCCGATAAGAGCTTGCCGCAACTGGTGAGCATCTGAACCGATAAAGCGCGATTAGGCTAATGATAAGAATAGAACTTTAGACAGGTAGATGACTAAATAGATTACTACAGTAAAAAGCAAATGGTGCCTGTATTTTGTTTCCTCTTTTTTTTTTTTTTACTTTACCGTGGACAAGCTTTTAATTTCTAGATTTTAAGAATAGAAAGATGATTAAATATCATCAAATATACTTTACAAGAAACTATAAACTTCCGGTATAATTGACGCGAATAAAAGAGCTCCAAAAAAATGTTTTTTAAAAGTACATTACTTAAAAATGTAGTTATACCCAATCACAGTTAATATATGGTTATAATAATATTTAGTTATAAACATAACAGACTTAATCTATTTGCATTATTAGTGCGAAACGCCCTTTTGTGTTACTATCACCAGAGCACATTTATGCATTCGCCTTGCAAGTGAAAACTTAGTTGTATATACGAACAGCCTAAGTTATTTATACAATATTTGATTAAAATACAATATGCATTATATATCTGATATATCGATGTATTGTAAACGTGACCTCTATACATGAATCACTTTTTAAATCACTCTTGTACTTATTGTTAGAGTTAATATAAACATATTTAGTGATAAATGTATATTCTTGAGTCTATCATATGGTTCAGATGGGTTAAAAGATATAAAAATTATTTCAAGGAATATTAGATAGACCAACCTGACTAGTTTTTAACTGGTTCAGAGTTCTTTTAGTGCTTGTACCTTGTACTGCATAATGCACTTTTAATTTTCTCTCATTTACTGCAGATAGCGAGGAAATAGCGCTTAATTTGTTATCCCATTAAGAACCTGAATATTGCTTCTTAGCTTCAATTTTTTGTCTTTAAATATTCAATTTTCTCAGAAATTAGTAATCATTTTATACCGTAGAAATTTTCCTCATTAGCAAACTTCCAAACTGTATTAGGTTTTAAATTTGTTTTGGAAGCAATTATGCGAAGCAACTTTCTAGAATGCAATCCACGTTGCAAAGAAATTAAAACAGTAGAACGAACTAATTTTCTGCATTGCTAATTACACGACAAAGATGTCTTCTAATTATTAATTTGTTAAAAAACTCAATGCACAAAATAGCTACGTGCAAATTTTAATACGTATTCGTAAGTATTGATATTAAAATACGTTATTTCCAATAATAATTTTTATTCAATTAACTTATTTTAAAATAAAGAAGCTACTAGATATACGGAACAATAATCTGCAACTGAATTATTTAGAGAACTATGAAAATATGGAATTATGCTGTTTGTCTCGTTATAAAATTACCTCAGCAAAATGCATATTAAATTCTCATCACACTTTTTCAAAAAATCGATTTAGTAATGACATCAATTACAGTTTCACAGCATCTTTTTATTGTGATAAAATTTGAATACAATACTACGAAAGTTACTCTAACTTAAACTTTGTTAAAGAGACATTTCGTTAGTAACCCGTATAATAAACATGTTTACCTTAAATGTTCCATAAGTCACTTTACCCTAATGAAAAATACTAAAAAAGAAATATAATTATTCAAGATAACAAATAGAAGTAAATCTTCTCGAAAGTTAGAATCAATATTTTTGAACACGTTAAAACGCAAGCCCTTAAATATCTGGATTCAAAAAGAATGTAAGTTATGACATTTTTCAAATAAATAGCTCATACATTTAAGTTTTGTTTTTGAAAAAGGCGCATTATTTCGACTACCGACCGAGTATTTGTATCCTTTGTATGATTCACGACCGAGAAAAGATATATGCTGCCATCTCTGGGCTCTTCCGCGAAGGAAACGCGTCTTGTATCGCGCATGTGCGATAGATTTGAAAGATCTATCTTCATACACAGATATAATGTTTAACAAAACTCCAATAAGTCTTATTACAAGTTAAATCAATCAGAGCTCGGCACGGTGTTCTATTTTGGAGAGATTTCAGGTTCGACGAACGATTATCTTTTTAAATAATGATAGCGAATTATAGTAGATGGAACAGGTGTTTGATTCCACACTCCAAATCTTTCGTAAGATGATTTTCGCGACTGCTAATTATGCACTTAGAAAAGTCTTTCTCAGAATAATGTATTCAGGCCTGACCGTACAAAATGGCACAAGGGCTTATTTAGATTTGAACGGAGTTGGCTGCTTGCCTATTGACCAACTGCCACCGTCAGCCGCATTGCAGTGACCTGCAACTCTGTACCGTGCAAATTCGAACCGCCCAGCGATTTTAATATTTCCTTCGACATTCCCGCCATTCCTAATATCCTCCTAGTTGCAAGCACCTTTAAAATAGACCTTATGTCTTCCAACGTATATTAAAGAGACATCTGGCTTTTCGTGGAAATCATTTCTTTCTTTTGTCTTAATATTGATATTTCCGTTAAAAATTTATTTTTACATCTTGTTAGTTATCAAACTTATGATTGTTTATATTGTTTTTGAAAGGAGATTAAACGAGGATTGGAAAAAGACTTAAATATCACGGTGAAATTTTCACTATTAATTTACGTATAAATTGGTTATATATGTGTCAATACTTTGCGAGATTCAATTGTGCGAAAGTTCTTTCGTACTTTCAAGTTGCAGGTGATTAATATTTTTACTTCATTTTACAATGTCTTTCCTTACGACTTTTAAATTGTAACATTTCACAAAGCAAATACATACATTCAATATTTAAGTGTAGGCGTTAAAAAAGTAAACTCTTGTTGAGTAAATAATTATATGCAACTTTAATTTGTCTGTTCTATGAAGATGTGATTTTGACAGAAAAAGTTTCACTCGGTAGCATTGATGAAAGTAGAAAAATACGAGTAGCATTCAAAGCGTTAATCTTTTGAGACTGACACCAGACGAAGAATATGGATTTCATATAGTTTTAGCTTTTTCTCAAAATAAATTACTATTTCACTATATTAATTATTAATTTTGCATTGGGATTACATTGCAGATGCTGAGTATGTTCACAAATGTATTAGTTAAATGATAAATAATGCAATCTCATGCGCAGGTTTTAAGCAGATAGAAATGTACATGTATAATTAAAATCGGACAAATCCTGATACAAATGCAGTAATTAACCCATTCAAGTGTAGTGATGTTGTGCTTATACAATTTTTTATAATTTGATTAATTTTGTGACGTTGTGCTATTTTTATCGTTTTACAAAGAACAAAAAATTACAAATTGAAAATTCTGCCCTAAGAAATTTAAAGAGGTTCACGTTCGCGGATAAAGTTAGGATAGTTGAACGAGTCTAACGCTTATATCAAATAATAAAAATTCAACGACCAGATACATATGTTAATTCAAAATTTCAAGAAGTTACAGATAATTGATAAGGCAACATGACAATTTTAATAGAATGATACAACTTCCGTCCACTTCACTTTTCTTACCTACAATTAATCGTTTTTAATAAAATAATATTAGGGGAACCGAAAAGTAATCAAAATTAGAGAAGTGAAAACGTAATTGGAAACGTTTCTCAACATAAAATCGAAGGACTTTTTTAAAAGGGGAATCGAATAACTACATACCTTTACTGACAAAAAGTTAGAAAATTATGGAAATTATTTTGTTGATTAGAATTAAGAATTTCTTTAATAAATAAATGGTTTTCGCCAGCAAAAAAAATTTTTGTTACTTTTCGATACCCCTAATATATAATAATAGAAACTTCGTGACATATTATACGAGACAATAAGTTCTAGGCACAGTAACCAAGAAATTAAATGCTGAAAGCAAAAGAGAAAGAAAGAAAAATCGATTGCACGCAGATCTCACGTAATCGTCCCCACGTAAACACACCATGGGCTTATGTTGTGTATCCCAACAACGCAACAAACCATCACCGTGGACGTAGCCTTAAGAAGCAAGACTGTCAGGTTGGATCTCTACCTTCCCCGGTGATCCGCTCGTTGTTTTCTTGACCATGGTCAAATTATAAATAAACATTTGTCGGCATCCAGGCAGTCCTTTGTATCTTCAGTCCCGCACCATTAGCGACGTATATTTAAGCTGCTATGCAGCTCGTCGACAAAACAAAGCTCCGCAAATATCCTGGGGGACAAAAGGCTTACGTCAAAGAATAAAAAAAGGGGTGAAAGGGTGAAAGAGTGAGAGTGGATGAAAGCGCTAGGCAGACGAATGAACGGCATATACTCGAGATGCGACTCTTGGGAGTGCGGAAAGCCCCCTTCTTGGCCTTGCACTTGAAAGCTATCAAGGTCGCATTTTGCGTCGCGTAATTTTCGAATTTCTATTTTACTTTCGAGTAAGATGCACTTTCTACACGGTAAACACTTCGTGAAATGTTTTCGTCGTTTTTTGAATGTATCAAAATTCCTTCTGTAAAGTGAGGTCTTTGAGTTCTGATTAGAAATGGTATCATAATACTTATTATTGATAGTAGAGAATAAGAGACAAAAATTACTTAATATACCATCGTCGTTGAAATAATGGAACTGTATTTCTGAAGGTTCTTTTAATTAGTGATTGTATCGTAGCACTTTGAGACGTTTAGCTTTGTTGCTTCAAACTAGGTAAAGTCTTAAGTGATTTTTAAGCCGAATATATATATTGTATAATTTATATAATATAATATGTTATATTTTCTTCTCTGAATTGCAAACTTAGTTTCTAACACTAATAACATAGTTTTAATTAACGGAGTCTCTTTAACAAATTGAACTTCCTCGTAAGTATATACTTGGAATTAATTTATTTGGCAAATTATTAAGATTACCTTTAGGTACATTAATAAATTGAACGAGGGAAAACAAACGTGAAGTAGTCGTGTAAGCTATGATTCTTTGCAAATTACAGAAACGGAAATTATTAAAAATTCTTACAAATTGCAGAAGAGAAATTATTAATATCCCGTTAAATTATATGAGTTATCAGAAACCAGAGATAAAGTTTTTGCCAATAATTCATTTTTAATTACTGCACATTCGATTACAGAAGAAATCGAGGAACAAGAGGTTAATCCAGACGTGTGATCTTCACGCGACTAAATCACTGAACAATCAAATATGATTTTTCATGATTATTATCATAAACTCTTATCAACTCAAAAATAGTTTATTCCCGAGATCGGAGTTCCATACTTCTAGTAAAATTGAAAATCTTTCGGCAAAATTTTGCAAGCGGGCACGTAGTACGAGTCGGTGATGAGTCAGACAGAGCTAAAAGTTCATCTGTAATATTATAGTTTATTCCACTTACGTATTTCAACTAATTTCTGACGAAATTTGCCAACTTCACAAGTGTTACAGTGAGTCAGTGACAAGTCAGACAAAGTGAAAATGCGCCTGAGATGTTATTGGTTCGTACAGAATAGGGAATATGAATGGAACTAGGTTAAAAGAGTTTAACAATGATTCAGGTTTAACAAATTCATTATTTGTGTTACACAATATTATTTGCAGTATACTTTATAAAATAATATACATACTGTGTTTCTAAAACTACGAGTTATTTCTTTAACACTAGAACTACCGGCGTCAAATCCAATATATTTTAATAAATTAAATAAGAACTTTAAAAAAGGGGGAATCAAGCGGCGGAAAATTTAATCGATTAGGTGATTTATGTTTATTGATATAGACGTAGAATATTTATTCTACGACTCTTATATAAACTTGGAGATTTTTTTGAAAAAATTGTGTACCAATCATTTTGACTGGTCTGGTAGTTCTAGTGTTAATAAACCCTGTTCTAGTATTCCTCTGGCTGTCCTGGCTGTCCTGTGCTTGTTCTGGATGCCCTGTGCCTCCCCAGGTTATCCCGTGCCTTCCTTGGCTGTTTTATGCCTGTCCTGATTGTCCTGTGCCTGTCCTAGATCTCCTCTATCTGTCCTGGCTCTCATGTGCCTGTCCTGGATGTCCTCCAGCTGTACTGGTTTTCCTTTGCCTGTTCTGGCTGTCATCTGCCTCTTCTGATCATTTGGTGCCTGTTCTGTTGTCCTTTGGCTACCTTGGAAATCTTCTGTCTTGTCTGTTCTGTTTGAAGAAACTTGGAAGAATTCAATAGTATGCACACCACTTGATATAATATCTGTGATTTCTTTCAGAATTTTCTATGAAGCCAAACAGGGGAAATCGAGTAAGAAATACATACGTTTCACTCTGTAACTACCCCTAGGGTAAGGCTAGTGGATTGATATTTTACAGGGGCGGTTTTTTGTAAGATATCGCATATTAGGTCTCAAGATTAATTTGCTTTGGGAACATTTTATTTCATCTTTATCCGACTCGACTCTTTGGAGTTTCTTTTACCACGAAAGACCTTCGTCACCAAAAACGAATTACAATTTACGAAACTCTCTGTATTTTCAATAAATGCGCAAATTAAGCTGCGACAAATGAACTTACGCCCTCGTAAACACGGAAACATCGCGATTAACGTGGGTCAAACGCCCGGGCGAAAGTCACGACGCGATTTTATTCTTCCACGAGTTTCTTGACTCGTTCGGGAAACCGCAAGATTTCTTTCCGCGGTCCTATAAAACCACAATAAAAAGTGTTCGTGTCCGCTTTGCTCACAAGCGGTAAAACACAAACAGACGCAGTTCCTGGTGCTTTGAGTTTCGTGCGGCAATGTTATATTTGTCGCGTCCTTTGCTGGGATTGTTTACAGTATTTGATTAATTCACAGGTCACGTTCCAGAAATTTCATCATAATATACCGAAATGGACGGTGCAATCTTCGAGATTGTACCTTTTTTTATATTGTAGTTTTATTGTTTTGTGTACACAGTTTAATTATGTATGACTCGTAATGTGATTGTTACATCATATTTTCTTAAGGTTTAACACTTATAATACAAGATATGGGCATATTATTATCTCTGGAGAACATTAATCCTGTGCAAGTTCTTTCATTTTAACACAAGAAACACCTCTGTCTTTCCTTCCTTCCAATCTCAGTTCCTACCATTTGCAATTATTTTTTTAGCTTAACATATTCTTATAATGTAAATCTTGAGAGTCACAAAAATTTTTCACACTTGAAATGTTTACGAAGCAAGTTAAATCCATTATTTAAAATTCTGTTCGTAATATTTTCCAGTGTGCTATTCTGTAACTAAACTTCAGACGGAAGACGAAAATTCGGGTTTTAGATGATTAAGGCACATTTTCAAATCAAGACGAATCAATAACTTCTATTTAACTAAATGCATAAAATCATATATATTGTAGATCCTAAGTAAAACTATTAGCAGAAAGATATGGAATGCTGATAACGAGACTCCGGTTGTTTATGCAAATTTCAAGTTTACCAAATGAAGCTAAGACAGGTGAACCTATTTAGGGATTTGTTGGACTCGTTAAATATTACAACGAATACTATACCTTGGATACTTTAGATATATTTTTATATTATGTCCTTTTTGTATATTTTAACTGTATTAATTTTGGCAGAAATGCATAAAAATCCGAAGTCTAGTGATAACGTACATAACGTGAGAGGAAGATCATAAAGTATCAGCTGAACGTGAAAAACGCTATATAGACGTTGATAAAGGAAGAAAAGGGGCTGACAAGGATCCGTTGCTGTTACTTATTTTTGTTTTCTTATTTTGCAGTACTTGACGCATAATACAAACTATAGTAGTAAGATCACGTAGTTTTGAAGAATTTTGGAGAAGGAACTGTTGAAAGTACTGCGGTTAATTGAAATTCTCGTAAAATAGGCTGCTGGTACACGAATGACGACAGCTCAATTTTTAAGTGCGGTAAAAAAAAGTTTACGAAGCGCCTGGTAGAAACCATTGCAACCCTTGCAGTATTTTTAACACATTTTTTTAGCTGCCTTTAATTTTCACCCTTTTGTCGTCCACTCACAACCTTTGGATGTCCTGGTAGTTCTAGTGTCAATGTAACAGTGTAAATAATTTGATTAATTTTTTTGAGATATGAATACTTTGCAATTGCTATACATTATAACGGGTGCGATTGATTTCTCATGAAAAAATAATTACGAAATATGAAACAAAATTATTTTATTTTACACGTTAAGCGCCATGCCGGTCACTAGGGACCGGACATTAATTCTTTTCATGTGGCACAAGACTTGTCACTTATTATTACACCTACCATGTTCTTCAGACATTGTTCCGATGGATCAAAATTTATTTCGAGCAATGCAATATTTTTTAGTCGAAAAAAAATGTAATAATATCAAATTAATTTTGGAGCAAGCTTTGCCATACCTATTAATAAAAAGTCAAATACAAATACACTTTATTGCAAAATAATATAACATTCCACACATCATCTACTCGATGCAAAAAAATGCAGAATACAAAACTGTAATATTTTATACAGTATTAATATTGTACTTTTACATTTTACATTTACATTTTATGTAACATTGTAGCGTATTAAAAATATTTTGACAATTATGAATTTCCACGATTTACAGAAATACCCGTAAAAAGTGATAAAACTCGACATTTGTTGAAATCGTTACAAATAAGGTTTGATTCCTTAAAGGAAAACGATTAAAAAAAAAATTTGATTTGATTACACAAACGATTCAGCCGTGAAGAGTCGAAGCGAAGTCAGGCAAGGAAAAGTTTATTTTGCTCATCGACAAATGCGGAAGTTGCTAAGCCTGCCCGATTAATTGGCATTTAATCGTTCGATTACGTAGATGAAGGACGGTCGTACCGGCAGAAGGTCTGGCGGAGTCAATTCATTAGGGAAATTAATAAGCAGCGTCGTCGATGGTGCATTTGCAATTAGCTTCTTTCCCCTTCGTACCCGATGCTCGATTCGGCGACAAATGCTCGTCGAGGAGGATCGATGTGCCTTCCAAGTGCGTCTCAGGAAGAAGGCAGGGTATAAGAATCCACCAGGATAAGCGCAAAAATAAACGGGATTTTCTACCCCGTATATATCGACAGACGCATACTGAAATGTTTAACAAATATTGCAAAGTAAAAGTAATGGTGCACATGAATTTTTATATTTAACAATAAAACTATTGGCGTTGTAGCTATTACACTAAAATGGGAGCGGTACTTTTGCAAGTGGTATAAGCCCATTTTTAAGAAAATTGTATTTGTGTTAGTTTTAAAGATAAGTCCGTCCTCTGGTATTTTCGTAATTTAAATAGCGAAGAAAATGGAATGAGATGTCCTCATTTTGGACGTAAAGTTTCAACCATTACATATTACCCCATAAAAGCTTTTGGACGAACTCTCAAATATCTCAGCATAAGAAAAAAAGGCCGTTTACCACTTTCAGATATAATAGAATAGATATAGTAATAGAAGATGAGTCAAGAGGTGCAAAAGATAATGATGTTAGTAATTTATGTTTTATAAGAAAACTGTGCAATATCTACCATATGAATCTTCCATAGATTTGGCGATTTTTTCGAAAAAATTAGAAAATAGTCCCTTTGTCTGTCTAGGTAGTTTTACTGGTAATGTGTATTTAACACTTGTCTTTGTAGAATACATATTGCCTCGAATGTAATTTTAATGTCATGGAAAGCAAGGTATTTTTATCTCATTCTGAAAGTTTCATAGAATCGTAAAAATGCAATTATATTTCATTGATAATATGATGTAAAAGCTACGAGGGAGGTAGTTGACGCGTTGAAGTCATTTTTTGCACGTATAAAAATATATTGATATAATTTTTTTAATCAATTTCAAAAATACACATATTGGACTACTAACGCTTTGTACTCGTTTTTCTTCGCAGCGGCGTCATTGCAATAAAAGTTGATAACTTCGTTGTTAAACAAAACCAATGGATTCTTACATTTTTTTTATATTGTAAAACACAATTTCAAAATGTATACGCAACTTTTTTAATGACAAAGCTAAATTTTCAACAGATGTGCACTCGCAATGTGTAAATAGTTCTGGAGTAGCTAGTAAATCAGAAAAAAAATTATTTGGAGTTTAATGAGTTGAAATATAGATTATTATGCCGCTCTTAAGGTGCTTCTTTTACTTATTCGTACAAATAAATCTGTAGGAAGATGAAGGCGTATTTTAAATAATTATTGCAGTTTCGAAAAGTATGGAAACAACGCAATTAAACAAAGAATACTCAATTTTTAATCAGACGTTTTAATGTTTACTAAAATCAATGGAATACACCTGAATATACGGCATTTTACATGTATTATTCACTCTGATGCAATTTATTTAGTACGTTAATTAACACATGTTATAATTACTCAATTATATTGAAGCATGTTTTATTCATAATGCACAACATTTTTTCTTTCATTCCCCTTCAAATGTTACATTTTTTTCACTTATTTGTTGCATCAAATTTTCTATTTATTCAGGATTGCTTTACATCGCATGCAACCACAGTTTGTAAATGCAGCTCCATTTTTCAAACTGTTTTTTCTTCTATTTGTTTTCATTTAATACAAATTTTATTTGCACCGTTTTACGCAATTTTCTTTTACACGTTGCACGAGAGTGTTTAAATGTGACGCTTACCTCATAATTTACCATATTATATTTAACTCTTCATTTCAATTTCCTCGTATAAACCAGAGATCTACAATATTCTTTCCTTTTTTAGTAAATGGCCAAAATTTTTAAATTCATTTCGTGAATTCCACAAAGAACCATAAACAGCCCAATTACTTACATGTTGCGAACTTTGCATAGTAACTCAATATTGTTTCAAACAAAATTTGATTCTGTCGGTTAGATTGCAGAGCTAGAAATGTTTTTGAACATAAAATAGAAATATGAAAAAGATTTCTAAAACTTTCTGAGATATGTTCTTTCTCCGTTACTTACAGAACCTTTGGAAAATAAAAAGTCAAGTTTTCCAAAAAATACATAAACGAACATGCGAACATAGTAAAAGAGCGGCTGTTGTCATTGTGAAAAATCACGGTTGGAGAATAATGTTCGAAAGACCTCATGTTTCCGTTGACAAGCGAAATAACGAGAGCAGTAAGCGAAAAGTTGCAATTTTGCCGATGGCTCGCAATGGAGGGATTCTCAATCGGAGCACATTCCTGTCAGCATGTAACTTTTTCAACGTTTCGTCTCATCTTCTCCACTTGCTTTCCAGTCGATTTCTATCAGATTTCCAGTTCACCAAAGTTCTACGTAACTCGTAAAGAAGATGTGTCGGGACGAAAATTG
This sequence comes from Cerceris rybyensis, assembly GCA_910591515.1. NCBI lineage: Eukaryota > Metazoa > Arthropoda > Insecta > Hymenoptera > Crabronidae > Cerceris > Cerceris rybyensis. The sequence continues at coordinate 12,484,487 of OU342795.1, forward strand.
CGAAGAAGGATGACATTAGATTGAAATTTACCAAGTTTTGGTTGCTCCCACAGATGTAATATCTCCATTGAGAATTTTGCAAACGATATTCCTTTCTTAGTTTACTTAGTTAGTTCATCTTATTTTCTTGTCGGCACGTATTTCGCCGAAGGATACGAAAAAAAGTGAAAGAATTGAAAACTTGAAAGTGGATTATCTTGTCCCTTTTTGATAGGTTGAAATCTGTTTGGAAGATAGAAATAAAATTTCGTTGCTGAGTCGTGACTCCTTAACAACTCTTCTTTTCGTTATTTATTTCTTAATATATGAAAAAGGAGGTGCAATAAAAGCTGTTTATTTGCAGTTGATTTAAATTACCATTATAATCTCTGACACTTCCTTATATTCTTCACATTCATCGTAAAAATCTTTGGTTGGCACTAATTATTTTAATTTCTTCGACTAGATAACTATATAAAAGTATTTTACAGAGACGGTAAATCGCCATCCAATTAATTTTTCTTCCCCACTCACACATATTTGTTACTCTTCGTCGTTATTGGCTGATAATGAATCAATCACATCGGCAAGTCTATATCACTGTAAAAGTCGCCAAAGTGAAACATCTAAACAGAATGAGATCAAGCGATAACGAGAGACGGTACAAACACATTGGCGTAGTGATCGACACAGGATAATAAGGATTAATATTTATTAATCGGATAAAAATATGATTTAATGTTTTAAGAACATTAAAATTAAAAAAAAATAATAAAATATTTAAGAAAAGGATTGGAACTTTTAAACATGTATATCTAACATTAAATTTATATTACCCTTTTATACACCTTTAGGGATAAGAAAACTTTATTCCAATGTACGCAATCTGGAAGGGATAAGGTGCAGTGCTATTACTGGCCAAGTGTAAGAAGTCACTTACAAGGGAACATCCCGAGGTGTAAATCACCGATTGTGATGAAATTTTAGTATGATATAGTTCTCGCGAAAATATTTGACCCGTATTTTTTATATCGGCAACCGTCCACGTTAAAGAGGTGAAAACCACCCTCAAGGTTGAAAAAAAAGTATTTTTTATCATATTGTTTAAACAGATGGGTTTAAAAAAAAATGATTATACCATTGGATTCAAAATCCGAAGGCATTAATTTTCACTCTCTACGAAATTTTCGTATCTCTAATAGTTTTCGAGATATTCGATAAAGAAGATTCAGGACCCCAACTTTGAGGGTGGTTTTCACCCCTTTGACGTGGACGGTTGCCGATAAAAAAAAATACGGGTCAAATATTTTCGCGAGGACTATATCATACTAAAATTTCATCAAAATCGGTGATTTACACCTCGGGATGTTCCCTTGTTAGTATAAAATATGGGGTAAGAGAAGACTGTCGCTCACACCGCTTATTTCCATAATATCAGACTTGGCAATTTGAGCTCGGCGAATGAAAATTGAAAACTAAACACTTATTTCGTTGTTTCCATAACAATGTAGCGAGTATGTGGCTTTTTCGGCCAATCATACATTAGTATCGAAAATTTCGTTAGATTGGGGGATGCCTCTATCCATTGGGCGAATCGGAGCTAATCACTTGTCAGGTGACTTCTTTCACTTGGTCAGTAATAGTGCCACTGCTTTTACTTCTGTGAGATTCATCTTGTTTCGACAACTTATCATCTCTGCATAGTATATATTTCTATGATCTTCAGTCCCCTTACTTTGGAATATCTAGACACACAAAATGTGGAGGACAATTTAAAAAATACTTTTGTAAGTATAGTGTTCGAACTTTAGAAAAGTTACCTATTACAAAATATGAATAATTGGAGTGGCAACCTTATATCAGGACTGTCTAGAAAGTACATTTTTTCTCTGTGGTATTTCTTTCCCAAAACGACATTTAACTTGACCCAAATTGAGAGAAATTGTATGAATTAAGAAGTACACTTATTATAAGGAAAAGTAGCGAAAATTCTTGTCTTCTTAATAGAAAATTGACTATGAATTAGGAAGTACCTTAGGAATTTGAATATGATTTTTTTTTAACGATTGGATAAAGGTTAATTCTCGCGTATACGACATAGTTCTCAAATGTCTGTAGTGACATAAATATTACAGTTTCCAGCTTTGACGTATTTTCCTATTGTATTATTAATACACTACGATTTTTTAAGGAAATAAATCATTATACATTTAGCAAGTCGTACTTATTGTAGCATCTCATTCAAAGATGATTAATTGCTACGAATTAATATTCCTACGTTTCGTATTATGCAGAGCGGAGTACATTGTCTGTTATTTCAGAAATGAATTTCGCGTGAGGATTAGTTTCAAATGAATGCAAATTCGGACTGAAGATAATCTCCTTCATTATCGTGCAGTTTCTCCGTTGAGAATAATGGAGCGTGGAATCATTGTTAAATATTCCACGAAATGCGTGTGCTCATTAAATGGATGCATTGTTAATTGAGTGTTATCATTTATACATGAAGTATCACGAAATAATAACTACATTAAAAAGGAAGTGAGAAAATTTCTAACGTTTAAAATAAAACTCTTAGATTGTAAAATGTTAAATAAATAACGTTATAGTTACTTAGTCTCGGACTAATAGCACTGTTCAACAAATTGAACTTTTTTAAGTTTCGCCAATATCCACTGGGGGAGTTTCCTAGAGTTGATCATCCTAAACACGAAACCGTCACGCCGGCAGAATTGTTTGACCACCGTTAGTTTTTGGAAAAAATGAGTTTTAGTAAAAACACCCGATTTTGGTAAAAACTGGGGTATTATGTAAAAACCCTAATCGCTAGAAAATTAAAATTGGTCTTAAAAGATAGAGGAAATCATGGCCAACAGTTTCGCCTAGATAATTATTAAAATTGGTTGTTTTAAATAGTTGTAAAGTTGAATATGTAGTAGTCAAAAACTTCTAAGTCTGTGTTTTACGAAAGTTCCAAGGTTCGAAGTATTGTTTCAGGACTATTTGGATGGTCAGTTAAAGAGAGACATTCACGATATTTTGGCATGGTAAGCTCTAAATTTAAGACATTAAAAAACAATATATTTTTTCGCAACAAGTAGTCCAGAGGGACCTTATTGTCACATTCATCGTAGCTATGCTTTAATAGCGGACGATTCTAGAATGTTATAGAATCCTAGAATGTTATTTATCTTCATTTTGTTATTTAGTCTGTTCATAGCTTCTTTCAAATTAATGATAAAAGCCAATAGTCTACATATTCAAAACGATTTTTTAATCAAGATACTTAGTCTTCACGCAATTAACACTAGATCTGCGAATGTCGTCAAATTGAGGCGTTTCTATTTTTTTTATAAATATTTCTCAAATTTTTGGAGAAACATTAGAGTAGATATCCCAAGCGTATCTTACAAATACACAAATTACTTAACTGATCATCCCCAATGCTCTTTAATACTTCCTTTTTACAATACTTATATTAATGTATAATAGATCTGACGCCCGTAAGTCTAATATTAAATCGTAGTATCGCAATTTAAAATATGGACCGTTTATTTTGAAAGTGGTGTAAGTCCATTTGCAGCCTGTAAATATACATAATTTTAGTTAAATTCGCCTAAAAGAAATTTGTATAATCAAATTAGATATTGATAAATTGGTAGAAACATTGTCAGATTCGTCATAATTAACCAATATTTTTTAATTGACAGATATGCTAACCTTTAATATCTCGAAACAAGAGAAAATGGACTTACACCACTTTCAAAATAAACGGTCCATATGTCTTTTACTCTTAATTATTATTCCTAAGATCTCAATGAATTTTACGTCACAATCATTGTATCCCCCGTTGTCCATCCTACGCTCTTCCGACAACGGACAAAGGATCAGAATTTCTACGAAAATGTTGAAGATGGATGTCTTTACATAAGAATTTTTTGTTACGTCTCCAAGAAATGTTATCCCTTCGTTGATTGAATTCCCATTTATCGAAGCGTGAACAGGAATCAAGCTATTTCGTTCAATCAAAGGCCAATTAAGTCTTTCAGGCTGCTCTTCCAAAATACTTCTCTACGTCACGCTGTTTTTTTTTCCTACATCGTTCGTTCTAAGTCAGCCGGCAAAAGATGTTCCCTTTCCCTACGCTCTTTTTCCTTTTTTCCTTCCTTTTGCTTATAGGCGCGCTCTTTTGGAACGTGAGCAAGTGTTTCTCTCCTCTTTTTCAACTGTCACCACCTGGAATTGCTTCTGGTGCTTTTAATTGTATTTTCTTCCTTCACAGGCGATCTATCTTTTCGCTTCTTTCTCAATTGTATTTCTTTCTCTTGTTTTCCATCTATTTTCTTGTCTTTCTCTCCTTCCCTCGGACGTTCCTTATCCGTTTTTCTCTTTCCATCCTTCAATTCCTCTCCGACTACGAAGGTATTCCACGACTCTGTCTCCACCACCGACGATATTACCTCGTTATTCTCTGTCTCTGGCAAGTTTTATTACATTTCTATCGCATTATGTTTCGTTACTGTCTTTCGTTGAATTATAATAGTCGTTAAGAAGCTTTTTTCGCCTGGGCATCGCTAATTGCAAAGCAAAAGCCAAGCATTTCTTCCAGTTTGCCTAATGTGCTTTATGGAAGAAGTTCTACTGGTAATACGAATGCTCTTTCGTGTCTTACTTGTTATACCTGTTTCCTTCGTCGAATATCTGTCCCCTGCATTTTTTAAATTGCTGTGCAAGGATGTAATCCCAACTTGACACGTCCTGTTCCGCCGAAGTCGTCTATTAACGTCAGAGTCTGCACTTCTTAGTTTTCTGCTTTCTTCAGCAAGGATGCATGCTTGACAAAAAGGTTAATAAGGCACTAATTGAATCAGTTGAACCTTTGTAAAGTTACATACTTGTGATGCTATTTCTGGGAGTATTAATCCTATAATACTAGTTTTGCTGGCGTGAAATCTGTTACACTGCTATATATTAAATAAGAACTGTGAAAAAAAGAGGGATCAGGGGGCAAAGATAATAATTCGCTAAGTACTTATTGTATTATAAAATACACGTGAAATATCTATTGTATAGCTTCTCTGTAAATTTGAAAAATATTTACAAAACAAGTAATAAATTTGACGACTGCCGTAAATCTAAACTACCGTAAAATATGTGGTCTAATTATGTAACCAAATTCTAGTTTATCGTCGCGCGATTATTCGGTTAGAGTTGAAAAATTGAGATACTACTGTCGAAATATAATTACACACATAGTGATTTATAAATTGTATACATTAATAATCTATGTTTCTAATAAAAAAGTTACTTTAGATCGTCAAATACATCTCTTAATATTAAAAAAGGAAACTCCAACCGCAAACTATTAATATATGACATTTTTTTATTGTTGCAGGTACAGTAAGGAATATTCAGCGTGAAAAAATATGGCTTGAGCAACGTGACAAAATGGCAGCTCTACCACGTTGCTGAGATGAATGGAGTATAAGCTCCGTATCTGCCGCAGGCTCGGGTATGATGTTCCATTTCGTCAAATGTTCAAACTGAATTGGTTGATAATCGCGGCAGACGAATTACTAATCATAGAAGGGAATGTAAGTCTCGATGGATACTTAGGTTCACACTTAGAAAAGTATACATAACTTACTGCCACTATCTTAGAGTAGAATCTGTCATGATCAGGAATATCCTTACTGCCATCCAAATGCCAATTTTTGTACAGGGCCAAAGGACAATGCATTTCTAAAATTCGTGATATTGTCCGACAACTTTAACTTGGCTAGCGAGCGGAAGAGCGTCTCATTTTTCGTCGCTCATTTCCGCCATTTTGTTTTTGAAATCCCCAAAACCAGTCTCCTAAAATAAACAATTATGCAGAGTTTTCACTTTTTACAATTTTTTAGTTGGTAATGCGACAAATAAAGAAATATTTTAATATACAGTTTTCTTCATACAAACGCTAGTATCGTTTTTTATCTTTGCACTAAATATTCCTTTCGTCAAATTCTCGCGATTTCGAATTGAAAAATTCTCACGGTATCATTTGCATTCTGTCTAATGTTTTTGTAAGCTTCGTAACGTATGCTGATCTTATGGAACAATGCCTGACGAATATGGCGAGTGATTCATAATTTTCTGATTAAAATTCTGTAATTTATGCACTTCCGAGAAAACGGTCCTTTGAAATTTTCAGCTTAAAGTCGATTAGGGCGTCGGTTACTTGACGTATCGTGGCCGGAATTTTAAATAGTAATACAGAAAAATATTAATCAATATTAGTCTTTGTTATAAAGTATTAATTAATTGTACCATCTGTGAAGTTGGGTTCCGAACGAAGTGCAGAGATTCGTAAGATAGAATGCAGTCGATCTCTTTTGTAAAAAATATAAAAGAAGATTTTTCAATATTAATTTGTCCTCGATAATTGAACTGTTCATTTTGAAAGTGGCATATATCACGCTCTCTATAAATTGCGATTTTTGGTATCTGTGTTTCAATGCGTTTGGAAATATTGATGCCAGTTTTAGAGGAGATTTGAGTACTTGGTCTTGTTATCGTGAGTACTTATATTTTTGTTATTACAAATAATGTCAAATAATCATTAAAAATCCCTGTTTCTCATTACGGTAAAACGAGTTGTGCCACTTTTAAAATAAACAGCTCAATTATTGGATTTTTAACATTTTCCGCAGGACTACAGAGAATAAATTTAAAGACGTTCCGTTACTTTCAAAGTAATATAAAGAGTTTGCATAGTTAGATAGAAGAACACTGATGCATTCCAAACATAATAACTGATTAATAAGGTATCGATCGATGAGTACTGGGAACGGAAATTCTATTAAGCAGCAAATAGTTCAACCTTTTATCCAGTTAATATTGAAATATTGAAAAATAATCGTTAAAATACGATTCCGCAAATAATGATTTATAGTTATAGTTTGTTATGTATTAACCTTCTGAAATATTCTAATGAAAAGGCGATAACCGATTCCAATTAAATGACTATTGTCTAACATTTAGTTAACTTCCGTCATTCAGTAAACAAATTTCCAATATAATAAAATATTAACAGCACTTAAATATATGCTCTTCGCTCTACACCAGTGGTTGTTAAACTCTTTTTGTATTTCTTGCGTGACTGTTTATTTATAATGTTTTAGACCACTTGCAGACTTCGTGAAAACGAGATAGCGAAAATTTGGTCACGTTTTATGGTGTACGACAGGAAAATTACTAATGATATGGACAAAAACCAGTCCCAAATATTGTTCTAGAATCAAATGAATGATGAGTCGAGCATGACGATTTTCACCTAAGGTGTTTGTCTTTGCTCTAAAGAGAATTGTAATTGTACTGCGTTTGTTCTAACGGCAACAATTCCTGCTAAGTGTTCTTGAAAATGAATCCATTCGACGTTACATGTATTTCCTTGTTACTTACATAAGCTCGAATTAACATCTCAGATTCTGTGTACATCATTGCAATAAATTTATCAACACGACACATTTTACGCGTGTTTTCGTTGTATTTCCTTTCGTATCGTGAATGTAAATTTAATCGATTTGAAGTTTACGAATGTTACGTGATACTTGCACAGGCATTCAGTCTAGGCTGTTATTTATAGCGGGAGGAAATTTAAAATTAACTGCACTTACTTGTTTGAATGTAATGTAAAAAGCAGTTAGTTTATTTTTATTTAACCTATTAGCTCATAACTACATACGTGTGGGACTCGTAGCACGGAAAATGAAATAGGAAATTTTGATGTCTTCCAAAAACTATTAAATTGACAATATCAGTCACGAAACGGTCTCATTATTTCTATACTATTAATATTATGTTCTGTTGTAGAAAATATCAGATGTCAGTGAAAACTTTTGATTTCAAGAATTAATTTTAAGTCTTTGCACGCCCTGACAAAAAAAATCGTAGGTGAAGGGGTTAAAACTCATAATATTTCCTCGATATTTGTCTTAATCAAGAAATTTGGAGGCGATATTTAAAAATTATAGTCTTTTTTGAATGTCTGAACGTTTATGTTTCTTTTACTGTTAATTACGTCCTGAACTATTAGATATCTACATAAATTACGTTTCATCACGACCAAATTTTTTATTTTTTACGTTATCGTAAGTATTTACTCAACTTTAATAAAAATGAATTGGCAGTGTTATGAAAATTTTTCATAAAATTTGTAAACAATTTTAAACTGTGATTTAATATGTTAGGATGAACACGTTCAAACAGATTCGAATTCTGTTAACATTTTCTTACTATTAACGTTACTACAAACTAATAACTGCTTTTCTGCAGAATATATCACAATAATCTCACAATATAAATTACATAACAATGTCGTCATACTTCGATTACTTGAACTTACTTATATTTGTTGGTTGTAAACACGTTGAACGCCATCGTTATTTCGCTAGTTTCGTCATTTCTACTGAAGTGAAACTCTTTCTATTAAATTCACATCTTTAGAAAGCGTAAACATTAAAGATATACATAGATAAATATTCAGTAGACTTTTATCTTTTTAACGTCAATACTTAAATACTCAGTATGCCCAAAAAGACATAATTATTGCAATTTAGAAGTTACATTAATTTTCATTAAATTCAATAGCGTCGGCCACCAATGACCACATGGCAGCCAAAGTGTTAATAGTATATTACTTGTTTTGTTGAAATTCCAATTTGTATCATGTAATATTTCAACTTTGTAAATTGAGATTCATGCTAATAATTGCAAAGAAAATAAAACAGAAACGGTTTCACGGCTTCAGAATTCCCATTAGTTTGAAAGCTACGACGTAAGAATATGATGTTTAATTTTCAGTACTATAAATTGCTACCCGAATCTTCTACAATATTGGAAAAATCCTTCAGCAACATTTCTCAAAAATTCAAAAATGTTAAGTGTAACAAAGACAAAGAAGAAAATCTCGCAAAATAACGAAAATCGAACATTTCATACGACGCTATTTACCTGCGTCGACGACAAATAGGGGAGAAGAAACGCGGAGACAGCAAAAACAAGGGAAAGAAAGGAAAATACGTAAGAAGGAAGAAGGCAAGCGGAAAAGATAAGTCGTGGGTATATTTGAAGATATCGAGGTCAGCTAGAGGCACACGATTAAAGTAGAATCCATAGGGTCGATTTGGTAGGCCAAAAACTCATCAATCACCCTCCACCCCGTCGTCCGCTCTTCCTAGAGTGGATCCATCAGCAACGTCATTTGCGCGTGTCTAGGGGTGGATCCTTCCACGTCCGAGTGCATTGACCCCCTTTGCTCGCTACTTTCAGCTTTTCCCCGTGGTACTTTAACCGCGTCCGCTTCAGACGCCCTTACAACCGTCCGTAAGAATCGTTTACCCTCTGGCTAGTAACGGAGTTCCGTGCGTCTCCAGAGAAATTAGCGGCGAGCCGCACATTGGACTAAAATGTGCGAGAAACATGCTAGCTGTTCCGGGTAATCCTGGGACGTGCATTTTTGTCGAGAACATATCGGAAATCATGGTACAAGCGACGGTACAAGTTCTTCGTACTTTTGGAAGTTCGTAGACAATGTTCTTCATTATAAGCCTTCCTTTTTGAAGAGGTTGAATTTTTTTAGAGATTCTATTGTAGCCTATGTAACCAATGGTAGACGACAATACAATATGTTGTCCATCCGTAGAAAATTTGCAAGCTGTAACCTCTCCAGCTCGTTGATAATTAACCGGAAACTTGACCATTGTCCTTCTGGAATCTTCATTCTTTACATTTTAGTACGATTCTCCTTTCGAGATTTCTCAAAATCACTTTACATCTTCATCTTTCTTCGATTAGGCAGTAATGTGCAGGGTGTATCGAAATTATTTGTCACGTCTTTCAGGGCTTGTTCTAAACGCTTGGATCAATGGAGGTTTGTGAAAAAAATACATTGCAAAATTCGTGGAAGGGTAGCAGATCTTTTTATTTGCTCATCGCATTCGTCTTATTACGTAGGTAAAATGTTTGAGAGGAAGCATGGGTGAGAAATGAACCGTTCTTACGTGAAGTAACTTTTAGTTGTGTCTTCGCAATTAAATTTTAGCTGAATAAGTCAGGCTTTCAGGTTTCCGGCCTTTCGGGAAGAAACAGACGAGACATTCTTACTAGTGCTACACAAAATTAGATAATGGAGGAGTGGATCTCCAATCTAGAAAGGAAAACGCATCTGGTTTTTAAGATACGTAGGAAAACATCCACAAATTTTGGGCCGTTTTGAGCGCAGTTTCTACTTCGAGAACTGCTAAAAAATGCTTATGCGTGTATAACCTTAAAATAAAATGCAACGTTATACTCGGAAGGATTTTTATAATTAATTTATACAAAATCTCGGCGTCTAGGAGAAATTCTAACGATGGAAGGCGGTAGAGCAGACATCTTTCCTTTATAAAATTATTTAATGTAAGAAAATTAAAGGACTAACGTAACTCTAACAGGATTAGTCACAACGCGACAAAGTACAACTCGCACAGTAATATTCTCATCGAATACGTAAACATGTGATTCAAAAATCGAACACGTCGTATTGCCGCAAATATCAAAAATCTTGTCCGAAAATTATATTTTCAAATTTAAAAGTCTGTTCTACATTTAACTCATGCGTCGATAGCATCGGATAAAGGAACTTATTGCCTAAAAACTAATTATATACACCATGATTTATGGAAGTCGACGGTTACTAACCCTTTGCGAACGGAGAAATTTATATATATTGACAAATAATTATTTATTTGGCGGTCCAAAACCACCTTTTTATTAGAAATTTGGGCTGTCAATGTATATCAATTATAAATTATTTTACTTTTAATCATACCTCACCGATTGTATTTCAATATTTCAATTTTAATCATGTATACATAAATTGATAAACTATAATTACATTTTTTCTCAGATCGCATATATGCGTCGCTAGTCCGCAAAGGGTTAAAGGTTTAAAGCAGGGGTGGCCAACCCGTGGCCCGCCTTGAACATTTTTCCGTACCGCGAGATTATCATCAGTATCATTATTATTATATTATTTATATTTACGTGTAAGAATAATAGTAAACACAATAATAGTAACTCATTATATTTCATTTTTTCACTCCGAAAAAGTGCCCATAGTGAGTCTAAATCTAATATATGGGGATATATAATTTTATATGCGGCCCGCGGAGTTATGATGCATTTCCAAAGTGGCCCGCAAGATCATTTGGGTTGGCCACCTCTGGTTTAAAGAATAAACTGTTTCATCTTCAATCCGCTACATATAGCAACATGAGCCACGACATTTCCAAAAACGAGGGTTTTCATTTAAATCTTCCTTTAGATCTCGTTAGATCCCCTGAAGGTTGGACGATTCGTCGGATGCGATAACTCGTATATGTTTACGAGGGAAGATTACATAATCGTTGCACAGGAGTACTCGCGAATGGCGCAAAAGCTTGCGGCTTTTAATAGCGCTTTTAGCTTGCCCCTTGTGTCAAAGTGGTGTGGTGTTTTAGTATGCGCGCGTTTCATGTTTTTCATTGAATACGTTAATAAGGAGTCGAGTGTCAAATGATGATATTGTTGTAATATGGCTGGACGTAAATGCAGCGTCGAATATTTTACCGGGAATAATGAACCTGACTTTCATGATTACATTGCCGAAATGTATGGAAATTTGATGATAATGTCGAGTATAATTAAAAGGATTATTAATCTCCTTTCACTTTTCATTGAATTTCCTTAACACTCGAACTACCGGCGTCAAATCCAACATATTTTAATAAATTAAATAAGTACTTTGAAAAAGGGGAAATCTAGCGGTGGAAAATTTGATCGATTTGGTGATTTATGTTTATTGATATAGATGTAGAATATTTATTCTATGACTCTTATATAAACTTGGAGAATTTTTTGAAAAAATTGTGTACCAGTCATTTTGACTAGTTTGGTAATTCTAATGCTAGAATAACTTCATTACGCATTCATAACACTAGATTTACCAATGATTAAAACAACATGTTTTAAAATTAACATTGTTACGAGTCAACCGCGCACGCATTATGCTTTTGGACAAAATTAAATAAAACACAATTTTATAGACAAAGTGATAACGTTTATTTAAGAGACCACGTCTGTCAACGGGGACCACTGACCGTAGAATCTCAACTCTTTATTTATTACAAACAATTGCCAAGTCTCGTTTCCCAGCAACGTTTAATCTACTGGGTGCTTCGTAACACTATCTTAAAATAAAAGAAATGAAAGATATAAAAAGCTTGACCGATATAATCGACCACAATCTACAAGTAAAACGTTAGAACTGTAAAAGGAAACAATGTTAAAAAATGCAGGAATATTTTCAAAAAATTCAGAATAGACTATTTAACCACGTTGGTAAATTTAATGTCAAAAGTAAACAATTTAATTACTATGGTGTTAAGGCAAAACAATTTTATTTCATAAATATCAGATGCTGAGTTTGCTGGAGTCTACGAGATGTAAAAATTTAATTTGCAAGAATACGATTCATTTCTTCCCCATTGCCGTTTTCAGACATTTTATCTACGCAGCAAGGCGAATGCAATAAGTCTATATAAAGTTTTGACCTTCATTTTCAACCCTTTTTCGTACTTTTCGACTGTGTGTTTTGCAGATGCTCACAAATCCAAAACAGTACAACACCTGATACACAGTGACATATAATTTTAAAACACTCTGTATTTACCAATAAAATGTGTGAATTTCAAAGATTGAAAAAGCCATTTCCATTTTAAGTTGAAGGAAGAATCTAGAATTTCGACAATCTTTGGCTGTACCTGTTCGTTATCGTCTCGTGTTTATTAGATAAATCTATTTCTAAGAGCGAAAAACATAAGTGGACAAAAATCGTTACACAACGGTGTTCCAACGTTCAGCCTTCGCCAAGAGAGATAGGCATGACTAAAGAAGCCCAACAAATAATGGAAGAACGGCCGTTACATAAATTCAAGGATACCGTGCAGTATTAGGTATCGTATTTGTATTCCATGTTCACTGAAAACATTACATGAACAGTGCGATCATATTCCGTTATCATTCGCGTTGTATCACGTTTAATTGCTGTCGAAAGCTTGCTCCCAAAGGGCTAACAATTGCATTCGCAACAATACTGCAAGACAAGTCAATGCTGTGATCTGTATTTCTGTGTAATCGCACTGAGGAAAATTAGATAACAAAGTGACAACGGTGAAAAACAGAAATTAATCAGTGCAGTTGAAAAAAAAAAATAGAAATAGTAATCGCGATGGGACGATAACAGCAAGACTTTGTTTTCAATTTTACCTAGCTTGATTTTATCGTTTGTAATCGTCTTACGCCTACGTTTAAGTCGATGAATGTGATAATACTATTTCTAAAATATATAACTTCATTATGTACTAATAAAAAAATGTCTAATAAAATATATATGTTAATAATAATGAATATAAAGATCTTAACACCAGAACTTCGGATAGAAATTTATTGTATTTCAATATAGGAAATAAGTATTTTGGAAAAAGGTAAATGAAGTAGTGGAAAAGATGATCGATTTGGTAATATGTATTTTACAAGAACAACGTCATTTTGACTTGCTTGATAGTTCTAGTATTAACTTACAATACCAAAACGGTGCATATCGATAACATTAAGTTATCAGTGTGATTTACGTAGGCCAAAGAGAACTCCAATTTGTAATATAAAAACAGAGATTATGTTACAAAATTTATTTTGATGCTTGCGGATAAAGTTGCACAACAGGATAGTCCATTTATTGAATCGTTCAAATAATGGGTCTATTTTTGCATATTTGTAAGAATTTACTTAAATGACAAAACACTGGATTATGCTCGGTTTCTTATATTGGTTTTGCTATATTCTCTTACTTATCATGTAGTGAAGATTAAGTAATCGATTTCAAATAGTAGAGCGATTAATTATAAAGTAGGTGCGATAATGCAATTGAAACGCTTATAAAAATTTAATTAAGTCCTGTGATTTTATTAGTAATAATGAAATTCATCTGTGCAATCTCGAATCACATGGTTTTTGTTATGCATTGTATTTTTATTACATTAAACATTCATCGAAGGGGTCCACTAATAATAACTGGAGTACACCATTTGAAAATTTATATTATGTATTATATAAAATTGAATAGCATTTTTATCAATCTTACATTTACAAAAACATATCTACGTATAATTAGAAAATTATTTTCAATAACCGAGTAACAATGTCTTCCTACCATATTAAATTTCGTTGCTAGATCTTTCAAAATCCAGCATATGGAATTGCAAATCTTCTTCTCATATTAATATTAAAATCGATGAAAATGAAAAAACTGCATCGCTAAAAGTAGAAATTCACACTTCGATTCATTCATTTCCTATTAAATATATTCGTATTAAAACTTTTCGCACAAATTTAATATCTTCATATTATAGTATTATTTATATACCGTTATTTAATACAAAATCGATAGCGAATTACGGTGGATTTAATACATCGACTTTGGCAATTATTATTAATGAATATACATGTATTTCAACTAGTGGATTTGCAAGCAAAATGTCGATGAAGTTTTTTTTTTATATTATGAAACTGTTCCTGTGAAGCACAACTGTGCGTGAATTTATGACTGACATATCTGCTACGAATATTACGTTTCCAATAGTTTAAATTCTATGTGGCGTATACCAGCTGCGGTTGGAAAATTAATTTATTTCCACCGCAGCAATTACGGCACGATGACAGCTACTTGGTTAGAAACTATAGCTATAAATACTGATTTTCAGCGTAACTTTCGCGAATGCGGATAAAAATCAAATAAGAAGTGTGCCTTTGTTAAAGCGTGAATAATTTCTGAATTAATCCGTAATTTGTTAAACTGATGACACATCATTTACACTGCAGCGAAAGTGTTAATTATTATTGTCAAAGTTTCAATTATCATTAACCTTGAATCAGACAATTTCACCGACAGTATTAATAGATTTTTTTTTTTCGTTGTGAAAGCCATTAGATACAGTTTTACATCTATGATCTTTCCTTTTGCGTCATTATTTACAAACATCTTTACGATAAATATATATATATACATTTTGAAAATAAGAAGGAATTGCGAGCAAAAACAATGTTCATCTTTGGAATAATACTGAAATTATTTATTCCGGGATTTAAAGTAGGCGTAAGATACAACTTTTTAATTTATTGGAGAACTTTTAAAATTATTTTGTGTATGTGAAATATGCTATATTGTTCTTTTAAATTCTGTTTTTGGTTGATAAGATCCAATAATTGAGAAATAAATTTCACTTACAATAACTTCCTTTATTTTCCCTAAGAACCAAATATCAAAAAACACTGCTAATAGAAATATGTAAAATTATATACCATTAACAATTTTATTACCCTTATGCATGAAGCTTGATGGAGGTAGGATCAATATTAAGATATAATTATAGCTATAATTGTACTCTTATCAGCTGAGGGGTAAAATATCAAGTTAATGAAGGTAAAGAATATTAAGTTTCAAGGTATTATTTTGTTACTCACGCTGTTTTAGCAGATAATGGCCGAACAAAGTTTCAAGGAATCCTCGATAACCTGAATACATCAATTTAAATAGAAGTTCCTAAGATCTAGAGACTGATTCTAAGCACAACCAATGGTATATTTCATTTCTGCACGATCGCTAAAAAAATGAAATCAATTTTTCAAAGGAAAGAAAAAGCTCTACTTTTCAAGGATCTTACGAATAGTAAAGTTGACTAGGTATGTTTGTAATAAATGTTTAATGATAAGGAAGAAAATTAAGTAATTAAAAGAATTACAGAATTTTTATACGAATAAACATTTTTCAAAATCTCATTTACGTATTTTTGTAGAAATTCTAATTCTATGCGCTTTAGAAGCTATGATAATGAGGATTCATATTAATGAAATATATTATCGTTAAAGACAAAAAGTAAGTGTTTTTGTTAAGTTAATCACCTGTGGGGCCTCGTGAATTTGAGGCAATAAAAGTCGAACCCAAAGTTCTACTCTTCAAAGTGCATTTTTCAACTCTGCGAAATATTACAGTTTATCTCTGAAAAACCGTGAAATTCGTTAGAATTCACTTTTTAAAAATCAAGCTAAATCCATTATTTAAAATGGTATTTTTATTATTTTTTGACGTGCTACCGTACAATTGATAATCCAAATATTAGAAAAAATTCTGACTGCAGAGGGTTAAAAAGGAAACACTTATTCGTTGGTTTACTTTGGTGCATTTCCTTCAAATTGAATTAGAAAGTTCTGTTTGGTTTCGCAATTAACGGTTTTAGCATGCATCGTCATTTAGGTGGATTGCACACATTCGTGATTATAATATTCATAAACAGAACAAACCAAAAGTAATGACAAGAGAAACTATTTTCCGTATTCTCGGGGTTTGCTATCAATATATTAACACATTAGTCGTTGACCATTTTTAATTAATAAATATAACTTTACATTCTACACGTTGCACAAGAATTTTGAAAAACTGGCGTATCATCATAATAATAGTTCGTTACATAACTAACATAAGCTACTTATATGCTATTAAATCATGTTAGCCAAAAACGTGTTAATTACTGTGGTATATATGCGTACATTACCAGTGCAGCATCAGGGAATATTTAGAAATAAATTTCGGCGAATCGTGGGCTAATTCTATTCAAAGCACGTTGCACAATGTCGTGTCATTTATCAGAAATTTCAACCCGAATAAATTATGAGAGTATTTATTATCACAATATAACAATATTCACATACACCAAGTGGCGTTATTACTAGATTCCAATTATTGTAAGTGAGATATGGTAACTCGTAAAATAACGGAAGTGTAATCCGTTTAACAATTTCAGAGTTTGAAATTTGTTATTCTTAGGAAGAACAATTACAAATACCACGCAAAAGGGTACAAAAAATCAACCCATTAAACTAGATTTACGGAAGCCGTGAAATTTATGGGTTCCTACTTTTTGTACACATTTCACTAATTTACAGAGAAACAGTACAATAAATATTCTATGTGTATTTTATAATGCAAACAAGGATTCCTCCTTTTCTAAAATCCTTATTTAATATATTACAACAGATTTCACTCCAGTAAATATAGTGTTAACACGTTGACTGCCACGGGGTCACTGGTGACCGGGAGCTATTTAATTGCATGAAATTTCATGTAATTTTCAAATTATAATATTTATGAATTTCCTAACATATCGAATATTTAAATACTGGCATTAAAAAGACAAACGTCTGCTGAATATCTATCCGCCAATGTCTTTAAAGTTTCTATTTTATAAAGATGTGATTTTAATAGAAAAAATTTCACTTCAGCACAAATACGCATGATGCCAGTAAAATTTACATTGTTAAACAATTACCATTGTTAAGTGTGCTTTACTCGGCGTTTTTTTGTCTCAGGCTGCAAAACAACGCGGATTGCCCTCCAAAAAAAATATATTTCGGTATATAGGCAACTTAGAAGACGTAACTATACTAACAGAAATATTAAGGAAATTTAGAAATAGACTGGTTACTGAGAATTTGCAGAACACAATAGTGTTGTAGACAAATAACGGAAAATGAGCTTTGTTGTTATATAAACATGTAGGATAAAAGTCACGGTCATCATTAAAAATGTTAAAATATCTGGAAATCATGGAAGAATTATGTATTCTACTATATTCACACATGGCAAATAAGTTCTTCGTCAAAAGAAGAATTAAGAGATGAAAAGACTGATCCGTTAAGTAATTTTTATTTTATAAGGTACACATAAAATATTTGCTGTATGGCTCTTGTACCAATTTGAGGAATATGAGAAACCTCGTTAAATTTAGGATGGTCCTCCATTGTCCCGGATAGAGAAAAGTAAAAATTCAATCGTTTTCAAAGCTTAACCGTTAATTTACTTCTTACAGAGCCACCTTTCACGTTAGACGTATTTTACTCATTTGAAAACAGTAGCGATGGAAAAACATATGCACATCGGGATACACGCAATAATAAGTGAAGTTAAGTTAGCACCGGACTAGAAGCAATCTTAATTAATTATATCTCAAAAAATTGCTCGTAATTTGCTCATCAAGAATGTAAAATTGCTCACTCTGCGCCAATTATTAAAAAAAAGTTATTAAACAATTTCGTAAGAAACACTGATTTGACGATTTCTAAGTTATTCGAGTACGAACAGGATCCTTTCTGGGCTCAAAAGATTGCGATTAATTTGCTCATCTCTGCCCCATCTTTTTATTGCTTTTTATGAACGTTTTTTGAGTTAAAAATAATAATTAAATTTTCGATATTTTAAGGCCTGGGGAAACGACAGTAGCGCCGCTAGTTTTGAAACATGGAACTAACACCCAGTAAAAGTGGTCCTCAATCCAAATCGGAAATAACAGTTCCGAATTTCGAAATTTTAATTCAGAAAACGTTAATAAAACGCAAATAAAAAGGTAGGGCAGTGATGAGCAAATTGATCGCAATCTTTTGAGCCCAGAAAGGATCCCGTTCGTACTCGGATAACTTAGAAATTGTCAAATTAGTGTTTGTTACGAAATTGTTTAATAACTTTTTTTTAATAATCGGCGCCGAGTGAGCAATTTTATATTCTTGACGAGCAAATTGCGAGCAATTGTTTCAGATATAATTCATTAAGATTGCTTCTACTCCGGCGCTAACTTAACCCATCTGCAATAATACCGATCCAAATCCAGCAACTAGAAAATCCCTCAATTTTCTACAAGGAACTTTCAGAGAAAATTGACAACCGGTCATTTTTACTATCTTCATTGTTCTAATTTAAAATGAACTTCAACTTGCTAATAATAAATAAATTAATTTGTAACAGTCTAACACTCGTCTCACTGTAAAACCATAATGCCACTCTCCCGTACAATGAAATCGTTGAACACTTTCTTCGCCATATCACGAAGCTCGTCTGAAAATCCTATTGAATCGTTATCGATTCGTGCAAGTCGTAAACCGCAATGCATCCACGGGCACGTGAACATTGGGATTAAAATTCGCAGATAGCGAAGTCATCCACATACGCAGCAGCTAAATACGAATAGGTATGTTCGCATATCCACGTCGCTTCTGTCTCTGCGATCACGTATGGCATATATCGCCAGGCTTCGTGGTTTTCCTCGTAATTCATCCGTATCAGTTTTTGGGTGTGTTTCATCTTATCTGATGGAATGCTAGTTTTTATCCACTCGATGTCTGCTTTCCTCAATAAACGGGTTTAATTGCACTCCGTTTGCTTCTTTCTCGTTAATCTCTTCCCCTAACGATTTTTTTTATTTGTTTGTAAAAGCTGTAACTTTCTACACGTGCCAGAAAGTCAGAGGTAATCGATAGAATGGAGAACTTTTGAGTATATATGCAGGTAGGTAGGTGCATTTATTTGAAAGCTTACGGAATCGAAGATTTTTCACTTTCTTTATCGTGCCTTTGTCAAAATCTGCTTTGAAGTTTGTTACAGTTTCGATGAACCTTATTCATCATATTTTAACACGTTGAACGTCACTGATATTTCACTCGCTTTATTATATCTACTAAAGCAATACTTTTTCTATTAAAATCGTATGCTTGTAAAGTTGAAATTTTAAAGATACAAATAAATGTACGTTAAGTAGGATTTTATTTTCTGGACGCCAGTATTTAAATACTGAATGTGTTAGAAAATTCTGTTAATTTCTGTTAAGGTCGTCTTAATTGTATTATGTTATTTGTTTTGTTCGAAGGAAAATTCGATTTATAGATCTAGCTAGTAGTTGGATATCAAGTAGTTGGATAGTTAGTAGTTGAATATGCGAATATTCGATTATATCAGCCACTTTTCATCTTTATATCGTGTAAAGTTAAATATCTCAGTGTCCAATATTTTAGATCACATCTTGAGATAGACGCATTGAAGCAATTTAAAAACAAACACGTAGATTTTACACTGAAGGAAGCATTTCAAACTGCAATTAGTCGATTTTTATGGAAATAGATGAACTAATTATTAAGCGAATAATAATCGCTATAAGTTTTTATTTAGGCTTTGCAGTTTGAAATGTCCGTTTCTCCTCGTTATCTTATATACACTGGAAAATTTCAATATAATGCATTAAATTGAAGACTAACTTATTCTACCAAAATATTGCACAGTTTTTGCCGAAATACCATTAGAAATCGGATTCTGATATTCCAATCTCCGCATATACAGTTCTTTATCAAGGATCCAATTCCGGGTATCGGGTTTTATTTGTCATTTCGAATGCTAGAGTACCCGAATATTCTATTTGTAACAATCCTGATGTAAATTTAAGCAGACTGGCCTCTCTAAATTAAAAGATGTATATGATTTAATGATTTCTATGGCCGAAATTAATATATCTGCGAACTTTTGCTTCTAATATTTTATTTTTCTTTCTATACTAATTTAATAAGACTACATTTAATAAATTGTTGTACTCTAGAAACAAATATTTAAACGTGGATAAAATAATATCTGGCCAACAAGATTTTGAATTTCAAATAACGTACAGAATAAAAACACCTTTATCTATTATTACAATATCTTACTTTTTTCGATAGATTCAAATTTTTCATTTTAAACTACCGCATAACCAAACATTCTTGAGGAAATAGATAATCAATTTGTATTTCTATTAATTTAATTTTCCTCCTCGTAATTATTTATATTAAACTAAAGTCCATTGTATAAATTTCATTGAAGGTCAGAGGACAAGGTAATGCATACTATGTTATCAAAATACCGCAGAAGTACAATTAAGTAATAATTAATATTGTAAAATCATTTTTGGAAATTCGGTTTTACATCTTAAAATAACGTGTGCTCTTTTTACATTTAACTGTTCTTTATTTATGACATAAATGTAATATCTAGTAAGTACGAGGTTCACAATGAATTATGAAAGAATTATAATCAGGCAGCGTTGACTTTCTCCTCGGCACAAGACATCCTTTGTCCTGATAGTCGAATTCGATTCTGTCATGCCGTAACATTACGAAATCCGCGGTAGTTTGTATCGCTATTATGGAATTACCGTTGTGTATTATACGAAATGTCGACGTTTTACAAAATTGCACCGAACTTCGTGAGTTATCGCAATAGCATTCGTGAAAGTATAATCAACCGGTTTGTTAACAGTCTCATTACCTATTATATTTCACATCTGTTCACAAAAACTGTACGATAATTCTGGAAAATAGGTACTTAAGATGTTTTTATTGCAACTTTCATAAATCCATTTGAAAAAGATTAAAATTTACATTCGCATAAATGTGGTGGAACTTGAAGTAAACTTGAAACTATTCTCACGAATTAAGTGAATACGTAACGTAATTTATTAATTAAATACAATAGAATACGATATAGTCGAGGCCTTGTGTCATGTTACAACTCTTTTCTACTATATAACGAAAATCAACAGAAAACAATAAGCACAGAAAGTTACATATTAATATTTCGGAATACACGAGGGATATATTAACACCCCTTCTTAATCCGATGGTCGATTATAAAAAAAGTACATTATAATAAACTCTACACTAAAATTCTAAGTAATCATTATGTCCGCAACAGTATTTTCAAGTATTCAATTTCAAGTATTCATTATACATCCACAAAGTGTTTTTGTAAAAACATTAGATATCGTATTATTTTCAACGTTATAATTTTTTACTTATCAGCAATAAATGGAGACTTGTATGTAAGTTCAATTTTATCAGAATTTTGTTTTTAAATTTCATTCTATTTGCTAATATCCTTAAAATAATTAATGAACTTTATGTTATAATATTAAGATCTTAACAAAATATTTTTCATTCAGTTGATTGGCACTTTTTCATAGATACTATCAGTACTTTCGTGACACAATGGTAATCCGTAATATTAACTTGTATTAAAAGGATCAATCAAACACAAATGTTATGGTTTAAACACAACATTTTCAACAAGTGTATTGATATGAATTGTTAATGAAATATATTGTCACCGCGGAAATAATTGTGCGTACTAAAATTGTACTGCTTATTTAGTTGAAATCTTTGACTTACAACAAAAAAATCGATTACGTCATTTCGTCATTTACATTCCTAATTGATATTTCATTGCAAGCAACGACCCTTTTGTTAAATACAAAAATGTTAGAAAATATGGACTAGTAACATACCTACCTTTCAACTAATTGTAACGAAAGAACTACAAATCTGTTGCTGAGATACCTTTTCCACACTCAAGTCATTAAAATACAGATTCAACCACTTCAATTACAATTATCTAATTCCTCACCCTTCAATTTCATTGTTTTTAAAATTTGTCCATATCGTTCATTAACTTAAAATTAATTCAATTAATCGAAAGAATTACAAATCTATTCCTGAAATACCTTTTTCACACTCAAGTCATTAAAATATAGCTTCAACCATTTCTATTACAATTATCTAATTCGTCACCCTTCAATTTCAATGTTTTTAAAATTTGTCCATATCGTTCGTTAACTCATAATTAATTCAATTGAACGAAAAGACTTCAAATCTGTTACTGAGATACCTTTTCAACATTCAACTCATTAAAACGCAGATTCCACCATTTCAATAACAATTATCTAGTTCTTCTCCTTTCAGTTTCAATATATTTTTAAAATTAGCCCACACTTGCATTGTTCCTTAACTCAAAGTTAATTCAATCAACTACCCAACTCTAAAATTCAACAACTAATGTTCTAACTCTATAAATTCCTATGTTACATCTTCATCGGAGAACATCTCCAGAACAACTCAAACTAAATATCCTTATCACGAAAGTGTCTAAACGAGCATCGCAGAAATTACAATTTAATGTCCGCGCGATACATCAAGCTCTGTAATTGATGAAACAGCAACCTCGGACCACTGTGCGATCATAAAACGTCCATTAAATATTTAGAATCGTGGAAGCGTGTCCGAATGAATTCAGGTGGACGACAAATCGCCTGGTACATCTTAACGGTACATCGCCACCGTAATTCGACCATTTTCCAAGATTCGTCGCGCTCTTATCCGGTCCTCGAATCTCCAACGATTTGTATTCCACCGGTGTTCCTCGCCGTAACAATTAACAATGGGGTATTCAGAATTGTATGGTGTTTTGCCCAGCGACTAAGCTTACCGTTTTACGCCTTCGTGCGCCGCATTAAACGGCTGATAGCCTAGGATTCGTTTGGTTGTTCAAACCAGAACGCCTTACGGTTATCGGACACACCGTGTCGGTTCCCTGAGTGATAACAGCCGAGTATTGCGATATGCGAACCTCTGCTCCAGTTTAGTCCGCGTGAAAACCTTTGATGGGTAAATACAACGTCTATGGGGAGGCCTGGGAAATTTTCTCTTCTCCGTGTTTCAGGAACGTTTTGAGCAATTTCTAGAAGGGATTTGTTTGTATTGATATTGCAATCAGCTTATCGTGAAGAAGAAAAATCTTACGACTTCCTTGACAAAAGAATTGCCTTTCTCGATCAATCTCGTTGCTCAATTTTATTAATTCTTGCTGATAACGTTCTGCGGACACCGTTTTTCAGGATTTGATGATCAAGACTTAACTCCTATCTGCACTTGCATTAGGTATTTGAATTTTTGAAACTCGGGATGGTATCGGATAGTGTAAAATTTGTGTACGTTGTGTTCGATCGTGATCAGTTTATTATAAATAAGTGTTTTTTTTAGATATTTAGGTTCTTATCGCAATTGCAGTACGGTGGTACCACAAATTTCGCGATAGATGAACCGATTAAAATTGCACAATTGGAAGTAAAAGAGCAACTTGCATTGATTCACCGTTTCACTTTGAGGGCAATTAAAAGACTATGTTTTAAACAAAATATTGGTATAAAAAATCCAATTAGAACGTGCAAAGTGTATCTTGTAAATGAAAATGCAGCGAAACCAGATATATTTGCAGCTGCGTGCCATTATACATATGTAGATAAAATATAATATTGTCACGAGTCGACCGCGCACGTGTTATCCTATCGAATATAATTAATAACTACACAATTATAGAAAAATGTATTGTCAACCAGGACCATCGTAGAATCTCATCTCTTATTCTTCAATCACAAACAATTGCCAAATCTCAGTAACATTTAATCTACTGGGTGCTTCGTAACAATATATAATAGGCATGTACAAAGTTTCATTTAAATCCAATATCTACAGATAAAATATAACGAAGTTTATTGAGATTTTTCAAGTGTTATGCTCAATTACCATAAAATAACCGGTGACATGAGATTTCTGCGTAAAATTGCCAGGCAACAATGTGTTCATATATTTACGAAAATCTGTACCGAAGAAAGAAAATTAGAGGAGTTAAAAAAACAATGAAAATTTACATTCTCGAGAGTTCTCGTTCACAAAATTGATGATTTTATATAAGAAGTATAAAATAACGTAATGAAACTATATAAAACAGTTTAAGTTTAACAATAGCAACCTTTTTGGAACCTAATATTACATTGTTTCACATTCATTCCACGTGAAACACATTTCTCAATTTTTTATTTATATAAATCACAGGACATTGTGATGTTTCGTGTAACTGTAATTTAACTTTTTCGTACGTCCCTGTTGGAAACATAGACCGCAAAAGTTCGCGCTTCTCGTCAACAGTGTGTTAAGTTAAACATACTGTTAAATCGTGTCTCGTTAAGTTCCTTCTT
This sequence comes from Cerceris rybyensis, assembly GCA_910591515.1. Lineage (NCBI taxonomy): Eukaryota > Metazoa > Arthropoda > Insecta > Hymenoptera > Crabronidae > Cerceris > Cerceris rybyensis. The sequence goes on from OU342795.1 coordinate 12,509,242, forward strand.
ATTGCCACATACAAGCGATAACTGGTTGTAAAAGTATAAAATAAATTGGATACGAGAAGGATGCAGAAGTTAATATAAAATCTATTTTCGACGGAATGGTAGAAACAGCTAAAAAGAACTTTGGTAAATTTAGAAATCTCGATTACAGTAAAGTCCGTTGCAACACGATTGCCGAAACCCATGAGAATGGGAATTGACTGTTGAGGAGATTCGTTGGTGCATTTTATCGCGGTTGCATTTTCGGAATGTAGTAAATTGACTCAGGGGATTGTACGGAGAGTTTATAAAGTTGCCGGCTTTCTGCAGGCCGTGAAAGCACACGAAGATTAAGCCGCCTTTTTGCTTGTGGTGTAAACTCCCCAACGATTCAGGATGAATCATTCAACTGTTCCAGACCAAACTATCGAAATCGCACGAGTAATAAATAAAACAACGAGAATCATTATATCACTTGTGTAGTTTATATTACAAAGATGACTTTCGAAAGTTCTTGCACAGGTTCCTAATATAAGATACAGTTATCTTGAAAGCTGCAAATAATGAAGAGGATGTGGTCACGTTTGTGTCTATACGTATGTATATTGTTATGCAACACCCGATAGAATAAATGTTACTGGGTAACCAGCTATAGCAATTGTTTATAAGTAAAATAGATGAGAATTCTACGGTTGATGGTCTTCATTGACGGACTGCGCTCTGAATAAAACGTTCTTACTTTTTCTATAAAATTATGTTCAGAAGTATTGTGTATGTTTAGTATTATTTAATTATGTCCAGAGGGATTATGCGTGCGCGGCCGATTCATAACAAGATTTTTTATATTTTATACAATGTTGGAAAATTGTAGAATTTTTAAAAATCTTAAATATATTCTGTCTATGGAAGAAAAGTAATTCGAAAGTTTAATCGCACTATGTTGCAAGCAGAAACGACTGTCCATTTGTCTTTAGTTTTTGTGAATAAATGCAACTTATTTATTCTATAGAAAACGATATTCAACATTTAGTCCAAGGATTATGTGTCATGGAATAATCCAAGAAAAACAAGTGTGGGAAGAAAGGAACCCAATTTTTCAAATAAATTTATTAAGAATAATTCGCGTGAAGCAGTGAACAATGCACAAGGACGTGCACTTTGATCGTTGTATTTTTTAATGTATTTTATTTAAACATTAAATCTTTTCTTCTTGCTTCCCATTTCTTTTTAAAAAAATCCTGTACTTTCCGTCTGCAGTCTTACGAATTAATTTCATAAAAAGACTTTAAGGTCTCTCAATTGTGACTTTAACGCTCTTTATCATTTGTCTCTTTCTCTTTGTTTCTGATTCTCGTTGTTCTAACAACTCTGAGAAAATATTCCGTTAACTGAAAAACTTTGTTTCATTTCTCCGCAAATTACATTCACTGACACTGATGCATCCAGGGACACGTATAGCTTCATATATTTTCATCAAACTTTGAATTCTATGAAAATTTCCTCTTATCCTTATTTATGAAAAAATAATATAGATTATCGTTATGCATAAGAAATCCTCTGTATATTTACAATAAATTTACGTTCCTAACCCAGAAAAGAAATTCGTTTTTTTTTTAAATAAAAGATGTGAATACTTCTAAAAATTAAATTTACAAATAATAATTTAAAATATAATTCCCACGGTTTCATATAACCTTTCTCTATTCATATGACAAAGTTTGGCACACGTGAAATGGTAAATGGAATAGAAAATTTGTAAGTATTCCAAAATCTGTTAAATTGCAAATGTCACTAGGTCCAGAGATGTTGATATTAGTATTATGTTATTAATCCCTAGCCTAGAACTACGTGTGAGACTCGTAGCGCGGAAACTGGAATAGGAAATTTTGGAGTCGTCCAAAAACTATTAAATTAACAATATCAGCCGATCATTAAACGCGCTCATTATTTCTATATTATTAACACTAGAACGACCAAGCAAGTCAAAATGACTTGTTCACATTTTTTTCCAAAAACTCCCTAAATTTACAGGATAGTCCTAGACTAGAATTTCTAAGTTGACCTTATAAAACACAGGCTACCAAACTGATCATATTTTCCACCCCTTGATTCCTCTTATTTCGAAGTACTTATTTAATATATTTAAATGTAATAAATTTAAAATCGGTCGTTCTAGTGTTAATATCACGTCCAGTTAAACGAAATATCAGAAAGTAGTGAAACCTTTCGATTTCAGGAATTAATTTTGAGTCTTTCCACACCCCATCAGAAAAAAAATCGTAGGTCAAGGGATTAATATTGAATTAACTTATAGCGGTATTTTAAATATGAGTGATAGAATATTATTCCAACAATTAATTTTGAGTTATTGCGTGTTCGGTCACAAATGAAATCGTAAGGCAATGGGTTAATACCTCGCTCATAAAATTCACCGGATTCTGATTCAAAACATTCAATAAGCCCCTTTGTCACGTCGTCATATGTTGGAAAAAAACGACATTCTCTTCCGGTACCCCTAATTCATGTTTACAGCATTCCTAGAAGAAAACTATCTAACAATTTATATCATTGTTCATTACAACTACAAACCAATAACAGCACATCGTTAAAGCACCTACGACTAAAACTTGCTTAACAATCTACCCGAGTCGAAATATTGAACCTATTTTCATGGTATTTACACCTATTTGAACCTAATATGATGCTTTCCAATACTAAAACTCCTAATTTAAACCTGTAACTCCTTCTCAGTAAAATGATACTCCTATTTAGCAATCACCAAAACCTTTATTTTGCACATTAAGATGGCACAAAGGGAAATTCGTGCCACTTTTAGGCGCTAAATAGGATCTTATTTTACATTGAATTTAGACCTATTTGTACTTTTAATTCCTCAATGTTGTGTGATAAAAGGTTCAATATTTCGACTCGGGTACGCAACAACTTTTTTGCCCATTACAATTCAACGATAATAGTAGCAATATCATTACAACGTAACATTTTCCTAAACATTTTCGTAACACTTTCTTTACCATTCTATAAGTACATACTATTTCTCAAATTTCGTATATTTTCTTACGTAACTCCTAAACAGAAAGAAACATCCAAATTGTAAATATTTACCATTCGAACAGCATATCAACTTGTACATACAGATGATTCATGTTTGTAACAGAGTATTAAAAAACATGTCGAAAAATTCAGGCCAGGACGAAAGAAGCAGTTCGTGGCACGAGTTGGAGTTAACGGTGTAATCGACGCCTCGATGTATACAAGATTAAATCACAGCCGAGGTCGAAAACACAGGGTATGATACGAGGGAACGAATGGCCCGCAGCCCACAATGCATCATCGTATATCGCTACAGCTGTTTTGGCAGTCAGCTGGTTCGAACGATCCTCTGGTGTGCATCTCGCACACGCTTACGTCTAAGGCTTAACGTGCACACTTTTAAGCCGCGTTCATACTGAAGCCATGTTTCTCGACTTTAGTGCTGTTAAAACTTGCTGGTCGTTTGCTTGTTTGTTGTATATTTTACATTTAATCGTTTACATTCGTTTCACTGCCGTTAGAACGCAGCTTTTGTCAGTAGAACTACCAGTGTTTAATATATTATGTTGAAATCTATTAGCCCTTTGCACTTGGACTTTTTCACGCCTAATGCTTTGAGTAGTTCGGATTTTTTGTGCTTCATCTGGCTATGTAATGTGGGATTCATGGGAAGGTAAAATTTGCATATAAAATTTAAAAGGCTAGATATTTTTAAAGTTATATTATTAGTATCGTAATATGAACTTTACGTCCTAACTCCAATCAACATACTCCGCATTATATCTATCATCCCTACCATTGTTATTATCATTATCATTACTAAAATTATTATTATTATCGTTGTTCTTGTTGTTGTTATTAATATTACTATTATTATTATTAACACTACTATTGTTGTTGTCATTACTATTATAAATCTATGAATCATGCATAGAGAACTGTCCTAAGGGTCACTTCCAATCCTCGCAAACCTCATCCTTTTCATCATTTTTCAATCTTCTCATTTTGTAAATGAAAATTTGGATTATAAAAATGATTTTGTAATTGTTTTATTCACATCCAGATTTTTGACTCGTATCGAGGCAAATTGTATACATTGCATACATGTTATTCTTAATAAACTTATTATGAAAACATGATGAAAGAAAAATTTTGTTTCTATAGGAAAAATAGAACATTAACATGTTGAATGCCATCGGTAATTCGCTACCTTCAGCATTTCTACTGAAGTGAAACTTTTTATATTAAAATCGAATATTTATAAAGCAGAAATTTTGAAGACACAAAAAATAGGTCTTTAAATTTTGGATGCCAATATTTCGATATTTAATGTATTAAAAAATTCGTAAATATTGCAATTTAAAAGTGATATGAAATTTCATCATGTGAAAAAATGGTCACTTATTTTGCGATCCAAATCAAGCATTGTATCAGAATGTCAGAGTATTAATGTAGAGAAATTATTAATTACTATTTGTATAATCATATTGGAACGGTTATATTTTAATTGTTCAACTTTAATCATGTACACATGCAGCGATAAATTATAATTTAATTTTTTCTCGGACCACATATATGAATTTCTAGCCGTCAAAGGGTGAACGATGATTTGTACGAACTACAGCCCTCTTTTTAAAGGTTTTTAACGTATATTTCGGCTTTAACTGCAATAACTGGATCACCTAGGGCTCAAAACTTTAGGGAGATAGCAAATTACCGAACCCATGGTGTATAATATTATTTAGCAAAAATTTCATATCAGTGATGAAATTTTGAACTTGGGCTCTCCAATTTAGAGTGCGGATGTTGAACTCCATACCCCCTATAGTTTCCCTTGTGTACAGTTTACTTCGGCATTAACTACTACGGTCATTTTCACACCGGTCATTTCGCACGTTATCAATTTCGTTTCTATATTATGGATATTCCCAAGCTGATGAGAATTATAGCATACAATATTATTAAACGCTTGAAGGAAGATTTGTGATATGGATCATTGATGACCCACGCGACCTAACTGGAGAGTAGAGAATCAATCGAAATTACTGCAATACATTAATTTCAGTTCTATTGGCATAATTTGGAACAAATATTTACGGAAAACAATCCTTTGATTGAATTTAGTTTAATTCAGTAAGTAAAGGAGATAATTATTTGTAAAGCGTTGTTATTTTTGCTTCTATTTCTTTAATTTTTTATTCAAATTATTCTTATAATCTGACATTTTCCTCCGAATAATATTTATATATTTTTGGTGACAAAGTTTTGCCTAACAATTGCATGGTTCTAGTACAGAGAATTTCAAAAAAGTTTTAGAATTTAAATTACAACATACATATGTAGGTGCCATTATTAACCAAGGAAATAAACATGAACTGGCTCATTAAAACTTTATTAAACCTCAGCATCGCAATTTAGTTATTTATCTGCAAACACTACATCAAATAAGAAATAATGTTAAAATCCAGTGGTGCATAAAAATAATCCAAATAATGACTTCATTTGCCTATGTATTTCGTATTTTATATATATTTATATCTATCTTCATCTCTGACTGATAAAGCAGAGGAAGTTTTTTTATCGAAATTAATAAGGAGACGTCTCCTTGGATAAACCATTTTCATATAATAAAACAATTAATCTTCCATCCCTAAATATTGTTTTATTTATATAAAGTAATTGAAAGTATATTAATTGTAAAGGTACTCGGTAAATAAATAATTCAAAATGAATTATCTACCATAGAATAACACATTGTATAACACAAATATTCATATAGCAAAGTATTCGAATTGCACAATGTTCAAATAATAACAATTCGTCCAAAGAAGTTTCTACCATCTTGTTTGTAAACTATTTGTACTTCTCTTGCAAAATATTTGTTTGAAATATATCTAGAAACAATGTAGATTTATCAAGAAACAGCTATATCAAAACAGAGTCATCTATAATTTTTGCAGTTGGTCGATGTTGTTTGCAGAATTCCTCAAATGTGATTTATAGTTTTATATTTTATATAATTTTTAGAATACTTTGATGAGCGCAATTCACATAACAGAAATATTTGTCGTTCTTATACTTTATGAATGGATTTAAATCATACCCGATATTGATGGAACACTATTAAATCCTTTCCTTTCTTCGTGACGTAAGTAAACATTGATTTCTTTGCATCCTAGACCAAATGAAAGTCTCCCAATTGATTTCGATTTCTGCACTATGAGTAAAACTCATCCTCGTCACATTTCTATAATTTATGGCACGACTGTGACTTGTGGTTGTCACGTTTTGGCCGTAATTTATGACACGAGCAACGTTCAGCATTAGAAGACAATGGGTTAAGTAGTAGAAGTGCAGTATTATCTTTCATAATTCATGTTTGCTTGAAGCTTCGATTACCTTGCTATTAGAAATATATTTTTTAACGGATCTATCAAAGTAATCAAAGTGATTGATTTCTAACTTTTTCAGAAATGTGTATATTTTTTAACAGTGCAATTCTTATAATTTTTTAAAGCATTTTATGACATACCTGCAAGATGTTCCCAATTTTTGGCCCATTTTCTATATTGTTACTATCTAGCAATAAAATGCAATTGATAATAATAGAGTCTAGATAATCTAAATTTTAACACCTTGCAGTACAATAACCAGTGCTAATCGTGACGCGATAAATGGAATAGTCAATTTTGAAGTGCTCCAAAAATTATTTTATCAAAAATATCAGTGGGTCCTAATAAAATAACATTAAGTCTATGATATTCAATATTACGTTAAGTCATTTACTATATCCGAAATTAGGGGCTAGAATATTATTTTAGTAATTAATTCAGAGTTATTGCACATTTGATCACAAAAGAAATGGCACGGCAAGGGATTAAGAAACAAAGTTGTCTGTGAATTTGGATACAGTCCGGACATGATATTGTTATTTGGAAAATGTAATCGTTAGGTTTATAAATATTACATCGGTTCATTATGGCTCGTGTTTTCTATGAAACACGTAACAGTAAACATTTCTGTTTTGCAATCGTCATGATATTAATGTCATTGACAACAAGATTTTTTATTTATGTTATTTTATTCGAACTATTTCACGTTAAATATGTCTGTCAAATAAATCTTTTAGAATCATCTTAATTATCCACATTAAACCCTTGCCTTGCAACAAGAGGTACTTACAATTAAATTTGTTTTATAATTAAATAAAAGAACTTGATACTTTGTAAAAATTGCCACAGACCTTAGTGGAGCATGAAGCGCAGAATCATCCTTATTTTAATAACTTCATTTAAAATAAATCGTAAACCATCGTTAAGTTTTGTCTTCAGTTTCATGAAGAACTGTGCATAACTTCTTACAAAAGAAGTCGAAGCGCACGAGGTCAGTGGTGAGATAAATAAAAATCGCGGTTAACAGAAAAGCTACGGGTACTGGTAAAATAATTTGTAATTATTAGAAATCTTATGAAATAAAAATTTTAGAGTCTCTTGTTGAGTGATAATCCTTCGCGGTAAATTGTATACATGTCAGGCGAAGTTATACTGTTTCAAAGCTCTGCTAATCGGTTTTAAAGTAAAACCTGTTCAGGGTTGTGAAACCTGCCTGTCGTAGAACGAACTCTTTGCAAATGTTTGCATGTTTCCAATACGATAAATGGGTCTGTAATGTGTTGTAGATTGGCAGAGATTATTAACAATCGCAAGGTAATTCACAGATTTCTTTTGGCAATTGCGTATAAATGAAATGTTGCTTTTTGTGAAATTAGTAAAGATTGACTGTTCGACATATTCGGTTTCAAAGATTTCTAAACTTCTCATCAAATTTCTGAATGGTACATGGCAATTTTCGGGACGATCGATAATGATTAGACCACCCACGTAGACATTTTAACGAAAATTTGTAATTAAAGCGAAAGTACTTTTTTGCTAGATGAAAATGATATTCAAAATAGACAGAAATGTTTGATGCACTGAAATAATCAATCGTATTTTGCCTCAGTATTTTTTAACACTTCCGATTTGAAGTTTTATTAAGCGACCAGTGTTAACTCCTTGGCCTACGAATTATTTTCTAACAACGCGTGCAAAGACTCAAAATTGATTCCTAAAATCAAAACTTTTCACTGATTTCTGATATTTCGTACTGAACGTAATATTAATAGTATAGCAATAATTATTCCGTATATTTTAAACTGTTTTTACGTTTGTAAGATCGTGCAAGAAGTTTGCAGTTATACATATTTGTCTACACAAATAAGTCCTTGATTTTGTACGTTTTACTCTTTAAAGTGGATAAGTGCAATTTGAACTAAAAATTCAATTTTTAAAGTTTTCACAAATTCCTTCAAACTACCAGATCGAAAACGTTAATACAAACAACACGAGGAATTCAGAAGTTGAGAAATCTGAGACACTGTGATTCCAAACTATAATTCAAACAGAACGAAATTTCTGGGTCAACGAATAATAAAATGTTTCTGAAGTGAACTGCTTCTGATTGTTAGATATACAAGTATCACAAACGCATTATTCCATTTTCAAATGAGTTTGAGAGCCATCGTGTCGTTAGCATGTATCATCATCATTATCGTGATAGATAAGAATTTTTTACGTACCTACTACACCAACTTTAATCACTGTAGTATGTGTAATTCTTGAAAGAGTATTATCAATGTCAAAATATTAATTACATCCAAGTATTACACTCAAAATCGCATTTTAACGATCGAAAACCATTGTGAATGTGAATTTTGAAAACGCAAATCTGAAAAGTATTACAACAAATTAGATTTACTTCTTCAAAAATATATAAAAAACAGCGTAAAAGAAATTAACCAATTTAAAAAATGTATAGAATTCTTATCTTGTATTTTTGAAAGTGAGTATCACTTTCCCAATAAAATTTGCCTTATGTTGCATTTGCTTTATGGACCATAGCTAATATTTCTATGGTTAAATGAATTGAAGATTTAACTGAAAAATTTTGCTACTCATGTTTTAATCAGTTCACTGTGTTTGACGACTATATCCGTCATGTGCGAAATTTAATTACTATTTGCTATTTAACCAATCAGCTGTGTTTGACGACCATACCTGTCATGGAGAAATGAAAGAATTTCGTGTCATGATAACTATTTCCGTCATGGAGAAATGACAGTATTTTGTGTCATGATGACTATATCCGTCATGGAGAAATGACAGTATTTTGTGTCATGACGACTGTATCTGTCATGTGGGAAATTTAATTACTATTTCCTATTTAACCAATTAGCTGTGATTGACGAGTATACTCGTCATCGCTCGATTTTCCTAACACACGTACATAGATAGGTGTGCACTCTCAAAAGATTCGCAGTTAACTGGTTAAACTACTTCGCTTCTGTACTGTCACTTTTAATTGTCGAGCTATTTCAAATAATGAAATGACGTATTTCAGTCGATACCCAGACATATGAAAGTTTTGTATCAATTATTGAAATATTACACTTTTATTTGATAGAAAAAGTAGGTCGAGTGCTATTGATTTAAACATGAAAGTTGAGAGTATTACAGAACTACATTCTAGATGAAACGTCATTTTTTAAAGGACTAATATGCTTATGTAAAATGTGTCCAACATGTCTTTCTTCTTTGTGCATTTGATACTGGGTTAGGATTCTTATTATTCATTCAAGATCGTGCTAAAATAAAACTGCAATAATATATTCCGTTTGTGGTGACGTTTGAACTTCAATAAAATCGCTGTCACTGTTACAAGATTCTTTGAGGAATGCCTTATTGCAAGGGTTGGGAACAGAGATCCTTGGAAGAAAAAGTAACTTATAATTCATGCGCCAATGTGACCAATGCAACGATAACAATTATAAATTGAGGACTTTCATGAAGAAGGAATCAACAAAGGAATCTCTTCTTTGCTCTTTACTAATATCGTTTATTGACTTGACCCGAATATTATATCTGTCATCGATGCAAATAAGTGCAATTGGAATCTTATTTTCGAAAATCTGCATTTGCATTATTGATATCTCTGTGACTGGAATTCGAAGTTGAATTACATTGGATTATTAGAATTTAATTATGGTACTTAGAACGATCTTGTAAAACGCGAAAGGTTATTAAAATCTCGTCATTTATGCTATTATCATTATTATTTTTATTTGCATCGGTGTGTCAGACCTGGCAAATGTTATTTTGAGGTTGAAACTATGCAAAAAACTTAATCCAATATATAAATTCATTTCTAATTAATTTGTTAACCCGGTGTAATAGACCAGTTCTCTCAGGATCTAAAAATTGAAATTAAAATGTATTCAACTTAGAGGAATATATTAACACTAGATTTACGGATGTAGAGATACTTATTTTTCTGAAGTGAGCCAATTTGATTTATACAAGAAAATTAAAGTTTTTTTCAAACAAAGTAGTTTAAAATCAATTTACTTAAATGAAAGATCTATTATTAAAAAATTAACCAATCAATATTATATATATAATAATAATCAAATTTTGAATGAGCCAAATTGACTCCGTAAATCTAGTGTTAACACATTGAGCGCCGGCCCCGCAATAATGCGGGATTTTTGTTTCATCATATACATATTTCTACACCTCACACATCAAAAGGTGATCGCCCTTAAAGACTTTCGCGTGATATGAAGAACTACGAAGGTGTTAGAATCATTTGGCCAGAAAAAAAAATTGTTACGAAAATGTATAAAGTATCAAATATTTGTTTTAGCTACTTATTATTCAGAGACAAGCAAATGAAGCCGGCGCTTAATGCGTTAAAAAATAATTATTTACATTTCAAAGTAAATTTTCATCATCCCTTTACCATAATGACTGTTAATAAATTCCACTTCATAGTAAAATACATTATCAGTATGCTATAACGAAGCTATCATATAACTCTACAATTCCACGTACAGCAAATTTAATTATTATGGGGCTAAAATAACTCAACTTCAACCTTCTATGTCCTCACCAACTAATTGGTCGTTCGAGGGTGAAAATCATCGGATATCAAATGGCCGAATATATCGCGTTTTAGACGCTCGCGATAATTCGTAAGCTCACTTTACGTCATTCGTAACAGATGACACTATTTAAATTTAAAGCAGCGGTTCGTCATCGGCTAGCAGAGTGTTAATTTCCCGTGATTTCCAGATCCTTGGCTCGTTATGTACGCGGCTTAAACCAACATGGCGTCTAGATAGGCGCGCAGACGTGTGGCCGTAGCACGAGGCAGATATGCAACGACAAGGCTGCGAGCGTAATAGCAGAGAGGCCGAAGGATGAGCACACGCCGAGATCTAAATTTAGAAGCGCTTGCTGCTTACTTCCGCTTATTTTAGCTAAGGGGGCAGCCGTTTCGCCTGAGGAACGTTTCGTGCGCCGCGCCGGCCGCTTTCCTCTTCGCCGTTTCCTCTTTTGTCGTTCCATCCTTTCGCCGAGGCTGCTCGCTACGTAGCGACGTCGAAGGAATACCTTCCTAAATGCCGACGGTACACGCCACTTGTCCTATGCATGTGCAACGAGCTAACTGCGATACCTTGTCGATGACTATTTATATCAGGGACGATGTTAGTACACCGGTATGTTGCTTTCGGGTTATTTTGCGATACTTCGTGTTCTTGTATCGGTATCGATTTTTCTATTGGTTCAGTTATCGAGGCTTGTAATTTGTACACTGTATTTCTTTAATGGTATATTGCAGTAGACATATTTATGTAAATTGACACGGTGTATTTGATATTTTAATGTAGAGTGGTAGGAATTGGAAGGTACTAGTTTTATAAGGACTGTTTCTAACAATAAGTAGAGATATCTTGGCGATAATTAGTTATATCATTGATGGTATTAGCATACCGGCATGATGCTTTCGGGTTATTTTTCGATACTTGGCGGTCTTGTATCGGTATCGATTTTTCTATTGGTTCAGTTATCAAGGCTTGTAATTTGTATACTGTATTTCTTTAATGGTATATTGCAGTAGACATCTTTATATAAATTGACACGGTGTATTTGATATTTTAATGTAGGGTGGTAGGAATTGGAAGGTACAGATTTTATAAGGACTGTTTTTAACAATAAATAGAGATATCTTGGCGATAATTAGTTATATCATTGATGGTATTAGCACACCGGCATGATGCTTTCGAGTTATTTTGCGATACTTCTCATTCTTGTATCGGTATCGATTGTACTATTTTTGGTATCGAAGTTATAGTTATCGTTAGTTATTCTTACTTCGTAGTAGGTATATTTATATAAATGAACATGACGTATTTGATATTTTCATATAAGGTGTCAGTAATTAGAAGGTACTGGTTTTGTAGGGTCTGTTTTCTAAGCACCGATATCTTGACGATAATTGTTCATGTCAATGACAATGTATGCGCAACGGCATTGTGGTTCCTGGTTAGTTTTGCAATATTTCTCATTCTTGTATCGGTATCGATTTTTTTATTAGTTGAGTCATCGAAAATTATAACGTATTTCTTTATCAGGCATATTTATGTAAATGAAAATGAAGTATTTGTTGTTTCTATATCAGGTAATTGAAAGGTAATGGTTTTATGAGAACTTTCATTAAACGGTGGCATTTACCTTAGAGATTACACTGTCCAATCTGAAAAAAATCTCAAACCTGCATGGTACTTACCTTGTAGAATATGTCAGAATTTTTTCGAATTTTTTGCACCTCAATAACTAGGCAAAATGGGGCAAAAACCCGTTTTTTGAATTTTCCCCATAACTACCCTTCCGGTCAAGATGTAGGGTTAAAAATTGGTACGCAATGATCGCCGAGCATTATCTATCGAATGAGACCACCCCCATTGAAATCGGTTCAAGGGCACTTTTGACCACCTTATCCTGCTATACCCTTTTCCCAAATTTTAATCGTATAGTGCTTCGCATCACTTGCAAAGTAAAATAATTGAACTACATACACACATGAATAGTTATTTCCTTCGGACAGAAATACAATATTCCGGTAACCTATAGCAGACTTATTTTATTAACAAACATAATAAAATAAGGTATCTCTAAGTTTACATTCTACGTGTACATAAGTTCGTTTTTTTCCCTGATGACTCAAATTTTGCAAAAAGGACGATAATTTTTATTGTTCCGCCCCTACCGTTATCCCTAAGAAAACTAGAACCAAATAAAACTTCAAGAAAATCTTAAATTACTTCTTTCTGCAAAACTCTGAAACATGCTTCCGTAATTTCGCAACAAAAGCCAAGAAATCGCGGTTCGACGGTTGTAACCGTCCACACGCACGAGACGGAGCATGTAATCGCGTGTGCCACGAAATATACGACGATACGTGAATTACGGTTGGTGACAGTGTACATTTTGAAATCTCACGATTCGAAGTTCCTGCGTTGCGAAATTCCACGTTGTTGCGCAGTTTTACGAAGCCTACGTTCTCTGCAGTAGCGTTTATGTATGCACTAATTTCCACGGCGAAGCTTCGCGCGCAAATTCTTTCGTTTGTTCGTGCCTGTATTTAGAGTTTTCATTAACAGGCTGTGGTCGACGGGTCGTTACCGGGCCACGTTATGAAACGTGGACGGACAAATATTGTCACGCTTTGCGCGCCAGAGCCCGCAAAGTTTATCCTGGAGAAAGCGTAACGCGAAAGAAGTAACGTACGCTCGGCTAATTGCGGATGGCAAAATAAGTGCTAAGGATCTCTCGTATTTGGCAGCTCGGAACGACGAGATGTTCAAATCAGTATCTTTCGGTTGTGCGACACTTGTACGACCAATTTTCAGCGATGCTGAAATGAATTGGAAACATTTGCTGCGCACGATAACGAGGAAAGGTACAGTGTGTTTCAAAAGTAGTTGCCACGGCTTTCAGGGGTTGTTCTATGCATTTTGTTCGATGGAAATTTGTGAGAAAAACGCTATAGAATTTACGAATCGTATGTAATTCACGTTACGTAGGTAAAATTTGTGACGAATCATGGGTTAGAAACGAACCGTTCTATCGCAAATTAAATTTTAACACTAGATTTACAGCAGCCGCCAAATTGACGGGTTCTTACTTTTTTCTAAATTTTTCTCAAATTGATAGAGAAGCAGTACAGCAAATATTTTACGTGTATCTTTTAATATACAAATTATTATATTTAACTGATGATATTTTTTTATCGCTTGATACACCTTTCAGCAAGATACTTATTTAATATATTTAAACCTATCAGATTTAACGGCCGTAGATCTATTGTTAATTGCGTCTTGGTGATTTAATTTTGGCTGAGTACATCAGGCTTCTGAGTCCCTGGCGCTACAGTTTGTTTTACAAGAGCGTGGTCACGATATCTCTACATATAAGTCTCGTTTTGCACAATATTTTGTATAAATCAATATCACAAATAAAAAGATAAAAGGCACATAGTTTGTAGAGTATTCTACTTCCTCCATTTACTGTTATTGCTTGACAAATTCTGAGTATACTTTCGATCAGATTTTTAGGAGAGGAAACAGGCAGAGATTATATTTTACAAACACGATGAACTTGATTTGCAATTGATTTGAAATAAGTTTTCTTGGGAGATGGTACTTCATAATGGACAAAACATTGGAACAAAAACATTGGGAATACAGTTATCCAAAGGAACAGTAAACATCTACTGAACATCCCTGTTTTGTGATGTGCGAACGTTAGAGGTTTAAGAACATTTAACGTCCTTATGGCTAATTTAAATGTCCAAAGAATGGTAAAATTATGTAAAAGTGGTCTTCAGAATCAGTCGGAAACGTTAGTTTGATGGAATTAGAGAACGATGGACGCTTCAAGGTATAAATTATAAAGTACACGTGAAGAATTAAATTACTGCTTCTGTATAGGTATGAAAAATATTTACAAAAAATAGTAATACGTCAATTTTATAGCTTCCATAGATCTATTGTTAACATAAAACTACCGCGCTGTTAAGATACAATTAAGTAATTGTTACAGCAATTTCCTAAAAATACCCAAAAGTTCCTGAATCATCAAATATTAATGTGAACTTTAGTCGTAATATAGAAAATTGATCCCACTCTTTTAGTATATTAATCAATAAAAAAAACAATCTTTATACCAGTACCTATAAAATTCAAAAGTTCTTCATTAGTTTTGGGAAAGCATAAAAGAATACAGGGATGTTCTATTGCATGGTCCCTGTGCACATGATGAAAAACGGCAAAGTCATGAATAAGTTTCAGCTTGTAAATCGGTTAAAGTTTTAAAGTATCAAAGAAAAATTGTACAACCATCTCTGCAAATTTGTAGTCAAACATACTTTATAACATGCCGTATCTGACCGTTCGTTTATGTTACGTTGAATAAGCATTACTCTCAACAAAGTTCGATACATGTATTGCAGCGATATTCATAAGTTGAGTGTTGTCGAAGCTTTAGTCCTATTTTCTTGCACGAGCAAGAGTCATCGAGTTAAGATTCACATGTAACATCTCGAGGATGGAAATCCCGCTAAACCAATATGCAGTCTTCTGTATTTGCCGTGCAAAAAATCTGCAAGTGGTCTGTCGACTGCTTAGAACTAGAAATTTCATGTATTAAAATATTCTTTCCTTCTCCTTTAACGTCTCATCTTAGAGACATTTTTAAAACTACTTTTCCCACGATTTTTTTAACTTCTTCGACACATTACTTTCCACGATTCTCATTTGGGGATTTATTCATTTTCTAAGTCTTTTAGGATTCAATTTAGATATTTTTTTATTTTTATTGCCTATTTTTTTACTTCATTAACATTTAACTGTTTTGTTGGAAGAACGTGCGCCCAATTTCACAGGAAATATGCAAAATTAAGGTCATACTATATCTCATTCGTGCAAAGATATCTTAATTGACCAACAATTTCAGTTATCAAATGTCGTTAAGAATTATTTAAATGTAGATATAACTAGACTTCAGAAATGAGGACAAGTAGAGCTCGTTGATATGAACTTTTAAGAAATATGTGAAACTTTAAAATAGTTTTTAAATTGCTTTCTCTGCTGATTGTACAAATGATTTGAATAAAAGTCTTTATCAATCTGTAATAACTTTATAAACTTTGGACTATGCAAATTGTTAAATTCATCGTGTAGTCTAATTAACTGCGGCAAATTAATAGTCAGTAATTCAGATATTTTTTAAATATTTCATACAAAATATATTGATACACGAATAACGTTAAAGAACTACGTTCCATTTATGAACTGAATTGTTAATTACTCATTAAAAAATCAATTTTACTTGATTACATTTTACCTTTTTGAACCGACTCCCCACAAATTAATTTTGACATATTAGAGGTACCGAAAAGTAATCAAAATTGGAGAAGTGAAAACGTAATTGGGAACGTTTTTTAATAAAAAATCGAAGGGCTTTTTTAAAAAGGGAATCGAACAACTACTTCTACGTTAACAAAAAGTGTTAGAAAATTATTTAAATTATTTTGTTGATTGTTATTTAAGATTTCTTTAATAAATAAATGTTTTTCGTCAGCAAAAATAATTTTTGATTACTTTTCGGTACCCCTAATATGTTTTGCAAGTATTATTTTAAAATGAATTAACAGATTGTCACTTTGAGTATCGAAGTTACAGGAAACATCCAGTAATTGTTGGTCTCTTCCTTACGCATCGTATGGTAATTTGTTTTGTCGAAAGCTGTTTAGAAATCAACAAATGCGTTAAAAAAGGTCATCGTACGAGGGATACAGCTCAACGTGCCTGCAACTTTCATTATGTAATTCGAAACGAAATCAACCAGGAATCGCCGGGAATCTTCATTGGTCTACCCTTTCCGATTCATAATTTATGAACCGTTTGCCGTGTGCCCGTAACGACGCTTTGGTCACGATTTTTTGTCTGGATTGACAAGCAGCATCGCCGTTATAAGAAATGTTTAAATATTTTATAATCATTAATTTCACACAACTATTATATAAAATGTTTTTCCGCCCGTTTGTTCGTGACTTATTCTGCAATCTCGACAATGCGATGCAAAGTATTACCCATACAAGTGTGATGCGAATTATAGAAAATATTCATATGGGGATTTCTAATTGCTATATTTCTTCGGAAGGTGAATCAAAAAAATTAATATTCCTTATATTGTATTCTCATTTCTAATGAATCAGAAATGCACTTTGTGTAATTGTTGCTTTGAGCTACCAGCTACTCCAACACTATTTATACGGTGCGAGCGCACATCCGTGGAGAATTGAAAATTTGTTTATTGAACTATTAAAAAAAAAACGTGTTAATTATAATTATGTTTTACAATATAAAAGATATAAAAATATGCCAGATTTAACTGATAACGGAGTTCTCAGTTTTTATTACAATGTCGCCGCTACGGCGATAAACGGAGGGCAAAGGGTTAAACGTAGTAATTAATTGTTCAGCGATGGCTTTGTTTAATAGTTCTTTGCTGCCATACTCCAGAACAGAATGTCATATGTTCATATTATCTTTAGTTAAGTTGAATATATTTATGTATATATATTTTGCATGTACATCCTTCCGCATTGGGAGATTTAAATGTCACAGGATTTTACGCTAATCAATCAAGATAATTGTTTTCTTTTCATTTCTCTGCAATATTAATTTCGAGTCCGAGTGAAGTTCTATATTACAAAATTGGGGCAAATTTTCGACCTCTCAGCAATACGTTACCAAAGACTACCAAAAACTGCTGAATTCGCAGAAATGCCGAACAGTCGACTCAGGCATCTTGCGGCATCCACCTTTTCCATAGTTTATCAAACATCGAATTTAATATTTCATTCATTCGTCATTCAAGTTCCTCCTTGAAATATTTCGCATTTCCCCATCTCTTTGCAGCGTGGGATTTCGAAATTGATTTTCCGTAAGCCCGCTATTACGGGGCTATCTCGAACGATGAAAAATTATCGAAACATTGGATTATAGGGAGATACCCGATTTCCCTCTTGCGAATCTTCAACTCGTCAAAGACTTTCGAAGTTGAACAAGTTTGGAGACCACCGGCTCCATGGAGGTTCGTGAACTTTGAAAATCGATCAGAATTGTGAATGAAGATGTAGTAAACTTTGACAGGATCAAGATGAAATATTAAAAGGTGTTCCGTATTCGTACGATGACAAATACTACGTTTATGGATAGCTCATTAGTTAACACTATTTCTACCACGATTTTCTGTATACACCTATTTCGACCAAAAGGTGTCGAAAGACACCTTTTCGTTTGAATGAAAATAATTGCCAAAACTGTTGAGATTTCAAATTATCAGTTAAAATTAGATAATTTAAGAAATATATTTATTGATACATTGATGTGTATTTATTAGAAATTATTAAATCATTTTGCAAATTCTAGCAGCGCTGTGCAGCTAGTTGTAAAGTCACTGCAGCGGGGCGTACGCTGAAATGTAACATGGTGGGAAAGAAGCGAATATCAAAGTTATGCAACTCCTGCATTTTCTGTTACAATTGAAATAGGGATTCTCTAATCTGATTATAATTGATATGGTGCTGCAAAATGGTGTTGATATTTATATGTAAAATGGTTTCAAATTAGGCACTGTCATGAAATCCTGAGAGTGTCAAAAGACACCTCATCGTAGAAATAAGTATACCATATGCACATTTTTAGATCTAGAATGTGCTGGTGGAAAATGACATTGCTGAATTAATTTGACAACTACTGTATGAAAAGTCAAAAAATTAATTGTGGAAAGATGATTCAACGTAGAGAATAATTTTAAGTTAAAATTTGGAAGGTGTCTTTTGACACCTCTTGGTAGAAACAGTGTTAACATGTCATTAGTGAGACATTACATTTACGTAATTAAACATCTCTGCGCAAAAATACTTCAATTCTCTGACTAATTTCTTTTGCAATGCAATTGTGTTAGAAATGATATTTTTTTTTAAAGATATTGCAAAGCTTCGCGCTCTATTAATTGCCTATAACAGATTTGTTATTGATTGTTTCGCTTGTCCACACCTTTGTGGTAATGAAAGTAATAACTTTCTTTCTTAATGAAATTGTCTTATTGTTAGAACCGTTATTTTTATGAGCGTTGGAAAGTTTCGTGCTCTACTGATCACCCATGGAAAATTTTCTATTAAGGTTGCTTACGATTTTATAACTTCTGGATACCTTTACATTAACACATTGTCAATTTGTGCTACAGTGCATAAAACATTATACGCAGCTGACAATATTTTAAGGATAAACAATTTCAACGACCCTGTAATCAATATTAACATTATTTCTATCGAGTGAAAATATGTTTTTTTTGTATTATTGAGTAAAAAGACGAAAGATTATTTTCTGTTGTGTCCTACGTAAAATTACAATCTCCTGCATTTCTTTGGGAAGAATAACGCTATTATTTTAAAATCGATGATATGATCCGATACAGTAAGAAAGTTCTAGTACGATTAGTGTTACTTGACACGTCGAATGCCATGGGGGTGACCAGTAAACGATGCTATGTATACTATGAAATTTCATGTAACTTTTAAATTACAATGTTTATGAATTTTTTAACGTATTGAATATTTAAATATTGGCGTTAAAAAGATAAAGGTACATAGTATTTAAGTACTTAGTTAAGTACTTAAGGTACGTAGTATTAAAGGAAATACATAGTATTTCTCAAAACATAATCTTCATCTCAGCTCTCATAGACCCGAGTAAAACAAAAGGGTTACGTTACAGAAATTCAAGAAAATTATAAAAATAATAAATCAACAAATACTCAATCCTTTCTGACTTCAATCCACCTCCATCCTATGCACAGTAGTGCACATGAAAACCAAATTTTCAAAAACATAGTATCTCTCAAATCATAATATTTATCCCAGGTCGCAGGGACCCGAGGAAAACAAAGAATTAAATTATAAACAATTCAATAAAATTATAAAAATAATAAATCCCCAAATTCCCAGCCCCTTCTGACTTCAATGCACCTTCATCCTATGTACAATAAAGCACAAAAAAAATAATTCTCAAAAACATAGTATCTCTCAAATCATAATCTTTATCTCAGCTCGCATAGACCCGAGTAAAACAAAAGGGTTACGTTACAGCAATTCAAGAAAATTATAAAAATAATAAATCAACAAATACTCAATCCTTTCTGACTTCAATCCACCTCCATCCTATGCACAGTAGTGCACATGAAAACCAAATTCTCAAAAACATAGTATCTCTCAAATCATAATCTTTATCCCAGGTCGCGGGGACCCGAGGAAAACAAAGAATTAAGTTATAAACAATTCAATAAAATTATAAAATAATAAATCCCCAAATTCCCAGCGCCTTCTGACTTCAATGCACCTTCATCCTATGTACAATAAAGCACAAAAAAAATAATTCTCAAAAACATAGTATCTCTTAAATCATAATCTTTATCTCAGGTCGCAGAGACCCGAGGTAAACAAGGAATTAAGTTATCAACAATTCAATAAAATTATAAAAATAATAAATCCCGAAATTCCCAGCCTCTTCTGACTTCAACCCCCCTCCATCCTATGCACAGTAGCGCAATATTATAATTTCACCACTACATTGGCTACAAAGTATAATAGTAAAAGGATTGAATCATCAGATAGCACTTGACACAACAGTTTCAGCTGATCCCCCCACTCCGATGAAGAAGTTCAAAGTAGATGGGCCCTTACTATCCGGGTCTGACAACGAGTGGGTCCAACAAATGAATGAAATGGTAACATGCACGAGAATAGGCACCGCTAGGTAGCCAGGGCATGTAAGTTGCTTTTGCATGGTCGGAATGACACTATATCGTTACGTAACGGGTGTGCGTCACAAAACACACACTAGCAACGTATTGACACACGTACTCGGATCGGGCTACGAGCAAGTATGTCGCAACAAGCGCGCGCGCTAATAATTGTGCCGTTTAACCTTGGACATTGATTAAACCATCCTTTATATCGGTACACCTCTCATGGCTGTTACATATAGATAGTGGCGCGAGCAACACGCGCTACGTATATGTAGACGTACGTATGCCTAACACCGAACAACGACGGTGACAATGCGCAAAGATGTTTACTAGAACGACTGAAAAAATTCTCACGATGAATAAACAGACTTTGCGCATTCGTTCGTATGAATGCCACGGTGCTTAGACTTTTTTCTTCAACTGCGTGTTTTCAGGAAGTGGCAATTGTATGAACACGGTGGAGACGTCACGACGGTTTGTAAATGCGTTGAAAGTCGAAGGATATGGGGAAGTTTATATATCAGTTCTTTCTTGAAAATTAGAGGTATATATCTAGAATTTGTTTATGTAGGTAATGTGCATTTAGAGGTACTTAACTAGTTAACTATGGCGACTTCTTTTGAAAATGTGCACTTACGTGGATCACACAAATAGGGAGATGAGGGATAAATCTATCTCAAATTATTTATACTTTTTATATATTTCGGCATGGCCTCAAAATATTTAAATCTTAAAATTTACGAATGTATTTTAGTTTTTATCAAAATTACAATTTAAC
Organism: Cerceris rybyensis; assembly: GCA_910591515.1. Taxonomy (NCBI): domain Eukaryota; kingdom Metazoa; phylum Arthropoda; class Insecta; order Hymenoptera; family Crabronidae; genus Cerceris; species Cerceris rybyensis. The sequence goes on from OU342795.1 coordinate 12,530,803, forward strand.
ACATTAAGTGCCACACCGGTCCCTAGGGACCGGGCGTTGACTTGTCGTTTATGCTGACGCTGAACAAATGAATAATTAGTTTTTTCCCTAAGCTACGTTGTCGCCCCTAGCCGAGCCATAATTAGTGGTGTTAAATATAAAACAGAACATTTTATCAAAAAGTAATGTACTTTATTAAAACAAATAGAATCTTTCCTAATAAAGAGCTTAGATGGAAAGTGCAGTACCCGTCTTTAAGAAGGGGCGTGGCGCTTAACGTGTTAAATAACGCGTAATTTCAATAAAAATTAGTGATCGCTAACTTTTACGCATAACTAGTATACTCGTCAATATACAAAACTCTAAAGCCTAATAAATAAACTATATGTGAGTAGTTTATAAAAGTGGGGTGACTCCATTGTCAATCTGCATGGTAATTAATTCCAATTAAAATTCACAATTCACTAAACGCAGTTATAACAACATACAATAGAATTGTTTTCAAAAATAGAATTGCCTCCATTTTTTAACACTAGAACTCCCGTTACATCTATTAAATTTAAATACACCGAGCAGTACTTCAGAAAAAAAAGTATAATGAGGCGGAAAAGATGGTTAATTAAGTACTTTAAGTTTCATAAAACAAAAGTAGAATATTTACTTCATGGTTCCCCTATCAATTAAAAAAATTTGTAGGAAAATAAAATTGAAAATTGGTAATTTCAATAGCCTTTGTAGTTTCAATGTTAACAAACTCTAGAAATCTTGAAAATCAACCAATTCTTCGTTCAAAGCGTACACTGACAAGTGTTTGAGCAAATAAATTTCATTTTGATATTGGTCATTTCTCACTTGGCCACTGCAAAATTTAATAATCAACAAACATCCACATAGATCATTTCTAACGTCACCGAAGAACATGGCATCCCAATGCGTACATGACAAAGTGCTCCATTCGATATCAATAACGACAGGAAATTGTCGCCTTTTGCGAAAAATCGCTCGACACAGGGACAAGATTATTCTTGTGATTTATACGCAAACGTGTGCCTCGGCTTATTTCAAATACTCGGCCTTTTTTTCACTTGGACGGTACGCTGCCCTTTTCGGAGCCCCTTTCGGCACCGATCGTCGTGCGGGGATTCCCAAAATTATTATGGACAACGTCGAGGGGACACAGCGGACAAACGAATCCGACGCAGGGTGCTCCTGCGAATACGCAGATGCGTTAATGGCCTAAAGAAATGATTCATATTTTTCTATACCAAGCTTGGCGTTTGGTTCTCCTCGTGTGTGTTTCGCTCGCATCGCTTACTGTCAAATGTGTGTAGCAGATATACGCTTTTAACCCCCTGCCTTACAACTACGAATGAGACTCGTGATAGAATATCATTCAATAAAAAGAACATGAAGTTTACTAAAAGTCGTTAAATTTAACAAATCAGTGAAACATGATAGCATAAAGTAATTCTTATGATGTTACTTTAACTCCTTGGACTACGATTTCTTTTCTGACGGACCCGAGTCGAAGGATTGATTTTCTGTTGGTTTTCTCGATTTTTTATACTTGAAGAAAATCAAAAGAGAATTATAATCTGTACGATTTGACTATTAAACTCTATATTATTTTGATTATCTGTAGGTACTTTGTGGATGCGGATATTTCCGTTTTCACACTTGAAGAAAATCGAAAGAGTATTATAAAAAGATTATCTAGGTTCTCCTTTAATCCTCTTTCATTGTATTTTAGAAGGAATTTTTCATTATTTATTAATTATTAATATTACTTAATTTTTTAAAAAGTAACTTGAGTGACAACTGCGAAATAATTAATTTGACGGAAACATTATTTTTATAACATTTTAGTTATGTTAGTAATAACTAATACTGCAATAGTATAAGAAATTTAACCTGATGAAATGTTTGTTCTAGAGAACCGCAACGTACGACATATAACCCGAGGCTTTTTAATTTCAGGAAATTTAAGTGAAAATATCAAAGTTGTTAACATAATTAACATTGTTAATGTTTGTATAAAAATGATGATCAATGATATACTGTACATAGGAATACCTGTAAATAATAAGGAGTTGGAGTGATCTAATACTTCTCAAATGAAAAGTTCATAAAATTCTAAAAATGTATATAAAGATTGATAGTTGTAGAGACGAATGTATAGTAAACTTTACAATGATTAAATAATAAGATGAAAAATATGAGTTCTCGCTGGTTTTATTTAATTATTTATATCTTTATTTTCATTGTTGACATGAAATAAATAAGAAATAAATGAACAAATAAAAGGATTTTTACTCTAATCTATTACAATTCGATGTCTAATTAATAATCATTTGTATATTTATTTTGCAAAAATAAAAGAGAATCATGAGAGAAATATAACGACTAATAGAGAACTAAGGAGAATAATAGAAATATCAAGAAAATGTAAGAGAATCATAAATGATGATTTCAGGGTCCGAGATAATCAATAGAAATTCATAACTTCGACTCGGGGAGCGTGTAAAGATTCAAAATTAATTCCTGAAATCAAAAGATTTTACTGATTTCTCATATTTTGTATAACTGAATGTAATTGTTGTATTTTCTGTTTTTTCACCCCTCAGTTGTTATCTTTGCGAAATTTGTATTTCACATTTTCGGGACGGTCGATGATAATTGGACCACCACGTAGAAATTTGAACGAAATTTGTAATTAAAGTGGAAGAACTTTTTTTGCTGAAAGTGATAATCAAAATAGACAGAAATGTGTGATTTTTCTGACAAGGAGTGCAAAGATTCAAAATTAATTCCTGCAATCAAAAGTTTTCACTGATTTCTTATATTTTGTATAACTGAATGTAATATTAATGGTATAGAAATAATGAGACCGTTTCGTGACCGATAGATATTTACAATTTAATAGTTTTTGAAAGATTTGGAAATTTTCTATTTTATTTTTTGTGCTACGAGTGTCACACGTTGTTGTAGGCTAAGGGGTTAATTTTTTTTTTAAATAACGATATGATAATATGATTGATAGAATCTGTGTAATGTAATGTACAAATATTTATTTGTAATTGTGATTATTGCTAAGAAAGTGAAATAAGGCGGAGTAAGCTTTGCAACTTAGAAATAAATGTTGTTGTTGTTTAGAACATTTATACTTGCAAATATCGGAATAAAAAATATTGGAAAGTATAATGAAAATTATACTTCGACGCATTATGTTTTTAAAAAAGAATATTTGCTCTAAATTGTACAATAATTATTATATATGTCCGTATGAATCATGTGGAACGAATAATAAAAATTCCTTCCACTCTAAAGATACGGTTGATAAAATCTATACATCTCTTTTTTGTACATAGTTTTACTTCTAAAGTATATTTTTCCCATAATATGTAATATGGGGTTTTATTAGTATAGAATTTACTTACTGATAACTATAGATAAATGTACTTCGTCCAAGAATTAAGGTCACATTTGCGTATGGCTTCGTTTAATTATGATCTTGAACTAATTAAGGTTAACAGCAACGAGCTACGTTTCTTGGACAGACTTATTGTAGAAAATTGCTTTGTGATGAATCTATTAATTATTTAACACTCCATGAGCCCTTGTGACTTTGAGGTAACGCCAGTCATATTTAACAATAACTTCCTACTCTCCAAAGTCAGTGGATTTACTTTGCCAAATATTATAGTTTAACTCTTCATAATCATGAATTTGTTACAATTAAATATTTAAAAATGAAGTTGAATCCATTATTAAAAATTCTATTTTCATAATTTTCTAATATTCTACCGTGCCATTGTTCTTCAGAATCAGTCAATCTTCTTACTCAGACTATTCGGGGTTAACCTCAGAGCTTAGGAAGAAAAGTGAACAAATAAATTTCTTCTCAATAATTCATAAAATTTTAAGACTAAAACGAGAGCACATCTACTTACAACCCAAAACCTATAAATATAAAGCTACAAATGGAAAATATCTCCCATCAAATGATCGCGCAATTACAATTTATAATCTACATAATGTCAATCTTTTAGCCGTATCCTCATAATTCCTTACTACTTGTCTCAGAAACTTGCAACATCACATAGCCAAAACGATATTTAACCATTTGCCTCAAAGATAATTTATCAAGTAAGATAAAAGTACAACTTTACCTTGCTAATCTTTAATTTTTTATTGCAATCTACTTGCAAGTTTTCAAAAACCTATTCAGCATACAACGCATCAAATATAAAATACTGTCAATTCCCATACTGACACAGCTTGCTTTCTGTTTATAAATCTAACAGCAAATGACGTGATTTCCCACAGACACGTCCTATTTGCATAAATAATATTAACATTAGAACTTTCACCCAATGCTATGAAATATTTACATAGCGCCTAGTACGCACATGATTTTTTATATATGCAAATCATGAAAATATTCCTTTCTATTCATTTACCCCACATCTGATCTATCATGAATAAAGTTCCAAAACAAATAATATTACCAAAATAATAATTTCGCCCAGATTACTCGCGACTCTTCAATTTGGTTCTAACGTCGTATTCGTGTCGTTCTGACATAACGCACTTATATGCTCGTATATGCATCGGATGCTTCGTTAGGACAATCCTTGGAAGAAACGAGGGCCACTGATTTCATATTTGATTAGGCGCGACTGACGAAGTAACGAACAGAGAGGAGTAACTTAATTACGACGTCAATCGTGGACGGAAAGTATACAAACAGCATGACGTGTACGCTTTCTAAATGACTTTTATGAGCGGATCGTTATTGTGTCATAAATCTCGGAACATTTTAAACCCACGATCTGATACGTTTATTCTTCGTTCGCCCGTAGAAAAAGGGGACGATGATGTATAATACAAGATGATAAAAAAAAGCGCTGATGCGCCCCCCACGTAATTTGCAATATATTTTTGTAAACGAGAAATTTGTTTACACTGTCGTGAGTTTTGAGCATACCGTGAGCTGATAACGCGACGACTGATTTCTCTTCTGATAAAAAAAACGACAGATAGATATACGTACGTATTGTACGGAAGCACGACACTGTTAAAGCTACAGCTATCGTGACGACCTACGTAACCGGTTGGCAATTTTTTCGAAAAATTTATAGGAGAGCCATGAAGTAAATATTTCACTTGTATTTTATAAAACCTAAATTACTGAATTGATCATCCTTTTCTCTTCTTAATTTTCCTTTTTCCAATGTATATATTCATTATAATTTAACACTAGAACTACCGTCGTTAAATCTGTTATATTTTAGTACACTAAATAAATAGTTTAGAAAAGAAGGAATCGAATGGTGGAGAATATGATTAATTCAGTAATTCATATTTTATAAAATGGATGTATAGTATATACTCTATGACTCTTCTAGAAACTTGAAAAGATTTTGGAAAAAATGAGAAATTAATCATTTTGACCATCTTGGTAGTTCTAGTGTTAAAATGAGCTGTACTAACCCCGGTGAAATGTTCATGTAATTTCTAGTATTATTATGTCAAATCAGTTTGACACGTTGCTTCTAACTATTTTCCCCACTATTTTAACACTTAACGGACGGGCCACGTAGATTTACGTTTTTGCTTGAATTTTTAATACACTTCACAACGGTAAATATTTTTAAATCTATCATATTCGTCAAAAATTCTAGACATGTTAATAAATAACTGTGTAAAATATTATAAGAAATGGTGAAAATTTAATAAAACTACAGCGGTTTAAAACCATACATATATGTTTATTTAATTCTCCTGATCACAGTCTATTACATTGAAAACATCAGTGAGATGCGACACGATAAAATTATTTCTGTAATATTAATATTATGCTAAATTATACGATATGTCAAGAATCACTGATCAATGTTTATTTTACTAATTTAATTCTGAATTATTGTGGTGGCAGTCACAAAGTAAATGGCACGGCAAGGGGTTAATTTCTCCCTTAAACTTCTCTGTCCTTGAACCACTCCATATTGTAATAGAAAAGTCATATAAAAAGTTCAATTATTATAATACATTACATATTACAAATCCAAAGTTTAAGAAAAATCAGTACGTTTAGTTTAGTATAATTCCCGTGGTTTACGACTAACGAGGTGTTTTCGCAAACTCACTACCCAGTTTCCCATTACTATTGCTCGCACATCAAATACCTGGAGATTTCGGATATCGCATGATATCAACGTCATATCCTGTATCAGCTTCGCGAATTTGGCGTGTATCTGGAGAACCTAGCGTATTCGCACATTAGTCTTGTATATTGCGTGCAGTGTCACGTGTACATAGAAACGCTCACATAAGCTGTACATTCGCGAGCAGACAGCCTTGAGCGTATTATCAGGTTCCTCTGTGTCGTCGTTGCATATGCTTCTGACGAAATATTAGAACATTTTTGTTATTTCCTCGCTCACGTTTACGGACTGCCTCTTTTCGCTTGCTGCTTAAGTAGATTCGTGCATTTGAAGAAGCGATGGCAAGGTATTAACCTCTTCGCGACCTCTGACCCGGGTATGGGTGGTTAGTTTGAATACTATAAAGCGGCTGTTTCCTTTCACAGAATCGCTAATATAGGCAAAATAGAGAGTGTCTATAATTTAGATAATAATAGCTTAGAATTCTCAAGTTAGTCTTCCTAATAATTTAGAATTTGCAATTTACCATTTTGGAACTATTTAGGAGTTGGAATTTTATTTTTGTTTTTAATAATTTAGAATGTGGAATTGATATGCTTTCTAGTGATGTAAAAATCAGGACTTATCTATAAAAGAAACAAATTCTGTAGTATATAATGTAAAATTTTTATTTCTTATAGATTATATATAATATATAATACAGGTACATATATGTGATATCAACAAATGTGTCAGTGTTGTGAAAGTTTTTAATTGGAAAATAAATTCCAATTATTATTAATAAATAATAGTTATGACATTCCTAATGGAAAAATTTCATAAATAGTCTGTGTCTGTCTGTACTTTTTGAAATTTCTTTACGAATTGCAAATCTAGCTATAATGGGATAGATAAGAAATTGAAAATTTGAATATGTTGTAATTCCAGTCGTCTAATTTTAGTTCGATAATTTATCCTAATTTTGTCATACACATTTAAAGTTAAATGATGATAACTTTATACTTGAATAATCTGTTGTGTTGTCAAATTCTTTAAAGGAAGCAGCAGAATTTTGCAGTATAGCAAATTCCCTAATTTTCATAAAGCATAAACGACATATGTTTCAAATTATTTATTTATTAAGTTGATGGTGCATTTTAGGAAATGACAATCGTTTCTGATTGAACATTCGAGTATTTTTGCTATAGTTTTTTATCGTGGCTAATTCTTCGTCGACTTTTTGCCCACTTCGAAATTTCATAACGATTCTAAATATTTTATTGAAGAATGCTTGAGTTAGCCAATGATTGCCAATAGTTATTTATATCATGAAAGTATAAATAAGTACAAATATGAGTATCAATACAGTATGTCGATACCGAATACCATTCGACTAATTTCAATTAAAGCAGGATTACTGAAAATAATAATTGCGATTGTTAAAGTTTGAGCAATATATGAATTGCGTTTTAAATGTCTAACATTTTAGTAGATTAAATTGAGATGTATTTTCTTTTATGCAGGTGTTGTAATATGTTGATCAACTTTCCATTAACGAAACAAGTTTTAAACTATTTCTTTATAGTAACTTTATTGACAATAACATGTATACACTGTGTACTTACAACTTATCCCAATCTGGGACAAATTAAATTTCGATTCTAATAAAATAAGAAACAGGGACGAAAAAAGATTGATAATGTACAAATATCATGTGGGCAGTAACGTATTGTTTAAATAGGTACTGTCACTGAATATTGTTATTTCTCCTCATTCCAACAGGCTTTTTGTAGTTTGATCATTTTTGTTTAAATAAGATATTTTCGAAAAATATTGATTTTATACTTCACTAAGCATTCTTCCGAAAAGAATTCATTAAGATGATACTTTGGTCCAGATGTTACCAAAACGTTGTGTTGTTCAATCTTTTAATTTACCACCTTTTGTACTATTATTATTTGGATACTATTTCAAAGAACAGTAATAACATCTGGGTTAAAGAAATAAACATCTACGCATTTAAATATTAAATATCTGGTTTTAAAGATAATTTCTAATTCGCGTGTATCGAGTATGATATATTTAATAAGAAAAATAAACCTTTTGCAATGAATACAGCTGACACATACATAAAAATAGGAACAAGTTTTAAACCAATTGGTTTGTCTAACATTAACACTACATTTATGGCTGCCAAATTTGGTATACTTGAATCTACTAAATAAGTACTTTGCAAAAAGATGGATTAAGAGACAAAAAATAAGATCGGTTAAGTAATTTGTGTATTATCAGATACGCGTGAAATGTCTACTATACTGCTTTTCTATAACTTCGAGAATTATTTTTAAAAAAGTAGGAACCCGTCAGTTTGACGGTTGCCGTAGATCTAAAGTTAGAACATTAGAGAGCACTTAAGAACTAATAAGACTAATCTAGGAATAAGTACAGAGGAAAAATTAGAACTAGAAGAAACCTCAACTAAAAAATACATAAAACTTGAAATAACCCATGGTACATTCGTAAGTTCGATGTAATACCATTACATTGAGTAACTTCCACCCAAAAATATCGTAGGGCACCAAACTAATAAAATTCCAAAAACACGTAATAATTTTACATACTTATACACGCCATAAATAAAAATCTCACCCGCTTTTTATTTCCAAGCAAAAGAATCTTACAATTAACACATTTACAAAAAACATTCAATTATCCAACCGTGAATGGAAAATCTTACATAACATTCGAACTCTCAAACGCTTATAACTTCACCTCAAAATGAAATTCTCACACCTCACAATTCTCTGCTCCAATTTCTCAAAATCATGACACCGTTTTCACCCAATAACATAGAATTCCAATACACCGAAGAATTCACACCTAACCGAGTTCCATCGGAAAGAATTATCGCAACGGTATGTATCTACTTCGATAAGTAGAATTCATACCATTCTAAGGCATTACGTGACAGGCAAACATTGCGTATCAACGCAAAAGAGATCCGTCGTGTCGAACAGCTGGTCCGTTGCACTGATGACGCCTTCCATTGACGATCGGATGCAGATAACTAGTAGGCAACCTAATCGGCAAGCATTTAAATTCGCGTGGAGAATCGAAATCGGGAATCGAGAGATCGCAAACGGGGGTTATTGGTCTGCCGCGCCGTGCGTCAGAGACGGTAGGTATACGCATTACTAATATTATGTTGGCACCGCACACGCGTGTTTTTGAGTCATCGCGTTTCAATGCTGATCCAGTGAGTGAGCCAACGAGCGTCCACCAAAGCGATCGTGTGTGCGCGCATATACATACGTTCAATTCCCATTTTTAGCTTCGTCACACTTACTCACTCCCCGTCTAGTCTTCTCGCTTGCACCCCTATACGCACATGCGTGACAGGCTCTTCTGTCTTTTTTATCTCTGACCACCTCCTCCCCTCGGCCCCTTTGACACGCACCCCACCTTAACCCCATGGCAACCACGAACGCCGACCACCACTCGAGCCCAGTGCCGTATCTAGTACTTCGAAAATGTGTTATCACCTACAATCATCTAACTTTCTATCTTCAAACAAACAACAACTTTTGCATTAATTTTTAATACTTTCTAAAAAGACGTTGAAGAATTTTGACAATCTCCTATGCTATTGAAAAATGTGACATTATACCGATCGATTAACAGTTGGTCAAATTTGGATAAAATATGAAAAAACTGGTAGAGTAAATTATTAATAATGTTATTTAAGAGAAGAATTTATGTTTCATCAACTTTTTCTCCGTTTCATTCACAAGCAGTCGTTACGGAGCGGATAGAATAAATACGGTTCAGAGCTTGGAGAATCTATTTACGCTCCTGCGCGCGTCTCCTGCCTCATAGTAAGTCCCCCTCTTGCTCTTTCTCACTCCACCGCGATTTCTTTTCTCCGTCTCGTCCCAGTACGCTCTTCCTCGCGCTATCGGTCCCTCCCTATCGCTTCTTCTCGCATCTTTGTCCCCCAGTGTTTCTCTATCTCGCTCCATCTGGCAGTCGAGCACTTTCGGCTAGCTTCGTCGGCGCCGTTGGCTCCTCTCGTGCGCTCGTGCTACGTTCTTCATCGTACAACGAACACAGATTCGTTCCTGCACACGTATAATCTCGCACACCATAAACCTCGCGTGTACACCGACCGCGATAGACTCCGCTTCGCCTCCCCACCCGCTTCGCCCCGCTTCCTCCCACGCCTGGGGGCCGGGGACCATCGCGGAGCGGCCATTCCTTCACCGAGCTTCGAGTAGTGCGGATCGCACGTCGTGTTCGCGCTGCAACCGTAACCACGCCTTTTTCGAAAAACAAACATCACACTACCGTAAATCGAAGACAGAGATTTTAAAAGGAGAATACAACCGAGAGAGATCTGTGTTTGCCTGTCTTCCTCGGCACTTTGGTTCCGGAGCATAGAATCAAACTTGTACACGGAGAAGAGCGCGGCTACGCGACTTTCCTGTCCGTTCCGGTCGCATCGTGTAAACTCCCGGTGGCAACAAACCCTTTTACGTTCTCAGCCGTGACGGATAGTCGTGACGACATAGCATCGATACACGGTTTTCTCTGGTTTTACGATATATCTGTGCAAGTTTTGGTGATATATTCTCAAAGCAAGCTCATCGTATGAACACTCGATCGTCGTTCTGTCATTCGTGAATGTTGTTCGATTGCGAAGAGTTAACGTGGGACGTAGAAAGAGAATTGGAGTGAGAAGTCGAGAGTGTCTAATGATCATTGCTGTGGTAAGATCGCGACAGCTCGTATTATCGTGATCGTGAATGTCGTGTTTGGAATCGCGTACATCGTGGCTCGATAGGAAACGAAGAATTATCTAGGGTTCATCGACAAACGGTACCCCGGTGCTTCTTCGCTCTGCCCGCTTGCGCGTTCAAGTGTACTCCTGTCCGTATGTGTGTTGTGCATAAACTTCGAACTTCCGATGTTTTAATCGCGCCTCATCGCGTACAGTCGCCCCGTCGTATCGTTGGTGGTGTGTCGAAGATACCGAAAGCCAAGAGTCGATCACGGTGGTGAGGTTAAAAGTGCAAGAGTTGTTCGAGCAAAGGAGAGAAAAAGTAGCCGGAGAGTTCGAAAGGAGAAAGAAGAAGGTTGTCTGTGTACGAGACACCGGCGAAGGTCTCGTTACCGAGTCGGTCGCGTGCTCAGCTTACTACGCTTCCGTAGGACGTACCGGAAGAACCGAGGAGGAAGAGAGCCCGGTGGGAAGATGTTTCGTGCGTACGGTGCTGCACCAGCTGAGACACCTTCGACCGCCGACATCTATCCATGGACGACGACGTTCTTCAATAAAGGTGCCTTGTGTTATAATACATTATTCACGTATTATTTTTCTCTTGCGATTATTTCTGTATTTTTTCTCAATTTCGAGTTGTCTTGCTCCATCGATAATGCGTGTTGTGGCCTCCTCGTTTTCGGCTTCGTTCGCCGGCGTGTGCTTCGCCACGTGATAGCGTTGTTTTTTTTTTTCTTTTCTTTGCGTCGACATCGTGAAAAATTGTTACGATGGTATTGCGTTACTGCGCTTTACCAACGATGGCGACTGCGGTCGAAGCACGTGACGTGGCCGGTTGGTGGGGCAGGATTTACTTCGCTTTAAACTAGGAAGGGAGAAATAGACGTTTGAAATTGTCTCGTCATTTTTTCGAGTGACTTTGCCCCTAGGCTAAACGTCGACTGGTGGTTTGAACGTAGCGCGAGAACTGGTGGTAGGGATTATCGATAAACGAGTCGTTGTTGACGCCGCGGCAAGTTGAACGTAAAAGATTCAGGTAGCTTTCGAAAGAGGGCAAATATTTTGTCACGATTATCGGTAAACGTATTCTTCGCTATGCGGTTGAGAGACATTGAAATGATTTTTTATCCTTGATCGACGACTCGAGACGGATATTATTCGTTTCAGAGATTTATTTGTTTCTGATTCGTACTTGTTTGCACATGTTGCGCAATCTTTGTCTTCCTCTACAGGCTGTTTCGGTGGAAGAATCGAAAGATTCGCGTTAAAGTCAGCAGTTTGTCGATTGCATTGTTACAATGAAATTGTTTTTTTTTTTTTTTCATATAAATACTTTTACAATATGCAACGGAATCTTTATAATGCTGATGCTATTGATGCAGAAATCAAATTTTTCAATATTTTTTATTTTTATTTAAGGCTACTAAATATTTTGAAATATGGATATTTAATGTTCATCCGTTTCGAAAACGTTGCACTAAAGTCCCTTGCATTTTTTCTCACCTCTGGTCTATTTTGTGATAATATATATTTACTGTGCACAATTTGTTTCTACTTGTGACAAGAAAGATCTCGATGAGAATAAACATTCACACTCTTCTTTAAGAACAAACATACTCAGAATTCAATAGTTGTTTACAAACAATCATTGCATTTATTCTGTGTTACGTAATGTAATTCAAATCTATGCATAGGATGTAGCGAGTTAGCAGTTTTGCACATTTCAGAGTATAGGTCGGCTCCAAAATTAAGAGTAGGCAATTCGAAGCTAAATGCAAATAATTCACGTCGAGACCAACAAATTCATAAACAATATTGTGATAATATCTATTTTACTCCTGATATAGGTAAAGAGTTTGCATTTTTACAAATTTCAGAGTATAGATCGGCTCCAAAAATAAAAGTAGGCAATCGGAAGCTAAATGCAAATAATTAACGTCTACATCAACAAATTCATAAACAATATTGTGATAATATCTATTTTATTATTGATATAGGTGAAGAGTTTACAGTTTTATAAATTTCAAAGACTATAGGATGGCTCCGAAAATAAAAGTAGCCAATCGGAAGCTAAATGCAAATAATACACGTCTATACCAGCTAATCCACAAACAATATTGTGATAATATCTATTTTATTATTAATATAGGTGAAGAGTTTACAGTTTTATAAATTTCAAAGACTATAGAATGGCTCCAAAAATAAAAGTAGGCAATCGAAAGCTAAATACCATTGTTTAAATGTATAGTGGATGAAATTTTTTTGCAATTATGAGTGGAACAACTGGTATTTCTATTTTTTGTCTACATGGTGCATATTTATGCAATACGGTCAGTGCTGCAGATTTTCGACTGTCATAAAGCTTTACAAAAATTGATAAAGCTATTAAAATATCAAATAGTTTCTTATAAAATTTGTAACACGGAAGTTGTCCGGCATGTATACATTCGCCGTCTTCACGGAAATTTTACGGAATCAATAGGTTGCAGGTATTTAATGCACAATGCATGAAACTCTAATTGCACGTGCCCAGCACTATTTCACGATTAGTCAAGAAAGAACATAATTTTGCGTTTCCGGGCGATAATTTGTTAAAAGTTATGAACACTTTGCGTAGGTACAGATTAGCTATCAAAAAGTAGCAGTTATACAGAGAAAGTAAAAGTAGACGGGAGACGATGCATTATTTACCAGTAGATAATTAATTTGACACGAAGCAAATTACAATTGAACTAAACTGTTACTCAGTTACGAACGTATTTATGAATGACCTTCAGCTTTATATGGCAAATTTTGCAAATCGATGAGAAATACGTATCATTCGACCAATTAAACCTCCCCGTTTCTATTCAACAAAGCTGCAAAAAAAGATATAATATAATTTTCAAGGCATGACTTCAAATCATTACTAGCACTGTCAGCCACTAATTCTTCAATAAATCCGCAAATTTTCATCCAAGAAACAATAACATCGTCATAATTCCTTTCCACGCCGCATTAAAACAATCCTTTCCACAATAATTCACCATAATAATGCAAGATTCTCTCTAGATACCTTCACTTTGTACTTCAGAATACAATAATTCTCACAATTAACCCCGTCACCTTTCTCCCACATTTCTCATAAACAAAACATCAACTATCCTCATTGAATCATAAACCGTTTCAATTTCTCCAATTTCAAAACAATCCAAAGAACAACCACCGTAACAAAATCCCTTTCGTCGCGCCTCCAACCCTCGATAATACGAAACGATTGGTGTGTTCTCCCGAAAACCGTAAAATTCGACCATCGAAAAAGCCGAACAGCAGCGAGCTCACCCTCGAACGATCGACGACCCCCGGCACGATGAAAGCAAATCGAAATGACGACGCATGCGCCCATGGCACCACGTGCACCCCCGCATCGAATACACACCCGAGTGGATATTCCAAGACATTCCAAAAGATCCAGAGAGCCTCGCAACGAATGGGAGCCCTTTAAAGTTTAAAAGGTTTGACCGGTAAAGATGGGTGCGTCAGGTGCGTTGCACCTGTTCGACGATGGCAGAGAGCGAAGCACGTGCCCTCGCGAGCGTACAAGAGAAACACCCCGGCCCCACGAGGCATAGGGTGTTCCGTTCGCCGGTAGAGTGCCTTGACCTGGCCTGACCTGCGCAACTTTGCACCCTACCCCGCGACGCCCCGCGTACCCCCCCGGGAAAACCTATCTCTCCCCCTTTCTCGCTCCGTGGAACGCGTTTCGTTCCGGGTTACTTACCCCTCCCCGTTCCAGCGGCGTATCGGGTGCACGGTTTGCTCCTATAACACGTTGCCTCGTTTTATGGAAGCTCTTTTGTCCCTGTTTCCGATGCCAGATCGACCGGGAAGTTTTTCTTTTCCCTGTACACGGTGGACTCCCGAATAACGCGAATTAGTATAATGGATGGAGAAAATTGCGAGTATTTCTCATTTAACGGGATACAGTTGTGTACAATGAGTAGGATGAAGTAAATCTTTGGAGTTCTTTGTTGTACTACGTTCGACACAGGTTTCTGTGACTCAAGAAAAACGCAAGGACTTCGGGTTGACGATTTTATTGAAGTTTCACATATTCGTAGAGTCAATTTTACGATTGTACACCATGTGTGCGATGCATTTCTGATTCAAAAAGACGGCTTGCACACCGTGTGTGCAATAATATTGAATTACAATTGTCAGTCATTATAGAAAAAACTGCTGTCGAAATAAGACTAGCTTAAAATAACAGGTATCTTAGAAATATGTCAACATTACATTTGGTATTTGGTTGAATTTAGACCCTAAAGTACGTGACCCAAAGCCACAATTATCAGAAATACAAGAAATGGTAAATATAAATCGAAAAATTGTCGATATCTCTGGATGGTCTCCATAAAAATGCACACTCTCGAATGGGTTATGAATATACTCTATTATAGGGACAGACGGTCAATAGTTTTTAAAATATTTATGATTAAAGTTGCATTGCTTCTTTTATACAGAACTGTAGAACGCACCTTCAAGAGCTCCCATGGCATAATATTATAAATATTAAATATTATAGAAAATTTATTCTCAAGAAAACTTTTTCAAATATTAACATAAAATTTCTTAGGTGGATATAATTGATAGATCGTCATCGTTCCACGACAGCTCTTGATGTTGCATTCTACAATTCTTTATAAGAATATTAATGAAACTTTAATTACAAATATCTTAACCCATTGCACGTCGGCTAAATATTGGCTATCAATTTTATTATATTTGATATTTAATTCAATATCAAATTTAAATGCATCAAGGAATACACAATTTAAAGGAATAATGTTTCCAACTAAATAACATATCAGTAGCAATATGCGATAAGCGTAGAAACATGTGGCATTTTCCGTTCGCAACGGTGACGATTTGTTTTAGAGCGACGGCTCTAATTATAAATTTGTAGTATGCCCCATATAATGCGATTTCCTATAATAATCCTATAATATCCTCCGCCTTACACGAGACTCTACTGTATTCTATTTTTGTGGGAAATATTTTGGAGTTGGTTTTGTTTTTCCATTTGGTCTTTCGATCTTTGAGTTAATGGAGATGTAATGATCGAAGAAAGTTGGGAATTTGAATAGTGCAATTTGATAATTCGTATGGGAGATAACGATACTTGTGATGCGATCAATTTCTATATATTTCCGGGGGATTTACGAAGACTGTCGTGAATTGCGGGGTTTTTGCGAAGCTTTCTCTGTTCGTTATACGATTTTTGGGTTGGTTTTGTTTTCTCGTTTGGTCTCTGAGTGTTTATCTTTTGAATTGTTAATTGTGATGGTGACGAGAAATTTTTTTTACATTTTTGCATTTTGTTAATAAAGATGTAATGATCGGAGGAAGTTGTGTGTTTGGGGAGTTAGATTTGATAATTCGTATGGGAGATAAGGATACTTTTGATGCGAGCAGTTGATGTCTCCGGAGGATTTATGGGGTTCTGGCGAATGCGCGGGATGTTTGCGAAGCTTTCTTTGTTCGTTTGTGTGCAATTGGTTGAAGGGAATATGGTGGATATGGAGAGACGATGTTTTACTTGATTTGATGAAAGGGAAGTGTTAATAATTAATAATGTACGGTGTCTGGCGTTGAGTTTACTTTGAAAACAGAATTATTTACTGGGAGATAAAAACATGATATTTCTTTTTAGAAGTTAATCGACGAGAATGTCTGATAAAGTCGCGTATCAGAAATCGGAGCGAAAAGAATCTGCTTTCCGTTCTTTACTTTGCACTCGACTTAACCGTAATTGAGTGATTTTTCTTTCTTCTATTTTTAAAATCAATGGACGATGTATACCTTCCGTCGATTGATCGTAGAATGTTTATGGTAGCTTTCGCGTTTTCTTAAAATATGATAATTTTTGAAGTTAGAATAATAAGTTCATATGGTGAGTAATTTTGAGTCTGATTTTTTCAACAGCGTAAAACTTCTTGTTTCAATTCTTCCACTTAGGGATAATTGATTTATAATGAAAGTAATGTTGCCGATTTCGTTGTCCTCTCACTCATTTAAGTACACAGATTCGAGATATGATCGATGCACACAAAAAAGAGAAACTCGATGAAGAAACTTTTACAACCAGTCTGCTTCTAAAGTATAGCATCCATCGCAGCTACTTAACCCTAGATCACTAACCTTCGTCGATTCGACTACGCGGATTTAATAAGTATGCCATATTAGTTAACGTATCGTAATAAATAAATACCTATCTTTAATAATAGAAAAAAACATGTTTAAATGTTATTTAAATAATACCCTTTAACCCCTTTTGTAAACACCTTAGTCGAAGAAACGAAGGCTATTGTTAAGCGTCGAAAAATAAGGTTAGTGATCTAGGGTTAAATAATTATCTTAGAATTTCGTTTTCGTTTACAGAACGCTGAAAAATTCCGATAAAATAGAAGAATTCTACCATTTCCATTTTACTGTTCCCCTTCGATTAAAAGCAATTTTCAGTTTTTCGGTTCAATCCAGAAATGTAATTAAGTAAAATTTTGCAATAGTTCTGCTTCTGATGTATAAGATCCGTTACAGCTATTTAAATTATTGTTTTGGAATTCTGTTTCCGTTAACAGAACTCTCAAACATTCCGATAAAATAAAACATTTCACCGTCGTCATTTCACTGTCTTTCTTCCGATTCAAAGTATTTTTCAGTCTCTTCGTCCAACCCAGAAAAATAATTAAATAACTTTTCGCAACAATTTTACCTCCGAAGTATCTGCCCATCACAGTTGTTTAAACAATTATTTTATAATTTCGTTTCCGTTTACAGTACTCTCAAAAATGTCGATAAAAGAAAACAATCCTACCGTTGCCATTTCACTGTCTTCCTTTCGATTAAAAGTAACTTTCAACTTCTCACTCCAATCAAAAAAAGTAATTGACTAAAAATTTTCCAAAAATTCTTATTCCGAAATGTACGTCCATCACAGTTGTTTAAACAATTATTTTATAATTCCGTTTCCGTTTGCAGTACTCTCAAAAATTTCGATGAAATAAAACAATCCTACCGTTGCCATTTCACTGTCTTTCTTTCGATTAAAAGTAACTTTCAACTTCTCACTCCAATCAAAAAAAGTAATTGACTAAAATTTTGCAAAAATTCTTATTCCGAAATGTACGTCCATCACAGTTGTTTAAACAATTATTTTATAATTCCGTTTCCGTTTACAGTACTTTCAAAAATGCCGATAAAAGAAAACAATCCTACCGTTGCCATTTCACTGTCTTTCTTTCGATTAAAAGTAATTTTCAGCTTCTCACTCCAATCAAAAAAAGTAATTGACTAAAATTTTCCAAAAATCCTTATTCTGAAATGTGCGTCCATCACAGTTGTTTAAACAATTATTTTATAATTCCGTTTCTGTTTACAATACTCTGAAAAATTTCGATAAAAGAAAACAATCCTACCGTTGCTATTTAACTGTCCCTCTTCCGATTAAAAGTAATTTTCAGCTTCTCACTCCAATCAAAAAAAGTAATTGATTAAAATTTTGCGAAAATTCTTCTTCCAAAGTATATGCTCATCACAGCTGTTTCAATAATTGTTTTACAATTCCGTTCTCGTTTACAGAGGCCCGAAAAATTCCGATAAAACGAAACTATTCTGCCACTTCCGCTTCACTTTCCCCGGACGACGTGTCTGTTAGTTCTTCAGGGAAACGCCTCTCACTGGGAGAACTTTTAACTATCTCGGATATCAGTACGAGAATGCCTTACGGTCGAGGGCCATCGTCTTTTCGTGTAAAGTGTCGATACTAACGCTTTGGTTAAACACTCATCGTTGTGGACTCACACAGTCTCCTCTTATCGAACGCGTTTCTCTTTCTTATCGTCGACGTGTTTACCAGACATACTGCGGGAAAACCTGGATGTTAGAATCTTGGGGAATTCATGGCGCGTCTTGTTAGAAAAAACTTTTATCTTGCACCGGGGAAGTAATGTCTTTTTCTAATCTTAATGACTTTATTAGAAGACTATTAACCGCTTGGATCATTAATCAGTGAAGTGTGTCATTTGATGCAACTTGCAAATACTGTAATAGTTACTTCACTGATGTGAGTCAGGTAGAATTTATTCAAATATTGGCGTTCCGTATCATCTCGTATCGTAACTATTGCTTTACTCAGGATGGAATTCTTTTAAATAGCGTCGAAATAATTAGACGCATTCGTAGGATAGGGAAAAAATGTCGAGTTTTTAGGAATTAGCAAGCGCTAATTTGGATTGAGTTGGTAGTGCAATTTGATACAGTGGTTTCTTAACACTTCAACGACCGGTATTTTTTTAACATCCTACTCCCTTCTGACCGATCACTTGGCCACAAATACTTTCTTGTTACAGATATCTATTTGAAAATTACAAATTCTCGTCACTGAGTCTTTAACACAGGTAACCGCAATGATAAATGATAATTTATTAATTGGAGTGGGAACCAATTAATAAGTTAAAAGTTCAAAAGCGTTAGGTCCGAAAAGCCTATTAATAGGCTTCCGGCCGGTAAAGTGTTAATGAAATTAGAAACGTGAAATTGGGAGTAATTGATAAAAGAAATAGTATTGTTCAACCTATGATAAGTTAATAGGATGATAGGGATCGCAGGTGCAATATCAACAGATCCGATATGGAAAACAATGGTTACAAAACGTACAGTAATTCAAGCGGTACAATGAAACTGAAAAGCGTAGTGCACGATATAAATAATGATTTTTGGTTGATTAATTGCCAGTTTTGCCCAGAAATTCATTAGTACATACATGTATTGCACTATCTTCACGCGATGTTATCATCCACGTTAACACACTGATATTCGATCCTATAAATCATTGGATTTAATAAAGTTAACATGAACAAGATTTGTATCGTGAAATGACTCATGTTATAGATTAAATGCTTATGATGCAAAGAATGTGCAATTCGAATTATTTATCAAGTAGCTGATTAAAAAGCGAATAACTTATTTTATATATTCATTTGATTGATTCTTTAATTTATTTCACTTCTATAAGTTCGCAATATTGAATGTTCTGTATTGAAAGTGTTATTATCATGTCTAACCGAAATTTATCGAAGAACTATTTATGGAGTTCTGTTTTCTCTTCGATCATCTGTACAGCTTTCTTTTCAACATTCATTATTTTATTAATTAATCCATTCACGGTATAAATCCTTTGATAGCGATAATTTTGCAACTCATGCTTCAATATTTTTCATTTCTTAGTAAGATATTACCATAAAAAAGTATATTAGAAAAAAATCAAATTGAGCAAGAAAATTCTCTATGTTCAAGTAATTGCAGAATATAAATAAGTCTAACTTATGAACTGATGTGTATCAGTATCCCACTGATTTTAACTCTTTATTTCATTTATGACTTACAAATTAGTCAACATAAATTATAATTCAAATTAACATTCAAATATGTATATGCTTAACCCTTGTAGCGCCGACTGAAAAAATTGATTCAATTAGCGACAAATATAGTTGCGATTCAAAAATATTGTCATTTGTGACAATTATCTGTCTAAAATTACTGATATATAAACTGAATACTAACCCTTTGATGTCCAGTGATAGTACTATTGCTAACGACGACATTTCGGCATCCGACAATAAAAGAATTTATACTCTTCGTTTCAAATCTAAACACTAAATCTACAGAATCTATGATATTTTATAAACAATTTCTCAAGTTTATAGAAAAACCGCACAATAGATATTTCACATATATATTACATATAAAATACAAATTACTTAACACATAATCTTCTCCCACACAAGAGTCCTCTCTTTCCATACAACTTACCACTAGAACTACCATAGCAGTTAAACTACCTGGCTTCTAATTTGTTTCGGAAAATTCACCATTCTTTCAGGACAGCCATACAATAAATATTCAATCGTGTACTCCATAAAACGCAACGTACTTAACCGATCATCCCCTCTTTTACGCTTGATTCTCCTTTTTTCAAACTTCGTATTTAACACATTTAGAAATAACACACTCAATAACAATAGTTTTACTATCAATATAAATATTTAATTATCAAAGACTTGACATAAGTAGATCAACTATTAAAATAACACAAACATAAGCATAAAGAACGTACCGCATCTCATAAAGATTCTCAAAAACATCACAACAAAATATCAAACTCTTTGAATCCATCAAGCTAACAAAAAAAGGCATTAACATTACTCCCACCTGACCACAATCTCACCAGTTAAAAGCTGCAAACAAATATGACGAAAATTGAAAATCCTCTAATTGCACATTCCATTATTCCCACTCCAAACGCAAGTACCATTCCCCAAGAAATAACGTCCATCTCTGCAATCCTAACCGGGCGTTCAATACCGCAAATCCTCTATTTCAATTACCCTCGCAATATGCCCCCGATGCTGGGCATTGTTATTAAATAATATCTAGGAGTACCCTACGCCATAGCCACTCGATTTCCCCGAAACCGCGAGATAGAAAGAGTCATCAAAAAAACTCCGCTACTTCAGCCCAGTCCACGGTGGCGTATCCGAACGCATCCCCGTTACGTTTTTTAATTTCGAAAAGTCATTCCCCCAGCTTTCCATCCGTTCGCTATTTTTCTCGGTCTTCCATTTTCCGGCATTTCAACCACGTAGAACGCAGGCGCACGTGTGAAATACGGGGTTGCAGGGGAGCCATCAGAAGAGTGGAATGTACACCCGAACGAATTTCACTGACCGTAGTTCGAATGAAGAGGCCATGTTGTGTCCTGGTAATCGATAGTGTCCTAGCATCGTTTGTCTATGTCTACCCTTTCGTGCTGGTTGCTCTTGATGGACAGAAATGGGACGTATTTTCTCTCGTCGCCGTATGCAATGGGATCTGTCGCGCCGTTTGCGATTGAAAATGTCGCTGATGCTTCTCGTTGCTTGAAGGAATCAGGCCATGGATGATAGAGGGACGCGAATGTATTATATATGTATTACATACAGGAGTTATGTACTTGGGATTTCGATTTTCTAGATATTTGTCCGATGAATTTCCTGCTGGGGTTATTATTGGTGACGGTGATCGACTTTGGATGCTGCGATGAGATTCAATGTCAGCCTTTAACCAGTTAACTGTGGCGAAAATTCTTTTGAATTTTGGATCACGAAAATCAAGAGATGAGCATAAATCTATTTAAAATTATTTATACCCTTTAGTTATTCGTTTTACTGCGGTATGGCCTCAAAATATTCCAAATATCTTCAAATTTAATTTCAATTTTAATTTCAATTTAATTGAACAAATAACCAGTGGTAGCTTTTACGCGTGACAAGTATAGGTACTCGTCAAACACATCTAACTGATTAATTTTTTTTTAATTCTATTTTCGTACAATTTGCTATTTCGTGCATTTTTAAGAATTCAATGTTTGAAAGATTTTTGCAAAAATTGGTCGCTTTTATACATTCGTCCTCGAAGGATAGGTGTATTTAAATTTGCACGAAAATACTCTATAAACACTGTCGAATAGAACGATGCACATTTCTTTCATGTTATAATCATTTGGAAATATTTAAACAAAGCTAAAACTACGTCCAAAATGTCTCAGTTTTTGTGGACATTTGCTGATTCATCTTTAAAATTACACATCCACGAGCAAAAATCTAACAACTAGAGGCTACAAAGCTGATATTTTCCTAGGAGAAGCCTAATAAAAAATGTACAACGGGTTTTGTTTTTCGCTAAGAAATTAAAATAACTCCTCAAACCGCAACGTATTGCTAATGATTCTCATCGCACACGTTTCACTCTTACTATTATTATAACTTTCTTTATGAGTATATTTATAGTTTACAATTGAATTCCTAATAAAACCACTATATTAACACATTCGCGACCGGCAATTTTTTTCCATTTCTAATGCTGAGTATCGGCGAAAATAATGAAATTGTAAAGCTGATTACCGCAAACTTGTATCGCTAAAACAAAGATAAAAATTATAATTATTTGTTTTGAACTATCAATGTTGTAATTATGTGTTCTTTAAAATAAAAAGATTTGTTAAGTTGTGTACTTACTTTATAGGTAGATAACAGAGCATTTGTTAATACTATGCTTAGTTTATTTAGCATTATGTTACATGCATTTTGGAAAAGCAGAGTAAAGACAGAACTTAATATTTCTGTTTAGTGTGATTCGTAAAAAAATAATGAGTTTTGTATAAAGAAACTCTACATAATTTACATATGTAAGAAGTGTCAAGACATTTTCCATGTGTTTTGCAAACTCTTCAAGGTTTTTGTGGATATTTTAATTTCCCCGATTGTGCGATTCTTTCCAACAGTTGTGTTGTCATGTCACGTGAAAGTCTGTAAGGACAATCAAAGTGTCTCATTGAGATAGCCGTCATCCAAAGCGCCTAATGTTATCGAATTCAAAAATAGAAATTGCAGGACGTGAATTCACGTCAGCGGCAACCAGGTATAGGATTTAAAATAACGTGAATTCACGTCAGCGGTCGCGAATGTGTTAAACAAAGTGTAACATTTGTAGCATTCGATCACAGAAATAAAAAACATTCTTCAATTGCATTTACAATTTCAAGATTAGTGGTATAAGAAGCGACAGCAATTATTTCCACTTCACTGAGCGAGGAGTACAACAGCTTTTAAGTGTTGTCAAAATATACTCTAAGCGAGTCTCGGTGACCGCGACCTACAGGTGTTCGTCTCCTGAATCCATTGACAATAAGTCGTTGCGATATTCGTGTCGCTATCAGTTTGCCCTCGACCGCCGACGAGCAATCAGAGCTCCGCGATCGGATCTAAACGTTTTCGCCTATTAGTGCGCCTATAATATTTTCGACGACAGCACTTTTAATCGTGAAATAGCTTTCTTTTTGTGGGCTACTTGGTCATTATCACGGTATCTTTGCTGTGGTGTTAACTCTTAATTCGCGATCGTGAGTCTGCTCTCAGCCATCGAAAAATTTCTACCGTTGTGTCGCGGGTCTTCTCACAGACACCAAAGCAGAGAATCATTCTGATCGTACAATTAATGACGTCAACATGCTTCTGAGGTATATATAATTCTTATTAAATTTGATCAGTTTTATTGTGGGCATTTTTTCTTTTAACAGTAAAACTACCGGCGTTATAATGTACTGAAATTTAGATATACTAAATGAGTAGTTTGGAAAAAGAGAAATCGAAAGGTCAATAAGATAATTAGTTAATTAATTTAGGTTTTATAAGTTAGAAGTGGAATATTTAACAATTATATAACAAATACAATTGTATTAATAAATGCGACTGCAAAGAGTTAAAGTGTAAGAGAAGTAAAGTAGTTTGTTGCAATTACACTTATTTTCAAAATTTGTATACACTTTAAAAGAATCGATGTGTTGTCCTTGACTATTTCTCTAGCAATAAGCCACGATATACGTTGTGAGTCTCCAACTGTACCTCATAAAATATAAATCAAATATCGTAAATAACTCATAATAAATATTTCCGACAAGAGATGCGCAGTTGCAAAGGGAGATTCAACAGTAATACTGATTTTTTGCTGTTTTACTGTTTTATCGAGATATGCAGACTACTTTAATTTTCTAATGGAATTTTTAATGGAACATCTAAACTTTGTTTATCTAGCTATAAAAGAAACCATTCTATTTTTAGTGTATTTTATTTTATCTAATTACCATATGCCTGCACAGCGCTGCAGATTCTACATTCTTTAATTAGTCTAAATGCAATATCACTCTTTCCTGTATTTTCACTCAACCACAATTAAAGTTCCACTCAAATATTCACTGGAAATCCATTGTGTAAATATTATAATTCAAATATTCTATCGTCACTAAATTAATTATTTCTATGATTTAGAAATTAACAAATGGAGAACTTTGAATAGAACAGAAAACCTTTTCATCCTAACAAAATACTAATTAGTTTAACGCCGACAGCTGAGATAATTAGCAGATACAACTGATATTATATTTAACATGCTAGTTAGAATTGTTATACAAGTACACATACCTTCGTTAGAATTATTGATCATTTCTACTCGCGTCGAACGTATAATCCCAAGATGTTCTCCAAACGCATGTATGAGTTCGCCGGTCGATGGCTTTCGCTGAACGGATATATGGGTTCATCGTACTCAAAGGGTTAATGCAAGACACGGCAATGTAGTAGATATTGCGAGCTTGTAGCTTTGCTTTACAACACAAATTATTAATATATTTATCGACTATTCAAATTAATATTTATTGCGTAAAATAGCAATGTACAATTTGTCATATGGCTTATATATTTATGTAATGTGGCAATGCTACCGTATAATCCATACTGTGTGCTCTGCTTGTAACACTATATATTTCACGTTAACGCTATAAAGACGGTTAAAATGATCGGTCCCCAATTTTTCCAAAATTTCCACGTATTGATGGAGAGCCGTGAAGAAAATATTCCACTTTTGTCTTATCAAAGCCAATTTTTCTTCACTGATCGTCTCCTTTCAAAGTACCTACTTAACCAGTTAACTGTGGCTTTCAAAATTCTTTTGAATTTTGGATCACGAGAATCGAGAGATGAGCATAAATCTATCTCAAATCATTTATAACCTTTAGTTATTCGTTTTATTTCGGTTTGACTCGAAAATATTCCAAACATCTTGAAATTTACGAAAATATTGTAGTTTTCGGTAAAATTACAATTTAAGTGACCAGTGGTAACTAATATCTTATAGTTAATATACAACTATAATAGATTTAACATCTCTCCGTTATAAAATGAAACTTATAATAATATTTATTTAACTCTAATGGTACTTACTACATGTTTTTCTAAAAAATCATAATACGATGTGACTTTTAATCACGTGGTAATAAGTTAAATGTTATTTTTGTTTATAATTTAAATTCGTTAATTTATCTAAACAAGCTATATATAAACATAAAATATTATACGGAGGACATTATTTATTAAGAGGGTCATCCCATATCACAGCTTTTTTTCCGCTTACTTTGGAATCTTTTTTTGTTGAACTATTAAAATGTACAATCTTAGAATCTTAACCACACGTTCAGTGATAATTTTGTAGTTTATTGGAATTTTTGCAAGATTTTAGTTGACGTTACACAGTTTGAAAGACACTCGTGTATTTTTTACGGTTGCCATGATTCCAGAAGTTCCGCCTACATGAAATAAAAAAGTCAAACGACACTTTCATTTGTAAACATCAGGCTATCGCCGGAATTAGAATAAAATAAAATGATAAAAAATTGAAGATTTGGGACAGCTTTAAAAGCTAAGTTCCAAGAATCGTTATATTTTCTCGTCGTTTTCAGCTTAAAAAAAACGTATATCAGAATTATTCTAGTTCCGTCGACAGTTTTAGGTTTATAAATTGAACTTTTGATTTTTTTTATTTCAGATGAGCGAATCTTTTGTAATCATAGTCACCGATAAAAATACATTAGGGTCTTTCGGACGGTGTAACGTAAATTAAATTCGTTATTTTTGCTAGCAAAAATTCCAATAGACTAAAAAAGTATCAATAAACGTGTGGTAAAAATTCCAAAATACTACATTTTAATGGTTCATCAAAACAAATTCCCAAAGGAAGCAAAAAGAATAGCTGGCACTTGGGATAACTCCCGTAAGTTCAAACATATCTCAGAGTCATGTCGTGATACAATTAGGGTTAAAAAAGAAATATAACTATCCAAAATAAAATTGAATCCGAAAAACTATAACAGCGATCAATGACTTTCGACGGCGTTGCAAAAGCATTGAAAACTCTAGCCTCGACGATAGCCAAGCTGAAATATAGCAGTAGGTAGAAGTTAATCCGAGAAAACCTGTCGTGGATGACGATAAAGCGGTTCGCGATTTACGAGGGCTCTAACGCGCGAATGCGAAAAACAATATGACCCAGATACATCGTATACAGGGTAATTAGCCATTTTTTCCCGCGCAGCTTTCAGTGCGGATTATTTAGGTTGAATTTAATCGCTGTCACTCGATACCGTTTATACCGATCAGATGAGTTTAGAGAGCGCGGACAGTTCGTATTTTTCCTACGCCCGATGCCTTTTAATAATTTCCGCTTGCAGCTGCACATTTTGTCCGTTCTCTTCCGTTAATTGAAACGCGCCTTCCTCTTTTATTGTTTCTTCGCGAGGCTGAACCTTTGTCGCAACAGCCTCGACCGACTTTCGAAAACAGCATGAAGAATCGCAATTCTTTGCAACTTTTTGACGGATGGACGAGGGAATTGCATTGCATGGAAATTTTTATCTTCGTTCGTGCTTGCAACCATTCGAAAAGCTTTATAGAATTTGAATGGCATTATTTTTAATGATGCTTTCGTTTGCGTGATGCACCCGAGTCGAAAATTTTAAGCCCAAAATCCTCCTAAATTACCAAATAACTTAGGATATTTAGGCTGAATATGGAAAAATATGTTACATATAAAAGAATGCAAATTTTAATTCCACAATCGCCCTAAACTTGTTCATTTTTGCCAGTTTTGCCTAGTTTAGGATCAATTTAGGCTTCATAGAGCCCAAAACATTCCGCATGATTCTATAATGAGGAGTGGAATGATCTAGGTCCAAAAAAATACTCAATATACTAAAAATTAATTTGATTTTAGGAGATTTAGAATTTATATGGAATAAAATGATAATTTAATTCCTACTTGCTCCTGAAAGCCCTATTTTTAGAATATGAGTCGACAGACTTGGAACTTCTGAAATATTTTTAGGGGATGTCAGATTAAATTGGAATACAAATTTGACCTGATCAGTCCATATAACTCCTAAAAATCATATTTACAGGACTTTGAGGCGCGTAGACACACTAGTTGAGGATTTTGAGGTTCAAAATGGTATATATAATTAAGCGGCAAATGAGAAATCAAAAGAATCTAGGATTTGAAGTTTCTTTTTAGGCTGGACTTTTCGACTCGAGCAGTCAGCTCTTGAGAAAATGACGGTGATTCTTTAAGTTTTTGCCAAAAATGTAATTAACACTTAATTTTCGGCGTCAAATCCAACATATTTTAATAGATTAACCCTTTTAGTGGCGGACGACGATATATCGTCGTTAGCGATAGTGTTAACACTGGATATCGAAGGGGTAATATTCACTTTCCAATACAATATTAGTAATTTTATGATAGGTAATTGTAAACACACAGTTTATGCTCTATATTGCGTGTTCTATCTCAACACTCGCCAAACGACAATTCTTTTTATTCGCAATTACATTTGTTATTAATTCCATCCATTTTTTCGCTCGGCACTAAAAGGGTTAAATAAGGACTTTGATAAAGGGGGAATTAAGCGGCGGAAAATTTGATCGATTGGGTGATTTATGTTTATTGATATAGACGTAGAATATTTATTCTATGACTCTTATATAAACTTGGAGAATTTTTTGAAAAAATTGTATACCAGTCATTTTGACTTGCTTCGTAGTTCTAGAGTCAAAAAGCTCACCCTATTAGCATAATAAATCAACAAGTTCTATAATTTACTCAAATCACTCAATTAGCAGTAAAGACACTGCCTGAGTGAACACACCATTCTCGTGCTACTTTACCATGTTAAAACAATTTGCAAAATGTCTAACGATAAATTACAAAATATCTATGGTATACATAAAGCCAATTTTTAAGTAGGTCCAAACGCAAACTCTCAAATATCTCGATTTAAGGAGAAAGTTGCTCATGCCACTTTTAAAGTAAATGGCTTATATACAGCTTAAGAGTATTAAATTTGCCATTCCATGCTACCTGTCCACAAAACATGATCATAATCGAAGTTTCCCTATCCTCCTACAGAACCAGATTTAAACAGTTCCTTCCTGAACGCATTCAATGCTAGTCAATATTAACCCTTTACACTCGAAGTTTTTTTTCATTCATATTACCAGCAACTCGGAGCAATTTCAGTGGAAGGATCATGTTCACATAAAAGTAAATGATATGCGCATTAAAAGAAAAGTCATTGTTGTATGTTATTGATTTTTTAATTGATTATTGATACAAATGTTATAATGTATAAAAAAAATTATAAAATTATAATATGTAAAATATGTTATGTACCGGAAATTATTTGCATTGTCTCCATAGCGGAGCCCTCGAGTTTGAAGACAAATTTTAAATGGCTCCGCTCCGGAGCCCTCGAGTGCAAAGGGTTAATAATCATCTGTCAATTAATAATCAATATTATTACCATATATTTAATACGAAATATTAGTTTATCTCCCAAGACTAAATGGATATTTTGCACTTACCAATCTGATATAGCAGAAAGATGAATCCGCGTAGTTATATAATCCATTAAAAATAGAATCACGTTAAAACACTCAAATTCTCTCCATTGTGTTTGAAATAATATCTAAATATAGAGGAAAACGGAGAGAATTTCGGTCCGCGGCAGCAAGGTAAAGTAAATCGATGTATTTAATTCGAGCGATAGAATTTAATTTGGATGTCGGCCGATCGGGCGCACGGTAAATTCGGCATGAATATGCTTGCCAGATAGGATCTTTTAAGCTTCCAGCGACAGACGGCTATTCCCAATTTACTGCTATCTCCGTTTGCCATATCGATCGGCAAGCAACCACACCTCGAGTCTTTCCGCGACTCCATTCGCGCGTGTGTTTCAGAACGCCAAGAGTGTGGCCAACGCCGTCGTCCGAGCCGATCGATCCACGCGGAAAGACTTTACTGCTTTCTCGGTTAAATCTGACAATTCGAAAAAAGTCATTTCCTTGCCAACTACTTCTCGCGATTGCTTGGAACGTTGCGTAGGAATGTTTAGATGGGGAGTTTCATTTGGAAATGTATTCGAAGAAGAAGCGCGATTTTTTTTTATAGCTTGCTGCGGCTTGTAACGAAAATATTATTGTTCGCGAATTCGTGGAAATTATAAAAAGAATATGGTGTAGTGCTGCTGATTATGAACGTGGTTTAATTCTGGAATTAAGAAAAAAATTAGTTTATTAAGGTTATTGGTGTAGAACCGTGTTAGTCGTTAACGATTTGTATCTTTTTTAATGGAAAAAAAAGATTTCGAGTTTGAAAATTATTTTTTTTAAATTTTTACACAAAACTGAATAATATTTCATTAATTTTTTCACTCTATTAATAATTAAAAATTAAATGTTACTCGATGATCGTATTATGTGGCATATAATAAATTTGGCAACAACGCATAGAAATGTATATGCATATATATTATGTTCATCTATAATTAGTGTATTGTAAACAAATAGTTTTATTTTTATTTCCTTGTCACATTTTTTTATAACCATAGAATGAAAAATAAATATTATTATAAACGCAATTATATGTTGTCACGCTCAGTAATAGATAAACTATATGTAGTTAATTTTTGAAGTTTGCGCTTTTTATGCAGCGTTGCCAAATTTCTTTGCAGTCAAACATGAACCAAGCCTCTGTCATGACTGATGGTTGTCTCCCTAATTTTTCATTATTTTGAATAAATATTGGTCTAAAATTACACATGAATATATATGTTTTATAATTTTTATAGTAAGTAAAACGGTTAAAGTTTTGAATAATAAGTTTTTTTAACATTTTTGAATAGCCAATTATGTGAAATTTCAATAAATAGGACATTTCCGACAAGTTCTCCCATTTATCATGTTTTAAAAGTCTCATTTTTAATACTTAATTATTCAAAAACTATACGACCAATATTTAAAAAAAAATCAGTAAAGCGTATGAGCCGTGTATAAATAAAATATCAAAATTCTAGAATTTTATCTATACATTGCTCTAAAGGGCGAATAATGTTGAAAGCCATCGGTATTCCGCTAGTTTTATCATTTCTGCTGGAGTGAAAGTTTATTTTATTAATTTCATATCTTTATGAAACAGAAACTTTCAAAATACAAATAGGCAAATATTCGACAGACCTTTGTCTTTTTGACGCCAATATTTGTATATTTAGTATACTTGAAAATTCATAAATATTGAAATTAAAAGTTATACGAAATTTCATTGAATTCAATAGTGCCGGTCACCGGTGACCCCTATGGCAGTTAACGAATTGATTACTTTGGTTTGCGCTTCCTTGCATTAGCGTAGTGCAATATTTTTAACACTTTATAGACCGATATTTTTTTAACATCCTAACATCGACTGGCCACTTGGTTGCGAATACTTCTCTGGTATCGATATCTCTTCGAAAATTGCAAATTTTCGTGACTGATTCCTTGGCAGAGTAAACCGCAATGATAAATAACAATTTGTTACTGGATGTGGCTTGATTGAGTTAAAAGTTCAAAAGCGTTGGGACCGAAAGGTCTATTAAGAGGCTACCGGTCAGTAAAGTGTTAGGTAGTTTTGACTGTAGGTTCTCTGAACAGAATTCGGTCTTTTTTAATGTAAAATTGGATTGAGTTAGTTGTAATGGGGTGAATTTGCAATTTGAACACGACAAATTCATTATTTTATTAACGCATTACCTTCCATGATCCTCATTTGGAGATTTATTAATTTTCCAAGTCTTTTAGCATCCAATTTAGATATTTGACGTGATATTGAGATTAAATGTGTTTAAAACAGTCTGTTTTAATTGTACTGTTTATGTGGATTATTTGTATTTTCACACTGTGACAATATTTCTTCCAGAAGCAATCAAACTAATTGTAAGAAAAATTTAACAGGGAGTGGATTAATAAGAATAAACATTCTCTGAAATATTTTGTTATGTAACAAAAAGATATTTTATAATTTGTCCACCTTGTTGAACTTAAAATTTTAAATATCCCGAAACAAGAAATGCATAACTTGCTAATCCACTTTTGTAATCAAGTTCACGATTATGACATCGGGTTAAGTCAGTTCTGCTGAATTTAGTTGTTATTCGTTTGTTAATGACATGAAAATTGGCGGAATATCACAACAGAATTCTTCTTCCGTTACAAGCTTACATAACGATAAACTAATTGTCAATGACGTTTCGATTCCGGAAGCACTGATACTCCATATCTCTATCTAACAATAAGCGTCACTTTGTTTCGAATAAGAATATATATTACAATACATTGTTGCATTAATTCGTAGTTAAATGTAACGAAGTTTACAATTGCATTATATTATTGAAATTTACGTAACCTTTATTTATGAAAATACTTAAAATTCCTAGGACGTTCAGACTATTCCATAATTCATTAAAATTTTCCTCCATGAAATGGTAATTCAATGTAAATTAATGACTATTTAAAACTAGCAGCACCGTGAAAGATCGTTACACAGATCGTAAATTCGATTAAGATGTTACATTAAATGCAGAACGTACGATACTTTGTTTAATCTCGTTAGATCCTGCATCATATAAAAATTTCTACGTTTCAAAGTAAACTTCCACAATTTCTACATAATTTTTCCAATCTACAAAATTGTATAACATACATCCGATATCTTAACGCCGTAAAATCGTACTTTTTTCATATTTCGCGCGATAATTTTGAGCTACTGAAAAAAATACACATTTTTAAAAACTTAAGTGAAATTCTATTTTAAATCCTACTGGTAATCGTAAGGAAACTTTACGACGAACGGGAGCACGGTAATTTACGTGGAAAATGCACGGAAACGTGGACGCTTAATGCGCTGTGCTACTATGCGTAAGAAAGGCGATGTTAGCAACGCATGAATTTTTTAGAGTTTCAATGGCTGTTAACCTTGAAGTGCATGTTTACGCATTAAAAACAAGTGTATGCGAAGCTTCCGCGTTAAGGAGAATTGCAAAATGAAATTGTTTTGCGGTAGTCGCCATGCAATCTCACGTTTTCGCATCACATTATTTAACGTTGGTTAACACGTTCGCTCCCGATTGGAAGATAAATATTAAAATCCCATCCACATTTTTAATAATACGTAGAACGAAATAACATAAAATTCAATAATTGTTTAACACTAGATTTATGGAGCTAATTCGGCTCATTCAAATATATATAAATTTGGTTGGTTAACTTTTTAATAATAAATCTTTCCTTTAAATTGATTTGGAACTATTTTCTTTCCGAAGAACTTCAATTTTTTGTATGAGTGAAATTGCTCACTTTAGAAAAATAGGTATATGTATATAATCACCATTCGTAAATCTAGTGTTAACATAAAATCAAATTTAATAATTAGTAATTGTCTGCGTATAAATACAATAAACGTCGTTCCTTGTAATTATTGGTAAATTGATTGCACTTTTTAGGTTGCTGTAAGGTAGTATATGCGAAGTTAACCGTCTCCTTCTTTCGATAAAAATTGCATGCTAAGCGGCGATCGCTTTTGATTTGTCAACCTCTGTAAGCATTGTTTTTAGAAGCAGTTATAATCTCGTACATTAAAAAATCTAAATTCAAAAATCTCATACAATGCATACGTGAATTCTCTATTGATATATTAAGTATTTTATGTACAAAATGAAGTATGATTTACCATAAGTTAGTCTTTTCTGCAACTTTCTTTTGGCAAAACCTATCAGTTGCATTAATACATTTTTTTTAACACGTTGAATGCCATAGGGGTCATTGATGACCAGCGGTGTTGAACTCAATGAAATTTCATATGACTAAAATTGTAATATTTACAAATTTTCTTATGCCCTAAATATTTAATTATTGGCCTTGAAAAGGGAAAGCACCAATGACTTTATATCTATTTCTGTCTTTAAGGTTCCTCTTTTGTAAAGATCTCATTCTAATAGAACAGTTTGCTTCGAGTAAAAATGAGGAAATAAGTGAAATACCGGTGGCGTTCAACATGTTAACATTTACTCGATAGGAAGTTTGTAATATATGAGACAGTCTAAATTATATTATTTAGTGTCGATATTTATCATTTGAGCAATTTTTTTATATATAGCAAGTGCTACGATATTTCTACAGTATATGTACTTCTATTGGAAAATAGAAGAATTCTGAATTATAATTGAATGTTTGATTAATACTTACTGCACCCAAGTAATGCTAATTAGAATCGTAATAAGAGAGTTTAAATCATCCCCCGTCACTTCTGGTAAATTTTTCCTATGCGACATAAATACGTATATCATAGTGTCGGTGGTTCGTACTCATCTCAAACAATGGGTCCTAGACGAAGTAATCACAATAGTTAAAGTCAAAAAGTGCAAAGAAAAGAAGAACAGAAAAGGTTATTTCTTGAAGTCACTTGACTATGGACATCGGCACATTGTTATCCTTGCAAATTGGAGGTTGGTAGGGGAACATTAGAAAAGGCGAAAGTATCACAATTTCATTCTTGGACCGCTCCTCGGCTTGTTCTCGAAAGAATCGTCCCATAAGAAAGTGAGACAATTATCATAGAAACTTTTCTACGCAATGAAATTGGATTAGAAATCGAAGAGACTGTCACTTTCGAAAACGTTAGATGTCAAGACGTGATTGGCGCTCTGTGGAAAATTCTTCACCACGATACTTTCGTTCGAAGACGTGTTGGAACCAAATATTGTTTACTGTGTGACTTTTTAATTCTTTTGATTTGATGATTAACACTAGATTTACCAAGCGAGTCAAAACGACTGGTACGCAATTTTTTCCAAAACTTCTATGGGTTTATGAGAGAGCCGTAGAATAAATATTCTTCGTCCATCATATAAAATATAAATTTCCGAATCTATCATCTTTTTCACGTCTTAATTCTCCTTGCTTTAAGGTACATATTTAAATATAATAGATTTCACGCCGGTAAATCTAGTGTTAATAAATATCTCATGACCCTAGCATAACAAATCTTCAAAGTATAAATAAAAAAAAAGTTTAGTTGCAACACTATGAATGTCTCAAAGAAAATATACCTTGCAGAGGATAATAGAGGTACTTCTTTAAATAGAAAATTGCAGATTACAACTCTGAAATTACATGAAAAACTGAACAGTTCAAGATAAAGAAAAATTATCATTTTCTAAGGACACGAAATTGAATAAATATACCTACTCCTATGCTGACGATATTTTTTGGAGGGAAAGTAAAGGACATATGAAAGAAAATAAAATAGATAGATTCTGACGTTTTTAGAAAATTGCTATGAGAGGAGTGTAAAAAAGTTTTTTAATTTCATTAATTCGCTTGCAATGAACAATCGAATTCCAATTACGCCGTATCTCCGTGGAAAGGCTATGGTGAATTTATACGCGATCGTAGTTTTGCACGGTTATCGATGGTCGACTACGTCGGATGGAGAATTTATTCCTCCGCGATCGATTATCTCGTGAATTTAATTACCCTTATATATCCCTGTCGAACGTGCTCGATTGTACCAAACTGATGGATACTCTTCGTGAAATTAGTCCAAGTAAATTAGAAGCTGAAAAATCAAATTAGTGATAACCATCTTCTGAATTCTACTGTTGTTTAGATGGGTGTTTGAAATTTAATTATATCTTGGAATTATTTGAACTGTCAAAATTGAATATATTGAAGGCTGACTCTCTCACTTTTCATAAGCAATATTTCGCTGAATTTTATGTTACAATTGGAAATTATAAGTTTTAAAATTAATTGTAAGCTGATAAAATCCACTGACGTATGTATCCGTGGAACAAACGTTTATAACTAATTGTAGGCATCCAGTTCCAAAGTCGTAAACAAAGTACGTTCCTTCTAAACAATTGTACGTCAATTTTCAAGAACGTGTATATATATGTCCTTCGGTACAAAAGCGATTATTATAATTCTGCAGAGGGAATATCAGCCACGGAATTGTTATTATTACCGCAACCCTGAAACCGTCGACTTCAAATGAGTTCGCTTCACGTTATCACAAAACCTCGATAAGATATCGATTTCATTCCCCGGTAACGTCTATGGCGCTATTCTAGATTCGTAACATTAATGTATAATAAAGCTGAAAAATATAAGGTTTTCTCTTTTGTACGGTTTCCATTGAAAAAGAATTCTTGCCGTTCAGTCTTCGACATTCTTTCTTCTAATATTAATAATATTGATATTTTAATACATTTTCATTGTATTTTCTAATTATTATTATTTCTATTTAAGTAGTTTTATTATTATTGTTTAGCTATGCAAAGAGTTTTGTTAACTCTTTGCCCTACCATTTTTTTTCTGATTGAGGCAGCAGTGGCTCAAAATTAATTCCTGAAATCAAAACTTGTTACTGATTTCTGAGATTTCGTATGACTGAACGTAATATTAATAGTATAGAAATAATGAGACCGTTTCGCGACCGTCTGATATTTTTAATTTAATTATTTCTGAAAGACTTCAAATTTTTCTTATTCTATTTTCCGCACCACGAGTGTCACACGTTGTTGTAGGCTATCTAAACCTGATTTTGTTGAAAAAAGATGATTATGGCTTTTCAGAAAAAAATTGGTTTTGACCTTCGCTCTAAATTGGGAAGATCCGCTATATATTTTCTAAAATAATGATATGAAAGAAACGATAATACAAGAATGTGCATTAGTCCTTCAACTTTCAAAAAAGAGTTACACAGGAATTTTAATTTATCTTCTAAACTGTATATTTGTAAACAGGTATCACTCCCATTTGATCGTTAATTATTAAAATGTTAAACTGAAAGATTAAGCAAAGTCTTTTACCTTAGCAATTAAATCAATTAATAATTTCTGCACCATTGTCACATTTTTGTCATTTATTCCAACTGATTGGAAATCGATTTTTTTTTCCATTTATTAAATGTTCTACACTTTTTGTTACTTCGCTTATGAGAATTTACACAATAAAATGATTTCCAAATCGTCATTTATCAGCATCGTTTGCTAAAACTTTTCGCCAATTTTATTCGTCAAATTGAAACTCTTCACTGTAAATGACTCTTTCCTGTTGAAGAGTAGAATGAAACAGAGGGCCGCTTAATTTTCATTCGTATCCTCTTTTATCTCTTCAAATCAACGATAATTAACACTCGATCAGTGTAATTTCATAGAATGAACATACAGGATACACGAAAAATTTCATTGAATATCTGCAACTAATTAAATGTATATATACATTTCTTTAAACTGGCGATTACTTTTGTTTAGACATTATCTCGGCTTTCAAAAATTCAATCAAAAGCATTACTTTCAACGTATTTTAACGTCGACGGGAAAATGATTATGTTCATATCGAAATGAACAATCTATAGGATACAACGCAAAGATATCTAACATAATTTCTTTTCATTACGAAAGCCTTATTACGTGATAAGACTAATGCGCTGTATAAAATAACGTGTAAACCGAATGGGCCTTTTGTTTCTCGTATCATGCGTATATCGTAATTCCTACCGCGTGTTATGTTAACCGAAGACGTTCTCCACTTGCATTTTTACTCTTGAAAGAATTAATTTTCCCTCTTTTCTTCCGTTACTTAACCGACTTGCTCTATAAAACCGTAAATCGCGTTCTTTACAACATATAAATCGTAGAAATCTATTGTCCGTGTTTCTTTGCTTATTTACAATGCACGTTGGGTTCAATTATAATTAATTATTGTGCCGAATGTTACTGTAACGACCTTTATATCCTGTAATGTCAAAGAAATTTAGAATCTCTGAAGCTACGCTCAGTTTGAAAGTGACATAAATCACATTAATCTAATGCAAAATAGTGATTTTTATTGCGTATATGAAATTATTTATACTGGAAAAAATGTAAGTATCCCAGATATAAATTACAAGTCAATCTTTTCAAAAATTGGGATCAATAATTTGAAACAGGTTTAATACCTTAATCTCGATTAAAATTAATATTTCTCGATTTAAAGATAAAGTAACTTACGCCAATTTCGAAATAAGCGGCCCATATTACTTAAACATACTTTTCCAGATTTCTATTAATAAAAAAAAATGAATAATATGGAGCAGAAAATTGTCCAAAATTATTATCTCAGAGGTGACAAAAACTTGAATGCTATCCGTATTTCTTTGCTTTCACAATTTCTACTGAAATGCAACATTTTATATTAAAATCATATTTTCATTAAGCAAACTCGTTAAAGCTGAAAATAATTATATGTTTGACAGTACTTTAACAGCAATGTTTAAATACTGAATATATTAACAAATTCGATAATATTAAGATTGAAAAGTCGTAAGTTTCATTAATTTCAATAGCACCGCTCATCTGTTAGATAATTTAAATTGGCAATAGTGAACAAAACCTTCTTTATAAATCAAAAGAAACAATTTTTATTTCCATATTACTATAAATTCAAAAAAAAGAGTGGTAGTAATTTCAAACACGAGTATCTGGATCTAAACAATAATTTTCGCCCCACAATTGATTCCAAACATTTGCTAAATATTTAAAAATCTGAGTCAGTATTTCTGTAGCAACCACATCCCTCATATTTCTTCGTCTTCTTTTATATTAGGGGTATCGAAAAGTAATCAAAATCTTTTTTGTGCGGCAAAAACATTTACTTATTGAAGAAATCTTAACTACTAATGAACAAAATAATTTCCATAATTTTCCAATACTTTTTGCCAGTGTAAAGGTAGTTGTTCGATTCCCTTTTTAAAAAAGCCCTTCGATTTTTTGTTAAAAAACGTTTCCAATTACGTTTTCATTTCTCCAATTTTGATTACTTTTCGGTACCCCTAAGACAATGTTCCAAAGCTTACTAGTAGACAGGTAGTATTAAATAATAAATATACTGCTTGATTCTACCAATTGAAGGGGCAAAAAAGAAACCAGGTGGCCTTTATATAGTATATTAGGTGGTATATTAAGATATACATACGACAGAAATAAATCGCACGTGTAATTTGTAAATAATGAGCGCATTACGTTGGAATTAAACTACGATTAAGGGAATGCCGTGGTTATCGATAATTGTATGTACTCGGTTATTATTTTCTAGCGGGCGAGCTATTTCCTCGTTTCCTCATATGGTACGTCCGCACGGCACGAAGATAATTATAACGCCGGGCTGTGATATTAATTAACGTAGGAATGCATCAACGGGCTGTTTTGCAAATTAATGCCAGTTTGGGCGTCTAATCGAATATAGCTAATGCCACGATGTGTCTGCTTTTTTTCATGTTGCACTGTCAGTTAGTTTTATTATCCAATTAATCGTTACTGATTTACCTTCGAAAGTATACTTCTTGGAGCTATTTAAATTTGTCATTTTTCAAATATCTTACAAGCTGTATTTAATTATAGCAATATTTCCTGCTAAATTGAGCAGTTTCAGGGAATCCTCTGTTTTTCATCAACTTACTGTTCGAGTTGGATTAATTTTAAGTATCTTATTTGGAAGGATATTCGTAAGTTCTTTTATCGATTTTCACGAGATGCATTATGCTTTTATAAAAGCTCGCAGTAAATTAGGACAGTTCTTAAAAGCACAGACGAGACTCACAATTATATAAATCCACGTGCCCTAATTCACCATTCCTTTTTTTATCCAAATCACAAATTCTCCTGCATTTATACATTCAACCGGCGCATTAAAGTTAATTAACTCTTCTCAGCATTTTCCCGAAGCCCTCCTCGCAGCGTCACAGATAATTACCCAGCAGCCTAGTTTAAAAAACCTCTGCCACACGTTCTTCTTCTTAACCCCAAACTCAGCGACTTCAATTGACCCCGAATACCGGAGCACCTGAAAAACTCTCCTAGAAACTAATCCACACTATCTCATCCTCTTTTAAAATCAACCAAAAAAAAAGAAAACTGCCACAATTTTCCCAAAATTCTACCTCTTCTCCATCCCCCCTGTCGCCTTAAAAACTATCTCACCTTACACAAAGTTAATCCTTTGGACTCCGATTTCCCACCTGAAGGGTCATCGCAAATCTATATCACTCCGTTATCTCCCCTAAGAAGATCTTCAAATTTATTAACCCTTTGGGGCCGGAGACATTTTTGAATATTGACAGATAATCATTTATTTGGCGGTCCAAAACCACTTTTTTATCAGAAATTTAGGCTGGAAATCTCTATAAATTATAAATTACTTCACATTTAATCCTCTCTCACCGATTGTATTTGAATTTTTCAGTTTTAAACGTGCATACACACGGCGATACACTATAATTGCATTTTTTTCTCAGATCGCATATATGCGTCGCTAGTCCGCAAAAGGTCAATGATTAGAGAGGATAAACTTAATGCACCGCAAAATTTTTTAAAAATCTGTATTTATATAATTTTTTCTATTAAAATAGTACAAGATAGTAAATACAAAAGTGCCGCCAAGTTGCTAATAAATAACATCAAATATGACTCCAACTGCAAAGGGTTAAAAATTCCATGGAAAGCACCACATCCAAGTAAACATACTCGAAATGTACCCAGGCATTATCATATCCCATTGCATCTTAGTATCCCACATTATACAGCTAAAGAAAAGAACTATGTAGGAGGAAACCAGGACACGATTTACGTTGAGATACGTTACACGAAGCTGACGTTACTCTTCGAAGAAGAGGAGATCCGCCTAAACGGAAATTTCCAAGCGCCATCTCCGGCTTACGTCGACTTCGTTCGCGTGCGTCGATAGTAACGTCGACGTATTGCGCGCGCTATCGAATTATTTTTCTCTAATTGCGTACTCGAGATAGAAAAGAGTGTCGGCGTTGGAGGTGGTAGGTAGCTCGATGGTGGCGAAGTAGAAGGAAGGGCGCTTCGTGCCGGGGTCGAAGGGGCAAGGGGAAAGAAGGAAGAGTTATCACGGCCCGGCTGTAGGCAAGCAGGTAGGGGCTACGCATGTCAACTAGAGGGCATTCAACTATCGATCGCATAGTTTAAGCCACCCTCTACGAAGGCAGATACAGCTTTTCTTCCTCCCTTACGTCCTCTTCCTACCTTTCCTACTTCCCTTTCCTTCTTTCGACTATGCCAGGCTAGTTCTTCTCGCGTTATCCTCTACTCGGAGAATCGCTGGGAGTCCTTTGTAATCGCTCTTTTCAGCTGGGAATTTCTTGGAATTTACGTTATCCGTTTGATAAGACGAGATATGGTTTGTTGAGTTTGGAATGGAGAATTTGACTCGAGGATTGATGCGTTTTCGAGATGGTTTTGAGGGATTTCGATGGTGGTTGATGAAGTTGATGGTACTTGGTTCTATAGAGGTAGCATTTTAATATGATTTGCTTTGTACGGGTGTGGGTATGAGTGAAATATTTTATTAATTGATTTAATGCAAATGTGGAGGAGTTATTGCAGATTGATTACGTGTAATTCTGTTTTTGCTAAGGGGGATGTATAAAAAAAAATTGATTTGGAATGCAGTTTTCTCGTTTTTTAAGGATATCTTGGTATTCGGTAATTT
Organism: Cerceris rybyensis; assembly: GCA_910591515.1. NCBI lineage: Eukaryota > Metazoa > Arthropoda > Insecta > Hymenoptera > Crabronidae > Cerceris > Cerceris rybyensis. The sequence continues at coordinate 12,572,034 of OU342795.1, forward strand.
CGGGGAAATGGAAATTTAGTTTATAACATTTCCAATTGCAGTGTTTTGTATATTTTAGAAAAGTGATTTTGTTTAATTTTACTTTTAATTTTACTTTAATTCTAATTTGGATTTATTTCTGTTCTTTATTAGTTGTTTTTTTTTTCTATCTTGTGTTATAAGTTTTCTATGGGGGTCAAATCGAGATTGAAGATCAAATTTTAATAACAAACGTAATAGTGTCTGTACCCAATCGATTGGAAAGTATTTGGGATTTTCATCTCAGTTCCAGATTTTTATAAATATTTTTTTGCAAGGTTTGAATTTTTTTCCTCATTTGAAATGACACGAAAAAGTCCTTCGCAAAATGGATTTTTGAAACTTAAACTTCATTCCGTGTTCTCCACATTATACTTTTTCTCTGCGAACCAAAAACGGAATGTTGAGTTTCATGGACGAAAATAATATTCTGCCACAAATTAGCGGTTTTTCCAACAAACTCTGTGTAGGTCTCTCGTACAAAGAAACTATACCTGAATATTAATATGAGTAACGTTATTTTGCTCTATGCCCTAGTTCGAATGAACTTTCGGAGTGTAATTACAGAAATATTCTATTCAGATTTTAAGTATTAAATACAAGCTCTTATGTGGGTGGATATTACAGTTCATTACAGTTTTATTATTTCACTCATTTCAACTATGACAATCCAAATAATATATTTAAATGTTGAGAGCAAAAGAATAGTGAAATTTAATCGGGTCAGTTTCGCCTGAAGTTTCATAACCCTTTACAGTCCGAATTATTTAGTTAATTTTGTAGTGTGCTAAGGCAAAATAATTTTACAATATTTTATATCATTGGTTATTCAGTTTTTTTTAACGACATCAATAACTATCAAGTAGTGATGGATATTTAGGTGATGTTACAAAATTATTATACCAAAAATTGGAAAGTCGATATTAAATTGTCAGAAAATACAATGACGTGAAAGCTATGTCGAGTACTCCCCGACATAGGACTGCAAAGGGTTAAAATTATTTTTAAATCAATAGGTATTATACTTGCGATAAAACACACACTGTGACACAAATATCTTTTAATTTTCCGTTTTTTAGTATTTATTTCAAAATCTAGAAATATAAGTATTATACTTAGCATTCTATTACACAATTTATCATCTCAACCCTTATCAATCCCATATCGAGTGTGAATCGACATTACATTTCTTACCCCAACTTTAATGTCAAGCTGAACTCAATTTTATATAACGCAATTTCCAAAGAAATAGTGATGATAACAATTCCTTTTACGATAAAACTTTTTAACACTAGAACTACCGGCGTTAAATCTGTCATATTTCAATGTATTAAATAATTACTTTGAAAAAGGAGAAATCGAGTGGCGGAAAGAATGCTAAATTCAGTGATTTATGTATTTTGCGATGGACGTAGAATTTTTGTTCCATGGCTCATCTATGAACTTGGAGAATTTTTGGAAAATACTATGTACCAGTCATTTTGACTGGTTTGGTAGTTCCAGTGTTAATGAAGCCTTCTACCGAATTCTTTTCTGGCATATTTTTATAATTAATCAAGGAGTTGTTAGTAAGTAACAAGAATTAAAATCCGAAAGGATTAATTTCCCATCGAAGCTCCTTTTCATACCTCATTTGAGCAGAATGCAAAAACATAATCATTTTAATTGATATTATTTTCAAGAATTATTTTTATTCCAACTACTGTCGTCCATCGATATCAAATATAATATTTGCACCAACCTCTATATCAATAATTAAAAAGAAGACATTCTAAACTACACTAAAATAAAAAACATTTCGAACAAACCTTCCACGCGACTTTACATAATTCCATAGGAAGCATCTGACGCCAACATGCACGGCATCCAACGTTTCATCGTTTGACGTTATATACACGAGACGCAATTTTTCGCGAACAAAGTTAGAACAGAAACGATGTGCACAAATCACGAAACACGCACATTCGACGTAACCGTAGTAAAGCACACACTCGAGTAAATTTTCCTCCCGTCTTCGTTGGCAGAGTTAAGCACATAACGCGTTGCATCGCGTACGCGGCTTTGTGTACCAGCCAAACAATGCAAACTTTCAAAAGTCCAATTAAAATAAATCACCCACCCTCTGCACGTCGCTTTGATAACGGAGCTACCATTAATACTACTCATTCTTACGAGATGTATCGCCTCGTTCTCCTCCCATGTGCATGCACACGTACGGATAATATAAATATCCTCAATAAAGCACGTACATCCACCGAGAGAATGAGAAAGAGAGAACAATCGTGCGAGTTATTCGTGCGACACAAACGCATCATCTGTTTCACGTATCCTCCGCAGGCAATATTTCAATAACCGATTACGGATACCAGTGACGTCACTGGCAGCTAGTCGCGCCCTTCTCTCGTCTTTTTCCACAGCTCAGGGACGTCGCAGAGAGGGACCAATTGGCAATTAACGCTAGATCTATGGCCTTTGAATGTGATATATTTAAATATCTTAAATAAGTACTTTAAATGAATAGGAATCGCGGGAAAGATGATTGATTAAGACGTTGAAGGTCATGGGAGTCCTTGGTGACCAAGGCTATTGAAATCGATGATATTTCTTATGGCGACAAATTGGAATGTTTGCGTGTTTGGAAATATATTCACTAGCTAAATGTTGCTCTTGAAAGAGTGAAGTTTAACACGTTCCGTGCCCTATCATTTTTTAAGATTTTCTGTTCAGGACGCGTGAGGCGTATACGACCCACACTTTTACGATTAAATAAATTTGTTTGCTGTATACGTGATATTAAGATGCCTATATTTAACTTTACAATATATTTTTCACAATAAGATATTTTGTTTTGGAATGAGAAATGCAAGCAATCTAAACGGAAACTTCTGTTCTGTAAAGATACAATTTTAACCAATTAACTGTGGCAACTTCTTTTGAGAGAGCGCATATACGTGTGTCATGAAAATCGATTAATGACGAGTATACTCGTCCATCCCGGCTAACTGTTGGAGTAGCAAATGGTAGCTAAATTTCTCACATGACGGATATAGTCGGCATGAAACGAAATACTGTCATTTCTCTATGACGGATATAGTCGTCAAACACAGTTGACAGGTTAATAGAAACAGTTTCAATTTGGTACAGTGATGAAACTAGAGAAAACTCAGTGTTGCGTTAAATGCAAAAAAACAGCGTCTGAAATTGTGAAATAGTAAAATCCATTTTTTCATATTCCATCATTATTTTCTTGCAATTTATGGTGACATAATGGATGACGAAATATATGCAGTAATTATAGTTATTTACAACTGTGACGATGCATAGTAATTAGTCGTATTAATCACAGTAGAGCTCTATTGATCAAATAATTATTAAAGCAAAGTGTTTACTTTGGACGAAATAAAAGTTTTCGTTATGCAATGGAAAATGTTATATTTAGACATTAATTATCTAGTATCTTCTAGAATTAATGTCGCTTACTATTCTATTTAATTCTTAAGATAAAAAGTATAAATACAAGAAAACAAGTAAAAAAGAATATCAGTTGTTCCTAAGACCTAAAGTAATCAAAAGTGAAACCGAGGGTATTTCATTCGAAATAACAATGAACGCATAACACTAGATCTAAGACCGCTAAATCTGGCATATTTTAAATATATTAAATAAATAAATAATAATTTTTTTTTATATTATAAGATACACGTGAAATATTTACTGTACTACTTTTCTATCAATTTGGGAAGAATCTTTAAAAAAGTACGAGCTCATCAATTTGACGAGTGCCGAGATCTAGCGTTAAAAACATCAATAAATACAAACAATTAAATAATTGTTTACATATATAAATTAACAAACCGTCCTTCTTCAGTAATAACCTAATAACAACAAAAATATATACATTCTCTACTCAATTACTTTCACAAGACCTAAATCTTAATTAGACTTAATTAAAGTTTTTTTAAATTTAATTTTTCTTAATACTTAATGTACTGAACACAGAAATTCAAAAATCATTTGAACAATGTGAAAAAACGTGGTTTCAAGCCACAAAATTATGCCTCTAAATTAACATACAAATAATATATAAACATATTATAAAACTAACACATAATAAAAATGCAAAAAAGTTCTTTATCGTTAAACCGCTTAATACTTTACAATTCCGACCCACGCGTCTACGTCTATATACGTCACCGCTCCATCAACTTTCCCCAACCCCCCTCCGGCCGATTCTCGACTCCCTTGACTTTTTTTTTGTTTGACCCTCCGTCTCCTCGTGGTCTTTTCTGTGCAGCGTATCGAGCACAGACGAGCGACGCGGCAAGAGACGCGGGGAGAATGGGGCACCTCGACTGCAATAACTCCATTCACGAGAATGCATTCATACGGGCGTACATATCCGGAAGTCTCGCGCAATTGACACAGGTACAACGAGGGAGAGAGACTCTGAAAAATTGCACCGGCTAGGCGCGCCACGGTGACGAGTGCAACGGATCGACGTTGGAGAATTTTTGGAGAGGTTCTCCGAGGGTGGGCGCGATTCGTAATCGACGCGAGATATCAAATTGTTCGCTTCGACGCCAGGAAATTGTATTTCAGAGACGATGGGGAGGAATGTCGATCGGATTGGTGATGGGTCGAGGAGGGCGCCAATGGAGATTATTGATGGTGGGATTTTAACATTTTCAGTCTCTATTATTCTCACCCACTGGTATGGTCTAATTGGATCAATGAGTCAAGTTTGTAATTAGGATTGGTTACCTTTGATTGTGTATTACGAGAAAATTTTGCGATGAATTGAAGCCGTTATAACGCGTTAGGGGGATTAACACTGGAACTACCAAACCAGTCAAAATGACTGGTACACAATTTATTCAAAAAATTTTCCAAGTTCGTAGAAGAGCCATAGAACAAAAATTCTGCGTCCATCAGAAAAGACATAAATCACTGAATTGATCATCCTTTATGCTACTTGATTCCTTCTTTTTCAAAGTACTTATTTAATATATTGAAATATGATAGATTTAACGCCGGTAATTCTAGTGTTAACACTATTTCTACCACGATTTTCTGTATACCTATTTCGACCAAAAGGTGTCTTTTGACACCTTTTCGTTTGAATGCAAATAATTGCCATAACTGCTGAGATTTCAAATTATCAATTAAATGTAGATAATTTGAGGAATATATTTATTGATACATTGATGTGTATTTAGTAGAAATTAGTTAATCAGCTTGCAATTTCAAGCAGCGGTGTGCAGCTAGTTGTGAAGTCACTGCAGCGGTGTACGCTAAAATGTAACATGGCGGGAAATAAGCGAATGTCAAAGTTATGCCGCAACTCCTGTATTTTCTGTTACAACTGAAATCGGGATTCTCTAATCTGATTATATTTGATATGGTGTTGCAAAATGGTGTTGATATTTATATGTAAAATGGTTTCAAATTAGGCACTGTCATGAAATCCTTAAAGTGTCAAAAAACACCTCGTGGTAGAAATAAGTATACCATAGGTACATTTTTAGATCTAGGATGTGCTGGTGGCAAATAATATTGCTGAATTAATTTAAAAACTATAGTATGAAAAATCAAAGACTTATTTGTGGAGAAATGATTCAATTTAGAGAATAATTTTAAGTTAAAATTTGGAAGGTGTCTTTTGACGCCTCTTGGTAGAAATAGTGTTAAGTTTTCTATTTTGATTCATATGAGTACGATATTGCAAGGTTTTGGAATGTACTTTTGAACAAGTATAAGTAGTTGTTCGTTTCTATTTTGATAATAAGAAATGAGGGGGACGAGCTCAACAATTTTGTGGGGCCAGAATACGCATTGAAATTCAACATTTTGATATAAACATTTAAGATCAACGTCTGGAACACGCCGAATATTCTATCTACTATTAGCTGTAGCGGAAAGTAACGTCGTTTCACTAGATTTTTTGCACAAAAACCAATTGGTTTTTATCAATCCGGAATTGCAAAATTGGCATACTAGGTGGAAAAAATGTTGCTATAAACGAGAACGATTATGTTATTCATTAAAAATTAAAACTTGGAGCAAATTTATTTGTTTGAATTTAATTTAAAAGGACGACATTACTTTTCACTCCCCCTAATATATAGGAGGTCCAACAAACTGCCTAATGAGCTTTCAAAACGCGGGGCCGAGTTCAAAAACTTTATGAGATCAGAACACGCATTGAAATCTGATACTTTGATGTCAACATTAAATCTCAACGTCTGGCACACGCTTAACCCTTTTACTGCCGGACGACGATATATTGTCGTTAGCAGTAGTCCTAACCCTGGGCATAGAAGGGTTAATATTCAGTTTCCAATACGATGACAGTTATTTTATGACAGATAATTGTAAATACACAGTTTATGCTCTATATTGCGTGTTCTACTTAAACTATTGCCAAATGCTAATTCTTTTAATTCGCAATTACATTTGCCATAAACTCAATCAATTTTTTCGGTCGGCACTAAAAGGGTTAATATTCAATCTACTACATAGAAGGTCCTGTAAAATGCTTGATGAGCTTTCATGCACCGCGGGGCCTCTCGAAACGCGGGGCCGGATTCCGCTGAACTCCCTGAACCTGCCGTGCGCCGACCCTACCAGTATCTCATACCAAATGACTTCATACCATGCGCTCACTATAGATTTTAAAAAACTCGTACGATCTGTGCAAACATCGTCGACGGAACACAGGTGGCCCGTGAAGAATAGGTTAGGAAAAGGCTGTAGGATACAACCGCACGTCGAGCCACGTGGTACTTGTTAGATATGCCAGCGACAAGAGCGTCGTTGGCGAACAGGAAGAGAGCGGGGCCCGAAGAATCGAGTGGAGAGGGCTAGCTCCCTGTATGTATGTACGTATATATACGTATGCGGGCCAGCTGATCGGCCGACGCACGTGTACGCACCACGTACGTGTACGCACCACGTACGTCCGCTTTCAGCCGGCTGTACGACTGCGGATGCATTTCGTTAATGATACACGAGTGCTGGAGCATTTAAATTTAGCCCTCCCCCGAATCACCCGCATCCTTCGTCTGCAGAACGTGGCGCGAACGCGGAGCATCGATGAATAAAGAATTGACTTCGGTCAACGGGGGATCCGACGTTTTTCCTGGCTCTCCGTTATATTCCTTTCATTCCTCGTGTGTTGGTTTTGTTTTTCCTACGGATTTTCGTTCAATAAACGAATTTACTTGAACGATGGCCGGAAATCAGCAGCGATGTCTTTTTGTTTGGGTGGGATTTATTCGCGATATTGAGTTACCTTTGTTGCGGTGGTGAATTGAAACGCTTATGAGATTGTGAAATTCAATGTCGTTGGGGAGGTAGGGAATGCGTTTCTGTGGGATTATGCGGGGAGAGCTTTTTCGGAGAATTATGGCGGAATTAAAACTTGGCTTGGCGGGGTTTAATTAACACGACCACCGTGCACGGCCAGTGGGGTGGCTGGCGATGTTTTTGGATATTATGGTATGTTTTACTAATGACGCCAACTTTGTGCCAGAGCGGTAATGAGCGGCCTTTGTTTCTCACTGGGTCAAAATTGAAAACCTTGTGGAATAATGAGTATGTGGTCATGCTTGTGTTTAATTAAATACAGCAATTGAAGGGGGGAAAGTTTTAATGTGACAAACTTGCGATGCTGTAGCAGTTATCTGTTTGTGTATCTGGAAGAACTGCTAATATTTTCGTGAATAGTATTATTTATTATGAAAATGGAGAAAGTATAAAGAAATACAAAATAAGTCTGTTAAGAAGAAAGCCTGTATCAGATTCTATTTGGCATTGAAGCTAAAATCCTTATTTGTATCCTTTTAAGATAATTGGTTCATTTATACACACACATGTGTTTTCATACGTTTTTGCATTCACCCCTTTACACCCTCGCACTCCTCCATAGCAAATATTAAGTCTACCCGAAAGTTCTGCCCGATAATTTCGTTTCAAGTTTGAATATGTATGCACACGATCTTTTGAGCCATATATGGCTGTGTCTCTTTATAATTGCATTTACACACATGTGCCCTTCGAAATTGACCCTCTATGGGCCCCTGTGACTTTGAGATAAAACAAGTAGCACCTAAGCTTTTATTCTTCGAAGTAAATTTTTCAATTCTACTAAATATTACAATTTACCTAGCTTGGAAAAATCGTGAAATCCTTTAGAATTCATTTCTTAGAAATTAAATAATTAAAACTGTATTTTTATTATTTTGATGTGGTATCGTAAAACTGATCTTCAAATATCACAAAATATTCGGACTACAGAGGATTAATTACAATAAAGATATCTCATGTCAGAATTAAGTTGGATGCGATCCTGAAAAGATGAATACTGATAAAGTTCATTAACGGCACTGTATGGATGTTGTATGAATTCTAACAGGGTAGAAGTGCTACAGAAATGTGTTAAAAGTTTTTAACCCCTTGACCTACGATTTCTTTTCTGACGTGGCATGAAAGGACTGAAAATTAGTTCCTGCAATCAAAAGTTTTCACTGATTTCTGATATTTTGCATAACTGAATGTAATATTAATAGTATAGAAATAATGAGACCGTTTCATGACCGATTGTATTGTCAATTTATTATAATAGTTTTTAAAAGACTTGAAAATTTTCTATTCCATTTTCCCCACTACGAGTCCCACACGTAGTTATAGTCTAAGGGGTTAATGGAGATGCTTTTTCGGATCGAACTTTTTCGTATAGGAGATGGTTAAAAAAATTTGACGCAGATAATTTGAGCCACCTTCTGGACGGCCATTTTTAGTTGATAACGACATTGTGAAGACCATGATACACTAAAATCGTTTTCTGATAACATCAGACATCGTGGGGAAGCTTAAATCAATGTCAGTTCATTAAATCATTATCAGTTCATTAAATCATTTCAGATCTTATTCGGAAACTAGGATTGGTCCACCGGGAAGTTCTGTCCAGCAGACCTAATAAGTACAGCAATTCGTCAAGAAACGATAGTTTTAAAATGAAACAATCAAACTTACGATATCTCGCAACAAAATCTGAACAGTTCAAAATGTTTCCTAAAAATTCACTTCTCTCCATTACTCTGTCGTTACTGTATTTCTGCTCTGACAATTATATCAATTCACCTTTTCTTTTTTTTTTACATTATCTAGAACGCTTATACGCGTGCAGTCATCTACGCATCTTCACGACTAAAACGTGGGAAGTGCATTGTGAGATAATTCTACTCTTACTAACGGTTTGAAGCTCGTGCTCATATGACACTTCCGGTTGACCGAGTTCATCCCAAAGCGCAATCGTTCGGACAATGCAGGCGACTGAACAGGAAATTAAATTACATGAAATCTCCATGTACGTGTGTGTAAGAGATATCGGGAACACGCGATTCGCAAAGGTTATTGTTTCTAATCAAGGTGAAGTCCACCTGAGCCCCTATCTCTTCCGGTGTAATGGATCACCGGGTGTTCGTCGTTGAACTTAAGACAGATTTCTTTTAATCATCGAGTTATTCAAACACTGCGATTAACATAATGTAAAGATACAGTCCGATAACTGCAAGATGGCTATGAAGGGGCGGAGCTTCTCGTTTTCAACCACCCATTCCCGCCGTTTCATTTTTCAAATCCTCAAACTCAACCTTCGACTAATGACTATGCATAGTGTTTATTTTAACACTAGATTTACGGATATTGATATACCTATTTTTCTGAAGTGAGCCAATGTGAATCATACAAAAAAATTGAAATCTTTTGCAAAGAAAATAGTTCCAAATCAATTGAAATGAAAGATTTATTACTAAAAAATTAACCAACCAATATATTATAAATGTAGTAATCAAATTTTGAATGAGTCAAATTGACTCCGTAAATCTAGTGTTAAAATACTGAATTTGGAGATTCCAAAAACGATCTGGTGGGAATAAACGGTTGAAAAGGAGAAGTTACACCGCTCTCTAGCCAACTTTGTGTTGTCGGACTGTACTTGTAGATTTTCTAGTGCTTTTAACATGTTAGTGAGCGATGTTTTATAAGAACCTTCACTGTACTGCTTTAATTTTAACCTCATGTCCTACGATCTCCTTTGTGACCGAACGTGCAATAACTCAGGATTAATTGTTGGAACAATAATCTATCACTGACTTCCGATATTCCGTATGGATTAACGCAATATTAACAGAATAGAACTAATTTCAACGTCTCCTGACCCACTGGTATTTTCAATTCGAGGGTTTTTGAACATTTTTTAGATTTTATATTTCATTTACCGTGTCAGCTCTAGACTGGATTTGAAAATTTCAAAAACGAAATGGAAAGAATACGCGTTAAAAAACGAGAGATTTCACCGTTTGCTATATTGTAAGCCATCTTTCAGTCGTCGGACTATAGATTTAGGTGTATAAGAAATGCCCGTAAACCTAGTATTAACACAATGGCACGAAATTACCAAAGTACTGTTGAATATGCAGCTACTTTCTGTTTAAATATTTTTCTTCGATGATAATGCGTTTTTAATAATGGAGGTTTCACTTCAATATTTACGACAAGACAACGTTCATTCTCAACTATAAACGTCGGATCATAAATGTCATTCTGATGTATGTTCGTTTTTTTATTATAATTTCAGTGTTCCATGCAGTCTTCACTGTTACATGTAGTTTCCTGCTTTATACTCCTAGCGTCTGCATGGTCACGAGAATTTTAAAAAAAGATGCCACTTTATACGATGTTGCATTTATTTGGGGAAATTCGTACAATAATACTCTTTTCTTCTGAGGTATACAGAATTGTTTCGAACACATGTTAGTAGCGGAGGAAAAAGGCGAGATTGACTCTTACGTCATAAATAAATTTATCTAATGATTTATTCGGGGAATCCCATCTGCGTGAGATTGATCATGATCGATCACTGGAAGAATAAATACCTATTCATCGGAAACGCTATGAAAGTATGATTGAAGATAGGAATTTCATTCTACGCTTGTCTTTCTATATTATTATTGAAACTCAATGTTGCGAGGAACTTTCTTGGATTTAGCGTATAAAACGTAGCTATTTTCAATATGTCAGCAATCGTGAAATCATGAATGTGTGACAGATATAATTCTATAGTTTTGTTCTTCGTCCTGCTTCGTTTTGTAGAAAGCAACCCAAGGAAAAAGATTCTTTTTTCACAATCGTGAGATTTTTAAATTATTTAAGAATTATTTTAAATAATCTAAAATTAATAATTAATAATAATTTAAAATAATTATTAAATAATTTACCGTGTACACCGTGTACTTCGAGCTGATATCTACGAATTTTATGAGAACTAATTGGTTCTATTCTTTTTCCACTGAGAAAGTGGATTTGACGATAACTTCAAATCATTTAGGTTTACATAAAATATTAATGTAAATATGCAAAAATAAATATTGTGTTTCCTATCATGAAATTTACATAAATTATCCATCCTACGCTTCATTTTTTTTATGTGGCTAATAATTGTTTAAAACAAGCCTAACTATTTAAGATACAATAATATGGCTCCTGATTTTTTAATACTTTAAACATTTGAATGTAATTTCCTTGTCAACGCCTTAATATAAAGTAAGCTTTATTTGAGTATTTAACTTACAAGGGAACATATCGAACTCGAACACACCGATTTTGATGAAATTTATGTCAGAGGTAGTCCTCGTAAGAATATTAGACACGTATTTTTTTTTATCGGCAACCATCCACTCTGAAGGGGTGAAAACACCCCTCAAAGTTGAGGGCAAAAAACACATTTTTAGGATTATCTCGGTAACCAGGGGTCAAAAAAATTTGAATTTTTTTTCAAATTGTTTGTTTTTCGACCAGGAATTTAACTGTGTAAGAAAAGTTGCGTAAAAGTTATTTGTTTAAAAAATATATTAAAAAATTAATTTATTTTGTTAATATTTCCCAGAAAACATTCGCAATAAATTAAATAAATTTATGTACACTAACTAATGTCCAAATTAGCGGATACGTGTTTTTGGATTTTTTCAATTTTTGACGATAAGAGTCACTGTTTCGCGTTTAACTTTTCACGCTCCTTGCGGGACTGGCCGGTCGAAATGGACTTTTTTCATAACAAAGCTGATTTTATTGCAGACTTGTTTTCTATGTAGTTCTACATCGTAACAATCCGGAAGTATATAAATGAAATCATAAAAATTAGTCTACATAGTCCCCGTTACTAAAAAACTTATTTCGATATGCGTGGTTCAGTTGTGGCTATATAGATGAACGACCTGAAGCATTCGAACATCCTGTGGACTTTTCTTTCATGCAATTAGAAAATATGAAATGTTTCCAGTACAATTGTGTGATCACACTTAAATGTTCTTGGTGCAAAGTACATTTATGTTTAACACACTTCTTCGTACAATACCATTACTGTGAACGCTATACAGAATAAAGTTTTTTATTTTTTTTTTATACTTTTCCGATTTTTCCTTTTGTCATTTACGTAAAATGTTAGTCCTTACAACTACATCAGTTTTGTTTCGAAAGGAGTACATTTTCGTTTAATTTCTCTATGCGGAACTGCCCAGTCGAAGTGGACTTCTTTCAGGATACAGATGTTCTTATGGCAAAGACCAGAATTTTAATAATCTTGTTAAAACATCAAATAATAACGATTAGCGTCAAAACTCAAAAAATTAAAAAATCACGTATCCACTGATTCAGGTCATAGTTCTTGTACATGTTATACGATAGCAGAATAACAGTTATCAGGGAAAATTAACGAAAAAATTCAAATTTAAATATATCATTTAAACAAATCGTGTATTAAAAAATTGAATTTTTGCGTTGATTTTATCTTATCAGATATCAGCCTTATTCCGCTATCGAATAGTAGGTATGTACGTTAACTATGATCTAAATCATAGTTCTAAATCATAATTTTTTGGTTTTATACACTAGCCGTTCTTATTTTATGTTTAACATTCTTTCACATAAATTATTAGAATACTAGTCTTGGCAATAAAATCAGCTTTGTTATGAAAAAAGTCCATTTCGACCGACTAGTCCCGCACGGAGCGTGAAAAATTAAACGCGAAATAATGACCCTTATCGTCAAAAATTGAAAAAATCCAAAAACACGTATCCGCTAATTTGGACCATAGTTTGTGTACATAAATTTATTTAATTTATTGCGAATGTTTTCTGGGAGATATTAACAAAAAAAATTAATTCTTTAATATATTTTTTAAACAAATAACTTTTACGCAACTTTTCTTACACAGTTAAATTCCTGGTCGAAAAACAAACAATTTGAAAAAAAATTCAAATTTTTTTGACCCCTGGTTACCGAGATATTCCCAAAAATGTGTTTCCTGCCCTCAACTTTGAGGGGTGTTTTCACCCCTTCAGAGTGGATGGTTGCCGATAAAAAAAAATACGTGTCTAATATTCTTACGAGGACTACCTCTGACATAAATTTCATCAAAATCGGTGTGTTCGAGTTCGATATGTTCCCTTGTTAGATTTAACTCCGTCTGATTTTTACCGTTCCTTGCAATTTATTTAACCGGTACAAAATTTTTTAAAAATGTCAGAAGATACCTATACGCACTAATTTTAGCAAAAATTTCCAATTTTTATCGCGAACAATAGGGTATATTTTAACGATTAAGCGCTTATATGTTATTTCAAACAAAGTTTCAATATTACGAAAAAATCAGTAAGAACTTTCGATCGCATTTAATGCATCGTGGCTTCGGTGACTCGTTACCCACTAAAACAGCGGTTCCTACTACAAATAATCGTAACAATTAAATCCGAAAAAATCTAAAATAACAAAAGAAATGGATTCCGCCATGTGATTGTTCTCGTAACGATTCATAGAATCTCGTAAGTACATCTGCTTATCTTTCCGCTTGATTCGGTCGAGGCCAGACGAGCTGGTGTACGCCACCTTATTTGATGGCCTTATAGCACGTAATCGCGCATACTCGCTTGCACTAGCGCATACTCGCTTGCACTAGCGCATGTTCGCGCGTGCATGTGCACTGCACTGTGCTCGCTCGTTTGCAAGGACGGGAATAGAATCGAAACCGGCTGCAAGCGACGTTAATGCTCCGTCGATGGCTGCACTTTTTCTCTCTTTTTTTTTAAGAAGCCGCGTCCACTGTAACGGAGAATGTTCCAGACGACTCATTGTCAGTGTCCTAGGACGAAAGCGTTCTTGATCGGGAAAGCATTGTCCATTTTGAATGTTCATATCAAAACACAAATCTGTTCTCACAGAAATATTCTGTGTAGTTTAACTCTCTATAATTCGAATTTGTTGCGATACCTGGAGATCAGTTGCACGGTAGCACATTAGAGATTGATAAAAGTTCTATTCAAAATAATAGATTTAAATTGATTTTTCAACATTGAATTGCGAAGTATTTCAGGATTTTTAAGAATTTTAACATTTGGTTAAGTTAAAAAATGGATTTTGAAAAGTGAGAATCTCTTTTTTGGGACATTTTCATCTTTTTTGTTGTAGTTGGTTAATATGAATATCATTATACAGTAATTTTAATTTTGTTGTATTTTTGAATGACTTTTTTTGAATTTTTAAAGTTATAAGTGCCTATAGAGGCTTAAGACGAAGTATGAGACAAGTCGTTGATAAACAAATTCAGTTGCTTGAATTTTGCAATGACTTGGTTTTTTAATTTTATTTCTAAATGTTGCTTTTAATTGGTAAATCTGTGCAATTTCAAAAACTTGAAAAAAAGGTTAATTTTCTTAAACTGTTTGAGATAAAAAGCAAAACTGTTGAAATTATATGTATAATTCTTACGGCTTTAAAGTAATATACAATGTATCTGTATTTCTGTTCTGTAATATATACCTAAGCTCCTTAACTTTATCGATTATTGCAATTTCATTTCTAAACCTCGGAAACTTTTTCCAAAGAATAACTTTGAGCGAAATTTATTTTGTACTTAACCCTTTGCGGACGCGTCGCATATATGTGGTCTAAGAAAAAACTCAATTAGAATCTATTGTCGCATGTATACGCGATAGAAGTTTAAAAATTAAAATACAGCGGTTGAAATATGATTACACAAATAGTAATTTATAATTTCTACATATTAATATGCTAACTTTTTACTTGAACAGCGACGACAAAAATGTCTCCATCCGCAAAGGGTTAACCCTTTGCACTCAAGGACATTTTTGCTTGGGCGAACTAGCACTTTGAAATAATTTTGGCTATATTATGCAAGTGTTTTATAGCCACTTTAATATAATTTTGGGTCGAGTCGGGTTTACGAACAAATTTGTAATACAAATGTCTTTATCTTAGTGGAAATAAAAAAATAGAACTCGAGACACGCCAAGTGGTATCGTAACGGCACCTCTCGAGTGCAAAGGGTTAAAATGTTGTTATTGACTTTTTTAATGTGCTACAGTATAATTTTCAAGTTACAATATATTAGCTTTTAATTTTCTGCTGATGGCAGTTTGCAGTAAATTCATAATAGAGCACTTCAGACTGTAGAATCTCTTTTTAATTATTTATAACAATGGACATGACTTATACGTTGCCCATATATTACCAAAACCTTTTTCTTTACCCAATTTCGTAATTTATCTAACAACATTTTACACGTTATCTTATATATAATTAAAATTTTCTAGTAATATGCGTTAGCCTCATAACTCCATATGCATCAGCCTCATAACACCATATGCATTTATGGCCATCGTTCCATCTGAAAATTCTTTGTCACACCCTGCCGGTTTCCAGCGAAATGAAACCGGCGAATCTTTTTTAACGCTTTCTCTCTATTGTCGATTACGCAATTGCGACGAACTGTCCTTACCGGTCGGACCGTAAGGGAATGGAGTATCGAAATGTTCGAAGACTTATCGCTGAACTTTCTCGCAAAAAATGAACATATGGAAAATAATCTTACTCAAAAATGTGGCATTAATTCACTCCAAGTTCTAAAATCACTTAAATTGTGCCAATAAAGTGACAAAGGAAATAAAATTTACAAGTGATAAAAAAAGTAAGTGTAATTCTTTTCTGATTTTCTTTTTTCATTGATTTTTCAAATTGAAAATGAATTCAGCTGAATTGCTCCTATCGTAGGATTAATACTAATAATTAATTGTTAAATTAGAGATATTAGTAAATATTACTACAGTATTCCCTGGTTATATGCACAAGGAGGGGCCCTCGATAACTGCATCGCGACCATCCCCACCACATAGGGGGATCCCCCTCGGCGAGCCGCCACATTCAGCGACGGGGAAGTGTAACATGATACTTTCGGATCGTGTCCATGAGCCAATACTAATCGAAGGACTGAACTTTTCCGTTTTTGATTATTTTTCGTTAAAAACTTCGCTATCGTGTTTGTGACAATTTTGTGATTAAAATGATACCAAACACGACATAATTTGAGCAACATTTACTTAATATTTAAATCGCTTATTTGCTATATAGATAATTCAAACATGTCGTGTTTGGTATCATTTTAATCAGAAAATTGTCACAAATACGTTAACGAAGTTTCCAAAACGAAAAAATTGAAAATGGAAAAGTTCAATCCTCCAATTAGTATTGACACAGCGATATGTTCGGGCCGGTCCCCCTGTACGTTGGGCCTCTCTGTCTCTTCTACTATCTGTCTTTTTCTAAGCTCGGCACTCGGCTCGAGCCGTGAGATAAACACAGTGTTGACATTCAGCTACGACCAGTGCATATAAGTTTTGCACAGGGACTCTATAGCAGTGCATATATAGAGTTTGGTAACTATTCAATGTTTACGAATTTAGAAAGGGGTAAGCAATGGGACAACGTCCTCCCCCCCCTCCAGAAGATGAAGGGGTTGATGGAACCGAGACTCGCCTTCGATGCACACGCGATTGACGGCGATGAGTCCGTTTCTACGAACGTTTTAAGGAGCATTCTTTGCTCCATGCACGAGCTGATGAAACAAATTTTTACGATGCCTAAAGTTTGTTAAATGCCTGTGCTATGGAGAGACACGTTCCTCAAAACGTTTGTACATACATACGAACAGAGTCATCGCTGTCACAGTTTTTATCCTTTATCCTTTGCATCTTCGACGGGGTGGTTTTTCACTGTTTTCCGCTTTTTAAATTCGCGGTCAACTTGAGCTGTATGAAAATACCGAATTGTTATTCACGTCAATAAAAGCACAGCAGTGTCGACAGGTGTGCAATGTTTAAATGCACTGTGCTGTGTTTACGTCGCTGCTCCAATTGAGCGCCGAACTTAGAAAAGACAGTAAGTATAATTCAAACCATATCGTTTTGGGTATCATCTTAATCAGAAAAATTTCACAAACCGGAGGATAAAACTTTTCCATTTTTGATATTCCATTTTTTCGCAAATTTCGATAACGTATTTGTGAAATTTTTCTGATTAAGATGATACCCAATACCATATGCTTTGAATTATACTTACTGTCTTTTCTAAGTTCGGCGCTCAATTGGAGCAGCGACGTAAACACAGCACAGTGCATTTAAACATTGCACACCTGTCGACACTGCTGTGCTTCTATTGACGTGAATAACAATTCGGTATTTTCATACAGCTCAAGTTGACCGCGAATTTAAAAAGCGGAAAACAGTGAAAAACCACCCCGTCGAAGATGCAAAGGATAAAGGATAAAAACTGTGACAGCGATGACTCTGTTCGTATGTATGTACAAACGTTTTGAGGAACGTGTCTCTCCATAGCACAGGCATTTAACAAACTGTAGGCATCGTAAAAATTTGTTTCATCAGCTCGTGCATGGTGCAAAGAATGCTCCTTAAAACGTTCGTAGAAACGGACTCATCGCCGTCAATCGCGTGTGCATCGAAGGCGAGTCTCGGTTCCATCAACCCCTTCATCTTCTGGAGGGGGGGAGGACGTTGTCCCATTGCTTACCCCTTTCTAAATTCGTAAACATTGAATAGTTACCAAACTCTATATATGCACTGCTATAGAGTCCCTGTGCAAAACTTATATGCACTGGTCGTAGCTGAATGTCAACACTGTGTTTATCTCACGGCTCGAGCCGAGTGCCGAGCTTAGAAAAAGACAGATAGTAGAAGAGACAGAGAGGCCCAACGTACAGGGGGACCGGCCCGAACATATCGCTGTGTCAATACTAATTGGAGGATTGAACTTTTCCATTTTCAATTTTTTCGTTTTGGAAACTTCGTTAACGTATTTGTGACAATTTTCTGATTAAAATGATACCAAACACGACATGTTTGAATTATCTATATAGCAAATAAGCGATTTAAATATTAAGTAAATGTTGCTCAAATTATGTCGTGTTTGGTATCATTTTAATCACAAAATTGTCACAAACACGATAGCGAAGTTTTTAACGAAAAATAATCAAAAACGGAAAAGTTCAGTCCTTCGATTAGTATTGGCTCATGGACACGATCGGGCCGGTCCCCCTATAGCTTAGATCTCTCTGTCTCTTCTACTGTCTGTTCTTTTCTAAGTTCACGCTCGGCTGGAGCCAGAACGTAAACACAAAATAGAAACCACCACTTCGTAACTCCACAGTTTCGGTCCCGAATTCTGTGCATATATCCAGGGTTTACTGTATATATTACTAAGATATTACTTAATTAACGATTAAATCATAAATACTTGACGAGCGGATTACTATAAATCATATTAACCAGTGACTTCTGTTTGGATAAACTTGTTCGGCTACGTTTATACTTAAATGGCGTTCGTCGATGCGTTAAGTTACGGAGATTTCAATCGGTAATTACTTAATGCTTCTCTTTCTGTTTCCTAAGGCTAAAGTCAATTTCTCGTTTCGATTATTTTTCTCTCATAATAACACACCGAAGGTTCTCATTAACTGCCTCTTAAACCAAACGTTGTAAAACGCACCATAACATTACATATCGTTCTGCTCGACTCGTATATTCGTGCAAACTGTGTGGCAATTGCAATTGTATTTCGTAATTGATCCAGTAGAATATTAATTACATAAAATTAGCTACCTTTTTTTTATCCCGCGCCATCGAGAGAACGTAAATTCTCCATTGCGAGAGCAAAACCCAGTGTTTCCGCTACATTGACCGACGATATCACGAAATTATAGTCGATGGTACGTAAAGCCAGTGCAGATTTTTGCACCTCGTTGAAATGTTTTGTTCTCCGCTGGACTTCCGTGTCAGCGTAAATTTTTCATAATGAAACTGGTTCGGCTTCTCTTCTATTGGAAATCATTCATTATTTTTGCCAATTTCAGCATTCTGGAGAATTATACGAAGCGTATAATTTAGAACAGCAGGTGATAGATTTACAAGGGATACGGGATTATAATTTTATGCTCTTTATTTATAGCAGATACTTGTTATTCTTTGGAGAACAATTCAATTGGATTGAAGTTGTTGCACATAAATTAGACCTCTAGTGCAATGCGTGTCGGTGTGCTGTTACTGGAATTATCTTTTCTCGAGGTGTATCATTAAATTTTTTCACTTGCATGCTAATGATTAGACATGGAATTTTGTAAAAAAAAACATGTCATTTAGTGAACTTTCTATGCGATAAATTTTAAAAGTTCTTTTTCAGTTATCTCTTTTAATTAAGAGTACTTCGTTACTCTTTATACTTTCTAGTTTTATTTTTTGCACTGCAGTATATCGATATATTATAAGGTGATAGTGAATATTTAAACAAATGTGTTACGTGTTATAATAAAAATATTGTTGATTAGTATCAAAGATTCTGATTCAAATTTACATTGGCAAGTAGTGACTATTGGGAATAGAAGGGTGTTTGGATAATAGTATTGTTTAAGAGGAATTTTACTTACGTAGGAATTTCGCTTTTGATATTCAAATTATAGCTTTAATTCCAAATTTGTGGCACGTAGATTTAACAGTAATCAACAAGTTTTTACACTAAAATTAGTATGAGTTCCAGATTCGCTATCCAGAAGTAAATATCGAGAAAGATTGCAAAATATTCTCTTTAACGACTAAAATACTTGACTATAAATTGTACAGTGAAGATTTGGAAATAGGAAATATAGGAATTTTAATATTCTTAGTTAAGAATCGAGGTTCCGGTTATTTATTGAAATCCTCCTTTATAATTTAAAATACAGAATGTGCAGAAATATACAAAAGGAAATCCGTACAGCTAACAAGTGGTGCATGAAAAAAATGACTTTCTCTAAATTGTCGTTACATGATAACAACAATTTCTTCGTGGAAAGGTAATTACAATTGACGATATCGTTACTTCGAAAATTTCCTTCTAGACAGTACTTTTAAGTTCAAGCTTATTTCAATTTGTTAACATGATCGGTATTATATCTTCCAATAGAAAGTAAAAGTGAAAGAGACAATTATCCATCGAGATTGTCAGTCGTATTTGTTCGAATAAAATAAATTCTAATAAGAATATTTATACTTTCATTGATTCTAAAGGAAAACATTCATAATGTTTTGAACAAAGCATCCAATCACTGTAATTAGTTTTACATAAATTGCATTAATTGAATTACAAGCGGCCGTCGACTTTCGCACATTCTACTTTCGCACAATTCCCTCTTTCGTATGTTTGTAAAAATGTAATTATTTAAAGATTCTTCTCGCTTTCTCAAAAAATGCTTCCATGCAGTCATTCACACATTACCTATGATTTTCTAACATAGTAACTTCGTTTTGCCTACTAGATGTTAGAGAGTTAAGCTGACGAAGAAACCACATTAACATACAATTTTTAATATTTTTCCTAGATCTCTCTATTTTCGAATATTCAAAATTCGCACACATTTTCAGGGACCAATTATGTGGGAAAGTCGAGGACTCGATACGATATAAGACTCCATAAGAAACAAAATACATTTTCCTACCACATGTCCTATAATTTACAATAAAAACACACGTATATCGATGTGAAACTCAATCTCAAAATATGTTTCATCGAGGATGGAGCAAAAATGTTTCTAAATAGGTGAGAATTGCTGAGATTCTCAATAAATCCGACTAGGAATTAATCTAAAGCTAATCTACTAAAAAAATTGTAATATTCGTGAGTCCACGACCTCACCCTGACCTAATTCAGGCCTTAACACTAGATTTATGGAGCCAATTTGGCTCATTCAAAATTTGGTTGTTATATATATAGTATATCAGTTGGTCAATTTTTTAATAATAAATCGTTCATGTAAATTTGGTTTGGACTAATTTTCTTTGCAAAAAACTTCAATTTTCTTGTATGAGTCAAATTGGCTCACATCAGAAAAATATTGGGTCAGCAAGAAAGTAATTTCGGTTTTTGATGAGAGCCAGGGTTACGTTTGTTCTCAATGATTTCTGACAATGTTATGATTTTTTTCTTCTAACAATCGAAAGTTGTGAAACTTTTGACTTGGCTTAGAAACAAATTGCGCTTTAGTTTGTTTGTAATTGTTTGTTTAGGAGAATTTTAACATAGAGTGAAAAACGAACATTTCTGATATGTTTTACTTTTTTATTTTTTGCAAAATCTAAGCTTGGTTGGGAAGTGATGTCACAGCCTCCATGTAGCCCTGATCTGACACCATTAGATTACCAGTTATTTTTCAACTTGCCAAACTTTTTGAATGGTAAAACTTTCAATGGCGATGATAGCCTAAAATTGCATTGGGTTCAGTTTTTTGTTGATATGGGCCAGTATTTCTATAAAAACGGAATCATGAATTTGTCAAAACGATGGCAAAAGGTCACCGAAAAAATTCTTTGTTGAAAAAAATTAAGTTCCATTTCACACTACAAAACCGAAATTACTTTCTTGCCAACCCAATAGGTATGTCAACATCAGTAAATCTAGTGTTAAATACTTATATCTGATCTTGATTTAACACTAAAACTGCCGACGTTATATCTACTAAAATTTAAATTTATTGAACAAGTACTTCGGAAAAAGATAAATCAAGAAGTGAAAGGATTAGTTAATTAACTAATTTAGGCTTTATATGGTAGAAGTAGAATTTTTACTTCACGGTTCCCCTACCAATTTAGGTAACTTTTTGAAAAAATTGCGAACCGGTCATTATGACCGCATTGGTAGGTTTAGTGTTAATTGAATAACAAATTTCTTCCGTATACGTAGGTTAAATCAAATTCAATAGTTAAAGATAGTTTACAAAATTTCTGCACCGTTTCTTCCTTCAGTTACCATAAAAATTAAAAAATTAAATTGCTTAATCCAAGCCTGAATTCATTCTTGGCTGTAAGAACACGGAAGAAATTACGTTCTCAACATTTCTAGCATGAAATGCGCCTAGCATAGTATTAAAGGCAAGGAATTAAAAAATTTGCATTTCCTTCAATTTTTCACAAGCTTCCGACGGTGCCTCGTACTCGTGAGCTACTTTTTTGCTGAACTCCAAGTGAACTTCACTCGACGACCTTTTGTAGAAAGAAATGAACTCTAAAACTTAAGCTCCGAATTCACCGGAGACGCTGCAAAGGTGTAAAAGAAGTGTACGTTCAAGGAAGGGAAGGCAACTCGAGTAATTTTAACGTGACCCAAATGCAATTGCCCGAAATTTCAGTGCACCTTCCGTGAATCGATGCACTTTGCTGTTTCGTTAACGTCCGCGTAGAAAGCATTAGGTGTACTTTTTACGTGATATTTTTTCCATGAAATCTTCCATTACAATTGTATGAAGTGTGGAAGTAAGATCTTTCCCCTTTTTTGCAACAAACTCAAGATTGTCTTATAAGCAGCCATAGATACTGTGAATGATGGTTATTAATTAATGAGCACAATAATTAACATATAATATTTAATAAGTCTTTATTACAAATTACATGCATCACGAAATCATCGTTGTCTAGCAAAATCAACAAATAAATATCAGGCCATACATACACATTCTTTGTTTTTATAAGATGTCACCGCATTCATTCCTGTTAATAAAAACAATCATATTCACATACAGATACTTGGATTTTATTAACTTTAAATCTTTTTTTAAATCTTTCATTCATTTAAAAACAATTATCATCACGCGTTAATTATATCAACTTTAAATCTCACATTTATTTTTGTTATTAAAAATATATCAACAAAATCATATGTATAGATATTGTTTGTTTGTTGACTCCTAAGTTATCTGTAAATTCTTCTCCTTTTTGGATTGGATTTATATCCAGTGATTCTTTCAAATTGTCTTTGTAGAACTTTCTTGTAGTACCTGCTGTCGTCTTCCTAATCGAAGTTTCCATATTTAATACTCTAATAATTATACTGACTGTACTTCACACATTGTTTAAATTTTAGAAATGATCATAATAAATATCGTTGCGCTTGGAGCAACCAATTGAAAGAAATATTTGTTGCAATTTCCAGGAGAAGTGGAAAAGGAAATTCAAAAAAATTACGAAACTGTTTTTTCATACGATAAATCAATTTCAACGGATGAAATTAGCGCTTTAAAAGTGCAGATGACATCTTTTATTATGAAATATCTTGAAAATGGTGAAAAGTATGGAAAAATTGTATGAAAAATATTTTATGCAAAAATACATGTGATGCTGCGAGAATTCTTTTTTAATTCATATTTCGTATGTTAACAATAACGCCTTCGTCTTTGAACGAAACATTTACGTTTCTGTAAATGCAAAAGAACAGAACAATCGTCTTTACAACTTCTTTTTCTACACCTCTACAATTAATTTTTATTTCTAAAACTATGAATCGTGGAAAGCCATACGTAGTAATACTGTAAATGAATAATAATGGTACAAACGTAATGAATGTTAAATAATTAAATAAATGTTTAGTTCATTCATGTTCATGCAATGAATATATACATCTGAAAGGCGATTCCAAACGTATAATGTATTATACACAACCCGATTTCATTATCCCTTACCTTAACCCATTCTCTGCCAAATTTTTCTCCATATGATTGTTCCCAAAAGAAATATTGCCACAATATAAAAATAAAAATAATTCACGAAAACTATCTCTTAAAAATACTAAAACAGACAATTTAATACACATTTAATTTCAAAAGCGTGACAAAATCTAAATTGAATGCTAAAAGACTTATAAAATGAATAAATCCCCAAATGGGTATCATGGAAGGTAATGGATTAAACATGTTTTATATATTAAATGTTATTTTCGTCAAAAGTATCAATTGATTGAAAAAGCTGGAATTCAAGCAAGTATCGATCTGTATTAGAATGTGAATAACGATATACTGAATGCATGATATTACATACAAATTGGTACCTGCTTTAATTCCAGCTTTTTCAATTAATTAATACCATCTAACGAAAAACAACATTTACAACATAAAGTATATTTAAATTAAACTATATAAAACCTGACTTAATCTTCTACCGAGAACGAGTTATTATTAGTTTCTAATCGAATGTATAGATCACCCACGATTTTTCTCTCAGCATTGGCATACCCTTTCGTTAAATTCCTTCCTACTCTCGCTCCTTATGAATCTAATGATAATTGCGCTATTAATAATTAAACTTTATTCTCCCCCTGTCCGCTCGAACGAGCAGAAAGTTTATACGGTATGCATTCCCAAGAAATATATGACTCTTTAATCCTCGCCTCACGAATTAAACGCAACGTCCGATCGCTTTCAAAAGGAATCCGATGTGAAATAAATTTAGAAACAAATTGAACCTTCATTAATCAAACGGACTTTCAATTTCACCCGTATCGTGCAATCGTGTTGATCGCAGAATTCACAAATGAATTGCTCCTATTTACATCGCATTTCTCATCAGATATCTCGCAATGAGGTACACTTGGTAGCATCGTCATCAATGATGTAACGATGACGCGGAGAAAATACCACCAACGTTTCATACAATGGTAAAATAAAAACAAGAACGAAAGGATAACGATCCTGGATAATGATTTCAGGCTAAAAAAAAAAAGAAAACGGGGAAGACGAGCATGAAATGGATTCCTCGATTATCATACGATGCTCACGAATCTACGTAAGTTCGTATCATCGAGCAAACATGGTATCAGAAAATTTCTCTCGGAACTAGTTGCAAACTCGCGAATCTCCAGGCCGACTATCCTCGTGGTGTTTCGAGGTTAACGATCCCGAATAGCAGAGCAGGATCTCGATTGCACGTAGGCAAATATTGAAAGCGATAACGACAGGCATTAACGATTACAGAGTCATTCGTACTTTCATGTTCGACTCGTTCAACGTTCCTCGTGTCTCTTCCTTTCATCGTTTCAATTTCTTCCGTTCTTTTTCTCACACACTTTCTCTCCTCTGACTCTTTCTCTCCGTTTCGTTTGCCCCTCTCACCTGTCCGCCATCTTGTAACGTCTGTTCCTCCACAGTTCTCTCTTTTCTACCGATTTAACCTCTCGAAGGCTCAGAGGTGCTCTCGGTTGATACTATTCTTAGTCGGCCTAACTCATCTTTTCTTTTCGCGTACCTTTCTACCCGAGTACCCTTCCCCGTTTCCTTTTCTAGCTGGCTCTGTTTAACGACGCCTTTGTCACGTAAATCGATGGTTTAACACACCATCTCAGAGTCTCTTCCCTTCGTAGTAGCCATTTTCGTTTGTGAGGCGAAGGTGAATGAGAACAAAACGAGGAAAAAAAAATTAGGTCGACGAGGTTAGCTTTTGCACGATTCTTTGTTTCTACCTTGTCGTTAAGATGTCATTTGCGAGAGAGACCGACACGGGAAACGTTCGCGTTTGTCGTTAAACTCTTCCGGTTTATCCTACTTATCTTACAATGAAGACGTTCCTGCGCGAAGGTTCGATCGTTCGATTGTTTCTCGTTTCGTCTCGTACTCGTACAATGGAGGAAATGTTCGTGTGGGTGCGTTCGTCGTTTAGCATACTCAAGTGGATGGTATTCGGATGTAAATTTTCTGGTACGATCGAAAGTGCTCGAATGAATCGAGTAGAATTTCGGGCACACCTGCATTCTTACAAAATAATCACTGACGTACCGTGGGGACCACGCCTATTCGTGAAAGACTTTCCTGAGTAGCAGCTTTTACTCGTTTCGTCATGGTACCCGCAAACTAATAATGCTGGAAGTTTTGATGCAACGTTTGAAATGCTTGTCAGCATTTTTCTTGATTAACGGACAGTTCTGTGCATTTTAGGCAACTCGGTAGGTTTTGAAAGGAAGGTCGTTCTAACGTTGAAACTATCTATGACTAATGAAATGTATTTAGAAATGTACCAGGTAAATATAGTGAAAGATTTATCAGCTGAATTCTTCACATTCTGCGGGTGTGGAAAGTCAAAGGAATTTTAGATATGAGTTTGAAGTGTATTTGAAGAAAAATTACGGTTTGGTTATTTCAATTGCTTTATCAAAGTTATTGTTCATTGGTAATGATTATTTCTATTGATGTATGTAAGATTATACACTTTTATGGTCGTAGTCACACTTTTATAGATGGATCAGGCAGATTTAATATTTTGCACTACGATTTGTTTCGTGACTGTCTCCACTGTAATTCAGAATTTAATTGCTAAAATAAAAATTGATCCGTTGATATGAAGCTTATTTTAACATAATATTAATGTTGTAGAAATAATATTGTTACCAGTCGACCGTGCACGCATTATCCTTTCGGACATAATTAAATAGAACACAATTTTATAGAAAAAGTGATAACGTTAACACGTCTGTCAACGAGGACCGCCGACCGTAAAATCTCATCTCTTTTCTTATTACAAACAATTGCCAAGTCTCGGTATCCAGTAACATTTAGTCTACTGGGTGTTTCGTAACAATATTATCGCGCCGCGTTTCATTAATACTTTCAAATTAATAGATTTTGAAAAACTTGAGAATTTCCTATCCCATTTACCTCATCACGAGTGTCACTTGTTATTGCTGGGCAAGGGGTTCGCTGAGAATTGTCGTGAATTGTTCAATAGTGATTAGAAAATATATAAATAATGCGCATTTATAAAATGAGATTTGAAGGAGCGATTTTTATGAATTTTTTCTAGTTGTTAATTCGTTCCGTTGAATTAACTGTTTCATAAATAGAATTCGTTTGTGTCTTTTTAAAAAAGGTGGCCACATTACTGTCAGTATTGTAGAATTTAGTATTTTTAACGTGTGAAATTAACTTTATCATAGCTGACTATTTAACACTAGAACTACCAAGGTAGTCAAAATGACTGGTTTATCACTTTGTAGAAATATTCACCACATTTATAGCGGAATCGTACAGTAGATATTTCATATCTATCTCATAAAACGTAAATTGATTCCTCTTTGGCTGAAGCACTTATTAAAGATAATAAAACATAGTAGATTTTAATGCCGGTAGTTTCTAGCGTTAAAACGTGTGCATTTTCTGTCAGAAACAAACTTGATACGGCAATTCAGAGCTGATGGTAATAAAGATTTTGTTGAACATAACGAGAACGATTGCGATGAGAAACTAAATCGTTAGACATGAATACCCGTTGTTTTTCTAATGGACAAACTCATTATCCACCTTCAGTATGTTAATGGTGAAAACGTGCATTCTTTTCTTACGTAAGAGAAACGTGCATCGATTAAATTCATTCGTGAATTCAAACTTTTTCTTCATCCTAATCCAATGAAACGTTGCTCCATCCATTCACTATGTTTCGCACTCTCGAAAACGTACCATTTACTTACACTCACATTATTATCCGTTTTCACCGAAAGTCATTCGGTCGTCATAAGAATTAGCGATTACAAGGAATTGCGATTTACATTTACGTGTCCTGCATGGAAAAGGTATTTCTGTGAAGGAAGGAGGACAACGAGTCGCATCATGCGAAGAAAGACTCGAGTTATCCTCGCACAGTGGACCCCTCGTAAAAATATCCGATTACGCCATAAACCTACTTTTTGAATTTGTGAAACTTTTTTTTGCCGTTACTTTTGTTATAAAAAAAATGGCACAGTAAGCTCTGGTGTGATTAACGAAACGCGGATGTCTCTTTTACTAGAGAAAATGTGGAAGTAAATTCTACTTGTATACTGAAAAATAGTACTACTATAACTTTAACAGGTTGAGTGCCATGGGGGTCACCGGTGACCGGCGCTATTGAATTGAATGAAATTTTATGTTACGTTTAAATTGCAATATTTATGAATTTTCTAACATATTGAATATTTAAATTTTGGCGTTGAGAAGATGAAGATCTGCTAAACACCGATCAATCAGTGTCCTTAAAATTTCTGTTTTATGAATATGTGATTTTCATAAAAAAAGTTTCACTTCAGTAGAAATGACGAAATAAGGGAAACATCGGTGGCATTCAACCTGTTAAAAAAGTTATGGTTGATTTGTTCTTATTGCAAATGTTATTTTGAGAATCTCCAAGTTATTACACGTAATTTGAAACATGTACAACATTTAACGAATTATCACCGTAAGACATAACAAAATGACTTTTATTTGTTTTGCAAAGTTGCATTAAATGTCGGTGATCTATAAATATGTATGTTATAATATATGGAGTGTTTGATGATCGTTAGCACATCCGATTATGCAGTTAAACGACAATTTTGTAGTTAAAAATTATTAGTCTTATAACTGAGTTCTTTGAAGTTGAATTGAAATAGACTGCCAGTAATTATTAGTACAGTATTTTCTATTAATTAATTGTGAAGTAATTACTATATATACAATAAATCTTCGCTTTCGTAGGTACTCTCGTTTTTACAGTAAAAAGAAATCAAAATTGTTTTACTGAATTTTGTATATTATCTTTATGGTAATGTCCTTATAAAATTGTAAGTTAATCGGCAATTTCATAGATAAAAATTATTAGCCTTATAAATGAGTTCTTTGCAGTTGATTGAAGTAGACTTCTAGTAATTAGTACAGCAGTATTTTCTATTAATTAATTCTAAAATAATTACTACATATATAAGGAATCTTCGCTTTAAGTAGGCACTCTCGTTTTTATAGTAAAAAGAAATCAAAACTGTTTTACTGAAATTTATATATTATCTTTATAGGAACCTCTCTACAAAATTGTAAGTTAAAAATCATAAAATTTCGAAAGCTATAGACTTTTACAACACGGTTATATATAGTTGATGGAACAAACATTAAACGCGTTTTTTAAGAACTCTATTTCCGCAGCTGGTTGACACGATTAAGAAAAAATTGTTGGTTCGATTAACTTGAAATTATAACTATATGTTTAGGAAAAATCTTTTTCTCGTCTGATCCAAAGGCAAGATAGGAAGTTGTAAACTTTTCTTTAATTGTCAACAATTCGGAAACCTTTAGTAGAAGACAGATACCATATCTCAAAGAATAATTATTTTTTCTTAATTGTAGGACAAGCAAAAATTATACATGCACAAAATAAAACCCTCACTAGAATTTTTTATTTCGTATGTATCGCATCAATCGTTAATGAAGAAATTGTGTGCACCGTTCTACTTCACGGTCAATTAAAAGTGTATTTTGGACTGTTCCGAATTGATAAAAATTATACAATATAAAGGAGATATAACTAAACAGCACACACATTTTCAAATTAATTGCCGTTATATTTTTTGCTAAAATATTGGCCTTTATGACCAAGAAAAATCTGCTACCTTAAACATTACAACAAGGTATTGGACATTTTATACACTATCAGGAGAGTTAAGTTATTTTTTAGTTAACTTATTTCTCGCAAAAATATGTACTCTAAAGTTGAAATTGATTCAAGTGCACAGAAGTCTTGTCATAAGACGTCAAACCGCGGAAAGGTGAATCTACTCTTTGTCACCAACTTGCCTTTGTTCTTGAAGAATCAGTTGAAATCGGTATAACAATGAATTCAAAGGACCACTTTCTTCAGCCTCCGAAGAGTGTGAAGGCACGCAATGCTATCTCAGGGTTATCACGATCTCTCGAGCAGTCCCTTTCTTATAGGCCAACTGCCGTTTGCCTCTACGATCTATTATCTTCTCGTCTATCGTTAAAAGCTTAATAATAGTAATAGCTCGTAATAACTTAATGGATTAATGATATCAATATCCCTTCGGCGATCGTTGGACGATAACCTGGCTTCCGTTTCAAGAGAAGCGAAGGTCTATCTTCTCGTAAGTAATATTAATTGATGAACTTTCCTTGCGCGCCGGTGTACTTTACTCGGTCGTAAATTAACAACTTTTCCTTCGCTTTTCGTGCTATAGCGCGAGACTTTTATCCTCGTCAAAAGGTGGTTATAAAAGACGCATGAAAAGCACTTACGACGAGTTTCATGGTGCCAGGGAATTGGTACTGGAGGACGCTTTAAGATCGATTGACTATTCGAGCCACGGTTACTCTATAATTTTCCTGAAATTCTGTGATATATCGTGACGGCCAATCGTGTAAAATATTCTCTCTTTTTCTTCCATTTTTATCACAGCCGAGATACAGTTTTGATATATGGGGGAAAGTTGCACGATGTGTAACGCTCGTCTAAATCATGATTTGTAAATGTTTCTCATTCTTTTCATTATTTTAATGTCGCACTGAGTAGCACCCTTTCTCAGAGACGTAATTTGATACGTTATTGCTTCTTATGTGTTATTTTATTTTTCTATGATTTGATTATAATAGTAATGTATTGTTGATAATTAAATTTTGTAACTGTCGGTAGTGTTAAAACATTTCTTTAGATGCGCTCCAGAGTTAAAACAATTATTAGTTGTGCGTGGATACGAAACTACTTTTCTGTTCTTGTTATATAAGTATTTTACGTATTTCAACTACAAATGTCATTTTTAACGAGTTGCTTCGTTTCTATAGTATACTTTTCATTTGCATCGCGAGTTTAACGTAAAATCTTGTTTAGAATTATTTTTGAAAATGAATAGAAATCTTTGAATAGCAAGTAGTAAAATTTAGGACGAGTATAAATGACTGTCACTGATCAAATTGCTGAGATATAATTTCCTTACATCTTTTTTAAATAATCATTATGAATAAATGAATTGATAATTCATTGAAACAATGTAGAAGTCCAGCTTCTGAAGACCTCGATGATCGTAATATCATTGGAAAACTTGTATTCAATGTCATTAAGTTTCTTTCTTACTTAAAGATAATGTGTTAGTGAAATTAGTGAATTGAGAAGATAAGAAATAATGAAATAAAATTCTTCAAAGACACAAAAACTTTTTCACTTCACCACCTAAACGAAGTTAAACACAGCAGAAGCAAAAATTAACATCAAATTAACCCTTTACCGTTCAATAACGAATAGCATTAATTAACAAATTGAAGATATCAATGAGACAAGACAAAATTATTACTATAATATTAATATTACAATAAATTATACACTATATCAAGAATCATTACATAATTCTTATTTTCCATATTTAATTTTCAATCATTGCGACGATAACAACAAAAATTGATACTGCAAGAGGTTTAAAGTACCCCGTGAAATAGAAGAAGCTACCAAAGTTTCATTCACTATTTCGAAATACACCTAAAACGATAGATCCTAGTCAAAATGATCATAAAAATTGAAAAAATTTCATACGAAGAAACGAGTTTCATCACGATTTTCCATTTCCAACACAAAATCTGTTTAATTATAAAATAACTTGCAAAATGCATCCCTCACTACTTTCCCATACGAAATGCAAAATAAAAGGCGAAGTAACATTGTTCGCCACAAAATATCGAACAATAAAACATGAAATTTCCATCAATGAAGTTTTGCAATTACCGTGACAATGAATAGGTTTAAAATCTGTTTCCTTTTTTCTCACGAATTCGTTCCGTGAGTTTTCGCTCGATGTCCCTTTATAATTAATGGTACGCATTCAACTATCCCGTTCCACGTACCTTCTTCCGCATCCATTTCAATGACTGAAATCGCCTGCAACGTGCACAACATGTATCATGCATTGTCCATATGTAACGGAGCTAAATGGGTTAATATGCACATCCGTATCGTAGCTTACGTAGTTATGTCACTGATGCGAATCTAATTGAATAGATCGGCCTCCTGGGGGTATCTTGGGACTTCAAAAGGTATCAATTGCGTTCTTTCAATTAATTTCATTTAAGTCGCATCAATTCAATTAACCGACACGCTTTTAATAATTCGGCTTAGCGGAAGGATGCCTCTTGTAATTCGTCCTTACAAGTGGTCCCAGTCTGGAGTTGCATTTTGTTTTGTAATTGGAGCTGCATGCAATTGGACGTGTTAACTGTTGTTCGTTTGTTCTCTGTCTTGGATTTAAGTGACTATTATTATACTCCTTTGTTGTACTGTTCATTATTGTTATTCTACGGTGTTATCCGGTAAGGATGAAAAGTTTTTAGTTGAATTTGGCATGACAGAGACTGTAAACAAATTTGTCAAGAGCGAATTTCTAATATTAAATTACTAGAATTTGCAAACAAACTTGGAACGAATAAATTTTGAATATTTTATAATAATTGTCACTTGAATATCCGCTTTGATTTGGAGGGCATGAAAAAATTAGTTCAATTATAATTTGGAAGATTTGTCAAGAGGGAATTTATAATATTATATTACTAGAATTTGCAAACAAACTTGGAACGAATAAATTTTGAATATTTTTTAATAATTGTCACTTGAATATCCGCTTTGATTTGAAGGGTATGAGAAAATTAGTTCAATTATAATTTGGAACATTTGTCAAGAGGGAATTTATAATATTATATTACTAGAATTTGCAAACAAACTTGGAGCGAATAAATTTGGAATATTTTTTAATAATTGTCACTTGAATATCCGCTTTGATTTGAAGGGCATGAAAAAATTAGTTCAATTATAATTTGGAAGATTTGTCAAGAAGGAATTTATAATATTATATTACTGGAATTTGAAAAAAAGAGGGGTAAATTCAATTAGAATATTTTTTAATAATTGTCTCAGGTTTAACGTCCGCTTTGATTTAAAATGAACGAGAAAATTAATTCAATTATAATGAAAGATTAACGATTAATTTTTAACGATTATTCATCAGAAATTGGGATTATTATATGTTGACACTGTAACGTAATTAATATATTTAATTTTCTATTTGGTGATGCAAAATATAATAATTCGGAATACTCCTCCTTGGGCGAATACGTTTAGTTATTTATGAGAATTGTGAATATTATTTCGAGGCAAAATTGAGTGTAATGAAAAGAGATATCGAAATCTTTTTATTATAAAAAGCGATTTATATTATATATAATTAAAGATAATTGACGATAAAAATAGAATCTTAAACTAAAAACATAGCATTATAGAAAAAGCCTCAAACAATTGCTCTGCCAGTAGCTTTTGGAACCAACATTTTTCAAGAATTCCATACCTTCTGCTTAGTCACAATTGTATACACTTCCGTGTCCATTAAATGTCCATTAACTCGCTTCCAATAACACGCGTTAAAGCGTCAGACCGTTAGCCAATGAAAAAAATCTCCCCGTAAACTTTGATCGACATATTTCGATCACCTTTCGGCAACAAAAAAAAATATCCCGTACATTTGTACGCCCCCAAAAAAACACTCTTTTGAAAGCCCACAGTATATTCTCCACGTCTGAAGGAGAGATATTTTCACTTTTCGTGCTATTTTTTTAGACTTTCTCCTACAATTTATTTTGAAAAGTCAGAACACTGCATTGTACTGATCTTTTAAATATATATTTATTAATAAGCTGACTAAATTATATATTTTGTTTAAGTTGAGATGTACAAAATTGAAGCGGATACGCATCATTGATAAAGGCAATCTTCTAATTCTCATCTTGTGATGATTGGCGTAGTTCTGGTTGTTTTAATAGATTGTAACAAAAACACGAGCTGCCATTTTCTTTAGTATAACTGTGGCTACAGTATCTACATAAAACAATGTAATATTTCATTGATTAAAAGATTGGGCGCTCTTTAAACATAAGGGTTTAAACTATGTTTAAAGATACCCTTTTGACGTTGAGGTAACGCAAGTCACATCTAAGGTTCTATTCTTCAAAGTAAAATTTTCAACTTTGCCAAATATTATAATTTAGCTCGTGAAAATCATGAAATTCTTTGTAATTCAATATTTAAAATTCGGGTTTAATCCATTACTTAAAATAGTACTTTTATCATTTTCTAATTGAACTACGGTGAAATATTACAAACGGTTTTAGATATTACAAAAAATTAATTATTTCGGCTTACCGAAATTCATTTATTCAAATTTTAAGTCAATCAGACAACTAGATTTTGAGATATAATGTTAGCCACTTCCAAAAGCATTATTTTAAGAAAAATGCGGTTAAATCTAAGGTTGCAGTTGCAGGAATAGCTACAACAATTTTCCTCAAATTCATTTCGATGGATTCCGGCATATTCTTTGGCAGAAACATTCTTCAAGATTTGTACTTTAACACTATAACTATCAAGGCGATCAAAATGACTAGTCCCCAACTTTTTACAAAAATTCTCCAAATCCATGTAAAAACCATATAGTAAATATGTCACATTTATCTTATAAAACACAAATTAATTGACTCGACCACCTGTTTCAACATTTTCATTTCTCCTTCGCCAAAGTACTTATTCAATACATTTCAATATATTAGATTTAACGCCGATAATTCTAGTGTTAAGTAAACACAAACAAAAAAATTAATTATTTCAAAGCTTAGAACACTAATGCCCTCTTAACACGGCGTTAAATCTATCATATTTCAATACATTAAATAAATACCTTAGAAAACAAGAAATCGAAAGGTGAAAAGGATGATTAATTCAGTAACTTATATTTTACAAAGTGGCCGTAAAACATTTACTCTACGGCTCATATAAATTTACAAAGTTTTTAGAAAAAATCTGGAACCAGCCATTATGACAACTTTGGTAGTTCTAGTGTTAAATTCCATAGTTACTGAAATGAATATTTAGAAATGAGAATTCCATAGATACAAAAAAGGGTCGAATGCAAAACGTTCGATTCGTTCTCCGGTGCCTTTCATTGAGTTCTATCGCGTGAAAAAGTACAAGAAATAAGGCCACTTTCTGTCGTATGTGCAATATGAGGATAAAGTAGTCCACCGTGGGCCACGTTTCCACCGTCGCCTGTTATCTAACACTTTCACCGGGCAAATGCTGATTTGTTTGACGTACGAGCCGGCGACGATTTCAAATTGTATTACAATGTGCCTCGGGCTAACGAGAGTCTGCTACGGGTATTACCGGCGTGATAACTCGCACAGATATTTCTGGTGGCTCGTAATACCTCCCATTAATAGACCGTATGTATATAGATATGTATTTACCACTGATCGGCCACTGCAGGTTTGCACGTGGCAGCGCATCGTGCTCCCGTTTCGATGCAACCGAATCTATCTACGATCGCTTGCACCCGGAAGGCACAATCTCTGCATCGATTATTTGTAATTTTCGTTGTAATTGCTACATGTTCGATACTTAATTATTAATTATTGAGAATCATTTCACGGTTGGTAATTATTGGTGTTGTACTTTAAAGATATTGGTTTGAAATGGAGATAGGTGTATGGGAAAGTTATAGTACTAGTGTGCGATGTTGTAAGCAATTTTATAATTAAAATTCTTTATATTAGATACGTATGGGTAATATCGAATTTTTTATGGTTTAATTATCACTGATGCGAAGAGAATTGAATAGATTCACCTTTTGCGAGTGGTGAATTCAGAGCTATCGATTGCTTTATTTCAATTAACATTAGAAGCTAGTCAAAATGACTGATACTTAATTTTTTCGAAAAATTCTTTGAGTTTATAGGACACCTAAAGAATGGATATTTTACTTTGATCTTATACGAGAAAGGTTATGGAATTTAATATAGACTTATTTAATATATTGAAATTGTAATCTGTAAAACTGTATCTAGTAGTTTAATTTTATGGGTATTTAGTTATATAGCTGTATCGCCATATTGTTGAATGGTTGTGTATTGTTTAATATTACTATTTGAATTAATTATTCTTATAACACGTTGACTTCCATGGGGTCGGTCACCGGTGACTGGCGCTATTGAATTCAATGAAATTTCATGTAACTTTTAAAATGTAATACTTTTGAATTTTTTAACATATTAAATGTCTAAATATTGGCGTTAAAAAGATAAAGGTTTGCTAAATATCTACCTATTAGCGTGTTTCAAGTTTCTGCTTTACAACAATCTATTTTAATAGAAAAGGTTTCACGTCAGGAGAAAGGACGAAATTAGCAAAATAACGTGTGAAAGGAAACACGCGCTACCATTTTATATTATTCTATTGTTTGGTTTTAAAACAGCCGTGTGCATTTTTGTATAAATTATCTATACATTTATGAGACCTTGGGTGTTTATGGGTCACCAGATTATCAGTAATTCTCCTTTAGATCTTTTTGCAAGAGATTCGTTTTCTGTGATTTTCTGCTTATATTTTCTTCATGCAATTCATTTCTACTTAATTTTACCGTGCCGACACTTCTGCTGTTTTATTATAAGCAACATTAAAGTGTTTTCAAATCTAATAATTATTTTCATATTAGTTGTAAATGAAAGAAGTTTATGACGATTTGCTTCAATTTTGTTAGAATAATATACCATGCTGATATAAGTTACTAAATTTTCGTAATGTCCAGGAAGCTTAAAATCGATAAACATTTACAAAAACACACAATTTGTAGTCGGAAGGTCAAGACCTTTTCCTCTCAGAGTGTGGAACAAACTTTTCCCGGGGCGACTATGCAAATTTCTTACGGATGTTAATTAGATGTGCAGCCGTACATTTCATTAGCCATGGTAAATGCATTCTTACAAACTTGTTGTAGATTCTGAAGACAGTCTAAAATGGGACACGAGTAAATCATTTTATAAGTCTTTGCTTGCCATTTGGCCCTATGTTTTTTATATTTTCTGCTGTAAATTTATCTCATTCCACTCCTTTTGTTTCTCTGCTTTCAAATTCCCAAAATATGAAACATTTATACTTCAAAATTCGACTTAAGATGGAAAAATATTGTATTTAAAATTTAATGAGAAAATGCTACACACATTGCTACGTATTTGTTCAATATTAACCAGTTAGCTGTGTTTGACGAGTATACTCGTCATGCGTAAAAGCTACCACTGGTTATATAAATTGTAATTTTGACGAAAACTAAAATATATTCGTAAATGTCGAGATGTTTGGAATATTTTAAGGCCACGACGGAATAAAACGAATAACTAAAGGGTATAAATAATTTGAAATAGATTTATGCTCATCTCTCGATTTGCGTGTCCCAAAATTCAAAAGAATTCTCGCCACAGTTAACTGGTTAATATATGAACACAAAAACTTAATTCCTTACAGTAAATTGCTAATATATTTAGAATTTTGATTTTGACTGCATTATTCCTACATATATAAATTTAACAATGATTACATTTATATTGTACACTTTCAACTAAAATTAGTAGCATAAAAGTGCTTTCACAGCTTCACATTCCCCTGGTTCTTTTAACACCGCAGTTTTTAGAAAATTGCAATTTTCTTTTCCTTCAATCATGCTAGTCACTTGTTGCAAGGCAAGAAGTTATTCTAGAAAGTTGCATGAGATCGCTTACTTAACCCCTTACCCAACGATCTGTTTTGTGAATCCCACCATTTCAAAACTGAATTGCTAAAATAGAAATTGATCAATGATTCTTGATATATCGTATAATCCAATATAATATTAATATTGTATAAATAATATCAGTGCGTCACGTTTCATTAACATTTCCAATTTCATATGTTTTGCAGCATTTGAAAATTGCTTACCCCATTTACCTCATCACAAGTGTCACTCGGCATTGTAGGACAAGGGGTTAACTAATTCAATTATCTCCCACATAATTTTCTCCACATATGTAAAAATACCCTTAAAATATCCCAGATAATTGTCCTAAATCTAAGTTTCTCATAAACATCATAAATAAATCGCAATATTAAACTTCAAAGGCAATCTCCGCCATTCTCAAAAGCTCATCGATCCCTGAGCGCGACCTTTCCATGTTACGCGAGGACGTTAATTAGTTCTGCAGATGCGAATTCCGTCAGTGAGTGTACGACGTAGCAATTCGATGCAACTATTACAAGGTTCTACGGGAGACCTTCGTATCGACGTCCACGTATCGATAGGTCTTTGCATGCGTACGGTGCAACGCTAGGTGCAGCTAGTGCAGTAGGTGCAGAGGTATGTAACGCACGTAATCAAACGCCATGCGCGGCCTTCGATCGGCGCGTATTGCTCAAAACATTGTTGATTATACAACCTAGACAGCTAAACAAGTTGCTGGCGATAATTGTTTCTCGCGAGAGACCGGCACCAGGAAGTTCTTGCTTCCCGATCTACAGGGTGTTAAAAAGGATTTTTGTCTTTGAGGGTGTATATTTATCTTTCAACCATTTGATGAACAACGGATGCATATATGTGGCCATAGAAGAAATATGCTTGTACTTTATCACTTCATATATACACGATTAGAATTGAAAAATTGAAATATAAATTTTTAAGATTATCCTGAAAACTGCACAGTTACCGATTTACTTTTCAACCTTACACACAAGTATTATTACACAGAAATAAAAGAGATACAGTAATTCCCCCTATAACACGGTACTCTTATAACGCGTTTTCGTATAACGCGATTTCATGTCCCTCGTGTAACACGTGTTTTCCCCCATATAACGCGGGGATTTCCCACGGTTATATTTCTGTACTGTGAAATTTATAATGAATTTGTACATAATCAATTTCGCACAAAAACAAAATAGAAAACGAAGAATCATTAGATAGTGAATTTTCAATTAATATAGACGAACAAGAAGGTATGCTCTTAAGTAAAGAAAATAACAAAGATTCAAATTGTGAAATCTTTGAACATTTTTTTAAAAAAAGATGTCGGTGGAACGTTATTTTAGATAGCTCCGACAGCGAATAAACATGTAATATAACTATTTTTGGAATTATGTAATTTTTTTGAAATTAACTGTTTTTTAGTTACATATGTATAAGTTTTTTATTTAAAATGTTCTTAGTTTGATTTTAATAAAATGCACATATTTCGCACATATTTAGTTTTTCCTTAATATTCGATTTACTTGAATCATTTGTACATAACGCGTTATACGGGGTCATAGAGCGCGTTATACGAGAATACTCCTACAACGCGTTTTCCTATAACGCGGAACGAATCTACCGTGTTATAGGGGGGATTACTGTATTATCAAATATGGTAAACTTATGTTAGGGGTACCAAAAGGTAATCAAAATTTTTGTTTGCTGGCGAAAAACATTTATTTATTAAAGAAATCTTAAATAATAATTAACATAATAATTTACATAATTTTCTAACACTTTTTGCCAGTGTAAAGGTAGTTGTTCGATTCCCTTTTTTACACACTGCGTACGGCACTTTGCTCTTTCAATATGCCCGCAGATTTTTGAGCACTCCACAGATTTGGTATGTTTTTTATATCCTATTATTTTGTACTCTTTTGGAAATTCGATATATATTTATTACGGTAAAAGTATTTGTCATAAGAATATTTAAAGCTATGTTGCCTTAGTAAAGTAGCAAGAAGTATCGAGTAGACGGTTTGCTAAATACGAGATATCTCGTTACCCGTACGCAATGTGGTGCAAAAGTCCTTCGATTTTGTGTTGAAAAACGTTTCCAATCACGTTTCCACTTTTCCAATTTTGATCACTTTTCGGTACCCCCAATATATTTAATATTCACGAGTTTAACCCTTAAATGCGCGATTTTATTTTTTTAATCAGAAAAAATGTTTTTAATATCCATGTATAGTTTAGATTATAGGAAAAATATTTAAAAAATTCTTTTGAAAGAATTCATCTTCTAAATTACCTGAAAATCCTTTGTTGCATTTATGCAACACTGGGCGTTCCTAGGTAAGCAGATGTATGGGGAATTATTGACTCATGTAAATAGAATAAAAAAATATTTTAGTACTTAATTATAGTTCTATTTATTATGATAGTTATAAAAACAGTTATTTTCTCTATTATAACAAAGACCGAGGAAAGTTATTCCAATATCACTTTTTTCCGCGCCGATGAAAACCCGCTAAAACTGACAAATAATTAAAACATTTGAAAGTTGGTGCCACTGCACCTGTCACGAAATTTACAAAGTATACTCTAGTCTATGACAACGTTCGTTCAGAAATTGTAATCCGTTCAGATTTTTTTTTATTCTCATAGAATTAGTATGTTGCAGAAATGCAACTCCGCGAATTTAAGGGTTAATACAGTCCCTAGCGAAGACAACGTGATGTTCGTCTCGTAACAATAGGTAAAAAGTTCAACAACCGTAGTGTCAGAGAAGTGAGATTCCACATCTTTTTCTACCACCCTATATTTAACTGTAAACCTGAACTACTTCCCGTAGGAGTTGTACACAACTATTATTCAGCCTAAACAGTCTCCTGGTAGCGAGAAGTTGGCGCGAGCGACGATTAGATTGCTCGTAGCTCATTTCTCGGTACATACAATACGCGTGCTGCCAGCACCGTTTCTACTACCGGTTACCGGTTCTGTCCGTTAAATAAATCCGCTCTAAATTGGCCGCGAAACAAGAAGGCTAATTTGTGTAAGAAGTTTCAAATCGGAGTTAATCTATCACAAATTATGACTGGATAATACTCAATTTAGAATGCCGCTTGTGCAATGAGACAGGAAAATCGTTGACTTCCTGTGCTCAAAGAGATTTAACTGTACGAAATATTTTCTTCTTTTCTTTCTGCCTTGATGTATTTCTATCTGCTTGACATTTCGGCTCATTGATTGATGTAAATGTAAAAGGTAAGAAGAAATTACTCGAATGAACTCGAAAAAAGCGATTGAGTGTTCTGCTATTCTGGAAAAGCATGTTGTTAGCAATTTCAAAGGGAATTCAATTGAGAAGTTTGTGGTTTTGGATTATTAGAAACGGAGAATCGTTATTGTCGATGGGATTAATGATTTTTGCGTTTATTTGCTTGGTTTCTAGTGCATGTTTAAATGGAATCAGTGTGTATACCTTTTAATAATCTGGGGAATGGATAAAAATCTAATCGTAATTAAACAGAGCATGCGGATAAAGTTTAGCAAATATTTGAAGTTGAGGTTTCATATCAATTAATTGTGACGGTGCGCTCCAACATTCAGACAAGGTAATTGTAAAACATAATAACTATAGTACAGATATATGTAACTATATTTCTGGTGTTTAAATATATTTAAAGTTTGATAAATACAGCTGATAAAGGGGAATGCAAGGTAAGGTCTTTTTTATTTGCTAATTGTTACAACGCGTGGGAAATTTATAATGACATATTTTGTCCTATAACAATTATTTAGTAAATAATAAATAAAATACCGACACATCGTTTTGCAGGTGTAAACAAATTTAACCGACAAAAGATAAATGTGTAGTGTTAGTAATGAAAAGAATTAAATTCAATTATTTTAGATATTCTATTATAATAAATAATTATAGTAATCAAAAGAAGTCAATTATTGGTCGAGTTTTACGGATTTAGACTAATATTGCGTCACACGGTATCCTAAAAAACACGAATTCCAACAGAGTGAAATGTGGAAAAGAAAGTTCGACGGCAATCGCTTGAAAACCTTGTCGTTCCTTCTACTTCCGGCGAGCATCAGTTTTGCGTTAAATAGACCACATCGATACGCCATTTAATACTTCGAACGATTCTCGGAGCACCGATACTCGTTAATGTCGCACCATCAAATCGATTCACGAACGGTCGAGATGAAAAAAAAAACTGAATAGAAAATATCTCCGAATGCGTGAACTCGTTTCTCCTCGAACCTTGAGCGAGAACCGTTTACATTGGAATTTCTTTTCACTTCTATTGTATTTAATGGGTCGCAATCTTTGAACTATCTTTAACAAATGTTTTTAATAAAAAGTTTATTAAATTCTTTTTTCTAATATATTCAATCGATACGTTCAATATATCAACACTATTTGTAG
This sequence comes from Cerceris rybyensis, assembly GCA_910591515.1. NCBI lineage: Eukaryota > Metazoa > Arthropoda > Insecta > Hymenoptera > Crabronidae > Cerceris > Cerceris rybyensis. Next base: position 12,614,057 of record OU342795.1, read on the forward strand.
CAAATAATCAGTATTTCTAATGAAATAGCAAACATTTATAGCTTAAAAAATTAATGCGTAGCTTTCACAAACTTCACTTACATTCAGAATTTCATCATGTAACATCGGCGTATAATTTTATAATAAGTAATACTCTTGCACCATGATTTTCATGGCCATCTATAAACTTTTTTTTCGGTTGCATCACGAGTATTCTGCAATTACATTCCAATCGCTTTCTCAGATGCCATTTGACGTCCTCGTGATCCAATTGACGTATCCCTGACACCAAATAATAGGCGAAACCTTAGCCAAGGACTTTCAAATTTTAACACTAGAACTACCAACCACGTCAAATTGACTCGTTCTCGATTTTTTCCAAAAATTCTCCAAGTTCATAGGACAGCCATAGATACTCTACGTTGCTCTTGTAAAACACAGATTATCGAATCGATCATCTTTTCTACCTATTGATTTCTCTTTTTCCAAAGTACATATTTAATATATTAAAATATAGTAGATTGAACGCCGGTAGTTCTAATGTTAAAACACCTCAGCGTTCAGTCTTGATTTAAGTCATTGCGAGATCTAACCAAAACGTTTCTCTGTAACCAAAATGGTTGCGGACCTTAATTCAGAATTATCAAAGTATGGAAAATTCAAGCGGTAAACTTAGACTTAATTCAGAAGTTTCCCTGAAATCAAGTGCTTTAAAACTCCCAGCTTAGAAGTACCAAGATATAAACGTGTAAACGTGAAACCCACACATAACTCAGGTATTCCCTTAAAATCAAATTAACTCTTTGCTTTACGATTTCTTTTGTCACCGAGCGCCCAATAGCTCCGAATTAATTGTTGGAATAATAATCTATCACTCATCTCAGATATACTGATATACGTTAACGCAATATTAATAACAAAGAACTAATTTCAACGTCTCTTCATCTACAGATATTTTCTATTTAACAGCTTTTGATAAACTTGCAAATTTTCTATTCCATTTACCGCATCACGTGTGTCACACATCATAGTAAGGCAAGGGGTTTATCCATGAAATATAATGCCAAATTCAATCATTTAACTTTCAGACGCCCCCTGAGAACAAACGATTCAAAAAACCTAACCCAGAACAACCAAAGTATAAACCATCCAAGCGTTAAGCCTCTTTCAACCTCAATCAGTCGAATTTCACGGCATTCACCGTTGATTTCTTCCTCGTAAAATAATAAAAACATCATTCCCTTGTTTTCTACACCATTAAAAAGTCCAATCGTAAAAATGTCCTTTTCTCAGTCAGAAAAACTCGAGCTATAAAACCACCGTGTCTTTACACCTCTTGAATGTAGAACTCGAATGCGATACTTCCTATTTTATTCGCGTATCTTGTTTATCCTTTGATCGTCCGCATTTGACCAATCGTTTCTAAACGCCGAGGAAAACGTAGCCGTATTGCGCTGTCGAGAATGAAGAAGGAATAGCGGGACGATAGACAATGCGGCAGCGAGAGAGGAACGCAGTCAGAGGAATCGCGAATCATCGGAGGCTGAGATGCAGTTCGAGAAGCTAGGCTTCTCGGTTAGCATCTGTCGTTACATGCTACCACGCTATTAATGTACCCGCTAAGAAGTCTACGGTTTTCAAGCACATGTCGGCCTTCGTTTGTCATCGTGACATTTTACGGCACTCGTGAGGATTACCAGGGGCGTCGTAGCGAGAAACATCCTTGCAATGCGGATTTCTGTCTGCTTTGTGTTCGATTATAATTCATACTTCGAGGGCATCGATAGAGAGAGATAATTAGTCTTGGAGAGTTGAAGTTGTTTGTACGTGGTGAAGTTTGGCACTGACTTCATTTTCAGAGAATTCTTAACACTAGATTTACGGATGTTGATACACCTATTTTGATGAAGTAAGCCAATTTCACTCATACAAGAAAATTGTAGTATTTTGCAAAGAAAATAGTTTCAATTCAATTTAAATGAAAGATTTATTATTAAAAAATTAACCAATTAATATATTTTATATATATAGTAATGAAGTTATTAATGAGTCGAATTGACTCCGTAAACCTAGTGTTAACTTTCGGTTTGACAGGTTTCTAAAAAAATGTGAATGTTGGGTGTGGAATAAAATAATGGATAAATAGAGAGGGAGTAAAATAGTTTTGAGAATGGAGAAGAAATGGGAAGAAAAAGCGTAATGAGTAGGAGAGAAAAGTGTTTTATATTGATGATTGCTGTGATTGATGTTCAATTATTTGATGGTAGATAATGACTGAGGTTGTTTATCGTTTCATTAACTCCTTGATGCACAATAACGAGTGACACAAACGGAATGGTAAATCTTGAAGTGTTTCAAAAATTATTAAATTAAAAATATTAGTGGGTCACGATAAAATAAAATAAATTCTATATCTGCACTCTGTATCCGAAATTAGGGGTAGATTGTTGTTTCAACAATTAATTCAAAGTTATTGTATATTCAGCTACAAATGGAATTGCAAGAAGTTAAAGCCCATTTGCAGTCATTTCTTTTTGCAATAAATGGAAACACGTATTTTAACACTGGAGCTGCTTGGGTGGTCTGACAATGAGTGATTTGTACTGAATCTTTTGGGAATAGTCCAGAAAGTTCTAACGCTGTTTCTTTTCCACTTTTCTACGCCTATTTTGTAGACTGAAAGTGATTAAGTCAATCAAGTTTTATGCTTTTTCCATTTCTTGTATTCAAATTTATGCATTTGGCATTTTTAAATGTATTAGATTAACTGTTGGCAGATCTGGTGTTAAGATTCATTATTCGATTGCACAAATAAACAGAATAAAATAATTTGCATAAATGTGTCTCGAAAATGAACGCTGCAAGTTTTAAAATTTAATGCACTTTTACACAACTTGTAGAACTTATTTTTTAAAATTTGTTACTTAGAAAACGAGAAGTTCTGTTGAGAATATATCACGTGTGTGTCACGTGTCACGTTTATAATAGAAAGATATTACTATTAAACAGTTTACAAATCAATATTTAGGTATAAATAGGAAGCTAATAGTTTGTAACGCTAATTTGTGATCTGTAATTTCATTTTATAAATCTATGTTGTCCTTAACTAAGTAGCACATTTACATTAGCATATGTTAACTTTTTCATTGTAGACAGCATTACTGCTACAAATAATAAACAATATTTTGTTATTTTGTATGAAATCGACAGCGAAGAGAAATGTAGAGTTTACAACCTGACGTTTCGTAAGACTTCATACAGTAAATGTTTCCTCGATAATTCCATTGCCATTATTTATTTCATATTCAGTTTTTTTCTATTTATCGTCGCAGCAACAAAAAGCAGTTACTCAATTCTTTCGTTACTTGACTATAATTCTTTCCGTTCTTCTTCTATGATCATTGACAATATTTTTATAATTTTTTCTTGAAATTCTTTCCCTGTATCTGTTAGTATAGCTAGATATTATCATTTTGCTCTGCACTTCTTATCGTCACAACGATTTCTAAGAATGTTATTTAGCTGTACATCGATTCAATTTCGTTGCTGACAAACCACCGGGTGGGCAGAAATAGTAGGATACATAAAACTAATTTTTTGCTTACCTAAATCACATGTATTTCTAACCGTAATCAACCGTAATTTTCTATATAGAAGAATCTTACGTGTACGAGAAAAATAGAAGAAGAAAGCAGCGCGATTGACCCTTTGCCGTGCCATTTCTTTTGTGATTAAATATGCTATAACTCTGAATTCATTACTAAAATAACAATCTAGCCCCTAATTTCGGATATATAGTAATTGACTTAACGTAATATTGAATAGCATAGAATTTTATTTCACAGGACCCACTGATATTATTGATAAAATAATTTTTGGAGCACTACAAAATTGATTATTCCATTTATCGCGTCACGAGTAGCACTTCTTATTGTACGGCAAAGGGTTAAAGAAAAATTCGTTTTTCCACTACGGTATGTCGATTCATACCCACAAATTTAACAGAGTACCGAAGAAATATTCTACTTTTTCTTTTTAACACTAGAACGACCAAGCAAGTCAAAATGACTTGTTCACATTTTTTTCCAAATATTCCCTGAGTTTCCAGGAGAGTCTTAGACCAGAAATTCAAAGTTGATCTTATAAAACACAGATTACTTAACCGATCATATTTTCCATCCCTTGATTCCTCTTCTTCCAATGTTATTATTTAATATATTTAAATATAACAAATTTAACGTCGGTCGTTCTAGTGTTAATAATCTCGAGTTATCAATGTTATCATAGGTCTCAAAAAATTTCTTTCACTTTCGTTATCACAATGAAAAATCTCTGCCCAAATAGATGGTCCAATATTCATCCCTTAACCTTTTGCGATGTCGAGCAGTACTCGACATAGATTTTCACTTAAGTTCGTTTTCTGACAATTTAATATCGAGTTTCTAATTCTCCAATGATTTAGTAATGTCACCTAAATGTCCGTCGATACCTATAGTTATTAATATCGTTTAAAAAAATGGATAAACAACGATAGAAAATATTGCAAAATTAATTTGATGTAGCTCACTACCAAAATTAACAAAACAATTCCGAAAAGAGTTAATACACATCACAGAGCTAGCAGATTAAAATTCCTCTGTCCAAATATTTAATATTGATCGATGATTCGATACTGCAGAATTGCAATGATTTTCTTCCAGTGCAATAGTTCTTTCAGCAGCATTCTTTGTCGAACGTTTATTACAGCTTCGGTGGATGTTGATTTTGCGGGCGCGAAGGTATTTCTGCACAACAGCTGTGACATTACATGGCACAGTAGAAAAACATACATACAGCGTGCAGGAAGAGGGCGATGGAAATACTAATTGCGTCATTTTTACAACGATGAAACACCTTTATTGTACCCACAACGAAGAAGTGAAATGTTTGTATTTAAATGTCAACCGAGTGACGAAGGAAAAGGTTAACTTTCTTCGCCGACAATTCTCGTTAACTCTGATTTTTAATATGTCCCATCAAGATACGCGCAATCGGATGATCTGTTCCCGGATTCATTCGCGATATTAGAAATTGCAGTTGCCAGACGGATTGCTCGTTCATTGCCATCTCGTTTTCGTTTTGAATTTTATGACGCTTATCTGTCTTGATTTCACTACGTTAATTATATTGGCTTGTACCGTAAATTATCAACGGTAATATGATAAATTTTCGCGTTTAATTAACACATTGCGCCGAGAAGATCTTCCGATTTTGCTGAAATATTGCTGTACGATCGAGGAGAACTCTCATTTTGCTTAATGTATTCAAGACTCGGTATGGCATCCTATACGTGTAAACACATAAAAATATGTTTTACTGCGTGGGATGATCATACGGCCGAAAGTTTACAATATTTATTAATTTCCAGTCATATATCGAGCCTATATTCGACATAGCTTTCTATAGTAATTAATTATCTATTGAGTTATAGGAGTCTTAACTTTGGAACGCAAAAATAATTTTATATTATTATGTTAAAGTTTTTCAGCATTTATAATAATTTTTTTAGTTAGATGAAAGTAAAATAATGAACAGTCAAGAACTTCAAAAAATTCATTTCACTTGGCTGAATGAAATTGGAAAACCATTTCAAATTGCAGAAGACAGAAATATAAATTTAAACTTTTCTACTTCGTTATTTGCGAAAAAATTGCAAAACAATTATTCTGCACATTGGTGTACACTGCAATATGTACATTTTGCCGCTTACGTAAATAGCGTTATTAAAATTGATAAAGTAATGATTTTATATTTTGCATATCTTTCAGTACTAATTTAAAATATATATTTACATATCTAAAATTGATAACTAATTTAACTAATTTAAAATCTATATATTAAAGTAGTACTGAAGGATGGGCGAAATATGAAATCATTACTTTATCAATTTTAATAACAATTTTACACAATTGGCAGTTGGAACATCCTATGTTTTTTATGAGACGCATGTGCCCTTAAGTATCAAAGTTATGAAATTATCAATTAAGAATCTAAGAAAAATGAATTTATCAATTACATCGCACCATATTCCAGCAATGAAACGAGACAGTATAATCTAAAACAATCATGTTACAATTATAAAAATTAAATTGTTTGTTGAAGTTGACTGCCGCGTCATTCAACACAATTCAGATCAATTTAACTATAACAGTAAACTAACTCGGTTGACCTGAGACATATTTGCAATTTGTGCACAATAAATTAATTATTTTATTGGCAGAAGCAAATGTTCCCTGAAATATTTTATCACAAAGTACACGGTACGTAATTATCTACCCTTAATATTGTTACGGCGCGTCATAATCAAACAACTCAAATATTACAAAATAATGTCTCTATTTTGACGGATCCAAACTTCTCGCTCAAAGACAACTCTTTTCTTCTCTATTAAATCTATAGTAGCATTTGCAGTTCCTTGTTATCATTCTCATAATCGATATCAAATATAGGAGAGGCAATTTCGTTACAATAATTCGTAACAATATTATATCGGTTGCTGGAGGGTAGAAACGAGTTATGTTGTTAAAAAGAACATGTCAGGGGGTTATCTGTGAGCTTGTATACCAGTCGGACATATTTATACGAATCTAATTATTACATTTACAAATACTGTATTAAATCATTAAGCCTCGTGTATTCAAAAATATTTCTTAATTTATCCAAACATAAACATCATATACAACGTTTAATTATATTCATAATCCACTAATCACAAAAGGGTTAAATATATCCCATGACGCAACAGTATTTTAATATTTTTTCAATAAATTTGTGAACCTGATAAATTTCGAAATTTCAAGCCCTCTCATTTTTTCCCTTTTGTAACGTAAAGGGTTAAAGTTCACCCAAACAAAATCTCTATCACCATTTCAACCTATCTTTGGTATTCAACAATAAGAAAGTCCTTGTAAAATGTCCATAATAATGATTCTCACCATTGGAGAAACGTTGTTACGCGAATTTATACGGCACAGCCGGTGGATTTACTGTTCGATGGAAATTCGGTGTGAATTGAGATTGGAATTAAGCTGAACAATACGCTGTGTTCGCTTTCGAAGCAGTCGGAAGTCGTGTCGTTCGGTTTCACAGAGGCAACGACTTGTAATATTTCACAACCGTTATTGGTTTCGGTCTCTTAACGTCAATTTCGAGTTTACCGTTACCGGCAGGACGACAATAGGCAATCCGCATTCTGCGAACGAGTATCCATGCGTTCATTAAACCTTTGACAGACGGCTTTCTTTCGGGTAATAATTCCTTGTCGAATCATTTGCATTTCAATCGATCGAGTTGTGGTTTAGTAAATGCGGTAGAGATAGCACGTCGTTGATAATTATTGGTAGAAGACTTTCAAATGTGATCTAATTGCAATTATGCCACACTTGTGGAGAAATTCGTCGCTCTTAGAAAATTACAGAGTCTAGAAATTATGATTTGCTGTTACAATAAGTAAGGTATAATTATTGATCAGTTTGTCAAAGAGTGTTATGTTCTTCCAAAATGTTTTCAATAGTTATTATTTGCCCGTTAAGGATTTCATTAAGGAAAGTTTTATTGCAAGATTAATTAAAAAATGTACATATGATCGAATATTTTATTAGCGTAAAAAAAATTTTTAACAGTGGTCAGTTTATGTTAACCTTCCATAAGTCGAATCTTTTTTCATGTTTAAAAATTAAGCGTTGTATGAAAAAGTGAGAAATGTTATAAACAGAGTTCTAAGCATTTAATAGCAAAGAAAATTGTAATTTATAAGAATTAAATTATAAAAAATCGTAAAGTTAATAAGAGAATCTCATAATAAATGCACAGATACAGCCTGTGTACATTTTAACCCACTAATTACTTTTTCATTTAATAATTTAGCAGCAATATTCTGGCAAACTCTCAACGAGTAGATATTTTGCGAAATTTCAATGTTCATCAATATTATTAATCACCAATCAAATCAATATTATAATTTTATAGAAATATTACAAAAACAATCTGTGGTGCTTGGGATATTCAATTTTTAATTTCATACGAATTGAAATATTTTTCCATGTAATTACAATATTGCACGGTTACATGGCAGAGCGAAATGAAACGAGAGACAATGGAATTGAGAATGAAAAATATGTGTCAAGCTCCCCTAATATTATGTTTCTCTCGCATCTGCAATTCAACTAAAAGCCCACCATGATGTACGTGCTCGAAAGTGCGCCATTCAGAGGAACATATTTCATCAAGAGGATTAATTGAAGCAGAAATTGCATATAAATGAATCGCGTGGATGAAATCGACCCAAACTTTTACCTCTAGAACATAAAACCTTGAGTACGTTTGTCTTCGAAGGGGGCCTCTTGGTATTTTTTCTAACAAGCGGAAACTGACGATTTAGACAATTACGTTGAAATGAAGCGATATGAATGTTACCAGTTTCAAAATGGAGAAAATTCTAACATTGATACATTTACGTACCTAATGACTTTGAGGTCATCAGCGATTGATTTTTCGTGAACCTTCTTTCCCCTTTGAATACTTCTGAGATTTTTCATGGTTTTGAATGTTTAACAGGCAAATCTATCTTTTTGCGACCTTAAAAAACAAGCAATTGTTCTGTCATTTTTGCACGTCATCTTCTTAACAAGCCAATTCGGAAATACTCGAATTCAAAATTCCAGAAAATCGTAAAATTTAGCTTTTGCAATTTAACTTCGAATATCCTAAAGATTAAAAATATGAAGATTGAAATGGTTTTATTGTTTTATTGTAGAGAAGTAAAAATTTAAACTATATTATATTTAATAAAAAAAGAACTTGTTATACAAAAATCACATGGGTAGCGAAGAGGTGCGGAAGATTGAATGGATGACATCTTGTTAAGTGTAGGTGCTTTATGATCGTAAAGGTGACCTTTATTCTTTTTAGTCGATCTCAAATGTCACGGTCAACAATGTGAAGCATTCTCCGGAAGAAGAAAGCTAAGAATACATCTCATTATGTAATGAGGTTTTATTTCAGGGTTTTGTTTAGTTTGACATTCGATCAATATCTGTAAGTCGTAATTTCACGAATGCAACCATCGATCGAGGAACTTTTATGAACGTGCAACCGATATGGGTCGAATGTGGAATTGAACGTGTCACGAAATTCATAATTGAACATTGTTACGGAAGCAGAGTTTAAAATTTTTAAACAATGAGTTCTTCTAAATCTATTGTCATTTTTTGAAAGCTGTTTTTAACATTAGAATTACCGGCGTGAAATATGTTATATTTCAAAACATTATAATATATTATAGAATATTAATACTAAATCTACGGTAGCCGTCAAATTGACTGGTACTTACTTTTTAAAAAATTCTTCTCAAATTAGAGTAGTAATGTGGTAAATATTTCATGTATATTTTATAATATACCAATTACTTAATTGTTCATACTTTCTACCACTTGATCCATCTTTATGTCAGATACTTACTTAATATATTTACTATTAATACATATACTTACTTAGAAAAAAGAAGAACTAAGAGGTAGAAGAGATAATAGATTGTCTAAATATCTTCTATGAGATGGACGTAGAATATTTATTGTATGGCTGACCTATAAACTTGAAGAATTTAAACAAAAATTGGGAACCAATAACTTTGACTGACTTTGTAGTTTAGTGTTAATATAATATGTGCAATCCGTACAGCTAAAAATTCACCTGAAATTATATTTTTTTAATGTTGCTACAAATATGGTAGAGAAAAACTACAGCAAAATGAAAGAATAATTATCTAATCATTGAATTGTTCGTTCGTCTAATCAGCACACGTGTAGGTCACAAAAGAAGAAAACCAGGTCTTGGAACAGTTCTGAAAATAACTGTTTCAAACGGTTATATAAATGTTCTGATTAAAACGATTATGAAGATCCTAAACTTCAGACTACATCAGTTCCATTTACAGTTCTTACGTCAGTTTCAATATAAGTTCTATAAATTTTATATATAAATATTCGTTTTCCTCTTTATCAATTTATTTCCAATAAAATCACAATAAACTTAAGTTGTTACATGCATAAAACACGTTGTTTTGTTAGTATAATATTATTTTGTTAAACAGTTAGAAACAATTACTAAAGGAAATTAATATTATTTACCAAAAAATTTTGAACGAGGCAATGCACATCTTAAAAAATAATGGTTGTTTATGATTTACAACCAACATGCAAGCTAATATAAAAACTAGAAACTGATGTAGTTTGAAATGTAGGTTCTTCGTGACAGTTTTCATATAAAATTAGATTTTATTTATAAAAAGGAAAACCTTAATCCGTGCGTAACAAGTTAATGCTTCTACGAATCATTAATTTCGGGATTCAGAAATCAAACTAGACGTCGTAATTAATTCCAAAACTCATATGTAAATTCGTGTTAACAGCATAGTCTTATCATATTTACTTTTGAATTTTTTAAAACTGTGCAACATCTACGTAAAGTTCTCGCGTCGAAAATCCCGGTTGTCAAAGCCAAAATGACTACAATAAAATTTTAAATGGAAACGGTTAATTTTTCAAATGAGTTTTGCAGGTAATTTTTTGTACAATTCCACAGCAAAACAAAGAATTAAGGTTTCTCATTTGAAACGGAAAATTAGATAACCTTATCTCTAATAATTAAATCTTATTATCTAAAACAGTTTCTTGCTTACTGGTAAATATGATGGATAAATATGAGTATTCATATCCGACATAATATCCGCGATCATACAATCGTGAGAAATTTTAAATGTACATTCAGATCGAATCGAGCTCCCGCGACCTTAACATCACCGACCTCCACAATGGAGAACCGTCCTCCTCACGATTCTGCTTTTGGATCTTACTTGGAGAACACTTTTACTTCCGCTATGACGCAACTATTACCTACTCCTAGTCGAGAGACATCATTTGGGAAGGTCATGCCCGATGTGAAAACGCCAGAAACCACGGTGGGAATATCTCTAGTTTATCCTTCTGTCTATGAGAAGCTGCAGGAACAATAATACTCGAGAAATTTATGAGAATAATAACTGACTTCTTACTTTCGATAGTTCCTACTATCACTTTATATGACCTATCGACTCACAATGGAAAAATTCAGTCTGGCAGATACATCAATTGTTATAAACATTATAACAAAGAGAATCTACAATTGGGCGTCTTTGGAATCTATTCTAAATTATTCTATTGGAATATTATTACTCTATTGAAATCTTATGTAATAATTAGACTTCGGATGTTTATGCATTTATGACAAAATGAATTCGGCTAAAATACACAAAACGAACATAATATAAAAATATATCCGAAATATCTAAAGTATGGTATTCGTTGTAACATTTATCGAGTGCAAGTAATCCCTAAATAGGTTCCTTCGTCTTAACTGCATTTGTTGAATTTGAAATTTGCATAAACATCCGGAGTCTAGTAATAATAGTTAAACATTTCAGAAAAGAGTGTCAATCAATTTATAATGTCGTATATTGTTACAATATACTGTAAATTGCAACATACATTTTTTAGATTTGTGGCGTATTGTATTGGTGTTCCGGTGTCACTTACATGCCATAATTACGAACCTATATCGCAAATGCTCAATCTCCTAACTCTTGAAAAAAGGCGCGTGCTATCTGATACTTTATTTACGTTTAAATTGTTTAACAACCTAATTGTCTGTCCTGAATTACTTTCGTTGTTTAAACTCTATGTACCTAGCAAACACCTCAGATGCCGTGACCTTTTCTTCATTGAAAATCATCGCAAATTATATGGTAGATATAACGTTATCAATCGCCTATGTTTGAATTCCGACACTTATTGTAAGTCTGCGAATTTCTTTGACAATTGTTTACGCTCCTTTAGACACTCAATTGAATCCAATTTATCCTCTCAATAATTATTGTACCTTGGACCAAAGTGTATTTTTACCCGTAAATAAATAAATAAATTATTCGTACTACAGATTTTTTCCGCAAAATATAAATCAATAATAATTTTGTTGTGCTCTTTGAAATGAAGTAACACATAAAATAATCTAATACACGGCGAAACAACAAACAACTTCATCGAGACTAATCCTTCATTCCATACGTCATCCTTGACGTAAGACTTAAATGAAAAACGACCGATTCCATTAAATGCAACACGCAAAACCCTCAAAGAAACTTCAGTAAATACTTTTTCATTGCAAAGCCATTTGTAATTCGTTTCGCGGGCAACGTAATTCTTATCGTAACGCTATATATTTACAAATAATAAATTCAGCAGAGAGAAACGAGGTATTACCTTGACTCGGGGTCTGATTTTCATCTAACACGTGAAGGTTTCGCCCATAGGAACGAATTATAGGCGTTAATGCACCTGCATACTTTCTTCGGCATGCACAGGAACGCACGCCACGACGTTTCTCGACGTATGGAAATACATGTAACACCTTTTTTATTAGCAAACACATTAGCTAGTGACTGAAAGGAAGTGCTTGTGCAACGGGTTTTAATGTCGTGTGTACAGATAATCACAGTGCACGATGATATCAACGACTCGCTAATAGCAAGAGGCAAACTCCCGGTAATTTCAATAGCGTGATAATTGCTACATAGAAATCGAAATTCTCAACCGACAGGTGAATCACCCATTGTTTGTTCTCGGCTCAAGAATCCTCCGTGTGTTCTGGTTCGTAAAAATTGTAGCGATTTTAATTAGTGTATTCAATTAACAGGATTTTTCTGAGGGCACCGTGGAATTAAATTAACTGCAATTTTCTTTTTGCATCCCGTGTGCTAATTTCGTTGTAATCTTGCTACCATTGAGGCTATTGAGAAATGTGAGTGTTGTTAGTGATTAAAGAAACGATTATTTTGCAGGAAATTTTATCTAAATCGTTGAAATAATTCCAAGTTTTGTAGAAATATGAATGTCGGTAAATGAAACGAATAAGTATTGTACGGTCGAACATTTCTTTAGAAAAATTATACTTGATCTTGATAATGAGTTTTACTTTCTTCGTTTGCAGATGAAATGATATAGTGCATGTAATGCAATAAGTTCCTTGTTTTAAGAATTATCTAACAGAAAATCGAGACTTACTGTCTCTGGTGGTTTCACTTTACAATTTTAAAGTTTTTAAATTATAGAACATATTCAAAATAAACTTCGAATTGAAAAGAATAATTCATATTCGATTAAAATTATGTATGTATTATGAATGATTATGAGTAAGAAAATTATCTCTCCTCTAAATGTTCTCGATTACTAAAACAATAGCAGAAAATTGCGAATGTTTAAAACAATATGATAGAGAGTTATTCATAAACTGTGATATTGGCTGGAATTTTTCAGATAGAATCGTTATTTTTTAAATCTTAAGTTATTTTATTGTGAAGCACCGCTGTATATGGTTTGAATTATTTTTCTAATTATATTTAATTTACTTCGATGCGTTAATCTTGTGGTACAAAAATTTGTTATTTCGGTTATATTTGATACAACAGGAAGAAATATTGAAGGCTGAAAATTGACATAAACGCTGATACGATGCTAATTACCATCATTGGTTACGCGTCAAAATTAGAATTCAATAACAAGTAATCAAGCAGCCTGCGATTAGCTGCACTTGGGTAATTAATTGCCTCTAATTAATCAAATGCTGCTATGTGATATCATTTTGTGTTATAAGCATCGAATGTGGCAAATTCTATTCTTATTTTCAATCGCATTAGTAATCAGTTTATACGTCCGTGAGCTGAAAATGCTATTTATCATTCTGCAAAATTATAGTTCGACATCGAAAAAAGTAAAGTTACTCACCGTGCTATCAACATTATCATTTTTGAAAAGTAACTCTCGTCAGCATGAAAACCCACCCACAAAATTACCACTGCACTTAAATTCGAAAACGCAACAAAACAATAAAAAGTATGTACATAAATAGAAGTTTCCCAGTAATTTGATGCCGCGTTAAGACTAAACCCACCAAGCCGATCAAAAATGACCGGCAGCAATTTTTTTCTAAAAATTACCTAAATTGATAGGAGCACCTCGAAGTAAATATTCTATTTCTATCGTATAAAACCTAAATCAGTTAATTAATGTTTTTCATCTCTTGATTTCTCTTCTCTCAAAGTACTTATTCAATCTATCTAAATTTTAATACACACAGTATCAGTAATTTAGTGTTTAACCCTTTTAGTGCCGACCGAAAAAATTGGTTCAATTAATGACAAACGTAGTTGCGGATAAAAAGAATTGTCATGTGGCGATAATTTTATATAGAACACGCAACATGGAGCGTAGACTGTGTATTTACAATTATCTGTCATATGATTACTAATATCGTATTGGAAACTGAATATTAACCCTTCGATGCCCAGAGTTAGCATTACTGCTAACGACGATATATCCGGCACTAAAAGGGTTAACAGGTTGAGTGCCATGGGGGTCACCGGTGACCGGAGCTATTGAATTGAATGAAATTTATGTTATCTTTAAATTGCAATATTTATGAATTTTCTAACATATAGAATATTTAAATTTTGACGTTAAGAAGATGAAGATCTGCTAAACACCGATCAATCAGTGTCCTTAAAATTTCTCTTTTATGAATATGTGATTTTCATAAAAAAAGTTTCACTTCAGTAGAAATGACGAAATAAGGGAAACATCGGTGGCATTTAACCTGTTAAACCTTCATAAAAAAGAACTTCTATGACGTCATAGTAATATCTCGTCGCAACCTTAATTGTTCACCAAAGAAACGTTTCTTTTGCAATTTCTTCACCAAAGAAACATCAAAATTCCTGTCTTAAACGTTGGAACTTAGTAGCCGATGGGCTTTCAAAGCTCTTCTGTCGTAGATCTGCGAAAGATATCGGTGTGTAGCCTCAGGCCATGAAACATATGCATAGATGAATCGGCAAGAAAGCATGACACTGTCGTAGCACGTCACGATCGCAAGAACAGATGATCCTCGGGGTTATCGTCAGTCTTTAGATCGGACGAAGGTAGAATCACCGTGGAAAGCCGTGCAATACGAACAGGATAAATGTTCCTTCGGAGAAAGACATCGGGCTGTCGTTGTTCTTTCATCGTCTTCGGGTGATCATCGAATTGAGACGTTATCGACGGTGACTTGGACGTCGAAGAGATGATAGAAACAACTTTTGAATCGTGGAACTACCCGATCGACATGAGGGAGATTATGAAAGTGTAAAGTTATATGTTAAGCGACGGAATAAATGATTATCATGCGTGTCCATGTGACAATCTTGGAATCTTGTTGGACTATTCGCTTGGGTTTGATTAATATAGTATTTATATAAGAATATTAAAATACTCGTTGACAATTTTGTCCATGAGGAAATATTCGTTTCTGTAGATTGCTTTTCCCCTTACATTCAAGACAGTTGTACGTTTTTCTTGTTCTTCGTGGTTCTTATTTAACACCGCAAAATGATGGAAAGCCTGTCGATAGTTCCTGTCAAAACATAAACGCAATAGTTTCGCATCGGTCAAAGGCAATCACGTGGAACTTCCGCGTTTGAGCCTCTCACGATCGCGATCTTACGCCTACGAAGTTTATGGGGATACATCTCAGTGGTGCCCAATGGTGTCAGCATTGCCCCCAGCAGACGTTGAAGAGAATTAAGGAAACTTTTATTCTCCTAGGCAGATTTAGAGATCGTGGATAATCAATCGCCTTCTCTGGGTAATACTTGCAATAATGCGCTGAGCAGTTTGATTAATACTAAAAATCAAGTGCACGTTTCAACAAATAGTTCTGAATGGCTGTTCACCATTAGAATACAGTCTGAGAACTGAGAAATGGTTAGGGGGCGGCGCACAGTGTGTAATTTTAGGGTTCTAGCTGGACAAAACTATTTTTTTAAAGAAATTATGATTTTCGTTACTTTTACTGACTTTTCTACTAGTAAACAACATACTGTTATACTTGGCGTTAATAATAATACATATTTCAATAGTTATTTAACATTTATACGTAAAATAAGAGACTATCAACTTTAAAAATTTGCTGTAACTTAATCTTAAGGCTTATTTTAATTTTTTTGTGTGTAAAATGACTCTGTAAACTCTACCAATTGCAGCGATGCATATCGTTTTAATGTTGTAAAGATTTTAATATGTTTAAACATATGTTTTAAAAATATGTTTCCGATTTACTGTAAAAATTAAAAATCCAGGAAAATATCTAATAACAGGAGGCGATAGGGCAGACATTTTGCTTGGAAAAAGCAAAAAAAGATGCAGTATAAATTTTATTTTTGGCTGAAAAATTTAAAAACTTCCGCGAGGAATTTTTCTTGTGTCTTCTGAGCGAACGAAACTAAGTAAATGCCTCGCCACTCCTTGGGGTTCTGGTCAGGATTTCGGTAAAATAGACCACTGTGAGACATCGCGACGTCCGTTAGGGACGTAATAAAACAATAAAAAAGTAGCAGATGCCATCATTTGTCTGAAATGGCTCTTTGCATTTTCAATTGTTTATACCTTCAGCTTTGAAACTTTGAACATGCAAAATTGCAAAAGTGTAATAAACGGTAGACTTTGTCAAAACTTAAATAACTTTCCGTAGGTTCCGCCGCGGCGGAAGCTTTCGTTTTTAACCTTCTACTCCCGCCGTTTCGTTTTTCAAATCCTCAAACTCAGTTTTCCAAAGTGAACGACTCTGCAGAGTGTCTACTTTAGAAGACTGCGCGTGGGGATTCCAAAAACGAACTGGCGGGAATAGGTGATTGAAAAAAGAAAAATTCCATCGCTCTTTCGCTATCTTTGTGTTGTCGAACTGTATTAAAGTATCGCATAATAAATGTAGGGTGTTTTTTTACTCGGCGCAGATATACTCAAAATTACAAATTTGAAAATCTATCCTTGTTTTTCAATATATAACATAGTATATTTTACCTAAGAGAGGCACTGTCAAATAACTGTTTAAAAAAGTGGGCTGAGACTGAAAAAGTTGGAAAACTTGAGTTATGCTTTTGATTTCAAAAATGATAATTAATTAATAAAAATAGAGAAGCAGTACAGTGCATATTTCTCACGTATCTTATAATGCACAAGTTACTTCAGAGATGGTATTTTTGCCGCTTGATCTACCTTTTCTCAAAATGATTATTTAATATTTTCAAATATACCAGATTCAGCGGCAGTAAATTTAGTGTTAAACCGGGCTATCAGAAATTCCTTTTTTGAGAAGAGGTCAAAAAGCCAAAAAAGATTTGCGAACCTATGACTTGTATGAACGTACTTATTTATTTCGTACTCAGAGGAATCTCCAATGTTATATCTCCGTTTAGATAATTGCGATACCTGCAATTTTACAAGTATACATTACATAACGTGCAATATTACAAATGATTAGAGAAAGACCTGCAACATGGGCCAACGTTGACCTACGCGGCCTGAATGGAAAGTCACGGCAAATTGCCATGGCACGGATCGTGTTAATACGTTTAATTTTATACGCGAAGAAGTCACGACGTGGTCGTGGCAACTATGCAGAAAAAATGTCCACTATTATTATATTATAAATCAGTGTTCCTCAAAGGGTGTGTCGCAAAATTTTCCAAGTTTGCCGTGAAATTCTGCACAAACAAAAAAATATCGTTCATGATATATCTCATCTTTACCGCAATTTTTCAAATAAAAATTCATACGATCGCAGTCACACTATTTTACTCATGTAAAACTTTGCTGAATGCAAATATACTTTGTTCTTGTTATCAATTATCTAATTATTTTTGTATTTTACTTTCCTTGTAAGAATTTTTCGCATAACAAAGCTGTAAAGTAGGTATAATTAAAATTAATTGTCAACGTTATTCTTCGCTCTATTTATTTAATGCAAAAAGCTCTTGTACGATTATTTAAGTGTGCCGCGATATTGTTTTTTTGTTTTAGAAAATATGACACTAGAGCAAAGAGATTGAGAAACACTGATCGTAATGTTACACTATGGACAGCGGCGAAAGTGCTCTTTCGACGTATTATTTATTTAAAAAAAAATGTATTTACCCTAGGTGAATATCAAATGGAATTTGTAATGAAATACTTGCTGGAGAAAGGAGAGGTTATTTAGCAATCATTAATCCCCTCGATGGAAATGTTTATATTTGAAAAAATATCGGCAACGAGATTTGTATACGATATACTATTGTACAAATTTAACCATTTGTTAGCCCTATCATTTTTTAAATTGTTATTAATTAACCCTCCATGGTCCCTTGTGACTTTAAAGTAATATAAGATAAAAAGCTTTTATTCTTTAGAATCAGTTTTTTAACTTTCTTATATATTCCAATTTAGTTCTTAAAAATCATGAAACACTTTACAATCCAATGTTTGAAAATTAAGTTGGATCTATTATTTTTAACAGTATTTTTATAATTTTCTAATGTTCTACCATGTAACTGATCTTCGAAGGCCACAGAAAGAGAGTTAAAAGAAATTAATTTCCTGGCATTCTTCATGATGCTTATTTGTCTTTGACGATCATAATAACTGCAAGCAGAGTGGGAAGGAAAGTTTAGATACATATGTAAAATAATTATCAAATTCCAAGATCATTGTTATATTAATACGACCTAACCTATTAACTTCACAAAAAATTATGTGAATTATATTTTGATATGAGATCGCAATATTTTATGAACGTCTACGCCAACTGAACGTGACAATTGAAATGTTAAGTTATGTTTGAGAACTGTTCATATTCAAGTCAAGATTTGATAGATTTTCAAAAGTTTCTAGATTCGTAGAATTAATTTATTTATTCAAAACATTGTGATAAAAAATTTAAATACTAATATCCCCTAAATCTCCTTTTTCGAAAAGTTATCTATTACTATTACAAATATATAAAAACATTGTCCAATGGAAAGAAGTACATACAATTCCTTCTCATTCTCTAAACTAGTGTACCAAATGTTTTTTTATTGTAAACAAATTGAAAATTACAAGAAAACAAATCATATTGATAAAAAATGTAGATACTAATATCCCTTAAATCTCCTTTTTCTAAAAATTAGCTATTACTATTACAAATATAAAAAAACATTTTCCAATGGAAAGAAGTACATACAATTCCTTCTGATTCTCTAAACTAGTGTACCAAATGTTTTTTTATTGTAAACAAATTGCAAATTACAAGAAAACAAATCATATTGACAGATATTCAATAGATCGTGAAACCACGTTGTATCCGGGCATTGAAATCACCGCATTCCTTCAAGCTCCAACCTCTTAGCACGAGGGCGAAAGAAATCGAGAATATATTCTCCGTCGACGATCTTCTCCAGAAATTATTCGATGGCACGTGCTACCGTCCCATCTAATGGAGTATACGGTGAATAAATCGCGAGCGTTTTCAACCGCGTATCCGAGGAGAAAGCGTTTGGAAATTTTATCGAAATGGCATGTTGCGGGGCAGGGTCGTTTGGCAAAAAGTCAAGCCGTCATGGTTTCGTAGCGCGGATTTTCGCAGGAAGGAAAAGTGAGTCATTGACTCGAGACGTGTATTTTGTTTCTTAAATAAGCTGCCGGACGAAGAAACAGAGAGGACAATTTGCTGATACCCCTTTGGATCTTGTTGGTACGCTCACTGTTGTTTTTCCATTGCGGTTTCTCCTCGAATAGCACTCCCTTTTTCATCTCGGCAAACTCACGTCCACGAGTTGCGCATGCCGTATTCGACGGAACAGGATTGTACGATTTAAGTATCCCAGAAAAAGAAAAGAAATCTCCATGTTCTTCGATTCGGGCCTTCCGAGTATCACAGTACTACAAAGATTCGTAGAATTTCAACCGATAGTTTGTTTTCGAATAATAAAAGAATTCCCTCGCACTTTGAGCCACAGTAATTCACCCTTTCAGCTTGTGAAAGGGTTGAAAGCGCAAAAAGTTCAAAAGGGAACGATCTTCGTAGAAAATGACCGTGTAATAATTCAACTCGAGAAAATGATCAGTTTACTGTTCCAAGGAAATGACGCAGGGCACTATTGAACTCTGATACACTTATTTGTTCTAATGGTATGAGAAGGATCACGCGATCTTCTGGAATCTCCGTGAAAACATGAGCATATATTATCCCTTGGTGTCGTCTTGTTATATTGCTATTTGTTACGTGCACATGAGTTTCGTAACGTAGCAGCTTGTCAGTTTTTCGTCGGTACTTTATTATCTTAGATAATTAGGCAGATGGTGGCGCGAATTAATTTACGCAATTGAATGTTGGTTAATGCATGATGCAACATTGTCGAGAGATTGCTTGAGATATCACACGCAGGATACGCACGAGTTTCGCGTGTGTATGTTAACCGATGAGGAAACAGGACACGAAACGTGAACGTTTGGATTCCGTGCAACCTGCACGTGTTCCCGGGAAACCATTGATTTTAGAATTCGATTGAAACTCGGTGTATTTGTTGCACGGCTTTTACTCTTGCATTGCGGAACGTTTGAAACGTTCGAAATGTTTCTGGCGGATTAAACGACTGTGCTTGATGTTCATGCTTGTTTAGACGTACGTACTTAATTAGTTCGATGTTAGCTTGTCACGACAAATACAGATATATTGTATCATCAGTTCAGTGGGATTATCTTGTTTTGTCTGTGTTTGGATATGGATACGTTCATATTTGGTAATTAAGTTGAAATGGAAATTCTTAGTTATTTATGTCATTTTATATTTGATTCGTATATTTGATCTTTAATCGATCTTTGAAAGAAATCAGAGTAGAGTCGGTAGGGTATTTTCTGAACTGTAGTTCATTTTGTTAATTGTGACATTTTTGGTTTTCTTTTGTAATAATTTTTGAACATGATCACTGTGTACAATTTATCTCGATGAGAGACAAATTAAATCTCGATTTGGATAAGAAAAGATTCTAGGCACAGATGAAGGTTGACACTTGAATCTACAAAGCGTTTTAAAAGTACGCGGGATGGACTTTGTTATTTGTTCCCTGAGTACAGAAGATCTTTATGAATACTTATTCAAAAATACATCGTTTTTAAGTATGAAGACTTTAGACTTGATAAAGCAGAGTAAAAGATACATACATTCTCTTAATCATATAATAAAGTATGATTAGTATCACAAGAATTTTTTAATTTCTCTTTATACAGCTAGTTTTTTTTATAAAAACAGTTCATCTCGAATGAAATCGAATAATTTGAGAGCAACTATTTTAGAAATAAAAGACTATGTCATACACAATAATATTTCATTTATTTTGCACTAACATTTCAATACCATAAGGCAATTTTTCTATATTTTTTTTTTGAAGTTTACAACAAACAAAATGCAGCACTGACATTAACTGATAGCTCTCAGCAACATTCAACGTAGTGACTTGCAGTTCAGTCTGCATTCGAACCCGATCATGCATCTCGTTGAAAAATACCGATGGGTTTTTTCTAGACTCTGATAAAAACGCGGCAGGTCAAAAACATCGATTCGTTTGTGAGATCTGCAAAATTCGTTTATGCACATTGAATCTTAACATTTCACACAATTCTCCTCAATGTCTCGTTCGGCAGAAAGGTACTGTCGCATTTCTATTTTTTTTTCTCTCTAATGGTTCTACGCCATTTATAAAAGTTGTTAGCCTCATTGCCAAGAAAGACGTCGGAGGACGAATTGCAAGGCCGAAAGAATTAGCGAAAAAATTTATATCGTCCAATTCCATTTCAAATTTAACGATTAATTATATGAGCAACGAGAGCAATTATTTCCACTTCACTGGTTAAGAAGTAGTCAAAATATACTCGGCGGAACTCGGCACGTAACCTTTAGATGTCTTTTTCTCGAATCTTAACAATAAGGGATTTCGATGCTTGCCTTGCTATCAGTTCCCCCGCGACCGTCGACGAGTAATTATCGCTCCGTTAAAGGGTTCATCAATTTTCACCTATTAGTGCGTGTATACAGGGTGTCCCGTAACTGGTGGTACAACCGAGTAGGGGATGATTCTACATGAAAAACTGAGTTGAAAATATAGAATACAATTTTTTGATACAAGGCTTTGTTTTTGAGAAAAATGGGTTTGAATTACCTCATGATATTCTGACAATGAGTTACCTACTCTGAGTTCTGAGATACCCTATTCTGAGTTACCTCAACCTTTGTTAGCGATAGAAGTGGTATCTTTATACTGACAGTGTCTGTAAACATATCTAGAAGTACGAAGGCAATTTCCGAGATACCCAGACGCGAGGCAGTGGAATTCGTTGAGCCGCAAGTAAGCCGAGTGCACGCGCACTAGACAAATTTTCAAACTTATTTTTCTCGAAAACAAAGCCTTGTATAAAAAAATTTGATTCTATATTTTCGACTCAGTTTTTCATGTAGAATCTTCCCCTGCTCGGTTGTACCACCAGTTACGGGACACCCTGTATATTTGAAGATCCGGAACCACCGAATACCTCTCTTTTTGGGGGTTACTTAACACTAGAACTACCAAACCAGTCAAAATGACTGGTACACAATTTTTTCCAAAAATTCTTCAAGTTCATAGAACAGCCATAGAACAAAAACTCTACGTCCATCACAAAAGACATAAATCACCGAATTGACCATCCTTTCCGCCACTCGATTCCTCCTTTTTCAAAGTACTTATTTAATATATTGAAATATAATAGATTTAACGCCGGTAGTTCTAGTGTTAATTCATCCTTACAGTGGTATCAACCCTTAGTCAGCGACCGTACGTCTACTCTCAACCACCAAAACACTTTTATCATTGTCATTGTATGTCTACTCTCAACTAACAAAGCAAAGAATCAACACGTTTCTGAGGTATATATAAAATAGTTATCCGAACCTATAAGTGAGAATGACTTCTAGTAAGAAGGTTTCGCTACGACTTGTTTTGTCCGTTGCCCTACGACTTGTTTTATGACTGTCTCCACTACAGTTTGGAATTTAATTACTAAAAAAGAATTGGTCATTGGTTCTTGATATACCGTATACTTTAAGGTAATATTAATGTTTGAAAAGTAATATTATCCCGTCGCGTTTCACTAATATTTCCAATTTAATAGGTTTTCGAAAACTTGAAAATTTCCTATCTCATTTGCCTCATGCCGAGTATCACTCGTCATTGTATGGCATGGGGTTAAAGCGAGGTGCATAATTCTTCAGTACCAATGCGCATATGGTTCCTATCTCTATTAATCTACCGTTTCGCGAATTTTGAGATGGGTTTTTTTTTTTTTAAATCTGCGTCGACTTAAGGGTGTAGGACAACCCTTGAAAGTAGTTATTGAAACTTTGTAGTGATGGAAACGTTTAGAACTTCAGACATTACTTTCATTTAGGTTGTTGAAATCGTCTCAGTATTGACTGTCACATCACGATAAAAAAATTATGCCACTGCATTTAAAAAAATGAAAGTGATGTTGAAATCTCCTTTATGGCTACACCCATGCAAAATGTTTTTGTGTCACAGTGTGTACCTCTTTATGTCGTCTTTTGTATTACCGTTCTCAAGTATCCCTTTATCATTTACGAATGTTAATATTATTTACTAACATATCTATCAACAAACTTGACGAATTTTGTTTACAACCATTAAAGCACTATCTATTTTCCCACTATTTATCTTGGTATCAAATTTTCCCATAATAAAATCTTACAAAATTTGATAAACTTTCCACAATTCTCAATAAGCTTTCTCTTCTCTGACAATCTGTCGTCTTCTTTCGCCATTGTAACTTTTACATTATAAAAGTAAGTGCGTGATTGATCACTCATTCCATTACATAAAGTAACATGTATACTTAATTAAAAATCAAATTCCAATTATCCACAAACGGACCTTTCTATCAACAACATTACCAAATTCGTTACACTCATTAACCTTTCGCGCCTTGAATTTAAACAATGTTAGAATAAATCATGTAAAGTACGAGGAGCCGGCAGCATTAAAACCCATTAAAATTCCAAATATCTCGTACGCTCTTACAAAAGCATTACCAAGTAGGTAGGCGCTGTCGTGCAGTTTACCAGAGGAAAGTGCCACGCAACGAGTGTTCCGAATATAGCGGGTATTTTCGATTCAAGCGGATTACACAAGCCTAAGCTCGGCTTGTGCACGCGTCAGCACGAAATGCATGTGCACGCATATATGCCGCTATAATGCTCTTCATCGTCGGTGTCCCAGAAAATTTGTGATTTTTACGCGCAACTGTAATCTTCTTATGTCTTTAAAAACGAGCATCCGTGACGGTTATTGTTTTCAGGCGTGTGGACTTTAACGCTATTACTGATGTTTACTTATTTAATATATTTAAATATATTTGATATCTATATCATATATTAACACTAGATTTACGGTGCCACTTTGGCTCATTCAAAATTTGATTACCATATATATTACGGGTACCGAAAAGTAATTAAAAATTTTTTTGGCTGGCGAGAAACGTTTCTTTATTAAAGAAGTCTTAAATACTAATCAACAAAATAATTTACATAATTTTCTAACACTTTTGGTCAGCGTAAAGGTAATTCATCGATTTCCTTTTTAAAAAAGTCCTTCGATTTTTTGTTGAAAAACGTTTCCAATTACATTTTCACTTCTCTCATTTTGATTACTTTTCGGTGCCCCTAATATATAGTGGTTGGTTAATTTTTTAATAATAAATCGTTCATTCAAGTTGATTTCTAACTATTTTCTTTGCAAAGAACTTCAATTTCTTGTATAAGTAAAATTGGCTCATTTCTGAAAAATAGATATATTATCATCATCCGTAAATCTAGTGTTAAACAGTGAATGGCTTCCTTATCTACTTGTGGAGTTTTAAAACCAATTAGGAAACAAGCATTTTAACCGCTTGAAACACTGAAAACTTACAATTTTGCCTGTAATTGGAAATAAAAATGGAACACTTTTTACTAATTAAATGAAATACATGTAACGTTACTTGTTAATTAAATGGAAATAAACTTCAATAAAGTTGCGGCCTTCCGTCATGTTCCAACTTTTATATTTATCGAGCAATAAAACAACTGGACTATATATCGTATTCATAAATAGATACAAGTACAAAACAATAATGACAAGAACATCTTTAATCCACGGCGGTATCCTTGACATTCAATTAATGCAACGCAATGATAGCACTAACTTTGAAATGTTAGCGTTATCATTGTGGTGCATTATTTGAATATCAGGTTGTGTATCTCAATAAAATATCCAGTGTAATATCTCAATAAGTAAGCATTATTAAATAATTTCAAAGAAAAAATGTTATTAAAACATTAATATCGATATTAATTCCAATTTTTAATCCACATTTGCGAGCATTATTTTACAACGAAATCATTAACTGTTAGAAAATGACACCGTCAATTCCATAAGAATTTATGCAACTTTATAAGCAAACGAGGATGCGGTTAAAAGAAAGGGTACACCGGAGAAGATACGCAATCTCTAACTGCAGTACTAAAAATTAAGTAATATTTCTCTGCTGTGCTTAATATTTGGTTTCAGTGACGATGCGAAAGTGCGTATCTTCTTTCCTCCAGTTGTCTCGAGATTTTGCAATGTTCTTGTGGTATATGCTTCAGCTTCGACTGTAATTTTCAGTTTTATTTTAGATATGAAAGTCGCACGTTCTGACTGTAATTACAACGAAATGGTTTTCCTTTTTATTATTATTAACACAGAAGGCTATCCCGAGTATTTCAAACAATACGTAAAAAATTAAATAATTAAACGACAGTTCACGATACTTTAAAACTGTCAATATTTGAGTTTTCAATAATTAAACAAAAACATTTTATTTTGCAATCTAGGCAAAAGATGCACATATATACCGTTCAAATTCGAAATCAATTAGCTACATACTTTGAATTTTTTAAAACGTAATTATCAATTAGTTGATTGAATCAAACTTTTTTATATTCATAATAAATTTTCTTAATAAGGGATATTAACGTTATTAGATAACGAAATTTGTTTTGCCATCGCATATTAATTGATTTACTTCAGCGCCCAATCTCATTAATTCCGTGTTCTAATTTGAAACATATTATGTTTCGGCTTTTAATTTAAATGCATAATACGTTAGTTCGAGTTAACAGGTTTTTGCTATTATTTTCGTAACAAAGAGATAGATGAGAATCATTATTGAATAATTCCTGTGCTTGAATCTGTGCAACAAAATTCAAGTAGTGCAAATAAAATTAAATATTATATTTTTAATGAAGAGCTTGGCTTCATTAAAGACACAATACACATTCTATCAAATGCGATAATAGCAGAAATATACAAAAATTCCTTATATTAATACAAAGACATAGTAAGGTATAGACAAAAATATTTTTGTACTCTACAAATACGGCATAGATTACATACAAATGTAATTATTGTGCATTTATAATATTCCAAAAATAATTATATAAATGATAATAATTTGTAAAAATACTAACATTTCATAACTACACAATTTCTTAAGGTAATCGATTTAGTTATTGCTATTGTACATATCATATTTTGATCACTGGGTACAATTCTGGGGAAAAAACTTCGTACATGGTGTGTTTCTCGATTTTATTTTTAAATTAATAACACTTAAATTCCAAAGCCACTTGATCAGTCATACAGATAACTTCATAGCAAAATACAACATATGTATACTCTTATGGTAAATTTCTCCATATCTTCTTTTTTCCGGTACAAATTAAGAGTCACCTCGTTACTGCGTCGCACTCTGCAACGTGTGAACTCAAACGCATAAAGAAAAACGAAGTGTGCAGTAAATTCGACTAAAACTTTCTCCTGAATTTCGCTTGATTCAGGATTTAAATTTACCAATTTAATCTCTCCCGTCCGAGAGCATCGATAATTGCTTCTTTTTTTTCCCTTCTCTCGACAGTTTTTCAGCTAATTAATTGACCTCCAACTTCACGTGCTCAGTACTGTTAACCAAAGTAGCTTCGTAATTATAGACTCGAGTTTTCACGTCTCATATTCGTTTCCTCGGATATCATCAGAATGGCTAGTATTAAATACTGGAAAAATGGTAATAATAATCCGCAAATGGGACTATTTAAGGTCACGCAGTGGCCAAATAAGAGAATTTCTCCTGCAGCACTTTCAATCGTGGGTTGTACACGGAAGAGAAGCCAATAATAGAAATAACAACGTCGCTATTAACCCCCAAGCAAATAAGTCATTCCTAGAGGCGATCGTTATCTTGTTTTTCGAATTTTACAAGCTCACGCGAACTCGAATTCACTTTTGTGATACGCGAAAGTCACGGAACCGTTTTCCTTGGTGAATTTTTTTGTGTCGATATAATGATTTGTACAATGAGAGAAATCGACGAATAATCGACCCATTGCTATTAGGAAAATTTAACCTTCGACTGTGTATTGACTTTTCTCCGTTTGAAGTTGCCAATTACCTTGTTACACGGGTTCATTCGTGTAAAAGCACACGAAACGACTTTTGTGATGGTAATTACGGTGATTTTTCTGGATGGATGTTCCGCAGAATTTTAAAGTTTGAAAAGTACTTTTAATTTCATTTAATAACTCTTTCAAAAGGATAACTACAGCTATTGTTTCATGGGAAATAGTTTTTTTCGTGTAAGAAAACGTCTGACATTAAAATTTGTGTTTGATAACGGAGAATTATTAAAAGTATTTTAATTTGTATTATCAGTCATTGAAAATGATACATATAACGACTGAAGAAAATTAATGAGAGTTAAACTTTGTCATATAATTCTTTCTGAAAGAGTAAATTTTTATAATTTACAAATTCTTTGGTATTGAATTCTTATCATCATGAATTACTTCTTGTATCATAGTTATTAAAAAATAAACGCGCATACGTAAATATATGTGCCTTGACACTTCTAAAATATTAACAATAGCGTGGATCACCGAGTGATCATTTGTCATGGCATTCAGGGATTGTTCTACAGCCTTGGTTCCATTTGTTAAAGAAAGCACTGTGTTTGTAACATTTGGTTATATAAATAAATAACATAATCCAATTCCATTTAAAAATTAAAAATTAATTCTATCAGCCACGTGAGAAATTACTTCCACTTCACTGGCCAAGAAATATAATACAACGACAGAGGCGTGTTTACAAAATATATTCGGCAGAACTTGGTCCTTAACCTTCAGGTATCTTTTCCGCGAATCTTAACAATAAGGCTTTCCAATGCTCGCCTCGCTATCAGTCTCCCCGTGACCGTCGACGAGTAATCATCGCTCCGTTAACGGGTTCATCAATTTTCATCTAGTAGTGAGTGTATAATACTTTCGACGATAGATCCTGAATCACCAAATACCTCTCTTTTTGGAGGCTACTTGGTCATTCATCCTCACAGTGGTATCAACCCTTAATCGACAACCGTACGTGTACTCTCAACCACCAAAGCACTTTTACCATTGCCGTTGTTTGTCAACCCTCAGCCACCAAAGCAAAGCATCAACATATTTCTGAGGTACATATAATTTTTACTAAGATTTCAGTAGGTTTGTTTTAACACATTAAGGATCGCAAAGAAATCTGTAAGACATACGCCTGGGACTGCACGTTTTTGGGCAAACTTGTACGTTCTAAAATTATTATAACTTTGTTATTTATGATGCAATGTGAAACTTTGAAAAATAGTATAATAAGATGCATTTTAGGTATTATTGAAAAGAGAATATGTCTTTTAATATTCATAATAACTTTTTTAAGACGAAGGCGAACCATTGGTGGTTCTTGTTAGATTCTTGGCAAACCAAGGATTTTACCATCAAGATTAATACATTGACTATTTATGAATGTTTTATTTAATAAATTATATATTATACAAAATTCATTACTTTTCTCGTGTCACATACAATCAACAACTCCTTAACGTTTCTAAGACAACACACATTCAGTTTTTACATTCCGCTTCTACATTCATTCATATTAATAAAAATCAATCATATTCACACTATTGATGTAAATACTTAAATACGCAAAGTAGATACAATGTATTAAAGTAGGTGACATCTGAAGACAGCGTGTAGAAAACGGGTTATTTCGTGATCCATCCGTAACAGACGGGACGCGCAACACGAGAAAACTCGTGAGCGGTCCTTAATGTGTTAAGTGCGATTACAAATTTTGTTCTTAATGAAACACGACCACAAAGGGTTAAATATTCGTAATTAAGACTGACTCCTAGTAAGAAAGGTAAAGCGATGTGCCTAATTCATCAGTACCTTCGTACATATGGCTGCCAGATGTTAGTTTAACGGTTTCAAAAAGTCAATTCAACGTTCGGCACTAAAAGGACAGACTTGCATCCTTCCGAATTCTTTTTTCTTCCTAGATATCGCCTTTGTCTGCGTTAACCACCTGAACGTCGATTTTTATTAGCCTCTTCACGCCCTTGGCCACATATGTGGACGTTTAGTTTTTTCTAATTATAATCATTATCAACAAAGACATAAAAAATTTTATAATAATTTTTTCACTACAGAATTCGTCAGCAAGTGAAGTAAAAATTATACTTATATAATAAATCGTCCGTGAAGAGGTTAAACTTACCTGAGAAGTAGATCTCGAAGGAATATTTAACACGTTTTTTTTTTGTTTTTTTTAACGGTCTCTTTTTGCATTAAAATGGTGAAAGTAACTTCCTTTACAACGAAGTCTATGTGGGTTTTCGGAAGCTACGAAGATGTTAATGACCTGCGTTTGGTGTCAAGTTCACTCAAGGACACTCCTGGGGAGAAAAACAAACACTTCGCTTTCCTTACAAGTTCGGTGACCCAATCCTCCAGTTTATAATTTCTTGTAGCACTAGCAAAGACATATCGTGTGTTTCTTTCCGGAAGATCAGAGACCCGGAAGCCTGAATTATTCAGCTAAAATTCATTTTTGCGACTATATTCCTAACTAACTTACTTACTATGTATACTCACCTTAGCTATAGTTCTTCAATAGTTTTAACACTAGATTTACGGATGTTGATACACCTATTTTTCTAAAGTATGTCAATATGACTTATATAAGAGAACTGAAGCTTTTTGCAAAGAAAATAATTCCAAATCAATTTAAATGAAAGGTTTGTTATTAAAAAATTAACCAACCAATATATTATATATATAGTAATCAAATTTTGAATGAGCCAAATTGGCTCTGTATATCTAGTGTTAAGTGATATTTAGTTATTGTTTATAATGGAGATACGGCAGGCGCCGTCATGGTTATTTCTATTTAGTTCTGTCACAAATATTGTCTTTCCTTAGTTTATGAAATTATGTATCTACTTACATTTACATATTAGACCTACATAAACTACATTCACAGAAAAAATCAGCTAAAATTCAAACGCGAAAACATGATTGAAAGTTAGTTTGCGTGAGACCGGTTCAATTCTGACCCAAGGTTCCTTTTAGACGTTTTACATATGTAACAAGAAGAATGCTATGAAACAATAAAAAAGATTTGCTACCCTTTCGCGAATTTTCCGGCGAAACACCAACGGTATTAAACAACCCCTGAAAACCATGACAAATAATTTTGAAACGCCCTATTTTACTAAAGTCCAAAATTATTATTCGATATAAATGTAATTTATATTCTCACATAAACATTTCTATATTTTCGCAATACTGGAATATTCATATTTAATTTGTACTTTCCTTTAATTTGTTAAACATCTAATATATTACACAAAATTGTTTCCAATATGACATAATCATCGGAATACTGAATAGAGAAGTATATCAGATGAAAAAAAACTTAACAATTCATGAAAATATTGAAATTTTCTCAAATGTTGTTAAACCACCGATAATATTAGCACTGTACAAATTCCCAGTTAATAAATATCAAATCTCCGGCCATCGAACGAACCTTCAAGACATTTATTGCTCAACTCGCTAATTAAATAATAATTTCTCTTTTACATAATATCTCTCAATTCAACTAACCAACAATTAACAACGATTAAAGGTGCCGACAAACGCATGATACTACCGATAACACAAAAATCACCGAGTGACTCCCAAACGATAAATCAAGATTTAAACACTGTCCCGTCGTTTTACGCAATTTTGTAAAATGTGAAAACGCCACGACTTCTCTTCGGCACATCTTTTCGCTCGTTCGCACGCGAACGTGTTACTTGCGACAGGCAAATACCTACAAGCATAGGAACTACATAACAGTCGACTTTTCTTCTTTTTCTTCTCGTTTTGTTC
The DNA here is from genome assembly GCA_910591515.1 of Cerceris rybyensis. Lineage (NCBI taxonomy): Eukaryota > Metazoa > Arthropoda > Insecta > Hymenoptera > Crabronidae > Cerceris > Cerceris rybyensis. The sequence goes on from OU342795.1 coordinate 12,645,311, forward strand.
TTACTCTCGGGGCCGTAGCAACGCGAGGAAAAATGATTTTATGCCTGGCTTTGCTATTATGTTAACGGTGTAGAAGATTAGTCACGAAGGGCATGGTTTGAAATGCAATTTGCAGCCAGCACAACCGAGTGTTGATTATATGCACATCCCACGACGATTGGAAAATGTATGCTTGCTCGTTTCGAATGGAAACCCTAAATTTGGGAGCTTCAGGTTGTGGTTTCCTTTGAGGTAGGTTGAAAATACAGCGTAGATACCAACGAGGAGAAGATAATATTGTTGAGCAAAGAAGAATTTGAAATTGATAACTTTAACCGGTTAACTGTGGCGATTACTTTTGAGAGTGTGCATCTGGGTGTGTCGCGATAATCGAGAGATGACGAGTATACTCGTCAATCACAGCTAACTGGTTAAAGTAACTATGCTGAGTTGAATATTCGAATGAGAAACACAAATTGTGTCGATTATTTTCTGCGGCATTTCGAATGTTGCAGAAATTCTATTGTAGTTGTTTTTGCGATTCGTAGACGCAGAACCATGCTGAGTTGAATGCTGAGAATTAAAAATTTCGTAATCTATTAACCCCTTGGCGTACAATAACAAGTGTTACTAGTGACTCGATAAATGGAATAGTCAATTTTGAAGTGCTCCAAAAATTATTTTATCAAAAATATCAGTTAGTCCTGATAAAAATTACGTTAAGTCATTGACTATATCTGAAATTAAGGGCTAGATTGTTATTTTAATAATTAATTCAGAGTTATTGCACATTTAATCACGAAAGAAATGGCACGGCAAGGGGTTAACTGTGGTCTTTCGAGCACTGCGAAATTCTCTTTTAATTGTTTCTTGCAATGCATGGAGATCAAATAACACTAGGTTGATTTTGTGAAAGAAATCTTGAAATTTTGCAGATTATGCGATATGGTTTCGAGCAGTGCACAAATCTATTTATGCTTGTCTTCTGCGACAAGTAGCAAAGAATTACGATTATTTAAAAATTTGTTAAAAATGCGGAGAATTAAATGTGAGAGGGAAATACTTAAAACTTTTAGCCTTACATAAATGGAACCATAATTGTCAAGTGTTTCAACCTGTTCGTGTTACTTAATTAGGAAGAAAAGTGTCAGTTCAATCTATTTATTGACGTACCGGGAACTTTGAAAACTGGGTTATTCGCTTGTAATGGATCCCACGTTTCGGAATTGAAATAGTTCTCTACAGCGTCGTTATTTTATTCATAGTTTCAGAATATTCAGAAATATCAGATTATAATACTGAAGAAATTCTCAGTTGAATTGTTCAATATTTTCCATATAATTTTTCACACATAATTAAAATCTCCTTGTCTTCAATTTCCTATTTTTAAATACTAGTTTTTTAAATATTGTAAGTGTTGAATTAAACTTGTTTTTCTCGGTCTCTTACTGTCCGTTTAAAGTTTTTTATTTCATAAAGATCGCTATAAAATTGTTTAACATACCGTGTTTTGTATTTTTTTATTCGTATAACGTATATTCAAGTTTATCTTTGCTATTCCGATAAGCTTAGTTGATTCCAATGAGATCACAACTTGAAAATCGACTCTAAATATAGAATTACGTTAATTTCTTAACTCACAGCACTGATCTGTCAAACTTCAAATGATAAGATAAGTGAAAGAAAGAGAATATCTACCGAACAGAGTCACTTACTCTAAAAAGCTGATAATGCTGTTCATTTTCTAGAGTCCCAAATTCGAATATAAACGAAGAATTTCATACATTCCACGAATGAATGAATAGTTTTCATTTCTCTACCATATTTCCAAACTATCCTTAACCCTTTTAATGCCGAGGAGAAAAATTCCTCGGATTAATGACAAATGTAGTTGAATAAATGTCAGCGAAGGAAAAGAACTAATATTTAGCAATAGTTTCCCATAGAACACGTAATATAAAGCATAAATTGTCTATTTTCAATTAGCTGTCATAAAATTACTAATAGTGTGCTACAAAGATAAATAACAATGCCATTATGCCCGACGACAGGGCTATTGCTAATGGCAATATATCGTCGTTCTGCACCAAAAGAGCTAATAACACAGAAAATCCTTGTTACGATACATTGGAAGATGAAATTCCCTATTTATCAACAATATATCATAAAATTTGTATCTCATCGACAATTGCAATATCCGTGTTACAATTAAAACGTTCATTTCTTATTAATCTCCAACATGCTTGCCAATGTGGATGTCGTTTCCTACCAAATAAATTAACACCTGACAATACACTCTATGCAATTCTTTATAAAATTCGCTAAATATCTCACAAACAGTGAATTAAAAACACTATATCTTAAATATTATTAACATTCTCATCAGAGCATAAAATAAATAAAAGCGCAAATATTTCTTGTTTACCCGCCATCTCTAAGAAGTTTGCCATGGAAAATATTTGGAAAGAAATATTATTTTCATCCGTTGTTATTCGTTAAAATAGACAATAAGATTATTTTCAGAATTGTTTCTGAGTAAATTGCCTTTTCGGATCATTGAAACAATAAACCGAAGTATATCGAGAGCAGCTCGAAGAGCAAAAAACCGGCTAACTTGTAAATAACACCAAACTCTGGTTCGTGTTCATATCGAGTAATTGTACGAATACTTTGTACTCGTTATTACAGAATGCAGATATTAAATGATTTCAAGTACACAATCCGATTATATTTTTTTCACACAAGGTCTCAATATCTGCACTATTACAGCGACCTCATGGAGGGGATGTGAAAAAATTCTACGAATGTTACGGATTATGCGTATGCTTGTTAAGTAGAGCGCAGTGCCGCATTCGTTTTTATATTGTGCTTCATTTATCAGTTATTAATAATATCACTTCATTGCATAGATTTATCGAATTTTGACGAATTTATCGTTGCAACGGAATAGTGAAAATATCTGGTTTGTAAATCTGTTTTACGTTTCGTGTGAGTACGAGGAAATTATACATTTTATTGTGTCTTGTGTGATGCGAATTTTTTCTTTCTTTTTTCGAAAAGATTCAATGACAAAGTTACAAAATCCTTATTTGTGTTATTGAGTCGTTGATTGCATTGCGATTATCTGGAAATTGTTTGAAAATCTAATTGTCATCAATTTTTAGATTTTTAAATCCGATCAATTCTTCCTTTCAACGACTCCATTCGAAAAATCAAGAGTTCTGTCATTTTTGTAATTGAACATGTCAGAATAACATTAACACTAAAACTACCAATGCTGTATGGACTAAATTTAATATTAGATCTACGGCAGCCGTCAAATTGACGGGTTCCTACCTTTCTTAAAAATAGTAGAAGTAGTACAGCAAATATTTCACGTGTATCTTATAATATACGAATTTCTTAAGTGATTATGGTTTTTACCGCTTAATCCATTTTTCTGCAAGGTACTTCGTTAATATATTTAAACCTACCAGGTTTAGCATAATAGATCAAGTGTTAATAACTACTGTAGAACAAGGAAAATGAAGAGTAGAATGAAGTAATTAGAAAACTAATTTAGATTTTATAAGATAGAAGTGGAATATTTACATCACGACTACTTTAATAATTTAGATAATTTTTCGAAAAAATTTTTAACCGATCTTTCAATTCGCTTCGTAGGTTTAGTGTTAAATGACACAGATGTAAACCTTACTATTGCAAGTTTACTTTATTTTGTAATATTTTGCAACTCATAGGAATTTAGATTTTATAATTCTAAGATAAACGATTGAAATATTGAGTTACATAAGTTGCCATAAAAAATTTACCATATAAATGAAATATACTCAAGTTATAATTTTTCTCTGCACGGCTGACGAAATTGTCAACGAAAATTACTTCGGCAATTTTCGTACACAAGCTTAAGCCTATTTACACATGTTTATATACAGATACAGTTTCTTCGAATATACATAACGAATACTCACACGTCAAGCTTGCCCGTGCATATTCGCTGAAGTTAATGATCCCAGTAATTTAGTCCGATCAATCTGTTCCCACGTATAACGACCCATAACTATGCATCTTATCATACATCTGAACATTCTCCGGATTAAAACACGATTGCACGCACAGAGTGTAGCACTCGGACAAGTTCTTGCTAATTAGACATTTTCGCGACGAAGGTCTCCACGGTGTCAGGTCTGTTGGTATCTTACGTACAGTGAAATAGATAAATGTTCTCTAGAAATAGAGTGACCATTAATACCTCTGTCGATGTTACTGATATGAATAATTTCCTGTTAGCAATGTTAAGGTGTTCACTTATGTTTCGTATTATTTTCAAACTGTTATATTATTTCCATCGCTTGAATTGTATCAAAGTTTTAACAGAAATAGAAATAGCATTTTACAAAGATACCAAGTTCTTCTACGAAAGCGGTAAAAATATTGCACAAAATATTTAGCAACAAAAATTCAAGATAATGTTTACAAAATTATTCGTATTAATAGTGATGACAAAAGGAAGGTATTCTATGCGTATTAACCAGTTAACTGTGGCGAAAGTTCTTTTGAATTCAGGGTCATGAAAATCGAGGGATCGGCATAAATCTATTTCAAATTATTTATACCCTTTAGTTATTCGTTTTACTTCGGCATAGCCTCAAAATATTGCAAACATCTTGAAATTTACGAATATATTTTAGTTTTCGTCAAAATTACAATTTAAATAACCAGTGGTAGCTTTTACGCATGACGAGTATACTCGTCAAACACAGTTAACTGGTTAAAGCGTCTCAGACAAATATAAATAAATTCTAGTACCGCTTGAAAATGTCACACGAAGTTCCAGGCAGAAGTCTCGAACAAAGCGTTGGAGCATGTCAAAGAAAACGGGGAAACAAGGAAAAAACTTTTCTCGACAACGAATATTCCCAGAGGCTACATGTTTTAACAATCCTAAATGTCAATGTTTACTGACACAATTGCGCGTAGTGGCACGTTAGAGCCTGGTTATTCCGTGGTTAGATGAGTCTTAAGATCAGAGGTTATCCCATGTCATGGGAATACTCGAGTGTTAGATACCAGTGTTAAGTTGGTGTATACACCCTGTATCTCGTGAACTAATGATTGCTTTTAATGCGATTCCTAAATGAATGAGTAATAATAAATTGAATGGGATTCACAAATATTCCGGACAGTACTGATACTAACAAGGGGAGGACCAGACCTGCGGGTCACCAATTTTGATGAAATTGGCACACGTCTTCTACTCGGAAAATCATTAGACCCGTGTTTTGCCAAAAGTGTAGATAAGTCCAAGTTTTTGAAAAACTCAAGGTAAAAGAAAAAGTGCCTCGATTAATTGGAAACTTTGTAGGCAAATTCTACGAGCAAAATTAAGATATACATATTTTTTTATTTTGCTGTAAAAGCAAATGTGAGTCACGTGAAGTGCATCGACTATTTCTTCCTACGAAATTTTAATAATGTCTGGCTATTTCGTATGAACTGATTAAAAAATGTCTTGATTAAAAATTAGCGATAATAAGCATATAAAATTGATGTTCTAACTTCAGATCCTTATCATCTTTCTTGCAAGTCTGGAATTTAGCTTCACCTCTCAATATTTCATATACTTTATAACTGAATTTAATTGGCGCAATTGGTACAATTGATATCATAATGGAAAATACTTCTAAATTTGTTGAAAGCAATGTTTATACCTCATTTCGTATTCAATGTAATTTTTCTGTATTTGATCATTTCAGACATTTCCAAATAGACATTAACACTGCCAAACTTGGCCATCCTTGAATTTTATTTTAGAACAAATAGAATATATTATTTTTACGAGAAAATTGATGTTTTTATATTGAAACTTTATTTTAACACAATATTTAATTCTAGTAGAAAATTTCATAAGCCGGCGCTACAAATTTTCCGAGCCACCTTCCATCGCATCAAATAGCAAACACGACTGGAGTAAACAGATAACGCAAACATGAATCACTGTGCCGCTAAAATCTACAGAAAGATCGTTATTTTTCTCATAAAATTTGCATCCCTGTTAAAATCTCTGAACAAAACCCTACACGACCTATATTCCTAAACAATTCCACATATTTTTCCCCGTAGAACGCTTTTAAACAAATATAAAAGAAAACATTAATCTCTCGTAGAAAATATTAATACAAAACAATAACCGAATCGTTCTAAATGTTATTTAATTTTTCAAGATTAATCAAATTCCAACGTGGCGATGGGCAAAACGTGTCGGGAAGCGAAGCTCATAACCGAAAGGAGTTATCTCTCAAGACACGTTTGTTTTCAAAGTGTCCTATCTCGGAGTGGCTTATTTTCTGTCGCGATTAAAAATAATCGTACTCGTCTGTTTGATAAGTCTCTTTGTAAACTCAGACTTCGCGTGGAAACCGCGTTTGACCCAGATGCCCAGCGCTGGGTCTTCGAGCCGATACTTACGACACTGTGCAACGTGATCTCCAAGAGCCGCACGCGAGCGGCTCTTTTTTATTCTCTTTTACAACCTTACGATACACCGTCGGACGTAACCTCACACGAGCGTCTTATATTACCGCATCCGCGCGGATACCCACGTAAGTTCATGCACACGGTAGAGTAATTAATCTATTTTAAGGAAACTTTTTAGAAGTGCCGGGCTACGGAGCGGTGAAGCCGAGTGTGGCTCGTCAGGGTTCTGCGGTTGTTTGTTGTAATAGTTGTACGTCGTTAATTAACTTTGTCGAGGGAGTTATGGTGGATGTAATGTTTGAACTCCTAATCAATGAGCACGAGTCTACCCGAGTCGAAAAGTTCAGCCTAAAAAGAAACTTCCAATCCTAGATTCTTTTTGATTTCTCATTTGCCGCTTAATTATGTATACCATTTTGAACCCCAAAATCCTCAACTGGTGTGTCTACGCGCCTCAAAGTCCTGTAAATATGATTTTTAGGAGTTATATGGACTGATCAGGTAAAATTTTTAGTCCAATTTAATCTGACATCCTTTAAAAATATTTCAGAAGTTCCAAGTCTGTCGACTCATATTCTAAAAATAGGGCTTTCAGGAGCAAGTTGGAATTAAATTATCATTTTATTCCATATAAATTCTAAATCTCCTAAAATCAAATTAATTTTTAGGATATTGAGAATTTTTTGGACCTAGATCACTCCACTCCAATTCCAATCCAATTCTAAAACTCCTCATTATAGAATGTATGCCTTAATACATATTTTGCTTGGATTAATTTTCTAAATAAGAATGCTGAAGATTATTTTGGGAATTAAAATTTGCATTCTTTTATATGTAACATATTTTTCCATATTCAACGTAAATATCCTAAGTTATTTGGTAGTTTGGAGGATTTTGGGCTGAAATTTTCGACTCGGGTAAACTTCGAAGAAATTTTTTTTAGATGATGTGTATACCGTAGTCTTGATGATTCCAAATATATTTAACCCTTTACAGTTCTGTGTCGAGCTGTATTCGACATAGCTTCTTACATAACATTATTTTATAACAATTTAATATTGGCTTTCCAATTTCCCAATGATTTTGTAATATCACCAAAATATCAGTCAATAAGTACCGATAGTTATTAATAACATAAAAAAATAATAACTAATGATAGAAAATATTGTGAAATTAATTTTATTTAACTCACTATAATCTTAATGAATTATTTCGGACCGCAAAGGGTTATAACAATAAGTTTTAGTTAAATTTGTCATATTGATTAAGGCCAGAAATGCAAAAAGGAAAAAACGCAGAATAGCGCTAAAATATGTAATAGTTAATTTGGCGGTAAAAGCTCGGACTGCTAATTAGTGTACCCGAATCCAAATCCCCCTTGACTGTAAGGAACTTCTTCTATGTCTTATGCATATCGTAATCGTGATAATTTGGAACACACTTAGAACAATAAGCTTTAGTAGTATTTACCATATTGTCAAAGGTCAGAAACGCAGAAAGAAAAAGACGTAGAATAGCGCGGAAATGGTGATACTTGATTTGGAGGTAATAGCTCGGACTCCAATCAGTTGGCCCGAGATTAAACCCTCCTCTGTAAGGAATTTTTCATAAATGATATGTATATCGTAATATCGATGATTAGATACACACTTATAGCAATAAGTCCTAGTTGAATTTTTTGTATTAGTTAAAATCAGAAATACGAAAAGAAAGAGACGAATAATAGCGCGGAAGGGGTGATAGTTAGAATTTGACATTAAACACAATAATTCCGATTTAATATCCAAATCAATATTCATAGTGGAATATTTATCTATTTGACTGTATAAGATGTGTTCGACATTGTTTGCTTGTAAATTAAGCAATTAATTGCAGCTTGAACGGGCACTGAATCAACGTAGCAGATTGTATATATTGTGCGATGCAGTTATGCTCAGTTTACATATTTTAAATTCCGTGATGGTCTAACATTCGCTTCACGGAATCCTTAGAGGCATCGTGCATTAGAATCGCAACTCGAAGTGTCTAGAATGCCTGAAATGTTCAGCAGGAAAGCGGAAATAATGCGACATACCCTTGGTTGTGTTTGTGCTAGATTTGCATTCGGTTTGACTAAGGTTTCGTCAATTGAGTTAACACGTTCGCTGTCACGTGAATTTCATGGAATTTCTCCGTCATATGTATTTGATTTATAAAGACGTTACAATATTTAATTACGAAATGTTGCATGTTCCTTAAAAAACATGCATCCTTTGTTGAGTATAAGTTAATTCCCGACAACATTCAAGATTGTCAGTGTCTAACGTGATAGACAATGTGCTGAATTTAACCCTTTGCACTCCTATGTCGAGCTACACTCGACACTGCTTCCTGTGCTACTTAACGTGTTATCTATTAATTATTGACTTTTCAAAATCAACAATAATTTTGCATCTTAACATAAATATCCCGCGGTAATTACAAATCTTTTTAGTATAATGTAAAAATGAATAATTATCAGGAGACAATTTTCAGAGACTATATTTGCTTATCTGACGAATAGTTAGTAAAATAATTCGAAGCGCAAAGGGTAAAAAAAAATATAAATTAATAAACCTAAAAGAAATATTGATTTTTATTAGAACGTTATTGACTCTAAAATTATCCTGTAGCACAGAAATGAATTTCTCAAGCTTTCATATTTCAGTTTCTTGTCGTTTAGTAATCAGTTGGTAGGAACATTTATTGTCACATGTGTAAAAAGATTTGAATACATTATAAATAATACAGACTGCATACATGTAATATAACATATCCGGTGAAAAAGAAACTTCAGAACCGTAACGTTCCTGTAATTAAGGTTATTAAAGTAAGACTATGGTCATCATATGGCAGTGTAGAAATATGCCATTCTTTCTTTTCTCTTTTCAGTATATTACGCAGAAATTAGTAAAAATTTTTCCTATGTAATAAATTGAAGTGAATGTATCTTCAATAGTCGTTGAAGTGTCGGCAATTTGCAACCGGCGCGAAGTAACATCTGTTTCTCCATCACTTAAAAATCTTCAGAATGCGATAATATAAAAACATCGTATACATTTACAATGTTATCACAATTGTCAAAATGTATCAGACTGAGGATTTCTTTAATGACTCATCTGTTATTGCTTCGTCATTAATCTGCCAAACCTTATTACCAACTTGCAATTATTCAGTCTTATAAAAGCAGCTACGTTAAATAATCGTCTTCTGCAAAGATACAAAGAAATATTTGATTTTGAATACTTCCGAACTGTAAAGATATTAATATCTGCAATGCCTTTTTACAAGTTTTTTTTATTACGCTGTACTGCTATCGATCATTGATTATATAACAAATAAACCAAGTAAATAAATACTTGTTCAAAGCTATTGCATTTTCTTATGTATCTACGCTCACATCGATTCTCATTAATTCTTACTGTTATTATTACGAATTATTAGCAATTATGAAATTCTTATTTTTACGTATCGAATTTAAAATACATAGATGATAAATCGCGCGAGGTACTTAAAAGAATACTTGTAAGAATTTAAAAGTATAGACCACGCTGACAGTAATAAACATTAATCTTTTAAGTTACCGAGAAAAGGGTGAGAGTCTTCTGCTATTGATTATTATTTATATATGAAATAATGAGGTAAAAAAAAAGAAAATTGTCTAGCAACAGTATTGTTGTATTTTTCGGACATACAATAAGATTTATATCTTATTTCGAGTACCTATGTGACTATACTTGAAGTTTCATTTATTACAAAATATTGTTCTTCATATATGTTCATGTAAATTATATTGTAGCCACATTAAGGTGCTTTCGCATAACATAATAAATTTTACTTATTTAAGATAAATAAAAACAAATAATCTAGTATTTAATTTTACAACAAAGACCCTGGCAAATTCTAACAATAAGAGCAAAACCACAGTTAAACTTCATCGGTCCCTGGGGTCTTTTCTGACCACAATCGAAAATTCATTTGATTCAAATTAAGACAAGTCATAGTAAATACGTATTATTCTCAATAGAGTTACTAGAAGAAAAAAAACGCAAAAGAAAATTATGTTTTTTAATAGAAAATAAACTATGATTCAGAAGAAATACTTGGAACTTTAATGTAATTTTATAACACGCGAATAAAGGTTGAATGAATCAGTATGACAGAGAAAAATCCAAATTTATCATCGACAAGTCCGCAAAGCGGTATCAATAATTTCCACGTTACAGTGTCTCAAGAAATCGTAAAAACGAGCAATGCGAATTGAGAATCCCGATAAAATTTAATAACGTAAGATTTACACAGTTATTACACGCAAATGCTACCGCATTTGCACAAAAAAGAAATGCAACAAGGTTCACAGTAACTGAAATTTATTTTTAATCGTGGTATTACATTTCTGTTTCAGGATTCATAAACTGCAATGCCAGCACACTGCAATCGCTCGCGCAGCTACACGGTGAGTGAAAACTGGTCGTTAATCCTTTCTTCCTTTCCTTCTTGTCTTCCTTGCCGTATTCTACGAGCCATCTTCTTCCTTGTTTGCGTTTCGTCGTAGAAGTTCGTTGAAGAGGAAGATGTAGACGAACAAGAGCCGCGGTACATTCAATTAAAATTTATGGTTACGTAATACCCGTGTAAGAGGTATACCTTCCTCACGGCAATCGGGGAAACGTGGCCCTCCTCCGCAACGTTCACTTCCTCTTTCTTCATCGTAATCAGTAGAAAAGGACTAGGTTGCAGCCTATATTTTGCTCGGTAGCCACCCGACACAAGCAGATGCACTATCTTGCGTTTAGTTTCGGTATTTTCAAGCAATTTTCATTTTTACCAGACTTATCGCTCGGGTAGTGATTCAAGTCGAGAAAATTACTTCGTTATTTTCAAACCGTGCGTGTAATTAGAATTTGCAACGTTCCTTCCGACGTTGCTGTAAAAATTCCATGGTTTTGAGAATCTCTTTATTTCGAGTTAAACAATATTTCTGCATTTAATTGGTTGAAATTAACGAGATATATAAGAGAGAGGTTAAACGGAGGATATGATTACATTGCAATTAATTGTAATATTGGGTTGGAGAAAAAGTATTTTTGTGCAAGAATGAAATTAGTATTTGATATTTTAAGTGAAGTTTGTGAAACTTCCCATTTTTGTCGTCTTTTAGGTAAAATCTAATTAGGAAATTTCTATATATTACTCTATAAAGTAATTGTTATAAAATTTCTATCATTTTAGGAAAATGTACTTGATTCATTTTTGCTCGAACGCGCGAATTTTACTCTAACCCGATAATCGATTATAAGGATATTGCTTTGTATTTTTATAGGAAATGAATAGGGAATGATTCAAGTACTTGGATATTTCAAGTATTATTCAAGAAACGATAATACGGAAGGCGTCGAGAAATGTTGACTTATCGGTAGAACCGACATGAAAAGCAAAATGTGAAAGTTTTCTTACGAAACTAATTATTTCGCTTAGACAAAATAAAAATTGAAGAAGGGCGCCAATACATCAAATAGGACAATGAGATACTCATTGTATCATTATTTCGATACCTATTTTTATATTATTCTATTCTATTCCTCATCCAATGATGGGGAACTTGCTAATTTATACTGAAAATAAGTTTTTGACAATTCCATTAAATTCAAGAGTGAAAGATAAGTTTCAGCAAGAGTTTTCGATGAGGCTAAAACTCATTTTTCTTTTAATCTAAAACGGGAATACATTTGAACTTGCATATTTTTGCATATAACGAGAAAAGAAAGCTCGCATATTTATACTGTCCTTCAACTTCTATGTCTTAACAGATATGTGTAATTATTGTGTTTAAAAGTTTTACTAAATAATCAAACAGGATTATTTCTTTTAATTTCAATAAGATGGATCACTGAATCACGTCCTTATTAAAAGATTTTATAAATATAACGATTGAGCTGAGCCTTTATAATAATTGTCCATTTACTATATCACCAGGTTAAAGAAATTAATTTTTACAAAATTAAAAATCTAAATTCTCTACGATTAAATATTTTACAACTGCTTGAAAATGAGTTTGTATGTTCAAAATCCGTCATTTTCGCATCATTTTGCCTTCTAATAAAAAATTATCCGATGTCTTCAAATAAGACTGATATATTCAATAAATCATTAATATGCCGTATTTCTAGAAAGCTGAAGATTAAATTGCTTTACGATTAATACGAATTCGAATTGCACATCTCGAACGAATTTATATGTCAGAAACCGCTGATATCCGACTGATCAGTCCGCTTTCTGATTGAAAATCCATCGAAATGCTGCGAAAGGGCTGAGGTTGCACGATAAATCAGCAATTTGCCAGATGTTCACGAAATTGAAGATCGAATGGCTTTCCAATTAAGGAATCACACAACTGCTCCAAGACGAATTTGTAGGTCAGAAAACTCTGCCATTTTGCGAATGGGTTCAACGTAATATATTCTGACAGTAAGACAGATTATTACACTATGGTACAGTGGTCTCAGTCACATGCATTCTCGTCGTGTGCGTAAACATGCGTAAATGCATTATGTATGCACACGACACGCGTAATAAACTTACTATGCTGCTGCAACAGAATATTTACATGCACACGAGTAAGCAACGATGGGACCGATGCACTTGCTGACTGATACTGTGCGAGTTACATGTTTCATAATAATACATTGGGAAGAATTTCGTAAAATGTGATTCGACCAAAGCGCGTGATAATTAACACTACAACTATCGATAGATAATTTGGTAAATTTGAAAATAATTAATAGATATGTTAAGCCGAAGGGCGTAGTAGGTGAAAGAAAATTGGCTTACTCGACGGAATTACACTCACGAATATGAATGCTATAACATTCATTTTCATTGTAACGTAGAATGCTGAATGATAAAACCAATTATAATTCATTTAATTTGTTATAGCTTTAAGCTTTTGTAATTATTATGTATTTTAACCTCTTGCCTTACGATTTCTAGTTTGATAGCATACGTAATAAGTCCAAATTAATTGCTGGAATAGAAATTCCTCCCTGATTTTTAACATACGGTGGAATCGACTACAATATTAATATTATAGAAATAATTTGACCATCTTGTGACTGACTGATATTTTTATTGTAAGAATTATTCGAAAACTACAAAATTTCGTATTTCATTTAACGCATCACGTGTGTCATGCGTTATTATAAGCTAAAGGGTTAAAGTAATGGCCAACTGAGTCACTGAGTATTTTCATATTAGTTTATTTTTTCTCTTTGTAAGTAGTTAAAAGTATAAGTTAGAAGTGTAACAATTGACTGTCTATTTTTGCAACTCGCTAAAAATTTTTACTATTCGCGAACATGTTAACGATGATAACTATAGAAATTAAAAGAAAGTTTAATTGATATAACTTTAAATAATCTTTGCTAGAAATTTCTAAACCAGTCATTCTGATTGCCCTTGTATTTCTAGAGTTAACGGAGATAAATTTCAAGAAATAAATCGATTTGCCGAAGAGAAAAATTTATGATTTTTTTATTTCAAAGTAGTCATGTGGTTTTTAATCGTAAAACAATTTGATTACTTTAGGATATTTTCTGTATGAAAAATTGTACCAAATAAATTAGTATTCTTAATAGTGTACGAGAGAAATAGAAACAGGGAGTATGATTTTGCAAGATTACATAATGCAACGCATTTGAATGTTCTGCATAAACTTCTTTGCACTCGGACGTGCATTGTACTGTAAAATTTCATTTGCATTTAGAATACAGGAGTCGCACAGGTCGTTTAGCAGCATATGCAAATAAAACAAATGATTAAAGATTTATGCTGTTTTTTGAGTCGCAAATTCGGAAAATCTTTTTGAATATAACATTCTTAATGTAAATGAGACAAATGTAAAACTGACAATTTAAAATATATAAAATGCAACTCAAAGTAGCCTATGTATTTAAGATTGTTGATACTGCGATATGCTTGCCATACATTTTATATCTTTTTTTGGCTACACGTTTTGAATCTTTCCCTCTTCAGTTGTTATTTGTTATAGTATTAGCAACAACATAATTGTATATTTTATTTACACTTCTCGTTATTACAATATATTTAAATTTATATATTTCCATTGTTTTAACAGTGTTAAGTAATTGGAGCAAATGATTTTATATAATTGGAGATTTCTACGGAAGGTTCTCGTTACGCTCATCGAGCGATATATATTGTAGGTCGTTTAAAGTATTAAGAGTTACGAATTATTAATTTTTATAAACATATGACAATCTCAGTGCATTTGAGATAGATGATAAATAAGTATATTTCTTCGTTTTGCAATATGTATTCTGAATGTCATTGATTTAGTCTGTTATTTATAATTAAATATTTTCACTCTGTTGAAATTTATTAGAAGTCTGCTTACGATGTGTACAGTTCAACTTCTCGTTTGAAAAAGATTATTTCTATCCAGACAAATGCACGTTTTTCAAAAAAATAGAATGTATCTTATCAAACACTTGTACATACCGCGCACGAATTATTTTATAAGAAGATTTATTTGTCATCAAAACTAAATATTGTTAATTCAAGTTTACGACGCGAATACAATAACACGTAAAGTTGTTATGAAAACACTTTAAACAAAATTGTGGATCGACATCTGTATATGATAAAATCTTGTAACGCTCCGAATCTCAGAAATAACTTACAACAAAACCGTAAAAACATGTAGGAAGATTTAATGCTACATATACGTTCTTTACACTTGTGCTAATATGCTTTTGTTGTCTCACAAATACTTTCAACTTCATGAAAAATACATAGAATAATAATCGTAAAATATATTTCAGTTTATTACAAAATCCTGCAAAGCTTCTCTCTGTATATCATTAAAATTCTATCAAAATGAGAAATAAGAATTTTCGCGACAATATAGTTTCGAAAGAAATTCAAGAAATTAAAAACTAAATACAGGAAAAAATGCAAAAAATAGTTATTATTCAATACTACCAAAGATTATATATTTTCATTCCATTGTATCAGTCCTTCGACCGCGCAAAGTACGGCTAAAGATTCGACTCATAAACTTTACTTATTTCAAACAAGTTAGCCTAACTTTAAAAAAATATTAATATCTTTTAATTAAATGATAGAAAATAAATAATAAAAATTACTGTTTGCAATCTCGGCAGGTGTGGAAGCTCTACGGGAGCATACCGAATTCGTAAAATTAGGTGGCTTCATAGTTTATTAAACAAATATCTAACAACCTAGATTTCCTGCATCACAACCTCGTTGGTTCAGGAGTTCAAATAAATCCCACCTAACAAAATGTAGGCCACATAAATGCATATTTTCCGAAAACTGTGCATAGATCCCTTAAAAAAAACGATTAGTGTCATTAACACTAGATTTACCAAACCAGTCAAAATGACTGGTACACAATTTTTTCCAAAAATTCTACGGGTTTATGAGAGAGCTGTAGAATAAATATTTATCGTCCATCGTATAAAACATAAATTACAGAAGCTATCGTCTATTCCACGTCTTAATTTTCCTCACTTTAAGGTACATATTTAACATATTTAAATATAATAGATTTCACGCTGGTAAATGTAGTGTTAATCACTTACGTAGGAGGGGTCATTTGACACCTTATGGTAAAAATAGGTCTATGCAAATAGGCAATGCCTAATTGCGTGTGTCGTGAAATGATAATAGCAGTTTCGGCCAATGAAATACAAAAGAAAGAATGCAAGAAATGGTGCTGATTTTCACCCCAGTCACTTGGAAGGGATGCTTCCTTCAAGCTCCATTAAACCAAGCGAGTATATAGCGAGTAATAGCGCGAAAATTCGGTCAAATAGCGTCAACCTACATCAATTACGTAGAACGGAATTCCACACGATCATTCGTTAAATTGTCTTCCGTTGCAACCTGAAAGCACACACAACGAAACTATTCGTAATATTTCCACGGTATTTGATTCTATCGCTACGTAACCATTCCATGGAACATGCACGTCCGTTTGCATTAAGATTGCAGGAGAATCGGAGTAAGAAATACGGCTGACAGGCGAGAGTACCGTTCACAAGTGAAAAACATGTACGAAGGACACGAGATGTGCGTGTCACGAGAATGTGCACGCGAGAATCGCGGAATTGGCTAGGAAAATTTCGGTCCCACTGAACTCTTTATTAGCTGACGGCTGAATAGACGCAATTAGTAATGACATTCCGTTTCTCGCTCGCGGGGGAAATCTATCTCGAGGGTACAACTTTGAATTACGAGGTCGTGGTTTTGTCATAAAAAAGATTCGAGTTAATGCCCCTGCTAATTAATGTTTCTTGCGCCGCTTCTGTTTAAACGTGAGTTCTGTCGGGCTAAATTTACGGGATGTCAGGTAGTACGATGTGCTTGAAATATTGGCGGTGTTTAATTCTAGGCAATGGGGACATATCTCTTCCCTTTTTTTTTGTCGTTCGTTTGTCTACATTTGGTACTGGTTCATTTGTGGCGGTCCCTTTTGACCGAATAGTATCTCGCGTTGAAGAGCTTTATTTTATAAAGGGTTGTGTTGGACAGTTTGCGATGTTGTGAAACCTTTTGCTCGATTAAGTTTTATTATTTATATATTTTTTATTTTATTGTGCGTTTTATATGCGCAATAAATATGTCGTGGTGTTTTTATTTCAAATTGTGATTTACTATTTTTGTTCATCACGCTCTGCTCATAGAGTGTGTAGACACTTTCTTGAGATAATTGTTTAAAAAGAGTTGAAGGATCATTATCAAGTTTTACTTACAATCCTGTTCGATATAATTTATTTTCTTATGCATATTATATTCATGAGGTATATGAATTTTCCTTCATATTTTTGCCACCATTTATTAAATATTTTATGACAGCAATCAAAATTTATTAGTACGCTATTACATAAATTATAAATTACGCCAACTCACGAACGTTATTAATATTAAACTTCGTATTAATATTATGCTCTTAATTTAAAATATACACCGATTTTTAAATAATGTCAAATGTAACGGATAATCTTTTATTCATTTGAAAGATTAAATAATTAAAATGATGAATCTTAACAAATAAAATCTAACAAATCAAAACGATTAAACCTTTGCGCATGCAGACTTTTTTGTATAATGAAGGATAATAGATTGATTGGCAACCGAAAGCTCTCTTTTTAGCAGAAATTGAGAAGGTTAAGCTGCAGAAACCATAAATTACTATTTGCGTCATTGTATTTGAACAATTATAATTTTAGGTGTCCATATATACGGCGATAAACTAACAAAAAATTGCTTCTTTGAACGGATATATGCGTCTGTAAGATTCAAAGGGTTGATGGCAATAATGTGCAATATTATTGGTTGTACCGAATATGCACCACTGTTCTTATGACAACAGCTTGTTCCGATGAATCATACACTTTCAACGGACAAGGTATAATTTAATATATTTGTCTGTTATATTTATGGTAGCTTACTTTATCTTATGCATACGTATGCTTTCGCTATCTGAGACACATTATACAGTGAAAGAGATATACATTGTGTTGCATATACTAAGCCTCCGACATATGTTTTGTACCTTGCATTAAGAAGTTATGTCAGTTAATTAACACTTTACGTACTATGGTATCATATACTAGGGGTACCGAAAAGTAATAAAAATTGGAGAAGTGAAAATGTAATTGGAGACGTCTTTCAACAAAAAGTCGAAGGACTTTTTTAAAAAGGGAATCGAACAATTACTTTTACGCTGGCAAAAAGTGTTAGAAAATTATGAAAATTATTTTGTTGATGAGTATTTAAGATTTCTTTATTTTGATTACTTTTCGGTACCCCTAATATATAGACAGAGAAAAAATCTGATCACAGTTTATCGGCCCATATGCACTTTGTTATATGTATTTGAAAAATTGAAATATATTCGCTGAAATGTGATTACGCAAGTAGTGTTTTAGAATTTTTGTAACTTATCACTCTTGCTTTCTGATAAAACGACGGCTTTCCATCGCTAAATACGTGATTATTTTTCAATATCCAAGAAATTCTTCTTCCGCAAAGGGTTAGTAAGTTGAATTTTACCCCTCTTCTTTCACCCTCTGTTTTTAATTGAAGCGAAGCTGTAATGATTAAAAATTCATCGTTTTAGAAAGGATTGAGTGATAAATAAAACACTAAGATTGCTGAATGACATCATACATTTATTTATGTAATGTTAACACAATTACGTTTAAGTTTCCAAGAATATGTTTCAATTGAATACGAACTACGATGTGTTATTCTGTTTCCGACTTATAGCATAAAAACATTGTATAACTCCAAAGCTTTTTTTTGGATTTTTCGTCAATTTAATGAAATTAAGTTTATGCCTTTTATCATCGTTTATTGTTGTTCATTCTGTGATCAAAATAATTACACTGGTACAGAAATGATTAGGTAAAGTCGAAGATTCACTCTCAGCTGTAATAAACCAAATTATATCGATAAAGAATGAATTAAAGGATTAAAATTTAATATAAGAATGGCAATTAACACTGCCTTACTTCCATCGATGAGAACCACATGTTTCTACAGTTTTATATGCACCTCGTACATATAATAATATTTCATTCTGCCTGTTTATTGACGTAAATGTCCTTGACGCAGATATCCGTGTTCCGTAACGTGAAAGAATTTCGCTGATAACATTTACTGTCACATTTCCATGAGAGGAGGGAATACACGCTTAGTGTCCACTTATGTGCGATAATCGGTCGATTTTCTGTTAATCGATACATTCAGAAGTAACAAGAAACGATTACCTTATTTATTACCAGGAAAATTAAGCAAGTCTTGACCTGCGTAGCAAATATTTGTTTGGAGGAAAACTGCGAAACTTCTAAGAACTATAAATTAATGCAAATATAATCAACATTTTTAATGATACGAAGAAGATTTTTTCCTAAATTACTGTTTACTTGCGGTAATTCTTGCTAGCCTTTCAATCTAAATTTTTGCAATAGAAATTAATAATATATTGCGACATATAAGAAATGCATTAAAAATTTTCAACAAAAAGAATATAAAAAATGTAATATGGCTGAATTATCGATTTACGATAATGTATTACGATTACGATTAAAAAAAGTAAAATACGTGTATATCTACTTAACCTGAATTCGTCCTTCGGCTCTTTTCTATAAAGTCAAAATTGAATTTGACTCAAGTTGAACACAGTAAATGCATATTATTCTCAATAAAGTTATTTAAATAAATAAATAAAAGCAAAATCTTGGGTTTTAAAGAAAAAATGGGCTATGAGTCAGCATACACTTTAGAGAAATTAGTGTTTTTTTTTTAAATCGCTGATGAAGATTAATTCATTCACGGCCAACTACTCGTAGTTGCGTTAGAAGTTAGAATTAATAAGTTAGCAGAAATAATCGAGCGTAAACAATAATTTTGAAACTAAACTGTTCTTTAGATCATTAAGATTGGCTAGATTATATTTTCAATTGATTAACTTAATAATCATGGGAACTTTGTCTTCCTCTATTAAATTTTCACTCGCAAGGTAATATTTGCTTCCTTTTCCTGGCAGTGAATGGGTTAAAAATAATTTAGCTCATGTGTCGATTGCCATCGACTAATGTAGTACTACTTAATTGTGTTATGTCATTTATATCGTCATTATTGCTTTTAGTGTTTTTTCTTTACTTCTGTATGTCTATCTCACAGAGTAAAAGTAATTAACACTAGATTTACGGAAGCCGTTAAATTAAGAGATTCCAAATTCTTTAGAAACTATTTTCAAATTTATAAAGACGCGTTACAGTAGACATTTCACATGTGTCTTACAATATACAAATTATTTAACTGATCATCTTCTTTGCTGGTTGATTCTTCTTTTTTCGAAGTACTTAATATATTTAAGTATAACCGATTCAATGTCCGCAAATCTAGTGTTAAATGGATGTGTTATCTTGATTCATTTATTCTTTTCTTTCTAAAGTAGTTATTTCTTAAGTCTGAATAAATAGGTGATAACAAAAATGCTTAATTCATCGGCACTTGAACTATTATATTATTACATGATGAAGGATACCGCAAATTTAAGAGGACCTTAATGTTCAAATCTAGAAATGTACAGTGGAAACCGGTTTTCTGGGAATCGCAGGAACCGGTAATTAAATTTTGAAAGTTACAGAACCGTCTAATAATTCAAGGAAATGTTAATGCGTAGGAACATTGCGAAAGGTGTTGAAATATTGGCAGATTTTATTGCGGTAAAATAAGTCGCTAGAATTTTCATACGTTTTAAAATGACGGTGGAAAGTTATCTTTAAAGATTTAGCACTAAAATTTTTAGTAATCTCTCTTTGCCGCTTTGACGTGTGAATGAACGTTGAGAAAAAACGCATAGGAAAGTTGTCGTTAATTTAACGCACAGACATAAGGAATATTTTGGATATTATATTGAGAATTGAAATAATAAATCCATGGGTGTTGCAACTACAATAAACACTTGTCGATTAAAATGAATAAGCAAAGAGTTAAATATTGTAATTATACTTCGTTGCGCTCGTGAAATATTCTTTCATGAAATTATCAAATTGAAATTATGAAATTTCATCAAACAGTGTTTCCATTTGCAATTATGGAAAAATTTGGAAATTTTTATACAAAGTTGCCTAAGAAACATGAAGTATTATGGGAATGAATATAAAATAATTATTCCACCTGCAATTAATTTTGAAATCTGTTATTCTATTTCTTATAATAATTCGGGAAATACATGTAGAAAAACCCAGAACTTAGTTTTGAACACTTACCGCTTCTTAGACAATAATTATTTTTTCATGACTGCAAAATATCTGCATAGAATGAAAGTTTACCAAAATTTGTTCTCACATGAACTGGGGAGATGTCATGTCAACCATTGACAAAGAAATTGTATGCAGTGACCTAGTTCACGGTCAATTCAAACAGTATTTTTACGTGCATCGAATTGAAAAAAATATATGTAATAAAAATAACGTATAACAAAAAAATCTACAAACGTTCAAATTAATTAATTTTATAGTTCTTACATAAAGTTAAAATATCGGTCTCTCTGACTGAGAAAAATTTGTGTACCCTCTTAAAAAGGAGCTGAGCATATGCGCCAGCACTTGTTAGCATGCAGGACTATCGGTGCTCAAAATCACGAAAGGTATATCTCCCCTGACGGAACATTCGAGCGACGTGCACACGTATGGCGACGAATTTTAAATTCTCGGTACGGATTTAAATCACGACGTTCTTCATCGAGCGTACAAAGAGAAGAGCGCTATCGGTTCCTTTCGTGCTCTGCCAAGGTAAAGAGTTCTCCAGGGAGCTACGAAGACAGCGTTCGAACATGAGGAATCGTGGGAAAAGATGTTTATGGTGTTGAAAAAAAAACGGTATCTCGTTACTTACTGACTTACATTATCTAATATACCTTCTTAACCCCTTCGGATCCTGTGCACATTGTAATGTACATAATACTTTTCGTGCTGTATTTTATTACCTATAGGTTTAAACGAAGTTTCAACATCTAATGAATTTTATTTTTTTATACAAATATTTCTTACGATCTCCTTAACACTAAAACTGTCGACGTTATATCTACTCACATTTAAATATAGCGAATAAGTGCTTTGGGAGAAGAAGAATCTAGAGATGAAGGCGATGTTTAATTAAGTAATTTATGTTTTATAACATAGAAGTGGAATATTTGCTTCATGTCTTCCGTATCAATTGAGGGAATTTTTAGAAAAAATTGGGTATCGGTCATTTTGACCGGCTTTTAGGTTTAGTGTTAATGTTACCAATTTTGCGTAAGGACCATATGTCCGTTAAAATATACATTTACAAATTATGAATAAATAAATAAATAATTTTATAAAAAGCATGTCGTTGCTTTCATTCGCATAGATTAAGTTAATTTTAGTATACAAATAATATTTTCTTAAAGGAAACAAAATTCTTGTCTGAAGGGGTTAATGTTTGTCTACTGGTAAATTCCATCCTTTGGGAATTTTTGTTGACGAACCATTAAAATGTAAAATCTTGAAATTTTTGCCACACGTTCATTGAAACTTGCGTGATCTATGGGAATTTTTGCAGGAAAAAATAACAATTTTAATTGACTTTACACCGTTCGAAACACATTCATGTATTTTTGACATATGCCATGATTTCTGAAGTTTCGTTAATCTGCAATAAAAAACTCAAACGGCATTTTAATTTATAAACCTATAACGATATCGAAAATTGAAGTTTCGGCATAGCTTCAAAAGCTAAATTCCAAGGATCGTCATATTTTCTCGGCGTTGTCAGCTTAAAACAACAAACTATGACAGATATCAGAATTATTCTAGTTTCGGCAATAGCATTAGGTTTACAAATCAAAATGCCGTTTGATGTTTTTACTTTAGATGAGCGTATCTTCTGGAATCATGGTAGTCGTCAAAAAGACATGAGTGTCTTTCCAACGGTGTAAAGTCAATTGAAATCGTTATTTTTGCTTGCAAAAATTCAAATAGACTACAAAAGTCTCAATGAATGTGTGGTCAAAATTCTAAGATTTTACATTTTAATATCTCGTCAAAAAATTCCCAAAAGAAACCAAAAAATAGCTGTCCCTCTTAAAATTAGAAGTTAAATGAAAGTAGTTTCCTCTCATGTTTCATATCATCTATTAATTTCTTTTCATGCTTGGACAAGTTGATGTATAGATTGATGATGATTCAAAATTAATAGGCGGAAGGAATCGAAACAATAAAATGATCGTTTTGTGTTATTTATTGCTAGTGCGGTGGAATCTTGATTATCTCAACCGGTCGGAGAGTGTCGCGTGAGAGAAGTACGTGTATGCACAGTTGTCTGTTGTAAATATATGAATTTGAGTAAGGTGTAATAGTAGTAATAGTGTTAGCATATCAGTCTCGGATCATCGGTTATCTGTATATCAACGTGTCGAGACATCAGAAGAAATTAATAGGTAATACGAAGCATGGGAAGAAAGTAATCCCGTGTGATTTCTCACTTTAAAGGAAATGTGCAATTTAGCAGTGGAGAAAGATTGGGAAAGTTTATTAGAAGATGAAGATAATTGTTAAAATAAATTATCCGTTGTCATGTAAAACGACAGTCTCAACACGATTAGTTTTGTTATTTGAAATATTTGAATATTCTATCGTGCTATAATAAATTAATACTGAGACACAATTAAACGTAAGAGTGTGGTACCACGATCTACAAGGGGTACAAAAATAAAAATTTCAATTGCAAATAACTGCGTACGAGTTCAACGTTCCACTATGAAATTTATTCCATGTGACATCTGTAAGATAGTCTCCTCGTTTTGAAAATTTACCAAAAACATCAAATCGCAAATAAACTGCTGACAATACTTCAAGTCAAATTATACTAACCGAATGAAACGTAAGAAGGTCGTGCAGCTCAATCAGTGCGAAAGAAATGATTAAAATAAATTTCCAGTAGTCATATAAAACGTACTAGTAATGCAATTGGTTTATTATCCAAAACATTTGAATATTCAATCATCCTGTGATGAATTTATTTCCTTAACACCACGAATGCCCTAGCGGTCACAGGTGACCGGCGCTATTGAATTCAATGAAACTTCATATAACTTCAAAAATTGTAATATTTATATATTTTCTCACATATTCAATATTTCAATATTAGCATTGAAAAGATAAAAGCTTCCCTAATACACATTATTTTGTCTTTAAGGTGTCTGCTTCGGAAGGATGTAATTTTAATAGAAAAAGTTTAACATCAGAAAAAATTATGAAATAAGTGAAATACCGATCAACGCGTTAACAGTATAAAACGTAGGAGCGTACTAAGAAAATCTAAAGTATTTGCAAAAATGAAAACTAACTCCGTACAATAGCGCCCGCGTTCAACGTTCCACCTCTATGAGATTCAGCTCGTGTGATATCTACCGAGCGCACAGTACATGATGTCCTCTAACAAGTGTTTTGCTCTGATTCGCCTAACGGATAGACACATCCCTCGTTCGCACGTCATTTTCGGTTCTAACACGCTACTAGCCGAAAAAAATCACACATTCCTTATGTCGTCATGTGGCCAACAATAAAAGTGTTTGTTTTCGATTGCTATCGGTCAACCTTTAGGCTTCCAGGGACGATGTGGTATATAATCCGACAACTCAAAGATGGCTAGGCAAAAAAATGTGGATCTTATTCGCGGAAGTGGTAGCCATGTCACATTTATTCAACCAAACAATTAAAATCTGGGAATGCTACGAGTGTTTATTTTAGGAAGTTGTATTTGGGGATTCCAAAAACAAGAAAGCAGGAATAGACGTTTGAACACGACAAGTGCCGCCGCTCCCTAGCCATCTTTCAGTTGTCGGACTGTACCTTTATGAAGTACCACGCGCCAACAGGTTCTTTGCGTGCAGTATATGATTCGTTGCTTTAAAATTCACATAAAATAGCAAATCACAAGAGTATCGATCTTCATGTCAAAATATAGAGTAATCAAATGAACTGTAAGAGATACGTGTTAACCAAACGGTACCAGTGACGTTACCGGTGCCTCCTTGCAAGTTCCGTGCGGTATTCGGCGAGAGAATTTTCTATCAGCTGCCCCGTTGCTTGGTCAGAGAACGAGTGTAGCCTGAAATTACATGAGCATACACGGAATTGCACGCGTGACAGACATGCACGACGTCCTCCGCTGATGGGACGATTGTCTACATGAAATCTTACAGCGCGAAACGCGGCCTCATGTATGGAGCAGTTTCGAAATGCGTACGTACACACAATTAACATCGTGTTGCACAGCGACCGCCGTGGATATCTATTTGAATTTCATTCTGATCATCTTTTTTTATGGAAAGCATGAGTTCCTTTTAATTCGCGTCTATTTTTCGTGAAGAGTTATGTTGTCAGAACATTAGTAAAAATGAGGAAGAGAATGGAGATTAAGTTCCTGTATCTCTATGTGATTTTATGAAAATATGCTGCACATTCGTCCCACTTTTTGTGATTTAAATTCTTTGAATTTGATCGTTCGTGACAAATGATGTTTTCAAAGTCACAAAGTTGCTTTGTGACACTATTTTTTCATAAATTGGAAGAACAAATGATTAGGTAGTAACAGGGTGATTGATGCAAAAATTGTCGATATTTTCATGAAATATTTGCAAATATAATACATTATTACTGTTTTGAGTTAGTGTGCAATATTTACAATGAAATATTGATATATAATATTATAAACTATCTGTAAATTGCTGCCATCGCCAAGAGATTGATCGAATACATAGTGAAATTGGTAGAGAAAGCATTGCAATTGATTATTTCATCGCAAATTCAGCAATCCAAGTTACAAGCAGTACAATGTAATAATGATAAAGATAATAATATTGTAATTATTGTAAAATCATCTAATTGTTAGAAATTAAAGTAACCACTCATATGCATATCCTTTAGAATCGAAAGGTACAAAAATGTCCTAAAATTCTGCAAACATATAGCACATTGCCCAACTTCATACAAACCAGCAGTTAACAGTTCATTAAAATGTTAATTAATAATTCAATGTCAGAGAGATATTTCGTATGAATATTTAATTTACTGAAATTTGGATTAATGAGGTAAATTAATAACTCCCAGTAGTAACCTGTCATTAAGCTAAATATATAAGCATTAATAAGAATCAATAGCATATTTAGCCAAAAGCTTTGCCATAAATTATTGATATCATCAGTCATGAAATTACGACAAAACTAAATGCAAGTTGAAACACCGAAACAATAGGATGCTCGACTTACATTTTCCATTCTAAAATTCATGGTAAATAGTTCACGTGTATCGCTATCTATGCCACTGAATCAACGTGACATTGTAAAGCGACAGAAAATGACTTTCATGTCGGTATAGTACGCTTTATTACAAATGGTAGAACAGGTTCTGCGAATATATTATACCCGGTAGAAATTCGAGAGACAAGCCGTACGAGCTTCTGCGTCAAAAGATACAGCATTTTTAAAATATGCCACCATCGGTTGGAAATTTATATTTTACTTACTTTTCAAAAAAAAGAAAAAGAAGAAGAAGAAGAAACATTGAATTTCTTTCAAGCCAATAACTTCGCTGAATTGATACCGCGCATAAATATTTATTGTTACGCACGAACATTTAATGAGACTTTTAACCGGGCAGACTCTTCCCGCGATGTGGGACAATTTCTCTGTTACATATGCATAAAAATTGCAGTATATAAATTACATTGTAACTATAGCTATGTATTCAAATTACCGCTATCGCAAGTAAGCGTCATACCGACAATTAATCTTCCATCGGAATACATTAGCATCAGATATATTCTGTCGTTTTGTAATGTAAATGCATTGACATTCAGCTAGCAATCACACATTTATAACCCTGCTTGAATGCACAATACTTGAGCTGAATAACGTAGCTGTAAAGTTGTGGGACTCGTCGAAACGGAGTAACAACGGTTTTTTCAAACCTTTGCGGTTCGAATTATTTTCTCAATTTTGTACTGAGCCGAATGAAATTAATCTCAGAACATTTTCTATCGTTGGATATTCTTTTTTAAAATGATGACTAGACTGCGGATGTTTATGCAAATTTCGAGTTTCACAAATGCAGGTGAGACAGGAAAACCTATCTAGGGATTTATTGCACTTAATAAATATTACAACAAATACCGTACTTTGGATATTTTAGATATATTTTTATATTATGTTCGTTTTGTATATTTTAGCCGTATTTAATTTGTCATAAATGCATAAAAATCCGCAGTCTAATGATGACAATAACTATAGAAACTGACAAATTTTTAACACTTAACGAAAGGATTGAATCTGTTCTGCCTTTCTCGGTTTTCGGGCATTGTTTAGAAGAATTAAATAAACATGTATGTATGATTTTAAAGCGCTGTAGTTTTATTAAATTTTCACCATTTCTTATAATATTTTACAAAGTTATTTATTAACATGTCTAGAATTTTTTAAGAATATGATATATTTCAAAACACTTATCCTTGCGAAGTGTATTAAAAATTCAAGCAAAAACGTAAATCTACTCGGCCCATCCGTTAAGACATATTACAAACTCATCAGGAAATGGGAAAGTCGTCATTAAATCGTTAGAATATAATCTTTAATAAATTCAATAATTGATATAAATCTTTGATCAACACCACAAATTCCCAAACATCGACTAAAACAGTAAGTCATACCGAGATTCTACAATTCCATTTTTCAACCAGTCGCAATCTTTCTTAAAATTCTTTAAATCCTCCCATCCATTCCAAACATTTCGACAGTCTCCGATATTCGTTTCTCGCCGTGTAAAAAATTCGGACAAACTTGAGCGACACTCGAAATAAGCGCGGAAACGCGCGGTACGGTTTCTATCGGCGAAAGTTTCTATTAGAGGCTAATTTTATGCAAAGTATCATACTGGATATGCGTTTAAGATCTTCCGTAATTCACGTGTTAGCCAATCGTTCGAAGAGGAACGTGCTTGCGAAATCCAGTACATGAGCAACAGTGGAATGTTACGCGTCCGTCTGATCACCGGACGGGCATAAGTAGCGCAAACGAGGTAGCGTGTGCCCGCTAACGACGCCGCGGAGAGCCTTTGACCTTTGCTCACCCGTAAACCTGTAAATCACATTATGCCACTGTTAAAATCATGCTCGCATGTTCGTGGGCGAGCTCCTCGGCTTTCGATCAACGGCTTCGAACTACCGGCGACGATGCATCCTTCGTTAAAATGCTCTGTTAATTTATAAGGAGGATAATGTAATTTATAGCTACTATTTATTGCCAGCTATTACGTAATCGTACTTTTCCCTCGAATATGACCTTACGAAATCTCCTTATTACTCTCGATACGTGCAGCTGATTTTAACCCCTTGCCGTATTGTAACGAGTGATACTCGTGATGCTATCAATTGGAAAGGAAATTTTCAAGTTTTACAAAACCTATTAAATTGAAAATATTAGTGAGATGCGACACGATAAAATTATTTCTATAATATTAACCGCTTGCCGTGCCATTTCTTTTGTGATTAAATGTGCAATGACTTTGAATTCATTACTAAAATAACGATCTAACCCCTAATTTCAGATATAGTAAATAACTTAATGTAATATTGAATAGCGTAGAATTTATTTTATTTTATCAGGACCCACTGATATTTGTAATCAAATAATTTTTGGAACGCTTCAAAATTGACTATTCCATTTATCGCGTTACGAGTAGCACTAGTTATTGTACGGCAATGGGTTAATATTACGTTGAATTATACTATATGTCAAGAATCACTGATCAATGTTTATTTTACTAATTTAATTCTGAATTACTGTGGAGGCAGTCACAAAGTAAATGGCACGGCAAGGGGTTAATACGTTACGGTTAACCCTTGTCTTCCATTCTGTTTCTTCTTCTTTTTTCGAAAGTATTTCTTAACTTTGACTGATATAATTATTTTGTCTAATCCTGCTGTTCCGCTCGGGCCTATATAACTCGAAATGGAAATTATATTTTTACAGATACTATGTTTCTAATTGTAAGTATTAGTTTCTGATATTCAGTGTATTTAACATTTACGTCTACCTGTTTGTATATTTTACGTTTCTTCAAATGTGAATCTTTGTCCGCCGGGTTACTATGACTGGAAGAATGTCAATTCTTTCAAAAAGTGGAAGAATACCAATGTTAGATATAAATGAACAGAGTTAAGGTTTGCTCTTTTAGGTGGCTTCCGAACTGCCACCATTCATCTTATTTTTCTTTCGGTCTTTTTCTTTTAGTATTTTTTGACATTAACTTCTATAGACATTTGCACTAGGACCGACTGATTTAGATGGCTTTTAAACAACCAACCTTTGTCATTCATGAAGGATTATTTTTGTCTTGGAAAAGAGCGGGAAAATATTTTCTCTCTTTTAGACAGAGAATTTTGTAAAACTTTTGAGATTACTTAAAAAGGGTTTTAAGTGGGCAATTTAACACGTTGAACGCCACTGGTATTTCGCTACTTGCTTCATTTCTACCGAAGTGAAACTTTTTCTGTCAAATTCACATCTTTATAAAACAGAAACTTTAAAGTAACGGAGAGATAAATATTCAATGGATCTTTATTTTTTTAATGCCAATATTTAAATATTCAATATATGAGAAAATTCACAAACATAGCAATTTAAAAAGAAAAGATTCTTGAAAAGATTCTGATGTGTAACTTTTCCTTGAGGCACACTTGTCAAATAGAAGCAGTATGAAATTTGTTTATGCAGGAATAGCAAATTGCAAATGATTTTGTCATCGCTTTAATTTTCTTCACCAAGGAATTAGTTAATTAATAGAATTCAAGGGATCAATAATCACTCTGTATCTTTCATCTTCCAATTACTGTCTTAAAATACTTAATGTTTCTATCTACTATCGTAAAAAAGTAAATATGTAGCAAGGAGAGAATATTAAACACCGAATGGTCTTCCGTTGTCCAACAAATTGTAAAAGTTAATTGAACCATAAAGAGTTAATATTAGAATACAGCGTCGGTCACCTGTAGCCGGTCGATCAAAGCGTTAATTTTAATGTAATCAATATTCGAGTAACACAAGCTTCAAAATGCAATATACCATATTACTTATTGTTAGTTGAATTTCATTCAAATTTTCATGTTTATAGTTTCAAGTCTCAACTACAATTTCTTATCAACCCTTAGTATCTTGCTCGACCAGAACAAGGAAGAGAAATAAAAGTTTTTATTTTTAATATTTGTCCTTCAAATTGCTCAAAAAGCAGGAATTTCTTTCGCGCGAAAAAAATGTATCAGCTAAATAAAGCTCATCGGAAAAGTTTTTAAAACACCTAAAAATACTATAGGTTATTAGATTTTGTTGAATATATTGCAAAATATAATATTTACTAAATATGGACCGTTTGTTTTAAAAGTGGTGCAAGTCCATTTTCTGTGGTTTCGAGAAAATTAAAGATTAGTACCTCTGTCTCTTTTAACTCGTTACAATTATATCCTTGATGACATAACTATAAGTGCACAATTATAACTGTAGCATACAATAATTGTATCTTTGTAGCATTTCAAGGACAAAATTAAATGATATCGTTGAACATTTCTCGATCGCGAGTTCTAAAGAAAAAGTAACGATGTTGAATGTCGTCCGGTAAATGTTTTTATGGAATATATTTTTGCTTACAAATCTTCCTCAACCTTTAAAGCACGTAAGTTGTTGAGAGAGTTAGAATCAAATTATTCTAAGTGTTACAAGTTGGTTGCATAATATTTGCGCAAGAAAACACTAAATTACTACGCCTTCAGTCGAGGATTAACGACGATTTTACCGCAAACATAATCTCCTTATTTCGATGCTGCACAATTTTTATACGTTGTAATCGAACTTTAAGTATAGTTTATGTTCAATCATAAAATAATACTCAAACTATGGGCTATTGCAGACTTTCGTTTATAACTAGTCTTCACCGAAAATTTTTCGGCATTTTATTGCTAAATAGACAAATTTATTTAATGGCGAAAAGGTAAAACTCTTTAGCTTACAATTAGTTAAGATTCTAAAGATTCTTTCTGTATTACAATTCTACACATTAGGGGTACCAAAAAGTAATCAAAATTTGCTCTTGCTGACGAGAAACATTTATTTATTAAAGAAATCTTAAATACTAATTAAGAAAATAATTTTCCTCATTTTCTTGCACTTTTTGTCGGTGTAAAGGTAGTTGATCGATCCACTTTTTAAAAAAAGTTCTTCGATTTTTGTTAAAAATCGTTTCCAGTTACGTTTTCACTTCTCCAATTTTGATCACATTTCGATACCCCTAATACATTTCTATATTACTTACTTTTATTGATCAATTAGTGACAAAATTCACGAAAGATTTCAAGAGGGCGCAGAAGTAATCTTAAGGTTAATAAGAAATTATATTCACACCCTCGAAGTCAAACAGAATAAATAACACCGGCAAAAATCGAGATAGCTCGCTTATTCCCATCACACCGAAAACAATCACTTCCTTTGTTGTTCACATGACGATATAACGAACAAGTGTCTTTTCCGGCCAGAATCGCATTAAAATCGAAAATGACGCACAAACTACGGAAGTTTATCGATTAGACGAATCGGAACAAAACACATGACAGAGGATATCTCAATTTTGCCAGCTGTACTGAAACGTCCTTCTAGAAAATTATTCTATTCTTTATAAACTCTTATAATAAAAATTCTACATTCTACAACCTAGAAGAGTTATGGCGAACCTTTTTGAAAAGGGAGTCAACTTTTGTTCATTATTTTTTTAGTACTAACTTGTGGACCACAAAGTCAATGTGCGGCACTTAGAAAGGGAGAAGGGCAGATGTTTAGAAACTGCTTTGTTGATCTTCAACAATCCAATGTCTATTTGGATATTTTTCTTTTTGAATTCAACATTACATATGTGTACTTTACTTTTTAAACATTTTTGATTGTCTGTTCTCTCTTTTATGATATAAAAAATAAGTTTATAAGAATCGGCGTGTGGGTCATTTAGCACTAGATTTAGGCAGCAATAAAATTTACGGGTTCCTATTTTTTTTCAAATATTTCTCCAATTTATAGAGAAGCATTATAGTAGATATTTCATGCGTACGATATAATACACAAAATTACTTAAATGATCGCACATTTTGCCGCTTGGTCCATCTTTTTTCTAAGTATTTATCTGATATACTTAAGTATATTAGATTTAGCAGCCATAAATCTAGTGTTATGTTGGTTTGCCATCGCTGGTTTAGAAGGTGCATATCAAATCAACCCTGACAGTAAGACGATTAAAGTGCTAAGTCCAGATCCCAAATCCCGTCTAATCTCGTTCGACAAATTCGTTGCAATCGGTTGTATCTCGTGTCAACGCTTTTCCCTTTTTCGACGCATAGAAAACCAATAGATATGCATAGAGAATGAGAGGTCAAGGCGGGTTCCGTTTTGCATATTCAGTGAATGCAAATTTCACGCGGACCGCAGCTAGTAAAACAATACATTAATTATCGGACCACCTCGGGGGCAAAAGGGTTCCGTGCCAGAAGTAGCTAGTCTCTTCTACGATTTTAGCTGCCCTATATATAACTTTGTACGCGACCGGCAGCCTCCACTTGGCCATAAATCCAGACGGTGTTCAATATTTATACGAGCTGCGGTGACTCCGTTACTTACTGTAATCTCTGCTGCTGCCGACTTGCTTCTACAGATGGACGTATCTACATCTAAATATATGTAGATGTATGTACGCACGTTTATGTTTATGAATCCGGTGATGTTTCGACGCTCTGTAGCCCCGGTGTGGAAGTTCAAAATGGTTTGAACGAGTTCGGCGAATTTTCGGTCGCGTGATGAGAGATATTATCAGTGTAGTCTATGTTCTGTGCTTGGATTTTTAACTTTTGAGTTAGATTGTAATTAGAGAGTCATGTAAAAATTTTTAATTGATAGAAGATATTGCTTCAAATCTTTGAGGCACGGGAGTCCAGAAAATAATATGACCCATGTTGCACAGACATAATATGTTTTTTTTAACACTAGAACTACCGGCGTCAAATCCAACATATTTTAATAAATTAAGTAAGTACTTTGAAAAAGGGGGAATCAAGCGGCAGAAAGGTTGATCGATTGGGTCATTTATGGTTATTGATATAGACGTAGAATATTTATTTTATGACTCTTATATAAAATTGGAGAATTTTTTGAAAAAATTGTGTACCAGTCATTTTGACTGGTTTGGTAGTTCTAGTGTTAATTGGATAAAGTTGGTTTCTATTTATTAACTAAGTTATATAATAATATGAATTTTCTAGGTGGGACAAGAAATGTCCCACCATGCATCTCCATCCATTAAAGAGGTGGGACACTTTTAATTCCGCCGTGCCTCAAAGAGTTAAGGGATATTTCTACTTTTTTTGCACAAAAGCAAATCAAGTTTTCTGTCCGAATATTTATTTAGTTTAAGTTAAAATTTAGTTCATTTACAGTATGTTAGTTTTGCCCTAAAATATAAAAAAACTTTTCTCCCACTAAATATTTTATTACATTTTTTATTGTGGTATCATAGAGGAATTTTTGAGTTGATAACTTGTAGAATCTCCAGGTAATTCTAATAGAATGTAAATGTCGGTATTATTAATGCTACAGTTATTACTAGATAATCTGATATATTTAGATATCTCTGTTTTAAACCTATATTAGATATGTAAGTCCATTTGCAGCCCGTAAATATAAATTGTTTTAAATAAACTTCCCTAAAAGAAATTTATATAATCATATTACACATTGATAAATTGATAGAAACATTGTCAGACTTGTTATAATTAGCCAATATTTTTTAATTGACAAATATAATAACTTTAAATTTCCTCGAAACAATAGAAAATGGACTTGCGCCACTATCAAAACAAACGGTTCATATGTGTCAAAATGATCAAAAGTTCTATTACCAGAATTAAAACATTCTCGAAATTGAGAAGAAAGATACATTATAAGTAATAACAGATAACAATAACCGTAATAACATGAAAAAAAAATTTTTTTAAGTATAAATATTTTCATGTTACAACAATTACACCGTGTCGGTCATCAGCAAAGACAGGAACTGTGTCGTACCGATACAGGAAATTGGTATGACTACCGTGAAGCCCAAGTAACACTTCATTATTTCGGGTAGAACGATGAGACTAATCACGTTGTTGCTAACCACCTGGCAAAATTACAGTGGTTTCCTCGCTTTGATTGCTGACAATGAGTGTAAAAAGTCCATGGCAAAACGAAAGCAACATCACTTCCTTGCCCCTGGCAAAATGAACAGACATTGCCCCGTTCTTTCGTAAAGCGGATAATGCCGTCGATCTAATTGCTTTGGAGGTTTCGTGCCTCATTTCTCGGAACGCCGAATGAGAAATCGCAGACGTAACATTTCCATTGTGATGACTTAACGTAATGTGTAACGTTTATGAAGCATACGATATCTTTTTATTTCCGATCGGTAGGTTTGGTTTAATAAAACACATCGAAGCCAAGGCGCAAGGTTTTCCTTGTCCCACATTCCTCGCATCCTTGGCAAAGTTTCGCGCTGCTGATGTTCTGTATTTGCAAACATAATTGCACGTTTTTTCGCTGGAATCAGAGAATTTGTATTCGTTAGCTTCTTAATTTGTAACCAAACTGTCGATTGAGCTTTTCTCCTGGTCTTGGAGAAGTGTGAATGTAATTTAGATTGTTGGTACCGTGTTCCAAGTTTTATGGCGTCATTGTTATTGATTGCATTATGTTAAGTTGAAGTTAGAAACTAATGACAGTAACAGATTGTCGATAATAGTGTCATGAAAGTAATGTCTTATATTAATAATGTGAAGATTATTCAGCTGAGCTACGTTCTTTGTTGCAATTAAATTGTGTTTCTTCAATCCTCTATGGGTTCTTGTAACTTTCATGTAACATAAGACACATTCATTTCAAATTTTTAATTTTACAAAATTTTCCAATTCAGTTGTAAAAAATCATGGCATCTTTTACAACTCGAAGTTTAAAAATCAAACTAAATTCATTATTAAAAATTGTATCTTTATCATTTTCCAATATAACATCGTATAACTGATCTTTAAATGCCGCAAAAAATTTTTTTTATAGAGGGTTAAAAATTCGATTGTAATTTGAATTTGATTTGTATCTTTAATAACAACGAAAATTTGAGCAAAGTATGAAATATCTTGGAAATTACGTGAAACTTGAATAATTGCAATGTTTTCGAGGATATTAAGTAATCGTTCAGTAATCGATACATGAGCTCAACATCGAGCGAGGTCCTTTCGTTCTCGTTTTCTCGAGGATCATTATTCCTACGTAATTCGTAATGGGGTTATAATCGAGACTGGAGATAAACACGATCGGTACAGCTGTGGAATTTTATGAAACACAGAACTGACATAATTTTTTCGAGAAATTGCGAGAATTCTCGTTAAGTTATTATACTCATTCATAAATTCTCTATAGAAGTGAACTAGTTCGATCTATATCATATTACTTAACCCGTTGACCTACGATTTGTTTCGTGATTGCCCCCACTATAATTAAAAATATAAATGGTAAAATAAAAATTGATCAGTGATTCTTGATATTCCTTATAACTTAACGTAATGTGTATTAATGTTATAAAAATAATATTATCGCGTTGTGTCTCATTAATATTTTCAATTTAACAGGTTTTTGGAAAACTTGGAAAAATTTAAATGGTAAAATAAAAATTGATCAGTGATTCTTGATATTCCTTATAACTTAACGTAATGTTAATGTTGTAGAAATAATATTATCGCGTTGCGTCTCATTAATATTTTCAATTTAATAGGTTTTTGGAAAACTTGAATTCCTATCCTATTTTCCAAAATAAATTTCAAGACTCCCCCGTGATTTATATACGTTACATTCTTGATTAAATTTATAGCAGCCAAAGCATAACAAGTACTATAGGACTTAGCAATATGTAAAATGAAATATATATTAAGTACTACTCTACCAAATACGGTAATAGTGACATACAATTAGAGACTTATTGAGGAAAGTCATTCCATAACGTGTTTACTGCGTTCGACGTGTGTACACGTCAATCCAAGGTCCTAGTACGGTAGTCTTTTAACATTAAATTTTCAATTCCTTATCGACTAAAAATGTAAAAATTCGACATTTCGTTTTCCTCTTTTCGTAAAATTTATAACAGAACCATTTGCTTTGTCTTTAACGTATATATACATCATTGCTCCACTTCAATTCCGTATCCTGGGAGGAGTTCTCAAATTCAAATTCTGCAGTTAACTGGTTAACACATTAAACTCTATTATCATCTCTACTAAAGTGATACTTGTCCCATCGTTCTAAAGTAGAAACATTGAAGACATAAGTAGATATATAATCAGTCAGAATATTATCTCTTGAACACCAACATTTAAATACTGAATGCGTTTGAAAATTCGTGAACATTACACTTGAAAAGTCATATGAAATTTCATCGAATTGAATAGCACCAGTCACCGAGGACCTGCATGTCAAATAACATGTTAATCACTCGCTTCAAACTTCTCCATTCCGAGCACTTCTAGCCCATGCAAGTAAAAGCATATCAGCCACGAAAGGTTACGAACTCAGACATCGGAAGCGCCATCAAGAGAAGTTGCTTGAAAAATGGAGAAACGACATCCCAGGAAGGCATTCAATTATTGTCATGTTCTCTCTCTCTCTCTCGCTCTCTCAGGATAATCGCGATTAACCCGCTTCTCCAAGGACAGTAAAAGCGATCCTTTGGCCAATTAAAATCAACGATTATTATACCGGAGTTTATCACACCGCGATGCAATTAAAGGTAATTACAGTTGGCCCGTTCGCTCGCGCGCATATGCGTTCTATTTATGTCTCGCGATCACATGAAACTACGTGCATCGTGAACTACTTTTACCGTATGAGAATAGGACCTAACTGGCATATTCTGTAATACGCGGCTCACGCGTATCTATACGTGTGAAAACATGGAAACGATGCTCTCTTTCCCAATTGTTTCTGCTACTCTGTCGCTTTTTAACCGTAAAATAGCTTTGTGCTACGACGGACCTTGATAGCGCTTGTGAAACTAACCTTAGGCGGAATTACATATCACCGTGGAAATCGTTCTTAAGAATAGAAACGAGCGTGGTCATGCTAAAAATATATCAAGATCATTCTAGAACGATGCTGTGATTTCGTTTATTTTTTATATCGCTAATTTAACCCCTTTCTGTCCAATAACGAGTGCTACTCGTGACGCGATAAATGGAATAGTCAATTTTGAAGTGCTCCAAAAATTATTTGATTGCAAATATCAGTGGGTCCTGATAAAATAAAATAAATTCTATGCTATTCAATATTACGTTAAGTCATTTACTATATCCGAAATTAGGGGCTTGATTGTTATTTTAGTAATTAATTCAGAGTCATTGCACATTTAATCACAGAAAAAATGGCACTGCAAGGGGTTAAATTTGTATGTATGAATTTCCGATTCTTCTCGGTGCATTGACGGTTTGAAAGTCAATGGGTGATGTACTCAGAATCTTTTTATTTTGTTTCTTGTCGATGTAGGAAGAATTTATAAGGTTTATCACGTTTTATATGGCAGAGGTCATTTTAACAGCCCTTTTTCTTTGATAATTTTTTATATGTTGTCCGAGACATGGGACATTAGATAGGTAAAAGTCATATAACACATTAATTGTAATAATACTGAGAACTTTGTTCACGTTCTCCAAAATGTTAGATCGCAAGCGAAATGACTGTTTGAAGCCGAAAAGATACAAACGAGAGAAAAAAGTATAACCTGATTTTTATGGAACTCAGTTTATAGTGTGATGAAATATTTGCGACGGTTAAAGATTGTTGAGACAAGTCACAGTGA
Source organism: Cerceris rybyensis (assembly GCA_910591515.1). Taxonomy (NCBI): domain Eukaryota; kingdom Metazoa; phylum Arthropoda; class Insecta; order Hymenoptera; family Crabronidae; genus Cerceris; species Cerceris rybyensis. The sequence goes on from OU342795.1 coordinate 12,683,329, forward strand.
GCTAAAATATTTACTACATCGTTCATTGGTGATTAACAGTACGTTTGAATGTTATATTATATTTTGTAAATTTTTTTATATTATATTCAACAGAAAACGCACTTAGAACGATACTTTGCAAGCGAAATGACCAGTTAAAACCGAAAGGATACAAAAGTGTAAAAAGTGTAATAAAATATTTTCGACAGTTAAAGATTATTGAAATGAGTCACACTAAGCTAAAATATCGACTACAGTTATGACTCTTAATTGACAATACATTTGGATATTACATTATATTTAACACTAGATTAATTTTATATATTAAAAATTATCAAATCAATCTCTCCAAATCGAATAAATGAAAAGGGCATAAAGTTTGATCAATTCAATCGCCTACAGTCTTCAAGATAAATGCAAAAAATTTAAAAAGAAGCACTGTTACAAAGGAACACTTTCGAAAAATTCAGGACAAATCGTTCTGACTACTTTGGTAGATCTACTGTTAATACATTTTGTTTTGCATTATATTTAAACAAATACATCTCTAAAACGGTAGGTCGCAAACGAAATGAACAGTTAGAGCCAAAAAGATACAAAAGAGAGTTATAGTATAATAAAACGGGTTCGACAGTTAAAGAAGATTGTTAAGATGAGTCACAGTGAGCAAAAAGATCTGCTATAGTGTTCACTGATGACGAGAATTGTATTTTGACGTTATATTACATTTAACCGATGATAGAACGAGAATATATGAACTACTTCATGCGGTACGTTAGCGGCGTTCGATGATCTTACCCTGAATATGTCAGTTTCTTGACTGATCTACTGATTATTCTCCTGTCATGTCGTTGCCTCCTGCTGATTTCGTAGAAGATTCTGGTAGCAATACAAGTCATCACCCAGAACTCGTCTTACAAGTTGTGGCCGTTGAAAAGTAATGCCGTACAATAATTATTCGACGTTCTCGATAAGATTTGTGCCTTTCCATTTATTTTGTACCGTGTAACTAATGTTGTCAGTTCTTTTGTTTCTCTTATTGTGTCTAACACAAGGAATTAAAATGATTTGCGCTAAATCACGTTAATTTATAGATGATTCTAAGGTAGTACATTTGAGTTTTGTTTTAAACAGCTCGTATTGTTAAAATATCTTATTTTTATGCATTTATTAACATTTTTGCTTACCGTTTTTATTTATTATGGGATGAAGTTCATTAGTTTCTGCGAATTGCATTAAATTTTCTATTTTGTTTTCATTTTGCAAAATTATGGGACGTTGATTGTGTGGCTGTAGCTATTAAATATTTTTTCGCTGATTTATTAGTAACTATATTTTTTGCTGATTAAGCAGTAAACCGTCAACTTTAATGACTTCAAAATGTAATATTTGAGTAGATATGACATATACGAAGATTTTAATAATCAATTGTAACCTCAAGCTACGATTTACTACATTTTTTCCACTACAAATTTCTTCTCCTTTTAACATTCTCATAAATAAATGAGGATTCATAATCAGATAAATGTAACGATAAAATTACTAAGAAAATTACATTATATTTATAAAATTATCAGTCAATATTATAAACACGAATTTTCCTACTAATATTTTGAAGCAGAGAAAGAAGTCTGCAAAATTCTCACAAAAATCTAACACAACAGATAAAATTGTATTTGCACATAATTAAAAGCAGAGACGACTGAAATCAAGCAGCATAGTTTAAAATAACGAATAGCCCATTAAGAAAGAAGTTTCTTTGTTCGAAATCCTTAAAAGGAATTCTTCGCGGTTATCGTTCCGACGAGAAACATAAAAGTCCTAACTCAACCAAAACGAATGTGACGCGACGTAAAAAGTTCATTTGATAAACTTATGATAAAAGAATCACGCGATGAGTTGGCAAGAACTTTTGAAATATTATAGTCGATTACGAACCATAAACATATCGTGGATCTAATACAACCCTGTCCCTTCGTGACGCGTGCTTAACTGGCCGTAAAAGTGCAAACGCTTCAAGTCTCGCGAACTCTCGTGAAATTAAGTCAGGGTGCGCTGAATGTAGGCAAAAGTTGGAGATAGCGATTTTTGCGTGTAGAGTGACTACAACAGTGAATGACCTGTCACCGCTGAATGGCCAGTTTAAAAGAGAAATACGAATTATTAGAGCGCAATGAACGAGTGCATACATTTTATAAAAATCACTGTTGTGATTCCTTCCCGAGTCGAAACATTGAACCTCATTTGAACCTTTTATTACACTACATTTAGGAATTAGAAGTACAAAAATAGGTCTAAATTCAATGTAAAATAAGATCCTATTTAGCGCCTAAAAGTGACACAAATTTCCCTTTATGCCATCTTAGAGCCCAAAATAGGATGTCAATTTCAACTTCCGTTGAGGATTTACATCCTATCCAGTTATTAATGTTATTATTCTGACTGTTTTTTAAGTATTTATTCACTAGTTACATCTATGTATGTAAACATTCTTTATTAATTAATTATTTGAAAAAATTAAAGTTCTTTATGCGATATTAAATATATATTGAATACAAAAATTATTATTTAACCTAGGAGGAGTAACAGGTCCAATTCAGGGGATAGAGGTTTTTGGTGATTGCTAAATAGGAGTATCATTTTACTGAGAAGGAGTTACAGGTTTAAATTAGGAGTTTTAGCATTGAAAAGTATCATATTAGGTTCAAATAGGAGTACATACCATGAAAATAGGTTCAATATTTCGACGCGGGTTGACTTGTATCTTTGATTAGAACAACTTAATCGAAACGCTTGGTAGCGGCAATGAATTCGGCTCAACAGAGAATAATGAACTTGCAAACTGCAGGAGGCTGCGACTAAAAATTTATTTATTTAAATATAAAGAATATGAGATATAAAATAAAAATAAAAGTACACTGGACCCACTAAATACATAAAAAGTATGCTACGTTGTTTGTTACATCGCTGTTTAACCCCTTGCAATATTGTAACTTTATAAGAGTGATGAGGTAAATTGGATAGAAAGTTTTCAAATTCTGTGAAACCTATGAAATTGAAAATAAGAGTGAGACGTGACAGAATAAAATTATTTGTACAATATTATTATTACGTTGAATTATAGGATATATCAAAAATCATTGGGCGATTTCTAGTTTGCCAATTTAATTTTGAGTTATTGCAGGGACAGTCAAAAAAGAAATGGTACGGAAAGGGGTTAACTCTGAAAAATACTCTGCTCACGCTGGATTTTACCCCGTTAAAAAAACAGAATAACGCGTAATATAAGTGTAAAAATAGAATCAGTAACAATATTTCATAAAATAAACATATATAAGAGAAGGTAATGAAAAAAGGAAGAAAGCCTAATGAAATAAAGCCGTACAAATATTAAAAAACTTCTTAAAAGTTAATAGCATACCACTAAATAAAACGTGCAAGAATAAATGAAATTAAAAGGAAGCCTCAAAAAGTTAATCTTAAAGAAAAAGTATCTGTAGAAAGCTTCATATAATCTTAATTAAAAATTTAGCTTATAAAATTGGTAAAGGAAGTACAGTTCATATATTGCCTTTAAATAGACCCAATGCTTCAACTGTTAAAACATGTTACTTCCTATCTGGTAGTAATTTCTGGTCGAGTTGGTATTAGAAAGTACAAATAAATGTTTGAATAACTTTACTTTAAACTTGCACGCTTTAGAGTTTAAAAATAGTCTTTCTATATTTATAAGCAATCTCAGAATGAATCTGTAAAGTAGTTTCTCGTGTCGTTCCATTAGGTGCAAGAATTAGTAGTTAAAAGCCAGCACGCTCCTACGGAGCACAATTTCGCGCATGACTATTGCAAGTTAATTATTACAATTTCCTTGTGAATGTGTCAGCAGTGTTTTGCGTTTAACCTACAGTTGAAATGCATGGACACCCAGAGCTGTACAAAGTTTTGTTCAAATTCATGCATTTTTGCGCTTGTTCTATCTGACTAAAATGTACGATGTCCTTTTATTTCTATTAGCCTCTAATCTCTAACTGGTTTTTGCATCGCTGAATACCTTTGACGAGCGTTTTTCATCTTTTCTTATTAGCGCTGATAAAATTCCAGGTACCGTTTTACCCCCTTAGGCCTTATAATTCCAATATACATCTTGCCTGGGACCTAGTGTTTCACATAGATCCTCAGATACCTAAGCTCTATGATATTGTTACGAATCGACCGCGCACGCCTTGTCCTTTCAGACATAATTAAATAGAACACAATTAAAAAGCGATAACTTGTATTTAAGAGAACACGTCCGTCTACCAGGACTACCGACCGTAGAATCTCTACTCTTTTTATTTAACAAACAATTGACATGTCTCGTTACCCAGTAACATTAAATCTACTGGGTGCTTCGTAACAATATATATCAACATATATCACGTAGAAAAAGTTTCCGAAACGGAAAAGAGCCTTGAACTCGGGCCCACTGATTGCGAGCCTGAGCCTTTTACCCCCTGAGGCCCTTTTACTGCTACGTGTTCATTTTGCTTAGTGCCTGCTGCTTTAGATAAGTCCCAAGCAACCTAAGCTATGATACATATGTACTATGATACCCCGATTGCGAGGGTGAGCTTTTTCCCCTTCACCCCCTAACTACTATGACAATTTTGCTTAGAATCTACTGTTTTAGATACGTTTTGAACTATCTAAGTTATTGCTATGCATATTGTATAGAAAAAGTTTCCGGAAGGTGTCGGACAATTTGAACTCACAATCAGGCCCACTAATTGCGAGACTGAGCCTTTTACCCCCTTAGTCTCTTTACCAATTATGATAATTTTGTTTAGAACCTACTGTTTTATGTACGTTCTAAACTATTTTAGCTGTGCTATACATATTGTGTAGAAAAAGCCTCCGAAAGGCGACGGATTTGAACTCAGCCCTACTGATTGCGAAACGGAGCCTTTTACCCCCTTAGTCCCCTTGTTGTATCCCACTTTTGACACCAATTTTAATGTTGTATGCCGTAGATGGTTAACAACACTTTCTTTAGAAAGAACTATTGCGCGCTCGGAGTTTTAACAGTTCAAGGGTGACGTCGTCGCGAGATGCCGATTGTCAGCGATTCAATGCAAAGTTTCTGATTTAGTCCGTCTGAATTTGGTAATGAGACTGGCCTTTTAAGGGTTTTACAACAGTGTGGTGGGAGGTTCGGATGACTCCGACTTCTCGTGAGTAAGGTTCCAAAAGGGCGATCATTTTTCCTTAGGACCAAAGGTCTTCAAAACATATTTTGAAGGAAAAGCGATAACGGAATCGGAGACAGCTAACAACTCCCATTTGGACCCTGACTCACGTTTAGGAATATTTGAATATGAAGTCTTAAAGAATTAGGTCGGTATCCAACACCCTTAACAACTATGATAATTTTGCCTAGAATCTACTGTTCTAGACAAGTCTCAAACTACCTAAGTTGTGATATCCACATCACATACAAAAAGTTACCGGAACAGAAGGGTGGATTTGAACACGAACCCCCTGATTGCAATATCTTCCCACCCACCAAACCACCGATAAGGAGTTAGTACCACTCTCACTATCCATCCAACAACAATTTCATACCAAAGTACCACACGCACATATCGCAGCAAACGCGCAAAAACTTCACGAGAACCACAGTGACAAAAGAGTGAAGTAATCACGTCGACCGCGTATCCTGGTCTACCTTCTCGCTTGTCTCCACTTACGTCGTCCTGTCGTTACTCATATCGTTCGATCTAATATCGAAGGATGGTAAGCGAGAAGTGGGCTCCGTTCTCGTAATTCGATCTGTTCGAATGGATACGAGGTAACGGTATACCATTCGAGCTGTTTGCACGCCCGCACCACGAATCGGGGTACACGATACTTGCGATCGGTACGACGACATCTTGAATGATACCAGGCACGTGGCAGAGAACTTCATTCTCTCGACGGGATCGAGCCTGAAAATTCAGAAATGGGGTTGGATGATTGATGGACGGAGAATGGTTGGATAGTCGTGCTGACGCAACTGGAAGCTGTTCTATTTCAATTAAGGATTTAATTATGGGTGGGAGTTTTAGTTGTGCAAACCCGCTGAGTTTCTGTATGATTTATTAGATGGGAGATACAGTTATTTTCGAAGGAGATCGTGGCTTGTAAAGTAACGATGTTTGTAAAGTTATATTCCTTTTGATGAATTTCTTTTAACACTTTTCCGACCGATATTTTTTTAACATTCACTTCTGACTGGTCACTTAGGTACAAATACTTCCGTGACACAGATATGTTTTCGAAAATTACAATTTCTCGACAATGAGTCATTGGCACAGTCAATCGATTAATAAGTTAAGTCCAAATCGTTGATACCTGAAAGCCTATTAACCCCCTGTCCTAAAATGACGAGTGACACTTGTGATGAGATAAATGGCGTAGAAAATTTTCAAATTTTGCAAAACCTATCAAATTGAAAATGTTAATGAAACGCGAGGCTATAGTATTATTTCTATAATATTAGTATTACGTTAAATTGTACAATAAATGAAGTATCACCGACCAATTTTTATTTTAGCAATTAAATTATGAACTACAGCGGAGACAGTCAGGAAACAAATCGTAGGCCAAGGGGTTAATAGGTTATTCGTCGGTAAAATGTTACCTTTTTGCTTGTAGTGGAATGGATGGAATTGGTAGAAAAAATTTACGAAGCAAGGTGTTATTTTTTGAAAGAGGTTTGAAATATGGTAGGATTCGAGGCGTCTGCCGAGATATGAGAGAATTTCTGGCCATTCCACCGGGAATTGCTGGTCGTAAGGGAAACGTTTCTATTACCATACAACGTGATATGCTTGTAGTAATCTTATTCACTTAGTTGTACGTCGTTGCTGTAAAAAATTTATTGTCTCAAATTTAACATTTTATTCGACAAAAGAAATAAGTACTGAGAAATCTACAAAGGTTCTTATCCTCTTCGTATTACCGATTAACTCTTTGAAGTACAGGAATTCCGAAAATAAAATGACCTCTGTTGCACATGCATTTTTTTCTTCTTTTCATTGAATAGAGTTGGTTTGTATTTATTGATAAAGTTATGTAATTATATAAATTTTCTAGGTGGGACAAAAAATGTCCCACCATGCATCTTCAGGAATCAAGGAGCTGAACACTTTTGTCCCACTGTGTCTCAAAGAGTTAAACTCTACTAAAGTAAAAATATGTTTTCCTATATACTTTTATTGATCCTGGTTATAAACAGTTTTTGAGAATTTTGAATCACCGTATAAAATTATTTCAAAAAATTCTGTAGAGTTCGCATGATGATAAAACAAACTATTGGGGCTTTACTCCATTTTTGTGTGTTCTTCGATGACATCAAAAAAATATACGAAGTGAAAGATCATTTAAAGTAAAATACTTTTAACTCCTATTCTTCTGTTACCTGAAGTATTGTTGTCATTACTTAACACGTTGAGCGCCACCGGAATTTCACTGCTTTCATCATTTCTACTAAAGTGAAACTTTTTATATTAAATTCACATCTTTGCAAAGGAGAAACTGTAAAGGTACAGATAGATCGATATCCGGCAGACCTTTATCTTTTTATTGCTAATATTTAAATATTCAGTATGTCCGAAAATTTATAAACATTGCAATATTAAAAGTTACATGAACTTTAATTGAATTCAATAGTGCCGGTCACCGGCGACCCCCATTGCAGTCAATATATTAAAACACTATTGCCTAATCAATTTTCAAGGTAACAAAAAATTAATTTTATAGAAGAATAACTAAATAACGCAAATTCAGCTATCTACTTAACAAAGTACAGCATACAAATGTAAATTTCAAGCTACATCCAAATAACCCAACAGTCTTGCAGATTTTTCTTCAATTACTTCAATTATTCAAACTCCACCCCGTTAATTAGTAACAATTCATACCTAAAAATGAAAAAAAGAGCTCTGCATAACCATCTAAAATTTTTCAACACCATTGAGTGCATGTAACATTGGAACCGGTCGACATTTCGCAAGAACAATTTCTTTATTTCGTACGATCGGAACATTCCGATCAGCTCCAAGTGTACCACGAAGCCAGAAGGCAAGAAGAAAGAGAAGAGAGAGGAGAGAGAGGCAGAGAGACTCGTTTGCAAGACCTGCCTTAACGCATTACGAGACGCGTCTCGTATCAAGAGCACCGACCACTTTCGCATTCGTCGTAGATGCAAAAAAGAGAAGCGGTAACACGTTCCCTATTGCAGGAGTAAGGTCTAAAGGGTTGGAGGGGGGTAGAGAAAGTTGAAGGCCAGCCCCTGAGGTATAAAATACTTTTATTTGCTCCTCTGCAAAAAAAAAAGAACAACAGAATGTCGCGGCTTCGAACTTTCGTCGAACTTCTAGTGTTTGACGAAATAAAGCTGCCTCGGCGGAGGTGAACGTAGCGGACGCGATTTTATGGGGGAAAAATGGTACGTGCGTGACGATAAACTGTCGTTTTATTATTGCGATAAAACACGGCTCTTTTTAAATATATTATTCATGGTATGAATTAAAATATGAATTAACCTTCTATGGGCCCCTGTGACCTTGAGAACGCAAGACACATCTGAGTTTCTATTCTTCAAAGTCAAATTTCTAACTTAGCCAAATATTATGATTTAGCTCGTGAAAATCATGAAATTTTTTACAATTCAATGTTTAAACGTTAGGTTTAAGCAAAAGTGATCCTCAGACACCAAACAAAATTCGGACTTTAGAGGGTTAACACTAGAACTAAGCAAGGAAGTTAAAATGAATTGTTCCCAATTTTTTTCAAAAGTTCTCCAAGTTTATGGGACAGTCATGGAGGAAATATTCCAAGTTGATCTTTCAAAATACAGATTACCGAATCGATCATTGTTTCTACCTTTTAATTTCTCTTTTTCTGAACTATTTATTTAATATCTTGAAATATAGTAGATTTATTGTTGGCTGTTCTAGTGTTAAAAATATAGGTAAGTTTTTACATCGTTTTGAAATGTTGATAATTTCTTTGCGGATGGAGAAGTTTATAAATTGTGAGAGAACTCGATTGAAAAGTATACCGGGTTTGATGTTCTTTTAAAAGAATCTTAATGATGGTACCTTGACGTTTACGAAATGTAAGTAAATGTCCTAGAAATGTGAAGTTTACGTTTTCCAGACACGATCAAGGCGCCGTCGTTAATTTTGCCGAAGAAACCGCTTTTCCTTTGGCGCTTTGCGATTATTCTTATTTGTCCTAGTTTCTCTGCCGTTTTATTTTATTATTTAATCCAGTTGCATTCCGTTCAGGTATGTGTTACTTTAGCTAAATACATTTTAGCGGATAATTTAATATTAAACGAATATTTAATTAAATTTATATCAATATTATCTTCTGCTTCGGACCTTCAAATAATATACACGTACTGTGATTCATTTACAAGTATTAACCCTTTGAGGACTAGCGACGCATATATGCGATCTGAGAAAGTATTTAATTATAATCTATTGTCGCAGGTGTGCGCCATTGAAGTTTAACAATTGAAATACAAACGTTGAAGTATGATTACGCAAATAGTAATTTATAATTTCTACGCATTAATAATCTAATCTTTTATTAAAAGCCGGTTTTGAATCGCCAAATAAATGGTTATCTCTTAATATTTAAAAATATCACCGTCCGCAAATGGTTAAAACCGACTCAGTCCTACTTTGCTGATGTATTCCAACTAAACATTTCGCCAAAGTAAAATCCATTATTTCTAAACAAATTCATAACAATGTATCATTAATTATGTTACATACAAAGCTATTGATTTCCCATGTTAACGGGAACGCACAATTTTTAATTAAAAAATCGGCTTCATGTACCTGATGTCGAACACTGCTATAATTCATCTTTCGAAGCTTGCAGTTAGAATAAGCATGAAATACAGTGGGTTGCCAAATGATTAGGGACAGTCACGAAAAAATTGTATTCGTAAAGTATTAGTCTTAAATTTATTAGATTTACACCGTTTTCCAATAATAAAAGCTTTAATTATATAGAATAGTTATTTATGTCATAAAATAAACACAAAAGAAAATGTCAAAAAAAGAGACAAATAAAAAATAAGTAAAAAATTAGGCGACATTAGGGCAGTTCAATATTTGGTGATGTAACCAGAGGGATAAAATAAATATATTTTTATTCCTATATTTTGGTAAATAATTAAATTATACGATAATATAATAGTAATACTTACATTTTAACTAAATTTTAAAACACAAAGATAAAAATTACTTTGTTTAAAATATTAAAACTCGTCATTCACCCATTAGCGGCTAAAGTATACTGCGACGCTCATGCTGCTTAAAAATGTATAAAAAGAAATATATCACTTAACTTTCAATATCCACATGCAATTTAAGTAACAGGCACATGGCAATCTCAAATAACACAATTCTGCACAGTTTGAACCACTTAAAACTGCGGTGAAGTGTACCTAAAGTAAGAATCTGAAAAAAATGTGGCTGTACCTAATAATTTGGCAACCCACTGTAGGTATGGGTCGGATTTAACACACTGCCTTCCATAAATAGATCGAGCCGTATTTTCGCGAACGCCCTCGCCAATACCGGACGTATTTATATACGAATATCCGGGTTACGAATTACTCGATCCTTCTGCCGGTGACAGCTTTACTTCCTAAACACCACTGGTGCGTTTTGACAATCGAAACGGGAATATCGAGGGAGTCCGAGGGTATCTGGAATGCATTTGTTCTTAACCCCGCTTTCGCTAAAATGTCGTGGCCCTACCTCTTGTTCTGCCTCCCCTTTTGTTCGATCCGATTCGAGATGCAGCCTCACAGAAATCGCACGGGACGCCCAACGGTTTTGCTTGCACAAGACTTTTGAAAGGTCAGGAGTGCAGCGCGTTCTGAAGAATTCCCTTTCTTTATTACACACGAGACGCAAGCGTAGAATCGCGAAATCGAACGAGGGAACTTGCACGATGTTCCTCATTTGCGGCTTGACAATGAAATAGCTTAATATCAGAATTTTTAGGACGAGTAGTATTAATTTTAGGTCATTTTTTCTATGGTTCTTCCTTTTTTGTAACTGTTCCTGAATATATTTTCGTGGGCAGATATTTCTTTAGGCGTTGGGAGCTTTTAGAATTTGATTTTGAGCTTTTTGCTGTTGCTTTTGGTAGATATTGACTTCATTGAGTATTAGGCTTGAAATATTAGAGCTATTGACGTCAAATCTATTGGATTTGTGAATTAAAACGGTCCGTTTGGCGTCCAAGTGCTGCATTAACACTAGATCTACCAACGACTTGAAATGACTTGCACCGAATTTTTTAGAAACCTTGCTAAAATGTTTAAAGCTGTGCCGTGCTTAATTTTCTATATCTAGCTTGCAAAACGTGAGAGATTAAATCAATTTACTTGCGTATGTCATTCTCTTTCTTCTCAAGTATTTATCTCGTATCTTTAACCATACTGAATTAATAGTCAGTAGTTCTAGTGTCAACGAAATTTCTAGGCTTTAATGTTTGCAAAAGACTGTATGATTTAGTGTTGACATTTGGAAGAGATACTCTGTTTTTTTCGATTGCTTTGATACTTCTAGTGGTAATCTGTTATAGGATAATTAGAATTCCATAAATGTAAAGAAGTTTTAACTTCTTGTAAATTAGATATAACACGGGATCTGTACGTTTTAAACTGATTTGCATCAAATCCAGGTCTCCGGAGCAGATGATGAATGTCGCGATGGCTGGAGACAAATCTAGTGCATGTGTGATTTATCACATGCTTGTAGTACATTCTGAGACTTCATTTTTTAATCATTTTAACGAGTTTCTAGAATTTCATTTTGCAAAGAGCCGTAAGGGATTGGTGAAATGTAGAGTAATCAACTTTCAAGTTGGTTTGAATTAAAGACGTATATCTGAATTCGAATGTAGGACACAGATAAAATTCCTTGACTGCTCGACGTGAAGTTTAACACTAGAACTACCAAAATGTCTGGTTTCCAATTCATCTAAAAATCTTCCAAGTGTATAAAACAGTCATATAGCAGATATTTTACGTCTATCTTATAAAACATAAATAACCGAATCGATCTTGTTTCCAACCTCTCGATCCTTCTTTTTTTAAAGTAGTTATTTAATATATCGCGACATGGTAGATTCAACGCCATCATTTATAGTTTTAAAATATTTTAAACAATAAAATTGTATTTTATAAAAAGAAAACCTATGGTCACAGAGTTCAGTCAAACTGTTGCTCTTGGAAATGCTTTGAAAATCAGTCACTTGTATCTTTAATTTTTCTTCCCTTTACACCTTTTCTCAATTTAATTACAATTAATAAAATTGCTCTGTCCTAGTTACTCATTTATTAAAATTCCTTCAAATTATTACACTCACTGCCTTTTAGTACTGAAGAACATCTACAATTCTTCATTTAACTTCAATCTCGTTATTAAAATAGGGCAAATGTCTCCAAAGAATGAAATTATAAGAAATTCGAAATAACTCAAGCATTAACTGCAGTAAAAAGAATCTTCTTTCTCCTCTCCTTTAATAACGTCGAAGAAATGTGCTCAAGAATCTTCAGTAAAAACTAAATTGAAAAGAAAATGCAAATACAATGGAATGCTTGATCTTATTCCAACGCCAATCATCTCTGTCATTTCCATCGATTCTTCCGTAACAATTGATTTCTAATGGAATTGTCGTGTCTCATTCCAATTTCACTTCGAAAATTCCCATAAAGTTTCATTGTCTACATAAAACCGTGACAAAGTGAAAATCATTTGTACGTTTATTCTTAAACTCGCCCTTTTTCTAGTAAACGATCCCAATCACTCGTTGAGCAACGCCAAGGGGGTCGACGGAGCGTCGAAGGGGTTGGAGGAGGGGTTGATGCAAAAGGACAGCCTAAATAAAGCAGGATTTTACAAGGGACGAGGAGCGTCCAAGTGAAATTCTTTGATCATGCGAATTTTTAATTTCTTGCACCAGTAAGCATCGTCCGTTTCACGGAGTCTTCCGTAGGGTGATTCTAGGATAAAAAGGGAGACGCGAAAGCAGGGAAAGAAGGGGATGGTAACGCGTAAAAGATGTAATGATACCAGCAGAAGGAAAGCGAAGGGTGCCATGGACATGCCAAGAGAAAGAGAGAGAGAGCTTTTTAAGGGCTAATGAATGAAATTAAGTGTAAATAAAAAAAGGTCCCCTTCATCGGTGTCCTAACGTTTGCGCGGATTTATGTGTAATTTATAGTAGATCTTAGCGAATTTACAACCCAATTTAATTCCGTAATTTGATCAATGTCACTTACTGTTAGACAAATAACACGAGTCGTTGGAGGCAGCAATGGACAATTCTAAATTATGAATCATCGCGCCCATTTGTTCCAATTGCAACAGCGACCACGAAGAAAAGAAATTACAAAATGTTTATTAACCCTTTGCGGATGGAGGCATTTTTGAATATCGAGAAACAATCAATTATTTAGCGATGAAAAAAAACTTTTTCATCGGAAAGACAGTCTGTTAATGTATACAAGTTGAAATTTACTCTTTGTAAAATAATATTTCAACGATTATATTTCAATTTCTCAACTCTAACCGTTTATACATGTACCGGCAAACTATAACCAATTTTTTTCTCAGGGCGGATATATTCGCCCGTCGTCCTCAAAGGGTTAATCCAAAGTTTTTCTATATTTAGAGACCAATTGCACACCGTGTGTGCAATGCATTTCCGAGCCAGAAAGACCGACTGCACACCGTGTGTGCAATGATCTTGAATTGCAATTATCAGTCATAATAGAAAAAACAGCCCACGAATTAAGACTAGCTTAAAATAAAAGGTATCTTACAAATGTGTAAACATTACATTTGGTATTTGGTTCAATTTCGACCCTAAAGTAGGTGACCCAAAGCCACAATCATTAGAAATACAAGAAGTGGTAAATATAAAGCGAAAAGTTGCCAGTATTTCTGGATGGTCTCCAAAAAAATGGTCTCGAATGGGTTAAAACCATAAACATCAATAGTACACTATTATTCTGTACAGATCCTTCTAATTATAAATTACGACGGAAGTAGCACATGTCCCTAAAAACAGTTCGCAAATTAAATATTAAACTATAAAACAGCTTACTATCCGTGACAATTTCTCATAAAAATTAAGAATCACCTCGCACCGGTTCTCTACCAACGGCAATCGATAAGTTCAGTAAACCAAACAAAAGGTATTGTCTCTAATATCGAAATCCAAGGATTTAAATGGTTTAAATAAAGTACCGTTCTCCACCGCTTCACCGAGCACCGATGAAGGGAGGGTGACTTTTCTTTATTCACGCCTAATTTCATTCATCACTTCTTAAAACCTTTACTTACACCAACATATATATTTGTAGATATTCTCCGACGTTCCTAAGTATCCATGGCTTAAGCAATTTCACAGCTGACGCACTCCTCTCTCTCTCTCTCTCTCTCTCTCTCTCTCTCTCTCTCTCTCTCTCTCTGTGATTGCGGTTAAATCATAGCCTACGGGATGAAGAGGGAAAGACAGGGTCGCAGAGGATGGAGAGGCAACTCGTCGAGGTCGGCGAAACCAGAAGGGCGCAGGAGGGTTGTCGTAGACGCGGCAGCTCTTGAGACGCGCGCTCGTTAATTCGCAGGATTTTCTAAGTCGTTAATAAGCCCATAATTACGAATTTTTATAACTTGTGCTCGGCGCTCGCGAACGAAAAGGGAGAGGGCTTTCGTGGTCGGTCGGCTGGAGACTGGGCCCGGGGCGGAACGAAAGAGGAAGAGGTACGAAAGCAGGACGAAAGGTGAGGGGAAAGTGGACGAGGAGGATAGGGGGTGGGCTAGACAGCTTCCAGCAGAAAAAAGTGGCGAAAATGTCGCGCCTCTAGTAACGTTTTAATTGCTGCTCTCTCTCTCTCTCTTTCCCTGTCTCCTACACCTCGATTACCATTATTGCCTTCACGGACGATGCGCCTCGTTTTTGCGATATCGCTTCCACGTATCTCGCCACCGCTGGTATTTCAATCTTTCCCGCGAGATTAATTGATCGTCCTCGAAGCGTTGCAATTAGCGCTTCTTCGATGCCTCTCGATACGTGCCTTGCTGTGGCATCGGAA
This sequence comes from Cerceris rybyensis, assembly GCA_910591515.1. NCBI lineage: Eukaryota > Metazoa > Arthropoda > Insecta > Hymenoptera > Crabronidae > Cerceris > Cerceris rybyensis. The sequence goes on from OU342795.1 coordinate 12,698,465, forward strand.
TTGAGGAATAGAAGCGATCGATTCTAATATTTTCTCTTCGTTTAATCGCATTCTACGGCAACTTCGAATACTCGAAACATGTTAAGTCTCGAGTGGTGTGACGCGTCGTTAGTTCGTTAACCTTTAATTCGTGGGATGGAATGATTTAATTGACAGCGAATCTACGGTGCTTACAATAGCACTTGTTAGAATTTGAATTATTGCTTTGGGCATTTTTATGACGATAAGAATTTCGAATTCTTCTGGTATCGTATTATCAGAATGTATTGCTTTGAAAGATATTTTTCTGTTTTGTGTTCAGTTCTTGTTCAGTGTGCAAAGGCAAACATAAACATTTGGAGTACTGGAAGAGAATGTCATTTTTTTCGAACACATAACATCGTGAGGAAAGGGCTCATTAAATATTCTTAATCAGACCCAGTGCATTTTGTGAACAAAGTATTTTTTTTCAAAATAGGTTTATGGGCAAGCTGGAAATGTCTTTTTTCCTTCTGTGTTCTGAAATCATTAATTTATGCAACACAATATGCATAAGTCAAGCCTTGAGACCGATCTATCGTTATGCTCATTGTAAAGAGCGCTAATTAGTCCACATATGTGCGCACTATGGTTATGTTCAAAGTGAACTCAAATGTAGTTAATTATCAGGTAGATAATTTAGTAGCACAAAATAGGGTACAGGTCATAATAAGACAACTTTTAACAACGTATATATACGCCTTAGGAGTAATTAAAGCATTGATCCTGAAAGAAATATAAGCCAGCAGCCATTTTCCTCGTAAAGATCAATTTCTTTTTGTGTCTCAAAGTATTGATAATAAAAATTAAATCTGGATATGAGATAAAACTCACTGCGATGGAAAAATTCATCCCTAATTAAATAAAGCTATAACAATCAAGACTATCAATTATGACGAATCGAAAATCTTTACTAAGCTAATAAAATTCCACAGATACAAAGTAAGCCGTAGTCAATGATTAAATTAGCCTACTGAAAGGGCCATTAACGAGTGTTGTAAATAATATAATAATAAAAATAGGCCGTGAAAAACCTGTACACGCTGTTAACATTCATAGAAAATATACATAAATGTTCAATTATTTATTTAAATCGTGTTTTTATTTTTGTTAGATTTTCGAATCTATGAAAAGAATATCTACGTAAAACTTATAAAAATTACAAAAACGTGGGATGAGTACATGTACCTGTTATCGATAAACCCAAGTCTGATTTAATACAACCTAAAACCAGCAAAAAATATTGTTCTAAAATGCACAAAGATGAACGTCACTCACTGGCACAAATACACAAAAATGTTTTACCAAACATTGATAATGTCTATCGAGTTCATAAAAATCGGTGAAGATTATAAATAATGACCGCAAATGTTCATACAGCTCAATAGTTATCACCAGACTGCGGATTTTTATGCATTTATGACAAATTAAATACAGCTAAAATATAGAAAAAGGACATAATATAAAAATATATTTAAGATATCCAAAGCATGGTATTTGTTGTAATATTTATTGAGTGCAATAAATCCCTAGATAGGTTTTCCTGTCTCACCTGCATTTGTGAAACTCGAAATTTGCATAAACATTCGCAGTCTAGTTATCACCAATACTTGCATTTATTAACAATACATTAAAAACACCATTTGGAAAATTCGAAATATCCCATCACATCTCTGGTTATTCAAATTGCCAAAATGACCGTAAAAAAGAACACAAAAACAGTTCTCTTTCATTGATCACACACGAGTTTTCAAAACGTCGTATCATTTTCAAGATAACGGTCAACGGCTGGCGAAACACAGCGCGCATTTCTAGTTCTCGCTCGCATTTTCCGTCTGGCCGGTAGTCAGTACCGAAGTTGCATGTAGGAAGAGCATAAAACGCACGAGAGAGTGCACTTGATCGTCCTGTGTTTCCGGCTCGTAGTGCACGAGCTTTCTATTGGTCCATTTGCAGAATCACGACGACCGGTATGCATGAGCGGAATATGAACAAACGCTGCTGAAAGTGGCTCGCCAATGCGGGATTTTAAGGTATGCCAAAAACGCCTGGCTGCCTTCGCGCTTTTGCATCGGTGTAAATCATACGACGGCTTCCTTTCGTGAATACGGTATTCTTGTACGTGGTATTATGCACAGCAGCGTTTTTTTGAATATATAGAATGAAACGGAAATTAACACTACATCTACGCCCTCTAAATCATGGTATATTTGAATATATAAAACAAGTACTTTGTAAAAAAGATGGATGAAATGGCAAAAGATACCATTAGTTAAGTAATTTGTATATTATAAGATACACGTGAAATATTTACTGTACTGGTTCTTTGTCGATTTTGAGAAAAAATTTAAGAAAAATGGAAACTCGTCAATTTGACGTCTACCGTAGATCTAGTGTTAAAGATGCGGAAATGAGAAATTTGGATGTATTGTTTTAATAATTATTTTTCCGAAAGACAGTTACTATTTGAAATAGTAGTAGAACATTTTTAAGAAATTTCGAACTATGGAAAATTTGAACCCTCTATAGACAAAATTTGTTGTGGTATCAGAAGATCAGTTGTACGATAGCGCATTTGAAAACGATATGAAACAATTTTAGATAATGGATTTGACTTGATTTTTAAACATTGAGCCATAAAAAATTTCATGATTTTTGACAATGGAATTTGAATATTGGACAAAGTTGAAAAAGTTGACTTTGAGGAGTAGAAACTCAGTTGTGTCTTGTGGTACCTCAAAGTGACAAGGGCCCACAGAGGGTTAAATTTACATGAATTAAATACCTAAAACAAATTACCCATTGTTTTTATGAATTTCAAAGCAAAATATTTCTGTAAAAGTGGTGAACGAGAAATATTCATGGAAAACCATTTTTCTCGTTGGGACCATTTCTACCATCTCTATACCGTTCAAACTTTTCTTTCAGACACAAAACACCGATAACACTGTTCAACACGATTTTTAGCTCAAGTAAAATCTATTACATTACAATATATTTTCTAAAAGTATAAAATATATTTTGACTTTGAAAAAAGAAGGTTCAAGGGGCAAACACAATAATTCATTAAGTAACTTTTTTATTATTAAATACATTATAATATATGTATCATAAAATACATTACTATAAAATATTATAAGACATATGTACTATATTATTATAAAATACATGTAAAATATTTGCTGTACTGCTTTTCTCTAAATTTGACAAATATTTATAAAAGAAGTTGGAATTCGTCAATTTGACAGCTTCCGTAAATCTACGGTTAAGCAAAATAATATTTAAATACCGTTCAATTATACTTACTATGTTAAGATTAATTATAGGAGAAGCCAGAGCAATTATTTCCGCTTCACTGATCGATAGGTACGACGACCTCCGTGTTGTCAAAATATACTCGGCAGGACTCGGCGGACCGTAACCTACAGTTATCCTTTCCACGAATCTTAACAATAAGGCACCGCGCCTCGCTATCAGTTCCCCCGCGACCGCGGTCGAGTAATCAAGTGCTTCGTGATCGGCTCCAAACATTTCCATCTACTAGTGCATATATAATACGTTTGAAGACGAGATCCTGAATCACCAAATACCTGTCTTTTTGTGGGCTACTTCGGAATCCATCTTCACAGAGGGATTAACTCCCAGCTAGTGATCGTTTATCTGCTCTCAGCCTACAAAATAGTTTTACCGTAGCCACTGTATGTCTACTCTCAGCCACCAAAGTAAAGAATCAACATGTTTCTGAGGTGTATATAATTTTTACTAATATTTTAGTGGTTCTATTTTAAGTGCTGTTGCACTTTGTGTTTTTAATGAAATACGATAGCAAAGGGTTAATGCGGAGTACTAGAAAAGAATTGAAGTATTCCTTTTGGAATATCATCCTTTTAGTAGGTAAGATTTAAATATGTAATTGTAGTAGTATTTTTAGGCAGAAGACAGTTGTATTTTGTAAGACAGTATAATTGAAAGTTCAACAGAAACGTAGTAGTTCTCTTGTGCACGTATATAATATGGACAATCGTTATCATAAAAAATGTGTTATCTTTTACTTCCGAGTACGTACAAACAATTTATTTTAACACATTAAGCTTCATTTGTTTGTCTCTGTACAATAAGTAGGTAAAAAAATATTTAATACCTTATACATTTTCGCAACAAATTTTTTCCCTGACCAAATGATTCTAACACCTTCATAATTCTTCATATCACGCGAAAGTCTCTAAGGGCTGTCATCTTTTGAGGTGTGAGGTGTAGAAATATGTATATAAAGAAACAAAAAATCGCGGGGCCGGCGCTCAATGTGTCATCACTTTACGACAATGAAAAATAGTGATTTTGCAAAACTTATATTTTTCTTATATAGTATGAATAATTTTATCCAATTTTTCGAAATCACTATTTTTCATTGTCTTAAAGTGACTTACATATTTCACTTTCAAAAGAAAATGTTTATACGTAAATACCCTGGAGTAAGGAATAACACGTTTTTCCTGATTTCGATTGTCTATATTATATATATGCACAAAAGAACTATTATGATACTGTTAAATTGTTATCTTGATATTTTTCTTATACAGTGTAAATAACTTTATATACTTAAGTATTCAAAATAACAAGTTTGAGTGAATCTCCTCGAAAATTAGCACCAATATTGTTAAACACTTAAAAATGCTAATTCAATAAATATTTAAAATTAAGAAGAATGTGTCTTATGTAAATTTAAATATAAACGAATCACATACATATCAATCGAAATTCTACCAACATTTTAGAAAAGTGTTTTTTTCAATATTACTTTGAACTGGCTGTTTTCGTACTTGTGCAACGATGCAGATGAATCGTACGAGCTTCCTTTCGTGGAGCGAATACAATGTTTAATTAATCGTTTGAATGCCAGAGGTGATCGTCGGAATGCGTGCGTCGAGTATTGTACAATATGATTGCGCTTCTTCCTGTTACCTTGCCGTTCGATACTTTGCTTAATCCGTTGCAATTCTGTGTGCAATGTACGTCAATATCGGTTTTGTTTCTGCAATTTCAAGCCCTGTGTTCAATTGCAGTAGGGATTACATTTATACCGGATATCAGGAATGTTTATTGTTTTGTATTTTTTTGCCTCCAGCTGTTATAATCATTTTATTCGAGTCCTACTGTTTTGGATGGGTTTTGAACGAAAATATGATTTTATGAATTCTGTGTTAGGAAATTGCCTGTCGTTTGTATGAAATCGATTTCTAGAAGAACGGCGACGAGTTGCACTTGTTAACATGTCGAAGCGTTGTCTACAATCTGTGGAACCGGCCGAATGTGTACAAATAAAATTAAGTTATAATAAAATTTAAGTTAATTTACTATGGCGTACTGTAACAATATATTAAATAATAATATTGAAACAAAGCAAGAGGCAACGGGAGAGTAAAACTAGTGTTTGTGAGTCAAACGCTTCAACTTCTGTGATATTAATCTCGAGTTTGGAATCTCACAATTATTATGTTGAGAACAATAAATAATAAATTACAGAAACCGTTACAAAAACAATTTCGACTCCAATACCAATAAATCAGAAAATATTTCTATTATGAAAAGATTGCCACATATAGAAAGAACACATAGACGAATATGTATTACATACTATATTACATACTAACGTACTATATACTAAAAAATCCTACTATAATACAATTCTATTTAACTCGTACAGTTCATTACCATTCACAAATGAATACATTCTAGACCACTCACAATTTAACTCGTGCTTGAACTTGCATTAACTGTTTCAATTTTACCACACTAAACAAAATTAATAAAATTTATTATATGTATAAACTATAATATATAGGAATCATGTTTAAAGTTTCATTTATTATGTATAAATAAAGTATACTGAAATTTATTTATACTCTTTCAATTTCATACTAAATTACGGAAAACATAGCCCGTGGCATGACTTAATTTCTATGTAAAATTACTGGTCAACAATGTGTTAATAAATATTTACAAAGTCTGTCAAAACTACAAACACCGCAAATGACAAATGCGAATAAACAAAGATTTCTCTGAAATTCGTAAAATAAAGGTGCTTAATGCAAAGGTGAACTTCGTACATGCAGGGTCATTCTTACTTCCACATTTGCATAAACCGGTCAGCCCTCTGCTTCCTCACGTATCTAATATATCATTTAATTAATCGACTGTGGATGTTCCATCTTGTTAACGGCCGCGGGGAAGTGAATTACAGCACGCACGTGACAGGTTTTATTCCTTTTCGATTTTTACTGCACCCCCTCCATTTCTTCCCTTAACTTCGTCGTTACTCACATTCGTAACTTTTCTCGTTTTCTCTCTTTTCCCGCCATGCTTCTTTCCGGTCGTTTCTCTTCATACATTTTCCCTCTTTTCCGAGTTCCTTCGCCTCGATTTGCGAGCTTCTTCTCTCCAGACCGAGAGAAATAAAAAGGGGTTGAAGGGTTGAGATCCGGTAGAGCGCGCCCCTTTTTACCCCCTTTCCTTCTTCTCGACAACTTTCAGGGTTTCGAGGAAATTGTTATTAGTTTCATTCTCTCGGCTTAAGGTTTCTGGGAGGATAGAAAATAACCCGCCACGGTTTCAGGATTTTTTGATATTCTTTTTTGTTCACGAATATGTCGGGGATAAATGTGCCTTCGGTGTTTATTGTGACAGTTGTATATTTTTTTTAATATATGAAGATATTCACAACTTGACGGAAGGGACATTCACCAAATTGGTATGTCAAATTGGAAATAAATATACGCGCACTTTTTTGGATGAGATCTTCGTTGTAATGCATTTTTTTGCACAACTTAAAGTTGTATTGGTTAAATTTTGACACTTTGCATAAAGTCATTTGCCTTCAGAATATATTTTGTTTATGGGAAATAAATTATTTTATTTCATTGAATTAGTGCTCTAGGAATTCAGCGATATCTGTCGAATAGGCAATTTAAAAATGCATAGAATCTCGTTGGTGTAAAATTAATATTGACAATAGCAAACAGTGACATAAATTTGTTTGATTTTAGTCGTTAACATGAAACAGTTAATTCTTTGCTGTGTTTTATCATATGTATTTTATTCGTCCAGGCATATTTTCAATATTTACAAATAAATTGATTTATCAGTGTCATCAGTTTTGGAAGGACTTTTTTTTTAGTATTATGCATCGTAATTTTTGTCGCTGTCACCGGTGACCGGCGTTATTGAATTTAATGAAATTTAATAATGAATGAAATGAAAATGAAATTTAGTAATATTTACAAATCTTCGCATTAAATTTTTAAATACTAACGTTTAAAAGGTAGAATCCTGCTGAATATATACATATATCTATTTGTGTCTTTCAGGTTTCAGGTTTCTGTTTAGCACAGATGGGATTTTAATAGGAAAATTATTCAGTAATAGTGATAACTTTCAGTAGAAATGATAAAACGAGCGAAATGTCAGTGGCGTTAAACGTGTTAAACGTCATGTTGATACATAATAATGTAACACGTTAATTTAACCCTTTGAGATCTTCATTACTCATGCATTTTCGCAGAAACTTAATATGATGGAATTCCTTTTAACATGAATAAGTGAGATAGCAAATAGTTGAATTAATAGATGACTTATCAACAAACTTCATGACTTTTGATCGTAAACATGTCAGAATTGCATAGCTCCTAAAATTACTTCACGAAATAAAGACATTTATATGAAATACGTTAATTTCACACCGGTAATAATTTTCTAAACTGTCGACATATCATTTTAATGTAGGAAAACCGAATATTGAAAATTGTACCAGTTATTCTTATATTTTTTCAACGTAATTTTACATTTAAAGGTAGCAAAATTTATTATTTTTTTTTGCGGTTCGCCTCGTAGACGCATTTCAGAATTTTGGTTCTTCTTTTCAACCCTCAAGGGACTTATTCGTTCTCTTGCATTCGTGCCATGGGAAAAACTTCTTCTTGCTTTTTTTCCTACGATTAATTGCAAAGAGCGTTGTCGACTTAAAACAACCTCTCGCTGTGACAACTTTTTTGTAATTACTTCAATCTTCGAATAATGAAAATTACATTGTTTGTAACTTTAAATGTAATAGTTTTGCGCTTTTTCCATGGACATGTGAAAAATATTTGATTGATGTTTCATATAAATTTTATCAACGTTACTATAAAAATGCCAACCATTAAGAACAAGAAAAGACTACATTCTATGATATTGAAAGAAGACAACAAAACATTGAAATTATGAAAAATTTGTAATTGCGAAAATTGAATACAACGTACGTAATAAAAGAAAGTATTTCAAACTCTCATACTCCGACGAATATAATGTTTATCGAGTAATTAAAAATAAAATCTCTTCTGGTATTCAATTTCTTTATTTAGGTTCGTTAAAATTCAAATTTGCAAAAACTTTCGCGATCTCATTAATAAACTGCAAAGCGGACCATTTCTTTTAATTAAGTAAATTATTTTTCATATCTAAACAAATGATCAGGGAATTTTTGAAAATGTTATAAACGAACAAGTTAGCGTCATTAGTTTAAAATGTAGCTGTGACGACTTGTCAAAATGGTTGGTTGCAATTAGATGACTGTCCGGCACATTATGTCGACAAGCAAAGAAATTAGTTACGTAAACCCAATTCCCAAAGATGGATTGGTCGAGGAGGACCAGTTCTTTGCCTACCTAGGTCACCAGATCTTACGCGTATACATTCTTATTTATGGAGAACTGTAAAAGACGATGTTGACACTAGAGAAGTACGTTTGTGTTCCTATCTACTTAGCAAAGCTATATCCATAAGAAAATATAATAAGAATGCAGAAAATTTACACGTTTAGGACACTCTATGAAATTAATTAAATTAAATCTTCTACAAGTCAATATAACTGTTAATTCAAGTATCAGATGGTCAAAATAATTATTAATTCTATCAAAAAGTTACTCAAGTTTGTAAAAAAAAAGAGAGAAATCACTTCCACTTTCTTTTAACCCCTTGTCTTACTATAACGAGTGATACTCGTGATGCTATAAATTGGATAGGAAATTTTTAAGTTTTACAAAATCTATTACATTGAAAATATCAGTGAGATGCGACACGATAAAATTATTTCTATAATATTAATATTACGTTAACCCTTTCCGGTCCTGTGTCGAGCAGTACTCGATACAGCTTTCTACATGATTTTATTTTCTGACAATTTAACACTAGAACTACCAGACCAGTCAAAATGACTGGTAGGTACACAATTTTTTCAAAAAATTCTCCAAGTTTATATAAGAGTCGTAGAATTAAAATTTGACGTCTATATCAATAAATATAAATCACCCAATCGATTGAATTTTCTGCCGCTTGCTTCCCCCTTTTTTAAAATACTTATTTAATTTATTAAAATATGTTGGATTTGACGTCGGTAGTTCTAGTGTTAATATTAACTTTCTAGTTTCATAATGATTTTGTAATATCACCTAAATATCCGTCAGTAACTACAGTTATTAATATCATTTAAAAAAATGGATAACCAATAATAGAAAATGTTGGAAAATCAATTTTACATAGCTCAGAACAAAATTGACGAAACCATAAAGGGTTAAATTATACTATATGTCAAGAATCACTGATCAATGTTTATTTCACTAATTTAGTTCTGAATTATTGTGGAGGCAGTCACAAAGTACCTAAATGGCACGGCAAGGGGTTAATGATTAGATCAACCAGTTTTCTTCAAAGTTAACCATATCCTTCGTTTTTTTCCATTTAATACATTTAAATATACGGCGTAGTAATAGTTCTAGTATTAAAATTTAATTAAAAAATTACCGTTTAATAATTTTAGTTATACATGGTTGTGATGTGTTGCTTCGCGGTTAAATATAATCAACTACAACAAATTCTCAAAAATGATAGGGCATTAAAACCACAGAGTATTGATCTCGGTCATTAAATTATATCAGGCGAAAGAGCCACCAAGTTTCCACACACGCTAAACCGATGAGCAAGAGTTACATCTTTTCAATTAATCTTCACTCTCCATAAATAACTGCAGCGAGCAATGTCCATGGGAAATTACATCGAACGATAGAACAGCCAAGGAGCATACAAGCATGTAACTAATTTTCAAAAATGACAAATTCAAATTCCAAGGAATTAAACATGAGAGACCTCATTAATTATTCCACCTCACAATCACACGATAAAACGACGAAATTACCGTACATTTTCAATCTATCTGCTTGAATTTCCACGATTTATCTTCACTTGTCGTAAATCAAATGCTGCGTTCAATTTTCATAGAAAAACCACATCAAAACGATAAAATAGTAAAAAAAATGTACCGTCATCTGATTCTAAAAAATGACGAATTCAACTAACAAAGAATTAAACATGAGAAACCTCGGTAATTATTTCGTCTTACAATCACACAATCAAACGGCGAAGTTACCGTACATTTTCAACCAATCAGCAAGAATTACCACAAATTATCTTCACCATAAATCAACTGTTGCGACCAATTTTCATACAAAAATCACATCGAAATGATAAAATAGCAAAGAAACGTACTGTCATCTAATTCTAAAAATGTCATCGAATTCGACTGACAAAGAATTAACCATGAGAAACCTTAATAATTATTTCGTCCCACCGTGAAACGATAAAGCTGCAAAGTTGCCGTACATTTTCAAGCGATCAACAAGAGTTACATCTCAATTTATCTTCACTCGCCATAAATAACTGCAGCCGCCAATTTCCACGGGAAATCTCGACCAAAACGGCAAAACGGCTAGGAGAGTTCCTGGAAACAAAAGCGGAGGGAAACTTTATCCACCTTATCCATCTAGGAACACAGGGGGCAATTTAGGAATTTCTTGCGACTCGCTGCATGATTCAAGAAAACGAAAGCTTTGATGCCCCGAGACGAACAGTGAGTTCGCCACGAACGAGACGGAACAGTCGTCGAGAAGTCAATCCCTTAATCCTTATCTAAAATTAAATCGGTTGCTGGAATAAGGAGACCGGGGAAAATCGTTGCGGGGAATTCAGGGGGAAGGCAGTATAGAGCAGGAAGAACGTCATGAAAGAAGAATGGCCAGCATCGTCCATGAGACAACATTCATTATATTCTCTCAACAATGGACGATTATTACGATAAACCCTCCTCTTCCGACATAGGAGGATTTTCCCCCTTGGCTGGCCGAATTGGATTAGATGCCGCGCTTCTGTGCCTCAATTCCATGGGGCTGCTGGCCGATTTCCGTCTTGTCGTGTCACGAGGTTACGATTCGGTGAAGAAAAGTCTTTATTTTCGTGGAGAAATAGTCAATTTGCTCGCCTATGGTGGAGCCATTGCCATAGAGTGGACTAATAGAAAAATATGAAAGAATTGTTGCACTTTGGATATATTATGGTAAATGAAGCATGTGCTGTAACATTCTTGATCAATCAATTGCATTGTGGTAGTAAGCTATATTCAGTGTAAAGTAGATCAAATGAGAAACATTGATATTTTAGAAAAATCGTTGAATCGAAAAATTTAGTATGTTGTAACGTCATTAACACTTAATACCGGACGACTATAATATATCGTCGTTCACAATAGTCCTGTCATCGGGCATTATGGAATTGTTATGTATCTTTCTGGTACAATATTAGTAATTTTATGACAGACAATTCAAAATGCACAATTTATGGTTTATATTATGTGTTCTATATGGCACTATTTAAGCTAAGTGACAGTACGTTTTATTATCAGGTACATTTTTCATTAATTCAATCAATTTGTCTGGTCGACACTAAAAGGATTATTCTACTAAGGATTAAGGATTTCCAGCATGATAATGAAAAATTTTTATAACAAATGAATAAAAAATAGATAATCTGAGGAAATTTCATTTTCAAAATCGAATATCAATTAATTATCTGACAATGGGTATTATCATTTTGTCCGGCCATACGATAGCACTATTCATTTTGACTCGTCAACACGATGCGTCAATGATGCATTGTGCTAACCAAATGTGATTATTACAGTACCGGAGTTTGTTGATCATTACTCATAATGTCTAGGCATTACAAATAATGCCCATATTAATCACTCAAAATTAGTCCATAATGTATACATTTAGTGAACTAAATTTCTCTGAGGCGATGAAAATTGGAATTCACGTTCACTATTTGGTATTCTAATTTCTCCGTAGTTACACCAGTTTCTTTTCGCAAGGGGATATATATATCTGTTAACCCCTTGGACCTACGATTTCTTTTGTGGCCGAACGCTCAATAACTCCGAATTCAAAATTCTTCAGTGATTTTTAATATTTCGTTTAACCGAACGTAGTATCAATAGTATAAAAATAATTTGACTGTTACACGACCAACTAATATTTTCAATTTAATAGTTTCTGCAAGACTTCGAAATTTCCTATGCCATTTATCGCATCATGAGTGTCACACGTTGTTATAAGCTAAGGGGTTAAAACAATCAGTACGTTATAAAGATTATTATGTGTTAATATTAACGTTCCTTTCACCACTGACAAGCATCATGAAGCAGTGACCTTTGCTTTTTAACAAAATATTCTGTTTTTTTAGCATATCCAGTTTCTTTTCTTGCTTCTAAAAAATCGATTAGGTTCATTTATTTCTATTTACTTCTGAAACCCTGAAAAGTACTTTTCCAATGAGTTTGCAAAATTCTCAAAGTTCCCAATTTACTTTGTAAACTATCATGATATCAGGAAACAATCTCTACATTTAATTACATACTGAAATGATAGAACAATATTCTCTTACGTTATAGTCTTCCAAAACATAAGCTTATCATATGCGCCAACAATTCTGCGCAAACATAACAATGCTTCTCCATCGTTACCGCATAATCACATCATTGGAGCTATACAGATTTGCATATAATTATGTCAAAATACGCAAAAGCGAGGATCAACCGCATATACCTTGAAATACTGAATTCTAATCAATCATTATCTTCAGATTACTGGTGCATCAGTATTATGTGCTAATACCGATTACTGCTAGCACTAATTAGCTAGCCGGAAGAGGAAAACATTTAGGGCGCCAATATAATTCCTAAAATATTTCAAAGATGCGAAAGAAACGAACTTATCCTTATTAAATTTTTTTTTAAGTCTAAAAGTCAAAGGTTCTATACTATTATTTTAATACCTGCTCTACGCCGGATCTGTCCCCATAAAAACATTAAAATTGAAGAATGGCTCTGTGTAAAGGGTCGCGAAGTTGATCGTGGTTAAACTTTTCGGAATACGCAACTCGATAGTGCTCAAAATCTTGACAACTTCCTTACGCATAGACACTAGAACTTCTGGCGTTGAATATGTCGTATTTCAATCAATTAACCCTTTGTGTGCCGAATTTTCTGTGATATCTGAAGCCTAATTGCACGATAGCACATTAGAAAATAATAAAAGTACTATTATAAATAATAAATTTTACTTCCTTTTGAAACGTTGGATTGTAAAGAATTCCATGGTGCTGAAAAGCTAACTTGAAATATTTGAGAAATCCAAAAAATCGATTTTAAAAAGTAAAAGCTTAGATTTGTTTTGTATTCGATGTTACAAGAGCCCATAAAGGGTTAAATAAGTAAAATCATCACGTAGAAATCATCACGTATCTCAATAACGTCGACAATAATACCAAAGTGGTTAAATCAATATTTAACACTAGAACGACCGGCGTTAAATCCATGACATTTAAATATGTTAAATAAGTACTTTGAAAAAAGGGGAATCATGAGGTGGAAAATATGATCGGTTCGGAAATCTGTGTTTTATAAAATCAGCTTAGAATTTCTAGTCTAGGACTCTCCTATAAACTTAGGGAAATATTGGAAAAAATTGTGAATAAGTTATTTTGACTTGCTTGGTCGTTCTAGTGTTAATAATCGGAAAAATGACCTATCCGATTGTTCTATCCTCGCGATCAAAATATCTTCGTATGGAAATAATCAAAACCACCCTGTCAGATTTCGTCGTGAAATCATAACGGGCCTAACGACCGTAACACTGTGACCCGGACGAAATTAAGCAAAAAGCGGAAACATTAATGTGAACTTTTTATCTCGCTGCAACAGTAGCGCGCGTCAAGCGTGCGCCCCGCATATCCGTGACAAAACTGGAAATGACTCGTCCCGTTGCACTCCCGCATGGATAAGCACACATTCATGCTCGCTTTCGAAACGAGCACGCCGTGACGTTTCGAAATTTATGACACTCCTATCAAAATGGAAAATCGTGCTGGCTGGAAGGGGAGAGGTGCGTTTATCGCGTAAACGCGCCGTACATTTGCATACGCCCTGTAAAAAGTCGCGTGACCAGCTGTCCGTTCTCAACCCCCCTAGAACTAGTCGACGTCCAGCTCTAGTTCGTCTAACGGAACAGAGGGTGCTTATGTCACGGAAGTTTCTATTTTTTTTCTTTCACTCATCTATTTTCAACGTAGAACGATTTCGTGTCCTGGTTATGCCTCGTGAATTTGTTTTCCTCTTTCGATCCTTCGATGTTGCGATGAGCCATTTTTTTTAGAATCACTTACTAATTGAAATTGCTCACGAGATTCTACCGTTAAATGCTTGAAGCGAGGAATTTTTGAGTCGTGATTTATTTTGTAAAACAAATTTTAGTAATATAACACATACCTATGCTGGCAATGCAATGGAAAAATTATTGATATAAACAATATTGTAGTACAAAGTATCATGAAATACAAAGTAATAATTCTGATGGGAATTAACCAGTTAGCTGTGTTTGACGGGTATACTCGTCATGCGTAAAAGCTACCACTGATTATTTAATTGCAATTTTGACGAAAACTAAAATATGTTCGTAAATATCAAGATGTTTGTAATATTTTATCTAATATATGTAATAAATAATTTGAAATAGATTTATGCTCGTATCTCAATTTTCGTGACCCAAAATTCAAAAGAATTTTCGCCACAGTTAACTGATTAAGAGATTCGAAATTTCAGTGAGCTGCAAATACAGTTGAGTGTTAAACTTCTAACTTACAGATTTAATTAGGTAGAGAAAAAAATGTAAATAATATGAAGATACGCAATGAATAAGTTGATCATTACTTTCAAGTGAATTACAATTACAAAAAATAAAGTTGTAAAAATTGAAAGAATTATAATTGGCTTTAACATTTGGCAAGATATGAATATTATAGTATTCTTGCTTGGTTACTCTCCCGATTGGTTATTTTCATCTTGTGATATTTAAAACTATATTACTTTTGAACGCACAACGATGGACAGTGAATTTATACTCTTTATGCACATTCGCTAAAAATTGTAATGTATTACAATCAAAATTGTTAACGTTTCAATCGTTCTAATAATTAGAAAATTGAATGTGCAATCATTCTTCATATTTTTGACGATTATGTAATGCATTTAGATTTTTCTCATATGATTTAAATTGTTTATGTGAGATCCATATTATAATTCCGTCAGCATACGTTGCATTTTTTATATTAAATCGCTGAGACACTCATTCCTCCATTTATGTTTGCGCTGTTAACGCAAGTATTTACTCTTCTTAAAACGATTCATTGCGATAAACATTGATATAAATGTTAAGTATTTTATTATTCTAAAAATCACATTATCCATAGAACAATCTAGACAGGACTAGTTCAGTTTTTCCACGTAATTTTAGCCTGCGTTTTATTAATTTCAGAAAAACGTCGACAAGCTGAAATTAAATTTTCACCACACTTTCGACAATAATTATAACCGTATTGTTAGTTATAATTGTTACACGGGACGCGTTGCAATATTCGTTTATTTTCACTACGCGAACAGCGTAGAAACGTTCATTTGCGTAATTACTTTCCGCAGTTGAAACGAACCTTGTAAAAATGAAAAGAAAAAGTATTTATCCGAAACATTTTGTTACATTTTGCTTATGCAATATTATAAAATTTTTAATTCAAACAATCCACCATATGTAATAAAAGTAATCACAAAATTACACATATCCTATCAAAAGGCTTGCAGAAAAGTTCAATAATAATATTAAATACTAGAATATTTCAGTTTTAATCATTTCCAATTTAACATTTATGACATTAAAATGTATTCTTCCTTCCATGTCTCGTTACTTTTACGTCTCACTCCGTCTAGTTATCATTCCTCGTATTACTCAGCCAAGACGTCAAAGATTTTCAACATAAATTACAGCTAACCCACATCGTAATCATCGATCAACAGGGAAAGTATAATTTTCTCTACCTATGAATTGATTGTCGACCACCCCGCGTAGACACGTTATACTCGCAGGGAAAAATAGTAGGTTTGACGCAGCAAAAGCCACTAATCTATTATACATTACCACGGCGATTAGTTCGATGATAAGGCGATATTGCACATTGAAAGCGCACCGCTCTATGTATCGTGAACGAAAGAAACGCACGTGCCATTGTATTTTATGTGGCTCGCTCCTGTACAATTTACAGATACGAGAGTGTTCGATATTCTCGCCCGGTAATTGCCATTAAATTACCCTTTGGAATAGCATGCTCGGAACTATTGGTGATTAACGAACAAGAAGCTCGTTTCACCTGAACAAATAGCACGCTATGATCACAGTGAAATTGCGCCCCGAGAATTGTAGAAAATAAAGGTACATTCGATGAAATTAATTCTCGAGTTCAATTGCAATAGCGATCGTTTAAGTTTCTATAGAACCATCTTTACCTTCAGTTTTTTACCTCATACGTAAAGAGGATTGCTCGTATATACCTTTAAAACCGGTCGGATGGAATTAATGCATTCTACCAATTTACAAACGACAGTATTAATTAACCAGTTGAATTTAATCTCACGGCGTAGGAAAACAAACCAATTCAACTGCATTTCAATTAAATCCGAAAGGTTTCACCACGTTGGTAAATTGTACTGCTGTGTTTGTCATTGTCTACTGGGCATCTGTTTCCTCTGCTTTCGTTGCCTCGATAGAATATCGTTAAGTCGAACGTAACGCACGCTAAAGTCAATTATCCATAATGAAATCGCCGAATTTTATTATTTACGATGATAACATTAATTTACTACTATTCGTTTCGTCGTGGCTGAGTGTCGGATGGTGGAAGAAATATAGTGTAGGTATATAGCTAAAAGTTCCTTGTTCGAACGCTAGGAATATTTTATATTATCTTATATTCCATACAAAGAAATAAAAAATCTGCGGCTGATTAATTTCATATATTTCATATCTATATATATAAAGGTCAAATACCACTCACTGACTCACTCACTCACTCATCACGAAATCTCAAAAACCACAGAACGGATTGCAATGAAATTTGGAACATACCTTCCCCTTGAGTCTTAGGTGCTCAATAAGAAAGGGTTATGAAAAATTCGAAATTGTAGGGGGGGTTTTGGGGGGTTAATGTATGGGCTAAACTCATCAACGCAGAGCCGAAACTACTTGACCTAGAAACTTGAAATTTTGCATGAGCGTTCCTTTTAGGGTATAAGCACCCACTAAGAAAGGATTTTTCAAAATTCGAAATTTTAAGGTTTCTTTTTAGTTTCGATTAAACCGTAGCGAAGCACGGGAACTTTCAGCTAGTTTCATATAATTTTAGTTTAACAGTAAAACTACCGTCGTTAAATCTACTATATTCCAATATATTAAATATGTGCTTTGGGAAAGGAGAAATCAAGAGGCGAAAAAGATGGCGAACTCGGTAAATCAACGTAGAATATCTAGTCTAGGTTTCTCCTACAAAGTTAGGGAAATTTTGGAAAAAAATGTGTATCAGTCATTTTGAGTTGCGTGGTAGTTCCAGTGTTAAAATCGACTGGTAAATCTATCAGAATCAAATATATGAAGAGGACAGAAACTTCTATTCAGTCTATCTACCTATCTATTATCTATCTTCTATCTATTCAGTCGCTTCCACTGTTTCAGATAAACGTAGAAAATTGAAAAATATATTACCAAGAACAATTTCAAAAATTCAAGGCAACTAATTTTGGCCACCTTGGTAGATTCATCGTTAAAAAACACAATCATAAAGGGTCTTTCCATACATCTCTACCCATATAGCCTCATCAATACATTGCAATCGTATTGATCGCATTCGTCATCAAATAATCTCATCCGCCTTCTGCGTTCCGTTATCGCCACCAGTGGAAACCGATTATCCGTAATAAAGTCATCAAATTTTCCCAAGTCGCCAGTAACGATATTAATCAAACGGTGCAGTCCAATCGCGATTCGAGGCAACGAGCTCCGTTGGAAATGCAATTACGTAACAAGGACGTGGCGTGTAGGCCGAGCATACCATGGAGAAAGAATGGTCACGTCGGATCGGTCAGAATGAAACCAGGATGAACGAAGGTCCGGCTTAATAATGAACTTATGTGCGAGCTTCACCAGCCGTCAGTTTTCTCGTAAGGGTGGTAGCTCGTAGAGAGTGAAAGGGAGGAAGCTGTACTTGCTTTGTGTTCGTGTCAATGGCATTCGGCTGGGAGGGTGAAGGCTGCCGACTGTCGGAACAATTCGACTACGTTATTCCGGCGTACCTTCCGGAAACCATTACATCCAAATATTTCCAGTTGATTTATCTGGCTGGAACATTTTATCCGTGTCCAGTCTACGATTCGTACGTAATTATGTCAGGGTAGATCAGTGGATATAATGCGATGCTGAAACACGATGATCTTTAGGTTTCGTTTGTTGAATCGTGGATTAAAGAAGGGAATTTTGGGGTTGGATGGTCAAACTTTGTACGAATGTTGCATACGTAAGTAGGAAGTAATTTATGTTCTCTTTGCATAAACATGAAATTGGCGTCGAAATTGTTTTGTTGGTAGTTGAGAGTAGATTTAAGGTAGTTGCTCCACGCAGGTACCGTCGCTAGATCGGGTTCATCCCCCCATAGAAATAAAATTAGTATTTTCTACGGAATGTATTAGGAAGTTGTTCCAAAATATAAAATATTTCATTTTCGAGTTTTTGATATTAAAATAAAACTAAAATCCAAAATTAATCATAATGCAACTTGAAAAAAATGTTTAAATCTGCACTTTAATTATGCTACGTTATTGAAACACACATTGTGCTTATTCCGTATATGTACACACGTACACTGGTTATCAGGTTATCTGTTTAACCTGTACATATGTATACTGTCATATGATATCTATAGTAATATCCCCTCCTCTACTAATAATTAAGAAACGAAGACTTTATTTTTCCATATTTATGAAAAACTAACTGGTAACAGCATGTTTTTTTTTTCTAAATGATTCAGAATATATTATTCTATTACACTGTAGTTTTTCGTTTCAGCGTTGTTTATTTTCGCCACAATAAAAATTAATATATACTACTTTCCCACGCTTTTCCAATGCAGTGTGTACAAAAGTATCATTTTTAATTGCAATTATTTAGCGTATAACGTGGTGAACGGTCATCAAATTTCACTATCATATGTATTACATATCTATTTATATATAGTTCAAGTTTGAACAACTTCTTGTTTATTTCGAATCATGAGACAACTACCTTAACACTAGAACTACAGACAGTTAATTCAGTATATTTAAAGATACTAGATAAGTATTTTGGGGGGAAGAGAATGAAGTGTGGAAGAAATTAAATCGATTTAATCTTTTACGGCTTATAAGGTAGATGTAGAAAATTAAACGGGATACAGCTTTTACAATATTAGTACCATTAACAAAAAATCTAATCAAGTCATTTTGGCCCCCTTGGTAGATCTAGTGTTAACTTTAGCTTTTTAGTTAACTGTTTAGCCTGTAACAACGCGTGACACCCGTGGCGCGGAGAATGGAATAGGAAATTTGGAAGTCTTTGAAAAACTATTGAATAGAAAATATCAACCGATTGCGAAACGGTCCCGTTATTTTTATACTGTTAATGTTACTTTCAGTTCTACGATATATCAGAAACCAGTGAGAGCTTTTGATTTCAGGAATTCATTTTGAATCATTATACGCTCAGTCAGAAACGAAATCGTAGACCAAAGGGTTAATATTTTGTAGGATTTTGTGACTTTTATGGTTGGGATACTAGAAATTCGCTTTTGATACGAAATTTAAAATGATGTTCTGTGATAGGAATCCAGCAATTTTATTATAGAGGAAAGAATCGAAGACTTTTCGGATAGAAACGAGATGAGAAACGCAAGCTGACAGTATGCCCTTGTAATAGAATTGCAAAGGAAAAATTGTCTTATTTAACACTAAAACTACCAAGCAAGTCAAAATGACTTGTTCCCAATTTTTTCCAAAACTTTTCCAAGTTCATAGGAGAGACATAGAGCAGATATTCTACGTTGATCATATTAAATACAGATTACTTTTCTACCCCTTAATTTCTCTTTTTTCGATCTACTTATTTAATATATTGAAATATAATACACTTAATGCTGGTTATTCCAATATTAAGAGCCTTAGATCGTCCTTTTGAGGAGTTTAAATTAGTGACAGGTTAGGGAATTCTGACACTTGCAACTCAGATTTCGAAAAGGTGGATTCATGTTTTTTATGGCATTTCTTGATAACCTTGAAATATGTAGAAAAACGATAAATGATCGAAAATATTTAGTCCATTCTATTTGAGATCAGAGGCACTTTTTAACATCTCTTATAAAAATATTTATTATGAGTCGGTATCCCATAGTGGATTCCTTTAAAAAATATACAGAATTTATAGCAATCGTTTAGATATAAATGTTGATTCAACTAGCAACATTTAGACATTTAAAAATAATACAGAGCATGGGATTGATTTTAACTGAAAAATAGACAGACCGTATACCCTAAGGAAAAATTTGTTTAGAACATTCTGCAGGTATTAATCTTCTATAATTCCTCTTCGAACTCTTATCATATCTCAAAGCTATCGCTATCATTAATTTTTTGTTGAATCAATAAATTTGACTTTGAAAGTTTCCAATGACTTTGCATCTTCATTAAAATATTCGTGAATATCTATAACTACCCACTGCTATCATTTACAAAATTACAAGTATAATCCATAGTACCACATTCCTACTAAGAATATATTCTAGTATATACATTTATAAGTAATATAAATAATCAATTCTTTATTGAATTTGCATACAACACAAAAAATAAAAGCTTACGGTATTTAAAAATATCCAATAATTAATACCTCATGTGAAATTTAGACCAATAACAATACTCATCATCAATAGACAGCCAGCTCCAAACATCACGTGCCTATAATCACCGCCAATAGCAAAAGCTTAAAAAAATCCAAAACTATCATCCACCATCGCACGTAAACCAAGATATCTCTACCCAAAAAAATTCCGGCAATCAAGAAAATCATTGGTTACACCATAAGAACGTTCTCCCATCCCCCTCGCCACCAGCGAACTAATCGTCACGACATTCGCCCTAACGAGCGCAACCCCCGGGCAAGCTCAACCATCCTCTCCTACTGCATCGTGCAGCGTTATTTTCCAGTCGTGATATCCTTGAGATTTTTACCGCTTTTTCCTCGCACGTTCGGTGTTCCCCGTTTTATCAACTTCCGTGCGGTCTCGCGAAGCCGATAGTCGAACAGCGAGGTTGCACACGCGTCGCGTGATCCACGTGGTCTCCGACGAAGAGGACGCGGCCGCAAAGAGGAACGTGCCATGGTAGAGAGGGAACGAGAAAGTGAGAAGGAGAGTAACTCGAGAGGGGAATGAAAAAGCAAAGAGAGGGAAATGCAATGGCACAGGCGTGTAGAGGACGCTAGGAAAACACGACTGGCAAATGGGGAGCTCACGGAGGGGAGAGGTGACTGGAAAAGGGCATTCACCTTGGGCATAAACCCAGGCGCGCACGAGGCTTTACTTTTACACGCTGTCGCGTGTAAATACACATGTATGGTATCGGGACACTGTGGAGAGCAGGAACTAGTACGTTTCTCTCTTGCTGCACACTCTTCTCTTTTGGCCATTATGTTTCGGTTGGAGTCGGTCAAATCTACCCTCTTGGTCCCCTCGTCGAGGTCCTTGCATGCACTCCGATATTGCCGCTCTCTCGTCACCCTTCTTCGTCCTTTCGAGACAGACTGTGCGGGAACGCTCTCGGTGCAATATGCCCACCTTTTTCGGCTACCCCTTGTTTTTCAGCCCCTTCTCTCTTACGTTCGACTTTCTTTCTTCTGTAATCTACATTACACGCTCGGAGGTTTCCCTATTCGCGGGGAGTCTAGTAACGTACGTGTGACACGAACGTCTTACAACCGGAGGGGAAGATATATCCGTAGTGTGGATACTTTCTCCGTGTATTGCAGATCGTTACCCTCCAGTTTCACCCTCTTTTGCCGAACTTACGCTTGGCTCTTTTTCTTGGGCGGTTCTTTCGGGAGATAAGGAGGAATTAAATGATGAGACCTCCCATGGGCAATGGTAGACTCGCCTTGAATGTGAATCGGTTCTCGTATGTGTCTCTCCCGCGGTGGCGATTTATTTCACCCTCCCGATTCGCTTCCTTGTGTTTCACCCTCTTTTTCTTTCTTCCATCTCGTTCTCTTCTTATTCTTCGTCTCTGTCTATCGTGGTCTCTTTCTCTCTGTGTTCATTTGTTTCTTTTCTCTGTCTCTTGCCGCCAGTCTGTCTCCCGGTTTCCCTTTTACGTAGCCCCAACGCGAGAGTTCCATTAATCGTTCTCGCGAGGATTGCGACGTTGGCGAGTGGTTTCCGCGTTTTCCTCCAGGACACCCCTCGCACTGGTTTGGCCGTGGCCTCGTTTAAATTGGATCTTCACGTAAAACGGGGAGAATTATTTGTGCTTTTTAATTGTGAATAGCTTTTAAGCGCGAGCTCTCGAGGGAGAAAGAGCTGGGTAGTTTTATGGGAAATAATGGGATATTTGTCAGATAGAGTGAACGCTTTGGTTTGAAGATATTTCTCGTTTATGGCTGATGTATACGTGGTTTGAAAGATTCATCGGTTTATTTGATAATTTTGTCGTGAATTTGTACGATGTGGTGGTTGTAAAAAATGAATTGTCTTTGCAATTTTTTTGATAATTGGCGCAAGTCAATGGTCGTTAAAATTGCAAGTTTGGACATTGATATTAGAAAGATTTTTGGAAGTCTGTGTATCGTTTGGTTTGCCGAAAATTATAAAATTTGGTTTGTAGAAATCAAAGTAGTAATTTGAGTTTCTTGATATTGCAAAGAATATTTTGTTGAGGAGCAGCACGTTTTAACGTCAAAGACACTTGAGAAGAGAAGATGTTTGTATTCTCCTTTTAAAAATTTTATTTTTGTTACTCGATGAATGTTTTTTAGTAAATACTTATTTCATTGATCATAAATTACCTGATGTTAAGATGATTTTCAGTGGTGACCATGTTTTATTATAGGTTCTGTAATATATTGTATAAAAATGTTCATCTTTTACTTATTTTAATACTTCTAAATAATTTGCACTTATCCATCGAAAGCAAGTTTTTGTAAAATATTTATGTTACAAAATGACTCTCAATTAAGAGATGATAGTGTGTGATATAATTTTTGTAACTATTACTCTACTCATTAGACGAATAATGTGAATTTTCAGAATGTGTCATTGTCTTTTTTAATTGAAAATAATTTCAATTCGAATAGTATTGTGTCATAAATTAATGGTGCAAGTATTATTAAAAAATGTATATCATTGTTTCCACAAACTCGGTCTACGATGAAGCAATTACAAAATAATTGCTTGTACTCTAATTGAAATCTCTGTTTTGATCATAAAGCAAATTTCAGAAAGTGTAGTTTCACGTGTACGTATTAATCATAACCGTAAAAATATTCTTGTAATTCCAAGAGACTAAGAGACAATGCGAATATCTCGCCACGTGCACGACACGCGTATCTTACGGGGAGATAACTCGCCTTCATACATTTTTAATGAGAGGAAGAACAAGAAAACGAGGATCGCCGAAGGCCCATGTTATACATTTTACATTTCACGACTGTCTCTATTATATTATACATTTATATTAAGTAGGTACATTTGCGAAGTACGGTGTTTATAAAGATGCTCGTAAAATTCGCATATATTGGATACTTTCGATATCTATACCTTAATCTTTTAACCTCGAACGACATGTGACCTTTATGCGACGATAAATGGAATAGGAAATTTTTGAAGTCTTTCAAAACTATTAAATTTAAAATATTAGTTGATCACGAAACGATCAAATTATTTTTATACCATTAATATTGCATTAAAACTAGAACTACCGGCATCAAATCTATCATATTTCGATCAGTTGTCGACTCGTAACAATAGATACTATGGAAAACGGGAAATCGGAAAGTGGAAAGGATGATTAATCCCTTGCCGTATAATAACGAGGGACACTCGTGATGCGATAAATGGAATAGATAAATTTGAAGTGTTCCAAAAATTATTAAATTAAAAATATCGGTGGGTTACGATGATATAAAATTAATTCTACGGTATTCAATACTGCGTTACGTCATATGCTATATCTGAAATTAGGAATAGATTATTGTGTCAGCAATTAATTCGGAGTTACTGCGCATTCTGTCAGGAAAGAAATGGCACGGCAAGCGGTTAATTCAGTAATTTATATTTTATAAGATGGATGTACAGTATCTATTATATGGCTCTCCTAATAATTTAAAAAGTGTTTGGACAAAATGGGGAAGAAGACATTTTGACCACCTTGATAGTTCTAATGTAAAATCATGCTAAATGATATCATAGTCGCCCGGGTGGCTATACGAGGATACAGCAGATCTAAATTTATTTTTATTATTTAGGACCTGATTGTCTCAAAATGTGGGTAGTTCTTACCGAATAAATATAGGTAAATAAATAGGTACATGGATATACAACGAATTAAAACGCAAATAAATAGTGTAAAACATTAATAAATAAATAGATTAACAGATTGAAGTGGATAAACAACTAAACTCGCATTCTTGCGTAGGTACTAATACGGCACACAGTGGAACGAAATGGGTAATCTAGGTGGAAAAAAATCAAGTCTGGGATTTGAATTTTAATAATCTTATCTTAATCTAGAATGTTTGCTGAGACCAGTGATAGCAATATTAATTAATTTTGCAATCATCTAAATGTAAAAATCAGCGCTTAAAAACAACAAATTTCAACAGCGCGAAAACGTACAAACACTTCTCTGAAAAGAAGATACTGTTAGAGGCATTACAAATTTTGCGAGACTTTTTTTTTCCAGCTAGATTGTCGTTTCGTTCCACTGTGCGGCAGCTACCACATATACTAGTAATATACTAGTAAAATGACTACTTAGATATTTTATAAATACATGCTCGAAAAATTTTAACTATACATGAAGCATTTACAAAATGGTATATTAATTATAACAACGTGTGAAATTTATTTCCCCGATATTGATTACTTCTACTGAAAAACAAACCTTTTAGATTTCTCTTGATAGATATTTACATGAATATTCTCCTTATACAAATTAATTTTCCCAAAGGCTCTGCAAGCAGAAGTCTAAGTATAAGGTTCACAAAGAGTTAGTAAATTAAGAGAAATACTTCAATTTTTGTAATATAGAATTATCTGCAATAAACAAGATGGTATCTTAAGTATTTCGCACTTTAGTGTGCTTAATGATGTTCGGCGTCTATGAGAAGGTTAAAAATCTCTGTAATGTCTTAAGTACACGGTTTTAATAACTGGTAATTAGTCTGCGTAATTATATCATCTTCTCCTCGCGTAGTACGGGCGTGCCGTATACTTAATGCTGCTGCATTTTCAATATTGGCATTCGCGTTATTCCGACAGATACAAGTATCTTCGTTCATCAACTTGATTGCATATTAGCAGCAGAGTTGCTCTTGGTTTTATAGTAGCAATAGAGATTCGACAGATAACTTATCTACTTGGCGTTCAAATTAGTTTAAAAGGCTACCTTATTCGTTGCAACTTGTAAATTTAGACGTTCTGCAACAGAGTTTGCAATACGAAGAATAATTTTTTTATCTTCACGTGAAAAATTGAATGTATTATTGCGCGAATTGTGTCACATATTGTCAAAACGTACAGACAAGTAGAAAATAATGAATTAGTAAGAAATTATTCATGCTATGCACTTGAAGATAGCAGAATTGTGGAAAAGTGATATATCATCGTGGAAAAACGCTATTTTTTAGATATGCACTTCGCAAGTATTTTTGTATCCTTTGTGGTCCGAATAATTTTGTTAATTTTGGCATGAGCTAAATAAAATTAATTTCACAATACTTTCTATCATTGGTTATTCATTTTTTAATTATATCAATAACTACACGTACTGACGGATGTTTAGGTGATATTACAAAATCATGATGAAATTAGAAAGTCGATATAAATTGTCAGAAAATAAAATCAAGTGAAAAGCTATATCGAGTACTGCTCGACATAGGATCATAGAGGTTTAACCCTTTCCGGTCCGAATTATTTCAGTAATGTTGGTAGTGAACTAAAAACAAATTTATTTTGCAACATTTTCTTTCATTGCTTATACATTTTTTTAAATGGTATCAGTAACTATAGGTATTGACGGACATGTAGGTGATATTACAAAGTCATTGTGAAATTGGAAAGTCGATATTAAATTGTCAGAAAATAAAATCAAGCAGAAATCTATATCGAGTACTGCTCGACATAGGAACGCAAAGGGTTAAAGTGTCAAAACGGATCATGATATCATTCAGAGTTACGCTATTTCTCTGGAATTATTTTCCAAAACGAAATCAATGCTTTCTGTCAAAACTTTCTTATAGATAATGCCACCTCAAGATACTTTAGAGATCAATATTACGTCAGGGTTAATGATGCACAATATTATTAGAAAGCCTTCCTTCTACACAATACCGTACATCGTAGACACGGAATATGTCAAGAACTGAACATTTTTAGCAAAAATATCGAAAGAGTTAAATTAAAAGATTGTAATAAAAATAAGGTATTATCTCTTTTGTATGTTTACACATTACTAAATACTACTCAGGATAATACATAGTAACATTATCATAAATTGTGATCGCAGTTCTTATCCTACTAATCGACATATGTTTCAATCAGTGGAACTTCCCAGTTGGCTACTGTTAACCCTTTGGGAACAATGAAACCATGTACACATTTAGCTAAAACCATCGTTGTGGCCAGTGGACTCATATGTGTCCAGATAACAAAGAAAGGGTTAAATCTTCCCCTTTTCAATTTTTTTCATTATTTATGTGTCAATAGAGCTCATAATAACAGTATTATCCAAATAACTGTTGTAACATATGACACTCAGACGTTTGAAATGGTGGAAATAAAATGTTCTAATGCAATTACTATTAATATTTAGCACTATTGTTTGCAATAGTATCCAACTAATATAACATATTATATAATACACAGACAACATAAATATGCTAAATATAAATTTCTATACTATGATTAACCATAACATTAATGATTTAACACTAGAACTACCGGCGTCAAATTAACATATTTTAATCAATTAAATAAGTACTTTGAAAAAGGGGGAATTAAGCGACCGAAAAATTTTATCGATTGGGTGATTCACATTTATTGATATAGAGGTAAAATATTTATTCTATGACTCTTATATAAACTTGGAGAATTTTTTGAACAAATTGTGTACCAGTCATTTTGGCTGGTTTGGTAGTTCTAGTGTTAAACTATGCCAATAGTTAATTCCACCGCTAAATTAATGTCTGAACACTTTATCTATCGCTCCCTTTTCATGTAACGTGATTGTACAATTGTAAAGCACTACAACATTCAAATCAAAACATGGAGAATTATCCATTGACATTCCTTGATTTCAATTATCCATGTACAGTGCAACTTTGTTTTATTCTCAATTTTAACATTCGATTCATAATCTATCAGACCATCATCATTTCCAAAAGAAAATCCTATTATTAAGCTTCTAGTAGATAAAACATTAATTATGAATATTTAAAATGATAAATATACTGGAATCCCCATTTAAACTGCTCCATTTCAGTCAACCAATTTCTGCTACTCGAAACCGTATCAAAGAGATACACTCTACAACTTCCTATCCGACATGGCAATTACCTACACGCGAAATTCGTTCGCGTTAATGTCTCCATTTAGGAGCAAGCACCTTACGCAGCCGTAATAACACAACTGACACCAACATCTCCATGAACTCGAGGGCTTTTACTGGCACGTATGCGTTAGCACGTGCCTCTGACGTATGTTGCCCCTATGCAGGAGGCACATAATACTATCAGCCAGTTGGTGATACACCCACGTATCAGCCAACAGCCCGTATCAGCTACCTGCTCGACGTTATCCGCTCGTACATTCCGGATGAAAAGTTTATGCTTCGCGACACAGGAACCAACAATTTTTTTAATACACGCTTTCGTCATAATTAGACTACGGATGTTTATGCAAATTTCGAGTTTCACAAATGCAGGTGAGACAGGAAAACCTATCTAGGGATTTATTGCACTTAATAAATATTACAACAAATACCGTACTTTGGATATTTTAGATATATTTTTATATTATGTTCGTTTTGTATATTTTAGCCGTATTTAATTTGTCATAAATGCATAAAAATCCGCAGTCTAGTCATAATAAATCTACCATTTTGTATGTAGAAATTTTTACAGATTTATAAGAAACGATTCCGATAATGTTAATACTAGAACTACCGGCGTTACATCCATTATATTTTAATATTTTAAATGAGCACTTTGAAAAAAAAACGGAATCAAGGGTTTGGAAAGAGAAGGGATTCTGTAATCTATATTTTATAGGATGAATGTGAAATATCTGTCCTATGACTGTTTTATAAAGTTGTAGAATTTTTGGAAAAAATTGGGAACCAGTCATTTTGACTTGGTTGGTAGGTCTAGTGTTAATGTATTAATTTTCGGTAAAATCGAAGTATATTTTGAACTTTTGGCTAGGATTTCGATGAAATCTATCACTGTGCTTCCTGCTGAAAATTTATGCTTGGTGATACGCACTGTATCAGCGTATGACCTAGTTTTTTTGAAAGGTTTGCATACTGTGCAATGGACATGTGGTGATTCCGGGTGGAATACTTTTGGTGGTGATTGAAATATTGGATGGTTTTGATGTCGTGGTCGGCGGAGCAATGAGTGTAGGTAACAATGAAAGAGCAATTAGGGGATGTAGGGGGTATGGTGGTGAAGGCATGGACTAGGATTAGTTCCAGTTTACATCCGCTGTCGCTCCTGGGAAATTTTTTATAAACTATTAGACTTCGTCGTTGAAAAATTACTGTTCTTTATTCTTTTTTCCTCTCGGATCTATATGATCCAAATGGAAGATTATTTTTTAATATGTACTATGTTTCTCAGTATCTCCTTTTCATATTTAATGTGTTTAAAGTTTGCGCCTGTTTGTTTCTATATTTCACATTTTTTTAATTAAATCTTTGTTTATCGGGTCAGTATGACCAGAATGAACACAAATGTCGCGTTAAAATGAAGAGAATCGCGAGGTTCACTCATTCGCTACTCTGGCTTCCTAGATACTAAATAATTGATTTCTTTTTAATATGCTGTGACTGGATTTAATTCCAGTGAAATATAGTAGAATAAATTGTAAATAACATTAATTAAAGCATAAATGAGAAGAGGATGTTTTGTGCAACTATTTTTGATGAAAGGAAGCACAAAGAAAAAAGAGCGAATTTTTTAATTATTAAGTTTGTAGTTTAATTTAATTAAGAGGACCTTAAACTATATAAAGGATTCATAATTCTAGAGGGTAAGATTGCAATAAAAGAAAGGTTTTTGAATAACAACACACTGGTTTATAGTAACAGCATGGTGTATAATGGACAGTGTTGCATTATATATAAAGAATTTTAATAAATCTGGAAAAATTTTCTGGAAAATATCATTCTAAAAATTCCTGTTTTAATCCAAAATAATTTCTGGGGTCTCAGGTGGCACTGCTGGATTAATTATAATTTCTTTTACTTTTCTTTGTTGCAAATTGTTCCGGTGGCTTGCAAGTTACAAATGCTATTAAATATGCTCGTCCTTCAGTAACTATTTACTTTTTGGAAAACTTTATTGTTGTTAGTCAACAACTACTTCCTAATATTTCAAATAATAAATATTTTGCAATACACCATATTGAACAAGATTTCTACCTATATAAGTTTAATTAAATTTTCTCTTTCTGCAGTAAGCTTTATTACAAAGAATTTTTATTTTATTTTTATTTTCCTTTCTCTCATGGTACAAATACAAGAAATGGGTTATGGAATCAAATTCTTTTTCGTATCTGTCAAAGCTTCAAAGCTATTATAAAGACTGTGATAGGAGAAAAGTACAAGATTTTCAGTTATTTCAAGTGCAGCTTTTCCGTGGAAAATTTATATTTATAAAATAAATATATTTGTATCTCGTATTTTCATTTTTATTATTCTATAAATTTTTATTTATATTGCTTCAATGTTCTTCTTCCCATTTTACGCGGACCTTTAAATATATTTCATTTAAGAGCTAAAGTTTGCGTTTATCGCATATGTTACAGTTTTATTCTATTCCTACCAGTCTACTAAATTCAGGGGTTAGTTAGGCTGTCATGTATTACTTTTTATCGTGTCCTATTTAGTTCATTTAGAAAAACACGTCGGAAAGAGAAACTGGAACTAAAATTCCGTCACTATTACTTTTACTCGTGAAATATTGCAATCGCATTTCATAAAATTCCTATCATTAGTATGTCCATTGTCCATTATTATCTATTATCAATTATTCATTATTAGACTGTCTTTAAAAATTAATTTTAGAGCTGTCAACAGAAAGTGTCAAATAAATATTATAAACGAAAACTTTACCTAATTATGAGAATAAACATTCTTCGAGTGTAAGGAAATTTTTAAATCGTCAATTTTCAACATCAGTGAAACAAATTATCGAAGTTCTATTCTGCCAATCCAAAATTAAACTGCTACATACCCAAGTTAAAATGAATCCCGTCAAAAACTAGCTTCAAAAACCTCAAAAATGTTTAAAAATTCTGCTAAATCATCCAACAATTATTTCCAATAAAAATAACTTTCACATCTAAGTTACATCATCATCTCACAAATCCAAAAAAAACAAAAACTAAAACGATCTACCCTTTCCGCAACGCGTCGGAATAAAGTCGTCGAAAAACTTCGTGAAAACTAGGTCTACATCCAAAAAACCTATAAAAACATTTCTCCATTCATCCAGACAAATTCAAGGAAATTGTCATTAATCACCTACAGTCACTCCATACGCATTCATCCCTTACGCGAATTACAGTCCATTCACCTAGACGTCGCATAGGCGTTGAGACCAACCGATGAAAAAAATAAGAAACAACGTTCTCCATGTGCACACGCAGACCGTATGTAAATCCACCCTACACATGTAGATAAAATCGCACATACGCGAAACAGCACGAGGAGCAAGGTATCGCGAGGTATCCGAGGGGTGATCCGAAGGGTGGCGTGCTCGCAGAAGGAAGGAAGGAAGGGCAGCATGCTGGCAGGGGTGTGCAAGGGTGTACAGTGGCAGAGCTACCTGTAATATTGATCCATGGAAGCCTCCTACCCCCGGTGCTGCGTGTTAGAGGGATGTTCCATAACTGTCGCTGAGCGGTGAAATGAAAACATCGCCTTTCGTCGGCATCATTTCTGCGCCCATAGACGGCCATGGGTCTCGACGTTCTGCTCTTTTTCTTCCTTTCTCCTTTCTATACTACCCCTACCATTTTTTTTCGGCGCGATGGGGCCGGAGGGTACAGGACGGGGCAGTGGAAACCACCCTGTGTCCCTTGACGAAGTCACGATCAATCCTGTAAGGGTAAACGCGACAAATCCTGCTCATGGCTCGTCAAAACGAATACGAAATTATTGCGGTACGTTGAGATCAGGTTCGCTTTTCATGTATTTTTCTATCAGAGATATTTAATAAGTGATAGATTGCAGAATGTTCGATAATTGTAGAGGAGGCGATAGATTTTTTAAAACTAGAACTAACGGTGTTAAATCTATTGCATATCAATACATTATATAAATACTTTAGAAAGCGATGAATCGAAAGGTGGAGAAGATGATTAATTCAGTAATTTATATTTTATAAGATGGACGTACAATATGTATTCTATGGCTCTTCCATAAAGACGACAAGATCTTATTGTTAGAAAAAATGAGGAACAAGTTATTTTGACCACCTCGGTAGTTCTAGTATTAACTAAAACTACCGACGTTATATATACTAAAATTTAAATATACTTAATATGTACTTTAGGAAAAGAGAAATGAAGAGGTGAAAATGCTATTAGTTAACTCATTTCGGTTTTATAAGATAGAAGTGGAATATTTATTTCATGGTTATTCTATTAATTTAGATAATTTTTAGAAAAACTTTGATACCGGTCTCTTGACCGGCTTGGTAGGTTCAGTGTTAAAGACGTGTAGCTGGGATAAATATTGTTTTCTTGTTTAGATTTTTTGGAATGGAGGGGATGACGGATTAATTCGCAGATGGGAACGTGTTATTTCTTCTTTTCGCTTTGTTTCTGTGAGCTTTAGAAGTAGACTTTCTCTTTGAATTTGATGTCTTCGCTATTGAACGCGATATTGTAATAAAATATTTTGTAATGTCTCTGTGCGACGCCTAAATATCGTGTATGGTGCACTTTTCATATCGTGGGCTGTATGCGCTTCACGATGTCGATCTTTTCTTGGATGTCCTTTCCTTTCACTTTTTATTATTCCGTCGGACATTGTTGCGCCAGTCTGACAAGCAGATAACTGCAGTTGATGTGGTAATACATAATTAGAAAGTAATAAAAAATAAGCGTGTATGTAGGAAAATATTTCTCGGTAATTACATTCCTTCGAGAATTGCAAATAAATCGAAACTCAATTTACGAAGCCTAATGGAGTATATAATAAGTCAGCAGGATTAATAGTAATAAATATGCAATGATTTATACGAATTTCAATAAATACTTTTTAGTTATTCGCTGTAATCGGTGTAAAAACGATGGTAATTTATTAAAATACCCGCTTCACCCCCTCCCCTAATGTTCAAATATAATAAATATAAAGTAAACAGGTACTGCGTTACTGATTTTTATTATTAATTTTATTTTAACATTAAAGAAATAGAAAGCAAATTAAATATGGAAAGCTTACAGAACGTGATTTCAATCTCATATATTAAAGCTCTAAAGTAGCTATTTACAAAATCAAAGAATCGCAATTTCCGTCAATTTCTGAATATATACACAGCATATGTAATCAAATATACTTTAAAAATATCGAGCGTAATTGTAAAACTATCAAGTTGTAAAAATGACAATAAGGATACATTGCTATCAATTTTTTGAAAATGATGCCCTCTTCATTTATTTCATTCGGAGAGATTTATTTGATAATTTTAACACTAGAACTACCGGCGTTAAATCTATTAAATTTCAATATATTAAATAAGTACTTTGATAACAGAGGAATCAAAAGACCGAAAATAAAATGAATACGGTGATTAATATTTTTTAGATTGACTTAGAATATTTATTCCATGACTCTCCTGTAGACTTGAAGAATTTTTGGAAAAAACTATGTACCAGTCATTTTGACTGGTTCGGTAGTTCTAGTGTTAAATATGTTGAATTAATTGCAGGTAAATCTAGTGTTAAGAAAATACAAGTATTAATGAGACAAAACTTTATAATTTTTCGAAGAAAAATCTCTGTAGTTTCAACAGTATTCAAACGCAAAGTATTTTTGGGCTTCATCGTTCACATGCTATAGGTTCTATGAGTTTTAATGGTAGGTCAGAACAGAGAATCAATGGGGATATCTTTGCGATATCACGCTTTTCACGTATTCCAGGGCCGATGTTACCCTAGAAATAGCTTTACCCTTTGACCCGTGGACGAGCGTGTAGCTCTTGCTCAAATCGATAGAAAGGGGGAACACAATCGTGATAAGGATAGATGCACTGTTCTCGATTGTGTGTACAAAAGGGATTCAGTTCTACCAAAGAATGCTAAAAATATTCGGAATACTCGATTGCCATCGAACTACATTTCCATCGTTGTCTTTTCATGGAGAATATTTGGTATGCAAAGTGTTTCTTTTGCGCTGCACGACGTGACCATCGTTGTTTTCTTTCTTTTAAACCGTAATAATTATATTTCTCTTTTAATGCCTTAATTGTCACGTGTATTTTTCATCAGATATCCTGTATGTCGAAAAGATTTCAATAGGTCGAAATTTTAATTGTTGAAATGTGGAAGAGACGTGTGTTGGATGAGGTATAACATTAAAAAAAATGAAAAAATTAGATAGAAAAGATAATAAGGTTCAATCTATTGATGATTAAATATTTGCCGTACTCGAATTAAGCATTTTCTTTTCTATAAGAGATTTTAATAAACAAGTTCGAATTCTATCAGCCTGCAATATGTTCTCTCAAAATCAAATTGATAATAAACATATTTAGCTAGACGAGCAAATATGTGGTGAATCACGAGGTAATTCAACACATAAACTCTTAAGAGAACATAAATTGGTGTATGTATATACCGTGCGGCTCCACAGCCGTGTCACCTAGGAGGTAAGCCTGTTTTGGCAGAGCCTGATTCGCCAGGCGTCAAGCGTCATGCCTCTTGTCACATGTACACGAAGGCACTTGACGTTCTACCTCGCGATTCGTTAAAAGAGCTACACATACAAATCGAACTAAAAGACGAAAAGAGAGAACGCTGCAGATCGAAGCAAGGGAGACAACGCGATTTGGGTGGCGACAGTGAGGACATCGGCGTAGGCACCAGATTTCTAACATCTCTATAGTGAAAACATAATAAACTCCGGCAGAATTACCCCCACCACATGGGGAGATTCTCCTTGATGAAACGAAGCGCGCGACGAGACAACAATGTAATACAATGTCTCGCTCCTCCAGACAAACTAATAAGAATATTTGAATGCTACGACTTTGTCGGGTGCTTCCTTTAAGAGGCTGAGCGAGTGGACTCCAAGAAACAAAATGGTACGAATAGGCGGTTGAAAACGAGAAGCTCCGCCGCCCAGGTGACACGGCTGTGGAGCCGCACGGTACTTATCTTGTAATGGTACCTCGATGAAGATGACCATCCACGTCCTATCATCCTACCAATTATCTGTCAAATGTTTTCTCGGACAAATTGCCCACAACCAGAGAGAGTAACAAAAGAAAAGTATTATTAAGACGATTTTGAAATCTTATATTACATACAGACATTTTATAATAATTACTTCTTATTGGTGTTCCATATTAGAATTTTATTACGAATACACGTTAGATAAAAGTATTCTGTAATTCAGAAATTACTACATCTTCGTGTTTCTTGTAGTTTGCAAACGGTTTCCTTACGTTTTTATATTTAGCATTATAAATATACTGATTTCCCATTTGTATACAATAATTCCTAATTCATATAATTTTCAAGTTATAATAAAAGTAATCCGTTGCAATTGTAATCATAAGTAATGTAAATTGGGATATTGATCAGTTTTATTAGAGCGATGTATCAAACTTACGGTATATGAAAGATAATTATATAGTAACCATCCGATTTAATTACCACAATAGATATCATATCATCAATATCTTTTAATCGTATTTTAATTATGAGTAAGTGCAAGTATTTCCCCAAAAACATTGTGCGTAATGGAGGCATTAGGCGATGTGAAATCAGTATAAATAATATGTATATTAATTATCAATTTCGTAATGTACGATAATAAAATATCCCCATAATATAATAAAGCCATTAAGCGAGCGGATCGATAATTCCGAAGAGCTGATTCGGGGCCGCGTTCCATTTATATTCTTCTTCATTTTGTTGCGGCGTAAATAACGGTAGCAGGTTTAAAGGAAAAATTTCCTTTAGGAAACGGTGAATTCATTTTCTTTATAATATTCAAATATTCGTAACGAAAACATGAATAACGACGATGAGATAGGGACCATTTCAACAATGTATGATCGCATAATAATTATACAACAATTATACTTATTATACCTTAAATTTCGTTTATTTAAAGCTGGATTCTAATTGATGTCCAATAACTTGTCATTTTTTTTTCTTTTCTTCTCTAACTTTAGTGTTTTTACTACACCTATAAAATTATATTTAAATCTTATAGAAATGACGAAAAAATATATCTCTTTGCCAATTTTTTCGTCAAAGAAAGAAATCTCGATTGCTACAAGATATGGGAAATGATATTTGCAATGGAAAATTTTAATAATTAATCGCCTTCAAAAACCAACAGCCAAAGTTTACAATTTATTATTAATGTTGTTTTGAAAGTGTAGAAAGCGAGTTGTATTTTATTGTTTTATTATTATGCAATTTACTTAGCCATTACTGAGATTAAGAATTCACCTTTGAATAGGTTAAAGTGACGCATCGATAATGGAGGAATAAGTTTGCGAGTTTCTGCTAATTTAATTTCACCTGTAATGAATTCTCCTCTCTAATTTGCAGAAGCAATCCACTATAATTGTCGCTATTTTTGCGCGACTCCCAGTGAGCAATTCCCACAACATTACCAGCATTTTCGAAGGACATTCTACTTTATATTACAGCACAAAAGAACAAAAAAGTAAAAGCATATCCTTGACATTTAACTCAATTACTGATCTCTCCCTGAAGCAGATTTATACTTTTCATTGCCGGCGATGAGTGACATTCATTTAACGAGAAACAGAATTGTTTCCATGTTTGCCACGCTTCCTTCCTCTTCTTAATAACCTCCATATTCAAAATGGTATGGTTGTACTTTCGAATTACGAACGAACCATCGCGTCCTTGAATGCCATACAATTTGCGAACATTTTTATTCTCTTACATTGCGACATTAAATATCTGCCAAATTGTTAGAACAATTTTTGCTAATCTATAATTTATATACGATGTTTAAGCCGCAGCGTAAACATCATACTTGTGCCAACCGAGTTTATTTCACATATTAGGAGTTATTGTTTGTTTCATATATTTTCAGTTTTAATTGCTTTGTTCATTTTAACTAGGATACTTTAGATAGATTGTATAAACTAATAAACTGAGACTATGATATATCTACATATTGTATAGGAAAAATTTCCCAGGGGTGTTTAGGGATGTGTATTAGGGCCTGTCGACTGGGAGTCTGATTGTGAGCTTATTTTGTATTGGTATTTTATTGATTTCAGTTACTTTCGTAATTTTGTCTAGGACTTGTTGTTTGAGGTGCATTATGGACACTGTGGTGTAAAAACTGACAAACTGTGTTATATATATATATTATATAGGAAATATTTCCAAGGGCTATTAGGGATTTGTATTAGGGCCTACTGATTGGGAACCCAAATTTGTTTTCTTTGTATTTTATCAGTTTCAGTTGCTTTCGTAGTTTTCTCTAAGGCATATTGTTTTAGGTGGATTATGGAGGTTGTGGAGTAAATACGAACAAACTGAGGCTACGATATATCTATATATTATATAGGAAGTATTTCCAAGGGCTATTAGGGATTTGTATGGAGACCTACTGATTGGGAATCCCAATTTGTTTTCTTGGTATTTTATCAGTTTTAGTTGCGTTCTTAATTTTGTCTAGGTCTTGTTGTT
This sequence comes from Cerceris rybyensis, assembly GCA_910591515.1. Taxonomy (NCBI): domain Eukaryota; kingdom Metazoa; phylum Arthropoda; class Insecta; order Hymenoptera; family Crabronidae; genus Cerceris; species Cerceris rybyensis. Next base: position 12,736,211 of record OU342795.1, read on the forward strand.
TTAAGTGCATTATGGACGCTGTGGTGTAAAAACTGACAAACTGACACTGTGTTATATCTATATATTATGTAGGAAATATTTTCAAGGGCTATTAGGGATTTGTATTAGGGCCCACTGATTGGGAACCCAAATTTGTTTTCTTTGTATTTTATCAGTTTCAGTTGCTTTCGTAATTTTTTCTAAGGCATATTGTTTTAGGTGGATTATGGAGGTTGTGGAGTAAATACGAACAAACTGAGGCTACGATATATATTACATAGGAAACATTTCTAAGAACTATTAGGGATTTCTATGGGGACCTAGTGATTGTGAACACGAGTTTGTTTCTCTTGTGTTTTTTTTTTAATTTCAGCTACTCTTGTAAATTTGTCTAGGGCTTACCATTTTACCTAGTTTTCAAACCACTGAAAAATGTTTATAATACCAAGTGGAAACCTTTTCAACCTTACATTCAAATAACTGTTTTTTATGCTTAAATTTCAGTGTAAACTTTACACTGACTGTGAAACTATCGAAAAAATAGGCTACTGCTCAGTAAAGTGTCAATTATCACAGATATCGCGAATTTTGTATTTTATAAATTGCATTATAAATAATATTGAATTAAAACACAATATATCTATAAATGTGTATCTTTTGCAAATGTCCATCGATCCAAAGATGTAAAACAAATAATTTTTGTACACCCTGTACGCGGACGTGTGTCAAGAAGCAAAGCAATTATAAAGATTTACTTGAACAAATTATGCTATAATTATACAATAAATATCATGCTCCCACGTTCGATCGATTATTGATAATCCCGGAGCGAAAGCGTTTTAGGAATTAATGCTCTTCCCGCTTGTATAAATACGAATCCATTAAAGTGATGCTTCCAGATAAGCATATCGACCGGCGGTTACCGGTGAATGTCTTACCGTTGAGAATCTTCCATTAAGGTAACTCAATAAATTTCGCGTATAAAACGTTCGCGCAAAGAGACTTCTGTTTTCACAACAACTCGTCGTCCTTAAGAGCCTCTTTTTTAAGCGCGATTCCCCGCGCAAGGTGGAAGATAGGTCGATGTAAGAAGACGGTGAATTCACTTTCTTCGTCGTCTTCCTCGTAAACTCATACATAGACGCGTGGTTTATTGCGAAAATGTAGTTACTTTTAAATCCGACTTAATCTCGCCGTAAAAGATGTGAATATGTATGGATCTTCTTTACGTCCTCTGGGGATTGATTCGAGAGTTTAGCTTTTATAATGCGAGATTTTATGGTGGTGTATTTTCAGAAAGTTTCCGAGAGAACATGGAGAAGTCGAATCTCAATTGTGCGGGTATTAAGATAGTCTCACGAGAGGAAAGTGAGGAAAGTTATCATTGTAGTTTAGATTGATGAAGATTTTATTGTGGTACAAAGAGCTCTTTGCGATAGATTGTAATAGATTAGAATTTCATGTTGAAACGAAGTTAAACTTGTGGGAGATGGAAGGTGTCAAGGATTTAGTACTGGTAGTTAAATTGTGGATGACACGATGATAGAAAAAAGGGTATCTGGATGAATCATTAATTGACACAATTAAATAATCAGTCAGTTTGATATTATATGTTAGAAGTAAGTTATTCTTTTGTTAGAAAGATAAAACGGGACTATGTAAACTGAAAAACGTATTGAAATAATTGCTTTTTACGTTTAATGATAACACAGTGTTTTTGTGACTTAAAAACAAATTAAAACGATGTTTAGAATCGGTAAGACCAGATTTCTTTCTCTGGTGTTATCTGAAGCAAAAAGTTCACATTTATAAGCCAGAAACGATATGTAACTGAAAGTAATTGTATTAAAATTTTTCCTGAAATTTGCACTGCAAGGAGAATTATTTTAAAGGAACTCATTGTGGTTATTATCAACACAGCCATAAAGTTGAAAGATATTTTCATAACACATGTTGACATTCAAATATACATTTCTTAAATTTGTATATATTTTCTTACAATTCAAGGTATCAAATACACTTACGATCCACTCTGTACATTTTCTCGCCACTTCTTGCATTGAAACTTTGATATAAAATAATAAACACATACTTTTGTGTCTTAAAATTATTTGTTTACAACGATAACAATTTTTCATCCATGCGATGCGGTAAAGCAGTGGTTTTCCAACTGGGGCTTCTATTTACAATTTGTTGAAATTTTGAATTGATTCTGGCAAAGCAGACTCGCTCATATCATTCAAGGTACATTTTATAGAATAATTAACATCAATCATTTTTAGAATAAACACTAGTTTGCCAAAAAATATTTTGGTGGCCTATACGGTATTTGTAGCTAATTTTAAAGGGCCTGCTAGCAACCTAAAAAATTGTAAAGAGGCGTCAAGAGAGAAATCAGAAAATAGCTTGAGAACCACTGAGTTAAAGTGAAATTTGATTCCGTGGCCATTAAAAACAGTTATCACATTACGAAAAAGTTGCAGACAAAAGTTGTTACACACTACACTAAATACTTCTTTATTAACACTAAAACTACCAGCGCTAAATTTACTATATTTAAATATTAAATATATACTTTGGAAAAAGGGAAATCGGGAGGTAGAAAAGATGATCGATTCAGTTACCTTTATTTTTTAAGATCAACGTAGAGTATCGGCTCTACGACTATCCCACAAACTTGGATAACTTCCGGAAAAAATTAAGGACGAGTCATTTTGACTTGCTTGGTAGTTCTAGTATTAATTCCAACCCACTATATCAATACTACACATCCTGAAGAATATTCCATCATCATTCCAAAAACAGAAAAACTTAATTCACTTCAGTGTCATTCACCAATGACTGCAAGCTAATTTACCACGTTGAGTCACGTGCAAAAGACAACTCCCTCGATGAAAAGCATTGAAAAAAAAAACAAAAAAACTATAACCCCCACAGCACAAGCTTCCACATCGAACGTAAAGTCCGCAATCAAAAACCGTGACACAGTAACGATACCCATCCCTAATAAATGATGCATCGGTGACTCACGTCCGACAGAAGGTGTTAAATAATTTCATGGCAAAAGCGCGTCTCATCGCGTTCCCCGAAATACGAGCGGAACCCTCGTAATAAAGGCACGATTATCCGCGGAGATTATTCCGCATCCAGCCGGTCCCCATCGTGCCCTTCTCCGTTACAACCCTTGCGTTTCGTGTCTCAAGTTTGTACGCGTATCACGATCACGCATGCACCAACCAACTTTATCCGCCTTAACCGATCGTCAGGGATGGTGGTTGGGGTGGCTGGTGGTGGTGGTGGTCGAAAGCCTCCCAAGCGAACCTGCCGAATCGTGGTTTAAAGCCACGAGGTGCTTCCCCTTGGTAGATCGAAGGTATCGGCCTGCATCGTCCCGTATTCCCGGCTCATCGACGCTCACCCTTCTTCTTTCGCACCCCTCTGGCTCTCGAAACTTTCCAAACTTTACCCCTGCAACACGTAATAGAATCGCGCTGTGGAGCGTGCTGTAAGAAAGGTGGAAGAAAGGAATGAACGTGGCTACGGAGACTGAGGGTGAACTGTGCACTGTTTTAACGACGAAATGCTTCGAGTGGCCTTCCTTGCTTCTTCTTTTCCTTTTTTGCGTGGAGAGACAAAGATTAGGGGTAATATGCGCCCCCTGATTTGATCCGGGGGTTTTAAGTTTCTGATGTTGAGGTGGATGTAAATCGTGGAATAGTTTAGGTTGATTAATGGAAATAGGGGAAGTTGACATGGGTTTTGAGGAAGTTTAACTTTTCTGGATGTTGGTTTTGTATGAATTTTTTGCGATTTTGTGTTAAACTGAAATTAACAGTTGAGTGACTTTGTTAATATTTTTCACTAATAGTAGGTTAATAGTAACTTCAATTTTGCAAGGTGTATATTAGTGTGAATTAAAATGAAGAGATATCTGGCGATATAAATATTACAAAGATAATTTTTGTTAAATAGAATTCTACTAAATTTTCAGTTTTACAGTTGATATAATTCTCAGATCTCTATAGTTATTCATACATGATTTTAGTGTTTATGGGTTATTGTAGAATTCACCGAATAGACTAACTTGAATTATATTCATCATTGATTAATAAGAGCTCCATTTTTAGAAAGTCTATATTAGTGTGAATGTCAGGAGTATCCTTCAGTATCTGCAGTTTCTCATATCACAAAAAATATATCTGACGACATAGAATATTACAAAGATAATTTTTCTTAACCGTTTGCGTACCACGAGCCACTTTCGCGCTCTTCAGTTTTTGTGTCGAAAAACCCGAGGACATTTTTTCACTGGTGACAATTGAAGGAAGACTTTGTTACGAATGCATCAGGTTTCTCTTTTATAATATAAAGTAATTTCAAATTAGGATACAAGCACGAGAAGATTGTTCTTGTTGTGCACTATATAAAATAAAACACCAACTTTAGCTTATTTGGAAATAAAATCTCAAGAGCGCGAAAGCGGCTTTTGGCTTTTTTCGAAGTAATTTTTTAAAACCCTCCCGGTATTCAAACGGTTAAATAGGGTTTCAGTCAATCTACAATTTCAGAGATTGATATAATTCGTAGATCTCTATGGCTATACATTCATGATTTTAGTGTTTATGCATTATTGTAGAATTCACCGAATAAACTAAAGAAAAAATGCCTTTTTAGTAAAAAAATAAGGCTGCAAGCCTTGTCTAAAACGATATTCACGTGCAGTGACAATAATTCGACAGATTATACGTGAATGGCATTACGCTCGTTACGCGGATCTATTAGAAAGACGTTATCGTTATTGGCATTGGCACGGTGGGTTGAAGCGATTGCGTGAGAACCACCCCCGGATCGAAATCGGAGGGTTACGTCGTCGTGGGGAGATTAACCAAATAAAATGTAACGACCCAATTCCAAATATATGTATCGGAAAATGGAATGTGCAGTCACCGAAAGTGCCATGCTTGATTTTTCCTACGGAAACTCTGATTACTCTCTTATGGAAGACAAACGAAGGAAATTGAAGTAGGCCATATCGAATGGCGGAATGAACGGCTCGTTATATTTTTAGGGGGACACGTTGATTCGTAATTTGATATTGAGATTCCTGGGAATAGTGACATATGAAGGGGAGGGAAAAAGGGGACATGAAGTTTTAAGATAATGTATGTTTTATAGAAGGATAGGTATTACTTTTATCACAGGCTTGATTTGCTTTAAAATAATAGTGCACGTGTAGTAATATATTTTATAACACTGTCGACTTTACATTTGTGCCTTAAGTATTGAAAAATGCCTATGAGGTAGAATACTGTAAAGTGGTAAAAATGAAATTTTAAATAATTGTAATAGTTAATAATGCATTTGATTAAAACGTTGCTGACATTTTTTATTTAATTCTTATAATATATAGAATTAACAAGATTTTGTCAAAATAGAAAGATGTATAAATAGAAAATTACACAGCTTTTGGATAAGCGGATTAAACCGATTTCGCTTGTAAAACTAAGTTAAGAAGGAAAAATACAATTTTTGCATCTAAGATTTTGGTTTTGGAGAAATCGAGGTATATTAATTGTTTTCTAAAAACACTTGCTAGAATTACATAATATTTAAAATAGCTTTTTCTAGTTAAAGCACTTATCGATTACAATTTCAAACCGTGCTTGACAAACATGACATTTTTCAAAGTCATCGTATAAGTCAGGGGCATTAAAAGCTACACTCCACCACATATTTTAAGATAAAATTATAGAAATTTTCAATTTCTTTCGAAAAAGTTCATTCAAGGGAATTTTTTTTACAAATATTTCCGTAGAAATCAACATATTGAATAAATCACATTTAACTGCCAAAATTTTAAAAACTTTGAAAAAAGTTTGTTCATCACTTGTGTGAAGCATCCACCTATTTGTCCCCGTAATTAAGAAAAGTGGATTAACACGTTAACTGTCATGAGGGTCACCGGTGACCGGCGCTATTGAATTTAATGAAATTTCATATAACAAATTTCCACCATCAAGTAATGTGCTTCACCTACTAACACCAAACTTACCAAGCTGGTCAAAAGACCAGTCTCAATTAATTTCTAAAAATTATTTAAATCAGTAGGCCAGCCATGAAGAAAATATTCCACTTCTATCTCATAAAACCTAAATTATCTAATTAATAATCTTTTTCAACCCTCCACTTCTCTTTTCCTAAAATAATTACTAAGTATATTTACTTTTTAGTAGATATAACTTCGTCAATTTTAATATTAAGAACAAAAAGACGAAAAAAAGTGCAGAAAATAAAATTAAATCCCAAATAACATTATCCAACAGAACTTCCGTCCAAACACAACTCTCCAAATAAAGGACAATCGCGAAGTGTGTGCTCATTCGGTTTAACTTGAAGGAATTGTGCAAACACGGGGGAGTATCAGCGAGAAGCATCGGTCGAAAGAATGAACGAAACAAAAACCAGAATCTGAGATATCTTAAAGTACTCTTGGATTTATTGTCTGCTAGTTTCCATGGTTTCTTCATTACAACGTATCCGGCCGCGTTGCCATGTTTGTCCGAGAAAACAAACGTGCACGCGCGTTAACATGATAGAACGTTACGCTCCTATGTTAATTAATGCGCACAGTAACACAAATGGCACGCAATTAGCTAAAGATAATGACGCTCGTCCGAGTATCTCTAGATCGGAATGTACGCACCTTTATGCCGGAAGCCTCACAATAACGATTGTCTCGGGGGATTAATATTGTCAGGGTTCACCTTAGTATCGCTTTCACGAGAAGCGTGTCATTGCGGAAAAAGGTCTTTAGGTTTGTTTAACTTGGAAATTACGTTTTTCTTATATGGTCGTTATTGCAGACCGTTTAAAACGTAAACTAATTGCTTTTGGTATTATGTGAAAAAGCGTTCAGCCTGAGTACCGGTAAGGAGTGAATTCGTCATTGGGAAATAGCTACCGAGGAGAGTTTTGATCGTTACATGAAAATAAAACTGCAAATATTTGCAAGTATGAAGATTTTTGTAGCCTACAACAAGGTGTGAGAATCTGGAAAATGGAATAGGAAATTTTGAAGTCTCAAAAAATATTAAATTGACAATGTCAGCCGATTGCGAAACGGTCTCATTATTTCTATAGTATTAATATTATGTTCAATTATACAAAATAACAGAAATCAGTGAAAACTTGTGATTTCAAAAATTAATTTGGAGTCTTTTCCCGTCCGAAAAGAAATCGTAGGTCAAGGGGTTAAGAAAGTAAGGAGTGAAACGAATTTTATTTATTAATAGTTAGTAGCTAGTATCTTTTATTGTTCGAGCGCTAAGAACACTCAAATTTTAGTTTCTCCCGTATAAAACCACTCTTCATTTGCTGGAATTAGAGATTACTTCGATATTACGGTAACGATGAGATTTAAGGCTGAATAGCCAATTAGTGGGTTTGTGTTTAAATCGTTGTTAATTTTAGAATATTTATTCTGATAGTTAGTGGTATCTATATGATAGCTATCGAGGTTCGAAGCTAGCTAATAACAGTTTATGATTGTTGGTTCTAAGAAAAATAATTACAGCAATTATATCAGAAATATAAAACAAATTGGCTGGCAATTCTTTCTATATATAAGTGAAATGCAATGGATAAAGCTTTCTTCTGATTATCGAAGAAAGCTATTACTGTGTATAAAACGAGGTAACTCCTCTGCCTGCTGCAGCGAGGACGTGCAGAAGCAATTAAGGGATTAGCAGATGAATGATTGACTCTTTCTCCTAAATCATTTTCTTAATTTTCTTTAGAAGAAAATATTTAACACCTTATACATTTTCGTACAATATCTTTTTCCCTGGCCCAAAGATTCTGGCAATTTTATGGTTTTTTATATCACTTAAAAGTTTTTGGGACTAATTAAAATGTTAATTTCTTAAACTTATATGAATGTTTCTAATTACATTTTGAAGTATACAATGTAATAGACACCACGGATGAATTTTTACTTTATTGAATTTCATGCTTATATGTCACATTCGCAGTCACAAGATCCATCGTATGGCAAGGGATAAAGATTAAGACTTAAGATTTAGGACACTTTAACAATTTGGAGATAAATCTTTGTAGGTATCTGAAAAGTGTGTATCTAACTAATACGCAAAGAAAGAAAAGGCTCAGGAAGATTTGTTCGTGGACTATTTATGTGTTACGGATGACATTAATCTTACTAAATGTACATCTTAATGTAACCGTAATATATTAACGTTATATAACAGAAAGTATCTTCTTAAACGTCCGTACTTACATCATTAGAGTAAAAGGACCAAAAGTAAGTGTAAGCAATTAATCAACGTGACAGATAATTTAAGTCACTGTGAACCATTAGAAAATTGCATACAGTCACGATTTACGATTAACTGTCCTTGTGCATCCGCGACAGTCTAATTTTTCTCTTGAAACCGTATACTACAATAACACGGCTATAAACGAAAATTAATTAAAGGAGGAGAATTTATAACGCGTTTTATGTTCCTTAAACTCGCCAATACTACTTAATATAATCAAGGATTTTTTAAATTTGAAATATTAATGTACACAAGCTTTTGAATGCATTCAAGATCAAGATATTAATGTAACAAAGAACGATAATTACATAACAATATTTGTCATAAATATCATATCTTTTTATTATCTAATCAATATAATAATACCACGAAATATAATCTTTATCGTTATGTAAAGCTATGGATCTCATAATATTTTAAAGGATTTGTCTTCATGTAATGCATCGTATGTGCCGATAATTATGAAAATGATTAAGAATGATGAAAAATTCAGGTATTAAACAAAACTGATAGTTAATACAGAGCTGATCTCATATCGTAAACCAAACCTTGAACACTTCGAAACCAAAAATAAATGACAGTTCACCGTCATAATTACAAATCGTATAAGCCTCATATTTTTATCTTTTGCAACACTACCGATGACCTGTTATCTCCACTTGGGTTTTCCTGAAATAATTGAATTCTGCGTTCACCGAAGACAGTTTCTGAGATCTCGAAGGCATCAAAATCTACCATGGCACATAAAATACATGACATCACACAGGCATCATCATATGTCAAGAGGTTGACGTTTTATTCAAAAAATAGATTCATCCTTCACATTAGAAGCTATCATCGGCCACAAGCAGATTCACTATTGAGAAAAGCTTAAATTTTCCACACAGTTGTATATTACCAAAAAACCCAGACCTAAGAACAAAATTTAACCTGCATATCTGACACAACATAATCGAACATTTTATCCGCAAACTTGCTTATTACTCTCATAAAAGTTTCATTAACCCCTTGCCTTACAATTTCTTTCATGACCGAACGGGCAATAGCTCAAAATTAACTGTTGAAATAATAATCTATCCACTGATTTCCAACATACCTGTGTAAGTTAACGCAAAAGTAATAACTAGACTGCGGACTTTTATGCATTTATGACAAATTAGATACGGCTAAAATATACAAAAAGAACATAATATAAAAATATATCTAAAATATCCAAAGTACGGTATTTGTTGTAATATAAATCGAGTGCAATTAATCCCTAGATAGGTTCTCGTGTCTCACCTGCATTTGTGAAATTCGAAATTTGCATAAACATCCGCAGTCTAGTAATAACGTATAACTAATTTCAACGTCTCCTGATCTAATAATATTTTCAATTTAATAATTTTTGGAAAGTTTAAAAATTTTTACTCCATTTACCGCGTCACGTGTGCCACACGATATTGTAAGGCAAAGGGTTAAAAAAAACAAATCCATTCTTCACGTCAAAGGCCATCGTCGACCAAAAACAAAATGACTATAAAGAATGGTTAAAATTTCTATTGCAAATTCTATTCCTACTAGAACATAGAGGTATTCATTCCGCGATACGGTGACTTACAAGCAGAGAAATGTACTCGTACCTGGGTTCCCAGGGTATTGTCGCAAAACCGAGAAATAGTTGGAAACCAGTCTGCTGTAAATTCGATAGTACAGAAGCGAAGCTGCACTCGGTGCACGTTAAATCGATACGTGAACGCTAGGGTGCAAGGGCGAGAGGAGAAGGGAGGAAAAGGGAGGCAAAGGTACCGGGATTAGTGTCTCGAGCCGAGGTTCGCGGTCTCCCATTCGTCTCAGGGAACCCTTGCTCGTTAGAGGTACGCGTGAGAAGATAAAAGGGAGATGAAGAGATAAAAGGGAAGGAAAGTGAGAAAAGAGAAAGGAAAAGGAAAAGAAACGTAAGGAAAGGTAAGAAAGGTATGAAAGGAAAGAAAGGAGAAGGAGGTGAAAGAGTAGAAAGAGAGAAATAAGAAAAGACGGTGGAAAGGAAAAAGAGAGGTTGTGAATGTGGAAGAGCTTGGATGAGGATAGAGTTTTTAATTTTTAAAGGGCCCTAGACTTTTTAGAGTCTGAGAAGCAATGTAAGAAATGGAGCCAGCAATTTATGCGTTGTGCCTTTGAGCGAGGTTTTGAGATTCTTGTTCGCTTTTCTTTTTGTACAATTACATTCTGTTTGCGGCCATGTAAATATTTTAGGAGAGGAAAAAGAGCAGACGGTACTTCTTGTAAGGTTTTTATTCGATGTTGTCGGCCATTCAGTGTTAAATGGTACTTTTATAATAGTCTCACGGTACTGAGGTGTTATGAATTTTATTAATTTTCTTGTATGATACTTACAAGTAGATGTGTTTCGCAGTGATGGTGTCGCGCATTGTTAATTACGATTCGTAAAGTACAGTTAATTTGTATTGTTGATTATAATTTTTCCTTTCGAAAGTTATTGGGGATAAAAAAATTATATTGTGTAAGTTTTGGATTCGATAAATTAATCGTTATAGAATTATGGATAAACGAGTGACACAAGAGTTATGTGGCGTAAACAATGAAAAAATGAATAATTGCAAAAAATCGTACTTATTGCTTTAATGCAAATTTTGTTGGTAACGTTTCGGATGTCAAGGTATAAACGAAGTTTTAAATGCGAAAATTTGTAAAATATCAGAAAAACTATAGAAGTGGAAGACAATAAAAATAATACTGTTATACAATATAGATAAAATTACATTAAATGTTTTGAAGTTACCAGAACCCGACAAAAATAATGACTACAAGTTAATTAATTAAAGCTACCATTTACGAAATGTACACTAACACTAAAACAGTGATATCATAAAACTGATCTCCGGCTACCATAAAAAATTCGGAGTATAAAGTGTTAGGGGGGTCATTCCATGTGACAGCTATTTTTTTCGCTTCTTTGGAAATTTTTTTTGACGAATCATTAAGATGCACAATCTTCGAATTTTTACTACATGTTTATTAATACTTTTGTAGTCTATTGGAATTTTTGCAAGCAAAAATAACCATTTTAATTGACAGCCCACTGTTCGAAAGACACTCATGTATTTTTGGCAGTTGCCATGATTAAAGTTTCGCTCATTTGAAATAAAAAAAAATCAAATGGTATTTTAATTTGTAAATCTAGGATTATTACCAGAACTAGAATAATTCTGATATCTCTCACAGGTTATTTTTCTTAAGTTGAAAAAGCCAAGAAAATATGACAATTCTTGAAATTTAGTTTTTAAAGCTGTGCCAAATCTTCAATTTTCGATATTCTTATTTTACGCTACTTCCGGCGATAGTCTTAGATTCACAAATTAAAATGCCGTTTGCTTTTATTTATTTCAGATAAACGAAACTCATGGAATCATGGCAACTGCCAAAAATACACGAGTGTCTTTCAAACGGTGCAAAGTCAATTAAATCCCTTACTTTTGCTCGCAAAAATTCCAACAGATTACAAAAGTATCAATAAACGTGTGGTAAAAATTCCAAGATTGTACATTTTACTGCTTCCTTATAAAAAATTCCCAAAGGAATCGGAAAAAAATAGCTGTCACATGACATCTCCCCCTTAAGTACTATAAAAAAAATTACATAATTATTATCCCATAAAAAGTAAAGGGATCATAAATCATCAACAAACATAAAATCGTTCAACGGCACGCATTCGGCGATTTCCAAACAGCCAAGAAACACAATCGTCCTACATGCTCGAGCATAGAGGTCGTGAATCGAAGGGAGGAAGAGGAGTAACTGCTTCGTTTCCCCCAGTTTGCGTAAGATCCTCCTCGTGCGATTTCCCGGGTCGGCGAGTTTCGTTGAGCTGTTCCGCTTGTGCCTCGATTCCCGCAAAAACGACTTGTCCAAAATGGGAGTCCTCACCCTTGACGAAACTCCTGTTGGAGTTACAGGATGATTAATGAGAAATCGTGGCACATCCGGGGGAGCCGAGGGAAGGCCCTGGGCCCTGAAGCCCTCTAATCGATACGGCAGCGGTGCCAGTCACGCTTCTCCTCGAGCAAGCTTCTTAGGATGAATTGATATTTACCCTGCCTTGAAATATAGGAAGAGTGAGAGAAACATTGGAGAAATTTTCGAAAAATCATGAGATTATGAATCGTAGTTCAATCTAGATTGAATATTTTCAATGGAGGATAGTCAAATTTTCTTACTTCTAGACGATTTCATAGTTACTTAACACTAGATTTACCAAGCCAGTCGAAATGACTGGTACACAATTTTTTCCAAAAATTCTACGAGTTTATGAGAGAGACGCAAAATAAATATTCTTCGTCCATCATATAAAACATAAATTACCGAATCTATCATCTTTTCCATCTCTTAATTTTCCTTGCTTCAAGGTACATATTTAACATATTTAAATATAATAAATTTAATGCTGGTAAATCTAGTTTTAATTTAGTACAATTGTAAATTACTCGTTATTTTTGCGTGGGGTCTTATTATTAATAAAAATGTGTGTTTAACACTAGAACTACCGGCGTCAAATCAAACATGTTTTAATAAATTAAATACGGACTTTGAAAGAGGGGGAATCAAGCGTCGGAAAATTTGATCGATTGGGTGATTTATGTTTATTGATATAGACGTAGAATATTTATTCTATGACTTTCATATAAACTTGGAGAATTTTTTGAAAAAATTGTGTACCAGCCATTTTGACTGGTTTGGTAGTTCTAGTGTTAAGTTTATTTGTTTATTTTAACACGTTGGACTTCCATGGAGATCACTGGTGACCGGCGCCATTGAATTCAATGAAATGTCATGTAACTTTGAAATTGCTATATTTATGAATTTTCAGACATACTGAGTATTTAAATATTGGAGATTAAAAGATAAAGATGTGTCGAAAATCTATCTATTTGTATGTTTTGAGTTTTGTGCTTCATAAGATGAGAATTTGATAGAAAAAGTTTCACTTTGGTAGAAATGATGAAATTAGCGAAATATCGGTGGCGTTCAACGTGTTGAAGGAGAAACAAACTCAACGCGAATGATGGATGCTTGGAAAAAAAGTAGAAAGTAGGTTCAGGATCGAACAAAACTTCTACCGCACCCAATGAAAACTTGAATCGTCCACTATTGGACAGTAAGGACCAAATTGATTACCTCTGGTTTAAATGATGATGATAATTAGTATGTCGTTCATCTTTTTAGCTGTTATTAATTAACTAATTGAAAAAATAAATGTTTTGGGGGTGAAGATATATAACGTTGTTAAGAATGATGTAAGAAGTTAATAAGATAGGGATAATGATCATTCATGGAAATGTAAAATTTATAACGGAGTTCAACGTTTCTTAAAGCACGTTTTCACGGTTAATGTTTAATTGACATGAATCTTAATTTATTTAATTGTATGACTCTAAGCAGAAGTAAGTAAAAGATAATATAACTTAAATTTCTTTTTACCTTTTAAATAACTTTTAGTGATCGAGATGGTGTATTTAAAGGGACTTTTGTTGAAAGTATCTGTTCCTTAGTTATTATTTCTGAGCCCAGCTCAGATACCGTTAAGTACTTATAAAAGTTCACTTCATGTACTATATTCTCTTTGACTTCTTTTGAATAAAGTAACTACGATCTGCTGGTCTTATCACTAAATCACAGAATTAAATTCTTTTCCATATTTTACAATACTAAATAAAAAATAATACTTGTATAAAAGTAATTCTTCAAGTTAATTTCTCTTCAGAGGTTCAACTTAATTTAACCCTTTGCGGACGAGCGACGCATATATGCGGTCTGAGAAAAAATGTAGTTATAGTTTATCGACGTATGTATACACGATTCAAATTGAAAAATTGAAACAAAACCGGTGAGATATGATTAAGAGTGGAGTAATTTATAATTCACAAACATTAAAAACCCGAATTTCCGGATAAAAAGGTGGTTTTGGAACGCCGAAAAAATGATTATCTGTAAATATTCAAAAATATAACCGTCCGCAAAGGGTTAATATAACTCATAATCATAAATCTCCGTTTATGAGATGATAATTCATACTGTTACTTCTATAATTCCAATAACTTTTCTAATTTTTGCTTCGTAATTAAGTTCATGATACTTACTCTGTCTTTGATTACTCATTTTTATCCAACGATAACAATTACCGCAGCTATCCAAGATTATTTAACTAGAAATATAAATCATTGTAACAAAAATAAAAAAGTCAAAATAATTCGTCCGAAAATTAATTATAATTGAAAGCTACTTAAATAATAATACACTCTATTTAAAATAACTACAAATAAACTTATTCCAATAGTAGCTACGAGTCTGGTTCCATATTAATTACAAATACAAATAATTACATAATATACTAGAATCTTTAAACATGTTTCAATACTTTCGTTCTCCTGTTCGTATAGCTTTCCGTTAATTAGCGACAAACTATTTACTTTAACTAAAACTCCCACGAAAAAACAACGCTCTAAAATCCCAAATAAACCGATCAATATGAAATTATCGTGGCCATCAAAATATAACGTCTTTAGCTGCGCATTCTGCTTGGCGAGTATTGACGTGACCTATATTACATTCTGACCGATATTACTCCACTCTTCGCCCTATAAATAAACGATCCAAGTAGAGAACCGCTCATCAGTGGAAACCTATTCGGTACGAAGTGCAAACTAATGAGGGCTTGTCGCTGTTAATCCATCGTATCGTTTTGACTTAATTGCACCTGCTACCGTGCACTTACCGGCAGACGTGTGGGCTTAATGAGTATTTTCAGAGTCGTTTTATTTCGATCTTTCTTACCAAGTGTTAATGATATTTTTATAGGTATATTACGACAATAATATAAATTTCTACCGTGAATTTATGGCCAATTTATTTATTAATTATAATGAATATGTGGTAGTTCAGACGGTAATAAAGTAATAATTTATGTTTAACACTAGATTTACGGACGTGTAATCTGTTACACTCTAATATAGTAAATAAGATCTTTGGAAAAAGAAGGATTGCACGGTGAAAATGATAATTCGTTCAGTAATTTTTGTATTACAAAATATACGTGAAATACCTACTGTACTTCTTTTTTGTAAATTTGAAAAATGTTTATTAAAAAAGTAGGAGCTCTCTTTGGAAAAAGAAGGATTGCACGGCGAAAATGATAATTCGTTGAGTAATTTTTGTATTATAAAATACACGTGTAATACCTACTGTACTCCTTCTCTGTAAATTAAAAAAATTGTTGTAAAAAGAGTAGGAGCTCGTTAATTTAACGACATTCCTAAATGTAGTGTTAATAGCAATGAAAATGTTATTTCTCTTGCAAAACGGTTCCGATAAGTTTTGCCTTTCAAAAGAAAAAAAAAATACAAATAAGGATTACACAGCTGGGTTTAGACTTTTAAAATGAACTTTTTTACAATGATCTGTGGTCATTCGTTACTGGTAAGTTTAAACATGTTATACTAGAGATAAGAAGTTACCGAAATATAGTGCAAAATGATTGTACATCATTATCTCTCCCATTTGGAAGATATCAAATATTTAACTTTTAATATTTTATTTCTCTGAATATTTAATTTTAAAGTGTGCATATTATTTCAACCGATGGATCAAAAGGGGAATATTTATTTTGTATATGAAAGTAACTCGTATGGGAACAGGTTTATTAACAATATCCTGCGTGATTGGAAATAATTTTTACGGTTTCACTCCAAAATTAAATATGTCGTTTAATTTCGTGTGCAACGATGTGAACAAAATTGCGAGACAGATTCGATATTCCGGTATATACGATTCTCACAAACGTATCCGCGGTCGATTAAAATGTTTTAAAACGAACGTAGACAGGCTCTTTTATTTGCGCAATGGGATTCGGTACCCTTCGTTCTCGTGTTAATTAAAAAAGTGAAGGAATCGTGAAATTCCACGAATTTGTTTTCTGCTCGCGAATTTGCTCCTACTGCTTACTTTGTACCTTATTTTTCCTCTTTTTACTAATTCACTTCCCTCGTTTCAATGTATTCAGTAGGATGTAGGTAGGGTGAAACTCTTATCGTCAAATTTTATTCGCTAGTATAGCAAATCATCGTGACTTCACGATGACTTTTCGTATATGGCCGAAATTTTGTAAACGTTCGTGAATAACAATGTTTTCAGTGACTTCGCGATAACTCATGTCTTTCCGTGTTTGGTAATTAATAAAATATTCGAAAGTCCATTGCAAGTAGTATACAAATCGTATATTTTCAAAGTCACTTTACCGTAATGAAAAATAGTGATTTTTAATAACTATACGAAATTATTTTTACTGGTTAAAATACAAGCATTGAACACGTGGAACGCCACCGGTATTTAGCTTGTTTCGTCATTTCTACTGAAGTGAAACTTTTTCTACCAAATCACATCTTTATAAAGCAGAAACTTTAAAAACACTGATAAATAGATTTTCGGCAGATCGTTATCTTTGTAAGATAAATGTTTAAATATTCAGTATGTTAGAAAATTCATAAATAATGCAGTTTAAACGTAATATGAAATTTTATTTGATTCAATAGCATTGGTTACCGGTGACCCCCATGGCAGTTGAGGTGTTAATTAATTTTCTAGATAATTGGCATCAATATTTTTAAACACGTGATAACGCAATCTCAGAATATATTTATTTAAAACAAAGTGGCTTATGCCACTTTCAAAGTAAACGATAAGCAATAAGCTATTGGTGACAACTATCTTCCTCATATTAACTCTAAAAGTACCGACAATTTTTCTTAAAGGCATATTTACGTTAAAGTGGTGTTAATTAACTCCTCTGTGGTAGTTTTAGTGTTAATATTATAGATGTAACGTTCTTAGTTAACGGCAAAAGCAACGATAAAAATAAGTCTTACTTGATGAATTTTGTTCACGTGTTTCATACTGCATGATGCCATAAAATGAGATGCACCACTTTTTTAATTGTTGCAATAACATCATTGAACTAGTGATGCCAATAACCACTGACAGGTCATCAACATACTATAAGACTCCCTAGAGCTCCAAATATCCAATGATTCCAGTCCCCGAACATTTCCAAAATGGAGGTCAATGAAAGAATTATAACATTTTCCACCTCACTCTTGAAGAATGAACGTTCAAATGTACCTCAAAATTTAAATCAAATTATCAGTATTGATCGTATTATCAATCAATCAACAATGCATTAAACATAATCGAAACCTACAATCCAAATATCATTATTCTTATAATTACATAACTCCTTTCAAGCAGCAGTATTTCATATTTGTGGCTTTATAAATGGCACTCCCAATAAGTAGCATAAATCCCAAAGAGCTTGACAGACTTTTTCAAAATTACTACATCGTATCTTCGATACTTCAAAATTCACTGAAAATTCTACAAAAGCGATCGGAGCTGACAAATCCAGAGGATACAAAACGAAAGAGATACGTACACCAAAGTGAAAAAAACAACCCTTGAAAGAAATTCCAGCATGAAAGTTCACCCAAAAAATTGAAATCCGTGGTCACGCCCGTTTACAATTTTTGCATTTGGATAGCGCAGGGAATTTCCCATGCGGGAAAAAAAACGTCATCGTTTTTTAAAATCGGGTCTAGGGTAGAAGTTACGTGCGCACACACTGATTGATGGGAAATCGTGAGCCGGGAGCAGCTCGAGCTCGAGGACCCGGCTCGAGTAATCGATACTGCACCGCCAGGAGGTAAAATCGATGGGAAGGCTCAGCCGAGCGAAGGTGGTAAGTGGCTCTGTCATAGAAATTGAATTGAGAGAGGGCACGTCTTGAAAAAATAATGGATTAGCGGGGTGGGACTCTGACGGGTTTAAGGATAAGGACACGGCATCTACTTTTAATCTGAACTGATGGAAGTAATGTTATACACTGATGTAATTAAAATGATGGTATAACTATTAAAAAGATTTAATAACATAAATTTATTAAAAATACATTTAACAGTCGTAGACATTCGTTAAGGTAGTTCTAGCTGGATTCAGAACTAAAAGTTTCTTTTTTCATTAGAAATGAAAAAAATTGCGTAAGAATTAATGCAGGGGCTAACTTCACAGAGGTCATTTCATTCACTTTTTAGACATTAAAAAACATCTTTCTGTATAACTCTGAAGTAAAAAATTATGAAAAAATTCAATAATATTCCAAAAGCATAAAATAGTACATTGCTAATTTTTTATTAGAAACCATCGACTCGTTTTTCCATTAGAAAAATAAAAAAAGATTTTACGGACTCAGCAAAAATTTTTTTCCATAAGGCCCATGTTATATATGTTATTTTTTAACACGATTTATTCATAAACCGTGTGGACGAACTCGTTGAGATTCCGGTTATAATTATAAAATATCATGAAGAATATATTTTCAAAATTTTAAGGAACTCTATCGAAAAATGATAAGTGCCTAGAACTATCTTAATCGCTCATACGCCAGAAATGAATAACTATTCATTTGTTATTTTCTATACGCACTTTAAGTCTTTGTTTCGTGGTTTCACTCTTACCTTTTGCTCTGTCATTCATTCACTCGATATCAAACATTCGTGATAAAAATAACTTCACACACGTAGTTATTTTTTATGGCTTGGGAGGAGTAACGAATGTCCATGGCTGTTAAATCTATTATTAATAAATTGATATTACTAAATCATTTGACCAGGAACTTCTAATATCTTGAATGTTGAGGCTACTTATGCTGAATCTATTAGATTGAACTTTCTGAAACAGAGCTGCTTGCAATAATTGATGAACTTTAGGGCACAGAAAAATGAAATGTCTAAGAAAGTGTTATTACTTATTTATTTTAACGTAATATATATTTATCAATGATGTTATAGCTAAGAAAAATGAAGAGTTGGAATTGTAATTACTGAGCACATTTTCAAACTCTCTTTCATTTCTGGATTTTTTTTTAATATACTACAAGCACTTACGCATTAGTTGGTGGTGCACAAAGTGACCATAGCAGTTGAAGCCAGAAAAATACAAAACACTCGATACATCAACAAAAACTACAAAATTTACTGAAAATTTTAGATTCTTAACGTGGACAGTGTGTATTAACCATATAAATATTAAACCCTTACATATATTGACACTAGAACGACCGATATTACATGTATTATATTTCAATATATTAAATAAGTAGTTCGGAAAAAGAGATATTAAGACATAGAAAAGATGATCGGTCCAGTAATCTGCATTTTATAAGATCAACGTAGAATATTTTCTCTATGTCTGTCTTATGAACTTGGAGAACTTTTGGAAAAAATTAGAACAGGTCATTTTGACTTGTTTGGTAGTTCTGGTGTTAAGAATACTCGACCCATTTTTATTTTAACCAATTTAATTTTGAATCATTGCGGAGACAGTCACAAAATACGTCGTAGGGCAAGAGTTCAATATGATATTGACCCTACAGAACCAGTTGAAGATCAGTCTCGTACTTCATAAATAATTTACACCGTATTATGTTAAACTTTTTCATTACAACGCAAATTATTAACACCGCCATAGCTACAATGCATTAAAAGCTCAAAACTGTGTCATTCTAGATTACTTTTACTATCAAAGTTAAATCCATTCCTCACTGATTTGTATGCCAATACATGCGCTTGTTACGCATAGAAATTGAACGATGCATCGATTGACTTTAAATTCGCAAGTGTATGATGCATGCAACACCGTAAGTCTTACGTAACTAACCAAAGTTACAATGTAAGAATTTTAAAATTTTACACGCGCTATCTAAACTCCTTTTACCTTCTGCATTTCGAAGTCAGTGGGTAATCTATGTTGATCTTAACGAAAAGTATAAGTATGTACTTCTTTATTTTAAACTTCAAGATTTCATTTAAATCGGCTAATTTTCGAAGACATGCAGCGTTTTCGTCATAACTCGGTAAGAGTTGAACGAAAATATTAATACTTTATGCAACTTTATGTAATGAGATATATTTCAATAACATTTATTCTTTAGGAAGTAGCAACTATGGTGCTGAGACCATTTAATTTTTAATTATTTTGGTTCCAAATCAAAATCAAAATGCTTGTATAGCGTTTCAGTATTTATATTTATTTATAACACGTTCACTTTATCTTTAAAAATTCGTTGCTTTTTCTTGCGTTAAGAAAAATTTCAAATTCTCATGAAAACGGGTATACATTGTCAAAACTGTTGATTGTATCATCTATTTAACACTAGATCTACCAAGGGGATTAAAATGACGTACCGAATTTTTAAAAAATGTTGAAATTTGTAGTACTGTATCCTGTTTAAATTCCTATATCTATCTTGTAAAACGTGAGAGATCAAATCAATTTAATTTCTTACGCATTTCATTCTCTTCCTTCTGAAGTATTTACATAGCGTCTTTAAATACACTGAATTAATAGTCTGTAGTTCTAGCATTAAAGAAAATTACGAAACATTTATCACATTTTACACTATTCTCTACCTTTTTACATAGTTCGTCTTTATAGATAATTTCTACATACTATTTCGACTTTAGAATTTGATAAAATTTTGTAATCAACATTGAACTATCTCTCAGCATCAGTATTTGTTCTTTTCATCATCTGGAAGTAAATAGTCAACAATGAAAATCAACAAAAAGTACATCTCACTTAGAAAACGAAAACTTTATAAATTAATTTAGAGGGCAAAATATGAAACATTAAATCATTCAAAATAATTTTTCTCATACCATTAATCAAACGTTATCTACCTCTCGTGCAGTTTAACTCGCCGTTCTTTTCTACGAAGAGATTTCTAATTTTTGCGGGAATGAGAAAACTTTCTTAATACGACAGACTATACTTTTAATGGCTTTATCACGTTCTCTTCGAACGTCGCATTATGCGTGACGCATCGATTCCCATGAGGAACCAGCGTAACACATGCAGAATAGCAATAATTCTTTGCCTCACACATACACGAGCTCATCTAGTATTGCGCATATTTATGTCGCGTTATGTAAATTGCTTGTTTAATAAATTCTACGTCTGAGTAATTGTAAATTGCCGACATATTGAATTCGTACTGCCGATAGCAACTACCATATGTTGGGGTTCCAAGTGGAAAATTTCAGTTGACATAAAGTAGACTTTCGAATAATACGATTAATATGTTGAACGCCATTGATATTTCACTGGTTTTTATCATTTCTGTTGTAGTAATACTTTTCCTATTAAAATACCATCTTTGTAAAGCAAAAACTTTAACACTAGAACTACCAAACCAGCCAAAATGACTGGTACACAATTTTTTCAAAAAATTTTCCAAATTTATATAACAGTCATAGAATAAATATTCTACGTCTATATCAATAAACATAAATCACCAAATCGATCAAATTTTCTGCAGCTTGATTCTCCCTTCTTCGAAGTACTTATTTAATTTATTAAAATATGTTCGATTTGACATCGGTAGTTCTAGTGTTAAAGACACAATCAGATATGTATATATCCAGTAGGATTTTATCTTTTAAACGCCAGTATTTAAATACTAGATGCCTTAGAAAATTCGTAAATATTACGATTAATCGCATTATATTAAATTATCGCAATACAATTGAGAAATTGTACGAAAGTGCATTGAATTCAACAACGCCGGTCACCGGTGACCCCCCACGGCACTCAACGTGTTCATTTAGATAATTTTTAGAAATAACTTGGAACCGGTCTTTTAATCAGCTTGGTAAGTTTGGTGTTAATAGGTGAAGCATATTGCTCCATGGTGGAAATTGGTTACATGAAATTTTATTGGGTTTAACAGCACCGGTCACCGATGACCCCATGGTAGTCAACCAAGTCGCCAAATCTATGGGTGTTGAATCTGTAATACTTAAATATATTAAATGTTTGCAAATGTAAAAATTAAAATTTAACACTTTACAGTTGTCATTGTATAAATAATCTTTCATCAAAGGAGTTTTGTGTTTCAACTTTGGAAACTTGTAGCTATTTTGTTTATGTAATGTAAATAACCTTCAAGATTTATGGTTGTTGGTCCCATAAAAAAAATGAATATTGAGGGCGAAAAATGCGTTGTTATGTTAGTTTCGTATAATTGGTAACAAATCATAAAGGAATTTATATCACAAGGGACTAAAGTAGTAACTATATTCTGCACCAGTTCTATTTTATTATTTAAAAATAAAGTTTAAAAGTTTTAGATGTAAAATCATAATACTTCAAAATTCATTCTGTAAATGTTACATATTCTTATAAGAATATTGATATGTCACGTTAATTTATAATAACAGCCTATTGCTGAGAATTCAGTTACACCAGAAATTGTACGTAGTACGAAATTCACTGAATTATACTCACATGACAATGGAAGTAAACCTTCATTAATAATACCGTCATTAAACACTTTTTCTACTGGGTAATGATAGCGTGGGTATCGATTACAAAGGAGTCATTCTCACAAATCTGCTTATTGTCCATTTATAATGATATATAATAATGTCATTGTCAAACGAATATTAAGTGATGCAATATTTAAACTATTATAATACGTCTACATATTTCCTCTTACGAAAAAATATCAAGAGGACCAAGAAGTAACGTCATTTCTCTAGATATTTTTCTCAAAAATTAATTGATTTTCATAGTTCCGACATTGAAAATTACACACTAGATGAAAAACGGTTATTGATAACGAGGATGATTATATTATTCATTGCAAATAAAAACTTATTACAAATTTATTTGTTTAAATTTAACGTAAAAAAATTACATTACTTTCCGGTCCCCCTAATATAAATATTGATACAGTATTATAGTGTTAACATTATTCCAATTTTTCTGAACAAACCACGCCCGGACAAACAGTTACAACAATAAAGAACACAAATGTTAATATATCACATTGTTGACGCTATTCCAATGTTTCCATTACATTTCTGCACGAACAAAGCTCCCCTGGAGAAAAAGTTACACTAATCTTCAAATAAAATCCTTTCAAAAACACAACATTCTGATAATTAATACACGGAGACACGGAGAAAAATACATTTACCAAGAGCTCGTTTTAAGAAAAGAATTGCCTGCTCTCCATAAGGGTGAAATCCTTCGCAAATACTTACTTTTCCACGATCAAGCCATCCGGAAACGAAATAAAATCACCAAAGACACGAACACAGCACGATCGTCGATAATGAACTCTTGAAAAATTAGCGGCGATTCAGAAGCTCAGTTTCAGCATCCGTGAAAAGGCCTCAAAAGCCAGAGGTGTGTCTCCACTGCCGTTGATCGCCCCGTGAATTTTCATCTCCGATGGTATATGCTGAATCCATTTCACGTCGAGAGACAGCGAACGACATAAATGCCCCGTATACTCGCCTCCCTCCTTTCCAGTCTTCCTTTCCCTGCCGTGACAATCAGATTGAATGCGCGTCATCATCGTTCGTCGTCCTCGCTGATTTCCCGTCGACGACGTAGCTTATATTCCATTTCCATTCCCCAGCCGACGTTGCGCCGTTGCCGCGATATCTCGCATTATTGGGAGCAAGGGGACGGAAGTGATTCTTGCCACGCGAATTTGCAAAAATAAAGGACATCCCGTGTCATGGCCCTTCTTCCGATAACGTGACACAGCTGTGTGCATGGGCGACCTAACCCGAGTGGAAAAGTCCAGCCTAAAAAGAAACTTCAAATCCAAGATTCTTTTGATTTCTCATTTGTCGCTTAATTATGTATACCATTTTGAACCTCAAAATCCTCAACTAGTGTGTCTACGCGCCTCAAAGTCCTGTAAATATGATTTTTAGGAGTTCTATGGACTGATCAGGTAAAATTTGTATTCCAATTTAATCTCACATCTCCTAAAAATATTTCAGAAGTTCAAAGTCTGTCGACTCATATTCTAAAAATAGGACTTTCAGGAGCAAGTAGGAATTAAATTATCATTTTATTCCATATAAATTCTAAATCTCCTAAAATCACTCCAATTCCAATCCAATTCTAAAACTCCTCATTATAGAATGTATGGCTTAATATTGGGCTTAGATTAATTTTCTAAATAAGAATTTTGAGAATTATTTTGGGCTGTATGAAGCCTAAATTGATCCTAAACTAGGCAAAACTGGCAAAAATGAACAAGTTTAGGGCGATTGTGGAATTAAAATTTGCATTCTTTTATATGTAACATATTTTTCCATATTCAGCCTAAATATTCTAAGTTATTTGGTAATTTAGGAGGTTTTTGGACTGGAATTTTCGACTTGGCTACTGTTCGATTGAGGAGAAGGAATAGCCATGAAATTTCGAGATCAGATATGTTAGGTCATAGGTTTCCAACGATTTTTAGTCCATTGCTCCTTTTTCGAAAGAAATATAAAGCGCCTCATTTTGGAAAAAGACTTTCGTTTGTGAAATCTATAATATAAGCCATAGTTTTTCAACTTTTTTGAAAGAAAGTTCAGGTATTCAGAGGCTCGATGGTGACACTGTTAAGTAACGTATACTTTTAGGGGGAAAAGTATTTAGTTTTTTTTTATTTAATAAAACGTGTGAAATATTTAGATTACAAAAATTATTTCATGATTTCGTCGATCAGGCAAAGTTTTAATATCTCGCTCATAAAAATCACGGAGTTTTGATTTAAAATATTCAATGAGTCCTTTTTTCACTTCGTCATGTGTTTGAAGAAAAAGGACATTTTTTTACGATATCCCCAATAAATGATGTATTGAAATACAAGAAGCGATTGTTAATCCTTTGCACTCCGTTGTTGCTGCAGCAGCGATATTGTAATAAAAGCTGACAACTCTGTTGCCAGATAAATGTAGTGTTTTTTATATCTTTATATTTTTTAATATTTATATTATAATATATTATATTTATTTATAATTTTATATTATATTTCTCTAAGTAACTCTAACTCATCGAACAGTAGAACACAATTTACTTTACAAAATTCGATTTTTCGTTATTAATTAATCTGGTGAAACAGCAAGTCAATTTGCCGCGGTCTTTCGTTAATTCTTCTTTACAGACACTTTTACAGTACAAACGGAATCTACTAATACCAGCACATATCGGAATCCAATATTTTTAATTTTCTTGTACAAAGCTGATATTTTCCAAGTAATTTGTGCGTCTCGAAATGCACCTATCGTTGTACTCAATACCCGGCTCTGCCTTTAATTAATGTCATGCTGTATGGAATTAATGAAGGTGTACCAAGGTAATACGTGGGAATTCATCGAAATTGCATTCACCCCTGTTTTACCTTTGCCCTTCTAATTGGTACATAGGCGTGTCATTTGGCATAAATAATGATACACGACCTAATACAATTCCAATACCCTCTGACGTAATGTAATTCGCACGTACTCCACGTATTTCCTTTCGGCAGGCCTCTACGTTTCAATAGTTTCTTCCCTTTATTCATCATTCATTGCATAGTGCGTGCGATTAAAGCGTTATTAGACTCGCAATTTATCCGCATTCGAAAGAGAAACGCGGAACGTTTACGAAATGTTCAACTTATAATTTATGAACGTTACTTGTCTTGTTGAATTAACGCGTTCGTGCGCTATTAATGCTAACACGATATTCGGTTCATGGTAATTATTTCTCGTCCTATTGACTCTACTCTCAGCTCTTAATTAATAATAGTCTTGCCAATTTTACTCAATATCATGTAAATATTAAATTGCAATATTTATACATTCTCGGAACTACCGAGTATTTAAATATTAGCATTAAAAAGATAAAAGTCTGCCGAATCTATCTGTATCTTTAAAGTTTTTGTTTTACAAAGATGTGAATTTAACAGAAGAAGTTCCATTTCAGTAGAAATGATGAAACTAGTAAATTACGTTCACCGTGTTAATTTCTTGCATTAGATATATTTCACGAAGAACTTTCACAAAATTCTCATAACAATTTTAAAAAGGAACAAGCAGTTGACGGTAATTCGATCGATTAAAAAATTTTATCATTGATCTTGGTAAATGCCTCAATATTTAAATTCCATAAATATTTCAAGATATTTTTCCGACAAATGTAGTATGAAGGGACAGGATTCCAATGTGATATTTACGTACCTGTGAAGGAGAAAAAAAAATGAGCATAGAACGTTGATACTCTATTGTTTCGCAAAGGCGGTAACTACGTCCGCTCGGTTGTTTGTGCGATTTGGCCATTTTCTGTGTTCCCTTAACGACAGCGAAAAACAAGCAGTTACGATTTTCACGAGGCAGCCATTTCTTCCGAATTTACTCTCCGAACGATTTGCTGAAAGATTCCCCGGGAATGGCGACTTTTATCAGAAGAGCGAGATTTCCCGTTAGGAAGAGATACAGTGAGTTCCTCTTTTTTTCTTGGACTAATTTCAAAGATAAGACGCTGTCATGTCGAGACATAACCATCTTTCCCGACAATTAAAGCTGTGGTTAATGGCAGTTAGATCTTAGCGATTTTTTGATAACGGGACGGTTTTTCAAACGTCTGAAAGTGTTAAGAAATTATGTGATTCTTTTTTAAACATACTGGTTTAATTTCTCATTTTTTAACGTGGTGCATTTCATTTTTTCGATGCCTGTGAGAATAAAAGGTAGTCAGTTGTTCGTAATGGACATTGTATGCGAACATTCGGTACATCTTGTTCAAATAATTATTTCAACTTCATTCGCTTCTCATTTTCTTTGGAATTGAAATTTCATGGACATGTATTAGAAATTATTTCTAAATTATTCGAATATTTTGTCCTCTGTATCCGGCAAACAGTGCGTTTTTGGAGCAGTATTTTCTAAAGTTTATCTTTAAATTATCACAAATTGTGTGGACGTTAACACGGCTGAAAATTAATTTGAATTAAAAAGTATAGGAATTTTTTAAAACAATCGACATCTTTTGTAACAATTTTTACAATTCATTTTGTAAACTTGATGATATTCCTCGTCAGTATTTTATACAGGGTGGTAAGAAATAATATATTATTCCTACAGAATTTATAGATACCGCTTTTATACATTTATTTTTTAATATTTCTTATACAAGTACGAAAGTTATTGTTTCACTACAAAATTTCTCAATATATTAATTGTATTATCAGCAAATATAATAACTTTAGAATATTTCATCTAAATGGTCAGTATATATCGTAAAGTTTCAATATAAAATTATATAAGCTTTCAATAAATGTTGCTATGAGTATATTGAAATTACTTGTTTAAAGGAGATTATCACAGTATAATTTGCTTATTATTTAACTAAAAATACACGTTATTCTGATAATGTACTGCTATGTACGTCGCAGATGTAGTATCAACTAATATCAAAAATCAGTTTCGAAGATACTTACCAGCCATTAAAAGTACGTATTGAAAGTATTGAAAAGTAATCACTCAATGAACAGTGACTAATAAGAACACTAATAAACATGTCAAAAGAACACGGTTAATATAGATTATATACACGCATAATATAAAACGGTTTTAAGATATTCAACAAAAGGAGTAAAAAGTATCTAATCTACATAAGTTTTAAAGTCACCGGTAATCTGCTAGTTTCTCCATTTTCACTAAAGTGAAACTTTTCTATTACAATCACATCTTTACAAAGCAAAAACCTGAGAAACGCAAATCGATGCATATTCAGCAGGACTTTACCTTTCTAATGTCAATATTTAAATACTGAATATATTAGAAAATTCGCAAACGTTACAATTTAAAGATCACATAAAATTTCATTGAATTCAGTAGCACTGGTTATTTACTTGTGACCCTCGCAGCCTTCAACGTGTTAAAGTAGTAACTTTACGTTGCAACTATGTTGCAATTACATTATTCTCACACAGAGAAATTAGAAGTATCAGGTGAAAATTACAACTATTTAAATCCAATAACATGTTGGAAAATGTTTGAACATCACTTTACTCAAATAAATAAATCGCAACATTTAGAAATACGTGTTGCAAGATGGTTACAATTAGCGTACTGTTAATCTGTAATTTTAGGCAGAAGTTATTTCACGTCAACTCATATTTTTCCTCGGTTTCTAAATATTTAGAATTTATACTTATTATATTATTTAATTTATATATATTTAGAAGTTTTTTAAACCGAGGGTAATGCACGATATTTACAAAATTTTCCCTGGTGTTTCATTGCTTGTAAACAAAATTTCTGTTCTTCAAGAGTTTATAACACTTATAGTATTTCGTATTTCAACTTATTATTCCATATTTCAAGAGTTTATAACACTTATAGTATAGCCCGAGAACTGAAAGATGGCTAGGGAACGAAGCCTCTCGTTTTCAACTGCCTATTCTCATCATTTCGCTTTTTGAATCACAAAGCCTACTCTCCTAAGGTAAAGAACCATTGGGACTGTTTAATTCAGGATACTAAGTTTGGAAATTTCAAAAACGAAATGGTGAGAATACTCGTTTGAAAACTGCTGGTTCCATCGCTCCCTAACCATCTTTCAGTTGACGGACTATACTTCAATTGTGATGAAAACTTAAGTACCAAAAACAGCCACTGTTTTATAATAAATTGACCCCCCAAAAAGAATATCCTGCATTACCCTGAGTTTCAAAAACTGAGATAACTAATGCAAGCACAAAAAAAATAAATTCGTAATCAGCCAACACTGTGTTCATATCACAAAATATTTAGAAGTGAGATAATAGAATAAATAAGATTATAGTATATCACCCTTCAGTATCTTCTACGACGAAATATCAAAAGCAAATCCACAAACAAATTCATTTCCTAAATGGAAAGAAACAATTTCCCAAAAGACATCCAGCATCCAAATATCCAAATTCAACAATAATATTGCGATTGTAAATTAACATTATCTAACATTTCGAATTTTTCCTGTTACAGGCAAATCCCCGTTCTTCCCGAGTCTCGAAGAGCAAAGTGGCACCCTCCTGGAGGATCCGAATGCACCGAGTCAATTAGACGGCGTCGGCGTCGGTGTCGGCGTCGGTGTTGGCGTCGGTGTCGGGGTTGGCGTCGGCGTCAGCAGCGGCATAACAGCCTCTCAGGCAGCGCCTCTTTCATCGCCAAGTCGGAGCAGTCCGCACAGTCAGGGTAGCGAGACCGGAGAACGCTTCTCTAGAAAAGTCTTCGTCGGCGGTCTGCCACCTGACATCGACGAGGGTACGTTTTCGATTTTTAGTTTCATTTTTTCACTACGAAGGGCTTGCTCGCGAATGTACTGCCATGATATGGGGAATCGTAGGGCTGGAGGACTTGTTTCACGGGGGTTATAGTGGGTAAGAATGTAAAGACTTGAACTCGCAATTAGGACTGACTGTTAGTTTACTTACCTTGCAGTTCATGGAAATTTTTCTTGTTTGCTATGTGAAGTGGTTTGCTCTTCCCGCCTTGCTACTTCACGTGGGCCGATATTCTTTATAAATTCATATTATTTTATAGTAGTATTTACATATTATATTATTTTAGTCTTTTATAGTATTATTTTAAGTTGTATTGTGTTTTTTTTTTTATATTTTTAAATATATTACGGGGTCTTCAAAGATCTGTATAAATAGACTGCGCCTTTACTTTAACACTATGTAACGTAAAAGCACCGGCAGTTCGACCATTGTCCCTTTGTAGGGACTCCTTTTCATTTTGTTTGTTCCAGTTTGTCAGTATGAAGCTCACTATATACTTAATTTAATTTTTTTTATATTTTTTAATTAAAGCGGGTAGGGGTTAACCCTCTTTGGTCCCTGTGACTTTGAGACAATAGAAGACACATCTGAGCTTTTATTCATCAAAGTCAAATTGTTTACTTTGGCAAATATTATAATTTAGCATATGAAAATCATGAAATCGTTACAATTCAATGTTTCAAAATTAGGTTTAATCGATCGTTTAAAATTGTATTTTTATCATTCTCTAATTGTTCTATCGTGAAACTGCTCACCAGATACCAAAAAAATTCGAACTACATTCAAACCTGTTTTTGTGCAGTAGATAGGGATCGCACAAAAAATATTCAGAAATTGTATAAATACTTATATCAAATAATTTTTTTAAAAATTATTAGAAGAAACATAATAGACCAAAATTTTTTATGCGGTGGATAGGGACCGCATAAAAAAAGACGTACTTGGAAATTATGTCCAAGATTTATGAAATAATGAGAAAGTGCTTTCAAACAAAATTAATAATTAAATTACAGATGGAAACATTTAAGAAAAAAATTTAATTCCTTATTTTACACATGAAGAATTTTTCAACATGCACGTATGTAATTTACTGCTACTCGTCGTAAGTTTCACGATAGCACAATTAGAAAATGATAAAAATACTATTTTAAATAATAAATCAAATCTGAATTTTAAATATTGAATTGTAAAACATTTCATGAGCTAAATTATAATATTTGGCAAAGTTAAAAATTTCACTTTGAAGAATAAAAGTTTAAATGTGTCTTGCGTTATATTAAAGTCACAGGGGCCCATAGATGGTTAATAACAGGACTATGTAGGTAAGGAATTGAAAAATGAAATAGATAAAAATTACTTATTTCAGAAAATATAATAATATTTCGAAATCAATTCCAAAGGCTCACCTATAAAACCTACCACGAGCAAATCTGTGTATAAAACACTTGTACTATATATTTTCGTAAGATAACCAAGCAAGCTGCAACTTTTTTAATGCACCAGATGCACAGGAACGACATGAAATACTATAATCCATAGAAACATGGATTATACATTCTAATAAATCAAAAAACAATTTTTATTACACCCTGTTATATGGTACACAGCAAACTCCACTTTATGGTAGTCGTTAAGCTTGCTTTTAATAAATAATTAATAACCGCAACCTTGTGCGCGTTTTGTAAAGCCTGCTTTGTAAAAAAATTCATTAACTTTCCCACAAACTCTGATTTCATTGAACATTAATTATTGTCAGCCACAATTTAACAAGCTTCAGCGATGACGTTTAGATGATTTTCTCGCAGCATATTTTCTAATTAAAGGCTTCTTACGAATGAAAAATATCCCAATTTAACGCATTGTAAACTCGACTGGAATGTTTTCGCTTTTTCTACCGTAAAAATTACCAACGTACTTGTGCTTTTCCTCTGTGCGTCACGGTGCTTCTCACTCGTTCTGGTTTATATCCTCTCCGTTTCTCCCTGTGTTCTTTCGAAGGCAAGGTTTTTTCAGTTAAAACTGTACGGGACGAATTTTATCGTTTTTGTTGTTGAACTTACCAGCATTTTTGCTTTATGCACTAATCAAGCTCTCTAGAAATAATTTAGGTGTTGTTTGTACACCTAAATTAGGTAGTTACGTCGTTAAAACATTACAACAATGCCAGAACTTTTTCATTGCTATATGTTTTTATTCAGAATTTTTCAATGGTATTTACGTAAAGCAAGATTTGAGTCTTTGCTTGCGTAAATTCCATAAACTGGAAAGAAACGTGAAAATATAAAATGTTTATTTTTTAATCGTTGATAATGAACTTGATATTTTATCGATAATACTGTACTTCTTTTTTATATTAAAAGTGTAATTTGAAGAGGGATTCTTCAATACGCTGTTTCCCTTTGTTCCATAATTGGTAAATTAGTTGTATGATAGTAAAGCGACAAGTATCATTATCATCTTTTACCATTTTATTGTATAGTAGTTTCATGCAATGAAGAAATATCATAATAATAATTTACCAAGCTAAAAAATTTTTTTCTTAAATGAGGAACAAACTGTAATATTTCGGCGAGCAAGCGAATCTAAAAAAATCATTTACACGACCATTGCATTAATTAAGTATCTCCTGTTTATTTGATCTTTCAATTTCAGGATACCGTAATTAAGTAAAATAATTAAAGTAAATAAAATTAATTATACGTCAATAATTGTTAACAAACGAATCGTACATTGAGCAGCATAATTTTTTTTTGTTTCAGACGAAATTACAGCCAGCTTTCGTCGTTTTGGGCCATTGGTCGTCGATTGGCCCCACAAAGCAGAGAGCAAATCCTACTTTCCACCGAAGGGCTATGCTTTCTTGCTTTTCCAGGTAATTTTCTGCAAATTTAGTTTATAGAATTAGTTTATTTCATGCATAGAATGCAAGGAATTAGATCCAGGAACTTCAATTTTTTACATTTGAAAGATTTTCATTTAAGCGATGTAAAATTGTTGTTGACTGCAAATATTTTTATGCAGTCGACGAAGAGTTTTTAACGATTTCCGGGTAGTAAACACAGGCAGTGAAAATTCTATCGGCACTTTCAACGTCTCTGTTTATCGGCATTAAATTATATTTATCTTCAAGAAATTAAGATGGTATAAAGTCTGTACATAAATTTCTATAATTACATGTTGCAATGTAGCTTTCCTACGTATCTCTTCACTGAAAATTTTTTACAGATGTAACGCTATCCATGACTTTAATTGGTACTGGCTTTCGGTTGGTTAGATAATAAATTAAAAATACTTGTAAAATGCTCAGTTAGTATCAAACATAATACTTTTCAGAAACGAAAGAAAAATAATGACTTGAAATTATTTACAAAAATTTAATTTTCTCATTTCGCTAACATAGCCGAATTCGTATAATTCACGTGCGTGACGAAAGCTTTTATTTTTTATTTAATAGTAATTTATCAGCCGTTATATTTAAAAGTGGTAGAAGTCTTCTTCTTATGTCAAATTCTTATGTTTCAAATTCTGTTCCGGTTTGAGATAATTTTAGGTCGCGTGTTGTTTCACTTTCGAAAGTCTTTTCTTTGTATTTGTTGAATATTTAAGAATTACTTTCTACTGATGTTCTTTTAACCTTAACCCTTTTCATACTAAGGGTGACTATGGTCACCCAACATTTTAATATGTGCTGGTGGTTACTATACTTAGGTGTCAAAATTTGACACGAAGTTATAAATATTAATTGTTACATCGCACTTTGAAATTTCATTTAATTACCTTTAGATTTCACTTTTTATGTATCATATACATTCCAATTTTGAATTTATTATTTATATTACACCACAAGCCGTTATAAGATATATTCGACTAGCGAAATAAAATCGTCTGCGTTGGAATTTTAGCAATTAATTCTGTCAACACATTCAGTCATAAAAGAAATGGTATGACAAGGGATCACTAAAACAATCCTCCTCAAACCCATTACTACCGTAACACTAGATCTACCATGG
This sequence comes from Cerceris rybyensis, assembly GCA_910591515.1. Lineage (NCBI taxonomy): Eukaryota > Metazoa > Arthropoda > Insecta > Hymenoptera > Crabronidae > Cerceris > Cerceris rybyensis. The sequence continues at coordinate 12,769,738 of OU342795.1, forward strand.
TGGTCAAAATGATTTGGCTTGAATTTTTTCCAAATAGTCCTGAAATACCAAGCGAGGCAAATGTTTCCATTTTTTACGTCTATCTTTAAAGCTATAAGCAATCGAATCAATAAACTATTTGCCCGTTTGATTTATTTCACTCGAACATATTTATGTAAGTATTTTAAATATATTGAATTAATCAATGGTAGATCTAGTGTCAAGATTTATTTGTAAAAACCATAGATTCAATTTATATCTTTCTACTGCTAAAAATAGATATTCTTTCTTTTCCAGGATGAAGGTTCGGTGCAGCAATTGATCGACGCCTGCATTCAAGACGAAGATAAGCTCTATCTTTGTGTAAGCTCGCCAACAATCAAGGACAAGCCAGTGCAAATTCGACCATGGCGACTGAGCGATGCCGATTTCGTTTTGGATGCATCCATGCCATTGGATCCACGAAAAACGGTTTTCGTCGGTGGAGTACCACGACCCTTGAAAGCCGTTGAACTAGCAATGATCATGGACCGTCTCTATGGTGGTGTCTGTTACGCTGGCATCGACACTGATCCCGAACTTAAGTATCCCAAAGGAGCTGGCAGGGTCGCCTTCAGTAATCAGCAGAGCTATATTGCTGCCATCTCAGCCAGATTCGTTCAGTTGCAGCACGGCGACATAGACAAGAGAGTAAGTTCTTTTCTTATTCCTTTATTAACCCTTTGATTACGGCAGACTTTGGCACGCACTTGCCGTACGGTACGGCACGAATTCACTCGCGACGTCCACTGGGTACGGCGAAATTTTTCATTAGACATGCATTTCTGAGGAAGAATATTAAAACATTCAAAATACTGAAATTTATTACATTAAACGAATATTACTTGAAGTGAACATTAATTTTAAGCTTTTTTTAAATAACAATATTTTATTTTTTTAAATAACAATGTTTAATAATAAAATTTAATTTTACAAGCGAAGCAAGAAACAAACGAAATTTCATTTGGACGCCAATTGGCGCCTATAGTACCGGGAAGCCAATATGTTTCGGACGCCAATAGGCGTCAACAGTAGTCAAACGGTTAACACTAGATTTACGGATGTTGATTATATACCTATTTTTACTGAATTAAGCCAATTTCACTCACACAAAAAGATTGAAGTTTTTTGCAAAGAAAATAGTTCTCAATCAATTTAAATGAAAGATTTATTATTAAGAAATTCATTGAAAACCTGTTTTACATAGAAACTCTGCTTTGATATACATTTTCACTAGAAATTCTCTGTTCACGAGCGATGTACAAATTGAAATGATGACAGGAGTGGGTAGGTAAGAAAGATAATGTAGTGGAGTCGCGAAAACAAGAGGATGGCTCTCATACAAATAAACATTGCATGCAAAGAGAGAAGAATGAGAGGAGAAACAAATCACCTGCGGCTTGAAAGCTGCAAGATAGCTTGGTCTGATGGAAGTTACAAATTTCATGTGTTATGCGATTAACTGTTAAATCATTTTATGAGTCAAATTGACTCACAACCGTAAAAATAGGTATACCAGATTCGATAATGCGAAATAAAGGGGTCGACGAGTGAGAGGAATCAACATTTACATAAATTTCATTATGTGACTAAAAACCAAATTATGTTTTTCGAAAATAATATTTAACTTTTTCATGTATGTAGTAATCAAATTTGTAATGAATCTAATTGGCTCAGTTCGTAAAGCTAGTGTTAAACATATTTCTATCATTATCTCATGTGTGCCAATGATTTTGAGAGAGGAGTCTAAATTAAAAATTTGAAAGATTGAATTTAGGTGTTTTATGTTGCTTCAGTATTCGGGTGAACGTGGTAGAGGTACATTATAGAAATTATAAGAAGTTGAATCGACTAAGGGTGTTGATAATTGTCTCATTATTCCAAAGATTTTTCTCTGCAAATCGTATTTTAATCTTAGGTTTAAAATTAGGTTTCTTATTAATACCATCATATCATTATCTTCATTCGTCGGTCCTTTCCTCTTATATTTTTCATGATTTTTAACAACTATAAAGCTCTCTATTTCAAACGGCATTCTTATGTGCTATTAAATACGATTCAGCACATGGCCGATAAGGTTGCACAAATACTATGATGGAATACATTTTCGAACATAAAAGTATTATATTAACTGCTGTACATTATCGTAGTAAAGTTTGAAAGTTGACTATAATGATTCAGCCGCATTAATTTTAGAAATGAGTCTACGTTTTAACAACGACTTTGCCTTACCTCTCGTTTGCGTGACAAATGACTTTACCGTAATTCCGATATTGTCTCAATTTTAATATGAAATACTCATAGTTTTGCGGTCACGCAAAGTTATGTCGAATACTCTTGTGTCATTTCTAACCTTAAAAATTTGAAACTTCGTTGAAAATAATATACTGCATGATTGATTACAACAATTAGTACAATATAATTCGAAGTAAATCTTAGATTTGATACAACTTCTTACACCTCAGAAGTTTTGTTCTCACGAAACTCAAGCTGCACATTTTTAGATAGTTTGTAATCACGTAATGAAAGTGGAAATAACAAGAAAGCTAGATTGTTGATTCTTGTAACAGGAGAATTATTTGCAAAGAATAATTTAAAAAATTAAACAAAGAAAATTACTTTTATAAAAAAGAACATTTGGGAATTTTTATAAAACTTAATTATAAATTACCTTGCGATCTAAGTAAGAACAAGCTTAATTTCTAACTTTAATCAATTCACAAGTAATTTATAATTATATTTATAGGTCTGCAGTCGAATAATTACATTTCATAGAATGGGCTGAGATGTAAAAATTGTGATAATAGACTCGATAATTTTAAGATGTTTATTGCGTCATTTTGAAAGCAAGAACTGTGAAGTCAATGATTTTACTATTTCAATACTTTATTAAACATACTTTTACTACTTTCTGTTTAGGTTGAAGTAAAACCGTACGTTCTGGACGATCAAATGTGTGACGAATGTCAGGGACAACGTTGTGGTGGTAAATTCGCGCCATTCTTCTGCGCCAACGTTACCTGCTTACAGGTACGTCACATTCTACTCTATTATCAACATTTTTTCCCCATAATATTACATAATTAGTACAGTATTACAGTCAATGTCAAAATTGCATCTGCTGATATATTTCTCTCACAGTCTACTTTATTATCATCACATTGCTTGAGACCGTTGCTCCGATATTTTCACGTTATTCAGACATTTCCTTCTCATCGGTCATTCAACCTGTGTAAAACAAAGGTTCAATAATTATTCTACAAAAAAAGTCCTTGTCCGAAATTAACAATTTAGTTACATCGAGTCATATGACTTTACAATTAGTCCACTTCAAAGTTACCCCTTGCCGTACAACAACGAGTAGCAATCGTGATGCGGTAAATTGGATAGGAAATTTTCAAGTTTTGAAAAACCTGTCAAACTGAAAATATCAGTAAGACGTGGCACGATAAAATTATTTCTATAATTTTAATTACAATTTTATTTAAAATTGCATCAATAATTTTATTGAAACTATATCTATAATTTTAGTCATAATTTTATTTAAAATTATTTCTATAATTTTCTATAATTTTATAATACTACGTTAAATTATACAATATGTCAAGAATTACTCCTAAATTTTTATTTTTCTAATTTAAGAAGTCACAAAAGAAATCGTACGGCAAGAGGTTAATGGTAATAATCGCGTTCAGAGTTCCATAACATTAACCCTCTGCAGCCCTACTCCAAATAGCTTTCCACTTTTTTTATTTTCTAACGAGTCAATAACGACTTTCCAGTTTCATAATAATATTATAAAATCACCTAAATATCCGTCAGTACCTATATTTACTGCTATGGATCTCAAAAACTGAATAACCAACGATAGAAAACATTCTGAAATCAATTTAATTTAGCTCACTACAAAATTGACAAAATAATTCGGACTGCAAAGGGTTCAAATCATCTCTATTCGATATTACAAACATAATTTGCCAAAATCGGGTAATCAACGTGTCAGCGATTCACCCCTATAGTATTCTTGAAAAAGCGAAGTCTTGAAACCCCCATGACAAGGCACGCGTGCAATTAATCTGACAGAGTATGTTTGCTTTGTGTTTTGCAGTACTATTGCGAACATTGCTGGGCAACAATCCACTCTCGGCCAGGTCGGGAGTTCCACAAGCCTCTGGTGAAGGAGGGCGCGGATCGGCCTCGACCCGTGCCTTTTCGCTGGTGTTAACCCCAGCTGCGTTGTCCCTAATTATCTCGCAACCCTAGCTAATTAACTACCACTTCTAAGAACACCCCTTTCCCCACGACGACCCTACTCCATACCCCCGGCCCACCCGACAGTCCGCCCTACCCTTATTACTTAACTTATCTACAAGAACACAGCCTCAAACTACTACTACTACTATTACCACTACCACCACCACCACTACTACTGCTACAACTACCGCTATTACCACAACTACTACTGCTACAACTACTACTGCTACTACTACTATTACTACTACTATTACTACTACTACTATTACTATTACTGCTACCACTAATACTACTACTACTATCACTACTATTACTACACTATTACTATTACTACTACTACAGCTACTATTACTACTACTACTATCACTATTACTACTCCTGCTGCTGCTGTTACTACCACTACTACCACCACCATTACAACCAGAACCATTACCACAACCACACCTACCAAACCTCCACCACACAATCGTCAGTACTACCGCTACTCCACTACAACCACTATTATTATAACTACTACTACTATTGCCACTACTATCACTACTACCACCACTATTCTACAACAAATAACTCCTATTCCACTGCTACTTGAACTCATACCGGTTACAAGACGAAGAAAACCACCCGCTGCTGCCTGCCAGCCGATGCCTCTCGGCGTCACTCCGACCTCCGACCTCCGATCTCTGTTCTACGATCGGACCTCGCAACATCCATGGCGACAAGTATTCGCCGTTGGAGCGAAAGGGATACAGAGATAGAGAAAGAGAGAGAGAGAGATAGAAAGAGAGAATGATAACGTCAATAACCGATCATCAAAGAATAAACGTACAACCGACGTTACCGTCCGGAAGTACCGAACGGAAGAAGAATAAAGAGTAGAAGAAGAAGAGGAGGAAGATCGATCACGCGTTCCTATGTCGGACGTCGTGGGAAACCGCCGAGACCCAGGACAGAAGAGAACAGATATGGATTATCAGAATATCATCGATAGTATACATACGTATAATCAACCTGTCGCTGTAAATGCACTTGTTCTGTCCGAGATGGAGTATCTTAGTTACCGAATATACGAAATTTGATAGCGATCGCGATTCGACAGCATCGAATCAAGTCTCCGATCTGTCGTGCACCGAGAAAAGTGTTTTTCCGGCGTACGGGGATCGCCTCTTCCGAGTTCGACTGCCAAGTGCGAAGGATCAGTGTAAAATTTCCCTCCCCTCTCGTTCGTCCTTTCGTCGCTTAGCTTTTTTCCAGCGCAACGGACGAACGTAGAGAGCGAGAGAGAGAGAAAGGGAGAGACAGAGAAAGTTTCTCGTAGATCGTACCGAGAGAACGTGCTTTCATATCGAACAGAAACGTTCTCTTCATCTTCTCGAATTCGTCTCCCTTTTTGTCCCAAATGATCTCGAAATAAAAACGTAGAAATCTCTCCTCATCGTAACGGACCGACACAGAGGAACGATTTTCTCTTTTTCCTCCAAATCAAATTCGCCCTTTGTCCATTGCGATTCAGGACGAGAAAGATCGAGAGGCCTCGAAGCTACGAGGGTCTTCTTCTCAGCTCGATATCAAGAGAAAAGCAACTACTTCCGGTATTAAGAGAAGATCGGTAAAATCGAACGCGTGGTACATAAAATGATCTTCTCTTCTTCCGTTCGTTCGTCTTATCTTTCTTAAGGGGATCGAGGAAGTTATTCGGTAGGCTGTTTTGTGTCGGTCGATTACGAGAGGATGCTCCGTTGCTCTCTTTCTCTCGTAGGGAAAACGATCGAAAGGACGAACTCCGTACGCGTGATAACGATAGAAACTCAACGCGATAATGAACCCGTCGGCTAATGAAAAAAATAGCGAGTACCTGATTCGACGCGAGATCTGCGCGAGGGTTTTACGAGAAAGAGAGATAGATCCGTAACGATGGAGCGATTGAGTGGCGAGATCGTTGGCGATACACGCAGGGTCGCCGAGGTCAGCGCTGGTAGAAACACGGAAGAGAGTGATAAAATAGAGACGACTATAGAGAGAGAGAAGCCAGGAGGCGAATCGTTTCGCATTGAATGTTAATCGATAATGAAAAAAATCCACGCTTCAAACCGCTGTGTATTAGATAATTCTCTGTATCACAGTCTTTAGCTCTTAAGGACTTATTAAATATGTTACATAGGTGCGTTATATAATATATTATATATACACATGCGTCTCTCGCGTGAATAAACGCGACTCGCGCTCGTAGGGAGATCACTTTGGAAAGAAAAGAAAAAGGATTTTTTACTAATTAACTTATTCGAGTGAGAGAGAGAGAGAGCGAGAGTGAGGGAAAGAAGAATGAGCGAGAGAGAGAAATTGGTAGAGAGAGAGATAGAGAGACGCGTAGCAAAAGGAAGAAAGGAGAGGACGAAAGAGAGAAAGAAAAAGGGGGTGGCTTAGAAGAAATGAGATAGAACGATGGAAGGTAAACGGACATAAAAGTCGATAGTTCAATTTGTTTTGCGTGCGGTGGTACGTTCCCGCATGCGGACGTGCTTTGGTTGTCCGGATCTGCCTAGCCGTACCGGATTCTCTGCCAATACTTTCAACCAGTGCTAGCGACTCTTTCGAGTCTCCAAGGGAGAAAGGAACCGAAAATGTGGGCCTTAACCTTATCTCGTAAAGGGATGACAGTTCGCTACTCGTTTTCAAACAGAGAAGAGGGTACAAATATGAACAATTGTTACTCACAGTTCGATCGACGACCGTTAAACGATCGACGTGCAATCAAATTGTTAGAAAAATTCTGATCTCTCGTTGAAATTGATTTTTACCCTCGTGTCGAGTCGCTCCATCGACGATACATGTTGAAACGATTCACAATAGAAATCTGAACGTGTTGCTTTCTTTGAGAAACGAGCGGTGAACATCTCTTTCGCGAAAGCAAACTTCGAATTCGACCTCGTGAGGCAGGAAAGAATCTTCGAAACGGAGGGAGAAGAAACGGTCGTAACTCCTAAACCGGTACGAAGTAATAGATATGATTAACTTAGGAACGTATGGCTGATCGAGGTCGTAGCTAATTACTCTTTATACGTCCGATAGGAGATTGAAAGCGTGCGCGATTAGTAAAAAGTTCTTCTCGCGCGTTATAACTAGAATGATAGTAAAATCGCATGGATCACTTCTCTGTACATACCGATCCCTCTCGTACTAATCGACCTGAGTTAAATGGTGGTCGAAATGCACGTTTCTTAATCCTAACGTATTTCTTCGCTCGGTGTATATAACCAAACGCAATGATGCAATCGACGTAGTTCAAATGAAATCTCATCTCGACCGAGACACGTTATTACAGGTTTTATTCTTAAAGGGAGAAATAGAGAGGGTTTCTCGACGATGATTCACGGTATGATGCTTCGCTGCACGAATCTTTATGTAATTTTAACAATGGGAGTACATTTTACTACAATTGAATTAATTCCAAACTACACAGTGTACCATATAATTTTCAATTCTTTCCTGAATTTGTCAGCCGACGATTAGACTGTCGAAAAAAATCGTCAAAATTCATAGAATTCCTTTGTTTTTCGAGCATAAAATCATATTCCACCTATATTTTAAAATCAATGTTCATTTGTACTCAAAATTATACATAATGTCCATTGTTTCCAGTGTTACAAAAATAATTGACATTTACGAGAATTCTTACGCAAACAGGTGTCTGAATTTTCACGGAAACTTAGGACTATTGGAATAATTCGTGAAAGAAAAAAAAATCGTGCAAAGAAGCTCCACACGTGAAACCGGTATGCAACGTTGTGTGCTCCGCTTAAATAGATGGACGTTCTATACGTAGCAGTATCATCAATCGAAACTATAAGCTCGTAGTTTTACCTCGCACGACGAGACTCTTACCTACCCGCTCACTTTTGCGTGTACACAATTTACAAACACAGTAACACTCGTTCGTACACGACATTGTCATCGACACACGAAATCTTAGAACTAACACCTGTACCGGAATGAATATAGCCAGGCGCTCATGGACAAACCGATACGTTGCGTACGTTAAACGAGGAATCGACAAACAGACAAAAGTAATCTCCACATCTATATATATACATATATATTTATTTTTTTGGTACTCTTTTTTGTATATACTTGTCGCTGTAGATTAGGTGACGTTTAGGCACCGCACGGGGTATGTAAATGTGAGAAAGGTTAGCGAGCGAACGAAAGAGGAAGAGAATGTGCAAGAAAGAGAGGAGAGAGGACGTGATGAGCGAAAGGGAAAAAAAAGAGAACGCGTTGAACGATTACCCTTCCGTCTCTTCGTTCATACGAATTCGTGCCGAATACTCGCGAGCGTTTAACGGAGGCCGGAAAATCGCGCGGTTCAATGATTAACGAGTAATAATTTAAACAGATAATTCTAGATAATATGCGTGAAAGGATATATCCAGAGTGTGCCCCATTTCTTCTTTCTTTATTTTTCTTTTCTTGCGATTCGCCCACCTCCCTCGAAGGTAAGCATTGGCAGAGACAGAAGGTATATATTAGGACTTTTCTTTTTGTAAGAAAAATGAAGAAGAAAAAAAGAGAACTCACGATCGTCGAGAGATCACGAATCGGCGAGGAACGATATATCACGATGAGACGTACCGAGGAAAGACGATGTAGGGACGAAAAAAGGGTTGCACTATAGGGCTAACCTTTAAAGTCCGGAGAGATATTTAGGGCTCGTCGAGTGTGTCGTTTGGCCGGCTTTGATAATACCGTGCCGTGGAACGCTCGTGTACTGAATATGATTATATATATATAATATATGTAAAGAGATTTATATATATTATATATATATATATATATGCGAACATACATATTATATATAAATACACACACACACACGCCAACATTAGTTAATAGAACGAACATATTAAATTTTTCTATCCGTTGCTATAATAATATTCTAAATAACGATTAACCTTTCTTACGCACTCGACAAGTTCGGAAATTTTCATCGAAGACTAATGAGTGTGATGAAGTGGAAAATCTTAGGGAAAATATTTAGAGCAAAAGGTTTGTGTGTGTGCGTGTACGCGAAAACCTCGATGAGAGAATGATAGAGCGTGAGAGATGAAGAGAAAGAGATCGAGAGAGCGAAAAAGAGACAGCAGTAAAAGGTGGTAAAGGGGGAAGAGTATTAGTTAGTGCAATTTTAAAACACGAGAAAACAGTTCTCGTGTGCACGAGGAGCGAACGAATGAATCCGTGCGACACGCGAGGAGTAAATAAATTAAATGCCGCGGCGATCGTTCCTCGAGAGAGCGAATTCCCAGGGGTGTCGATACGTCGCGGATAAATTTATTAATGCATATACACAAACGTATATGCGTATGTATATGACCCGGACAGGTATGTACAAATGTTCTGGTGCGCAAGGGATGATTTTCGAATTTCTTCGAAGCGCCGAATTTTTTCTAACAACCTTCTTACCCTTCGTCTTTACGCAGCTCATTTAAAATGTCATACCAACACTATTATCTCTAATAATCTCTTATTACACTATACTTTTTAATGTTCTCTCACATCTGTAACACTGATATCTTCGATCTCTTTCACACAACTACCAAACTTATCGATATCAATAAGAAATACATATTGCAATAAATTCGTAGCAAAATTAGATACAATTGAGAATAAGTATCGACATGACAATGAGGGAGAAAAAACTGCGGTACAAATCTCTAGAAATTTCAATGCTAGATGTATACAGTGGAGACACGAGATAAGGGTAGAAAACGTTGTTCGGCCGCTTGGAAGGAATCGTTAGCCCCGGGTACCAGTGCAGTACGAGCGTGTTAACGCGGTTCATATATTAGGCGAAAATTTGCATCCCAACATACGAGCACGGAGTATGCGTCTGAAGCGCTTTCGCGCGCTGCCACATGCTCGTACATTAACACGAACACAATACTACGCCCACACACACGAACACATGAACACAAACGTTACACAAGGGCGCGCGTGACACGCACGTTTAAACTGAGAACACGGAGACACGTATCAGACACGATCTCATTCGTACACGTACATGCTCTCCCCACTAATCGATTGATATAATTGTAGCGAAAACTTAACTAGGTACCAATTTACCTAAATCAATTGATAATTAAAAATATATATATATTGATATACATATTATATATATAAATATATATATATTATATAGAGAGTAGTATTGTTCCAATACTTAAGCGAGCCGAGTACTTGGAAGAGGACCGAGACCGAGATTTTTCTAGACAAATTTTTCTAATGTTTAAAAAAAAAAAAGGGAAGAAAGAATGAAAGCGGAATTCTGCCCCGGATCTGTGTATCCTGCTATCGGCATACTCGCGCACACGTCAAAAACAAATCGTATTTCTACACTGACACGGTGCACGGTGCCGGAAGTCTTTCCAACTGGATGGCTTCCGACGTAAACTGATCTTCACCGATATTCTCACCCACATCTTTACACGCACGCACAATTACACGGACACTTTACACACTTTACACATGCACGCGCGTGTTCTCCATGCTCGGGACTATATTGTCGTTTCTCCTTGGATATGGGTGTATAGTTAAATGTTCAATTCAGGCATCTGTATCGAGTTGTTGGACGTAAAGGCGCGACGTTCGCGCGAAACCGCCGCATCTTTTCGACGTTTCGCGTGACGTTTGCGTGGAAATATTCTCTCGGCATTCGCGTAAGACACATTGCGCGAGAAACACGATACAACATGTACACAAGCATGCAGATAGATCGCGTGAGAGGGCATAGAAATTTAGGGGACTTCGACGAGGAAACCCTTTTTACGTAAACCCTCCAACGCCTTTGAAATTCAGGTGTTTCTGCGACGACTATAATCGATTCTTAGGAATTTTAGTTAAATTAATTAGCTTTTGATGTTTTTAACGTGGCTTTTTCGATCGTTCGATCGGATGGTATTGTTATTTAGAATTGATTCTATTTATTTAAATTCAAAAAGAGCGTTTAGTTGGAAAGATGAACGCGAGTTTTGCAATGAGTCGTCACGTCGAAAGTAAATTATACGAGACGTGCGAAAAGAGTACTTAGTATTTGGAATTATTTAAATTTAACAGTTAAGTTAGGAAAAATTCATAAAACATCGATTCCTGGGTGGAAAACAGAAGAAGTAGAATTTTCTTTGGGAATCGATATCGTTTGATCGAACATATCACTTGCGATTACCGCAGGTAAATTTTGTTCATTGAAACGTATCAAGTGGAAGTTACGAATCGTCAGAAAATCATTTCGTTTTTCCTCGTTCCGCTGCTCTTCGAATGATCAAGGAAGCTGAGGAACCAAAGAAACTGAAAAATGGAAGTAACTTTCGTCGTCGTAGATACACTAAAGTCGCATTCTCACCATTTCCTGATTCCCATTCGCGGAAATAGAAGAAGAAGAGATCGAAAACGTAATCGCGACTGCATGTTAAACGAAGTACATGTACACATCGTCGAAAACATTTGCAAATGTGGCGTGCAAAAAAAAAAGATGAAGATAAATACACACACGTACACGTACACTTACACGATTACACGTAAATACACAGACTATAAGCTACATCTGCAGCGAAGTTATCGTTCGAAGTCGCCAGTAACAAAAGTAACGACAAAATAATAAATAATATGTTAGGTGTGATTCTTCACCTCCTTTGTAATATGTGTGATAAAGCATAATATATAATATAATGACAATTATATAGATATATATATAAAGTACTAATATATAATTGATAATAACGATTAAAATATCTAATATATTCTGACAGACTTGAAACAACAAAAAAAAAAGATGCGGATGTAATTGGATATTAGATTGCGCGATACGACAGTAAAAAAAAAATACAGAAAAAATGCAGGTCGGATTGTCGAGCAAATAAATATGATTGCACGGCCGTAATATTAGTTGGAAAAAGGAAAAGGAAACCGACACGTCGAAACCGCCGCGGCGATTCGCGAGAGACGATCGCGGAAATCGCAAAATTGCGCGATACTCGTGAAAAATCAGACGAGGAGGATTTCGATGGCGGGAGAACGGGAAAACGCGTTTGGCCGGACGGTATCCATACGAATATACATATAAATAAATAAAATATATATATGTATTATATATATAATAAGAATATTATATATGTAATATAATATATACGTACTGTCGTTCGGGTAATGCATATGTGTAATTAACGAAAGGTGTAATGAAACAAAAAAAAAATGATAAAAATGTGGGGGGGAACGAGTAACAATGGTAGTCATTTACGATAGATTTGTATTTTTCAGTGTTGAAAAGTTTTTTATACCGCTGTTATATTCTTGTCTAAATATCTTAGTTCAGAGATGATGCGTGAAAGAGATTCTGCGTGTAGGGTGTATGCGAGTGGATGCATTTAGAGAACGTTGTAGTGAAAAAGGGAGAAACTGTTGAGTGCGTGAACAAGAAGAGAGAGAAACGAGAGAATCCGATGACTGACTGCTACTCGTGAGAATGGAATAAATTGAGAAAGAAAAAGTAAACGAGTGAGAGAGAGAGAGAGCGAAAGAGAAGTAGGAAAATCTTACGGAATGGCTGAAAATCTCCGATAAGCGGCGAAAAACAGAAAGCGCGTATACGTAGCAGTTTTTCTATAGTAGTAACTATTATCGCGGGGGATCGAGCGATCGATCGAGTCGAGCCGTTGCACCGGCCGAAGGATCGACGGTTCATAGATTCGAAAATGTTTGACTTGAATCGCGATCATTTTCTCGATGTTTACATCGTGTGATTCTACTGATTGATGTTTTCGATATTAGCTTTCTTTTGAAAATCTTTTTCCACTTATTCCATAATTATCCGCAATGATAGGAAGTCGCATGTTTATCGTGCTACTGATAATTGTTGCTTGAGGATTATTGGGAATAATAGCTTTTATTGATGTAAGTTCATGATATAAATATTGTTTAATTAATTGACCAATTTTAATGTCTTTTGGAGATAGCAGAGAGAATGACATGTGCAAGAACCTAAATTGATTTAATCTCTCACGTGTTACAAGATAGATATAAAAAATTAAGCAGGATGTAGACCTACAAATTTCAACATTTTCCAAAAATTTAGTACAAGTCATTTTGACCCTTTTGATAGACCTAGTGTTAATGTAATACGGAAGAATGCAGCTTGTAAAATCTCATTTTTCCTGTTACATGCACAGTTCAAATGTTAACTGGATGAATCAAAATTTGTATTCACTTAGCCAAAGAATTTCACTTTGTAATAGAAAAAATTACTGTAATTTCCATATAAGGTCCATCTTTTTTATGAAATTTTGAGAAAATTTTAAACTAATTTCAAACACAGTCATCATTACATTCCTCAGACGTTTCGTTGATTTGCAGTAATATCAATAAAGATATTTACACTTTGCCAGCTGATTACCGCCATTGCAATATTTGCAAATATTACTAACACAAGCTATCTCTAAAATTTGACAATTATTAGAGTGTCCGGAAAGTAATGTCGTTTTTTCACATCAAATTCAAATAAATAAACTCGTAAAAAGTTTTTATTTTTAATAAATGTCAGAATCACTCTCGTTATCAATAACAGTTTTCCTTTTAGCTTGCAAATTTAGCATACCGGATCGATAAAAATCATTTGGTATTGTAACAAAGTATCTGAAGAAACAACATTACTTTCCATTTCCCTTAATACAAATGCGAAACAATCAATCAATAAATCCCCAAATGTAAGCAATCTCTCAAAGTTCCATCGGCATCGATTTATCCACCAGCGATGAATCGTGCGCGCAATCCAAGTCAAACAGATCTCGAAAAATCCGCAATAGGAAGCGATAAACGTGATCGCATAGGGAAAAGTAAAAATTCCTAAGAAATATTCGAGCTATAAGTGCCGCATGCACCACGGCCTGTCCACTAGACACCGAAATCCCGGAGATATTTGCTGATGACGAAGAAGACCACAGAGCGACAATGATCAAGCCGAAAGCTCGAACAAAACGGCAAACGTGTCGCGACAGTGGCAATTAGGATAATTATCGAACGATCGGTTCGGCTTGACCGAGCGTAGAGTTTCATTCGCAGAGAGATATACATACCTTGGCAAGAGTACGGTCGACCGAAAGTCCGCTTCGGAACCGATATATCCGATGACCGGTTGCGGTCGATAGACAGCCGACGTGACAATGACCCGTTTGCGGTCATAGTTTACCGTACGCGGTACACCGAACTCGCCGTGCTATCGAATAAACGTTGACACAGGTGCAATAGCGTGCAGCAGCAAATAGACACCGGGATATCTAGTGTCTCTGCGGTCGGCGCACCGCATCCGGTACAAATCACAGCTCGGTGTTGCATAATAAGCGGTTGTTATCATTATCGGTAATGATATATAGATGTCATTATACACATATAAAAATAATTAACGATATTGATTGTATTATAATTCATAATAGCAATTATTTTTGTTGTTGCCGTGAGGGTTTTTGGGGGATACAAGAAACTTGTATATGATAATCAACATCGGACACGGAGTAGTCGGTACATTCGCGTTTATATCAAAACCGTCAAATACGGGGGTAATTTAACGATGTATATTGTTAAAGTCACTGATGAATATCGTCCTTCAAGTGGATAAGAAGCTGGTGGGGCGACTCGATGGAATCGCGTTAAATCGGCGATCCCTTGCGATTGACCTCCCCCGAGGCGTGTTTCTTCTGAAGGTCGTTTTGCAAGATAAAGAGAATAAGAGAGCAAAAAAGGAGAGATATAACCGCGACGCGATACAGTCGAAATAGAAGAGATAAATGAAGAAGCGACAGTGTCAGATGCGTCGAGGTTGAGGGTGTCTTTGGCGATGACGCTTCCTCTCCTCTTAGATAAATCGTATGCACCTCCTGTTCACCCTCCGATGTACCGTTTTTTTTTCGCGTAACTGTTTGATTGATTTTTATTTTTTTAAATAAAGATTATTATTCTTATATTTCGCATTGTAGCAGAGAATACCGTAGTGTTCGTATAGGGATGTAAGTTTTCTCTTCCACGTTTCTTTGTAATCTATACTTTCTTACTTTTCACTCTTGCGCTTTCCTCTTGCGTTTCTTTCTTTTTCCTCTTACTCTGTTTACAACGATTATCATCGTGCTCGTAGGCGTAGAATTCAAAGGGAGATTATCAGCCGCGATCGTGCCGGCTCAAATGAATTTTTGTAAATTTTTATAGATAATATACACAAGCATACATGCACACGTATACATACATACACACACGTACGAGCACGCGCAATCCCATTAGTTTCTACGACTCTGAGCACGATTCGAACGTTCGTAATTACGAGCAGGTACCGCGTAGGTGCTTCGTCGACTTCCGGCGGAACGTCGACACGAGTACTACGTTTTGTCTTCTCGTTCTCGTCTCCTTTTTCTTTTTCTTTTTCATCCTAAAGACTAACCGTACACGGTTGAGTCTTTGCTTTCCTCCGTTTTCGTGTATTTCTTGTATCGTCGCTGTACGACGATCGCTATTACTATTAGTTGATAATATTCAGACGCAATGGAACTATTTAAATGCCGTTATTATTGCGATTATTATCACTACTATTCTTATTATTATTACGATTATTATTATTACTAGCATCGCTATTATTATAAACATATACGCATTGTATATCGCCGTGTACCAAAGAGAAGAAAACAGTCGAGGACATTTTTACCGATCTTATACGTGGAAACGTGCACGCGTTAGTAAAATCGTCACGCATGCGATTGAAGATGAGTAAAAATATGATTACAGGGGGGTTGACAAGTTGGAAAAAGTCGTGGCAGAAAATAAGAGAAGAACGAGGCGACGGCTAGCGAGGAGAAAAACGAAGGAATTCTAGCAATTAGTTCTCGCGGTACTCGTTAAAGAAATCGGCTAACGACTGTCGATCTTTCTGAAGTCTCTAAAGTGTTCGAAGGATTCGATGCGTTACGATGAAATCCGTGGAGCCGTTCCGGGTCGACGATAAAAAAGAGCCGATTCGTTTCGCGATCAGAGAGATCCGTCGAAGGTAATGCGAATTTTATCGTCAGAAATCGATCGAATGCTGAACTTTGTGATTCTGCATCGGTAACGATTAATACAACCGGATGTTCTATAAACGATCGACGATGTCTTAACCGGAAACACGCGCGGTACCATCGGAAGTTGGCCTGAAGTGACGTTTGACCCGCGTGAATCCGAACGACACGATCGATCGGATCGATAAATCGTGCGAGATCGACCTGATGAGCCCGCGGTAATCGGCCGCGTGTTTAGAAATAGTATAAATTAAATGTAAATGTGGTAAAACGGTAAACTTAATATATGTATATGTATTTGTTAACGCAGACTCTTAGAGCGTAAAACGTGATAAGGCTATAAGACAGTGTAAGAAGCAGCTGGGAGCCGTGCAATGTTCTTAACAGATGAAAAAGAGAGGGAGAGAGAGAGAAAGGTAGAAAGAGAGAGTAAATGAGAGAGTGTGTGTGTATGTAAGACAGAGAGGAAGAAGGAATGTGAGAGTGAAAGAGAGGAAGAGAGAGAGGAAAAACACGATGCCGAGAAGGCGTGCTGCGAGAACAGAGAGAGGCAAGAGATATTTTTTTATTTTTTTAACAAGAGCCCGGAAAGGAAAACTAGACCTTGCGGACAAGAGAAAATAGAAGATGAGAATGCGAAGAGTGGAATACGGAGCCCAAGTGCATCCCAGAGGCGGGCACAGTGCATGAGTTTTTTTTTTTTCTTTATGTAGAAATAGAGAAGTCTGATTGCTTTTGTTTTGTGGAAATTTTTACGTGAAATAAGCTATAAACTTCTTGCTGAATAAAGAGAGGGAGATAAATAGTACGGGGAAGCCGTACTAGCGGAAGTAACAGGATTTTTTGAGCGTCGTTTCGGATTTTTACGCACCTACTATTTTTCTTCTCTTCTCTTCTCCTTCGTATTTCTTTTTTATGTATATTTCTACGTCGACGTTTATTTTACTGTAAACGGAAGAGAAAACTGAAAAATGACGACGTGTATTCGTAAGTTATCATAGTACCCCTCTCTTGTTACTAATATTATTATTACTTAAGGTATATACAAAAAAAAGAACACCCCCCATTTTGTCCTATCGTATAATTGTGAATGCAGATTTTCTATGGTTCTGTAATATAAACTTATAATAATGGGATTAGAGGAAACTTACAAGTGCAACTTACGTCCTAACTCGAAGTTACCAAAACTCGTGGTTTCTTACTCAAAGATATAATTTTTTATTAAAGCAAGTTGCCGAGCTTGTTTGATAATCATGTTTATTTTTTTATACCAATAAAATAGTAATCCTGCCCACCTCTGGGTGAAACGACGAACGATCGAGCTGTCGTTTATCGCGCGAGGCGCCATCATGCGTTTCTCTTCTTTTTATTCATTCTGTCTAGCTTGTTCTTTTTTAATCGCGCCCTCTTCTCTTCAATTCCTTTTTCTATCGCGTTTTAACGAGAAAATCGTCGTGCTTCGAAGACAGAAATCATACGCGATCGCGCCTCGCGCGTCGACAGCAATTTTCATAGCAAAATGCAAAAGAGAAAAAAAAAAACGAGAGCAAGAATATTACTAGTCAATCCTCAATTCACGATAACTCGCACGGAAGTTGATGAATCGAAAGACAGATATATAAATATTTTGCTTTCAATTCGCAAAAGGCTTCGTTTGTATGGCAATCCTCGAAGTTTCTTTTTTTTTTTTATATAAGACGAATATGTATTAACGATCGAAACGTCCTACTAATTTAGATAATATTTACAACTCGCGAAAATCTTTTCTTTTTGTATATCGTTTCTACGTCCACCTTATAATGAGTTAATGATTTCTGCATTATATATATATATACATAGCGCGTAGTGTGTATTCGTTATTTCCTTATTATAATTTTAATAATTCCTTTGTATTATTATTATTATTATTACAATTATTATTATAATTATTATTATAGTTATTATTATATTACTATTAATATTATTTGATTAACAAGTAAGAACGCTTTGCGACCGTAGTCGATGGAGTGTAGGTACTTGTAATTGTATTCAGGCATAGCGATTTCGAGTTGGTTTCCTTTATTTCTTATTGTTCTGTTTGTTAATCGTCTTTTTTTTTCTTACTCGAGTTAAATGCATAGATCACCGATTTAATTTCTGTTTTCTTTTACACTTCGTATATCCATCCTTATCCCACATAGTTCCCGTAAGTTCTTTTTAGTATCAATAAAGACAATGACAAATGATTTTCGTAGAAACGACGACATCTGAAATATCACGAGAAAGTAAGAACAATTCGCCGTATCCCCTTGCTGTAATTTCATTTTTCTTTCTCTTTGTTTCATATTTTTCTTTACACATACATAAACACGTCAACTCGCATTCATATTCGATGCACGTAACGATATAAGATTTGTATATGCATATCGTTTGTATAACCGATCAATCAGAGGAGCAAAGTTCATGATAGGTGCTCGAAAGTTGATTTAACCCTCTCGCTACTGTCACGTCCAAAAGTGGTGTTCCTATCCAGACATATATATGCAAATGTGTATGTATAGTAGGATGAAATAATCATTAAACTAGCAGGAATAATATCAAATTTTCTTAATAAAACATTCGAGTGTTTCGTCAAATTCGTAATAAGAAATATATGATTATTTCGTGAATATCTAATGGAAGTAAATCGCTGGACGAACAGATTCCAATGCGAGACCATAATTGGTCTTTGTACGTGGATAACACTCAGGGACGATGGACTATAGTCGTTCTTAGTAGCGAAAGAGTTAAATAAACCACCTACAGATATAGGTAAATAAACGAAAGATGGAACACACGCGTGTAGACATTAGTGAAATTGGTAAAGCGGGACTACAACTTTCTCTTTTTTGCAACGTGTACATTTTCGGAGGGTGCCTGAGAATTTTATAATTAAACTAACCGTAAGCCGCAACTCGCGAGTAGCGAGATAAAGAAAGAATGAAATTTCATGTGCGACGGTGAGAGAAAATGAATCGCGTGAGTGCGAATGAGCGGAAAACGAATGAACGGAAGGAGAGCTTGAAAAAGAGAGAAAGAGATATATGACAAATCGATTTATTAATTATTGTTAGTAGCTAGTGTAGCGTCGATATCGATAGGACATTTAATCGATAAAAACGACCGCGCGAATGCGGCCGGTCGTTGCTAGCCAATTTGCTCCTACCAGTCCTTTTTGTACCATTCTTTTTTCTAAATAATCTCTTTATATAGGCGTTTAATGTGTATTCTATGCTTAGAGAAAGAGAAGACACTTTTTGTACATGCGACCACTTGACGCGCGCGTTACCACGTGACACAACTGTTTGTAACGAATTTTTGTACGGCCGGTAGATTTCGATCGGTAGAACGATCAGCGATTTAATCGATCGTTGATTAAGTCGCTCGGTCGTTGATTCGCGAATGTAGATTCTCCTATGAGACCACTCCAAGTCGAGTGATCGAGGAGAAACACGAAACGGGACGGGACGTTGGAACAGGCAGGGCTTCGATTTTCTATTTCCCGTGCGTATAGCGATGATCTATCGCGCATGCGCACTACGCTCGCACGGGAATCTACGCATGCGCACGCACGCGAGGATACGAAGCGTTCGGCTTTCGTCGACCGAACGAAGGTGCGTTTGGAATTTTTAACGCATTTCAATTGATCCTGTTTCGTTCTTTTTCACGAATTGACAGTGGCTGATTATGCACTTGAGGTTAATCAAGGTGGGAGCAGAGTTTCAAGACGTACCTAGAGAATTTTTAACTGAAAATATTTTATTGTAATAGAATAAATAGATGCACTAATTTCCAATCTCGACATTTTATTTCTACGATAAGACGAATATTATAAAATTGATAATTATGTGTAGGTATTGAATAACGTTAACTTTATGATTGAATTTATACGTAAAGTAATAACGTAAAACATAATTTTCGATAGTGATCACTGTGTTGTTTTCAATTTTGGTACAAATAAAATCTTCGTGCGAGTTAAGACTTGAAGAATGAAGTATAGCAAGTTTCTTTTAAGTTTCGAGGACCCTAGACCCTCCCATACGCATACGTCACGCTGGTGCGATAATCCGCCACTGCGAATAAAAGTTTTATAAAGTTAAAGCATTTTTCTACATTTTTCTACAGTTTTGTTAATCCGCTTCTCGCGTGGAATGTTATGTTGCGTGGCAGGTTGCATTCTTGAAACGTTAGCATGTATTAACCCTTTCGCTGCTATAGTGCCCATTTGTAGAGCACTGTTACTGTACGGACGAAGATGAATAACCAGAATAATAAGATTAAACCGTATGCGCTCAACGAATATTGTCGCTGTGACTAAAAGGACTTAACATGCGCTTGGCGAACATCTTCAGGTTACTTTCTCAGTGCAGGAAAGAATTATTAGTATTTTGAATATAGGCTGATATTTATGTTAGCGATTTAACTGATTTAAGTGTTTAATAAATTAATATTATTTTTCACAATTGATATTTCAACATTTTATCGCCCAGAATCTTCATTAGTAAGGGAATCTTTATTGACAAATTCCGCATCAGCGATTTTCGATCATTTTTACATTTTTTATTAACGCACTTCTATTCTTTTCGTTGGTGAGTATATTTGACGAAGAGTTTTATTTAGATCATTTTTAGTAACAATTATTTAAATCAATGTTGTGCAAGGTAAACGAGATTGTATTTGCATTGAATTATTAATTTCATTTATGACACATGAAAAAGTATTGAGGCCACAACGATCATTTTCAATGTACTTCGTCCTTAAAGTATTAATTATCATTTAATTTATGGAAATAAATACTGCATTTTTTGCAACAGATTCGACCTTTCCGCCAGAGCACACGAAATTTATAAATTTCAATTGTCACGATAAAGAACAGAATTCGCCATATTTCCCTATTAATTTTTTTTTTATGAAAATTGTTCACTTAGTGGCGAAAGGGATAATGGAAGTCATTCAACTGAGTAAGACGGGTCACAGAATTCGTGATTGAAGTTATACACTTAGAGGTATGTGTGTTCATCGTCGTATAACGGCTTAAATTAAGGATGTACAGTTTAGATTGTATCTTATTATTACAAAAGCATAGAACGACTCGTCGCGCTTCTATCTTTCTCTAACTTCGTTAGCTTCGAAAAATCCCTTCAAGGAAATATAATTCTCCCCATATATTCTCTCTACACAGGATTTCTGCACGTTAGCAAACGAGACTTTTACATAAACATTAATACCTAGAGAAACGTTTTACGTGAATTCGAGCAATATTTAAAAAAAGGACTTCTCACGATATTTTAATGTCTCCGGAAAGTACACCGTCAACGCGTTCTCCCTCTTTTCACCGATTTCCGGTGTTCTCTTTCACCTAAGACTTACATTTAACGTAATTATATCAATAATCTAATACATCAAGTTATATCGTCGACAATTAAAAACAAGGATACTCTTAAAGATACATATAAAATGAATAAACATAGAATTAATTGCATTTCGTAACTTAACTTTCTCCTAACGAAGAACCTCTCCAGAATTCATCGAGCGGAGAACGCGTTAACGCAATGCGCGTAGAGAGTACTTGGTGAATTTTCGTATTCGAATTGCACGAGAATTGCAAGGGTACCCTTAAAATCCAAACGAAAATTCCACCAGCGTACAGGAAACTGCGAGTAAGGGAATAATGACGGTAACCGTCTGTTTTCGTACGTTTAAGATATTTTTTTACACGTCTAGGTAGACAACGTCTCAAGGACGGAAATGATTTTCCGACTGCGCGAACCGTCTAAACATCGTCGGATTTACGGAGACAGAGATTATTTTTCGGGTGGATTTAAAAAAAGGGTTGGAAATAAACGAAGCGCAACGTTCGAAGGCACCGAGCTAGTTAGATGAATCGCAGTACGAAACGGGAAAAACAACGGGGATAGTTTAGGGCGATGATTTTTTACCTTTTTCTAAAAATACGTCATTTGACTTAAGATGTAGCGCGTTGACGTTCGATACATTTACAATGATTCTCGGATTATTAAATCATCGGTAGAGTGTGCACTTGTTCTTTAATGTACATGTATGCGTGTGCGGATGCGAAAAGGGAGGATGTAAGATTCTGAGAATAAATGATGGACGATGGTTTCTGCGTTGATTCTGCAAACATTAAACTTCGAAGATGTCATGTAGATGAACGAAAATGTCATACTTCGAATCATTTTTTTCTCTTTGACTCTAACAACTCGATTGAGCTCGATGAATCTCATTTTGAGAATAAATAACGATTATTAGAGATATTAGCCGAATTTTAGGATGGCGAAGCAGGAGATTGAAAATTTCAGTGGAGAAGGAAAGTCATGGTGTTTGAAAATTTTAGGATTTTAAGTAAGGGTGAAATGCACGTTGGACGGAAAAGGAGTAATCTTTTGAAATTAATCCTGATATTGGTCACTGTCGTTTACAAAGGACGTTTTTACACCCTACCGAGGCCTCGGTACGTTAGTGTATTAACGTAAATGCGCTGCGTCGATGTAAAACAATTAGGGAGGTTAATTTTAAGATTTATATTAAAAAGAAAATCGGAAAAATATTCTCACCGAACTGATTAAAGATAACACCGTATTACACCGAAGCTTTATTTTTTAACGTATATGAAGAAATACTTTATAAATGTTTCTGTAATGCGCTAGAAAATTTAACTAATAAAAGTGATTAAAGAATTCAATCAAAGATCCAAGGAAATCGTATATTCGTTAGAGCGTTACAATTTATATCGTAGATCGTCCATTTTGGACTTTCACGGTCGATCGCTCAGAACCATCGTGGTTTGAGTTAGTACACTAATGTCCTGATAGAATCAGAGATCGTTTTAAGGCATGAGTGGTGTTAACACATTCGCAGACGTTGAGGAAAATTAACATAATTACAAATTTTATTACCAATCATCGCTGATGTAAATATAGATAACTTTTTTCACATTTTTGGTTGACTCTGAATTATAATGTGCTTGTCATTTAGTGGATTAGCATTTTTTAATATTTTCGGTAAGCATTTTTAGAAAGTCATCGATATTTATGATGAAATGTTAGTGCGTAATGTATTCAAAATGTTCAAGTACTTTTATTATTTTTAAGACTAGATTTACGGAAGCCGTCAAATTGACGAGTTCCTACTTCTTTTATAAACATTTCACAAAATTATAGAGAATCTGTGTAGTAGATACTTTACATACATCTTTTAATATAATAATTATTTAACGAATAATCATATTTGCCACTTGATCCCTTTTTTTCAGAGTCCTTATTTAATACATTACAGTACGGCGGATTTCACATCCTTAAATCTAGTGTTAAAATAAGTTTTTATGCTTCTAACTAAACAATCATTTCATCATATTTCGGGCAACTTCAATCATTTCTGTTATATTAATATTTCGTATGAATGCAATAAATTTTTGCATTTACGGATATTTTAATTAAAATGCAGACAATTTTATTTAGAAGAAATATTGCTTAAAAAAGTGGCATATTAACCACCCAGATTACTTACTGATTATTTATTTAAAATGCTGATATAAATGTCATCAAATATGTTTTATTATGTTTTTACATTTAACTCTGAATTTTATTTATAACTATAACGCTACGTCAAAATTCCATTCACCTTTTAATAATAGATATTTATAAACCAAGCCTATAGTTGTCGTACAGTAATTTTCGGGAATACAAATAGTTTGATGTTAATTTATCAGTTAGTATTGATAAGAAAATAATAAGCATTACCTGTCTGCAAGACTTTTTACCTTTACTAATGCCGTGCAAAAACTTTTTATGTTTCTGTATTTTGAAGAACATTTCTCTAACTCTGAAATTTTTCAACAAATTTTAACAAACTAGTTGTTAAATCCCTTTTTTTTAAACGACTGCGAATGTGTTGATAAACAAACGTCGTTGAAGTTGTTTATAACGGAAGAAGAAAAATTGAAAACTTCTTGATAGACGAGAGAACAATGGTGTAATCAGAAGAAAAAACATATGGTTTTTTAGACGATAAAACTCGCGATTTTCAAAATAAAGTTATTTTTACAGAGAAAACATCCGTACACGCACACAGTTACATATGGACAGACCTAGAAACACCCATGGAAACGTCATCGGCTGAAGATAATGCAAATACGATGTAACCCCATGTATCAAACCGTTAATCCGAAGAAAGAAATTTATTTAAACAAATGAAAAAAATGAGCAGCGTTGAGGCAAAATTCAAAATATTCTAACCGTTGTCTGTATGACTTATTAATTATTAGTATAAACAACAGCCTCTTTACTATCACTGAAATTACGTGTTATGTGTTTTAATTCGTCAATT
Source organism: Cerceris rybyensis (assembly GCA_910591515.1). Classification (NCBI taxonomy): domain Eukaryota; kingdom Metazoa; phylum Arthropoda; class Insecta; order Hymenoptera; family Crabronidae; genus Cerceris; species Cerceris rybyensis. The sequence continues at coordinate 12,794,454 of OU342795.1, forward strand.
AAAGTTGTTTTGTTAGAAATTATCGTTTCAACGTAGAATTCGAGCGAAAGTTTGAGATATCTAAATTAAAAATGTACTTGAACTATTTGCATCTCATATTCACAAAATTTCATAAACGTTGCAGATAAAAAAACGATTGTTAAATCAACGAAAGTGCACGCTACAAATATTAAGACATTCTGACTCGGTATCTTCTTTTAATATTCAACTTACAAAAATCGAATATTTTTTAACAAATTATGTAAATTTATAACGATACAATTCTTATAATTCCTCGCATGGATCTTTTGCAAGATTTAAACTATCAAGTTTATAAACTATCTTCCTTTATCCGTGCACCTTTATAAAATATTTACCCAGTATGTCTAGACGTACCGGACTAATCGTCAGCAAATCTAGTGTTAATTATAAATTCAGTCCAATATACCGCATGCAAAGCGATCTTTAGTAACGCTATCTACATTGTTATAATAATACCTTGGCAGATGAAAAATCGCTGTAGAAGCAGCACGGAAATTTACGCCTGGGCACGAAAGGTCATCATAATGGCCGTACGCGAATAATCAGACAACGTCCATTCATCAGTTAATGTAACATCGCGAACAAGATTGTTGTCGGATATGAGTGTTTCATTTTTCACGTTAAGTCGCGTATTCTATATCGGTGCATCAATAAGTGCAGACGATAAATTGCGTAACACAAGAAAGAGGGGGTGAATAGTGATGCAAGAGAATGCACACGTGCAACTCGCTCTTTCGTGCAGTGGCACCGTTTTTTGGCGTGCTTCGCCGAAGCGTAAAGGTTAACTAACTTTAGATCGCTCTGGGTGTGAATAGTCGTTATTCCCGTGAATTATTACTTGACGATTCAGTCTTGAATCTACTGAGTTTAATTTATTTCGTTTCGTATGTACAGATTGTTTATATACTTTGTAACAATTTCGAATGAATATTATTAACTATATTTTATTTTGCGCTCATACATTATTTCAATCCTTTGCAATTTCTAACGGTTTTCTACACTTTCTTTATGTTTTTGAAATTTTGTTTTAGAAGAAAAAGGATTGTTTGTGCAAATGAATCTGTCAGATATGCAGAAAGACTAAGTCGTTTTGTGTGAATTGAATTAAATTATGTGAATGATAATTAAAATAGAAAAAATGGAGATATATGATAAATGAGAATTTTGCCGCTTGGTATGTTTGATTAATGGTAATAATAATTATTTCGGAGTAACCTTTCAAAGTATATTCATTTCGGTGTGCTGCTTCACAGAATTTTTGAAAAATCTGTGACTAAAGTGCATTTAAATTAATAGCGTTTTAGAAGAGCATCTTCGCTTTCTAATTGGCTGATCATTAACTGACTTTTAGTAATCTTCTACACTTTTTTATGTTTTTTAAAAGAAAGGATTGCTTATGCAAATGAATCTGTAAAGTATGTAGAAAGAGTAAGTCATATCGTGTGAATTAAATTAAATTATGTGAATGATAATTAAAGTACAAAAAATGGAGATGTATGATAAATGAGAATTTTGCCGCTTAGTATGTTTGATTAATGATAATAATAATTATTTCGGAGTAACCTTTCAAAGTAATTTCATTTCAAATGCTCCACAACACTTTTGAAAATCTCTAGCTAAAGTGCATTTAAATTAATAGCGTTTCAGAAGAGAATCTTCGTTTTTCAGTTGGCTGATCATTCACTGAAACGGTGAACCAAATCCAGTTCTGTGTCATATTTTACAGCGTTTTCATTTGCACAAATTGCGAGATTCTTTGGCTCTTTTTCTGTCGTTGTCGCTGTTTTTCTACCTTTTTAACATTTCTATCTCTCTGTCATTTTCGCTCTTTACAGCTTTCCTCCTCTGTTTCTGCTTTTTCCTATTTCTCTCCGTGACATTTCCTCTCTAAATAGCTTCTGTGGCCATTTTTCTGTGTCATTCTGTCTCTGGTGCTTTTCTTCCTCTTTATACTTTTCTCTACCATTGCTCGTTTTTTTTCGTTAATTTTACATTTCTCTCTCTTTGTCTCTGCCACTATATTCCTCTACTTTTTGTTACTTCTTGTACTCTATACTATAAAAACAAAACTAAATTCACCACCATTGAATCACTGAGACTAATGTACTACTTATAAAATAATGAAAAAATATTTGTATCTGCAATCATCATACTTCATGACGTCTTTCCTCGATAACTGCGTGCAAACAACCTCTAACAAAACTGCTACAATTAACGGATCGAAATACACATATCAAATTTCCACTCATAATGACGGAGCGATTACTTTCGTAAACGATTATTTCATAAAACAAGGATAACGATGATTAGAGGTAAAATGAAACGACGCTGCGCCAACTTCATCACAGGAATAATGATAATATACTTTTATACGACATTATAAAATAAGTAATTGTGTTAAATCGATTGAATTTATTTTTATAACAATATTATTGTTTTATTACATTGTGAGAACAATTTTGAAAAGTCAACGACAAGGTATCTCTGCTTCTATCATGTTTTTGTAAAAGATCGAACGAATGAGACGTTGCCCTTCTCGATCGAACATCCTCCTGATAGAATCGCGAATGTTTTCGAGATCTCACGACTGGCTGATGATGTTTAGACCTAAATTTTGTGAATTCGGAATTGATTCGGTCGTTGTGAAGTATCGAATCGTTTTGGATATTATTTGTAGTTGAGAAAGCTCAATAGTCTTAATGGATGCAATAATTTTGAATGTTTTGGAAGTCTTGAAAATCTTGATACTAATCTTTTGTAACGAAGCATGTATGCCGATAGATAGATTGAAAACTATAGATTACAATTATTTTCATCTGTATAATCTTATTGTTAGTCATTTAATATTAAGTAAATGCAAGGATATGCGAATTTTTAATGTATGTGACTATTATATTCTGTGTAATTTTATAGTGTTATGAATTTTACAGAGTTAGAATAATTATATATCTAGTTTTATGGAACAACCGTATTTGAACGATGACATAAAAATTGAAATTCTTTGTATAGAGAAAATCGAAATCTTTTTTACCGTTCCTTTTGTTTTGCATTAAATTCTTTCATTTTTCGTATTATCCAATATATCAAATAATTGTGAGTATTGGTAGATCTTCAATGTAAACTGAAATTATTATTTGTGAAATGTTGCTGACATTTAGACATAGAAATTTTTTCAATGATAAAGTTTTTCCATTATTATGTCGATTTCAATAAAAAATGAAAGATACATCCTCTCTATCATTTCTGCATTAAGAAAGTTTTAATTATGGTAGAACCCTTAAACACTGACGTAAACAGCGATTAATTCAAAATATTTGCATACGCTAAGCAAATATATTGAAAGAAATAGGAAAGAAATCGCTAAACATAATCACTAATATTTGCATAATAAAAGAGAAGAGTCAAAAAAACTGTGTAATGTTATTAACTCGGGTAATATTTAATACAATATAGTCTGTCTCCTAAAGGATTTATTACCTCAAGATGCCAAGATACCAAGATTTTCAAGAATTCCTGCTTCGAGTAAAAAGTGTTTCAAAACTATCATCGCACGTACAGTAATACCTTGCATAACACTGTTTCTAAATTAGACATTGTGTGACGTCATTCATTGATTAATAATTGCAAGAATCAACAGTTGTAACTGCAACATTTGCTTACATATTCTAAATTTTTTAAATCTCCGGTTTTAACCGAAAAATTTTACTATCAGCGACGGCTTATGATAGCACTTCTACTACTACAATTTTCGAAAAATAAATATTCAAAGAAATACACTCTCGTTACAATACAACAAAGAAAAGAAATTTTTCGCTGTGCTTTATTTGACAAGAAGCCATTGTAAGCAATAATAAGTCTTCATCAACTCATTTACAGTGTAAAACTTTTTCAGAACTAATTAATAGTACCATTCAAGGTATTACATTATGTATAGAGCCTTCCGTAAAATATGGATTTAACTTAAGAGATGAATTCCTCACAAATCGTTAGAAAATATCATTTGCCATATTGTCTTTAAATTGCAATACTTCTATCGAATTTACATCTTGTTCGTCGAACGTTTGAGAAAGTTGTCTATGTAGCAGTGGGCTTGAATACAGACCTTCACTTGTTCCGTTGCTTATCTGCGTTTTTTAATTATTCCCGGTGTTATTCGCACTTGCTTCCAATCCAAACTCTTCGATAAGTATGCGAAAGGTCGACGAACATGATACAAAATAGCTGCAAAGTGAAACGAAGTATGGAACCTACAGTCCGACAACTGAAAGAATGCCAGGGACTAGCGAAGTCTCTCGTTTTCAACAACTTATTCCCATTCATTCGTTTTTGAAATTCCCAAATCCATTCTCTCAAAGTAAACACACCGCATAGTCTTTTACTTTAGTCGACTGACTTTGAGGATACTGAAAAGGAAATGGCGGGAATAGATGGTTAAAAATGAGACCCTCTGCTACTCCCTAGTCATCTTTCAGTTGTCGAACTGTACGATCCGACAAGTAAGAGATGGATAGGGACCGACGGAGCCTCTCGTTTTTCACCGGCTCGTCCAGGCTTTTTGTTTTTGGAATCATCAAATCCAGTATCTTACAGTAAATAAGTATGTAAAATGTTTACTTTAGAAGATTCAGTTTGAGGATTCCAAAAATGAAATGGCGGGAATAGATGGTTAAAAACGAGACCCTCTGCTACTCCCTAGTCATCTTTCAGTTGTCGAACTGTACGATCCGACAAGTAAGAGATGGATAGGGACCGGCAGAGCCTCTCGTTTTCAACTGACTATTCCGAGCATTTCGTTTTTGGAATCACCAAATCCAGTTTCTTACAGTAAATAAGTATGCAAAGTGTTTACTTCAGAAAATTCAGTTTGACAATACTAAAAATGAAATGGCGGAAATGGCCGGTTGGAAACGGGAAATTCCGTGGCTCTCTAGCCATCTCTCAATTGTCGGACTATACTGTACGGAACTGTGAAGGTAACGCTCTACTGTGATTAGTCAAAGCTCATTAGGACGTACTTGGTAGACAGCCAGGTGAAAATAAAAGACACGCATTTCTATTATTATCCTAAACATCGCATCTATTTATCTAAATGGCAGGTAATCTGACAGGAAAGAACAAAGTTTCGTTTGTCTCGTGCAAAATACAAAATTTTAAATTCTCAGCTCTGAATGGTACGTTGAGAGATAAGATGATGGTACATTGTTTTTAAATCGGAGCTGCATAAAGAAAAAGAGAATTGTTCCTTGTCCCTGTCAGCTTGAGTAATTACAATACAATACGAATGTCCCTATTTAGACGAATTGTCATCTTCGGTTAGATTTGTTATGCGTAGAACTCTGACATGAAACAGGGAACGCTAAGGGCCTAAAATCAGGATTTCTTCAGTAGATTTGACTAGAGCAAACAGACAACTCGCCCTTTCTCTGCGCCATTTCATTTTGGAACTGCAGTCTGTCTAATAAGAGTAGGCAGTAGACATAAACAAGTGCTCGTGATCGATACATCAATGGAACAGGGTCAGATTAAGTTCCAAATCTCCACAAATTGGATACCATAGGAAGCCATCACAACCTCGTATTGACAAGAGCTGTTCGATAGACAGACAATGAATGCAATCACAGTAGCTGAACATACTTGTTCATGTTTACTAAAGCTGGCAACAAGGGAATTGGCACGCGGTAGTGCAGAGAAACATCAACCCTTTCCGCTCCGAATTATTTTATTAACTTTTCGTCAAATAAGTAAACATAATCTCGGAAAATTGTCTACCGTTGATTATTCCTTTTAAGTAAATACTAGAAGCGGAATACTTGTGTCAAGATACAAAATTTTCATTGTTTTTTTTTTCAAGATACAAAAATTCGTTGAAAGTTTAGTGCCACAGAAAGCTATGTCAATAAAAGTTATGTTTCATAACAATATAGTGGGGTGCCTGACGAATTGTATATAAAAAGAAATTCGAAACTAAGTAAACAACAAAAAATAAAAAGTACAGAAAATGAAATTCAACGCGATGAAGGAGTGAAAACTTTTGCATTTAATCAAATTGAGACTTATTTCAAAATGAGCAGATCTCTTCATTCAATTGGTTATGTCTTAAACTCGGCCAAAAAAAACACTTCTTTCGTCGTTCACTTAGAATTCTGTCATTTGAAACGAGTCATTCATTCTATTAATCATGCATCCGGATAGCAATTTGTGGCTCTTCCGGCACATAGCGCATAAGAATCCAAAATACGTATGAGCAACGTATGTTTCTAGGCATCTGACAAATCAGATCAGAGTTCTTTTCGCGTGCCATCAGTCCTGCTGCCAGCAGTACCTATAGTCCGACAACTGAAAGATGGCTAAGATGTGGCGGAACCTCTCGTTTTCAAACGCCTATACCAAACATTTTGTTTTCGCAATTTCCAGACCCAACCTCTCAAGGTAAACACTACACATAGCCTTTTCCTTTAGGAGGATGGGTTGAGGAATTTTAAAAACGAAATAGAAGTAGTAATCGGTTGAAAACGAACGATTCCACTGCTCCCTTGCCATCTTTCAGTCATCAAACCGTACTCAAGTGCAGGAAACTCTACCATGCCATCACTTCATTTCTCTACTATACCTCGGTAGAAAATCTTCCATCTTTCATTTTCACCATATCACACTGAATTATCCGCAAAATTACATACACAGCTTATCGGAAGTTCCATATACCCCAACCTTAATAAACGTTACTCCACCATCGTTAATTACATCCTCCACGTGTACACCCAACGTGAAAAGTTCGCAATACAGCATCATAATCTGCAGGGTCGTCTCTGTGAATCTAGATGTGCAGTATTATATGTACCCATAAGAACATCATTCTATTTCCTTATTTAAAACTTACCGGAATAATTCATAGCGCAATTTGTATTAACGATAAGAGAACCCACGTTCGAGAAACGCGACGAGGTCGTTGCATGTTCGCGTCCATGCGAATCGTGCGCAAGAAGCGAAGATAGGAAAAGAGAGAATGCGAAAGAGGGAGGGTGGAAAAGTCGAACTAGTATAACGAGTATAAAGCCGTACAACGTAGGTTGTAATATCTCGGTATCTGCTCATGCTCTATATAACGTTTTACGCTGTAGAAGTTATCCAGATGTACAATACTTTGTGCGTTTCAAGCAAAGCTCATCAATGCAAGTGTATTAAGGAACTTAACACGTACCCGTTGTTCCAAGAGAGTGCTAATATCAAAGACACAGAGCAGAATTTCACGGCTGCGACGTTTTGAACTTTTGTATTTTCTACGACGTTCGATTTTAGACTACACCCATTCTTTCAAGAGAACTTTTTTAATAATCTCTTTTTTTAATAAACGATTAATCGATGCAAAATGAACAAAAAAAAAAGGAAAAAGTAGTAGAAGCTTTGGAAATCTGCTCTGTCGTCTCGTTATATTCGATCGTTGGAGGATTGAGTCTGTTGACTCTGAGGTATTCTCCGATAGTGAAGTTTGTCGCGATTTTCGCAGAATTTCGTGGGAACTGGGTACGATGTAATTTGTTTTTAATCTTTAACGAACGTCGAATAGCAATACGAAGAGAAGCGAGATAGAGAGGAGAAACTTTGCGATACGTGAACTCTTTATTATTCTGATATGCTGAAAGTTACGAGTGTTTCCTTCTGCGCGCGTGTCAGGCTGAAAGGAAGGATTTGTTCAATGGATCAATCAGTCGTGCGTCTGTTACGTATTCTTTCGATTAAATGCGAGAACGAGGACGTCACGATGCTAATTTTAAGGCAGACTTTGGACGATGGACGATTACTGTTGATATTCATATTGTTGATAGTTCATTTCTAATAATGAACTCGTCAAAATTCGAATTTTTGATAGTTTTGAGGAGCTGTTCATTCGCTGATATTGATGTGATCAATTGGAGAGCAAAAAACGTTGATAAATTAGACTGTGCAATTGCATTAAGTGTATTATAAACTTATAATTAATTATCTTACTGTCTGAGGGGATTCTAGTTTGTAATTATTCTTAGTAGAATCTTACGTTAGGAAATATTATCCTTTATTCTATAAGAGGAGATTTATTTGCACGACGAAATCGTAGCTCAGAGTGAAAAGGAGTTAAAAAATGTGTGTTTGAAATGTCATTGTATAAAGAAATATTCATTATTTGGAATTTTTATTCGATATGAAATATTTCTAACGTGATATTAACCCTTTGGTCACTGTAGGGAAGTATAATTTCCACCAGATTTAAAATTTTCTCTATTGAAATTGTATAGTCCCGATATGTATGCAAATTGCTTAAATCAGTGTTTTATAGTTAGATATTCGACCCAATTATTTGATCTTTGATCGGCAAGAAAATGCCAGAATTGTCAAAAATGCACCTATTTTTAATAAAAAAATACACAAATAGTAATTAATTTTACGTAGAAGTAACTTAGGGTTCAAAGGGTTAATATTGAAGCACTCCACTTCAAATCGCAAGGCTACTGCGAGAAATCTGAATCCTTCGGAGCTAGAACTGGCAAAAAGAAAATCTGGAACTCCATCAATTAGAGAAATACTTGTACCTCCTTCGAAATTGCCATTTTAGAAAATATTCTTCATGTAATACGAATATCATAACGATTAATCTGTAGCTGTAATCCTCTAAAAAAGATCAAAGGTTGTGATCGAAGTTCAAACAGTAAAAACATTAAAAGGCGCCTGATGTTAAAGATAATTAATTCTCAATTTGTTAAAGTTGATGCATCGGTTCTAGAATATTTGTAATATTATACAAACTACCTATCTTTCATAATTAAATAACGTTTATATCGTCGAAACACGAATAGTCAAAATTGACAATGAGTTTGTTAATAGAAATGGAAGCTCTTCAATATTGATATCGAAGTTAATAATCAATCGTCCGAGAAAGGCTTAAACGTCGCGGTGTTCTCGCCGCGATTACTTTCGAGTTTACTCTGTGATCGGCTCCGCAAAAGCCACGAATAATTTAAAAACTTGGAAGCAGAGGAGGAGAGAAGATTTTAACGTATAAGATACACTGGTTTCAGAACAACAAATTTTATGAACTACTTTGCGATTGGATTCAGAACAAAGTGCATAGAAATTCGCGAAATTTGCCAAAAACTATGGTGATTTCTTCAAAATATTATTTATACTCATTTTTCAGTACTTCAGACGTTAGATTGTAATTTTGCCAGTATTTTTAAAAATCTCTTGTCTAAAAAAATACCATTAGTATATTTAATTTTTCAATTATTGATATCTATGATCGACTGCTCCTTAAGTAATATATATTCTAATACTTGCAACATTATTTCTAATATATATTTGATATGAAAGAAGTATGTGTGAAATTTATTATCAATTAGCAATAACCAATTTTTACTTTTAATGTAAACCGTACAAATCTTTTTCACAGAAGTAAATTATTTGATTACAATTGTAAGGTCCTTTTAGGTGAAATTTTATGTCCAAAAACAAAATGTAAACTAACTTCGCAGGTAATTTTATTAGATCTTTAGGAGTCATCTACTCGGAGCCATCTCTGACGTTATCTATGAGCAACTTGGCGGCAACTCTACTATTTGCTGCCTTGTTCCATTTCAATAGAAACGTTCATGGAAGCATACATTTCTTAAAATGTTACGGTGCAAAAAGTTCATTTTCTGTAATCACTGATAAATTCGAGGGTTCTCTCAGAGAGGGCACCGAGTGATACGGCAGATTTACAATGTCCCTTCAGATGTACATGTACATCGGAATACAAGGGCAAAATTCAAAAATTTATTTAATACTAGATCTACAGAAACCGTCAAATTGACAAATTCTTACTTTTTTAGAATCGGTTTACAAATTTGTCGGGACGCGGTGCGATAGATTCATATATACTTGATAATATGCAAATTACTTAACTGACCGTCTAATTTGTCGGTTGATTCTTCTTTTTTAATTTACTTATTTTATACATTTAAATTTAACAGATTTAGCACCCGTAAATCGAGTGTTAACATTATCAATAACTATCTTCTACACTTTTTCGCCAATTTCAAAAAACAGCAGAACTCTTATTCGCAATTTCGTGTTCGAGCCAAAAACGTTATCTTCTCCCTTCTTCCGGTCGTCTGAAATTGGTCGTTCGAGTCTCGTCCAAAAAGAAATGGAAAAAGGAAGTCGTAAAAGAGGCAAGGGAAGTATATCATATATACGTGTATAATATTCGACAAGAGCCACCGCACCAGGCCAACGCAATCACGCAATATCTCTTTCAAGGTCGGCGGAATATGACTCGTAATTGATAAATAAATTTGTAATCGTAGCCGTAAATCGATCGATAATCGTAGCTTAATTAGCGGTAAACGATATAATAGAGTTTATTTTTTGGTCGCAAAATATTGTTATAATTATATATTTAGCCGTGTCGCATGCGAACGACGAAAGCTTGCTGCGACGTTTGTGCGTGAGCGATCGGTGTGAAAGGGAGGTCAGAGAAAGAGGTGAAAAGTTAAAGGAGAGAACGAGAATAGTTAATGTCCGAGAGAAAATGAGAGAGTGAAATAAAAATGAAAAGAGAGAGAGAGAGAGCGAGCGAGAGAAAGAGAAAAAGGAAGGAAGAAAGTGAGAGAGTGAAATGGAACGTATTGTAAAAAAAAAATGCGAAGAGGAAAGATAGTCCGTGCATAAACGAGCGTTTGGTTACGTAAGATTAATTGCCGCGTTTTCGTTAATTGTTACGATCATTTAACGAAGGCAACCTGACGATTTGCACCAACGACGATACTGTGACACGTGGATATATTACGATATTAAGAGAAAAAGAAAATTGTAAGCTAGTGCTGGTATTTGTGCGAGAATACTCGAAGGAATATTATATCGTTTGTAATCACTCAAATAATCCATCTTATCGGGCGATTGTTAGTTGCAAATGCTAAGAAGATTACTGAATTACGAACAAAAGAAGCACAGTAACGACAATGTCACGTTTTCTCCTTTTCCTCAAGGTGATCACGGTCGAGTGTCTTTCGAGTATTGGGAACTAACTATAAGTAGCCAACGAAATGAAGTCACTTGGCTGGAAGTACTGGAAGATTGTCCACGCACCGCCTATTCCCATCATATCGGCCCTTGAAAACTAAATTTGACGAATGACAACCGAAAACTAAACACTTATTGCGTTATCAAGTGTTTTTTCGCCCAGTCGAACGTTAGAATCGAAAATACGTCAGGGCGAGCGATGTATCTATAGTCCGACAACAAAAAGATGGCTAAGGATCGGAGGAGCCTGCCCATTTTCAACAGCCTATTCTCGCTATTTAATTTTTGGAATCACCAAACTCAGCCTCCAAAAGTAAACAACTATACGGAATGTTTAATTACAGAGACTAGGTTTTGGTATTTTAAAAACGAAACAGCAGGAATAAATGTTTGAAAACGAGAGATTCGGCCATTTCCTAGTCATCTTTCAGTAGTCGAATTGTATCCGTCGAGCGGATCAGAGTAAAACACTTATGAAGTGACTTCTTTCTCAAGGTCAATGATATAAGTCGTCAAGGGAATAAAGTTACTTGGCTTGAGGTAAGGTGTAAAGGGAAACCGTCCTCGCACCGCCTACTCCCATCATATCGATCCTTGAAATCTAAGCTCGGTCAATAAGAACTGACAATGAAACACTTATTTCGTCATCAAGTGTTTTTTCGCCCGGTCAAACGTTCAAATTGAAAATACGCGAGGACGAAAGATGTCTCCATCCGTTGAGCCAATCAGAACAAAGCACTTATCAAGTGACTTCATTTGGTGGGCCAATAATACTTTAAGTATACGATGATACAGTGGATGCTCGAGTAATCGATAAATCTCGCTGAAAGCTCAAGTACTTGAGTCAACTTCTCCACGTGTATTCGAGTATTCGGAATTTTTATCATTTTAACTGGCGAAGTTACACCAGAAAATTTTTTTACTGTAATTTAATTGATAAAAGCACAGGGTGATTCCGTCGTCAGACGAGCAATTAACTGGTTTTCTTCAACGACGATGGAATTGCTCGTTTGCTGGATTACTCGATGGTAAACCTTTAAGGGTAAGAGAAAATATTAGCACTAGTTTGAGACCCGTCTCGCGCATCGTTTTTATCTTCTTTAACCTCTCGCTTGCGAAAATTGACTGAATCTCGTCATGCAGATGAGAGCAGAAAAATAAAAAATGCACTCGCAACGGAAATTAAGTGCAAAAATGAATATGAGTCATTGAACAGATTTCCTGTCACCTTGACTAGGTAGTTCGATGTTGATCGATGGAAAGAATATAAGAAGAATCGAAAGAGGTTAAAGAATCTTCGTCCACGTGAATGTTGTTTCTATCAAGCATCGCAATGCGCGAAGATTAGCAATGTAAATTAGTAAATTCTTCAGCACGAGGCGGATCTTGGAAGAACCAGAAAAACGAGCGAAAACGAACGACATTTTCGCGAGGCAAACTTCTTTAATTTCCGACTGTTTCTAAGTGGAAATAATTAACGATTTTATAAAACTTATCAAGGCCAATCGTCATCGTTCTCGATCCAGTAGAACGACGGCGAAAGCTTCGAGATTTTAAGATTTACTGAATTCTCTCTATCGGAAACTTTTCCTCTTCCAGCAACGCGTTTAGTATAGTTTCCTAGTCTCGTCATGTTTTGTCGAGCGAAAGCGCTAATTCTCGGGAAGGAGTTTAATCAAAAAGTCCAGTCAGTAGGATTTCAGCTCGTTCGCCCTGTTCTTCGGGATCGGTAGATATTAGTGTGTACGTCCACGTCGCAAGGAATCGTGCGGTGGCTATATTATTGTGGCATTAGTAAAATTAGGATTCCAATTAGCGAGAAGGGCCGAGACACGTGCCGCGTAAGGAAATGTCGACTTCTGTTGCACTCTCATCATTCTCGTTCCTATGAGCAGTGATTTAATTTTATTCAAACTAGCTGTGCTCAGCTGCACGCTTCTGTGCCTCAATACAATTAAAGGGAAAAAAAGAAAGCGCGAATTTCAAATATATTTAATTTCACAATGCTTGTGAGTCTACAATATTTTTTGTTAGTAACACGTTAAACGCCACTAATAATTCGTTCGTATTATCATTTCTACTGAAGTGATACTTTTGCTATTAAAATTCCATATTTGTAAAGTACAAACTTTAAAGACACTAATAGACATATATTCGGAAGGATTTTATCATTTGAATGTCAGTATTTAAATACTGAATGGGTAAGAAAATTTGTATTTATTATAATTCAAAAGTTATATGAAATTTCATTTAATTCAATGCTACGTTGTGTCAGAATTTCAAAGCCATTGGTGAAGAACTTTCGGAAATTTAAGATTTGGAACAAAGGAACATTTAAATTTTTATTTGCATGGGAGAAGGTGCATTCTGCACTTAGGTGCAGAAGTCTTTGTCCTTTGGCTGGTAACACTGTTGCTGATTGATTATATTACTTGAAAGCTTAATGTTGCTGGAATTTAATGTGATTTATTCAATTTCACGTTAACGATATAAGTCTAATATTGGGAACGGGGTGATAGATGTATTTACTATGATGAAAGAAGTATTTTTTGCATAATTCGGTAAGCTAGATATTGTTTTGTTAGCTTATTGCTTGCAATTTCAGGATATTCTTTGTGGCTATTTGTTTGAATTTTTTATCGAAGGTTTACAGAAAGTATTTGAATTTCCATTTAACATGGCTAATAGTGGAATGCTTTTTGTTCAATGAGGAAATTTTCTATTTGTAAGTGAGTGTTTGTGAAATGAAAATAAATTCTTAGTAATTCATAATAATCTGAAGTGCATGATGAACAATATTTTCTCATTTGTATTTTTACAGGAAGCTAAGTAATCTTTTTTTGATTCGCGAAAAAGTATATGTGAATTAGCTTCTGATTAGTCGCAAATAAAAAACAGAAAAACTTTAACTCGTGATTGTTTGGTGGAATGGTAAACTTTTAAAATAAATCCAAAATATTGTTTTTAGAAAGAAAGGTGAAGTATGCTTCTGAATTTTCTTAAGTACTTTCGGTAAAATGTAATAGTATGCCAAATAACACTGTGATACATTTAATATCCATTTTAAATAGTTGGTATGAGATCATTGAATTAAAAGAATCAATCATTACAGATTTCTAACTGAGATATCAAATTCCAATATTTTGTTGATATATTTGTACAATAATGTTTTAACATTGAACGAAATGTTTGAGAAACATTTTATACACTTTTACATTAACATAATACACGCAGTGTTTGAATAATTGAAGTAGTAATAAATTAATAACTGTTGTTACCTTGTAACAGAAATTTGAAAAAACAATGCGCAAAATTCTCCAGAAAATTTACTACATTGTTTGTTATTCCTCGGTAAACGGAATTTTTGTAGCATTTGAAAAATTGACAATAGTATATTTTATATAAATAAATGTTAATATAAACATTTTAAGCGAAATATAAGTCTTATTTAAAATTTTTTGATTGCGTCGAATGATTTCAAGGTTTTCTGACGATTTTAAAATGATTTTAAAGCTAATAGTGAGATTTTGATCTGTTTCATGAATGACCAGAAAGCAAACTCCACTAAACTAAACAATCACGTTTGACAAACAAAAATTTTTTTTGTAAAACGTCTAAAACTTCAATTAATATGCGAATATCGAAATTCAATAAATTAAGAACTAAAACCGCGGATTAAGTTTACAAGACACATTACACCGGTGATATTATCGCTAATAACAAGAATATCACAAATGAATAATAAAAATCACTGTGACCGAAGATAATGAGAGTGCAACGAAATTATTTTAACCGATGTACGTATACACAACTACAAATATGTCTTCACATACGTCTAGAAGCATTTGCAAACAAACCAAAAATGCTTGTAATTTCCATAAGGACAAGATTTCAGAAATATAATTCGAACTTCGAATAAAAAAAAAAATACAAGCAATGTGCGACGTATATAAGTGCACATATTTGTACAAGTATATGTACATCCTAAGGCGGTAATAATTACGCTAAACTAACTAATAACACGCCCTAGACATTATGTCGTGGACAATTTCCTTCGTGACCGAAAAGGTGGCGACCTATCTCGTTGGGGCGATTATAAAAAAGTAAAAAAAAAGATATTACAAAAAAAAGTACATATACATATATAGATACACAGACACACACAACACGCAAACATGACACACGACACTCGCAGAAAGCGAATTAACGTTAGTAGAGAACTTGTACTTTTTCAAGCTCGTTTCTCGATCACACTATTATATTATAATTACCCAAAAGTAATTTGTACTATGTAACTATTACTATTTTTATGAATTTTTGTACATTTTTCTAATTATTTTGTATAATAATCCTTAGCGGAAAGAGTGGCAAGTCTGGCACCCAACCTTCCTCCATTAAAAAAAAAAGTGTTCAAAGCGGAGAGCGAGAAGGAGAGCGAATAACATGTGTTACATCGACGTAATAAAGTGACGAAAAGAGAAAAAAAAGTAATAATAATAATAATAATAATAATATTAATAATATTAATAATATATAATAACGGCTCCAGTACGGAAAAGGTGCATATTACTGTGTGTGTCCGAGGAAGTGTATCGCTGCGTGTGAGCGTTTTCCACGTGGTAACGTGCGTGCGCGGGTGCGAAAGCACCGAGGATAATTAAAAGTGTCGTAGGAGGATGGAAATTCAATTTATACGTAACAGGAGAGAAAGATAGAGAGAGTGTGAGAGATAGAAAAAAAGAGAGAAAGAAGTATGCAGGGCGTAAATCTTGAGAATCGAAAGAAAGCTATTGGATAACGTAGTCCATCACTGTTTGTCCGTGTAATTTGTCTGTCTATCTGTCTACCCGTCTGTCTTTCTGTCTGTCGACTTGCTTGTGATTTCATCTGCCAGCGTCTCGTTAAAGAATTGTTCTCTTCTACACGATCATCACTTTATCGTCGAATAAAGATGCGAGGAAAGAATTTTCGTTTTTTTTTTCACATTGACAAGGATAGTTTTACGATACGGTTTTGTTTGTGATATTTTTTCAGATTGCCGTTCGATATATCAAGAGATTGTTTGAATGTAAGTCGAAAGTTTGGAGCAGTGATAGGCAAATTACGACGAGATACGATCTACTCAGTAATTCTATACGGTATGCTGTGGATTTTAACACTAGAACTATCGATTATTAATTGAGTAGATTTCAAGATACTAGATAACTGCTTGAGAAGAAAAGGAATTTAATTCGGAAGGAACTAAATTGATTTAATGTCTCATGGTTTACAAGGTAGATATAGAAAATTAAACGGGATACAACCTCGAAAGGTTTCAGCAACTTTATTAAAAAATTCAGTACAAGTCATTTTGAGGCCCTTGGTAGATCTAGTGTTAAAATCATAGTATAGAAATTTTCGATTTCACCGTTTTAAGGAAATAATATTTTTTCGAGATCTTATTAAGGTTTACAGTACTTTATACTAGCCTGCTAAAAGATTTTTCTTTGTTTTTTGGTCTGCTCTGAAAAGAATTTGCCCATCACTGACCTAGAGTCACGGTCAACGTGTAGACGTTGAAGAGAAGAGTGAAAGATTGTTGGAAGATGTTGGGACGTTGGTGATTTGTGAAATAATCGAGATGCAAATGGAGAAGTTTTTGGTGAAAAGTCATTCGAGGTGAAAAGATGCATAAGAGACACATAGAAAGAGAGAATGAGAGAGAGAGAAAGGTGGAGAGAGAGGTAGACAATATACGAGAGAAACATTGGCGAAAAAGAACGAAGCCTCGCGTACGAACGCTGTAGTCGAATGTGTGAACCTCCTTCGTAATTTGACGACGTGTTTGTTATTAATTATAAGAGTCAATTTTTCTTTTTTTCTTGAATTTGAAATGCTATAAAATAGATCAATTCTTTCATGGAATACACGCTCTCCTCACTTTGCCTGTTCCCTTCGAACGAGTTTCAGCTTGTTTCCGAAAGAAGTATCCTCTTGTTGATTCTACAGTATCTGTCCTTTTACATATTATATCAATAATAACTGATCTTTCTGATGATAAAAGAAGTGCTCATAGTCGACAATGTCGAAAGAAGATTTAACCAGTTAGCTGTGTTTCACGAGTATACTCGTCATGCGTCAAAACTACCACTGGTTATTTAAATGGTAATTTAAACGAAAACTAGAATATATTCGTAAATTTCAAGATATTGGGAATATTTTGAGGCCATGACGAAATAAAACGAATAACTAAAGGGTATAAATAATTTGAAATAGATTTATGCTCATCTCTCGATTTTCGTGACCCCAAAATTCAAAAGAATTTTCGCCACAGTTAACTGGTTAAATGCGTACTACTGCAAAATGAAATATTGCAAGTGTTACGTGCAAACGTTACTCATTCAATCCGTTTACTACGAACGAAGTACAATGATTGTTGACCTTCTACCCTCGGCGGTGATTTTTCGGAGATATATTATATGTCGATTTTACCGTAACTCGGATGATTCTGTACGTATTATTATAGGGCATCCGTGCATTATTGCAGCCATAGGTAATTAGAAAAAGAATTTAGCAACATTTATACATTTTGGAACAACAAGGTTAGTGTAGGAATAATTCAATTTTTAACTAAACTTTTCTATGTTCACTTTGAGAATTATCGAAATATTTTGTTAAGATTAGCTTTTATTAAAGGCAATTACTGTCGTTATGATGATGTAAATACTGGAATAGCGTTGCAGTATTTATATTTGTTCACAGCAGGAAAGTACTCTATGGAAAATATAGAATAGCGTGGAACAGAATAAAATACAGTATAGAGGTAGATTTATAGTTAGAATGTAAGATTTCTCAAATTATGGATTGATCTTGATTTGTAAATAAGTCTTAATACTAACGAGTTGCTGGTATGCATGCCAATGAATAATACCGAGTGTCAAAGGTCAAAATCTACTTCCGCCTCGTGCGATATTATAATGTAGAATATATTGTGTTTATAATAATTTACAACAAATGACAGAGCAATGTTATTCTATTGACAGTAAATGTCCCTTTTATCTGACCTCTATTCGTAAGAATTTAAAGAACACTGAAACTTGAAATATCTCAATTAATGCAATAGATTTAAAGTTACTCGAATTACAATTTTCTGCACGAATTTGTTGATTATAGATAAAGTTTTGAAATTTCTTATATAAATTACAACTACTTATAACGTTTTGAGAAGATAACTTGAAAGTTTCTGGACGTTAAAGCGGCGTGATAAGTATCATTGATAATTATTTTATCAGTGATGTAATTATCATACTTTCGGAAATGAAGAAGGTATGTAAAAGTAAAGCGCGCGAAAAGTATCCGCAGAAACGTCAGTTTTAGATCGGTCTAGATGGATTAATGATTAGAATTTCGATGGAATGCAGAAATGATGGAGCTTGATCCTAACGATTCCTCGAAATCCTTCTGTGTTCCCGTCCAGACGGAAAATCGATTGTATAATGTATAAATATGTATAGTGTCTTTAGAGAATCGTACCAAGAGTCGCGATATTTCGTATACTATTCTACTCTCACTTGGTATTTATGTAATTTCTCGATTTTTGTTCGTTTCTACTCCTTTTAGTACTTTAATAAAATGCGTTTGTTAAGAATTGATACGACGCACGCTTATGTTTTAATTGCATTTCCTTTTCCGTATTGCAACGATAAGTTTTGCACGACACACGAAATTTGCATGTCCAAAGAAGAAGATATGATTTTTTCCTCCAATCTTTCTACACTATTTCAGTGACGATTGTTGTTTTAAACATTGAAATACAACTTTCTATCATTGTATTTTAACACGTTGAATGCGTATATTTTAATTTCTATGTTTTCACTGTAATGATACTTTTCTATTAAAATCGTATTTCTGTAGAATAGAAAATATTCAGGAAAAAATAATTATATCTATAACAGTACTTCATTTTCTTAATGCCGATATTTAACACTAGATCTACGGAAGCTTTCAAATTGACGGTTTTTTTAGAAACGATTTCCAAAATCATAGAGACGCGGTAATATTGATATTTCACATGTACCTTATAATATGTAAATTATTTAACGGTTCATTTTCTTTGCCTGTTAATCCGTCTTTTTAAGTATAACAGATTAAACGCCCATAAATCTAGTGTTAAATGTGACATGTACATTAATAAACTGGTGACTAAAAATTCATAAGAAACAGTGAATTTGATAGCGGTGGTCATGAATTATCCCCATGACATTAAACGTATTTAAATGGCAGAGATAAAATTTTCATGTTTTTCTCTATGAATTTTAATTTTATTACATGTAATACTTGTCAGACATTTAAAATATTAACTTACATTTTTCCCTAATTGTAAGTCGATCAAAGATGTATGGGAATTATATATTACAACTATCGTATGTTGTTTTAAAACATATTTTCATTTTTGTTTTAATGAAACATTCAAATGACAAGTTAAGATAAAGAAGGCAAGTTGTCTTTTTATTTGTTTCGATAATCAAGACATTTTAATACAACTCGGTGTCCATATGGTGTGCTATGGTGCTCTGTCCAGGAGATACAGCTTCAAAAACAAGGTAATTATATTCAAAATTTTACTGTAACTTGTTCGCACTTTATTTCCGATTTTATTTATGCACTTTATAGTGCCTAGAAAAAGTAGAATTTTAGATGTAAAATTTTCTCAAAAATACTATTAGGTACATAGCATTTATTATCATGATACAATAGCATAATTGTTATATATCATAAAGTATCAATGAGGTATGATTAATTGTATTTTTGTTATGTAAAATAGGTATATAAATTTTACGATTCTAACGACATCATTCGCGTAGAGTCTGCAGAGTGGTTAATTTTAGAAAAGGAAATCTAACAATCAGTTGGAGAATAAATACTTAATTTAGCGGGAAAGAGACGAAATTTCTGAAAAACTTCTTTGACTCGTGCCTTTGTCTGTACACGATGCGTTTTGCAGTCGTTCCTAAGTACAGGCTGGCAACTGAAAGATGGCTTGGGAGCCCAAATCCCTCATGTTCAACCGCCTATTCCCGGCATTTCCTTTTTGGAATTCTCACACTGAGTCTCCTGAAGTAAACATTCCGCATAGTCACTTATTGTACAAGGCTGAGTTTAGGATTTCAAAACGAAATGACGAGAATAGGCGATTGAAAATGAAAGCCTCCACCGCTCTCTAGACATCTCTCAGTACTCGGACCATACTGTGATGCACCAATTTGCAGAAATAGGTTTACTATGCAGAAAATTTCAAAATTGGAAAGCTTTGATGAAAATGAACTTGAATGTGTATTTATCTCGTTAAATGGATAAAAGTCAATACAAGTGATAGAAGAACAAATCCGGAAACCTACATGCAGAGCATGCAGAAAGTTTTACGTTTCACAGTCGTTTTACAAAGTAATTGGCGAAATATTTGAAATGCCACAAAGAGTATATTATGAAGTTTTGCCACTAAGTAGTTTTTGGAATTATTTTAAATTTTTATTTCAATTTGATATTGAATTGCTAATGCTGAAAACACTCGCAATTTCTATAGAATGTTAAATACAGTTCAATAAAAGCCTTGGCATTGAAGATTTTTAAAATTATGAATTTCAATTCAAGGAATTGTCGGCTTTGAACATGCTAAATTTGTTAATATCATTTTTTATAGATACTAGTTCTTTATGCATAGCTTGATGTAAAATTTAAAAGATTTATTTCAAATATATCTACACGTAGATATATTCTATACGGTTTTAAGCGGTATTTTGGCGAAAAGATCTTGGAAAAGTGGAAACCACCTTCTTCATTCTGCAAAACTTTTACTTAAAGCAGTGAATACTAAGGCATTATTTTATATATAAAAACTATCGAAATTCTCCATATTTTTCATACATTGAGAAGTATGTAATCCCTATGAGAAAAGTTGAAAATTCATATATAATCTTGAAGTCATAATAAAAATATAGTAATGTATTGTTCTCCAAATACCGTAATTGATAAGTGCCTAAAGAATTAAGCACTCTTACTTTGGAAGTTGAGTTTTAAACAAACTGGAGGAATGTAATTTCAGGTTACTTTTACTTTTATTGTTCAAAATGCCAAATTGCAAAAGAATTTTATCGCATAACTTACTACTAATACTCCCCAATGTGCTATAAATCAGTTTCCTCAATAAAAGCTACGTTCGCAAAGTAGCTCTCGATAACTGGCATAAGCCAACATATATTTTCAAACAATAACCATAAAACAAAATGAAATCACCATACCCAAGAAAGAAATAGCCGAAGAACGAAGAAATAATTGTTACAAATCAACCGGACACGTATTTTCGAATATCGTTTTTTTATTAACGCTTTGTCAGTTACAATTTTGATTACATACATATAATGTGGATTTTTCTTTAAACACATGTTGCTATGATACAAATGACGAGGATAAAAATTTGGAGTGCGTAAAAATGTAATTAGATGACAATTTTTTTTTTTATTACTTCATTGGTCATGGCAATAGGCCAACTTTGAATGTATATTAATATAATATACCGAGGTGGCCCATGTCCACTAAGAGGGTAAGTGTAATTATCCTTGATCGCATTAAATCCATCCCTAATTAGCTAAGATTTTTCACTTTTTTTATACACTATAATCGGTGCGCATTCGTCGCTCAGGACTGGTCCAGTTATTAGCGATTGACCGACGCGCTGATCAAGAATCTCGTGTTTCTTTCACACCGACCACACAGGCACGGATTAGTGCCAAATTCAGAGGACGATATTTACAGAAGGACAAACGTCTTGCCGACGCATTCGGTATTTCCATGCGGACGTCACGCTTTTATGTATGTATATATACACACTCGGTGCACTCTTTCGTTCACTCTTTCTCTCTTTCACTCTCTCACTCTCTTTCTTTCTCAACATCATCATATTACATAATATATTCATTGTCGTTGCACGACATTCAACCCCTCGAGTCTTGGATGAAGTATTATTTGCAAGAATAATCGCCATTACGACTAGAGGGCATTCCTTCGCCTGGAACAACGACGACCGCGGACGAGAAATGTTCTCGTTTTTAATAAGTTTTGTTTGCAGAGATGCGACACAGCGAAAGTATTGCAGTCTGGTAAGTTTAGGTGGAAAAAAGAGGAAGATGTGAGAGGTAGTATTTTATGAAACTTTGTAATCTTGTGATTCGATATTTTTTTAGTAGAATAAAGAAATTACTATTATATTATTTGCAAAAGAGAATATCTATGGGATTGAATCAAATTTAATGAATTTTACGGTTCTTTCGTCGAGGCAAAAATCGAATTAGTTAAAAAAGAAACAGATGTTTATTGGGAAATGTCAATTGACGTTTCTAACTTTAACCCCTTGCGATCTTAAATTAACATAATGCTTTGTCTGATTTATTCATTTTGGCTTTGATAACTATTACGACGATCAATTCCTTTTTTCTTTTTCTATGGAATTTAGTTGGAGTTTAGCATATCTGTATAAATATTACTGCAAGATACTTTTTTTTTTGGAAATTACTAAATTGCATATTATATTCATATGATAATGTAAGTTACGTCATTGTTTTGCATACGATAACATATTCATTTTTTTCCATTAATCAAACCCCCTACACTTTTAACCACATTCATCGAAAAAGCATAATTATTGAACAGTACTTTACTCATTATCAGTTAATTTTAATCACCTGGTAGCAAACTGGATAATCCTAACCGAAGACTTAAAACAAAATAGATTTAATAATAACGGAAAATGATATACCATCAATTAAATTACGCTTGAAATTTTTCCAAAGGCAGAGTGATTATTAATTACAACACCCTTCACTTTTCTACAAAGTAACCACCAGGGTGTCAAAAGACATTTACAAAGCTCTCAGCCTCTCAGATAATTTCTAAAAAAGACTCTCATATTTGAATAATGAAATTTCAATTTTTCAAAAATTCTAATCGATTTAAATCTCATCAAATTCCCATCAGTCGTACTACACTGTCTTGATTAACCAAATTATTATTATATTTCAAATTTATTACACATCAGACACATGTATCTTTGATTGCACGATGAAACAAATTGTAAAAAAAAACAAACAGAAATTTATATCCGAAACACGGTCACTTCGAGGTAAGACGCGAGGGGTTAAAATGTACCATGCTCGCCAACCCCCTCGGAAGAGATGGTAAGATCTCGATTATGTACAACACATCCGACAGGAGAAATTCTGACAAAATTTACGATCGAGACGGATGCGCCATATGAGCTTAGAAGGAACAAGGACAGAGAAGGTCTACTCGATCGTTGACGGTGTAAAAAAAAAGAAATGGCAAAAGCAAGAGGGTTTGGTCCTCTGAACTTGGAACGACGATAAGCTGCCTTCTTAATTTTACTCGTCACATCGACGACGAGTGGCACGTTTTGTTTCCACGTCTCTTATTTTCTTTTTTTTACCATTGTACACTGAATTGTCCATTTATTAACAATTTACTTTTGGAATACGAGTTTTTCTTTATCGTGGATCGAGAGAGTCGATTTCCAGGGGTTGAACACTAATCGGCTGAGATAAGTTGGGTTTGTCTTGGTTTGTGTGCCTTGTTCTTTCGAATTTGTAATTTATTTTACGAATATTAGGAGGAAATGAGAAATTTTGACGAATACGATTCGGCTGCTCAATCCAAAGGCCACAAGTAATGTTTTCGAGTACGATACTCCTCTCTTGTCCCTGAGCCAAAATTTACTTGGGACCTTTTTGACTCAGGACCGAAATTCGTAATGCATTTTGGATAAAGGGTAGAGTGCTTGCGACTGAGAAATGATCCATTTTGATACTTTTACTATAATCTAGTGGCTTACAGCTAATCGTTGCTTCTTTTTGTAACCTTTAACTTTCGACTACAGTCGACGCTTTTCGATCGTCCATTTTTTTTGGTGAAAATTGCTTGCAATAAGTTAACTTTGACGGTGATATCTTTTGTAGAAATATGAATACTTGAAACTTTGAATGTTACGTGTAATACGCTGTCGAGCAATGTGCGTTTAAATTCTCAAAATTAATAAGATTTATTACAAACCTTTTATAATAGAAAGAATCAATACACGAAATTGTTACCTGAAAATTGTAGGAATATAAGAAAAGTAGTAAAAATTAGTCAATTAGAAATTTCATTAGAGACAACATTAATTATTGAAAAATATACTCCGAATAAGCAAGATAAATACAATAGAAATCTACTATTGTTCACGTAAAGTCGGAAATTCCGCATGATGGAGAAAATGATAAAAAAAATCATTGAACAAAGGAATTCTAAACGATTTAGTTTGGAACTGACCTTCATGACTCACGAAATAAAAGAATACCAGAGTCTGTGTCAATACATTCGTTGAGAAGAGCGATATTTTTTTTTAAACGACCCACTTTTTATTTCTCATAAAAGGTTAAAAATAATTTATCGGTGATACAAAACCATGATCGAGTCGGATATACGTCGAAAGAATATCGCACGGAAGAACGATTTTTCCTTGCGGATTAGTGCAAAACCCCGTTCAACTAACTGTCTCCTTTATGATCGATACTTTCACTGAGCCCGCTGTTTCGTCGTCGCTTAATCGCCTCGCCGCGTTATTCTCCCTTTTTTTTACATAACTTTAAAAACTAGTTTGTATGATTTTTCAATCACCGGAAGACGGACGGCCAATTGTATGACGAGGGTTTTTCGCGTAGCTTTTTTTGCAAAGGTTCTCTCTTTCGCTTTTTTTAATTTGAATTCATATTTGCAAAATATTGTCCAAAAGATACCGAAAGTCATAGTAAAACCTCGTCACACATCGGCTGAATTTGCGCGTTTATAAAGTGCATTCGTGACGATTCCTTCGATTCTTGGGATTAGTGTCTTAATTTCAGTTTCAAGTAATTTTAACTTCTCAATATAATTAATATTAAATTCGTGGATATAAATGACCCTTTCAGTTGATATTGTTAGTTCTTGTAAGCTACATCTTCTTAGTATGTAACGTTATGGACTTCTACAAACAATTACGAATCAGAAATGTTAAAATTTACAGATAAAACATCGTGATTCGTGAAAAGTAGTGGTCATCATTTCGATTACTTTTTTTGGCACAGAAAAAAGCATTCGATAGAATCACTTTAAAAATACCACTGAAAGGATAAAAAATATTTTGTAACATCCAATAGAAAGTATGACCATTTCTGCGATGATATATTTCTAACACGTGTTAAAAATCGAGTTTATTGTGTTTTCAACTATATTATTTCAAGTAACAGCAAAAATGTACAATTTCGTGGGCTCATAAGGAGCAACGGTATTAAAAAATTCAACGGGAGGAATCCAAAAGAATCGGTCGATACACTCCTAGCAATGCAGGAAAACTGTCGTCGAATATATCCGTCTTCGCAGTAACATTTCGCACATCATCTCAACTTTATTCATACAATTATCACGAGGCTGATTTAATCGGCCCGCAAACAGAACTTCAACCCAGGCTGTCATTATCCCTCGGCTCCGTGTGTGCTTCGCTAACAATTAAAATTTTTCATCCTATTACTTATCATCTCGTGTATTTTTTTTTGTCGTTTAAATTCAATTCACATTATTAGGGTATAATAATTAATTAATTAATTATAATAGTGTCATTATAATTCGTAATAATATACAACATTTGTCAATAGATCATTTATCCTAGAACCCACCGCATGCTCGTGTCGAAATAATCATTTGCATTTGAAACTTTCTTCCTCTCTCCCTTTCCTTCGCATTCTCTCCAACCCCTTTCTCTCATTGCATTCGCACGTCTCCCTCTACGTTTCTCTATCTAAAATCCCTCAAAACATGCTCTCGCACAGGCATACTTTACGAAATAACCTTTTTCATCCTATTTCCATTTTCGCACACTTTCACGCTGTGGGACTGTACTGGCTTCACGCGTGGCTTACCTAACTAATTCAATGATTCCTTGTAAGTGTGAACTCTGAGTGTGTATCATGTGTGGTACGCGCGTGACAACCCCATTTTTGTTTTCTTTCATCGCGCGCGTCTATTCTCTCACTCGCTCTTCTCGCATTCGCTCTATCGCGTTTTCTTCATCTCCTCTCTTCTTTCGCTGTACTCGATATATTCCATCCCGCGCGTTTACTCGCTCGATGTGTCTGTCTCTTTGTGTGCTTTATTATCACTATTAATATTATCAATATTACATACATGTATGTGTACATATAAATATATATAAATATATACATATCACGTATATTCATTTATATATATTTACAGAAGCCGAGTACTGAATCTCAGGCCGCAAACCTTTACATCGTGATAGAAAACCGAACGGGTAGAAAGACAAAAAGAACTCGCGAGTCGTGCGATCAGACGCCATCCGGAAGAGACAGCTATCTTCAGATGATAGCTCGTGAGCCTACGTCTTGATTTCTTCGTTGAGAGAGAGAGAGAGAGAGAGAGAGAGAGAGAGAGAGAGAGAAGAAAGGAGAATAAGAAATCTTATACGGACAATCTTCGCCCACCCCCCGTGTAGATGTGTGTAACAGTGTTTGTGCATGACGCGTGTATACGATGACTTTGTACATATTCCTCCCAAGTTATACTATCCTTCACCGACGCCAAATGGTCGATGCAGTGGTGCGCCCAAAGTGCAACCGCCCGAAAGCGCAGAGTTCATGGACGTGATGAAACGCCGACGTTTGTGCCCCATACCGTAAACATCCATACCAGAGACTAATAATCAGCAGAACGTTAGTCCCCTCGATAGGAAAACGCCATTATCGGGGATGTGTGTGTTCTTCTTAACACATTCGCTGCCGAGTATAATTCGCGCGATGCCGCAGCACGATACGCTCGAACACGCCGATGTACAATGCTGGATGATACGTTTTATTGTGTTTGCTTTGACATTGCCGTCTTTGATTTCTTTTTTCTGCAGGTTATGAAATACGAAGCAACAGCAAATGGGTTAAAATCGTTTCATCTGCGAAGGATACTTCTCTGACGTGCTGCTCTTTGGACTAAGAGTAAGTTTCACAGGCAGAACGTAATTTTGGCCTCGAGCTTTTCATCGGGCTAGCGCCGTCAGATAAGAAGTGGAAATCTTTTGCGCGTGGTGCACATTCGCCCTTCGATTAGATCTACTTGTTGGATGAATGGAATACGAGGAATGACACTTGAATACACTTCCATCGAGGATCAATTCGTTTCGACTGACGTCGAAGTTTGTTGGGATGATTAAAATCGAGTAAATTTTACGATATGTCTCATTTTAAATATCAATTGAAGACTAAGTTGTTTGAATTGATAACATGAGACTTAACAAATGCAGAAAATTGAATATTTTTTAAGTTTTTTTTTTAAACGAATCAAGCCTTGATGGCAGCGTTATTCAAGAATGGACGTTAAGTGCCATTTTGAATGAGTATGTAAAAGTACTTTGAGCATGTTGAAGGTTGAAAGTTTTATTTTATGGGATTGAAGCAGAGCTCGTACCAACGTCATGCCTACGTGGTGATACTAATCAAAAAAGAAGCTAATAAATATACGTGTACGTGTGATGCAACGAGTCACGGTATAACTAGATGTTCCTTTCCTACAATTAAGTTTAGCGTACTATGAGCAACGACTCTGTTGTGTATGCGTTGAACTTTGAGTTTTCGTGAATATACGAAACTTCCATAAATCACTCGCATGGTTCACCTTGATTCGATTCACGACATTTTAACATCACATTTCGTACCCCGAAGACATATTATTTACGAAACGGCATTACTCGAAACACCAGGAACCATTTACTTTTTAGCGAGTTAAAAACGTGTCCCACTTCTCGTTTTTAATCAACGAGCGAAATAGCGCAATTGTGACTTCTAGATTCGAAAATTGCATCGGAAATGCGTGAACATCGATGATTTAGGAATATTAAAGAGTAACGACGATACGTGATTAGCGCTTTTACATCATCGACATAATGCCCCGTTATGCTCGGCTTGAGCCAAGTAGCGAAGAAAAAGAACACAGCGAATCACGAGGATTAATACAAAAATAGGAACAAATACGATGTATAAACGTATAATGAGGAACATATATCGTGTATAAACGTAACGCCCGAGGAACTTTATACTAATATAATGATTTACAGTGTGCATACGTCATTTCCTGTGTAAGTGTTCCTAATAAGTGTGTATGAAATAGGTTAGATCACCACGCGCATCGTCGATTGACAGTTTCATTGTAATTTTCACAGTGTTTTGCTTCTTTTGTTTTCTTTTTTTTTCAAGCATTCGTAGCGAGAATAAGAACAAGCACGTGCACAGCGCCAGAAAGTAAGTTGATACGCTAAGTTCGCAATCGGCAGAAGTCACGCAAATGCTTCAGACGTGGGTACGCGCTGTGCTGTGTATATTATTGACATAACGAGACAATAAAAAGCGACAGTGTCCTTAGGTTCTAAAAAGGGTAACGATTTCTTCTACATAATTTGCGCGCTGCCAATGTGGGGCGATGTCCATTAAAAGAAAAGAAAAACAAAGACGAGTTTCAAGATTCATTCACATGAAATTCGAAAAGATCGGTTAAACATTATACTTTTTTTCTTCGAGGGATCTCTCTCATCTTGTGCTTGACGTGCAAAATACTCTCACTCCACCCGTGGCTTCGTTAAATAACATTAGTAATAATGAAAGGATAAAAGTTCTACAAAGAGCCCACGGGGCAATCGGGGCCTGTGCGTTGGCGTTCGATCGGGCTCCGCGCTTAAAAATCTCCGAGTCGAAGATGATCCACTCTCTTTACACATCCGCATCCTCTCATCCTCCTACTTTGATCACACCGCACTCTTCTACCTCGCATACGTTTTGCACAATACGTACTTACGATATACCTCTTACAATATTTTATATTCATTTACTCTATTAATTATATCAATACTGTTGACGGATAGAGATTCATTCACAGCTCGCACCAGAGCGAACGATCGTCTCTGCCGCGCGTGGCGTATCGTTTTCAATTAAATCCTTCTTCCGAAGGTGTTTCACCGCCAGTCACACTCTCCTCCTACTTAATATACTTTTTAATCATTTTTGACATAAATGTTTTTTATCACACGCTAAACGGCCGACTCCTCTTCGCATCTAAAGTCGGCCCCGACACGGTGTCCCGGAGCGTTCCATTGATCCAACCTGAAGCGAGAGCACTTCGAGCACCATCCTCATGTTCCGTTGCAGAGCCTCATTCTCGTTACTCCGATCCAACGAACTCGGAGACACCGCGCGCCTCCTCCCCGTTCCGTTCGTAAATTCGAAAAAGAGACGTCTTAAAAACATCGAACGGAAACGCATACGTCCATTCTCGGCCTCGGCAGCATAAGCGGCACGGTCACAATGCGACGAACAAAAATATCATCGTCAAAAAGATCGTCCTCGCCTAGATAAACGTGTATGGTACAACACGGACAGAAGCACGTATCTCTCTCTTGTACCGAGTCTCTCGCGTCTACATCGTCCATCCATGTCTTCATCTAGGCATTACTTTGATCTCCGTTTGTTTCCGCTAACGAGGGAACAATCACTTGTGACCGCGCTGAGCGAGAAAATATTCTATCTGCTGCAAACAGAGCAGCTGTTGCACCAAGCTTTGCAGTGGGTCCTGGCCTTGAGGTTGACCTTGTCCGTGCTGAAGCGGCTGCGTCAAACCTCCACCAGTAGGCTGAGCAGGCGGCGGCAGCATTGTGCCTGGACCCGACTGCTCGGCCAACAATTGCCGCTGAAGTTGCTGTGCTTGGTAATGAGCTACCGCTACCAGCTCCGAGGATTCCATCCCCATGGAAGCTGCAGCAGCGGCTGCCGCTGCGGCTTGACCCAGTTGTACGTGCTGCTCCGGATGATGGCTCGGTAGGCCAGGTTGATGACAGGCTAGTGGAAGCAAACCGATGTGCGAGAGCCTGCTGGCCGAGGAACCGGTTGAGGCCAAGTAGGCGCTGGGGAGGTTAGGGTTCTCGCCCCGCTAGGGAGCCACGTTTTTGGGCCTGCGCCCCCGTCGCCCCCTGGTGGGGGGGCGCGGGGACTCCTGGCCTCACTGGCTCACCGCGGGGCTCTTCTTGTCTTGCTGCTGCTGACTGGCGTCTTGCGATCCCTGTACACCCGCTGATCCGCCACCTTGACCACCTTGGACTCCCTGTAGAGTTCACAATATAGGATTAGGAGATGTCCTCTTTTTGCCATTTGCAATTTGATCAAGCAACGGTTCTTATTTGTGATGTAACTGTAAAATAATAGGAGGTGATGTATACCCTGAATGTGAACTCGTATTATAATTGTTTCTTGAGTAATTGGAATGTTTGTGTTGATCATGATCATTTATTAGGACGATTTTAATTAGTAGAGAAAAATTTAATTAAACTGTAATTAAAGTGAGTATAAATAGTGATAATTCGAAGTAATGTTGAGATATAAGTTGAAAAATAAAATTACGATGTCGGTAGAATTAGAGAAAAGTACTGTAGCCGACTTAACGGCGGATTAATATCGAAGAGGTGAACGTAAATGTAGCAAATACTAATTTAAATTCCTCATTGGTATATTTACTATTAGAAAGTTCAATATGAAGTTTAAATCACTACTAAAATTTCCGTTCTTCAATTTATATTCTAATATTGATTCTAGTGCCATTTAAAGAGTGAATATATATTGTTATTTCAATCCTCTACCAGTTAAGGGTATTATCAAAAATAAAATCGTCACAGCTTGACGTTTTAGTCTCGAGGAGTAAGAAACATTAGCACTCCATTTATTATAAGCTATAGTAATATTCAGAGTGCTTGATAAAGTGTCATGTCACTTATTATTCCGGATGAATATTTATTAAATTACCTGACTGCCGGGTCCTCCTTGTGGAGGTCCAGGGCCACGGTCTGGCGGCCAGGAGTTCCCTGGTGTCGGTTCTGAATGGAATTGGTGAGGATGCGGAGGTGGTCCACCCGCCGTGTCATGACTGTGAGGATCCAGACTATTCGCAGCGTCGTATTGTGTGTTCTCCAACCTTGTGATTAACCGTTCATCCTCATCGCCAAATTCACCACCCATCAACGACGGTTCGCCCACCACCATTACGTCCTAAATTGAAATGAAATAAAATATATAGCCATAACTCATAATACTATAAACAACAAGCACGTTACCACAAAATCCAATCTTGTTAGTTTTACGTGCTAATTATAAATAGAAAATTATTTTTTCTCCAAAGCCTTCCTCATTAAGCACCCTATATTAATACAAATTCAACTGATACCGTCGTGAATTAATGTAACCTCTCCCGATATAAGATTCTTATCGTTAAGCAAACAACTATACTTCCAGGATGCTCGAACGTTAAAGAGAAGCATCCAAGCTATAAAATTATCAAGGCGTGAAGGAATATCAGCATTTCCGCTTTGACCATCGGGAGGGGTTAAGCAACCGATTCTTCCTTCAACGTCTTCAAATCTAAGAAGGCATTCTTATTGTACACTCACCTGCGACGCCAGAGAAAAATTAGGCCCTGGCGATCTCTTTTTACTCGGCGCCGGCGGTGCATTGTTTCCCGGTCCCGATGCGCTGCTCTTTCGCTTTCTTCTTTTACTAGCTGGCCTTTGGGACTCTGAAAGAACGTATTCGCGATGAGCACGCGCCGCCAAACATCGCCGGCGACTTTTAGCCATGTAGCAGCGCACTAAGAAACTTAAGACCGCTACCCAGCTGTGGACCTTTCTTTGTATCAAAGGT
The DNA here is from genome assembly GCA_910591515.1 of Cerceris rybyensis. Lineage (NCBI taxonomy): Eukaryota > Metazoa > Arthropoda > Insecta > Hymenoptera > Crabronidae > Cerceris > Cerceris rybyensis. The sequence goes on from OU342795.1 coordinate 12,826,310, forward strand.
CTCTGACACACACAAGCATGCATGCATCGATAGGAAAAACAAGTAGATAGATACGATTTGTACGTCTCCATTTATCTTCCTCCATTAAGCTACTTAGAATCTGCACTCACGTAAGATCTTTACAGAGAAACACGCATTGCATACGATTTACACGATGTCGTGCACGCTCGGTTTCATGGTTTCAGCGACGTTCAAAGGGGATGGGGGTTAAAACAGAAAACGAGGTATACGCACGATAAAGAGAAACGATAAGACGGAAAAGAGCCAGCAATTTGAAAGAAAGTCGAATGGGCATGCAATAAAGTACGATTGGAAAAAATTAACACTTTATCTGATACGTGTATCGCTTGGAGAACTCAGGATAATGTGAATGTAAGAGAGGAGTAGGGTTTTTTTTTGTGTTTTAAACGCTTTGTCGTAAAAACATATTTTCTTTCAGTGACCACTAGATCTACGGAAATCGTCAAATTCACAGTTTTTTACCTTTTTAAAAAATTTTTCCAAGTTGATAGAGAAGTATTACAGTAAAAGTTGCACGTGTATCTTGGAATATACAAATTACTTTATTGTCTGTATTTTTACCGCTTGATCCATCTTTTTTTAAAATACTTATTTAGCATATTTAGATGTGAGTTCGCGGTCGTAGATCTAGTGTTGAATTCAGTGAAATTTCATGTAACTTTTAAATTGCAATATTTATGAATTTTTGCACATATTGATTATTCAAATATTGGCGTTAAAAAAATAAAGGTCTGCTAATTATCTATCTGTATCTTTCAATCATCTGGTTTATGAAGATGTGAATTTAATAGAAAGTCTCACTGCAGTAGAAATGGTGAAACTAGAAAAATACCAGTGGCGTTCAACGTGTTAATGAATCGGCTGGAAATTGCTGAAAGTGATTAGAGAATGCGGTGAGCAGGTTATAATATATTTGTGCGACTGATTGAAACTAGAGAAGAATGAACTTTTAACCGCTCTGTTTGTAACAACGAGGAACAGTCGTAGTATGGATTATTCATTAAAGGACAATAATTATCTCGTAATCTTTTAGATGAGTCGCGAAAATGATATCATGATAAGAATCAGCTGCACAGATAACATAGTCATAATTACAGATTCACAAACACAAAGGAACTTTACTTTTCTCACATTTTCACCCTCTGAGACGTAAATTATTTTTCAATTCTATTATCAGTTAACAGAAATTGATTTGGTAATATTCTCTACCACTAGATACCTATTTTCCTTCCATTATTTTATAAATAAAATAGTTATCAATAGTTAAAATATATAAAATGAGTACCGAAATCGAAATTATTTTAATTAAATAGCACCAAAATTACCCAAACTATAAGCCGCCGAAAGAAAAAATAGATTAGTCGCAACAAGTCATTACTTATAATAAAATGTTATCCTCACACTAAAAAGAAAAATTGGTAACTTTAACTCCAAATAAAAGCAAGCAGTACACTCCTCACGAGTCTAAAAAAGCAAACTATACAATCTTGTACTCTTAATGTAATCTTTGAATTCTTTAGTAGATAATTACTATATTAAGAGTCATAAAAAGAAGCAAAAGAAAGAACGTTAAATTCGCTGAGTTAAAATAGGATTGCAAGGATAAATAGAAGGTACAACACAGATATACCCAAAGGATCGAAAATTATAATTTCAGTCGCAAAAACCCGCTGAAACCGAGATTCGTGACGCGACAATAAGTCGACGACAAGTATTCGCCGTTTCGCGATCAAAAAACGAATCCTGCGGTAGACTGGTCGGCCGTTTGGCTCCACTGGCTGGTGCTTCTCATGTAAAGCAACTGTTCGTCTACCTCTCTTACCCGGCGGGGCAACCATCCTCTGCCATTTCTGGAACAAGGTCGTCTTCAGGCAGTCCCGCGGTGACAACGCGTAAGCCTTGTGCCTCGACATCAGCTCCTGCATTGGTTCCAAAATTACGCATAACTGAAAAATAAAACGTCCCCTTTTTTATTTCGGCGTTTAACTTTTTTTTCCGATTTTTCTTTAGGAAGCTTGGCATTCTTGGTATACTCTACTCCTTCTTACAACGATGAATTTCAACTCGAATCTTTTTCGCGCCTTTGCGATAGGCGGATTTTTCTGTCGTGATTATCAGCTAGTTAATGAAATGTAATTTATTTTTACTCATTAGGAATAATTCGCTTTATTAGAATATTTTGTTACAAGCCTTTGTGATAGGCGTATCTCCTTGTTGGGATTATCAGGTAGCGAAAGAAATTTACTTTATTTATGTTATTTTCCCGTAAATGGATTTATAATAAATGTATGGCTGTTTTAAAAAAGGCGGAATATTTTGAAGTTGATATATTTCGTTTGACACTAGGTTTACGGAGACCGTCAAATTGACGGATTCCTACCTTTTTAGAAACGCCTTCTAAATTTTTAGAGACGTGGTACCATAGATATTTATCATGTATCTTATAATATGCAAATTACTTAACTGATAATTTACTTTGCCGCCTAATCCATCTATTTCCAAAGTCTTTATATAATATATTGCGGTGTAAAAGATTTCACTTACGGAAATCTAGTGTTAATATCGATTCTAGAGAATAGAAATATAATAAGTTTTTAAAATTTATAATTTTCGGTCATCGAGGTCATCGTTTCTCTCGTTATCACGAAAATAGTCAGTAAATTTGTTCACTTTTGTCAATTGGGATGTGTATTTATGAAATTTCTAAGTTAACTGTGATTACTTTCAGTTGAATTTATCTCAGAAGATTACACCCTCTTCGATGAATCAAGGCTGAATCCAAATTTGGTTCGCAACGTGCATAACTAAAGTGGATATCCAAAAATTAGGAAAATTAACAATATGATAAAAATGAGTTGTGAAATTTCACATAGGTAAATATTTAGAAAAGGGTTTTAATGAGCAACCTGCTCGATTAACACTAGAACTACCGGCGTCAAATCCAAAATATTTTAAGAAATTAAATAAGTACTTTAAAAAGGGGGGAATCAAGCGGCGGAAAATTTGATCGATTAGGTGATTTATGTTTTTTGATATAGACGTAGAATATTTATTCTATGACTCTTCCATAAAAAAGAAAAGATTTTAGAAAAAATGAGGAACAAGTTATTTTGACCAGCTTGGTAGTTCTTATGTTAAAAAATAGCAAAGATGCACACAAAAGAAGATTGAAAAGTGTTAAAATGGGCTTTTTGGATAACGATGAATTTCAGGTCGTATTTGTTTAAAAAACACTGTTATCTGTGGTTTCTTAAGGCGATGTAAAATTTGAAAATGTAATTCTTTACTTTAACTGTGCGATCTTGCGAAGGACAGGTAGCAAGAGAGGCACAGTAAGCGATGGCCTTCTGAGAATACATAAAATGTATTTTCCTGCTTATCTAATGTTTCAAACAAATTATTTGCGGCAAGATAATCCTGTTAGAAAAGACTCAGTGACTCACTTATTTTTATCTTTCTCCGATAAATTTTAATTCTTTAGACGGAGATACTGTCGAGTATAAAATGTGACTTGATAATTTTTATGTTCGTTTAGAATGTCGTTAGAAATTATACTTTGTTAGCTTAGAAAGTTCTTGGATTTAAGATAGAATTTATGAAGATTATTTTTGTCTGACGCCACAAAACTAATTTTACTGAGCAACGGTGACCTGAAATAGTACAACTATTGCGTTTGTATTTTCTTGCTAGGCTATTCATTAAACTGTACATTCCTATTTTTATTAAAGTCAAATTAGTCTCGTAAAAGGGAAGTAAATTCAGTGTCCCAACAGAAATTTACTTGATTGTCAGTAGCAAAGAAAAATTTTAACGATGCAAATGTGTACTGTGAATTTCTTCGAGATAAATGGTGAGAATCAAAGAAATTGAATCGTTTTAAATTCTAGGAAGTTGTTAAATAAATTGCATTTTAGAGGCGATGCTTGATTATAAAAATTGTAACCGTATTTTTCTTTTCTATTAAATTTTCAATGGAAAATCTAAATAATAGAAATTATTATGTTCTAATTTCGGTAAATTTAGTGCTTCTAACTCGACGACTTAGAAGGCAAATATAAGCGAAAATATGACGATACCAGTTTCGTCGTAAATAACGTCGACGTAAAACGCAGATACGCTTTTAACATGGAAATTATCATACACGCTGTACACCATTTGAAAATAAACTTCCTAAAATATATTCAGGCTCGTACGTAAATGTGGCATGGGTGATGTTCAAAGCAAATTAAATTTACTATATGTTTACCATAATAAGACTAAAATCCATTTTACATTATTATCGTAAGCGCATAATGTCCTTTTCAGCTTTTACATTATAATTATGAAAATTAAAATTATTGATAGCGTGAGATTGCATACGGGCGTGTATCTGGCGATATTGCGAGCTTTAACGTCATTTTAATTAATATTAATATTATTATTAATATTATTAGAAATCGAATTTTCGTTCGTCCGTAATATTTCATCCTACGAAAGTTCCCCTGAATTTTCCCTCCACTAATAATGAATTTCATATCGAAATTATATTTATTTGAATATATTCTCGTACTGCAAGCAATACGATACGAGGATTATAACAGTATTGCACTCTTATGATTTTATTTTTGCAAGAATGTGTCAATCACGCGAAAAAAGATTTAAATTCTGCACTTCTTCTTACTATCGGTTGCGAAATATACAGCAAAATGGCAGTTTGACTTCTTTTCGTTATCGTAGCATACCATATCGCAAATAGAATTGTAGCAAGCTCCGATCGTATTTTTGTTTATAATTTCCTGAAATGTATAACGTACAGTGAAAAACAAATTATGGAACTTGTGAATTAGGTAATAGTAGAGAATTTTGAAATATAAAAGAATAATTTTCAGATTTTAAATATTGTTTTTGTGATAAAGAGCGCAAGTATTTGTTGATACGTGATATCAAGTATTAATTTTTATCATTTTTTTGAGTTTCCAAGTTGTTCAAATTTTGTCGAGGTATTATGGCATTTTTAGATTGAAGAGAAAAGTATTTTAGCAGAAATTGCTCTGGTAGCACATACAAAGAAGACAGTGCTGAATTTGTAAAACAGAGAAGTTTATGCGTTCAGACATTCACTATTAAATTTATACAAAATTTAGAATTGTGCACAAAACCATATAGTCTGAACATCTTCCTTCAGTTTTCGATCTATGCAAATAAATGTGTAAATATTCGTTTGTTCAAAATCCGAAATATCCGAGAGTTCTTTACCGATGACTTTGAAATGTTGAGACAACGTCCATTCCTCAATTTCATTTCTTTACAAATGCCTAACGAGCGTATCATAATTATACGTTCTCTAACATGGTAACATCGTTCAACGGCAAGCTCGATCGATCAAAAATTCGTCTGAGATATTATTGGTTCACTCCATTTATCAGCTGAAGCCCATTTCAGATAAAGTTTCACAATCTGATAAGCGATACCAGTCAGTGATAAGTCAGACAGAGCTGAAAGCCCGTCTGAGATATTTTGCTTTATACTACTTGCGAGATAGCAAATTTTTTTACAAAATTGTACATGTGAACAAGTAGTACGAGTCGATTATAGTTCAAACAGAGCTGAAAGTCCGTCTGAGATGTTTTGGTTTATACTACTTGCAAGATTGCAAATTTTTCGGCACAATTTTACAAGTGGGCAAGCCGTACGAGTCGATGATAAGTCAAACAGAGCTAAAAGTCCGCCTGAGATATTATTAATTTGGGCAGGACAGGCAAAAGAGAGGAAAAACTGATAGGAGACAGGCAGGATAGGCACTGGACAGGCAGAAAAGCATTTATTAAATAAATATTTTGTAGTCTTAGTGACTACTGAATTCCAATTAACACTAGAACTACCAAGCAAGTCAAAATGACTGGTTCTGAATTTTTTCAAAAATTTTCCAAGCTTATAGAAGCGCCATAAAGCAAATATTCTACATTGATCTTATAAAACACAGACTATCAAAATCGATCATTTTTTCCACTCCATTCTTCTTTTTCCAAAGTAGTTACTGAATGTATTGAAATATAATAGATCTAACACCGGCAGTTCTAGTGTTAATGTTATTATTTACTTAATTCAAACACTAAAGGATTTCTTAATGTGCACAATATTGGATGGAAATTGCATTCTAATTAGTCCATGAAGCAACTGAATGAAACTCCACAATATATCTGAGAAAACTATTTTCTGCGAAGTAATACCATTTGGTGAACAGCTATCCTATCGAAGATGTTAATAAAACACAAGTAAATGATCTAAACTAATGACAATAAAGCACAGAACATACTTTACAAATAGAAATTTCGATCATGTAAATGTTGCAAACAAGACATAGCAAACCACAGAAACCCCATTGTCACAAATGTAAGGAATTTTTTCAAGAAGTTAGAATGCAGCCATCTCGACTGTGTCACAAGAATTTAAACACAGTATTAAATCCTTGGAAAAGTGTCAACGACCGACAAACCGTATATCTCCAACGTCTCGAATTGAGCGTCGACAACCTGACTGTTCGCCGCGTTTCCATGCATTTCCCTACGAGGACTTTCGATCGGCTACACAACAATCATTTCAGCGAGCACGAAACGACACGCGCCTGCTACACGCGCGAGTGAAAGCGCCTTGAAGCGTGCAAAGAAGGTAGATTGTAACCCGGATACTCGGCTTGTACTTTCGCGAATCATTCGAGTAGCCATTGTAAGCTTTCTTTCTTTCGTATTTCTTTTTCGGTTTTAACTGTATGGTAATTTCACCTAGAACCCATTGTAAGAAAAATTTACTGTGCACATAGGAACAATTTACCAGATTTAACAGAAAATTTGAATTTCCATCCTAGTGATTACGAGTACGAGCCTTTATCTTATTATACACCATTGCCCGTTAACTGCAATGGCTATTTCGCTTTCGCTCTACTATTTAAAAGGTCTCAAATTTGAACTCGGGTCCGAGTCTGAGCGTCCTTATCTAGGTGCAAAAGACCTGCGTGCACTTCCTATTTTTACCATGACGTTCCCAAAAATTTGAACCTCGGCCAATAAAAACCGAAAAACAAAGTACTTCGTTGTCCACATGGCGACATAACAAATATACAGTTTTCTCGACCCAGCCGCGTTTTAGAATAAAAAATGACGTGCGAACGAGGGATGTGTCTACCCATTTAGATAGCAAATCAGATCAAAGATCTGCCACTCGACATCAGATCGTTTGCGCTCCTACGCAAACTTTCTTCGCATTATTTCGAGTTATTTCGTATAGTGTGCATAATACGTACCCTAAGGTAGTTCAAGGTGGAGTTGGTGATGCCCTGCCTGGTGATGTTCTTGCTGAGCTGCTCGAGCATCGACGGATCCTGTTGCATACCCACGACGGATCTTGGTACCAGCTCTTTGTACGTCCTCACCGACATGTGCCACGACTTTATCCTCATGAGGTCGTCGAAGGTGAATTCCAATATTAGTCTACCTTCCGTACACACCTGGAGAAGACACGGATATTAACTTTCTACAGTCCAATTCTTTATTCTCTCTTTCTTTTCTACTTTGTTTGGCTTCAACTACTATGATAATTTTGATTACAAGCTATCATTTTAGATGGATTCTAAACTGGATGAAGGGACGGACAAATGTTTTTAACACTAGAACTACTGGCGTTAAATCTATTAAATTTCAATATATTCAATAAGTACTTTCAAAACAGAGAAATCAAGAGACCGAAAAGAAAATGGATACGGTGATTTATGTTTTCCTAAATTGACGGAGAATATTTATTCCATGACTATTCTGTGGACTTGAGGAATTTTTAGAAGAAACTGTGTACCAGTCATTTTCACTGGTTCGGTAGTTTTAGTGTTAAAATATAACTAAATAATCGTGATTACATAACAATAAACCTGAATTTTTAAAGCACAACATCTTCCCGCTATGACTCATCTTCAAGATACTTGTTAAAGTAAAATGCATCGACTAAAATAATACACTAAAATTTTCACCGCATGCATTTACAAAGAGCGATCGATTTCGTCCAATTCAACGGTATTCCTGACTTGTTTAATGAATCATGAGTAAAGAAGGAGAAAACATTAACGATGCAAGAACCAGCGTGACGGCACTTATTAATTATTCTGGCCACCTGAAGCATCACATCGTCTGGATACCAAGTGTCAGTGAACGTTGATACAATCACAGTGAATTCGCAAGGAATTATAAGGCGTGACTAATTTTTTCTGCCCAAGACAATAAATTTTAATGAACATTGATATGGTAATGAAAACGTTGATCAGTTAAAAGAAAGAAACCAGATAAGCTTTCTAGGTCGTGCTGACTCGAGGGGTTCTTTACGCACGTAATGATTTATCAAAAAAATTCATCGCGATTTCAATGATGACGAGCATCTACGTTTCTCATCCTCAACTTTCCTCATTTTCTTCTTACCTTCGTGAACATCGGTTTCCCGTGATGCGTGACCATAACACAGTGATCACAATCAAGGGTTATGCTGGTATTGTGAAAAGATTCCTTCGGGTGCTTCATATTGTAGTAAAGTTCCGTCACTCCGCCCTCGAATATGGAGCGGAAGTACCTAGGTATAAGTGTCCTCCCTATCGCTGTAAAAAAAAACGTATTTTGTTAGTTTAAAAATGGAATTATAAATGTGCGATTACTATATATGACATGTAAGATATGAAATGTTTATTTAGAAAGTAGTGTAAGTTCTTTTTTTTTAACACTAGATCTACCAAGGGGGTCAAAATGACTTGTACTGAATTTTTTTTTAATGTTTCTTAAAATATGTAGGTCTGCATAATTTTCTATATGTATCTTGTGAAATATAAGATATTAAATCAATTTATTGTTAATTTTTTGAGTATTTCATCCTCTTTCTTGTGAACTATTTATTTAGTATCTTTAAATGTGCTGAATTCATACTCGACTGAAAACAACTTTTTTATAAGATTTAAAATAAATGTCCATACATCACTTAAAATATCTCTAAGTATAAATATTTATCAATAATTTAGCTCATAATTAAATAAATACAATCCTGCGTTTATTTAAAATGCTACTATTTATAATACATTATTAGTATATGATAATACAAGTTGTCAATAACTGCTTCTACCATCGCAAAATTGGCTGAATTCACTAAAGGCGTATTAAAAATAGCTGTTTAGCCGGAAGCGCGACAAGCTGACCTAAAAATAATAGAGTGCTCGTGATTCTGGTACCCTATAATGCATGCCGATGTTTTTTTATAGATACCGACAATTTTTGCAAACTCCGATAAGAAAAAAAAAATATTAAACGATACTGACGTAAAAAGTAGTAGCCCTCGAATTTCTTTCTTTCAGTTATAAGATAATTGGCAACAAATTAACTGCACAGTGAAGTCGATAACTGTGTCAATCGACAGAATTTTATTTGAATTTATGCCGATAGTGACTGAAATTTGCGCTCTGATAAATTTCTGTTTTGTGTACAAAGAAATTACTTATTACTCCACCACGTCATCCCACAATAACGAAGATAAGATCAAAATCGGAGTGTATCAGTTCCCAAACTTTCCTTCTTAGTTTCGAATAGGGAGAAACCTCTTAATGCCAGATCCATTCCTGCCCGTCCCTTTCAGTCTTGGCCGTCCTTTCCAACCGTGATCGTCCCTTTCAGTCCTGCCCGTCCCTAAAGACATGCCCCTCCCTTCCAGCGATGACCCACCCTTCCAAACCTGCCCGTTCCTTCCAGCCCTACCCGTCCCTTCCTGCCCTGCTCACCCCTAAGCCCTACGCGGCCATTCTAGACCTGCCTGTCCCTTCCAGTTCAGCCTGTCCCGTTTGTTCTGTTTGTCTCCTAATTTTTCTGGTACATAGCTCAAAAGCTCAAGTTTGATGGAAGACATTTGGAATTCAGTCGAAAATCGGATTGAGCTTTTAGTTTGAGTCATCATTTGTGAGCTTGCAAGCTCAGGTGTCGTTGCTCAAACTAAAAAGCTCAGTCGGAGTTGTCGAAGTTTTGCGAAAAACTCGGAGAAATTGCTCAAAAGCTCTATACCTACGTGCTCATAGCTCAAAAGCTCATATTTTTGGAGGAAATTTGAAATTTTTATTGAGCTTTTTAGTTTGAGCCATTAGGCGCGAGCTTGCAAGCTGAAATTTGACCTTGAAATAACCTTGCAAGCTCTCATCTCATGGCTCAAACTAAAAAGCTCACTCGGAGTAGTCGAAACTTTGCGAAAAACTCGGAGAAATTGCTCAAAAGCTCTATACCTACGTGCTCATAGCTCAAAAGCTCATATTTTTGGAGGAAATTTGAAATTTTTATTGAGCTTTTTAGTTTGAGCCATTAGGCGCGAGCTTGCAAGCTCAAATTTGACCTTGAAATAACCTTGCAAGCTCTCATCTCATGGCTCAAACTAAAAAGCTCACTCGGAGTAGTCGAAACTTTGCGAAAAACTCGGAAAAATTGCTCAAAAGCTCTATACCTACGTGCTCATAGCTCAAAAGCTCATATTTTTGGAGGAAATTTGAAATTTTTATTGAGCTTTTTAGTTTGAGCCATTAGGCGCGAGCTTGCAAGCTCAAATTTGACCTTGAAATAACCTTGCAAGCTCTCATCTCATGGCTCAAACTAAAAAGCTCACTCGGAGTAGTCGAAACTTTGCGAAAAACTCGGAAAAATTGCTCAAAAGCTCTATACCTACGTGCTCATAGCTCAAAAGCTCATATTTTTGGAGGAAATTTGAAATTTTTATTGAGCTTTTTAGTTTGAGCCATTAGGCGCGAGCTTGCAAGCTCAAATTTGACCTTGAAATAACCTTGCAAGCTCTCATCTCATGGCTCAAACTAAAAAGCTCACTCGGAGTAGTCGAAACTTTGCGAAAAACTCGGAAAAATTGCTCAAAAGCTCTATACCTACGTGCTCATAGCTCAAAAGCTCATATTTTTGGAGTAAATTTGAAATTTTTATTGAGCTTTTTAGTTTGAGCCATTAGGCGCGAGCTTGCAAGCTCAAATTTGACCTTGAAATAACCTTGCAAGCTCTCATCTCATGGCTCAAACTAAAAAGCTCACTCGGAGTAGTCGAAACTTTGCGAAAAACTCGGAAAAATTGCTCAAAAGCTCTATATCTACGTGCTCATAGCTCAAAAGCTCATATTTTGGAGGAAATTTGAAATTTTGATTGAGCTTTTTAGTTTGAGCCATTAGGCGCGAGCTTGCAAGCTCAAATTTGACCTTGAAATAACCTTGCAAGCTCTCATCTCATGGCTCAAACTAAAAAGCTCACTCGGAGTAGTCGAAACTTTGCGAAAAACTCGGAAAAATTGCTCAAAAGCTCTATACCTACGTGCTCATAGCTCAAAAGCTCATATTTATGGAGGAAATTTGAAATTTTTATTGAGCTTTGTAGTTTGAGCCATTAGGCGTGAGCTTGCAAGCTCAAATTTGACCTTGAAATAAGCTTGCAAGCTCGCACATCATGGCTCAAACTAAAAAGCTCACTCGGAGTAGTCGAAATTTTGCGAAAAACTCGGAAAAATTGCTCAAAAGCTCTATACCTACGTGCTCATAGCTCAAAAGCTCATATTTTTGGAGGAAATTTGTAAGTTTCTGACGAGCTTTTTAGTTTGAGCCATCAGATGTGAGCTTGCAAGCTCGTATGTCGTTGCTCAAACTAAAAAGCTCACTCGGATTTGTCGATATTTTGCGAAAAACTCTGAAAAATGGTTCAAATAGTGGGGAAGTGAGTCAAAATATTGAAAATCGGATGGAGTCTTTAGTTTGAGCAATCACGTGTGAGCTCGCAAGCTCGAATGTCGTTGCTCAAGAGAAGTGAATGTTGCCTCCGTAAAAAAAAGAAGAATTTTCCTTTAGCAATTCTTTCTTCTTATGTATAAAAATACCAGAGCCTTGCAAAAGCAGTCGAGTTCTTAAAAAGTAGTATTAGTGATAGAGACAATAGAAGATAAATATGTACATATTAGGTCTATCGGAAAGTTTTGTTAGTTTTCGATTTCAAAGAAAAGAGTATATTTTCAATACAACTATCAATATTTATTAGTATAAATTCCTTGTTAATTAAAAAACGAAGAACACTCTCCGGTATGCTCAATACATTTCTAATTCGCTTCGTAACACTAGAACTACCGGCATTGCGTTTATTATACTAAAATATATTGAATTTTGGAATATGAGAAATCAAGAGGAGAAATAGATGATCAATTAAGAAATTTAGGTTTTAGATGATAGAGATGGAGTATTTACGTCATGGCTCCCCTATCTCTTCAAGGAATTTAAAAGAAAAAAATTGAAAACCGGTTATATTGATCGTCTTTTGATTGTTTTACTGTAAAATATAAATCGACAACTGCTTGTAGAAATACCGAAAAACTGCCTCTATTACCTGCTATCTGCACAACGAGGAAGGTAAAATTTTGAATAATTCATTTATTTTGATCTATCAAAATCTATTAACCACTTTTAAATTAAACTGGATTATCGAAAATACAATTTCATAATCACAGAAAATATCTTCCCTGTTATAGTAACAATTTTATAAAATACTTCATTCCTATAAAAAAAAAGAATTGCCCAATGTATGAATATTAACTCCAAATACCTGTATATGAAAATTAAAGACTATTTTCATAATAATCAGCACATCTGATAAACAGCGGAATCGAAGTTTCAATATACGAAAATTATTCAATGCGTCGCGATTGAACAACATTCAACGTGTATTGATAAACGTATAAAAGCCTATTCGGTGTAATATATGCAAGTTATGAAGGAAATTGAATAGGGCGCATAGAAGTTGTAAAATGTTTGTTACAACGAAGCATACATACGTAAATGACAATTTCAAAACTATGAAATAATAACAGGAATCGTCTATTAGATATTGTCACAAGAAAATCGAACAAAACACGGAATATAGATTGTTACTGTTGTAATTTACTGGCTTTGCATAATTTCATCGTCATCTTTGGCTGCTTTAATACAATAAGTATGCAATAAACGTATGAATGTATTGTTATCCACTAATTTGCATATTGCATAGGAATATATTTGCATTTGCACGTGTTAAACTTTTCTCTTCTACCCAAAATGAATGTTTTGTAAATCTGAAAAATATGTGAGATACAATTAATCCGTAAGATTCTTTTCGTTTTGAATTCAAATGAAAACTTTATGTAGTCTCTGAGAAAAAAAAATAAAGTTAGAACGTTTTACCTCTTTATTATCCGCGCATGAGGGAATAGCAATTTAAAACTTTGCAGAATGATGTTTCAAGTGGAGGAGAATTATTTAACAATCAATAAGAATCGAAATTGTCGTGGGAGCCATTACTCATACTCCGAAATCCCTGAATAAATCGGATGACTTCAATTATTAATCGTCTATAACCTGAATTTTGTGTGATATCTGGAGACTAGTTTCACGATAGCATATTCAAAAATGATAAAAATACCGTTTTAGATAATGGATTTAACTTTATTTCTAAACATTAAAAAATGTAAAGACTTTTATGATATTAACCCCTTAACCTACGATTTCTTTTTTGATGGGGCGTGCAAAGACTTAAAATTAATTCCTGAAATCAAAAGGTTTCACTGATTTCTGATATTTCCTATATATACTATAGAAATAATGACATCGTTTTGTAATCGGCTGATATTTTCAATTTAATAGTTTTTGGAAGACTTTAAAATTTCCAATTCCATTTTCCGCGCTACGAGTCTCACACGTAGTTGTAGGCTAAAGGGTTAAGAATAAAATTTTAAGAATAAAATTGTGGAATTTGGAAAAATTAAAAGTTTGACGTAAAAGAATAGAAACTTGTATGTGTTGTTGTTACCTCAAAATCACAAATTAAATCTATTTTGCCACCGGTAACTTCCCTTATGAAATGGCCATAATAATTAGAGTCGAAAAAATTGCGACAGAAAAAGAGTATTATTTTATTAACCACGCTTTACTCATATTGGGTAAATACAATCCCATCAATTTGAATATCTATTATACAAACAAATATTAGAATTAGCTCAAAACGATCCCATAGTTAATGATACTAAACAATGCTCACTACTAAATCGGACGGGTTTTATGCGAAAGAGACATGCACCTCTCTTCATATATTCTGTATATCTTATCACATCGTTAATGCTCATCGCGAAACTGTCATTTGTACACTCGGGTAACGCGATGTGACATGTAATCACGTTGTTACCATACATTCAGACAAGAAGGGAGGAAGACATTAAAATCTACCAACTGCAAAATTGCTCCGTGGTGGCACGTAATTATTTCGAACATACCGTAGAACGAACCGTATTACACGCACACCGGCTAAACGTTGAGAATTAACTGACGGCAGAAGAAGAATAGCACATACAGAAGAGAACGTGGTGTTATTGACGAAAAAGTGACTCTATCACCATACATCTGAATAATCTAAATGTGTTTGTAAAATTAATCGTAGATAACTAAAACTATCAGTGGAATATTAACTCTAGAACTAACGATTATTAATTCAATATATTTGAAAATATTAGATAAATAATTCAGAGAAAAGAGAATGAATTGCGCAAGAAACTAAATCGATTTAATCTTTCACGATTTATAAAATATATATAGAAAATTGAACGGAATACAGCCCTTCAAATTTTAGAAACATCTTTTAAAAACCCAATGTAAGTCATTTTAACCTATTTGGTATATCCAGTGTTAATTGGAGGGTAATACTTGGATAAATCTTAATACTTTGCTGTATGAATTATTTTTTCATGAATTTGCAAAATTGGAGAAATTCATTTCGCAACATACTCTTGATTATTCATCTCTACTAACACGTTGACTGCCATTCAATGAATTCAATGAAATTTCATGTATCGTTTAAATTGCAATATTTATGAATTTTCTAACGTATTAGATATTTAAATATTGGCATTAAAAAAATAAAGGTCTGCTTAATATCTATCTGTCAGCAACTTTAGAGTTTCTGCTTTATAAAAACGTGATTTTAATAGAAAAAGTTTCACTTTAGTAGAAATGACGAAGCTAGCGATATACCGGTGACGTTCAACGTGTTAACACTAGATTTACGACCGCTAAATTTGACATATTTAAATATACTGAATAAGTGCTATGAAAAAAGATGGATCAAACGGCAAAAAATACAGTCAATTAAGTAATTTGTATATTATAAGATACATGTAAAATATTTACTGCACTACTTCACTAACGATTTGAGAAAAAAGTTGAAGAAAGTAAGAAAACATGATTATTTAACGGCCGCTGTAGATCTAGTGTTAAATAATCATGAGATCCATGGGCTTGGCTGTAGGCTGTTGAAATTGGCAAATATCAAAATCAAAATTTAATAGGTAAAGAATTAATTGAAACAGTAAACTGTGTCTACTGTAGCTGGACATAGACGTATGAATAGTTACAGATAGAATTCTGAATAAATGATATAACTTGATTTGTTACCCATTTAATTTACAATGAAAAAAATTCAACTATAGATTGCAATGTTTAAAAAACCTTACAGATGAACAAAAATATGGTGGGTAAAACAAAGATAGCGCTTTCAGTGTCAGAGAACTATGACTTTTAACAGAAATGAAGTGTCTTAAATGCGATTAAAAACAAACTGTGGTGGTTACAATGCTTATTATCGAAACTATTTGCTTATGAAAATTCTTCACTGTTTGAGAATAAAGATATATACTTTAAAAAGAATACTCAATATAAAGTTCAATTTCCACATCATCGATAACGTCACTAACTATAACGATAACTTGAAATGATTTATTCAATCATCCACAATTTTTTGTGGGTCCCATAAAAAAGCCTATGAATTTTGGTATTAAAAATAATGGTACTTCAATAACTAACAACTTGAAACGATTTTATAAATTGTACGCAATCTCGATGGATTCTAGAAAATGTCGATTTTACAGACAGTATGGAAATCATACGATGGAGAAGATGCAATGAAAATCACATGAAGACACAGAAATACATTTATTCCTATCATAGAAAAACGATATGAAAGGAAAATACTCACTGTATCTCTTCGGTCCATCCTCCAAGCAAAACGTGAGGGTTAATGTCGCATCGTCCTCGAAGAATTCAGTCGCGAATGCGTCCCACCAAAAGTTGTCACTTTCCTGTAACAGAATAAAAATGATATTTTAGTTGTCAATGCGGAAACAGTAGCTCTAAGTCTAAAAATCCTCATTATAATAATATTACAATAAAATTAGTATAATGAATTATTATTTTATCAAAATTACTAGCGAGATTACTAAATTAAATAACAATTACTGTATTAAAATCTCGGCCACATTTATATCTCAGTAATAACACAAAAAATAAATAATCTTATTGGACGTAACAATTGAATAAATGAAAGAGTACACATATAACGAAAGAATTCTCAGATAGGAACTCAAAGACACATAACACGAATACTTGGCAGATATGCAAATAAATAACAAATTTCATGTTGTGTTTCACTTGGCATCGGGCATCCCCAAGTGTTAGCTTTCAATGCGAAGAATTTCAAGTATTTGAAAAATGTACATATTATGCTATCTTTTCGTTATTGTTACCGTACTACTATGATATATAAAATAGATATGATCCTACTGTTAAATAACCGACAATAAAGAAAAGATTTACTAACAAAACAGAAGTGAATTAACACGTTAATCTTTTAGATACAGCACTTGCCGCGAATGTCACAAAAACGGTTACTAATGCGAAATTACTTTGGAATAGATTTTAAATGAATACGATATGAAACGTATAATACTGTCAAAAGTCATGATATCCACGAGAGCCATATAGTTGTGTTTCGATCAAATTGATGGTATCCACGGAAGCCACTATACCATACCTAAATGGTTACACGCCACCGGTATCTTGCTAGTTTTATCATTTCACCTGACATGAAACCTCTTCTATTAAAATCACATCTCCATAAATACGAAAATTTGGAAACACTGATAGTTAAATATTCGGCAGACTTTTATTTTTTTTAACGCCAATATTTAAATATTCAATATGTTAAAAAGTTAATAAATATTACAATTTAAAAGTTACAAGAAATTTTATTCAATTCAATAGCACCGGTCAGCGGTGACCCCATGATAGTCAACGTCTTAAGGGTAACAATCAGCACAGTCGATGCTTATATCAAAATACTAAAAACAAACAAATCATAAATAACAATCCATCAAGTTAATATACCGAGCCATAAATTATTACTTTCGCGCATAATTTCAACAGCCGTACAATAACGAGTGCTACTCGTGACGCGATAAATGGAATAGTCAATTTTGAAGAGCTCCAAAAATTGTTTGATTAGAAATATCAGTGAGTCCTGAAAAAATAAAATAAATTCTACGCTATTCAATATTACGTTAAGTCATTTACTATATCCGAAATTAGGAGTTAAATTGTTATTTTAGTAATTAATTCAGTCATTGCACATTTAATCACAAAAGAAATGTCACGGCAAGGGGTTAGTGTTACTATAATGGGAAATATTTGTAACAAAACTCATGCATAAGAGCCACGTTTAACATCTAAGTTACGGGCTACCAGTTAATTTTGCAATAAGTGTAGAACGACACGTTATTCGTAGTTACGGGAAGATTATGCCGCAAGTAACGAAACAGTTGTAACAAGTATCGCAGATTCGCATAGAAGTCACAGCTCGCATGTAAATTACATGTAATGTGGCTGTTACAAGCTGCGTTACACGGCCGATGGGTATGAATAAAGCGATAGTACAATTATTCCAAATAACGACCGATATTGCAGATGCATGTATCGTTGGAATAATGTGCAAATATCTTCGTGTCTCGATAGAAATGTGTCGTTGGCATTATTTTACATGTGCATGTTAACGCAACGCAAACATCACCAGACTTGATGCAAAGTGCTGTTGTGTTTCGCGGTTTCCGTTGTAAATTGTTTGAAGGTATAATAAGCAGCGGAAAAACACGTGGAGAATAATGGGAGAATGGCAAAATGTTTACTCGTATTTTCTCGTACGGCAATGTTAAGTATTTTTTCTATATAAGTAATAAAAGACAAGTAGATGAATTATTTTTTGCTATCAACACATTGTATGAGGGCCACGTAAAAGTAAGTTTTTTGAAAATTTTGTATAGATTGATGAAAAAACTGCGATTAGTGACATTAATTACTTAGGTTTGTAAAGTTAAGTACATGCACATTCGAATTTAGGGAGCAAGCAGTTTCCAATTTATATTAATCTTTTTTAAAAACGAAATTCCTGCAAATTTTCAACAAGTTTTGCACATCAGTCTTAATGTTAGATCTGCGGTTGCCAAATCTGGTATATTTAAATATATTAAATAAGTATTTTGACAAAAAAAATACGGTCAATTAAATAATTCGTATATTTTAATTTACATGTGAAATATTTACTGTACTGCTTCTTTGTCGATTTGATGAGAAATTTTAAAAAAGTAGGAACCCGCCAGTTTGACGGTTGACGTACATCCAATGTAAATGAGGCGGTAAGTAACAACACATAAAGAACAACACAAAACACGCACACAATCTGTTAAATTATTATTGCATATATTACTAACTCACTTTCGCAAATGGAGTTGAAAAAAGATCGTCTAGAAATCCTACGACAGTGAAGGTGTTAAACAGTAGATTATCTAATGAAAATCTCATTCCATGGCGAATTAATTTCTAATTTACAAAGGAGAAGCATACTATAGCAAATTTAACGTTTTTCTCATTCAACTGATTCTACAAATCTACTGCTATTTTGCAAAAATAAGTCGAGCAATTACACAGGATATATTTCAGAGAACAAGTTCCGCTATGTGGAGGTACAACACGAAACTTACAAATGTACCGTGTTTCGCTCCTCTTTTTTATGGGTCACATAGACTCGACATGGTCGTCGAGTCCGGTGGAAATTGTTTCTCTTTCTTTTTTTCTTTTAGTTACCAAAACTAGGAATTGCTCCAAGTAAATATATGTGTCTCTACCTCACCAGATGACCATGCAACTAGATTCTTTTTTTAAGGAACATTTCCTACAACATCGAAAAATAAACAACCTCGCTGATTTCTTGATTTTTCAAAGTGATCGAATCTCTTGATATTGTATACAAAATATTAAGCGTGAAGTTACAGGAAACAAAAAAATAGCCACCGTTGTTTGGTAGAATGAAGAACAGTGAAATGGTATACGTGAAATTGTGTGAGAACGAATATCGATTTGCGGAACAGTACAAGACCCGTTTGAAAAGGTTGACGGTATAATTTGGTGTACCAGTGTGTTTCGTTTGTTTGGTTTTTCTAATTTTCGGCTTCAACAGATTTAGTCATTTGGACGGGAAGTTGCAATTTTCAGTGGATTTCGAGCCGGCGAAGCAATGATTCACGTTTTAGGTAGAAACAATTTACAAAAGTTAATGGCGATTCCCAAATTGCTATTCGGGAGTCCATATTTTTATATTTGTAGTCATGAAGGTGTTTTTTTTAATCACTTAGCTTCCAAGAACGTATGGCACCCGTGACAGGATAAATGGAACAAGAAATTTTGAGGTTTTCCAAAAACTATTAGACTAAATACATCAATCAGTTACGAGACGCTCAAATTATTTTTGTATTATTAATATAGCATTCAATTATACAAAATATTAGAAAGCACTGTGAAATTTTGACTTCTGGAATTAATTCTGAGTTCTTGCGCACGCAAACTAGAAATCGTAGGGTAAAATTAAAATAATTTCCTCAAACTCGCTTTAAACTACCGCTGCAAGTAATATTTAAATTATTTTCTCAAATTCAATCTCACTAAAAAATATTCCTTCGTTAGCAACCCTATTTTCCTTCCTGTGATAATTCTTTCGGAAACTACATCGTGTACTTTGATTTCCATATTTCACTCAAATTCGAAACTGATCTCCAACAATAATGCTTGTACGACAGGAACACAACACGAGCATTCTGGTTCCAGGACTTCTCCGTTAATTCATCCACGGCTAGTCTGATCGTCGATTCATTTCGGTTAACAAGCAGTGTCGTGGCATTCAACGTCCAAAGTCCACACACGCTGATGTCAAACATACGAAACAGAAACTTGGTTTTCGCTTTAATAGAAAATTTTAAACACATTAAGCGTTACACCGGTCTTTAGGGACCTGTCGTTGATTCTTCGTTCATGTTAATTCTGATCAATGAAAATCAACGATTAATTTTTTACCGAGGCTACTCGTTATCAGTCGACTCTGATGATCCGTCATTAATGACTTTAACACGTTCCGTGCCACGTGGGGCGTATATGACCCCCACTAAACTTTCCGTTCAGGTTTCTTGCATTTCTCATTGCAAAACAAAGAATTTTATTGTGAAAAATATATTGTAAAGTTAAATATAGGTATCTTAATATCAGGTGTACGGCAAAGAAATTTATTTAATCGTAAAAGTGTGGGTCGTATATACGCCTCACACGGCCTGAACAGAAAATCTTAAAAATGATCCGGCACAGAACGTGTTAAGTAAGAAATAGAACATTTTATCAAAAATTAATGTAGTTTATTAAACTAAAAAAAAGGAACTTTCCTAAAAGGGCCTAAAAGTGTAGTGCCGGTTTCTAGGAACGGGTGTTGTTAAAAGTTGTAAATATTTATTCAAGGGTTTATTGATCAATGAGAAATTAAGTATAATGTAAAAAAATATGATGAAACAAAGATAATGGAAAGGAGACGAACAAATGGTACCGTAATTTATTTGCAACAATGTGAACCAGTTTGAAGAGCAAAAAGCAATTCAATTATATGGAACCAAGAAACTGTTTTTATATTAATGTTCAGTTCAAGTATATGCAGATAAGAATCGGTCTACAGTTAGCAAGGTACTAATCTTTATTGAGAAGCCTTGATATACCTATCACGCAATATGTTTACAGTCAACTAAAGAAATTTGAATTAATTTACCATAAATAGGAAAAACTGAAAACGTTGGCTGATTGTTACTATTTTTTAATGAGTACTTGCCTTGGCTTTAGACATTCATTTTTCTTTGATATCATAGTATATAATTACAGTCTTAGAAAAACATTTTGATTGAATATACGAGATAGTGTAGAATCTATGAAATACTAAAATATAGTACTTACAATTAAGTATTATAAAGTACTAAAATTCTAAAATGGAATTACTTATTAATCCCTTGCCGTGCCATTTCTTTTGTGATTAAATGTGCAATAACTCTGAATTAGTTACTAAAATAACAATCTAAGCCCTAATTTCAGATATAGTAAATGACTTAACGTAATACATATTGAATGGCATAGAATTAAGTTTATTTTATCAGGATATTTTCGATAAAATAATTTTTGGAGCACTTCAAAATTGACTTTTCCATTTATCGCGTCACAAGTAGCACTCGTTATTGTACGTCAAGGGGTTATTGACAATTTTGTCGACCGCAGAGTATTAAAATGTATACAATTATGGACTAATATATCGAACAATACAGAATAACATATCTATCGTATAGTTTAACGTAATATTAAACTAATAAAAATAATTTCATCATTACCCGTCTCACAGATATTTTCAACTTCACAGATTTTACAAAACTTGAAAATTTCCCATCCCACTTATCGCAATTCGTTCTTGTACAGCAAGTAGTATGCAAGTATCAACCAGAAAAATAAAAGATCACAAGAAATGCAACCCTAACAACTCTCCCATAATCTTCCGCATCAACATAGTTCAAATTTCATACACGAGAAAGAGAAAAACTTCCTTGACTCCGCGACCTATCGAACATTAAAGATCGAGATAATTTGTTCCCTGTCCCGATTCAGTGGATCCCGCGGAGGCATAGGGGTGTATGTGTAA
This sequence comes from Cerceris rybyensis, assembly GCA_910591515.1. Lineage (NCBI taxonomy): Eukaryota > Metazoa > Arthropoda > Insecta > Hymenoptera > Crabronidae > Cerceris > Cerceris rybyensis. The sequence goes on from OU342795.1 coordinate 12,848,245, forward strand.
GTAGAAGACAGACGGAGGCTGGGGTCAGAGTGAAAAGGAAGAGGAGAGAATGAAGAGGACCGGAGAGAGGGTCGAGCAAAGGACGAGGCGAAGGCAGAGGAGACCTGTACTCGGCGCTGAATAACGCATGACTGTCTGGCTTGAAATTATAGCATTCCGCCCCCTCCCAGTCGCAGGAACTACCCCTTGGCTCTGTTCACCGCGCTTTCATTCAATTATGCATCCAGCTTACCCCATACCAGACCAGCCCACCCCTCTTATTATTATTTTCCCGCGCGTGGCTCGCCCTGCCGCCTTTTCTTGCTCTCCGCTCGACGAAAGCCGCTGTCGTCGTCGACGCCGCGAGAGCTGATCGTGCGCAACCTTTCTCGCAGGGGTGCCGATCTCTCATTGGACTAAGGGCAAGGAACTTACAGCCTTCTCGTGCATCTTGTCAATTATGTAGCCTCGTAATTATATGATGACCGATGTATATTACGTGACGTTTATGATTGTTCTATAAAGTGTCATTGTTTTTGTCAGAATTTTAGGTTTTTCAAAACTTTTTAATACTTTGATGGATATTTGCCTGTGAATTTAACAGGGGGTTTTCTTTGAATTCTTTTTGAACTGCTTGTGAGTTATGGGTATTTGTGAGGGTGTGAGAAATATTTCTAATTGTTGTATTAACATATTGCGTACGGGTCACGAGATATCTCGTATTTAGCAAACCGACTACTCGAGACTTCCTGCTACTTTATTAACACTAGAACTACCAAACCAGTCAAAATGACTGGTACACAATTTTTTCAAAAAATTCTCCAAGTTTATATAAGAGTCATAGAATAAATATTCTACGTCTATATCAATAACCATAAATGACCCAATCGATCAAATTTTCCGCCGCTTGATTCCCCCTTTCCCAAAGTACTTACTTAATTTATTAAAATATGTTGGATTTGACGCCGGTAGTTCTAGTGTTAAGGCAACGTACCTTTGAATATTCTTATGACAAATACTTAGGGAAATAAATGTATATTGAATTTCCAAAAGGATACAAAATAATCAGATATATAAAACGTACCAAATCTCTGGAGCGCTTAAAAATCTGCGGGCACATTGAAACAGCAGAGTGCCGTACGCAGTGTGTTAATAGTACACTTATTGGTGTTAAGTTTATTGTATCTGAATATGTTTAATAAGCGCATTGAAAGAGGAGGAATCGAAAGGCGAAAATAATGATCGATTTGACAATTCATGGTTTTTAAAGTTTCAACATTTTTGTAAGAATTTTAAGTTTTTCGAAATTTTTAGTACTTTGATAGATGTTTGCTTATGAATTTGACATTGGTTTTCTATGAACTGGCGGACTTGTCGGGCTGTTTGTGAGTTCTGGGTATTTCTAAGGGTGTGAGAATTATTTCTAATTGTTAGTCTTAATGGTGTTGAATTTATTGTATCTGAATATGTTCAATAAGCGCTTTGAAAGAGGAAGAATCGAAAAGCGAAAATAATGATCGATACGACTATTTGTGTTTTCTATGGTGGATGTAGGATTTTGCAAGTCTTTGATAAACTTGGAGAATCTCATTGTTAGGGCAATTGTAGACCAGTCATTTTGATTTGCTTGGTAATTCTCGTGTTAACCTTAATTATGCTAACACTTTACACATACTTGTTCTTACCGTAATATTGATAGATTATTGATATTGATTAATAGATCTTTTGACCGGTTAAGAAATAAGGAAAATAGCTCCCTCAAAGAAATGCAGGAGAGCGGTAACTTAATTTAGGAAACATCATGCAAACTAGACTTTACTAATATGGCCGTGTATGGCAAAGTTAGTGTTAATTTTAGAGTATCATATTTTATACTTTTGAACTGTATCAAATTTTTTGTTATTTTAGGTATTATGTAGTAGACATGAAATCTATATTGAAGTATCATTTTTCCTCAAATTATTAGATGTGTTAAATAATCATATCCGACATTTTGTAATTCATCAAATGTTTATGTCTATACCAGAGTCTGCAAAGTTATACAGAATCTCCGCTTGCATTTGTTTGCATATAATTTATCGATAGATCCTGTAACAGGGGTTTCTTTATATTTGATTCTTTCCTTTTGAAGTATGCCGCATAGGCAAACCGAAGTTTGCATTAGTTTTACCTAGTTTATGATTTATTTAGTAAGAACTGAAAGGTTTCATAACGCGCAGAAGCGAATCGATATCTTTCAAATGCTTCTACGATTATTTTTATATGATTGTTACAATTCAAAGTTTGTTTTTTTTCATTAAAATTTAGTACAATTTACTATTGTGACGTGTAATGACTTCTTAAACATTAGGGTTCTTTGCTGTCTAAGACGAGGAACGACTATTTTAGGAGTTATTTTGGCACAGTGAATATTTAACACAAAATGTATCTTTATCCAGTAAAAATCTATTAAGCAATCATTTTCAGCCTATTATATTTGCAATTGCCTAAATTAAAAAATTTCTTAAAGGAATTTTACTAATTAATTAGCTTAAATAATGTTCTTGACAGTAACAAATTGAATTGTGCTTCTCCTTGAAAACTCGTGATATTTATCTAATTGAATCAAAATGTAATGACACACCTTTTTTCATATGAAACATCATTTTCCCTTGGTTTAAGACTGAAAGGAACAAGTAGCTACAACCAGTAATTAACAAGACGGTATTAATTCTAATGGAAGTGTTATTACACCTTTAAAGTGTATAAGAAACATGTAATTAAAGAGTAAACTTGCATCGAAGTAATTATAAAGATGCCAAAGAAAACACGATGAAAGCAGAATTTTGTTAATTTCATTAACATTTATTCAATTTCATTGGTGTTCAATGAGAACAGAAATCCAATCAAATAAAGGAACGCATTAAGAAACGTAGTCAAACAAATCTTTTCCAATTCCATTAATTACAAATGACCATATTTGCATTCCATCTCTGTATAATTAACTAAATTTGAATTGCTTATTTATAATTAATGGGTATGAAAATTATGTTCATCGCGCCTTTCCTTAACACACTCTTTTACATAATGCAAACCATAAAACGATTCTGATATAACCGAAGAAAATTCGAACCAATTTTATTCCACGAGATCGATAAAACAATTCAGTATGCTTTCGATAATTACAAATAACGAATTACCCTTTGTTCCCATTTTCCAACGACACTCAAGGAACATACGTTTCGTGAATAATAAAATAGAATTTTAATTCGAACACCATCGTCATGCTCCGCTCTCGCATCACTAATTTTCTAATTGCATTAATAATGAAATTTCCCCAACATGGAAACATCGTCGATGCTATTTATCGATTAATAATAGAAAAATCATCTCATTGTTGATTTTTTTTCCAGTGAAATATTACGATCGGGACTTAGTACGACAGTTCTACAATGACCACTTGCTTGCTAATGATAATGCTTCCTTGATGTATTACGACTCGAGCAAGTGCACCTCGTTATTCTTTTTTTTTCAGGCTTTCGAACGTTCTGTTAGCAAGGTCATGCTTCTTCATTATTACACGACGGCTCATTGGGAGCGAATACAATTATCGATCTCGATATTGCCCTTTTCTATCATATTCCTGGCGAGTTTGTTCGTGGAAGAAAAACTTTGAGCGCTTGAGTTTACGTAGGAAGGAAAAACAGCTTTATTAGATTTCCTGGGAATCGTTTCTTGAGTGTCACCGTTATTGTTAGACAGACATTCTTTCTTCCTTTTTCTATATTATACATATTTGATCTTTGGTTATGTAAGATGTTTTATGATTTTTGCGATTCTTCGTGAAGAAGTTACTGGTTGATGTGGAGTAAAATTTTTTACTTCATTGATTTAAGATTCGTGGAAATAGATACTTTTGAACTGATAATAAATGAGGCAATATTAATTCCGAATAGTGCAATTGTATTTTGGAGTTTAATAGCTATAAAAGTTTTTTTAACTTTCCCAATTTGTCGAGTAAGAAAATGCATATTATGGATAAGTAGAAGATAAGCAAAGTGGTACGTATTGTGGATTTGAACTATTGGATTCTTTATTGGTGAGACCGAGTTAAAGTTGTCCACCAGCACAATTTTTATCTAAATTATTATGTATTATATAAAGCTCAAATACACTGACTGACTGACTGACTGACTCATTCATCCACTCATCACGAAATCTCAAAAACCACAGAACGGATTGCAACGAAATTTGGAAAATACCTTCCCCTTGGGTCTTAGGTGCTCACTAAGAAAGGGTTTTGAAAAATTTGAAATTTTAGGGGGGGTTTTGGGGGGTTAAAATATGGGCCAAACTCATCAACGCAGAGCCGAAACCACTTGACCTAGAAACTTGAAATTTTGCATGAGCGTTCCTTCTAGGGTATAAGCCCACTAAGAAAGGATTTTTCAAAATTCGAAGTTTTAAGGTTTTTTTTTTTTTAGTTTCGATTAAACCGTAGCGAAGCACGGGAACTTTCAGCTAGTTTAATATATCGTAGATTTGATAGTCCAGATTTCACCTAAAAACTGTAAGTCTTAATCAAACTGGCAATATAAAACGCAAAGGGGCGAAACAATAAAAGTCTTCTAGCACCATCATAATTAGTGTCACTTAATTATAACAATTTATACACAGTTATTAAGTTAAAATTATACACAATGTACAATTTTATCTTGACGACTATGGAGTACCGAATACGGAAAAGTGTGAAGAATTAATACGATGAAAACAGAAGAGACAAAACTTAAAGTAGCTGGTGAAGTAAAGAAGAAAGAATAACTCTGGTACAGATAATTAGAGTACTATTCTTAGAATATTACGGACATTGTTATCTGTGTATATTTCAATCTCTGATACTTTAACATCGATGCTGCACCGTTCTATATTTGTTCAGGAAACGAAGTACTAAAGAAAGGGATGAAGTAATTACTCGTATCGATCACGCGAGATTACTATTTTAGAATATAAAAAAATGTCGGCTCGACGAATGCCATTTTTACTGATTCAGCTGATCAAAGCATTTCTATCGATTCCATTTAATCTCTTCCACTTCCGATATCGAATTTAATCTCATGCGGGTATGAAATTGTCGGATACATATTTAATTCGACGTTACATTCGATTAATTAACGATAATATTCACGAAAAGAATTGCAAAAAATTGTTTTTAACGATGTACTTCCGGTTTGAATTATCCACTTGTGCAGGTATTGAAATGTGCAGGTAATAGGTACTGAAAAGGAGGTTGATAAGTTGCATCGGTGTCATTTGTAAGGATTTTGCGTGGTTTAGTTCTTACTTCGTTAGAAAGTTTCATCTAATTTGATCGTTCCGAATGAAGAGCAATTGTTACAATTGATGAGCAATGATAGATAATTACGATCTGTATCGTTGCCGTACTACGAAGTTAACGTTCATTAATCCTCAATCCAGAAGATTGATAGCATCCACCGTAAATGGCTTTATTTATTTTATTATTAATGGATCGAATAGTACGACGTAATGGGTGATGCTTTACTTCATTCTTCAATGATTATACCAAGTATTGCTAGTTTGAGAAGTCTGCTAGTTACAATTAGTGGATTAGTGTTTTTTAATGCTTCTAATTGATACTCTTAATGGATAATGAATAATTATAGATAAGTGTAAGTGACAAGTATTATAATGACTCATACAAAAAGTTTAAATAAATTAACTTTGAATAAATGGTCAGTGTATATGGTAAAACTAGTACATAATAATTTATCATAGACTGTTACATTGGATAAAAGAACCTGACCAGTAAGAAGTATCTTTTGTAACACTGGATCTGCGGCAGCCGTCAAATTGACGGATTCCTACTTTTTTTTTTTTAATTCTTTTCAAATTAATACAGAAGTAGTACAGCAAATATTTCACGTATTTTTTATAATATGCAAATTATTTAGCAGACACTTTTTACCATTTGATATATCTTTCTGCAAGGTAGTTATTTAATATATTTAAACCTACTAGATTTAGTGGCCGTAAATCTAGTGTTAATAATATAATAGAAACTTGATTCTTTTATTAACTAGACTTTTCAATTTTAACTCATTGTATGCGAATTTTTTATAACGTCTCATTAAGACTCAAGAAGAAAACTTGTTGACAAATTTGCACGAATTTTATTTTTACAAATAATTAGTATAAATTGAAAATTGCATAGTCTCTGAATTCGAAAATATACTTAACTTTTCAAAACTAAGTGATTAATGCCACGAATCATCTTTTTTAAACGGTCCATGTACAGTTTTCGAAAAACGTACTTTTACGTCGACCGCATACAATGTCTTAAAGAACAACAAATAGTAAAATTATTGTGATCAGTATTAACAAATTGTACTGAGAAAATGTGGTTTCATTTTGACGCTTAATAATTTACACCGGCTATATTGCTATACAATGTGAGAAGCTGAATATGAAGTTAAACATTTTCAAAAGTGTAGACAAATTTCATCATTTTTACAGAGAAAATAACAATGTATTTATTATCAATTAAATTTAAAACATTTTTGAAGTAATCACCACTTTTACAAAATATTCGTATGAATAATCGTGTAAAATTGTAGAATAAAGAAAATAATCCACTTTTATTGCGCTGAAAATATTGCAATTAATGTGTGAGATATTTATTGCAGAACATGTACTATCTGTTAATGAACAAAATATATTTAACTTGCCTTTCGAAAATGTACCATTTGTAATTATTCACGATTAATGCACTCAGCCACTCAGGCTTTTATGTCTAATGAGGCTTACCCGAGGAAACCAAATCATTGAGTATATCATCGTTACAGGTATGATAATTATATTATTCTTGGTTCTGAATGCCCAATGTATCCCGCGATTCTTGTTAAAAATTTCAAGAAATTAATAGCCCAATATAATTTAAGTAACAAAGAAATACGTCTTATTTTCGATTTTACCATCAAATATAAGAAATTAGGCAAAATCATTTTCCACAAAACTATGGATTCTTCTAACACTTTATTAATGTTTATTTCGATAAATAAACAAATCAAGAGACTAAGAATTTCATGACTGCCGTAGGTCTAGTGTTAATAATTATCTAAAACGTGCGATATAGAAATCTGCATCATATTGCATCAATTATATTAAAAACATTGATATACAGTACACAATGAAATTGTCCGAACGTAAATATACGTCTTCCGTACATACATCCGTATTAACGCGTTCGCCACCAAAGTTACATAATAACGTGCGAATTATCGTACCGTACTTTGTGGTCTCCTAACTATACCAAGTAAACTATAAATACCTCAGTATTATATATAGTTACCGATATATTTACATCACCATATTTTAGTTTGACATAATTAAAAATGGCACGCCACATATCATGACAATACTAAAAACATGGCATATTAGTGACTTTCTATATGTATAATATCGTCTAATGTATTTATGTGTTAATACCAGTCGAACTGTTCTGCCAATATCTTTTCATACTCATTATCAAATTAGAAATACTTAACATTAATTCCCTAGTATCTCTCTTCAATTAGCAACCCTTTCAGTACTGAATGATGGAATACATGAAAATTTATTCCATAAGAATACTTTGTTACAAATACTAATCATTCATTACAGTAACAATTATCAAAATAGTTAAATCTTTGCTGGATCATACAATATTATTATTAAGTCCCAAACTCGTAATTAATTTAATAGAAAATTAACTGTCACAGAATCATGCAACCATACCATCTCTATAGAGTGCCAAAGGTCAAACATTCTTGCCATTATGACACTGATAATGTTAAAATTTCACCTCACAATTAATGAATTCTACATTAAAATCCAATTGCTTCCAAAAATTTTCCCCAACGTAATACGGGTCCATCCGGGATATCATTCTAAAAGTATTCCACAAGAAATAACCATAATAATCTAAATATAGAAAGAATAACGATAACTACGTCTTTCAAATAAGGGACATAACTAGTTGACTCAACTTCTTGTTCATAACTTCTACAACCTCTTCTTTCTCAACGTCGTACGGTGAGATTCACGTCATCTGTCCAGCGAAACAATTAATTTCGTCGACTGGTTGGTTGCCGCATCGATAAAACCGCTCGTATATTCCGTGTATATTTAGAGCCACGCAGCACCGGGCTGCCTAGGAGAACGTAACGGTAAATGTGTAACCGTGCTTACAAAAGAAGCACTTCGTCTTCGCAGAAGCCGTTCGCGATTCCAAGGAACACCACGGTTCTTCTTCTAGCTGGTAAATGCTTCCAGAAAATTATCACGTGGTTCAGGGAGAATTGCTTCGCGATACTTTATGCACGCTGACATTCTCATTTTCATTAGAATGCTACATTGAAAGCTAGGAATGGAGAACCATTTGACATTGAACGGGCTCTGTCGTTTTATGAGGTTCTTGGAAGGACACGTACCTTTTTTTATGGTTGCATTACCGAGAAAGTAAAGATCTATGTAATATAGGTAAGAGAACCATATTATCAAGAATTAACAATGTATCCACAATAATTGCCTCTTTTCTATTAGCTATTGTAAACCATTTTTTTAAGGCATTCAAATAAACCGCATATTGGATGTACTCAGCATCTCTTTCTTCCCTTGCGATGTGATAGAAAATACACTTTTTCTCTTCGATGGGCAGAGTAATCTGACATAGAAAAATTCATATGTGCTAAATAACTGCTGCATTAACACTAGATTTACGGATGTTGATATACCTATTTTTCTGAAGTGAGCCAATTTGACTCATTCAAGAAAATAGAAAGTTTTCTGCAAAGAAGATAGTACCAAATCAATTGAAATGAAAGATTTATTATTAAAAAAAATTAACCAACCAATATATTATATATATAGTAATCAAATTTTGAATGAGCCAAATTGGCTCCGTAAATCTAGTGTTAATGAGGCAAACTCCCATTCATTGTTCGTTTTTGAGACTCGCAGTAAAAATGTTGAAAAACATAGCACTGTATCTAGGGAAATCGTCAAATTGATGGGTGCCTTGTTTTTGTAAATGTTTCTCTTTATAGGAGACCAGCGCCATAGATGTTTCTTACTTAACTGTTGTCTGATCCTTTAAAAAATTCACATTGAAGACACTCGGGTCTTTTCTAAACAGTGGTCTATTTTCAATTTAAAAAATTAGATTTTCTTTTACTTTCTCTTTATAATAACTTAATTGGAAATAATATATAGTCAGTATGTACAATTCTTCTCGATTTGTAGTCGTATTGGGTGAGGAGAAAGTTGCTTTATATTTTAGTGCAAAAGTGAAATCAGTTTTTTAAATTTTAAATGAAGTTCAGTAAATAAAATTTGTGTCGTTTTGTTCGATCACCTTTTCCTATTTCTGCGAGAATTTTTTTACAGGGCAAGAGGTTAAATAGTCGATTCAAGGGTTCAAATATTTTATATTATTAGCTCCAAAAATTGTCTTTTCATAATCTCAATAGCAATTTAGTTTTTCCAAAAGTATTCGTTGGAGCTAGACATGAAAAGTATAGATATAATAACAATCATGTATAACGGTCCAGTGAAATATTAATTACCTTTATTTTTCTAATGTCTAAATTTTAATTGTGTCTTCATGTTAATTACATTATAAAGAATGCAGTTGACGCTCAAATACGAGGAATGATGATAAAGAGAACTCGTTTCACTAATATGCCATTGACCATTAACTTAGACTTGGAAAAACTTAAGCTATAATTTACATTAGGAATATGAGTCTATAGTTATAATTGTAGAAGCTATTTTCTGCGAAGCACAAGAATAATAAATTTAGCAGAGAAAAGAATACGAAGTAAAAACGTCATTTAACCATCTAAAACCCTTTACTATGTAACAGTACACTTTTCTTCTAATATAATCATTTTAACTTTGTCTCCAGCATTCCTAAAAGTCCTGAACAACACAAATAAAACTAACTCCCTAAATAAGATTGATCAATCAATCAAAATACCATTAAACAAATCTACCAATGTGCATTATTCAATCAATTACCACTCCAAATATTCAATCAACAGAAAGTTAAAAGTGATTCATTACAAAAACAAACTATCCCACGACACAGTAAATAAGAGTCATAAATCACAAAGATACATAAACGACAATTTACGTGTAATCTTCACACTCTACTCTGTAATATTGACATAAGGTAATGCAAATGTCATTTTTTAATTCTTCCTCGATGCTAAATTTATTACGAAACAGTTGCACCGCATCTCTTTCGCTCGTCTGTCCTTTCCGGTGTACGAACGTTCTTGTTGGAACTTGGAACGTTTTCGTTTCCAGGAGATTCTAAAAGTTTTCCTCGTGCTGGGGAGTTTCGTGAATGAGCGCTTGTATCGGTAGGAGCGTGAACACAATGCAGCAATGTTCAGTTACGGCTATTCAAAATTGCAGGTATTCTATTTCCGGTGAATCGGTAATGCAAACGTATACCGAGCGTCTTTTTGTATTATTTTAATGGCATACTTCCCCTACGACGTAACCATGCTCCTTCTCTAAATACGAATTTCTTCGTTAAGTATTACAAATTTCCAGAATAATGTGAAAATCTTTAATTCATTGTATTGCAGAGGTCTTGAGGACTGTATACAAAAATTGTAGTAAAAGGTTTGTGTATTTATGATTCCTTGTGCCTCATATTCCATTTGCATAATTTAACACTAGAACTACCAAACCAGTCAAAATGACTGGTACACAATTTTTCCCAAAATTTCTTCAAGTTCATAGAAGACCCATGAAACAAAAATTCTACGTCCCTCACAAAAGACATAAATCACCGAAATGATCATTCTTTCCGCCACTCGATTCCTCCTTTTTTAAAGTACTTATTTAATATATTGAAATATGATAGATTTAACGCCGGTAGTTCTAGTGTTAAAGAAGATGAGGTTGGAGTTTTTGCGAAAAATAAATTATTACTGCTCCATTATGACGAATGACTGAGAATGTACTGTGAGAGTATCATTTTTTTTTTCTCTTTAAATTGTATATGTAACGGAAAATATTTCATAAATATGATACATAATATTATATAATAAATCATTATAACTTTAGTAGAGAATACTAGGGATGTTGTTAAATAATTGGTATGGAAAATTGTAATACGAAGCAAGTGCAATAAAGAAAGATCGCTAAGACTTGTATGAACGTCAAAAAAGCGTTAACCCTTTACGGACCCCTGTAACTTTGAGGTAACGCAAGATACGTCTAACCTTCTGTTTTTTCAATTCTTTGCAATTCAATGTGTAGTAATCAGGTTCAATCTGTTATTTGAACTTGACATTTTTATCATTTTCTAATTGTGCTATCGTAAAAATAATTTTCAGATACACATTTTACAAAATACATTCCAGGAGAAGGTCTAAAAAGCTGTAAAAGTAGTACGAAAAATGGGATAACCCCCTCAGCTTCAAATAGAAATCGGATACAGAATACCCTCTTTTTTCACCTTAAGGGGTTAATTAACACTAGAACTACCAAACCAGTCAAAATGACTGGTACACAATTTTTTCAAAAAATTCTCCAAGTTTACATAAGAGTCATAGGATAAATATTTTACGTCTATATCAATAACCATAAATCATCCAATCGATCAAATTTTCCGCCGCTTGATTCCCCCTTTTTCAAAGTATTTATTTAATTTATTAAAATATGTTCGATTTGAGGCCGGTAGTTCTAGTGTTAATGTTATTTTTTATACCTAATTTTTTAAACTATATTTCACTGATAATAAACTAGCTTGCAGCACATTTAACCCTTTGCGGACGACGGGCGAATATATCCGCCCTGAGAAAAAAATTGGTTATAGTTTGTCGGTGCATATATAAACGGTTAGAGTTGAAAAATTAAAATATAATTGTTGAAATATTATTTTACAAAGAGTAAATTTCAACTTGTATACATTAGCAGACTGTCTTTCCGATGAAAAAGTGTTTTTTTCATCGCTAAATAATTGATTGTTTCTCGATATTCAAAAATGCCTCCATCCGCAAAGGGTTAAAAAGGAATCAAACATTATATAAAATCTGAAAACGGAGGTTAGGTGAAATTTCATCCGGGGAACATATAAGGGTTGAAAGAATACAGATAATGCTATGGGAATGATGTTTACAAAAAAACTAAACTTGAAGTTAACTACAAAATCCAGTGTTTCAGAAAGTTGAACGCAAAATGGTCACTTGTGTATAAACTATACGATAATGGAAGAAGCATCTGCGTAACACATGAGAGACAGACAGAGGTACATATTGAAAGAAAAAGAGAGAAAAAGGCCGATTGAATTACAGAAGGAAGTAAGGAGAAAAGAAGAAAAGGAAGTGGGAGCAGACAGACACACAGACAATGAATGAAAATAAAAGAGACAAAGTGGCAGAAATAAAAGGACGGAGAATGAAAAGGAGAGCGCGAAGGAATAAAAGAAGAAGATACAAACAGACGAAACACAGAATTATAAGGAAAGTGAAATAGAAACGGCTTGATTAAATAATATTCCGCAATATTATTCAGACTTGAAAAAAGTTACAAGGAAAGAATGAAAAAGCAAGCCAATAAGAGAGATATCAATACAGCAGCTCGAAAAGCATAGAAGAAAAAAGCGAATGTCAAGTAGAAACGCAAATTGAAGGAAAGCAAGGGACAAACAATGAAAAAAGCCAATGGCAAATTCGTAACAAGGAAGGACGTCGAGCAGTGAGACCAAATTGCCAAAACATGGTCAAAACTTCAAAATCCACTTCAGTTGAGATGGGTAATGAAATTCTACGATAATCTAGGTCATTGATGACAAATCTGAGCACAAACTTTCAAAAAACAAAATAGCGGATTCAATATCGCGACATAAACATACAAAAATTGATGGTTCCGCCTAAAAATAAGTATTTTAATATTTTTGCGTTTTCACTTTTAGGGTAACTGATCACAATGTGAGCTTAAAATTTCCAAAACAGAATGGCGGATAGAATATATCAGTAAATAAAATGCAATGCATACTCCGTTCCTATACACATAAATGGGCTGCCCTAAAAACGATGCACGCGACCAACAATAGTAACTCGAAGAGTTGCAGAAAGTAGCAACTGAAACCAGCCGGCTTTTATTCGAAAAGCTTCAAAATTTTATTTAAAAAAATGAACGACATTCTATCCAACTTTTTAAATATTTCCATAGAAGAAGAGAAAAAGTACGTAGATCTCATATTTTCATTCATCGCAATTGTAAAATGTTGAATTAAAAAATTAAACCAATATGTTTAGAAAGCTAAAGCATATCAGATATCTGATCAATAGATGAAATAAAGACATACATTTATAGTATGCTAAAACCATAATTTCAGTTTCGGCTAGAAAACATCGCGTTGCAAATATATTAACTTTGTATTCGTATATCACTAACAAAGGAACATCCCGAAGTGTGAATCACCAAGTTTTATGAAATTTTAATATAATATAGATTTCTGAAAATATTTGAAAGGAGTGAAAACCGTCCTCAAACTTGAACTTTTGAAAATTGTTTATCGAATATCTTGGAAACTGTTAGAAATATGGTAATTTTGTAGGGACTGAAAATTAACTTCTTGAATTCGCAAATCCGATAGCGTACACATTTTTCCAAAAATTCCATTTGTTTAAACAATATTAATTTTCAACCTCTACAAACTTTCCGTATCTCTAACAGTTTCCGAGATATTCGATAAGTAAGTTTCAGAACTCCAAGCTTGGGGATGATTTTCACTCCCTTAACAATTATTTTCACAAAAACTAAATCACACTAAAATATCATTATTACCGGTAATTTATGTAAATATGATTGATTTTGTTAACAAGAATGTATGCGGTGACACATAAGAACAAAGAATGTGTTTAGCTTGAAGTTTCTTTGTTGATTTTGCTTGACGATAATGGTTTGGTGATACACGTAATTTGCAATGAAGATTTATTAAATATTATCTGGCAATTACAGGCATCCCTCGAATAACACGGCTAATTGATTCCGTGTTAATCGAAATCGTGTTATTCGATACTAATAATTCATACAATTTTGGAAATAACGTTCCGTGCTATTCAAAACCGTGCAATTCGAAACTCGAGATCCATACAAATTTGTACATTTGGTTCCAAAGATTAATTAAGAAATTTTCGCGTACTCCGTGTTATTCGAGGGTTGTCGTAATTGCCGTGTTATTCGCGACTTCGTGCAATTCAAGTACCGTGCTGTTCGAAGGACGTCTATATTATACTTATTAATTAATAACCAACATTCACAATTTACACTTCGGAACATTCCTTTATTAGAGTATTACATAAAAAAAACATTATGAATAAAAAAAACGTATGCTCTGATATATTATCGTAAATTAAATAAAATTCTTTGATTTCAAACGACAAAGAAAAAGTTTCTAAACTCTTTACCACAAGTTCAGCGAAATCGATCACTGTGCTTTGTACACTGCAAAGACACAAACTTTGTTAATTCCACAAAGAAATAAATAAGATGCGGAGGACCATTCAAGGCGAGAATGAAGTATGGAGTACAAGGGTGGAACGGTCGCGTTACTCGTGTCAAATCCGGCCAGACAATCGGTTTTCACGGAGCACACCGGCTCCGTACAGTCGTCGAAGATTTATTTCGGACGTAAGCCGTGCCCCGTGCCGTGCCAAATCAAGCAAACTGTTGCCACTCCCGCGCAAATTGATATTTCTGGCAACCGTGGCACCTCCATAGCAAGACCAAATCAGCCCAAGAAGACGGAGCACGAAATAGACGAGAAAGAGATCTAGCAGTCTCTATAAACGTGGAAAGATCTTACTATCTCGATGAGCCGAATGATAAATGGCAGATATTAAGTAATGACCTGAGCAAACTCGAGGTAAACGTACGCTTGGGTAGACTGATTGCAAGACTCTTAACCGTTGAGTGTCAACAGACCGAAACGTGTTTCGCATTACTGAAGAAATGAAAGAAGAGGGGAATCATATGAAGAATAATGAGGATTTGGAATTGTAGCATCGTGGCTTCATATTTTTTTATATGATTTGTTGAGCAATTTTTAATTCTCTGTTTTTGAACTTCAATTATTGTGGCTATTTTGGTTTAAATGTATTTGTAGTTTGAGTTTCTGGTTTAGTTTGTGGTTTCAGGTATGGAAGGGAGCAATGGGCAAAGTATTTTTAGTGATGGTTAAAAAAAATGAAAAAATTATGGAGGGATAATGCAATTTATTATAAAACACAATAGGGGGACACAAGGAAGTATTAGTTGAAAAATTTTGTAATACTAATGTGACAAATAGCTGTGAGTGTATTTCAAAAAATCCCTCATAATCTGGCTTGAGCTGGAATGTAGTGATTCTCAAAAATTAAATGACTTACCATCATTTAAATTCTTGCAACTATATTTTGAATCAGTAAAGGAATATTTTTATTCCTATGGAACATTTCTATTTCAGATGCAATATGCTGTTATAAGATTTTTTTTAAACAATGAAATTGAAAATTTTAATACTAACAATAAGTATTATTTCAAAGTAATTTGCTCATTGTTGATTTAAGGTGTCATGTGTGAAATGACGGCTTAGAAAATGTATCTAAGGGCTCATCGATTTTAATTGACACCTATTAATTGAGAGTCTATAAATTTAAACTGTTTGCCATTTGATATTCAAGTTGTACTTGGCATAACTTTCTGTTGCTATTATTCTTTCAGCGAGACAATTTTGGAACTCTGAGGGGGTTTCCGTATTTTCATAAATATCTTTGACTGAATTTTTTGTTATCTGTAGGTCTTACATAAAAATAGATAATTAACGGTATTAAATGTTACGAAATTAACTTTACTTTTCTGACGAACAAAATTTTAAATTCGAAGTGTGAAGCGTTAATCCTTTGTGAACTTACAATTAGATCCAAGTATAGTCGACGTAGCTTTTTCTCATAACTAATTTTCCGATGGTAAAAGTAATTTTCACTTTTAAGTGTTGCAAAGCTACGTTATAAATTGAACTGAATAGCCTGAAAATACTTACAGTTAGAATTACTGCCAAAGGAAATTACATTTGTAACAGAAAAGAAGATTACTAAATTAATTCCAATGTATTAAAAAAGCTGTGTGGATAAATTGATCACACTGCAAAGAACGAGCTACAATTATAATGTCCTTTTTGAGAATCACAAATTCTAAATAACTTCGATGAAGCGATCTTAAATACGCTTTTTTATGATTGTATCATATATGTACGTATACAACACGATTAAAATGAAATTTGTTTAAAAAATTCATATGATATAACATACCCCTACATACTAATTAATAAGGTATATTATTAACAATATTAAATATTTCGCTATTTTCTAATTTGTCGCTTTGTGTAAACATCATAAAAACAAATGTTTTCCGAGGAGTAAAAAACAGTCAGAAGGTTGGTGCAAGTTTTATCATTGGTATCGTTTGATGGCAAAAACCGTATCGAAGAAGTAAAAAACGTATAAACACGTGTAATGACATACGTAAGACACATCCTATTATTTAGATTAAAAATTCAGATTAACAACTGATGCATAATGTTTATTAACTACTTATTTATTTCACCAGATAGATATTGAGCGCAATACAGTAGATAATAATCTTTTCTAGAGCAATAGTAGAATATTTCAAAATTTGCTTGCTATTTCCGAAATTGCTATATTCTGGAATTATAAAAACTCAAATAAAATTCAATGTATTTGATTTTTGTAAAAAGGCAGGTGTTGAGTCGCACGTCTCTTTCTCTTGATTGAGAAGTTGACGTGATGGCGCGGGACTAATTAAAGTGCCGCAACCTGGTTTTTTTGGGTCTCCCGAATTAATTGTTGATCTTGATTTAACGTAGGCGTAATTTATTCACAATTAAAACGAAATAACAATCAAAACAACGACACTTAAACTATTTTATCTCTTGGTCGAGATGTATGTTACACGTGGATTAATTAATTTCTCAGTCGAGAATGATGATGTACTGCGTTTGTTAGAAAAGCCGTTCGTGTTCGTTGCAGTTAAAAAGATCTAATGTGTTCGTTTGCCAAAACAGTTCTGATTCGTTTGGTAGTTAATGCAGTTCTGATTCCGCTCTATCCGCCAAAGTCCGAATCGCCCTCCAATCGGCCCCCTCCTTCTCACTGTTCGTAGTGAGAAGGGGTGGTATGCAAAGTTGGAAAATTTCCGATTGGAGGGTTCGGTATTTCTCAGAATGCGATTTTCTGATTGGCAGATAGAACGGAAGTGACGTCGGTCACAGGTATCGAATTTTGTGATTGGCTGGTCACTGTAGGCGGCAGGATTCCAAGAACCGGTGGTTCGGTTCTAAGAAATGATGTACGAACGAGTGTTAATTAATATTTTCAGTCGCCTAGGTTTATGACTTGAGTCATAAACCAGACGACTGAACTTGGAGCATCTGGCAGCCAGATGGGTCTATCGATTTC
Organism: Cerceris rybyensis; assembly: GCA_910591515.1. Lineage (NCBI taxonomy): Eukaryota > Metazoa > Arthropoda > Insecta > Hymenoptera > Crabronidae > Cerceris > Cerceris rybyensis. The sequence continues at coordinate 12,865,740 of OU342795.1, forward strand.
TGTATTTTTGGTAATCCTGCCGAACAATGACCAGCCAGGTCGCGCCTAACGGTACGCGATGCAGCCCCGGTGACCGCTTCGCGAGGCCACCGATTTCTTAGGCGAATCGTTTATCTTTGTTGCGCTATCACGCGTCAACAGCAGGAAACAGTATTATAACACTATTGTAATCTAATATACCTGACTACTCGTAAACTGTATTTTACAAGTCTTTAATTATTACCACATAACCAATTTATATAAAAGATTACCACTACTATTAATTTTAATATTTTACAATCGCATGCACAAATTCAAAATGGCTTTAAATCAATGAAAAAAGCGTCAAGCATTTACATTTGTAACGAAACTTTTTCTATTAATCTTTTTATCAAACCCAAGTTTCTTACTAGATTTTTCGTTTCAAGACGCTCATTAACCGATACCTTATTAATCGTCTACTCCAAATGAGTCAAATAAAATTATACTGCCTCGAAATAACTCTAAATCAGAATATTCTTTCGTATTTTAATTTTTAAGTCATAAAGTTTTACGAATAGATACGAATTGTATGTAACTAGAAAGGGTACAATATTGTTTATACTTCCTCCCGTAAGATCACTTAACTGTTAAACGACTCCTTTGTATTTATAGTAATAATGATTAATGACTATTGAATAACCATTTGTTTAAATGTTTCAATAAATCTTAACATTGTTTCTCGTTCGTTAAATCTAGCATAAAATTAAAGATTAATGATTAATGTACTCTCGAAACATAACATGCACATTATACATTTACTGCAAGCTTCAAATAAAAGAAAATTGAACGGTGAAAAATTTCACCAACTTTTAATTAATCTACAGTAAGCTAATTGAATAAATTAGTACGCAACGAGTTAACATGAGCTGGAATTGCACATCACTGATAACTTTAATTTGCATCTTTTTTTTAAATGCCAACCGAAACACTAACGATCTCCGAACGTCTATACTATCGAGAAGTATTCGTCACACGCGAAAAAAAGAATCAAAATGAAGAGAGAGTTTTTATTTCTCGAATATACCACGCAAACCATTAATTTACTCGTTTACCGCGTTTAATGAGAAACGCGTTAAAATCAACGATACAACGAGTAACGCCCGCATTCGAGTAGCTGTCGAAGAAAATGAAACAAATGAGGAGAAAAAAAACGCCAAATTCACGAGGGATATTTGATTTTATGTTTGTCATACCTTTTTCAGTAAATGGCAAAATCGTACTCTGTCGCAGCTAATGAGTCGAGCGTTTAATTCTACGATACTTCGAGTGTACGCAATACAGGTGCATAATTGTTGAATAAAATTGAACAAAAAAATAATAACTGTTTTGTGAGAATTTACATTCATTGCATCTTTCCTTATGAATCGATTCCTTCCTTTGGATCTTTTTTCTCAAATTTAACACTAGATCTACCGAAGTGGTCAAATTGACTTATACTGAATTTTTATAAAATGTTGCTTTTTCTACAGCAGTTTCTTTTCCAATTTTCTCCGTTTATGTTGAAGACTATAAAATATTGAGTGGATCAAATTTTTCACTCCCTTCATTTAATTCTTTTGGACGTGTTTATTTTATGATTTTAACTATATTAAATTAATCGTCGGTAGATCTAGTGTTAACAACCCGCATATGCGAATATGCGGGTGAGAAAAATAATAATAGTTTAAAGTGTTAAATAATGGAGAACATTAATGTTTAATGTTCACAGTAACTGCGTGACTCGGTGAATTGCATTTCTTGATGCACGTAAGAATATAAGATAAAGTCCAGAATGAGAGATAAATAATATTGTTTTTGTTGTGGCTATAAGTGCTAACGCGCTGTTTCAGAAAAACGTATCTTGCTGTGGTACTATGTGTTTGTATTTTTCAGATTCTGTAAGTTAGCATTGACATTTTACACGTTTTAAGAGAATGTCTTTGTTATATTAGCTTTATCAGTTAAAATATCGTATCAATGCTATTTACTGTGCTATTTGATATTAACCCCTTGCCGTACGATTTCTTTTGTCATTGTCTTTGCAATAATTCAAAATTAAATTACCGTATTTTTCGATAGATAACAGGCACCTATTGTAATACGCGTACTTCCATCTTTTCGGCATTCTTTTTTTTCTTATTTAAAATCCCACCATAGTTTTATTATTGAATTTGACATCCTTCATGTTGCTTTCTAAATGTAAGTATAGCGCGCAGGTTCTTATTTCATCAAATTTTAACTTTTTTGTGTAGATAACGCGCGCGTTATCATACTACATAATTCGTATTACAGAAATTATTTTATCGAGTCGCATCTCACTAATATTTTTAATTTCATAGGTTTTGGAGAACATGAAAATTTCCTATTGGATTTACCGCATCGCGAGTGTCACTCGTTATTGTTCGACAAGGAGTTAGTTAGATTTGACTTACTTTTACATATTTTCACACTGAATTCTTATCAAAAGAATCTTATCACAGAATTTTATCAAAAAAATCAACATTGAAGTAAAACTTTAATTCAGCCGTGTTTATTCATTTATTGCAAGCGAAAATTGATTTTGTATATGGACTACGCAGAATGAGACACTTTTAAAAATTGAATTATAAAAGAAAGAAGGTAATTCTTTTTCCTGGCAGTTTCGTGATAACCAAATACGTGACACAGAGATTTTCTGTACTTAATTACAATTATCATTAAGACAACATCGATAGAAATTATTAAATAAATCAGAAAACAAATAACTGATATCAAAGCAGAATGATTTCACGTCATCCATAAAAATTGTATATTCTCGTATAGTTTGTTCTTTTAAAGTCTAAAAAAGTATTTGAGAATATATATTAGTTACATGAATTTCACGATAAGAGATTACTACAGACAGAATGATAAAAATGTTCTGTTACTTCTAACTAACAGAAATTAATTCGTCATGAAGTATACTCGTTAACGTAATTTAACTTTTCTCCTTTTTTTTCAAAATAGCTTAAAGTATTTTTTATTAATCTGCAAAACTTGCCTGCATCTAATTTTATTCCATAATTTCGCGTCTTTCAAAAGGGTGAGAACTTCTGCAATGTCTTTCCTATCGCTGGAATTTCTACGTAAAGCTTCTTTAATGTAAAATTTATAATGAGGTTGATCAAGTCTATAGCAATTAAGAAGAACGTGTATAATGCACGAATAGCATAATCGTTTAATAATATCCCTGTTGATGATATTCGCGAATTTTTCGTAATGTTCGAACATTATTAAGTGTAACAATAAGTTTAACATACTTTCTACAGTGCTATGTTATCGGTAACGATTAACGAATAATAATATAGGATTAATATCGTAATTTCTCAGAAATGATAGGGTTATGGCTACTCAAATCTAAAACGACATAAAATTACTTCAAGTAAAAACTGCTAGAAAATATATAATTGTCACAAATATCTATCCTTCATGTGCATATTCTGCAATCAGATTTGTGTATTTATAATATAATTCAGTATTTCTATATTTCTTCTACATTTTGACACGAATGATTGTCAAAGTGCTGACAATCAAATGATTCGTCTCATAAAAACGTGTATGTACGCTTTTTTATTTTGAAATGGAAGAAGTGGCTTTACCATAATAAAGAATGGCAATTTTGTCAGTAACTCTACGAAATTATTTATGCTGCGAAAAATATAAGTATTTAAGATATCAAATGTAAATAAGTCTTCTCGAAATTAGCAACAGTAATTTTGAACATATTAAAACGCGAGCCCTTAAGTATTTCGATTTAAAACTAGATTTACAGATGCCATCAAATCGATGGTCTCCTACTTTTTTACTGAACATTTTCCAAATTTACAAAGAATATTTCAGGTGTATTAAAATACAAAAATTATTTAAAGGTTTCATATCTGCTACTTTTTTATTTTGATAAATTTTTCTGTAATAATAATTATTTCGATGAGAATTCAGCAAAAATGTCTTGGCTTACTATTGTTTTATAAAATAGGAAATCCTGTCGCATCATTAGGCAGACGACTTATATCACATTTTCCACGTTTTATCCCGTACATGTGAATAATGTTCCAACACAAATATACCAAATAGTTAAATAAAATTGTCAGGAATCTAGCACAAAAAAATATATATATAACACAATTACGAAGACTATTCAAAATTCGCCTATACCATTATTGATTTCCACGAAACCAGAATTCGATTTACCAGTTTCTTACATTTTATACGAGAGTAGAGCACCAAGGCTGTATTAATATCAAAGAATCATTAAAATTAATGAGCAGAATTGAACATTTTTTAAATCAACGAAGATAAATATATACATTTTTTGTCACACATTTTCTAGATATTCTAACGACATATAAAGTACGATTTTTAATGAGAACTTGGTTAATTTCAATAAAAAGTACTGAATGTCAAAAAAGAATATAATGTTCAGTTAACGATAACAATAAAATCACTTTAAAACATTCCAAATAAAATTGAAACCTGCTTTTCCCAGAGTGTTTCGCGACACTCAAACGAGATATTAATTTATTAAACACAGGAAGGATAGATAATAATATAATTTTAACAATTTAATAATTCGATATATCAATAAATTATTCTTAATTTCATTATAACATGTATGTGAGAATCTCAATGTGGGTTCAGTTTCCTTATAGTTAGGACCAAGACCGACCGTGGCGCTTCCCCGTCTTTTTGGAAAGATAGATACAGTATGGCCGTCGAATATTACGGGCAATGAGCCGTGTACGTGCTACTAAGTAAATATATGTAATAAGCATCATTAAAGTCGTGTTCAAACATATACAGACAAGTTTCTAAATCACCACGCAACCCCGGAATCCCTGACAGGTTATGGGCCCAGGTGCGATTTAACTGCGCGAGTGAATAACAATCGGTCGTGAGTGAGAAAAATCGGTCCGTGTGAAAAACGTGGCAGAAAGATGGCTGCATCAAACGTGTTCTCAAATATCGAGAAGTTGACGGAGAACAATTATGACTTATGGAAAGTCCAGATGAAAAGTGTCCTGACATATAACGACTTGTGGCAATACGTGGACGGCACGGAAATAAAGCCGGCACAGAATCCACAAGAATGGATAAAGAAAGACGCAAAGGCGCTCGCCTTGATAAATCTAAGTGTGACGTACGGTCAATTGAATCATACAAAGAAGGCAAATACGTCGAAAGAAGCATGGGACACGCTGAAAAACATCTTCGAATCGCATGGTCCAGTGAAAAAAGCAACGTTATGCAAACAGCTACTACGCATGGAGAAGAAACCAGGTACATCAATTACGCAGTACGTAAACGAATTCTCCGAGAAAGTCGAACAAGTGAAGGAAGCCGGTATAGAGATCCCTGATGAACTTTTATCGATAATGCTACTCATATCGTTACCGGCCGAATTCGAGAGCTTTAGTGTCGCGATCGAGTCACGCGATGATATACCGACACTTGAAAGCCTCAAAGCGAAGATGAAAGAAGAGGAAGCGCGACAGACTGAACGTGACGCAAGGCAGAATGAGAACGAAAAGAAAAGTGGCGCGTTGTTAGCGAATGACAATTTCGATTCGAGGAAACCGTCGCGAGTGTATCCGAAAGACTATAATAAACCGGGAATGCGAAAGTTCAATGGTAAATGTTTTAACTGCGGACGTATCGGACACAGAAGTAGTGATTGCAGATCGAGGGCAAAACCGAAACGCGAAAATTCATATTATACGAGTGAAACGATGATCGCGATTGCGTGCAATACAGAACTCGAAAAAAGATCGGGTGTATGGTGCCTTGACAGCGGCGCGACCAGACATATGTGTAATGAAAAACGCCGATTCGAGTATATAGACAATAGGACACAGACCAAAGTTTATACGGCCGCGGATAATTTCTTGAACTCGTCTGGCGCAGGTATTGTAAATTTAGGAGTAATAACAAATCGACATCCCGCGAAATCGGTGGAACTGAAAAATACTCTCTACGTACCGGAACTGCGCAACAACCTCTTGTCGATCTCGCGCGCTACTGATCACGGCTATACTGTCATATTTGACAAAAATCGGGCAACAATAAATAACAAAGAAGGAAAAACTGTATTAACCGCGACGAAAAGAAATCAACTGTATATTGTTGACGAAAGGAACGAGCACGCGATGCTAACATGTGATGAAACCGATGTAAATTTAGTAAAATGGCACGAAAGATATGGACACGTGAATGTCAACGATCTGAAAAAGATGAAAAATGATGAAATGGTTAAAGGAATGTATTTTTCCCCGAAATCAAGAGGGATCAATTGCGAGATATGCGCAAGATGCAAAATTCATGTACAACCATTTAAGAGGTCGGAAACTAGAGAAAAAGGAACTCTAGGTTTAATCCATTCGGACATATGTGGTCCGATGAGCACCGAATCGCTTGGAGGAGCGAAATATTTCGTTACCTTCATCGATGACTTCTCGAGGTATACAGAAGTAGCTATGCTCCGAAACCGTTCAGATGTCTTTCAAGCGTTTAAGGATTTCAAGAAGAAAACTGAAAAACAGACTGGTCGAAAAATAAAAAGAATCCGAACCGATAACGGGAAAGAATACCTTTCAAATGAATTTAAAAATTTCCTCAAGGAAGAAGGAATAGTGCATCAATTAACCGTCGAACATACGCCTCAACAGAACGGAGTAGCGGAACGGGCAAACCGTACATTAGTCGAGATGGCGAGATGTATTATGACGCAGGCTGGTCTACCAACTTCCTTATGGGCTGAGACAGTCAATTCAGCAACATATTTGAGGAATAGGAGCGCAACGAAGGCACTCGATGGAAAGACACCGTATGAGGTATGGACGGGTAATAAACCATATGTAGGTTACTTTAAAACCATAGGTAGCAAATCGATAGTATTATACAAGGGACCCAAAAGGGGAAAATTCCATCCCAGAGGCGATGAATACGTATTAATCGGATACGAACAAGAATCGAAGGCGTATCGCTTATGGAAGCCTGGTACGAAAAAGATCATCAAAGCCCGAGATGTAAAATTTTTCGAGCCAATCAGGCAAGATTCATCACCGAAGAAAGAATTATTTGTAGTCCCTGAACTATCTGCCAAAGAAGAAATTCAAGAAATCGAAGAAGTGCACGAAGAAGAAGACAGCAACAATGAAGAATTAGAAAAATCATCATATGAAGAATACTCACGCGAAAATGAAGAACAGAACGAAGAAGCTACGAAACGAGGACCTGGTCGTCCAAGAATTATTAGAACAGGTCAACGAGGGAGACCTAGAAAGGTCTACCAACAAAACATTGTGGAAGAGTCTGACCCCACAACGGTATCCGACGCACTAAGTCGAGAGGACAGAGAAGCATGACTAGAAGCCATGCAGGCTGAGTACGAAAATTTACAACAAAACAAAACATGGATTCTCGTACCGAGACCAAGTACTAAAAAGGTCTTAACAAATAAATGGGTACTGAAGACGAAGATGACGCCAGAAGGAGTACTTATAAAATACAAAGCGAGGTTAGTCGCGAGAGGTCACACCCAAAAATTCGGGATAGATTATGAAGAAGTTTTCGCTCCTGTGGCGAGGTACGAGACAATTCGCACTTTACTTGCTGCAAGTGTGCAGGAGGAAATGCACGTGCATCAAATGGATGTAGTGGCTGCTTATATACAGGGTGAGTTAACTGAAGAAGTTTACATGGAGCAACCCGAAATGTTTATCCAACGAAATCACGAAGAAAAAGTTTGTAAATTGTTAAAACCACTGTACGGATTGAAACAGTCAGGTAGAGAATGGCACAAAAAATTGGATAATTATATTGTGAACCATGGAGGAAGGCGTACAATTGCCGATCCATGCGTATATGTATTTGGAGCGGAAGAGGACAGAGTAATCCTCATCGTCTACGTGGACGACTTAATATTGGCATCGAAGAAATTAGAGGAGCTTGAATCAATTAAATCAAGGATGAAATCTTCATTTAAGATGAAGGACCTCGGTCCTGTTCACAACATCCTGGGAATTAATGTTGAGCGAGAAGGTAAAACAGGAAGAGTCCGTTTATCGCAACAAAGGTATACGAAAGAGCTAATCGAGAAGTTCAAGATGGAAGATGCCAAGGAAGTCTCGACTCCAATAGAATCTAACACGAAGATTACGAAAGAAATGGGTAGTCAAACCGTGGAAGAAAGACAGAGAATGCAAAATTGTCCATATAGAGAGTTAGTTGGTGGGTTAATTTATCTGGCTAACGCAACACGACCAGACATCGCTTTTGCCGCTAGTACGTTGAGTCGTTTCTGCACAAATCCCAACGAGATGCACTGGCACATCGCAAAAAGAGTGCTACGTTATTTAAAGGAAACGAGTGAGTATGGTATTACGTATGTGAAAAACAAAGAAAAATTGAGAGCCTACTCAGACTCAGATTGGGCAGGAGATACAGACGACAGAAAATCGTGTACAGGCAATGTACTGATTCTATCCGGAGGACCCATCAGCTGGAAGAGTACCAAGCAGCATTCAGTTGCTTTATCAACGATGGAGGCAGAGTATGCTGCGCTAGCCGAAATTTCACGGGAAATTATATACATGAAAAGATTGTTAGACCATATGGGTTTCAAACATCTTGTGAAGAGCCCCATCGAAGTATTTTGTGATAATCAAAGCGCTATTGAACTGTCAAAGAACGCGGTGTTCCACAAACGGAGCAAGCACATCGATATAAGATTCCATTTTGTCCGCGAGTTGACTGAAAAGGGTGAAATCAAAATTTATTATTTACGGACGGACTCTATGATTGCAGACGTTTTCACCAAAGCGCTAACCAAAGCAAAGCACCAGAATTGTGTTGAAATGTTAGGTTTAACGAAATAATTAGTTTTCTGTTTCAGAACACACATTGATAGAGGGAGTGTGAGAATCTCAATGTGGGTTCAGTTTCCTTATAGTTAGGACCAAGACCGACCGTGGCGCTTCCCCGTCTTTTTGGAAAGATAGATACAGTATGGCCGTCGAATATTACGGGCAATGAGCCGTGTACGTGCTACTAAGTAAATATATGTAATAAGCATCATTAAAGTCGTGTTCAAACATATACAGACAAGTTTCTAAATCACCACGCAACCCCGGAATCCCTGACAATGTATTATACAAATATATGTGGATAAAATATGAAAGATATCCTAAAATAATGATTTAAAAGAATCCTTTATCTGCTTAAGGTTATTATGCTCATTTTTAACGAGAGATTTGCTTTTAATGAAAGATATTCGATGTAAAAAAGGAAGCAGATGATTTACACTTAATACCCTTAACAAAACAAACATTTACCGATATATGTCTAATTCTCTGCAAAATTAAAATTCACATTGTTTCAATTCCTGGAAATAAAATCGGATCTTAGGGATATGTTATACCGACAGAATTTAATTAAAATTATTCCAAGGGAAAGATATTAGTCTCCGCTTGTTAATTACGTTTCATGTTCGTTCTCCAGAAATCAAAATTCGATCCGCATTGGTATATCATCGAGAATTGTAAATTTTTGCTCGTACGATGCACGCCTAAAGAATAATCCAATTTATAGAAACGTACGTTAACGATAATGGAATGTTACAATCTCGTGGCCGACGTTATCGTGGTAAGCGTTGTAAAACCGAATATTAAAATTCGTAACATGCCGCTAATTATCCCGGCGTCCTGTCGAATCGCGGCGAAATATGCCGTTTCCGCTACTCTATTCGCGCCCTTCTTTCCTGAATTTTCCTCGCTGTTGTTAACGATGCCAAATGAAAATATTACGGGACAAAATCAACGTTACGATGAACAAATGACCCTTTCGGGAAAGAAGGTTCCAGTTTATTATTAAAACTCCTGTTAAATCGATAATAATATCGCATGTTCATCCATCGAGACATTGAGACTTAAATTTCAAACTTGCAACTTGTTCTGTGATACGCTACATCTTAGAACTGTGTTATTAAAATGAAAATTAATCATAAGAAGATAGGATTGTACAGAATTCTAGAGAAATCCGAAAGCATGGAAAATGGCGTTTACAGAAAGTTCAGTATTCTTCTAATTTTTCTGCCATACGAAAGAATCGCTATAGTAAAAACACGAGCTTAATACTCGAATTGTTACTTCTCGATGTAAATTAAAAGCGAGGAAAATAAATTTATATCAGAAATAAAATTAATTAAGAAATTCAATAATGCTGGGAACTGTTATAGTTATCTAAGTCTTTCGATAGCAGTCCTTAAATTTTACGGAACGATCCTTCGTTTGAAATAGAACGAAGCAACCATATTAGACCACGAAACATCATCGATTTCTATGGTATATAGAAACGAACAAAATTCCATTCGTATCTCTCTCATTTGCTTATTACACTCATCCAAAAAGCATATGAAAAAGAAAGCGAGTCTCGAAATTAACACTAGAACTACCGGCGTCAAATCCAACATATTTTAATAAATTAAATAAGTATTTCGAAAAAGGAAGAATGAAGCGGCGGAAAATTTCATCGATTTGGTGATTTATGTTTATTGATATAGACGTAGAATATTTATTCTATGGCTCTTATATAAATTTGGAGAATTTTTTGAAAAAATTGTGTACCAGTCATTTTGACTGGTTTGGTAGTTCTAGTGTTAAATACAGATGAAAACTGTCATAGTTATCGAAATCTCTCGACAAGAGCAACTATATTAGACCACGAAACATCATCTATTACTATGGTACACAAAAATATAACAATTCCTTTCTCATCTCTCTCGCATACTATTACACTCATCCAAAAAATCATATCAAAAAGAAAATGACTAGCGAAATTAAATAAAGTTGAAAACTGTCATAGTCATTGAAATCTCTTAACGACAGCAACCATATTAGACCACGAGACATCATCAATTTCTATGGTATACAGAAACGCAACAAATTTCCATTCGTATCTCTCTCATTTGCTTATTACACTCATTCAAAAAGCATATGAAAAAGAAAGCGAATCACGAAATTAAATAGAGACAAAAACTGTCATAGTTATCGAAATCTCTCAACAACAGCAACTATATTAGACCAAGAAACATCATCTATTACTGTGGTACACAGAAACGCAAAAATTCCCTTCTCATTTCTCTCGCATACTATTACATTCATCCAAAAAGCATATCAAGAACAAAATGACTCGCGAAATTAAACAAAGTTGAAAACTGTCATAGTCATTGAAATCTCTTAACGACAGCAACCATATTAGACCACAGAAACGCAACAATTCCCTTCGCATCTTTCTCGTTTACTTATTACATTTACCAAAAAAGACATATCAGGAACAACATGAATTACAAAATTAAATACAGATGAAAATTGTCATAGTCATCGAAATCTCTCAACAAGAGCAACTATATTAGACCACGAAACATCATCGATTTCTATGATACACAGAAACGCAACAACTCTCTTCTCATTTCTCTCGCATACTTATTACATTCAACCAGAAAACGAACTTATGAAAATTCACACGATCCTCCCTTCTCGACATATTGCAAAAACGAATAATTCATAAAATATACAATTTCAATCCAATCCCAGATTTATGTAGCAGCTCTCTAAAAAAAAAAAAAGGTCAAGAGACGAGGGCGGAGACACAAATCATCGCTGATTTTCACGATGCCCCGACAAAGCGACGAAATATGCTTTTTCGGGGCGGCGTATTAGCCGGAGTTAAATTCAATTTGTCCAGGGTAAAGTAGTCGTGGCAGAAAAAAGCAAAAATCCGGGCCGTCGTTGCAGCGTAATAACCGGGCAGCACCAGCAGCGCCGGTAGAAACGAACGAACGTTTCATCGGCGAGGACGAGAGCGTGGAAAAAAATGTCCAGCAGCAGCGGCAACGGCAGCGGCAGCAGCATCGGCGCTGGCATCGACTCTCTCGAATTCCAGTCCGATTCCAACATTCCAGAAGGACGAGAAAGAATCCAGTATAATTTCAGTGTTACCAGGTACATCGCGTCGGTCATCGTCATCGTCGATATCGACACCTTATTTTGAAGTTGCCATTCGTGGCGAATAAATTTCTTCCCATCGATTCGCCTTCGTTGGAGTTTCTCGTTCTCTCTTACACCATCATCCTCTCACCGAGATCTCTCTCTTTTCCCCTTCACGATTTTCTTCTACCTCTCTTCACTCCCGTCCCTGTCTCCCCTTTTATATCCGGCTGGCATCGATTTTTTAAAAGAATTTTCCAAAACGAAAAAACGAAACGAAGAAAGCAGAGAGAAAAAGCGAAGAACACCCCACTTTGTATTATCCTAGTCGTTCCTCGTCTCGTCCTAGAAACGATTCACCGGCAATAATTTCTCTTTTTCTTTCTCCCCGTCCCTCCTCTCGCTCTTCCCCTCTCCCTATTTTTCCCTTCCATTTTTCGCCTCCCAGGGCGTCGCTCTTTGTGCCGGCTGTACGAAGCCGGGGTTGCCATCGGCTTTTCGCCGGGACTGTACCACCCTACTGTTGTTAGGGGGGTGTGGGGAGACTAGGGGTGGTATATGATCGTGTATATACGCCAGCGCGAAAGTATTGTCGGCGCGCTCCACCTCTTGATTTTCTTACGAAAATCAATTTCACCCACTAAATCGTACGGGAAATCGATGATTGGTACATAAGAAATTCGAGAAAATTCGCGAGAAGAGGGCCATCATTTTTGAGAAATTTCGGCCTAGCCTAACACGAGAAGATAGACCGGGAAAGATTTCTCTCTGGACGGTCGGCCGAGGACAAAACTCTTCCGGCCGATCGGAGTATATACGGCCAGGGGCGGCGGCGTGAGGGGCGAACCTGGGGGGAGAACCAGGGGATGGGGGGTACAATATGGGTTATCGAGGGGGCCCCACCCCCGGGGGAGAGCAGGGGCCCTCATTTTATTACCCAGGCTCCCATGACGGTTCTCAACCTTCCCTCGACTTCTTTCTTCTTTCGATTCTTCTTCTACTTCTTCTCTTCCTTCCTTTTCTCTTCACCCTTTTTCTCATCCTACCATCACTTCTTTCTTATCCTTTACCTCCTGTTCTTTCTTTCTTTTTTCGTCTTTTTTCCCTCGGTTTTTCTCTACTCTTTCTTTCCAATGTCGCCACTTTTTCCAACCATCCCCGATACGTGCGTGCACGGCGCACTGCGAAAGTTTAACGTAAACATCGGGGACCGCCCTTTACTTACGTGTTGCTGGCGATCTCAAGAGGAGGAAAAACAGCATCGTTCCAAGGATACGTCGAAGGAAGAACAACGGGGATAATGTTTGTTCCCGTTCTTCCTTTTTCAGTCGGAACGAAAACGGACGGAAAAGTGTAGCCAGAGCGATGGATAATTCCAAAGGCTAGAAGGGGCGGGTTTGGTGTTTGATAAAACTGATTACATTCTTCGGCAAATATCATTGGCCTTCGTTGCCGCGTACCGGCAAACTTTTACGTTACGTTTCCGTTGCCGGGGGTTTTACGTAATTTCGAGGGGTTTTTTGTTCGTTCTACGTCGGAGGATACGCGGTGATATGACGAGCGTGGTCTGCTGAAGTAGAGGAATCGCTCGTCCGTGTAATATAGATTTTTGCGACGGATACACTGCTGCTGTACGCGTTACTCGCTCGTAATACTGTCAGAGACTGTTTTCGAATCGGAACTTTTTCACCTACAAGTTGGACGTTATTAAAAATTTCGTAGGACATTGTAAAATATGTTTGTCGCGCGACAAAGCGTTAGATGGTACCGATGAAATATGTCGGATAACGTCAGACACGAGGTGTATCACTGTAACGGGGAATTCACGATAAGCAGTGTTGTAATTACTAGTGGAAATTGGCAGCGTGTAACGAGCATTTTTCCATGCAAATTTTCACGTTCTACATTCGCTTGACTCGTACGATAATTTTTCTTTGGTTGTAATTTCCACCGATATTAGCAGATACGAAGGATAATGTATGGGGCGAAGAATTTAAAAAGGAGGAAATTGAGTTTAGTTATTGATATTGCTGAATAATATTGCGATTATTTTGCGGAACGATAAATCGTTTGCAACGAGCACCATCTGACGTATGTTACCGTTTTTCGTTGCGGAAAATATGAGACAAATTAATATTCGTATGTACAAGACAAAAGTTGTTGCAGTGACACTGATAACGTGTAACTATTAGTTTACCTGAGAATTGTTTTCGATTCTTTTACTTCGTTTTATGTATTATAACCCACCTTAGATTTAATTTCGTTTAATCCAAATATAAATATTAAATATCGTTAATGAAAAAGTGAAATAAAAATGGTAAAAAAATTGCTTTCCGTTCTACTAACATTGACAAATGTTGTTTAGCTTGGTATTTGTAATAATGAAATATTATTCGCATCTGTCAACTGTAATTTGTTACAATTTCGCGACAAAAAATATGTAATAAATAAATAATCTTGCATGTCGTGCAGGATGTTGCGAATTACTTTATTAAATATAAATATTATTTTTCTGTGCAAACTTCGTTTTATCCATTGTATACGTGTAGAGTAGTATCATTAATTCACTAACAGATCAAAAATATCATTTAATATATTATATATTGGAATTACATATTATACGTGGTACATAAAACTTGTTAATAATTTAAAAAAAAAAGATGAAATAAATTAACTACTTTGTACTCTTAAGTCAAGTTATGATCGACAGACAGTTCTGTTTTAGACAATTTTCTGCCAAAGTAATTTCGCCTTTGGAACCCGAAAGTATCTTTCAATGTTTATAGTTATTACTGTTTCCGTAAGAAAAATAAATGTTGAACAATAACGAAGATCACCAAATTAAATTAAACTAAAAGACAATGATTTATGGAAAAAATTTAGAAAGCAATAATAATAATCTTAACACTTAAATATATTAAATAAGTACTATGGAAAAAGGGGGATCAACCGGCAATGATGATCAATTAAGTAATTTATATATTATAAGATGTATGTGAAGTGTCTACTGCACCGCGCCTGTATGAATTTCAAAACCGTTTCTAACAAAATTGGAATCCTTCAATTTGAGGACTTTCGTCGATAATGATAATTAGTAACTACTTAGTGATAATTACACGATGTACAATACGTTACAATGAGTTTGATTAAATGTTACAGTTATTTGCTTTTCGAATTTCATACTCTCCATCAACATTATGATTTTCTTTAAAAACAATATTCCTTAATTATGCAAATAGAAAATGTGATTAAGCTAATATCATTAAATTATCTCATCGATCAAATAGTACACTGAAGAACTAGGAAATTGGTCAAAATTTTAACCCTTTGCGGTCCGAATTATTTCGTTAATTTCAGTAGTGAGCTAAATAAAATTAATTTTGCAATATTGTCTATCGTTAGTAATGCATTTTTAAAATCAATAACTATAGCCATTGACGGAACTTTAGGCGATATACAAAAAATCATTATGAAATTGGAAAATCGACATAGGACCGCAAAGGGTGAAGGGTATTTAGAAAAAGTTCACTGTTCTTTCATTCAAGTTGTACTATGATTATCTTGGAATACACAGCAAATTAATTACCGGAAATCAATTAGTTATCAATCACCATTTATTTTCTTTTACAACCCAAAAAAAAATCACATAGAAATAAACCGACAAGAAATCGACAATGTAAATTTCCTGAGAAAAGACAAAAAGCGAATCAATAGTTTCGCGAGTGAACGTAACTCCATGAATAATTTTAAACAATCAACCCTCACATTTTTATCAATATTAATTTTGTTGTTACTTTGAAAAGTAATGACGGCCAGTCTGTCACGTATAATCGCGGAAGTCCTCCGTGTTATTAATCGAAAAGAGAATGTTTCCTTGTATCGCGATGATGCTTGAAGGATTGCGCTATTCTTACGAAATATGATTGTTTGAGAAGAAAGATAGAAATATGGGGAATTGGGACGACATTCGTGTATGAAACACGCGAAGGTAAATGAGATGTCATCTGTCACAATGAAAAAGCACCGTGTCCTGTGTCAGACAGGGTGTTTCGCATCCGTCAAAATACACCAATGAAAATGAATGCTTCTTCGGTGGACAATAAGCTGCGGGATTACAAGTAAGCTCTAAATCAAGTGACTCCGCATTAGCCCGGCCCTTTCTGCAAACGAAATGTAATTCAGTTTGATTCTGATTAAGTCGTTAATCCCTTTTACCGATCACGTTAATTTAAGAAAATTGCGTTTCTCTGGTTGTATCGTATTTGGAACTTTTATTCCTGCTAAGATTATTAACTTTGATTATTTAAGATTTTAGGATGATTATAACGTGTATTATCTTTTGTTTCCGCATTATGGTTAAATTGTTTTCTTATCACGATTGTATAATGGAAACTATGTGTAATGTTTATTTAACCTTGTTCCATTTTTATTCTATATATAAATATACTTTATTCTATTAGACTTTTATGGAATATTATACAGTTTGCAGAATCTCGCGCTTTATCGGATTCAATGATTATTTTACAAATTTTCAAACTCGTTTGCTACCTGCTGACATATACTTTGTTCATTGTTAAAGATCTGGTAATTGCAGAAAAACTGTGTAATAGATGTAGCAACGTAGATAAAAAACTATCGAGGGAATCTACAAAGTAGTGCAACAAAGGTTACTAGATTTATTACGTATCCTAGAAATAAAATTTAACCCTAGATCACTAACTTCGTCGATTCGACGACACGGATTTAATAAGAATGCCATATTAGTTAACGTTATCGTAATAAAGAAATACCTATCTTTAATAATACAAAAAGACAAGTTTAAATTTCATTTAAATAATACCCTTTAACCCCTTTTGTAAACACCGTAGTCGAAAAGACGAAGGTTAGTGTTAAGCGTCGAAAAATAAGGTTAGTGATCTAGGGTTAATGATGTAATATTATTTTTTTAAATAATTCCTTCCAGAATAGTGAATATTATGACATAGATTTGTTAATACACAAATATATCACTAAAAAGGCAGGCTTATTTTAATTAAAATGACCTTTTCATGAGGAGCGGGAACACAATTAAGTAAATATGACTTCCGTATCATCGAAACCTTTTGTTGTTTTTGAAGAATACATAAACGATAAATATCAATAATGGCAGTTTAATACTAGGTTTACCAGCGTGAAATCTGTTATATTTAAATATGTTAAATATATACCTTACAGCAAGGAAAATTGAGACGTAGAAAAGATGATAGACTCGGTAATTTATGTTTTATACACGATGGACGAAGAATATTTACTCTACGGCTCTCTCATGAAGCCGTAGAATTTTTGAAAAAAATTGTGTACCAGTCATTTTGACTGGCTTGGTAAATCTAGTGTTAAACGGTAATAAATAGCATTTGTAAACATTGCATTACAAAGAACGTTTATGAGTTCTGAACATTAAGGCATTACTCATGAATTTGAAAATATCATACTAAAAAGATATAGTGTATTTCATTTTATGGTGAAAATAATTCGAGGGATATATGGTGGAGGTATATTAGTTGAATAGAATTATTGACACTAGATCTACCAAGGTGATCAGACCGACTTGCTCTAAATCTGTTGAAAATGTTCCTAAAATTTCTAACATAGTTTCTTTTTCAATTTTCTACGATAGTCTTAACGACTATAAGAGATCGAATGAATGACATTTTCTCCATTTATTTCATTCGAACAGATTTATTTAACGATTTTAAATAAACTGAATTAATCGTCGGTAGATTTAGTGTCAATAATTTTTCTGACTTCAGCATAGCTACGATTAATAAACAGAAATATTTCATAATTTATCATGCATACATTTTCAAAAACTAATGCCCGCCGTGTTAATTAAATCAAAATTGTAGAATATAAAAAAATAGTAATTTCTGCCACGAAATCAAACACTGTCAATGTTTCCTATTTTCAGCAGTTTTTCTTTAGCAATTCCAAAGGGTGGAATTATGATTGTTTCAAAGTTAGTATGAAATAAGTTAAAAACCTTTTGCGTAGAATTTGGAGAGAATTTCTCCATCTGCATTATTTACTTTCAGAAAACTGTTCTGAATACCTTAATTACACTTGGATTTTTTAAATGTATTATTTACTGTTCATTTAAATACTTAATTAAAAATCAGATTTGTGCGAATCCATATAATCTTTCAGTTTAGTTGTTGGTGTTTCCAATTTTTAAAATTAACATTAACGAACCGGTTCATTCGCTCAACTGAAATTTTAATTGCAGAGCAACATTGCGCGTCTGCTCCAGATTCAAGACAATTAAATGAATTTTGACAACATACAACTAAATAATCAATACATATTCACGAAAAACTTGTACATAGAATGTGCATCTTCAAAAATGTACAATGCGATGGACAACCGTTAATCGTTTTATTTTAATTGCAGTTTCAATTTGCCATTCGTTTAAATTCTATCGTTTGTCCAAATTATTTTTCTTTCTTTCTGCTCGACGTAAGCGAAAGTTATTTCATTTATAATTTACAATAAAGTATTGTTAAAATCATCATTGCAACGTACTTTACGTCTTTCCATTTTCACTTTCGCGAATTTTCCACGGAAAATTAATATCTACAACTAATCAATTAGCTGAATGCAAAAAGTGAGCTGAAAGTTATGATCAGACTGCGGATTTTTATGCATGTATGACAAATTAAATACAGCTAAAATATACAAAAAGGACATAATATAAAAATATAGCTAAAATATCCAAAGTATGGTATTTGTTGTAATATTTATTGAGTGCGATAAATCCCTAGATAGGTTTTCCTGTGTCACCTGCATTTGTGAAACTCGAAATTTGCATAAACATCCACAGTTTAGTTATGATAGATACAAAATTTAAAATTTTCGGGCAAAACTGATGAGAATTAGTTCTGTTGATCAAAATATCGACATTTATTTGATCATTACATGAACATCTAGTTTGTCATTACTATTAAAACTGGTTCACTGCCTTATAAATTTCTCCAACTTCTTCTGATACTTTGTATACACTCCTATCAAACGTAACGGGAACACATATTAAACGATACCCACGCTATTGCCGAGGCAATTCAATTAAGAAAAGGGAATGATTAATGACGAATAAGAAATAAGAAAAGCAGCCGAGAAACAAATCTTCGAGCTCAACGACGAAGGCACAGTTCATCGAGAAAGGTAGTTGCGTCGATGTGAAGAAGCCGAATCGAGAAAGTATGGAAAAGAGAAAGCATGTGGAAGTTGTGTTTGGTTCCAGCGAGAGGAGAGCACTGAAATCCTTTTTTTTTCGTTCGGCACAGTTGCTTTGGAAGTTACATTCCGTACCTCCTTGTTAAGCATTCATTGGCTCTATTTCTACCATATTTTTCAAACGATATAGTTGCTGGAATGTTTGCCCAAGTTCCTTTTCCTTCGATTGTGAAATATGAAGCCGTTGTGTATTCAGGGGAATGAAATTGTTTATCTTTAATGGAACTGGGGAAGAAATTATATTAATGGCCTAATTGAAATTGAATAAAGCTTGAAACGATACTGACAACTGAACTGAAATTGAAAATGATTTAATTAAAAGTACATTGATGTCAAATAATAGTTGAATTGATTATTGTAGTTATCATTAATGATCATGATTTACTTACAAATAACTGTGAGCAAGGTTTGAATCTATGTTGATAAATTAATAGGAGTGGTGTTTAAAAATATATAAATATTCAAGTCAGAATTAGTTAGGAGTTGAAAAAGTATTGTTAATTCAATTAAAACTGACACTTTAATGAAATTTTTCTTGTCATAATTATACAATATATTGGTTCTGGGTATTGCAGCACTGACTTTGTACTATTGCGAAGATTCTATCGATGAGTTCAATGTTATTCAAATTTTGTTTCATGTAATAACGTAAAAGAAAATTTTAATTTAAACTTTCAATAATATTTCCAACTTAAAATACCTGCTTTGTAATAAATATCCGGAATAACTTGTAGAATAATGGAATTAAAACCCCATAGTGTTAATTATGTCTCAATTACCTATCATTTTTCTATGAGCACATTCGAATTTCTTATTTAAACCAAATCCTTCGAAAAAACGATATACTGTGAAGAAAAATGGTTGACCGCAGAATATCGAACTCGCCAAGTACGTATTGCCATAATAAAGTATAAGCTTTTGAAGTAGTTATAAATTTTATCTCATAATAGATACCCATTTATAATCAATAGAACAAAATTGTCCTTGAATAATAAGATGGGTATAGAAATATTATTATATCTATTCGAATTGAATTTTATTAATGAAAATAAAAAGATTTCTCAGGAAACGTTTTATTAGCATTTACTTAAAATGTATTGCTACTTCCAGTGAGTCGTTTTATAACGATTCTATCAAATACTTTACAAACTAAGAAGAAACATCGATTTAAATATCCCCGATACTTCGGCTGTCGAGCGTGGATTTCGTTATTACATGCTCCTACTATAATACCCTTTGAACTCTGGCCCTACCGTAATAATATAGGCTTCCGTTCGATTCGATGGAATTCGTTGAATAGCCAGAACACAGGGATCATTCGCATTGTATCATCCTTATTGTAAAATCCAACCGCTTCATCTGACGTAAAATCGAATTGTAAACGCAGTGTAATAACTTCGACTAATGACAAATTTTCACGGTTCTCTCAAACGGCAATAATATCCGTTTATTACGAAAACGTCTTTAGTAATTTATTTCGAGCTCAATATTTCGCTAGTTTACGTTTTCTTATATCAATGTCATTTAATAAATGATGTTGAATTTTCTTCAGGTGCAGGTGCCATAGTCATTTCACCTAAAACTTATTATTTTATGTTCACTTAGAACTGCGTAAGACATAATGTATTAACACAAAGTAAAAGTACGTTTTTCGAAAACAGTAAATAGACTTATAAAAATGGCAATTAATGGCATTAATCACTTAGATTTGAAAAGTGAAGTATACTTTCGAATTTGGAGAATAAACAATTTCCAATTTATACAACTTTTTTGGAATAATAAAATTAATCTAATTTTTTCAACAAGTTTCTCGCTTTTGTCTTAATGAGGAGGTACAAAACACGCGTAACCTCCAATGTGTTAAAAGATAATTTTTGAAAAATTTGCCTGTGATTGCGAGTACAAGTCTATATTAAGCTAATTATTGTAATAATTAATTAGTAACCAACATTCAAAATTTTAACCACGTTGATAGTGTTAATGTTAAATGATAATTGAGGAACAATGTGCCAAAAGTGATAGAAAATTCAAAGTGCTCACTGATAGCAGCTCATTGTTTTTGCTTCCTTATCAACCATAATCCCTCTGAAAAGTATTATTCCCTTTTTTTGTGTCTCAATTATCATGGTCTAGAACTACAGTTTCGACAATTTCCTAATCACCGACAGTACGATGCAAATATCAGATAGGAAAAATTAGTTGGAGGTGATAAGAAATTTGGTCTCGGCCACGCTTGAATCTCTTAATTTGAGTAATTTATATTAAAAGTACACAAATTCTATTTTACAGTAGAAGTTGCAAGTTATTTGTTGCGTTATTTGGCATAACAGATTTAGAAAAATCTGGATTCTGCGAGAATGGAAAAAGTTTTGGAATCACTGCCTTACAGAATTATCTCTGTGTGTCTAAATACCAAAGTGACACAGTGTAGTGTATATTAACACTTAGCTAACCGCAGAGAAAAAAACAAATATAAGATATACCCCATGCACTTCCACCGTTCGGTCATCAACTATCTTTCTTTGACACGGAGAGATATTTCCATTTTGTCGGCTAACAATAAATGTTAAATATCTCGTTGCTTAATACGTTGAACGCCATAGGCATTTTGCTGGTTCCATCATTTCCACTGAAGGGAAAAAGTTTCTATTAAAATCACATCTTTATAAAACAGAAACTTTGAAGACACTGATAGCTAGATATTCGGCAGAACTTTATCTTTTTAACTCTAATATTTAATTACTCAATATGTTAGAAAATTCATAAATATTGAAATTTAAAAGTTGTATGGAATTTCATTGATTTCAATAGCGCCGGTCACCGGTGACCCCCATGGCGGTCAATGTGTTAAAAAGCTAAAGTTTTCAGAACGATTTTTCGCTCGCAGAAGCCACAAATATGACGATTCTCTCGCGATTAAACTTTATTTCGATATTTTTCCATGGATTCGAACGATGTGAAAAATTCCTCTTGTACACCTCTTATCATCGATAAGACGATAATTATTGCACTCCGTTTCGTTTTCCATGTTTTGCATATTCGTCGATACCCATTAATTCTAATTCAAATTCGTCGCTGTCGACTGTAAGCTACGTTTCATCAGCCGGGTGCTATATTCTATCCGATTGTACTATAAGCTTCTTTCAAGCTTAGGTTCTGTCGATCTGAAACAGTACATTTGGAAATCGATTTGATTCTACCGGTTTCAACTGCGTACAGAGAATCTCCTTCGGCTGTGTGTCGCGTTTTCTTCGTTATAATTATCTCAGACATTTCAGCCAAACTTCCTTCGGAGTCTTTTTTATTACGTTAATTAACGGGCTCTTTGTTACGGTGCATTCCTAAAAATTATTTATATATTTTTTCTATATTGCTCAATTCGACACGCTTGGTTTTATTTGTATCGCTCATGTCGGCTGAACTTATCGAAACTTGAAGCTGAAAGATTTTTGTGAAATGTTACTCTTGTCGAGAAGAGTCGCAGAAAAATTGAAACAGCATGGAAAGGAGAACTAATCAGTATAATTAGTATTTTTTAAGTTACATATGGTTTTAACACTAAAACTACTGACGTTATATCTACTCAAATTTAGATTTATTGAACAAATACTTTGGAAAAAGATAAATCAAGAGGTAAAACGATTAGTTAATTAACTAACTTAGGCTTTATATGGTAGAAGTAGAATTTTTACTTCACGGCACTCCTATCAATTTAGGTAGTTTTTTGAAAAAATTGAGAACCGCTCATTATGACCGCTTTGGTAGGTTTAGTGTTAACTAATATGATTAGTTCATGTGGAACATGGAGATTTTCGGCAATTCTATTCGAGACTTAACACTAAACATACCAAGTCGGTCAATGACCGGTTTTCAATGTATTCTGAAAATTCCCTAAATTAATAGGAGAGCCATGAAGCAATAATTCTACTTTTATCTTATAAAACGTGAATTAGTTAATTAATTTTCGCTTTGACTTCTTGATTCCTCTTTTCCCAAAGCCCTTATTCGGTGTATCTAAATATGAGTAGATATAACGCCGGTAGTTTCAGTGTTAAAACACGGAAGATGTAATATACATATCACGTAAGAAAAATGTCCTAGAGTTGATGGGGTTTTGAACTTGGACCCGCCAGTTCGGAGTCTGAGCCTTTAACCCCCGGCAATCTTCACTAAACTCAACTTTTCGCCATAACTAATTTTGTCCGAAAGTAATTTTGACTTTGGTAACTAATAACTATATTGTACAATTAATAGAAGAGTTCTGCAATACTCTTATTTATTGTTACTGTAAGCTGAACTACACATTAAACAATATACAATTTTATTTAAAAAATCTATCTTGTGTTTCAGGAATATTTTCATATCCGTTGACTACACTAGCGTTCACTACAAAGCTTTTAATACAATAAACAATTGTCTGCAATTCATGATACACTGAAAATTATAAATTTCGCCGATTTACACCGAACGCAAATAGAAGATATTTACACTAGAACTACCGGCGATAAATCTATCGTATTTCAATATATTAAATAAGTACTTCGAAAAAAGAGGAATCAAGAGGTGGAAGATATAATCGATTCAGTGATTTATGGTTTCCAATATAGACGTAGAATATTCATTCTATAACTTTTCTATGAACTTGGAGAGATTTTTGAAAAAGCTGTGCATCAGTCATTTTTACTAGATTGGTAGTTCCAGTGTTAAATCACGTTCAGTGCAGACATCCGAATTTAATTTCTTTACAAAGACACAAAATTACTATCAATTTAAGACTTTTTTAATAAACTTCTCAAATGCAACAATTGCAACAAATTCAGCAGCCATAAAAAAAATGAGAGGAACAAGAAAGGAAATATATATTGGATCAATCGGCATGTTTTATTTGTTCTCCGCGCAATATTAAAGCCATGCATTTCATTCGACAAAATATCCCTGCGGGAAACAAACTGCAAATCAACGCAGACCATGCTATAATTCCTAATTAATGTTAATGTCAGCTCACACAGACACACTGATAATGAATCCGTCGAAAGCTCAGCTCACCGCAAGAGAAAAAGTCGTCGGAGGCCCTGGTACAATTGCGAAATTGATAAATTCGATCCAACGTAATTCAAGCCGACACTTTCAAGCGTGGCGCAGCAACGTAGTCTCAAACTGCGCGTTTGCACGATGTTTTTGCTAAGGTCGCCGTTGTACGGGCTCTAATCTTAACATATAAAGAAATATTGCGCGCGTTCCGCTTCATCGAACTGAAACTGTATGCAGTTTCTTTCGAGAGCGAGCTTCGTCACGTTCTGCGGAATAAAATGTGCAAAAACCTTTCTCTCTTTCTCTCTCTCCCCTCTCCGTCAAGGTATCTACCTATCTTTGTTCGTTTCTATCTTCTCCAATCTCTGATTCTCTCTTTCTCTTTTTCTCTCTCGCGATCTCTTTATCTGCTCCCTTTTTTCACCTTCTCTCTCTGTCGCTCTCTCTATTTCTGTCTGTCTCATCTAACTCTCTTTTCTGATGCCTCTGTCGACGTACAGAGTGTTTCAAAAGCAGATGCCATGGCTTTTAGGGGTTGATCTACACCCTTGAATCAATCAAAAAACCTGCTGCAAAATTTGCGAAAGGGTAGCAAATGTTTTTGATTGACTCACTGCATTTGTCTTATTACGTAGGTTAAATGTCTGATAGGAACTAGGGGTGAGAAATGAACCGTTTTCACGGAAATTAACTTGTAATTGTGTCTTTGCGATTGAATTTAAGCTGAATAAATCAGGCTTCCAGGTCGTCAACTTTTTGGAGAGAAAGAAGCGAGATATCCTTGCCAGTGCTACACGAAATTAGAAAATTAAAGACTGCGTCATCGAACTAGTAAGAAAAGTGCAAGTGTTTATTTTCTTCTCCGCAGATTATTGACATTTTCGTAGCCTCCGAAAAATTACGTTGATAGATTCCGTTGTAAAGGAAGTCAAATTCACCATCTTAATACAGAAAGAGACCGATAAAAAAAACGTGTTAAATATTCCTTCGAGCCCTACTGTTGTATCCCACTTCTGACACCAAATTTAATGTTGTATGCCGTGGATGGTTAACAACAGTTTATTAAGAAAGAACTATTGCGCGCTCGGAGTTTTAACAGTTCAAGGGTGACGTCTTCGCGAGATGCTGACTGTCAGCGATTCGATGCAAAATTCCTGATTTAGTCTGTCTTAATTTGGTAATGAGACTGACCTTTTAAAGGACCTTAAACTAGTGTGGTGGGAGGTTTGGATGACTCTGACTTCTCGTGACTAAGGTTCCAAAAGGGCGATCGCTTTTCCAGCGACTTTCGCGAAGACCAAAGGTCTTGAAAACATATTTTGAGGGAAAAGCGATGACGGAATTGGAAGATGACTAATAGTTCCCTTTTGGACCTTGAATCACGTTGAGGATTATTTGGAGCTAGTATCTTATTGTTAAAGAAGATAGTGAGTTTGAGGAACATGAATCGAGTTGGTATCCAACACTACGTCTCAGGTAAGTTTAATAAAAATCGGTGTTCAGGTGGTCAACAAAGACGAAGTCGATATCAAGGAAGAAAGCGAAAGTCTGTCCTACTTTTGTTGCCTGGCGCTGTACTTTTTAAAACTGTTAAACCAATATTTGTGCCAACCATGTACAAGCGTGTACTGAATAATTAGGTACTTTGTTTTACCTTTCTTACTGGGAGCCTCCCTTACTTACGGACTAGGATATTTAACACTTTGCGGTCACAGTTCATTAAGAAGAAGATGTGGAATCGCATTTAAAACAAACCTACCAAAATTTTAGTAAAAATGATGTACACCTCAGAAACATGTTGATGCTTTGCTTTGCTGGCTGAGAGTAGACATACAATGACAACGGTGATGATACATACAACATACTAAGTGTTTCGGTGGCTGAGAGCAGATGTATGGCCGCCAAGTAAGGGATGATATCGCTGTGAGGATGAATTACCAAGTAGCTCGCAAAAAAGAGTATTTGATGATTCAGAATCTCGTCTTCCAAAGTATTATACACGCACTAATAGGTGAAGATAGTTGGACACGATCACAGAGCACTGATTATTCATCGGCTGCCGGGAGCGAACTGATAGCGAGGCGAATTTTTGCATAAATTGACTCTAAAAATCCTCCCGAACCTAATGTTGCACATTACTTAAATGTTGTAAATATTTAAACACGTTTAAACAGTGCTTAAAGGG
This sequence comes from Cerceris rybyensis, assembly GCA_910591515.1. Classification (NCBI taxonomy): domain Eukaryota; kingdom Metazoa; phylum Arthropoda; class Insecta; order Hymenoptera; family Crabronidae; genus Cerceris; species Cerceris rybyensis. Next base: position 12,892,224 of record OU342795.1, read on the forward strand.
GAACGGTGCACAAAAACACCTAAAATTTGTGGATGTTTTCCTATGTATCTTAACACTTTACCAACTGGAAGCCTATTAATAGGCTTTTCGGAGCCAACGCCTTTGAACTTTTAACTTATTAATTGGTTGCCACTCCAATTAATAAATTATCATTTATCATTGCGGTTACCTGTGTTGAGGACTCAGTGACGAGAATTTGTAATTTTCGAATAGATATCTGTATGAAAGAAGTATTTGTTACCAAGTGATCGGTCGGTCGAGGGTAGGATGTTAAAAAAATACCGGTCGGTAAAGTGTTAACACTAGATCTACCAAAATGGTCAAAATGACTTGCCCTGATTTTTTGAAATTATTCCTAAAACTTCTAACGTTGTTACTTTTTCGATTTTACACGCCTGTTTGGAAGACTGTAAGCGATTGAATCGAACATGTTTTTCACCCCCTACATTTATTTCATTCGGAAGTATTTATTTGACAGTTTTAAATATATTTACTTAACTGTCGATAGATCTAGTGTTAAAAAACCGACGCTTTTGAATCAAAAGATTCGTTTCTAACTCACAGTCCCTTTGAGACATTTTACCGACGTAACCGGACGAATACGATGAGGTAATAAAAAAAATTGTTGTTACCCTTTCGCGAATTTTGGAACGGTTTGTTTTCGCTATCTCCATCGATTCAAGGGTGTAGAACAACTCCTGAACCCATGACAACTACTTTTGAAACATCCTGTACCTCTATTTGCCTCTCTTTCTCTCTTTTCGTCTCTCTATTTAGCTATCTGTTTATCTTTCTCCGCCTATGGATCTCTATTTCTCTTGATACTTCTCTCGATTTCTTTCTTCACCCCCTATTTACCTATGTATCTATCTTTGCTCAAATCTGAATCTCTATTCTTCTTCATGTTTCTCTCAATGTGTATCTTTTTCTTTCTCATTGTCTCTCTCACCTGGCGAAAGGCACTTCGAGAAGTGCACCCGAGAGCTTCATATTTTTCTGCTGATACGTTTCATTAGGCGTTTCTTACAAATTTCGGATGGAACGCGCAAAACGAAATTCGGTTACTTTCTTCGCCAGTGTTCTCTCGTATTCGCGACTGAAAAAGTCGGGGCGAAGGGAAGTTCTCTGGTAAATTACTTCAACGTAAACCGAGCAACGTGCTTGATCTTAAAGAATGATATATCGTCCAAACTCCGGGTATTTTATTGCGACTTTAATCTTCCCCCGGCGAGTTTGGCCGCCTTTTTTACTTTCTCTTGAAAAAAAAAACTTTTCGCCGTTTTTTCTCCATTGTCATGCAGAAAACGTTACGATTCTGAATTACGCTGATATATTCCTACCTTTCGATTGATAAATTTCAATTACGATTTGAACATCGATTTTTACAATATTATCAATCATTGAATTTCGAATCAATGAATACGATTTTGTATCACGGCTATTAGTCTTCGAGGAATGATTATAGATTGCGATTTATGATTGTATTCGCACATTTCTGCACGATGAATTAGTCTTTTCATTTGCAAGGCTTCAATATCTGCAGTAATATCGTCGAAGATCTATGGTTTTTATGGGTTTCAGTCATCGAAGCTCTCATCCATCGAATAGGAAAAATTATTCAAAGACGATGAAAAGGTTTCGAATTTGCTACAAAGTATTAATGTTGCTAAGGTGAATTTTGTATGGCTCGAATCCATGTGAAATGAAAAAGAAAAAAAAAATTTTTTGTACTTGATGTTAATGTGCAATGTTTCCAAAGGAAAATATCCTGCGTTATAAAAAAATTTCTTCCTTTAGTGTTCATTATAATTTTCTAGCTGCAATTTAATAAATCTGTATCTTTGTACGTTTGTAATAAATTCATATTATTTACTGGATCTGAAATTTAAATATATAATGAGAGCACTTTTGATAAAATATCAATAGGAATCATAATCAAAATAACGCGTATCATTATTTTGAGAATAATTTGTATTTTATCCTGTTAGTTAATTAATTTCAATACTTGTGACTGCAGCATTTATTAATAATTCATATTATTACACCTTGACAATTTAATACAAGTGTTAATGCTAATCACTGATTCTGTTTTTATTTACTCTATTAAAATGGTGTCCCATCAATATCTAGAAAACACAATATTACTAATAATAAAACAGAATGGTTGGTTGAATCCAATTCTTTCAACTTTTTCGCTATGGACCCTTCAAGTGCAAATGTTCGATATCTATTCATTAATTTTATTATAATGATCGTATAATTCCGAAAAGATGTTCTCTGTTAACATTAGATTTGCGGTTCTTTTTCAATGGCAAAGCAAAATTTTCAATTTTCCACAGTTGAGTACTAAAACCGTTTAAATAGTTCTGGAGCAATTGGTAGCTCATATCAACATTTAGTCGTAGTGAAAAGGGTTAATATTGATTACTAACACCACTGAAAGATATATCAGCGAATTCTCCCTTCATTTAGAACTCATCGAAACTTCACCAGAAATGTCGAAATTAATAATTACGAAGATACAGATTGCCAATAAAAGAATTTCTAAATTCAATACAATATTCCTTCGCTTGAATCCTTTCGCTATCCTGATTAATACTTCGCATGGGATACCCTAATTCCAAAGCACAAAATTCTACCACTAAGAATTCAAGTCATAAAAAAAAAATTTTTAACCAAGGTTAAAACTTACAAATAACAACAACTACCGCAAAAAGAAAGATTCCCAACAAAAGAAAGATTCCCAACAAAAGAAACGCTACCCAGCAATAATAAAAATCCCTATTAAACTCGAAGCCCGTAGGAAATTTCATCACGAGCTCTAAATTCAGGATAACCGTCGGTTTCGCTGAAAAAAAATCCGGAATAAGAGGAAACGGAAGAACAAGCGCGACAGCATACTCCAAGAGGGTGGTTGGTTTTAACCTCTCGTTTCTTCGTGCATCGTTGCCTCTTCGTTTGTTTTCTTCCAACTAGCTTTTCTCTCTCTTTGCTCGGTTAGAATGTTTCCTCTTCCACCATGAAAAACTTAGCCCCTTGCAGCCCTCACGAACGTGGCCAACGTAGACAGAACTACCCGAAACTTCACGAAACCTTAGTCTTAGCTGGTACGGCGTCTCTTTCGACCGCAGCGTAAAGATCTGCCACCGGGTAGTATTCTACCGATCATTAATAATCCTCTTACTCTTGCGGCCGCAAATTAATTTCACCTCTTTCACCGAGTTTGCTCAGTACGAGCCGAAAAATGCCTTGGAAGAATGGACGAAGAATGGAGCTCAACGAGGGTAGTTTTTGGTAATGTCTTTTTGGTGTTGGACTTAATAGTGGTCTCTGTTAGGAATTACGCTGTGTAGAGGGAAATTAAGATACAGGGAGTGAAGAGTATGCAGTGAAATTGTTGTAGGTTTATCTAGTATTAGGTCTACCGGAAAGTTCTCTTCATTTAGGAACAGGAAGGAATTAATTAGTTGAGCTTGTCTGTAGTCTCTGATGTTATCAAAAAAGGATCTTGGTGTATCACGGTTTTCAATACCGTCATCAACCAGAGACGGTCAACTACAGGGTCCGTCAGGAAAATTCGGACAAAATTAAGAGTTCATTTCAAACACTTGTTTAGTTAGAAATTACTTGTATTGATGATAAAAAATGTGTAAATTAATTAGGGGATCCTTTTCAAGTTTTATCATTCAGTATAGCCTTCTTCCGCTACGATCACTTCTTGGATTTTTGATCTGAAGAGCGAACATGTTCTTTTCACCTGATCCTTGTCCAAATTCGCAAATGCTGCCTCTATAACGACCTGAAGGGATGCCACGATGGGGTGTCTGGATTTATTAGACATTCTTTCAATAACGCTCCAAACATAATAACTTAGAAGCTTCAAGTCTGGTCAATTGGGAGGCCAGAAGTCTTTAGACCGAAATATTTCGACATTATCGGAAAACCAGTTTTGCATTAAATGACTCGTATGAGCTTCTGCGTCAACCTATTGTAAAATGTGGGATCTCCCGGATGCTAAACTTTCCATCATTCACTACCGAAATTATAACCCGGAGGTACAGTTTATTGTTAATGGTTTCACCCTTCTTAAAGAAATGTGGCGGATTGCTGAGCTCTTTCGTCGGCAGCCGCTGTGTTTACAGACTTTTCTTTGGAATAAATTCGCTTTGACCGATTAGCAGAGCCTTCCACAAACTTCTCTACAGCCGCATACCTTCGTACAATATCATAAACAGTAGAATTCGGGTATCTAAAGAATCGAATAATTTCAATAGCTGAACGCTGCGCGCGAAGCGCTTCAGTTATTGCTGCTTTGTGAATATATTCCGAACACTATCTAATCAAATCTGCCATTTAGATGTTACATACGTATTGTACATACGTATGCCTTGCTTGAAAAGAAAGAAACATCTACTGCTGACATTACATGTAGCGGGAAATTAAAATAGAATTTTGTCCGCATTTTGTTGGCGGACTCTGTACAGCATGGCTTATAACTAAGGTTGAAATAACCTGCCTCAAATTTTTTGAACCATTTCTTACACGTTCTGTTTGAAACAGTATCTCTATCGAAAAATTTTAATAAATTTTGACTCGTTTGTGTAACATTTCTACCCTGATGGAATTCATACAACATATAGTGTGGTAAATAAACTTTATAAGAACATATGTTTTCACGATCGTATTTAATTGTAAGTTAATAATGACATGAGATGTCTTTATTGTAGTTAATTTTGAAGAGCATATGTGTATAAATGCAGGTACAAGGAGACACTGTCACATATAGCTCAAAGGAACATGTGCATATGTATTTAAATTTGATATGATATTATCGGAGAAAATTTTCCGGCATACCTAAAGTAAAAAAAATACAACTATTTCTTAATTTATATGGTACTTTTTTAATGCGATTTCGATTTGCACGGTCTCCAAAATACACCTATTCACTGACTTGCATAGTACTTTATTTACGATTTCGCGGCTAGAAAAATTTTTAAATAAAGAGATTTAAAAAAAAAATGTTCTTATCTAACGTTGAATTAAATAACAGAATTATCCGTATTTACTCATGATTCCGATTTGCACGGTTTCGAAAGAAAACTATCTCCTGTTTAAGTCGGGGGTGGGTGTACTTTGAAAAGAAAAGAATGAAGAGATCTAGTTACTTGTATCTAGTAAATTCTCATACAAATCATCTTCGCGTTTTTGTTGAATGTTGCTTGTGAACTTAAACTACATTTAATTGAAAATAAACCAAGTTACAATATTTCTAAAAAGAAGTCAAACATTATGATGCATCTGAACATGGAGATTGGGTGAAATTTCACCCGAGGAGCATATGAGAGTTCATTGATCAGATAATTGATCGTTTGAATTTTACAAGACAGATGTGAAATGTCAGAGGAACTGCATTGTAATAAATTAAAGTAAGTGAGCTTTCTAGGTGAAATGATTGTAATAATTAAAACTAAACAGATAAAAACAATATGTCGCCTCCAATAGCAATTCGTATGTTGATTAGACATTTCTATCAAAAATATTTCCGAATGTTTATCTAACAATGAATGTGTAAATATTTCAATTGTAGCAAGCACATTGGTCTTGTGATAAACTACGACAGTGGAATATAAATTGCAGGATACATAAACAAAAAGAATCAATAACTTTGTCAATATTTGTTGTAATGCTGTAACTTACTATCTCAACTTTAACCCGCAAAATAACTTTCAATACAAAACATTGTTATTTTAACAATGTCGTTAAATTGTGCCACAATATTGTTAAATTTAATTAATTGCGTTAATTTGGAATTCCTATTACTTGCTTGTGCAAAATGAAAATAATAATACCTCCCCTTGAGGTTTAAATATAACAAAGCAAGCATTTTTCTATTAATAAATAAAATATACAAAAAATTTTCGAATAATCTTTATTATGAACGGATATAATTTCAAAAACTTCGTATCTTTTTTGAAAGATGCTTAAAAATTCTTTACAATCTGAATTTTGCTTCAATAAGGTAAAAGTTGTAGTCGTGAATTTTTTTCAATTTTGATCATGCCTATTAAAAAATAGACAGCATTCGGTAATAAGATATAGTAGCAATCAATTATAACAAATGAAATCCAGTAAAGTACCCTTACTTTCGAACTGGAAATGCTATGTATACAATTCTTACATTTCGTAAAAATTCCAATCGACTTTTCAAAAATTCATCTAACATTCCAAATTGATAAGAATATATTTCTTCCTAAAACTATTCAAACTTTCCAACTGAATATAGTTATTTATTTTAAAGTTGTGCCAAGTAACTGATTTATTTCAAAAACACTCATTCGTAAAAAAAAGACCGACCAAATTTATAAAAGTCGTTAAAAATCTCATCACCTTCGATATCTACAATTATTCTACATTTAACAATTTAAAACAAAATTCATGAACAAATATGCCGTTGCAGAAACTTTTCCCAAAATTTTCTTAAACGTCAAACACTTTTTGCGTCTCTCAAACATCTCAAACATATAATTCCTCGTCAACAATCTCTGCATTTTTACAAAAAATACTTCGAATTTTTACACGCCTTCAGAAAGTCCTTGACTAACAATAAGATTCAAGCACGAAATAAACTCAGCACAATTAGTATCGGCGACCGAAGCATTTCTAGCTGACCGACTACCACCACAACAGGTACCACCCCCCTGTGTTTATACGTGCCTGACGGAAGTCGAAGAAGAAACAGCGGTGAACCGTGCACACGCATGCTGACAACGCTCGAGATCTGACGATAGCGCGAGAAAAGATGATTTATGACCCAGGGACACGCCACGTCGTTTGCTAGACTTCGCGAATGAGTGACCGAGAGTGTGCGAATGAGACGGAGCAACACTGATATATTTGTAGCAGAGAGAGATGGAGAGAGAGAAAGACAGAGAGCTAGAGAGAGAGACACAGAGAGAGATACAGGTTCAAAAGAGAAAGGTGCAGCTAAGCGGTCAGGTAGAGACGAAGACAGAAGACGAAGGAAATCCAAGGAAGGAGGGGTTGCAAAGTAGAATTGAATAAAATCTTAGTCGACTAATAATTGACAGATAGCATATAGAAATTTGTTATTCTGTGAGTAACGACATACAATTTTTTCTTGTAGTATAATTTTTCTTCTGTATGACAGACAGAAATATCTCAGGTGAAGATTTATTTGTATGTCTTACGCAGATTACTAGTTGATTCAGGAGCAGTAAAGATTTATTTGATTATACGGTGACAAATAACAAGCAATGAATTGTGTGATCTGCTGACCTCTGTCAATTGCGCAGTCTGAACCCATTAAGGCGTAAGGTTACGGTAATGTAATATATCACTTTCAATTTTTTCTTACGGTTGAATTTATATTATTGAATCTTGTTTTTCTATTAGGGTTATCAAAGGGCATTTCAAAGATTTTTTTTTTCTTCTATTTCAACTGTAGAGAATATGTAATACTTTTAATAATTACATATAACAATATTTTTTTTCTTACGGTTGAATTTATATTATTGAATCTTGTTTTTCTATTAGGATTAGCAAAGGGCATTCCAAAGATTTTTTTTCCTTCTGTTTCAACTGTAGAGAATATGTAATACTTTTAATAATTAGATGTAACAATATTTTTTTTCTATGCAAATGTTTCTATGAAAGAGAAACTACTATTGAAATTTTTGGTAAGAAATTTTTTATACAGTGATCTTTTATACAGTGTTCGAAAAATGTTGTGGCATTGTGTTTTAAAAAAAAATAGAAAGCCGAAGATTTCTTATATAGTATTTGTCTTATCTCATACAAATGAATCTCATGCATGTAAAAATATTACTATAAAGTGTATTTTCGTCCGTATACATCGAAATATTTTACAATTTCAGATTTACAAAAATACAAATAACAATATATCGAATGATATGCAATGGATCATTAATATTGTTTAACAAGGAATGTGGAATTTCCTGTAGTGTGTGTGTTAGATTTTAAATTAAATATTTTAAATAGTTGATAAAGCTATCTATAATTTTATGCATTATGAAGACCTGATTATTATTTTTTAATACATTCCTAGGAGTAGTTCTAGTTACATTTTAAATGCGAATGTTCAAATTTCAGGATTAAAATACCAATAATTATCAAAACTGCAACTAAAGTTCAACTAAATTACTACAAGCCTGCGATTTCATAAGTTATATATCAAATTACATCTCATCAATAATTAAAAAAATGGTTCTCCCTTTTTAAAAAAAGGTTGAGTTTAAAAAGCTTTGTTTGGAATACTGCCACTTTTTCGGAATCCCAATGAACTGCATCAACATACTCGTCGTATATTGGCAATAAAAAACAAAGAATGACACTCGACTGTCGCTCGTTCGTCGAAAAATGCCAGGGAAAATTCGAAAAACGATGCGCTTTTGTAAAAGCTTACCAGCTGTGATTTCAAAGTTACACAAGAATTAAAGAGAACAGGAGAAATTTTCTGATTACGTAAGTGTAAACGAAAATGAGAAGCGGCATTTTGCATTAATGTCGTTTTACACGTTTCATCGTAATGCACTGAAAATAAAAATAAAATTAGTAAAATTAACTTTGTAGTATTTTCACTGCATCCGTGCAGATTAAAGTGCATAGTTGTACGATTTCCTGATTGTGTAGACTTTGAAGATCTTCAAGCTATTTTAAATCTTTGTGATATTGTGTCAATTTGTGATCGATGGAGCATTCTATCATAAATGACTTTCTGTCCGACTAATTTTAACTTGGAAATCTGGTAACGATTTTGAACGGCAGATCGAGAGTGCATATTTAGTAGGAATATTATTCGATGCAAATAGTTCCTGTGATCATCAAAGAGTAGTAAATTAATTTCCAAATTAATTTCGATTAGCTATTAATAGATAGAACAAGAAATTTCGAAAGTAATATTACACGTTCATATAGATCATTACAAAAAGTTAGTATAAAGGTAACAAGCATTTTTATTGCAAATTTCTTTCCTTCAATTTTTACTGTATTTTTTTTGGGACGCAGTTTATAGTAATTATATAAACGCAAAGTGTCACTATGTAAATAGCAAATTGAGTTTTTCACGCATCGAATGATAAGGAGTATTACCAAATTAATTGCAATTAATTAATTGCAAAACAGTTTCCCTGATGATATTGCCCTCGGTGCAATTTCTCATTATAATATAATATTATATTAACTGTTAAGCACCAAATGTCGAAAGTATTTCAAGACAAAAGAAACGCAATGCTCAATTTAGTTGTGAAACCTAAATTAATCCCTCGTACAACAATAACATGAAATACTCATAACGCAGTCAACGGAATGAGAAACGTTCAAGTTTTCCAAAAACTATTCAAGTAAAATATTAGTCGATCGCAAAAGGATTAAATTATTTCTACACTAATAATAATGAGTTAAGTTATACGTTACATCAGAAATCAGTGTCAAGTTTTCATTTCAGCAATTAATTCTGAGCTATTGCACATTCTATAAAAAAACATTCGTAGTGCAAGGAGTTAAATTGTACTTTTTACGCAATTTGCAAAGAACATGAGAAGTTGAAGATTTAGCCCCAATATTCTATAAAGAGTGATACTAAACTAGAAGTTCAAACTGTAAGAATTAGCGAATTCATTAATGCGTACAAAGGCGTATATATACGGTCTTACAGATTCGTCAGTATTTACGAGAGGCGCATATATACGCTTTCACCGAGCCATCAACCCATACAAAAGCTGTGTATATATATACGTTCTCACAGCTACATCAATGTATACGAAAGGCGTATATATACGCTCTCACAGATTCATCAGTATTTACGAGAAGCGCATATATACGCTTTCACCGAGCCAACAACCCATACAAAAGCTGTGTATATATACGTTCTCACAGCTACATCAATGTATGCGAAAGGCGTATATATACGCTCTCACAAATTCATTAGTATTTACGAGAGGCAGATGTATATATATTCACAGTTTTTGTATGGTTTGATGGCTCCAGGAGAGCGTATATATATATATATATATACTCTCGTAAATACTGATGAATCTGTGAGAGCGTATATATACGCCTCTCGTAAATAATTATGACTATATGTATACGTTCCTTCAGGTTCATCAACGTATATGACAGGCGTATATATACGATCTCACAGGTTCATCAATGTACGCAACATCCGTATATATACGCTTCCACAGAGTTATCAACATTTCAGAAACACGCCGCATCTGTCTGACGGTTTTTCCTTCTTCCTAAAATAAGTTGCGTACCGCTGTCTTAAAGGAAGATGAAGAAAGTAAATTGCAACAGGTTCAAAATAAGATGCAAAAAAGCAACAATGATAAAGCTAGCCACGAAGACAACAATATCGAGCATACCAGTCGCACAGCATCGAAAATTTGGATGACTGCATTTACTGCATGGCTCGTTAGGAACGCAACTCCACATCGATGCGTTTAAACGCGTGCACTCGGCTCACGCACTCGTTGCATTCGTAAATACAGGTCAACGCATCGCCGTCACGTGATACATACGTGCCGCAGATATTTAGCCGTTATTTATTAGACTCGTTTGGAGAATTTATAGAACGCTGATGATACTGCTGGATACTATACAATAATGAATACACTTAAATGAATTTTCTTACTCATCTTTTTCCATATCTCTACAAATTTCAGGCAGAAATGTTGCACGAAACACCAATTTTCAGTGTGATCAAATGCTAAGAATTATTACGAATTTGTACGGCTTCAGATAATAATTACTTGCTGAATATTCAACAATTAAATTCGTTAGATGTTCCTCGTTCGTTTCTGCGAGCACCGTTTATCTGTTTTACTTCTCTGTGGATATTTTTAGCACATTTTGCTATTTTAGAATGGAAAAATTGTAAGAAGTTTTATATTCGATCAAAGTTTATTCTTACAGTATGAACAATTGTGGGAATATTGGATCAGAAATTATTATATTCGCAAGTACGGAATTTTGATATATCATTTTTGTGACTATCAAAATAACGAATCAATTACTCGTTACCTCTTGAAAAAATAGCAATGAAGGGTTTAAAAGCAGTGATGAATATACTTCATTAATTGAATCCGTCATGTGTTAATTTTCCATACTGATATTCAAATGGATTAAAAACTGTAATGTTTATAGTAGTCTTCAATTAGAGAGTCAACAAGGTTTATCAACAATATAACAGTGGAAAAATAGTGTACTATCTATCAGGGAATATAGAACCGACGTTCATTGGCTGCAGCTCGCTTGTAAGTTACATAAACTGCGTTATCGTAATTTGCGGTGAAATAGGAACTATTTTTGTACAATGTCACGCTGACTGGTCGAGGGCGTAAGTTATTTTAATCGTTTTTTATGCAAACGTCTTCGACTTGCAGAGGGTTTTATTTTAATTGCGGAAATACTTCCAAAGAATAATTTATACGTTTGACAGGGGTCATAGAAATTTTTGTTTTATATTTGCCGTATTAATACGTAAATTTCTGTGTGATAAAAACGATGTTCCTTTTTTCGGTAGCCTACAATTTTTAGTGTTCGAAAGGAGGACGTTTATGTACATTGACAAACATTAATAATAATAATAACATCTGACGTTCAAACAGAAATTTAGGAATTTATACATAGAATTTCATTTAGAAAAAGATAGAGAATCAGCAAAGAATTAGTGAAAAAGTCATATAATTCTGTTGTATTTTCAATGAAAAACGATGCCTCGCAGTAATGAGGACAGTATTTTCGAGTTACTGAATTGCAAATTAAATGAAAAATGCACGCAGGCCTGAAATCAATGTTTCAGTTTCAATATTTCATATTACTTTTTTGTTGATTTTACCTTCGATTTTCCATATTCATATAATGTTTCCTTCCAAATTTTAGCGCAAATATTGAGCTCCTTGTGTGTATTGACACTTACGACGCTCTTTTGGAATTAAAAGTTTCAGATGATTGCGCGTTAGACAAAATGGTAGTTTGCGAACAATGGAAAGCAGGTGTTTCTAAATGAGCAAATATGATTATGTACTAATTTCTAGCATTCTTTTTTAAGTATTTAATATCATATATGATAGAGAATAAATTTGACTTGAGAACGATTTCCAATTAAAGTTAATATTCAGATTTCAGCGTTATAAAAAAATGCAAGAAATTATTTCATATAATTATGCAATTTCACATGCGATAATTATCAAATTTTATCGGGATTCATTCTTTTAATTTCTGTATCGCCCAGCGAAATTTCATAAAATTATATTCCATTTTATTATTCGCGCAGATAATGTGTTTAACTTTACCTTTTTAATGGAATAATATAAAATTTAAATCAAGGAAGAACGGTTGAATCATCTCACAAATTAGATTTTATATGTTTATTTATTACTCCAAATTTTCTACTATACAAAATCAATCGATTAATATTTTCACGATCCGTAATTTTACGACGAACACCGAAAGCTGCGTTCAATAATTATAATTTCAAATTGAAATTACCCAATTCCATTTTTAAAACATATTATGTAAAGAAACAAATTCTGGGAACTTTAGTATATAATTATTAAAAAATTGTTCTCTGTGTTGAGACAAGTTACGTAGAAACGAATTACTTTAACTTTTCGCCAGAAAAGAATCGCCGATCATGACATGATTAATAAATATTAAAGTTTAACCATGTGTGGGAAACATTTAGAAAGGGCAAATTTTTTTTATGTGATTTTTTTTGATCGTAAAGTGTCTGTTTCTGAACTATTAATACAAAAAATACAAGAAAATGTAATTTTCATCTTTTGATTTTTTTTTTTTAACTTTGAACGAATCACGTTCTAAAACAGAATTGAAACTATGAAAATGATTAGGAAACGTACAACCTTACCTCATTTTTTAACTTGACAATTTTTTTATATTCTAAGACATTTCATTTCATTTCATTTACTGTCCTACAAATGGTTTAATCAGTAAAAGTGTCTAGAAAACTGAGAATCAATGTGGAAATTGTGCAAAAACGTAACTATCTCTTAACCCATTGATTTCTTCTGACCTTGTACCAACTCTAGTACAAAACTGACACCATAAAAATGACAGAGAAACGTAAAATGTTACTCAGTTTCTAACTTATGCATTTTTCAAATTCCAGATCCTTCCCTCCTATTTACTTATTTACAAGAATTATTCAAAATTGAGAGCAAACATGTCAAGGAAAGGTAGAGACAATATGATTCACTCTTTAAAACAACATTTTCCTCTAAATCTTTAACTTAGAAATTTTTAAACTACTTTTCTTCTATTTATTACTTTAACCATTCGAGTGCCAGAACTTTTTGCAAAAACGTGCCAACCAACGAAATCGCGTTTTGAAAGTAAAATTTCAATGTTTTTCTCCTTATAAATGATAAAACTTGTTTCGTCTTCCACTTAAAAATATCATCTATATTCTATAGCTTGATTGGCTTTGCACTTTTCAGTTCCGAACAGAAGAAGGCCGATAGCGCTGCTTGGTACTCAAACTGTCAAAAAATTGATTCAGTATATATATGAATAACAAAATAATATTCGTTTATTCAGAATCTTAAAACTCCAAAAAGAAATTTTGACACAACGTTGCATTCGAATACGCACGTATTTTTATATGCCAATTATATAATTGTGACAAGTAAAAACATGTTTTTTCTTCTTTCTTTTTTTCACACCAACGTCTGGTCAAATGCAGCTAGTTATGAATAAAGGTATTAAATAAAAAATCGATAAAAGTTCAAATTGTCCAAGCAAGCATGATTCGAGACTAATTCAAAGTCGGTATTCCCTCTCGAAATCCCACGATTTTCATCTCACAATTAGAGTCACACTGATGTAACAAGTGTACCCGTCTGAAGATCGTAACATCGAGATGTCGATGGGAAGACCAGTTGTCCATCTGGTCCTCGAAGATTAATGAACGTTGCCGCAGCCTAAGCATTGGAGTCTCATTAAGACACATTAACCTCGGACTCGCCGTCTTTTTTCCATGTTGCCTCATCCTAATGACGCATTGATCGCTGTTCGTAAAATATGTACGAGGAAAAGGGACTACTAGGCTCGCTTGTACTATAATGTGAAGGAGAAAAAGAAAAAAAAATGGCTGGTTTAACGTCGAGGAGATTTAGCGCAACAAACGTTGCGAAATCGATTTTACGAGAACCGTTACATGGCCCGAGGAAATTTTTGCTCCCTTCCGGAAGTAAAGAACGGTGTAATGTCGTAACGAGATCGAAGCAACGTTACGCGATCGAAACCCCATAAAGTAAGAATTATGCATGTATTGAAACACTCAATATTTGAGAGGCTATAAACCGTCAAGTAGCAGTTTAAATTTTAGCGACTTAATCACTGCTGTATTAGACTTCTAATTAATCCAATTTTCTAGGTAATAGTGTACAGCATTTGTGCATTCCAATGCAGTAGTTTGCTGAGAATCTTTATCGAGTCGTATTTTCTACGAATTTATAGATAAATCGGACAGATTTCTGTTAAAATCATTTTGAAGTAAGTCGTTGAGACAAGTGATATTACTTTCGTTACAATAAGGACCAACAAAATTACAGAGTTCAAAGGTGGACATGAAATATCACTGGGAATTTAGAGACAGAAATAATAAGAGGTGAAGGAAATCTTCCAGTGTCATTTCGTTCTATAGTTTCTTCGTTCTTAATAACGACTTCATTCGCGACTTGACCTCTTAAAACATTAATGAACATAATACCTTAACACTTTGACTGCCATGGAGGTCAACGGTCACCGGCGCTATTGAATTCAGTGAAATTTCGTGTAACTTTTAAATTGTAATATTTATTAATTCTCGGACATACTGAATATCTAAATATGGGCTTTATAGAGATTAAGGTCTGCTAAATATCTGTTTATCTGTATCTTTAAAGTTTCTGCTTTATAAACATGTTAATTAAATAGAAAAAGTTTCACTTTAGTCGAAATGATGAAAGTAGTCAAATATCGGTGGTGTTCAACGTGTTAAAAGAAATTTGTCTTTCACATTTCTCGTGCTAATACAGAAATCTAGATTTTCATAATAATTTACATATTTTTAAACGACAGATAGATACAAATTCAATCACTTTTTACGTATAAAAGAATGTTTAAAAAATCTTTATAGAATATATTGTTAAACATCAGCTGTTAGAAATTGGAGCCTAAATACAAAGGAGAAAGCCACTTTCCTAAAGCTGTTATTCCAAATTACTACCTGTAGGTAGTAGCAAATATATTTTCGTCAAATGTTTTACAATACCGATTGTTTTAATCTGACGTTATTAATTGATACAATATGGTAATTCATTTTATACTCTATTTTATCGATTTTTAGTTGTTAAAACATAATAAATAAGAATCTTTAGAATATTTTTGTAAAGCATCACCCAAATCAGTTCAGTATACTCCGAGATACTTCTAACAATGTTAAGTATCTTACTTCGAAGAAAAGGTGTTGAAAGTTTAAACTATTTGTTATTATTGTGAATCAATAAGAATTTTTAGTTAACCGATTTTTCCCTTTTTTTCGCCGCTGTCAGGATTTTCAAGGCCACAATACATTGAATAAAAATTTCTGGAAAATTTTCTAGATGCCCACTAATCGCAATTTGGAATTTCTACCTTTTTATCCACTAAAGCCTCATCCATTTTTTTATTTCTTTACAATGCATTATTAGTGGCGGTGTCATGAAATTTTCAGTTCCTCCACTTTCACTTCCAAGCCAAATAATTGTCACATCTACTTTGAAGCCAACCACCGATCGAAATTTTGGAAGAGTATCTGCCAAAGAAATCTTCTTAATATAATAAATAGTTTTTGAAAAATCGAAATAATTCCAATTAATCCGTGTAATCTTCTGTCTATATTAATCTTATGCAACTTCAAAATTTACGACGTCCTTTGGCTTCAATCGCAATGTTCGTCGTATGCGATCCTCTCGATGTCGTACGTAGTTCACGTTTCCCCATAAAGATTCCATTAAATTCGTGCGCGTCTGAAATCGACCGAAAACTCGATACTCCGCGAGCAGGACGACATGTGCGCAAAAAATAATTCGTTCCCGAGGATCGTATCTTATCGGTATTATCGGGAATCTCTGAGAAGAGGCGAGTTTATCTGGGAGTGGTGTATGAGCTAGATAATTTCATAATGCATGGGATATCAGACGTATGCGACGATGAAAATGATGATATTCACTTCCAAATATTCAATTCTTCCAAGTACGAATTACTTACTGTGTTTTTCGCGGCACATTTATCTGGAAATTTCAATGCGTTACATTCGATAATTGTATTTTTTAACTCGATGATAATGCGACATATTTGAAAAAATTTCTTTCTTTGTATGAGAAATTATTATCTTTTCAAGACAGGAATAATCGAGATTTTTGCGAAGAATTGAAGTGGTTTGCCTTTTCCCTCTCTTTTGATACTATGCGAGCGCCCACCACCTAATTCGATATATGCGACTTCCTTCAAGAGCGTTCTATCCGAAAGAAATATACTACTTCATTATTTTTATTACAGTTTAATAAATAAAATATAAAATACGTTAAATTAGAAAAAATATCCCTATAAAGAATAGAATTTAGAAAATTTCAAAAGCGAAGATGACCATCGGTGAAATGCGTGAACAAAGGTAAATTGTATATAATAAATATATATATTATGTATCACGAGCTCGGTGGTTCCAAAGTTATTTAAAAAAACATTTCAAACTAATTAACTAACAATAAGCTCAAGAATATTTTGAATTACACCGGAGCTGTATTCTCAACACAGGTTTTACGCAAAATTACCGTAGCATTTAAAGCCGAGGAAGTACAAAAGAAAAGAGTAGAGGATGTAAATCATCATGTTAGTTCCATTTGGCTTTTCTAAACTGTTACCAATCAGTTAAAATTAAATTGTTAATATTTCCTGCTGGTATCTTCGTACTTACAAACGAAACAATCGAGGTATATAAAAACTGTGGTTATTTTAATGAAAAAACAATAATTCTCTCTCTCTCTTCAAGAAAGAAATGTCGTTTATTTTTTACATTTTAGGTATTTTTTTTCTACAAAAATTACTACGCATTATAAAAAAAAATTCTTTTCGTTTTATTTAATAGTACAAAGCTTTTGTAGTATAATTATTCTCACACGCCTTCTAAAAGAACAGTAGTCGCATTTGGGTTAAAATAGAAATAATACAATATTTATTATAAAAATAGTATAAAAACTATTTTAATCGACTCCGTTATGCTTGCAGCAAATCCGTTGGAATCGTTGATGAAAGAATTCTATAATTCGCAATTAAGGAAACTAGAAATATCAACTTAGACGGATTCCGTTAATATGAAATGCACGGAATTTGCGAGTTTCATTGCACATGAGGCATGATAGAAAAAGATGTAATTGCAGAGTACTGTTACCGACACAATTCCTACGTTCATGTATTTATGGCTGTGCAAACGATATAACGAGCATAACGATATATGGTACTAAAGAAACTATGAAAAAAAGATGCAAGAATGTTGTCTTGCTGATTAGTACAAGTACTGTACGTTAATGTTTGAAATTCATTGCTACATTTTGTAATACTCACATGTTACTAAATGTTATTTTAAATATATTGAAAGTCTGGTTAAGAATATTATCAAAATGTTAGTAAGCAAATATGTATTAATTTTAGGGACAAATTTGATCAGGGGTTATCGGAATATTGAATTTCAAGGTATAAATTGCACAGGGCATTAACCTTTTGCAGTTTGAATGAATTTTTCAATCGGCAGTTAATTGAAATCAATTTGGAACTTTCCTCTGTCGATATGCTTTACTTTTTACACTTTATGTAGAATATCTTGGTCAATTATGCAAAGTAATTTTTAAATTCTTAATGTAAACAAGAAAAAAGTCAAATATAACGGAAAGTTACGTTGATTATGACTGGAAGTGTCGAGAGGGGTTACCGTCCTTTAAATGCAGCACTGACATTAACACTAAATTTAAGGCCGCTAAATCTGATGCATTTAAACATATTAAATAAATACTTCGAAGAAAGATGGATTAAGCGGCACAAAATGCAATCAGTTAATTTGTTTATTATAAGATACGCGTGACATATCTGCTGTCGTCTTTCTCTATAGATTCGAGAAATATTTTTAAAAAATGGGAACTCGCTAATTTAACCCCTTGCCTTACAATAACGTGTGGCAGACGTGACGTGGTAATTGGAATAGAAAATTTTGGAGTTTCCCAAAAACTTTTAAATTGAAAATATCAGTAGATTAGGAGACGTTGAGATTACTTCTATACTATTAATTTTTCGTAAACTTACACCAGTATTATGGATTATTATCATCATGATAAATTATTATTCCAATAATTAATTCTGAATTATTGGGCGTTCAGTCACAAAAGAAATCGTAAGGCAAGGGGTTAACAGTTACCGTAGATCTAATATTAAGGGAACGGTACAATTTTTGAATTTTCTCATGATTACGATAACGCACATATCGCAAAACGATTACATTCATAATTTGTAGTTACAAATGTAGTTCCTTAAGTTCCTTAAGTTTAAGGAACTCTGTCATTGGCCGAATTTGATTCAAAGGTGATAAAAATTCATAATTTAACTATTACTTAATCAATGCTCCAAAATCATCTGAAAAATTCTTCTTAACTGCAACCAGATACAATTCCATCGCCACATCTCATATCATGAAATATTTGACAGAAAAAATGGAAATACAAAAATCCCTATATAAAATTTTATCTACAAGCAAAAGTGCAAACATCACGATCCCGCTAAAAATATGCCAGCTGGCAATCCTGTTTCATCCTCTTTCCCAAATCTCTCTCGAAATATCACTTTTTTGCCGGTTAAACCATTGGATTAAAAATTCGTCGAGTTAAATGAACATGCACGATTTTATAAATTCCACGGAAAATAATATACACGTCACGAATTACGCAGGAAATTTTTTAATAAACAACTGTGAGAATCCGAAATATCCATCGTACATACGTTTTATCACGAAATGATCGCAGTCAGGTTTGCCGTTTTTGAGTGTACATACAGTAACAAATGTGCCGACACGTCGCATGTTTAAATACATTTAAAAGAGTCGAATACACCTCTAAAACAATTCGCAAATAGCGACAGGTGCAATATAAGATCAAAACTGCAATGACGGTGCACGATATTGCGTCAGGTCACGCGGCCGTAAACTGCATAACCCTTATAATCGGATAAGCTAATTCCCAAACACGAACGATAATATGTGGTACAAATTTTAAGTTTATTAAATTCCAACGTAAACGCCACAGGGAGGCCTTATCGCGAGTCTAAACAGAGTTTATCAATCAATACGAGGATGTCAACGAACGACTTTAATTTAATCTTCCCCATAACGAACTCGTTCAATGTCCAAAAGACAAACGACTCTGTATTATTCGTTGTGGGATTAAAAATGTATTATATCACTGCTATCATGCGACTCTTTATAATCCTATGTCGAGATAGACTCGGCATAGTTTTCATTTATAATTAACACATCTTGCGCGGGAAGCGACTAAAGACGTTTTGTACGCATTAGTAGTCGAGCGCGGGTAACGACAAAAATCATTTTCTATGAATTATTGTTAAGGCTATTTTATTCTTACAATGGTATTTATGTAATTTCTGGATTTTTGTTCGTTTCTACTCCTTTAGGTACTTTAATAAAATGCTTTATTTCTTACTTAAAACCTATTAAGAATTGATACGACGCACACTTATGGTTTAATTGCATTTCCTTTTCCGTATTGCAACTATAATGTTAATGCTGAGACTACAGAGTGCGAGGAGGAGCAACATCACATGACAAACCATACCGCCACCGCAACGCTCTCTAGTGAAGTCCGCCTCCACGCGCCTCCACCGCGCTATATTTTATATTTAAACTTCAACAATTATTGGTGGATTATTGGTACTAGTGGGCTTGTGTAATATTTCTACAATAAGATCGGGTACATATGAGTACTATGTCGACATCCGTACACTTCAACTTAAAACGTTGCAAAAATGCAATCCTATAATTGCACTTTGCTGCTGCTGTTATGCTACGACAAGCGTATTCGACACCGGAGCTTCCAGCTATGCATTGTCATAAATTATACGTATACGTATAAATTTTGCTATGTACACGTGCACAAAGGAAAGTGCTTTGAAAGATATCACTAGTTACGGCATTTTTAAATTCTTGATTTTCTTAGTTTTTGATTTCTGAGAAAGTATATTTATTTTTTTAAAGTGAATAGAGAAATTGATTTTTTAAGAGAAACTAAAAGTTTTATTAAAAGAAAAACTTAAAGTTCACAGACTACAGCTATTTTGTGCAGAAGTAATTTAGCGCACGAATTGCAAAAAATCAACCGCTACTTCATGAAAGTTTGGCGGGAAAGCACCCGCGCAAGATGTGTTAATATTCTATCAATTTAATTTCAACTTTCAAATCTGACGATAATTCGATGACTCCAGCTAGTTGTCGTTATTGTCTGATATAAATAAATAATCTGTGACGAAGACATTCGATAAATTCTTCTTTTTTACCTGACAAAAGTCAGGCTATCTATCGTTGCACGTATGCACGATATGAAGTTTAAAAATTGAAATAGAACCATTGAAATATGATTACACAAATAATAATTTATAATTTCTATACGTTCTTATTCAAACTTTCTAATTGAAAGGCAATTTTGAATCGCCAAATCAATGATTTTCTCGCAGTATTGAAAAATGTCTCCGTCTGCAAAGAGTTAAAACTCTAACGATACTACGAAAATATCGGTGACGGATGAAGAATAAGATGAAAGAAAAAAGGATTGTAAAAGTACTCACCTCGGTGCGCTGCTGTAACCTCTTGTTCAACTCGTAGAGCCTGTAGTCCGGTTGGTTGAAGTAGGGGGTGTGCCTCCTGGGGACAGGCAACGATCTGTCAGATCAGACCGATCGGTCATGTTAGGTGTGCTGTGTACAGTGTGTATTTTTGTGTGAGTCACGTGTAGCATGCATGTACACAAAGAAGATCCACAATCCACACGACGAATCCATGGGATTCGCTCTCGAGCATACACACAATTCACTCGAAAACGCACCGTGAAACACGCTGGACGTGACACAGATTTGCATAAAATTTCTGACTTTCACCGCGGAGCACTGTGTTGTTTACTTTTATGACGAAAAGGAGCTGGTTAATGCGACTTGTTAATGTCAGTCGTCACGCGAAGTTAGAAACATCGGCGAGTGAGTACAGTATTTTATTTATTTGCATTTCGTGCACGCACTTTAACACTAGAATTACCGGACAAGTCAAGATTACTTGTTTCTAAGCTCTTTCAAAAGTTCTCCGAGTTTGTAGGAGAGTCATAGGTAGTGCAAATGTTCTATGTTGATGTTATAAAACACAGATTACTGAAACGATCACCTTCTACATTTTTTCATTTCCCTTTTCTCTAAGTACTTATTTAATATAATAGATTTAACGGTAGTTCTGGTGTTAAATGCCACGTGTTTGGGGAGGGGGTTGATTATTTTAAATGGATGTCTGATGAAGAAAAACGGGACTACGAATGAGCAGTTGCGAAAGGAATGGAATTAGAGGTGAGCAATGTTCTGTAGAATTTTAGACAAATGATACTATATGTGAATCGTGGAGTATTTTGTATTGGGTATGCATATTGTTACTGCTGACCAATTCTTAAACGGAATTATTAACCCATTTGCATCACAAGCGCATATATGCGTGCACATTTTCTGGTCACTATCATCGATACGCATTTATGCATTTACATTGTGAGTGAATAGCAACACATATGAACCATTTAAATTATTTACACAACATTTGTCGATTAAAGTACGATATCACTTTTTGAATTGTTAGACTTAATATTAAGAAATTTGACAGTAAAGATATATTTCTGAATTTGTCATATGATGCAAATGGGTTAAAAGATGATGGAAGTTATCTAGTGTGCTTGTTACAAGTCTTCGTATCTTTATAAGGTTTCAAATGTATTGAGCACTTAGAATGAAAATAAAAATGGAACGTCTTGTGGCTTTAATTATATGAACTTACTACTTGATACTTTTTCCAGTTTTCGAGTTTGAAATGTAAACTATTTGGTTCATTTTTATAAAACTAATTAAATAGTCCAAGTTCTCAACGATTTAAGAAAAATAGAAATCATCCATTTGGTCAATATTTTGTAACATTTTTCCTTGCTCTTTAGTCAGGACTATATTGATTAATCCGAAAACCGTCAGTGTTTCAGGTAAATATACGCAAATATAATCATTTTTCAGTAGTCTAAACAATCAATTCGTATTTATAATAAAATATGAATGCATAATAATACAAGCTGTCAATAAAAGCTGCTGCTACAAAGGGAATGAACTGAAAATTTATCGAAATTGAATATTCACTCAATAACACAACTCTAATTTAAAAACAATGAATATTATATCATTTCAATATATCATATTACATATTAACATTTTCCTAAAGAGTAATATCCAAACAAACAAGGATAAAAAACTAAATAAACAAGTAAATTAGTAACAAGTATTACAACTATCTCCAAGCACAAAGCCAAAACGATTTCGAATAGTGCCGTAAATTATCTCACAAATTAAACATTTCATTATTTTAAAAGGGTACTTAACAAA
This sequence comes from Cerceris rybyensis, assembly GCA_910591515.1. Taxonomy (NCBI): domain Eukaryota; kingdom Metazoa; phylum Arthropoda; class Insecta; order Hymenoptera; family Crabronidae; genus Cerceris; species Cerceris rybyensis. The sequence continues at coordinate 12,914,973 of OU342795.1, forward strand.
AGCGTACACTAGTGCAAATAAATTCGAAAAACAAGTACAAACGCGCCAATGTTTTAAAAGCAACTTCAATCAGACTTCCTGCAAATACTTAAAGTCAGTCACGTTGTAGGAGCAGCGTTAATTTATATAGTTTAAATGAGGAGACAAAGCATTTCGGTTAATGCGCCGAGCAGAAATACATTTAAGATTCGTCCAGCGTGTCGATTCGTCGTGTTACATTCTGCCGCGGAATTTACACGAAACAATTCAAGGCGATGCATTCCGGATAAGGCATATCTTAGCAGTCAAAGGTCCCGGACGAGTTTCTAACGTGTTCGTGCATTGAGATTGACGTTCGATAAATTTGATTTATCGAAACATGACAGATCGTTTCACAACCATTGCAAATTGATTAATAAATTAATACCGTAAAGCAGTGAGGTTTCGCGAAAATTGAATAGAATTATGTTCGGTAAATTAATCAGTCGTATTGTGATATCGACCTGCGAATGATAATAAAGCGAAAGAGTTTTATGAAATTTGAATGAAGTTAAGATTGAGAAATTAACCTCTTGCAATATCATGTCGCACTTGTGCGACGGATTATGATGCAAACTTGAGACGAGCTTGTGGTATGAAAATAGAATGATGCAATTCCGGATTTACCGCATTGATTGCTGCGCGATTTCGGTTTCATGTTTTTATTAAATACGTAGTTAACAAAAAGAAATGTTGGAATGTGTAACTATGAGAATTAATAATTCCCGAATGATTTTGAGGGAGTTTTAATTTGGGTAGAGATTTATATTTAAAAAATGAGTATACTGTCGCTTTTTATGCAATTTAATGTCGGAATATCAAATTATTGTTAATCTACGTGAAGGTTAACGTGCTAAGCAACCATGTTGATTATATTCCGTTTAACACTAGAGCTACCAAAGCAGTCAAAATGACTGGTACACAATTTTTTCAAAAAATTCTCCAAGTTCATATAAGAGTCATAGAATAAATATTCTACGTCTATATCAATAAACATAAATCACCCAATCGATAAAATTTTTCGGCGCTTTATTCCCTCTTTTTTAAAGTACTTATTTAATTTATTAAAATATGTTAGATCTGACGCCACTAGTTCTAGTGTTAAATCCAAGGCGGTCACAATGACGTGTTCTAAATTTTTTTTAAATATTCCTGAAATTTCTAAGGCTACTTCTCTTTCAATTATCTACATCTGCCTTGAAGACTGTAAGCGATCGAATCGATCAAGTTTCTTGTCCCCTTTATTTATTCAACTGGAGCAAATTTATTTGACAATTTTTAATATATTGAAGTAATCGTCGGTTGATCTAGAGTTAAAATAAATAGAAGAATTGAATGAAAAACTAAAAGCTACCAGTCAACAGGTGTAAAAACGCGTATCTACGGTCACCCTAATTAGCGGTAATTCGTAACAAGGGTTGTAAATCCATCCTCGCGTACATGACGTTTATAGTCTTCGTATCGACATGGGGTATCTCACGGGACAACCCCTTTGACACTTTCACAACCGGTAATTCAAGCACGCCCCCAAAATTAAAAGCTTCGCTCAATAAATCAAATCCAACATTACTATTGAGTTTTTAAATGTTTTAAAAGAAATTAATAAAATTTGTGAACTACGAATTAATTTGAAATAACTGAGAAATAGATTATTATGAGATATGGACTACAGATTATTACTATTAAAAGAAAGAACCAAATTTACGAAATTTGGACATTAACACTAGATTTACGGATGTTGATATACCTATTTTTCTAAAATGAGCCACTTTGAATCATACAAGAAAATTAAAATTTTGATCAAAGAAAATAGTTCCAAATCAATTTAAATGAAGGATTTATTATTAAAAAAATAACCAACCAATATTATATATATAATAGTCGAATTTTGAATGAACCAAATTGGCTCAGTAAATCTAATGTTAATTAATTTTATGATTTACATCATAACAAAAAAATTTATAATACAGTACCACATTGGTAATACAGTGTGTAAAGTTAGTACATACCAACCGACTAATGTAAAATATTTCCAACAAAAAAGTTCTCTAAAACTGTCAATGTCCAAACTACTTTACAACTTATCAAATAACTGCATGATCTATATTTAAATTACCTATCTTCTACAACATCGTAATGAATAAAAACAATTATATTCCAACGTAAAACAATCAAATCCCTTTCGGACCATTTCTCAAAATTACCTAATACAAGCTTCTCCAAACTCGACAAAACTCGAAATCCGACCCATTGGTTAATCCTCCTCGCCGTTTCCATCTCCATAATCTCAACAATTGTAACACACTGTATTACCAAGAGAACAGAATACGTTTGTCACATTTGGGTCATAATCCGCGCCACAAGTGTCTGAATATCCCACAAGGCAAGGGGTTAAAACGCGCCACGTCCACCGATCGCATCGCCCGAGGAGTCCCGCGTAAATTATATGACATTCTTCTTTGCACGTGGGAGGAAGAGTAATAAATGCACAGTTACCGGAGTGAATATCGCGAGGAGCCGAGCAATTATTCTTATCGAGTGTGCAGTAAAAAAAAGAGGCAGCTGTCCGCTTGAATCGCGATCCTGGCAGGAATTACTTTTTCCTCCGTGGGATGCAAAGCGACGCGATTAGGTCTGTGCGATGTTATTTGAACGCCTTGGTGTCAGATTTCTTCTGACCCTTTTATCTGAGAGGGAGATTGAAACGTTCGATTCTACGAATCGATGCGTACGCACCTCTCGTTTGATTCTAAGAATTGTTTCCCTTTTTTTTTAAATTAACACTACAACTACCGAAACAATGGAAATTACTGGTTCTTTGAAGAAATTGTGTAAGTTTAAAATATTAGTTATTTTAATTTATAATATATGAGTTAATGAATTAACACTAGATCTACCACAGCCGTCAAATTTAGGGATTTCTAATACTTTTAAAATTTATTTTCCTAGATCAATAGAGAAGCATTACAGTAAATATTTGACATGTATCTTATAATTTACAAATTATTTAACTGACCGTACTTTTTGGCGTTTGATGGATCTTTTTTCAAAGAACTTATTTAATATAATTTAATATATTAGATTTAGTGGCTGTAGATCTAGTGTTAATCATTTTTTCTGTCTTTTGATTTTTTGTCTATGCTTATTTAATATGTTTAAGTAGACTTTATGCCGGTAGTTCTAGTGTTAAAGGGAGTGTGAAAATGGAAAAGTTCGAGGGTTATTGATATTTGTATACTTAATAAGGTATTATGATGAGTACATGTAATTGTGTGCGTAATTAAAGCAGTTTGACAAAGGAGTAATTATTACTGAACGTGTTACATTTCTCTGGGCTTATTCGATTTGGAAATTATTTTTGAAACAATGTTATATCGATTTTTTTGTCATTCTTAATTTATGAATGTTGTATTTTGCCTCTGGCAAAGATATCTAATTTCCCGTTTGTAACATTTGATTGTAGAATTAAATTAGAATTGTAATTTTTGAAGTTGTTAACGCATTCATCGACTGAATTCTCAAGAATCTTGTAGAGTGGACGATTGAACGAATCGTCGCGTTGAAGCATTTAACATTGTGAAATTACCAATTACATGGGTTCTTTTGAGATCGTTTTAATTTCTCCTTGTTAACTATTTAATAGGGTACACTGGAATATTGAAATTTTCTGTTAAACGTAATTTTAGTCCAACGAAGAGTAGACGGAATTCATGTAACGTGTTAATAAATACATGGACAAAAATTAGACTTTAATAATAAACAGGAAATTGAGATTTATGTTCATCATTCTGGAGCGTCTCCAGTAATGACTGTCCTTGAAAATAAATTAAGGCTATCAATGGTAGAAGAACATGAAGGTCTACGTGTTCATTTTTTAAAAATCTCTAATTAAATCAAGCATTTGTTACATGTAAAATAATATAACATGGGTACATTTCTTCTCTGGTATTTTTTTCTAAGAAACAAGTTTTTCTCACATAGAACAGACAAAGAAGAGATGCAATAGTTTTGGAAAAAATTATAAATATTGTTTCATTCGCATAATATAAGAAATTCGCAGCTACACAAGATTAGTACGGTATTGAAACAAAAAATATCCCACAATTGTACCCCGTTTTTAATCAAAATCACGTAACCCTATTACTGTTACTATTTTTAACAAATGATTATTACTATTGTTAACAAATGATCAATTATCAAACAAACATAGTAAACCACCTTAACAGTAGAAATAAAATTTCACTATCAAACATCTATTTGGATCTACTTTTACTTTCAAATTTAGTTGGAAGAAATTATTCAATTTTTTATTCACTAATTCAACACTTATCTCTAGAAGTACCAAAGTAGTCAAAATGGCTGGAACATAGTTTTTTCAAAAGATTTTCCAAGATTAAGGCGCGCCATACAATAAATATTCTACTTCCATCTCAAAAGACATAAATCACTGAATCGATCATTTGTTTCATATCCTGATTCCTGTTTTTTCAAAGTAGTTATTTAATATATCGAAATATAATAGATTTAGGGCCGATAATTCTAATGTTAATCTTAAAAAGCTCAGCTCTTCAAACAATACCAAAGTAAAGTATTAAATAAAACCACGACAGGATAATGCACTGTAAAACATCCCCATCCTCCACTCAATTTAAGATTCCTGAACAAACACCTACTTCCTCCAAAACAATTCTAACATCCAGCAAGATTTTCCAATGTCATTCACAGCAGAACTTCAAAAAGTAACTTCCTCCATCTCACGATAGATTTAAAAGCATCCTAAGTTAATCTCACGGAGTACTTATTAAAATCATTTCATCCGTTATCGTGCAATTAATTTCGTTGCAACTTTTCATTAAGTAACTCGAAGAGCGTGTTGGAAAGTTTCCTAGAACACAGCAACGGCATTGCATCGATATATGGATCTAAAGCCGCTTGACAATCCACACTCTTATTCGCATTCCATTCTTCAAATTTTATCGCCAGTATGCAAATAAGGTTCGTGTCGTGGCCTCGACTAATCTAAGGTCCATGAAATAAGAGCCATGAAAAGTTTCAGAGCCAGCCGAAGCACGGTGAAAATATGCACGTAATCGGTCTAAAGTATACGACTACACCACCGCTATCGGCTGCAGTGTTCTAATTGAATATGAGACTTGATTGTACAAAGGAGAGACCGTTGCACTAGAATGATGATAAGAACGAGTTTCGAAGGACACGAGCGTTTTCGTTTCGACGTCGATCATTCATGGTACGAATCTGGCTCTTTCTATATTATTAACAATAGATTTACCAAGCCAGTCAAATTGACTGGTACACAATTTTTTCCAAAAATTCTACGGGTTTATGAGAGAGTCGTAGAATAAATATTCTTCGATCATCGTATGAAACATAAATTACCGAATCAATCATCTTTTCTACGTCTTAATTTTCCTTGCTTTAAGGTAAATATTTAACATATTTAAATATAATAGATTTCACGCTGGTAAATCTAGTGTTAACCCTTTCACAGTTTGGTAAAATTACGAATTCTGGCCCAAAAAATGTTTAATTTGGTTTATGTTCGAAAACACTTCGGCCTGCAAACTAAAGCACGTGTCCTTCTTCATTTGGAATAACCTTAGAAAACAGAGGAAGCGAAGAATCTAGTCATAGACTTAGATATCTTTGGTAGACTAAACTGGATAAACCGTTTCATATTTGACGCTCCGCCCGTGATTGTCACGGGATAAACTATTAATGGGTTAATTATGTTAAAGTCAACTATTGATCACTAGTGACGCATATATGTGATCCGAGAAAAAAATTTAATTATAGTTTATTTCTGCCTATATACACGGTTAGAGTTTAATTATTGAAATAAAACCGTTGAAATATGATTAAACAAATAGTAACTTATAATAAATATATATTAATGGCTTAAGTTTGTGATACAAAACTCATTTTGAAGAACAAAATAAATAATTATCTCTCAATATTCAAAAACCCGTTTGCAAAGGGTCAAAATTCAACGATGTGGAGTTCGGCAGGTGCACGAGGAATACATAAATGACCATGGTTTGAATTCTTGTTTAGAAGAAAGGAGAGCTGCATGTAAAAAAAGCATCGTACAGTCACTCTTTAATTTTGTTCGCTTGATAACACTGACGGAATATTTCTAGTCCTTTTTTAACTTTATTCTGCACCAAATTCCAATCTAAAAATGGAAATTCACCATTTTGTATGCACAATGAGCTTTCTGTTCCTATGACTTACTGTCAGTTAATGAAGTAATTTTGTATCAATAGATGTGAATTTTATTTAACAAATAATCTATTTATACAATATAAAGATCTTATATTTCTTGTTTCTGTATGTAAAATGAATTATACACAGATACCGTTATACATTTGATTGATTATTACTCATAGTCTATGAGTAGACTATTATTTTTTTTGTTTTTCAAGAGATATTTACTTTTATTTTGCTTTGATATGAATTACTAAATTATGCAAATTTTGATTTGATTTCGATTTACACGGTTTTATGTTTCAAAATCCATGATTTTGATTTACACGATAATCGGCGGACAGGTGCATTATTATTTTCAAAACAGTTATTATTAATGTATATTTGTCATATAGTTACTTAATTAAACTTATTACATTGTTACTGAATAACTTCTAGAATTAGTAGAAGTTTTCATCACACTTGAAATTTCCATACATTTTCCATCCTTTGGTGCACGCAACAGCGTCAACTTTGCCGGAAGTTGTCGCACAAGGGATATCTTTTCGGGGAGAAACGAATGCCATGCTGGTCGATACGGAATGCAACTGAAAAATTGCAGTCAAGTGTGGGTTAGTGAGAAGTTCACTGAGAATCGATGAGGGATTAAATTGATTTCCGATAGGCTCTTTTTGAGGATCTCGAGCGCGCGTTGAGTGTATGGATACTGATAACGGATGGACCGTTTATAGATGTTTGTTGTCTGTCGTAATTTGTTCAATGATTCTTTGTTATTTTAGAATTTTTGTGGATTTCCGTGATATGCGTTTTGTTGCTTTTTTAGAGACTTCTACAAGGTATGTTGTGTTTAAACTACCATATTGTGTAAAAGCACACTCCCATATACAGTCCGACAGCTGAAAGATGGCTAGGGAGCAGCGCAACTTTTCTTTTTCAATCGTCTATTTCTGTCATTTCGTTTTTAGAATTCTCAAATCCGTTCCCCCCGAAATAAACATTCCACACAGTCGTTTACTTTAGAACACTGAGCTCCATAATTCCAAAAACAAAATGGCAGCAACAGACAGTTGAAAACCAGAAGTTTCGCCGCACCCTAGCCATCTTTCAATTGTCGCACAGTATAAAACGCTTAACTTTGGGACCCAAAATTTGAGAAATTTGGGAAAAGATGTGGGTAATGCTGATTTTGTTTTAAATATTTTTATGGAATATATAAAGAGAGCGAAAGCTATGTAAGAACGTATATGAGGTGTGTGTGAAGTAAGAAAAAAATACAAAATAAATTTTGATCATTCCAAATTTAGTTATTAGACGATCTGTGGATTGAGTAGAGAATTGCAGTTGAATCGATAGTGGCAGCATAAATAGTGTATAATCGATTATTCTAATTTACTGGTGGTAAAATAATAGAAAGACTTGGAAGAGGGCGAGAACTTATTAATTTAACCCGTAAAGTTTTCCCAAGTAGTTCTTCGAAATAAAAACGCGTACCGCTAAAAATTGAAAGGAATTATTCGAAAAGAATAAGTAACGAAATACTTTAATTAACTTGAAAGATGTATGATTAATTTTTTTACGGATATCAAATACTTTCGGTTGTTGAACCGTGCCAAAATTTAGCAGTAACATTTTTACAAACATAATAAAAAGCAAACATTCACTAATTAAATACTCTGCGTAGCAATTAAATATAATTACCTATTATTCTACGTAGATTAGAATACTCAAATAATAGAATCAATAATAGAAAGAAAAAAAATTCTACCGCACTTTCTTTTACCTCTCATTATTTTCAAATTTCTGTATTTTTCTTTTCACTCTTCAAATTGCACCAATTAACTCCTCAATTCCAAATCAATCAATGCCACGATAAACGAAGCCCTAATTCGTGCATTATGTAATCAATGATCATCTTCCACTTCGATACATCGTCTCGCGAAGAAAAGAATATAATTTGATCGGAACCAATATGAAGTGCTAAGATTTACTTTCAGTTACTGTAAAACAGACGAAAGCTCATTATCGCTATTAACTGTCGAAAGGTTAAAACACTGTGCTCTCTTGGAGAGAAGACTGTGCATTCTTATTTTATTACGTGTACCGTTAACGTTTAATCTTTCTCACTTGCATGTTTAGAGTAGCGATCGTGCATTAACTTAAAAGCACTTTTCATCACTCAGAATTATTGAGGAGTTACCATAAAAAAGTTGGAACACGTTTCTTATTCGATGTTTCTCGATAACTTTGTAGCCAAGCAACGAATAGTGTGTATAAACAAATTTAGGTCAATGATGTGTTGAAGGATTGAGTTTGTAATTATTTTCATGGTCTGTCTTCCATGTTTTTATAGATATTATATATTTGAAGGAGCCAGAATGGCGTACTTTTCGATTCCAGCTACTGGCAAAAAGGGGAGGTTTTTTTCATGGTAACCTTAATGTTCGCAATAAGTTCTGAAGATCCTGTTTAGAAGAATTCTTCTGTGACTTGGTAAATAAAGGAGTAATTATTAAAGAAAACATTGTGGAGGACGTTCTGTATATAAATTTTTTATCTCGTAAGAACGCACTCGATTAGAAACCTATCTTGTATTTTTATAGTATTTCCCTTTCTCGATGCTTTTTCTTCTATTTCCACTTTCTTTGCTTTTCACATTAATTTTAACAATTTCAGTCATTCCGCTTGAAATTTAGAGACAATTAGGTAATTAGAGAGTAATTGTTAATGTGGTCTACGTCAAAAATTTTAAGACTGAATTTTTTTTTTTAATTACTATGAAATTAAACAGTTTATTAAAGTTGAATGCTCCCTTATTCGTCAGAAGTCTCACAAGGCACAGCACATGTTCACTAAATACAGTACTCAATTAGATATTCAGTAACTCAATTAAAACCTAAGTAGTACAAAAAAAGAATTCTTTAAAATTAATGGACCATCTCAATATTTAATTCCAACCGTTTATCAGTTCTACAGTCGTATTCCTTCACATTCTCTCGCTTTCTCTCTCTTAAATCTATTGTAATCTTTCCCAAACTTAAAAAAAAAAAATTGTATCTCACAGAAGACTGTCAGTCACTTCAAATTTTTAAATGCTGAACATACAGGAAATCTGCCGGTTCAGAAGACACTAATTTCTCACGCGTATACGACGGCACGCATCATTAGTCATCTAATGTATCCATAGCGTGTGCGATGTCAAAAGTCGTCAATACAAAAATGCCTCTCCATCGAGATACAAGTAAATAACATCAAAAAGTCATCGTGGAGAGACTCCAAGTCGTGTAAAGTATCGATTTCGACAAAAGTATTATTTACTTCAAAAACTTGGAACTTCTAAAATGTCGAAATGATGAGTTCATGGGATTCATCGGCAGTTGGCTCTGTTGAATTTCATAGAATTTCTTGCGGATTTTAAACGACGATATTCACAAATTGGCTAATGTATTCGACATTAATGTGATAGTGCATAATGTTTGGAGTATCCAACAGTAAAGTGATAGTGCACAATGTATGAAGATTTCACTCGAATGAAAATTATAATAAAAATACAGCTTGCATTCGAGGCGTTGAAATCATAGAAACAACATCACGGTAATAATTTTATAACAATACGATAATTTCTGAAATTTATTTACTTTTACCGAAGAAGTTACCAGGAAAAAAAAGTACAGAAAGTTCACAATTCCTAATCGGCAACAACAACCTGCCGATCCTCCCTCAAACTTCCCGAAGGAACTTTATTTTCGCTGCCTCGAGGACGAACTTCACGAAAGAACTTTCGCGAAAATTAAGTTTGGGCGAATTATTTTCAAAAGAAAAAAAAGAGAATTCCAAGGATCTATTAAAACCGGTAATAGTTTCAAAGAATAGCACTTGGATTGGTCAACTGACGGTGGTGAAAATCTTTGCAGTTTCGAAAATATCTATATTTTGTTCACCGATAGGTTTTGTACTTGAAAAACTTCAGTTTCAGTACTTGGAAGAACTTCTTCGAGAAGTTACAACGAATCTATGTCCACCAGATGAATTGAATTTGATGATATTGATATCAGTAATTTCCTTTAATCGTTTGAACAACCGTTCCCCAGAGGTCATTGGCTTTATTTTGTATTTTTTGGCTTTAATTTTTATGGTCAATTACCTCCATACCTAATATTAGGGGTACTGAAAAGTAATCAAACTTTTTTTTCCTAGCGAAACCATTTATTTACTAAAGAAATCTTAAATACTAATCAATAAAATAATTTCCTTAATTTTTTAACACTTTTTGCCAGCGTAAAGGTAGTTGTTCGTTTCCTTTTTTAAAAAAGTCCTTCGATTTTTTGTAGAAAAACGTTATCAATTACATTTTCACTTCTCCAATTTTAAACACTTTTCGGTACCCCTAATATATATGCACCAATGGATTTTCAAACTATGATAATCTTTTCTAGGATTAATTGTTTTAACACTAAAAGTTCCAGCACTTTATCTATTCTTATCATAAGAAAACAAATGACCCCTCGTGGTACGTAAGGTTTTCAAAAAAAATTTCTTGGTACAAAATAACCTAAGAGAAAAATAGAAAGCAAGAAATTCAATAATCGTATAGTATAAGAATTTACAAAAAGTCAGATGAGCGAAAAAAAAACAATAAATGTATAATTTTAAAGTCAATTTTGAAAATGGTCATTTCACCCAATTTGGTATGTTTAGTGTTAAATCCTGCGACTTATGCCAATTTCAAAATAAACGGCTCAATTATAGATATTGTGGAATATCAAGGTGAAGATAGAAAATCATTGTGAAATTCCAAATTCGAAATTGAAAGCGTGAAACATTAATTACAAAAGAAAGGTGTATTCAGCGTATCTGGACATAGAACTGCAAAGGGTTAAGTGTTGTATCCTTTCATAATACCTAACGATAGTTACCAAAAACGTAACAATACTTATGTCTCACCTGCAATGTTCTCTTAGGTGATTCATAAATATTTTTTGTATAATTATTGAAATATTAACCCGTTGGCTACTGTGGACTTAAAAATTTTGCGTTTGTGACACTGTGAGCGCCTACAGGCGCTCGACTCAATTTGACTTTCTGACACGAAGGGCACTTTTAAATTTGTAATATTTATGGTAACTCGGTTCAGATAAATAAATAATATTGTTTTAATGTAGTGCAATTCCGTCTTTTGATTATTGAAATATGTTTTTAAAAAATGCATCCCTAATCAAAAATTCTCGACATATGGACATCGATCGACGAATGATATGGCCGGTGTGTCTCAAAGTTTGCCGTAATCCAGGGGTTAAATAAATTAATATTAATAACGCAGTCTCACTGAGGAATGCAGAGCTATATTGAGTTTCTTTTGCTGCTAAAGAGAACAATAGGAAATAAGTATATATCTCATACAAAACTTTTTGTACATACATACTCAACATTAGATCTTACGGACCTTAAATCAGGCAGGTTTAGATATATTAAATAAGTCCCTCGCACAAAGATGGATCAACCAGTAAAAAATATGATAAGTTAAGTAATTTGTATATTGTAAAATATACGTGAAATATTTACTGTACTAGTTTTAAAAAAGTAGGTACTCGTCAGTTTGAAGGCCGCCGCGGATCTAGTGTTAATAACAAACGAATCAGAAGTATACAATGATAAAGTTTAAGGTGCATCAGCACAACTGTTTTTTCCAGTTGCCATGAGCAAATTGAATGAGAGATTATTTACCCATGAGAGGGTTAAACCTGTAAAATTCCGAAATCAGAGATTCCACAATAATTGCACGCGCATTCATCTAAATATCATTAATAGAGCGACACCGTATTAAAATCAATAACAATTTCAACGGATAGTACTCTCATTGACAGAGAACTGCCGACAGTCAGTTGAATACTAATATTTTGATGTCGCGAATCAATTGTCTGTATTATCAACACATTACACTGCAAATCCAATTTCCAAGAATTAGTCTCTATCGTGTCCTATTGAGCTCGATAATAACACGTTCGCAAGTATCGCTCTATACAGAGTAATTCCGGGATGATTTTGTGAGGTGAAAATTTGCCTGCGATCACTGCTCTCAGATTATACGAAATCAGTCGATCTGTGTGTATTATCGTGGAAAGAAAATACTTTTACGAATTATCTTTATGAGATAAATGGTTGATGAAATAATAATAGCATGGGATACAAAAAACTTGAGTATTTGAAGGATAAATAAGAAGAGAAAATTAAATCTATTTGTGTGTAATTTAACAAAATTACTTTATGCTTATATAATTTAACAGGAAATCGTTTAACATGCATATAGAAATATTGAAGATCATTGTTGCATGGTGCCTGCTATTGATTTTATTTTTTAAATTTCGTTTGATATTATTAATAAAAGACTGTTGCAACGTACTATCAACATATTACGGGTATCGCAAAATAATCAAAAATTCTTTTTGCTGGCGAAAAACATTTATTTATTAAAGAAATCTTAAATACTAATTAATAAAATAATTGCCATAATTTTCTAACATTTTTTGCCAGCGTCAAGGTAGTTGTTCGATTCCTTTTTGGTTGAAAAACATTTTCAATTACGTTTTCACTTCTCCAATTTTGATTACTTTTCGGTACCCCTAATATTTGTTTCACAATGACCGTTACGTTTGTCAGCGATGATCGAATTTCTAATCTGGTATTAATTTCTAATTAACCAAAGATACCAGTAGTAATCTTTTCCATCCTGTTACTAATGAAGAGTATCGAATTAATCTCAAAAATTCGTTACTTAGCAAATCTACATCATACAATGCTACTTTGCATGAAATAGAAAAGTGTCTCTATACCGTGATATTTCTATAAACGCGTTGACTCTCATGGGGGTCTTCGGTGACCGGCGCTATCAAATTCACTGAAACTTCATGACACATTTAAATTGCAATATTTACGAATTTTCTAACATATTGAATATTTAAATATCGGCGTTCAAAAGATAGGGATCTATTGAATTTCTAACTGTCAGTGTCTTTAAAATTCCTACTTTCTAAAGATGAATTTTTCATAGAACAAGTTTCATTTCGGTGGTGTTCATCGTGTTAATAAAAAAAAGTCGGTACGGCTTTATGCACTGATTGTTCTTTTAACAAAACCCTTTATTTTTTCTTTAAATTTCATTTTTCCGATTTGTGGTCGTTTGTTTTCTCGAATTTTGCATGACTTATTGCACAAATAATCAAAAGAGGTTTGATCGACGAACATATTTGTATTACCTGAGACAGAAGAGTCGAATTACATTGACATTTATAAATTTACAAAGGTTTGCGTGCTTTCCTACTTTTCAGCCATCCCGCGAGCCAGTTTTACGTTTGTTGGATAACAATAATAATTATTATAACACGATCCAATATTTTAACGAGTGTACATTTGTAAATTACCGTTAGAGTTTCGAGTGTAATTTTACCTGTTTATTCTGTAAATCTGATACGCTATCATCCCCGAGGCTTTCCGAGCAAATTGAATATTGCAGAACTTTAAATACGGCGAAGTTTTTGATGCGTAAAGTCAACTTTGAGCGTTTGTACGTAATAATCAATTAATATAAACGTGTAAATTGTTATTTAGTATGGAAAAATTCTGTAATTGAGATTCAAATCGTGAGATGGAAACTTTACTCTGTGTAATATTTTTTCAATACATTTTGTCCAGCATTAGTGAAAAGAAAATCTTCGAGAAATAAAGAGAGTGAGAAAGAGAAATAAAGAGGTCTTTTATTCATAGAAAAGCAGAGAAAATTTTTAACGTAATTGAAACAAGTCATTATTATTCATATAATTCAGAGATATTCAACAAAATATAGTTTAAGACTTTAACATTGGGGCGGTTTCCACCCCTTTAACGTGAACGATTGCCGATAAAAAAAACGTGTCAAATATTTTTATGAGTACTACGTCAAACTACATATTATATGCTAAAATAAAAGTTTACCAATGCTTCTTGCTATATCTATTATAATTCAGGTTTTAATTTTATTCTAAATATATTCTAATAATTCTATTATATCATGTATCATCGATTCTTTCAACACCAAAATATATAGAAATTCTTAAATTTCTCAAATTTAAAATAATAATTTTAAACCTTAAATTACTTAAGTTTAAAATAATACACTTAAATTTCAAGTTTCTTAAGTTTCGAATAATAAACGTAAATATTAAGTTTATTTCTTATATTCAATTTTCTTTAATACGAGTATCTCACGTAGTTGTTGCACTACGAGTTAAGAATGAAATTTATCGAACTCACAGCCCATATTCAATCCCAAGATGGTAAATCTGCCAAAATATCCCTTAAAATGTAAACGTCCAAACGCAAGTAAACCGTCGCGGACGCAATAGAGAGGAAAAATCGAGCAGGAAAAGATAAACATCGAGGAGGTAAGATATAAAAGGAACGTGAACGAATTCAGTGAGATTTCGTTGGCCCTCTGGTACAAGAGAATGCGTCTTTCCAAGATCGATCGTACCAGAAAGAACTTGGCCTTTCCAGTCTCCCGAGAATCGACGCCGTGGGATCTGAACGACACGTCACTAGTCCGCGTGAGCCTGGTCTCTGTGTATACGTTATGGGGTAAATTTACCAAGGGATACTCAGCCTCAAGGGTTGCAGGGGTAACCTACTGTTTTGCACGGTTCACCAGGGACATGTCGACAAATTTCATCTCATTCCCGTTTTGATTCCGAGAGATTGCAATAACGTTCTGTGATTTTCGATGCGATAACATATATGGTACTGGAAAAACTTCTTGCAGTTTTCTTTTTCGCAATGAATATCAATCAGACTTTAGTCAGAAATGTGCAAAGTGTTTCAATCTGATGAATCTGCAGCCAGAAAGTGATTGCAATCTTTGGACTTCCATGAAATATTAGACAAATGGGTATTGGATATTTGAACACATTTGAGACAATTGACTCATTGTGTGGGTCATGTAAAATCTCTCCGGTTTTGGCGGCAATTCACCTTTTGGGTTGTGATGAGATTCTTTATAAAAATATATATTTCGAGATTGATTTCGCAATGCCGTGTTAGCTCAATTAACCGTTAAGGTCTATTAACCCATTCACTGCCAGAACAAATTAAGCAAATATTACTTTGCATGTTACAATTTGAGAAAACGACAGAAAGACTTCGAAACATTAATTGAATGAATCAGAAATATAATATTAACATTTATAAAGATACGAAGAATATTTTTGATCCGGAATTACTATACAGGCTCGGCTATTATTGCTAAATTATTAATTCCAACTTATAGTGCAACCACGAGATATCTCGTAGTTGGCAGTGAATGGGTTAAAGACCGGTTGTGTTGTTTGCAAGGTTGTACATCTAAATAAAATTGCATTTAATTAAATAATTTAAATTCTTATCTTGTTCCAACATTGAAGAGTCAAGCATTCTTTGTCTCGAAGGTGTTAAATTAGAAATTTGGATTCTAAAACTGATCTTGTATCTTCACATAAAAATTGTGATACGTGCGATATTAAGTCTGCCCAAAATTCTCCAAAAATTGAAGGATTATCGAACAACCCTTTGCGATCCGAATTATTTTGTTAATTTTGTAGTGTCTCAAGTAAAATTAATTCCACGACATTCTCTGTCAATTACAAAGTCATCATGAAATTGCAAAGTCGATATGAAATTGTTAGAAAATAGAATCAAGCTAAAATTTCAAACTACACGCGTTTTACAATATGTCACATCGCAAGTGCGAAAACTTCTTGTTCAAAATATAAGTTATTTTTAAAAAGTTTATATAAATCCTCTTGCAGATATGTTTATAAAGATACATATTTGACAAAAATGCAATAAAATGTCTCTTTCATTTACAGTAAGGGTACATATGTATCTTTCGAAGTTCTGAATCGGAACACAACCCCTTAATACCCGCTTTACCTTGTCAATCACAGTTGCGTGAATTTATTCTTACCGCTATTTTTTACTAAAGTTACACATTAACCTACGTATCGCTGTTTCTTTGTATTACATATTATTATAATAGACAATAGTTTTCACGTGGAAAATCAAACACGAGTGTACTCGTAGTCGGCAATGGGAAATAATCAAAAAAGGTTTGCAAACGTGAGACGCTTTTTGTTAGAATACATTTAAAATACAATGAGTATGCTTGTCCTGGCTGCCTCGAACACCATAAGTATACCCGTGGTTGGCAGCGAATGGTTTAATATGATATGTAAATTATGTATGACAGGTGTTGGTCAACCCCTTGCCTTAAGACTTGCCCTGTGACTGCGTCAACGGCAGTTAACCCCCTACAATCTATATTTTTTTCCTGCCTCAAGATTTCTTACAGAATAGCACAGTGACGAACATTCAAAATGAAGCTTTAACACTATTATATTTAAATATATTAAATAAAATCTGTGAAACAAGGAGAATTAAGAGACGAATAAGATCATCTATTTGGTAATCTATGTTTTATAGGAAGACTGTGGAATATCTATTGTGTAACTATTCAATAAACTTGGAGAATATTTGGAAAAAATTGAGAATCAGTAATTTTGACTTGTTTGGTAATTCTATTGTTAACATTAAAGCTACGTTATATCGACTAAAATTTAAATATACTGAATAAGTAGTTTGGAATATGAGAAATCAAGAGGTTAGAAAGATGATTAATTAACTAATTTAATTTTATAAGATAGAAGTGGAATATTTACTTTATGGTGTTCCTATGATATTGGGAAATTTTTACAAAAAGTTAGCAGCCAGTTATTTCGACCGGCTTGGTAGGTTTAATGTTAAGTTATATAATTGTATACAAAGAATTGTTTTGTATTAAAGACATTTTGTGGTACTGACTGAAACTCCATTGATTCAAACAATAGCTTTAATCTGATTCACAAGCGCTCATTACAAGGAGAAATTGTGACTGAATGAATGAAACATAAATGTTTCTCGTGTTGCACTACAAGAGTTTATGGGGCGTTGGACAGTGAATAGTTGAAATAAAAATTTATCAATTGACTTATATTACATTGCATATTTTGAAATAATATCGATGATGTGACAGTAGCACGACACTTTTCTATTGTACTAGAACTGGAATTGTAACATAATTTTCAGTATACTAATAAGTTATATTCAGACACGAATTTTGATATTGCCAAATTATTCTAATCAATTTCAACGGAAATGAAACATCGTACCAAGAATATATCAAAAGTTCGATTTACATTTGCACTCGCAATTGCTCATATTCCGCTTACTCCGCGATTTTGCGCGTACTCTGTGCGCGATTAATATATTTACATTTCTACGTTTCACATTTGCCGAGTTCACTGTAATTAAAAAGGATGCACTGTATGGAGTAAAACTATAATGGCAAAAAGCTCGTTGGACGGACGATATTTCAAACGCACAGCGATAGAGATTCTAATAAAACATATGCGTACTTATCGATTATAAAATTATTAATAAATCGTAAATAGAGACTTTATTTATATATATACATCAGTAGACGGTTAATAATAAGTGTAATATTATTAGCAAAGGGTTCAGAGGTCAATCGAAGTATAGAACTTTCCGTGGTAACGTTTTATAATTAACCATATTAAATCCTGACATTTATCTTCCTATCGGCTTTAAATTTCAATCCTACCGGGTTCAATCTCCGAAGAATTTTTAATACCCCCCTTTTTTTTTATCATTCCTCCCATCAAGGCTTTCAATTTTTTCGGATCTTCTTTGGCGCATCGAGCTTTAAATTGAAACAAATTCTGTTCACCATTCATTCGCGTCGCATTCATACGAATCTCTGAAAGCCTCGCGAGCAGAGAGAAGAGAGACTGAAAAAGTACGTTCCTTTGCATCTAAATAAAGGAACATATTTTTTATTTCTCCCTGTAACGGACCTTTCCACCCGTTGTTCTTTTCAACGGGTATCAATCTCGAAATAAAAGCACATTTTTGCCTGCTCTTTCCCGCTTATCATCGCGCCTGAGTCAAATCAGAAATTGAAAATGCCGTAATACGATCCGCTCGTTCATCGGTCGAAACAATCGACCAGAGATGAAAAATCGCACACGCTAAATCCGACCATAGAGGTTTGAGATGTTTACTTCGATTACGTCGAATTGAAGAATCAATGAATCTTTGCTTTCTTTTGTATTTTTTCGGCTCTAACCATCAGACTGCGGTGCACAATAATGAGAAACTATTAGAATTTGTTGCGATCTTTGCATGACGATTGTTAAAACTAGCTGGAATTGCATGGAATGCAATTTACAGTGTAACAAAACTGTGACTGAAGACTCTCAGAGCGCCTTTCGTAAATAATGATGAATCTCTCAGAACGCATTTATACGCTTTTCGTACGTACCGGCCGCAAAGGACTTGTTGGCACGCGATATTACGTAGGAGTAAAGAGAAAATATTGCTTGCACCGCCAATTCTCACCATATCGTTCCTGAAAACTTGAAGCTTGACCAATAACAACAGAAAACAAAACATTTTTTTTGTCGTTCACATGGGAACATGATGAATGTGCGGCTCTTTTTTCGGCCAGTAGCGAATTTAAATCGAAAATGACGTGCAAACGACGGATGTCTCTATCCGTCAGGCGAATTAGGGTAAAACGCTTGCCACAGGTCAACAAGTCCTTTGCAACCGTTATTGAAGTGTCTGTTAGAGCGTATATATACGACTTTCGTATTTATTGACAGTGCTGAGAGAGCGTACATGTACGACTTTCGTATATATTGACGATTCTGTCAGTGCGTGTATATACGACTTTCGTACACATTGACGGTTCTGAGAGAGCGTATATATCAGTGATGAGTCATCTATCTGAGTCGTCATCTGATGACGAACCTATGACCCGCAGATTAGACACACTGATCCATACAGGCTTTTTATAAGACCCATGTTGATTTTTATAAACTTATTTTTTGTGTCATAAAGAAGAGAATTGACAATCAAAAATATTTAAAAAAGTATAAGTATCTTATGTCGAATTTACAAAAAATATTTCCAAGTGGACATTCGCTAGATGACAACCAAGAAGAAGTAGTTTTAACACTAGATTTACGGATCCTGATATACCTACTTTTCCGAAGTGAGTCAATTTGACTCATGCAAGAAACTTCAAGTATTTTGCAAAGAAAATAGTTCCAAATCAATTTAAATGAAAGGTGTATTGTTAAAAAAATTAGCCAACTAATAGATTCTGTATATAGTAATCAAATTATGAATGAGCCAATTTGGCTCCGTAAATCTAGTGTTAACCCTTTGCGGACGGAGACATTTTTGAATATCGAGAAACAATCAATTATTTAGCGATGAAAAAACACTTTTTCATCGGAAAGACAGTCTGTTAATGTATACAAGTTGAAATTTACTCTTTGTAAAATAATATTTCAACGATTACATTTTAATTTTTCAACTCTAACCGTTTATATATGCACCGACAAACTATAACCAATTTTTTTCTCAGGGCGGATATATTCGCCCGTCGTCCGCAAAGGGTTAAACCATCCTCCCCTCCCCCTTTTCAAGTGACACCACTAAGTTAATCACGAACTAGTATTAAAAAAAAATAACGAACAAAATGTGTCCCATTTCTCAAAAAGGTTCGTCATCTTTGGTATAAATTAATGGTTCTACGCGAGCGTATATATATGTCTGTCGTATGTACTGATGGATATTTAAGAACGTATATATACGTTGTTCGTATGTATTGATAGATCTGCAAGAGCGTATATATACGCCTTTCATGTATATTGATGGATCTGTGAGAGCATATACATCGACCTATCGCAGTCAAAGGGTTAACTGATGTGGTCATTTCACTTAGAACCTACTGCTTTAGGTTCCGAACCACTACGGATGTGATATACGTATTGCAAAGAAAAAATTACCAGAGGTGTCAAGGGATTTGTACTTGGATTCGCTGTTTGCAAGTCTGAATTTTTACCTCCATATTTCGTAACTCACTTGTCGATAAAACGACGTATCGTTGAACGACACTTTAATTGAGAAACATAGGTTTGGAGAAGTGCCGGTCTACGAATCTGCACTATACCTTTAAAGACGTCGATTTTTGATGACACGAGTGATTACATAACGATTATAAACGTTCATATGACGGATATATACGATCATAAGGCGGATATAAACGATTACATGACAGATATAAAAGTCGAAACTATGAAGATAAAGGGTTAAATGAAAGGGTCCATGACGGCCAATGAATTTGGACATTCATAAAAGCAGCTCCTGCTTAAAATATTTATAACACTGTCCTTCATCCTTTAATCCCTTGGGTATATTTAACAGCTGGCACGCATCATGCATTTGTTTTCCCCAGGTGGCAGATGACGAGACTAACTCGTCATTCAAATTGGGACAATATTTAACATATACAATCTTATTCTTGTGAGAGTAATTATATAAATATCACTATCAATGGACGTCGGTTTCACGTCAACCATTTTCGTTTCTTTTGTTTCTCTTGCTACTACCTCGCTAATAATGTTGGATCCAATCACGCAACGCACGCAAGATTGTCTATTCACCAATAAACAATTCATAATGAGAAACAAACTGTATCTTCCAGCGTTTCAGTGAACCTTCTATGTGATACGCTGCTCCATAATGTTAGAAATAAGGAATATACATTTTATCAAATATAAAAGTATTTTATCAAAGTCGATCAAAGTCTCATTGTCAGTGAAAGAAATGGCTCTGCAAAATGCGACGAAGAATTTTGAATTATCACACAATAACAGTGAATAACAAAATGAATATATTCAAGACAACAATGGACTACAAAATAATATCAAACATTTCAAAGATTCACTGATCGAGCACTGATAGTGAACGTAACGAATTAAATCAGTTCCACATCCATTTTCAATCAAATCAGCATCCAAAAATTAACAATACTATTTATTTACGTCTAAAACAGCGTTACCGATCTGTGGAAAATCCACTCAAAACTCCAAGTACACGGTAACCCAGCCAACCGATCAACGAAGCCGAACGATAAAAACAAACAAAGCCAGAGATTCAAGTGACGAAGGAATCGTTGACAAATCGAATGCATCGCGTAAAAGAGAATCGAAATGTGCTAATTTACTCGACAAGGTAATTTCACGTGAGGCACGTAGGTCGTAGCGGCGTGCAATAACCCCGTGGAGCCGTCGGCTCTCGTATGGAAGCGCGCATGGAGCGCACGGAGCGCACCAGTTCTCATTCAAGACGTGCCGCACGATCGAATTAATTAATTCGTCGCACGGCACAGCCAGGTCGCGCGCTCTCTGGAATTTTTTCTCTCACTCTCCCTCTCTCACTCTCTCCTCCCTCTTCTCAACGAAGGATCGTGACAGATCATTCCCCCGATACGGAACTAATCCGCTGAATGAAAAACTTTTACTCGCGCACGTGGCGCGTTTCAGCCACTTCGAGAGTCCGCGATTTGTGACGGCCGACCGTTAACCTTCCCTCTCTTCACCCCTTTACCGACCTTTCTCTGCCACCCTGGCTCGATGTTACGTTTTATTTATCTTGTAGCTGTAGTTTGCCTCCTGAGGGAAGTTTTTGCATTACGTTTGGGTTTATGTAAGAAAACGTGGAGGATGTGATACAAATTACTTAACTGGCTGCAGCTCCAATTGTTGATCGTGGATGAGGTTCTATTGGATGGATGATTGATAAGGGTTAAAAGTAGAATTGCAGATAATGAGTTTAACAGTAGAACTACTAAGCAAGTAAAAAGGAATAGTTCCGGATTTTTTCCAAAAATTCTCCAAGTTTATAGGAGAATTCTAGAGCAGATTTTTACGTTGATCTCGCACGATTCAGATTACTGAATCGATTATCTTTCCATTGATTATCTCTTTTCATTCCTCTTTTCCCAAAGTACTTAAATAATATATTGAAATATAGTCGATTTTACGTCGGTAGTTGTAGTGTTAAGTTGATGTGAAAGTATGGAATGCGATTTCTATCGAAGGTGTCAAAAGACACTCTGATATGTTTGATTTGTAATGCTCTTTGTAGTTAAAAGTGTTATGATGTTGAATTCATTTTTTGCTAAAATAGAGAAAATTTAAAAAAAAATAGTATTTTGACGATTGTTCTCAAGATTTTTATATTCAAGCGCGAAGATGTTGAAAGGTACCTTTGGTTGATATGGGTACATACAAAACTGTGGGAGAAATAGTGTTAATTGCAAGGAATTGTGAATTTCTAGCATTAATTGTAAGTTAACACGTTGAACGCCATCGATATTTCAATTTCATCATTTCTACTGAAGTGAAACTTTTTCTATTAAATTCACATCTTTACAAAGCAGACAGTTTAAAAATATAGATAGATAGATATTTGGCAGACTTTTGTCTTTTTAACGCCAATATTTAAATATTCAATATAATCGAAGATCCGTAAATGTGGCAATTTAAAAGTTATGTGAAATTTCACTGAATTCAATAGCGCCGGTCACTGGCAACCCCCATGGCAGTCACAGTGTTAAAGTAGTTCGCAAGGAAAGAAGGATGATTTACATTGTAAATTCTTGTAAATTTTACAAGAATAGAAATACAGATCTATATTGTGTTACATCAAAGTCACGTGGACCTATACAGAATCAATAGAATCCGTTTTGATTTATAAATATGAAATTGAACCTTTTGCTTCTAATATTTGATTTTTTACTGCTATAGTCATTTTGCGAAAATAAAGTTTATGAAATAATAATTTAGGGACAATTTGCCAGAGGTGACAGGGGATTTGAACAAAGGCTCGCAGATTGCGAGACCCTTTACCTTCTCATCCACCATAAACCCCATTTGGAGTCCTATTAATAGTAAAGGTTGTAAACGATTATTGACAGAATTTAAATAAACATTATAACTGAGGGATTCTATAAAGTACAATAAAAAAGAGTGATTCAGCAGGTGCTTCATACATTGTGGAGAATATCGATAATCCTACGGAATTGTTAGACTGTCCTGGTACAATGTCGAGATGATATCTTTAAGAAAATTGTTTTTTACCGTTTAATACTCTCGTTATTTAATTATATTTTTGGCATATTGGAATAATATGGCTAATGAGTGTCTGTCTTTGTTTAACAAGAAAATTTGTTTTTGAATAGAGTTTGAGGTTAAAGTTTTATTGTATTCGAGAAGCATACACGAGATCTTAACACTCTATATTTCAAATTTTGTATGGTGTCTGAAGATCAGTTTCATGATAGTGATAGAGTATTGCAAAGAATGTCATACTTTTCACAAGCTAAATTGTAATATTTGGCAAAGTTAATAAATTCGACTTTAAAGAATAGAAGTTCAGTTGTGTCTTGCGTTACCTTCAAGTCACTGGGGTCGATAGAGGGTTAATTTACTTGTTCAGAGTGTTTACGAGCAATTTGTACACTTTCACAACGAAAATTTGATCACATTTGTTTATATTGTATAGATTGAGCATAGATTTTAATATCTATTCGTTTCCATGGTAAATTTTGTTATGAATTAAACTACTCACAGTTGGCGAAACACATTTATTTCATTATTAAAAAATTACTCTCCGTGAGAATTAATCTTCAATTTGCAATGATTGTAACAGCAATAAATTGTATTTCCGTTGTTTTTAAAAAATAATACTCTGAGCACGAACAATTACGAGTAAACGGACATATTTTCTGTTGAATTATCAAAAAGTAATTCCTATTTTATAATACAACGAACGGTTTTTCAATTTCTAATGGTTAATACATTTCGCGAATGAAACATTGAAGTACGTTTTAACCGTGTGATGCAAACAGCCCTTTTTTTAACGTGCACAGGGCATCAAACATCTCATTAAGCAGTAATCGGAAATGAGTGCACACAGGGTACAAGAATTTAACGAGTTTTGCATAAGGGTTAAAAGTCTTTGCCATTTACCGATAAATTGAAAATTGCAGAGAAATTAAAAGTCACGATGAACTTCATATTCAATGGCACAATATTTCAAAATATGTAATATCAAGTAATATCAATTATGCTTGAAATATATTGCAATTTAATATAAAATGCTACAACACCGTTTTATAAGCTTGGAAAATTATATTCATTTATGCAAAATTTTTCTGTAATTTTTTTCTTGCATATTATTTGAAAATAGTAGAAAACTCATATGCAAAAATTTGCAGATTTTTAATTTATGTCGATCCTATACTTTCGAAAACTATAGTGAACAAAAAGTGCGAGAAAATTCGCACGTACGCACGATTTATTCGACACGAAAGAAATCGTAAAGCACGTACTCGAAATCCGAATTTTTTTAATGAGACGAACGGAAGCATTCGACAAATTTTTCGGTAATGAAGTTTGTGCCGCGTAATTAACGTAACAAGGTTTAAAATCGTATATGCAGGTCTCACGAAATCCCAGTACCTTTTCAATCTTTTTAACATAATTCTCTGTATCGTTTTTACCGTAAGAATTACAACGAGGACACACATGCCTTGTCATATTTTACTAATGAATTTTATTTAAAAATCTACGTGCCGTATTTGCGCATAATTAAATAAATTTCAAGGGAAACTTATGACATCACGGGACGCTGTTCCATAGTAATTACATTATGGTGTTTTTAATATGCACTTAATTATACAGTAGCCGTGCGTATTACAAGTGTTATAGACGTGATTTTACGTTCTTAAATCGAATTACAAACGTACAATAATTGAACACTGACTATAAATGCAAAAACTTGTAATATTTTAGGTTGCATCGTTAGACATACCGAATTTTTTTCTGCAGTGTTTCCGTTTTAAATGAAATTGTACATTATAAATAGTGAATATGTGAAAATGAATAATAGCAGAAAAATATTCCTTTTATCAAATTTTTATATACTTTTTATTATTTTAATATCAATTCCGAGATTACGAGAACGGTGTCTCGGAACATACGAGCAAAATGTTCATATATTTGAACTTACACTGCATTTGGAAAAATGTGAGAAATACTAAAACATATTTTTAGGAATATATTCTATCACTTTGTGATCCCATCATTCTGTGTTTTATACGTTTGATTTAAATGCTGATATTATAAAAGTACAAAACTCAATGTATCGTCATATACTGAATTCGATTCAGAATGTAATTAAAAAGATTAAAGGAATTCATTCTTCTTAAATATTTTCTGGCCCTCTTTTACTCTTGTCTCCACAGTTAATCAACAAATAATTAGACATAAAACAAATATTGGTTAAAGTGTAAAAAGTAATTCATTAAAACTACGAATAAGAACATTAGGAAATTCTTTTCAAGTTTTAAATTCAAAAATATTCTTACTATCGTGTACTTTAAATGATATTAGCTAATTAAAAACAAATTATTTTCCAATCTATCTGTCTGAACACACTTAATGTTCAATACTTTTACCCATTAAAATTGTAAATCCTTTGTGAAACATTGATCCACAAAATAACAACGGTGTTACCACATATTCTCCACAATTTATAACAAATAAAAATTGCTAATTTTTCTGAGAGGTGTAGTTTTACACGACCTGAAAAAATTACCAATTTCTTCTAAGCATTCAGTACTAATCGTTTTTCTCAAAGGCCTTAATAGTAGTTTTATATGCAGAAAAAAATCTCTTGCATTTTTTAATTAGTAGAAAAGTAAATAAGGAATGTAAAAGAGAGAGAGAGAGAAGATGAGTTATATGCTCTATACTTCATATGTACAAAACTTATCCCTTAACACCGAGAAATTTACCTTCTTTGCCGAAACTTATCTTACAAACTCTGCGTACAACTCATTCTGGTTTCTATTGTTCTCCGCGTAGTATTCTAGTAACTGCCGTCATTCGATGTTTGTTACCTAAAATTTGAGACCGTCGCAAAACTAAAAGTCTTTAAAAATACTTCAAATACGGAAAACAAGCCGCTTTCAAAATTTTTCGAATTTTTCGTAGGGTGAACGTATACTTCAAGGAACGTCTAAAATATCAAGTTATGACAAAGTAATACGTCAGCCTGAGATCCTCATTTTATATTCGGAAAATATCATTTATCACAGTCAACTGTAAACCTTCCTGGGAGTTAAAAAATTCTACAGTTATATGATAATCAGATAGCCCTTCTTTTAAATTGTTTGAAGAACGAAGACTATTTTACATTCCATATTTTACACATAGCCGTGTATTTTCAAAATAACGTCATCGGAGAAAAATTCATGAGATATATAATTTTGAAATTACAATAAAAAGAAACACAGGGAAGATTTAGTCGATGAAACCGAAACGATTACTGTTGTAATTCACGAAACAAGTAAATACAATGTTGAATCATAATCATACTTGTAATGCTGCTTATAATCCTATGCCACGGGGGTTGCAGATTCAAACCATAACTCAATCCAGATCTCTTCAAATCCCCGTCCCCGAAAAATTATTGCTACACATTCCACTTCAATTATCTTTAACACTACATTTACCTATGATTAATTTAACACTAGAACCAGTGACATTAAATCGATTAGATTTCAATATGTTAAATTAGTGCTTTGGAAAATGAGGAAGAAAAAGGTGGAAAAAGTGATCGGTTTGGTAGTTAGTGTTTTGTAAAGACAACAGAGAATATCTACTCTATGGCTCTCCTATAAACTTGGAGAATGTTTGGAAAAAATGGAGCACCAGTCTTTTTGACTTGCTTGGTAGCTCTAGTGTTAATAAACTTAAAATTCTTCAACTAATTAATCTATCCGAATCGAGTAGATGAAGGGGATAGAAAACTTGATCGAATCAATCGCTCACACTCTTCCAGATAGACGTAGAAAATTGCGAAAAAAAAATAGCACTAGAAATTTCAGAAACAATTTTAAAAAATTCAGGGCAAGTCATTTTGACCACCTCGGTAGATCTAGTAATATAACTCATCTAAAGCAGTACATCCAACACGAAAAGTCACTAATCAATAACAGTTACATAAAAAAATTGCATCTTACATTCCCATCAAATCATCTCACTACCCAAATTCCATCTCTCTTCATCTACCGCAGAATACCGGTAAAATACAAATTCCCCATGAAAAATTCCCACACTGGCTTCTCATGTTTATCCGAAAGGTTAACAGTCGGTGACTAAAACGTCAACTAATACAATTTCAACAGTTCACCCCTATCGATCAGCATATCTCCGCAACCCTAATCTCGATCCGGGACACCCCAGGAGGTCGTCCTCGCGTGTAGAACAGGGGTCCAAGTTGTCCGCGAGTCAGTCACGGTACGATATCGTCGCGGAATCCGCGGGATTTGCAAGTCGCTCACAGTCGCAAAAGGCTACGAGAGATAGATAGAGCAAGATACCACAAAGAATGAGAGGAACAGACAGAGATCGTGAGCGAGTTCGAGGATTATTAAGCCGTGGGAGTTAATGGGTTTAGCTGGCACGGCTAATGGGCGTCCCGACGCGCCGGCAGGAATCAGCTGACCGGCCAGCTGGCCGGAGAAGAAGAACGACCAGGAACCGCTGGTTGAGAGCCGTCGCCTGCAGGGGTCTCAGATTGGGTTAGCAAAGGGCGCAGTTCAGGCTAGAGGGTGGAAACCGTGGGGAAGTCTGCCACGGAGGGAGGAAGAGGGTGTTATTAGGGGTTGCTCATGGGGTGGCACTGCGATCAATGCCAGGGAGTCATGCTAACCCCCTCCTCCTCCACCTCCGTCACCCACCTTCTCCCTGAATCTATATATAGAAGAAGGCCAGACACATGCACGCTCAACGAGAGGTGGAAGTGCGAATACGTGACTGTTGGTGTTAGGACAGTCCGAGGGTGTGTGTACAGAGGTCTTATGGGGTGTAAGGGAGGAAGAGAGAAAAGACCGAAGAGTGTGAAACGGAGGATGTGCACGTGTAGACTTTCCTACGCGTAGATCGGGATTTTTCGAGACCCTTCCTTATTTTCGCACCGCTTCTGTGCCTCTTCTAATTATATTACCGCGGGATTATTATTAGCGTTGTACTTGCCGTTAGTTTCCTACGTACGGGTCATAAGTCACGGGGTTGAACTTTTTGTGTGGTTTTCAACGGTATTAACCCTTTTACAAGGTGTGATATGGGGAGGTTGTTGCGTTTGTGCAGTAAATGGGTTTAGATTTAAGTGTCACGATAGTAGAAATGCGATTACGAAGAATTGGCTTTTATAGAGCAGTGAATAATATTTGTGATTTTTTCGGATGTAACTTCTTTAATTTCATTTCATTACTAATGAAGTCATAAATGTTTATGCAGATATTGGTATGGATGCGGTATAATTTATAATAAGGAACGGAAATTGAAAGTATGTGTAATGTAAGATATTAGGGGTACCGAAAAGAAATCAAAATTGGAGAAGTGAAAACGTAAGGGGAAACATTCTTCAACAAAAAATCTAAGGACTTTTTTAAAAAGGGAATCGAACAGCTACCTTTAAGCTGGCAAAAAGTGTTAGGAAATTATGGAAATTATTTTGTTAATGAGTATTTAAGATTCCTTTATTAAATAAATGTTTTTCATCGACAAGAAAAATTTTGATTACTTTTCGGTACCCCTGATATATTGAAGAAACCTTACTTATTTGAATGTAAACAAAATGCTATTTGGAGAATTAGATTTTTATCCAAGGTATATCACCCCTTGCCTTACAATGAAGTGTGACGCACGTGACACGATAAATGGAAGAGAAAATTTTTAAGTTTTCCAAAAACTGTTAAATTGAAAATATCAGTAGGTCATGAGACATTTAAATTAATTCTGTGCTATTAATATTGTGTTCTTTTGTATCAGTTTATCGGAAATCTGATTATTATTTCAACAATTGATTCTGAGTTATCGTGCGTTCGGTCACAAAAGAAATAGTAAGGTAAAAGGTTAACAGACGGTAAGTATTTTAAAAAAAAACGTGAATACCCTTGAACTCATCCTTGGAACCATCCTTAATGTTATCTATCAGCAACGCGGTGGTACTTTACGATTTCCTATCTTGTGCCATTTCAATAGAAAATTTCAGGGAGACATGAATATTTCAAAACATTGCGATACAATAAGCTCATCTTTTGTAATCACTAATAAATTCGATAATCACCTCAGAGATGACAATCAAACGATGTGCTACATTTACGAAGTCCCTTCAGACGGGTGACTCAAAGGACTAATATAATACTGATTGACTTGAAATTGCTAAATATGCTCATATCATTGTTTATAATAACCAAAAATTATAATTTTCTTTACCTGTTGCGACACGTGGTTACGAAACGTCACTGATGCAGACAGACTACTGGACTTCTTGTAAAGATCTCACAATCAGACATCATTACTGCTTGGCCGAAGTTAATCAGCAGATTCGAAATTAGAAGAATGATAGATTTCACTGTAAATCTTGAGTATGTTTACAAAGTTGCACGCCGGCTGACGGTCGAATCGATACTGACCATTTTCTCCAAATTTCAAAGCACGCTTGGACGCCTAATCCGCGGAATGGGAGTGGGGGATCGCGAATTTTGATTGGTCCTCATTTCAAAAATATTTTGACCGATAAGACTAGGTCGCACCATCCGCGATACATATTCTTGGGGAATTGGAGTTCTAGGAAGTCCTTTAAGACGTTTATGATGGGCAAGGTCAACGGCCATCCACATCACAAGTTTAGCGACTTAGTTTCCACAGGTTTTGTTATGCCACGCAATACGACGAAGTATCGGGTGCAATAAACTATGAAACTTAACATCTTGCCCTACGATTTGTTTTGTGACTGCCACAGCTATAATTGAGAATTTAATTCCTAAAATAAAAATTGATCAGTGATTCTTGATATTTCCTATTATTTAACCCTTTGCGGCCTTCGTCGCTTGATCTTTCTTTTTTCAGTGTTCGTTTTCAATATATTTGAGTATAACAAATTTAACGTCCGACTCATCGGAATATAACGTAAAATCATTGACACGTTAAAAATTGCCGGAATCGCCGATTCGTAATTGTTTCAACTTATCATGTATTTTTAAAAGTTCCTTCCATTTCTATTGAATAAAATAAATAGAACTACTTCCAGTACATCAGCCATTTCCATTGTAAATAATAGAATTATTATTTAATTAGAATTATTACTTTTAGAAGTAATAATACAAGTGACGAGAAACAGCAAATTAGTTTCTTTCAGGTTTCAGGTTTCGCACAGTAATTAAGACGAAATTTTGGTCCAATTGTAAATACACGGTACGATTTTTTAAAAATTTACGACTTTCATCCGTCAAACATAATCATAGATAAATTAATAGTACAATTACCCCTCGAATCATGGGGAATTAAAAAAAAATTGTCAACCAATCAACCGCAATATATCGCGTTAAACGAAGGAAACGCCGTAATCGTAAAATCACCATCGAACACTTCGAAACATCTTAAAACCTAACGCAATGCTAATTAAGCTCCATCGGCATAAAAGTCTTATCGGAAGTGTTTTAAAATTAATTACGTAATGCACGATCTTGTCACCGGTCGGACGGGCTCCTTGCTAATTTCCTCCAACCGTTATTACTATATTACTATATACTTATAAATTATCGAAATGAAGCGTTACTTCACGACGAAAGATTCTATTCGCCTTTTAAGCTACTTAATGGTACATGGAATGGTTCCTTGATAAGTCACATTGCGTTAATAATTATACCGGCGATCAGACTAATTGCTAACCGACTGCGTTACACCGTATCATTATGGGGAGATACAGGCTCGCCCAGTGAAACGCCATGTAACGTTACAAAACCTCACTTACAATTAGCTACCTCGTACCCTTAATCAAAATAAAAACCAAATTATGCAGGTCGCTGGTCCGATAAGTCGTCGATTCGAAGGACTTATCGTTCGACCACTAAGATATTATTCAATCATTGGGAATTCCACTTATTTTCTTTCGCTCGTGTATGCAAATTTCAAATGATTTCACTCGGCACTGGTTTAACTAGCGGCTGTTTAACGTGGAATGCCGCAAAATATAATAATTCGTATGGTAATACCGCGGTAATTTTCTAATTGTAATTTCATCGATCGAACGGTATATTAATTACTATAAACCACTGGGTGGAGTTGTTTTTATAGTTGCTCTTGGAAGGCAGGGAAAACAATGGATGAGTGATTTGTTTAGCGACGTGGAAATATGTTGGACGAGAATATTGTTATTATTAATGTAAATGTATCCGTTAGAAAATTTAATTAAACAGTTATAAAATGTAATCAAATAGAATGGGTATATTATTGAAAATGATCTCCGTTTGTGTATTTTATCTTAAAATTGTTTTCGCTTTTAACACAGTGGATATGACGATTTGTTAGTGTAATATATGCTAAGTTGTACGTCTATTAAAAATTCTATGATCATGATTCTATTATTGGGCATACATAGTCCGCAAAATCTACGTTGTAGATTTCTACATTGCATAAAGTTGCAACGGAATAATTTGAGAATAAAGGTCGCACTTGTGAAAATGAACGAATCGATTAAGGAAAATTGCGTAAAACAATAGGTTCAATGTTTCATCGATGTCGACCTTGTATGCGTAAGAAAACAGTGAAGTAGAGCTATGGCAAATATGACCACTCTATTTCCATGCTAAATCGATCGAACGAGAAACCACGTATTTGCAATTTTCTATTTCACTTGGAACTCTATAACAATGCATTTGCCAAACCATATTTACACCAAAAAATTTTTTTTTCTATTCCTAAAATGCCGTTTAGCGAGAAAAACCTGAAGCGCTTGGTATATCAATGCAAAAACTATTCCTTTTTTGTCCGAAACACGTGTTCAATAAAATATCGAATAAACTGGCGAAACTCAAAGTGTTTAACAGTAGATTTACGGAAGCCGTCAAATTGACGGGTTTCAACTTGTTTTATAAATATATACAGAAAAGCAGTATACTAGATTTCATATGTATTTTATAATACAGAACTTACTTAACGAATTATCATCTTTGCCACTTGATCCCTCTCTTTCCAAAGTCCTTAATTCATTCACTTCCAACTACGAGATATCTCGTGATGGTACTACAAGTTGGAATTAATAATTTAGCGATAATGGCCGAATGTGTATAATAATTTTGGAACAAGAATGTTCTTCGTATCTTTGTAAATGTCGATATTATATTTTTGGTTCATTAAATTAGTGTTCGAAAGCCTTTCTGTCTTTTTCTCAAATTTTAACACGCAATGTACTTAATATTTGTTTAGTTTTTCTGCCAATGAATGGGTTCATTAACGCTTTACCGATCGGTACTTTTAAAACATCCTACTTATTTCTGACAGGTTACTTGGTCGTAAGTATTTTCCTTATTCCGATATCACTTCAAAAATGACGAATTATCTTCACAGAGTCCTTGAAACAGCTAATCACAAGAATGAATAACAATTTATCAATTGCCACATCCATCGATTAATAAGTCAACACTAAAGCTACCACAGAGGGGTCAATTTATCCATTTTCAACGTATATTTTCCTTTAAGAAAAACTGTCGGTACGTTTGGTATTTAATGTCCAAAAACGTTGGGTCTGAAAAGCCTATTAACACTAGAACTACCGAACCAGTCAAAATGACTGGTACACAATTTTTTCAAAAAATTCTCCAAGTTTACATGAGAGTCATAGGATAAATATTCTATGTCTATATCAATAAACATAAATCACCCAATCCATCAAATTTTCCGCCGCTTGATTCCCCCTTTTTCAAAGTACTCATTTAATTTATTAAAATATGTTAGATTTGAGGCCGGTAGTTCTAGTGTTAATAGGCTGCCAGTTGATAAAGTATTAATATATTGCAATGTAATAGATTTCACGCTCGTAAACCTAGTATTAAAACAAGTTCGAAACATTCAAATGAAAATGGTGAACATGATAAATTGATGAAAGACCGACGATTGACCGTTAAATCGCGAGTTTTACGGGCTTTTGTTTTGAGGAAACGCGAGTCAGGGACGCCAGCGAGACGAGGTAAGAAATGTCTCTATAAAAACGGAAGAAAGATCGTTACTTAAGGATTTATTGGCTCGTTGCTTTTATTGGGTAGGAGAGTCGACACACGCACTTATTCGTTGAGCTACGAGGAGGGTACATCCGAAACGCATAAAAGACGGTTAGTACGTGTGAACTAACTTGGGATAAAAAAGTGATCAATCTGTGTTAATGGCTCGTGTACGCGCGCTTGTAAGTTCAATTACCAGATGTCAATTTTATCTGTCAATTGTAAACTCGTGCCGTAAAAATCCTTCGAACGTTGAGTTCATTTTGTCGTTTACTTTCAATATTTGCAAATCGAATTATTCTTTTTACTAAGGCGCACGTTATAGATGAGGATTTAAGAAGGAAAGTTGCTTGAAAAAGATATTTTTTCTAGCAGATTCTGCAATAATGGATTATTGCATTTCTGTACCAACGGAAAATGAATAATTTTTCTATCTACAATTCTACGTTTCACGTCCATTGGATTAACAATTTGCGTTTGTATTTGAAAAAATGAGCTGATGCGCATAAAATAAATAACTGTAAGTTCATCGATGGATTTTATACGTCAAAAATATTTACAATTGCTTGTTTAATTGCAAACAGAATACTTTTTCTACTTTCAGTACTTTTAATTACTTGTAAACGAAGAATTTTTGTTAGTGTTACAAATTAAAGACCAGCGCAGAAATTTACTTCAAAGTAACCTCAATACAAAATATTTAAATGAACTTCATAGTATGTCTCTCAAGTTACCTTCAATATGCCTAATCGAAAATTCTGAATAAAAAATCCAAATATTAAATTCTCTGATAACAAAAAAAATTCTCTCTTCATTCCAATCGTAAATATATTCCACCGAAAGAAGTTAACATAAACTTCCTCTATCGACAATTGTTCTATTTTTACGTACTTCTCTAACCCCATGCCTTACAACGACGTGTGGCACACGTGACGCGATAAATGGAATAGAAAACTTTTAAGTTGTTCAAAAACTGTTAAACTGCAAACATCAGTAGGTTAGAAGATGTTGCAATTAGTTCTGTGCTATTAATAATGCATTAACTTATACCGGTATATCTGAAAACAGTGATAGATTATTATTCCAGCAACTTATTCTGAGTTATTGCACTTCGATCGCAAAAAAATCATAAAGGGAAAGGGTTAATCGCCCTTAATCGCTTCCCTTATGAATTAATTTGCCAAAACTTACTATAATTATAGTCTTAAAGCATTGCAACAAAAATATCTATATAAAAAGCATTATCCCGAGTTAATTCGGGTAAAAAAAATTAAAAGTATTACAAAATTAAAAAATTAAAAGTATTAAATATTAGTATAATATTTAAAGTCTCGGATTAATATTTTTAGTCCAAAATAATTGTCACGAGTATATTCGGGATAAAGGGGGCAACGGTTAATTCTAAAACATTGCAAACAATACCGTACAAACATAACGCTATTCATAGACCACCTTTCTAATAGAATTTTCATAGTTTCAATTTTTTTTTCAAACTCAATCCTCTTTTCATTCGTTTACGCACAACGACGTCGCAGATTTACGAAGAACCATCGTCGAAAGGTATATTTATCCGTTACTTTACGAGCGACGGTGCATAAAAATTGCGCGTGTTCAAATGGCCGCAAAACCGAGCGCAAGAAAGAAGAGGGAGAGAAAAAAAAGAGAGAAAAGTAGAGAAAGAGCCAAGAGGACCAAGATTGCCCTTCGCTGATTTCGAGAAAACGTCGAGTCACTCTAGTTGATGCACGCGATGCATTGTGAACAGGTGTTAGCAGGCGCATGCATAGTGCATTACGAGTCTCAAAGCGACGCGCCGCGTGTAATATGCAATCTGCATGTCACAAGGATAATAATGGCGAAAGGTAAGCTAGAATAACCATGTTTACAATTATTGTTACGGGCTTCAGGCGGCGCCGAACGTAATTCAGTGATTCTGCCGATGTACGAGGCCTTCTGCTTGACAAACGTTTAAAAGAAGAGAATCGATAAATTCGGAAATATTTAAAGGGTTACTTCAGTTTTTCTTGGTAAAAAATGCTCAAAAAACGATAATAATCATTGATTTGAAAATTTGTGTGCGTTTTAGTTATACCTTCTTTGTGTTACATTTTTTGATTTGATACATTTGATCAGTTAATTGTGGCGACTTCTTTTGAGAGTGCGCATCTACGTGGGTCAGGAAAAACCGAGAGATGAGCATAAATCTATCTCAAATTATTTATACTTTTTAGTTAGACGTTTTATTTCGGCATGGGCTCAAAATATTCCAAACAACTTGAAATTTATGAATATATTTTAGTCTTCGTCAAAATTACAATTTAAATGACCAGTGGCCGGTTACTTTTACGCATGACGAATATATTCGTCAATACACAAAATTCTGCCGTTTCACAAACAGAGCTAACTAGTTAGAAAATACTGTTCGAATTAGTGCAAAAGTTTTTATCATTAGTTTTTGTCATTAGCTTTTGTCATTAGTTTTAAAAGAAAATTGTTCGTGCGAAATAAAAAATTCTAGTAAGGTTTGATTCTGAGCATATATAGTTATCGTTTGACTTACAATTAAGAAAAAATAATTATTTGTATAGAAGTGGTAACAATCTAAAGTAAAATGTTCTATTCCTTAAATTTTGCAAATTTTTTAGTAATTTAAAGAGAAGTATACAATTTGTTGTCGTGCCTGTAGGCCGAATGATAAAGGAACCTTTTCTTAACAAACAGTTAAAATTGCGAGTTAGTCAGTCCAATAATTTTTTCAGAATCGTATCAATCAGCAACAAAAACATTATTTCAAGAAAAACGCGTTTGAAGTTTGCGCCAAGTATATTGACTGTGCTTTAAAAATCTATAATTTCGGATATTGGTGAATTTTAATTTGACATTTTGTAAAGAAATTTGTACAAAGTTAATTTACAAGATACAGTTGAAAAAGAAAAATTGGTTTTGTTGGCCATGAAAAGAGGAGTGTCTTTTTAAGCTGATTTCAGTGAGCAATGTTTAAACCTCTTATTAGGCAGTTGCCGACTTTAGAAGATCGGAAAATTCGATCGTGAAGTGCTATTGGCGTCTAATTAAGTTCAGTCATTGAAGTTTCGAGACATCGATGATGTTGACACCTTTAGATGTATGACCACTTTTTCAAGAGACCAAGTTTTCAAGAGATGTAAGTAGCTTTTAACGATCGTAATATTGCATGTGTATAGGTTTAAAAAATGTAAAATATAAAGTAACAAATGTAGATTTCAGGAAGCATTTTATATTTTTTAAAAAATCTGTCATAGTGTATCTTCGTTATGCCACAGTTGCAAAGTTAATTTGATTAGTCGTGATATTTCCTTGTATTAATTAGAATTGTTATTGCAGCATCGTCCGAAAGGATTAAAAAAAAAGGAAGATTCAAATGGAAAAAACTTCTTATATTAGTTAATATACCTTTTAAAGTCGCTTCATTTCCTGAAAATGAAATTTTCACTATCTGAAATTTTTCAGATAATTGAAATAAAATTTTTCATTGTGAAAATGAAATTTTTCATTATTAATAGTCTTCGAGATATTTGAATTTGTTGATTTAGATGGCCTATGTATTATCTCTCAAATATTAAAAAAAAAAAAACTTAAGGGAAGAAAAAGAAATGTCTTGATTTAAAATTCCAAGGTAAATGTCAACGGTCCGTCACAGCTGGTTTATCAAGGATCACCTTTGACTCTTCCACCCCATGATCAGACCCTTCGACAACCCCAATCTTTACCACGTATGTTCAACACCATGACATCGGATCATCTGTTGAAACGTAACATTTTCACATCGTACGTAGCACTAACTTCATGAATAAAATATTACAAAATACTGGTTGATTAAGAAGAACGTTCGAATGCAATAAAATAAGAAATTTTTAAAATTTCAAATGTAATAAAAAAAAGAAATTAGTCTTAAACAAGAATTCCCAAAATATTTGTTCAAGTGTAGAAGTGTTAAAAAACAACTTTGATCGAAATAGGTATACACAAAAAAATAGTATGAATAAAATAATAAAGTGTTATTGAAGTGGAAAAATAGTATTAATAACAGAAACAGCTGCAGGTACTGAGGACTACTTAGCTGAAGATACAAAATCATTGTCAGGTTTCAAATTCGAAATTCAACAAATAAAATATGAATTACAATCGAAAGTTGGATTTAGTTAACTCGAAATAGGACTACAAGGGGATAAATAACAAATGGTCATAAAAATTTCAAAATAATATGGACCACAACTTAGAATCATTTGTCAGAACAATTTTAACATAATCACAGAAAAATACACAACTTGTCTTCGTCTCGACAAAATATTACCGCTTTACTGGCAACTAAATAAAACCGTATTCATAAAAACACTTTAGTATTTATATTTTAAACTTGCAGAACTAACATTTCACGTCTTCGCCCTTATTTCTTCACCCACTCTGTCATATTGAATAAAACCTTTATGTTATTACAATATGCTTAACCGCATCGTCCAAAATCGCCCCAACTCTGAATTCAACAATGAGATAATGGAGAAAGAGACAAAGGTGCGCTTTTTTTCACGCGACGATATCAATCGGAAGAAAAGTCAAGTCGTTATCAGAAAAATACCTCGTTTACGTAACGCTTAAGCTCGATAAAGATATCGAGGAAGAGTTATTTATCGATCCTCGACTCGAAGTACAAGTAATCGCGTTGATAATTGAAACTGTTATTCCATTGAACGATAGAATAAAGTGAAAGGTGCGACGATACTTCCGACGTTAATTGACTTTCTCGATCTTCTGCCAGGTAGATAGTTATCGGTGTCTTTTCGAGTACTTAAAAGTATTCTTGCGCGTGAGATAAAGCTACAGTGTACTTAAGACAATCAAGTAATGGAATGCGATTAATACTTGAAAAACTGTTTTCGAAAGTGACGTAACGAAATGAAAAATGTGTTGCTTTCGAGAAGACATTTGAATGGTTGAGTGTAAAAAGTTGTAAATGTAAGTGGCTCCAATCTAAATATATGCAAATTTTCAACATTAGACTTTATCTTTTGACTACCTGCCGACGATATGACAATCAGAGTCGAATTATTCCTTTTAAATGACGTATTCAAGAGTGTAACATAATCGGACTCACTGCACGTATGTGCAAAGTTTGGAAATTTGATGCACAGGGCAAGAATAATTGAGGGATGAACTCTGAAAATTGAAAGAAAGATTAAAAAATAATATTAAGGGTGTTTTACATTATCATTTCCCAACGGATGCAAATTTTCCATGAAAAAGTACTCGCCTCAGTTACTTTATTATTTAAACAATACTGATTATATTTTCATCTACCTCGCTCTTCATTTAACACAGTTATACTAATTTGTAATGTGTTAAACCTCAATTTCAAAGTATTATTAATTAATCTACACTTAGCCATGATTTTAAAAATATAAAAATCCACATTATTTCTGCTAAATACAAAACTATTTTTTCACTAACCCCTTCCTTTTGTGACTATGCAATAATTCAAATTAAATCACCGAAATAAAAACTGCACAGTGATTTTTAACACTAGATTTACGGAGTCGATTTGACTCATTCGAAATTTGATTACTACATATATAATATATTGGTTGGTTCATTTTTTAATAATAAATCTTTCATTTCAATTGATTTTGAACTATTTTCTTTGCAAAAAATTTCAATTTTCTTGTATGATTCGAATTGGCTCGCTTCAGAAAAATAAGTAAATCAATATCCGTAAATCTAGTGTTAATATATTGTACAATTTACCGTAACATTAATATTATAGTTTCATTGATACCCTCAATTTGATAAGTTTTGCAAAACTTCCAAATTTCTTATCCCATTTACCGCAGTGCCATTCGTTATTGCAGGACCAACAAAACATATTTCTCTCAGTTTTGCACAATTCAAAACTTATATCTCACGTTGCAAAAAGGTACTATACTAAAAACATCAGGAACAACCCCTTACTTTTTAATTAACATCAAACCAGCCGCAATATACATTCAGGATGACAAAACCACGAAAAAATTCCATCCGACAAGAGTGAAAAAGTCAAAGGACACGGTATTGAATCTCTTTATCCTTCAACGTCCGCTGAGGTCGCGGCAAGCCGTTCGCCCGAAACAAGGCTTTCGCGGGCGCATTTCCCGTGGAACTCGTACTCAACTTGATTACACACAGAAAACTCGTTCCTCGGACCAGAATGAAATAACAGCCGAGTCAGCGACTATCATGGGGTTCCTTGCACGCGTGCAAGGACCTTCGTCGCTGGCGCAGCAGTAATCGCGCCGGCGCTCCGGCAATTTATCGCTGCCCGCGACGCTACTTTATCGGCGATATCGTCCTTTTTCCACCGGCCGATCCTGGTAATTCACCTGGACCGTTTCCGCCGTCGTGATCCACCCGGCATATATTCTCGAAGACCTCACCCCGGATATCTCTTGCTCTCACTTCCACCCCTGAATCCTTTCCCGAAACCTGACTACCTCCTACGATTGCCAATATACAACAGAGCTTGACGTGCTTACTGATTGAAGGAAGAACTCGGGAAAGGACGACACGTTGAGAATGTCCGAGTCATCTTGCTGACATTCGGGCAATTGTTCTTTTCCTGGGTGGTGAAATTTATTAGGTCAAATGTGCGATTGAGGTTGGAGGGATGTCTGGTTACTTAGATCGGTTGAGGTTGTGTGGAAGACTAGAAATTATTCCCGTACAAGTTTTGTCAAGAGATGGAATTGGATGAGAAATGTGAAATTAATAATGAATTTTTAATTTATATATTGAGGTTGTAGGTTACTGTTATTTATTTACTTATTTATTGTTAGAGTTTACTTGGTAGTTAACACTAGATTTACGGATGTGCAATCAGGCTACAAAAAAGATGATCAGTTAAGTAATCTATATAAGATACATGTGAAATATTTATTATACCACATCTCCGTAAGTTTGGAAGGTGTTTCAAAAAAGGGCGGGAATTCGTCGATTTGACGGCTTCCGTAATCCTAGTGTTAAGTAATCTAATTCCTTCCTTCGTTGTCCAAGAAATTTTTAAATTTCATGTGTGGCGATCATAGTTCAATTTGTAGAAAAATTTACTTCTTGAACCTGAATATCCTCAAGCTTATCATTTCTGTGTTACAAGACAGAGTCTATCAGTTTCAGCAAACAGTTTTTCTAATTTCTCACGTTTTTTAATGTATTTTCTTCGAAGTAATTGTCCTCAAGGTGTGACTGTGTATGTTTAACAGTATAAAATATAGAGTGTCTAGTTTGCTGATTAAAGCGAAACTTGAAGAAACGATCAATACGTATAAGAAATTTGTCTTCTGAAATATGTAGCATTTCATGTAAGCATGTAAATTTACGACTTGTAGGATTCGATCGAGTATTTTAGAAAAAATCAATTCTGATCTTGTTACAATGCCACGGACTCCTGAACACATAGCAAGTACTTTTATGTACTATGCTGGTACTTTTGAATATTTTCGATCATCAATTGCTGATAAAGAAAACGTAATCTAAGGAGTTATAGTAATTACCACTGAACGGATTAGTGTAGAAACCATAAGTATCCTAATTTTCTAATAGGATTTTTTAGGCGGGAAGTCGTAGAATAGGATTAGATACTAGTGACAGCGATTGTGAGAAAATACGAGGAACATCAGAACAAACAATTGCACACAACAAAATCGAAAAGCATTGCAACTTGATATTTGATATAATGCATTTACAATAGAGTGTCAGTGTACATTAATGTGTCCTAGATTTTTTAATTTCACAATATAAAAAGTTACCTTTAACCTTTACGTTAACACTAGAACTATCTACCAAGGTGGTCAATATAACTAGTTCCTCACTTTTTATAAAAACTTTTGAAATGTATAGCAGAGCCATAGAATAAATATTGTACGTCTATCTTATAAATCATAAATTATTGAATTAATCATCCCTTACACCTTTCGATTTATCGTTTGCTAAAGTATTTATTTAATTTATTGAAATATAGCAGATTCAACGCCGGTAGTTTGAATGTTAAACATTAGTTATTAATTAATAATTATTGTCTACACGAGTACTTTTCAATGTACCAACTCATTGAAAAAATTAAGAATTTTGTCTTAGTTTATGTTACTTTCAAGTACAATGCAAAAATCACAAGGACATGTTCAGAGGTTGCAAATGATTAATAAAGTTTCTGTAAATATGACTCAGAGAACGACGCTTTTCTCTGACACGACGATGTAAAGATATTCGTCGTTATTATCTCCGTAAATTATTTACAAGTGAAAACACGACAAAGAGGCAACGACAGAGTACTGAAACCAGAAACAAAGCAGCTACGGAGAAAAAGAATGTTATTCAAATGAAAATAAACATTGCCTTATGATTTAAAAGAATAAATTCCACTTGGTTCTCGAGGCAGAAAAACTTGTTAATGTTGTGATTTTTTTTCTTTAATCAAAGCATTTACGGACCTTTCTACGGTGCAACTTGTTTCCTTATTTTGCGTGACTTTGTACGATGTTGCACATTGCGCTTTACCGCAATGCAAAGAGACACTTCAGTGTGAATGCATATCTTCGTAGTACTTGTACTTTCCAAAGGTAATACAGTGTTAATTGATTCACAAATTTACGACAGCGTATGTTGCATAAGGAAACCGTTTCGTATGATAATCATATCTTTGTAAATTCTATATGAATCTCAAATCATCAAGTTCGAAATCTACGATTTTTTATTATTATTAACACTTTACCGACCGATAGCCTATTAATAGGCTTTTCGGGCCTAACGCTTTTAGAGTTTTAACTTATTTATCGCTTGCCACAGTAATTAATAAATTGTTATTTATCATTGCGATTTACTATGGCTAGAAATCAGTGACAAGAATTTGTAATTTTCGATGAGATATCGGTATCAAGGGAGTATTTACAGTCAAATGACCGGTCAGAAGTGGGTAGAATGTTAAAAAATACCTGTCGGTAAAGTGTTAAAAAGTCAACGATTGTGTGTTTGTTTCTGTGAATATTATGTGAAGCTGCGACGTTATTATAAAAAGGATTATCTACGCAAGTTCTGTTCGTCCACTAACAACTTTTGTTTGGCGCCAAAACTGAAACGTCTTCGTTAACGCATTCTAGTATTCTTGTTTAGATGTAACGATAGAATTAGAACGTGTTTCTGTTAATACTCACTGCACCATGCCTTATCTGGATATGTTCAACACGACACACGATACATAAACGATTGTATACCTTTCATGATACATCCCAAGGTATGGGGACTTAAGGATCTCTCCAAATGCACAATTTATAGCATGCAAAAACGATGATTTATATAAGCTGTTCACGAGCTAGGGTAATTAATTGTACCGAATTTTTTTCGAATTATACTACTGAAGCATTTTGTCGATTTAAAATATTTCTTCTCAATAATTAGACTTCATACCGTAGATAACAAATATTTTTTATAACGGTTAATAATTTGTATCGTAAGTACGAGTAACTCTGTACCTCAAAATAAATTGGTACTCGAGTGCAATAGGTACTTTCTGAAGAATTTAAGTTAGTAATTTTATTAATGCAGTGGTATATC
Source organism: Cerceris rybyensis (assembly GCA_910591515.1). Taxonomy (NCBI): domain Eukaryota; kingdom Metazoa; phylum Arthropoda; class Insecta; order Hymenoptera; family Crabronidae; genus Cerceris; species Cerceris rybyensis. The sequence continues at coordinate 12,957,877 of OU342795.1, forward strand.
TTATATAACAAGTAGACTATTAATTGTTTTCTCTGTAACGGGAATAAAATTTCGAAAAGGTACAGAATTAATCGACTACAGTCTAACAGTAAAAATAAGTAAATTAGTAACCCTTTGCACTCGAGTACCTTTTCTCTCGGGCGAACTACCAACTCGAGATGATTTTGACAATAAGTGTTTTACAGGTACTGTAAAATAATTTTATACTAAGAACGCAGGCCGAGCCAGGTTCTCGAAAAAATATAGGATACAAATGTCTTATCATATCGGAAACAAAAAAATCTAATTCAAAACACGCCGAGGTACTGTAATAGTTCCTTGAGTGTAAAGGAATTAATAATACTAGATCTACGGAATCTGTCAAATTGACGGATGCCGACTTTTTAAAAAATGGTTTCTAAATTTATTGGTACACGGTACATTAAATATTTTACATGCATCATATCATATACAAATTATTTAACTTAATTAATATTTAATATTCACGTACAACAAATTTAATGTCCGTAAATCCTCGCTTTTCTGTTCTTAGTTGTAAAGAATTCCACCACAATTTGGCGGGAAAACGCAGAAACACCATGTACTTTTATCCACATTACAGAAAGTTTGACAACCACTGTTCTGGAGAGTTCGACATAGAAATAATTTCTCCGCGAACACATTGCCTCCTTCGTTACCATCGTCCGAATCGAGATACAATTACATTCACCTAATACGAAACCGTTGAAATTTCGAAATAAAGTACGATGTGACGCAACAGGAATCTTTTCTTTCCCTACTGGCGCCGAACAGTGCCCACTGTCCGCGATTTCGTCACAGAGAGGCTCACCGTTCACTTTTCCAGCAATGGCCACTGCCTGAGTTTAAGCGAACCAACGTAGCACCGTGATTATTGGTCTTTTATGGCCGGCACACATTGCGAGAACCGAATGCGCTGTTCTCCAGTTCTCCAGTTCCATAGTTCTACAGTTCTCTGTTTCTCCAGTTCACCAGTTCTCCAACAGCGTTCAGATAACCTTTCGTACTACCTCTTTTTTCTTTTGTATCGTTTCAATTTTAATTTCTATAGTCATTTCGCCTAGGATCTACTGTTTTCGACTAACATCGATAAATCGACACTATATACACAATAACAAACATTTTTTCTCAGGTAATTAAGACTTCGAACCAGCATAAATTAATTAAATACCAGAGTTATTACTTCCTTAGTCCCCGTTGCCCCTGATATTACTTCAATTTTGTATTTTTTTAACTTAAGTCACCATGGTTATTTCGCCGGGTATCTACTGGTTTAGGTGAATTGCTAATCATCAAAGCTATGATATATTAGTTAATAATTCAGAATAAATTTTTTAGGTGTGGCGAGAGATTTGAACTTGCGTGTACTTACAGTGAGTCTGCGCCTTTATCTCCTTATCACCCATAGTCCTTTTCGTTATTTCTGTTTTAAGTTCTGTTTTTAAATCATCAAATGATACCATATGATACAATTAATGATAATTTAGGGAAAATTCCTTAGAGGAATTATGGTATGTGAACGCGATTTTGCTAAACGCAAATCTAAGAAGTTACTTTTTACCCCACCACAGACTGTAACTTTAATTTTAATTATTCTATGATTGATCATCTCTTTTGAAATTTTTGAACGATACATTACTAATTGCACATGTTCGCATTTTTAAATTGATGAAAAATCAATTGTTCATTTACTTGTAAAATTATAATTTAGATCGTTAATTCAGTGTCTGAGTCTTTACCTCTTTGGCCACCATAGGCTGTTTTCGTAGAGTCATTTCTATAATGAATTCGTCAAAATTTTATATATCTCGCGATCAACGTCGTGATGGTTGTCTATTTGAGTATGATTCCACAAAATTCACCCAGTCGTGATACGAAGGAAGGAGTGCACTAAGAAACGTGTCGATAGGTACCGTCCACGTGGACTACCGGAGGTCAGGAGTTGGTGAAGGTGTTTTATCGACGATATTGCCGATAAAGCACCGTTGTTGGTAGCGATAAATCGCGTGGGATGGTGCGATACGATTATTGCTTCCGAAGGTTTAATGCTTTTCGAATTTGTATCGCTTATGTGGCATCAACAGCCCCTCGGGGAGACGCGAGTATAATGCGAGAGTAGCTGCACGTTGTGTTATTTATTGGCAGAAGATGGTTGTTAATCACCGGAAGTTCAGAACGGAAGATTGTTTCCCGGGGAAGAATTGTCGCTTGGCCGCCTCTTTATCGTGGAAATTCTGATTGTATTAATTTTTGAGAGAGCTTCGATTTTTTTAAATGCCTGATAGATTATTTAATATCGTCCAAAGCTTGAAGTAGAAATATTTTCGATTTAAGATGAAGAATTAACAAGTATTTTTTATGTTTCAGGTAATAATATATCTAAGAAATGTTCGTTTTTACTTTCTTTCTGATTGTTTCAATTTTTGAGTGAACTTCCATTTTTTTTAAACAGATCATCAAATTTCTAATATCATCTCAAACTTGAAATGGAAATATTTTCGATCTAAGATGGAGAATTAAAAATTATTCCTTTTATTTCGAACAATAAATATATTTCAGAAATGCTCGTTTTTACTTTTTTTCGTTTAATTTCGTAGGTAAATTTATCTACGGTAGATTATTAGCATTCACCACATTTCCATAAAGTTTTCTTTTACACAAAAGAAAATGTAGTACGTCAAGTATTTTCCCGTTTCGGGAAAAAACAAAGAAACACAAGGCATTACTGTTTCTACTTTCTTTTCGTCCAATTTTAAGGTTGCATCAATCTCTGAGTGGATTACTCACAATTACATGCTTTTTCATAAGGTTTGTATTACATCAAACAAAGTGGAGAACGTTAAGTATTATTTCCCTTATTAGAATCGTTTGCTCTCACTTATTTCTTTACTTGCACCTTAAGTGTTACACATTTCATTGTACAGCACCGTTTGAAACCCCACAATGTCTAATACAAGCATGTTATATGAAAGTTCAACAATTCATAAACACTGCAACAATTAATGCATAGACAATTGATGCTTATTCAAATTCAAATTTGCCCGTAAACAACAAAAATATTTATAATTTATGCAAATATTTCACATAGTATATAATGCTATACATATTTTACATTCACCTTTATATAAATTATACATAAATATTCTGTGCATTTTTCCTGTTTTAGATTCCCGACAAATATTCAAAATTCAAGTAGAACATTCAATATTACTTCCATCAAATTCATAATACTCAATAAATGTTGTGACAATTGCCATCTTAACGTTAGATCTACATTCTTACAAACATTTCTCAACTTTATAGAGAAGAAATACAGTAGATATTTCACGTGTAGTTTATAATTAACAAATTACTTAAACTTTACCGACCGGTAGCCGACTAATCGGCTTTTCGGGCCCAACACCTTTCGACTTTTAACTCATTAATTGGTCGCTACGGAAATTAATAAATTATTATTTTTCATTGTGGTTAACTGTACCCACGACTCAGTGACAAAACTTTGCAATTTTCGAAGAGATATCAGTATCAGGGAAATATTTACGTGTAAGTGACCGATCAGAAGTGGGTAGGATGTTAAAAAATACCGGTCGGTAAAGTGTTAACTGATCGTACTTTTTGCCACTTGATTAATCTTTTTTCAAAGTACTTATTTAATATATTTAACAATAGATTTACGGACGTGAAATCTGTTACACCGCAAATATATTAACACTAGATTTACCAGTGTGAAATCGATTATATTTAAATATGTTAAATATGTACCTTAAAGCAAGGAAAACTAAGACGTGGAAAAGATGATAGATTCGGTAATTTATGTTTTATACGATGGGCGAAGAATATTTATTCTACGGCTCTCTCATAAACCCGTAGAATTTTTGGAAAAAATTGTGTATCAGTTATTTTGACTGGCTTGGTAAATCTAGTGTTAAATAAGTACTTTAGAAATAGAGGGATTAACCGACAAAGAAAATGATCAATGAAATAATTTGTATACTATAAGATACACATGAAATATCTATTGTACCACGTATCTACAAATTTGGAAGGCGTTTCCAAAAAAATAAAAATCCATCAATTTGACGGCATCCATAAACCTAGTGTTAAACACACCAGATTTCGCAACAGAAATCTAGTGTTAAAAATATCCCCCATGCCTTTTGACATAGCACGTGTTCTATGCATCGTTGCAATTTTTAATCCCCCATAAATCCATACAAATCTCCATTTTACTAAATTATAAATAAATTCCCATGAATCGTTCCATCCTACTTTCATAATCTGATTTTTAAAACCGAAAATGATTTATACAACAACGACAGCAAGAAACATTACAAACAGTAAATACAAGTTACACGGAAGCGGTTTCATTAGAGGCACAAACTGTTACGTGGCATAGTTATTACCGCTATTACTGCTATTGTAATAATTTCTTAAATGAATTATTATTTCGTAGAGAGTATATTGACGCGTTGGTACGCGAGGTTTCGCCACTCTCTATGTCGAAATCACACGACGTCAGGCGAAACACACCGTCAAGGATAGAAAGAAAAGATTCTCATTTCGCCATCGATACAGAACGAAGGGAACGTTTGCGAAGAGCGCTTTGTATCAGAAACGTGCCGATGCTTTCACTATGAGATAGCCGATTTTAAAATGAACTCTTATGGCAGAAGCATAAAGGGCGCTTGTTCGTCGACTTTTTAAGTGATAGTTTATTATTAGCATCTTTCGTCACTGGAACTTCTGACGTGACGCATCATTGGATGCACTACAACACCATAAAATTCAGGGGCTATGGTGTTTCTGGAGATTTAGAGTTGTAATTGATTGGTCCGAATTCGAATTCTCCGTTATCAATGAATATGTAAGATAAAGATGACGGAACAGAGCGCCAGAATTATTAACACTATCGGCGTTATATATACCATATTTTAACACGTTCCGTGCCATGTGTACCATTTCTGGTACACGTTAAACTTGATCTGCGGGCCATAAATGGTACATGCAGACATATTTATTTAATGCGCTGGAAATATATGTTTTATCACAAGTTTAATTATGTAAACTATATTTCCACTAAAAGAATGAGGTATTGTATGAAATGCAATCTAGAACAAAACAGATACATTTGTTTAATTGTTATATATGCAATAATTATTAATTATATATAATGGTTGACTTTTTTAAAGCAAGGGATGCATGAAAATGTTGTTTTCTAGAGTTTGTTGCAATTTTTGGAGATGAATTATTGTTTTCATCCTCACAGTAACATAAATAATTAACTAACCGTTTTCTAAATTCTATTATTGACATAGATCTATGTTGCTGAATTTTACACAATATCCAAGTGTTTATAACTGATGTATTTGGGAGAAGCTGAAATGCTACTTATTTATACCATTTCAAAGTTTTACGTAAAGAGTTATTACCTACTGCCATTTTTACTAACCGCAAAATTTTCGAACTGGCTGACTTTTACTGTCGAATTGATCGTAACGCCACGTGTACCATAAATGGTACACGCTGTGATAACCACTCCAAACAAGCTAAATACTTATCAACTAATGATGTAATGAAATATTGTGTGATAATATACCAATTTTTAGTCAAAACATCAAATGACAACAAGTTGGGCAAAAACGGCTTGGCAGGGAACGTGTTAATACGTCATATAGCTACTTTGGAAAACGCGAAATCGAAAGGTGGAAAGGATAATTCAGTAACTTATATTTTATAAGATGGACGTACAATATTTATCCTATAATTCTCCTATAAATTTAAAAAGTTTTTAGAAAAAATGAGGGATAAGTCATTTTGACCACCTTGGTGGTTCTAGTGTTAATGATGAGAAGTGCATGCGAGGGAATTTTAAGTCAGTTGAATGCATGAGAAATAACCAAATTGAAGTTTATCTGCGGCAGAGTTAAATTGTTTCTGGCCTTTGTAATTGAAAAATCGCTATAACAACTTCAGCTTGCGGTTTTTAACGCTAGAACTACCAAACCAGTCAAAATGACTGGTACACAACTTTTTCCAAAAATTTTCCAAGTTCATAGAAGAGCCATTAAACAAAAATTCTGCTTCCATCACAAAAGACATAATTCACTGAATTGATAATCCTTTCTGCTAGTCGATTTCTTCTTTTTCAAAGTACTTATTTAATATATTGAAATATGATAGATTTAACGCTAGTAGTTCTAGTGTTAATGTATAGTGCACAGTATAACTTTAAGGTTTAACTAAAAAGAGATGATTCTTTGGGTTAATGGTTGCGAAATTTTCGATTCTCCATGCAGACGATGTCAAATTACTTGTAGAAAGATACTTTGAAATAAAATTTGGGCGATTATTTATATAAGTTGTTGTAAAATGACGAGAAGTTGTGTAGCATCGAGACCTACAGAGATCTGTGATCGCATTTTCTTCTTGTGTCGAGGGCGTTGCTTCAGCACATTTAGTTGACATCGCAATCTTTACCACATAAGATATGCTATTTTTCTCGCTCTATCTATAGTGATTGTTTCCCTTCAAAAGAGAAAAAAAGACCGGACGGAAGGTTATCCAGACGCCACTGCAGAAATGGAGAACCAGAGAACATCGCGTACGGTACTCGCAATGTGTGATATATTTCCACTGTGTTTTGCACTGTAGCCTGATTCGGAACTCGACTGAAGCAATAGATTCTAGGTGAAATGACTATTGCAGTTAAAACCGAAAAAATAGAAAATAGCGAAAAAGACAGTCCGGATGGTTATCCGCACGCCATTGGAGAAATGTAGAACTGGAGAACTGGAGACCAGTGCGTAATGCTGCTCGCACTGTGTGCTATTTTTCCTATTTAATATATTTGAAATATTTATATTTAATCATAATGTAATATGTTTGGTCCGATGCAACTCGAAATATACTACTCAATAATTACATAATTTGAAAGTTACGTTAATTTGAAATTTACATTAATTGAACGATGCTCATAATGTGATATTTTATATTATAGCCACGATTGTTTGGAACTCAACAAAAAAAGTAGATCGTACGAAAAATAACTACATAAAAACGGTACCAAATAGTTCCAATAAATGATACGTCAAGTTCTAAGCCAATCTACACATTACATTCTTAAAAATTTTCTTTGAAAAAACAGGCTATTTACGAGAGATTCCCTCCTTAATTCATCGTGTTATCGAAGTTAACATCTTTTCTTTAAATGAAGAAAAACTAATTGCAATGATTTATAAATTCATTTTTTAAATAGAGAGAAGATCCTTTGGTTTCAGTTTGGCCATCTATACATTCTTATTTACGTTAATATATATTTTTTTCATATTTGTCATGTAATTGATAGAGAGGAATGATCCCTGACAGCAGTGAAATCATTAAAGTGAATGCGCTCGTGTAAAATTTTACAATAACCGATAAACCGTGCCAATGCAGCATGTACATTGAAAGGTTCTCTTTTCAATAAAGTGCATTTTAATATTGCTCAATGAACCGTCGCAAATACGGAAGCACCAAACTCTCAGATATTTTCTACTACACTAATCTTTAGATGCTGCAAATACACTGTGTAATACGAAGGTACCGACAAAATAGAATAACAACTTTTGTGCATTTAGTGCATACTATTGTTATGTTTATTTATTTAATCAGAAAGCAAATAAAAAAATATACTTTATTAAAAATAATACAATTTTATACATTTATGAATCTCAAATGTTATCCAAATGAAGAAAGTGTCACGGTGTTAAATGGTGTAAAAAATACATTAATGTACCTACAAAGAATAATTGCACTTCATTATTAAATATGTTACAAATTTATCATTTCAAATCAAAAACAAAAGGAATAATTTTCTCAAACAAATAATTACATGACGCGAGAAAAGGAAGAAAAGACGACCTGCGTTTTTCGTGTGCTTCAATCACGCGAGCAATCAAGCCAGCAATCTAGTTACTTACAAGTAACGCATCTAGGTACTTTTAATGACGCCGAGAAAATTCGATTAGAGTCGAGCACGACAGCGTAAATTTCGGTGTCCAGAGCGAGGTGCAATCAAGCAACGAGGAAGGTCCACGGTTTTAATCGTGTTTTCATTCAAAAGACATAAACAGTCGCGTCTTTATTTACACGATGCATATGAGACGAGCAAAAAAAGCGATTTAACTTCGCAGTTCGTCCGGCCACTGTTTTGCCCCGTCTGGCCCCTGACCCTAACGATTGCAGATATCAATTAGCGGTACATGCCTCCTGTTAACGAGAGTCCAAAAGGCACGCTGCAAAACTGATAATTAACACGAACTGATAACGAAAAGATCAACCTGCACGAAGAGACCGAACATCTCTAAATGCAACGCTGACGAAATTCTGTCATTTTCTCCCGGCATATGCCGTTTTTCAATGACAATGCACCTGAATGGCCTGATTATGCAGGAAACTTCCTGACATTTCAATTTGGATAGATTTTGAAAATGAAATGATTGGAATAGAATAAAGTTATCGCTTCAGAGCTGATAGTTTTTGAATGAAACATTGTTATAAATCAATTTCCAAGATCGATTTGTGTTCCATATTGCTTTTATTCACGTTTTGTGATTATTTCTTTGAAATGATTAACACTAAAAGTGACAAGTCAAAATAGCTGGTTCGCGACTTTTTCTAAAAATTCTCCAATTTCTATGGAGTAAATATTCCACTTTTACATTTCCAAATATAAATTATTTAATTAATCATCTGTTTCTAGGTTTTTCATTTTTCCAAAGTGATTATTCGATATAATTAAATATGGCAAATATGAAACCGATAGTTTTAATGTTAATAAGAACTCTTTATTTTTTATTAACATTTAAACGCTCAGATTTTAATTCCAATATGTTGTTGCCTCGTTAAAACCAATTTGATAAATTCTTCGCCGTTGAACATTCGGCTTTATTTGATTCTAGCAGTAAATAACGAAGGATAATTGAATTAATTATAAACAATCATTATTAAAAAGTCCAAAGTTATAATTAGAAGGTTACAAAGTTATTTTTCAACCAAAATTACCTGAACTATAATAACACTATGATCGTCACGCTGATGGTTGTGTTTCTGCGGCGATCAATGTGACAATTAAATTATGTTTAATTATATCTAATTAGAAACGCTATTATACTAGTGTTTGTACAGAATGTTCCATCCAAGAAAATTAAAGCAACCTCTAAGTTACCCAGGAAAGTAAAGTTTTATTCTTGCAAGAGAAGAGAATAAATTTCTGAGTTTTTTTTCGTCCTACAAATTTTAAACTACGTCTACGTAGAAATTTGCATACGCGAATCTTAACGTTCAATTATGGCAATCAAAACATTTGAACTATGAATTTACTGTTATCAGCATGAATAACAACTTTTTGTTGCTTTAATTTCTACATTGTTGACTAGCGAAACCTTCATTTTAAACATTAACACTAAAACTACTGAACCATTCAAAATGACTGCTACACAGTTTTTTCCAAAAATTCTTCAAGTCTACAGGAAAGTCATGGAATAAATAGTCTACGTCAATCTAGAAAAACATAAATCACCATATCTATTTTTTTTTTGGTCTCTTGATTTCTCTGCTTTCAAAGTACTTATTTAATATATTGAAATTGAATAGATTTAACGCCGGTAGTTCTAGTGTTAAACAATATTAAATCATTACTTTTAATAATACCAATAGTCTACTTTTTTAAATACTGGATCATTTCACAAAAAGATTTAAATCAACTTTCAGGTCATTAAAGATTTAATTACTTCATACACCTAAATTTCCTAATGGTATTTTTTCCTCAAATATTTCTCACAAAAAAGTTTCCCAAAAACCGCGTAAAAGTTTCAGCAAAAAGCAACGCTTTAGCTTTACAAAAACAAATGAGTATATAAATATTTGAAAATTAATCCTATAATACTCAAAAAGAATTCCTTGAAATTCTCCTGAGTCCATTATTCTCAGCTACACGTCAAACTTAACACTCTGTATTAATTTAATACATAAAACATATCAAACGACGTCCATTTCAAACAATTTCTTCCATCTGAAATTTATGCACGATCAGAGAAACTCAGGGCTTTAGAGATTCTGCATATTTCATTGAGAAATACGAGATAATATCCATAACGATCATTCTCTAAACACGTCGTAAGAACGGAACATTACAAAACGGTGACACATCTGTTCCAGTCAAATTGCCGTGGGATTTCTGGACTTGAAGATGTTATACGAACTTGAGAAACCGGTTTGCCAGTACTGAGGTTGGTTTCAAAAAAAGAGGAAGAGAGAGAGAGAGAGAGAGAGAGAGAGAGAGAGAGAGAGAGAGAGACCTCGCGGGTCCAGTGTCGATCATTTACCCCTTTTCGTGTCATCTACTCCCTGCTCTTCGGCCTCCCCACCCTCTGATATCTCTCTTCCTCTCGATTCACCTTTGCATGCTCCATTTTTGCACAAGTAGTCGCTACATTATCGAAATTAAAAAGTCTGCTCTCGTAGACATGGCGTGTGCAATTTTTGTGGAACGAAAAAGTGCCGAAGAATGCATGGTTGAAGCAATTGGTAATAATTTTTCGTTAACGCGCTGAATCGTTTGACGAGGCAGGATTAAATGTTTATTGCAAATGTTGGATATTAATTGAACATTTCAGTTAGTGAAAAAAATATGGGAATACATTGGAGTTATCTTTCTACCCGTTTCGTGGCAAATATCCACTTTGCCTCGATGACTCGGTTAATTAAGCGAGACAACCTTTTAATTAGTTTCGGCTCAGTTTTTTTGGATTTGTATGGATATTACGCGTAAATTACGACCGGCATTACTGCGTATGTTGCTTGAAATATGATAAACTTTTTTTTATCGAACGTGTAATCGACTTTTGGAGTTTTTGTTTAATAAAGATTTAAGTCATGTGCGTTGATAAATGACGGGCAGCACGTAAGAAAGAATTTAATAAATTTAACGAATTTCGTTCTTAATACTTTTCTTGCCTTCATTATTGCGGAATGTTGAATGTCAAGGTTTCATCATAGCTCAACAAATACGTTATAAATGAATGGAGCAGAAGTAATTGTAATTTGATTATTACTAAATAAAATAATCTTATGGTCTGTAAATTTGTGAACTAGGAAGAAAGGATTTAATGAATGGAAGAGTTTCATGTAGAATAAATATCGTGAGTTATTTAAAAACAGTTGGACTATTCCATCGTAGAATGGTTCGATTATTTAATTCCCGATTTTTGATAAATATAAAATTCTAATTAAAGCAGTGCAAAATAAAATGTAGTTGTTATATATTTCTAATTAGATGGATATTTTCTTTACAATTTAGAGGATTTAGTTCTTCTTTGAAGGAATGCTATTTAACGGAGTTCATTAGCTTTAAACACGAAGAAATAAAATCTATGTACACACATACATAATTTAGCTAGTTAATTTAACTTAGCTTAACTAAATTTAGCTAGGCATCACAAAAGTATATAATAATATTAAATATTCTAAATATAATAGTATTAAAAACGTCGTTTGCGATAGTAACCGCCATAGTAAAGTTAAAAAATTATCTCTTAGTGTTATTGACCACTGAGCTTGAAAAAGTTAATACAGAAATAATTAATAAGTTACGTAATAATTGCACAACAGTTTCGTTTATATTACATTTAGCTATAAGTAGTAGGTATAATCTGTCGAACGATTTGAATCAGTCGAAATCATAATTATGATTCAGAAGAAGGCAAGAAAATATAGCAATTTTATTCTCATAAAACTCTAACAATTTCATCAGCTAAATCTTTGATTATGGAACGATGATCTTTTTTTACACTGAGAATAGATAATATTAACACGTTAAATGCCATGGGGGTCACCGGTGACCAGCGTTGTTGAATTCAATAAAGTTTCATACGAATATTTGCAAATTTTCTAACGCATTAAATAGTCAAATATTGGCAATGAAAAGTCAAAGCCCCGCTGAAAACATATCGATTTCTAACGATTAGGGTTTAGGATTTAAGGTTTCTGCTGTGTGAAGATGTAATTTTAATAGAGAGATCTACTTCAGTAAAGATAATGAAAAAAACGACATACCGGTGGCGTTTTAATTATTAAAAGTAACCAATTCCAAGAAGTTCCAGTTAATGTGAGTTATGGGATTTTCATTTTCACAGTTCTAGTTACGGTTCATTCGGCTAGATCATATTTACTATTTTATGTTACCACATTACCATTTTTCTAATTTGCATACCTTTAAATATTTCGCATTGGAGTTTTTGGTAAAAGTACTCAGGAGAGAAAACAGGAAGCAAATAATTTAAAGACGTAGCTCAGATACATTTCTATGAATATTAGTCTTCCTTTTAATAAAGGACATAATGACCCTCATCTTTGAGTTCTATTTATTACTGATAAAATATTAATTGGATGTTTTTAATAACTTCTGCAAAACTGATTGTTACTCACTAAGAATCAAATAAAAATAACAGAATATTCAATCTGCCGATCGCAATAAATTGTAGGGTACAAAAGTACTTCTAAAATAAACAGCAATTTAATTAGTGCAATAATTTAGATGGAATATAAATGATCAAAGGTCCAAAAATAAACTTCAAGTAATATTTACAAGAATCATCGAACCAACAATGTCCCTATTTTAATGCATTCCCATTAAGTTCATTCGAAACCTCCAGTTTACACATAACTAATAATATATAAAATAACAAATTCCAAATAAATTATGAATTATAAAAAACTAAAGTCATATCTCTATAACACACTTAATCAACTCCACCCCTTCGCTACTTTCCCTATTAAAAACAAATCTTTAAAATACACATAACCAACGTACAATTCTCAATCTCAAAACCCCTCGAAAAAATCGAAGAAAACATAATTTAATTAATCCAATATTATACACAAAGGTAAAAAAAAAAAGTTGCAAAAACAGCAACAAGTAATTTTTCCCCGAAATTCCAAACCAACAATTACCTCTCGTAACAGTCCCATACCCATCGCCGCTCCTATCGATCTCGATCTTTCCTTTAGACGAAGAAATATCTGAAAACCGCGATACGATGGCGATGGCGCGGTTGTCTACGACGAAATGTCATTATTATTGCCGTGCGTTTGGACTGTTTACACGGAAATGACGGCGCGATAAATCCGTAGTGTCACGGTTCATCGTTGTCCATAGGTCTGGAGCGCTTATACCGGTTTACGAGACGAGCCTGAAACCGCTTCACGCAGGCTACCCACCGCAAGGTCCGATCCCCCATCCTCCAACCCCCATCCCCTAACCCTGCGACGTTTATCCGGCGACCCTCTGTGATTTAGGGAGAACCAATCAACCGTCGATCGATTCACCGAAATTACTCCGGTTCGACGCGCTTCTTTGAATCTTCCTTTTTCGGCTGGTGCAACGGGCCGTTTCTTTTTTAATATGGCTGATGAGATGTTTAGAAAAACGTTGAACTACGGAGGGATAAATGCGACTGGCTTCTGGTGAGAGGAACGCTTTGTCGGTCGGTTTAGTTTTGTGAGGATTTGACGTTAAGGATAAGTGATAAAATATGGAATAATGTTGAATGTAAAAGGGGGATGAGTTTTTTTTTTGAGGTGGAATTTTCAGTTTGTTAGGATATTGACGTAATTTTGAGAGGCATGGGTTTGAAGGTTGGATGAAGTTGAGAGTTACGGAGGCTGCAGCGAGCAGAGTTTGTAGCGCGATTGCAACTTTCGCCTTTGACAAAATATGTATTGAATTTTGCTCGTTTTGCGAGGCGTGTACCGTGGAAATTGAAGTTGATGAGAAGTTTCCATTTTTAGGTTGTTGAGAGAAATTTAGGTATTTTCTATTTTATAGAGATTAATTCAATTTAGGAGTCATTTTGTATTATATAAATCATTTGGTTCGGACACTTTCTGTCCTTTATCTTATTTAAAATTTAATTAATCGATTAAAAGGTGAGTTCTTGAAGCAAAATTCAAATTTTCATTTCTGTGAATTTTGATAATGTACAAATATTTAATATATAACACAAAGAGTAAGTCTCGGGAAGTACAAACGACTGGATTTCTAATAAATAAACTAAAAGAAAATCTTTACATTTCCGAGGAAAGCTATACAATTAATGGGAAGTTAAAAATAACAATGTTGAAGCAACTGCTATTAACTTAGAAAAACATATTTTTTCTCCATATAAAATGTCTGTACGTCTCTACCAACAGTATTTATCATCAAGTATGAACAACAGCAAGGGCGGCGGAGTTTTATAAAATTTTTATGGAATTTTCCGGACATTTATTTCATATTCCTTTGCGGTTTAAAGTGTCAGCATGTCAACCGGATGAAAAACTATACATGTGGTGGTACACCACACACATGTAGTCTTTTCAGCAAAATTTCGTGGATCCTCCAGCGCGTTCAAATCTGTCAAGGTATGAATATTTCATAAGAAACGTAGACTAGACTTCCACAATGTACCCATGAGGCTAGTTTTCCTCGATTCAAACATAGAAAAAATGTTCATAATAAAACAATAATTATATTAATTTGTTACAATTTCCCATGCCATTTAGATGTCACAATTGCAAAATTATTTTAAAGAAGGTTAACTTTGTAACACTTGAAAAATGTGCGTAGTATCTGTTACGGAGGGAAAAGAGAAATGATTATTCCACTTACACTTCCTTAGAATATGTGCTTAGTTTATTAACACTAAATTTTAGTATGAACGAAGAAGTTGACAAGGCAAATGACAAAAAAGAAGCAAGATGTTATACAGGGTGTCCCAGCCGATTTTGACATCTTGATAACTTCGGTATTGTGGAATGTAGTGAAAAATGTTTCATAGGAAACTTGAATGGTATCGAGTGAGGCATAATCTGGTGCCATCAGTTTTTCCGTAGGTGGACGCGTCAAGGACATATGAAGGTCAATTTAGTTTTTTTAAATAGAATGAGGTACTTTTTTATGCATTAAGCGATACAGCTCGACGTTCTTTATAAAAAAGTACTGACCTATGTATGTCGAAAAGCTAATAGTTAACACGTTAAGCGCTACACCGGTCCCTACGGACCGGTCGTTGATTTTCCGTTTATGTTGACGCTGATCAATGAAAATCAACGATTAGTTTTTTCCCTAAGCTACGTTGTCACGCTTGGCCACTCCACAATTAGTGATTTTAAGTAAGAAATAAATCATTTTATCAAAAATTAATGCAGTTTATTAAAACAAATAGAAAAATATGTTTCTTAATGAAGAGTCTAAACGGAAAGTGTAGCAGAGGTCTCTGGGAACGAGCGTGGCGCTTAATGTGTTAAGGAGATTGAATTATTTTCTTCATTAAAAATTTATAATCTTAAGAGAAATCTTAGATATCATGACCTTTTCGTTATTGAGAACCATCGTAAATACGTTACATGGTAAATAAAATTGTATCAACCGCTTATATTTGAATTCGAATATGTTTTGTAATTTTGCAAACTTCTTTGGTAATTTTCTACGATTATTTAAACATTCATTGTCACTGAACTAGTTAAGTCATAGCCTGCACTCTTATTTTCGAATTTTGAAAGGTTGTTTATTAACTGATAAATATAAAATAAATATAAACAATAACAAATAAAGTAAATATAAACACGGCAGTATGATGTCTTGATCTAACTTCACGTGGTTTCACACGAAATGTAAGATAAAATCGCACGTTTCCACAAGAGAACTCAGTTGCGACAAAAAGAGAAGAATCTCCGTCGCAAAACAATTACCAAACGTATCGTGAATTAGAAAACCGGCGAAAAACTCGTTGCATAAAGTCGAGCAGAAGAAACTGCAAAAGTTTACACATCGTGACGAAACAATGCGTACACGTCGACTGTATGATGTTCATTGTGCTGGCAATTTAGATGGAATCGAATTAGTCCGCGTTGATTGATGTTGTTGAATTCCAGCCTAATTCTCTAACAATAAGATAGTACACCCAAACATTACAAAACGTGATTCAAGATTCAAACACGAATCTTCATCATTTCCGATTTCATTATCTCTTTTCCTGCAAAAATATTTCGAAACGATAATAATTAATTCAGCATTCTTTCCTATCATTAAATGAAGAGAAATCGTTTTGAACGATTTACAATTTAACACATTGAATGACATGACTTTAAAATTGTAGTATATGCAAATTTTCTTGTGCATTTAAAGGTAAAAGCCTGCTGACTATTTTATTTTGATTTTTACAAATATATATTTCTAGAAATAGATAGAAATATAATTAAGTAGAAATAAATAGTTATTTCTATTTTTAGAAATAGAACATCTATTTCTGTCTTTATGCTTTCTGCTTGTAAATATATCATTTTACTCCATTTGCATCATATGACAAATTCAAAAATATATCTTTACTGTCAAATTTCTTCATGTTAAGTCTAAGTCTAACAGTATTTCAAAAAGTGACATTGTACTTTAATCAACGAATGTTGTATAAATAATTTAGACTGTTCATATGTGTTGCTATACGATCACAATATGAATGCATAATTGCGTTTCGATGATAGTGACCAGAAAAAGTGCGCGCATATATGTGCTCATAATGCGAATATGTTAATAGGAAAACTTTTACTTCAATAAAAATGATAGAAGAAGCGAAATAAAAGTGGCTAATGAACGTGTTAAATTAACAAAGCACATATTCCATAACTTCAGTTTATAATCATTCTTTGCAGATTTCTCTCGTAAGTGATCGATTTTTTTTCAAATTTGTCGGATAATCACCAGAAGATAATAATTTCTGACAACAGCCTAGACATTTTAACATATACGTTCTAATTCGCTCAACGAAAACATCAAATCTCCAGTTTTATAAACATCACGTCGCATGGATGCGAGTCGTCGAACACGATTTGTATGTAAACTCAACGAAGTGAATCGTCGGTGGCGATCGGGACAGTATAGACGAGGCTCAACGTGGTCCGTGCGTCTCGTAAGTCGCGTGGGAGGCTGCTAATTTATTGCGCATTAACGTCACTTGTCTCTGACCACGCACGTTTCTACTCGTAGCTATTCAAGCGTGTTGTTTCCATCGTTATGCGAGTGTCACACGGACTTTTCGGTCATGAAGAAGACACCGTGCCAAAGCACGACGACAGTTTCGAAAATGTCTACAGTTTGTTCGCAGGTAAGGATACTTTGCCCGACAGTTTTTGATTGTTTCAAAAATGAATCTATCTGTAAGGACGATTAACTAGTATTAAACCTTTGCAGTTCTACATAAAGTATCGCTCAGTATAGTTTTCTATTCTAATTAATCCTTGACCTCTTCCCGCACAACGAGTGATAGTCGTGATGCGGTGAATTGGATAGAAAATTTGCAAATTTTGCAAAACTTATGTAATTGAAAAGTAACGCGATAAAATTATTTCTATAATATTAATATTATGTTGTATTATTTGATATATGTAGAATCGCTTTGTGTTTTATCAATTTAATTCTGGGCTATTGCGAAGAAATAGCACGGCATGGGGTCAACGGCCGAGAGCTTTTTCGTAATGCTAACTCAGAAAGTGACAGAAAATTAGGTTAAAATTATACATATAGTAATCAAATTGTGAGTAAGCCAAATTGGCTCCGTAAATTTAGTATTAATAAAGTTTTAAAAGACAATAGCATTCAGGTTTCTCATGATATTTCAAAAATATAGGCCATAGTTACACAGTAATTTTAAAAATAAAACCTATACCTCTTAAGATGCAAATATAATTCTGATTACAACAGCTATAGAAACAAAGTAGCATCGGTGTAAATCTCGTAAATCAGAAAATTGCAATTTTATATATGTTTAAAACTACTGCATTACTGCGTCAAATATTTTCCATGCATCACGATGAACCTGTATGTTATAATTTTGCAAAAACTTAAAATCAAAGTCAGACAATTGGTCTCCTTCCCTCGTGGAAAGCAAGTCTTTGAAGAAAAACGATGAAACTTTTCTACATCATTCCGGTACTTCAAGTATTACGAATTTATTCAAATTTTCGCAAATAGACGATTATATTGAATTTACTATTACCTTTCGATGCAGCTGTTACTGCCACGACTTCGTTAAATTTATTATTAGCAGATAGCATTTGCCAATGCAACTGTAGGACAGTTTGGGACGATAAATTCAAATATCCACGTAGGAACATGGTTGCATTACATTTATAGTCACTTCGATGTATACATATCGCAAGAGCGGCTATGTTATTCTCGTAAAAGTATCGGTATAATCAGAGTAAAATGTAAACTGGTTTGCAAACAGTTTTAAACGAACAACGGTGGATGCAAATAATTTCATTAAAACAATATTTTTGTTCACAATGTAATGAGTACACTATGTGCACCGGAAATACACCCAGACAGCAATATATTGCTGATATATTGAGCAGTGAAATAATAGTGCTTATTATGCACTGTTTTGTTGAAGTTCCTGCAGGACTGTTATAAAACTGAATAAAAATCAAATTGATTCATATTCTTTTGTAGTGTACTTGCACTCTTTAACAAATCGTAAATATTTTATTATTCGGACGTTGCGCCATGTAATAAAGCAACGATGAATTTAGAAGTTTTATTTCAAGGTCAATGAATAAATTGGAGCGTTAGAAAAATATGATAAATCAAGGAAGTGACTTAAATATAAAGGTATTGGAACATATTTCCTCAAAATACCCAATTACAATTTAGTTTCGTATATTTTTGTGTTAACTTATTATTAAAAGAAATCTAAAAAGAAATAATTAAATGCGAAATTGTGACTCTCTGAAGCTTTTTACATCCAAAAATATGTACAATATGTTGATAATACAACATTTCTTCTAAAGGATACAGATGATTTAAAAAAAAAAGCAATAGTGTCTTTGTAAACAGATTGGCGTTTCTTGAAAATCGACCAATAGCAGAAAGAAATAATTGTAAAACAAAAATTTCAAGTATATTCATTGATCGAAGAACATATAGTTCGTTAGATACGGTGTTTCAAAACGAGAGATACACTTATATTAAACATTATAATCAGATCTTAAAAAATTTGAAACGATTCAAGAGTTCGACAATATAGAGAATTTTAACACTAGAACTACCGGCCTCAAATCTATCATCTTATAATAAATTAAATAAGTACTTTGAAAAAGGGGGAATCAAGCCGCGGAAAATTTGATCGATTAGGTGATTTATGTTTACTGATATAAACGTAGAATATATATTCTATGACTCTTATGTAAACTTGGAGAATTTTTGGAAAAAATTGTGTACCAGTCATTTTGACTGGTTTGGTAGTTCTAGTGTTAAAATATATTTTGACAATTTTCTTCCAGACGTTAAGTAGATGAAAATTCCTCAGGGTGACTGCCTACAGCTCATCGACCAAGTGTCTTATATTCTTGTCCGAGCTATATATAACTTACGCGGTCAATATATTAACCTTTTAACTGAGTTTTTTTTTAACGCAATATTAATAATCTACATTACACTGTTGGAATTAAATCAAGAGCATCCTTGGGCCGATGTAAAAGAAACGAAGGATATAATTGACGCTACCGATACGACAGCGATTCTGATCTTAATAGTCGAACGTCAATTGAATTAGTTGAAATTTGTTGAGTTAATTCATCATACGCGCTGGAGTAACATTTTCGAAAGACTAATTCACTAAATTGGCTGAAGTTAACTCATCCCGCTCAATTGACCGATTAATAAACATGTATATCAACATTTTTATAGTTTTATTTAGACCTGTAACACTCAATTCTCTTCTGTTTATAACGGACACAGTTATGCCGCTATTTTTTTTTATTAGATCTCCATAATAAAATACATATTATAAATTATTTTGGCCGTATTTTCTCGTTTAAATTAATTTAATCGGATACCAATTTTTCCGTGAGGGATAGAAATTGTATTTGGAAAGATTTATAATTATACTAATAATTATACGTCATTTTTCTGTCATTTTTCCTTCCTTCAAGATGTTATGAACTTAATTTCTCACAAGAAAGAAAGGTAAAGATAATTCTGATTGTGGGTGCAATAATCTATAACTTATAATTATATGAACTTTCACATTAAAACTATCAAGACAGTCAAAATGATCGGTTATAAATTTTTTCTAAAAATTACCCAGATTACCTAGCAGGGAGACCATGTAGTAAATATGAAGAATTAAGAAAATTACTTAATTGTTAGTCCTTTTCATTTGTCAATTTTTTGTCTAGAGTACTTATTTCGGTATATTTAAATATATAATGTAATAACTACATTATAAATATATAAAATAATTTACCCAGGCTGTAAACACATAAATTGATACGAAATTTCATTGAATTCAGGAGTGCTGATCACCAGTTACAATTAAATATACTAGATTTATAATAGCCAGTACTTCTACTATTATCTCTAGAACTACCAACGTTGAATCCAATATTTCAATATACTAAATACTAAATACGTATTTTGTAAAAAGAGAAATCGAGAAGTGGAAAAAAGGATCGATTCGTTAATTCTTGTATTTTATAAGATCAACTTAGAATATCTCCTTTATGACTATCCTACAAACTTGGAGAACCTTTGGAAAGAAATTGGAAAAGAGTATTTTTGACTTGCTTAGTAGTTCTACTGGAAACACCAAAACTACCGACGTTATATCCAATAATATTTAGATACACTTAATAACTACTGTAGAAAAAGAGAAATGAAACGGTAAAAAAGATTACTAATTAATTAACTTAGGTTTTGTAATATAGAAATGGAATAGTTACTTCACGGCTACCCTATTGGTTCAAATAAATGTTCAAAAAAATTTGGAACCGGTCTTTTGACCAGCTTAGTGTGTTTAGTGTTAACCTGTTAACTGGAGAATTAATTTTTGTTCAATTTGTTCCAAAATAGAATATTTTTTGCAGTGAGAAGTAATATCGTTACACCTAAAGTACCACGTCAGGATTAAACAGATACAAACGACATAAAATGTAATGCGTTCAACATATTACGTTTAAAAATTTTAAAGAAGAAAAAAATCGACCTGCTCATTGGAGTTTTCTTTCTGATATGACGAAATTTTTCGTTATGACCGGTGAACAGGTTAATGACCATATAGAAAATGCAACCCTGTGTAGTCTACAATTCTATACAAAAGTAAAGAAACAATTCTTGATTATCCGCAAAATATTTTCTCCAGGCAAATCCGCCACTTCGATAATGGAAAACTAGAACAACGTCCTCCTTCCTCCCGTGCATCAAGGGATCCGGCACGAAGAAACAGAAAGGCTGGCACCGAATGCAGTACATTTCCGTTGCACCGACGAGCCGTCAACGAATGTTCGTGACTTTTGACGCGGTCCGAGAAGAAAATCGCGCGTATCGGCCGCAAGCAACAACACGCAACGAGGAATCCTCGGCTTCCTCGGTTGTTCGTTCTTAATTGGGTTCATGCCACCGCGTTAATAAATGCGGGCAGGCAAGTGCATTCTGCGCATTGCGAAGTCCGGCCACGCGTACCCCAAGCCCTTATAAAGGCTCAATCAGCCTGATCCCGATTGAGTCATTAATTGCCTTAAAGAGGGCAAGGCCTTGTCTACGCCACTGAAATGCAAAGCTGCAGCGGACGCGCACTGCAACTACGATGCATGAGAATCTACGAATCGTTGTCGTTCGTTTGATCACATTCGCGGAAAGGGACTGTGCTGCAGTGTGATCGGTATTTGAAGGCGGTTTACGTGATTGTTTAACGTGGAGGCTTTTGCAGGAGCGTTGATCATGAAATCAGCTTAGCCGGAAGAGTAGTTCAAAAGGTTGGGGAGGAAGTGAGATGATTTGGAGTAATAAATAACATGAAGTTCTTTTGGCTATGTATGTGGTTTGTTTTGAAAGGTATTGCATTATTAACACTAGATTTACCAAACCAGTCAAAATGACTGGTGCACAATTTTTTCCAAAAATTCTACGGGTTTATGAGAGAGCCGTAGAATAAATATTCTTCGTCCATCGTATAAAACATAAATTACCGAATCTATCATCTCTTCCGCATCTTAATTTTCCTTGTTTTGAGGTATATATTTAACATATTTAAATACCTATAGTAGATTTCACGCTGGTAAATCTAGTGTTGAGTGGGTCATCCTATGTGGCAGCTATTTTTTTTTCACTTTCTTTGGGAATTCTTTTTTTGACGAACCATTAAATTGTACAATCTTCGAATTTGTACAATACGTTTATTGACACTTTTGTGGTCTACTGGAATTTTTGCAAGCAAAAATAACGATTTTAACTGATTTTATACCGTTCGAAATGTATGTCATGTATTTTTGGCGACCGATATGATTACAGGTAAAAATTCCAGGATTTTACAGAAGTAAAAGGGGAACTTTGGAGAAGTACATTTTAATAGTTCGTCAAAAAAAGAATTCCCGATGAAAGCGAAAAAAAAATAGCTGTCGCAAGGGATGATGCCCTTAACACGTTGCATTTTTACTGAAGTGAAGCTCTTTTTTTAAAGTCACTTCTTTGCAAAGCAGTTACGTTAAAGACATAAATAGATATATAATCAGCAGGGCTTTACCTTCCCAATGCTAGTATTTAAATATTAACACTAGAACTACCGGCGTCAAATTAACATATTTTAATAAATTAAATAAGTACTTTGAAAAAGGGGGAATCGAGCGGCGGAAAATTTGATCGATTGGGTGATTTACGTTTATTGATATAGACGTAGAATATTTATTCTATGACTCTTATATAAACTTGGAGAATTTTTTGAAAAAATTGTGTACCAGTCATTTTGACTGGTTTGGTAGTTCTAGTGTTAAATAGATTAGAAAGTTTGTAAATATTACAATTTTAAAATCATGAAATTTCATTGAATTCAATATCACTCGTCACTGATGAGATTCATGGAGTTCAACGTGTTAACAAATATTAACCGTTGAGTTTTACAGTAACATATGCGATTTACTTTTGTTCCCTAGATTCTACAAGGGTAGACGTTTTTAATTTGAAAATATGGAAATAGTCGAAAGAGCATACGGAAGATAGAATTACGGAAGAATTTACTTTTTTTGCCAGATAAGGCAGCATAAGTAACATTGAAAATTCGACATTTGGGTAAACGTTAACTTAGAAAGTTAATGTTTTTGTGATTTGAAATTTTTCGATAACCATTTTTCGCTCTTTTAACCACTTGCCATCCGATTTCTTTTCTGACTAAATGCATAATAACTCAAAATTAATTGCAGAAACACCATTTTCTCCCTGATTTCTGATACAGTATAACTTAATGCAATATTATTAATAATTATAGAAATAATTTGATCGTATCATGTCTCAGTGATATTTTTAATTTAATAGTTAACACAAAACTTCAATATGACTATTCCGTGCATCGTATCGCTACTGTCTCTTTATTGTACGGCAAGAGGTTAAACCCTTTTGGCTTTTACACAATGACTTAGAGTACTGCCATAGAATTAGAATTGTTGCCGTTGACATTTCATTTCAATTCACCAATTATAGAATAATCTATGTGTAAGTCTTTAAACGCTTCAAAAAATCGTTCTCGGATCGTTCACATCAATTACAATTACAACCTGTGGGGATAACAAAAAATGAAATGATGGGGATTACGAAAATTCATTTAAAACGGTGCATACTTTACGGATTAAACCCTTTTGTCCAAATTGATGCGGTCGCAGAGGTTTATCGCTGTGTGCACAACTGTGCCATGGAATGTATGTTATTGACGCAAGCAGGACGATCGGTGTCTGCTGCTTCGCATTACGTATTTCATCGTTATCTACCTTTGTACGAAGTAATATCTAATTCGAAATATTCTCCGGATAAGACAACGAAGAAACTGCTAGTAAGCAATGGAGCAGTGGTTCTCAAAGAAACATGTAAGAAAACTATTGTAATAGTATCATTGTGATTTATGGAGAATTGTGAACTTACTGCTTATGGGTCACAACATAATTTATATTTATACTTGGATTAGCCATTTTAAATTTTAAATCTTAGTATAGCACATAATATGGCAAAAGTTTTTTAATCGTGTTCAATTTTTCTTTTCAAGAGATGCATTTCCGGATATTCAAGTTTCTATTACAATTTTAATATTAAAAAATTCGATCGTGTCATATCGTTATTATTATAGATAACTACTTGTTCCAGTGATTTGGATTATATTGTAGTGATTTGAAAATTAAAGCATTCTTAGTTATAAATATAAAATTAGACAATTAAATGTTTCTTATTTAACACTAGAACTACCGGCGTTAAATCTATTAAATTTCAATGTATCAAATAAGTACTTTGAAAACAGACAAATCAAAAGACCGAAAAGAAAATGGATACGGTGATTTATGTTTTTCTAGATTGACGTAGAATATTTATTCCATGACTCTCCCGTAGACTTGAAGAAGTTTTGGAAAAAACTTTGTACCAGTCATTTTGACTGGTTTGGTAGTTCTAGTGTTAATAACGAAGCAGTAGTCGATGCAAATGAGATGGCGGCTGCGGAAAATTCCCGGTCAACAGTGTTTTAGTGGTTTAGAATCCTTCTAAAACATTAGATATTCCAGATAATAGATAAAGTGACTATCGTACAAAAAATACAAACAGTTAAATAAACTACACCTTAACACTGAGCCAACGGAATAGGAAAATCTCCCAATTTTCGCTCGCACATCTCACTTCCGCCATATCGTTTCTGAAAATCTGAAGCTCGGTCAATAATAACCGAAAACAAAAGACATCCTTCGTCATTCACATGACGACATAGAGAATGTGCAACATTTTCAGCCACTAGCGCGTTAGAATTGAAAATGACGAACAAGGGAACATGCCAAGCGTCATCAAGTCGTCTGCACCCTGTATCTCCCGTTTTTCACTTATTGTTAGCTGTTGTACTTCATTTTACGCATTACTTCTTCATCTTTCTACATACCAATCGGCAGAAATAGAAAGTCACTTTGCAAGTGGTTTGTTCCGATTCGCTCAATGGATAGATACATCTCGCGTTCTAATGTTATTTCCGACTTTATCCCTTTGAACTCGAGGACTTTTCGTTCGGGTGAACTAGTATCTCGAGACGATTTCGGCTCAATTAGGCAAATGTTTTGAAGATATTTACTTTCAAATGATTTTATGCTAAAAAGGCAGACTGTACCGCATCGACGAAAAAAATTAAGATAAGAATACTTTATTATATAGGAAATTGTTGAGCCGCGAACTCGAAATGACGATTTCGTAGGCCACCCGATCGCGGATGTTTGATCGGCAGTTTAAATGAGCCCAATCGGTTTGAATTAGATATATTTACACGAAGCTCACTAATACTGTACAGCTGAATTCTCGATATAAACGAACAGAGTAACGTCGTAACTGAATTGTTGGGCAGAAGAAAAAGGTAGAGCCGATGCCCTCGGCACTTTTATAAAGGTATTTTTGAGGGGAGATGTACTGACTCCCGAAGAAGGGGAACGTACTTTTCTGTCAAACGTAGAAAATATTTAGTCTGGACTCAGCTTTTCTTGCCGATTTTCGTCTTGACATTTAGTACCTAGGTACGGTTTATGACCGTACCTAAATACAGGCCCTGCAAAAAGTTTCTACGTTTGACAATCCAACTAAAAAGTTAATTTTGCGACGATTGGCCGCGACAGAAACACCAGGGTGCTTCTCGAGTGCAAAAGGTTAACCCTTTGTAGACAAAAATTGATGTTTTGGAAACGAGACCAAGGTTTTAGAAGTTCTGAGCCAGCGTAGTGCGAGGGTCGAATGACCTCTCGTGATTAGGGTTCGAAAGGGCAGCACCATTATTTCTCTGACTTCCGTCAAGATGTCCTGTGACTTCCGTCTTCTAAACATGTTTTGAAAGTAAAGCAGTGGCGAAATCGAAAATGACGAACAGATCCCATTCGGACCATAAATCACAGTAACATTTAAGTGTACCATGTTATAGAATGAGGTCAGTGTGCAACATGCATTTATAAATAAAAATATGTAGATAGGAATATCCCTAAAATATCAATTTGTATGCATTTTAGTGGTACGCGGCTTCGTATGATATACAAGCAGTAACTGCAACACGAAGTGCGCTTCCTAGGAAAGAGCACTAGATGTGCTGCTAAAGGTACGTATGTACAAGTGGTCCTTTTTACATTGCAGAAGAGGATGTATTTTCTCGCACTATTGTCCTTTCATTTTTAGTTTTATGCACCGTAGAATACTCCAACGATTTGTTCTTATTCCAACCGTTTAACATTTAATAACTGATCATAAGACGGTTGAATTAAATAATTCAGATTTATATTCCTTGCTTTCTACATCTATTTCTTTTATTTTCGACTATCGCTATGACGAAACTCATGAGGATTGGTGAAACAGATCAATGAAATAATAAAATCTTGTTCTTTAAGACAGTAGAACAAAAATAAATGGTGCAATAAATTATCTAGATAATAACATCTTAACATGTTACTGACCGGTATTTTTTTAACATCCTACCCCCTTCTGATCGATCATTTGATCACAAATACTTCCTTGATACAGATATCTATTCGAAAATTACAAATTCTTGTCACTGAGTCCTTAACAGAGGTAACCGTAATGATAAATGATAATTTATTAATTGGAGTGGCAACCAGTTAATTAGTTAAAAGTTCAAAGGCGTTGGGTCCGAAAAGCCTATTAATAGGCTTCCGGTCGGTAAAGTGTTAAAAGTGATGATCAAAGGGAGACAGTTGATTTGAACTGATTGATTTGGTTACAATAAGTAGAATAAAGTGATATGTCGATATGATGTATGGAATATAGAAAAATTTTGTGAAATAATAAGGGATTCACATCTGAGTGCTTTATCGTTAAAGGGTTTGTAGACTTGATGTAGTAAATTAAACTTTACGAATTTCTGAACGAAATTGTATGCTACTATGCGGATTTAGTTATAGAGGAAAATGATAACAAACATTAAAAATAAAATTCCGAGCTCAATAGAGATAGTGAAAATATAATCTTTAATGGGTTTCTTTTGTCGCAACAAATATGAAAGGGTTGTTTCAGTTATTTGTACAGATGAGTCAATTAATCTTATCACTTTTCGCCGATGTAAATTTTCCTATTGCAGTTACTTATTAAACAATGACCAATATTTTACTGTGTCAGGATTTTTTAACATTTATCCCCAATACTTTTAAAAAATTCCATTTGCAATAATATATAAGTGTATAACAATTGTTCATATACATTTTCATTTATCAATAAAGAAAAACAGCTCTAATTACAGGAAAACTTTAGAAAAAGAGATACCAACCGATAAAATATAAAATATTATTACAATCTTATTATTTTAGACAAAAAAAACATACCGGAAAAAAACATAATTATGACGACTAAATAAATAAATTGTTTGTACTGACTTCACTTATTTCAGCCCTTATTTTGACTGTTTATTCTAAAAGATACTAAACAAATAAATGGATATAATACAATTTTTTTACAAAATTTGCCATTCAAAGATATATCAGTTTCAAAAAAATTCAAACCATAAAGACCTAAAGCGAACGAAGATTTACACGCACCCCTAAGAAAGTCCCTTTCATTGCCACATTTTTCTCTTCCCTCTCCGACTAATTGTTAGTCGTATCTCGGTGATGTTAACGAGTTAAAAAAATCAACATCGAATCCCGCATAATTTACGTTCCAACGTTGCACCCCCCGGCGGGGGTAACTCCCGTCAGGAACGATGATTCGAGGACGAAGGATGTCGTTACGCGAGGATACCGACAATGCAACGCTGAAGGCACGGTTTCGTTTCATGCATTATGAGAAAGGAAGCACTTCCCTCTACCAGGGAAGGAAGCGCATCCCTCTATTCTCGGGCAACTCGCCCCGAGGCGATTCCATAACTTCGTTCTTGCGCGATCACTCCCGCCCTTCGTTCCATCTCTGGATCTCCCCGTTGTATGCCTAGCTAAGATACCTTCTTCCCCTGTACCTTTTCTCTTTCTCCCTTTCTGCTGCTTTTGCCCTTTCCTGCTACCTCGCAACCCCTTTTGCCTTTCTATTCTGTTCTCACCCTGCTACCTTTTGCCCCTTTCTTGCTATCTTGTTTACTATTTCGCCCACTCTTCCACGCTCTTGTACGCGTTCGCAGTTCACGCGTGTAAGAACCTCACTACTTTCTTGCGTATCTGATCGAGATTCCGAGAATTCGTGACGGGATTTCGTGAATTTCTCGAGCTGAACGGGAATTTGTCGATTGGATAGGGATTCTTGTGGAACAAGGAGAACGCTAATGTGTTGGAGATCGAAAGGAGTTATCTTGTAATTTTCAAAGTGTTTGTTTTGTGAAGTAACAATCAATTTTTCAGGGGATATGTCAGAGGGGACATCCTAAGTTTAACCCTTTGCGGACGACGGACGAATATATCCGCCCTGAGAAAAAATTGGTTATAGTTTGTCGGTGCATATATAAACGGTTAGAGTTGAAAAATTAAAATATAATCGTTGAAATATTATTTTACAAAGAGTAAATTTCAACTTGTATACATTAACAGACTGTCTTTTCGATGAAAAAGTGTTTTTTCATCGCTAAATAATTGATTGTTTCTCGATATTCAAAAATGCCTCCGTCCGCAAAGGGTTAACATATCATCGACTGCCCTCGTTTTAGGGGAATCTCGAGTTTATTTGTGATTACGGAGGATGAATTTATTGCGCCCGAATATTTTAACAAATAAATGTCTCTTTACAGTTTTTCATTGAAATTTTACAAGATGGCAAATCGTAAAGTGCTGTCGAATTGGAGATAGATAATATTAGGTATTACAACGGGTACAAGGGGTTAAGTTTGATGTTGTAATTTTAGTTGTATGCAGAATATTGTAGACTCGCGGTGTGAGTTGATTTTTGCGCGGTAGTATAGTTATTTTGCGATTGTTCATGACAAATATCAAGGGCTTGGTAGAAGAGTTAATATTTTTTTATTATATATTTCGTTCGTACAAACATTTCTCAAGGCAGAAGTTCAATAAAGAAGCTTTACTTTATGTATGTAGTCCATGTCGGCTTTCAGCCGTTGAAAGCCTCAATATTTTATTTAGAATTTTAAATTTTAAATATTTCAAGTCAATGTTAAATTTAAATGGCAGGACTACTGCCTTTTGTACCATTTTCCTAAAATCACAAAAATACGACAGATATTCACCCCTTGCGAACGGAAACAGTTTTGAATATTAAAAGACTATAATTTATTTGGCGATCGAAAATGGCGTTTTTATCAGACAGCTAGACTATCAATGTACAAAGATTCTTAATTGTGTAATTATATTTCCAAGGATATATTTAAATTTGTCAACTCTAATCATGAATACATGCGACGATAAGCTATAATTAAATTCTTTCTCAGACCTCATACATGCATCTCTAATCCTCAAAGGGTTAACCGACCAAATCTACAATCATACATTTGATTCATACATTTAAAATATATTTATATACATAAATTATATTTAAAATTAGCATTATCCCAGAACCGTCATCTAACGTATCAAAATTCGATATTTACAATGAATTTTTCTTTGACCCGAACAAATAAAAAAAAAAGATGCCATATTAATGAGTAATTATATAAAAGTTTGTCTACAAAGACTTATAACTTTTTACTAATAAGTGAATTAATTAATTCATTCAATAATAAGCAATAGATACCATAATATTATTAATAAATGGTAGACACCTATTAAGGATAGACGTAATACCACGTCAGCGAAAACCGAAATATAATTCACTAAAAAACTTGTTACAACGTCAGCAGCCGTGAACGTATCAACGTTCCCTCCTATTCTTGCCCTCTTTCCTTTCCTCGTGCACACATTATCGAGTACACTTTTGCTCTCATCTTGGACAAGCCACGTACACCTCTGTACAAAACACGAAGAAGATGCCATTAACCTATCTCTCTTTCTATTTCTCCGTTCGTTCCACTTAAGCGCCCTTATTCTGTATGGCTTACCCTCCGCCATGCAAGCCGATGCAAAATTAATGAGGTTCTCGCCTCGGCAAACGAGACACGACGCTCCTCGATGCGACGAATTGCGGCTAAAACAGAATCGCACGAGAGAGAGGGAGAGAAAGAGACCTTTTAATCGTGCAGAGGGAAACATGGTTTACTATTTCTGTGTATATTAACGTCATGAAATGTAACGAAAGGTAGTTTCACGAAAGAAAGCATTAGCGAGCTTTGATTTCATAGTGGTATGAAAATCTGTAGAAGTTAATCTTTTGCGATCTTTATTTTGATATGCATACGATCTGACGTTGGAGATAAATTCGTATTCAAAGTGTACATAGTACGATATAAATTGACGGCATGTGTGCACCGTACTTTATAGAGAATTTCTTTGTGAGGAAAGCATAATAAACACTTGCGTTGCGATATATAATTGTGGGTAATCTTCAATTACAGTTTACGATTTTTTTTTCAGTTTTTTAACTACGTAGTGTAAAACATATTCTGATTTTAATTCACACGGAAACGGTATATTGACACTTAACGAGTTCATATCGTCCTTATCATGTTAATCCGTTACTATACAATAATATGTGATACTCACGATGCGGTAAATAAATAAGAAATTCTAAAGTTTTCCAAAGCTTTCATATTAACATGTTGAATACCGCTCATATTTCACTTGTTTTATCATTTCTACTGAAGTGATACTTTTCCTATTAAAATCCCTTCTTTGTAAAGCAGAAACTTTAAAAATACAAATAGATATATATTCAGTAGGATTTTATCTTTTGAACTCCAGTATTTAAATATTGAATGTGTTAGAAAATTCGTAAATATTACAATTTCAAAGTCATATGAAATTTCATTAAATTCAATAGCGCCGGTCACTGGTGACCCCCACGGCAGTCAACGTGTTAATATTGTGTTAAGTTATATGGTATGTTAGAAATCAGTGCTAAATTATTATTTCAACAATTAATTCTGAGTTATTTCAGGTTCAATCACAAACGAAATCATAGGTCAAGAGGTTAAAGAACCAGAGAATTTCGTACACCATCTGCTACTCAAAATCTCAAATCATTAGATTTACTATCATTTTTCAGTACTCCCCTAAATCTTACTGTAAGAACTTAGTATCATATTTACTTCCAAAAATAAAAAAAAATATATCTACGAAATATCACCTAAAGTTGCTCACTTTTCCGAAAAATGCTTTCCGCCGCAGTAATATTTTTGCAAGCGTGCACCGGCGTGACATCGTTTGCTAAAACGCCGCACGAAGAAACGTCACCGAATTATTTTTGACTTTCACAAAGTAGCAGAAGTAAACTGCACAGCGAAAAGGTTAAACGTCAGATGACAGACTTTCACCGAAAACTCTCCGCACGGTAGACAAAAAGTAACACGAAAATAACAGCAATTCCCCGGGGTAATCACGTTATCGATATATAAAATATCTGCACAAATTTTGTAATGTACCGACCCTTCCATCTATGAATAGTATTATATAAGACATCATTAGCGTATATTGTTTAAACAGAAATATTTTGTACTGCGGCTCGACCAACATTCTCCGTTTCATAATCATCTCCGATTCACTGCTCCAAATCCCAACATCCTTTTTTCCATCTTGCCCTTTCAACTTTCTAACAGTCACCGCTTCTTATTCACTCATTATAAGTGCAAAGGAAGTGCAAAGGGTTAAAATAAAAATTCTCTCGTATGAGGAAATCCAGAAACCCGAATACCCTTATTCGTCATTACAATATTACTAATCTTAGTCGAAGGATCGTTACATTACATTTCCAATTTAAGTAGATTCCAAACTTAAAAACATTGCGAGCTAACGGTAACAAAATTGAAATATAAGTGCAAAGGAAGTGCAAAGGTTAATAATAAAAACTCTCTTGTAGGAGTAAATCCAGAAACGCGAATCACCCCGAGTCGAAATATTGAACCTATTCTCATGGTATTTACTCCTATTTGAACCTAATATGATACTTTTCAATACTAAAACTCCTAATTTAAAACTGTAACTCCTTCTCAGTAAAATGATACTCCTATTTAGCTATCACCAAAACCTCTACCCCCTGAATTGGACCTGTTACCCCTAGGTTAAATAATAATTTTTGTATCCAATATATATTTAATATCGTATAGAGAACTTTCATTTTTTTTTAATAATTAATTAACACTAGATTTATGGATATTGATGTACCTATTTTTCAAAAGTAAGTGAATTTGATTCATAGAAGAAACTTGAAGTATTTTGCAAAAAAATAGATCCAAATCAATTTAAATAAAAGATTTGTTATTAAAAAAATAAGCCAAGCAATTTATTCTATATATAGTAATCAAATTATGAATGAGCCAAATTGGCTCCGTAAATCTAGTGTTAACAAGGAATGTGATTTTTTTAAGAACTATGTGTATATATATATAAATAATAATAACATTAATAACTGGATAGTATGTAAATCCTCAACGGAGGTTGAAGTCGACGTCCTATTTTGCGTCTTAAGATGGCATAAAGGGAAATTTGTACCACTTTTAGGCGATAAATAGGATCTTATTTTACATTGAATTTAGACCTATTTCCGTATCTCTAATTCCTAAGTAAAAGGTTCAAATGAGGTTCAATATTTCGACTCAGAACGTTATTCGCCATTACAGCTGATTAAAGTGCTGTAAACCATTCACGAAATACAACACCATTGACGAAGGTTACCGATGCGTCAAGTACCAATTGACAATTTCGACATCACCTTGAAAGGACAGCGTGTCTTCGCGTATCCAAGGCACAAATACGTCAATTTTGGAATCTCTCTAGATATCCCTCAAGTCTTTCTCTCATATGTTGCGTAAGCACAAGAACAGTGCCACTGGCGTTGCACGCACGTGCGAGGACGAAATTAGCAAAGATCCGTGTCCCCGAGACGCTTTCTTGTCCCCTTCCCTCTCCTTCCCCCTTTGAGCAAGATTTCCTGAGCATTTTCTTCCCAGCCTATGGAAGCTGTCTCACTTCGTCGTCCTTTCCTGCCTGCCGTCGTCTCTCGTTGCCCGAAACTCTCGTCGATGCGTGTAAACACGGCATGCCGTCCCGGCCAATTTTAGAAACCGACGTTTTGTCCCGTGTGGCCCACCACCGATGTCTCTATCAGTCGGCTGCCGGAAATTTCGGGGGTGCAAGTTAGGGGAAAAGGAAATCAGGGGGACTCGTCGGTCGAACCTTGTGTCCTCTATGCTCGAACGGAAGGGAAAACCTTTTGGGAACCGGTGTTGGGGATTTTTTGTGGAGCTTGTTTTTGTCGAGGGGCTAAGTTCAGCTGGAATGTTAAATTAGAAGTGTCGGCAAGTTTTCTGGTGCTTTTAAGAGTGTAACTTTGTGTTTGAGAGAAATTGAGTGAAAGTTTATTTGGATAGTCTTTGTGAAATACAAGGTTGGGTGAAAAATGATGATATGGATTTAGATGAAATGTTGCTAGTGTTGAATGCGGACTTCATTCTGTAATAGTAAGATGGTAGACTCAAATTTTATGAGACATGATTCGAGATGGAAAGAGGAACTGTTTTTTATTTTCGATTAAATTAGATTGAATTCTATTAAAACTAGAATTACTGGTATGACGTATGAATTGATGCCATTTTTTATAGTACTTTGGAGAAATACTTTCGATGATCAAATTCACTGGATTGAATCATCGAAAATAGTGTGCGAAACTAGTGTTAACATTGATATGTTAACACTAGACCTACCGGCGTAGAATCTATTATATTTCAATATATAGAATAAGAAGTTTGGGAAAACAGAAATCAAGAGGCGGAAAAGATGACCGCTTCGGTGATTTACATTTTTCGTGATGGACGTAGAATATTTATTCTACGACTCTGCTATGAACTTGAAGAATTTTTGGAAAAATTGTGCACCAGTCATTTTATCTGGTTTGATTGTTTAGTGTAAAATTTCAAATTGTCGTTATTGATTTCCCTTCAAAATATGTCAGACGTTTTGTCTTGACGGAAGTCGCAGGAAAACTGTCCACCCTTTGAAACTTTAATCATGACAAGTCAGGGTCATCCGAATTTTCCACCACGTTGTCTCAGAACTCTTAAAACGTTGGTTGTCAAAATAAAAATTATTATTTAAAATCAGTTGCAATCCGAACTTTGCGACGATGGTATCCTAAGTTTCCTCTGAACGCGAAAGTACTTTCTTCAAAAATAAAATACTGGTAACTATTCACAAAAATACAACACTACTTTGTTCAATATTTCTAAACATTAACACGTTGAACGCCACCAATATTTTGCTATTTTCATCATTTCTATTAAATTCATCACATCTTCACAAAGCAGAAACTTTAACACTAGATTTACGGAGTCAATTTGACTCATTCAAAATTTGATTACTACATTTATAATATATTGGTTGGTTAATTTTTTAGTAATAAATCTTCCATTTCAATTGATTTGGAACTATTTTCTTTGCAAAAAATTTCAATTTTCTAGTATGATTCAAATTGGCTCACTTCAGAAAAATGGGTAGGTATATCAATATCCATAAATCTATTGTTAAAGATACAGATAGACTCGACAGATCTTTATGTTTTTTACGTAGATATTTAAATATTCAATATGTCCGAGAATTCATAAATATTACACTTTAAAAGTTACACGAAATTTCACTAAATTCAATAGCGTCAGTCACCAGTTACCGCCATGGCAGTCAAACTGTTAAACGCATTCTTTAAGAATATATATATGAATTTAGGAGAATTATTGAAGTCATTTGCAATTAATAATAAATGACTCGGATTTTATAACTCCTCTATGGTTGTACTAGGAAAATATAATTACCTAATGTCTACAGATACACACGAATAGGAATTGAAAAAACAGTCGGTGTTAAAACATATCCTCATAAGATGCTTAATCCCTTCAACGCCATCGCTGTTATATTTATACGTTATGGAGGTATAAAACAGAATCGTCAGAGAGAAGAGTGACGGATACCACAAGAAGGTGCCTCGTATCGCGTATCGAGTTGCATTCCAAGTAATACAGTGATTGTTTAAAGTAAAGCTATGGCCGTAAAATAGGTCAGAGCTATAAGGCTAACATATTGGATGACAGCCGATAACCTGTCGTCACGAATACCACGTAGTGCACATGTCTCTAAACCGTCAAATTGGACGTGTCATATTTTTAATACGTTTATCATGACATGACACAAGATCTTTGCAAATTATATATCACGGTTTGTCAGATACTCTTCTATCTCTTTGAATCGGTCGATGTTTATAAAAGAAACCAGTTGCAAAACTCGAAAAAGGATTAAAAATTGAGATCAAACGATTCTGAGTTGTGCAGATGGTTTCTTTTGCAAACGTCCACTGATTCTATTGTTGTGATACATTATTTAGAAATAAACTGTAGATTATAAATGTACTAGTCATATAAAAGATAGTAAGTATTCCTTAACTGGGGGATTATATTTCATAATACTATCAACATCATACTAAACTGGATCTTTAATTATCTTTCAGGGATAAATAAGTGACTAGTTGCAACTTAATGCAATCAGTCCATACTTCACAAATCCTTGTACTCGGCTGGTGATATTTGAAGAATAAAAGAAGTCCGATAATGTTTATAATAATTAACGTATTTTGTCCCTCAAAAGATTAGAATATCACTGATGTGGATAGCCAGATTAATAGTCCATAAGACACCGAGTCATTGCAACACTTTAACACGTTGACTTCCATGGGGGTCACTGTGGACCGAAGCTGTTGAATTCAATAAAATTTCATATAACTTTTTGATTGTAATATTTACGAATTTTCTGACGCATTCAGTACTTAAATACTGGAGTTCAAAAGATAAAATCCTACTGAATATACATCAATTCGTATCTTTAAAGTTCCTGCTGTACAGAGATGAGATTTTAATGGGAAAAATATCATTTCAGTAGAAAAACGAGCGAAATATCAGTGGCGTTCAACGTGTTAAACATCATTTAACACAAATCATCATAAAGCATAATTTTACCTTATTGACTCATTCAAGTTAATTAGAGTAAAGCGCAATGTTACTTTAGATGCTGCCAATGCGCTAAAATAAATTGAATTAAGCTACTAAAATAGTAAGACAGATCCTTCCAAATGAATGACGGTAGGAGTCTTATTAATATTTCTAACATGTTCATTAAATAATTAATGTACAGTGAACTCGATAAATCGTCTGTGGACGAAGCACTGGTCCATGCCAATTCTATGGATGCATTCTTCCTCGCATTCTGGCATCTCCGACTATTGATAGCGAAGGTGGGATGAGTTATGGGATACGAATCATCTACAGGCCATTTATCAAACTCAATGTACATAAAATTTGAAATTTCAGTTGCACTTTTTTCCACATACTTAACATTAGATTTACCGAAGTTTATTTGACGGCTTCCTACTTTTTTTTAGAGAACGACGACAAAGTTATAGAGATGTGTTACCGTAGATATTTCACTTGTATTTTATAATACACAAATTACTTAATTGATCATTTTATTTGCCACTTGATCCCTCTTTTTTCAAAGTATTTACTTATATAATAAATGTGGTGTTAATTCAGTTTACGAAAAAATTATTAAGAGTTGAGTTTAGTTGCATGGAATTGCCGGAATAAATCTACCTTTCAGTTTAGTTTTATATGACGTTATTATTTCCAAGAATGTCACAATATTCAAAATTTCGACGTGTCTGTGAATTATAGGGAATCGTAATTATTTGATTGTAATTACAGAAAGATCTTTCAAGGAAAAGGTATTCGATGATATTCAAATACGCTGTCTTGCAAATGAAATAAAGAACTTTTATTCCAATGAGTGGCAACTGGTATATTAGATTATACGTTGAAACGAAGTACAAGAAAACGGAGAATGGATACAATTTAACCGTGGATAAATAATAGGAAGCAGAGAACAAGCGAAAAGAAAGTTCTTCGCTGTTCAGTTCCAAGAACGTACTTGAGAAACTACTATACAGAGTTTTTTTTTAATAAAGTAACAAGTAATCGACCAGGTACAATGTATTGAAAAGAAAGCTCATTCTTTGATATTGCGTGTTACTTGAATAATAGAAAAACTAATTCCTTGAATAACTTTGACAAAATTAATGTTTTGTCTGTTCGGCCTGACAATGAGTCAAAAACGACCTCTAACCTTCAGCTTTCACAGGGTTCATTGAAATATGCTGTCAATGGATCAAACTAATACAAGACGATTAATACCAAATGCAATGAAATTAGTCTCAATAAGATAAGAAATCAACGACATCCTTAATTCAATTAATTTAAAAAGAATCCACATTCAACAGAACATAAAAAAGTAATTATCAATGTCACATCCCTTTCCTACGTTCTTCAAAACAGATCACATTGCATAAATCTTTCTCCAAAATTCACCCGCAAAAAACTATACTCTCCTCAAAAATAATCAAAACTCAATTTCCAAATGGAGAAAATAGAATCCTTACGTAAATCCAAAAAAAGTCAACAAAAATACCACATCCTTGCCTATGTTCTTCAAAACAGTCCTCATTGCTTGAAACTTTCCCTAAAGTTCACCCGCAAAAACCCATACTCTCCTCAAAATTAATCAAAACTCAATTTCAAAATCGAGAAAATAGAGTCCGTACGTAAATCCTCAAAACTCAACAAAAATACTATATCCTTGCCTACGTTCTTCAAAACAGTCCTCATTGCTCAAAACTTTCCCTAAAGTTCACCCAGAAAATACTATACTCTCTTCAACATCATTCAAAACACAATTTCCAAATCGAAAATATAGTATCGTCAACTAATTCCAAAAAAACCAACAAAAATACAACATTCCTTTCCTTCTTTCTCCAAAAGAGTCTTCACTGCATAAAGCATTCCCCAAAATTCACTCACAAAAAACCCTACTCTCCTCAACATCATTCAAAACACAATTTCCAAACCAAGAAAATAGACTTCTCAAGTAAAACCACAAACCCTAAAAAAAAGTCCTCACGAGCGATACCAACACGACACACTGGCGCTAAGTCATTTGCACGGTACATCATAAGGTATAGTTAAATTGCAGCACGGTAACCAAGTACCATCGCGGTAATTATATCTGCAGGCCGCGTACTCGTCAGCTTCGTCGTGCTCCGACCGAAATGGCACCGGCGGCAGTATCTAGGCGTTAAAACACGTTCGCAAGAGCGCGACGAAAAACGTAGGATCATCGGTGGAGGCCTGCTTTACATTATCCGCGGGTAGGCGCGTCGTAGCGAGGCATGACAAGCGTGAAGAAGCGCGATCCGTTAAGGTGAGACGAGGTGTCGCGTCTCGGGAGCCGAGAGCTTCGGTAGAAGCCGAGACGAAGCAGGGACGACACAGTCGAGACAAAGTAGCGACGAAGCAAGTAGGAAACAGCACGAGAGACACGATGGAAGCCGTTCGGGCCGGTACGAGGCTATAGATATCGCGCCGACGCTTCAGCCGTCCCAGTCGCTGCAGCCGTGGCACGTGGCCGCCTTCTGTGCTTGCTCCTCGTGGCACGTGCACGGACTTCGCTTCTCGTTATTACGATCGAAGATTTTGGCAGAGCTCGGGAAGATCGACCGAGACGGCTACTTGTCGCGTGTTTGTTCTGGACGACCGGGTACACGAGCGAGAAGATAATGCATCGAGACGACGATTAATGCGCTTACAAGGGACATCGGTCACCTGTCTCTAAGATGATTTTCATTAGAGTTGGCAGATTTGTGGGAAGGGTGTAATTAAACCGTTGCCCTATGATTTCTTTGGTAAGTGTATGCGGAGCAAGTACATTTTATTTTTGGGGTAATTTAGAGTTCGATTGGTCACGTTAAAATTTATTTTGGTAATATTATGATACTTTATATACAGGTAACTCTCCTATAACACGGTAGATACGTTCCTAAAAAATGCCGTGTTGTGTGAAACCGTGTTGTATGAGACCCAGAGCAAGTACAAAAAGAGGGGTTACGTTCCGAAAACTTATTAAAAACAAATATTTTTTTTTAAATTCTACATAAACAACTTAATTTTTATTAAAAATATATAAATGTATGTACAACACAAAACAAAAAATATTATTTTAATTTGATTCAACGATAATTTAATAAATTTCTTCATCGTCACTGTTCAGTATAATCAATCGAGAACGTTGTTTTGGTGGAATGATATCGCCTTCAATTTCAGAACTTTTTTCTTCATTTAAAATTTTCGTATTTTCTTTCCTCTTTAAAAAATCCTTAATTTTACTTTGCTTTCTGGTTCTTACCGGATCAATGTTAATTTTTCCTTAATATTTTAAAGACGAAAAAGCTGTTCTTTGACACACCGTGGCTCGACGCAGACTGTCGATCAGCAGCGTGAAATACTTTTGTTTTCAAGCCACGGAGATGAAATCAAAATAGTTTATGCCACACTGTATCTTTAAGACGGCAAGCCTCGTCGCGGCTATAGAAGTACAGTGTTGTATAAAGCTTTTTGCAATTTTCTTACCATGTTACAGCGAAACCGTGTTATAGGATACCGTATTGTAGAAGGGTTTCCGCAATTCATAAATCGTGTTATAGCGAAACCGTGTTATAGAATGCCGTGTTGTAGGAGGGCTACCTGTATTTAATATTAACACATTGTACGCCGGCTAAATATCTGCTATCAAAATTATTATATTTGATAATGTTACTATTTAAATCAATGTAAATTTAAACACATTGAGTAATGCACAATTTAAAGGGAATGATATTGACTTCTTTGTCCAGTTTACCGTTTTCCTCAAGATAAACTAATGTGACTGATATTGATCGGTAAAATCCTAAAATCATATATTTGGAATCCCGCATTATCGTAGGACTGGAGTACAATGTGTTAACACGTTGACCGGTGTGGGTGACCGGTACCGTTGAATTCAACGAAATTTCGTGTAACTTTTAAATTGCAATAATTATGAATTTTCTAACATATGGAAT
The DNA here is from genome assembly GCA_910591515.1 of Cerceris rybyensis. NCBI lineage: Eukaryota > Metazoa > Arthropoda > Insecta > Hymenoptera > Crabronidae > Cerceris > Cerceris rybyensis. The sequence continues at coordinate 12,997,955 of OU342795.1, forward strand.
ATTTAAATATTTTCCGTAAGAGATGAAAGTCTGCCGCATATATATCAATGTCTTAAAAGTTTCTGCTTTATAACAACGTGATTTTCACAGTAGAAGTACCAAGCAAGTTAAAATGACTAGTTCCTAATTTTTTCTACAAATTCTGAAAGTTTATAGGATAGTCATAGAGAGCAGATATTCCACGTTGATCTTGCAAAACACAGACTACCGAATTAAACATCGTTCTACTTCTTGATTTCTCTTTTTCCAAAGTACCTATTTAATTTATTGAAGTATAAAGAGTTTAACGACAGTAGATCTAGTGTTAATAGAAAATGATTCATTTCAGGAAAAATTATGAAAGTAGCAAAACACCGGTGGTGTTCAAAGTTTTAATATTAGAAATATACTTAAAGTGAATCAAGATCCAGGTAAGAAACCTTGTTCATTGTCATCGTTGTCCGTAAAGAACTTCGAAGTCTAGAAATGTAATTTCTAACTTATACACACTAACAATTTAACTTTCTGACAAAAAGGTGGTTTTGGATCGCCTAATGAATAATTATTTGTCAATATTCAAAAATATCTCCGTCCGCAAAGGGTTAATTATGGTTTACTTGGAAGCGCAGTATAGAGTATTCTTGTTTTAGAGTATTCTATGTATTGTGGATGCTAATATATCACGAGTTCAGTAAAGACATGGATATTACCGAGCGATGCGGTAACCGATGCGATAAATGCATTGTTATGTTCGAAGATAATTTTTTGCGTCACAACAAGTACAGTAAACGTGAAATAAAATTTCTACGTGGCTACAGATTTCATAATGTGGTTTCTACAATAACTCTCTTTTAGGCTTCACGGTACAAATTTGTTACATTCGACATTAAATTAATAATTTAATTTGTAACGCTTGATTTGGAAGTAAGGTAACATATTTTTTACTTCGAATGTTATTTCGTCTAGGATATACTATTTCAGGTGAATACAAGGATATACATACGTATCACACGAGAAAATTTTTCCACAGCTAAGAGGGGATTTTTTTCATCTTTAACTCCATACCGAATATAACATCTTAGATTCTTTTTTGTTCTTATGAATATTTGATCAGGTACGAAAATAAACAAAAATTATGACTCCTTTGAATTGTTACTACCAAATATACAGACGCCGTCAAATTGACAGGTTCCTACTTTCTGAAAATAAACATTTCTCTTTATAGAGAAACAGTATACTAAATATTTCACGTGTATCTGATATCGTATTTCACTGTTTACACTTGTCAAAAATTAATATTATAATTAATATTCAAAAGTCATATCATCTTGTATTGAATTTTATTGTTTACACTGATCTAAAATCACAGTCAGTTCAACAAGAGCGTCTCGTTCTTAATATTGTCAGAAAACAATACATTTGTTTAACATGCGGTTACTTCAATTGAGAAAATTAACATTAACAATAAGAAGATAATGATACGAAAAATCTAAGCCGTGCACCCACGAAGTGGAAACTTGAAAATGGGACCGGGCCACTCGATTGGACTTTTTAATCGCCTGTCAATAATTCCATTGAAAATAAATGAGCAAAAAGGAAGGTTAAGCTCAGGGAAAATCGAGTGTTCAATTTCAAGCAGCTGATACGTCACATCCGCCAAATATGGCGGCCTATATCCGAAACAATGGCGGAAAATCTTCCCGAAAGTATGCCTACACGGTGCTAGGTTATAATTGACAATGCTGGCGACTGGTCAACACATTAAATAAATGCATTCTACTGCAATGTTTATATTTCGAAGTTATACGTTTCATTATAAACAAATCTTTTTTTTATTAAATACGATCGATACGCTCTAGTCGAACAAAGTTTAATATTCCATTTACCTGTTGCGAGACGTGATTATGAAGTGCATGGAATGCAGATGAGTTGCAGGATCCTACGTGAAGATTTCACAATCAAACATCGTCACTGCACTCGCGAAGTTAATTGGCAAAGTCACAATTAGAAAAATGATAGATTTCACTATGCGTCTTGGATACGTTTATAAAGTAACGCGACGTCTGGCGGTCGGATCGATACTTCTTCAAATTTCAAGGCACGCTTGCACGGCTGTTCGGAGGAATGGTAGTGGGGGGTCGCGATTTACGATTGGTCCTTATTTCAGAAATATTTTGATCGTTGAGTCTCAATCGTACCTTCCGAGGCGTGAATTCTTGGAAATTTGAGTTCTAGGAAATCCTTTAAGATGTTTATAATGCGTACGGTCGTCGGTCACCGACATCGCAAGTTTAACGACCTAGTCGTCCCAAGTTTTGTTATGCCAAGCAATACGAAGTATCGTGTATGATAAACCGTGAAAATTGACCGTCTTGACGGATTAAAAGTTTCATATGATGAACACAATTAAAAGAATTGTTACTACCTTGAATCGTTGGCAACAATTATCAACCCACTACGATTAGTTTTGTAACTTCCCCCACTATAATTTAGAATTTAGTTGCTAAAATAAAAATTGATCAGTGATTCTTGGTATGCTGTAGAATTTAAAGCAATATTAATGTTATCGCGTCGCGTGTTATTAATATTTTCAATTTAATAGATTTTGGAAAACTCGAAAATTTTCTATCCCATTTACCTCGGTACGAGTGTCACTCGTTATTGTAGTGCAAGGAGTTAATACTAGACTTATAGAAGCCTCCAAATTGACTGGCTTTCACTTTTAATAAACGTTTCTCAAATTTGTAGAGGAGCAAATATAGTACAACTGATATGTCAAGTGTATAATTATTATTATATAATTATTAGGTGGTTGATCTTTATCAAAGCGGCAGTGAAAAATTGCACCGTAGATGGAGAAAGGTTATTGATAACGAAGATGATGATATTATTCTTTAAAAATAAAAACTAGGTACAAATTTATTTGTTGAAATGTAATATAAAAAACGACATTGCTTTCCGGTCCTTCTAATATTTATCTGATCATTTCTCCTATCCTTTGATCACCCCTTATTCAAAGTACCTATTATTAAACCACGAATATTTCACTTCCTATTTCTTTACGCTGTAATTATTGTTATTTAGAATCTATTATACTATATTTCACAGCAACTAAATCTAGTTACGACATCTATAAAAACATATTGAACATTATGAGATATTTACGAATAGATGGCCAAAATAATATATACACGAAAACGTATAAAAATTTGAAGTAATCACTCACACGATACATCCATGGTTATTTATATGTGTATAATACATTACACAATCATACACATTCATTTGTCTAGACGCGTTTATTCGTCTAATTACTCTTACGCTCATTTAGCTATACATCGGCATATCTATATTCGTTTATGCATATGTCTATGCATCTGTATTTCTATTCGTCTATTAATCTATGCATCCAACTAATCCAACCAAACCAACCAAGTTAAAACAAGACAAAAACACAATGAAAATTTTCAAAAATCAAATTTAAGACAATATCATTAACACTAGAACGACCGAGCAAGATAAAATTCTAGAATAGCAATTAAATTCTCAATTATAGTGGAGGAAGTTACAAAACGAATCGTAGTGGGTTGATAATTGCTGTCAACGATTCAAGCTACCTACTAACAGTTCTTTTAATTCTGTTCATCATATGAAACTTTTAACCCGTCAAGATTGTCAATTTTCACGGTTTATCATACACGATACTTCGTATTGCTTGGCATAACAAAACTTGGGACGACTAGGTCGTTAAACTTGCGATGTCGGTGAAAATGACTTGTTCATATTTTTTCCAAAAATTCCCTAAGTTTACAGGAGAGTCCTAGACTACAAATTCGAAGTTGATCTTATAAAACACAGATTATCAAACCGATTATATTTCCCACCCCTTGGTTCCTCTTCTTCCAAAGTTCTTATTTAATATATTTAAATGTAATACATTCAACGTCGGTCGTTCTAGTGTTAAAAACCTTCGATGCAATGTCCTGCCTCCTAGACAGTTGTCTCGGCGTAGCTTGTAGCAGGTATCCATGGCGTGTTAGCGGCAAATAATTAAGATATATTTCGTAATTAATTCAAGCGTGATCTGGTAACGATAAGATGAACCGGAGCGTCGTTTCATCCGACACCGTTGTGGAACATGAGACGCGGACACCGAGGAGCGCCACGACGTCGTGGCAAGAGGCACGTGCCTTCCACGAGCGCGTGTAGCAGGTGTTATCGTCGCCTTGGCATCCTCTTAATAACGTTCTTCAGTAGCGAGAAAAATCTATTGAAATATATCGAAATGGTAGCCCAACTAATGAAAAAACGACAGCTAAAAATTCATATCTCCTTTGTACATCGACGAAATTTGAGGAAACGTTTTTCTGATTAACGCTACATCTAGGGATAATAACCCCTTGGCGTGCCATTTTCTTTGTGACTGCTTAGAAAATAATTCAGAATTAAATTCGTAAAATAAACATTGATCAGTGATTCTTGACATATTGTATAATTTAATGTAATATTAATATTATTGAAATCATTTTAACGTGTCGCATATCATTGATATTTTCAGTTTAACACTAGATTTACCAGCGTGAAATCTATTATATTTAAATATGTTAAATGTGTACCTTAAAGCAAGAAAAATTAAAACGTGGAAAAGATGATAGATTCGGTAATTTATGTTTTATACGGTAGACGAAGAATATTTATTCTACGGCTCTTTCGTATGCCCGTAGAATTTATGGAAAAAATTGTGTATCAGTTATTTTGACTGACTTGGTAAATCTAGTGTTAATAGGTTTTGTAAGACTTGAAAATTTCTTTTCCAATTTATCGCATCACGAGTATCACTCGTTATAGTACGGTAAGGGGTTAATTTGTTACTCTTGAATGTATTGTCACGCGTAGAACAGCTAATAGAACTAATGTTACTGAATTACGAGACACGATAATTGTTATGAATATTAGAAAAGTGATTCTATTAAATTCTGTTTGCTTTGAACAAAGGTATATGAAGGGACAGGAAAGATGATTAGTTAAATAATGTGTTTATTATAAGATACAATTGAAATATCTGCTGTATTGCTCCACTATAAATTTGAGAAACGTTTATTAAACAGTTAACTGCGGCAACTTCTTTTGAGAGTACGCACTTATGTGGTTCATGAAAATCGAGAGATGAGGCCTCAAAATATTCCAAACAGCTTGAAATTTATGAATATATTTTAGTTTTCGTCAAAATTACAATTTAAAAATCAGTGGTCCCTAACTTTTATGCATGTTGAGTATACTCGTCGATCACAGTTTACTGCTTAAAATTAGAAATCTGTCAATTAATAAATATTATCATTTTGAAATCGTTTGGCATAATTGTAAACTCAACCTTTTGACAAAAGAAGATTTGTATAAACAAATTTTACTGCGTGTGTTTTTAAATCTTGCCGAAGAATAATAATCTTCTCAATTGTATAACAAAATTACAAAGCATTTTGCGTAATGAAACTTTTTAAGAATCTATGCCACTTCAATAATGAATCACTCTTAGGTCTATATTTCTGTCTAACACTGTTTTCCAAAATATTTTACTAACAATTGTGTTGATGTAATGATACTCCATTTTAAGGAAGTACTAGCAATTCTTATTTACACCTTCGAAAAAAGAAAGAAAGAACCTAGCGGAAAAAGAACTTAAATCAATGCCACATCGAAGAGTGGCAGAGGAGGAAGAAGAATGTCCAAGTAATCTTTAACAATAACTTAAACTGATAGTAGTTTTCAACTTATTTGTGTGTCCTCGCCCAACGTTATTCGAATTCCGTGGATATTCACCGAGTACTCTTGTACTCCAATACTGGATTGCTTCTCAACTCCCACGAGTACTCCAGTAATTATCGTTGATTAGTGGTAATCGAATTATGCTACAAGTTCCATCGATCGCAATTTCCGAAACGAAACTAAGGGCAGTAATGGGGAGAAACGTTAAAATAATCTTCACTAATTATTTTTCTATTGGAGAAACAAAACTGCAACTGTCTCCACCATGAAACATCTTTTCCCTGAATCTGAAGATTCTCCACAGAAACTCCGTAGAAAAGTTCCCAAGTGTCTGCATCTGACGATTTCTATGGTCCACGCAATTCTCTCGATTAATCAAAAACTCGATTAACTTCACAGACCGCAAATATTTTTAACGGCAAATGAGTTTTCTTATTCTTCCTTCTACCGCTCCATTTGCATCGTCGTGTGACTCATTTATTTTCATCCATCTTGTGTTTCATGCTACGTTAAATATCGTACGATCTACATTGCTTTTAATTACTACGTTCAACTATTCTGATAGTCCACTTAATAACCCTTTAATATGTAGGTATACGAAACATCGAAGTCGTTAATACGAGAAAAATCGATCGGCACTTAACGTTCACGTTGGAATAATCTCTATTAATATGCTCATAGATGTTTCTATCCTATTTCCTTGCAATCGACAAATCGACCGATACGATGCGAAACGAGACAGGCATATTAAAAAGTGAGAAGTCGAGAATCTTTTTTACGGTGCAACTTCGATCGACCTCGATACGACGAGATGCAGCTTCGTATGTTCCTTCAGTCCTCGAACTTTACGACTTTACGCTTCATCGAAATGAAACACGACGTTTAGTAACTAGTAGGGCAGCGAACCGAAACACCATAAGAGTCCACGACACGTGTCAGCCGAATGTTTGGTGTAGCGTAATATGTGATACTGCCGGAAGGGATTCGTTGGATATAAAGAAGATGAAAATTTCGAATATGTTTGTTCCATAGGAGAATCTGTTTTTGTGGCGAAATGATTTTGAAAATACATCAAATCTATGAGCATATTATTATATTTTGTTTAACCAGTTAGCTGTGATTGACGAGTATACTCGTCGTGTATAAAAATTAGCGAACACTGGCCATTTAAATTATAATTTTAACGAAAACTAAAATATATTTGTAAATTTCAAGATACTTGGAATATTTTTAGGCCATGCCGAAATAAAACGAATAATTTGAGATAGATTTGTGCTTATTGCTTGATTTTCGTGACCTAAGTAGCACTCTTAGAAAAAGTCGCCACAGTTAACTGTTTAAAAAATTTTCGCATAAATAATTGGGAAGAATTTAACTATCTTGGGTTTTTATACTAATATTCTGATTGTGAGTGCTAGAAATCTTGAAATAGGAGAAAATTGTTTTAGAGGTGCAGTCATTATTCGACTAGTATCAATCTGGTGTTTAAGATCCAGCCATTTTGTTATTTATTCGGTGCATTTTTTTCTAACTACGTTGCATGAAAAAGTGATAATAAGATTAAGTTTGAGGCACATGCAAACTACTTGAATAGTACAAAATGTGTTTTGTGAATAAATTATACAATAATAGTGCAAAGCCACGAATCACTCTGAGGAGTGTTCTGAACATCCGGAAAATCGTGTTTAGATCAACATTAACCCTTTGCTCTCCTATGTCGAGCAGAACTTTAATTAATTTAATACTTAATACTTTAATAATTTAATACCAACATTCCAAATTCGTAATTATTTTGTAATATCACCTTAAATATGCGTCAGTACCTCTTGTTATTGATATCATTAAAAAATATGAATAACCAGTGATAGAAAATGAGAAATTAATTTTATTTAACTCTCTTTGAAATTAAGAAAATTATTCGGACTGCAGAGGGTTACATCGTTTCTCTCAAAAGCAGAGTTTCTTATTGAACCTTAAACCTATCCTTTCATTTACAATGTTACCAACGAAATAAACGAAAATACAGCTAAGAAATTCTTCTTTTTGGTTTCAGTTTATCATTTTATCTGAGAGCTATAGTTTTAGGCGGGTGGCACTCGTGAAAATTAAACAGAAAATTACAAATTTTTCTAAAACCTATCAAATTGAAAATATCAGCGAGGCGAGTTACGATAAAGTGACTTCTACAACATTGACATTACGTTAAAGTATACAATCTATCAAGAGTCCTTGACCAATTTCCATTTTACCAATTTAACACCTTGACTGCCATGAAGGACACCGGTGACAGGCGCTATCGAATTCAATAAAATTTCACGTGACTTTCCAATTGCAATATTTCCGAATTTTTTAACACATTCAGTATTTAAATAGTGGCGTTCAAAAGATAAAATCCAGCTTAATATACATCTATTTCTGTCTTTAATGTTTCTGATTGACAAAGATGGAATTTTAATAGGAAAAGTATCACCTCACTAGAATTGATAAAACGTGAAAAATATCAGAAGCGTTTAAATTATTGCGGAGATAATCTCAGCGAAAATCAGACTTGAAGGTATTAAATGAAATTTTATGAAAAATATCACAGCGGTAAAGATGCCACTTTTGTCGATTTCGATCCTTTATCCCCTTACTCACCATAACCCCATAACTCACATCACCTAGAACCCACATTTTACATAAACCCAAACCACTAAAACAATGATACCTTAATAATTTAGAAAGAAATTTCCCAATGACAATGAAAGACTTTAACTCTTTGCACTCGATGACTCTTTTACTCTGGCAAACTAGTAACTAGAGACATTATTGACTACATTCGGCAAGTGTTTTGTAGATACTTTTAATAATTTAAAAGGACGCAGATCAAACCAGTCCACGAACTAATATGGAATAAGAATATCTCGAAAACTCGAGAAACGTCAGAGTGCCATAGCGGCTCCTTTCGAGTGCAAAGGGTTAACTCAACCAACTAATTGTAAATCCAAGTCTTTACTTTGCAGTACACCCACAATAACATCATGCCGAGGAATTCTACTTCAACCGAGGAAGCCTCGCCTGCACTTGATCGACTAATTCTGAATCGCGAAGGGGCAGTGCCCTTAGAACCTCCTTGGATTAATTTATTTCCGCCATCGTGGAATAGACGACCGGCTGGCGGCCGGGTAAAAGTTATGATTTACCGGGGAATAATCGTCCGGCGGTCGAGCGGATCTAAAAATAATCTCTGTGCGGGTTTGCGTTTTGATCTACTCGAACGGTATGCGCGTTACTCGAGGCTCGAGGCTCGATCCTCGTATGTGCGCGTGTATGATGCCAAGATAGGCTTCTCTTTGCTCGTCCGATGCCGTCTCTTCTCTCGTCTCGCTCCTTTGTACGACTAGACAGCCTGACTATGATAAATGCACGGAAATTTTACACACCGGACGCAATAAGTGACCGTTGTACTAGCCGCTAGATCGCCTAAAGATCTCGTAAGGAATACTTTCACATTCTTGGACCTCAGGGGCAACTTTGGTCAATTAAGGTGCAATGCTTTTCTTACGTTAACTTTCATTGCTTGAAGAGGATATTCGCATTTGGAACTTTGAAAAAGTCGATGTTTTTTATTTACTATATTCCTGAGTCGAAATATTGAACCTCATTTGAATCTTTTACTACTCAACATTTAGGAATTAAAAGTACAAAAATAGGAGCATCATTTTAGTGAGAAGGCGTTAGTTCAAATAGGAGTAAATACCATGAAAATAGGTTCAATACAGTAAAACCTGTTTTTATGCGGTGGATAGGGACCGCATAACAAAAGTCGCGCTTGGAAAATATGTCAAAGATTTATGAAACACTGAGAAAGTGCTTTCAAACAAAAGTAATAATTAAATTATACATGGAAACGTTGAAAAAAAAATTAATTTCTCATTTTACACATGGAGAAATTTTCAAAATGTACATAATTTACTGCTGCTCGTCGTAGGCCAAAACGCGCATCTTCTTGTGATGCGTATTCTGCTGATAACAAACGAACATAGCGTCTGAAGCTGAACAGCGCTTTGTAGTGTACATGTGCACACTGATAGAAAACTTTGCAACAGTGTTGATGCCAACACCGATGGAATTCATATACCGCACAAAATAAATCGCACAACACAAATCGCACAAAAATAAAATCACATAAAACAAATCGCACAAAAATAAAATCGTATAAAAAAGGACCGCAGAAAAACAGGTTTTACTGTACATATTTCGACTTGGGTTCGTATCACTTACGGCCAAATAGGAAATGTGATTTTGAATTGTCATGTCCTTTGGAATATTTTTTACGTGATGTTTGTATATATTGTAGATGGGATGGTGCAAATTTATTTCGAAAATATATTTTCGACTAAAGCTTGTTAAAATTAATATGAAATTAGAGAATTATGAATGCACGCAATGTTGTCCTTAAACTATTCTGTCTTGCATTTAATTCCATTATTAACTGATGTAAAGTTATTGTAAAACTGTGAAGTCATTTGTTTGATAGAAAATTAGCTTCTGTCGAGAACCATGTGGAGCATCGTTTGACATAACCGATACAGAGTGTTTCTAGACGAAATTTAACAAAAACGATAGAAAGATTTGTATTATACCAAAACATATTGCAAATAGTCCGGATTTTTTATGTGTGAGTAATAAAAGTATGGTAAATATTGAATAAATGTTGCAATAACTTTTCACCCTCGGCTATATTGGTGTCGCCAATTTATGGCTCAACGCCGATAAAAACTTAAATTCCATAGAAAAAAAAAACAATTCCAAGGAATTGATTAAACACAAATAAAATTTAAAAACTGTAGCAAATTCAAAATTGAAAGCAATGCCTCCCCAATCATTCAAAATTTAGAAAAGATGTCATCAATCCAATTTAAATCCGATAAAATTTAAAAGATAAGAAAAATCTCTGCTCAGATTCAATTAACATATTTTCTCCCATACAAATTTCGCTGCGCACAAACATCCATAACAGTCATAAGTTTGAAAATTGCAACGTCAGTAACTGTAAGTCCCAAAAGTCGAAACGAACGCGTCAAAGTCGAAATATCCAGCAAAGAAGAAAGTACCGTAGAAAAATAATAGCATCCAGAAGTAACTTTCCAAACTAACTGACTTTAACGTCATAAAAACAATAAAATGATTTATCCTCAAAGAAAATTCCCAATCGCTGCAACTTGTCTGCGTTTCCGAAACGATCTGGACAGAAAGTCGATCGTAAAGGAGAAGGTTCGAGTGGTCGAGAAAAGAAAGAAAGAGGATAAAAGACAGAAAACAAGTTAACCCATGAAGTTGAACTTGAGACAGGTAAGCGGATGAAAAATAACCAAACTTCTGAGCGACTCCCGTTCTTATCGGGGCCGATGACGTTCGCACACGTGCCGCGCGTCTTCGCCCACGCGAATTCGACAAACACATGAAAACTACGAACAGATATGGTGGGTAATGAGGTAAAGCCTTGGATTTCCAATTAGTGCGTCCAAATTCAAATCATCCACCGTTGTCTCTGGGAAATTTTTTAAAATTACTAATTAAGATGTCAGTGTCTCGATGATTCGGACCCATAGAATTCAGTAGATTTTATGCAAAACTACTACTATAGCAATTTAACTCAAGTGGTTATCATTCAACGTCGTTTCTGGGAAATCTTTCCTAAATTACTGATTAAGATGTCATAGTCTCGATGGTTAAGACCTATATAAACCAGTAAATTCTATACGAAACTATTATAGCAATTGAAAGTAAGTGATATGGTAGGTACAGAGATAAAGACTTGAACTTGCAATTAGTGCATCCACATTCAAATTAACCACCGTCATCACTGGGGAAATTTTTCCTAAATTATAAATTAAGATGTCATGGTCTCGATGGTTGGAACCCACCTAAGTCAGAATATTCTGCGAGAAGCTACTATAACAATTGAAAGTAAGTGATTATGGTACGTAGGAAGGTAAAAACCTGAACTTGCAATTAGTGTATCTAAATTCAAATCAATTAGCGTCATCACTGGGGAAATTTTTCCTAAATTATAAATTAAGATGTCATAGTCTCGATGGTTGGAACCCACCTAAGTCAGAATATTCTGCGCGAAGCTACTATAACAATTGAAAGTAAGTGATTATGGTAGATAGGAATATAAAGACTTGGACTTGCAATTAGTGCATCCAAATTCCAATTAACCACCGTCATCACTGGGGAAATTTTTCCTAAATTATAAATTAAGATGTCACAGTCTCAATGGTACGCACACACCTAAACATGTAGACTCTACGTGAAACTACCATAGCAATCGCAACCAAGTGGTTATAGTAGCTATGGAGGTAAAGACTCAAACTTGCAATTAGTGCATCCAAATTGAATTCATCCATCGTTATCTCTCGGCAATTTTTCCTAAATTACAAATTAAGATATAATAATCTCGATGGTTCGTACCCATCGAGTAGATTCTATGCAAAATTACCATAGCAATTGTAACCAAGTCATTATGGCAGATAGAAAAGTAAACACTCGAATTTGCCATTAGTACGCTCAAGTTCAACCTCAAGTTTGAGCCAACCCAAAGCAGTAGATCCTTGATGAACGAACCGTAGCAGTTAATGACAAAAAATGTAAAAAAAAAATAGAAATAAAAGAACAAAGAAAATGAACTATGACGTTGTGTGTGTTGAGTTCGATATAGATGTACAGGAATTGTGGGCTGTTTGGAAAATGGCATTCGCGATACGTCAATCAATCGTTTACGCAATCGGCGCGCAGAAATCGCGTGCATCGAGGAGCCGCATGCGCGTCTCTAATTACGTGCACGCACAGGCTTCGCGCAATTCGTTCGACGAAGGATTTTGCACGGAAACTGCGCCGTTTGGCATAATGGCCTACGGGCGGCTGTAATTTCTCATCTGAATACGAACGATGAGATCAATTTCATGGGGCGATAGTAAACGTTCCGATATGCGAGCTCGCGATGCTCGAGTTACGGCGAGAGTCGGCGGAGAAACGGTTCAAGGCTGTTTGATGAGAAATGGGACAAAAGGTTGTGGAGACTTGTCCATGGTGAAATGGAAACGAGGAAGTCGAAAATATGATAATGGTCATCGAGATTTAAATGATGGAAAATGTAAAAGACTAAAGCCATAACATTTTGTTAATACTGTAGCATTAATACGTGTATAAAACTCAGCAAATGCTAAATCATTCTAAATAAAAGTGTCAATTAAATTCATTAATTTTTTCATCAACGCTGTAATAACGCAAGAAGACAAACGATTGATCCAATATATTATTAACCATTTGCAATGGCTATGTGTTATAAGTGATTTTTAACACATTGAGCGCCGGTCACGCGAGACGGGAGTTTTTTGTTGTTTTTGTTTATGGATATTCCTACACCTCACAGATCAAAAGATGATCACTCTCAGAAACTTTCCAGTGATATGAAAAACTTACAAAGAAAATCATTCAATCAGGGAAATAAATGTTGCGAAAATGTATGAAGTATTAAATATTTTCTTCGGCTACTTATGGTTCAGAGACGAGCAAATGTAGCCGGCGCTTAACCAGTTAGCTGTGTTTGACGAGTATACTCGTCATGCGTAAAAGCTACCACTGGTTATTTAAATTGTAATTTGGACGAAAAGTAGAATATATTCGTAAATTTCAAGATGTTCGGAATATTTTGAGGCTATGCCGATATAAAACGAATAACTGAAGGGTATAAGTAATTTGAAATAGATTTATGCTCATCTTTCGATTTTCGTGACCGAAAATTCAAAAGAATTTTCGTCACAGATAACTGGTTAATGTGTTAATAAATATGTAGATATTTCAAAAGCAGAATATTTTGTTTAAGTTTTTAGTTATAGCGCACAAAAATATAAGTTTCAACATTTATAGTATTGAAATTTATGCAGTTTTGGGAAACAGAATATATATTTATCAATCCCTTTCCGAGTGACACCCCTAATGCGGTAAATTGGATAGAAAATTTTCAATTTTTTAAAAACCTATTAAATTGGTAAAAAAAAACGGAAAAAGCAGTACTATTAAATTATTTCTAGAATATTAACATTACGTTAAATTATACGGCATACAAAGAATCACTGACCAATTTTCATTTTACGAATTTAATTCCGAATTATTGCGGAGACAGTCACAAAAGAAACGATACAGCAATTAGTTAACATTTTAAGTCAAATTGTATTATTTTAAGTTAAGACCATCTTATAATGTTAACAGAACGATGAAAAAATCCTTAATTGATCCAATCGCTTACAGCCTGCAAGATAAACTTAGAGACTTAAAAAATAAACAATTTCAAAGCTTGTAACGTTTACAAAAAAATTCAGAACAAGTAGTTTTGACCACCATGGTAGATCCAGCGTTAAAGCAACACTGTAAGATAAACAACAGAAAAATCCCAAGGCTCGCTTAACCCCACCGTAGTCTTTCTGCTCGATGCATTCTCTCGCTTGGTGTGAGATGCAACGACACAATATGCCAGGCGCATTGCGAGACAGATGCAGTTCGCAAAATGTCGCGCAACAGCGTCACGTCAGTCAGTCATTCGTTTACGCAATCCACCGACGATTCAGTGAGTGTACGGCACACCGAGTGACGATACGCAACACACTCGCGGATTTATGCACCAAACGAGAGTGCATCTCCACGCATCTCTGTGCAAATGCGCTCCGTTTCAGAAACACGCGAAACGCATAAATCACGCAGATTCTAATTTATTCATGAATATTCCTTCGTTACACTAATTGAAATCGTGCAAGTCTCTGAACGTTTATCGTGGACACGTAAACTTATCGGATATTTTATACATTAACCCTTAATGAACGAATACCGCCATACAGGCGACATTATAAATAGTCTAAAACAATTGAATGTCACCATACAGGTGGCGTGACGTGATATAGAAAAACGGCGGGAGGAAGGCGGAAAACACGTAATTATTGCGATACTTGTACTAAAAAAACATGGTACCCACATAGAGAACTGTTGGGAGAAGTATCATAGTCAAAAAAATATAAGTAAGTTTGTATAAGTACATTGTTAATCTGTAAAAATAAATGTATACAAATCTATACATTATATACATACACATACTGGTTTTGTTTCAACTCCCATTATTTTTCTGTAATTTTCACTTCAGTACCCTTTTGTATGGACTTAGGTACCTGTTCATATACTACCTGTTATTAATGAAAATTTCCACAAAATCCAACAAAGCGATATTAATTATGTACTTTTTTTCACTTTGGAAATGAAGCAATTAATTTCTTAAAAAGCTGTCGATCTACTGGGCAATGTTCTGGAAAAATACGCTCGTTTGTGAAGGGTTAATAGATTTAATTAACAACACGTACGAGGTGTTACGGTTCTTGCGGGCTGAACTTCGATTATGTGAGGAGAAATAAAAAAGTCCTTGGTGACTTTGTTACAATATCTTAAATGCGTTGATAGAAAATATCGTTTCCAAATTAGAACTATCAAGGTAGTGAAAGCGGCCGTTTGCTATGTTTTCTGTTTGTTTCTGTTTAAAAAATTCTCTAAATTCACAGGGAAGAAATATGCAGATATGCCAAATCGATCTTGTAAAATATAGCTTACTTAGTCGATCAATATTTTCATCTCCTGATTCCTCTTTCGCCAAAGTTTTTATTTCATATATTTAAATATAGTGAAATTAATGTTGGTATTTCTATTGTTAACACTAAAATTATCGAGGCGATTAACATGAAATCTTCCAAATTTTTTCTAAGAATTCTATGAATTCGTTCATAAATTGAATAATTCATTGATATTTTATAAAACCTAAATTATTACTTGAGTGGCCATTCTCTTTACCTATTGATTTCTCTTTTTCCAAAGTACCTATACTTATTTAAATGTAATAGGTAAAATACCGATAATTTTAGTGTTAAATTGAATTATTCGAGCCGTTAAGTAAATGCAACAATTGGAATTCTATTCGGAAAAATAAGAGAAATTGCCTGCCAATGTAATAAATATTCGTTGCTTCCTTTTTGTTCAGAAGTAACAACTTAATTATTTGAGTACATATCATTTATTTTGTATGAAAAAAAGGAAATATCTTTTGATGCAGAGTAGAATTAGAGAATTGATTAAAAAAATCTGAAACACTAAGAACACTGAAAAATCTGAAATAAATTTAATAAACTAAAAGCTTGCATCTACATAATTATTCCTCTTTGTCGCTAATTATGATTTGATCTCGTCGCGAATGTTATACCGGCATTAAATCAAAATCCGGTCTTGTTTCACCAGATTCTGTAGAATTATCAATCATTTTAGGCGCAAAGAAAAATCTATTATTAAATTAATTCCCTAATACGTTTTCAATCCTGCGTATTATTTTGATTTGATTTGAGTCAAGACGAAATGACAATTAGTGACGGATTTCTTTCAGTCTAAAGTAGTTCATATATTTTTTGCACGTTTTAAGAAGTGACGATTAACCCCTTGCCGCACAATAACAAGTGCTACTCGTATGACGATAAATGGAATAGTCAATTTCGAAATGCTTTAAAAATTTTTTGATCAAAAATACCAGTGGATTCTGATAAAATAAAATTAATTCTAAAATATTCAATATTACGTTAAGTCATTTACTATATCCGAAGTTAGGGGCTAGATTATTATTTTAGTAATTAATTCAGAGTTATTGCACATTTAATCGCAAAAGAAATGGCACGGCAAGGGGTTAAAGACACATAATCCATGTCGACAGAAAATTCTACACTATAAGTATTGTTTATACAAAAGGTATTATTAATTCTAATGGTTCATCAACATAGTACTTTTAGTTACTGAAAAGGAGCACCATCGTGCTTTGTAATAATCAAATGATTATGGCAACTAATGCTCTAACTACAATTGCACCCACTAAAATTTCTAATCGATCAATTATTATATACTTCAGCCGTCCTTGGGGTCGTTTTTTACCTAAATCGAGACAAATTGGACACAACAAATACATATTATTCTCAATGGAGTTATTACAATGAAAAAATAACAAAGATTTTTTGTTTTATTCAAATTGAAAATAGTGGCAGGAAAGATCCTAGGGACTATAGCGTTATTTTTAAAATTTTAGAACAACTAATATCGTTTATATAGTCAATTAAATAAAATATAGTCTAGACTAATCTAGTCAATTTGACTAGTTTCAATTTTTGAAAAAGTCTTCAAAATTGAAGAGAAACCATACGGCAAATATTTCACTTCTATCTGATAAAACATAAATTACTTCACCGTCTAATTTGTCGCTTCATAACACTTTATTCAAAGTTCGTCTTTAATATATTTCAATATAACGGATTTAGCTGCAGTACATAGTTCTAGTTTTAAAGAGCGGATGAAGGTTAAAGACAATTTTGACCTTGCAAATGTAAGTAATTGACAAATATCTAATATTTAAAAAATCTATACGCACTTTTAGCGTGACAATCGTTTCTGATGGCACAAAATGCGTTAATAAATATACTTCAATTGTACGATCACTTCCAAGTCAAATCAGGCGCAATAATAACAGACGGAATTAGAAAACAAAGGGAAAATACGCGGAGTAGTTTAGAGTGAGAACTCGACGTATATTTACAGTTGAAGATGCAGTTACTTCGTAATAACGCAAGCTTGACTCCAATGTGACATTAAATTTACCATTTTACGAATCTCGGTGCCGATTTCACTTAATGAAATAACGGATCATTTTCGCAGACAAAATATCGGCGATCAGCAAATCCTCGTTTGTGAAAGCCTCGTGGAATTTTGGCACCGAATTTCAAAGCTACTGCTTTTTGCAAACGCTTGTATAGAGTTTTCATGATTGCCATCAATTTTCAGGACGATAATATGGAGTAAATAATTTAAATAAATACTCATTGTCAGTGGTGTATGGATTGTTATGACTATTGTTATTTACGTTGTAATGTCTTACTCTTTGTATATGTACAGAAGGTAATGTTTATGAGTATTTTAGTTACTTATACTTTGATTTGTTGCAAAAATCTACGTCCAATATTTACAATCATGTATTTTTTCCGATATATTGTATTAAATATGTGAAACATAGAAAAACACTGACAATTTGGTACTTTATTTATGAAAAATATGTTGTACAACTGCGACATTTGAGATACGTTACCACTTTTCGTGACATCGGAATTAATTAGCCGGCAAAATTGCGATAACACGTGTGTTGCATGGAAGACATAAATTTTGCATCAATTATGAATGTTAGTACAGGTCTAGTTCTGTCGTCTCAATTTGTATGTCACAAACTATAACAAAATACATTTGTATCATTCAAAAGTCCTATTTTGTTTTTAATAATTATTTTATAATATTTGTATTAATTGTCTTATTAACCAGTTACCTTCCATGATTTAAATTTGAGGATTTATTCATTTTCTAAGTCTTTCAGCAATCAATTTAATTAAATATGTTCAAGACAATCTGTTTCAAATGTATTTTTAAGAAATAATTTTCATGATTTATTTTTATTTGTCTGTGTCTTATTTATATCTCTGTTAGAAACAATCAAATTATGAAAAATTTCGCAGTGAATGGGTTAACGCTAGAACTACCAACATTAAATTTATAATTAAAAATTAAAATTATGAAATAAGTGCTTTGAAAAAAGAGAAATCGGGAGGTAGAAAAGATGATGGATGTGGTAATTTGCATTTTATAAGATCAACGTGGAATAACTGCTCTATGAATGTTCCATAAAGTTGTAGCACTTTTGAAAAAAATTGGGAATTTTGATTCGTTTGATAGTTCAAGTGTTAAAGAGATACCTCGTACAATTGGTGTTTTTCAATAAATTTATTAACGTCTTGTAACCGGATAAATATGACAATTATATTAACATCAAAATTATAATATCACTGTCGAAAATAGATGAGGATGAAGGAAATGATAAAAGATACCGAATTTTTATAACTTTCATCATTATTTTCATTAGCAACAGTCCATTAGGGATGAAAAAAAAGCGACAAGTATTTCTTGGACGCAAAATACTTTGTCAATTTAATTATGAAGTTAAATTGCTGCAATAAAATCAACAAAAATATCATTCTTTATAAATGTACGCGTGTTTATTAAGAGCGCCATGAAATTTATAACTGCGTTGAGTAATCCTTTAACTATGCGTGGTTTATTGCTCCGGTATACCAAAATAATATCTTCATGGCTGACACGGTTATATTCGAATATACTGCACATAAAATGGCTTGAAGTTTATGTTTTATCGTCTTCGTATTTTTCGACGTAAGGACTTTTTATCCTTTAAAAAGAACTCCCGTAAAATCGACGGAAATATGAACATCTATACTAAGTGTTTTAAAATACCAACAATTACACGTGCAATTCATTTTGCATTTAATTTTAAAAATATGAAGAAATTTCCATCTTCTGTATAATGTCTTTCTCTAAAAAATAAAACTCATTAAAATACAAAAGATTTCTTTTCAGTCGATAGATTTTTACTTCCTGAAACGACGTCAAAATAAATCGTACAACTATAATCGAATCTCAATAATTGGACTCAAAATCACCTCAACACGAAAAATTTCTTGACGGATTAAAATTGTCTATTCTGGTGTAAAGAAGTTCTAATCATTAGTCTACTTGTTACTTCAAATTATTTGTCAATTGCTTAACAACCGAAATTCGAAAGAATCCTTCGAGATCCAATAATCCAATAAAATAATTATCTCTACGATCTTCATTGCTTATCATAACAATAGCACGTACATTTCGAGCACAAAGGCAAACCTTTGTTACAAATCATCTCATTGCCTGATGGAATTCTTTACAACTGCGCTACACACAGTAAAGTATTAAATTGCTGAAAGAAAAATTTATCATTGGTTTGTAATTTTGATCCATCAAAATGTACAATAGAACTTACTTTATTTGGCCTTCTCTCCCGATTTTTTCGACAGTTTTTACACAATCTCAAGTTATTATACTTCATTTTTCTGTGACAAAAGTTTCTGTCAATTGTTAATGTAAGTCTAGATGTTCAAAGAATAATTTCCTTGTTTTTTTACTATCTTTTTTCGTCTAGAAACTCTCAAAAAGTGTTTTGACAAAACTGTTAAAGAAATTAAACCCTCAAAGAAAATTTAAAACTAAGCCGTCATAGAATTCTATGTTGAGTTTCTCTTATCAGAAAACTCAATAAGATGAAACCTCTACAATTTCGTTATATTTTGCTCTCCCTTGAGTTACAAAATATAGATGTTCGATTGCATTTCCAATTGTCATGATTTACAATGAACGATAATTCAGCAATTTCCAGCGACTAAATTAACTATCTTTGCTTTATTCCCGTTAAACAAAAGGCACGTTTATTTCACGCGTCAGCGGAGAAGCTTCGGCATCGAGAAACGAGGAAATTTCGCGGAAAAGTAGTAAAATTTATGGCACATGTAACAATACATCGTATGTACAACAGGATGGATGTAACTCTCAGAAACATCGGATGAAACATCACCGAGACGTCCGTGCGAATATCCGCAATGCAATCAGATGCACGTTCGATGCATTGCCGTTGCATAGAAAACACTGCGATTGGCCGCAATTTGAACGATTCGGCGACCTTCTGCTTATGTTTGTCCGATCGATGGAGAATCTATGGGGATTCGTGTGTATTCAAGAACGGAAAGTAACTTGGAGGAATATTAATAGCATGGGTGAAAGTTTTTTTCAACTTTGTGACAAAAAAAAATGCACCGAAAGGTATTTGACGGTTGGGATTGAAAGGACTTTCTATCAGTGTGAAAGTTTTACAACGTTTGAGAGAGTAAATAGGGAATGTAGAAGGATTTCACGGTGTCGATGTTTCTCTCTTTGTGGTTGCTGTTGAATGTTGAGAACATAATTACGATAGATTCAGCGGGATTTCACAATTTTTTGCTTATCTTATTTTAAATTGTAGTTAGAAGTATATTTGGGTACAAGTGGTTCTTCACTAGAGTAATTTTAATTTTGTTGCGTGTCAAGTATTTTCTTTAATTAATTAACATTTTCTGTAACACATATGTTCAGTATTCTCGTCGAAGAAAGTATAAATACAATAAATTATAAAATTCATTTCAATGAGCTAATTGTAAGTAGAAAATAGAAAAGGTATTTAAACTCAAAGAAATTATGTTTGAAAAACACATACATCTGTATAATTATTTTCTTTAAATTCCTGTTAAATATCTCACTACAACTACTGCAATCTTTTCAATTAAAGAACATTTCATCATTTTCAAATCAAATATTTAATTTACCGCCTGCATAAACAACTTTGCATACTTAAATTACACATACCAAAACATCGAAATAAAACATTAATTAATTAGCATAGACTGCTTCTTCTATAAGCTCTAATAATTAATTTTTTCACAAAATTAATCCCTTGCTCTACGATTTTTTTCGTGACTGCGAGCGTAATAACTAGAAATTAATTCCTGAAATCAAAAAATCTCACTCATTTCTAACATTTCGTTTAACTAACGCAGTGTTCACAATATAGAAATAATTTGACCGTTACGTGACCAACTGAAATGTTCAACTTAACAGTTTCTAGAAAATTTCAAAATTTTCAATGTCCTTTGTCGCATCACAAGTGGTACACCTTATTATAAGCCAAGGGGTTGTATAACTCAATACACAATTTTTCCCAACTTCAACACACGATAAAAGAAAAATTGCAAATTCATCGAATTCACTATCATTTATTCATTCATATATTATTAGAATTACATTAACACTAGAACTATCGGCTTCAAATCTATCATATTTTAATAAATTAAATAAGTACTTTGAAAAAGGGGGAATCAAGCGGCGGAAAATTTGATCGATTGGGTGATTTATGTTTATTGATATAGACGTAGAATATTTATTCTATGACTCTTATATAAACTTGGAGAATTTTTTGAAAAAATTGTGTACCAGTCATTTTGACTGGTTTGGCAGTTCTAGTGTTAATTTAAAGTACAATTTATCCCATCGTCAAAACACAATGCTTCTTACTAGGACGTTACAATAATACAAAAATTGCAATTTCATCGAATTCACCATCATCTATTAATCCATATATTATTAAAATTATATTAATTTGAAGTACAATTTAGCCCATCGTCAAAACACAATGCCTCTTACTAGGCCGTCACAATAATACAAAAATTGCAGTTTTATCTAATGCACCATCATTCATTCATACATATTACATTACTAGGATTACATTAATTTTGCGGAAAAATTAATTGATGAAAGAATTGATATATATAAGGAAAAAAATTGAAAAAGGAGCGCAATCCTTCATCTGGCAGAAGGAAGAACAGAAGAAATCTTGGAAGTGAACCTTTGGAAGTAAGAGTCGAGAGAGGCGTTTAGATGGTATCGCAAATATCGCAGCGAGATCGCGGTTGAAAGAGGTCTGTCTATGTCAGGAACGTAACTCTTTAGATGCCTCCCCCACCCATAAGGCAACACCTAACTCAACCTCTACTAATTACGCAACAGTTAACCTGCACTACCTGTCACGAGCGACTCTTTTTCCTCGACTGACTTTCCGAGAGTCATCTCGAAGGAATGCTAGATGCTTTACGTTCTTCGAACAATTATCGTACTTGGGGTTGATCCACGGGGCATCATAAAAGATAATGGGGTTGAGGATTCGACCAAGATACTTCGAACTAATTAGCACTGGATTTATCACTATGGAGATAATAAATTTTTTTTTCTATATTTTCTGAACTTTCTAGCACTATCCTTTTTCATATTGTGATGCAAAATGGAATGATTCGATTGAATTAATTTGTAGTAGTAGGATTTATATATTAATGAGATTAATCGCCGGCAATTTTAGTGATAAGGAATTGATTTTTAAGCGATCAGAAATATTTTATAATTTTCTTCATCCTGATCTCTTGCTACTAATGATGTCACTACAGTCGGTTCTAAATTTTCGCACATAATTGGTTCCTGAAAATATGTATGAATGTTGAATGTTCCAAAGTAGAATATAGGAAAAATATTAAAAATTGTATGTTACTGTGGTTTCTTTGTGAACATGAGATTTTCTAACATATAGTAGGAAATATTACAAATAACATTACAATGTTAAAAAAAAAACTCTTGTAAGTAATCTGCGATTACATGGAAGGAAACATTTTTTGCAATAGTGACAAATATTTTTAAAAAATTGAATTTTTAAAAACATGCGAAATAGCAAATTGTGCGAAAGTCAAGGGCCACCTGTATAACTTTTATTTTTATTGGGTGAAAACTTGTTAACACTAATAACTGTCCCATACGCGGACAAATTTTTAAGAAACAGGGAATGGAAATTTGTTATATTTTGTATTATTAACACGTTGTTGTTTCTAATATTTTCAATATTAAATTGACAACGTCCTGCATATCTTTCTGAGAAATAATGATCGTTAATTTATAACCTGTCGAATGACGGAATCCGGAAGTAACAGGTATACGTGAAGTGCTGATACGGTTAGCGTTAATACCTATAAAACAATACTGCTTAATACAAGAAAGAATCGTCCGAATAAAAGCAATTAGTAAGAATAAATAAAGATTTTTGAATGAAACAAATATATATTGCTATATTTCGTGACATATAAACTGAGACGATGGTGCTAGATGTATACTAATATTCATAATTGATGCAAAAAGAGCACCGTATTTTCGGAATTAATTAAATAAAATAGAACATATTGAATAAAAGCAAATGCTAAAAAATCCGGTTAACTGACGAAGCCACACTGAGGAAACACAAAATTGCAATGTAAAATTTGCAAAAAGGAGAAACATTTTGCAAATTGTGTAACCATTTATAAATTGTATACTATAAACAGACTGCGGATTTTTTATGCATTTATGACAAATTTAATACGGCTAAAATATACAAAAAGGACACAATATAAAAATATAGCTAAAATATCCAAAGTATGGTATTTGTTGTAATATTTCTTGAGTGCAATAAATCCCTAGATAGGTTTTCCTATCTCACCTGCATTTGTGAAACTCGAAATTTCCATAAACATCCGCAGTCTAACTATAAATCTTATTATCTTAATTAAGGTAACAATTTATTTCCCCATCTATTATAACCTTCCCTCAAAAGACACAAATCCATGCAGCTTCTCAAAATCACGCAATTCCAGAAATAACATAAAATTCTTCAAGAACAATTCCCATCTATCAAAATCCTCCATCAATAACTCCAAAAATCATGACAACAACTCTCCCAAGAGCAATATCGCCATAAACGAAAATTAACGCGTGAACGTATAAAATAGAAGTGAATTTAAAATCAATCATAAACAAAAACAAACAACACCGACAAAAACAATCAAAAACCAAGGCAACACTCCGATCTCCGCTGTCGAAGTGGTATTTTAAACTTAGCCTCAGGCCGGATTCGTTCGTTATCAAACACGTACGATGACATCACGGACGACATTAAAATTTCACGAGCGAATAATAGGCAATGCTTTTTTTTTCTTCCCCCAAGGCGACTCTCTTTGACCGTTTTAATGTAAATCCGACAAACTAGATTCATAGAAACATGTGACCGAAAGCTCGTTGATATTCCGTCCATTGCGCGAAAAAACTTCGCCCGTCATCGACGTCATTATCGCGACTGTGTTGTCGCTAGAGTCTTTGTCATCGTTATCATTGCGCAACGAAGACCACCGAGGACGAGGCAACGCGTAATCGTGCCGCTTGGAGAACGTAGTCGAGCTCGGTCGAGCTGTTTGACTTTACCTGCTCGACAGAAACGCGAGAGATTTCCAGCTGGTAACGTAACGATCCCAGGGAAAGAGAGGAAAGAGGAAGGACGAAAAAAAAACGTTCATTAGGAGCGCTCGTCGTTGTTGACGTTGACGAGACGCCGGTTTGACACCTACGGCGCTCTGACGATGAACTTTGACGAGACGGCGATGATGTCTTATTGTTGGACACGTGGTAGTTTAATGAAGCGTAAACTACAACGGGTATTTAACACTTTAACGCGCGTGTATGTTAATAAACTCGTTCGGGAAGTTCTAATTTGTCGGGGGCGTTCTCTTTGATCGACACTTTTTCTGTTATTATTTTTCTTGTGGTAATGGACGTTGATTTTCTATTTGTTGCTTTTTGGTGGTTCAATTTGGAGGTTTAGGTGGGTTTGTAAATAGTGAATTTTCGTCGAGGTTTATTTTCCTACATTTTTTTCCTCGAGACAAAACTGGCCCAAACGAGATGTTTCCCTTATGTATTTGTTAAAGTTCACTACTGTGTTATGTAATCTTGTGATTGAAAAACATGTATTTATACTCTCGTGCGTAAGGGCATTTGTATTTTCTTTTTGTCAATAAAGTTATTATTATTATTATTATTATAAATAGTGAATGGATGGGGTATGGATTATGTAAGAAGAGTATTGTGCGACTTATTTTCCATGCATGGTCTTCCATTTTCTCATCGTAGCATATCTTTCAAACAGTTACAAAAAAGAATTGTAGCTATGATACGTGTACTTGTATGAGTGCAACATGAAAAAGTCTCCAAAGATGAAGTTGTGGAATGTATTAGGCTTTATTTCCGTTATATCGCAACTTCTCTTCTTTCGTTGTAAGTATTATCCTTGGTACTTAATATTTCGTTGTTTAGATATGATTTAAATTGAATACAAACAATTTGATGCAACTTTCGAAAGGGTTTGCGCAAAGATCCCACGACACATGGGATTTGAAGTCGCGGTTTCCGCGTGGGAGTCGGAGCCTGTACTCTGCGTGAATGCAGCTCCCTTTTATTTACTTTGTTGTTCAAGATAAATGCATCCTGCGTGACTGATATGATCTTTTAAAACTCACTTGTCGGAATGGAACTTATTAAACTGCGCTTTGACTAAATAGTAATTCTTGGCTGCGTTCAGATTGGGAAAGATTGAAATATTTAATTTCTCATGGATACTCTTTAGGGTTCGTATGATTTTTCTAACTAATTGCCGGCTAAATTGCGTTGATTTTGTAGAATTTTCTAGGGGTTGTCATTTATTTATATTTGATAACGACGCCTATTGGTAAATATCAACTGTTTGAAGCGTGTGATAATGGAGGTACTGACAAATTAGATGTTTAGAAATTAGAAAAATCATGTGCAGTGGTCAATTTAACCATTGCAGCTAACTATTATAAAAGTGTAAATGTTGTGACATTAAAAAAAAAGATTGTAGCACTAACCACCGAGCCAAATAATGAAAAAATAAAGGTTAGTGTTATTAATCAGCTAACTTGAAATATTTGAACGGTATTTAACACTTTCCCGACCGGTATTTTTTAAACATCCTATCCACTTCTGATCGGTCACTTGCACGCAAATATTTCCCTGATATTGATATCTCTTCGAAAATTGCAAAGTTTCTTCACTCAGTCCTTGGCACAGTTAACCGCAATGATAAATAATAATTTATTAATTGCCGTGGCGACCAATTAATAAGTTAAAAGTTCAAAAGTGTTGGACCCGAAAAGCCGATTAATCGGCTACCGGTCGGTAAAGTGTTAAGTGAATATAAAAAATCATTGACGAATTCCAAAATCAAAATAAAGACAATGGAAAATAAAATGCGATAAAAAGGTCTAAATAGTATAAAATGTCAAAGGACTAAATATGTTAATGTAAACGAGAAAAGGGAGGTCTATGGACATGAGTTCTTCGTAATCAAGATTTTTATCATGACTAAAAATTATGTTTCAAGAAAATTCACGGAATTGCATGCTATGATAACCATATGGATCGTTACATTGTACCATATTAAATTCTATGTAGCAGAAGTATATGAATTTTTAGAATGTAGTCGTAATGGCGCCAAAAATTAAATGGGTTATACAACGGAAAAGGAAGAGACGTTGTTACTTTCACGATACAATGTGAAATGGTATAATTTACAAAAAATGGCAGAATTAAATACCACCAATAACGATTGCCGTGATCGTAAAAATAAAACTTGAGGATTGAGTCGTCATTAAATGAAGTTCTTCAATTCCGATCGTTGCATCAGAGTGTAATCTTAATTGATTATTTCGTCAGGAGTTACGAATAAAGAGCGTCATTGTTCAACGTGTCATCCGCAAAAATACTTTAGCATTTTAATTCACTCATAAAATGCCGATGCAGTTTCACTTAATTACGGTGATAGCAATCGTTGTTAATGATTTCGTTAAACGGAGAGGAGATTAATTAACACTTTTAGCCTGTAATATTGAAACGAACATATTTTTAACCTTATGGTTGTAACCACTCCTACAGTAAAAGAATTAAAATAAAATTACTGACAAATCAAATTTATTAAACCCTTGCTTTGCAATAACACGTCTCGTTTCGTAGCGAAATTAAACTAGAATTTAGAATACTAGATTGAGAGACTGGAACACTAGATTTACAAGCGTTATATTTAAATATATGTATTAATCTTTTTGCCTTAGGATTTCAGAATTAACACTAGATTTACGGAGCAAATTTGGCTCATTCAAAATTTGATTACTATGTATATATATAATATATTGATTTGTTAATTTTTAAAATAATAAATCTTTCATTTAGATTGATTTGAAACTAATTTCTTTGCAAAACACTTCAATTTTCTAGTATCTGCCAAATTGGCTTACTTCCGAAAAATAGGTATATCAATATCCGTAAATCTAGTGTTAATATTGATCTATCACTGATTACCGATATACCGATAAAAGTTTAACGTCTTCTGATCTACTGATATTTTCAATTTAACGATTTTTGGAAAACTTGAAAATTTTCTATTCCATTTACCGCGTCACATGTGCTACATGTTATGGTAAAGTAAGGGATTAATCAAGAGCTTTGAAAGAAGGGATCAACCGGCAAAGAACATGATCAATTAAGTAATTTGTATATTACAAGATACATATGAAATATCAACTGTACTTCGCCTCTGTAAATTTGGAACTCGTTTCTAAAAAAAAAAGTACGAATCCGTCAATTTGACTGCTTCCACAGATCTAATGTTAAGAAACTTTTAATTTTCTGAAAACTGTCACAGTTGAAAAACCAATGGAACGCGAAACAATGAAATCATTTCAATGTCATTTGTTATATTCAAAAGTATATATGTAACATAAAAAAAAAAAGATTGTTACCTTTGCACTCAACTAATTTAACGCTTAGCTGTTAAAGACGCAGTGAGAAAGTGAATCGTAGGATAAGAGATTCATTAAAATGTACAAGTCTAAATTTTCGATAATATTTTCCATACATAAAAAGCTACTGTCATAGTTCGCAAGTACTTGCACTACCAACAAATTCCAAAATCCATCGAAGTATATCCATGCATAGCTTTAATTTTTCTATGTAATTACTATACGATAAAATCATATCTAAAACTCTAATTCTCAAGATTAAAAACAGTACTGTATTATTACACGTTTAACAAATACTAGGGGGAGCAGAAACTAACGTCGTTTCGCTAGATACTTTGCTCGAAAATCAATTGATTTTTATCGATCCGGCATTATAAACTTGGACACCAGATGGAAAAAAATTGTTGATAACGAGAATGTGTATATCATACATTAAAAATAAAAGCTTTTTGTAAATTTATTTATTGAAATTTAATTGAAAAAACGACATTACTTTCCCCGTAATAGTAAAAAAAACAACGTCAAAGTTTTATAGTATTTCGGGATAGAGAAAGAGTTAAAAAAAATAAGATAGTCGTGAAGCTCGTTCCTGTTACTGTGGACATGCAGAAAAAACGACAGAACGTCCAAGAGTTGCGTTTACTTAAAACTTTCCAATTACAGTGCAACGAGTCGACGCAACTACTTTATAATTGCATGTGTTTAGAAGCGACATTCAAGGCACACCCAGCAATCAACTGATAAAACGAAAAATATTTCTTCGAATGGCGCATTAAACACAGCTCCATTAGACTGAGTGGAAATTAACGTAAAAAAAAAGAAAGGAAAAAGAAGAATGAAAAAATCCCAATGTTAATACCAGAATGAATTGCAATACCATTGACATTTCTCACGCGTGGATGACAAAAATGTAATGAATACCGTACAGATACCGCCAATAACCTTTTGCACTTGGGTATATGAGTCAGCATCATCGATTTATGACTCATCGATATTACCATCTATGGAAAAATAAACAAACAATATGATACAGGATGCACGCATCCTTATGAAAATCTCTGGTTTCGTAAAAAAATCTTTAACCCTTTGCAATCCAGCCATCGTCGGTGGGATATTCTATGATAAATCATAGATGGAACCAATCTCGGCTTTGATTTTCATCTTATTGTTCATCACTCATCTTTCTTTTATATTTTTTTAGCTTACACAGATATGACAAATGCAACTAGGTGCTACTGCTTTGGAGGGTTTTAACACTAAAACTACCGACGTTATATCTACTAAAATTTAGATTTATTTAACAAGTATTCTGTAAAAAGATAAATTAAGAAGTGAAAGGATTAGTTAATTAACTAATTTAGGCTTTATATGATACAAGTAAAATTTTTACTTCTCGGCTCCCTTGTCAATTTAGATAGTTTTAAAAAAAAAAAAAGAACTGGTCATTATGACCGGCCTGGTAGGTTTAGTGTTAAATTACCAAAACTACACTACACTTTTAAGCCCTTTTTTAAAAGGTACCTTTCTACTTGTTTGAATAAGTTACATTAATTTTTGATAAAATGTTCTATTTCTTACTTAAAATCATTAATAATGGATTGGTCAGGCGCGACTGAGTAGCCTAAGTGAAAAACTAATCGTTGATTTTCATTGCTCAGCATGAACATGAACGTAAAATCAACGACCGGTCCCTAGGGACTGATGTGACCCTTAACGTGTTAACATTAAAACTACCGACGTTGTATCTACTAAAATTTAGATACAATTAACATCTACTGTAGAAAAAGAGAAATGGAGAGGCGAAAAAGATAATTAATTAATTAATGTAGGTTTTGTAAGATAGAAGTGAAATATTTACTTCACGGCTTCTCTATAGATTTAATTAATTGTTGAAAAAAATTGGGACCGGTCTTTTGACCGGCTTAGTAGGTTTAGTTTTAATAGTAAGTTAGAAAAAAATGTCAAGAGATGACGGAGAATTTGAACTGGGGCCCACTGATTGCCAGTTCGAACCGTCACATCCTTATCTCTCTCATTCATTTTTTTTTCGACGATAAAACTGTAACTGTAAATGATGTGGAACACTTTGGTTACAAATGTCAAATAATTAAATTAGGTGTAACGAAATGATCCTCATAAAAGTTGGAGATAAGAATATATCGGGTTAAAGGCGCTTGTATCTAATGTGTTTGAGACAAATTCTTGTTAGCTCTGACAGATTTTTTCTTGATTATAACTCCGTAAAGTGTCTCTTTTCATACCTTAAATTGTATCGAAGAAGAATTATTATTATTTATTTCACTATTTCAACCTTAGTACTCTAGCAATATGATAATGATGGCCACCAATGACTTCTATAGTATTTAATCTATTAATCATCATAGTTAAAATAAATAGGTACATTGAATGATAAGTGAAGTAGTCAAATGAAATTAATTTCTATTAACTGGTAAGAGATTGGAAAAATAACCGGGACTATAGAGACTTAAATAATTATTATTCGAGACGTCAAAATTCGTGAAGGTTAAGCAGATCCGAAAAAAATTTTCAGAGACGTAAGATTAATGCTGTGATTTACAAACAGAACAACCTGCCTCGTTTTAATCGGTTCACCGAAATATCCAGGTGATTAATGACACTGAAAAATGTGTCGCATAAATCTAGCTCACCTTTGTTTTACATCGAAACAATTTCAAGGTCATCCGTGTCTGTACAAATAGCCATATACCTCTTTTTGTGTTATGCATTTCCCAGAAGAAAACTTTCACCTTATATATCTTTACTGATGGATTAATTGGCAAAGCAGATGATCTTTTAAGTAATTTCCATGTTATAAGATAAATGTGAAATATCTATTGTAGTCTCTACAAATTTGAAAAGGCATTTTTAACACGTTGAACGCCACCGGTATTTCGCTAGTTTTGCCATTTTTACTGAAATGAAATTTCTACCGAAGTGAAGATGAAAGTTTCTCTATTAAAATTACATCTTTATAAAGCAGAAACTTTAAAGATAGTGACAGTTAGATATTCAGCAGATCTTTATCTTTTGAGTGTCGATATTAAAATATTCAATACGATAAAAAATTTATAAATATTGAAATTTAAACATTACATGAAATTTAATTGAATTCAATAGGGTCGGTCACGGATGGCCCCCATGGCAGTCAAGTGTTAAAATGGTAGCAATCCGTCAATTTTACGGCGTCTATAAACCTAGTATTAAATAGCAACATACACAAACGTTAAATAAAGTACTATTGAATATTTACTTATTTTTACCTTTAACGATTTTGTTCTACAAAGATGTGATTTTAATAGAAATTATGAAGATAGCGAAACTATCAGTGTCATTGAACGTGTTAAAAAATCGGGAATAGAAAAATTCTACAGTATAAATAGGAAAAAAAAACATTGTTTTAGGTTCGAAGATATCGAATTACGAATAATGAATAAAATGCAGTACAATTTATTGGAAATTTAAATGCAGAAAGTGAGTCTTTCCATTCCCATAGGTCCACGCAGACTCGGCTGGCCGTTTGCAGCCGAGGCACCGATTTGTTTTCTGAATTTATGATCGTCGAAAGCCGAGCCAAGGAGATGACTCGGAGTATTCGGTCGACGTTGCTATAAATTCGAATCCAGAAAAACGTGGTCAACGACGTTGCACGATTGCAAATTACCGGAATGTTTAATAATACCCTAATGGCTCTCCTCGTCGGCGTAATTGTAAAATAAATGTTCAAACGAGTATGATAAATCGATTAATATGTAACGTGAAAAGTAGAAGGAAGAAAAGTTCGGAGAACGTCTCTTTTGGAAATGTGAATTCTGTTTTAGTGGGAGGATTCAGAATCGAAAAACTTCAGAAGCGAACTTCAGCTTTCAACCATCGATACTTCCGTTCGAGTTTCCGGAGGAATTCTCAACGTGAGCGGCGATGGAAAGTTTTCCAAAATTTCACGATGCCCTATCTTCGTGAGGAACTTTTCAATCGTAGTGCAATCACGTGTAAAATAAGTATTTATGTTATATATTTAAATAGGAAATAATCAGAAAGGAATGACAATAGAAATATGAGCTTATGTCGTCATCATTGATTTCTTTTTGAAATGTAAAGAAATTGTAATTTTCTATAAAGTACTGCTTAAAAAAATTTCGACAATCTTTTTGGATAAAGTACGCGATGTCTAATAATAAAAAATAATAAAAAGACAAGAACCTTTTTGTTTCTATACGTAAAATATAGTAATTAGTTTACAATGAATATCTTTTTTTTACTAATACAATATTCATTTTGACTTTTTACATTTTGCAACTTGTTATAAAATTTGTAAAACACCAGTTTACATCCAAGGCAATACATTTTGATTGTTACTTAATAGTAAAACTTGCATTTGTACGCACGATTTACAAAAGAATTATCAGAACGATAAATAAGATTTGTTATTCTTTGAGAGCTTCGATTGAATCTCCACAATTTGTTATTAAAAAAGTACTACAGATTCTAACAGTTCCGGTATTCCTCGACCAAGTTTCAACTTATATACTTAAGATGCAACAAAACTTCACCAAAGACAATCTAGAATAAACACAATGGAATCACTGATAATATCAAACCTCTGTGAAGTCCACAAGTCCTTAACACTAGATTGCCGGACCGAGTAAATTTAAAATATATATATAACTTTTTTTAACCCTGTATGGGCAATTGTAACACAAGACATATATAGGCTTCTATTTTTCAAAGTCAAGTTCCTAACATTGCCACATATTACAATTTAGTCCATGAAAACCATGAAATTCCTTCCAATTCAATGCCTAAAAATCACATTAAATCCATTATTCATAATTGTATTAGGTGTACAAATTAATTCTCGGTCTTTTTGACTAACTTTGACATTTATTTATAACAATGTTGATATAAATTCAATATTAAACATAATCTTCTTCATTTTCTATATGTTTTTGATATCTTTCAGGTAATTGTCGGATTCCAGATCGGAAAAATGATAATGGTTCACATCAATGAAATCATTGAGGCAGTTATAGACCTGTTCAACTTACTTGAATTGAGAATCAGTTAGGTGTTGTTGTAGGGATCGAAATCGGTGGTCATTTGAAAAAATCAAAATCAAAATCGAACAAATCATTTCTTTCGCCTCTGTAGCGTTCCTTTTTTTAGTTGAAATGCGAAAAGAAGACAGTGCCTTAAATGTTGCTTATCGAATGACATCCCCTCTACACATGATTTTTCACGTTATGTCTGGAGTAGAGTCATGCGATATATCTTATTTTAAAGCTAACAAATGGCGCTTTAGAATGACTATTCAAATTTGGAAAAATTCTTATCTGAATAAGTTTTGTGGTCAATGAAATCCGGGGGCCGAGAATTAATTTGTACACCTAATATTTTCATAATTTCTAATTATTAATAATAAATAATTACTAATGTTCAGATATCATAAAAATTCTGACTAAAGTAAAAAAAAGTTTTACCTTTCAATAGAATTGTGATAGATATGCAAATACTAATTCCGTCCCCTCTTCACTCCTTCCAAAAATCCATCTATGCTATACCTATTTTGTCGCATATAAGTCCGACAATCTATTCTCAAAACCCCATACAAAAACCCGTCACATTTCAAAACCTTCGTCCAACCAGAAACTTCAAATCTTCAAAATCCATCTACCAAACTTCTCTACCATCCCGAATTAACAACACAATAAATCATCCCGTTCTCCAGCATAAACCCAACCATATTCCTTTCGCTTAATTTATTCAAACTCCGTTAAACAAGATTCGGCATTTTCTTCCACCTTCAACTTCCAAACGCAATTTCCTCCCGCTGCGTGTCTCGATGCGAGCAGGAGCGAGAACTTCCGAGAAAATCTCACAATACCTTATCCATTTCTCCGACGAACTTTCAAGCCCGAAGGCAAGCGCAACGAGGAAGAAACTCCAGGATAATAAACTCGAGACAGCATCGAAGAAGTCAAAGGCCGTCCGCGAACGAAGGTGGTACACGGTTTGCCTGGCTGTCCGCGGACCCGTTGGAGGTAATGGAGGAGAGGGCCCGGGCCCTTTCATCGCGAGGGAGAGCGATTTGTTTGGCGGATTTACGGGCGACGAGCGAGGCACGAGCCAAGGAGGAGCCTCGAGTTGGACGTTCGGTCGGAGTCGGTATAAGTTTAAATTGGGAATGGCGGGCCAGGAGGCCGTCATGCGGGAGGCGCGATGGTATTTTTATCGAGCTAAATATAGGTAAACCTCCTATACGGAACGCCATACCAGCGCCGCCGGTAGAGAGAGAGAAAGAGGGATAGAGAGAAAGAGAGAGAGAGAGAGAGATTCAGAGCCACAGAGGGTCGGGACGTAACTACTCGTTAACGGGCCGCACCGCGTACCTCTGGTACCCTGGGGTGTCCCGCGACCGCAAAAGAGCTTCCGCAAAAAAGGACCAACAGCCGGACAGAACCTGAGCCTTGATTAATTTTCAATCGACGCCCGACACCAGGTTTCCTACCGTGTATCGCGAATGTGTTAACATATTCGGTCACGAAACGCGTACTTTTCGCGGTTTTGTTTGGGGTTTGTTTGAGAAAGTTGGCTTGTTATGTTAATCATTTTTTTTTTATTGGCCTGGTTTCACGTTTGGTAGATCGTGAAGGAGAATTTTCTAAATGGCAAAGCTCTATCTTAGTCTGGAGAGGATTAGTGGTTGTTGGAAGGTGATAGGTGCCAGTTGAATTTCTTTTTGTTAGGACTGGGATGAAATTTGTGTGATAGAATTGAATCTTGATTAATTTTCAATCGATTCCAGATACCAAGATTCCTACCGTGTATCGCGAATGTGTTCACATATTCGGTCACGAAACGCGTACTTTTCGCGGTTTTGTTTGGGGTTTGTTTGAGCAAGTTGGCTTGTTATGATAATCATTTTTTTTTATTGGCCTGATTTCGCGTTTGGTAGATCGTGAAGGAGAATTTGGTAATTGGCAAGGCTCTATATTACTGTGGAGAGGATTAGTGGTTGTTGGAAGGTGATAGGTGCCAGTTGAATTTCTTTTTGTTAGGACTGGGATGAAATTTGTGTGATAGAATTGAATCTTGATTAATTTTCAATCGATTCCAGATACCAAGATTCCTACAGTGTATCGCGAATGTGTTAACATATTCAGTCACGAAACGCGTACTTTTCGCGGTTTTGTTTGGGGTTTGTTTGAGAAAGTTGGCTTGTTATGTTAATCATTTTTTTTTTATTGGCCTGGTTTCACGTTTGGTAGATCGTGAAGGAGAATTTGCTAATTGGCAAAGCTCTATCTTACTCTGGAGAGGATTAGTGGTTGTTGGAAGGTGATAGGTGCCAGTTGAATTTCTTTTTGTTAGGACTGGGATGAAATTTGTGTGATAGAATTGAATCTTGATTAATTTTTAATCGACTCCAGATACCAAGATTCCTACCGTGTATCGCGAATGTGTTAACATATTCGGTCACGAAACGCGTACTTTTCGCGGTTTTGTTTGGGGTTTGTTTGAGAAAGTTGGTTTATTATGTTAATAATTTTTTTTATCGGCATGGTTTAACGTTTGGTGAAGGAGAATTTGCCGATTGGTAACTCTGTTGAGAGTTAGTTTGTTGTTGGAAGGTGATACGTGTCAGTAGGACTTCTTTTTGTTAGGACTGGGATAAAATTTGCATGATAGTATTAGTGGTAGTTTCTGTTAATTCTTGATGATATTAGATAGTAACTTCCTCGGTGTCGTATGTCTTTTTCTTATGGGATGTTAAGGCTTTTACGATAAATACGTAGATATGTTTTATGCTGATTATATGAAATTCTCTGGAAGTTTCAATGTTCCTTTTCTGATTTCATTACTTAACTCTCTATAGTCCGAATTTTCTGTAGCACGTGAAAATCAGTTGCACGATAGCTCATTAGGAAAAGATAAACACACTGTTATAAATAATAGATCTAACTTGATTTTAAAACATTGGATTGTAAAGAATTTCATGATTTTTAAGAGCTAAATTATAGTACGTCACAAAGTTAAGAAACTTTAAAGAATAAAAGCTTAGATTTGTCTTCTGCTACATCAAAGTTATAAGGGCCCATGGAGGGTTAAGTCTCTTGGATTTTATTTGTCATAGGCTTATATCACTATTATTTAAACATATTATTTATTATGGCTGCCTTAACTCTTTCGTTAAAGTGTCGATTATAATCGACATCGAATTGTACCATTCCTGTAAATTATCTCTTGATTATGTTGACTCTTATTGGATTAATCCAACTCAAAGTAGATTTTGAACGAATGGAACTTTTTGTGAACGAATATGTTTTTTTACTGGACAGTGGAATAGTTATGCGATAAGAAAGTGTTGTAACAAAGAATCTTTTTTGGCGTGTGCACTCTTATTTTGACGCTGTGTCGAGCCCTCGTAACGAAAGAGTTAATTCCTTTTTGCTAGCAATTCTATATGAGATGTTAAAATATCGAGATCTCCGGTTAAATCAAATTTAATTTCAAAATGTAACAATGATAAGAAATAACCGTTGTAACAGCAGATATAACAATAACAGAAATATCTATATAACATTTCCTCATCGTGCACAAAATTGATTAGAATTTAGTTAAAGTAATTCTACACGAAATTGTTCTCTATACAGTTGTCCCCATTTTTAGCTATCTCTCGCAACTGATAGAATAGCAGGAAAAACTACTTAACACTAGAACTAACAAACAAGTCAAAATGACTCGTTCCCAATTTCTTCTAAAAGTTCTCCAAGTTTGTAGAACGGTCGTAGAACAGATATTCTACGTTGATTTTATAAAATACAGAATTACCAAATCTATAATCTTTTCCATGTTTTGATTTTCCCTTTTTCAAAGGACGTATTTACTATATTAAAATATAATACATTTGACGCCAGTAATTCTAGTGTTAAGTTATGGAGTAAGAGACTATTTATCTATTCTAGAATTCCTTTGTAGTTATTATAAACTGCATAAGATTTTTGTTATTAATACTTTTTCTTCTAAAATAGAATCAATGAGATTCACTGGAGCGGTAAGTAATGTTATGCTCGTTTACTTTAATTAATGAGACAATCGAATCACTCAGGTGACTCGATCGAAACGAATAAGGAACACGGAGGCCAAATCCTGACATCGAATCGTCGTTTAATTACGTTCTTTAATTTCCAAGCGTTGCGTCAGATTCGAATCTGAATTAATAATAATATCAACGATAATAAAAAAAAAAGCAGAAGGATATGGACGGATAAGAAATGCGATAAAAAATTCGAGGTACTAATTAATTTCCGTATCCAGACACGCGAACTATCGTTTCGAATCTCAATAGTGCTCTATTGGGATTACATTTTAGTACGTCTCAAACGGCTCAATAAAAGCTTCGCTTCATTATTTATTTCCATGCGTGCGCCTTACTAATTGCGAATAAATTTCATGCACGTTTAGTGTAATATAAATGCTTCAAATTGCTCGTTAGCATATACAAGCTTATCTTTATCGACGATTGTTTTTGCAAGCATAGATTTCGCGTAGTCGGAATAACTCAACGTTTATAACACTTTAGCCTTCCAAATTGACGCTAATTATCATTGAAAAATTATTTTCCAGGATGATCAAACGAATTGCGATTTAAACTTTGCCATCGATTTTGAATATATTATAAATGTACACTAATGAGTACAGCCGTTATGTTTTGAAAAAACGATTAATCATTTGAACATCAATTAATCCATGGAAAAAGTAAGCTTTTATTATGGTAAATAAAATTGATTTCACATTCAGATCAATTTGCATGCGAACTCTTAGGCGAAATTACTCATTAACGACAAAAGAAATATTTAAATAGTATTCTACATTCAACGTGTTAGCTAATTAACACTAGAACTACCGATTGTGAAGTCAATATATTTAAAAATATTAGGTAAATAGTTACAAAAAAAGAGAATGAAATGCACAGGAATCTGAAGTAAGCTTTTATTATGGTAAATGAAATTGATCTCACAATCAGGTCAATTTGCATGCGAACTCTTAGGCGAAATTAGTCATTAACGACAAAAGAAATATTTAAATAGTATTCTACATTCAACGTGTTAGCTAATTAACACTAGAACTACCGATTATCAATTCAATATATTTAAAAATACTAGGTAAATAGTTCCAAAGAAAGAGAATGAAACACATAAGAAACTAAATTGTTTTAGTCACTCACATTTTACAAGGTAGATACAGAAAATTAAGATGTAGAAAGTTAAGCCTCAAAAATTTCAACAAGCTTTTAAAAAATTCTTAAAAAACTTGACGATATTTGTCCGTACTCCATCAATCAAATCGATGAATCGAAGCAGTTGCACCCTGCAGTTGAAAAAAAAATAGTACGCAGCTAAGGTAGCAAACTATGTCTGACTCTCACTCGCTGAAATAACTTTCGTGAACAGGCAAGTAAAAATAATAATTGTATTCCGTTCAGTTTCAAAATTCTCACGTTGTTTCGGCTAAAATAGAGCGACTACATTTAGGACTTTGTACAAACTGCCGAGTTGAAAATTTAAGACAAAATTATCATTACAACAGACACAAGACCTTTAACACTAGAACTGCCAGCGTTGATTCTATTATATTTCAATATATTAGATAACTACTTCGGAAGCAGAGGAATCATGAGATAAAAAAGATGATCGATTCAATAATCTTTATCTTATAAAATTATCGTAAAATATCTGCTCCATGACCCTCCTATAAATTGAAATTTTTGGAAAACACTCTGAACCAGTCACTTTTTAACAAGTCACTTGTATAGTAGTTCTACTTGTTCTACTGTTAAGTAACTTTCTCGCCATCCATTCTATTTGAAATTACAAAACATACCACAACTCCAACAAATTTTTCTTTCAACAATACGCAAATTATCTTCAACTATCCCATACCCAAAACCGAGAAACATCTAACAAAAGGTTAAAATACAGCATTTCGCAACCGCTACCACCCATAAACGATCCAACAACCCCCGAAGCAACGTGAAGATAAAAAGAAGTGACAATCGAGAAACAATCTCAACGAAAGAGGTACAAAACGTCACGGCCCATTAAGCCAACCGATTGCGATCATTATTGTGCATTAGCAGCCGCAGTCGAAAGTTCAAACATTTTCCTCCGAAAAGCAGCCAGAGACTGCGGGCAAAACGACGGCCCGTTATTGCCTCTAATTCGACCTGATTAATCTTAATGTGTCATTTGCAGCGCATTATCAAATCCAATGGCCGGCCGTTACTCGTTGTTTATACTTGTCATTTATGTTTTGATCGTGGTCGAGGTACGATTTTTGGGAGCGATTTTGAGCAACCCGTTAACGTGCCACGCTGTGTAATCGCAGCTACCATATCCCGGTATCCCGCGACCGCAAAAGAGCCTTCGTGGAGGGTGCCGAGAGGATGTAATTTGAATTCGATTCGGGAGCGATTCGTTCCTCCGTAACCCGACGTCCAACGTGGACAACGAGTACATCGCTTCAACGTGGCGCACCACTGAAACGATGTGGGTTTTTTTTTGTCTCATCCCCCACCTCACTCTCGTACACGCATTATTTTTCACCTGGAAGCGCGGTTATTGACACGGATGTCGGCGATAAAAATTGATCGACACCGCGCATCGGATTTTCGTGTTTCTTTCTTTGTGGAGGGAACGGATGATTGACGGTGACTATTAACTTCACGGGTTTGGACGATGCCTTGCGCGATGGAGGAACTCGCGGAATTGCGAAAATTTGGGTGCGTGAGAATTGAGAGGGAGGGATGTATTTATTGTCATTAGATTAGGAATATTTTTAATACTTTAATTCGACCAGTTATCGACTTAGAAATAGTGGGGTAGATATTTTGAATTTCAGTGTTTTAACTGTGCTGTTCTGCTCGGATCTATATGACTGTGAATGGAGATTATATTTTAACAGACATTTCTAAGTATTAGTTTTTGATATTCAATGTATTTAATACTTAAGATTACCTGGTTGTATATTTTATGTTTGTTATAATGTCAACATTTTTCGTCGAGCCACTATGACTGACAGGAATACGTATATGAGATTTAAATGA
Source organism: Cerceris rybyensis (assembly GCA_910591515.1). Lineage (NCBI taxonomy): Eukaryota > Metazoa > Arthropoda > Insecta > Hymenoptera > Crabronidae > Cerceris > Cerceris rybyensis. The sequence continues at coordinate 13,038,050 of OU342795.1, forward strand.
ACAGAACAGCAGGGTTAACCCCTTGCCTTACGATTTCTTTTGTCACTTAACGCGTACTAACTCAGGGTTAGTGTTGCAATAATAGTCTGTCACTGATTTCCGATTTACTAGCATACGTTAACGCAATATTAATAGCATGGAACTAATTTCAACGGCTTCTGATCTACTGATATTTTCAATTTAACAGCTTTTGGAAAACTTAAAAATTTTCTATTTCGTTTACCACGTTACATGTGGAACACGTCATTGTAAGGCAAGGGGTTAAAAAAATTCGCACAACGAGTGTCACTTTGGTTGCAGATGGAAGATTTTCTATAACAATTTAAATGTTTATTAATAAATCATATTGAAATGTGAACTTTGTTATTTTGGCATGCTTTTAATAAAGTTTGCCGACTGGTATTTGGTACTGGTATGGGGTTGTGAGGTACTTGATATGCGTATAGGAGGCCACATTGGTGTCTTATACATATTGATAGTCAATTGTTAGTGACATTATTGTTGTGGCTTGTACGAACTGATAATCTATTGCAGACGACAATTGAATGAATTAATTTAATCGTGTAATTAATGCAATGAGACAAATGTGTTGTAGTTAAAGTATTAATATTTTTGTCTAAAGGAAATGATGAACGGTTTGAGAAAATTTCTCCTGTGACTGGATCTGATAGTGAATGTTTAACAATTTTGCGTATCATGAACGCATATATACATTCGGCAAAAGCTACTGCTATGAAATATGGAGTTCTGTATTTGCTCTGTAAAAGGTAGAAGGGTAAATTTTGAACTTCGTCAATTTTTTCAATGTGACACGTCCCGCAGCGACAAGTAAATTAACACTTTGTTGACCGGTCACGAGTTAACTCGTGTTTTAACTTGCGTGAGCTATATGAATTGTACCATACCAAGAAAATGACTAAAATGTATAATATGTATAAACTAATATGTCATACTCAATTATGGAAAAAAAAACAGCCGGTGACACGAGTCATCTTCTATGTAAAATTGTCGGTCAACAATGTATTAATAGATATGAACACAGTAAGATTATGCACGTATTTTAGCGATAACAATTGATTTTAGAAAAAATCGTCGAACACGTCAGAAGGTATAGTCAGATAATTGAAAGATGTCTAGGGAAGGTCGCAGGTTCTTATTTTCAACTGTCTATTCCCGCCAGTTTATTTTTCGAATTACCAAACTCATCCTCTTAAAGTAAACGACTGTGCGGAGTGTTTAATTCAGCCGACTGAGCTTGGGAATTTAAAAAACGAAGTGGCGGGAATAGGTGTTTGAAAACGAGAGGTTCCGCTGCTCCCTGGCCATCTTTCAATTGTCGGACTATACAATATTGTGATCCGTGAAAGTAATTCTTTAGGTTTAACTTATTGATGTGAGAATGAAGAAAATGTATCTATTGTCCATAATTTGAATGTGTTTTCTTTCTCAGTATAGATGAGGAAAAATATAAAATAAAATTTTCAAAATTCCAGTGTCCCTATCACAAGAAGTATTAGAAAATGGGAAAGGTAATTGCTTAACCTTTGAACTGAGAGGGTATGCGAAATAAGACGTATGCTCTGAAGTCGAATCACAACGGTCGTAAAATATCAATGCGTATTCTCTTGACAAAATTATATCGTAAATTCTTATATATTATATCATAAAACTATTGAAAGAATTCAATAATTCAAGAAAAATCTAAAACCAGTTTACTAATGCAAATTCCTTATTTGCTATGATAGATCAGCCACAAGTCGACTGGAAACTTCCTCGTTTCGAGAACAAGTTTGTAACATGATTTACACTACCTTTGTCGATAACTGCTTAATTACTTGCACGTGTACGAATTAATAAATCAGGGACAGCAAGTAGCTTCAAATGCTTCTTAAAGATCCTTACCTGAAACATAAAAATTACTTATTAACATCATGTATAGTTTCTAAGTGGTAAATAAATTTAAGTTACACAAATGACATTCAAAACGACAATTAAAAAGGTATAGATCTGCAAATATTCATAAAATCAGCTCATATACGGTTAGTAATATCTATACTGCCACATTGTATGTACGATAAACTCTAAACGAGCAAATCGCAGAAAAATGGTTATTTTTAATGCTTATACAAAATTATTTAAATTCACAGAAGTATAAGTATCTTAGATTAGATTATACAGTTAACTGGTTAAAATTATACAAAACTTCGAAATTCATTATAGAAAATCCAGATGCACCGATCGATGTAGAGCAAAGAGTTAAAAGTCCAGGAAAACAATTTTCACGGGCATTCAGAACCTAAACGAGTGACCAGGTGTTTTCTCTGCCATGGTGGGGCTACCATGTCGTACCGCGGTGGGTTAATCGGCTGACAAAAGGTTATGTCACTCTACCTCCCTTGTTGTGCGTGCTGTTCGCGAGTATGCAGGATGCAGACAGCGTACTATGCACTCTATGCGCACACACGAGAAAGGGATTGGTACGTGCATACATGGGGGATCTCTGCCTGCTATGACTAATTATACTCGGGAATTGTGCGCGAGACACTCGATTTCTACGTTCGATCATTTGATGGATTTACTTCTTGCATAAATTTTGCCGATGTGTTGTCCTAAATTGGCTGAAAATTGTCAGCGATTTAATGTTGTATTGAGGGTAGGTGGATATAGCAGAATTTGGGTCATTTTTTTCTGTTGCTAATCATTTTGTAATCTGTAAGTATGGTTAATTGTTTAGTACAGAAATTGCAATAGAATTGCAAAGTGTTGATTGAAAATTGTGTTGGGAAAATTTTTAGACGGGAAGTCATTTGTTAGTACGATGAAATGCTAATTGTCATTTGTATTTTGATTATATCGAACGATTTAATTTTTGTTTCTAAAGCTAACTTTAAAAGAATTTCTACACCGTGAATGTGGTGTTCTATTGAATTACGGAAGAAGTTAGTTCCTTGATAATCTCCGGAAGTTCTTTTTAATGCTAAGGTATTCTGTAGTGAATAGTTCTCCGGCAGATTTTCATTTATTTCTTCGTTCAGGATAATTTTAGTTAAAGAGAAAATTAAATGTATAACTAGATTTGTGTCAATGACCCCGAAAAGATTGGTATTGGATCCATAGCACATTTCAATCAAATCATTTATTTATAGCTTCTTATAATTCTGCATGAGGTACAGATGATGCGATTCAGCAACAGTCGAAAAACAAAAGACGCATTCTGTTGAAGTGAAACTTTTTCAATTAAAACCACATTTTTTAAATTGAAACTAGGTATTTACCAGGACGGACACAATGGCCGGTTCCAAAATTTTTTCTAAAAACCCACCCAAAACTGATAGAAGAGCAATACAGTAAATGTTCCACTTCTACCTAATAAAATCCAGATCACTTGATCACCTCTTTCACCTCCAAATTTCTCTTTTTCCGAAGTATTCATCCAGTATATTTAAATATAACAGATATAGCACCAGCAGTCCAAATGTCAAATACCGAAAATGTCAAAGTTAAAAATAGTACTATATCAAATATCACTTTACCTTTTTAACAACAATATTTAAATGGTAAATACAATAAGAAATTCTTGAATATGAATTATTTAAAAATCATAAAAAATTACATTAACACTAAATTTACGGGGGTTTAATCTGTTATACTTAAATATATGAAATAACTACTTTGAATTTGTGTATTATAACATACACGTGACATATCTATATTACCTATGATTAGACTGCGGATGTTTATGCAAATTTCGAGTTTCACAAGTGCAGATGAGACAGGAAAACCTATCTAGGGATTTATCGCACTCAATAAATATTACAACAAATATCACACTTTGGATATTTTAGATATATTTTTATATTATGGTCTTTTTGTATATTTTAGCCGCCTTTAATTTGTCATAAATGCATAAAAATCCGCAGTCTGCCTATGATTTTAGAAATGAGTCTATGATGTCGTCTCTATGATTTTAGAAATAGTTTTTAACACTTTAACGACCGATAGCCTCTTAGTAGACTTTCCGCGTCCAAAGTTTTTGGACTTTTAACTCATTAATCAGTTCCCACGGCAATTAACAAATTGTTATTTATTATTGCGGTTTACTGTTCGAAGTGTTTTGAGTGCGAAGCGATTGAGTGTCAATAATTTGTAATTTTCGAAGAGATATCGGTATCAGGGAAGCAATTGCGGCCAAGTGACCGGTCAGAAGTGAGTGGGATGTTAAAACAATACCGGTCGATAAAGTGTCAAAAAAGTGGAAATCCGTCAATTTGACAGCTTCCGTAAATTTAATGTCAGTCCTCTATGGGCCCTTGCAACTTTGAAGTAACACAAGGCACAAGCTTTTATTCTTTAAAGGCAATTTTTTAACTTTCTCGCGTATCATAATTTAGTTCTTAAAAATCATGAAATTCTTTACAATCCAATGTTTCAAAATCAAGTTAAATCTATTATTTATAATAGTATTTTTATCATTTTCTAATGAGCTATCGTGCAACTGATCTTTAGATGCCACAGAAAATTCGGCCTATAGAGGGTTAAATATTGGGTTGTACGGAAAGTAATTTCGTTTTTTTCCGGTGAAAATGAAAGACGATTTTCTTGTAATCCATAAATATTTTATTGAATTATACATTCTCCTTTTTGTTTGATCAGCTTTTGTCATCTTTCTAGTATTAGCATGATTCCACGCTCATAAAAGTGTTGACCTTTGCTTGCAAAAAACTGATCCAAGCCATTTTTGACGTCCTCATTCGAAATAAAGGTTTTGCCGTTTAAAAAATTTTGCAAATCAGTTTTGGCACTGGCATTCTATTAATGCGTCTTCTCCATACACATTGCATAATTTTTTTCTTGCTTGAACAGCATTTTTACCTTTTCGACAGCAAAAAAGTAAAATATGCCAAAAAAGTTGCTTTCGACTTTCCATTTTTAATGGGGCACCAAACAAAAACTATTGTATACAATCAAACAAATTTTTTCACAAACAAGCGGTACTATATCAACTGCCAAAATATATAATGGCAATGCGAATTAAGTGTGAAGTTGGCTGTGAAAAAGTATAATTATCTCCTCCATTGGGAAAAAACGAAATTACTTTCCGAACAACCTAATAGTATTTTTATCATTTTTTAAAGAGCTATCGTGCAACTGATCTTTAGATGCCACAGCAAATTCGGTCTATAGAGGGTTAACTCATTCGAGACCAATTACAAACCGTGTGTGCAATGATCTTGAATTGCAATTATCAGTCAGTATAGAAAAAACAGCCCCCGAAATAAGACTAGCTTAAAATAAAAGGTAGGGGAGGGTGGGGCAAAGTGGGCCCCTTCAGCAAAAAATAGTCATATCTTTATTTTTTTTTATTCGTTATAGGGGGGGGGGGGGGCAAAGTGGGCCCCTTCTGCAAAAAATAGTCATATCTTTATTTTTTTGGGCTCCAAAATTTTAAGGGGCCCACTTTGCCCCCAAGGGCCCACTTTGCCCCACCCTCCCCTATATTACAAATAGTATTTGGTTCACTTTCGACCCTAAAGTCGGTGACCCAAAGCCACTATCATTAGAAATACAAGAAGTGGTAAATATAAAATGAAAAGTTGTCGGTATTTCTGGATAGTCTCCACAAAAATGCACGGTCTCAAATGGATTAAATACAATAGAATAATGCTGATCATCAATGAACCCCGTGGCATTCAAGGTATTAAACTAATCATGATAATCTCAATACACCCACCAAATCATCGCGGTATCCACTGTTAATTACAAATATCCTATTCGTCATGTTGCCGAAAACTTGTGCAGTTACCGTAAAATAACGAGCATGCACCGGCGAGAGCGAAAACACGTATAGACGCGGGTCAGAAGTAGACTCTCCGGTCTTGTAAGGCAGCCCCCTTCTCTCGCGGCTTAATCTACGGCCCTGGCCGTGCGGTGCAACTTGGCGCGAAACTACGCGCAACTTTTGCCGACGCCGAGGAACTTCTCTTCCCGTACACACAGAGAACCGAGTTGCCGGATTAAGGGCGTAGACGCAACGCGGAAAACTTTCACCGAAGGATTTGCGCGCTTGTGTATACGTGTCCTCTGTCTGCGTCGAACGACAACCTGCCGTTTTCGATACCGGGATCGGCGAATCGGCGCCTATTCCATCGGAGGAAAAGTGCAACAGGTCATCCGGCAATTTATCGCGCCATTCATGCCGGATATTTTTAGGGGGAATTTTTATTTTTGGATGGACGTCATTTTTACGAGAACATTCCCACAGTTTTCGTACAAATTTCGGCTGGTTAGAATGGGATGTTCGTAAAAAAAATATGATATGGAGGGTCTATAAAAGTTATATTGTCGACGGGAAAGACGGAGAAAGTACATAGGGGTTGTTATATTGACGGTGAGGGATTCGTTGCTGTTTGTATTTTAGATTCGATGGGTATAGTCATTTTGTGCAGGACGTATGATGTGAAGTGGGATTTACAATTGTTGGGACTGGTAAAACTGAATCAGTAAAATAGGCAAATTAAAATATATAAGGACGATCCTTTATTAAATTCACTGTTACAAAAAACGATGTTGTGTCTCTGAAGCTCGATCTAATACTGGTCTTGGGCCTCACGAACGTCGTTCGGGCCCACGCTTATCTCTAATCGTGACATTCGATATATATATATATATATATATATATATATATATATATATACTCTTACTGCGATACTTCGAATTCGCGACAGGGACTATGTACATATCAAGTAGAAAATATTTTTTACATATCAAATTAGGGAAAATTTGCGCGGTGGGTGGAGGTTTTAATGTATTTAGTGGACGATCGAGTGTGTTGGTTGTTTTCGAAACACTGGGGGTATGATATATTAACATGTTAAGCCTCTATAGGCCAAATTTTTTGTGGTATCCCAAGATCAGTTTCACGATGGCACAATTAGAAAATGATAAAAATTTTATTTTAAATATTGGATTAAACCTAAATTTTACACATTGAATTGCAAAGTATTTCACGATATTCGCGAGTTAAATTCTATTTCACAAAGTTAGAAATTTGACGTTGAAGAATAGAATCTTAGATATGTCTTGCGTTACCTCAAAGTCACAGGGGCCCATAGAAGGTTAATCGCCCCAACGGTCCCTAGGGGCCGGCCTTTTATTTTCGTATTTTGCTCCATAATTCTACTCTTTCCTGTTTACATAATTTTCCAGGCAATCATCTTTTGATTTTCTCAAAATTAAATATTATACACAATTAAGTGTTCATTTTTTTATTCGCAGAACCGACATTAATTTTACTCCTAGAAGCAATTTCTAATCAAGAAATTTGCCGTTCCAGTACATCTAAATCAGCGATTTCAATAATTAATCCTCGAGCTAATTTATTCGCTATAAATAATATTAGTTTATTTATTAGTTAACCCTTAGTACGTCTGCGCTCAGCTACTAAGATAGAACAACGCGGCTAATAGTCGTTTGACGAGTTAATAACATAATTGAGAACACGCGTTTTAGATATTAATTTATACAGTCCGAGGCGTAATCACAGTCGTTATCTGCATCCCTTTACGACTTTGGATAAATAACATGGCGTCCCGTCACCGCGCTTCCGGCTACTTTTGCGGTCGGAGATAATGAACAACTCGGGGAAAAAATAAAAGAAAAAAGATCAACGTATGCTGTCAAACGGGCTCTTCTCTACCGATAATTAAAATAACTATGATTAGTCGGATGACGCAACAGCTATCCGGATCTAATCGTTCTTAGATACTCCGTATATGCTGGATTCTCGATCTTTTCCTTATTGTGTTTCGTTTGAAGCTACAGAGACGTTCAAATTATTAACCAGTCAACTGCGTTCGACGTGTATACACGTCAATCCAAAGTTTTCTCGCGGCAATAGTTTTGACAGCGACTTGTACATTTTTTATCGAATAAAAATGTAACCCTTCCGCGTTTCGTATCCCTCTTCACGTAGAATTTACAGTAAGAGCATTTGCCTTGCGTTCGACTGATGTTGTCGCCATTATTAGATTTTAATGGCACATACGGTGAGAGATTTTTAAATCTAAATTTCGTAGTTAACTGGTTAACACGTTAAGCGTCACGCTCGTTCTTAAAGCACTTTCCGTTTAGGCCCTTTATTAGAAAAGATATCTTTCTATTTGTTTTAACATACTACATTCATTTTTGATAAAATGTTCTATTTTATACTTAACTCCACTAATTCTGGGTCGGTTAGGCGCGACAACGTAGCTTAGGTAAAAAACTAATTGTTCATTTTCATTGATCAGCGTCAGCATAAACGAAAAGTCAACGCCCGGTCCCTAGGGATCGGTGTGGCGCTTAACGTGTTAAAAAGGTATTCAAAATGTAATTGATATGATTATATTGCTTTGAATCGATTGAGGTTGCATATATGTACATGGGTGTTTCGAAAGTAGTTGTTGCAGATTTCAGGGGTTGTTCTACACCCTTGAATCAATGGAGATATGTAATGACACGTCGTAAAATTTGCGATAGGGTGGCAAGTTTTTTTATTGGATCATCACATTCGTCTTGCGTAAGTGAATATTCTGAGAGGAATAATGGATCAGAAACGAATTGATCTCGCCCAAATTAACTTTTAATTGTGTCTTAAAAGTCAGGTCTCCGACTTTTCGAAAAGAAACACATGAGATATCCTTACTAGTACTACACGAAATTAAAAAGTAAAACACTAAACCACTGAACTAGTAAGGAAAGCTCGTCTAGTTTTCAAGATACATAAGAAAACATTCACAAGTTTTGGGTGATTTTAGGCTTCGTTTCAACTTTGTGCACTGTATAAACATGTTTAAAACTTTATAACATTAAAGTAATAAGCAACATCATATTTGAGAGCGCTTTTAGAATCAATTTATGAAAAAAATTAGACGACCAAGAGAAATTCTAATGGAAAAAGGCGATAGAAAAGAGATCTTTCTATTATAGTTTGTTTTACAAATGTATATTTAAAGTTTTAAATATTCTAACTCGTAAATAACAAAGATTCCTAGTAAAAACGGTAAAGTGAGACGCCTACTTCATCGCCACATGTATACACGGGCAGATTTGAGAAATTGAGATAATAACCATTGAAATATGATTAAATAAATACTAATCTATAATTTGTATACATTAACAGCCTAACTTTCTGACAGAAAGTGGATTTTAGATTGCCAAATAAATTATTCTCCGTCCGCAAAGAGTTAAATCCCAGCGGAAGAACTCTCCGTCGTGTCAAATAAATAAAAACCACAATGTCAATTATTTTCAGTAAAATTCGCGAAAAAAGTACATATATATAAACTTTGCAACAGCATCAAACCGCATTAACTACAAAACGAAACCGTTTCATTTCGAGACGCATATCACCTTGATTTAATAAACTCACTAAAAGTATCAATTATAATCCATAATCTAAAAACATCAAAGTCCAGAAGGTAGAACAATAAAGTCGCCAGCCCGTAAGAGTAACCTGTCGTTTACGTCAATCTCTCGAACTCGAAGATCGAGAGATCTAGAAAACGTGCAGAAAATCACGAATAAATGCGCACGAGCGATACTCTCGAAGCCAAATACGGAACTGGGTTACCTGTGCGTCTCGCCATTCTTGGTCCCCTGAGGTCCCGAAGCCTGTATCGCCTCTATCCAATTACTCTCCTTACCTATTTCGTAGGTCGGATGTGAAGCACAATAAATCTGATAATACGGCGTGGGCATCGATATTACGAATGTAGAATAAAGGCGCGCACGAGGCGTAACAAAAGTTATGGTGTGTTCCACTTATTCGTTAGGTCGACGCGTCGCGAGAAAATCGACTATCTCCGCACGACATCGATGGTCGCGAAACGAAGAGAAATCGTTGCGCGAAATAAGAACTCGTCGACCGATATTCGTAGCATATGCCAGTAAAACGTATTTCATTACTGAGACTTATAATTTTGCCAAAATCCGACTAGTCGTCGATAGGAAACACCATGAGTGGAACGTTCTATAACCTCTTTGGCGCTAAACACGTATTTCCTGAGCATGCGCGGACACTGTGCTATGAATCTCACTGCTATAAGTCACCAACGAAATAAAGTCACTTGGCTAGAGGTATGAGATAAGGAGAAATTCTTCTCGCACCGCCTATTTACATCATATCGCCCCTTGACACTTAAACTCGACTAATGGCAACCGAAAACTACATATTTATTTCGTCTTTCATTGTTGTCTTGGATGAACACGAGATGTCTCTATCCGTTGAGCGAATAAGAGCAAACTACTTGACACGTGACTTCATTTGGTAGACCAAAATGTCCATTCAGCCAAAAGGCTTTTATTTGTTTCGGAATTAAATTAATTTTCTGTTTGAAACTTGAATAATTATCTTGATATAGTTAGGGTGAATTTTTTTCTGTTAGTTTTCTTGACTCTTGAGTCGATGCTGCTGAGACTGTATACGGTGAAATTGCATCGTGTTAATAGAATTTCTGTCGAAAAGGGGTAGGAGCTTGTAAAACCAGGCGGATACAATGTATTGCATCGTCGAGTCGTCGACGTGCATTTTTTTTGAGTTGCTAAGCCATAGTGATCGTGGCTCGAGGACAGTCTAGACGTAGCATCTTATCCTACATATTAAATATACAATTTATTAGCTTTTAATACAACTCCTATTGTATTATTTCATTGGCATCCTGATCTTGACCTCCGATTACAAAGGTTTGAAAATTTAAATCAGAAGTTCCCTTCCAAAGGATTCCCAGTTAACGAGAGTAATTAGTAGAATACTAGCTATCGCCCTCGTGCTATACCAATCGTGTGACTTTTACCTCCACAAATTACAATAGTTCAGAAGTCTCTCCATCTAACTACTCCATCAAATTACAAATTTCACGATGTAACAAGAAATATATCGAAAAACAGAACCTAAAAACTCTACACAACAACCTTCAAATTTTCAGGCGAAAGGAAACCTACCAAAGAAGCAGCCCGTTGATTTCAAAACCGAACAAAAATGATAAGCGAAAATCCCTTTTTCCCTTACGTTACCACACACAGATCCTCTGTATCTCAAACAGCAAACGTAACCGCGCAAACAGCCCGTACAAAAGCCTAGCGCACGAGCCAACGTTCTCTCCTTCTCGAAGGAGTCGGCGTAAAAACGCGGCCTTGCCTGGCATGCGGTACATGCGAACTCGCCCATCTGAGTAGGGTGACTCATTTCAAGGCGCTACGAGGAGAAAAAGCGCCGAGAACCCGAGAGCCCAAGAGAGCGAGAAAGAAAGAAAGAAACAGGGACGAACGAACACCCGTCGGGGTGAACAAAGCGTGAAAGAATAAAAAAACATACTGGAAAAGCGAGGAAAAAAAAATCTCGATAAAGAAAGGGGACGATGGATGGGGAAAAAACCTAATGAACAGAAAAAGAAAACCTACGAAACCATGATACTGTCGAAAAGACAAACAAGATGAGCTAAGGATAGAAAAAAAGGGTACCACGGTCAGAAGGGAGAAGGAAGAAAGCGAAAGATCAACGTATATCGCGCATTTGCCTCCTCCTCGACCTCGAGGTCGTACCGTGGTGTCCCACGTGGCTTCCGGAGAACATCGAGGAGGTACGTTGCTGCTACTGTTAGCGCTGCTACAGGACGACGAACTCGTCGACTGCAGCAGCGTTGCTCGTGCTGCTGCTGCTAGTCTGCTTGTACTGGCAAGAGAAGCATCGGCATCGATGGTGGTGGTAATAATGGTAGTGGAGGTGGCGGCGATAGTGGTGGCGATGGTGGTGGTGGTGCTACGCTGCTACTGCTAGTCTATTCGTCCTTCGTCGACGAGTCGCGACTGCGCCGTTATAACTGCGGCTTGCGGTCGGAAACACGTGGGAACCTGCGGGAGAGGAGGTTCTTCCTTTCGATGTATTGGCGTGTGCGTGGGCTTCCTAGTGTGAGAGCGAAGGTATAGGTGCCGGCGAGGTAACGCTGTGTGCGCAACGTCCCGTGGGAATCCATACCGGGGCGCATGGAGTGCGACACAAAGGCGATCCTCCCGCATGCACGGGGCTACGATGAATCCCTTCCGTGTTTTTCCTCTCAGGGCGACGGCGCTGCTGATTTTATGAGGAATCGTGGAAATCGTTATGGCTTGCTGTTCGACATATGGTATCTGCCGCAATCGAGGGAGGAGTACAAAGAGCTTTTGAGCATCGACGATATCGTGCGACCAGCGGAAGGAACTTGGATTAAGAAATAAATCGTAACAGGAACAGTTTCTGTAGATAAGGGTAATTTTACGATTATTGTTCGTTTTTGAACAATGTTGGGATGTTAGAAAATTATAGGGATGTTGTAGATCGTTCGTCCAATCGAGCGAGGAGTACCAAGAGATTTTGAGTATCCACGACATCGTGCGAGCATGGAAATGAACTTTGGTTAAGAAATAAATAGTAAGAAGGACAGTTTCTTTGGATCAGAGTAATTTTAGGATCATTGTTTTTTTTTAATAATGTTAGGATCTTAGAAAATTATGGGGATGTTGTAGATCGTTCATCCAGTCGAGTGAGGAATACAAAGAGATTTTGAGTATCCACGATATCGTGAGAGCATGGAAATGAACTTTGGTTAAGAAATAAATAGTAACAAGGACAGTTTATTTGGACGAGGGTAATTTTATGATTATTGTTCATTTTTGAATAGTGCTAGGATGTTAAAAAATTATAGGGATGTAGATCGTTCGTCCAGTCGAGCGAGGAGTACAAAGAAATTTTGAGTAGCCACGACATCGTGCAAGCATCGGAAGGAACTTGGATTAAGAAATAAATAGTAACAGGGATAATTTCTTTGGACGAGGGTAATTTTACTATTATTGGTCGTTTTTGAACAATGTTGGGATGTTAGAAAATTATAGATATGTTGTAGATCGCACGTCCAGTCGAGTGAGGAGTACAAAGAGATTTTGAGTATCGACGATATCGTGCGAGCATCAGAAGGAACTTGGATTAAGAAATAAATAGTAACAGGGACAATTTCTTGGGGCGAGGGTAATTTTACGATTATTGTTCGTTTTTGAACAATGTTGGGATGTTAGAAAATTATAGATATGTTGTAGATCGCACGTCCAGTCGAGTGGGGAGTACAAAGAGATTTTGAGTACCGACGATATCGTGCGAGCATGGGAAGGAACTTTGATTGACACTAGATGTACAGGCGCGAAATGTGTTACACTGTAAAATATTATATAAAGAAAAAAAAGGATCCACGCGGAAAAGATGATTATTCGTTAACCTCTACGATCTGTTTTGTCACTGCCTCCGCTATAGCACAGAATTTAATTACTAAAAAAAGAATTGATTAGTGGTTCTTGATATACCGTATAATTTAACGTAATATTAATGTTACAAAAATAATATTATCCCGACGTGTTTTATTAATATTTCCAATTTAATAGGTTTTCGAAAACTTGCAAATTTCCTATCTCATTTACCTCACGACGAGTGTAACTCGTCATTGTGTGACAAGAAGTTAAGTAATTATTGTATTATAAAATATACGTAAAATATCTACTGTGCAGCTTCTCCGTATATTTGAGAAACGTTTATAAGAGAAGTAGGACCACGTCAATTTGACGGGCTCCGTAAATCTAATGTTAAGGAATAAATAGTGACAGGGACAGTTTCTTCGGACGAGGGTAGTAGGCTAATATTATGATTATTGTTTGGTTTTTAATGATTTTAGTATGTTAGAGTATTATGGGTAGACTGCGGATTTTTATGCATTTACGACAAATTAAATACGGCTAAAACATACAAAAAGAACATAATATAAAAATATATCAAAAATATCCAAAGTATGGTATTTGTTGAAATATTTATTAAGTGCAACAAATCCCTAGATAGGTTTTCCTGTCTCACCTGCATTTTTGAAACTCGAAATTTGCATAAACATCCGCAGTCTAATTATGGGTATGTTGTAGAATGAGAGATTTGCTGATTAGCTTTTATGACGGTTAGAATGAATTGTTGAGAATGATGGAAATAGAAGAAATGTTTGTTGCTAGTGAAAAACGTGAATAGTCTGATGGAAACTGTAATGAAGAAGAGATTCTCAGGTCATAGGTTGCGAATAGCGGTCGTATTTGTATAATGTTTCACGATCTTGTTAGTAAATGTTACGCATTTGGTGATAATATCATGAAGCACGAGAGGCAAGGAACACGTAGTTACAAATGAGATAGCAAGTAGAATTACGACACTTTGCAATCAATAACGGTACGTGTAAAAATATATATTTCCTACTAGGATACTGATAACCTTAACAGTGAATCCTGAAACTCTTGAAGAAATGTCTTGAACCTACCTTAAATAACAACAATTATAACTCGAAAGAAATCTTGCTATTTCCTTACAAAAATAAAAAAAGAAGAGAGTTAAGAGATCAGAAGATCATCAGAATTTCCTACAAATTTCTCACATAAAACTACCGCTAAGAAAGGGATCATGAAAATCATTGATTACATACAATTAATCGTACGTCTACGTCAGAGTTACATAAACTCAATAAACATTTTTAATATACTAACAAAAAGATCAATCAACGCGTAAGTGTTAATAAAACACATCAACACGCTCTCAAAAAAAAAGTATATCCCAAAGAGTACACTTCGATCCTACGTCGATCCCATAAAGTACAATCAATATCCTGAAAAATCTATTGAACATACTCCAAAGCAATCTCATCGTGCTCCATGAAAAAAAAAAAGCCAAATTCAATAATGGCACCCTAACGGATACCCTGTATGATTCGCATACGAAAATAAACGTAAATGAAACATTAAAAGCCGATCCGTGTCCCATAATTCATTCATCCGCAGGACTGGTCCCGTATCCATTAATAAAACGTAAGAACCGTCTTCAACGATCCCGATCAAAACCAATGTACACCGTGAGTTCTCTGACCAACTCGATTCATCGCGGCTTTCATCGGGCAGAGATGGCCATTATCGCGGCTAAAAGCAAAAGGATGATCGCGAGACGCGAAATGAAGATGTAGGGCTACCTAACTCGCTTCTCCGTGACCCGGAGCACGTTAGAAGGATTAATCCTCGGTAGGTGATCGCAGCGAGACGCAACAAAGAGGCACACACACTCGTCCTTTCCTGCGCACCATTCGAAACTGGTTTCCAAAATGATCCGGCTCGTCCTACACGCGAATTCGTACAGCCAGAGACAAAACGTCTCATGGAAATATGTCGATTCTTATGGTGGGAGGTCCTTAGAATGGTTCCATCGTGACTGGGTTACGTTTGCATCTACTGTGCAAAATAATCTCTCGAAGAGATCCAAATAAATCCCGATTAGAGATCTGAACAGGATGACGATATTAAAAGAAATCCTGAGGGACTATAAGGGTGGCGGTGCGTGGAATTTAACCCTTTGCACCCCGTTGACGACGCGACATTGTAATAAAAGCTGGTAATTCTGCTGTTAGGTAAATCCGGTGAATTTTTATACTTCTTTTTTATATTGTAAAACATAATTTTAGAACTTAGACGCTTCTTTTTTCCTGACAAAGCAAGATTTTGAATTTTCCACAGTTGTGCACTTGCACCGTGTAAATCGTCCTGAAGACACTGGTAGGTCATAGGAAAAATTGCTTGGAATGCAAAAGGTTAACACTTGACGGGACGGACCACGTGCATTTACGTTTTTACTTCAATTTTTACTCCGCTGGGTTAGTTTTTCATTTTATGCACATTGTGTTCTTTTTCTTGGTACCATTAGTTATAATATATTATTCTATCTGTGTCAGGTGATCCTACTGCACAGTTTTGCTTTTTAGGCGGTATTTTTAAGTGATTTCGTAAACTTAAAAATGGCAAAGCACGAAAGAGTTTTCTCCAGAAAACAAGGAAATTTATGCGGATTATTTATCCAATAGGGGAACTGATAATGAATTAGAGAACTATGATGAAGAAAATTATATTTCTAGGTATGAGAGTTAAATTGTTGCTCACAGGAAAAAAAGTCTGTAGCTCGATGAAGAAAGGAAGCGAAAGAAGATATATATGTCAATTCTGCCAGGTCCCACTTCACAAGAGTGATTGTTTTACAAAATATCACTCACAAACAATACTGAACATGTTAATAATTAACTTTATCAAATATTATAAGTGATGTACATTTAATAAAACTATAACGGTATAAATCATACATACATGTTTACTTAATTCTCTGAAAAACGTGCGTTATCTGTTAATACAATGGACTCTGTATTCTAGCGAACAGGATGTCAGATGTTTAGATATTTTTCATATTGCAAAATATAATTTGAGAACGTATTACCTTACTTTTTACTGATAAAGCAAGATTTGCTATTTTTCACAGTTGTGCACTCGCACGATGTAAAGCAACTAGTAAATCATAGCAAAAATTGCTGGAAGTGCAAAGATTTAATACAATGGTGACTGTATTCCAGCGAAAAGAAAATATAAAATATTTGAAGAGCAATCGTTGACATGGAGAACGAGGAAATTCGACGTCTTCCGTCAGAGATTTCAAAGATCGCGGTAGCAATGTGTCACTGGTTGCGAGAGATCAAACATCACCGATGTTGATGCAAAGGTTACGTAAGATCGGCTCTCGCATTTACGTTAATTGAAATTAAAATTTACACGTGAACTTCCGTGTACTTTGATCGCGATTGTTATCGATTGTGTGAAAATCACACGGAACGCTGTCGCAGAGGAGCAAAAACTAGTAGAACGAAACGGTGTGACTCTTCGAAGTTTCCTCAGGCCTCGAAGGGCTTATTCGAGAACTGCTCGACGACGAGCCACGCGACGTACCTTTCAAGGTGAGCGGGATTCGTCTTTCGAAAAAAAAACGTTGAGGAATAAAGCGGAGGAACTCTTTCTCTCTACCTCGCTCACTCACTCGCCCACTTGCTCGCTCGTTCGTTCCTTCTTTCCGCTTCTTTTTCTTTACGCGTTCGAGAGTAAGTTAGTGTGCATGCACTTTTAATATCATAATTCACGAAACACACATGCGTCGATAACTTCAGTCGCGTTCGCTCCTTTTACAGCGATCCTTAAATCAGTTACGTACATCGTTAACGTCCACAGCGAGAGAACGAAGGAAACGTGCATTTTTAATAGATCCTCTATCTCGACTTTCGTCATTTTTTTTACCACGAACAAAGCTCCCAGCACAACTACAATCAACTCCATAAGTAAGAATCACAATGAGAAAGAAACAACACAAAGTCTCTTCTACAATCAATCTGCACTACTTCTACACAAAAGCTAAAGCTAAAAAAAAAGGATAATCCGAACCCTCAGGAATCGATGTTTGCTTAAGGGATTCACAACCGGACTTGCTACCAGATGTCGAAGCTCGAAGAGCCTCCCAGCAACGCGTGGAACTGGTCAAACGACATTTTCCACGTCGCAAGGTGCCTGCAATTTCTCTCGGATGCTGCGTTCTAGCGATACTCGGGTAAACCCAAAGTTCGATCGACTTCGGGACCTTCCACGAGGGTCCTGTTCGAAACTTCGACGCGAACCGGTGTTAAGTTTTCGCACAAGCTACGTTCTAGAGCGAAGAAGAGAGAGGAACAGATATACAGACAAGCTGATAGATAAGTATCGATAAAGATAGACAACGAGGGTCAAAGGGAGAAAGCTATGGAATGGCCGAGATACTGATAGAGATAAATAGGTTGACAAATAGATAGAGAAAGAAAGACAGAACGCGTAAGATTGTAAAAAGAGTGAAAGAGAGAGGAAAGATCAGCGAGGAAGCGCGCGCGCGGCATCGTCCAAGGAAGGAGATAGAAGAGGTGAGATGGTAGCGACTAAAGGGTGAGGTGTGTTGAGGAGGAAGAGGCAATGTTGGAGGTGGAGGAGGAGAAGGAGAAAGAGAATACAGAGGGATGAGAAGGATGAGCGGAAAGGAGGGAAAGCAGAGAGGGAAGGAGGAGGTTTCGAGGAGGCGGCCTTGAGAACACGGACCACGGAGAGAGCCGCGTGAGCCGCGGAGTAAAACGTGAGGAAGAGAAGCAAGGAGGCGGAGGAGGAAGAAGAGGAGGAAGGAACAGAGACAGACAGAGGACGCGAGAAAGAGAGAAAAGACCAGCCGAGCCAACTCCAACGCGAACGAACTGCTTCACTGGCAAATCACTCGCGGTTCTCATCTCAACTTCGATTCTTCATCAACGAATTAACGAAGCGAGAACGTAGGGAGGAACGCGTGCTAGGCAAATCTTGCGATCGTAAAAAGTCCCTGTGATGAGGAAACGATCTGATTATGTCGAACGATGAAACTGCTTTAGAAAAATCTCAGTTTTAGTTGACTTCACTTAAACTAGATCCGCATAGGCAGTGGACACGCGACATTTTGATGCGCGTATGGCACTGCACAGAATCGCGCCAGCGATGCGAAGCATTATGCAATCGCAGTGATGTAAGAATTGCAGCGTAGTAAAACACGACGTAGCGTGAATCGATGTTGGTTACACATCCTGCTCGAACACGTCAACATGAAACTTCGAAGTCCACTGGGAGGTCGTATTAGTTACAATGATCTCGTTCATGTTATACTTTCCGCACGAACACCAAACACGAAGTGTCAGACACATGCGAAGTAACGTTTAACCGGTATCGGTAGGACGAAAGGACTACCATAACTTAAAGTTACTTTCTCGAGACAAGTACGTAGACCTCCCACTAGAGTAATAAATAAATCGCTATAATTATTCGTAATAAATTATATGTAAATTCTAGCTCATTAGCATTTTCTAATTTATACCGATAGTAAAACGTATCTATAACGAGTGCACTCGATTTGCATAGACTTGGTATAAAGTTGACATCTTACGACGGGTATATAACTTATACGACGGTTGAGTACGAATCGTTAACGAAGCAAGAAAGAATTCCCTCGTTAAACATATCGACACGTGTGTCATCGTTCTTGATATGTAATTCTGTTCTTATATTCTCTTGTCGTTTGTAATTCGAGAAAAAGCAGAAGATGAAATCTCTGTCGGTGTTCTCAATGTCAAAATGCAAGGGTGGAGAACAATGTGGAGAACCACTGACGCGTAAGAAAGTGTGCGCCGTACAGGTAGGTCGGTTGAACTCGCGACTCTCTACGGAATATACAGACACTTGGCGAGATTCGCGAGGTCACGTGCTCCACTTGGACAGCCAGCGCTAATTTCATTATTTATAGCTTCGCCGTTTGATTTGTCGATCGGCTATTATTTCCGTACAACGACACCAAACGTGACGGAGTATGTACTCCCTTCCTCCATCTTTATCCTTTCTCTTACTTGGGATTTGGTGAACAGAGCGATCGGTTTTTAAGTTCGATGGAGTGCTCGAGATCGAGCAGTTTCATCGCGGGAGCTCGCAACCTCTAAAACGGATTCGAAACATCGGCTGAAATAGACGACCGCGATAAAAATAAAATGCCCGAATCTACGAGGAAGCAACACTTTGCTTTAAAATAATCGTTAACTTTCGCTTTCGTCGAGACGATTTTGGATGGAGGGTGGAAAACTATGGGAGATTAGTTTTTGTGTCCTTTTAGTGGTAACATTTGGTAATATGTGTTACTTTGTTGCGTTTAAGTTGAAATTTCTATGGGTTTTGTTTGAAATTTGTAAGTTTAGGAGGCTTTCGAGACAATTTTCGAGAGGCATTGTGAATTTTAACACGGGCTCAGTGATCATGAGGTCGCACATTTTAACGTTATGATCACCATAGTCGCCATAGAAATTTTTATCCCGGAGTTAAGACTTTGCGGACGACATATTTTTGAATATTGATGGGTAATCATTTATTTGCAGATCCAAAACCTCCTTTTTGTCAGACAGTTAGATTATTAATACATATAAATTATAAATTACTGTTTCTGCAATCATATTTCAATGGTTGTATTCCAATTTTTCAATTCTAGCTAAGAGCATTTAAAATTTTTAGATTTATAGTATTTTATTGCATCGTGCAATTATGGACTTTTCATCGATACCCGAATGATATTTAGTTCTTTGATGACGATTGTTGAAAATATTGGGATTTCAGAAAGAAATGTTTATAATTATAATTTTAGAAAAATACAATGAAACAAATGAAATATAAAGTGTCCATTCTAGTCTGTTAAAAACTTCGAACATGTTTTGAACCAGTAAATCATACAGAGCCTAAGATCCAAAGACTTTAGTCTAATTGCAGAATTTTTCGACAAATTATCAACATTGGCAAGTATATTTTTAAAAAAGCATACATAATTGCCGAAATTATTTATTTTTATTATAGTTGTTTCCATTATGCATTTTTTGTTATTATTATGGAAGCACATTATTCTGTTACACAGTGTGTGATCGAAAATTAAATACTGAAAAGAAGCCCCATGAGAGATGCTGCACTTTCCCATTTTCTCGCCGAGACATTATTCCACGGGAAGTTTGTAAATCATACATAAAATATAAAGCAGAATAGCATGAACGTGGAAACGTTTGAACGGTGGAATTAATTAAGCAACGATAAAACAACTTTTGGAAGGCTATTTGGAGATATATTCGAAGCTACCAAAAAGGGTATTTAGAAGTTGTATTAGTGGTACAGGAAAAGAATGTCCTTTTTCTTCGAACACATATAATAACGTGAAAAAAGGACTCACTGAAAACTTTGAATAAAAAACCAGTGAATTTTATGAACGAGGTATTAAAACTTTGCCAGATCGATGGAGAAGTATTATATACATTAATATTTGTAAATTCTTATAAATATTCATATCGTTTATTTAAAAAAATGAAATTCTTTTTCGGTAGCCTTAACACTGCATTTACGACGGCTAAATCTGGTAAGTTTAAATATATTAAATGAGTATCGTGCAGGAAGATGGATCAAGTGATAGAAAGTACTACTTGTTGTTACTTTGAGGAGAATTTTTAAAAAAGTAGGTACCCGTCAATTTGAAGGTAATGGTAGAAAATTAACTTAGTGTTAATAGTTAATTCACTGATATATGTAGCATTAAATTATTATATGCGGTGTAATAAAGTATCGTTTCTACTGTGAAGACTTGACGTTTCGAAGCTGATTCATTATTTGATTTCAAATGCAACATTGACGCAACTATTTCGAGTGCAGTACTATCTAATTGCGACTTTGATGCAACAACGAGGAAAATAATGGTAGAACGAAGTTCCCAGTGCCTGTTCACTGTAATCACACTAAATCTTGTCAGAGTTTCAAAATAACAAAAATTATTCGCCTACGAAACAAAGTGATTTTGAATTAAATCTTTCATTTTTATTTCTCATCGTGGCAAATAATATCAAGATGTTAATATACTAGGTAAATAATAAAAAGATTATAGTTTAGATGGTCAAATATAGCAAAACAGTTAGAAAAGTGTTCTTTGAATTTTGTCCACGCCGAGATCAGTGCATTAATTATAATGCAACTTCTAAGGAATTTCTCAATCACTGATATTTATCACAAAACTGCATTACAAAACTAGCTGTTCGAAGTCACCAGTTTTTTAATAATTGTCAGGACTGCTTAACTCTCTTTATCTACGAAACGAAATAATGGATAAAGATCCCGAAATTTTTCTGTTATTATCCTATGCATCCTATACAAAAAGTGCATTACAGAATTAGTTCTTCGAAATTATCAATTTTTTAAACTAGATTTAGAGTAATCGTCAAATTGACGGGTTCCTGCTTGTTTTATAAACATTTCTCTAATTTTCAGAGAAGCTGTACAGTAAATATTTCACGTGTATTTTATAATATAATAATTACTTAACGAATTATCATCTTTACCGCTTGATCCCAGTTTTTTGCAAATACTTATTTAACATATTACAGTGTAACGGATTTCTAGCGTTTATAATTGTAACGTCTCCTTAATTTTCTTTATCTGCGAACTACAATAAAAGATGGGAATACTGAAATCTTTCTGTAATTATCATATGGCAGTATTTAAATATGTAAAAACGCATTATACAAATATATAGCAGACAAAAGGACAACGACGATACTAAAAATACTATTAGAAAATTATGTAAAACATAAGCTGTTATAGAAAGTCTTTATCATTCGAAACAATTCAACTTCGAACTTCAACCTTTATAATTTACACGCTCGTCAAACTAATTATCAGAAGCAACAAAAATACGAAGTTAATTCTCTGTAGCTCTTTGTGCCTTTAACCCTTTGCTGCTATATGTCGACTGCAGTTCGACATAGCTTTCCTTTATAGATAACATTCTATTGTACAAATTTCAACTTCCAAAGCAGCAAATAACTTTATATTTTCATCTAAATATCCCTTAGGAATTATTGCTATTATCATATATCAATAAATAACCTAATGAGATAAGCTAATATCATGATACTTAAATAATTGCATCGAAACGAAGTGACTAGAGCGTGAAACTTAAACGGCGAAATAATTATCACGTCTTTCAAATGCTCCAATTATTCGTTTTATCTCATTGATTTCACAAGTTGTCATTTGTGAAAATGAAATACAAAGGATGTAGTCTATTTCTGCAAGTTCTCGGATTGTTGAGTCACTCGATGATTTCATTATTTGTATCTCGAGATAATTCTCGAGAGTAATTTATCTACATGTTTCATAACAGTTAGATATCCGCGCCAAACGATTATTCGTGTACATTTAAAATGCAATCACTAGGTGTTCCACGACGACACATCGTCGCTATTATATTAAACCAGGGATACATTTCATTCGCACATTAATCATAAGTCACGTTTGTATTTGGATACAAGAAAAGTACTATTTGTCAAAACTGACCGCACAATATTTTCTGTTCTACCCTCTTCATCCACGCGTTAATCTTAACACATTATATGCGGGTGTTTTGTAACGCTTCATTAAAACTCAAGAGGAAAACTTGTTGAAAAATTTGTACGAATTTGATTTTGACATAAAATTAATATAAGCTGGAAACTGCTTTCTCTCTAAATTCGAAAATGTACTTAACTTTTCAAGTCTAAGTAGTTACTGCCACGAATCGCCTTTTTTAATCCTTTTAGTGTCGGACGACGATATATCGTCGTTAGGAATAGTGCTAACACTGGATATCGAAGGGCTAACATTCACTTTCCAATATGATATCAGTAATTTTAGGACATATAATTGTAAATACACAGTTTATGCTCTATATTGCGTGTTCTATCTCAATTATCGCCAAACGAAAATTCTTTTTATTCGCAATTACATTTGTTATTAATTCGATCAATTTTTTCGCTCGGCACTAAAAGGGTTAAACTGTCTATGCACAGTCCAAAAAACGTATTTTTACGTGGCCCACATAAAAAGTGTTAAGATGGATATTTATAGAATTGCTGTTAACAGCTAATCACTCAGGAATATTTTACAACACAAGAACCCTATTCGATATCCAACATTTCGTTGGAATAAAAAAAATCTTCCTGGTTGGTGAAAATGACGGGTTCCTGCTTTTTTATAAAAATTCCTCAAATTTTATGTCAAGCAGAACGGTAGATATTCCACGTGTATATTATAATGCATAAATCATTTAATTGGTGCTTGACTCTTCCTCTTTTAACACCAAGTAGATTTACCAAGCCAGTCAAAGTGACTGGTACACAATTTTTTTCCAAAAATTTTACGGGTTTATGAGAGAGCCGTAGAATAAATATTCTTCGTCCATCGTATAAACCATAAATTACTGAATCTATCATCTTTTCCACGTCTTAATTTTCCTTGTTTTAAGGTACATATTTAACATATTTATATATAATAGGTTTCCACGCTAGTAAATCTAGTGTTAAAGTATTTATAGTATTATTTAACAACTTTATTTATATGTAATTAAAGTATTATTTAATACATTTCAATGCAATGGATTTATCACTAGCAGTTCTAGTGTTAATTTTTCACATGAGAAATTTTTCTCGTTTCATAATGCGGAGCTGTGAAATAGCATAGTTGAAAGTAGTAATACTGTCTTATCTTTTAAGGAAGTGAGAAGCATTGATAATACGTCCAACAGCTATAAGTATTTATTTACTACGTTATTTATTTAGTTACGTTATACTCTTTTGCTGTAGAATACTTTTGCATGTGTTGAAACAAGCGCTTGAAGTATTATGCACTAATAGATGCTATTAAAATATAGCAACAGTAATAAGTTTGAAGGTATGAGTTATTAATCTTTTATTAACATACGTTGTAGCAAAAGGAAATTAATTTCAATGATTTTATCACCTAAGTTCCATGTATTTCTGCAACCCTCCATTATCAAAAAATAAGTATATACGTTTGAAAAATAGAATCTAGCAATAGGTATCTAACTCACGTTTAAAAATCCATAGATAATTCATTTTTAGGAATATTAAAACTCAATACTAAAATTCAACCGCCTATTTGCACACCCTGTAATTGTGCGAAGCGGAAACTGTTCGATACCGATTCATTAAAATTAGTATTTTGTAAATGTATCGAACGGATTCGAATTCTAAACAGAAAAAATTGCTCATTTCCCATTACTGTGTCTAATGAAGAACATTACTGCCTATAAAGATCATGGGACGATTAACTGTCTTTGGGAACTTTACTCGCCAAAACATAGAGTAATTTCCATATGCCACAACATTGTTTTTCTTTACAAGAACTCGAAAATATTTCAGTTTAAAAATTCACCCGCACATACTTTGATGATAAGTCAGTCATCAACACAAGAAGTATTAGCAGTAAATTGGTTATACTCATGTAAATATGTTTAGTAAGTACTTTAACCAGTTAACTGTGGCGAAAATTCTTTTGAATTTTGGATCACGAAAATCAAGAGATAAGCATAAATCTATTTCAAATTATTTATACCCTTTAGTTATTAGTTTTATTTTGCCATGGTCTCAAAATATTCCAAACATCTTGAAATTTACGAACATATTTTAGTTTTCATCAAGATCACAATTTAAATTACCAGTGGTAGCTTTTACGCATGACGAGTATACTCGTCTAACACAGTTAACTGGTTAAAAGAAGGGGAATCAAGCGGCAAATATGATGATCAATTCACTGATTCCTATACCACACATACACAAGAAATATCGACTGTACTTCTTGTCATCAACTTTGCAAAATTCGTATAAAACATTGCCAATCTATAGTTTTCACCGTTTCGCTAGCTTCGGTAAATCCAAAACATAAGATTCCTCTCCGCTAAATAAACTGCCATTTATCTCACTAATAAATCCCCATTTCTAACTCTCAATAAAAATCCTTCCCGACGTTTTCATCCAGAGATACAAAATCTACAGACATTGTTCATCGAGAAATTCAAAATTACGTGAAACGTTCATGCGAAAAATAAATTTGTCCTCGAGGAAGCCAAACTCTCGGAGTCCTGGCACGTGTGTACGTCAGATCATCGAAGATGAGGAGAAATCCGTCAAGCTCTCAGCACTCGAGAGCGGTTCGGAATCGTGGCAGATAAGGGACGTTTCCACTGACGTTCGAGAAATACAGCCTACGTGTAAACACGTCGTGGCAGCGATTCACGGAGGATCTTCTTCAAGTGGGCGTAGTCGAGGAATCTCTCGAGGCGACCTGACCCATAAAACTTAACGACCCCGGTGTGTGCGTGCGCACGTGTGTGTGCGCAGCCACGCAACTGTGTGCGCGCGCATGCAAGTGTAGAACATTTAAACGCATGTTCGTATGCAGTTGCACGCGTGTGTGTCTACAGATCGACTGTCAAGTACTGCACGAAAGTGGTGCAAATGAGAAGGGTACGTGGAATCCGAAGAGTTGCATGCCTCATTGATTACCGCCAAATGAGGAACAACAAAAAGAAGTAATTGCCGCGCGAATCTCGAGAAAGAAACTGATTAACCCTCTATGGGTCCCCGACTTTGATGTAATCCAAGAAACATCTAAACTTCGATTCTTCAAACTAAAATTATGAACTTTGCCAAATATTCTAATTAAGCTCGCGAAAAACAAAAAATTCTTTACTATTCAATATCTAAAATACAGATTTGATCTCTTTTTTAAAATAGTAATTTTATCACTTTCTAAGTGCGATATTGTGAAACTGATCTTCGAATGCTTCGAAAAATTCGGACTATGGAGGGTTAATGCGAGTTGATTTTTGTACGTTGTAACGTTTTATGGAGTTGAGGCGTTTTCATCATCACGGAAAATTAAGGTGAGGTGGTTTTATGCGTTGTTGACTTTGCGTTTTATGTGTCACGATGGCTGTCATCGTCGCTATCTAGGTATCAAACATCTTATCCGTATTCTTGTTCAAGTTTTTCGGCATTATCGTGGAGTGTTCTACAGTGATAATGAAGAATACAAATTCGTTTGACTTGTTTGAAGACTGATGATTGTTAAATTTGAGGAGGTAATATATATAAATGGAAAAGGATATGTAATGGTATTAAGAATGTAATCGACCCTTGCCTTACGATTTAAGTTCGGACGGATTCCGCCCTAATCAATAAAAAAATATACTATCTTGAATACATTATTGTTAAAATTATCTATCGATGGCTTATACTTGGATCAGGCTCAGTCTTATTAACAATTAACGCAGACTTGTAAAAAACTTTTAATACTTTATTAAAGAAATACACACGTGGTTTTTAGAGAGTATATCAAGAAGTACAGAACTTATATTTTAATATAAAACAAATAAGAAGAGGGCGCGCTTGTGAGTTTACGCGGTGTATATGGATGCATTAGGATTTATTTCCAACAATTATAAATGTGAACAAAAAATTATTAAGATATCCCAATTGATATACGATTGGGCTGAATCGTGGTGTTCACGTTTTGCTCGATTGACGTGCAACGTGCCCGACACGTGGTGTTCACTTTGGGACCAATCGACGTACCACGTCTTCCAGACGACATTGTAATGCCAAAAAAATATGGTAGATTTACGATGATCCCTCAGGGGGGACATCAGACTGCAAAGAGTTACGTCAGGAATTAAATCAATTTCCGTAGATCACGTATAGTTTATACATACACTACCCATCAGTCTTTAAGAATTTCAATAACACCATAAATCGTATAAAAACTCAACAAACATGTGAAGATACTTATTTATTATGTCAATTCACACATATTTATGGAAAATCAAAATCATAAAATTTATGAAAATCGCTAAATAAATGGGAAAATTAAAATGTTGTGTTTAAATTTTAATAATAAAAAATATATGAGAAGAGGGGTGTCTAGTCTAAACACTTATGAGCAGTAATGTAGAGCTTATTAATTTTGTAATACTTATGAATAAAAATGCAACGTCAGGGGCATAGTTTTCACTCTATAGACCGATATTTTTCGTGATATCTGAAAATCTATTTCACGACAGCACAATTAGAAAATGATGAAAATATTATTTTAAATAACGGATTAAACCTGAATTTTAAATCTTGAATTATAATTTCATGATTCATAATGTTCTAAATGATAATATTTGTTAAAATTAAAAATTTGACTTTGAAGAATAGAAGCTTAGATGTATTTCGTAGTCGCAGGTAATGGAAAAATGATAATAGAAATATCTCTCACGTGCAGTCGAAACATCGACACTTGTGAATGTAAAAAGACATGATCATGCGAAAAATTTAAAAATAAACTGGCATTTCAATCTATCAAAGGAAAGAATTAGTCTTTGTGGCACTCCATTGGATCATCAAACTCTTCGTATCGATATCCTATCGTTAGCAGACGTTCGAGTGGTGGAACGACTCGAATGTGTGAAAGTAATTCGGCGATACGCACGATCAGACGAAGAGTAAACGAGAGAACAGAGCAAACCGGGACAATTATCTCGGAATCTCGGCTAGTTTCTCGACGAGACACGATGATAACGTCGATCGGTTATCGAGCTACGAAATTGTTATCACTCGACGGAAAGATTCGCACGTTCGATAAGCTTGCGATGTATCGATACGATCATGGGGTATTGTTTCTATGAGGCTCTCCGGCTGAGTGAAATGTTCTTATCGATCAAACTTAATCGCTGTAAGGTGTTCGTTAATTGACGTCCTTGAATTTTGAAGTTTCAGCGTAAGATATTTAATGCATTTAGCGTGTTTAATGTGTTAAACATTCTCTATATCGGTGTGAGAAAGGTGACATTGAACTTTACGTTTAGACAACGTCAAGTCCTGATTACATTGAAATTAAAAAAGGTGCTTCATCATTCGTATAATATTAACAATGCATCTACCTAAAGAACAATGCATGTGACTAAAATGAATTTTATACAAATTCTCCAGAAGTTTTTAAGGCTGCTTCTATTTCGATTTTGTACATCTATCGTACCTATATACTACAAGCAATTTGACCCTTTGCATTTTGGGACATCTCTGACGTTATCTGTTAGTAACTTGGCGGAATTTTACTATTTGCTATCTCGTGCCATCGGAATAAAAAATTCAGGTAAACATACACTTCTTAACACTAGAATTAGTGTTAAATCTATCACATTTTATTATATTAACCCTTTGCGGACGGAGATATTTTTGAATATTAGCAAGAAATCACTTATTTGGTTGTTCAAAACCACCTTTTTATCAGAAATTTTGGCTACTAATGTAGATAAATTATAAATTACTCCATTTTTAATCATATCTTACCGGGCGTATTTGAATTTTTCAATTTTAACCGTGTATATATATGGCGATAATATCATTTTTTCTCAGACCGCATATATGCGTCGTTAGTCCGCAAAGGGTTAAACAAGTATATATATAAAGGTTTGTACAAAGAGGTAGATTTATGTATAATTAGTTACAGTCCATCGAAAAATGTCAGTAGCAGAGCATATCCGAATAAAAAATTGGAACATTGAACGATAAAGTACAAAGTGTTATGCACACTTCACAGACGTTCATGAATTAAAAATCGTTCACGGATAAATTGATTTGCACAATTTCACTATTTCGCAATTTTCCCCAAAGCGCCGTTTCCGGTAAAAAAAAGGGGGGACCAATACGTTCGTGAGTAAAATATTTATACGAATCTAATTGCAAGCCGCATTTATTAAAACGTACGTGCAACAATGTGCAAAATATAATTTACAAACGCACGGTTCGATTTGAATGTTTCTCCCCCGGCAAATTGCAACATCACGTTACTGGTTCGACCGTATCGGCCGATTGAAATGCTCGAAGCGAATAAATCGAGTTAGAGTTAGGAATCAATCAACGATGAAATTCATGAATTATACGACTCGAATCTTTCTAACGTGCCGAATTAAAAATCGGTAATTTTACATTGTGCGCTGAAAAGCGACGGACTCTTCGTGATTTCGCATTTGACTCTCAACTATTATTATACAATAATAATTATATCATAACCATTGGAATCATGTTTGCAACAAGTTACATGTATCTCTGATTTTATCGGTCATGATACTTGTTATATTCTGCTGGATTAGTTTTCTAATTTCTTTTATATTGCAATCGAAATATATTTATCAAAGAAACCAAAGTTAGTAAATTAGAGTTATAATTACATTTTTAACAATTTTCTTAAATTACTCAGATGCCGACGAAGATTTTTAACTATTTTTAATTAACTAACTCCTCATTTTTTTTCTAATAGAATTAAGAAAGTTAATGGTGATAGAATTTTTACGATCTGTGACAGTGACCGCGCCAAATACGAACAATTAAGATCAATTTTTTCGAAATGTTGGCGACAGGATCAACACGAGCATTCGAAAATTTTACAAGTCTTATAAAAGCATTAAAAATGATTTTCAATTCATAGAAATATTCTATATTTATTTCAGATTCAATTTATTTAAAGTTAAATCTCCTGAAGTGAAAAGACATACATTTTTCTACTACTTCCTCTATGACAATCATTTAACTTTCTAAATCAAGGTACTAAAAAAAATACGAAATAAAAATGATGCACCAAGTAATCTCAATAGTTAATTCAAATGAATACTGTAGTACATTCTAATCGCCTTTATATATTTATCTAACGCTGCTGTCAATTTAAAAAAAAGCAAAATTTTCCAACGTTCCAAAATAACAACAATAAACACTTAGATTTCTGACGGTACAATCACTTTAATTTTCTACGTCTATCTTGGAGAATGGATAAATAAATTCCCTCTTATTTTCATCCCAACATTCTATTTTTCCGACTATATTCATCTAGTACATCTAAACACCCCGTATTAATAGTTTTCAGCAAGTGTTAAAATGACCGCCAAACACTCGATAATTCTGGAGTAACAGAAAACCGGAAGATTCCATGTTCGCCAAATTACACCTGTCCTCGAAGACACCTGTATCGACGTTTCTAGGTAAACGGTGACTCAGGGAGGGCTTTTCTTATCCTTATTGTCACCATTGTCAAATTCATACCTCTTTTCATCGTCATCTACCGCCTTCTGCACCTTTATGCTCTTTAATATTCGTCAACGTGCCGCACGGCAAGGCCTAATACTTCCAAAACTCGAAGAAGAGACTCCCATACCTGAGCCGGGATTAGGCTTATTTGCTTTCCAAAGCAATTCACACTAACTTGCAGACTCCAACTTGTAATTACACGAGAGAAATAGAAGATGGTGCCTTGTATATACTTAATTCTATGAAAATCTAGGTGTTACCAGAGTCGATGAGATCTGAAATACTACTGGAATAAGTTTTCTTTTCTTTTGTGATTTTTTGCGGCACTAACTTCTGTGCTCATTTGACCTAGGACTTACTATTCTTTACGAATTCTGATCTATTAATGCTATGATATATATATCATGTAGGTACAACTTCCTAATAGTGATAGGGGATTTGATTTTGGGCGGAGTCTTTGATCTCTTTGATTGCATCTTCGCCTCCTTATTGTCATAGCTACTAAGCTGCTACGGTCATTTCACCCAGAACCTACTGTTTTAAATTGATTCCGAACTATCGATGTTATAATATTATAATTTAGGAAAAATTTTCAAAACTTAATGAACATTAGAATTTGTGCCGTTACATACTACCGTTGCATCATAACTTCTAAACTGTTACGATCATTTCAGCCTGAATCTACTATTTTAGCGTGATTACAAACTATCGACGTTATGATAAGCTAAATAATAATTTAGGAAAAATTTCCCAAACCTAATGGTCATTTGAAGTTACGCCTACTGATTGCAAGTTTGAGTCTTTAGCTCGTTTCCGCCAAAATTCCTTACTATAAGTTTGATTTTGCGACTTGTGAACGAGTCTGATAAGATCGAGAGGTGATAACGATAAAAAAACGAGACAAATAGTGGTGATTACGGTTTAAGTTTCATATACATAGCCGGGAATTTTGAATGTCGGGAAAGACGAATTGGAAGGTGAAGTTAAATTTGTTTTTATCTATTTTAAATTGCAATGCATAGATAGTTAGTTCCTTGAACTATGAATGCTGTTACGCGTTACTTAGTCAATTAGTAACATTTACATAATCATTATTTATGGCTGACCTGCACATTCTAGGGATTTACTCGATTGACGGCTTCAACTGCAAGTTTAGCATCTGGATGATTCTGTTTTTAAATGGTATAACGTAAATTGTAATATAAGTAAATTGTCTATTTCATCGTTGCTAACATCTGCGCTGTTATCTTCTAATCTTCTACCTCACTTTTTTTTGTTTTTCTGTATTTCATACACCTTTAACATTAGATTTACGCAGCCAATTTGGCTCGTTCAAAGTTTGATTACTATATATATAATATATTGATTGGTTAATTTTTTTAATAATAAACCTTTCATTTCAATTGACTTGGAACTATTTCCTTTGCAAAAAACGTCACTTTTCTTGTACGTGTCAAATTTGATTCACTTCAGAAAGATAGGTATATCAACATCCGTAAATCTAGTGCTAAATAGATGGAGTTAATTAAAGTGTTGCACAATTGCAAGTGAATATAAAGAAGACAATGAAATAGTTTACTCGAATCTTCAGTATTAAACTGTAATATTACATTGTAAATATATGGACCGTTTATTTTGAAAGTGGTGTAAGTCCATTTTCTCTTGTTTCGAGATATTTAAAGGTTAGCATATCTGTCAATTTAAAAATATTGGTTAATTATGACGAATCTGACAATGCTTCTATCAATTTATCAATATCTAATTTGATTATACAAATTTCTTTTAGGCGAATTTAACTAAAATTATGTATATTTACAGACTGCAAATGGACTTACACCACTTTCAAAATAAACGGTCCATATGTGAGAATTAAAATTTCTGCTCACCTAAAGAAATTAGTTACACGTAGAAGAAGAATCAATTCTTTTCGTTCATCGAAAATTGTAATGAATGACATACTTTGAATGCTTAATTGTATTTCTTATATGAAAATTTTCCAATTAATACACTTTTAGTGAAGCATTAAATGCTTTTATATACCTGCAATGCGTTTCACAAATACAAAAAAGAAAAGTTACATATTTGAACTCCTTTTTTTTACAATTAACTATACAATTGATTACTCTATACGGAACAAAGCGTTATTACAAGATATAATTAACAATCACGTACCGAAAAGAACAATTCCTCTAATCTTGAATATTTAACAGTATTTCAAGTTATTTGCGTATACATTTTCTCCTGCAACGAAATATTTATACTGTCGTGGTGTGTTAAGAATTTAATCCATGCAAAAAAACAGACACCTCGATCCATAAATGAAAACTTTTAAACGATTATAGCGAAGGGAAGAAAGTTGGAGCTTCTTAAAAATGGATTTAAGTTCTCCAAGGGGGGAAAAAAACGCATAAATACGAAAGATCTGCACGATCGCAAATCGCGGACATTTCTTCAGAATATTTAAACGCGAAAATTTACATTGTCACCTTTAAAGTTAACGCAAAAAAGGAAAGAGAAAGAAGAAACAATTGTTAAATCTAAGTAAATACAAGAATTTTTTAAAAATCTACCCAAGTCAATGATAAATTTGAAAAACATTTTTCAACTTCGACATGCATGTCCATGAAATGACCGTGCAATATTTGTATGACATTGTTATCTACGCGTCTATACGATGAAATGTAAATATTTCATATAAATATTCATAGTTACACTCTGCATTCTGCATAACGCAATCACTCAAACGTAATAGAACTTGCGCGTAATATCGCGAAGTCGAATGTAGAACAAAAATGAGATAGAAACAGGAAGATATGTTAGATAAAGTGGTGAAACGTATCAGTCAGTCCTCTGAGGATAATTTTAGTCGTGCCGGCGAGCTGTGATTCGTCGTGTTACAACGTAATGCAAAAATCATTGTTACATAAGGCGACTCAGTATCGATCAGCCATTTTGTCACTAGCCAAGGGAATATAAATACTTCCAGGAAATGGAAACGATTATTTGCAAAAATTATAGACTGTGCCACATGGATGACATTTAGTTTTATTACTAATGGACATTGCGAAACTTTCATGATGATTATATTGTGTATCGAAGTAATTACAAAACGTTCTTTAAAGATATGATTTTCATTTTGATAAATATCGTGAGGTGTAGTAATTAATACAACAATACTTTGTGCATTGATGACGGTGTACTGTGAGGTGCACAAAATAAATTAGTGAAATTACTTAAATGCTGTGTAAGTATAATAATACTAGATAGGGTTAAATCAACAATAATTTAATATATGAAATATGTACTTTGGAAAAAGAAAAATCAAGAGGTGAAAAAGATGATTGATTCGGTAATTTGTATTTTATAAAATCAACGTAGAATATCTGCTCTATGACTATCCTATAAACATGGAGAACTTTTGGAAGAAATTGAATAGGAGACATTTTGACTTGCTTGATAGATTTAGTGATAATAATTATCTTTTCCCAATATAGTATGAGCTGTTTATTTTAAAAATGACACAAGTCATACTAGCGTAATGGAAAATGGAGGTTTTTAATGACTATAAGAATCCGAGATAAGTCCAAGTAAATCTTTATACAAATTGACATTAATATTTTTAAACGTCTTAAAATACAAACATTAAATAAATGTCTCGATTTACAACGAGAATGACTTGTGATACTTTTAAAATAATCTTGTTTTCTTGTAGAACTGATACAAAGTTTTCAAGTTTCATTTAACCTTCGCTCGTCCTTCGGGTGTTTTTTGAAAGAACACTTCGTTTCGTAGTTGAATAATTATGCCAAAAAAGTTGATAAAATATATATTGAAGAAATGAATAAATGTCATAGACGGCATTGGAAGTTTTATTAATATTGCACAAAAATGTGATACCCAATTAAAAAATAGAAGTAGGATCGGAATTTTGATATTACGGGTATAAAATTTAAGTGCTGCTAGCAGACTCGCTCCTTGCACGCTGCACCATGTCAGTTAATTAATTTACAATTCATCTCTAAACTATACAACTCGAACTTCAATTACGTGCAACTTTAATTATTAATTTCTCGAAAACGTAGCTACAGTAGGGGATAATTTTTAGCGTGTTTTGCAGACTACGCGTGTACACACTCATCTACAAAATGTGATTTTGTCTGAAAATTAAAACGAGACTCTAAATGATCTTCGTATAATCAATCGACCGTTGTAGTTAATTGTTTTTAATGAACTTAACAATTAGCAATTTTTAACACGAAGAATTTTCAAGGACTCAAAGAGTTCAGAGACTTTTGAGGGGGTGAAAACTTTGAAAATTACCACATTTATGTAGGACTATTAAGTCTTTTAAACTTCTCGACGCTTCGGAGGATTTCTATCTTCGAACAATTATCGAAGTGATTCGAAAGTCTATGATTACTGAATTGCTTGAAAATTTGCGAGGAAAAACTTGAATTAAATGTGTTTCTCTCGAAATCAGATCGTGCTATCGTAACAGTGAGATAACTATCTCGTCGGGTAATATTTCTAATTTGAAAATACTAACTTTACTAAAATGTAAATTATAATAATAAGCAAAATGAATACGGCATAATCTTATTTATAAAAAATTTCTCTATGGCTTCAATTGGTTGCGTTTTCAAAATATTGCACTTTTTTTAAAAAAAGCAAGCATGTTCGCTATTAATAAGTTTAGATCCATTTGTAAGGCACTTTGAAGAATTTTTCAAAAATTAATAAGCCCTTCCTTTTCAAAGAGATTTCTCAATAATATTTAATTCCTTTTGACCAAAAGGAACATGTTTTCATCATATAGTCAGGTTACATCGTTAGTTTCAAAAGCCCCATAATTTCTTTAATTTCTGTTACTCGTAACAAATTCATCCTGCTGTATGAACTAATTTGTAAATGATTCTTTATATATTTTTCACATGAAATGTGAATAATGTGATTAAATATATATATAAAATGTAAGTGAAACTCTTCTTTGTTAACTTCTACGTAATTACTTCCAAAATCAAAGGCATTTTAAGAAAGTAAGTGTATCAAAGAATAACGAATATACTTTACAATTAAAATTAATCGTTTTTAAGCTTCTTCTTTTATGAATACTCTCATGAAAAAACTTCACTGCAGTACAAAGGAAAAGATAAGTGGCAAGGATAATCTTAATCTTTTGTCGCATCTGGAAGTTCAGCTAAAAAACTGCGATCTCAGAGCATTTTACTACAAACAAAATCTCTCATCTTTCCACATGAAATTTTAATAAATAACAAACTTAAAAATATTTCATTAATCCTTTGCAGACTTTTCTAAATACTCAGAAAGAATCATATATTTGGTGATGAAAAACCAGCTTTTTGTAAGAAGACCAGAATGTTAATCTATAGAAGTTATAAATTACAATCAACATCATCACAATTCAGCAGTTATATTTCATTTCTTTATCTCTAATCGTGTATACATGATCCAATAAACTATAATCAGATTTTGTACAACTAGACATTTGCGTCTGTCGTCCTCAAAGGGTTAAATAACATAAACACAAAATACAAAGCATTAATCCGCAGAGATCTTAACAAATTGCACGCCGGTCCTGTGATAATGCGTAATTTTAAACATATAATTGTATATTTAGTTGCTTAATATTGATCGTATTACCTTGTTTTTAAAAAAACAAGAAAGCGAACAAAAAAGGCACTACTATTTCCTTTAACTTGTGTACTTCTGCATATAAATTAAATATGGACTTAAATGATAACATTGTCAAGTATACCAAATTTAGCAGCCAATATTAATCCGTCGTGCAATGTCTTAACACATTGTACGCCGGTCCCGCGATAATGTGGGATTTCAAATATATGATTTTAGGATTTTACCGATCAATATCAGTCGTATTATTTTATCTTGAGGAAAACGGTAAAGTGGACAAAGAAGGCAATATTATTCCCTTTAAATTGTGGATTACTTAATGTGTTTAAATTTATATTGAATTAAATAGTAACATCATCAAATATAAGAAATTTGATAGCAGATATTTAGCCGGCGTACAATGTGTTAAGATTGAAACCAAATTCCAGAACGATCCTAATTCACAAACTGAAATCTTCAACATTATCGAACATCACGTCAGAAATCTAACACCGCAACATTACCTAAATCATTCCTCTCCATCAAGTCTAAATCGTGACCTAAAAACAAATATCATACTAACCCAGATGAACCAATAAACGAGACATTCCAACCCACAGCAACGCCAAAGATTCCGAATAACCAAGTTAGAAATCCAGACTCGTTCGTGTTTTTTCGCAAGATCGCAATCACCCGGGTAGCATCCAATTTGCAGAACGTTGAGCGGAATGCTGAAGTTCGATCGGCAATAAAATGCTCGGACGCAAGTCGTTCGTTCGCATGCACTTACAGTGCACTTACACAGGTGCATTCCCCTTGTGCAAGTGAAGGCGCACGAAGCTCGCCTTGAACCTGCCGAGTAGCGCGAAGAGTTTCACGTGAAACTGGAACCGACCGACGATACGGCCTGATACGCTCCTTGGCCACGGCTTTATGCACATCGGCTGATATCTCTCCTCGCGTGCCTCGCCGATAGAACGAGCCTTTCCTCTTTCTACGTTTCCCCTTCGTCATCCACGGCCGATTCGTACTACCGATTTACTTCAACCGCGACGCTGCCCGCAAAGAGGATACGCGTTGGATAGCTGCGATGGAAGAGTATCGTGTGCGAAACGATCCTATATCGAGGAGGAACGCCGAAATATAAATAGCGTGGACCGAGAAGAGCGGTAAAACTGGCAAAGTAGTTAGGTTTTGATTTAGGAAAGGATGGTGGGATTATGTTTTTGTCTCGGGATGATTTTTGTGAGGTGTACAGTAGAATCCCTCTAATGTTGCTCTCTCGCTTGTTGACAGGATACTGCCGTTACTGTTACTTGTATTTTCCCCCACTTGGACTTTTTATTACCCAATAGAATTTTAGTTTCGTGGCGCGTTATTTAAATCCATTGTAACTTAACCCATTAAAGACCAAGCATTGAAATGAAGAAAGTAATTTATAACTAGTTTTTGGGTTACATAATGTTGCGTTAAGGCAACTTTGGGATTACGTGGTATCTTATGGTGCATCAATTAAGCCTTTGGTATGTTCTTTTACTATGACATAGGTTAAAATATCAATTACATGAATCCGATTCCCTGAAAAAAATTAGAAGTGAAATGTTGCGTTAACGCAACTTTGGGCCTTAACACTAAACCTACCAAGCTGGTCAAAATGACTGATCTTCAATATTTTGTAAAAATTACCTAAATTGACACTGAAGTAATAAAGCAAATATTTCACTTCTATCTTATAAAATTTAGATTAATTAATTAATCATATCTTTCACCTTTTGATTTCTATTTTTCCTAAACACTTATTCAACATATTTAAAGTTTAGTAAATATAACGTCGGTAGTTTTAGTGTTAATGGATTAAGGATATGTGTTTACAACTAACATAAGAATTTATTTTCTTTATATGAATATAATAATTCATAATGTTCTATAAAAATAATAAATTGACCAATGGATTTAGGTTATGGATGGTTACATGAAACGTTTACTTAATTTTCAATTCTGCGCATGCTTATGCGCATAGGGGAAAATAAGTCATGAAAAGTGGGGATAGAGTGAAGTGTCAACATTAACGAATGATCCTGGTATGAGTTGTGAACATTAGAGGGATTCTACTGTATTGAGATTTTTCTGTTGATATGTTCGTTTTGATGGGAATATTTGGGGTAACTATGGGGTAATTATGGGAATGTGAATAAGTATGGAAAATAGAATTGAAATCTTTGAGGTTTTTTAGGGAAACGTTGATTTAGAGGCGTGGTTAATTTTATGTTTAAGAAATTCTGGATTATTTGATAGTAATTTTTTGTTATTAAACAGAGTGTTTTAGAGTGGCTGTAGTAATTGCTAGGGATGAAAGAAGTATTGAGACGTGGAGAATTAATTGAGTTTAAGTATTTATTAAGAGACTGCGAAAAGTATTGAGATTATGGTTTTTTCAACTGATAAAGTTATGGAACACAGAAGTGTAATGAACTTATGAGCATTTTAAAAAAGTCAATACAGTAACCAAAGTTGTGTAATAAAATTGATTATTGTACAATAATTAAAAATTCTGGAATAATCTTATAGTAAGGAATTTGAGGCGTTATTAATAATACTTTGGCGATTATAAATGTAACAATTGTATTTAAGAAAATTGTAGTATTTCTTTTTGGGCAGTTACTTTTTACTTATTATTATACAAAGATAAATTTAACGATCCAATTGACTTCTTCGACGCTACTTATTTTATTTCCTATATTATGAATATAATTAATATTAAAAGTAAGAAAATATTTTACTAACTAGAGTAAGTCTTTACTAACTAACAACGACAAAACGTAACATATTCCACAACAAAACAAAGATTAGTTACATAGTTCACTGTATCGTTGAATCTTTGACGAAACGAAACGGATATTGTTGCTCGACTTCCTGTAATTCAATAATGTCCGGATTCAATTTACCGTTCTCCAATAAATTTTCATTCCAATTCTGCTGATGTTACGGGATTTTTTCGCGCCGGTGTAAATCACCTTCGATCCGACGAGAATCAGTCGCGTTGATGTATAATAAAAACACCAAGTACTAAATGGGCATTACAGCAGCCACTTTATACGTTCTGCACCTACGTGAAGTTTCGCATAATCGGGCATTTGCCTAACTGGATGGGATAATCACTGTTTATTACATGCTTTATAACGACAGTATTGAATTCCAAAAATAAACGAGTAATCGCAAGGAAATTTTATTTATTAGTTTATTACACAGTGAAAGTTTACGTTCAGATAAATTCACGTCCTTCGTTACAATGAAATTTAACCCCTTGCACTACGATTTCGTTATAATTTAGAATTTAATTAATAACATAAAAATTAATTACTGATTCTTGATATATTGTATAATTTAACGTAATATTACTATTACAGAAACAATGTTATCGCGTTTAGTTTCATTAATATTTTCAATTGGGTAGGTTTTACAGAGATTGAAAATTTCTTGTTCCATTTACCTCTTATCACGAGAGTCAAGGGCAAGGGGTTAAGGAAACGTGCTAAAATTTATTTTTTGGTTAAAATAGGCAGGAGAGAGGGTGGACAGACAGGAGACCGTGCAGAAAAGCGCGGGAAAGCGCAAGACAGGACAGGACAGCCAGGCGAAGAACAAAACAGCCAAAACATATACAGGACAAGCAGGACCGTATCTATTGAATAAATAATTTGTAGTCCTACAAACACATAACTCAATTTGATGAATATTATGTCACGTAAGTTTATATTGTGTGATACAAATGATAAAGAAAGAATCTGTTACATCAAAAACATTGTTAAACTTTCTTAACCGCTACCCGTGTTCCATTCCTAAAATTCCAAATCATCTACAAATGCCTAATGAGCGAATCATAATTATAAATTATCTAATATGGTTTACACCGGTCTGACCCACAGTCAGGTAAGTAATACGAGTCAACAACAGGCCAGAAAGAGCGGAAATTCCGTCAGAGATATTTTGATTCATTCCACTTCTAAGGGTGAACATTTTTTGGCAAAACTTTAGCAGTCGATGCATAGTACGAATTCATGATAATCCAGACAGAGTTAAACGTCGGTCTGAAATATTTTAGTTTATACTACTTGCGAGATTGAAAATCTTTCGGCAAGAGTTTATAAGTGGGTAAATAGCACGAGTCAGACAGAGCAAAAAAGTCGTCAGAGATATTATTAGTTTAAACAGGACAACCAGAGGAGAGACAGGACAATTTTCTTTAACACTAGAACTACCGGCCTCAAATTTATCATATTTTAATCAATTAAATAAGCACTTTGAAAAAGGGGGAATCAAGCGGCGGAAAATTTGAACGATTAGGTGATTTATGTTTATTGATATAGACGTAAAATATTTATTTTATGACTCTTATGTAAACTTGGAGAATTTTTGGAAAAAATCGTGTACCAGTCATTTTGACTGGTTTGGTAGTTCTAGTGTTAATGATGTGTAATACAAATAATGAAGAAAGAATTTGATAAATATGAAACATTGTTAAACTTTTTTAACCGTTACGCTTCTACATCTCCTGCCTGTCCTCTGTCTCTCTTGCCTACTCTACTCCTGTATTTCTTATTCTACTCTTGTACTGTTTGTCCTTTGCCTGTCCTGTACCATTTCTTCCTGCTTTGCTCTTATACTGCTTGTCCTGCGCATGCACTGTCTGCCCTGCGGATGTCCTGCGCATGAACTGCCTGCTCTGCGGCTGTTTTGCCTGTCCTGCGCTTATACTGCCTGTCCTGTATTGCTAGTTTACTCTACTTATGAGCTCAACCTCATTTCAGGCAAAGGGTCTAGGGTTTATTTCCAATACACGCGCACGTATGATGCAAATATTTGCCAATCAAAAAGTCTGATAAAGTTCTAAAGGATGCACACCATTGAGTATAGTTATCTGTAATTCTTTTCAGAATTTTCTATGAAGTCTGTAAAATACGTTTTACCCTGTACCTACTCCTATAGAAGAAATAGCAAGTTTGGGGCATTTTTTCCATCTTTATTCGGTTAGAATTTAATTCTTTTATGATGCCATTACAATTTGCGAATGTATACTTCTTTAAGTATGATAAAACTTAAGAAATCTAGGGTTTTATACTTACGTAAGGAGTTTGGTGACAATTTAATTTTGTAATGTAATCGAAATTCCGAAATTCTGCTGAAATTTAAGTCTTCTAAGATCCTATTGCAGTTTGCAAATATCTACTTTTTTAAGTATGACAAAATGTAGCAAACCTTACGTTTTAGCTTAATTAAGGAATATGGTTTTCATTTAATTTCGTAATGTAATAAATTTAGAAATTTTATTCATATTTAATTCTTCCAAGATGCTAGTACCATTTCGTAATACGGAACTTTCCCGAATAGGGAAAAATTTAACAAAACTTCTCTATTTTTCACGTCTATAGTATTTGCAAAACTTCAGCATCGTGACGTTCAATTTTCGGTCTCGCAGAACCGTAAGCAATTTTTTTTTCGAAATCCATCACCATTCTTTTATAACCAACACACTAAATGACATAAGATCACGCAATTCCCATAACGGTCGTTTAGAAGCAAGTTTTTGCATATTTTGCCGAATCGCGGCAAGAGGAAAACTTCGAAAACCGATCGTGAAGCGTGATCGAGCGTCTGAGGATTTCATTTTGCAATTATAAACACCGCTCGACGCTAAAAACAGCCGTAAAGCTTTGAGCGTGACGCAGAAATTTGCAATGTTTCGAGGCCCTCGCATCGAGCCAAGGTGCCGATTCGGTTTGTAGCGAAGCGATCAAGGTCCTTCTTATCCTACCGAAAGCCAGCGATAAGATAAGCCAACCGACGCTGCTCGCACTTCCGATCGTACGCCAAACGCTTACAGATTTCTCTTTCGCGCTCTTTCCTCCTTCTGTATATGCGCATTCATGTCTTCCGAAATCAAACTAATTATTTATATTCATAGTTTTAAACTCGATGTATTCAAATGGGCAAAAACAATGCCTGTTATTTTTGTGAAATATTTTATTAAACATAATAGTTAACTTGAAATTTAAAGTAACACTGTATCTACAAACGTAATCGAAATTAATTAAAAACTTAAATCGTGATTGATAATTTTTTAGTGGAATTACGGAACTTTATTGGAACACTGCAACGATGATAATTATATGTCTTTTAGCATTAGATCTACCAACGATTAATTCGATACATTTCAAATTCTATAATGAATATGTGTCAATTAAAGACATGAGGGGGGCAAAAAACTTGATCAATTCAATCCCTCACAGTCTTTAGAACAGACGTAGAAAATGGAAAAGAAACAGTATTAGAAATTTCGGGAACATTTTCAAAAAATTCGGAGCAAGTCATTTTTACCATCTTGGTAGACCTTGTGTTAAATGAACATAACAAATTCACATAAATGGATTTTTTATGAAAAATAAACACCAGGAGTAATAGGAGAGACAAGAGATGAAGGGAAGATGACGGGAGTTCTGTTGAGTGTCACAGAATACTCTAAAATGATTTTTGATTCAGATTCTTCTACATATTTTATTCCATATATTTTAAAATACTCCATACGTATACATATACTGATATTAAAACTTTTAAACGTTATAATATTGTACTCCAGCATAATATACCACCTAAAATCCTAATTTTCTTTAGGAAAAATCTCGCAGAATATTAAATTCCTTCTTTGTCCATTTCCATTCGTTACTATTTACTTCGTATGGTTAAATTCACTACGGAGTGAAATAATTTCAGTTTAATATTAAAATTACGATTTTACAGGGTTGACGAAGTTTCTTTCGATCCTCTTAATTTAAATATCTGAAGGTAACCTTCGCAACTCTACCACGGTTATATTATGCGATAAATAACAAAAACAGAACTACGATCAAGTTTTTATCTTTAGCGACTTGGAAGACAACCTGTAGCAGTTTGTATCGTACACGTGGTATTACTGATAAAAGATACGACTTGCTGATAAGAACAAATGCTGCACTGGTTTATTATTCTACAAAGAATTTCACTAAAACTGGAGATTTTTAAGTTTACTTCAATTAAATCATTTTATATGGTGTGAAATATTAGCAGAGGAATAAAATCCTTTTCAGACAAACTAAAAACCCAAGGATATTCAAGGATGACTAGTTTCAAATAAATTTAAACTCTTTTGTTTAACATATGTCATTATTCTCACTGTGAGAGTGCAAAATATTTAGAAATATTTGAAACACTCTGATGAATTTTTATTATTATATTAATTAAATTTTTGTACATTCTATAAGAAACATTCTAGTAATTTAAATGCTCTGATATTGTAATTTGTTCTTAACAAATAAATTAAGTAACGTTGCAGTATTACTTTGCAATTCGTATAATTTGTAATTTTATTATAATACTAATCATTGAATTTTCCGCGGAGAACAGCTGATATTTTATCGTTTTAACCTCACCATTATCTTCAACGGCCGTAGATTTTTAGGAATACCCCGTAATCAGATCTTTTGTTGAATTTCGCACGGTAACTTTCGTATCAGCACGAACGAAAGTTCATTTTGCTACAATTTAATCACACCTCGCAAAGAATTCGCTTTAATCTCCGTATATCAATGACAAGTTAGAATGGCCCGAATTTCTATCTAAAATCGAATTTCTGCCGTATCAAATAGCATAACAATGAGACCGAATTCATCGAACGTCTTCGACGAAGGACAAACGAAAAACGGAACCAATACTTCGGAAGTAAAAAAAAGAAAAAATTCGTTCCTTCATTTGGAATGGAAATCTACAAGCTTAACACATATATACGCCCATATGTAATATATACCAATACATATATAAGTACAAGTATGTACTATATCAATCAGACTGCCATGAATGTATTATGGTTTTGTGACTATCGAATACCTATACAAGAACGTATTAACCTTTTTGAGAATTAAATATATTTGAAATGTTCTATTTTTTATAATGACCATTTGTTAATGGGATGAGAATTTTTCTGGCAATTTCGCTAAGGACTAAGAGTTATACTGGTTATGCGCTTGGAAATAATTATGAAACAAAAAAGAAAACTACAAAGAAGTACTAGAAAGTAGTTATAACTTAGTGGAAAACAAATTTTGTTTTTTTTTACTTTTCTAAAACGTTTTCTCAAATCGACGGAGAATCAGTACAGTAAATATTTTTACATGTAACTTATAATATACAAATTACTTAACTAACTGTAGTTTTTACCGCTTGATCCATCTTTTTTCATAGTCCTTATTTAATATAAATTAGCAGCCCTATATTTAGTCTTAAACAAAATACTTCAATTATAGTATACTTGAAAATGAAATAATAAAGTAAAGGTAGAAAACATACATAAATATAAGTCGCCATTAGGGATTGCAATATCGGACCAAAAGTTCAATACCGGTATCCGGTATTTGTTAGATCTTAATACCGGAATACCGGTTTTAATACCGGTAGTAAAAATTTTAGAAATAGAAAGAAAACACAGGTGTTTCTTTGCTTTATTTGCCAGTTTTATTAGAGAGAGTAAGTATCACAAAAAATCATTTGAAACTTATAAATTATAACAGAATATAAAGAATCGCAAGAAAAGTAAAGGAACAAGGAACATCTGATGTATTTAAATCACAAAAAAATGTAAATATCACTATTCAGTCTATGGTACTATTACAAATTTTTGAATGTGATGTTAAAAAACATAATGCATCAATTGTACTGTCATTAAGC
Source organism: Cerceris rybyensis (assembly GCA_910591515.1). Classification (NCBI taxonomy): domain Eukaryota; kingdom Metazoa; phylum Arthropoda; class Insecta; order Hymenoptera; family Crabronidae; genus Cerceris; species Cerceris rybyensis. The sequence continues at coordinate 13,082,830 of OU342795.1, forward strand.
CTGTAACGTAATTTTGTGTAAAAATTACCAGCTGTCGAAAACGCTCTTTCAGCAACTACGCTAGTTGGTGGTACCGTTAGCAATGCGCGATATACTTTTTCGAAGTATTTATCTATATATCCCTTATCTCCAAATAAATCGATTTCTCGTCGGACGGTGTTGGATATAAGTGATTTCTGTATTATATTTTAGTTTGTTGGAATTTTTTTAGTTATCGCTAATTCTAATTTTTGTACAAGAAACAATTCTTTTTCACTATCGACATTAGTGTCATCATCATTTTAAATAACTGTATCAAATTCTTCTGAATGTGGATAGGTTTGGGGGTAAAAAATTTTAAGAAAATTCACTATAAACTTGATCAAATTTGATAATTTAAAAATTTTCTAGTAAATACCGAAAAAACGGTATTTCAACTTATGAATACCGGTATTACAAAATTGTACAAATGGCTCAAAATACCGGTATTCGGTATCCCGGTATACCGGTATTGCAATCCCTAGTCGCCATATATTACAGGGGATTAACCCCTTACCACACAATTTGTTTAATAACTGCGTCTAATAATTCACTGCTAGCATCCCGCACCTGATGATAAAGTAAAGAATTTTCTAGAACTTAAGAATAAAATATTATACACTAAAAATAAACAAATTAAAGGCCCTTTACCTCTTATGATACAAATATATTATTATCATTTTTATGAATTTACAAACAATAACGCTTTAATTCGAAGTAAACGAGAAAGCTATTGCGTCGTAAGATATGGGAATACAAGAGGAAGACTTCGGCTCTGTGTCCCAGCGGAACAATCCTCGTCGTTAACCCTTTGGATTATTTTCTATCGCGAAACTGATTTTCAAATACCACAAAATATACAGGCTACAGAGGGTTAATAAAAATTTCTTAACCATATAGAAATGCTGAACAGTAAATATTTCACATTTATTAAATAACGCATAATTTACTTAATGGATTATGCGCTTTACTGCCTGTTTCCGAAAGTACTCATTTAACACTAAACGTACCTTTATGTTTTTCTTAAAGGCAAGTTTCCGTTGAGGAGGGGTCAATTGACCCCTCTGTGGTAGCCTTAACCCTTTGCGGTCCGAATTATTTTATTAATTTCGTAGCGAGCTAAATAAAATTATTTTCACAACATTTTCTATCATCGGTTGTTAATTCTTTTTTAATGCTAGCGATAACTACAGGTACTGGTGGATATTTCGGTGATGTCACAAAATCATTATGAAATTAGAGAGACAGACATTCAATTATGAGGGGGAAAAAAAACAAGTGATAACCTATGTCGAGTACAGCTCGACATAGGACCGTAAAGGGTTAGTGTTAATATACCTAAGCACAACAGATTCAACACCCATAGATCTACTGTTAAATACCAACCAGATAATGTTACTTTATACATACAATCCTACCAGAAGCCAAATACTACCATGGCATCATCGCAAAACCAGCTGTTCGAGCAACTGCTCGTCTCGATGAACGCTTTCGAGCATCGAAACTGAAGTCGTTCGCCAAGAATTTTCGATGGCAAAACGGAAAGGTAACGTGACCGAACGGACGAAAGAAAGCAGATCGAGAGAGCAAAGTAGCTCGGTCATTCGTGCGAATGTAGCAGCGTGGAACGCTTATGTTAATGAGCCTGTGCGATTACCAGACAGGGCCAACGAGCAGAGAGATGATGTCGAGCCGATAGAGACGTCCAGACCGGATACAAGGAAGGTCGAAGAAGAACCGGATAATCGTCACCGTACGCCAACCGGCTATCGAGACGGGGTTAACCCTTCGTCCGAGTCTGGGCTCTTTCCTGACGGAAGTCCGACGAAGAAGGAAGTCGCGCTTCGCGGATCGACGTACATGTACACCTGCACCATGGGCAACTCCCACCTGCGAGGCACCTGAACCTCCAGATACGACGACGAGAGACTCTCCGAGCACCTGACTCGCGAACATGGACGCGCTTGTAGTTCTCTTACTTTTGATAATCGTCTTTTACAGGATCGATTGTGTTCGCGCGTGAATCGTCTTACTATCTAGATTATAGGTGCCCAACGGGGGTGCTATCACTCACCCAAGGGCGTTGTAAAGGTCTAAGGGAGTTTTCTTGGTTTAAGAAAAATTTATGGGGTGTTGAAGACTAACCGCTGTGCACTATGAGCAGTAGTCGCAAGAATTCCGCAAAAAGTTTATTAACTTGTTATATTCTTGAAGTTTTTGTTGGTTAGCAATAAGTTCTTAACCCTTTGCGGACGGAGGCATTTTTGAATATCGAGAAACAATCAATTATTTAGCAATGAAAAAACACTTTTTCATCGAAAAGACAGTCTGTTAATGTATACAAGTTGAAATTTACTCTTTGTAAAATAATATTTCAACGATTATATTTTAATTTTTCAACTCTAACCGTTTACATATGTACCGACAAAACTATAACCAATTTTTTTCTCAGGGCGGATATATTCGCCCGTCGTCCGCAAAGGGTTAATTAACACTAGATCTACGGCCATTCAATCTGGTATATCAACCCTTTGCGCTCTGAATTAATTTAATAATTTTTTGTCAGGTAAGGAAATATAATCTCGGAAAATTGTCTACTGTTGATAATTCGTTTTTATTTAATACTCGGAACAATTGTAGATACTACGGTGTATTCCTGTTAAAATGCAACATTATTGTTGATTTCGAAAAGTGGAGAATTAGTATATGAAACATTAAGTGTCACAAAAAGCTGTGTCGAGTGTAGCTCGACATAGGAGTGCAAAGGGTTAACACTTTACCGACCGGTATTTTTTAACATCCTACCCACTTCTGATCGGTCACTTGCATGCAAATAGATCCCTGATATTGATATCTCTTCCAAAATTGCAAAGTTTCTTCACTGAGTCCTTGGCACAGTTAACCGCAATGAAAAATAATAATTTATTAATTGCCGTAGGGACCAATTAATGAGTTAAAAGTCCAAAAGTGTTGGGCCCGAAAAGCCGATTAATCGGCAACTGGTCGGTAAAGTGTTAAAATATTGTCACGAGTCGACCGCGCAAGCATTATCCTTTCAGACATAATTGAATATAACACAATTTTATAGAAAAAGTGATAACGTTTATTTAAGAGAACACGTCCGTCAACGAGGACCACCGACCGTACAATCTCAACTCTTTATTTATTACAAACAATTGACAAGTCTCGTTTCCCAGTAACATTTAATCTACTGGGTGCTTCGTAAAAATATATTAAATAAGTACTGTGAAAAAAGATAGATCAAACGGTAAAAAATACGATCAATTAAATAATTTGTATATTATAAGATACACGTGAAATATTTACTGCACTTCTTCTGTATCGATTTGAGAAAAATTAAAAAAATGGTAGGAATCCGTTAATTTGACATAGGTCTGGTGTTAATTTGGAAAATATATCAATAAAGGGAGCCTCAGTAACGAGTTGTATTGCAACAGAAATTATTATTATTATTATTACTATTATTTAAAAAATGTCGATCCACACTTGGCATAGGAGTGCGACGGGTTAATATTTAAAATTATCGAATGAATGTTTAAACAAATAGTTTGAAATATCTTCTAACTCTCAAAGTACTATAGCATCACATACTAAACGTGAATCGGTTGCGTACGATGTAGCGATATGCTTACTGATACAGATTTAAAAATCTATCCCTTTGACATGTTTTTAATTGTCGACTCTAAAACTTAATTACTCAGAAATATCGATCCTCAAAAAATTCCATAATTTTTCTAATTCTGTTCATGAAAGTTATAATAGAACAGTTTAGAATACTCATATTTTCCGTGAAATGTAATTTAACTTCATAATACATGGTACTTAACCCCGTAAACACCCCATCTGGGGTATGTAGACTTTGACGTCTCCGAGACGTCAAGAACTGCTGTACACTATAATTTTAAATTATTCATTTTTTTTACTCGTTCATCAATAGAACTATTAATTTATTATTTTATAATGTCACTCAACTACTGACTATTCAATCTGCTTACATGTTACATAGCAATGCAAATTTCAGAATAAAATATTGTTTCTAAGCTTCCTTCTGTTGAGTCAAATTAAGTAGTATTTTTCGAATGTGCAATTACACATAACTTTTTCATTTGATTTTAATGACAGTTAACCCTTTGCGGACGACGGGCGAATATATCCGCCCTGAGAAAAAAATTGGTTATAGTTTGTCGGTGCATATATAAACGGTTAGAGTTGAAAAATTAAAATATAATCGTTGAAATATTATTTTACAAAGAGTAAATTTCAACTTGTATACATTAACAGACTGTCTTTTCGATGAAAAAGTGTTTTTTTATCGCTAAATGATTGATTGTTTCTCGATATTCAAAAATGCCTCCGTCCGCAAAGGGTTAATATTGCCTTTCATCAAATGCTATTATCGTAGGACTATAATTATTTTCCTCAGGGCTATTATTACGAAAACGCACAGACCTATTCACATTACTTTCATAAACAAAATTTTATAAAAACAATGACTATTCATATGCACCACAACTATGCACTGGTCACGTCAATTTTACCCTTATCACTATAATAGTTCCATTGCAGATTACAACTACCTACTCCCTGCCACAGATTTCTTTGTTCACAATAACAATTCACACTCCTCTACATTCTACAAAATATTTCATTAGAAACTCCATAAAGCGAAAGATCACGTGAAAAAAACACGAAGTCAAGATTCCTGAACTTTTCCCTAACCCGTATATCTCCAAGTGTCTACACGATGCCCCGGGCTTACGACTTAAAAGTGGCGTTTCGATGCAGAGATTGTGGGAAAGCAGCCGTGAAGAGTAATTATTGCGATTGTATAACTGTACTCTAATGTAGCATTTCTGCTTCCGTGGAGCGATAGCTGGTATAACGTTTGGATTGAATGGATGGTGGATTAGAAGCATTATTCATACGTTTCTCTTAACGAGACATTATTGGCCGTAGTGTAGTTCGTAACAGTAATTATTTATGTTCGTTGCACCGTTGAGATCTCACGGTAAAAACGTAACAGAGAGAATCGACGGAATTCTGTAAGGACACTTCACAGGTCGTGAGCCCGATCTCTGGTTTCAAAGACACCGAACGCCAGTGATGTAAGGCGAGCCTCAAAAGGAAGGAGGCGCGATTCGTTGACTCCGGCGCAAACCCGGAGAACGGTTATTTTCGAGATCAGATTAACAGGCATTTCGGTGTTGTTCTCCGTGGCTATGCTCGTGGCCACATTTCGAGACACGTTCGACCGCACAACGGTCACCAGGAAGATCCTGGTCGAGCTATGATAACGGATTCTCTGAGTATACTGTTACTACGCCCGAGAGAGCGTACTAGTGAGAGACTGTCGGACGATTGGCACGGAACGAAGTATCGAGCCGTAAAACAATCGTCCGAACGTACGTCTTCGAGGTCGGTTGCAAACAGTACGTACGATTCGTTGACGTATGCTGTAACGGATGCTAAGTTGGGTATGGTAGATTTAATCGTAGAAGGTGCAGAATTTTGTTCTGTTCAATTGGAATACAAATTTTTGTAATGGTTGGGATGTGTTGGAATTTTTACTGCAGAACAATCGTTCATAGATGTCTTAGAAGATACTTCGACGAGTAGCACAGAGATGGATAACATTTTTTAGGATGGATAAGAGAGAAAAAAATTTGGCGGGCTAATATAATTGATTAACACTCTACAGCCCGAATCTGAAATTTAGTCGGACGAAAGCACGTTAGAAACTGATAAATATACTACTTTAAGTTTCTAATAATGGACTTAATTGGATTTTTAACCCTTTGCCCTCCTATGTCGAATGTAACTAGATATTAGTTTGTATTTCGGGAATTCCTTTATCGAGTCTCACTCGATGTAATTTCAAGTCCAAACTAATAGATGTTAACATGTGAAAGAAGATCAGGATTGCATCCTAGAAATTTTGTTAAGAGATATCGTGCACTTGCAAATTACAAGATACAAGAGTAGTGCAAATAAAACAGATATTTGATTGAATTTGTTTCTATCTTTATTTATATAAATTGCCCTATTTTTTAGTACCAGTTCACTTCGAGTAGGACGTTTAAAAGCTACTGGTAACAAAATTGAAATATAATTCGGAGTGTAAAGAGCTAATATTGAACTGTAAAGAATTACATTTTGCAAAGTTCAAAGATTCAGATTGAAGATTAGATGTGTTCTGTGGTACTTCAAAGTCAGAAAGGCCAATAGAGGGTTAAATATTTTAATTACTGTAGAAACTTTTGCATATTCAGAAAAAAACGACACTTTGGATGAAATGTCTTACAATTCGAATTTTTTATAAACGGAAATTGAAAAGGCCTACACTATTATTTTTAAGTCTGCGGCAGGTCGGTACCGGCTCGCGGGCCGTAGTTTTCCCGCCACTTTCGTGGCAGATGCAAACTTCAGAATGCTAAATTTAATTGCATCAGATATGAGTGGAGATTTAGTGTTTGTATTTCACACCGATTGGTTGGCGCTTTTTTTACAAGTTTGGGAGAATCCAGCAAAATTTGAAAAATAAAATTTATATAATATATACAACATTTCGAAGTTATTTGTAGCTCATGACCGAAACTGTTTTTCATTGCAATCAAAGTTAAGAAACAATTTACAGTAATGTCCATAATTTGAACTTCGCAATTACTGGTGTTGTTTACTCTTAAACCTCCTAACGGAAGAAAACAAAAGAAATGTACTTAACAAATAGAAAATAATAAGATAAACAAAATTGAAACTATTTTAATTCAAATCTATTCAATTTAAGACCCACTATCAAGTATTTTAAAAGGACATTTTCCCAACGCAAAGTAAAAACACCTTCAAGCACATAATAGAAAACTGCGCAAAAATTACAAATTCAAATGAAACTTAATTCCACCAAAAATGCTTTACAACTGAATGTCAATAAGAATTAAAAATTTCACGATACAAACAAATTCTTTCACCTCCAATCTCGTCATTCAACTCAACGATCTAAAATAAAAATAAATAGATTTTATAAACAAAAAACTAGTATCTCTCAACCATGTAAACCACGGATAGAACAAACAAGCTGCTGAGAACGTTCTATTCCGCGCGATATTCGATCACGTGATTGCAGTTCTTTTTTCGTGAGAGCTCGCGTGCTGCATTCTCACCCGCGAAGAGCGGCACAAGAAAGTACCGATACTTCTTCGGCAAAAGTTTCCACCCCCGCGACGCATGTGCGAGTACTCTCTCGCGTGACGGTGAATTGTTACAAGCTGTATAATGACAGATCGGTTATTTATGTCGTTGCACGATAGTCCCTTAGCCCAACCGAGCCAAGATTGATTCCCTTCCGGAATGTTCGGTAAAATTATTTTCGTTATACGAAAGCATCGTCGGAGTTCAAACAAAGATAAGAGCACGGTCTGATATCAAATGAGATACCTGAGGACGCGTGTATCCGTGTGCACGTTCTTTGTTCCACGTGTGACCAAACATGCAAATTTTCCTTGGTCGCAACTCCCTTATATTATGCTACGCTCATTACTGCCACCGCGGCAAGAAAACATTTTGCTCTATCGATCGACGAAAATCTCGTATCGAGGCCTTTCCAAGGGGTCTTTAAAAAAAACCACATCGCCATACACGCAGTCTACGACTATATAATTCACATTCGCTGTTTCTCAAACATCACCGTCAAGCGGAATGACTTTTTAACAGCGCACTAGCGGAGGTCAACTTTTAAGTGCGCGATATTAATCGTCACGTTATGCATAAAATCTAAGGGTTCAACTTTAAAGTAAGATCTATCAGTCGACTTCGAAATTACAACTTTTCACCATCGCAGTATACCTGACATCGAACCGCACAGCGTAACAACCTACAAACGCACTCAGCATCGTGCTCTCGTTACTCCGTACGCGGAACTACAAAAATCTACCTACAGTCCGTTGCTCCCAGTCTATACAGAACTCGTAAAAAGAGGAACATAGACAGAGAATATTCGAAGCTACCTGATCCCTCCTGGGAAGTTCGAAATGAAATCGAACCGATAAAACGTCTCCCAAAAGCAATCAATCTCGCCTAACAACCTATAAACGTTCGTCGATCAATCACGCTAGCACTGCATTTCATTTCGAACTGCGACGATATCTCGATTCGTTGTTTGAAACAGCGAGAAGGAAAAAAAGAAGAAGAAATAATCAAGTTCCCTAGAACATTTACCTGAAGTAGTGAGATCCAAAGGGTGAACAGTAGAAAGGATCGTTGTGCATATGCGGCTGTCCAGGTACTCCCGGTCCCTGAGGATGAGCATGAGGCCCCATCGGGCCGGTAGGTCCAGGACCGCACATACCGGGTGCCCCTTGGGGCTGCATACCAGCCGGTCCCATCATACCAGCAGTAGGACCCATCGGATGCGGTCCAGGATGGTGCGGCGATCCAACCATATGGGGACCTGGATGGTGAGGATGAGGCGAGGGCCCACCACCCCCCATATGAGGGTGGGGCGCATGCGGAGAGCCACTCATCATTCCGTGAGGTGGCATAGGATGGGGACTCGGCGAGGCCCCGTTAAGATGGGGTCCACCGGTGACACCGGCGTGCGGTGTCGGCGGTCCGCCGTGTGTCGGCGTTGTCGCCGGTTGCGGCGGAGGCAAACTAGGCGGTCCGGTAGGCCCGGTACCCGCAAGCGGCGGCAGCGGGCCATTCGCCATGTTGTTGAGCTGCGTCAGCGAGGCCGCCGCCGACGCCATCGCCTGCAAAGGATTCGTGGCGCTGCTCGCCGTGTTTACGCCTAGGCCGGTGTTGCTGATGCCGCCAGTGGTGTTGTTGCCAGCTATGTTGCCGGTGTTGCCGTTGGCGTTGTTAGCGGTGGCGGTGGTGGTGGCGTTGCTGACACCGCCGCCGAGGGATTGCAGTGACGGCGGCAGCGGTGGCGAGCCGGCGGGGGGCGCTGCCGGGCCCCCGAGGCACCGGCCCGACGGACCGGAGGCGGTTACGCTGCTGGGCGCTACCGGCACGCCGGCGTGGAGTGGTATTCCACCTGGGGGGCGCTGTGCCACCCTCACCGGCATCACTCCCCCCTCCACGACGCCCTTCACCCTCTCCTCGAACTCCCGGCGGGCTTTCGGCTACGGTGCAACGAGCGCGCCAATCCTTTTCTCTGCGCGGCCTTCGTCCGAAGCTTTCCCGCTCTTTCGGACGGCGCCGATTTATCGTGGATTGTCCTTACTATTCTCTCTTTTGTCTTGGAAACTTTTTCGGGAATTTCTTCTTACTTTGATCGTCTCTTTTCACGATGTGAAAATTTTGTTTCTTCGCTTTTATTAGTAGACAGATATTTGCGTCTGCTTTTTGCTTATGCTGGGCGCTAATTTAGATTTCTTTGTTAAAAGACATCTTAGATTTGTTTAATTTGTTCCTTCTGATTGGATGGCGGTGGTTGATCACGATTGCAAACGTTCACTGTGTACAACGTATCACTGCACTTCACAATATTCTCTGTCGATGTAGATCCGAAGGACCACGTGCCTTCGGTACGTGCGCGTCGGACGGAAGGCTCGATATTTCGCGCCAGCGATTGTTTCGAGTTTCTCAACACTCCACCTAGTTGCACCTTTCGCGAACAACACGGCACATGTATCCCGCGCAATGTTTCTCACTGAACGACTAAGATTCTCCTGCACTTCATCAAAAAACGTATCAATGTGAAAAATTCGAAACACCACGTCGACACGTTGAAAGAAAACTATCCGATTATTTCCGATGCTGTGATTGTAATTACCACCTGTTCGCGTCTATCGAAAGCAACGTTTCTACGTAGCTCTCAAGAGAAATCTCGAGAATGAAGTTTTTCGAGTTAATTGAATTCCTAATCGGCGCACTGGTTGCACGATAAATAGAAATGTTCAAATTCCTGAGACCACTGTATATCTTCTTCCAATAAATCGACGAACACGATACACTTTTACTAAGGCCTATCACAAGTCACGATTTGTCTACCCTGTTTATAAACAGATCGATCGATCTCTTACGATAACGTGAATTTTCACAAATAGTTGCATCTATCTACGTATATGTTTCTATAAAACTACACGAGTCAATGCCAGTCGACAGCAATGTATCCGCGGGGGCACGTGGCCGTCACGTCGTCGGCGTCGCGGTGCGCACCTACGTCGCGAGCAAGCGCTCGTCGTCTCCCGCCCATCCTCGTACCTGGCGCCCTTCTTCTCCTCCACCTCCTCCTGACAAGACACGCCGGCAACTCCCGTGGGATCTCTCGCATCCCGTACGATTGCTTCAGTCGCCGCTCGGCGACCCGAAGACCAGGCCGGCTCGAGCACGCCGTATCACGATCGGCTCACCGCGCTCTGGCATGCTCCGAAACGCTGCACCAATCCCAGCTACTTTTCCCGTAACGCGCGACAGACCGGAATCAACTTCGATCGCCCTTGAATTCACCTCGAACGCGTCTATTTATACGTTCACGATTCCTCCGAACTCACGAGGATCTCTTCGAGATTTCAAACCCTCTTGAGAGAGGCAAGAAGAAAGAAAAGCTTCTCAAACACCTTCGTATATTCTCGTTCGATCGACTTCTATTACACTTTACGTTTATCCACACTTATTTCAACTTTGATGCGGCACTCGCGTTTAATCGACACTAGAGAACACGACGAGAACAGCGTGAGGATTAGGGACAACGCGCGCGCGTTCCTCTCGTTGCGTGTCACGAAGCAACGAGCGGCGCGGTCCGCAAAGACCAGTACTGCACTCGACGAAAGCGGTCGCGTTACTGCGGAGCGGCAGGCGTGGCGGCGCTGCCGTCGCTCTAGAGCTCTCGAGGACGCCGTGGAGAGAGCGCCGCAGGGAGAGGGCAGCCACGCGAGGCTGCGGAGCACTCCCGGGGGGAGGGGGAACGCCGAACTGAACCCTCGCCGATAGAGCCGTGGCTGAGGGGGATGGAGAGGGCGAGAGGGGTTACGGGAAGGGGCGAGGAGCCTCACGCACGATGCCCACAATACTCGAGGGGTGGGGAGCCACGTGAGCGCCCGACGCCCGGCGTCTACGCAACGGTCCTACGATTCGACTTACGTGCCGTTTCACCCCCGTCGGACCTTTTACGGATTTCCTACTTTTTTTTCCCCCTCGTTTATATGACTTTTTTTCAGTTTCGAACGGATTCGGACGACTGATCGAGTTGTTGAGGAATTCAACGCTTTGAGTGATATGCGTTAGGATGGTAGGTGGGTAAAGGATGTAGGATTGTTGAGTAGAGGTGATGAGATGAAACGATAGATTTTGTGGGATATGTTGATTGAGAAAAATGATCTTCATTGCGGAAGAGAATGTTACGTACGTTCCGTGTTATGGAAAACGCGTTATGTGGGACGTATTGTAAGAGAAGAGCTAATTGAGAAGCTGGTCCATGGGTGTCGAACGTTTCGACGCTACAACAAATTGTCACTGGTGTGAATGGAAAATAGTATATGTTGCCATGGTTATCGCATATTGCTAGTGAGATGTCATTCTACTTGTAATATTATTTTATTGCGAATACATTGTCAGTGTTAGATGTAAGTAACTTGTCTCGAGGAAACTTTGTTTTAATAAAAGAGTCGAAACAGGCTGCGTTGTTTGAACTTATTTGTTGATACTTTTGAGAAAAGGTGCGCGCATATATGCGCCTATATTTAAATGCATTAAAACTTAAAATTTTCATGCGCTTCAATTTATGTCTTAAAATAAACGATCTACAGCCAGGACGATCGGGGATGCTGAATATGAGGGGAATCGTCTTCAAAATTATTCTTCGTCTTCAATGGATTAAAATATTATACTTATTCCTCACAAAAATCATTCTCTAATGAACCCCGTCTTCCGAATATTCTACTTTCGCACAATTCGCTATTTCAAAAGTTTATAAAAATTCAATTTCTTAAGGATTTTTGTCGCTTTTTAAAAAAATGAAATGCTGTAGCTAGCAGTCATTCACACATTGCCTATGATTTTCTAACATTGTAATATTGATTCTACTCTGGTCTATTAGATATTAGAGAATCTCAAATTCACATAGAAACCACATTGACATACAATTTTTTATATTCTTCCTGTGTCTCTCTACTTATTTACATTCTCTCTACTTATGTACATTCGCAAACATTTTCAGGGACCAATTATGTGCGAAAGTCGAGGGCCGTCTGTATAGTTATTTTGCATTACATTTTCATAGCCATCTCTAATTCCATAAGAATTCCCACATGGGAATGTTATAACACATATAGTGGTCCCTGTCGGAACGGAAGGGTTGAAATTAGGCTCTCAATCAGCACATTCTTTTTAGGTCCATACTAAACACATTTAAAAAGGGTTCGTAAGTGTGTGCATTATATAAAGGGGTTGTTTGCTCAACTTAAATCAGGAAACTCTGTTTTAAACGAACTTTTGGGAGGAATGGCTGCTGCAACGGCTCACTTCAGTAGGTACCTTGATATTCTGTCGTTGCTAGGCAAGAATGTCCTCGACTGTTTTGATCTGTATTCATTTTATCGGAGAAACGTTCGACAATGTTACTACACGTGATTGCCAGGAACTCGGTGCAATTTGTTATAGTTCGTTATAGTTAAGGAATGTTATCAAATAAAACGATTGCTTCATAATTTGTTATTGAACATCAAGCAAACTTGTGACACTAGATTTACACTGTATTGATGTTTATGTATGATTGATCCCTTCTCATTTTTATTTTTTTGTAAAGTATAGTGTTATTGTGTACAGTAATATTTTTGTTATTTAATAAATATGTGAAGGAACGGAAATCATATTTATCTTCATGGATACTTTTATTATTAAAGGCAATTTATTTGTTTATTAATTTATGTATTGGTTTATTTTCATTATGAACTAAACAAATTCAGAAAATAGACCCTGCTGTAAACGAACGATACTAATCTATAGTTCAACAAATTTATTGTATTCACGTTTATTAATATAGTTGCGAAATTAATACAATTAGTTAATAATTAGAATAATACACTGTTAGATTGGACTACGCTAACTTATAAATAGACCGCGGTTGTTTATTCAACTATGGAAAATCAATAATTCTAAAAATATACAGAATGTGTAAAAATGTATAAAATATTCAAAGTATAGTACTTGTTACCATATTTAGTTATCGATACAAATCTCTGCATACGTTCCACTTTCTCAATTGTATCGATACAAATTCAAATTTCCATAAACTTCAGCAGTCTATTTGCAAAAATTACCACCGATTGGGAGTGGAAAAGAACCCCATAAATTCTGAACTTAAGCATCGCAGCCTTATTCCAAACTCAACATTAACCCTGAAACGTAAAGTATTTTCTAATACGTCTAAAATGCTCTCAAATGTTACAAAGAATTTCGAAGAATAAAATGAAAATTTTCGTCAAATTGCCTGCTTCTTAAAAATCACTATGTATTTGCATATTTAAAAAAAGAATGATATTTAAGGAATGCAGCATATGTATTGAACCAAGTAAAACTGATTGCCAAATAAAACAATTTGCCAGCAATGCAAAGATATAAATTGTTCACATCTTCCATGAATAAATTAATTCTCGAAGCTAAATGTATGTGGAGAATTTCTTGCGCGGTTTTTTGTAATATCGAGAATCATAAGCGCAAAATATTCGCATAATTTACAGAAACTCCTAGTAACAAAAAAAAGAGCAGTCAAGAATTTTCATAGCTTCATTCTCTCGCAAAACATGCTTCTTTCCATACTTCCCTCGTCTCTATGAAAATCACTCGATTCCACGTCAAAGAACGCATGTTTTCCTGCATTCTCCATCGTCTCGTTAGGAAGTCGAAGGAAAAAAAAAGTAACCGACACGAACGATCAATAGCCATGAAATGGCGATTTTCCAGAGGCAGAAGGTTCAAAGTACGAGGATGAAACTTTTGAAAACAACCGCGCGTCACGTGACACGAGTCAAGCGATTGTAAAACGACGCGTCCGACCGACCGAAAACAATTGGTGATTTTGAAATCGGAACGCGCTGGAAAGGATCGTAGAAACGTAGCAATCCGGAAGCACACCGGTGTCCGATTCTGTTTGGCAAATTATCGGTCGACCGGGAGGAAGCCGGATCTTCATCAAAGTCCACGGAAAGCCAAAGTTTCACTTTCTACACGATTCGGATCGGTCGTCCTACGAACACCATTCAGCGATTGATTCCACGGGTATCCGTTGGGATCACGGAAGCCCAGAAATCCGATTTATCGTAATCGGGGTCAAGTTGAACGCATTTGTACGAGGGTGATGAAGAAGAATGGTCCTACGGATTGACAAGCGGCACGCGCGGGAAAACGTCGCTCGTTTGAAATAAAAAAGACGGAGGAACGTTGTACGATGTTCAATTGAATAAGACTGATCATATTCAATAAGATATATCGCGATTATAGATATACTTATCGAGTTTTTCAGAACTGTAGGATTTCTGTTGATAATATTTTTTATGTTATATCTCATTCTTTTGGCAAGGACACTATCTTTTTATGAGAAAATTAATTTGGAAATCTAATCGTGAGTTATTGAGAAGTATTTGTTTTGTGATAGTTGCCATACTTTTGACAAGGATGCGATATTTTTATGAGGAAATTAATAAATTTGTTGCTGAAATGTAATTATGAATTTTTGAGAAGTATTTGTTTTGTGATAGTTGGCATACATTTCGCAAAGATATTAAATTCAAGATAGAAAATTCAATTGTTATTGAAATTTAATGGTTAATTATTGAGAGTAGTAGCAATATTGAACAGTAAGTGAAAGGCTATTATTTTTTGTGTAATAAAATTTAAGAGGAAGTAGTTCAGAAAATACCGACAAGCAAGGAAAAGAAGTACAAAAGAAATTATTAATGCGACTTGAAATCAGACTTCGGAGAGAATAAATGTTCATATACTTGTGTGGCTTGATTTAAATAAAAATTGTTACATTTTCTTCGTATTCGTTTTACTTACAAAAAATATTATGTTAGGATAAGTTTGCAATTATTTTACTTTTTATTTTTTTCATTTCATATCAGTTTCATTTAAGATTAAGTATAACAAGAACCAATAATTTTCTCAATCGTATTGCTGTCACAAAGGTGTATTCTTAGGTATTTATCTGTGTACATGAAAAACATGTATTTGTATATAATTCACTGATAAGCATAAAAGAACTATGCTGATTTTAGATGGAAATTGTTCGTATGACTAAACTATAATTGTTACAAAGAGAAAATACCGTGGACAAATGATTAATGGATTTACTGGAAAAAATATTCGAGTTCTAATCGATTTACCGATGTGATTGATAGTGTATTTTGTACAGCTTTTAAAACACGAGGCAATTGTATTATTCTGCTATTGGAAATTATGAAATTAATCTTAGAAAGGCAACACTCCTAGACATTGCGTGATTGTTAAAACGCATAAAAAGTGTACATATTATTTCAACCTGTATCGAAGCCAGCTAACAACTTGTTGAAAACTTAAGTCTCTTACTAAATTATTTCAAACAGTTAATGAATACTTTCGCACTGTAATAAAAATTTAAGATAGTTTTTTAAGGATTCATTAAATTCTATCGATTCAACAATTAATTGATAGTTATCCAATGACGTATCAAATTTAGAAATTTTGTAAAAATTCCCTAAAATTGTATACAAAATATTCCGTTTTCCTTTAATGTGTAACAAATTTAATATAGAAAAATTAATTTACCTTTGACATACAGTAATTTATTTCAATAAATTACAAAATATGTCAACATTTTAGTACATCAGTTTTCAATTTGATGTAAAAAATTTTGACACACTTTTTCATCTTCTTTCAGGCTTCGAAAAAGAAAAATAAGTGACATCATTTTACGCTGCATGCCTGCTAAGTTATTGCAATCTTATTAATGCACACAGTTCTCAAATTTTGTGAAAGTATGTACAAATTTCTTAAATAATTTTCCATTACATCAGGTCGTCAAGTATGAAACTTGTAGTAAATAGGCAAACTTTGCCTATTTTTCTACAAATTTCATACTTGACGACCTAATATTTACGAGTCTATCGAAATGAAATTTATTAAACTAAATCATTATAAAATTACAAATTAATGCTGTGAATAATGTTTACATATATAACCACTTCTGCACAAAATTTTGTCAAAATCCCTCTATGCTTTAAAAACATTATTTCCTTTACTTCCAGTATCTATCACACTCGAATCCGATATATTAACAATAAAACTTACATACAATGACCATACTTTCAAACGAATAGCCATTTTTACCGTTAAAAATGGTCACCATCGCCAACCATCCAGTCTACAAACCGGAAAATCATTTTACCGCGAACGCAGATCGCTTTCCGGGGCGAGCTACGTATAATGTCGGTTTCTTTGCTCTGCTCGCACAAGTGGTACAGGGAAAGTTTCATATTCGAACAAAGAATACATGTACTAGGCGTGTTCATAAGATACAACGAGGACCGAGCTTAGTATTATTTACGTTCTGCATTCGATTACGTAAACGTACGACATGAAACCAGAATTGCTTTGTATAAGACCGATGACTTCGCAGATAATAGAAAACAATAGCTTGTTGAAAATAAATTCCTCGGGTGGCCAAATAAATATTTTGTGAAATATTTTCATCTATGCAAATATCACTTCATATATGCAAATATATATTAATCCCGAAATGTAAATCACCGATTTTTATGAAATTTTAATATAATATGCCACGCATTTTTTAATCGGGAATCGTCTGCCTTAAAAGGGTGAAATCCACCCCCAAATTAGGACTGTTAGAGATTCGAAAATTTTGTACAGACAGAAAATTAACGCTTTGCGATGGCGAGACAAATATTCAGTGAAATTAATTGAAGATTAACTGAAAGGATGTGAAAAAAAATTGTATTTTTTAATATATCGTTTAATTAATGGATTACTTAAAAAAAGGTTAACACTATCGGACTTACCACCTGGACGACTGCTCATAAGAAAAATACGTGTCAAATATTTTTACGAAAACTATATCATACTGAAATTTCATAAAAATCGGTGATTTATACTTTGGGATGTTCCCTTGCAAGTATATTAGTATTTCAAAAAGTAATATTGCACTATATTCGACAAATGTCGTATGAATAATTTAGGCTGTTCGTATATATCGTTATTCACCCATAATGCAAATGCACATATGATGCAAATGGGTTAAAAAGTATTGTTTTCTTCATTTTAATACAAAAAACATATTATACTGAAAAAATAGAAATTCTTTAAATGCTTGATAAACAATATAACATCTTGTTAAAATAAATAACACTTCTTCTCCGATATTTTCAAAAGTTCAAGATCACCACATGGTAAAATGTGTAAAATAAGAATCACGAAAATATTTCACTAATCGAATCGACACGCTTTAAGGCGGCATTTTTGAAAGTCCAGTCTCAAAAAGACTGCACCGACTTAATAACTGGATTACCGCAGAAGTAATTTAGGATTAAAAAGTAATCGAGCCAGTAGCGCACCACCGCCATTCCCATCGTGCCGTTCGGTAAGGAAATATTCTACGCTCCCGCGAATCGCCACGCAGAGTAGATAGCAGATTAACTAGATGGAGAAAAATGGGAATGGGAAAACTGTTAGATTCCACAGCTGAAAATTCGAATACCGTTAAAATTGTTTTATCATCTACCTCCAACGGACTGCGCGCCCTTTCTTCTCTCGTATTTCAACGACTACCTCCGCCCGAGAATCGAGGGAAAAATATACCGCGAAGAATTTCCTCGCAGAAACCAAAGGAAACGTTACGCCACACTGGAATTATTATGAGACAACTCAAGAGATTTTTTTTTCTCAGCACGAAGAAACGACGTCTTCGTTTTCTTATGGTGTGTTGGAACCCTCACGAAATTCTTCTGCCCCCTTTCCCTCCGTAAGAAAAATATGGCCTACTTCGAATTGTCAAGCGCGCGTGGAACAGGTTCGAAACGGTACAAAGCTAATAACGAGGCCCTAACCGCGGCCTAAAGAGTAGGATAGAAACTCAGGTAACTCGGTACTCGCCACGCAGGTAGAGTTTGAGACAAGAGGTATCATTGTCCGAGTGCCAGGAGGCCGCAAGTCGACCGCTTACAAAGCGCTGGAAATTCCAGGTACCCTCCAACGTTTAACGGAAAATAACAAACTTTTTCCCCCCCGGGATTGCCATAGCAGAACGCCTTGATTTTACTAATGCAATAAAACCGAGTGACGCGGTCAGCCTGCCAGAAAAAAATTGGAGAGTTCGAGCTTTGAGTTTGCAGGGGGGCACCGCATTCTCTGCTGAACGTTTTAGGGGATTTCTGGAGAATTTAATTGGTTGGATTTGAGAGGAATTTTGTTAATTGTATATGGTGGGATGTATGACAATGTTTGTAAGTTAATGGTGTTAGAATTTATTGGAAGTTTACAAAATTGAGTTTTATGAAGCGTAGGAAGATTAAAATAATGGGCATGTAGTGTTTGGAAAACCTGATTTTGTGACTTCAATACGAGCAATGTTAGTTGTAATTAGAATAAAACAAGAAATATCCCAGGTTGGAATTATATAACACGTTGAATATTTCTCCTCAACATTATCTTAAATCTTTGCTATTCAACAACTAGTGACACTCCTGAGGCGCGTAAACGGAATAGGAATATTCTGAAGATTTTCACAATCTGTTCAACTGAAAATATCAATTGGTCAAACTACATTTAAGCTAATTCTATGCTATTAATATTGCATTAAGTTATTCGACATACCAGAAATTAGTGACCATTTTTTTCACCAATTAAGCAAAAGAAATTGTAGGGGGAGAGACCAATATAAAATCCACAGAGGAAATTTCCATCTTCCTTTCCCCGCTGATATCCTTAATCAACAATAAATAATTAAAAATCAGTACGAAAGTCCGACATATTTCCACGTACCCCTAACCTCCACAATTTTTCAAAATTCCAAGCATCGATATCTCATCGACCAATCTTATCAGAGTCTCTCTAAACTATCTCCAATTTTCCACCGATTAAAAAAAAAAAAAGAACAGGCCGAGTTACGTCAACGAATAAATACATTTCTTCCTCCAACACCAAGATCGCAAACAGACCTCCAACATCCACCCTCTGTTCCGCTACTTCACGAACCCTCGACGCCGTCGAGTCCTCCTCTCGTAGGGTTCCAATGAAATTTTCTATACGTGGGTGGTGTTTCTGGTCTACACATCACGTACGACCTTCTGGCATCGTTGCCCGGCCATGGAAGGGGCAGGCGGGTCCGGTCCTGGGATAGACTACCAAGAATTCACTGGGACCATTAATCTGGTCTCTGCGACACCCGAAGCCCTCTTTCCCTCTCCCTCTTTCGCTCCGACAGCTTACCCCTCGCACCCTCTCCACATGCCGAGGCCTGTGCCGCGTGTTCGAGCAGGTAAGCATGCTTCGGGCCCAACCTGATCCAAAGAAGCCAACGGCATTGTCCGAAGACGGTAATGGACCCACCTTCGACTCTTGAAGCCGACGACCGGCGTTACCCAGTTATTGCACCGAAGGGAAACTACCACCGTGAACGGAAGAGACCGAGATCCATAGAGGAGGAACGACAAATTGGTATGGAGGATTTTCGTTTGCTCTGAATTTTGCCCCGTCAGGCACCTGTTTTGCCGCTGGCTATGAGAATGGGTCGAAGCGGTGGATGAATGTTTTCTTAGTTTCTATAAGACAAATCTATTGCGGTCATAATATCAAGGGTTCGTCTGGTATTTCAGGTATGGTGTTGTTTCTTTCGATATGACACCTTGGATTGATCTGGTTTTATGTGGTTTGAGTTGATTTTATTTGTAGGATGTAAATTATTTTGGGATATTGATAGATGTAGGATGTATGAGGTAAATTGAAGGTAATAAGACGTATTGATTGAGATTGCACTGTTGCGTGGCTTAACCCTTTGCGGTCCGATGTCGAGCAGTACTCGACAGATTTTCACTTAATTTTATTTTCTGATAATTTAATATCGAATTTCTAATTTTTCAATGATTTAGTAATGTCACTTAAATGTCCGTCAATATCTATAGTTATTGATATCGTTTAAAAAAATTGATAAACAACGATAGAAAATATTGCAAAATTAATTTTATTTAGCTCACTACCAAAATTAGCGAAATAATTCGGACCGCACAGGGTTAAGGATAGTTTGTATTGGGAGATTAATTTATGAGGGAATTGGTATAGTTGTTTTTATCGCTCTCAGATCGTTTGGAAGGATTTTAACAATGTAGGTGCTGACGATTGATAGAGTATAGTCGGAGATGAATAATGGAAATGTGAAATAGAAAGGAATTGCGGGGCAAAGTTATTGGACGATAAAATTGCTTAGATTATGCAAAATAGGACTAAAGAAAAAGAAAGAAGTTGGAGCGTTAGGAATTTTTCAAAGAAATTAAAAACTAGAGTAGATCTAGTTTTAAATACGCCACTGATAGTCAATTTTTTACTTTGATAAGTATCAAATATTCCCTCTTCTAACAGAAAAGAGAGTTTGGAAATAGTGGAAAACAATATGGCAAATATTTCTCATAATTAACAAAGCTACAATATTAAACCTTTAAATTATTTCCTTTAACATCGTATAGTAATTTACAACGCTATCATCAATTAAATTTACTTACTTAACGACTCATATACCGTTAGTAACCCTTACTTGCTTCCATGTGTGATTTGATATTACGAAATCACTGAAATATTCAAATACTTCATTCAAAATATATCATTCTAACAGATTAACCTAAATGAGATTTTTTTTCCTAGAATTTATTTTACTCATACAACTGACGTAAAATTACTACTATTAAAACCGTTTCCCTTCTCCGATTACCAATCCTTAATTAACGTTTTTGTACACATTTACCAAGTTTAAATAAATTATGGTAATTAAAAAAAATGTATCTTCCAACACTTTAACTCGAAACCTTGCCAGTAAATCCACTGTAAAATTTGAGGCTAGACGAACATTTACCCAAGTTCGTTTATGAAATGCCCGGGGCCAGTCGGGGACCGTCGAGGCCTGTCGGATCTCTCGAAACAGTTATACTTCATAAATTTGCGATCGTCTCTCACGCACGAACGCTGACCGACAATCGAAAGGTGGCCTCTCAAATGACCAACTTCTCAGACGACTTTTAAACTGTTGACACGTTTGCTTCTGGAGGCTAATCAATCCTTAATCCAGATTATGTATTATCGAAATTTTTTTTCCTACAAATTTTTTATTTGGCAGAAAATTCTATGCTATTTGTAAAAAAAAACTAATTGGCAAAGTTCAAGTTAACATTTGTAACCATGCTTTTTTAAAATTATAATTTTTTAATTATAACAATTTTTTTTTATAATTACATTTATAAGTATTAGGATACATTTTTATAGTATAATTATTAGGGTGCGTTTTAAACGGATAATAGTAATATTTTGGTTAAGGTCAAAACTATGAAGTAATTTTTTACAAGGTTAATTGAAAGTGACAATTAAAGAGACGTATGAGCTATTAAGTTGATTAATTTACTGTCTTATTTTAGTAATTTAAATATTTTAGTTTCCTTTTATAAGAAATACCTGAATTTCGAGTGTACAGTATCAATAAGTGAACCAATGAGTTCAGTCGTGCTCAGTCATGCCTTTCGTTCAGAGATATTTATCTAATACATCTAGATGTATTGAATTAATGACTTTTGATCTGATTGCATCCATTGAATGAAGGTGTTACAAATTTATTTTTTGAAATTCATTACAGTTTCAGGTGCCTGAAGTAATTTCTGAAAATCGTAACAACAATTTTCCTACTCACTCATCCATATAAGTGTCAAAAACTTAAAAACTAAACCACCAAAATCCAGGTAGACTTATAATTTCGAAACGTTTAACTAAAATTCATCGATGAAATCCATTTCCACATCAATTTTTATTCTGTAACACTAGCAACAACAGGGTGTCGCAGATCAGCACTTCAATTTCTAAAAACTCTATCTTAAAAAAGTGAGCGCCGGTTTCAACTTGTCTCTGAACAATAACTAACTAAAAAAAAATATTCGATACCTTATACATTTTGGCAACAATTTTTTCCCAGACCCAATGATTCAAAAACCTTCATAATTCTTCATATCACGCGATCATCTTTTGATCTGCGAAGTGTAGGAACATGCAAATAAATAAACAAAAAATCCCGTATTATGGCTGTATCGGCGAACCATGTGCTAACACTAAGCTGTAGTTAAATAAAATGTATTATATTTAAACACATTAAATAAGTACCTCGAAGAAGGGGAATCAGCTTAGAAAAAAGATGATCCCTTAAGTAACTTAAATATTACAAAACACATGTAAAACATCTACTCTACCAGTTCTCTAAAAAATCGAAAAATGTTTATAAAAAAGTGGAAACCCATCGATTTGACGGTTTTCGTAGCCTATAGTGTTAAAAACGAAGCGACACCAAGGATCAAACAATCGCAAGTAGAATCGAGTAGTCTGAGAGTCTCTAAGGGAAAGATCGACTCAGGTGACTCTACGAAAGTTCGTCATCAGGATCGAGGGCCGAGAGACGAGTAGACCGGCGGGCGTCGCGAAAGAAGGAACAATTAGAGGCCAAATAAAGACGAAGCGAGTCACAGTCGAGCGGGTTCGCAACGAGCGTGTGTGTGATTTCGGTCACGCCGTGCGCCTGTACGTTGACCTCCGGTGAAAGAGGGAGGGAGAAACAGAGAGAAATAAAACAGAAAAAAAGGAAGAAAGAAAGAAAGTCAGCGGTGCGAGGAATAGAAAGAGAGAAAGAGAGATAGTAGTATGGGATGAAGAAAAGTACGGAGAGAGGGAAGGAGAGAGGAGAGCATTTACTCACCGTTCGTTCCTTCTTCCTCTCGTTCAAGGGTCCCCCGACGTGCCACGGTTCGAACTTGCTCCTTTCCACCACACAGAGGGGTGGAGGGAAGGAGAGAAACCGAAAGAAGGGGAGAAAGAGAAAGAAAGAGCAAGATAGACTATCGAAGAGGGACGCCAAGTATCGCGTGCGTGCGTTAGGAGAAGAGAGATGGAGAAAAATCGAGAAACGGTGACGAAGAGGTACACCGAAGCAAGAGACAAGGATAGAGGGATACGCTGAGGAGGCTGAGAACTCACTTCGAGACACCGAGCAACCGACGTACACGTTTGTGTATACAGGTAGATACCGAGAGCCAACCGTGTGCACTGTTCGATGATGTACACCGGCAAACCTTCGGAAAAACATTGTTGCTGACGTTCGGAGGGGAAAAGGGTGGGAAATTCTTGCATTGAGTACTTTGAACCTTCTTTACAATTATATGCAAAATTGTAGGGAAGATCGATTCGTCTCGAAGTTATTTTGGGACTTCTCACGATCGCAAGAATGTATGAAGTATTTGTGGCAATTATGAGTAATTGTTTCGTAGAAAAGTAAGGAAAAGGAGAGTAATGAAAGAGGTTGAAATTAATCGATTTTGCTAATGTGTGGACTGTTCGATACTTGCGGTACTTTGAACTTCCTTTATATTTTTATGCAAAATTGTGGGGAAATTAGATTTGTTATTTGGGGACTTCTCACGTTTGAAAAAATATATGTGTAAGAACGCGAGCGCGTTCCCGAGTCCAGCCTAAAAAGAAACTTTAAATCCTAGATTCTTTTGATCTCTCATTTGCCGCTTAATTATGTATACCATTTTGAACCTCAAAATCCTCAACTAGTGTGTCTACGTGCCTCAAAGTCCTGTAAATATGATTTTTAGGAGTTATATGGACTGATCAGGTAAAATTTGTATTCCAATTTAATCTGACATCCCCTAAAAATATTTCAGAAGTTCCAAGTCTGTCGACTCATATTCCAAAAATAGGGCTTTGAGGAGCAAGTTGGAATTAAATTATTATTTTATTCCATATAAATTCTAAATCTCCTAAACCAAATTAATTTTTAGTATATCGAGAATTTTTTTGGACCTCGATCATTCCACTCCAATTCCAATCCAATTCTAAAGCTCCTCATTATAGAATGCTGAGGATTATTTTGGGCTGTATGAAGCCTAAATTGCTCCTAAACTAGGCAAAAGTGGCAAAAAGTAACAAGTGTAGGGCGATTGTGGAATTAAAATTTGCATTCTTTTATATGTAACATATTTTTCCATATTCAGCCTAAATATCCTAAGTTATTTGATAATTTAAGAGAATTTTGGGTGAAATTTTCGACTCGGGTTGGCACATTTGCGCCCTATTTTATGTAGAAATACGCGCGTCTGTGATCGTCTGTGTCCGATCGCCCTGACGACGACGATTGATTTTAAGAAATGAAAAAGTCAGTTCTCCGTCGATTGCCATGAGAAGAAGTGTCGATATTGAAGGTTTACGTTTTCTTTTATGAGTATTTATTAATCATTCCCCCCGTTCCCTACATATGGAATGTTTGTGGCAATTATGCTTAACTGTTTCGTAGAAAAGTAAGGAAATGGAGAGTAATGAAAGAAGTTGAAATTAGTCGATGTTATTAGTGGAGGTTGTGATATCAAGAGCCAAAAGTGTGCACCGTTTGATGATGTAGAACGGCAAACTTTCAATAAAACATTGTTGCTGACGTTCGAAAGGGGAAAAGATGGAAAATTCTTGCTTTGGGTACTTTGAACTTCCTTTATATTTTTATGTAAAATTGTGGGGAAGATAGATTTGTGTTGAAGTTATTTGGGGACTTCTCACGTTTGGAAGAATATATGGAGTATTTGTGGCAATTACGAGTAACCGCTTTCAAGAAAAGTAACGAAAAGGAAAATAACATGGGAGGTTGAAATTAGTCGATGTCGTGGGTAGTACAAAATGAAGGAGTACATGGAAAACTACTCTGATTATTAGACTAACAAAGGGGTCGCAGCAATCGGGGGTTTTTGATGGGAATAACCCCTTGATATTTAACTTCGCTACTTTGTTCCTGCAATAGTACGAAGGAAAAGAAAGTTGCATGTTACAATGTAACAGTAAGAAAGTTTTATTGTAGTTAATAGTATAAAGTAGGATGGTTCAGAAGGAAATGCATTGTTGTGTTAGAGTTTCTTCTAGAACCCATTTGAAGGCATTAAGAAACAATGCAAATAAGTGTATCGAATCTGTGTTTATTTTCTAAATCATCATAACAATGGTAATTGCATCTAATTATTATAAAAAATTATAGAATTAACATGGAGAGTATCGACGAAAAAATAGATTATACATTCTAACAGAAAAGGATTTTTCAAATTTGTCGTTAAGAATAAAAAGATCATACTTGCTTGGATATAAGAACTTGCATATTTTTTATATATTTTCAGGTTGAAGTATTACCGTTAGTCTACCTTAGGCCTATAGTTTTATGGGGGTTGGAATCACCCCAGAAACCTTGCCAGCGATGGCAGTGAACCTGTTAACTGTGTAACTTTATTTTCAAAATTAAGAATCATGTACTTCCTTCAAAATACAAATAAATAAATTTCTCTAAAATTAATTGAAATGTAATGAAGATTACAGGTCTCACAAATCAATAGCTTTATTGCTAAAATTCACAGATATTATAGGTTAAACTGAATATATATGTTGAAAGTAAATATTTAATTGATCACATCTCGTTGTAAAAAAATTTGACACGAAAAAATTAGCAAAGTGCAACGAATTCGTTGAGCAACCAAATAAATATTCTAAATATTCCGTTCAATAAAACATTTTTTGGGATTTATAAATCAACGCCCTACAGTAGTAGTGATTCACAGTGTTTTCGTTCTTTCAAGTACTGTGGTTTTTTAAAATGATTTTTTATCTCTTTGTTGCATTTCGTTACAACGTTTAAAAATATTTTCATACAAAATTTATTTCAGTTTATTTAAAAAATATCCAAAATATGTTGTATCAGTTGCTCGACTTGATGAGTGGACGCAATTAAAAGGTGAAAGGATACACGTATCATTAGTAGTGTCATTATTTTGAAAGCTGACAAAATTAAGGTCGAGTTATGAAAATAAGCACGCACATGTATGCTTATTTTCACTAGAGATTTACCTCAATTAATTTCGTCGAAATCTCTCAGTCGATTACTACGACTTCCCCTTGTAATCCCCTCACGATTCTAACAGAAACTCGACCCTCTCGACTTTTTTAGGATTACATTGACCCGTTGCGGTCCAAATTATTTTTCCAACCTATCATCAGTTAATTTTAATCAATTTGCTAATAATCTACGTCATTCATTGTGCACATTTTTACAATAAAAGTAACTAGAATCGTAGAACTTCAATCAAATGTAGCGAATCAATAAAATTGAATTAAATTCTACATCTGCGACGAAACTGTAAATTTTTAAAGGACCTGTCATTTTAAATTGTTTGATAAACCTAGGATTAAGGTAAAAAATTGCAGAAAAAAAATATTCATCATACATTAGCACTCTATCTAATCGCACAGGTAAAAATTAGAAAGTACAACTTTTGTCATAAGAAAAATGGTTTGTATAACAACTAATTCCAACAAAGTGTTAATATTGAACATGACATTTAACATAAATTTGAAACTATTTTTACTTCTCAAACTACCTTAGCTATCGACAAAAGTGGCCCCGTTATTTAGAATGGTTTAAAATTAAATTGCAATTTTCTTCCCCGTCAACTTACTTGTAAAAAACTGATTACAACTGTCCTATTAAAACGATAATATATTAAATCGCCATTGAATAAAATACAAAATTAAAGCACGGAAACTGGGATATTGCACAATTAGTTTTAATAAAGTAGTTCTTTTCGAAGTATACTTGTAGAATAGGCATTGCACTGAACTCAAACTAAAAAACCATTAATATTAACGAATCAATTAAGAATTCTTAAATAAAATAATCTCTTATTTCTACTAGTAAATTCATTTAATATATTCCAATAATAAAGTCCCATTGTAACTACTTTTAGTAGCATCGTGACAAAGGACTCACATCCAGAAAGTAAATCATTAAGTGGTGCACCAATTACCGTATAAATATAATACTTTGATCATGAAAATGCAGTATCCTCGTCAACGCCGTGCAACAATGCATAGGAATGAGCCGTTGCAAAAGCGCAATTGGGAAATTACATCAGTCAAGTAAAAAATTTTCAAATTGCACAAAACAAATTTACAACTTTATACCTAAATTACACGGATCATCTTATAAAGACATTATGTATATAAAAATATATTAAATCTAGTAAGAACTGAAAATTGAAATATTTTAACAAGCGTGTTCATATGTAGTTGCTATACACGTGAAAATTAATTTTCTCTTTTACAACGAACCTAATATTGTAATTATGTGTTTCCCTGGCTAAGGGTGTATTCTAAAATAAAACATTTTAAAAAACGGTCTGTCTGTAGCATTTCCTTAATCCCTTGCAGTCTGAATTATTTTTCTAATTTTTCCTTCACTATGGAAAATTATTTTGCAAAATTTTCTGCCGCCAATTACACAATTTTATTTAATGAGAGGAAGAACTAAGAATACAAAAAAAATTTAGCTGATAATGCTGCATCATTGTCAGATTACAAAGTCAAAACCCAATGGGTAACACATTAATTGGAGCTAAAAACTGTATCCATAGTAATTGAACACAGATTTGTCGAGGATTAAATTATGCAAAAATATACATTGAAATTTGTAAAAATAACGAAATTATATATGCTGGAAGGCAGAAATGCTGCCCAACAAACGTCATTTCCTCTGCACCTTGTGTTCTAATACGCCTGACACATTTGTCAAATTCTAGCTACCCCATAGATGTTCAATTTTGAAAGAATCTCGATCACACTTGTTCCGATCTGGCGAATCTAAATCTCCAATAGGTCCTGATATTTTTCCAACTTGTACTATATCAAAAGCGAAAAACATACTTCGGAAAGATCAAAAATTAAAAATTATAGCATTTCCATACATTTGGAAACCAAAATGAGTGTATTCTTACGGTCGAAGATAGCAAGATTTATACAAATGAAAATATCACTTCCTTTGCTTGTTCAAAATTAGCAGAATGCTTGAAACAAAAGATTACAAAAAATGCATTAGACGTCAAATAATATTGTAACGTGTCAACCGCATATACGCAAAATCCTTCTGGATATAATTAAATAAAATAAACTTTTATAGAAAGAGTAAGAATATTTTATTTAAATCAAACGTCCATCAACCAAGACCATGGACCGTCGAATCCTCATTTTATCTATTTATAAACAATTGTAATGACTCGTTACATTTATTCTACTGATGTTGCATAACAATATTAAATACATCACTGTAAAACAATGTTCTAGCATTATAAAAAAAATGTAGACAGTTTAAAACAAAACTGTAAGAAATAATTATTCTCTATTAAGACGTTCTCCAAGGAGGAGCACAGAAATTGCACAATCAAAGTCGCAGATGGGAAATTTACGAAGGAAGATCCGTCAGTCGGTCAGAATATTTGGACGCGAAGCGAAAATTAAAATTGCTCGTTGGGTTTTCATGTGAAAAGTCGCGATCACGCGGATTAGACGGAACGGAGAAAGTGACGGAGCGTATCACTCGGCAAATCAGTGCAAAAAGTTGACCCTTTGGAGGCGCCGTTGAATTCTACTCGATGGCTTTCACTTTTCATGTAATGTTATACTTTTACGCGGTAGCGGCGATTCGTGTCATGCTATATCCTTCTTACGGGAGCTTATCTTGTTTTAGACGCATTTATAAATAGAAATTTCTGCACCGTAACCGTTTAAAGTTTATTTATAGACTGTCGGTTTTAATTTGTTAGTGTATAATATTGATCTTGTACGTAAAATTATCTGATACATTTAACTCGGTATGGATGTAAATTAAGAGCTAAAAACGATATGCATCGTCACGATATGAAAGAATGAACGAAATGACACTTGTGAATGATTGAAAATTATTAGCGTGAAGTATTCAAAGAGTAATTAATTAATAAAAGAGTGATAACCGTGTTGATACTAAAACGACTGACGACGCGTCGTTGTATTAATTATTTCGAACTACCGACGATTTCATCCGCATTCTTTAACGTTTTGTATCAGAATTTCTGATAATTAATTAATGTGTAATATGAATTGTTAATGCTACAAAGTTTAATCGTGCACGATCTTTTCATGAGCTATGGTTCACATGTATGTCTGACATTGATCGCTTTCTGCCAGAGTTATGTCGATTTGGGATCAGATAAATGTTACACACATTTAACAACAGCATTTTATAATATTTATAATTAATACTGTGATTACAAAAAAAAAATAAATGTGAAACAGAAGAGTATATTAGTAAATTAAATTGATTCGTGTTGCTAATAAATTATTAAAAATAAATACATTCCCGAAATGTTAATATGAAAACTGTCAGGTTTAACAAAATTAACTGCGAATATAGTAAACTGTTAGTGTTCTAAATAAATGCCCCGTATTTATATTACGATATTAGAATATAATAATATAATTTGACGGAAAATGTGCTGTAATTAGTTACGTAAAAGTGCAACAATTGAAGTGAAAGATTAAAAAGTGCAGCACTATTTTCGCGTATCTTATATTAAGTATTAATATTGTATTATAAATATTATCATCTTTATTTGAATTTAAATATTTAATATTAAACTTTATTACAGATATACAAAAATACCAACTCGGTAAATACTGACAATTTATTAAAAAGAATGTTAACCAATATAAACAAGCTGACATTATAAATAGTAGACGTCTAAATATTTGCAAATTTAATCTTTTTCAGCCTCATTAAATAATTGAAATTAATTTGTTGAAATTGCCCTCCACCGCAACTATGTTGTTTTACTTTAAGACGAAGTTTTACATTTTCGAGTCTTCTACAAATGAAATGAAAAACATAAAAACTCTTAATTAAAGCTGTAGAGATCAAACTTCCTATTATTTATTCAACATTTCGTAGTTCGTTTACGATATAAATTATCACGAAGTATAAACAAAGTATCAAATTTCTGAAGCTAAATATTCAGTACTCCGTTAATTCAGAAACAACATAAACTTTGAAAAACTCAGTTGCAAGTAAAAAGTGCAGAGGTGTGTAAATTTTACATAATAAATTACATCCTAGCAACCTGTTTCACCGCAGGCTCTAATCCTTCCTTGTCGATTCGCCTCAATGATCACTGTCTTGCAAATCTTTGAGTTCGATCGCTGTCAATCAAGCTGAATAACGATTAATCAATCGTCGTCAATTAGCAACAAGTTGCAATTGTACGTGATTCGAAAGGTATGCTTAAAATGAGAAAGAAAACGTAGGTGTAAATAATCTTCGTAAAATTGCTGATTCCATTGCTACAGAATCCAACATTTTGATACCATCGCGCATCAATGATTACCTTAGGCAAAGCCTCGTGTTCAATCGCTGCCAAGCTTGGCGAATCGATCGATCGGCAATGTATAATATAATACAACTAGAACTGAGTGGAGAAAGGTTTAATAAATCTGTTGGAACTAAAAAATACGAGTGCCTATTGTAGGTACACGGGAAATTACAAATTCCGTCAACAAAAACTTTAAGTTCTTTATATTCGTTTTGCAGATGTTTTGTTAGGTGGATCTCTGAACACTACAGCTATCAAACTTATAGAATAACAAAAAAATGATAGTTCATATGACCAAAAAGGTCAGCGCACAACTTGACAATCGCTGGTCACATCAAAATCCGTGAACACTATCATTTCCTATATAAGATTCTATTTCAATCATCCATATCTTTGGAAACTTCCTCATCAAAAAACATTAATCTAGGTACATGTATCACTAATTTTATTATCATCGTGTGATGTAATACTAATTCATATTATTAAATTAAACTTCCAATTGAACGCAAATAATTAAACTTTAAAGCTATGCAGGAAATTACAAATCCCGCCAACAAAGACTCTAAGTTTTTTACATTTGTTTTGCAAACTGTACTCTGAGTACTACTGCTACCAAACTAAACAAAAAAATGATTCTAAATATAATTGAAAAAAGTTGGCAAAAACTAGTTTCGTTTGATATTAAATGCCATTATGAAATTAAACTTACAAACGATTATAATTAAATTATCCTTAAACCCTCCCACAATTCTAGCAAGCTTGAAAAACACAAGTACATATCATAATCCTCTCAAACCATCTCACCCTCCCCCAAAAATCAACCAGTTTTACAGTTCCATACTGAAGTCACCCATAAAAAGCCACGTCCATTGAAGTCCAGATTTCGATCAGAGGCCGATGAAGCTGAATAAGCAAGCCGAGCTTTCTCGATCTCGATCAAAGAAGGGCAAAGAAAAAAGTCCATCATTAAATCGATAATCGTCGACACAAGACGATCCCGAGTCTCTCGACAGAAGCAGGCCAGAAAAAGAAGGGGCTGGCAGTGGGTGAGGTGGGAGAGTTGCTTCTTTAAAGTAGAGTATCCTGTCGTGGCCGATAAGTAATCTTGTACCGGAACACTGGAGGCGTGGATACGAGCCCTTTAAGAGCGGTTCATATATATTCGACATGCGTATTACGCGTGCTCCGCGGGATTTGTCACGCGTCAGTTAAAGTCACTTTCACAATGGGACAGTGGACTCAAGAGTCTTACCACGGGGCTGTTTGCCTTTTAGCCGATGTTTCTCCACATCCCTGTCTGCTCTTTTGGGAAAAATTCAGTGCAATGTGTATGCATGAAAGAGATTTTTCACGTATACCTCGTTGATCGTGTCTCTTTGATTGCGGTTTCCTGTTTCGCGGTCGTTAGTCAGACGTACGAGTCGACGCGAGACATGGGAAGAATTACGATATCGTGGTTATTGGGAATTTGTAATGTATAGAGGGAGAAATGTAAGTTGTCGTTTGTTTTAACGCGCTTGGATTGAGTGATGTTACGATTAATTTGTACTCAGTGGATATGATACTTTGATTTTTTAAGCGTCCTTTACTTGTGGTTTGTTAATTTTAACCCCTTGCTTTACAATGACGCGTGGCACACGTGACGCGATAAATGGAATAGAAAATTTTTAAGTTTTCCAAAAACTGTTAAATTGAAAATATCAATAG
The DNA here is from genome assembly GCA_910591515.1 of Cerceris rybyensis. Taxonomy (NCBI): domain Eukaryota; kingdom Metazoa; phylum Arthropoda; class Insecta; order Hymenoptera; family Crabronidae; genus Cerceris; species Cerceris rybyensis. The sequence goes on from OU342795.1 coordinate 13,115,010, forward strand.
GTCAGGAGACGTTGAAATTAGTCTTATACTATTTATATTGCGTTAACTTATACCGGGGTATGTCGGAAATCGGTGATAAATTATTATTTCAACAATTAATTTTGAATTATTGCACGTTCCGTCACAAAAGAAATCGTAAGACAAGGGGTTAATAAGAGACATTTTTAAGTGGCTTTGTACATTGTGCAAAATTTGTTTGAGGCTCTTTTCTAAAATTTGATGGAAATTGGTGTATATTTTAATATTCTTTTCCACGTCAAAATTGATTTACGTATATTTGAAGTCTCTTTTTACATGTGTCAATTAATTTATATTTTAGTTTCCTTTGATATTTAATAACTGAATTATATTTGAATCTCGTTTTGCACGTAAAAATTGTTTTATGTCTGAGTGTCCTTTTATATATAAAAATTGAGTTGCAGTTGAGTCCCTTTTTACATGTAAAAAGTGAATTATTTTGCAGTCTCCTTTTGCACGTAAAAATTAATTTGCAACAGATAAAAATCGGTAAAAGTAGCAGAAAGTACACAGAAAGCAATGTAGAGTGCAGAAATGAATTATTTAAAATGTTACTGTATTTGATGAATTAGGAAACGAGATTTTTATTGAAAGAAAAGATATCCTGTCCACTGTCGACTCTGTTTCCTTGAATAACTCGTGCTTTAAAAAATCAAGCAACAATCAAACAATCAAAAGTTTAAAAAAGGTCCAAAAGTAAATATCAGTTTTATATCAGTAGCTAACAAGAACATTTACATTAACACAGTTTAATTTGATCTAAGTAGATAGCATTCACTGTGTGGAATGAAATTACTAAAACTGCACAGCAGTGCCACAATGTTGAGTGGTTTTCTTGAAAATACAAGTTTTTGTACGATTCTACGAGAGAAATAGAAAATGTTTAATTCAACAGGGTTCTAATGGAGGAAGGAAGTACACCCGTGGACCCTGAAACAGTTGGTAAATACCCCTATGCTTCTGTAATACTAAATGAATATTTGAAATACAAACCCCTGCATTTTATCTCCATTTAACATATTTAGAAGATTTTAAGAAAAATTATGACACTGTAACCCAAATTTTCATTAATAAAATATTAAATATTTCTATATGAAATAAAAAAAATTCAATCTATAAGGGGACTCGAACTACGGACCTCAGCATTTCGACCGCGGGGCCTTATCAACTGCGCCACGGCACTCGTTGAGTAATCACAAAAACAAATAGATACATATTTGGCCGTGGAAATGTAAAAATTTATTTCTCATAAACAAAAGCCCGCTAGAAAAAAAGCTTTTACACTTTTTAACCTTACACCTATGTGAACTCACACACAAAAATTCTACTCATTTGGTGTGTGACACCTCGCGACCTCTCCTTGTCAGACTCACTATACCTAGGCACTTTTTCAGAGTGAAAAATTGAAATATAATGAGTTATTATTATTGTGTTTACTATTATTCTTACATGTAAACATAAATAATATAATAATAATGATATCGATGATAATTTCGCGGTACGAAAAAATGTTCAAGGCGGGCCGCATGCGACCCTTGGTTTAAAAGATCACATTAAAAGTATGAAAAGTGTAAAAGAAAGAGAGGAGTATCTAAAGAGGAATGGATATTCAACAGCTGGAATAAACCGAATAAGAGAGGAAGGAAGATATGTTGTGACAATATTAGAAGGAAGAGACATTGATGTGCAGAAACAAGTGCAAGAGAGCAAAATAAAAGAAGCGAGATACAATAAGATATACAAGCACATCAAGAGTCAAGAAATTCCTAGATATTTAACAAAAACAGGGACCAAAGGCAGCCAAAAATTAATTGCTAGACTTAGATCCGGTAATATGGAGGGTTACAATAAGTATTGGTTAGAGAAGGAAAACAAGAGGTGTGTATTATGCGGCAGAAGAAGAGATACTTTGAAGCATATAAAAGAAGAATGTGATCAAATTGAAAGAACTGAATTAAAATTAGAGGATATATAAGAAGGAAAAAATAAGGAAAATGTTATAGAATGGTTAAGGTTTATAGATAAGAAAAGAAAAGATACTGTAAAAGAGTTATAATAAATTCAGGAAAGTTATGTAAATTAAAGTTAAGTAAATGTGAATAATGTTGAACTATATAAGTATATTATATTACATTACATTGAAGTTTGTAAAACATTTGTAAAACTTATTATAAAAGTTGTTGTAAAACCAAGTCATTTCTGGGCCGTAAGGCTGAAATAAAGATATCTATCTATCTATCACAAAATAATCTATATCTTAAAATGAGGACCTACAAACAATATACCTTTCATCATTTATTTCCTCAGCTTTAAAACTATACTGTCGCGGAATGTTTATGTCCATCAACGTCACCGTCCAAAACGGTCAACAGCTAAGAATAAATTCCGCTTGAAAAGGTTAAGTCTAAATATAAATCCTCCCGTCCCTCCCCTCCGCCCCTTGTAAATTTCTTAAAATCTCAGGAACGCGCGAAGACATCGTTAATTTATTCGCAAAGCCGACAGTAATCGTGTAAGTATCTTCGAATCCAGTCACCTGTAGATTTGTAAACGCCTCCGTGGTGTGCCGTCATTGAGCAAACAAGTATCATGCCCTTGTACGAAGGTTTCTGAAGTACTCTAAGCTCGATATACTTAGTGGTTACCCAATCACCCTCAATCTAGCCCGCAACTATCTACTAACTCCTTGGTGACATCGTACACGCTACATGGAATACACCCTTGGAGAATTCGACCGAACTTGGAATTCATGGTTGTCGTCGAAGGCGATCTCATTACAGATTCGAAATTGCTTCTTTGTACACATCCTGCCAGGCCCCTGGCCATCGTATCTCGCCGACTTTGAAACTACGCTGATACTGGACCTCGATAAACGACCGGTCGACACGGCAACTATGCGAACCTGTTCGCAACGGGAACTGCAAGTGGGAAATAAAATCAGACGAGAAACGGAGAAATTTGCGAAACCTTTGACGCTGGTTATGGTAATGCGCTTGAGGGGAATTGGGAAATGGGTTCGGCTTTAGAGCGATGACTCGAAGGAGAGGACTGCTTGTCTGGGAAATTTCTTGCGTTACATGGAGCGGAAGTTTCGGATGTTTCATTGTTTGGGTACTGTGAATGTATATAAGCGTTTGGAGAAATGAGAATATCGTGGTTTATCGATGTATATATGCACGGTTGGGATTATACACCCTCTGTGCCAAAAGTAATCGGAATGGATTTAAATAAACATAAGTACATCAGAATTCTCCTCCAGCAGAAATACAACGATTTGCGCATTCAAAAAGTTCATCAAATGACTTCTTTCTGTCGTTGACTCAAATGGTGCTGAGGTTGCTCGTTGTTTACCGTTGAATGTCTTCGATAATTTCGATTCGAAACGATTGTAACTGGAGAGGAGGCGTGGTGTTTCAAAAATCAAATTTGTTTGCCTCAACATCGCCAGTATTCACCCGATATAGCGCCCTGTGATTATTTTTTATTCCCAAAGCTGCATTTAGCGATGAAAGGATATCTTTATGCATCAATCAAAGACATTCAACGGGCAACGACGAACAACCTCAGCATCATTCCAGTCAGCGACATAAAAAAGTCATTTGATGGACTTTTTGAACCTGCGCATCGTTGTGTTTCTACCGGGGGAGAATATTTCGAGTAAATAGAGTGATTTTTGTCAACTATTCTGAAGTACTTGTGTTTATTTAAATCTATTCCGCTTACTTTTAGGACAGAGGGTGTAGATTCAATGGAACATGCTTATGCATATTGTAACTTATAATTTTTATATGCTTGCTTGTAAATTTAGTTTTTGGTCTACTGTTCCATTTTCGACAAAAATTATCTATTGGTTCGTTGGAGTATTTTTTTTCTGGAGAACTTCTTTTTCTTCCGTTATTGAAATCAATAATTTAAGGGTTACAGTACTGGCGATGAAAAACTCTAAACAGCAGAGACAGTAGTATATTTCAGTAAGCTGAGGGTTAAAAGGCATTTAGAATTATCTGTTAAAATTTTCTTTCCATGATTTTTAGTATTAATTATACTTTTCAACCCATTTTTGCAATTATTGGCCAGGGAGTGGGGGTTGTTCTTCAGTGACCTTTTGAGTTCGCTTTGGAACAAAAAGTCTCCCTTACATCTCTTTTTTGACGACCGGTGGATAATTCTGATCTTTTTTAGTTCTGATTTTCCTTTGTCAAATGAATAATTACTATGTCATATTCAAAAAAATGTTCGTTCACGTTCACCCGATGAAAACAAGAACAATTTATGTGGAAACAATGAGACAACAACGAGAGCTCGACGGTATCAAAAACTTCGAATGTTCATTTCGTCGAAATCATATTTATCGTAAAGCATCAATATTTATTACATCATTTACTTGGGAAACATCAATATTTATTGCGCCGTTTGTTGATACTTGCATTTGCGCACGTACAATCGCCGTATTAATTAAAATATGGAACGGTTGTTGTAACGGGTACACACACACACACCGTGAGCCACCCTCTCTCCGACCGTTCACAAATAAAGTTCTCCACGCTCCGATTCGGCCAAATATGTACTTAACTCTTTCCCTTTTGAAATATTCACCGCATCTTCCCGTAGATTATATTTTTCTCTTCCCATCCCATCGTCTCCTCCACTTGTTCTTGCAATTAATTTCTATAACGCGGCGCAATCGAAGGTAAACAGAGAGTTAGCACTGCAGTTTCTTTTTCCATGACCTATCGTGTGCACTTTCGATTCGCGAATGGTATTGAGAGCACGAACTTCTTATCCTTTGAGATGGAATTCTCTTTCTCTCTCACTATTTCTCTTCTTCTTCTCTCTTATCTTCTCTTCCTGAAGCCAACGCCGTTTCCCTCCTTACTCTAGCCAGTCTTACAGGGTTCCAATTAATGAGTCTAATGAGATAATTGATCGAACTCACGTTAACGTACATGTACGAGGACTGTCCTGTGTACGACCTGATTGGACTATCGTATCGCATAATCTCCGGCTGCTTTGTTTCCACTTGACAACTGTTTCACGCCTACAGCTCGAAACGTGCAAATCTGTGCTGGGATTCTTTGTACTTTTTTTGCTTACCGTTTGTAAATGATACCAGGTACTTTAATTGCTACTTATTTTAAGTGGCTTCCGAACTAACAATGTTACGATGTATATGTGCTGTTTGTTTTCAAAGTGGTATAAGTCACTTTACCGTAATGAAAAATAATGATTTTTAATGATCAAGTGAAATTATTTGTAATGGGAAAATTGTTTGTATCAAAAATAACGAGTTGAAATAGATATTTATGAAAATTAGGACCAATAGTTTCAAACGCGGTAAAATGCAAGCTCTAAATTGTCTCGTTTTAACACTAGATTTACGGATATTGATATACCTATTTTTCTGAAGTGAGCCAATTTGAATCATAAAAGAAAATTGAAATCTTTTGCAAAAAAAATAGTTCCAAATCAATTGAAATGAAAGATTTATTACTAAAAAATTAACCAACCAATATATTATAAATGTAGTAATCAAATTTTGAATGAGTCAAATTGACTCCGTAAATCTAGTGTTAAAAAGATAGTGACGTATGTCACTTTCAAATTAAATTGATTATGCAGTGCGTTTCGTAACTCCTTCAGTTCTGGATTTGTAATTCTAACAGTAACGTTAATGACATTCATCTATACTGGGACTGATCTATACTATTCTCACCATAATAAATCTTTCAACCGGTTACAAAATAACGTTAACATCTTGCCGAAAGAAATGCAGAAGATTGTTACTTTAATTTAGAAAACGATGCAGAAAAGAATGTTTCATAAATAGTACAAAAAAATACATAGATTCATATCACAGAACCGGTCAATTTAGGGCGTGTAAGACGGAAAGTGTTAATACTAATGAAGAGATTTTAATGTTTTAATCATCAACAGTGTCTGAGGACTTTCTTCTTCAAATCCAAATTTAATTTCTTATGTTCTCATGTGAAGTAATTGTGGAAATTTATATTTTTAGTAACCTCATGACCAGACTTATACAACGTTATTGTATGCACTTATTAAAAAGTTATAGTTTTGGGTTTATATAAGTTATACTAGGGTTTCTTTTCGGGGAAACGTTGTAGTTGTCGTTAGTATTTAAAGAGTTAATAACTTGAGGATTATTGTAACACATATAAGTTCGTTCAATGTTTCTTTTTTTAGTTATTTCAATGTGTGAATTACTTATTTTAATGTACAGATTTATCATCTCCAGCATGAACGTATCTTTAAAAGTAAGTTTTCTCGCAGATGGTAATTTGAGTTCGAAGTTATTCAGATTGTACTGTTTTCGATATTTGACAATTGATTATAAGAATTATTTAGAAATATATATGAAATTTAGTACATTTTGTCAGTACTAATGCCACACGCAAGAATAACTAAAGTCGTAATATTTTTATGTAATTTTTAAATTTTGCACCTCGTACAACGAAAAACAGAATATACGGATAGCAGTGTCAAAATTTATGCGTTATTTCATATGAAACAGGGAAAATTTTCTCGCCAATTCCTGTCTGCACTAATAATAGTGCTTTCGGCTGTTTATCGCCAACTCGTGAAACTGCTAATAAAAGCGATTTGTACAGTGTTAATGATATAACTCTCTCCTACTGTGTATCGCGTTTGTTACACGCAAAATCTGTAAACAGAGTTCGTGTATCAAATAACAACATCGGTGCGTACTATTTGCATTACTCTTTATTTTTTGCAATCGGCAAAATGTAACGATACCTACAACAATCACATGGAATTGTAGTAGCAAAGGTACATCTAATTTCTAATCAAATTATGCCGAAGACGTTAATTATTCCTGTTTATTCGTCAATTTTGAAAGATATTCTAACTCATCTTGATTACACTTTCGCGTTAATGAATTAAAAGTAGTTGTCACATCCTTTTTATTATTGAGAATGAAAGAAGCTATCTGCTACTAACTACTTGCAGTCTGAATTATTTTTATGATTTTTCTTAAGTTTATAAATTATAATACTGTTTGATTATTTTATTACAGATGAGCGAAACTTTTGGAATTATAGCAGCCGTCAAAAATACTTGAACGTCTTTCGAATGGTGTGAAGTCAATTAAATTCGTTATTTTTCTTGTAAAAATTCCAATAGATTACAAAAGTATCAATAATCGTGTGGTAAAAATTCCAAGATTGTGAATTTTAATGGTTCTTCGAAAAAAATAGCTGTCACATGGGATGACCCCCTTAAGCTATGTAAAATTGGTTTCATACAATTTGTTCCTGATCATTATTCAATTTTATTTAATGGCAGATACGGAGATAAAAAATCACTGTCAATGACCAAAGTCGAAATTAAGACGATAGAAAAATAATTAGACTGGTAAAGGTTTAAACATTTCTCTCTTGTTAATGAAATTTATTATTGTAGAAGGAATAAACCGATGTTTGTTGTAAACTAATATGAACTTCATAGTATCAAAAACACGGATCAGTTTAAAATGATCTTTGAGGACAGGATTACACAAAATTTTATTACAGAAATCTATTAAATAATATAAATAACTACGAATTAGTGTCGATTAGCTATGAATTAGAGTATGATTCTTTGGGTTATGATAAGAATAAATTATAAACCAATAAATTAATTGAAAATATATCGTTGGAGTTGCTTGAAAATTAACTGGACATTTCAATGAAAATGAATCGCACATCGTGGTCGTATCTAACGCAATTATTGTGAACATAGCAGACGTCCGATAAATAAATAGAATTCCCTGAATTACATCACGGTATCGCATCGTTGGAGGCATTGTGTAAGACCGCAGAATCACCGCAGATTGCGCAATTCGAATAACGATGATTTTCCCACTGAGCAATCGAAAATAACCTCCTGAAACTTTCGTTGTCCAACAATTTCATGTCTCGAGCGATATTTGCTATATTTTCAAAATTTATCGTTCAGAACTTAATTGTAATTATAATAATTCAATGTTTATTTCTTTAAAATAAAAGGATCAATACTTCTTATCATCGATTTTTTTTACAGAAATGTAACAGAAATTATAATCATCAGAGTATACTGTCATGATGAAGATAAAATTAAATTTATAACGATCCTGGTTAACTTGAGCTTTTTGTTATTTGTAAAAATTAGGCTGACCATCATAAATTTGTGAATATTGATAACGACATTTTAAAAAGAAGGTTAATTAGATTTAAAAGTATTTTTTCATGAAAGAAATTTCAGGAATTTCCATTATGTAAAAATAAAATTGACTGTAATACAAAACATTTTCTGCAAAGTAATTAAATTTTTACTGAGTAGGGAAGCCAATAACAATGTGCCATTTTGAAAGAAACTTGACATTCGAAGCAGTCCCAACGATTGCCGCTTATTTTCCTCGCTAGTACACTATTCAAATACGTCAAGTGTTTTGCCTCTTCTCGTTACGAGAAATTTCTTCTTGAAGATGTACCAATCGGTTTATGAGAAGCTACCTGACTACGCTCAGAACGACATAAAGTCACAAATTTGTCGTGCAGTTTTTCGTAAAGCATCAGTCACCTTATTTCCAGATATTACGGTTCATCCATTTTGTCTCAATAATTGTATTAAATGCTAAATACCTTGATATTTACCGCTACGCATAACATAACGCAACAAAACTTTAAAAAGTACAATTTCTATTTCAGAAATAATCAGTTGCACAATTTCTATAACCAGTATAAAGTTTCACTATAGAATCACGCCAAATCACAAATTCTTTTACATTTTTCCACCCTTAACACTATTTTCGACTAAAACACAATACTTCGAATCGTAGAAATCATATTTAAAACATAACCCGTTACAGAAACCATTCAATCAGTATGAAACTCCCAAATCATTTTGCACTACCTGCCTGTATTTACAAGGACCACTCTCATAATTACGTCCCAATTAATTATTTTCTCCCCCGGATAGCTCAAACAAAATTTCTAATTCCCAGATACCTGCAACCCCAATTTCTCCATATCGTTATTTTCCTAGCAAGCATTGTAAAATATATCTTAAATACCGTCATATCATAAAAGGACATTATCGTTATCAGTCCGACAGAATTGAATAGCCACATCGAATAGAAAAGGAAGTGTTAAAAAGAAACAAAAAAAAGTCGAGCAGAGCGAGTGTTGCTTGCAAAGGGGTCGACGGAAACGATGCGTTATCGTCGAATTAAGTCGGAGGCCTGTAATCTTTGGAGGTCATCTAATTATGCGGTAAAACAGCGTTAATTCGCGGTTAATTTCTTAACGAGATAACACCACCACCCGCTAAGGTAAAGGGGGGCGTCGTACCGCGGTTGCATTAGAGTCTCTAATGGCTCCGCGTGGCTACGTCCGAGTGCTCGGTGGGTGGGTAAATAAAATAGAAGAAAAAGGACAAAAAAAAGAGGAACGCAGGAGCCGTGTTAATTAATTGGCGCGTAATTAAAACCCGCAGCGACACCGCGGGGTAGGTGGTGTCCCTCGAGTCGATACTTCAAAGAATCTCCCAACGGTGCACCCTGAAAGATTTCAGTTTAGTAGGCGCTAGGTCCGGGAGAAGGATAGGGAAGAGAAAGTGAAAGAGAGAGAAACGAGATCCCTTTTTCGCATCACAAAGTGTAAAACTGAGCGTGCTAAAAATCAAAGTAATTAAAAGCCAACCTGGCACCACGGCCGAGATAATCAAGTGGATACATCAAAGGACATCTGACAGAGATAATCGAAGGATTTGGGTCTGCCGAGTGTCACTCGACGTGAAACGAGATACTTTTTATCGAGTACATTCCTGCTTCACGGTACGCTTTTTTTCCCTTTCTTTCCCAATGAAAAGTGTGCGAGTAATAAGAGCGACTCCGATGAAGGGTAGTTTTTCGCGTAGTAACGCGTAAGTTCAGGCATTCGAGGTATTTGATTAAAAATCGATGATGAAGTAAGACGTTTTCGTTCATTTATTTTGAACCAAGGGAATCGTAAGTTTTTAAAGTAATATGTCACATTTAAATCAATTCTGTGATATGTTGTTGAGAGTCGAATCTGGTGTAACATTAAAAAACGAGGGGGTCTTTGAAACGGGCCTTGTCTATTATATTGTTACACCTCGCGGAGAGTCTACCGCGTTTCGGCATTCTTTATTATACAATTAACTAGTACAACACGAAATCAAACGTCTGTTCTCTTAGAAAGCTCGGTAGCGACTTCCTTCGCAACAAGACTTCCGGTCGCTAACGCAACGCGACCGGCCGATCGATGAAACGATTCGATCCTCGAATCCAGCGGGTTCGAGGGAACAGCTTCGTTCTATACGCCAATATGAAGTTGGCGTAACAATATTTTGTTTTGTTTAGGTGATCTATAATTATCCTGTTTCCTTTTACGGGTAATGTTAATTAAATATATTTAAGCACGTTTTGCGTGGAATATCGCAATGAAATTTGTACTCATTTAATCGTTTATAATGAAGGCGTTTAAATTAGGCGTTTTAATTGAAAGTAGTATAAAGTTGTTCACCCTTGTGTTGATGTATTTAAATGCTTAATTGTAAAAAAAAGAAACATTTCTCAGATACGTTTTTTTTTATAAATATATAAGGATATTCGACTTTATTTATACTTTTATTTGCAATGCAAAAGGAAAAATCCATATTTGGCTAAAACTGACTGAAACTTATTTGCCTTAAAGTATTCAGGAAGCCGTTAAGAACGATACTGCTCGGACAATTTTTGTCATTTCGAGTGGAGGAATGCCAAGAAATTCTAGTGCGTCGTTACATGCGGAAAAGGGATGATGTAATTTGAAATATGAATATTAAAGAAAGTAAAGGGAATCATTAATATTTCGAGAAATTGATAGATTTATTTTTGAATACATATTGGAAGAAAGTTCAAGCTGCCATTTTTAATTAATTATTTAATTCTTTGCGTAATTCTTATACGTCCCTTAATTACATTTAATTCGGCACTTGTACTCTTCCTCTTCCCGATATGATAATTATATCCACCATTCATTAGGCATTCATTTCTTCAATATTTTAATTTCAACGTGTCATTTAAAATGTCATCGTAATTAACGTTGCGTTATTGTTAATAATTGCGTAATATTAGCCTCAAAATAACTCCATTACTAATAAAATACTTGACAATGTTGTATCAATATCATAACTGTCAACTATTAATCTGCTACTTTTGAAGGTACTCGATGTAATTGCAGCGTTATTAATTTTAATAGTTTTTCATACATTTTACCCTATGATATAAAGAACTTCATTGAAATTTACGAAAGCACTCGAGAAATTACATTCGAATCACTTTAATTAAAGAATCGTTACCGTACTTCTTGTATTATATGTAAAATTGAATACTGCAACTACCTTTTAATAAAATTATATTTGCATCAGAATGTTATACATTTTTTGGAAAAAAGGCTTAGCTATCAGGTATATTTATAGATCTAATGTTAAATGAAAAACAAAATATGAACCGAATATGATTTCACTGTTTCATACTTTGTTTCCGTTGATATTTACAATTTGACACTTTTCGAGAAACCGCAAAATTTTCTATTCCATTTACCAAGTCTCAAGACACGTCACTTCAAGGCAAGGGATTGAAAATGGTTCACCAAAAAGTTGAGAAACGTTTAAAACAAGCAAGATATCGATTTCAGCCGAAAACCAATCGATAAGAAGCAAGAAATCTTTTTTTCTGAAATCTTTCTCCCCATCTTTCTCCTTTGCTCGAACGGAAGGAAATAAAATAAAATGTGTGGCTGTTCCGAGGACTCTCACTCGATTCGTGTCACAAAACACGAAATCGCAGTGGGTGTAAAAATGAAAATAATTAAAACTCGCAGGGACGTTACGACGGTCGGAACGATGCTTCTCGAGACGATACTTCGAAGTACTCTGTCGTCGGAGATCATTAAAAGATAGGGTTGGCAAAGACCACTCAACGAGATACAAGTGAGGAATTTTTCATCGTGGAAATTCCAGGCATACGCTTCTCGTTTTTTTCTTCCTCATTCCACGTCCCCGTTTCTCTTCTTACGTTACGTCTGCCATGTATAATGATCTCACAAATATCGACTCGTTGCTTTAACGGTAAACGAGTTACGTTTTTACGACGAATTTCAATATTTCATTTCCGTGATGGATTTCCTTCTTGTTGGAATTTCTTTTGCGCGTGAAATGGGAATGGTAATGTTACTTTACATAAGCTTTTTTCTCTGTAATGTTAAATAGAGTGTTGTATCAAATGAAATTTAGTTCTGACACGGGATATTTGAGCTTCCCTTTTTGAAAATGATATCAATGTTAACTATAAATGAAAGTTGGAAACAAAAAATGTTATATGAAAGATGTGGATTTTTAATAGAATGTTCGAATAAAAATGGTAAGGCATCTAGAATTTTATTGAAAATTGATAGTTCAATTTGATTCTGTATTTATACCGCGAAAATTTTATAGGACTGTTAACTAAACTCATTTGTTTGGGAAATATTTAATAAAATGTATCGTTACTTCAGGCAAACATTTAACTACTGTAGTATTAGAATATAGTGACTCAGTAATATTTAAGGAAAATCTTGAAGTACTATTGTGTCTGATATAGGGACTCATTGTCAGTAATATACAACACTAGATTTACGGATGTTCATATACCTATTTTTCTGAAGTGAGCCTACTTGACTCATACAAGAAAATTGAAGTTTTTTGCAAAAAAAAATAGTTTTAAATCAATTTAAATGAAAGATTTATTACTCAAAAATTGACCGATCAATATATTTTATATGGTAATCACATTTTGAAAGAGCCAAATTGGCTCCGTAAATCTAGTGTTAACCCTTTGCGGACTAGCGACGCATATATGCGGTCTGAGAAAAACTGTAGTTATAGTTTATCGCCGTATGTATACACGATTCAAATTGAAAAATTGGAAATAAAACCGGTGAGATATGATTAAAAGTGGAGTAATTTATAATTCATATACATTAACAGCCCAAATTTCTGATAAAATGGTGGTTTTGGAACAGTTGAATAAATGATTATCTGTCAATATTCAAAAGTGTCCCCGTACGCAAAGGGTTAAGGAAAATATTGCAGTACTATTGTGTCTGATTTAGAGACTCATCGTTAGTAATATTTCAAGAAAATATCGAGCTGCTATACTATTTGGGACATTAGTTTAGAAATAGTTAACGAAAATATTGAGATACTAGTATATCTGACATCAAGGATTAGTAATATTTCAGGAAAATGTCGACCTGCTATAATAATTCAACACTAGTTCACGAAGATGTTGAAATACTACAGTGTCTAACACAGAAGATCAGTAACATTTCAAGAACATTGTCAAATTTCATTGTGTCGAATGTAGAGTCTCACAATCAGAATTTCAGAAAAATATTGAGCTGCTATACTATTTGAGACATTAGTTTAGGAATAGTTCACAAAAATATTGAGATACTAGTATATCTGACATCAAGGTTTAGTAATATTTCAGGAAAATGTCGAGCTGCTATAATAATTCAGCATTAGTTCACGAAGGTGTTGAAATACTACAGTGTCTAACACAGAGGATCGGTAACATTCCAAGAAGATTGTCAGATTCCATTGTGTCTGATATAGAGGCTCAGTATTTCAGGAAGATATTGAGTTGCTATAGTATTTAGCATAGTATTTCAGTATTCACAGAAATAACGATCGACTATAAAATCTAATGTGTTGTAATGTACTGACCCTCCGATCAATTAGTATATAAGATAGTTTTAAGGAATATTTTATAAGCATAAATATTTTGTACGCGTCTCGCTCTACAACCGTCGTTCCACAATCACCTGTGACTCACTACCTGAAGTCCAGATCTCCTATTTTTCCATCTTGACCTTTCAACTCCCTAACACAGTCACCATTCCTTATTCATCTCCGCAATCACTGTCTCAAGTCCGAAATCCTACTTCCTATTTTGAACTTCGGCTTGCATCCATCGTCATCCTACTCCCACTTCTCTTCCAAAACATTTAAAAACCCTAAGTGTCTTTCCATCATCTCTCGGATTCAACTCAGATTCAATTCATTACCAAGTTCATAACAACAAGATCATTCATTTCCGTACAATATGCCGAATCGCTGTCCGAACGAGTCCAGTTATTTAATGTATAAGTTCAAAGAAAGTAGAAGTTTTCTTAATTTGGCGGATCTTAACACTAGAACGACCGACGTTAAATTAATTACATTTAAATATATTGCATAAAAACTTTGGAGGAAGAGGAATGAAGGGGTGGAAAATATGATCGGTTTGATAATTTGTGCTTTATAAGATCAACTTAGAATTTCTAGTCTAGGACTGTCCTGTAAACTTAGGGAATTTTTGAAAAAAAATGTGAACAAGTCATTTTGACTTGCTTGGTCGTTTTAGTGTTAAGTGCGAATCACACTACTCGCCGTTACAATATGGTTCGGTAAAATTTCAAAAAATGTTGAGATAGTATGCTATTTGATACAGTAACTCGGAATATTCGCTATGATAAAAATAAAATAGCACGTTGAGAAGAAATGATTCAACTATTATTATATTTGTATGGTAACAAAGGAGATGGCGAATTTTTGTTCACATCTAAATGGAAGAGCGGATTCTCGTTTGGAGAAATTTCAAGAACGTTGTAAATTTATCGAGTTTTCATGCATCGTATTGACCAGGATAAAAAAGATAAAGGGCTAAAAAAATGTTGCGGTACTGTAATGTTTACGTCGAAAATGATCCATGTTTTAGGGGATCACGGTACTCCGTAGCAACACAAGAATAGAAACTTCCCGTGTATTTGAATTTTTAAAGATAATATGTAGTATCGTAGAAAGTTACTTTCCATGAAGAAAACGCTCTGTTTCTAAAGTGTACGGAAAACGTGACGAACAGATAAAAATTCAAGGTTTTGTACTTTTCGTTTGTAAGTTCGACCGTAGGAACTTATACTGCCACTTTCTTGCTCTGCATTTCACATGAGCACTCTTCGTAATGCTTTTGATGGTTATAAAGAATGCGGAGAACTATTAACACAATTACTCAGCCTTTCTTTTACTAGAACTTGAATAAAATCATTACGTCGTTGGTGCATTTTTCATAGTTTCTTCTCTACTTACGAGTAGGGTCATAATTTGCCGTTCTACTACTCTCTTCTGCCCAGTGTAAATTTCACTAAGCCCGTTAACCTACTTTTTCACAGTATAATTAACATGTTGCCCGTGCAACGCATCTTATTAACAGAAATTTGATGCTCAAAATAATTACCGATGCAATATCAATAAGAACATACAAACACTGAGCTCTGACTACTAACGTACAAGGCATTTAACCCTCTATAATCATAAATTTGTATAAAAAAAGAAATTAAACGAGTACACGTTGATCAATATTATTAGTAGCATTTTATATAATAGACAAATTTTATAGGATATTTTATTGCGGAGAAAGTTTATGATTTTTTCTGAAAAAAGTCGAAATAATACAGAAAGTTAAAAATGTATGGTAGAATAGAAAATGAGGAATTAGTTGTATTACCTGCAGAAAGTTATGGCAGAAGAAGTTACAAGTGTTAATTAAAAGGTACACAACAAAATGCAATAAACTATAAATGATCTTATAAATTATAAGAGTGCAATAATTGATGTACAAGGAAACTCCTTTCTCTGTTTCACAAAAGGAATCACAATGGAAAAAAATATCAAATGGATAAAAAAAAATAGCATATGCGGAGTTAACATTACCTCCATTGCAAAAAAAAAACTGCAAAAACGAGTATTTTCGCAGAATAAAAAAATGCTTGGCGTCAAAACTTTCGCACCACACACATCCATCTGGGGTAAAGTAACATTTAGCTGAACACAAAAACATCAATAAACAACGTTCACTGTCGGAAGCTGTTTCCAAAGTTAGTTACAATTCGCGCCAAAAACGGAGGGAAAATCAAAGGTGAAAACTTTCCACAGATTTTCTCACGCAACTTCTCTCCTTTCGCGGAAACGTAAGTGTAAAGAATAATCATCGTTGGTCTGGTTACGCGTCTTATTTACAATATGATATCCCATTAGTTGCATCATTAAATACGCAAATCTATATAAGCGCGATTTCAATCACGCCAGGCAATGTATCGGTTTTCCTATCGTATTTTCTAAGCTAATTATCAAATAGTGATACCAAATATTGCGGCATATCAGAGAATTGAATATATAATATGTCGATGTATAGTTTCACAAAATTGTGAGACCAAAACGGGAACAATAATCACCATACACATACAGTTGCATGTGCAGTTATGTAATAGATTTGTTTATTGGAACTGGTTCACATAAATACTTCTGCAGGATTATTATCCTAACAAATTCTTGGTTGGAATAAATATATAACGGTAGAGTTACCAATGATTTGTGTGTTGTATTTAGACTCTAGCTACATATGTGCATAATACAGATGGGATGAAATTCTATGAAACTAATAGAATTCATAATTGAGTCGATTATTACTGGTAAATTAGCAATCTTAAAATTACCAGAGTCAATCGAGCTAAACACTAAGTCTGGATTGATTGAATGCTGAGATTATTGTCCGAACTAATACATAACAGGAAGCTGTATAAAATATTTCGATATACTGCACAAATAATGGCAATAATGGAAACACTTTGGGCAGCACCAATTATATGGATAATGACAGCTAGAAGTACTTTGTACAAATATATTATAATTGTTCGAATCATTTGCTATTTCCAACAATTATTTTTTAGTACCAATACTTAATATTTCCAGGAAACATATGCTGGTATCTATATAAGACAAGTACGCGAATTTAAGAATAATTTTATATCACTGGGATACATATTCCTACAATATGAAACGAAGAATTTATGATTTATAAAAAATCACAATTTGTATAATTGTATAGGAATATATAATTAATATAAATAATATATATGTATCTGGAGAGAGAGAGACAGAGAGAGAGAAGTCGGAGTAGTAGTTGGTTTACTCTACTGTATTGCTCATTGTATACTAACTTTAAGTTATTTTTACAATTAGCCAAAGACACTAAAATTCTCAGGCTTCAAGTTCCAAATAATTGTTGCTTCCTCCCATACAAAATTATTGTTAAACCCTTAAGTAGAAAAGACGAGTGTCGCTAGTATCAGTTTTCTATGCCAAATTTATTCTGACACATTACATTCATGTCTTGTAATTCCGTTTAATGAAATTTGTCATTTGTATCTTCCCATCGTAAAATAAAATAATAAATGTAGTAGTTCCTCTGTCATTTTAACTCGATTCATTGCATTGGGAAATTAAATACTAGATTTAAGTTCAAAATATCAAAATTAATTTCTTAGGCAAGAGGTTAATAAGAACTCAATACACGGTACCACCTTTTAAACCTCCAATCTTGGTCACCATTTCTCCCACATTTCCTCCACTTTAACCCTTCCGCCAAAGAAACATCCGGTGGAACAGGGACTACATGGTGCAACACTATAAGCCACTGGAGTTACACACACGAGAAACTATATTGTTGATTTCGTGTTACCTGCATTTCGACTGAACCAAGTGAAAGTTAAATTAAATTACTAAATAATAACTGTTATCGTCAAAATCAAAAAATTCCAGAAACATATATCTAGAAATATGCTTAATAGTTGGCGCCAGTAAATCTATTCCACGGCGAAAGAACGTTTATCGAAAAATATTAACAAAAAATTCAAATTTTTAGCATATCATTTAAACAAATCACTTTTATGCCTTCAGTTCATACCTCTGTTATACACACCTAAAATCTCTGTTAACACTAGAACTACCAAACCAGTCAAAATGACTGGTACACAATTTTTTCAAAAAATTCTCCAAGTTTATATAAGAAACATAGAATAAATATTCTGCGTCTACATCAATAAACATAAATCACCCAATCGATCAAATTTTCCGCCCCTTGATTCTCCCTTTTTCAAAGTACTTATTTAATTTATTAAAATATGTTAGATCTAACGCCGGTAGTTCTAGTGTTAAAGATTATTTTTGTATAACCGAGATCTAATTACCGAAACATTCCAAAAAGAGCATTTTAATATATAAAAAGGAACATACAAAAAAAACACGTGTCAAACATTTTTACTTGAACTACTATTCGCGTAAGTTTCATAAAAATGGGCCCGTTCGAGTACAGCAAGTTCTACTTCAAGATTCGTAATCCATTAGTCCATACTTTTAACACAACTGTACATACCAACTCCAAATTACAATCGGCAAATAAACTATTCCATAATGACCCAAAGTTACAAGTTCGACAGGAACTCCATTACATCTAAACACATGTTCCAGACTTTCTACCCTATTACTGCAAAAGTTACGATGTAAAACCGATCGCCACATAGCGTAGGAAGAATTCTAGCCAATAACTCGAAAATGGCACACCGTATACGTACGTATTCTTGCATTCGGAATGTCTGAGAGAGAGCAAACGATCCGAAGATTAGCGCTAGAATATCGAATGCACCGTCAGGGTTCCTCGTTAAAGTGCAAGAGAAAAGAGCGATACTTTTATATCTTCGCACGATACAAATATTTCACAATCATAAGCGTCCGTTTTCTCGTGAGATTTCAAGCTGAATTCACCTAGTATCTATGATCTTGCTTGCTCGAGCCGTTTCGATTAATCTGTTACCCGTAGTTGGAAAATGTTTATAGTGCACGCCGTAAAGTGCTTATCTTACAGTCCTCCGGGATACCGTCCGTTTCTTGCTTTTTTTTTTTAAGCTTGCATGCTGCGTGTGATATCGGTGAAGTTCACAGTGGTCTCGATTCGCGATTCCTGTTTCCTTGGTGCTTCCTCGGTGAGCAGAACGGGTTTGTGTTATTTTTAAGACTTTAAGTATAGGATCAACTGGTCTTTGTTTTAATGCATTGCTCGTAGGGTGCGTAGCGCTCTCGAGTATTCCCTGGACGTATATATTATGTGTGTAATCGTAACGCGTACTTATGTTTCATCTTTTTTTACATCTTGTTTCGATGTGTGCGGTAGTTTTGTTGTTTTAATGCTATTTGAGTAAGTAGAGGAGAAAGATCATTTTATGGATCATTATGAGCGCGTGTCGAGTTACTTGGGATTTGTAGTGTTTTGATTCTGGATGCTTTAACCCTTTGACTGCGGCGCGCTATCGGAGGAATCCATCAATATAGACGGTGCATTTTTCGCATGTCAGTCGCTGCGACTGATTGTCCACTGACTAGTGACCAAAACAGTATCCGGAAATTTGATACCATTCTTAGGATTAAAAAATAGTAATGGGAAATAAATTAAAAATATCATTTTTTTTATTTATCTTAAGTAACTTAATAAACAGGCTTACAGGAATTAAAGCGAAGAGATTATAAAAGATTATTCGACAGCGTACGTACAAGAGCAGTGTAATACGAAGACAATTGACTGAACGATATTGAAATAATTGCCGATATTTAGTTGCTATGTTACAGAAGATAATAAATTCCTTGTTGAATCAGTCAGTAAAACAATAATAAAAGTGTTATAATAAAAAAATACAGAGAGCGTATATTTACGCCTTTCGTATATATTGATGGATTTGTGAGGGCGTACATATACGCCTTTCGTATATATTGATGGACTTGTGAAGGCGTATATATACGCCTTTAGCAGTCAAAGGGTTAAATTGAAAATTGAGAGAAATTAGGAAGAACAATTGGTTGAAAAGCTTTAAAAAAGTGGTAGCTTTTGTGCGAGGAAAGATATGTTAATAACAGATATGAATGTAGGGGGAGGTTATAAATTCTTGTAACCCCATTGCTGCAGCGTTAGATATATGTGACGGATGTTAATTATCAGTTTATGATAATTGTTTGTACCGAATGGTGCAGCTCACGGGTGAATTATGTTATAAAACAATAGATGCACGATGTTATTGATTTGTTGATATTTACATTGGTTTGAAAAATCTGGGTTCTGTATCAACTTTTGATTCTTGTCTGTGGTAATGAATTTTCTTTCGAGGACTTGGCATCGAAAGGATTAAGTCTAATGAGCCTTTGTTTATTTAGGTCTTTATTGAGTCAAGAAACAAACAGTGAAATTATTATAAATATATTTATCTTTGCTCCTCCGCCAGATTATTGAAAGTTCATACTTAAAATTGGAATAGTGCATTAATACCAATTAAGGTGGTACAAATAATTGGTTCATTCCTTTTTTTAATATAATTGTGAATAATGATGAATATGTATAAGCAACATGGACCTAAAATATTAGATATTGTTACGCCGACATGAAGTTGGCGAACCGATAAAGTTGTCCCTTCCGCCTGATTCGAGAATCGAAGTCGATGGATCGATCGGCCGGTCGTTGCTTGACGACCGGAAACGTTTATACAGGAAGTCGCTACCGAGCAGTCAAAGTAGACAGACGTTCGATATTGTGTACTAGAAAGTTAATTGTGAAATAAAGCATGCCAAAACGCGGTAGACCCTCCGCCAGCCGTAACAATGGTGTCAGAAGTGGGATGTCCACTTCTGAGCGCGACGCGAGTGCATCCGCGTCGGGAGCTTGGCTAGATCGCGAGCGAACTTCGATCGTCTCGGCGGCAGAGGAATCAACTCGAATGAACACAGTAATCGAGATGATGACCGCACAGCTGCAGAGACACAATGAGGAAGAGGCAGCCCGTGCAGCCGAGAGAGCTACCCTGGAGGAGCGGTTTGGAGCGCTCGAAACCCAACTTCGAGCGCTCACCACCGAGTTGGGCCGTCGAACGGCCGTCTCGGTTCCTGTGAACGTTGTGGAGAGTCGTGATCCCATTCCTGCGCAGGAATCACGGATCGCGGCTCCCCTAGTTTCGCAACCGGTCCCTCCGCGTTCCGAGTTGGGGTATACATTAAAACCCCCAATGTTTAATGGAAAATCTTCTTGGGAGGAATATAAAATTCAATTCGAAGCTGTAGCTTCTGCTAATAATTGGGACTCCTCGAAGAAGGCTCTGGCTTTGATGGCTTCGTTGGAGGGGCCGGCACGTAGCGTTTTGGTTCCCCTTTCTCTTGCCGGGCAACTTGAGTACGAGCCATTGGTTTCGGCCCTTCAAACTCGATTTGGAGCTCATAATCTTTTAAATTTAAATTACTCGCTCTTCCAGGCTTGCAAACAACAGAAAGGGCAAACGATTACTGATTTGGCCACGGAGGTAGAGAGATTAGCACTGGCCGCGTTTGGTGACTGCCCTGCGGAAACGCGGGACAGATTGGCGGCCTCACAATTTGTTGCCTCCCTGGCCGATGAGGAGATGAAAAGAACGTTAAGACTCGGCGGTTTCAACAATCTTAGATTCTATTCCATTTCTGTTGCTGCGTCTCAAAGTAGGACCCAGACTCGGCCTTGTTCGTCTTTTAATAGATCTTTCAACACGACTGAGAGAAGGTCGACGGAGCCGTACGTCAAGAGGGATAGACCTTCTAACAACAACTTGCTGAGGCAGCCAATAGAGTGCTGGTCCTGCGGAAGGAAAGGACATGTGGAAAGGAACTGTCCCAACAACAAGAAGAAACAAGAGGGAAACGGCAAAGGGTCGACGTAAAGGGGGAATCGTCGATCTTGTCTGTTCTGGCCCCCGTCGTGATTGGCAGTTGCTCCACGGAGGATTCCACAACCACCGTGGGACGTTTAAACGATTTAGAATGTTCGATAGTTCTTGACACGGGCTCACGGGCGAATCTCCTAAACGCCGATAAGTTTACATGTGGAGAATCCAGCGCGGCGGGAGAAAGAACAAAAATATTTGCTGTATCTGGACAGGAGTTACCGGTTCTCGGAAGGGGATGTTTCTCAGTATCCATCGGAGAATTCCATTCAAAAGAAGAGTTTATTCTCCTTCGAATGGTTGAAGACTGTATTCTGGGTTCCGATTTTCTTCGCAAACATGCGGCCCAGATGGATTTCCGTACTAACGAATTGCGGATTCCCGGACAAGATGTAATTCCCTTTGGAAGAAGAAACTCTAACAGATTAACAGCTTTGAATGTCAAGAGCAAAGAAGCAGTTCCTCTCCATCTACAAGACCTCTTTTCGCGTTGCTCCGAGACCCTGGATGATGAACAACGTGGGAAATTCCTTACTCTTCTTCAGGAATACCAGGACGTTTTTGCTTCCAGTTCGGACCAAGTTGGAAAATGTGACCTGGTTCAACATCGAATTAATACGGAAGGTCACTTACCAATCAAGCAAGCTCCACGTCGCGTGCCTTTTCATCGTCGAACGGAGGTTGCAGAATTGATAGCCCAGATGGAGAAACAAGGAGTGATTGAAGAATCTCACAGTCCTTGGTCGTCTCCGATCGTTTTGGTAAAGAAGAAAGACGGCAGTACACGTTTCTGTATAGATTACCGCCGTCTCAACGACATAACGAAGAAGGATTCCTATCCATTACCAAGAATAGAAGACACGTTAGATGCACTGGTTGGTTCTTCTTGGTTTTCTACGGTGGATCTGCAAAGTGGTTATTGGCAGATCACCGTAGATGAAGAGGATAAGGAAAAGACTGCCTTTTCGGTCGGGAATGGGCTTTGGCAATTTAAAGTTATGCCTTTTGGTTTGTGCAATGCTCCTGCTACGTTTGAAAGATTGATGGAGAAAGTCCTGTCAAGCTTGATTTGGAAAATTTGCCTGGTATACCTGGATGACATAATCATTTATGGAAAAACTTTTGAAGAGGAGTTAAAGAATTTGGAAGTTGTATTCTCTCGCCTACACCGTGCTGGTTTATTGATGAGCCCGAAGAAGTGTCATTTCTTCCGGCGGGAGGTGAAATACTTAGGACATGTGGTTTCCGAACAAGGGGTGAAAACGGACCCCGAGAAGATCTCAGCGGTTAAAAATTGGCCCGTTCCGGAGAATAAGACGCAATTGCGAAGCTTCCTGGGTCTTTGTACTTATTACAGGAAGTTCGTGAAGAATTTCTCCACCATCGCGAAGCCACTGCATCGCTTGACTGAAACGAAGCAAGATTTCTGTTGGACGCAAGAATGTCAGGAAGCCTTTCAACTACTAAAAAGCCGATTGGCGGAAACACCGGTCTTAGCGTATCCTTCGCCCGATGCAGACTTCATCCTGGATACCGATGCCTCCAACTTTGCAATAGGAGCAGTACTTTCACAGGTTCGGGATGGCACAGAAAGGGTCATTGCGTATTTTTCTAAAACTCTTGGAAAAAGTGAGAGAAATTATTGCGTGACCCGAAAGGAATTGTTAGCTATAGTGAAGTCTGTAGAGCATTTTCACCATTATCTATACGGGCGAAGATTTTTAATACGGACTGACCATGCCGCTTTGAGATGGCTTCTTTCTTTCAAGAATCCGGAAGGACAAACGGCTCGTTGGATTGAACGGCTCCAGCAGTATAATTTTGAAATTAAACATCGAGAAGGGAAGATGCATGGAAATGCTGACGGCTTGTCAAGACGACCGTGCGATGTTCATTGTAAGCGATGCTCCCGCCTGGAAGTTAAGGAAGAAAAATCAGACACTGTTTTAAGAACTATCTGTGAAGGCACGGATGGAGAAGATTGGCGAAGAGCACAAGAGGAGGATGAAGAGATTGGAATTATTTTAAAGAAAAAGACGGAAGGTGTAAAACCTACCTGGGAGGAAGTTGCCGCTTATCCTCCGATGACAAAATTTTTCTGGAAAATTTGGGATTCACTGGAAATACGAAAAGGAATACTTTTCCGGAGGTGGGAATCTGTGAGTGGTGAGAATGCAAGTTATTTGCTCCTGGTCCCTAAAAGCAAGATAGAAGAAGCGCTGCGCGAAAGTCATCAGGCTCCTGCTGGAGGACACTTCGGCATGCGCAAAACACTTGCTAAGGTTCGTCAGAGGTTCTTCTGGCTTAATCACCGAGCTGATGTCGAACAATGGTGTCGAAGTTGTTACGCTTGCACGGCGAGGAAGGGTCCGAAGGAGAAGGGGAGAGGACCTCTGAGGATTTATAATGTCGGGGCACCATTTGAGAGGGTGGCGCTCGACATCGTAGGACCCTTGCCGAAGTCTTCAAGCGGTAACAGATTCGCGTTGGTGGTCGTAGATTATTTTTCGAAATGGCCGGAGGTTATTCCGTTACCGGACCAACGCGCAACGACCATTGCTGAAGCTCTTCTGAAAGAGGTGATAAGTCGTCATGGTGTACCTCTAGAGCTCCACTCTGATCAGGGTCGAAATTTTGAGTCGGCTGTCTTCAAGAAACTAATGCAGCTGCTTGGAATCAAGAAGACGAGGACAACGCCGCTTCACCCTCAGTCGGACGGGCTCGTAGAGAGGATGATTAGAACTCTCCTGCAGTATTTGTCCCTCTACATCGCGGACAACCAAAAGGATTGGGACCAGTGGATTCCACTATTTCTCCTGGCGTACCGATCTTCTCGGCATGAGACGACGCAGTATACACCAGCTACCTTGCTTTATGGCCACGATCTACGTCTTCCTCTTGATCTATTGAGAGGGTCGACTCCCTCGACAGTAGAAGATACCACCTTTGTGGGAGAGACAAAGAGAAGACTCGAAGAAATACATCGATTTGTGCGCCGACGTATACATCTCTGCAGCGAGAAGATGAAGAGCTGGTACGACTCCCATTCACGGCAAATTTCTTTCATGCCCGAGGAAAAAGTTTGGTTATACTACCCCAAACGGACAAAAGGAAAATGTCCAAAACTACAATCTAGTTGGGAAGGCCCATATATGGTAAAGAAAAGATTAAACGAATTAATTTATAGAATTGTTCGTTCGCCGAAAACAAAGCCAAAGGTGGTGCATGTGAATCGGCTTGCTCGATTCATTGACACTCGCACGCCTTTGAAAGAAAAAAAATTTGCCCGATGATGTCGTGGAAGATCCGAAGAGGAGAAATTGCAAGATCTCGCAAGAGGATCTGAGAAAGAAGAAGAGGAAGAACACCGCACTTTGACGGCGAAGGAATGCCGACGTCTCGTTCAAGGTTTTTGGGTGGTTTTCCCTTGAGCCGGAGGACGAATGTCGAGACGTTGAAGTCTGATCAGGACCACTCGAGTAGACGAGTTTGTTCCTTGTTGTCTACTTCCTTTTCAGACTGAGGCACTGGATTCAGAAATAGTTGCACCAAGGTTATGAAATCGAACTGGAGTTGCAACTGACCGAGGTTATGGGGAATCGACTGAAGATGTTCCCGTAAGCTGCTCGTTCGGAAATTGCCGCGGTCGAGGCGACCGCTTCTTCGAGAGGAGGGGGCAGTGTTACGCCGACATGAAGTTGGCGAACCGATAAAGTTGTCCCTTCCGCCTGATTCGAGAATCGAAGTCGATGGATCGATCGGCCGGTCGTTGCTTGACGACCGGAAACGTTTATACAGGAAGTCGCTACCGAGCAGTCAAAGTAGACAGACGTTCGATATTGTGTACTAGAAAGTTAATTGTGAAATAAAGCATGCCAAAACGCGGTAGACCCTCCGCCAGCCGTAACAATATTTTAAAAACCTTCAGACAAATCTGAAACTCGTGAATTATTTGAGATACAGTGAGAATAGTTGAAGTGTTAATTACTACGTCCGGCTTTTATAATTATATCATCACCTATTAATTTATAAAGTTCTAATAATTTGCATCAACAAATAGTTCGAACAGTGCATATAACTTTAGAATTTAGATTTCTAACAGTTCCAATTTGTTGGGCACAAATATAATATTTGAAACAATAAATACTTTGTCGGTCTTATTAGAATTTAAACTCTCATTTCATAAGAATACGACAGTAAATAAAAATTAATTATCATAAGAACGTACGAAATAATCGGAATGATTTCTTTAACTCCAGATTTCCGGACTCACGTTCGTCAAAATAGGTGCAGCGCATATGGATTTTTGAAACTAAGGAGTAGAGAGGGGACAGAATTAATATTTGTATACTTTTCATAATACTATTAGGGGTACCGAAAAGTAATCAAAATTTTTTTCTGCTGGCGAAAAACATTTATTTATTAAAGAAATTTTAGATATTAGTCGCCAAAATAATTTTCATAATTTTCTAACACATTTTACCAGCGTAAAGGTAGTTGTTCGATTACCTTTTTTAAAAAAGTCCTTTGATTTTTTCTTGAAAAACATTTCCAACTACATTTTCGCTTCTCCAATTTTGATTTCTTTTCGGCACCCCTAATATTGAAAAGGAACACCCGTTCCAAAAGAAGTTTCTGGTTACGTTTTTTTTATATATAAATGTAACAATAAAATCGAAAATGAGTCAAATTGACTTGCTCTGGCAATCTAATGATAAAGGAAAAGCAGGTGAAAAAAAAATCATAATTTCACTACTGACTATTAATGTGAAAACTCAAATCTGTTTACACTTTGACATCACAGCTCTTATATCGACTTCTGTTACATCAGGTCGATGCGGACAGAAAAATAGTTACTTTCTAACGACCGGCTTTAAATAACCGTAAAGCACTTTCTTCCACGTCTAACGAGAGAAAACACTTTGATCATCCTACCTCGAGGAGAGAAATAGAGTATGAGCACCATAAAAGCAACAAGATAAACGTTTCATCCGAACACAAGATCTTGGCTTTGGCGTTGTTTAACGTGTATGCAGAATGTCCGAAATAGTTGAGGAAAAACGAGAAATTTGAGACATAGTTGGCACAGATCACACAGCATTTCACGGTAGTTGTGGTGTAAATTTATTAGCCCGTTAACTACTAATCATCTCAAACAGCTCCATGAACAGGATCAAGGGACTTCTCATTAGTTCCACGAACTATCTTGTCCTACGTTCAGTGAAGGAATCGATGATGACAGTATCGATGACGTAGAAGCAATTCGATACCAAAAAGTACCGAATAGGTAGTATCAATAAGTATCAAAATGGTGAGTACTTTATGTTAATTATCAATACGAATTCTTTTATAGTAGATATAAAATCGATACCTAAATGAAACTTACGATATTTCTTTGCCTTATGAGTAAAAATATCGATAGAAGTTGGATATTTATATTAACAATTTAACACTAAACCTACCAAAGCGGTCAAAAGACCGCTTCCAAAATATTTTTTAAAAATTATCTAAATTAATAGAGTAGCCATGGAGTAAATATTCCACTTCTATCTTACAAAACCAAAATTAGTTAATTAATTATCTACTTTATCACTCCACTTCTCTTTGTGTAAAGTTGTTATTGAGTATATTTAAATTTTAGTAGATTTACGTCGGTAGTTTTAGTGTTAAGAATGAAAAGGAGATCTAAAAGTAACATTCCGAAGGTCAAGAGTATCCTGGCATTTTAGATAACCGTAACAATTACGAAGTCGAAATGTAATTCACTTTTTTGAAAATGTCAACGAAGAAAAAAATGGTCAAACAAGAAACAAATTCTATCAAGACAGAATCTGGGATCTATCAAGATACTCCAAGTGGCGTTTAATTTCTATAAAAAATCCCTAACTTTTTGACACCGCTAATCATCTATTTATCTATGCTCAGTTTGCTAAATATAAACAATCGTATCGTTCAATTTTGTCCCTTTCTTGGCCCTCTTCTTTTAACCGTTTGTCCCACATTTTCTTTTGCAGCAGACTGCACAATAACTAAGATTTACCAATCGAAGAATTGCTAAGATAAAAATTTATTATAGATTTCTGATATTCTATTATAATTGGACGCAATATCAATAATATAGAAATAATTTGAACGATACTGGACTAATGGATATTTTAAATTGAACAGTTTTTGGAAAACTTCAAAATTTCCGATTCAATTTATCGCATCGCAAATGTCTCACATTATTATGGCGCAAGGGGTTAACATGCTTATATTCTATCGAGAATTATTTCATCACTAATTTTAATATCAAAGAAGATCTTGACTGAAAAATTGGCGAATTCTTTCCTTCAAAATTTCATGTACTAGTAATGCAAAGGATTTTACTTAATCACTTTATATCACCTGCGTCATTTATATCAACCGAAAGAAACTGTTTACCCGGTGGAAGATAAACGTGTTCTACGAAAAGCACGGCTAACGAATTCCCGGTATCGAATGATTGCGAGATCGTAGATTAACATTTTATCGCTCGCTGTGAGTAGAAAAGCGAGTTCAAAGAACTCTCGGGGCTTTCGAAAATGCGCTTACGTTTTTCAAAGCAAAAATGTACTGTAGAATTATGAGTTCTGTTGATACAGCGACGGTGGGTAATGAGTTTTCATGTTATTAAGAATATGAAAGCCTGTAACCTGCGTTGCCAGCGCCCGTTTTCAACGTGAATGAATTACATGCTAATGTTAGGTTGAAATTAGTGTTTTTATAGACGAAAAAGTTTTCTACCTTTATGTCTCAATTGTCTTAAATATCGTGAGTTACGTTATGTTATTTGCATGGTTTATATTTTTATCTTAAATATAATCTTTTCAAATAGATGTACTTTGCGAATATTTGAAATAAATTAGCGTTTATGGG
This sequence comes from Cerceris rybyensis, assembly GCA_910591515.1. NCBI lineage: Eukaryota > Metazoa > Arthropoda > Insecta > Hymenoptera > Crabronidae > Cerceris > Cerceris rybyensis. The sequence continues at coordinate 13,143,572 of OU342795.1, forward strand.
AAAGTAGCATTATGTATTAATATAAGTTGTCAATAAGGGTTTGGGCCGCCAGAGGCAATTGTTGAATGTATTAAAAATATGTTGAAATTTATTATTTAAATGAAGAAATGCAACCTTGTACGAAAATTAATTAAGAATGCCGCGCTATATCCATCTTCTACATTACATTCTCTTAGGGGTACTGAAAAGTAATCAAAATTGGAGAAGTGAAAACGTAATTGGAACTGTTTTTCAACAAAAAATCGAAGGACTTTTTAAATTAAGGAATCGAACAACTACCTTTACGCTGGCAGAAAGTGTTAAAAAATTATGGGAATTATTTTGTTGATTAATATTTAAGATTTCTTTAATAAATAAATGTTTTTCGCCAGCAAAAAAAAATTTTGATTAATTTTCGGAAACCCTAATATATTTTAGTGAGAATACTAATGTAATAATAGGCTAACGTTAGTGAGTGAAGAATGTTAATAAAATCGAAGACAGTTAAATTATCAAATTTGTCAAATTGCTTTCATAGCGGAGAAACACCTATATATTTTTTGAGGCAGCAAACAAATTCTCACTGCTACTCTTTAACCCTTCACAATTACTTTCGTTCTTTCGATTAATATTTTATCCAACTCCATTCTCGTCGCTATCATAAAGTGAAAAGCAGTTTTGGTGCAGTTTCAAAAATATTTAAATATAAAAGTACTATTATTTCAAATATGTTCGTAATATCTTCCTCCACCTCCGTACAGATCATTCCCTCCCTCTCTATTTATCTTCTTCACTCTTTCGCTTAATAAAAATATTACTACCACATTTTCACGAATATTACAATAAAACCAAACTCACTCACCACAAAACATCTCACCATCCAAACCTCAGGCAACCCGTTAAATCTTGAAGACAAAACGCAAAATCAGTCCATCCAACGTTCTCCAAATTAAGACAATCCAAAACTTCATCCCCGATTTTCCATAAACCCTAAAAGTCTAGCAGTATTTCCGAAAGCCGAAAAACCGTCACAGCGCGAAAAGGAATTTACGTGCGTTCGTTTGAAATTTCCCGGAAAATCCTGACACTCCCAGAAGCATGGAGATCGTGGCGTCACGTGTGCCGAGGACACGAAGAACAACGGAGAAAACGATTCTCTTGCAGATTTCGGAGTAACGATTATGCCCTTTATTTCGAAGCAGAGGCAACCCGAAGCGAGGTCACGCGTGGCTCTGCACGAACCCGAGTATTCATGAAAGCACTCCGGAACCGCGGTTCTCGAACCGCGAAATCAGGCACGCGCCAACCGAATTGTAATTAACATTCCCGGCTATTAACATGACCGATGCCCGTCAGCCACGATCAATCCTAGCGGGCAGGTGACGACAACGACGGTCTCCCATCGGCAACTTGACCATTTTCTGCCGGGGGTGGTTGCGGCGCGTCACTGAGGGAGAACGAGCGAAATGAGGTAACGAGAAACTTTTTCAACATGTTCCTTGGGGCGAATTTTTTACCTTCTTATTTTAAGAATACGGGTTAAGGTGGTTGACGATACAAATTCAACTTAATTGACCCATTACCTTATATGATGCCCATTTGCGGATTCATTCATTTTCTGATTCTTTTAACATTTAATTTAGATATTTGACGTGCTTCTGAGATTAAATGTATTTAACCCTAGATCACTAACCTTCGTCGATTCGACTACGCGGATTTAATAAGTATGCCATATTAGTTAACGTATCGTAATAAATAAATACCTATCTTTAATAATAGAAAAAAAACATGTTTAAATTTTATTTAAATAATACCCTTTAACCCCTTTTGTAAACACCGTAGTCGAAGAAACGAAGGTTATTGTTAAGCGTCGAAAAATAAGGTTAGTGATCTAGGGTTAAAACAGTTTGTTTTAGTTATACTTTTCGGCAGTAATTTTCATGAATTATTTTTATTTTTATATTGTGATAATAGTTCTACCAGAAAGAATCAAACCAAGAGAAAGGCAGGAAATGGGTTAATGAGATTAATCGTTAGCTGACGGAGCAGGAGCAATGTTGTATTAATATTCTTATGGTTATTTAACAAATTACTGACTAATGAGGAAGACTGTTACGGATTATTGGTTTCTCTTCATATGATGTCGATTTTAAATTTTCTCAGTGGGGGAACAATAAATTTTCGAACATTCCGAAAGATATGATTTTGGTGGTCTAGGAATGAAGAACTTATATTTTATTGTATATTTAATATAATTTGCTAATAATTTGTAAGCAACAGAAATTTAGCATACTGTACAATTTGTTATATGAAAGACCTTCTAAATGCAATAGTTAACATTAACTATATTCTTTGCGCATAATCGTTGCTCCAGTAGCAAATCAATTTTCAAATATTTATTAATATTTATCTTTCGTTAGTTGTATTAAAAAATGTTCGACTCTATGTATTGAACAATTTATGACTATTAGCTTTTGACAGTGAGAAGAATTTTCATTGAATTTCGTGCTGCTGGTCACTGGAGACCCCCATGGCATTAAATATGGCAATCCCCTATGGGGCCCTTATAACTGGGAGGCAACAGAAGATATATTTGTGCCCATACTCTTCGAACTCATTTCTTTAACGCTGAGTACCTAATCATAGTAAGATTACTATGATTTAATTAAATGTTTCAATCAAGTCAAATCCATTATGGAATACGTCATATTCGCTATCGGTCAATGTCCCCTCACATTCAAGTTATTGAAATTTTAGGAAAAAAGAAATTCGAGCTATGGAAAGTTAATGAAAAATGTGATAGTTTTAATCCTTTGTTTTTACTCGAAAAATTTTCAAACTCTTCAGAAATTTGTATTTTCATATATTTATAAACATGGTTTTAAGAATTTGTTTCTTATATACAATATATTTACAATTTACATTTGTTTGTATGTTATACATTTTGTGAAAATACACCTTCCTTCGTCGGGCCAATATGACCCGAAGGAATACGAATGTGAGATGTAAATGAGGAGAACAACGGAGATAAGTTTTTTAATGCCACAGTGCGTGAAATGTTTCTGGCGAAAAAATTCTCTGAAACCTCATGGTTGTTAACATGCTAAAAAGAGTAGTACTGGACTTCTTATTTGGTTAATTGCTTTTTTAATCTCGTTGAAAATGAAAATATTGGCTTTTCTCGCAACAAAAATTCAATGAGAAACATCACAGGTCGATAATATGTTATCTTATTTGAGATCAGGGTATTTTAAATGATACTCCCTACCAGTCAAATGTATATTTCCCATTATATGTAAAGAAAGAAGGATTTAATCCTTTTCTTAGTAATTTAAATACTTTATTCAAGAAACGATTGTAAATTAAAGCAGACAATTTAAATTTTATTAAACATTTTTCCCCAATTCTTTGATATACTGAAAGTGGAAAAAGCGAAAATACAAAAAATATGCTTGTTCACTGAGAATCAATTAATAAAAATATATGAATATGTGTCGTTGTCTGAATTCAAAATACCGTCTTTCTTAAAATGATGTCCATGAATGAAAAATATTTAAACTTCCGTAACCTAAATTTTATTGAAATGTTTATGTCTTCAAATTTTTAATGTGCCAGAAAATTCTATGCTATTTAGTGAAATATTAATAAAAAGAAAGTCAGTCGGCAAACTTTAATTTTCCGTTTGTGAATAAGAATATTTATAATTATCCACATACACCTTTATAGTATAATTATCTGAATGCCTTTTAAAAGGGGGTAGCAGCATCTGTGTTAATTTACATAGGCCTAATTAAACTCTAAACAATGGATCACTACCGCCGTACAATTCCGTTACGAGCGTCACTCACGAAAGCACTGGTCCCCTGTCGAAAATTCTTCTTCCACAAAGTTGCCTCACCCTCCCTCAAAATCATCCTAAACCCTTTATTCTATTTTCATACTCCTAATTCACCTCTCAAACAAAACCTAGCTCCTCAACTTCAACAATTATTAATTCTCACTAAGCCTGTTCACTAGACTTTTATTCATATAGATGAAAAAATGGCTTAATTCAATAACAAATTAAAATCAGCAAATAATCGAAAGAATAACAACCGCAACAACCGATCGTTTTGGCGGAGTAACCCGTAGGGGAGGGTGGGGCAAAGTGGGCCTCTGGGGGCAAAGTGGGCCCCTTAAAATTTTGGAGCCCAAAAAAATAAAGATATGACTATTATTTGCTGAAGGTGCCCACTTTGCCCCACCCTCCCCTATATCAAGTGCTAATGCAACCCTGATGGAAAATTATACTACCCCCTTGCAAGAAATACTACAACAATAAATTAAAACTAATCATTATCACATGTCACAAGCAACTTTACCTTCATCATTATCATTTTTACAAATCGTCGATATAATTTTACATCCATGTAATGCAACACTACGAAGATCTAACTCCGGTTGTTCCTCCTGACATTATTCTCATGATGCATTGTGACATCATTTCTTGTTACGATGTCTTTTCTGATCTATGAAATTTTTATCTAATGCACATGTATTTACTTTCACGAACCTATCACACTAGTATTAGAATCGTACTATCGAAGTGATGCGCTATAGAAAGACATCCGTACCTCTCCATATCTCTTTTCTTTTTCCCGTTGTCTTTCTCCTCCCCATGCCGTTTCTCAGCTTTCCTTTCCACCTTTCCACTTTTATACTCCGCCCTTAAAAATCATTCCACGACCGGGGAAAAGCCCGGTGTTGCAACGGCAAAGCCACTCGGATATCCGGGGGTAGGCCGCGAGGATACGCGATACGCGTGCTCGTTTCGTAATACACTGTCGGCGTTGTTGGCAAACTGCAAGCGGAGATTTGCTCGATGGATATCGATGTTTGGAATATCAATCGTTTAGAAAAATTGGGTGAATCTGCTCTCGTTGCTGGGACGCGTTAACGAAGCTAATATCTGTCGATGGTAGCCAGGCTTACGACGATGTTTGGTAAGTGGAAAATGAGGACAATAATGCAATTGAAGGTATGTACATACAATGTGATGAGTAAGGGTTCGATAAGACATTGCTCTGATTACAGACCACTTTATAAACTTTATGTTTCACTTGCTATTTCGAATTGCTTGAAAGAAAACACTATGGGGCCGTTGATAGGCACATATGCCACTATTGGGAATTATGGAAATTTAGTTATTTAAAATTACTTATTCTGATTTTTTTGTAAATCTTCCCGATGTTTTTAACGTTGTTTCTTTTTTTTTGTTCCCTATGTCTATCTTGCAGAGTACGACAGATTAAATTGTTCTAGTTTTTTGTCGCTTTCATTCATTTCTTTCTAATGTAATTATTTGACAATTTGAAATATGGATCGTTCATTTTGAAAGTGGTGAAAGTGCATTTAAAAAAAAAGAAATATCACATAATTTGTGATTGATACTTTATAAATATTATAATTAATATTTTGAAATCTGGAAAACTTTCAGAGCTTTGTTCAATTTAAAATTTGCCAATAAACAATTATAATAGTAATAATAATAATATAATATTTTAATATATCAATATGAATGTTCACTATTAAATTGATAATTCGCCTAAAAAAAATTTGTAGAACCAAATTACATACTGATAAATTAGTAGCAACATTTCCAAACTTGATATAATTGATTTCTATTTTTGAATTGAACAAAAATGGACTGGTACCACTTTCAAAATAGACGGTCCATATGTTGGATGAATCGCCGGTAGATTTATTGTTAACACTAGAACTACCGAATCAGTCAAAATGACTGGTACACAATTTTTTCAAAAAATTCTCCAAGTTTACATAAGAGTCACAGAATAAATATTCTACGTCTATATCAATAAACATAAATCACCCAATCGATCAAATTTTCCGCCACTTGATTCCCCTTTTTACAAAGTATTTATTTAATTTATTAAAATATGATAGATTTGAGGCCGGTAGTTCTAGTGTTAAGCAATTGGAAGAACTGCGATTATTATCATTAAGGCCTCAGATTCCTGCCATAAAACGTTATTTTGTCGGTTATTCTGAATAAACTAGTAAAAATCGAGGTCTTCAAGGGTGACTTCTTACTTTAGTTGGAAAAATTTAGAACAGTGATCAATGCGACCCAAGATGAGAGCGAGGAGCGAAATAAATATTAATAACTCATCCCCTTCATTCACTTTATTGTTCGATGTTCACTTTTTCGATAACATGCATTATATATTCTTATAATTTATTAATTTATCAAAATATATTGCATATAATACTATATGCAATGTAATATCTATTTTATTGCAATATAGTGTAACTACGTTGAAAAAAGAGAAATCAAAAGGTGGAAAAGAAGATGTATTCTGTTATTTATGTCTTACGAGACAAAAAATATCTAATCTATGACTTTTCTATAACCTTGAAAAATTTGGGGAAAAATTGAAGCGCAGTCATTTTGATGTGGTAGATCCAATGTTATAAATAGTAAATATAACGAAGAGACAAAATAACGTAACGTAGCAAAAGATGGTGCAATTAAGAATTTTTGATCACTATACGCTTTTCTATATAAGTACCTCTTACATCGACATCGCACATTATCACACTAGTCATAGCACTGACAATGAGTTTGTCGAACAAAACGTTAGTAAATTCACTAAATACAGACACATCGCTACACAGAGCAAAAGAGTACTACAGAACAAAGAAAAATTAGTCTAATCACGACAAACAATCGTACTGTAATTTATCATATTCGACGGAATCCATAATTTTCACGATACATTTCGCAATAGTTAATTTGATTAAATCAAACATTGAATTGTTCTCTACAGTAGTAAATTGTTAATTCCCAAATAACACGTCAAAGAATCTTCGACTTCCTTCGCTGTTCGCTTTCTCCTCCAACGTCTTAGACGGTAACACACAGGTAAAAGTAGATCGAACGACTAGTTTACGTGCTACTTCCAGGAAGGAAAAATCATTTTTAGGACTTCAAAACAAATCTTACGAAAGCACTTTACCTGATAAATGCGCACATTTGTTCCGTACGATTCCTACAACAAATAACGAAACATATAAATATACCAGGTACGTTACACGGAACGCGTAAAAGTACAAAGAGAGAGAGAGAGAGAAAGAGAGGAAGAGGGAGAAAAAAATGAATCGCAATCAACATTTGTCTCGTTTCACGTCATCGCGCAAGACTACGTTATCAGTCATCAACGGCGAAACAGAGCTAGAAATTGGATCATGGGGATGCTTCCTTTCGTGCGTGGGAGTGTACCAGGTCGTTCTTCGAGCAAGGTGTACATTTGATCGCGCTGATTTTATGTGTACAGGGTGTCCCATATACAATACACCGCAGGATGATTGTGGACGACAATATGCATCGAAATGAAGGAATAACTTTTTTCCACCCCGAGCATCGTTTGCAGGAAAATTGAGATGTAATGTTTACTCGATATTGGCTATTGAATCTTTATATTGGAAATTGTTAGATACTAAATTATTGTAGTAGCAATAAGGTTGCAGCATTGATAGAATCGATACAGGCAGCTACTACTATTTTTATTTTGATGTGCAGAATGATAAATAATGTGTAGGAGGAATAATAGGTACTAGATATTTTTGCAATATAATAAAAGGCAAGGTATAAGAGAGAAATCACAATATAGTATTGCGACGAAAGTGTTCAGTTAAGAAACTTATAAAGGATATTTGATTACATTCGAAAATAAAAAAAGTTTTACGTTGTAGAAAGGTAGCTGGAATGATAGAATCGATAGAGGCAGCTACTATTTTTTTTATATTGAGTTGCATAAAGATAAATAATGTGTAGGAGGAATAATAGGTACTAGATATTTTTGCAATACAGTACAAGACAAGGTATAAGAGAGAAATCACAATATAGTATTGCGACGAATGTGTTCAGTTAAGAAACTTATAAAGGAAATTTGATTACATTCGAAAATAAAAAAAGTTTTACGTTGTAGAAAGGTAGCTGGAATGATAGAATCGATACAGGCAGCTATTATTTTTTTTTATATTGAGTTGCATAAAGATAAATAATGTGTAGGAGGAATAATAGGTACTAGATATTTTTGCAATATAATAAAAGGCAAGGTATAAGAGAGAAATTATAATATAGTATTGTGACGAATGTGTTCAATTAAGAAACTTATAAAGGAAATTTGGTTACATACGAAAATAAAAAAAAATTTTACATTGTAAAAATGTAATCTAGGTAATGATAATATCGGAACGACCCATTTTTGCTGATAAAAAACAGTCCGAAGAGTGAAAATACATAGTACCTTCTGTTTTTACAGTGAGCATTTGTAAAACTGAATGAGATACAAAAAAAAACCAGTGAAAAATCATTGTTCCTAGCAACTGGTATCATAGCACGTAGAAATTTTGAAGAACTTAAACTACTTATGCTCCTAATTATATTAGAAACGTAAAAAAATTGTCGGAAAAATTTAATTTCGAGAATTCTTCTGCTATAGGATGGAGATTACAGAAAACTAAAAATTAATATAAAAATCTAAACTGTGCAAAGGGACGTTTTCACTCGAAGGACCGTCCTTTAGCTACAAACTGTTCCATTATTAGCATCATACGAAGTCCAGTTTTAATTACTTCTATTATTAGCGTTACATTTCAAGCAAAAGTCAAAATTTGAACATTTATATGTTTATCGAAACAGTACTGCTAAAATTTTAAATCTACTCTATTATTCAGGGTATTAAAGCAAAAGTAAATTTTTTTAAAAACGTATCCCCTTGTAAAGCAAAATTAATTTTTATTTTTATCTCATTTCTCCACGTATAATCAATTGCAATTAAATGGTTAGAATGTACAGGACACCCTGTATATAAGCGAAGGAGGCCCCCTGCGATGTAACATACGTTTTCAAACAGAAAACTCAGAATAAGGAGGCACTTCCTTCCGCGATTTTTTTCATTCTTCCTCGAGAACGGCGCAATGCTCGAAAGAGACATCTGCGAAGTTTTCCGGGCGTCGATTTTTGTTAGATTGGAACATTCGGGGGGGGGGGGGGGCAAAGTTAAAGGATACTTTCAGAATTAAAGAAGTGGCAAAACTATCCGATGAAGTCGTAACATTTTCGTTCTGTCTTGGAAATTATTAGAGACCCGATAAAACTTTTTAGATAAAAGTAACATAACGTTTGACACCGTATGATATAGGATGTTTTTCTTGGAAAAGTCAAAGGAAATGTAAAGTTCAATGTTGAGAGATTTCATTTGAAAAATTATCGGAATGTCTGCAAGAAATTGAAAGCAATACATTTGTACTAAATACAATTGTAAGTGTACTTTTACCAATTAATTGGTAATCACTAGACTGCGGATTTTTATGCATTTATGACAAATTAAATACGACTAAAATATACAAAAAGAATATAATATAAAAATATATCTAAAATATACAAAGTATGGTATTTGTTGTAATATTTATTAAGTGCAATAAATCTCTAGATAGATTTTTCCTGTCTCACCTGCATTTTTGAAACTCGAAATTTGCATAAACATCCGCAGTCTAGTAATCACTTTACAAATTTCGCTTTTGAACCAAAGTTACGAATTCATGGAGAACAGAAAAATAGAATCTTAGGTGAAAATTCAGTAGGATTTCTAGCGGTATATTATAGAAAATAGAAGAGAATTAACGAATACAATTATGCAGTAGGATATATCTAAGAGCTTGATTTTCTTCGTAATAACTTTACGTAATACGAAATATACAATTGACACTTAATATGCTATGATTCATTTACCGTTTGATTAGTGTATTACTGAATGATAATATTTTTCTATACTTCATGAAAGGCAAGTTTGCAAATAAATTCATGCAGCACATATGATATTATTCGCCAAAAATGTAAGGCGTTATTCCTCGTCAAAAACTATACATTCTATATAAATTCTTTGTATTTGCAACGTTTTCAAGAATAAATGAATATTGGTCATTAATCCCGTAGAAATTCAGTAAATTGGAGCAAATCTCCAAAGAAAATACTTTCTACGAATTAAACGAAATGTTCGCATTTAGAGATTTCTCTTTTAATATAGAGTTTCAATGCAGATCGTATTTATAGTCCCTCTGCCATAAATTCCAAATTATGTGTAAAATCAAGATTTTATTTTGGAGTATGCTAGAGATTTATACTGAAAAATTAATATGTACCCTATATAATGTAGAAACGTAGCTAAAAGGGGATGTGTTTTCGTCGTACGATCAAATGAATAGTTCACATGCTACATGTCCATACGAAATGCCGAAACGGCGAGGAATTAATACTGGATGTACTTAATTAGACAAAATAACCAGTATGTGCAGCTAATTGTAGCTTCTTGCGAAACTTCTTATTTCATATGTTTAAAAATAATAGATTTAATGCCAGTCGATCCAGTCTTAATATATCATAGAGTACTTAACACGTTGAACGCCACCGCTATTTTGCTAGTTTTATCGTTTCCAACTAAAGCGAAACTTTTTGTAGTAAATTCACATCTTTGTAAAGTAGAAACTTTAAATATACAGATAGACAGATATTCAGCAAACGTTTGTCTTTTCGACGCCAATATTTATATATTTAATACGCCTAAAAATGTAGAAATATTGCGATTTAACACCTACATGAAATTTCATTGAATTTAGTAGCACCGGGTCACTAGTGACCTCCGTGTCGGTCAACGTGTTAATATAACAGAAAGAAGTATCAATTCGTAGACTATTTTCAATTCACCTAAATTCTATATATCAAACATTCGAAAGACTAGAGTTTTAACTTCGTTGATTAGATATGATGTAAAACAAAAATAGAGTTGCTAAGACTATGCCTTCGTCTTCAAAAGTCTACAATTAATGTCGCAACAAAAAGTCTTGCAAGATTGATCGTTCTTGGTGCACACGACTTATCTATGTTTCGTGCAACTATAATTAGTAACTTCTTGAAAATGAGGGCACAATAGAAGCAATCTTCCAAGTATATTTTACAGCGTACCGATCTACATAAATAAGCTGCATTCTTTTTGAAAACACAAGTCGTACACCTCATAAGCATAAGAGATTACTAAAAGACAAAAATATCATACAATAGTTATCCTTAGAAATGGCACGCTACATGCAGAAGAAGCAAGAAATCAAAAAAAGAAAATGTTATCTACATTCTATCACGGTTATGGAAAGCTCAGTGTTATCACGGAGCATGATGAAATCATTCGCAACAAAGCTGCTTTCACGAAACAGAAATCAGCAAACACGATACGAACAAATTTTTAGTGAGACGATCCCGTTAAAATCATTTGTTTTAAGTGAATAGGAATAATTTTTCACTCTAATCCTTTTTCCGGCAAGGACGAATGATCGTAGCGCAGAAAATTAAATGGAAAAACTTCAAATTTTCTGAACCGTTGCAACCGGAAAGTCAGTTGGATATGATGATATCAAATGATTTTCAGTGTCAATTAATTACTTTATGTTTTATAATATATATGTTATTGACTACGTACGAAATTGTACGATGTAGCAGAAACATTTGATAACTTTTTACTAGAGTGACTTTCGTCTTAGCTTTGACATTTGTAGTTGCAAAGAAATTATGGCACAAAGGGTTAATACGAAGTAATTGGAGAACGAACAATCTTCACTGTAATGTAGCCAGATTTATAGTTACACACTCGAAAAATGTGTCGTACGTTTTATAGAATCCTAGCTGAGCAAAATTCAGTAACTTCTGGGAACTCATTTCGTGTCTTCAAAGAATTTTTTGCAAAAGAAAAAGTTGCTTGGAAGAGTGAATAATTGAAAAGTTATAATATATTTTTTGATAATCGTATGTCCGTCTTTTTATATTGTACTTCAGAATTATTACAAACTCTTAACACATTGCAAATTATATTCTACATTCGAGTACTGATCATGTTTTAAAAGTGCCAGGTCGTCTGAATTTGTAAAATTGCTGAAGACTTCAAATATTTTCACATCTATTTCGTTTCATTACGAAGGAATTTTAGCAATTGATAAAAACTTATCGTTATTCATATTAGAACGATTTCGAAAATCACAGCATGTGATAAATTATCTAAGAACTTTAATTGTTACCCCACATCAATGATTTGTATTTACCCTTAACTGATATATACAAATAGTATCACATTTCGCTGTAATACATTAAAATAATGTGCACATTTGCTAATATGAAATTAATAAAGTCGTTATCAACTCTTAAAGTAGACCTATGTAATCGGAGACGTATAGAATCAGCAACGCAGTGCATCTGGATACAGTGCACGCGAATTTATGCCTGACGTACCGACACATTAATTACTTTGAAACCTTATCCACCGTATAAAAGAACATCATTAACGAAAGACAGAGTTCCATATCATAAAATGCAGTAAACACATCGCAGAAATCAACGTTGCCAATTACACCAGAAATTTCCATAATCGCTAATTTTAATTCTATCTTTCCATAAATCCTCGTTACTCGAGTGCATCGACGAAGACACGTAAAGTACGGCGGCTGGAGAACGTTTTAACTTTGAATCGAGTTAAACAAAGTCCTTGCAATTTTCTGTTTCACGGCGAAATAAATCGTTCTACGAAAGACGATACAGAGGCATTCGGTCTATAGGGAGAATGCACTAACGATACCTTTTACGGCGACTAAAAGTATCACGCCGCAAGAATATCATGATGTTGAGAACCACTGGCTATGCTCGCTCGACTCTAGAGAAGGGGTGAGGAAGGAAGGTGGGCAGAAAGAGGGAGAGAGCGAGAGAACGAGAGAGAGTAATAGAGAAAGAGAGAGTAAAAGAGAGAGAGACAGGGAGAAACAGAGAGAGAACAGAGAAGAAAGAGAGACAGAGGAGGGGTGAGAGAGAAGAGAGGACGGAGAAGGGTGTCGTGGGGGTTGGTTGGAGCAGAACGGGGCAGGGGTTGGTGCCAGGGTAGGTTTTGATCAATATCTCGCCCCCACCCCACACCACCACCCTTCGTGGCGGTACACCATACCCCCACCAGAACCCCATCACCCGACCACCATGAATAACCAAGACCATATAGCGGCCTGCAGATTAAATACATCGTGGTACCATACGATCAAACCACCCTCCGACCACCCCCAACCAAACCCACCCATGTACCCACCACCTTCGCCACCACTACGACCATCGCCGTTACGACGACCACCACCTCCTCCCCCCCTTTACCTCTACCCCAACCCCCTTCTGCCCCCAACCCTACGACCCTCCTCTTTAACAGCCACCACTGCTTTCAACGTCGTCGACCATCGTGTTCCCGTAAGAACGACTGATTTGCCGCACCACCGATCCGAAAGGGGGTGGCTGTTCGAGCGAGGAGGTAGCACCAGGGTGTGGTGGGTGTACGTGTATGCGCACCGAAAACCCCTTTTCCTCCGCATTCCGATCTCACGTTTTCCCACGAGACTTCGCTGTACAAACGTACAAGGACAACGTACCCTCGGGGACCGTTTTGCAACACCACCGATGGCGAACGAATACTTTTCTCGGTAAGAAGAAGAAAAATACTCGACAAGGTGCAGGTCGGATGTCTCGATAGCACATCGATGGTCATCCGAGAACGGTGAAGGAACGTTGGAGGTCATAGATGATAAAATGAATATAGGCGGAGGTTTTTGTTACAGTATAGAACTAATTAGATTGTACCCGAGTCGAAATATTGAACCACGTTTGAACCTTTTACTACCCAACATTTAGGAATTAAAAGTACAAAAATAGGCTTAAATTCAGTTTAAAATAAGATCCTATTTAGCGCCTAAAACTGGCACAAATTTCCCTTTATGCCATCTTAAGGCGCAAAATAGAACGTCAATTTCAACCTCCGTTGAGGATTTACATCCTATCCAGTCCAGAGTCGAAATATTGAACCTCATTTGAACCTTTTACTACCCGAGATATCTAATTTTACATTGAATTTAGACCTATTTTTGTACTTTTAATTCCTAAATGTTGGGTAGTAAAAGGTTCAAATGAGGTTCAATATTTCGATTCGGGGAGTTACAGGTTTAAACTAGAAGTTTTATTATTGAGAAGTATCATATTAGGTTCAAATAGGAGTAAAGACTCGGGTAATTACTTATCAGTTCGTAAGAAAATGTGGAAGTTATAATTTGTATCAAGATAGTGTTTTAATAATGTTATACTTGGGTGATATTAATTTTGTACGGTAGTGACAGTTTCCTTTAGTTTTCACTCTTGTTCCGTTCGCCAGAAGTTGTAGAAGAAAGTTGAAAAATCTCTACATTGTCCAAGAACTCATAATTAGCTACGAAATTAATCTCTTAGTTTTTGTTAGTTTAAGAAGTAAACATTTACTCTCAGTTTTGTAAAAATTCTTTCGATATTTTCATATCTTTTACCTGACGTTCATTATGGGGATTTAATGACCTTTAACTTGCGGGGATTTATTAAGAAATGGATATGTATTTTCTTAAATAGCAGTATGAAAAATCGACAAATTCGCGGGAAAGAATGATCGCAGAGATTTGAAAATAATCGACGAGCTTTTGTGCAAAGAGAGGAGGTTCGGTGGTCTGCTATTAGGCGCTAATTTAGTTGTAAGCTGTAGGGTTGTCAGAAATGAAAGGGGTCCCCGGGGACGATATTCATCCTGATGGAAGAGCACCACTCCGTGTTTCTTTGAGGAATATATTAAAAGGGGATGAAATGAACGTAGCGCTGTTTTAAATTTCTTAAAATTTGATTCTTTCCACTGCTTCCTTCCCGTGACAAGTTAGCTTACAAATTTTCTTCTAACTTTATTATCCCCGTTCGTTCATCCCGGTACATTAATATCGTTATTTCCTTAAATATCCGTTTCAAATATACGACTTTCACGCTACAATTTTTTTCCAGTTTTAAAAAGGGGGGTTGAAGTACATTTTAAGAAGGAAATAGAAAATTATGGACGACGGGAATTTCCAATTACGTATTTTCTCAACGAAATTCGATCTTCAAATAATATTATTGTCTGCAATATTAACAATTTACCGGAACTTTTTTAACATCCTACCCACATTTGACCGGTCAATTGGTCGTGTTTCCTTAATTCCGATATTTCTTCGAAAATGACAAATTCTCGTCATTGAGTCCTTGGCACAGTAAACCGCAATGATAAATAACAATTTATTAATTGCCGTGGCAACCGATTAATAAGTTAAAAGTTCAGAAACGTTGGGCCCAAAAAATCTATTAACACGTTAACTGCCATGGGGGTTACCGGTGACCGGCGCTATTAAATTCAATGAAATTTCGTGTTATGTTTAAATTGCAATATTTATGAATTTTCTAACATATTGAATATTGAAATATTGACGTTAAGAAGATAAGAGTCTTCTGAATATCGATCTATCAATAACTTTAAAGTTTCTTCTTCAAAAATATGTAATTTTAATACAAAAAGTTTCACTTCTGTAGAAATGACGCAACAAGCAAAATATCGGTGGCGTTCAACGTGTTAAGATTGGAACTACCAAACAAGTCAAAATGTCTCGTGCCCAATTTTTTTCAAAGATTCTCCAAGTTTATAGGAAAGCCACAGAGCAGAGATTCTACGTCGATCTTATAAAACACAGATCATAAAATCGATCACTTGTTCCACCTTTTGATTCCTCTTCTTCCAAAGTCTGAATTTAAGACTTGAAAAAATTTTAAACTAGATTTACGGAGCCAATTTGGCTCACTGAAAATTTGATTGCTATATATATAACATGTTGGTTGTTTAATTTTTTAATAATAAATCTTTCATTTAAATTGATTTGGTACTATTCTCTTTTCAAAAAGCTTCAATTTTTTGTATGAGTTAAATTGGCTGACTTCGGAAAAGTAGGTATATGAACAACATCCGTAAATCGAGTGTTAACGTACTGAAATATAATAGATTTAACGTCGGTAGTTCTAGTATTAATGGGCTACTAATATCATAGCTGATGTTAAAAAAATATTAATTATATTTCTTTATATAATAATATTATCGCGACAAAATATTATCGCCTTCCATTCCAATGAATATGCAAAAAGTTTCATGTTGGCAATCAACAGTAATTTTTTAAAATTAACTTGTTCAATTTAGAATTTCATTTATAATTTAGACGTGGATATGTATTTAATTGGCACGTTTATGAAGTTGCTTTAATTTCGGAGCAGCATTTCATTCCAAGGGGCTTCGAGAAAAAATGTGCTCGTTGTCAATACAATTCAATATGGTTGACTGGAAACATGGAATGATGAAAATGCTGCAACACATGGAAAACTAAATATATCTCTAGCCGCCAGTAAATTGTTTCGTGAAAAATATAGAAGCCGTCACAGTGTTCTTTAATTTCATATAATATTTAGTTGACAGCAATATTTTGTATTGAAAGCGAAAAACTAATTGTAAAATATAGTGGATACTATAGTAAGTATGTTCTGCGTAATTGAGCATTCATTTTTCGCTAGCGTGCATGCACCCTTTCGCGCAAAAGGGGTTAGACCCCTCTTGATTCCCATCGAGACTATGCTTTGCATAGTTATATATCGAGTTATTTCTATTAATGTTGTATTAAAAAATCTGTAAAACTATATTAACCTTCTACAGTCTGAATTTGTTGTGGTATCCGAAGTGTGATATCCGTCAGTTTCACGATAGCGCAATTAGAAAATGATAAAAATACTATTTTAAATAATGGATTAAACTTGCATTTTTAATATTGGATTGTAAAGAATTTCATGATTTTCGCGAGCTGTAAAGTTAAAACTTTGACTTTGAAAAATAGAAGTTTAGATGTGTCTCGCATTACTTCGAAATCAATTAGGTACTTCAAGGCCTATAGAAGTATAGAAGGGTTAATACCTCTCAATCGTACGATGTTACTACAACAATCTTACTATACAAAAATTTTTTTTACTTCTTACTTTCATTGCTCTGTTACGCGGTAAATATAAAACCCGCTCGTCATACTATAATAATTTTCTTCGCAAATGTCTCCCTACATTCAGCAAGGTATCAGGAATGAATCTTTACGTTATGCTCCATTGTAAAAGTGGATAAAAGGTCCCTAATAATAAAAATCACATAATAACTTTCCCTGTCTTTTCGAACAACCGTACAAAAATTACGAGGCAATCAATCCTCTTTACAACTGTCACACCTAAAATTTATTTTCGCATTGACCGCCGAAAGAAGGGCATCGTGAATATAAATCTGTATTGTGGTGAATAATGTGATCAGTAGTTCCTAGATTGAATGACCATAGAAACCAAAGCTAAAAAATACAACGCAACGCAAAAGTCTGAAAATCTGAAAACGAGAAATAATTAACTTCCAAATATTTTCTAATTATTTATATATTATAAATATATATATATATATATTTATATATTATAAATATATATATATATATATATATATTGTCCAATTATTTATTTATTCAAGACATCCAGTATGAACTCTAATGCTACTCTCTAATGTAAGACTTAAAGTTAACTGATAACAAATTGAAACATATAACGTTAAATCATGTAATAATTGTCTGGATACATAGAACTCAACCTGTAGCTCTAACCAAAATGGTCACAGATTCGGGCTCAAAATGAATGGGCCTGAATTTAAAACCTGCCTCGTCATCTCTGTAAAATTTTTCCTAAATCATTGTCACTTAATACATCAAAGCCCCTGAGGCTCGGAATTCACCTAAAACGAGAAGTCCTGATCAAAATGACCGCAAAAATTTGAATATCTGTAAACGAGAAATAGTTAACTAAGATCAATGTCATAATTACCTGCCAAAATGATAACCCATTACTTAATCACTCATGACATCCAGCATACCCTTTACAGCTACGCAAAGTGACAGGAATTTCCTAAAGTGACAATCGAAATAAACTGATAACAAATTCAACCATATAACCGGATTAATAGTTGTCTAGTTACAAAAAACTCAACCTCCAGCTTAAAACAGAGAAGGTTCAAATTCACACTGAATGACTCAGAATTCAAATCCTGTCTTATCATCTCTGCGAAGTTTTCCTAAATTGTTATCACTAGACTCCGGATGTTTATGCAAATTTCAAATTCAACAAATGCAGTTAAGACAAGAGAACCTATTTAGGTATTTGTTGCACTCGATAAATGTTACAACGAATACCATACTTTGGATATTTCGGATATATTTTTATATTATGTTCGTTTTGTGTATTTTAGCCGTATTCATTTTGTCATAAATGCGTAAACATCCGGAGTCTAGTTATCACTTAATTCAACATAGTCTCTGTTGCTCTGAATCCACTTAAAATGAATGGTCCTAGACGAAGTGATCATACAGACTAAAGCAGAAAAGCCAAAAAAGGAAGAAAGAAGTGTATCCACAGGAGGCAATTCGACCTACTCGTTGCAACGCAAAGTAGAAACGCGTAACGCGCGCACACGCCGACTGTCGCGCATAAATCAAGCACGAACAATGTATGCTAAGTATAAGCATTTCAATGAGCCGCACGAGCTGCAGTAACATTAATTACCGGACGACGATATGGTTTTTATTGTATGCCGCGCATATTACGCTATCGAGCCTCTCTGTTTCACTTTCTCGAGTTCTGTCGTCTCGGCTCTTACGATACATAACCACTTCGTTATCCGTATGACCATGCGTTAACTGATAACGCCGTTAGTTATCATCTTGCTAACTAATGCACCGACTCCAGTCCGTCGTTAACGTCTAATCTGACATTAGTATCAGGCTTTTACTATCCGCGGGGGATTCCGCGCTTTTTCATTCAGAATTTTCTCTAATACTCTGTTATTAGGTTGTCCTTATAAAGACCTTGTTAAATAATACTTATAAATTAACAAATAAGCAACGTAAAACGAACAAGAGCAGGTGATCCTTGGCGAATCTTCAGTATGTAGCTTGCGGGTTCTTACGGCTGGCAGGGCTGATATTTAACTTTATGTTTAATGTTTCAAGATGTAAATAATTTTTATGAATCATCAATTTTGAACAATTCTTTTGGTAGTGCATTTTTACATTTCTTAACATTTTTCATCTTAATTTTAATACCCACGTCATTTTCTTGAGTGTCTTCCAAAGGATGTGGCTTCCAGGATTTTCTGGCTCATTGTGCCGATATTCAATCTTATGTTTAATGTTTTAAGGTCGGAATAATATTTGGGGGTTGTCAGTTTTTAACAATTCATTTGGTAACGTATTTTTATATTTCTTAACACTTTTTCTCTTAATATTGTTATCCACGTTGTTTCCTTGAATATCTTCCAAATGTGCAAAATTCACCCTGTTTCTTGTCACCTTCATTGGACACTTGCAACTTGGAGATACTACAAGATACATTTGTACTTTTATTCTCTGAGGTAATTTTTTAAATTTTGATCACGTTTGTGAAGTTTATCGAATACGCTATCACATAATACGCATAATAAGAAAATTAATAACCATTCTGGTACTAGTATCTTACTCTTCCAACTGGAGAAAATGTTGCGTTTCTTTTTCCACCATTTTTTCAATATTTCCAAGTGGATTCTAGTAAAACATAGAATAATGATCGTAAACATGTAAAGTGAAACTCGCACGATGCGACATAGATCCTTTGGCCCGTCTACCGTTCATCTATACCTTCCATATTTTACTGTCTGCAACTATACAGCACTGATATTACATTTTATGCGTGGAATTTTGATGGGTCTTAAAGTTGCCGTTAGTTTATGGTATAAACTCGCCGTGTCGAAACTTAACCAATTATGTGGTAATCGGATCAAGAAGCTTTGCCGTGTACGAAACTTTCGGCGAGTGTGATAGCAAACGATTGATTTGGACGATTGAGAGGATGAAAATGCAGAGCCGCTGTCTGCTATTGCTACTGGTGCAACCACACAGTTGGTATCTTTTGTCGGTGGTACCATGCAAGTGATAAATTGTAAAGAATTGATTATTCAATAATGGTTGTAACTTTACATTTTACGCCATTCAGAAACGCCCGTAAAATATTAACGTAGGAACCTTTTGTTACGAAGATTACAGTGGTCGCGTCACAAATGACCAAAGGTTTTATTTATAGCACCGACCTCCTGCGATTAATGTTTCACACGCTACCATTCGTTTCTGTCGATCAGACAATTAAACATTTATTATTTCTTAATGACTAACCCGTAATCTATTCGCGATACCGTGTGCTAATGCGATTACGTATGTTACAAATGACTTAAATGCGTGACCCTCTCGACTCTGCATTTTATTAATTGCAGTTTTCTTTACTAACGATGTGTATGCTATTACACATCGTATCGAGGGGTATGGGAGATATAAACAGGGGTTTTCTTGGAGCTGTGATACAAGTTTCTCGAACGAGTGACACAATTATTAATGGGACGAGAAATTTTAATTTAGCAAATGTAAATTGAACTTAATTTAATATAGGATTAGCAGATATTTATAGACGTGTCACGTCATGTTCGAGAGAAAATGTAGAGCAAAAACTGACGTACAAAATGTACATAAATTGATTTGTTTAATTGATGTGGAATCGTCCAAACTATTTCACCTCAAATATTGGTCTAAAGATAATACAATTATTTGTAAGAATGAAGTGCAATTTTCGCATAGTAAAAAAATAGAATATTATGAATTTATCGTTGAGTATAAATAATTAATCATTAACATTAAATTGCATTTTGTAGTACAATTTTCTTTATCCGTTAACAGCTTATAATATTCTATCTATATATTATTATAAACCAGCGGTCGCCAAAGTGGTTGTCCACGAGAAAATTTCCCCAGAAAAATGTGGAGTATACTTACTCATCACGTTAAGTTATGTAATTTAGTTACAATAGTTTCATTTTATTAACTAGGTACATTTTATGTGTTCTTAGATCACAATTTTTTTTATAAATATATTTAACACTTAAAAAATCCTATTAGTGGTCCGCGGGATTTAAATTATGATTTTACTGATCCGTGAGGTCAGAAAGTTTGGCGACCGCTGTTATAAACGATAATCATTTCTTGATATTACCGGACAATGACTATTTTTGCAGACACTCTGATTAAAATACCAACAGCTTTTACTCTAATTGTTGCAATACTAATTGTTTATATTGCCTACTAATTCTACGTCATAAATATTAAATTCTTATTACAACAACCGAACAAAGATGCTAAAAAACTACTGCCTAAATTTAGTTGCAGATACTTCATATTCCAAAGTACATGTTATGTTCATAAGAGACTTCAGATTGAAAAAAGGAATATAAGCATTTAAAAACGGTCTCCCTAATTTATACAAAACAATATAGTAATTCGTCCGTCGTCAGGTTAAGTACGCTTGCACGATCCGATCGTCATAACGATTAGTCCTTTCGTGGGTTATGATTCGAACGCGGTGCTTTTCATCGTCGATTGCTCAAATTTCCGTACGTCTACCTCCTCGCCCCATGGATGGGTCTGAGTCGATCTGTACACGGTTATTGGAATACTTGGTACGTACTTGTTCGTCCAAGCTATTCGGGATTGGATGGTAAGAGAGACTAACTGAGTATACCGGACGTATAATTCGGCCAGATAAATTTGAAGCTTGCGTAGTCGCGATAAAGGAGTTTGCCGAGTTCCTCGGGAACTATCGAAAAATCGATTTACCCAACCCGCTGATTATGGAACTCAAGAACTCGTGGAACTTCAAAAGCGGCCGTTTGTTGTTAATCGTAGATTAGCAAACAGGTTTCCCCTTCACGGAACCATCCTCCGTGGATCTCTATTTATCCCGAGTACCGACGCGCAAGAAAGGAATTTACTCGATTCAATCGAACTTGTAGCGTTTTGATCGATTAATCGTAGAGAACGAGCTACCGCTTCACCGCGATGTCCCCCCCTTCTTCTCTCTCTCTCTCTCTCTTTCTTTCTCTCCTTTCTCTCTTCCTCCTCTATCGACAGAAACTTGAAGGAACTTTCGAGAACACAATCGCGAAGTTTCGCGAGATTTCAACTAGCACTGCCCAGGAAGCGGTCATTTGTATAAATAGCTTTGTCATCCTGACAGCCGTAGTGTCGACTCTACAAAAATATTAATATACGCGTCTCATGAAGTTCATGTTCCTCCTCTCTGTCTCTTTATATTAATCTAAATCGAGTATAGACAAGTAACTTTAGACTCTTAGACGTGATATTTCCTTCGACAGACATTAATTTTTCTCTAACCACCGTAACGCGTAAACAAGACAAATAAGAATCTTAAATGACTCGTACATCGTGACGGCATTCCTTCCAATCTTCGGCCGTACGCTCGCCGGATACATCACCTGACGAGCAATTATTTCGAAACGCAGCTCAGAATGTTAACAACACTACGTACAAAAGTATGCCGATGTAGAGGTACCGTGTGTACGAAACGCGAACAATTTCAATTCCTTCGGGATCGTGAAACGTAGCGTCTAAGAGATCCACCGGGACGCTTCACGAATTGTCAGTCTACTTTACTTCGAATTACACGGGAAAACGTGTTCTCCTGGTAGCGTTTGGTACCGTCGGAGCACGAGCCAGGTCGCTGA
Source organism: Cerceris rybyensis (assembly GCA_910591515.1). NCBI lineage: Eukaryota > Metazoa > Arthropoda > Insecta > Hymenoptera > Crabronidae > Cerceris > Cerceris rybyensis. Next base: position 13,166,152 of record OU342795.1, read on the forward strand.
TCAGCACGAGCAGAAGTGATCCATCGCTTTAAGGTTGAGCCCAGGTTCGTTGGTTCGCGGCTACGCCGTTGCTACTCAGGATTCCAGTTCTCCCCCCTCCCCCCCTCGCCCTTCCCCCTTTTGGTTCCAGCTCCGATCCCCGCACCCTCCGGCAACCCCACCCACCAATGCCTGGAACCTGTTCCGCCCTTCCTCTCTCTTGTCGTTGTCTTGCTCTGTCCTCTTTCTTTGTCGTACTCTCTCTCTCTCGTTCTCTCTTTCTCTCTCTCTCGCTGGATTTCTCTCTTCTTCTCTCCGAGTCTGTCTTCCTCTCTCAGCCTCTCGTATCGGGCTGCTGGTACGTCTACAGCTGTAGATATTACTGTGGCGCGTGGGACGGAGATGGAATGACAGAGAACGAAAGACCGAACGAGAGAAAGAGAGAGGGAGAGTGAGAGAGAGACGTATAGGGACAGAGACAAAGAAAAGTTAGAAAGAGAAGGGAATATAGCATGTATCGTGTGTGTAAGAGAGTGAGTGATACAGAAACAGGAGAAACAAAGAGAACGAGAGCACGCTAGAGCAAGCAGAAGAGAGACTCTGTGCACGCGCTGCCATTGTTTGCAGCGTGTGTCTCTAGCATTCTCCTCTCCTCGTATCCTCTCATCTTTCTCTTCTCTCCCTTCTTTCTCTACCTTTTTGCTCTCTTTTTCTCTCTCTCTGCTGTTCGTCCTATACGCTTTTTCTGTTTTCCGCGTCTCGATCTTTTTTTCACCCGTTTACTTTTATTCCCGCCACCTCCCAGCTTCGTTGCAGGTCCTTTTTTCAGGTTGGTACAATTTTTGCCTACGGCCAGGGACCTCCAGATGTACCCAGAGCCCGAAGTGGTTCTCTTGACTCGTGGTAAGAGCGGTACCAGAAGGAGAAAAGAGACGGAAGAAGAAGAAGAGGCGGTTGGACACGATACCAAGAGAAACGGAAAGAGGAGGAGAAAGGAGGAGAGGAGGATGCAAGGTTACTGGAAGAAGGACGTAACTGGGGCGATGATCCTCTCGGAGAGAGAGCCCCGAGTCTCCTCGCGCGACCTTTCTTTCGAGGCGCTGCACTTTTTGTCCCGAACCAACGTGTCTCTTCTTCTACCTTCCTCATCCCTGCCCTCTCCTCGTTCGCCACTCTTTCGTTCTCCCTCGTTTACTCTTCTCTCGGATCTCCTCTAACGCCACGGGAGATCCGACACTGAGGAGAGACGTTACCAGGACGATGATCTCTCTCGGAGGATTTTCATTTCGCCCCAGGATCGATATTTCGCTTCATGATTCAGACTTTTACGTTTCTACTTCACTCTCGGCTAATCGATAATGGCGCAAGGTTTACTCTTTCATTCTGATACGGTAACGATGTGTTTTTGGAACGCTGGTAATTTACTTTCGCGATAAATGAGAACAGAAACATCGTAATGGAAAAAGCTATTCGACGAATAATCTCACGGCTATAGTTTTCGTAGAAACGATAAATCGAGCTTGATACATATCGATGAGACTCGGAGGAGTAACTTTTATTTTTAATGTTCCTAGATAATTCCAAGCATTTCTTTTTTAGCATTTATTTAGAATTAAAGGATTAGAATGATGATAATTAAAAGAATTAAGAGACCAAATACTTCCAGCTTTTCTAATCCGCTAACAACCGATGGATATCGGGTACATCGGTAAACAAGGGAGGTCATAATCCATGACACTCTATTTCCCCGTCCTGCAAAGCAACGTCAAATTCTATCGCGCGGCAAACATCGCGGTAACACGGAGTCGGAACTCGTTTTCATCGGATCTACGGTTCTTTCTCCCTCCGCCTTGCTATTGTCGGTAATTTTGAGATTCAACATGGGACGCGAGAACTGTTCCACGAGCGATGCTGCAACACATTCCACCAAAACGAATTCCTCCTGAATCATTCGAAGAAGGAGAACACGCGTCTTTGGAGCGTACAACTTCTAAACCAGTTTTCATACGTCTCGCTCTTCGTGGCCGTAGAAACGCCTCTTGTTTTCTACGACAAGACCTTTTTGCAAGGAAAAGAAGCATAGGCGATGCCAGCAGAGGAGAGACACTCGGACTTTTTTATTTCCCCTTTCAAACTGGTTTTACATTCGGCCAATATTGTCGCAGTAAAGTGTTCTTGTTTACCGTGTCGATAAGCTTGTCGCGTATCTTTTAAGCGGGTGCGCTTGTTGGGCGCCAATGGGCGCGGAGAAACGCAGAGGGCGAAGAGGAGGGACGAAAGGAAGAGGCGGAGGTGAACCATCGAGAGGGGAGAACTTCCAACGCACCGGAGGAGAGCCGCAGGGTGAGTCTTGGCTCGAGACGACGAGAAACGAAGAAAGAGAGAGGGAGAGAGAGAAACACAGATAAAGGAGAAGTCGAAGAAAAGAAAAAGGACCGAGAGGAACGAGAACGAGAAAGGTCCGCAGAAGTAGACGCGAAGGAAGAAGCGAACGGCGAAGAAAGAGCCGAAAGAAAAGTGGCAGGCCTACATTTCAGATACTGCTGCTGCTGTTCTTGCCGTGTTTTTATTTTCCCCTCTTTCGCTACCGGCGAACATTTTTCTCCTATATGTTTCTTCCTCCCTCTCCTTTGCCTCTGCTTTCTTCTCCTTTTCCGGGAGCCTCAACCGTGCTGCGTTGCATCATCGCCCAGAATCTATCACCCGTTACAAAGCAAGTCAACACTCGTTAGTGTAACAACACAATTAATATGCAAACTCGTGTATGCGAAATTGGCTACCTATAGGAACGAGGAAGTAACCGGAACATAGACCGAGGTGGAAATAAAAGTTTACCTAGGAGTAAACGTATCGCGTTGTACTTGTAATCGGTGTCATGTTTGCTGCGATTAAAGGCAATTTTTAACCCTTAAATTCGCGGAGTTGCATTTCTGCAACATACTAATTCTATGAGAATAAAAAAAAAATTTGAACGGATTACGGTTTCTGAACGAACTTTGACATAGACTATAGTGTACTTTGTAAATTTTTGACAGGTGCAGTGGTACCAACTTTCAAATGTTTTAATTATTTGTCAGTTTTAGCGGGTTTTCATCGGAGCGGAAAAAAGTGATATTGGAATAACATTCCTCGGTCTTTGTTATAATAGAGAAAATAACTGTTTTTATAACTATCATAATAAATAGAACTATAATTAAGTACTAAAATATTTTTTTGTTCTATTTACATGAGTCAATAATTCCCCATACATCTGCTTACCTAGGAACACGCAGTGTTGCATAAATGCAACAAAGGATTTTCAGGTACTTTAGAAGCTGAATTCATTCAAAAGAATTTTTTAAATATTTTTCCTATAATTTAAACTATATATGGATATTAAAAACATTTTTTCTGATTAAAAAAATAAAATTGCGCATTAAGGGTTAAGAGTAGTTCATTGAAGGATTATTAACCATTTGGGCTACCATTTCTTTTCTGATTAAATGTGTAATGATTCAAAATTAATTCCTGAAAACTAAAGTTCTCACTGAGTTTTGATTTTTCGTATAACTGAAAGTAATATTATTAGTATAAAAGTAAGGAGACCGTTTCGCGACCGGCTGATATTTTTAATTTCATTCAAAATTTCCTTTTGCATCTTTCGTTCCACGAGTGTCACACGTTGTTGTAGGCTAAGAGGTTAATTTCGTTTTCAAGAGAAATAGACTGTACACGATGAGGGAAAAGGAAGAAGGAATTCACTCGTTGTTGAAAAACAATTGCATTTGCTTGGATGCACTTATATTTCGCATTTGGTTATTGCAATTTTTAAATCATGATATCAATGAATCTTGGAGTAACGTACAGTTTTTGGAATATTGCAATGTTAGTGTCTGCCCTTTTTTGTAGCTTATTACAAATATTCACTGTAGAATGCAATTATTTTTGAGAACAATGTTTTATGTGTTATAGTCACGGGTGGGGAAATAGAAACACCTCGCTTTAACACTGGAATTACCGATGTACATCTGTTATATTTTAATGTGCTAAGTCCTTTGGAAAAAAAGAAATCAGAAAGAGAAAAAGATAGTTAAATGATTTAAGTTTTGTAAGATAAGTATAGAATATTTACTGCGTGGTTCCATCATCAAATTATGGAATTTGAAAACAAAAATGGAAATCGGCCATTTCGCTTTGATCATCTTATTGTTAGTGATAAGAAAAAGTCTCACTCTTTGGACGAAATGTGAGCAGAAATAAAATATACTATTTCCCAAGTATTGGATTACCGCACAATCCCACAGAATTTCGTCGGAATGGCTCAATTCGGTTTCTTAGGATTCTGCTACACATTCTCACACATATATGGTACAATTGTAACTGTACTTTGACATTAATATTAGCACTAATCTAACAATAAGTAAATCTGTGCAAATATGTTTAATACTAGAGCTACCAAATCAGTCAAAATGACTAATACACAATTTTTTCTAAAAATTCTCCAACTTTATAAAAGAGTTTTTTCCGTCTCTCGATTCCTCCTTTTTCAAATTCCTTATTTAACATATTGAAATATAATAGATTTTACGCCGGTAGGTCAAGTGTTAATTTAAGTTCAAATGAAAATATTTCTCCAAAGTACTATTAACACTAGAACTACCGAACCAGTCAAAATGACTGGTACACAATTTTTTCAGAAAATTCTCCAAGTTTACATAAGAGTCATAGAATAAATATTCTACGTCTATATCAATAAACATAAATCATCCAATCGATCAAATTTTCCGCCGCTTGATTCCCCTTTTTCAAAGTACTTATTTCATTAATTAAAATATGATAGATTTGAGGCCGGTAGTTCTAGTGTTAAAAATGGCATCAATGTATAGTAGAATTAATAATTAATAGTAAAAATATGAAGGAAGACAAAATAATTAGTGCCTAGCTTTTTCCACACTTAGGGTAATTCCGGGGGAGATGGCCGTACGGGAGAGATGGCCAATAGAAAAAACTTCAAGTAATAATTCATAAATGGCAGTACTTTAATTTAGTATCGATTCGTTTTGGCACGGGCAAGAAGTGTTAGTGGATTTTTTTGCGAAACAATTACGGAAAGGTGAGAAATTTGACTTTGTTTATCAATAACACGTTCGATCTAAGCTAAGCGGTTGACATATTAAATGGTCACAAAGAAGTTTTGAAAGTTTTGTCCGTTTTTATGCTTTCTATGTGAAGTAAACAAACTTTCTCGTGTTCTAACTTCAAAATTAACTAGAAAATTGAGAAGTTGCTTTAATTAAGTAATGTGGCCATCTCACCCGGACAATCGGGAAAGATGGCCATAGTATTTACGGGAGAGATGGCCATAAAATTTGGACGCGGCCTGAACGAAAAGTTCAGTATCAGTCACCGATCACTTTTGACATCTGAAGAGCATATTAAAAAACGAAAATTGAAAGAAAATGAAAAAGAGAAAAAGGAAGAAAAGTAAAAAAAACAAAAATAAAAACGGAAACTAAGACTGATAGACCTAAGAAAAAAAATACTGTTCAGAAACGAAAGGCAATTCGTAGGTTGTCTTATAGCAGTTGCGAAGAAATTTCCATCGTTTTCTCTGATACCTCTGAAAGTGAATCTGAAGATAGAGAGAAAGAAAACTGTAGAGGTTGCGGTGATAATTATTACAGGACACAATTAGCTAAAGATTAGATACAAAGCAATATTTGCATGTTCTGGGTGCATGAAAACTGCACCGAGTTTGAGGATATGTGTTCTTACTGCGGTAATAAGAAAAAAAAGGAGTTAAAAGATCTCAAGGGCAAAGGGAAAGGCAAAAAGAGTACTGGCCATCTCCCCCCGATCACTATGGCCATCACTCCCGGACACTCTGGGAGAGATGGCCAGTCCTAGTTTTTTTTAAAAGTTTAAAATTACATTGTTTGCGTTCTTTAAAGTAATTTATCGTTAATGTTTGATAAGAGTAATAAATAAAGTTTATGTTCTACATTAATTCAATGTTTTATTCGTCATAATTCCTTCACAATAGAGTTTTAAAGTTACTAGGGCCATCTCCCCCGGACTTACCCTATATAAGAGCCATGCAATGGATATTCCCCACTTATCTTATCAAACATTAAATTACTGATTCAATCATCTTTTTCACCTTTTAATTCCTCTTTCGTTCAACTTATTCGATATATTTAAAAATAATAGACTTAATACCGGTAGATCTGGTGTTAATATATCAGAGATCAATTAATATAACAGATACAAGTATTTATTTATGGATTACTTCTTCTTTACGGACTCTTCTAGATTTACGGGCTCGAAATCTGTTACACTGCAATATATTAAATAAGAAGTCTGGAAAAATAGATCAAGCCGTAAAGATGATAACTCGTTAATTAACTATTGTATTATAAAATACACATGGAATATCTACCGCACAGCTTCTCTCTTTTGGGAAATGTTTGTAAAACAAGTAAGACCAACAACAAGAATAGTCAATTTTGATGTGCTTTGAAAATTATTAAATTCTACATGTCAGTGGATCCTGATAGAATAAAATTAATACTATGATATTCAATATTACGTTAAGCCATGTACTATATACGAAATTAGCAGCTAAATTGTTATTTCAGTAATTAATTCAGCTTCATTGCACATTTAGTGACAAAATAAATGGCACGGTGAAGGGTTAACGGCTTCTGTAAATCTAGTGTTGAATGAAACGTAAAGAAGAGAAGAATTTGATGCATCCTCAGCAAATACCCGGCCTACGCAACCGACAAAAGTAATTATCTCCTTAAAATTATAAACAACTCTTCCCAAAAATTAGTAACCAACCATTCCAATCACCTCGACAGCTCAATGTTTGAATAAATCGAATCTTAAACATCACACAAAATATCCATTATAGACAATGAGGTAAAATTTCAGACTCGTAATAAATAGATCAGAGTTCAAACCCTCCCGTAATCATATTTACTCCATTTTTCCCAAATTATAACTTAACACATTCGCGACCGCTGACGTGAATTCACGTCATTTTAAATCCTATACCTGGTTGCTGCTGACGTGAATTCACGTCCTGCAATTTCTATTTTTGAATTCGACAACATTAGGCGCTTTGGATAATGGCTATCTCAATGAGACACCTTGATCGTCCTTACAGACTTTCACGTGACATGACAACACAACAGTTGGAAAGAATCGCACAATCGGGGAAATTAAAATATCCACAAAAACGTTGAAGAGTTTGCAATACTCATGGAAAATGTCGTGATACTTCTTATATATGCAAATTATGTAGAGTTTCTTTATACAAAACTCATTATTTTTTTACGAATCACACTAAACAGAAATGTTAAGTTCTGTCTTTACTCTGCTTTTCCAAAATGCATGTAATATAATGCTAAATAAACTAAGCATAGTATTAACAAATGCTCAGTTATCTACCTATAAAGTAAGTACACAAATTATGAAATCTTTTTATTTTAAAGAACACATAATTACAACATTGATAGTTCAAAACAAATAATTATAATTTTTATTTTTGTTTTACCGATACAAGTTTGCGGTAATCAGCTTTACAATTTCATTATTTTCACCCGTACTCCCCGAGACAAAATTTTCGGTCATTCTTCGTCTTCGAACTCCTCAATGAAGATTTTGAGACTTATCTAAGAATTCCTGAATCGGTAAATACATATAATTTAAAAACAGGTTTAGTCCTCAAAGTTTTAGTTACGCGCCGATTCCGCACTTTGAGGACTGGAACTGGCTTTAATAATTCATTTTTAACCGTTAAAAGTCTCAATAATTAAAATAAAATTAAACCCATAAAAGTTCTCAAAACCCTCTTAACTCTAAATAAATCTTCAAAATTCTCATAACTATTTCAAGAGCATAGGAGAGGGGGAGAAAATTGCAAAAATGTACCAGTTTTAAGTCTGTTTATCATAAAATGAAAAACAAATGACAAATAATATTCATTTAACATAAATAGCTATAACTGGTTACATCTAGTTATGTAGAACATACAAATGGATAATTATTGATGTCAAATGAATATTATTTATCGTTTTTCTTCATTTTATGATAAGCAGGCCTAAAACTGGTACATCCATGCAGAATTATAAATACTTAAAAGAAATGTACAATTAAAACCGAAATAATTATTCAATTAATTATAAATGTATATTATACTATTTTTCAAATAGAAACCTCATTGAGAATTTTGAGGTTTCTATTTGAATTAAAGTAATTGTTTAAATGTCGGTTTAGTCCTCAAAACACCCATTGAGAATTTTGAGGTTTCCATTTGAATTAAAGTAATTGTTTAATTGTCGGTTTAGTCCTCAAAAAAACTCATTGAGAATTTTGAGAATTAGGTTTAGATTTTAATTATAATATTTTTGAGGATTTTGAGTTTAATATCTCAGTTTAAATAATCAAAAAAACTCTTTTTTCATCCTCAAAATCCTCATTGAGACTTTCTGAGAACTATATTCGCATTCAATTGTAGGCGGCAAATTTCTACATCAAAGAAATGAGGACTTTGGAGACTTAAAAATATACTAATATTTCGACTCCGCTCAGCATTAGAAACGGAAAAAAATTGCCGGTCGCGAATGTGTTAATACCCTTTACAACTCTCAACCCACCCGAAAAAGAACATTCTTAGTAAAATGACCACAGCAACTAAATCCATAAAAATAGAAAAAAAAGAGATAAAAGAGTAAAAGCAGAAAATCACTCGATCACCGCAATGTGCCCGTAAATTCAAGATTGTCGAGAACGTTTTACGAGAATTAGTAAAACTCCATTTGCCTTCCTTTCATCGCTCTTGCCTCGTATTGGTCCCCTCCATTAATATTTCGTGGAAACGCTTTCCACGGTAACTACACCTCGGCTGGTGGCTCCGTGGGAAGTCTTGCGAACGCAAATAGATCGATAGATCGATGTAACGCCACCGAGGGAGGAGGAACGCGTGTACACATGCGTGGGCATAAGTTTACTCGGTGCTCGTACGTGCAGCTACGGGTGAACAGAGATCGCTTTCTGAGCCACATGCCGAATTCCCCGTAAAGCACGGACCCCGCCGATATCGGAGGAATTGGAAGCTCGTCAATGGCGTTCCAGTTAGGGAATGTACCTACCTTCGTCAAAAGTGGAAGAATACCCGTCGAAGCCTCAGTGGAGAGTGAGATCGACAAAGGATCAATGGAAATGCACCGCCATGGGAATCTCATAATCGAACAGAATACTTCTCAGTCTTTGGTAATTAACACTAGAACTACCAAGCAAATCAAAATGACTCGTTCCTAAGATTTTCGGAAAGTTTTCCAAGTTTCTAGGGCAATCAAAGAGCATATATTCTACGTTGGTTTTAAAAAATACAGATTATCGAATCGATCATCTTTTCCACCTCTTGATTTCTGTTTTTTCCGAAGTACGTATTTAACACTTTACCGACCGGAAGCCTATTAATAGGATTTTCGGACCCAACGCCTTTGAACTTTTAACTCATTAACTGGTTGCCATTCCAGTTAATAATCATTTATCATTGCGGTTACCTGTGTTAAGGACTCAGTAACGAGAATTTATAATTTTCGAATAGATATCTGTATCAAGGAAGTATTTGTGACCAAGTGTATTAACACTAGATTTACGGAGTCAATTTGACTCATTAATAATTGAATTAGTATATAAATTTATATAATATATTGGTTGGCTAATTTGTTAATTTTAAAGCTTTCATTTAAATTGAATTGGAACTTTTTCTTTGCAAAAAACTTCAGTTTTCTTGTATGAGTCTAATTGGCTTACATTAGAAAAATTGGTATATCAACATCCGTAAATCTAGTGCTAAAACATTGAATATTTCAGTTCCAATTTGCTTGCATTCTACAGTTCTTTTTATTTGTATAACACTTCAATTCAATTTATAGCAACTTACAGTTTATAATTGATTAGTGCAGTTTGTTTTATTGTTCAGGTTTTCTATTTCTAAAGTTTTAAAAGCCTCTTTTAACGATCATTGAGAGGAAGAAAATCGCCCAACCCTCTATAGTTTGAATTTTCTGTAGCATTCCAAGATCACTTGAACGATAGCACATTAAAAAGTAATTGAAATAGCATTATAAATAATAGTATTTCACTCGATTTTGAAATATTGGATTGTAAAAAATTCCATGATTTTTAAGTGCTGAGTTGTATTATCTGAGAAAGGTAAAAAATTGACATGAAATTTTTATAATTTGCTTCTACTTGCTAAATGAATTCTACAGATAGACCTCTGATCAGTGGTATTATTAATTGCCGTTATTAATAATTGATGGTCGCACCTACTGAAAATTGTCCTGTTATATTTGAAAATACTAGATAAGTATGACAAAAAAAAAGAATAATAGAAAAAGGGAAGTCTGATTGATACAACCGTTTACAATTTGTAAAATGGACACAAAAAGTTAAAGAGAAAATGAGACATTAAAAAGTTTGGAATTTTTTTTTATATTTGGAACTAGTCGTTTTGACCACTTGTTAATTAACAAGTATTAATTTCTAAAGTAAATTACTAAAAAATGCCCAAAGTTCTAGGCGTTTCCCTCACATGTTATGGCATCGCCAAGTGCGCATTTGCACTTGTAAGTAGATACCGGTTATCCTGTAATCCACCATGAGTTCCAGTTAATCTACTTGGTCAGTACGTTCATTGTAACAGACGTAACAAACGGCAGCACGTGTTATCAACTTCATAGTACCAACCCCTGAATTATAATATAAAAAATTGACAATCACGTTGAAAATTAACAATAAAAAATATTCTCATCTCACTCCACCTTCTCCTGAACCTAAAACCCTTGCACAATACAGTCGGCCCTCGACTTTCGCACATAATAGGTCCCTGAAAATATATTCGAATGTTGAATCTTCGAAAGTAGAGATATAGGAAAAATATTAAAAATTGTATGTTAATGTAGTTTCTTTGTGAACTTGAGAAACTCTAACGTCATAGTAGATAATACTAAAACCGGTATTACAATATCAGAAAATCAAAATCATCAGCACTTCGTGGCAGTGACCGCATGGAAACAAACATTTTTTGAAAAAGCGACAAAAATCTTTAATGAATTGAATTTTTAAAAATGTACAAACTAACAAATTCTGCGAAAGTAGAATGTGCGAGAAATGAAGGCTGCATATATGTTCATCCTTAAAAACTTTTTCACCCAACAAACTCCTATCTATTATTACATTAAAAAAGGTCAATTCCATTGCAGGTTTCAAAAATAGCATTTCTACCGAACGAAATATAATACATTACAATCAAAATGAGTTTCTAAAATTCACACGAAAAAAACTATATCAGAATATTCCTATATAACGATACGAAATTCCTTTACACTTTACAAAATACAGCCGAGACTTCCTATTGCTCCGCGAGAGTCCAAATATCGACAGGAGTATAATAAATGTCGGGTTGAACATGATTCATCGAATCGAAGGCGTTATCAAAGCGACCTTGGCGAGGGGACAAAGAGAAGAAAGGTGAAGCGTGGGTGGCGGCAAAAGAGTAAGTACTCGTGAATGTATACTTATTTATTGACGATAAGATACGACCAGCACGTCGAACACATGCGTCCACGCACACGAAGAACACGAAATTGTAAAACTAGTATAAAGAATCTATCACCAACGTTTAACAATTGTCGACCAATATTCGTATAATAAACGACGTACAACAAGAAACTAATGTAAAATTCTCACAAAGACTGTAAAATTCGTGTAAACGACGAGGTGGAACCAATGATGAAACATCAAGGAGCGTTAGGACACGAGTATGAAGAAGGATAAGATTTTAGGCAGCAGACGAGAGTGTCGAAACAACGGCGGAACGATGTCAGGAGGACAAGCACGTGAATTAAGCGACGCTGGAAATTAACCCCCTTAACCCACCCTCTGGATTTACTCCAGGTGCTCGTCAGTGTCCGACCCTGAAACTGGGAGCGTCGTAAACTCGCTCGCTCGTTCGTTTTACTGTCGTAAGAGTACTACCCCTTGGAATCTCGCGTGGTTCCACTCCGATGCCACGAACTGCAAGAATCGTAATTAAACATTAACAAGAGCAAAGTGTGACTTCAATTGTCTGGCTGGATTTTAACGTTAAATGATTCCTAATTCTTGCTGTTTTCTTCGCTTCTTGCGATTGTCATTGAAGAAGGGATGAAATAGTAAGGTGAAATTGTACGGTTGAGAATTCTTGGTAAATTGTGATGTTTTTGCTAACGATTTGTAAGTCCTCTGTCCAGCTGCACTGAACACAATTTTTTAGTGTGATTAATATTTTATATATTAAATTTCGGTGTTGGAATTCAACAATGATCTTGTATGTTCATTTAAATATTTGTCAAAGTCTGTAGTGATTTCTGTTATTAACCCCTTAGTCTACGACAACGTTTGACACTCGTGGAGCGGAAAATGGGATAGGAAATTTTGAAGTTTTTCAAAAACTATTAAATTGAAAATGTCAGCCGGTCGAGAAACTGTCTCATTATTTCTACACTATTAATATTATATTCAGCTATACGAAATATCAGAAACCAGTGAAAACTTTTAATTTCAGGAATTGATTTTGAGTTATTGCACATCTAATCAGAAAAGAAATCGTAGGCCAAAGGGTTAAACGAGAATGAATAATCAATAGTAGGATATTTTTCAAAATTATTTTTCTTTTTCGATGAGAAATTGGAACAATAATTTGGATCGCAAAGGGTCAGAGAAGTCGAGGAAGAACAGTAATTTTACAAGGCATTTAAAATTTTTTGTATTTAGGATAAAATTGTAAGTAGATCACTAAAATATCTGTCGAAATTGATCAAAAACGTGACCACTTTGGAGATAATATTTTACATTATTGTGCGTTGATATAAAGAAAATAAAAAGATTCGTTTCTTTTTAACGTTCTTTTGGCACTTCAGATTTAGAATCGTCAAAACAATTGTAAGGGGATTCTAATACGTCATTTGAGATTATCACGCAAATATCTTACACAAGAAATCTAAAAGCTGGAGTACACTCTTTTAGTGGCGGACGACAATATGTCGTCGTTAATAATAATGCTAACGCTGGGCAACGTAGGCTTATTATTCAGTTTCGAATACGATATCAGTAATTTGAAGACATAATTGTAAATAAACAACACCTTTATTTTGCATGTTCTATATCAAACTATGGCCAAATGACTATTATTTCTATTCTCAACTACATTTATCATTAATTCAATCAAGTTTTTCGTTCGGCATTAAAAAGGTCAAAAGTGTAGATTCTACGCGAAAGGTCTACAGTAGTTCGAATCGATGCATAGAACAAAAATAGAACGTATCCAAACAGACAAGATTTATAACAAAAATCAAATGACTTCTACTGAAACGAAGATGTCGGTTTTTCACATTGCCACCGAAATTCACCCTTTTGATAACAAGATACAAGTACCATGTTATTAAGTCTTACATTTCCAACTAATTTCCACACGCTCTCATAAGAGTGTTACCATTATCATAGTACCTGACCATCAACCTAAACTTTTATTGTATCGAGCGATAATCAAGTAGTTCCTGTAACTTTATAGTTGAGCATTATCACGATATTTTATTCCGTTTGTTTTGTTAAAGCTCTTTGACTTAATCCTCTTAGGATTCCAAGTGTCTCGCTTTCATGACACGTGTCCTTGTAAGTGAAAGCTCTATTTCAAATTGAAATAATCGAGTCAACGAACAGAGAGACGACTTTAGTAGATACCTCGAGAAAATTCAAAGTAAAGCTTGCCTTTTTCAAACGTAAATCGCGTACTCCTGCGGCAAGAGTCTACAAAGGGGTAGGCAGAGAAGCATAAGAGCGTAAGAGACAAAAGGTGAGGTCAGCAAAGATTCCCGCGGCTGACTCGCTGTACTCAAACTTCCTCCAAAATCAACTGCTCCGCAGATTTCGCGAGAGGAGTCAAATTAGCACGTAAACCATCGAAGCTTTTCGTCTACGGTAGCATAATTTCATTAGAGAGCCACGGTGTTCAATTGATTCCTCCGTGAAAATCACAAAAAGAGAATCTAGCCCCCCCGGTATTCTCGAGTAACGTCGAACTAATGCGACATGCCCATTCGTATCTTCCTGCGTGAGGAAACGCATGGAAGAATGAAGCCGGTAAGTAGAGAGAAACAAAGAAAGATGGCAAACAAGGCGAAAACAAGGAGAGAAGAAGAAGAAGGGGTGGTAGAGGAGTACCGAGAGGACAGAGACAAGGAGGAAAAGAGAAGAGCAAGAGGAGCTCTCGTGAAAATTACCGCCTCGACTATACGGCCCTGAAGAGCGCGTCATCCCCTTTAACCGGGGGATTGAATTTTTCCCCGACGTGGTGCTCCTGGCACAGGGTGCGCACGACTCCGCCGGCCTGAACCCACCCCAACTCTCCCACAGCCCACTCATCCCCCGTTACCGAGAGAAAGAGAAGGGCAGCAGAAGGGTGAGGCAGAGGGGGAGAAAGAGAAAGAGAAAGGGAGAGAGAGAGGAACCCATCCCACGCCATCCCCTTTTCGCGGACAATAATTCTCCAGTCGTCGCGGAGGGTTGCCCGTGGCAACTCTTCGCCACGGCGGAGGCGAACTGACGAGACGAGCGCGATGAAATTGTCTCCTCCTCTTCTCGTTGTACGCGGTTGTAGAAGGCAAAAAATGCAAGAGCAAGGAGGGTGCGCGGAGAGGGCCGGGAGAAAAAAATAGAGAGACGGTGGAGGAGGAAGAGGGTGGTGGCAGGGGGATGCTAGGGCGCAAAGTAACGGCAGTGGGGAGGGTTCGTTGGGAATTTCGCGTATCTTCTACCCAGGGGTATCCGCGTTTAATCCTCCGGGCTATATGCAAGAAGGAAAGAGTCCTACGGGGGCTACGATTAAGAAGCACCGAGGACCTCGCGAGCGGCCTTCCTACGGCCAATGTTTTTTTAGTGCTGCCTTGAAAGCACTACTGGGAGATGCTGAAACACACGGAGGGTGGAGATGCTGATGTATCGAAGATAATCGGACGTGCTGGCTGAAATAGGGCGACGCGATGACGTTAGGATGAAGAAAGTGGTTTTACTCAGTCGCGGAAAGAGTCCCTCGTGGCCTATATGCCTTGGCACGATTGAAAATTTATAGCTTCTGTGTTTTGGACAGTTTTCTTTGTACTTTTACCTGTACTAATAATCTTGGGAATTGACCATTCACGACGTGTTCACGTAATGTGTCAATTACGAGTGCAGATTTATCTCCCTTCTTCTGGCTTTAACACGTTGAATGGCACTGGTATTTCGCATGGTTTCGACGTTTTCACTGGAGTTGAACTTGTTCTATTAACCCCTTGCGTTACAACTTCTTTTGTGATCGAATCAACAATAATTCAGAATTAATTGTTGGTATAATAATATATCATTGATTTCGGATATACCGGTATAAGTTAACGCATTATTAATATTACAGAACTAATCGCAACATCACCTAACCTACTGATATTTTCAATCTAACGGTTTTTGAAAAACTTCAAAATTTTCTATTCCCTTTACTGCGTCGCGTGTGTCACACGTCACTGTAAACAAGGGGTTAAAGTTACATCGTTTCAAAGCAGAAAACTTAAAGACAAAATTGAAAATGTAGTCAGCGGTGCTTTACATTTTCATTGTTAATATTTAAATAATTAATGCATAAGAATATTTAGAAGTTTTACAATTTTAATGTCTTCTGACATTTCATTGAATTGAACAGGGGTCACCGATGACCCGTATGAGATTCAACGTGTTAACTAGCGCTAACTAACTTACTGTGTAACTAACTTTTTGAGTTGCCAAGACTATGTTGTATGTTCACGCCTACTAGTTAAATATTTAAACTTTAGAATTCGTAGTTATAAAATGCATCATGAACAGATTTATAAGATACGTTAGTTATTTAACGCTTTCATCCCTTAGCCGACAGCTACGTGTGTTACTCTTGGTGCCGTAAATGGAATAGGAAATTTTGAGGTCTTTCAAAAATTATTAAATTGGAAATATCAGATGGTCATGTAATTGTTAAATTATTTCTATACTATCAATACTGCGACCAGTTAGACGAAATATAAGAAATCAGTGAGAAATTTTGATTTCAAGAATTAATTCTGAGTTATTGTCCTCACAATCACTAAAGACATGGTATGACAAGGGGTTAAAAACGGTCTAACAATGACTCAAAGCGAAGTACTTTAACTCTTAGTAATTACATATGTACGACAAAATAGACATTTATCTAATGTACCAGAAGATAAGATTTATCTAAGAAAGATCAAATAGAAAGTATCTTAGTTTCGCCTATTTGCTGATTACCACTCCGAAACAAATAAAAAATCCGACGTGTTAACACTGTTTTGTAAACACTCAACAGTTTCACAATACTGTCGCAAAATTAAGTTCAACCCACCCCCACAGCAACAATCAAATAATACAATAAAACGACAAATCAATCTTTCCTTGGATGAATATCTACCCTCCGTCAAAAATTCATATCACTCCTCAAAAGCAACGTTTTCAAAACAAAGAAAAAAAATTCGCTAGATAACGCTAATGATAATGGCGAAGATTTGAAAAACGAAAAAGAGTAGGTTGAAAAGGAAAAGGGAAAAAGAGCAAGTAAGAGGGAGACGTGGAGGAAGATAAAAGGGGATCTTGAAAAGGTAGCCAACGTGTTCGCTTTGACGGATCCCCGTGTCGCCTCAACGACCAAGCGGATTAGCGCCGGATCGTGAGCGTTCGCCCGTAACGAAGCGCTCCGCGAAGCGCCACGGTAGCCGGCAAACGCCGAAACGATCGGAAGAACGGGAGAAAAACAGAGAACCGGAGAAAGATGAGATTCGTGTATCCGGCGTATATAATTCGATAGCGGATCGACACGCGGCTGGCCTCGGCTAATCCAATGGAATATTTTGACACCGGTTCGCGCCTGAATACACGAAAAGAAGAAGGATGAAAGGAAGTCGCCCGGAGCGACGACTGGCAGAGACGACAAAATTGGTGCACGCAGAGACTCTTTGACCGAACCGCTGGACAGCACTTTTGATCCCTTTCAGTATTCTCCTTCTAAAGCGGTCCCGAGTAAAACTAATCACCGGAGAAAATGCTCACGTAAATGGCAATTCAATTAACAATACCTACGATTAATTAGCTCGTCTTTTCTCAAACTTCTACAACCAGTTTGAGTTACTATAATTCAATGATATAATCTGATTTGAACGTTTCACCGGAAACAAACTGGAAAGTTAATGAGAAGGGAACGCGTCTCGACGTTTCGCACGTCTGATCGACAGTGTTGGAGTACATCGACATGATCTTATCGACAATCGAATAGACACCGTTGGAAGATTCTCTCGATGGAGAACCGTAACATATAAATACCGAGGCTGAAGTCTCCTAATCGTCACTAGAGTCCTAAACGCTGCGTAATGAAAACGAGTTAACCATGAGCCCGCGGCGTAGCTCGCCTCCTTAATTTATCCGCAAATGATTATACACGAATGAGGTACCGCTGCAGGGTTCTTCTATATCCATTTCATATAAAGAGCTTAACGAGCGGATTACAGGAGAAACCATCGTCCCAACAAAAGGGAGACGCGCTGCCGATTTGATATGGAACGCCCCGTACTAAATGCATATCTCGCATACACGAGTGCGAAGAAGCGCATACACACTTTTGTGCACGAGCACGCGAGAGCACGTGTACATTGCACAGGCGCACATCGAATATACACCAACGTACACACTAGCCTCTGGGCTGCGTATGCGCACTATGTGCATACCGTGCAAGTACATACATGTATGTACGCGGTACTGTATACGTTCCGAGTAGCATATAGTGGTACATAGAGTACCTTACATGCGCGTTATGTGCACACAGGTATCTACATATTTCTGCACACACGCTTACGTTTACACGAACGTGTCTACTCTTGTTCAACTATACGTGATAGGTGTGTGTCTGTGTGTGTGTAATATGTGGAGGAAGGGGAGGGAGACGAAGGGAGAAGGAGAGAGAGAAAGAGACAGTCGGATGGAACGAGAGAGAGCCAGGGTCGAATGATCAGCCATAAACTGAGTCAGCGGGGATAGTATTGTCCTCTACCTCCCCTCAAGCTGCTCCCTGCGTCCCCCTTTCCACCAAGTCTCAACCACCCCATGATTCCACCTCGTCCGCAGACGCGACTTCGTGAGAGGAGAAGGGGAGCGGAGAGTATGCGCGCGCGTGAGAGAGAGAGAGAGAGAGAGAGAGAGAGAGAAGGAGGGAGGGAGGGAGAGAGAGAGATATGAAGAGGTAGAGATGACGCCGTGAAACTATCGTACAGTACGTGTCGTCGGTAGAACTGCTATATTTAGAGTAAGACGACGTTTCATCCTGCTGAATCTGAAATTCTACTTATTGGCGATATTAATCATCGACGAGGAATGAAGTTTTTATCTGACCTGTAATTGAGATTGATAGGGACGAGTCGTAATGGACGCCCTGGCACAGTAGGTTGCAGGAAATTCGATCGCGATGACATGGTCACGTGGGCGAGATTTTTGTACGGGGGTCAAGTTGTATTAATATCTCGTGGACGCTCGTGTATTGCTGTCGTGATTGTTTCGTCATAATAAGCGTGCCAGTAAATTGCGGAAATAAGTTTTGGATGAGAATTGATGTTACTTGCTTGCGAATTAGGGACTTTCCATGGTTTTCGATTGTGGCTGTTGGGATTAATGGAAATGGATTTGATAGTATGCTTTTTATTGATAATATTGCTTGTGTAGAAATATGCAAATTTTATGTAACTAGTAAAGTTCTGCTCGTCGTACAGGGAAAACGATTCACCGATTTACTTATATTAATTATATAGAAAAATATTGTAGTAGTTTGAAGATTAATATGAGTCGATGTTAACGAAACGGTTTTATATAAAACTAATATTCAGGATTCTCTCTTTTCGTAAGTCCTCCTATATAGTTCATCAATGCGGTCTTCAATCTTGCCTACATTAAATTATTTTATGTAGGTTTTTTCCATGTTACATTTTCGAATAAGCATATTTTTAATCGTGCAATTCTCTGTAAGAATAACTTCTAAATTCTAATCTATGAAAAGTAACGTACAACTTGCAAACGAGAGAAAGGTTATAAATCATTTCACAGTTATCGAAGTAACCAAGTGGAGCTTATTATTTATTCCACAATATTATCAATATTACGAAATCCAGTTCTTATCCAGTATCTTATGTAATTGAGTGCACAACTGAAATAATACTAACAGAGCTCTACGTTGAACCATAATTCAGATGTTATTCGAAGTAAGCATATTAAGTTCCTCATTCTCCTACATAGTCGGTGCTGCAGCACGGCATAGAAAGACGGTACAAACGAACAGAAAATCCTGAGCCGTAGACAGTTAGTTATAAATTATGACACGTGTACTCTATAAATTTAATCTAAATTTAGCGGTAATAAGTGGATCCACTCGGATGCATCAAACGGTGCAACGCCGAATGTTCATCAATGAAAGACACTGTACAGTTTACCGCAGTCCCGACGCTCGGTCGAGCGTCACCGCTCTGTTTGTTCCGTTTTGTCGCGCTACCACATCTCACTAGGTGCACGAGGATATTTTAGATAGAAAACGTTAAGGTTAGGTTGGCTTCGACTAAGATCTTCGTACGTCATGGTCCATACTCCTCTCATATTCCATGCTCCTTCTGATCGACGCACGACGATAACCTTCGTTTACACTCCTCCACGGCACATGTGATGCTTTGTGGTCCCCGTTAAATTACATGTATGTACCAAATTGTTACAATTATTAGGGTTGAGGAATGGGTTGATATACAACTTAGTCAATGAGTTTTTTTATTACAAACTTCAGTTAGGGATGTCTGAAAATCAAAATGCTAAAGTCTTTAATGATCAGGTTCTAGGTATTTTAGATTTCTAGTTTCTTGGCTTTTTAGATTGTGAATTAAGGGATGTTTTTTTATATCTTGTTTGCTTATTGTACAGGGAAAATAATTTGCTATTTTTTTTCGTCGTGGCGTTCAGAAACTTGTATTTTCTGAGGATATGTAAGTCAGATACATCATTTAAAAGACGGAGATGAAGTTCTTCCAGGGAATCGAAGTTACGGAATGATGAGTAACTGTCTATTCTGGTTAGTCTTACAATTAGTAAGTCAAGTTGATTTGAACGGAGAATAAATGATAGTGTTATCATATATTACCAATCATATATTACCAAGGAAAGTTTTCATTATGACGACCTAATCGTTCACAGATTCCTAACAAATCAAAATGCAATTTGAATCAAACCAAGTAAAATTGTTATAAAGAAAAAGTAAAAAAAATTGTTTGTTTTAATAGAAAATAGACTACTATTTCTATATGGAAATTTTATTTTTTAATACTAAATAGTTAATAAGGTCAGGGAAGGGTCTAGAGCCTTGAGTATCCTTTTTTAAGAATCGGATAAAGATTAAGAGTCGTTTTAACTTCAAGCAACGTTCCAAACTTAGCATCGAAAAAACTAATTTCTCAATATCAAAAAACGCCGTCAGTCAACTTCAAACTCAATATTCACAAAAAGGCAAGAAACATATTAAAATAATAATTATTATTACTTTCCTGCAAATCCTTTTAAAAATAAAAAGTCAAAAATAATTAAAAACAACTAGAACCAACTCTATAAAATTCACCACAGGAAATTGTAAAAAAAAATAATCTAAAAAGGAGATTCAAGAAAATGAAAGTCCTATCACTCTCATTCCCCCACTATAATTCTTTGCAACGAAGCTCACGCCAACCAAACAGCTCCAAAAAGATCTGCACTTTCTTAATTACAAAAAAAAACCACACGAACACGCAATTTTAAATATTTTTCGGGTATTCCTCTACTTTCCAACAATCAACACTCGCATACATTTTCAGGAACCAATTATGTGCAAAAGTGGAGGGCCGCATGTACCATATTAATTCAAAGTATTATCATTTTCATATAATAATTTCAAACTTTTTGAATATCAATCGACGTCGCTGGATGATAATCAGCAAATCAATTTCCTCAGATCAAGAGATAGTGCACACTCACAGAAGGCAGAGAGAGAGAGCGAGATAGGGGAGGACACACAACTATGTTGGCTCGTCGAAAGTACAGGGTGTTTCAAAAATATTTGTCATGGCTTTCAGGGGTTGTTCTACACCTCTGGATCGATGGAGATTTGCGAAAAAAACTTGCCGCAAAATTCGGGAAAGGGTAGCAAATTTTTTTTATTGGCTCATCGTATTCGTCTTGTTACGTAGGCAAAATGTCTGAGAGGAACCATGGGTCAAAAACGAACCGTTCTCTCACAAATTAACTTTTAATTGGGCCTTACGATTAAAATTTCGCCCATACGACAGCCTTCGAGTCGCCGACCTTTCGAAAGGAAACACATGAGATACCCTTGCTAGCTCCAATAGTTGAAACAGAGGCAACATAATTGAAGAGAGAAAAAAAGACTAGAAAATGTCAATGACCTGCGTTCGGTGTCGGGTTCACTCAAGGGCCCACCCGGGAAGAAGAGTATAAACACTTACACTTCTCTTCTGGTTCGGTGACACAGTGCCCTATTTTCTAGCTTCGTTTACGTCGCCTCTGCTTTAACTATCGGCGAAATTTTAATCGGAAGGCCCAATTAAAAGTTAATTTGCGAGTGAACGGTTCGTTTCTGACCCATGGTTCCTCTCAGACATTTTACCTACGTAACAAGACGAATACGATGAGCCAATAAAAAAAATTTGCTACCCTTTCCCGAATTTTGCGGCAAGTTTTTTTCGCAAATCTCCATCGATCCAGAGGTGTAGAACAACCCCTGAAAGCCATGACAAATATTTTTGAAACACCCTGTACTTTGCAGACATCTGAGAGGAGCGTAAAGGCAATGAGTGTGAACGGGGCTTAAATCGATCACCGTGAGCAGGAGCGGCCCAAGAAACACGCCCGGTGCATAGCCCGAGGGACGGTGAGCAGTGGCATGCAACAGGCCACTAGCTTCATAGAAAGAGAGGTCCGTGCGCGGCAAGACCGTTCCGATCGCAGTACTTACGGTGGTATTTATGCTCGCTCCTTAAACCGTCCTTTCGTTCAGGATAAAAACGTTCCATTCATCACGCACACATCGCGGAAGCCAATTATCCTGCCTCATTCTTTAATTAAAACCGGTCTTAATACAATGTACGACGATAAGTGAGAATCTTACCGATACGATCAGATAAACGCGGATGCGTTTCCACGTGATGACTTCTTTTGCTGCATTTTAATTGACGTAGGAATATCCTTCTGGGTTAATTAAAATTATAGTTGCAGTGGATTTCTAAGGTCTTTAGAAGGATTGCACGGTTGGTTTTGAAAATTCTTTAGAAAATGTTGAGGTGATGTGGTCAATATTCGCTTTGTAATTGTCAGTAGTATGTTATTCTGCTTTTTTCATGGATTTTAACCCTTTGCACTCCGAGTAATTTTTACTATGAGCTATCAGCTACTCCAGGACTATTCGTGGATTTATTCGTACTTCCAGGATATATTCGTGGAAAATTGAAATTCTTGTGTTGTCATTAAGGAAAAACGTATACATTTAAAAATTATGTTTTACAAAATGTAAAAATATATCAGATTTAACTCACAATGGAGTTACCAGCTTCTATTACAATGTCGCCTCTGCGGCGACAACGGAATGACAATGCATTTGATTTTATTTCCTGATCATTTAATACCGACTTTCCAATTTCATAATGATTTTGTAATATCACCTAAATAACCATCACTACATATAGTTATTGATATCATTAAAAGAAATGAATAACAAATGATAGAAAATGTTGTGAAAATAACATTATTTCGCTCACAACAAAGTTAACAAAATAATTCGTATCGCAAAGGGTTAAGGACAACACGATTTAATTGCATGATGCCACTGTATTACTTGTCGCATATAAATGTCAATTGAATGTCATAACATCAACAATAGATTTTCAACTAAAAGATCAATTTTATTTGCAAAGTGTCCCATTTTGAAAAAAACGTCAGACTTAAAAAACAGAATAGAAACAGAAATATCCAGTTACGGTAAAATCCCACTGAGTCACAAAAACTTCCGGGTCAAAAATACATCAAGAAATACTTTTCAATCAACCAGACAACTAAATTTCCCAAAAACCGTAGATTCTCATCCGACATCGTCGACGAGCATTAAAACTGACGCGGAGGTTTATTATAAATGCTAAACACAATTTCTTTGGCAGTCGGTAGAAGCGGCCTTAACCCAATAACGTCGAATGCATTCGCGGGTCTCGACGCAGCAAAAGAGACCCGATGCACCGAGGGCGTGGTGTCCTTTTCACCCACATCGCGCGTAATTGCGAAGACTAACGAAGTTAGTGCTTCGCGGTAACGATAATGAGGACGTCACAACCCCTAATTAAGGGCCGCACCGATATCTGTGTAATGTCGTACTTGAAAATTCCCAACTGCACGAAGCAAGTAACTATGGGCCATGTGTGGAGACATGGAGAAAGAGATGATGATTAACTTTTATCGTATACAATGATGCATACAGTTGTGATTTATCGTTGTAAAAATTGTTCAGCGCAAAGATCAATCTTAGCGCAGTTCAGCGTCGTGAAACGGGGATAGAAAGAAAGCGCCTGACGCGTAATTTGTTATGGCAGTTTTTAATATACCTTTCGAGCGGCGAGTACTTTTCACTCGGACGTACTGTTTTCAAGGTGCTTTATAAATTCTAGCTATTTATTTTGTGCCACGACATTTTTACCGGCACTGCGTAAAGAGATGTTTCAGGCTAACGGGGGACAAAGGGTAACGAAGTCAAGATACACAGGGGAGAAAGAGGCAAACAGACGGAAGAATATTGCACAATGTTCAAATAGCTAGGAGAGAGAAATTTATTGAGATAGTTTTCATGACTATCGACAAGGAGACGCTTTATGGCGGTAAATGTGGTTATGCTGGGAAAGGTGCGATAGAAATTAAATATCGAGGAATTATGTTGTATGATAAAGATTATTTCATCTATAGTCTGAATTTTTGCTGTGTTTGGAAATTAGCTATATGATGGCACACTGGTGGGTGTTAAAAATAGAACTTTAAATAATGGACATAACTCTCTATGGGCCCCTGTGACTTCGAGGTAAGGCAAGACATATCTAAGTTTCTATTTTTCAAAGTCAAAGTTTTAACTTTGCCACATTTTATAATGTAACTCGCGAAAATTATGAAATTCTTTATAATCAAATATGTGAAATTTAGATTTAATCCATTATTTAACTCTTTTAGTGTCAACCGAAAAAACTTGATTGAATTAATGACAAATGTAGTTACAAATAGAAGTAATTGTCATTTGGCCATAGCTTCATACAGAATACGCAATATAGAGCGTAATTTGTATATTTCCAATGATCTGTTATAAAAATAATAATTGTAAGATCGTATGAGAAAACTAAATAATAATCCTACGATACCCGGTGTCAGGACTATTACTAATGATGATCTTCATCCGGCACTAAAAGGGTTAAAATAGTATTTTTATCATTTTTTAATTGTCCTATCGTGAAACTGACCTTCGAATACCATCACAAATTCAGACTGTAGAGAATTAATTTGATTTGTTTGAGGAACTAGAACTATAATAGTTTGCAAAGTTGAAAAAATAATTTCGAATAACGGCAAGAGGAATGTTTCTTGTTTTAACCCAAAGCAGTAGGGTTGATAGGGGGTTAAATGTTAAATTTGTCCTTTTTAAATCACTTAATTATGAGTAACTATGTCAGTGAACAAAATCTGTTACGTATTAATATATAATAATGTAATTAATCCTTCAACAGTGCTTGTCAAATATACTCGTTATAAAAAAATAATCAGTCTCTGGGTATTGACGAATATATTTGTCATAGAAAGAAATCGATTGGAATAGCGATTTTTAGCGTTAATTATGATTATATTGAGATGATACTATTAAGTGAGATAAAAATTAAATATTAATTTACTATGATCACTAGTACGAATAATAAAATTGTCAACTTCGTAATTTTTAAATATCTCGACATTAGAGCCATAACTGCAAGGAATTCTTCAACGAGTCGGATTATATTTTAGTATAAAATATGATTTTTAATTATTTAATAGTCTGAGGTGTTTTCGCCATATGAAAAAATAGAAAACTTATTAACTTAGTAAATGATAAATATAATAGAAAGTCATGGATGCATTTTGTATCCTACTTACCAAAATACTGCAGTACAATTACCTTCGAGTATTAATTAATTGTTTCAAATGACTAAAATTCGAACGTATGAAGTATCATTGTTGGCACCATTACTTTAATGTAATGTTGAAAATTTTCCACAATATGTCGATCGAACACTGATTGTCAATTACGGTGTTATGGAAAGGACATTCAATTATCAAGAGATAATATGAATTATTTCATAATTTAAGTTACACAAATATCATCCACTACATTAATCAATTTAAAAACAATAAAATTATCGATATTTTTAATTAAAGTAACTCGTTCTGCTGCTACTTTGTTGCAATTTAAATAATATTTACGGCTAATATCCTCTGCATTTCACGAGTGTACTACTTCATCGCTGGATTTTAATGATACCTGCAAGTACGCATACCCAAAATCAATCCAACCGTTGATCCATTAAACCCAGACAATTTAAATATCTTGACCTAATTGTAGGGTGGGCCATCTAACTTTTGGAATTTGAATCGGCTATAAACAAATACTAATGAATATTTTTTCAAAATTATGAGTTTATTAGAAAAATTAGACATTTTCATTTAAGAATGAAACACAACATCATTCAAATGACTGCCACGGCTGGCTCGACAGTACCTCATTCGATCAACCCAATTTTTCAGTACATTGCCGATTGTTTGGGCTCCAATCGCATTAATTGCATCTTCGATTTTGTGTTTCAAGGCATCAATCGTCTCTGGGTGGTGATTTGACCTCGTTGGATTTTTTTTTTTTTGGGAAACCGTTAAGGATAAGTGTTACGCGAGCCACCCAGAGACAATTGATGCCTCGAACCACGAAATCGAAGTTGCCATTTATGCGACTGGAGTCCAAACGATCGAAAATGTACTGAAAAATTGGGTTGATCGGATGGTGTACTGTCGAGCCAGCCGTGGCAGTCATTTGAATGATGTTGTGTTTCATTCTTAAATGAAAATGTCTAATCTTTCTAATAAACTCATAACGTTGAAAAATATTCATTGGTTTTTTTTTATAGCCGATTCAAACTCCAAAAGTTAGATGGCCCATCCTATATAAAATGGCTCTTTATATTGCAAAACTGATCCCGAAATTCGCACAATTACAAACACAACAGAAATTCCCACCGTTGCAGTGTACAACGCCGATCTTATCGCATTCCGCAATTTCTCAACAACCATAGAAATTAACCCCTTGTAACCCAGATCATAAATTCTAAAATAAATAAAAACCGAACTATCAGAATTAATTTGCAGTAATATACTAATTAGCGGCATCTCTGCGTAAGATGGTGTATTGTTTCGATAGTATGGTATGTAGCAGTGATGATACAATGAGTTAAAAGGGAATAAATATGGTCCGTATGGAATTTGTAGAATCTTTTTTAGTTTGTTACAGAAATGTCACAAGGGGCTACAAGGGGTTAATATCACCATTAACACTACATTTACGGATGTTGATATACCTATTTTTCTGAAGTGAGAAAATTTGAATCTTACAAGAAAGTTGAAATTTTGTGCAAAGAAAATAGTTCCAAATCAATTGAAATGAAAGATTTATTATTAAAAAATTTACCAACCAATATATAATATATGTAGTAATCAAATTTTGAATGAGCTAAATTAGCTCCGTAAATCTAGTGTTGAAAGCAACGTTTCTCGGTGCGATAGATCCAAGAGATATTTTTTCAAAGACAATTTAAATCCTTTTGTCTAACTACAAAATAGCACTTTATATTACAAAATTGATCTCGAAGTTTGTATAATTACAAACACAACAGAAATCCGCACCATTGCACCATACAACACCGATCTTATAGCATTCCGCAATTTCTCAACATCCATCGAAATTAATAATATCGCAAAAGACAACGTCCCTCGGTGCGAGAGATCGAAGAGATATCTTTTCAGCAAACTCGTTAGCGTCTACAAAGAATCGATCGCCATAAATTGTTGGAACTCCCAACGAACGACAATGGACAGGCCCCGAAAAATGAATTAATTTGCGTCTCTCGTTCGGAGAGCTCGGAAGACGAATCGTCGGGCGCGTAATAATTTTTCGAATCTGTCACGTCCTCACAATAACTCGGGGTTAAATTATGTAAAACACGTAGGCGTGGCGTTTGACCATTGAGCGGCGAAAATAAAGGGGAAAAAAGATACTCAGAAGAAGAAAAAAAAACAGAATAAATGTGAACTCGTTCGCGATGTCTCAGGCGCCGTTTCTGAAACAAGCAGCTTTGTCGTGCTAGTACATTTATGTGGTTTTGTAACTCGCCGGGTTACACCCACTTCTTAGTCAATAGATTTTTCCACTGAATAGCTTCCTATCTTTGTATACACATTGGAGTATCCCTAGGGAAAAGGATGACGACAAGAAAGGACGCAGGCAGGGGTGGAAGATGAAACGGTGATGCGTGTATTATTTCCACTGAAATGCTCTCATCAAGATTGTTTGGATCTGAATGAGAATTCTTCTCCCGCGACTCAAAACGCCATCCGTAACTGTTGTTGTTGAGACTAACAGTGTTTTTCGAGAATATAAATACCGTTTATTCTGTGTGTGCATATCTATGTCCTTCTCTGTTTCTCGTTACCTCTCAACAATGTTTTTCTTTATTTTGTATCTTTTTCTGTCTTGCTTTCGTTCGTGTTCGTCAAGATGAACGATAACCGTGGCACTCAGGTATTTTATGCGATGATATTGACCCGAACGAATGTTCTAGGGCTGTCAAAGCCCGGACTCAAGGGACGAAATATTTTTTTGGGCTCGTTGCCAATTGCTGACGTGACCATCCACTGTGTCAGCAGTGCACGTCAGCGACTACGAGGATGAAAAGATGGGCTGGAAATTTTCATCGATGATGGCCGAAAGAATATTACTTTTTTTTGTGTTAAAAGTGTTTCTGAATAATTTAGATGATGTTAATCGGTCGAAGTAATGCAACGATGTAAATTAAGAGATACTTGGAGCAAATTTAAGATGTAGGATCCCGAGTCGTAATATTGAACCTTATTTGAACCTTTTTCTACCCAACATTTAGGAATTAAAAGTACAAAAATAGGCCTAAATTCAATGTAAAATAAGATCCTATTTACCGCCTAAAAGTGGCACAAATTTCCCTTTATGCCATTTTAAGGCGCAAAATAGGACGTCAATTTTAAACTCCATTGAGGATTTGCATCCTATCCAGTCCCGAGTCGAAATATTGAATCTCATTTGAACCTTTTACTACCCAAAATTTAGGAATTAAAAGTATAAACATAGGAGTATCATTTTACTGAGCAGGAGTTGCAGGTTTAAATTAGGACTGTTAGTATTGAAAAGTATCATATTAGGTTCAAATATGAGTTTTTAACATGATAATAGGTTCAATATGTCGACTCGGGATATTTTTTAATCCTTCGTGGTACGAATTATTTCGTTAAATTTTGTAGTGAACTAAACAAAGATATCTTTTTGCTATTTTGGTTATTCATTCCGTTTATGATATCGATAACTACAGGTACTGACGGATATTTAGGCGATATTGCAAAATCTTTCTGAAAATGGAAAGTCGATTTTATATTGTCAGGAAATAAAATCAAGTTAAAAACTATGTCCAGCACTGCAAAACGTAGGATCGTAAAAATTTAGCGAATTTTACATGCTGTGTAGTTCATAATAGCTTTGTAGTTTGCTGCAAGTATTTTTTGTCAGCTACAGTTAGTATAATAATAAAATGACTGTAAATATTTCACAGTGAACGTTATTATTATATTTCAGTGATGCCACGATAGGCCGCGATAATTTGCAATTTTCGGAAGAAAACTATTTGTTAGAACTTAGACTT
This sequence comes from Cerceris rybyensis, assembly GCA_910591515.1. NCBI lineage: Eukaryota > Metazoa > Arthropoda > Insecta > Hymenoptera > Crabronidae > Cerceris > Cerceris rybyensis. Next base: position 13,195,293 of record OU342795.1, read on the forward strand.
TCAAAAATTCGAAGTGTAGGAAACTTATATCTTATAATTATTATTCTTAAGAAGAGATCGATGTTTAAACTTTGCAGCTGCCAAGATATAGTGTTACAGTTAGGGTTTGAAAAATTTACAAGAAACTCTATAAAATTTGTTCTCGTTATAGTGACAACGCAACAGTTTTTCATAAAAATCACAAATTATGCATCTTACAATTGATGTATGAAAATTCTATTTACCCATTATACATACCAACCATTCATAAAAAGTGCTGATTAACCGGTTAACTGCAGATTTTAGTTTTGAAAGTCCTTCACGGTATGTGGAATTGAAATCAAGAAATGATGCGTAAACACGTCGAACGTAAGGCAAATCTTATAAATTAGACGAAAAAAGGAAAACGAAACATGGAAGGATTACTATTTTATTCGATACAATTCCGTGTCAAAACGGTTGCCGTCACAAAAGTTTTGATTGACGTGTATACACGACAAACTTAGTTAACTGGTTACAAAAGTTTTAACTAGTTAACTGTGGCGACTTCTTTGGTGAGTGCACACCTATAAACGTGGTTTACAAAAATCTAGAGATAGCATGAACTATCTCAAATTATTTATACTTTTTAAATTCGTCGTAGTCTCAAAACATTCCAAAGATCTTGAGATTTACGAATATATATTTATTTTCGTCAAAATTACAATTTAAATAACCAGTAATCGCTAACTTTCACGCATGACGATTATAATCATCAATACACAAAATTCTGCCGTTCCTCCATGACGAGTATACTCGTCAATCACAGCTGACTGATTAAATATAACAAATAGCAGTCTCATTTTCTATATCTCCTTCTTCAATATTCAACAAGAAAGTAAGTCACAACGAATCAAAATATCAAAGATACATATAAACAATCATCGATACTGCTTCCATGTACCCTTGAAAATTTACGATATACACATGCGTTAATAAAACGCACCATAACTGCACATCATTCGCAATGGCCGTACAGCCTGAAAACGCAGCGTCTTACGCCGATGGAACTTTCTAATATTCATAGAAAACATTACTTAATCGTTTCTTTTAAAAACGTCACCATAAATAACCGTAAACGAGCTCGTACATCATTCGTTAATTACAAGTCCAGCATGCCAATTCCGTCGTGAAGAATAGTCGAGATATCATCCATCGAAACGAGCAATTATCTTTCACCGATTGGCGCGAAATTTATGAAAATCCGCGAGCACCTCGAAGACGCCTCGAGCCGGAGGCGTTCCTTGAAAATCATCGATAATCTGGCGTACGCATGCACCTGTAAATGCCTTAACGAGGCCCGTGCCGGGAGGTGTTAATGACATTAGCAAAACCGTCAGCCCCGAGATAGGACTTGTAACACGGCGGCTCACTCGCCACAGTAAATATTTATTCGTCGTGGTGGCGCGTAAAATTGAAAATCTTCATAATGCGGGGCCACCGCGGCGCATACTAAGTCTCGTATTAGCATACATCGCTTAAATCTTGATTCGAGTTTATGGCAGGGCCGTAACCGTCGACGGCTGCCCGGCCGAAGGGAGAAGGACTGCCTCTGAACTACTCTCTTCCAGAAGAATAAAGAAGTAAGACACCGGGGGGTTTTGCGTTATGAATATCGTATACAACCGAATTAATATTCAATAAGCTTCTACTAATTATTATAATCACTATTTACTGGAAAATGTTCGTGCGCTTTTCATTTCAGAAACGAATTTTGAGTAGATTTCAGGTGGAAATTTTCTTTTACAACGTTTAACCTCTTTGCATACAATGACGTCTGGGAGACGTCATTTATTTCATGTGCCGTCGTCGACTTTGACGTCTCCAAGAATTCAGGAGCTGTCTCCGATGGACACCTATAATATTAGGGGTACCGAAAAGTTATCAACATTTTTTTTTGCTTGCGAAAAACATTTATTTATTAAAGGAATCTTAAATACTAATCAACAAAACAATTTTCATAATTTTCTAACACTGTTTGCCAGCGTGATGGTAGTTGTCCGATTCCCTTTTTAAAAAAGTCCTTCGATTTTTTGTTGAAAAACGTTTCCTACTACGTTTTCACTTCTCCAACTTTGATAATTTTTCGGTACCCCTAACATATCGTTAGGTTATTTCATTTTTTCGCTTTTGCGTCAACAGAACTAATAACTTATTATTTTACAATGTTACTCAGTTATTGTCCATTCAACCTGATTACATGTTATATAGTAATGCAAATTTCAAAATAACATGTTCTGTTTCTAACTTTGCACATAACCGTTCAGTTGCAAAAGTTGTAAAACCATCCTGTTCAAAGCCAAATTAACGATTTGCGGACGGAGACTTTTTTAAATATTGAGAAAGAATCATTTATTTGGCGATAAAAAACCATGTTTTTATCGGAAAGTCAGGCTATTTTTTGTCTGATAATATTTCAACGTTGTATTTCAATTTTTCAACTCTAACCGTGAATATGTGCACTGGCAAAATAATCAAATTTTTTCTCAGACTGCATATATGCGCCCGTCGTCCTCAAAGGGTTAAATAGTATTTTTCGGGCGCCTCGAATTCCATTTTATTTGTGTGTCAAGGGGTTAAAATTGGTATCGATGGAAAGAAAATGTATATGAATGCTTTATGAAAATGCACGATGATTTGGTCGGGGATATGGGAAAGTTTCAAAGCTGGAAACTGTGCCGAAACGGAGTTCAGATGCGAAAAGAAAATGATTTATTGTTAGACGGATAACATGTGGTACAAGTTGATTTTTCTTTTACGTAATTAAACAATTATTGCAGCCACTCGGAATGAGAAAAATGGTAAGGTCCATTCAATACTCAGGAGGTTCATTCAGCTCTAGTGAATGGAAAGGGGTAGTTCTTTAATGGGACGTTTTACCCCGTCTTCTTTACAACCCCAATGTGGCTCGTTTTGATCATTAGTCATTTTGATCCTCGTCAAATTTGATGTCCAATAAGAATTTTTAAACTATATTTTGTGAATAAAATTCTCGATTGTTACTAGAACGTGATTTATAAGTTTGTTGAATACTAGAAGAATATCAAGCGTCATCAGAAGTCCATAGAGATTGCATTGTAAATTTCTTTTAAAGTTCGGAGTGTTTGAATCTTGAACTAAAAGTCTACACTAATTTCTAGCAGTAGCTAATAAAACGAGGGAGAAAATCGAGCAATAAATAGGATCTGTAATTCCATGTTCCCAGGAACACGCGAGGGCGAAGTGTATACTTTTTAATTAATCCCCACACCTTCATTAACATCCTTTTCATTTTATCGAAGCAATGATCGTTGAGCGAGGCTAAAGCTTTATAGTGCTTAGGAATGATTAGTATTACGCAAATATTAGTATGGAGTAAATGCACATTTTACAATGTCGTTTAGATATGTGCACGCACGTGTCTAAGTTTCCACAATTTTTTCTTATAATGCAGATGTATCGTAGCGATATTTTTTATTGTATTATTATGTATTATTTACATAATTTAAGCAAAATTAATTTGACAAATTATTTTACAAATTAAATTTACAATTTCACAAAATTTAATAAAACTTTGTATAATTGGTATGTTTTATGAATTATTAAATGTAGCGATATGAACATTTTCTTTGAAATCGTGGGGTTACGAGAACCACTGATAAACGTATTGTTCGACAAGCATACCAGTTTAAACAAAACGAGAGATTATAGTCGCGCATGTAATACAAAAACACGAGCGTTAGCCACGCGGCAAGTGCTAACACTGACATTAGCTTTTCCTATGAGCAGATTGACAAACGAAAAGCCAATATTTTCGAAAACTCCATTGGAATATTTTTCTTCTGTTTTCAACTAGAATTGTTCAGTTTGAATGAACAAGTTCTACTGTGCCAATAGAATTTTTAACTTTTTCATTTTTCTGGCAAGTTTTTGGTAAGCGAATTTGTCGAGTGCAATTTATTTACGGAGACTTTTTAGAGATGCACATTTTGATAGGAGTAAGTGATAGATATTTAATCTAAATTTTTTTTCTTTGTTTCCATTATTGCAAGAACTATCATTGTAAAATATTCTTATCATCGACATTGTAGTCTTATATCTATCGTTCTCATTATTCGATCCAAACTGTACTGTCAAAGCGAATTATAAATGATGTAAAAACATACATTTGTGGATAACTATGGCGATCTAATTAAAATTTTCTCACATGAGACTAAAATAGAAAAATTGGTTCAAAATTGGGCCTCAGTATCACATAAATGTTTCTGTAACTGCCAAATACTAAATTTCGTTAGAATTCCTTCGTCGTCACTTCCGGATCGGATTCCCGCGCAATTTGAAAACTGTAATTCCGATGATTCAAAACCCACCAAAAACAACAAACCCGCAGTAAAAAAAATGACAACGATAACTTAAAACATAAAACTAACACTCCCTCGCTGTGGAAACCATATTAAAAAGTGTCAACAAACTAAACCAACATGACTCAAACGAAGCAAATCCATTAATTTAATTTGCATCATCTAACTAATCACTTTTAACACCTACGATCTCAATCCTAAGGTTCAAACTACTTTCCCAATTTTTCGTCAGCTAAGTGACATTAATTTCAACAAACTTTCTACATTTAATCACTCATTCCCATCGAATGGCAGTAACTACTCTAACTACCCAAGAACATTTGCATAAATACACACAGTTCACCACAAAACTTCAAAGCCGAAATTAATTCCATAGAACCCTCCCAATAACGAGAACCTACATGAAGTACACCTCAACATCAAACTGCAGATCCTTGAACACCATTCCAAAAATTTCCATCCCTCTCATATAATACCTAATTTGAATACCCCATCGGCGAAAATCAAGTACACTTATCAAAAAGGAAGTGTCAAAGATGTGATAAACACCATGCACAACACGAAACAAGTAACAGTAAAGAACCGAGTCAGCTCAGCGTGCATCGCGGAAATAAAATATGGCTGCTACAGGTTGAGCATCACTGGTGGTCGCGCTGCACGACAAGTGCACCGCCCTACGTGTGTGCAACTAACTCGGCATATATACCAACGCTGCTGTCCCATGCGTGTAACGCAACGTTGAACGCGTGTGAATACGCGTACGTGCTAGTGCGAACGAAGCCGCCGCCACTCACAGTCTCTCGGCTATCTATGCACACACCTAGGTCGTCCGTGCACAAAAGTATCTTACAGACGATATATAAACATATTATAATACACGGCAAGACGAAGGGACAGGGGAGAGAACACGAACGGAGTGTCCCCGAAAAAAAAAAGTCGACGCGGTTCTCCGGGGCCGGCGTTCACGGGTATGCACGAAGCAACGCCTACGCGCTAGTCGAGAGAGTTACCTTCGAACGGGAGAGAATATAATTACAACGATCGATAAATTCTCCGAACGTGCATCAACAAACTCCATTTTGCACAAATAACGTATATTTCCGCTAACGAAGTACCCCCACCACTCGGTCCCTGCCACCCTGTAAAACGTTAATGTACGTACGCTGCCGTAAAGCTCTCCCCTTGGCGCGTCGAAGAATGGAAAGGAAAAAAAGGAGGATGTCCGTATAAGCATACGAAGATATATATGTATATACTTATAGGCATATGTATATATTTTTTTCCAACAGCAAATTGTGCGCGTCATCTAGTTTTCCGAGGGCACAATGGAATTTCAGCGAAGACACGAGATCAATGGACAGGGGTGAACGAAAAAAGTTACGGGTCGTCTAATTTCTTCAACACCGCGTACATCCAAGATGAGTACATCGAACGAAACATATATATACATACTTATATACTTAAATATATATATACATGTGTATGAGTTGGTATAGGTTGGTATATATAGATCCAACTGTACATATATGCCGAGATAAGGTATATATACTCAAGGTACAGACATGGGACCAACACGCGGCCGTATATAATGTGATATAATACACGTATCCCTCGGCATACAAGCGCAAGGGCGTAGGTGTGGGTGAAGCAAGGGAAAGGGAAGCGGGAGAGGAGGAAGAGACGGCAGAGGGAACCACGGGGAGGGGGAGGTGAGGGAATGGAAGGGGTGGGAGAGAAGGAGGAGAAAGAGGTAGAAGAGGCGGAGGAGCCGGTGCGCGGGAAGAGGAAGGCGAAAAGCCACGGCAGAACTATTGCCCGCCTGGTATTAACGAGCAGCGATGCTATTGACGTGGAATCGGTCCGGACATGGAGAAAAAGGGAGACAAAAAATTTGCAATGGGTCCTCGAGCCCTGGAAAAAAATATGCACATGAATACGATTGACCGAGCTCGCTCTCACCCCTTCTTTCGTTGTTTCTCTTTCTCTAGCGGGAGAAGAAGAGATATAGTCGCGTTAAGAGGCGGAAATCGGTCGCGAATCTTTCAACAAATACCCGGACACCCAAGGATGATCGGTACTCGAAATAATCCGATGTTACCTCAAAAGACGTTGCTCGAGGAGACGAATAATTTACTTTCCGAAAATGAAAAATCTTGCGGCTGGAAACAAGGCTTAAAGAAGTTTCATGCTTATTCGTGGAGGATTTTTTTGGGGGAAAGCCATGATTAGCATCTTATGGGGATGAAGAAGAGATATCGTCTCGGTTAGAGACAGAAATCGGTTGTGGATCTTTCAACAAGTAAAATAAAAAAATGAAATAACCCAATTTAACTGAAAAGACGTTACTCGAGGGAGAGGCTAACCCTTTTAGTGTCGACCAAAAAAATTGATTGATGAATGATAAATATAGTTGCAAATAAAAAAAAATTGACTTTTGGCGATAGTTTCATATAGAACGTGCAATATAGAGCACCACCTGTGTACTGATTTACAATTATCTGTCATAAAATTACTGATATCACATGGGGAACTGAATAACTACCCTTCTACCCTAATAACCCTGAAAGAATGTCGATGCTTATTCGGAATTTTTTGGAGGAAAATATCCTCTATAATGTTGCAGACTTAGTTTCATGGATACCAAGGGCACCCCATGGTGCAAGAAATATCGTCGTATTACGATACAAAAATCAGTTTCGGATCTATCAACAAATTCTCAAACAACCAAAAATGATCGGTACTCAAAATAACCCGCTGTTATCGTAAAAGATGTTGGTCGAACGAGAAGTTAATTTGTTGTCTGAAAATGAAAATTCACACAGCAGGGAACAACCATGAACGAACTTCGATGCTTATTCATGGAAAATTTTTTTGAGAAAAATATCGTTGCAGGCTCATCTTTTGACGAATACTACTACTACACTTTCTATGTCCCTTTGATTCAATCTTCTCGTAGCGGAAGATGCGGGCGAAAAGGGAAAGGACAAAGATTAAAACAGAAACAGAGAAAATCTAGACGTGTCTATGAATCGTACACCAAGCGTACAAGATATACCTTCGTCAGTGCGCTCTCAGCTCCGCATCGTTTCTACCTTGTCGAGGAAACAAAACGAGAGCCGGGTATGCACCCAGGCAATCAAAAGACACAGAGAGGAAGGCAGAGCCCTTTGAGAATATTAAAAAGCGTTTTTAATTATTTTCATTTTTCGTTTATTTATCCAGACTCTGAAATAGAGCCGGACGCACAGCGGGCAGTGCACCAACCAGTGCAATCTACCATTCTGCCGGTTCTTCCAGAGGGATGAAATATTGCAACGACCAATGCGCAAACGGCACAAACGACGGGAAATCCAAAGAGAAGAGAGAGAATCCTTGGACAATCGTTGCCCCTTCGAGCGTGGGACGAGTTTCCACGAAACCGGACGAATTCATCGAGATCGACCAACGTGGAATTCGTCCGGTTTTCGTGGTAGCTGTTAAGATTTTTCCAATCTTTCCACTCTTCGATAAAACGCGCAGATCATCGTTTGATATTCAAAGATTCGGTGAATTCGGATAGGGGAGGATTTTATTTTGGGGTTTAAGTGACACCACTTACTTTGTTCTATCAGGAGTAATTGGATTACGATTGCAGGCGGAGCACCGATTAAGCGATCGCTGAAAATCGATGGGTATTGGTTAGACGTACCTTGATCAAATTAAGTTTCAATTGAGTTTCGCGTTACTCGGCCATCGCTTATACGAACGTTTGTAATCGATACCGATGCAACTTCCGTTTTAGTTCTGCACAAAAGAGCAAAATCATTTTTGTAGATGCTAACTGTTCGCTTTCATCGTTGAACTTCTATTATGTTTTTGTGCGTAGAAATTATTGTAAATTGTTGAGTTTGGAAAGTGGGATTTATTGTCTTTAACCCATACAATGACGTCTGGGAGATGTTATTCGTTTTATCGTAGTTTTTGACGTCTTCGAGACGTCAGGAACTGTCTCCAATGGACGACGTATAGTATATTATTATATTATTTAATTATTTCACTTGTACATCAATAGAAATACTAATTTATCATTTTATAATATTACTTGATTATTGTCCATTCAACGTGATTGCACGTTAAATAGCAATGCAAATTGCAAAATAAAATGTTCTGTTTTTAATTTTGCACATAACTGTTCGGTTGGGCAAAACTAAATAGCATTTTTCGGACGCGTCGAATTCCGATTTACTTGTATGTCAAGGGGTTAACTATTTAGGGCTTTAAGGTATATGCACCATAAAAGAGAAGAGATTTTTAACCGATTACAGCCTACAAAGAACGATTTCAGTACGACTTCAAACCGCCTATCAGATTGTCGCTTATTAATACACAAAATACAAGTTTAATTGTGCTGAAGGACAAGGATTTTGGTGAAAAAATGTTACATATATATTTCTGAGAAATTGACCAGCCCTGCCATAAATAGTACCTGTTCTGTGTATTCTTTCATGTAGCTATTCTAACTTTCCTAACTGATGTAACTTTGTTCTCAAAATTTAGGATTTTTCTTTGCAACAAAATACTTTCATATGAAATGCATCTGGTTGAGATTCTGTTTTTATCATTTAGCACTGCATTATTATATATGCAATTAAAAAGGGTCAATGCTCTATAGAAAATTGTAAGGTGACGATACATTTTTCCTCCTTAGACATTCTCTGATATCACATTTTCAATTTTCTTTCCAATGACGTAGTTCTATTTAAAATGTATTGATTACTTAAAATGATATTATGGGGATTCACCAATAATATTGATATTTATACGATACTTAACACTGGAACCATCAACGTTGTATCCATTATATTTCAAAATGTTGAGTAAGAATTCTGAAAAAAAATTTGATTTTGACAAATCAAGAGGTAGAAAAATTAATCGGTTCGGTAATACGTATTTTGTAAAGTCAAAGTAGAATATATGCTTTATGGTTCTCCTATAAATTTAGAGAATTTTTGAAAAAAATTGAGCACTAGCCATTTTGACTTGCTTCATAGTTACAATGCTAATCCAATTAGTAATAATTATCATCGATGCTAATCATAACATGTAACTATGAAAATTAGACAAACTAAATTCCAAAGGCAAGGAAAAGTTCTGCTCATATAGAATCAAATCGTCCGCGTTGTTTAGCTTTAAGACACCGTATATATCCGTCGACTAATGAAATCGAAAGTAATTTAGACTTCACTATAAACACGGAATAATACGTTAAGTAGGGAGGCAATAAAAATTATGTAAATCCGAAAGTTATTTCTCGCTTCTTTCTCGAAATACACGTATGAATCTCGGCAGTAAATCAAAGCCACGTAATGAACTGAGTTACAAATTTAAATTAGCATTTACGTTATCTTTTCTACAACCGCATAGGTAATTACAGACCTGTCGTGATATCGTAATTCCTTTAACATCTTTATTCCTACATGTAAATACCGCTCGTATAGATAGGAGGATTCTGCCTGCTGGATCCAACTCAATGAATCCCTTTCATATCAAAGATTTTCATCTTCTCACGACTTAATGACAGTATTACTCGAAATAACAAAACCAAAAAATGAATCGAGGATGAAACCTTTGATACCTCTATATTAGATAAACTTATAAAAACATATTAACACATTGCGTACGGGTAACGAGATATCTCGTATTTTTCAAATCGATTACTTAAGACTTTTTGCTACTTTACTCAGGCAACGTAGTTTTGAATATTCTTATAACAAATATTTAGCGAAATAAATGTACATATAATGTATATAAATAATCGGATACCTGTATAAAATATACCAAATCTCTGGAGCGCTTAACACTAGAACGACTAAGCAAGTCAAAATGACTTATTCACAATTTTTTCCAATAATTCCCTAAGTTTATAGGAGACTCCTAGACTAGAAATTCTAAGGTGATCTTATAAAACACAGATTTCCGAACCGATCATATTTTCCACCTCTTGATTCCCCTTTTTTCAAAGTACTTATTTAATATATTTAGATATCATAGATTTAACGCCAGTCGTTCTAGTATTAAAAATCTGGGAGCACATTGAAACAGCAGAGTGCTGTACGCAATGTGTTAACACTTTACTGACCGGTAACCCATTAACCCTTTGCCTTACAATGACGTGAGCTATGTCAATAATATATTGCACGTTCGGTCACGAAAGAAATCGAAAGGCAAAGAGTCAATAGGCTTTTCGGACCGAAAGCTTTTGGACTTTTATGTTATTAATCGGTTGACACCGCAATTAGTAAATTATTCGAATTGTAATTTTCGAAGAGATTTGACCGTTCAAAAGTGGATAGCACGTTAAAAAAAGTAACGGTCAGCAAAGTGTTAACTGATAGAAATTTAGTAAAGTCTGGGTTAGGTAAAGTAAAATTGAGATATGAGTGGAAAATTGGTTCCAGAATTACAAAGTGCATGATGCATTACAATTGTATACAAAACAAATACAGTTCCCATTTACTTGAAACATTACTCTGTATTCATTATCGTATAATTACAATTAAAGTATTAAACTGTAATAATAACATTTCGGCTCCGTAAATTGTTTAATAACCAGAATACTCTACATGTAACCTATTAACAAGTTAAACAGCAATTTCCAAATTGTTGTAATATTTTATTGTCTGAATGTTTCAAAAACTTTCAAATAGTTTGAGAAATGTGGAATTATTTCAATTTCTCAGGTTTCTATGTCGTTAAATTATTAGTTGCCGACCTAATTCTGTAAGTTAATACACATAAATATTACTAACAATAAGCGTAATTGAGTCTCCAAACGAGGACTTTTACTCATTTCCGCTTTCGTTAACACTTTTCCTCCAAAATATATTTTGAGGACATTTAGCCTTGATGGAAGGCACAGGAAAAAAGACCTTTTGCAACCTTAACTCTTCCACTGTGTGGTAAAATTACGAATTCTGACTTAACAAATGTCTAGTTTTTTTTATGCTCGAAAACACATCAGCATGCAAACTATGTAAACCACGTCTCCTTCTTCAGTTGGAATAATCTTAGAAAACAGAAGGAGCAATACACTGTCAATGGGTTAATCACGAAAGTTGAGGTCATTCGAGCCTTCCACCACGCTGTCTCAGAGTTCTTAACACTTTACTGACCGGTAATTTTTAATATCGTACTCACTTCTGACTGGTCACTTGGCTGCAGAAATTTCCTTCATACCGATATCTCTTTGAAAATTAGAAATTCTCGTCACTGAGTCCTCGGCGCAGTAAACCACAGTGATAAACAATAATTTATTAATTGCCATGACAATCGATTAGTCAGTTAAAAGTCCAAAAGCGTTGGGTCCAAAAAGCCTATTAACACTAGATTTACGGAGCCAATTTGGCTCATTTAAAATTTGATTACTATATATGTAATATATCGGTTGGCTAAATTTTTAATAATAAATCTTTCATTTAAATTGATTTGGAATTATTTTCTTTGTAAAAAACTTCAATTTTTTTGTATGAGTTACATTGGTTTACTTCAGAAAAAAAGGTATATCAACATCGGTAAATCTAGTGTTAATAGGCTACCGGTCGGTAAAGTGTTAAAGTAGATCTACCGATGATTAATACAATATATTCCAAAACATGAAGAAAAGAGATGAAGGAGGCGAAGAACGTCATCAATTTAATTGTTCACAGTACACACGACAAATGTAGAAAATCGAAAAAGAAACAGCGTCAACAATTTCAAGAGTACTTACAATAAAATGTATAACAAGTCATATTGACCATCTTCATAAATCTAAATATGAAAACCTCTGGTTTCCAAAATCAGAAGAATCTTTTAGAATCGCTGACAGGCCGTATCCTACGACGAAGTTATCCTAACATCGTAAATCTCCAAACGTGATAACAGTTCCTTAACACTAGAACGACCGACGTTAAATTAATTACATTTAAATATATTAAATAAGAACTTTGGAAGAAGAGTAATCAAGGGGTGGAAAATATGATCGGTTTGGTAATCTGTGTTTTATAAGATCAATTTAGAATTTCTAGTCTAGGACTCTCCTGTAAACTTAGTGGATTTTTGGAAAAAAATCTGAACAAGTCATTTTGACTTGCTTGGTCGTTCTAGCGTTAAAAAAAGTGTTGTAAACTATTCACGAAATGCAATAAAATTGTCACATTCGAATTCTGTTAAATTCCCGAGTCGAAAATTTCAGCCCAAAATCCTCCTAAATTACCAAATAACTTAGGATATTTAGGTTGAATATGGAAAAATATGTTACATATATAAGAATGCAAATTTTAATTCCACAATCGCCCTACACTTGTTACTTTTTGCCACTTTTACCTAGTTTAGGAGCAATTTAGGCTTCATACAGCCCAAAATAATCCTCAGTATTCTATAATGAGGAGCTTTAGAATTGGATTGGAATTGGAGTGGCATGATCGAGGTCCAAAAAATTCTCGATATACTAAAAACTAATTTGGTTTAGGAGATTTAGAATTTATATGGAATAAATGATAATTTAATTCCAACCTGCTCCTGAAAGCTCTATTTTTAGAATATGAGTCGACAGACTTGGAACTTCTGAAATATTTTTAGGGGATGTCAGATTAAATTGGAATAAAAATTTTACCTGATCAGTCCATATAACTCCTAAAAATCATATTTACAGGATTTTGAGGCGCGTAGACACACTAGTTGAGGATTTTGAGGTTCAAAATGGGATACATAATTAAGCGGCAAATGAGAGATCAAAAGAATCTAGGATTTGAAGTTTCTTTTGAGGCTGGACTTTTCGACTCGGGTTTAGAACATTTCGTAAACAAACAAAAAAATCGATTCAAATTCAAATTCGACTTTATCCTCATTTATCAACATGATTCTTCATTCTATTAATTTACCTAGTAAGATCAACCTAAAACAACTCTGCACTATTGAGCTTAATCGATGCAGTTGCTAATCTCCAATGCAATCCTCATCCAAGAATCCGATCCAGCAATAGAACATCTATGAGCCACATTCAATTAATACCTCCAAGTTCATACGATATCTTCGCATCGAAAGGCATACCTTGCAGTTCCACGTTTAACAGATACTTAAAACCGCCTCAAATCGCGATCGACTTCATCGGCTATGCAAAGTGCAATCCGATCCTCTACCAGTAGGCGACACACGCTCAACGAGTGTCCCAAGAGGCTATACAGGGCAATGCATAAGAATCTCACGAGCCAAGACGAAAAGCAACCCCAAATCCCAAACGGGTTTAACCGAGTGGATCAAAGAGACATGAAATCCAAATGACAGCAAACGCTAGGTAGCGCCGTCGTATCCGAATAGTGGATCAATCAAAAAATAGACAGAAGCAGGCAAAGTAACGGCTTCACGTCTCGAAGGCCGGAATTCGTTAAAGCGAGTGGAAACAAACAAGCGTAAGCAGCAGACAGTCGAGGAAGCCGAGGACGAGGCGAAGAACGCTAACAGGGAGGAGGGAAGGAGTAGTCCAAGTTAGTAGCAGAAAGAAAGAGAGACAGAGGAGAGAAAGAGAGAGAGTAGTAACACCGCAACAAAGGACAATATTTGTTCCGCCGAGGGCGACGTGAACTTTTGCGCCATCGGACAATGCTATTGCCGCCAGCCATGGTACAACCGTGCGACAAAACTTTGCCAGGTTTTACATCAGGATCGGCTCGTCCTCCGCGATCTCTCTTCTCTTCTCCCTCCTCCGACCCCTTCACAGCAACGTTCCACCTCTTCGCCCTCCAACTTCACCTGGCTATGCCGGCAAGGCCCAACCCGCTTCCGAGAACGCATCTACATCTCGAGAAACCGGCCGAATTTTTATACCGCTAGACGGCGCGGGCCCGAAAACAAAACGACCGCCTTTTCTGCCAATTACGAGAAAGAGAGAGGGAGAGGGCTAAAGAGAGCGCGGTACTCTTCTACGGCGAGAGGAGGAAGAGAAAGCTAAAGGAAACGAAAAAGATCTTCCCGTGGGAGCGACCGGGGAAACGTTGGGATTTATTGCATCAATCTACAGAGGACGGAGAGTGGTTCGGGCGAAGGGAGGGATTTCGAAGAGACTAGAAAAGTTGAACGGGCAGAGGGCGGCGCGGGTTAAGCGGTGACACTTTATCGGACATCCTGTTGCGGTTTTAAAAATGTCCGGTGGTCGATTAGAACCGTACGTTTTCAAAGTTTCCGAGGGAGACGTGTAGAGGGGATGTCGGGAAAGTCGAGACTTTGAAAGATCACGGTCGGCGAAGTAATAATCCGGGGTCCGGTAGAAATTTCAAGCGTGAGATCTCGGCCAATGTAGGAACGACTTTTGTCGAGGTGACCTAACGATTTCCATGTTTGCACGTACGTATGTATATATACGTATGCCGTGAGAGGGTTGCTTGCTTGCAAAGACCTAAAAGGAGTCGGAGTAAGAAGCCTGCGGTTGAAAGCAGAAGGCTAAACCTCCGAGATATGCTGATTAAATCCTCCTTGACATCCGGAGGCATGATGGCTGTATTAAATAGTCGCAAAGAGACGGAGAACTCTGCCACCACACCCACGGGGCTTCTTAGATAAAGTAGGTAACAGTGAACGATGATATTCTAGATGGACCGTGAAAATCTTAGTTTTATCTTTGTAATGATTGTGATCTGAATGTATCGGTGGCAATTTAATTTACAAATATGCTCTGTGTCTTATATTATACCCTTTGCGCTTCGAATTGTTTTATTAACTTTTCGTCAAATAACCCATATGTAGTCTCGGAAAATTATCTATTGGTGATTATTCATTTTTATTTAATACTGGGAATAATTGTAGGTACTGCGATATAATTGTGATTGTGATCTGAATGTGTCGGTAGCAATTTAATTTACAAATATGCTCTGTGTCTTATATTAACCCTTTGCGCTTCGAATTGTTTTATTAACTTTTCGTCAGATAAGCATATGTAGTCTCGGAAAATTATCTATTGGTGATTATTCATTTTTATTTAATAATGGGAATAATTGTAGGTACTGCGATATAATTGCGATTGTGATCTGAATGTGTCGGTAGCAATATAATTTACAAATATGCTCTGTGTCTTATATTAACCCTTTGCGCTTCGAATTATTTTATTAACTTTTCGTCAGATAAGCTTATGTAATCTCGGAAAATGATCTATTGGTGATTATTCATTTTTATTTAATACTGGGAATAATTGTAGGTATTGCGATATAATTCTGTTAAAATACGAAATTATTGTTGATTTCGAGAAGTTGATAACCGAGTCGAAATATTGAACCTATTTTCATGGTTTTCACTCCTATTTGAACCTAATATGATACTTTTCAATACTAAAACTCCTAATTTAAACCTGTAACTCCTTCTCAGGAAAATGATACTCCTATTTAGCTATCACCAAAACCTTTATCCCCTAAATTGTTGGGTAGTAAAAGGTTCAAATGAGGTTCAATATTTCGACTTGCGACTGGATAGGATGTAAATCCTCAACGGAGGTTGAAATTGATGTCCTATTTTGCGCCTTAAGATGGCATAAAGGGAAATTTGTGCCACTTTTAGGCGCTAAATAGGATCTTATTTTACATTGAATTTAGACCTATTTTTGTACTTTTAATTCCTAAATGTTGGGTAGTAAAAAGTTCAAATGAGGTTCAATATTTCGACTCGGGTAATTAGGAGATGAAATTTTAAGTGTTGCAGAAAGCTGTGTCTAGTGTAGTAGATCAGATTTTGTGGATCTGCCAGTGGGACAGATACGAATTTTTTATTAAGTTTTAGATAGATATTTACAAAGGGAGAACACTCTTGATTTTTTAATGTATTGTCAGGATTATCATTATTATACGTAGAACTTATAAGGCTTAAAGTGGGGATCTCTACTTTTTAAAAGGTTTATTGGAAAACGTTTGACGAGAATTTAACCACAAGTTGGTAACAAACTGGAACCAATTTCTGCTTAAATTCTTGTAAAATTGAAATTAGTTTTAGACTACGTCGACACAATTAAACAATATCTTTTTATGATACTATTGGAATATTTTCATGGAAACTTAAATATTGTTAAGTATTATTGTGTCATAAGATCAGCCCCAACATTTAGAACGAATTAAATTCCTCCTATTTTTAACGTTCTGTTTGCAGAATTAAAACCTTTCTTATTATCAAACATACAACGATCTGATTCACTGACGGTCTATTTAATATCACAGAAGAAATCTTAAAACGCATAAAAATATCGAATTCTAAATTTTCACAAGAGTCTTTATATCTCCAAATTTCTAAATCAAATTCTAATGATCCATCGTCCAGCATCGACATTAACACTAGATTTACGGAAGCCGTCAAATTGACGGATTCCTACCTTTTTAGAAACGCCTTCCAAACTTATACATAGATACGTGACAGAGTAGATATTTCTCATGATATGTCATAATAGACAAATTACTTAACTGATCATCTTCTTTGTCGCCTGTGCCCTCTATTCCCAAAGTCCTTATTTAATATATTGCGGTGTGACAGATTTCACGCCTGTAAATCTAGTGTTAAATTCGCTCCAACATTTGCAACGAATTAAATTCTTCTTATTCTTCACTTTCTGTTTACAAAAGCAACATCCTTCTTATCATTAAAAAGATACTAATCTGATTCACTGCTGGATCTATCTCCTATCACAGAACACATCCTAAAACAACCTAAAGCATATATCAAAATAAAAGCACCTAAATCCAAATTTTCTCAAGACCCCTACATCTTCAAATTTGTAAGTCAAATTCCAATGATCCATCGTTCAACATGAGCATTGCAAACGGAAACAAATCAAAAGAAACCATCTCTTATCATCGACAAGGCTGTTAAAACATCACTTTGGAATCCAAAAGCTCCATACAATTCGATAAAAAGAAAGGGAAAAAAAACGCGGCAAACGAGCGGTAGCATCGTCGATCTAAAAACGGATTCTGCACGCGCAAGGACAAGGGATTATTCCATGCTGCCATGCTCTCTGGTAGAACCGGCGAGTTTCCAAGGACATCGAATATCCCATCTTTTGTTGGGAAAAAAAAATTGGAAGGAGACGAGATGCAAATGTATTCGCTTCACGGTGAAATCAACCGGGCGAAAGTGTGCAGAAGGTCAGACTCCATCAGCGACAGGTGATTACATATACGCACGACGCCGGAATTCAAGGTGGAGGTGAATTACCTGGCTGGGATTTGAGGTTAGGTCGGCACCTTCTCGAGTGACCCTGACTCCGCGAGATAGCCGTGCTCGTATCGTTCTTCGTTCGGTATCCTTGATCGATGGTGCGCGTGTTATGCGAAAATGCCTGAGGTTCGACGTTCGACCATGCTGGCAGACGCGTGCGGCGCCTCACGTGAGATTCACGTGCGCCCAAAATCTCGCTCGTTTCGGATACTTTGGGTCGTCTGGATCTTTTGTGCAACACAGAATTTCGATTAACGATAATCGGAACTAAAAGTGGAGAATGGAAAGTGACGTTTAACACTATTTCTACCACGGTTTTCTGTATACCTATTTCGAGCAAAAGGTGTCTTTTGACACCTTTTCGTTTGAATGCAAATAATTGTCATAACTGTTGAAATTTCAAATTATCAATTAAATGTAGATAATTTGAGGAATATATTTATTGATACATTGATGTGTATTTATTAGAAATTATTTAATCAGCTTGTAATTTCAAGCAGCGGTGTGCAGCTAGTTGTAAAGTCACTGCAGCGGTGTACGGTAAAATGTAACATGGCGGGAAATAAGCGAATATCAAAGTTATGTCACAACTCCTGTATTTTCTGTTACAACTGAAATCGGGATTCTCTAATCTGATTATAATTGATATGGTGCTGCAAAATGGTGTGCATATTTATATGTAAAATGGTATCAAATTAGGTACTGTCAAGCAATCCTTAAACTGTCAAAAGACACCTCATGGTAGACATAAGTATACCATATGCACATTTTTAGATCTACGATTTGCTGGTGGAAAATGATATTGCTGAATTAATTCAACAACTACTGTATGAAAAGACATAAAATTAATTGTGGAGAAATGATACAACTTAAAGAATAATTTTAAGTTAAAATTTGGAAGGTGTCTTTTGACACCTCTTGGTAGAAATAGTGTTAATCACTACTGAGGTTGACGATGGTTAACACTAGATTTATTGGCGATTAATCTGTTATGCTTAACATATTGTTGACCGGCAATTTTAACCAGTTAAGTGCGGAATTTAAATTTGAAACCCCCTTGGAGGATACGGAATTAAAGAAGAGCAATGACGTATATATCCTTAACCTATAATAACGTCTGACACTCGTGTCGTCGTAAATCGAATAGGAAATTTTGAAGACTTCCAAAAACTATTAAATTGAAAATATCAATCGGTAACAAAATGGTCAAATTATTTTTATAGCATTCATATTGTGTTCAGTTAGATATAATATCAGAAAATCAATGAGAACTTTTGATTTTAGGAACTAATTCTGTGTTATTACATTCGAAGTCACGAAAGAAATCGTAGGGCAAGGGGTTAGGGGTTAATTATAACATTGCGTATTATATAGATGGAATGGTAAACAAGTGTGTTATGTTGCAATGTTTAACATTGTAGTTTGATTGTTTTGCAGAAAAGATCATCTTTACAAACCACAATCATAAAAATATACACAAATAGTGAGTATGGCTTTAGCTTTTTGAGGTCAATACTGTAATATTAAATATAGTAGCAAATTCGTAAATATTACAATTTTAAAGTAATGAAATTCCATTGAATTGAACAGCGCCGGTCACCGATAACCTACGTGGCATTCAATGCGTTAACACCGGTATTTCGATAGTTTTATCACTGAAGTGAAAACTTTTCTATCAAATTCACATCTTTATAAAGCAAAAACTTTTAACACGATAAATCTTTATCTTTTTAACTCCAATATTTAAATATCCAGGATTTCGTTAAATTCATATATATTGCAATTTAAAAGATACGTGAAATTTCATTGAATTCAATGAAATGAGGTCATAGGGGTCACCGCTGACCCCTGTGGCAGTCAACGTGTTAACTTTACAATACTTAGATTTCCTCTAAAAGCTCGCGTTGCCTCAATACACAAGAATTGATTACCAAAGAGATAATCGTCAGTTCCAGTGTTAAGAATCTAACAGTTAACAATCTACTAGTTAAGAAACAAAGACAACGTCCAATTTAGCACATCGACGACCAAGTTACTTATAATTTTTCTTCACTTCGTCACGATGTCTCAACGTTCCTACGATTAGAAAGCGAGATGAAGTCAATCTCGAAGACAACAGCCCACGTAATCTGCATTCGATACTCGGATGTAACGTCTAAACAATATGACCGTTGATGATGTCCCTTCTAAGCGGATTATCGGGCGAAAATCATACGATTATTGCAGTCCTTATCGAATCGTGCGACGTTCAGGAGGGACATAAAGAGAATCGCAATGGCTAAGTAACTTTCACGGCGTCGTATATCGTGGAATTATATATTCATGTTTCAATTCTCTTCTATGCCGATTGCTTAAGTCGCGACACACACGCGCGTGGCCAATCTCCGCAGAACGCGCCCACGTGGCTTGGAGAGTTAACTTAATTACAACCAATTAAGCGTCAATTAACCGAATGGGACACGCGGCTTATGCCAGCACATGAACCGGTGGACATCTATTCCGCTGTAGGACTGTCCGTCAAATTAACGACGCGGGAATACGGTCCGCTGAGTTGAGATAGAAATGCAACGCCACAAAAACCTTTCTTTGGACGTCGAGTGGAGGCAGTGGAAAAATAGATTAACCCTTTGCGGTCTTACATTGCGGTATAATGGATGTAAGTTCGTGTCGTTATGAATTTTTTATTGAATTAATTCCAACTGGGGGAGTTGATGACTATTTTGTACTTTGAACACGTTAACGCTTTCTTCTACAATAAAGAGTAAGGATAGTGGTACAAAAAATAAAAAATACAGAAATACAGTTTGAAAAAATTGGGAGATATTTAAAAAATTACCAAGTTAGAGAATTAAGGGTATACGGTACTATTAAATTATTTTCATGTTGTCAGTTCTATTTTTAACTATCTAATATAGAAAGAAACAGTAATAAATTTTCAGTTTAATTTGTTTACCCTCTAAGTAAATAAATAAAAGCGGTTTAACTAAAAACTGTAGTATTTAATACCAATGTAATAGACAAAATTCTAATAAAAATCCAGAAAAAATGAGCGGTATAATTGATATAAGTTTGTGTCGTAATTTTTTAATGAATTAATTCCAACTGGGGGAGTTGATGATTATTTTGTGCTTTGAACACGTTAACCCTTCTCTCCTACAACAACGAGAGAGAATCGTGCTACAGAATTAGGGGTTTTAGGGATTTTTTCAAAATTGCACAGTCGAAAAAAAATTATTCTCATATTATCAGCTTCATTTTAACATTAGCCGTTTAGGCACTTTGTGACAATTTATTCTCACCGCAAACGCTCTTTCAACCAGTTACGAAATAACATTAACACTTTTCCGGAAGAACTGCAGGAGATTGTTAACTTGTGCTCCAAATAAAGAAATAAAAATTGAGTAGTAAAAAATGAAGAATTAACGTAATTAATTAATTAACCTCCTTATTATTATTATTTGATTGGTAATATTAACTTAACCCCTTGTTGTACCTACAACAACGAGTGAAACTCGTGATGCGATCAATGGAATAGATAATTTTGAAGTTTTCCAAAAACTATTAAATTAAAAGTACCACTGGGTCAAGATACGATCAAATTATTCCTATAGTACTAATATTATGTTAAATTATACGCTATATCTGAAATCATGGACAAATTGTTATTTCAGTAATTAATTCTAAGCTTTTGCTCAGTCAGTCTCCAAAAGAAATCGTATAGCAGGAAGTTAAAAGAACAGAATTCTAATCAAAATCCCTCCAAAAAATGAAATGTTTCCATCTGAAGCTTGCTACGTGCCAAGACAAATTTTTAAATGTTAAATTCTAAACGACAATTTGTAGGTACTCATGTATCGTTCACCACGAAGCTAAAAATATCTTCGGCATTCAAGAAGC
The DNA here is from genome assembly GCA_910591515.1 of Cerceris rybyensis. Taxonomy (NCBI): domain Eukaryota; kingdom Metazoa; phylum Arthropoda; class Insecta; order Hymenoptera; family Crabronidae; genus Cerceris; species Cerceris rybyensis. The sequence continues at coordinate 13,216,754 of OU342795.1, forward strand.
GAAAAGTCGACGCGACAATTAATCATTCCTTTTGGAAGCAACGATCAAGAGCAGGTAACAAGGGGACGTAGGAAAAATCCCAATTATAACTTGAGAATAAAAAACGTCGTCACGTTAACCGGCGAGAAACACGCCTGAAAACGATCGATTCAACTCTAAATATAAACGAAGCAAAGAAAGGGAATAGACGGAGCAAATGTGGAAGAACTACGGCGTGGAAGATAATCGAAGAGTGTGCATGGGCCAATGTAAGTGCGACGTCGTGCTTAAGGACCAGCTGAATGACGGAACGATGAAATAACTTCACGCGCGAAAACCAATCAGTCAGATTGTCACCAGGAGATTGAGATCTTCGAGATTCTCGAAACCGTCGACCCCGCGGAAATCGATTCGACGATGGCGCAAAGTAAGCTGCACAGTGGTCGCGGAAACGAAAGAAGCGTTTGGAGAGTCATTGTGAGGATGGCTACTTGAAATAAGTCTTTTAGAAAATTATATCCACAAGTAGAAATTCTATGGTGGTGATGATGAATTGAAAAATAATTTATTGGTTTTGCTGGGTGGTATGTTTACGTGTTTCTTGTGTGGCAAGTCGAAGAAAGTGAAATAGGGAGAGAGAGGGAAAGAGAGAGAAATAGAAAGGTCTATCAGTATGAGAAAAGTGCGAATGTGATTAGGTGTGTATGATAAGCGAATTAGATATTGATGTTAAGGAAGTTCGAGCGTAACTAATGACTCCAAATAGTAATTGAATTTTTCTGTATTCTCAATTCTTGTAATAGTAATAAAAATTCATTATTTCAATTTATAATAACATATCTAATCCAAAAATTGTTAAATATTATTTATTTAATTAACAAAAGTAACGAAATGACTACGTGACTTTTGACTCATCCGTTTGAATAAGATCTGGCAACAGCGTATTGTTCTTCCTATGTACTATAGTTAGAGAGCGCGGATGGAGCATTATCAAATTTAAGTGTTTTAGTCCATGAGTGAATGGAAATAGTTTGCAAAAATGCACAGATTTAACGGTCGATTTTGTAAAAAAAATATTGTGAAATGGAGACAAAATGTTATCAAGAGTAACAAAGCTCGGATTGATTGCAGGAACAATAATTTCAAAATCAAAAATTGCAATTATTGTAAAAGAAAAGAAAAAAAAATTGTAGGTAATTATTTACATTTTTATTTAATTTGAGGTTATACTCCCGTTTTCATACTGACATCGAATATTTTAGTTTTTAAAAACATAAACACAGTTGATTTTCTTTATAATATAATTATTGTGATATTATTTTCATTAATTTATAACTTTATATATTTTATTCATTCATTTATTCAAGAACTAAAATTATTCTAATTTGCTTCAAACTACAATTTTTTAACTAAGGTGACAAAATAAATTTTCTATCTTCTCTCTTTCTCTCTAACTCTTTTTCTATCCTTATACTTTTCTCAGCTGTTCTCGCAGCATTGCCAAACGTTCAGTAACGTGTACGGCTATCAATAAGCATGAGTAATAAATAAAGTTTATGTTAAATTATCAACGAAACTACATCGATAAGGTTATATTATTGAAATCTAATCTTATTCTATAATTATTCAAGTTTTTTACACATAGTTTTGTTTTCCTTAAAGTTGGGAGGTTAATATCGAAAAAAATCGAAAAAGACGCGAGTACAGCTTATCAGCCATTAGAGCCTGTGTATAAGGACTTGAAAAATGTAATTTTTAACATTTTTTTTCAAAGAAACTAGACGGAGGATCGTTTTAAAATTTTTAGAATATATCAATCGAGTATTTAATTACATGTATACAGAGTTTCAAAGCTTAAAGCTGGAAAAAGTTTTTTACATTAGATTCGCTCGAAGTTCCTTAAATCTGTAGGATTTTCAATGATATGTGTCACTTCAAATATTAACACTAGAAGTACCGATATTAAATCTTTTATATTTCAGTATGCTAAATAAATACTTTGGAAAAAGAGGAATCAAGATGTGGAAAAAATGATCGATTCTGTAATCTGTGTTTTATAAGATCAACAGAGGATATTTGCTCTACGACTCTCGTATAAACATTGAGAATTTATGGAAAAAATTTTGACTTGCTTGGTAGTTCTAGAGTGGAATTTATACTATCGCCGACAAAAATATAGATGTCCTCTAGAACAGTAGTCGCCAAAGTGGTGGTCCGCGAGAAAATTTCGCTGGTCCCCAGAAACATGTGGAATATACTTACTCATCACGTTAAGTTATGTGTTAAGATGCATTGAAACATAATTTAATTCATACCAATACATTTTATGTGTTTTTAGATCACAATTTTTTTTTAAATATATTTAACACTTAAAAAATCCTATTAGTGGTCCGTGGGATTTAAATTATGAATTTACTGATCCGTGAGGTCAAAAAGTTTGGCGACCGCTGCTCTAGCATGTGTTTTGTTCTGATTCGCCTGACGCATAGAGACATCCCTCGTTCACACGTCATTTTTTAGTCTAACGCGCTACTGGCCTAAACAGACACACATTTGTTACGTCGTCATGTGAACGACGAAAGAAATGTTTTGTCTTCGGTTGTTATTGGCAGAGCTTCAGGTTTTTAGAAACGACATGGTGGTTACAAGTATTTTCGTCCATGATATGAGCGGTTCAGTGCACAAATCGATTAACTCCACTTTTTGATAAATCTTAAATTTAAGTGTCAAAGCACTTGGTATAGTCATAATTTTTTATATTTATGATAACTTTCCTGAATGATGAAGATTAACACCATTAAATGACAAAATTTTTTTGGCCATTGAATAATAAGTAATTTATTTCAGAGGCCATTTTGATTAACTCCATACTCTAATGCGAATCGTTGCATTAAAGCAACTCAAATGCACTAGGAGGCGATGATTGGTACAATATAATCAAAACTTGTAAAGAGAAACCGCTATTTAATGTTATTCAAATGACCCACTAAGTTTTTTTTTCAACAAAATGCAATCATTAACAGAACAGTAACCGTCACAGGGTTTCCAGCAAATTGGCTCAAAATACGCTGGATAAAGTTAGAAAGGTCCAAACCATACCTCATACAATTCAAATGTGATTATAATGAAGATGCAGAATTTAATGTCATTAATATTAGGAAATATGTAGCAGGTAGACCAAAAAGTTTCAAAAATGTAGATCAGCCTTTATTATATTCTAAAGGTAGATCTGTGACAACGGAAAAAGGAAAGATATCATGAATCTGCTAAAATTCATTCCTCCTGTTAACCATGATTATTATAAAAACTTGACAACAACTCGAAATGATAAGTCCTCACATGCAACTGATGAAGAAGACTATTTATATTGCTGATGAATCACAAAATAATATGTTATAATAGAACTGTCAACACTCATTTTTATGGAAAATCTGCAATAAAAGTATATAATAACTATCTATTTCTATAACAAAAAACTTGGAGATTTAAACACCGAATTCAACTTTATTACTTTTTTCAGTTGCCAAATCGATTAACTCCGCCAGCTACATAAAAATTGTAGCATTACTGACGCTTATTTTTTGGCTATTCTTTCTTATTAGTTTTATATACCGTTAGATGAAAGCTATATCTGTATTTATGTATTCTACAATATATATTTGAATTTATAATATAAAGGGAATTTTAGAAAACAATGTACGTTATTTCGTCGCATTTCTCGACTTCTCATTTTATGGAGTTAATCGATTTGTGCACTGAACGGCTCATATATCAAGAGGTACCAATTTAATTGGTTGTATCTTCAAAACTACTGAAGAACGCCCCTTTACGGTCCTATGTCGAGCAGTACTCAACATCTTGATTTTATTTTCTGATTTACCATTTTACTGCCGGACGACGATGTATCGTTGTTAGCAATAACTAACGCTGGGCATCAAAGCGTTATTATTCGGTTTCTAATATGATATCAGTAGTTTTATGACAGACAAATGTAAATAGACAGTTTGTGCTCTATATTGCGTGTCTTATATGAAGCTATGGCCAAATGACAACTCTCTTTATTTGCACCTACATTTGTCATAGATCTAATCAATTCTTTCGATCGGCACTAAAAGCGTTAATATCTACGTTCCAATTTCATAATATCACCTAAATATCCATCAGTATCTATACGTATTGATTATCATTTGAAAAAAGGGAATAACTAATGACAGAAAATGTGAAATTAATTGTATATAGCTCACTACAAAATTAAGAAAATAATTCGGACTGCAGAGGGATATACATCATTAGAGACCTGCATGCCATCATCACAAAACTCAATAAAATCAAAATTTGTGAGGTTCCCTTGTAAGCAGCTACTCTATATCCCCAGCACGCTTAACAGAAAAACACTCTACAAGTAAAGGAATTCTGTACAAGGTGTCCCAGGTTTTAATGTTCAAACTTTGTCAGTATATTCTATGACACTAAATAAGAAAAATATGTAATGTAAACATAGATCACATAGAGGTTTATTCAAAAGTTATAACAAAAGTACAGAATAGAAGTAATATAGGAACAACCGACTTGCTGTTACTGCAAGCATTGATTCAAATTGATCAGCAATATTTACATTCAGTGTGCTTATGTAAGCTGTTTTTACTATTTGAGGTTACTTACGATTGAAGGTAATTTTCGCCAGTAATAGCTATTAGTAAGTTGTTGGAGTTTATATCGAAATTCCACGAGTACTTACGAATCAAGGATCATGTAATTGACAATGATGTATTATGAAGAACGGTGGGCATTTTGAAATGGAGTACTAATTAACTGTGAAAATGACGATGTCAAGTAATAAATACATTGATCTATTCGAGCTAATACTTGCAGTAGCCCCGAGTCGAAATTTTGAATTTCTGTTGATTCTCTCGGACCCTGAAATCATCATTTATGATTCTCTTACATTTTCTTCATATTTCTTTTATTCTCCTTAGTTCTCTATTAGCCGTTATAATTCTCTTTTGATTCTCTTTTATGTTCGCAAAATATCCCGAGTCGAAGTTATGAATTTCTGTTGATTATCTCGGACCCTGAAATCATCATTTATGATTCTCTTACATTTTCTTCATATTTCTATTATTCTCCTTACTTCTCTATTAGTCGTTGTAATTCTCTCTTGATTGTCTTTTACTTTCGGAAAATAAATATACAAATTTTTATTAATTAGACATCGAATTGTAATTTAATAATTTAATTATTTCCTACAGTATTTTTCAAAGATACGTAACTTTTTTAGTGTTGCAGCAACACAGAGTCCAGTAATTTTCGTAGGTACAGGTGAACATATAGACTAAATAATAATATTATTATTAAATTATAATAATTATAATATTTATAACTATATATTATAATAATATATAATTATAATAGATAATATTATTATTAAATTCTTTGGAAAGGTAGAAATTAATTTAATATTTAATTGAGAATATCATGGAAACAATAGATCCCATTTTGGATCTTGTGATTAGAAGAGAATTAGTGAAAAAGGGAAGGTATGAATTCTGTAAATAATTATTTCTGTTAATTTATGCTTTTTCCAAATTTCAATTCTGAATTAAAATATATTAATTTAATACGATTAGACCCAAAATTCTTTATTACCAATTGATTTTTTCCGTTAATTTATCACTGTATCAATCTTAATTTTTAAATTTAAGTATATTAAATTAGTATTATTATTTTGATAAATTCAAATATATAATATATAAATATATAATATATAATATATATTTATTATTAGAGTAAAAAATTAATTTAATTTCGTAAGCGTAAAACGGCCGATTATAGCGTAAAACAGCCAATTGCAGCGATCCTACATTCGCTAGCAACGGCGAACAATTGCCCTCGCGATTTAAAGGAGAAAAAAAGTACTGAGCGTCGCGGCGTGTCGTAACATGACGACGTTCGCGAAAAATCAGGCAGTCCAGTAAATGATGTGAATTATATGAAATTTAAGAGTGACAATTGACAATAATATTGGATTGTTATCAAGTGTAGAAATTACTAAAGAATAAACTATTTAGTGTCAACAATAGCTTTAGAATAAAGTGAAAAATGCCGCCAAAACCTAAAAATCCATCTGGTCGTAAAAAAAAGTGGGCACTTATTTGGTGGATTCAGAGTAAATCTTCGAATATTATATCATTAAGTGCAATACCACTAAAAGATAGAACAATTCATTCTATAACTACCTTGTCATGGCATAATGTTTCGGGAAAACAAGAAAAATTTCAAGCAAAAGTCATGGCTATCAGTCGTAAGTATACTTCTTGTTTATTTTTTATTGATGAAACTTTACTGCTGTTTCATTGAAGTTAACAATTTATATGAAGTCAAAATCACTTTCTATTGAATAACTTATAATACGATATACTACACAATTCGAATACCTATTACATTATATTATAGATGATCCAACGTTTTGAGGGAACAAGTGGTAGCAAAAATTCAAAAGGTATATTAATTTTGCTTTCAAGTACCATATCTGACTCTTGAAGTTCAGACATTAAACGCTAAATTTTTGGTAGCATCAGATAGTTCTTCGAAACAAATTATCGAACCAATGGCATCACATGCTCCAGTACAAGCTCCAGTGGAAATTAATAAAACATTGTATAATATTATTTTTCTATTAGTTACACGTCAAAAAATTTGACTATCACGTGTAAATTGTGAAAATGATGCAGTTATTCTACAATACAAATATCTATACTTTTCAGGAGTATCAGAACCTGAAGAGTACGAGGGAAACATTTTAGAAGAGCCTTTGGAAATAGTGAACTGGAGTAATAAATTTTACTTCAATTTATAAACCGCATAAATATTACTAATGTAACTAAAATGTTATAACAATAAAGTTTCCGTGAAATTAATTTTTTCGTAGTTGTCACTCAATTTACTTTTTAAAAAATTAAGTAATATTAATAATTAATGAATAATGAAAAATTCCATCTAAAATACAATGAAAGAGGATCAAAGGAGAACCTAGAAAATCTTTTTATAATACTCTTTTGATTCTCTTCAAGTGTGAAAACGGAAATATCCGCATCCACAGAGTACCAACAGATAATCAAAATAATATAGAGTTTAATGGTCAGATCATACAGATTATAATTCTCTTTTGATTTTCTTCAAGTGTAAAAAATCGAGAGAACCAACAGAAAATCAATTCTTCGACTCGGGGCATCAAGTCGGTTACTATTCCTATATTACTTCTATTCTGTATTTTTGTTATAACTTTTTAACTTTGGCTGCCATAGGGGTCACCGGTGACCGGCGCTATTGAATTCAATGAAATTTCATATGACTTTAAAATTGTAATATTTCCAAATAATCTAACACATTCAATATTTAAATACTAGCTTTCTGCTGATAAAGCCCTGCTGAATATATATCTGTTTGTGACTTTAAAGTTTCTGCTTTACAAAGGTTGGATTTTAAAAGGAAATGTATTACTTGAGTAAAGATTATAAAACAAGTGAAATATCAACGGCATTCAACGTGTTAATAAAGCTCTAGGAGACCTATGTTTACATAATATTTCTTTCTCATATAGTGCTATAGAATATACTGACAACGTTTAAACATTAAAACCTCGGACACTATGCATATAAAACTAAATTTAACACTAGAACTACCGGCCTCAAATCTAACATATTTTAATAAATTAAATAAGTACTTTGTAAAAGGGGAAACCAAGCGGCGGAATATTTGATCGATTGGGTGATTTATGTTTATTGATATACAGTCCGCGACACTTGATTAAACGCAACACATTTTTTGTTATATTAATCGTGATTCATTTTCGAATTAAGAAAATCTATTTTTTTAAGTTCATGTATCCGATTTAATGAAAATTTAGGTACTTATTTTGAGCGACTACTTGTTTAATTAAAAGTATTCATGGTTTCTGGAAAAGGGAGTGATTACTCTTGCGTCACATGATTAAACGCATCTAAAATAAAACATTAAAAACAATATTTTTACAACAGAAATACTTTATTAATACTTCGTATATCCACCGTTTTTATTTATAACTTGAAAAATTCGGGTTGCCAAAGATTTATACAGTGTGTGTATATAAGAATTTGGTATCGCTTTCCATTCGGTCTCAATAGCAATTATAAGATCGTTCTGACATAAGTACTGACGATTGTTTGCGTAAACTCGTCGTGATAAGTATCCCCATACATTTTCAATGATACTCAAATCCGGTTATATTGCTGGCCAATCTAAACACCTTATTTCTTGCTCCTTATGCCAGTCCTTAATTAATTTAGCTGTATGTATCGCCGCGTTATCATGCTGAAATATCCATTGATTATTTCGCATTGTATTAAAAATCTTAGTCTTAGCTGACTTCAATATCTCAAGATATTTTTTTGCATCCTGCCGTCCTCTCATAATTTGGAGATCGACAACGCCTTTGAAGCTTATAGCGCCCCAAATCATTACTGATCCTCCACTATGTTGTCTACATGACAAAATCTTTTCTTCCTTTCTTAAATCGTGATAATAAATTGAATACCCATCAGGGCCATCTAAATTAAATTTCTTTTCATCGGTAAAGACTACTCTTTCCCACTGGGTTGTCCAATTTATACGATTTCTCGCAAATTCAAGCCTATTTTTTTTATTCCGGTCTTTCATACACGTTTTTTTTTTTAATGATTTTCGTTGAATTGTTGGTGTCTTTAGTAAAAAACCGCTGTACAGTTCGCACAGAAGCCGAAACATTAGCTTGTTCTTTAATTTGTTTTGCACTACAGCTGGAATTCGAAGCTATACGAAGGATTTTTCTCTTATCTCTGGGCGATAGAGCCGTTTTACTTCTTCCTTTATATAATTTTCCATAATTTTCCGGATTTTTTAAGTACAAACTCACTTCTGCTGATTCTCCTTGCTATTTCCCTGTTGGAATAACCCTCTTCTTTTAATATTTGAATTTTTCCCATTTCTTCAGAGTTTAATTGCACGGATCGACCCATTTGCCTTCTTGAACACAATACTTCCACGCAAATGTAATGAAAACGTCTCTATGTTATGTTTGTTACCGAGCAACGGATTAACAAAAGAAAAACGTTGATAATCAGAAACAAACAGTGAGGAAATCAGATGCGATTATTCAAGTGACGCATGAGTCTTCGCGCCATTTTCCATAAAATACGAATATTTCAAAATAAACTAAAAGATTGCCCCAAACAAATTTCTATACTTTCATTAAATAGAACATGCTATGTTATAAAAATGCAATTCACTAATTTCGGATTGAGTCGAAGGAAATATGGGAAAAATATTATTGCGTTTAATCAAGTGTCGCGGACTGTAGACGTAGAATACTTATTCTATGACTCTTATATAAACTTGGAGAATTTGTTGAAAAAATTGTGTACCAGTCATTTTGACTGGTTTGGTAGTTCTAGTGTTAATATTGATAATAAGGAGTAATACAAAGTTTCTTTATAAATTTCCATACCGACTCTTGCATCCGATTCGATTACTCGCCTTTCTGGTACTAAAAGGGCGCCATTAGGAAGAAAACATATGTCAAATATTAAACCAACATGTGATACGTCAGTTAAAAAAATATGTGGGTGAAGCAGCTACGATCGAAGAAAAATAACTAGAAAGTTCAGTTCGTGCAATTTATCATTTGCATAATAATAATTTATGATGTGAGTTTTACGGGAGTTACGCACTACGATTTGCATAAATGGTGTGGAAGATTTATAGGAACACAAAGCGTGTGACTAGATTTATGCTACGTAAGAAACATCATATACATATATTAATATTTGATGTCACACATGTGATTGAAAACCCTATAGATCTAACATCACTATCTAAACGTAGTGTCTGATGTATATCATTACAAAACTAAATAACTATCAATAAATTTAATGACTTGAGAAGATGATAGGAAATCTTAACTCCAGGTTTACAGAAGCCGTCAAACTGACGGATCTATACGTTTTTATAAACGCCTTCCGAATTTAAAAAGACGTTGTACAGTAGATATTTCACATATATCTCATAATATACAAATTACTTAACTGATCATCTTTGCCCCGTGATCCCTCCATTTCCATACTCCTCATTTAACATACTGCGATGTAAAAGATTTCACGTCCGTAAATCTACTACTAATAAAATTGCAAAAATATGAAGTTCATTAAATAATATCCTTCTGCAACGATATATCAATCATCGACCAAGTAATACAATCACGCACAATCAACTCTTACCTGTCAACTTTCATCAATGTCGCGAGCACAGTGAAAGGACATCGATTAATAATCACCGTGTTAAGTATTATGCGCATATCAATTCATTTATAAAATCCTAATTCCAAGTGACACGAAACTCGTTAGAGCGTGGCTAAACGAGAAAAGAGGCCAGGGGAAGGGACTGAAGTTAAGTAGCGAAGAGCGACTCATTCCACTAAATACGTGTAAAGCGGCAATATAAATTACCCAAAGAAAACGGCACAAAACAGAAATACCCTGCGAAATCAATTAACCGCATCCACGCAAGTGCCGCCACTTTATCGCTAACTTTTTTTCCATCACGACGTGATCCGGCCTCCCGATTTCATTTCCACCACGTGCAGGTTAATGAAGCGGGACCAAAAGGAACCGGAAAGAATCGAGAGGTTGGAGGTTCAAAGAACAGAGAAAACGCGTGTCTACGCGTGAGTGTGCATGGAAGAGAAGGTGGGAGGAAGAGAGAGAAGGGCTCAAAGGCAATGGGGCGACAAAAGTCAGCGGCGCTAAAAGCACCACAGACGCGGTAGGCGCATGAATAATAATCTGTGATTAATAGAGCGCTAAGCTGCCGGCGTCTCGCGGCATGAATGGCCGTAGTACTATTAAGCGGTACGTATATCATACCTATGGCAATACGCGTGGTTCGGTGTTATAACATCGTCGAGGCCGATGGACCCACGGAATACAGCCCAATCTGTCGTGGCAAGAAGCCCATTCCCAGATAAACGTTTTCACGTGATATACATTACGTGTAAATTTTATCGAGTGCTCATTGTAATAGGATAAATCTTGTGATATGATTTGAGAGGAAATTTAGATGTAGAAATTAATTCTCTTTGTTCTTAACACATTCGCGACCGCTGACGTGAATTCACGTCATTTTAAATCCTATACCTGGTTGCCGCTGACGTGAATTCACGTCCTGCAATTTCTATTTTTGAATTCGCCAATATTAGGCGCTTTGGATAATGGCTATCTCAATGAGACATTAAAAATGAGACAATTAAAATATCCACAAAAACGTTGCAGAGTTTGCAATACTCATGGAAAATGTCGTGACACTTCTTATATAAGCAAATTATGTAGAGTTTCTTTACGCAAAACTCATTGTTTTTTTTACTAATCACACTAAACAGAAATATTAAATTTTGTCTTCACTCTGCTTTTCTAAAATGCATGTAATATAATATGCTAAATAAACTAAGCATAGTAATAACAAATGCTCCGTTATCTACCTATAAAGTAAGTATACAAATTATCAAATCTTTTTATTTTAAAGAACACATAATTACAACATTGATAGTTCAAAACAAATATTATAACTATCTTTGTTTTAACGATACAAGTTTGCGGCAACCAGCTTTACAATATCATTATTTTCGCCGGTACTCAGCATTAGAAACTGAAAAAAATTGCCGGTCGCGAATCTGTTAATACTTCGTCGATCGGCGTTTTTTTAGGACTAAACGTACCAAGCGGGGTCAAATGACTCTTTTCAAAATTTACTTTAACACTGGAACTATCAAACCAGTCAAAATGACTGGTACACAATTTTTTCAAAAAATTCTCCAAGTTTATATAAGAGTCATAGAACAAATATTCTACGTCTATATCAATAAACATAAATCACCCAATCGATCAAATTTTTCGCCGCTTGATTCTGCTTTTTTTCAAAGTACTTATTTAATTTATTAAAATATGTTAGTTTTGACGCCGGTAGTTCTAGTGTTAAAATCATATATTCATTGTCGTTTCTTTCGCTCATTGGAGTTTTTGTGAAGTCTTATATCATCTGATTATTCAATTTCTCACTTTCGGTTTCTCTTGCAGCTTATTTTTTATCGACAAAAATTTTCTTCCTGCCATACGTACCACGGGGGGCCATTTGACCCCATACGAAGTTTACGTATTTTTCGGCAGTTTTCTTCAACTGGAACCTTAGTTATAAACTTAGATACGCTTCTCAAGTGAAGGTTTCATTTAATTGATCGTAATAGGTGCGTTTATTGTTATTATTAAAGTTCTATTGCGGCAGCCTTTTTAATGCTAAATTGTCAATTGCTTATCGAATAAAAATATAATTCTTTCAAGTTTGGTTTACTCTTTTCGTAAAATTTATAACAGAAGTGTTACCCTGTGTGGTCGCATATACATGTAATTTCTCGATTATAATTCTATATTCCGCGAAGGGTTCTTAAAACTAAATTTCGCAGTTAGCTGGATAACTAGACACAGAATGTGTAACTGCGCTTAAACCAAAATTATTCAAAGTTTATCAAAAATTATATATACCTCATAAACGTGTTGATTTGTTGCTTTGGTGGGTAAGAATAGACACACAATGGCAATGGAGGAGGTGCTTTGATGTCTAAGAGGAGACGTGCTACCACCAACTAATGGTTGATACCACTGTGAAGATGAATTACCAAGTAGTCCGCAAAAATAGAGGTATTTGGTGATCCAGAAAGTCTTCCTAAGTATTATACACGCACTACTAGATGAAAATAGTAGAACCCGATCACGAAGCACTGATCACTCCTCGGTGGTCACGGGGGAACTGATAGCAAGGCGAGCATCGAAATGGTTTATTGTTAAAATTCGCGGAAAGGATACCTGTAGGTTACGGTCTCCGAGTTCCGCCGAGTATATTTTGACAACACGCGGCGATCGCGAGGGAACTGATAACGAGACGAGCATCGAAATGACTTATTGTTAAAATTCTCGGAAAGGATACCTTTAGGTTATGGTCGCTGAGCTTCGCCGAGTACATTTTGACAACACGCAGAGGTCGTTGTACTTCTGGACCAGTGAAGTGGAAGTAACTGATTTCGTTCCACAGAATTAATTTTAAAATTTCAAATGGAGTTAAAAGACATTAGTTATTTTAATATGGGTAGGAGATATGAATTATTTTAATATATTTTAGTATAGGATACAATATTAATAGAGTGCTTTATTTAATGTAGAGTTATGATCCAAAAGAAACTTATAAACATAAAATATGTTTGTAAAGCAAGCTACGTATAATAACTGATAGGGTTTTGTAGGAAGAAAGACTGCAGAAAAGATTGACTTAAACTAAATTACACTTTATTTAACCCTTTGCGGACGGAGACGTTTTTGAATATTGAGAAAGAATCATTTATTTGGCGATGAAAAAACACTTTTTTTATAGGAAAGACAGTCATATAGAAATTGAAATTTACTCTTTGTAAAATAATATTTCAACGGTTACATTTTAATTTTTGAACTCTAACCGTTTATATTGGGTTGGCAAGAAAGTAATTTCGGTTTTGTAGTGTGAAATGGAAATTAATTTTTTTTAACAAAGAATTTTTTCGATGACCTTTTGCCATCGTTTTGACAAATTCGTGATTCCGTTTTTATAGAAATACTGGCCCATATCAACAAAAAACTCAACCCAGTGCAATTTTAGGCTATCATCGCCATAGAAAGTTTTACCATTCAAAAAGTTTTGCAAGCTGAAAAAAAATGGTAATCTAATGGTGTCAGATCAGAGCTACATGGAGGCTGTGACATCATTTCCCGACCAAACTTATATTTTGCAAAAAATAAAAAAGTAAAACATATCAGAAATGTTCGTTTTTCACTCTATGTTAAAATTCTCCTAAACAAACAATTACAAACAAAATAAAGCGCAATTTGTTTCTAAGCCAAGTCAAAAGTGACAACTTTCGATTGTTAGAAGAAAAAAATCGTAACATTGTCAGAAATCATTGAGAACAAACGTAACGCTGGCTCTCATCAAAAACCGAAATTACTTTCTTGCTGACCCAATATATGCTCCGACAAACTATAACCAGTTTTTTTCTCAAACCGCATATATGCGCCCGTCTTCCTCAAAGGGTTAATACATAAAACAGTTAATATATATAACTCGAGAATTCGCGTACACTTCGCATGAGATTTCATTGCCAACTAATTGTTCCTTAAAAGAATGCCGAGAGATCGACAAAACAAAATATAATCGTGCCTCGATATACAATTTTTACCGAAAGAAGGAAACGGATAACTTCGCATATTTCTCGCAATAACACATGAAGTCATAAAAGAAGTGATAAAGAATAAATGTCAATTTGCAAAACAAACTATAGTAGAAAGATGTCTGCTCTATTGTCCCCTAATATAAGACTACGTGATTATATCATTATGATGCAGAAATTACTTTATCATTTAGAATGATTTTGCTTCGGTGGTTTGAAGTCTACCTGAAACAGTGAGCCCTGGGCGAAATAAATGTCGTCGAAACTAAAATATGAAACGATTTTGCTGTGAGAGCAATAAGTTCGACGAATGAAATGCGATCGAGGACTCCTTTGAAAGTTTTAGGTCTTGCATACAATTATTTTATTAATCTTTTGTATCACGAAGTAAAAAGAACTTGAAGTGTCGAAAACTATAAAATTAAAAACTTCTATATGTCAATATGCCACGAATATTTTCATTTTATCAGTTTAAAATCCAAATATAATATATAAATGACACTAATTATTAAATTTTTACTTTGATAATTTACAGTTTAATAACTGGAAACACGTAGGTTCAAAATAGATAACAAGGCAAGAGGTTAATCAAGTTGAGGTCACAATTTAGCACTTATATTATTATTATACGGAAAACATCCAATTCCAATTCACGTAGCAACAAATGAACCTTTCGTTAGTAATACCTGAACAATATTGCAAACGCTAAAAGCAGCCTAGAAGAGGGAGCGACAGAATTATTGTAACAAAATCGACGCAATTTACAATTTCGTTTGCAAAAGTAATTTCACGAATGTAGTTAAGTCTCGTGAATATAACTATGTACCGACATTATAATAAATTGTTTCGCAACGATTTGCCGTAGATACGATATAAATTAATTCAGCTAGAGGGAAAATAATTTATGCCGTAAAACGTGCCCCTTGTAAAGTTCCGAATATTCGGACGCTGTCAATGACCTAAATGCTGTTACTGTTGCAATTACGATCGCAAACACGTAGAGTGGGTATTAAGTTATAATTATGCCTAAATGCCGCGGCAAATTGTTTCGTTTCATTGGACAATTTGCTGGACATTATAAATGTTTGCCAAAATAATGCATGATAATACGATTCGTCCATTGCATCGTGCGCGAGTGCCGATTGTTTAGAAAACACTAAATTTCAGATTTAAATGAAATTATTCACGTTCATTTACTCTTACCGTGTGCAATTTCTGTGGAAGATGTGAAATATTTTATGCAACAAAAAATGTGTGTTTTTCGTAGTCGAAAACATGACAGTATATTCCCTTACAGAAAGGAGAAAATAGTCAATTTCAGGTGAGCGAAATTACTCGTGATCGATTACTTTTAGCGGGTGTAAATTTTTGTGCAAGGTGTGAAATATTTTTTTTCTTTTTTAATCGAAAACTTGACGTTACTTTTGCTTAAAGAAAGGAGAAAACAATAATTTCCCGGTTTGATTGGAATTACTCGTGATTTTTTACTCTCCCCGTATGAAATTTTGCGGAAGGTGCGAAATATTTCACACTATAAAAGATTTTTGTCGTAGCTTATAGAAAACTTTACATTATTTTCGTTTACGGAAAGGAAAAAACACTCAATTTAAGATGAGGGAAATTACTGATCGTTTACTTTTACCGTGCGTTATTTTGTGTAAGGTATGAAAAATTTTGCAAAAGTAAAAGATTCTTTTCTTTCACGATCGGAAACTTAAAATTGTTTCCGCTTGAAGAAATTGATATGAAAGGAATATTGTAAAATCAAAGTGAACGTAAACTCGTAATTTTATTTAATCGATTTCTTGAAAGTTTAATCCTTACTTGTAGCTTGAGATATTCCATCCTGAGGAGAGGATTTATAACTGACTAAGCAGTAACTTTCACGTTTCTAACATCTGGCATCGCATTATATAATTTCTGCCATGCTTTACATAAAAAACTACATAATTTCTCATGGAATTATAATATCCAGGAATTCTATACGCACGAATGCGTATGATTTTTCAGTTAGCGTTTAAATTCTCGGAGCTTTAAAGCCGTTAACGATGACGGAAGACGACGAGGCCTTTCTAACGTCAATGTCGTTTTATTCGTAGATTTCTTCCAGAGACCAAGAGTAACTGTGAATCCTTTCTTCGTAGAAATATGTGCATGTAAGAAAGAACTACGAAACTACATTCGATATCTCATCATAGACGAATCTATAGTATTTTCAAAACAAGACCTCGCATATTCATCAGTTAAATTGACATGTTTTGTTTTGAATTAAAGAATCAAAGATTTTTCTAATGGCTACCATTTGCCAAAAGTTCCTTTTACATTGTGTATGTTGGGTGTAACTGTTTTTCCTCGAGAATCCATTTATTTTACGATTTTTCGTAATTTTTTTGTAGTGTATTTTATTTTATACAAAATTACAAAGCTTAATCCATGACTACCTCAGTGTGTTTGCTATTTTTTAATTAGAATAATACTGTTGTATCTTTTAAAATCTACGCACTTCTATCTGTGTGGATTGATACGGAAAGTTTAAATGTATAAAGAGTTACTAAAATTTCTGCTACTGTATACTGTACATTACAGTTGCATCTTGCTGTAATACTGCTATTCTTCTCATTTATACAGCATACATTTGTGAATTCAGGTCATAGTGACACGATGAACAATGACACATATTTTTAAAAAACTGTAGAGTGTGCAAAGAAACAAATGTAAATCATGAAAATGAAATATAGATTCCTAGAAATTGCTGTGTTGTAGGAAACCATGTTATATGAGACTAGAGCCAATACAAAAAGGGGAGTTACGTTCCGAAAAATTAATAAAAGTAAACATTTTTCTTAATTCCATATCTCTAAAACAGCAAGTCTCGTTACGGATAATGTGTAAATTGCATCATGCGTTTCGCTATAACATCAGAGTAGCGTTGTAAATGAATAAATTATAATTTATCTATATTTTTTCATGTAAGGGCACTATAGTTTATCAAACACTACGTTATTCAATTTTCTTACTCGTTCGTTTGTTATCTGTTACCACATCTTTCTATTATTCTTACATGCATGCCGTGTTAATCATCGATAGTTTCGATATTAAAACAACTAATTTCAAGTACAATAACAAGTCTCTCCCTTATATACATCGTCTCAATTTTCTTCCTGTCCATTCCTTCTCTTCACACTATTTTTATAATACACTTACAATAGACATATATAAATCATCGATAGTTTCGATAATAACCCCTTGCTCTTTGATTTCTTTTGTGGCTGCCTCCACAATAATTCAAAGTTAAACTGTTAAAATAGAAATTAATAAGTGACTCTTAACACGTTGAATGTCACAGGGGTCATTGGTGACCGGTGTTACTCAAGTCACCAAAATTTCTTCCCATTTTCAAACGACAATATTCACGTTTCTGTTAAAAAACTAAAGTTCGGCTTAATAGATAACAATTTTCACCATTAACATTTTTACTCTAACCATACGATTTTGATAGAAAAAGTTTTACTTCGGTAGAAACAGTGAAACGGGCGAAATATTCATAGAAACCTTTATACATATTAACATATTAACCCTTTTCACTGCGACTAATTTTTATTATGAGCTACCAGCTACTTCAGGATTATTTGCACAGTGATGAAAATCTTTTTCCACCATTAAAAAAGCACGTTTTTTAAAATTATGGTTTACAGCATACAAAAATATAAAATTTACCAAACAAAAGTTATCATTAGACTTCGGAGTTTTATGCATTTATGACAAATTCAGGACGGCTAAAAAATACAAATAGAACTTAATATAAAAATATACCTAAAACATTCAAAGTATGGTATTCCTTGTAATATTTATTGAATGCAACAAATCCCTAGATAGGTTCGCCTGCCTTAGCTGCATTTGTTAAACTTGAAATTTGCACAAACATCAATGTCATCCTTACAGCGAAAACGGGGTGCAAAGTAGTGCACTTATAATCGTATAGTTTAACATAATGTTAACACTTGGCATGCGGGTACACTTCGCCGCGGACTTACGCGTGCAGTGTGCGTTTTTCGTGGAATCTCGCGGGAGTTTGGTCATTCACTAAAATCGCAGTAAATCGAAAACTACTTTGTTTTTCGAAATGAAACTTGTTTTATTTTACAATTAAATAATACTATATGATTATTTTAACCAAAAAACGATATTTTTACAAATTCACGAAAATTGACGATTTTAAATGAAAAGGAAAATTACAATGATTTTGAACGAAATTAAAGATTTACTGTATATTCCAAAAAATATTTTTTCACGTGGAAATAGCATCGATACAATTTTAATAATTCTTCACCGTATGGTACTATTCAAAACATTTTCCTCTGTCGAGTGGAACACCGCAGAAGTTACATATGAAATGTGTTTCACTCCGTATCTTTTTCGTTGCGCACACACAACACTGTCTCTGCGGATTTTTTTTTCTTCCCGGCACTTACAATTTTCTCTAATATGTATTTCTGCATATCCATTGATAATCTTCCAGGAGCAGCAACATAAATCTGTTAAATACATATTTTTACATGACCCGCGCTCCAATGACAGACTGCAGAAAACGTAAAAGTACGTTGCCCGCATGCCAAGTGTTAACTCTTCGCGCTCCGAATTATTTTATTAAGTTTTTGTCAGATAAGCAAATATAATCTCGGCAAATTGTCTACTGTTGATTATTCGTTTCTATTTAATACTAGGAACAATTGTAAATACTGCGTTATATTCCTGTTAAAATGCAAAATCATTGTTGATTTCGAAAAGTCGATAATTAGTATATGAAACATTAAGTGTCACAGAAAGCTGTGTCGAGTGTAGCTCGACATAGGAGCGCAAAGGGTTAACATTACAGAAATGATTTCACCCTGTCCCGCCTCATTAACATCTTCAATCTCAACGTTTACCAAAACTTCAAAATTTCCAATTCCATTTACCAAGAATATCCACGTTAATCCAAAGAGTCAAAAACTAAGCGCTACCAGTCAGTGGTACACCCAAGTCCATCCCTCTAAACACATCCTCTCAAATATTCACGTCTAACGACACTCTGCATCACCCTACTTGGCACACATACCTTCAACTCATCCTCGTCGTGTTACTTCCCAAGATGTAGTAGAACAATATAGGGGCGAATCATGGATCCCCGAAGAAACAAGAGCGTAATTTCGGTTGCAGCCGTGACCACGGTCATCGGCTGGTGGTTCGCCTACGTAATACATAGTACGTATAAGTGGTAGGTAGGTATGCGCAAACAGCAAACAAGAAGTAGCTACCGGCTGCTTCCACAGGTGGTCGGGTCACGAACTGACCCCACTCCAGTCCTACCCCCTGCCCCAGCCTCCCCCGGGCCTATCTGCCGCCCCCTCATCGCAGATCTCCTATCTCCCTCTTCTACGCGCGCACATACTCCTACTGCCTCTCTTCTATCATCCCCTCTCGTTCTCTCTCTCTCTCTCTCTCTTCGTCGCGACTCACTCGAGCCCTGCTTGACCCGTGGCACGTTAGGTTAGGTGTGTAGGTCGGCAGTAGGTCGAGTGAGCCGTCGGAGAGGAAGGAGAAGGTGACTTCGCGAGTACCCACGACACAATCCGTAACGTCGACGTGCCGTAAAACCCAGCGACATTTCAGCCACTTCCTGGCGCCATCGGGGTGCTTTCCCTTGCGTCCCACGGATTTTCGTCTTCGTGTCGATATACAGAAGGGGACAGGACAGGATAATCTGCTGAAGCATGCATTGGGAATGACGTTGCTGCAAGTGCCAGTAGCGTTCTTGGGCTTCTTTTTTTCACTTTTGTTCGAGATGGAATGGAACACAATGTGAAAGGAGTTTGAATATTGTGGAGTTAATGGGAAGTCGAGCGCAGTTCTTATGTTGATTAACGTTGTCTGATCCTTTCTTTCCTTCTGTTCTATCTTCGTTGCAATTTTATCACAGGTTGTGTAGAATTTTGGGTAATTTCTGAGTGTTATAATTTAACCCTGATGTTCTATCTTGGAGATTATATTTTAACAGATAATTGGGTTTCTAAGTATTAGTTTTTGGTATTCAATGCATTTAACATTTATGTCTACCTGTTTGTGTATTTTATGTATCTTAACACATTTTATGCGGGCCACGTAAAAATACGGTTTTTGGACTGTGCATAGACAGTTTAAAAAAGGCGATTCGTGGCAGTAATTACTTAGACCTGAAAAGTTAAGTACATTTTCGAATTTAGAGAGAAAGCAGTTTCCAGCTTATATTAATTTTTTGTCAAAATCAAATTCGTACAAATTTTTCAACAAGTTTTCCTCTTGAGTTTTAATGAAGCGTTATAAAACACCCGCATATAATGTGTTAATACATTGCGTACGGCACTGTGCTGTTTCAATGTGCCCGCAGATTTTTAAGCGCTCCAGACATTTGGTATATTTTATGTATCCGATTATTTTGTACTTTTTTGGAAATTCGATATACATTTATTTCGCTAAGTATTTGACATAAGAATATTCAAAGTCACGTTGCCTTAGTAAAGTAGCAACAAGTCTCGAGTAGTCGGTTTACCAAATACGAGATATCTCGTTAGCCGTACGCAATGTGTTAAAATGTGAACCCTTTGTTCACTAGGTCACTATGACTGGAAGGAATACGAATATGAGATATAAATGAGCAGAACAGCAGGGTTAATGTAGTTATTAAACGTTTATACGTATATAATCCATCGCAATTTGATGTATTCCGTAATACGGTCTTGAGTTTATTATTATTGATCTTTCCAAGAAGTTATACTAGCTGTAAACAATTAAGTAATCACTCAGAAAATCGTTTCATTAATGTCTCTTTATTCTATGTCGAGTGTAACTCGATATTCTTTCAAGTCCAAATCAATAGATGTTAACGTGTGAAAAAAAACCACGATTACATTCTAGACATTTTTTCGAGAGATATTATGTACTTGTATATTACAAGATACAACAATAGTCCAAATAAGACAGATATTTTATTGAATTTTCTTCTTTCTTTATTTATTTGAATTGCCGCATCTTTCAGTTCAAGTAAATTTTAAACAAAACACTCAAAAGCTGGAGCTAGTGGTAACAAAATCGAAATATAATTCGGAGTGCAAAAAGGTAATGATGAGGTGGAAAGAATTATATTTGAGAAAGTTCAAAGATTCAGATTGAAAAGTAGAAGCTTAGATGTGTTCTGTGGCACCTCAAAATCAGAAGGGTCAATGGAGGGTTAAATATTTTAATTACCGTGGAAACTTTTGCATATGTAGAAAAAGAAACATTTGTGGTAACAAAATTCAAATATAATTCGAAATGCAAAGGGTTAAGCTAACGAGGCAGAGTAGAAGGAAAATCGAGGAAAAAATTTTAAAAGAATTTCACCAACTCTACCTATAAAAATGACTTTTATGTAAACTGAACAACCGAGCCTCGTAAATACAGTATACGTAAAAAGAATGAAAAATTCACGTTGATACTATTCGAAAAAGAAATACTTTACATTTTCGCGGGTAATGACTACGACCCAATTTTCATTATCTGCTGAGCGAGTTATCTCGTCCCTCGTATCATACAATGCCATCGTCGCGTTTCCACGCCTCGTCTAGGTAGAATTTACGATCTCGACGCAGTCATAAGACTCCTCGAGCATCGTGTATTGCGTAAGTGTGAAGTGCGGTCTGCAGAACTTCGGTAAGGAGTCAAGGTCGTGTTAAATAGAAGTTTCTAAATGGGAAGTTCTATTTGCTGCGTCCTGCGAACAAGCCCTGAGCTTTCATAATGAAGCACTTTGGATGCATTCACGTGTAAGAACGTATTGAAATTAAAATGTGATCGATAACAACAGATGAATTTCATTGTCTTAAGAATTTTAGAAGTTAATAATAGGGCTGTAAGAGAAATACGATGATTTGGGGTTAACCGTTTGGACTCGAGGACTTTTTGCTCGGGTGAACTAGTAATTCGAGACAATTTTGGCTAAATTGGGCAAATGTTTTGCAGGTACTTTCAACAAATTTTATAAGGCAGATCGAGTTGGATCCATGAACAAATTGGGGTACGAATACCTTATCGTTTTGAAACCAGACGTATAGAACACGAGAACGCGAGAAACGCCAGGACATCGTAGTGGTCCCGAGTCAAAAAATTAATTCTAATTTTAGTCTTTTTAAGGTCTAATTTGATTCTGATTAACAGTATTCAATCAGAACTTATAGATTCTGATCGTATACTGAATATGCAAGAAATCAGAACTAAATCAGACCTTGAATAAAATAGATTTAATACTGATTATGTTCTAGACCAGCTGATCTATAAACCGTATTTTACCCTTATTTTTCATTCTAACTACACAAAATGAACTTATATTCACTTGTAAAATTTTTAATGCGAATTAAATTAAATATTCGTAAATTTTTTAATAAAAATTTAAATTAATTTTTATAGTTAAAAAAATCAACAAGTTTCCATAACTCGTAAAGTTTTATCAATTTTCATTGAAAAATTCCAGGTCAAAATCAGAACAAATTTTAAGTCAGAAAAACCTAAAGATCCAAATCAGTATTAAATTAACTTTATAAAAATGCAATCAGATAAGACAATCAGACAAGTGAAATCAGAATAAGAAGAAATATCAGTTCATTTACTGTAAAATGAAACCAGAGCTATCAGATTGAAATCAGACTTAAAAGAATAATACCAGAACTTATTTAGTATATAATCAGACCATACAGTATTAAATAAGAACTTAATTTTTTGACTCGGGGTGCCACTCGAGTGCAAAGGGTTAAGGTTATATGTTTCGTTTTGTTTTATTTCGAATTGACTCGTGGAAACTTACAATTAGATCGAGTTGCATTTAAGGTGATATTCCCATTTTTTGTATTACTTTTTGGCGTTTTTCTAATATTTGATTTCTAAAATCGAGATATTGCATTATGTTAATATCTTTGGCTAATTCACTAAAATGTTAGCTACATATTTATTTTGATTAAATCATTGAAAAAGTTAATCTTCTGAGAATATATCACGATAGCTGACATAATTAAAAAAAAATGGCAGTACCATTTTTTTCAGTGTGACTGTAGTTACAGCTCCTAGCAAAATGAATGTAACATCTCATTGTTTATTAAAAGGAGAGTTTTTAATATTAAAAATTACTCTTTCGGCGTACTCATTGAGATTTGACATAGTAGAAAGTTTAAATACAATTAAGGTAACTTAAAGATTTCTGTACCAGGTATAGTGACAAGTCTGACGAAGAATATATTCAAATTTCAAGCTAATCAGAGTACTAAACTTGAAGGTATCACTCATATTAGCTATCTCTAAAAACATCGTTCTGAGAAAAGTGCGGTTATACCTAACAGTGCAGCTGTAAGAAAGGCTACAAAAGTACTACTTAAATATCTATATCTTTGTTACTTTTACAAATTTCGACATGTATTTTTCCATAAAGATATTCTCGAAGATATTTACTTCAATTATGATAAAGAAGATATTTACTTTTTTTCTCAAAGTACGAAATGCGAGTACTCATTTTCTGTGACTGTCTCTAAACACTGTGCCTCGCCTATGTCAAACAATGCTCGAAACAGTTCTCGGCAAAAGGTAATTTTTTTTATCTAATTAATGACTTCAGACTTTTATAGTAATCTTATATCAGTTAATAATGGAGAATTTGAATCGAATGCAAAATACAAAAGCCTAAAGTTAACATTGTTTGCATTTATTTTTTTCTAATATCATATATTAGTTTTTAGAAACTTGGGGCACGGATATAATTTTGGAATAAGTTTAAACCATTGATTCTACAATACATAGGGACCAACTCAAGTGTCGCTTCAATCTTGCATCGGTAAAATTCTCAGTAATAATTTATACACTAATAATAAACGGACTCCAAAATGAAACCACGTAAATCTAGAATTCGAATGTATCTTCCTTAATCACAATTTCAATTATTTACTTCCCGATAAAATTTCGAGACATCTACATATCAAGTTTCTACATAATGCAACATATTTTCAGTATACACAATATAATCGCTGCAGTAAATGTAGAATATTTACAATAGTTAATTTACTATTTCATAAAACGAACAGAAATTGTATTCCCATAAATCCCATGCCCCCTTCATATATGTTACTTCTTATACTTTTACATTTTAATTCATGTCAAGACAAATGACTAAGAGCAATGCAATTACACCAGCAATCGAAGAAAATTGTGGCAAAAAATTAAAAAATCGAGGCTGCAAGAAAACCTGGTAAAAAACGTATTTCTTGTGCCAACAAAGCTATTCTCGGGTAACACACCTGTTACTCGGTTTACCATACCCCGGCATCATCCACGTTCACGCTGTACCTCCGATAAAGAACGAGCCAAGAATACATCTTATTCAAATTAGTCTTTCGCCAGGTAATTTTCCCGTCAAGTAGGATGCGTCTTACGTAACACCCATAGACTGTTACGATACTCCGCGTAAACTTCACCATATACGTGCGACGTTTAAACGGAACATCGGATATATCTTGTCTCGAATCATCATGATTACTCCAAGTCATAGCCATTTTTTACATTTGCCCCTTCACCTTTAATTTGTCCAACAGAGAAACGGTAATAGAAGACAGTTCATTACATCCGTCTTCCACGTAATCTCCCATTCGACGATTCGCTAAAGGTACGAGCAATAAACGTTGAAATTATATTCACGGATTGCTATCCGTTTCTTTTGTCCAATTTGCCGTTGAACGTTCCCACTCAAACATAAATGGTCCGGGGAACCATTTCGAACCAGTCGGAGCAGCCACCTTTCGAAGTCTGAACCAAGAGAAAACCAGGTTGCACCGCACGGTTGCCCGGTTGCTTTCAGTCGTAGGATGCTGAAGGCACTGCGGTTGCCATGGCAACCCACCACCACCGCAGCCCGATGTAATTATTTGAAAAACGCCCGCCGCAGCCCCATCCTCCCCCAACCACCGCCCACCACCCCCGGGGGTTGCTCGGTACAGGACGATGCAAAAGTAGCCGACTTTTGCATCTCGACCAATCGACAGCAACATTGTACAGTTTTTGTATTTTTTTTTTCTTGAGGGAATTATTCTTAATGTTTCGTTATTATTCTTGTAGATAATCAACGACGGAGGGATGACATGGAAGGATAACGAGAGTTCTTCGAAGTTTGTATTTTTGAGTTAACAAGATACGGCGGTCGAGGGACTGAAGGGTGAACTTGGATGAGTCTCAAAGTTCTACGGAGAATTGTCAAAGATGTGGGAAGCATTGAATGCATTGTGAAAAATGTACTTTTATGTAGTCGTTTTGTTGTTACCCTTTTTTTTTTGCTTTAGCTAGGTTGTTGTAAGCGGATGTTGTTGGTACGAATTACTGGTCCTTCTTTTGTGTTGTATCGATTGTGAATGTCAAGGAATGATATGTTGTTGCTGATTTCATTGTTATATTGTGGCCAGAGAGGGGGAAGAACTTTTCTTGCAACTAATCATTCTTGTCATACAGTTGCTACGTTGTAAAAGGGTGTTGTTGGTACGAATTACTGGTCCTTCTTTTGTGTTGTATCGATTGTGAATGTCAAGGAATGACATGTTGTTGCTGATTTCATTGTTATATTGTGGCCAGAGAGGGGGAAGAACTTTTCTTGCAACTAATCATTCTTGTCATACAGTTGCTACGTTGTAAAAGGGTGTTGTTGGTACGAATTACTGGTCCTTCTTTTGTGTTGTATCGATTGTGAATGTCAAGGAATGACATGTTGTTGCTGCTATCATTGTTATATTGTGTCCGGAGAGAGGGAGGAACTTTTCTTGCAACTAATCATTCTTGTCATACAGTTGCTGCGTTGTAAAATAGTGCTGTTGGTACGAATTACTGGTCTTTCTTTTGTGTTGTATCGATGGTGAATATCATGGAATGATATGTTGTTGTTGTTTCTATTATTATACAGTGTCCAGAGAGAAAGAGAGAGAAAGAGAGAAACTTTTCTTGCAACTGATCATTTTTATCATATAGTTGCTACGTTGTACAAGAGTACTGTTGGTACGAATTATTGGCCCTTCTTTTGTATTGTATTGATTGTTAATATCAAGGAATGATTTCGCGCGTATCTTATAATACACGGATTACCTAACTTATCCCATTTTCTTTCATTTAATTCACCTTTTTTTTTAAATACTTTTTAATATATTTAAATATGCCAGTTTTAGGAGCCGTAGATCTAGTATTAAGTATTGCGTTATCATATTAGGCTTCGAGATGATTATCGAAATTGTTACTACAATTATATAGATTTTCAATATGTCAATAGTTGCCATCACGTAATTATGAATAGAACAATATTTAATCGTTGGTCGTCATAAGTTGATACATAGACGGAACAATTTTTTAAGATAAATATTTTTCTATTAAAACTGATAAGTTTTTTTAAAACTGTGCATTTAAGGAAAGTATCTTTTACACCGGTAGATTTTGCTTTCATCCAAATGATAGTACAAATTGTTGAACGACAGAGAGTATTATCAAATTAAGTTTGATTAATTGATAATAATTTTGAAAAAAGGTTTCAACGGTAGAAAGCTGAATAAATGATCTTCAAATTATGTTTCGGGAAACCCTGCGATTCCGCGCAACTCCTTGAAAGGTTTCACAACTCAAAGTTAAAGATTGAAGAAATTTTTAGAGAAAAAGCACGAGAGATTCTGAATAGCTAATTTATACTATTTTCTTCTATTTCTTTTGAAGATTTATGATTACTTTCCGTTATGCAATGAAATTAAATGAACACTTATGTTGTACTGCAATTGAATTTATGAGCAAGGTAATTAATTTTCAAAAATTATAATTGACGCATGTTAAAGAAATATTTATAATCTTAAAAACTCGACGAGTTTAAACAGTGGAGATTACTAATTTGAAGGCTGAATTGTAGATAACGGTACGAATAGGAACAATTATTTGAAAATTTATAATTAACCTTGTTGTTCTGTTCATTTGTATCTCATTTTCGTATTCCTTCCAGTGATAGTGACCAGGCGAACAAAGGTTCACATTTTGAGACACAAAATATACAAATAGGTAGACGTAAATGTTCAAAGCATCGAATATCAAAAAGTAATACTTAGAAACAATATCTGTTAAAATATAATCTTCATTTCGGGTCATAGAGACCCGAGCAGAACAGCAGGGTTAATTATTTATTAGTAACTCATATTAATATGTCTATCACAACTAATTTTCTGTTAACGCATTGTGTACGGCATTCTGCTATTTCAACGCGATTGCAGGAATTTTTAAGCGCTCCAGAGATTTGGTACATTTTATATATCCAATTATTTTGTACTCTTTTAGAAATTCGAGATACATTTATTTCGCTAAGAATTTGTCATGAGAATATTCAAGGCTACATTGTCTTAGTAAAGTAGGAACAATATAAATTTTTGTTTAACACGTTGAAGGCCGCCGGTATTTAGGTAGTTGGATCATTTCTATTGAATTGAAACTTTTTCTATTAAATTCACATCTTTACAAAGCAGAAACTTTAGAGATAGAGATAGATAGGCATTCGGCAGACCTTTATCTTTTTAACGCCAATATGGAAATATTCAGTATGTCTGAAAATTCATGATTATTTCAATTCAAAAGTTACATGAAATTCCATTGCATTCAATAGTGCCGGTCACCTGTGACCCCCATGGCAGTCAACGTGTTAATCTTTTGTTTTGTCGATACTTACGTGCACATGAAAAATGACAAACAAAATATCTCAAAGGCAGTCAGGACGATCGGTTTGCTAAATATAAGATATCTCGTCACCCGCAATGAGTTAACACATTGCGGACGGCTCACGAGATATCTCGTTTTTAGCAAATTGAACGTTGCGGACGGGTCACGAGATATCTCGTTTTCATGTTTTTTTTTTATTCAATCGGCAACTTAAGCAACCAGTCGCAAATATTTCTGTTACGTTATCATGGTAACGAAGCCTCTCGCATTTCTAAGCAAATTTAGCGAAACAACTGAATCATTCCGAGCATGTAGAAATAATCAGTCGTGTTTTAAATTTGGAAGGTAACAGTTTTTTAAGAATCATCTATATTTTCAATCTATTACTGATAATTAGTTATTGATAATTACAAACAGCATTGCACAGAGGAGTATGCTTTACCAAATATCACACTTTAAAGCAATATTCAAATTTGTAAAATAAATAGTTAAAATGTAAAAAATCTTATATAATAAACAGATATATATATATATAGTATTATTTAAGAATACTAAATGCAAATTACAAATGTGCGTATCCGCTTCCTGTTACTTGCCAAGCATGTTTTTGGAGCGTTCGAAAATGTGCGGTCTTTGAGGGCGTGTTGAACGCGCAGAGCCCCGTCCGCAACATGTTAATATAGCAATAGAAAATGTTACCAATATAATTTCTAATAATAATAGGTATTTTAATAACAATAGGTATTATTCACTATTAGAAGAAATTTTCTTTAATTTCTGTGATATTTCTTATCTCTGTGTTTTCAGGGGTTTAATTGAATGCACACGTTATTCTACGTAATTAGAAAAATTGTACCACATATCCTAAAAATGCACAGCATTCGTAAAAAGTAAATTATTTTAACAATTTTACGACTGATGTGTCTTTTTTTAAAGAATCACTTGATTACGAAAATTATTATTCCAATTAACAATTCAATGAATTATTAGTCCTAGCAGTTTCTATAATTCCTCTCTTTGCTGTGGAATTGTTTCACTAACGGTCTCGATTGTTTAGCTGCAATATGATTTTTAAAGACAATTCTTTCCTACGGCAGTTATTCATACATTTAAATTTAGAATTGAGCATACAGAACGCACGACATGGCGAGGCTGGTGTATTAATATTCATGTATCTTGAAAGAAGCAGGGTTTTTCAAGTCGTCGAGCATTCGTGTCGGATATTTCTCAAGGGAAAATTCGTGGGGCGAGTAAAGAGTGCTCGGAATAAGCAGACAAGAGACGATTACGTTGACTGGTAAATGCCAGTTATGAAGATAATACACAAAACATCTTTCATTTTCCAAAGGAAAAGAAAAAAAAAATATTCTTCTACCTCACCGGTAATTAATAACTCCCGCCAATTAGTATACGTCAATAATAATGGTAATTAATCGTTTACTTATTCATGCTTAGATGTCATGTCAACTTGGAATTTCTCGTTGTTTTCATTCGGTGTTTTATATCACTATATTTATCTACAAAAGCATGTCTTTGCCATTTTAAAATATTCTATTATCAATGTACATTTTTCTTCTGTAGAAAGAAAAATTTTCAGAAATTAAACTTTTTTCGTTTTACGGTTCATACAAAAATTATTAAACTTGTTTTAGCAAAAAACATTTACTTTGTGCAATCGTCTCATTAGTTTTCAGAAGATTCAAAAAGACAGAAGTGCAACATGCCACTACAAAAAAAAACTAAACATGCACAAATAAGCAATATGTCGGATATTAAAAAGAATTAAGATTCAATCAGGTCATTTAATATAATTTATTTTAGATTCAATAATATTCTCTATACCCAAATATCAATTTTGTCTAATCGTAGTAGAAATTATAAAAGATGCAGTTCAATTTAGTTAAACATATCTAGTAATTATTAAATTCCAAATTTAAATTACTTTAATACTAGGTTTACGTAATCAACTAATTTCAGGCATTCAATATTTCACTATATACATAGAATACATACAATACATATACTATAAATACTATGTACATATACCTATAGAAAACCAATAAATTACTTTTTCAAAACAATTTTTTTAATGATGTAATAAAATATTTACAAATATTATTTAATTCTCTTTGCTCACTGTCTTTCGTCGTCCACTAGAAATTCTTATTTTCGTAAGAATTCCAATATTTATGTATGAGCACCGACTCATTCCAGTAAAAAAAAAGTAGACAATTAATAATCATAAATCTAATGTTAACACCACATATACCACGATGGTCAAAATGACTTGCTACAAAGTCGTTTAAAATGTGCCAGAAAATTCTAACGCTGTTCCTTTTTCAATTTCCAACGTCTATCTTGAAGACTACAGGCGCTTAAATCAATTGCTTGTTTCATTCGAACATAAGTATTTAACAATTTTAAATGTGTCGAATCAATCGTTGCTAGATTTAGTGTTAATAGAAAGTCATATCTGTTACAAGTGCATGTAAAAAAACCTACGGCAAAAAAATAATTTTGTATCGGATAAATATAAGAAATCGGTGAAATTGACTCTTGATAGGGAGTGTACGTATGTTGCACCCCCTTCGCCCACCCCTTCATATGTACCTACCTGAATGCTCAAGGGTGTACATAACACGACTGTTGGAGTATGGGTCAGAAATCGCAAATGTGTAAATACGCAGAGAGCTTGTCATGGGGAGGTGTACCGTGCTTTACCCGCTTGGCCACCTCGCCAAGTGCCTCGCGGGAGTAAATGCACCCGAGTAAAAATTATAATTAGAATTATGCGCACCTTACAACACCCTACGAATATATTTTCGACGATCACAATTTGAGTTAGGGTTACGTTATGTCGTTGCTCAAAATACGCCGTTTTTCGATGCTGGCGTAACTGGAATGGGGATGAATCTATGTGGTAAAATGACTTTAAGATGCGGAGGTTTCATTTTTATGTTAACTATTAACAAAGATTTGCACATGATTTTTTGTCAAATTCATTGACATTGAAGCTTCGGAGATTCTTGTATTGTAATATTAAATGTAACGTCTACTTATATTTTTGTATAAATAAATTTTATACAATTACTATAATTTATATAACTATTTTCATTTTATAGATTATATTGAATTATATTTTTATAATTTTTGTGGTTATTTAAATATAACTTCTATTGTAATTCCAGAGGGTTTCGTCCCCCCTGGGAACATTCATTGAAATAAAAGAAGGATTATATATTAATTATAACGTCTACTTATATTTTTATATGACTATTGTAATTTTATAGAAATATTAAATTATATTTTTATAATTATTATGATTATTATATATAACTTCTATTATGATATTCCAGGGACACTGTTCCCTGAAGAAATATTCATTGAAATAAAAGAAGGATTATATATTAATTATAACGTTCACTTAAATTTTTATATAAATAAATTTTATACAATTACTACAATTTACATAACATTTATATAACTATTATAATTTTATAGAATTGTTAAACTATATTTTTATAATTATTATGGTTATTTAATATAACTTCTATTGTAATATTCAGAATAATTTGAGACATAATTATCTAGGGGGTATGGATCCTCGAATAATTAATTTTGTATTTGCTTAATTTTGGTTTCGAAATTTAATGACGATTTCGTATGTTTACCTAAATAAACCACGGTACCTGTGGTTAGGTGTCGCGATCGAGTCGAAATGAGGAGTCTAGTATAAAGAATTTCACAAAATAAATTTCACTTAGGTGACAAAAAAGACAAAAAAATAATTTAGTCTGAGAAGTATAAAGAAATTAAAGCACTAAAATTTTAGTCGTGAAATTATGCTTCAAAAGGTCCAATCCAGGTTCACAAATTCGCAATCGTAGAAGTAATTACCTCGTTGAATGCCACCCCTATTTCGATGGCTTCATCATTTATACTGCAGTGAAACTTTTGCCATTAAAATCTCATCTTTACAAAATAAAAGTATTAGACATGAAGTTAATTGTATGATCAAATTACATTTACAATCTTTTAGCAAATTCGTAAATATTATAATTTGAAAGTCATAAGTTTCAATAAATTCAATAGCTTCGATCACCGCCGACCCCCATGGGGGTCAAACATAACTGTTTGAGTGCCAGAGCTCTTTGCGAAAATCTGGTTGAAAAGTGCCAAGCAGCGAAAACGCGCTTCTTTCGTTTTGTATCGAGGAATGCAACAAAGTAGAATTTCAATGTTTTCCTGCTAACAAATGGTAAATATTCTTGTTCTGTTTGTTAGTTAAAAATATTGTCTATGTTGTAGCTGTACTGTCCTAATCAGTATATACTACTGAACTATATTTATTATTTATGCTAAAAGTGTCATTCACTCTATCGGTCGATAACCTTGGCACTTTTCAGTATAGTAAGACCTGTTTTTGTGCGGTCCTATTTTATGCGATTTTATTTTTGTGCGATTTGTTTTGTGCGATTTATTTTGTGCGGTATATGAATTCCATTGGTGTTGGTATTATACACTGTTGCAAAGTTTTCTATCAGTGTGCACATGTATATACACTACAAAACGCTGTGTTCATTTGTTATCAGCAGAATACGCATCACAAGAAGATACGCGTTTTGGCTACGACGAGCAGCAGTAAATTATGTATATTTTGAAAATTTCTCCATATGTAAAATGAGAAATTAATTTTTTTTTTTTAAACGTTTCCATGTATAATTTAATTATTACTTTTGTTTGAAAGCATTTTCTCAGTGTTTCATAAATCTTTGACATACTTTTCAAGTGCGACTTTTTTTATGCGGTCCCTATCCACCACATAAAAAAAAATTTGTTCTAATATGTTGTAAAAAATTATTTGTTATAAATGTTTATGAAATTTCTGAATATTTCTTTTTTTGTGCGGTTTCTTTTATGCGGTCCCTATCTACCGCACAAAAACAGGTTTTAGGTGCTGTACTGAACGGAAGAAGCGCAAAATCGCTCCTTGGCACTCAAACGGTTAAGGTCACTTTATGTCGTACCTTAGGTCAAAGTAGGACGTTTTCGATAGTGACGAAATCTATATGATAAAATCAACTTAAAATGCGGAGGTTTCATTTCTAAATGAACTATCAGCGAAGATATACAGATGGTTTTTTATCAAATTCATTAGCATCGAAGCTTGTGAGATTCTTGTATTGTAATATTCGATGTAACGTTTGCTTATATTGTTATATAAATTTTATACAATTACCACAATTTATATAACTATTATAATTTTATAGAAATGGTGAATCATACTTTCATAATTGTTATGGTTGACCCCATGGTATACAACATGTTAAAAAACAAGTGAAGTCCCAAAACCCCAGCATCCCCCAACGAATACACTCATAACATAATTCCACTCTTCAAATAGGCAAGAAACGCCTCCGCAATTCCGGTGCTGGAGCCCAAGCAAGTAAGGGTTGACATTTAAAAGAAAACGGGACATAAAAGTAAAACGGAAGAGTGTAGTAGTGGCGCGCCGTTCACGTAACTTACAATTACTACAGCACGTTCAATTACAGACGTGTTAACGAGCTCAAAGTAAAATCAGCGCCAGCGGGACGGACAGAATCGGTTTCCTCGATCGACAATCGAAGGAGGGCCCTCCCTCTCTTCCGTGCGTTTCTAACTGTGTCTCGAGCAACGTGACGGAGGTCTACGGAGGAGGAGGAAGAGAAGGAGGACGAGGAGCCTGCGAACGGTGAAGGTGGCCCAAAGAGAAGACGAAGGAAGAGAAAGGAGACTTAAACTGAGAAGAGAGAACAAACGAGAGATGAAGAGAGAGAGAGAAGGTCCGTGGCGATGCTCACTTGTTGCTCCCTCGACTAATTGCCAAGTAATTGGCCCCGTACCCCCGCTCGTATAAAGTTTGCTTCATTGTCTTTAATAACGCCGTGACCTGCGCTAATGGCTCACGTCGCATTCGTCGGGAAAGGGGAATTCGCTGGTCCTCGATGAGAGGGATCGAGTAGCTCGCGCGGCGAAGAAAGAACCGGAAATTGCCGGCAAAAAAAAATGGAAAGCGCCGGGAAACGCGTAAAGCTGAGGGGAATGGCGATTTTCTGCGTTTCCGTGGAATTTCGTCCTCGGCAGGACCGGATGGAATCTTTTGCGGATCTCAATTGCGGACGGATGAGCTTACGGTTTTTGGAGGCTTTGATTGAAATGTTGCATTGATGAAACGATGCATGGAGGATTTGCTGTTATAGTACTTTTTTTGTAAACTATATTATTTTGGTTGTATTTCGATCGTTATTCTAGAAACGGTGAATTTGTAACGTGATGTTTACCGAAGTAGAGGGCAATTTTTTTATTATTTTCTTAGTTGATACTGTTTATGTTTGTTTGATTAGAGGCAACGTTTATCAATCAATCGTAGTGTTTGACCTTCTGACGAGTTTGAGGATTGGAAATTTGGAAAGGAGAGTATTTTAAATTGATACATTTTTTTTGTAAAACGAATACGCATTTTTTAAAAATTTTGTTGATATAAAAGCATTTTTCGTTGTTGACATTCATTTCCTTTCTCTATTTCCACATATATTTTCGATATAAGTTCTGTTATTTTTGCTATTGTGAAGTAATCGTAGTCCTTCGACATTTTTGGTCAACCGTGATGTTTTTTTTATTTCATATCTTTTGAACGGAAAGAATTAATAAAAATAGCATCGCTATGCAGACGTAGATGGGGATATATGAATAATAAAATTTCCATTTAAATTGTGGAAGCCACATCACGGCTTCAGCAAAGTATTCCTCAAAGCGCAAAAACTAACTGCTTTCACGAAGGGTGAAAAATTTTACGAATAGCCATTGTTATTCTTCGTAGATACATAGTGTTCGGCAATAACTGTGCTATAATTCATCTCATCAGTAAGAAAAATACAATCTTGCATGAAGTAACAAAAATGATTGAATTCAATAAAAATTTCTCTAGAATGAATTTGAGAACGAAAGCACAAATGATTATACAAGTAGTCAGTTATTGTGACAATTAAGTTACAATACTTGCTTATTTCCAAACACAACGGGGTATTTATTTTTTTCTCAATCCTAGACCTACCGACTTTATATTAATTGTATTAAATAAGTATTTTACAAAAAGAGGAATCAACGTAATCAATTAAATAAGTCTTATATACAGGCGACCCTCGACCTTCGCACACTCTACTTTCGCACATTTTTAAGAATTCAAGTTTTCGAGATTTTTGTCGTTGTTTAAAAAATTGCTTCTATGAAGTCAGTTTCTCGGAGTGAGATCCCCAAATACAATATTAGAGGACCTTGAGGTTCTCTACTATTGTAATATAGTCTCTAGTATTATCTACTAGATGTTGAAAAATCTCAAGATTACAAAGAAACCATATTAATATGGAACTTTTAATATTTTTCGTATATCCCTCTACTTTCGAACATTCAACATTCGCACAGATTTTCAGGAACCAATTATGTGTGAAAGTCGAGGGCCGCCTGTAAGTCTTATATGGTACTCACCGGGTGATAAATTACTATTTACTTTTACTAGTTACAATTTACTTTAAATGACTAATTACTTATTAATTAACTACGGGAGGTAAATTATTATCACTAGATCTACCGCAGACGTCAAATTGACGGGTTCTTTTTTCTAAATTTTTTTCTCAACTCGATAGAGAAGCAGTACAGTGAATATTTCACGTGCGTCTTGTAATACATAAATTAGTTCACTGATCGTATTTTTTGTCGTCTGATCCATCTTTTTTTCAAAGTACTTACTTAATATATTTAAATATATCAGATTTAGTGGCCGTGGATCTAGTTTTAATAAACATTGCGCACCGATCCGTTTGATCACCTTGGTAGTTTTAGTGTTAAAAGTTGGATGTAAAAGATCATTTGTATAAAATTACACTAAATATACTTGCAGGCTTTAAAAGTAATTTATAGCTTAATACGGTACACATCAACGGCACAGGAGGTTCCGCAAGATGCACGAAAGGAGTGATTTGCGACGTGATTCCGGAAAAATGCTTGCCCCCCAAACCAACTATTATCATAATTTTTAACTTGATTCCCGGGACTTTTTCGTGAGTACAGTCGTTACGAAGTTGACGCGTTAGCCATGACCATTTACCCCACCTGTGCCACTTTCCCTTGGGGTCATCCCCTCAGCCACCCTCCTATGCAATTAGCACAAATGCGACCTTCCTCGAGGTGTTTCAGCGCGTCAGAGAATTTCTTTAACGAGAGGAGCGGTGAAAGCAAAGACATTCTTGTCGAGCAATGAACGTACAACTAAAAGTGCTTTTCTTTGAAAAAAGGAAGGGAAAAGAAGAAAGTAAGAACTCAATGATATTTGTCGTAGATTCTTTGTCCAAGAGCTTATAATTAGGTTCTATCTTATGGTTTTGAAAGAATTAAAACGCCACGGTGTTGAACAATTTTAAAACATAATCTCAATCAATGGGCACGAATTGAAATTTCCATTATTTCTAGAATATTTGTTGTATGAAATCACTTCAGGGTGGACAGTCTGGTTTAGGACTAGGAACGTATATATGTGGTCTTAGAAAAAATTTAATTATAGATTAGCGCCGCATGTACACATGGTTAGAGTTGGAAAATTGAAATATAACAATTGAAATATGATTATACAAGTAATAATGTATAATTTCTAGACAGTAACACTCTAACTGTATATCAACCCCTGGCCATTTCTTTTGTGGCTGAAAACGCAACAACTCTGAATTGATTGCTGAAATCAATATAATTTCGTTTACTAGTTGTTTCATTTAATTTATTATTGGAATATAATTTCTGGAATCTAATGATTTTTGGAGCACTTCAAAAAAGGAACTCCAAAGAAATGACTATCTCTCGGTATTGAAAAATGTCTCCGCTCGCAAAAGGTTAAGACGTGACAAACACAAGATAAGTTTTCTAAAACACAAATTGTAAAATGAACATTTTGAGTTATAGTTGTTTTTAGCCTAGTTTTAATACTAATCCTGCTTTTTACTTTTATTAAATATAATTTAAAGGTAGAGTTTCATTTCCTTTCATCACCCCCCCCCCCCCCCCCCCCATTAATGTGTGTGTCGGAATCCTACAACAAAACAAATTAGGAAATAATGTCATACAAAATTAGGAACCGGTCGTTTTAGTTGACTATGGTAATTTTAATGTCAAAAACCTAAATAAAGTTATCGAAGCTGGAAAAGAATTATTTAACTAGAAAAGTTGAACATATCAATTAAGATCGCAATATAAATTGTATAAATAAACAATGAATAAAATATATATGTAAATTTGAACTAAAATAATATACTGCATTTCGCAGTAAATATTTTTTCATAAATTAAACACCCCTTAACCAGCGCACCATAAGAATATAGAATCTCGAATGCTTAAGAAAACAAGCGGCAAAACGAAGTTGTTATTCACGAAGAAGAAACGTTATTTCTAAGCAAAATAATGCTGCTCACGGCTTGCCACTTGCAACAATTTTAATTTCCCCGAGTTTTCGTTCTTTGCACAAAGCAGTTGTTAAGGAGAAGGGAAAGGGCCACGACGAAGGGAGCCGAGAATACGAGCGTAGCTGGAAAGGTCGCGTTCCTGAAATTCTACCGACGAAACGCCGACTATCGCGTGTTACCAATTAGCAAATACCGCGGGAAATTTCTAATTCGACGAGAAACTCCTCGTCAGA
Organism: Cerceris rybyensis; assembly: GCA_910591515.1. Classification (NCBI taxonomy): domain Eukaryota; kingdom Metazoa; phylum Arthropoda; class Insecta; order Hymenoptera; family Crabronidae; genus Cerceris; species Cerceris rybyensis. The sequence continues at coordinate 13,254,520 of OU342795.1, forward strand.
GGCAAAAACGATGAGGATGAAAAGCCAGCTTTTCTGTGATACAAAATGAGAGCGCAGGAAAGCAGTGAAACTTATAATACTCATTGCTGATGATACGTTTTCAAATTGCGCATTTTGAGATAATTTTGCTCTTTGTAGGTAACATGAAGCTCGTGTCAAAGATATTCCGAAGATTCTACCAGATCTCAAAATTAACGTAATTAATTGCCGTATATGCGAAATGTAATGAATAGGGGCATTAGCACTCTACTCCTTCTGGAAATGATAATAAAGGGGGAAAGATTCTTTGAGAAATTTTTCCTACATTACCGCTAACTACCAGAAATATTACTTCAAGTCAATTTTATGTAGTATGACCTTTGTTATTTCATATCCATTCCTGGTTTTAGTTTACTTTTTTTTAAATTAATATTTGTCTTTTATTGAGTGTCTGTTTATTTTTCTACTGTTACATTCCATATTCTCTATATGTAACACTTGTATCAAAGGGTCCTCATTCTCGTAAACCTGTGAGTGAATAAATAAAAAAATCATAACTTAATATATTGTTGCACATGAAGAACTACGTAAAATTAACCCTCTATGGGCCAAATTTTCTGTGATATCTGAAAACTAGTTGCACGATAGCACATTAGAAAATAATAAAAGTACCATTGTAAATAATAAATTTTACTCGATTTTGAAACGTTGGATTGTACGGAATTCCATGGTTTCGAAGAGCTAACTTGTAATCTTTGAGAATGTTAAAAAAACAATTTTGAAAAGCAAAAGCTTAGATTTGTTTTGCATTACTTCAAAGTTACAAGGGCCTATAGAGGGTTAAGATTACTAGCAAAGAGCACACAAGGTCTTCGGATCGCCGATTGTTTTTCTTTACATACCCGTAGAATAAATTGCTCTGATTATGAATATACCCCATTACAGAGACAGACGGTTAGTAAGTTAAAAGATACTTATAATTAGTGTTTCATTGTCATGGTTAAACAGAACTGTAGAACGGACCATCAAGATGTGTCGTGACGTAGTGGCAATATTCTTGATTTGTACAGGATGTTTCAAACGTAGTTGTCGTAGCTTGCAGGGGTTGTTCCACACTCTTATTGTTAGATTGATAGAGATTTGTGAGAAGGTAGCAAATTTTTTTACTGGCTCATTGCATTCGTCCTGTTACGTAGGTAAAATGTCTCAGAGGAACCATGGATCAAAAATGAACTGCTCTCATGCAAAACTTTTAACTGTGTCTTCGCAATTGAATTTTAGCTGAATAAGTCAGGCTTTTAGGTCTCCGATCTATCAGAAAGCCATGACAACTACTTCAGAGGCACGCTGTACATATAAAACTGGGGTTTGTATTCCTGTCTTAGGTAGATTACAATTTTTCCTCTATTTATACCGTCAAAACTAAACGCAGTATAAAGAAATTAAAATTTATATATCAACTTTTGTATTAGTATTTCTTTGGTTGAAGGTAGAAATGAAATTTCAAATACAGTTTTGCTTAAATGCGGTAATGAAACTGTAATTATGAATATCTTAAAAACTATTATCCGTCTGCCCTAATAATCGGGTATATTTCTAATAAGAACGACTTACTTTACAAATATATAAAGTTTCAACAAAATCGGGGACTCCAAGGCCTTACGTTTTCCTTGGAAGATAAGAGGACTCAGAATTGCCATAAATATTAGCACCAGAGATTATGCCACTTGAATACGACCTCAGTGCGTAACTTTACATATTTTTATAAAGAGCTCATGCAAAACACAGCATAATATCATAGACAGTGTAAATAGGAACGCATCTAAAACAACAGGTGTTAGGAGAAAAATAGCTATAGCAGTTAAAGTCGAAAATATTTCAAAGAAGGGGAAAAGGTACATTTATTTCATTACTGATTGATATGACTTTTTTAAAAATATTTTTCAATGCAATTACGTCGATCGATTGGAGATTTTATTCTTAGTAGTTCTTTCTTGAGCGTTATTAAATGATAAAGATTTAAAACTTCAGCGCCCAGTTTCATCAGTGTTGAAGGAAAAATTCCTGAAGTGGGCCGAGCCTAATGAAGTCAGATTTAAGTTCAACAGCTTCATTATAATTGTCGGCGATTTGACTGTCACACGAATTCTCTCGACGTCCATTTTCATTACTGCAACTTTTGGAAGTTTGTCCTCAGGAATTTCAGTGCAAATAATTAGCGACGCACAAAATTGAATGTAATGGACACTAATCACATAAGTGAAATTAATCAAGATTTTATTAACGACATATGTATTCCAATGACGATCGAGTACAAATTTTTTTATAAATGCTGACACATATGTGAGAGTTTTTCTTCAGTTATTTTCAACGTCCAAATAGGAAATAAGAACTGCAGTTGTGATAAGAAATTTAATTTGTTAGTGATGCAACATAATAGTAACACAGTGATTTTATAATAGGTCACAGTATTACAAGAATAAAAAACCCTTTTTTTAAACTTAAGTATAGTTCAAATTAAAATAAAAATGACGGATTTAACCCCTTGCCGTACTATAATGAGTGATACTCGTCATGCTATAAATTGGAAAGGAAATTTTCAAGTTTTACAAAACTTATTAAATTGAAAATATCAGTGAGTTGCGACACGATAAAATTATTTCTATAATATTAATATTATGCTAAATTATACGATATGTCAAGAATCACTGATCATTGTTTATTTTAATAATTTATTTCTGAATTATTGTGGAGGCAGTCACACAGTAAATAGCACGGCAAGGGGTTAAGGGATAAAAAATTGCAGAAATCACTAAACATCGAATGTGTCTGATTGTGAGACAAAGTTTAGAAATTTACAATTTCAGCAGCAACCTTTCGACTATGGAAAACTGTCATGAAATACGGCACGCTTCTCAAATCTCTTTGAACACGTTGACTGCCATGGGGGTCAGCGGTGACCGGTGCCATTAAATTCAATGAAATTTCACGTAACCTTGAAATTGTCATATTTATGAATTATCGGACGTACTAAATATTTAACTATTGGCGTTAAAAAGGTAAAGGTCTGCCGAATATCTATCTATCAGTACCTCTATCCAGTTTAACCCTTTGCACTCCGAGTAATTTTTACTATGAGCTACCAGCTACTCCAAGACTATTTGCACGGTGTGAATGCACATCCATGGAAAATTGGAAATTTTGCTTCACCATTAAAAAACAAGCGCATATATATTAAAAATATGTTTTGAAATATAAAAAATATAAAAATATACCGGATTTACCTGATAAAGAAGTTCTTCTTCTATCACAATATCGCTGGTGCGGCGACAACGGAGTGCAAAGGGTTAATAGAATTTAATTAGTAATTTTAACCGTTTGCGTACCACGAGCCACTTTCGCGCTCTTCAGTTTTTGTGTCGAAAAACCCCAGGACATTTTTTCAATGTCGACAATTGAAGGAAGACTTTGTTAAGAATGCATGAGGTTTCTCTTTTATAATATAAAGTAATTCCAAATTAGGATACAAGCACGAGAAAATTGTTCTTGTTGTGCACTACATAAAATAAAACACCAACTTTAGCTTATTTTGAAATAAAATCTCAAGAGCGCGAAAGTGGCTTTTGGCTTTTTTCGAAGTAATTTTTTAAAACCCTTCCGGTATTCAAACGGTTAATAAATGGTTTCACGTCAGTAGGAATCACGAAACAAGAGAAATACCAGTGGCGTTAAACGTGTCAACCTTCTATAACCCCATATGACTTTGTATTTGCACACCGTGTAACCGTGTCTTGCTATAAATTTGGAGAATTTATAGAAGAAATTGAGAACCAGTCATTTTGACTAGCATAGTAGTTTTATTGTTAACACATTCGCGACCGCTGACGTGAATTCACGTCATTTTAAATCCTATACCTGGTTGCCGCTAACGTGAATTCACGTCCTGCAATTTCTATTTTTGAATTCGCCAACATTAGGCGCTTTGGATAATGGCTATCTCAATGAGACACCTTGATAGTCCTTATAGACTTTCAGGTGACATGACAACACAACAGTTGGAAAGAATTGCACAATCGGGGAAATTAAAATATCCACAAAAACGTTGCAGAGTTTGCAATACTCATGGAAAATGTCGTGACACTTCTTATATAAGCAAATTATGTAGAGTTTCTTTACGCAAAACTCATTATCGTTTTACTAATCACACTACACAGAAATATTAAATTTTGTCTTCACTCTGCTTTTCTAAAATGCATGTAATATAATAATGCCAAATAAACTAAGCATAGTAATAACAAATGCTCCGTTATCTACCTATAAAGTAAGTATACAAATTATCAAATCTTTTTATTTTAAAGAACACATAATTACAACATTGATAGTTCAAACCAAATATTATAACTATCTTTGCTTTTTAACGATACAAGTTTGCGGCAACCAGCTTTACAATATCATAATTTTCGCCGGTACTCAGCATTAGAAACAGAAAAAAATTGCCGGTCGCGAATGTGTTAAAGGACACTATCAGAAGTTGTCTAGAGCGTCACATCCTTCCGAAAAGCAAAAGGTTGAACGCAGCATCAGAGCCCCAGGAAGCAGGACAATCCGTGCATGGCCAGATGTGCGATTGTGCGAGGAATCGAGAATGACTCATTTCCCCAATGGAACATAAGGGGGTACAGGCGTTAGAGGACCAATGCAAGCCTGTCGATTTGAACAGCGTGTACGTGTTATTACATATATACGCGATGCATCGTAACTAATTGTTTCCTCGTGGCGCATCATACGCGTACGTGCCTGATTTACGTCAACAACTAGCCACGATTCTCGAAAATCGCCGACCTTCCATCACTATAATGGGATGATTTCTGTAAATATTCGGTACTGATGCACTTGTTATCATATTGTTTATCTTGCTGTGGTAAATAATGAGAGATTCACGGTACAGTAGGAAGAAGGTTTTTAGCGCTTATCTGTATGTATATTTTGGGTTAGAAAAATTTTTAGCGCTTTTTTTATCTATATTTTGGATGGAGGACTATTTGTACAATATCTATATTTTCGGTTGAGGCTTCTAGCGGCATTTGTATCTATGTTTTGGATGGAAAATTTTTTTGGAACTATTTATATGTATATTTTGGATTGGGAAAGATTTTGGTGCTATTTCTGTATTTTGGATGAAGCACTATTTGTACCTATATTTTCGGTTGAGGTTTTTAGCGGTATTTGTTTCTCTGTTTTGGGTGGAAAAGATTTTTGGAGCTATTAATATCTTTATTTTGGATTGGGAAGGATTCTGGTGCTATTTCTGTATTTTGGATGAAGCACTATTTGTACCTATATTTTCGGCTGAGATTTTTAGCGGTATTTGTATCTCTCTTTTGGGTGGAAAAGGTTTTTGGGGCTATTTTTATCTATATTTTGGATGGAACCCTATTTGTTATCTTTAATTGAGGTTTCTAGCGGTATTTGTATGTATCTTTTGGATGGAAAAGATTTCTAGGGCTATATGCATAATATTTTTTGAATTGAGAAAATTGGGCAATTTATATCTACATTTCAATTTGAGAACTTGTAGCGGTGTTTGTGATTACATTTTAGTTTTGCGCTTTTTAATACTGATTGTATCTATGTTTTGAATGAAGAAGATTTCTAGAACCAGTTATATTATATTTTTTTTTAGGATTGAAAAAGCTTCTAGCGCTGTTTCCCTCTATATTTTGGTTTAAGAATAATTCTATGGTATAATTGTTCGCTGGGAACTTTCCTTAGAAGTTTAGCAATCTTTTCGGAACAGACTATTACCAATCATGTAAATTGATTTCTATATGTGAACATTGACATCGGTCTGCAAGTGGCATCTCACAGTTTTCTTTCAATTTGTAGTAAATTTTGCTATTGTGCGTATCACATGAAAGTTGCGATATTTGTTCTTCAGTCTTACAAAACTCATTAACGTTTCCATACTTATTTCGTTACAATATGAAAATGAAAATACCATAAATTTTGTTTTTATCACAATGAAAACTGCAATACCGTCCCCCGAATTTCACATTCCAGACGTATAACAATTCAATGTCTTATTTAACTTCTATCCGCCATAAATTTCACTACCATTCACATCAAACTCAAATCACCAATCTAAATTCCATCGGTTTCTTTCACACTACAAACCCAATGACAATTCTCGAATATCATCAGAAATCTCAATCACTTATCCGCCCATAATCCCACCAAGATTCATAAAATCGAGTCACAAAACGATATCCATATCGAGAAATGTAAACCAACGAAGAGGCTGAAACTCAAAAATTTAAAATCAAATGATATCGTCGAGTGAAATGACTATCGAGATATAAATGTCCACGCAAAACATTGCCACCCGTTCTTGAATGCAAGCGAATACGGTTTTCGAATTACAGCTTAATACATGTAGACGCGAATCTCAATATATTATTCACGCATGGACGACTCGCCAATTTTCATGGGCCCTCGATAGAAACTGTGTTTAAGGGGCTACTTGCTGACTACCCTGAATCAACCCGGCAAAACTAATAATCACGTTAGAAGCTATTCGATGGAAACCGTAAATAGCGCGGTAAATGTTACGTTAAAAACAAAGTTACGCGCGTTTTGCCGCTTTCACACGTACGTACGAGTTGAAAAGCAGAATATCGACTTTCGGCTTTAGATTTGGCTAACAAATCACATGTACCGCTTTACTTCTGATAGGAATTTGGTTAGGAAAAAAGTCATGGAGCAAGATAAGCATACTTTCTTATTCTTATTAACCTCTTAAGTGAGTTAGGCGTTTTGTAATACAGTCAGTACAACAAGAGCGTGGACGCGATATTTTTGAAATCTGATACGCAATTTGTTAAAAACTGTGCTGGTCTAAGCATACAAAGTTTCCTCTAATACGCAATAGGCCCAATTCTTTTAGTATCGTTTCTATCTCTGAGAAATTCAGTTCATTTCGAAATGAGTGCCGTGTACGCTAAACGATTCGAAGCGGTTTTCTTGTGCCATTACCCGAAAGGTCCTAAAATGACTGTTAGAGATGCAGCAAAATATCTGCATAAACCTCACGCATTCGTAAATAAGTGGGTGCAACGGTATAAAGACACAAATTGTGTCGATGATCTCCCTGGTCGAGGTTCGAAACGGGTTACGACGAAACGGGAAGATAAAGCGATTTTACACCTTTTTTCGAAAAATCCGACGCTTTCTTTACGTAAAGCGCAAACAATTTTAACTAAAAAAAGGCATAGATATAGGTATATTATAAAATTAGTAATATAGGTATATTTGTATCGAAGCCGTCTTTGTACGGAATGGAAAACGCAGAACGATATTAACACATTGTACGCCGGTCCCGCGATAATGCGGGATTTCAAATACATATATGATTTTAGGATTTTACCGATCAATATCAGTCATATTATTTTATCTTGAGGAAAACGGTAAAGTGGACAAAGAAGGCAACATTATTCCCTTTAAATTGTGCATTACTTAATGTGTTTAAATTTATATTGAATTAAATAGTAACATTATCAAATAGAATAAATTTGATAGCATCTATTTAGCCGGCGTACAATGTGTTAATGTGTTGGATTGGCCATCACAGTCCCCCGATGCCATTTCAATCGAAAATGTTTGGTCTGTTATGAAGTACAAACTCCGAGAAAAGCATATTTTCAAATTGAAAACACTAGTTCATCGAATTCGAGAGATATGGAAGTCTCTTCCTGTCTCTTATACTGAAAAGTTGGCTGAAAGCATGCCGAGACGTTGTTAAACGATAATCGCTAATGGTGGAGATTGGACATTTTATTAAGGAAGTGCGTATCAATTTTTTAGATGTACTTTCGATTTATATGATATTTCTTATTAAAAAGTTTTATTCCCACAGAGATATCGCGTCCACGCTCTTGTGATACAGACTGTATATATATTGATGACGAGTATATCCGTCATAGCCACTTAACACGTTGCCGCACACTTTTAATTTGACGATCGTGCTCCGAAACACGTTCGAAAATATTCCGAATTGTTCAAGCATGAAAAATCGCATAACGAAACTATTGATATGTTATCTGTAATGTTACATCTTTTTTCGATGTATTACTGAATAATCAATAATTAATTAAATATAAAAAAAGGGTAATGTACATATATCGTAAACGAGATATCTCGTCACACGTATGCAATGTGTTAACAACGCTAAGGAATTAAAGAACCGAACGTAGCTCTGAGAAAGTTCAACGAAATAAAAATTCCCTATCATCGATAGAAACCGCTGTTTTCGCAGTCGTAGTACATTTTCGAGTTCTTTAGCGAAACAAAAGAACGTATAGACGTTGCACTACACGGTTGGTGAATAAAAGAATGGTAAGTCGAGCGCATTGTAATGTAACGACTGCGGATACTGCCATAGGTACCTTTGCAGGTCGCTGACCATACCCAACGTTTAACGTCAGTATACCGTTACACGTGATCCACGGGGTGCCAATCGCTTCTTATACGGGTTAAAACTCGTTAGGGCACCTCGAGTATTCACCGAAATAAAATAGTTTATGACACCCGATGTATTCTTGTCCTCGTTCAAATAATATAACTGCGACGAAAGCTATTTACGTAGCTTCGTAACTTGTTACAAGAACGGCAACAATCGACAACTATTTGGATTTGCAATGCGTCGTATAAATGTTTCTATAGTGTGTTTCGTTTGGAAAATAGTGGAATATTTCATGGGATTTTAATATTAATAAAATTGTATTTTAAATTGTTGTTTTAACACTAAATCTACGAGAGATGTATCTATTAAATTTGTTAAGTAGGTACCTACATAAAGAAAGAATCAAGCAGCGAGGAAAATTATTAATTAAGTTATTTGTTAATTTACAGTAAGTTTAAGAAATGTTTGTAAAAAAGTAAGAATTCTCCAATTTTATGGTGTCCGTAAATCTATTGTTAAAAATTAAGAGTAATCAAGAAAATTTTTAAGTGATTATCAGTTACTTTAGCTAGTATTGTGGAACAAGTTACTGAAAATATTAATACCTAGTGTACGTTTGAAAACTCGTTGCAATCGGTAAAAGACATGTTTGTACATAATTATGACAAGCGTTCTATCATAAGATTCTTGAAATCATTGTCTTGAGCATCAGTAATGTTTATCTCTGTCCTCTAATATTATTTAACATAAAAATTCAGTGAATATTGTATTTCTCAGTAATTACAGCTTCCATGGCCGCTTAAACTTATGGAAACAAAAACAAAAACTCGGCGTAAGTATTAACTTTCAAACTGTGTAAAACTTGTGACAGCCCTAGGTTAAAATAATAGTATAGAAATTTTAAATTCCAAGACTACTTTTAAGAAATTCGCTTAAGAGAGTGCATATATACAATTTTCTATAGAAATTCAAATATTTGCATATTTCAAATGCAATTGCGAGATTGCAACCCATAGATGATCATTTAACTTCATTTTTCAGAATCAGTACATTGAATTTCGAACCAAGTAACGAGAAAATTTAAAAATTGCAATAACAGCTTCATTCATCGTCCTAAAATTTCTTTTGTGACTGAATGCGCAACAAATTCGAATTAATTGTTGAAATAACAATGTATCCTACATTTCTAATATAACTTAGGTCTTAGATTTACAAATCCAAATGCCGTTTAATTTTTTTATTTCAAATGAGTGAAGCTTCTAGAATCATGGCAACCGTCAAAAATACGTCAGTGTCTTTCGAGCGCTGTAAAGTCAATCAAAGTCGTTATTTTTGTTTGCAAAAATTCCAATAGACAACAAAAGTATCACTAAACATACGGTAAAAATGCCAAGATTGTACATTTTAATGGTTCGCGAAAAAAAATTGTCAAGGGAAGCGCCAACAAATAGCTGTCTCATGGTATGACCCCCTTTACCCTTTCGCTACTGTGAGCTCCTATAGGCGCTTAGAAATTTTGAATTTTCGACACTCAGAGCGCCCATAGGTGCTCGATGCAGTTTGGCTTTCTGAAACGGCAAGCGCCTAGAGATACTCATTGTAATTTATCTTTCTAACACGGAGGACACTTTTAAATTTGTAATATTTATAGTAACTCGCTTCAGAGAAAAAATAACATTGTTTTAACACTTTCACGACCGGCAAACAACGACTTGCCTGCCTATGGCACCACGTTGATGTCACCGGTCGTGAAAGTGTTAATATAGGGTAGTTCAATTTTGTGATTATTGAAATATGTTTTCACAAAAAAGCATCCCTACCCAAAAGTTCCCAATTTTCGACGTACGTACAGGCGGCCCTCGACTTTCGCACGTTTTTAAAAATTAAATTTATTTAAAGATTTTCGTCGCTTTACCAAAAAAATGTTTGCTTCCTGTGAAAGAATGCTGTAGATTGCGCTCACCCGAAGATTGCCTATTAGAAGATTTCTAAAGTTGCAATATCCTTTCTAGTAATGACTATTAGATGTTACAGGATCCCAAGTTCATAAAGAAACCACATTAACATAGAATTTTTAATATTGTTTCTGTATCCCTTTACTTTCGAACATTCAACATTCGCGCACATTTTCAGGAACCAATTATGTGCGAAAGTCGAGGGCTGCCTGTACACTCACTGCAAACCCAAGTGTATGAATTTCAATTACTTTACGCGTGTGAATGGTTGTAGATAGTTTTTACACACTAAAAAGTATGTGAATTAAATCAAATATCACGTGTGTGTGATTTTAATACGTTTTTAATGTGTGAATTACGAAATGTGTGAATCAAATCACACACTTACAGTGTGCGATTTTTAAAGAGCGTAAATAAGTATTTGTATACACATAAAATAGATCAAACAGACAATTAAGTCTGTTTATTAACCATTAAAAATTATTTTCTTAATAATAACTGCATACTACTTACTTATTAATTCGAACTTTTGTAATATTCAAACCTTGCTACACAGCAAATCCAAGTGTGTTATTTTAAAACACATAAACGTATTATTTCCTTGTAGTCACTTTTTAGACGTTTCCCGGTGTGTTATTATTTAACACAGTACATGTGTATTATTTTTCAGCATGTAGGTGCGTTATTTTTAAAATACATAAATGGGTTATTTTAAAATATAAATATATATGTGAGAAGAATATTTTATTAGAACAAAACGATTAAACGATTAGAACAATAAATACAATACAAATCAGATCAACTCGGACACGAAATCGACTTCTTCACACCACTGCTCAATCACGACTCTATTTACAAATGTTACCGCCGCGTGTTCAAATATTCCAATCCTACATATATATATGTAAGGAGATTGCTTTTCTGATGGTGCCCACAGTCTTCTTGCTATTAACTAACATTTATTTAAAAGATACATAAAACCAACAATAACTATAACACACACTTAGAAACTAATAAAAATAAGCAGTAACAGTTATGGCGTCTTTTCGCTTTCACGTTTCGTTCTTCACTGCTGTTTTGCAACTGTTTTGTTTCTTCTGCCCTGTCTTTTGTTTCTCACGTCATCATCTCGTTCTCTCTGTCATTCATTCACTTTCTCGCTCACTCATTTCATCTGCCTTCTTACATATTTATAGTTAAATCAATTACATATTCACAGAATTGAATAAAATTATATTAAATATTATTATAATTGTTCAATATTTTAAAGGAGTGCAGGAACTCCGGTATTAATATGCAACCTACCACATTCAAGAATATTTCGATATATTATAGATGAGAATGATTGGTTAACGTGTCAAATCATGCGAACCAATAATGCAAAAATTACAGTTATTGTTTTTCTACTCTTTTAAGTGGTAATAATAACTGATAAATATCTGGTCAGTAAATACATCAAAAAGAAACGGCTAACACATAAAAACGTATAATTCTAACGAAATGTGTAATTTTAATACACTTTTGTGCATAAAAGTGGAGTGTGTTTAAATTTAACATACAAAAAATATGCATTATTAATTTACTTGGATAAAACGTGTAAAATAACGCATTAGATGTGTTAAAACTTCACGTTAATTTCTTCAAGTGTTTTATTTTAATGCACATAATTACATTTACACGTTTAGACGTGTTAATGAAGTGTGCTTACACATTTTGGTGCATTTAAATAACCCACTTTTAACACACTTGGATTTGCAGTGTAATATATAATTTTTGACAATTCTCTATATTAAGATTGCTAATGTGTGAATGTTGTTAGTGTATTATTTAGAATGAAGTGTGTGAATCGCTAATATGTAAATGATTTTAACTTTCTTGAAACGTGAAATGATTGAAAATTCAATCATTTCATACATAAATGAAGTGTTTGAATTAAATTATACACAAGAAGTGTATGAAATTAATATTTATCCGAATTGAGCTATGTGATTTTCAAACACCATGCCACATTCACACATTAAAAATGTGTGTGACATGTGAAATTCACCTACATGATCACACACTTAGGTTTGCAGTGCTGTAACTCAATTCCTGCAGTACGGTGCAGCCTGTGCGTCTCAAAGTCTACCGCAGTCAAGGGGTTAAAAAACCCCATGAACCGAACAAATATCAAAAAACGTTGCAACAGCATAATCATACGTTTCACCCTAACGATCCAGGAATTAACAAAAGTTTAGATTCAGGAAAACAGCAACGTTCCATCCCCGAAATTGGAATTCGCGCATTTCTACGTAACACGAGCGCAAGCAAACGACCGTGGAGCAACGAAGGGAAAAAGGATACGATGGAAAGACAGAGACAAGGAGGACGACGAGGACGCCGGAGACAGAGAATCTCAGCGACGCGCCGGCTAGACGGCATCGTAAACTTCGGCGAGGAACTTTTGAATTTTAGTAAGAGCCGCTCCTTCTCTACCACGAACCAACCATCCCTGGGGCCGGTGACTCTCTTTCTCTTTCCATCTTTCTCTTGGTACCGTCTTGGCTCTATAAATTAGAAGTTCACCATCCCAACTGCAACTTTGCTAGTCCTCCGGTCGCGCGTTCGCGCCGATTAGGGGATCCTTCGAGCTGCCATATCCTACGAACGAACGACAGGATGTGTAATTCTGCCTCAGGATTTTCAGAGATAGCCAGAAGTAACGAGGGGGGAAAAAAGGAAAAATCGGAGGAACGGCTTACGTGAACTAACGATGATGGTGTGGCAAAAATGCAGAGTCAATAATTTATTGCTAATTCAGCGATGCTGAAACACGGCCAAGTGTTGGGCACTGCATTACGAATAGAATGAGAGGTACTCTTGTATAGTGTACACGTGAGGCGGAAACAATGGAAATGATTAATCCAATTGTTGCGAGGAAACGAACGGGTAGGAAGATTTCATTTACACGTTTCTCAGATTGCGAGGAAGGGACGTGAAACTGACATTTTCGCATGGTCGTTGAAACTTTTGCTGTTGGGGATTTTGAGCGAATGTCATTGTTGTAATTCTGTTTAAATTTTTTGAAAAGATAGATTGAACTTTTGGGAGAAAGGACTTTTTCATTTGCGCTTCAATCGATGGAACAAATTTTTTTGAAGGAAGCGATATACCAGGGGGTTAAATATATGAAATTAATTGAAAAATATTTTGTGTAACGGAGTTTTATACTTTTTTAAGGAACAATAATATAATTATTATTTTAGTATACATAATTATATGTTAGTCTTTGTATTTTCTTACAGAGGGAAACTTTTTGAAGCAATCCTTAATATATATGGTAGGTGTTACGTGGGTAACTATCACAACAGAATCGAGTTACTTTTATTTCTCATTTTCTAGACGATCGAGTCGATTTTAGAAAATATATACTTAAATAATTAATCAAGACAACACTTTATGAACGCGCTGTATTTCCTTAAGATATTAATTATTGCAAAATAATGTAAAACGAAATGCGGTTTATAAAGTGCAATACGCATTTGTTACACTAGATTGAAAAAAATCTAATGATGCTATAGGTAACAAAGTTATTTTCTGCTGCCTTTGCGTTGACATCCGTCTGCTTAACATTTATATTTAAAGTTGCTAAATCTGGTATATTTCAATACATTACAGGAGTATTTAAAAAAAAGGCAGATGTAGTGGTAAAAAAAAACGTTCAAGTAAGTAATTTGTGTGTTATAAAATATGCGTGAAATATCTACTGCATTGCTCCTCCATAAAATTGTTAAATCTTTTTAAATAAATAGGTACCCCACATAACTTAGAACTTTTCAAGACATCGGAAAATAAAATTTTTACCAACTGGTATTTACAAAATAATTATATATCGTATGGCACTCTATCTAATTAGTGGCAACGCATAATATCACCCTAAAATAAAAGTTGAACCACGACACAAATTGCAATAAAATTCTCAACAATTCACTAAAGAATTTTCAATAATTCGAAAAACTAGCAATGTTCATCTAAAAACTTTAAAATAACATAGAACTATGCTAAATGATACCAATCGCAAATATTATTTCACAAGACGTATTAATACAAAAAAAAACACAAAATTCGAAATTACAATAATGCATTTTGTCAAAAATGCATGTCTTTTTAAACATTCCCCACGCGACTGTTCCGAGATGAAATGACGCGATGCTAACACAAAAGCTAACCTTTCAACTTTTCATACCGGTGGGGTCACATGCCTGCGATTTCCAACTTTTTGACTTTCCAAACTCGAAGAGTTCCTCGAAACAAATGTCGCGTCATTCTTTTTTCCTAGATCACCATCATCTTAAATCTTTCTTTCTCACTCAAGAACATTTTACAACGATGACAATAGTAACTAACCTCGCATAGTTAAAACGTCCAGAACCGAAAAGAATAATGGTCAGATTTCGTCTACTACATGCAATTTACCCGGTACATCGATTACAACGATAGCATTATTTTCATAATCAAACTAACCGGTAATTTATCATCTGCTCCTCGTGCTTAATAAGCTCGATAACACAATTAATGTAACTATCGGGTAAATTATCGTACTCCGGTCAACCTGATAAACGGTACTCTCCACTTCCTCTTTAATTCGCTGAAAGAGACACTCCATCATCGAGAAAGCGACAAACGGCAAGTCTAATAACCATACCGATCCACGGTGCCGACACACCCTTGACATCCCTTTCGACGTAACTCTCTAACGTTCGCTCCACCCTATGATGACTTTACAGATGCCTAAGTAACTAATGATATCATATAGAATGTTCCTGTAGACTGACAATATTTAGAAAAAGACCGGATGACTGTAGTGAAGCACAGTTTTTTATCGTTGCTCACCGTGTACTTAGCATAGAAACGTCCTTCCGGGTCATAGGTATTCAGATTTTCTGTTCCCGGCACCTAGCTTCCTCCAGGATTCGCGAAGGGTGCTGCTGCCTGTGGAGGGTGGCTCGAAGGGAATGAAAGAGAGAGAGAGAGAGAGAGAGAGAAAGAGAGAGAGAGGCTGGCAGAGGAAAGAAGGGGTAGTTAGGGTGGTAGGGTGAAAAGAGGAGGATGGAGGTAGCAAAGGAAGCAGGCAGATATAAAGAGAGAAAGAGGTGGAAAAAGAGAGAAAGGAAAAGAGACCGAGAGAGAAAAGAGAGAGGGGATAATTCCACGGCTAAATATCGGTAAAAATCAATACTATCTCTTTCCTCGGTGCACCGCCATCGTAGCTAATAATGCAGGAGAAGAATGTAGATCCTTGAAGAGATTGACATATTTCCTCTTTGTTAATATTCATTCGTCATTAATCTTTGGCCTGTTCTTACCGATGAAGTTCCCGAGAACATAATTTTGCAGTGTCGACCACAAAATTTCTATTATGAGTTATCAATTACTCCAGGAGTGATTTACAAAGTGCGGAAGCACATGTGTGTAAAATTGAAAATCTTGCTTTGTCATTAACACGTTGAATGTCAGTGATAGTTCACTCGTTTTAATACTTCTACCGAAGTGATACTTTTCCTACTAAAATCCCATCTTTTTAGAGCAGAGACATTAAAGATACTAGTAGGTATATATTCAGTAGGATCTTATCTTTTAATTGCTAGCATTTAACACTAGATTTACGGAGCCAATTTGGCTCATACAAAATTCGATTACTATATATATAATATATTGGTCATTTTTTAATAGTAAAGCTTTCATTTAAATGAAAAAAGCTCACTTCAAAAAAATAGGTATGTCAACATCCGTAAATGTAGTGTTAACACTAGAACTACTGGCGTCAAATCTAACATATTTTAATAAATTAAATAAGTACTTTGAAAAAGGGAGAATCAAGCGGCGGAAAATTTGATCGATTGGGTGATTTATGTTTATTGATATAGACGTAGAATATTTATTCTATGACTCTTATATAAACTTGGAGAATTTTTTGAAAAAATTGTGTACCAGTCCTTTTGACTGGTTTGGTAGTTCTAGTGTTAAATACTGAATGTGTAAGAAAATTCGTAAATGTTATAATTCAAAAGTCATATGAAATTTCATTGAATTCAATAGCGCCGGTCACCGTTGACCCCCATGGCAGTCAACGTGTCAAAAAAGAAGCGTATATATTTTAAATTTGTGTTTTACAATATAGAAAAATGTAAAAACCCATCGGATTTGTCTAACAACAGAATTATCAATTTCTGTTGCAATGTCGCCGGTGGGGCGACAGCAGAGTGGAAATGGTTAAAAAGTATATTTTCTATCGTAGAAAAGTTATAAAATAAGATATAAAATACTACCCTCCGACAAAGGTGTCTAAAATAATGAAATACTGGAAATTATTTTTTTAACTTGAAACTTTTTAATTTCTACTATTAACTCTTACATGTAAAACGTTTTTTTTGTTAACTTCAATGCAGTGTTTAAGGAACGACATTCAATCAGGATATTTCCTCGGCGGCATGATAACAGAAGAAACAGAAGAGCCCAACCTTGACAAACTTTGGGGGTTTGAAACTTTTTGCATGTAAGATGCAATTATCTTCAAATTACAAATGTAAACGGACAGATGTAATAAGGAATACCGGATGGAACGATGGATACCGAAGAAATGTTTGTACGAGAAGAAGGAAATATTTCGAAGTTGGGAAACAAGTCGCAGGAGAAAATTATTAACCATAAATTCAAGACAGCTCAAGACAGTGGCTGATACATGGCGCCTCGTTTCTATTTCCAAGTGTAATGCAAGTTATATATATTTTCTATGCAAGTGCATTACAGTGAAGGATGCACCGTTATAAGATGTCACGTGAAAATATGATTAATTCAGTAATTTATATTTTATACGATGGACATACAATATCTGCTCTATAACTCTTCTCTAAACTTGAACATTTAAAAAAAAAAATGAGGAAAAAGTCATTTCGACCATCTTGATAATTCCAGGGTTAATACATATCGATACCAACTTTCTAATATGTCGTATCCCACATTTTGAAAATTTTTCAGGAGACGATAAAAACGTTTCACGGTCACAAATTAAATAAATTAGCTATTTTTTTTACGTTTGTTTTAATGTACTAGTAATATAGATTGAAGTGAGAAAAAATAATTTAATCAATTTTTTAATTATTACGTGGATTACGACATATTGATTGACGCTACATATGTGGGATACGACATATTGCGAATAGGATTCAAACAGTAGTAAAAGAGAAACAACTTAGTACGAAATTTTAAAGAAATAATAAATTTTATTACTTAATAGTAATAATTATTTTTAACACAGTTTCATATCTATTATATAAAGCTCAAATACCACTGACTGACTGACTGACTGACTCATTCATCCACTCATCACGAAATCTCAAAAACCACAGAACGGATTACTATGAAATTTGGAACATACTCTTGCCTTCGGTCGTAGGTGCTCACTAAGAAAGGGTTTTGAAAAATTCGAAATTTTAGGGGTGGTTTTGGGGGGTTAAAGTATGGGCCAAACTCATCAACGCAGAACCGAAACTATTTGACCTGGAAACTTGAAATTTTGCATGAGCATTCCTTTTAGGGTACAAGCACCCACTAAGAAAGGGTTTTTCAAAATTCGAAATTTTAAGGTTTTTTTTTGCATGAGCGTTCTTTCTAGGGTATCAACGTTAAACTTAACTTTTATTAATTTAAGTAGTACTTAATCCTAATCATATTAAACCGTAGCGAAGCACGGGTACTTCAGCTAGTATTACCATATTTTAAATTTTAATATTTTCGATAAAATATTGACATACGTAGTGATTTAAAATAATTAATTATTTACTACAAACTAAGAGAAATAATTATTTATAATTATCTTTTTACCCATTTTATGAGATATTTGAGTTAAATTAACTTAATACGAATTCCAAAATCAAAGGTGGCTGTCACATTTTAGGCGCCAACTTAACCTACGAATGTGGGATACGACATATTAGAACGCGCCACAGTTCGCTTGTGGGATACGACATATTAGAATATTTATTTAAAAATAGTAAATAAACAATTTGACTTCTGAACTTTTTACATAAGCTGCACAACGTTGTTATGAATCCATTTTTCGAAAAAAGTGAAAATGTCAAATTTAGTGGGATACGACATATTAGAAAGTTGGTACCGACATATTAAATACAATAGACTCAAAGCCAGTTTTAATGTGAGACCAACCAGTTTCTATTTCAGGTTACACAAATTCAAAACAAAAAATGTCCGAACATTTAACAAAACTCTAACCCATCCGACACAGTGTCATTAATCACCGAATAGAATCATAGCAAAACTGACTTCGCGGACACGGAAAAATTCGACAAAAGGTTAAAATTCGTTCTATCAACCGCCACAGAAAAATTCATCGGTTCACCTATCAATCGACAACCAGCGGGGCAAAAAGTCCGCAGCCTTCAATTACGTGGCCCATCCCAGAAACGCGGTATAAACAAACCCTTCTTGCGGACGAAGGATCGGGCGGGCGGGCGACCGCTATAAAGCGATACGAATTTCTCCTGCTCGTTTTCTCAAACGCTCCGGGAGTAACAGCGTGGAACCGCGGTTCGACCACGACCTGAGACAAACGGTAACGAAACGCACGCCAGAGATCCCGACGTTCCGAGATCCCTTACACGCGAAAGTGTAAACGGCGGTGGCGGACGCACGAGCGAGCTGCTCGGCTCGACCGACGAATCGCCACCCCGTCCTCACCCTTCTACCTATACCTATATACAGAAGACTATACCTACCCCTTAACCCCTACCCAACCCTGGACGACCAAGTAGAAGGTGGAGGGAGAAGGTAACTCGAGTGGTTCTCAACGAATTTCTTCGATGGAAGGGAAAAAAATTTGCTTAACTTGAATTTAAGGACTATCGGCGAATTTTTGTTAATTATGGAATATACTTTGTTAGTAGCAATTTAAGAAGAATATTAATTTTGTTAATAGTGGGGTATATTTATCGTGCTGCAGAAATGATGTAAAGAAGTGAGACATGATTCGATTATTAGAATGATACAATTTTGAGATTTCTTTAATTTGAATTTCAGTTCTGTGGGTGAATTTTTGTTAATCATGGAATATACTTTGTTAATAGCAATTTATGAAGAAGAATATTAATTTTGTTAATAGTGGAGTATATTTATCGTGCTGCAGAAATGATGTAAAGAAGTGAGACATGATTCGATTATTAGAATGATATAATTTTGACATTTCTTTCATTTGAATTTAAGGTCTATCGGTGAATTTTTGTTAATCATGGAATATACTTTGTTAATAGCAATTTAAGAAGAAGAATATTAATTTTGTTAATAGTGGAGTATATTTATCGTGCTGCAGAAATGATGTAAAGAAGTGAGACATGATTCGATTATTAGAATGATACAATTTTGAGATTTCTTTAATTTGAATTTCAGTTCTGTGGGTGAATTTTTGTTAATCATGGAATATACTTTGTTAATAGCAATTTAAGAAGAAGAATATTAATTTTGTTAATAGTGGAGTATATTTATCGTGCTGCAGAAATGATGTAAAGAAGTGAGACATGATTCGACTATTAGAATGATACAATTTTGAGATTTCTTTAATTTGAATTTGAGTTCTGTGGGTGAATTTTTGTTAATGATGGAATATACTTTGTTAATAGTAATTTAAGGTAGTTCTAGGCACTTATCATTTTTCGATAGATTTCCTTAAAATTTTTTAAATATATATTATTCATGATATTTTATAATTATAACCGGAATCTCAACGAGTTCGTCCACACGGTTTATGAATAAATCGTGTTTAAAAATAAAATATTTAACATGGGCCTTATGGAAAAGAATTTTCGCTGAGTCCGTAAAATCTTTTTTTATTTTTCTAATGGCAAAACGAGTCGATGGATTCTAATAAAAAATTAGAAATGTATTATTTTATGCTTTTGGAATATTATTGAACTTTTTCATAATTTTTTACTTCATAGTTATAGAGAAAGATGTTTTTTAATGTCTAAAAAGTGAATGAAATGACCTCTGTGAAGTTAGCCCCTGCATTAATTCTTACGCAATTTTTTTCATTTCTAATGAAAAAAGAAACTTTTAGTGATGAATCCGGCTAGAACTACCTTAGGAAGAAGCATATTAAGTTTTTTAATAGTGGGGTATATTTATCGTGCTGCAGAAATGATGTAGAGAAATGAGATATGATTCGATTATCAGAATGATACAATTTTGAGATTTCTTTAATTTGAATTTAAGTTGTGCGAGTAAATTTTGAGTGAAAATCAAGGAAATTTTGTTAATGATGGAATATACGTTTGGGAATGAGTGTAAAGGATTGAGGTATGTTTCGATTATTGGAATAATGCTAGTTTGAGATTTGTTTAGCTTGAATTTAAGTACTGCGGGTGAATTTTTGTTGATGAAGGAATATACGCATGCTGATTGGGGTATGGGTGTAAAGAACTGAGGCATGTTTTGAATTAGAATAATGGAACTGTGAGATTTTATAGCCTGAACTTAAGTTTTGTAAACTAATTTTAAGATCTGTTAATTGTGGGATATGTGTGTAGAGCAACAGACATGAGTGTAAAGGAGTGAAACACGATTTGATTATTACAATGATGCAATTTTGCGATTCGTTTAACTTGAATTTAAGTTTCGATTTGTATGGGTTTTATGGGTGTAACGGCGTGAATCATATTTCGATTATTACAACAACGCAAATTTAATATTTCGAATGTAATTTTTGGAGGGATACGTTAAAGTGCAAATGAGCAAATGGAAATATGAAATGGAGGATCTTAAACGACAAATTTTCTGTAACGTGAACTATGAAATTAGATTCCAATTATAGGTCCAAAAAGTATATGATTATTAATATCTTGCAGGAGCAGTATTACTTATTTGTCGACAAATTGAAATTAGTTTTACAGTACTTTTATTGTTGTGTGTGTGTTTAATAGATATTCAAGATAGTATATGAAATTATGATAAAGTTTCAAAGTTAAAATTAATTCGAAAGAACAGATATAAAAGAAAAATATGTAAAGTATAGCCCAGCAGAGGTAAATAATCTGAACAATTAGTGCACATTGGAGATCATACGTAAGGGACAACATATTGAAAAGTTGAGCTTAACTGCTATCACAAGCAAATGTGATTTTGGCATTTTCCATGCCATACTTAATGGCACGTGGAATATGTAGATCATGAGAATGAATTGAATTATGACGATTATTAACGTCCAAATGTGCCTTTTTCAAACGAATTGTCCTCCAAAGTACGAACCTTATTAATACTCAAAACATTATTCTTTTAAACAATTTTAATTTCAGTAATCCTGAAATTGCACTCATTAATACAATAGTAAATTTATAACGAGTTCCAATTGTTCATATTTCGCAACAGCAATGTTTGACATTCAAATTGCACAAATTTATTTGTTCAATTTATTCTTAATTCATTT
Source organism: Cerceris rybyensis (assembly GCA_910591515.1). Lineage (NCBI taxonomy): Eukaryota > Metazoa > Arthropoda > Insecta > Hymenoptera > Crabronidae > Cerceris > Cerceris rybyensis. The sequence goes on from OU342795.1 coordinate 13,276,385, forward strand.
TAACTAATCCGATAATCATTCTCCATTATTAGAATTATTCTTGCTCGACATTAATACAACCATTACAATGAAACACACAAAATCAGTATGGCATTTGAAAGTGCTAATTAATTCGATAGAAACTCAGCTATGACGAAAAACTATGTTCGGCATAAGACCGCAAAGGGTTAAGTTTAGTCGTGCTCTTTTACGACCTCGAATCACGAGTGGGCGCTCTCTTTCGTTCTTTGTGAAGCAACCTCTCATCAAAGAGAAACTTGAGTTTTCTCATTTTTCTATCACTTACGAAACACCACCTTTTTCCCCTTTTTCGACACGTTCTACATGTACATACGTCAGCTACAAGGAGTTTCGTACATCCATTTCAATTTTATTACCGTACTTTTCGATAGATAACACGCACCTATTGTATTATGCACACGTCTATCTTTTCCGCATTCTTTTTTTTCTTAGTTAACACTTTACCGAGCAGTAGCCGATTAATCGGCTTTTCGGGCTCAACACTTTTGAACTTTTAACTTATTAATTGGTTGCTATGGCAATTAATAAATTATTATTTTTCGTTGCGGTTAATTGTGCCAAGAACTCAGTGAAGAAACTTTGCAATTTTCGAAGAGATATCAGTATCAGGGAAATATTTGCGTGCAAGTGACCGATGAGAAGTGGGCAGGATGTTAAAAAATACCGGTGGGTAAAGTGTTAAAATCCCAACATAGTTTTATCATTGAATTTGACATCCTTCATGTCGCTTTCTAATGTATAAACCGCAGGTTCTTATTTTATCAAATTTTAACTTTTTTGTGTAGATAACGCGCGCGTTATCTGCCGAAAAATTCGGTATTGTACATTTAAGCCAGGGTTGCGCTTATTTTTGCAAAATTATAGCAACTTCTCAGAAACAAAACTGATTAATCCTTTTTAAAAATATCAATCTTGAAAATTGAGAAATAATTACGCATATGAAATTGTAGATCAAATGAGTGAGTTAGTGAATGAATCATTGACAGAGAGAGTAAGGATGGTGGGAGGAATTGAAAGGTTTTGCGAGAAAAGACAAAAGATGGTAAGTTAGATAATACTAGATTTACCAAGCGAGTCAAAATGACTGGTACGCAATTTTTTCCAAAAATTCTACGAGTTTATGAGAGAGTCGTAGAATAAATATTCTTCGTCCATAGTATAAAGCATAAGTTACCGAATCTATCATCTTTTCCACGTCTTAGTTTCCCTTGATTTAAGTTACTTATTTAACATATTTAAATACAATAGCTTTCACGCTGGTAAATCTAGTGTTAAATATATTAAGTAAAAACTTTGAAAGAAAAAGAATCAAGGGATTGAAAATGTTATCGGTTTGGTAATCTGTGTTTTATAAGATCAACTTTGAATTTCTATTCTAGAACACTACTGCAAATTTAGGGAATTTTTGGAAAAAAATGTGCACAAGTCATTTAGACTTGCTTGGTCGTTCTAGTGTTAAGGTACATATTTAACTTATTTAAATATAATAGATTTTATGCTGGTAAATCTAGTGTTAATCTTACATAGGCCCTTGTATCTTTGAGGTAATACAAGTCACACTTAACTTTTTATTCTTCAAAGTCAACATTTTACTTTGTCATATATATTTTTCAAAGTTCTTGAAAATCATGAAATTCTTGACAATTCGATGTTTAAAAATTAAATTAGATTTATTATTTAAAGTTTTCTAATGTGCCATGGCGTAACTGATCTTTAGATACGAAAATAAATTTAGTCTATAGAGGGTTACCAGAGTTCGACAAGACGCGAAAGAACGGGAAACCACGCCATTCCTGCTGCGGCTTATTTTATTGATTATTTTGTATTTACTTGTATACTTTTTATTTTGATATTTTAATAAATATCAAGCTTCCGTGAACTGAGTGATCAAAAGTATCAACATTAGTATCCCTACATATATTTCACGATCCGAAACCGCGTTTTTATTAGAAAATTAGACAACTAAAACAAACTGTTTTAAACACACAATCTCAGAAGCACGACAAATATCTAAATCAAATGCGAAAAGATTCAGAAAATAAATAAATCCCTAAGTGAAGATCATAGGAGATAATGGATTAATACATTATATTGAAAAATGATAAATAAATCTCCTGAATCGAATAAGTGAAGAGGGTAGAAAACATGGTCAATTCAATTTTTACAGTCTTCAAAGTAGACGTAGAAACTTGAAAAACAAACAGCGTTAGAAGTTTTAGGAATATTTTCGAAAAAATCGCGTCTAGTCATTTTGACCTTGGTAAATCTAGTGTTAATGGAGATAAATTATAAATTGCTATTTGTATAATTTTATTTGAACGGTTGTATTTCGATAAACTATAATTAAATTTTTTCGCTGATCATATATTTACGTCATTAATGATCAAATGATTAATTTCACTACTTTTATCATAGTGACAACCTGAATGACTGGCTCCTAATTTTTTATAAAATGTTACTAAATTCATAAGGAAACTGTGCAGTAGATATTCTACGTTTATCTTATAAAATTAAATTGCTATATTGATCATCTTTTTCATTTCCTGATTCCTCTTTTTGCAATGTACTTATTTTAGTATATTTGAATGTAGTCAATTTAGCGCCGGTAGTTCTAGTTTAACACGTTAAATGCAATGAACGCAAATCAATTTTATATGACTATAAATTGTAATATTTACAAAAATGCTAATACATTCGATATTTAAATATTAGTATTAAAACGTTTCTGTTCTATAAATATATGATTATAATAAAAAAAATATTTTTGTTTCGATAGAAATGATGGAGGCAGCGAAATACCGGTGGCATTCAACGAATTAAATTTTCTAACTGGAAAATAAATTACTGTAGAGTACATAAAAGAGGTGTTTATTCTTTGATTTTCCGATGGAAAATTTCCATAATTACTTAGCTGACTTCAAGAGTCAATCGCCACGTTTCTGTAAACTTTACTTTCAATTATTTTTGATAATTCCAAAGTGTGAACTTTACTTTTATGTGTTATTCACCTTAACTCCCATAAATAATATGAAAATTCCCGTTGTCGTTGAAATGAAAAAATTTGCACAGCAGAAATTACTTAATATCTGAATTATTAAAATTATTTTTGCAAATTCTTTGGCTATACCCTACCACAAAATTAGCATCATTTTTTTCTACTTATGTTTCAACTAATTTACGTTTGAAATTGGTAGAATTCAATTAAAATTCAAAGTCTGGCTTTCTAGAGACGTCAGTGCGTATACACCAACATGTTAGTGAGGATGGTGTGAATATGGTGAACAATAACTCAATCCTATCTCGGTGATCGAAAGATTTTTAATCCAATTTTTTGTTTATTTCAATAATTTCACATTAAAAAAACTTGCATAAGTCATTAGCGATTGGAAGGCAAATATTTTACGTTGTAACAGCAATCAATATACCGATATTAAATATTAGGTACTTAAATAAAAAAAATGTACCATCCACAATAAAAATTGCAAGTTTAAGATTGCAAAACTATTACACACTAAATAATAAAATAAGATAGATTATTAAAAATAATAGTTTTTATGACATAAAAGTTTGTTAAAAATGAAATAAAAGGTACATATAGTTTTTATTGTATTAAGAATAAAAGATTTTACGATATAGAATATAGATAGTAATAGAATACTTAAAAAACGAAGTTTTTATGAAATTTAACATTTTAAAAGGACTTGAATGAACATAAGTATTCGCAATTTATTGAGAATAAAAGAATCTGTTTGGACGATTAAGAGTTGAATTGTTACACGAATAACTTCGCAGCTTCGGGGGAAAAATGAATAGTTTAATTTAAATAAGGTTTAATCGCAATCTTGGATAACAAATTTGTACGGAAACACGATTATAATGAACAATATAGTAGCTAAAATAAAGCGTTAGATTAGCTTCAGGTTGTTGTACCTTAGGAAAATATTGTATGGACATAAAGTGCGAGAAAAAAGTATGCAAATGCCAGAAGATACGTGCATACATAATTTTTCGAGAATTATTAGAGATACCTTATGTTGCTTTATCTCCATTCTTGAAATATTCCGGCCGGAAAAACGTTAACTCTTTTTGTCCGCTTTAACGTTTATTTCCTGCTAATCTGTATACGTGTTTGGATTAATGTGGTGTGCAATTATCTGAATATGCAAAGTAGAGATTTGAGATTATGATTATTTAACGATGCTATAAAGATTTGGAAATTACGAAGTATTTCTGAAAAGTCGGGAATTCTTTTCGCGTTGGGAACAACGCACATCAATTTTTCTGTCTTTTTTTGTTTTTGTTTTTTTCAACGAAGATAATAAAATATTGCACAGTTCCATTAGTACAGTGTAAATTTAGTAAAAAAATCACAAAAATTGCTGCTGTTTAAAATAATAACAAAAGGTCCATCAAAGCCATTCAAATTAACAAGAAACTCGGTATTCGTTGTTTATAAAAATATGGAAAATACAAGGAATCCTGAATCTCTTTCTGTGTTGCAAAATTACCATGGAAACTTTTCAGAATGTTTCAACGAAGATATTACAATTTTCAAATGTAAATCTTATTAAGAATTTCACAAAAATCTTTACCATTTAAAACGCAAACCAAAAATTCCCACTGATCCACTCAAATTAATTATAAATTCCGCATTCGTTATTATATTTAAAAAGTCTCCTTATTAAAAATACCATGGCAAACCACGCCTACGTTTTCGAAATACCGCATTGCAAGTGCGCAGATACACATGAAAATGGTGCTCGTACTCGCCGTCGAAATTACCACTGCAACTACAATCCTTAAATCTACTATACTTAAATTTATTAAACAAATACTTTAAAAGAAGATCAATTTAGGGTTGCAGAAGATGATCAATTAAGTCATTTACATTTTCCAAAATATCCATAGCGTATTTACCGCATTGCTTCTCTACTAATTAGAAGAATTTTTATAAAAAATTAACAACCTGGTATTCCGACCACCTCGGTACTTCCAGTGTTAACACTAGAACCACAAAGCAAATCAAAATGACTGGTTCTTAATTTGTCCCGAAAATTCTCCAAGTTTATTAGATGGTCATAGAATTAATATTCCACATCCATCCTATAAAACATAAATTACCGAATCAATAATCTTTTCCACCTCTTCATTCTCCTTGTTTCAAAGACTTATTTAAAATATTTGAATATAATATATTTAACGCAGGTAGTTCTAGTGTTAACACTAAAGAAAAAACACTAATTAAAATGATCAATTCCCAATTCTTTTTGTAAAACTCCACAAATTAATAGAGAACCATGGAGTAAATCTCTTCTATCTTACAAAATTTTAATTACATTATATATCAAATTGTTCCCACTATTTCGGTTGACAGCTTATTTTGTTTTAATAATACAAAATATAAAATATAATAATATAATATAAAATAAAACAAAATAAGCTGTCAACCGAAATAGTGGGAACAATTTGATATATAATATAAACCAAGATTGAAATATAAAAATACATTACGTTAAAATTTAAATTACTTAATTAATCATCATTTTCATCTCTTTATCTCTTCTTCAGAAGTACTTATTCCATAAATTTAATTATAACCGAGACAAAACCAATAGTCATAGCGTTAAACCGACCGATCGTCGAAGTCACGCACGAAACGGCGGGTAATTCAAACGCAGTCACAAACATACATAAAATTTCGGAAAATTTCCAAGCCTCTGCCTGACGTCATTTCATCCCGATTTTCGACACATCCTCTCGACACGTCCGAGCTATCGATCCGGCCAGTCACCTAGCGTCGATCGAGCCGGTTCGTCCGTGTTGTATATACGCTTCCTCGTTTCTAAGAATCACGAGGAGAATAGAAGCGGCAAGGCGTAGCGCGAGAAGGAATAAAGGAAAAGACGACAAATAATTCGCAGACACACCGTCGCAATACACTGGCTGGATATCGTGAAAAATTAAAATACAGGAAATATGAGAACCTTCGTACCTCCCCGTGTCCCCCTGCAGCCCCTCCGGCCCTCCCCCGGCTCGTTGGTTCACCCGCCCTCCGTAACACACAGGGTAGCTAGGAGGGTTTAGGGAGAAAAGGGGAGGTGGGTCGCGTACAACCTTCTACAAAAGTACGTCGAGTCACCTACCGCGGTACAATCCATGCCAAAAGCACAACGGACTTATTTTATTTCGTTCTCACCCCTGAACAATACTGGGCGGTAGTTACAACCGAAGTGGAGGTGGAGGAAAGTGAAGGAGAAGGAGGAAGGGAAAAAAAAGGACGCAGGCTGCAGAAGTCCACTTTATTCTCGCTAATTTATCTCGCGGCAATTTCTTTGCTTCTTTGCTCACAGAGTGTGCTCCCTGCGGGAAAGAGGGCGAAGAAGTGCGAACTAAGTTGCGACAGGTAGACAATTATTCAACGTCGAGAAAATTATAGGGCCAGCGGGAGTTAATTAAAGCTTGACAGGAATTAAAATTCATATTAGGAGGCCGGAGTCCGCGATGGCATCGCCGCTACTGTTTTAAATCCTAGACGCATTGAGACTGACTCATTTATGCGGATCGTGCGCCATGTGAATTAACGGTTTTATCGAGGATTCTCTGCAACCCGATGGTATGCCGACGTAGTTATTAGAGTTTGTACGTTTGCGGGTATGTGATAAAAAATGTTATATTTCATTATTCCATGAGGAGGGTTGAAATTGATAGTGGGGTATTTGACGATTTTTATTTTGAGTCTAATTGAGGAGATTCTTTGAGATTGTCAAGACTGACTGATTTGGATGCTGTTATACATGAAGTATCAGTAGAATTATACAAAAGCTCTGAATACGTGTTTACCATTTGTGACGTAAAAGCAATGAAGATTCTATCAACTCTATAGGTAATTATTCCATATTAGACTTCCAAAATAATAAATATAAACATAAACGTATTAACCACACGTTACTTTAGATTAAAATCAATTACATGTTCTATGTTACTAGAAGTTTCCCAATTGATGAGACAGGTTTTTTGGTTATAACACAGAAATTTTCCTGTTGTATAACAAATGTCTTGCTTCAACATCCTCTACTCATTGTCAGTACTCTGTATACTGGTACTCTGTATACTGTATACTGGTGCTGAAAATGTATCTTGGAACCCAGTTATTGTGCCATAATGTAAAAAGAAATTTTGTAAATTATTTTATATTATTAATAATAAAAAAAGAATCAGTAGAATTATTATTTCTAAATTACGAGAGAAATTAATTGTCATAATTATTAAGAACAAGAAATTCGACTGCTTGACGTTCTGACTATAGATACAGATGTGTTATAAATCGTCAGCTCGAAATAAACGTTATATATTTTTACAAATGGTATTGATTTGCTAAAAATTAGAAATAGAGGACATAGAATATAGTGTTGTAATGTTTAACCTTCTATGGGACCCTGTGACTTTGAGATAACGCAAGACAAGTCTAAGCTTCTATATTTCAAATTTAATTTTTAACTTCGAAAAATATTATAATTTAGCTCGTGTGTATCACGAAATTCTTTACAATTCAGTATTTAAAAATCGGGTTTAATCTGTCACTTAAAACTGTATTATTAGTACTTTATAATTATACTATCGTGAAATTGATCTTTCGGATACCACGAAAAATTCAGACTATAAAGGGTTAAATTGATACTCAAAAATTTGGTAACTTTTAATTCGTTCCTAAGTGAGAAGATTCTTTGAGATTGTTGATGATGGCTGATTTTATTGTTGTTATACATGAAATCGTCAAGGAATTAACATTTCTAAACTACGAGGCATGTTAATTGTCATAATTATTAGAAACAAGAGATTCTACGGTCTAATATTCTTAGTTACCGATGTGTTTTAAATCGACAGATCGAAATAAACGTTACATATTTTTACAAATAGTATCGATTCCCTAATAATCAGAAATAGAGAACATAGAATATGGCATAAAAAATGTAGTGTTAGAATATCCAAATTGGGCACAAACACGATAATTACCATTTCCAATTTCCAGTTTAAATTACTATTATTTTCTGCTGTTAACACGTTGACTGCCAACCACGAAGTAACTCGTAGTTTGCGTTCATGACTAGAACGCCGACTACGACTTATCTCATAGTTTGTTTACTTTCCCATATTCGTGCAGCTACGATTAAATTAGTAACATACAGTGCAAATATAAATAGATAACTTCTACGACGATAACGAAAAATTAAGTCAAACTTACACGAACAGAAAATTTATTAACACTTTACCGATCGATAGTCGATTAATCGGCTTTTCGGGCCCAACACTTTTGGACTTTTAACTCATTAATTGGTCGCTACGGCAATTAATTAATTATTATTTTTCATTGCGGTTAACTGTGCCATGGACTCAGTGATGAAACTTTGCAATTTTCGAAGAGATGTCAATATCAGGAAAATATTTGCGTGTAAGTGACCGATCAGAATTGGGTAGAATATTAAAATACCGATTTTGCGATAACCGATTTTGTTCCAATATGATACATGTTTTCTACTCCGGAAATTATTAAACCCGATTTTTTTCTGTGTAACGATATGACACTAAAGGAACATGTCGATTTTTTAAAATGTTTTTACAGCAAAGTTAAAAAATACGTATACTTTAATTTTGCCTACAAAGATTCAAGTTGACTGGTTTTATTGACCTCAGTTGTTCAAAAATTTGGACTTATCTACACTTTTAGCAAAACATGGGTCGATTAATTTCCTGAGAAGAAGACATACACAAAATTTGAAAAAAATCGGTGATTCATGCGTCTGATCCTTCCCTTGTAAACATGATAATATTTCAAAAAGTAATATTGTCCTTTAATCGACGATTGTTTGTATAAATAATTTCGTTTGTAAATAACGCTGTTAACTCACAATGCGAACGCATAAATGCGTTTCGATGATGGGAACCAGAAAAAGTGTTTCTGATGCAAATGATAAATAATGTAATATGATTTAACTAAATTGACTTCCTAGATCAGAATCCTGAAAATTACCGTAGAAGTCAACGTGTTAAATTAACAAACTTTAGTTACGTGCAACTTCAGCAATAAACCATTTCTATTTCAGGCCTTATTATCCAATTCTCAATTTTTGTAAATGATATGTTGTTAGTCAGTAAACCAGAAATAATTTTATGCATTTGGTATATCATATCATAATGCTGCAAGTCTATTTGATAATTACAACGTTGAATCTGTCAATTAATTATAAATTCGTCTCTGTTCGTTTAACAGGAAAGAATACGAGCAACTCACCGTCAAGATGTGAATAAAAATCATTATCCCGGTAACATCGAACGATATACCTTGACTCCATATAATAACGCAGTATGCGCGCCGCTTTACGATGGCGGTAAGGAATGCATTAAAACTGTCTAGTACCACTGAAATACTTTAAACGTAAAAGAGAATTTCCCCGTGAAAGTTTTATCAAGTTCTACGGAACGATATACGTTAACTGCAAACGTTTAAAATCCATAATTAATGTATACTCGTCCAAATTACAATATATACAACCACCGATACGAACTTCATGAATCGCTACATACCCTACTTAAATAATCGAATGAATCTCATATAAAGATTTCCAATTTCCCACGAAATACGATGTCTGTCTGTAACTTTATCATATATTTTCTTGAAATTACGCTCTCCCACAATCATTCGAACCAATAATCCGACAAGAGTTTGAGCAACCAAATACAGTTTTGAAAGATGCTTAATATTAGACATCTTGGAATTATAAAACGGTACAGTCTACGGATATTTCAGCCATTAGCACTATATCACGTTTCTCCATGTTCTCAATGCGCGATCGGTTCGTCGATTTCAAAAGATTTAAGGCACTTGGGAATGCAAATTTATCGAAATATAAGCTCGGGAAATTCATGAATACCCACGCACATAGTTTTGCGATGAAAAACGCAGGAACAAGTAACGACTAAGCGAGCAGAGGGTCTGTGTAAAAAGTAAATCCAGTTGGATACTTTAGATGTATCTGCTTATCGTCGAAGAAGTTATCGTACGTTTTACGGATTGATTTTTAATTCGCGTCGAGTTTCCGAGGGCAAGGAAATTCAAATAACAAGTTCGAGCTCCCTCGCTCGTTTTAACGTCTGAATGGGGCGAGTCACAGCTTCGGAGACGCCTGTTACAAAACTATTTGAAAAACTGGTTCGTGCCATTTGCGGGGTCTGGTGAACCCCGCGCATAGATTATACGTGCGTACAGTGCGCTCAATTAATGGCGAACGCGCGGGAACACTTTTTCCGTAATGGATACCCGAGTTGAAAAGTGCAGCCTAAAAAGAAACTTCAAATCCTAGATTCTTTTGATTTCTCATTTGCCGCTTAATTATGTATACCATTTTGAACCTGAAAATCCTCGACTAGTGTGTCTACGAGCCTCAAAGTCCTGTAAATATGATTTTTAGGAGTTAAATGGACTGATCAGGTAAAATTTTTATTCCAATTTAATCTGACATTCCCTAAAAATATTTCAGAAGTTCCAAGTCTGTCGACTCATATTCTAAAAATAGGGCTTTCAGGAGCAAGTAGGAATTAAATTATCATTTTATTACATACAAATTCTAAATCTCCTAAAATCACTCCAATTCCAATCCAATTCTAAAACTCCTCATTATAGAATGTATGGCTTAATATTGGGCTTAGATTAATTTTCTAAATAAGAATGCTGAGGATTATTTTGGACTGTATGAAGCCTAAATTGATCCTAAACTTGGCAAAGCTGGCAAAAATGAACAAGTTAGGGCGAGTGTGGAATTAAAATTTGCATTCTTTTATATGTAACATATTTTTCCATATTCAGCCTAAATATCCTAAGTTATTTGGTAATTTAGGAGGATTTTGGACTGAAATTTTCGACTCGGGTATACTATTAGGTTGTAACATATGAAATGTCCGATTTTGGTTTATCATTCTATTCTGTCCAAAGTTATTAAAATATTTAGGGATATTTTACATCTATCGTTAAGAGCAGGGTTTCTTTTCTCAGATCCGATCTTTATTTGTTTTGCATATGCAACTAATTTTACAATTTGGGCTTAGATTTACAGCATGAATCTACTCGATTTTCGCGTACTTTTCTTGTACGAGTGGAAAAGTGATAACAACGCATCCGCAGCTGCTCGAAATATCAACGCTGCATTTGACGATGATGCAGTTGATGAACGTACAGTTCGTCAATGGTATCAAAAATTCGAAGCCGGAAACGAAATTCTTGAAAGTGAACCTCGCGGAAGGCCAGAGCTGAGCATTAATGGCGATTATTTAAAGCTTGCAGTTTAAAAAAAATCGTCGAACAACGATCAGGGAACTTGACCAAGAATTTAACGTAAGTGCTATGCTGATTTCACGCCACATGAATTTGATTGACAAGAAGAAAAAGTTTGATAAGTGCGCGCCACATGAATTGAACGATCGGCAAAAGTTTGATCGTTACAAAATATGCAATTCTTTACTGATTCGAAATCAAAATTTTGCATTAAATTATGAAACATTGCATCATTCTCCTTACTCCCCGGATCTATCATCGGCGGATTCCCATTTTTTTAAACATTTAACCCATTTTCTCAATGAAAAAATCTTTAGAACACCAGAACATCTGATTTTTATTAAAAAGGGATCAAAAAACTAGAAACTTATTTGAAAAAGTGTCAAGAATCAAAGTTGTTATTTCGATTAAAAATATTTATTAGTAAAAAAGTTCTGCTCATTTAAAGGTAACCTTAAAAATCGGACATTTTATACGTTACGACCTAATAGAATGAAATGACTGACGTTTTTTTAACACTGTGGCTACTAAGGCGGCCAAAATGACTTTTATTGAATTTCTGAAGTTGCTGAAATCTTTAGAATTGTATCCTGTTTAATTTTCTATATCTACCTTATAAAACGTGAGAAATTAAGTCAATCTTGTTTCATGCGTGGTATATTCTCTTTCTTTTGAAGTCTTTATCTAGTATTAGGGACACCGAAAAGTAATAAAAATTGGGGAAGTGAAAACATAATTGGAAACGTTTTTTCTAAAAAATCGAAGGACTGTTTTTAAAAAGAAGATCGAATAACTACCTTTACGCTGGCAAAAAGTATTAGAAAATGATGGAAATTACTTTGTTGATTAGTATTTAAGATTTCTTTAATAAATAAATGTTTCTCGCCAGCAAGAAAGAATTTTGATTACTTTTCGGTACCCTAAATGTCTTTAAGTATATTGAATTAACCCCTTGCAGTACTATAACGAGTGATATTCATGATGCCATAAATTGGGAAAGAAATTTTCAAGTTTTACAAAACCTATTAAATTGAAAATTTAGTGAAATGCAACTTGATAAAATTATTTCTATAATATTAATATTACCTTAAATTATACTGTATGTCAAGAATCATTGATCAACGTTTATTTTACTGATTTAATTCTGATTTGTTGTGGAGGCAATCAAGGGGGTAATACGCGGTCGTCTAGTGTTTTCTAATTTCTAATTTTTGCTTCGAAGATTATTAAATATATACTCTCCTAAATTAATTCATTTTGACGCTAAAGCTACCACAGAGGGGTCAAATGACCCCTTTTCAACGTAAATTTGTCTTTAAAAGAAACTGTCGGTACGTTTATTGTTAATCAGTTTTACGGTGACATATATTACGTTTGATGTTGTAAATATTTCTTAACCAGTTAGCTGTGTTTGACGAGTATACTCGTCATGCGTAAAAGCTACCACTAGTTATTTAAATTGTAATTTTGACGAAAAGTAAAATATATTTGTAATTTCAAGATGTTTGGAATATATTGAGGCCACGACGAAATAAAACGGATAACTAAAGGGTATAAATAATTTGAAATAGATTATGCTCATTATTTGATTTTCGTGACACAAAATTCAAAAGAATTTTCGCCACAGTTAACTGGTTAACACTGAACGCTCTCAATTATTTCATAATTTTATAGTTAGCTAAATGAAATTAATTTCACATTTCGTATCGTTGACTATTAATTTTTTTTAGTGATTGAAATAATTATAGATACTGACGCATCTTTGATTAATATTGCAAAATCATTGTGAAAATCAAAAGTTGATATTTAATCTTGTACCTTCACCTAAATATCAAATTAAATTGAAAGTATATCCCACAAAAAAAAATTAATACAAATAAATGAAACGAAACAAACACAACACCCCGGAAAATGCTATTACCTATACAAACCTATTATCATAATTACGAAATGTATCGAGCACGTGGAGAAAGCAGCATACACGCGACATTAATCGAGCTAACTGTACAGCGTGTGTTCGGGAGTAAGGGCAAAACGGGTTCTCGGAACATCATGATTCTTCAGAGTTGGCGACAATGAATGATGCTTTTTTAAGGTATCAATGATCGAGATGACGAATGGGGTATCATTGGCACGAGCGCCAAGTTTAGCGCAAACTGAAATTTCAGCTGGCATCGTTCATTATGGACGTTGGCGGCGGAAATATTCGAAGATGGCCCGTTTGCGAAAATGTTACTTAACACGAATGCATTTATACGATTGGCACAAATTCACAGAATGGTAAATAAATCTTGTAAAAAATTTGGCAGCATGCAACAAGCAACGGAAAGATTCGCCACCTCTGATCTAGATATAATAGAATTGGAATTTGCTTAAGCAGAGATTCTCAACCCGCCAATTTTTACTGGTCAACGAGAATTCTGGTATAAAGAGTTTAACGTTTTAACCCTTTGCCTTACAATAACAAGTGAAACTCGTGAAATTTTCAAGATCTTCAAAACCTATTAACACGTTGAGTGCCATGGGGGTCACCGATAACCGGCGCCATTGAATTCAATGAAATTTCATATTACGTTTAGATTGTAATATTTATAAATTTTCTAACATTTTGAATATTCAAAATATTGGCGTTAAGAAGATAAAGGTCTGCTTAATATCTGTCTATCAATGTTTTTAAAGTTTCTGCTTCATAAAGATGTGATTTTAATAAAAAAAAGTTTGACTTGTTGAAAAAAGCGATATACCGGTGGCGTTCAACGTGTTAAATTGAAAATATTAATGAGACGCGAGACAATAATATTATTTCTATAATATTAATATTACGTTCAATTATACGGCACATAAAAATCACGGATCAATTTTTATTTTAGAAATGTAATTCTAAATTATAGCGGAGACAGTCGCGAAGCAGATCGTAGGGCAAGGGGTTAATTTCGGTTTAATATTAACAATGCAATTTTTTATTGGTCAGGATTGTTATTTAGTAAAAAATAATGGATATTATTTTTGGCTATTCGGGAATATTGTTTGATGTAAGGTAAACAATAATTAATGTATTCACGTAATCTTCATGATTATATGATAATAAATAAAAATGTTATGTAGGAAATCTTCAGTTGAATTTAACACTAGGTTTACGGACGTGAAATCTATTACATTGCAATATATTAAATAAAGACTTTAAAAAAAGAAAGATCAAGTGGCAAATATGAGAGTTCGTTAAGTGACTTCTATATTAAAATACATGTGAAATATCTACTGTACTGCTTTTCTGTAAATTCTTGAAATATTTATAAAAAATAGTTGGAACAAGTCACTTTGACGGCTTTCGTAAATCTACTTTTAATAAAAAGTACTCTAGACTTGCATCTCCATATCTTGCTTCTAATATTAATACTTTGCAATTTCATATACCTAACAAACTTAAAACTTCCAGAAAATTTCTATGCCACTTAAATTGATGTTGATAACAAATATTATATTATCAATAATAATTCTATTCGACTACGTCATAATAATCTTTCCAACAATAATAAAAAAAATCTACAAACACCTAGATAATCCAAAAAGTTCCATTACATTGGCAAAATTAAATCAACTACCAATAATTCAATTTTCAAAAGAACAACATAAAATAATAAAGTAACATAAATACCTATCTCGATTTCACATCCGTAAACATGAATCAATCGTTACACCACCATTGTTTTTGTAGAAATGGAAACGTTACTTTCCCACCCCCATAATTCGACCTTAAGTTCGACCAAAAAAGGAAGCGAAAGTCAACGACCTTTTCGCATTGTCGACATTCCAGAAGATCTTTAACGTTTACGTCCACGTGATACCTCGTATATACAGAAGGGTTTAGTCGATCTCACCCAGCACGTAAGTGCTTTCGAGAACAAGTTATCCGAGTGTACGAGATGCATTTGTCTCGGCGACGATGCAAACGATTGAGACGGATCTTAAAGGGCAGAAATGCACCCGCACTGAAGCAGGACTATCAGTAAGAATGCGGACTAACCGGAAGACGAGCAATAAATAACAGTGGCTACCTGTGGACCACGTTATCTAGGAATGTCAACACGACAAGAACGTTCGACACACCGTGCTCTTACATTTCACATCTCGATATTATGCTGACGTACCACGACTTTGTACCGTGAAAAGAAAAATATGAATCTTTCTCTCGTTAAATGTAGATGGAAAAGCCGCGGGACGTTTTACGTCCTAATAAAACGGATAGTTTTTTCTTTAATTAAAATTCGAGGCTATCTGTGTCTATATGAAGCTACGGTGTATTACATGACATCAGGTCGTTTTGAAAATCTTTGGGTATGATGGAAGACTTTTATAGGACTTTAATATTATTAGATTGCTCCTGCGGAGGTAATTCAATATTTATCAGTGTGTTTTTTTTTCCTGTCGTTTAGATTATTACAACGAAGATTAAATAAGTTTGTGAATATAAACTGTGTTTATTTCTTAATAGGATTTTAAATATGTATGTAATGTTATTTCAAGATTTGCCGCTTTTTTAACCCCTTGCCGTACCATTTATTTTGTGGCTGAATGCACAATAAGTAAGAATTAATTGATGTAATAATAATTTATCACTGACTTTTGATGTAGCGTATAACTTAACACTAGAACTATCAGCATTAAATCTATTATATTTTAATGTATTAAATACTTACTTTGGAAAAATAGAGATTAAGTGGACGAAAGGATGATCAAGTTAATAATCTGTATTTTATAAGATCTACGTAGAGTGATTATGATTATTATATAAGCTTGGAGAACTTTTGAAAAAAATTACGAACGAGTCATTTTGACTTGCTTGGTAGTTCTAGTATTAAGACAGTATTGTCCACTGCACTCCGAATTATTTTAGTAAATACTCGTCAGAGAAGAAAATATAGTCTCGGAAAATTGTTTACTGTCAATTATTCATTCCACATAGGATATTTATATCAAGATGCAAAATTACTGTTAATTTCGAAAAGTCAATAATTAACACGTTGACTGCCATGGGAATCACCCGTGAGGGCGCAATTAAATTCAATGAAATTCAATGTAACGTTTAAACTACGATATTTATGAATTTTCTAATATATTTAATATATAAATAGTGGCATCAGAAAAATAAAGGTCTGCTGAGTATCTATATATCAGAATCTTTATAGTTTCTGCTTTATAAAAATGTGATTTTGATAGAAAAAATTTCACTTCAGTAGAAGTGACGAAGTTAGCGAAATACCGTTGGCGTTTAACGTGTTAATAGATGACACGCTAAGTGCCGCAGAAAGCTGTGTCGAATATAGCTCAACATAGGAGTGCAAAGGACTAGAAATAATTTGATTATGACGTGATCCACTAACACTTTTAATTTAATACTTTTTACAAATCTTCAAAATATCCCATTCCATCTATCGCGCACGAGTCTCACTCGTTATTGTACGGCAAGGGGTCAAATAATCATAATATTCATTATACGCAACCCTTTCCTAATAGAACTTCAGACTGTTTCAAATAGAAACCGAATAAATATCAATTACATTCGCCACCTTCACACCGATTTAGAACGAAAACGATCTTCCCAAACACGCTCAAAAGGAGATCCTGCTCGTATCATTAAACTCAACATCGTCTAATACATAAGATCTCATAATGCCACGGTAGAAATTGCAACAATATCAATTGCGAAAAACAATTATTTGGTCAATAAATCAAACGTAGAAGATTGCATGCACAAAGAGATAAAGTTATAAATTTTCGAATAATCGACACTTACCCTTGGTCCATCCTATCGACAGGCCCTCCAGGTCCCATCATCGCCGGATGTCCAGGGCCAATAGGGCCAGCGATCGGGTGACCAGGCCCAAACGGACTCCCAGGCGGCATACCGTACTGTGGTCCACCGAAGGGCTGGCCGTGTGAAGGGAAATGAGGATTGCCCGCTCCTGGAGGAACGAACGGTGGTCCCGAGGAACCAGGTCGACCAACGAATTGCGGTGGTCCACCGGAAGGTGAGCCAAAAGGACTCGGACCGGGCCCATTGTAAGGAGGCCCAGAACTGTTCGGTGGCGGTGGAAAACCCGAAGAATTCGGCGGTGGTCCTGGTCCCGGTGTCGAGGAACCACTGGGTGCTGGCGAGGCGGTATATTGAGGAGTCGCCGAACCAGGAGGTGGTCCTTGATAAGGTGGTGCACCCGCTGGACTACCAGCACCACCGGGGAATGGACTTGGACCTTGGAAGCCTGCATTACTTGGGGGACCGCCTGTACTATTGTAGGGTCCGGACCCAGGACCACCACCCTGGCCAACGGAGTTCGGAGTAAAGGGCGATGCCTCCGAGCCGGGTGGCGGGCCCTTCCAAGAGGCTGGCGTACCCGGATCCTCCAGCGTGGTGGTGGCTGCCAATGGCGTGTTTAGGCGGCTACAGCCTGAAACACGGAGTGATAAACATATTGGGTTGGCAAGAAAGTAATTTCGGTTTTGTAGTGTGAAATGGAACTTAATTTTTTTTAACAAAGAATTTTTTCGATGACCTTTTGCCATCGTTTTGACAAATTCGTGATTCCGTTTTTATAGAAATACTGGCCCATATCAACAAAAACCTGAACCCAATGCAATTTTAGGCTATCATCGTCATTGAAAGTTTTACCATTCAAAAAGTTTTGCAAGCTGAAAAATAAATGGTAATCTAATGGTGTCAGATCAGGGCTACATGGAGTCTGTGACATCACTTCCCAACCAAGCTTAGATTTTGCAAAAAATAAAAAATTAAAACATATCAGAAATGTTCGTTTTTCACTCTATGTTAAAATTCTCCTAAACAAACAATTAAAAAGAAAATAAAGCGCAATTTGTTTCTAAGCCAAGTCAAAAGTTTCACAACTTTCGATTGTTAGAAGAAAAAAATCATAACATTGTCAGAAATCATTGAGAACAAACGTAACGCCGGCTCGCATCAAAAACTGAAATTACTTTGTTGCTGACCCAATAGTTTTTTGTTGGAAGAAAATTCTTTGAGCGCCTTTGATGAAACATTCGTAGCAATTTTTTATGCTGGTGGATGTTCGGTGGATATGATGTGGAATGTGATTGTGATGATTATAAAAAATACTGATTTTATGATAATAGTACAGGGTTAACTAATCAGTATTCTGCGGATCATTATTAACCCCTTGCGGACGGAGGCATTTTTGAATATCGAGAAACAATCAATTATTTAGCGATGAAAAAACACTTTTTCATCGGAAAGACAATCTGTTAATGCATACAATTTGAAATTTACTCTTTGTAAAATAATATTTCAACGATTATATTTTAATTTCTCAACTCTAACCGTTTATATATGCACCGACAAACTATGAACAATTTTTTTCTCAGGGCGGATATATTCGCCCGTAGTCCGAAAAGGGTTAACCTTTTGCGCTCCTTGCATTGCTTGCGCCTGTTGATAGTCTACTCCACGGACTTTTAGGCAACATTTTGTAATCACAATACTTTGATAAAAATGCTGCAGTTTTCAGAAAAATTATTTTTTATTGACGAGAATTAACTCACAAACTTAGTTAACTTCAATGTATGTATCTTAAAATAAATTCAGATTCAAGAAAAACAATTTGGTGGACACTTTTTTTTACAACATAAACGGCAAAAAAAACATTTTGATGAAATTTTTGTTGAAGTGTATTAAACATCGATTAATTACTTAAATATTGATTAATAATATAAAATGTATTCATATATTAGGTTAAGATAATTTAGCAATATAATAATTTATTTCTTATAAACTTTTCTTGTATGATAATACAAGAAACAATTGCCTACATGTAGACCGGGTTTTCTTGTACATGTATCACAATAGAAAGTTGTTCTTTTTCTTCCAGGACCACCAGGAGTTGAACAAACCATACATATTTTGGTCCGTTTAGGGTCACTTGTAATTAGTAATAATTAGACAATAAAATGTTGCGAGTGAAGCTGGTAGTTGGAGTAGATATTCTTTACTCGTTATGCCAGCCAGACTGTTAGTTGGAGCGCAAAGGGTTAACACTGACTACTATGGGGGTCACCGGTGACCGGCGCTATTAAATTTAGTCAAATTACGTGTAACTTTTAGATTGTAATATTTATGAATTCTAGGAGGTACTAAATATTTAATATGAACGTTAAAAAGACAAAGATCTACCGAATATCTATCTGTATCTTTAAAGTTTCTGTTTTGTAGAGATGTCAATTTAATAGAAAAAATTGTATTCATTCAACGTGTTAATACATTGCGTACGACACTCTGCTGTTTTAATGCGCTTGCAGGGCCGGTAGATTTTTCAGTGTTCCAGAGATTTATTTCTTTTTTCTATATATATGTGTGAATTTTGTACTTTTTTGGAAATTCAATATATTAGAGGTACCAACACCCCTATATAAATACATATACCCTGGTAGAGGGACTCATTGAATATTTGGAATTAAAATCAGGTAACTTTTACGAACGGGGTATTCGAACTTTGTCAGATCGATAGAGAACGATTATATCAAACCGTGGAAATTATATTTCAGATTAATATTTGTATATTAAATTCTTATATATATTTTATTTAAAAAAACGACGGTCCTTTGCGGTACCTCTAATATATTTATTTCGTTAAGGATTTGTTACAAGAATATTCGAAGCTACATTGCCTTAGTAAAGTGGAAAGAAAATCAATTTATTTTTAATTTTTTTTTTTCGTCGAAACCTACGTGCATATGAAAAAATTCAATTTATTAAAATACAAGATAGCTCGTCACCTGTATGCAATGCGTTAACACTAGATTTACACCGTCAAATTTACGGGTTGCTATAATTTTTTTTTCCTCAAATTCACTTATCAAATTATTCTTCAAAAATTACTTATCAATTTATCATATTTACCAATCGATCACGCTTTTTCTAAAGTTTTTATTTATTAAATTGCAACGTACAAGAAACAGATTTCACGCCCGTAAATTTAATGTTAAAGTTTACGCAAGAAATACGAAAATAACGGGTGAAGCTTGTTCGACAAATATAAATTAGAGGTTCGGATATTCTCGAATCTGCGTAGATGTAAACAATAGACACCGATAACTCGATGGTTATATGAGTACAGTCAGTGTTAAAAGCAAAACTATTATGATACTGTTACATGGATACTGGGTTTCCCTAGAATTTGAACATTGTCGCGAGAGTTCCATAAGAATAAAAATATTGAGAAATTAAAATATTGGCAAAATGTTGTTACTAGAAAGAAAACAAGTATTGAATGAATTTGAATAGGAAAAAATATTCCCTCAAGTAGTAGCAATATGCATACAGTTACACAAACAATTTGTGTGTCCACAAATGTAGCATCTAATTGTCAAAAGACTTTTTAATTCCAGGATTAACTATTGTTTTCTTGTAAGGCACGCAAATCTATGACGATACAAGCTTTTTGCTTTATATCTTCAGCTCCAAAATGTAGATATCCTACATTCTCAACGTGTATAAGATTATACTATACTTCTACGCTACCACTATTTAAAATCTTGTAATAACAAGATATGTATTTCATAATTTTTGCGATAACTACAACTGACAACTACGACTGAACGTAAAACATTGAGAAAATACGAGATAGTAACTTTCATATTTGTATTTACATTAACACTAATCAACTTACATTTACTGACAGACTGCCAAAAAATGCTATCCATCAATATTGTATAAATTTAGAATACAATTTAATTCCAACATACAATTTTGAAATGAATGGAATACCTTTAAAGGTTCAACACGACGAGCAATTCCGATCATTTTAAGTTTCTAAACAAATAACTTGCTTAATTGTGAACCGAACACATGCTTTATGTATTGTAACTTTATATATGGTTGAGTCCTTACTGCTATGCATCCTCTACTATCACTGACTATACAAATAATACGACCTACGCGTAATGTAAACAATGCTGATAAGAATAAATTTAAGTCCTTAAATCAGTTACCTTACATGGGACAAGTTAAAATTTAACACAGTCTTAAGAGGTAGTCGTATATTTACAAAGAAACAGCTAATAATCACCATTATTTGTCCCATTGGCCTTCATTGTCCTGGAGTCACCCAGCTCATTCCATTGCACCGATCACCCACTGTAGTAGGAATCAGCACGTACCAACGTTGTTAGTCTCAAGTAAAACACTTTATTCACAACCAACCGAGATCATAAAAGTTTAACGTTCCGATTCCTCAGTCAACAGTAACTTTCGTTTCCCTTACAATGTTTTAAGGTTATGAGCCGGTAACCTAACCTATAATTTCACTAGAACACGATTTGCGAATCCTGTCACCGCAAGGGCACTTAAAACGCATGAAGCACAATTCACGAATATCTTCGTGAAACCGAATTGACAGTCTGTCCGTCCAATATATCATGGATAAGGAAAAAATCAAATGGCAACAATGAGCAGCCGTGTAGTCGCGTTGCCGGCATTTTCGCTGGGATTTTTCCCGTCTTTCAGGACGTTTCGCCGCCTTTGGAATGAAGATCCGGGCGCGCACCCGCTCTCAGGCGCGTGCACAGGTCGGACATCACGCTAATCCTCATTCATCTTCGCGTCACATTGCAAAAAATTCGCGATCTTCCAAACACAAATGACCCGGTGCAAGAGAGAGAGAAGTGGCAAGCGCGAATAAACACCACCAGAGTCAACAGACGACCCTCGCCAGAGACGTATCGTCCAGGTGGCGCCACACGGTTTGTACTCTTGGCAAATGTATTTTCCTAATTTCTCCTTCCAACGTATTAACTGAAAATTCACGTTGATCGATTCAATGTTAATTAGATAATTACACGATTCTTCGTAGAAACTAAACGTTCATTGAGATAATTCATGTATCTCGTTCTCGATGCTTGTCACATAACAGGTTTCACTGTGGCATAAACAAAAGACGCATACTATGAACGAAATTCGAACAGGGCGATGTAAATCTTTCGCATAGATACGTGTCAATGTTCGTGACAGGTTTTAAAAACAGAAGTACGGAAGACTCCATAACGAAACTCTTGTCGTGCAAGAAAAGTCACTAGTCTCCACACTACTTTCACTCGCGATTTGTCACTCACACGTGTACCGTACGCGTCGTCTCTTGGAAATACACGTACGCACGTGCGCCAGGGGCGTAGCTAGCCTATACACGCACCTAGTAGACTACATTAGGTACTACCTCATGGACCACGTGTTCGTTACTCTCTGTCTCTCTCACCTTCCCTGCGCTCGAGTGTCAACTGGATTTCTTCCTCGATCGCAAACAGTAATTGTTATTCCATGCATGGACATTAAAGAGTGCTGCCATTTTTAGCAAACACCGTGCTTGAGCCGACGCACCGACGGCTACTTGACACCCCGCCCAAATACACTGGAAACACACCCCACGATGGTACAAGTAGAATCGGGAAGGTCTTCTTTCTTTCGAACTTTATCTTTTCTTTGTTCGTTCGTATTTCACTGTAGCACGTAGGTGGCTATTATTTTGCAATAGTTGACTGGTCTATACACTGTATTACCTTAGACTAGCGTCTTCTCCTCGAATCCCGTTAAACTACCGTCGAAGTAATCCCTTCGTATCGATTCTAACTCGCGCACTACCTTTCGCGTAATTACACGGATAATATTCCTTGCGCGTGAAGTGCGTGTCGCGAGGCGAAGGAACGTCGTAAAGTCAGAATTCTTTGGAAACTTTTTTTCAAAGATGTTAACCACTATAAACGTTGTCTCTTATAGATGACATTACGTTTCTTTTTTTTTCGTGGTATTTCTTAAGTTTTCTTATTCGTCCTACCCTCGTATACTGCAATTAATTCGTATCTCTGAGAGTTATTACTTCGACACTATAATTTCCGATCGATTAATCAAGAGGAAACTTTGGCAACGCGGTGTCGCCTGTTGCATGCGAGCAACGCTGTATGTGCACGAGACAGCAACGTAATAACATTGATTTGTAAACATCACGATATGCTACTTGTCAAAAAGAATAATATAGATGATCCACTTACAACGAGACAAAATATTTATGTAAACAAGCACAAATCCTATGCTTGTTTCTATTCGTTTCCACAAGATAGCTCGATGTATCCATACGTGTTGTCTTCTTCCAACAAAGGAAATAATTCCTCCCCTACATCGATGACAGTTCGCCGGCTTTACGACACTCCAGTGATCCCGAAAAGAATATCAAACACCATACAAGTAACTTCACACGAATTCTTTCGTCTTGTGCTCTTAAAAAGATGTATAAGAAACACGTAGAAAGAAGAGTAGCACACAATGGAAGTACATCACACGACAACAATCTCGAAGACCGATCAAGCACGAAAGACAATTACGAAAACACACGCGTCACTCGTTGCTCATTCATGGACGACTCATGATCTCGCGTACCATAGCCAAAGCAAGAGAAATCAGAGCGTATAACGCGAACACTAGTCACCTAGACGTAAAACGTAGCCGTTCTTTCGTTCACGATGATGTTTACGCAACAACTAAACCGTAATCCATAGTTGAGGATACGAAAAAACATCTAAGACGACACGAAGATCGTTGTCCCACGTGGAGCGTCGCCCATGGATGCGTACGGCCCTGCGCCGAGAGCTGCACCCCCGACCGCAACGGGACTGCGCCTCGCCACAGTTACTCTTTTCCGTCACCGTCGCCGCCGCCGCACTCGCCACTTTTACACGAGAAAAAAACGTTCCACGACCTCACCCGAAGCACAGATCGACCGGTCGTGTCGACGTGAGACCTGCACGATGACCTGTACGGTCGGTAGACGATGGTGAACCGATGGAAAGGTCACGAAAAGAGATCTTTTTCGCGCGTGCAATGGCGCGCCGGCCGCCACATTTTTTCTCGCTCGTCGTTTCAAAGTCTCCCGTCGCGGGGGACTCAACACTCGCCGGTTGACAGTGTCACCCTAAAAATCAATAAGGGGTTCACCCCCGGCCCTGCCCACCCTCTTCCTCCTCCACCTCCTTCACCTCTTCCCTAGGTTATCCCAGGAACGTATAGCGGGGGTCGGCGGGTCGTCGAGGTTATGGCGGTTGGACGACTCGTCATTCTATCAGGCGAGGATGCGCCGCAAGGAGGCCTGCTAACCTCTAAATATGTGAAAGGCATAGACTGCGTTTGAGATACCCTGATACCGTTTCTGAGGACTTAGAAACTTCAGGAGTTTTTAAACTTTCACGCTTTGAATTGTTTTTCTAATTTTTCGTCACGTACTGTTGATTATTCATTTTTCTTAATACTACGAATAATAGTATCGAGGAGTATTTATATTAAGATGCAAAATTATTGTTGATTTCGCAATTCGATTAGTAGATGACATGTTAACCCTCTATGGGCCCCTGTGATTTTGGGATAACGTAAGATATATCTAAGCTTCTATTCTTCAAAGTCAAATTTTTAATTTCGTCAAATATTATAATTTAGTTCGTGAAAATCATGAAATTTTTTACAATGCAATATGTAAAATTCAGGTTTAATACATCACTTAAAATAGTACTTTTATCATATTCTGTTTATGCTATCGTGAAACTGATTTTCGGATAGCACAAAAAATTCGGACTGTAGAGGGTTAAGTGACACAGAAAGTTTAGTCGAGTATAGCTCGACATAGGAGTGCAAAGGATTAACGTTAGAACTATCTGTGTTAAATGTATTATGTTTCAGTGTATTAGCATATTTGCGTCATTAACGTGTGCACAATCGATTTTGTTTTTACACAAACTTCTTTTACAAGACTTTGTTTTAACACATTAAGCACCGCATCGATCTCGAGGGGCCAGACGTTGATTTTTCATTTACGTTGACGCTGATCAATGAAAATCAACGATTATTTTTTTATTTAAACTAAGCTGTTGCGTCTGACCGAGCTGTAACTAGTAGTTTTATATAAGAAATAGAATATTTTATCAAAAATGAATGTAGATTTAAACAAATAGAGAGAAATCTTTCCTAATAAAGGGCCGGAATGGAAAGTGTAATACTGGCCTCTAGCAACGGGCGTGGCTTTTAACGTGTTGACACGAATTAGGAACAAACGTAATTCTTTTTTGCACGTCTTATTTCAATTTGACACGATCGACTCGAAGTATAAGAAAATTTTGCTTTAGTTTTATTTTTATAATTTCGACATTGGAGACGAAGAATTGATGTCCTTTCAGAGAGAATTATACAATGATCCAGCTAAACGCAAACACGACGGTTAATTTCTGAATTCAGTCGTAAATCCAGTGAATCATCGGACCACAGGAGGCTAGCTCTAATTTTGTTCAAGTGATTATAGACCAGATTTCACCAATGGAGCAGAAAGATGATAAAACATTTCTAATGATACCAATAATATTGCAGTTTTATGC
The DNA here is from genome assembly GCA_910591515.1 of Cerceris rybyensis. NCBI lineage: Eukaryota > Metazoa > Arthropoda > Insecta > Hymenoptera > Crabronidae > Cerceris > Cerceris rybyensis. Next base: position 13,302,162 of record OU342795.1, read on the forward strand.
AAACATATGCGGTTATTATAAGAAAGTGAGAAGGAATAAAATCTTTTTATGTGTGACTCATATTATTTTGCGTAATTTTTGTGTTCATGAATGTGTGACATGGTTTTGTCCTTTTCCTTTTTTACAAGATACAACAATAGTGAAAATAAAGCAGATATTTAAATAAACCCCTTTCTTCCTTTGTTTATGTAAATTGTCGTATTTTACAATTCAAGTAAATTTAAAAAAAAACACTTAAAAGTGTTAGCAGCTAGTGGAAAGAACATTGAAATATAATTCAGACTGCAAAGGGTTAAAGTACCTTTATGTTTTATATGAGAGATTTGAAAAACTCTTATAATATTGCAAATACAGCTTGATATACATTTTTACTTAACAGTAGAACTATCGTCATTTGATTTAATACATTTACATACATTAAATAAATACTCTAGAAGAAAGGAATCGAAAGGTGGAAAAGATGGTTAATTAACACGTTACCCATATTTTTTTAACATCCTAGCCACTTCTGACCCGTCACTTGGCCGCAAATATGTCCCCGATACCAAGATTTCTTCGAAAATTGCAAATTCTCGACGCTGAGTCCTTGGCACATTAACCCGCAATGATAAATAACAATTTATTAATTGCCGTGACAACCAATTAATAAATTAAAAGTCCAAAAGCGTTGGGCCCCAAAAGTCTGTTAACACTAGATTTGAGGATGTTGATACACCTATTTTTCTACAGTGTGCCAATTTGACTTATATAAGAAAACTGAAGTATTTTGCAAAGAAAATAGTTCCAAATCAATTTGAATGAAAGATTTATTATTAAAAAATTGACCAACCAATATATTATGTATAAATAGTAATCAAATTTTGAATGAGCCAAATTGGCTCCGTAAATCTAGTGTTAATAAACTACCGGTCGGTAAAGTGTTAAGTAATTAATCTCCCATATGCCTGTCTTATCAATTTAGAATATTTTTAGAACAAATAAGGAACCAGTCATTTTGACTTGCTTGGTAGTTTTCGTTTTAACACTAGAACTACCAAACCAGTCAAAATGACTAGTACACAATTTTTTCAGAAAATTCTCCAAGTTTACATAAGAGTCATAGAAGAAATATTCTACGTCTATATCAATAAACATAAATTACCCAATCGATCAAATTTTCCGTCGCTTTATTCCCCCTTTTTCAAAGTACTTATTTCATTTATTAAAATATGATAGATTTGAGGCCGGTAGTTCTAGTGTTAATAAATAATTACCATGTAATTTTCCGATTACGATGTAATTTGACATTTTTTACGACACAACGAATAGAAAAGATCTTTGTATATCCGCCCTTCTTGTCGACTCGTTAACATATGCATGTATATGTGCATATACTGTCGTCGAGACAGCTACCGTTGCTGCGTTATGTTTCCTTGTTCCCTCGCGAGTCGTTCGAATAGAAACGCGGCATTACGGAAGACTGTGCCGACCTACCTCACGCGCGAAGTACCAGAAAATGGAGAAGATTAGCTCACAGTACCGGAAGTTATGCGGTTTAAAGTACTTTCTAAAATTTTATGAAGCTACGTTGGTGTTCGAACAATTTATGATTACTGCCCGCTCGAAGTAAATGTAGCGAAATCACAAATTGATTTTAACTTTGCACATAAAACGAACTATATCAGGAGTATGCATACATTTGGGTCTACAATGTGAAGAAATTTATATACAGTAATTACGTAGGCATTTGAATCGTATTGTAAGTACGAAACTCGAAGAGCATAGAACATTCTTTGGAAGTTCGAGTTACCTTTCTCCTGCATCGCCCGCGGACATGTACAGGGTGTTTCAAAAATATTTGTCATGGCTTTCAGGGGTTGTTCTACACCTCTGGATCGATGGAGATTTGCGAAAAAAACTTGCCGCAAAATTCGGGAAAGGGTAGCAAATTTTTTTTATTGGCTCATCCTATTCGTCTTCTTACGTAGGTAAAATGTCTGAGAGGAACCATGGGTCAGAAATGAACCGTTCTCTCGCAAATTAACTTTTAATTGGGCCTTCCGATTAAAATTTCGCCGATAGTTAAAGCAGAGGCGACGTAAACGAAGCTAGAAAATAGGGCACTGTGTCACGGAACCAGAAGAGAAGTGTAAGTGTTTATACTCTTCTTCCCGGGTGGGCCCTTGAGTGAACCCGACACCGAACGCAGGTCATTGACATTTTCTAGTCTTTTTCTCTCTCTTCAATTATGTTGCCTCTGTTTCAACTATTGGAGCTAGCAAGGGTATCTCATGTGTTTCCTTTCGAAAGGTCGGCGACTCGAAGGCTGTCGTATGGGCGAAATTTTAATCGTAAGGCCCAATTAAAAGTTAATTTGTGAGAGAACGGTTCGTTTCTGACCCATGGTTCCTCTCAGACATTTTGCCTACGTAACAAGACGAATACGATGAGCCAATAAAAAAAATTTGCTACCCTTTCCCGAATTTTGCGGCAAGATTTTTTCGCAAATCTCCATCGATCCAGAGGTGTAGAACAACCCCTGAAAGCCATGACAAATATTTTTGAAACACCCTGTACTGTCATAAAATCATCAAGTGAAGCGAGACGGCGGGTTAAAGCCGTTGTGAAGACTTTGCAATCCGTTTGCTACCAGTCGTTCAATATTTAACACCGATGTATCTATTACTATTTGTACTAAAGATTGATGATGCTCAAAAGTTGTGATGATGTTATAATATATAAAAAATAGAAGTAAGGAAAAAGTCTTTATATGAAATAAAATTTTGTACTTTTAGTAAAAAAGGAAATAAGTTGATATTTCGGCTGACAACTTGTTCGATTTAACACGTTGACTGCCATGGATGTCACCGGTGATCGGTGTTATTGAAGTCAATCTTTCATATGACTTTTCAATTGTAATATTTACGAATTTTCTAACACATTCAGTATTTAAATACTGGTATTCAAATAATAAAATTCTGCTGTATATATATCTACTTGTATTTTTAAAGTTTCTGCTTTACGAAGATAGGATTTTAATAGAAAAGTATCATTTCAGTAGAAATGATAAAACAAGTGAAATATCAGTGGCGTTCAACTTGTTAGATATTGCAATAATACAATAACTACAATGATTCAACGATGATAAATATTATTTTATTAGATATTGCAGATGTACGGTAATTAGCTAATTATTCAGATTTGCAATACGGAAGTTAATGCAAACTTTACGTTTGATAAACTAAGTTTGATAGGTAGCTGATAAAAAAAATCAAACTATAGGACTCTTTTATTCGCTTAATGTTAGAACGCATGTCATATCTTGGATATTTTAGATATTTTCTTGTATTGTACCAGTTTTGTACATTTTTACAACGTTCAATTTATCACAAATGCATAAAAATCTGAAGTCTATTAATTAAAAAATCGAAAGTCATTCAATTTTGAATTTATTATGAGTATCTATTATTTCTACAAGTTTGGAATCATCCTTTCGTACTTTTTGGCATTTGATCCTTCCCATTTCAGAGAAAATAGTGAAGTATAAGTAGCATTTAACGTGTTATAATTCGTAAATTATCGAAATTCATCAATCACCTTTTTCACTTTATGCCTTTCCTAAATTCACTTTAACTTAATACCAGGCTACTCAACCTGGTTGCTTTCAGCCACTAATTGGCGACTCAAGCATTTATTTTGGGCAGTAGGGATTTTGTTATTTCCCGATGCTATTTAAATAAGAAGATAAATAAACAAATAAATCTAACTACATTTTTTTTCCAAACCTTCATTCTGCCATTACAAATACTTTGCAATTGCGTTAACACTATAACTACTGGTGTTAAATCTATTATATCTCGATCTATTAAATATGTACTTTGGAAAATTCAAAATCAAGAGATGGAAAAGATGATCAATTCGGTAACCTATTTTTGAGATCAACATAGAGTATCTGCTCCATAACTGTCCTATAAACTTGGAGAACTTTTGGAAAAATTTGGGGACAAGTCATTTTGACTTGCTTGGTAGTTCTAATATTAACTCCTTGCCTTACAATGACGTGTGGCACACGTGACGCGGTAAATGGAATAGAAAATTTTTAAATATTCGAAAAACTGTTAAATTGAAACAATCAGTAGGTCAGGATACGTTGAAATTAATTCTATGTTATTAATATTGCATTAACTTATACCGGTAAATTGGAAGTCAGTGATAGATTCCCGAATAAAAATAAAAGATGGAAAACAAACTGAAATGAGACAGAAAACAGGATTTTAGACGAATTTCGAAAGGAAATAAGACAAAACAAATAATTGCCACTGAAAATTATCTGAAAATCTACTGAAGACATATGCTATTGAGAAAGTGCAAACGGAATTGAGACTGAAACAAGACGGAAGAATTTTTCACTTCCTGTTCTTATTTAATTTAGTATTTAGAATTCAGTGCTTAAATTACGATTAGATTTTAGTTTAGTTTCTGGATATTTTCAGATCATTTTCAGTTGTTTTTTTCGCTTACAATTTTCCGACTATTTTCACTACCTCAGCCTTCTTTAAGTTAAGTTTACGACTGTATATTAATATAGAAAAGTTACTCGAATTTTCAGTTTTTTATTTTCACCCGGGATTATTATTTCAACAATTAATTCTAAATTACTCCGCCTTCGATAATAAAAGAAATTGTAAGGCAAGGGCTTAAATCAAGCTACTCCAGAATCGATAACCGCTAAGAAAATTTTACTACCAACAAAGATACAAAAATGAACGTTATATCTAAAAACATTGATCACCCCTGGTCTAATATATTAAAAGATCTATTAAATTAATCCTCAATACTTGTACCATAAAACCGCAATATACCTATAAGAAAAATCCCATTCAGTTCCATCTTCCGCGTGTTCCATCGTCGTTCATCGCCTCACTCTTCCCTCCACCGTTTCCTCCGAGTTTAACGATTGCTACCAGAAGACTACCAGAAGAAGATCACATCGGAGGACTTACTGATTCCCGCAAGTGATCTCGAACTCAACCGGATGTGAGAAATTTGATGGCACGGTTCAACGATTACGAACAAACTTTTCGAACGGTAAATACTTCAAGGTCGCGTCACTCGGCGAATGTCAGACGTTCCCGCGTAACCGCAAGTACAGGAGGAGGAAGACGCTTTACTCACTGTCAAGCGAACGTCGCTCGCGCACTGTCTGTCAGTACGCACGGCATCCCGATGTCTATCTGTCGACAGTGGCGAGCGTGAAGGCACGATTCGATAACCCACGATCCGGGGTCACTATGGCCGCCTTTTATATTCCGGAGACGGTGAAAAGTCGCCTTCAGTGACAACCGATGTGTCGCCTGACGATGAACCGACGTTGAAAGAGTTTCGTTCGATGCTCGAATTCGGAGGAGAGTTGTGCTTATTAACGGGGACATCCTTTCAGCTGTTACGGTTTAAATCTCAATTGCGCAATGCTTGTAATTAGAGGTTTTAACGGAGAAACAAGAAGGAGATATCGGGGGGTTGGATGCTCTTTGACTAGCCAAAATGTAAGGCCATTGAACTCGAATGGAGGATGCGTCATTATGTCATAAAATGGTATAAAAGCGCAGTAAAGTTTCTAGATTCGCTGTTATGTGTGTACTAGCTGGTTTTCCTACATGAAAATGTATAAGAGGAACACTCAAGTTATAAAAGTTCTCGACGCTAACTACAAGCGATGCGGGCAAACTTTTCAGAAAAGGTACAAGATTCGCGGGAAAAAAATGGAGATACGTTTGTCCTCTTTATCTTTCTTTCGCGGTGAGGTGATAATGAAATACAATGTGACGTTCATTATCATTTTTATAAGTCTATAAAAACGTCCGGGAGAGTAAGATTAAAACATAAGTTTACGTTATTTCGTGTGCTGGTTACCTGTTTCCTTTTTGTTTAAAGGTCGTGTTGGACGTTTATTACCATTTTCAAAGTCAGGGTAATGTTATCCTGAAACAGATATTTATCTCTATTTGTCACTTGAGTTTTTTTAATTCAATGATAGATTGAATTATTGAAACAAGATTATGGAAAACTATGAACTATATCTAACAAGTTATTAGTTACGGAGTCGACTAACCTGTCCTGAAACTTGCGAACAAGTCTGCTAGTGTTTGACTGTGTTTGTGGCGGACGTATACCGTCGATAGATATTTCACAAATCAATGATCTGTATGGGAGAAACCGATCATTTGTAACGATATGTATATTAAATGGTTATTCTTTAATGTAGAATCTATCGTATCTTAATTGCAATCTTCAAAGTAGTCATAGTTGATTATACGTTTCAATATATCTCGCACGTTTCCCTTCTTCAATTAATTACTAAATGATACTACTATCTAATAAAATAATCACAACACTCCCAGTACCATGAGAAATTATTTTAACTGCGTAGGAAGTACAGTTACTAGCAAAATCCGAAGGTGACTTCTACCGAAGCTGTGAACTTCTGCGAGAAAAGACAAAATTTTATGTATTTGATTCATTCGTATACTTAGACTGGCAATTGCTAAAAAGATATTTGGATTATTTTAAATATTTCTTTATGATTAACTGGAAATGTTTATCAAACTGAAAAAAAAAATCTTGCTAGAGATGTCCACCGACAATAATACGCGTTAACATTCGGGCATCATAGTGCACTTACACCTATAACTTTATATGCTTAATTCAATTGTTTTTTATTGATGGACTTTTGGTCAAAAATAAGTATCTGCATCATTAACTCCTTAACTTGTGCCTTCGAGTTAATTCGAGCGCGCTAAACAGGCCAAACTGTGCACACTCGAGATAATTCGAGCGGCGCTGTATTTAAAATTAAAGTAAAAATTTTGATTCATTTTGTATTTTTTTGCCAACACAATGTTCTAAAGTATGTTTTTTTACATAAAAAAAATTGATTTTTTTTGGTCGTTTTTTTTTCAAAAAATCTGTGCGTTAAGGGGTTAACCATCTACGGTTCGAATTTTTTGTGATATCCGAAGATTAATTGCACGATAGCACAATTAATAAATGATAAAAATATATTTTTTATATAATTAATTAAATTTCAATTTTAAATATTGAGTTGTAAAGAATTTCCTAATTTTCACCAGCTGAATTATGAATTATAATATTTGGTAAAGTTAAAAATTTGACGTTGAAGAATGAAAGCTTAGATGCTACTTGCATTACCTCAAAGGCACAGAAGCCCTTAGAGAGATTAACATGAAAATTTGATAAAAAGTGGAACAAATATAAACAGACGCAAGTTGTACGGAAACAGTGAACATGGCCACAAGGCGAGAATTGCACAAGAAAGTATGTTGTTCAACCATAGATAATAGACAACTACACAGACACACAACAATAAATAGAAAAAACAATAGGTACTTTAATATGATTTTTTCAAGGAACCGATGACTGTTAACTGTTCAAAAGTGTTACATCCTCCTCCGCAGCCATAGAACTTCGATCCATCTAAGCACCCATGAGTCTCTTCGAATCGTAATATAAGTAAAACCCACTTATGGTGGAAAAATAACGAAAAATGTGATTAAGAATAGAGTGGAGTTGTAATTACGTAAAATTATTTAATTAACACTTTGCGGTAGTGTTTCATTATCACTAAATCCACGACACCGTCAGATTGACGAATGATTTCGCTTTGAGCATTCTTTAAACGCATGTAAATATTTATAATGTTAAAGTGACATGCATTTAGGAGTATTTATAGAATCTTTTTTACTGAAAATACTTCAAATAACTATAACAGTTAAAATACAACAAATTCGTAAATTGTAAACTTTGTATTCTGTTCAAAATTGTTTTTCTCAACAATGATATCTGACAGAAAAAAAACATAAATGTTAACCAGCAATATTAATCCGTGTCACCGTATTTCCATCAAAGAGTCGACCCTACGATTGCTGTGACACTATAACTTTTCAAATTATCAATCCCGACATCGAAAAAACCGCGCGTGAAAATGATGTCGACAATGTCCCAATATAGAAATACACCGCAACCTCGGAATTGCCGACAAACGAAATCAATTCTTTTCCCCTCTCCACCGTCGAATCTCCCCTTGTCATTGACAAAAATAACAAAAAAAAAATCGCCTCGAACCGCTATACGAAAATTCGTCCGGTGTGATTCTCCGATTTTACCTCCGCCTGATAACGTTTTTCCCGCAGACCATGCGGAAATACAATCTCGCGAACGCGTGGCGAGCCGCGAGGTGAATGACAGTTGCGGACAGTTCGTACACAAGCACGTTCCACTGACCCTGCTCGAACGATCCGGACGAGTGGAAACGGCAGCCCTTGAGTGTGCACGTGCTCTTCTCCATGGACTTTCTGGGCTTTCGACCGACAGTTGCCCACGGGCCGAGACTGCCCGAAGAAAGCCGCCTGCCGTTCGAAGATATTAGGATAAGTTTCATTCATACAAAACTTCGGAACAAATCTCGACCTTCGTGGGTCGCGCTTTACCGAGCGAAGTCTACGAGCGGTGCTCGATCCTGAGCAAACTTTGAGTTAGTTTCGATTGGAGTCGGTGGGATTTCCTATTTGCGTATGGTGGCTTTGATGTATGAGGCTACCCGAGTCGAAGGATTGATTTTCTGTTGGTTTTCTCGATTTTTTATACTTGAAGAGAATCAAAAGAGAATTATAATCTGTATGATCTGACCATTAAACTCTATATTATTTTGATTATCTGTAGGCACTCTGTGGATGCGGATATTTCCATTTTCACACTTGAAGAAAAGCGAAAAAGCATTATAAAAAGATTTTCTAGGTTCTCCTTTAATCCTCTTTCATTGTATTTTAGAAGGAATTTTTCATTATTTATTAATTATTAATATTACTTAATTTTTTAAAAAGTAAATTGAGTGACAACTGCGAAAAAATTAATTTGACGGAAACTTTATTTTTATAACATTTTAGTTCTATAAGTAATAACCAGACTGCGGATTTTTATGCATTTATGACAAATTAAATACGGCTAAAATATACAAAAAGGACATAATATAAAAATATATCTAAAATATCTAAAGTATGGTATTTGTTGTAATATTTATTAAGTGCAATAAATCCCTACATAAGTTTTCCTGTCTCTCCTGCATTTGTGAAATTCGAAATTTGCATAAACATCCGCAGTCTACTTATAATATACAATTTATTTAACTGACCGTATATTTTGCCGTTTGATCCATCTTTTTTCGAAGTACTTATTTAGGATATTTATGTACATATGCCAGATTTAGCGACCGTAAATCTAGTGTTCAATTAGAAAACGAGGAATCAAAAGAGAGAAGATAATTATCTAATTCAGTAATCTCTGCTTTATAAGATGGCCGAGCAATTCTTATGATTATCCTATAAACTTGGAATGATTTTAGAAAAATTGAGGAACGAGTCATTTTGACCACCTTGATAGTTCCAGTGTTAATTGATTTGTAAAATATGCGAAAAATGGGGAGCCTCAGTAAAAAGTTGTATTACAGTAGACATTGTTATTATTATTTTAGAAATTACTTTGTATTAGAGGTACCAAAATGATATCTAAATTGGAGATGTGAAAATGTAATTGGAAACAAAAAATCAAAGGACTTTTTTACAAAGGGAATCGACCAACTACCTTTGCGCTGGCAAAAAGTGTTAGAAAATTATGGAAATTATTTTGTTGATTAGTATTTAAGTTTTCCTTAATAAATAAATGTTTTTCGCTAGCAAAAGAAAATTTTGATTACTTTTCGGTACGTCTAATATAAAATCGAGATTAGCTCGACGTTAAAGTTGGAGTAAGAAATGTAATATAGAGCCACACTTGACATAGGAATTTTAAGGGTTAAGGATGTTAATAGTACATTTCGTACATATACGATTATATTTCCCTGACTTTGGGTTTAATTTCGATGGAGAGATTGGCTGCTGTGTCTGCTACACTGAATAGTAATTAGAATATGTGAACACAACGGATGAATCTAGACTATAATTAAAGTTAGGGCTACTATAAATATTCGGAATAATTTATCTTTGATAGCTTTCATTGTGTTACATTTCGTATTCTACTTTTTAATGATGCATTAAATGTGATAGTTAATATTACATATTAGTGAATTGCAATCATATCCGTTATGAATTATTTTCTCTATTCATCGCCGATTTATTAAAACCGATTTGATTATATCTTTCGTCATTAAATTTTCTTTGATATCAACAATCATTATGAATACTGAAGTGTAATTTAGATTAAATGTATAAAATGTTAATTTATCAAATGAATATCATAGTCAGAATTAATTGGATTAAAAACGAACTGTAATGGAAAGTTATAACATAGCTTGGCAATCAACTGCAAAAAGATAAACTTCCCGAGTCGAAAATTTTGTCCAAAATCCTCCTAAATTACCAAATAACTTAGGATATTTAGGCTGAATATGGAAAAATATGTTACATATAAAAGAATGCAAATTTTAATTTCACAATCGCCCTAAACTTGTTCATTTTTGCCAGTTTTGCCTAGTTTAGGATCAATTTAGGCTTCATACAATCCAAAATAATCCTCAGCATTCTTATTTAGAAAATTAATCTAAGCCCAATATTAAGTCATACATTCTATAATGGGAGTTTTAGAATTGGATTGGAATTGGAGTGATTTTAGGAGATTTAGGATTTATATGGAATAAAATGATAATTTAATTCCTACTTGCTCCTGAAAGACCTATTTTTAGAATATGAGTGGACAGACTTGGAACTTCTGAAATATTTTTAGGGGATGTCAGATTAAATTGGAATAAAAATTTTACCTGATCAGTCCATATAACTCCTAAAAATCATATTTACAGGACTTTGAGGCGCGTAGACACACTAGTCGAGGATTTTGAGGTTCAAAATGGTATACATAATTAAGCGGCAAATGAGAAATCAAAAGAATCTAGGATTTGAAGTTTCTTTTTAGGCTGGACTTTTCGACTCGGGTTACGGTAACACAAACATCAAATGAGACTAACTTTTACTTCAAATAAATTATATTATATAACTTGTTCTACATAAAATTATGTTCTTTATTGCAAACATTAAATTCATAATGGATTCGATCGTTGATATTTTGAGATGAGCGACCATTAATGACTCGATACAGCAAATGTGGAGTTGTGTTTTATGATAGGAAAATATCAAACAATCGATTTTCCCTAAAATGTTTTAATTAACAGATATTTATAAATAACACTCTCATCGTGTCCTCTTCCACGTACCTGTTGATGAATATAACGGTAAAAAATCTCCTACATTATGGATGAAACATATCTGATGCTTTACTATCGGCAAAATACGAGCAACGTGAATAATTACAAAGAACGGGCTCGTATTTTGATTTATAGAGATAAATATGCCATACAACGAAAATAATAGTGGACATGATATAATATTTCAGATTATATCGCGTAACGACTGAAAGGCATTCACCGCACACAACATACAGCAACGTTATCATACTGCAGCAGGACTTTCATTTATGACGTGCGAGATTTCGCGAAAATTAGAGTGACAATAACAATTGTAGGCTAATGTTATCGCAACATTTTAATGTATTTAATCATAATTATTCTCATGTTTGACAAACATCACGTTACAATTTCGGGGCTCGACTAAAGCAAAGAGACGAAACTGTTCTCGTACGATTTACTTTTCTTATTTGTGTTGGTACTTCTATCGCTTTCTATCTAAAGGATTAGAAATGGTTATTCTAGCAGCATGGTACGTTACACAGTTCCTCAGCTTCGGCATAACCGAATCAGTTGCAACTAAATCTCGAAGACGTGCAAACAAATTCCCGATTCATTGTGATAGTGTATGCATATGCGATGTAACGTGAAATACGAGGAATTAATTCAACCAAACATTATTATTTGTAAGTCCATTCGACTGATCTGGGATTCTATTGAACCTTGTCACTGAAAATTTTTGCTACCTTGTATTACACAAAACAAATATTTCTAATAATTCAACAAAATTTTAAAGTGTAAGCTCACAACTCTTATGAACACCAGCACAAATTTTCATCCATTCATTGCCAGGAAAATTAAGCGGGCTTTGACTGAGATATTAAAGTTTGAAGACAGTAGAAAAACTTCTTAGAATTATAAGTTAATATTAGAACTAATAAAGCCGTAAAAATGGCTGCTTCTCAATTCTTTCGAAAAATTCCCCAAAATGAAGCTGTCATGCAGTAAAGATTCCACTTCTATCTAATAACACTTAAATTACTTAATTAATTCCTTGCCTTACGATTTCTATTTTGAGAGAAATAAACGTTTTTCTCTGATCTTCATGAATTGAATTGATTATGAAGTGAATTGACTTATTTCGTTCTTAAAATTAGCTTGGTACCGACTACCAAGACTCTAATAAAATCAGTGATTATCAATAATTATTTACAGAAATAATTTGACTGTCTCGTGATTGACAGACACTTTAAATTTAATAGTTATTGAAAGACTTCAACAGTTTGTATTCCAGTTGTTGTGTCAGGTGTTTCACACGTTACTGTAGGCTAAGGGGTTTATCATCCTTTTCGCCTCTTGGTCAATTTTTTTTAAAACAGTTATCTAATCTATTTAAATATAGTATAGTCTACCTAAGTAGACATTTAACCTTCGCATTTGTAATGATACCAAGAATATTTTATTTCTAAAATTATCGTCCATAGATGGTTATTACCGTCAATCCAATTAGTTACAAAGCAACCTGTAACTCAAATTAGAATCCGACAACTTTATCGTGGCTGGCGAGGAGCGGAAACGTTCGCTTTCAGCTGCTTATTTCCGCCATTTCGCTTTTGGAATTCTCAAAACCAACCCTCTAAAGTGAACACTCCGTATAGTCGCTTTGCTACTTCAGAGCACTGATTTTAGTAATTCCAAAAACCAAATGACTCCACCACTCGCTAACCAAATTAGAATTGTCAAAGATATCTCGTAGCTTGCAGCGAACTAATTAAATGAAATCTAAACATATTATTCTAGCTTTCGTCCATAAGGTACACAGAATAAAAATGAATCAGGTGCATTTGCCTAGATAAAGATTTCAAAATATCCCGAATCTTCGTGAACAGCTCGCAGCGAACTGGTTAAATGCAATCTAAATATATTGTACAAATTTTCGTTCATAATGTACATGCAATAAAAATGAATCAGGGGCATTTGCCTAGATAAAGATTTCAAAATATCCCGAATCTTCGTGAACAGCTCGCAGTGAACGGATTAAACGCAATTTAAACATATTATTCTACCTTTCGTCCATAAGGTACATTCGATAAAAATAAATTAGGTGCATTTGCCTAGATAAAGATTTCGGAACACTCCGAATGTTCGTGAACAGATCGCAGTGAACTGATTAAACGCAATCTAAACATATTATTCTACTTTCGGTTCGTAAGGTACATGCAATAAAAATGAATCAGGTGGATTCCCCTGGATAAAGATTTCAGAATACTCCGAATGTTCGTGAACAGCTCGCAGTGAACTGATTAAAAGCAATCTAAACATATTATTCTATTAGGTATAAGGGAAAGTTCTGTCGTTTTTGAACAAGTGCACTTTTATGCGTTGTCGATCCTTAGCAAGAATTCTTATCCGACAGAAACCAGTTTAAACACTTATTGTTAGATTAATATATGATTGATGATTTATACACATTTTTCGTATTTTAGTCAGTTTTTTTAAACTTGTGAAACTCTTAACATGAGTGAAGAAATAGTGCACTTAAGACATTGTATGTTGCAAAAGTTGCAAAAAGGGAATAACGCGATGGAGGCAAAAAAAACTTGTGTGACGTGTTTTGGAAAGGATGCAGTAACAGTTCGAAAATGTTAAAGGTGTTTTGCGAAATTTCGTTCGGGTGATTTTTCTTTGAAACATGAGCCCAGATCAGGAAAGCCATGGCAGTACGATCAGGACAAATCCCGTGTTATCTTCCACAGAAATGAGCTTCAAGCTTGGAATTCATCAGACTATTGCTTTGGATCACATTAAAAGACTTGGTTTTCTGTCCAAACTCTCTGGTTGGATGCCACACGAATTAAAAACGCCAGAACTTTCCCTTACACCTAATACTTTCGGTTCGTAAGGTACATGCAATAAAAATGAATCAGGTGGATTCCCCTGGATAAAGATTTCGGAATATCCGGATTCCTCGTGAACAGCTCACAGCTGTTCCTAAGTGAAGTCGGAAGCCTCGGAGTTCGTGGCACACAGAAACAAGTTGGATCTACGGAAAGGCATGAAGGGAAGACCAGAAGAAGCAAGTTCTTGGTTGGCTGAGCGGGGTGGCACGAGGAGGTAGATGGGAACGAGCCTCGATAGGAGGGAGGTCGGTGAAGGGAGGAGAGGGAGAATAGGTCGATACGGTAAACTATTGTCTGGTAGGTGAAGTGTTCATGAGAACTGGGCGGAAGACGGCTTCGCGTCGGTTACGTGCATTCTCTGGTTCACACGAAACGCGAAGATATGACGTACTCGTCACCGCAACGATGTTCGCGCGTCCAAGAAACTCCGCGCCTCTATCCACACCCTCATAACCTTACGCGCCTGTTCCCCTCGATCGATACCCATGAAAATGCCGAAATAGTCTCGTCGTTACCGACTGAGGGCGAATTGTCTAATTTACTGTTTTAATATCTCGTTGAAAATCAATTTTACGAGGTTTCAATGCAATATAATGCAATGAAACGTTTCTTCGATGATGAGGATTCTTTGAATGTTTGAAAGTAGGAGAGAGAGTATACGATGTGCCAAGGGTTGTGTATTTCGAATTATTAACACTTCTGGAATGCTTTTAATGGAAATTTATTAGCTTTATTTGGTAAATGTTGAATTGTAATGAAATAATTGGAAATATTTCTATATTGTGGTAAATGAGAAAATAAAAGGGGTGAAATATTTGGTTGTAGCGTACTCTGTGAATTTAGGCTCCAATGACGCCCTCTGTGCCTATACAGTAAACCCTGGATATATGCACAGAATTCGGGACCGAAACTGTGGAGTTACGAAGTGGTGGTTTCTATTTTGTGTTTACGTTCTGGCTCCAGCCGAGCGTGAACTTAGAAAAGAACAGACAGTAGAAGAGACAGAGAGATCTAAGCTATAGGGGGACCGGCCCGATCGTGTCCATGAGCCAATACTAATCGAAGGACTGAACTTTTCCGTTTTTGATTATTTTTCGTTAAAAACTTCGCTATCGTGTTTGTGACAATTTTGTGATTAAAATGATACCAAACACGACATAATTTGAGCAACATTTACTTAATATTTAAATCGCTTATTTGCTATATAGATAATTCAAACATGTCGTGTTTGGTATCATTTTAATCAGAAAATTGTCACAAATACGTTAACGAAGTTTCCAAAACGAAAAAATTGAAAATGGAAAAGTTCAATCCTCCAATTAGTATTGACACAGCGATATGTTCGGGCCGGTCCCCCTGTACGTTGGGCCTCTCTGTCTCTTCTACTATCTGTCTTTTTCTAAGCTCGGCACTCGGCTCGAGCCGTGAGATAAACACAGTGTTGACATTCAGCTATGACCAGTGCATATAAGTTTTGCACAGGGACTCTATAGCAGTGCATATATAGAGTTTGGTAACTATTCAATGTTTACGAATTTAGAAAGGGGTAAGCAATGGGACAACGTCCTCCCCCCCTCCAGAAGATGAAGGGGTTGATGGAACCGAGACTCGCCTTCGATGCACACGCGATTGACGGCGATGAGTCCGTTTCTACGAACGTTTTAAGGAGCATTCTTTGCACCATGCACTAGCTGATGAAACAAATTTTTACGATGCCTACAGTTTGTTAAATGCCTGTGCTATGGAGAGACACGTTCCTCAAAACGTTTGTACATACATACGAACAGAGTCATCGCTGTCACAGTTTTTATCCTTTATCCTTTGCATCTTCGACGGGGTGGTTTTTCACTGTTTTCCGCTTTTTAAATTCGCGGTCAACTTGAGCTGTATGAAAATACCGAATTGTTATTCACGTCAATAGAAGCACAGCAGTGTCGACAGGTGTGCAATGTTTAAATGCACTGTGCTGTGTTTACGTCGCTGCTCCAATTGAGCGCCGAACTTAGAAAAGACAGTAAGTATAATTCAAAGCATATGGTATTGGGTATCATCTTAATCAGAAAAATTTCACAAATACGTTATCGAAATTTGCGAAAAAATGGAATATCAAAAATGGAAAAGTTTTATCTTCCGGTTTGTGAAATTTTTCTGATTAAGATGATACCCAACACGATATGGTTTGAATTATACTTACTGTCTTTTCTAAGTTCGGCGCTCAATTGGAGCAGCGACGTAAACACAGCACAGTGCATTTAAACATTGCACACCTGTCGACACTGCTGTGCTTTTATTGACGTGAATAACAATTCGGTATTTTCATACAGCTCAAGTTGACCGCGAATTTAAAAAGCGGAAAACAGTGAAAAACCACCCCGTCGAAGATGCAAAGGATAAAGGATAAAAACTGTGACAGCGATGACTCTGTTCGTATGTATGTACAAACGTTTTGAGGAACGTGTCTCTCCATAGCACAGGCATTTAACAAACTTTAGGCATCGTAAAAATTTGTTTCATCAGCTCGTGCATGGAGCAAAGAATGCTCCTTAAAACGTTCGTAGAAACGGACTCATCGCCGTCAATCGCGTGTGCATCGAAGGCGAGTCTCGGTTCCATCAACCCCTTCATCTTCTGGAGGGGGGGGGAGGACGTTGTCCCATTGCTTACCCCTTTCTAAATTCGTAAACATTGAATAGTTACCAAACTCTATATATGCACTGCTATAGAGTCCCTGTGCAAAACTTATATGCACTGGTCGTAGCTGAATGTCAACACTGTGTTTATCTCACGGCTCGAGCCGAGTGCCGAGCTTAGAAAAAGACAGATAGTAGAAGAGACAGAGAGGCCCAACGTACAGGGGGACCGGCCCGAACATATCGCTGTGTCAATACTAATTGGAGGATTGAACTTTTCCATTTTCAATTTTTTCGTTTTGGAAACTTCGTTAACGTATTTGTGACAATTTTCTGATTAAAATGATACCAAACACGACATGTTTGAATTATCTATATAGCAAATAAGCGATTTAAATATTAAGTAAATGTTGCTCAAATTATGTCGTGTTTGGTATCATTTTAATCACAAAATTGTCACAAACACGATAGCGAAGTTTTTAACGAAAAATAATCAAAAACGGAAAAGTTCAGTCCTTCGATTAGTATTGGCTCATGGACACGATCCGAAAGTATCATGTTACACTTCCCCGTCGCTGAATGTGGCGGCTCGCCGAGGGGGATCCCCCTATGTGGTGGGGATGGTCGCGATGCAGTTATCGAGGGCCCCTCCTTGTGCATATAACCAGGGAATACTGTATTGGATTTGGCGGGAGGATGGTTGTAGAGTTGGATAGCACAATTTAGAGGAAGTCAATTAGATCTTATCAGTTTGAATATTAGTTTTTGATAATCTCGTTTCGAAGTGCAAGTGTGTGGAAGATTAGAACTGAAATAGAAGCGGTGATGAGGGAAAATGCTGCACCAGAAAGTTTGACGATTGTCATCGGGGGAATGTAAAGGTAGGCACAATTTTAACCTCTAAATTGTTCATTCCTTAAACATTAGTACGCATAGTAATTGTACGTAATTCTATTCGTATGTGAAGAACATTGTTGAAACTTTTAACAATTGGATTAATCGTGAAATAGTTGCGTATCCTCTATGCCGACAACAGGTAAATAAAATTTAAATGAGACACAAGTCGATGAATACGTAAATTCACATTTCTTGGATGTTTATTGCAGAGATATTATTAGAATAGAAACATTCCGTAACTTCTCTTTGACTTCATTCTTGATAATTATGTTTTAAATTATAAAATATACTTGACGTAAGTATGTCTTATAACTGTTCACAACCGTGTTAGCAAATCGACATAATTTTACAAATCGAATTACAATTCGACGTATTAATTGAAAATGGAAAAGTTGAATTACAGCATGTGAGATAATCAATAGAAAATGAAAACAAAATAGAAACGGCTCGGCAAGGTAAAACATCCCGGGTGTACCATTACTGAACTGGTTAAACAGGTTATCAGTTTATAGCCACCGTAAAGAGATTTTAAATTTCGCGGCACATGCTCACGCATTCCGCGCCACCATTTTGTTCTTCGATTTTTAGTCATTTCGTTCAGTTCGTAGCGCAACGCACAAGAAACACCGACGATACGTAAAAGCCGTCTGAATTCGTTTTGTTTTCGCAGATAGGTAATGATTTTTAAGATACTTATGCTTTTTGTAGATTAAACCTTAGTTGCCGCAAGAAACTTTAACGTTGCAAAAGAATTTCGTAATAATACTTACCATTAATGAAGCGCTACATCTTCTCTTCATATCAGATCTCTGCCAACCCGCGTAAATATGCATTTAAATTCTTTCGTATCGATGAAAAACGAAATACAACTCACAAACTCTTTTCCACGGTAATAAAGTGTTCGCTTCAATCCGATTATTATTATTGGAAGAAAACATAGAGCACAGAAGAAAAGTACAAGAATCATTGAAATTGGATAATTTTTATCTATGTTAAATTTTAGAAATTTTTGCATCTTTAACAATACACTAAATGCTAACGATCCGATGCCATACGATCGACTCGGATGCTAGATTCGAACAATAAAAAATCATTCGTAGTAGATATTTTATTTCCAACTTAGGAACTGAAATGCCCATATATATATACATATTTTTTATTATATATATACATGTATATATAATAAAAAATATTTATGTCACAATAATAATAATTATTATTAAAGTGGGAAAACGAGGGTTACGCTAAGAGTCACTACTAAGTATAAAAAATGAAGAAAACTCGCAAAAAAACAAAAAAAACGACCATAGAGTTTTTCTTTGAATTTATCGTTCTCTAATTTTCTCTCTCTTTTCTCACGCATACATTCTTAATGTTCACACCGCAGCCTCGCTCTCCCTCTCTCTTTTTCTTTCTTTCGATCGCTCTCTCTCTCTCTTTCTCTCCCCGACGCAAAACACATACACACCTCACGCGCGCTATAATTCGAGATATAACAAAACAAAAGAGAAATTACATTAGATCTTCCACATGGAATTTTGCACTTGTTTTTTCAACTTTCTTCTACTTTTGTCTTTCCTCCTCGCTATCTCCTTCTTTCACTCTAATGAATAAAGGGCTCGTCTCAAAAGCAAATACAAACGACCATCGTTATCGTTCCAGTTTTACGACGTCACTACCTAAGCAGTTTTATGGCACGTATTCTCGTACAAACCCTTCCCTCTTTCCTTCCTTTCAAGGAAAAAAAAAGTAACCTAACAAATTTTTTTCCTCACGCCATTTTTCACTGACATTATCAATATATTGTTGCCGCTTAAAACGAACTTCGCGGACTCCAAACCGCAAACAAGTAACGGACCCGTAATTTAACTTTATACATGTATGCTGCAATAATGGAGAGTCCTTTACCTTCGAATACGGTTTATCAGACTTGGACGTGAAAAGGATCTATCGTAAAGATCATAATTATTTCACAAAATCGCCCGTTTTCCATTGAGACCCGACGGTTCTCCACGGAGACTTGTGTGTGTGTTTTTTTTCAAGTATTTTAATAAGAGAAACCTTTCGCGTCGTAGCACCATACGAAACAAACCAAGAACCCCGAAATATGGACAACCAGTAAAACTTTTCTCAGCGTTGACACTCCCGTTAGTTCATGATACAAAAATAACATCGCTTTTTCTCAGCGTCTGTGATAAAACTGAACGAGTCTAAACGCGTCGGGCGTCATCGGAAAGCCTCTTCTTTTTCTTTTTTTAAATTCTCCCTTACGATCATAAATCGTGAAAACGCTCACTTACTATACGCCGCAAAAGAACATCCCAAACATGAACAACTTATTATTCTTGAAAGACATCGATATAGAAATCTGATTTTTTCCTAAAAATGGTCCGGTGAAGACCTTACACTCTTGTATACGTCTTAGGGTTACGAATGCATTAACATTATTCTGATATTTATTATTATTATTATTATTATTTTTTGATCAAAGTATCCTAAAACGAACAAATTCTATCAATATGTCCTACGTTTAACATGGATATATCGTCAGAATTTTTTTTTCTTTTCGTAGTTCCGTGGCCCGCGATGTTCGATCACTAATCGGCAGCAATCGCGTATCTAAATCAGTCAATCGTGTTATATGTCGTTATCAAAATAAAAGAAAAAGTCCGCGTGCTATTCTCTATGCCAATTGTTTTAGAGAACGAAAGCGTTTTCATCGACGTCGACTAAATTGAAAATGGATCTTTCATAGTATATTTTGCAAAATATCGTTTTGCCCTCCTCCCCTCTACTCTTCTCTCTCATTCTTTCTCTCACATGCATACATTCTCTCTTTCTCTCTCGTAAGAATACAGCGATACGACTATCGTTGGCCACACGAGTAAGACAGCCTGTACACTTACTAAAGTTAACTTCTTACGTAATGTTGAAAGATAATGCAGGATTTATCTAGCTTAACGATTACGTGATTATATACATTATGTACATCTCGTTGCTATAACATCGCTTGCGTGCACTTATGTTAGAGCTGACTACAGATCAGTGTAATGTGATTGTGTACGAGTTTGCATTACAATGAAAATTGTCTAACTTATATAGTAGATAGGGTTCTCGCGATTATTACTACAATAAGATTTATCGTTATATAATAAACAATTATATGTTCCGATGATCCGCCGGTCGTAAATCTTCTCGCATACATATTTATCACATCGTACGTATGAAACGAAGGAAGTGTGTGACTTATGTCTCGATTAATAGCAATGGTACATACATAAGGACTCGTGTGCAGGTACCTCTTTAATATACAGGCGTTCGTTCGATTTTTTCCAAAATCTGCGGTACGCTAAAACACAAATTATTCTCGTCATTTTTTAATGATCATCCAATATATTGCGTTCACGCAAACACCGTGAGGAATAAACGTAGAAAAGTAATTAATTCTTTATAAAAAAGTCAACTGCTGTCACTTATTAACGAATCTTCCAATATCCTTTAACGATTTTCTTTTTCATTCCTTCTTGCTTTACCTCCACTTTTACTCATTTTTTTTTTGTTTTCTTGTTGATCGTTATCACAGTGCTTTTAGTACGCTCTTTTCTCTTAATATCGATAATCTTTCCGACGATTCTCGGATTATCAAACTAAAATAACAAATTCTCCGTGCATCAGAAGACCGAGATATCATTTCGTTTCGATTTGTAACGAAGTACTTCGTCGTCATTGTGTATTTTCGTGTTATATAAAAAATTATTACCTAATTTATTGCATATAACATATGCACGCACAACTATTTCACTGTAATGTCGATTACCTTCGAAGTTTTTAATTGTTTCTCCACGCGTCACATTAATATTAATATTTTACTTCGACGATATGAAATTATTAATCGAAAATACGCTCAAATAAACACATAATACGTATCCATTCCTTTTTTGTTTTACTCATTAATTCCACTCGCCGTCCTCGTTAACGAGCAAATCGTCCAAACGATCAACTAAAAATTAGCTTCGAAGCGAGAATGTCCGACGGATCCTATATATTCTTTAGAAATCGAACCAACCTTTGCTAGATCGGAAACCCTACATGAGATCCCTTTGTCTACTTAGACGTTGGAGCAGCTGGTTGGTGCTGCCCCGCCATCCCCAGTCTTGGTTGCGAGGAAGCAAGTAGTTCTTTGTAATATGCGCTGAATTCCGGTGGTAAAAAGGACGTTGCAGCCGCGGGCGGAATCGGCGGCGGAAATAAGCCGTTGTAGAAAGCGGAATAATACATGGGGTCCAAAATCGGTAGGAACTTGCCGGGCGTATTTGGCAGTTGTGGGAGGAAGGCTGGATTGCTCTGCGGTACCGCAGGTACAAATCCCGAGGGTATACTGGGTACGCTGTGTCGTCTTCCAGCCTCGGTTTGCCTCGGTTCCTGTTGTTGGTGTTGATGCTGCTGATGTTGTTGTTGCGCAATCAAAGACTTATCACCCTCGCTGATTCTACGTTGCTGTTCTTTGCCAGGCTCGACACCTTTTCTTCTATCGATGCTCATTTGCTGTTGCATCTGTTGGTGCATTCTGGGGAAGGAATTTCCACTATTGAGATGATTTAAATTAGGTACATTCGGTATAACGGGATGACTTGGTTTTCTTGGCGTATACGGTGAGACTGGTTCGTTCCTCGTTGTGTGTTTGCCGTTGATCTGTTGTCTTCTTTGCGTGGACATCGTACTGTTTCTATATGGTGGACTTGGTACCCTCACGTGGGACGGTGTACACGTATGATGATTACCCCGTTGCTTGGGACTCACGATCGTGATTTCAAGGTTATTCGAAGCCATAGTTCGACTATCGAGGACGTTCTGGTAACCAGGGAAGGTACTTCGTTTCGAACAGTCTGTAGGTTTATCTTTAGCCATGGATGAATTCCTCATTTCCAAATTTAATGGATTAGGCCTCGGCACTACAGGTACTTTCACTATTTCTAGGCTCGGCCTGGGGAACGTTGCTTTCTCAGTGGATTTTTGCGTTAAATCGAGTACCCCACCGTGAGTGGAGTCGTTATTGCTGTTTACGTGTTGCGGCTGCATACGTTGCACCGAAGGACGATACTTTGGAGGGATGAGAATATCTTTTGGATTTCCATAAACTGTTTTTTCGTTGTGCGCGAATATCGACCTTGACTGTGTCACTTTAGGCGGTAATATCCTACCGTTTGGAACAGTCGGCGGTACGAAACGATGATTCATTTGTGGTACCATAGAAGCCGTGGATGGTACCACATTTGCGTTTGCATATAGCTGCAACAACGCTGCGTTATTCGAGGTGCCAAGATTTATCACACGACTGTTCACCATATTGTTGTTGTTCATCGTAGTGTTGTTATTTATATGATGAGTAGGCTGCTGTTTGACTGGTACTTGCAATCGTGCTTGATGATGAGCATTTTGATGCTCGTGCGGAGAGGGTAACATGTGTCCTATATCTGGAGTTACAGTGACGGAAATCAGTTTAGGAATGGAATTTGGCGTGACTGGAAGAGGATAAGATGTCGGTGGTTTTTCCTCGGACTTCATTGTCGCCGGAGCTGGCGGATTACTTTGAATCACGCTTGGTCGTGTATCCAGATCAACGGCAGTGACTTCGAGACCACCTTCACGTAAAATTTCAAGTTTACGTTTCTTAAAGCTGGGAATGATTATTTTGTCCCTACTCGTGTCACTCTCTGTCTCAAGATCGATTACTTCAGGTGACCTTGGTGGCACTATCGCTTTCTCCGCGAAAATAGACTTTTCGCCGAACAATGGTATGTTCTCTTTACCCTGTGCCAGCAGGGTCGTTTGTTTAGGGTCTAGCTTGATCTCTTTCATATCTTTTTCTGGTGGTGGTGTCAATGTTACAACAGCGGAAGCGTTCGTTGCTACTGTAGTTACCGGTAGACCCGGTGGTGAACACGATGGTGGTACTTGCTGCGATATCAGAGGGCTGTTCAATTGCCTCTCTAAGACGCTTTGATTACCAGCACCGTTCGTGGGTGTTGTTGAAGGTGTACTACTCGGTGTTGAAATTGACGTATTAGAAGAAGGTGGTGGACTTGGCAGTTGGTTGGCTTGCTGGCTGGGTGGTGGTGTATTATTGGCGATAATAGTATTTAACGATTTCAAACGTTCTGGTTTGACTCTTACACTTCGTAGGGACGATGTCTTTCCGGTTTCAGCTTTAGGCTTCTCACTCGCAAGGAACGGCTGTAAATTAAATGAATATTGTTAATAAACACTATCCTGATATCTATTGCAAATTTTTCTAACGACAAATGATAGTAGGAAGTGTTGGATGACGAAGGAGGAGGGGAGGGATGGATGAGAAAGGTAGATGAGTGGAGAAAGGGAAGAAAGGAAAAGATTGGAATAGATAGTGAGCGACCTGAAGAGGTGGTCCAGGATAGGAAAGGGGGAGGGGGTGGGGTGGTAGGTTAGTGATGAATAATACAAGTACTGTTGTAAATAGACTCTCTCTCTATATATATAGAATTAGCAGTAGGTTAAGGTTGCGGTCAAGTAGTGATAAGATAGGGTAAGGTCAAAAAGTGTAAAAGCGGGGAAAGAAAGACAGGGGGATGTAAATGAATTTGTAACCCCAAGAGGAAGCAACTAAGGTTTATATATATATACTTACTGTTGTAGATATAATCGGCTGCAAAGGAGGAGTCGTAGCTGTAAGATTTGTTTCTACGGGCGGAGGTGTTTCTGATGGATATGGATCGTTGGTTGGCTGTTTAACATCTATGGATTCTTCAGACATGCTACTGGTCTTAGTACGTCTTCCATGTATCAGTCTAACTTTTGCTTCTTCCCCTCTCTGATACCTCTCATAAGGTAACAATAACCTGTACAAATTATTAGAATTAGAATAGATACAATACCAGTTACGATATGATTTCAAGTAGCTTCTCGTGGTATCTGATAGTTTAAAAACAAAGTTATATTTATGAAAATGGCAGAATGATTGTTAAAGTATCGTACCTTTCGTAATGGCGGCGGGTAATAGTAGCGGCACTAGTGGATCCAGTATTACCGCCTATATCATCATAAATGGTTTTCCAAAGCCGGCTTCCACTGACGGAATCGTATCCACCGAGCATTTGCACTTTTGTGTAAAACAGGAACAGATCAACTGTTGACATAAAATCGCATGTTATTCCAAGCGGTCGTTATGACTTTCAAACGACAATAATCACGAATTCGTTACTACATTTGATATTCAAATGTTGCTATTAAAAAAGGAAAGTAGTGCTTAATATATAATCATTTTTAACTTTAACAGTTTTGCGCTCTAAAGATACGATTTTAATAGAAAAAGTCTTTCTTCGGGAAAAACAATGAAACGGGCGAAATACGTGTGGCATTCAATGTGTTAAACATTAGTTTTATATATTTTATGTGTACGTAAATCTACAAGAAACGCGGTAGAAAAGTGACAACTTTTTCCCTAAACTCCTAAAACGTCCTAAATTCTCAAGAATATAAGATATATGAAAGTACTTAACACTTTACCGACCGGTAGTCGATTAATCGACTTTTCGGGCCCAACACTTTTGGGCTTTTAACTTATTAATTGGTCGCTACGGAAATTATTAAATTGTTATTTTTCATTGCGGTTAACAGTGCCAAGGACTCAGTGAAGAAACTTTGCAATTTTCCAAGAGACAACAGTATCAGGGAAATATTTGCGTGCAAATGACCGATCAGAAGTGGGTAGAATGTTAAAAAATACCGGTCGGTAAAGTGTTAATTAGATCAATTATTTCATTGCATTTCATTATTCTGCACGCAACAAATGATGTTTTTTTTTACTTAGACACATATTTGGTAAAATTCAATAAAAAAATGAGACAGTTCTAAAAAAACTCTTAAGTAAGTATAGTCAGACAACTGAAAGATGGCTAAGGAGCGGTGGAGTATCCCGTGTTTAACCCCTTGCCGTACAATAACGAGTGCTACTCGTGACGCGATAAGTGGAATAGTCAATTTTGAAGTGCTCTGAAAATTATTTGATTACAAAAAATATCAGTGGGTCCTAATAAAATAAATTCTACGCTATTCAATATTATGTTAAGTCATTCACTATATCCGAAATTAGGGTTTAGATTGTTATTTTAGTAATTAATTCAGAGTCATTGCGCATTTAATCACAAAATAAATGGCACGGTAAGCGGTTAACAGCTTATTTTTGCCATTTCATGTTGGGAATTCTCAAGTCCAGTCTTCTAAAGTAAACATTCCATAGAGTCATTTGCTTTAAGAACTTAGTTTTTGAGATTCCAAAAACGAAAGGATTCGGTGACCCCTGGTCATCTTTTAGTCGTCAAACTACAGTATCACTAATTTATTTTCAAGTCTAATTCAAAAGAATTGACAAAGAGATGACAATGAAAACTCTTAACATTAAATCTACCGACACTTTAAGTGTAATATATTAGAGAACCCGAAAAAGAACGTCGTTTTTTTAAATAAAAGATCTGAATACGTATAAGAATTTCATTTACAAAT
This sequence comes from Cerceris rybyensis, assembly GCA_910591515.1. Taxonomy (NCBI): domain Eukaryota; kingdom Metazoa; phylum Arthropoda; class Insecta; order Hymenoptera; family Crabronidae; genus Cerceris; species Cerceris rybyensis. The sequence continues at coordinate 13,328,354 of OU342795.1, forward strand.
ATTAATTTTGAAATATAATTTGCACCGTTTGATACAATCTTTCTCCATCGATCTGTCAAAGTTTGTCCTCACTCATAAAATTCCCTAGGTTTTGATTCAAAATATTCCATGATCCTTTTTTTCACGTCCATGTGAATTCGAAAAAAACGACATTTTTTCCATTACCCCTACCATTTACCGGGATCAATTATTGGGATAAAATCAAATTAAGTTTGACTGATTACAAAATAACGATAACATTTTTTCGATATGCAGGAGATAGTCAATTTAATATTGGAAACATTATAGAAAATAACTGTTAGCTAATAAAACAAAAAATTACAAATTTCCATTCCGTTAAATCGCTTTTTTTTACCCGGGAATAGTACAGTTAATGTTAAAGTTAATTTTTAATCAATGAAAAGTAGATACTTACTCTGCCTGTAGCCTAAAAGTGGCATCTTCCCAACGGGGGTGCCTCGTGAATTCATGAAATTCTGCACGTCCGTAAGGAATTTCTTTTCTTCAGCGCTTGTCTTCCGTTCGCTTCGTCGAACCCCGGAAGAAGGCGGTCTGCCTATACTTGGTACAACCAAGTTTGAATTCACGAGTGTACTTTTAGAGGTCGATGCGACGGATGCTTCACTTTCGTTGCTAGATTCGCCAGGGGATGCACTGCGCTTTTTGCGCTTCCTCCTCGGCCGTCCTTTTAGTTTTGGTGCTGAAAACAAAGTCGTTTTGAAGGATGATGCAATAGTATTGATCGTTCAGAGTGCACTTGTTGCACGTGGATTCGTTTTAATTGCGCGCAATTCCTTTTACGAAATTTGTTATATGATACTGATGATTTGGTTCTTAAATAGAAAAGAAACCAAAGACATTTTTAAGGAATTTTGTATACCATATTTATAATTGATATTATTGGGTGAGAGATCAAAACATGTTTCAATTTTTGGAAAAAAATAGGATGTTCTTCATGTTTGTGAACTTCTGCAACGGTTTGGTTTCCTTGCAGGTTAACAAGATTTACTATCTTATTAAACACTAGAACTACCGGCCTCAAATCTATCATATTTTAATAAATTAAATTAGTACTTTGAAAAAGGGGGAATCAAGCGGCGAAAAATTTGGTCGATTAGGCGATTTATGTTTATTGACATAGACGTAGAATATTTATTCTATTACTCTTATGTAAACTTGGAGAATTTTTTGAAAAAATTGTGTACCAGTCATTTTGACTGGTTTAGTAGTTCTAGTGTTAAACAGTTAGCTGTGTTTGACGAGTATACTCGTCATGCGTAAAAGCTACCACTGGTTATTTAAATTGTAATTTTGACGAAAACTAAAATACATTCGTAAATTTCAAGATGCTTGCAATATTTTGAGGCCATGCCGAAGTAAAACGAATAACTAAAGGGTATAAATAATTTCAAATAGATTTATGCTCTTCTCTCGATTTTCGCCACAGTTAACTGGTTAATACTAGATTTATGCGAGTGAAATCTGTTATACCACAATATATTAGATAAGGTCTTTAGAAATAGAGGGATCAAACGACAAAGAAGATAATTAGTTAAGTCTGGGTTTGATCACGTCTGTATAAGTTTGGATGGCGTTTCTAAAGAGTATCCGTCAATTTAATGGCTTCCGTAAACCGAGTATTAACAATCTCCTTATGCTTTCAATTTTAGCACATTAAATTCTATAGGTGTTATTTTTGATCGACCGCTGTTGAAGTCAATGTAATTTCTTATGAATTTTAAAATGTAATATTCTTAAATTTACCAGTATATTGGATATTTAAATGTTGTTGTTAAAAAATTAAAGAATAGCTGAATATATAGCTATTTTCAATTTTAATATTTCTAAGCGTTAAGTATGTGATTTTAATAGAAGTTTCACTTTAGTAAAAATAACGAAAGCGACGAAATAAGGGTGACATTCTACGTGTGAAAAGCTTGGTGCATGAACTTTTTTAATAATAATGTTTCCAAGGAAAATTTTAAGTACACGTATTGGAATTTTTGTAATTGATGGCAAATTTTCTATGAAAAATTGAATCGTTATTATGTTGTTACATGTTCAGTATAATTAATAAAAAAGAACGCAATATATTACTCTACATTATTGCATAAATATATAAAAAACGATTATCCGAAATATCAGCATTTCTGATTTACATTGCATTGAGATTTCCACATTACGTTAATTATGCAGTGAAATTAATATTGCATACGAACATTTCGAATTCAATTAACAGTTATGCTGTATAATTAATATTCTAATTACATGTTACGTACAGTCTACATATGAAATTAATTGCAGTATAAAATATAATTTACATGCTACGTAGATTAAGTAGAAAATTCAATTGAAATTGAAGTTGGTGTTTTTCATTTCGAAGACAGAATTTAAATAGTTATAAGACAAAAGCTTCTGTTTTTTTATTTCATCATTTTTTTCACTAGGTACTCTTTCGCTTATTTTTCATTTTAACATTCCATTGAATGATTGCTATTTGATTTTAACAAGTTCTTTAAAAATGGTATAAAAAAAGGATAAGAGCGTGAATAGCGATTACCTTGTTCTTATTCTGTGCCATGATGCATTAACGCTTTTAGAACAATTTCGAGCAGATGTTTCAAAATTGTACGCTCATTTATCTGTTCTGCTGGCATACTTTTAAAGAAAGTTGATACTAATAGGAAACTAATATTTATTAACAATAAATAACTATGTACTTAGAAATTTTATCTATTTTTTAATACAAAAATGCAATCAAAACTTTATAATTGTATATGAAACTGTAATTGAAGTTTGTGAACTTTAATTACGATAATGAAAAGTACAAACAGTTAATAAATTTGTAGCGGGAAAACCAAAATGAAAAATGTTATATCAATGGCAACTGCGAAACAATAATTCGTTAAATAATTCAAATTACCGTTTAAAGAAATTAAAAGCAAAAATGCAGAAATACTGTTTTATTCTATTACACAGTGATTTTAATAAAACCATTGTGAATCGAATGTTTTTTATCATGTTCGAAGGTACGTAACTTTTTTATGACGTATAAGCGAACAAATTGAAATCAGTTTTTGATGAAATGCAAAAATTCAATACACCATTCACTTTGCATGAAATGTACTTCGACATTTAAAAAAAAATGGCGCTGCTCGTCCGTCATCCAATAAAATGTGTATCGTTTTATTGAAAAATGTTTCTTGTTGTACGAACAAGTATGAAAAAATACTACAACATGTAATCATCAGGATTCTATTCTTTTAATGTCAATGTTTCAATATTCAATGTATTAGAAAATTCATAAATATTGCAATTTAAAAGACACGTGAAATTTTGTTAAATTCAGTAACGCCGGTCATCGATGACCTTCATGGTGTTCAACGTGTTAAAACACTTTTATACAAATGCTTGCTAGAGTATTGATTAATTTTCTTTTTAACAAATAAAACTGAAAGAAAATAAAGCGTAAAATATCATGTCTCAGATGTATTTCGGTATAACAATAGAAAGTAACAGGACGATGTTTACATCGTGAAATGCACAAGCAAGGAATATGATCACTGCGTTCTTTTTTCGACAACAAAGATTTGCTATAGCTAGACTGAGCCCGTTTGTTTTGATCTCAAGTAAAAAGGCTGATATGCAATAGTGAGATAAACACAGACTCATCTGTCTGTGTACATTTCGTTTGATCGTTCGCCGAACATATAGCCAATTACATTTCGCGATTTTCTTACCTAATCTACCATCAAAGAATCGAGGTTTGCCGACAAAATTAAAATAATAATTCAGTGGAAAAATGTTCAATTAACCTTTACACATAAACTACACATTTTCCATGGAACGACTGTAATTTCCAACAATAGAATTATCAAACATTGCGTTAAACGTTAATTAACTGCACAATGAAAAATGTACATTACATTATCGTATCACATGAAAGTTTCAAAATTAAAATTCGTAATTATAATTTCATTCTACGAGCCATTATTGCACGAAAAGTCATGTAAAATCATTCACTAAATTCACGGGCACGATTAAATCGCGAAATGTGTAAAAACGATTCGTAATTTCAGATTTGTAAGATTTATTGCGTTGTTGATTTTACGCAATTCAGAAGAAACGCAAAAACGATTAAATATCACTGAAGAAGGGAAAAAAAACAAAAACTGTGACGTAAGCTGCAACGAACTTCTATGATTTATGAAAATTCGCGGTTATAAATTTAACAATAAAAGTCCTTGAAGTAATTTGCAACGGAAGTTGCACAGCAGGAAAATACACAATAAAAAAGAATGACATATTGCCACTAAAATAGCAAGTATATTACGATAACAATATACTTAGTCATGGTGTTGTAATGAACGTAGTTGTAATAACAGCTTTGTCCCGACCACGTGCTACGAAGACACGTGCACGTAATCTTCCAAAACAGTCGTGTCGTATTGAAAATTCATTGTCATCGAAGAACGTACATTCTTTCCCGTTAATTAATACATTCTATTCACAAATAATAGCAAAAATACACTCACCGCTTATCTCAAAGTAAACAATTTCATTTTTCTTTATCTTCATCAAAATTGCCATTCTCTGTGCTGCCAATATAACCAATTTGATTCCACAATCACAACAATAGTATTCTCTGCTTTTAATGCACGTTGTACAAGACGACTTTGTGCAGTTATATTATGATATAAATAACATGTCCAAGAACAATACGAAACTGGGTTTAGTCTGCGTTAACGGACACTACGCGATTACCGAAAAATTTGCATCAGACATTTAATCTACATGTATATAAGCCGGATTAACGAATACCCTTTCGAGCCTGATCAGAAACAGGTACGGGAACGTGCCTTGGTAACACATTCGGAAGGTGAAACAAATATGTATCTGATAGTATCTGTAACGTTCTCCGCGTCAGACTTGCAGCACGGCGACTCGGTATGCTCTGCTGTTTTTCAAATCACCCAATAGACCAAACCTTAACGACCGCTCGTGATAAGGAGGGTGCCTCTGTCGGTAAATTGGTTCCTTGCATTTTCAAAAATAACGCGTTACTTTGCCGCTTGGGCTATTTACGAAATCTAACTGTTAGAATGAGTATTCGATTACCTTTAATGAAATACAGAGGGCAGGTGAATTATTATGATGCAGAGTAATATGACTGAAGGATTCGTAAAATATGTATAGACGGTAATGTAAATTTGTGTTCTCTATATTTCTATGGGATAGTTTGCTAGAAATATTTCTGAGTATTTTATTCATTTAATAAATTTCTATAGGACGTTTTATGATTTTCTTTATGAACAGTATCTTTACTGAAATAGAAAGTGCAGGTTAATTATTATGATGCAGAGATTGATATGATCAAAGGATCTGTAAAATATGTAGACAGTAATGAAATTTGTGTTCTTTATGTTTCTATGGGATACTTTGTTTTAAAATTTCTGAGTATTTTATTCGTTTAACAAATTTTTAAAGGACGTTTTATGATTTTCTTTATGAACAGTATCTTTAATGAAATATAGAGTGCAGGTGAATTATTATGATGTAGAGATTAATATGATCAAAGGATCCGTAAAATATGTAGACAGTAATGAAATTTCTATTCTTTATGTTTCTATGGGATACTTTGTTTTAAATATTTCTGAGTATTTTATTAGTTTTTAACAAATTTTTATAGGACGTTTTATGATTTTTTTATTAAAAATAAAACTACCGACGTTGTATCTACTAAAATTCGGAATCAGTTAATAAGTACTGTAGAAGAAGAGAAATTAAGAGGTGGGAAAGGTAATTAATTAATTAATTTAAGTTTTATAAGGTAGAAGTGGAATATTTACTTTACAGTTACCCTATCAGTTTAATTAATTTTTGAAAAAAGTTTGGGATTAGTCTTTTGCCCAGTTTGGTAGGTTTAGTGTTAAAAATCCTCCTATCTGAATCTTTGTTTCTGAATGAAACATGGTATAACAATGTATGTTGATTCGAATACAGATGAAATTGTGCATACTGGGGGAAATAATAGCATTATACTCGATCTTCGACTTTCGCGCCCAATTGATCCCTGAAAATGTGTGCGAATGTTGAATGTTCGAAAGTAGAGAGATATAGGAAAAATATAAAAAATTGTACGTTAATGCGATTTCTTCCGTAAAAAGATTCTTTAACATCTACATAGTAGGCAATACTAGAAACATTATTACAATGTCAGAAATGTGTGAGTTAGTGCGAGCTACAACACTCCGTGGCAATGACTGCATGGAAACAAATGTCTTTTAAAAAAAACGACAAAAATCTTTGAAAAATTGAATATTTGCAAACGTGCGAAATAGCGAATTGTGCAAAAGTTGAGGGTCGTGGGTAATTACAATTGATTATAATAATGGCAGGTTAATACATCTTTATCTTGAATGTGAAAAAGCTTATTTTATCTCCTTTATCTTGATTTTTATGGCTGTTATAAAATATGTATGTGTTATATTTAGCAAGTGGCTGGAGCCAATTATAAGATTTCTGCTAATGTGAATCAATCAACAGCGGCCCAGTTATAGTTTCGATATTAAACATTTTGTTTACACGAGCGAACAGCATGAACCATAGCATACATCATATCATAGCAAATATAATTTTGAAATCACAAAAATATTATCAATAACTCAATATTAACCCCTTACCCTACAATGACGTGCAGCACTCGCCACGCGATAAATGAAATAGGAAATTCTTAAATTTTACAAAAACTATTAAATTAAAAATATCAGTGGGTTAGGAGACGTTGAAATTAGTTCGATGCTATTAACACTTTGCGCTCCTATGTCGAATCTAACTCGACATTAGTTTGTATCTCAGAAATTTCTTTGTCGAGTTTCACTCGACTTTTTTTCAAATCCAAACCAATAAATGTTAATGCGCGAAAGAAAACCAGGATTGCATCTTAGAAATTTTGTCAAGAGATAACACGCACTTGCAAATTACAAAATACAACAATAGTGCAAATAAAGCAGACATTTCATTGATTTTTTTTCTTCCTTTATTTATTTAACACTAGATCTACCAAGGTGGAAAAAATTACTTGCCTTGCATTTTTTTTAAATATTTATTTTGAAGACAGTGAGCGAATGAATCCAATAAGTGTTTTTACTCCCTCATTGATTTCGTTTGAACATTTTTATTTGGTAATTTTTAATATATTGAATTAATCGTCGTTTGATCTAGTGTTAAATTGTCCTATTTTTTCGTTCAAGTAAATTTCAAACAAGACACTTAAAAGCATTGGGAGCTATTGATAATAAAAATGAAATATAAGTTGGCGTGCAAAGGCTCAATATTAGGAGCACCCAAAAGTAATCAAAATTTTTTTTATTGGCGAAAAACATTTGTTTATTAAGAAAATCTTAAATACATACAACCAAATAATTTCTATAATTTGCTAACACTTTTTACCAGCGTAAAGGTAGTTATTTGATTCCCTTTTTAAAACTGTTCGATTTTTTGCTGAAAAACGTTTTCAACTACGTTTTCACTTCTCCAATTTTGATTACTTTTCGGTACCACTAATATAACTTATACGGCATATCGGAAATCAATGATAGACAATTATTCCAATAATCAATTCTAACTTATTACACGTTGAGTTACAAAAGAAATACAGCAAACAGTTAATGATCCCCAAAACATCGTCCACTTCTCAAAAACATAGTTCAAATCACCCCACAAAAATCCTGCTAAGAATTACCGAAATCAGTCAAATGAGAGTCAACTGGTCTTATGCTATTCGTCCTATGCTCTGCATCTCTACAAATTTACATTCGTAACTTTTGCATTCGGTAAAGTGATTAATGTATGTTCTCATCAGTTCATGGTTATCGTCGATGAACAAAACAGGATTACACAACTCAACGCGTACGAAATGACAGAGGTACGCAAGCGCATCGGTAAATAATTCGATATTAACACTTTACCGACCGGTATTTTTTAACATCGTACCCACTTCTGATCGGTCACTTGCACGGAAATATTTCCCTGATACTGATATCTCTTCGAAAATTGCAAAGTTTCTTCACTGAGTCCTTGACACAGTTAACCGCAATGAAAAACAATAATTTATTAATTGCCATAGCAACTAATTAATAAGTTAAAAGTCCAAATGTGTTGAGCCCGAAAAGCCGATTAATCGGTTACCGGTCGGTAAAGTGTTAAGAATCGATTTGTCTTCCCAATAAAAATTGCATACATTAAAAGCATCACGCAACATCGAACTTCGACTTACCTAAGTGATTGCAGAGAAGCTCGTGAGTTTCAAGGTCAGGATAATCGAAGGTATCTCTGCAGAAGAGTACCCTGGTGCCGGGTGTGGCGGTAAATCCTCCTAGGGCGGCCGCTATGGAAGAGCACAGCCAGGACGGCTCGGCACCCTCGAGTCTACGTAGAAGAGCTCGATATCGACAGTACCTGGGATACGAGAGCACGACGACCTTCGTTTGAGAGCCACATTCGGATCTCCTCGAAGTGTTAAGGTTGCTCTCGTATTCCTTCTGTTGCTTGTCGACGTCCGAGAAATCGATGCCAGGATCGGTAAGCACCTGCGGTTGAGGCATCTCGTACCTCAGGGGACTGCTCCCTGGAGAAGACGTAGGTGTCAGTGGATAAGACACCTCGCGACCCCATGACCATTCGAGAGTTGGTGACAACCACGTGACAAGGTCATGGACTCGAACCACCACTTTTTCCGATATTGTCAGCACTTCATCCTGTTAACAGACAAATTTCTTAAATAGAAAATGTTATTTAGTCCATTTTATGTTTTTTGCAAGTTTATGCTAGACTCAATTTGCAAATCTGTTGAGTGCGATAAAGGAACTGTTTTTATTGTAAATGATGCCTGCAACCTTTAAGATAGACATTTTAACAGTACATATATGGAAGTTAATCACGATGTATAGAAAACACATCTAAATTTTTATTTTTCAAAGTTAGATTTTTAATTTTGCCAAATATTAACCAAAAATAATTTATAATATAATAATTTAATTAATTAAATATAATTTATTTCGTGAATATTATAAAATGCTTTACATTTCGATGTTTAAAAATCAGGTTTAATCTCTTATTTAAAATAATATTTTTATCATTTTTTTCTCTTTTACTCATTTTATCTTCGAATACCACGAAAAATTTGGACTATAGACGATTAATAGGGAAGAAAATAGAAAAACAGAATAGTAGATATTTCTCTGTTATTTTATATTACGTAGATTACTTAAATGATAATGTTCTTTGTCAGTTGATCGTTCTTTTTTCAAAGTAGTTACTTAATGTATTTTAACTATAATAGATTTAACAGTATATAGGTTTAGCGTTAAGGTATAGATGTTCTGGAAGCTTATTTTATGTTGCGAGTTTCTAAATTCAATTTGTGGGTGACAGGTGTTCTCTAAAGGTTCAAGATTATATAGTCCGATAATTGAAAGATGGCTAGGGAGTGGCGGAACCTCTCGTTATTAAACACCTTTTCCCGCCATTTCGTTTTTTAAATTTCCAAACCTATAACTCGCCAACCGTATGAAGACTTGAGATATGAGGTGAGGGGAGGTTGTCTTCGCACCGCCAATGACAATCGAAACAAGACGCTCATTTTATCGTTAATCGCTTTTTCGACCAGTCATGCATCAGAGTAAACCACTTATCAAGTGACTTCTTTCTTTAACTCAATGATAGTTTCCTAAATTAAACATTCCGCATAGTCGTTTCTACTTTAGGAGACTGTATATGAGGATTCGAAAAATGAAATGGCGGGAATGGGACATCTTTCAGTTGTCACGCTATAGTAGAAAGCAAACACTTTTGTCTGCTTTAGTATTATTTTTTTCTACGACTTGATTCACCGTATGGATATGCGAGGATGACTGGCATGATTAAAGCCTATACACGAAGCTCTGTTAATAACGTGCCATAAGACAATTCTCATTTTATCCTCCTACGTACAGAGTACCTCCTGTGAATTTAAATGCGTATCCGCTGTAGCTGCGGCGTTTGCAAAACTTTACGACGGAAATGAAGTTAGAGAAAATGGATGTCTCCGTACGGTCGGAATTATATGAATTATAAGTTCCTCATTAATAGGAGTGAGATGTTTTGAACAAATTAAATCTCACAGGTATCGTAGATCTCTATTTCCCCGGGAATGCACGATGGAAGTTGAAACAACGCCGAGTTGGATTACGCGTCGGAACAAAGTAAAGCGACATTCCTGAAAGCGGAAAATAACGAATTGACGTTAATTCAATTTGCTAATTTCCACGAGAGTCTCTGCAGATTTCTGTCATCCGGGAAGGTAGAGACCACCTTTACCAGTCCGACCTATTCGGGGGTAGTAGTTTTGCCGACCTTCGATCGACAAGTGGAGGCACGGCTCGGTGAAGCCCTGTACTTCCGTGAACCCGTCGCAATCTGAGAGTACACCCGTTATATACGTAGGTATACTTGCCGTGAGTACGACTAAAACACCTATGTGCTCGTTATGTATACACATAATCCACCCGGACGTAACTCGTGGTTTATGTTGTACCTCGAGTGCATCGTTATCTACTCTGCTTCGACGATAATTTAATTGTCCGCTGATGCTAACGGCTACGTCATTTTCACGAAGTTTGACTTGACTGTTGGATCTGCTGATTTGTAGATTTAATAGCCGGATTATGTTCTTGTACTATTACAACAATAGCGAATAAGATAGAATCTAATAACCGAATAAAATCTTTTACATTTTACTATTAATGGATGCATTAGCATTAACACTAGATTTACCAAACCAGTCAAAATGACTGGTACAGAATTTTTTCAAAAAATTCTACTGGTTTATGAGAGAGCCGTAGAAAAAATATTCTTCGTCCATCGTATAAAACATAAATTACCGAATCTATCATCTTTTCCACGTTTTAATTTTCCTTGCTTTAAGGTATATATTTAACATATTTAAATATAATAGATTTCACGCTGATAAATCTAGTGTTAATGAGTTTTTTAAAATTCATTTCATTTTAGAACAATTTTGATTAATGTTCCTAACGTTATATAATTGTTTCTAATTGTTTTCACGTCATGTTTGAACATTTTAGTAAATTTCTGGAGGTATGATGGTGGAAAAAAATAGGTATAGTAATAAATTTAAAAAATTGTGTACATAAATGGAGAACGAATGAATACTAGATTATATTCATTTTCGTTATTATTTGCAAGAGAAATCTCGCTAGTAAAAAAGATTTTATACGACCACATGTTTTTATCTACCCGTAGGAATCCATTTAACTACACTTTTCACATACACATCAACTGTCGTAGTATTGAGCTAAAAGGCTTCAATAAAGATAATAACCACAAGTGAGTCAATAAGTAATTCCGAGTACGGGCTAATAAAAGTAAAATATACGGTACAAGCCATGCGTATCTGCGTGTCTTGTTGCAATTTGCCTTCGTATTTCTCTTCGTATTTCTCGATGATTAAGTAATATTCGTTATGACTCATAAACGAAACATCGGTGTTAAATTTATTGCAGCTAGTGATCACCGTACAGACAGGTTTTACATAGGTCTAAGACCTTAGAAAATCACGCCCGGTAAGATGATAGATCACGTATAAATTACATGCAAAGACTTCAAGAAATTGACGATCAATTTATCAAAATTTTTTTCTTCCCTTTTTCACCACGACTTATTATAATTTTTTACGAATTCAAGCCCTTCCCAATTCAAAAACAAAAGTTACATTACGACAAAATAAACCGCAGCTTGATTAAAAACATCGGCGTTCAATTAACGTCGGCCAAACGCTTCAACGATAATCCAGTATAATCATTCGATTTATTCGTACACGGCGTTTGCTGTTATGTTTAATTAACATCGCGCCGGCACGGGCGACATTCTCATACAATTAGCTTACATAACTGCAAGATTCATTAGCAGTAAATCGAATCATTCGGAAATAATTGAAATTCAACGAGTAATTGTGAAATACACTTGAGCCCAGGGCTCCGTGAATAAATCCGTTTATCCGCGGTAAAAGCGTTGGGCAAGCAGAACGTGCGCGCGTTTTAAAAGCATCGCGGCCAGTGATTTCACGGAGGGTGGCAATGATTCGTTACCCGCCAGAAAATCGTTTGTCGATGTGGCAATCTATCGGGATTGCGCACACGCAGGACTTCCAGAACTAGTTTATTTATACCTGGCATAATGTTCTATTTGGCTTGGGAGCCACTGTTACCAGGATTATACTTTCATCTTTTAGCTTCGTGCTCATCCGATGGTCCCTTTCATCCCCACCGCCCCACTTCTTCCAATAGTACTCCCCCTCTACTACATCTTTTCTGCTGCTTGCTCTACTGTCTCCATCTTTCACTTCATCTTACTCCCTCTTTTATATATGCTTCTCTATCTTTACCTCATCCCCCTTTTACATCCCTCTTTTCCCTCGCTTCTGTTCACCCTGACTTTATCCATTCCTTTTTCTCCCAGTGTCGTTTTCTCTTTCCCAAGCGCACACCCTCAGTCACTTATTTGCTCTCTTGTTCGCTTAGTCTATCTCTTACTACCCCTTTGCTTCTCTCGCGCACCCCGTATCAGGTATTTACTCTCTCGCTTATTCGGTCTACCCTTCTGTCTTTAGCTACCTATTTCCGTCCTTCTTCCTTCTCCTTTTATCTAACATTGTCTTCTCTCTCTTCGTTTCTATCTCTCTTCGACCTGTTCCTTCTTCTCTTTGCTCTTTTCTTCTCCCTTTATCCCATTCTCTTCTCGCTTCTATTTACTCATTCTATCTCTTTCTATCCAATGGTAATGTACTCTTTCGCTCATTCTCTATCCTTCCTGGCAATGTACGATTTCTCTTTCTCGACTATTAACGTTCTCAGGATATGACCTTTTCTCTCGAACTCCCGAGTTGCTCGTTCGCCTGGTCCCACTCTTTCTTCTGTCTTTCTTCATGGTGTGCTTGGTACCATCGTGTTCTCTTAGTCTTTCACGTCCGCTGGAATCATGACGCTGAAAACAAACCTTCCGCCTTAATCATAGGGACACGCGAAAACTGACACAGCAGGACGTTAACCAAGATATCACACCGGAGAGAAAAGTCTTCTGGTGTACAGTGTATGTTGATGTTTCACTGCCTTTTTTTTACGTCACTTTTATTTCTGCCATATTTATTATCGTGTTTTCTCTAAGAGTTTGTATCGATTTTCTTGTCCGACCGTACAGCTCGTTTATTCTCGTGGTTACGTGTTTCTTTTAGCGGTTGTATTATCCAGATGAAATTTTAATTACGTGTTGATCCGTATACATACTTACTTTCTATCTGTTGCTAATCGTGGAAATACTATTTTTCTATGGATTTTGCGTATTCATTGCGTTCTGATATTTTATATTTTGTAACATAAATATATTATTTGTAATGTCAAATGTGTAAATTATATTTATATTTGGTACTTAATAGTTTTTACGGAATTAGAATAATGTTACTTTGTTTTTGTTGGTATTTTCAAATATTTTTCTGTGTACTGTGCATTTATTGTGTTTTGGAATTTTATATTTTGAAATATAATTATACAGTTTGTAATGTACAATTTGTAAATTGTTTTTATATTTGGTAATTAGCAGTTTTTACGAAATTACAATAATGTTACTTTGGTTTTGTTGGTATTTTCAAATATTTTTCTGTGGACTGTGCATTTATTGCATTTTCGAATTTGATATTTTGTAATATAATTATATAGTTTGTAATGTAAAATTTGTAAATTGTTTTTATATTTGGTAATTAGTAGTTTTTACGGAATTACAATAGTGTTACTTTGTTTTTGTTGGTATTTTCAAACATTTTTCTGTATACTCTTCATTCATTGTGTTTTGGAATTCTGTATTTTGAAATATAATTATATAGTTTGAAATGTAAAATTTGTAAATTGTTTTTATATTTGATATTAGTAGTTATTACGGAATTACAATAATGTTACTTCGTTTATGTTGGTATTTTCAAATATTACGTATTTTTCTACCTTATACATTTCGTACTGCATATTTCGGTGAAATTTCAGTAGAATATAAATAAAACATAAGTCACGGATGTTCATCATGAGAAGTTATAATGCGGGAGAATAAATTGGATACTTTTTAACGTTATTTTATTCAACACGATGACATTTCTCAGTCTCACCAGATTTCCTTTCATCTTCTTCTTTATGCCTACTCACATTTCTTCGAATAATTTGAATAAAATAAGGTGTACGATGAAATTTTTCGAATGTTCGTATGGTCGTCGATTTTCTTGAAAATGGATTAAATTTCCTAAGTATCGACAGCTAGTAATTCATAACCGAATGAAATTTATTATTCTCAGTCGAGAGCACAGTATTAATGCGAGATTTTATAGAGGGCGGGTGAAAAGCTTTTTGTAGGATAAAATCGATGAACGAGGGGTAGGGTGTTTTTTTCGATGAAAAATCTACTGTACGTTGTGTCATTTATCAGAGAGCTTAATATTCGATACATCAATTTATTGTCATTATCATAGAATTACTGTGCAACGAGTGAAATTTAAAAGCATTTCAATTATATTTAAATATTAAATGTCATTGGTCTCGAATGCGCAAGTGCTTCAGTGAAAAAAAATAAAAGGGGATGTAGACAGCTCTCTGTTCTTTAATCCATGATGAAACGTGTATTTAAAACTCTGATCATAACAGATGAATGATTTAAAAGCAAGGATTATTCTCGAAATATTTTTCAAACTAAAACGTTCGTTTTGTCGATAAATTTTTAGTAGTCTTTCATTTTATATAAATATTGCTCCATTGCTCTCGTTACGATTTCAATATTTAATCCGTGAAATTGAGGTAGTACAATAAAAATAAAATCTCATTTAAACAGATATATGAGTTAAGTGCAACAAGATTCTACGTATAAACCGATTATTTTGAAAGTGGCATAAGTCACTTTACCGAAATGAAATATGGTGATTTTTAACGATTATACGAAATTATTTGTGCTCACAAAGTATCCACGATAACAAATTCAAATAAATTTCTAAATAATTGGTATTAATATTTCTAAAAACATTAAAACGTAAATCCTAAATATCTCGATACAAAAAGAAAATGACTTATGCTACTTTCAAAATAAACGGCTCGCGTTAGAAAGCAAAAAGGATCATAAAAAATGGTGATAAAGTCAGTTATGAATGAACAACAACGTCATAAGTCACTTTAGCGAAATGAAATATGGTAATTTCGAATAACTATACGAAATTATTTGTACTCACAAAAATAAAAGTGTCCACGATAACAAATTCAAATAAATTTTTAAAATAATTGGTATTAATATTTCTAAAAACAGTAAAACATAAATCCTAAATATCTCGATTCAAAAAGAAAATTACTTATGCCACTTTCAAAATGAGCGGCTCGCGTTAGAAAGCAAAAAGGATCATAAAAAATGGCGATAAAGTCAGTTATGAATGAACGGCAACGTCATAAGTCACTTTACCGAAATGAAATATGGTGATGTTTAATGACTATACGAAATTATTTGTACTCACAAAAATAAAAGTATCCACGGATAACAAATTCAAATAAATTTTCTAAATAATTGGTATTAATATTTTCAAACACATTAAAGGGCAAGTCCTAAATATTTTGGTTTAGAAAGAAAGTAACTTATACCACTTTCAAAATGAGCCGTTTATTTTAGAAAGCATGAAGAATGATAAATAATTGCAATAAAGTCAATTATGAATGAACGGTAACGTATAAAGGCTTCATTGAATAATGCAAGTAACAGAATTTAATTAAACATATTACAGTGGCATTTCATCATTATTTAAGAACACGTACCCACAGAAAAGTGAAACAATGGTCAATAATTCAGATTACAGCAACAGCTGATATTAACGCGTTTAATGATCTACTTACAAACGTCTATGCCGTAACTATAAGAGAAAGAAGTAGATATCAATGCAGTTGAAGATTGTTGAAGTTCCTTGCGTCATCGAGGAGAACACTACTGTCGAGTTGTTTCTGGCTCATTGATTTTCAGTCCGCAACATGCCAGTCAGAGAAACTCGATTAATCGCTTTCAAGCCAACTTGCTTATTCGTTTGAGCAAACTTTTGCCAAACAATTCGCACAAAAACAACAAATTACAATGTTTCCTTTTCTCGTCTTTTCCTTTTTTATTCTCTTTTACAAATGTTCAATATTCATTATCAATCGAAATTGATAATATTAATAATACAGATATTAATAAAATATAAGAAAATTTGATTTGATCGTTATTCGAAAAGCTGTTTCAATAAATCTCTTAACGTAAGCTTCAAACGCGCATATTTCCTGCCCCCTGGCTATATAGATACTCAGAAAATTCGATTTAATAAGACCATAGAGTTGCCCGAAGTGAAAGAAGTTTTCCCAAAGAAAGCTACGTGGGAAATTACGTTTCGTGGTATATGAATCGATCTCTTCAAGTATAAAAACATTTTTTGGTAAAAAGTGTAATAAGAATCTTTCAATATTTGCCGTTATTTCCATGATACTGATTAATACATAATTCTATCAACGATTTATGTTATTTATCGATATTTATTTAAATAAATAAAATTTACCGAAGTTTATTTCCGAGAAAGAATCATTTGAAATTACAAAGTACAAGGTATTCCGTCGGGACGTTTATATTACATGAATTTTCATGAAAAATAGCTGACCTTAATTTCCTTAACTCCTGCGAATTTTGCAATATTCAACACATTTCATCGCAAACCGTACAACCATTCTATTATTCCAAACTCGACTCTCTATTAAATACGTTAAAATTTAATGAATCTTTTCATTTCACTTGGAAATGGAAATAAAAATGATCGACATCCATCGAGATAATTGAAGGACTATTACCTACATGCCGAATGCAGCACTCATCCAATCGATACATTGAAAATACCAGAGTTGAAATACTCTTTACTAATTTCACGGTAAATAATACCAAACAACTTTCTACGAGGGAGAGAGATTCAAACGAGAAACAATTAACCCTCCGCAAAGTCGATTCCACTAATGCCAATCTAATCGTAGAGACAATACACGAAGAGATTTGTACAATAGAATGACTTAAACGCTAAACGAAACACAATACGAAACAAAAGCAAACGAGATAAGACGAAGTTCGTAATTTCGAAATTTCGACAACTTGCTTCATTTGAAACGTGCGTGCGGAAGATGAGACCAAGTTCGTGTATACCTGAACATTCCTGTTGACTGCACATATCCGAGATGTGTATCTAGAGAAGAGGGTGCGCACGGAGGACGAAGAGGAAGAGGAATATACAGAGGGTGGAACGAGAACGACAAGGAAGAAGATAGGATGAGAGAGTAAGCGAAAGACATCATGAGAGAGCAAGAGAGCAATAGAGGGAGGAAGGGAGATTAAAGGGAAACAAGAGGGAGAACAAGGGGAAGTCAGTACATACGTATAAGCGCAACAATGTGCAGAAGGTAGTGCAATGCTGATACAGACACAGGCCATGCCAGAACTCTCATGACACGGACAGTATGTACGGAATCAGAGTGGAAATGTATTCCGACGTTGCTATGGGGATTCACTGCCACCCTAAACACACCGATAACCTATCAATTCACTAACACCGAAAGACCTGGCGAAATATAATAGCCGGTAATGTTCCATGCTGCCACCAGACGCGCCAGTAAGGATTGGTGTGGATGGATTAAACTGAGATTGGAAGGGGTTAACAACCAATATCGGATAAGGGATGAAAGGGCACGTGGTTGACTACTAATGTAACGAAAAGAGGACTGTAACACGAGGAGGAAACGGTTTTGTCGACGAGATCATACAACTGGACTGGGTGAGAGTATCAATGAATGTGGGTGTTTGACAATTGTGAAACATTGTTATTGTGATTTTTTGTGATTCATTACGATAAGGATATCTTTGATTTTTTATAAACATGGTCAATTTTTGTGACGCAGAATGGAAATCATTTGTGAGAGAAATGTTTGATTTTTTGTAGTATTTATTATTTTTTTTTATTGCTATGACGTGAGGTAGATGTGACGCGATAAATGGAATGGAAAATTTTTAATTCTGTTAAGAATGCGTTATCTTATAACGGTATATCGGAAATCAGTGATAGATTATTAACACTAAACCTACCAAACCGGTCAAAATGACCGGTTTCCAAATTATTCTAAAAATTCCCTAAATTAATAGGAGAGCCATGAAGCAAAAGTTCCACTTCTATCTTATAAAACAGATATTATTTAATTAATCGTCGCTTCACCTTTTGATTCCTCTTTTCCCAAAGCACTTATTCGGTGTATATAAATATGAGTAGATATAAAGCCGGTAGTTTTAGTGTTAATACTAGAACTATCAAGGTGGTCAAAAAGACTGGTTGGTAATTTTTTCTAAACATTTTCAAAGTTGATAGGAGATGCATAGAGTAGATGTAGGACGTCAATCTCATCAAATATGGATTACTGAATTAATCATGTTTTTCATCTTCCGATCCCAGGTCTTCTAAAGTATTTATTTAATATATTGAAATTACGTCGGTAGTTTTAGTGTTAATTCAACAATTAATTCTGAGTTATTGAAAGTTCAAAATAAATCGTTAAGAAAGGGGTTAATGATTGTAAGGAATTGTGAAAAACCAATTTTATAGTCATTTTGTATAGTGTATTTAGTTGGTGATGTTGGCTTCGCAAGTTATTTATGTTGACATCAATATTAAGAAGATATATTTTGTCGTATTTATGGGCAACAATGCGCGCATCTAATTGCTGGGGAATTTATTGCATAAAGCGACTTGTATACTCTAAGTATGTTCGTGATATTATTATCGTAGCTGTGAAACTTTCTATCTATCTGGGTAATCTCATCTCGTGCCCAGCACCTCCTTTATCTCTCGTCTTTCACTGAACTTCTTAAGTGGTCTTTTGTAACTTAAATTAAAATAGACGGTAAGAAACATCCTTTATAAACGACATGTACGAAGGCAAAAAAACATTCGTAGAATAGTATCTCGGATCAAGGACGATAATTAGCACATTTATATGGTATTCGAGGTTGCGAATCGAAACTTTGCTTCTCTTGCAACTAATTGTGTACTGTGATACTATAAGATGATAATTATATATACATGTTGTTACTGTAATGACATATGAAAACTCTTTGTAACTTTAAAAGAAACAGGTCTGTATTATACTATATTTGGATGCTTATCAAAATAGTGTTTTCATTTAAAACAGGCGCGTCAAACTCATATGATATTACGGGCCATATGATCTATTTTGTACTAAGTTGGGGGCTGCATGTTTGCAATGTTTACAAAATTAATAAATTACAATTTTTAGAATGATTATATTATGTATTGTGTATTTATTAGACTCAATGTGTTGTATATTAAACATACATGGCCGTTTTGTATTTCATGTTATCTTTTAACCCTTTGCACTTGAAGTTTTTTTTCATTCATATTACCAGAAACTCGAAGCCATTTCAGTGGAAAGATCATGTTCACATAAAAGTAAATGATATGCGCATTAAAAGAAAAGTCATTGTTGTATGTTATTGATTTTTTAATTGATTATGAATACAAATGTTATAATGTATAACAAAACAAAAGATTATAAAATTATAATTTATAAAATATGTTATGAACTGGAAGTTATTTGCATTGTCTCCATAGCGGAGCCCTCGAGTTTGAAGACAGATTTTAAATGGCTCCGCCCCGGAGCCCTCGAGTGCAAAGGGTTAAATTAAAAATATTTTACCTTTTTAAGCTTAAATTTACAAAAAAACTTTATAAAAGCTCTTATAAAAAACGAAGATAAAAGTTATAATAAGATATAAACAAAATCACAGTTTTATATTACTTTTTAGAAGACAATTGACATCGTTTTTCACAAAGTCATTATAATTTGACTGGATACTTGCTGGTAGTTTTTATAATTAATGGTAAATGTTGATAATTAATCTTGACCTTTGTTCTGAATTTTTGTTATTTCTCACGAAAGAAAATAGTTGCTTGCATAAATAAGTGCACTTGGATCTCTCACCTGAGCGGACATCGTAAGTCTATCGTGTCACTCGGTTGCTTTCTCTAAGGTGACCTTCGAATTTATTAGTAATTACAGAGAATGAGCTTATTGCACCCCAAAATTTTAAGAAATATCTATTTAACTGAACTTTTCTATTGAAATGGCACAAGATAGCAAATAATAAAGTGCCGTCAACGTGGCAACACATAACGTGAGGAACGGCCTCCAAGTGGAAAGGATTAACACTAGATTTACGGACGAGAAATCTGTCACACCGCAATATATTAAATAAAAATTTAAAAAATAAAGGGATCAAGCGGCTATGTAGATAATCAGTAAAGTAATTTGTATATTATGAGATATATATAAAATATCTACTGTACTGTAGTATCGGAAATTTACATAATTGTATGAATTATATTACGTTTAGGGTGGCGGGCGATAGCGCCGGCCCTGAAAACAAAAGCCGTATAGCTTTCCAGAAAGCTGGAAAGAAAATAGAAAAACGGCAGTGTCGCGTTGAAAGCCTGAGTTGCCACGCCGTTCCATGATTTTTTTTCACTGGTTTTCATTAAACATTATTATTTTTGAATACATGTAGGGATCCGTCAATTCGACGTCTTCCGTAAACCTAGTGTTAAATCACAGAGAAAAATGACTAAAAAGCTAAATTTCTCCCGACCAGCTGGTACTCCCAGAAAAATCTGCCGACTGCAAAGGGTTAAGACATATTTCCAATATAATTTAAATAAACGCCCAAACGGACGTCCATTTTGAATATTCGTATTCCGCAGTGCTGCATTTTCGAAATTAAAAATTATGCTTCAAGTACCAATCTATTTTTCCCACTCCCAAAAGTAATCACGAACGACGGTCCTGAATTATTTCGGCATATTCACCGAGCCATCCGTCCCCACAAAATGTCGCGTCTCCATTTACGAGGGTGTTGGTATCGTTTGCGTATAAATGAGCAGCGAAAATCGTTTATTGTTTGAATTTTAATTATATCAATGTGTTTCCCGACGCGTCAGAAATTATCCGTTATAGTTGAGAATCGAACACGTTGTCCAAGCTAATTGCCATCACTCGCAATCATTTTGAATTAAAACCGCGCCAAAAGAGTTCCATCCGATTCAATAATATGTCCCGATGAATCGGCATATTGGTTCGTTCTCTACTTGCCAACAAGCCGTGTCAAATTTACCGTACGAATGGATAATTGGGAAATAATAAAAAAAAGAGGGTAAAAAAAACATGAAGAGAGAAAAAAAACACAGAGAAAAAAATACAACAGAGAGGAAAAAAGAATCGGCAGCCCCGTATAAATCCGCAATGCTGCAGTTGACATATTCACCGAGCGTACATAATACATTCATACGGAGGGTACAATTGTAGAGTGGAATATGTAGCGTGTCGGTGGTTAGTGGCGCTCAATCCATCGTTGCAGAGCGCGTCAGTACCTTGTGAGTCATGGTATTACTTGCGGCCGGAAACGTTGCTCCTGAAGGCCATGATTTTAGTAGGATCTTAAGTAAAATCTTCTACGTGACTCGTTCTTTCTCAAGTTTTTATTTACCTTTGGTTCCCGTTGCTCTCGAGACGAAGGAAATATCGGTAAAGTTGTACAGATAGATAGAGATTTATGGGTACAAAGATGGGGAAACTGTTTCGTGCGAATCGAACAGTAAAGTTGTAAGTTCAGCGAGAGAAAATAGGTTTGTGATGGAAAATAGAAACGAATACGTATGGTATGTGTATCGGATTAATTTCAAACGGTGACAGGTTTAAATCAATAAGTATGAGAGTCACTGTGAAGCATAAATCATTGTTAGATTAAACCCTGGAGCACGCGGTAGTAGATGGGGCAATGGCGCGCTTTCAGGAAATATAGGGTGACCCAAAAGTTCCGATCTATATTTCATCGACAGATGTACGAATCGACATTCGTAATGATGACCTAAACTACGTACTAATTGATTAACTACGAAGCATGGTAATTCGTAGATACTCTATGTCCCTTTCTCTATTTATCTATCTCTTTCATTCTCTTCTTTCATCCTTCCTCACCTTCATTGTATTCCCCCTTTCTCTCCTCGCACATTTCAAGCTTTTTCCACCGTAATGCTTTTATCATCGTTTTAACATTCAAATGGAAATTTAAATTCTCATTGGTACCTTTCATGCGAGTCCAGGAACGTTATATAAAAATGATAATGCGAGTTCCTTTCACGATAACATTTCAATTAACGTAACAATCCGTACGGGCTCGACGTTTCTCGATGTTTCTATCGTGCGTCTATAAAAGTTTGATGGTAACCAACTGCACGAACTTTTCTCGAAATCAGTCTCATAGCCCCGAATATCGATAATTCAATACGAGATTGCCTTTCGTGGTACATACGTTTATACTAGCACCGTTTACCTAAAATTCCTTCTACAAATTCTTTTTGAAGTTCGATAAAATGTATCATTCTCAGTTCTTTAATAATTTTTCATCTTAAATCCGGCCCAATTTGGAGACTTTTTTATCACTTTTTGAAGGGTGTATTTGTGTAAAGTGAAAAGTAGTAGTAAATAGCCGTAATTTAACGAGACTGTCAATTAGCGGGTGCAATACGAAGACCTGTTCTCGTCCAAGTAAGATTCAGTCCTTCATGTTAGTTTGACTGTAAAGGAAACGCGTTTTCGCTCGATTCAGACGTCCTGAATGAAAACAGTACTACTTTGAAACGGCATGCAGGGATTCCAGCTAAAAGGAATTTGATTATGCTCGGTAGTTTACACACGGTGTTTCTGGATCGATCGAGCCGCCTTCTCTTTCCCTCCTTTTTCACCCTCCCACTCACTCGTACTTCTCTCTTTCTCTCTCTGTGCCACTCTCCCTCAGTTCTCTTCTCCTCTTTCCCTTTCATCCCTCCCCATAGACCGCTGTTCTTTCGCCTTTTATTTGTACGTGTCCTTGTTCTCTTTCCATATATCTGTATTTTCACGCTCCTTCGACGGAGAGTCACGTACAAGAAATGCGAATTACTTTTCCGGACGAAACGCAGAATTTAAGGTGAATGGTATGTTTCCGCTTCGTCGCTACGTTCATTATTTCGTAATGACACTCTCCATCGTACGTGTACAAATATTTATCGATCTATAATATGTCCTTTCGAGTTGTCTTTATTTTGGTCATTACGTGATGCATTTTATCACTTTTTTAAATAATGGTTGTTAACGTAGCATTAATTGTACACATGTAAATTATCGGTGACGATGATGTGGTATGCAAAAAATTACGGAGGTTTGATTTGGTTATATGCTTTAATTAAGTGCACTTTAAATTGTTTGCTCAAGACTAATAATGTAGTTATTGTTAATAATACATTTCTAGTCGGAGAATTTTTTATTGTGCATTTTTTAATAATTATCAGGCAATATTCAGCTTTGAAAGTATTTCTATCTTTCATTTTATGAATTCTTTTGCCACCATTTTATTAAAGTTTCTTTTAATTATACTTTTTAATTAATTGTTATGAGGCAGTTTATTTATTTTATTTGCGAATTAATGGATTCCCCCTTTATTCCGAACATGCTCGTGGGAATTATGTTGTACTAAAAATATTAACCCGAGAATTTAAATATTATACTATTTAACAATTTTTTTTTTAATAGAAATATTTTTTTATCCGAGTTAACTCGTTGTTGCAATGCTTTATGGCTATAAAAAACTGAAATAAAAAAAATTGTCATATTTCTGGTAAGTCTTTGCAAATAAATTCATAAGGGAAGCGGTTAAAATTAATTTCCACTATTACATGCGGTTTCTGAGAAGATTCAATATTTCGTTTTTAACAGATTGTCATTTAAATTAGAGTAACTATAAATGATTTTTTTTTTCAAAAGTTATAGTACTTTGATTTTTGAATGTTAACACTTTACCGACCGGAAGCCTATTAATAGGCTTTTCGGACCCAACGCCTTTGAACTTTTAACTAATTAATTGGTTGCCACTCCAATTAATATATTATCATTTATCATTACGGTTACCTCTGTTAAGGACTCAATGACGAGAATTTGTAATTTTCGAATAGATATCTGTATCAAGGAAGTATTTGTGATCAAGTAAACGGTCAGAAGGGCGTTGGATGTTAAAAAAATACCGGTTGGTAAAGTGTTATGATATATTTTTATTCAAGAAAGCACGCTGATGTTGTATTATACCTGCGTATTACATTCGCGTCATTTCAACGTTGTGCATGCGATGAAATAATAGCTATAATTCTACTGCAATTTCACCTAATACTTCCTCTCATAATTCGCACAATATTTGCAGTGTTACAGGAAGCAGTAAGATGAGTGAATTTGCGAACGTTTTCTCGCTAATTTATGTCGCATCAGGTTGGTAATTAGATGAGGACGGAAGTGAGAGCTTCTTCCATTGCAGTTTACGTTAATATGATGCGATTAATGCAACAGCCTTCGTATTATACCATAAACCTTCCAGCATAATGAAGTTTCTCTCTTTCCCGATTATATTTCCATTGTAAAATAATTATTTATCTCCTTCATTGGTAGAATAAAAAATGTTGCAACTTAGAAATCTTATACAGTCTATCTTTTCTTTTCTATTGTTATTTTAACAATTTATTGTTTTTTAAAGACGTTTTTACATCAGTAAATAAAATTCACCCGTAACATACAGAAAGAGAGTGAGCATACAATTCCATTGTACGATTGCATTGTTTTCTCTGTGCCTTTGTCTCTTGGCTTTGGCTGCCAATGAAAGCGGAAAATTGCTGTTGTAATATGTACCTTTTATATTTATTGATTATAATGTGATAGTTGAAACTTATATAATAGATTATTCCGCATTCAAATTTTATTAGCTACTGGAAAAAGTTTGTGCAGATTCTTAGGTCAAAATTTGTACAATCCGCATTTAAAAAAAAATAATTTTAATTTACGACGTAATCACCATTGACTTTCATCGCACTTTTTTTAGCGTTCTTCAAATTTAGTCATCCCTTTCTTCCAAAAATTGGGAGTTTTATTCGAAGAGAAATCAATCGATTGACGTTTTAATCTCGGTAGCACTTTTGTAATTCTTACTGGCGATAAAATTTGATTAACATAAAATGGGAACATCAAGAAAAATGAAGTAAAATTTCTCATCCGACTTCCGTTATTTTCTATCGAACTGTATATAAATGCAACATTTTTCTCTGCTAACATTAGAAATTTCAACGATTAATCCCTTGTCCTACGATTTCTCTTCTATCCAAGTGCACAATGACTCACAATCAGAATTAATTTCCGAAATAAAAAATTATCACTGATTTCTCATATAAGGTATAACTTGTCTCAATATTATTAGTATAAAAATAATTTAATCCTCTCTTGATCGACTAATATTTCGATTTAATACTGTTTGGAAAACTTCAAAATTTGCATACTTCGTTCACCGCCTTGTGAGTGCAACACGTAACTGTAGAGCAAGGTGTTATTGCAAAAATATCAAAACGATAGAATTGCTTCTATTATACAAAGTAGACGTAGAAAAATGACAACGTTAGAGAATTATGAATTTTATGAGTACTTTAAACAAATCAAGAACCTGTTATTTCTGCCTTGATAGATCGATTGGTCTAATATTTTTTAAAGTCCAGTGAGTGCAATCCCTTTCTGATGGTGGTTTCACTAAATTAAAATACTTCGCGAATCTCTAACTAATATAAATTCTAAACTTTATAATAAAAATCTAATTAATAAAATATACTAATAAAATTCGAATCAATATTCATTACTAGAAAAACCTTCATTGCTAATAAATTACCGCAATTTCGAAGATGCTCATTTTTCATAGAGCTTTTATTCGTAGATTTTTTTTTCGTTATGTGATAATAGACTCGTTTACATTTTCTTAGTGTGCGAAAAATATTGTAAACATAATCACGAAATAAAGACCAGCCAAGGAGAGAAAATATTAGACGAATATTCGGTGTAGAAAAATTCATTAATATCGCAAAACTTACGGAGCAGGGAAATTACTTTAACTTGGACTAATGAGTTGGCAAAGTCCCTACGCGAGCGGTGTGTACAGCAAAACAGTGCTTTAATGAAGATATTTATTTGTCCTTGCTTGCCGAGAATTCCGTAATTAAAGCGGGTTAACTCACCGTTAAACGACACGATTGTGAAATTTCGCTTTTCGAATGTATACAGCAAGTATAAAACACGAAAGAATACGATGTTTGAGGCACGTGAATTATTAACTTCGCTTGCTTGGGAAGTAGCTTCCAGAAATACGGACGTTCGCTGCAACTTTAAAGTAAATCGCATTTTGCAATTATTAAAACTCGCTGAAATTCTTATTTGCATGAGAGAGATATTTGCCAAACGAGAAGAGCGGAGAATGATTTCGCCCTGATTTCACCTCGTGAAATTGCAATGTAGAAGAGAATTGTTAAAATGGTAACGTTTTACATTATTTTACGTTATATTTCATAGATAATATTATAATAGTTAGACAGTTTATGAATAAATTACTTGAATATAGAAGATTCTTCTTTTAAAGTACCCTCATCGTGTAGACCACGTAAAATCAATAAACGCATTCAAAAAATAGTAACAATTTTCTTTCGATGCATTTGATTGACTTTAATAAAAGAATGCTAACTCTGTATTTCAGAGATTTTTCTAAACTTATGCACAGAAAATGACGTCAGGACAGTGACGTGAATTTTCAAAAATGAGAAGTGACAATTTGATGAGTTTTGGAAACCCGGAATTAGCCAAAAAATTAGCAAATACCTGTTTCTTCTAATTGATTATTAAAGAGGTTGAACATTTAGTCGGAAATTTGAAATTTTGCTAGTTACTGCAAGCGTGAATAATAGCAATGTATATTTTTTATTTAAACGTTTTAAAATATATTTTTAACGTTTCCTATCTAGATTGTCAAAATTGTTATCCTTTCCTCTATTTACACTTCACCCCCTTTTATTTTTTGGTTATTAAATTTTGTATAAAATTGCGCCAATTATCTTTTGTGTCAGTAGTATAAAACAGATTAGAAAATTCCATCAAAACGCATATTGACTAAATAATTACGGAAGAATCAACGGCCACAACCCTTCACAAGGTGTTTGGATGGAAAAACAGCAAAAAAGCCTTGAATTTGTATGTTTTTAGTTTTAATTATCGTATTTACAGTTGCATGTTGGTTATATTTACTAATAAAAAATACAATAAACTACCAGTTAATATTTAACGAAGTAATCCCTCCAAATAAACACCAAAAAACGCCAAAGAAAAATCAAATAAAAAGGTTTTCCTTCATTTAACAAACAAACGTGTACAGATACCGAATCAATATGCAATTAGAACGACATTTTGACCAATGAAATCTGTATTTCAATTGCAAACGTGGCAAAAAGGATTTTTTTCCGAAGGCCTTTTTCCTGAATGTGAAAACTGGCTGGCAGGTGAAAGCGTAACTAAAACGGTACAACATTACGGGCTACATCAGGAAGCGTAAAGAAATAATCAGTAACCCTCCGGACCTATGTCAATGGAAAGCAATTAAGAGTTTTTTTTAATCGTTTTAAGCAGTCCGTTCTACCGGTGCGTCCTACTTGGCATAATGGCTCCGCTTTTTGCCGCTTGAATTATATACCAACCCCCGTAGAATT
Source organism: Cerceris rybyensis (assembly GCA_910591515.1). Lineage (NCBI taxonomy): Eukaryota > Metazoa > Arthropoda > Insecta > Hymenoptera > Crabronidae > Cerceris > Cerceris rybyensis. The sequence goes on from OU342795.1 coordinate 13,356,135, forward strand.
TGTATATGCGCTTCATAATACAGCGAGACTACTTTATAATAATTAATCATTCCTTTTTTTTCTGCGATAAGAGTTCTTTGAATTATGGTATTTAAATGTCGAAGAATTTGAATGAAGGCTACTTCTTTCGTTGCATTTCGTAGCTGAATTTTAATAACATTTTTCTCTTAATATTCAATTTCTTGTAATGGTACTTTACAATATCTGCTATGAAATTGTATTTTTAAGAGTAAATTATTTCATTTATAAATAACTCTCTAATGAAATTCGTGGTAAAGTAGTTTTGTTAATTAACAAAATTTTGTTTATTCGACTAAAAGCATATTACACCGAACAAGACTATTTTTTAATAAATAATCATTTCTTTTTCATACTATAAAAATTCTTTGAATTTTTGTATTTCAACGTAGACAAATTTGAACGAAGAACGCTTCTTTCTTTTTCTTTTTCTTTTATATTTGAGATTTAATAATATTTATTGTTTAACATTCAATACCTTGTAATTACACTTTACAATATCTGCTATGAAATTGTATCTTAAGAATGAATCGTTTAATTTATCATTAACTCTCTGTTGTAGACTATTCCTGCTAAAGAGTTAAATGACAAAATTTCTGTAAGACCATTTACAATTCGCGCGCGTCTCGTAAAGTACACGAGCTGCAAATTATCGTTCGTCTTTCGTTCAGAATTATCATTTCATGGCTAGTTTGTTTATCCAGCCTTTACTTTTGTTCTGTTTTATTCCTAAACTATTGTAAATTTCTTCACATAAAAGTTTCCTGATCATTACATTCCGTTCTAATTTCAATAATTTTCGTAAAATATTTTGAAGGAATTTTGATTTTCGCGTTTGGTTAAAATTAAAATTTAATTAAAAAATTCGATAATAGAAGCATTATAAAATAAATAATTAGGCGCTAAGCTATAATATCCTGATATATAAAAAAATCATTTACAGAGGCTTAAATTTTACATAGATCTATCAAAATCATCTAGGAATTACAGCTATAATTTGCATTTCAGGTCAAATATGATTAAAAACACGAAATTTAACATTACATTTTTTTAAAAGCATCCATAAATTTATACTTCTTTAAAGGACTGTCATTTCAAATTAAACCAAAATGTCTAACACGATAGTTATATGTATTAAGAAAGATGTTCACCAAATCTTGGAAGTTATTAAAACAAAATTAATTACTATTTTTCACGAAATAAATTTTACAAAATATTTCAACTTGAATATTGCCTTTTACCTCTGAAACAACTTTCCTTGATCTTCAACAGTTAGAAACAGAGGATTTGTGTTCGCGAAGTAGTTAGCAATGTATTTCGTTAAATCCGTCGAAAGTACTTGTCGGTTAAGTGTACTTAATCACCGGGCTCTTAGTACCCTTAATCCGGCACTGAAGAGGACCTCATCGATTAATTTTAACTACGCAGACGAAGGTTAGTTTATATGCTTTCCGAATTATTAAAATAACAGCCGACTGCCGACAAATCATGGCCACGGTTGTGGCCTGTGGAACGAAATTAATGTCCGCCACCGCAATGTGCATTATCTGCGAACGAAAAATATCGGCCGGGAAAAGTAATTTTCTCGATTTCGCCGGCCGAAGCGTTTAAAAGGCAATATACGAAATTACAAACGCCGGACACGGTCTCATAAAACTTACCTACTTTAAATACACCACCGTAATTAATATCACTGATATTCGTTTGCATTTGTACAACAGTAATATTATTATATTAATGTGTTTAATTGGACGATATAAAACGTTCGATAAAATTGATTCAATTGTTTGCAATGTGAGGTCTTTGTTGATTAAAAAAAGATGCGATATACTCCCAATATATTACAATTGATAAATTGGAATGAACCTTTCGACGTTTACTCGAATTGGCAAATATTTTTGTTACACAGACTCCATCCGTAATTATGCTGTAACAACAGTACACTATTTTTCCGCAATGTTATTGAAATATTCAATAAACTGTATGTTTATTTTAAAATTGAATTTATTGAAAAATTTACTCTGGATGTTGGCACATTTCAAGCGTTGCTGGTTGAGCGCAAAAAAGACTTTACGTGCAGAATAAACCGCATGTGCATGATTTATTTCGAAGTATATTTTAACGTGGAATAACATGAGATTAAAAAGCGAGACTGAAATGAAATTTCATACATCGTTGATATTTTGAAACATTAAAATATTCAATGAAGCTGTAAATGTTATTGAATACGATTCATCGGAGAATAAAACGAGTGCACTTCAATATCGCATTTAAATTTCCCGCCCCTAATGGAAACGCTTTTTGAACAGCTTTTCGCGCTTGTTAGCACTACAAATACCAAGCAAAGCAAAATAACTCGTTCTCAATTTTTTTCAAAAAGTTCTCCAAGTTTATAGGCCAGCTATAGAACAGACACTCTTATAAAATACAGATTACTGAACCGATTATCTTTTCCACCTCTCGATTTCTCTTTTTCCAAAGTACATATTTAACATATTAAAATATAATAGATTTAATGCCGGTAGCTATAGTGTTAAATCTATGAAAAATAACATAGCTCTCCATAATTTCAAAAGAGTTACATTGCATTTCAATACATAAATTAAAATGATAAAAAATAGAAAATATAAAACACTAGCAATTTAACACTAAACGTACTGAGCCGGTCAAAATGGCGGTTTCAAATTTCTCGAAAAATTATCTAAATTAATAGGGTAGCCATGAAGTATATATTCCACTTATATTGTATATTATCTAAATTAGTTAATTAATGATTTCTTTTTCAAGTCTTCATTTTTCTAAAGTAGTTATTAACGCTTTACCGATTGGTATTTTTTTAGCATCCTACTCACTTCTGACCGGTCAGTTTGTAGCAAATACTTCCCTCATATCGATATCTCTTCGAAAATTGCAAATTCTCGTCTCTAAGTCCTTGACACAGTAAACCGAAATGATAAATAACAATTTATTAATTGCCGTGGCAACCGATTAATAAGTTAAAATTCCAAAAGCGTCGAGTCCAAAAAGTCGATCAAAAGGTACGCAAAGTGTTAAGTATACCGAAATTTTAGTAGATACGACGCCGGCAGTTTTAATGTTAAATAATGGAAAGCATAAAACGATAATTTGAATTTCAAAATCCGAGACAGCAAGACAAAGGCATTAAGTTACACGACGTATATTAATATCGTTCCTTTCACGAAGATACCTTTTGAACAAGTGCATTCCACTAACCCTTTTGTAGCTGCATAAAAACGCACAGACAAGGACACTGTAATCAAGTATTTGATTTTCTTTTTTTACATGGTTACATAGGTACGAGTAAAAATGCACATTAGCACGCACCCCGTGTGTCTCCCCGACGAAGATAGGTGAAAGCGACGTGGACGAAGTGGGGAAAACTTTTGCTTTTCGAGGGTGAAAATACATTCGCTATTGCCATTTCTATTCAAAGAGAACACGGGGAAGAGAAAGAGTAGAGGAGGAGAGAGAGAGAATCGGGGAGAGAGGGGTTTATCGATCAAATGCATTTCCATAGACTTCTGCTCTTTGTATTTCAAGCTTGAAATTCCCGAATTGAATTTCGCGCAACGATAAATTTATTGGATAAACAGAATACATCACTTTGTCGGGCAAATAAATCGCGTACCGAAAAGTTCATTTTCATGAAACATCTCTCTGTCTGTCTCTTTTTTTTCTATCTTGTTTTGTTGAAATCATTGTAAAATCCATTGAAGTGGTTAATGCAAGCGAGCCAATCTACACTGGGTGGAGAATGAAAATTATTCCATGATTAATATTCTAATCCGTTTACGTTATTCTGAAATTATTTCGTATCAGTGACATATTACAGGAGGTAATAAATGATCATTTACGTCACGGGCATAATCGACATTTCCATTATAACGTTTCGAAACGACAAATACGTACAATAATCGAGGATACAACAGCTATAAAATACGACCGGATGTTTTTTAACACATTGCATGGTCCTTGATACTCGATGGTGTTTTTTCGACGTTTACTCTTTGCGGTTCAACTTACCAGGGATGATTCCCATGGTAGAAAATTTCTGATTTCAATGAAAACCCAGTAGAAACGTAGAACACGCTTGGGTAAGAGTGGAAGAATTTTCTTTTTCTACGGAAATTCACTCCAAGGGGTTGAAACGACCCTTCGGAAGTTTGTTGAATTTTCCGTTTGTTTCAATATAACTAGCCAATCGTGAACGATAGAAGAGAAGTTTTTGTATAAAAATTACATCGTGCTGAGAGGCACGCAGGGAGGGGAATTAAAGTCAGGAATTTTGAACGAGCATTTTAAATTATTTTCACGTGAGGAACTTTTTGTGCTTGCAGATAAAAACAATTTTAACTAGATATAAGTATGTGATGGTAAAAAAATGTAAATGAGGTACAATATAGAGGGTGGGGTAATAATTATGTCCAGCTTGAAGTTTGAATAAGCTAGTAAAGTAAGTACTAATAGAGCAGTTAGGTAACTTAAGTTAGGTAGAATAACTATGCCTAAGTAGAAGTTAGCTAGAATAAGTTGAGAACCGATAAGACATGTACGTGATGCAGGAGAACAAAGATTGCAACTTTGCACTGACGCTAACAGTCATAACTTTGAATATCCCCTATAGTGAAAGAAAGTTTATTTTACTATCAGACTTGACCTTGCATGACCTTCAATAATAGCTTGCTAAAATCTTCTATCGGCTATCGTGTCGCAATAAAAAAACCATATCACTCCATTTAAAAAAAATAGGGATGAACTTGAAATGAATGTAGATTTGATGATTAAAATTGGACATTTTCTAAATAAATAATTGCTTGTCAAAAAATGTTTCAACACGTTGAACGCCACTAATATTTCGATAGTTTCATCATTTCCGCTGAAGTGAAACTTTTCCTATTAAATTCATATCTTTATATAGTAGAAACTTTAAAGACACTGATAGAGAGATATTTGGCAGACCTTTAGCTTTTTAACGTCAATATTTAATTACTTAATATGTTAATAAATATTGGAATTTAATGACAATTAACCCCATGGCAATCAACGTGTTAATAACAGTAGTCTATACGGTAATTGTAGTTAAGTTAAAAGGGTCTGTGAGCAACATAAAAAAGTGTAAAGAGATCTTTATGCTAGAAGTCCCAAAAAAGTTTGAGATTCCCTGATTTTTAAAATATTTACGTGCTGACAAGATCCTAAAAGATGGAATTATATTAGAGGGAAAAATTTCAGTATTGTATCGTTTGATACGTTGTTGTTGACAAAGAGAAATAAATGCAAGCGTTATTACCATGCTATAGTATTACTTATTACCGCACTAACTTTTACAATATACGTAGACATTAATGAAGCGAAATGTGCAAGTTTGCGTAAACGGATTTTGCCATAAATTAAATGAAATTCGCGAATACGTGCGGACAGATTTCATCATCAATTTATTGAAATACACAAATACATTTATATGGATTTTATGATAAATTAATTGAAATGCATAGTTAAATGGAACGTTCAAATATACGGACAGTGACGTGTTAAGACAGTTTTAACGGTACTCCTAAAATCAAATTGTGTGATACTCAAATTTTGAGTATCAGAGGTGAAAAGTTTTGTCAAATTTTAATTTCTGAGCCGGTTAAGTTCTGGGAAACAACATGGAGAATAATGTTCCATTGTCATCTTTTCATTTATTTATTTATGGACTCTTATAGTTTATTAAAAGTTGAAAGTTCTTGCAGTGTAACATTTTAATGATTAATTCGCTGAAAATTCATAATTAGAAAATTCAAATTTTTCAGTAGAAAAGTGTAATAATAAAACATGTCATGAGATTAAATCAACTCTTAAGTTTTTCTTTGGTACATTTCGTTTTTGAATAATTGTGCCAATTTTGCATTTATGTCACTTTCAAATGTATTCAGTTGCACCATAATGAAACAAACAATATTTATGAACTTCTCTGAGAAAACACTCCACTGTGCAATGAGAAAGATGTTAAATAGAAATTCAAATTTTATTGCAATCGGAATAAATGACTAGTTCCATAATTTACTTTATTTAATAGTACCAATAATTTTATCGAACAAAAATTCATTAATGTAATCCACATTAATAACACAATTAAAAAAAACAACATACGAACATTTCTTTTCACTACCAATAAAAGAATAAATAAAAATAAAAGTGTTCGCAAATATAATGTACAATTTCCGGATAATTGGATGTTTGCTCTTGATATGAAAGTAACAAAAAATCCAAACGATTCGTAATTGCAAATAAAAATATCGCGAATAATGAATCCGATCCAATTCACCATTGTGTGTATATACAGTTAAAAGTATCAATTAAATATCATAGTTACGACAGCACAAAGCTACGAAAAAAAAGAGAAAAGGAAGGAAGAGAGAAATTAAAAGAGGAAGATCGAAATGTCGATGCAGAACGAAAATAACGAATGTGCATCGACGTAAATACGTCACGGATGACGTTTCTCCGAGGATGTTTTATTGGTTTTTGTATTCATGGAGAAAGGAAACGATTCTCATCGTAGGAAAGATAGAATCTCTGATACGATGTCGAAGGGATCTTGCCTAATTCAATATTTACTTTGATAACCCCTCGAAAGCGATATGGGACATCTACGATGAGGGTTGTTCTGATAAAGCAATAGAGATTCCGTATGACGATATTATGGGAAATCTTTTTATTCGAGTTTCTCTGTCGTTTCATCGTATCGACATAAATATATAAAAATACCTTGGAAGGAAAGGAATATAAATTTCTACCATTATACAATTTTTAAATGCCATCAGATAATTATTAAATAAAATTCTTCAAAACGAAACGCAGAATATTATTTCAACAAATATACGAGTTTCTTTAAAGAGATTTTACAAATTTCACAAATCACGGTTATTACGTAAGAGTATGAAAGTTTCGTAATTTAATACGCTGTTTAAAAGGAGGTACTTGATTTCCATCCGAATGGATGTTATGAAAAAATATATTTCATAAAACTCAGCGTAGAATTTAAGAAGAGCCTTTTCGTAATATGAAACTGTATTAGAATTTTAATGATTTTACATTTAATTCCATCAAACTTGAACTCTCTCGGGTAGCGTGAATTTATATTTGAAACCGGTGGGAATAATTTTATTATTTTGAGGAACGTTGAAACCCAAGTACTTTCTCTGCAATTCAATGAAATAGCGCGGGCGAAACGAGGTAACGAACGTTCGCGACTTACCGAAAGTTTTCCTAGTGCGCGCTGCTGCATTATATATAATGCACGCCCGTAAAAGCATATATCTCATATGAACATAATAATAAAGTGACGTTCACATTTTGCAGAAAATACCTGACAGAGAGAGAGAGCACGGGAAATAAAGAGAAATAGAACACTGTAGAGAGAGAAAACGAAGAAAAACGGAAGAAAGGGGTAATGAAAAGAAGAACGAGAGAAGAACATTAGGAGAGGGAGGGAAAAAGAGAGAAAGAAAGAGGATACTCGATAAAGAGGGAAGGAAGAAGAGAAATGGAGAAACAAAGAAATAGGAGATCGAATAAAGGGAGAGAGAAAGGGAAAGAAAAGAAGGTGGTATAATGAGAGGTTGGGCGCGAAAAAGAAAGAGTAGATTGGATAAATAGAAAGGAAGGAAGGGAAAAGAGGAGAGAGAGGGAGGAGAGAAAGAGAAAGAAAGGGAGATGGGATAATTAAAGAGGAAGAAAGGGAGAAAGAAAGAGTAGATTGGGCAAATAGAGAGGGAGGAAGAGGAAAGAGGAAAAAGAAAGAGGAGAGGAAGAGAAAGAAAAGGACATGGGATAATGAGAGAAGAAGAGAGCAAAAAAGAAAGAGTAGATTGGATAAATAGAGACGAAGGAAGGGAAAAGAGAAGAGAGAAGGAAGAGAGAAAGAGACCAAAAGGGGTTGAAGTTACTTGTAATACAAAAGTAAGGCTGTAAAAACTTGAAAACTCTCGGATCTATTATTTGTAACGCACACAATGAGCTAGCAAACTTTTTCCTGTTTCTTGGAAACGGCTTTTAATAAAGATACCTTTATGAAGTATAAAATGGCGAAGTTCCATGGAAATAAGCACGAAATGATATTTCAAGAGGGAAATGAATAAACACGGAATAATACGAGTGTAAATATAAAATAAAGGAATTAGAAGTATTCACGGGATAAAACGAGGGGAACTGAATGTAATTTTGAATTTGAATTGCAGAGAAAGTACTTAAGCCCCTGACGCTGTTGAAAATAATGAAATTATTCGTCGTTCCTTTAAATATAAACTCCTAGTGCATGCTAAGAATATTGCAACTTTCGGAACTCTAATTAAATAGTGATATTAATCTTTCGCGGTTTACTGTTTATTATTTCGTTAGAATTTTAATTATACGACGTGGAATCTGATAAATCTTCAATTCCATGGTAGAATTAAAATCGTATAACGGTGAATTTCACTGAAACCTTATAATTGAAATGAACACATATGAAATGAATTAAACGGCAATATAGCGTTGCACAATACGAATGCGGTTTTTAAAATATGTGACATCTATAAAGCCATGAAAAGTACATTAAACCTCCGGAGAAAGCGGCGAGGTGAAATTAAATTTAACGGACAGCTTTTTATGAAAACATTGAAATTTTCGAGAATGAAATAAATTCAAGGAAATAAAATAAATTCTTATAATTCAAGTGTATCATTTCGAGATACGAGATGGAAGAATAATTTCAATCTGTATTTTATTTTTAAACGCAAGAATGTTTGTATCGATGTACTACATGGTAACTACATATGTATATACTGTTCTCGAACATTGATTTGAATTCAATATCCTCATATTGCACAATGCCTTCATTTTTCCAACTGTTTTCATGTGATTTTTACTGAAGAATAAATTACTGTGTCGTCAGGGTAGATTGCGTGCATGCTGAAAGTCATTAATGAATGGAGCGCGTTGTACTGCGACTGTTCTTGTTGTTAATTAAATGTTTATTAAGCAAACTACCGGGAGTACTATTTATAGGATTCAAGGGAATAATTGTGGAATTATTTTTACTGTACTGTTTTCCGAGTATTCTTTATTTAGAGGTTGTTCTGCTCGACTATAAGCACGCACAACGTACGCATTGTACTTTAAATTATGAATTTGATGGAAAAAAAGGAAGGAATAAATGATGCTACAGTATTTCTTGGTTATTTTAATGATTCGTTAGATATGTAAATTGTTCTTATTAGTAGGTGAGTTTTTATCAAGTAAGATAACAGGGATATTGAATACGTTTAGAAATATAAATATGAAATTTTTCTTTCATTTTATTTGCAGGATTAGTTTTAGTGATGCCGATAAATTGGAATAGTAAATTTTGAAGTGGTTCAAAAAGTTATTAAATTAAAAATATCAGTGGATCATGATGTAATAAAATAAAATCTATGCACCTCAATATTGCGTTAAGTCATATACTATATTCGAAATTGGAGATAAATTGTTATTTCAGCAATTAATTCAGAGTTATTGGGCATTCAGTCATAAAGGAAGTGGTATATGGCAAGGTATTAATTAAAATTTAGCCTCATCTGAAAGTCATAAATTTATGAATACTGTTTCAAATTTTTATCTAATTTCGCGAGATAGAAAAAATTTGATCATTTCAGACACAATTTAATTTACGTCATATAAATAATACCGCAAGCATTGTTCGTTCGTAAAGAATGCTGGAATTAAATTCGGACAATGAGTAAATTCTGGTTCATTGAATTCACAGTTAAAATCAATTTTACCAGCTCAACGGGAAATTCTATTTTCGCTTTACATGATTTGTCGTAGATTTCATTTCAATTTCGCGAAAACATAATTTTTCAAACCATAATATGTTTTTCAATCTCCTATTTATCGTTGAAAGATCCACAAAAGAGTCATTCAATCAGACATTCAAAATATATAAGTTAATATAAATATAGAATGGTTCAAGAGAGTTTAATTAAAAGCGAGTCACTGATCGTTGATAATTCTCGTGTTTGCAATTTTCGATCTACCCTATTACAAACATTGTAATACAATATTCGATGACTCTACCGGAAAAGGTAAACACATTGTCTAGAACCCTCAAATGACAATAACGCTGAAAGGAGAAACAAAAACAGATCAAAATAACAGGGGCTCTGTTTTCATTGAAAATTCCGTTTGCATTTTTGCATCGTTGTATACTTCCGCATGCTTTCGTTTCCCGATGCACGTCAATGGCTGCCATCCACGTTATTCGATCATCGCTCAATCGCCATGAAACATTATTATTGCAATTCCTGAGAGCTAAACGATAAATACCACGTTCTTGCGCGCAATGTGGTCCGGAAAATTGTAGTATGGAGTGAAAGGCAGAAGAGAAAATGAAGAGACGAAGAATGAAGAAAATACTCGAATGAGATGTAAAGAAGAACGAAGCGAAAAAAAATGGAGAAGCGGACAGAAGAGAAAGAAAGATGCACAAAAAGAAAGACAGAGCGAAAATATAGAAATCTAAAGAGAAATGAAGAGAAATTGACAAATATTTGTTGATAGAACGAGAATGAGGAAAATCGAGATGGTAGAATATACAAAGAGAGAGAAATAGGAAGGGAGAAAGAAGAAGAGAGATAGAAATGGACGAAAAGAGAGAGAGATCGAAAGGTAAAGGGGCACAGAGAAAAAGAGAGATGCAAAAAAAAAGAAGGGGCGGAGCAAAAATATAGAAATATAAAGAGATAAATAGACAGGTAGATATTTACTGCTGTCCATTACGATGTTGGACAAATCCCGAGGGCAAAAAGCCGGTACAATTCTTACCGAGAAAACATAAAATAATACAAAGTGAAGTAAAATAAAGCATAAGTAAGTAAAGAGAGTAAATAGATAGAGCAAAGCATAGATAAAATAGCACAGATGTAGAAGAAGTTTCATAGAGAAGAGAGAGAGGAAGAGAAATTGACAAGCAGTTGTTGATACAACGAGAATGCGGAAAATGTAGATAGCAAAAGATAAAGAAAAAGAAACAGCAAGGGAGAAAGAAGAGTGAAAGAAAGAAATGGGCAAAAAAAGAGGAAGATCGAAAAGTGAAGAGGCTCAGAAAGAAAGAGAAATATTGAAGAAAAACAGAGTGGTACAAAGAAAGAGAACAAACATGAGAGAGCGAAAGAGGTAAAAGATACAAAAAGAATGAGAGGAAGAAGAGAAAAATAGAAGGCGAAGGTAGAGAAATGGGTAAAAAATTGAAACATTGGCAGATAGAGAGGTGCGAGGGAAGGGAGAAGAAAATTGTACAGCCAGTGTATTCTTGTCAATGCACAATCGTACAAAAGCTCACACGTATGTATCTTTCAATGTACATAATGGTGTTCACGGATTATGCAAGGTCACGATGATTCGTGCATCTGATTGATCGTATTCTTTTACGAGGGCAAAAACGACCGTATCATCGAGCTGAAATTCGCATGCAGCTGTACGATCGTTTCGTACTATATTTTCTACTCCGGACAATATTATAAGTTGGGAACAGCATAATTTCAGAAGTTCCAGGAACTTCCTACCCGTAGCTCATTTATTTAAAAGTCAAACTTAAGCTCGTGAGTTCCATTTACGTGAATCTCGAGGAGAACATAAGCACACGAATGAACTTCCTTCGGTGAAGTTTAAAATACCGAATAAAATTGTATTAATAGGACTACGATTTTACTAACTTTTATAACTAACAATAAAGGATTATTTCTTTGAAATCTTCAGATATATTTTCGTAAATATAAAGCGCGGATTTTAGTTTCAGATCATATCAGATAGAGACGAATCCTTCATCCTTGTAATATTAGGGTTCGCAAGAAATGAGATGAAGAGAAAGAATAAAAGGATGCGGAGGAAGAGGAAGAGGAATGACGATTGGGTAATGGAACTCGCTATAAATAAGTATATAATTTAAAATCGAGAATATTGCGAGACAGGAGACATTTAATTTGAAATGTAATCGCTTGATAAGATTTAAGTATGCTATTGAGTAGGTAATAGTTAGACTGCGGATTTTTATGCATTTATGACAAATTAAATACGGCTAAAATATACAAAAAGAACATAATATAAAAATATATCTAAAATATCCAAAGTATGGTATTTGTTGTAATATTTATTAAGTGCAATAAATCCCTAGATAGGTTTTCCTGTCTCACCTGCATTTGTGAAACTCGAAATTTGCATAAACATCCGCAGTCTAGTAATAGTACTTGGAAACGATAGGGACTAATCGCAAACGGAAAATAGTCTGGAAACTATTAAATTTGCGAATTTTAGTGTATAATAGATTCATCGAATCGTAAAAAATTTCTTGTCTATTAATATCTTAAATGAAAGAAGTATTTTTTTTTATTTGTACACTCAACAAAACAAAACTATGATTCGGTTCGTGACTGCTCCGCTATAATTCAGAATTTAGGTGGTAAAATAAAAATTGATCAGTGATTCTTGATAAGCTGTATAATTTAATGTAATATTAATGTTAGCCAAATAATATTATCGCGTCGGGACTCATTAATATTTCCAATTTAATAGGTTTTCAAAAACTTGAAAATTTCCTATCCCATTTGTCTGATCACTCGTTATCGTAGGGCAAGGGGTTAATCATCTTTATTGTAATAGAAGAAAGATAATAATCGTCGTTGACACGTTATTTCCCGTACGACTTATCATAAATTTCCTTGAGCGAAAAACAGCATTAGGAAATTCGATTAATTAAAATAATTAATGCCCGCACAATTTTACAATTTTAATTTACTTTTTCAATAATTGAATACAAGAAGCTACAACACTAACATTACTATTTAAATATACATTCATCTCAAAACACAATATTGATTACAGAAAACCTTTTAAATGTGTCAAATATTTATATGCTTTCATTCCTTTCAAAACGATAGAATATTGATATTAACAATCCATTAAGATCAGTCAACTGAATTTCAGTGCTAAATTCAAATCAAGAGAATACTGTAACGCGCGTGTTATCTACACAAAAAGGTTAAAATTTGATAAAATAAGAACCTGCGCGTTATACATTAAAAACCGACATGAAGGATGTCAAATTCAATATTAAAACTATGGTGGGATTTTAACAAATAAAAAAAAGAATGCCGAAAAGATAGAACTGCACGTAATACAATAGGTGCACGTTATCTATCGAAAAATACGGTAATAAATGTTCTTTTATCGATGTCAACGGCAAACAATACAAAATCTAATTGACCTTTTTTGACGTATATCGTGCTACAATTATGAAGGAAAAATAGTCGAAGGAATATTCCAACGATGACTCGAAGAGTTTCGCGCGAAAAGCGCAACGCGATAAACTTTTAACGCGTACACGGTTAAAACCGGTATTACATACATATGTATACGCAAGTAGATAATAATACACGCGGATTCTCGCCAAGTTAAAAATCCACGGAGTTTCGCTGAGCGTGGAATTCATCTCGCTTTGCGATCCTACAATGTAAGGCCATCGGGAGGAGAACAGGTTTCATCGGGATGGAGTAGCTATTTCATTTTTTACCATGAAACTGAGGGTATTTTAATAGACGATATGATAGCAGCCAGCCTAAAGCGTGACTCAAAGCGAATCGGGTGAAACGTTAAACCAGCTTCCTCTTGCTCTCCCTTTTCACCCTTCTGCACTTTTTCTTTCTCACTTTCTCTCCTTCTTTCTCTTTTCTCCACTTTTCCTCTTTTCCGTACAAACTTCTCTGTTACTGTTTTATATTCTCTTTTTCTCGAATATAATCAACTTTTTTTCTCTCTCTTTGTTATACACTCTATATCAGAGTCTCCTTTTATTTTCTTGTTTCCTGCATTATTTTCTTTTGTTTGATTTTCTATTTCTTTCTAATTCTTTCTCTCTTTCACTTTGTCTTTGTCACCATATATTTTTGTCATTGTAGCTTTCTGTTTCTTGCTCTTTTTTATAGCATATTTCTTTCTTCTATTGCATGGTACTTTCACCTTTCTTTCTCTTTTCTCTCTGCCTTCCTTTCATGTCTGGTCTTCTCTTTTTTTCTCGACCTTTATTTCTCATTACTTCTCTCGATGTTTTGGCTCTTTTATTTTTCAATGCGACACACGTTGACAGATACAGGTATGTTTTAATCGATGCTGGAACGTTATTATTCGATATTTGAATTAAAAACAGTATCGATAGAGGGACATCGATAAAGTTCCCGTGATACGGTCCGTCGAGGAACGGCCATGATTTATGTAATTGGCAAAAATGAAATAAATAGGTAATTTCGATGCGTGTGCTATGCATCGTGTAATGTAAATTATATTCGCAATATAAATGTAATTCCATGGGTCTGCCTCGCAAGAGAATTGAATATAACTTGTTTCTGGGAAAGGTTTATGAGAATTATTTTATGGTTTCTATTTGCAATTCCCTAGTTTAGAAGGGGACGTACAACCGCGAGTATTTTAGAGTCGAGAAGAAAATTTAGTTGTGCTTTAAAATTTAATGTTTTCTTCTCCTGAATTTATTGTACATTTTAACATGAACCCTTCTTATTTTTCGTGATAAAATTACGACAGTGCTAAACATAGAATATAATTATACGATTCTATTACGTTTCCATCTCGACATTATAATTCCATAGATTTCTTCATTATTTTCAGATTGTCATCAATTTTTTTAGTACTTTCTTTTTGAATCATAATCAGCTGTTAATGCACAGCTATTTGTTTTCCGATATTTTTTAATATATTTTATTAGTATTTTTAATAAATGCATGTGATAAATTACGTCTGTTACAAATGATAAATATTAACCTAATTAACGCAAAAAATTATCATTATTTTGATTAAAATAATTGGAGATATAAGAAGTTGTCAAAATTTTAAAGAAATTATCAGTATTTATAATACAATGTAAGCACTAACACAATGAAAGTGGCTAATATTACAGTGATTAACATAAAAATTGTGAGTACTTATACAAATTAAAATAATAGGTGATATAAAAAAACAGTATTTTCAACAAAATCTGAATATTTACAACGACACATGAATATGTTACGTGAATTTATGAAAGTTTCGAATAAAATATCTACAAACGCAATCATTTACAATATTTTTAATAAATAGTCTGTCTTTGTACAATATTAAAATGTCAATATGTATTAGTTTAAGAATTCCCAAAAGTGGAACTGTGCAACTTAAAAACAATACGCTCTACTAAAAATACTCACAATTTATAAAACATATTAAGTTATATAAATTCACAGAATACTGATCATTTCTTGATAAGAAGATCGGAAAATTTGTGAAAAACACTAAACAAGTAATAACTATATTATGAGTTAGGACGAACAAATCCAACTTTTATTTTGTACCATTTTATCGGATTTGTAAGTTTCCTCGTAGCAACGAATTTCAATAGAAGTAAAGTCGAAATCCGTAAATTCTATTTCTCCATATAAACCAACAAGTTTCCGAGCGAAGACAAAATTCCCAACGACGTAGAATCCCCTCCTTCCAGGGCGGATCCACTGCGAAAAATAAGCGCACAGTGGAATCGTAACTCCAATTACAAATTCAGACGTGTATACGTTTTCACGTAGCGTAAAAATGAATTCTCGTTGAAACGTGTAATACAATTCTTAGCGTACGTCCGCGCGCAATAAACTTCATATTTTACTTTTTCAAAACTGGGCCACACGGCGGACGGGTTTTTCCTTTTTTTCCCCCCCTTTTTCGGTAAGACGAACAAATCTGGGACAAGTGGTGGTTGCTACTAAAAAGGTACTTTATTTCCGAAGTACTTGGAGAACGAAAAAGTTAGTACTTACTGAATGGATTTCAACGCGAAAAGGAGAGAGAGAGAGAAACAGAAGATAGAGGAGAGAGAGACTAACGATAAGAGAAAGAGAAACAGAAGTGAAAGAAGAGAGAGTCCAAGAGAGAGAGAGAGAAGCGGGAAGAGAGGAGTCGAAGGGAAAAACGGTGCAAATCGTTTTTTCAAAATGAAATAAACCCTTGCCCCGTATTTAATCAGTTAAGTGGAAAGAATGGCGAAATATTAGGTTTTTGCGCGAATACGAAGTCCATTTTCGAACCTATTGACACACCCTCTCGATTCCATAATATTCAGTTCTTCGTCCCGAATAGTTTCCCAATAACTCGCTGTCGTATATAAAGAAGCTTATAGCCTTGGAATTCAATGCGACAGGACGATGTGTATAGAAGAAAGGAGCGTGTAAAAATAACGAAACTCTTCGTGACGGTGTGATAAATGACGATAATAATATCAGTCACGTTTACTCCGCTGAAAAATAGCTACGAGAATGTTTTATCGGAAAACTATAATTAATTTGGATTTACGTGTGCACCGTAAGTAATTACAGTGGGAAAAGGGAATGCGAAACAATGACGTATCGAGAGATGAAAAATTCGTATGAAAAACGATGTAATTGATGTAAAGTACACTTTGGGATTATATAATAAAAACGAGGTTAGTGGATATTTATGTTTTATTTCATATTATCGTGAGGTAGATGTAGAAATGTTTCATTGTACTGTGCACGAGCTAAATTAATTTAAAGTTACGTGTACTACGTTTTTAATTGCACAACAAAAAGGAACAGAAGATAATGACAATTTGCGAAGAGGGAACTTGTTTAATATCAAACAGAATTAACGTAAATTGTACTTTA
Organism: Cerceris rybyensis; assembly: GCA_910591515.1. NCBI lineage: Eukaryota > Metazoa > Arthropoda > Insecta > Hymenoptera > Crabronidae > Cerceris > Cerceris rybyensis. The sequence goes on from OU342795.1 coordinate 13,372,892, forward strand.
TAATTGCACAGTAAAATCTAGTTTATCGCACATGCTTTATATTCATACGAAAAAAAGTGTATAAAAGTCTATTACTAAAATAAAATGAGAATTTGTGTTTAATTTTCAACAATGTACGGTGAACAAGTAAAAACAAAAAGAAAGAAAACAGTAATACGACGATACATAGATGAAAGTAAATGTGAAAAAAATGTGCTTCAAATCAATAAACAATTATTTTTTACATTTATCTTTATTTCGTAAACAATCGTAAATACGTTCGATCCAAAAGGACGAAGTTAATTTGAATTTACGAGCGGTTACACGAGCGACAAGAAACGCCGCGGCGAGGAGAATGGCTTGAAGAGAATTAAATATAATTAATGCAAAGCGCGTTTTACGAGAACGCAACAAAAAGGGGATTATTAAATTAGGAAAAGAAAACACTGTATGTTGTAGAGTTTTAATGAAATTTCCGGCTGACATGTTACATTTAAAAAGCCGCGACTTACAGCGGCGGAATGAAGACAGCAAATCGTTATTACCATAATTCGTTCTGCCTTTCTTGCTCGTACATTGGTTCGCGATAATCATCTTGTTTCCTGAGTAACGGAATCAACTTGGACGCATTTGCAATGTTTTGCCGTGATTTTTTCCTCACTGAAATGAAGGGGGTAAGCTTAAATTAAGGAAGGTGAGGGAAGACAAAAAATTCGATTGTATGAGAATATTATGTTTTTTTTTTCAGTTTTTAATGGATGATATTCGTAGTAATGTAGAAAGTACGCAATGAAAAAAAGAGAGATATATTTGATTGTATAATTTTGGATCGTTCACCGCAATAAAAGTGCAGTTAAAGAGAAATTAAGTTAAGAGAAATAAGTCAAGAGAAATTAAAGTAGTTATTTTTATTGTAATGATATATTAAAAATAATTTCGTAAGTCAATGATAATTGGTTTGTCTTCGTATTACCGCGAATAGCGGCAGTTGTTTTGAAATTGCCGCGGCGTATCATTTGGATCTACGATTAGAGGAAATAGCAATTTGATCTTTTTATGAAACCGAGATTGCAATGCAAGAATGCGTAAGATCCACTATTGTGCAAGAGGAGAATCTTATTCCGTCGTATATTTTATCTCCGTGAATCCGCTGAAATTTATACCGTGGAGACGAGTTAGATTGTTTGCCTGCTCATCAATTTTCTACAAACTTGTTTGTCCGACCTATTTCTCTAAATGCAAGAACGACGATGGAATATGAGGATTATGGGTACGTGAAAATTGAAGGAATACAAAATTTCATTTTTTAAGCGGGACATTTGAAATTCGGACGAGTTGAAACCAGTTTTGCAGAGACTCGTTTCTTTTTTTTTAATTAGCAAGAGAAGTAGAGTGATTCAATCGTAATAGGAATTTATTTCTTGCTCGTGCTACCATTTGTTACTAGAAAGTAATTACACTTTGAAAAAAACGCAGATCTTTTTTCTTTGAAACATCTCGAGAAAGACGCTTCGAAGAAAAAGTTTAAATAAATATTATAACAAATCTTTAAAAACGCATAAAAAAATATTCAGAATATTCAGAATTTTTCAAAGACAGTCTTATCAGCGATATTTCATAAATTCGTTTTAACGGTTTAGTAGATGTAAATAGCAGATAGGACTTTAGTTTAATAATTATCTTTACATATTTCGTTGTTCTTTAATATTTTACATAATGAAAACGTTCCATATGTTCAGAGTGAATTTTGGTACGCAATATTAGATCATGGCACGAGTAAAGCCAGTTTCGTTGCTAATAAGAGCCAGAATTTCTATAAAAGCGCAATCATGAATTTTTCAAAAAGATGACATAAGGTAATTGAACAAAGATCATCGAATAAAAATTCTTTGTTAAGAAAAATTGCGTTCCATTTCACGCTACAAAATCGAAATTACTTTTTTGCCAACCCAACATTAACGAATCATAAGAGAAATTCAGTAGTTAATTGTATATCAGCAATATAATAGTAATTTATTCTTTACGGAGTTAAATAACTTTTGAGTAATTTTTTCTATAAAATAATGAGCTACCGGTTAATGATCATGTCCATCAGAATTAAAGTACTGTCATTGCAACTAATATGGGCAATGAATATCGTAGAACGTGCTCGCAAGGGTATAGAAATTCTCGCGGAAACTCGGTACAGTTGTGACAAGACCTTTACGTTCCTCAACCTGAAAGCTATTCTATAAGTCTCAAACATAATAGACCACATACATAACACAGTCATGCAACTTTAGTGTAGAAGCTATTCCTGCGGTATGACTTGCACACAGTGGTTCTCCGTTGAGTTTAGTTTTACTCGACGTTGGAAAACGAAGGAAACAGAGGGCGGATAAAACAGGGGGATGACTTTTTTTCCCCTCGTGCATTATTCATATGCGCGACATTCCTACTTCATTTTTTTATTATCGCGAAAGTTTGCAAACAGTTCCGAAGATTCAAGGTTCGCTAAGTCGCGGAGAATTTATGGATTTGTTTCTATTTATGAAATACGACACGTGAGAGAATACGTTGGATGAAATATGTTTACGATTGTTTTGGTGCCAGATTGAAACGGATTTACGTTGGATTTTGTACTCGTTTTATAGATAATCGAGGGAAATTGAATTAATGAGGGAGAAATACTTTGAAATTTTATTTTCATACTGTTAGTTTTCGCGAAAATATTGTTACGAAGCTTCTAGTAGATTAAATGTTACTGGGAAACGAGACTTGGCAATTGTTTATTATTAAATAAAGAAAGGGGATTCTACGGTCGGTGGTCTTCGTTGACGGACGTGTTCTCTTAAATAAACGTTCTTAGTTTTTCTATAATGTGTTCTACTTAACCAGTTAACTGCGTTCGACGTGTATACACGTCAGTCAAAAGTTCTATTATGGTAGCCTGTTGACACTAAGTTGTCAATTCCTTATCGACTAAAAATGTAAAAACTCCAGGTTTTGCATTCCTCTTTTCGTAAAATTGATAATAGAAGCATTTGCTTTGTCTTTAACGTATATATACGTCATTGCTCCACTTTAATTCCGTACCCTGCGAGGGATTTTCAAATTTAAATTCCGCAGTTAACTGGTTAATTATGTCCGAAAGGATAATGCGTGCGCGGTCGACTCGTAGCAATATCATTTCGAGATTTTGTAAATAAAGCATGTCGTATGAAGTATGTGCCGATTTTTTTACGGCATTGCAAATTAAAATGAAATTGCGTAATTATTCTGTAGATATAGGGAATATACATATTTAAAAATAGAATATAAATATATCTTCTTTGCTCTCGATAAAATTTATTTCACTTTTGACGAAAATCTTTGAAATTAAATCACTTAGACATAATAATAATACTCAATATTCAAGATATATTGAACCTTGGAAAATTTTCACGACATTTCTATGTACAAAATAGAACACATTATGTAAAATATTTAAAAAATTCCCGATACTATCGCACACAAATAAATTTACATAATTACTTTGGATATCGAAGAAACTCTCGAGTAAAATAACAACAAAAAAATTCTTTCTAATCAAATTTGACAAATACCAATTTTTAAGAAATCTTCAAAATTTGAATATATCCTTAAAATTCAAGTAGTTTCAAAACTCCAAAAGACTTTAAAAATTCAAAATTTCACTTCCCTCAAGATGATTCTATTTATGAAACAGGAAGATAAAATTACAAGCTGTAATACTCCGCGGCAAATATATTCTCTGAATAATTTAACAAATAATACAGAAACTAATTGTACCAAATAAAAAGTTATAAATTTGATTCTAACTACGATCTATTTAACATTATAACAAAGCTCCTAAAACTTCACGCTCCTCCCGATCGTTCTTCGACGTCCAACGACGAATATAACAACGAAACATTTCCTCGTCATTGAAACGTCAGTTAATGTGACTTCACCCGACAAAAGCACAAAGCCGAGGCGAATGTAGCGTTTCAACGTAAACGTTCAACACACATCGGAAAGCCAGACGGTCCCCGCGAACCTGCCAACGAAATCCCTTTGTTAATAATCTAACCGTCCGCAGTAGAGGCGCGGAAAGCCAGTAAAATATCATGGGTTGAAAGTGAAATCGTGCTGGTTCGCGGTCGAGGCAGCGCGAGGTAATAAACAAGCTCCTATTCGATCCTTTACCTTGCCCTTTTCACCTCCGAGGCATATTCTTCGCGAAACTACCTTTCGATCCACCCCGGACAACCCCTGAGAAATCTTGAGAACGGCACACTGGGTAAAGCGTGGCGAAAGGGTCCCGATACGCGTTTAAGTCGCTATTACGACCATGGCTTTAGATTGAAAAATTCTTCCATCGGCTTCCTATGGTGCGCATTATTTCTGTGATGTATTGATGCGTTGCTGGGATTTTGTTTTGTTGCGACTTAGAAGTGTATTTATTTTATGTTTATAGAGTAATAGTAATAGATTAATAGTAATAGCATAATAGTATATTTGTTGCAGATACAGCCCTGATTTGATATAAAATGTTGATATATTAATTTTTGTATTGTTTTCTAATCGTTTTTTAGTACTATGGTGCGCATTATTTCTGTGATGTATTGATGCGTTGCTGGGATTTTGTTTTGTTGCGACTTAGAAGTGTATTTATTTTATGTTTATAGAGTAATAGTAATAGATTAGTAGTAGTAGATTGATAGGAATAGAGATTGATATACCTATTAATTTTTGTATTGTTTTCTAATCGTTTTTTAGCATGATAAAAAATTTGGAAGATGGCAGAAGGCCTCGATTGTATTGAATTTTGTCGTATTTAATTGATAAATTATGCTAGGTGTTTTCTTCATTCGTGTGAAGTAGTCCAAATTTATTTCGAGTTTTATCAATATTTCAGTGTTTTGTAAATTTTTCTCGTTGCGGAACACTTTTTAAGTCTTGAAATTACAAGGAACAGTAGAGTAAATTGGCTTAGATTAATATAAAACTAGAGTAAATTGTTAAATGTATGGGTGAGAGAAAGTTAAACACCATATAACAGTAATTATTGTTAAAAACCAAAATGTTACAATAATATGGATCTATAAATTTGGATCGTAGTTTACACAGGTAAATTTATTCAATAGCAGAAGAATGTTTAACGAGAAATCTTAATTAAAAAAATATAAGTTTCAACGTTTTTTTTAAACAACTAACTTTTATAGAAATTTTCATATGCACTTTAATTCTTTGTCGAAGGGCATATAATTTGAAAAAAATTACTCTTTTATGACCATTGGTTACCTAGATATTTTTAAAAATGTGTTTTCAACCCCTAAATCTGTGAAGTATTTTCACCCTGTCAAAATGGATGGTTGCCGATAAAAAAAGTGCGTGTCAAATATTTTTTTGAGAACTTCCTTTCACGTTAGTTTCATCAAATTTGGTCTAGTTCGATATGTTCCATTCTAAAGTCGATGTTACAGCTTTATTTCCAAAGTAATTATACAATATCATCAATGAAAATATTTTTCATTATTTTCCATAATTTTTTCTCATTTTTTAAGGTCATAAGTTTGAAACGATAATAGTTGCCCTTTTAAAATTTCTAAAATCCCATGAAGATATTCAATTTTAAAGCGAAGTTACGGTCGATGTAACATAGAACCAGGGAACTTATATGCGCACCTAGTAATTATAGAATAATATTCAACGTTGTATATTTTCTAAATAACGCGAGTAATTATAGAATAATATTGTATATTCCACAGTCTATAATCTGACGAATATTCCGTATTCTATAATTAAAGATTGTATAAAGTGAAATTCCAATTACATGCCGCGGATTCTGCTTGGCGTGCTAATTAAATTACAAATTAATTGTTTCTTTGATTATACATTTTTCGGTGGCAACTATTAACGTTATTTGGCATAAAATTTCTAATTTTAAACCATTGAATTCATAGTATCTAGGAATATCACGTATGAGAAATTTTTCAAATGGGAATTAGAGATTTTAACTGTACCTCACTAGATGGCAGCATGAGTTCTTATCTCTGAACCCGCCATAACTTTGCCGGTGAAATAGTTTTAAGTTATGAATGTGCGAATAAAATATTTGCGACATTCTGCCGGTGAAATTGTTTTAAGTTATGAGCGTGTGAATAAAATATCTGCAAGGTTAGAATAATTCTAATAATCGTACTGCGAAAACTTGTAAATGTTGAAATTCGTTTACTGAGACTTTCTAATTTTAAACACTTCATTTCACTTGATTTCAGACATACTCTTTGAATTGTGTAGATTTACATGAAAAAATTAACATTTAATAGTTAGCTTTATTATTTATACGTGTTCATGGAAATGGAATTGGGAATAAGATATATTAGTACTTAATTCTTTGCAGATCTATGTCGAGTTACACTTAATATAAGTTTTAGTTATAGTTTCCACTTATCTAGTTTGAATTTTAGACATTGACAATGACGTATCCTCTTTTAAATATTTTTAAATATCTATACTCGTTGCTATTTTGAGGTGAACATTGATAATCACCAGTATCAAATTTTACCAATTTAATTTCACTCAATTATCAACAAATTAGAACGTTAAACCACAAACTAAAAATTTTTAAAACATACATCGGAGTGAAAAAATCTACGAATTTTTGCTAGAAAATCTATGAAAAATTTCTACTTTATGTTACCGTATTTTTCGTTGGATTGAAAAGTATCCGATAATAAGACAATTTTCATCACCTTGCAATCTCTGTCAGTCAATGGCTTTTTCGTAATTTCAGCCTACGACGTCAAAGTCTTGAGGCACGTAGGAGGGAAAAAAAGTCTTTCATCAATCCTCGAGAAATGCGAGTCAACAAGTTCGTCAGACACAAAAACAGATACTTTAGTCGACTCGTTTGAGACGAACCGTAGAAGTATGCTACTTCTGTAATCAAGTAGTTAGTCACGCTGTATAACAATTTGTACGAATTATCAGCAATTAAGTTAGAGTAGTTCAAGAGCCTCTATTACTCCGAAATAATAGTACATCATTAATTTAGTTTATGGCGGACACACTAACCGCATAAAGCCATTTTGTCTTTGGAATATAATTTTTCTGGATTTTGTTTTGTCGCAAAGTTTCCGTTTTAAGAACTTAAGATGAAAAGTGCAAAGACGAAGAAGAATTTCAAAACTTGAAGAAAGCTTGTATTATGAGTAGACTTTTTTTAGTGTTTTATCAGATATTAGGTATGTAATTATGGCAGAAAATATTGTGTTGCTGTATTTCAAGAAGACATCTTTCAATTTTTTAGCGGCATTCATCTCTTGCTTTGAATTCCGATAAATGGAGGAATAAATTTCTTTAAGAACAACTATTAGTCGTAAATAGGGGGTAAGTACATAAATAATTTGTCACGCTATTTCTATTCATATACATGAATACTACTTATTTATATCTACTAAAATAGAAAATGGATGACCGCTATAATACTTGAAATTGCATATATTCTCATATCGGTGTGTTCATTAACGTATAAGCATTATAAGTACGTTTGCCAACTGCGGCAGTACTGGCGGATTGATGATTCATTTTAATAATAAATTCTAATTTGGACTTCAGCGCTATAATTTACTACTTATTGTTAGCTGAACTTATGCTTATTTCAAAATCAATGGGACTCTTTATAATCAATATCCAATATCAGAGGCCTTATTTACACGTTTTGTTGTTTGTGACCGCAATTTTTCATTTGTACTGACTCCTAGTGCTGTAACAGCCCTAGTAGCACAAAATATTGTATACGCATTCATATATTATGAGATTCAATCTCTTTTTAATATTCAAATATACGTACAATATTTATTTTATTTTAAGTAACAAATATATTTTTTAAAATATACAGATAATATTTATTTCGTATTATGAAAAAAATATTTTCTCTTTTTATTAAATGATTCTTTATTTAATATTAGAAGGAGAATATTTTTTCCTAATATACAGATAATATTCTTATAGATTTAAACATGAATATCGAGTCCATCTGTCTCCATCAGGCTCCATTCTTGAGAAAATCAGTTTTGAAAATAAATGTAAATTTTTAACTTTCCGAATTTTTTGAATTTAAACCGTAAAATTGTATTTTTTTTTGTATATGTTGTTTCTAGGAACCCTCTCGGATATAACGATGCATAATACTTCAATGTTAACAGCATTTAACTATGTTTAAACATTGACGAAAAGGAAACTGTATGTCAAAAATGTTCCATTTTTTGTTGATACTTTCCTATTTATCTTTTAACACTAGATGCTTAGGAGCAATTGCGATAGCAGGATGTGCTAGAGACTTTTTTCTTGAAAAAACTGCAATTGAAAATAGCACCACTAGGTTTGCTTTTGATTTGTTTTGTCTTTGTTCAATTTTGTAAACAAGTGTAATTATCAAGTTCTGCTGCAAAAATTACTCATTTTATTAATATCAGTAAATAAAGAATGTATTAAATTACAGTGACGCAGAAGAAGATGTACTCTGCTGGATAAGACGTGGGCAATATTTTATTTGAAATATGCAACGAAAAGCGATATTATAAATTATGCAAATGTGTATAAAAATTGAAAACATCCTTATAATAATTTATAGCACCATTGAAAAGTTAAATATTATTATTCGACGCGTTGAAATTACCGTTTAAAAATCCATCGGTCTGCATCTTAATTAACATAAATGAACAAATGTTAGTTCAACGTCCACGCAGAATATTCTCCACGATAATGAGAAAAGGAGAATTACATGGAACATAGTAAAAGAAAATTTTATAAAAGCACCGATAAACTTCATCCCTTATCTACCTATACGGTTTTCATCAAGTGCTTTCTACCGTGCATGCATAGTACCCAGCAGTTATTAAATATAGACAGGGTACTACAAACCGGCGGTTCGTAAAAATCAATTTTCCTTTTACTGCTGCACTTCCATTTCACTTTTTACGGTTATCTATGGTATCGCAATCAATGAGGAATATTAAATGGATATATAAAGGTAACTTCTATGGCTGAAATCGCGCAACAAAAATGGGAGCTCTCTGCGTAACTTTATACAAAAATATTTGAAATGTTCATCTCCGAAGGACGTTGAAAAGTCGAAGAAAAAGATAACTCTGTCCGTAAGAAAATCGAATATAAAATTGTTGAATGCAAAAATGTTAAATGATACAGTTGAAACGTGATACTTTATTTTATAATTCTTTGATTCGATTACATGAAAATTTTCTTTCTTCATCGTGTATCGAGGTAAGAAGAGATTGCATTAATCTACAATAAAATGTCAAAGGAGAAAGACAGGAGATGAAAATAAGAATTAATGATGAGGATAAAATCCTTATTACCTTGTAAGCTTTAAGTCATGTAATTCTAAAAGCTGCTGCATACTTGTATTAATCTCAGTCCGGAATTTCCACTTCCGAAGAATCATAAAAAGCTTGAAATAAAAAGTTAATATTATAAAGAATATTAATAACAATAACACGCAATACAGAAAGCAACCATAGAGCATATAGCACAATGACATGAATTCAAGACTTTCATCATTTCTTGAAAAGTATCTCAACATGTTCATGATGATAATTTAAAAATAAAATTTACCAATTTGGTGCAATTTCTTGCACTATATACATTTTATTAATTTCGAATTTCTCATCAATGCACAATTACCCTAACTCAACCTGTTTAGAACGTTACAAAAACAAAACCTATACCGTTAGATATTACAATTACGTAATTAGAAAAATGAAAGCTACAACTTTTAGCTCACGTTTAAGCTGCCCTTCAAAGATCATTGAGAATCCAAAGTGACTCTTTTAATCGATCAAATCCAAGTTTAAATGCACTATTACCGAATCTTGTATCGAGCAAGTAGAAGTTTTAACTTATCAGGGTTCAGCCCGATTAGACGGGTTATGAATGTCCCTTATTGTATTATGTAAAGCGCGTCTGATTGTTAGGTCTATTCTATTATCAGTCAACGGCTGTGTTCCCGAGTGAAAGGAGCCGTCGGTAAAGTAGATATCTGTTCTGCCGTCATTTTTCAAGCGCTTTCAAGTTATTCTTTCGCGACGTTGATTGATGACAGAAACGCGCCCGCATAAAAGATTCCACGAGCTTCCACCAATGAAAAGGAAGGTCTAAAGACTCTTCGACGTACCATAAATTGCTAATGTTTTATTGCCGTAATATGACTGGAGAAATTAAGAAAAAAAAAGAAGGCAAATCATCGAAGAATGAATGAAGGTGAAGAAAGAAACTAATTCGAATGAGAAGAATAACGAAACCGAAATATCAAGGTCGTATCGTACGATTTATTTGACTAATACTCGTCTATTATTTTTCTTCAAATGTTCATAAGAAAAACATCTTTTCAACAATAACTTTCTCTAACACTTTGCCCTACAATAACGAGTGACATTCATAGTGCGGTAAGAGGGGTAGGAAATTAAGAAATTTTAAAAATCCATTAAGTCGAAGGTATTACTCGGTCATGAGAGGGTTAAATTATTTCTACATTATTAATATAGCGTTCAATTATACGAAGTATCAGAAATCGTAGAGAAATGTTGATTGTGGGAATTAATTATCAGTTATTACGCTCGCAGTGAAAATAGATATCATAGTGCAAGGTGTTAAATGTATAATCAATCAGTGATTTACAAATGCGCTTCTATTTAATTCTTCTGAAGAATTGAAGAAGGTGAAAAAAGTGAAATCGAATAAGATCAACGAAATTGAAATATCAAGGTCGTATCGCAATTTACTTAACTAATACCCATACGAATTTTTACACACGCCATAACAAAACAATTACTCATCTATGATAATATCATTCTTCTATTCTTATTTCTAAATGTGACTATTGCTGTATACAACTCATTCACTAGTTGTCAAATATTCGTAATAAAAACAGCTTCCTCGAATCATATTCCAATAATATCGACTCTTCAAATGTACAACCAATCAATCAATGATTCACGTACCGGTCTGTATTAACTTCTGCAAAATGGAAGAAGATGAAAAAAAAAGATGACGAACAAGAAGTACAACGAGATCGAAATATATAGCTCGTATCGTAATTGGGATAAGCCCGATACGAATTTTATTCGTTGCCTCGTACAGAGAAGCCAAGTCGAGGAACGGATTTTCACGGGAAACGAAGAAACCAACTTATTTCCCTGTAGAACGAGTATTACTCGTTAAAGAGCTCGTTCGAGTGGAATAGCTTTGCCTTCGACGCTGCCGTACAAAGAGAACTCTTGTCGTATTACTTTCCCTTTGAGCCACCACTTATTATTTTCAAAAGCCTGGAAACACACACGACACGAGTGGACATCAGCAATTTAACTATACGTATCGTGCTTTTTCCTATTTTTTTTCCCCCTCTTTTCCATATCCCAGAATGATCTGTCCCGTACTTGTAAGGAATACCTGCTAACGAGGTCGTATACTTGTATTTCTTAATGATAAATGGCTTAAGGTTTTGATGTAATAAAAATTACGGAGTAATTACAACCTTTAATGAAAAGCGAGACACATCTTTGTCCCTTTGTTTCCAAGCGGAAATCGTGCAAAGGCATATTCGAGTGTGTTTTGGATTTAACGTTATTTCAAGAACGTAATGACTCCGTTAAATATGCCAAATCGTTTACAAACGTCAGCTACGAATGAAATTACTTGGATGTAAAGTTCGTTAGGACGAAGGACGATATTGAATTTGGCTCGACACGAGGCTGCAGGGAATTAATTGAAAATGGCTTTGAGTGTATAGTTTTAATCGATTCTCCAAAGGGGAATATTATTCTAGATTTAATTGAGAAGTGACATGAATTTATGGATAATTTCAAAATGGAAAAAAAAAATTGAAATGGAAAAAGAACGGGTTTTAGGGAAAAAGAGGATAAAAATTCATCTGATTCGATGGGTTTGTTGCACGGGATGTATTTCAATTTCGAAATTCCGGGACCTGTATTTATTCCGGAGCGCAAAGTAGCATGAAACGCGATTGATTTGAACAAAATGCAAAACCGAACTATGCCGTATTTTCGTTAGTTCCTCGGATTTGTTTTCTTTCGAAAAACGACAAAGGAAATAAGTTTGTATAAAAATAACGAGTAGGAAGGAAAACTAACTCTTTCTTTGAGTAAGATTCTCAAAGAGTACGAGAATAAAATTTACAATGGGATAAAGTTCTGACTATGAGAAAGTTGATTTTCTTCGAATGGGGAAAATACTTTTATAATATCGATACAATCCAAACCGGCTCTGAGCATTTTTGTGATTGCGAATATATTGATATATAAATATATATTTTTTAAAATAATCAAATTTAACCAATGAACTGTTATCAAATATTTGACGTATATTATTACATTTTCCAAGAAGTAAGTATTTTATTCAATTTTACCAAAAGTTAGATATTTTATATTTTATTGTGGAATTACAATTGAATATATTATATTATTTAGTACGAGCTTTCAATAGCTATTTTTTTCAAAGAATGTAGTCTGTTTTAAGTACTCAAGAATGATACCTAATCTTTTCAGAGTTAAATCCTATCGAAAAGCTGTTTCTAATTGCTGAACGGTTATGAAAATAAATATATAAAATTTTTTTCTGAATTTTCTAAAAAAAGAAAATGATAATTCCTAACTGCCATAAGCTAAATAAAAAAAAATAATACTCGTTTCGAAAATATTCATAAACAGTTGACACTAAATATTAACGACTATAGTTTTGTATAGCATTAATCAGTAGTAGCAAAATGTTGTAAGATTAATTTCAAATAATTAAGTCCTACTACTGTCATAAAATCAGTGTCAATGACGACATCGAAAGGGTAAAGTAATTATTTCATGAAACTCTGAAGCTATTCTTACAAAAATCTCAAAACGTAGCTTTCAAGAGCATAAAGTTCTTCGATAGATGCAACGTTACTTTGTCGGAGTCGGATAGAAGACTTTCTTTCACAAAGTGGCATACAGCTGGATCAATTTACATTTAATATCTCTCCTCCGCGCAATACGGGAGGAACATTAATATTATGAGTTAAAATGCAAATATTGTGAGTTTAACCTTTAAACTTACAACTGGAGTACCCAACGAATCAATAAGGCTGCTCGGAGATTTTAGTTAACTCGAGAATCGAGTACAATATGGATGTATGTAGCATAATGTGTTCTCGTATTAAACGGACCATCGATCAAACTTAACGATAAAACTATTAATTACGACAGGTTCGCGTTTAACGTACAGTCTCGTTCATAAGTCATTGAGTACTTAAGGAAACATGTACATTTACTAGATTAGGCTTTTCTTAATTAACATCTTTGATAAGTTATTGGTATTTATAACAGAGTATCTGATTTTAAGGGATCGATCGGTTTTATTGAACTTGCACTGGAATTATTTAGTCTGACGTGCGAAAACCTAACACAAAAGGAAAACAAGTAGGATAACTTTTATTATGCACAGATAATTTATTATTGTTTTTGCTGGGTGAGTGTTTAATATATGTAACTAATATTTTTAATTCTGTCAGTATTACATTTCTTATGTTTCAGCACATTGAATAAGTGCTTTGAAAAGGGAAAAATGAAGAAATGGAAAAGCTGATCGATTTGGCAATTGTTGTTTTATGAAATAAACATAGAATCTATAATTTACAACATTTCCATAAATATGCAGAATTTTTGGAAAAAATTGCAAATAAGTTATTTAGACTTCCTTGGTAGTTCTAGTGTTGACAAATGGTCAGGAGTTATAATTAAATATCTGCGTTTCAAGTAATGAAATTAGGCAAAAGTAATAAAATATTTGTAAATTAAAATATTCTGTTTATTAAGTACTGATCACTTGTTATAAATACTGCTAATAAATATAAGGAACAGTGACTCAATAAATAACGTTGTTGAAATTAGCATATAGATGATGATAGGCAGTTGTTAACTGCCTATAAAATTAGCAATATGTAATCAGAATTAAATGTATGTATACATAATTTCTGAAATTTCATAAGTTACATTTTCTTTTTATCAATTTATTCATAACTAGTGTGCAGCTACAATTATGTGAGCCTACAGTAAGAGCTTTGAAATACTTTTATTAATATATCAGAAACGATTTCTATCTGATATTCTACTGAGTTTCCAAATAACTTTATACTTCCAAAGTAATAAAGAGTATAAAATGAAGGTCTATGGTCGATATGGAGTTAAAGTTTCAGTTGAAATCATTTAAAATCCCCCATCAACCCTGGCAAATTTTTCCTAATTTATTATTTAACATATCATAGCTTCCCTGGTTCGGAACGCATCCAAAAAGGTAGCAGGAAAATGCGAAAGATAAAAAAGAAAAAAACATTATGAGTATATAAATTGCAAAAATTATTAAATCTGCAAATGTAAAATTAACATACTACATGTATAAATACTGAAATACGTAAGTTCTTTAAAAAGCACATATATGAGTCCCTATATCTTTTTAAAAATTTTCCGAATTTGTAGAGGAGCAGTACAGTACATATTTCACACGTATCTTATAATAAACAAATTACTTAACTCTCTGCATTTTTAGCCGCTTAATGCATTTTTTTCAAACATCTTATTTAATATGTTTAAAACTAGATCTGCAGCAGCGGTTTCATTGACGAGTTCCTATTTTTGTTTTTAAATTCTTTTCAAATTGATAGAGAAGTAATACAGTAAATATTTCATGCATTTTTTATAATACACAAATTATTTAACTGATCATATTTTTTACCACTTAATCCATCTTTCTACAAGGTACTTATTTAACACGTTGACAGCAATGGGGGTCACCGGTGACCGGCGCTATTGAATTCAATGAAATTTCATGTAGCTTTCAAATAAAAATATTGATGAATTTTCGGACATACTGAATATTTCAATATATTGACGTTAAAAGAAATAAAGGTATGTCGAATATCTATCTATCTGTATCTTTAAAGTATCTACTTCATAAAAATGCAAATATAATAGAAAAAGTATCACTTCAGAAGAAATAATGAAACTTGCGAAATACCGTTGGCGTTCAACGTGTTAATATATTTAAACTTACTGGATTTAGCGGCCGTACATCTTGTCTTAAATATAGCAGATTTATCGGCCGTAAATATAGTGTTAAATCGACAAATACATATTTAACACTAGAACTACCAAACCAGTCAAAATGACTGGTACACAATTTTTCCCAAAAATTCTCCAAGTTCATAGAGGACCCATGAAACAAAAATTCTACATTCATCACAAAAAACATAAATTACAGAAATGATAATTCTTTCTGCCACTCGATTCCTCCTTTTTTAAAGTACTTATTTAATATATTGAAATATGATAGATTTAACGCCGGTAGTTCTAGTGTTAACTTCGTTCCGTAATATCACTACAATATAGGTAAATACAAGAAATCAAATTGAATAACATTAAAGCAAAGCTGCGCTCGAAGAATAACTTCCCTCCAAATATACAATCAATCAGAATGTACAATGCTTTAAAAACAGAGGTGCATTAACGTCTTCGTAACAATTCCCTCGTAATTCTTACAATCAACATACACACATATCTCCCTAACGTTGAATGTCGAGTACGTCATTATTGTATTAGCTCCGCGTATTATCATTAATCAATCCTATTCTCCGAATGAAGATTTTACATGAACTTGTGTAGCAAACGAGGCGATCACGTGCAAGGTTTTACGAATCAACGAGCCGATTACTCGTACTTATCGTGTCTAATTTCCCGGCTAATTAGAAGCTTCATTTATTATCGAAATTTCACCCGTTGAAATAATCGAGCGATAACCGTTTCTCGATGTATCACCCTCGTCGATTTTTCGTACTCTCGAATGGCGCAAGATAGATTAGATACGTTTCGGATATTACATGAGTTTTAATTAAGAGTCACGCTACTCGACTTATTCATGCATGAAATATTTAGGTAACGATACGGTTCAATGCGACAACGTATTAAATATATGTTATTATTTTGATAGCGAGAGCATTAACGAATGAACGTTCAAAGTGCATTGATACCCTGGTATCCGGTAAATTCGATCGTATCACGAAATGCCTTTTATAAATCAAAGCAAATAGCCAGAATTTTCGTCTATTTCTTTTTCTCTTCTTCCCTTTTTCCACCAAAATGTAACGTACACGGCAATGCTAATGGAAAAACACGAGGTGCAGGGGGCAAAGGGCGAGGCACGCAAATGGACGGCAAATGAAGCGAGATTTATTAATTCGTTTAAATTTCAGGGACGATTACTACGGCCATTTAGTAGTATAATACGTGCAGTTTTATGCTGGCGGGGATTCTCGCGTGTTGCACGAAGAGAGGAATTTTTTTTGAGCTGTTGAAACTTTCAGTGAGGTTTGTTGTAACTAAAGCCATTATATGGGGAAGTCTTGTTTTTTGGTATTCCTTCAGTAAATTTATAATTAATATTTTATTTTACGCTTACTGAGTGCGTTCATTTTATTATCACTGTGTGGAGATGAGGAAATTTATGTACGTGGAATTCATTTTTGAAAATTGATAAAGAATCTGGTTTATCGTTGAAAAAATCTTGTCACGTGTCAACAGTCTAAAGACTTGTGCTCTGCAGTTGTAGAATGCAAGATTTATTGCTAAGAAGGTTCTCAATTCGTCACACAAAGTGAATGGAATTATATATTCGGATATATTGCAGCTTTACAATTGACAATTTAGAGTTTTTCCTTATTTCTTTACAGATTAATAAATAATGTTATCATTATGAAAGGTACACATTATTTTTTAGCACTAGAATTACCGATGTTCAATCTATTACATTTCAAAATGTTAAATGAGTAATTTGAAAAACAGAAGAATACGGAAAAGGTAATCGATTTGGTAATTTATGTTTTTTGAGATGGACATAGAATATTTATTCTATGGCTCTCTTATAAGCTTGAAGAATTTTTGAAAAAAATTGGTCACCAGTCATTTTGGCTTGCTTGGTTGTTCTAGTGTTAAAATAGCTATAATTCATTACTTGGTTGATTTAAGTATAGATATAGTAGTGTAAAGTAATTCAATTTAGAGTTAGTGAAAGTAAGATTCAGAGTGTTAGTATTTTATTATTAATACGTCACATGCAATCAGTATTTTGCTAGTCATCACTTCTAACGAAGTCGAAGCATTTCTATTAAAGTCACATCTTTGCAGAGCATAAACTTCAGAAGTATAAATAGCTACATACTAAGCTGAACGGAACCTTTCTAACGTCAGTATTTAAACTTTAACTATCTTGCTAAATTCTTAAATATTACAGTTTAAAAGTCATATAGATTTTTATTGAATTTAAACAGACACCTATAATTGGCACGGAGTTCAACGTGTTAAAAGCATATGAGATGCAAAAATTGTATGTAAAAAAATTTTGATTCAAAAATAATTCGGTTATTAGTTTATTGCAATGGACAGGATTTGAAACGATCTTCGAAACTCCTCTGTTTACGGTTTAATACAGTCCCGTCGAGCAATTACGTTAAACAACGCTTCTTGTTCGCGTAACCGCACTGCAGTAATAGAGTACTAATTGCTTTCTGCAAATGTACTTCGTTACAGTGCTCGTAAAATGTAAAGACGAGAACGAGCCATGGCATTCGGACGTTTGTCGGCCTTAACCCTTTCAGTTTGGAGGGTGCTACTCAAAAATCAACATTATTGCCTAAGATTATTGACCCAAAGTAACTTCATTGTATGTTCACTATTACAAAAGTAAAAGAATGAAAATCTATTTAATGTTACTATAGTTTTCATGGGAATAAAAAAATGTATGTATCAAATGGTGCTATTGTAACAAAAATAGATCTGTTACTATAAATAATAGTGTTATTCATCGTAACAAATATGTAGGAAGAAATATATTACACGGTACTCTGACCATGGTACAACAAATGATTGAATATTAGAATAAATAATGCATTACATGAAGAACGAACTTAATATTACAAATAACATTTTGATCGCAACAGCAACAGAGTAGACAACTCAAATGATACTTTTATTCGTTGGAACTTATCCTGGCAGAAAAAAGAAATGGCTGAATACACAAAATACGAATATCCTGGTAAAAAAATAACAGAACAAATATTCCAACTAGTACTCTCGTAACGGAAACAATAAACTAAATATCAATAGTACAGTTTAAATAAAATATCTCAAACAATTCAGTTTAACTAAATTAATCCCTTAGTCTACAATAACGTTTGGCACTCGTCCCGCGGTAAATGGACTGAAAAATTTTTTAATCCCGTAATACCTAGAAAATTGAAAATATTAATGAGATGCAACACGATAAAATTATATCTATAATATCAATATTACGCTAAACAACACGATATATCAAAAATCACTTATCAATTTTTATTTTAGAAATTTAATTCTGAATCTTTGAAAAAAAAAATTTCCCCGAAATTTTACAAGTTTTGAAATTTCCAAAATTTTATCTCAATGTAGCATTATTAATTGAAAATCCTCCACAGTTATAAAAGAAGGCAAGAAGTTGACAAATATTCCCTGCAACGAGTTTTATTAGTGAAGCTAATGTCAGTTGACTGACGCTGCAGACACGTCATTAATTTTTATGAAACCGATTAATAGAATAAAAACGCTTATCCCAAGTTCAATTATCAATTGTCCTCCATTCAGAAACATAGGAAGACCATCGACAATGATCTCCAGTATCACAGAAAAGGTTAACAACACTGTTACGAAAAGTTGAAACAAAGCGAAAGGAAGATGAAAAGGAAGATGCTTTGATCCGACAGCACGGATGAAGTCTCATGGGAGCAAGAGGGTGCGGATCAAGGGGGATGGAAGAAATTTATTACGGCCTGCGTTCGATCGTCTACCTGAAAAAAAAGAAGATTCCGTAGGGAGCATTAGGCGAAAATGTTCTCACGCGTCGGTAAATGTAGGTCCGGTCCTGCCAAAATCGGGATAACGGCCGGAAACTTTTTCGGACAAGCTATCGTCACGATTTCAGGGTGAAGTAACTCGCTGATCTTCGATCCTCTCTGATTCGGAGTTCTTCAAGTTCTGATTCGTTTAATGTAATCCTTTGTTGCATCTTTTTCTATATGCGATTTATGGTGAAATGAATTTTCAGATGGTACATCCGTCTCTTAATTTGCACGGTACACAATTTAAATGGTTTTTAAATGAAAAGAAACAAAAAATTCTTTTCTATTTTACTTTGACTGTTTTGCATTATGCCATTTATAAATATAAATATTATTATATTAATGAATGCGCTCTTTTGAAAATTCGATTAAAAATTCACTAAGCAACAATTGTAAAAATCAAATTGCAAACGTGAAAGTCATATGTTTTGTGTTTCACTTGTAATGTATTCAAGGTAAGAAAAAAAGAGTCTAAATCAGAGGTGTAGAAATTTTGCACGCTGAAGACGTCCTTGGAGACACGCCGCCTACTTCCTGTCCTTAACTTTTCTTTATTCTTTTTAGATTATTTTACACGATTTATATTCTTCTATTTTGTACAAATTCTGTTTTCTTTTTTTTACACTGCTTCATTTTGCACGATTTTTTTAGGAACGTATTTACAGTGTAAATCGAGGGATGGGTGTATTAAATCAGATGATTTCAGAAATTATGTAGTGTCAAGTTTAACATAAACGACAAACGAAATTAAATGATATAAAGAGAAAAATTTGTGGTTTATAAACATACTTTATTTATGTTTTTTATATGAAACATTCTTCTGAGCATTAATTCGATTAAAACGGGATTATTTGAGAAGTATATGAGCATAAGCTTATCGCATTGATAAACAATGAGAGGTCAGAGGGACATTGAAATTAATTGGCTTCGACAAATGTAACAGGATGAAATTAACGAACGAATAAGTCGATTCATAAAAAGAAGCAAATTTGAGTACTATGTAAGGTCTTACAGCGTACGTATTTCCTTCAATATTGTTTCGTTTAATATATTCTGCCTCAGCAAATGAATAATTGATAATGTTACTGTATAAAGAATCATCCCAAGAATATTAAATTTAATTACTTTCAATCCTCTTAGGATTAATGAGCACATCCACTTTTTTTGGAAGAAATACAAATATCTGCTAAATTGTTTATTCATTTTTATGTTTAAATTTGTTAGATATGAAATTTTGCATCCTAATTTTTCTTATGGAATTAATGTTAAAATGAATGTTTAAAGAAGAATCGAATTAAAGCACGTTTGGTGAACGCAAAATAAATTGTAGAATCGAACACGTCACTCGGTTGATCAAAACGGACGGGTAAAATTTGATTTCACGAAAAAAACAAATAAATTCACGATATGCTGCACACTGATTTGTTTTCGACGAGTGAAATTTTTCGTTCCCCTTTACAAGGAACTTTTTTTGTAACGATACACGTAAAAGCCTGTATATGAACATAAATTACGTTTGTTCATTACGCCGTTTACTTTCGTTTATATCACACTTACTCCTGATATTAGTTAAAATTTCTTGCTTTTCCAGAGTAGAGTGGAAAATTTCATTAACCGGAAATTTCTGCACACTATTATATTTATTAATACACTTTGAACGATATTATACCTCTATAATGCACACGACTGTAATGCACTTTATAATTACTTCTAGAAATTAATATTTATTTTCAAGAAATTAATGAAACCTTATTCCACTACTTTACCTACGATTGCTATACATTTTCAAAAATATTTCCTCTTTTTTATTAACTTTTTCCTTCCCTGATTCTTACAACTTTATTTGACATGACCTGTTTTTTACAAATTAGTCTATTATATTTTTAAAATCTTGTCGTTTCTTTTAAACTGTAGGAGGACTGAAATGTTTCGAAAGTATCTTTTTACTCGACACATTTTTTTCGTGTATCTGGTAATTTGCTCGTCGTGAATTATTAATTTGAATTTCTCGAAATTCTGTAGAGGATTAAGACTCAGTACGAGAAAATTTTTGATTGAAGTATCTCATCATTTTTTGCCGTTCGTTAAAAAAGTTTAATGAACTTGTAGAAGTCCGTATATAGATCGTCGCGTGAGAAGATAAATAACTTATATACTTTTATATTAGTTAAATTGTATTTTAAATATATTTGTTTACAGTAAGGAAACAGTGAACAGAATAGATATTGATTTAACAAAATCCATCAGAAGCAAGGCCAACTACAATTTTCAATATATTTCCAATGTCTTGCTTCTTTTATTGTTTCGTGCCAGATTCAACTCTTTAATAGAACTGAAAATCCTCTCGTTTTCATTGTTGTCTTATTGCGGTTCTATTGCAGTTTTCAAACCGCGTTCGACATCGTTTTCACGAGTTTTTAATTATTAATTACTTTCATAGTCATCATTGTTTTGCTTAGTAGTCTGAATAATTTTTGACTTTTGAATGAAGCCTCTAACAGTTCAAATTTCAATAAAAATCTGCAGTATTTTATATATTGTTGTCTTAATGTAAGAAAAACATTTAATTTCACGATATCTCTTTTTAATTAATTATCAAAAGACTCGAACACCAGGTAAGAGCCCAAAGGTGTAAATTTCGTAAAACGCGTCTAATTCCTTCGTTTAACTATAAGCTATATTGTCTTCCGAGCTATATCGTCTGTCTTGTCCTTTATTTAATTATTCCCCTTGAATTTAACAATTTCTATGCAGCTTGTCGCGCAAGTGTTTAATGTACGGATGAATTGTAACCTGTAATATTGTCATAAAGCTTACTCAAGAGAATACGGTGAATTACGCTGAGAATTACGATAAATCTTGAAAGCGATGCCGTACTTACAGTGCAATTAAATCGTTTAATTAATCCAACTTTCTGGTTTATTTCTCCAGAAACGTTTGTTTATTGATGGAATAATAAGATATTATTTTGATTTAAGTTACACCGGAAACAAAGAGCTTCTTTCAATTGTAACAGTTTTATTTCAGATTATCCTGTAATATCTAGGATAAAAATTTCTGGAATGAAAAAATTTTTTTTTTAAGTACCAGTAAATGATAAGAGGGGCGAGATTAAGACCTGTGATATTTTTTCCAATTGTCTCAAACGATTCTGCTTCTGTGTGAAACTTTAATATATTCTCATCGAACGCAATTGATTGACCTGATTGTAATTCATTTGAGAGATACAGATTTTTATTTTTAAACCACCCCCTTAATGTTACATAGTCTTAAGTAGATGCATTACGAAGAATTTTAGCTTTCACAGCTATTGTCTGTGTCTAAGTGTTTTATAACATTATTTTCTATTCCCACAAGTGTTAAAAAATCGGGACAAAACAAGTTAAACAATTTTTCAATTCACGTGCCAAAATAATCGACATCAATGGGACAGATTCTCAGAAACTTGTAGAGGCAAGTGGACCGTGTTAAACGCACGTACCAAGTAGCTCATAGACGTAATCATTGATTTATTGATAGTCAATTAAGTCGGTGATTAACCGAGACCAGGTGGGCACGTTTTGCCTGACATCTGTTGCCGTCAAAGTACCGCTCGATCGCGAACCCAGCAAGCTTATTTTCTGCCTTTGTGCCAGCCACCCTTACTGCAACCAGTTTATGCCGTTACTGAAACACAGCTTTGCTGCAATATTACGGGGAGTTATTTGATAAAACGTTCCATCTCGGTCTTTCGCGGCGGCATCTACCTCCGTCAGTCAAAATGGCTTGTAGCGTAATATAACAAAAAAGGAAGAACGAAGAAAAAGAAGCGAGAGAAGATAAAAAGGGAAGAAAGTGAGGGGTAGTAGTTAATGTCGACGAAATACGTAAGGTTATTTGCAAATCTGGATGAAATTTAAAAAAAAACAAAGTGTACAATTTTATTTCGATATCAAAGCAGTGCGTTGATTTTGAGATAAGGGTAATTGATGGAGTGATTTTTCCAAAATGCGACCTGTAACGGACTGAAATTCGGTGAAAAGAGAAAGGAAACTCGAGTCGAAGTTATGAATTTCTGTTGATTATCTCGGACCCTGAAATCCTCATTTATGATTCTCTTACATTTTCTTCATATTTCTATTATTCTCCTTAGTTCTCTATTAGTCGTTATATTTCTCTCTTGATTCTCTTTTATTTTCGAAAAATAAATATATAAATTTTTATTAATTAGACATCGAATTGTAATAGATTACAGGAAAAATCCTTTTATTTGTTAATTTATTTCTTATTTATTTCATGTCAACAATGAAAATAGAAATATAAATAATTAATTAAAACCACCGAGAAATCATATTTTTCATCTTATTATTTAATCATTGTAAAGTTTACTATACATTCGTCTCTACAACTATCATTCTTTATATACATTTTTAGAATTTTATGATCTTTTCATTTGAGAAGTATTAGATCACTTCAACTCCTTGTTATTTACAGGTATTCCTATGTACAGTATATCATTGATCATCATTTTTATACAAACATTAACAATGTTAATTATGTTAACAGCTTTGATATTTTCACTTAAATTTCCGAAATTAAAAAGTCTCGGGTTGTATATTGTACGCTGTGGTCCTCTAGAACAAACATTTCATCAGGTTCAATTTCTTCTACTATTGCAGTATTAATTATTACTAATATAACTAAAATGTTATAAAAATAAAGTTTCCGTCAAATTAATTTTCTCGTAGTTGTCACTCAATTAACTTTTTAAAAAATTAAGTAATATTAATAATTAATAAATAATGAAAAATTCCTTCTAAAATACAATGAAAGAGGATTAAAGAAGAACCTAGAAAATCTTTCTATAATACTCTTTCGATTTTCTTCAAGTGTGAAAACGGCAATATCCGCATCCTCAGAGTACCTACAGATAATCAAAATAATATAGAGTTTAATGGTCAGATTATACAGATTATATAATTCTCTTTTGATTTTCTTCAAGTATAAAAAATCGAGAAAACCAGCAGAAAATCAATCCTTCGACTCGGGAAATGATGTGGACGAATATAGCTAATTACTCGACAGAGATGATCTGGTGAATCGCGTGATTTCAGAATGTCGTTGAGCCGATGTAAAGCGAAAATGACTTGGTTGCTATTCACAGAGCTAAACGTACGAATTTGCATGGTAATATTTAAACCTTTACACCGAATGCGACAGTATTTAGTT
This sequence comes from Cerceris rybyensis, assembly GCA_910591515.1. Lineage (NCBI taxonomy): Eukaryota > Metazoa > Arthropoda > Insecta > Hymenoptera > Crabronidae > Cerceris > Cerceris rybyensis. The sequence continues at coordinate 13,397,049 of OU342795.1, forward strand.
ACCTGGGATTCACGAGAGTTTACGCGTGTATTAATGCATTCAACGCCTTTTTTATACATATGCATACGCGTACGAATGTAAAGAGCGTTGTTTGCCTGTTTGAGATAAATTAATTAACTGATAAAACGAAAGTGCACTTTTTTGTCCGCGTTAGAAAATATTTTGATGAATGTTGTATTTCAGGGGAAGACAATGACTTGAAAGAATTATGAGCGTTGAAAGGGGTCACGGAAATTAATGATACAACGAAATCATTTTTTTATCATTAGCCGAAGTTAAGTTAATAAAATTGTTGTTGATGGTGGCCAATTTTGTTTACTACCAAGCAAGTCAGAATGACTGGTTCCCACTTTTTTACAAAAATTCTCCAAGTTTATAGGAGAGCTACAGAGGAAATATTCTATGTCGATTTTGTAAAAGACAGATTACCAAATCGATTATTTTAACAATTTCAACTTTTTCAAAGTACTTAACTAATGTTTTGAAATCTAATAGATTTCATGCCGGTAGTTCCAGTGTTAAACGTTGTTTATAAACTGAATTAATTAATTTATAAGCCGAACTTAATTACATAATAAAAGACCAATACGTTTTTTTCTATATACGTTCAAAGGAAAATCTAAAATAGGAGAGTGACTCGCTTTGAAAGCAGTATCCGCTTAAAAATCGGATTTCCATTTGAAAATTCATTCTGAATGATTCATGAAGAACTTGTATTTTAAAATATGCACAAATTCACAAAAAACACAGTCATAAGGGCATTCAAAAATTGGAACTCTATGCGTGTGATTAGAAAAGTTTGTATGTTTTGATAAATAATCAAAATTTTAACATTTAAAAAGGGATAATTAATTCAAATTTTCAATATTTTTTCGATGTACTAATACGAAGAGGATTATTTATCGTCTACATTTCAATATAAAACCCTTTGTCGAAAAGATTATATTATAATTATAATGACGGAAATATTAATATCGCATTATCGGATGAAATATTAATTGCAAAAACTTGAATTACAACATTACTATTGGAGACAACGTAGGTTTAAAAATTTTCTCGATATCTCTTGCGAAAAATACTTACAATTGATCCAATATATTCATGGGTCAACAATAGCAAGTATTTACTACATATTTCACATATGAATAAGATTGTACAATTTTCTCACTAACAATAGAAGCAATTAATGGAGCCACAATCGATCAAATTGCCCATCAAATCGGGGAAATTTTTCTTCAATTATCAATAACATCAAATTTGCCAAGATGGATAAAATTATTCATTCTTAGTTTTTTATAAATGTTCCTAAAATTTCTAACACTATTCCCTTCACAATTTTCGACATCTCATAAATTGCAAGTAATTAAATCCATCAAGCTTTTGTCTCCTGTATTTCTTTCTTCAACGTCTTTATTTGACATTTCTCAATAGATTGAATCAATTATCGATGATTACAACGTTAATTAACTATTTATTATTTAATATATCATACTTTTTGCAACTCCTCTAAAATAATTGGTTCTAAATGAAATGGCCACAGCAGATGAAGCAGAAAAAAAACACACAAAGAACAAAGAGAACAATTAACAAACTACATTTCTTATCATCACTTCCTAAGCAGCTGAAGTAAGATCCACCTCGAAAATCCACCGTCCCGGTGGCTTAAGTTTAAAAGCTATTCTATCTCTGACGTACAATGGCCACTTGAAGGCGTGTTTCGCAATTTTAACAATAAAAAAGAAGACAGAAAAAAATTCCTTTCCATTCCCAAGACTCTTTCGCGCTGCTTATTCTTCGCCGCGGCATTGTCTAGGCCAAAAAGTGGAACAGATACTCGCGCATCCGTGCGAGGCTTTCCGTACAATAGGAAATCGTTCCAGGAGAAACACAAAGCTTTGATTATTCGATCGGTGTCAATGGAGAGCGCTCCGAGTGAATTACGCGAAAAGGAGGAAGGAAAAAGAGAGTGGAAACGTTAATGGAAACGCGCGAAAACTTGAAAGCCGAAAGGACGTTTGTTGCCTGCATAGAAGAATTATTATGTCGGAGAATTTTGAAATTTCACTTGTGAGAATGACCTTTCTTGCGACATGTCGTTGGTGTCGTTTTATAGAATTTTGATATTTTCAGCGACAAATTTTTCACGTGGGATTGCATTGTGTGACTTTTATTCTTTGGTGATTTTTGTCCTTTCTTTATTAACAAAAATGTTTTGAGATCATATTTGTTTAGAAATTTGAAATTGATTAATTGACAACTTATTGATAAGAAATGTACTTCATATTATTGAGTGTGCGATCTTTTATTTTCCTTGAGAAATTGAAATGATAGAGACCTAAAAATTCTACTAGGAATTAACATATTTCTAATGACAACAATGTTGATAAATGTTATCGTTTTTAGTTTTAGAGGGGACAATCAATTTTTCAGGCATTATTTGTAATGATCCTGATTAAAATGGAAGTTTATTAAAACTGGTGCATCATCGTCTGACCAATTACTTTGTAATTCAATAGAAAATCTTTCTATTATGAATAAACATTAGCTCTAAAATTAATCGATGCCCCCTTCAATTTCTCGCTTTTACAATAAAATAAATATATGCAAAGCAACAAAAACTCCCAGGCAAATTTTTACCTCCCTCTTGTATAAACAAATTACAATGAATTCATAAAAAATTATCCATAAACAAATTCTCACACTTAATACAATAATCACGGCAAAAGCATCGATGAAATTGAATGAACAATTCAGATTTACCGTGGTCATTTAAGCTACCGAAAAGAACAACAAAATTCCCCCGTCGAAAGGTCGATGAATATCGAACGCGTCGAAAGGCTGACTGCAATTGCACCGTTTCGTTTCGTTGCAACGCATGTACTCGCAAAACTGAATTCTTCCATCGAGTGCTAATCGGCATTTAATCTATGCCATTGAGCCCAAAATGGAAAATGAGACAAAAAAAAGGAAGCACAAAGCAAGTGCAAGTTGACTGGCAGCAAACAGGTCTCGTGACAAATTTAACAAAGCGGATATCGCTAGCGTGCCTCGTGTCTCTGGTATAATTGAAACTGATCTGATTACCAGATTATAATGGACGTATAATGAATGCATGGTCACTATCATTAGCAAACAAGACTCGGTGAAAATAGGTCCTTGTGACCATTGAAAACTTAATTAGTTAATAACGATGGTAATCCTGATCATTATCATAATTTTCCTCCTCGTCGAATATCGGAGGTAATAATGTTATTCGTTTGATTTAGGAAAACCAATAACGTCCATGGAACATCCCTGTATTTGTCGGCATAACAACGATAGAGATTATAATAAATATGAACGTTGCCTCTCACGACCTACGGGGCCGAACGATTTAATTGAAAATTAATACACTGACGATGAGAAAGGAAAGTTTTGGGAAACCAAACGAGATACGAGATAATTATATGGATAATAAATAATTGGCGGGAATAATGAAACGGAATGATTGTGTGAAGAATTAATTAGCGGTATTAATTGATGAATCGCTAGTCGATAGAGTTTTAGAGTTCGTCGAAGGAGAAATTGTTTAAAGAATCGTTTGTTACGCTTTTGACGTAAAGAAAGTATGTGTAGTTTTGTTAATTAATCGTAAACAATAAATGTACTTTTAACACTAGATCCACTGAGATGGCCAAAATGACTTGTACTGAATTTTTTGAAAATGTTGCGCAACTTTCTAACGCTGTTTCTTTTTTAATTTGCGACATCTATCTTGAAGCTTGAAAGCGATTAAGTCGATCAAATTTTTTCCTCCAACATTTGTTCGATTTGGACAATATTTATTTGAGAATTTTAAATATATTGAACTACACATCATAATAGTAGCGCTGTTGAAACATCTGCGCTAAAATATTTTACTTTCTCAGTCGAAAAGAGAACTTATGTTACAACTTTCAATTATATTTTCATCAAGAAAAATACCTGCTCTATTGTCTCATACTATTAGAATTCCTCTTGGACGTCTAGTTTTTAAGATACATACGAAGACATCCACAAATCTTTGGCTATTTGAGCTCTGTTTCCCTTTTGAGCATTGTTTAATCTAATGTTTAAACGTTTATAACATTAAAGTAATATATATAACGTGTATTCGTAAGAAATTCTAATGGTAGGTGGCGATAGAGAAGACATCTTTCTACTATAGTTTGTTTCACTAATACACATTTATTGTTTATGACTTTACGTGTTATTATATGTATTTTACAAACACATTTTATGTTGACAAGTCATCTTTTGACAGTAACAATGTCAGTAAAAATGTCTGAGTGGAACCATGGATTAGAAATGAACCGTTCTCACGCAAATTGACTTTTAATTGTGATTTCGCCACTGAATTTTAGCTGAATAAATCAGGCTTCCAGGTCTCTGACGTTTCGGAAAGGAACACCGATAAGGAAAGCGCATCTTATGCACTACTTAAACATGTTTGAATGATTATAACATTAAACTAATATGCAAAATTATATTCCAGAGAGTCTTTAGAATCAATTTATGCAAAAAAACTAAACGTCCAGAAAAAATGTTCATGGTAGGAGGCGATAGAGCAGACATCTTTATATTACAGTTTGTTTTACAAATATACATTTATTCTTTATGAATCATTTTCTGACTCTTTGTCTTATTATACGTAGCTTGCTTTACTAATACACTTTATGTTTATGAGTTACTTTTTGATAACAACGCTACATTAAACAAAGCACTGTATTTGTAACATTTGGTTACATAAATAAATAATATCGTTCAATTCCATTTGCAATTTTAAGATTAATTCAAGAAGTACAACGACTGCGGCGTGTTGTCAAAATGTACTCGACTGGACTCGGCGGCCGTAACCTACAGGTATCCTTTCCAGGAATCTTAACAATAAGTCATTTCGATGCTCGTCTCGCTATCAATTGCCTCGCGATTGCCGTGTGTTGTCAAAATATACTCGGCAGAACTCGGCGTCCGTAACCTACAGGTATCCTTTTCGCGAATCTTAACAATAAGGCATTTCGACACTCTCCTGGCTATCAGTTCCCCTGCGACCGCGGAAGAGTAACCAGTGCTCCGTGATCGGGCTCCACTATTTTCACCTATTAGTGCTCCCGCTCCGTAAGCGAGTTCGACTACTTTCATCTATTAGTGCGTGCATAAAATTTCCGAAGATTAGATCCTGAATCACCTAATACCTCTCTTTTTGCGGGCTACTTGGTAATTCATCCCCACAGTGGTATCAACCCTTAGTTGGCGGTTGTACTTCTGCACTCAGTCACCAAAGGACTTTCACCGTTGCCATTATATATCTACTCTCAGCCACCAAAGCAAGCAATCTACATGTTTCTGAGGTATATATGATATAACTTTTACTAAGATTTTAGCAGTTTTATTTTAAGTGCGATTACACGTTTTGTTTTTAATGAAACGCGACCGCAGAGGATTAAATTGTTATTGTAAGTAGAGATGTTTTAAAGCCAGGTAAAAATAGAAAATTTAAAGGAGGACAAAGATGTTTGAGGTGTTACAGAGAAAATATGAGGAAAGAATTCTAGTTAAAGTGCGTTTTCAGTCAAACATTTCATTTAACACATTGCGTACGGCACTCTGCTGTTTCAATGTACCCGCAGATTTTTAAGCGCTCCACACATTTAGTATATTTTATATATCCGATTATTTTCTAAACATTTAGAGATTCCATATACATTGATTTCGATAAGTATTTAGTATAAGAATATTCAAAGCTACGTTGCCTTAGTAAATTTGCAAGAAATCTTGAGTAGTCGGTTTGCCAAATACGAGATATCTCGTTACTCGTACGCAATGTGTTAAGTAAAGTATCTATTATGTAAAAAAGGAATTTTTTTCAACGAATCAAGGTTTCATTCTCGAAAGAATAACTGTTGTTTAATCAAAACTATTTAATCAATGATGACTGACTTGTTATTTGTGAGAATACATCGTGGTGTCTTAACCGCGTGCTGCCATCGTTGGACATATTGCAAAAGGTTCCTTAATGGCATTAACGTTCTTTTGTTTTTTTATGACGACTTATTGTTAGCTGAGTTCTAGAAGGAGCGCCATGATTGCGCACGTGTGTATCGTTTCTATTGTATAGTATCATTAAACGTTGCTTAAATAAACGTATTGTGCTTTCACATATCTTAATTTTCACCCAAAACCCTAACATTATTTAATCAAAACTTAGAATAACTTTTTCTTAATTATTATTAGTTTCCGTTAAGATTTGAAAATTTGATATTTGAAGCTGGTTTTGAAAGTTTATATTGCGTTACGTAAACATTATTCCACGTTTATGAAACAATTGATCACGCAGTGATGAAAGATACTCACAATAACCGAATCGCCCTCTATTACCCACACTCACCAGTAACACCATCAAGCTGTACACGACGATTCGCTATAAACACTGATAACACACAACATCATAAATTCAAAGCAACAAAGTCATACATGTCAACTAGTTATCCAATTTGCTAATTATTATTAAAAAATATCCATAGAAAAAATGCTGATAGACAAATTATCTACCACCCACATCTATCCGTAACACCATAATCATAGATCAAGCCGGCACACGACACGACGATTCGACATAAGCATTCCCCCTGACAGGGGGCACCTTGGTTGAGGCTTCACCTGTGTCTAGTATTTTGTGTATTTTTGGTATACGAGACACCAGCGTCTGTCAGGATGGACTGTTAACGAGTATTGTTCCCCATTCTGGGCGGCACATGTTGACGGACGGATAGACACGCGGTGGAAGACGTTAATATCGGCCGACACGAAATTGGAGCTGTCCGATTTGATGATGCAATCTCTCTTTCTCCTTCATTTTTGTTCTTCTACACCACCAACAGAAACAACGTCCTCCATCAGAAGAAAGGAGTGGACGAACGTGTCTATTCCGGAAATTCTATTCTAATATCTTGATAAACAATCAAGATATGTCCTATACAATTAACCACATCTATTGACTATTTTTCGTCGCTGAAATCCATGCGGCAAGTGTATATATACATATGCATTAATTAATAGTTACGCAACTAGTTGGTTGATTACAAAGGCTTGCTACTTAGGTGCTCTCTGACCGCTGACCGGCAATGTTAACGTAACAGCGAAGCTAGATCAGTCATGTTGCTGGTAGATGGATATGATTTATGAATGGCATGGAACATGATGTGCCAAACACGCGGGAATTTACCGGTAAATATAACTATTGCGATTCAAAATTGAGTGTTTAATTTGGAGGTTGGTTCGCCAATTAGAGCGAAATTGAATCTATGGTAGGTTTTATTTAGGAGCTGCGTCTTTTTATTTGTATCGTAGAGATTAAGTATTTTTGTATTTATGTTAAATACAAAATATATACAGTATTTATATATATTTGGGAATGAAAACAGGTTGCTCTTTCTGTAGGCGTACAAATTTGTTTACGTTCAAGGATAGAAAGTGTTTTTTATGGGAAGGGCAAGTCGGTGGGAGGGGCACAATGAATCGTGCCTTTTGATGGTTGATTTTCTTATCTCCTAAAAGTCTCACAAGGGAAAATCTCAAAGTGTAAATCACCAGTTTTTATGAAATTTCAAATGACTTAGTTCTCGTGAAAATATTTAATACGAATCTTTTTTTATCGGTAGTTGTTGTCTTGAAAATCTTCCTCAAACTTGGGGTTCCGGAAATTATTTGAACAAATGGATTTTTTTCTCGCCAAGTTATTCTTAAGTTTCGGAACCCCAAGTTTGAGGGTGATTTTCGTTCCTTTAACGTCGACGATTTTCGATAAAAAAATACGTGTCAAATATCTTCACAACTATCCATACTAAAATTTTAAAAATGTTCGAGATAGCGAGTTGTGCGAAAGTACAATGTGTGAAAGTCGGGGGCCACCTGTATATAATTACAAAGTTTGTTTAACACTTTACCGACCGGTATTTTTTAACATCCTACCCACTTCTCATCGGTCACTTGCACGCAAATATTTCCCTGATACTGATATCTCTTCGAAAATTGCAAAGTTTCTTCACTGAGTCCTTGGCACAGTTAACCGCAATGAAAAATAATAATTTATTAATTTCTGTAGCGACCAATTAATAAGTTAAAAGCCCAAAAGTGTTGGGCCCGAAAAGTCGATTAATCGACTACCGGTCGGTAAAGTGTTAACATTAAATAAGTTAAATTAATAGTTGTTTTAGAATACTTTATTTATTATAGCTCTTCTAGTTGGGCAACTTTTGTAGGAAGAATTTTCTTCTCCTTCTTACAAAGAGTTAATGATATTCGGTACAAAAAGTTTTCGAGGGTTTCAATGCATCAGAGTAAATTTGTGTATAAAAATATTGATCTTTACCTACTTTCAAGACAATCTACATTCCGACAAGGTTTCAAGAAAGTTTCAGATAAGTTTTTTACTGAGCGCGTAACATAAATTTAACTCTTCACGATTGCAGTTAGTTTTCCAGTCTGTCATCAATTAACACTAATTAAGAGTACAATATTCTCCATAATTGAACATTTATCTTTGAAAATTATAAATAAAAGGAAACAAATTTTGTACAATGGTGGGGCAATTAAATCTATAATATAATAAATTAACAAAAGACATATTTTACACTTGAAACATGGAATTTGGTTTGAATTTTTTTAGGGAAGATAATTGGTTATAAATGATGATTGCTTAAAGAAACAAATTTTTTTATTTGAAGCCATAGAGATTAAGCCATTGCTCTATAATTTCTTTTGTGACTGTACGTGACACACTTACGCATGAAATTGCTAAAAATACAGAAGAAAAAGAAAGAATGAAACCTTTATGAAAAGGTAATAAGTATCTTTCTTCCATAGAGAAGTATCCTTTACAGTAAATCTTGTATTTCCCAAAATGAAAATAATTTGATCTCTGACTGTTTCTCAACATCGTAGTTTTAGAAATCTAATGTTCCTTTTATTTATTTTATTTATTTAAATTGATACACTAGTTATATGAGCAGTAATAAATGCTACCATAATTCACATTCTCCACGTGAACCACTGAATTTAGCATTAATCTTTTTTCTGAGAACAATCCTGTTTACAAATGATAACTGTTTATGGAAAACAAACCTTCAAACACAAATATAAGGCTTCAGCCTCTTATACGTCAGTACAGATTTATTGTTATGCGAATGGCTTCCAACTTTTATTCGTAGAAAGAGTTACCACCAACGGCAACCATCAGCAAAGGGCTGAGTGTCGGCTTTGAATTTGCAAACTTTAATTTCGTCGCGTTAATTCCGCCGGTGAACAAACGATGAAAAGAGATTGTACTTTCTTCTGTGCTCTGTTAACTCTTTTCGTGACGTTAATCTTCTTTTATTAAATAAAAAAAAAAGAAACTACAATTTCAACACGACAACCTTTTAACACGTAGCGAAATATCTCTGTTGAGTTTTCTACCTATTGAAAATTCTACTATGGTTTCTATTAACTTCCCCCCTTGCCGATTTTGAGATACGTTTAATGAAACAAATTGTAGAGCCATGAATTTCAAGTATATGCTCGAATACTTGAGTATTGAAAAGCAGGTAAAACTGAAGGTTGTTCTGGATTTTGCGAATTTTTTATTTGATCCCTATATCATATGTAAACATTAACTTTCCGTACGAGTAGCCCTTTGATACGGTTTTGCTGATTTACTCTATTAACATTCAGCAACGAATGTTTAATAATTAGTCTCATTACGAGATGAAAGAAAAACTGTGATTTATAATTATGCCGATTTCTGTATAATTGAGAAAAATGTAAAGTGTACGAATTTCGTGGTGAGCGGTGACGGTAAGATTGAAAAGTAAGCGCATTTAAATGTTACTTTTAATTCCGCAAATTTTAATTTAGTCGGGGAAACGAAATTATAAAGGTGGAAATGCTTTTTTACGTCTATGAAACTGTAAACTGGAGGTTTGAATGAAATTGTTCTCCTTTCGTATTTTGATTAACTTTTTTCCCATGAAAATGCTGCTCCGTCGAAACGAAACGTCCTTTGAGGTAACATTTTTACTTATTTGCATCGTTAACATTTTCTACCATTTTTTCCCATTTCCTCTGCCATGAAATTCTAATCGATTTAACTTCCTATCATACACAATATTACATGATTTGGTTAAATGTTGAAATTCGTGAGAGTTATTGATGTTAATATTCTACTCTAACGAATTCCGCTTTATATAATCTCCTCGAAAGTACTTTTCCGCCTTTGAACTTAATATAAAATTGAAAAATCTAATTAATATTAATTTGTGTCCAAGTAATGTAATTTAAAGTATCCATTAAATAAAATAAATTGCATTTTATCTTGTTATCAAAACGAGACGGGTTTCAAATATGTTACTAAATAAATAAAAATCTGTGTTCTTCTTTGTAATATGAAAATGAAATATCAACTTCACTGAATTGTATAAATATAGAGGTATTAAATAATTAACATTTTTTAATTTATATACAATAACAATGTAGTTAGTACTGAAGTTAAATTTTGCTGGAATCATTATCAACTAGTTGCCAAAAAGAATAGTTAAAATCTTTAATTGCTTCATATAAACTGAAATTCGCAGAAAAAAGCGCACAAGAAATTCTTGACTAATTGTAAGCAGAATTTACTATTTCCCAGGCAAGCGGATAATACAAAGCACAATTAACATTTAATACGTTCCTTTAACATTTATTTCCCTGCAATATCATTTTTCTTTTTCTTTCATGTAAACTAAAAATTATTTCAACTTCTAAATGCAAAAACAATCGTAAACATACCCTTAAATCACAATTTCAGCGAAACCTTTACAAACACGCTAATGACTTTAACACTATATTTACGGAAGCCGTCAAGTTGCGACTTCTTTTATAAACATTTCTCAAATTTGCACAGAATCCGTGCAGTAAATATTTAACGTACATTTTCTAATATAATAATTATTTAACGAACAATCATCTTTGTTGCTCGATTCCTCTTTTTCCAAAGCCCTTATTTAATATATTACAACGCAATATATTTCATGTCCGTAAATCTAGTGTTAATAATTGCTAATTCTTGTCATCCCACCCCCATTATTTTTCTACTTTTCATAAATTGAAAATTCTATAATATTTCTACAGTGAAATAAAAGGTTCTACATTAAACAATGGGCATTGTCAACTCGAATAATATTGTAACAAATGAATCCGAATAAAAGTGAACTTTGGTATTTCATTTTGTTAATGCGCCGGCAAACGTAAACACGTCTGAATTTCAGCGGCGATTTTAATGTTCAAATAAATGGACCCGGACGAAAATATTTTTCTACCCGGCCCGATGAAATTGTATCTACCGTCGGTGTTCGTGTATAACGCGAAATAACGACAATATCATGGAAAACAAGAATCTCCCAACGGGATTGCGTATCTGTATTAATTCTATTTATGTACGTACGGCGTATTATATCGCGCCGGAATATAAAGCCACGGAAATAGTTTTAATATTACGTAAAGCCAACGCGAGCTGGCGCAACTGCATCGATCCAGTTTCCATCCAGTTACTGTTAACTTTTCAAATTGACTGTACTTGTAACAAGTCACCGGCTGGCCGAGTTTATCGTGCGGTCTGTACTTTGAAATAGAAATTATTAAAGTTTTAATAACTGACACGACGGCTTCTCTCGCGGATAAAACATTGTCTTTGATTACCACTATGGAATCAGGGCCAATCGACTCGCATGATCCGATAGAGGGTGATTACTGTTGTTACTAAACTGACAGTCGATGTATAGAGGACAATTGACGGACGTTCGTGGAAATTCTAGGAGTAGAGAAATTTCAATGCTCACTTGATTCTATATAAGTTGAATATTCGACGTATGAATATCAATTATTTGCAAATTGGTAAATTGCAATCGTTAGATTTTAACAGTGAAACTACAATGAGAGAATAATAAGTTCTCACTTTTGTTTTTAACACTTTAGCGGCCGGTAGCCTATTAACAGGCTTTTCGGGCTCAACGCTATTGGACTTTTAACATATTAATCGATTATTAATAAATTGTTATTTATCATTCTGGTTTACTTTACCGAGAACTCAGTGACGAGAATTTCTAATTTTCGTAGAGATATCGATATCAGAGAAGTCACTGATCAGAAGTGGGTAGGATGTTAAGAAATACCGGTTGGTAAAGTGTTAAAAAGTCCTCAACTTGATAAGGCAGTCATACATTAACACCTTGAATACCATCGGTATTCCACTAGTTTCATCATTTTATTAAAATAAAATTTTTTATACTAAAATCATATCTTTACGACGTAGAAATCTCAAAGACAGAAATAGATATACAGTCAGCGGGGTTTTATATTTTCAATGCATTAGAAAATTGATTGAATGTATTAGAACATTCGTGAATATTACAAATTCAAAGTCACATGAAATTTCATTAACAGGTTGAATGCCACGGATGTTTCCCTTGTTTCGTCATTTCTACTGAAGGGAAACTTTTTTTATGAAAATCACATATTCATAAAACAGAAACTTTAAGGACACTGATTGATCGGTGTTTAGCAGATCTTCATCTTCTAAACGCCAAAATTTAAATATTCAATATGTTAGAAAATTCATAAATATTGCAATTTAAACGTAACATAAAATTTCATTCAATTCAATAGCGCCGGTCACCAGTGACCCCCATGACACTCAACCTGTTAAATGAAGTATTACACTACTATCTTATTAAACAACAAAAATTAGTTAATTGATTTTACATTTCTTAATTCTTCTTTTTCCATTGTACATAATTGGTACCATTTAATATAATAGATATAAAGATTGATGCAAACTTAGTTGTTCGTTATTAAAAAAGTAATATGAGCAAAAATATAGAAAGAAAGAATGGAACCAGAATGTCGGCACATTTTCGTCGTGAATAAAAATGTTATGTTATTAATTTTTATGAAATATGAATATCAAAAAAATCAATACTTTCTAGAACATAATGGATAAATATTTAAAGAAATTCAGATAATATTTTATAGCAAAAATGTAGATATAAGAAATGAATCAGAATATCTACACATTACTATAAAAATCATATCTATGTGTACAACAATTTACAGAATAGAATGTTATAAATTATTTCGTTATCCCGAAAGTCCCGTATGCCAGTTATTTTTTGAAAATCTAAATACGAAAGAAACAAATTCATACCATCTTCCACGCGACAGATGATGGATGCCCCCGGAAAGTGGTATAAATCGAAAAATTCCAATATTAAGTTAAGTACATGAATCACTTCGAAAAATGGTACTACATAAAGGGGGAGAAAAATGATATATGTGAATTTACGTTCTAGAATTTATTGATCTATGAATACTACTCCACTATGAATATATCTTGTCCATTCATCAGTAACGAAAATTAAATATGGAAGGAAACGTGCCAAGTGCTCATCCTCGAAATGAATCGCCATAATAACCGACACGTGATCTGTAGAAATAAAAGTATCAAATTTTCTCTGCGTAATGTAATAACTGTTATTACAGACACTATAGCGGTTGAGAAAACAAAGGCTTGGAACCGAGTTCAAATGCTTTCCATTAAGAAATATTTGCAAAATTTTCATTTAACATATTGCCTCGGTAGTTTGGAAGTTACTTAACACTTTGACATGGGAGTCATCGGTGACTGGCGACATTAAATTCAATAAAATTTCGTTTAATTTATAAATTGCAATATTTCTGAATTTCGTAACATACTGAATATGTTGGCATTAAACACATAAGGGTCTGCTGAATACCTATCTACTTGTATCTTTAAAGTTACTGCTTTCCAAGAGGCGAATTTAATAGAAAAAGTTTCACTTCAGTAGAGACGATGAAACTAGCGAAATGTCGGTGGCGTTTAAAGTGTTAAGACAGTGGGTCCTAGGCAAAATATCTGTATCGATTAAAGTCCAAGATGTAGGTATAAGTAAAAGTATAAGAAACAGAGTTCAAATTTTACATCATCATTGGTAAATGTTTCTTGAATTATCATTTATTAATTGCACCATTTGTGTACAAAACAAAATTAGGGAATATTTGCATTAGGAGGTAAAAGCTTGAATCACTAATTAGTAGGTTCGATTTCAAATCTCAACTGTATGAAATTGTCAGTGATTCGGAACCTTCCTAAAACGATAATCATAAGCAAAAAGAATCTAGAAATTAAAGCCCAAAAAATATAAAATAAAGGAAGAGGAACTTAAGTTAAATAAGGAAGAAAGGGTTTGAACCAGCAATCAGTGCATTGTATCCGAGTTAAAATTTACCATCACCATTAAAAAATGTTTCTTAAATTGTCATTTATTAACACTAGAACTAGAGGAGGTTAAAATTACTCGTTCCTTATTTTTTCTAAAACAAATTTACATTCATAGAAGAGCCTAAAGTAGATGTTGTACGTCCATCTTATAAAATATAAATTAGTAATTTAATCCCTCGTTCCGCCTTTTGGTTTCTCGATTTCTAACGTATTTATTTAATGTATTGAAACATCATAGATTTAACGCCGGTAGTTGTAGTGTTAATTACAGTCTAGGTCGTTCGATAGCCACTGAAAACAATAGATCCTAGGCAAAATGATTGTATCAGTTAAAAGCAAAGAAATATAAAAGAAAGGAAACTTATATCCGCCGTAAAATTCCTAGCACATCACATTTCGGAACTTATTTTTGTGATGTAAAACAATAACGCCTTTCCTTCCGAAGGCTCGATTGATTTTTCTATTTAAAAACGAGCCTCCGTGGAGACGAAAATGAAAAAAACACTGCCGAGGTTAATCGAGTTTTCTTTTTGCCTTTTTAATTATGGTGCAAGATTTCCTGCAGAAAATTTCCCACAGAATTATAACGTGCCGGGTTTTTTTATCGTTCCTTAAAACGTGTACTTTAATACTTACGAACGAGATTCCCGCGGAAAAGCAAATATTTAGGAGTCACGCGAAGAAGGAAACATGCAGTCTGATAAATTTCTGCTCGAAAACATGTGAGCATGTTTCGCGTGTTTAACTTTCGATCGGAATTTAAGCGAATAAATGCAAGCGTTACGTAAAGACACACACTTCGTTTGATAAAGTTTCTTCTTTTCTTGTTTTCTGTTAAAAAAGTGATGTTTGAATATTTTGTTAGAAAACTGTAACATATTTGTATTAATTGAAAAGAATACTTTCTTCGCTATTGAATCATCTAATTGTAAGATTCAAAAGTCGTTGTTTTTAAATCAAAAGTTTTCATTGCTGCTTGATATTTCGTATAATTGAAAGTAATATTAATAGTGTAGAAATAATAAGACCGTTTTACGACCGACTGATATTTTCAATTTACTGAAAGACTTCAAAATTTCTTATCCCATTTTCCGCGCCACGAGTGTCACACGTTGTTGTACATACGCTAAGGGGTTAAAGTTGAAAGAATTAGGAGAAAGAAAGAAGAAAGAAAAACAAAGATTAATTTAAATCTGTTCTTAAGGAAAGAATGTTCAATATAAATTATTCTCTGTCAATTTATGAAGTTTGTAAATACTTCTAGTACAAAAGACTACGGGGAATAATTGACCTCCATTTATTATTGTTATTCCGGGAATAATTATGTATTGTAGTTTCTTAACAAAGCGTAGCTTTATCATCGCCCGATTGAGAGTAGATTACAATAAAATTCAAATCAGAACCTATTATACCTTTGTACCGAATTTAAATTGAATTAATTCCTCGGTCTTTGAAACGAAAAAAAAAGGAATAAAGTTCGCTGTTAAAAGCGCTTGATAAATATGGACGTGCTCGGTGAATGATAAATTCAAACTCCATTGATTCTTGAATTATTTTTAAATCCGATACTCTTCTCCTCCTATTTGAGTTTGATTAACTCTAACAATTGCAATCGATTGAAACGTGGTTAGCGAGGGCTTTAATAGTTTAAAAAAGAGGGAGAAAAAGCAAATTTGTGTCGATCGTTAACGAACATTATCAATCGATGGATTTAATTTAATCTTTTTGCAATTTTGTCTGGACATTATCGATTAAATACAAACAGTCTCGTCGAATAACAACATTTTTATTCCATCGCGTTCACCGATCATTTAACGAACTCTCGTTTGTTGAAGTTTCATTAATCATCGTAATTATTCTACATTCCCTCGATTCTTCTTTTTCCACCGAGTGAAATAATTAGAACTTCGAATTTCATTAGCGACGAGTAGATTAAAAAGTTTTTGCCTCTTCAAATTAAAATCTTCGACGGTCGAGTATCGCAATAATAAAACAGTAATGATTCATTTGTGTATCAGCTAGTATTTCTGTATTATGGGGAAAATGTAAACATTCTAATCGCCCTTTAACACTAAATCAATAATTAAACTAATATATTTAAAAACGACTTCAATCCATTCTCTGTGAACTACGACATATCTCGTGATTGCACTATAAGTTCTAATTAATGAATTAGGAACAAGGACAAATCGTGTACAGTAATTTTGAAACAAGACTGTTCTTCGTACCATTATATATATATATCGAAATTGTATTTTTGATTAATTAAATTAATGTTCTAAAAACTTTCTATCGTCTTTTTAAATGTTAACACGCAAGGTAATATTATCTTTGTTTTCCTGGCAGTAATTGGGTTAAAGACTTTTAGTCTACAAGATAGGCGTAGAAAATTAAAATAAAAGTAGATAATTGGAAAATCAACATCATTAGAAATATCAGGAATATTCAGCACAAATCATTTAGACCATTCTGTTACACCTAGTGTTAAAATCTGCTTCATATTCAAATGTACCTCGTAATATTAAAGTTACGTAGCCTTTTAATTGTCCCTTGGCGAAGTTTTGCAATTGTGTAATTCATTCCATAACAATAAATTCATTTCGAATGTTATTTAAGTCCGACGTTACAACGCGACCCTTTGATGTAAAGTTTGCGCGGAAAATCCCAGGAAAATTTACATTGTTCCTCTCGGAATATTGCGTTAATCGTAAAATATCACGTAACGTTGTAAAGGGAACTTAGTAAACATAGACGTGGACGTACGAATCGATAATATCCAGCTACGTTGTATTCTTTATCATCTTTTGATCCAATATTTCTTAAGGTTTATTGAAATTTAATTTAAATAATCACAAATTTATTCAAAGCTTATTCAAATGAACCGAGCAAAACGAGTCCTTAATTCAGAGCCCACGGGGAAAATTCACTGGAAGTTTGCGTCATCTGCTTTATAATCTTAAAATGCTAGAAAGTAATTTAATATATATTACATATTATTAATTTTTTTAGTTTCGTGTCTTTTTTCCTCATTCCACATCAATTTTATAAGAGATATTACTATCAAAATTTTCTAAACACGTCTCATATAATCATCTGAGATAATTAATAGAATAAATAAACAAAGAAAATACAAAACCCGTACAATTGCGTTCATTTTAAACAATAAATAAACTTCTAGACAAAATATTGTGACAATAAATAACGTACGAAGATGAAATACTGCCTTAAGATGAAAAAGCTAGACATTAAATAAATAAATATGATAGACCAAGTATCATAGAACATGTTCAAACGAATCGACATGATAATCTATATTAAAATCGTTTATCTACATTTATCTTTAATATTCTCAATTTAGCAGTAAGTTTTCGCAGAAAAGCCGGAATATATTCGCAAAGTTAAATGATAAATGACGCGAACTTTTAATGAATTCTATAAAAGCGTCTACACATTCTAAATGAAAAATGTATTACATTTACGAGCTTCTTGTGTAACATTTTCTGTATACATAAACCATTCTACCAATTAGAAACTAAATTGGGTTTTCGTTTCATCCTAATTAGTTTCCAGCTCGGCATTCTTCGCTCCTTATTGAAATTTAATGCAACTTACAGAATTAAACGTTTATTCGAAGTTTATTTTAACTGTACGAAGTAACGTAATTGAAGTTCTGATTCAAGTTTCACGAGAAAAAGGCTGTTGAAAGTCACGAACATTTGCATCCTCTGCCGTACATCCAATTAAGCTGTACGGCAAATGGGTTTCATTTGAATATCGTTAATAATTACTCTGTTGTAAATTATTTCACTATATATTTTCAAACACGTCACTTTTATAGCGGTGTTAAAACTTCAAGTTTTATATTTATAGATATACTATAGCTTTTCAATATTCTGCAATGTCTGTGATATATTCGTGAAAGGTTATAAGTTCACTTAATTGATGGACAGGTAATTACTTTTAAATTAAATACACTTTTGTTTCACTGAAACTCCTCTAATGCTCGTAGTAACAGAAGTCGTCAAAAGTTCTTCAGCAGAAGTGTCGAAGGAGAAAATTCAATGTAAGTATTTTTAAATTATAAAAATGTCTACTCGAATTAGCAAGAGTGAAAGTAACGTCGATATAACTGATATATTAAGATATTTAGACAGATATTGTTGTTTTAATTAATTATAAATATTGCCAATTATTTGACAACTTTTGAAACTCAAAATAAACTTGAAACACTTCACACGAATTAAGTAAACGCATATCACAATTTAACAATTAAATACAACGGTGTTCAATATGATCAATAGAATTCAAATAATTTTGTATAATATAACTAAAAAGCAATGGGAAACAATACATAAATTAACATATGCATGTTTCGGATTACACAGGGCCGTATCCTCAGAAACAACAGTTTCTTAAATCTACCCATGAAGAGACAGGGGAAAAACTGACAAAAAATGAATTGATTGTATTATTGAAATTTTGCAAAATAGCAAGAAAAGATCAATGAAAAGCGGTTAAAAATGTTAGGCCCTTTTTGAAGAAAATAGATTTGTTCAGAGCACCTTTAGTTCTTTTGACTACCTTGATAAGTCTGGCGTTAAATTACAAAACGATTAATCGAGAAAATCCGATTGGATAATGAAAATTGATAATGATGGGTTAGTTTGTACGTAATCAAAAAATAATGCGTGTTCAATGAAGTACTTTTTAAATTTGCGTTTACAAATTGAATTTATAGTGATTTGCGGAAATGAAATTACAAAGAAGACTTCGTTTTCGAAATGAAGGATCTTGTAGAAGAAACGCGATGATTTGCCGTACGATCGTTGAAATCTCTCGAGTTATTTTGCAAATTAATATTTTCCGAGATAAAATTGATACTTTACATGACTTACGTAATTGCAAGTTTATCGGAAATTTCTTTCCTGCGTACAATTTTGATACTTGGAATGATTTGCAAAAGCATATTAAATGATAAATAATAATTAATTTGGATGTTTGTAATCTTTTTTGCGTGAATTGTTTATCAGTGAAATTTAATTTTAAGGTATGATTGTTCCGAAGAAATGTTTCTTCAAGATGTATTTGCAATTAATGAAAAGCACATCGTTCTTCTACCGTAAATTTATTCCAAGGAGCTCATTGAAATTTTTAATGAATTAGGTTGTTTCTCTACTCATCAACTTCACGCAAACTTATTTGCTTGACCTACTTCGCACAGAGAAGCAATCGAAGAAAAAACAGATTACGATATTATAAACAGCGCCTTTAAAACTGTTAATTGAGACGAATTAATTAATACAGTTTCGTTAAAATTACATTACCCCTTTTAATTTATGTGTGACAATTTCTCAATGTGTTACAAACACTCACATTCCTAATATAAAATTGTACAAAGATAAGAATCGAAATACGCAAATGTACAATTTCCAATATTAAAAATAAAAAGACATTTTAATATTTACCGAAAATAAAGTTTTCTATCAGAGTTCAACAAATAAAACGAGCAATTAAAGTAGCTGTTATTAAAATAGAAATTTTCAATTATCACAGTCTGAAAATATTGCATAACACAATTCTCAAATCTAATGTCTCAAACAAAAAAGAATTATACAATTTATCTGTCTTAAAAATTGCAAATTACCAAATCCTAATTTTCTTTAAAAAAAAAAATTCAATATAGCTTCGTAAAATTCTTTAAAAAATACAATCAGATTGTCATATCATTAATTTCTGTGAATATTGTTTATTAATTAATCAGTACAATAATTAACATATAATATTTAATAAATCTTCGTTATATTACAAAAATAAAAATTAAAATAAACTTTTGTCGATTTGTCTTTACGGCGCGTAATTGCAATCTTCTTCGTCGGTTTAATTTCAAAATCTAATAAAGGGAGTGCAGTGAGAGTTCGTATTCATCCGCTATATAATCACGAAATATTATGAAGTGACACACGAAGGGTTACGAAGCGTCACGATGTGACCCGAATAAGGTTCTCCAGGACGTTGGTACTAGCCACGACCTCGTTTGAACTTTTACAAGCCACTGTACACGGACGATTCCCATACCTGCCTAATGTCCGACTATAAATATTATAATCCTGTGTATGTCGGAAGAAATTGTTCTCTTTCAATAGTGCATCAAAGGGAACAACCATTTTCGGGATTTTTTTTCCTCGTCGAAGCAATCCATGTTACATGTTTCAGAACGATGCTTTCTTTGGTTTGTGTATTTATTGAATTTATGAAATATTGTGAAGTATCTGCTTTACAAGAACAGTCTGGAAATTCAATCTGGTCAATTGAATTTCTGATATTTAATTCTTTGTTTTACGATACTTTTAAATATATCAAAAATATCTGTTGCGTTGTAGTATTTTAATGTCGTGCTGATATTTTCGGTTTCATAACTTTTGGAAACCTTTTCAGACTAAAAGTACTAGCATCAAATTTTGGTATATTTAAATTCATGAAATAAATCCTTTGGCGGAAGAGGTATCAAGAGTTGCAAAAGATAATTAATTTAATAATTTCTGTTTTACAAGATAAATATTTTATTACTGTAAAATATACACTGTGCGGTTTTCCTATAGATTTACAGAACTTTTTTAATCCCTTGTCTTACGATTCCTATTTTGACCACGTGCGAAACTCGGAATTAATTCCTGTAATTAAAATTTCTCATTGATTTCTAATACTTGGAATAATTGAACGCAATATTAACAATACAGAAGTCATTTGGACGTCTCGTAACCGACTGGTATTTTCAATTTAGTAGTTTTTACAAAACTAAGGGGTTCAAAAATTAGGAACCAACTATTTTAACTTCCTTGGTAGTTCCAGTGATAAATTTTTCGCGTCACGAGTGTTATTCGTCATTGGAAATGCAATGATTAATGGAATTAATTGTTTCATTCTGTATCGAATAGTATCAATTATCATTTTATTATTTTTTTATAAAAATGGTAAATAGGATTTTACAAATATCACGACGATGGAATTGATTCTACATAATTTCAAAATGGATGAATAATCATACAAATTGTTATTTAAATGAAATAAGTTCAATCGTTATTAACGTTGTTTATTATTGTTATTATTTACGAGAGCAAAATATTACCCGTTACGATTCCATCCGCATTAAAATAATGAATTTCGTAATAATTAATAAATGTCTAAATTGAATTCTATAAAATCAATATACGTTCGTTCCTTATACATTGGGAAATTGGAAATATTAATTAACCCCGTTAATATTAGATTTAACATTTCTCTTACTTCGTCCCTGTCTCGGAATGTAATTACATAGTTTAAACGAAACGTCTTATCGCGTCTCCCTCGACAAATTAAACTTTAACGAATATAATAGGATTACTTTCTTTCGCGGGGATTCTTAAGAGTTTAGTGCCATCGTGAATTTTTAGTGCCTCGTTTCTCCTCGCTATACGTTACCAACAATGAGATCCACGGACTTACATTTCTATCAGCCACCACCGACGAGTATTCAACGTTTATTTCCAACTGTTTCTGTGCGTGTGAGCCGGTAATGTAGTACTCACTGTTTACCAAACTGTGTTCTATAATCTCTCGGCGCAGCGTTAGCACGAAAATGCTTATACTAATTACATGGAAATTACCTTCGGAAGTTTCGTTAAGAAATATGATACATGGTTTTGCTGTAATTGCATATTACGTGTCTGTGAGTACGTATATACACGGGATAGGCTTTCTACGATGTAATATATGTCGTATCATTTGTAATGATAAGGGTTAATTAAGAAAGCGACTCGTAAATGGTCGGTTTCCAGCGTGGAGAAACAAACAGCGTAGTCCGTGCTCGTAAGTTCAGTAAAAAGAACGGAGAAAGAAACATAAGCAAGATTTACAGGAATGGGTTCCTACCTCTTTTAATTCTATAGACAATTCTTTTTCTTAAAATCAACCCCCAATACCGAGTTAGCGCTATTTAACGAAGGAAACTTTCCAAGTTATTCTTTTTTTGTGCCGACTTTGAATTACTTTTAGAATCTAATCTTACGTGCTTTCGCTCGACTGCTGCTCGAATAAAGAGAATCGGAAGTTTCTCAAAAAAATTGAATCTACCGGGCTGCTGGGAAGTACGGTATCGGAATACTGCTTCGATGACTTGGATCTCATTGTCAGTTCAGTGGACGATAATAGTCCATGAAAATAATATGGGAAATTAAAAAAATTAAAAGAAAGATTTAAACTATATATTACAAATATCTCTAAATATATAAGTGAAAAAATGTCGTTTTTTTCGCTGCAAGACATGACGACGTTAAAATGAGTACTCATTTAATGCTTTGAATCAAAACCTAATGAATTTTATGATCGGGGTATTAAAACTTTGATAAGTCGATGGAGAAAGATTATATCAAACCGTGGAAATTATATTTTAGATTAATATTTGTAAATTAAATTCTTATAAGTATTCACATCTTTTATATATATATATATATATATATATATATATATAAAAACAACATTCTTTTTCCGTACCGCCAATGTATTCAGAGATATTTATAGAAATATTTTAAATTAACATAATTAACACGAACGTGTACACGAAGTTTTTTATTCTCGAAAATTATTTTCTGAACTAGTATCGTCCCTTGAACTAATAATGAGATCCATTGAAAAATTGTGCTTTTAAGAAATTCAATGATAAAACAATTCTGTTACATTGTTTAAAAACACAAAATATTTATCTCTAAACAGAAAAAAATGTATAGAAATTTATTTACCAAGAAAAACAAATTACTAGTAAAAGATAAATGTTTCCTTCATCAAAAAGATGACTAATGGATTGTTTAAAATATTATAAAGTACCGCGTACAAAATGTTCCTTGAGTGTCTCTTACTAGATTCATCGAGAGCGGAAAATGAGGCAAATGTAATTCGTTGAATTTATAATTAGCAATAATACGGGGAGCGGGAGGAGGGGTTAATTAATTAAGTACATATCGATTGGCCAGAAGATAGTGTGCCTCGTGTAACATGAGCTTCAGCTCGACATAGAATCAGAGGAGCAAAGAGGGAAGAGGGAAGGACAGTCAACCTGCTAGCTACAGTGGTTCTCACTTCGCTTGAATAAGCACTTTGTTTTAATTGTTTTTCATTATACAAACTTGCCTAATGAATCGTTAAATTCACCGAGAACCATTGTGGCTCTCAAGGCAAATCATTTCCATAAAACATTCTCTTCTCGCAAAGTTTTTTTTTTGTATTGGAATGCAATTATTAAAACGAAGTAAATCACCGTGAAAGTTTCGACATTTGACAGTCTCTCAAGTTCGATCAGTTTTTAAAAATGAGATAGGATAATACAAGCACCAGAATGGATCTTTGCAAATATTATTATAAATGAAAAATAAGCGCATCAGACGGTATATATATTCCGTGTCTGATATGATCGAATTAGTGAAAGTTATTGGAGGCAGTATAATTTCGTTTTTATTGAACTGAGAGCGATTTATACGTCGATAGTTTTAGCAATTTATGAATTTTAATTATGGGAAATATGCATGGAGTTTTGTACTTCTACAAGAAGTTACTAATACCACAGTATATCGTCGAGTAGTAAACAGAAACATGTACTCGAAAAATCAATGTCAGCGCATAAATAAATCTGTTTATTATATAAGTTGCTGCCTGAATAAATGCAGAAATATAAACAATCTTAGCTCGTATCAAAGTATTGCCACGCTGAAGTCACAATGATAACTATTCCTATGCAATAAAGGGTGCATCAAAATTGAATCGAATTATATAAAAACAATTCTATCACAAGTATTATAATAAGATAAAAATATTATAGTCTTACAATAGTTAAATTATATTCATAAGTACTAAGGAAGACAAAAATTTCCGATTTCAAATTTTTTCTAAAAATTCCCCAAATTAATAAAGAAGTGATGCAATAAATATTCCATTTGTATCTTACGCGACCTAAATTTCTTAATTGATCATCCTTCTCTCCTCGTAATTTCTATTTTTGTAATGTACTTATTTTTATAACTGCATTAACTATAATGTCGATAATTCTAGTTCTGACACCCCATAACTGATTGGAGAACCTCCATTGCAATTATATATCTTATGGGAACAAAAAGAGAAATTACTTTACGTCGAATATTTGCGAAATATCTTTGCCATTTGATCCAACTTGCAATATACCTAGTCCGAAGAGAAATAAATAAAGAGACGGTGCAACTAGATTGATAGTTCTGCGTTCTTGAATTCAAGTTTGCAAAAAAAGTATATATACATACATGGAATGTTACCTAGAAGTCATAGTTGGTAGCAAAGAATTAATCTAGCGAAGGCTAAGCCTTAAATTCTATTCTGTCTGTTTTCTTACCTATTTTTGACGTAAACGTGTATAAAATATATGTCAGTTATAAGATATCCATTTACGTAAAGTACATCGGTAATACCGTGCACTCGAGATAAATCATTGTACTATTTTTAATCGGTATTTCGCAAGAATCGATTAAATTTATTCTAGCACAGTAATATATTTTAAATCATATTTCATGAAAATGAAATAAATTTTAAAATATGAGTGAAGCAACGTATAAATAAGGATTGTAAATTTTATTTGGAAATTTTATATATTCATTTATTCGTATTTGTATTTATTAATATTAAAACGTGATAAGTATTCCATTCGTGATAGACAAATTATAATAAAAGAGATATAATACAGTCAGAATTTCCAATGAAATATCACTTCTGTTTAATTTTCTCTTCTTTTTTTTATGAAACAATGCAAAATATGTAAAAGATGTTAATTAATGCTAATTTTCAATATAAATAGAACAAGAGGAATATAAGAGGAACGTGGTAATCAAAGAGTGAAAGT
The DNA here is from genome assembly GCA_910591515.1 of Cerceris rybyensis. NCBI lineage: Eukaryota > Metazoa > Arthropoda > Insecta > Hymenoptera > Crabronidae > Cerceris > Cerceris rybyensis. The sequence goes on from OU342795.1 coordinate 13,422,275, forward strand.
GAGTAAGAAGTGTGCTCGATGTGTGCCTGCAAAATTAGCATATTTTTCAAAGCATAAAATACAGCATTCCGTGAAGCAGAAAAAAATGGAAACAGCTATCGTTCCATTTTTTTTTTAATCGATTGAGAGTTTTTAATAATCACAGAATATAGTTGTAGTTATAACAAGCATAAACAGTCTCGTTACATAAGTTGCAATTATCTGTGCCAATGGCGCCTTCCCAAAATAAAAATTTTAACGAATTTCATATTGAAGTGTTTCTCGACTTGTTAGTTATCAACTAATTAAAAATAGTTTAGAACTGAATTGAATAAAACATCGGTAAGCCAGTGTAATCGCGTCTAGCCACTCTACCGAAATGTATTTATAACTTTAATATGTCGTGCAAGCAAAATGTTTATCGGTATTAATATATTTTTTTAATCGATTCGATACGTTTGAAAATAAACTGGAAACAATTCGTTAAATGATACGAAATATTTGAAAGTATAAATTGTAACGTGTACATTTATGATATTTGTTGCAAGCCATGTTAGCAAAAATGTATTTGCAAATGAAACTGTTCTGCCAGGAAAATATTCATCGATATTAAAGCAATACTTTTAATTTGTTCTCTGTAAATTTTCACGTATTTTACAAAAATAAATTGTCAACAAATCATTAAAGAATGGGGAACGTTTAAAGAAATATAGGTACATATTTCCTATTCTCAGTGGAACAAGACGTCGATTTACAGACACATAAAACAGGATAGACGCACTCAACGCTTATTTTCAATTTTCTATTCAAAATGATTCCGGCTGCATGCGAATGGGAGCCACGTTGCCGAGTAAATGAAAATCCACCACTCTCGGTTATTGCTACATTACAGAAACGAGCCGCTGAATACCTCTCGCGATTGCGAAATCATTTTTCTTTGTACACGTTAGAGCCAGCGATGATTTTTAACGCATATAATACTACCGTTTCCCACACAGTACAGTTTGTTTGCTGTATTATTTATATTTGAAAAAATATATAATCGCGCATTTTTACGCGAATAACTCCTTCGACAGATTTCATTAAAAATTCTTTGCAACAGACAAAAATGCTACATATAAATGAAAATTATTAAATAAAACAGTAAATAGTGACATTAATAAATGCAAATAAATAATTACTTAAAAAAAGTATAAAGTGTGGATCACGTAGCTTTGAACATTTTTTTGAGTTAAGAATCAATTTTGACAGATGGAACAATTATTTATTTGGTTACATGAATATTGATATACATAAGGGCAGAGTAGACTTTTTCTAAAACAATTTGCAAGTATCTTCTTTTATAATTTTTTTTTTCTACAATTTTGATATCAACGAAATCTTTAATACTTCAAAAAACTTTTTACACGTAGGAGATTCTATTGTTTTCAAAACACTATTCAAAAACTATTTTTACGTTGTTAATGTAAGTAATAAATATTCGTGAAAAATTAATAAATATAGAATGCAATACACGAGCCACTTATTTTGAAAATGGCATAAGCTTTTTCAAAAAACTATCAAAAAAAGTCGAGATAATGGATAACATCAATTACAACTCATTATTGTCTCTACGTTTTCAAAATACAGTAAAAAGAACTCAGATTTAGTTAGAGGGAAATTTGCTAATTAACAATACAAGAAACATCCTTAATTTGAAACTGGTGTAAGCCATTTTATCATAATAAGGAATAGTAATTTTTCAACGACTACAATATTATTTATTGCGAGAAGAAAATTAACATCCAAGATATCAAATACAAGTATTACAAATTTCAAGGCTATAATACATACATCACATGGGAAACTTTTCACAGAAACACATCGAAAAAATCGAATTTCCATAGAAAATACTTCTCAGTAGTGATAGAACAAGGTTTGAAATCGGAATCATTGATAAGAAATTTAAATTTTTATCTCCTTATCCACCCTATCCCCACTAGTAATTAAAATTTATCAAAAGTTGACATAAAAAGGTATAAACACGTTAAAGTGCAAACTTTAAAAAAAAATTATTTATACTATTTTTAGTATAAACAATTTGCAAGATTAGACATACAATCTTTCTTATCGACCGTTGAGCAGTAAGTGTTCCTTTTATCAAGCGAATACAATTCCATCAAGCAAATGTATCCCCTACTTTTCCGAATGTAAGCGTCATATGTATGTTATCACAGATTGCCTCGACATATCGATATCTGGTTCTCCACGACTCATTTTGCGTTAAAGCCGCGTTAACGTACTCGTCCGGCTAACGTAATGACAACAATACCAATGATCACGTTGCATAGTGCGGTGATGAATCGTACCTCGTGACGAGATTAGCTTTGGGAGCAATCGGCGAAAACGCAATATTGCCGAATTGCTTCGATGTAATTCGCATTAAATTTTCGGACTGCTTCTGTCTCTGAATTTGTAACTTTCATGGTTTGAAATTTTCATTTGGTTTTAGAAAGCGATGTTTATTTGATGTGCTCTTAAATATTAGCTATTTCAAATCTTTTATTAAGTTAAGAGATGTAAATATTTTAGCCGTAATATTTTGTTAGTATGCTTCGTAATAAAATAAATAAAGTTTTGTAAAAGTAATGATTCTATTTGACTAGGTCCGGCTAATTTGGCACGGTCTCTGATACGTTATTATTAACATTCACTCGTTGCTACGGCTATAGTAAACAATAACATAAGAAGGGAGACAATTTCATTACGTATTATGATTAGTAACTATATAATAATAATGAATGTTTAGAAAGTACTTATTATTCCTATAAGTATAAGTATTGTTATTTCATGATATGGATTGTTCATAATTTTGTGAGAGGAATTTGTTGAATTTTTGTGACTCGTTTTTTTCTTTGCTGGAGATAAGTAATTGTCTGATTTGATTTCGGTTTCGGAATTTCACGATGATTTTGAAAATAAGTATTCTAAGATATCTGCTGTTATAATCGTTGACAAATTAAATTGAATGTGTTGCAATGGAGAATTATTTTAAGTTTATTTCAGTTAAATGATAATAGATTACAAAACTAATTCGGATATTGAAGGAATAAAATAAAGTTGATTAATATAAGTACATTGTAGATGATTAACACTGAATCTATTGACGATTAATACAATATATACAAAAATGATAAGTAAATACGTTAAATCACTTTCACTGTGCAAAATAGGAGAAATAGTATTAGAAATTGTAAAATTTTAATTTTTAGATTAACTTTAAAAATTTCTAACAGTTTTATAAATTTCTAAACCGAAGTTAGGAACTGTTCTAAAAAGCAATACAATATTAATGCTTTCACAAATTTCGCTCTAAACATTTTACCCTGAAATGATTAACATTCTACAGCAGGAATTTTAATTGACGTATTTGATTGTGTAATCCATCGAAGACTTTAATTATCGACATCATCAAATAAAATGAATATCTAACGACAGAACAATCCTAACTCAATTTCATTTAATTAAACGATAAATGAAGTATTTTAATAAATTTCATCACGAAATGACGAGAATAATTCCTGAGGATTGTTATTAATGATAAAATAAAAAATACAGACAGATTGAGAAATAACAACGTACATTTGCATCTTGAAGAAACGATGGTAAACAATGCGCATTTAAAACTGTACACGTCGAATAGATTTCAGTGACAGAAAGTTTTGGTGTTCTGAAAGTCTGTAAAGTGTACTGACAACGTCTTTAAAAGTCTCGAAGACCGGAAGAGAGCATTATATACATCGTGTGCTTAGAAATGCTAAAATCCAAAGGCAGAAAGTTAAAGCATACTACGAGTATTGACAAATAATACGAATATCAGAAGAACGTTACGAGAAAGTAAAACAATACGGGTGAGAGAGAGAAAAGGGGGAGTCAAACTTTAGTCCCTTCGAGCTTTCAAGACCTTCGGAACTTTTAAGAGAGCACCTACATTTGGAAGATTGTATTCGCTTGAATAACCCTCGAAGTAGTATCGAAAACATCGGTCGAAATTTGCTGAAACGAAATGACCGGTAAAATGCATGAATAACATGACCCTTTTCATGATATTTTTCAAAATTACTTTTATTCTTTTTTTGTAAATACCTATCGTATGAATAGAAAATTGGAGTAAATCAAATAAAATGCGACTGACACGTTCAATCGAGATCTCGAGATACGTCGTAACAGATTGGAGCCACCGTTAAACGTAATTTACTGAGATTATAAGTTTGTTAATACAACTTTTAATTGTACAGGATAAAGGAAAAAAGTGCTACGTAAAAAGTTAAAAAGATATGGTTTCCCCAACAGTATTCTTATTTATAAAAGCGTTTATATAATAACAGTAGTTAGTTGATGTTTTAAAAAGCTGCACAAAAGTCACATGCGATTATGACGCTCAATCGTGATCTTGAGATTGTCGTAATGAATTGAAGCAATTTTTAAATACATTGAGAACAAAAGTTTCTTATTGCAACTTTTAAATTGCACGGGATACAAGGAAACATTGATATGCAAAATTTGTTAAAAGTAAGTATTCCAACAGTATTTTCATTTTCAACTGTCCTTCTATGATAACAGTTGTGTTTATAAAATTGCATAAAAAAATGCCGAAATGTAGCTTCGATTCTCCAAATTCCCATAATTTTATTAATACCAAATCGCTACAAAATTGCATTAGAAACAAAATTCTTAAATACACATTTTTAAGGCATACAATGTTAGCATTAAAAATCAATTTAGATAATTTTCAAATAACACAGAAAATAATAAAAATTATTTGAATATCGTAAAACAAATAATAACGCTGAAGAAATAACAGCGCTCTCTGTAAATTCTGTTTTTTTTAACACCTATTCGCACCTAAAGTGCTCGAAACGCCCATCAAATTACGAAAGCGTCGAAAAGGTGTATCTTCGACTATAGAAATTAATTGCTCGTTTTGTAGGAATTAAAGGGAAGAATTAAAAATGAGAGATCATCGTCCGGTGAACATATTAAAACGTTCCCGGCTATTGGTTATCGATAATGAAAATTTCAAGTCCCTACCCTTTCGCGTAGCTTTGTGATAATCCGAGAACTATCGAACGTCCGACCGTAGTTTTATAAAGGGCGGAGTGTAGTAAACCGAGATGTTATCGTTAAAGAGGAATATTTCTTTTGAAAATGTCACTGAGAGTATTATATTTTAAGACGCGATCTAACAAGAATTTGACGACAACGTGGAAAGCGAACGATGTCAATAATGTTCGAATTTCGTTCCTGGCAGATTTCTACAACTTGTCATGCATTTTAATATCCGATAAGCGAACACTGTGTGTCTACTAAAACTGTCGATATTCCAATAATTTTCGCCGTTGGAATATTCGATTAATGTATGCTCCGAGTGCTCGTAATGCGCCAAATAATATTATTCGCGTTATTGAATATCCGTCTAATTGCTAATTCATGATTATTCCAACGCTCTAATGAGAGATATGCATAAAATGCTTATTTCCAATGATTTGGAAGTCGATAAGACATTGATGTTTTACAATTCAGGAGTTATTTTATAGAACTTTTCGTCATTTAAAATCCTTATTTGGTTGCAAATATCGGTTTAAATATTTCTGCATACAATATTACTTTTTCAATAAATAAATGAATTTTAGATGTATCAAAGTGGAGAAACTGACTTGTCCTGAACTAATTTCTGCTCAGAAATTTTTAAAACTGTTAGAAATTTAAAATTTTGAAATTTAATGTAATAATTTATAATTAAAAATTTCTAATACTGTTTCTCCTTTAATTTTCTACGTCTACTTTGCACAGTAAAAGCGATTAAACGTATTTATTTAGCATTTTTAAATATATTGCATTAATCGTGGGTAGGTTTAGTGTCAATCATAATAAATGAAATGTAAATGCGGATAAACATTTCAGAAAGACACTGAAGTTAATCTCGAAATAGACATTAATCATGAAAAATTATTTTTCCTCCAGGAAGTATTTTCAAATTATCGTAACACAATTTGGTCGATTTAAAATCAGTTACATTAGATTTAAACATGTTTTGACGGAAAAAATATACAAAGACGAAGAATAAATATAAAATTTGATAATGAATTTTATTTTATAACTGTTTGGTGATAAATGATTCAATTTGTAAACATTACTGTCACTAAGACGACGCGACGTTACGAATAATTAAAGTGTATTTATAATGTATTACGATTGTTTGACAATGTTCACTGTATAATTGCAAATATCACAGTATAATATGTAGGTATAGAAAGATATTCAAAGTATTCATGTGACGTGAATATTCATACGTCCGTACTATTTTATTCCTGTCAGAAAGATCCGATAATTTCAACGCGAAGTTCGCTACGATTCTGTTCTCAGAACTCAGTGAAGTTACTATTTGAGATAGGAAAGAGATTTTATTTTGTAGAAGATACTTCCTCAGCAAAATTTCAATGTACTTAAAACTTACAAATATTGTTGCTTTTGATTGTACAATTACGTAACACTGTTATTCAATTATTTATATTTTAATGGAAATATTGTTCTAGCTTTATTATAAAAGGATTTATCGCAGATTATTGTTACTACTTTAATCTGTTTTATTTCTGAATTTTTTAAAATGTGAATATTAACTATGAGATCCACAATATTATCATTTTGAAGGATTTATTAAATTACGAACAATTTAAAGCGTTATTTGGAAGTTATCACCCCATTTTAAACTCTGAAATTGACTACCTCACTTAAATATTTCAATAATTATACCTCGCATCAAATATCTCTCGGCGCCCTTGTTTTTATAATCTCCGACATAATTAAATTCGAATTAAATACTACTTTTATATGCAATAACAATTAATAATTCACTCAAATATCACAATAATTATGCTTCCTATGAAATATTTTCAACGATAATTATTTCCACGATTTTCTAATAAGCCTTTTATCAAAATGCTATTTCTATTGAATCTCAAAATGATAATTTGGATTTCGGAACAATTATTATTTTTACAATAATCCCTTAAATCCTTGCCGCATCTTTTCTTTACTGGCATTCTATATCATTTAGTGAATTATCTTGCAGGATTAAAAATGATTAGTAGTCACTTCTATATCGTATGTTTTAAAATAAAACTGAAATATGAAAATAACATTATACTGCCTCCCACCATTAATTTTTTCAATTAAACAATGTCTAAAAAACTTCAAACTTCCTTACTCCAATTTCAACACTAACTCGTAAGACACAATGGATTAAATAAATATCTATTTTAACCCCTTGTAACCCAGATCATAAATTCTAAAATAAATAAAAACCGAACTATCAGAACTAATTTGCAGTAATATACTAATTAGCGGCATCTCTGCATAAGGTGGTGTATTATTTCGATAGTATGTTATGTAGCAGTGATGATACAATGAGTTAAAAGGGAATAAATATGGTCCTTATGGCATTTGTAAGATCGTTTTTAGTTTGTTACAGAAATGTCACAAGGGGCTACAAGGGGTTAATACCACTTTTTACAAAGCTAAAACATTTAAGTGTCTTCCCGATAGTTTCTTGTCCATTTAAATACAACTGAAACACAGTACTTATTTTGCTCACTAAATGATACCATTTTCAACAAAGAATTCCGATACTTTTATTGAAACTGTAACCAACTTTGTTTGTCTATTCTATCCACGTTCCATTCTCCTCGTCGAGATCGTGCCACAGTCATTTATTTATTCGTCCTCGCCATTTAACCTTTCGGATATTCGTGATTCGCTCGCAGCACATGGTTTCCTCCTCCTCGTCCTTCTCCTTCTTATCCTCCTCCTCCTCCCTCACTGCCACAGTGAATACGTGCATTATGTATGCAAGGGCAATCAATAAGTACGAAATATCTCATTCGCCTCTGGGACCAAATGCATGCGAGAATTATCGATATTTACATTTCGTGATGTACTAAGGAGATCGTCGAGAATTACTGTATACTTAGGGGTGATTTTATGAATTAAGAATACTTACTGTTACTTAACACTTTACCGATAGCCTATTAATAGGTTTTTGGGCCCAAGGCTTTTTGAGTTTTAACTTATTAATCCCTTACCCTACGATTCCTTTTGTAACCGAACGCGCAATTAGTCAAAATTAATTGTTGCAATAATAATAATTATTATAATAATTATACAATAGTAATTACTATTGCATTACAAATAGCCTATTAATAGACTTTTGGGCCCAACCCTTTCTGAGTTTAAACTTGTTAATCCCTTGCCTTTCGATTTCCTTTGTAATGCAACAGTAATTGTTATTGTATAATTATTATAGTAATAATTATTATTGCAACAATTAATTTTGAGTTACTGCGCGTTCTGTTACAAAATAAATCGTAAGGTAAGGGATTAATAAGTTAACCCTTTTAGTGCCGGACGACGATATATCGTCGTTAGTAATAGTGCTAATATTGAGCATCGAAGGGTTAATATTCAGTTTTCAATATGACATCAGTAATTTAATGAGAGATACTTGTAAATACACAGTTTATGCTTTATATTGCGCGTTCTATTTAATAGCTATCGCCAAATGATAATTTTTTTTATTCACAACTACATTTGTCATTAATTCAATCAATTTTTTCGATCGGCGCTAAAAGGGTTAAAAATCCAAAAGCGTTGGGCCCAGAAGTCTATTAATAGATAATCTTTCACTGATTTCCGATATATCAGTATAAATTGACGGAATATCAATAACATAGACCTACTTTCAACATGGGCTGACCTACTGATATTTCCAAATTTACAGATTTTGGAAAACTTAAAAATTTTCTATTCCATTCAGTGCGTCTAGTCTGCCACATGTTATTGTAAGACAAGGTGTTAATCGGTTGCCACAGAGATTAATAAAATTGTTATTTATCATTGCGGTTTATTGTGCCAAGGACTCAGTGACGAGAATTTGTAATTTATTAAGAGATATCGGTATAAGGGAAGTATTTGCGGCCAAGTGACCGATGAGAAATTGATAACATGTTGAAAAATTACCGGTCGGTGAAGTGTTGAGTTTTGAGTAATAGGGGAAAGTGAAAAATTAATTTTGCTGTAGAAAACTCCTGGTCCTACAGAAAACTAATTTAGAAACTATGTCTTTAGGTATTTTTGACTGTTTTGAAGATTGAGAGAACTATTAGTAATAGCGAAAGGGTGCAAATTTAAGTCTTTGGATAGGGTAGGAATCATTGGAGACCTTATCATGAAATTGTGTATTTTACATTAGAAGTAACGGAGTAAGTTAAAATTACGAGTTGCCACTTTCTTTTTTTACAAAAAATCATCTTTAAGGGGAACTATTTAAAATTATAATGTTAGGGAAACCGGAAAATAATTACGTTTTTTTACATTAAATCCAAACAAATAAATTTGTAACAAGTTTTTGGATTTAATTAATGATGTAATCACTCTCGGTATGAACAACGTTTTGACAGCTAGTGTGTACCACTTTCAATGTCCGAAGGATAAAAATCATTTGGTTTTTAAGCAATATATCTGGAGAAATGACGTTACTTTCCGCCTACTACATAGAGTAATTAAAAGTTGAAAAATAACAAACAAAGATAGAAGATTAAACATCTTTCGATGATAGAAATAAATGATGTTCCAATAATGAAATTTGTATATTTTGTTATGGGCGCAATCTAATTGTGGTTTTAAAATAATTACAATTAGTACCTCTATGTATCTATGTCTTTATCTTGCCGTTCTATTTTCTCACTATTACAAGCTAGTTTGAGTTAAGAATGAAAGATTCTTAATTACGATAAAATACTCTGATTAATGGTAGAATATGTTGCCAAGCTAAACGATTTAACGTTTTAAGCAGATTAAGAAAATTGCTTGAAGTCAATCCAGCTGGCACTTGAGGTGAAAAGATTACAGCAAAGAAAGATCAAGGTGATCTTAGTGATACAAATTTCCCTCTGATTTCCATAATGAACATATTCCTCAAGACTCAAACCACAGCTTGCAATTTTATCAATATATGCAGACATCCGAGATAATTAAGCAAGAAATTAAAAGACTCATTAATCCCAATATATCAACGATCCTGTCAAATAAATATTCAAAATTAACTCAATATTATCACACTACGAGATGTGTATAAAATGCTGATTTCTAATGGTTTGGAAGTCAGTAAGACGTTGAAGTGTCATGATTTAGGAGTTATTTTATAGAAATTTTCGTTATTTAAAATTCCGACTTGTTTGTAAATATCAGTCTAACACTAGAAGCTAGTCAAAATGACCAGTATACAATTTTTTCCAAAAATTCTATGGGTTCATGAGAACGCCATAAAATAAATATTCTTCCTCCATCGTGTAAAACATAAATTACCGAATCTATCTTCTTCTCCACGTCTTAATTTTCCTTGCTTTCTCAAAGCTTTTCTTGCTTTAGCCCTTTGCACTCTGAGCCATCTCTAGCGTTATCTATTAGCAACTTGTCAACACTTTACTATTTCCTATTTTGTGTTATTTCAATAGAAAAATTCAGTTAAACATAGATTTCTCAAGACTTTAAGGTGCAATAAGTTCATATCCTCTGTAATCTATTATATAAAGCTCAAATATCACTGACTGACTCACTCACTCATCACGAAATCTCAAAAACCACAGAACGGATTGCAATGAAATTTGGAACATACCTTCCTCTTGGGTCTTAGGTGCTCAATAGGAAAGGGTTTTGAAAAATTCGAAATTTTAGGGGGGGTTTTGGGGGGTTAAAGTATGGGCAAACTCATCAACGCAGAGCCGAAACTACTTGACCTAGAAACTTGAAATTTTGCATGAGTGTTCCTTCTAGGGTATAAGGGCCCACTACAAAAGGATTTTTAAAAATTCGAAATTTTAAGGTTTTTTTTTAGTTTCGATTAAATCGTAGCGAAGCACGGGAACTTTCAGCTAGTTACTAATAAATTCGACGGTCCCGTCAGGTGGGACATCGGAGTGCAAAGGGTTAAAGTACATATTTAACATATTTAAATATAATAGAATTCACGCTAGTAAATATAGTCTTAAAATAAAAAAATTCTTACTGATTTGCAAATATCATACTATGAAAAATTTAAAGCAATCCATTCAAAAAAATGTAACATGTATCAGACCCAATTATTTTTCTCTCCCCCTCTAATTTTTTAAAATATAAAACTATAAACAATAACAAATTAATTGTTGCAAAGGAGAATTTACTAGCAACATTTCCCTGTTAATTAACCGGCGGAAACTAAGGACAACCGTTACGAGCATTTCGTTCATCGAAATCGAAGGCCCATTCAACGAAAGAAAAAGGTCATCTGAAAATAAAGTAACAGCGAACGTTAGAAGCGAGAAACACTTTCGATTCTATTTCGACGAGGATTTCACTCGGACGCGTTCTCTTGTCCTAGGTCATGTATTTACGCGAGGTGTTACGGTGCCGAGTGAAAATGAGGTTGGATAGAATCCGAACACTTTAAGAAGGTTAAACAGATACAGATTCCGATCCCTCCTTCCTTGACGGCACTCTCTTTTGCTCCGGTGTTTATAATACGCGTCGGCCCGTATCTCCGTGTAATCGATTGTGAGAAAGGAACTCGGTTGCACCACCGAGGAGCGTTTTATTCCCCGAGTCACAGGACCCCTCCGTTTTCTTCGCTCGGGACGTTTTCTTCTCGAGATTAATGGATAATCGAGGACCATTACCCTTCGACCGTACTTAACATTGTCGAAGCCTTTTCTAGTGAAATGTCCTCGTTTTTGTTGTGTCCTTCTTCGAGGAATGACGTTTTTGTTGAATACTACTTTTTTTTTCCTTCACTACGTCGTCCTACGACGCTCGTTTATGTGCGGAATTAACTGTTGCAACGATAACGAAGGGAGGCTTTGTGTAACGGGTAAGATTTCCAGATGGAATTAGCAACTGAATTGACTCTGTGATTAATTCTGGAAGGATATTGAAGGAGTCGTTTAATTCTGTTTCCCTGGGATTATTGATCTAATTGTTCAACGGTGTAAAATTCATTTTGGGTAATTTTTTATGTTTGTTTGCTTTTTTTTTATTTGAGGATAGAAATAATTATAGGTATTTACAGATATATCAGTAATTTCGACTACCTTGGTAGTTCTGCCTTTAAAATATTAAAAGCACCAAGCCCATTGCCAATTTGTTTTAAAAATTCCTTAAATTGTCAGGAGAGTCGCGCAGTAAATATTTCACTTCTATCTTCTATTATAAATCTTAAATTACTTAAATAATCATCTTTTTCATCTCGTGATCTTTCTTTTTCCAAAGTACTTATACAATGTACCTAAATATGATATAACGTCGATAGTTTTAGTGTTAACTGCCGCAGGAAATCTACGTAATTTAATATTTGACGAATATTTGACGAACAGAGGTATTGTAAGCAAGCTAATTGTAGGTAGAATTATTCGATTCTGCATAATTTTGACCTTCAATGCTCGGCGAGCAGTTACAAGCTCGATTCGTTACAACTCGACTGAATCTAAGGACACTTGCGTATTACCACAACTTTAACTGTTTTAAGCTTACAATTAATGGCATCTCACTTTACCATCTTTTATGATTTGATTATTTGTGGCAACACTTTGACTTTTTTACCATTTGACACAAAAATAATAAATTACAAACTGCAATTTGAATGATGTAACTAATCACGATGAACGAAACATTTATTTTTTGGAAATTAGCAAGCTCAATGCAGAAATAATTATATATTTTATTATGTTTTGTTGTGTGTATTATAAAAATTGATGATTAGCCCTGACGTTTAAAATGTACCTTAACACTAGATCTACTGACCAATTCGATATATTTCAAATTATCAAATAAATCTGTCCCAATTAAGTAAATAAGTAGAACCGAAAACTTGATCGATTCAATCACTTACAGCCTTCAAGATAAATGTAAAAAATCAAAAAAGATATAGCGTTAAAAGTTTTCAAAAAATTTAGTGCAAGTAATTTTAACCACCTTGGTAGATTACTACTGCTTTAAGTTGCTGGTATGTAGAACCATAACATATACCGAGTGTTAAAGGTTAAATTCGCCCACGTTCTCGTTGTCGTTGACATGGCACAAATGAATAGCATACTGACTTTAATTAAATAGAATTTAATGTCAACGTGTCAATCTTAGATTTATCCCGCACTCAAAACAATTGTTTCCATACCTTTTGAAAAAATTATTCATCATCAAATTATTAGGTATCTGTTTACATTTATAATAATTAAGATAGCTTCAATCTTCCACCTTGATCCTAGAAAATTATTATATTAAATATTTTTCCCTCGTTTCTCGATACATGTACCTGTTATAATAAATTTAAATATAGCAGACTATTCGGCGGTAATTCTAGCGTTGAGGTTCTCGAAATTCCTCAAAAGTTTATCAAATCGGGGGACTAAAACTCGACATTGTACGTGTTAACGATCACTGGAGTGAAAAAATAAAAGACATCGAAAGCAGGCCGATGGAGGAAACGAGCCGGTCGATCAAAGAGGCCGTAGATTGGAGCGAATTCACTTTATTACTTCATGAGTAAGCAAGAGACGAGGGAAGCGAGCAGTTTATCGAGAATTACTGTGATAAATAAGTCGAGGGCAGCCGGTGGAAGAGGTTACGACGAGAGGAGGGCTGCACGAGGAGAATGATCTCCACGGATTCTACTGGTAATGTGCACCGTATGTGGGTGCATCTCTAACGTGCATGCCTATGCATCTGCACGCTCGATTATGCGTGTCGATGGAAGCCTACGCACATGCCTCAACGGATTTCGTGAGAATTTAATTAAACAATAATTAATGATTTACGTAGACCATTCCGCACGAGTTTTCTTATTACGATTGTGTGCTTATCTTCATTGATGTTCGTCGTCTTTGATGATTTTTGATATAATAAATTTAACACTAGATTTACCAGCGTGAAATCTACTATATTTAAATATGTTAAATATGTACCTCAAAGCAAGGAAAATTAAGATGCGGAAGAGATGGTAGATTCGATAATTTATGTTTTATACGATGGGCAAAGAATATTTATTCTACGGCTCTCTCATAAACCCGTAGAATTTTTGGAAAAAATTGTGCACCAGTCATTTTGACTGGTTTGGTAAATCTAGTGTTAATAGAGATTTTATAAATTGTAGTTTTAGAAATTGCAGATGGAATTTTTGAATTTATGCACATAATTCAGTAAGTCTTAATATTTGGTAATATGAATGTTTCGTTTTCTATAGTTTAACCAGTTAACTGTGGCAAATTTCTTTTGAATTTTGGGTCACGAAAATCGAATTATGAGCATAAATCTATTTCAAATTATTTATACCCTTTAGTTATTCGTTTTAATTCGAAATGGCCTTAAAATATTCCAAACATCTTGAAATTTACGAATATATTTTAGTTTTCGTCAAAATTATAATTTAAATAACCAGTGGTAGCTTTTACGCATGACGAGTATACTCGTCAAACACAGCTAACTCGTTAAGCTTATGTAAATTTTCCAAATCAGCGATTTTTTTTATGGAATTCCAAACCGAAATGTTCAGTTGAATTGATGCTAGTTTTTTCATAGTAAGGTTTCATAATAATTTTTTTTTCTGTCTATTATAAATTTGGAGCACTTTAGTATTATATGCTGAATTGCTAGAGTTTCAGGTATAGAATTGCATGTATCTCTGTTAAGAAATTCAGAGATAAATTCATGACACCGATATAAATTTACTGTACATCGCATAAGTTTATCTAATAATACTCGCATATTTTTCCAAGCACTAAATAATTGCAACGAATTACAGCAAAATTATAACGAAGGATGTACCATTGTTATTACAAATTTATCCGCAAAAATGTATAAGCCCAAAAAGGTTCAAGCAAGCCACTGATTAAAATAAATTCCAAAATCTATATAACATATTAAACCTAGATCTACCACTCCAGTTAAAACTCCTGGTTCTTAACATTTTTTTAAATATTGGAAGCTAGTAACTCTGCTATTCCCTCATTCCTCTCTCGTTCCTTTTTTCCATTATTCCTTCCCTTTTAACATATTCATCTATTACTTATAAATATAGTACAATATTCAACAATAGTTCTGACACTAACACAGATATACATCCCATATCAAAGAACAAAAAAATCATTCTCCGCATTCAAAGAAAAACCATAAATAACGACAAGTAAATTAAATCTACTCGACCTGCCACTCTGTAAAATTCATACACGATCATTATCGCTTAACACTAAAACTACCATCGTTGTGTCTAATAAAATTTAGATATACTTAAGAAGCAGTTTGTAAAAAGAGGAAAGAAGTGGTAAATAAATGATTCAATAACTACTTTAAGTCTTATAAAAATACAAGTGGCATAATTACTTCATGATTCCCCTATCAATGCAGAGAATTTAAAAAAAATTGTAAACCGATCATTTTGACCGCCTTGGTACGCTTAGTATTAAAACAACCTAAGGCAGCGAATTAAAACTAGAACTACCAAACAAGTCAAAATGGCTTACGTTAAATTTTTTCCAAAAATTCTCCTATCTTATATGAGAATCATAGAGCAAATATTCTACGGTTTATAAAACACAGATTTCCGAATCGATCATTTTTTCCACCGCTTGATTCATGTTTTTCCAAACTGCCTATTTAACAAATTAAAATATAATAGATTTAATGCCGGTAGCTTTAGTGTCAAAGCTATGAAAAATAACATAGCTCTCCAGAATTTCAAAAGAGTTACATTGCATTTCAATACATAAATTAAAATGATAAAAAATAGAAAATATAAAACACTAGTAATTTAACACTAAACGTACTGAGCCGGTCAAAATGGCGGTTCCAAATTTTTCGAAAAATTATCTAAATTAATAGGGTAGCCACATATTGAAATACAATAGATCTAACTTCGGTAGTTTTAATAATTTGTATCGCCCCTTAGAATCAATCGAAATGACATCTGACAATTCGCTTCGTTATATTAGATAAATAAAAAGCTAATCAATTAATGCTCAAGCACTGATCTACTCGTGTATGTGTAACCGCATCATTGAAATTTACACGTGCCACAAGTTAGTCCCGTGTGCGAATATATACGTGCGTGCACACTGTACCGTTTATATCCACATGCATGGTCATACATACAACCATGCGTGCATGTGCATAGGTGCAGCATGTTCTCATACAATGAAATTCAGGGTTGCAGAAACGGCAACGGTGGGTTGGACGGGATGCAGCAGGCGGTGCATATAGCCACATAGTCGGCCGTGGCGGTCAAAGCTTACTGCACTGTCACACAAATATGACACCGAGATCGAACGGAATTCAATACTGGCTTGAAATTTGTAATCAGATTGACGGCGAATTTCCGATGAATCGTGACAACATCATCTACCTATGTAGAGGGGATGGAGAGAGACTCGAATGACAGATGCAAATGTAATCCAGGTTCCGTTGCATATATTATTTCACTTTGGGCCGCGATTTATCGTGCCGCTTTGTGATATGGGGGATATTATTGTGATGGTATGCCCCCGTTGGACGATATGCTCCTACGGATTTTTACGTATTAATTTAATACTATACAGAACGCTTGGTGTACCGTTAAACGGAGACCGGGGAACTTTCGTGTTTTGAGATATGTCTCTTTTTGTGTTGGAATAAAACTGCGGCTCGTAAGTGGAATATATGGACACTGAGAACTTTGGGGTATTTTTACTTTGGTTTTCAGGTCTTTTTGCGAGGGTGTTTTTCCGCTTGTTGAGCTTTTCAGTGGCATATCTATTGTTTTTTTTTTTAAGTTTCTTTACTTTAGAATTATGGTTTGAGCGTGTGCGTTTTTTGGATTAAATGTTTCAGAGTCTAGACTGTTTTTACGAAGATTACAAACAGTTCTTAAAATCCTAAACGTGTCGCTGTTTTGTTTTTAATTCGGGCAAAATGTGTATCGGATAACGAGTTAGAACGACAATACATGTCACGTACATATAGAATGCTTCCGATGATAATTTGTCTATAATTGTGATAGTAAAAAATAAATGAATAGTTACAATTATTTTTACATTACTTCAAATACATTATTAGCATAGTTTGTATTTCATTAGAATAGTATGTTAACACTAGATTTGCGGAGCCAATTTGGCTCTTTCAAAATTTGATTACTATATATATAATATATTGGTTGGTTAATTTTTTAATAACAAATCATTCATTTAAAATGACTTTATACTGTTTTGTTTGGAAGAAACCTTAATTTTCTTGTATGAATGAAATTAGCTCACTTCAGAAAAATAGGTATGTCAACATCCGTAAATCTAGTGTTAATATTAGAACCACGAAAGCTGAAGAACGCTACTTTTTTTAAATAAAAACTGCTGCTTTTAAAAATTCCTTGAAATTATAGAAAAACAGTAGAGTAGATATTCCACGTGGCTTTTATAATACAGAAATTACTTGACTGATCATCTACTGTGTTGTTTGATTACTCTTTTTTCAAAATGCTCGTTTAACATACTTAAGTATGACATACTTAATGCCAGTAATTTTGATATTAAAGCCATATTTCAGTAATTATACAATTCATTAAAAAATACTTTACGTCACTGGATTTAATAATTCGTAGGAGTCTTTCAAAGAATTTTTCTATTTCAACAATTTTACATTTTTCGTGTTTTACTATACCGAATGGTCGATTAAAAATTTAGTAATTCTCGTAACTATTTAAACAATCAGTATCCAATTAATCAAGAAGGCAGATACGGATTTTTTATTAAAATTCACTAATTCTTTTTTAAATTCCACAAATTCAAAACGTTAAAATTTCTTTAGTTTTGCATACTTTCCTGTAGAATAAATTGCTCGTAAAATATACTTTCAAAGTAAACACGTTGCTAAGTATACACAAGTTGAATTCATCAGACGTAAAAGATTGAATCGATTAATTTTCTTATCACTCTCCGTTTCCTCTTCTCCCGACATATTTATCCGATACCATTAAATACAGTAGATTTATCCTCTACAATGCCAGTGTTAAGTGAATCGTAGAAATACCAATTCAACTCTCTAAAAAAAACAGTGCGCAAAAATCCCAACTGCTTTTTGCGACCGCGGTAACAAGAAATGCATTCATTGCGACTGATTAGATTTCTCGTTCGTTCTAACGACTTGAAATTCTCATTGCGAGTTAACACGCTGTGCGCAATCCCCGAATTAATTCTTTTTGTCAACGTAACGAGTTAACTCGTCGTTTGCGCTTTACCGGTTGGAAACGTCACCGTGTGTTGTTCTTTCGAATTCGAGCGCGCTTTATTCCGTCGACATCAAAATGTTCCATCATTGCGCCTTACTGCGACCTACAATTTCATGTTTCGGATCATTTACGAAGCAAATCTTTTTTTTATTTAGGATGAAAAATCTTATTGCTGAGTAACGTAGATTCGTCATCTCTGTAAGATATCCTCTTTACTATTATTTCTAAAAGGCGTCGCATGAGTAGGTGAATAGCATGATGTATATGAATATTTATGTATAGATATACACATGTGGAGAGAGAGAAAGAGAAACCAGCGATAAAATGTCTCCGTTTCATATATCGCAATATTTCCTAGCGTATTTTTCTCTGCGGGACAATTTCTTCCTTCGAACAAAATTACTACCTTGTAGAAAACTAAAAAGGCATGTTATTAGTTGTTTGACAACCACATAAATCAATTGAAGAACATTATTCCTTGGTATTACGTTAAATATTTCAGATATCTATGATGTTATAAGATATATTTAATATGAAATTAATATTGACAGATTTGACGCATAGAGTTAACGTTATTCCTTTGCAGTCCTATGTCGAGCTACTCGACATAGATTTTTACTTCACTTTATTCTCTAACGTTTTAATATCGACTTTTCAATTTCATAATGATTTTGTAATATCACATAAATGTACGTCAGAATGTATAGTTATCGCTGTCATTTAAAAAAAATGATATCCAGTGATAGAAAATATTGGGAAATTAATTTCATTTACTTCACTACGAAATTGACAAAATAATTCGGACCGCACAGGGTTAATATTAATATTTCAAATGGATCATCGTTTCATAATAATTTGTTAATATAACAAATAAATTGGTAATATTCTGTGAATTTCAAAAATGTTTTGAAATTGTACCATTGTTTATCTGGAAATAATTAATATTTGGATAATAATCCATTGTAATAAGCAATGGTCGTGCCATACGAAGTCAGATTAATGGATTTAATGGAATGAAAATTTGTAATTTGTTGTGTCATTAACGAAAGTCCGTTTTCTGAGTTGTTTCCTGTATCAAATTGGCAATTTAGTGTACCTTTTTCGGGAAAATGTTATCATTAGTTTGTAACCGGTCAACTGATCGTTTACGGTAAGAGTAGATATACCGAAAATTCCTGTATGGTTTGTGTTAATACTGGATCCACCGTAGGATCGAAAAAAGAAAGCTAGCAAAAGGAATGCGAATGCCAGGCGGCTCTGATTCACACATTCAAATCGGATATTTAACCGCAAAATGAAGAGACTGAATGAGTCACGTCGAAACTAATTATAAGTGGAAAAAGGTTAAAGTGTCGGGTCCATCTTTTTAACATCTCACAACATATAACCATACCAAGCTGGTCACTGAAAGACTTGTTCCAAATTCTTTGTAATTATTCCTCAAAATAGGGTTTTTCTCTCCTTTATTTTTTTCTTCCAAAATGTTTATTTAAAATAAGTTTTTTATTATCGCTAAAATTTTTAACTCTAAAACAAGGGCGGTCAAAATGACCGATTCCTAACTTTTTCTAAAGTTCCTCAAAATAGGGGAGCCATTGAGTAAATGTTCCGCTCCAATCTTATAATGCTTAAATTATTTAGTTAATCATCTCATTAGCCTCTTGATTTCTCATTTCCCAAAGTACTTTTTCAGTACTTAGGTAGTAAATAAGTACAAATCAGGTTCAGTACGTAGTACTTAAAGTAGCTCTAAAGTTAATGTAATTTATAATAACTCTATATTTAATATATTAACCCTAGAGTTAATATTTTAAATATACTAGATTAATCATCGGTAAATCTAGTGTTAACAGAATGTTAAATTCGCTGTATTAAAAATTATTTGAAAGGTACGTTTAATCGAGCTATTAATACACTATCGATGAATCGCTTATTCAAAGTGGAATTTAACAATGGGAAGAACAATGAACGATGGATCATCGAAAGACACAGTCTTCGGATTTCGTTTCCTTTACCGGCGTTATTACGAAATGTATAAAAGAATTTATTTCCGTCGGTGGGTCACTTTAGAACATTAGTATTCGACAGTGACGGAACGACTTGACTCAATGAAAACCCTGAAAATCCCAAAAGAGTTTCAAGACGGAAGCCGTTAGAATAAAAGGAGAATTACGTAAAAGGACGTAATCGATACGTTCGTACCATCTGCTTCTGGAGTTCTCCAGCAGTTCTTGTTTCTACCTACTCACATTTATTCTCTGCTCTTTACACCCAACTACTCGTGATATACTCTGAGTGACCGTTGAAATTGTGATGCATGGGAAAATCGAGGAGAATAGATGTTTTCTGCTGTTTTGTAAGCAATTGGCGTTGTATTATTATTTTTGAATTTATGATTAATGATCCTTAATCTTCTGCCGTGTGATTTCTTTCGTGATTGTATGAGCAACTATTCAGAATTCAATTGAAGAAATAAGGATTTATCGGTGATTCTTATGGTGACTGCCATGGGGGTCACCGGTGACTTGCGCTATTGAATTCAATGAAATTTCATATGACATTTCAATTGTACTATTTAAGAATTTTCGAACACATCCAGCATTTGTGTCTTTAAAGTTTCTAATTTATGAAGACGGAATTTTAAGAGGAAAAATATCACTACAGTAGAAATGATAAAACTAATGAAATATTAGTGGAGTTCAACATGTTAATGAAATGGAAATAATTTGATCGTGTTATATTCTACTAATAGTGTGTGATATTATTTTTGTACATTATTATATATTTGCCAGCATGGTTATTGTATGTTTATATAATTTAACAAGACATGGTTGTGTGTGTGAATGACTTCTAATTTCTAGCATTTGACAAGCTTCTAAATTTCCTACTCCATTTAACGTAACGGTAGTGTCACACTTTATTGTGGGTCGAGATGTTAAAGATTTAGTTTACAAGATTGTTTCAAATATACAAATTTTATTAAAGGAATTTTGTTTGTTTGATGAAAATTTGGTGTATTAGTTGGAAATTGGTACTTTAGTGTTGGAGTTCTATTGAAGAAATTTCAATTATCGTTGTTGAAAAAACAATTTTGTAATCATTATTGTAGTTGTATTTTTGAAACTATAATTATCGTCTTTTGAAGTAGCACAACTTGGGGAAATATTTGAAATACGAGAATATGATGTAAAAAATGTTGTATAAACGTCAGCAATTATGTAAACTGAAAAACCGAGAGAAATATTATTTGTGGAACACACATTTTCCATACATTTGCAGTAAATTAATGTTACGTTTGAATTTTTCGGTTTTTCATTACCATCATTTGCAAAATTGGTTTAGTGAAACGAGTAAATGAATTGCGCAAATACGAGATTGAAAAAGCAAATACTCATTGAATAAACATGAGTAGGACGTTGAAAATGTATTTAACAGTAATTGAAAAATTTGCAAAATATTTAAAGTTTATATTAATGTAAACATTTCAATTTCCAAATAATTTTCGCAACGAGAATCATCAATATTCGTTTATCATAGAAGCTTTACCAAATAAAACTTTAAGTTTATCACACACGACGAACATACCATCTACATTTTTATCATATTGCACAATGTAATACATTTAAGACATATTCCGAACATAATCTAAACAGATGACGGAAAGACCGGATTTTCAATATTCGTATTTCGCCCTGCTGTATTTTTCATATTAAAAATTTTCATTTTCCTTTTGCGTCATTAGCAATTTAAAACTAAAGAAATTACAAATTTTATTTCCATCTTGAAATATTTTTAATCCAATTTAAAAGAATATATATAAGTATAATTATAAATATATATATTATATATTAGTATTAGAAGTATTACTTGCAGTTAACAAACTTCCCTCAGCAAAAACTACAAAACATACAACAAGGATAAAAATAATAACATCATCGATATCAATACGTATAATCTGACCGCTATAACTAATAATTATTAACCACAGAAATCCCAACTATCATTAAACAAGTTTATACAAATCCGACAAAAACAAATTCAAGCACGCAATCCTATACATTTCCTCGGTAGCTTTGAATGCTAAAAACAATTTGATAATTGATATCCGACCTGACCTAAAAACCATTCGCATAACGCCGTACATCCATTCCGCGTTTCGTGTCTTACGCGAGTGCAGCACGCATCTTGTTTTGCATTAATTATTGTCTGAGAAATCTGCGGGCAGGTATTTGTATAGGAGGGCCGAGTATTTCTGTTTCAGGTGAGGAGGACACGGTGAGGGGTGATGGCCGAAAGAAATGCATTCGAGGCATGTAATCCGTTTATATTCCCCGTGACTGGCCGTTCTCTCATCAGTCCCTGTTACACGAGGACGTTAAAGCCGCATTTACACCGCACCGATCTGCAATTCCAGTTGGCAGTGTTGAGTAGCGTTTGCATCACGCAACTCTCCGAAATTAGTTGATGGTATCGAGTTCTACCGATAGTATGCTAATTGGCAAAGTCATTTAACAGTATTAAGCTACGTTTCTAATGTGTTGATTTGTGTGGAAATCGGAAAAGGTAGTTGATTACGTTAAACCATCGTATCTACCGCGGTAATTGATAAAAGCAATTGAAGATATTAACCCCTTGCCTTACGATTTCTATTGTGACCGAATGTGCAATGACTTAGAATTAATTATTGGAATAACAATCCATCACTGATTTTCAATATACCGGTATAAGTTAGCGCAATATTAATAGCACAGAACTAATTTCAACGTCTTCTGACCTACTTATATATTCAATTTAATAGTTTTTGGAAAACTTCAAAATTTTTTGCCCCATTTACCGCCTCACGTGTGTCACACGTCATTGTAAGGCAAGGGGTTAAGTCTTCTTTCTACTGAATTCGTAGAGGCAATTTTATGTTCTATGTTCATTGTGTAGATTGAGAAAGTCAGTTGGCTGTATTCAGACGTGTTTATACTGTGAAACTTGATAAAATTACCTGTCCTAAACTTTATCTGTATTATCTAGATTTATAGAAGCAAATGAGAGTGCTGAGTCATTGTATTTATCATGATAATTTGTGGGATACATTATTCTAATTTGTAGTTTCAGTTACCAGTATGCCGGGTGTTTATTGAGCTGATTTGGAAAATCAATGTGCAAGTATTAAATTATGTATATCACGCTAATTAGTAAAATAAGTTGGCCAGATTAAGTCTTGCACGTATTATCTCATCTGGCAATGTCAATTTGTGTCGTTTCAGTCGTTAAATCAATTGGGGATATTAAGATTCATCTCCGTTATTGCAATTGGTAAAGCCAGTTAGACACGTTGCATACGAAAAATCCTAAAGCTCAATCTCCACTAAATAACAAATAACACAAACACGTTTGACTTCTACCATCAACTGGCATTAGCAGTCTCAAAGCACCAACCAGAAAACAAAGCCAGAGATCACAATAAAAAATACTTAACGTTGTCGACAATGCTGATAAATTTTAACCTCCAAGCTTTATCGTTTGACGTAGTATCATTCTTCTGTCTAAAGCTCTATTTTTATCGTATTTTTCTATATCCGTACAATTTTTTCGGGCTAATCGGATCGACGAAACACATTTAAAAGTTCAGTCTGCACGGTACATTATAAAATTGTTTTCAGTAAAGAAAATGAAATAAAACAGAAGTTCAATTCCAGGTTGCACCTTCATTTCGAATTAACACTAGATTTACGGAGCCAATTTGGCTCGTTCTAAGTTTCATTACTAAATATATATAATATATTGGTTGGTTAATTTTTTAATAATAAACCTTTCATTTAAATTGATTTGGAACTATTTTCTTTGCAAAAAACTTCAATTTTCTTGTACGTGTCAAGTTGGCTCACTGCAGAAAAGTAGGTATATCAACATCCGTAAATCTAGTGTTAAATAATAAGATTTCTAACGACGTAGGCTTTTTTGGCGCGAAAGAATGAAGTATATTATGCGAATATAGTATAAGAAGTAGATATACATGGTGCATTACGTAATATACTACGTCAGCACGGGGAATAAAAGTCGTCGAGAACGTTGTCCCGTGCAAACGCTATCCTTTTCCCGATGTGCTTTTCGTCAGCGATATGTTTCGCGAAAATTGGAAACGAATGAAAAGCCGATCGAATTGATTCTCCGTGAAACTTTCGATTTTCCCCGAGTACAAAAATGAATCGCTCCGCATCGTGTAACGCTAACTCCACGGCACGATTTCATATTCCAACGAAGGAAAGTATTTTGCATAATTTATTTTACTGCAACTTCTTTCCACCTTGCCTTCCCCCGATTCGAGCCACACCTCCTTCTTTTGGAAGTTCCTCGATGTCTTTGTGAATACTGGATTCCAAATTGCACGTATCAAAAACATGGAAGATGAATTGTTTTCATTGTTCATTGAAGAGGGGAATGAAACTTTTACTTGGTTGATATACTTTACGGTAATTAAAAAAGAACATGTTTTCTAAATATTTGTGTCCGGCAATGTTGTTTTCTTTTTATTTTAACTGGTATTGGTGGATTTTAAAATATCTATTATATCTAATTATTTAATTAGTTCTTATAATATCTAATTACGATGTGATTTGTTCATTTGTAATATGTTTATTTAAGATTGAATTATTGACAAGTAATTTTAATTATTGATTTGTATCATTAACGATTACAGGATATATAATGGGCTATGCCATAATTATTACTTTGACGGTGAGTGTACATTATGTAATATAAATATTGCACATTATACCGTAATATGTAATTTAACTTTATGTTATTCTAGTTACTCATAATATTTCCTAGTGTGCAATTTTAAATGAAGAAAATAATGATAAATATATAATAGTTTATACTATTCGGTTTACAGCTTTTAAATAGTATATACTTAACAGCTGTAAAGGTGACAAAGTGGAATAGTATAGCCAACTGTGTACCATAGCGTATATTACCAATTTACATATACATTTCGTAAATGGAAGCAATTGTAATATGTAGGTGTCGTTAAAACACACCTGGATGTGCTACTAGCATTTCTACATTTAATGTATATTTTACAGATTCAGTGAAATTTTGTAGCTTCATGTTTGACATGTTCTGTCGAGTTTCAAAATTTAATTTATTGGTTATAATTAAAAATTATGCGAGGTCAATAAATTATTGGATTTTAAAAAATTTTAAATACTTTTAGTGTTTGATAATTATCGGACGGAGATATTTTAATTCATTGGTCTCTAAGAAACAGTGGTTTGAAATAATATAAAATTCGATCATACCTGATCTAATAAATTTGAGAATTAGTTGTATTATGAAATATATAATATAAATAAACGACAGTGTATTGATAGAGAATTGTTCCTGAATTTCATTGTAGGTCGATCGATTTTCCATCTAGAGAATTATTTTTCAAATACAGTTTATATCGAAGCGAAACAAAAGTTCGTACCAGTTTTCAAGCCGAAATTCAAGCACATATTTTAAAGTATAAAAATGAATTTCACTGAACGATATATTCACTATTTTTTTGGACAAGTTTTCGGAGCATTTTAGAGAATATATCGTTGATTGAAATTTATTTTTATTCTAAAAAATATCGGCCAGTATTTTTGGCTTGGTAACCGAACGAACTTTCGATTCGATTCAATAGTTTTATAAATCGTTATTTTATTCTGACTATTCAAGCGTAAAAATTTGGTTACAATATTATTCCTTAACTGCAATGTAAAATTGCGTTTTTTGGCTGAATTTTATTTGTGATATTGCTGTAATATCTTTTCTCGATGTACTCGCTTTTCAATTCAATAGCTTAATTACGACGGTGCATATAATTAGTCGTGAAAATTAATGATACAATTGTCTGTATTATTAATTTTCACGACTACGTAATATGCAAATTATTACAAGTTATAAAACAAATGTTCTTTCCTAAAATGCTTGTAGTATGCACATTTTAATTATTATCTTTTAATTAGACGCTTCAATATATTCTTTGCAATCGTAACGATATGGGATTAAATTAATTTTAAATTTGATATTTGGCAACGATTTCGTACTTTCATTTAAACTAGCCATCGATACGAGTTATTATTGCTTTCAGTATATAACAATAAATATTCGATACCACAATACATTATAAAATCAATTAAAACTGACTGACGTTTGATTGAAATATTAATTTGAGCTGCAAAAGGTTGAAGCTTGCTTGTTATTAATAATCTAAAAAATAATCTGAAATCTGCATTTTTATTTGTTTCTATATTTGAAGATGATACCAGACAAATACTAGATAATTTTAATTAAACTTATATTGATAAATACTCCGAGTATTATAAGTCATGACAAATTAAATTAAATAAGTTTTGAAATCAAAATGCACGATTTTTCATGAGAAAGAAATTTTAATAGGTATTAAATAGGACACGAAATTAATTAATATTTAGTATTCCAAATTTCGTTTATTTGCCGTTAATATGTCAACACGTATGACGTACGAGCTGAAGAATTAATTTGACGAGTGATTAAATAATAAAGAAATATATTCAGAAAAATGTTCATAATTATTAAAAACATCAAATTTCGAATGACGTGATAAGATAATCACAACGTCACCGATTGATTGCTATTAAAATATTCGAAATATAAAAAGCAAGCGGAACTCGTTCTGTTTTAAAACTCGTTAATTATATCTCCATTGATTACGGTCAGCGCGATTCAATAATGTTTCATTCGAAATTCATCGTTGATTCAATCGTACAAAATTTACCCGTCTGCCGAATATTCTTTCTCCCATAGCCGTTATCAATAAATGATTTCTGGCTGTATTTCAAAAACACCAACAAACGGTCCGCCGTTGTTGGAAAATAATGAACTTCGGGTTTACAAATCAATAATTCGGTTTCACGTTGCTTCAAACAGAAGCTTTCATAAATAATAACTGTAATGTAGAAATTAAATAGAACAGAAAAATCATTCATTGTTTGTTTATAAAAGAAAAAAAAGCTATACTGTCTCAGGATGTATTTCTTTGTGTTGTAACAAACATTGCTATATTTTTATTTAGATATTTTTGTTTTATATATTTCAAGTTGAGGTCACTGATGCAAAAGGATATATAATTTTGCTTTTCCTTTTAACCCTCCTAAACCTACAACCCCTAAATTTCCAACTACCATGTTCCTCTATGTCAAAACATCATAATTGAAGAGAATACTGTACCAAAACTATATATTAGGGAAACCAGAAAGTAATTTCGTTTTTTACAGTAAATTCTAACAAATAAATTTGTAACAAGTTTTTATTTTTAATGTGGAATCGATAAAAATCAATTGATTTTTGAGAAAAATATCTGGAGAAAAGACGTTACTTTCCCGCCCTCCTGATATTATTATAGTGTCCGTTAACAAATTTTTATATTGAAATTTGATGTTGTTAACTAAAAAAATCAAAATGCGGTAACACTAAGCTTGAGAGGATTAATACTTTAAATTCTACATAAATTATGGAGAATAGTACATCAACGTGCAAAATGAATTTTTGTCTCGTCGTCGGCTTAATAGGAAAATGTTGGAATTCAATATATAATCTATTTTTGCAGGAGACAAAATTTAATTATTACTCTCATTTTTCGTTTATTAATGTATCGAATAATATTCGATACTAATGTATCGAACAATAAAATTCCTCGGCATGTTATCTAAAATGCAAAACATTTCAAAATGAATTCGTGTTTACCTTCTCGAAAAAACTTAGGATTTCATTTACTACCTCACATTTTGGAATATCATATTCTTTTGAAATTAGGTTTGTTGCACCTTTTTTTTTTAGGTTTGCTGCACCTATGCATTACAAAATAAGAATTTAATAAGAATTTCACCTGCATAATAAACTTTTAAATAAAGCGAACAGAATGACAACAATTTTATGGCAAAGGGTTAGGAAGCCTACCGTCCGCAATTACTCTATTAATTCAAAAATACCCACAGCCCCAGCGGAATGATTGACACACAGAACGCCATGACGGTCACCGTTAACCAGCTCCATTGAATTCAATCAAATTTCAAATGACTTTTAACGTAATATTTACAAATTTTCTAATAATTTTAACATTTAAATATTAACATTCAGAAGGTACAATACAGCTGACTATATAACTATTCGTGTCTATAAGATATCTGCTTTCTAAATATGTGGTTTTAATATAAAAATATTCACTTCAATAAAAATGATAAAGCAAATGAAACATCAATGGTGTTCAACGTCACTAATTTGGCAAATTGAAAAAATTTCACTGGCACGACAGAAATGGTAACAATTATTCATCTCATTCCACCACGAAATTTCTATAGACTCAATTTCATCACGTTGTCCCATCACCTCGCTGGGAGTTCGTTCCAGTAAGTACTTTCACCGTAAATCAATCTTTAAAGTATTAACTTTAACTGTAAATCAATCGGGAGAGGAATTTCCAAAATTAATGTTCCCGTACCTCTGAGTAAACTCTCCTGAGCTCGTCCCAACGGTGAGGGAGTAATTACGTAAAATTACGCAACAGCTCTCCGCGTATACTGTCAGCGACGTTTATGTCTCATGGAATCGGGTTTGTCCCGAACGAGTTAGGGACAGTTTTAGATCGTTCGCTGTGCCCGTCTGCCAATTAACGCGAGATTAACGAAAGATTATTAGTCACAATGGCAGCAATTAATGCGGGCTCGCAATCAGTGAGCATGACTCGGTTGTCAACGTCAGTTCTCTTGAAATATCTTTCTTAATGCAATTGTTACATTAACTTTCCAATTCTTATGTAAACCCACTTCTCGACTGTGCGAGCTCCTAAGAGTGCAATTAATCGTTTAACCCTTTTGTTCTTCTGGGGTCTAGTAGGTTGTCAGTAAGTTTTGCCGTTCGGTAAGAGTCGTTTTATTTTTTTAAAGATGGCACTACTGTTTGATGAACATGGGTGAAAATTCATGTACAGTTCGACAACTGAAAGATGGCTAGGGAGCAGTGGAGTCTCTCGTTATCAATCATCCATTACTTCTATTACGATTTTATAATTTCTCAACTCATCAATCAAAAGGAAACGTTTGTATGTAATGTTTTCCTTTAGAAATTGGGTTTGGGAATTGCAAAAACAAAATGTTAGGAATAGGCGTTTGCAAGTGAGAGGTTCTGCCGCAGCCTAGACATCTTTCAGTTGTCGGACTATAGATCTGTCAACTGAATATTTACAACTGTTCAAAGTTGACGTGTAATAGTATTTTTTTATAATGAAAAAAATTGAATATCGTTATTGAACGACTCACTTTATTGAACAACCTATTATATGTCCTAAAATGGAGATTATATTTTAACTATTTGAGGCACAGGAATTCAGAAAATAACATGACTCACGTTGCACATGCATTTTTTTCTTTTTTTAATGGAATACAGTTGGTTTATACTTATTGACAAAGTTGTAAAACAATATAAACTTTTGAGGTGGGACACTTTTCATTCTACTGTGGCTCAAAGAGTTAATAGATACTATGTGTATAAGTGTTAGTTTTTGATGTTCAATGATTGAACATTTACTAGGACTGAATGGAATACGAATGTGAGATCTAAATAAGCAGAATAGCAAGGTTAAAGGTGATGACGACTTTTGTACAATGTGGATTCATTGTTGCAATATTGTTAAATGTTGTTGATGGATCGATAAATTGGATTTTACCGAATAAACAGCAGTTGAAGGGTTATGCGAATATTCGTGGTTTAAGTTATCTCCGTCTTTGAGCATTAATTGCTGCGGTGTATGATTTATTTGCGAATCAAACTGTGGCTTTCAATTTCGGAGGAAGCGATTTGCATTAAGCGTATTCATAGGGAATGCATTCGTCGATGTTTATGCATGATTGATGTTGAAAGTAAGAAGGAAATAATAATATTTAGATAAAATTAGATAGTATTTATGTAATTTCGTATTCAATTATTTTATTAATATTAAGAAAAGAAATAATAAATGAAATTGAAAAGGAAGGACATCGTTGAGGCAGAACACGTTATTTTAATGAAATGTTGAATGAACAGTATTTAAATGTAATTTAGTTAATTTAAATTTAACTTTACCATTTAATACCGTTGAATCGTTATTAAACATTTTTTCTTTTTTCTTTTTTCCTCTGATATATATTGTTTACTATTAACTGATTACTTTAATGTAAAATTTACCCGAAAATTTTCGACTTTATATGCACACGCAACGCATTTAAATGACTACAAACTACTGAATAGATAGCTCTAAAGCCGGTCGCTATATGGAGAGATTTTTTAAACAAATTTACGATTCAAATATGCCAGGATTACAAGCTATGCAGTAGAGTAAATTTCCGTGTATATTCGAAATTCTCGGTTAAAATTTACATTCGCTGAAATAGTATTTACATTCAGTAAATTGATATTTACATTTAGTAAATTAGTACATACAAAGATGGAATTTGCACTCAACATTTTTTGCACGTTGGTAATTCCAGTTTAATCACTTAAAGTGGTATGCCGCACTATGTTTCTTGTTTTTGTCGTAGTAAATTTTAATCAAATTAATTTCAATTTAGATTTTTTTTCAGCTTTCTTTAAACGCACATATCACCGTGATGGCTATATAAAGTTCTTTGTCATCGCGGTTTTATTGTTAGCTTTTATAGTTTTATAGCACGCTGTGCTCATTTTCCATTATATGAGATTTAACGTGCAATTAATTTCAACTTGAATGTTGATTCTCATTTCATATATTAGCATGAACTGTCCTCGGAATTTTTAAGTAATACTATTTTTATTATACTTTTTACCACAGTTCAATTGAAAAAATTTGTTTTACCATATACTTTAAGCTGTACACTTTTTTATTTGAATTCTCCACGCTTTTCGATACGACACAATTGTTACGTTAAATTAATCACTTATAATCAATAGATTATATAAAATTAATCCCAGTAAGGTATCGGAAAATGAACAATCTAAGAATGTTACACGAATATAAATTGCGTTCGATCTAAGAACTTCAAATGTCCAGCCGCAATTTTTAAAAAAGGGCCATTTTCTTTAAAAGTGCACCTTTTTGGAAACTATTCGACAAACACAATACTGGAAAGTCTTAATACCAGAATGTCTTTATTTTTAATGTATTCAAAAGAGAACGAATGGGCAAAAAAAATTTATTCATATAATCGTTGACACTTTATAACAAAAACACAAATAATCAAGAAAAAAAACAGCTACAAATTTGAAATATTTCTAACCCTTTGGTTTCTAATATCACCATGTAATCAAAACCATACATCTATTTCGTTCGGATAACGTCCCAAAAATAGCAAAAAAATAATTTCGTCATCTAAAATCATAATTATGTATTTTATGAAAGACTAAAAATACTTTAATTAAAAAATCCTTCTCGATCTCAAAGAATGAATATATTCATTCACAATAAAATTTTAACCCTTTCATGGCAGAACTTTATGTTCGACATTATTTATTCTTATGTAAAACAATCAAAATATTACAAAGTTTCAAAAATAATGAATGTATAAAACGTGGTATGAACACGGTAACATTAACAATAAGCTGGAAAAAAATTAACACATCAAACGACTTACTTTCACTCTTCACCAAAAGAATTGTATATATCAAAGAATTCAAACGAAATCACCCATTGCAATATATTCGTTCGAATCACGTCGAACGTGGTTGAGAAAAAACAACGATCTCCCACGGTAGTGGGAATATAGCAGCTCGTTGTAAACTTCGCACCACATAAAAGCATGCAAATTGCAACGTGGAGCGCGTACGTGCCCGGTTCAAGCGTGCAGCTCATCTAGCGACATAAAGCTCGCTGCCGACCTTTTATTTTCCCGTTTAACTAACTTTATTCCCGGCCTAATAAACGGCCTCGCAGCCCTCATAGGCCTCGCGTTGTGTTACAAATTGGCCGTAATGCTATGATACTCACGAGCCATGGTGTGATGTGTTTTTTTTTCCCTTCTCTTTTACTCTCCTTCAACTCTCTCTTTCTATTTGCCTCAGTCTTTTTCTCTTTCCTGCTCTTTGTCTCTTTCAAGCATTACCGAGAATACAGAGCTGCTTTTGGCACAGGGATTAACATCGGGGATTTTGAGCGAGAGAGAAACCTGCGTCGAGGTATTATTCGGGTGGAAAATTGTATTGGATCATCAGTGGTACAAGAAATGGTTACATTTTAGGTGGAGAAATTCCCCGCGTATATTAATTGTTATTATCTTTTACATGACCTTTCGTTTGAATACGGTTGTAGAATTTTTGAAAACATTGTCAACAGAGCGAAGTTATTTTCTGTGTGTTCAGGCTGACATACTTAAAATAACTTGAAAACGAAAGTCCAAGGCACAATTTTACATTATCGTTTAAAGTTATTTTTAAGTAGAACATTTCTGAATTGATGAAGAGTTCGTGTATTAATTGCTACGATCGTTTGTATGTCTTTTTAACTGTGTACATTCGTTTATATAACTTTTGACATGAAGTTATAAATATCGTTAACTGGTAGAGCGAATTTATTTTCAGCTTGGTCAGATTGATGTATTTTAAATGGTAATGTAAAATCGTGCTTTGGACATTTGCTTCCAAGTTAATTTCTTTCTGAGTTAATCACGACTATGTGTACTAATTCCTATTAGCATTTCTATAATATATTCTTCTAATTGAATACTTTTGTTAGTATGATTTTTGGGATGAAGTTGAAAGAAATTGTTAATTTGTAGAGTGTAAGTACTTTCATTCTATTCAGTCCGTAATGAGAATTATGCTTTAGATTTTTGAGTTTTGAATTATCTTCTTTTACTGTAAATCAAGGCTTTTCGCGCTTAACTTAATTTTACTGAACTGCCCTTAACACTAGATTTACGGATGTTGATATACCTATTTTTCTGAAGTGAGTCAATTTGAATCATAGTAGAAAATTGAAACTTTTTGCAAAGAAAACAGTTCCAAATCAATTGAAATGAAAGATTTATTATTAAAAAATTAACCAACCAATATTATTACATATGTAGTAATGAAATTTTGAATGAGTCAAATTGGCTCCGTAAATCTAGTGTTACAGTTTCATATTGCCGTAACATTTTGTGCAATTTAGCAAATTTCATAAACGAAATTTTGGCGGATACACGTGATATTTTCTATGACAATGATAAACAATGTCTTAAGTAAATTTCAAAACATAGAAGCCATGCTGTAAATAACGTGTGGACGTAATTTCAGGAAAAAATTGAACTTTTCTTCTCGTTGCCATTACAGCTCCATATGGAATATGTCGGAGGAAAGCTGCCTCATGTGTTATTTAGCAGGAGTTACTTACCGATCGTCTGAATTGTATCTCATACATTTTTTTTTTCATTACTGAATACAAGCGAAGAGTAGAGTCGTAGACAATAGAGATCTGGGAATTCACGTAATAACTGAATAGCAAGAAACGTAGACAAAAAATTCACAACATATTTTTTGTTGCATGGAAGATACTTTTTGGGATTATTTTCAATTTGTTTCTTATGTGCACAAACCAACCTTATGAATGTACGAAAACCGTAAAAAACTTAATACGTTTTTATACGTTAACTAATCAAGGTATCCAATGGACAAATAATTAAAAATGCTAGAAGACTAAATTAAAATAAGTTTAAACTTGTAGGATTTTCTTTGACAATTCTATAAATTTCTATATTGAATTATGATTTTCTGAAAGTGATTTTCAAGTCGGACCAACAGTACGTAAGTAAGCATATCACTCACGATGTTGATAATAACGAAAGAAAATGATGACAATTTGATTTTCTTTGATACCTCAAATAGAACGATGTTAAGAGTAAAAGTCAATAAATAATATAATTTAAAATTACTGTATTATACAAGTCATAAATGTTAATTGAAAAGAACCTGCACACATTATTTTTCTATTAATTCTATTAAACTGATTGTTGAGTAGGAAATTTTAGTAGAGGTACTTATATTCTACTTATTTGCTTTTCTACTTGCTGATTCTTTCTATTTTCCGCCAGATAAGAAAAATAATTTCAGAAATATTCTATTGTCGAGTATTGAATTTAATTGATTAATAAAATAACTACTAATAAATTCCAAGTTCGAAATGGAAAATTTAAAATCTTGATTACACCAGAAACAAGTGGTTAATGAAACATTTTAAAAACTCGAAGTCCAACATTATGATACGTCTTCCTAAAAATTAATTAGTTCCTAAAAGCTGCCCAAATTCATCATAATTTATATTTTAAACGCTATTCTTAATTTTAAATATTTTTTTAAATATAATCTTGTATACAAATTATCATGTTATAATAATGCAACAGAAAATAATCGTGAACGATACGATTTCAGTTCTCTTCGACTCGATAATACCTTCGATCTCCTCTACTTGATAATACCTTCGATCTCGTAGTTAATTAAGTAGCTGGTCCCCCGTTCTGAATTGCTATTGCCATAGTTATTTGGTCATTGCGTGGATGATCGATGCAACGCGAGGGTGAGGGTGGTTTACATCGCAACCTTGTGGTAATGTAATGCCGCATTAACAGGGTGGTGTTCTTAAGCCTTTGTGGATTGGAAGATATAATTGCGAACATATGGAGAGCTTCAAATATGCTTTTGATTAAATTCTAATAATAGCGTTGCACACTGGCATTGCGCGAAAATGATACGTAAAATGCTATTTCCCTATCTCGTAATAATAGTAGCAAAATTTTATTAAGGATTATTGATAAAATACGATTCGATTCCAATTTTTTTAATGACATTAATATTGAGACCAAGTGATGTTTGTATTGAAATTATTTAATAACATTTAATTACACAACTACCAGCCACGGATATTCGTTACTCCCCATCGGGCCATTAATGAACAATTATTCATTTGTTATTTTTTAAACACACTTCCTACTCTCACATATTTTTTTGTCTATCGCTCATTCACTCGATGGCAAACATTCATAATAAAAACAACTTTGCACACTTTTAAGAAAACAAATTAATTATAGAAGTAAATAATTTCAATACTTTGTACTTTTTTAGATTGACCGTACAATTAAATCAAATTAAATGTTGTCATCGTAAGATTGAAAATTATGATACGGTTCTAATAATGATTAGATGGAAGATGTTGTAAGAACTATTTTATTTATAGAGAAACTTATAGTTCTTATTATATAAATGCTTATATATATAACTCATATAGATGTCATTCTTCATGTAGAACTTGTTGAAATACAAATAATAATTAATATTTAAATTATTATTGTAATAAATAATTTTATTTTCTAAGTATATTTTCATTTGCCATAATTACTATGGGACAAATTACGGCGATATACTACTATTATCATGGAACGGAGACAACATTTGTTTTAATAGAGATGCAATGTTACTAATTGCAGATCGTATGGTAATGTCTGTCGTGTAATTTAGTTCATCAATATCAATGTCCTCGCATTTCAACTTTGATAATTATGAAGGTACGAATAGAATGTAATTACAAAGAATTATGGGGAACAAGTCCAGACTTCTTTCAGATTTGTTTTAATTGTATGGTGAACAGTTAAGCCTCTTTCAACAGAGTCACTGATTGTGAGAAATATGTAACTCACGTGTACGACGACGTGCACAGATTTAACTCTTTCGAGTGTATCTTACCCAACTGTTTGCCAGTAATTGTGTACCAAATGTCCATTAGCCAAATTAGCTGGTACAAATGAATAGAACATACCTGAAATAAATAGAAATATAGAAGATTAGTGACAATGCAATTACAATGCAAGATAAATTTGTTTATAAATATCGTATTTAAATTGATATCAAGTGTAAAATACCATAATCATTCAGTCTTCTAGATGCTAGGTATTTCTACGTAATTCCAAATTTGTGTGAATTGTTTTATAACAATTGTTGTTCTCTTAACAGAACATTTTGATCTTTTTTGTTACAACAAATGTAACCGATCATTGAACGATCGTATAGACATTTTTTAATTTATGAAACTAAGGAGTATGTTTTTAATGGGAAAGTATCCCATTAAATTTTACCTTAAACGGGAAAACTCTCCCCCTGTCAACTTGAAAATTGTATAAAAGCAATCTGACAGTCTAGCAGGGTTTGACAACCTGCTGCTCTTTCATCTAAAATCTGTTGTCCTTCGACTTAATTATAGTAATTAAATTTTACCTCAAACAATTTCGATTCAATATTCAAATTAATATTCACAGTACAATATTTGGCTCTTTAACTGTTTATGGTTCATTGTAGAATTCACGGACGATATTAGTCGATATTAAATTTCTAATCCATAAAACATATAATTCACAACAAACTGAAAAAGCTTGATGAATACTAAACATTTGAAATCTTTGTAAAAGAAAATAGAGGTCAGAAAAAGTAGCAACAAGTCAAAGTCACAATATCACATATTTCAAGAAAAGCATTAAGGCGAACGGAAAAATAACATTGAACTTTTTGAATGGTTTTGAAAACATCTCGAAATTTCAACGGTGGCGGAATAATATTATCGTGACTCTCGATGTAAGAATAATGTCCCGACATGTCTGAAATAACCATTGAAAAGGGGTGACAGTGTTCGTAAATTCCCCCTCATGACCTCTGTGGATTTTGTGGCTCGACCCCGGGCCGATTTGAACTACTCGCGCGAATTTGAATCGATGCCAGCGGTCTTGATGCATCCTGTTTCTCTGGATTCGCCGTCTTATCGATCTCTCTGACATTGTCGTCAATCGTCAGGGTACATTGTTGATACTCGGCTTCTTTTCCGTTGACAATTCGATTCGACAGGGAGAGAGAGAGAAAGAGCGGGCAAAGAAAAGGAGAGAATAACATTGAGTAACTATACATATAGCAATTACAGTTGAAGCGGCTGTAAATACCTCATCGATGAAAGATACGTAAGCAATGACAAAGCATTAACGTTTAGTCGCCCGAGAAAATTACCAGAACTATACACTATAGAACTTTTTAGAGCAGGGGTTGCCAACTCAAATGATCTTGCGGGCCACTTTGGAAATGCAGCATAACTCTGCGGGCCGCATATAAAATTTTATATCCCTATATTAAATTTGGACCCATTATAGACATTTTTTCGGAGTGAAAAATTGAAATATAATGAGTTATTATTATTATGTTTACTATTATTCTTAAATGTAAACATAGATAATGTAATGATTAGACTCCGGATGTTTATGCATTTATGACAAAATGAATACGGCTAAAATACACAAAACGAACATAATATAAAAATATATCCGAAATATCCAAAGTATGGTATTCGTTGTAACATTTATCGAGTACAACAAATCCCTAACTAGGTTCTCTTGTCTTAACTGCATTTCTTGAATTTGAAATTTGCATAAACATCCGGAGTCTAGTAATGATAATGATACTGATGATAATTTCGCTCTACGGAAAGATATTCAAGGTGGGCCGCGGGTTGGTCACCCTTGTTTTAGAGTATAAGACAGCGTTTTATTTATTTTAAAAATTCTAAGTAATAATAAAAAATATTGAACACTAGATTTACTGAGCCAAACTGGCTCATTCAAAATTTGATTATGTTGAGGATACAGCCCTGTAATCCGAGATATTATTATATTCACATGTTAACATTATATTGTTTTTTGCTATAACTATAGAAATGTAATATGGCAAATGTCATACATTAAATATTGAATTGTATTATGTTTAATTAATAAATTGTCTCTGTTCCAAGTTTATATAAAGTTTGAGTTTCAACAGATTACCATATATATATATTAGTTGGTCATTTTTTAAATAATAAATCTTTCAATTAAATTGATTTGCAACTATTTTCTTTGCCAAAAACTTTAGTCTTCTTGTATGAGACAAATTGTTGTAAATTGATCTAATGTCAATGAAATATAATATAATAAATTACAAGTAGCATTAATTAAAGCGTAAGGGGTAAGTGGGCGAAATATCACCTCAGAATGTTTTGTGTAATTATTTTTGAGGAGTGTATGATGGTTAATCTACGCAAATAACAACGCATCAGGTTAAAATCATAAGCCAGAATACAAATTTACCGAAACGTTCATTTCTACGTCACTTAATATTCTTTTATTCGTATTAATAACTACACCGCTTAAAATACATTTTGGTTGCTGTTTAAATGTATCTCATCATCTACCTGCATTTCCCTCGCGTTAGATACTAATGGACCGTTTGCTCATTTTTGAGGAGCAACTACAATTATGTGAGTGGCTAGTTCATTAACTCTGTCAAGCTACACTCGACAAAACGAAACATGACACCGTTGGCACTAGCTGATGAGGAGAACGTTTCTCCCACTTTACTCATTGTTGGTTATGCAGTACCTACGCCATGTTGTCACGAGGCAACCTTCTTCTTGTCAACTAGTGCCTGGAGCCCCATATTCAATTTTTCTTGCTGTATATAAATATATACCCGCACCTTTGGCTTATTATTTTAAAAGTGTTACGTTTTTAGACACGGGCAAACACAATTTTAATTGCTGCTTTCGTTTGTTTGATTACTTTCTTTTAACATTTGTTAATCTCCTCTGCATCACAGAGACATGTGTAGCATGGGGAAAGTTTAATAGTTAATGCTGTGGCAAATTTACATTTAAAAAATTGCGTGTTAGTAATGTGATAAAAATTTGAATAATTCATTTTAATAGTTAATAATTACGGTATTCGATATTTTACATATAGAATACATTGGGCATCCTAATTTCGATATTATAATATATAATCGTTTTGTGTATAATTATGATAAGATTAGAACTTTCAAGAAAGAACTTTCAAAAGGTTCACTTGTCGAAATGAAGTCCCTGATAAGAGTATCTTTGAGGACGATGGGCGCATATGTACGGCCTGAGAAAAAATTTGATTATAGTTTGTCGATACATGTATACATGGTTATAGTTGAAAAACTGAAATATAACCGTGATAATATATTATTACACAAACAGTAATTTTTAACTTCTATATATTACAGTTTGACTTTTCACTAAAAAAAAGTGGTTCTTCATCGGAAAATCAACGATTCTTTCCCGATATTCAAAAAAATCTCCGTCCGCAATGTGTTAAAACCTGTTTCTGATTTTGTGTAAAAATGGTTTTGAAAGAGTTAACATCGTTGTTACGTGGTTAGTATTGATATCATTTCTAAACACGTAACAGATCGATACCTCGTAAGGAGGCAATTTCGAATTGCACAGTAGATTCAGTTAAATAGAACGCTTATTTGCATAAATCAATATCATGTAAACAGAAATTACGCCTCACGCCACTACTGTACGTCAGCCTAAAATATTTCTAAAATTCTCTAAAGGAATTAATATAACACTCCCATTAAAAAAAAAAGGATTAATCCAATAATTCCTAGCAATATAAATAAAATGCAATATGATATTCAAACAGTATAATTTTTCATCGTTTATAAGTAATTTCTCGACGACATTCCACAGTTTATTGTAAACAATTATCTTCTAACATTTCGTAAAATCCTGTAAGCCAGCTAATTCGAATTAAATGGCAACTGAAGAATAATTCAAAACGATATAATTAGTTTCGACAACTGCTAATTTGGATTACTTTGTGAAGTATAACACGTTCAATACGTGCAACGTCAAACTTGTTATCCTATCAGCCATCGTAAGGTATATTCCCAGGTGTTACTTATACTCTCCCGTTTAATACTACTACTCTACTAAACTAAA
The DNA here is from genome assembly GCA_910591515.1 of Cerceris rybyensis. NCBI lineage: Eukaryota > Metazoa > Arthropoda > Insecta > Hymenoptera > Crabronidae > Cerceris > Cerceris rybyensis. The sequence goes on from OU342795.1 coordinate 13,462,360, forward strand.
CTCTCTACATATACCACATCCGTTCGTAAATACTCCCAGCCATATACTGTATAAACTGGAACACAGGCTTCTCTTTTCATGCAGACTCCAAACAGTTGTCGCGAGTCTTCATTTCTCTGCAATCTTCGCCCTATTTTTCTCCTCTTGTTCACTGCCGCGTGTTCACAATTTTAACTCTTTTTACTCCAATTTAACACTAAACCTACCAAGCCGGTCAAATGACTAGTTTCAAATTTTTTCTAAAAATTATTTACATTGATACGGTAACCGTGAAGTAAATATTTCACTTCTATTTTATAAAACCTAAATTAGTTAATTAACACTAGAACTACCAAACCAGTCAAAATGACTGGTACACAATTTTTTCAAAAAATTCTCCAAGTTTATATAAGAGTCATAGAATAAATATTCTACGTCTATATCAATAAACATAAATCACCCAATCGATCAAATTTTTCGCCGCTTGATTGCCCCTTTTTCACAGTACCTACTTATTTAATTTGTTAAAATATGTTAGATTTGACGCCGGTAGTTCTAGTGTTAATCATCTTTTTCACATCTTCATTTCTCCTTTTTCTACAGTTATTATTAATTGTATTTAGATTTTAGTAGATATAACATAGATAGTTTTAGTATTAATTCTTCGGTGTGTTATCGTTTCATTTGGATTCATATAATAAAATACTGTGAGGTTAAATATCTGTATTTTCACGTAAAGGATATTTTGGTTGAATGCAGATAATTATTTAAATAGTTCTACGGTGAGATTGAAGTGCGGCTGAGAGCAAAAGGAAGGATGATTGTAATTTAGGATGACGGCAAAGGGATAAAAGTAATTCTTTCATAGTATAACTTACTCCTCGTTTAGAAGGATAATTGTGTTGAACTGAAATTATCTGCTATGATGTTCATAAGTGACATAGTTTCTGTTCCTAGACTAGCGGTAATATAGTCTGAAACTAATCCTCTTTGATGTTTGTTGAAAACAAGTGTATACATACACAACGCGACATAATTTCTGTTTTTGGGAATAATTACAAATATAATGAATAATGATAATACAGCCTCAGAAATGAATAAGTTTTGATTTTTCAAAGGGATGTCCATATTCAATCAATATCGTAAAATGCAATTTATCTAATTTGTACAATTATAGTCGTTACCAATGTTAAAAATGTAGTAGTTTCTGCTACGGCTGTAAAAACTAATGCTTCTTCACATATTAACTAGTTGACTGCATGCAAATCACGAAGGAATTTACAATTTCCGTTTCTTTCAATATTTATTAATAATAATTAAAAAAATAAGAAAACATGTTCATAAATGTAATACATTTACTTCGAAAATGTTTACAATACTATGCTACAGTAGTTTTAATGCATGTCCTAAAATTCGCAAACGTTTATTTTTAACAAAGGTAATAACGTACCCTCAAAATTCTGAAATAGTAAATTTCCAAAACGTTGTTTAAATTCATCCAACTTTAACTGTTCCGAAAAAGATGATTATTAGTGTTCTTTAAAACGCAACAAACAAATAATTCTGCCGCAGCTTCAAAAAACTACTGTCTCAACTTTCAACCCCTATCGCTCCAATTAACAGTGCCGCTGCCAAATACAAGTTTGCAAAACACAAATTACGAACATCAAAGTGAAAAATAAAGCTAGAAACCAACCTTTGTAAAATATTTGTATATTAACACTAGAATTACCAAGCAAGTCAAAATAATTGGTTCCCAATTTTTTCAAAAAATCCTCAAAGTGTACCGGAAAGTCATAGGGCGGAAATTTCACATTGATCGTACAAAACACAGATTACCGAATCGATCATCTTTTCCATCTCTTGATTACTTTTTCTCTAAAGTACTTATTTAATACATCGAAATATAATAAATTTAAACCAATAGCTCTAGTGTTAATAAGAATACTCATGTACATCATGCAAACATACAATAATATAAAAAGAAAAAATTGCAACGTACAGCTATTCCACTCTTTGATATTAATTCGAAAGAACTACCAAAGGAAGTGTGTTTGAAAAAATTGGCAAATATTCTTGGAGCAATAAGAGTTAATAAAAATGAAAATAGACATAAAAAAATCCTCCATTTAATTTATCAGTGACAAAATATCTTTTAGAGGTGAGTAATTTGTCTGATATGCGAGATATAGTAAGAGAGCAAAGAGATGAATTTGAAAATGATTATAAAAGGAGATACGATTGCGGGAGATCATAAGAGGGCGGCTGGTAGAGTGTATCCGTGCTATTTTAGTAGAGTAGCGCGTGTCCCCGTTTGGGGTCACGTTTGATATTCTAATTGACTCGTTTTACATATAAAAGGACATTCGGCCGTTGAGAAAGGGACTTTAATTACGTTGCCAAGTCACATTGCATCGTTATCCCCGCCAAGTTTCAAGTAACTTGAGCCATTTTTCTTTCTGCAAATGTCGAAGAACCTCGATTAGTCCAGTCAAATAAGACTTTGAAGGTTACAAAAATTCCCATAGAGCTAAAAATTGGTATGAATGTTCAGAATACTATTACAAATGAATTGTGAAAAGTCCCCATCAATCCCCCTTGTGCAAAAAATTTTATTGATGGTGAAAGTTTGCAAAAATAGGTTTTTCGCATTTTTCAGCTAAACGGTGAGTTTTACAGCAAAAATAGTTTAGACAAAAATTGTAGATCATCCGATTCTCTACAAAAAATGTATCCACACTTTTTTTCATAAGTATTGCCATTTCCGTGATACAGCGGTTCAAAGAACTGAAAAAATTATTTTATTCGTAATATGCACACGTTTCCACACCACCTATGAGGTAGTATGCTTGGTGCCTTTTTTTTAACGTGGTTTCCCCGGTAGGCCTATTCCACGATCTATTGTGATCCTATTGAATTCAAATTGAGTATTGAAAATGATGAAAGCTGTGTAAATTATGTAATATATAAATGAAAAAATAATTTGGAAAAATTATTCGTCGGATTCATAATAATCCAATGGAAATTCTAGTGTACTGTCTTCGTTTTCTTCTTCTTCTTTTTCTTCATCTTCCTGCTGGATACAAATATGTTCTAAAAGTGATGCATCATATGTCTCATCACTGATATCGTAATTATCCTCATCTAGTATCGATTCAACATTGGAGCACGACTGTCCTTGACAATTGGTACATGCTAAAGAACAATATAGTCCAACCTTTTTACAGCCGCATTTAGCATTGCAACTTTTTGCAATTGCAAAAGATGGTGTTAAGGAGTTTTTCTGGTGCAGGTGGGAGTAACGTATGAATTGGTTCCAATGCATTGTCAACTAACTTCCAACCCCAGTCTTCTGGATCCATTTTATTACCAAGCCACACTTGAACTTGATAATATACCCGGAATAGATGTTGTTGAGCAGCAGCAGAGGTTGGGGGAAGACAAGCTAATTGCACTTGTTTTTTATTATAAGTTTTTTTTGCAAAAGATAAGTATCGGAGTTTATCCAAGCAGGTAACTTTTTTTGGAGCTCCGTACATAGAAAGAAGAAAGCAAATTCCATTAGTGATTATAACTTCTGGAGTAGAGTTACTATCTTTAAAAACTTCAGCACAATTAATTAAATTTTGTTTCTCGAACAATTTCAAAACCGTTGTTTTGCCCCTCTTGAAAAATGCTGATGTTGTATCGCAGCCAGTTATTGCGTGTAGAAAAAGTATATGATTTTGGCATTTTGGAAAAGCACAGAAACTTTTTGATGAATATACACGTACATTAACGTGCATATTACGAATAAAATAATTTTTTCAGTTCTTTGAACCGCTGTATCACGGAAATGGCAATACTTATGAAAAAAGTGTGGATACATTTTTTGTAGAGAATCGGATGATCTACAATTTTTGTCTGAACTATTTTTGCTGTAAAACTCACCGTTTAGCTGAAAAATGCGAAAAACCTATTTTTTCAAAATTTCACCATCAATAAAATTTTTTGCACAAAGGGGATTGATGGGGACTTTTCACAATTCATTTGTAATAGTATTCTGAACATTCATACCAATTTTTAGCTCTATGGGAATTTTTGTAACCTTACTTCTATTTTAAGGACTAATTTGACTGGACTACGATGAGGTATCTTCGAGAGGCAAAACTTCTATCGTATATCTCCGTTCTTTATCTTCCACTCGATTCGTATCTTCGATTGTTACCGCTTCTGATTCGAGTTACCGATTAAAGGCCAGTGGCAATTCATGCAAACGTTGCTTGCGAAATTAGAAATGGCAAAAAGCGAGAGTAGGTCTGCTAAGAAATACAATTGAATTGAACGAGTAGAGGAGAATTTTGAAAATTTGGTGGAAGAAAATAAAAAACTGTGTAGTCTGATAGAAATGAATTATAATTAGTCTATGGATATTTGTGGGAATTTGAAGTTTTATGAATAGAATTAACACATTGAACGCTACTGATAATTCGCTTGTTTTATCATTTCTACAGAAGTGGTACTTTTTCTATTAAAATCCTATATTTGTAAAGTAGAAACTGTAAACACACAAATAGGTATATATTCTGATCGATTTTATATTTTGTACGTCAGTATTTAAATACTGAATGTGTTAGAAAATTTGTAAATATTATAATTGGAAAGTTATGTGAGATTTCATTGAATTCAATAATGTCGATCACCGGTGACCCCCATGAAAGTGAACGTGTCAATAAAATAGAATTCAAACAATAATTTCCTCCTTTCTTAGTTGCTCCAACTTTGACAGATTTTTTTATTGAAATTATTTAACAATACAAATTAATTAATAATACAATTAACAGTCATGGATATTCGTTATTAACTCAACGTCTATTTCGTGGTGTCACCCTTATATTTTTCTCTGCCACTCATTCACTCCATATTAAACATTCCTAATAAAAGCAATTTCACACACTCGCCAGCTTTATGTTTATTGATTTCTGGTTTTTCAAATTGTTATTATTTTTTCAAATAGACTGGGCCAATTCAAAGGTGTCGCCAAACAATATGCACTCTTTTCAACAAGTAATAACAACATATATACATTTTATATAGTCTTTCATTCTATACCACTTTAAATATTTTACAAATGTTAAATGTTAAATATTTGATATGGTGTTTCATATTGCACAAAATTCTGTACATTTCTGAAGTGTCAAATATCTTTAGACGTGTATGAATCCCGGCTCCTAATTATAACTGACAATCGGAAACGGATAAAGTACAATTGAAAACATTTCATTTCAATATTTCCATGAGTTTCATTAAATGAGAACAGTTTTACATTAGTTCATTTGTCACTGTGGGATACTTGTGACTAAACTCCGGATGTTTATGCAAATTTCAAATTCAACAAATGCAGTTAAGACAAGAGAACCTATTTACGGATTTGTTGCACTCGATAAATGTTACAACGAATACCATACTTTGGATATTTCGGATATATTTTTATATTATGTTCGTTTTGTGTATTTTAGCCGTATTCATTTTGTCATAAATGCATAAACATCCGGAGTCTACTTATGACTATGAATTACAAAATGACAAAAATCATTGCTCAGAAAGTTATTATTCACGAGTACTTTTCTTTGAATATGTTTGAAAAAAATCACCGAGATCGAGATACTCGATAAACGATATTCTAGATGCGAGATGGCTGCTATGTGGCGGGCTTGCCAATATTGCCATGCCATAGAATTCCAGCGGAATGCGAGGTACGATGAATTCGTTATTGCAATCGATAAAGTAAGATGCGCTGCTGTTGCGACATTTTGTAATAATTTTGTTACCTTTACATGTCACGGAATTTATGACGCATTTAGAAACGTAAACGATACAGTGATTATACTATATGAAGATTATTATTAGGTGTACAAATTAATTCTCGGCCTTTTTTCACTAACTTTGACATTTATTTATAACAATGTTGATATAAATTCAGTATTAAACATAATCTTCTTCAATTTCTATACGTTTTTGCCACCTCTCAGGTAATTGTCGGATTCCAGATCGGAAAAATGATAGTTGTTCATATCAATGAAATCATTGAGGCATTTATAGACCTGTTCAACTTACTTGAATTAAGAATCAGTTAGGTGGTGTTGTAGGGATCGAAATAGGTGGTTATTTGAAGGGGCTAAGTCTGGAGAATATTCGAAATTGTTGAAATCATTTCTTTCGCCTCTGTAGCGTTTCTTTTTTTTAGTTGAAATGCGAAAAGAAGACAGTGCCTTAAATGTTGCTTATTGAACGACATTGCTTCTACACATGATTTTTCACGTTATGTCTGGAGTAGAGTCATGCGATATATCTTATTTTAAAGCTAACAAATGGCGCTTTAGAATGACTATTCAAATTTGGAAAAATTCTAATCTGAATAGGTTTTGTGGTCGATGAAATCTGAGGGCCGAGAATTAATTTGTATACCTAATATAATCACATTTATTATGTGGGCTCAATGAAACATAAAATAATATATAGTCCGACAACTTACAGATGGCTAGGCAAAAGAATACAGGTCTGATTTGTGGAGGGGATAGTCATGGCGCATTTATCAATCCAAACAAGTAAAAATATGAGAATACTACATCTATGCGGACTGTTTGCTTTAGCAAAATTGGTTTGGGAATTCCAAACACGAAATGGTTGGAATTCGCAATTGAAAATGAGAGGCTCTGGCGTTCCCTGGTCAGACAGAGTTGCCAGAGAGAATTCGAAAATTTCTAGCAATCAATCCATCTCTGGAAATTTTCAAAGTTGTGGAATTTTTCGTGGAGACAGACGTGTTAAACAAACGCCATGGAGGGTAAGAAGCTAAAGACTTTGACTTGCTATTAATGGCCATGAGTTCAAACCCTCCCTGGCAAAGTGAAATGTTTCCCTCATTTATTGTTTGTTAGGTTTTGAATTGCGTAGCGAGAGGCAGTGCAGTATCAAATTAATAACACTCGATGTCACTATATTATAAAGGTTTTATTCAGATTAACTGAGAGACTCTTACTTGTACAAAATGTCGTGGCTTAGCTTGCTTTAGGAAGAAGGAAGTAGATTACACCGGAAGACCGTAGAACGTATGTAGATGGCTCTACGTTGGACGCGGTGGTTACAAATATTATTATTCTAACATTGTTTAATCTATTATAGTAGTAATAATTCAAAATATGTCCAAAACAGCTGATTCTAAATGAATTGACCATAGAAACTAAACCTGATAAATATAAAAGAAAGAAAGAAACATACTAAAGATAGGGGGTTGTGTTGAATACGGAGGTAAAACCTCGGACTTGCAATTAGTAAGTTTCAAATTAGAGTTTTCTCTAACTCAATTTCTAATTTCAACGAGTTTGTAAAAAAAGTGAAATTGTATCTTGTAACTGTGCTGATACACAAAAATGTATATGAAAAAAAGTTTCATAGGAACATGTAGCGATCAATATCATTTAACTTTGATTAATGACATTGCTCTCTATCTTCAATACTTTCAGAAACATATCTTGGCTCAGGTACGTGAAACGCTATAAATTCTAAGTATAATAAACATTTTCCACTTCGTCATTGACAGTCAGGAAAAATAAAAGGATGAAAAGACACATTGCAGTAGCTTAATACAATGCTACATTGTTTGTGTTTTATTTTTGACAGGTTTATTTTATTTGACTTGCCGGTCTAACAAACTCTTCAAGATTATTCCGCAGCGTGATTATTTCTCTGCAATTTGGCACACGAGTAAAACGCCATTTGTCATTCGTGTTCTAGATCGTTGAGGGCTATTTATTTAATTTATCATTTTGCTCGCGAATAACACGTACACATCGGAATAAATTTCTGCGGTGCACGCAATGTGTCACGAAAAAAAAGATGCCGTCCACGGAAATGCTTGTGGAAACGTATCAAGGATATTGCAGCGTACATTTTGCCTATTTCTAAAGCCCGTAATTTCCTCGCATCCTCTTCACAGTGAAATTATCTCGGAACGACAGTTATTAAGGGCCATCGTCCGGTTGTAAATTAGTATCGTATTCGTTTCAAGCGAAATTACAAACAAAATAACGCACTGATTGAAATCTAACGATGAAAGGCATTAATCAATTCTATTTTCTCGCCGTTGCATTTTCCATCTGCGTGCCTGGTGTCGCTGTGATAATTGAAAATGTCATGTACAAGCGAAAATTGAATAGTAATGTATCCTTTTTTGCATCCTCGTCCAGTGGCGATGTTTAAAAGTGATTTTAAATGATGCTGAATGCATTTGTTCGCTGTAAACTGTAAACTGAAATTGAGATTTCAATTTGAGTGAGTCCACTGTGGACAATGGAAAGCTTAATAATTGAATTGTTAAATAAAAATAAAAATCGAAATAATACAAATAGAGAACGACTTTTGTAATATAATATAATTTGCTGGAATTATTTCTCTATCACCTCGATATCAAATATTCATAATAAAAAAAACATAACACATAACTTACTTGTGTTATAACGAAATATTATCTATCTGTTTATAGAACTATCTACAAATTCTCTAGTCTTCTATTTCAAAACTTATCTACAAAGTCTACAAAGATTTTTACAATTATTCGAACACTAAAGTAATACTTGATGTTGGTCGTAAATGCGAAAATCGCGGTACACATTTGCACAGTTTGTGTAGTTTAAAAAATGGGATCGTCTTTTATTTTCACTGAACGGAAGAAATAGTATAAAGTAATTTCTGTAACATACGTCACGTGGAAACGATTTACATCTTGTTTGAGATTTGGACGTAAATGCATTCTGAAGTTGAACAAACAAAGCAAAGATTGATGCAAATAAAAGTTTTCAAGTTAACAATTTTATTTAAAAGTGCAGATTGTGCACAATATAACAAGAAAAACCAAGTAAAAATTGTAATAGTATTCTTATAGTATGTTTATTTATCTTTCGAATCTCCAATTTTTATCCGAATTGTTATTACTTCTTTGAAGACCTCTTATTTTTTTATTATTACAATATTATTTTTAGTGTCTTCCCTCTTTCGGCAAAAATCTTCTGTTAGATATTTCAATTTTTCTTTTTTCTTACAACTTCATGTTTTGTAATTGTTTAAAAATTTTCTGCATTATTTGCATGTGTTTAACGAATGCCTCCCACTTAAATATGAAGTATTCATTTTGTATCATCCTTGCTTTTTGGATAGACTCTATTCATTCACCTAGATTTCCCTTCATAAATATATTCCAACTTTCTTTCATACATTTATTATTTTTCAATTAATTTGGAACGTTTGAAATAACTTATTCAACTATGCTTCCTTTCCTGAATATCTCATAAGTGACATTCAGTTTCTCATCTCCCTTTCATGCTTTTAGTAATTCCAAATTACTTGAAAATGAATGGAAACGTTAATTCGTCCTAGTTCTCGTTTCAAATTATTTTAGAATATGCAAAAGAGCTTTTATTTTCAATATATGTTTCCAAAGAGAACTGCTGCCCTCTTACATTTCCATATTTCCTTGATAAGTATATTATTTTCTCGTCAATTTAAAACGAATGAAATCACTCGTCCATTCATCCTTTTCCTACCTGATATCTCAAAGTCAATATTTCAATTTCAATCTATCTTTCATATTTTCATTACTTTAAAATTTCAAAATAATCAAAATACTGGACCGTCACGGTTTTCATTTATATTACTTTAAAGAAATATCCGCATACACTTTTTTACAGTTAATAACTGCTAGAATTATCAAAGTGGTCAAAATAACAAGTTTCTATTTTTTTTTTCATAAAAAATTCCTATAATTTATTAGAAAATAGTACAATAGATATGTAATGAGTATGATGCAATACATAATTTACTTAACTAATCACCTTTGCCGTTTTATCTCTCTGCCATCGAATTACTTATTTAATATATTTGACTATAACAAATTTAATGTAATTTAGCTGCTAAATTTCTACATTTTCTTCAATACACTCATTACTTTCCAATCAGCCAGAGACAAAGGAACATCCTCGATATTCCATAGATTAATTATGACCTATTACGATCCTTGTCTCTTACTCACGCTCCATTATTTCCCAAGTTAAGGGAGCATTTGCATTTTTCGTGATAGATTTTAAGACTTCTTCTTGGATTTATTTTGTAATATCGGAAGACTGCAGTACATTGATCTTTTGAATATATATTTACGAATATGTTAACTACATTCTATATTTCTTTAAGTCAAAATATACAAATTTATACAAGATCATTAGAAAAGGAAATATTCTATGAACATCTTATGGCTTACATATTTAATTCCGTTGTAGTAGGTGTAAACAAAAAAACTTTCTAGCAGAAGAAATCTAATATCTCATTGTTAAAAAAATGGCAGCTCTTTAACCCTTAAATTTGCGGAGTTGCATTTCTGCAACATACTAATTCCATGACAATAAAAAAAAATCTGAACGGATTACGGTTTCTGAGCGAACTTTGTCATAGACTATAGTGTACTTTGTAAATTTTTGACAGGTGCAGTAGCACCAACTTTCAAACGTTTTAATTATTTGTCAGTTTTAGCGGGTTTTCATCGGCGCGGAAAAAAGTGATATTGGAATAACTTTCCTCGGTGAAATATAAATATATATCAAGGTAAGTGATGATTGTTTTTTTATTACTTGGGAACATATTTATTGCTCAAGGTAAAATGCATATCAACATTTCGATTCCCCATACATCTGCTTACCTAGGAACGCGCAGTGTTGCATAAATGCAACAAAGGATTTTCAGGTAATTTAGAAGCTGAATTCTTTCAAAAGAATTTTTTAAATATTTTCCCTCTAATCTAAACTATATGTGGATATTAAAAACATTTTTTCTGATTAAAAAAATAAAATCGAGAATTTAAGGGTTAAAGTCAAAACTGACTATTTCGGCTTATTTTTTGGTTGTTAATATAATGAAATGATTAAAAAAAAAGCTAAGATAATTCAAAGATTTTTATATCAGTTATTATAACGATAAAGAATATATTGAAATTTCAAGTCGCAACTAGATCTTGATATATCATATTCTCGATGTCCGATTACATTGTTACAAGGCAAACACAGTAAATATAACAATGCATCATCCGCAAAAGCTGCAATATTGTTTCTGCCAAGTTGAGCTTCAACTTGTGGCTTTCAATTCAGTGAAATTTCGTGTAACATTTAAATTATAATATTAATAAATTCCCAGACATACTAAATATTTAAATATCGACGTTAAAGTCTGTCGAATCTCTATTTATCTGTATCTTTAAAGTTTCTGCTTTGCAAGGATGTGAATTTAATAGAAAAAGTTTCACTTCACTAAAAATACTGAAACTAGCGAAACACCAGTGGCGATCAACGTCTTAGCATCTAAATCTCCCTCATTTTTACAAATTCCAGTACATCCCTCAACAAAGATACTCTCAAAAATACATACTCTAAGAAAATGCGAAAAACAAGAAAATCAATTCTCTCAAATTTCAAAACGCAACTACCCTTAACAGGTTGAGTGCCATGGGGGTCACCGGTGACCGGCGCTATTGAATTGAATGAAATTTTATGTTACGTTTAAATTGAAATATTTATGAATTTTCTAACATATTAAATATTTAAATTTTGTCGTTAAGAAGATGAAGATCTGCTAAACACCGATCAATCAGTGTCCTCAAAATTTTTGTTTTATGAATATGTGATTTTCATAAAAAAAGCTTCACCTCAGTAGAAATGACGAAATAAGGGAAACATCGGTGGCATTCAACCTGTTAATTGAAACCCTTATAAAATGATGTATTATTTTCACACGATCAACAAGGAACATTCGAAAATAATCATTCTTTGTCCCATGATAGAAACATCCCATCTTTTCCTACCGGGTTGAAAGAAAATCCGTGAGTCGCAGGGTTAATTTCCCTCGTCGCGTATCACGAAGGCGAGAGTGGCCACGGAATCCCGATGAGGCTCTCTATTTTGCCACGGTACTTTCCACCTTCTTCGTGGCAGTGTCAAGACGCGGAATATTCTCAAAATAGACGTCTCTTTCTATCGTCTTCGTGTAAGGACAACGAGAGGATATGTCGAGAGAAACGGAGAAGCCGATCGGAATGGGAGGAGACGTATTTGAACGGGAGGGGGCGAGAAATCGTGGAGGAAAGAGAAATAGAAACGGAAATTCAGGGAGGACGTGGATACCGATGGACATTCGATGCACTCGTACAAACTTCGAATCAACTTGGATGTCGGAAAATTTCGAATTGCTTCGGATGTTGGCCGTGTGTTTTCTGCACGGGAATTCTCTCAGTGTATCGGGGATCTTTGGAATTACAAATAACATAAGTTCAAATACGCCGGGATATCGTTAGAATTTAAAGAGAATTTTCGAACCAGCAAATACGCGGATTTTCACGGCTGTGCTTTTTGATTACGTTGGAAGCGAAAGGAAAGTATAGAATTGTGGGTATAGTAAACGGTATGTCGTTTAGAACAATGTTTTTACCATTCGAAATACTTAACGCTAGAACTACCGACGTTAAATCCATTGTATTTCAACATGTTAAAAAAGTATGTTGAAAAAAGCGAAATTGAGGGCTGAAAAAAATTAACACTAGAACTACCGGCGTTAAATCTATCATATTTCAATATATTAGATAAGTAAGTACTTTGAAAAAGGAGGAATCTAGTGGCAGAAAGAATGATCATTTCGGTGATTTATGTATTTTGTGATGGGCGTAGAATTTTTGTTCCATGGGTCTTCTATGAACTTGGAGAATTTTTTAGAAAAATTGTGTACCAGTCATTTTGCCTGGTTTGGTAGTTCTAGTGTTAATCGTTTCGGTAATCTATGTTTTATAAGATTAATGTAAAATATCTGTTTTTTGACTGTCCTATAAACTTGCAGAATTTTTGGAAAAAATTGGGAACCAGTCATTTTGACTTGCTGGGTAGTTCTAGTGTTAAAGAACAACGATTTGTAAAGTTTTCACATTTTTTTCTTTTAATAATATCTTGCGAAGTTTCCTATACACTTTAGTTTTCTTGGTTTTGAAAAAATATTGGTAGATATCTATTAGAGTCTTGGATGAATGAATCACATAGTATGAAATAGAGGCTTTACGTTACTTTTATACTTTGCTTTTATCATTTTAAAACTTACAAAACTGAGTAAATCTTATAATAGTATATTGTTTACTCATTTAAGAGGCAAAAGAAAGCAGTTAACAGTTAATGGTACGGGAATATCATGCTGAATAATTAATAAATACATCATGACCGATCAAAAACAATTTTTTTTTACAAAAATTTTCCATGTTTTGGAATTTCCAAAATTTTATCTCAATGGTAATTTTAAATCGGACTTAAATAGTGGCCTATAAGCAGAATGATAACAACAGATAAAGCCCCCCTCAAAAATGTAAAAAGAAAACAAAAGATACATAAAGAAGTAACAGTAATTGGTTAAAAACTAGATCAACAAGTAACTGAATTTTCAGAATCTCGAGATACAAGACTTTTATTTCTCTTATTATAAAATCTCGGTCTCAATTTGAAACAGCCCCTGTGACCTCATTCTTCTAAAAATAAAAACCACTCTCTGTAAAAATGTGTGTTGTAATTTTTATAAATGCAAATCTACAATCTCTTTTTATAACTGCATAAATAACAATATGAAAATAAATGGAACATCATGCGGACAAAAGTTACGAGAAGAAACCGACAACAATCTGTTCCACAGAATTCTTCGAAAACTTCAAATCCATTTACCTCTGAAAGAGGAAAGTGTATAGCACTCCTCCCACACCCGCAACCCCCATCATCCCCCTGGAATTATCCTCGGACGACGAGGACCTCTTGCACTAAAAATTCGATCAATTTTACCCCCAGAATATACAATTTACGAAATAACTCTGATAATTCAAATTCTCAGGCGTATATTATTCACAACTTTTTAACCTAGCTTGCTTTGTTTTTAAATAGAAATTCTTTCGAAATATTCTTCAGATTTATTAATATATTTTTCATAATTTCTTCACATTAAATTTCACTCAGATTTCCGAATATAATTTGAGTATCTTGACTTCAATGCAAAATTCTGTTTAGCATGTTTCAGAGGTAGACGATTCAGCTGTAAATGCATATTCTCCGGATCGTAAAGATGAAACAGAAGAGGCTGTCATCGGTTATATATACGTCAGTGTAGCGAATTAATTCGTACAAAGAGATTCGCAAATAGCCACAGAAATAAGTGGAATAGGTTAGCTTAAATTGGATACCTCTGTTACCGTAAGAACGGAGAAAAATTCGCTTTAACGTGGTACCGGAAACGTTTCTTCAGAAAGTTACGACTTACCTTTTATTTACATTTGGCAAGAATAACTGTCAGTCTTAGATTTAAGTTTAGATTTACAGGAATCCTTATCGTTTCTATTCTGTTTGAAGTAAACAATAATAATACTTGCGCTCGAATGAGTCAGCTTGGAATAGCACGGGTCTTGTTCCATGCTGTAGTGAATACGAAGATTATCCGATTCTTTAACGAAATATTCTTTGCCAATCTTAGTCGTAAATAAGGTGTTTATAACTTGCAGAGGAAACGTTAGCAGATCCATGTTCCTTACGGTTTCTTTTTCAGCCTTACGGCGAGTAGAATATGCACTTAAAGGTCAGCCATCTATTCCTGAAGTATTCCGTATGTTGCTCGTTTTTATTCTCGGTCCATTGTTTTTTATTAGAACGATTGTGAACTATGTATGGTACAATTTAGAATACATTTTTTCAGAAATCAAAGTGACATGTAAATCCTTATGATAGTTTTAGTCTTTTATTTATTTCATCGGGATTTTCAGACGTTTTTTAGTGCTATTGTTTTAGTAATTTTTGTACGTAATGTAATAATATTAAGGTAGTAAAAGGTCTGAGCATTTTAATTAACGTACTTGCATATTTAATAATTTGTCATTGTCTTAGAAATTGAAGTGACGTTTTAATCTTTATGGTAGTTTTTTAGTCTTTTATTCATTTCATCAGAATTTGTAGATGTTTTTTAGTGATATTGTTTTAGAAACTTTTGTACGTAATATAATATTATTAGGGTAGCAAAAGGTCGGAGCATTATAATGCAAATATTTGCATAATTAATTATTTGTCACTATTTTGACTACAAGGTTTATTTATAATGTGAACATAAAGTGATAGGACATTTTAATAAATGTTGCAGATATGAAGAAAATGACTGTATTTATAGAAAATATGTGTAAACTGGTTATTTAACCACTCAGTTTAATAAAAAAAAATAACTTATGTCATATTATTCTGTTGTGTTGTATTAGCTACTGATATTTCACTGAAATTGTCGTCCGTTTATTGAAAATGCTTGCTGAAAGCAAGAAATGATAACATCATAAAAAAATAGTTGTTATACAAAGTTTGGATTAACGGATTTCATCAGAAGTAAGTTAAAAAAAATTATAACAAAACTCTGTCACATCTATTTAATAATTAGAGGAGGAGTTATTATAAATATAGATCAAATCTTTACATTCCTTTTGTTCAATTTATTCTCGTCATGTGGAAAATAATGAAATTATTTATTAATATAAATTAATTAATAATAGAAGTGAAAGTTACGTGCGTTTCAGTTTCATACTCACATGACATAATTAAACAACTCATATGTAATTCCCATCTTTTCCACTACCACTAAATAACTCGTTATTAAAAATTCATAATAAAAACAACTTGGCTGAGAAAGAAAGAGTAAAATTCAGGAGTTCGACAAAATTTTAAACTTTTTGTAGGATAACGAAGGAAATGTGTAAGCTTCGCCTGAAAAAAAAACATTCTACTGTTGTTTTTCTCTAAAATTTTAAAACACTCTCTGCACACACAGAGAGAATTATTCTCTCAAAAGCGCTATCCTTTATTTTATTTACCAAGAGTACACGAACAGACAAATTTTCTATAAATATTTTAGAAGTAACCAAATTAACTTCCTTCAAGTAGATTACCTAGAATTTAATGGAAGTTCTGTGCAGAAAAGTACTCTGATAAATAACTCAAGACAAAGCAGAGTGAAGGTTTTCTAAGTTTCAACGACTCCCGATTTGCATGCTTTATTCCTGCATTATTTCACGAAAATTCAATTCAATTTCAGTGGAATGCTAATAATCTCCTAACAGTATTATTATTATTACAATAACGTTCCATCCGACGGTTCACGATGTTTCGAAACTTTCCGGTCGACTTTGATTAAAGTCTACATTGCATTCATTTGATTTCTCATATCAATTGATACAATTATGGGGAGTTCTCAAAATTTTATCATCCTGCTTCGACACTCAAACTACCGAACGATTAATGGAGTATATTTGGAGATACTTAATAAAAATATTTAAAAAAACATTATAGCAGATGAAAAATTATTGAACGACGGAATTGCTTTCATTTAACAAAATGGGCATAGAGAAATAAAGAAGTTAGAGTATGGAGAATTTCTCACATTTTGCAAAGAAAGTAAGAATCAGTTACTTTGACTATTTTGGTAGATTTAGTGTAAATGTCCGAACTATCGGAGCAAATATTTCGAAGCGAAAGCATGCAAGAAAGTAGACGTTAAGATAAAAAAAACAGAAAACGAAAAAGAGATCGTATTAAGGCTCTTCCAGACTTTTCAATCTCGGCTTCAAAACACATCATTGGCGGCTGAAAGGAATTTATTCGAGCAGAAATCGCGGCGGGCCGGAGGCGGAATCTTGATATTACGAAGAATGACGTCGAAATCCAAAAGGAATTGCTGCTTAGAATTCTACACTATCATATCCAACTATTCTCATTTATTACGACTTCAAAATTTCAAATCAGACTACTTTTTTTCTTATACATTGTAATAATTTACGTTGCACTTTAACCACTTCTTTGGAAACGGAAACTCTAATTGTAAATTGCACTTGGGAAATAAAATTAGCTTTTAATGAATAGTCAATATTCTATAATGACGTATTATTAAGATGAAATTGAAAAATCTACAAGTACAGTGTTAAAGTGAAGCTGTTGTATTTGTGTATCGTTATCAGTAATAAATTGCGATACGACACATAAATAAATTAACCCTCTATAATCGTAATCTTTTGTGGTGTCTGTAGATCAGTTTCACGACAGCACAATTAGAAAATGATAAAACTACTATTTTAAATAACGAATTTTAACTACATTTAAAATATTGAATTGTCTAGAATTTCACAATTTTCACGAGCTAAATTATAATATCCGCAAAGTTGAAAATTTGACTTTGAAGAATAGAAGCTTAGACGTGTTGCGTTACTTTAAACTTTAAAGTTTAAAGTCACAGGGGCCCAAAGAGGGTTAAGAGTAGGATTAATACTGTATTTCTGTTCTTTTAGGAATTATGTTATGCTGCAGCTGAAATTCAAGAATATAACGAAACTTTAATGAATTTTAAAATAGTTTTGAAATATTTAGAAAGGAAATAATGTACAAATCGAAATATTGTAGGAATGTTTATACAACACAAACCATTTGATATTCTACATTTAAAGTGTAGAATATATAGAATACACAAAATAATAATCATGTATGTATTAATTTTTAGCATCTCAAAAGTACAATTTTACACATAAAATGCAAGAAATGAATTACAAAACTTGTCGCTTTTCTTAAAATTTGCAATATTCCATGACAAAATATAATTCCTATCACTTTGCCAGATTCGTCGCTAACATTTTATCTTCTGGAAACCGATTGACAGTCTTTGTGATAGTCAACGCTAATCAACTCATAATCTATTAATTAACCATGCAATTTCAAATGTTACAAAGCTTTACAAATACCGTAGATATATATTTATACTCTCGCTTAATACCCAAAAAGCAAACAGTAGACAAACTGTAAAAACAATTTACAACAAAAAGAGAAATCCAAAAACTTAATAATCTTTTCTCATAAAACACTCCTTACCTTAATCTCTCCTATCTCAGAATTTTTCAAAGTCACGATCAATTAATATTATCTTATTAATTACTTTCAAACAAAAACAATATCACAATACCAAAACCCTATCCCTAAAATCCTCAAAATTACCTTCAACATAAAAAAAAAAAGGAAAACAAAAGCCTCAAAACGCCTTACTTATTCAAACGTCAGAATCATAGGATACTACAATAAATCAGAGCAAAAGTATGCCAAATAACTTCACCCCTGTTACAAACTTCCAAAGGACGTTTCATTCACGGATAACTTTTTTTTCCATCGTATATCTGAATCGATAGTTCCACCGTGTTACGTCCATAGCATACATATCGAGTCGTGTAAGCCGTAAAGAGAAAAGATTGCGTGGGCCTATGGTGGAAAGAAGTAGGAAAAAAAAGAAGGCCGCTATTCGGCCGTTACAACGAAAGCAGAGGATGGAGAAAAGAAAAAGAAAAGAAGTATCGACGAGCAAAGGTCGTACGAAGGATGCGAGATTCAATCGGGTTCAAAGGCTGCTTTCAAAATAAATGGTCGGTGTCTCGAGTGCGCTGTGTATTATTTAGCCGGCGATTGGCCTGACGAAAATAGTCCATTGCGTCCTTCCGAATCGACTTCCCTGGCGATTCCCATCATCCATTACCACGTAAAGCATCGCCGAATGGCCTGATGCAACTTCATCGCCGGTCTTTCGCTCGTCCATTTACAGAGGACGGAATAAGGGGAATGTTTTAGGTATTGTTGCTGGTGATGGGCTAGCAATCAACTTGGAATATATTGGGGAGAGTTGCCAGAATGGTACTACTTGAGATGCTTTATGCTGTGCTCTCTGTTTGGTACGCGTTTTTGTGTAATGTTACGTTGGAAATTGCAGTCTGTGGTTTGATGGTGTTTAACCCCTTGCAATGAAAAGACGAGAGTAGCTTGATGTGAGCCTTGGAAGCAAAATGAAAAGTAATTGTAACGTATACTTTTTGGGGATTATTGAACATTAGATATATTAGGTTGTTCGGAAAGTAATTTCGTTTTTTCCTGACGGAGGACATAATTATATTTTTTCACAATTAACTTCACACTTAATTCGCATTACTATTATATATTTTGACAGTTGATATCGCAACGCTTGTTTGTGAAAAAATTTGTTTGATTCTACACAATAGTTTTTCTTTGGTGCTCTATTAAAGATGGAAAGTCGAAAGCAGCATTTTCGCCATATTTGACTTTTTTACTATCGAAACGGTAAAAATGCTGTTCAAGCAAGAAAAAAATTATTCGATTTTTATGGGGAAGACGCATTAACATAACGCCAGTGCCAAAACTGGATTGCAAAATTTTTTGAACGGCAAAACCTTTACTTCGAATGAGGACGTCAAAAAAGGCTTTGATTTTTTTGCCAGCAAAGATCAAAACTTTTATGAACGTCGAATCATACTACTGCCAGAAAGATGACAAGAGGTATTAGAACAAAATGGAGAATATATAATTCAGTGACATATTTATGGACTACAAGAAAATCGTCTTTCATTCTCACCGAAAAAAACGAAATTACTTTCCGAACAACCCAATATGTAGGATTGGGATATTCGCAGCTATTGAAGCAAGCAGTGACGTTGCGTTGCGTGGCAATTTGAACAAACGGTGGTAACTTTTAAAAATAAAGAGTGGTGGTTGAGCAGTGGTGTGAAGAAGTCGATTTTGTGTCCGAGTTGATCTAATTTGTATTGTATTTATTTTTCCAATCGTTTAATCTTTATGCTCTAATAAAATATTCCATCTTACATATATTGCTTTTATAAATTATCAGGTTGAATGCCATCGGTATTTTACTAATTTTATAATTTTTAACACTAGAACTACCAAACAAGTCAAAATGACTCGTCCTCAATTTTTCCAAAAGTTCTCCATGTTTATAGGATAGCCATAGAGCAGATATTCTAGGTTGGTATTATAAAATATCAATTATCGAATCGATCATCCTTTTCACCTCGTGATTTTTGTTTTTCCAAAATACATATTTCATATATTTAAATATAGTTAATTTAACGCCGGTAGTTCTAGTGTTAATGAAATGAAAGTTTTTATGATCAAATTAAATCTTTAGCTGTATACAATCTTATGTTGAGCTGTACTCGACGTAGCTTATCATTTTTGATTTTCTAACAATTTAATATTGACTTTCCAATTTTATAATGACTTTGTAATATCGCCAAAATATCCGTCAGTACGGACTGGTAACTGAAAGATGACTAAGGAGTGCCAGAGCCACTCATTTTCAACCACCTATTCTTCCCATTAGTTTTCGAATCTCCAAATATAGTTTTCCAAGCTTTTAAAGTATGTGGAGTGTTTAATTTAGGAGACTGGATTTGGGAATTCCAAAACGGAATGGCGGGAATAGGCGTTTGAAAACAAAAGAAAACAAATTTTTCAGTTGTCGAATTGTATCTATAGTCACTGCTATTATTTAAAAAAAGGAATAGTCAATGATACAAAAAGGTGTGAAATTAATTTTACTTAGCTCATTAAAAAAATAACAAAATAATTCTGGCCGCGAAGGGTTGTAAAGCAGAAATCAGAAAGATACAAGTAAATATATAGTCACCAGGAATTTAACTTTTGAACGTCAATATTTAAATACTTAATGTATTAGGAAATTCGTAAATATTGTAATTTGAAAGTCACATAAAATTTTATTGAATTCAATAACACCGGCCACTAATGAGTTCCGTGACATTCAGAGTATTACTATGATTTTAACGGAAATACTTTTTCTGGTTTGAGTTAGATTTGAATTTTAGTAGCGAATAATTAACCTCCATTCGCTGCTTGAAGAAAATTACACTAATACCTTTCGACTTTTGGGTCCCGTTTCGTGGCAACCTCCTCGCGGTGGGACCTGGGTCGATATCACTTAGTATGATTTTAACTTTTGTTAAATAATATAATAATATGCATTTAGCATAATGTTTTGTTCAATAGTAACACTAAATAGTAAATGGTATCGAGCGAATAGCCACGGAATCCGAATATTCGGTAGCCTTGATTACCGAATGTTCGGACTTACCATTAGTTTAACTGACATTTAAGAATTTTCGTTAAATCTTTTTAAGCCTAATAGCAATGCAAACAGTTAGTACATGGCAAATGATTAGTTTGTTTGGAGTGTTCTTTCTTGTTTTCTTTTGTTTCGTTTTGTTGAGTTTGCTAGAATGAATATCAGTAGCCGTTCGAAGTTCTCGTTTTGATTGGCAAAGTTAGATGAGAGTATTTCTTTTCGCTCGAAACATCCATTCTTCGGATTTTAGTTTCGGGATTTCTTGAGAGTTTTGTAACAGTCGAATAACATTGCGTTAATGCTGTGCCAATAGTTGAAGTGTTAAAGTTGGAAATTAGAAGTTTACACTTGAAACAGTTTGTTATAACTTTTGAACTCTTAATATAAATCATTTGAAATGTAAGGTTTATGCAAGAAGTGCTTAACCCTAGATCACTAACCTTCGTCGATTCGACGACACGGATTTAATAAATATGCCATATTAGTTAACGTTATCGTAATAAATAAATACCTATCTTTAATAATAGAAAAAAACCTGTTTAAATTTTATTTAAATAATACCCTTTAACCCCTTTTGCAAATAACGTAGTCTAAGAGACGAAGGTTAGTGTTAAGCGTCGAAAAATAAGGTTAGTGATCTAGGGTTAAAATCACATTTATCGGTTTCTTTAACCCTCCTTCATTCTGAGATTAATTTTATAAATTGAAATTGTAAAAAGTTATGATTCATGGAGGAATTAAAATACGAAATGAAAAGAATACATACCCAATATAGTAATAGTTATGAGTATAGAATAAACTAAAAAATATTATTATAAGTTATAAATGGGACAATAATTTACTTCGTCTGGATTTTTTATTCCTTCATGACTTGTAGAGGTTGTACGATATGGAAATCTGCTTATGGAATGATCAGAGGATATAATAAATTAATAGATACACAAATTTGGTATTTTAAATAATTGTCTGTGAATAGATGTGAATTTTGTAATAAACCTGATTGTACTAAACTATAAACGAACAAAAGGAAGCTGTATTTTCAAATTACGGTCAGCGATAAAAATTTATTGTAAATATATGAATCCTGTCTGTCTGTTTGAAACGTTTGTACCTCGTGTGAAACAAGATATAATCTGCAAATTTTTTGTCTATATTTCTCGTATTTCTTTCATTTCGTATATTTTTGCTGCAAGATGTCACTTGACAGATTCGACAATTTCACGAATTTGGAAAATGTTCGAAATATCTTGAAAGAGGAAGATGTTTTATTTCGAATCTGATCATATTTATAATAATTGCAACCTGAGTTTAAATGTACATTTAAATTGTTATCTGTGTAGTGTAACTACACATTTAACTCTGCAATGTAAAAAAACATTTAACTTTGCAAACTTTATGCTTCTTTATAGCATGTCCTGCAATTTGAAGTAAAATTTCATAATTCGTAATAAAATAAAATTCCGAATAGAATGTAGTAATATAATAGAATACATATTGCAATAAAATTTCGCAATTTTTAATGTGCCCTTGTATGGATACACTTAATTCTATTACGGAGCAATAAAATGTTTTCCTCACTTCTGTAACTTTAAAACTCCACCTTCTCTTTAACTCCTTACCGAGTTCAAAAATTGTTAGAATATTTGAAATTCACAAAAGCTTCATAATTTAATTACAATTAAAGCTATAAAATATTTTTTTCTTTTCTCACCTGTGAAATCAACTTCAATAAAAAAAGCTATCTCGCCTTAATTTCCTATCAATAATGTATATTCCACATTATCTCATCTTCCAGAATGTCCTTCGTTTTTTCACTCTCTCTGACAGTCTCATATTATGTGCAAAAGCTTCAACCACAATTAAACTGCCATCGACCGACTAATTCAACTTCGTTTCAAACCACTCTAAAAAACTCCTCAAAACACCTACTCCATTTCAACACCTCGTCAAACTCAAGAAACCATCTATCACGTAGTCCCACTCGAAAAAGGACTGTCTAAACACATTCGAAGACGTTCCCACGGGCTATGACGGGTAAGGAGCTAAAAGCTCGGACTCACGATGAGTACTGGGCCCATGTTCGATTACTCTGCCATCTCTGGGAAATGTTTTCTAAATTATTATTCAGTATATCCATAGCCTCGAGGCTCGGAATCCTCCTAAAACAATTATACTCTTGGCAAAGTGACCATAGTCGAAACCGAAAGAACACAAAACAAGATCAGTGGTTGTGGTAGTTACGAAAACAAAACATGGAATGTGCAATCAGTGGGCCTGAGGTAAAACCATTTGTGATCACTTAGAAATTGTTTATAAATTATTATTTAATGTAGAATATTCTCGAGATTCAGAATCCACATAAACGAATTAGATTCTTGGCAAAGTGAGTATAGTTGAATCGAAAAAAACACAAAAGGAAGACAAAAGCTGGAATATGCAATTAATAGGTCCAAGTTAAAATCATCTGTTAGCTCTTAAAATTTTTTCATAAATTATTTTTCAATATAGCATATTCTCGAGATTCGCAACCCACCTAAAACAAGTAGATTCTTGGCGAAGTGACCACGGTAGAAGTCCACAAGTGCAAAACAAGATCAGGGATTGTGGTGGGTAAGAAGATAAAAGCTGGAACGTGTAATCAGTGGGCCCAAAATTAAAATCATCTGTCAGCACTTAAAAAATTTTCATAAATTACTTTTCAATATAGCATATTCTCGAGATTCGGAATCCACCTAAAACAAGTAGATACTGACAAAATGACTACATATAGTTGAAACTCAAAAAACCACAAAACAAGATCAAAGGTTGTGGTAGGCAAGAAGATAAAAGTTGAAATGTGCAATAAGTGGGCCCAAGTTAAAATCATCTGTTACAATTCATAAATTTTCTCTAAATTATTATTTAATATAGCATATTCTCGAGATTCGGAATCCACAGTTACGTTTTAGACAAAATAACCGTAGCATTAACACTAGAATTATCGATGTTAAATCTATTATATTTAAATATTTTAAATAAATACATTGCAGAAATTAGAATTAATAGGTGGAAAAAATGATCGGTTCGGTTATTTCTGTTTTACTGGTCGACATTTCTGTCTAGAATAAATACATTTTTGGAAAATATTGTCTATCAGTCATTTTGATTGGTTTGGTAGTTCTAGTGGTAAAGTTGAAAGAATACAAAATAGAAAAGAAGACGTTGCACTACATAATTAACGGATAGCAGTAAAGCTATTTCGTCGGTTCTACAATGGCCCACAATAATGCTTCTACAATAACACCCACACAGGAGAGAGAGTATGCTAGTAAATTCAGGTTGGAATATACATTAATACGTAGGTTCATTGTACAGTTTAGTACGCGGTACGGCAGATAATGCGGCTGTTTGATGTATTAATCTAATATAACTCTAAGGGTTATACTGGCCTTCCGAGCATAAAGTGAGTAACTGACATTACGGTTATTTTGAGATAATTGCATTTTAAAGTTTAATCGCGCGACTCTCGGTCCTTCATTTATGCATAGGTACATAAGTTGTGCCGGCCAAATGGAGTTCTTCGGTTCCTTGTTTTGAAATGAGAATATCGTTACATGTTATTATTAGTCACCCCTGTACAAATTCTAATAATAATGCGCACGAGCATTGCCAATTCTGTGTATAGCCGTCTGTCAGTTTTCAATGTATCAATGTATCACTGTGTTGTCAATGTGATTATTTACCAGCTGCTATGCACTCGCAATTCATTCTGCAATTGGCACTTCGATACTGAAATTCGACGGAGGATTTCTGGCGATATGAGAAAATTTCGTTAATTATCGATGCTGCTTCAATGTGACACTGAATTGGCAAATTTTTTTGTCGTATGTGCATCCGTAGTTTGAAATTTATTGGGAAATAATTCTTTTCGATATTTTAAAGGGTTATTGAATGCTGAAGGAATTTAAAGATTTATAACACATAGACTTGGTTGAAGTACTTCTGGGCTATTTATTGAAAAATTGAAAAATTAAGAAAACTTAGTTGTGCTTTGCGCTTAAAAATTTCAAAGTTTGCGGCTCCTACAAGGAGTTTGATCATTGCTTATTGATAATTGAGATAATATTTCGATACTAAATGAAACATATTGTTAGCTGAGGACATTAATATTTTAGAATTCTTTAGAAAATTTTCAATAAAGGTGGCTAATAACGATGTTTTCAATGGATTAAGCTGAACTTAAAATTGTCTCTAAATTGGTACTTCTGGTTAAGAACCTTAAAGATTAAACTGAAAAAGTTAAAAAAGAAGTTTAAAGAAATTGAAAAAATTACACGGAAGACAACGTGTAAAAAATATCCAAAACAATTAACGTAAAAAAATATATATTTGTATCTCTCCATTCCAGAGTAACATTTGCTAAAGAATCAACTAAAACGAAACCAAACAGATCGCCGGAGTTTTAGTAGAATTCGGCACAAAAGTATCAAGGGCATCCTCTCGCCAAATTCCGGCTTTGACTGAAAGTTGAAAGGGTCAACATGCAAAAAAATTCTCAAAGTAATTGATTCCACGTATTCTATATTTAAAAAGCTCCCTCTCTCTCTCTCTCTCTCTCTCTTTCTCTCACTCTTCTAATACCTTTGAGGTCTTTGCATAACCCGACAGTTGCCAAGATTCAAGTAACGCTTTGAATTACATGAAACGTTGCACTGATTAATGTCGTTGCAAATTTACAAGTGGATTGATCACGTTTTTGTCTCTTTGCGATGATGGCAGAATCCGAGAGCCAATAAACACTGGAAAATAATTATGCGAGTATTTAACAGTATAATGGGGAGCGGGGAGGGGAGGGGGTGACTAATTTTTTTCCTATGTGATATGTATGGTAGCTTTCTTGATTTGAAGATCACCTAAAATAGCAGTCGAAGCCCGAAAAATATAAAACGAAAGAAAACAAAATCGGGGATTATGGAAGATAAAAATATTAATGCTCGGACTGACAATAAGTGAGCCCAAGTTTTAATCAACCGTTAACTATGGCAAATTGTCCCATAAGAAGAAGTAGAACCCATCTAAAACACTAGGCCTTGGGTAAAATTACCACTATAATTGATACCAAAAAAGAAGTAACAAATGTATCTTATTATCTTCATATATGGCAATACATCCAATATACGTTACCGTTCATGAAAATTTACGCACTCTCATAATTGTTTAGGCACTCCCCTCTTCATGTATTTTTTATTACAAAAATTTATATAATAAAATTATACATTATATTTATATAATTGAAATTTATACAAATTTCTAATTCTTCCTGAAATTTTATGTAATTACTACATTTATTGGAAGTGCATAAAGACTTATTAGCTGTGGTGTATATGCGTGATGGTTCTAGAGGTCACAACGACTCATACACGGTTAATTTACTGTTAGTATACAGCACTGATCACTGGCAATCAAAGTGACAGTGAACGTGTCAACACGTCGAATGCCGTTACAGTCACCGGTGATTAGGACTACTAAATTCAGTAAAATTTCTTCTAATATTTATCCTACAATACTTGTCAATTTTTTTTTAATACACTTAAGATTAAGAATTCTAAGCAATCATCCTATTAATTTAACTTCAATTTAAAGTACTAAAAAAGTCCTCAAATTACCAAATTCATATGAACACGTTATCAAACTCAAAAAATCATCTACCATGTATTTTCACCTTAAAAGGGACTGTCCGAAGCAGCAAATTTTAATATAATAATACTACAAACACAATTAAGCTGTCATCATCTTACTAATTTAACTTCAATCTAAATTACTAAAAAAGAGTCCTAAAAATACCAAATCTATATCCACACCTCACCAAATTCAAAAAATCATCCACCATGTATCCTCACCTTAAAAGGGACTGTTTGATTAGCAAATAAATTGTAGTGTATTACTACAGGAGCAATTCAAATAAATATCATGAACTTATTCATTTCGCTTCGATATGTATTACTAAACAAAGTTCTCAAAATACCCACTCCATATCAAAATCTCATCAACATCAAGAAATCATCCATCACTTATTCTTACTTTAAAGGAGACTATCCAATGTGTAATGAATTGATACTGAACAATAGTGTAGAATCGTGAAAAAGAAACGAGAGGCGCGCGGCAACCCATCCAAGGCAGCAACTGGGCCAGAGTAGCTTAACGTCGACCTCTCCCTGATGACACTTTCTCTTTACGTCCTTTTCTCCTAAGTTCTTTATAGGAGGACTTCCCCGCCCCGATCCCACAATAGAATAATATTATTTTATTCTATATAATAGAATAATTATTGTAAGTGTGTTATAATTCCTGCCGAATAACTTTAAGGCCCATCGCGGCGCGGTACATCTTCCGGTGCGATGACTTCCGTTGGGTAGCTCTCGTTGTCCGCTGTTTTGACAATGAGTAGGCCATGTGCTAACAATTGGTTGTACAATAGAATATAAGTACCATGTATTACGTTAGACTCTAAGTGTATTATATACTCACAATAAATATTTCTCTTTAATAAATCAACTGCGCCATCAATTATATTGTTACGAGTCGACCGCGCACGCCTTGTCCTTTCAGACATAATTAAATAGAACACAATTAAAAAGCGATAACTTTTATTTAAAAGAACACGTCCGTCTACCAGGACTACCGACCGTAGAATCTCTACTCTTTTTATTTAACAAACAATTGACACGTCTCGTTACCCAGTAACATTGAATCTACTGGGTGCTTCGTAACAATATTTTATTCTATATAATAGAATAATTATATTTTATTAATACTGATACTAGAATAACATTAGAAACAATAACGCTCAATCGCAATGTAAACTAATATAACGGGAATAAAAAGAAAGAAAGGCATGGATATGCAATTAAATTCCGGACGGTGAGAAAAAGAAGAATTAAAGTAAATGGAGAGTAAGAGCAAAAACATCGTTCCTAATGAAACGCGATTGAAAGAAACATCTGGATAAAGCGGTACGGGAGATCTTAAAAATGAAATTACGCGGATTCTATACAGAAAGATGATAATCGTGTCTGCGTAGCACGAAATAGAAGTTGATATTAAATTTTGCAGAGAACCCGGGCGGAAAATAGATCGTGGACTTTCACCACGGTGCTTAATCAAAATATATACTCTCGGCGAGCGTCATTAAAGCCGAGATGTAAAATACTATTTACGGGCGTGGTATTAGTTTCATTTTGTATTCCCGCGTTAAAATGCGGTTGCATCAGTTGTAATATAAAAATAACTTTCAACGGTATCTATTAATCCCGTGAGTTGGCGGTTAATTTTAACTTTTCGCAGCGGCGCCGACGACGGCGCAGGTCGTGTTTTAAGGAATCATATTAAATGCAAATTACAGGCGCGAATCGGTTAGAAGAAACGAGGTAACCAACTTTTTTAAAATTCAAATGCCAATGCGGAAGTATCATTTTCTTTTTTTTTCCACAAGTGGGTCACTCGATGCTCGAAACTGCGACCTTATTGCAATGTGAATTTTAGCTGCACGAAATTACGAATCTTTTCATGTTGTATGAAAATAATGCAATTGAATGGAAAGATGAGCATAGAAATTTTATATTTTAAAACGCGGTATAGTTTCTTTATTTACGTTTAAGTATTTACGATCGTAAATTCTTCTTTAATGTAAAAATTATACAACAATTTATGTAGTAATTTTACGGTAAAATTACGTCCAGTTGGTATTTTGAAGAAGGGGAAAATTTGTTTTTTAGGAAAGAAAAATTTAGTTGATTTAAATCTCAAAGTTTTCAAAGTTGAATTGTTTTGAGTGGTATCGCAATAAAATGTATAATATGTTATTGAATTTTAGAAAGGAAAGAATTATCACGTAGTTTCGCTAACTTAGTTAATGTATTTAATTATGTATCATGATATTTACAAAGAAGACTCCACTGGCTTCATTACAAATGCAGCTTTAATACTGTACATTACAGTTACGAATTTTATTATTCATGTGCAGTGAGAAAACCAACGCTTCTACGTTCATAATATTATTACGTTCCATTCAATTAGCTTTTTCGCAGTTCTAAATGGGATTTTGTTGCGTTAAAAGGGTACAGAAAAATTTTAGTTCGTCAAGGAAGTGATACTGAAACAATAAGTTGAAATGATGTAATAATAGTAAACAATAGACGTGTTAAAGTAGCCAAAATCACCAATTCCTTTTTTATTGGGGCACAGAAAATTGAAATATTCACAATAAATATTAGGAGTAAAAGGGTTCATGTGCCTTTAGCAAATTAACCCTTTGGGAACGAGGACTTTTTTGAATACTAAAAAACAATCATATATTTCTCAATGAAAAACTACCCTTTTATCAGAAAGTCAGAGCATTAATGTATAAAAATTATATATTACAAAGTGCATAATTAAGTATATTTTGACAGGTATATTTCAATTTTTAACTCTAATCGTGTAAACATCCGTCAATAAACTGTAATCAGATTTTTTCTTAGATCACATATACGCGTCCGTGGTCCTCAAAGGGTTGAAAGATTTTTCAAAAATTGTCAGGTTACTAATTTCAGCGTAATAAAACCATGCAACCATTTTTTTGTGACCCGAAAAATTGATTATTTTTAAAGTTCGTAGCATTTTCATAATTTAAGATAAGAATAAAAAATTCAAAGTGAAAATTCTACCCTAAAACGTTTAAAGAATGCAATGAAGAAGAAATTATCTAATACATTTTCATTTCAGAAATTAAATACTAAACCAAAATAAGCAAAAAAGAAAAAGGAATAAATAGACCGGCATAAATTATAATCAACAGAGCAATTTGCCTTATATAAATTACACCGAATAAAATACTTTGTCACGCGGGTAATTAAATCGGCACGATTAAAACACAAGCGCCGACCAATTTGATCGATTTTATTCCGGCAGTGGGAATTAAAAGGGAAAGAATGGGAGATAAATAAAACGAAACATCTGAGAACAAATTATCGACTTACGGAAGTTGGCCGAGGGATGAAAGATTAAACAGAGGGCGGCTTTAATTTGAAAGTACAAATGCGAATTCACCTATTTACCTGACTGTTTTGCATTACACCATTGTATCGTCGACTAGACCGGTCATTATCGTTTGAGGACTTAATTTTACAATCGTCACGGAAATGAAAGAGCATCGTTTGTGCCAGCTTTAAAATTACCCCGCGAAAAAGTCTTTTCTACAGGTGAAATGAAATTCTCCACCAACGAGGAGATACGGTCCGCAATCACAACTATTGCGAATGGTGTTTCTTAGATGATAGAAAAATAAGGGAATGGAAAATCTGCGGGGAATAATGGAAATAAGAATGGGAAGCAGATGCGGTTAATAGGAAAAGTTGTAGCATTGGGGTAATAAGGAAAAAGAAGCTTCGAATGATATAAGTGATCGAAGTGTTTGTAGAAAGGGATGAAAAAAGTGTTGTATATTTTGGAACTTAATTTTGAAGCCCTAAAATAACAAGTGACACTTGTGAAGAGGTAAATGGGATAGGAAGTTTTAAAGTTTTCGAAAACTTATTAAATTGGAAATATTAATGAGACGCAACGCGATAATACTATCTCTCTAACATTAATATTACATAAATAAGATAAATAACAAAAATAATTATACGGCATATTAAGAATCACAGATTAATTTTTATTTTAACAATTAAATTCTGAATTATAGCGGAGACAGACGTGAAACAAATTGTACTACAAGAGTTTAATTTTATAAAGAGACTTCTATGGTACACCTATGGTATACCTATGGGTTTTTTAATATGTGCTAATAAGTCTTGAACATTGGCCACGACGGAAAAAGAAATGATGGAAAAATGTCAAAACTAATGGATATATGAATATGTAGAAGTTCGTGTATCGATCTTAGAATTTGTACGAGAAGACAAATAAAATATACACATCTATATTAATTATGTAACAACGTATTTAAATACATTTGGTGAACAATATAAGGAAACATAGAATAGGAGTATTATTGATCGTTATAACCAGACTGCGAATTTTTATGCATTTATGACAAATTAAATACGGCTAAAATATACAAAAAGGACATAATATAAAAATATATCTAAAATATCCAGAGTATGGTATTTGTTGTAATATTTATTGAGTGCAATAAATCCCTAGATTGATTTTCCTGTCTCACCTGCATTTGTGAAACTCGAAATTTGCATAAACATCCGCAGTCTAGTTATAACAAAATATATCAGAAGCAAGGCCTACTGCAATATTTCAATGCCTTGTTTCATTTGTCGTCGCGTCAAATTTTAACTTTCCAAAAGAATAAAATCAAATTGAAGTTGAAAGAATTGAGAGATGAATTGGATAAATTTAGATAAATTGGAATTTCAAACAGTATTGAATTAGGCGAAATAAGTATTAAAGTAGTCTAACTAACTGAAAATAGTGCTGGATAAAAAATAAGAGAATTTTAACTTTAAGAATTAATCTGGAATTCTGCTAAAGAGAAGGTAAATCAGGTAAGAGACGTTGGAAAAGCAAGACGATTTAACTCGTTCAGCATGTTGTAAAAGCATTCGTTCTCTAACAATGAGTTAATTCATCACCCTTGATTAAAACTTTAGAGATTTAAAGTAGAAAAAAAGTTAAACATACTCTTTATAAATCCTAAAAGGGAATCCTCGCCAATGAAAATGTACACGTCGCAATTACGATTCCCTGGCGTTTCTTATGTGTAAGAAAAAAAGGGGTGACATAAAAATACCGAATAAAATGGAGGGGCAAATAAGAGACGAACGTAGCTAGCATGGAAATAAAATAGAGTCTTGGAGTGTATATCGTAAATAAATAAAATACAGTCTTCTGGGGTGAGTAATGGAAGAGGGTGTATGAATAAGGACAGTGAGAGGACAATTCGCACTGTCTTAACATTTCAACCGTGAAAGGTGTATATGTATGTACATCAGAGATAAAATTCGATTTGAAAAGTTCGATTTCTTTATTGAACCGATGTATGTACTATGAAAAAAGTCATTGCTTTATATGTAACTATCGTTAAACGCGTCAATTTTTTATCCTGCCATAAAAATATATCTTCCACGTAATACTTGAATTGTTAATAGAAGTTCTATTAATTACAATTGGTGTCGCGTTTCATTGTTACATTTTATTATGGACAATGATAAGATTGGATCAACTCAAAAATTTGAGAAATTTTACAAATGTATCTTATAAATTACTTCAAGTAGCACTGGTATACGTTATAAAACGGTAAAATTACATTTTTATATAATTAAAAAATTAAATCGTGCAACGAAATTTATAGCTGTCCGATTACACAGCAGCTACTGTGTTTCGCAAAATAAAACTTCTATTGCGAGATGAAATATTGTTTTAATTACAATTAAAACTATATATATTAGAATTTAAAATTGATAATAATAAAATATAACAAATACTTCTCATTTAAAGTACACACGAAGGCATGAAATTCTAAAGAATATATTTTTCTATACACATATTATTAATTTTTGTTACTTGTACAAGATTTTAATTAATGAGGTTCAAATAATTTTTCTCCGTTTATTAATGTTATACTGGCAGAAACGATAACGCTGTACTAATTACTATGATACTGAAATCCTGTTTAATGAGAAATATCTTTCACAGAATGCTTAAACTACTAATACAAGTCTCAATTGCTCGTGTAACATCTCACTGTGACTCTTTGGCACTGTACACAAGGTTTACTTCTACGTTAAAGCACATCTAAAGGGTTAAAATTAGCTTAAGCCTTAATCCTTACTTACACTCAACCCCTTAACCGCGGAAGATCTGTATAAACGTTTAGAGAACATTGCACTCGATATAGCGCATAAATATTTTTTTACCCAGCTTGTAAACGGTCTAAGAAATTATTGATTTTGAGGCTTTCGCGGCCAGATTGATTGTCAATAAATTTGGCTTCCGGGTTGGAGCCGCGTTCAGGTTTTGGATCAAATCGACGTTTCGCCAGCATTGCAGCTAGCTTCATCAGGGTTTCAAAGAAAACTCTGATACTCTCTGATACTCATTGTCAGTATCAGAGTTTTCCTTGAAACCCTGATGAAGCTAGCTGCAATGCTGGCGAAACGTCGATTTGATCCAAAATCTGAACGGGGCTCCAACCCGTAAGCCAAATTTATTGATAAGAAATTACTGTTTGTAAAACCGTTACAAATTCTACAAATATTGCACAAGCAGTTAGAGAACATAGAAATCGATATAGAACGTACGTATTTTTTTCTAAGCCTGTAAATCGTGCAAGAAATTATTGTTTACTGCAAAACCGTTCAGAATTCCCCGAATATTTCGCTTTTTAATGAATATTCAAATCGGTATAACACACACATGTGTATTTCACTAATTGTAAGTTTGTAAAGAATGTACGAAATTATTGTTTGCAATACCATTCGCAATTCTCCGAATATTGTAGTCAATAGATTGAATTTTACACGGAGTGCTTAAATTAATAATACAAGCCCCAATTAATGATGTAGGGTCTCATTGTCAGCCTTTGGCGCCATACATAACGGTCACTACTCACAATTAGTCGGAGAGCGTCGCACTTAACGGGTGAAAATTACCTTTGAAGACTATTAGCAACCCTCGCCTGGAGTTAACCCTTCAGTTGAGGAAACCCTGTATAAACGTCTTAAGCAAATTCTGTTCGATATTACGCGCTTCTACTTTTACCGATTTAGATACATAATTAAGGACACTACGGTGCACCAGGTTGTTATGCTCAATCTCCTTAGCTGAATTAACAAAGATGCTTTATATATTATGTATTTCTAACTGAGCAATTTCATTGTTACTACATGACGTCGAGTGCAACAGTCCAGATTCTCGTAATATTCTATGATAATTTGAGTAGAGTGAAACTACTTTGATAGTTACACAGCTATTTCCAATGTTCCTACCTGTATGCGGTAAAAGTTGTACAACACTTCTATAATGTGTTTGTGGTGTTTCTATGGTACTGTATAGCACCTCTGTAAAGTACTACAGGAATACTAAAGTACTTCTTGATAGACTATAGAATATACTACAGAAATAATAAAGTAGCACTTCTATGAAGTACTATAGTAGTGCTATCACACTTCTGTAATACGCTTGCAATATTTCATTAGTACTATATAGCACTTCTGCCAAGTATTACAAAAATAATATAATACAGTACATCTGTAATATGGTTGAAAATTTCTGTAGCATTGTATAGCACTACTGTAAAGTGTTGTAGAAATGCTGTAATATTTTTATAACGCGATTATATTATTTGTATAGTACTTTATAGCGCTCGTATAATATAGAGATACTATAATGTCCCTGTAATGTGTCTGTAAATGTCTATAACACTGTATAGCTATATTGTAAAGTTCCATGGAAATGCTATAATAACTCTGTAATACGTTTATAATATTTCTATAGTACTGTATAGCACTTCTATGAGGTACTATAGAAATAGTACCTATAGTATATCAGTAACACGGTTGAAAATTTCTATAGCACTGTGTAGCACTACTACAAAGTGTCATAGAAATGCTATAATATCTCTATAATGCAATTATATAATTTGTACAGTGCTTTATAGCGTTCGTATAATATAGAAGTACTATAAGGCATCTGTAATACGTTTATAACATTTCTATATTTCTGTATAGCACTTTTGTGAGCTACTACAGAAATAATATAGTATATTTACTAGTATAATACGTTTGAAAATTTCTATAGCACTGTGTAGCACTACTACAAAGTGTCATAGAAATGCTATAATATCTCTATAATGCAATTATATAATTTGTATAGTGTTTTGTAGCGTTCGTATAATATAGAGGTACTGTAAGGCCTCTGTAATACGTTTGTAAATTTGTATAGCATTGTATAGTACTATTGTAAAGTGTCATAGAAATGCTGTAATACTTCTATAATGCCATTGTAATACTTTTATGATACTTTATAGTGCTTGTATAAGGTACTACAAGATACTATAATGCTTTCGTAATTCGTTCTGTATTTCTTCAGTACGACGTAGCACTTCTATAAAATATAAAAATACTATAAACACATTACAGAAATATTATAGAAATTCTATTACTATTTCGACAATGTCTGCGTAATATTTGTGTATTATATATACTCCATAACTATAGAATTTCCATGACATTTCTCTGGTATTTCCGTAGCAAATTTAAAGTCCTGTACTACTTTTATAGTACCTCTATAAAACATTTTTAGTGTACCCACAACATCGTACAATACTTCCATGTTACCTTAATTTTTTAAAATCTTAATATAACAATACATTTACAATTCGAATTAAGATCACTTTTCACTGGAGGCGCATTACAAAGAGTTAAAATTACCTCTGAAACCTGTTAATACATAAAAGACTTGAAATTGCTCACGTTAAACAAGCGTCACGCTCCCAGGGAACTATAAAAGAAAATCCTCGGCAATGGAGCGACAAATTTCACTATCACAGTCCCAAATAACGTATCCTTTCGTAATAGTAACTTAAATTACATTTAAAGTAAATTACCAAAAAAAAAGAACCTTCACAAAATCTAAACGAAGGAACAAACAAGAAGTAAATATGCCCAATCCACAAACAACACCGACTACCTTACATTTCATAAATAAAGAAAAATCCACGCTCAATGCCACCGATCAAATGGATTTCAAGAACGAAGAAAACAACAGCATTAACACGATCATGAAATTACCATTGAAAGTCAGTCAATACAGAACAGACTCGAAATCATCCGCGAAAAACAAGTCTCGCGCGTCTCGATAACCATAAACGACGATCACCGTCATGGGGAAACATTACCTGATCACGGAATGACGACCTCGCAATGATGCGTCTTACATGCGAGAAAAGGAAGCCGGTAGAAAAAGAAGGGGAGACAAAATATACAGAGTAAAACGTTGAAACAAACAGGAGACAAACGTAGCGAGCATGCAAACAAAATTGAATCTCGAAATGTATTCCATAAATAAATAAAAGACTCTGTAGCGGTGTGAGCGATGGTAGAAGAGACATGGGGACAGAATGCGCATAGAGGGGAGGATTTACACGGTCGTTACCTGGCGTGAGTGTAGCCGTGCACGTGTATTTATATCCCTTTCCCTTGTATGAATGGCCGTTCGTGAGTGTGCGAAAACTCGTACGTAGACGCGAAGAGCATGAATAACAGCGTGCATAAAGTCCCGGTTACACGAGGAAGAAAAGCCACTCTCTGTTCCTGTGAAAGAAATGGCGCGAAGTATGCACTTCGCACTTCGCCACGTGATGCAGCTGAGAGATGCAAAAACCGGGGACACTATCGGAGATTTTCCATGGCGGCTTTTGGAAGGACTTTGGAGGTATCGTACGTGTACAGATATGTGCTGGACGTGTTTCGAATATACCGGAAGTAGGAACTTGAAGAGGGGGTGGGGACGACGAAGTGGTGACGAGGGTGCGGGGAAGGTTGAGATGATCGAAAGTAGTTGTGGTAGGAAAATATATGAGAATTGATGGTGGCTTTTTCATCCATTTGCATTATAAGCGCATATACGCGCACACTTTTTCTGGTCACTATTATCGAAACAGGTTTACGCATTTGCATTGTGAGGGTATATGAATACGAATAGCCTAAATTATTTGTACATTTGTCGATTAACCCTTTGCACTCTGAATTATATTTCAATTTTGTTACAAGTAGGTAGTAACGCTTTTAAGTATTTTGTTTCAATTCTACTTCAATAAATAAAGTATCTTGTAATTTGCAAGTGCATGATATCTCTTGAACAAATTTCTAGGATATAATCCCGGTTTTCTTTCGTACGTTAAAATCTATTTGGACTTGAAAAAATGTCGAGTGAGATTCGACAAATGAGCAAGGGTTAAAACGCTATATCACTTTTTGAAATACTATAATACTCAGAATTAATATGAAGAAATTTGATAGTGAAGATGTATTTTTGATTTTGTCGTATGATGTGAGCTTGAAGAGGGGGTGGAGACGAGGGTATAGAGAAGGTTCCAATGATAAAAGCAGTTGTAGGAGGAAAATGTATGAGAATTGACAGTGGCTTTGCTTCACAAGCGCATATATGTTCTTTCTGGTCACTATTATTAAAGTGCATTTATGCATTCGTATTGTGAGTAAATTAGCGGTATATACGAACAGCTTAAATTATTTATACAACACTCGTCGATTAAAGTGCTGTATTACTTTTGCAAATACTGTTATACTTAGATTGAAATATAAATAAATTTCATAGTAAAGATATATTTTTGATTTTGTCGTATGCTGAGGGAACTTGAAGAGGAGGTGGAAATGGTGCGGGGAAGGTTGAGACGATCTAAAGTAGTCGTGGGAGGAATATATATGAGAATTGACGGTGGCTTTTTAACCCATTTGCATCGTAAGCGCATATATGCGCACACTTTTTCTTATCACTGCTATCAAAGCGCATTTATGCCTTCGGATTGAGAGTCAATTAGCGGTACATATAAAGAGTCTAAATTATTTATACAACATACATCGATTAAAGTGCAATATCACTTTTTGAAATACTGTAGTACTTAGATTTAATATAAAAAAATTTGATAGTAAAGATGTATTTCTGAATTTGTCGTATGATGGTAATTAGGAACGAGCGCGTATTTGGTAATTTTTAGGGGGAAGATGAAAACAGGGGATGTAGGAGATTTATTGAGAAATGAGAGCGAAAGATAAATAATTGGATTAATGCAATAAGGTGAATAAATAAATCGATGAATAGATAAATAGATAGGAATGTGATATGAAGGAAAAAGAAGGGGTAGAATGATCCCTCTTTTGAATACAGTCTTTGGCAATTTCTTTTGAAGTGAAATACGTTATGCTCGATAGCTGCAATAGCTGAAGGTATAGAAACGTTATATTGGGAGATTGTAACAGTGGAAAGTATATTAGCTGGTTCGTTTGGGATCGAAAGTGGTTGCATGGAGGAAATAGGTTTAGCGATTTTTGAAAATGCATTGCAAAT
This sequence comes from Cerceris rybyensis, assembly GCA_910591515.1. NCBI lineage: Eukaryota > Metazoa > Arthropoda > Insecta > Hymenoptera > Crabronidae > Cerceris > Cerceris rybyensis. The sequence continues at coordinate 13,500,439 of OU342795.1, forward strand.
TTGTAAATATTGTTTATGTAACGTTTTAGGATCCAAATAATTTTACCAATTTTTTGTAACTGTTTAACTTTGATTAATCGTGCTTACTCAGTAACAGCAATGACTGTAAGTATTGAAAAGTATTTAAATAATAGTTAAATGATATTCTGAAAGTCTAAAGTTGAAGTTTGTTTGATAGGAAATTTTAATTACTATGAAATGAATTTAAATAGATACAATAACTGTATGTGTAATAAAACGTAAATCAAAGTATTTGTGAAACGAGATAATCAAGAATTTCAGTCACATTAACAAGCCCAATGAAAAGATCTACTAAAAGTCTAAAGTTGAAGTTTGTTAGATAGGAAATTAATTTCTATGAAATAAATTTAAATAGATACAATAACTGTATATGTGATAAAACGTAAATCAAAGTATTTGTGAAGCTAGATAATCAAGAATTTCAGGCACATTAACAAGTCCCATGAAAAGATCTACTAAAAGTCTAAAGTTAAAGTTTGTTAGATGGGAAATTAACTTCTATAAAATAAATTTAAATAGATACAGTAACTCTATATGTGATAAGACATAAATCAAACTACTTGTGAAACTAGATAATCAAGAAAGAAACTACTAAAAAGAAAAGATCTACTAAAAGTTGAAAGTTGAAGTTTGTTAGATAGGAAATTAATTACTATAAAATGTAAAATGTAAATCACATTACTCGTGAGTCTAGGTAATCACAAATTTCATTCAAATTAACAAGTGCAATGTAATGTTCATGGAATTAGGAGAAACGAAATTTAATTAGAAGCAAAACATTTCAACGGTATACTGCCATTCATCTTATTTCCGTAATACTCTTTATCTTGAAATGTAATATTGCAGATAAAAGAGTATGATATAGCATCGTGCATTTGTTATATTTTATAAGCATTAGACGCTAGGAAGTTTGGGCCGAAGTTTCTGAAATGCAATCTCGCATTGAACCCCTCAACGAAATATACAGAGATGCTGTTTCTTAGCGAAAGATGCAAGGAAATATTTACCCGTTTCACGAACTTCTACAGAAAGCAAAAAGCTCTTCTCTCCTACAAATAGCCAAAGAACAAATTCGCAAATAGAACGTCTAGAACTGTTGGTACTTTCGCATTACAATTTTCGAGAATGTTTCTATGGTCGACCGTATTTCAGTAGATTATCGTGATGTTTAGAATTTAATATAATAATCAAGAGAGACTTTCTCAAACAGAAATAATATTCTTTCTTTATGAAGTCGACGAACGTATTCTCGCCTGGATGAATATCGGTGAATTACTTCCTCTTAAGAACTCGAGGAAAAAAGTAACACGGTGAGATCCGATTATATGAAATTCTCGAGTGTATTGAATTCATTAGTACCGGCTTAATCTTCCTTTGTTGCATTTTGATGCAAAACGGAATCTAGGTAGATTTCATTAAAGATATTTTAACCTCCGAGCATCAAAGAATCAAGAAATTCCAGTGTTGAGAAATGCGTGTATCAGAGTTTGTAATAATGAATGAAAGCGTTTTCTTTGAAGAAAATTTACTTTTTTGAAATATTTGCAGCGCTGTTACATTAACGCAATATTATTAAATAAGCTACAAATAAGTCAATAAGTTATATTAAAGTAATATTAAATTTAGATGCATTAAGTAATGCAAAATTTAAACAAAATAATAGTTTTCTTTTATCCACTTTGCCATTTTTCTGAAGGCAAATTAATATGAAAGAAATTCATCGTGTTGGTGTGGCAGAAATTTGTTTTGCACTCAGACTTTTATATTTTTCCGATAAAATTGATAGAAATGCTGTTTTTTTTAACACTAAAACTACCGACGTTATATCTACTAAAATTTACATTTATTTAACACGTACTCTGGAAAAAGATAAATTAAGAAGTGAAAGGATTAGTTAATTAACGAATTTAGGCTTCATATGATAGAAGTGGAACTTTTACTTCACGGCTCCCCTGTCAATTGAGGTAGTTTTTTGAAAAAATTGAGAACCGGTCATTATGACCGGCCTGGTAGGTTTAGTGTTAAAAAACTATACAAGTACCCAACAATTTTAACTTTTGTGTCGTCCATCAAAAGCACACAAATTTCTAACTGATGAACAATTAATTTCCTAATACACTTCTGACAGTTTTTGTTTATTCCTAAAATGGCAAATACTCAGTTCTATTTTAAAAACGAACGAATATTCACTGTAAGCGACGTAGAATTCCTATATATGTACTTTTTATTTCAAATTATTAACACACAAACATTACAATTATTTTTCTTTTAAATGAAAAATAATTAATTTTCGGATACAACCGTCGAAGTTGCGTTTTTCCTAAAAATATCAAATGTACATTTTTACTGCAAAATTGACCAAATAATCGGTATCGATGATAGAAAATATTTGTACGTTTTCTCTTATCAATCATTAACCCTTTTCGGACGCCGGGCGAATATATCCGCCCTGAGAAAAAGTTGGTTATAGTTTTTCGGTGCATATATAAACGGTTAGAGTTGAAAAATTAAAATATAATCGTTGAAATATTATGTTACAAAGAGTACATTTCAACTTGTATACATTAACAGACTGTCTTTCCGATGAAAAAGTGTTTTTTCATCGCTAAATAATTGAATGTTTCTCGATATTCAAAAATGCCCCCGTCCGCAAAGGGTTAATACACAAAGTTATTAATCGATTACTTTTAAAGTGGTAAATACTTAATTTCCTAATCCGTACTTGAAACTCCGTATTTCTTCAAATACTAAGTATCAATAATAAAAAATATATGTAAGTTGCTTCTATTCAATTATTAATGTAGAAACTTATAATAATGATAATAAGATTACATGTATTACATTCTTAGTAAGCTATCGAAATATTCCCTAACATCGAGATCCAACCAAGCGGATCTTAAACATCAAATAAAACGACCGTAGTTTCCCTCCGATTCGGAATACAAACGCGACCGCGTTTCGAATAGAATTACTGTTTCCTCCAAGTTCTAATATCTCCACTGGAAACCGGTTTACGTAGAATTTGTATAAGAACGTTATTTAAACGTAATTCAATTGAATAACCATCGACGTTATACGAGGCGCAAATACAGACGAAGGTTAATTGACAATTCCATCGAGTTAGAGGCGAAAGAACAATGTTAAAAAATATCTAATACCATACAAGTTTTCCCGTTGTGCTTACATAAATTTATGTAACCGAGGTTTTCCTTCGGAAGTTTTCCGCGAAACAATTCGAATTAAAAACGTACGCAATGTCGGACCGTTTCAACTGCTTTTCGGTATAAATAATTCATGCGTCATTCTCCTATACCTTAATCCATTAAGTGCGGGTAAATGTAGACGGGAAGTCAAACACTGATGCATCGAGGAGCGAGTTTAATTGTTTGAAATTCTCAGCTAGTTTCTTTTGAGATAATGAAGGATCAGAGACTGACTGGATATTGTCGATTGTTTTTAACCATTTGCGCTCAAATAATCTATTAATTATATTTCGCTTATTCTACTTATGAATACAGCAATTCCATAATATTTTCGCATATCGATTCAACTTCAACATTGATAAAATAAAGATGTTGATGTTATCGATCGATTCAGTTAAAATACAATAATTACGTTCTTTTTTTAAATTTTCAAAGTTCAAGAACAATCAAGCAGGGACTACTTTGAACTTAGCTGAGAGTTTTAGTAATTTGCAGTGCGGTACAGTCTTTGCCTGTTATTTCTTTTATATTATATTTTGAAGAATACTCATTTATTACGTATATTTCGAAAAAGTTAATTATTGGAACAATAGAGTTGTTCGTAGAGTTGATGCGGCGATGGTAAATAGCACAAAAAAAGCCATAAGTTGTACAAGATTAACTCACTATAATCCAAATCTTTTAACTAATGTAATATTCGTTCGAAAAACTAATTACACCATAGCTTGTTAGCAAAAGTTAAAAATAAAATTGTTAATAATAGATTTAACTTGCTTTGTGAATATTAAATTACATGGAAACTTTGTAAACTTGTAGAGTGGATTTATATTAGTTCGCTAATATTAATATAACTAATTTATATTAGTTCGTTAATGGTTTTATATATGTATTGTTACGAAGCAGCCAGTAGATTAAATGTTACTGGGAAACGAGACTTGGCAATTGTTCGTTATTAATAAATTCTCTTAAATAAACGTTCTCAGTTTTTCTATAAATTGTGTTCTATTTAATTATGTCCGAAAGGATAATGCGGTCGACGCGTAACAATATTATATATGTTGTATTACCATAAAGTCACAAGGATTTTACAAAGATAAAATTTCGTGTTTAATATTTCATTTTCGTCATAGATTGAACCTTTGTTATTTCAAAATGTACCAATTTCAGTGATGAAAATGATATTACTCCTACATAAGTAGGAATTAAAGTTTATCTTAAACAACTTAAAATTTATTATTATGTCGTTATAGCGTTTAAAGTGTGACACTTGAAAAATTACGAACAAGCACAAGCCAAAAATAAATTCTCGATCGATAGTCGCGCTAAACAGATGGAGTGATGAGGATTTACATTCACTGTGTTAATTATCTATTATGTTTGTAAATAAATGATGGTTACGGACGATAACTCCATTTTTAATTTTGGAATCGATATTAAATTCGAAAGTAGAATAGAATAGAATAAAATTTGAATTTATATATTTCTATTATCATTATCCTATCTTATTGTCTGTTTCATTTGCGTTGCCAGAAGTGTCAAAAGTTATTATAAGACAAAGGGTTAATATCATCAATAACTTTTCTAACTTCTTTCCATTTGTAGCAAACATAATGAGATTAAGTAAATACTTTTGATATTTACTATCTAAAGAGCGCAAAACTCTTTGTCACTGAATAAATAAAGACATTCTCTCAAAGCACCCTTTTCGAATGTGATAATAGAATTTCACCAAGAAACAAAAATAAGACAAAAAGGGCGGAAAGATAAGTTACAGTAGCATTACACTGTTTCCCTTTTATTTCCCTCCGACCTGTATATTTTCAAGACGGTCAAACATTTTAATTATTTGAACATTTAAAATGCAGAGGAATGGTAATTAAAAATAGAAAATTTAGATCGTAGAACAAAATAGTCTGAGCATGATACGATTAAGTAAATTCTGTTGATATTTACCATTTAAACAGCACGAAACTCTGTGCCACTCAATTAATGAAGTCCTCCTCTCAAAAAGCACCTTTTTCGAAAGTGATAATAGGATTTCACCAAGGAATAAAAATGTAGAAAAAAAAGGCGGAAAAAGAAATTGCTGAAGCATCACACTGTTTCACTTTTATTTCCCTCCGATCCGTATATTTTCAGGACGGTCAAACGTTTTAATTATTTGAGCATTTAAAATGCAGAGGAATGGCAATTAAAAATAGAAAATTTAGAGCGCAGAACAAAACAATCTGAGCATGATACGATTAAGTAAATTCTGTTGATATTTACCATTTAAACAGCACGAAACTCTGTGCCACTCAATTAATGAAGTCCTCCTCTCAAAAAGCACCTTTTTCGAAAGTGATAATAGGATTTCACGAAGGAATAAAAATATAGAAAAAAAAGGCGGAAAAAGAAATTGCTGGAGCAACACACTGTTTCACTTTTATTTCCCTCCGATCCGTATATTTTCAGGACGGTCAAACGTTTTAATTATTTGAACTTTTAAAATGCAGAGGAGTGGCAATGAAAAATAGAAAATTTAGACCGTAGAACAAAATAATCTGAGCATGATACGATTAAGTAACTTCTGTTGATATTTACCATTTAAACAGCACGAAACTCTGTGCCACTCAATTAATGAAGTCCTCCTCTCAAAAAGCACCTTTTTCGAAAGTGATAATAGGATTTCACCAAGGAATAAAAATGTAGAAAAAAAAGGCGGAAAAAGAAATTGCTGAAGCATCACACTGTTTCATTTTTATTTCCCTCCGATCCATATATTTTCAGGACGGTCAAACGTTTTAATTATTTGAGCATTTAAAATGCAGAGGAATGGCAATTAGTAGTAACCCGCTTTCTCTCCCCGGTGATAACGGTTCTTACATTTTACAAGTGTTTTACGTAGTTCACGTATTCCCAGCCGGCCGGTTTATCGCGGTGAGAGTTAATATTGCAGAAAGTTTTATCGAACGGCCGGAATTACGTACGCGGTAGCTCATTATTTCATTGGAGAATGAGAACTGCTATTTCTCGCGGAAAAATCCGATGCTATTCCACGATATGCTTTTACCACGGGAAATCTTCGGGGCAGCTTGGAAATCCTTGAAAATGTTGCCAACGGCGGGTAATATATTGTAATTCGATACTTTCGTGCCCCGATACGATAATACTTTAATAATATACGCTCTTCTTCGCGATTGTTGTAAGTAATATCGAACTTCTGATTTGCAGCCACCTTCCTGTTACCGCGAGCGTTGTAAAGCATATTGCTACTGTAAAGTATCTATTAGGTGGTAGTACACGCTTCCTCTATCGATTATATTTAATTTTTTATTTATTCAAATATGATGTAGTTAACACAGCCGCTTATTTAGTTATTGTTCATTTGTTTTATTTAACACTAGATTTACCAAGCCAGTCAAAATGACTGGTATACAATTTCTTTCCAAAATTTCTACGCGTTTATGAAAGAGCCGTAGAACAAATATTCTTCGTTCATCGTATAAAATATAAATTATCGAATCTATCATTTTTTCCACGTCTTAATTTTCCTTGCTTTAAGGTACATATTTAATGTATTTAAATATAATAGATTTCACCCTGGTAAATCTAGTGTTAACTATGAAGTCTGGTTGGAAAATTTCATGGGATGGAAATTGGAAACTAAGAGATTCAAAATATTTTGAAAATTTGTATGTAAGTTGAGGTAGTCGGATAGGGTAGAAATAAACTTTTGACACGTGTCAGAATTCGAATCTAGTAATATTGTCCATAATTGGAAAGTGTTGGATGTCCGTATCATCAAACAGGAGATTCTGAAGATTTAATAAAAAATTTAACTTCCCATTTATTATTTTATTTGTTTTTACAAACCGAACTGTCTGACACGTTTAAAATGCAAAACTTTTAGATATACTTTGTTTATGTTTTTTGAAAAGACTTGTGATTTCACTTACTATCTCTTTTTTGAGAAAATGCACATTTTTCGATCAACCTTAGCCATCTTATTTTTCAAACTCTCCATTTTGACCTTTATCAGTTTGTAGAAAAATATTTCTCAACAATGAATTTTCATATAAACAAGTTATATGTACGTATTATATTGTTTGCAGTAAATAAAATTATTATTATTAAAATTTGAGGTGCACTTTACAAAGTCATCTTCAACATAATAATACTAAAAAACATCCTGGTGCTTTTGCAATGATGATGCCATGCAGAATGTAAAAGTAGCACAGCCTAAGAGGACATAACAAATAAAATATTACTACAAAAATCACAGAGAAAATACAAACAATTCAAAATTTGTAATACTTTTTAATAAATTTAAAGATGGTTACTAATTTTGCAATGGCGAAATATACAGAAAGTTTATTTTATGCTATTAAATTTATGCTATCACAATAAAGCTACTGCATATATATATTAATATACTGTCTATTTTTAATGGATTATCGGAAATAAATTTAATTAAGGAAATGGTTTGTTTAATTCGCACAGACGCAGAAATTTATGTATGGTAATGCAAGATAAAAGGGTAGATGGAAGAAAAAATAAAGGAGTAAGGGAAAAGTAAGGAATGGGAGAAAGAAAAGAAATAAATAAGAAGTTCGATGAGGGTCGACTGCCAAAATTTCGATTCCAATAAAATTATGTAGGAATATAGAAGATATTGGGGCAAATGAAGGGCAATTTTGTTTCTACAGAAATTTGATGTAGGGGATTGAAACCGCCCTCCAATGTTTGCTGAATTTTCAGATTTTCCAACGTAACTAGCCAACTGTAAGCGATGGAAGAAAACTTTTTATACAACTTCACTCATTTAATGCGTTACAATCTGTTCCCTCGGAAATTCCTAGAAATATGGACCTAAAGTCTTGAATTTTTTCATTAGAATCTACCCAAATATTAATTACCCATAACATTAATCAACACAGCAATATATTTACCCGATGGTCTTCTTACATATAAGTTTCTAAAATTACACAATTAACAATAAACCCACCGACTTTATAACTATTATATTTAAATATACTGAGTAAGAACATTGAAAAAAGAGATATCAAAAGATTAAAAAGACGATCATTTAGATAATTTAAATTCTGAAAGATGGAACGGCAAAATTTACTGTACGGCTCTCCTATTATTTTGTAGAAAATTTTTGTAAAACCTTGAGAACCTCGAACTTCGAACTTGATGCTAGTTTAATTATTTTGACATTCTTAATAATCGAATAATTCCGAGTAATTAAATTAATTCCTAGTAATCAAATAATACAATAATTCTTAGTAATTAAAATAATGATAGTTAATTAATTAATGATAATAATTAAAATAATCATAAAATAATGATTAAAGTAATGAAATATATCTTTATTCTAATTAATATCAGACCATATGCAAACATCAACGGCTACGTATTGTACACAAACATAATGATATGTTGGATGTCAATAATGAAAAACAAAATTGCAAGTATTTCACGCATAATTCTGTATAATACAATTTAACACTATACAGCACTTTCTAAACGTACACACGAAGATAATGGCTCAATATGTCTGTCAATTTTTCCATATATTTATCGTCGCGAATAATCTGCACGCGATAATAACGAGTCATTCGACCGACCGCCTATAAAGCAAATACGACCGCGAGGAGTTAAAAACAGACACGGAAATTCTCGACAATCGTTTTTACTTCCTGGTAACATGAACGTACGTACATACATCTGTGCATTTACGTGAATGTAAAATACGAAGACAGCAGAGGAGAGATCGGCCGTGAATGCTAGTCGAGTCCGTGACTGACTGGTCAGAACTTCGGCGACATGATTCATTGTCTTCGAAGGATTAAACTGACGATTGAAAGCATCAAATGGAGTTTCAAGCTGATTGCTGTGATTCTCAAATAATTGTGTTTTAACGACCTACTCGAGTTACTGTGATTTTGAAATAGTTATGACGTCACCGACTAATTGGATTGACGGAATTCTCATTCTTGTTGGTGTTTTTTTTTTGGGTGTAAGAAATATTAATTAAAAGTAATTGGAAGTAAATACATTTGGGGACAGGTGACAATGTCCACTTCTTTATCGTAGAAGTTTAATTGTAATGATGTTTCTGAAGAATGCTTATGGGTTCGTTAATGATTAATGCGGCTATAGCATTATTTGATAAGTCAGAATTAAAGTAATAAAATAAAAATTGATTAGTGGTTCTTGACTTATCGTATAATTTAACGTAATATCAATATTATAGAAATAATTTTATGGTGCCGCATTTCGCCGATATTTCCAATTTAATAAGTTTTGCAAAACTTGAAAATTTCCTCTCCAGTTTTCCGCATCACGAGTGTCGCTCGTTATTGAATTTTTGAATGATAAAGGGTTAAGAACGTTCTCAATAATATTTTATTTCAAGATTAATATTTCTTAGTGTCCATAGCAGGAATTTTCTATTCTTTATTGTTATGTGTAATTGAAAAACTGTTTCTGATTCTACAAAACATTAACTTTTAGTTTCTCCTACTTTGTAAACATAAATTGTTAGATATGTTGATAACAATTAAGAAACATTTATATCTTAACAATTATCCACTATTTGCAACATGGAAGCTAAAAGTTTCATTCTACATTTATACTGGTATAAACATATAGCAAAACATTGTGCGTCAAAAATGTAGTTTATATGAATCAAAATAAGTAATTATAAACATAGTTACTTTTCTTTCACTAATGTTAGATTTTATTTTTTCGGGTACCTTTATGAATAATAGTAACGTATGTTTCTTTTAAGACGGTCAGAATTTACATAAAAAAGACATTAATCCATTAGATGTTTAAAAGTAGTCAATAGAATTTAATGAAAGGATTGAAAATCACGTTCAGTCTGTAATACAACTTGAAACGAATAAATTTCCCAATGGATTGAGTATTTTCAATTGTTTTTTGAGAGATAATACTCCCGTCGTTGAAGATTCATTTAGCTTCATTAATTCGATTAAACCTTGAATTGATTGATCAGAACTTTGGTGAGTCATCCCTTTATACACAGAACTACCCTTTATCCTCGCTGCTGGCCTTTCTGCCCTCCTTTACTTTGTTTGCACCCTTAATCTTTCATTTTATGCGACATCTGTATCGAAGTTTCACAAATGTAACAATAATCGGGCTGTTACAACGGTGTATTGTACCGTAATACTATTGTATTCGAATCTTCTTTGGCAGAAATTAATGTATATTACCATGGTATGAAAATAATTGTACAATCTATTTAAATTAATGAAGACGTCATTTTCAGAGAACAAAACTGACTCGCATAAATGTACAGGGTGTTTTAAAAGTAGTTGTCACGGCTTTCAGAATTTTTACATCCTCGAATCGATGGATATTTTCGAAAAAAATGTCGCAAAATTCGCGAAAGGTAGCAAATTTTTGATTCGATTCATTGCATTCGTCTAGGTAAAATGTCTGAGTGGAACCATAGATTAGAAATGAACCGTTCTTTCGCAAATTGACTTTTAATTGGTACTTCGCCACTGAATTTTAGCTGAATAAATCAGGCTTCCAGGTCTCTGACGTTTCGAAAAGGAATACAAGTATGGAAAGCGCATCTTATGCATTATTTAAACATGTTTGAACGATTATTACATTAAACTAATATGTAAATTATATTCGGGAGGGATTTTAGAATCAATTTATGCAAATAAACTAGACGTCCAGAAGAAATTCTAATGGTAGGAGGCGATAGAGCAGACATCTTTATATTACAGTTTGTTTTACAAATATGCATTTATTCTTTATCAGTGATTTTATGACTCTATGTATTATTATACGTAGCTTGCTTTACGAATACAGTTTATGTTTATGAGTTACTTTTTGATAATAACGTTACATTAATTAAAGCACTGTATTTGTAACATTTGGTTACATAAATAAATAATATCGTTCAATTCCATTTACAATTTTAAGATTAATTCTATGAACAACGAGAGTAATTATTTCCATTTTCAAGAAATACAATGACCGCGGCGTGTTGTCAAAATGTACTCGGCTGGTCTCGGCAGCCGCAACCTACAGGTATCCTTTCCAGGAATCTTAACAATAAGTCATTTCGATGCTCGTCTCGCTATCAGTTGCCTCGCGATTGCCGTGTGTTGTCAAAATATACTCAGCAGAAGTCGGCGTCCGTGACCTACAGGTATCCTTTTCGCGAATCTTAACAATAAGGGATTTCGACACTCTCCTGGCTATCAGTTCCCCCGCGACCGCGGACGAGTAACCAGTACTCCGTGATCGGGCTCAACTATTTTCACCTATTAGTGCTCCTGCTCCGTAAGCGAGGTCGACTACTTTCTTCTATTAGTGCGTGTATACAATTTTCGGAGATTAGATCCTGAATCACCTAATATCTCTCTTTTTGCGGGCTACTTGGTAATTCATCCCCACAGTGGTATCAACCCTTAGTTGGCGGTTGTACTTCTGCTCTCAGTCACCAAAGGACTTTCACTGTTGACATTATGTGTCTACTCTCAGCTACCAAAGCAAACAATCTACATGTTTCTGAGGTATATATGATATAATTTATATATAACGGATGTTATATATAGCGGACGAGTAACCAGTGCTCCGTGATCGGGCTCAACTATTTTCACCTATTAGTGCGTCTATAATACTTTCCAACATCTTGAACCACCTAATACCTCTCTTTTTGCGGGGTACTTGGTAATTCATCCTCACAGTGGAATCAACCCTTAGTTGGCGGCCATACATCTGCACTCAGCTGCCAAAGAACTTTCACTATTGCCATTGTATGTCTACTCTCAGCCACGAAAGCAAAGAATCAACACGTTTCTGAGGTATATACAATTTTTACTAAGATTTTAGTAGATTTGTTTCAAGTGCGATTACAAATTTTATACTTAACACGTTCCATGCCGGATCATTTTTTAAAGATTTTCTATTCTGGCCGAAGGGGGAGTATACGACCCACACTTTTACAATGTCATAAATTTGTTTGTAATATACATGATATTAAGAAGCCTATATTTAACTCTACAATATATTTTTCACAATAGAATTCTTCGTTTTGCAATGAGAAATGGAATCGGCTTGAACGGAAAGTTTAGTGGGGGTCGTATACGACCCACGCGGCACGGAACGTGTTAATGAAACGCAACAGGAAAGGATTAAAATACTATTATCATTGATATTTAAACTTTATATGAATTTCATATGAAATCGAATTAGAATGTAGCTCGAAATTAGACTGTAAAACAGGCACAAAAATTTGCACGAATAAATACTGTTTTTGATATGTGAAAAAAAATCGTTAATTATTAATATTAGAAAATACCCCATTAAAATTGATATTTACACTTTATATGTACTTCATACAAAATTGACTCGGAATATAGCTCGAAATAGGACTGCAAGGGTTAAAACATGTGCACATTTCAGCTGTAGGTTTCTGTTATAACAGATTGAACGACTGATCCCATGGGACACACAAGTATTAGAAAATAAAATACGATTACCGTTAATATTTAACCTTAATATGTATTTCATACAATATTGACTCAGAATATAACTCGAAGTAAAACCGCTGCCATTGTATATCTACTCTGAGCCACCAAAGCTACTTTTTTATCGTTTTCTTTCGGTATGAAGATGATGAAAATTATTATTCCCCATAGTACTCCTTTACAACGAAATCTATCTATGGAACTTTTCGGAAGCTACGCAGATGTCAATGATCTAAGCTCGATGTCAGGTTCATTCAAGGGCACTCCTGGGGAGAAGAACATAACCACTAACACTTGCGCTTTCCTTACTAGGTCGGCGACTCATTGTCAGTCAGTCCTCCATTTTTAAATTAAGTGTAGCACTAGTAAAGCCCTCGCGTGTTTCTTTCCGAAAGCTCGGAGACCTGGAAGCCTGACTTATTCAGCTAAAATTCAATATCGAGGACACCATTAAAAGTTAATTGTCTCTTAGACATTTACTTACGTAACAGACGAGCCAATAAAAGATATTTGCTTATGTTGAGTTGATATTTGTAACCCCCGGATCTAGGTTGGCAAGATTGGAGGGATGCTTGTGTGTTTTTTCTTGTATGGTGGTAAGGCCCCTATGGCCCCGATTGAGCTTCCTTTTTGAGCCTTGTGCGAGTGAACGTATTTTTTTGTATAACTATATTTTGTATCCTAAGACATCCATTCTTATTAAAAGCACTTATTAAATTCAGAAAATTTAAAATAACCCGAAAAAGCCAACAGTTTAAAATTTGCTTAATATCATAAATCTTCATCGACTCAAAGGTGTAGCACAACTTTTGAATGCCGCAACAACTACTTTGAAACACCCTGTACATCAACTTTTAACATTACATTTGCCAAAATGGTCAAAATGATTGGTTATTAATTTCATTTATTTTTGGCACAATGTTTTTGCAATTTTGTGTAACTAATGTATATTACTTAGTTAGTGTGGAATAATATATTCAGTATATTTACATTTCTCCAGTTTCTTATAGATGCATAAAAATCTGCACTGTAGTAATTACACTGCCGTCTATTTTTAATTTTACTTCAAAGTAAGTTAAGTGAGAACTCCAGTTTATTTTAAATTCCAAACAACGAGTTTACATCATCACAACAATGAAACCTGTACAAAGATAATTAAAAGCTGTCCATTCTGTTAAAAAATAATCTCCAATATTTCCAAAATTACCATAAACGTTTAACGATTAAATTCTGTCGAAGCTAAAGTTTTTAATATATAAGCATTCTTCTATTGATGTCTACAAATTTAAACGGGAAAAAAGCTACGATAAGCACACGAGTGGAAGGGCTGTTAAATGAAAAGAATTTTACAGAATATGTAAAAGGTTATTATATGCACCGCTTATGAAAGGTTAATTAAAATATGAGCCGCACGCGTAACGTGCACCGTTGCAGTTTCATATTTATAATTTGCTTTTCATAAAAGAGTAAACAAACTGCTAAAAAGGGATGCTACGTGACCCTATTTATTTTTAACAGCCTGTTTATTTAATCGCGCATTGATATTTATAACATATTCATCGTGATCCCATTATAATATCATGTAATTCTACGTCAATCTACGGCAACGCGTCTACGTTCGCACGTGAAACACGAAATTAGGGGTCTCGATTTTGCCGGACACATTAATAAAGGCTACGCAGAAAAGTATTTTAACCCTGGGAAAATAACGTGACTCTAATAAACTGCCACGCCATCCATCAAGTCCTTGGTTTATCGGTTAAAGATGAAAAATACCACCGTTGATCGAGGAGAAACCAGATTCTGAGACTTACGTGATTCTGCGGACGTAATAACGTACACCTTGGCTTTCAATTTTGAATGAAAAGGGCTGTATAAGTGTTTCAAATAATATCAGGCAAATATAGTGATATAGGTCGGAGATTTTGAAAATACCTTTACAAGAAAAGCTTGCAATTAGTGCAAAAAAATACACAGCAAATTTTAATTTTAGCTTGTGGTATTTGTTTTAATAATTAAAATTCCTATAAAAGGTACTAACTATTAAAAGTAAATAAAATATCCTACAATATTACAATTTTCTAATAAAGATCAATGCTACATTGTAATAATAAATTAATCTTAATGAATGATACCAAGATTCCAGACTATTTCTGTATTGACTCTATGGAATAACAATTAAAATAGCTTTTTTTAAACAAACCCAAAAGTCAGTAATTCTGCATAATTCATTTTAATCTTACGAAAAGTATTCCGCAAAAGTAATATACTTGCCAAAATTGCATTGACTCGTTTATAATAAGTAATAAATAATAATAAACATCTGAACCGTAACATTTGAAATTGCCATAAGTCTATTTTCTCTCATATTGAGATATTTGCGACTCCGTTTGAAATGCTTTTGTGCTATGACATGCAACTGTTGAACTTTGCCATTTCAAATGCGAAAAAGACACTTTTTCCACTTTGAAAAATAACAGTCGATCCATAAATTGCAATTATAATCCTCAAAAGATGATAGTATTACGATACAACAAATTCCATGCAGCATTTTTAAACGAAATCAAGAAAATATTTCATTCTATTTGCCTTGCCACTTGAAATGCAAAAGAAGACACCCACATTTAACCCCTTGCCGTACAATGACGAGTGCTACTTGTGACGCGATAAATGGAATAGTCAATTTTGGAGTGCGCTAAAACTGATTTGATTACAAATATCAATGGGTCCTGATCAAATAAAATTAATTCTACGCTATTCAATATTACGTTAACCCTTTCGAGACCGATTGCATACCTGATATGCAATTGATTTCCGAGGCTATAAGATCGGTTGCATATCAGGTGTGCAATAGTAGTAATGAGCGATTATCAGTTATTCTGAGTAAAGTAGTCATCGAAGTGAGACTTTTTTTGGTATGCAATGATCTTATTTACGCGAATTCACTTACGAATTGGGTGATTACCATAGTAAACACGTTTCTTTATTCAAAATGAACAATACAAAGAAAAAAAAGTTTCGCTCCTGGGGACCGCGTTCGAAAAAAATCGCCGTCTCGAATCGGTTAAGTCATTTACAATATCTGAAATTATGGGTTAGATTGTTATTTTAGTAATTAATTCAGAATCATTGCACATTTAATCACAAAAGAAATAGCGCGGCAAGGGGTTAATTCAAACTAACTTAACCCCTTGCCTTACGATTTCTTGTATGACCGAATACACAATAACTCAGAATTAATTGTTGCTATAATAATCTATCACTGATTTACAATCTAACCGATATAATTTTACGCAACATTAATAGCATAGAACTAATTTCAATGTATCCTGACCCACTGATATTTTCAATTCAATAGATTTTGAAGACTTCAAAATTGTCTAATCCATTTACTGCGTCACGTGTGCCATACGTTATTATAAGGCAAGGGGTTAACACTAGAACTACCGGCGTTAAATCTATTATATTTAAATATATTAAACAAGTGCTTTGAAATAAGGAGAATTAAGAGGTGGAAAAGATGATCGATTCGGTAATTTATATTTTATAGGATGGATGTGCAATATTTATTCTATGACTGTTCAATAAAATTGTAGATTTTTTGGAAAAAATGGATAACCAGTCAACTTTGACTTGCTTGGTAGTTCTAGTGTTGAACCCATTTTTCTCGAAAATGTACTTATGCCACTTTCAAATATAACTGCTCATATTTAAATATATAAGATTAATTGTCGGCAGATCTAGTGTTAAGGACAAGTAGCTCTTGAAAAAAAACAGACAGCAAAGTCGTCCTTTTTGTTGACCGCACAATAGAAAATTTGATTGCGAGCGGATTAGCAAAACGTCCCTCGTTAGGAGGCTGCACGCTCCGATTTAATTTGATTCAACCTGTACAAAGTAACGTCGTGTAGGGCCAGAGGGCATTGTGGTTTCGCTCGGTGAGTCTGTTCGTTGGGGTATGTAAGATAGCAAAATGCACTCGAAAGGGAGCGCATAGGGAACGGGATGCCCCGATGAACGAACGAATGCATTCTAACCGGCCCTCTCGACGGTACGATCGATCGATGGGAATATTCTCCCCTACCGGTGGATTCTAATTGCGCGTTATTAATGTCCTTCGCCAGAAACATCAGTGAAGATTACGTGAATTAATCATTTGCTTTCGGTTTAACGCTGGTCTATTTTGATCACGGACGAAGGTTTCTCGAAGATTGAGTCGATGGTGTTTTATATAACGGAACGTTGTGGGAAATGCTATTAGGGATTTCTTCCTTTGAGATGGGGGGAAAATGTGATTCTTTCGGAGTTTATGTTACGTTGAATTTCTCTTGTATTGTTGTATATATTTTATTGCAATGTTTAAATTTAAATGTGTAATGTATGTATGATTGGGATATTTGCAGAGCGATTCGCAGTAAGCAGTGCCTTTGCGTAGCGTGGTAATTTAAACAAGTGGTGGTAACATTTGTAAATATTAGTCGTGATCGAACAGTTGTGTGAAGAAGTAGATTTTGTGATGTAATTTGTATTGCACTTAATGTTTTAATCGTTTAATTTCTTGTTCTTATAAAATATACCTCTTACATGTATTGCTTCGGATTTGAATGTCACCAGGAATGATTGGTTAGCACTTGAACTACCAAAACAGATGAAATATTAATTTTAATTTACGTCTTATAAAATTCCTTTAACACTAGAACGGCCGACGTTTTTATTACATTTAAATATATTAAATAAGAACTTTGGAAGAAGAAGAATCAAGGGGTGGAAAATATGATTGGTTTGGTAATCTGTGTTTTGGAAGATCAACTTAGAATTTCTAGCGTAAGACTCTCCTGTAAACTTATTGTTAAAGAATTTTTGGAAAAAATGTGAACAAGTCATTTTGACTTGCTTGATCGTGTAGTGTTACGATATTTAGTACATGATACACAAATGAGGAATAAATCACCCAATTAGTTGTCTGTTTGAATCCCTTGGCTCATCTTCTTTTAAAGTTCTTATTTAATATACTTAAATGTAATAAATTAAAAAGCAGCCGCCAAATTAACGGGTTCTTACTTTTTTTTTTAAATTCTTTTCAAATTGTTAGAAAAGTAATACAGTAAATATTTCAAGTGTATCTTATAATATAGACATTACTTAAATAATCATATCTTTTACCGCTTGATCCATCTTTGCGCAAGGTACTTATTTAATTTATTTAAACCTATCGGATTTAGCGGCCGTAGATTTAATGTTAATATATTTCTATGCAATAGAATTAACGTTGGTGCTTCTAATATTAACACGTTGAACGCCATTGATATTTCGCTCGTCATATCACTGAAGTGATACGTTTCCTATTAAAATCCTATCTTTGTTAAGCAGGAACTCTAAAGACACAAATAGATGTACATATATATTCAACAAGATTTTATTTTGTCGGTTCAATTTAGTATTTAAATACTGAATGTGTTAAAAAATTTGTAAATATTATAATTGAAAAGTCATGAAATTTCATTGAATTTAATAGCGCCGATTAATATATTGTTAGACTAAAGTTTCAAAACATTTTAAATTTAAAAAGGTAAAAATCCGATATGTAATTAGGTAACTTGCAGTTATGTTATTAATTATATTCAGTGACTCTAATAGTAACCGTAACTAGTATAATTCTAACAGTATAGTAATTATAACAGTTGATATTTATGTGAAAATGGAGAAACTGCAACTTTTTGAGAATTCGTGTATTGCTATTGATTTTCATAACAATACGTATTACAAATTTGATCATAAACTTTACATTAAATCGTAAAACATGGCATTCCATTTAGCTTTGTTAATAATGCTGTAATACGAGAGGTCTGTTGCTAATCAATATCTCTAACGGAAACAATATTTTCCGATATAAATTTTAAATCCACAGTTATGCTTTTAGTTTATAAAACACTATGAAATATTAATGGAAACATTTACCGCCTCGTAGCATCCTCCGAAAGATATTATCAATTTTCTATCAAATAAAAGGAGAGACATTTACAAAGTTAACATTGGAATTCAGAGCAAGCTACGTTTTTAAAGAATTTTATCCACTTTTACAATGACTTCTTTCTCATTTTTCATTAGTATGAATTTCATTGTTATATTCCTCGACCGTTTTTTTTTCACTGCTTTACGACGTCTATAAAATTTGTCAAGAAAAGATGTCTCGGGCAAAGAAATGACCTGAATCCACGAGGTAGGTTATTTCTCTGTAAGCTACAAACTCCATAAATGTAGATATAAAATTTATACCGAAATAAAAATGTATCTCGAAAAACGCTAGGTTACGTCTCTTTTAATATTCTACGGATTTGAAAAATGAAATTACTTCTGTTACATTAATCATATCCCCACTGTCGTATTCTTAACGTTGCAGCGTACATTTATATTTATGCACTACGTAAAATCCTGTTTCCAGAAAAAGAATTGCTGTCGAAATTGATTTCTCAGCGATATTGGAAAACTGAACTGTCAATTCAATTCGCCCGAACTACGTTCGAACTCGTTGCGAAAAGTACACTATTGCGTTCTGTTATGACAGAATTGGCGAACAGGTTTTAGAAATATTCGTACAACGGACTTTATAATGTATTCATAGTGGTTGACGAAAGTGCTTCACAATAAATATTGAAGTACTTCCTACGGAAATTAATACCTCCATGATTTTTCCTTTCACAAAATTCAATAATATATTTTTAAATAAATTTCGACTATAACTACGTTCTAAATATGCTTTTAAGTTGATTGAAATTAAGTGAATTGTATTAAACTGAGTTATAATTAGACTGCGGATGTTTATGCAAATTTCGAGTTTCACAAATGCAGGTGAGACAGGAAAACCTATCTAGGGATTTATTGCACTCAATAAATATTACAACAAATACCATACTTTAGATATATTTTTATATTATGTCCTTTTTGTATATTTTAGCCGTATTTAATTTGTCATAAATGCATAAAAATCCGCAGTCTGGTTATAATTCTAAGTGCAATATTGTTCGATGGTTCATAAGAATTTTAATGAAAATAAAAATTTCCTGGTATTAACACAGCAGTTTGGTCTTTTTCAGATAAGAGGATTAAAGAGTTTTAGAAAACTTTTTAAACGAAATTTCTGCCCTTCTTGTTTACAATCTTGTTTAAAGGATACTTCGTGGACTTTAACATATTGTTATTTATGCGGTTGTATAACGAAAATTTGCATAATAAAAAACGTTACATGAATGTGTACGTCGAAATTGGATATGACTCTTTCGGTAAAAACTTTTCGTGTGACGTAACTTTACGTTTGTATTTTGTAAAACAGTGTATCATGTTTGCAAAATACATTAATCTTGTTCATTATATAACTACGGAATATACAATTAATCCAATAACCATGTTTCCACATTTTTCCCCATTGAATGGAATTTATCGAGTGAAAATTCGGAAACGTTGGCCCATGTTTCTACGTTAACGAGATAAATGATATTGTAAAAGCCAGAAAATACGTTTCAAAAAATCTCTCGGGAGAATATCCAATTAAAAGCGGGAGGATTAAACTTCATAGATTAAAATTATTTTGATCTCACTGAATTTACAAAATCAGAATTATCATTACATCTTTTAAATACCCAAGTAGATGGGATAATAAATTAATCAGATTTGTTACACGATAAATAAAAATAATAACGTGGAATACGAGAGATTACGTATTATCGAATCAACGTGCATAATGTACATTTGCGATTAATTTATACAAATCTATGTTTCATCGTGTTTTACTTTTTCTTTGATTTAATATGCAATTATTTTATATTAGCTATTAATACGTTGAACCCCGCCGGGATTTCGCTCGTTCAATCATTTTTACTACAGCGAAACATTTTTTGTTAAAATTACAACTTTAGAAAGCATAAACTATATAGACAGAAGTAAATATATAGTTAGCAGAGCTTTTTATTTTCAATGCCAATATTTCAATATTTAATGCGTAAGGAAATTTGTAAATGTTATAATTTTAAAATCTTATGAAACTTCAGTGAATTCAACAGCGCCGATGACCCCCATGACATTCAATGTGTTAGAATTTTGCCACATCAATGGAGAAAGATTATATCAAACCGTGGAAATTATATTTTTGGTTAATGTTTATAAATTAAATTCTTATTAGTATTCACATCTTCTATTTAAAAAAATGATATTCTTTACCGACGCCCCTAATACTTTATGAGAACTAAAATATGCAAATTTTAATCACAAGCTGAGAATACTTTGAGTTTCAAGTATATGGTACATTTTTTGCACGATTTCCTTTTCATACTTAAAATAAAATTACTTTCATTTTACTTTGAAAGGAAGTCCGAATAGTTCAAATTTTACTTTCGATTTACACAGTTTTCTAAAGAATTTATCATACGTGTAAATCGAAGGATAGGTGTATTTTAGATTAATATTTGCAAATTAAATTCTTGCAAGTGTCGATATCGTTTATTTAAAAAAACGGCATTCGATTACGGTACTCCTGATATATAGAAACTATACTGCATTGTATAGAAAAAATACAATGAACCTTTACCCCTTGCACTACAATTTGTTTCGTGACTATCTCAGCTATAATTTAGAATTTAATTGCTCAAATAATAATTGTAAATAATATTATCATGTCACGTCTCATTAATACTAGAACTACCGGCCTCAAATCTATCATATTTTAATAAATGAAATAAGTACCTTGAAAAAGGGGGAGTAAAGCGGTGGAAAATTTGATCGATTGGGTGATTTATGTTTATTGATATAGACGTAGAATATTTATTCTATGAGTCTTATGTAAACTTGGAGAATTTTCTGAAAAAATTGTGTACCAGTCATTTTGACTGGTATGGTAGTTCTAGTGTTAATTTCAATTCAATAGATTTTGGAAAACTTGAAAATTTCCTATCCCATTTACTTCATCACAAGTGCCACACGACAATATATTGTTTTCTATAGAATTTATCATACGTGTAAATCGAGGGATAAGTGTACAAAAAGAATTATTCCATTGATCAAATTATTATTGTTCATTCTTCTATTAATTACATTTACTTCAGCAACAATGCAGACCAAAGCGTTTATCAAATTTCACGATTCCAGCATCTCCAAATAAAGCAATATTTAGTAAAAAAAAAAACTCAGTAGAAACACGTTCGCAAGTGCAAATCACATCGTGCATATTGACACAACGGGAATGCGCAATCCGAGCTAGCGCAATCAGCGCGACGCATTAGCCAGTCTCGTAGCGTAAAGTTAATAATTTATACTACAATATCCGGGCGTAATATACATATTAATACCGTATTTAACGATGGCGAATATAACTGCCGTTTCTACACAACAACGGGCCACCGTTACGAACGTATTTGGCCGTTAACTAATTTACTCGTTTGACGTTTACCGATAGTTACAATGCGCCATCGTCGAACGAGCACACGGTGCGTATAACAAACAACGTGCTCTTTTTTTCCTTCGCTTTCATCCGAGAACGAAATGCGCTCACGCACGCTGCTCCTGGCTGCCCTGATGCGTTACACAAAATACACGCATCGCATGCGTGCAACCGGGCATGCCTATACAGGTAGCTTTATTGGAGAAAAGGTGCGCGCCACGATTTATTAAGGATGAAACGGGATTGGCAGGGACACGCATGTGCCTGACGAGGGGAGAAAGAATTTTACGTGAAGTTGGTATGCGTTATGGCTGTTATTTGAGATTTTTATAGATGAGATTGTTGTGCATTAAACGTGGATCTAGGAAAAACGTCACACTGATTGGTTCTTATTTTATAATAGTTTGTTAATTTAAATGCGGAAGTGGTGCGGTGGTTATTTTAGAAATTATTTAATTTATCTAATTTCTTGTTGCATTTATAGATAACGCTATTTATGGGTTGATATCAGATATTTTGAATAGAAATTAATTAACCGGTGACCTTTTCTGCACTTATAATTAGAGATAACACTATTAGAATAGTGATATTAAATCTACGGTAGTCGTCAAGTTGACGGATTGATATTTTTTTTATAAAAATTTCATACATTTGTAGAGAACTGAGATATTAGAAATTTTAGAAATTATTTATCGATAATTCTGTTTGCAGCGTTTATAGATAAAATTGTTATGTGTCACCATTAGGCTTATGGAATCTATCATATTGACTGGTACTTTTTTATAAATATTTCATAAATTCATAGAAAATCGGTGCAGTAGATATTTCACAAATTACTTAACTGATGATCTTTTTTCCGCTTGAATATTTTTTTTTTTAAATTTAACAAGTTTGGGTATAACAGATTTAACACACTTAGATGTAGTGTTAAACGCTCAACAATAGTTACAAATAATATGAAAGGAAACTCTCCGTTTTGATATTTTAAAGTGTAGACGTATGTAAATTATCATTCTACCAAAATATGTTACTTTTTCTTTTTGTTAGACTATTATGGATTTATTCTGTACTTACTTTTATGAGTCTTCAAATGTGTATTCTTAAAGAAACTGTATCTGGCGTTTTCAGTGTTTGCAGTTACTATTTTTAACTGATATAAAATTAATAAATGAGAGTAGTAGAAAGTAGTTTAGGACGGTGTATACTTTACGAGTTCTACAAGCCGGTAGTATTGACTTGAATGTGAGACTGTTAAAGGTGGTTTGAACATTTCGTTGAACTTCTCAGATGAACCGTGATTAAATCGACGAATCAAGTTCAATGAGCTGCCGTTGGAAACTTTAACTAGCGTAGACGAACATCTCAATCACGTTAAGGAGGTACATATCTTCTCCATAAGCCATTTATCTAGCTAAATGTACAATTTCGTGAATCAACATGCTTAAAGTAACATAATAGACGTACCGTACATAACAATTAACACATTGCGTACGGCACTCTACTGTTTCAATGTGTCCGCAAATTTATAAGCACTCCAGAGATTTGGTATAATTTATATATGTGATTATTTTGTACTCTTTTTGGAAATTCGATATACATTTATTTCGCTAAGTATTTGTCATAAGAATATTCAAAGCTACCTTGCCTTAGTAAAGTAGCAAGAAGTTTTGAGTAGTCGGTCTACAGAATGCGAGATATCTCGTTACCTGTACGCAATGTGTTAAAAATAAAATTCATTAACTCTATGTAATTAAAATTTAATTATATAACTTTTCAACAAATATCAGAAGAGCTCGATATTTTTTAAAATAATAGTCTTTGTGATCTGAGATTCATGAACGAAAAATCCACGGAATTTAGGGAAAAAGATAAACAAGCGGCCAAAGTTCTACAATTCAGCAACTGCAACTAAATTATTCCAATAATTCTACCAAAATTTCTAGATTTGCATGGATATTGAATATCTTAATAACATCTTAATTTTCTCAAAAATCATTACAAAAACCAAGATGAGTAAGGGGAAACAGACTTATGGTCAAAACTCCTATTACCTTCAAGAAATTTTTCTTATGTGACATGCATATTGCAATCTCGATCACTCGAATTCCATGAAAAACAGTAAACCCTGCGCAAAACAGTCATAGCAATTAACACTTGGAACGCCACCGGTATTTCGCTAGTTCCATTTTTACTGAAGTGCAACTTTTTCTATTAACCCCTTAGTCTACAACAACGTGTACGACTCGTGGCGAGGAAAATGGAATAGGAAATTTGTAAGTCTTTCAAAAACTATTAAATTGAAAATATCGTAGAATTATACGAAATATCAAAAATCAGTGAAAACTTGTAATTTCAGAAATTAATTTCGAGTCTTTGCACGCCCCGTCATAAAAGAAATCGTAGGTCAAGGGGTTAAAATCACATCTTTACAAAGCAGAAACTTTAACCCTTTGCGTTCTGAATTATTTCGTTAATTCTGGTAGTGAGCTAAATAAAATTAATTTTGCAGTATTTTCTATCGTTGTTTCTCCATTTTTTTAAAACGATATCAATAACTATGGGTATTGACGGACATTTAGGTAATATTACCAAATCATAGGAAAATTAGAATATTATTAATAATAGTAAGTCGAGTACTGCTCGACATAGGACCGCAAATGGTTAAAAACACAAATAGACAAATAGTCAGCAAAACTTTACTTTTTCAAACTCAGATTTTAATTTAAAGTACTTATATTAGAAAATTCCTAAATATTTTTTTTAACGTCATACGAAATTACATTGAATTCAACCCAGTTACCAGTGACCTCCATGTCATTCAACGTATTAAACCCTCAAAAAATACAAAAGAAAAGGTAATGTCAGTCATTAAGTTGAATTCAATTTTAAAAACCAACTTCAAAGTTATACAGTAATCAAAGTGTATATACATGTAAAATATAATTTATGATATTAAAGTAAAATGAGAAAGATAATCAGCAACTTAATGACGAGTCGCAGAGAAGGTTATTTGAACGTAAAATAATCCCCAATGAAAAGAAACATCGTATACAACGGATTTTTAGAAACGCTGGCCCAGCCGCGTAACATAATACGCGCATGTGCCCACTGGCGTATGCGCAGACAAGCAGACATTTATTGCAGAAAACGTGCGCGCCACGATTTATCAAGGATGAAACGGGATTGGCAGGAACACGCATGTGCGTGGCGAGAGAACGAGGAAAAGGGGAGACCGCTCGATTGTTGGGTGAAGGTAACTCGTGTTCCTTCGTAAGGCCGATCCCTATGACAAACAGTAGACGGGCAATCGAGTGTGTATCTGTCGATCGTCCCGAGTACGCTTGCAGCCCTCTTTTTTTTCCCCGAGCTGAGTCTTTCTACCAAGAGTTAATAATTGAGAGACTTTCTTTGTCTCTTAAGTGTACCTTTCGGCGAATATTGTATTTGTCGGAACGGAATGACATTTTAATGAGGGACTTTAGTTTAATCGTGGGAATAACTTATATGGATGACGAGAGGGAAATGAATAAAAATTGACTTGAGATTATTTCTTTCGAAAAACAATGTTCTTACAGTTAGGTATAGATGGAGAATAATTAATATGTGGATGATTTAGAGAAT
Organism: Cerceris rybyensis; assembly: GCA_910591515.1. NCBI lineage: Eukaryota > Metazoa > Arthropoda > Insecta > Hymenoptera > Crabronidae > Cerceris > Cerceris rybyensis. Next base: position 13,526,220 of record OU342795.1, read on the forward strand.
TAAGTTTGTAATGTTTGGATCCGGATAGTTCTGATAATTTGAAATAATTGGATTCGACCTGTGGATAGAAGAAATGTAGAAGTTTAAATTTGAGCGGGAAAACATTCGGATTAAACCTTTGCGGTTCTATAAAGAGCAGTACTCAAGATAGCTTTTCATTTGATTTGATTTTCGCGCAATTTAATATTAACTTTCCAATTTTGTAATGATTTAAATACAAATAATGAATAAGTAACAAAATATTAGTTAGTACCTATAGTTACTAGTATCATTAAGTAAAAAAGTATAAACAATGCTACAAAGTGTTGTAAAGTTAATTTTATTTAGCTCACTAAAAAATTTACAAATTAATTCCGGCCGCAAAGGGTTATAAAGTAGAAGTTTAAAAAATATAAGTAAATTTATAGTCAGCAGGACTTTAACTTTTGAACGTCAATATAAGAAAATTCGTAAATATTGTATTTGAAGGTCACATGAAATTTCATTGAGTTTAGTAACAACGGCCACTAGTGAGTTCCGTGACATTCAGCGTATTAATATGATTTTAATAGAAATACTTTTTCTGGTTTGAGTTAGATTTGAATTTTAGTAGCGAATAATTAACCTTCATCCGCTGCTTGAAGAAAATTACATTAAAATCCTTTTCGACTTTTGGGTCCTGTTTGGTGGCAACCTCCTCGCGGTGGGACCTGGGTCGATATCACTTAGTATGATTTTAACTTTTGTTAAATAATATAATAATATGCTTGTAGCATGATGATTTGTTCAATAATAATGCTGAATAGTAAGTGGTATCGAGCGAATAGCCACGAAATCCGAATATTCGGTAGCCTTGATTACCGAATGTTCGGATTTAGTTGAACTTACATTTAAGACTTTTCGTTAAGCTTTTTTGCACATATACACATAAGATGCGTTATAATTTTCCTTCTTGATTTAATTTGCTCATCTGTTCTATATCTATGTATGTGAACTCTTATTTGATTCCTATTTAATTTTTCAAATAAAAAATTTTGGTTTTCTAAGGTGCTAAATATTCATATGTTGAGATACTATTAACACATTAAGGACCGCTCATGAGTTTTCTCGTGTTTTGCGTCCCATCTGTTACGGACCGCTCACGAGTTTTCTCGTGTTGCGCGGCCCGTCTGTTACGGATGAATTACGAAACAATCCGTTTTCTACACGCTGTCTTTAGATGTCACCTACTTTGATACATTGTATCTACTTTGTGTATTTAAGTATTTACATCAATAGTCAATGTATTAAACTTGATGGTTAAATCCTTGGTTTGCCGAGAATTTAACAAGAACCACCGATGAATCGCCTTCGTCTTAAAAAAGTTATTATAAATATTAAAAGACATATTCTATTTTTCAGTAATACCTAAAATGCATCCTATTATACAATTTCTGAAAGTTTCACAAAAATTGCTTCATAAATAACAAAGTTATGATAATTTTAGAACGTATAAGTTTGCCCAAAAACGTGCGGTCCCAGGCGTATGTCTTACAGATTTCTTTGCGGTCCTTAATGTGTTAAGTTTGATATTTATTTTAAACAGTAGACGTAGCAATCTAACTGTACCTTAACCCTTTAGTCTGCGATTTCTATTGTGACGGAGCGTGTTAACAATAAAACTCAAAATTAATTTCTGAAATCAAAAATTTTCACTGACTTCTGATATTTCGTATATTGCACGTAACATTAACCCCTTAGGTCTACGATTTGTTTTGTCACTGCCTCCGCTATAGTTCAAAATTTAATTACTAAAAAAATATTGATCAGTGGTTCTTAATATACTATATAATTTAACGTAATGTTAATGTAAGAAAATTAATATAATCCCGTCGCGTTTCATTAATATTTCCAATTTAATAGGTTTTCGAAATCTTGAAAATTTCCTATCTCATTTACCTCATGACGAGTGTCACTCGTCATTATAGGTCTAGAGGTTAATAGTATAGAAATAATGAAACTGTTTCGCAACTGGCTGACATTTTCAATTTAATAATTTTTGGAGGATTCCAAAATTTGCTATTCTATTTTCCGCGCCACGAGTGTCACACGTTGTTGTAGACTAAGGGGTTAACGTGACTTTCGTTGCACTGCTTTACTTCATTTTTGTATAATTATAAAACGAAACAGTAATTGCAAGTAGGAAAACGGCAATGTTTTGAAATTGTTAAAAATTATGAAAGTTGTGCTTGAATCAGTTTTAAACATATTCGAAGCCTTTTGAATAATTGTGTTTTCAAAGGAGGAAAAAAATTATGAAATTATCGGTAAAGAAGGAATATGCTAAACAGAATTAAAGGTGAGTTTACGTTACGCCGGTTACGTAACTTAACGAACAAAGTTAAAACCCTCCCCGCTAAAAGTTAATAATGGAAGGACTTCATTTTTGAAGAGGACTGTTCGACAAAGACTGTATCTCAGTAATGGGAGAAATATTTTTATGAGAGATTTTAATGAGATAATAATTTATATGGCGTACTAGCAAAGAAGAAAGTAATATAATAACGAACAGAATAGAATGATCTATTATCAGAAAAGTAGCAAACACTGTTACGAGAAAGAACTTTCTTAATTACTTCTTTTTCATTATGAATAGCGATACGATAATAATACAATTCATAGCTTCTTTAACAGGAAAGATATACTTTTATAGAAGTCCCTAATGACTATAAAACGGACTGACAATTAAAAATGCAAATGAAAAATAATTATTCTGAAAGTACTTTGTACATAAAGTGAATGATCAAATACATAACTTCATTATAGAGAGACAATACTTTTATGGAATAATTATTATAACTTCATTTAATCTCTCGTAATTACAAAGGTAATTTATAATTAAAATATTTAAATATTATAATAATAATAACAATTTGCATTGGTAAAAATTGTGATAATTCAGTCAGCGTAAATTTGTACACACGAAATTCGTTGAATAATGCTATTTCCGGGGAAGAATAGTTTCATGAAATGGCTCTCCGAGAATGGGAATATAAAAAGTTTTGCTTTAAATTACATTATTGTAAGCTAAATGGAATTAAAAGTAAGTTTACGTAATGCCGACCACGTTATTTAATGAAAAAAGTTACAGCAACGTAGATTACATTAATTCAGTTAAAATTCTGGGGATTTTTTAAAATAATTTGTTTCTCATTTCAAACACCCGAATGTAATGCCGTAAAGTAACTTTAATTAAGGACTTTGAAAATAGCTTTAATTAAAGCATAATTTTATATTTTATACAATTTTTCTCAGGGGTGGTACTATTTTAAAAAGAGACCGAATACCTGAAAATTCAGTTATCAAACGAAAGAAGTAATTTTCATTAGTCGGCCAAAAGATTTTTTTCTCTAAAGTAGTCGCTGAAGCTTTAAATGACGAAATTAATTAAAAATATTTAAAAGCCCCTGCATTCAACACGGCAGAAACATTTCACCGCAAATTTCTTTATCATGACTACCCTTTTTCCCGGTACTTCCATGTCAGTTTTTACGTCTCCTTTGTAACTATATTTTTAATTCCATTATTTCATACGAAATAAAAACAACTTAATTAACACTGCCTATAGCAATCACTACCATTTTCCATTAAAATTCAACAAACAAACAAACCACGGCACAATTTATTTCACAACAATCGTCATTCTATCATTAAAATTAAAAGAAAAAAGTTGTCAATAAATCTAATTAACCCTTGACCTACGATTTCTTTTGTGACTTCGAGTGCAATAACTCAGAAGTAATTCCTAACATCAAAAGTTCTCACTGATTTCTCATATTTCATATAATTGAACACAATAATAATTCTATTGAAATAATTTGATCGTTTTTTTACCGGCTGATATTTTCAATTTAATAGTTTTTGGAACATTTGAAAATTTGTTATTCCATTTATAATCGAACGAGTGTCACACGTTGTTGTAGGCTAAGAAGTTAAGCGCACATACGAATTAAACGAGAAAAATTAGAGTTTCTAGTTTCACGTTTAGAAATTATCACGTGTATCATTTATCCACGTTACAGTACAGCGTAATTGATCACTCAACAACGTTTTTTGTAAGCTGAGCGTATAGTAGTACGATAATAATCTTGTTTCTCCCACCAAAGAGATTCCCTTGAATTCATTTTCCTGTTCGTTAACTAACGAAACTATTTCATCGTCCGACAAAATGCCATTTTCTATGGTACTCCCATTTATTCCAATTGCATGCCGTCTTCACCGTCAACGTTTCTGCTTTCGTCGTTCTGATGAAGAGTCTTCAAAACGTTCATTTGTGAAATTGAATCTTGACAGGATTTGACGTTCTTGTTATTACTAGATTCTTGCGGCTCGACCCGTCACATCTCTCAGACAAGAATCTCTTATGTAATAACAACGTTACGTCAGCCTGCCTCGTCGTTTACGTGAAAAATCGAACTTCTAAGCGTCATGATACTTCTAAAGAGTGACTTAATACTGCGTTGCCACTATCTGACGTGTTTGACGGATTTATGGATCTTATAGTTGTTAATTATTTAATTAACTTTTACGTGTGTTCTGGAAATTGCGAATGGATTATTTGTAGATGTATGATTGTCGAAGTATTAAAAGGATGGAGAGAATTATAATTGAATTGGTGGAATAGAGGAATACTAATTGGGTTTTTTTGATTTTATTAATTTTTGATTTTATGACTCATTGTCAGTGTGGTTGGAAATAATGAGGTACATATTTAATAAATGAAAGTCGAGAAAATCTGAAGTCAATGGGGAAAAATTAAATAAGGTTGGAGCTAATTGGGAGTCTGTTAAGAATTGTTTGACATGAGACAAACAACAAAGAGGTATAATCTATAACAATGGAAAATCTAATTAAATTCCAAATAAATTGTTCAACAAAAATCAATTGAACTTGTTTATGTTTAATACATTTATTACATGTAAACTATTGGGGATTTTTTTGTGAGAAACTTTTTGGCAGTAAATAAAATATAAAAATGACAGGTTTTGGGATTAATTGTCGAATTGTTTTCAAGAAACTTTATCACGTTAAGGAATCTGTGCTTCATTAACTCTATTATAAGTTATAGGATTTCAAGTGATCCCATGAATTTCTTTGCAAGCTGCAATCAATTTATCTGTCTTTCATAATTAATTTCTTTACCTGCTGGTAAATCAGGAATGTATGGACCAAGTATAATTACTTTTAAAAAGTATAAGTACTTTTAAAAATTAGAGATCTAAATATTCCTGTGTCGGTCTTTCGCGACTTTCATAAAGAGATTCGATGAATACTTTAATCATTTTCAACGGTAATAGGAAGAGTTTTGAAATGAGACATCAATTAGATCGTATTTTTAAATAGATTAACAGACTTTTTTCTACGTAATACAACCTTTCATTCAATTGAATGTATAAAGTAATTTCCAATAACATTAAATATACCTGCAAATGGATATTAACTAGTTATTCACAAGGAAATTCTCAATTTACACTTGCGTTGTGTAAACGAAGTTTTTTTTTATCTCTTTGCGTATCTGCAAACAGTGTTTAATAAATTACCATCTTTCTCACTTAGTACTTTAAATTTAATAAAATCGTTTCAAAAGAGAGTCTTAAACCTACAATTGTTCATAAATAACCCAAAGTATAGAAATATATTATTTTAGAAGAAAGAGGAACAAAAGGAAGAAGAAAATCAATAACGTTGTATTTTCTAACACATACACGGAAAAACGAAAGAATTGAATCGTAAAAACTTTAAATAGTTTCTTAAAAATATTCTGAACCACTGCTTTTCACAACCTTTGCAAATCCATTAACAAAAATTAAATCTGGGACATCCGCAATAATTAAAATCATAAGATTCGTATTAAGAATTATAAGTTAAATATCAAAATACTGTCATAACGAACTATATACGAGTCATGTGGAAAGTGATATAAGCAATTTTTCTTTCCAATTATCAAATTTTTTATATCGACAAAAATTCATTCAATCAAGACAGCAAGATCAAAGAAAATCTTCTCGAATATTGGCATCAATATTTTCAAACATGTTAAACCAAACCTTAAATATGTCGATTAAAAAAGGAACTGATTTGTTCCACTTTCTAAATAAAGGAGTCACATTTTGGTTTTTCTTCGCACAGTCAATTTATTTTTCTTTATGAAGCATCACGCCCTGCAAGGTTGCACCATGATTTCGAGCTCGCCCTATATAATACTTCGCCGACAAATGTGACAGCGCATTATCGATTATTAGAGTGACTTATAAAGGGCCAGCGTTCTTTTAAAAACCTTATTACCCGTGACATAAATTCGTTACGAAATCATTCTCTATGAAATGCAATGTTCATGTATGCGTATCTCTGTTTTAAAAAAGTAATTCCACGGACCTTTCAATAATAATCAACGCTAATGGCTGGTATTAAATTATATTATCGATTTGCATGGAATACTGTGGAATAATTACAATTTATTTGCCGTAAAAAGAAATTTTTAGTAGTATCGAATATGGATATAAAATGAATGTATTGCAAATTACATATCACAATTATGTAGACGGATTACTTGCAAAGAATTAAAGTATTATTGACCAGATGTTTTTTTATTTGTTTGCATAATTAACGCAATTTTGAGTTTATTGATATTCGCTGACGTGAAAAGTATTTACATTATTTTTCTATGTTCAGTTTTTTTTTTAATACAATTTTATCATCTCACAGTAACAGAGTTGTTTTCAACTACTAACAAATATTTTTAAGTATTGCAAACATTATCTCTGGTTTGTTTTATTAATAAAGTACTCTTATACAGCATTTTTGATTTACCTCTTTGCCCAGTGCTTTTACTGTGCAATTTGATAACTGTTATGGATTTTTAAAATCTGTACTCATAATAAATAAAAGGAACCCTATACTTTCTGTTTTATAATCTCAATACAAACGTAACAAATCCAGCTGATTGAAAATAACACAACCAATCAATTACATAGTTCTGTTACGTTTCAAATTTGATATAAATATCTTACAAGATACTATCTCTGATATTTTTTATGAATAATAGAGGTAATCCAAGTGTAGCAGATTTCAATATCCCATAAAAATGAATCGAACCGTGACAATAGTGTCGATACGATCGGTAGTTGCTTTCATATATGTTCACTACATCTCTGCCACTAAAATAATTGTTTGCTTATTAAATTAAGTTATTCATGGGGGTATTATTAAAATGAAAATATATTAATGATGTTATATCTACGAGTGTGATAAATTCTATGGTGAAATGTTAATTAATATAGAATTAATTTAATTTGCATCAAATACCGCTCCAGGTTAGGTAACAATTTGTTTGCTAAAATAATATTATTCAACATTTGTATTAAACCTAAAACAACTAAGCCGCCATGGAGGTCATCGGTGACTAATGCTGCTGAATTCAAGGAAATTTCTTACGACTTTTCAATGGTAATGTACACAAATTTGTTACTATATTCAACACTTAAATATTGATATTAAAAAAGTGAAGTACTGCTAAATATCTAATTATTTTTGCAATCAATTATTAATTTACCAAACTAATATTATTCAACTTTCTTTACCAAAATTAAAACAACCAAAATTGTTAGAATAACCAGTTTCGAATATTTTCGAAAAATTCGACAAATTGATAAAGGAAGTCACGTAGTAAATATGTCACTTGTATCTTATAAAACCTAATTATTGCTTCTTGATTTCTCTTTTTTTTCAAAGTATTTATTCATTATATTTAAATAAATACAAGTCGTAACACCAGTCGTTTTTTCGTTAGAAGATGAAATTGCAAAAGCTACCGTTTGTTTGATTTCAACAACGAAACTGACGAGTCATCGTTACGTAGAAGATCATGAAACGTAAGTTCTGAACAATCATGTAATTTATGCATAATTAAAAATTCTAAAAGTGTACGCATCTGCTAACGCAGGCGCAACAGATGCGTATGGGGTTTACAAGAACTATTTTTAAATGTACAAACGAGCACAGAATTCTATACTTCTGTTGCACACATAACTTATCTTGCAACAGCGAATGCATACTTGTAGGAGAAACTTCCTAAGTATGTCGCCTTGAAACTTTATAGGATAATAGAACATTGGAAATTATTATATGTATATACGTTCCTCTGCTAACACAGTAATGAAATATGGATGGAATTTTGTGTCGAATATAATAATACCATTATTAACCAAGATGATACTATTATATTAAAAAACTAACTTGATTTATTGCTGGAAAATATTTCATGGGAATATATTAATAAGATAAAATAAAATAGCATATATTAAGAGGTTCGTAGGAAATTAATATTAACTGTTTGCAGTGTTCGAATGAATATATATCATATTATAATATATTGTAATTGTTACGATAATCTAAACATAACTTATTAAATTTCAATGTAATCATGACCTATTGCCATATCACAATCGATCAATAAAGCCAACAACAGAACTGAACATCAATATTCGCAGATACACATACAAAATAGCAACAATATTAACGTTTTCGATTATTAAAGCGTTGTATACTCAATACAACCGTCATTATCTAATGCAATTAATATTCTCTACAATAAAACACCCTTAAAATCGACTTTTTCTTAATATCATATAACATGTTATCGTGCAATTGATTTGTAAACGCTACACAAAATGCTGATCATCGAGGACCAAAAGTTAGCTTGCAATAAGTAATTCGAATAATAAATTAGTTAATATTATCACGTTGAATGCCATGGAGGTCATCGGTGACAACATTGCTAAATTCAACGACATTTCTTATCATTTTTAAATGACAATACACAAATTTGCTACTATATTCAATATTTAATTATTTCGTTTTTTTTTATGAAGTGGAGTACTGTCGAATATTTAATTGTTTTTGCCATCATCGGTTTTATTATATAAAGGTGTGATTTTTAATAGGATTTTCACATTAATAGAAATGATGAAAGTAGCAAAATACCGATAGCATTTAATATGTGAAACAGTGAAGGATTAAATTAATCATTGATTCGTAATATTTAAAATATAAATGGAGATTCAATATTGATTTTTTACAGAGTACACTATGCCATGAAGTTACTGCCTGAGATTGATCCATGCTGAAATATTACGGGGGATGCTATATCACCCCTTAAACCTCAATGTCTACCAATAAAAGAACCGTGCGCAATACGTGTACAATACTTCAATGTTTTATCAGGTCATAAAGCGAATGTTTTATCAGGGAATAACGTAATGAGTTTTTATTCCTCGTTAGCACTCTATATTTCTTTAATTTCGTCTTTCGCTATTTTACCAAGATTCTGTTGTCAGTGATTATGTGAAATTTCAATGATGTAAGTGTTGAGATCAATTAATAATATTTAAATTTCTCATTTAGATGCCATAATTAAACAACTACTCTGTTACTTTCCATCAACACTTTCTAAACTTATTCCTAACAATAAGTCATGCTACTATCTTTTTCTATTGTTTTTTTTGTTGATTTTTAATTAGTAAAACTTTTCTTATGTTGTGAAATGAGTGTAGTTCACTCAAAGGTTTTGTCAAAAAATCTACAGTCATTTTCTTACTTGATAAAAGCGTTATTTCTGAATTTTCAACATTTCTCTTACATAATAGCGTTTTGTGTTCAATAATTTTGATTTTGTTTGACAATTTTCCTCATTCAATAGTCTCACTGAGTTTATGTTAATACAACAATTTGTAGCATAAGTATGACATTTTTGGGAAACTTCCTTCTGTTTTCACATTTTTTTTAGTACTCTTTGTAACATATACTTTTGTAAATTTAAAGATTTCTTGTAAAATAATATTCTGTAAGAATATTCGGTGTGTTGAAATTTATTAAAATGTATTTCCACATGAAATTCAGAGAGATAATACGAAGACAAAACGTTACTTTCTGAAGAAAAATTGTAGAACGAATTATCTTTGAAATAATGAAAATTACATTTCATTATAAAAGTCATTTTGTTCTTGCTGCTGCTTTTTCCGTTGATCTATTTTATTGTAATAGCAACACAAATAAAAATACTATTTTACTAAATACATGAAAAGAAACGATCTATCTTGTAATCCTTTGTCATGCAAATAAGTAATCAAAAAAGAAAAAGTAATTTCCTTCGAAAGAAATTCCAATTTTCCAAAGAAAAAAATACAACTTAGGACGTCTATTCTAGCAAACACTAATATCTCACGTACAATAAAAATTTATAAAAAAGTTTTGAATTACGACTGCCAATTTCTCCTTAGTAATTATAAAATATAAATTGAAAAAAGGCACTGAATAGTAACAAAAAGTACGACATTATTTATAAAAACACACTACAATAGATTCATCTCTATAATGTTTAAACATCTATTAAACAGAAAAAATCAAATTCAGCCCAAACAACTAACACCTGACAAATCAGAACACTGTCTTAAATTAAATAACCAAGAACTAATATAATATCCTATAGATAATTCATACCTAAAAATGTAGATAAGACATTTATATGCTATCTTCCATGACTTCTTTGTTACTTTACATATTTTCATTAACAAATCATATTTAAAACACAATCCCAACATTTCCACACTAACGGAAAAAATTTCCGACTCGATTCCACTTTTTTCACTCATGGACGAGAATTTTATTCTCAAAATGAATTCTTTTTTCCACGCCGCAGGAATTCCCTCATAAATTTCCTTATTTGATACAGTATGTTGATAGACGTCACGTATATCAACACGAAAAATCGTAGTATTAACGTCGCACAATACACGAGATAAAAATTGCAATTCCAGCATATTATACGCCATTCAATTTCCCTCTCGCAGAACGTAACAAAACTCGTAACTCGCCATCGTTTGTTCGAATGTACGTACAGTACGTACGGTACGTAGTTACATAGAACTAGGGGTGGCACAAGTGGAGAAGAAAAGGGAAGAAACAAATTGCGACGATCCTCCGCGCGCTTATATTACACAAATTTTCATCGTAAAACCCCGCAGCGAAGCACGAACAAACCGTTGCACAATACTCAAAAGAAAACGCAAAAGAATATAGATTCACAGATGAAAAGAGAAGTGCACCGGCTTTCGAAAACTTAAAAGTCAACCTGGTTCCTATGGCAACGTGAAAACTGATAAAATATTGTCCTCGGTGCTGTACGAAGAGTGAGATAGAGCGAAAAAGAAAAGAGAGAAAAAAAAGGTGAGACAAAAGGAAAGAAGAGAGAAGAACGTGGCAGAATGAAAGCAGTGTTCAAAGTAATATCTGAATAAACTCGTTTCGGAATAGTCATTTGATACGAACGTCTTATTTGTTGGGCAAGTATTGTCGAGTTGTTTCAATTTAGTATGAATCTGTTATTTCGTTGTTTCTTAATAACTCAATGGTTCGTATGCTGATATGATTTTAAATTTATTTGTACATAATTTGCAAACAACTGCAACGATTTTAATATTGTGGATATATTTGAGAAAGAGAGCCAATGTTTGGAAAATTCTGCAGACGTTTATATGATGATGTTTATGATAACTGCAGAGACGTGTATTTTTCCCGCCATTTTTACTGTAGAAACATGTAATTCCAAGTCCTTTTTTAACACTAAACCTACCAAGGCGGTCAAAAGACCGATTCCAAAATATTTTCTAAAAATTATCTAAATTCATAGAGTAGCCATGAAGTAAATATTCCACTTCTATCTTACAAAAGCAAAATGAGTTAATTAATTATCTTCTTTATCTCGCCACTTCTCTTTGTGAAAGGTCGTTATTGAGTATATTTAGATTTTAGTAGATATAACGTCGGTAGGTTTAGTGTTAAAAACATTAAACCATTACCTTCCACGATCCCCATTTGGGGATTTATTTATTTTCCATGTCTTTTAGTATTCAGTTCAGATATTTGACGTGTTTCTCAGATTAAATGTGTTAAAAATAGACTGTTTTAGTTTTACCTTTAAGCAGTAGCTTTTGCGAATTACTTTTATTTTTACACTGTGAGAATACTTTTTCCAGAGACTAACAAATGAATAAAAATTTCGTAAGGAATGAGTTAAGTGAATTTAAAAAAATTTGAAGCATCAAGTTAACATTTTTGAAGTCAATATCAACATACACAAATCAATTGTATAGAATAAAATTCGATAATTAAAAGTCGAGGTAAATGAAAGGTCGAGGTAATTTGATCACTAGATTTACGGATGTTGATACACTTATTTTTCTAAAGTGTGCCAATTTGACTTGTAAAAGAAAACTGAAGTTGTTTGCGAAGAAAATAGTTCCAAATCAATTTAAATGAAAGGTTTATTTTTAAAAAATTAACCAACCAATATATTCTATGTATAGTAATCAAATTTTGAATGAGCCAAATTGGCTCCGTAAATCTAGTGTAGAAGTGGATAATATATTTATTGAAAGATGTGAGAATAGTTTTAAAAAATTTACTGTGTTTTTTCAATTAAGTAAATCCGCTTTGAAATATATTTGTAAATGGTTTGCTTGTTTCGAATACATTTGCAAATGCAATTTCTACTTTTACCGATGACTGTAACTGCTCACGGAATATCGATTTCCTTGTCAATACAATGGTGAATTTACCTTGTTATGGTTATCTCTCGAACGAAGTACTTGAAACTATAGAATTCGCTTCGAAGAGAGAACGCTGTCGGGCTTTAATGCTATTGTACTAAATGAAACATTTGAAAATATTTTCGAAAAGTAAAGTAAATTAAAACCATGCTATTGTCTAATTAATTCCGATATTTAAAATGATTATACAAAAATTTCAATATTAAAATTTTAAACGTTGGACGATCACTACAAAAGATAGTGATTATAAAAATAGAACATAATTTCAATTGTGTGCAACGTAATTATAAAATAAAAATTCTGAAAATGACAGTCAATGCGAAGATCAAATAAAATTCATCCGAAAACATTTTTTTATAACACCTTCTTGATTTAACAGTAGACTTACGGAGCCAATTTGGCTCATTCTAAATTTGATTACTATACATATAGTATATTGGTTGGTTAATTTTTTGATAATACATCTTTCATTTAAATTTGTTTTGGAATTATGTTCTTTTCAAAAAACTTCAATTTTCTTATATGGGTCAAATTTACTCACTTTAGAAAAATAGATATAATCAACATCCGTAAATCTATTGTTAAGAGATACTGCTGCATAAATATTTATATGTCTCAAACGTCGTTCATTCATATTACTATATTTAATTGTCTACAGTAACAGTAATACATACTTATTACTACTGTATAACAGTAACAATACAAAAATAAACAAAATAGCGGTATAATATTCTTAAAATATGATATATTATAGTTCATACTTTATTATACTTATTTGTCTTAGCAGTATATCGATCTCTAGGATATTTCCGAGTTTGTAAATATTATCGTTCAAAAAATGATAATAAATTCCGTAAAATTTAATAGCCCTTCCCTTCAATAGTTACTATTAGGTTGTTCGGAAAGTAATTTCGTTTTTTTCTCAACGGAGGACATAATTACATATATTTTTCCTAGCCAACTGCACACTTAATTCGCATTGCCATAATATATTTTGATAGTTGATATAGCAACTCTTGTTTGCGAAAATATTTGTTCGATTCTATACAATAGTTTTTGTTTGATTCCTTATTAAAGATGGAAAGTCGAAAGCAGCATTTTCGGCATATTTTACTTTTTACTATCGAAACGGTAAAAATGCTGTTCAAATAAGAAAAAATTATTCGATGTTTATGGAGAAGACTCATTAACAGATCGACAGTGCCAAAACTGGTTTGTAAAATTTTTTAAACTGCAAAACCTTTACTTCGAATGGGGACGTCAAAAATGACTTGAATCAGTTTTTTGCCAGCAAAGATCAAATCTTTTATCAGAGTGGAATCGTGCTACTGCCAGAAAGGTCACAAAAGATATTGGAAAAATATATCATTCAATAAAATATTTATGGACTACAAGAAAATTGTCTTTCATTTTCACTGAAAAAAAAAACGAAATTACTTTTCGAACAACCCAATATAACACCGTAATTGAAGTATCACCATTGAAGAAATCATATCATTTGATTAAATAAATGCAAAATAAATATCATTCCGAAACGCGTTATCACAGTTTCAACGAGAAAGGGAAAACACTTCCAGATATTATTTTCAAATCGGTAACAGCAATAGCTTTCCGGCAAGAATAATTCATATTAGAAATAATACTCCTCGCTTTGTACCCCATGTAATAAAAACGACCAGGTTTACACAGAGAGCAAAGTGGAAAGGCGAGAAAGAAGTGAAGAAATAGGGAAAAGAGGTAGGAGTAGCTGAAAAAGGAAAAGAGAAAAGAAAATGAGGCGACAGAAGAGAAACAGAGTAACAGGACGTGAAAGAGAGTGAAGGGGCTTCGTGAAAGAAAAAAAGGAGAAGTTACACGAAAGACTTATATACACCTATGTATACATGTGTGTACATATATACACTAGTGGACACAGAATGCAGTTTATTTCGATGTCAGAAATGCCAGAATGGAAATTCCGAAAACCATGGGCGATCTTTATGACGGTGTTACGTTGCCGTAACAAGAGTTCGTCATTTCACGGCGATCGTAATTCACAGATTAATTAGAGCTGCGATTCACAACGAGTGATTAAAATAAACTTGGAGATGGTGCGGTTTAATCTCGTAGCCCGATGCGAATTAGCTCTTCGCAAATTACCGTTACAATTACACGGGAATGGGGAAAGTTTCGTAGAAAACGTCATTTTCAACGACTTTTAATTGAAATTATTGGAGAACTTTTTATCCGTTGATATTTGTCAAATTTATTTGTCTTTTTAACCGACTATATGAAGTACACCCGTAGTTAATTTTTTTTCTATTACTATTAGAAATTCAAGCTTGAATAAAACCTCAATTGACCTGGGACTTTGGAAAAAGGTACCTTTTGTTCTTTAATCTTGCTGAATAATTTCTATTGAATTTTACAGTTCTTTAGCTTTTGGTGAGCATCTTTAAGACTTGAATTACCAAGCAAGTTAAAATGACTCGTTCTCAATTTTTTCTACAAATTCTTCAAGATTATAGGGTGGTTGGAGAGCAGATACTCTACGTTGGTCTTATAAAATACAGATTACCGAATCGTTGTATAAAATTGACAATGTCAGATACACTATCGATTTGCCTCTCAATCCAATGTTGAGCAAACTGAGTATCCGTGTTTTGAAATATTCTCTTCTTTAACACTAGATCAACTGTAGCCGTTAAGATAGTTCTAGATAGTTCTGGATTCAGAACTAAAAGTTTCTTTTTTCATTAGAAATGAAAAAAATTGCCTAAGAATTAATACAGGAGCTAATTCCACAGAGGTCATTTCATTCACTTTTTAGACATTAAAAAACATCTTTCTCTATAACTATGAAGTGAAAAATTATGAAAAAATTCAATAATATTCCAAAAGCATAAAATAATACATTGCTAATTTTTTATTAGAATCCATCGACTCGTTTTTCCATTAGAAAAATAAAAAAAGATTTTACGGACTCAGCAAAAATTTTTTTCTATAAGGCCCATGTTAAATATGTTAGTTTTAAACACGATTTATTCATAAACCGTGTGGACGAACTCGTTGAGATTCCGGTTATAATTATAAAATATCATGAAGAATGTATTTTCAAAATTTTACGGAAATCTACCGAAAAATGATTAGTGCCTAGAACTACCTTAAATTGATCGGTTACTACTTTTTTCTTTTAAATACCGTATTACATCGATTATAAGACGCACCCTAAATATTTAAACTTAGAAATTTAAAAATGCCTGAATTAAGTATTTTTATTATAAATTGTAGAATAAACAAAAATATTCTTAAAGAACTGAAAAATATAAGTCTAGTCAGTATTCTTATGAGCTAAAAAAACGTAAGAATGTGGGTTTTATATTCGATATAGTATGGTAGTTCACAATATCATAGAAAAACAGTAGATATTTCACCTGTATCTTATAACATATTTAATATATTGAAATAAACCAGCTTTATCGGCCATAAATCTAATGTTAAAGGAAACATTTATGAATATGAATTAACATTAGATATACCAAGATGGTGAAAATGACTTGCAATAAATGTTTAATGTCCCTTCTAACACACTTTGTTTTCCAAATGTCTACGTCTTGAAGACTGTAAGCGATTAAATCGATATTTTAATCAATTGGTACTTAATATATTGAAATATAATAGATTTAACGCCGGTAGTTCCAGTCTGAAATATACTGAATTAATTATCTGTAGTTCTAAGATTAATAAATAATATCTGCAATGCAGAAACAAAAAGAGATAGAAAATATGATCCAACGTGTATTATTCAGACAAACACGTATTACTTTGAAAGCATATTATTGTCTGGAAAAAAAGTCCTAAGGGCAATAAAAACAGTTGGAAAATCCGTTCTCACGATGAAGAAAAATATGTTATAAGCAATTTGAAAATACGCGAGGTCAGCTCAGACCTTAGATGTCACCCTGGGGTTCAGAGTGCCTTAAAGTTATTTTAGAATGTATACATAGAGTGCTGTAATACGTGGGCGTAACTTCGGGGGTCGATTTGGTACACAAAAATAGGAAAAAAGTTTCATATAAACTTCTCTCCCTGTCCGGACTTCTTTCACCGAGTTTCAGTTATTCTTTTGTTCCAGTAATTCTTCCTGTCCCAAATGCAGAAAGATATAATACGAAAATCTGTTTTCACGGTGAAACAGAATAAGTTATAAACCGTCCAGGAATACACGAGGTCGACGGAAACCCCGAAAGCGAACCTAGGGTTAATGCATTCGTTAGTAATGTCAGGCAAGTATTGATTCTCGTACAGCATGTAATTTATGGTCTATTATTTAAAACTGTTGAATAATAAAGTAATATTATGCACATATGTAATTAATACATTAACTGACACATTTTAATTTTATACGATGAAAGGCTAGGCAGTGTATAATACAAAATCGATAATAGAACTATTTAATAAAATAAAGATCAATTAGTTGTGCAGAAATAGTACATTTATTAGAGATATAAATAAACGTAGAATAGTGAACGGAATGGTTATACACATTGGCATTAAAAATAATTTTTAAAGGAATTTTCTATTACAAAGACTCATCGTAGAACTTAGAGATAGAATTGAACTATTATAGTAAATTTTGAATGTGCAATAGTAATGATGGAGGTCTTTTTAATAATAAGTGATTATTAAATAGTAATAGTAGAGGAGTATTTAACTGAAAAGTACAAACAAAGTTTGCTAGAAATACACAAACTGATATTGAAAATTTAACAATTAGTGCGAAAGTAATTCTGTACAAAATTCAGTGTAAGGTCGAACAGTGAAGGTTGTACACTAAACAAAAATTGAAAATGACATGATCATTTTTGAAAGGTCGTAAGTCTCGAGTTATTAAAAAAAATTAAGCAATTAAAAGATGTACTTTTGAACAAACAGAACCGCATCTTTACGAACGGAAGATAATAAACTAACTGCGAAATAATGTTATGCTAATATGTATACAAGTGTATTGTGTTCCAAAAGTATCAGTGCTGATATGCTAAGCAAATGTTTGTCTACGTTTTCACCGACGAAAATTTAATATCTGCTCGTGCGTTCTGTATAACAACGTACACCGATAATATTTCGTGAATTCATTCCTTCTGCGGAATGCGCACGTTCCGCCATGGCGGACAATAGTTAAACCGTTGCGTTAAACTAAGGCATTTAAGTGGAAAACCCGAGTCACAAGGAAAATAATGAAATTATTTGCCGAGACAACGTTACACGAGGCATTCTAAAAACGAGAATTAAGTCTTAGAAGATAGCATTATTTTTGCCAAACTCTAAATCTAACTCAGACTTAATTGAAACAATATTTAAAACATTTCATTAAAATAAGGGATTTTTGTGGAAAAATCGAGTCGCAGGGAAAGTGGTGAAATTACTTGCCGATGCAACATTTACGAGACATAATTACAACGAAAATTAATCTTCCCAATCGCATTGTACTTGTCAAACCTGGCCAAAGTGTAAGTTAAACTGTTTCGTTAAACTAAAGCGTTTACGTGGAAAATCCAAATTTAGGAAAATAATAAAATTTGTTCCCGACGCAATATTGCTCGAGACATCATTAAAACGAAAATGAAATTTCACAGTAGCTTTATACTTGTCAAATCTATAGCTAACTCATACATAAGTTCAGCTGTTTCGTTAAACTAAAGCGTTTACGTGGAAAATCTAAATTTAGGAAAATAATAAAATTTGTTCCCGATGCAATATTGCTCGAGACATCATTAAAACGAAAATGAAATTTTACAGTAGCATTATACTTGTCAATTCTATATCTAATTCTGACATAAGTTGAGCTGTTTCGTTAAACTAAAGCGTTTACGTGGAAAATCTAAATTTAGGAAAATAATAAAATTTGTTCCCGATGCAATATTGCTCGAGACATCATTAAAAATAAAATTAAATTTCACAGTAGCTTTATACTTGTCAAATCTATACCTAACTCATACATAAGTTGAGCTGTTTCGTTAAACTAAAGCGTTTAAGTGGAAAATCCAAATTTAGGAAATAATTAAATTTGTTCTCGATGCAATATTGCTCGAGACATCATTAAAACGAAAATGAAATTTTACAGTGTCATTATACTTGTCAAATCTATAGCTAACTCATACATAAGTTGTGATGTTTCGTTAAATAAAGCGTTTACGTGGAAAATCTAAATTTAGGAAAATAATAAAAGTTGTTCTCGATGCAATATTGCTCGAGACATCATTAAAACGAAAATGAAATTTCGCGGTAGTTTTATACTTGTCAAATCTATACCTAACTCAGACATAAGTTGAGCTGTTTCGTTAAACTAAAACGTTTAAGTGTAAAACCCGAGTTGCAAGGAAAATAGTGAAATTATTTGCTCAAGCAACGTTGCACGAGGCATCCTGAAAACGGAAATTAAGCCTTACAAGAGCATTAGACTTGCCAAGTTGTTTTACGTTCCGCCACCAGACGAACTCTGCTTTGTCAAAGTCATCATTGAAATGGACTGTATAGTTGCATATACCAACCTGCAAAAATAAGATTGTCATATAAATGGATTGTAACTTTATTGAATATTATATTATATGGAATTTATGATTAAATTATTATTGATTAATTAACAGCAGATGGGAACCATGTTGCTTTTAATATACCGGTAATATGGCTTCATTAATATGAAATGTAATATTAGTGATGATATTAATAATAACATAATACTATTATAATGTCTGTTATTAATTAATAAAGAATTTACTATTTCATTTGAAATATTCGCAAATATTCCTAATTTTTTGATTGTGAAATAAGCTGTATACAGCATGTGGGAGTGAGAATTAACGTTTAAAATAACTCCGCATCTGCTGGGTGCTTTGAAAAGGATTTTAAAAAATTTACATTTCATTTTGCATTGATGTACATCAGTAGATTTATAATTAGCTTTTCTGATAAAATCAGAAGGATACGAGCTGTTTGTAGACTCATTCTGTGTATTTTTGTAATGAAATATTCAATGTATTATAATTTGATAAGTATAAAAGAAACATTACAATTTGATAATACGCCATTATTGCCAATGATTCACTGTCATTAATTATGCTTTTTTAATTATAAAATAACCTACATTTATTGTTGCAACGATACACGAATTGTTTTTTTGCCAAAGCAAAAAAGGGTATTAAATGTTAATAAAACTAATGTCATGATACAATCACATTTCGTAAAAATATGAATAGTTAATTACTTAAAGGTGGTAATATCAACACGGTTCAGGGAGTAAACAGGAAATTAATCCGCAACGTGTAATATTATCTTTTTCCTCTTTCGTGCGTGAAATATCAGCTTCGTTATCTTGGAAACTTAAGCAGACATTTTTCTACACATGCACATGCCCAGAAATTGATTCAATAAAAATACTTTCTTCAAGTATATACCGAACAATCCAGTCACGTATGTCGGCAAATCTTTTTCTTTGAACTTGAAACGATCTTGATTCGAAAAGACACAAGTGCATTTTCGTTGTTGTTTTTACATTTTACGAAAGACGAATGCCAGATGTCATTTTTAAAGAGACTGAAAATTCTTATTTTTTTCACGTTTATTGATAGCGAAATGCTTTATATTTATTATTATAATAGGACTAAAAATTGTACATTTTTCTAGTTTTAAACACATTAATCTTAACAGAAAGTATAATTAATCTTTGAATTGATTTATATTTCATTAAATGTAACGCGACATTTGTGAAAATTTAATCAATATTTTATAAGAGATTGGAATCATGAAAATTACATTTATAATCCTTCAATTACTCATTGTATTTTAAATTCGACATACAAATCATACAGTTTTTATGGTACTTTTGAAACTTGGGCGTTTTAAGGTTAAACAATTTTCTAGATTTTATCGAATATTTAAACTGCAAAATTATTACAGATGCAAACGGAAATCAACGTATATTTGACTTTCAATTTGCAGAGTGCTTGAATTGCACGATTTCGATTCAACACGATCGGAAAACTTCAATGAAAATTCATTTTCCGTGAAACGATTATAATAATTGAACGCAATAAAAGAATAGTTCATTCTTCGTCTCTATTTATGAAATATAATTACTTCAAAATTAATTCGCTTCAAAAATAAATTATTCGTCATATGTATGTTAATATATTTTATGTTTTCCGAAAATATCGGTTTTGATTTACTACGAAAAAAGCTAAGTGCACTTTTTGAAGAAAAAGCGTACAAAACGTCAGATTCTTTTTTCACTCTTCTATTTT
The DNA here is from genome assembly GCA_910591515.1 of Cerceris rybyensis. NCBI lineage: Eukaryota > Metazoa > Arthropoda > Insecta > Hymenoptera > Crabronidae > Cerceris > Cerceris rybyensis. The sequence goes on from OU342795.1 coordinate 13,547,122, forward strand.
CAATTTTCCTGGGATATTTTCGCAATGTTAACTTTCACGTGTGCACGTAATATTCCATGGCAAATATGGAAAATTGAAAAGTAAGATACAACACAATTTATTTGATGTAATAATATGTACTATAAAAGTGTTTCATTCGATAGATATAATGTGTACACATTGCAAATAATATTTCCAGTACTACTAATATTTAAAATCAATCTAGAATAATTCATTACTAAAAAAATAATACTCATTCCAAAGTACCCCATTTATTTCACACTCTCAGTTTTCAATTTCTATCAAGAATTTTCACAATTTCAGTACAATTTATACAATACAATTATAGTATCTACAAAAACAATTAATCCCGTGCATATATACACATTGAAATTGTTATTTTCAAATTTAAATGACAAAAGTTCATTACATTAATCGAGAATTCAATATAAATAAAAAATATCCGTCCCCAAAAACGTTTTTCCCATTCTCCATTTTTCAATTTGCCCCTGATGATTTTAACATTAAAATAATATCAACCATAAAACCAATTAAATCCAATCCAGTATATATAATAAATCTTGACATTAAAATTATATTAAGCGTAAAAGCAATTAAATCCAGTGCAATGTATAAAATAAATCATAATATAAAATATTATACAAAACGACTTAAAAAAAAAAATGCTTTCCACGTATTGTCAGTCCCTTCTCACCCTCCGATTTTCAGTTTTCCTCGGATATTCTCACAATTTTACCATCCATGATGTACGTAACGTTTAACATCAATTAACCCCGTAACAAATGTGAAGAACTGAAAAGCAGGTTTTACGACTAGTGGCTTTCCGTGTGAATGCATCCTAACACGTGGACAACCGAGTAGGGAGAGACAAAACAAGTGAACGAGCTCTAGACGTGGCAACGACCGGATACGCTCGCTCAAGTATTCTCTCTCTCTTTCTTTCTTACTTTCTCCCTCTTGCTTTTCCCCTTGAATCGACACGACGTTACATCTTTCTCCTTCTATTTCACGATCCTCGTTTCTCCTTCGTTCCTCCTATAACCGTCTCTTTCTCTCCTACGAACTTATAATCTTAGGTATGCACGAATAAAGAGGGGCGCCGTGGAGCCACAGCGAAGGGAGCGGAGGAACATGAAAGAAAAAGTGAGTCGACAGTTATTATTTAAAGCCAGTTTGTCATTGACGGAAACAATAAATTGAGAAAAAATCACGACAACAGAGGTAGGAATGAAAATGAATTTTTATAAAGTCGAGTCTCTTCGCAGGGCAGGTAGTTACGTGTGATCTGATAAGACGGTGGAATAGAAACGTGTTTTATCGTTTCGTGTCATTTTCAAAGCTGGTTTTGTAACATTTTTCTAACACTTCTTTAGTACATTCGAGTATTCCCCCCTCCGCTCCTGTACTTCTGTGTCAAACGGAAATGTGTTTTATCGTTTGAAATTCATTTTATCGTCGGCTCTGTAACATTCTTGTGTAAATATTTTTTATCAATCTACGAAGCAAGGGAAGAGAGTGTATAACACAAACTCCCCTTTGCAATTATTTCGCTCAAAGGATTCAGAACGATTCGACGGTTCATTTGCCGCGTAATATACATTCTTCTCGATACGGAATTCGATGAAACATTCAAAACGTTCTCGATGACCTGTACACGAAACAAGGACGACATTCATGGACGATATCGATATAAATAAACGAAGAAAAAAAAACATAAATAGACGTAGAAACGTGAAGAGATACGTGTGAAAGACAAGATCACTTCTGGCCAATGATAATTAACAGTATGTTGTTTAACACTAGATCAACCATGGTGGTCGAAATGACTTGCCCTAAAATTTTTCAAAATGTTCTTGAATTTTTTAACGTAGTATATTTTCCAATATTTTTTTTTATCTTGAAGATTATAAGTGATTGAATCGATCGAATTTTTTCACATCTTTCATTTATTTAATTTATTTCATTAATTAACTAGTAGATATAGTATTTAAATCCACAATAAAATGGCGGGAAAATTGTTTCAAAGCCAACAAGATCGGTAGAAGTTGCCCCGACCTTAAATTCCATTCTTTTTCTTTTTCATCCTTCGGCTTTTTATCAATTTGTCATTTTTCCCGGCGCCTTGACGCTCTTTAAATTCATCATTCGTTCATTCATTCCCATTTTATTCGACGGAACGAATATAGAACTTGCGAGCATCTGGCAGCAGTCCAATTCGCTCTTATCTATCAGTCGAAGAGAATAATATCAGAGACATCGCGGAATTAATTTCTGTGGAAAATAAATGCCACGCCCCACAACAATGTTGAGCCAACATAGGAGCAGGAAGGGGCATTTTAACGACTGTTACCACTTTTACATAAATGGTGGTGAGCTTAGCTTCATAATCAGTATCTGGCTAGTGCACGTTTTTGCCTCTTTGCAGTGCTCTTGTGAGCGGAATTCAACGATTCAGCGAGGATTTTCAAACAGGAACAATAAGTCAGTGATGGAACGCCTGCTCGAACGCACCCTTATAAGTAGCGGTATATTAGGGGGGATGGAATTCTGATAGAATTTATAGACAGAATTAGTACAGTTTTTTTTGTTGCTTTTGAATTTTTTCGACTACAAATTCATAGAAGGAAAATGTAATGTATGAAAATGTATAGATGTCGTGTAAGAAAAATGTCAGTGGTCAACTTAAGGTCATTAGTTGGTAATCTATCATAGCTCCTTATTTCGTTTTGTATTTTTATAGGTTTAATTGCTATAGTTATTTTACTTGGAATTTATTGTTGTTGGCAGATTTTTAAACATTCAGAATACAATTGTCATTGTAGAAACATTTGTCATAGGTGATGGTGGCTTGAGTTTGAGCCCACTGTGTGTAAATTTGAGCGTAGTATTTTTATCCATCATAGTCCTTCATTTTGTGTTTTTGGTTTTGTATTTTTTTAGGCTCAAATGCTATGGTGTTTCATGTAGGACCTAAAATTTTAGAAGGATTCTGTACCAATGAGAGTCCTAAATGATCATTTAGGAAAAATTTGCAAAAGATAACAGTGGATTTGCATTCGAGCTTAAGGTCAATAGTTCAATCTCATTTATTCTGGGTTTTTGACAGCATAAACTACCATTTAACAATTTAGAGAAAGTTTTTCAAAATTTATGTGAGAAAATTACAATTAATGTGCAGACATTTTGATTCTTAATTTCTTACTTTTTTGTGTAAATTGCTGCGATATTTTTCTTTAGAACGTACTGTTTTAACTGAGTTTAGATTTATTGAGGCGATGACATCGTAAATAATAATTTTAGAAAAATATTCCGAAAGTATCGAGTAATTTGAATTCAAGCTCATTGCGGGAAAGTCTAAGACGCTTTCTCTTTACTATAAATAAGTGGATGAAAAGAAATGCGCTTTGCACGGTATGAATTTATTAATACTTCTGTATTCACAAATGATTCATACAAAAACTGGTTTCAACCTGCTTCTTATTATTCTACGTACACGTGACCAGGCATAAGAAATGATACGCTACGACGACTATAGTTTGCGTATGAATACGAAACTTTTGCGCTCCGAATGTCCTTTTCTTTACGTGGATCAAATTCAAAGATATGTCAAATTACTTTTAATTTCTTCGAGAAAGCAACGAAATGTAAATATTCCTTAAAATTTATATTTATTGAAGAAATATTAAGCGGCTATATGATCAACCATTGATCCATGCACCGAATATAGTTTCTGAATGAACAACAAGCTCTTTGTAAATTTGGCTCTGACACTGGTTTATTTTAGAGCTCCATCTTCAAGATATTTTGTATTTACGGGGAATGTTTTTGACTTCTTTCTGTACTGAATAAATGAAACATCCGATCTATTTCTATTGTTTAAAAAAGTTTTTAACACTAGCACTACCGACGTTAAATCCATTATATTTCAATGTATTAAATATGTACTTTGGGAAAAGAGGAATCAATAGATGGAAAAGATGATCGAATCGTTAATCTATGTTTTATAAGATCAACATAAAAGTTCTGCTGTATGGCTCTCCTATAAAAATGGAGAATTTTTTGAAAAAATTGGGAACCAGTCATTTTGACTGGCTTCGTAGTTCTAGTGTTAATATAGATTTTACTAAGTTTGAGAAATACCAAACCATTTTTCACAACGATACAATCAATTTTGTACATTTTATTTTTTTAGTTAATTCAATCTACTTTGTATGTGGAAAATATTATTTATATTCAAATAAAAAATATTGGTCAGAACTATAAAGAGTCCAATATTGAATTAACAACGAAAATATTTATTATATAAACTACATATAATAAAACATTTTTTTAAGATAATTAAAATGAAATTATATTAATAATTTTCATTTAAAAAAAGAATCTTTTACCGTTAGACTTTTGATCAAATCAATTACAGAGATATGAGAAATATTCGAAATTTATAATCATTTTAGTTTCACGGGAAGATAAAATATATAATTTAATATATTCCCAATAACGTTAGCTCTTGGCAACGGAATTCATTTCACGTATAAATTTATTTACTTGTCCCAATATCAGAATCGTACAAAATTATAAATCAACGGCAAACGACCAATCTTGTCGCATCCACAAAATATTTAATGCGATTCAAGTTTAATTAAAATCCCAAAGAATAACATCAGAATGAAATTCTACAATAATTTCAAGCAGAATTTTAGCAAACAACATGGCGCAGGTGTGTCGATAATTTTCGAGCATAACTAAAAACATCGTTGATTACAATATATAATTAAAACTTGACGTTTTAATTCAAGAGACTTCCAGTTAACAACTGCGCCGCGTATTAAAGTCTGTAAACAGCGCTTCTGTTAAATAAACGCTTACGCATTCGAGTTCCTTATTATAGAACAAGTGTGACTGACAGTCCGCGCTGTTTATTATTCACGATACTAAGTAGTATTCATTGCTTTAAAAACGAGAAGCATAGAGGGGAGAATAAGAGAAAAGGCAGAGGCACAAGGAGAGGCCAAACAACGAAATTCCATTCTCAAAGCGGTGCAATTAAAATGCGCATTAGCTGTTCGCGTTTCCGTAGGAAAATTTTTTCGCGCTGATCTTGCGTCGATTTCGACGTGATTGCCGCCACCGGAACCCGTTTCCTCATGGCGAACGTTTTGTGTAAATTGGCGACGTTGGAGTTTCAGGTACAAATATTTAAATGAAACACGTGTTCAAATTCACGGTGCACATACAAAACAGATGCCCCGTGTCGTTCCCCTCCTTTTCCCTCTGCCGCACACGAGGGTGACTCGAGTGCATTACGTGATGATGTATAGTGCATCGACGTACCGGGTGTCCTGCGAAGAAACGAACAAAACAACCGCAATAACATCGTCCGTTATTCTCTCTTTATATTTGCCTGTTCTTCTATGATTATAATTTCGATCGTTTCAATGAGATTTAATGGCTCATATGATCATCAATTTTAAGTGGACTTTGAGCTATTTGGGATGTGGTGTAATTCGGGATGAAAATTTCTTTGGTATTTAGGAATTTGATATTAGGAATGTTTGTGATATTTAGAAATAGAATGGTTATGGATATATTGCTGAGTATTGGAGCTAAGTATTTTTAACACTTTGACTGTCATGGGGGTCACCGGTGATATTGAATTCAATTAAATTTTAAGTAACTTTTAAATTGCAATAGTTATGACATTTCTAAAATATTGGGTAATTGAATGTTGGTATTAAAGGTCTGTCGAATATCTATGTATCACTGTCTTTAAAATTTCTGCCTTATAAAGATATGAATTTAATGGAAAAAGTTTCACTTCGGCAGATTTGATGAAACTAGCGAATTACCGGTGGCGTCCAACGTGTTAAACTTGAAACTGTAATATATATAAGAAGGATTTGATAACAAAGAGTTTTGTTGTTAATAGAGTAAATTTGAATTCGTAACATTCGAAAGGGATATAATATTATTAAATGTTAGAAATATTCTTAATTCTTAGGAATACGAATAGATTAATATTAGAACTAATGCTACTATTTAGGAATGAAAATAGATAAATATTAGAAATGTTTCTACTGTTTAGGTATAGACTCTTAGGAGTACTTCTAATATTTTGAAATAAAATTCTTAGGAATATTTGTAATAGTTAGAAAAACAAACCGGTGTGAATATATTTTCAAATATATTGGAATTATGAATATCCATAATTTTTATCTCCTCATATCCCAAAATATTAGAAGCTTTCCTAATATTTATATATTTCTAATATTTGAGAATAAGAATATATATTAGAAATACTGCAAAGAAAAATATTTGTAATGTATACACATTCCCAACATCCTGAATGGTATTTAACAATTCACATATACGATATTAATAACAAACCTCGATTATCTATTTATATGTCATATAAGTATTACAGTTTCTATTAAATTTTCCAGAAGTTCAAAGTTTCATCGTCGCCATTGATCTTTAATCAAAATTAACCTTTCAACCCTTTGCGGACCGAGACTTTTTTAAATATTCAGAAAGAATCATTTATTTGGCGAAGAAAAATGTATAGTTAATGTATAGAAGATGAAAATTACTATTTGTGTAATAATATTTCAATTTTTCAACTCTAATCGTCAACTTAACACTAGATTTACGGATGTTGATATAAGGTAAAAGTACCAGTAGTTGACACTGTACCAGTAGTTGACACTTCTTCAAAAAATGTAAATAAATCAGGAAACCACAAGTTGGAAAACATTAAATCTTATCAGTTTGTATAGTATCGTCTTTCACCGGCTTAATTGCGAACTATTGCTCATAATCCACTGTTGAGAAGTGTCATACCAACCGGTTAATCAAACCCGTGCTCGACTCTTACGATTTTTGAGTATTTTCTTATGTGAATCGCTAAGGACTTGGTTGAAATGTAAGCCTTGTAAGTTTGTAATATTTAATCATTGCGGATAAAAAGGTATTCGTTTATGTTGTTTGAATCTTAAAAAAGGGTTTATGTATTAAAATTTGCAACAAAGAATGCTAAATTGCCGAAATTCCCTCTGTGTCAACTATTGGAACTTGTAATTGTCTATTATTCAGTAGTTGACATAGGGAAATATGTTGTATTTCCTTACGAAAAAGAGTTGTTCTGCAACAGATTTCAGCAGTGGTAAAGTGACCGGAAAGAATGGATATGCTAGATTATGAATGGGAAGCTGTGCTGCTTCGTATCAACGAAACCATTAAAATGAGCAGTACCAGAAATATGTATTCAGTTACCGAACTAAGTTAGATTTTTTAAGGAAGTAACTTCTAATTATTAAATATTTTTTTGTAAACTTACTCAAGAATAATCTTTTTTAAACATTCAATACATTTTTGTATTAATATACTACCAAGCCTAGTTCATTAATTGTTTTTTCTCCCTGTGTCAACTACTGAAAGAAAAAGATGTCAAGTACTAAATCTTTCGTTTTCGCTGGGTGTCAACTATTGAATCAAATTTTACTCTTAGAAAAAAGGAAAAAAAAAATTTACAACCACCAGCAGGAATGAATACTTGTCGCAATATAATAGAAGAATAGTTTGTGCAGCAACAACTAATCATAAATTTTCCATAAAGTGAACATAGCCTGAGTTATGTAAACAAATAGGAAAAAAATTCCTTAAAGTGTCAACTACTGGTACCTTTACCTTACTTATTTTTTTGAAGTGAGCCAATTTGACTTATATAAGAAAATTGAAATTTTTTATAAAGAAAATAGTTCCAACCCAATTTAAATGAAAGATTTATTATTAAAAAATTAACCTACCAATATATTATGTATATATAGTAATCAAATTTTGAATGAGTTAAATTAGCTCCGTAAATCTAGTGCTAAAATCAAATTTTTTCACAAACCGCATATATGTGTCCGTCGACCTCAAAGGGTTAATTGCCGTCCATTTATTCTCAATTTCAGTTATCGCCAACACTTCATATGTAGTAGATAGTTTTTGGCAAATTTCGATTTACCGAGATCCCAAAATATACGCATCGCATAAAAAGTATTGCTCAAAGGTCACGCTAGAAAATTCGAACTCGGACCCAATATTGAGGAGTGCGTTTCTCTTTCCTCGTTGCCACCGTAGCTCCGCACGGTTGTTTCTTCCTCCAGGGGAAAGAATAAGACGAGAAAGGGAAGGGAAAGGAGGAGAAATAAAAAAAGAAGGAAAGAAAGGAAACACGGTTGTCTCTCTGAGGCCCGTGGAAATTATTACTGATATTCGGAAATACAATATCCCTTGACGCGCGCTCTCGCACGCCACGCGTGTGTTCCTTTGTGCTCGTTTCGAAAGCCACAAAGAACGGGTATAATAAAAGAGACCGAGGCCCTCAATGGGAAGTGGAATTTCAGATGTTTCCAAGCTAAGGCTGCCTGCACACCGAACACGCACTCTACTCTCTTCAAGTGTCCACGATGGTGATTGCAAAGACATGGAATATCGCTCGGTTTAAAAATAGAAGGGGAGTTGCTTCTCTCTTTAAATATTTGTAGCCTTTCGCTGTGGATCCTTTTGCGGATGAGAATGCAAATATGGCAAACACGGTTTGCGGTGTATGGTTTATTGTTATTCATATTTTTTAATACCGTCGTGATTCACGCAAAGGGATAAATAATGCTTGATTATTGTTTTGTTTTGCTAATTGTTTCGTACAACACTAATAAATTATATCTATAAAAGTTAATGAATAGTTGAAATAACTTTGTACTATAATGCTAAAAATATTAGTATTTTCCTAACAGCATTTATTTTATTTATAATTTATGTTTATGACGGTGTCGTTACATTTTAGCATTTATAGTAAGTAATTTATTTAATTTATCGACCGTTTATTTTGAAAGAGGTGTAAGTCCATTTTTGAAAAAAAATTAAGCATCACGCAATTTATGCTTAATTTAGTGTAAACTTTTTATTTATTACAAGTTAATATTTAACATATTAAAAAATGCTATTGTTTTGTTCAATTAAAAATTGTCCGCTGAAAGAAATTGCATAGACATTGATTATGAAAGTGGTGTAAGTCCAGTTTCAACCCCTAAATATACATTATTTTAGTTAAATTCGCCTAAAAGAAATTTGTATAGTCAAATTACATATTGATAAATTGATAGAAATTATATTAGACTTGTCATAATTAACCAATATTTTTTAATTGACAGATACGCTAAACTTTAATTTTCTCGAAACAACAGAAAATGGACTTGCACCACTTTCAAAATAAACGGTCCATATGATGGTTTTCATCATCGAAGGAAATCTATCGTCAATTTTCAACCACAAAGCTAACGAAACTACCGTTCCAATAAAATATTTATTTAGACTATAACTTATGTTAATAAAATGATAGTACCTTTAAAGTATAGAGGTAATATCAGTGATTATCAAGTGAAATTGTTATTAAACATTAGACGCGGAAACGTAAAATGAACACTAAAATTTAATAACCCTACCGGTGTAATAAAATATTTTAAATTCTTCGTGAACTCTTGTAATTATAATTTCGAGTGAAACAACATTAGCATAAAAATTGTAACTATTAACCAGGTAATTTCTATCTTTGAAACAGTAATAATAACATTTCACTCGTGAGATTTATTTTACGACCCGACTGTAGAGACCGTAATGCAGATATTGATCTGCCTGGCGTTTAATGTCACTCACAATGTTATTTCGTCTAAAACACACAACTGGCGGGACTTCCACATTCAACGTACATTGGAAATGGTTTTTAAGCGAAAATAATGGACCGTTCTCCTCGCCGAAACGATCGCAGGAACTATTAATAATATAACGAGACAATATGCTCGCTAGAAACAACGATGATTCGCGATAATGACGTATCAATCGTTATCGTCCTCAATTGTACAAGTAAATCAAACGAAATCGCACGAAGTTACGAGTATCGATTTAACGCTATCAACGATAACACATCGAAACAGAATTGGCAATAATCGACACTCGTAGTATCATCTGGTGAAATTAGGTTTCGAAAATACGTACGATATTTCAGGCTGGTCCTTACGAGAAACCGTGAATGGAGGTACGCCAAATTAAAGCCAGGCATCGTGGCTTTTAATTAGAAGCTTAAGACCGTGCGTTAAGATCGTGTGGCTTCCTCCGTAAATTTACGCGGTATGTGTGTACCCTCGTGAAGCTGTATGCACGTACAGTGACTCTCAACCGGAGAATAATGATTTTCGTTTCAATCTCGTTTCTCTAACTGAGCGGGTATTAAAACGGTAATATCAGGACTTTCGTAAATGCACGATAAACGAATTGAAGTGTCGAAAACATCTATTTAAAGCGAATTTTCAAGTCAGCGATGCGAAACAAAGGGTTGCTTTCAGAGGACTGTGCAATTAATTAAGAACAGAGCCGTAAGAAGGTCGTATAAACACTGAGTACATCGTGTCGATCGATGGAGAGAAAATTGTACTCCTTTGTTACGACTATTTTGTTGAAGAACAGTGTCTATTGTATCTTCTGTCGGCATTACAGTGATTCGGGTTTAATGTTTACCAGTGGAGTGGAGTTTGAATTGAAGGGAGATAAATGGAAATATAAACAATTGCGTCTGACGCGTATTTTTCAACGACGTGACAATTTTCCGATATTGAAGCGACGCCGTGGAAAAATATTTCACACGTTTTAAATTCAGGATTTATATTCTGTACAGTGGCAAATGCGTGTATTAACGTTTATTACATTTCTCTTGTCAAAATCCATTATTCGAAAATTACTCTCCGTTTTTGCGTATATTACTCGAATATCTGTTTTAAACGATAAAGGAAGATTAAGCTATCGTAATACATCATTGTATTTAACACTGAAACTATCGGTGTTATATCTGTTACAATTCGAATGTACTTAATAACTATTTAAGAAAAAGAGAAATTAAGAGGCGAAAAAGACGATTAATTAACTAATTTAAGTTTTAGTAGGTAGATTTAGTAGATGATTTTTAGAAAACATTAGCAAACGGTGATTTAGAGCGACTTGGTACTTTTAATGTTAACACTAGATTTACGGATGTTGATTATACATATTTTTCTAAAGTTTGCCAATTTGGCTCAAACAAGAAAGTTGAAGTTGTTTGCAAAGAAAATAATTCCAAAACAAATTTAAATGGACGATTTATTATTAAAAAATTAATCAACCAACATACTATATAGATAGCAATCAAATTTTGAATGAGCCAAATTGGCTCCATAAATCTAGTGTTAAGGACGTTAATAAAACACAAACCCTACCAGTTTCGATTAAAAAGAAAGTAACTTATGCCACTTTAAAAAAAATGGCTCATATCTTACTTTACATTCGGAATGTGGTGTAAAAGTTTTACAAAATGAAAATGGAACATTTATTTCATAGCTTCCCTATAAATTGGGTTAAATTTTGAGAAAAAAATTGAGAACCCGTAATATAGACCGATTTGGTAGATTTAGTATTAACCAATTCCTACCCTACCAATTTAACCCTTTTAGTGCCGACCGAAAAAATTGATTGAAATAATGGCAAACGTAATTGCGAATAAAAAGAATTGTCATTTTGTAATAGTGTAAATAGAACACGCAAAATAGAGCATAAACAGTGTGTTTACCATTGTCTATGATCAAATTACTGATATCGTATTGGAAACTGAATTATTAACCCTTCGATACCCAGTGTTATCACGATTGTTAACGACGATATATCAACGTCCGTAACTAAAAGGGTTAACCTACAAATTTTGTATTCTTACCCTAGCAATTTTTCGATTTAACCCCTTAACATACAATGACGTCTGGGAGACGTCATTCATTTCATGTGCCATTGTAGACTTTGACGTCTTAAATTGTCTCCGGTGGACGCCGTACAGTATATTATTAAATTATTCAATTATTTCACTCGTGCCTCAACAGAAGTACTAATTTATTATTTTATAATGTTATTTAATTATTGTTCATCCAACCTGCTTACATGTTATATAGCAATGCAAATTTCAAAATAAAATGTTCTGTTTCTAATCTTGCACATTAACACTAGAACTACCGACGTTAAATTTATTATATTTCAATATGTTAAATAAGTACTTTAGAAAAAGAGGAATTAAAGAATTGAAGTGATGGTCGATTCGGTAATCTGTACCTTATAAGACCACCATAGAATATCTGTTCTATGACTCTCCTATAAGCTTTGAGAACTTTTGGAAAAAATTGCGAACAAGTCATTTTGACTTGCTTGGTAGTTCTAGTGTTAATCAGTTGGGTCAAAGTAAATAGTATTTTTCGGACGCGTCAAATTCCATTTTAATTGTATGTCAAGGGGTTAAAAAGAAAGTGACTTGCGTCACTTTCAAAGTAAACGGCACAAATCTTACTTTACATTCGGAATGTGTTATGGAAGGTCAATATTTAGGGCAAGAGAAACATCACAGGCAATAGTATCTCTTTAAAAATGGTCCACTCGAATGTTTATCCTGATTTATCGATAGTGACTACGAATGTAGGACAAACGAAGAAAAGTGGATGGGCAAACAAATGCTGTATTGTACGGTTGACTCGAATAATAGATTGTGAATGGGGCACCCTCTCCACACGACCAAAGTGCCAGTGCGCGAGTAAGAAAGCAAAGTAAGAATGTGTGTATGTACATACGTGTAAGAGATTGACGTAGGTGTACACCTTCGTCGAATAGGGAGGGTACTTCACAAGTCTATTATTCGACACGACTGTACCTATTACGCGTTCGTAAGTAGACTATTTGAGGTGAGAAAAATCAATTTTTTAATATCGTGACAAACGATACGCGGTGTTTCGTTTTTATAACACTTTGGATAAAACTAAAGTATAGTTTTTATTAACACGTGGAATGCCAGCCGTGTTTCTGTACTTTCATCGCTTCTAGTGAAGGGAAACTTTTTCTATTAAGATCACATCTTTATAGAGGAAAAACTTTGAAGGGAAAAATAGTTTTATGCTCAGATGTTTCTTTTGGTTTTTTAACGCCAGTACTTGATTGTTGAATATGTTGGTAGATTTGTGAATGTTGTAATTTAAATGGAGTAATATAAGTTTGTTTGAATTCAACAACGTTTGTCGCCGATCATCCCCATGGCGTTCTACGCGTTAAATGGGGGTAATATGACTTAATAAATTAATTCTGCAGAGTATTGCGGAGTTAATGTCGAATGCTGAATGTTTGTGGTTTTTCTTATTTCTGTATGTTAATCTTTTTTACCGTGCGTTGCGATGTAATGATAGAGAAACTAACACAAAATTTACAGAAGCTATCAAATTAACAGGTTCATATTTCTTTTATAGAAATTTCCCAAATTTGTGGAGAATTTGTACAGTAGATATTTCACGTACATTTTATAATACAATAATTATTTAACGAATAATCATCTTTGCCGTTTGATTCCTATTTTTCCAAAGCCCTTATTTAATGTATTGCAATACAATGAATTTCACGTCCATAAATGTAGTGTTAAAATGAAATATTTTTAAGAAGTAAATATTATTTATTAACTTCTATACTAATAATCAGACTTATCATTGTGCTTTCATATTCTTTATTCTAAAAAATAGCGGAGATGAAATATACAACTTCAATTACATAAGATTAAAGTGAGAAAAAAAAAACATGATAAACGGATTTTTCTGAAAACATAAACAATTTGTTTTTTCAACTCAGTCGAATGAAACTAGCAGGAGTGATTGAAAAAGTTTCAAATTTAAACCGCCCTGATGAATTCCTGTGATACTTTTACCGTACAGTGTACAAGTATCATGGAAAAAAAAATATTCAAAAGGTTAAAAACCTTCGTGAGACAGGCCCTCAAAAAATCAAACCTCTAGTTATTTTGAAAAGCTTAATCCGTCTGATACGTACGTAAATAAATGTACTACATAAGCTGTAGGTACTACAACAAGAATATAGAACTTGAAATGAAGTTACCAAGAGCTCAAACTTCGCTCGGCTTGCTTTAAAGAACAATTTAAGAAAGCAAACAAATGGCTAAAGTAAGGTCAACGAGCAGGTTTCACCGTTGAATCGAAAGTTTCCAGAAGACTTCCACGGCTGCACGATTTGTTAACAGCGTAAGAGGATAACTTAATTGTACGCGCCAGTGAGTCAGTGTCGGTGGTCTTGTGCAATGACGCGATTTTCTCGAAACAATGATGATTCTTTTTTCGCGCAATTACTAACAAACCTTCCTCCCTAATACCTGAGACGACAGAAAAATTTACTCACATCACGTAAAAACCAGATTCGACTGACCATCCGGCTTAATGGACCAGAAGTTCGTTGCTCTATCTTTTTCATTCGGGGGAATAAAACACTTTTGTTTTTTTTTGACTTTGTAAAACCCATTCAAGACCAGTGAGCCGGGGCAAACTCGAAAACCGGTATTTACGCTCGAAATGCGATTCTGTCCCTTGTAAACCGACATTCTATCTCTCTAATGTCTACTGACTTTTATTTTTGATACTCAACTCGACATATTCCACGAATACATAATAAAGCGATCGAGCCATCCCCCTTCTTTCGTTATAAAGAGGGTAGGTGTACCATGAAAGTTATCGTCACGGTAAATCTATGGCCATCAATCGGGCTTGTAGCGTGGTGCCCCATAATTTATTGAACGGCGCACCTTGAGTTCTCGATATTCAAATTTCATCCTACCTCCCATCGATCCAGTCGACTTAAATGGCCTGAAATACGCCGAAAATTTTTTTTCCAAGATCTCAGTAAAGAGCCCTGGGCGTAAATCAATGCTACCGTGGAATAGGTTTATAACATTAACCCCCATGACGTTAGACATTTGTTTCTTTCTGCTCTCTGAACGACTGATTATTGAATATATGGCGTAGAAATCGTAGTCGTAATGTAGCACGTAACGAATTATTGAAGGTGTAAATAGCGACGTTTTATTTGTTTAACACTAAACCAACCAACCCGATCGAAATGACCGGTTTACAATTTATTCTAAAAGTGCCCTAAATTAATAGGAGAGCCATGAAGCAAAAATTCCACTTTTTATCTTATAAAACGTGAATTAGTTATTAATTATCGGTTTGACTTCTTGATTCCTCTTTTCCCATAGCACTTATTCGGTGTATCTAAACATGAGTAGATATAACGCCGGTAGTTTTAGTGTTAACTACTGTATTTTTCGGTAGAAAACGCGCGCGTTATCAACCGAAAAAGAAGTTAAAATTTGATAAAATAAGAACCTGCGTGTTATACATTAGAAAACGCCATGAAGGATGTCAAATTCAATGATAAAACTATGGTGGGATTTCAACTAAGAAAAAAAAGAATTCCGAAAATATAGATGTGCGCGTAATACAATAGGTGCGTGTTATCTATCGAAAAATACGGTAGTATATTTCAATATTGTTACGAAGCACCCAGTAGATTCAATGTTACTGGGTAACGAGACTTGTCAATTGTTTGTTAAATAAAAAAAAGGAGAGATTCTACAGTCGGTGGTCCTCGTAGACGGACGTGTTCTCTTAAAATAAACGTTATCGCTTCTTAATTGTGTTCTAATTATTTATGTCTGAAAGGACAAGGCGTGCGCGGTCGACTCGTAACAATAAATTAAATTTGTTCTTTGGAAAAAGAGAAATCAAAAGGTGTAAAAGATGAGCGATTCGGTAATCTGAATTTCATAAGATCAACATAGAATACCTGCTCTATGCCTATTCTACAAACTCGGAGAATTTTTGGAAAAAATTGAGGACGAGTCGTTTTGACTTGCTTGATTAAGTTAATACTCGATTTTTATTTTTAATTTGAAGTGTATACTTTTAAGCGTAAAGCAAAGATGTGTATTAAAAGTTACTTTGATGAAGAAACGTGTAGATAGAAAATATAGTACGACAACTCTAACTTGGCTAGCGAGCGACGAAGCCTCTCGTTATCAACCTCATTTCATTTTTGGAATTCTCAAATTTGGAATTTTAATACTGCGCATAGTTGTTTATTTTGGGACACTGGTTTTGGCAATTCCAAAATCGAAGTTACAGAAAGAAACGGTTGAAAACAAGAAGCCCTTTGCTCGCTATCCAAGTTAGAATTGTCGAACGATAAGTATGAGAAAGTATGAATGAAAATGAAATCTCTAAATTACGAAATAGATCTCTTGGTAAATTAACATTGAAGTATTTGCAAATTTTACCACAAGGTGTAATAATTCAACAAATATATTTACACAGAATAAAACTAAAACGAGGAAGAACAATAGAGAATACAGGATCCATCAGTGAAATCGATCGTCCACTAAACAAAGAAAAAGTACTCTACTCCTAATACGATAACATCAACATAAAAATTCAAATCTCTGTACTTACACCCAAAAGCTTAACTCTAAAAGTGAAACCCAAGGATTACCGATCGTTAAAATCAATAATCAATCAAGCAGTAAAAAAGCACGTAAATTCTCCCTACTAAAACAACCACCATAAAATCCATATCTATGTAATTTAAGGGAGAGTATCAGCAGAAATCCCAAAGTAATTTTCTCCAGCGAATTTCCCCCGCTATAACCCCCACCTTAAAGGAGATACCATTGACAACAAAAGATTCCAGTATTCCAGCGCACGCAACGCCGTTTACAGAAGTTTTTATGCCAGTCCTTCACCAAGTGCATCATCGTATGCACTGTTGTTACACCTATACTACTCGACGCATGACTCCAAAGCAAGAGTGAGTGAGCTCAAGTACAAGTTTACAGGATAAAAGAAGGATATCAACAGAGAGACCCACAAGGCAGACGAGTAAATCAGAGAAAAGGAGGAACAAACTGTCCACATAGAACGTGGGAGCAAGAAAGGAAAAGAGATATACTGGTACAATGCGAGAAAGGGAAATGAGCGCTAAACAAAGAGAATGTTAGTGGAAGGAAGAAAAATGCTAGAAACGAAGAGGACCAAGGAAAGATAGATTGTAACCTAAAGGAGAAACAGAGTGAACATTGGACTTGTGCGCATGAG
Source organism: Cerceris rybyensis (assembly GCA_910591515.1). Classification (NCBI taxonomy): domain Eukaryota; kingdom Metazoa; phylum Arthropoda; class Insecta; order Hymenoptera; family Crabronidae; genus Cerceris; species Cerceris rybyensis. The sequence goes on from OU342795.1 coordinate 13,564,140, forward strand.
CAACAGCACCGAAACCCGTTTAACTGTGTGAACGATAATTGGCACATGAATCATGTACTCTGTTGTAGACCGTCACTCGGTGTACGTTGTACGTACACAAGCATCACCATGTCTACTGTACGCGTGCACGCACGCACGCAGTGTGCCATTATTATGCATACAATGCAAAATAATTATCGCAAACGCGAATCAAGCCGCGCAAGCGCCCGTTCTCTATTTGCATTTCGGCGCTAATAGTAAGCCCATGGAACTTTATTAGACCGCCGAGACGTCACTGGGCAATTTTGTTGAAAGCATACGCTACCATCGTACTGTCTCTATCTCTGGCTTTCTCTCTTTATCTCTCACTCTCGTCTCTCTTTCGTTCTCGTTGCCACCCTCGTTTTAGAGATTTCGAATGGACGATAATCGAATTTTCGTCTAATCTGATATAACCGTGCAATTTCGACGGCGGAACAACGTTGTTGCTTGTACGGATAGGACGGTTGAAAGAGAATGGTAATGTGGGGGCTCTGGGACGCTTGGACGTTTAGGGGGGGAGTAACTGACGTTTTTTTTTACTTTTCGTGGGAAAATCTGAAGAAAATAGAAAAAGGATCGACTTGGTTTCTAACACTTGTTGGTACCACTCTTGTTAACACTAGATTGTCAGATATTGGGTATATAGCTATTTTTCCTGAAGGGAGTCAATTTGACTCAAATATCAAAGTTGAAGATTTTGTATAAAAAATGAAATTTTATTTTAAAGAAACTGTATTCAAAACAATTTTTGCATGTATATTCCGTTTTTAAAATACATTTTTTGCAAGTTATTTTATTGGATTTAGCACAGACGGTCTTAATTCTAATTATTTTGTGTGATACTAGAACTTCACGATTTGACCGTTTTTGAATATTCTGAATATCAGATGTGAAGGTATTTTCGGCTTCACTAGTTGTATTTAATGTTAGCAAATTGACAAGTTTGAAGATGAAAACTCTCGCATCAGATTGTTTACAAAATATTTCTTTGGGCAAGAAATAAGTTACATGTGTGTAAAACGACCGACTGTAAAAATATTTAATGAGTTAAAATACAAGGAGACACAAAAAACGGGAACTTTTTAACAATCCCATAAAACCAAGATTGATGGAAGAAAAACATTCTATTCATAGTAATTGAAACCTTAAAATTTGTCATTTAAGGACGATTAATGGAATTTATCACTTTTTTAAAATTACGTCCTTTAGATTCCGTTCTCCTGTACGAATGCATTCTTAAAATCTGCTGTTGAGATTCCTCATTGACCGCTACAACATCTCATTGTCAGCTGGAATACTGTGAATTTCATCCTGAATTCTCTATTTTAACTCATTCATAGTTCTTGGTCGAGTCGTGAACACTTTACTCTTGAGATAGCCCCACAAGAAAAAATCACAAACGGACAAATCACAAACGGAACTCTGTCTGCGCAGCCTCCAAACTATCACTGTTTTTATAAAACATTTTTATAGCTATCGTAGGCTGTTGCCCGTTCCATCGATACATTGTTAGTAAAATGGCAAAGTGTTTACTTGCTTAACACTAAACCTACCCAGCCGGTCAAAATGACCGGTTTCCAATTTATTCTAAAACTCCCCCAAATTAATAGGAGAGCCATGAAGCAAAAATTCCACTTCTACCTTATAAAACGTAAATTAAATAATTAATCATCGCTTCGCCTCTTGATTCCTCTTTTCCCAAAACACTTATTTGGTGTTTCTAAATATGAGTGGATAAAACGCCGGTAGGTTTAGTGTTAAAGTCACTCTCTTGCAGTGCTGCCACCTACTCATGGCTGTCATTACGCATTTCAAAAATTCCCATTATTCTGTGTCACCCTGTATTTAAATAGTTAATGAGTAATAGGTATAGCGTATGGATTTTGGAACTAAGAGGGGAGGGTGGCAAGGAATTAGTATTTGTATACCTTACCTAATTTTATTAAAAACCAATACATCTTTTTAAAAAAATTATTTTGATTTTTCCAAATACATAGCAATAAAATTGTAAATGAATCAAATTGACTCGCTCCGGCAATTTAGTGTTAACACTAGATCTACCAAGGTGGTCAAAATGAGTGGTTCTGAATTTTTTGAAACTGTCTTTTCAAATTCCAATTCTTTTCCAATTTTCTACGTCTATTTCGAAGACTATACGCGATTGAGTCGATCATGTTTGTCACCCTCTTCATTTATTTCATTCAGACATATTTATTTGAGAATTTTAAATATACTGAATTAACTGTCGGTAGATCTAGTGTTAATGTGTACATAAAGAATTTGTCAGCTTTGTCTGATTAATTTCGTTTCAAGTGTTGCGTCAGATTTAAATGAAAATTCTTGGCCCCGCGAACTGGACAGTTAATACGATGTAATTAATATGTCCGCTGTGAATATTTTTTTTTGAATGATTTGAATTGTGTTAGATGTCGTTATAGGTAGGAATCATTCTCGCGATGTAATTGCATGTGTCATGACTATGGGTGCCATGGTTTGCAACGATGACAAATAGTTTCCTAGATGAACCAAAGCCATGTTATACGATGTTGAATATTAAAAGCTGAATGACTCCTTTAAGTGAAGGAATATTAAATGAAACCTTGATTAAGGTCGATATCGGCTATTATAAATATTAATTCTTCGTTTTATGCAGCCGCTGATGCTCGACGTATTTGCTTGAGGGAAATTAATTTGAATGATATTAAGATAAAACGACACACACGTTATCGTTGCAATAATTTTATCAATACGATACGATAGTATCTATCGACAGATGATTCTCAACTACTGACTGTGTTATTATCGAATGGAAATCAGATTGAGAAATATAATACTATAGATAATATAACATAAGTAATATAGTAATATAATACTATAGGATTTCTATTAGAAAAGTATTTATTAAATAATAAACTTTAACGCATCATGCGCCGTAATTCAAAAATACAAAGAAAGAATTAAATTAAGTGTATAATGAGATTCATACTAACCAACTAGAATAAAAAAATGAAAATGTGTCCGACAAAAGGGACATTGGCAGAAAATAAAGGAAGTACAATGGTCATTGCATTTAACATGAAAAGACACTTCAGAGAAAGACAAAATGTAATGCGAAGAAAGAAAAATAGTAGATTTTAGGTAAACGAGAGAAATACGGTGAAATAGTAGAAGTCTGAAATAAAGTGGGTTCATGTAAAGCCCCCCCAAATGGAAAACGTGGATGTCGTTTCGTATTTCGGTCTCAACTGTGAAAAAAGGAGCATATTACATGGAAAAAGTTTTTAATTTTCCAGAGGTTACAGGGTCTTTGAATTCCAGTCTAATTTTGATTTAGAAGTTGTTCAATTGTAAATAAAAACGCCGTTCAATTCGAAGTCCGAACCTTTAAATTTTTACCCACCATAGCTCTAAAGGTCGCACTAAATTCGAAACTATCATTTCTAATAAATATTTTAAATATTTCCTTACGTTTACTTTTTAATGCTAGACCTACTGACGATTAATTCAAAATATTTCAAATTATGAAATAAATATGTCCCAAAGAAATAGATGAAGGGGCTATTCAATCGCTTCAAGTCTTCAAGATAGACGTGGAAAATTGGAAAACAAAGTGCGTCAGAAAATTCAGTGATATTTTCTACAAATTCTTGACAAGTCAGTTATGACGAATTCATACATCCATAAATGTTTCGTTTAACACTAGACTTACGGCCGATAAATCTGCTTTATTTAGATATATTAAATAAGTACATTGAAAATAGATGAATCAAGTAGAAAAAATATGATTAGTTAAATAATTTGCTTATTATAAAATACACATGAAATATCTACTGTACTACTTCACTATAACATTGCAAAGTATTTAATAGAAAAAAGTAGGAACCCATCAATTTAACGGCTACAGAAGATGTACTATTAACACTAGAACTACCAAGCAAGTCAAAATGACTTGTTTCCAAATTTTTTTAAAAGTTCTCCAAGTTTATAGGACATTCACAGAGCAGATATTTTACGTTGATCTTATAAAATACAAGTTATCAAATCAACTATCTTTTCCACCTCTTAAATTCTTTTTTCCAAAGTATGCATTTAATATACTGAAATATAATAGATTTATCGTCTGGAGTTCTAGTGTTAAAGAAGTGAATTTTCCAAAATACAAGATATTCAGTTTACTCCGCTGGATTGAGAGGCAAATCGATATTGTATCTGGCATTGTCATTTTACACAACAAAACACAATCCCGAACTGGTTCGCGACACGTAATGCATCAAGGAATTCAAGAAAAATCTTTTTCCAACGACGCATTACTAATTCATCTGATTAGGCAACATTCATGATCGAATTCAGAACACGTGGACAACGATCGAAGGAAGGATACATATGCGGTGGATAACAATGAGATATAGATTTCAATGGTACCTTAACGATCTACATCGGCGTGCGCAAACCTGTTTATCGAGTTAACTGTAGGCATTGGGAATGTCGACGATGGTATCGGCGCTTCTGTGGACATCGAGAGACGAGGTTCCCAGTTGTCATTAAAGACTCCTGTCTTTTATGTTTCCCTTTAAACCTACCACATGCCAAATGCATTTTCTGTATTGCCGGATTTGAAATTGCAAATATCAGTTCGTCTCGATGACGGCTGTCGATTCGACATTCTCGTCTTTCACGAGACCTCACTTTTTTACGATTGTGTAATACCTTTATAATGTTTCATTTTATCAAAATTAATTAGTTTTGCCCTATTTTAGGATCAATGATTTGAACAATGTTTGTATTTTTCTAACAGTACAATTCCATTTATTTTTAACGATTCAATTTGTTATGTTTTATTAAGAAACTATTTTAAACAGTTTGTTTAATTGTCATACCGTTAGTATGACGTGGATGATTGTTTTTATTAACAATAATGAATGAGAGTTTCAACGTTTAAAGTGTGAGAATGATTTTTTAATTGAATGAAAGGTTTAAAAAGGTTTAGAGTTAATAAAATCAAAAGAGTTGTATGTGAATATAATTGTTTTTATTAATAATAATGAATGCGGTGACGTATAGAAACAGAATGCGCGTGACTTGAAGTTTGTTTATTGATTACGACGATAATCCGGTGATGCTTGTAATTTGTAAAAAGGATTTATTTGATATTATGTGTTAATTATTGTACTGATTAATTAATAATCAACATATGCAAATTATTTGTCGTGAAAGTTAGATCTCACTGTATAGGGAGAGAATTAAATGTACGTTTTAAATAACATCTTATTAACACTAGAACTACCAAACCAGTCAAAATGACTGGTACACAATTTTTTAAAAAAATTCTCCAAGTTTATATAAGAGTCATAGAATAAATATTCTACGTCTATATCAATAAACATAAATCACTCAATCGATCAAATCTTCCGCCGCTTGATTCCCCCTTTTTCAAAGTACTTATTTAATTTATTAAAATATGTTAGATTTGTGGGCGGTAGTTCTAGTGTTAAGCTATTGAGATTTAGATATGTAGATTAACAAATTGGAAATTTCAAAACTGCTAATATTGTATGAAGGTTTTTATCATTTAACACTAAAAGTACCGGCATTTTGCATATACCTATTCTTGCCATAAGGGGTCAAATGACCCCTCGTGATAAATAAACTGAATACATAACATAAAAAATAAAGTAAGAGAAAAATGGACAGGGAGAAATTTCATAATTGGATAATATATGAATTCGCAGAAAATGAGATAAGCGAAAAAATAATAATGAATGTACAATCTTAATGTAAACTTTGAAAGAAGTCACTTAACCTTGCTTGGTACGTTTAATGTTAATAATCATGGAGGAATTAAATGTTTGTGTAAAAACTGTAGTAGACATACCTACTCCATTTTATTTATTTTTATTGTTGACGATTGGAAAGGTAAATTCAAGAATTAGAAACAGAGATAAATGAAATAGAGACAAGAAATGCTGAATTAATAATATTGTTACTTTGTATAGCATCGTCAAGAATATATTGCATATAAAAAATATTGGAACGAACAGGAATTTATTTCAGGGAAAATAAACTTTATTTTATATTTCTAAATTGTCTTCATATCTTTGTTTTTACGTTCTCATAACATTTGCCAGTGAATTCTCCTGCAAGCCCAGCATCTCGAAAAATAAAAGTACAACACAGAAGAAAATCAATAAAATACCTTCCACCGAGTCCCGACACAATTTTCATCCTAACTATAACGCAATTTTAAACTCGCTGCTTTAAAACAAATCCCAAGAGAGATTACTATGTTCAGAGAAACAACCTTAATTTACAGACACCATAAATTCACAATGTCAAAATGAAATACCAGACATCTCCGTCGAGATGTAAAGAAATGAAACGATTTCACGATAATGTTGCAATAGAAATAAACCGTTAACCGTTTAAAAGTAACGAGACGTTCGTCACCACAGCAAGGAATGCGAGTAAAGAAAAAAACATGACGAAAGAAGTGACTTTGGTACTCTACTCATAAATACTTTTTGACTTTAGATCTATGAAAGCCGTCAATTTCATGGGTTCCTCCTTTCTTTTTTATAAATATTTCTCAATTTTATAAAGGAAAAGTGCAGCATATATGCAGTTCACGTGTATTTTATAATACACAAACTACTTAATTGATACATTTATCCCTCTTTTTCAAAGCACTTATTCAATATATTTAACCCTTTTAGACCCGAATTTTGTTATGGCCCAAAAAATTCATTTTCAACTATATTTTTAAACGAGGAACATAATTAACCCCTTGCCTTACAATTTCTCTTGTTACCGAACGTGCAATAACTTAAAATTAATGGTTGATACGGTATAAGTTAACGCAGTATTAATAGCATAGAATTAATCTCAACATCTCCTGATCTACTGATATTTTCAATTTAACAGTTTTTCGAAAATTTAACAATTTTCTATTCCATTTACCGCGTCACGTGTGCCACACGTCATTGTAAGGCAAGGGGTTAAAGCAAAAAATATATATCTAAATTTTTTTTATATAGACTGTTATGATATTTAACACTAGGTTTACGGGACGCGTCATTTTGACGCATTTCGAATTTCTTTTGGAAAATTACAAAAACCGTTCGCATTTTTATTTGATCTCTTGTACTGACTTTTATCCGTTGAACGAGGTAAATATATTTTGAAGTCTATTTTCTTCAAAAGTTTTGTAATATTGAAATTCTATATGTGGTATACCTACTTCTACGGATGTGTGTCAATTTGACGCGATCGTAATGTAAATAAAATTTTTAGTAAATTAGTTTTATTTCTGCAAAAATTACCACAATATATGAATGCACCGACTATACCTCAATCCCGTCATCTCAAATGAAACAATGTAAGCAACAGTATAAAAAACGGAACGCAGAATGTGAATTCCGTCAGAGTGCGAAAACGTTTGGGAAGTTGTAGTTGCTATTAGTTCGCGTATCCGCCAGCTCTCAAAAATAAAATACTGTTTTTTGAATTAGTAATACTATTGTGAAACTCAATTTTATACTATTTTGGCAAAAAACCCTTCTTTATCATCTAAATATGTCTAAAAAAGGAAATAAAATTTTGAAAAACATAGTCAGTATTAGTGAGGAGTGTTCTGGGTCTGAAGAGGCTGAAACTGAAGTGATTCAAGACGAGAATGAAATTGAGATTTTGGAATCTGATGAAAGTATGCAAACAGGGGAATCCTCAGAGAGTGAAAAAGAAAATCAACAGAATTTAGGTCTTCGCAGAAAAAGGATGCGTATTCTATCCGATTCTGAGTCTGGGAATGAGACAAGTAATCCAAGATCGGCCCAAAATTCAGATGCATTATGTGAAACAGAAATAGCGGTCGATGGAACAATTTGGACGAAATTGGAAGTGGGCGGATCTAATGGTCGACAACCTGTCCACAAAATCTTCAAAGACATCGCTGGGCCTACTGGCTACGCAAAACGAAATGTGATGGAAGGTAACGTAAGCAGTGCTTTTCATTTGATTATAACCAAAAACATGATAGAACATATAAAATGTTGTACCGAAGAAGAAGCACGTCGTGTTTTGAAAGGAGATTGGAACATTTCAACCACCAAGTTACTTGCGTTTATTGGGATTTTGTACGCTCGGGGAGCATATGAAGCAAATTCGCTAAATGCTTTTTATTTGTGGTCCAAGGAATGGGGACCCGCTTTTTTTTCTAATACAATGCCCAGGGATGAATTCATGCAAATTCTTCGATTCGTCCGATTCGATAAAAAAACGGAACGATCTAAACGTTTACGCACCGACAAATTTGTAATGATATCCGAAATATGGAATCAATTTATACACAATAGCCAATGCTGTTATAAACCTCACTGCAATATTTCAATAGATGAACAACTATTTCCTACTAAAGCCCGCTGCAAATTCACACAATATATGCCAAAAAAGCCGCAGAAATTTGGCATAAAGTTTTGGTTGGCAGTAGATGTCCAATCTAAATACGTTGTAAATGGGTTTCCTTATTTAGGTAAGGATGAAATGCGAAATTCAACACCTTTGGGCGAATTTGTCGTTCTAAAGTTAGCCGAACCATATCTTCATCAAGGAAGAAATATAACAATGGATAATTTTTTTACTAGTATTCCTCTAGCTGAAAAATTAGTTGTAAAAAAAAACAGTTTAGTTGGAACTATTCGAGCCAACAAGAGAGAACTTCCAATGCCAGCAAAAATCAAGAAAGATAAAATGAAGTTGTACTCATCAAACCATTATAAGTCAGGAAAATGCATACTCACTATATATAAAAGTAAGCCAAATCTAAAGGTACTGTTACTAAGTACTAAGCATACGTTTATAAAACTAAAAGACAATAAAAATCATACTCCAGAAACGATAACATATTACAATGAGACAAAGTTTGGAGTCGATGTAGTAGACCAAATGGCGCGCAAATATACCACCAAAGCAGCATCTTTTCGATGGCCTCTCCAGGTGTTCTTCAACATTTTAGATTTGGCGGCACTAAACGCATGGATCTTATACACAGAGTGTACTGGATCAAAATTATCCAGAAAGGATTTTCTATTTCAGTTGGCCAAGGAACTTGCAGAAAAAGAAAAGAAAGTTTATAAAAACATAGATTATAATAAACCGTTACCTAGTACTTCGCAAGAACGCAAGACTTGCCAAATTGGATTTTGTAAAAGATACAGGAGCAATAACACTTGTAAAAAATGTGAAAAGATTGTTTGTGGAAAGTGTACAAACAAAACTGAGTATTTGTGTAAAAGATGCGCGGAATGAATATGGAATATTGAAGTAACGTGCTAAAATATTATTGAATAATAAAAACTTTCTATAAATATATATCTCATATTTTCATTTTTTTACTTGTAGTGTTTAATTATATTGCTTTCTAAGTGGTTGTTTTTCTTTAAATATATGTATTCGTTCATGCGTCAAATTGACGCGTGTTCGTAGAGATAGGTATATAAGAAATGTCCGTAAACCTAGTGTTAAGGAACGTCTCCTCTAATGTACATTAGAATCACGTTACTAAATAATTGTTGAACAAACTTGTTGCTTTATTAGTTTAGCATACATGAGCGAAAGTGTTTAAAACAATTTCCTCTATTGTAAAAACTACACTGTCAGTAAAACGGTCCTTTCATTTACCTCTTTTTCGACTAGCTGACGCCGCCATGACTAATATTTTTTATCGATTTCTACTTAAAATGACTAATGATCGCATACATTATGATTTAGGCAACTTTTAATACAACAAACCCTTAATTTGACTGCATCAAGTTAATATACATTGCAATCGACGCCGGGTCTGAAAGGGTTGAACATAAAAGATAAACCCCTACGATTATTTTTCTATCCTAACGCACAAAATTTTATTGTTAAAATTAAATTCGTGAGATCAAAATTTATGCATGAGTTCTGATATATCGTAGAGCTCAGCGTAATATTTAGTAGCATAAAATTAGTTTTATCATCTCCTGTTCCATTGATATTGTGTGAGATTATTTTGGTATATTATTATTTACATATATACCAGCAATTTAACGAAAGATAACTTTATTTATTTGCGTGTATAAATATTGATTAGAAGATGTGACAATTTTGAAGTGCTCCAAAAATTATTTTATCAAAAATATCAGTGGATCCTGATAAAATAAAGTTAATTCTATGATATTCAATATTACGTTAAGTCATTTACTATATCCGAAATTAGGGGGCTAGATTATTATTTTAGTAATTAATTCAGAGTTATTACATATTTAATCACAAAAGAAATTACACGGCAACATGCGTCACAATTGTCACTCAATATTATAGAATAGGAAGGGAATAAATGGAATTGATACCAGTAGATCAATTGTTGATACAAAAGACACGAAAGGCATAATGTAACGCTACTTAAAAATCTGATGCCAGGAAGAAAAATATTTATTATTTATAATGTTCAGTATGTATGTACCATGAAGTCGACATGGTGATAAGAATACCAACGGAAGGGATCTCAGATTACGTGTACAGTTTGGACTACGGTGGCAAAGTAGACTTGTGTCACGAACTCTCAAATGGTGGGTCTCAGTTCGAACTACCATTACCAGTGAAAAATATTCCCTACGTGGCACCAAAATCACAGCCTCGTCGGTTCAAAACCCGCTTGTAGTTCCCCGATGAAATGTCCTGCCGAAGCCGAAAATTACACAAACATACAATATTTACCCAAGTACGGGGAAACTTCTTATCTCTACTATGAACATGTATATCCCGGCTTTGGAACCGTCACTCTATATTCAATCCCATGTATACATACGTACACGACGTTAATAAATGAGAAGTAAATTTGTATGTATACAGGGTGGAATAGTAACTACGTCTACCTTGAATATCGCCGTTATTTGTAATAACATGAAAAAATATAAACTGTGCTTGCACAGTATAAAAGAGGGTGTATTTTGATAAAATAATTTTTCGTGTCGGTGGAAACATAGAAGAAATTCCAAAGTTATGTCTGTTTTTTTAAATGGAATTCATTAGAATATTAAGTATGCATTTCAAAATAAACATGCTTGCGTTGAATGAAGCATGAAGTTTAAATGGGCCATGTAAAGAAATTTATGAAGATCATTTGGCTAAAAGCACGCAATTGAAAATAGCGAATTTTTTGCGAAAAATTGAGTATAGAACTTAAGATATTGTTAATAATACTGGCAAAAATTTGGAGGAGGATATCTTCTCTAAAAAAAAACTCTCGATTAACACGTTTAATGACATCGATATTTCGCTTGTTTCGTTATTTCTACTAAAGTGAAAGTTTTTCTATTAATTAACTTTTTTTAATTAACTAAATTTTTTATATAATAAAATCACATCTTTATAAAGCAGAAAGTTTCAAGACACTGATAGATCGATATTCAGCAGATCTTCATCTTCCTAACGGCAATATTTAAATATTCAATATGTTTAAAAAAAAATCATAAATATGTATCGCAATTTAAACGTAACATAAAATTTCATTGAACTTAATAGTGCCGGTCACCGGTGACCCCCATGGCTATCAAAGTGTTAATGTTGCTTTGTATTGATGATGAAGAAAACATTAGTACATATTAGCAATTAATACTTTTAATGAAAATTCCTTTAATAAATACATTTCCCCTAAAAAAAAAGATAGTATGCTTTTCTATTTTATGCCGTTCAACCCTCTTTTTACATTAGTCTTTGTTTCACATAATGCGGATTCGTATAACACGGCATTTTTTCGGAATGTAACTACAAAGTAAAAAATGTTTATTTTACAATGTGTCAACCTGTATAACGCGCATGTTTTTTATATAACATTTTTTCAGATTATTACAAAATAACGGCGATATTCAAGGCGGATTTACTCATTGTCCCAGAATGTATAGTCCGACAACTGAAAGATGACTCGGGGGCGACAGAAACACTCGTTTACATTTCTGCCCATTTTGGAATTTCTAAACCCAGTTTCCTCAAGTAAACGATTACACGTAGTGCTTACTTTAGGAGACTGCGTTTGGGAATTTCAGAAACGAAATGATGGCAATAGCCGATTGGAAATGAGTGGTTCAGCCGCTTCCTAGCCATCCTTCAATCATCGGACTGTATACGAGGGGCTTTCGCAGGTAAAATTTATTCTCCAGGAGGCCCGGAGAACTCAAAGTGGCTGAGTCCTCTGGGTATGGGCCTTACGACCCCAGAGCTCCGAGTAAGTGTGCTCCTCCTGTCCTGTCAGGACCTGACAGGACGAGAGGGCGGATACTAACGAACTCAAAAGTAAACGGATAAATGATAAATGTATAAAGATAAGTGCGTGCAATCGCGATGCCCTGAGACAGGCCGCCACGTAGCATATATTTACCCTGGGGACCGTAACTAACATCTCTTTTTGTGAAAAACGGTTTTATAAACATTTCTCAGTTTTTCCATCGCCCATTCTTTAACTTGTGAGTAGATTCGTACCTAATCGCTATGACGTGACAAAAAGGTGAACTGTTGCACACTGAATCACAGTCTCGTTCACTTCACACGTGCAGACTTCATACAAAATGCAGAAGAGCAATCATCGATGAGCAAATGAAAATAAGTCGAAATGTAATTTAAGCATGACGCAAATGGATAGTAATTGTTTCAATGGAAGGACACTGTTTTACGCGCATTCGTGATCAAGCAAATATTGGATGTACCGTGGATTATTACTTGTTTTATCGGCCGTCCAAACGAATTTCTGCCGGTTGAGTTTGTATTGTAGTGGCCGTCGATAAGAGTGCATACACTGGCGTTATATATAGTCGACACTGGGGCTTGGATTGCTTTGCACGAGTGCACACACTTTCGCAGTCGCGTGTGCAACAGCCGATGACATACATGTATGCATATGTCAAATTCAGAGATAGGAACGGTGAATCGCTTTTACGAGCGTACCCGCCCTTTGTCCACCCTCCGTCCCTCGTGAATGTGTCATTTACTGAAAATGCAATCGGCGAACAATAATTGATTGGATCAAATAGTTTTGCCAGAGCCCAATCCGGCTGAAGAATTCAATAGACATATATCCGAGGACGATGATGTTCTCGCGGCATTTTTAAAATAAATCATAGATCTTGTTATGACTTGGGTGAAAGTGTTGCGAATGATGCAAATTAACGATAATAATGTCGGTGTAGAATCTATTATATTTAAGTGTGTCAAATAAGTTCATTGTAAAAAGAGAAATCGAGATGTGAAGAAGCTAATAAATTGGATAACTAACTTAACACTAAACTTATCAAGCTGGTCAAAAGGTTGTTTCTGAATTTCTTCTAAAAATTATTCAAATTAATAGGGTAGAAGTGAACTAAATATTCCACTTCTATCTTATGTATTCTAAATTAACTAATTAATCACTTTTTCCACCTCTTCATTTCTCTTTTTCTACAGTACTTATTGTTAGTTATTAATTATCTAAATTTTTGCGCATATTAAATCAGTAGTTTTAGTGTTAAGTTTTGTAATGTAGAAATGATATATCTATTTCATTGATCTTCTATTAATTTGGGGAATTTTACGAAAAAAATGGAGACTGGTTATTTTGACTGGCTCGGTTGTTTTAGTGTTAATTAAAAAGAACAATTGAGAATTAAGAAGAATCCCATCGTCGTATTGAAAAAATACATGTTGGGAGAAAGAAGTACAACAGGTTGGGGACAGTGGTTGAAATGCGGATATGGGATATTTTTCTGACGGTTTGGAATGGAAATAAATTTATTTTCCAAATTAGTAAACGGCAACTTTGAAATACACGCAGATCTTTCAAAAAATTAACCCAGACTTTAAATATGGATACTCGCTGACATTTTAAATTAAAATCGATCTACTTTAGCAGAGATACTCTTTGGATTACGTAAAATTGTTGGTATTAAAAAACAACCCGTTTCTATTAAAAATTACTTAGTTCAGTAATATCTTTCTATTAGAGTAAATTTCAAATTTTAGTAAATACACGCCACTGCACAAATAACATATGACATTCAAACATCATAAGAATAACCGTCCTAATTAATCTCTCAGTTACAAAAGTTGTCTTTATCTTTCCCTCTATATTTTTCCCTCAGCGGATCAGTTAATTAATTAATGCATTGCTGGTGGGAACGAAAATAATGCCGTTTTTTACGTTACATTCAAACAAATGAATTTGTACCAACTTTTTATTTCTAATGAATGATTTAATTACTCTCGTTATCAACAACCTTTTTCAATCTGGTATAACAATTTTCAATTGTGAATCGATAAAAATCGATCAAAATCAATTTTCTATCAAAATATCTGGATGAAAGACATTACTTTTCAGCCATTCTAATATAAAAGAAAACACAGGAAATATCTACCATACCCCTTCTCTACAAAATAAAAAAAAATAAATATTTCATCTTCTGCACACCGTTACCAAGTTGACTGCGATGGGGGTCTCCGGTGACCAGCGCTAATAAATTCTATGAAATTTCATGTTACATTGTAATATTTATGAATTTTCGAACATGTTGAATATTTAAATATTTCCATTAAGAAGATAAAGGTCTGCTTAATATCTATCTATCAGTGTTTTTAAAGTTTCTGGTTTATAAAGATTTAATTTTAACCCTTTGCGGAATAAAACAGTTTTAACTATTGAGACATAATCATTTACTTGGTGATTCAAAACTAAATTTCAATTAGAAAGAATATTAATGCATAGAAATTATAAATTACTATTTGTGTAATCATATTCCAACTGCTATATTTCAATTTTTAAACTTCAGGCGTACATACATGCAATAGATTATAACTAAATTTTTTCTCAGGTGACATGTATGCATCGTTAGTACGCAAAGGATTAACAGAAAAAGTTTCACTTCAGTAGAAATGACGAAATTAGTAAAATACCGGTAGCGTTCAACGTGTTAACTCGTCGACGCCAACGCAGCATTTTTTTTCTCCTACGAACAGCTCCTCTAAGACTGCTATCTGAAAGACACTGAAGCGTGAGCCACCGGTGGTACGCGTCTACGTGAATGTGTTAACATTAATCTTCCAAAAGGATAAAAATTCTAGCAATGACGTGAAAAGAGCTCTTCAAACCTTCCAACTCGAACGTAGCTGCTTTCGTAAACTATAAAAGCGTCTAGCAGAATTTATGTGGCATTAACGATGTTTCCGGTCTACGATCATACTCATTCCGGTATGCACGTCGTAGCTAGAAGCGTCGATACGTTGATACTCTCGAATTACCAACACTGACTGCACGAATTACCAGGACCGACGGTCATTATTCCAATAACCAATCGATAGGGACCCTCGTTTAGCTGCCCTTCGGCACATAACGAATCGTTATAACTAATTTCACTGATCTACCGTCTACTTTAGACTCGTGTATATTTTATATCAATGAAATGGACCATTTATACGTACGTCATTTCAAAGATATTCTGATTTTGATGCGATTCGTTGTAAATTCAGGTTTCGGCAAATGTTTATACTCTCGATGATTAATACGGCAGTTAAAAGCGATCGTTCGATAAGAAACATCTGTACCATGGTAATATCATACGAATACGAAGTTGTTAGGGGATTTACGGTGTGTTTCTCGTAATGTATACTTGATTCTGGTATTTCAGCATTTTTGTAACAATACGCTCGATAGTCGGCGTAAGTTATTTGATTAATTACGAGGCGTGTACGTGACAACGTGAAATTGAACGATTGCGATAGCATGATATCATATAAGACTTTTAGAAAGTTAAATAGTTGATATTAATCTACAACGTCATAATAGCTTTGCAATATTACTGGTATGCAGTGGTAAAGTATGTAGGTGACTAATATTCAATGAGGAAAAATAAAATTCATTTTGTAGGATAATTAATATTCTAAATCACCTGTCAACGAAAAAAATGAATATTAACCTTTTCAGTATTACCACCTATCGACGCGTGTGCAAAGTTAGAGTCGAAATATTGTGATGTAAATGAACCATGATTGGGGCAAATATTGATTAATAGTTTTTGCAGCTTAATCTACTAGATTTCTGATAAAAAGAAGGCTTTCGATCATCAATGAAATTAGTATTTTCCAACTCGAGTTGAAATATTGAACCTATTTTCATGGTATTTACTCCTATTTGAACCTAATATGATACTTTTCAATACTAAAACTCCTAATTTAAACCTGTAACTCCTTAGTAAAATGATACTCCTATTTAGCTATCACCAAAATCTTTATCCCCTGAATTGGACCTGTTACTCCTCCTAGGTTAAATAATAATTTTTGTATTCAATATATATTTAATATCGCATGAAGAACTTTAATTTTTTTAAATAATTAATTAGTAAGGAATGTACATATACATAAATGTAACTAGTGGATAAATACTTCAAAAACAGTCATTTTTTATTTATTCCAGCTCTTTTTTTTTAATAGGTAATGAAAAATACAATTTGACAGTCACAATTCATATATATACAATTCCTAATGATGGCATCTACAGGAATATTCTTAAAATGGTTAGTTTCATGATAATTAATCAAAAATTTACAAGTATTAAATGAGTGATGATTACCATTCGCAAGAAAAACATGACCACAATTAAATTCTTGTATAATAGAATAGTGTTGATGCATACAGTTACATATATTAAGCCTACATCTATAGTGAGAAAGTTTGACAAAACAACGGATTTTTCCGATTTTATTTTGGCCATTTTCTAAATACCTACTGTATAATAAAAGAGTTTGTTTGTAATGCTCTGGTGTATATTTCAGAAACATATAGTTTATTATTTTTTAATAGCCTGTAATAATACAACATTTGAGCATTATGAAACAATATGTTACTATTTCGCATTGCATTTATTACGAAGTCTGGTATTTCCTTCAAGTGCTCGTAAGTAGCAACGCTGTAACAATGTTCATAAACGTTTTCTATTATTTTTACTTGTTTTTTTCTCATAATACAAAAACTACTAAAAATCCATTATTTTGTGGTGATTTTGACTAATTTATTTTTGAAAACTATGCGTATTTATATAAGTAATAATAAGAATAATAATAATAACATTAATAACTGGATAGGATGTAAATCCTCAACGGAGGTTGAAATTGACGTCCTATTTTGCGCCTTAAGATGGCAGAAAGGGAAATTTGTGCCACTTTTAGGCGCTAAATAGGATCTTATTTTACATTGAATTTAGACCTATTTTTGTACTTCTAATTCCTAAATGTTGAGTACCAAAAGGTTCAATATTTCGACTCCGGCAATCTACTAGATTTCTGATATAAAGAAGGTTTTCGATCACCAATGAAATCAGTATCTTCCAATATGCAAAACAGTCTCAAAAGGTTGAAAAAGAAGAGACTTATTTCCATTGGTCATTATCGTACAATTACTTTTCAATTGGATTCATCGAAAACAGTTAATACGAGTGTACAAAAGATTTTGTACACAACGGCTAAAAGAAATCGTACGATATTTAATCATCCAACTCTGAAAAATGTAGTAATAACGACCTTCGTAATAACAGGTGACATCTTTCCCCCCCTCTCTGCGCTTATATTTTTGTCAAACTGACACTGCTGAACCGGCTTAATTTCAGCTCAGTACTCGACTGTATGCATATATTCATGCGCGTGTATTTCGCTTCGCGCGGTTACATTCAACGTCCACTCCATTACGTTGGACAATACTTTTCCGAGGGATGGTACTTCAACCCTCGTTGGCTTACGAGATTTCGCACCGTACGATGGGAAATTCTTGACCTCGTACACATAATATTTGTCCCTGCAATGCCGTGGCGTACGGTTCGCACGGAGCCCCTTCAATTTGTCACGACTTGTCAAATTTTTTCGTTTACATTGCCAGCAGAGATCTGATTTGAAAGACCGCGAATACTGCTATTACTAAAATACGAACAGACACAAGGAAGTCATCCATGGGGCGAGGAAATGCTTTGATGGACAGAGGTGGGGGAAAAGTCATTAAAACGTTCGAGGCTTGCGTCTTACACGAACAGCAAAATCGAATCGCGAGGGATTTACAGATGTCGATTCAGCGAAAGTATCTTTTAATTAATACCGCGTAATTTGAATAATTCACGCCAATGTAACGATTGATTAACGGTAGATCTACGGAATCTGTGAAGTTGACACATAGGTACTTGATGGGTTCATACTTTTTATGAAAAACATTTTCAAAATTATAAAAAAGCAGCAGGATAGAAATTTTGTGTGTATCTCATATTAGAGGGACCGGAATGTAATGTCGTTTTTCTAGATATATTGCTCAAAATGGAATTGACTTTTATTGATCCAACTTTGATAACTTTTACACAAGATGGCAAGAAGTCGTTGATAACGAGGGTGATTACATAATTTCGAGGGTAATTTATTAACAATAAAAACTTGTTTTAAATTTATTTATTTGAGTTAATGTAAAGAAAAACATTATTTTCCGGTCTCTTAAGATTTATTTAATTTATTATAATCTTTGTCACCCTCTTTTTTCAAAGTGTTTATTTAACCAGTTAACTTTGGCGACTTCTTTTGAGAGTTTACACCTACGTGGGTCACGAAAATCGAGAGATGAGTATAAATATATCTCAAATTATTTATACTTTTTGGTTATTCGTTTTATTTCAATGTGGCCTCAAATTATTCCAAATATCTTGAAATTTACGAATATATTGTAGCTATCGTCAAAATGATAATTTAAATAACCAGTAGCTAAGTTTTACGCATGACGAGTATACTCGTCAATGCACAAAATTCTGTCGTTTCTTCGTGTTGAGTATACTCGTCAATCACAGATAATTGGTTAGATATAATAGATTTAACGTCCGTGGATCTAGGATTAATTCTACGCAATTTTTAGTTTGTTGGATATCATCGAATTACGCAGTGAAATGGAGAATTTTTCAAAATCTTTTTGGACTTTTTCGAGAAGCATCGGTAGGTGATGTATTATAGTAGAACAGGTAGGACAAAGTGCAGGAACATGAAGAGGTTCGCGGCTTCCGTTGAGGGGCTGATAGGTAAATGATCCGATTTATCGAGGTTGCTAATTCGATTTTGATTGATAGACTGCTTCGATGATATTTACGCGCAAATGGCCGAGAACAAAAGCGGAAGATTGCGCGCGCGGATTTAATCTTGTTAATATAGTTACGCAAACAAAATACGGTTCATTGTGAGCGTCAACTTTTGACAACTAATGCGAACAGCACTGTTTTAAGGTAATATTGTCTTTTATAAATATAGCATTTTCATTTAAATATCTTTTTAAATACAACGTCGTAATTTTGCACACAGGAGAACATCTCACATCGATGTGACATTTTTACAAGAAACATTTTGGAAACTAATTAGAATGTTGAACTTATGTTAAAAAAATGAAAAATTTGATTAGAAATATTCTACGAAATGTACAAGAAAAATATTAACCCCTTGCCGTACTATAACGAGCGATACTCGTGATGTTTTAAATTGGAAAGGAAATTTTCAAGTTTTACAAAATCTATTAAACTGAAAGTAAGAGTGAGATGCGACACGATAAAATTATTTCTATAATATTAATATTACGTTAAATTATACTGTACGTCAAGAATCACTGATCAATGTTTATTTTACTTATTTAATTCTGAATTATTGTGAAGGCAGTCACAAAGTAAATGGCACGGCAAGGGGTTAACCTTTTGACCTACGATTTCTGATTCAGCGTGCAATAATTGAAAATTAATTTGTGAAATCAAAAGTTCTCATGGATTTCTGATACTTCGTATAACTGACAATAATATTAATAGTACACAAATAATAAGACCGTTTTGCAATTGGCTGATATTTTCAATTTAAGAGATTTTGAAAGATTTCAAAATTTCCTATAGGTTATTGTGAAATGTTTATTAAAGTACCCGGGAGTCATAGAATATGATAGAATTAAAAATTTTGTAATTAATCGTGTTTTATTTAATTTTTTACGAAATTTTCAAAAATTACGAGATAAAAAGGTCACTGTTGTTGCGAAATATTACCAGTAGACATTACGAATAGAACGTTCAGATAGAATTTGCGCTTTTAAAAAAATCAGAGCTAAATAGAAACTAAAATTTCGAAAAATCTAAAACTCAAAGGTCACATCATGAATAAGAAGATTTCTTTCAAACTTTGATTATTGTCAGGAGTTATCTGTTCTAATTTGCAAACACAACACATTATCATACATAATTATTTTTCTTTATCAATGCTATTCTTCTAATTTTGTATACTTAAGAATTTACTCGTTAATGAATAAATAAATACGTGGAAATGTAACAAAAACGCGTTTTGAATAAAACTTCGAAAGCAACTTTGCAATCACCTACAAAAAATTCTATTACCAGCCCTTATTTCTCTCATATAGAAAAATAATTAGAAAAATTTGATTTGATTATATAACTATAATTTAACAAAATTATCACAATGTTTTTAAATAAATTTCGTTACAAATATTAGAATTTGGTATTAAAGTAACATTTATTACAATTTACATTGAAAATCAATAGTTTGGAAGGGAATCATTTCAATCTGTACAAATTGCACTTGTTTAAGTGATTTGATTTACATTATAGCAGAAGTTGTGGAGCAATGGTGTTCTGTTTAAGCGAAACACAACACCCGTCAATATTTCGCACGTAACTGTTCGCAATCCATTTCGACGGGCTTTTACTTTATCCATCGCGTTTCTCTCTTTTCCCCCTCGGTACAACGACCCACGTTACATTTAATCCTATATTTCAGTATCTATAAATCGAAAACAACTGTTATTTCCGAGCCAGTTTATGTTGCTGTCTCTTTGAATTAACAAAGTTTAATTTGACTTCTCATACAATACCTCTTTCATCTTCTATGTAAATATTGAACGAAGTTTTTAAGAGAAAACTAGAAATGTGTGTTTAAGTAAGATTGTGTAAGTGCAACATACATTGGACTTTTTGAGTTTATTTATAGATGCTTTTAACGTCAAAGATATAACGAATAACTTTATAATTCTTATGCTTATTGTTCTAGTTTTAATAGTTAAATATTTGCTTTTTTAAACTTTAGATACTTCAATTTAATGCTTTTATGAAAGTTTCGAGTGTCGAAGTATAATATAATGAAAGTGCAAATTGTGTCGATGGTTTTATTAAACTTTATATGTTTAGAGATAATGCTCGAGCAAAATGAAATTTTAAACACTGAAATTTAATATAATTAAAAGTATTTTAATAATTTAAAAGCAATTCGGCGTCTGATATGAACTTTAATTTTCGAATTTCTATTTTAATAAAATTTTTACGACTGATTTTTCTGTTTGTTATCTTGCTTGAATATTTTACTAAGTATTCTGATTATCAATAAAACAATTTAGGGTATACGTTGCTATAAATAATACATTTTTATTAACTATGCACTTCTTTTTTAGAATGTCTATTTTTTAATTTCTCTAACAGTTATTCAAAAAAATGAATCACACAAAGGAATTAAAATACTTTAACTTGGTCTCAAAATTGCATTTGAAATTCGAATTTAAAAGCATTTACAATATTCAATACTTCCAACATTCCTATTATATGTGAAATAATTTTCAGAAGTTTCATGCGAATAAAACATTCCCCTTTTATTCGTGCATTTCGCAATTATCAGAGTTATGTAAATATTACAGGCGAAGCTATGCAATTAAAGTTCATTTTGCATCGTAAATACGTTGATAACCAGAAAGGAAAAAAAGGCTATAACGACGCTCGTAATTTAATTCGGTATTATTCGGATTTAAAGCATCCTCCCGAATAAGTTAATTACATTTGGCCATTCTGAATGCTTCGCAGAGATAAAACGAGGGTTATATATAATTTTCCTCGCTTATATCGTATCGAAGTAAAGCGCAATTTTACAGTACGTTGGTTGTATCGACGTCTTTCAGAACATTTCTCTCATTTTGAGTTTCAGAAAATATTGAAGTCCATCAAGATAAACATCGTTCATTGGAAGTAAAGCTGTGGTTGCTTTTATTCGTAGCAATGGAAAGCTTCAAAATATCGAATCTTTTTACAAATCTCAACGATTTATATTTCCCTCCTAATCAAACAGTGTAGATTATTTATTTATAATGTCATTTGTATGTGTTATTAATCTATTTTCCTAGAATTTCCAGACCCCATTACTTCAAGCATCAATTTCACAATGGAAATTGTACTCTCAGTTTGAAACTAAGTTAAATCCCGTGCCATACTCGAAACAATAGATGCATTTGTTCAAATATGGCGGGCATTATGATATCGGTTATACTTCGAAATGCAATATGTTCTTCCGTTCGTCGAAAGTGTTAATGTTGTTACGCGTTCTCCGCTTTCGTCGAACTTTAGTGATTATTATCAACGAACTGAGAGTGTTTATAAATATACCTAACTATTATTACGCGTTAAGAAATTGCATCATTTTTGTATTTCAGTCCGTCAGACCGTAGAATCTCTCGTTTTAACTAACTAATTGGAACTGAAAATTTTGAAGTTTCCCAAAAACTGTTAAATTGAAAATATCAGTAGGTCAGGAGACTTTGAAATTAGTTCTATACTATTAATATTTCGTTAACTTATACCAATATTACGGAAATCAGTGATAAATAGACTGCGGATGTTTATGCAAATTTCGAGTTTCAAAAATGCAGGTGAGACAGGAAAACCTATCTAGGGATTTATTGCATTTAATAAATATTACAACAAATACCATACTTTGGATATTTTAGATATATTTTTATATTATGTTCTTTTTGTATATTTTAGTCGTATTTAATTTGTCATAAATGCATAAAAATCCGCAGTCTAGTGATAAATTATTATTCCAATAATTAATTCTGAGTTTTAAGGCGTCTGGTCACAAAAGAAATTGTAAGGCAAAGAGTTGATATTGACGACAATTAACACTTTGCCGACTAACATTTTTTTAACATCTTACGCCCTTCTGACCGGTCACTTGGCCGTATATACTTCCCTGATATCGATATCTCTTCGAAAATTAGTAATTCTCGTCACTAAGTACTTGACACAATAAACCATCGTGATAAATAATAATTTATTAATTTCTGTGGCAACTGATTGATAAGTTAAAAGTCCAAAAGCGTTGGTACCGAAAAGCCTATTAACACTAGAACTACCGGCGTTAAATCTATTATATTTCAATATATTAAATATGTCCTTTGGAAAAGAAAAAATTAAGAAGTGAAAAAGATTATCGATTTGGTAATTCTGTATTTTATAAGATCAACGTAGAAAGCTTTTGGAAAAAATCGGGAATCAGTCATTTTGACTTGCTTGATAGTTCTACTGTTAACACTAGATCTACCGAGATGGTCAAAATGACTTGCCATCAATTTTTGATAATATTTCTGGAAGTTATAAAGTTGTTTCTTTTTCAATTTTCTATGACTGTCTTCGACACTGTAAACGATTGACTCGATCAAGTTTTCTGTCCTTTTCGTTAATTTGATTCGGACAGATTTATTCGACAATTTCTTACGTATCGATTTATTCGTCGGTGGATCTAGTGTTAATAACAATATATTAGTAGAGCTGTCAGACATTTTTTAAAAGGCATGATACGAATAAATTATGCAATGCAAAAAATAATAGAAATTATTGAAATAGAATAATAAAAATAATGTCCTCGATTGAATAAAGAATAAAATCTGAATAATACATATCAATGAGATATGATAAGAGAAACAATGAAATTTGTTAAAACGTAATAGCAAGCTGTTTTTAACGTAATTAAAAATACTTTATAATGCTTCATACTTCATACTTTTTTAATTCAGTTTACTTGTGTTATTTTAACGACATTTTTTCACAGTCCTTTTCTCTCTTTTTACAAGTTGTAATATTCTAATTCAGAGTTTTGCACATTTTAATTCAAATTTCTGTACATTTTAATCTCTTATCTTACGAGAACTTTTACATCTCCTAAGGCGACCTTTTTGCAAAAATATTTTACAGAGAGTAACAATACTGGTATTGTCAAGCGCGCATAGATCTGCAAATGAGAATTCTCATTTCATGTTTATCTTACAAGATTAAATTTAATATTTACTATACAAACGTCAAGCCACGGAAAATTGAAATTTCTATATTACGATCGAAACATTGAAAACGACTTGCCGACGAGATAAGCACGTTGTTTGCAGAAATTAAATTCAAAATAATATTTCTTTTAATAGATTTTAAAAAATCAATAGTATTTAATTTTATTACATATAGGGTGGTTCAAAGGCACTAGGCCATTTAAAAGTGGCCTAACTCCTTTATTTATTCACATTCGTTTTATAAACAATGTAAATATAGAAATTACTTTTTTTTAGAAATTACTTTCAGTTAGTTTCGATAAATATGCATTTCTAGTCTTAACGATTGTGTCCTTAATTTATTAAGTTAATTGCAGAAAAGTAAGATACAATGTTTTAAAATGGTTGGCGTAAATGGAGCCGTTCTCTGCGTTAAAAAAATGGAGGACCCATGAAATTTTTATTCGTAGAAATCTTTAATTACTTTTATAGGTCATGTCGTTCAAATAGTCAATAGTTTGTTCATAAATTATAATAAATAATATAGAAAAAGTGAAATATTATACTTTAAACTGGTTTTGTGACTGCCGGGCCACCCTCTCCATTCAAAAACTGGAGGACCCTTAAAAATGTATTAGAAACAATTTTTAATTAGTTTGATACACCATATCGATCAAGTGGTCAATATTTTGTTCACAAATTACAACAAATAACACAAGAAGTGAAACATGATCCTCTAAAATAGTTTAGTGATTTTTAAGCCATCCTCTACGTTCGTGACTTTCAAAATAGCGAAGAATATTATCATTTCTTTTCGATTCATTTAATTTCGCTTACTGAAAAACAAATTGAAGTATCAATCCAGTAGCAATCGATACCGACATTTTAATCTCCGTCCTGCGACGTTTCAACTTGTTCCAGTTATTATAAAATATCAATAATATTTTAAATTCCCATTTAACAGTCAAGAAACACGACAATTCTACTAGCCTCTCAGCTTTCCGTCTGTAGGATTTTAATTTACCTCATGTTGTTCAATTCGTCCAATTATCGACAGAACTAAAACACGCAACTGCGTTGTCGAAACTATTTTTTTCCATTATATCATTTGTTCAATTACATTTACGTAGGCGTGATCGATAACGTTTTTGCAAGCTGTTCATGACACGCGAAGATCACTCTGAAGATACAAAAGAATGGACGGACAGATATACGCAGAGATTAGAGTACATTGTTGAACGACAGAGTACGGTGGGTAGAGAGGGAGGGCGAAGCACAGGAGTAAAGAGAGAAGTTGTTGAAGAGGAGAGAAAAAGAGGAGAATAGAGAGTGAAAGAAACAGATAGAGTAGTTGAGAGGGACAGATAGAACCTTCTACAAATGTTAGAGAAGGAAGAACGTACAGCCAGAAAGAAACAGATAGAGTGACAAAGAGGAATTGGCACAAGCTGCTTCAGAGGACAGGGAAAGAGGGAAACAAAGTGAGAAAGATACAGATAGAGTAACAGAGACGAAGAAATACAAGCTGCTTCACAGGATAAAGAAAGAAGAAAGTAGAGTGAGAAAGAATAGGATAGAGTGACAGAGACAGTGAAATAGAAGCTGCTTCAGTAAAGAGAGAAAGAAGTAAAAGAGAAAGAAGTACATAGAGACGAATAACCAGAAGCTACTTCGGAGGATAGAGAAAGAGGTGAGTACAGCTGCAAAGGAGAAGAAATAGTAGAAAAAAGAAAGGGAGAAATATGCAATGAGAAGTAGCGAGAGAAAGTCAAAGACAGACAGAGACAAACAGATAAAAATAAAAATGTAGAAAGAGAGGGTAAACCAGGAGAGGCTGAGAGAAGATAGAAAAGGAAATAATCTGTGATGGAGAAGAAGAGAGAAATAGAAATGCAGAAAAAGATGGACAGAGAGAAAGAAAAATATACTTTTAAGAGCAAAAAAGAAGGACATAGCGGCAAACGTACGACGTGTACTAGAACGAGATGGAAAGAGGGTGAGAGAAAAGGATGCCGTTTGTTACTCTCAATGAAATATATCTACGTCAAAGAAAGATGAAAAAAGTGAAACACTCGAGTTAACGTGTATAGGTGCATGTGCGTGCTCTCACGCACATTGTGCAAAAAATATGGGGTCGGGGGGAAATAACCCGCAGAGATTAGCAGACCCCAAACAGCGAAGAATTAACCCATTAAGCGACGCGTACAGAAATAATTGAGAAATATAAGCTTTCTCATAAAGTACGCACCCTTTGTGAATTTCAAACTGACGAACGACTTTGATATTTTCGATGTTAATTTTGATTTATCATTGAAGAGCACTTATCCTGGAAACGACTGGCTTAAATGCAAAGTACGATGTTAGAGTCTTCGGTAGATTTTCTAACGGTGAATAATGGTCGGACGGAGAGTTTATAAAAAGACTTCTTTGCGTGGAAAAAGTGTCTAATTCAATAGACAATAATACGATAAACGTGGGAATATATTTAGATGGCTTCAGTTAATTCTTTAGCCGGTAAGAACAACTGTAGTCCTTCACTAAACGATTTACGGGTATTAATTCTTTGAAATATAGTGCTTTAAAAAATATTCTATCCATTTTAACAATTTGCAGTGTAATTTATTTACTGTATTTTGTTCAGGCTAGTAAAGCTAATTTTGTGAAATTCTGTGCTGTTTGTTGTTCTACATTATACAATAATACAAGATCTGTAAGTAACTATGGATATTTAATAAAAATCAAAGCTCAAGCTTTGTTTATAAATTCCAACAGATATTATAGAAAAAGTGAAACACAATACTTTAGTAAAAAAGTGGAGGATCATTGAAGTTTTTATTCGCAAAAATCTTTAATCAGTTTTATAGATTATGCCGTTGAAATAGTCAATAATTTGTTCATAAATTACAATAAATAATAAAGACAAAGTAAAATAGGATACTTTAAACTGTTTTTGTATCTTTTATGCCACTCTGTACATTCATGACTTTCAAAACAGAATATTGTTAATAAAAATTTCAGTGACTCATTGTCAGAAGGCAAGAACTGCTGTGTCTTCAAATAGCAGCATTTTTATTGTAATGTTATCAAAGAATTTTATCATTTTATTCCTTGTAACGGAGGCTTTATCAATTTAATGAACGATCTGTGCAGCCACATTTCATTGCCTCTTAGAATTGCAGTTTTTTTTTCCGTGAAATTCCAACGCAAAATGAAGATAGAACATTCCTGGAAATATTACCGTGCAAATAGAAAAATATTCCTTGGAATTTCTTGAATCTAATATAAAGTATTTTAATATACAGAGTATTTCTAAAATAGCGTCATAAATTTCAGGGGCATTGTAGAGCTGAAAATTAGCGGAGAGTATAAGCAAGAAACTGCAAACTTGCTACTAAAATACAGCCACTTTGATATTTTGCTTGTTGAGTAACTTTGACAGACTAACATAAAAAAATGTGCATCTTTGTTGTCATATAGAATAAGATCATTGTGACAGAACATCGACAGTTTTCTATTATCTCGACATTATGTTTATCTGTTAGATAGGAGAAATAACTTTCTATGTCAAAGTACAAGTTTCATTAGCTTCAAAGCAACCAAGGTTTCGGAACACGTTGAAACTTTTCTGATAGCTTTGGATTCTAAAACATAGTAGAGTTAGTGGATACCGTAGAGTTTCAGTGAAGTTGTTTTTATTGTAAATGTTTGACAACGTTTATATAAGTTGACAAGGATTGATAGAGAAAAGTGAAGAATAAGATAAGAATAACATTTACGTACATGTTTTAAATTTATGCAAAAAAGAGTGAGAGAGACGGATAAGTTTTCGTTGCATTATAGCAAGAACTTAAGCTTTTTATTAACCAACTATATTATGCATAATAAATAGAAAATTGAAAATCGAATTGTAAAATAGCAAATTTAATTCATTTATGCCATTAAATAATTCCAACGTTATCACTTCTAATGGATTTAACTATGGTACAGCAGAGTTTTAAATCTCATAAATCTGTTTCTAGAAAATAACATTTATACAATGTTATTGAATTATATAGAAGTATAACGTATTTCACAAATACAGTGAACTTTGTTTTATAAGTTGAAAACGTAATAAAACTACTTGTTTCATTTTCAAACAGTAACCGAATTAATTCGTGATTTAATTTCAGTGTATTCCCCTTGAAACAACCTCGAACTGATCTAATTTGAAACCAAATTTAAGCACAGATCGACTCCGTTGACTTTAATATCCAATTTGGGGCGAGCTTAAATAAAATACAATTCCATTATAAAATTCTGTATATTTTTAACGTCACAAGCGATCGTCAATTGAAGGCTTTTTTGTACCAATTTACTTTCCCACCTTCTTAGTGTATAACAAAACAAATTTACTCCACGACGAGGGTGCGAATTTTACATTATTCAAAAAACAAATACACAAAACAAATACTTCAACGAATTGAACGTGATTCCGTCTCTCGTGCTAGGCTTATTGATAATCGCTTTTAATGAAGCTTATTTTGGATCTCCGCCGGAAATGTCATGCTTGTTCGACGCGGTCGATAAATTTGCTAATACTATAATGCACAAAAACTCGACAGTCGTCCTGTTACCCAGTTATTTAATGATATTAATATTGCCTCGCACTTTGGCCTTCGACTACTATATTAAATTTACCTAGCGTTTACTATTTTAAATGTCTTTCTATTATGGAGATTATGATATCATGAATAATAATTGGGGAAAAATTTTCCAAAATTAAGGACGGATTTAAGCTCACCAATTTCAAGCTCGAGCCTTTACTACCTCTTTTGTTCACCGTACTCATTTTCTATCTGTACCACATTTTTTCGATTTTAATTGCTGTAGTCATTTCGCCTAGAATTTACCGTTTTAGCTCGTTCCTTTTCTGTGAAATTCGAAAAATATTCGAATCACAGAAGTTATTTTACATAATACGTATCGTACAGGCAAAATTTTGCAGAAATGACGAAAGATTTGAACTCGATTCCAAAGGGTGTTTGAGTATTTTCCTTGCTACCGATTATAGTCCCTGACTATTTTACATTTTTCACCTTCAAATGTTATTTAAGTACTTACAATTTTAGGTAGATTCTGAATCACAAAGTTTATGGGGACCTACACATCACATAGATATCATTTTTAAAATTCAAAATGATTTTTCAACAATCACTCAGAAATTTTAACATTGTACCCTGGTTAATTTTCTGGATCTATTTTGCAAAATAAAAGAAACTAATTCGTTTGAATGGTTGGTTTCATGAGGTTGAAGATATATATTTTTCTATATTATTAAGCGACGGCTGCAATATGATATTTACTGCATTAAGTTGACAATCTCCTGCATTTATTTGTGAAAACTATTATTATTATTTTAGAACTGGTCGAATGATGTAATTCGTTAACAATAATTACTCCATAAAGTGTCGGTACTATTAGTGTTAAATTGATCAAGTTCCAAAGTATTTATCTAGTATTTTTAAAATATCTTGCATTAATCGTTGATACTTCTAGTCTTAACAATCTGTGCCTCCCTTATTTTGCTTTTCTTCTGTTTTGCATATTTTTTTTACTTCATCTTCCCTATTAAATGTAATATTAAATGATAATATAGGAAATTTTGTCTAAAACTGAGGGATTATTGCAATTCATTGCTAGGCCCATTAATTGGGACTACAACCATTTATATCTTTACCAATCATAGCCCCTATCGATATTGTTATTGCTACTGCAGCTCCCCAGACGTGTAGTAATTGTTTACACGTACAGACTTTGACGAGTCATAATTTGCAACGAAAACAATGGCATTCGAACGATGATTATGTTCACATCGTACGCATAAAATGATGATAGACGTACCATAGCCTCCATGGTTTTAATACCCATCCGCGATCGTTCATTAATACGACGGTATACGTTTAATGATGCGCGTCGATGAATAGTATTAATTTCTTTCTGTTCGTTTTTTCTTTCTTTCTCTTTCTTTTCGACCGATAACGAACAAAGCGGAGTGTATGCTTTGTAACGCTAAAACCGAAGTCTCGTTTGAAATCATCGAGTTTCATAGAGAGTTGTAGGATCGTAGGGTGATCCAAGACAGGAACAATGGTGTGTTTCATTGATACGACTTCTAAGGGGTGAAATCTACCCTCAAAATTAAAGCAGAGCCATCGCTTTTTCCGTGTTTCATCGTTCGAACATAATAGATCAAGGGAAGTGTTTCGAGTTGGAAATTAATGGTATGATAAAATGCATAAAACTCCGTGAAACAAATATTAGTAATTATTTTTGAACTTTTCAAAGAATAATAGATTTTTTTAAAGTTCTATGATTATATAGCATTACATGGTTAATTTTGGTAATTTTGTGCAAGGACAGTAGAACCCAGCAAAGTATTGTGTGTCTGAAAATTTCTTTTTGGAAATATAATATATATAAATTTATATTATATTACTGTATTATTTATGATATAAATTTGAAAAATATTGCTGCAATGTGTGAGTAAGCGCGAGCTACAACACTCTTTGGCAGTGACTGCATGGAAGCAAACATTTTTGGAAATAGCGACAAAAATCTTTAAAAAATTGAATCTTTAAAAATGTGCAAAATAGCGAATCGTGCGAAAGTCGAGGGCTACATGTAACTCGTGAATTAATTACATTGTACTTCCCTCAAATCGACCATCGATTGATTTAATTTGAAAATAAATTTTAACAAAACTATCTGACATGCGAAAATATGACAAAAGCTCTTAAAAATAATTCAACAAATTTACAAAAAAAAAAAATGGGAAATATGTAAAAAAAATGCTTTACTTTTATTCCACCATTAAAGTTTTCTTTCAAAGCTCTATTTGCAAGAGCGTACAGCTAAGGGTATATGCGTGAAAATAATGAGAGCGTTACTCTTACATTAGGGGTAGATTTCACCCCTTAGAAAGCATCTAGGCGCAAGTAAAATGTATCGTTAT
This sequence comes from Cerceris rybyensis, assembly GCA_910591515.1. Taxonomy (NCBI): domain Eukaryota; kingdom Metazoa; phylum Arthropoda; class Insecta; order Hymenoptera; family Crabronidae; genus Cerceris; species Cerceris rybyensis. Next base: position 13,595,266 of record OU342795.1, read on the forward strand.
TCTTGTCATGAAGTCCTATACAATTCTATGAGAGTTACGTCAAAATGGATGATTCCGAATTCGCGTGACTTATTTGTCAACGACAGGGAGGCGTTCTATGGCAAACTTTGATATAACATTCAGTTACGATTCAGTATTCTTCATGTTCCCTAAAGAGAATATTCAACATCCTGTAACGTTTGCAATGCATACTTTTATTTGTTCTTAAACTTGCTTCGCTGAGTCGCCGTTACGCGAAAGTGAAATCTTTCAATTAAGAGATTGATCGGAATATTGTGCAAATTAAATTTTAAACATGGAAGGTTGTAAAATACATACTCCTATTTTTAAATTTCAACGTTTGTTCGTTCTTCAGTGTTATTAAATTTATAGTAAACGTCAAAAAAAGACCAATGTACGAATTTATATGTTTATATTTTTGTAATAACCTGCAGCAATAAACAGCAATTTTTAAATTTTGTGAGTGTATTAAATTGTACGTTATTAACTTTTATTGCGGAACGTATTTACTTGTGAAATATCTATACGTTGTGTAACAGTCCTCGTCGAATTACGTGGGCGAAAAATATTTAATTTGCATTTGATTTCCTTTTAATTTGGAATCTGTAATTACGAACGTCAATTACAACAAAAATATTTCACCCTAAATCGGAGATAAAGTAATTCGAAAATATTATTAAATTAAAAATATAAAATATAATCTGTTGCGTACACTCCCATAAAAGAGACGCTTCCAGAGTCGAGTGATTATTTTCGATTTTATAATTCTCATTTATCGTGCAATTTTATTTTTCCCAGCATCACAAAAATAGCTTTTCAAATCGTTCATATTAAATCAATGATATTATTAACTGTTAATTTCATTTATATGTATGAGTTTTAATTAAGTTAAAAAAAGGAAAGTATCGAACAATATATAATGCTGCGTATCATTTTATCAGTGGAAATGAATCGAAAACACCGCCACTTGTAATTTATCGTTTATCAAAAGGAAAGTTTGCTTACAGCGTGTAGAAGAAAAACGGAATTTGCTGTCCGACATGAACTTTAGTACCTAATCCACTTCGATGGTAAAGAAAAGAAATCTGCAATCGATATAACCGTTGGGTTTAGTGCTCCCATTGTTTTAAAGCCACGATGAGCGGGGTTATAAAAAATTTAAGAGCCCCATAATTTTATCATTGCAGTAACTCGCCACACGACAGATTTTCACTTTTGGTATCATCGGAATTCTTGCTTCTAAGTAATTCACAATGTCATGCAAGATAAAATGATGCTCCAATCGCGTTTACTGACTAAATGGCTGTACAGATAAGAAACGAGGATACGAGAGAGAGAGAGAGAGAGAGAGGGAGAAAAGAAAGAAAGAAAAAGCAAAAGAGTGGGAACAAGAGAAGAAAGTGGTAAGAGAATTGTACAGACAAGAAAGTAGAGGCGACAGAGGAAAAAAACTCGGTCTTGATTGCCATTAATTAATCGGGTAGTCGATCTTCGTTCGGCTGACTCATCGACAGCTCGACAAAAATTTAGATTCACTGCTGTCATCTTTTAATCGTCATGCAATTTTTAATCACTGTATGTCCCGTGATTGCAGAACATTCGCAGTTTGATTTTTTTATCGCTTGATTATAATGCATTAAGAAGAATCTTTCGTTTGATTATCTAAAATAGTACGCAATGATTTGATGATTGGCGAAAATATGTTGATTTACATATACAAATTTATTTGGGTAAACAATAATTTACAGAACGTTTTAACTGAATAATTGATGGAATAACGTTTGCGTTGTTTATTATTTACAAGAATAATGTAAATACGATTAAATTATCTGTTACACATGTATATTTGTTGGTTACGTATTATTTTGCGAAAAATATGTTCTCGAGCAAGATTAGCAAAATACCTCAACAATTCATTTTGTATTTAATGAGAAATCAAATAATTCAATTCTCTGATTGACTTTTTAATCATTTACTTTTGTAACTATATTTAATAAGAGCAATATAATTACTTTGAGCATGAATGTAATTCCAGCGTCTCATTAACATTTTCTTATTAAATAATTTATTAAATTTTGATATATCGATGTCTTTTAGAAATAAATATAATTATTTTACAGTTCTCCGCTGTTGCTGGTAATGAAAACGAACGATGCGGTTATAATTAATTGACAAGTAGGAAAATGTTAATATTATCTTTCATCAAATTTTATCATACATATTACATATATTATGATACTATTATAGATAAATATTACTTGTAATCATTTTTTTAGTACAGAGTTTGAGAAACGAATTGTGCTTATAAAATGCTACCAATGATAGTTGCAATGCAATGCAGAAAAAGGGTAAATCTTTTTTTGTTGCAACAAATATTACAGATTCCCATTCCTAATAATTCCACATGGAATAACGTAAACGAAACCTTCACTGTTTTTACCTATTTTTGAAATCAATCTGTCGAGAATAAAACGTTTTAGTTGTCCCTTAAAATTTTTCTCCACTTACAAATAAAATTCGACAACTTTTATCGTAATTATCACAACCCCGAAATGTGTAATTTCAACCCCTTGGTTTCCAACATTCAGTGATACTCGTAATGCAAATGATGGTACAAATAAACTCACTACTTTCAAATTCGTTTACTTGAAGAATTCACTAAAATACAAGACATTCAAGTCGTTTGTTTGTTTGTTGCTATTTTATTTTTCTTCTACTTTAACTGTTATCGTCATTTCACATAAGAATGACAATATTACGGTGGACTTCGAACCGCCGAAAATGTGGTACAGATATCTCGAAAAAAAGATTTGTAAATTTCTTAGGGAATCTCAAATTTAAAATTGTAAAATTTCATAAGATACTTAAAATTAAAAAAAGTTTTTAATTTCCTGACAGGAGATTTATAAACTCAGGCCCATTGATTAAGAGCTCTATTTCTTTGCCCAACCCAGTCGTCAGGGATGTTAGTGTTATTAGTTTCATTTAAAAATATGTAAACTAGGAGGAACTACTTGTCATAATTTTTATTTCAACAATTCAATTGTTCGATTATGGCACACAGTTTCAATAGAAATCATAAGTTGAGGGGTTAAGGTGCTTATAAATTTAAGATGCGATTCCGTCCTTTCGAACGACGACAGTCAATGTTTTTGATAACTGAATTCTTGCTCGAAGAACTTCATATTTCCGGACTCTTTTTCTTCGCCCTTCTGCCGGCTTGGATCATTATTCTATTTGTCGTTTTGGCTCCCATTGCAAAAACTGACTCAATAGATTCACGGGTGAAGACGAAAATCTTTTGATGGCCGAATGCCAAGATGTACAAGAGACTGATTTTTACCTTCGTGTTCCGTTAAATTCCTTTTTCTAGTTTATTTCTATGGATATTTGAACACTTTCAGAAATTTCTATCTTTGTAAAAGAAAAATTCGCGAGAAAATTAATATATCCGTTGAAATCGAGCGTTCACGTGATAAGATGACAAAGAGTTGCTATTTATTTTAGGCAAATTTTGTTATTTTATTACTAATAAAGTATTTTATGCAACAAAAACATAATAACGCGCTTTATGAAATTTGTTTTTATTGAAAGATTACTTAAAACTATAACTACCGGCGTTATATATATTGTATTTAGATATACTGAATAAGAATTTTGGAAAAAGAGAAATCAAGAGAAGAATCGAATAATTAGTTAAGAATCGGTTAAGAAAATTTAGGCTTTATATTATATCAATTTAGAGAATTTTTAGAAATATTTCAAATCGGTCATTTTCACTGTGTTGGTAGTTTTAGCGGTAACACTTCTCTCCTTGAGTATTAATTATTTTTAAGTGTAAATTAAGTGTTTTATGTTCATTGAAAAAATTATTTCCACTACTGCAACGCTAAGAATATTCGTTAAGTATTTTTTAAAGTGGTCATATGTTTCTTGAAATTTTGATATTGCTTAGAATAGCAAAAAGTATTCAGTTGTGATATTCAAACTTCTCTATTCTAGTGAAAGCTGAAAAACAGCAATCGCCCGAAAGTTTTAGTCTACTGACAGACAAATTAATTTAAAACTTTACTTTTATATATGCTGAAAACTTTAGACGCAGGTTCGAAAACGAAAACTCGATAAAGTATGTAAGTTCGTAAAATGGAAAAACTGCGGAAGTTCTAATAAATAAGTGAAATGTACGGGAAACATATTACTGTGATATTCGCGCATTTTTATGTGAATATTATCTTTCAAAATAGCATCAAAGAATACCATGAGCGTTATAGAGAATGTATATATTATATGCATCATTACCCATATGAAAAGAATTTCAAATAAATTTGATTTACAATTGTATATACATACGCGGTAAGTCCATGCAGCTATTTCGATTTAAAATTAAGAGTATTTACGCTCAGATGTTCCAAATTAATTTTTTCGTTGTAGAAACAGTGATATCTACGCCAAATTAAAAGTATATTTAAAACAACAGATATATAGGCAGTTTAATGTATGTACATATTACATTTGATAAGAGAAAATTATTTTCATAAGTATTAATGATAATTGAAATGGATAAATTAAGAAATATTATAGTAAATATTTTGTTGCTTTTAAGAAATGAAAGTTCCATAGATTTTTTACATTCCATAGGTTATTAAAAAAAAGAAACCTTCTACTTTGTCAATTCTAGAACTGTTGATGATTCAAAATTCTGATATATTTGGAACTATTAAATAGAAAAGAATGACGTTTATCAATTTATTAATTCATTTTTATTTCCACACATTTTCGAAGATTTGCCTAAAAAGTCAAATGGCTTTATCGTTAGAAATTTTATTTCTTCTTCGAAAATGACAAAACCTTAGGAAAATCTAGCGTTAAACTTTCCTTACAATCTAACAAATACAAAATTAGCATTGAAAAGTTACAAAAAATGACAGTTACATCTTTCTGGGCGTATGAAACGTTAAAATAAATCTTGATTATCTTAACCGAGTTCCTTCAAATTATTCATTGAAAGTAGGCCACAAACACGAGTCTGGAGAAAACTGATAAGTAGTAAAACAATCTAGATCTAAAAATATCAACCTCAAACAGACAATTTTCAGTTCGGAAGTAATAAAATCACCGAAACGAAATTTAATAATTAGGCCACATTATACAGAAAGTTACTAACTCTTACTGATTTCCAATTATGTAAATTAATTAGTTTGAAAGTTTCTATTTTTAAAAAATGTCGCTTTACTTCTATTACTTGCATGTTAGTTCCTACCATTATTTCACCATACCTTTCAATGAATTATGCAATAGTAAATAGTATTATAAAATATTTTTTAAATTCTATTCTATTATCATAATCAAGAAATCTTTTACATTTACATTAAACTAAAAATTTTGCTCGATAATTTAAGTCCTATCCTATCGTCACGGTTAAAAAATTGTTATTAAAAATTTAAATAGTATATTGGATTGAAGTGCTTGAATTCGTTATACATAAATGTTACGGTAAATGTGATTACTCCAGTAATTATATATAATTGCCACTAAATTTGGTAAATATGATAAATTCTCGAATAATTATCAAATTAACCCCTTGCCGTGCCATTTCTTTTGTGACTAAATGTGCAATGATTCTGAATTAATTACTAAAATAACAATCTAACCCCTAATTTCCGATATAGTAACAGGCTTAATATTGAATAGCGTAGAATTAATTTTATTTGATCAGGACCCACTGATGGTAGTAATCAAATCATTTTTAGAGCACTTCAAAATTTACTATTCCATTTCTCGCGTCGCGAGTAGCACTCGTTATTGTTCGGCAAGGGCTTAACCAACAACTATGGGTTAGATTTAACTTGTTCCCATCAGTGACTAATTCAAACCAAGATTAGGTACGACCTTGACGGACTCGAGTTTGCCTGAGCCAAGGGATGGCGAACCCATAGTGCTTCCCTAGAAAAAACCTCAGGGGCCTGACCAGCTCGTTGGTCAGGTACGGGTTTGGCGAACCCGGGGTTGCCCGAGCCCATAAGGGGTGCAAAGGGAAATTCCTCAGGGGCCTGTTCAAGTGTTCAGGATTGGGACTTACGACTTTGGTCTGGGTTCAGTCTGAGTTAGACCTCATTTAGATTTTTAGGTGGTCCTATCTTCACCATTCTCACCATGACTGACACGCTAAGGCTGGTCCCGGAAATATCACGAATTTGGTTCCTGGGGATCCACCCATAAAGCGTTAACGCGAAGTTGCCATGGAGTTTTACTGAATAGGAATCTCTACATATTGTGGGTGTGTTATGTAAGATTTCCCCATGCAAAAAAAGATCTTGTTTCGGCCTAAGAGCTTAACTTCCGGCGACTTTCCCACTCCCCGGGTAAGCGAGGGGGTGTGTAAACGCATTTCCCCTTCTGAGAAAAAAAAGATCTGGGTTTAGGCTGATTGTGAATTTTAATAATAATTGTATACTGTATAATAACCGGCAATTATACATAATCACTGGATTAATCACACTTACGGTAATATATACAAAGTGAAAAGTTATATCGATTGTAGCTCGACACAAGATAGAAAAGGGTTAAGAAATAAATTATTTTACATATGTGATAGTAAATAAACAAGATATTTTTCACTTTATTCGAAGTCCTAACGTTGCGTCTTTTTACAATGCTACAATTCGTTTATAAACACGATAGATTAATTTTTCACTCGATGTCGTTTCGTGGACGAGGACGGAAAAGGGTTAATAAAAATGAAGAGCGACATCGAGTGCCGATAAGCGACGATAAAGCCTCTGCGCATGGCTTAGGTCAGTAAATACGATGTCACGAGTGACGATTTACAAGCATAAAGCTTTTCCGATACTTCCTGCCAAGCAAGGAGCGCACAAAACGTGCACCTCGCATAAAATGTGCTACTCGGCCTTGATAAAATATTGCGTGGCTATATAGATAGACACCGAAATAGGATACAGCCATGGGTATATATCTCTTCTGCGTGATTTAACTTTACCGCCTAACTTTCCTGAATTTATCGACATTCGCTTGTACGAATGAGGTGATAACCCTTTGTGGTTCGACTTATTTTTTTCAATCGCTTGACGCTCAATTGAAATTGTTTTTGGAAAATTCGCCTCGGTCTGTCGCCGCGTCTTGGATTTTTTGTAAGTACGAGAATTCGAGGATGCTTTAAGTATTTTAGTACTGATCGAAGGAATGTTGCCGCAGGAAGAATTCCCAATTAAATATATTTTGTTTGATGATTAAAGTTTTAGAAATATACTCACTTGTACAATGTAGCATTATGGTCGTAAAATAACTCGTAAATAAAAAATGTAGTTGTGAAGCAAGCTACATATCATAATACTAGCGCGGGTGAGACGGGTGCGCTGAGATATTTTACTTTCTCACAAGCAAAAGTTGTCTTGCAACTTTCAATTATGTTTTCCTCAAGAAAAATATCTGCTGTATCGCCCTCTACGATTAGAATTCTTCTCGCGCGCCTGGTTTTTAAGATACATAGAAAAATATCCACAATCTTTGGGGGATTTTGGGCGTCGTTTCCCCTTTGAGTATTATTTAAAAATATTGACATGTTTACAACATTAAACGAATTTCTAACGTTACATTTGGAAAGGTGTGTCAAATCAATTTATACAAAAAAACTAGACATCCAAAAAAAGTTCTAAGGGTACCAGGCGATATCTTTTTACAATAATTTGTTTAAAGAAAAATGCATTTATTATTCGTGTGTATTATACTTTGTGTGTTATTAAGTGTAACTTGCTTTACAAATACATTTTATGGAAGATACTTTTTGGCAATAGCGCCACATTAAACAAAGCACTGTATTTATGACATTTGATTGTATAAATAAATAATATCGTTCGATTCCATTTATAATTTTAAGATTAATTTTACGAGCAAAGAGAACAATTATTTCCACTTCACTGGCCAAGAAGTACAACGACAGCAGCGTGTTGTCAACATATATTCAGCTGAACTTGACGGCTGTAACCTACAGGTATCCTTTCCAGGAATTTTAACAATAAGACGTTTCGATGCTCGTTTGGATATCAGTTCCCCCGCGACCGCGGACCAGTAACTAGTGCTCAGTGATCGGATTCAACTATTTTCACCTATTAGTGCGCATATAATACTTTCGAAGATCCTAAATCACGGAACATCTCTCTTTTTACGAGCTACTTGGCAATTCATCCTCACAGTGGTATCAACCCTTAGCGGTCGTATGTACGCTCTCAAACACCAAAGCAAAGAATCAATACGTTTCTGAGGTATATATAACTTTCCTTAAGATTTTAGTATACTTGTTTTAAGTGCATTTACACATTTTGTTCTTAACACGTTAAACTCCCGTTCTTAAAAACCGGCACAGCACTTTTAGGTCTTTTTTCAGGAAAGGTATCTATCTTTTTGTTTGAACCCCTTGTCTTATGATTTCTGTTGTAATCGAACGTGCAATAACTTCGAATTAATTGTTGAAATAATAATCTACCACTGATTTCCGATATAATAGCTTAAATATATAATAGTTTTTGGAAAAGTTAAAAATATTCTATTCTATTTACTGCGTCACATATGGTAGACGTCATTGTAAGGTAATCGGTTAATAAACTACATTAATTTGTGATAAAATGTACTATTTCTTACTTAAAATCATTAGTTATGGCTCGTTCAGGCGCGACTGGCAATGAGTAACATAGATAAAAAAACTAATCGTTGATTTTTATTGGTCAATATGAACAAAAATCAACGACTACTCCCTAGGGACCACTGTGGCGCTTAACGTGTTAATGAATCACGAAAGCAAAAGATTAAAATACTATTATCTTCGATATTTCATCTTGATATGAATTTCATATAAAATTGACTTAGAACTCAGCCCGAAATAGAATTGCAAAACAGTCATAAAAATTAGCACAGACACGTTTTTGATAAGTTAAAAAAATCGTTAACTATAAGTACTAGAAAATATGAATATGATTGATTTCTATTAACACTTTACCGACCGGAAGCCTATTAATAGGCTTTTCGGTCTCAAAGCCGTTAAACTTTCAACTTATTAATTGGTTGCCGCTCTAATTAATAAATTATCATTTATCATTGCGGTTACCTGTGTTAAGGACTAAGTGACGAGAATTTGTGATTTTCGAATAAATATCTGTATGAAGGAAGTATTCGTGGCCAAGTGATCGGTCAGAAGGGGTAAGATTTTAAAAAAAGACCGGTCGGTAAAGTGTTAATATGAATGAACGTGGTAATAGATAAAAAACAGAATGTGTGTGGCATGAAATATGTTTACTTAGTGTGTTGTTTTAACAACGTTGATGAGATGTTATATGATGATCATGTGTGATACGAGTAAAGTAATAAGAATTTTCTAAAATATATTATTTATTAAACCAACCATTCACGGAAGTTACCCCATTAAAATTGATATTTTAACTTGGTATGTATTTCATACGAAATTGACTCAGAATATAGCTCGAAATAGGGCCGCAAAGGGTTAAAACGTGTGCACATTTCAGCTGAAGGTTTCCGTTATAACAGACTGAACGACTGATCCCATGGGGCATACATAGGGGCTGTCGGGGTAATGCTCTCCCTCTGTTGCGAACACTTGTCAAAACTCGATTTACAAATCCGCGTATACATGGCAATTTATATGCTTACGCATAGCATATAGAAACTTACATGACGTGTAAGCAATGATTATTCGTGGATTTATTCGAATTGCGCAAGTTGCCACGTATACCCGGTAATTCAGGCATTGTATATGATCTCCGGGGCAGTTTATGCTGGCGCGTGTCTTATGCCCTGCATTGCGAAATACCTTGGAATTGTATTCCGGCTGTTATGTGGAATAATGTTTCATATTTATACCGTTATACGTAACGTTATCAAGAGCGATGTCGTAAAATGGGCAGTAAACAAGTAAATTGAGAGTGAGAAACCGTACGGAGAATTGGAACAATGTATTGTGCATTAAGTTCCATTGTGATTCGCTGTGGAACTTTAAATAGAGTCCTTTTCAGAGACAGCTGACCTAAGGTTCAGACTATGTTCTATTTGATGTAAGGATAAAAACGAGTTGTAAGAACGTTGGGATGAAATTGTTTCTCTTGAAAATTAGTATAATTAGTATAGTTAATGTTTTATTATAAATTAGTATAGTTAATATAGTATAGTTTGTAGTAGTATGTACTGTTTGTTTGTAATGTACTTACAATTAATATAGTTTGTTGTAAGATTGAAAGTTTGTAGAGTTTATCAGTCACTGCAGTATAGTTCTTTTTCTGGTAAGAAATCATCTTTGGATGATTGAATTAAGTAAGCTAGTATTTGTTGATTAGATTTCTTTGAATAATTTTAATCAATGTTTAGTGTCTGTTAATTTTTCTTCCAAGTATTTTTGTAAATCATAAGTGTTTTTAATAAAGTGGCGGCATTTCTAAACATATCTATTTTGAATTGTCGGCACTTAAAATGATAGAAAGCATAGTTTATTATTCGTGTATAAAAACTGGAATTTGTTTTAAGAAAAATACCGATTAATTTTAAGTAAATTAATTTACTACTAGCCACTTACTTTTAGTATTGGCCAATTTGTTAAAAATGTCGATAAAAAGTGTAAAAAGTTATTGAACACTTGTTACTTAAAATATTTTACAATACTACATTATATTAATACGAATTTGAAGAAACCCCTTGTATAATTTCAATAATCATTCCGTTATTATTTGTGCGTCCATAAATACCCTGTATAGCTGCAAAGTTTTTTAATTGTTATGTTTTCAACAATTTTCACATTTATTTATTATCGCTTCAAATCATAATCGCAATTATTAAACTTTATCGTAAATGAAAACTGTCTGCAGCTGAAAAGAAAGCGATCTGAGATTCGAAACGTCGCTCGTCACTTTTTCATTTTTACGGTGAGTGAAATATGCATTTAACACTAGATTTACCAAGCTAGTCAAATTGACAGGTACACAATTTTTTCCAAAAATTCTACGGGTTTATGAGAGAACCGTAGAATAAATATTCTTCGTTCATCGCATAAAACATAAATTACCGAATCTATCATCTTTTTCACGTCTTAATTTTCCTTGCTTTAAGGTATATATTTAATATATCTAAATATAATAGATTTCACGATGGTAAATGCAGTGTTAAAGTTTGACCGTCCATTTCTGGAGCACCCAGTATAATTAGCATCGACTCTTTTAAGATGCTGCGAAATAGACGTTTAAATTTGCATGGATTATTAAGCCCGTACTTAACGCCCTGACTGTCATAGTGCTCTTTATATAGTGTATTGTGTCACGTTATCCCATTTTACAATGGATTCATTATCGTCAGCGGATACTTTCTGTTTGCATGAATACAATGCGTTTAAGTTTCTTTAAATACAATCTAAATGTTTCGAACGAACGCATTATTTCAAATATCTGTCGGAATACGCTGAAGACTAATTCTGACGTAAAAAATGCAACGAAAGAGCTCTATGTTTTTTACTCTCTAGCTTTAATTATTATAATTATTTAGCCTCCAATCAACTGTTTTTCATAACGTATGATATCAATGAGTCTATGATATATTAAATGACAATTCGAGCAAATTTTCTTCCATCTCCTCATCATAGCCCCTCACCATAACCCTTCACCATAATTCTCGATGATATTTAATAAATATTCACGTTACGGTTAAAAATCTGCAGTTTTAGTCCTGTGGGATTTTTATTCTTTCTAAAATTTTTCGTCGTCTGAGCGAAAATTTTCTATTGGTCGCTGATTTTTATTTAATAATAGGAATTATTGTAAGTAATAAAGGGTATTGAGATTAAGAGGGAAAAGCATTGTCAAATTCCAATTAATTCTGTTCAAAATCTCTAAACTTTGTTCAATCTGTTCCTCTACTGTTTCTCGTCTGCTCTTGTTTTCTCTCGTCTTAGATTCTTTGCTTCTTTTTTACTTTCTTCATTACAATCTCAGCAACTTTTTACGATAAATTTTTCATTATACATTGTTAAATATTATGTACATATTTTTTCTTGCTTTTTTTGTACACCAACGTTGTATCTTTGCATTTATTCCAAATAATTTGCCCAGTAAATAAATTAAATAAAATAAAATTTGAAACTTAATAAATAAAGTTTTGTTTAGATGGACTGCAAGTCCAAGGGTTGCAAAATGTTAGTATTTTTATATTTACACTAGCTGAAAGTTCCCGTGCTTCGCTACGACTTAATCGAAACTAAAAAAAAACCTTAAAATTTCGAATTTTGAAAAATCCTTTCTTAGTGGGTGCTAATACCCTAGAAGGAACGCTCATGCAAAATTTCAAGTTTCTAGGTCAAGTAGTTTCGGCTCTGCGTTGATGAGTTTGGCCCATACTTTAACCCCCCAAAACCCCCCCTAAAATTTCGAATTTTTCAAAACCCTTTCTTATTGAGCACCTAAGACCCAAGGGGAAGGTATGTTTCAAATTTCATTGCAATCCGTTCTGTGGTTTTTGAGATTTCGTGATAAGTGAGTGAGTGAGTGAGTCAGTCAGTGGTATTTGAGCTTTATATAATAGATTGTAATATTTATATACAAATATAAATGAAAAGGAAAATATTTTTTGGTATGACCAGTATCATTAAGGTTGGAGATTTCAAAGTGGTTCACGAGTACTTAATAAAAAATATGGGACATTCTTTATTGCATTTTTTGCAATATCAGAATTACGACCAACCTTTTATTCTGAGAATGCAGAAGATTTCTTATTTCAGAGGAATAAATATAGACCGGAGGCAGAGATGGCCTTAATATCACAGGATCATGTAGTAGACACTATGAACTACCTGAAAGACACTAACCTCTACCATGTAATCTGATCTACCAATATTACGCTTATTAAACCTCGGCGTCGCTGATTATCCGGCTCTATATGCATCGTAAAAGAACATAAAACGATAAAGAATTAGTTAAAATATCTCTGACGGTGTATTACATTTTATTAAAAGAGATAAAATAATTTCAAGGCTTGAGAAATATTATTTTCTTCTATTAATATTTCTATCGCGGTTAATACTTCGTGATATCATTTTACATTGAATAATTTACACTGTAGAATTTTATAACTACTTGATATATTTGAACAAAGTGTCTTATAATGCCTGTTGCCAGATAATCCAATATATTTTGTTTGTTACGTAAATAACTTTCAGTACATTAACATTTAATTGGAAAAAATGACACCAAAGTTCATTAGCTTTTGATTTGTTCGGATTTCTAGTAACCAGAGATGATACCAGTTCTTAAAAATAAAAATTTTCATTCATTGCTACAGAAAAAGGAGAAATTAATCCTGCTAAAAAAATTAAAATACCAATATAAACTATTTTTAAAAGGATAGACATACATTTTATGATATACACTTCATGAAGCATATACAGGGAAAACTGCTTTAGAAATTTCAATATTTTTCAACTAAAAAAACAGAGAATCTCGAGAGGAAAATGATGATGCATTTATCTTTAAGTAGGTTTCTACAACGTTTGACTTTATAGAAATTGACATTTGTATTATAAACCGTAAAATTAATAAAATGTATTTAAAAAAAATGTCTAAAAAAATCAAAACCACGAGAAAATCTAAACGAACCAACTTAGTCCTTCATATATAACAACACAGTGATTAATATTCTCAAAAGATTGCTACACATCCCGTTAATTTTCACAAGAAAATTACAAACTTGTTTCTCTCTGTAGCATTGAGAAATTCTTAGATATATTAACGATTACGTGAACGCAAGGGATATAATCGTTATCAAGTTCAGAATCGTCATACACGGCCATCCATTAGAGAAGCGGAGCTGATTCGAGGATATTTAATTAAAATCCATCAGCAAGAAGCAGAAATGATAAAGAACTATTAATACATTCATCGTTCAAGCAGTTTATGTCCTTGACACAATACGCTGTATTCGTTCCTTCCTTCGTAAAGTATGCTATTAATCAAACGCAAATGACGCCAATTAATTCCCGCGACATTTTTAAGCGTACATAAATTACAAACACTTCTCAAATCGGAACCTAATTTCTGCACGAAATCCAATACGGAAAAACATCGAATTTACACCTTCAATTTTCGACATTTCCTATGGAAACTGCAGAAAGAAACGTTTATTAATTGACATCTGGGACAGGAAACGCATTTATCATCTAGTTTTGTTCTCTTACGACGTTTAATTTCTCACGTTGAAATTTTACCGATTGTAAATCAATGCCGGAAGTACAACGATAAATAAATTAACAACACAACAAGGAGCGGGAATTGAAAGAAGGAAAACAATCGAGAGAACATGAAGAGCATCGACTCGGTCGCCCTCGGCTGAATGTAAATTCCACGAGGGTAAAAACAGATGCAAATCTGCGAAGGTAAAAGAAACGATGATCAAAAAGAGAGAAAATACGAGAAAATACCGGAGGGAGAAAGAAAAACGGTAATGAACCACGAATGAAGGAAACTCCGATAAACCGGAATCTCCGTCCGTACGGAGACCACTCCTTTCCCTTTCTCCAATTCAGTTATCTATTGTCTCTTTCTTTCTAATCTCATATTTTTTTCTCTCTCTTATTTCTCTGTCTCTTTATTTCCTTCTATTTACCGCACTCTTTCTTTCGTTTTCTCGTTTCCTCTGCTCTGCACCCTTGAACTTCCTCTTTGTCCGATTGTGCCCTTGGCAGTCTCTTTGCAAGTTGGACACCCTTTACACTCTCCCCTCCTCTTTTCATGGGGTTTTCTCACTTCCGTTCCTGTTTCATTTTCCTCTCGTCTGTTAGCGCCACTTTCCTAAGGTTTCTCGAACGCTCTTCCGGCCCTTTCTCGCCCTTTTGTAATTACTCACAGTAAATAAGTAAGGCGCGGGAGAACAATGAGAGGCAGAAAAAGGGTTTGTCGCTTCTGCCCCATTATCTTCTGTCTATGGTTTTTTCATTGCGGGACGCTATCTGCTTATTGCGAATTTTGTGTTGTAAATTGAGTTTTGCTTATTTGAAGTCGTCGCGTTTGAAACGGTTGTAAACAGGGGTTGGAGTTGCTTTTTAATTTCTAATTGGAATGAATGATTAATTGATGGTAGATTAATAACTGAAAAATTTAATAGTATGACCTGTTTGAGTTTTCTTTTTAGAAAGAATTTTAATGTTTGAAAAAATATTTCATGTTTATTGTATGTGAATATGATTGTTTTTATTAATAGGAATGAATATGGTGAGAGATTAGAAAAAGAAAGAATGTGTGTGGCTTGATGTTTGTTGATTTTAGTTAATGACTATGACTTGGTGATACATGTAATTTTTAACGAAGATTTATTAAAAATTATATGTTAATTCTTATATTATTGCATTGATTAATTTATAATCAATGTTCATATATTATACGCTGATGAAAAACACGTGCAAGTTGCAGGACTATTCGCTGAACTTTTTGTTTTGGATTGTTCACAATAAACAGTATTATTGGAATATTTATAATCTTCTGCCCGAATCATGACGGTTTGAAGCAAAATTTTCCACTGCTGGAAAAGTTGAAAATATTATGGTGAAATAATTCGGGAATAGTAAAAATATGGACAAAATGGTTTTAACAAATAGAATATTGCTTTTGTATGTTTATAAAACTACATGAAAGTTTTTTTGAACAAGTTCTATTTGCCAAGTTGCACGTATAATCGGCTTTTCAAAAACAATTTTTCATCCGTTTTGTGGGTCGGAAAAACGATACAAATTTCTTTGAAATGTTTTTTAACAACTTTTATCATTTTTTATAAAATTTCCAAAAACAATACATTCCATTTTTTATGGCTATCTGCATACTTTGAAGCTAAATTTAAAAAATCAAAATATTTTTAATAAAATACACGTAAGGATCTGTGTTGCTCATCAATTATTATTTTTAATTCAATTATTATCATATCAAGTTATGAACTTCGCCAATAACTCAAACTGTTTTACATCGATGCAAACATTTTCTTGCTGTCGATAAAAAATTATACAACTTATTTTTCCACAAAGCTGTTTCCTACTTCCATACTTCCAAAAATAACCGAAAAATTGTTTAAAACGTCAATTTCAGGGATACTTTCAACCCGTTGAATAATCAACGCCATTTCCAAATAAGCACTCGACAATTTAATCAAAAACAAAATAATCGACAATTTCCATCGACTCAAAAAATCCAAGTTTCATGAAAATCCCTCTGGGACCAAAAAAAAAACACTGTTCGTACGTTTTCTCGTCGAATTCTTCAATCCAGTTCCAACGATTGTAAAAACTCAAAGTTCAGAGAAAGTACAAACTTATTCTTACATTTTTCGAATATCCACCTAATATTTCGCATTGTGCAACGTTTCGTTGATTTCAATCTACCTGAGAACATAACTTGCTTGCATAATTAGCGTGTTTATGGTCATGAAAACAGGTATCTTGTCTATGGTCGCTTTTACGCCTCGTTTTAGTCCCATGCTCGTGTGCGTGCAAATTGAACATACACAAAGCGTCCACCAACGTCGTTGTTTGTGTCAGAAACTCACATCGGTATGCCGAATGCAACGTTATATATTTTTCTATGTAAATAATCGGTGCCAACTCAGGACACGGTAAATCCCTGTCGTCGAAAAGATTTTTTATTTTGCATTTTTTCGGTTTCCATTCCTGCCCCCACATCGCCTAGGATCTACTGTCCTGGTGGGTTTCGAAATTATGATATATTAGATAATAATATAGACAAATTTTCTCAAAAGTGGCGACAGATTTCAACTCAAGTTGTTGCAAACCTGATTTTAAGTCACTTCTAGTCTTTTTTGGCTTTAATTGCAACGGTCAATTTGTTTAAGACCCAGTTTCCTATGTGGGTTTTCCAGCCACGGGGTCTAGGATAAATTAATTAATAATTTAAGAAAAATTTGTCAGGGGATGACAAAAGATTTGAACTTACAAAATTTACTCTACTAACTCGTAGTCTAAATCTTTCCCTCCTCACATTGTTTTGTATTTTCTCAACTTCAATTAATGTCGTTATTTTCACTAAAATT
This sequence comes from Cerceris rybyensis, assembly GCA_910591515.1. Taxonomy (NCBI): domain Eukaryota; kingdom Metazoa; phylum Arthropoda; class Insecta; order Hymenoptera; family Crabronidae; genus Cerceris; species Cerceris rybyensis. The sequence continues at coordinate 13,612,354 of OU342795.1, forward strand.
TACTGTTTTCCATAAGTTCCAAATTACTATGGCATTAACACATAATACAGAAAGAAAAGCCTGCAAGGAATTTTTTAACTCGAGTCTACTGTTTGCGTACCTTATTTTAGATCTTTATCTCCTTACACTGTTGTCATAGAAAGTTACGAGAAGAACGTAATTGTAGTCAGTTGATTTGTCACAGGCAATGACAGCCGCCTGCTATTTTAATCATTGTAAAAAATAGATAATTATCTAATTAATGCCACTGCGCATTCAGTAACGAGGAATTCGATGTGGCCGCTTAGATAACGCGAGAGTTTACTACTATCTCGTGCGTTACGGTCAAAAGATGTTTTCCATGTATGATAGAAGAAAAAAAAAAAGAGAAGAGAAGCGAGCATGGAATTGGATAAATGTTGGGAGCAACGAGCAAGGGGAAGGGTGGTAGAGAGTCGATATTGTCAGTGGTTCTTAACCCATTAAGGACCAAGCATTGAAATATCAGAAATATTTTAAATGCGACTATTTATTTGTTATAAAATTACATAAAAGTAGATATAAATATTATAAAATTTTTTTTTTATTTTATCTCCAAAGTTTCAAGAATTGTAGGACTTAAGGTGATGAACAATTAGAGAACAAAAGTGCATAAATTAAGCCTTTGGTATGTTCTTTTAGTATGACATAGGTTAGAATATAAATTAAATTAATCCGATTCCCCGAAAAAAAAAATTAGAAGTGAAATGTTGCGTTAACGCAACTTTGGACCTTAATGGGTTAAGATTGAACGTTCTGGTACGTTGGAAAGTTGTAAAACTTTTAGAGATAAATATCTGTGATAAAGAGAACATGTCTTTGGGCAATTATTAATTGTGCAGGAAATTTCGAGTGTCAGTTAACGAGAACATAAATGTATTGGAATAAGTGAAGGCTTTGAGTAAAGAGAGACTCTAAGGAACTAAAGCGACCCTTCAAAGTTTGCTTAATCTGAATTTTTTGTGTCTGGCTAGCTATGTGTGGTGGAAAGAACCTTTTCTAGTTGAACTACTTCTTAAGACTTTCAAGTATAGCCGTAGACAAGCATTTATTAACTCGTAAAAATAATAAATGTAAGTATTTACTAATATTATCATTGAATCAAAGCAATCACTTCATCTATTATTCTTTTATGTATGTAGTTTAACACTAGATTTACGGATGCTGATATACCTATTTTTCTGAAGTGAGCCAATTTGACACATACAAAAAAATGGAAGTTTTTTGCAAAGAAAATAGTTGCAAATCAATTTAAATGAAAGATTTATTATTAAAAAAAATTAACCAACCAATATTATATATATATATATAGTAATCGAATTTTGAAAAAATTCGTAAATCTAGTGTTAAAAAAGTATAACTTTATTAATTTAATGCAATATCTGTTCTCTTTCTCTCTTATCGGATTCTTAAGTCTTCCATGCGTATGAATTTTAAGAATAAAACAAATTTTTAAATACATTTTGCATTTAACAACCTTCAGAAGACACTTGAAGCCATTGAAGTAAATTCTTATAGATAATTAATCTCCGCCTTTTTCATAAATTCCAATTTATCATAAAATTTGGAATTTCGATGTTAAAAATGTTTCTTTCTCAAATATTCCTACGAAAATATCTATATTCGTAGAACCACTGACACAGATAAACTGTATTTCACAAAATCTAAACAGTAATAAATTGAATTGTGTATAAATGTCTACAATATTATACTGTATCAAAGAACAAAGTCACTAGAGATAATTAAATATCTGCTGCATAAGACTGATAGAAATTTCTCCCTCTTTCTTTACAAATCTCATCCATTCTTTTTCTATCTCAAACAATATAAATGCAATTGTTAACTGTGAACGTATGCTATCAAATCATTCTATTTTTATGTAAAAAAAAATGCAAATATACGTGAGAAATGTATTGAAAATATTATTATATTCTCATATACTTCATATAAAGTATAATGCATCTATTTGGTTACCCTAGAGATAAAGCACGTTAATACAAAATACATTAACGAACATAATGGATGCAGATTTGACAAAAAACATAGAGTCGACGGAAGGGATTACAAATTATTCGCGCTTGGTTTCGCATTAAATATTTGTCTGTCGTCGTCAATGCGTTAATGGGACATATTTAAAAAGAGAATGGAACGAACATGAGATAAATGTAGCGAAACGAACGCAACGAGATTCTGTTTACATGTAATGTAACACTGATACGATAAATTTAATCTCATATTCTTCTTTTTTCTCGTTCACTCCAATGCTAATGAATATTTGAAAAGCTTAATATTTAAATTCTAATCGTAGATTAAACAATCATTGAATTTTTAGGAGCCACAATAAATTATCTATTTGATAGTATTGTTTATTTTATACACGAATTATTCAAACTAGTTTTGTTACAATTTTATCTCACTTTTTAATTAATAGATCCGTTCTTTTTTTATGAACCTGTATTTTTTCAATTTTAACGAAATAAAATTACAAAATTCTGATAAGCATAAAATGTAATTATAAAGTTACGTTTATGTAATGAAAATGTTTTCATTTTTAAAGATAAACTTTCACCGGAAGAGTGATAAAATATAATTAAGCTTAATATGTGCGCATTAAATTTCGCTTATTTTTTACTGAAATTATAATCAAAGTACAAGTATTTGGCACAGGCCATTGGTCAGTCACGTACTGTTTCAACCGCTATAATGAATAGTTAATTATCTAATCAATACCATAGCACATTCACCAACATGGAATACAAAGCAGTTGGCTCACATAGTTGCCATTATTAATTCCTTGGATTTATCTCGTTTGCTGCGGTAAAAACATGTTTTTGTTATCAGACATTTAAAAAGAGAATATAAATCACCGGGTGATGGAGAGGAAACGAAGACAACGAGATTACACTGATACTGATGATTCCATACTAGCACAATTGATTCAATTAATTTTCCTTGATTTCGACTACTGTTCGCTTCAATGGCACACTAATAACTAATTATACCAATTCATGGAATCGCCAAGTAGTATTTTAAATACTACGAAACATATTATAATCATTAAAGAATAATTAAGCAGGGAGATCGGAATTTATATAAAAAAAAAAACGAAGAAACTAAACAAATTCAAGTACCTTGTGCTATATTGAATAGAAATTTTTCAGAATATTTTTATTTAACACTAGAACTACCAAACCAGTCAAAATGACTGGTACAGAATTTTTTCAAAAAATTCTCCATGTTTATATAAGAGTCATAGAATAAGTATTCTACGTCTATATCAATAAACATAAATCACCCAATCGATCAAATTTTCCGCCGCTTGATTCCCCCTTTTTCAAAGTATTTATTTAATTTATTAAAATATGTTAGACTTGACGCCAGTAGTTCTACTGTTAAAATCAAAAGTATCATGTTCTAGAAAAGAATTTTTCTAGAAAATAAATTTGAATTCCACATTTTTAAGAAAAAACTTAGAACACATATTCGCAGTCTTATTTTTTTTAGAGACTTTCTTGCCTCTAACTAGACGTTATTTAGAAGATTATAAAATTTTTCTTTAGCACTGTACGTCATTAACGCTAGAACTACCAAGCAAGTAAAAGTCACTGGTTCTGAATTTTTTCCGAAAATTCCTCAGGTTTATAAGAGAAACACAGATTATAGAGTCGATCATATTTTCTACCTCTTCACTTCTCTTTTTTCAAAGTACTTATTTAAGATATTGATACACAATAGATTTAGACAAACACCACGAACCAATATCGAACAATGAAGAAGTTCAAACAAATTCGAGTCTCTTGTGCAGTATCAATTTCGAATTATTTTAATGTTGTTAATAATACTGACAAAATCGTCGTACATTAACAACGAATAATAATAAAAACAAACTATACATTCAGCACATATAATTTATTCTCTTTTTTTAATCTTATTAATTTCAAACAATTTATTATGCTTATTAAAATTTCTTGGATCATTAAACACTACCTATTGTCTATTATTAACAAATAATTGTGCATAAAATCAGCACGAAACATCAAGGAATGCTATAATTCAAACAAATCCACATTTCTTGTGCGCCATCAATTTGAAATTTTTTCTCCCGTCACATATCAATGATAAATTGTTCTTCCTTTTTCCACCGAGCAGATATTCGAACAAAAAAAGCAGCGCAGATGAAGCAAGAGATAAATGTAAAGAGCATAAATTTCATTCGGCTCGGTAATAAGGCTGGCAGTAATTAAAAAGTAATTATCTCAATGCTAGCCGTTAACCGACCCCGTATTACATTGATTGTAGTAATAAATAGCTGATTATCTAATCAACTGCATTGCGCATTCGCTGACATGATTTTAAGGCACTTACACGCGTAATCGCACTTCGTAGATTTTTCTTGCACTATCTGCCACGTTCTCGTGTAAAAGAGCTTTACACGAAATTTCCAATGTAATTGGCAAAATGTAATGAAATGCAATGCATCCGGAGATAAATTAATCACTAGGGAAAGAGAGAAAATTTTAATACGCTCTTAATGGAGTACCGAGTCGACATGTGTAATTTTTTATTTATTTTTACTTCTGCTGGCTTCAATAATAAAATTCAAAGTAGAGAAATAATTTGTTAATTACCAATTACACAAGATTTGCTATAATTACATCAGGAAATTAATTAATTATCTAATCGATATTACTGCGCCATCGTTGGTACGAATTTGTTTATATTTGCAGTTATGTCTATAATTTTTCATTGCATTGTTCAACGTTAAATTTTGATAACACGTTTGCATGAAATTTTACGTGATAAAAATAGAGAGAATGAAAAACGAGTGCAATAGAGGTTTTGTTATGAGTAATGTAATAACGTGAGATACAAGCCTGGTATAATTTTTATTATTGTATACTCTCACGTAGAATTTTAGAGGTTTGGAAATTTGAAGTTAATTATTTTTTATCATGTTTTCGTGTATAGTAGAGATGCTATGAAATATGAGTTTCATTATTATTCTAATGAAATTTTAAGCCCATAAATGTTTCGTAATACTCGCTTACTGTTATTTCAAAATATTCCATGCCACCCTCGGGCAGGTATTTCGCGAGAGAACGGGATAAAAACAATTTCTGATAAAAATCGATGGTCATTGCTACGGCAGAATTTGGTGTATAAATTTTTATTTAACTTCAAATTATTTTTAATCAATTCCATAGTATCCATGATAATCTTTGTATTACGAATGTGTATAAATACCGGATACATTAAATAGTCAAAACAATGGGTTGCAAGAAATCAACGAAATTGAAGGAACCAATTATACTCCATTGAGTTATTTTAAAATTTTTAAATTTGGAAAGAAATTAATTAAATACGATTTGCTGGTTAAATTTCTTTGACTTTGTATTTATCATTTTGCTTTTATTCTGATATATTTAATTTCTTTGATTTCAACGAATTTATTTGCAATTATTAAATGTACCGAAGAGTTGAATTATAAATTAACGTAAAATACATTATGAATAAAAAGAATATCATGAGATAAATACATCGAAGATACATTAATAATTATATAAATATTCAATGGTAAATACGTCGCAGCAATACGTACATCCTGATAGCAACGAATGGATATTATCATGACTCATTTATGTCTACACATTTTTTCTACGTTTTCAAAGCATTTGCTATTTATTTCAATTAAATGCATTTCAATTTCGATATTAATAATCGTCCAGATGGGCGTTATTTGAGCCCTGTCGTATATAATTGTTTATCTAATCAGCGAAGCTTTGTATCAATGTTGCGCATTTAATACACTTAAATAGATAGTGTTTCCTTATATGCAGTGTACTTAGATGGTATAATACATCTCAAGATTGTATTTGATCCACCAAATGCATTATGTTATCGCACTTGCGTCTTATCGATCTACCTCACTTCGGGACAACGTGATATATTAATGTCGAGTCATATTACACTAATCACTGATAAAAGAATACTTGATAAATTGTACGTTTATTGCAACCAGTACATACATTATAATTAAGTGGATTTTATTTTTGCAACTTTCATACAATACTCCTGGGATAATAAAGTAAATAACTCTGCAAAAAAAAGGTAAAAGATACATAAATAAGGTATAACATGGTATGAGTGTATGAGAAAATACAAAAAAATATAAGAAAAGATATGCGAAAAAAAATAGAAGAAAAACTACGTTATATAGAAACGTACTTCAGCTATAGCTTACTTTTTTCTTGAATACACAGGGTGTCCTAGATTTTAATGTTCAAACTTTGTCAGTATATTCTGTGACACTAAAAAAGAAAAAAATGTTATGTAAACATGGGTTACATAGAGCTTTATTAAAATGTTATAACTAAAATACAGAATAGAAGTAATATAGGAATAGAACAGCAATATTTACATTCATGTGCTATATTTACATTACTTTGATGTGCTTATGTAAGCTGTTTTTACTATCTGAGGTTACTTAAGACTGAATGTAATTTTCGCAAGTAATAACTATTATTAAGTGGTTGGAGTTCATATTGAAATTCCACGAGTATTTTCGAATCGAGAATCATGTATTGCCAAGAACGGTAGACATTCCGAAATGAAGTATTAATTAACACTAGAACTACCGGCCTCAAATCTATCATATTTTAATCAATTAAATAAGTAAGTACTTTGAAAAAGGTGGAATCAAGCGGCGGAAAATTTGATCAATTGGGTGATTTATATTTATTGATATAGACGTAGAATATTTATTCTATGACTCTTATGTAAACTTGGAGAATTTTTGGAAAAAATTGTGTACCAGTCATTTTGACTGGTTTGGTAGTTCTAGTGTTAACTATGGAAATGGCGATGTCAAGTAAATAGTAGATACATTGATCTATTCGAGCTAATACTTGCAGTAACATGAAGTCGGTTACTATTCCTATATTACTTCTACTCTGTATATTTATTATAACTTTTTAATAAAGCTCTATATGACCCATGTCTACATAACATTTTTTTCTTATTTAGTGCCATAGAATATACTGAGAAATTTGTATATTAAAACCTGGGACACCCTGTATGTTGTAGTAAATACTGTAGCTATTTCATGGAAGACTATGAAGATATGGTTGAATATGAGAAGTTGTCGAAATGGACAAAAAAAGGGTTTCGCATTCATCGTATTAGACAAACAAATAATTCTAGGAGAAATAAATGGAAGAATAAATTGCAAGGTTATCGCAAACAAACATAGGCGCTATAAAATAAAAAGAGAATAAAAATGTAAGTAAATATACCAAAAAATCAAAGTTAACGTGACTAGAGAACTGAGTAAGAAATAAATTAATGATGAAAATGCGAGGTGATTATTAATCTAGAAATAAATATACATGTTATTAAAGCACACACTGCGATAACAATGGAGATAAAATAAAAATCTCGGACAGCAAAATCAACGTGTTCTCTCGCATTATATTTAAACGCTTGTATTGTTTCGTCAGTTTTACAAATCACTTTTGTTCTTTTATTCACCGTGATATTCATGAAATGAAAATAACAAGAGGCAACGCGGAGGAGAAAGAGGAATGAAGTTTTGTATATAACCGCGTTCTTTCATATTAAAGTTACTCGACCGCACATAAGTATTTGTCCATCTATTTGTCAACGTGCTTTCCCTCATTCCTCAAATATGAGACAAATTCTTCAAAAAACTATTAGGTAAATTTTAACATTCTACCCGTTTTCTTACAGGAATTTTTAATTCCTCAAATATTTCTATGTAATGCCATTTATTCTGCAATACATTTACGATAATTTTCTGTCATTTTTCTAATTGGTCCTATGAGCCTTCTTTTGTCAAATCTTAACTTTTTTAAATTTAATTGATACTTTTTAAGGCATTCTTCGGGAAATATGGTTAAAACATTCTGGAACACTTTATTAACACTCGAACTACCGGCGTTAAATCCACTATATTAAAAAATATTAAATAACTATTTTGAAAAAAGGAAAATTATGAAATGATCGATTTAGTCATTGAATTAAATAGAAGGTATGATCGATTTAGTAATTCGTGTTTTATAAAATGGCCTGCCAAATTTTTCTCTGGAAGAAGAAGAATCACAGTGTAAAAATAAAAATAATTTCTGACAATCACTGCAAAACAGCACCACTAAAACAGACTGTTTAAAACACATTTAATTTCAAAATCACGCCAAATATCTAAATCGAATGCAAAAAGACTTACAATTTCAATAAACCCCCAAATGAAGATCATGGAACTTAATGGATTACTATTGGGTTGTTCGGAAAGTAATTTCGTTTTCTTCGGTGAGAATGAAAGACGATTTTCTTGTAGTCCATAAATATTTTATTGAATTACATATTCTCCATTTTGTTCTAATACCTTTTGTCATCTTTCTGGGTATAGTATGATTCGACGCTCATAAAAGTTTTGATCTTTGCTGGCAAAAAAAACCAAGACATTTTTTATGTCCTCATTCGAAGTAAAGGTTTTGCCGTTCAAAAAATTTTGCAAACCAGTTTTGGCACTAACGTTCTGTTAATTCGTCTTCTCCATACACATCGAATAATTTTTTTCTTGCTTGAACAGCATTTTTACCTTTTCGATAGTAAAAAGTAAAATATGGCGAAAATGGTGCTTTCGACTTTCACATCTTTAATAGGACACCAAACAAAAACTATTATATAGAATCAAAGAAATTTTTTCACAAAAAAACGTTGCTACATCAACAGTCAAAATATATAATAGCAATATGAATTAAGAATGAAGTCGGCTGTGAAAAAAATATAATTAGGTATGTCCTCCGTTGGGAAAAAACGAAATTACTTTCCGAACAACCTAATATATTTAAATATACCTGATTTAGCAGGCGTTGATCTAGTGTTAAATTCATTTGAATTTCAGTGCTCACATTTATAAATCCGTTTATAAACCATTTACAAATTAGTCTGTCCAACGGACACGTGAAAGAAGTAAGTGGAAGAGACAGAAAGCCGGGAGGACATCGAGGATAAAAAGTACAAAGGATAAAGTAAGATCTTTGTAGGTATGTGCAATACATTTCGGCTTTATTCGTCTCGTATATTTTTAAGCTCTTCCATTCGCCCGGAGAAATATTTAACGTACGTCGATCGCCGTACGTTCGAGTGAACGAACAGGTTTTCGCTCGTTATTTTAGATTAGCGCGAATCAGCCGAAGAAAGCTGCACGGAGTGTGCATGACTTATGCATACCGAAATCAAGATATCGTAGACCAGGCAGAACGAAAGGGATGCTTCGACTGAATTCGTACAAAACAGCTAATGAAGAAACGTACTCGACCTCCCGGATAACGTAATCGGGAGTTACGATTATATGTTTCCCAATGCTACGACTAATGTTTGCACGGACTCCGCGTGAATGCTGATACTCGTAATAGTGAATTAATGATATCATTTGTGTAAATCGATGTTAATATTGGTGTTGCGAGGTTAGTGATATTAATATTAGGGATAGCAATATTAACTGCGGCAGATGACGCCATTGGTTCCGTGGTAGCACTTAACGATTAAGTGTTATTGATGAATGATAATTTAAATTGTAATTGGTATTTTATGGTGAATAGAATTTTAATATTGATTGGTTAAATTATTATGTTCCATTGATTGTTTTACGTTACTTGCCTAGAATGATATTACCGAACATTTTTGGTAACAGTTTGGAGATACTAACACGTTGACTGTCATGGCGGTCACCGGTGACCGGCACTATTAACACTAGATTTACGGAGCCAATTTGAGTGATTCAAAATTTGATTACTACATATATAATATTGTTACGAAGCACATATATTGGTTGGTTAAATTTTTAATAACAAATCTTTCATTTCAATTAATTTGGAACTATTTTCTGTGCAAAAAATTTCAATTTTCTTGTATGATTCAAATTGGCTCACTTCAGAAAAATCGCTATATCAACATTCGTAAATCTAGTGTTAAATTTCATGAAATTTTATGTAACTTTTAAATTGCAATAATTATGAATTTTCGAACATATCGAATACTTAAATATAGGCGTTAAAAAGATAAACGTCTGCCGAACATTTATGTACATATTAGTACCCTTAAAAGTTTATGCTTTATAAATATGTGATTTTAATAGAAAAAGTTTCACGTCAGTAGAAATGATGATTGTGTGTGGCTTTCAACGTGTTAGTATTGTTGTTAGTTATTAGTGTATGCTGATTGGAGCAGTTCTGTGAATTTAAATAGAAATAAGTTTTTCAAAATTGACATTACTGCTTTAATAGCAGTAAAATTCATACCGCTAATGTTTTAATCTTATACTAATGGTTTATGACAAATATCATTAAATTACTGTCAAATATTACAGCAAGACTTTCTTATTAGCACTATGACGTTAATTGTTATTATTACTGTTCATTGAAATAACGAAGTAAAATGGTATTAATATTCAGTAAAATAGAGGAATAAAATAGTTAAGTTAACTGTTAACATTATAATGTTGATAAGAAACTGATATTGTCATTTTTAGCAGTGGTTTAATAATATTAATATTATCAAACATTGTTAATAGATGCTAATTAAATTCATTGAATAAATGTTCACATTGTTAGATCAGTACCGTTTATTAACGAAGTAATGATAGATATTCATATTATTAGAATTTTCAAGATGATAGATATAATAATGAATATTTAAAATGATTAAAAATTTAAAGTATCGTAAGATCTAAGTATTTTTATCAACAGTTAATTAGATTTTTAGCTTAAATTTTGATGTTGATAACTCAATTTTAACATGCAGCGTTAATCAGCAATAACTGATTAGTAATAGGATAATATTAACAATATTTCGCTGTCAACGTAACAAGTATGACTAAATACTCAGTAATTAATTATAGCGCAGAATCATTACGATATATTCGATGAAAGCACTTTGACAGCTAACATGTTAGCAGTGTCAAATTAATTTTTGCAGAAGTAAAAGACCATTTTTGCATTGCTTCGTTGATGCGATGCAATCACTTCATAAATTAAATCGACTGCTTCAGTGATGAGTACGCAGAATAATTTTACAACAAATTCAACATCTTCCTGATGTAATAAAAGTTTTTTCTTAACACTGATATTTAATATCACTGTATGTATAATAGAATACTTTTTAATTAATGAACGAATAATAATTACGATGGACAAGCTATATTTGTGGAGCAATGTTTAAACTTATTTTTATAAATTATTCAAATTATTTACGTTCACTCATATAACTATGTTGATCATTATTTGTTACGAGTTGTTTGCACAAAGATAATTAATTCAATCCAATTACACACTGCGCAACCTCTTTTCATGCGTAATAATAAACAATTACGTATTAAAGAGACATTGTACTAAATAATTATCGTTGGTTCGTTATAATAAGCGCTGATGCAAAGCGAAATAATTATTAAACAAATACTCGTAAAACAAGGAAACATATAACAGCATAAAATTATCGTAGCAATTTGTAATTATTAATAAGCTTGCACATGTTTCGAAAACATTATTCATTAACGTTAATTATTGTATTTATTTGTAATTTCAATTGAGCCTCGCCTTTTGCAAGGAAATATAACAATCTTTCGTTACGGGCAAAAAACTTAATGAACTCTTAATCGAAGCACCATTTTAAACTTTAATATGTGCGCTTTATTACATTATCTGCAAATGTAATAATTCAATTTTATTTGTAGAAATGCATATCCTGGGAAAAATTGCAAATATCGCTTCAAACTAAGTTTTCCATAGAATGTCTGGTGTTTTACGTGTTAGGTGTCAACCAAAACTTACAACTTGAACCTGAATTTCATGTCATTTCATCTTTTTTAATCATCATTATCGACAGACGTATCGACAAAATATTTTTTTTCCTCGATAAAATTAAAACCCTGGATATATTAAATATCATCACGCTTTTTAGAAACTTTTAGCAAATCTATGACATTTATTTTTCGTGAAAAATTTATTTGTCGTGTCAGAAGTTTGCGCGAAATAAATTCGATGAAATAAATATGCGGCTGTGGATGATAATTACTTTTATAGTTACACGTTTCCTTGGACTCTGAATAAAATACACTATCCTCGTATATGAATCAAAACTTGTTTACACGATTATACTTTGTCCTGTGTGACATCTAATTTCCTGTTTTATTGGTGCATCGTTACATTAATCGCTGCAGGATTGTTAATTAAGTTGCATCAAACTGTCGCTAGTACTTTTAACACGTCGAACGCCACTGACATTTCTCTGGTATCATTTCTATTGAATTGATACTTCTTTTATTAAAATCCCATTTGTATAAGACTGAAACTCTGAAGACACAAATGGATATATATTCAGCAGGATTTTATCTTTTGAACGTCGATATTTAAATACTGAATGTGTTAGAAAATTCATAAATATTATAATTGAAAACTCGTATGAAATTTCATTAAATTTAATAGCGTCAATCACCGGTGAACCCCATGGCAGTCAGAATGATTTCATTTGCACGCATTCGTTAATCCTTTCTTTAATAACGCCTCTCGTAAATGACCATTTTATTGCAATTTCTACACAAAATGGAAATAAAATTTTACAGACTCTTCTCTTTTATTCACTAGGCCGTGTAAAATAACGCTGGCCTACCTAAATTAATAGCCCGTTTCTTTTGTATTTTTTATTTTTACAGACACAATAAAAGCGTTTGTTCGTTCGTATTCGTTATTGTTTTCGATCTACGAGCTTTCAAGTTATATCCTTTATTTGCATGATTTATTTAACCGTGGGCATAATTTAGCAAGTTTAATAGACATTTATTTGCAGCACGACTGTAAACTGTTTTACTTATTACGATGTCGAATTTGTATAATAGGAAAACGATGGGTGCCATTTGAATTGGAATTTTATACCTTTTGGTATTCGTGTTGATTAAACACTTCCGATTTTTGCATGAAAGAGGAGAGGCGGTTTAAAAGGAACTATGTAATTGATCGTTATAACTACGATTAACAAAATAGGATCCGATGTACTCTGGTAAATGTTAATGAACTGATGCACGATTTATATGTTTAGTTGTACATATTATTTTTTTATTCTCTCATTTTATATTTTTTACTGCTGTGCAACGATTTACTGTGACATTCTATATTGTTTTATGGATTTTTGGTATTTGTGATGATTGTATGTGCCATCTAAGCTAATATTATGATTTTTTAATTGAAAAGAAAAAACATTGATTATTAATACCGATTCTATAATTTATTACCGATGTTATACAATGAAGAATTATAATAATATTTATTCACCAGCTCTTTTTAGAAAAATCAGGCAAAGCTCTAAGGTATTTTCTGACCCTTAGTCAATTTTTCACACTGGAGCTACCAGCGTTAAATCTATTATATTTTAATACATTAAACAAATACGAAAATGAGGAATTAATATGCGGAAAAGATAATTTATTCAGAAATTCATATTTTATAAGACGGGCGTACAATATCTACTCTATGATTCGCATATAATCTTGAAACGACTTTAGAAAAAGGAAGAAAGTGTAATTTTGACAACCTCGGTAGTTCTAGTGTTAATGTAAAAAGTAAGATAATTTTTTTACTTTTCTTTATAATAACTTTGTTGAGAATAATATGTGTTTACTGTAAACAATTTGTCTCGCTTTGGGTTAGAAATATCCTCAGGGACAGATAAAGTAATAATATGTAATATTTTCATATTTTCATATCATATATTTTCATATCAAGACGAATAAATTAAGTAATTGAACATGTAGTGTTATTAGTATAATCAATTGCTTTTAAAAGCAGTGTTATTGTTAGAAGCAAAAAATGCTTGTATAACTTCCATAAATCCGCTTATTTAAATATTACTACGCCATTTCGCATGACAACGTTATTGGGAAGAATGAATTTGTTATAAAATATGATCTCGCATTTTCGTTATTTCTGTAATGAAACTGGTTAAAACTACATTTGGTGTGACGTCATATTACTTACTTATTGCGACAGCCATTACAAGAATTTACGGTATAATTCAGGTAAAAACAGTTTACAACACGATATTACTCACGATAACAAATGTTCCTGGTCAAAAGTCATTAAGTGATTAGCTATGTATTTTTAACAGTGTATTATCGAGAAACTGAATATTTTAACTTTGTAAGAATATTTTTGTCAAAAATGTTTTCATCTTCCTAGAAAAAATAGCAAAGTTTTTATTCAATTATATGATGAAAAGAATTAAATCTGCAATCAGGATTTTAAATACTGTTTACCAATTTGCGTTATTAATAAGTGAAAAAGGTACATCAACGTGCCGTAGAATTTCCGATAATGAGCACCGATTAAGTGATGAAAAACCGGTGACTCAAGTTTGCAAAAAGAGGCAAGAATACAAAGGTACATCGAATAAATTTCAAGTAAAACATCTCCATAAAATATATCTCCATCGCCTCATTTATTCTCACTTAATGAATCTACTAAAGTATTGTTCATTATCCTATAAACAATAAATCTTCGAACCAACAGAGGAAAAAAATATAAAAAAAAAGGAACGTTCACTTTAAACGCTAGATTATTCAGTTTCAAAAGTCTCGAAATATCTCGTATTCTAAATAAATCTGCAGTTTACAAATTCATGAGTTCTCCAAAGATTTTACGTGTTACTTAAAATCCCGCTTCCTTGGGTATTAAAAGGAGACAACTTTCACGTACAACGAGAAGAGTGGAGATTTTGTTCTGCTAAATAAAAATAATCTAAACGCCAAAGCCCCCCAAGCATTCCATTCGACGTGGAACGAATAACAAGTCCACTTTAACGAGACCCGAATATTTTGTGCTAAAAGAGATTACGGTTTGAACGTTACTCTTTGAAATATCAGAACGATAGTCATTGACGCGTCACGATACACCATGCGAATGCGCACGAAATAAAAACAACCGAGTGCACACGGTCTCTGATATACATAAGTGCATTTGCGGTCGTACATAACCCACTTGAAAGTACAATCACGTGCAGAAGCCAAAGAGTTGTTCCCCGCAGCTCTATGAGAGGGGGTTACGAGAAAAAGAGGACGTTGTTTTGCTACACTGTTTCGTTCTGCCTTTTTCCTTTCTTTTTGTGTCTTTCAACTTTAACTGCTGTGATCATTTCTCCTAAGACTTACAGTATTAAGAGGATTCCAAATTAGTTGAGCTATGATAAATTAAACGATAATTTAGAACGAATTATCCAGGGTTTATGATCAATTTGGATACGGGCGCGTTGGTTTGAAGTTTGAGACTTTTTTTGGTTTCCTATCGGTACAGTCCGACAACTTAAAGATGGCTAGAGAGTAGCGGGGTCACTCGTTTTCAATTTTCTATTTCTGCTATTTTGTTTTTGGAGTTCCCAGGCCCATTCTTCTAAATTAAACACTCTATATTGTTGTTTAATTTAGCAGGCTGGGTTTGAGAATTCCAAAAACGAAATGGCAGGCATAGAAGATTCAAGAGAAGATGCTCCGTCGCTCCTTAGCCATCTTTCAATTGTCGGACTGTATCAGTCCCTATAGTCATTTCACCTAGGAGCTGTTGAATTAAATGGGTTTGAAATTATGGTGTATTACGTGTGATAGAATTTCTTCGGGAATATTTTAGTATTGAGTGATTCACACACTATTAACCCTCTACTATATATATAGATGCTTTATTTAACTTAAAGTAATTATACATGTGAATAAATGAACTGCGCTTCTCGATTACTTTTGCAACACTGGGGCCTACCCCGTAGAACGCGTCGCTTATGCCCATTTCACGCCCTCTATTTTTTTTTGTTCATTTTCCTGTAGGTCCCTTAAAATTCTCTAGTTAATCCGCGTTCAAAACGTACTTGTCAATCGTCTAACAACATGGTAATTTAATACACTTTTCTCAGGGGTGACGATAAATTTGAATTCAGGCCCATTGTTTGGAAGTTTGTAATTTTTTTTGGTATTTTGTCGGTTTTACTCCCTATAGTCATTTAGCCTAGGAGCTATTGTATTAAATGGGTTTTAAACTACTGAAGTTATAACGCATTCTATGATAACTTAGGTCAATTTTCTCAGAGGTGACGATAAATTTGAATTTAGGCCCTTTTTTGGAAGTTTGAAACTTCTTTCAGTTTTTTATCGGTTTCAGTCACTATAGTCATTGCGCCTAGGATCTACTGCATTAAATGAGCTTCAAACTACCGAAGTTATCGTGCATTACATGATAACTTATGTCAAATTTCTCAGGGGCGAGGATAAATTTGAATTCAGGCCCATTGTTTGGAAGTTTAAAATTTCTTTTGGTATTTTGCCGGTTTCACTCCCTATAGTCATTTAGCCTAGGAGCTATTGTATTAAATGGCTTTTAAACTACTAAAGTTATAACGCATTCTATGATAACTTAGGTCAATTTTCTCAGAGGTGACGATAAATTTGAATTTGGGCCCTTTTTTGGAAGTTTGAAACTTGTTTCAGTTTTTTATCGGTTTCAGTCGCTATAGTCATTGCGTCTAGGATCTACTGTATTAGATGGGCTTCAAACTACCGAATTGAGATCAATTTTCTCAAGAGTGACGATAAATTTCAATTTGGGCCCATTGGTTGAAAATCTAAATTTTTTTTGTTATTTTATTAACATTGAACGCTATAGTAATTTTACCTAGGTTCTACTATCTACTAATTTACTGGGTCCCAGGATTCTAGGGCGAAATAGGGGAAGATTGTCGCTCGTATCGCCTGTTCCTATCATATCGGCCTTTAAAACCTAACTTCGGCGAATGACAACTGAAAACTAAACACTTATTTCCCAATGTACGACTTTTTGAGCCAGTCACGCATTATAATCGAAAATTACATTAGAAAGAGGGATGTCTATCCATCAGGTGAATTGAAACAAATCCGCATGAAGTGACTTCTTTCTCTGGGCCAATAATAGATCGGTTCTGTACCATTGAGATTATGCTATATATGTCATCCAAAAAAACCTACCCAGATGCGATGGGGAGAATTTAAATTCCATTGTCCACTGTTAACCTCTCAACCCATCAAAAACCTTTTCCCTTTAACGTTGATCCTATCAAATTTTCCATATCGCTAAAATGTAATAACTTGTAACACGGTATTCGCTGCAGTGGCCATCCTATAACCCAACAGAATCCGATAACATGAGCCTCTTAGTGAGTAAACAGCTTGGGCTAAGCAAATATACTCGAAGAGGTTTGTTGTACATAGACGGTGGGCATTAATTAATTCGTATGTTTCGTCGAATTATTTGTTATTCACGTTCGGCCATGCAGAAAGTGAATAACACTTTGAATAGAATCGATTGGTTACGTTAAACTCTTGGAAGTTCGGTGAAGAGGTTACGTGCGAAGTCGTAAATGAGTTTAAAAAGGAATAAAACTTGGAACGAATACAAAACGTGTCGGACGAATAGTTTGAGGTGAAAGTTGCACGCGTCGAATGAACTTTTAACGGTAAGGATTGTAATTATTTGATGGCTTTATGGCTACTAATTAACCATAAGTATTACATAACTTCATAATTGCGTGCACAATTCCTTCATGCGATGAATAGGCACGGTCGTGGTAACTAATAATTATGCGAGTATTATTAATACTATTCGCTGAAATTGCCACGTTGTAATTGTCGAGAACGTCCCATTTAATTAAATAAGAATACTCGACGTTCATGGCGGACGTGCATTAACGCAATAAAGTAAATACGAAGACTTTAACGAGACCTTCCGCTTTATCGACTACTCCCTACGATAAGTGTATCGTATTTCCTCGGAAACGAACAGTTTCTAAGTATACCGTTAACTTTTTCGTGCTATTTTATACTTTTATTTCGGGAGAACTGTCTTATAATGAATTATAAAACACTGTTGACGTTTTCATGCGCAAACTGAGAAGCGTAAAGTCTATTTTCACTGACTTTTATCGAACACGTATGCCTTGATCGATTAATGTCTCAAATGAAAGGTTTTAATTATTATTAACACATTGCGTACGGCATTCTGCTGTTTCAATGTGTTCGCAGATTTTTGAGCGCTCCAGAGATTTGCTATATTTTATATATCCGATTATTTTGTACTCTTTTGGAAATTCAATATACATTTATTTCGCTAAGTGTTTCTCAGAAGAATATTCAAAGCTACGTTGCCTTAGTAAAGTAGCAAGAAGTCTTGAGTAGTCGGTTTGCCAAATACGAGATATCTTATTACCCGTAGGTGTTAATTTTAAGTAAAGGATTGTATGTAATGAAAACTTAAAAAAATTTCTTTCAAAAGTTTCGATTTTTTTAATTAATTAAGTAGGATTTATTAATATCTACTTAGATAAGTACATTGTTCGATGATAATACATAGATATGTGTAATCACTTATCTATATGGCCTTTGAGAATAATTTTTCAAACAACAGCATGATTTATTAAAGAGAATTTACCCGAGTAATTTCAAGACTTAAAAACGGTGTCATATTTCAATAGATGGCAGACTAATCTGTTCTCTTATTTTACACGAATCATGATCAATTAATTTGTCGAAGCTTCTTAGCTTCGAAATCACGTATTTTAAAAGTACACGTATATATCTTTGTCCTGATAGTGCAATAACTAAGTGACATAGCATAATATTTTTATCAGGCACGTGAAGTTGTTATGGAATAGTCCACCGAGCTCGGCTCAATATCAAATTTATGAAACAACAATAAAGAACGGTGCTGCGAAAATCCCATTTGTTTTCTAGGCCACCATATTTCAGACTTTATATAAACTGGACTTTTTATATTAACTTATATCGTATCTGTTTTAAATACGGACATATTATTTTATTTTTCACATATTTTAAAATAATTCTAATATAAATAATAATATTTTAAATCACTAATACAAGTGTAAGTAATTATATTACTGCACATTGTAATATGAAGACCCTGCTTAATAATAAACAAATAAATAATTATAATTGACAATACTCAATATAAAAATTCAAAATAATTAGAAATTTCTCATAAATAATTTTTGTATAATGTATAAATTATCAATATCCAGAAAATGAAATTTTGCATAAACCCTCTTCACTTTTCCCGTCGCATTTGTCCAGGTGGCCATTTAAGACGTCCTTTATTCACAGCTACGAGCAAGCAATGTCGAGAGAAAGTCACGAAACGTAATCGAATCAGAATTTTATGACTCATCACGTTATATTGTATTACAGTACAAAGCGGTAAATAATAACCGGAACAAATCTCTAATGCGTTCAGTAATTTGATATTAGTCCCATTGTATGTTTCCCTCGAATTAAAAAATTTTACACGATAGAATTGTAACTTTTTTGTAGAATGTTTACATAAGCAGTCGACGCGTGGAAATAATCGTAAAGATGAATTCCTTTTTTATCATATTATCTGCTCGTTTCGCGTGTTTCCTTAATTATCGCAGGTTCTCAACTTTCCTTTGATGCAATGGCAGAAAAATATGTGCAAACACATATTTACTAATAAAAGGTTCTGAAAAATTTTTAACTGATATTTTCACTAATATAGTATACAATTTTATTGGAAAATTAAATTGTTATTGGCATTTTGTACATCTGTTTACATATGTAAATGTGTAGATTGGTTGTTTTATTGATTTATTAAGATAAAAATTCATTGTATCTAATTAACAAATTATGTTATGTTTACTTTAATAAATTAGTGAAAAGTATTCAATTTTATTTTCGTGTCTCACCATTTTTTCACTTTAATATGGTTATTTTGTAGTAATTTCTTTCTCTCACGGGGATTTCTGATGAAAAATTCCAATTGAAATATTTTGAATTGTGTAATAAATACCTTATTCTTTGGAACTATCAGAATTTGTTGAATTTTATATTAGTTTATTGCAACAAGTATGCCGAAAATATTTCATTTGTTGTACTGTTATTCGTATTGGTAAGATCAAGTGAAACTTTAATTATGAATAGAATGCAAATGTTAAAAATGAAAGTGACTGCATATTCAATACTGCATTCCTTATTTTACATTAGAAGTTTTCAATATCATTGCTTCATTATTACAGAAAATATTATTCCATTTTGTAATACTAATTATCAGCGATTTTAACTGATTCAAAATGTAAACGGAAAAGTTTCGGATTTAAATGTGAACGACGACAGATATACAATTCGTTACACAAATTCTGAATAAAATTTCAAACAATTAACTTTATACATAAACACTTATTCTACTCAGTTTTCTACTGCATGATTTTCGATTTGAACTTTCGCAATTACGTAATTTAATCAAAGCCTCCTTCGCTACGTGTTACAGCTGCCTTTAACAATTGTCTGCCGAATCTGCGATAACAGACGTTGTAGTCTGACATAATGTTGCATTTTATACTAAAATTACCGAAAATTAATCCTAAGATTAATCAACTTATTAATTTCGATTTTACAGGATAAACTTATGAAATTAAGAGAATTTCCTCATTACAAATTTACATAATTTCTATATAAATTGGCCCACCTCGTTAAAAATACTTTCTATTCCAATTTTTATATTAAATCTATGCCAAAAAAAAACTATAGATCCATCAATGTCGTTAAAATTCCTGAGTTTTTTTAATTAGTCTCTCCTTTGATTGGCTGTGACTATCACATAAAATTTCATCGATTAAATTGATTCATTTATTTTCTAACTTTATTCCCTTTCTTTTAAGACACTTATCAATAAATAAGCATAACATATTTCATAACAAATAGATCCAGTAAGAATCGGTACATCCAGTGTTAAATTATTAAGAACTTAGTGGTACATTATATCCCACTTATGTTTTTTAACGTCGCAGAAATATTACACGATGAACTTTCACCGAATTCCAATAACAGAAACACTAAATAAATGTACAAATTCAATACGAAACAATTTTACCAAATTGATTTTGATAAATCACTGAAAAAAAAAAGAGAAACAAGTTAAATTCTGAAGGAAAAATTTCAAACGGAAGTTGAGAACACCTGCGATATTAGGCGTTAGATAATCATAAACACAAAAAAGCATACGTTCCCCTATACTAGCGACACTGTTCACGGCTTTATTTACTCAAACGGTATTTGTACACATGGCACGAGGTTTACCACGATAAAAATGCAGGTGGAAAGTTCGTATGTGCGATTAGAGTGGATAGAAACGACTGAAAATCGAAACCCAAAGTAGCCACAAATTACGATGCATTTGAAATCTGTGAAACTTATCCGTGTGTCGTATCAAATAATAGTTTCATCAGTAATCAGAGCAAAGGCTTCAAGGTGGCTGTTTATTTGCACGTTAACACGTAGTATTCTCTGTATAGCACAGTGTAGATTTTATCGCATGTACCGGGTGTCCCAGATAAATATTCCAATGGAATATTCGGATTTTTTTTTTCTTTCTGTTTTTTGAACTTTTTGGGCTTTAAGTGCTTTGACGATTTTGATTATGATCTATAGTTTACGTAATTTCTAAAAAATCGTGACTGTAATATATTAACGCTAAAATTATTAAGCCAATCCAAATGAGACATATAATTTTTTTTTTAAATTTTCGAATTTTATAGGAAAACCGTAGAATATACATTTCAAAAGTATTTATTTGATATATTGAAATATATTAGATTTAACGCCGATAGTTCTAGTGTTAATTCTAGATCTGATGATTAATTCAATATAATCGAAACTGCGAAATAAATATGTTAGAAAATGAGAAATGGGGGAGGCAAAAAATTTCATCGATTTAATCGCCCACAGTTTGTAAAATAGACTTTGCAAGAAGGATCTTGAAACTTGAAATAATCAGAAATTTCAAAAATCTTAACAAAACGCTTGGAATAGATCAATTTGACCATCTTGGTAGAACTAATGTGAAGTAATAATTTGGGAGAAGTTTTCAAAGAAGAGGTGGGATTTGAACTCATTGTATATCTGTATTTCAATTCTTTGTTATTGTCTTTTTAACTTGATGAACTATTATGATTTCATTGCAGGAAGTAATGAACTTTCTCTGCAATAAAGTGCTTCTAAATGAAATTCATCTCTTACCTGGAAACCATCATTAACATTTATCAATACAATCCCATGCAATTAATTTTCAAAAACGACAAAAAATACAAATTACAAAGGACATAATAAAATAACTGAAGACTTTAAAACTCAATGACGTGAATTCTATAATGACTGACAGAATATTAGTGTTGTTACTTATACAATCAGAAAACCTTTATTGCTATGATTTTCATTTTAGGAAACCTTGCAACTTCATTCCAGGAAGACACAAAGTTACTCTATAATGAAATCTTTGTAAGTGCAATTTATCTCCTATTTTTCCAAGCACAGATTCT
Organism: Cerceris rybyensis; assembly: GCA_910591515.1. Classification (NCBI taxonomy): domain Eukaryota; kingdom Metazoa; phylum Arthropoda; class Insecta; order Hymenoptera; family Crabronidae; genus Cerceris; species Cerceris rybyensis. The sequence goes on from OU342795.1 coordinate 13,634,797, forward strand.
TTATATGAATGTATCATTAAAATTTACAGATGTACTGTCTTCGAACTGATAGTAGAATATATTAAAAAATTTTAATGACAGAAAGTAAAATGTTTCATGTGCTATGGTATGTAAGAAGGGGAAGGGTCGGAAATTTCTGTATGATATTTCTATCATAGCCTCGGCGGATCACAATACATCTAAAATAGTAACTTCTAAGCGAAATAATCATTGGAATTGTAGCTAAAGATTAAAAACAAATGAAACGTCTTTAATTTAATTGAATATAAGTAATAAAACAGATTTTAATAAGTACTTTAATCTACTAATATCTAGTGCCATATTGCAAGAATACTCATTTTAGTTGTAATTGATTTAGCTGGAAATAGTCGAGTTATTTTGACAAAAATAATGAGCCTCAGTTAACCTGAAAAATATTTTTTGACAATTGAATCAAAATGTTTTCAGAGTTATTGAAGTAAATTAACATTAGAACTACCGGAGTTAAAGTTATTATATTGGAATGTATTAAGTATAAGCATTAAAAAAACAGTAATCAAGTGGTAGAAAAGGCCATTAGCTAAGTAATTTAAGTTTCATAAGACAGGCGTGAAATATTTAATGTACAGCTTATTATCACCTTGAATGCCATAGGGGTCACAGGTGACCGGAGCTGTTGAATTCAATGAAATATCACATTATGTAAAATTTATGACATTTACGTATTTTCTAATACATCCAATATTTCAATTTTGCCATTGAAAATTTAAAGCCCCATTGACTATGTATCTATTCATGTTTTCAAGATTTCTGCTGTATAGGGATGCGATTTAAATAGAAAAAGTTTCACTTTAATAAAAATGATCAAACTAGTGAAATGCCGGTGGCATTCAACGTATTAACTTTGGGGAATTTTCTGGAAGCATGAGAAACCAGTAATTTCGATTGTTTCGATAATTGTAGTGTAATAATTCTAAATACTCGATCTAAATAAATCTATAGAATAATCTTTTCCCGCTGTTACTTATTCCAGGCGATTATTAATTTACGAAGAGTATTTACAATCGAATGATTAGAAAATATCCGAATAGGCCGCAGAGTGTTTAACATCGGCGATATCCGCTCAACACATGATACCATGACTTCGATTTTTTGTAATTAATACGAATCACTGTATCGGTGTTCGATTATGTAACATTTATTTTCCGTCTCTATCGCTCCATTCTTTTTTTTCCACTTCATGTATCATCGGAATTCTGTTTCTTCGAACTTTGACCCCCACCTTTGGGTCCTAATTCCCATCTTTAATACTAGATTTTGACGGGACCTTACTTTTTTAAAAATCCTTCTCAAATTGATAGCAAATTAGTACAGTAAAAATTTCTCGTGCATCTTATAATAAATTACTTAACTGATCATATTTTTTACCATCTGATGCATCTTTCGGCAAGATACTTATTTAACACTAGATCTACCGACGAATAATTAAATATATTTAAAACTATTCAAATAAATCTGATCGAGTTAAATAAATGAACAGGCAAAGATCGATTCAATTTTCTAATTCCTGTCTTTAATACTAGATTTTGACGGCATCCTACTATTTTTAAAATCCTTCTCAAATTGATAGAAAATTAGTATATCAAAAATTTCACGTGGATCTTATAATAAATTACTGAACTGATCATATTTTTTACCATCTGATGCATCTTTCGGCAAGATACTTATTTAACACTAGATCTACCGACGAATAATTGAATATATTTAAAACTATTCAAATAAATTTGATCGAGTTAAATAAATGAAAAGGCAAAAGACTTGATCGATTCAATCTCTTACGATCTTCGATATATGCGTTGAAAATTGAAAAAGAAACAGCGTTAGAAATTTCAGGAACATTTTCCAAAAATTCAGAACAAGTCATTCTGACTACCTCGGTAGATCTAGTTTTAATATATTTAAACCTATCAGGTTTAGCGGCTATAGATTTAGTGTTAAAAGCGGAATACTAAACAAAAACGAAACGAGGAAAAGAAAAAAAAATATAGGTCGATTTGTAGCATGAAACCGAGCAAGATAAATTGAAGGAAAGTTTTTATTTTGTTGTGCTTTCGAGGTAAGTACTGCTTCGTAGAAGGATATACATCCGATCTGATCAGTACTCTCCTCGAAACTCTTCATTGAATTATTCAATTATTTTAATCTCCGACATTCTGGCACTTGGACTTGCCCAAGTATCCGATTCGAATTTAATTTATTCGTTATTCGCGTCGAGATGCAATTTATACGCAAATGAAATTTCTTCTCGATTTCTCGTAAGTTAAAAAGACAAGAAGAAAAAAGTGTAAGAAAAAGAATTATGATTTTATGTGGTAACTATATACCTATCGGGTTAAAGTATCCTTTAAAGTACTGTATCGAGTAATGTTTTCTCTGTAACCAGAGCTTCGTTAACACAAGCCTGATCATCCGTTGCACGCTTTCCGTAATATGTACTTCGAAAAGAAATGTTATCCTGTACCCCGGCATGTTTATGTCGTCTTCAAGATCAGATTTCTACGTTTACACGAGGCCGTTCGATACACGAAGAACCGTGTCAAAGAAATCGGGCATCTGATTTCGGTATTTAAATCGCTTGATGAATATTTACATAGCTCGATTGACGAGTTCACTGGTAAGCAAATCGGATGAGTTCTAATTCATTAAAAACACGAGCCAATTTCTTTCTTGTCGCCGTAGGTATGGATTTTATTATGTCCAATGGATAAAGATAAAAAGAGATTTTTGTGAAATGCAGAAGTAAAAGGATGTTAGATAAAATAGTAAAAAATTGAATTTTTCTATTTTTTTCGGCTTTTTGGCAGACAATGCAGATCGACATTTGCAGCTAATAGAATAGAAAATTTTGAAGAAATGCAGAAACTATGAAATTAAAAATATCTGTGGGATATGATAGGATCAAAACATTTCCGCATTAACAGCAAAATTACTGAGCAAGTCAAAATGACTAGTTACCGATTTTTTAAAAAATTTCTCACACTTTATAAAAGATTGAAAGAGCAGATATTCTACGTTGATTTTATAAAGCACAGATTACCGAATCGACCATCTATTGATTGATCTATATCTAAATTATTTATCTCTATCTCTATATCTACATTATTTATCGCTTGATTTATCTTTTTCCAAAGTACTTACTTAACGTATTGAAATATGATCGATTATTATGAAGTATATGATTCATTAGGAATCACTATTTTTTGTTTCATGCCAAAAGGCTAACAATTATGATCATTCTTGTCGTAGAACCTACTGTTTTAACATCTTGACTACCATGAAGGTCACAGGTGCTATTGAAATTCAATGAAATTTTATATGATTCTTCAATTGTAATATTTACGAATTTTCTAATACATATAACATTTAAATGCCAGTGCTCAAAAGATAAAGTTCAGCTGAATATGTATCTATTTGTGTCTTTCATATTTCGGTTTAACAAATATGGGATTTGAATATAACATTTAAATTAATTAATATTGAATAAAATAAATTCAGTAGAATTGACAAATCGAAAGAAATATCAGTGGCGTTCAACCTAAATAGCTTTTTAACTCTGATATGTTAAGATAATACGTATCATATAGAAAAAATGTTCCTCAAATGAACCTCATTTGAACCTTTTACTACCTAACATTTTTAAATGTTATATTATGAATTTAAAAATGTTGGGTAGTAAAAGGCTCAAATGGGGTTCAATATTTCGACTCGGGGAGTTACAGGTTTAAATTAGGAGTGTTAGTATTGAAAAGTGTCATATTAGGTTCAAATAGGTGTAAATACCATGAAAATAGGTTCAATATTTCAACTCTGGGTCCTATTCTATTAAATTCCTTTTCAATTAAAGCGATATCTTTATAGAATAAAAACAGCAGCACTTCATTTTGTCAATACATAGTTTTACTGAATTGAGTGACGTCGGTTATTATAGTCTCCAAAATCGCATTAATTGGTAAAAACCATGGTAACATTCCCAAAACGACACAAAGTCATAATAGTGAAATCTTCAATGTCACAAGTTCCATTAGAAATAATTAAACGATTCGGAAATTATTCAGTGCGAATCGGAATAAAAATAATAGAATAAATCTACAACCTACTGGTTACTTAAACACTCATAAAATCGTTTAAGCACCATAAAAAACTCTCTTTATTAAACAAAAGAGACAGAATGAGTGACTATTTCAGACGAAGTAAAATCACATTTTTATTTAGCACAAAGTTCACGAGGAAAAAAAATGACACCTAAAAGAAAACTGTTTTCTTTTGAAAAAAATGAAAAGAGATCGCATTAGAAAATAATGGCAGTAAAGCTTTGAAATTATATGAAAAAACAAATTGTTTCAGAGTGACTGCTACTTATGAGTCCAAGAATTATTTAAGCGACTCCATTAAGAAGTTCAACAAAGCGAATGCGTTCCAATGCATAAAAGAGATACGGTACTTAGGGTTTACGGTAAAACGAGGACAACTAAAGGAATACTGTGCATCTCCTTTAGCGAATAAAAAGGGAAAAAGCATTCTCAGAAAAATAATACAACCGAAAACTTAGAAGTTATATGATAAGAAAAAAGTATATTATACATATAATCCCACAATGTCCGGGGCTACTTATGAGTCATGGTATTATGACGTAAGTTGCGATATTTCCTAAGAAAGTTTCTTTTTCGACTTCTCGTTGCAGAGAAGTTTTTAATAACGTCCTTAAAGTCCATATTACAAGTAATATCGCTCTCGATGCACCGAGGAGCCAAAGATGGTGGACGATCCTCATAGTTATGGTGACCATTTCTTTTCAATGAAGAATACAAGGCGCTCGTAACTTTCGAAAGTAAAAAGGATACATTTAGTGGAGAAAAGAAAAATGTAAAGTTTTGAACGGGAAATATTGCTGTTTAGTATTAGAAATAAAAGTTAAACGAATAGGCTGTTGTGTAGTACGGATGATAAGGGAATTTGATAAATGATTATCATATCGATTTCACGTTGTTAGATTTAGGGAAACCTAACCTTTTGTGGGAAAATCATTGTAGCAGAAAAGCAAAGAGCAGACTTTTAAAAGCTCTTTTTATGTATGAAGTTTATGAGTTTACTGATTATTTTAGATGTAGGGTGTCCCATAAGTTTATTCATATAGTTAAAATTCCAACAACAATGACATTATCGTATTATTAATTTTATTGTTTGCTCTTGACGTTGAAATATACATTTTCCAAAAATGATAGGATATTTTCGGTGCAAATAATATATTAAACTACTGTTTTCTTTCTAAAACACAGTGAAAATACGGAAAAGTCAAAGATCAGAAACTCAAACAACCAAAGAATTCTTTCTCTTGGATTCTTTCAAAGAGAAATAACATCGAAAGAATATTCCATCTAAAATTTTGTAAGTAAGCAATGAAACTCTTAAAATTCATGTGGAATGTCTTCAAAAGAGCCTTAAGAATCCTTAAGCACAGTTGAGATCACCGTTCGAAATGTGATAGTTTCAAAATTTTTGTGCAAAAATATTGAACAAAGTCAAAGTTTACTATCGAAGTTTTTCACACATCATGTAGACAATTCGAGAAATCAATAAACTTACAGGCACTCCTAAACAGCTAATATTTGATACGTCTAATTAACAAGTTACGTTAAATTAAAAATATTCAAAGGAGGGGCAACTTAAAATCTTAAATTTAATTATTTACCCTCATTCATATTCCATATTGTCAAAGGAAATTCGGAACTTGATATTAAATTCTTTAACAAACATAAGATGCAAACCCTTCAAAAAAGTGAATACAAATTAGTCGCCCACGATTGTTTACTTAATAAAAACTAATTATTATTAATCTCATTGTGAATGCCGATTTGAATTCACCAGCGAAAACATAAATTCGGCACTGCATTAAAAAAAAAAGCAAATGATTCATGCTAATCTCACCGAATTCCGGTGATTTTCTACCCGCTGGAAATTCCAAAACTCGTTCCGTATTTTCCAGAATCGAGAGAACGTGAATGTAACATACCTGAAACAGAGAAGCAGACAAAAAACAGTTAGCTATTAGTATTAATAGATACCGACGTCAGAAACGTCGAGGTAGTATTACAAACTATCTATGATTATGAATGTGGTGGAGGAGTGTTTCGCTGATTAGAACTTCCAACGTGTGTTGGAGTAGGTCAGTGAGAAATAGACTTCTCGATTAGTCCGGATTGCAGGTCACTCAAAAAATACTCCCAACCCAAGACAAAACACCTAGGTTGTTGGATTACTTTTATTTTTCGACTGTTGTCTTCCGGATTGAATATATTTTCGTCCTTGTCTCTCTGTTTCTTCCCCTTTTTCTTGCAGTCTTTTTTAGTTTGGCTCTGCCTCTCTTACAGCTTGTTCTACCTGTCACTTTAACTCAGATACTTCTAGCCTTTCTCGATGTCATTCTCAGCTGAAGAAAGTCTCAGTTTTATCACTTCTTTCCTTGGTCACTCTTAAATGACTGAAAATGACATGTCACTCTTGCTCAGTCACTTTCATTATCTCGTAGACTGAGGCTCTCTCTTGCAATTAATAAAGATATATTTCTTTCTCTCCCTCTTGTTCTCAGTCACATTTAATTTGTGTTTCACATACTACCTCAGATTTTCTCAGTACTTGTTATTCTCAATTTCTCCTCGCTCTCTCACTATTTCTCAGTCTTTCCCTGTTGCTCTCTCCGTCTTTCTCACTCTCTTTTATTGAGAATACTTGTTATTCTCAGTGTCTGTTATTCTCAGTCTTTGCTCACTGCTCTTTCACTCTTTCTCAGTCTCTACCATTATGAGTACATGTTATAATCACTCTTTATTAGGTTCTGTCTCACTCTCTATCTCATTGTCAGATTATCTCAGTAGCTGTTATTTTCAGTTTCTCCTCGCTCTCTCACTATTTCTCAGCCTTTCCCTGTTGCTCTCTCAGTCTTTCTCAGTTTCTCTTATTGAGAATACCTGTTATTCTCAGTTTCTCCTTCACCTTCTATTTCAAATTCTCTCAGTGCCTGTTATTCTTATTCTTTATTAGGTTCTGTTATTTTCAGTTTCTCCTCGCTCTCACACTACTTCTCAGTCTTTCTCAGTCTCTCTTATTGAGAATACCTGTTATTCTCAGTTTCTCTCAGTTTCTCTTTCGCCCTCTATTTCAAATCCTCTCAGTGTCTGTTATTCTCAGTCTTTGCTCACTGCTCTTTCACTCTTTCTCAGTCTCTCCCACTGTGGGTATCTGTTACTCTCAGTCTCTCTTAGCTTGTGTCTCACGTGCTATCTCACAATCAGATTATCTCAGTGCCTGTTATTCTCAGACTCTCCTTGCTGCTTTTTCATTTGCTCCCAGGCCCCCTCAGTGTACGTACCTGTTATTCTCAGTCTCACACAGTTTCTGTCCTACTCTCTATCTTACATTTTCTCAGTAGCTGTTATTCTCAGTCTCTCTTATCCTCCATCCCTTTATCTCTTTCTCGCCGAGTCCCACTTCAGTTATTCTAGTTGTTCAGCCCTCATTTTATAAAAGTTTTCTTGGCGCGACGAAGAAAAACTCTCTGAGTACTATCACCTCGGAATTTTCGTTCAATTTCTTTTTCTCGCGGCGCTTCCTTCAAATTGAGGAACAAATGATAATCGTTAAGAGTCAAATCAGGGACGAATTCAGGACGAAAGTTTTTTGTAAGATGTCTTTGACGACTTTCCCGTCGTTAAGTAGAAATATTCTTTTACGTTAGCTTCCGTTATTTCGTTTTTATTATTTCCTCTCTTATCTTTTTCTACGAAACACTCTTATGACGAACGTATCGTCAAATTAAGAACAATTAAATTGTATGAAATTATTTCGACAAGTTGATGTTCCCTGAAATACTCGGATTCACGACGGATTTGTTAACAGTTTAGGAAAATGGAAGAACCTTTTCACTTTATAGATAGTATCGTCTTAATGTCATTTTAAAATACAAACTCGTGAAATTTGTCGGATATTCCACAAACGTATTTCAAAAGTTAACTCCGTTAAATATGCAACGTAATACTGTAATGGACTTCGTGGTTTTTTTTCATCAAAGCTAGAAAAAAGGGGGAAAAAGAGTTTTTGAAATAATAATAGACTCTACATTTTTAACACTAGGTTTACGGGACGCGTCAATTTGACGCATTTCAAACTTCGAAATGAAATATCTCAAAAACTATAGTATTAATTGCAACCACTTTTTGTCGTAAATTAATCATTTCAACCAAAGAATTTATACACTCAATTATTTTTATCCTAAGCCTTCTAATTTTTAAAATCTGTATGTAGTATACCTATCTCTACGAAACGCGTCAAATTGACGAATTAACTAATTTCACGAGTAGTTTTTATATATTTGCTTTGTTCGTAAAATCATTATTTCAGTTTACTTACTACTACAGTTTTTAAAACATAATGTGCAAAAGATTCTACAGTTATTGTTATTTCAGACAGTCTTCGCTAATTGTAACTTTCTGCGATAGGGTAATCGAATTGGAGCACAATATTTTTTTTTATTTTGGTCAATCCGCCTTTTCTAGCAATATGACGTAAATCCAGGTGATATAGTAAAATAAGATGTTGAGCAAAAGTGTCAAAATCAATGAAGATTGTTGTGGGGACACCTCCGAAGATGACCAATATGAATTACTCTAAAACGAAGATGAGAGTGAAAGCTCCGAATGCATTGAAAGTGGAAAGATAGAAGGATTTTCGGGTAGTAAAGAGGAAAATTTCTTGAAAGTATATCATAGTAAGAAAAGGATGAGTATGTTTTCTTGTTTTGATTCCGAGGATGAGAGGACGAGCATTCCAAGCACATCCCAACATATAATGGATAAAATTGAAATTACAGTTGACAGAACACGGTGGATAAAATTGAAAGCAGACGAATCTGTGAGTAGGCCGCCCATTCATTTGATATTCAAGGATATCACAGGACCTACTGGCTATGATAAGAGAAATATTATGTCAGGTTATGTAACTAGTGCTTTCGGATTGATAATTGACAGACACGTAATAGACCACATAAAAGACTGCACTCAAACGGAGGCACGAAAAACCTCCAGAAAAATGAAAACAGTAATTTTTGTATATATTGCAAACAGATCATGTGCGGAAAATGCACAAACAAAATTCAGTATGTCTATAAAAAATGTGCTCAATAAATGTGATTGCCATATACCGGTAATACCATTGCTAACATTTCCGTGGCAATTTAAAAAAATTGACTTTTTACTTGTTAATAATGAATCTAACTGTGAACCCTAGTGTTGTTTAATTTATATTTAATTTGAAAAAACTGATTTTTTAAAGGAAATGCGCATTTTTGCTTACGCGTCAATTTGACGCGTGATCGTAGAGATAGGTATATAAGAAACGCCCGTAAACCTAGTGTTAAAGTCACGGTTCAACAAAGGACCGACAATGTGGCACGTGAATAATTTCACAAATATCTATGTGAATTCAGGTTTTTTCCAGTGAATAATACAAGACGTTTACCAAACTTCCATTACAGTGCTTCAATGAGTGGTTTTTTAGAAAAATAAAATTAGATGTATAATTAAGTTTTTTCAATGCTCTTCAGACATGGCAATTCCGAAATTTCTCAAGGTGCTCTTCTTTTAGATGAATTTCAAAAATAATTGTAGAATTTTGAGTAAAACGTAGTTTTTGTGATAATAAAATAAATGCGATTCATTTTAAAAAAAGACATTGTAAAAAATTAAAACACTATTATATGTTAACCTTCGTCGGTTCCAGAGAATTTTTTAACCGAAATTATAATATAATTTAATGTTAATCAAGTCCAGAAACAATGTTCACAGTGAATGCATATTATATTCAAGAAAGTAATTATAAAGAAAAATTTGTTAAAATCTTACTTTTTGAACAGAAGATAAGCTACCGGTCAGTGAAAACCATAGGGAGCTGATTGCAGCCTCTTTTTAAGAATCAGGTGACGATCAAATGATCTTAAAAATGCAGTAGATTATAAAGAGATAGTTAAATTACGGCCTTATTTGACTTCTAACGATCAGCATTTGTTCTCTAATTTAAAGAAAGTGAATAGAAGAAATTAAACGAGATTGGACAGTAATTACTACAATTTCTGAAAAGTATATTTTTTTAAATTAATGTAGTTTTAACGAAGCAGCAGAGTGATACATTATAAGACCGAATAATATTTAACAAGAAATATCAAATATCTACAATTTGTATTCAATTATTAGTAAGCAAAGTTAAAAATATTTGTAACGCCACTTTTCTTGAAATATTTCTAAAAGAAATCAATAAAATGAACATGTCGGTCATCGTGTTAATCTAATGACTATCAAACAAAATTTGTGTGTTATATTAACACAAATATTCCAGGTATTGCCGCGTAAGAAAAGTTTACGTGATTTAACTTTATTCCATTGCAGTTTCTGATAAATTTTAAACTTGCATGTGACTTCAGATAAATCGTGAACAACGTAAAATTAGAATATAAATTTTTATGAAAAAAAGAGCCGAACAGGATATAAATTTTTACGAGATACAGGTCATCTCTATTCAAAGTAGAGTAAGTCAATTTTGAAAAAAATATTGCCAATAATAACAGTTTTGAAAAGCCCTTTTAACAGGATTTTTGAATCTAAAAGCAATGTACGGTCAGAGTAATTCAAATTCCTTAATATTTGGACAATCGGAGTTCCGACGATTAACGGAATTGGAAACATGTTTATTTTGAAAGTGGGGCAAGTACATCTTGGATCGATTTGTTTTAGCAGAACATACTTATCCAAACAAATTTCCAGTTTGTCTCCTAGAACTATTACGAAACAATGCAAAATAATTCAAAACACAATAAACATTTCACACAAACTATTTCTAATTAATAAAACACATAGAATTTAATTTCGTCGTTGAAATATATATTCAGAGTTTATATTCAAACATATATTCTTTACATTTTGAGTTATTGTGAGAATTGTTTATACAGCTAGTACCATTTTCAAAATAAATATTTCAGACATCAAAATTATTTAACTTTATTCATTTTATAATTTTCAATTTTTCATTGTTACAAACAAACGCTGTTGATTGCATTGAAAATTATTTCCATTATAGAGAATTACTTTTTCTCCGTAATAAAAAATGTATAAGTGCTGTGAACATTTTTAATTGTAATGTACAATTTCATCGATCGATCGTTGCTTTGGGAACAGAGTTCCAACAATGGAAAACCAGCTACCGAAGGTTTTAATCACATTGTTAACGTGAAAAATGGTGTGTGGGTGTATACACGAGACGGAAGAGCGATTATTATTGAAATTTATAAATTATTACCGTTATCGATATTCTTTACTGCGCTTATTTATTTTCATCCTACTTCCTGGCGTGATAAAATTTTCTTGCTGTATTATTATATTTTAGAACAGTGCTTTTATGAGTTCCGTTATGTCTTCCTATTTAAACTTTCTTATCACAAATTAAATATACCATTTTATAAACGATTCAAACAATATATATGAAATTTTTAAATTAATTCCAAGTACAGGAACTTCTGTATGGAAATATCAACCAACTTATTATTTCTAATAAACAGAAATACGTATTTATAAGAGGGAAAAAGTGCAACTTGTTAAAAGTAAAAAGTAAAATACAGTATTAGAGAAAATTAACATGATACTAATAAAATTTACATTTACAATATATTAAATTTACATTTACAAATTTTTAAATAAGTGATCCATGTAACAAGTTATTTATAGCTATTGTCAAATACCGTATTTTACCATTTTTATTTCCTCACTGCTGAAAATTATGTAACGGTACGAAAAAAACAATGATATTCCATATTCACGAAAGAAATGATATAACAATTGAGCCACAAAACCAAAGCATAAACTATTCGTTATAAAATTCTTCAATGTTGCCACAAATAACAGAATTTAATTTCCTTAATCTTTCAACTATAAATTATTCTTCACAGACCCTTGAGAACTATCGAAACAAAGATACAAAATGTCATTTCAAATAAAATCTAAACAAAATTAACTACATGAAAATATCTATACAATACACCCGAAACTATAAAACACTTATGTGACAATAAATGAATAGCCTCCAAATCGTACAAATTCTACTATAAAACTACAATGAATCTTATTTTAACATTCTCTCAATTATCCATCACCGTAAAACATTATTATCAGATACGCTAAACTGTTACAAGGTCCGCGTTTGAGTTCCCCGTTATAAGATCTATCATGATAAAGCTCTACCCCCGTTCCAGTGCTCGATATACGAAACGCAAAAAGTTAAATAAACGTCCTGGAAATTAGCGTCGATACGATAAAACCGCGTTAAATTCCCTCGATCGGCGTATTACACATTTAAAACGATAGTTGACACGGAGATTATGACGAGGCGGTTATACAGAGGTGGTCCCCTCGTGTGTAACATGAAATCCAGATTTAGGGCAGGTCTGTATATATACGCCAGTGGCCCACTCTATATCATCAGCTATTGACCGTGCCTGACTATCGCCACTGTAGATATACAATTCCAGTCCTCATTATCGTAGATGCGTCCCCAATAATGGGAGAGATTAATCATTTTTCCATGGTATCGAAATTCGACCATTCAGTGGATTGTTTATGAGGTTTTACAACTCTGTATACAATCAATAGTAAGAGCTTTGCCGTTGAAATGTTTGTTCCTGGTTGTAAAGTGTTTTAGTACAGTTACATAGATGGAATCATTCTATTAAAATTAAAAATTCAACTCCCCTTACTGTCAAACAGAGCGATTACAAGTACAAAATTGTTCACCAACGACAATACCACCTGGCGTCATTCTCTAGCTGTACTAAAATATTTAGAGAATTACAACAGGTGATGTTAACGTTGATGAAAAATTTTGTATTTGTAATTGTTCTGTTTTACAGTATGGGGAGTTGAATTTGTAATTTTAATAGAATGATTGATCGTAGGTAACGGTACCCGAGTCGAAAAGTCCAGCCTAAAAAGAAACTTCAAATCCTAGATTCTTTTGATCTCTCATTTGCCGCTTAATTATGTATACCATTTTGAAGCTCAAAATCCTCAACTAGTGTGTCTACGCGCCTCAAAGTCCTGTAAATATGATTTTTAGGAGTTATATGGACTGATCAGGTAAAATTTTTATTCCAATTTAATCTGACATCCGCTAAAAATATTTCAGAAGTTCCAAGTCTGTCGACTCATATTCTAAAAATAGGACTTTCAGGAGCAAGTTGGAATTAAATTATCATTTTATTCCATATAAATTCTAAATCTCCTAAACCAAATTAATTTTTAGTATATCGAGAATTTTTTTGGACCTCGATCATTCCACTCCAATTCCAATCCAATTCTAAAGCTCCTCATTATAGAATGCTGAGGATTATTTTGGGCTGTATGAAGCCTAAATTGCTCCTAAACTAGGTAAAAGTGGCAAAAAGTAACAAGTGTAGGGCGGTTGTGGAATTAAAATTTGCATTCTTTTATATGTAACATATTTTTCCATATGCAGCCTAAATATCCTAAGTTATTTGGTAATTTAGGAGGATTTTGGGCTGAAATTTTCGACTCGGGTAGTGCTAACATTGAGCATCGAAGGGTTATTATTCAGTTTTTCAATACAATATCAGTATTTTTATGGCAGATAATTGTAAATATACAGTTTATGCTCTACATTGCGTGTTCTATATGGAACTATTGAAAAATGACAATTCTTTTTTTTCGCAACTATATTTGTCATTAACACTAGAACTACCAAACTAGTCAAAATGACTGGTACAGAATTTTTTCAAAAAATTCTCCAAGTTTATATAAGAGTCATAGAATAAATATTCTACGTCTATATCGATAAAGATAATACACCCAATCGATCAAATTTTTCCACCGTTTGATTCCTCCTTTCTCAAAGTACTTATTTAATTTATTATGATATGTTGGATTTGACGCCGGTAGTTCTAGTGTTAACCAGTTAACTGCGGAATTTAAATTTGGGAGCCCCTCGCAGGGTGCGGAATTAAAGTGGAGCAATGACGTATGTATACGTTAAAGGCAAAGCAAATATTTCTGTTACAAAATTTACGAAAAGAGGAAAGCGAAACGCGGAATTTTTATATTTTTATTCGAAAAGGAATTGACAATTTAGTGTTAAAAGGCTACCGTAATAGAACTTTGGATTGACGTGTTTACACGTCGAACGCAGTTAACAGATTAATTCAATCAATTTTTTCAGTCGGTATTAAAAGGGGTAACAGTAAAGGGAGCTGAATTTTTAATTTTGATAGAATGATTCTATAATAATTTTTAGAATGTAACTAAACAGTAATGGACCCAAGTCAAGGGATGTCAATTTACTTTTTTGACTGGTGATTGCGGGGTAGGACTATTGGTTTTAAGGGTGATATTTAACTTGTAGTAATTTACAACAATTATGTATTGTTGTATTTCTTTTCTTTTCACAATATGGACTTTTTGGGTTCATAATCTTTGTTAGTATTATTGTTCTATATATTGGTCCTGTACGGAGAAAGTTTATTTCATTTTTCACGGGAAATTATCGGATATTAGTCGGATCATAATTTTTTTAAATTTGTTAAATTTAATATTCGAATGCCATTTGCTACTAGACAGCTATTAGGAGTAGTAACTTGGTGGTAATTAATAACATTCTGAATAATGTGCAGGATATAATCTTTGAATACCAATTATAGGGCCCGACCATATTTAAGTTAACGATGCTCCAAAGAGGAGGAGGGTTTCGGTATTCCACAAACATGAGAAAATTATTATTACTATGAATCAAATGAAAGGGACATAATAATAACAATAACAAAACCTGGTGAAGTAACACTCAGAGAAAGGGGCATACAATTAAAATGATAAAGCGACCGGGGAATAATTTACATTAATGCATTTCACGTGAATTCACCGGCTGTTTGCTTGATATTTAATTCAGCCTCCTGCAACTTTATATTCCTCCGCGCGAGCTGCATTCAGTTATCATTCATAAATCTCAATACACCGAGCACACACTCCTGCTAGACTTTCAGCGTTTATCGTCGATGCAGAACTCTCGACCTAATTACTTTGTGAACCTTTTAAAATATGAAAAAGGAAAGCATCTGCAACATTTTTAATTCTCACGGAATGAAGAAAAATTCTGCTCCTATTCAACTCGACTTCCTGTTCTCTTGCTTTTTCCGTTTCTCCTTTTCTAATTTTTCCCCCGTACCCCCTTCTACAATTTTCTCTCTTTCCGACTAGTTCACTACGGTTGTTCCAACGTTTTTCCCCCCTCAGCCTTCTCCACCTTTTCCTCTTTCTCCCTACCTTGTTGGCTCGCAATCGCGTTTTCGTTACGAAACGTTGGAGCAGCTTGTTTGCAACATGATTTGCACCTTTTGTCGCGGTCTACGAGCAACAACCTTCGGGCATTCTGTATCTCCGTGAGGACGTGTTAGCGCTGAATTGTCGGTGATTCTGTCCTAAACGAAATTACTTATTCCCCTAGGAGTGAAAGAGGTGGTGTACGTATACGGAGTGATAAAAAGAGAGTCTAAGACTATGGTGAAGAGCTTGCGGAATTCTGAGTGGTCTCACATAGACTTTTTGTACAATCCGATGATTGTTCTGGATTATGATAAAGTTAGAGGGTGAAATAGAATGAAACTGGTTTCTAGTCAAATTGAAAACAACATGGACTGATAAAGAGTAGCAGCAAGATTCGAATTAAATTACTTGTAATTAATCCTTTTAGTGCCGGGCGAAAACGAGGTGTGGCCGAATTTCACGATTTTACTAGGGTTTGGAAAAAAGCTCGTAAGAAACAAACAAAAAACAATATTTACATAATTAAAAAAGCAGTGTATTACGGACGAAATAGAGAATAAAACAATGACACGAACTTTTCGATATTCATTGAAAATTATATAAATAAATAAGGTATAAATGATCGTAAAGAAAATGAAAATTGAGTTCTCTCTTATAAAACGTATTTGCAAATACGAAAAGTCATCTTTTCATCATAACTTTATATAGACCATTTATTACAAAGTATATACTTTACATTTCCAATATATTTTGTAGCAAAATAAATAATATTGCATAACAAAAATAAAGTATAACTCCAAGGTACATGGCATCAACCGGTATAAAATGTAAGGAGAAGTTAAACCGAAAAACTATTTTTTTTAATTCTCTCGTAATGAAATTAGATCATTTATAACGTATTATAAATTAATTTTGATATAAACTTCTCTCGTAATGCGAATAGTAAAGCGCTACAAGGTGCGGGCCGATATATTGGCTCCGGCATTATGAGGGTTAAATTAGAAATTACATAGGAGTGAAACACACTTACGACAGTATTAAAAATGATGTGTAGCATTTAGCCCTATTGTATTTCCCTGAGGAAGTGTTAGCGGTAAATTGTCAGCCATCCTGTCCTAAACGAAATTACTTATTTCTCGAAGAGTGAAAAAGGTGGTGTACTTATACGGGGTGGTAAAAAGAGAGTCTAAGAATATGGTGAAGAACCTGCGAAATTCTGAGTGGTTCCACATAGACTTTTTGTATGATCTGGTAATTGAGCAGAACTATGGTAAAGTTAGAGGTGATATGGGCTTAAACTGGTTTCTGGTAAAATTGATAAACATATGTACTGATGGATTAGGTTGTGTGGCATAATATTTGGGTGTCAATGCCTTAGAATGACTTCTCCCCTTAAATGTGTGACCTAGAAAGAAGTGGAGGAGATCATCCTAAGAGGTTACATCTCAGGATACGAGAGACACAGTAGAGTTTTAGAGGATCTGTGAGACGTACATACTGCTTTAGAAACCCTTAGATTCATTAGATTATTAGTTATTTAGTATTTTGTTGTTTTACTTGTATTATAATATATATAGTTCCATATACTCAATATATATATATCCTATTTATTCATATTATATTCTTAGTGTGTTCTATATATTCATTAGTCCTGACATTTAGTTTTCTTCCTTCTTTATTCTTATTTTATCCACGCCTACACCTTAGTGCTATTTCACCGAATCCTACTACAGTTGTTGCAAGATTCGGTACAATATTGATTGACACAGACGTGTAATCAAATTAGAGATTACACAGGAATGAAAGATAAAGTTTAGATATCTATGAGATGGAGTAGTATGTGCTTGTCTTAAAATTAGCAAAAGCGATAGATAAGACTCTCTTTCGCTTGAATACAATCAAATTTTCTTATTGTTATATTACAGCAGACTGTGACAGGTTACCACAGCACCTTGTAGGTACAATTCATTGTAGTAAGTAGTAGTACTAGTATAATAGGTTGATACTGACCATGAACTGATAATAATACTCCGAAAACTGCCAATAAATGTCAACCCCGCGACTAACATATAGTTCTAAAATAGAGACTATTCCCTTTACCTTCACCTTCACCTATGGGCAATTTATTTCCTCAGACTTCTCAATCCCACTTAAACCAGCCATTCATAGACAACTTCATCGTAGCATTTCCAACAAAAAATTAAAAAATCAAATTTAACGAAATTAAAAATTACATTTTTCCATCAATGGATTTTGAGAATTAAGTTAAGTACTTTTAATCCTTGAAGAATCAGATGGTTTTCCTAATATCTCTTGTATCTAATTATCCCCCTTAATTGTACCTTTATATTTAATTTTTTATATTCTATTTATATTTAATTAACTTTCGCACTTAACTCCCACTCTGATATTTTATTGTAGGGTCTACTTTCGTGATAAAAAGGCCTCCAGGAATATTGATCTTGACTGGTGCTCCTCAAGGTGACTCATTACAAAGTCCAGATTTAATTTTAAGAATATCACTTCACTGTAAGTTTTAATATTAAGTAGTTTCAGGATGCCCCCGCTCTGCCTCCACGCTTTTTGTACAACATAATCCAAGTACGGGGACTGATGAATTAAGTAAAGAGCTTAATACTTCCTCCCCGGAGTTCTATTTTTAATGTAACGAAATTGATTACCGTACGAACGCTAGGGGTAGAGAGAACAAGAGGGAGGTGGAGAGAAAGAGTGGGAAACAAGAAGCTAAAGGAAAAGAAAGAGAGCAGAATGCTAGACCGTGAACGTTTGAAGCTGAGTAACGGAGACTCCGCTATTGGATTAAAATTTATTGCCTCTCCGCGCATATTTTAGCAACTTCTTCGAAATACTCGGGCATATTTTACGAAAATATCTCCTTCTATCTCGCCGACGGCGGTTCGTTTTTAAACGAACATTTAACGGGCTCCAAATTTTCGTGAAGCTTTCCTCTTTTTGCGGTAATAAATAACTCGTTTGTTCAGGAGCCTGATCATTATTTCGGGCTGTTGTACACAAACCTTTTTTTTCGCTTCTGTTACATTCTACTCTTCTAATTTGTAACATAATACTTATTTTAATAATCTGTATGTACTCTTTTCGTATTCCAGAGTGCATATGCAAACGTAATAAAAATATCTTTGAGTCAAGTGTTTATACTGCGCAGGATTCTGACTGTGCAATGGTTATTTAATGAAGTGCAAACTTGTACATCGGCAGTGCAGTTATCCATACAACTGCAATTTTGGTGAAAACGTTGAATAGTGTGTTTTTTTTAACAATTTGTACCCACAGATATTTTAATTTGAGTTATTGTGCAAAATGATAATTAAAATAAGCAAGTTTTGTAGATATAATAAAAAGGTTAAAAACAATGGGGAAATTACAGAGCACTGTTTATCTTCTTTTGAGAGAAATTGTTATTTTTATGATGAAAGTTACAGAGAAAGTTAGGAAACTTAATCAAGTCGGGGTGATAAGTATGACTGAGCATAGAACTCCGAACAATGACATTAATTAAATAGTCCGGTTAATATCGTACTACGTGGAGAAATTGTACAAGAACAGTAGAAGCAATTACAGTTCTGATAAGAAATGAATTTTTTAAAATGTCTTTAATTTTAAAACGTCTGAATTTTTTGTTTTTGTAGAAGTCCGTATACAGATTGTCGCGTGAGAAAATAAATAACTTTTATTTACTTTTACATTAGTAAAAAGGTATTTCATATATATTTGTTAATAGTAAGGAAACAATGAACAGAATGAATATTGATTTAACAGAATACATCAGAAACAAGGCCAACTACAATTTTCAATATATTTTCAGTGTCTTGCTTCTTTTATTGTTTCGCGCCAGATTCAACTCTTCAACAGTTTTATTATCCGTATTATCTATGGAAAATTGAATTATTTATTGACAATTACGAAACTAGTATTTTTAATCAAAATAATTCAAAGTTTTTCTCTTTAATTATCAATAAAGTTGTTGATAAGAATCGTCGAGATCCAATGCGACGAGACACAAGATTCTGTGTTTTCTTACATCAGACTTACATAGTGACACGTATTTTCTTAAAGGTTTAACGTCTTACAGAAACACAACTTTGCTCCATTCTAAATATTAGCTTAACGAAGTTACTGGAATTTTTAATCTTGACAAGGTAGTTTCGGTGTAGAGATTATTTCTTTAATTATTAATCACCAGTCTTTCGAGAAATCGCGCACGTTTGCCCGATTTTACCGCAAACATTTCAATTTTAACATTAGACTAAGACTTGTAATAATAAAATAAGAATAACAGTTTGAAAAATAATTCTATGTAGACAATAAAATATATTTCTTATAAAATCTTTATATATAAAATTCTCAATGTAGTTTTGTATTAAGCTTAAACATTCTACGGTTTAATTTAATTCATTGAGTTCAATTTTTTTGTTAATTTAAACTGAAATATAGCGTCGATTAGAAGGGTGCAATTTAATTGCCGTTTTAATGAATACAAAGGGGACGCTTTTCGTTATCAACGATAAAAAGTAATCTTGTAACACTGCAAATTTCGCTTAGCGAGCGCTCGTCAGGATTTTTAATATAGAACCAAAATTGTTACATTTCCATGTACAAAATTTGAGCTCTAGAGAATGAAATTTCTGAATATCTGGCTTGACTACAGTTGCCTACGATTTTTACGAAATTGTTGCACCGTTAATTAAAACAAGAATGAGCAATGTAATGAAACAGCTTTTCTATAATAATACACAAAATTGAAATTTTTTTCAACAATTTTACCTAAAATCGTTCCCTTTTTCCTCTGTGTTTTTCTTGCTTTAACTGCTATTGTCATTTCGTTCCATTGTCTTAACTGTTACGTAACTTTGTAACTTTTATATGACTTAAGACACATTTAAGCTTGTAATTCTTCAAAACAAAATTGTTAACTTTGCCAAATATTAGAATTTAGCTCGTGAAACTCTTGAAATTTGTTACACCACCGTACTTCAAATTCAGATTTAATCCCTTATTTAAAATAGTATTTCTCTAATTTTCTAATTATGCTATCGTGACAATAATCTCTGGATACCTCAAAAAATTCCTAGCATAGAAGTTTGAATAAATTCCAAACCATCGACTTAAAGTCTTAAATTATCATCTTCGCCTGACATAACTTTTTCCAAATAAAATATTAACACCACAAAACAAATGAACATAAAACCACCAGAGCAGCTTGAAATGTATTATTATCACTAGAACGACGAAGCAAGTCAAAATGACTTGTTCACATTTTTTTCAAAAAATTCCCTAAGTTTGCAGGAGAGTCCTAGACTAGAAATTCTAAGTTGATCTTATAAAACACAGATTACCAAACCGATCATATTTTCCACCCCTTGATTCCTCTTCTTCCAATGTTCTTATTTAATATATTTAAATGTAATAAATTTAACGTCAGTCGTTCTAGTGTTATTTACCAATTTTCAAAATGAAAATTCAAATGATAATGTATATTCCAAGTAAGAACAAATATCACACTATTACTGAATAGCACAGAATATTTGCTTTCCGTTAATAAATTAAATAAACAACACTTAACTTTGTTACAAGCAAAGCACAGTTTAAAAACAAAAACCAGTAGAATTCCTCACATGTATAAACACAACAGTGCGAACATTTATGCTGGACGAGTGTCGAAGATAAATGAGTTTTTCCTCGTAAAGTTCCCCGCTCACACAATTTACCGTGGAGCTTTTTGTTCGAGTACTCCCTTGTAGATCAGCCGGGTGAAAGTGTCTCAGCACGGCGAAAACGTATTACAGGATTTTAAGCGTGTCACTATCGATCCGTCTATATAGTCCTATAACGCCAAACACAAGCAGAAGAGCTGACTGCGCGGCTAATTAAGTTAATATGTCCAATTAATATGTCCGTTAGATTGCAACCGTCAGTTCCAGTTGCAGCTTTCTACGCTCCTCTCTCTCTCTCCCTTCGTCTTCTCTCTCTATTTGTGTCTACGTTTCTCTCTGTTTATCTATCTCGATCTGTATCTATCATTCTCTCTATTTATCTATCTACTTCTATCTATTTCCATCTGCATCCATCATTGCCTTTATTTATCTATCTACTTCTCTCTATCTCTACTTATCTGTCTACATCTCTCTTTAGTGGCTGTATCTATATTTCTATTAACATTTGCCTATATTTATCTGTATCTATCATTTTCTATATTTTTCTATCTACTTCTATCTATTTCTATCTGTATCTATAATTCTATTTATTTGTCTGTCTACTTCTCCTTTCAGTGTCTGTATTTAGATTTCTCTCTATTTATCTATCTACTTCTCTCTATCTCTAGTTATCTGTCTACATCTCTCTTTAGTGGCTGTATCTATATTTCTATTAACATTTGCCTATATTTATCTGTATCTATCATTTTCTATATTTTTCTATCTACTTCTATCTATTTCTATCTGTATCTATAATTCTATTTATTTGTCTGTCTACTTCTCCTTTCAGTGTCTGTATTTAGATTTCTCTCTATTTATCTATCAACTTCTCTCTTTCTCTCAACGAGTCTATTTGAATTTAACGATTAGTTTCTTTCTATTTTCCTATGTATCTCTTTCTATTACTCAATTCTTTGCGGTACTGTGTCGAGCTATATTCGACATTGTTTTTGACTGTTTTTTATTTTCTATCGATTTAATATTGATTTCCGATTTCCACAATGATTTTGTAATGTGAGTGAAATATTCGGCAATATCTATAGTTATTGCTGACATTTAAGAATAAGAATAATTAACGACAGAAAATGTTGCGAAATTAATTTCACTTAGCTCATTACAAAATTGTCAAAATAAATCAGACCGCAAAGGGTTAAAGAATGCGGTGGAACAATATGTATTAGGGGTACAGGAAAAGAATGTCGTTTCTTTTCGAGCACATGACGACGTGAAAAAAGAACTCGTTGAATATTTTGAATCAAAACTCAGTAAATTTTATAAGCGAGGTATCAAAACTTTGGTAGATCAATAGAGAAAAATTATATAAAATCGTAGCAATTATATTTTAGATTTATATTTATATAATTTCCTTCTATTATTATATTATTATAATTTCTAATACAAGCGGGCACGTGGTTATAGCTTGTGAAAAAATAAGGGCAAAACATTGAACAGTATTTGTTATTCGAAGGCATAGTTTTCAAGAATATCTAGTGTGAAAATTCGATACATAGGTATACTGTTACAACGAAAAACCAACATGTCGAATCCATAGAGGCCGATTTTGATGGAACTTACGTGAGATACAGTTCACGAAAAAATATTTGATACATATTTTTTTTATCGACCATCATCCATATTGAGAGGATGAAAATACCCCTCAAAGTAAGTGTTCAAAATGCATTTTCTGAAATAGCTTGGTAACTAGAGGACATAAAAAAAATTTTTTTTTCATGTTGCGCATTTTTAAAAAAATGCTTCAACTACACCCTAAAAGTTGCAAGTATTATTTATTAAAATAATGTATTTAAAGTTAAAATTTCCAAACTCGATATCCTCGAAAACTAAATCTTAAGTTACAACATTTTATTCCATATTTTGTGATTATTTATATATAAATTTAATATAATATTAATTAATAGAAAAATTACAATATAATAAAATTAATAGAGATTTGTAATAAATAACCATTCTGTTCCTGCTTTTATATGTAATTCGGTCACATCCTGTATATATCTCACCCTATTTATCTCTCTGTTTCTTTCAATCTCTCTGTCGTTCTGGATAATAACTTCCCCCCTCATCGAGGAAACGAATTTCAGTATTTGTAAGCGTTTCCCGTTAATGCTCGCCGAGAGCTCGTTAAAAAACAGCAATAAAATGCATTCACGACGGCACAGAACGTTACGACACAGCTTTTGAGGTCAGCTTAACAATTGTCATTCGCGGCAACGGATCTTTTTCATCCTCATGCGCTTTTTAAACTTTCATTGAGCTTTCTTGACATCATTGCCGATATCGAGAGACACGGCTGTCGAGATATTACGACGGGTATAATGCTATCGTAATTCTTTTCCCTCCCGTGGAACAGATTTTCCGTTGGAAAGTAAAAGTGAAAAAGTGGTTTCATCGTATAGAGCTTCCCTTAGGAATAAAAGAATGAAGAGGGTAGCTAAAGATGCAGCTTAAGTAGAAGAAAATATTGAAGGTGGATTTAAAAGTGCTTAAAGAAAGGAAAAACAGGATAGCTGATTCAACGTCACAAAGAGACAACTGAGACTTTAACTAACCTCTTGGAATTTAATTAGTTGCTTGGCAGACGCAAGTTTCATAGGAAACTTGAAATTGTGAACATGTATCGCTGTTTTTATTGCTGCTATGACTCACTGAATTTTTAGTAATTAACTGTGAGGTCTCTTTTTATTGTTTTATTAAGAAATATTGTTGGTATTAGATAAAAATAAGTCTTTAGTTGCAATGTATATATTGTATGATTTTTATGAGACTTGTGAGGCGTAATTAACACGTTGATTGCCATGAGGGACACCGGTGACCAGCGCTATTGAATTCAAGAAAATTTCATGTAATTTTTGAATTGAAATATTTATAATTTTTTGGACATACTAAATATCTAAATAATGACGTTAAGAAGATAAAGGTCTATCGAATATCTATTTATTTATCTATATCTTTAAAGCTTCTATTTTATAATGATGTGTATTTAATAGGAAAAGTTTCACTTCATTAGAAATCATAAAATTAGTGAAAAATCGGTGGCGTTTAAAGTGTTAAGAAACATGAGGTTTTTGAAACTTGTTAGAACAAATACTAACTTTAAGAATAATTAATTGCGACCAATCCGAGAATTGAGAAGAAACTCTATCACCTGTAACTGGTATATGTAATAATTCTGTATCGTTCATAATTATTGCAAAACAATATTCTGTAAAAGAACATAATAAATAAGGACAAAAAGAAGTAAATATAAATTAAACATAATGAAAACGCTTACGTCGTACGTGAAATTACTATTTGAAAATTTTTCTTTGACACATATAATTATTTACTCTCTAAATAATATTAATTTTACAATCCAATATTTTTGTTAATATGATAAAAAAAAACTAAATCGTTTTATGTAGTTGATAGTCGCCTTACAAAGAACTCAGTAGAAAACAAAACTTGAAATATCTCGAAACCACTAATAAATAACCAGCACATACGAAAAAGCTCGAAATTTGAAGGATGCACTGCCAATTTCGAAAAAACGTTTAGAAAATCGAATTAACTCGATGACAGGAAAATTATCTTTCAAAACGACAGCAAGAGTTCAAAAATACAGCAGTACAAATTGTCATGCTCCGAAAAATGCAAATACCATTGTGTTTTTAAAAGAAAGATTTCCTTTTTTTCCTGTACTTTGTTTACTTTAACTTTTCTTTGCCTAGATTCAATTATTTTAATATCGACTGTGAGGTCATCATGGTATTTCGTAAAAGTAATTTTATTTACTTCTTCCTTCAAATTTTCTTAGTTTTGCTTCAAATGAATTACTCCGTGAAACGCCATGCACACGTCCATTTGAATTTATTCATGCGCTTATAACGAACACGTAAAACGAGTATGATCATCGAAACTACGAAAAACGCCTAAATTAACGTTTCAACCATTGTAATTCAACGTTTGTACATTTTACGTTAATTCGATACGGGCAGGTTTCGCTTGTATTTCCTCCGCGCAAAAAAGAATTACACAAGGGTCCTTACGGAAAGCGTGCAGATTAGATATTAAAAGAAAAAAAGTAAGTAAAACTACGTTTCATTTCCTTTTCGAAGATAATTTCATTTATAAATGGGATTAACCTTTGATCCTAGTTGCAGTAAAATACTTATAAGACCAGGGTTTGGAATCGAGTGTTGCAGTATCGAATAAATTGATCAATATTGCGCCGATAACCATTATCTTCCTTTTTCTCTCGTTATTGCTCAAATTTAAATTGCACCTTATATTGAAAAATAACCGTTTCGATAAATTCCAATTTTGATAATAACACTCGGTAGTTTATTTTTTCTACTGACTTGTAACTTCTTCATGTCAAATATCTTCTGTAATTATTTAGTTGAACAATGGAAGTTTGAAAGAAATGTCTATAAAATTGTTCGTTATTAACGAAATGACGAAATAAAATTGTTGTTCATTTTGTCCAAATCGGAATTTTAATTTTTTGTAACTTTAATTAGAATTTTGTTTAAAAGTCCCTCAATTTGATAGGTGAGCGATGCAGTAGATATTTCGCTTTTATATTTTAAAACCTAAATTACTTAATTAATCATCATCTGCACGTCTTGATTTCTCTTTTTTCAAAATACTTATTCAATATATTTAAATGGAATAAATAATTACGTCGATAATTCTAGTATTAATGATCTCTAAAGCATAGACTATTCATATATTAGGTGTACAAATTAATTCTCGGCTTTTTTTGACTAACTTTGACATTTATTTATAACAATGTTGATATAAATTCAATATTAAACATAATCTTCTTCCTTTTCTATACGTTTTTGCCATCTCTCGGGTAATTGTCGGATTTCAGATCGGAAAAATGATAGTGGTTCACATCAATGAAATCATTGAGGCATTTATAGACCTGTTCAACTTACTTGAATTGAGAATCAGTTGGGTGGTGTTGTAGGGGTCGAAATAGGTGGTTATTTGAAGGGGCTAAGTCTGGAGAATATTCGAAACTGTTAAAATCATTTTTTACAAGTGTTGCACGATATAGCGTTTCTTTTTTTTTAGTTGAAACGCGAAAAGAAGACAGTGCCTTAAATGTTGCTTATCTAACGACATCGCTTCTACACATGATTTTTCACGTTATGTCTGGAGTAGGTCATGCGATATATCTTATTTTAAAACTAACAAGTGGCACTTTAGAATGACTATTCAAGTTTGGAAAAATTGTAATCTGAATAGGTTTTGTGGTCGATGAAATCTGGGGGCCGAGAATTAATTTGTACACCTAATATTTAGCATCTACTAACTATAAATAAAATAATATGTCTGATGCACATTAAACATTAAACAGTTTAAAAAATGGTAACTAGAATCATCACCCACTGAGCTTACACTAAAATCGTTAAATTTCAAATTAAACATTTCCTTTAACTTGGAAATATAAAATTTTCCAAAATTGAAAAAATGTATTTTTTTCTACCGTTCGCAATAATCTCAATAGAATAATACGTAAGTATTTAGAACTATTCAGAAATATATATCATTCATGATTAATAACATTTCGAAGAAAAAGAGAGATTAAATTTACCAAAAGAATTAAGAGCTACATTCAAATTCCATTCGTGACACTTAACGGCCTTTCAACTGCCGACTACGTGGACATTTGCTAACCCCATTCTGTAAGTGCGATTTCCGTGCTAAAGTTTCCTGCAAAGTAGACACTTTTACGATACAAACTCGCGATAATTTTTCATTTCCAGCGGACTCGCGAACCGTACACTATGCTTGAAATCCATCATGAGAATACAATGTTATCTCCAAGATAACACCGTGTGTCATTGTTCTATTATAACGCCAGAGAACGTAAATAACGTGCTCTCTCACCGGTAATTGTTTATCGAGTCTCGTAAGTGCATAAACACGTTTATAAATTGCACAAAATGTCGAGTTACCATGGGTCACTGATGGTCAAACTGTGGTTCGCTTAGAGGTTCTATCTAGCTAGCCACAGATTTTAACACTAGAACAACTGACCTTATATCTATTATGTTAAATTATACTGACTAAGTACTTTAGGAAAAGAGACATCATATACTAAACAAAATACTTAAATGAATAATTTAGATTTTATAGGATAGAATTAAAATACTTATCGCATGCTTTTACTATCAATTTAGGGAATTTTTAAAAAGAGTTGACAATAAATCATTTTGATCTCGTTGGTATTTTTAGTATTAAATGGTATAGGAAATTTCAAAATTTCGTAAATCCTATCAGTTTGAAAATATTATTGAGACACGACACTACCAAATTATTTCTATAATATTAATTTAATTATTAAATTATATAATACAACAAAAATCACTGGGTTATTTATATTTTTGCAATTTAATTCTGAATCTTTGTGTACTCTCTTAGATCGAACCAGTGGAATTTCACTGGTTCGCCAGTGGAAACTCACTTGTTTACCAATGACACTCACTGGTTCCGCCAGTGATCTCGGCGGCCATCAAAATTCACTGGTTTACCAGTGAATTACACTCGTCAGCATATTCAAAAATAAAACACAGCGCATGGCGTTGCGGCAGCGGACGCAAATTTCACTGGTTCGCCAGTGAGATTTGTATTCACTGGTTGAACCAGTAAAATCTCACTGGTTCGATCTAAGAGAGTAGACACTCGCAATATAAGTTATAGGGCAAGGGATTAATATAACATATTTATTTTCAATTCCAGTGTCTCAAAAAAAAATTGATTTACGCCAGCGTTTCTTTTGTGCATAAACAAAATACGATTGTTTGAACTGAAATGACAAATGATCATTTAAGTAACTTTACTTCGTGGAATCTAGATTATGAGAAACCTTTGCAAATATAGTCACAACTTCATTCATCAGTATTAAAGAAATTTTTTGACACTAGATTTACGAATGTTGATATACCTATTTTTCTGAAGTGAGCCAATTTGAATTATACAAGAAAATCGAAGTTTTTTGCAAAGAAAATAGTTTCAAATCAATTTAAATGAAAGATTTACTATTTTAAAAGAAATAGCCAACCAATATATTATATATATAGTAATTAAATTTTGAATGAGCCAAATTGGCTCCGGAAATCTAGTGTTAAATAATATTCTTTCGAATTCTTATTGCGGTTTATAATAAATTACATCGGCTCGCCAGAAACTTTCTTTCTGTTTCGACTGGTTTGTAAAAAAATTTCCTCATCATTGGCGTAGGTCATAGTAGAGATGATGGAACGATAAGAAAGGTTAATATTTTTACGGTATATTTTACAGTACTTGATATGCTTCGGGTAACTGTACTATTAGATTATTTTCTTCACGTACATTGCTTCCGTGAATGCTTCGGCCGCGGGAGCTGTTTCTTTGGCTTTTTTTTTTACTCGTAGGAGAAATGCCGTTCGTGCGAGGGCTGTTATTTGTGCCGTAACGTTTCTAAATGTTATTTGAATATGTTGGAACCGAGTAATAATATTGCGGAGAATATCGAGGGAAGACGAGGTTAAATTTCTATAATTTTCGTTTTAACGTTACACGTTGTGTGGAAACGATACGTTATCTGGAAAGTTATCAATAACGACTTGAACGGGTTTTGAATATTTTAAGCATACTGATATTTTTCAACGATACTAAATAGGTAGATGCTTTGGAAGGCTATATATCTATTGACATAATTATTTTTATATATTTTATACGTGGATACATAATTATTTATTTATTTTTACTTTTAAGGATGATATTCAAAAATTCAATATTATTCGGAGTACCGAAAATTAATCAAAATTGGAGAAGTGGAAACAAAATTGGAAAGGTTTTTCAACAAATAATCGAAGGACTTTTTTAAAAAGGGAATCGAACAACTACCTTTACGCTGGCAACAAGTATTGGAAAAATTTGCTGATTAGTAGTTAAGATTTTTTTAATAAATAGATATTTTCCGCCAGAAAAATAAAAATTTTGATTATTTTTCGGTACCCCTAATATATTCGATATTGACATACTAGTGGGAAATAAGTAAAGTACTACTAATTACATAATTGTGTTTGTTTTACTTTGTAAATATGTGATTTTGGTAGAAAAAGTATTACTTCGATAGATAGCACGAGATAAGCGAAATGAGAATGATTGAACGTGTTAAACACGCGATATTTGGAAATGGTAATTAAGCTTGGAGAATATAATACTAAGTATATGTAATATGACTATTAATGTTATGTGTGACATAAAATAAGTGATGTCTAGCTTTCAGAATTCTGTCCAACTTTCATTTATAACTATGTTTGAAAAATGGCTGAAGTTCAGAGTTATTTTTAACAGTGAAGATTTTAATTTGACGATAATTAAATCCACGTTTTGGCTCATTCCCAAATAATGTACAGGTTTAGGAATTTCCTTCGTAACCGACGTGAAATTTATATTATTGCGCTCACATATCTCTACAGCGAGAAAATTCGTTTATCCTTCGTATAATGTGCCAAGATAAATATATTCGTTACATAAAAATACTGATTTATATTTTAATACAGCTTATTTGACATATAAATTCTAATTGTTAAATATTTTGTGAATAATATCAAACTTCCACTAATTGTAAGCACCATCATCTAGTATCAAATTAAACAAATTTCCAGTTTTCACCTACTTTCGAAACCTACAATCGTACAGAAATTATTTTTTGATTGAAAGATTTTTCATCTAAATGAATCGCCAGAATATGAATTCACAAAATTCATTTAAATTTTGGAGATCGAACGTCAGATATCCACGTCAAAAATCAAATTTCCTCAACAACGACATATATTCCCTTACATTGCACGAATAATCACTTTATCAATGAAATAACAACATAATTATTATTCTGCATTTACATTTTAAAATGAAAGTAATGAAAAAATTATACATCACTCGTAAAACAACGACGTTCCACCTTATTAAGTTTCACCAACAAAACACGTTTCCTCAATAATCGAAAACAAATCACGCACAAGTGATTCCGAGTCTTATCTTCGCACGATGTTGCATATTTAATCGGAACCGATTAAATTAAATCGACGCGCGATGTCTAAACCGATAGTCGGTGAGAAGACGGGCCGATAGATTCAACGATAAGCAAAGATCCGTCGATTAACAGCCAAACGAATTACCCGAGTGAGAACGGGGTAAGAGAGGAGTAAAGAGGATCAATAAGAAAATGGAATCTTTTGAACGACGCTTGTTTCAGTGAGATACAGCCAAACACGTACATTTTTTGGGTTAAACGGATTATCGATTTAACCTAGCTCTGTCCTTTAACCCCGTTGCAAGGTGCAATGGGTCATTCGTATGTACGTAGATTCGCGAGCAAGAGGCTTCGCTATAATAGAAACTGGCTATTAACTGACTTCTGCTTAACTGGAATTTTAAATAACTCGAATAGAACACTGTGTTACGGATTTTTTATTTACTATTTCTTTCATATGAGCGATAAAATCAAATTGAATATTTCGAGATTTTGATTGATTACATATGTGCTCATAATTATGAATGTGGTCTAAGTCATATATTTCTTGTCTTGAGATATTTAATGAATTGCATTTGATTGAATTAAAAAATATTTTTATATTATGCAACATCTTAATTTAGAATTTTATTAGTCTTGATTAATGGAAATTTATTATGAATATGAAATTTTGCGTGAATTTCATACGGAAATGTTGTTTTTAAAGTTTTAATTGACTTAGACCATTTTCAAAATTAACTAAATGTCCTATAAATGACTTAAAGTAATAAGAAACTACGAGTTTTATTAGAAACAATAATTTTCATGAAATAATTCATGAACATTTATTAATTATTTTTAAAAAGTAATCAGTTTTAATAATTTTAGGCTTTTATTATTATGAGTTTTTGAGATTCTTAAAATGTTCTTGAAAAACTAGAGGGATGTATGGTATTATAGGAAACAATTAATATCTTTATGTTTTCCTTCCGTTACTGGTGTAGTGATGGTGTATAATGGAAGTAATTTAATATTTCCATATATTTTTGGTCTCCCTCTTGTAGGTGAAGGATCCAAAATGTGGAATTTAGAATCATCTAAAGAAGTTTTATAGAACATCTTATAAGGTTCATTTTGCAAGAATCTCATCTATTGAATTTGCACCGAAGAGACAGATTCGCCCGCGGTATTTTTTACTCTTTTTGTCGTTGACTCTTCCAGTGGTTTCGTTGAAATAAAATCCAACTACGTCATTCGTTTTACCGAAAATGTATTTCTTCTCTACACTTTTCTATCAATTCATAATAATGCCCAGGGTTGTATAAGTAATTTACTTTTCTTATTTTCATTTCTATTCAACCCAAAATCACGGTCATTCGGTAGAAAGGAATGACCAGATACCAAAAATTTAACGGTATGTTTATATAATTTTTAAAAATTCTTGACTTAGACCACTTTCATAATTAACACTAAATGAATTCCATATAACGTTAAAACTACAACCACTATCTAATGGTTCATTTTTGCCAATATCATAAAAATTACATTGAATGAATTGGTGTGAAATAACTGATAAACTCATTTTTTTTAAATTTTGACTTACAATTAGATCACTTTCATAATTATGGGCACATATAAACAACGGAAATTATTAAATGCTATTGACGAAATCGGTTTCGTTCGTTTAGAGCAGTGGTCGGCAAAGTGCGGCTCCAGAGCCGCATGTGGCTCTTTGGCTCTTTAAGTGCGGCTCTGGCACAAATATCCACGGAAGGCGCAATAATATTTTCATTTAAAAAAAAACTTGGTAAGAAAAAAATTACATCTTATTTTGATAAATTAAAATTCTTCTATAAATCGAGAACATGTATAATTTTTTGTTTAAGTTAAAAGCTAGATAGGTAATTAAAATTTTATATTGTTGTAAAAATATGTAACGAACATCGAGTTTAATTTTATTAGTTTTCGTAGACGTAAACACAAACCATGTACAAGCTGCCGGCTGAAATTGTTCGTATGTTTTCGGCGTAGGGGAGATTGGGGCTAAAATTCCGATTTTTAGTTAACTTCAAAATTTGTTAATATAATTGCTTTTAGTATTCATACGATGCGATCAAAATCAACTTACATATGTAATTTTGATATTAAGACAGTTATTTGGGTCATTTTTTGAGAGATTCTTTTATTATTAATTTTTTAATGCCTAAAGTCGGAAAGTAACAACTTACCCCGACTTGGGGCTAGTTTACTTTACAAAGTTTACCAATCAAGCAGATTTGGCTCCCAATTTTTTTTTAAATTGTTGTAATGTTCATATTTGGCTCTTTGTCTAATAAGTTTGCCGACCACTGGTTTAGAGTATATTCTAGAAAATAGAATATGACACCTTATTTTGTGTTATGCATTTTTAGCTGCATGGTAGAGTAAGGAAAATTAACTGTGGCATTGCTTAGAATCAGTTATGATTAATTATAAGTTTATTATAGTGTCTTGGATTAATTAGAAAACACTGTTCCCTGCATTGAAAACGTGCGTGGCTTATTCGAGCGATAAATCTGTCTAATTCTTAGCTGCATTCTATTTATGGTTTTAGTTTATTTTTTGTCTTTGTACCTTCTCAGTGTACACAAGTTTCACAAAAATTAAATGATACTGACAAAAACAATTCGGTTCATTTAGGATGCACTCTATAAGATAGAATGACACCTGATTCAGTGGTATCTACTTGTAGCTACATGGTATAGTAATGGAAATTAACTTTGGAACTATGAAAAATTAACGATGATTAATTACAAATTGATTGTAGTTTCTTGGATTGAAAAAATACAATTATTATAAAATGCATGCAATAACTAGAAATTGCTGCTCCCCGAATTGAAAATTGTGCCTGATTTATTGGATAAATGTGTCTAATTCTTACAATTAGTTGCATTCGATTTATGGTTTTACTCTATATTTTGTCTTTATACCTTCTTAGTGTATATGAGTTTCATGAAAATTAAATTATAGTGGCAAAAATAATTTAGTTCATTTGGAATGTATTCAGCAAAATAGAATGTGGCACCCTGTATAATGGTATGCGAAGGTTCCTCCACGTTTAGCTGCATGGTATAGCAAAGAAAATTAAGTATGGCACCCTATGTACCGGTAGACAAGGAGATGGTTTCGTTCGTTAATTGTACGTTGAATTACGTGAACAATACGTCTTGCATCGCGTAATAGAATGGCTCGTATACCTTGTAACAGAGCTACCTAAGTGGCGAGTCCTTTCTTCTTGTCTGTTTGTGACTATGATGTCGCATTTAATTCCATTTAGTGTATGAAATACTTGGTATTACTGTGCTAATTCGATTTCTAGTGTTCAAGTAATAAACGAATATTTTGAATAAAACTATTGTTCATATGTACAGTAGAAAAAATATTGTTTATGAATTTAGTTTAACGGTTTGAAAACTACTAAAAATTATTGCAATTTAAACTATAAAAATAAATTAACACGTTGACTGACATTGACGGCGCTATTAAACTTAATGAAGTTTCATGTAACGTTTAAATTGCAATATCTTTGAATTTTCTCACATATTTAATATTTAAATATTGGCGTTCGAAAGATAAAGGTCTGCTGAATATCTAGCTATCAGTATCTTTAGAGTTTCTGCTTTATGAAAATGTTATTTTAATAGAAAAAGTTTCACTTCAGTAAAAGTGACGAAGCTAGCGAAGTACCGGTGGCGTTCAACGTGTTAAAAAGTAATGCTTATGGGTATATTAACCCTAGATTTACGGAGCCATTTTGGCTCATTAAAAATTTGGTCACGCTATATATATAACACATTGATTGGTTAGTTTTTTAATAATAAATCTTTCATTTAAATTGATTTGGAACTATTTCCTTTGCAAAAAACTTAAATTTTCTTGTACGAGTCAAATTGGCTCACTCTAGAAACATAGAGATATCAACATCCGTAAATCTAGTGTTAAATGTTTCACTTATAACTTTGTCAATGGAAGTATGTACTTTGATAGTAATGTTCCATTTATGATTGAAATTTTAATTGCTCTTTTATCTATTGCGTATTCTGTTAGTGTGAAATAAGGTTAAATATGTGTGACTTTTTCAAAATCTTTCTATTATTTGTAGAGAAAAATAACGAAGAATCTGCCTTAAGATTTACGTAATTCGAGGATGAATAATTTTCTACTTCTGCTGCGGCAACAGATGGGCTTTGGTGCATTCTTATCTGCCGTATTCATGAGAAATGTCGGTGATTAATGTTGTATTTTAATCATGGCAGTATAGCAACCGATAAACTAGACGAAGGACGAAATTTTATCAGCATAATCAACTATAAGTTGATAATGAAAATGAGAATATAATAGGTTTCTATGTTATGTTCATTTATAATAAAATAATTATGTACTGCGTTGCTTCATCATTAAATGTTTGTATTTTAATTTAAAACATA
Organism: Cerceris rybyensis; assembly: GCA_910591515.1. Taxonomy (NCBI): domain Eukaryota; kingdom Metazoa; phylum Arthropoda; class Insecta; order Hymenoptera; family Crabronidae; genus Cerceris; species Cerceris rybyensis. Next base: position 13,669,409 of record OU342795.1, read on the forward strand.
TCTTCCATTAACTATTATTTAACTATGAAATATTTGTTCAGTTGTTTTACTACCCATAAATACAGATATCATTTTTTTCTCTTCATGCACTTGAATATTGCGTATTCCAATTGAAATAAAAAGTCACACACTTGTTTGACATTGTGATAACTTTTTCTAAATTAAATTTTGCAGTTTTTCAGTAAATTTAGTGAATACTAACACTAATATATTTTCCATGCTTGCTGTACACAGTACTACACTATTGTAAACATAAAAAAAAAATAAAAAAGTTATTTAAATTGGTAAATTATCTTGAAGCTTCACCCTACATAACCGACGGAGAATCATTTAATGAAATGATTTAATGGAATGGAATTTTCATTCTTAAATTGAAGCAACATAAAGAAAACAAGATGTACAAAATAGTAAAGTAATAGCAGGGTGGGAAGACGCATTTAACGATCGAAATCAATTGGAACGATGGAATTCAATAATTCTCGAGGGAAATTAAAGCTGAAACTACCCTTTCTTTCTGAAGCTATACAAAAATATTAATTAAATTATTATTCAGCATTTGCTTCAACTATTCGTTGCTTGTAATTCAAGAGAAAGTAATTATTCTCCGAACGCATCGATCAACATTAACTGGAAATAATAATGCTGTATTAATTGTTAAAGCTCATTATAAATTATAACGGAGGATTAATGTCAGCGGCATTATTACAATGCATAATACTGCACGGCGCATACTACGGTAGAAGGATTAAACTTGAAATAACTATCATTTATTAACGAACTTAGCACTTGAATAAAGTACTAGAATCTCATCGTAAATTAACCAACAAAACTACTGTGACGTTATAATCTTTCAATGTAGAGTGATTTTTAAAGATAAGAATAATTTTTGACTTACTTTCGTAAAAATTATTATCAACTATGTCTGATTATTCACATTTTAAAGAAAAACGAATAACTGCTTGTCCAATAAAAGCAGAATATAATTAGGGGAGACTAATAATTTAGTTACTTTTTCATTATTGTCGGTTTAAATATCATTTGCATTTTAATACCATTTTTCTTGATAGTTTCAATCCCCTAGATTGTAATATAGGAGAGCGTAATTCTCATGATATTAAGATATTACATCGTATATCTGTTCTCGAATTATCCGATAAAAGCCTTTTAATTTCGAAAATTACCATAATTTCATTATCGAATTTATTAAATTTCCAATTAAAAAAGTACTACCTATTACTTTCAACGCTGTTTTAAAAATGCAACATAGTCTCCACATATAATTAAAATAATACTCAATCCCGACAAATAATTCCAATTACAACAGACCAATTTACACCTAAAAACATTTTTTATTCTAACGATTGAAAAACTTTACGAAAATGAATATTCAATTTCATCGTAAACATGAACTATTCTTCACCCTAAACATTGCGCTCAATTCGAAAAAAAAAATTGTAAACGACATAATCCAAACAATGTCCCGTAGATTAAATTAATGGTTTCAAGTTACGGTGAACAATTTCGTAAATAATACCCAAGTACCGGCGTGGCATCCATTTAAATACCATACTTATCGATTCCGGATTTCGTACAGTATTTCAAGAAAGCCGCCGAGAAAGCACACGTTATTCGAGCACACAGAAAAGGTATTTACAAAACAACCAAATGTATACTCGAATATAATTCATCCCCTTTTACTACACCGGTGTAACGTCGGGTCAACGAAAAATCATAAATAATAAAATCTGTGATTACGTCTCGTTGGTACAATTAGTAGACGTAAAATAATAACGCTCAAACACAGCAATAAAATGATAAATACGACGAAACAGGGGTTAACGACAAGTAGTCACAGGGAGAATGAGAAAGGAAGAGAGAAAGAGGGAATGGCAAGGGGGAAAAGTAAAAGAAAAGAAAGAACAGAGTGGCGTAGAGTGATGGAAAAAGAGAGTAGTAAAGAGAGGACGATGGAGTACCGGAAAGTGAGAAAAAACGAGAAGTAACAGAGAAATAGAGAGAGGGAGAATCAGAAAGAGTCAGAGAATAATGATAATAGAAAAATAGAGAAGTGGAGAAAGAGAGAGATTAGCGTAGAGAAAGATAGGGAATCGGAAGATGGGGTAGAGAAAGAGAGAGAGAAATAAAAAGAAAAGGAGATAAACTGAAGCATTAGTAACGTCAATAATAACAGTGCTCGACTAACGAGGCCAAGAATAAAAGACAAGACCGTTGAACGAACTAATCGGTGGACTTTTGTGCGCCACTGTACTCGAGTGGTAGCTATCATACACGATTCCATCATATACAATTCGCGTCTGAGCCTCGGCCACGACCAACGGCGCATTATAAATAACTTTCAGTATCGTGATGTGTATCCACTTGAAACTACACACAACACGGGCCTCGTACAGTCCAAGAAATTATGAATCTCCCCGATGAAACCCCGATGGGAAGGGGCCTTTTGCTACAAGAAAATTAACTGTCGATTTGATCGACTTCGGATCTAATTAAGTTCTATGTTCTTTTCCGTTTTAATACCGCTTTATCGTTTTTTAACGGCACCGTTCAAGTGATGACTGTTCAATATTAGCTGGAATTAATTAGGAAATATGGCTGGATGTATTGAAATTTCTGCCTCGTTTGTTCGAGTACTATAAAAGTATCTGATTATTAGTAACGTTTTAATTTTTTTATTCTGTTTACATTTTTACGTCCTTTGACGTTACAGAGAAGATTATTTAATATTTTCCTGAATTAATTACAACATCCAGGATGGTACCTAATAAAATGAAATTTAAATCTTATTTATTCGTCCGGTAAGGGGACGTGATTATTAGTCGAGAATATATTTAGATGAACTCATTTTCCATTCGTTGGCATTTTTTAAACTCTTTTCCCATCTTCTATAATGAATAAGGAAACGGTTACGTACTATTTAAATTGAACTCTTATTGAAGCTCATAAATACACTTACTTAACTTATTAAAATATGTGATTTTTGCTTGAATTTAATTTTGTTGAAATATTTGCAACGTTACGGTTAAGAAGCAATTAAGTATTTAATGTATTTAAGAATTAGGGAAACAGAAATTAAATCTAACAACAGTTAAATTTCGATCAATTTGAAAAAATGTCTAATTATTAGTCGAAATGTGCTTTTTTCAATATCAGTTCACTCTGTCGAATGCTAAAGTCAGAGAAACGATAATTCAGTATTTGCCTGAGTCAAATAGACCGTGCACCGAGGCTGAATGCATTATAAACCTCATTTATTCGACCGGATATAAAGATAGATATCTGATAATAACTCGAACCCAACCTTCTTCTTTTCCCTACCTCTTCACTTTCTTTGATCCCATAATTAAAGAAACGATTACTTAACTGAATTAAAAGAATATACACCAACCTCCACTTCACCATAATCCCATAAATCCAAGTATTACAAATACCTTCCCATCAATAAATCAATCCACACTTACAAGAAATATCTATCGTCATATCAATCAACCACAAAGGTCATCCAATCCTCTCTGGAATTTACAACCCTGGTGAAAATAAGAAACTGAAAACAGACTGAAAATTCGAGTAACTTTTCTACATTAATATACAGTCGGAAACTTAACTTAAAGAAAACTGAGGTAGTGAACAAAAGTCGGAAAATCGTAAGCGAACAAAACAAATGAAAACGATCTGAAAATATACAAAAATTAAACTAAAATGTAATCGTAAATTAAGCACTGAATTCAGACGGAAAACAGGCTGAAATAAATATAATACTAAATTACTTTTCAATGTAAAATTTTCATTCTGACTTCAGTCTCGACTTCAACTGAAAAATTCTTCCGTCTTGTTTCAGTCTCAATGCCGTTTGAACTTTCTCAATAGCACTTATGTCTTCAGTACATTTTCAGTGGCAATTGTTTGTTTCGTCTCATTTCCGTTCGAAATTCGTCTAAAATCCTATTTTAATTTTTTTCCCGTCTTTCATTTTACTCGGGAAACGACGAAAAACCTCTACGAACGCACGAAAAATTGAAATACACTTATCGCCGGTTAAAAATACCTTATTATTACGACTCCAATATAAATTTAGACAAATTCACTTATCACACGTTAAATCTGAAATCCGTTTTATCAGGAGCTACGTATAAACACAGATAAGGATGTACAACGTGTATCTGTTAGCACGCTAGGTTACGCCCGATTACATTTCGCTTAATAATATTCTTACGGCTTTATTTATACATGGTGTACAGTATGTCATACTGTAAGTACATAACACGAGGTACATAATTTCCTCTTATACACTCGTGGAAATTATACGACTACATTACGGCGAATCGAATCGCTCGTGTAATTTCAAATGATAATAATGTTCCCGAGAAATTCCAATCCCACGGCATTTCTCTCTCTTTCTTCTTTTCTTCTCTCCACCTCCCCCTCCCACGGTCTTCCCTCCACTCAACACAATTTTTTTTCTCTCGCCCGTGTTTACGTACGAGCTCTCAACTAAAACGCACGATATATAATATATAGAATATCCAAATCTACGGTAATATAATCGAAAGCTGGTGAACGTAACAAAACTGCTGGCGTAAAACTGAATGGAATTCTGGTAATTAAATCGGACTACGAATGAATGAACGACGATCGACTATTCGCTGACCCGCGATAACCCCGGATTGATAATGAAATTCTTCGATTTTCCAGCGGTAACATTTGTTCCATGTTACTCCTGACACAGGATTATTAATGCATTCGTATGTTTTAACGTAGCTAAGTCGATGTGTTGAATTCAATCTGCTTACCGGTACGTTCTTACTTGTTAATCTTTTCCGCTTTAAGGATACAGAATATGTACGTATTTACGTGCGTAGTTCTCGTGTATGTGCCATGTATGTACACGTGGAACGAAGAGTCGAGGGGGGATTTGACGCACACACCATAGAAAGAGAGACGCTGAGAAACTCTTGCCGGTTGTACAGTGCGAGCTAAAAACCAGTGTGGTCATCTCATTGGCTTCGTTCGTGGAATCCAGTGTGATGTATACATGACCGTGTCATGTTTTATGTATATTATCTGAATATTTCTGAGTGTAAAATACCTGCGTTAGCTTGTGCAAAAAGTTGTATATATATATATAAGTATATATTTGATTATATATATAATTTGGTGGGGGGAGGGAGCAATGGAAGAATGAAAATTCTTGATGTGTAATGATAAAACGATTTCTGTTTGCTTGGCTGTTTGTCTTCTACTTTTTTTAAATTTGCATAGTTGCATGTATCGTTGGTTGAGTATTTTACGATGGAAGTGGAAAAAGAAACGTGTAGATTGGGCTTAATGATGGATAGGAAGATTTTTAATCCTTTTTTCTCTGAATTATTTCACAAATTTTGCATTCAATAAGAAAATATAGTCTTGCAAAATTGTCTACTGTTATTTGTTCATTTTTATTTAACACTAGGAGTTTGGTCGAGTTTTATAAGATGGAAGGGGAAAGAGAAACGTATAGATTGGGCTTAATGATGGATAGGAAGATTTTTAATCCTTTTTTCTCTGAATTAATTCAGAAATTTTGCATTCAATAAGAAAATATAGTCTTGCAAAATTTTCTGCTGTTATTTATTCATTTTTATTTAACACTAGGAATTTGGTCGAGTTTTATACGATGGAAGTGGAAAGAGAAACGTGTAGATTGGGCTTAATGATGGATAGGAAGATTTTTAATCCTTTTTTCTCTGAATTATTTCACAAATTTTGCATTCAATAAGAAAATATAGTCTTGCAAAATTGTCTACTGTTATTTATTCATTTTTATTTAACACTAGGAATTTGGTTGAGTATTATACGATGGAAGTGGAAAGAGAAACGTGTAGATTGGGCTTAATGATGGATAGGAAGATTTTTAATCCTTTTTCCTCTGAATTAATACAGAAATTTTGCATTCAATAAGAAAATATAGTCTTGCAAAATTGTCTACTGTTATTTATTCATTTTTATTTAACGCTAATAGTTTGGTCGAGTATTATACGATGGAAGTGGAAAGAGAAACGTGTAGATTGGGCTTAATGATGGATAGGAAGATTTTTAATCCTTCTTTCTCTGAATTATTTCACAAATTTGTCATTCAGTAAGAAAATATAGTCTTGCAAAATTGTTTACTGTTATTTATTCATTTTTATTTAACACTAGGAATTTGGTCGAGTTTTATACGATGGAAGTGGAAAGAGAAACGTGTAGATTGGATTTAATGATGGATAGGAAGATTTTTAATCCTTTTTCCTCTGAAGTAATTCAGAAATTTTGCATTCAATAAGAAAATATAGTCTTGCAAAATTTTCTACTGTTAATTATTTAATTTTGTTTAACGTTAGGAACAATTGCAGGTATTGCGGTGTATATTTGTTGAAATGCAAAGTTATTGTTGATTTTGAAAAGTCGATAATTAGTAGAAATGTTAAGTGACACAGAAAGCAGTGCCGAGTGTAGCTCGACATAGGAGTGCCAAGGTTTTTTTTTTTAATAAAAAGGAATTGGTATTTCTGTTTTCAATTGAAATGGCCTATTTGATCCTATGTTAATTTCTTGGTGACTTTCTTTTTACTTGTGTGCTTTGAAGGTAGGAATGCAATTATTAAGTGCAAATCAGTTATTACTTTAGGTCTAATTGAAATGATGTAGTTATAGTGTCAACATTCTGTATCAATCATTTGATTTTCGAGAACTGATATAGAGATCTCGTTGATGCACGTTTTATATTTCATTCGGTTAAAGTAAAACATGAATAATTTGGAAGAAACTTTGGTAAGAGAGTACTGCATAAATAACATATGCACCGACCGTCAGAGAAAAATAAATTAAAATTTCAGAAGCGTCGACTAATAGCATAAATAATTATGAGCCTTATAATTCTGTCAAAATTTAATATACCCTCGTAAAAATATCTAATATAATTTCCACTTGTTACAAAAATCATATAAAATGTATTCTAACACATTATTTACAATCAAAAGTAACAGTCACAAAAAAAATTATAATAAAGTTCTTTAGGCTCAAATTTTTTCCACAAACTAAAAATTCATTTTCCATTCGATTCCTTTTACAAAACAAAAACAAACAATACTACTGCCAAATCTTGCTGTCGAATTAATGCGAAACTTTCCAGTTAACGATTAATGCACACGGATTAGATGAATTGAAGGCGTAAAAACACGAGTTCTTGAGAAAGAGAAACACGAATAAACCCAACTGTTCCACAAGTTCTATTGACTGCTGTCGAAACATGCAAGCACAGCATCGAGCAGAATTAAAGCAAGAAATTCTTTTAGATTGACGCCAAACAATAACCATTTGCTTCGTGTCCTTTTTTTCTCCTCCTATCTTTTAATACGCCTGATGTTTTTCTTCGCAACGCTTTCAGCCACGTAGCAGCTGAGTCAGCCAAAGAATGATTGCACCAGCTGTACGGCCAACACGAGAGCGCATCGCTAATTAATTATTTTCCTGCGGATAATAAAGAGCTACTGAGCTGTTCCTTTGTAAATTAACTATTCTGTCAAATTTCCGGGCTTAGTGGGACAAAAAAAACACAAGCTTTATGAATAATTGTCCTCGTGGAATTCATCGTGTAATTTGTAGACCGTTTTGTAATAATTAACTTTATTGCAGTTATTAGCAAGGCACTAGCGATTTTGGGTACAGCATGAAATCTTATCTGGGTTTTTGACAGTTGTGTTTCTTATCTTACGTTTTTTGGATTTTTACATTTTGTTATTAAATTTTAATATTTTTATTATGGGACTGTTTGTTGAAAACTTTCTGATATTATAATTTTCAGCTTTTATGGTGCATTGTATTAGTAATTTTTGATTTTTCTTGCTTTCATATTGTGTTTTTAGATGCGGCTTTTATCGATTTATTAATTTGATGTGTTTTAATTATCATGTATGTTAGGTTTTAATTATTGGAATTAAGTAATGCTCTTCGAGCTTTAAGAAGGATTAAAGAGAAGGATTCAAAAATAATTCTCCTTAGAATTTGTAACTGTTCATCGTACAACAATAATTAGCTTTATTGCCTCCATTAGTAAGACATTCTTAATTCTATAACATGGGGGAGTTATCGATTTTACAGAAGTTACATTGTCAATATCACATTATCAATAAAAGAGTAAGTTTTTTTTTTAAATTTCTTATAATAAACTCAAGCATTAATATTAATTAAAGTTGGAAACTTCTAATTACAATTTTTTGGGAGAAGTATATAAAATTTTCTTCGGATGGTAAATTTAATAGTTCTTAATACTACTACTTTGCTTTGAATGTATTTAAATATCATATCATTAATTGATAAAGTAACTCAAGAAATTTCAAATTAAGTTTCCTTTTCTTATATTATTTTATTTAGATCCAAAAATTAATGCACTCAATAAAAATATAAAAGTTGAAATTTATTTGAATGACATGAATAATAGAATTTATTCCTTATTTAAAATATTTTCATTGGTTATATATTTTTATTGCTCGGATGAAATCTATGAGCTATGGTAAAATTATTATTTCCATCATCCGAGGCTGTCTCATGACTCGTCACAGTCTCGGCAACGATATCACAGTTTTTAATAGCATGCTCCATATTTCATTTTTCCGATAACACGAATATATACTTTATATTTCAACCCCGAACCAAAGTTTCCGTTTTTACGTAAACTTTAATGTCCTATCGACGTTCAAGTTTTTAACGACATAGAACACATGACTCTTAACGCTCACAGAAAACAGCATACCAGATCGATTGATAAAAAAAGTATTAGTATTTTTGTTTTCAACTGAAATGTGATTCTATCTTAATTTCTTGGTGATTTTCCATTCACTTGTGTGCTTTGAAGGTAAGAGTGCAATTATTAAGTGCAAATCAGTTATTAATTTCTGTCTAATTGAAATGATGTAGTTACAGAGTCAATATTCTTTGTCAATCATTTGATTTTCAAGAAATGACATCGTGATCTCGTTAATGTATGTTTTATATTTCATACGGATAAGGTAAAACATGAATAATTTAGAAGAAACTTTGGTAAAGGTGCACTGCATAAATAACATATTTTTAATCATTTTCCCTATGGACGCACAGCTGGAGAAAAATAATTTACACTTTTCAGAAGCATCGACTAATACGATAAATAATTATGAACCTTATAAATCGTATATCGACGTTTAAGTTTTTAGCGACATAGAACACATGGCTCTTAATGCTCACACAAAATAGCATAGCAGTAGCTTCATTACAAATTGCTCGTATCACTAAGTCTACGTCGTTATGTTGAATCAATAAACAAACTTCATATTACATACATTTTGTTTTTATATATCATTGCATTCATTCATGTTAATAAAAATCAATCATATTCACAATGAAGATTTTCTTCCCAGCTTTTTTATTCTTAAACAATTATTTCCTCATATTTTATGTTTTGATTCATTTCCTTCAAAATATTTAGTTCCCCTTAAAAAAACAGCCGGTTTAACGTGTAATAATTTTTTTTTCGCAGTTAATAAATGTAATCTCAAAGAAGTACGGTATACACTTCACGTACAAAATTTTAATTGCTTACCGAGTTATATTAAGAAAACTGAGAACTCGAAAGATTATGAACATTTCGAAGTACATTTCTATGAAAGAAGATGTCTTCTTCAATTACTGAAAGTATACTATGTCCCATTGTAACTTCATTACAACCTGGCTTTTCCAACTGCGACCCCTTTGCAAATAATTACATCAAGATAAACTATCCAGTTGTCTCATTATAATTAACTATCTCATCAAATTACCAGCCTCAACCCTTTGATAACGTACCCCTTCCACATGCCTCATCAACGTATTGATTAAATCCACGACGTATAACTAATATAATTAGCTATATATCCATTTCAAATATTGATCGTTTTTGCCTCAATAAAAACTACAACCTACACATATGTTTCAGAAGTAGTTGTCATAGCTTTTAGTTCTTTTACACCCTTAGATCGATGGAGATTTGTGACATAATTTTAATGTTAGAAACGTTTAAACACGTTTAAACAGTGCTCAAAGTGGCCCAAAATTTTTTGATATTTTTCTATATACCTTAAAAACCAGACGAGTTTTCTTTACTAATTTTCTGTCCCTCTCCTCCATTTCCTAATTTCGTATAGAATTAGTAAGGACATCACGTGTGTTTCCTTCCGAAAAATCAAAGACCAAGAAGCCTGACTTATTCTGCTAAAATTCAATCGCGAAGACCAACAAATTAATTAGCGTGAAAACGTTTCATTTCAGATATTTCACCCACGTAACAAGACGAATACGATGAGCTAATAAAAAGATTTGTTACTCTTTCGCGAATTTTGCGACGAATTTTTCTCTTAAATCTCCATCGATCCAAGGGTGTAGAATAACCCCTGAAAGTCATGACAACTACTTTCGTAATACCCTGTATATGTCCTTCGAAGAATGTGACTTAAGGATGATTTGTAGGTACAATCGGAGACATGAGTATGTGAAATTTTGATTAAACCAATATCTCTCAATATCTTTTAAACTATGGCATTTTAACAAAATGTCTTTTGTTCCCAAGCTTATTTTTAATATCAAATTTGTAATAAAATGGAAACTCATTTGATTTTAATTAATTTTTCAATGAAATTTTTAATATTTGTCATAATCATAAAAAAACTTTTGATAGTGGCTGTACCCTGAATTTAACTATTAAAAAAAAATACGTAAATTTTTTACATCAAAAAACACTAATACAAATTTTCTCAATGTATTTAAATAAAAATTAGGAGACAGATATATACCACAGAAAATCATAAATTTGATTTTATTTAAATAAATAAAATAAAATAAGTTAAATATTTATCTGGTGAAGCGTGACAACATCGCAACATTTTAATAGTTGGTAGACGTGAGTGATTCGATTTTGATCGCTCCAAGTTTTCGACACATTTTAGTAACATTTAAATTCACGCTGTAACATAGTCTATAGCATATTTTTAATTTGCTATAATCGAGTTTAATTTTATTTCCCGTAGCTGTTTGCGAGGATGCCATGTTTTCACTGTGAATTACGCTCTGCATTCAATTATACCATAAATATCACCCATTTTTATTATTTCTCTCTATAAATAATATTGAAACCACTTAATATTAATTGCTCATGTGCTTCGTAGACATTTAATCTACTTGTTTACAATTTTCTGGATTTTTCGAATCGTATTTTCAATGATTTTTTTTACTTTATCTTATCCTGATAATATGTTTTCCATTTAAGTACGTGTAAATTTGTTATAATTTAAAAATGTTATAACTTTTGAACGAACTTGTGAAAAAATTTCTAATTTTTTGAGGCGTTTCAGAAGACATAAGAATAATATATAATTTCTTCATACGATTCTCATCGCTATTAATATACCAACAAATCATCCTTAAAAGATAAAAGAAAGAACTCCGCGGGTATCATTCCTCGCAGAGTTTTAAATCAAAGACTATTCAGTATAACAATTAACTTTATCGTGCCTATTACTATAGCATTCGCACATCAGAATGTTTCACGCTCGAAAGAGATCTCGCTCGTCACGGAGCCATCCATGGATGGTGGACCGGGTTTATAAATCGTTTCGCCTTTAAACGACGCCACTTTCCCACTTCTTTAACTCGGTACTACGTACGCTTTTGTCCCTTTCTTCGTTTTATGCCCCGCGAAGATAAAGAGCGATATACTAGCATTCTAACATGCACGAATGCGTCACCGTTCGTTTTGTCACTGTCACGTGTAATTACACGCGAAGTTGTGTGCGTGCTTGTACATTTTCACCCGGGCGAACGAGACCACTGCGAGTGGAACACCGCAACACCTGTAGACCGTGCTGCGATAGCGATGGCTTTGAAAATATCCATAAAAGCCTATGGAAATCGGAAATTGAATGTTTGTACTTCTTCAATACGCTGAACGCCGCGGGGGTCAATGATCAGCGGCAATACTGAATTCAGTGCAATTTTGTATTGATTCTTAAAAGACCAGATAATATTTATGCATTAGTATACTTCCTTTCTGATAGAAGTTTTGGGATAATAAAAATAGTTATAATATTATCACACTTTAATTAACTGTATTTAACCCCTTAACTTGTGCGCTCGAGTTAATTCGAGCGCGCTAAACAGGCCAAACTGTGCACACTCGAGATAATTCGAGCGGCGTTGTATTTAAAATTAAAATAAACATTTTGGTTAATTTTGTATTTTTTCGCCAAGACAATGATCTAAAGTGTTTTATTACATACAAAAAATTGATTTTTTTTGCTGGTTTTTTCAAAAAATCTGTGCGTTAAGGGGTTAATTACGTGAAATCGTGAAAAACGTATGTGTACAATTGTACATTATGGCGACAGGAGGGCGGCTGACTAAAAACAAAACACTAATGATTATAAGCGCCACCATCCTATTAATATAGTTAACCCTTTTGCGCTCCTTACATTTCTTGCGCCTGTTGGTAATCTACTCTACGGACTTTTAGGCGATATTTTGTAATCACAATACTTTAAAACAAATGCTGCAGTTTTTAGAAAAATGATTCTTTATTAATGAGAATTAACTCAAAATCTTATTTAACTTCAATGTATCTTAAAATAAATTCAGATTCAAAATATACAATTTGGTTGACATTTTTTTTTATAACATAAACTGCAAAAAAACATTTTGATGAAATTTTTGTAAAAGTGTATTAAACATCGATTAATTACTTAAATATTGATTAATAATATAAAATTTATTCATATATTAGGTTAAGTTAATTTAGCAATATAATAATTTTAATCTACATAATTTAACATGAACGGAGTTTATTCTTGATTAAATTTCTTTCGCAGATTACGCTTCGAATTTAATGATTATTTGTATGCACAAATAAATTATTTTTGTCCCGAGGTAAATTTGCTTTTGTAATTCATAATTGAGAATTAATTAATTATTATATATTTTATTTCAATAATGCTGTAATTAGTAATTTCCATTTTTACAGTTTCTTTGTTTGCATCACAGCCTTCAGCGAATTAATATTTTAATTCACGTGAGCGTTAATGTTTTAATTACTGTTACAATTAGTGAATCATAATAATACCCTTTGGTTTATAAGAAACTCCATAAAACTGGATTTATTCAATAATAATTTAATTTACAACAAGTAATAATGAGAGGTCGAAGTAACAATACCCTGGTATATGAAGTAAAACATTAATTAATTAAAACGTTTGTATAAACGTACACTGCAAAGAAAATTAATCAAATAATTGCCTTGTAAACATATTGAGGATTAATATAATAAAAACCGATTTAACAAATTTGTTCATTTCGCAAACAATATTAACAAATGATGAAATAAATAATGTAATAACAGTTTCAAACAGTTTCATTTTTAATAGTTATGGCACGATAAAATACACCTTAGATCTTTTCGCAATAAAAAACATATAAATAAAGAATTTAGAAAAAATTTACGAAATTTAATAAAAATTTTCGTTCTTTTAAATATATAATTTTAATGAAAAAAACATTATTGGTAATAATTCCGCGTATCAAAGAACAGTTTTCAGCTTAATCGCTGTTACATAACAGCGCCTTATTAGATAAGTAAAGTGCAAGAAATAACTTTAAAAAGGCCATAATATCGTGCAACTTTTTGCAAGAAATATGTACAATACGAAACAATACAGATAAATAATAAATAAATATTTCTATGACCTTTCACGATATAAAAAATGTTCTCAATACATTCAAAAATAATGAGAAATAAAACTGAAAATCATATAACGTGTGAAAATAGTGTCTTAATAATTTGCAAATCACTCATACGTAATAATTCAAGGTATCAATTTACATTTTAATTTGCTTATCATTTTACTTTAAAATTATCAAAGCTAAACGTTCCAACAAATATCGCAATTATTCGTCACCGATAAGCGGAATTTGAAAAACACGTAAACGTTGAACTTTAAATATCATACGAAAATTGAATACATTTTACTAAAAAAAAAAAGAAAAAGAAAAAGAAAGACGCAACATCGACTAACATAAAATAATATTTCAGTAAAACAAGCGATTGCACGTAAGAAAATAATTTTTCGTTCAACTCAAACTTGTTTTTATAATCAAACCGTATTACATGAACGTGAATGTATGTCGGCATAAATAATGCTATCATAAATTATTTATTGCTACAACGGCGATATATACCGTTTATTATTCCAAGAGAGAATATATTTTAAAAGTTGGACCTTATTTTCTCCTTTCTTCCGCAACTACATTTTTCTTCAGTCCGCTGAATTTTTTACTGTCTAGTGCGCTATGATTCAGTGATGGGAATAAGACGGCTCGAGTCATATAAAGTATACAATAGAATATTCCGCATAAATCTGAATAAAAAATCACCCTCCAAGTTTTAAATACGTTAAGGCCTTGAAATCTGTAATTCATTTATGCGCCGTTATTAACTTTTAAAACCTCTTTATATTAATTCTTCTCTCCTACAAGTAATTTTACGATCTAACGATCAAATGAATCACCCAACAAAAACACAAATTCATACAACATATTACGATAGACATCGTGGACGTATATAAAAAGGAATTACTACAGCGCAGTAGTATATAAATGTATTGCTATTTTTCTGGGATAGAAGAGCAAAAATAAATAAACCACAAAGAAACAGAAAAACACGCTTACAAATGTCCGTTAGCTCTAGTAACTAGAACTACCGACGTTGGTCAAGTGGATACAAACGTGATTCATACGCTTGCGAGGTTAAAGTTCAAATCCAACTGTCACCTCTGGAATTTTTTTTATGACGTAACATTTATAATACTAAAATCCTGCCGGATTCTCAACCCATTTGAAATTCTACGCCCCAAATTAGAAAAGAGCATAACAGTTTAACGATGAAATTTCAACAAATATAAATCTTCTACGTAATATACGAACCATTTTACCGATTGTAGCTTATAAACTGGTTATATTAACGTTTAAAAATATACAGCCGTTACTCGATTTACAAAGGAGATAAGTTTCTAAAAAACTCGTACAAAACGAAACAGTGTAAAACGAGACACAGAATTTATACGAAATAGGAGGATATATTCAATCTAAATTGTGCAAATTGATCTAAAGAGAATAACGAAAAGTTGAGGATATGTTCATTATAAAGTGAGTAAAATAAAATTAAGATTATAGGAAAAAATAGGGATTGGTTCCTTAATTTTCAGTGGCAGTAAATTCGGCCGTGACACCAAGAGAGGGTCCGTCAATCAATTACTTCTCGGCCGTGCGTGTGGATCAAATAGGCTAGAATAGATAGAATAGATAAATTTATCTAAGGACGGCTCTGGCGTGCAAAATTTCTGCACCTCTGACTTACTTAGACGTTAAGTTCCTTTCCTTGAATATATTGGAGGTGAAACATCAAACATAAGACTTTCACGTTTGCAATTCAATTTTTGCAAGGGTTGTTGTGGTAACTTCTGATCGAAGTTTTAAAAGAGCACAGTCATTAATATGATATTCATTTAATTTATAAATGACATAATGCATGTTGCACAGTTGAATCTGGCGCGAGGTGACAGGGGAAACGGCATTGAAATGTTATAATGTGCCTTGCTTCTAATGAGTTTTTTGTTATAATCAATACTTCTATTCAGTATAGAAAATAATTATTAAATTGTAAAGTCCAAATTAATTCGACAAATTTTTCCGTCATAATTAATCTGTTAAGTTTCATTAGCGCTGAATCTTTACTTCTTCATAACAATAGTTATTGATATATTGAAACGAAAGATATTTGAATTCAATATAGAAAATAATTATTAAATCGTAAAGCTCAAATTAATCCGACAATCTTCCCGTCATAATTAATTTGTTAAATTTTATTAGCGCTGAATATTTAGTTTTTTATAACAACACTTATTGATATATTGGAATGAAAGATATATGAAGTCAATATAGAAAATAATTATTACATCGTGAAGCTCAAATTAATCCCACAATTTTTCCATCGTAACTAATTTGTTACGTTTCATTAGCGCTGAATCTTTACTTCTTTATAACAATAGTTATTGATATATTGGAATGAAAGATATTTGAATTCAATATAGAAAAGAATTATTAAATTGTAAAGCTCAAATTAATCCGACAATTTTTCCGCCATAATTAATTTGTTAAGTTTCATTAGCGCTGAATCTTTACTTCTTTAAAACAATAGTTATTGAAATATTGAAATGAAAGATATTTGAATTCAATATAGAAAATAATTATTAAGTGTTGATTTGGAAATTAAAAATTAAAATTATTCCTTAAATCGTAAAGCTTAAATTAATCCGACAATTTTTCCATCATAACTAATTTGTTAAGTTTCATTAGCGTTGAATATTTACTTTTTTATAACAACACTTATTGATATATTGGAATGAAAGATATTTGAGTTCAATATAGAAAATAATTATTAAATTGTAAAGTCGTAACAAGTAAAACATAGTATTGAGATGTTATAATGTGTCTTGCTTCTTATATGTTTTTGTTATAATAATTCTTAATTCCATGCTGTTGTTTAAATATATTTGAAAAACTTTTTAATTAACTAATAATAGAAGTATATACGTTATTTACCTTTTCACGCGAAGATCTATACAAGTACTTTTACAATGTAAAACAGTTAAAATAAATTTTTTTTCATTGAAAACCTGTGTAAAAGTAACATCGTGTAAATTAAGGGACGGGTGTAAATTTACTGTATGTTCCCAATAAATAATATTTTTATATAATTATTACAAACACTTTATAATATATACACAAACAGGGGGGAGCAGTTTAATCACAGGCATATCCATTGTTGATGTTAATCCAATTACTTTCACGCCGTTAATATTCAAGTAATACAGAGAACTTCAAACTTCTAGGGTTTGATCGAAAATTTAGGAGAGAATGTATCGAATGCCCATCACTACAGCAGCAGAATGTAAGACGCTTCAAGTGCCTAAGCACACGACATTGTATAAGCTTACGCTTACATGCGCATACTTCGTTGAGTATTCGTGTTTGTATCCCCGGGTGTGTTTATAGAATCGATTTGATGAATTCACGCACGAGAGGGTCGTCTCTAAATATAAACGCAACGATAAATAAATTAATAATACTAACACGCGTATCGACCATAACGAACTACTAAATTGCATTATACGATTAAATTAATGATAGAATTTACATAGAAATTTCCATGATGCGTAACAGTCGCGTTACCATCATTATAATCGATCGTGTATTTTTATTATGGCTGTTATGTCATCCGAAATGACATAATTGCATTGTATCGACTAATAGGAATTGGCTAGTCGAATTTCCTTTGTATCCATAATTCCTTGGAATTATATCGACGTGTGTAAATCGTCGAAAAGGAGCCTCTTTGAAATTGCATGAAATAATAACGTTATCAAAATACAAGCCGTTATTAAATTATAGTGAGAAATAACCGCTTTGGGCCTGAATAGCGAGGGTCACCTTTTTTCCTATTATTGTGAAACCCTCTCCGGATACGCCGTGAAAGTATTGTCCCATGTTACAAGCTTGACACGACGTATTCGCCAACAATAGTTTCCCGGCTCGGCAAACTGCCAAGGACGGTACATAGGCGGCTGTACCAGTGGTTGCACTTTACCACCTTTCTCTGCATTTTGTCGTTTTGCACGGAAAATCAAGGGAATTGCAAATAAAAATGACAACACTGAAAGTCAGTATTACTAATCACAAATTCACTTTTTCCTCATCATCTCACTTACTTCGAATTTCTACATAGTCAAGAAAAATTTGAAAATATCTGTCACTGTAATCTTCAAATATCATAAAAAAATATTATCATATATATCAAACTTCTATTGCGATAGTCTTTTTAATACTAAATTGTCAATACCTTATCGACTAAAAATGTAATTCTTCCACGTTTCGCTTTTCTCTTTTTGCAAAAATTTCTAACAGAAGCATTAGCTTTGTTTTCGACGTATATATACGTCATTGCTCCATTTTAATTCCGTGCCGCACGAGGGATTCTTAAAGCTAAATTCCACAGTTAACTGGTTAATATAATTAAATTTGACATTCTCCACGATGATACATTGGAGGTCGATAAAACAACGTTCTTATCAATTCACAAATACGAAATGTATAAAAATATCCGTCTTATCATCGTATCAAAATAACTTGTCAAAATTTTAACGATTTCTAGGATATTTAAAAGGAAAAAAAATCATTCATTATTTTTTTTTTTTATTTGAATTATAGACTATACAATAGGAAATAAATCATTAGCATGTTCGTATCAGTAACGTTTCAAAATTAATTATCGAACAATACGAGATACGACAACGAACAAATGTGTTTCCGTGCAGAAAGAAGGCTTACGCAATGGTATTGTTACGCCAACTTCATATTGGCGTATAGAACGAAGCTGTTCCCTCGAACCCGCTGGATTCGAGTATCGAATCGAAGTCGATGGATCGATCGGCCGGTCGTTGCCTGACGACCGGAAACGTTTATACAGGAAGTCGCTACCGAGCTTTCGTAGAGAACAGACGTTCTATTTCATACTGTATTTGTAATTGTGAAATAAAGAAATGCCCAAACGCGGAAGACCCTCCGCCAGGTGTAACATTGGTGCCGGAAGCGGGATGCTGGATAGAGGGGAAGAAAATTCCCGACCCACTACGCCTGCGGAGGAGCCGGACCGTCTGGAAAGACTTCTGGAGAATCTGAGTTCTCAGTTGCGAAGACAACAAGAATTGTCGGAGGCACAACGGAATCGAGAACGAGAGAAAGAAGCGGAAGAAAGGGCGGCCGAGAGAGCAGCCCTCGATAGGAGGTTTGGAGCGCTCGAAGCCCAGCTACGAGCGCTCACGATACAGATCGGCCAGAACGCCGAAGTTTCTGTTCCTCTTGTTGCTGTGGAGAGTCGTGATCCGATTCCTACGGGGGATACACGGATCGCGGCTCCCCTTGTTTCGCAGCCGATTCCCCCGCGTACGGAATTAGGGTATACACTAAAACCACCTATGTTTAATGGAACTTCTTCTTGGGAAGAATATAAAATTCAATTTGACGCAGTGGCCTGTGCGAATAATTGGGATGCACCGAAGAAGGCTTTAGCCTTAGTGGCGTCCTTGGAGGGATCGGCTCGTAGTATTCTAGTTTCCCTTTCTATTGCCGGACAACCTTTATATGAGGACTTAGTTTCGGCTCTTCAGGCACGATTTGGAACCAAAAATCTATCAAATTTAAATTATTTCCTCTTCCAATCCTGTCGGCAGCGGAAAGGACAGTCAATCTCCGAGTTGGCCACGGAAGTGGAGAGGTTGGCTCATGCCGCTTTCGGCGACTGTCCTGCGGAAACACGGGACAGACTCGCAGCCTCTCAATTTATCTCTTCCCTGGAAAACGAAGAGATGAAACGTACATTGAGACTTGGCGGTTTCGCAAATCTGAGAGCCGCGGTTGTCAGGGCTCTTGAGATAGAAGCCGTGGAGTCTATTTCTGTAGCTCCAATACAAAAAAGGACACAGACTCGGCCTTCTCCATCTTTTAATAGATTTCCTCCGAGGACAACGGAAACAACGACGACGGGATCGTGCGTCAAAGAAAGAGCTTCCAGCAACAATTCCGTGAAGCGGCCGATAGAATGTTGGACCTGCGGGAAGAAGGGACATATAGAGCGGAATTGTCCCAAGAAACGGAAGAAGACTGAGGGAAACCACACAGAGCCGGCGTAGAACGGGGACCACCGACTCGAAGTCTTCCAATCCCCGTCGTAGTTGGGAGGTGTTCCACTAAGGAAACTACATCCGTCGTGGGACGCCTGGAAGAAGAGGAGTGTCAGATAGTCCTGGACACGGGCTCACGGGTGAATCTCTTGAATGCAGATAGATTCGCCCGTGCGAAGGATGCCGGCGCGACGGAGAAAGGAATAGTAATGTTCGCCGTCTCCGGAGAGGAGCTTCCTGTTCTTGGAAGGGGATACTTCTCAGTTTCTATCGGAAGTTTCCAATCAAAAGAAGAGTTCGTTCTCATCCGGATGGTAGAAGATTGTATACTGGGCTCCGATTTCCTTCATAAACATGCGGCCCAGTTGGACTTCCGGACTAAGGAACTGCGGATCTTCGGTCAAGACGCCATCCCCTTTGGAAACGGAACCTCTCCCAAGGAAGTCACGGCCTTAACTGTCGACAAAGAAGAACGAATTCCTCCCCATTTACGGGAACTCTTTTCACGTTGTTCAGAAACTCTGGACGAAGAACAACGCCTGAAGTACCTTAATCTATTCCAGGAATACCAAGATGTCTTTGCGTCTGCATCGGATCAGGTTGGAAGATGTGACTTGGTTCGACATCGCATCGACACAGGAGATCTTCCACCTATCAAGCAAGCTCCGCGTCGCCTGCCATTTCACCGTCGAGCAGAGGTCGCTGACCTAATAACTAAGATGGAGCAGCAAGGGGTAATCGAGGAATCCCATAGCCCCTGGTCTTCCCCTATCGTATTGGTAAAGAAGAAAGACGGCAGCACACGTTTCTGTGTCGACTACCGCCGTCTTAACGATATTACAAAGAAGGACTCCTATCCGCTACCCAGGATAGAAGACACAATAGATGCGTTGATCGGGTGTTCATGGTTTTCTACGGTGGATCTGCAGAGTGGCTACTGGCAGATCGCCGTAGACGAAAATGATAGGGAAAAGACGGCCTTTTCAGTTGGAAATGGGCTATGGCAATTCAAAGTTATGCCCTTCGGATTATGTAACGCTCCTGCCACTTTCGAAAGATTGATGGAGAGAGTGTTGGTGGACTTAATCTGGAGAATTTGTTTGGTTTACCTGGACGATGTTATCATCTATGCAAAGACTTTTGAGGAAGAATTACAAAACTTAGAGACAGTTTTCCGTCGTTTTCGCCGTGCCGGACTTCTAATGAATCCGAAGAAGTGTGATTTCTTCCGGCGGGAGGTGAAATACTTGGGACATGTGGTTTCCGAGCAAGGGGTGAAAACGGACCCCGAGAAGATCTCAGCGGTTAAAAATTGGCCCGTTCCGGAGAACAAGACGCAATTGCGAAGCTTCCTGGGTCTTTGTACTTACTACAGGAAGTTCGTGAAGAATTTCTCCAGCATCGCGAAACCACTGCATCGCTTGACTGAAACGAAGCAAGATTTTTGTTGGACGCAAGATTGTCAAGAAGCCTTTCAACTACTAAAAAGCCGATTGGCGGAAACACCGGTCTTAGCGTATCCTTCGCCCGATGCAGACTTCATCCTGGATACCGATGCCTCCAACTTTGCAATAGGAGCAGTACTTTCACAGGTTCGGGATGGCACAGAAAGGGTCATTGCGTATTTTTCTAAAACTCTTGGAAAAAGTGAGAGAAATTATTGCGTGACCCGAAAGGAATTGTTAGCTATAGTGAAGTCTGTGGAGCATTTTCACCATTATCTATACGGGCGAAGATTTTTAATACGGACTGACCATGCCGCTTTGAGATGGCTTCTTTCTTTCAAGAATCCGGAAGGGCAGACGGCCCGTTGGATCGAACGGCTCCAACAGTACGACTTCGTAATACAACATCGAGAGGGGAAAATGCACGGAAACGCTGATGGACTTTCAAGAAGACCGTGCGATTCCCACTGCAAGCGATGCTCCCGCCTAGAAGAAAAGGAAAAAGTCTCGGATCACATCCTTAGGACTATCTGCGAAATAACGGATAGAACAGATTGGAAGAAAGCGCAGGAAGAGGACGAAGAAATTGGCTTCCTCTTACATAAAAAGATCGGAAGAATAAAGCCTACTTGGGAAGAGATCTCCGTGTATCCACCTGTAACAAAGTACTTGTGGAAGGTATGGGATTCGCTGGATGTGAAGGACGGAATACTTTTCCGAAGATGGGAATCCGCGAGCGGAGAAGATGCATCGCACCTCCTACTGGTCCCAAAAAGCAAGGTCGAAGAAGTGCTGCGCGGATGTCACGAGGCTCCTGCAGGAGGACATTTCGGCGTACGCAAGACTCTTGCGAAAGTGCGACAGAGGTTCTTTTGGCCCGCACACCTTCGAAGGAATTAAGAACGCAAAATGGATTTGAAGAATAGATGGGACAAGATTCCGCAAGAAAATGAAACGGAAAAGGATTCTGGAAAGAAAAGAACTTGATTACCGAATCGATGAAATGCCACCGTCTCACTCAAGGTTTTTGGGTGGTTTTCCCTTGGGTCGGAGGACAAATGTCGAGGCGCTAGTTTGATCGGAGCCACACCAGTAGACCAGTTATCTTTGGAGTTGTCTACTTCCTCTTCAAACTAAGGCATCGGGTTCCCAAGCAGTTTTACAAAGGTTATGGATTCAAGAAATAACCTGAAAACTGGGCTCTCCAATTTGAAGTCACCGCGGTCGAGACGACCGCTTTTCGAGAGGAGGGGGCAGTGTTACGCCAACTTCATATTGGCGTATAGAACGAAGCTGTTCCCTCGAACCCGCTGGATTCGAGTATCGAATCGAAGTCGATGGATCGATCGGCCGGTCGTTGCCTGACGACCGGAAACGTTTATACAGGAAGTCGCTACCGAGCTTTCGTAGAGAACAGACGTTCTATTTCATACTGTATTTGTAATTGTGAAATAAAGAAATGCCCAAACGCGGAAGACCCTCCGCCAGGTGTAACAGTATTAATGACGGTGTCCGAGGAGAAAAGAAGGAAGGCATTCGCGTAGGCCGACTGCCAGAAGCGATTTGTCAACTCGTAAATCATAAATCGCACGGCACATTTACAATGCGATCGGTGTATGCACCGCTTCGTGACGCGTCGTTGGCTACGCCAATGGGTTTAAACAGACTGCAGACTCGCCTGTATTACCATTGGCGTATAACGTCCCACTAATCGCCGCTGTGTTTGTCAACGTAATACGTTATCTGACTGATCGAATGATTTTCAAAGGAAATGAGTTAACAACTTAATTAAAGAGCAACTCCATTGCGAATATTCCTACTTTCATTATTTTTAACCAGCGGATTATTACCACCATCGAGTACATTTCTATTGAGTTATAAATTTTATTATTTTGTGCGACAAATGTTCTATCTTTATTTGCAATAAATACCTAGATTTTAATTTCATTCGTGAAACTGTAACACTAGAAAGGCCGGCGTTAAGTTCATCATATTTCACTACATTAAATAAATAGTTTAGAAAACGAGAAATCGAACGGTAATGATTAGACTGCGGATTTTTATGTATTTATGACAAATTCAATACGGCTAAAATATACAAAAAGAACATAATATAAAAATATATCTAAAATATCCAAAGTATGGTATTTGTTATAATATTTATTAAGTGCAATAAATCCCTAGATAGGTTTTCCTGTCTCTCCTGCATTTGTGAAACTCGAAATTTGCATAAACATCCGCAGTCTAGTAATGATGATTAATTCAATAATTTATATTTTAAAAGATGGGCGATTAATATCTACTCAACGGCGCTTCTATAAATTTAAAAAGTTTTTAGAAAAAATTCTAAAAATTCTAATGGTAAAAAATGTTTTCTACTGTTTTGCACTTTTCAAGTTTCTACTATGTGAATAAATGAAGATCGAGGAAGTGGGGCGTTGCGTATTTGTATTTTATTTTTATGTTAGAAGTAATATTCGATGTGTAAATAATTGAATGCTTTTAATTGGAAATAAGAATTTTAGTTGATTTAATTAAAGAACATATTGGATCGTTGTTAATCAATTTGACATAAATATTGTCGAAAGTATTTTCGATAGTAATAAAATAAACGCGACTTTCGTGTTTTAACACACTTCTCTTTTGTAGAGAAAAAAAAAATTGTCAAGTTCGCGTCTGCGGTAAACTCGCGAAGAGAAATTTATTTAACCCTAGAGTGCTAATGGCTCTTTTTCTTTTCATACATTACGTGAACGCTCAAACCTCGTAATTTTTACGTTGTTAACCTCAATACAACGTTTTAATGATAAAGTCATCCAGTGCGGATAAATTTACGACTATTCACTGGGAAGGGGAATAAAACAAGTAAAAAAAAAAGTATAATCGCTCGAAATAACGCAAATAGATAAACAAACGAAGGGGGTACTTCAGTCTTATCTCATTTGTTGTCTTGTTTTTTTTATTTTTTCTTTTTTAATTCAAGCATGATTTGCAGTTGTCAGCGTAACTCTTATCTGACTGATTAAGTAATCTTCAGAGGAAATGAACTAATAACCCGTTAACAATGTAATTAGACGGCAGCTAAATCGCAATTGTTCAATATCAAATTGTACCTTCTATCTATCGTAATATTTGTAAATGTTTCATACCTTTATTTTATTTTTGCATACCGTAAAGAGAAATTTGTTTCATAGATTTTATCTATATCTTGCAACTGTTTTTTTACAATGCAAACATGTTCCATGTTAATTTCACTTTCTCTCGCCTTGAATACTTTTTGATCAACTTTTATTAATATACTTCAGACGATATGTATGTGTTTCTTTTCGTTTTTATGTTAAAATTCAATCTAATCTCTTGTGATAGAAACGCTCTGGTTGCATTGAAGCATAACAACAAAATTCCAAGTAAATAATTTTATTTTCGATTCTTAATTCGACGTCGATGACTTTTCACTTCAAATCCCATTCGTACGAAACACCGTCAAGTTTCACGTGGATAGAACGGCAGAAAAAGAAGTTCAAAAACTTTCCATCATTTCTCCTCTTTTCGAGTGTACCAGAGAAAGTCGTGTTCCATGTATTTGTCGAATACGAAACGAGCTATCTACGAGTTTACATTTATTACAGAAAAATTTCAACCGTGTAAAAAAAAAAAACAAAATAGATAAAATCGTTATCATATTTAACACTAAAACTACCAAAACAGTCAAAATAACCGGTTCTCAATGTTTTTCAAAAATTCTCCAAATTGATGAAGGCATACATTGCATATTTCACGTTTATCTCATAAAATTAAAATTTTTAACTGAACACTTTTTTCACCTCTTGATTATTCGTATTTCAAGACAATTATTTATTATATTGAAATATAATAAATATAAAGTGGACAGTTTTAATGGTAAAATTCTTTGGTCGTATTTAATTTCAAAATCACGTTTCTAAATATAGGAATTTTACAAATTATAAGAATACTTTCGAAACGACACGATTTTTCGATAATCGATGGTAAGAACGTACTAAAAGACCTGCCTGGGGATATGGTGGCGATGGGAATAAATGGTCGAATACCTCGTATAATGACTTTGATTCGCCATCAACTTTGGGAAACTTTTTTTACGTGATATATATATTTATAGCGCCAGTGATTTGAAAGCCGGCTGAAACTGCGGATCCTCGACAAAATGACCATAATGGTGAAAGACGAAAATTATAGAAGCAGACAAACGGACGCGAAACCTACCTGCTAATTTTCTTTTATCGTAGAAAATCAGCATTATTCGTGTAACATTTAGCAAGGAGAAAAGAAAGAGAAAGTTTTAATTATATTTTTGTTGTTAAAATTGAATGGATTTTAATAATATTGTGGGATATATGGGACGATAATATCATTGAAATAATAATAAACGTGTTTCTATGGTGTCTATATAATGTGATTTAGGGTGGACAGCTGTAATGGGATCGGAAAATTAGGAGTTACTCTGCTTGTCACAATTAGACGGCGACAGTGACGTTACTCGTACTTGTTAACTGATTTGCCCTGGGAGTTACCTTCTTAGTTTGTTAGTACTTCATCATAATTAATTTGTAGAGTTTCATTAGCGTTGAATATTTACTTCTTTATAGCAACACTCATTGAAAAATTTGAATGAGATATTTGAATTCAATATAGAAAATAATTATTAAATTGTAAAGTCGAAATTAATTCGAAAATTTTTCCATAGGGTCAATGAACTTTTGTAATTTCAAAAAAGAAAGAGATATTCTTTCATAATTTAATTAGTTTTCAGTTAGTAAACAATTAAGAAAAGTGAACTTAAATTCTATACATCATAATTAATGTAATTAGTTGAGCTTTACATATTTTTGGTTTTCAGATTGTAGGTTTCTTTATTACGATATTAAATGTGGAAAAATACTGAATAATGAATCGCAATCAAATGTTCCAAAGGATAGTTTCTAAGTCTTTAATAACAGAAATAATGAATTAAAATACTTAATCATTTGTATTTGTTTGAAAAATATAAACCAAACGGAGCCACTTAAATTATAATTCTTGTATTACCACAAAATTTAAGTAGGAAAGAAAGAATTTAAAAAAATAATCGTTATATATAAATTATTACGAATAGGGCCTAATTTATACAAGCGACCACTTGGAGAACGTTTTTTCGAAAGAAGTATTCGTAACACGGCAGCTTGCCTAACCAGATTATTGTCCTCGCAGAGGATCGTCGTCGAAGAAGTGTCACGGAATCCCTTGTTATTTACGACGATGGCGAAGGGCCCTAGGTCCCCATGTCAGCAGTCCCCTTAACACTTTTCAGACGACGATCCTATTCTGTTCAGGCATTCGTTTTAACAGTTGTTTCTCTTTTTTCTCTACATTTTCGGTTGCAGCTGCTACATTCCCTTCAAACTAAGAACTTATAGCTTCCACCTCAATTTCAATCAACGATCTTTAAATACGTATACTGAATTATTTTTAAAAACTATCTTTGAAATCAGAATTCGTAAATACAAATTTTTCAACGTCTATGACAAATCTGTCAGAAACTTAACCCTTTGCACTCTGAGTCATCTCTGATGTTATCTATTAGCAACTTGTCGGCACTTTACTATTTGCTATTTTGTGCTATTTCAACAGAAAAATTCAGGTAAACATATATTTCTTAAAACCATTCGGTGCAATAAGTTCATCCTCTGTAATAACTAATAAATTCGAAGGTTCCCTTAGAGTGTGTAACAGAGTGATATGTCCCCTTAGGTGGGACATCGGAGTGGAAAGGGTTAATATCATCTTAACTACTTAATTAGTTATCTTTTATGTTACTATTTTCAATGGATACTAAACTATAAGTCGCCAACGGAATGAAATCACTTAAGGTGTAAAGGGAGACTGCCCTTGCACCGCCTTATTCCCATTATATCGGCCCTTGAAACCAGAGCTCGGCGAATGACGACCAAAAACTAAACTCTTATTTCGTCGTTAACCCTTCGCCCTACGATTTCTCTTATAACTAGCCATACAATAACTCAAAATTAATTCCTCGAATCAAAAGTTTTCGCTAATCTCAGATATTTCGTAATATTAATAGTATATAAATAATGAGACCGTTTCTTGACCAGCTGATATGTACTTTCAATTTAATAGTTTTTGACAAACCTTCAAAAATTTTCTATCTTATTTTCTACACCACGAGTGTCAAATGTTGTTGTAGGCTAAGGGATTAACTGTTTTTTCGGTCAGTCACGCGTTAGAATCGAAAGCAAAGCGAATCGGAGCAAAGCACTTATCAAGTGACTTCTTCCTAAATTCCCGTCGTATATACTGAACAGGAGATTTCTCAAAAGTGATTTAACCTTAGAATTCAAACCGAAGTTCATTACGTGAGGAAATCAAGACACCATTCACGTCATTCTACGACAAGATAATCATTATTCCAATTACTTTCGCTTTCAACCTTTATTATTGTTTTACCTATTAGCTTTACCTAAAGTTTTAGATCTGAATATGATTAATTTTTATTAATATGAATGTGATAATAGATAAGAAACAGAATGTGTGTAGCATGAAGTATGTATGTTTAGTATGTTGTCTTCGTAACGTTAACGAGATGTTAATCATCTGTAATACGAAGTAAACTAATGAATTTTGAATATATTATTTATTAAATCAACCATTCACAAATTGGTAGCAGAGCACGGTTGATAACGTGGTTGATAAATGATTAATTGAATATATGGTTGGTGAAAAAGGAACAAAATTACTGCAAAAATGGCTGAAGGATTTAATCTCGCAACTATCGAGCCCTTAAATGATTCAAATTATTTTTTGTGAAGTGAGAAGGTCGAAGGAATTTTACGATCTAGAAAACTTCGGAAGAAGGTAATTGGAGTTGAACCATTAGTGAAACCTGATGAAAATGAAAATGATTATGCTAAAAAATTAAAAGAATGGAATGACTAGGATGATGATAATTATGCTGCAAGAGCAATAATCATAAACACCACGAGTAAGGCACAAATTTTAAGTTATTGTAACGAAAAAAATACAAATTAAATACGTGGGTTCCAAAGGAGCGCAGTTATCACTAGAACTATCGGCATTAAGTTTATAACATTTCAAAATATCAAATAAATACTCTGTAAAAAGACGAATCAAGAGATAAAATAGATGATCGATTCAATAATCTCTGTTTTATAAAATAAATGTGGAATATGTGTTCTTTGCCTCAGCTATAAAGTTTGAGAATTTAAAAGAAAATTATGGTCCAGCCATTTTGACTTGTTTGGTACTTCTAGTGTTAAAACTGTATACACATATCGCGTGGGAGGAATTTTGCCAAAGGTTAAATCCGACCATATAACAACTGTTTTGGAATCCGAAACTCTATTTCTCATAGCTACCGTATACCCTTGGGCATTTCTGTCTTACAGGTCGTGTCAACCGGCTCTGTTACATACGCGCGCGAATTTTTGCTCCCATTCTAACGTCATCAGGAGCGTGTACGAGACTTAATAATAGTTTTAACGATGCGGATATTTCGTTCGGCTAACTTTACGGAGCACGAAACACTCTTTGCGGTCTATTGTAGCGAGTAATTAGAGGGAAGCTGGCCTCCGTGGAAGCAGAATAATCGACGCAGACAAATAACATTTTCGGATGATCCACACTTGGAGAGGCTTGCCTTAACGAATAGTTAACGAAGAACGGTTGCCGAAAAGGGGAGCTATGCATTTAGGTATGATTTTCGGGAATTACGTACAGCCAGAAGGCAGATGCGTATCTACGGCGGTCATGGCGCCAAATCTTTCGACGATGAATTAAAGAACGCCTTTCAGGATCTACCCGAGTTCAGATTTATTCCACCTTTTTTTTGTTCTCTTTATAGCGCGGTGGTTTAAAGGATGTACCACTTTTTTAAATCCTGTTCCATTACGGCAAACCAGTTTCCCTGCTAATTACATGGTGTTTTTACCTTTGGAATACGACGGTAGGTTTTTGTCCGAGGATTATAAATATATTTCGTTGTTTTTTTTCCCCTTTCCACCTTCGTTTTTGGCGTTCTTTTTTTCTTTCTTTTTAAAGATCTTTGACGATCCAACGAGCTAAATTTCATTTCGTCTTTTGTGGTCGTTTTACGGTGCGGCTGGTCAGGAAACGTCTATTCTATACTTCGTTGCTGCTGAATGCATGGACGTTTACAAAAGAAACAAGATGTTTATTCGTAATAAAAGATTTCGTTTGGTTCGCTTTTTCTGTTGCCTTTTTCCGTCGATGTTGAGAACTGTCAGTTTTTGCGACATTGTAATGGAAACGATCGCGCCACTTTAGCGATCTTGAAATGTGACGCGCGAAAAACATTTTATTAGCAATCGATGACACAGTCGTTACATTCTGCGGTGTCTTTTATTAAGTCATAGTTGTCGTAGATTTCTGCCAGAGATAAGTTTCTTACGTCAAAGGTGTTTTAAACATTTTATTACTTGTTTAAAGATCTGGGTATTTGAATTATTTTCCTATATTTAAATATCAAAATTAACGTTTTTATAAATCGACTAAAAATATACAATAGAAAGATGTTTTCGAGTCACTAAATATTGTGCCGATTCAATATTTTACACATTTAAATATATTGTATATGAGAATTTTTGCAATTCTCAACACTATATAAATATATGTGAATACACAATCTATTAAATATATAGTTCCTTGAAATACTTAGAATTATTTTAGAACATAAACGAAGTCTTGTTTCATTCAGTAAATATTATGGAGAGATCTATTTATCAAATATTTTATGTATTTTATATCACGACGTACATTTAGGTAAGTTTAACACTTTAAAAAACAATTTAAAACTTCCTATAAGCGCGCAAAGATAAATCTGCGATCTAATAATTATACAGAATTCTATAATCCCCAGAACGATTATTTATTGCTAAGTAAAAGTAAATAACAGACAGCAAAGAGTTTTAAGAAATAAAATTCATTTAATTGGCGACAGATGAAAGGACCAATTTTTAATGGTAAGAGTTAAAGACTATCATCGACGTTTTCTCGAAGATATTCGTTACAAATTGATAAAAGAAATTTATCGTTTATACGAGAGCAATATTTCCGCGAATTCCCCGGGGAAATAGAAAACGTCGTTTGCAACAAGAGATCAAGTTGTCGGAAAAATATTGAAATTCGCTCGAACTTCACGAAAGAGATATCCTGCTCACATTGAATGCAAAACATCATATTATGAAATTACACGACATATAATTAACATATCTTGCAATTTACCTTATTAACACTAGATCTATCGATAATTAATTTGATATATTAAAAATTTTTAAATACATACGTTAGATGAAAATAAGTGAATGAAACTTGGTCAAGTAAATAACTCATAAAATAGACTTACAATTAGGAAACAGAAAAAAAAGCAGAGTTAAAAACGTCAGGAAAACTTTCAGAAATTTCGGAACAAGTCATTTTGATTGTCTTCATAAATCTAGTGTTAAATAATTTAATGTTGAGCTGCATGAAGAATTTAATTTTCCGCCAAACATGGATATTAAATTCATATAGAAAATCCGAAAGTAAAAGATGAGTTTGTGTATAATAAATTGAATGACGCTATTCAAAATTTGAGATTGAATTAAATTAAAGATTCAGTAAAAATACCAGTTCTTTGGAATGTTATGAAGTTTTACATATTTCACGGATAAACTCGAAGGAGAAATTTTGTTGATGATAAATAAATAAAAATTGACAGTACACGCAGAATTCGTGATTTCACGAAACAGCCCTTTTAATCTTGCACTCAATAGACAAACGTAATTTAATTTCGACTAAGCAGATTAATATTAATTAAATTACACTTCAAACGAAACGACGATGCAATCTTGTCCCGCTAACGGACACTTTTAATTAATTTCCTCCATGGGTTGATGTTAAGCCGACCATCGATTTCGATCAACGTAACGGGCCTAAAATGGCACGTTTTATTTACGTTGCATAACTCACAGAATGTGTCAACATTTAATGGAGAAATTTAGCTCTTTGCAGTTCAGCTGCAATTTATATTCCTTTCTATTATGTAATAGTTTATTTTCTATCCACTCATTTTCTCCTTCATGTTCTTGCGATTTAATGTTTCGATACTAATGACGACTAGAATGATATTGTTACGCCAACTTCATATTGGCGTATAGAACGAAGCTGTTCCCTCGAACCCGCTGGATTCGAGTATCGAATCGAAGTCGATGGATCGATCGGCCGGTCGTTGCCTGACGACCGGAAACGTTTATACAGGAAGTCGCTACCGAGCTTTCGTAGAGAACAGACGTTCTATTTCATACTGTATTTGTAATTGTGAAATAAAGAAATGCCCAAACGCGGAAGACCCTCCGCCAGGTGTAACATTGGTGCCGGAAGCGGGATGCTGGATAGAGGGGAAGAAAATTCCCGACCCACTACGCCTGCGGAGGAGCCGGACCGTCTGGAAAGACTTCTGGAGAATCTGAGTTCTCAGTTGCGAAGACAACAAGAATTGTCGGAGGCACAACGGAATCGAGAACGAGAGAAAGAAGCGGAAGAAAGGGCGGCCGAGAGAGCAGCCCTCGATAGGAGGTTTGGAGCGCTCGAAGCCCAGCTACGAGCGCTCACGATACAGATCGGCCAGAACGCCGAAGTTTCTGTTCCTCTTGTTGCTGTGGAGAGTCGTGATCCGATTCCTACGGGGGATACACGGATCGCGGCTCCCCTTGTTTCGCAGCCGATTCCCCCGCGTACGGAATTAGGGTATACACTAAAACCACCTATGTTTAATGGAACTTCTTCTTGGGAAGAATATAAAATTCAA
The DNA here is from genome assembly GCA_910591515.1 of Cerceris rybyensis. Classification (NCBI taxonomy): domain Eukaryota; kingdom Metazoa; phylum Arthropoda; class Insecta; order Hymenoptera; family Crabronidae; genus Cerceris; species Cerceris rybyensis. Next base: position 13,701,538 of record OU342795.1, read on the forward strand.
TTTGACGCAGTGGCCTGTGCGAATAATTGGGATGCACCGAAGAAGGCTTTAGCCTTAGTGGCGTCCTTGGAGGGATCGGCTCGTAGTATTCTAGTTTCCCTTTCTATTGCCGGACAACCTTTATATGAGGACTTAGTTTCGGCTCTTCAGGCACGATTTGGAACCAAAAATCTATCAAATTTAAATTATTTCCTCTTCCAATCCTGTCGGCAGCGGAAAGGACAGTCAATCTCCGAGTTGGCCACGGAAGTGGAGAGGTTGGCTCATGCCGCTTTCGGCGACTGTCCTGCGGAAACACGGGACAGACTCGCAGCCTCTCAATTTATCTCTTCCCTGGAAAACGAAGAGATGAAACGTACATTGAGACTTGGCGGTTTCGCAAATCTGAGAGCCGCGGTTGTCAGGGCTCTTGAGATAGAAGCCGTGGAGTCTATTTCTGTAGCTCCAATACAAAAAAGGACACAGACTCGGCCTTCTCCATCTTTTAATAGATTTCCTCCGAGGACAACGGAAACAACGACGACGGGATCGTGCGTCAAAGAAAGAGCTTCCAGCAACAATTCCGTGAAGCGGCCGATAGAATGTTGGACCTGCGGGAAGAAGGGACATATAGAGCGGAATTGTCCCAAGAAACGGAAGAAGACTGAGGGAAACCACACAGAGCCGGCGTAGAACGGGGACCACCGACTCGAAGTCTTCCAATCCCCGTCGTAGTTGGGAGGTGTTCCACTAAGGAAACTACATCCGTCGTGGGACGCCTGGAAGAAGAGGAGTGTCAGATAGTCCTGGACACGGGCTCACGGGTGAATCTCTTGAATGCAGATAGATTCGCCCGTGCGAAGGATGCCGGCGCGACGGAGAAAGGAATAGTAATGTTCGCCGTCTCCGGAGAGGAGCTTCCTGTTCTTGGAAGGGGATACTTCTCAGTTTCTATCGGAAGTTTCCAATCAAAAGAAGAGTTCATTCTCATCCGGATGGTAGAAGATTGTATACTGGGCTCCGATTTCCTTCATAAACATGCGGCCCAGTTGGACTTCCGGACTAAGGAACTGCGGATCTTCGGTCAAGACGCCATCCCCTTTGGAAACGGAACCTCTCCCAAGGAAGTCACGGCCTTAACTGTCGACAAAGAAGAACGAATTCCTCCCCATTTACGGGAACTCTTTTCACGTTGTTCAGAAACTCTGGACGAAGAACAACGCCTGAAGTACCTTGATCTACTCCAGGAATACCAAGATGTCTTTGCGTCTGCCTCGGATCAGGTTGGAAGATGTGACTTGGTTCGACATCGCATCGACACCGGAGATCTTCCACCTATTAAGCAAGCTCCGCGTCGCCTGCCATTTCACCGTCGAACAGAGGTCGCTGACCTAATAACTAAGATGGAGCAGCAAGGGGTAATCGAGGAATCCCATAGCCCCTGGTCTTCCCCTATCGTATTGGTAAAGAAGAAAGACGGCAGCACACGTTTCTGTGTCGACTACCGCCGTCTTAACGATATTACAAAGAAGGACTCCTATCCGCTACCCAGGATAGAAGACACAATAGATGCGTTGATCGGGTGTTCATGGTTTTCTACGGTGGATCTGCAGAGTGGCTACTGGCAGATCGCCGTAGACGAAAATGATAGGGAAAAGACGGCCTTTTCAGTTGGAAATGGGCTATGGCAATTCAAAGTTATGCCCTTCGGATTATGTAACGCTCCTGCCACTTTCGAAAGATTGATGGAGAGAGTGTTGGTGGACTTAATCTGGAGAATTTGTTTGGTTTACCTGGACGATGTTATCATCTATGCAAAGACTTTTGAGGAAGAATTACAAAACTTAGAGACAGTTTTCCGTCGTTTCCGCCGTGCCGGACTTCTAATGAATCCGAAGAAGTGTGATTTCTTCCGGCGGGAGGTGAAATACTTGGGACATGTGGTTTCCGAGCAAGGGGTGAAAACGGACCCCGAGAAGATCTCAGCGGTTAAAAATTGGCCCGTTCCGGAGAACAAGACGCAATTGCGAAGCTTCCTGGGTCTTTGTACTTACTACAGGAAGTTCGTGAAGAATTTCTCCAGCATCGCGAAACCACTGCATCGCTTGACTGAAACGAAGCAAGATTTTTGTTGGACGCAAGATTGTCAGGAAGCCTTTCAACTACTAAAAAGCCGATTGGCGGAAACACCGGTCTTAGCGTATCCTTCGCCCGATGCAGACTTCATCCTGGATACCGATGCCTCCAACTTTGCAATAGGAGCAGTACTTTCACAGGTTCGGGATGGCACAGAAAGGGTCATTGCGTATTTTTCTAAAACTCTTGGAAAAAGTGAGAGAAATTATTGCGTGACCCGAAAGGAATTGTTAGCTATAGTGAAGTCTGTGGAGCATTTTCACCATTATCTATACGGGCGAAGATTTTTAATACGGACTGACCATGCCGCTTTGAGATGGCTTCTTTCTTTCAAGAATCCGGAAGGGCAGACGGCCCGTTGGATCGAACGGCTCCAACAGTACGACTTCGTAATACAACATCGAGAGGGGAAAATGCACGGAAACGCTGATGGACTTTCAAGAAGACCGTGCGATTCCCACTGCAAGCGATGCTCCCGCCTAGAAGAAAAGGAAAAAGTCTCGGATCACATCCTTAGGACTATCTGCGAAATAACGGATAGAACAGATTGGAAGAAAGCGCAGGAAGAGGACGAAGAAATTGGCTTCCTCTTACATAAAAAGATCGGAAGAATAAAGCCTACTTGGGAAGAGATCTCCGTGTATCCACCTGTAACAAAGTACTTGTGGAAGGTATGGGATTCGCTGGATGTGAAGGACGGAATACTTTTCCGAAGATGGGAATCCGCGAGCGGAGAAGATGTATCGCACCTCCTACTGGTCCCAAAAAGCAAGATCGAAGAAGTGCTCCGCGGATGTCACGAGGCTCCTGCAGGAGGACATTTCGGCGTACGCAAGACTCTTGCGAAAGTGCGACAGAGGTTCTTTTGGCCCGAACACCGAATGGATGTCGAAGAGTGGTGTCGCCGCTGTCACGCTTGCACGGCGAGGAAGGGTCCGAAGGAGAAGGGTAGAGGACCCCTCAGGATTTATAATGTCGGGGCACCTTTTGAGAGGGTGGCGCTCGACATTGTTGGACCCTTGCCGAAATCATCAAGCGGTAATAAATACGCGCTGGTAGTGGTGGATTATTTTTCCAAGTGGCCGGAGGTGATTCCGTTGCCAGATCAGCGCGCGGCGACAATTGCTAAAGCTCTCCTGAGAGAGGTGGTGAGTCGACATGGTGTTCCTCTAGAGCTCCATTCTGATCAGGGTCGAAGTTTCGAGTCGGCAGTCTTCAAGAAACTAATGCAGTTGCTCGGAATCAAGAAGACGAGGACGACGCCACTCCACCCTCAGTCGGACGGACTCGTAGAGAGGATGAATAGAACTCTGCTGCAGTATTTGTCGTTCTATATCGCAGACAATCAAAAGGACTGGGACCAATGGATTCCGCTATTCCTCCTGGCGTACCGATCTTCTCGGCACGAAACGACGCAATACACACCGGCTACGTTACTTATGGGTCACGATCTACGTCTTCCTCTTGACCTTTTGAGAGGGCCGACCCCCGCGACTATAGAAGATAACACCTTCATCGGGGAGACAAAAAGAAGACTTCAAGAAATTCATAAGTACGTGCGCCAACGGATGCGTCTTTGCAGCGAGAAGATGAAGACCTGGTACGATTCACATTCCCAGCCAATTTCCTTCGTGCCCGGAGAACAAGTTTGGTTGTACTATCCAAAACGCACGAAGGGAAAATGCCCAAAATTACAAGCCAATTGGGAAGGCCCATACGTAGTACAGGCACGTTTGAACGAACTAATCTACAGGATTGTTCGTTCTCCAAAAGCGAAGCCGAAGGTGGTGCACGTGAATCGACTTGCCCGTTTCGAAGATACCCGCACACCTTCGAAGGAATTAAGAACGCAAGATGGATTTGAAGAATAGATGGGACAAGATTCCGCAAGAAAATGAAACGGAAAAGGATTCTGGAAAGAAAAGAACTTGATTACCGAATCGATGAAATGCCACCGTCTCACTCAAGGTTTTTGGGTGGTTTTCCCTTGGGTCGGAGGACAAATGTCGAGGCGTTAGTTTGATCGGAGCCACACCAGTAGACCAGTTATCTTTGGAGTTGTCTACTTCCTCTTCAAACTAAGGCATCGGGTTCCCAAGCAGTTTTACAAAGGTTATGGATTCAAGAAATAACCTGAAAACTGGGCTCTCCAATTTGAAGTCACCGCGGTCGAGACGACCGCTTTTCGAGAGGAGGGGGCAGTGTTACGCCAACTTCATATTGGCGTATAGAACGAAGCTGTTCCCTCGAACCCGCTGGATTCGAGTATCGAATCGAAGTCGATGGATCGATCGGCCGGTCGTTGCCTGACGACCGGAAACGTTTATACAGGAAGTCGCTACCGAGCTTTCGTAGAGAACAGACGTTCTATTTCATACTGTATTTGTAATTGTGAAATAAAGAAATGCCCAAACGCGGAAGACCCTCCGCCAGGTGTAACAATATGACACTGGATACTACCCGAGTCGAAAAGTCCAGCCTAAAAAGAAACTTCAAATCCTAGATTCTTTTGATCTCTCATTTGCCGCTTAATTATGTATACCATTTTGAACCTCAAAATCCTCAACTAGTGTGTCTACGCGCCTCAAAGTCCTGTAAATATGATTTTTAGGAGTTATATGGACGGATCAGGTAAAATTTTTATTCCAATTTAATCTGACATCCCCTAAAAATATTTCAGAAGTTCCAAGTCTGTCGACTCATATTCTAAAAATGGGGCTTTCAGGAGCAAGTTGGAATTAAATTATCATTTTATTCCATATAAATTCTAAATCTCCTAAACCAAATTAATTTTTAGTATATCGAGAATTTTTTTGGACCTCGATCATTCCACTCCAATTCCAATCCAATTCTAAAGCTCCTCATTATAGAATGCTGAGGATTATTTGGGGCTGTATGAAGCCTAAATTGCTCCTAAACTAGGTAAAAGTGACAAAAAGTAACAAGTGTAGGGCGATTGTGGAATTAAAATTTGCATTCTTTTATATGTAACATATTTTTCCATATTCAGCCTAAATATCCTAAGTTATTTGATAATTTAGGAGGATTTTGGGTTGAAATTTTCGACTCGGGTAACGACTATAGTCAACGTTAAACGTTCATTTTATATAAAAATCGACATTATTTGAGAAATGTTAAACAATTTTATACTACCAATGACTATATCATGACTATAGTGTGTCAGTGTCATTTTGCGTTAATAGTGTATTCTTTTTTACGCATATGAATAAATATAAGTGTAGTAAATATAGTCTCGGTTATATTAGGGGGACCGGAAAGTAATGTCGTTTCTTTTTATGTTAAATTGGAACAAATAAACTTGTAACAAGTTTTTATTTTTAATGAATGATGTAATCGTCGTCATTATTATTAATCTTCCTCCTTCTAGCTTGCAAATTTTCAATGCCGGATCGATAAAAATCAATTGGTTTTATAACAAAGTATCTGGAGAAACGACTCCATATTTGCTTTCCGGCCCCCCCTAATAATTCACTTTCTATCAACTTAATCTTCCGTAGTAATATATTTTCTAATTAATTAATCCTTGAATACTTATGACAATTATAATCGTCCATTGCCGAATGGGTGCTGTGCACTACTGATTACTATAGCAAACCATACAAATGAATTAATTATTTATACACCCTTGTTTCGCAATTTTCCGTATGAAATTGTATTATGAAACAATTTATTGAATGTTATTACTTTAAGTAGTATTTAATTAGAATCCTTGTCTTGCACAGTGTTACTGTATTTGAGATTTAATTATCTAGAAACCACACGGTAGATATTCCACCTCACTCTTACAGTATAAATTACTGTACTGATAATTTTTTTAATTTCTTGATTACTGTAGTTCTATATTGATTTTTGGTATCTTGAAATGGTAATTAATAACTGATGGTAGAGAATGCCAAGAATTTTATTTTACTTCCACTAAAAATGGGAAAAATGGCTCGAATAGCAAAGTGTTAATGGTGATCGAACGTAATGGCATGAAGATAAGATATACGAGATGCAATTCTCGCTAAAATAAAAGCAACGAGTATTAGAGTCGATTTAATGGTAGAAATACGTTATTAAGTCGACAGAAGAGGTTATAAAGCGATGCCGTAAAATTAGCTCTCCAATTTGTCCAGGTAATTCTGGCTGAATTAATTATGGATTAGATCGCCGGATGAATCAAATTATCGGCGCAGACGATAGAGTTCTAATTCATTTCCTTAAGAATCGTTCTCTCGATGCTCGAGAAGATTGTTACGTGTACATATTATTATTCTGTGCACGTCACAGATAGACGATAGGCGATGTTTTATTCGAATTGGAAATACGGAGTGAAGGTGAATTTTTTAAATGAGTATGCACCGTTGTCGCGGATGTATGCAATTTTGTAAATTTGACAATTTACAGTTCTACGCTAAGCTATATTTGAAATGTCAGTTATAGTTAAATTTCTCCTGATCCAGATGGGATCTTGAAATTGGCCTTAGATTATTTACGAAAACCGAAATAATCTTTTGCTAATTATAGTTACTTCTGCTATCCAGTAAGGTAACTATATAATATTAAAGAATTTCACAGAGTTCGTTTCACTTAGCTGATGAGAAATTAAGAAAGTAATTCAGACCATTGAGTTTGGTAATAAACGTTGACTTTTTATGATTCACTTTTATTTTTCACGTTCTTTCTTACTCATAAATTGAATAAAATATTAACTTGGTACACTACGAAATATATTCGTAATAATAATTTACAGCGGTAATTTGAAACGTTAAAATACTTTGTGAAAGGCTGACTGAGAAAAAGATGTATAATATGCAGTTATAATTAACGAAGGTATACAAAAAGGTCGTATAAAATAGCTCTGAACTCAGCAGATCTCTCAACGCCAGTTTAACCCAGGCGGTAGCCTTTGAAATGTATATTTATATGTGTCCAAAATTATTATTAACGTCACACTGCTTTATTAATAATTCCATGAAATAATTAAAACGAAGTAACTTGCGGAACTGAATTTAACGTTTCATTTGCACGCTTATCGCCGAATCCTCATCGATCGAGTTTATAATTTGTTCTTTCTTCCCTCGTGTTAAATGTTTATACAATCTCGATGTGTTTGAGATTATTAATATACGTTCGTTGTGCCGTGTCGATGATTGAAATTTAATAAAATATGACGGAGAAGACCGTGCAAAGTCGATTTCCAATAATCCAGGAAATAAATGATCATTGTATGATTTTACGTCCTTCTGTCAGGCGATTTTTAATTGAAAAAATTACAAAATCATATGAGAAAATTGAAAGGTATATCGTGAACTATAAGAAAAACGTATGAGCATTAATATTTATATTGTTAATACATCTATAAGTGTACTTTTCTTGGCCCCATTTGCGAGATAAATTAAGAGATTCAAAAAAAAAAGAAAGGAGCCATGAAGAGAAATCAGTGTACCTTGAGCTCAAATCCCTCATCACCTTTGGGAAATTTTTCCTATGTGATATAGTAGCTTTGGTGGTGTTCAACCTACCTAAAACAATGGGTTCTAGGCAAAATAATCGTAGTAGTTGAAGTGGAAAAAAATCAAAAGGAAAAATAAGTAGGTACTTATAGCAGAAATAAAAGAAGGAGCTTCTACTAAAAGCAAGATATCATTCTGGATTATAATATATATATATAAATTTATACTTTGGAATTTGACAATTAAATTTTGTAATCACGAAAATCTTACAACTGAACTGCTTAAGAAATATTTAAAATTATAAAATTAACTATTCTTTCAATGAATAAACGTTGAGTGAGTAGTTAGTTTCATAATTTTAAATATTCCTTAAGCACTTCAGTTCAATTTCAATTGCTCAAAAAATTCAATTGTCAAATTCCAATGTTTAAATTTATATTATAGTCCAGAGTGATAACTTGTTTAGTAATTAAAACATTTAGTGACAACGACTTGACGTCATTGCAGCAGCATTCTAGTCATGAACAAATATAAGCTAAGCAAATGCAACTTAAATTTTGCATCACGCAATTAATGAATCCCATTACTATCGATAGTCGCACGTTCCTCAGATACTATTATTTTTTGTGCAGATTTAACACTTTATTTAATGCGGCTGATTACAGTGCCACTGTCAATTTGTAACCAACGCAATCTCCGTTGACAGTGGTCAGCCGTGATAAAAGTGACATAAAGATAACGTCTAACATTTATCGTACGAGCTTAGCTTCATATTACATTCCATCGGGTTAGAATACTATTGTCCGAAGCTGTCGTGAGTAGCATTTTCTTGAAATCGTTGCAAATTCTGCCTCGCCTTCTTCTCTCAATACTTTTTTATTGCACATGACAATGGTCCTCTAAAGCTGTGGTCTGATTTAATGTTTTGTTTTTATAAATCATAAATATCATTTTAGAATATTTCTAAAGAACTTTTATTGTTACGAGTTTTTCACTCGTAAAGGGGAAAGATTTTAACTTGAGTAATAAAAAAGATATTTTAACGTTCTCTATGTTCCTTATTTTATTCGAAGTTTGTGAGAGAAATAAGAGGCAAATAGGAAAGATAGCGTTTTGGAAAGTAGTAATTGACAAAATGTACACAAATGTGACCGTTGGTCCTTTGGATCTTTTGTTTGTGAAATAATTCACGTTGGAAATATTTCTTTTCTCTATTTTGTGATTATACAGAAGTTGTTTATGTAATTATAAACACTGACGAGTGTAATTAAGGAAATGGGACTTTAACCCTTTGCAATCCTATGTCGAGCTGCACTCGACAGACTTCCACCTAATTATAATTTATTATGATTTAATATCGACTTTCTAATTTCATAATGATTTTGTAACATCACATAAATATTCGTCAGAACCTATAGTTATTGCTATCAATAAATAAAAATTAATGACCAACTATAAAAAGTACTGAGAAATTAATTTCTTTCAGCCCACTTTCAAATTGACAAAATAATTCGGATCACAAAGGGTTAATAGAGATCTGTTTCACTCAATGGTTATTCCAGTGAAAATTATGACGATGAGTTGCATTTGATGTAGTAATGATAATGAGAGTCACAGTTCAGATACTTTATATATTTTTCTACATCAATTTCTGTATTTTTACGGTTTTGAATCTCAGCATGGATAAAAACCTGCTATCCACTGAGCGCATTATATGCGGAACACGTAAAAGTACGTTTTTTCGACAACTGTGCATAGATTGTTTAAAAGTGACCATTAGTGGAATTAATCACTTAAACATTAAAAGTTAAAAGTATATTTTCGAATTTAAAGAATAAGCCGACCCCATTTATAGTAACTTTTTGTGAAAATAAAATTCCTGCAAATTTTTCCCGCTTCAGTTTTAATGAGGTGGTAGAAAACACCCGCATACAATGCATTAGCATAATTACAATTTTTCTGATTAATCAATTTACTAAAGATTACGCGTTTATAATATTTTTGTGACGGCATTTTATGTAAAATTGATTTTCTGTAAAAAATAAAGGGAATTTCATTTTTATGAATATTAATTTTTGTTATTGGGGAATCATTTTAAGAGTTCAACTTATCAGTTGCAATTCTTTGACGGATGACATTTATTGAGATGTTATTTAATTTGATGAATTTCTGAATTCGTATTAAATGGGGATACAGAGTTAAAATAGGTAGAATGGGAAAGATACGAACTTAGAGACTCGTTACAATATGGCTATTCATGGTATACACGACGATATTCGAATGAATGGAGCAGTGAAGATAGAGATAACGAAATTTCACAAAAATTCACACGTACGTGTTGAAAATCGCCCAGAATCACTGAAAATATTATTTGATTCAATACAGTTTTAAATCCATATTTCCAGCTGCAAGAACCGAGATAAAATAAATAGAACGGGGGAGATACGAATTCACAGATTCATTAAAATTTGAAATGGCTGAAAACATTATTATTTTTAATGATAATTTCAAAATTTGTTTTTCAACTGCATTAGTACAATTAAAGTAAGTAGAAACGGTCGAAGTACAATTTGTTTTTTTGATTTCATTATATTTGTTGGCAAAATAAATCGAAACAATTGGAGATGTTTAAAACATTTATACTGTAATATATGAAACTAAAATATTAAACATATTATTAAATGAATTTCAAAATTTCCTCTTTAGCTACATAAGAATAATTAAAACGAATTGATGTAGCAGAAATGTAGCTTCCCTATTTACAATATACATATTCTGAAAGTGGGTCCAAACTACATAATAACAATAAAATTAAGGAATTTGATTTTTCAGACATTATTCAAACATAATTCCTTTCGAAAAGAAATCAAAGCAATTGAAAAAACTTGAGAAATGTATAACATAACACATCAAATTAAAATAATGAAACGTTTCCAAAATTCGTGACATAATACACATAACTATAATTATAAAAATTACAACTGAATGAAATGTTACACAATTAGCCACTTATTCCCAAGAAAAATCGGAAGTACAAGGAAATTCAAAATAATTTTCGGCGCAATGCATCAAATATAATAAAAATAAGAAAAATACATACAAGTGATTATTGACATCACGTTTCCGAAAAATAAATTCATAAATCTCTTTGCATACACGTGCAACATTATATGTCGGTTTGGAATCATCACAGCATACAAAAATATTACCTTAAAATTATTTAATAATTCATTCAGACGGTCCCACAATATGGGACGTCGCAGTAGCCCGCGTCTAACCGTTGGGCCACTATAATGCGGTGACTCACGGAGTGTAAAGGGTTAAATTTTCGGCATCGTTTGCCACGGTCATTTTGTTCAGGACCTACAGTTTTAGATGGGTTTCACGGCCTCGGAGGCTATAATATACATATCATGGGGAAAAATACCGATGGTGACGATAGAACTTGAGAATTGGCCTAATACGTGGGAACGTTAAATTCTACCCGATGGTTCGCCATACCGTCCCTTGCAAATTATCCGTCTGTACATAATTTAATAATGTGTGTCATAGCTTTGGTACTCGTGTAAGTTCATTTCTGATGGAATAATGAAATCGAATATTCTGTTAAAGATTTTTGATTAATGTTAAAAAAAAGTGAGAAAAAAGATTGGTTGTTAATATTTGAGAAAAATTTCATAAGTCGTTTTTCTGCGATTTTTTTCAGTTTATGTAGTAAATTGTAAGAGATCATATTGATAAATTTCCTTTTACGCTGAATATCTAATTTTATTACGTTTGTGGTGCAACTTGTAAATTAATAAAACGATTAATGTCAGTATTTCGATGTTCATGCTTTAGAATTAAAAGTTTATGCAAGTGTACTAAAATATAATTAATAAACTGTGTTTTTATCTTCTTTAGAAAAACGCAAGACTGCGATATTCGAAAAAAATTTCAGTACGTTCGATACGCCAAAATTCGGCGGAAATTTATTCTAACAATTTGTTAATTAAAACGTGAAAATCAATCATTATAGTTATTCACACTGATTTTATATTAATATTTTATTTTATATCATTTATATAACTCGTAATGTCTCATATTTTTACCCGTATAACAATCGCTTGTAATGACAATGATTTTCAACAATTATATTTTAGTAAGCAGTCTGTGTATACAATTATACTTTAGTAAACTCACCAAATTAAATTTCAGTTTTCGATGCATTTTATCTCAGCTTAGAAGTTGCATTTAATGCGATTTATATCTTGAAAAAAGAAACTGATATTTAAATACCACCCGCGTTATATACCCGAGATATGTCAATATATATATTTTATTTCGATATTTTAACCCCCTCGGAATTTCATGCTTTAATGTAAATATCGAGGAAAAAGAAACGCAATGTACAGCAATAGGAAAAAAACCTGCGTGCCATTGTCAGTTTTTTGCTGATGTTTACATTAAAAGAATATAGAATTGTAGGCAGAGAAAAAAATAGTCGCGGAATTTTGTATTGCAAAAATGCAATAAAAAGTTTAAGTACAAGTTTCCATAGGAAACTTATAGTTACATGGAACATTTTGTAATGTAGATTATTGAGATCAAAGAGATGGTCACACTAGAAAATACAAATTTATTCATTCGATGGTTCAAGAGGAAATTGTGGAATTGGTGTTGGAAGAATATACTTCAACTGTGCATACAATTTTATGAATTTAATGTTTTTCTATGCAAGCAGTGATGAGAGCTTGCTAATTTGTTTTTATAAAATTGTGAAAATTGATAATAATTGAGTTCTTTTGATTTTTTATGACTATGGTAGATAATATGCATCATTAAATTTATTAACTTTTGTCTCTTCAAGTATGTCCTAGCCTTTCCAGCCCTGCCCATCCCTTAAGCCCTACCAGTCCCTTCCAGCCTTAAAAAAAGCTCATATTTTTGGAGGAAGTTTGTAAATTTCGGACGAGCTTTTTAGTTTGAGCCATCAGGTGTGAACTTGCAAGCTCAAATGTCGATGCTCAAATTAAAAAGCTCACTCGGATTTGTCGAAATTTCACGAAAAATTCGGAAAAATTGCTCAATAGCTCTATACTTACGTGCTCATAGCTCAAAAGCTCATATTTTTGGAGGACATTTGTAAATTTCGGACGAGCTTTTTAGTTGGAGCCATCAAGTGTGAGCTTGCAAGCTCAGATGTCGATGCTCAAACTAAAAAGCTCACTCGGATTTGTCGAAATTTCGCGAAAAATTCGGAAAAATTGCTCAAAAGCTCATATTTTTGGAGGACGTTTCTAAATTTCGGACAAGCTTTTTAGTTTGAGCCATCAGGTGTGAGCTTGCAAGCTCAGATGTCGATGCTCAAATTAAAAAGCTCACTCGGATTTGTCGAAATTTCGAGAAAAATTCGGACAAATTGCTCAAAAGCTCTATACTTACGTGCTCATAGCTCAAAAGCTCATATTTTTGGAGGAAGTTTTTAAATTTCGGACGAGCTTTTTAGTTTGAGCCATCAGATGTGAGCTTGCAAGCTTAGATGTCGATGCTCAAACGAAAAAGCTCACTCGGATTTGTTGAAATTTCGCGAAAAATTCGGAAAAACTGCTCGAAAGCTCATATTTTTGGAGGAAGTTCGTGAATTTCGGACGAGCTTTTTAGTTTGATCCATCAGGTATGAGCTTGCAAGCTCAGATGTCGATGCTCAAACCAAAAAAGTCCCCTCGGATTTTTTTTGAATTTTGAAACACCTCATCACCAAGAGAACATACATAACAGTTCAGAAATTAATTAAAAATTCACATAATCCAACATTAAATCCCTTATACCGAAACAATCCGCTACAAGAAACAATCTAAGGACTATTTCAGACATACTAATTAATTATCAAAATCCACCACAATGCCATGCACCTTCCAATACCAATCCACATCGTTTGTTATTTTATTTCCTTCGCCTTTTAACGTCATAAATCGTGACTCATCATTGCGCAAGACAGTCGATAGGAAAGTTTCGCGTTATAACATCGAAAGATTCGTTGCTCGCGAAAAAAAAGTTAGGGGAAAACTGTAGTGGGTTCCCGAAGGGGAAGAAGCCGAGTTTAAGGGCTGTTGCCTCTGGATGGGTTAGATCCAGCTTGTTTTCAAAAGACACACTACACAACGGGTAACCCCTCTGAATACCAATTAACGTGAATTACGTGGGTACATGGAATTCGAGACCGTACTTTGTCTCCGTCTCTGTCTCCCTCCTGCTACGCTCCTTTTCTCTCTCTCCCTTGATCTCGCTTCACTGTCTCTCTTCATTCTCTCTTACACAAGCTCTCGCAATTAATTTGTGGCGGTCCATACGTAATACTATAAGGACGCGCAGCACCCAGCTTTTCGTCTTTGTAACGATCTCTATCGTTATTTATCTCTATCAAAAAGTTGGCGATTGCTCTTCTGCAAAGCTCTGATTCCATTGGCAAAGTGGAATTATAGAAGCGGGAGATTGTCCAGTTTTGTTGTGATTAATAAAGTTAATGTTAGATTCTACCTAAGGAAATTATATTGTAGTATGCTGGAAAAGATATTTTTTAAGGAGTTAATAAAATGAAATTAATTTGGAAGTATTTTCTAGCAGGGAAGATTTTTTCATTGTGATCGAGATATTCAATTTGAAGTTAATGCTTAGTGTGTTTGTATCATATGAGAAAATCAAAAATATATCTTTACTATCAAATTTCTTGATATCAAATGTAAGTATTAGAGTATTTCAAAAAGTGATATTGCACTTTAATCGACGAATGTTGTATAAATAATTTATATAATTTATAATAATATATAATTATATAATTGCGTTTTGATAATAGTGACAAGAAAATGTGTGCCCATATATGCACTTGTGATGCAAACGGATTAAATAGAGTGAGTTTTTTTGTAACATTAGCTCACAGAAGGAAGGAAAATTTGATGAAGGCTTATTCTAGGAATGATACCTTAAATAAAACATTGAAACTGGTTTATTTCAATATAAATTGAAGATATTTAGTTGACTTACAATTTTATTGCCCCCGCATGTGGGTGTTTCAAGAGTTAAGGGTTAATCGAAGTAGCCTATATCTTTAAATATCTTTTCTCGGCATTTTTACGAGAAAAAATTTTTTCTTCGACATCTTTAGATATCCAGATGTCCTCAAATCAAATAATTATATCAGAGAATAACCTAGAAGTATATCACGGTTTGCTAATCAATTTACAGTTGTAGGTCAACGTGGAGGGTTAAGTATGACATTAACTTTTGACATTAAACAAAAATGAATTTTTATAATGTCTAGTATCTATCTATCTATAATGAACTACATATTTGTGTAGCATTTATAGAAGTAAATGTCCTTTGATCCTCTAAATACCTCAATTCAAAGACGTAAATTAGATACGAATTGTCCTCCCTGTAGAAAAGGCTTCTTGCGAAAATGAATAAAATACAGAAACTGAATAGCACATCGTTAAACCGTGAGTAGAAAATTGATATTTTTAATTTAACAACGTTATTTTAATTTAGAAAGTCTGTTCATACGTGTTCTGCAGTATTTCGACGTAAAAAGACACAAGTAGTACGGAGATTCAACATAAAACTAACGTGGAGATTTCGAAAACTATAAAAAATAATAGAAGCAAGCTGGTGAACTTCCGTCTACCGCTTCGTACTTTAGAACGAGTGAGATTTAATTACGTTTCATGAGTTCTAAAACTAGTTATCTAAAATAAATTTATAATATAAACTTTTACCGTTTTCTTGAAAACGAGGGCAAGGGAAAAAAGAAAAGTAACCTTCGAACATTTAACGAACGGAGACTTTGAAATTCAAGGAAAAATAAATCTCACGCTGAACTTAAATAACGACAATTATGTATTCAGTATTCGAGCATACAATTTTTAATGGAGGCAAGGAAAATATTTAATTCGAAAACTTTCAGAGTCTGAGCCGAGCAGCGTCTGTAATAAATTTTTTTCACACCATTTACATAATTTTCGAGTTTCTCGTCCCACTAAGCTGATCCTCATCGAGGCTCATTAACGGCAGGACTATGAAACTGAAAAAAATAGCTGATTTGTAAGTTCCAGGAAAAATTTTCCTTGACTTTCTACTTCGTGTTTTTTTTTTTAAATCCATTGCTAATCAGTCAGTTACGTGTAACCGATTAAATAGATGAATTTCATATCGGCAAATTTAAAATCGCAAATCGTTATCAATTGTTGCAAATATATTAATTCTAGACCTATCCATAATTAGTGGTTTTAAGTAAGAAATAAATTTTATCCAAAATTAATGTAGTTTCTTAAAATAGAAAAATATCTTTCGTAATACACGACCTGAACGAAAAGTGTTATAGCAGTCCCTAGGGACCGGCGTACCGGCAATACTTTAATTTCTCAGACGAAAACAAAATTTGTGTTGCAATTTTTTTTTACGGTTACTCGAAGAAAAATGTCTGCCCTATCATCTCCTGTCACTAGATTTTTTCCTGTACGATTAGTTTTCAGGGTAAATAAAAAAGTATTTATAAAATTTGGGTCATTTTGGGAGTTGTTCGACTTTCAACATTATTTAAACATATTTAAATCTTCGTAAAACTTAAATAATATGCATCCTTATAGTCGGGGTACTTTATAAAATCATTTTGCGCAGAAAAAGTTTAAATAACTATTGCGATGGAAATACAAAAAATGCTTAAAATCCAGAGCTTTCTATTTTACGTATAAATATTAAGTAATGATTAAAATGTATATTGTTAACAACACTAAGAACAAGATTATGTTTTGTATTAGCAGAAAAGTCAGTAAAATTAATGAAAACCGCAATTTCTTTCAAAAAATACTTTTAACCAGCTAAATTGGCCAAATTTGCATTGCAAATTTGATTACTATACAAATGAAAAAATTAAATATTATTTTTGAAAAACATATGTTGGTTTTTAGTCACATAATGAAATGTATGTAAATGTTGATTCCTCTCCCCCGCAGACCCCTTCATTTCGCGTTATCGAATGTGGTATACCTATTTTTACGGTTGCGAGCCAATTTGACTCAGAAAACGATTTAACAGTTAATCGCATAACACATGAAATTTGTAACTTCCATCAGACCAGGGTATCTTGCAGCTTTCAAGTTGCAGGTGATTTGTTTCTCCTCTAATTTTTCTCTCTTTGCATACAATGTTTATTTGTATGAGAGCCATCCTCTTGTTTTCGCAACTCCGCTACATTATCTTTCTTACCTACCCACTCCTATCATCATTTCAATTTGTACATCGCGCGTGAACAGAGAATTTTTAGTGAAAATGTATATCAAAAACATAGTTTCTATGTAAAAAAGGTTTTTACTGAATTTTTTAATAATAAATCTTTCATTTAAATTGATTAGAAACTATTCGGTGTACAAATTAATTCTCGGCCTTTTTTGACTAATTTTGACATTTATTTATAACAATGTTGATATAAATTCAATATTAAACATAATCTTCTTCATTTTCTATACGTTTTTGCCATCTCTCAGGTAATTTCGGATTCCAGATCGGAAAAATGATAGTGGTTCACATCAATGAAATCATTAGGCATTTATAGACCTGTTCAACTTACTTGAATTGAGAATCAGTTAGGTGGTGTTGTAGGGATCGAAATAGGTGGTTATTTCAAGGGGCTAAGTCTGGAGAATATTCGAAACTGTTGAAACCATTTTTTACAAGTGCTGCACGATATAGCGTTTCTTTTTTTTAGTTGAAACGCGAAAAGAAGACAGTGCCTCAAATGTTGCTTATCGAATGACATCGTTTCTACACATGATTTTTCACGTTGTGTTTGGAGTAGAGTCATGCGATATATCTTATTTTAAAGCTAACAAATGGCGCTTTAGAATGACTATTCAAATTTGGAAAAATTCTAATCTGAATAGGTTTTGTGGTCGATGAAATCTGGGGGCCGAGAATTAATTTGTACACCTAATATTTTCTTTGCAAGAAACTTCAATCTTTTTATGTGAGTCACATTGGCTCACATCAGTAAAAATAGGTATATAATCAACACCCGTAAATCTAGTGTTAAATTCCAAGTTAAGTAGATAAAAAGTTGATTTTAACCCAATCTATATCAAGCCTCTACATAAAGAAACTTTCATTTCATATCTCCAACATATTTTCTCACGAAGAATCGTTGCTATCAGGATTTTACCACGAGTGAAATTACAATCTTTGTACAGTATACACATACAGGAACATATAGCACGTTAATCGCCGTCAGTTCTTAAGTGGCTCGAGACTTGGGAAATTGAAAAATTGTTTTATTACTCGTTTCTCGGATTTCTTCCTGTCCTTGAACCATTACCATTTCTCAATCTCTGTTTTAATCCCTATTCTTTCCCACAATTGGACATTCCGGTTACATTAGCACCTGCGCATTCCTTCGATGTCGTGTAGTTTCGAATGGCTCCCCAGCAATTACCAGCAAGGTTAATAAATATCCTACCAGCTCTATCTGGCTTCTCTCTTTCTTCCTTCTTCCGTTTCGTCGCGATTCCTTGTCACAATGACAGAGCACTTTGCACCGACGATGGGATCAGACGTAGGAATGGCGCAGACGTTTGTTGGAGCTCATGCAGGAATGAATTTAATTAACGCACCTTAATTGTACGACATGTTGTATGTAATACAGGAAGTTCTTTCTACTCTGTGTCGATATTATGCTCTGTTTAACATTAGATTTACGGGCATGAAATCTACTACACTTCAATATATTAACCCCTTGACCTACAATAACGAATGACACTCGTGATGAGGAAAATGAGATAGGAAATTTTCAAGTTTTCAAAAATCTATTAAATTGAAAATATTATTGAGACGCGACGCGATAATATTATTCTATAATATTAATATTATGTTAAATTATACGACATATCAAGAATCACTGATCAATTTTTACTTTAGAAATTAAATTCTGAATTATATCGGAGGCAGTCACGAAACAAATCGTAGTGCAAAGGGTTAAGTAAGAACTTTGGAAAAAATGGGATTAAGCGGCAAAGATGTTAATTCATTAAGTAATGATTGTATTATAAAATACATCTCTACTGTGCAGCTTGTCTGTACATTTGAGAAATGTCTATAAAACAAGTAGGAACACGTTAATTTTACTGTTTTCTTAAATTGTAGTGTAAATACTCAACAGTGTGACGATGTAACGATATTTGAAGGTTGATAGATATAAAAAATCTACTTATTATTTAATAGAGATTGCTTCTTTTTCCTGGATTGGTATCATTGATGTTGGCAACTAGTCTGATTGTGAGTCTTGTCCGGTATTATTATTGTTTGATCAATTTTCAGAGTGTAGGAAAAACATTTTTCTTTGGAGATTTTAATTAATAAAATTATGAAAATACATACAGATGAATGTCTATTTAAAGTAAAAAATTGCATTCATTAATTTCTGTGTTTGTCTTAATAGTCGTTATAGAGTGGATAATATGTATCATTATAATTTATAATAAATTATAATTATGACAGTTAATATAAATTATACTCCACTGTAGAAGTATGTTCATTAATTACAGTTTTGTTTAAATAAAAGACTATCCCATTAAAAATAACGTTTCATCTTCATTGTTTCTCTTTTAATCACAAAAAGAGAATCATCACCAAAAATGTCAACGGTTAGGTGAATAAAATTCTGAAACGTGAACATTGGAATACTCGAGGCAAAAGACTATTCCCTATTGTTTAGTTTTTAATCATTAAAAGAGAAATATTTCCAAGAGCGACAACCGCAAGGGGAATAAAATCCCAACGTGTCTACAGTTCTCTCGTATGACGTGTAGCGATAGTCGTTTAATCCCTCTATCTTGCAAGTTTCCAAGTAATTCAGTCACCGTGGAAAATGGAATCACTTCGATAATTATTCAAAGTCCGAAATTCCTCGGAGTCCTGTAAACTTTGAAAGATTGGATAGTCTCGGCGAGATCCGAAAGTCTTGGGAATCTCGCAGCTTTATTCTATATTGAAACTTAATACAGATTTTTAATAGGAATGCAAATTATTTCCTGGGTAATTTTTATCACGTTTGATATTACACGAAGTTACGAAGGGATTATATTAAATAATAATTCCAGAAATTTCTAAAAGATGAAGACCGTAAGATATTTTCTATACTGCAAAACGCTTAAAAAAAAAAAAAAAAAACGTGAAAATGGTAGTCTATAATACGACAAAAAAATGAAAAAGCTTACTTTTCTATCATTTATGTAATAACAAAATTTTAAATAATTAGGCATTTTGTTTACGCGTTTGTATAATATTGACAGGATTTCGTAAATGCTTTAATATTATAAAAATTTCGTTTTAATAATGCTCCAGATAATTTGAAAATTGGCTTCAAAGTTTCACGAAATTATTATTAAATCATCGCTACGTGTATATTATGATCACGATTATTTCAAAAGTTTGCTTGAATTTTAATAAACTATAGAAGAATCATTTTAATTACCGCTCACAAATTTGCAAGTACCTCATTTTATTCTCCCCATTGATTACTTTATATTTACTGCTCGAATTAACTCTTTGAAGAACCCCCATTAAAAAGAAAATTAATAACTTTAAAATTATAGTGATAGAAGTTAGTTATAGAAGTTTAAAGTTATAGAGAAATACTATATTTAGAGAATAGACAAACATGTGCAGTAAACTAATCAGTTTATCTAACCAACAGACAAATGTAGATAAAATAATATTAGAAAATTTCTTTGCAATACTACTACCACATCAAAGCGTTAAAAAAAATGTCGATTAATATTATTAAACAGTAAATCTGAAACTGTCAAGTAATTATACCTCCAAAAGACAACATTAATAATAACAAAATAAACATTAATTATATATTTCATCATGCAATTAATACTATTACAATATTATTTGCAACACTTGTCCCATTAGATACATGAATAGATAATTAATTCTAGTAAATATGAATCTATTAACAGCACGACAATTCATTGGGAAAACAATGTCAAAAAACGATGTCATTGTCATCGAGATTTTTCGCATATTTTCGCAATGAACTGTTGCTTAATTTCGAGCCAAGGACGTTCGGTGCATCTTCGTTAGGACGCCTATTCAATATTCATTTCTATTCATTCCAATTATCTCTAGTGCAGTAAAGGCGCATGGAATTAACTGAATTATCTTCGTCATGACAAAGGACATTAATTTATTAAAATCCGTCAGAAATGTGAATTCGCATGTGTACGTATCAATTAATATATTGATTAATATAATGATACTTTGTGTAACATCGATAACTATCGATGTCTCATAATTGAGCCATCGACGTTACCATCGAAATATTGCGATATATACGAATACAAATAGCGGACAATTTGATATTTTATCGATACCATCGCCGAGTGAATACTTCGTGCAGCTCGAATTAATCGGAGATACGAAATCTCGTATCGACGAACGATCATGTTCGATCGTGACTTAAACCGATCGAAGTATTGATAATTTGAAATTGGTTCAGAATTGAGAGGTATTACGGTAAATGAATGGTTAGCAAGTGAATTTTCGAAATGTAATAGAAATGCAAATTATATTACTATGGAATATTTTAGTTGAAAACTTTTAACGTGAATTTCAGGAGTATGATTTCTTTAACACTAAACCTGCCAATCTGATCATAATGACCGGTTCTCATTTTTTTCAAAAAACTACCTACATTGATAGGAAATTCGTAAAGTATAAAATTCTATTTGTACCATATAAAGCCTAAAGTAGTTAATTAACAAATCCAATCACGTCTTGATTTATCTTTTTCCAAAGTACTTGTTAAATAAATCTAAATTTTAGTAGATATAACGTCGGTAGTTTTAGTGTTAAATTTAATGATTTCAGGTGAATATCATACAATTATAATTATTAATTATAATAATGGTAGACTTAATGATACTATCGGATGATTTTGGAAGAAGAATTCAAATAATCTCGAATATTATTGGAACACAATTCATAATTTGATAAACTACGAAATGATTATGAACTATGAAATGGTAATGATAGATTACTGCATACAAATTTAATGGATAATAGATAATAGATTGATGAATAGTGTATTATAGTTTAACGAGAATGTTAACAAATATTGGATAATAAACTAATAAATAGGTTAATATACTAAATTTAATAAATAATAAATGATGAGTTAATGAATACAATCTAATGGGACATAGCGTACATTAATAAGTGTTAGATGATAGTTCAATAAGTAAATTTGGTAAATTACTCGTAATAAGTTAATTAATAGAATATGATAGGTTTACGAGAACGTTAATAAATAGTGAGGAATGATATAATGAATAGACGAATAAACAGTAGAGGACGACAATCATTATTATGCCCGGTAATAATGAATGGAATTTTTGTGGAGAATAATAACGTGGAAATTACGATTTGGCTCGAATGATACAGTGTTTATACGAATTATATATAGTAATTCGCACGTTATCTACTATACAGTAACGCTGAATTTTGTAGGATTAATGAATAATAACTGAAGGTTTTATTACACCATACTGGGTGCTTAATTTAATGCATGAAATATGGAGATACACGAAAACGGAAATATTCATGGGGGGAATTGTAATTTTTGTCGGGTTCTAATTAGAATAGATGGTTTGGTTATTTTAGTTTAAAATTATTATGAGATACGTTTCGTTGTTTATCTCGCTTAACGAAATAATAATGCAAATAATAAAAGATGTTAATGGTATCTGGTAATAATACAACAAAACTTTAATAATAGTGCATTTAAATATTACTTATAATATACTTATATAATCCTACTTGGTCTTATCAAGCTGGCGATGTGTTAAAAAATTCTACTCCACATCTGCACTAATTTTATGATTAATGATCTTCGCACTATAGAATTACAAATAGCTCCTTATAACTTTGAGGTAAAACGTTAGATATCTGTATTTCTATCTTTTGTTAGAAAATTTTGAATTTCATGAGTGTTAATATAACTTTACTTTCGAGTCTTGCACATTTTTCTTGCAATTAAATGCTGATAAATGAAACTCATATGTTAACTAAAATGATAAGGTCTCATCTACATATCTGTATATATGTGTTTTTATTTCTCTTACGAAAGCTTTAGAATTTTGTAAAATGTCACAACGTTTACTTCAACTTTAAAAACGTTCTCATTGTCAGCAATAAGATAAAACTTATCAGACAATTGCATGGTGTTATCAACTAATTTCTTAACAAAAAGAACTTCAATTCTAGAGTCCAGAAAAAATTGATTTTTAACATTTTCTAAAGTACAACTCGCAGTACTTTCATTTAAAATCTTTGTCGTCTTACACTACCCACAGTAATTAAATTCTACTAAATTATAATAATAATATAATTAACTTATAGTAATTGTGACTTAAATGATTTCGATTTAGTATTCAAATTTTAATAAATGTAATATATCTGCGTGAAAATGACTAAATCAATTTTAGGAAAAATAGCTCTTCAACAAAAATAAAATTTGCAATCCTGGTCTACTTGATCTTTTAATCCTCACCCGGTCCTTGAAACAAATCACGTTAGAATCCCTAAATTCTTTTCTAACGCACAGTTCACTTCTTATTAAAAAAAAATTATTTATTTTACTTGTCTTTTTTATTCTTTGCTGTATCCTTTGCTTACAATTTATCTCGATCTGGGTCTAAAAAAGAGCTGATTAATTTTAAACAACGATCTTTGATCGCGAAGCCACACTTCAAATTACCAACGGCAGATCGTTAAAATCGTCTGTTCAGATTTGATTTCAAAAGCAGCGCCACACTCATCGCAACGTAAAGCATTATACGAACGTGGGAAAATAACGAAAGTACAATTTATGATTCATCATCCGTAGAAAATCACGACGCAAGTATGTAAGCGTATCCTCGCAGAACTCTGTTGAAGGATTAATCACGATTAACCACGGCCACGTACCGGTAATTGTTTCTAATTCATTCGGTTCAAGTATATATAGTCGTCTATCGATAACGTATCGTGATTCAGGCGTACGATTTCATTTTTAATTACATCCACGCTAATCGTAAAGGTCAATCTATCTTGTGAAACGGAAATACTTTTATTTGGGTTGCATTAACTACTTTTGCAACCGGTCACACCTGGGTATGGCAATTTCGCAATAATCCTTTGTATAATGTTTCTTCGTTTCAACTGCGGCTTTCCGTTTGTAAACCATTGTATTTCTACGAGTCACGGTATTCATGGAGAACATAATAAATACATCAAAAGCAAGCTGAACTTACTTTTAACATTTCTACGATTGAACAGTACGCGGAAAGTTTGCATTACATGTCGGGAATATTTGCCTCGTGTGACTGAATTTCACGGGAATTTCGTTTCTTGAAACGAGAATTTCAGGATTTTACTTTATAAAATCGTACTTCCGCGAAATTTCATATTTCGTGGTAATCAAATTTACGAAATGCAATAGAGTCATAATAGGTCTTTTCTTAAATTCTATGTTACCAACATTTTCATAGTTTTGAATGTCATTTTTATTATTGAAGAAATTACTACTGAATATAAAGGCTTAAAAGTTTATTTCCATCGTTTGAAATCGTATATTTTGTGTTTTATGTGAATCTGTATTTTTATGTGAAATGTATGAATTATTTTATTTCGTTTTTATGCTACGAGTGGGACTCGTGTTTGTCAAGCGTGGTCCATAATCTGTGCCAGCGGTACGACTCGATGTCGTAAGATAAGGGGTTAAATATCAATAAAATCAAACGACTTAACCCTTCGGCTATTGGGAAACCATATATGTATACGTTCAGTGAAAACCATCGATGAAGCTGGACTTATGTACATGTGGTTTTGAAGAAGGTCTTACAATTATACTTCTAGAACGAGAAATAATTATAAATATTTGTACAGTATTTGGCTGTGATAATCAATAGAATTTTTTTAATTTTGCTATTTTATCTAGTTGTAAATTTTGGTCAATATTTCGTTATTATAGAAATTGTTTCATATTATTTCTAACCTCCTATAACTCGAATTTTTTCCTGCGTTGAAGGATTAGATGCAAGTTGTCGCATTAATTAATATTGTTACGAATTACCATAACGAAATTGTCTCCCCTATAATTGATATCGATTATACGAATGATAACAACGAACTACAAATATTTATATTGATTTAATAGAGTGAATAGAGTTGTCTTTGAGCGAGAAGTTTGGGTCTGTTAACATAGAGACATTATTTTGTAATATTTGCCGTTACAATATTAATCTTTACCTATTCCATAAAAAAATTACACTGTAGTTCCTAAAACATTTTCTAACCTGTAATCTATTCTTTATTAGAAAGTAAAAACTTTTCTACCTTTTCTTTATAATAACTAATTTGATAGAGATATGTATTTGTTCTTATTTCGTCTCAATTTGGATAAAATAAAATCGTAATTTGTTTTTAAGAAGAACTTAGGGACGGCTGAAAGTTAAAAATGAAATTTTTACGTTTCATGTTCCGTTAACTCTTTTCAGAATTATTCTGAAATAATTATTATGAATTAATCATAATTAATTCTTTTCAAAATGTACAAAAATACGCAACATGTAGTTCTGATTTAAGCTCTTCCAAGGCAATGTAACTTTACTTTATTATCAGTTGTAATTACAAATTAATGGATTATCAGTCGATGAGTGTAGACAAGCAAAAATCCAATCAATAGGCTTCCTGCAGATAACGTGCTAAATATCGGATTTAACTTGTAAGAATTTATTTGCAAAGAAAGTTTGCCACTTTTAAGAATTAAATTTAAAAAAACCACAAGCTTTAAAAAAGACTATATTACATTTTAAGAAATAAATTTCAAAATCACAAGTAGAAAGTTAAATTATGAAAATCTCATTAAGAATTAAAATACTTCAAAGTACCCTTTCATCAAAGACACAGTTCAAAACTATAAAATTATTATAAATTCTTCAGTAACACCTACGATAATGAGCTCGACGTCAAACCGTTAAAAGTTAAAAATGGTAAGCAATTTCATTAACCTCTTCATGTATAAATTTCCTGAAGCAGAAACAATTCCAGTAATTAAAGAAACATGTGAAAAAAAGATTATCCACATGTGTGGCTCTTGAGCGTTAATAGTCAATAATGACTGAAAAGTTTCATTTCCAATTTTAATGACATTCTAATTTCAATAGCTCATAATACTAACGATGTTTTATTCATCAAATATTAACGCCACTCTTCAAATAATTACCAAACTTGGGTACCAATTTATTTGAAAAAATTCTTCCGTTTGAAACGGATTTAATTTGCTGATGTGTACAACAATACAATATAGAGGCAGTAGACTGTATGAGAATTAATTTATTTGAGGGATATGATATACATAGATTAGTAATTAGCATTGTAAATCGAATCTAAATACATAAAAGAAGCAGTATGAGCAAAGCAAGTGCATGACGAAACTTAGTCGTCAAAATGTACCCAAGGGGTTAAACTAGTAATCATAAAATTTAAAAAAAAATCTATTATCATAGACATTCCACCAGCTCCTTTTTTTACCATGGAAGATTTATCTCATAAACCGTTCTCCAAAAAATGTTAATTATTCTTTCATTTCGAACAATTTGAATTAAAAAAAAGATTAATCACAAACATCCACACCAATGTCCCTAAAGTGGTTAAATCAATCATAGAAACTGTCAACGGTTAATCGTAAGTTCTCATAGTCATAACGGAGATCAAATCGTCTCGCTAATATACCCGTAGCAGGAGCCTTACTAAAAGATCATCCCTGAAGTCATTATCGTCCGTTGAAAAAAAGCAAAAGGATACGTATGCCGGGAATGGGAATTCACCCCTGTGAAAAAGTTGGTTTCATGGTCGGGAGTCGAGTTCTCGAGTATTGACAATGAATAGTTTTCTTCCGTGGCAAAAGACCAGGGGTGGGCGAAAGAGGGAGAAAACAGAAGTAGGTAGGAAGAGAAGGAGACAGAGAGAGGAGACAGGAAAAGAGAGTGAGACGGTTGGAGAACGGCTGCGTGTAAACGATAAAGAGAGAGAAAGACAGCCGGAGAGAACATGTGGCTCAAACAAATAGCAGTGAGTGGGACAGAAGTGGGGACGTGAAGGGGGGAAGAGAAATATAGAGAGATGAAGACACAGAGACGAGCGGAGTGAAGCGGAGAAGGAGAAGTATAGGGGATGACGGGGGAGAGAAAGAGAGAGAGAAGCGAGAGAGATTTGATAGAAGGGATGGGTTGCTATGGAAACGCGTCGTGCTCCCAACCAGACTCAGGTAGGATATATAGGTATATATGTGTTTACATACCTACATTAGATACATACATTATAGTATTATACGGCACATGTACGTACAAGGTACTCGCACGAGAAGAGCCGTAATTTGTAAGTCGATTTCTTCCTTTTTTTTTTCCTTTACCCCGATGCCGGAGTTTCACTGTTGAATTTATATTACACAGTATGAAATATAATTAGAGAAATATTTGTTAGAAATTTTCAATTAACGTTTCGCCTGGTTCGATCTTGATGGGGTTTAAAATACACACGGGCTGTAATACCGTGTGAAAATAAAAACGGAAATATCAGCGGACGTGCGCGCGCAGACGCGCGTTCTCCACTTCATTTTTCTTTATTATGTTTCCAACTGTGGCGAACGTGTTACGAGAAACATCAGCATTCGTATTAAATGATCGTTCTTCGTCTTCGTGATACTTTAGAGATAAAAAAGTGCAATTTTCTGCCCGTAAAATACAACGTATTGTAATGATAATAATTTTATTATGAAAAGTATGGTGGAATGGTTGTCAGCAGATAACAATGACGGTAATATCTATATTTCAGAACCGGTAAATGCAGGATTGTAAATCTTTTCAAACAGATGCTTGTAAAATGTTAAATTCGATGAAATTCGACGGATAAGGAAAATTCGTTAGGAAATCGTTGCATGGATTGAATAAAACTATGTTAGCACAGACAAACATTTAGTTGAAGTAGGAAAAATAAAAAATGTGAAGTTACAGTTTATTTTGAAGGTATGAGCAATTTTAATTATCCGCTTTAAAGGAAGGTTGAATATTGAAGTATTAAAAAAAATGTGGTAATACATCGAAAAGAAGATATTCGGTATCCCCTACTGTATAAATATTTCACAATCAAAAGTGTAATTTTAGTCGGGTTGTAATTCCAGTTATTTCGTGTCTGCTGGTGAAATTATATGTAATTCCTCAATCCAATTTCCAAGAAGGAAATAAAAACCGACAGCGACAATGACGAACATTTTAAAAATGTTTATAATATAATTCAGATAACATTGTAGAAAAAAAAATCACGTTATAAATAAAGTTTTTTACTCCAATAATCAAACTTGTCTGCTTTTCTGTGAACGTTCAGATTAATCAATACAATAATTAACATATTATATTGAACAAATCTTTATTACAAATTACATGTATCACCAGATCGTTGTCGTCAAGCCAAAACAATAAACGAATTTCCAGCTAAACAATTTCTGTTTTAATATGTCATCGATTCATGTTAACAAAAACAATCATATTCACATACATCCCCTTTGATTTTATTAACTTTAAACCTTTTTAAACCATTCGTTCATTTAAAAAATCATCCTTACACTTTAATTTTAACAACTTTAAACCTCTCACTTATTTTTGTTAATAAGAGCAATCATCAACATTTTCTAAATAATGTATCTAGATACCCTACAATTTTCAATTTAACAGTAAACAAAGGTGAACAACCGTTTTTCTATTTTTTCCAAAAGTTCCCAGAATTGCTACAGGAACCAACAGTAAATATTCCACTTCTTTTGTAAAACTTAAATTACTTAATCGCCCTTCTTTTTCCCCTCTTGATTTATCTTTTTCCAGAGTACTCATTCAGTTGATTTAATAAATAATATATTTTACAAAATTCTTATTAATAAAAATGAATCATTCACATTCAGTGCATCCAAATATTTTAGGTAATTCTAGCTGGATTCAGAACTAAAAGTTTCTTTTTCATTAGAAATGAAAAAAATTGCGTAAGAATTAATGCAGGGGCTAACTTCACACAGGTCATTTCATTCACTTTTTAGACATTAAAAAACATCTTTCTCTATAACGATGAAGTAAAAAATTATGAAAAAATTCAATAATATTCCAAAAGCATAAAATAATATATTGCTAGTTTTTTATTAGAATCCATCGACTCGTTTTTCCATTAGAAAAATAAAAAAAGATTTTACGGACTCAGCCAAAATTGTTTTCCATAAGGTCCATGTTAAATATGTTATTTTTAAGCACGATTTATTCATAAACCGTGTGGACGAACTCGTTGAAATTCCGGTTATAATTATAAAATATCATGAAGAATATATTTTCAAAATTTTAAGGAAATCTATCGAAAAATGAAAAGTGCCTAGAACTACCTTAATTGTTCATTCAACCCAAATACAGCTTGTTATCAGACGTACTATTTTTCATTAAATCATATAATTCACACGTTAAATAAAAATGTCACATTACATCGTTATTTACAGGCATTCGAATAAATTTCGATCAATTCGATCGGCTCTCTATTTACACTGTCAAAGGCGAAAATCAGGAACAACGTATGCAAAGATGAACGATTCATGGGTCAATGAGGCCTTAGAGATACTTTAGAAATACTGTATTCCCCTCTCTCCATTCGAGCTGGAGTCCGGGAGGGCGCATTGGCGTAGAGCACTGCCAGCAGAAATAGAATTCCAATAAAGCAGCTTTTCAAGTGATCACGTGGAAAGGCCGTTCTTGTTGCACGACAAAATACATTTTATTCCCTCCAATTTGAATAATCGTATCGTTATGTAATGTGAATATATTTCAGGTGATATGAAATTATTTAACGTCTTTGAACATATGTTTTGATAAAATAATCGGATCATTGCCGTTTTTTTTTTTTATTAACGATTGAACTACTGGCGTTATGTCTATTAGATTTATGAATTGTACGATAAATTAGTTCTTTGGAGAAAGGGAGATCGAGAGGTGAGAAATAGCATTAGATAAATAATTTTTGTGTTATGAGATAGACGTAGTATGTTTAATGACTGGTTTTTGGATCAGTTTGGCGAGTTTTTAGAAAAAATCAGGAACCGGTCGTTTCGACAACGTTGGAAGTTTTATTATTAAACACATCGGAAATGCGTAATATCGTTTTATGAGAAAGTTGAGTAACTGAGTTTTAATGGGTAGGAATTTTGTTGTTATTGGAAAACGGGTTTTTTAATTTATATTTTATGTTATTATGACTGTTTGAACTCGCAAAAAAGTAATATGTAGAATCAAATTTGTTTTTATCTATGGTCTTTTGAATTCATGTTTAATATAAAAGTTTTCGACGCGTTATTATATGAAATGGGAGATGAAATTATAGTCTCGGTCTAAAGTAAGTCATTCTCTTGCTTCATTAAAGAATCGCATGTTTTAACAAGGTCCTCCATTGACGATGACAATACCAAAAATGGTGCGCCTATTAGTAAAAAAAAATAATTAAACTTTAACTATCAAATGACACAAATACATTTTTACTTCCTATCGAAACATTACGACAGTTGTCACACTTCATATAATTTAATTCATAAACCTAGACCTCTTATATTTTAATAATTTTGATCAATTTTTTCCAACAATAAGTCCAAAAACAAAACAGAGATAGAATCTAAGCTAAAACCTCGCGTTCCGGTAAAGAGACATTCTTAAATTCGCAAAACTCATTTAGCTTAATACATATACGTACATATAAATAAATAAAATTAATCCTAGCATCCGGAGAAACGTCACGCGCGCCCGTGCGAGCAAAAAGGCACGTTTATATTCACAACGAAAATGCATACGGTCCTTCCGGCGTGCACGTAAAACAGAAGTCGAGATTTCATGGTAAAACGTCGCGACGGCATTCAAAGTAGCCTTTTTAAACGTCCCAACCGACGCCGCCGAAATAACGATACACAACAACGACATACCCATAAACAAGCTTCTTCTTAAAACATCCCACTCCAATCTCGCAACCAAGCTTAATCGATAATTACCATTCGTTCCATGCTAATTACAACTCGTGCTACTATAAAACAAACTGAATTTAACTCAATGCTTAAACCCCAAATATTTATTCCCCCGTAAACCTACCAAGAGAGAAACAGAGAAATACAGAACAGCAAGTGAGATAGACAGAGAAACAGATGGAGAGAGAAAAAGAGTGAGGAAACGAAAGAGAGAGGGGGCAAGAAAACACATAAAGGTTTCGATAATATTCCAATCCGTTGAATGCACACCGCGTATACTATATATCGATCCTGTGGCTCTCGACGAGGAAGAAAACAACCAATATGAACGAAGAATGCTCTATTGAAAACTCCTCGGATCGAGGCTGGATCCCAATGCACCAGAGGAAAAGGGCATCAGAGTGCCTTGAGATTTTCATTACATCCCATAACGACATCTTTAAATGTTAACTTTTCATAAAGAATCACCATATATCCTTTACATTGCAATTTCTAACTTACACGTTGACTCTTCCTGTGTGAACATGTAATCCCTTTAATTATTACACGCGACAGGCTAATTTTATTATCTGCATCCCACCCTACGCCTCCATCTCAACCCTCCTTACCTCCCTTCTTCTAACCCCTCCTTTTTTTTTATTCGTTAACGATCTATTTTTCTTCATGGCATGCGAAGCTTCCCCCGGAGCGTGAACTGGTTTCGAACGAGTGCCATGCCTTTTACGTTTTCTGGTTTTTGTGCTCCTCACGGAGGGAGACAAGGGCCGACGACTTTTAATGGACGACAGGGCGAGCCCCATAGGCGTAAACCGCGATTGTATTCACGTCGAGGGTCTAATATTCCATCTACGTGAACGATAAAAATACGATAGGAAAGAGCGTTTCTGACTTTCGAGGGGATGTCGGTCATTTTTTTTCCCCCTCCTAGTTCTTTCTCGTTGGCTCGGCGTTATAACGCGAAACACCATTATTGCGTCAGGCTTGATATCACGTTCCACTTACGGCTAATTTGGAATAATGCCTTGAAATTACTGCGAACGCTTTTATTTTAACAGCGAATATTACGTATTCTTTTTTTTCTGACGCTTTTTCGAGAGAGAGAGAGATACGGATATTTAATCGTTGTAATGTATTATCGTCGAAACAGTATTTAATTTTATTATCGTATCGTGTTTTGTGTAAATGATGAAAAAATGGGGAAGAAATATGTGCTTTTTGAGTATCTTCCTTTTTTGGGTTTTTTTGTAACAGGGCAACATGATGCGATAATGTTACATGAAATTTCACGGTTTGTTTAAATTTCGGTGGCTACGCATACGAAGTAACATATTTTTCTGAAATAAAGATTTTTTTCACGGTGTAATGAGTATGAAACAGTTATTTTCTTTTTTAGAAAAAATTTCTTATTCAGACAATTGTACGTGCGAAGTAATTTCTTTCGGAAACAAGAATTTTTTCATTTACTTAACCCTCTATAACCGAATCTTCTTGCACCGTCAGAAGATAAATTGTACCATGGAACGTACAAGTGAAAAATGACATTAAACAGACAAAACATATTTAATGAACATAGCTCAAATGCATTATGAATAATCTAAATACACCCTGTTAAAGTTTTATAAAAAAAGAAGAGAAAAATTACAAACAAAATGTTAAGTGGATTAAGTTCAACTGTTTCAATTTAACGAAACAATCGTAATGTAACCAAAATAAAAAGAAATAAATCAAATTTATATTCAACATATATACCGATTGTTTCGAAATTTCAAACAACCCACAATTCTCCTAAAAATTGTAATATGTTCGTATAAACCGAATTAACATAATAGAATAACCTAATTTATAATAATTATCAAAAACAAATTCACAGGTGTTCCTAAAAATTATTATATCTTCGTCTAAACCGAATTAACATAATAGAATAACCTAATTTATAATAATTATCAAAAACAAATTCACAGGTGTTCCTAAAAATTATTATATCTTCGTCTAAACCGAATTAACATAATAGAATAACCTAATTTATAATAATTATCAAAAACAAATTCACAGGTGTTCCTAAAAATTATTATATCTTCGTCTAAACCGAATTAACGTAATAGAATAACCTAATTTATAATAATTATCAAAAACAAATTCACAGGTGTTCCTACAAATTATTGTATCATCGTCTAAACCGAATTAACGTAATAGAATAACCTAATTTATAATAATTATCAAAAACAAATTCACAGGTGTTCCTAAAAATTATTATATCTTCGTCTAAACCGAATTAACGTAATAGAATAACCTAATTTATAATAATTATCAAAAACAAATTCACAGGTGTTCCTACAAATTATTGTATCATCGTCTAAACCGAATTAACGTAATAGAATAACCTAATTTATAATAATTATCAAAAACAAATTCACAGGTGTTCCTAAAAATTATTATATCTTCGTCTAAACCGAATTAACGTAAGAGAGTAACCTACGGTCCCACGAATCGATAAAAGTGTGATCTGAAAAAGCATTTGTTACTTTAAGGGAGCAATCGATCTTCTTTTCTCGTACCGGTGTAATTGAATAATGTGATAGAGTGTTATTACGTGCCCTGTAATACCGCGTCCCAGTTACTCCGAATCGAGAGTAATATATTTTTATATTACGAATAAAAACATTTTTCACGCCCTCCGGAACGCCGATCTCTTCGCAACGCTCCTCTTCACTTCCGTTCACCAGGTTCGCCGATACGTAACGGCCCGTAGCACCATATAAATTGCTAAATAGTATTTTGTTGTTTCGATATATCGTAGACGGCGTTTCAGGCGTTGAAATGATAAAAATACAAGCGGTCTGGGTGTTTGTTACATTCAGGGAGGATATCGATCTTCCAGCACGAAGTGGGGTATAATTGAATAATGCAACACGGCATTATTACATGAACTCTATTACTGTATTTCACGTATTACCGGCACATACTGTTTCACGTTTCAAAATAGTACAGTACCGACTGTAATATTATTAGTCGAGAGAGAACCTACTGTTACTGACATTTAGCGGTTTATTAATCGATACGTTGCCCCCGCCGTGCTTTAATATTTGACACAAACGTTATGCCACAATAGTACGATTTTAGTTGTCGTGTTGCTTGCTATGCTGGTAGAAAAAGGGTTGTATTTGGGTACAGTTGAAAATGTATATTGAGGTGGAAGAGCATTGAATTTATTATTTTAATAATTGTAGAAAATCTATTGTTCTATTAGCACTAACATTGTGGGATATTTTCTATTTATTTCTTGTTAAAATTGATTCACGCTAAATTCTTGGTAATGGAATATAACAACACTTATTATTATCTAATTTTGTTTTACATTACTTAACACTAAACCTACCAAGCCAGTCATAATAACCGGTTCTAAATTTTTTCAATAAATTACCTAAATTGATAGAGGTGCCGTGAAGTCAAAATTCTACTTCTACCATGTAAAGCCTAAATTGATTAATTAACTAATCCTTTCACTTGTTGATTTATCTTTTTCCACAGTACTTGTTCAATAAATCTAAAGTTTAGTAGATATAACGTCGGTACTTTTAGTGTTAATTTTGACATGAAGGTAACCTATGTTATTTCCTACTATTAAATAAATAGTTATACGATAGAATTTAGTTTCTTTGAATTGTTTTATGAAAAAGAGTGGATCGCGTTAAATTCGGATTATTTTTTTTCTAGATATGATTATGAAATGTTCCGATGTCGTGTTAAATTCTAGGTAGCATTGTATTTGGTCTAATACGGTAAATTACACGAGTGCAATTTAATATAATTTAATTAATTACGCATCACATTATGATCTTTCATAAAGCGAAAAGCAAACTGTTTTTTCCAAAGTGAATTTGTCACTTTGAAAAAAAGAATGTAACTGTAGGTGGATCGTTTGTATTATTAAATGAAATGTAGGTAGACACTTTTCTGTTTAATATTGAAATATGTATACGCTAAATGTTTAAAATAATGCAATGTAATATAATGCAGAAGCTTGGGTTTCACCTCCAAACGCAATTTAATTTCAATCTAATTTTAATTAAACGTTACCTATTATACTCTGATGTTTCACAGAGATAAATTTACTTGCGAACGAGGGAGAGAAATTTCCGTCTGCTTGTTTTTAAAACTAAGAAGAAACTACAAAAGTGCGTTCTTTTTTCTGCTGGTAGATCTACCATTGTTCAAGAATAAAACCTTACTTCGCCATAACATTTATCTTTATGAGCTCGCTGGAACCTTTGGTATAAAAAGAAACAACTCCCGCTTCTCTACTCATCAATTTTATGCAGTTATTTAGTTGAACCATTTTTAACAGAAAACAACTCAAAGGATGTATTAAAACACTGAAAACTGCAATTTCACGCATCCGACATTAAATTACTGCAGAATTCTATATTTTTCATTCGCTGTTATTCTTCAACATTTGTCGGATTGCTTTGAAATTACATTTTTATTCGTTAAAACGGATACATTGTGCAATTACTGTTCTTATCTACCATTACATATCAGTTTTGAAATTGAAATTTTTCAATTGATATTTTTGCAGATTTAAGTCCTATGAATTTATATAAAAATTGCTATACATGATAAAATGACACTTTCTCAGCGAAAAATGTTCAGAAACAGGTATTCAAAAATTTTTAAACAAATTAAATTCAGTTTAAAAATCATTCATCTCGATAAAACTGTTTTAATTAAAATATAAGCTTAGCAATCGTAGCTCTTTTCTTGATACAGAAATTAATTTAAAAAATCAATGAAGGTAATCATGCAAAATTAAAACAGCAGTATCAAATATGTAAATTTGACAAGCACCATTGCACTAGCTGCAATTTAGCGATAATTGATTAATACATTCTACAAAAATATTCTCTAGGTGTTAATATTAGAATGAAAGACGAATTGTTTAAAAGTATTCAGCAATTCTTCCACAATAAAAAGAGATCGGAGCGATAACAACCTTTTTGAAGGAAATTTAAGCATTCGTAGCGGTATAGATTTATAATTCGAAATATATAAAAATAAGAATAAACAATTATTCTCTAATATTTATTTTCCGATAATCTGATAAGACAATTGGCAAATCGTGAATGGTTAAGTAAATTCACACTTAACATATCTGAAAAAATAGAATATAAGCATTTTATTTAATTAACTACACATTTTAATATTCTGTAGCATTTGTAAATAACTTTTTTAATATTTCATTAATCTTTTTATACTGCCGTACGTCAATCAATATTGTATATAAAAATTACAAAGCACTAGTTAACAAAAATTCAATGCTCGATGCGATGTCAAATAATTAAAAAAAAAAAACAATTTGTCAACTGTCATTCCAACTCTTAAAAAATATCTTAAAAATTCCTACAACGCTAAAAAATAACCAGAGACGTAGCGTAAATTATGCACAAAAATTTTGTCCATAGAAGTACAAAGTTATTCTCATAATTATTGAACATTATGATACTTCACACTAGTAACAAAAAGCATGAGAACAATAAACGTCCCGCGTGTCTACCGGCGAACGAAAAATTCCAGTGAGCATTATCAAACGATCGATTTACATTTGTAATTTCGCTACATTTGCCGAACTTCTCATTAGCAAACAATACAAAATAAACGAATGGCAGATGGACATGCACCAAACGTATTTTTCATTCGACGATTATCGAAAAGCACGCTCCGAAACACATTTGCGTAGACGCGTTTGGAGCGGTTCGATACGAAAACGGGGCCAAACCTGGCCGGGGACAAGAGATATAAATTAATATCAATTCAATTGCTCTATTTTCCGTACATATTGAATTTACTCCAACTAAATGTCTATCTCTTCGTACTGCACTTCCTGTCGGACAGTAAAACTAATTCTGACAAAAATGATGCCAGCACTAAAAGCACTCTGGCTGAACGTGCGAATGTTTAAAGCTTTGTGCACACTGCGGGGACAATTATCGAGTTGTAGACATAGCACTATGTGGGAAAGTCAGGTAAAAAGATCCGAAAAATTATATATAATTCTTTTAACGAAGTAGATATTACACGTATCATATGTTTGATATTTTAATGAGCTTTTTATGTCGTTTACTTATTTCTTGTAGCTAATTATTCTAATATGTGTGAGGATTATTGTTTTTATTAACAAAAATGAACGAGAGGTTGAACACTAGAACGATTAATGTAACATATTGAAAGATTCTAAAAAAATACTTCAAAAGGAAAAAAATATGGGAGGCAGAAATCTTAATCAGTTTGATCACCTTCATTTTACAAAATAAATATAGAACTTTAACAAAAATATAGCGTTAAAAATTACAGGAACATTTAAAAAAAATTCAGAACGAAACATTTTGACCACTTTGGTAGTCCTAGTTGATAAAATTAATGTGTGAGGATGATTGTTTTTAAATGAATGAAAGGTTTAAGAAGGTTTAAAGTTATTAAAGTCAAAGGGGATGTATGCGAATATGATTGTTTTTATTAACAGGAATGAATGCGGTGACATGTAAGAACAAGGAATGTGTGTGGCTTGAAATTTGTTTGTTGATTCTGCCTGACGACGATGATTTGGTGATACATGTAACTTTTAATGAAGATTTTTTAAATATTATGTGTTAATTGTTGTACTGACTAATTAAAAACTAACATTCACAGTCTGTGTCTGTTAACTTCGTATTTCTACAAATTGTAAAGTAGTACTGAACACAAATGCATCAAATGGATGATGCGATGTTAAATAAAAAAAAAATTATTCCTTTATCAAATTGAGGATTTTCGAGATTCGTTTCCAATATTTGCGGCAGCACTGAACGTTTATATCTGTTCGTTATCATTATGAAACTTGTATTGCATGGATTTCAGGTTTGGAATGTTACAAATAAAAGTTATTATTTAATTTAATGAGAGGACGGAGGTTACTCGCACTATAATTGTGTAACATTTTTAATTTGTATTTCAACCCTCGATGGGACCTTGTGTTTTTGTGGTTGTATCAAATATAATTGTTTCTGTTTGCCAGAAGTACTTTTTAACTTATCAAACTATTAACCCTCTAAAGTCCGAATATTCTGTGGCATCTGAACATCAATTGCACGATAGCTCATTAGAAAATGATAAAAATACTATTATAAATAATAGATTTAACTTGATTTTGAAACATTGGATTGTATTGAATTTCATGATTTTTTGAAATCTAGAATTAAAAAATTGACTTTAAAGAATAAAAGTTAAACTGAGATTTTAAAAAATCACAAAATTTCTTTGCAATTAACTACAGAGAAATCAAGTTGAATCCACTTTTGAAATTCTATTTTTCACGTTTACCGATGTGCTACTGTGCACGAACTCTCGCGAAACAAAATAAAACTCGAGATATATGAAGTTGATTCCTACCAAGTATTTAATATGCATCAAATGTACGTTACCTTTTTTTATATATTTAGGTACATTCTGCTATATAGGTCCTATTCGAGTAGTTTATTAAGTAGAATATTAATTTAACGTATTGTTACAACATGTACGCATTTTGAGCTTAGGATGCATTTGGTATCATTTCCTTAGACGTTTTGATTTCACAGAAGGAATTGATAAATGGAAGTGATACCCGCATAATAGTATCTGATTCTGCAACGGAAATTGACTTATAGAATTCTTAGATATGAAAAACTTTATTTTTCGCTTGGTAAAGCACGTTCTCTTGATATAATTCGTAATTGGATTCAAGTTACAGCATTCAGTTTTTTTTTCTAAATATTGTTATTATCGATAATAATGTGAACAATCCAAAATGTAATTAATACCTTCCAAGAAAGTTTCCCATTAAGAAAAATGTGGTAAATTTTCATTCCAGTTTTTGTTAAAAAGAATTTTTGCAAATGATTCATCAAACAATTTTTACAGAGAATTTGATTGTTCCAAATAAAATTGTTTGTCACATAAAAACACAGATTATTCTTAGTAATCATTAAATCTAACTTACTTAATCAATGTATATTTCATGTTGTAAATGTTCCATACATTGAATTTCGAGTGTAGAATTCAAATTAACTTTAATTTGAATGTAAAATGTCTTTAGACTTTTATAGTGACAAAATTATACTTCAAGACTTTAAAACTTAAATTCATATTACGTAATTTGATATTTCCATTGTGAATTCCTTGTTTAATTCTTCATACATTCAATTTCGAATATAGATATCAAACGAATCTTAAATATAATACAATTTACTTTAAAGAGCTACAATAATTCAATTGTTTTCCAAAACACATTGCTCTTGCAGTGAATATACAACGACAAGTATATTGAATAAGTTGAAAAATTATTAAATAACGACCAGGAATATTGCAAAACGTTTAAACATATTCAAATATAGTAACATTCGCCAGAAAGATTGAATGTGAGCACGGCGATCCTTCATGAACGACGAATAATTTATTATCCTTACATGCAAGCGTCGTCTTGGTGAATTTATCATCCGTCAATTATTTTATATCACTCTGCAATACGCGTCATGCTGTCTATTTCGCATCAGCAGAAAATCCTGTAATTTATCATTTTTATCACTTTTTTTTCATTTTTCAAATCTGCTTAAAATATGAAAATACATTCCTCAAGAATTGATTGTACCAGAGAGAAACGAATCGTCAATTTATAATTACACATCGAAAGAACACCATAATAAAAATTCACCATCGATACATTATATTGTCTCGGGCTAAAAGCGCTTTCGCTTCAAGCGGTTTTGTTTCCATCGGTGTGTGCGTGTGTGTGTGTGTTCGACCTAAAGAAACAACGCGAAATCACGATAGGACGTTGCTGTTATACGTTTCATTAAGTGAAACATAAATTCGGGGGGACATCATCGTGAAACGAGTCCGCTCGGATTGCAATTCTCTTCCTCCCGAGTGAATTTCACGGTCTCGTCGATATTCTGTAAATGTAAGCATGAGCAGTATATACAACGATAGAGGATTTTACACTTCTACAACTGCAGTTTACGTTCTACGTTAACACACTGATGACGATATATTGTGTGGAGCGTACAGTTTTAAATCCCATATATTTTTTAAATTTTATAAAAATTCATGAAACCATTCGAACCAGAATACTGTATTTGAGCCGATATATTTGAAATTAGTATAAGTAGCTTTGTTTGTATATTTAACAGTAAAAATGCCAGCGTTAATACTAAATAAAAAGCCGCTAAATCTGATATATTTAAATATGTTGAATAAGTACTTTCAAAATGTATAGATCAAACGGTAAACAATTCGACCAGTTAAATAATTTGTGTATTATAAGATACGTGCGAAATATTTACTGTACTGTTTCTGTATAAATTTGAAAAATATTTGTAAGAAAGTAGTAACCAGACAATTTGACGGTTTCCGTAGATATAGTGTTAAATCTATTATATTTAACGCGTTAAGCGCCACACCGGTCCCTAGGGACCGCTCGCTGGTTTTTTGTTCATGTTCATGTTGATCGATGAAAATCAACGATTAGTTTTTTACTTAGGCTACTCAGTGGCGCCTGGCCTAGCCATAATTAATGGTTTGAAGTACGAAATATTTTATCAAAAATTAATGTAGTTTATTAAAACAAATAGAAAGATACCTTTCCTAAAAAAGGGCCTAAAAGTGTAGTGCCTAGGAACAGGCGCTTAATGTGATAAATATAGTGAATAAATACTTTGGAAAAAGGTGACCAGCTGACATTTTTGTTTTATAAAGTAATCATTGAATATTTACTGTATGACACAGTTATCAGTTCTGGAGAATTAAAAAAAATAATTGTCTATTATTTTTACCAGTTTTGGAAAAGTCGAAATTAAAGTGTCTAAAATTTTTAATGTTAAAAGTTACTGAAAAAGTTTGCATGCAGTAACATGTTCAGTTACATTTTTTCTGATGATATCATAAGAATATTTTACTTTAATTATTTCATCTTGAAAAAGATGAATGGGAAAACATCTATGTATGGCTAAAAGTAACTTGAATGCATTAATGTATAATAACAAACGTAATTGGAGTAGTAATTGAAGAAAAATTTAGTGCAAAATTTACCAATATATTGTAAGTTCTCTTTCTTAATATCTGAAAAATTTTTGTGTAAATCAATTTCGCAGTTTGATTAAATCAGAATTAATGATAAACTTAACAATACTGTCGTTAAAAATCATTATCAGTGAAATTACAGCCTAATTATTTATCGTTCAATTGTTGAATAGTTGCAATAAGTAGTAAAGTGCAATATTATTATTAAAACAATAAAATTCTTGCGAATTTTTGTCCATATTTGAGCTCAATTAATTGAAATTAATGTTACAACAATCTTCCAATTCTGAGTATTCATGTTATTTTGTGATTCCAATAATTGCAACATCAAGGAATACTTCAAATAGACGTATAAAGTCGTTATCAAGTTTCCAAGCCGATATTAATTAATTTAACCGAAAACTCGGCACGCCAGAAAGATATGTCGAGCACTGTTTGACACTGTGCCACAAAGGATTAATTGGAGAAGCAATCAATCGTACATGTAACGGCAGGAAATTGAAACTTCTCAAAAACGAAGCTCCATATCAAAGGTTTTCATTTCATATTTTCAATTGACTTTTTCACAGTCATTATTTTCATATTTGTGTAATCGACCGAATGGAATATGGCACTTTAACATTAAATCTATCAGGATCAACTTCGAAACAACAATAATCGCTTTAACTTGAACAACTAACAATTTCTTTAACATTTTTTAAAATTCTTATCTTACTCTCACATGAATTAATCTTTTCTCAATTATGAGATATCATATAAGTTTAAAATTAATAGTAATTTTCCAGAGGGAACTAGAATTTTAGAATAAAATTGTTCTTTGTGTTGCTGTAAATGTCAAGATGTTATCTACAATTAATGAACGTACAACCTTGAGACGTTCTTATTATTTTCTTTAAATAAACTCTTAGCACCCACGCTAAAACTTATTAAATTTCTCTGGGAATAAATGGATTTTCACGAAGGCCAAGGTAAAGGTGTTACAATGTTGCAAAAGTTTTTACAGTTTTCTCCATTTTTGTTTTTACTTGAATGACAGCTGCGAATGACAACTGTCATCCACGAGACAACACCAGAATTATGTATACTTGAGATACTTTATACATTTTAGCACGACTTAATTAACATGTTTTGCTCCAAATCAAAATTTATGCAATTCTATGTTTTTCGTCTTCTTCCTGTGTTAATCCCATAAATTATAATTATCTTGTACAATTCGACATTTTTAATTTCTTCCTCTACTGTTTAATTTAGTTTAACACACATACTTCCTTGTAAATTAATTGTTTCCTGGTTTCTTTAACAGATTTTTTTTTAAATTCACAAGTTCATCGTATAAACAGTGTCTGTATGTATTGATAAGGAGGTGAAAGTTCAAACTACTGATTGATCCGTCCAAATTTATATTTCCACCTAAAACAGTATGTCCTAGACGAAATAACAATAACAATTACAGCTGAAAAATACAAGATTTAGATGTAGGAACTATGGTATAAAATTCACTACAGGCTCATCACTGAATCTAAGATAAAATAGCCCATCACTTTTTTCAAAGTCTCAAATTATTATTTAATATGTCACATCATAATACATCATCAAAGTTAAATCTAAAAAAAAATTATGAGAAGAAGAAGAAGAGCAGATTATCAATGTCGCAATCCAACATTTAATTCTCTCACTATACTCCATACTATGGAATATACTTTAAACACATATCCACGCGCACAATGTTCTAATACAAGCCAGATAAAAATAACGGCTGAATAATTGCGTCAATTATCGGTGTGCGTGCGCTCGTTAAAATCTAAAGATACGCAAAGAAGGCCGATAATACGTTAAGTAAACCCATCTCTGTGCTCCTACAAGAGAGAAAGGGGGACTCGTCGCACAGACTTCGCTACGGACTCGCGTTAGGTATAGACCATCGGAATTTGTTATCACTTCGCCCACGCCGTTGCTGTAAGTAATCACTTTACCGTGAAAGAAGGTGTATCGCTTTTGAAAATACCGCTCGAAAGTAACCGGTACTTCGACGGCTTTAAATAAAAATCAGAAAGAATTGCATGCCCTCTTTAAACATTACAACTGCCAAGGAGGTCTAAATGACTAGTTCCTCATTTTTTTACAGAAATTTTTTAAATTTACAATTAGACTGTAACGTAGATATTTACGTCCATCTTATGAAACATAAATTACTGAATCAATAATATTTTTCACCTTTTAATTTCTCCTTTTCTAATACATTTATTTAATATGTTTAAGTCGTGGCGAACAAAATGAGGGGTGCCTACTTGTTTTTTAAAAATTCCACAAATTTATAGAGAAGCAGTATAACATTTAAGAAAATCTCTTTTTTAAAAACACTTAAGGTAGTTCTTTCACATAGGAGCGGATTTTATGGGAGCTATGAATGGGCCCCATTGAATTTCTATAAAACGAACGATAATTTATTGAAGTATTGATTTAAAAAATTTTAAATTTGATATACGCGTACTTATCGACAATGCGGCGTTGTCAAACACTCTCATTCACAAACACTGGCTATATTATAAACGTGAAATGCATGATTTTATAGTTTTCAATTAATAATTTCTTTATTAAATATTCGGCAGCTGCAATTTTTTTGGTGAAATATCTATTCGAAAACGTTCCTGCATTAATGATCTCGTTTTTCGTAAGTATTTGCAGTATGGAAGATTGGAAAATTGAACGATAAATTCGGAAGTACTATTTCTCTCTCTCTATCTCTCTCTCTCATTTACGTCAATGTATGAAACTGTATTTTTAAATTCGATTTTTTCATCGAAATGCCCGGTAACTGAGCTTTTTTTGCTTGTAACTTGTTCGTAACAATCTCAAGAACATCATATTTTAACATTAAATTTATTTGCAGACTTTGGTCAAGTGCAAGAACTACCTTAAGTAATTAATATACATTTAAATGGAGGCCAACAAAATGACAAGTGCCTACTTGTTTTTTAAAAATTCTACTTTATGGAGAAGCAGTATAGTAATTAAGAGAATCCTCTGTTTTAAAAATACTTATTTAATATATTTAAATATGAAAAATTTAACGAGTGTAGTTCTAGCATTGAAGAGCACTAAAGTCGATATATACGAAAATCGACTTTACAAACGGATTACTCTCACAGCTCTTATTACGAATTCCTGGGTTTTATTGGGAGATGGCACGTCGAACGATTAACGGGAAGCCGTGTTTAAAATAGTTTGCCATCCCAGTTAAAAATAACGGTATTGGCGAGATAAATAACAGAAGAAAAATGACTAAACATAGGGCTCACTGAGCCGTGGTGGATTTTATCTCTTACCGTCACGCGACACGTTGTCGAGTTAACTGATATGCGAATTTCGTGGGATTTATCAATCGCATTTGAGGAAACGAGACAGTGCAATATTCAATCACAAGATATGATCCGTTCATTTGGAAATTGGCATAACTTACTTTACCGCAATGAAACTATTGGAGATACATCGTATAAGTTAACGAAATATTAATAGCATGGAATTATTTTTATTGTGTTCTATTCGACTGATATTAACAATTCCATAATTTTTGGAAAACTGCAAAATTTCCTATTCTATCTATCGCTTTATTTTTTTTTTAAACAAAAAGAAAAGGAAATAATTATTGAATGAATTTTAAATTAGTAGAATCCATTTTAAACGTTGGAATTGTAAATTTGTATATTATTATATAGTAAGAGTTACAGTTACGTATAGTAAGTATAGAAGATATTTTAATCGCATAATAATACGACAGTCATCAATTATACTATCGTTGTCTA
Source organism: Cerceris rybyensis (assembly GCA_910591515.1). Lineage (NCBI taxonomy): Eukaryota > Metazoa > Arthropoda > Insecta > Hymenoptera > Crabronidae > Cerceris > Cerceris rybyensis. The sequence goes on from OU342795.1 coordinate 13,746,108, forward strand.
AACATATAGGTACCTACCGAAGATGATTAAATAAAAAATATTTACTTGAAAAATGACTACGCAGAGATTTGAATCACAGAATATTATATAAATATTTTTTCCACGTTATCTTTGCACGAAGATTTTATAAATGAAACCACCCTTCCCTGTAGCGTGCATATTGAAATTACAGTCCTGTGTGTAATGCCAAAAAGATTTATATTTCCGTATAGTCGAAATTATTAAACCCCAATAGAAACACGCTCGATGCATATTTAAGCATATCATTTTATCGGCAAATTCATATTTTACCTGGTACAAGTACAAAATGTAGATATGCATGCATCGAATGCAGTATCGATTAAAAGTATTTTCAAACGTGAAATAGCCGGAATAAAATAAAACAGATACGTCGACTGTAATTTAAACGATTTTAATAAAACGTAAATACGAGAGGCCGAGAGAGAAAGAATCAACGACTTCCCTTATGAAGGCACGTTTGTTTTATTGCTCCAGTGGGATAATTGCGTTGTATAACTCATTAAGGCGCAATGGTCATGTTTTGAGGACACTCAATTACGATCGATCTAAATAGAAGTATTCTTTATTACTGACAATGAGTATAGTGTTACATTAATCCAGTGTCATTATCTCATTACTCCTGATATAAAAATTCACGGTATATATTTTGTGATCTTTTAACACGTTGAACACTACTTTGTTAGTTTCAAATTTAAATTCAAATAAAACAAATTTTGTTAATTTCATCATTTCTATTGCACTGACATTTTTTCTATCAAATTCACATGTTTGTAAAGCAGAAACATTAAAGATCCAGATTGATAGATGTTCGGTAGACCTTTGTCTTCTTAATGCCAATATTTAAATATTTAATATGTTAGAAAATTCATAAATATTGCAATTTAAACCCCGAGTCGAAATATTGAACCTATTTTCATGATATTTACTCTTATTCGAACCTAATATGATACTTTTCAATACTAAAACTCTTAATTTAAACCTGTAACTTCTTCTCAGTAAAATGATACTCTGATTTTTGTACTTTTAATTCCTAAATTTTTGGCAGTAAAAGGTTCAAATGAGGTTCAATATTTCGACTCGGGACGTAACATGAAATTTCATTGAATTCAATAGCGTCGGTCACTAGTGATCCCCCATGGCAATCAACGTGTTAAATAGATTTTTTCAAAAATCGACCTAGAATATATTTTTTTTTTTATTCAAATCGAGTTTAACTGTGTATAGTGAATATATATATTATTCTCAATAATGTTATTATGAAGGAAATGTAAATGAGATTCTGTTTTTTTAATAGAAAAACGAAGATCTTTGAAACGTTAATGTGATTTTTTATAAAGAACTGATGAATTATTTAATATTAGCACGTCCCGCATTAGAGTGCCTTTGCAACAATTACGTACGTAGATATCAACGAAATAATTATCAATATGGATGATCCGTGCGGGTTCGTTGCCAAACTAGACAGAACTATTGTAGTCCTTTGTATCCCGTTCCACAAGACCATAAAAGGAAAAGGAGAAGTTGACCTATTAGCTAAAGTAGAAGCTACAATGCCTCCAGACACCGAAAGCTTAGCTTTGTCTCGAAATGATACTAAAAATGTTGAAAAAGTCTCGCGCTGAAACAACGGTACCACTTTTTCAACGTCCGACATTCAAATAAAGTTATAACAAAATTAAAATATCCTCATTAAGTCTCGTTTAGGCACATCTAAGTCATCCAAATCAATAATGATTTCTTTAATTTCTTATTTATAAATTTTAACAATTTGTTTTTTAATTTTTGTGATCATAAAATGTAAAAGTTGTTAAACGTTTCACTTTTCCTCTTTGTTCAAAGATATTTATTTAATACAGTTAGTTTTAATGAAACTACAGCTAATTTTGCTAACTATATTAATTTTGCAACATAATTTCATCAGTTCTATATATAATATTGGAGAATTCTAAATTCAATGGAGAAAAATGTTTAAAATTGAATTTTATTTTCGACAAGTTGAAGCGCCCATGCAAATAGAGTCCGAGAAACTTTAGAATTTACTATGGAAATAAATATATATACAAATATTTAAAATGTCTGAGAATGGCCCCTTTGGGGAAGCCGAACACACTGGTTTTGTGACGGAGTTTTATGGGATCGTGCCCGGCGCTCTGTAAGGGATAAAATCTACCCTCAAATCGAAAATGAAGGTTTCCCTTTCTCATGCATGATAACATTAAATTATATTATTATAGTGAAAAGAAATTACCATTTCTAATAAGAATTATATAATACAATAAACATATAAATAATATTATCCCAAAGACCATTATATTATTAAATTAACATCATTAAAATTCATGATATTAATTTCACGAAATTTCTTGCACGTTAAACTAAACTGATTGATATTTTTATATTACAATATACGTAATTCTACTTAGGTGTAAGATAATTACACCTAAACGTAATTAAACTTGCCCTTCAAATAACCTCTGTGCATCAACCTGGAAAAACGCTAATTACACTTCCTTAATAAATTACTCGAAACCGTTTAATTCATATTTGACATATTTCTCATCATAATTAACCATTTTGAAAATATTCCACCCCCTCCACGCCCCCCAATCATTATCTTAGTACATTACAAAACAAAATGGCAAATCTTGAACAACTTAATTGCAAACACGTCGATAAAGAAATACGATAGAAACGAATCGTCAGTTATAAGATACAGGAGGAAGCTCGAGAGAAAAGGAAGAAATAAACATACGAGTGAAATGATTTTGATCAGTGACGATGAAACGACGAGGCTCAAACGAAACGAGAATTCCCTCTAAAGTGTTACCCGGCTAAGACACGGTCCGATGGTAAGTTCATTTTTTTCTCATCTCGTTAAGACGACGAAAAGGTACGACTTCTGCGCGACGGAACGCGAAGATTGACGATTTAATTTAAGAATTCCCCATTCAGCGGGTTCCTCCTCCTGTTCGCAGGGATATATACGCGCACACAGAAATGGGAGTCGTGGATTTTTCTCTCTTTTCCCTCAAAACGCGAAAGGAGGAAGCGGTGCTCAGCTATTACAGCCGCGGGGAGGGCACCGCTGTCAGAAAAAGGAGAGAGAAAGAGATAGAAAGTAGGAAATGAAGCTGCTGAAAGAGAGACAGTAACGGAGAAGCATAGAAACGAGGAGAGTAACAGAAAGAGAGGGCGGGAAGGGCAGAAAGTTGAGTGAGAGAGAAGTAGAAGCAAAGAGTGACGGAGAAAGATGCGGGAGAAAGAGAAAGAGAGCAAAAAGAGAGAGAGAAACAGGAGAGTACAAGAAAGAGAAAGAAAGAACAGAATAAGACACACAGAGGGAGAACAGGAAGAGAGAAAGAGAGATGCAAAGTAGCAAAGGGAGAAGCAAACACGGTGAGAGAGCTCGTACGATCGTAGGATAAAGATGGAGTAAGAGCAGCTGAGAGAGATGAGATCAATGAAGAAAGACGGAGGAATGTGAAAGCGAGAGAAAACGATACAGATAAAGATAAAGAGAAAGAGACGAGGGGCGAGGGAGAAAGAGAAACGATGAAAGGGAGAAGAGAGGTAGAAAGTCAGAGAAGGAGAGGAGCTAAACACGAGGGGGTCAGGGAAGAGAGAATCCCTTCCATTCTCGGATAGGGAGAGTCCATACACAGTTGTGGAGTTGGTCAAAGGTTAGTATACAGGCAACGTGTGCGACTGTGTATTAGAATTATCCAATCCCACCCAAGCTATACAGGCCAAACACGTAATGTACAGTAGAGCACAAAATTACTTTCCACGTCGGGCTTTTCCATGCGCTCTAACGGCCATTTAGATTGAGATCAAATTAATTTAAATCCTACGGGTCCTTTTGAGACTTCGAACTATGTATTCAACAATTCTTACGAATTAAAACATTCTCAATGGACGAAAACGAACAGGGAATTAAAGAATCCTGGAGTTTAAACCAAGAAACACTTTTACTGATAATGCGCTAAAGCAACCGTTATAGCTACTTTTATAGTATTCTTTTTTTTTAATCTTGGACTATCTTTTTCTTTAAAATGTAGAAAAAAATTAAAATAACTGTATAATGAGATTCATACTAACAAACTATTAAATTAGAAGCTATTAAACTGAATGTATAATACTGGATTAAGAGATGATCAAATTATATCTGTATTATTAATCACTTGCGAATTATTTTATTAACTTTTCGTAAGTTAAACAAATATAGTCTCGAAAAATTAGAAGAAAAACATGAAAATTTTCCAAAAAAGGGACATTAGCGGATAATGGGTTAAATAAAAATTTGTTAAGATAATTTAATTATCAATTAATTGTGAATAATGTCGAATTTGTATTTAGTTAGGAATAACAATGAGATTAATATATCAATTATCATTTCAGAGCTGCATCGTTTTCTCATCAATTACGATTTAAAAGATCGCTCGATCGCAAATTCCGTGCAATGGCAGGGAATATTTTTAACGTCGACTTGAGCATGTCAGATTCTTTTCGTGCTCGTCAAATATTCAATTACTGTGCTACAGCGATGTAAAAGCAACGCGAATGAACGTGGACGAGGCCATAAAGGAAGAGGACCTTGAAGAAAGATGGCTGTAACTCCTTGGTGTTGGCCAACGGGCTGAATAGGGGACTCGACATAATATAACATCGTTTTACCAAAGGGAGATATTTCAAGAAGAATCATCTTTCCGCTGATACCGGAATGGACTTAATTCTTCTTTATGTATTTCGTAAAGATTCTTCCCGCGGATATAAGCTTCAAAGTTATTTTTAGGTCGGTTTATCGCACGGTTATTAGTTTAAATTAACTGTCGCCGCGGATTTATTAAAATATCACACAGTTCAGAATATTGAACGAAAAAACTAATACGTAATTATGTATCATAAGCTCGTAATTCGAGGAATATGTATTTTGCAATTGTGTTTGAAAATTAATGACAAATTTTAGTAGAATGTATAATTTTATAGTTTTATGTTTCTACGAGATTAATCAATTTCAGGTGTTCATTTATTGATAATTTCATTGATTTTATATACCGTTGTCTAACATTAAAATTTATAATCAAACTTTAGCAGATGTTTACATATTAACACTAAATCTACCAAAGTGGTGAGAACAACTTCTCCTGAATTTTGTAAAACTATTCTTGAAATTTCTAACGCCGCATCTTTTTCAATTGTCTCCCTCTATTTTGTAGGCTGTAAGCGACTCAATCGATTAAGTTTTTTGCCCCTTCGTTTATTTGCTTCAGACAAATTTATTTGACAATTCTAAACATATTGAATTAATTATCGTTAGATGTACTCTTAGCTATTAAAATTTATCTCGCAGCACAGTATTTTAACAATACAGTGAAAAATTATAAATACAATTTAACACTAAACCTACCGACGTTATATCTACTAAAATCTAAATATACTCAATAACGACCTTATACAAAGAGAAGTGGAGAGATAAAGAAGATAATTAATTAACTCATTTTGCTTTTGTAAGATAGAAGTGGAATATTTACTTCATGGCTACTCTATTAATTTAGATCATTTTTAGAAAATATTTTGGTATCGGTCTTTTGACCGCCTTGGTAGGTTTAGTGTTAAATTAAACACTTCTAAATTAATTACAGGCGACCCTCGACTCTTGCACATAATTTGTCTCTGAAAATTTGTGCGAATGCTGAATGTTCGAAAGTAAAAGGATACAAAAAAATATAAAAAATTGTATGTTAATGTAATCTCTTTTTGAACTCGAGATTTTCTGACATCTAGTAGGCAATAATAGAAACAATATTACAATGTTAAAAGGTCATAGGCAATGTGTGAGTATACTAATAGCAGTGATTGCATGAAAACAAACATTTTTTGAAAAAGCGACAAGAATCTTAAAAAAATTGAATTTTTACAAATATGCATAACAGCAAATTGTACGAAATTAGAATGTGCCATAGTCAAGGGCCGCCTGTACCCTAAAATCCATATACATTATTCTAAAAAAACAAATTCTCAATTCCATTCAATTCCATTATCCGCAAAATGTTCACATTTATTATCGAAAATTTCTCTCAAAGCTTCCATTACATCCCAACAATTTGTACCGTCACGCCAAATAAAAAACCAATGCAAACCGTCCCGTTCAAATGTCAATTAACCGCCAATAATCGATCGCGACAAAGTCGCACGATCTCGCTTAAATCGCGACAAAAAGGCCCGAGGAAAAGCGATTCGTCCCGGGGTAGCAAGAGAAGAGTAAAAAAAAAGTAACTCGACGAAAGTAACTCTTTTTAGCTCCGGCCGCATTGTAGCATTCACGAGGGTACTCCGTATTCGCCTAAGTAAACCAAGAACGAAAGCATTGCCGCCACTGTCCAACCCACAAATCCCAACACAAACGCATTTCCCGTGCGCGTAACACCGAGCAGGTAAACACGCACACTCCTGCATCGCGGCGTGTGAACGCGCCTTAAGCATCTGCCGCAGGTATCGGGCCGACACATACCGTTGCCCCGAAATGCATGAGCGCAAACACAAACCAACGATCCTCAGGACTGTACGAGCTCGGAGGATCGTCCGGCTGCTACCTGTAGCAATTTAAAGGTTAATGTCGCTCGAAGCACCGATACCTTCCTCGTCATTATCGTCAGCGTCATCGATATTATTGCCGCTTCTCCTGCCAGCCGAAATAAATCCAACGATTCGTTTCTTTTGCAGGGATTAGGGGGCTCGATTAAATTTTCGTTTTTTTTTACGGTCTTTTAGAGAATTCGATGGTGTTGGGATTGGTAGAAGTATGTTTTTTTCTTTAGATAGCATCATGTTGGGGAAGTATATTTCGTGGTTCTATTTATTATAATGCGAGGGAAATATTGAATAAGATTTTGATAGACAAGTTTTAATAGTTGAGACTACATCTATTGATGATTAATTTAATATATTTAGAATTGTCAAATATATCTGTCTGAATCGAATAAATTAAGGGGGGAAAAAGTTGATGGGTTTGATTGTTTACAGTTTAAAAGATAGAGGGAGAACATTGGAAAAGATGCGGCGTTAGAAATTTGAGGAATATTTTTAAAAAAATCGGGGCAATTTGTTCTGATTACGTTGGTAGATTTAGTGTTATTGTAATATGTAGATATCTACTAATAATATAGAAGTGAATGTATTTTAATGAGGTTGACAAATGAAGGTTTTAAAGCATCTTTTTGAAAAGAAAAGAGTAACGTTTTGTGGTTTTCTGTTAAAATGAAAATTTAGAAACAGTATTAACTGTGTATTGTGTTGGATGCCAAATGTTAAGTTTTTCACGTAACAAATTGAAAATTCGTGGATTTGAAGTCCAACGAAAACCAGTCTGAATTTCTTCCACATCTTATGTGGCTTTTATTGAATTCGGAGGTCTGTTAATTTTATAGTTCGCGGAAACTTGTAATTATGTAAATTAAGACTTTTGGAGCGGCGGAAAATTAATTATATCTTGGAAAATGTTGATAAGAGTATGTTCTAAACTTGTGTAAGTAGAATCTTTTAATCTGGGAGTAAGAAAATTAATCAATATTAGTAACAATGTTTCGACTTTTTTCCGTACAATAACAAGTGATACTCGCAAAGTGGTAATTAGGGAAAGAAATATTCGGGATTTGCCGAATTTACAAAATTGGAGATATCAATGATAATGCGACACGATAGAATTATTTTTACAATATCAATACTTCTTAAAATAATAGGATAATCAAGAATCATTGATCAATATTTATTTTACCAATTAAATTCTGAATTATTTCAGAGGCAGTCACAAAAGAAATAGTACAGCAAGAGTTTAGGTAACGGGAGAAATTTCATGTTGAAATAATTTACTTTAATGAGCGTATTTAAGGTGCAGCATTAAAGTTCTACTGGATTACAAAGTTGGAAAGTTTACATCAGAGGATAAAAACACAGATATGTATGGTGCATTACCATAAACTTATAAAGAGTCGGGGAAGGTTAAAGGTTACTGATGCTCAAAAGTTCGACTCCTTTCTCATCATCGATATTATTATTGCAGTTTCTCTTGCCAACCGAAAATTAATTCCAACAATTTTTTTTTCACGTTCAAAAAACCAATTCGATGAAACTTCAGTTTTTTGTTGTTTCTGAAACAACAGTGTTTTTACATGTTTAATGAAGATTTTCTTTTCATATGAAAGTTTTTGCTGGATGTGATGAAGCTTTATGTTTTATATCATTGTCTTAATGTTTGGTAAAATTGCTTGAAAAATCAATATCACCCTTGTCATTATCGTCAACGACACTGACATTATTACGGCTTCTCCTGCCAACCGAAATGAATCGAATGATTTGTTCCTTTCGCTGTTCTTGCAAGGTTCGACTGAACTTTTTCCTTTTATTCTTTTCCCGTCTTTTTCGGTTGTCTTCTCACGAACGGCTTGGGAATTTCATACACACTTGGGAGTTTTTTAACTGCTTCACTTTTTATCCCTTTACAGACAGTTCTCGTTTTATTAAATATTATGATTTGTGTTTCTACTTCATACCTCTTTCTTTTTACAAACAATGGTTTTAAATTTGCACACTTGGCATTCGAATATTAATCAAGTTTAACGCAATTTCATTTCTTATGTTAATATCTTTAGTTTACATTATGCATACATTCGTAGTGTCTATTTCGCAAAATTTAAAAACCTGTAACAAGTTAAAGTAAGCAAATAAAACTGTACAACCTGACACAATACAATGAAGTATATCCTACAACCTAATTTATAATCGTAAAAAAACTGAACCCAAAGATAAAACCAACAAACTACACACTTAACCATCATGTTTTACCTTTTCAAAGTAAAATACTCCGTCAAAACCACATTAAACAAAATCAGAGAACATCGTCATAATTAAACGAAAATTCGTATAAATTTAAGATAACATCTTTACAACCGCTCATAATTTTTTACATTCACTCTCCAACATCCCCCTAAATCGTTCTCTCTGATTACCCATCAAAATCCTCTCCCGCGCCTGTTGGCGTTCTACGTAAGCCCAGCAAAAGAAGCGAAAGTAATAAAAAAAAAAGTGCCTAAGATCAGAAGAACCAACGATCATCGAGAATTCATGCTATGATCGGCTACGTATTAGGTCCTTTTTTTTCCTTACATCCAAAGTAATCAAGTGAAGATCAAGAGCAAAAGAGAACGACACTAGCAATGAAGAAAGGAATAGGTAAGTAAGAGAGAGAGTAGGAGAGAGACAGAGAGCACCAGAACGACAAAGAAGAGAGAAAGAGCGGAGAAACAGCGGGAGTATTAAATTGCCAGCTCCTGTCATAATCTATCTCACCTCTGGCCGGTTAAACTTGGCTAATAATTCGCCAGATTGGCGCCGGCAGTAGGCATGCGCAACAAAAACCAATAACACTGGCTCTCTCCACTTACCCATACAGTGGGTTCTACACCCTCTGCCATACCTTCTATTCGGCACCCCCGTGGCTTACCCCCTCCACCCTTAAAACCCAGTCCACACACGTTTCACGTCTACACGTGAAGTTCTCTCTCTCTCTCTCACCCCTTGGCGAACGTTACCATCCCCCTCGAGCCAACCATGCCAACCACGCTGCAGTAACAACGTACCAACACGCTTCCACTATCCTGATGCATCCGTGGCAAGCGCACGCGGAACTGCATTCGCATAAATCCACTCGAATGCCTAATACCCGCTAGATGCCGATAGAGAGAGCCCGGAATTTGTGTTTTATTTGGTCAATCCGACGAATTTACTTGGCACGACCGATTCCGCGCTTCGACGTCGCTCTGGATGTGCATACGTGTAATTAATTAGCTGCCGCGAATCTGACCCTGTGATTGTTACGCTCTCGGATACACGGAGGGTTATGGGTGGAAATTAACGATTGTCAGGAGATGGAGAGACAAACGTCAAAATTTTGAATTGGTATCGTCGATGGATTGATCGTGGGGTGGTTCTTGGAGGGTGTTTTTATTTTTGGATTGGGAAGAGAAAATTTCTTAGTCTGTAACGACATGTGGTACTTTGAAGTTTTCCAGAAACTGTTGAATTGAATTTATAATACTCGATTAAGAGACGCTCAAATTATTTCTATATTATTAACCCTTTGCTCTCTGAATTATATTAATAATTTTTTGTCAGAAAAGCAAATGTAGTCTGGGGAATTTGTTTACTGTTGATTATTCATTTTTACTTAATACTAACAGGAATTCTAAGTGAAGCGGAATATTTATGTTAAGATGCAAAATTATTGTTGATTTCGAAAAGTCAATCATTAATTGATAACATAGGTGTGCAAAGGGTTGACACTGCTTTTAATTGTGCGAAACAAGGGAAATAAGAGAGAAATTTTGAATTGTTATTATCGATCGATTGATCGTAGGGTGGTTCGTGGAGGGTGTTTTCATTTTTGGATTGGAAAGAGAAAATTTCTTAGTATAATTACGACGTGGTACTTGTGACGTTGCAAGAAGAATAGAATATTTAAAAATTTTCCGAAAACTATTAAATAGAATGTATAATATTGGGTCAAGAGATGACTAAATTATTTCTGTATTATTGTATGAGTGCACAGCGCAAATATTGCGTTCAATTATACAAAATATCAGAAAGAACAGAGAAATTTTGAAGTTCTGGAGTTAACTGACTTCTTGCGTACACTGTCAAAATAGAAATCGTAGGGCAAATGGTTAAAGAAGATTAACTTAATTTTCAGAATGTTGTCAATTTTTGAAAGGTAAAGTCTTTTGTACCAGTGCATTTGATTAAATATTCTTTGGTATTTAGACTTATTACTGATCTTATCGTAAAAAAATGAATAATCAATGATGTTAAATATTCCAAAATTCATTTGGCATTGTCTGATGAAAAATTCAAAAAATAATTTGGTGTAGAACAAGTTAAATTCCCGTTTTGACTGTTTGGTGGGACTCGACCTGCTTTGAGAGGAAAAATTTATTATATGCGAGACAGGTTTGCGTTTGAGGAATACGTAATGCGGTGCACGCCAGTGTGATCGTTATCGGCACACTTTTGCCGTACATTACCTGTCAGAAGTCTTTAGACACCTCCTTGACCGTAAGAATTACTAAAAAATGTTATAAAGTCTTTGACGAATCTTATTCAATTCTATGTATTTTAATTTTTCATATTACATTTTAATATTTCCAAGAATATGTATTTATAAAATAAAACATCACTATTGTTACGCTGAACAACGGTTTTAACCCCTTAGTCTACAACAACGTACGACACTCGTGGCACGGACAATGGAATAGGAAATTTTGAAGTTTTTAAAAAATTATTAAATTGAAAATATCAACCATTTGCGAAACGATGTCATTATTTCTGTATTATTAACTATTTGCACTATGATTCGTTTCGTAACCGCCTCCGCTATAATTCAGAATTAAATTGGTAACATTAAAATTAATCAGTGATTTTTGATACGCCGTATAATTTAACGTAATATTAAAATTAGAGAAATAATAATATCGTGTCGCGTCTCATTAATATTTCCAATTTAATAGGTTTTCGAAAATCTGTAGATTTCCCATCCCATTTACTTGATCACGAGTGTCTCTCGTTATTGTAGGATAAAGGATTAATATTATTTTCAGTTATTCGAAATACCAGAAATCAGTGAGAACTCTTGATTTCAGGAATTAATTTTGAATCATTAAACGCCCAGTCAGAATAGAAATCGTAGGCCGAAGGGTTAAATATTTATGTATTAAACCAGTCATCGTAAAATAAAAGTAGACACACCGGATAAACTTCTATTCGAGCCATTATTTTTGAATGTAGACCATTTTTTGAGAAAAATGTGTTTAAGTTCGTTTTACCTAAACATAGCGCCCTTCTTTCGCACATCAAATGGCAAAGTAAATACTGAATGAAATATCCCCATGAATTCCTCCACAAAGGTTAAGCTGTATTGTACGAACTCTTAAATATTTTAACATAAGAAAGGGACTTGTACCACTTTCAAACATAACGATTCGTTTATTTCTACGACTTATTGAATTAATTATTCGATATTTTAAATAAATATCGTAGTTTAATATTCAATTTATATTAAATGTTTAATGTCAATTCAATGTAATTGGAAGCCACTAAATGTATTTATGATAGAATACGGTAATAAACATCACTTACTAACGATAACACACGTTATCGTTAATGATATTCTGCATTATCACCACAAATTCCATAAAAATAATAAGTGTTACATATACATTAATCACAATGTGTAAATGGATCGGTTATTTTGAAAATGGTGCAAGTCCATTTTCTGTTGTTTCGAGAAAATTAGCAATTAGAATATCTTTCAGTTAAAAGGTATTGAGTAATTATGTCAGCATAACAATGTTTTTACTGGTTTATCAATAAGTAATTTGATTGTATACATTTTTTCAGGCGAATTTAATTAAAATAATGTATATTTACGGCCTGTAAATAAAGTTACACCACTGTCATAACTAATCAATTGTAATAATCATTTGATTTCAATTTTTAGAAATCAAATATCATTTAAAATATGTTTCACATTATCTAATTTTGATTATAGAAACTAACAAGGAATAAAATAGAAGTAGTTTTTTTTTTATTTTGAATGTTAATTATATTTATATATTGTTAAACTCAACATAAGATATTGGTATTATTTATTTATGTTCGTCATATAGCAGTGCTTTGACATTCTTATAATTAGTAACAATATCATCATCTGATGAAGATTCTACTTCTGTAATTTTTCTTTTCTTTTTACGTTTCATTAATTTGTTTATTATTTTGTTTACATTCTTGGGTTTTATTTCTGCGTGAATTCATTTAAAATTAAATAAAATAAGTACTTTTCAATTGTCAGAAAATAATATTCATTTAGTACTTCTCACCTATTACTATTTGTTATTAATATGAAAATATTCATTTCTGGAGGAAAATAAAATAAGTAGCCTAAAATTAGCAAGGGCTACGCACTTATTAAAAAAAGCATTAGAATGCAAAGCATTCGATTATTCTAAGATATTAAATATTAACTAATAATAAGTAAAAAGTTTACCCTAAATTAACCCTTATCACTCTAAGAATTTTCCAGAGTGAAATAAAATAAAAATAAAATATTTGATTTGAAAATGACGGCAGATATTTCCACAGGTACGATTTTCAGCGAACTAAATGCAATAATTATAACATTGCAAAATTCTGGCAATATTACTGCCAGTTGGAATAAGGGTTAAACATAAATTGCATGATGTCACATTTAAAAAAAAAATGGACTTACACCACCTTCAAATTAAACGTTCCATATGATGTATTTACGTGTCTACGTGTGAAATTATATCGTATAACGCTTGTACACTCTGATTATATGTCACGTAATCAATATTTGTAATTAATGAGGAAAAACTTGTGCGCTTAACATTGTACGAAAGTTTGAAACGTCGACGATGTGATTTATTTTCTGCGATTATCGACGACACCGACTAAGCTAGTTTCCTGAAAGACTCGAGTAGATAAAAGTAGCGAAAGATGCGGGCTTTATTTAGAAACTCGCCAACGATATCCCATATAAGTTGAATTTCTCCCGACGATAAGATTAGAATCGTGACAATTGTGAGGAGTTTTTATCGACTTTAAGATTAGCATACTTACGTAACCGTCGATGGGCAATTTTAATATCGTTTACGAAGCTATCCATTTGGAGTTGAAATAAAACGCGAGCCATGCAGTTTGCAATGGACACGAAAAGAAAAATATGATGTTTCATTTCATTGAAATTCCAATTCAATAACATGAAGTTTACGAAGATCAATTTATCGACCATTAAATTATCTGCCAAGCGTCCTTTTACTCGACATATTAAAAATATGACGATAAATCAAACTGGAACGGAAATTAAAGAGCTGTCTTATGTTTGGGTAACCTTTTATTTTTGCACGCTGAAATTTGCATCGACGACACCTGGCGTTGCACTGCTATGGGATGTGTTTTACCGGGAATTCGTTATCATCGGACACTCGTTACTACGAAATAGCAATTTTCGGTTTTCTAATAAAGACTGATTACGTACCGTCGTGAAAAATTCGCGAGAGACACTCACGTTGATTATCTTGTTTATCACTGCACCACCATCGAACGAATTAAATTACATTTAATTAATGACTCAGCTTCGTGCATTCTCTATTACAAACAAAATCCAATACAGTAGTTTAATCAATGCATTAAGCTAATTGGCGAAGCAATAATTTAATTAAATATTTTCCTAATTATTTCGACACCATATTAAATCATGTTTATTATGTGAACGATAATGAGCATTGACCAAATGATAATTAATTCTGTCTCGAAAGAGGATGCAGTTATCGTATCTAATTCATACCTATAGGGATGACCAATAAGTCGATCACGAACGATTGATCGACTATGGTCGATAGGAGATGATTTCAATAAAATTTGAATATCCATTTCACATTGTCACTTGTTACAGTATTTACTTATACATAAGACAAATTTTTAAATGTTTTAACACCACATTTGTAAACGTTGATTTGGGAATACTTAAATATGTTAAGTAAGTACTTTGAAAAAAGAAGGATCAACAGACAAAGAAGAAATCAGTTGAGTCATTTGTATATTATAATGTAGACGTGATTGGATGGATTTGATGGATTTTAAAAGCGTTTCTAAAAAAAATTGGATGCTGTCAAATTGACATCTTACGTAGACCTAGTGTTAAACATCAGGATTTGGTATTTAATCCTTTGCGGTCTGAATTATTTTGTCAATTTTGTAATGATCAGAATGAAATTAATTCCCATCGTTGATTATTAAACTTTTTTAATGATTGCAATATCTACAGATTCTGGCGGATATCTATGTGATATTACAAAATCATTATTCAATTTGATAGTAGAAAATGGTGTAGCTCAATATAGGAATGTAAAGTGTTAGATTGCAACACATTTTTTACTTTTTGTAAAATGACACTTTAACTAAAACTAAACTAAAACTAGCGACGTGATATCTAGTCAAATTTAGATATACCGAATGAGTGCTCTGAGAAAAGAGGTGACAGCGATAATTAATTAACTAATTTATGTCTGATAAGATAGAAGTGGAATATTTGCTTCATGGCACCCCTATCACATTAGAGAACTTTTTGAAAAAAAATAGGAACCGGTCATTTTACTCAACTTGATAGGTTTAGTATTGATATTGAAAAATAATTATTTATTTAGCGATTAAAATCCATCTATTTATCACAAAGCAATAGCGTTAATGTATAAAAATTATAATTTACCATTTGAGTAATAATATTTGAATGTTTTATTTTCTAACCATGTATACATGCACTGATAAATTATGATTCGCTTTTTTTCTGACCGCATATATACGTCCACAGGGCTTCAAAGGCTAAGAAAATATTGATGCTCTATATCGCCGGTTTTCAAGAACAACGACATAAGTCGAAATGTGTGTAGTTTTGGTATAATATTTTGCAAATTGTATAGCAATTTAATTTTATAGTGATATAGAGTTCTGGTCAATGAAATAACAAACAAATGTAAGTACTTTCGAAGGATGTGTGATTTATATGTTCATAGATATCAAAGGCTGAAAAAAATAAAAATTTAAGAAGGGCCTACTGTAAAACTGTTAATTTCTAAATGTGTCGTTATTCTAGAAAATCGACGATATGTGGAATTTAGCCAATCTTGTTATAGAGGTATGAACGAGTACCGCGCGCATGTCCCATTTGAATTTCCCGCTCAAAAGTGTCTAGTATCGTTGTTAAATTCGTGCAAACAAATCGATCTTCCAGCTCGTGCAAGTTTTATGAGTCATATCTGTGCGAGGCGTTGCTACTGCCGAGAACGTTACATAAGTCACGTTTCTCGATAGCCGGCTTTGCAAACATTGCATCGATTTTAATGCATATAAACGTAATCTTCAAGTACAAAGTAGAATTAGATAGTCACGGCGTTGAATAATATCAGCCTTTTGCTGGCTAGAAGCGTGTTATGCATTGTCATTCGAGATATATCTTTCTATCGGCGGAACCTTTGCATTTCTTACGTTTTATTTTCCATTTGAAATTTAATATTACGCTCGCACTGTGCGCGCGGGCTTTGTATTAAAAAGTTTACGATACCGGCTCGTCCGTTATGCCGTTATAAATTTTCCCAGGGACTTTGCACCTACGAATGTTCAGTTGTAAAAACATCGGCGTGGAGTAAAAAGAATGAAATTATTATTGGGATAAATGTAAATAAATTTATTTACAATATTTTTATCAAAAATAAGCTCAGCAAATAAATTGCACTTTTAAGCGTTGAGATGAAAAAAAAATATAAAAAAATGTAACATCATTCAATGGCACGAGAAGATGAAACAATTGCGGAAGGAAGACAAATATTTGTAATATTTTTATATTAAATTTTACGTTTTTATGAGACATAAAAATGTTTAGTTTTTTTCAAAGAGATATTGGTTGTTAAGAATATATATTTGCAACAAACCAACGAGTGGAAAGTTTTGCAGGTAAAAGAATATATAAAAATGGTGCATACTTTGTAGAAAACTTACAATAAAGTTTCATCGATCTTATTCAATTGAAGTTTTATTCGATCGTATCGAATTTTCTTCAAAGTATCTCCAATATTCTGTGATACACCTCACCTTAGTTTCTTGTACTCTTATCTCTAATTGTATGTCAAAGTTTCTCTTCTCTTTTACTAATTGTAAGTCGACATCGTTCCATAATTAACCCCTGGCTTTACGATTTCTTTTGTAACCGAACCCACAATAACTCTGAATCAATTATTGGAATAATAATCACTAATTTCCGTTATACCGCTATAAGTGAATGCAATATTAACACGTTCCGTGCCGCGTGGGTCGTATACGACCCGCACTAAACTTTCCGTTCAGGTTGCTTGCATTTCTCAAAGCAAAACAAAGAATTTTATTGTGAAAAATATATTGTAAAGTTTAATATAGGCATCTTAATATTATGTATACAGTAAACAAATTTATTTAATCGTAAAAGTGTGGGTCGTATACGCTTCACGCGCCCTGAACAGAAAGTCTTTAAAAATGATCCCGCACGGAACGTGTTAATAGCATCGACCTAATTTCAACGTCTCCTTGCCTACTGATATTTGCAATTTACCAGTTTTTGGAAAACTTACAAATATTCTATTCCATTTACCGCGTCACGTGTGTCAAGCGATACTGTAAAGCATGCAAAAAAACTACACATTTAATTTACTACCAAGTTTGTATAATTAATCGAACAGCAACACCTACACTATCTACTGTCTTCACAGCGAAACAAACATCAAACACGAAAGTGCATCGATATATCACACAGAAACACGGAAGTTCCACAAAGAGGCGTGCAACACAAAAAAAAACTTCTGTTTCGTAATCCGTTAAAAGTGATTCGTTAAACAGCCGTCAAACGAAATGACACGGCGTTCTTTTAATCGCAAGACTTTCATTCTCGCGAACGGTAAAATCGGTAAGAATTTAATTGAGCGTCGAGTTGAAGCCACGTCGACGGTACTCCTTTAATCTCGCTCCTTCCTTTCTTTCTCAGCCACCTTTTCCAGCCACGCTCCCCCTTACGAAACGATGCATTTCTTTATTTGCCGAGAACTTTATTTCTGTTTACTCGCGATAATGACAATAATAACAAGGGTAATAAGGATAACAACGGCGTCGTTACATTTAAACGACACCAACCTAGCTGTCGTCATCTTCATCGTACGGCAACGAGAAAACCTCGCTGGCTAATGATAATGTCGGAAGGAGCTACGGTTACGTACTGTTGACTTATTTGCGGGCGGCCCGCGCGCGAATCTTTCTCCTTTTCACTGAGAACCCCCGTCCCATGGCCACAAAGTCACATCACGCGACGTGTTTTCCTTTTTCTCCTTTTTCTCTGACTTTCTTTTGCCTCTTTATTTCTACTTTCCTTCCTCTCTTTACCTCTTTCTTCTCTTCTTTTTTCCCCCGTTTCTCTTACCCACTCGTTCTTTCTTTTTTTTCTCTTTTCCATGTCCTTTATTTCCCTCTTCCTCTCCTTTTTCTCTACTCTTTCTCTTTGTATTTCTTCTTTGTATACGTTGTAATTTTTTATTAGTGTCATTTTGCTGTGTTCTCTTTTGGTACTTCTCTTGTATTTGATTTTTTGACTTTTGATAAACCGAGGCGGAACAGGTGGACGAGTTATTTAAATGGAGCAAAATTTATCGAGGAGATGAAGTAGAGTTTCCTTCGTTTTTGCCGCGAAGGAAGCCTAATGCTAGGGAATATCCGATTTCGAAACGAGAGATTGGATGCTGAGAGGATGGAGGGAGAATAATTATCTCCGGAGCTCCTTTACTAACACCGATGGCACGTGCAACTAGTGCCGGCTTTGATGGGATTATTTACAGTCTGGTTTAAATAGAGTGGAATCATCGATAACCAAAGTATAACAGTGTTCGTTATGACTTTATTCGACACATGTTTTGGAATACATTTCAACTGGTATCAATTTATGACGATGTTAAGTCATGTTTTCCATTACAACGTTTTACTTTTATGATATTTCATAAGGAGACCTGAGACTTTATTTTTTCATGAGCAGTTCATTTTTGAGAGAAGTGTGTTTAAGTTAATTGTAACTAAACATAGGGATACTGTTTGTGTATTTTAAATTATAATGTTAATAGAATGAAATATTCTGACGGTTTTGTCGAAGAAGATTTAAGTATTTGGAACTTTTGTACAAACACTCAAATATCTCAACATAAAATAAAAGGGATTTGTTTACTTTTACCACTTTCAGATATAATGGGTCATTTAACACTAGATTTACCAAGGCAGTCAAAATGACTGGTACACAATTTTTTCCAAAAATTCTACGGATTTATGAGAGAGCCGTAGAATAAATATTCTTTGTCCACCGTATAAAACATAAATTACGGAATCTATCATCTTTTCCACATCTTAATTTTCCTTACTTTAAGGTACATATTTAACATATTTAAATATAATAGATTTCACGTTGGTAAATCTAGTGTTAATCTACTTAGGATTATATTTTTAATTTCAGTAATAATGGAAAAACTTGTAATCAATTTGATGCTTTGAAATTTTTAAAAATAATTAGTATCAAATGTTAACCAGTAATTAATAATAAACTGTGTGAGGAATGTATATATGGAAGTAGAAACTAATAAGTAGAATTCGATACATTGACTAATTGAAAATGTCAGAACGCCTACTGTAATTAAGGTATTTTGTAGATTTTTTAATCTTATATGCGTTCTGGGTATTTTTGCAGCTGCGAATTTACTATAAATATGTAAAAGTTGGAAGTCTACTCGTAGAAGTTGGAGTTTTCTTCAAAAAGGAATTTAAAAAAGATTTTACGTGTATCTTCATAACGGTTTTCCAAGTAGAAGCAGCAATTCTGTAGAATTTTCCGTAATATTTTTTCTATGGCAGAAGCCCTAAAGAGATTAAAAATACTTAAGTAATTCATATAATTTTTTGACGTTGAAAAATTTTGTATTAGATTATATACTTAAAGTGTAAAAATAAGCTGTCGCTTTACACTTCCGCGTTTTTCAGTACATGAAATGAATTTCGGTTATCTTGAACTGCGAGTTTTTAATAAAATTTTTATTCAAAATTCTTTTTACATTTTCCTTTCGAAATGTTACAAACGTAATAAAAAGTTTTCCTGCCTGGCACAAAATATATTTTTTTTTCATTTTTAACTTGTTCATTTAATAAACATTTTTAACAATTGTAATGGAAACAAATTAAAATGGCAAAAAATTTTCTACCACGTTTTCGTGTATTTTATATTCATTAAATATTTTACATTTCATCGATATTCGCTATTAATATCGAAGGATTTTGCAATCGAAATTCAAATTACTCTTTTATATACAAAACATCAAATATCTCGCAGGGAATTTTCAAATGCAATCATTGAACGCAAAAAAAAGCGGGCCGGCAATTAATAATTCAAAAATTATCCTCAATAATCTGATAAAAACATAAAGACATGAATATCGATAATTTTTTAAACACAATCTTCTTTTTGAGCAAACACGATGAAAACAAATTCCCTTTTTAAATTCGAATTTAAATGAAAATGTAAAATAAGCAAATTTATAACCTTTAATCATTTTATGCAATTCAGCTGTCATCAATTCAAATTCTATTTGCATTTTTCCATATGAAGAAACAATGTTTTGTAAAAAAAATTTGTCTTCAAGCAAAAGGTATTAATAAGGCAAAATTAAAACCTTACGATTCTTTTTTTGTGAGCATCGAAGTAAAAATGATTCGACTCTAATAAATAATTTTAAAATTATGAAAAATATGAATGCAACTAAAAATCAACTTGTATGTCTTATTGCCAGGAATATTTTCATTGCAATTTAGCATTTATGTTGCTGTATAGTTTTAATAACCAATAAACATTTCATAAACATATTACCTTTTATTAAAAAAAAGTAATAATTTCTGCTGAATTCCGTTATTCGCGTTTCAAAACATATTTTTCTCTTAAATCTGTAGTTTATTACTACTATAAATAATGAAACAAACGGTTAACACGACGATACGCAGATTCATTGTTCAATAACAAAGACTTAAAAAAGCGATAGACATTCCACTTTTAAAAATACAGAAGTCCGTATGCGAAAACAAGCTTTTCCCATTTTTCATTTCACTAAAAATTCCTCAAAGTTCTATCTCGCGATTTTCAAATTTTTCTCATTTTTATAATACAGAAAATGCGCCTGTTCCACGTGCACGTACAAATGCAAGTAATGACTTCCGTCGCAGTTATTCTATCCTTCTTCTATAATTAAAAAAACGAATGATAGCATCTCATCTGAAATTTCCCATCGCGATAACAAAATACGCTACTTTGTTATCACGGTTCAAAGAGAATATACGCATTTCAGTGGAAGATTCGTCTTTTAGAAAACAGAAATAACATTAATATAAATTGAGGCTAATTTAGAATTTAAAATTTAAGGTCATACTAAATTGAATACTTGACAATTAATTTGATCACATCTAACACATCTAACCAACTAGATCTATTATATTGGTCCAAATAAAGTGGCTTGAATTTCTTACAATGTGCCTGAAATTTCTAACGCTTTTCCTTTTTTTTCAAGTTTCTATGTCTGTTATGTACACTGTAAACAATTAGATCGATCACGATTTTTACCTACTTCATTTCACTTCTTCTAATATATTTATTTAACACTTTTAAATATACTGAATTAATCGTCGGTAGATAGAGTGTTAACAAATTTTCAACTTTGTCAAATGTTATAATTTATCTCGTGAAAACCATGAAATTCTTTACAATTCAATATTTAAATTCAGGTTTAATGCATCAGTTAAAATAGTATTTTTATCATTTTCTAATTGTACTATCGTGAAACTAATCTTCGGATGCTACAAAAAATTCAGACTATAGGGGATTAAGAAATTCCTTCATTTTTCTGAAAAGCAAGAATTCTATTTAGTATAAAGAATTTGCTACATCAGCAAAAAATACGCAACCGTAATAAAGCTTTCCCATGCTTTCTTTTCTGACTACCCGCAAGAAAGTGTGGAAAACCGATTATAATATTTTCCATATTTATTATTTACAATATAATACAGAGTGGCTAAAAAGCCACTAGATTCTACTTTAAAACTTTTTTGCTATCAAGTTTTTCAAGTTATGAATAAACCAATAGCCATTTGAAGGACATGATCTACAAAACAAATTGCAGGTCACTTCAAAGAAATAACTATTGATTATAAAAGAGTAAACATGAATTTTTCATAGATAATTAATAGATGACTTTCCGCTCACTCTGTAGTTTGATTCATAGTTAGAATATATATATAGTTTAATTAACGTTCAACTGTTATATTATTGCGATTTTGAAAAACTTCACACAATAGAAAGATAAGCATTGTTAGTCACTTCTTTCAGCTCTTTCTGAGAATCGCTTCTGTTTACTGCACTCTTATCGCGATGCATTTAATTCACAGGATTTCCAGACAATCCGTAAATAAATTAAATTAACTGAAGGAAAACACTCTAACTGCGAACACACTTAAAAAAACTTTTCATGTAGCATATTTGAACTTATTTACGTGCATTCTATGTAAACGTCACTTTATGTGATCCAGACTATTTTCTTGATGAAAGCACGTTTTTATGTTTTTTTTTTCGACCCACGTATTCTAGGCGCAGAATGTCTTGCATAATTAATATATCTAAGCTTCCACTGATTGTCAATTATTGAGTTGTATTGTACTGTTAATTGGTGGCATTGCATTCTGTGATTAGATTTAATACAATGGGAAATCTTTATTTCATTACTGAATTGTGGTGCACTTTAACAAAGCGTTGTGTGTTGCATAAATATCCAGAGACAATCTGATAACCAGATTATTTTCTAAAGCATCTAAGAAGGATAAGGATTAATTTTATTGCAACCTTGTTGCATTGTAATTCACAATCGATTGTACTTCAGCATGCTACATTAATTTTCTTTTTCAAAGTCCTGTTCCGAGATCTCACTGATTTTAATTCACACTAAATCTACTAAGCCAATCAAAAGACCGGTACCAATTTTTTTCTAAAAATTATAAAATTTTACAGAGCAGCCGTGAAGTAAATATTCCACTTCTACCTTATAAAACCTAAATTAATTAATTAATCATCTTTTCCACCTCTTCATTTCTCTTTTTCTACAGTAGGTGTTAATTGTATCTTTTTAGCAGATACAACGATAGTAGTTTTACTGTTAAGAAGCAGTTTTATAAAGCTTAACAATTATGATTTCCTCCGATATTTACAAATCATTTGTGCTTTTTAAATGTTCCGATATAATTCAATATATTAATGTTAATAAATAATAAAATAATATTCAGTGTATTTTCCAAACATTTTTAAAGTACTAATTAAAATATAATTAACACTGGATTTACGGAGTCAATTCGGCTCATTGAGAATTTGATTACTATATATAGAATATATTGGTTGGTTAATTTTTCTAATAACAAATCTTTCATTTAAATTGATTTGAAACTATTTTCTTTGCAAAATACTTTAATTTTCTTGTATAGGACAAATTGTCTCACTTCAGAAAAATAGGTATATCAATATTCGTAAATCTAGTGTTAACAAAAATGTTAAATGCTGATTTCTGGGATTCTCTTAACATCTAGTACAATAGAACGCATGTTCTGTAGACAGTTTAAGTTACCGGTAGACCTCGATTACTGATGTAGCATCTCATTGTCAGTTTATGATGCTATACCAGTGGTCGCGTCTCAGTTGAAATGCACAGCAGGTAAAGGGTTAATTGTACTATTTGTGGTTGCAACGTCGTCTTAAGGTCGGGCTCGGATGTTCAATGCACATAGACAATACAATATTATCTATTCTGCGTTTATATCGACAAACAAATAGTCAATTCCTCTAATCAATATCTTAATAAATGTATTCGATATTTCGCCTTATTTTTATATTAACAAGCTGATTTTTATTTTTATGATTTACTTGCGATAACTGAATATTTGCATTTACACATATTCTTCATTTGTGAAAAATGCACGTGCGTGTGCCAATGAAATTCCGCTCGGTAAAATATATTAAATCTTTGCACTATCACATTACCACCGGCATGACAACACTATTTCTTTGTAACAATTCTTAAGCAACGTTTTACTTGACATTTGATACGGCCAATAAAACAAAGCAGCAAGAAATAATCTCATTTGATAAATGTTTGGATTATTTGTAATATCATTTCACCTAAGATAAAACATAAAAATTAGAAAAATTGAAACTCTGTTGGCATATAAACTACGAAAACAATTGCAGATCAAAGAGTGAAGTTTTTTACTTAACACTAATCGTATCACCATTTTATCTATTATTTACGAATTCCATCATTCGACTGGTTATAAAATAATGATAACTTTTTCAAAAGATTTTCAGAAAATTGTCAATTCAATATTGGAAACACCGAGAAAAAAAGCAGTCGTTAAATAATAATACGAACAATGATAAATTTTCATTCTGTTGAATCAATTATTTGACCGCGCATGGTATGATTAATGTTAACACTAGATCTACGGCTGCTAAATTCGGTATATTTAAATATATTAAATAAGTACTTTGAAAAAAGATGGATCAATCGGCAAAAAATACGGTTACTTAAGTAATTTGTATATTATAAGATACACGTGAAATATTTACTATACCGCTTCTCTGTCTATTTGAGAATACATTTAAAAAAAAAGGGGTCCCGTCAATCTGACGGTTGCCATAAATCTAGTGTTTAATCAGACAATATAAAGAATACTCTAAACAATTGTATGCCTAAAATCTTCAATATTTCTATAACAACCTTTCTAATTTTTACTCCACCACTGTAATCATCCAATGGCACCATACAAAAAGAATTCAACACATTAGGAAACAGTTCCTTAACACAAATAAAACTTCTCAAATTCTTCCTAAACCACTAAAACTGCATTAGAAAGCATCACGTGTAAACGAAAATTCACCTCCAACTGCAAACACAGCAACGCCGCGTGCCAGTAGTGCAGAAAAATTCTACAAAGGCTTCGGAACGTTTTCTTTTTGCTGACGCCGGAGTTCCTTAGATTTAACATGTTTCGGAAGCCTTGCTCGAGGGTACGTTCACCTGGCTAGCACGTATCGTGTTCCCCAATGACCGAACAACAACAACAACAACAACGACGACGATGAACGTATACGCAAGAATTCCACGAGTTTCATTCGCTACATTGAATTATTCTAACGTGACGAATGCATGCGTGCTCGGCTGAGCGAAGGAAAAAAGCGGGAGAAGGAAAAAAGAAACTTGGTAACATTGAATAGGAGCGACAGAGAGGAGGAAGAAAACTGTTCGTTCACGATTCCCCCGATAAATTGTGCACATTACCATTCCAACGAGCTGTTCGCGATACTAAGATAATGCAAACTCGAATATGCTTTTACATTTTTTCGTCCGCTTACGCACGTCTTTCTGTTGCTCGTTGTTGCTGCTTTGTACTCCGGCTTGGACGATTATAGTCATTTTGTGTAGGACCTATAATTTTAAGGATTTCAACCGTCACGGTCATGATATATGTATACTATAGAAAACCAGATGTGACGAAGGAGAATTTTAATTTTAATCCATTGATAAGAAGTCCGAGGTTTTATCATTTAACTTCATGACGGTGGTTTCATCATTTCTATTGCTGTGAAATCTTTTCTATCAAAATCAGATATTTAAAAAGTAGAATCTTTAAAGACACTGATAGATAGATATTTTGCAGACCTTTAACTTTTTACGGCTAGTATTTAACTATTCAATATATTTTTTTAGAAGTTATATGAAATTTCATTGAATTCAATAGCGCCGGTCACCGGTGACCCCCATTGCAGTCAACGGGTTAAGTGCAACGATTATTTCGTTTAGGACATCTTACTTTAGGTGGACATCGAACCACGGAGAATATATGTTATCACTAGATCTATCGACAATTAAATTAATATCTGTCCGAATTAAATAGAAAAGGGGGCAAAACACTTGATCGTTTCAACCACTTGCAGTCTTCAAGATGGTCGTAGAAAATTGAAAAAGAAGCAGCATTAGAAATTTCGAGAACATTTAAAATAAATTCAGGACTAGTCATTCTGACCATCTTGGTATAGTCGGACAACTGAAAGATGACTACAGAGCGGTGGAGTCTTTCGTTCTCAGTAACCTATTCCCACTATTTGGTTTTTGGAATTCTTAAACTCAGAATCTTATAGTAAATGACAATGTGTTTATTTTAGAAAAGTGGGTTTGAGCGAAAAAAACGAAATGGCAGGAGAAGGCAGTTGAGAAGGTGAGGCTCCGCCACTGTCTGACCATCTTTCAGTCGTCAGACTGTAGATCTAGTTTTAAATGATAATTTAAGAAGAATTTAACTGAGGCAATGTGAAATTTGGGCTGGATCTCATTATTTATTGCAGTTCGAGCCTTTAATTTGCTACCCAACATAGTTTCTGATGCTGTTTTGCATTTTTTCAATTCAAGTGCTATGATTATTTCGCCCGGGACCTACAGTTTTGAGGTGGGTTTCCAAACACGGAGATTATGATATATAAATATATGTCACAATTGAAAAATTTCCCAGCGGAAGGAGTTTGAACTTTGACCAACTGACTCTCAGTTTGAGCATTTAGCTCCTTGCACGAAAGAGTTCTTATTTTGTTTTGAGTTTTTTCGTTTTTAACCAGTTAGCTGTGCTTGACGAGTATACTCGTCATGTGTAAAAGTTAGCGACCACTGGTTATTTAAATTGTAATTTTGACGAAAACTAAAATACATTCGTAAATTTCAAGATGTTTGCAATATTTTGAGGTCCTGTCGAAATAAAACGAATAATTTAAAAGTAAAAATAATTTGAGATAGATTTAGGTTCATTTCTTGATTTGCGTGACCCACGAAGGTGCGCACTCTCAAAAGAAGTCGCCACAGTTCACTGGTTGATTGTTATGATCATTTTGAGCAAAACATACTATTTTAAGTAGATTCCTAAACAACGAAGTTAAGATATATAATATATATCGCAATTGAAAAATTTCACAGAAGAAGGAATTTGAATTTTTTGCTCAAAATAGCTCTTGTTTTGTAATTTCTCGCTTTGAATTGCTATGGTATTTATAATACACTATTTTAACCTGTTAGCTGCGTTCGACGTGTATACACGTCAATACAAAATTCTATTGTGGTAGCTTTTTAACACTAAAATGTCAATTCGTTATCGACTAAAAATGTAAAAATTCCACGTTTCGCTTCCCTCTTTTCGTAAAATTTGTGATAGAAGCAGTTGCTTTGTCTTTAACGTATATTTACGTCATTGCTCTATTTTAATTACGTACCCTCGGAAGGCGTTTCAAATTTAAATTCCGCAGTTAACTGGTTAAATGGGTTCTAATCATTAAGGGTATGATACACAGCATAAATTACATAAGAAAAATTTATCAGAGATGAGGGGTTTTTGAATTGAGGCCTACTGCTTTCGGAACCCCAGACCGTATCTCCCTTATCTACCACAGCCTATTTTTCTGTGCGTATTTCGAAAAGCATCAATGCATCATTTACGATATTATAGTGATGGTAATTTATGATAATAGTAGAAGCGTCATCGCGAAAGAAGAAAACTGCTCATTGGTAATTTCCTGATAAATTATGTATGTCGCTTTTGCAGGAAACAGTCTGCAAATAATGCGAGGCCGGGGTGACGTTTGTATATTCGCGAATCCATTGAAAATAATAGGCGATGTAACAATAATAATGTCGAATAATATAATGCCGAAGGCAAAGTGAAAGAAGAAAGTTGACCGTTAGTAATTTCATGATAAATTATGCATTACCGGTTTTACGAGGGAATATAATTGGAAATATGGAAAAGTATACGAACTAAGACACCCTCCAGCAATAATGGCTCTTACGCTTTGTCGTAAATTAACGATAATCCTTGCTAATAGTAGCGCCAAGGAAATCTAATGATGAGTTCCTTTAATTAACAAACTTTTATCGCAATACAAATTATCTTCGTCGTTGTAAAAAAAAATTATTATACGGACGGTATGTATGTACACATTAATTCTTTTTATGTAATCTTTCTACTAATTAAAACATTTGAATTTCATGAGATAAATTCTATGTTTACGTGTTCATCGGCTTACTTTACTTTTACATTGTGAAAATAAGTGCATGTCAAATTGAAGCAATTAAAAGTTTGCATCCCAAACAATTTCCCAAATAACACCTGACACAGCATGTGCTATTGTTATAATCCTTCCGCTGTAGAAATTAATATTACTATTTTACAACAGTTAATAAATTAACTTGGGAGAACGTTCCATTGCTACGTAGTTATTTTCATTTGATTATTATCAGTAACAACTACCGAATACTAAAGGATACTTTACATATATATATACAGAAAATCATTATTAGTTTCCAAAGTTAAAATTAATTTCATAGAATATTAACTTCGACGGAGAACTGTGTCGATAGAGTACAACTTGACATAGGACCACGAAGGGTTAATACGAACACATCGAAGGGTTATAGTGACGATGAAGATGGAACTTTAGACTCCCAAATAGTGGACTTGAATTTGAATCACCATCAGCTTTGAGGTATTTCTTGCGGATGATACGAATGCCATAGTCTAAATAGCTCAGAATCCATTTGAAATTGTAAGTTATCATATCGACTGAAAATTACGATAAGAAAGAAATTTTAACAATTAGGAGAACAATCTCTACTCACAAGTTTTCTGTATAAACATTCAGAGCTGAAGAATAAACAATTTTGAATCTCTTTGATGAACGATATCTGCAAGCCTTTAAGGAGAATTTGAAAGAGAAGCATCAAATCGATAAGGAAATACGTGAATAATCAAATTTAATAAACAATAAAATGTTTATTTAGTGTACTTCATTCGAGTACTCGCGGAATGCAGTTTCGTTCGTCTTCTTCGAGCGATTTTCTCTTTGAACGAGATGTTTGAATTGCACATGATTTGTAAAAATTTCGATATTTTCCAAAGGTGGGAGGATGTAAGCCATATATTGAGCGACGACTGTATTTGCAAGTGCGAAAGCGTGAATTGTGTGAATGATGCAGCAGTGGATAGCGGGGAAACAATTACGAGGCATTGTTATAAACTCGTCGGATATAATTGACGTGAGCGTTTTCAGTATTATACACAATTTTTTTGTGATTCAGTTTCTCATCCTCTTTTTTTTCTGAAGAACGTGAAAATCAGCGATTCGTGACAACCTGTTTTGATATATACTACTGTAATATTTTATTTCCAACCTTGATCATTTATTTAATATGCCGACGAATTATCATATTATCAGTTGCCTAAATTAAATTACGAACCACTATTGCAATAATCAGTGTATTAATTTTTTTTTATATATCTTTGAAATTGTCCAATATGAGTTTTTTTTTTAAACCTACGTGATATACATTGTTCGTATACGTTATCGGCTAAGGAATTAACATATCTTTCTATCTTTTCGTGTCTTATAGTGTTGATTGTTATGTCTTTTTTTATATCAACTTATCCAACGAACTAGGGTGCGTTAACAATTAAACGTAGTGCAATTTATGTGTATAAATAACCATTTATATTATATTGTTAATTGTATATGCAAAGTAATAGATTTAACATCGGTAGTCCAGTGTTAATTATTTCAGCAAAAAGAAACTTTTTCCATAGAATGCATTACAGTATAAAAATAATAATAAATTAAATAATATTCATATTTTTTAATAAATAGAAGTAGTTAATCATTTCATAAGAAAGAAACTTTATCAATGAACACACTGTCACAACATAATATGCATTAGAGTATAAAACGAATGACAGTATAAAAGTAATAATAATCACACAAATCACATTCATACTTTGTACTAAATAGAAATAAGTAGTTAATTATTTGATTAAAAAGAATCATTATCAATGAACATAGCGTTATAACATAATACAAGTAAATAATGCACCCCATCAAATTAATGCAGTCAGCATCAGTAGCAAAAGAGTGAAAAACAACTTCCGCATGACATCACGTTTCTAAAATCCTCAAAGTTCATCAAACAAAAACAATCGCGTTGAAAAATACTCTTCATTGCCACCCTCAACAGCCGCAATACTACAAATCCTGGCGACTTGTAATATCAAAACAACACAGTAATATATAAACAAAGACAATCACTCGCCAAGAAATTCTGATAAATTATGCACAACCTCTCAACCTGAAACTAACTCCGTGTAAATACAACAACGATGTACCTTACTACATACACACCCCCACAAATCCCCTCTTACCGCGACCTCCTTCGCAGAGTCAATAACCAATTAAAACAGAAATAATAACAACAATGAAGTCTCCCGTTTCGCGATCTCGTAAGACAACGAAAGGTCGACTCGTCGCATTATCGGAAATTAAAGCGAACAGGAGAAGGAGAATTTTAATTAAAATTTTCACGTCGTGTAGAAATATTTTTACTCCACGCCGAGAAAAAGAGAGAGAAAGAGTCGAGAGAGAGAGAGGAAAGAGAAGGGACATAAAAAGAGTAAAAAAAGGAGATAGAGAAACAAACAGAGAAAGAGAGAGAAAGAGAAACAAGAAGCAATGGAAAAAGGAAAGCACGACATCCTCGAAAAGGGGGTTGGAACATGGCATAGTAGGGGATGGGTCACTCGGTGCTGGGGGCAAATTGAAATTGCGACTTGGTGCTGAAGCGGTGTTCCTTCAACTATTACAAGGTAACGTGGCTGGCCGGTATCTTTTTTCGTTACCGACGAAAGTAAAATCGTTGTTGCGAATGATAAAGACTGAGCGCACGCGCTCCAACCTCTTTGTGTTGCAGTTGTGCAGCCATGGGTTTGACCGTGTGCGCACATAAAGGGGGCCGCATTCCACGCAGTCTGACTCTACCTGCTGCGCGTAATCACGCTCGAATAATTAATTGGCTTATTCTGCTTTACTTAAGTTGGATTAAAATCATACCGAGAGATAACTTGGAGTGGACGAGAAATAGCCGATTGGAATTAAAAATCGAAGGGATCGCGCGTTAGCATTTATCTTTCCTTTCTCTATTGACGCTTATTGGTTGAAAAGGGTCAATGGTTTGATAGAATGTTTTTTCATACATTTGGATTATATCTAATAGAAAATATTTAATGAATTTTTGATAATTGTCAGATTGTGAAGAAGATGGATTTTTATGGATGAAGTTTTAGTGGTGGTTTAAGGGGTTATTCTGGTTTGGAGGTTTCAAAAAATCAATTTATTTTTTACACGTACTTGAAGTATATAGTTTTGCGTAATTTGTGCAAAAGGATTTATTTCAATTTGGGGAACTGAAGAAATTGTAGATGTTTTTGAAAAAGGAAGTATTTTTTGTTGCGGACAGACTTGTTGCAAAGAAAATCCGTTATGCCGAGGCATTGTTTATTAATATAGTTTACTAAATATATTAATATCCGATTGTTTAATAGGTTTTCTAAGTGCTTTCTTGTTAAAGCCGAAATGAAGTGTCTAAAAAATCAAAACTTGAACCTCAGCGACCTGCTGTTTTTTGAAGGAATGAGATATATTTATTCCGATGGTGCGCCATGACAATCAGAGTAATACAAATGAAAATGGCATTTAAATTTTTTTATTTTGGATTGGCAGAAAATATGTCAACAAGCAGAGTATTTTTTTAAAAAAACCTTCAAAGTAATACAGCTTAAAAGCTTTGAAGTATCTGAATACGAAAAATATATGTGTTGTCGTTTAAATAATATTAAATATTATAAGTAAATCAATACAAAAAAGTCTTTTAATTTAAAAAAGAATCTAATAAAATCTAATAAATGACAGTCTGAAGTAACATACTCCCTTAAACTGAACATTAATGACCCCTGAATTTTTATGACTGGTGATTGTTTGATTTATGCAGAAAATATTTAGAGCATGCGGTGAAAGTACGATTGTAAATAATGTAATTGTACTTGCTGAAACGTTATGCTCCAGTAGGAGGGTAGATTATTAAGTTCAGTGTCGTCGTGCAATTATTTTGTAATTTTTTACAATCTTCGAAAGTAGAATACTCCGCCATTTTTAATGTAGTTTATTCTCAGCATTTAAGAGATATAAATGAGTAGGAATAAAATTTTTATGACCAGAAAAGTATAACCATGATAATGAAATTATGCTGCTTTTATTATCGATTATTACAAGTATTGGATTTGAGAATTTTTCACGAAATACGTATGAAAGAGTGGACGTTATATGTAAGAATGTAATTGAACAGCGTTAAGCAAAGTATCTCATTCTATAAATATTTTACGAAGTATCTCTGCAATGGGAACGCAGCAGACGCAAAGAAACATTTTGATAACGATAAGAATTAATTTTTAAACGAGTACTCCGAAAGAACTGTAAAAAACTGGATTTCATGAATACAAAGATACCCTTAGAATAGTTTCTTTCTACTTTATAGAAATATTATATTTCTTTTATTATCTCATTAAAGTCTTGAAGATAATGAAACTTATATGAACCCTTTGCATTACGATTTGTTTCGTGACTGTCTCCGCTATAATTCAGAATTTAATTGGTAAAATAAAAATTGATCAGTGATTCTTGATAATTTAGTGTAATTTTAATATTAGAGAAATAATATTATCGCATCGCGTTTCATTAATATTTCCAATTTAATAGACTTTCAAAAACTTGGAAATTTCCTATTCCATTTATCTGATCACGAGTGTAACTCGTTATTGTAAGGGGTTAATGAAGTTATATCAATTTGTATACGAATTATTAATATACAGTATAGTGTGAGCAGTCGCAGTGATAAACGTAAAATAAACTATTTGTTTAAGTAATAAAAACAAGATAAGCTGTATTTTAAAATATTCGTTGACGGGAGACATTAAGAGACAAAGGTATATAGATAAAAATATAATATAAATATATAACGTTGAAACGCTCGGGCTCTTTCACACTACGAGTGATTTTAATTTTTGAAATTTTGAAGTTTTTAACCCTTATCACTCCAAACGTCGACCTGACAGTCGAAAGCAAGCTACCAAAATATGAGTTAATTTCTGCTTTTTAATTGTTTTACGCTGAGACAAAATTTATAGGTATTACGAGAGAATTTAATTATTATGAAAACGAACCCTCAAGGAATAGAACTCTTTTCTATAACCAACTTACTTCTCTGTAAACATATCCATCCAAGGTCTAAAAAAATATTTAATTTACAACTCTCTTTGAACGCAAAGGGCCTCTTTTTACGAGATTTTTTCATACAAATTATTTTTACCACAATTTTTTATAGAATATACGTGGGAAAAAGGTTTATTGTTTTATCGAAATTTAACAAACCACAAATATTTCAATTCAATCGCGTGACTTGTGAGATTTGAGATGAAACTATGATTGACTTTTAACATTTGCATTGTCTTGAAATTCAATTTTTTCTAAAAACAAACTTTTTTCCGTGTCTATAAAAAGTATAGGTACGTTTTATAATACAAACAGACCCTCTAAATTGTTTCTCATTTAACAGGAACTTTTTAAACAATTTTTGATCATGTTATAGGAGGCACGTGGAATAAATAACCCCCATAAATTGAGATGCAGCTGTACATAAATATAAACACATGTTTTTATCCACATATTTTGCATACATCTAACGCGCGTAATTGATGGATTGTGTAGGTACATAATAAAAAAGAAAAAAGGTTCCAAGCGATTACATATTTTTAGGAATAAAGTTGGATGGATCGAATATTAACATTTCATCGGGAGAATGTCAAATGACGCGGCAATAAAGTGCAAATAAAATGCTGCAGCTCGCAGTCTGTCCTTGTTCATATTTGCACTAGCGACCGCTTCGCGAATGGATTTTCCAACGAAAATAAAGTAAGTGGAGAATATTTTTGGGTGGAACTCCGATAAAGTATATCCGTGAAATATGTTTAACGATATACGTGCACACAAACAACCCTTTATTCACCCTCATTGACCCCCTTTCCCTCTATCGCATTCACGTTGCATGGAATTTTAATACTTTACAAATTAAACGTCGAACGGCTGGAAAAAATTTGTCGAACAAATCGATGGACGGAATACAATTTTGCACTTGTGCTCAATTTTAAAAAAATAACATTGTATTGGATTCTTGTAATACCAGAATAACGAAAAATCAGAGTTTTGCAGTTTTTTTCTAAAAGAACAATTGATGGCTTGATGACTAAGTTAAATTTTTAATTAAACAATTGAAATGTGTTGTAATTTCTTATACAAAGATAAATAGAATTTTAACAAAATATAGTATATTTTAGAAACAACATTGTATAAAGAAAAATAATTTTTCTATTTTTAAGGTGATGCCATTTTTGTCAAAGCATTGTAATCTCACTTTTGAACTTTAATAAACTTAACTATTTTCCTTCGGTTGATTTCATTTAATTTCACTATTGCAATTTATTCCAAAGAGAAATTGCCGTGCAATAGACCATTGGCAAATTGATTCTAAAGCTATTATTCGTTTGACCTTTGACCTGCAAGCCAAGCTATACTAGGAAATTAATGTTTTACCAAAAAGATAAGAAAAAGTGATAGCAGCCAATAGATAATATTTCAATCGATGATGTGACAATTACTTTGTAAATAGAACACCAGATCTACCAACGATAAATCCAATATCTTAAAAAATCTCAAGTAAACACTTTACAAAAAAAGAAATTGAACAAGGAAAAGCTAAATCGATATAATCGCTTTCAGTCTGAAAATTTATAAAGAAACGGCAATAGATATATCAATAAAATTTTCCAAATATCAAAATAAAGTCACCTTGACGACCGTGATGATCCACCGTATTACATCAATCTCAGAAAATCGTGTCTTAAAAATGATAAGAGGTATTGAATGATAGAAAGTAATGATATTGGTCTTAAGAATCGTAATCTTAACCACTTAGCCTACAACAACGTGTGACACTCGTGACTCGGAAACAGAATGTGTGTAGCTTGTTTGTTTATTGATTTGACTTAACGACGATGATCCGATAACACATGTAATTTGTAACGAAAGTTTATTAACTGATAGTTTATAGGTATACTCACATTATAAGTTAGACATGACAAGAACAAGTGAGGAAGTGGAGTCTTATAGCGACCCTCGGAACATAGATGGCACATTAAACAATTGTGTGGCGCTTGCCAACGACACTAATCCTAAGTAGCCGCCAGATATAAACATATTCATATTACACACGGCTTGAATGTAACTTCTCATTAACACTAGAGTTATGGATGTCGATTTATACATATTTTTCTGAAGTGAGTCAATTTGACTCATACAACAAAATTGAAGTTTTTTGCAAAGAAAATACTTCTAAATCAACTTAAATAAAAGATTTACTATTACAAAATTATCTATTATATTGTTACAAAGCACCCAGTAGATTAAATGTTACTGGGAAACGAGACTTGGCAATTGTTTGTAATAAATAAAGAGTTGAGATTGTGCGGTCGGTGGTCCTCGTTGACGGACGTGTTCTCTTAAATAAACGTTATCACTTTTTCTATAAAATTGTGTTGTATTTAACCCTTTTAGTGCCGGACGACGATATATCGTCGTTAGCAATAATGCTAACACTAGACAATGAAGGGTTAATATTCAGTTTCCAATACGACATCAGTAATTTTATGACAAATTATTGTAAATATACAGTTTATGCTCTACATTCCGTGTTCCATATGAAATTATCGCCAAATGACAATTCTTCTTATTCGCAACTATATTTGGCATTATTCAATCAATTTTTTTGGTCGGCACTAAAACGGTTAATTATGCACCAATATAATATGTGGGTGCATATATAGTAGCCAAATTTGCTCCGTAAATCTAGTGTTAATTATAAATATAAATATAATATATTAATTATTGTACATACTGATTAATTAATAACCAACATGTATAGAATAAACTAAAATAGCAAGTTTTACGAGAAAATGTGACCTCCATCAGTGCATGTCACGGATGGTCATTGGATGAATCAATCGACCATACGTTAACAATGTCAAAGCTCAGGGCATACCGTTGCGTCAGTTTACGTTCTCTTCATTATTTAAAACCGGCCGGATATCGATAATTGAATTCGATTTAGACGTTTTCATGGATGACCTAAAAATTGTAACCTCTCCCTCTCCTCGCACCACTTGTCTCTTACTTTTTTTCCCTCTCGTGGCTCCTTTATTTATAGAGGTTTCCGGGGCACTTGCACGTTGCAGCTGTTGAACGTGGAGGATTCAGGGTCATATCGGGGAGACAATGGTTACTTTGCCAAATGGAAAAGGCATGCCGCGTTTGTTATTATTTTAAATCGATGAAAGGCGGGCACGCGAGCTACCGTTAAATCGAATCCAAGCGCACTCTATTGCCTGTATTTCGCGAACGTAACAAGTCGAAAGTACAGCACTGGAAGTAATATTGTTTCGATTCTGACTCTGCCAGAGTGTTTTTTTTTTTTTACCAATGACGTAGTGGTATCGTTGATTTTTAATTAGGAAATTTAAATAATTGGGAATTAAGGATACTCAGGGCTGCTATTGGGAATCAATGGGAAATTGTTTTTGAATTCGCGGAATTTTCTGTGACGATTTGTTAAGAGTATTGAATGAATCATTAATTGGGTCGTTAATGATTCGGCTGGCGTTGTATTTTATATTTGTAGGTGTGTGTTCGTTTATTTTGTCGGTGTACGACGTATTTTGATAAAATATTGCATTTATATTTTGTATTTTATTTTTCATCATTTCATATTTTACGATTGTATTAAGTC
Source organism: Cerceris rybyensis (assembly GCA_910591515.1). NCBI lineage: Eukaryota > Metazoa > Arthropoda > Insecta > Hymenoptera > Crabronidae > Cerceris > Cerceris rybyensis. The sequence goes on from OU342795.1 coordinate 13,782,638, forward strand.
ATTGATGATTTAATCAGTGACATGATTTATAAGTTAATTATTTTTTTGTAACTTATTATTTCATATGTCAGTTTCAAGAATTAGAAGGTTTTGAAATTTTATTAAATGTTTTTAACAATCGAGAATGAAGTGAATCGAGAAAATTATCTTTGGTAACGATTACATCAAGACAGTTTTAATTAATTTCTTCAACAAATAGTATTATTTTATAGACAATAAAATGTGGAATATTTTTCACGTTAAAATAAATTACTCCACTGCGAAGCATTAACGGCATTGAAGTATTCAATTGTTTCGAATTTAAAGCTCAAACGAATCTCATTCCAATTTTTAATTAACAACACACATACTGTTCTAAACTATGTGCATCCGAAAACTTCGGAAAAACAGAATTCACTTTTAAATAGTTAAAATCGCTTCGTCAATTGTGTCATTAGTGAGTCATTATTCAGGAATGTACTTCATCAACCAAATACCAAGGCATATCCGTTCATTTTTATCAAAATATTTTAAAGCTCGACGATAAATGAAATTCCAGCAGTAAATTAAACTTACAAAACAATTCCAGCGCAATCTAAAAATCACAATTAAAAATGGTAAAACGGTCGACGACAAATAAAATTCTACGGGCAATTTTTCAAAACAATTCCGTCGCATTTCATAAACCACAATTTTACCATTTTGCAATAATTGAAAATTTAATATTCTTTGTCCTCGTAGCATAAAAGACAACTAATTTGAATTGACAATAACCTATTCAAATTGTCCTCGAGTTTAATCTCGAAAATTTCCATCGAATTCCACGACGAAACGAAAAATTACAGAAACTTCAACGAGAACGTATTAAAATGTAAAAAAACATAATCATATTCGAAAGAAGTAGAAATAACGCGAAGTATAATCGAATTAGTACAACGTAGTATTAAGTCGCTTTCAAAAGCAGCATTCTTCGGCATTATGTGGCGATTGCATGTAGGAATAAGCATTAGGAAACGTGACAAGGTTACGTTCTAATACTGTCTGCAGAAATGACGTAATGAATAATGCATTCCCCGCTTTAAATGTTAGTTTCATGAAATGCGATACACGTATCGCACGTACGTAGATGAAGATTAATCCGTTTGCGCCGTTATTGATGTTGATATTTCGCGTGTTATGTTAATTGAGACAGAGTTAATTAAGAAAAATATTTATCACTCTCCATGTGATGATATCGAAGCGAATATATACGAGAATATTTTTTTTCCTCTCGATTCTATCTCTCTTTTGATGATCGTTAATTATCATAATGTTTCAACTTTTCTTGCTTTGTCTTCCTTCGGTTTTGACTGCTGTGGTCATTAACACGTTGAATACCACGGGATTTTCCTAGTTTCATCATTTTTACTGAAGTGAAATTTTCCTGTTAAAATCACAATTTTACATAGTAGAAATTTTGAAGACAAAAGTATATATTTATTCAGCAGCACTTTATCTTTTTTATGCCAATATTTAATGTGCCGAAATTAAATATGCAAATATTAAATATTTAAGTATCGAATGTATCAGAAGATTCGTAAATATTACAATGTCATACAATAATAGAAGTTGTACGAAATTTCATTGAATTCAACGTCATCGGCTACCGATGACTGTCATGACGTTTAACATGACAATGAAATTACCAAATGTTTCGGGTGGATCCCACAATACTAAGGCTGTGGTACACATATTATTGAAAAAATTTCTCTTCTATTCAATATCTACACATTTCTAAAAATAAAAATTTCCTTCCTATCTAATATTCCCCTTCATTCATTTTGCAATTTTTCGGTTTCAACTTCTATCTCTATTTCGCGGGGACTTATTGTTTTAGGTATGTTCTAAACAAGGGAGGCTATGATCAATTAAACATTAATTTAGAAAAAAATTCCTAGAGGTAGAGATATGAAGCTGGGCCCATTGATTGCGAGTCCTAGGATTTATCTTATTACTCAACATTCCCCTTTATTTGTTTTGCATATTTCTAGCTTCAATTTGTCATCGTCATTTAGTGGAGGCCTCCTGTTTTAGATGTTCTAAACCACCGAGGCTATGATGTATTGAAACTTAATTTAGAAAGAATTTTCTCGAGGTAGAGATATGAAGATGGGCCCATTGATTGCGAGTCCAAGCATTTATTTAATTACTCAACGTTGCCCTCCATTTGTTTTGGATTTTTCCATTTTATATGATCATTTCGCGCTAGATTTACTGTTTAACACTAGATCTACCAATGATTAATTCAAAACAATTAAAATTGTTAAATAAATTGTCCAAATGAAATAAATTCAGCGTGCAAAAAATGTCGTCGATTGAATCGCTTACAACCTTCAAGGTAGATGTGGAAAATTAAAATGGCGCGCCATAGCTCTTTGTATTTTCAATTGTTTATACTTTTAGCATTGAACATGCAAAATTACAAAAGGGTAATAAACAATACACTTTGTCAAAACTTAAATAACTTTCCGTAGGGGAATCCAAATGCTGAATCTGCGCATAATAAAACAATAAAAAAGTAACAAATGTCATCATTTGTCTGAGACGGGTCTTTGCATTTTCAATTGTTTACGCCTTTAGCTTTAAACGCACAAAATTGCAAAAGTGTAATAAATAGTAATGTATGTTAAAAGTCTACATACATTTCGGAACGGAACTTAAATTACATGTTAATTGTTAAAGCGGATTAAAATGGTAATAAAAACTCGTTTAGAAAAACATAAGTTGTAAACATATTCAAACTAAGTGGAGATAACAATACATATATACAAAGTCCATTCTACCCTTTCGTTACAAAACAATTGTCGAAAATGTCTAGGGCATGACTTGAGCGTGTAAAAGCGTTCTGCGGAAAGTACAACTTTGACGCCTGCTAATTAACTATTACAGATTATGTTTTCAAATAATTTTTACACTTTCTGTTTCTATGGACATTCTACTATCGATTAACAATAAAATTTTATTCATCTGGACCATTATGAAAATTGACTTTTGTCCAGCTAGAACAACGAAATTACACACTGTGCGGCGCTAGAAATTTCATAACACTTTCAAAAAATTAAAGACAAGCCATTTTGATCATCTTGGTAGATCTAGTGTTAATCTGAGTACCTGAATACCAAATATTATACATTATATATCACAAATTAATAATTTTGCCAAGGAATCTGAACTGGGTCTCACTGATTACGAATCCTAGCTTCTACCTCCTCACTCAACATAGTCCCCGTTTCAACTTTTCCTCGTACATTAAAAGTATCAAAACTTCCAGACAATCTGGAATATGCAAGTGCTCATTTCGTAACCTTCCTACTTTTTTATTCAACCTCTTAAAACTGCATTACGTTTTAGTACCTTTATTCGTAATAAAACGAAGACGTTAAAACACGACAGTTTGTCGAACGTAGAAGAGGAAATTAATTTCCGTGCAGATATTCATATTACACTTCGTAGATTCTCTCGATGCTTTGCTCGAACGAGATTCGAAGATGGCGTAGATCCAAGTTATTCTTGCATGTTTATTATTTCAATATAAACCGCCGAGTAGAAACGCAATTGTGACGGCTGGGGAAATTTATAAAACATACAGAACGAATGTACCAGTTACCATGAATACCGATTAAAATCGAACTTTAAAACTGATCGAGTCGTTATTCCTCATTTAAAGATACAAAATTCATTCGATATACCATTCAGGGGGGAAAAAAAACAACTCATTCTCATAAAATTTTACGAGCTTGAAATTTACTTGTACGTAAATGTTTATAGAAACGGTGATTATTTTTACAAAGCGGAGATTCCCGTAGTTCCATTACATAAAAATACTTTTCCGAGTACATTTCAGTGGGAGAAAATAGAGGGAAATATATTGCGAAATGTCGATAGTATTCAATTTTAAAACGGGTATATGAATTATATATTTGTACGGTGCTGGTTTTACGTGGGACAACATGGAGAACTGTGAAAAAGAGGCCGAAACGTACGACCATCGAGTTCCGTGTTCGAAAGCTATTATGATGTATACGACTGCTCAAACAGGTACTTCCAGAAAATAAATAAACGTGATACCGTTCTAGAAATACAACTACATGATGTAAAAAATGCAGGAAAGAATTGCATGCTAAAATGTTTCACTGATTTTCATCTAAACTAGTTTCTTCGTGGTGAATACACAGCGTTACAAGTATATACTGTACAACTATATACTTTAATGCATTAAGAAAACGTTTTCAATAAAAATTATAATAATAAAATGACGTTTTTTTTTGTATAATATCAATAAATTTTTATTTAAATAATATCGCTATTATTTTTCTTCTGTATTCTTATCTTGCACGTTTAAAAGCGGGAAAACGTTTACAGTTTTCAAGGTGTGTATTCTGATTACATCAAATGTTCTTTCTTTCAAATAAGATGTGTCCAAGATTAATAAACAATTTAATAAAATTAATAATTGGTGCAATTAATTCGATCGTCTCTCATCTGCAACTATTTATTATCTGACGTGAACGAAGTAATAGAAACAAAGAATTATCTTAATCTAATCTTTGTCGTTTAATTGGAGAATAAAATTTACTGTCATCTAGTAAATTGAACTAATTAAGTACTTAATATAATTCATTATCTCAAACGTTAATTTGTTATATCTATGTTCAAAAAATATCCGAACACGTTCGAAAAACATCGAATTTCTCAGATATGTAACTCAAACACGAACAAAACAAAAATCAATTAATTTATTTTCCTTCGATACACTCAAGTTTCATTAAAAAAATATTTGAAATTTCAGGAAGCAAAATCTGCTACAAAATATCAATATAATGTAGCCGAAACAAGAACAGAATTACTTTTTTTTTACTTCTGATGTGATTACTTTCGATTAAGAAATGATACAAATTCTCATAAATAATATTATTACAGTGAACAAGTCTAAAGTGAGAAGATATCCTGCAGAACGTACGTTTAAGCGTTATGAATATCATCAACGTTAATGGCGATGTCGAAACCGCTTTTTAATCTTCGTTCATCGAATTGCTAAGAGAAGGTATCGTATAACAGACGAAAGGAATAAGAACCCTTTCCGGGTCCCGGAATAAATTAAAATGGGACGCCCTGCAGCTGTCGGATAAACTTTGTGCCCCGATAGTAAAGATGAATCGAACTTTCCATTCGACTGGGTTCATCAATCACGTCAATTACACGCGACACAGCCGAATCACGATAACTCGCGTGCGTATGAGCCTTCGAGAGGAAGAAAAAAAGGGAAAATATTCGTTTCCGGTGACAGAACACGAAATACATGGGAATCAATCCGAACGGAATTATGGCATCCGATTATGTCGAATTCTTAGGTCGTTTTCAAGGTAAATTGTCCTATTAAATTTGTCGATGCATCTAGTAATTTGATTATTATATTAGGGGGACCAGAAAGTAACGTAGTTTCTCTACATATTGTGTTTAAAAACCAATTAACTATATTCATTCTACATAGAAAATTATGCACATTAGATAGAAAAAAGTTCTTACTAACAAAGATGATTATAGTATACATTGAAAATAACAGGTTGTTACAAATTTATTTGTTTCAATTTAATGTAAAAGAGGGACATTACTTTCCGGTTTCCCTAACACTTATATCGTGTTTCCATATATTTGTTCTGTTTAATTATTACTCCGCCTAGAACCCTCTATTTTAACTATGTTTCGAATCATCGAGATTATAACACCTTAAATGATAATTTGAACTCGAAACTGCTAATTGAACCATAGACCCTACTTTTATTCTTCTTTTATTATTTTGAACTTCAACTGCTATGATAATTTTTTCTGGAATGTCTTAAGCGAATTCTGAACTAGCAAGGCGATGATATATTAAATAATAATTTAGAAAATATTAGTAGAAATGACAAAGTACTTGAACTTGAATTCACTGATTGCGAGTCCCAGACTTTTTTTCTTGATTTACCATAGTCCGCTTAAATATTATGGCCATTTTAAAAAACGTTTAATTTTCAAACTAATTTCAAAAACAAATATTTTAAAATGTTTTGCTTGGACCTACTGCTTTAGGCGGATTCCATGCCAGCGAGATTACGATATATTAATTAATAACTTATAAAATCTTCGCTGGAGCTCGAACACGATTCAAATTCATTGTCAGTCCTGATTCATTATCTTTTTAGTCAGAATAGCGTTGATTATTTCTACACTGTTACTGCTGTATTATAAACAAGTTAGTTTGCATACTTCCTTCAATTTAATTTACTTTCATTTTGCTAAGAAACTATAATTCAAAATAGCTTCAGGATTACCGATATGAGATCATAAAAATAAAGTTTCTGTAATAACAATGTCCAGGAAATACGAACGTATAATAATTTATTTAAAAGATCAAAATTCTATAACCGTTGTTACTATAATATCCACTTAAAATATTCAGTTAAAGCATACTTCCTCTATCTTCATATTTTTATATTCGTGATTTCAATTATCATAGTAATTTTCTCTAGAATTTAGAAACTTTATGCAAAATTGAACATCTATTTCCATTTCCACTGTAATCTCAAAGTGACACATACCGAGCATTACCATAAAGCTGATATCAGGCAACGTAAAAACGCAATAACCGCAACATAATCGCAACCGTAACACCTAAGGTGCCAGTCCAAAAATTCTACGAAAGAATAATAATTTTTTTCTTTCACTTTTCCGAAATCAATTGCTACAGTTATACCATTTCTCACAGAGCAGGGAAAAAACCCAACTAACATTATATACATTTTTTTATAAATTTTGAAAAACCTTCTATCGTATTAGCAATACCGATTTTGAATGAAAAAAAATTTCATTAACGTAGAGATTTAAAATTAATTCTTCTATAGCAAAATTTGAATGCTCTATCCGAGATTCTATTTCAATATGTCTCCCCATCGCCATAATATGGCTTCCCTTTAATGTTATTAAATCAAAAATGATTTCCTCCACTGCTAATTATAACCATCACAATTACATCGTCTAGGAACAATAACTTTAAGTGGGTTCAAAACCACCAAGGTTCTTATGTGTTTGTATATGTATGTATATACACAATCTATGTTTCACGTGGGAAATATTCCATAGTAATGGTGAGGGGGATTCAAACTCAGCCCCTCTATTTAGGAGACCGAGGTTCCATCCCCTTTGGCACCACCATAGTCGTGAACAAGTAGGTGGTAACACGGAATGAAAAGACGAAATCAACGAAAGGGAGCAAGGAAATACAGTGGGGTCTCAATTTTCTAAACTAATTAGACACAGAATGATCGGATAGTCTCATTTATCTGATAATGAACTGACTCATCTTATAACAAAACTCACGTGAAAATTGATCATTTATTATGTTTTATTATATACAGACATTTCAATCATTTTTTTCCACTTATAATTCGACACTTTTGTTAGGTTTGTTCTGTGTTTAATGGTATTCGACAACCATTTCTCGCACAACGGATGTTTCGAAATGGAAGGGAACATTGTTTGCAGAAATTTCGTCGCTCCTTTAGGAAACCCATTTGCATCGTTGAGGCATATATATACTCTTAGATGGCATTTGCATTCTGAGTTTAACTGAACATTTCACGTCACATTAATGTTATTCCCTTCGATCAATCATATTAGAAGTTTTTTTTTTATTAACAGGTTCAATGCCGATTGAAGTTACTGACGATAGGTGAAATTTATCAGAATCTTTTAAAATATTTAAACGGTAATATTCACGAATGTGCTGATATATTTAATAATTAAATATTGAAGTAATATATGAAAAGTGGTATTGTATATATAATTATTTATACCTTTAACGCTTCTTCTCTTTAAAGATGTGATTGTAAAATTCAACGTATTGAATGGCACGATAGACGGTTGGGATTTATTCTATATGATTCTATGATTTGTATCATTATGAAAGTGCTGTATGTAAAAAATGTTAGTTATTGAATTTATCAGCTATTTTGCATTGCACCAATCCAGATTGATTAATACGGTGGAAACTACTATTTCTAGTAACGATACAAAATTGAGCCCTACGAGAAAGTTAGAATTATTCTCGTACCCAACCCAAAACAAAAATCCAAATACTTCAAAGCAAACAATAAATGACAATTAAAGTACCGTTATAATTGCCGGAAAATTTATTCCACTCAATGGCTCTTTTTGCTTGTGCTTAAATATAATGAAGAAACGTTTAGCAACAAAGGCACATTTGCCATTCTTCTGTGCGATGCAAATGAATTAAACACAAATCCCTTTAATTCCTTTCCACTATTCGAAAGATGGTTGTTCCATTGTTTCAAGTTAATTGATAAAGCATACTGACAAATAGAATTTAACATCAGCCAACGATCATAAGTTTTATTGTACAACATAACAGCTATTGGAATGAAGATACACAGAAGTACCTTAGAGAAACTTAGTTACTTATTCATTACCAATCATTTCGCATAATTATAGATGGAAAGGAGCCACGTTTAGTAGCGATTTACCAACGAAGGACAAAGGGATCGGTAGTAAGGTAAGAGTAGCAATTACCAGCTTCACTTTCTCCTTCCCTCTGTACCTTCCATTCTTCCCCTTTTATTTCACCATCCATCCTACTCTGATTCCATTTTATTTTCTTACACCGAGTTTTAAAAGAAAGCAGCAATTACGAACAATTTCTTGACTTGCGCGCGAGTAAACGACGCTGAAAATAGAAACGCAAAAAGGGACGAAGGTGATAAGCGTCCTGACGCTCTGTGTCGTAAAAGACGAGCCTCTTTTACCCTCTGTCTTTCTCTTCCCTTCTCTCATTTTCTTCATCTCTTCCTCTTGTGCTCCCTACTCCCTTACCGTCTGTTGTTCTTTTTTTTTCACTCTTCCTCTGTCCCTTAAGATGCCTGCTTTTCAGCATTTTCCGGGACTACTGTAAATCCGGCATAATGAAGAAATTCTTATTCATGCGAGCGCGTACAATGTCCTTTGCTCGGGTAAAAGTATGCTGATTTGTGGAGAATAAACAGTGCTGATAACTTCCTGCCGTGAGGAAGTTATTATTATCGGTTACGACATTAAAGGCGTTTTCTGTGTTACAAAACGTCGCTGTCCTGTATCTGTTTAACCGAATAACGGTGTTGCTGATTTGCAATTCTGTGTTACTATATAAGCCGGTAGTAATGACGATGGTCCAAATTAATAGTAGAATTATCGGTGTAAATCTATCATATATAAATATATTAACTTTGTATAGTTTGAATTTTCTGTGGTATTTGGAGATCAGTTGCACGATAACTCATTAGAAACTAATAAAGGTACTGTTAGAAATAATAGATTTAACTCGATTTTGCAACATTTGATTGTAAGGAATTTCAGGAGTTTTAAGAGCTAAATTATAATACGCGAGAAAGTTAAAAAACTGACTTTAAGTGATAAAGATAGTATTAGAAATAATAGATTAACTAGATTTTGAATCTTTGGATTGAAAAGGATTTCATGGATTTCAAGAGCTAAATTGTAGTACGCGAGAAAGTTAAAAAACTGACTGTAAGTGATAAAGGTACTATTATAAATAATAGATTTGACTCGATTTTGAAACATTGGATGGTAAGGAATTTGAGAAATTATAAGAGCTAAATTATATTATATGAGAAAGTAAAAAAATTGGCTTTAAAGAATAAAAACTTAGATTTGTCTTGTATTACTTCAAAGTTACAAGGGCTCGTAGAGAGTTAAATAAGTACATACTTTGAAAAAAGGGTATTAGGAGGTGGAAAGGATGATCGATTTGTTAATTTTTGTTTTATGAGAGGGACGTGGAATATCTATTGTATGACTCTGTTGTAAACTTGGAGAATTTTTGGAAACAATTTTGTATTAGACATTTTGACCGGTTTTTCTTTATTTACTTTTTTCGTTGTGTTTCGTATTATCGATTGCCTGTATTCGATGAATTTACTATTTTCGCCCATAATTATTTTTCTCATTTTTCATTAGCCAACCAAAACTAATTTTTATCATTTTGTAATAAAAGACACATCATAAGTTCAATATTTTTGAAAGTTGTGATTTGGATCTCTGTATAATCAAAACATTATAAAATTATATCTAAATCTTTATATAAATTAATTATTACAGAACAAAAACAGATTCTTTTTTCGTAACATAATTAATTTTATGTCGGGTTAAAAAAGAACTTGTTAAGCGAATGATTTTTTCAATTAGTTATATAGACACAAAGATATAATTCAATTTCTGTTAAATTTTTTCTGTAAATTGTTTTAGACATGTTACACCGTGAAGAGAATTTTGCATTTTTTAAAAAACCGAAAACAAGTTTTTTGTTGTTAAAGTACTCGTGAATTACATCAAATGTACAAGAATTTACACAATTTGTTAAATTACCAGGTTTTCTAACTTTCCTTTTAAGTTACATATTATATTACGTCATAATATTTAAATATTACATATATACAAAATATATTACATTTTACCATATATGTTATACCACGTGCATCTTAAATTGTTATGTATATACATATATCGTGATCATTAATTATCACATATGTATACAGTTGACGCGATCTTAAATAAATTACATCAAAGTAAAATGCTAATTCGTGAGAATGAACCGCGTTGATGACTTCCTGCTGTGAAGAAGTTATTATTCTCGGTTATGATGTTAGGGACACTTCTTGCATTACGTAACGGTGCTAATTTGTGCTTCTTTGGCTGAATAAGCCTCGCAGTCTTTTTCAATAAAACAGGTCAAGTGAATTCAAAGCGGTTGATTTTCGTTTTTCGTTAAGTAACGTTTATTTTCCAACTAAACTACATATTAATACGTTCTCAGATTTTTTTACAATCAAGCACATGCCTTCTCAGTTATTGCTGTTATTACTGTACAGTTATTCCATGCAACAATTAGTATTGTTCTTGCTATTATATAAGAGTATCGAAGATATAGCTTTATTTAGAATGTACAGAAATGATCTTCTTTCATTTTCAGTTGTGTTTCATTAATTTCATAATGTACAAAGTTGTATCGTAACAGCGTAAGAAGGCCTCCATCATATTGAACTTTCTCATATTTAATTAATAAATTACTTTATGCGTGTATAATTCATAAAAGTGTTTCAATTTTATTTCCAAGTTCTAACAAATACCAGAAATTGTATTGCAAAACGTGTACCGCATGTTATTATTTATATTATCGTCGCTAATGACCATAAATATGGTTAATGTGATTTTAAATAAATTAGCTAAAGAAAAGTATGCCATGTAGTATAACATTCTGACATGGAGAACTTATTATCGTCAATTACGATGTTAAAGTCATTTTCTATATTTCAAAACAGCACTATCAGACTAACGACCACGGCAGTCGATGCCATCAAGAAAAGCAAACAACACAGCACTATCTTATACTTCTTTGACCGAGTAAAAGTACAGTTACAAATTGTTGCCACTCGTATTACATAATATTGATTTCTAAAACGCGTATAAACGATATGTAAGAATAAGCTGCTACAGAGACATTTACAGGCGGCCCTCGATTTTCGCACATAATTGGTCCCTCAAGATGTGTGCGAATGTTTAATGTTCGAAAGTAGATGGATATACGAAAAATATTAAAAGTTGCATATTAATATGGTTTCTTTGTAATCTTGAGATTTTTCAACTTCTAGTAGCTAATACTGGAGACAATATTACAATAGTAGAGAACCTCAGGGGTCCTCTAATCTTGTATTTGGGGACCTCACTCCGAGAGATTGACTGCATAGAAGCAATTTTTCAGATAGCGACAAAAATATTCAAAAAATAGAATTTTTAAAAATGTGCGAAATAGCGAATTGTGCGAAAGTAGAGTGTGCGAAAGTCGAGGGTCGAGTGTATTACCAAATTGTATTTGCAGTTTTTTCAACGTTGCCCTAAATTTTGCATCCCTTTAGTTACAGAACTATCCTAAAAATATTTTGTAATAAAGAGCAAACAACGATTATAATATACATACGTAAATATGTATGTATCCACGTTTATAACGTTTTCGTTGCTAATAAATTTTTATTGCCGTGCAATTTGCCGGATGTAATTGAATTTATCGATTTTCTCGACACTTCAACGCAACTGACTGAACAAACAATTTGTAATCCTCGTATCCCGATACCTTTTCAAAGCATTCATTACAATCCTGTTCGTTCTGCCGTGAAATGCGGCGTTTATAATTCGTTAATAGAGCTCCGATTTAAATATTAATGCTTTAGAAATCCGAATCCGACCACATGAAAATCAACGGTGCAAATAAACTAGATTGCAAAATTTCAAAGAGATAAGAGACACAGAAAAAATATTCGACCTTGTTGCGTAACATTGTTGAGGTGAGAATGAAAACTGATATTTGCGTCGTTTAAAGAAGATTAGTTTGTAAAAATTTTATTACAAATAAAAACGAATAAAATAGCTGTGATTAAAAAATTGGCTACTTTTTAGGAAATAAACTTGAAGGGTAGGATTTTTATTGCCAAATTGATGTTAAAAATTTAATATGGCAATTATTTATTCACTTAAAAGAAGTCACGTTAAGGTTAACTTTCCGGGCGGGCTACATATTTAATTAGCTGAACAATTCGAGTAACTAAATGTAGTTTTGACTGCACGCGACTCTCCTAATTAGTAGATTCAACGGAACTTTCTTGTTAGTGCAAAAGCAAATAATATCAGTTGAATCCGGTTTCAGAGAAGCCATTTCGAAACAAAAATATCGGGAAATGTGCGATAAGCCCTGAGTGAAACACTATAGCGATACTACGATTTTAGAACTAATAACAATATATAATAACAGTTGAAATGCAAGTTGGCGCGAAAGAAGTGATTACTTTTTTTTATTCTGGATTTACTGTTCTTTAATAAATTATTATTATTGATTACAAAAATTATTTTATTCATTTCCAAAAATCAGAGTTAACTTCGCGTTATTGAAATGGATTGGGGATTTAAATATAAAATTGTTTCTATTGTTCTAAGTCTATTACTTTCTTTTACACCGTCCCATATTATTTAACACGTTAGAAAATGAATGCAGAACTTTTTGGGTTTGAATTCATGAATTGTTCTTAAATAATGACTTAATGATAAGAATTAATTTTAATGTGTCTAACTTGGAATAGATGTCGGCTCGTTGCTCCCAAAAGAATTTTAAAAACTATGTTTGCATGTACGACATAAAAAATTTGAATTTTTCACCTCGACTGCTTGGACTTTTTTGTTTCAAAAGAGAATTCACAACATTCAAAGTTTATTTTCTAATTATACAAATCTAAAATTCAATTCCTATTAGGCATAGAAATATTAATTGCTCTCTGTAATATTGAGGTTTTTCTGACTACTTTTACCTTTTTAAAAGCTGTAATTAAAAAAGCGCTCTATACATTCTTGTGCAACAACGATTAAAAAAAAGAGAGAGAGAAACTGAAAAATTTAATCTTATTAAGGTATGCAACGTGCCAAGTGTTATAAATAATAAAATAGAAATCTTATCGCAACGTTCATAATATTTGAATTAATTTAATGTATCATGTGATATTTCCAAAAATTCAAAGATTCATTCCACAACCATTAACATATTGAACGCCATCGATACTTGACTTGTTTTATTATTTTTACTGAAGTCAAACTTTTTTTATTAAAATTTCACCTTTACAGAGCAGAAATCTTGAAGACCGAAGTAGATATCTAGTTAGGGAGGTTTTAACTTTTCTGTGCCAATATTTAAATATTTAATGTGTAAGAAAATTGTTAAATATTAAAATCATATGAATTACAATTTTAAAATCATATGAAATTTCATTGAATTCGACATCGTCGTTCATCTATTACCTCCATGGCTTTAACGTGTTAAAAAAAATTCCTCAGATTTCAACCATCAAACAGATGTTTCCTTACTTCAAATTCAAATAAAATTCTTAAAATTCCTAACTGTACAATACGCGTAATTGAAAAAAATAACGATAAAAATAGCAGGTAATACTTCTATTTATCATCGACACAAGACAAATTACCCGAGAGGAAAGGCCATCACCGAATCACCCTAATCTCCTCGACGATATTGGATTCAGGAAGAAGTGAGCGATATATCACGAAAAATCAAATTCCAGGATGTTATGTGAGAAATAGAAGCCATTGGCAACGTCCACCGTGAGCCCCTTTCAAAATAACCGGGCTGTAAACAGTGAAAATGACGATGCGAAGGGGTGTGCTTAATTGACAATGTCCCGATAGCAGAACAAGCCGACCCCAAAATCCACCCTCTAAGCATCGAACGAGGGGTTAGCTATGTCCTTTCAGCCCCTCGAGCATTTTTACATCTGCCTTCGTATTTTACAACCTCGGCTCGATTAACCTTTCGTCTTATTTAAATATAATTCTCCTTTGCCACAGAGTTCTTTATTAACCTCGAATCATTGGCTGGAAAAATTACACGGTGAGCTACTAAATTGTCCGGTACAGCAACGGATACTTGGTAACAATTTCAGTTTGGTATACTTGTATTTAGTTGGAAATACGAATCATTGTATGTTCCTACCAAACAGCAGAATTTATAACTTTCTTTTTACTTGTATCGTTGCAATATCGCATTCCTATTTGTAATGTAGCAGTTCTAATAAAAATGAATGTAAATAGCTTGTTTTAAAGAAATTTTCGAGATCAAACATAAATATTGGTGTCTTTAGCAATATCTTATGTCTAATATAAATATACAGGTATATTTATATAATAAATATTAGTCTTGATTTTGATAGTAGACTTCTGAATTCATCGAAGGAGTAAAAATATGAAATATGTAGGATAATAAAGATATTATATAATAAAATATTATAAAAGTGGAAGATTAAAGATAAATTAACATATAAGTTATATTTCAATATTAAAATACAATATTATTAAGTACTGTATGTACTTATATTTCAAGCAATAATTTCACGTTACTTTATAGAAATATGAATTATTTTAACATAGTGTAATTTTTAAAATTTTAACAAAGTGAAAGTTATTTTTGGTGATAGTATTGTTCTACATTTATTGCCAAAAATAGATAATTTGAGTTGCAAATTGTTAAACGGAGTTAGATTATTATCGTTTAGGTAACCATTCATTTTATTTTTCTTCAGAGATATTCCAGACTTCAAAACAAGTAGAACTTGCTTGGGAAAAAGTTGAATGAATTTGGAGAGTCGAGAAGTATTTCAGATGGTAAACTGGTTTAACTTTTGCACCGTTGTATGTGTGATACGAGGTCTTGCATTATCGTGAAGAATTATGACAGGCTCATGAGGTATCCATTTCTCAAGCTTTTTTCCCTCGATCAAAAAGAGACGATTGATAAAATGTAGAGGACACGCGCCAAGGTCTCGTGCAAAATCTCTAACTATTTTGGATGGATCAGTTTCCACTAGTGTCTTTATATCATGATAAATTGATGCTCAAGGCCTACCCTCGTTTTTCATGTTTTCCTTTCCATCGAACATTTTCTGAATACCATGTTTGAGCTCTTATTCAGTATTTTTACGGAAAATATTATGATTTCATTTTTAATTAAACATATTTATTAATTAAACGTGGAGTACGTTGGTTAGACGTACAATCCAAATATAATTAAGAATTTTGGAAAATAATAGAATGAATATACCTTTATAAGGTACCTTTAAAAGATATTAAATTTTTCTTCATCGGCAGAAGTTCTACCGGAGGCCATGTGATAATTAGACATTCCCAGAATAATTAGAAGTGACATCATTTTCTCTAATGTAAATTAAATGTTTTATTTAATGTCAAATTATTGCACATTTAACGAAGGAATAATATTTTTATCAATAAATACATTGTTAACTGTACTGTTATTTAACAATTATATTAATACACGGAGATTTCAAAAATTGAAAGTAGAAAAATGGTGGTATTTCATTTTCCTACATATTGCGGTTAATTAAAATATAAAAATAAAGGTAGAAATATATGTCTGTCAGCTTAACTTTTGCAAGAAGTCATATTAGCATTGACTTTTGATAAAATTATATCGGACATTTTCTTCAAACAAACAGAAGGATATCGTTATTAAAACTTTTTCGATTCAATCAAAATTCGATTACAAGTTGTTTTCAATAGGAATTCCTATTAAACTGCTGATTAGGAAATTTCTCATTATAATCGATAAACTTGATTAGATAGCAGTACTTGATAACTTATGACTTTAAAGATCTAATGATAAGAATCTTCAAAATGACAAATATGAAAATACAATTCAAACAGTGCATTTCTAAAATTACTGAATTATCTAAAAAAATTTGACAACAATATATATTATAAAATGTAAAAAATTGAATAAAGAAATACATTAGATTCCTATGTTACTTTACAATATGAAATATCTTTTCCAAAATCGAAAATTTTAACGTTATTCCTTATACAATATTCGAAATATGTTTTAAAATATCTTGCATAGAATTTCAAACTCAATTATCATTTTTTTCTGTTTTAAATAAAGAGCGGTAAGATCGTTCCAATTATTTTTCCTGCTTATGCGGTATTATTCGTTGAGGCATGAGAAAAGTTTGAGTTTTAACTTAAATAGGCCAGCAAAAAACATGAAAATAGAATTTTCAGCAAACAGTAACAATTGTGCTAACGAGTCCATCATTATGCCATTTTAAACGTGATAACTAGGCTACCACTTACATAATCGTAACCTTGTTATAAAAAAAAATTTCAGCTACTTTTTAAACTGCTGTAATGTATTTGCATTGTCAGTAAACACGCACTACAAATAACATATTACAAAAAACATTCTCGTCGTTATTTAAAACAAACTGCATCCTCATGTTTCCTCTTACATTTATACAATTCACCTAAATTTTATAAACTCAACGACAGATTTCAAAATCATACATTATCAACTAAAACAAAGAGATAACAAATAAATTTAAACGTTACCTTTAATACTAGAACCATCTGCGTTAAATCTCTTATATTTACAAATATTAAATATAAATTTTTAAAAAGGGAGAATTAAAAGACAGAAAAGATGGTTGATTTCGAAATTTATGTTTTTTTTTTTAAATAGACGTAACGTATCTATTCTACAACTCTCCTATAAACTTGAAGAATTTTTGGAAAAAATTGTGTACCAGTCATTTTGACAAGTTTGGTAAAAAAAATGATTAATATTCTTCGAAATCTGTCTATAAAAACTATCTATCTATAAATTGATTAATATACTTAAAAATCTTTCGCCGAGCCTTATATTACACCTTCAATATTTCTGCTGGAAAGCTAATACGATTTATGCCCTCCCTCCCTGATCCAATTATTCGCGACAGTATTTTACAGCGAAGCAATTAACCGGCAAAACAATTTTCTCAATAACAAATTACCTTGTAAACACGTCAATAAATTCAGTCAAGCAATATTATGTATACAATTACCGTAGAATTAGAAATGTCACGCAATCAGATAAACATTTTTTAATTCAAAAAAAAAGAAGGAAAAAGAGTCGTTTCACATCCTGGGCATAAAAGTTGGTGCATTGTATGCATATATTCGCATACTCGAGCATTACCGTAAAGTGCATATTACAGGCAACGTAAAAACGCAATGACCGCAACATAATCTCACTTTTGCTCGAAACTGTCCTGAGTCCGTACGCTATTTCCGGTTGTCAGGCAATGCCGCGGCTGCAACGGTCTCGTCGATGCAATTAATATCGCAGGACGTTGAGTTACGGAAAGCAAAACAAATCCACGAATCAAAGGCATAGTCACAAAAGGAAGGGATCGTTAAATAAGAAGTCATTAGCATATCATTAGCATAATACAAGGTGAATTTGATTTCGAGTACACGAATGTTCCTTGCGCCTCCAACGTTTTATACTGTACCATGATATATTGCGATAATAAACGTGTTATCGCGAATACGATAATCGAGTTATTATAACGTGGAATTAATTATATTTAAACTTACTTTCGTGTTATCACGAGCCCATTGCGGCCGAGCCGCAATCACGAACATTACGTCAGCAACGTTTCCCTGAATTAGCATAGTGCAAGTATCCCCATAGAGACAAAAAAGTGAAGCCAGAATGCAGTGTACGAGAGAAAGAGAAATGAAAAATACGGAAAAACAAAGGTGTACACAGATATGTCAGAGTGGGAACGATAAGACCGAAATAGTAGAGGAGTCATTTGTTACTAGCGACGGTCAGCAGAGTAGAAACTGTTTTTCCTGTTAAGTTTACACACGTTGCACCACCATGAATTTCTCGTCCACAAGCTGACAAGAGGAACTGAGAATAAAGTTAAGAGTTACTTCAACAAATATGCACTGTTGCTCTCTAGCGGAAAGAAATTTCTTTTTAATTTCCTATTTCACCAAAACCTACGTTTTATAAGTGTAATGGGTACACTATGGCTTGCGGACCAGATGTGGTCCCCTTAGTGGTTCTATTCGACCTTAACTTTAACCCCTTGTCGTACAATTTCTTTTGTGACTGCGTACGTAATAACTCGGAATTAATTCCTGAAATAAAAAATTCTCCCTAATTTCTGATAGACATAATTTGTGTATATAATTCATTGATATTTTCAACTTAATACGTTCACTGCTATGGGGGTCACTGGTGACCGGCGGTGTTAAATTTAATGAAATTTCACATAACTTTTCAATTGTAATATTTACAAATTTTCTAACGCATTAAATATTTAATTTATAATGGTATTACTACAGAAAAATTAATTGAAAATAAAGTTAATGAAGACGATTCCAGTGCCCAGAGCTCCCAATGGATGGAGCAGCGTCGGCATAGGCGATTGGCCCATTCCGATCGCGTATAGTTTATGGTGGATCTAACGCACCAGCACTTGTCCTCTTTTGTTCGCTGCATGGGTATAGACGTGACTATGAAATGTATTTAATCTTTACGTTACCGAAATATATAATATCGTTTTCTCCTATTAATTAACTCGCAACTTATTTATAACCACAACAGTTAATATTTAAGAATTTTCTAACTCATTCAGTAGTTAAATACTATCGTCTAAAAGATGAAATCATCCTGAATATATACGTATTTGTGTCTTTAAAGTTTCTGCTTTACAAATATGGGATTTTAACACCTTACCCTATGATTTCTCTTATGACTGTGAACGTAATAAATGAAATAAAAATTTCTCACCGATTTCTGATATTTTGTCTAACTGAACACAGTATTAATAGTATAGAAGTGACTTGGCCGTTAGGTGGCCAACTAATTTCCAATTTAACAGTTTTTGGAAGACTTCAAAATTTCTTGTGCCATTTAAGGCATCACGAGTGTTGTTGTAGGCTGAAGGGTTAATGGAAAAATGATTACTACAGTAGAAATGATAAAACGACCGAAATCTCAGTAACATTCAGCATGTTAATATGTAGTATTAGGAAATTTTCAAAATTTCTTATGTATAGTATCACGAATATTATTCATTATTTTAGAACAAGGAGTCGAAACAATACTATAGAATTTTGGGATTTCAATGTTTTAAGAAACTAATATTTTGTAGGGTGCTAGAGTTTTATAACACACTACATTAGCCCGCCAAAATGTTATCTTTCTATTTTGACCTACTCCTAAGTTTTCCTATCACTGCTCCATAGCATCATGCCTTACTTGCTAACTCGTGAAACGGCCGTTATTAACGTCGCTTCAACGATAACTGGCCATTGACCGAATCTTAATCGCCCTACGTTTCGAATCTTATCTCACTCGAAGGCATAAGTCGTAACCTGCCTTGCGATTGTCGTAACTATTCTCCGCTTGTACTCGTTGATTTCCTTTCTCTCGATACTTACGACCGACGGGGATTATAATTATGCGGTTTGTTGTTGTCGCTTTTTTTTATTGAGCTTATAGTTACGCTAATAAGGAAATAAGCGTTGCCAGAGGGAACAAGCGAGGGTATGCTCTTACTTGAAACATGCTTCAGCTGAGATTAGGAAGTAATCTTGGGTCGTTTAGAATATCTTTATACATGTTTGCTGTGTTGACAATTGGAATGAGTGAAAAGCTGATGACAGCGTCGATTGGGAAGAGATAATGTAAGGAAGAAATTGAAATAGTAATAAGATAATTATGTTGGAGATATATCTAATAATGTTTGAATGGAGGTTCGAATGAGAATGATTGTTTTTATTAACCCCTTGACGTACTATAACGAGTGATACTCGTGATGCAATAAATTGGAAAGGAAATTTTCAAGTTTTACAAAACCTATTCAACTGAAAATGTCAGTGAGATGCGACATGATAAAATTATTTCTATAATATTAATATTACCTTAACACTAGAATTACCAAGCCAGTTAAAATGACTGGTACACAATTTTTTCCAAAAATTCTAAGGGTTTATGAGAGAGCCGTAGAATAAATATTCTTCGTCCATCTTATAAAATAATAATTAGTTAATTTTCCTTGCTTTAAGGTACATATTTAACATGTTTAAATGTAATAGATTTCACGCTGGTAAATCTAGTGTTAAATTATATAAATAATACATGTCAAGAATCACTGATCAACTTTTATTTTACTAATTTAACCCTTTGCGGACGGAGACATTTTTGAATATGGACAGTTAATCATTTATTCGGTGGTCCAAAACTACCTTTTTATCAGAAATTTGGGTTATTAGTGTGTATAAAATATAAATTACTCCACTTATAATCATATCTCACCGGTTGTATTTCAATTTTTGAATCTTAAGCGTGTATACATACGATGATAAATTATAATAGCATTTTTCCTCAGACCGCATATATGCGTCGCTAGTCCGCAAAGGGTTAATTCTGATTTATTGTGATGGCAGTCACAAAGTAAATGGCACGGCAAGGGGTTAACAGAAGTGAACAAAAGGTTTAAAGTTAAAAAAAATTACAGTGTGAGGATGATTGATTGTTTTTATCAACAGAAATTAAGGAAAGGTTTAAAATTAATAAAAGTAAACTGTGCGAGTGATTGCTTTTATTAACAGAATTTAACCCTCTATGGGCCCCTGTGACTTTGAGGTAACACAGGACACATCTAAGCTTCTATTCTTCATAGTCAAATTTTCAACTTTGTCAAATATTATAATTCAACTGGTAAAAATCATAAAATAAGTTGCAATTCAAAATGTAAAATTCAGGTTTAATTCATCATTCAAGATATTATTTTCATTATTTTCCAATTATGGTACTGTCAAACTGATCTTCAGACACCACAAAAAATTCGAGCTATAGACGGTTAAGAAAAGGTTTAAAATTAATAAAATTGAAATTAATGAAAGATTTAGCTACTTCCAACATTGCAATTATAATCCTAATGAAACAGCATTACGAATATTAAACACAATATTTTAAGTCGTTCATAATAACTAGACTCCGGATGTTTATGCAAATTTCAAATTCAACAAATGCAGTTAAGACAAGAGAACCTATTTAGGGATTTGTTGCACTCGATAAATGTTACAACGAATACCATACTTTGGATATTTCGGATATATTTTTATATTATGTTCGTTTTGTGTATTTTAGCCGTATTCATTTTGTCATAAATGCATAAATATCCGGAGTCTAATAATAACTGTTTATAAGAAAAAAAGAACAACGAAATAATTCAAGAAAAGTGTCATCTTCAGTGTTAAACCGTAGAATCAATTGTAGACTATTCAAAGCAAGTGACACGGCATGTTTCCAGGTTATAATGAGTGTTTACAACTCTCCCTTGTCAAATAATTCATTTGCCCTACTGCAAATATCTAAATGAGATTCTACGCTATTACGTCTTTCACAGCAAAACACAAATCTCTACTTAACACGTGCAATCTGTGTCACATCTCTGAAGCAAATAAATCTGCGACCGCATTTCCTCGCCGACCCACAGACATACCTTGAAAATCGCGTTGCTTAAATAAATAAGGCCAAACTGGTTACCTAACACGTATAACGCTACATGAAACAAACACAAGTGGAAGCACGAGGACTCAGTCTGATTGTGAGACACTTAAACGGTAGTCCAAAGCTTGAATACCTTTACAATAACTTCCTGAGAATTTTTCCCATGCTAGCTAGAAGTACACACTACAATCTTCAACGTTTTAACATTTATCTTCAACTGTAGGCTTCCAGGAAAAATATTTAACGAGACAAATTTAACTCTTTCGATATTATCGGTGATTATAATGTGGTGTAATATTACATGTCAATGCCCTTACAGCGACTTCTTCCCTTAAATGCGTGACCTAGAGAGAAATGGGGGAGATCATCTTAAAAGGTTGCGTCTCAGGATGGATAAAAGACAGTTGAGTTTTAGGGAAACTGTTAGACGTACAATTTTTTTAGACACCCTTAGATACATTTGATTAATTAGTTATTTAGTATTTGCTTTTGTATTCTATATATTTCATGTATTCAATATAATAGGTTGTTCGGAATGTTATTTCGTTTTTTTCGGTAAAAATGAAAGACGATTTTCTTGTAGTCCATAAATATTTTACTGAATTATATATTCTCCATTTTGTTCCAATAGGTTTTGTCATTTTTCTAGCAGTAGCATGATTCCACGCTCATAAAAGTTTTGATTTTTGCTGAGAAAAAACTGATCCAAGCCATTTTTGACGTCCTCATTCGAAGTAAAGGTTTTGCCGTTCAAAAATTTTGTAAACCAATTTTGGCACCGGCGCTCTGTTAATGCGTCTTCTCCATACATATCGAATAACTTTTTTCTTGCTTGAACAGCATTTTTATTTTTTCCATAGTAAAAAGGTAAAATATGCCGATAATTCTGCTTTCGACTCTCCATCTTTAATGGGGCACCAAACAAAAACTATTGTATAGAATCAAACGAATTTTTTCATGTACAAGCGTTGCTATATGAACTGTTAAAATATATAATGGCAATGCGAATTAAGTGTGAAGCTGGCTGTGAAAAAATGTAATTATATCCTCCGTTGGGAGAAAACGAAATTACTTTCCGAACAACCTAATATATATCTTATTTATTTATATTATATCCTTAGTGTGTTTTGTGTATTCCTTATTCCTGACATTTAGTTTCTTTTTTTACTTTATCCACGCCTACACCTTAGTGATATAAAATCCTCCTTAGTTTTATTTCACCGAATCCTACAATACTATAATAATTACTTATTGGATAATTGCTCTATTCTACCGGAATCTATAATTATTCATCACTAAACGACTATTCTGTCGTGTTGATGACTATGGTCACTCGTCAGAATTTTGTATTTTTTAGATTTTCTAGATTTATAGGTGTTAAATCTGTTATGGATAAATTCTTCTCCATAAATTTTAGAACTCTTTATAAAAAAAAATAAGAAACCATCGATTTAACCCTTTGTGGTCCGAATTATTTCATTGATATTGGTAGTGAGCTAACTTAATTTCACAATATTTTTTATCATTAGTTATTCATTTTTAAACGTTACATCAATAATTATAGGTATTGTCGGATATTTAGGTAATATTACAAAATAATTGTGAAATTAGAAAGTCGATATTAAATTGTCAGAAAATAAAATGAAGTGAAAATCTATGTCGAGCAATGCTCGTCATAGGACTGCAAAAAGTTAACGGTTTCCATAGATCTAATGTTAAACTTTCAGTCAAAGACTGCACAGTTCTTTATATCCAGGGTTTTCGATATCTTCTGCATTTCAATTATATGGGGCTTTGTCATGGTTATTACGGAAATAACAATATTTACATTGTGTTATAAAGTATCCCCTTTACAATAGTACTATATTCAGGATTTGAGAATATGTACAGTGGTTGTATAGTGGCGGAAGACAGAGCTGTGTTCAGGTGTTAAATATACAAAAACAAACAATTAAATCAAAAAGCTATAGTGTCGACGAAGATAGAGAGCATGGGACTTTCAAGCACTAAATCCGATCTCGAATTCCCTTGCCGTCACCTTAGGGAAATTTGTCTACGTGAGATGTATAGCACAACCTAAAAGGGGTTATGGTGGCGATGGGGATAAAGGCTCGGATTCCCAAATAGCGACCCCGTATTCGAATCCTTTTGGCGTAACCATTGGGACATTTTTCTACGTGATGTGTATATTATAGTGTAGATGGTAATCGAATCGACCTAACATTTTCCACACAGCAATAAAACGGTCGAAACTAGGGAAAATATTTGACTCGAAGATGTAAAATCATACGATGCAATTTAATAATATAAGTCTAAAGCAAGCATTTTTATTCTTCTATTAAGTTTGCCCACTTGCAAAGAACCATATCTCTGGCCCACACTATTAGAAAATTTATTTGGTAACTTTTTATGTATAATCTCTCTCATTACTTTTCTAATAGGATACTAAAGATAACTTGAAACAAGTGTCACATCTTTGAAGCGGTTAATTATTACCAAAAAATGTTTAATTTTAAATTGTAATTTATTTTATAAAAGATTTGTAATTTTAAGTAAATCCTTGGAAAGATAAACGTGTCGGTCAAAGAGAAAAATGTAGAGATAAACAATATTTACGTGAAGAGACTAAAGTGGCAACGAGAATATGGAGTCTCGGACTCCAAAATGATGACACAAGTTCAAATCCCCTCGCCGTCATCTCAGAGAAACTTGCCTACCTACGTGAGATTATATGTCATAGTCCTGCTGGTTCGAAACCCATTTAAAGGGTGCTCCGGAAATAGGTGCCTAAACTCTAAGTGCATACTCTACTTACCATAAGGATGAAAAAGAAACCGAGGACACAACTACAACAACGTTTCTTTTGTTCCAAGTTATAAACACTTTTCACTTGATAAGACTACTCATGAAATTTGAACTTAAAAGTACCCTTAACATTTCCTTCCTACTGCAAGTGAATACTGATACTTTATACAATAAAATGAATCGACTTGGAGTTGAAATTAATGTATACTGCACATAGAAATTAGGGGATATTTCAAAATTAATATGAAATGTTTAAAAAAAATCGTTTGATCTTATTTTTATCAAATGAGAGCAACAGAAAAGCAAACGACCTGACAAAAAAGAAAGTGAAATAGATAAGAGTGCCAAAACACTATAAGCGACAGAAAAATGGCAGAGCTCTTTTAAGGTCACAGAACGTGCAGATACTTCAATATTTTCGAAAAATCGCCTAATTTTTGTGAGCGGCGTATATTGCTATAGCTAATATGAAACGTATAAAATTCTTTAACAAAGAATTTTTGCCAATTACTGTCATAAATGAAAGAGGTTTTTAATGCTGGAAATCATTTGAAGCGCAGACTTATTGTTTTACATCTTAAAGGTCGATAATATGCACATTAATCCTTTGCAGTCCTATGCCAAGCTGTATGTATGTATGTACATGACATAGCTTTTCACTTTATTTTCTGGCAATTTAACACTTTGAAGCACAGGAATTCACAAAATAAAATGACCCATATTGCTCATACACTTTTTTTTGTTTTAAGTGAAGAAAGTTCGTTTATGTTTATTGACAAAGTTATATAATGATATCAATTTTTGAGGTGGGACGAAAAATGTCCCACCATGCATCTTCACTCATCAAAGAAGTGGGACACTTTAATCCCACTGTGCCTCAAAGAGTTAATATCGCCTTTCCAGTTTCATAATGATTTTGCAATATCACCCAAATATCCGTCAGTAGCTATAGTTATTGTTATCATTATAAAAAAAATAATAATCAATGAAAGACGATGTCAAATTAATTTTATTTCGCTTAGTATAACATGAACGAAATAATTCATACCGCAAAGGTTAAAGAATTGATCCTCATATCTCCTTTTATAAAACATCCTGTATGATAGTAGAAAATATAAATCAAAATAAAGAAAGCAATGTGTTATCTTGTTTGACAAGCTCTTTTTTGCAAAGAATACTTTGCGTTGTTGTAATATGATGTAAAAAAAAACGATGTAATATACGATGTTAAATAAGTCTTTTCAACTGAGAAGTCACGTTGTCTGTGTCGGTTAGGAAGTTAACATACATAAAATATACGAAGCAGAGATTCAACAACGTCTTGAAGAGCGGAATGAAGAGTTTCAGAAATCTCGCGATAAAAGTTGGCAAAAGGGAAATTATCAATTCATAGAATGCAAATGCATGCCACATTACGAATCTTATCTAACTCGACAACATGAATCGTGACCCGGCTTATAATTTCCGTAATGACTTCTTATCAGGAGTGATGACATCGTCTATCTTTTTAATCGCAGGCTAAAATGAAATTACACTTTCCTTTGTTCCTTGCCAAATAAGATAATTTCAAGTTCTATAAATGTTATATATAAAAGTAATTTATATTATATTATGAAACTTTAAAAAAAAGGAGAACCTTGCAAAGTTTATCATTTATTTCGATTTTTCTCGTTGTAAATTTTAATTTCGATAAGATAAAGCATCAAGTAAGTTATTAATTAACAAAAGACAAATACACCGAAACTGTTATCTCGGACGAAAAATGAAGTGCAAACCGAGTTATAATATTTAAACGACTCCTCTGAAATGATACGACATCCACGTTTCTTTTTTTTTTAAAGATTCATAATATAAATTACCTTTTGTTAAAATTTCATTTATTCATTCAAAGCTTAGAGTTTTGCATGTAAAACGAGAATAAATTTTTGTACAAAGTCCCAGAAGTTTTATACTTGTCAGAAGTAGAGAAAAATGATTAATAAAAGACAAATGCGTGCTAGGTTTCTAGCCTTATCAGATAAACTGGAAGGAATGAGTCATAAACTGGTTTACGATTTCGGTAAATTGTTCCTCATCGAGGACGACACGTAATACATTCCTTTCCTCTGTAACTTCTCGTGGAAGCAACGTGAAAACACAAGTCTATTGTTCTTTTGCATCGTGAATATTAAGAGGGACAAAGATCATCTTCGGACACGCGGAAGTCAGATAAAAATCTTTCATTAATGTGACACATAAGAAGCATACGCTCTCAATCTTATCTCGCTGAAAGGAAGTGGTGTATGAATCAATGATTTTTCAAAGTATTCTACAAATATTCTTCATGTAGTCATTTTATTGTATTATTATTTTGTGGATAAGTAGCCGTTAACTTTTTCATCAGTCGTTAACTTTTTCGTCAGTATGAAACGAAAATGATTGCTATTACGCTGATTAATGTAAAGAGTGATAATATTTTAATAAAAATATTTGTCAATATGATAATTTGTCGATAATTGAAAGATTACTTTTCATTTATAATTAAATATCAGTAGCATGAGTAATTGATATGACACTGATAAGTGCAAAAACTATCTAATATGTATTTAATTAATAAAAATCAATTTTAATATTAACTCAATAATATTTAGAGTAGGACGTCAATCGATAACGTTAAATGATAGTATTACACTGATTAACGGAAGAGATGACGTTATTTTATTTAAAAATTAAGGGAAGACATTCACAGTGCAGAAAATGTATTAAAATTTCTTTCCAATATTTAAGCTAATTCATTACAAATAATAAAGTTCGACGTGTCGATGTAATATATTATATTAAGCATTCACATTTTATTATACAATGAGCACTTCTTAAAATGCTGATCAAAAACCTCATAAAATATTAATACCATAAACCGTAGACGTTTTACAAAAACTACGTCTACCAACACGATTAAAATAACCAGTTTACAAATTTTTGAAAAAATAAAGGATGTTAAGAAAAGATAAAAAATTCATGTTTTCTTCCCCTTTTGACCCTTTTATTACAAACTATTTGCCTGTCTAACTAAGATAAATTGATCACCGATTATTTCAGAAATAATAATGAATACATCGTATCATTTTATTTCAATGCAAAAAGAAACGAAAAATTTCATTTTGAGAAATACTTTTTTCGTAGTAAAAGTAGTCATCGAGATTTATAGGCATGTCAAACGAGTCGTTTCCCGGCGAAATTGAGACATTAAAACACTCGTAATCTCTTCTTAACCCTTTCAAGCATTATGATTACAACGTGATTACAATTTTACGGCAGGAATGTACACCACTCTGATGTATACTGCAAATTGCAACAACTTTTTTCGAAAACGATTTCTTTCTAGCGATGCAGGTTTATCCGGATAAAACACTTTATGAGCGGGAATGATGTTAACGAGTTTTTCTATAAATCCGATGAAAATGTAACGATCATTGCCAGTGAGCATGTATGGACACAGGTGGATATTATTAACGAATATCTAATCCATTGAAATTAAATGGACTGAATATAATTAATGTGCTATTCTCCACATAAAATATCCATTCACTACGATTCTAGATTTCTCAATTATTAAGAGTTTTTCATACTAATTGTAATGAAAATTCGGAATTGAAAATTTAATTGTTACGTAACGCCACTGATGTTTGCTTCCAACGAAGTCGTTTTTGAAAATTCATAAATTGACATTTATTATAATGCAAGAGGTATAATTATAATTATTAAAATATCGAAATTTATATCTCGACAAAATTACAATACGGAATATAAAGCATGCTCTTTGAAAAAGAATTGTATTGTTGCTTTAAATTGGCTTAATTTGCAGTATGATTAACAAAATTTCAATTTAATATTTTTTACTGTTAATTCAGTATTATTCGTTGGGCGGAAGTTATGAATGAAATGTTGACTGAAGATATGATACATTGATAAGAATATTATTGCTTTAAAATTCTTGTTTAAAAAAATTGCTTCGAAATTCAAAAGAATGGTCTATTCCTATGGAATTAGATTGGGATTTTTTTCCACGAAATTCAGTCGCGATTGATTTAAAGGTACACTGAAAAACGTGATTCGTTTTAACTGGAAATATACATTTCCGAATTAAATTGAGCAATATGTCAGAGTGCAACTTTGTTCTGTCGCAAACGTTATCCTCTCCACGAATCCATTGAAAGTTTTCTCATACGTGGAAAATCAGAAATTCGATTGAGTTTCTAGATATCAATTTTGATCAATTAATTACTTATCTTGTAGCAAAATGAAAAGCGAGCCTTTTAAGAGTATTAAAATATGGTTGAATTTCATTAAACAGGAATTAATGAAGAATTATGTAACAATGAATAAAACATTCGCTGAGGTAATTACAACAATTTATTACAAAGTTAAAACACTTTTTTCCAAACCATATTACCATTATTACGAATGAAATAATTATGAGGAATATTTAATTTACAAAACTAACAATTGACTGTACTTCTACGTCACAAAAAATTATTTGCCAATTTGTGATTTTTTTTAAATAAGCAGAATAGATATCCAAATAAAATTTTAATCTAAGTTAAATAAACATTTTTAGCACGAACTTTACATTTTGCTCGTTTAACTCGAGAATATCGATTCACAAGATATATGAGCTTTACTCAAAACCTGCATTTTACTTGCAATTCAAAATTATAAATAACTAACTACTTACCATTGATATTGAAAAAAGTTGATACTCCTATTAAAGCGAACCAGAATTTTTTTCATGATATGAAAAGCATCAATTTAAAATATCTTATATAATGCAAGAAAATATTTATCTGCGTCAAGCAAAGTCTACTTTTTAAACTAATGTCAATAGTAGATAATTAAAGATTTAAACTTGAATTGTAAGTAAAATTGTCCTATTCTTAATTAACTCTCGTTAAATTTCTCTGATATCATTTTCACTTTCAATTTTCTATTATTTCCAAAATTTATTGTAAAGCCTTGTATATTATACTATTTTCATACATTAAGGTACTGATGTCTGAATTTTTCAGGATTTTTGTTATCACACTTAAAATATATTGTAGCAAAACAGAAGAATGACAGTAAAAAATATTTTAAATTTTCAAAGGAGCTTTATGCTTTCTACCCCCCACATACGTTATTTTTCGTATACCAAGATCTTGCCAATCGATATGAATATTATCTTTGCCTCCGCTAGTTTTAAACACTTGCTAATACTCCATTCCTAATCCTCCATTAAACAATAATTTTCCCTGTATTCACCAATTTAAATGACAGTCTCAAGTAATAATATATTCAATTAATTTTCCCTTTACTTACCAATTTAGACAACAGTCTTAACTAATAATCTATTCCACAGTTTTCCCTTCATTTATCAATTTCTTTACGTATCCAAATTTATCAGCAAACAGAATACATCTATAACGAGCTGCAGCTTTTAAACAATTCAATACAGGCCTCAATCAACGAAAAGCCCAATTGACCAAATAAACAAATAACATGTTCAACTCAAAACAATAACATAAAGTCAGTGAATAAAGTTAAGTCCAACTCCACCAATCGTATACACATAAGTATCAATTTACTCGCGTGAATTCGACACCGAAACAGGCTACTAAATCCACAACCCAGAATCCATACAATACCCAATGGCGCAGATAAATTTCCAACGAGATGAAATTTAAGAGACTCACCTCTCCGTGCGTATCCCTGCGGCCATCCGGGGTGTTCTCAGGCAAGAAGTATAATCGCAAGGATGCCAACGGTTGATTCGGACCCCGGCTGTCCATCCACAGCAGCTGAAGCTCACCGATGCTGACGAGGTCGGCATCGCTCCAGAGTTTCGTCAGGAAGAAACTACCGAGACGAAGGACGCGACCGTTACCTATCCTCACGGCTTTGTAAAACGTATAAGGGCCGTGGCTGAAGCAAGCACCGCCCAGTAACTGAAAACATACATTTGCAACAACGTTAGTTACTGTAAAAGTCCGTATATAGATCTTCGCGTAAAACGATAAATATTAGGTTGGTGTAAACATAATTGCGGTTTCCATTATTAAAAGTTTTAAATAGTGATTTGAAGTTATTTTTCTTGTAATTAAATATACAGTAGAATCCCTCGAATGTTGCTCCCTCTAACGTTGTTCTCTCGCTAATGTTGACAGGATACTCCCTTTACTGTTACTTGCATTTTCCCCCACTTGGACTTTTTATTGCCCAATAGAATTTTAGTTTCGTGGCGCGTCATGTAAATTACGGATGTTTACATGAATCCTTCACTCAAGTTTCAATTCTGCGCATAGGGGAAAATAAGTCATGAAAAGTGGGGATAGAAGGGAGTGTCAACATTAGCGAATAATCCTGGTCCGAGTTGTCAACATTAGAGGGATTCTACTGTATATATAGCATACCATTTGAAAGCGTGAAGTTGGCTCTTTCGATATATGTTTATCATTTATTTTTGATTGTTCGCACGTGGCTATATTAGGTCAGAAAAGTAAGGGTGGAAAAGAAGCAAATTCGAGCGATATTATTGTACGAGTACAATTTGGGACCTAAAGCTGCGGAAATGCTCGTAGTATTAATAAAGCATTTGGCCAGGGAACTGTGACTGAGCGTACAGCTCAACATTTGTTTCACAAATTTCGTATAGGCGACAAAACGCATGCAGACGAAGAGGGTCGCGGACGCCCTTCTGTGATTGACAATGACGAATTAAAGGCAATTGTCGAAGAAGATCCACGCAAATCGTCTCGAGAGATTGCAGAGGTACTATATGTTAATATTTAGTAATAAAAAAACTAACTTCATAAATATTTCAAACTTTTAATAATGGAAACCGCAATTATTTTTGCACCAACCTAATAACTTACATGATTCTATATTACTAAAAACGTATTTTGACCCTCCTGTTCTATTCATTTATATCTCACATTCGTATTTCTTCCAGTCATAGCAACCCGGTGTAGAAAAATTCATATTTTAAGAAACATAAAATATATAATTAGGTAAAAGTAAATGTAAAGAATAGGCATAAATACATTGAATATCAAAAACTAATACTTATTGTTAGACACATAGTATGTGTTAAAATATAATTTCCATTTCGGTTCATGTACACCCGAGCGGAACAGCAGGGTTAAATATATTTATGAATAATAAGGAAACAGTGAACAGAATAAATGTTGTTTTAAATAACGGAATACATTAGAAGCAAGGCAAACTATAATTACAATATATTTCCACCGTCCTACTTCTTTTATTGTTTCGCATCAACATTCAACTTTTCAACAGTTAGAATGTTTTATTTTATTTTGTTTAATTACAACGTTTAGTTGTACAAATTTCCAAAATCTATCAGAATGAAAATATTAATGAAATGGGACACGATGATATTATTTTTATGATAATGTTACGTTAAATTATACGATATATGAAGAATTGCTGATCAATTTTTAGTTTAGCAATTAAATTCCTTAGACTTGACGCCAGGGTCTTTTTAGACCTACACTGATTGTAAGATTAAGTTTTGAATAAACTTGAAATTATATAAATTGCGGGCTTAAAATTGTATTATTTTGTACAATTAAAGTGATAGAGTGACTTTTGGAACACACTTTTTTGGTTGAAAGAAGACGAATCAAGCGAAGAAATTTTTCTAAAACCAGCAGGAACTCGTCATTTTGATTACCTCGGTAGTTCTATTGTTGATCATTTCAATAGAAATGCTCTTAGAATTGTGTAATTATTATACTTTTGGATGCCATTGCAATCAGTCGTTATTAATGAAACATTTTAAATATGGAAATTAAACATCTTGCCATGATACGATTGCATTATTCAAATCAGTATTGGGATAAGAAAGAACAGACAATACAATTTGAGCTGTAGATAGATTAAGGAAAAGATTTAAGTTTGTATTTTCCACTAACTAAAATTTTCTTAATTCTAAGAAGTAATATTATTAAAAATATAGGACTTTGATAATAATTAATATTTCTACAATGTAATTCATTAAGTCTAAATTTTTATCGTTTCAGAATCGATTATTTTAAAATTTTAACAATGAAAACATTGTTTTATTTAAATCAATACATTTACAATGTACATGTATACTATAAGAACGATTGATATTTCTCAAAGGAAAATTTAATTCCAGGAAATATACCTTAAGATATTCGCTACATTTTAAATTTACTACGGAAGTAATTATTTTTTATAAAACATACTTAAGCGATGAAATTAAAAAAGAATCTTATATTAAAATAAAGTAGACTTTAAATACAAGTATCCATCATAATTAACTGCTACAGACGATTACAGAATATTTGATGATATTACCAGGCCAAGATTGCTGAGGTTAATTAAAGCAAGAAAGACCAAAAAGTAGAACATAAAGCGAGCAAAATCTGCGTCTCAATTTATTGCCTTAAGTAGTTAATAACATATAAATTTATCACCCATCCAACGCAAATGAATTATAATGCAGTCTAAAGTAAAAAAAAAAGAAACATAAAATATACCATTCCAGGCAGCGATAAATTTTACTTTGCCATTTCCATTAAAGGCTTAATCGAATTCCCAGAGTATTAAAATGAAAATGTGAAGTAGGGTAACTTACTTTCCTCTGTTAAGCTATGTTTTATTGCGTAATATATTCGAATCGGTAGATATGTAAACAACCTAACTGTGTTCTTTTGAAAACTGAGATAGCACTGGAAAAGTGTGTTTTAAGGTAACTGTAGCGTTGATAAAGGGTACACGCTTATTCCACCGTAAATTCTATCTCTACGAGCTCGTTGAAATTTTTAACGGAAGAGAGAAGTTAGATTTTTCTCCCCTTTCGTCGAGGTTATGAAAAGTTACGATTTTTCATTTATTCCCGACCCCAAAAGAAAGAGAATTCGCGAAATAATATTGAAACGGGAAAATAATAAAATCGACTTTTATTATCATGATCACAAATTAACCGAAGCTTACCAATATTTTCTATGCATTTCGTGGAACTGCATTTAGCAGAAATTTCACGTCGCGAATATAAACCCAACAGAATTCAAAAACAGCGACAATTACAACGTAGCGACATCGAGTCTCTTTCAAATTGAATATTTTACGATACAAATTGCAAACCGTGGATTTTTTGATAAATATTTTTATTCGAGACAACAAAAAGAGAAATGTATATTTTCTTTCTCGAATCGTAAAAGATTACAAGATCGTGGAATCACGCGCCGTTTATTTTAAAATCAAATATTTCCATTCAGAATTCGCATGACTATTAAAATACCAGGGAAATTCCGAGAATAAAAACACGCGCTCGCTAATACCGTGGATCAAACTAAACGCACGTTACAACGTAATATTACGTGAAAAGAGAAAAACGAATAACTAGAAATAATCGATTTAAATTTTATTCATCTACAAAGAATAATTTTATCCCTTGTAACGTATAGTTAGCGGACGATTTCGTACGAATTTTGCGAAACTTTGAAAATTAACGCTTGCGGAATATTGCATAATTCCCGTAAGGTAGCTTTGTATTGCTAAAATTGTTTGTGAACTTTTAAAAATTCTACGTGCCGTCAAAACACTCTGGATAATGCTTAAGGGTCATTTTTTTCTTGTTAAAAAAAGGAGTAGTTGCAACAATTTTTAACGGATAGACAGAAAGATTAATTAATATTATATTATTTTAATTTTCTTCATTGAAGCAAAGTTATATTTTTATTTTGTTGTCAAAATAATTCTACGTGCCACTGATAAACTCTGCATAATTCTCGAGGGTCATTTTTTTTCCTCTTTAGAAAAAGTAATAGTTGTAATAGTACAAAACGGTTAGACAACAAGATTTATTAACATTATATTATTTTAATTATTTTTGTATTGTATTCTTGTATTAAAATATTCCTGTTTTTGGAGAACAAATTTTTATTACTCACTTTCTTTATTGAAGCAAAGTTATGTTCTTATTTGTAGACTGCGGATGTTTATGCAAATTTCGAATTTCACAAATGCAGGTGAGACACGAGAACCTATCTAGGGATTAATTGCACTCGATTTATATTACAACAAATACCATACTTTGGATATTTTAGATATATTTTTATATTATCTTCTTTTTGTATATTTTAGCCGTATCTAATTTGCCATAAATGCATAAAAATCCGCAGTCTACTTATTTGTTATTAACATACTTGCAATGAAAGGTAAAAGATCAGTTAATCCCCATTTGCATAAAGTTATTTAGATTAATCTATTCTCAGTGAGAACGATCTCTTACATAGTTTCCATTCACATACATACATACACATTTAAATTGAAAATTTGTAAGTAATTTCAATTTAATACCTTAATTATAATTAATTCAAATATTGAATTGAAAAAATGAAGAAGTTATTGAATTCAGATATATGTCTTTACAAAATGTAATGTTCTGCTCTGTCAGTAGAATTGAATAAAAATATGTGTATATCTTCAACATAAAGTTCACTGCTATTAATTAGTTGTCATTGTATATTGTTGAATCTATACATTTATTATGTGTTACTAGTGTTAAGTATTCAAATATTCGCGCCAGGACAGGGACGACCGGTGTAATCCGTGGACGACCGCCTTACCGGAAGGTCATGTTCTAGTAAATGTACTTCCGTTCTCCATCTCGTCTGAATCCAACTCATTGTAGCACGTTATTTTATCTAGCGCATATTTTGTATTAAGTAATAAAGTGAAACATTGGTGTTTGTTAAATACTGTTTTTTACACCACGGCAAAACCCTGCTCATTAACGATATATAGGTATACATATATATCTTCAGAAGTATTATTTCAGAAATCACATATAATATTTATACGTAGAAATATATATAACTTATATGCTGTAACATGAAGTTCTCATACTCGTAATCATTTTTGTACTTAAATATACTAAAAAACATTTTGTATTTTTTTAAGCCCCCTTTGATGGCCTTTTTTTCATATTTCCTTGTGATGCAAATGGGTTAAGATTTAGAAAAAAAAGAAGAATCAAGGAAAAAAACAGGCCGACGACACCGAGAAAATGTATTAAATTATGGGCCGTCGTAACGCAACATCCACCGTAGCGCATTATTACGACACGTAATTCCATAACAAAACCGCAAAACCCTGCGGGCGACGATAGGCCGTAATAGATACGCACCGAAAAAGCAAAAAGTCCTCAATCCGAACGCAGGAATACTTTAAAGGCCATCAGTTATCTCCCTGTGCGCTCATAAATCGTGCAATAATAAATGTTTACACGTACACGAGAGGAATGTATGATCATTTCGCGTAAGCACGTTGACACGATGGAAAATATCCCGTGCGAGTTGTTTGAAGTAGCGGAAAGGTTTTTGAAATTAACTTTTAAAATCATCATCCCCCGCTTAACGAGCAAGTTCTCCTTGAGGGACGCGAATGAATGTAGGGACAGCAAAAATCCAAGGCTACACCCTGCGTCGTGGGATTTAGGGTACACCGCAGAGTTAGCGCACGCACATGCGCAGAAGTAGACCACGTTAATGCACCGTGGTAAATGCGATACGCCGCTGGAAAGGAAGTAAATTTGTACGTTGAAAGTAACACGATGTTCTCGTACCTGCGATAAAAGAGCATTGCAAAATGTGTAGTAACAAATAGCATGGTTGGTTAGGTAGCGTAGAGAGGCCTTCTTAGCACTAAAACTACCAAACAGGTTAAAATGATCGATAACCAATTTTCTAAATTTTTCTAATTTCCAAAATTTACTAAATTAACCCTTTGACTGCGGACTGTTCTAAGTTGAAGCGGCTGCAGATGCGGTCGCTAGAGAATAAATACTTTTTCGTGCAATCTAAGATCATAGAAAATAATTAAAATCTTCGCTGGACGCATATTTGCGTCCATAATCTATATTGATGGCTTTCGCAGGGCGCATATTTGCGTCCATAGCTTATATCAGTGGCTTTCATAGGGCGCGTATTTGCGTCCATAGCCTATATTGATAGCTTTTGTAGAGCGCATATATGCGTCCATAGTCTATGTTGATAGCTTCCGCAGGGAGCATATTTCCGTCTACAGTCTCCACCGATAGATTTCGCAGAACGCATATTTGCGTCCATAGTCTACATTGATAGCTTTCGCAGGGCGCATATTTGCGTCCATAGCTTATATAAGTGGCTCTCATAGGGCGCGTATTTGCGTCTATAGCTTATATTGATAGCTTTTGTAGAGCGCATATTTGCGTCTACAGTCTACATCGCTGGATTTCGCAGAACGCATATTTGCGCCCATTGTCTATATTGATAGCTTTCGCAGAGCGCATATTTTCGTCCATAGTCCATATTGATAGTTTTCGCAAAACGCATCTGTACGTCCATAGCAATCGAAGGGTTAATAGGAGAACCGTACAATAAATATTGAATGTCTACCTTGTGAAACGAAACTGGCTTAATTGATCATCTTTGCCGCTTGAATAAAGTTTTTTAAAAGATCTTATTTAGTATAGTTCAATGTGTCAAATTTGACCCTGGTAGTTATAATGGTAAAATAAGACTCATTATAGAAGGATTTAGAAGGTTCTTATCGACTAACAGTAAGGCGAAGTTGAGTTCAAATGAGTTACATCAATGTGTTATTGTTATTCACAGTGAGAGAGTTTTTGACCGCAAAAGTACCAGTTAACAGTGTAATACAAATGGTTCACTGTGGTCTACGATAATAATTCAGCATTTCGACATGCATTTGTTCTGGGAGTTTTTAGATGTAGTCCGCCGTAGGCAGCCGATTTTATTACCTTGACGATATAACGATCAAAGTGAATTTAAGCTCCTGAGGCAATCGATATGCGATTATGATGAAGTGCAAGACGGAGATATCTTGTTCTTACGCAGTGTACTACGCTTTTTATTACGGTTGTTGAATGTAGTCGATAGATGATAATTCAGTCGTGTAATTTTCTCGATAAATTCCTTCTTGGTGAAGTTGTACATGTTCATTATGTTTCTTTTTTGTAATATAATTGGCCACATCTGTTATTTATTATTCTATTAATATCATTACAAGTGAAAATATGATGAAAGTGATATTGTGTTCAACAGTCATCACAAATAATCGTACTTTCTGTAGAATACCTTTCATAGTGGAAAGGTCAATAGAAATATTCGACGTCTCGTAAGGAACTGACAAGTACTTCTTGTGAGAAGTACTTCGTGCACGATCTCATTATCGTCCTCTTTTGTTTATTATACAATCCTATTAGTCATGCCAAGCGTGAAATATGATTTACTCTTGCTATGGGGAGCTTAATGGGAAGAGTCCTTGATAATGGTCATTACTGATTTTTAATATGAGTCTTTTAATTAATATTGATTTTAATTTTATGATTTAGCCCACATAACCTTGAAGATTTGTCCAAAAAGGGTCCTTTGCCTTTATATGTCCTATGCAAATATGTATGGCACATCAGAAAAATATTTGTCTATCCATTTTCTTTACACACGCATAATGGTACAAAATTAATAATTAATATTATGTTAGTAATTAGTTAGTAATAGTGCTAACGATATCAGTAATTTTAAGAAAGATAATTGTAAATACGTAACTCATACTCTATATTGCGTGTTCTATATCAAACTGTGGCCAAATGATAATTCTTTTTATTCGCAACTACATTTATCATTAATACATTCAATTTTTTCGATCGGCACTAAAAGGGTTAAATATGATTCAGTATACTCTGAAATTAAAAGATGTAAGGCCTGCGGGCTGAAGTAGTGTTAACACATTGCGTATGGCACTCTGCTGTTTCAATGTGGCCGCAGACTTTTAAGCGCTCCAGAGATTTGCCATATTTTATATATCTGACTATTTTGTACCCTTTTGGAAATTCCATATACATTTATTTCTCTAAATTAGCAAGAAGTCTCGAACAGTCGGTTTGCTAAATACGAGACATTTCGTGACCCGTACGTAATGTGTTAAAAATCATTATTGAATCATATTAGATTCACTGAGCACCCTATGTCCTAATTACTTGACTTTACGATTCAAGAAATAGCATTATTATCAAATAATAATGTCAAACTATATTCACAAAGTGTGTCTTCTTCATTGTCACCTAAAGCTTTGCGAGCCGTCTTTCCAGTTCCCAAAAGTACGGCCCAACAATTGAAAGGTGGTTAGAAAGCAGGGGAGCCTCGATTTCAATCGCTGATTCCCGCCATTTTATTTTTGAAATCCCCAAACCAAGTCTCCGAAAGCATGTCTGGATAGTCGTCTAACTTAGAAGAATTAAAACTTAGAAGACTGAATTTGAGAATTCGAAAAACAGAATGGCGGGAATAAACGGTTGAAAATGAGATGTTTCATCGCTCCGTAGCCATCTTTCAGTTGGCGGACTGTACGCTTCAGTAACTCGGCGAGAGAAATATCTTGATGAAAGTGATGAAGAGATTTCGTTACATAAATATGTAACAGTGACCCGAAAAAAATTGATGGGTCGATAAGATTATGTGTCTTTTGGATTCTGTTTGTGTAAATATTATAGTATAATATTGAATATAAAATTTAATTTTTTTATTGTTGTTAATGTCGCTATTAACTTTTTGGAATTATTGGCAAATATAGAGGGTACTTGGTTTAACTTGAATAACTCGATTATTTAGATTATTATTCGTAATAAAATAAAATATTTATAATTATATTTGTACTTCACGAAGAGGAAAATTTGAAAACTGAAGAAATGCTTTATTGGGGGTTATATCATTCAAATCTACGATATTATTGCGTGTTACACTATATATTATATTCAATATATTGAAACGTTGAATAAAACTGCAATTAATATAGCGCGTTAATTTTAAAAATGTAGAAAAATAGGAGATAACATTATTCATTCCCCCGTACTTTATGGCTACTCTGCAAATCTGAATATTTATGGAGAATCGATTTACATTTGAATGTTAAAACATATTTTAATTCTTTATCGACGAAGCCCGATATTTCTGTTCTGATTAATGTATTAATAGCAATTCACCGTATCTTTCAAAAAATAAAATTACGTAAATATTAATGACGAATAAGATTTATCACGATAAATTTTTTACCGTAAAAAATTTCCTAGGAAAAAATCGCTGGAATTATATCAATGCAAAAATTCAAAAACAGTTCCTTGACTTTAATAAATTAATATTTTTAATAATAATCTTGATGCAGGAATGAAAAAAACGAAGCCGACAGGTGGACCAAACGTTACAAAAGACAAATGAAAAATACGAAGAAAACGAATCCGGCGAAATATGCAAATAGGAAAAACCCATTAATATTCAATGAGGGACAAATTCTCGGTTACGCAGAAAATTCCCATCTTACTAATTTTTTAACGCAACCTGGCAAAAGTCATTATAAACCGTAATCAAATTATTTATGCTTTAATTGCATCGTGATATCCCGTTCGATAAATAATTCCCGGATCTATATTCCCATCTCTCCTCCCCTCGAGATCCCAACGTAAATGAGCGTTCCCATTGTACAAAATAGTTGTTTCCCTATTTTAATCGCCACGTTAAACACGGAACTCATAAATCACGAATAACATAAATTTCCTGCTGAAAACAAAGTAGGCAAAACGTAAACGCAAGGCAGGTATGCAAATTCATGCGAGGGACGATAATCCACGGTAGCAGCGATTTCCCCCGACAATAATTAAATTTTCCCGTAGCTTCCTTTCTTAATTGGATCGTAATGTCGAATACAATAGGCATTCCGTTGCGACGCTTACTTTTTATCATCCACCGAAAGTCACTCGTTATTCGGCAAGAAAAATGTTTATTATCCTCGCAATGAAGAAGAAGAAGGAGAAGAAGAAGAGAGAATGAGAGAGAAAGGAAGAAGGAAAGAGTGAGAGGAAGGTAAGGAAGAGAGAGAAAGAGAGGTAGAAAAAAAAAGTCCCACAAACGAAAGGCCAAACGAACCGTGCACACAGTACGTACAGTCTCGCGCATAATTCCCAATGAGCTTCCTGTGCAAACGGCAAGGCGAGCAGCGACTCGCATTCACGTCTTTTATGTTCCCTTTCCTTTTCTTTTTAGCAAGATTCAACCGTCAACGTACGTGATTAACGAAGCACGCGAGGGCAGCGATGCGGTTCTGTACAGTTCCGAATACAGTGCGGGAGATACCTGTAGGAGGAACGCATCCAAGATTGCGCGCATCAATCACGTGAAATCACATCGGCTCCCGAAATTTTCATTCGTTTTTGTTATTACGAACACGATGCAATGCAATATATCGAATCGAACCGATGTCTAAATTAATGTTAACAGACTGATCATACTTTCTGGGATGTCGATTTTTAGGTGGTAGATGTTATGGTGTTTTTGTTGTTTTTGCTGACGGTGAAAGTACCGGGGCAAGCAGAATGACTTGTGGTAGAATTTGTAAACAAAAATTGTTCAATATATGGCGGATGAATTATTTTAGTGTTGTACGGCTACCTTTTAAAATGTTTTTTTTTATACTTTTGTTTTATGATGTTTATCTACTATTTTGTACTGTGTTATAGGAATTATCGGTAGCTCTAGGGATAAGTTAATGGCAATGGTTTTGGTAGTTTTAGGTTGAGTGAGATTTTTTAAATTGATCTGGGTTTAATAAAATAGGTTGAAGTACTATTTTGTATGTTAATGAGTTTTTGACGGAGAAAAATTCGGGAGATGGAAAATTTGTGATGGGATTTATCGATAGTTCTAGTTTTAAGTTAATGGCAATGGTTTTGGTAGTTTTGGGGTAATTGAGATTTTTGTTACTTGATCTTGGTTTAATAAAATAGGGTAAAGTACTATTTTGGTATGTTAATCAGTTTTTGACGGAGAAAATTTGGGAGATTAAAAATTTGTGACAAGAATTATCGGTAGTTCTGGTGTTAAGTTAATGGCAATGGTTGGTAGTTTTAAGTTGAGTGAGATGTTTTTACTTGGTCTGGGTTTAATAAAAGAGGTTGAAGTACTATTTTGGTAAGTTAATGAGTTTTTGACAGAGGAAAATTCGGGAAATTGAAAATTTGTGACTGAAGTTATCGGTAGTTCTAGTCTTAAGTGAATGACAATCGTTTTGGTAGTTCCAGGTTGATTGAGATTTTTTAAATTTTATCTGGGTTTAATAAAATAGACTGAAGTACTATTTTGGTAAGTTAATGAGCTTTTGGCCGAGGAAAATTCGGAAGATTGAAAATTTGTGACAGGAATTATCGGTAGTTTTAGAGTTAAGTTAATGACAATAGTTTTGGAAGTTTTAGAATGATTGAGATTTTTTAAAATTAATCCGGGTTTAATGAAATAGAGTAAAGTATTATTTTGATGTATTAATCAGCTTTTGGGCGAAGGAAAATTCGGGAAATTGGAACCAAGCTTCTGAGGTTGACAATTTTGTATAATTAGAATGGATCTATTAATGGAGATTATTTTTTACAATTTTACAAAATCTGTTATTTTTTTTTGTATTATATTGTACTTTTAAAAAAATCGAGTATTCTAGCATTTTATATTAAATTATAGTTGAAGTAATTTGTAACGATCTTCAATATACACATGAAATTGAAAATTTTGCATAATTAGTTTTCATAATGGAACTTTCAGGCCAATTTTTCTGATGGAAAAAGTTCCACGGAATTTACTTTTCCATATTAAATTACATTCAACGAAGAACGTCGATGTTTCAGTGTTGTCTATCAAAACATCAACAAATTGAAGGCGATC
The DNA here is from genome assembly GCA_910591515.1 of Cerceris rybyensis. Taxonomy (NCBI): domain Eukaryota; kingdom Metazoa; phylum Arthropoda; class Insecta; order Hymenoptera; family Crabronidae; genus Cerceris; species Cerceris rybyensis. The sequence continues at coordinate 13,825,187 of OU342795.1, forward strand.
TTAACTGTAAACAGGAAATCCTCAATTAAAAATAATTACATATTACAACACAACTACTCATAAACTTTTTCGAACCAACGAAAATCGAAATTCACAGTTTCCCAAAGTTAACAGAAATTTTTCCAAAACAACAATATTCCCTTTTCAACAAATAATCCTTTGCACTCCGAGTAACCATGAACTACCAACTACTCCATAACTATTCAAATCTTCCTTTACCATTAAAAAAGAATCGTATACACTCTAAAATAATATTTAACGATATAAAAAAATATAAAAATACACCACATTTACCTAACAGCAGAGTTACTAGCTTTTATTACAATATCGCGACTGCGGCGACAGAGTATAAAGGGTTAAAAGTACAAATTTTTCATTCAAATAAGACAAAGCAACGTTAATCCGTTACCCATTGTGTTGACTGACACCAAAAATATCCACACGACTATTTGAAAGGAACCTTTAAACCTTTGTTTAATTATACAGTTAAAATAAACACAAACAAACAAAAAACAGTAAAATCCGAAAGGATTTGAATTAAAGCATAGCAATGTAATTGAAGCTTTTTCCCCCAACTGTCCAAAAGTTCTTTTTCCCTCCAGTTTTATTTCCGCGAGGAAAATTCATTCGGGCAGAGTGCATAGATAATGGTAACACGGAGGGGGAGGATGGAGAAAGGAAGAGGAGGAAGAGGGATCGTTCGGTCGAATTAAAAGTTCGACGCGATTCTATTAAATCAAACATTTTAATGTTTGTAACAGAGTCGAAAGGATTTGCCTTTTTCTCTAGGCTCCGAGGCGAGTTAATACAAACGCAAACATCGCGGCATATCGAATTGCAAATGCGACGTTCCAAGCTTTCACGGCAATGAAAAAGATTGCCATCGTAATTCAGAATATCCAATAGCAACCAACTGAAAAAGAAAAACGTGCTGTTCTCTCTCATTCTCTGGCTCACTCTCGCTCTCGTCCCTCTTTCTCCCTCTTTCTTTCCTGCACACACGTTCGCTCTCTGCTTAACTGGGACTGTACAGGCGTCTGCTTTGCAGCGAGAGCTTGTCCATTACTTCCTTTGCTTTATTTATACGGGCGATTTGAAATTGAACGGATTTGGAGGTAAAAGCGACATGAAAGGATCGAAAATTTATGACCCAACTATTTTTTTTTCTCTTTACCTCTCTGTCCCTCTTCAACGAGCTTACGATGTATGCACCACTGAATCCTTGTAACTACCTCTATAGATTAGTAATAACCTTACGCCCCCGCAAGAAACGCCAAAATGACTGACGATTGACTCATCGTCATTCGAGCGATGCAAAAGGAATTCTTGGTAAAGCTACCCTTCCTGAGTTACATTTCTCATGTAAATCCAAGACGATTCACGATCACCGGCATGATATATTATTGTTTTATTGACTTTAACACTGTGGATGGAATGTTATTTTCAATTATAACCGCATCCTATTAGAGTTCAGTAAATTTATTCCTCGACTGGTATTATGCATGGGATTAATTTAATTCGAATACATATTGGTACGACTTTGTATTAATATATCATCGCGCATATGACTAATGGAAAATGGAAGATTGTAAAAAAATAAATGTATGTATAAATTAACGACTTAGAAAAAGGACTTTTTGAAATATCTTATCAAGAATGTGACTACTTCATGTTGAATACATGTTTATAGCGATTTCTAAAAAAGAAACTTTGTTAACGAAATAAATATGTATTTAAATTAATGACTTAAAAAAAGGATTTTTTTACGTATTTTATTAATAATTCGATCAATTTAAATCGAATACATATTCGTTCCACTTTGTGGTTAATATATCATCGCGCACATACAACATAAAAAACAAAATTTTGCAAAAAAAATAAATGCATATATAAATTAACGATTTTGAAGTATTTTTAAAAATCTCTTATTAATAATTCGATTTATTTAAATCGAGTACATATTTGTACAACTTTTTATTAATATATCATCGCGCGTATATGGTTTCCTAAAAAGGAAACTTTCCAAAAAAATTAAATGTATATATAAATGAACGATTTCGAAGAAGGATTTTTAAAAATCTCTTATTAATAATTCGATTTATTTAAATCGAGTACATATTTGTACACCTTTTTATTAATATCGTGCGTATACGGTTTCCTAAAGAAGAAACTTTGCAAAAAAAATAAATGTATATATAAATTATCGATTTAGAAGGAGAATTTTAAAAAATCTCCTATTAATAATTCGATTGATTTAAATACATATTTGTACACCTTTTTATTAATATATGACCTCGCATACATGTACCGATTCCTAAAAAGAAATTTTGTAAAAAAAAATAAATATATAGTATGTAAATTAGAAAACTTAGAAAAAGGATTATTTTTTTAAATCTCTTTTTAATAAGGAACAATTTTCTCAAACTCTACAAATCTACTAAAGTAAACACTTCACAAATCTTAAATAAAATCTTCCCTTTTTTTTATCAATTTCTCCTTGGGAAATAAGAAGACAATGCCGGTCACTATAACTTGCTAAATTGCACGATAATCGGCCGCAATATTGTGCATCATTAGGGAAACCGATGAGTATTTCTCGAGCTACACTCTTACCATCAATTGAGAGCCGTTACATAATTGAATCAATAAACGTAGAACGGTAGCCGGCGAATGAGAGCCACTGCCATAACTATTTCCAATGTTTTAAGGGTACAGTCGCAGCCAAGAGTTTCGCCGGCCAAGACAGGGTCGGCCACCAATGGTATTTATAGCATTAATCTCGTTTCTCTGCCACAGCTGCATTGCCTGCAAAACCCTACTGCCATTGATATCGCAATTGCATCTACTGTCTCTCTATTTTTCTCCTTTTTTTTTTCGTTTCGTTTCATCCACATAGACACCCCGTTCCACGTGGATTTTCGCATTGCATTTCGTGCCTCTATTATTTACCGCACATTTCAATTACACTTTGTAACAGTCCTGACAAATATTTTTCTTTTGTCCAACGTTTCCTGCGTTACATTCGAGCATACATTTTATGACTGTACGATTGAAAAAAAAAACATATAATTATGTATATACAAATATGCAGTACATTATCTTCCTTTCGTTAATAAACATCAACCGGCTACATTTACCGTAGATGTATCGTCGAATCGAATTACGAGAATGCAAGGAGAGAACAATAGAGGGGATGGAGGCAGGAGAAATTATTATTCCTCGTAGAAATACTAACTACAAATGGAATATCGTCTCATTTCTGTAATTGCTCTTCGGGGAACTGGTTTCCGAGAGCAGGACGACGCTAATCGCACGGAGAAGCAAGCGAGCAACGTATCTGTGAATTCCTGCTTCTCGCCGGCTATGGCCAACTCAAAAGTATTAAATACAGATTAGTTGGAGTAATTCTTTCCCGACGAGTACACGGCCATGAGATAATTATTATCTCTCTTAATAACCCGCTATCATTTCGATTTCTTTTCAACCTTTTTTTTTTTCATTTCTTCTTCCACTTCCCCATCCCTTTTTTTTATTCGTCCAAGTACTGTAACATTGTACAGAGTGTACTTCTGCAGTTTTATGTAATAGCTGCTACTTGTTTTACTTTTGCAACAGGAGGAACTTTTGGATGAGACAAGGATGGGGAAAAAGAAAGAGAAAGAAGTGTGGAGAGAGAATGAGAGATAGAGAGAAAGAGAAAAGATCCAGCGAGTAACATTTTAAGACCATGCAGAGGTACATTATATGTAGCACGTTGTCGTAATATGGAATTGCGAATTTTCTTCCTCTCTTCATTTAAATTACGTTGCACATTGTAGAACGCGTGTACGTCCTTCTTCGTGTGTGGGTGAGGGAACACGTGTTGGTACTGTGCTCGCTGGTCGCCTGCACGTTATATTATATTTCACTCATTATCATCCAGATGTTCTTGTCGACCACGGAAACGAAAATATCGATCAGTTCGGACTGGCTTTTATGTATAGAAGTTATATACGATGGAAAATATTAATAGAACTTCGTTTCGGTATTAATTACGATCACGTAACAGCAACTTGTAAAAAGTATTATGGAAATTGGTGCATAAGCGAAACCGGAATTGGTGTAGGCGATCGGGATAAATTCTGTTGCAGGAAGAAAAAATTGATAGAATGTGACTTCGAGTTAATTTGTTAAGACTTTTCGAATTCTACCTTATCTATTTCGTTTGGTGTGAATCGTAACATAGGATGGATAAAAAAATTATGTAAACAAATTATCAACGATGATATTATTTAAATGGAAGATCCATTGCGATCTGTAGATTTGTTTATAAAGTCTGCGTGGGAAGAAAAAATGGATGGAATGTGACTTCGAGTTAATTTGTTAAAAGAATTTTCTAATTCTGCTGTATCTATTTCGTTTGCTATGAATTGTCAAATAGGATGAGCAAAAAAATTATGTAAACAAGTTATTAACGGTGATATTATTTAAATGGAAGGCCCATTGCGATCTGTAGATTTGTTTATAAATTGAGAGAATGTGACTTCGAGTTAATTTGTTAAGACTTTTCGAATCTACCTTATCTATTTCGTTTGGTATGAATTGTCAAATAGGATGAGCAAAAAAATTATGTAAACAAGTTATTAACGATGATATTATTTAAATGGAAGGCCCATTGCAATCTATAGATTTGTTTATAAATTCTGTATGGTAAGAAAAAATAGATGGAATGTGACTTCGAGTTAGTTTGTTAAGACTTTTCGAATTCTACCTTATCTATTTCGTTTGGTGTGAATCGTCAAATAGGATGGACAAAACAATTATGTAAACAAATTATTAACGATGACATTATTTAAATGGAAAGTTCATTGCGATCTGTAGATTTGTTTATAAATTCAGCGTGAGAAGAAAAAATGGATGAAATGTGACTTCGAGTTAATTTGTTAAAAGAATTTTCTAATTCTGCTGTATCTATTTCGTCTGGTATGAATTGTAAAAAAGAGTGGACGGAATAATTTATGTAAACAGATTAGTCACGGTGATAGTGTTTAAACGGAAGATCCATTGCGATCTGCCCGTTTGTTTATAAATTTCGCGTGCGACGAAAAAATTGATAGAATTTGAATTCGGGTTAATTTGATAAGAGAATTTTCTACGTTTGCTGTATCTGCAGGCGGCCCACGACTTTCCCACATTCTATTTTCGCACAATTCGCTATTTCGCACGTTTTTAAAAATTCCATTTTTAAACATTTTTGTCGCTATTTCAAATAATGTTTGCTTTCATTCGCCACTGCGAAGGAGTGTTGTAGCTCGTGCTCACTAATTGCCTATTAGAGGTGTTCTAACATTGTACTATTGTTTCTAATATTATCTACTAGATGTTAGAGAATCTCGAGTTTACAAAGAAACCATGTTAACATACAATTTTTCATATTTTTCCTGTATCCCTCTACTTTCGAACATTCAACATTCGCACACATTTTCAGGAATCAATTATGTTCGAAAGTCGAGGGTCGACTGTATCTCGTTTGGTATGAATTGTAAAAAAGGATGAATTAAAAAATTATGTAAAATGATTATTCACGGTGATAGCGTTTAAATGGAAGATCCATTGCGATCTCCTCGTTTGTTTATAAATTCTGTGTGGGACGAAAAATGGATGGAATGTGACGACGAATTAATTTGTTAAAAGAATTTTGTAATTCTACTGTATTTCGTTTGGCATGAATTGTAAAAAAGATGGATTAAAAAAATTATGTAAACGGATTATTCACGGTGATATCTTTAAATGGAAGATCCATTGCGATCTCCCCGTTTGTTTATAAATTTCGTGTGGGAAGAAAAAATGGATGGAACGTGACGTCAAGTTAATTTGTTAAAAGAATTTTCTAATTCTGCTGTATCTTTTTCGTCTGGCATAAATTGTAAAAAATAATGGATTAAAAAAATTATGTAAACTTAAATAGAAGATCCATTGCGATTATTAATAAAAAAAAGCTGTGTAAAGAACGAATTAAATGGACACAAAAGAGCAATCCGGATTTCTATTCCCGCGGGGAGAAAAGAATATTTTTCATTTAATTACGACCACAATACTATCCATTATATAATTACCTTGTTTACCAATGAAACGGTGGAATAACTCGTTCTCCATTGTGCAATTATAAGAAGGAATATAGAAAGCGATATAAGTAAAAGATCTCAACGTTTCCACAGTGTTCTGTGCAAACACAAATATTGCATGCACTTTTCTAAAGAAACATTTCGTAATCCACCATTAACATTTCATTACAATGAACGACTCGTTGCGTAATCCAAACTTCGTCGTCGTTGATTAAAAAAAAAGAAACAACTTCCACCGACAAATCATCTATACAGTCACACAGTCATTCTACAGTTCCCAAAAAAATAATATAAAATGTCTAAAAAAGAAGTAGAATATTTATCGTATCCCCATTCGCATTAATGCACAACGATAATGCAATCTAACAGACTCTTATTACCTGTAAAACGATAAATTTACTCATTTCGACTGTCGCGGAGAAAAACTCCGAGTACATACTCAGAAAAGAAAAACGAGCCGCGCACACCCGAGGGATCGAAAAAAAGATAGGATATGGGGCAATGCCCCCCATCCCCCTTTCCCTCGTCATTGTATACCCTCGCCGCGTGTAATCACATATATACGAAGCTGTCCAAGCCCTCCCGTAGTTCGTCCCTCTCGATCTCTCTTTTCCATTTTCCCTCCTTGTTACCATGTTCGTATTCCAGCTTATCTGTCTCTCTTTTACCGATGATACTACCTCCTCCAGAGCCCATTGTACCGTCTCACTCTGATTTAAGCGTCCTCGTCTATCGTTGTCTCGCTTTCGCTCAACGAATGAGTTTTACTAACCACTTTAAAGCTGCCATCACAACCAGTGACTCACCTCGAGATATTAAGGGACGGTGCACAAGCAGCGATGCTCGCTCCGTTGATTTTATAGAACGGCTGGAGAACGATGAATCAAAGTGGATTACACGTATTATTTTATATTTTTCGAGTATCGCTTGGGATTTGCTTTTTTTTTTCTTTCTTCTTTTTTTGTTGAATGGAGCATCGAGTAAGAATATCGGACGAGCATTTTAAGGCACGTTTTGCAAATTTTTTACGGTAATTCCGTGAACTGGAGAAGCAAAATGTGATGAATCAAAGGAGATTATTTGTTGTTTACATGTTTATCGGAAATTGATTATGTTTTTGGTCGGGAATAAAATTATGTTAGATCGATCTTATGGGACGTGATGGTGAAAAGTGTTATGTGAGAGAGTATTACTTATTTATATTTTTATTATTTATATTTATGATATGATTATCATATGATGATGATTGATACTTTTTTCTGCTCGTTTGCAAGTCATTTAGTTTGTATTGATGAAGAGAAGGACAATGTCAAGAAAATTATTTTTCATCCTATTTAAATTTCTTTGTTCTAAATTGTGCTTTAATTAGCGCAACTTCAAGAGATGCATCTTTGTATTAATACCGAGGTGTTATATATTCCAAGAAACGTGTTAACTGTTTTGTAGAATAAGGAAAGACTGTAGAATAAAAAAAGACTGCAGCTAATTCGAGGAAAAGTCGAACAGATTTATTATAAAACAAAGAGCGGATTTTCCGAATAGATATTTCATTACGCAAACGATTTATACCGTGTCAGCAATCAATATTAGACTCAAACTGTAAGACTGATTCTAATCCAAAATCCATTTCAAACGGAGACAGTTGGAAATAAATCTGATTTACTTCACCTTTACGTTCCGATAGTATATTAGTAAAATCACTCTGCAAATAAAATGAGATTATATTATATTACCGTATATATCATTAATGTAAATTGAGGTAAAACCTTCCGCCAGAGTTAAATTTAATCTCGCTCAATAATCTCTTACAATACAGCGAAACATAAATTAACGTGAGATGCACGTTTTACGCTTTAATTTTAATTTTCCACGATTAAAACTCGCACACAGATCCGTCATGAAATAAACATAAAATCGGTTTAGATGCAATCGTAAAAAAAGAACTGGCAGTAAAGAAGAACCAAGAAATATTTTTAAAAAATCGAATAAAACCGTAACTAAAACAATTACATATCAAAATTAGTATTAGGAGTACCGAAAAGTAATCAAAATTTTTTTATTGCTGGCGGAAAACATTTATTTATTAAAGAAATCTTCAATACTAATCAACAAAATAATTTCCATAATTTTCTAATACTCTTTGCCAGGGTAAAGGTACTTGTTCGATTCCCTTTTTAAAAAAAAACCTTCGATTTTTCGTTGGAGAACGTTTCCAATTACGTTTTTGCTTCTCCAATTTTGATAACTTTTCGGTACTCTTAATATATAACAAGATTTATAATGTCGTTGATACACCAATCATTATCGTTTGTACAATTATTAAGTACAGTAAATTGTACTAATTATACAGTCCTGGTAAAGTATATCATAATCAGTATTAACATCCGCATACATGTTTCATTTCCATTTAGATCCGTATCTCTATTACTGCTACTTGTGAGATAGCCTTTAAGCTGCACGTGCACACACGTCGATGCGGAGGGTCTTATGCGTGTTTTCCCCTCGCGCGTTTGTGAGAACACGTATGCACGAGGTGAAATAATATATGTGCACGAGTGAGTCAACACAGGGGAAGAAGAGATACACACCCACACAATGATGAGAATATGTGAACGCTCACGATATACGATATACGGGGAATTTGACTCAGGTACGTTACACGTACACTCCACAGCAACGCGAATCAGCGGATAGAAACACTTGACTCGTCAACACATCACCTCGCGGAGCACTTCCAGGCATTTAAAGATTTCATTTGAGCGCTTTGCCCCGCAGCAAGTAACTATAAATGGTTACAGAACATGTTGGATTTTGTTGGTTTTGTGTTCTTTTTAGCTTTAAGTGATATGGTTATTGTTTCACCTAAGATCTACAATTTTAGGTAGGAGTAGGAAGTATTGGGATGATTTTACATTATTATATTTTATTCTATGTAATATGTGTCATGTGGAGAAAATTTGTCGGTTGAGATGGAGGATTTGAGATTGGATTCATGGGTGTAAATATCTATCATTTTACTTATCATAGGAAGTGATTCTGTTTTGTGTTATTTTCCGCTCCAAATGCTAGGGCTATTTCGCTTACTTAACACGTTGTCACAAATGACGGCTATGGCCGTCCTGCATGTTTTAATTAATAAAAAAAGGAACGTCATTAGCACGAAGTGTACCAATGCATTTATTTGTTAATATTTCAGTAATACATTGAAAAAAGGATGTAACATTCCAGATAACATATCAATTGTTTTTCCTGCGATTTTTCATGCTTTAACAATTCGGAATATTTTCGTGTGTGTTACTGAACACGATCGTCAAATTAAAAGTATGTGGCAACGTGTTAATCGGCAGATTATAGTGTTGATATTTGTTGGATTTAATGATTCGAATGCATCGTGATAAACTAATTCAACACTTTTTATTAGTACTCGGCAAAAACACATCCGATCCATCACACATGCTTTACAAGAAGAAGGAAAGAACCGAACGATCTCCATCTTTTTCATATTTGTCATGACCACCGCGGGGTTAACCTATTTCACCGGATTCATTCCGAAATTCAGTCACACTCATACAATCATACACTTCGTTGAATATATGGCATATACTAACAATATTAAATAGAAAAATGTTTAATTTCTTGGAGGTAACGGAGGATTTGAACTCGAGCTTAGTAATTGGGACTCTGAGAACCTAAATTATTCATCACCATAACCTTTCGTTGAATTTTGTATTTTTCATTTTTTCGGTCTTGCGCTAAAAAATTATTTAATCACTGACCCTTTCATTACCCGATGGAAATCTTAGACAGAAGTATAGTAGAATTAACTTTTTTGAATCTTGAAACTTCAAGATACAAAATAAAGTCTAAGAAACTATCCTACAGCTGATGTTATTCCGTTCAAAATTGTGACAATGAGTCTCACTTATAACATTTGTGTTTGACAAAACTGCAAATACGGATTTAACTAATGATATTTGTGTTCAAGCCGAAAATTATGATCACGAGTGAGACTCGTCAGAGAAGTGCAACAAGTTAACGTTATTTTCTTTTTATTATCTCTAATCTATGAGTTGTATCGCCTGTGTGTAACGCCCACGCATGAGTCTATCTTTAAGATGAATAGAAACCTGTTACTGTTAATATCATCGGTCCCTGTTAGTCAGATGAGCATGGATGTTTTCAAAGTTGCATTCAGCCTAAACGTATCGTTCCACGTTGCACATGTGCGCGTCACAACGTGTCGAAGATTTCAACGTTACGAAGCGTGAAAATCAACCGCACATAAAAAAAACGATATTCCTCCTGACTTCCCTTCTTCCTATCTCTCTCATTCTCCGCCTCTCTTCTCCTTCTCTTTACATTCTTTCCCCTGTATCATCTTTCCCTGTTCCGCTCTGCCCTTTCGGCCGTTTTGCTCGTTTCTTACGAGATCCTGCACGGCATTGCATCTTCGTCAGGCTATTATTACTCGGCGTAGGGTCACTGTCGTTATTATTCTGGCGGAAGGTTCTCGTTACAAGACAACGGAAGTTTATAGCCAATAAAGGATATTCGGGAGCGACGACTGAGAGAGAGAGAAACGAAGATAGACAGGAAGAGGCAGAGAGAGGGAAACAGACAGAGAGAGAAGCAGACAGAGAAAGAAATAGACACAGAGAGAAACAGACAGAGAGAGAAACAGAGACAGAGAGAAACAGATAGAGAAAGAGACAGTCACACAGAGAAAAACAGACAGAGAGAGAAACAGACAGAGAAAAAAACAGACAAAGAAAGACATAGAAAGAGAGAGAAACAGATACAGAGAGAAACTGACAGACAGGCAGAGAAAAAAACAGTCACACAGAGAGAAACAGACAGAGAAAGAAACAGATAGAGAAAGAAATAGACAGAGAAAGAAATAGACAGAGAGAGAGAAACAGATACAGGGAGAAACTGACAGACAGACAGAGAGAAACAGACAGAGAAAGAGACAGACACACAGAGAGAAACAGACAGAGAAAGAAACAGACACACAGAGAGAAACGGGCAGAGAAAGAGACAGTCACACAGAGAGAAACAGACAGAGAGAGAGAGACAGACCGACAGACAGAGAAACAGACAGACAGAGAGATGGGGGAGGGGTACGGGAAGAAGAAGGGAAAGAAGAAGAGGAAGAAGAAGCAGATAGACATTGCAATGCAAAGAACTGCAAAAACAAGCGAGAAAAAAGCGAAGACAGAAGCAGAATGGACGACAGTTGTACTAGACCTCTCTGATCAGAAGTCACCTTGGAGGTGGCTCCGAAAATGGAACCGGTTCCCAGGATGTATAATTGGGTCCCGCTTTGGCTGGCCCCTTTTGAGAGAATAATCAATGTTTATTTCCCTCTTTAGTGCGAATCAGGAAAGATGCAGGGAGGGGTGACAGTGCCGTATTATCGTCGACTGAATGCTCCAGCTACTCATCGTTTATCGGATCCTTCAACCTGCTTGTTTCTCGGCGATCACTTCGGCTCAATTGATCAGATAATAAATCAAATTGAAACATATCGTGGAGTAATTCTTTTCCGAGGAATTATGAGCGTGATCGCTGAAGGGAATGTAAAATCACTGGGGAAAATGTCAAGTACTTAAATATTGTATCTATGAATATTAAATATGTTGTAATTAACATTAAATCTACCGGTGTTATGTCTGTTATACTCGGATATACTGAATTTGAAATAAGAAAAATCACGAGGTGAACGAAATGATCAGTTATCCCTATCTGGCCTGAATCTTTTCGTCGTTTCTGAAGATCAGTTTCTCGATAGTACAATTAGAAAATGATAAAAATACAATTTTAAATAATGAATTAAACCAGATTTTTAAGCATTGACTTACAAAGATATTTTGTGTTTTTCACGAGCTGAGTTATAATACTTGGCAAAGTTAAAAATTTGATTTTGAAGAACAAAAGCTTAGATGTGTCGTAGAAAATTAAATAATTCAGATGTTAGGTGGTAAGAGTAGAATATTCGTTGAATGTCTTCTCTATCAATTTGGGAATTTTTTGGAAAATTTGGGAACTAGTCATTTCGACCGCCTTGGTAGTTTCAGAGTTAAATGTATTAAACAAGTTCTTTGAAAAAAGATGTGTCAATTAACAAAGAAGATTAGTTAAGTAATTTGCACAATATCTTGTCTACTTACAGCTTCGCCATAAATTTGAGAAATATTTATAAAAATATAGGAAACGGTTAATCTGAAGACTTTCACAGACACTATCATAAATACTGCTGTTAAATTGTTTATTAATCTGAAAAACCAGCTACCTGAGGACGATAAATTGGAAAGTCGTCCAAATATGTATAATTACAAGGCAAATTACTTGACACTGTAAAGGGAGAATGACATTCTTCTCGAATGTATTTAGCTACTTCGAACAATAATTTAATCTCAACTGGCAAAATGAAAGTATTCAATAATAAATTTTATTTTGAAAGCTAATTAAATAATAGTATTAGTTTTTGCTCATTAAACGCATGATGCAAGAAAATCAAGGTAAACAAAAATGATCGTAGAATTATGATATCGTAGGCAATTCTAAGAATTCTTCAAGAAGCCCTAGCGAAAGCTGAGACTTTATATTTCCGGAATGAGGGATTTATCAAGCATCGTCTGGCAACGCCGTGGCACTTTGAGACGAACGAGGTTTGCAAAGAAGACGACTTCCTCGTACACTCGTAAAGATCTGCGAGTTCGTAAATCGTGAATTAGTATCTTTATTAAAGTTTATCGCGTCGTCTTATTCGTTCACGGCACCGAACTGATTGCATTTCCAAGTAATTTCAAATAATTTACGTGTGCCTCGTTAAACATCGCAGTAATTCCCTCTTTACCTTTAGCAGTTAATTATTTGCAAATCGGGACATTAGTTTAATTATTTAACCTTCACAGACGAATTGCAATGCAACTCTTGCTTTAACCGACTGCCTTCAAAGCTTTAAGTTTTACCTCTTAAAGGTATTAAGCGCATAAGTTACAAAATAGTCAAAATATTCCATTTTCATCCGAATTTTATATTATATCGAATAGAAATATTTACGAGAATTTTTTTCAAAATGCTTAACCCCTTATCGTACAATTTCTTTTGTAATTGTATCTGTATTGACACGTTGAACGCCAGCGGTATTTCGCCAGTTTCATTATTTCTACTGGAGTGACAATTTTTCTATTAAATTCACATCTTTGTAAAGTAGAAACTTTAAAGATATAGATAGATAAATATTCGGCAGACCTTTGACTTTTTGACGGCAATATTTATATATTCAATATGTTAGAAAATTTATAAATCTTGCAATTTAAAAGTGATATGAAATTTCATTGAATTTAATAGCGCCGGTCACCGGTGACCCCCATGGCAGTCAACGTGTTAATTCAGAATTAAATTAGTAAAATAAAAATTGATCAGTGATTTTTGATGTATCGTATAATTTAATGCAATATTAAGATTATGGAAATGATCTTATCGTGTAGCAACTCACCAATATTTTCAAACAATTTGTTTTTGCAAAATTTGACAAATTTCCTATCCAACTTACTGCATCACGAGTGTCACAAAGTTATTGTACAAGGAGTTAATCATCTAAAAAAAGAGCGGAGCGATGTTTACACTGCGTAATATGTATTTTATTAATTAAAAGATTCATTTTTTAATAATACATCTATTATTTCCCGCTCGATGAAACAATGCAAATATATTGAAATTAGTTTTGAACAAATGAAAGCCAAACAAAAAAGCTGAGAGGTGGAGAATTTATTTGTTAATATTTCGAATTAATTTCCCTCTTTTTCTGTTCATAAATTAAGTTATATTGATTCGATAATAAAACGATAAAACGCAATAACTAATGATAAAAGAATTGGTAACCCAGAGAGCGGAAAAACCGACGAACGAAGTCCCAATGCACAAAATGGGAAACGAGGACGAGCAGCGTAAAAACAGATGCGACTATACTCGATAAAAGTGGATTTTAAAATGTGAACGGCTATGAAACAGTTAAACGGACAAATCAAATTGTTTTCATTACAACGGTGCAGCTCAGATTCTTTTGCAGGCGTTCTTATATCAGATAAAACGTTCGCTGTAAATGGCATCCGCTTTAATTAAATCGTAGCGTATTAGTTTGTTTGGATTTGCAGTAATCCACTTCTGCCTACCTCAGGAATAACGTTATCTTATTCTCTACGCTTTCTAATCAATGAATTTGTAGACAGTCTCTTACGACTGCGTCGCGTCGAATCGACGCGATAATAAAAAGCTGGATGAAATCGTCAAACGTTCACACCACAAAATTTCAATGAAGATGAAAAGATAAAGAAAGATAGAGAACGATAGAAAGAAAGAAGGATACAGTTTGTATTCGATGCAACGAGCAACCAACATGTGAAAAGCCATAAAACCGTTGCATTTACGAATCGAATTCTTCTGACCGCATGAGAATTAGGTTGTATCGTCAAATCGCGTGTGGAATAAAGTGTTTAAAATCTAGCGCCCAATGAAACGGCGATGGAGCGGGAAATTTGAAATGAGATTGTTGAATTAAGATATTTTATGGGGGGAAAAAAGATAGACAGGTGATAGATCTTTATGTGTTTTTGCGCGAAAAGAATATTCTTCGTGTAATAGACTTTAAATGACACATGAGATGTAGCAAGTAAGCCCTGAGCTACGTAAATATACTACTTTAATGATGCAATCGCTCAGCAATGACGCGCCATAGAATTATGCTGCAACATACTATAATACTTTGAAAACGTGATTGAAAAGGAATAAATACATTATTAGCTTTATCTTGACAAATAATGTTTATTCATTTTCGCAATTACGAAGGAGGGAAAAAAAAGACCGTGTACGATAAAATTGATTAATTATAGGAAAATTATAACTTTTATAAATATCGATGCGTTGCGTAAGTTTATTTCTGTTCTTCCTTGTGGATTGCCTTGATTTCCAATATTTTATGGGTATCGAAGGGGAGAGAGAAAAAAAAAGGAAAATGATTTTTAACGATATTTTATACAACGTAAAATAATCGTCTGTAGCACCGTTCAAAGTTTATTACTGTTATTAACATCTTCAGCTATGTTTTATTGATATTTCAACATCTTTTTTTTTCTCACAATCACCATTCTCGAGAGTTCGAGCTTTAAATATATAATTTCTGATTTTATCTTAACCGCGACCCTGACCAGATTGAATCGAATATCTATAATCACATTGAATTAAAACTTTACATCGTCAAATACAAAAGAGATAAGCGCACCTCCACCTCCACAATTTTTTTTTCAACAACTCTCTAATTAACACCAAAAGAAAACGCTCTTTCTTTCCCATAAACCATTATCAATAACTTTCAATCTCAAAATCTATCTTCCATAAAATTCCTATAACTGATAAACCATCATCACTAAACTCTCATCAATCCATTACTTTCTCTCAATTAAAAACTACCGGGAAAAATTGAAATTTACACAATCGAATAAACATTTCCTCGATTCAAAATTCCCCCCCAAAAACAACGGAATACCAATCAAAGGAATCATAAATTATTGTCAATACGTGAATCCACACATACATATAAACTATATTGGCCGGTGTTGAGCTAACACGACGCGACAAACATCATCCATTAGCGAATAAATAATTATTTGCATTCGAAGCACCGCGAAAATTGTTTCTGCACCTACACGCAGTTTCGCATAGATAACGCAACGTGCCTTTACAGTCTCTGTTTCCCAATCGCGCGCAATCAGTGGATGCCAGAGTAAAAGGGGGGATGGGACGGGGGTGGCGAGAGGGTGAAGGGGGAGAACAAGGCAAGCACGCATGCGCACCTACACCGACGTGCGCCGCATTCGTGTTATAGATCCGATATCGTATTATTATTAAATCCCGGGCGCAAGAAATATATTGCTGAACGCTCCAAAGAATCCAGGTTATTTCGCAACGTACGATTTTAATTTATTCGCCCCGCTTATCGATAATGTGTAACTTGGTGTTTTTGACGTTATATCGAGCAACGAGCCACTTTTCCCTTTGCTTTTCCCTCCATAGAGTAACTCGAGGAAAGTTATGGCCTTTCTTCCTCTCTGTTGTATCTTTTTTTTTCTTTCATTTTTTTTTTTTAGTATCGCTGCACTAAGCTTATCGACATTATGTTTCTTTTTTCTCTTTTGACCGAGGAGCGGTTAATTTTTTTCCACGGATTGTAAAAAAGTATCACTTTTTTTCCATTCAATGACAAAACAGTGGTTGGAGGAGAAACGTCGTGGTTTTTTTTATTTCAGAGTTTTCCGGGTGGTGCGTGTTGCGTGTTTATGGTGAAACACGTCGAGAATGTAGAGTCGTTATTCGAGTTCGAGTTTAATGTTATCGATTTTCGATTGTCTCGCGGGATGTTTGGAAGATAATAATTTGAAGCTCCGCGAGTTTCCTCCGTTGATTTATTATTTATTGGCCCGCAATCGCGAAAATTGCTGACTGCTACGTACAATATAATTACTTCGTGACGCGTAATTTTAATGCATTTGATTCGCTTAACGATAACGTTCCTTGACGTTACATTAATGTTATCGCCGACCAGATGATTACGCGAGATATTCGAGAGATTGTAAATCGTACCTTTGGTGTACATTTCATACAATTCTTTTTATTGCAATGAATAAAAGCATGCTTGTATCTATGTTAACCTGGTACTGTTTTAATGTAACTATTTGTTTAACACTTCGTGCAATTCTATTTTCCAATTTTTTTTGTTAAATATGGAAAAATAAATTTGAAAAATTTTCCACTGTTGATTACTCATTGTTATTTAATAGTACGGATGACGAATAAATTTCGGTGATGGTTAAATTGCGAAGCTAAAATTTAGTGTTTAAAATGTTAATTACACGAGAAAGCTGTGCGTTGTGCTGGAAAATATGAATAATGAATAATTGTGTCTTTTATGTATCATGATGAATTACTGAAGAAACCATTGTAAATGAGTCTTCATTAATTATTGAAATTTTTAAAGTTTTTTTCTAATTTAAGTTAACAATACTAAGTTTAAAGTGTACAAATAATCTCGTTAGCATGTTATATAAGCTGTTTACGTTTGGAAACATGTAAATATTCTGTACAAGTTGTTTTTATAGATGAATAAAATTATTATTACTATTATTTATAGAAATTCATAATTAATGTACCAACTTTTATGCTTTTATTTACATAATAAATGTAACGTGATTTTCAATGATAAAGGATAGTACTGAAACCGTTCCGTTGATTATACACTGTAATAAATAATTTAACGAACTTACACAGCCTTGGTTTATTACCTTCTATTAATTATTAGCAATATTATTAAATATTTATAGCGATGCGTAAGTAACGCAATTATTCACGTACTAACTTTCATCGTTAACTGTACCGTGTTCTTTAACAATGAAAGCATAGAATTAATTGTATTATGTGCACACTGCAATAAATAACATAACAAACTCTCTCATCGTTAATTTGTTGTCTCTCGAATATAATTAATTTCATTGTTTTGTTTTCCTTCAAATAATAATTATGAATTTCATGCTGTTCACGTATTATTTAATTACAGTCATATATACAAACGAGACAATTGTTTCCATGCTTCCATTGTCAACTGTATCGTGTTTTGTTAACAATAAAGAATAATACAAGCGGGATTATTAGGCAGTACTATATTCAATAAACTGTGGTAGTCTTCGATATAAACGAATTATTAATTATACATTAAGCAAACATAATCGAGTATTTATGGTTCTATTTAAGATGTGTTACACAACAATGAATTATAGTTTAAAGATATTAATTATCTTTAGTTTTGTTAGAAGTCTGATCGGAAAATTTTACAATGTTTATAAGTGACGATATTTTTAGAGTGCAGAGGATTTGAACATTACAGAGGAGAACACGCAATAAAACCGGACACCGCCCTTACATCACCGTACCACATATGGAACACCATCGACTACCCAGAGGACACAAACCTGTACCACCAAATCTAATCACTCAACAGAAACCAGTCCCATCACGTTGCTAAGCGCATAGAAGCCTATGGGATGTGTTAAAGAACTCACGTTAAAAAAGAGAAGATTACGTTGGAATTTATATTTTGACAAATATTGATTAGTATCGATTAAAAAAATATTATTTGGTATTAAGTATTCTGATGAATAATCGAAGATTGCGTTAGTGGGTACATTGCGAGAATTTAATCAATTCTCTGGTAAATTTTTCTTGATTTGATTGTTTTTCGAAGAAGTATTGTCAGAGTGTAAAAATAAAAATAATTCACATTTTTATATAATTCAGTATTGCTTCAAAGTACAACTGATTGTGAAATAGGCTGTTTTAAACATATTTAATCTCAGAAGCACGACAAATATCTAAATTGAATGCTAAAAGACGTAGAAAACAAATAAATCGGCAAATGCGGGTCATAGAAGGTAATGGGTTCAATAAAATTACCGGTAAAAAAAGAATAATTTAAAACTTCTCTCTATCTCCAAAATATTATTTTTAACAACTTCGTTGGAAATAATGATGAAATATCTATAGAGATTTCAATTTATTACACTGTCGGAATTTACATGAAGTTACGAATTACGAACTCGGAGAATAAAATTCTTATAAGCTTATTGTTACTTGAAAATATCATAGCAACTTCTTTTTTAATTTCCTAACTTCTGATTTGTTAATAAAGAAAAACATTCAAATTAAACTCAAATATAATTTTAGCTACCACTCAAAACAAAATATTATAATCGACTTTGCTTGAAATTCTTCCGGAATTTAATAAATTTTTCAAAACCCGGATTTCTAGCAAATCACGAAACAAAATCCAATTTAACACCTAAAATTTAATACACTTCATTCTAACGATTTTATGCACTTATTGGACGAAAATAAAGTATGAAACTTTCAAGAAAACGTAATTATTATAACAGCAACGTCGACATTATTAAATTGTCGTGGTATTCTGTGATATTCAAAGTGATAACTTAAAATTCCGATCGTTTGTCTATTCGGCTGTTATTAAATCATGCCAAAAGAGAAATATATACCGCTGAACGCTCCAAAGAATGTAGGTTATTTCGTGACGCGCAAGTTTAATGCATTCGGCCCGTTTATTTATGGCTATTTTCGACATTGCATAATCACAGCAATCTCGTGTCATTTCCTGGTGCATTCGAAACAATACGGAACTGAAACTCTCATTACGCTTCTAATAATACATTATTATAATCTGAAAAAGACATACTCTTAATACGTAAAATCCACATTATTACGTGACGTAACATTTCAATCTCATCGTACAATTCACTGTTAATGCTTATTGGAGCGTTCTCGATTGCATTATTGTTTAATCACGCCCGGAAATGCTGGATTGAAATGATCATCGTCCCACTCTTAATCTATTACAAGATAAAGATAGATACATATTTAAATCAGGTTACAAATTAATCACATAAAAGCGACAGAGATGAAAAAAACGGGTGAATAAAATTGTTCCAGATGACAGATTAAATAATGCAAAGAGATGTTCGATATCTCCCGTGCTAATTCTTTATTAAGTTCGAACGTTGAGAAAGGGGCGCGGGAAGTTCAAACACGATACACGAAAATACAATTTATTGATCCACCGGCGGTGTATTTATCTGAGTTACTTTCTGACAACACCATTATTCTAGATTGTGTTTACTCTGGCGCATAATAAAATTATTTCCTCCTGTCGGATCAAAAACTATCCAGATTTTAATCTTTGAGACATGATAACGTTTGTTCAATCAGAAAACATTACAGGGGCTATGGTGAGTAACTAAAGGGTTGGATTTGGAACCCATGGGTACGAGTTCAAATTTTCAACACCTATAGGAAACTTTACCTAAATTACAATGATGATTAAAAAAAAACGCTTAAAGCAATGACTCTGGGGCAAAATAATTACAACAATTCAAGAAGAGAAACTAGAAGATAGTTAAAAAGAAAGATCGTGCTTTCAAAAATTCAAAAATTTATGTTGGATGGTTTAATAAAGAATTATTCCTCCGCAATATCTTTTTACTGTGTCTTTTTTTATAATTATACTACATCATTCTCTCTTAGTTCTGCTTAAATTATCAGATTAGCAATATTAGATATTATAATATGAACCGTTTATTTCGAAAGTGGTGTAAGTCCATTTAAAAAAAAATGAAGTATCACGCAAATTATTCTTAATTTAGTGTAAACTTTTTATTCATAACAAGATAATATTTAATATCTTAAAAAATGCTATTGTTTTGTTCAGTTTAAATTTGACCGCTAAAAGAAATTGCATAGCCATTGATTACAAAAGTGGTGTAAGTCCAATTTTCATAAACAGGTTGCGGAAAGTTACTTTAAGGTTACTTACTTCATTTTTCTCCAAAAATGAATAATTTCATATTAATATCAAATAGTGATACAGATAAGAAGAAGTGATAAATCAATATCATGTTATAATAATATTATTTTATGGCAATTAAAAATAATTATTTTATTTAATTTTGAATAAATACACGCAGAAGTAAAACTCATGAGTATAAACAAAAGAGTAATCTGAGAGTCGGAGGATGACTATAATTCCACTATGAAAAACAAATTAATGAAACGCAAAAAGAGAAAAAGAATTATAGAGGTAGAATCTTCGTCGATCGAGGACATTGTTACTAAGAATTTCAAAACACTGTCGCAAGAAGAGCAAAAATAAATAATACCAATATCTTATGTCGAGTTTAACAATATATAAATGTAATTAACGTTCAAAATAAAAAGTACTACTTCTATTTCATTTCTTGTTATTATCTATAAACAATATTGGATTAATATGAAATATATTTTAAGTGTTATTTGAGTTTTCAAAATAGAAAATTAAATGATTCTTACAATTGATTAATTATAAAAGTGGTGTAAGTCCATTTGCAGCCTGTAAATATACATTATTTGAGTTAAATTCGCCTAAAAGAAAATTCTATAATCGAATTACATATTGACAAATTGATAGAAACATTGTTAGACATGTTATAATCAACCAATATTTTTTAATTGACGGATACGCTAACCTTTAATTTTCTCGAAACAACAAAAAATGGGCTTGCTCCACTTTCAAAATAAACGGTCCATATATTATACTATATTGTTCTCTCTCAGTTCTGCTTAAATTATTAGTTTAGCAATATTAGATATGATAATATAATTAGATTAAATTGGTATTTTCTTCTATCGCAAGAAACCTGTCGATGTTTTCAGCCAGTATCGTTTTAATTCGTATCGATAAAGAACCAATAGTGTTTCTTATTAAACGCATAATTATTACTGAGTCACGCATTCGTCGATCACAACTATTTCTACCTACTGTGGTATCACTTTGTACTTCGAATTACTCAAAGAAATCCTCCCTCTCTCTTCCTCAAGATCGAGTCTCATGAATTCAGTTTCCTGTATGCATCGCTCGACCATTATTACACAATCGACGATGATTTCATTCGTCCATTCCAGTGCCTTCGTCCCGTTGTCGGGCTTAATTTATGTAATCGTTCGTTATTTTTCATTCTTTTCTCAATGTAGAGATTAATCTCATCTCGGCTCAACCCGGACGACACCACGTTTTGTCGTCTGCACTCGTGGCTCTCTATTCGTGTCACCTCTCGCCGCCCACCGTCTAAATTCAATCCACTTCTTTCACCCGAAGAAAGAGTCCTGCATTATTTTCATGAATTTTTATTCCCCGTCGAACTTCTACAATTTTGAAACTATATTCGGCGCGAGATTATTCAGAGATGGAATTGAGACCGTAATGGATTTACGAGGTTGAATTTTTAGTTTGCTTCTGCGTTTGATCATACTAGAGATTATAATTTGTTCGAGATGAATACTTTGAGATTTGTGGAAATGACGCAATTTCGCATTACCTGGAATTTGTAGAGAAAATATTACGTGGTAATATTATGTGTAATTATCTATCTGTAATATGTGATAGCTGGATGGGGACAGAGTGATAAATGAATGGGCAGATGGAGGTAGATCGATAGATAAATAGATAGATGTAGAGATCGATCGATAGAGAGAGAGAGAGAGAGAGAGAGAGAGAGAGAGAGAGAGAGGCAAGTAGACAGAGATGGAAAGATATGAATAAATGGAAATAAAATATTAACCATTGCATTAGAGTATTTTTTGCTGTTTAGAGATTTTTAACTTCGAGCGTAAAATAGAATTTATTTAACCCTCTGAGGACTAGCGACACATATATGTGGCCTGAGAAAAAGTTTAATTTTAGTTTAGTTTCTGATGTATACACAGTTATAATCGAAAAATTGAAATACAACCGTTGTAGTATGATCATACAAATGTTAGTTTATAATTCATGTATATTAACACTAGATTTACGGATGTTGATACCTACATCTATTTTTCTAAAGTGTGCCAATTGGACTTATAGAAGAAAACTGCAGTTTTGTGCATAGAAAATAGTTCCAAATTAAGTTAAATAAAAGATTTATTATTAAAAACTTAATCAACTAATATATTATGTATATATAGTAATCAAATTTTGAATGAGCTAAATTGGCTCCGTAAATCTAGTGTTAACCCATTTGCATCACACGCGCATTTTTTCAGGTAACTATCATCGAAACGCATTTATGCATTCACATTGTGAGTGAATAGCAACACATATGAACAGTCTAAATTATGTATACAACACTCGTCGATTGAAGTACAATATCGCTTTTTGAAATACTGTTAGACTTAGACTTAATACTACGAAATTTGAAATTAAAGATTTCTTTTGGAATTTTTCATATGATGCAAATGTGTTAACAGTCTACGTTTCTGATAGAAAGGTGGTTTTTGATTGCCAAATAAATAATTATTTCTCAATATTGAAAAATATCTCCGTCCGCAAAGAATTAATGGTAATATTGTTAAACGGCTTCAATATAACACTAATATTTGCGGTTTCCAGATAGTGTTCTAATTTGGGATGTAAATTGAACTTTATTCAACAGCAATGTAATTAAATAATTTTAATGTAAGTCACTCAAATATTTAATCGTGTATTTTCAGTTTCTTTTATCAATGTGATACAATATTCAGGGGATTAACTTTATCGATCTGCTTTCTCTCTTTGCTCCTTTTTTCCGAGACGTGTATGTATGTATGCATGAGCAATTACTGACTGAATATGTTCGTTAGATGACTTTACTTGAAATACTGTAATGCAACGTTATGTGCTTCTCCGATGCTACAATTCTTATGAATATGTAAGGTTGTTCTACAATATCTTTCCATCGGTTACAAGCCGACCTGTGTGCAACACCATTCCGGTTGTGAGGTATTAGTACATGTTACAATCTATTAGAGTACTGGCAAACGTATTGGAGGGTATTGTATTTATTTACATTTACGTATCGGTTAAATTATTTAAAGACTGCATTAGTAGTTTGTGTCAAAACTTAAACTATAGATGTAAGACATCATTTTATTAGAGAAATATTAGAGTGATGTTATTGCTGTAAAATATATGTCAACTGATAATATGATAGCAGATATATTTACTAAAAGTCTTTGTGGGCCAAAACATAATTATTGTTTAGATAGAATTGGTGTCACATTAATCGAATAATGTAATTTCTTATATGACAGATCTTCGAATTAAGAGGGAGGTGTTGAGGATACAGACCTGTAATCCGAAATATTCAAGTGTTACCATTGTGTATTGTGTTTTTTGTTATAACTACGGAAATGTTGTAATATGGCAAACGTCATTCATTATATTGAATTAAATTATATTTAATTAATAAATTGTTTTTATTCCGAGTTTGTATCAAGTTTGAGTTTCAACAGTTTGTGAAGATATTTATGAAATTACTTTACAATAGTAATTTTTCAATTTCAACGTAATAGTAATAATAAAGAGTCAATTATATTAATTCGAGTGTGCTTGGATATAGACATTCACTTAATCCTTTGCGGTCCAATGTCGAACAGTACGCGACAAGTACTATTTTATTTGATTCTATTTTCTAACAATTCAACATCGACTTTCCAATTTCCTAATAATTTTGTAATGTTACCTAAACATCCGTCAGTATCTATAGATATCGATATCACTTTAAAAAATGAATAATCAATGATAGAAAATGTTGTGAAATCAATTTTATTTAACTTATTACAAAATCAATAAAATAATCTCGTGTATTTAAATATATTAAATAAGTACTTAGTTTAAAAAAAGATGGATCAAGTGATAAGAGATACGATCAGTTGAGTAACTTGTTTATTGAAAGATACACGTAAAATGTTTATGGTACTCCTCTATTTTGAGAAATATTTTTAAAATTGTGGAAACCGCATTTGACGTCAGCCGTATATCTGGTGTTAAATTTATGGATAAAAGAGACGAAGAATTAATTTAATTAGATGTGTACTGTACTAATTATCGAAATGTTATTAAATATTATAGAAAGACTGAGAAAAGGTGACTTCTTCAATTCTTTTTCAGTGATGTTTATTTAGAATATCTTTGATATTGGATTTATAACGAGGTTCGCTGTATTTAAGGTAGTTCAACAGCATGTAATTGACAATAATTTGGCAGTAACAAATGTTAGAAGTTGTCAGATGTACACATTACCTATATATATATATATATAAATCTACTGTTGCCAATTTGTTGTAACATACATACGAGCATGTAATTTATTGTTAATATATATCCTAAACAGAGTTGCATCTTGCTTTTTCCATTTATCATACGTTTACAAATATGAAATATTCTTTTTTTTTTAATTCCACGTACCGTTCTATTCTTTTAACAATATGAAATATTTTGAAAATTGCAAAGTTGATGAAAAATAAAGGTTACACCAAGATGTATCAAATTAATTGTATCAATATTCAAACGGACTTTGAAGTATAACAATTTGCAAATCTTAAAATACAGAATTCTACGTTGCACGATGCCGCTAATTAACCCTCTATAGTCCTAATTTTTTGTGGTATCCGAAGATCAGTTTTGCGATATCGCAATTAGAAAATGTTAAAAATACTATTTCAGATAATCAATTACACTTGAATTTTAAATATTGAATTGTAAAGAATTTCACGATTTTCACGAGCTAAATTACAATATCTGACAAAGCTCAAAATTTAGTTTGAAGAGTAAAAGTTTATATGTATCTTGCGTTACCTTCAAATCACAGGGGCCCATAGAAGGTTAAATTGATTTGAGATATTTTTCGAAAATATTTAGCTGCAAAGTATTCGGATGAAATCCAACCGGAAGTTTTAATAGAAACATTTATATGTTGGAAATGTTCATTTTTTGCGCTCTACGGTTTAATGAAACTGACGCTGTGTATTTTTCTCTTTTTACTCTTTCATAAACAAAAAAAAAGGCCTGACAGTGGAAATGTTTGTATTTTATAAATATTAACTTTTCCTGTCCAGCGTTTCGAATGAGTTGGCTTTTTTTCGAAATTCACTAATATTTATTGCCAAAACACAGCTATCCTTTTTCTCCTTGATGATAAAAAATTACAACATATTTTTTTATAAATTTCTATCCCAACGTTCACGAGTCCGCCGTGGAATTTAATTGATCGATTACGTATTTAATCATTTTAATTTGATTAAGTGTTCCATTAAAACTAAAAGAACTTAACGAAACAGTACATTGTGAAAATTAATTGAAATACAGATTCGCTTGAATTCCACTTTCAATTTTGAAATATTTTCATTTCATCATAAATACCATTCGAATTATTTTACACATACATTTAATTGGAATAAACGTTAATCCTTCATTGTTAGTTAATTTTATAATTCACAAAGCTTTCTGTATTTTGGAAAAAAAGAATATTAAATAAAAACTTGCATAAAAGAAGCCCTACATATCCGTTCATGTATAAAATATCATCCAATTTCTTTAAAATCAGTAATTATATGTTCTCCAACTATTTCATAATTGCAAACACGATGTTATGCAAAAAGGAAATTTTAAAAACTGTAAATCATGCGAAAATAATTCAATAAATTCATATAGAATTTCATAACAGTCTTTACAATATAATAATATTTATGACAATAATTATACATTGTTATATATTAGTAGTTGTCAAACAGAGTTATACTTTTCTCTGTGGGGTCGCACAGGGGTCACTGAATTAAGATTTTTGACTGATTCAATTTTTTAACTATGGAATTTACATTTCGCGACCAAGATTTGCCATTTTCTAAATAAACAATTACTTGTCAAACAACATTTTAGTAACAGACTCTATGTAAACTGTGTGTAATTTGCAATGGTCCACAAGCAATTTAAACAACTGATAAGGAAACCATCACACAAGAAATCCCCCAAAAGTTTGAAAACCACTGTTATATACTGTAATATTATATATTATATTATATATTACCTATTATATTAGTTTTAATATTAAAAAAATACTACAAAAAGACCCAAAGAAAAATTCATGAAACGTAACAGCCTCAAAGTTTCATCCAATTTCCATAGAAATTGTAAGTCCGTTGCCCGCCTCCTCAAATCGTACATTTCCTTTTCCCGCGCACGACATTTCCAAAATGCGGGTAAATTGAACCCGAGGAACTGTCGAGCAAGTGAAAGTAACTACCTCCTCCCAGACGAAAATACATGCTTGAATGATAGTATTGTGGATTTCGGACTTTTTAATATCCGGTTATTTCTAAGGCCGGATACACTCTTGTGCGTTTACGAATACTGCCACGGTTCCCGGTTAGCAATATAGAATTTAAAGATCGATGGATATTCCTTTTCTACTGTATGTATATACAGGGTGCGGCCGAATAACATGACTAAACAGGCACAAGCTGATTCCCAATGAAAAAATTATGACAAAAGTTATTTTCGAGAAAATCAAGTTTGAAAATCAAATGATACTACAGCTAACAAGGAAATATATTGAACCTGTACATTGATGAAACTTATATGAAATGTGGTATAAAATATTTGGAAAGTATTTTTTTTATCGACTATTGTCCATAGTGAGGGGGTGAAACTACATTTGAACGTTAGGGGTTGAGAATACATTTTTTGAGATATCTCAATAAATAGAAAAGATAAAAAATAATACTTCTTTTTAAATGATGTGCTCTTTAATAGGGAGTTCATCGTATTAAAAGAGTTGTGGAAGAATTACTGATTTAAATCATATATTCAAAACTTGAATCGTCACTTAAACACTCCAAACTACCAAGGTACTCAAAATGCCCATCCCAATTTTTATTATAAATTTCCAAAAATTGATAGGAGACCTATATATTAAATATTCCACTTTTATCATATAAAACATAAATTACTTAACTGAACATCTATTTCACCTTTTGATTTCTCCTACTCCGAAGTACTTATTCAGTAAATGTAACCCTTTCACAGTGTGGTAAAATTACGTAATCTGGCTGAACAATATCTATTTTTTTTTATGCTCGAAAAAACGTCGCCATGCAAACTAAGTTTCCTTCTTCAGTTAAAATAACCTTAGAAAACACAGGAAGCAAAGAATCTAGTCATAGACCTAGATATCTTTGGTAAACTAAACGAGATAAACCGTTTGGTACTTGACGTTCCGCCCATGACTGTCACAGGATACATTGTCAATGGGTTAACACGTTAAGCGCCACCGGTATATCGTTAGTTGCAACATTTTCACTGAAGTAAAACTTCTCGTATTACAATCATATCTTTACAAAGCAGATATCTTAAAAGCAAAAGTAGACACGTAATCATCAGACCATTACCTCTCTGATATCGATATTTAAATATTCAATGCGTAAGAAAATTTGTAAATATTACAATTTTCAAACCACATGAAACTTCATTGCATTCAAGTTAGAAAATTTATAAAACTTACAACTTTCAAGTCATCATTATGAAATTCAACCACGCCGAAGCGACTGAAACTGCGCTTTCTCACCTTTTTAGGCATACGCACCTACTCCTCTTAATTTTCAAGTCCTATGAAATTTCATTGAATTGAAGAATATTAAAAATTGTAATTTTCATAAAGTCAGATAAAATTTCATTGAATTCAAAAGCGCCGGTGAACCCCATGACATTCAATATGTTAACACCAGAACTATGAAACCAGTCAAAATGACTGGTACACAATTTTTTCCAAAAATTTTCCAAGTTCATAGAAGAGCCATAGAACAAAAATTCTGCGTCCATCGCAAAAGACATAAATCACTGGATTGATCATCCTTTCTGCTACTCGATTCCTTCTTTTTCAAAGTACTTATTTAATATATTGAAATATTAGGGGTACCGAAAAGTAATCCAAATTTTTTTTTGCTGGCGAAAAAAATTTATTTATGAAAGAAATCTGAAATACTAATCAACAAAATAATTCCCATGATTTTCTAACACTCGTTGCCAACATAAAGGTAGTTGTTCGATTCCCTTTTTAAAAAAGTCCTTCGATTTTAGATTGTAAAACGTTTCCAATTGCGTTTTCACTTCTCCAAGTTTGATTACTTTTCGATACCCCCAATATAATAAATTTAATTGCCGGTAGTTCTAGTGTTAAATATAATATGTATAATGCCAATCGTTCTATTTTCAAATGATCAAATTTTATTTCCATATGTTGTTCTAATTTTTCCATCAACAATCACCTCGTGCCCTTTTGAACATGTATTCGGCAGCATCACGTATATGTATATATATTTATTTATATCTATGTATATTGTACGCGAATCGACGGAGTATTTGTGCTCGTATTACACGGATCTGTACGCGTATATATGTTATGTACTTTTTTTCGGATAATATGAATATATGTCCCGTATGGATCGTACAGATGTAATATTTGAGAAATATGATATCCAGCCCGTGGAAACGCAGTGAATTACCGTGATACTGATATACGAGATGCAACCGCGATATCTTTATTTACTTGTAGATTTTAAATCTTCCGTACTTGACATTCTTTCCCTTCTTGCTTGACGCGACGCTTTTTCTCGGGCCTGTGGTCGTTGAAATTATTTCAGAGCGACACGCATCACGGTTTGCGAGGGATTTTTCATGCATTTTTTCACGTGCACTCTGCACTAATGCATAGGAGTGGTGGATGAAGTTATTAATAGTTTTAATACGTTTGAAATTTTCAAGTTATAAACGTACTGTTTCACGTAAATATTGTCATGGAATTTTCAATGTTTTCTCTTCATTACTTTCGAAAATAAAATGTTGGATGCTACGATAATTTCTATTGTTCTGTATTTGTTTGATATTTTTAGAAAAAAAGAGGAGAATATTTTTGTGCGTTTCTCTTTTCCTTCATTAAGGCGTGGATGTACATTTTTATGTTAAATGGAATGGTATGTTTTGTGATTAACATTTTTAATTCAAGAGTGGGATGTAAAGTGAAAATATGCAAGGAACGGGGAAAAAAGGTAAATGAAAATTGAGGTGAAAATATATTCTTGACACTCAAGAGCGAGTAGTCATTTGTTTATATTTAGACTCGGTACGTGCAAGAGAAGTGAATGCTGCATTGCAATGTGCTGGAAAAAGATATTACACGTCTTCGATCCGTTTTCATTACATGTTTCTTTTTCTGTTTTTATGTAGATTTTTATCTATACAGATTTCTTAATTCATTTTCTCTTGCAGTAGAAAATTTATGAAAGAAAGAATGTGACGTTATTTTAACGTTAAAATTACCAACCACTTCTTTGCTATGTCAAAGTGCTCTGTATATTAACTGTTCTAAAAGTAATTTATTGTAAAATATGAAAATTTGAATTGCGAAATAATTAATTACTATATTTACTTTGTATTACGGAATTTCAATTTTATGTACTTTAGTAAGTACTTTATGCACAGAATACTGAGTTCGTTTTATTTAATATTTACGTTATTTAAATTTATATTGATCAACTTTATTTATTACTGAAATTACTAAATATTTCGTAAGTTAATTTTTCTGGGTAAATGTTTCAGCTTTACGTACAGCAATTTGGATGCTGAATTTGCTGAAATACTTTTTTCTAATTTTTCTTGACCACTACAACTACGTTAATAATTATAAGTTGTAATTCTTGAATTTTTCGTAAATATACTCCAACAGATGACAGAGACAGAGACTTTTTCACCTATTATATTTATTATAGAAAAAATACACTAGATCAATTGTCCATAATTCTCTTTATGACGAAATTATATTAGATCTTCAAACCAAAAAAAAATAAGAGAACTGAAACAGAAAGTTAATTGCACAACTTTCTAATTTACATTTTTTTTTTGTTTGTATTAATAATTACTTCAAAACAGCAAAACATTTTGGTAACTCTGGTAAACGAAATATTGCAAAAAAATTGTATGAAATATTCAATATTCAATTGAAATCAGATTAAACTCATTATCCCTAACACTAGAACCACCGTAGTTAACGTTTGTCAGTCCTTGAGATATTTTTTGACCCAAATTCAGATAAATTGTACAGCGATTACATATTATCCTCAATAAAGTAAAAAAGAAAAGAAAAAAAGCTTGCTTTTAATAGAAAATAGACGTCAGATCAGAAAAGACACTAGGGAAGCTACTGCGATATTTTTTCAAAGACTGTCTGAAGCTTGAATCTTTTACATTCGTTATATTTAAATATATTAAATAAGTAGAAGACGATCAGTCACACAATTTATATATTACAAGATAAAGATAGAAAATTCACAATATTGCTTTTCAATAAGCAAGAATAAATTTTCATAAAAACCTAAAAACCCGTAGAAACTTACTTTTAGAAATCCCATAGAAAACTTGAACCTCAATTTATAGTAATTCCAGTATTAAAAATTCTAACATTCCCCGAACTCCAAAATCCCACGTACATATCGTTCAATCAAAACAATATACTTCTATCTTCTCCATCCCCAAAATCTCCAAAAAGCAGTCCAAAACACTTTAAAACTTCATGAAACCCCAACCTTACATCCTCCGCATTTCAATACGCAAACTATAACCATCCATATCGATCATTTCACCAACAAATATTTACACGTTTCCATTCTAAACGCAGGAAAAACCGATCACTTCGATATCACGTTAAAATAAAACAAGCAACGGCAAAAACAAAGAAGAAGAAGAAACAGAGACAGACCAACAATAAAAAAAGAAAATAATAGAGAAAAATGAAAAGTACCAACTTCCACTCTTACGGGCACACTTCCGGCGATATTTCACGAGTGGATTATGAATATTCAGTGACGTTACTGTCGGACATACACCGCGATACGTAACACCGATACTGAAATACTCTCGGAGGTAAAGGTTTTCCAGCAGGTTCGAAAACACCGAAGACAAGGAGAACGAGCCAACACGATAGAAACAGAAGGTAGAGAGAAAGAAAGAAAGAAAGAAAAAAAAAAAGAAGGGAGAAAATACGGGGGAGGCTGTGTCGTGGAGAGTTCCAAGGGGTTGAGATACGACACAGAGAGACAAAAAGGGCTTCTATGGGTGATCGTCTACGTGTATGCGTGAACTCGTGTACCTATGTGTACCATCCGGCACACTTGGGACGGCCTGTTAAATAAGCTGACACTCAAAAAGTGGGCGGCTGACAGTTTGAAGGGAGTCGCGCGAAATCACAAATCCCTGGAGGCGCTTTTGTAATAACTTTAGAGTGCGGTTTGAAGAAATTAATCGCAATAGCTGGGCCGAGGGAAACGGGAAGATTAGAGAATTCGTGCAGTTTTTCGTAATGCCCTAAATTCCGTTCTGTTCGCGAGGGAGATTTTTGCGGGCGTTTTTCTCGTGGTCTTTGTGCTTTTTTATTTATTTCTTCTTTTGAGTTTCTGTTTCTTTTTTCTATGCGAGCGGAATAATTTGAGGTGGAACATAATATCTCAAAAAGTACGCGCCACGGGTAGTTTAATGCTGAAACATTGGCGGGGGTTGCTTTTTATATGTGTATTAAAATACCGGGTTTATTGTGCAACGATGTAATAATTATTCGGTGGGAATATAAGGCGGAGAAAGAAATTTCAATATTATGAAACTCATATCGTTTTATGTTGCTAAAATATCCTCGATATTTAACACTAGACTTATGGATGTTTATATACCTATTTTTCTGAAGTAAGCCAATTTGATTCATACGAGAAGATTGAAGTTTTTTTGCAAAGAAAATAGTTCCGATTCAATTTGAATGAAAGATTTATTATTAAAAAATTAACTAACCAATATATTATACATATTTACATATGTATATACTTAGTAATCAAATTATTAATGAGCCAAATTGACTCCGTAAATCTATTGTTAAAATAATTTTGTAAATAATTCTTTGAGAGTGTTAGAATTATGGGGATCAAACTTTATTTCGTATTTTATTTTCCACCTATGATAAAAATGAAAATATGTAGAATGTAATGTAATTGGTATTGCAGTCAATTTTGAAATTAAGATAAAACTTTTAATAAATGGGAAAAAAAATTGTGGACAATGCTTAATAAGCACAATACTCTATTTAAAACTTAACACGCTATTTTTCGTGATTTACACTCATCAAACGTATGTAAATACTTGCTTTTTCTGCTTTTAATATCTACTACGAAAAATTGGAGCACCATAGCTATTCAACCAAAATGATATTTTTTATTTGCATATGCAATTTTACGTTCAATTCCTAATAAATTAGGAGGAGTTATTGCTCTCTTTTTATCAATCTTAATTTTATATATTATTCCATTTTTAAAAAAACCATTTATAATGTCATCAAAATTTTATTTCATTAATCAAATTGTATTTTGAATCTTCATTTCAATTTTTGTGTATTATAATGTATTTTTCTACGTAACTTATTTGCCCAATAAGTCATTAAATATCTTAACAACAGAAGTTTGTTATCAAATTCTATAAAAATTGTATGTGTTTACATTTTTTTAACGGGTTAGGTTCAATGATCACGTTTTTCGTGACTATCGCGAGACAGAACGTACTGATGTAATCAGAGAGCTACATTTTACGAATAATAGATTACAGGAAATTTAAGTTCTCATAGAAAATTCTGCCTCACAACGTATTATTACAATAATACATAGTTGCTAGAGATCCATAATCGACATTATACAAGAAGGAAACCACGAATTCACAACAATATTTATATATTAAATAAAGCTGAAAAAAACGTCTCTTTTTTGCACTACGAAAATAATTATTATAAAATACTTAAAAAAATACATAATATTTATTCCTTCCAATTGCGCACAGTTGACTTCAACTGTTCTAAGACTGAACAGGTTTCAATAACACCTAATGAATCACACCCGAAATATCCCACCACATACCTTCATAAAAGAAACATTTCCTTTCGCCTTACCCAATACATATATTGTCCCGGTAAAATATAAAAGTACAGCTATGTTTATTTATCAGATAAAATACCTGATAGTAATAATGAATAAAAAATAATAATTAAAAATGCAGCATCAGATAAACAGCTTTAACTCGGTGCAATGACAAATAAGCGTATTACCGATATCCAAAGAAACAATTGTCAAGCATTAATTGTCAAAAAAAAAAGAAGAAAAGAAGCAGAAAAAAAGTGAAATGTATACAAATCACCGTGCAAGAGATACGGAAACAAATGCGAGGACTCGTATAAATATTAAAATCGATGACTTCCGAGATATTCTCAACAGCGAACTAAAAGGCCAACAAATAACCGGTCTCTTTCTCTCTCTTTCTCTTTCTTTTACACCCACTCCTACGCTCACTCTCTCCCTCTCTGTCTACCTAAGTATTATTAATTCTCCCTTCCCGATAACTTGGTATCTCTTATTCATGGAATAAGAGTGACGATAAAGCACGGAGCTGCAGCATGTTCGACGCCTAATTTTCTATCGAGTCGAAAACAGCAACGTGTGAGCAACGAACACTGGTGACCTATGCCCTTTTCCCCACGCGTGTGCTTCGCGAGACGAGAAACGATTTCTCGCCTACTAGGCACACATCGTACACATCGTGCACATGCTAGCGCGCGCACGCAGCGTATCAACGTTGCGGAATTTCATCGCGATTCACGAATAAAAGATGCTTACTTGCACTATTCGGCAAAAGTATGCGCTGCCGACAGATTTCGTATGGTTAACGATCGGTATGTACAGGGAGCGATCAAGTTTTTGACTTGGTAATAGAATCATCCTATTTGATATGAATCGTTTATCTTCAATGTATAAGTCACTTTATTGCAATGAAGGGTGGTGAGTTTTCAGTGAATACATGAAACCAATTAATGTATGAAATTTTACGAAACACAGAAGTGTTCAGAATAACAGGTAAAATGTAAATTTTTTCGGAAACGACATGTTTAAATGCGTTAATGAATATTTTTAACACTAGATTTACGGAGCCAATTTGGCTCATTCAAAATTCGACTATTATATGTATAATATATTAGTTGTTTAATTTTTCAAAAATAAATCCTTCATTTAAATTGATTTGGAACTGTTTTCTTTGCAAAAAAACTTCAATTTTCTTGTATGAGTTAAATTGGCTCGCTTCAGAAAAATAGGTATATCAACATCCGTAAATCTAGTGTTAAATATCTTGATGTAGAAAGAAAATGGTATACCGTGTTACAACGATTATAAGATGCACCCTAAATATTTCAGTCTAGAAATAAAAAAATACCTGAATTAAGTATTTTTATTATAAAGTGTGGAATAAACAAAAATATGTATACACTTAATGAACTGAAAAATATAAGTAAAATCAGAATTCTAATGAGCTAAAAACACGTAAAAATGTGCGTCTTATATTCGACGCAATACGGTATATCAGTTTCAAAATAAATAGGTGATATGATTGTTTTTAGGTGCAATTTGTATGATATGAAATTTTGTGATTTTTTAGATAATTATAATTGTATTGTTTTAATTGGATATTATAAATTTAGAGTATTGTTTAATGTGCTGCAGTATTTTGGTGTAATTTGAAATGTTCTTGTGTTATTTTGTTTAATAAAAGTTTAATAAAAACAACAGTAGTTAGTGAATGAGTAAAAGTTGTAATATGGAGGAAGGCATTGATTATATTGAATTTTTATCTAATTATTTAATAAGTTACATTATGAGTATTTAGTTAGTTAGTGTAAACTGTTGTAATTTTACTCCCAAGTCTTAACAGTTTCGGCAAATTTTCTTATTTTTCAATTTACATTAAACTTGTGTATATAGCTCAGTACTATTATTTGCAGTAGATTTTAGAGATATAGTTACGGTGATAGGAATAAATTTACTTAATATTGCCTTGAAGTCTATATTTTTGAAGATATTTTCATTGAATTAATTAAAAAATGAATGTAGTAATTTCAATTCTTTATTAACGCTATATTAAAGTATGGGGTGTGCGATGGCTTTCAAAAATCGTTCTACACCCTTGTATCGATAGAGATTTGTAAAAAAAAACTCGTAAAGTTTCCTAAACGGTAGCAAATTTTTTTTTATTGGCTCATCGCATTCGTCTTGTTACGTAGGTAAAATGTCCAAGAGAAACCATAGATCAGAAACAAATTGTTCTCACGCAAATTAAGGTGTAATTGTATCTTTGTGATTGAATTTTAGCTGAATAAGTCAGGCTTTCAGATCTCCGATGTTTTGGAAAGAAGCACACGACATGTCGTTCTTATTACTGCTACACGAAATTAGAAAATGAAAGACTCGATTACCAAACTGATAAGAAAAGCACAAGTGTTTATTTTCTTCTCCCCGGGAGGGCACTTGAGTGAACCTGACACTGAGCGCAGTTCATTGACATCTTCGTAGCCTCCGAAAAATTACATAGATAGATTTCATTGTAAAGGGAGTCATTTTCGCCACTTTAATATCTAATATCGAAGATATCTCTTTAAATATTGCAAAGATTCTTCACTGAGTCCTTGGCACAGTTAACCGTAATGATAAATAATAATTTATTAATTGCCGTAGTAACAATTAATAAGTTAAAAGTCCAAAAGTGTAGGGCCCGAAAAGCTGATTAATTGGCTACCAGTCGGTAAAGTGTTAATATAGAAAGAGACCAATGAAAAAACACCCTATACATGGCTTATATTATTATACGTTGTATTTATTACTTTCTGGATAATGTCAGACTTGTCAATTAAATCCGTGGAACAATTATTTTATAACATGCAGTATTATTACAGTTCAATGAAACTTATCTCCAAGGAACTGTAATGATGCTATTAATCATCAACAGATACAGCATTTATTGCGAGTGCATTGTTATTTGCGCTGGGAATTTTTTTCAATTTGATTTGTTATTTGTTTGAATCATATAGCATATGATTTTAATATGATATTTAAATATCATTGTGTTGAGATTGTGTTAAATTGTGCTAATGATACTGCCACGAAATGCTCTTGTATCGTTTGTTTGCATATACATATGTATGTATGTAGTTATGTAGATTAGTAGTTGTTTTATTGATTGATAAGTGTAAATGTTGCGAAATGGTAGAAGGCCTTGATCGAATAGAACATTAGATTTCTTGAATAAATTATGATATTCATGAGTTACTTAATTGATAAAAAACGTTGCTCCACCTTATTTCGAAGTAACAACAGATTAACCGTAGAGTAGCAATTAAAGTTTAAGTAATAATCAAATTTCTGTATTGAAGTTTTGTAAATAAATCTTCAAATATTAAATTATATCACTGAAATGTATAAATTTCTTTAACATACTTCATTCAACGGATTTATTTGTCAAAAAATTTTATTTACGACAACAATCCCCCCTGGGAATTTACATACCGTTAAATTTTTCATTTCGATCAAATTACAAGTTTTATACAAAAATAATCCATTTTCCATTCTTGTAATTGCTATAGTATTTTTAACCAAGAACACGACTCAATTAAACCATAATTTTATCCCGAAATGATTTTCCTTTTCGCAATGTTACATAATTACATCGTAATGTAACATTCAAGTGAGTCATAATTCTGTTCATTAAAATCCGTATTATATAGAATGTACAAATTGCATCGTTTCATGTTCAAATAAAGATTTGCAATGGTATTGGTTCGTAACTCGCATTATTCATCAACCCGCGAGAAAGAGAGAGAGGGAAAACTTTTATCGAATAATGAACGTAGGAGGCAATAAGCTGAATAGCCAGCAAAATAGCAAGAAATTGAAAGCAGCCAGTCTGTATTCCTGGCAATGTAAAAATCTATAGAAATTCATATCGAAATTACGCGCCATTTTAATTTCCACTTTGTATTTCATTCAACGTAAATTACACAAATAAATACGATCACAATTCAATACTGAATTCTATCGGGATCCAATGGACACGGGATATAATTAACGTGCCATTATATGCAGAAATGATCAAGCATCTCGATTTTCAATAATTCACATTATTATCTGCAATTTAATAATATTAACCCCCGCGCGGTCCTAATTATTTTTGCCATTTCGCGGCAGCTGAGAGAAAATCATTTCTAAGGATTTCCCACTGTTGAGAATTAATTTTTATTTAACTTATCATTGGCAAATTATAAAGTTGATATTTAATAAATAAGACATTAATTACAACAAAAATCCATACTGTGAATAGCTTATTAAATTATATTACCTTCAGAATGATAAAAATTAATATACCAACAGGGAACAAAATAAATCTGTTTGAAATCCTCTAAATCGAAATAATTCCGAATTAGTTAATCAACAAATTTAGATTTATACGTAAATCTTTAAAAAAATTCGCCAAAATTATACCTCCTCTCAGTTTTCCTTTTACCCTTTCTATCATTTTTAAGTTATATCTTTTTTTGTTTTTCGTATTCGAAATTTAACTATTTTTACTGTATCTGTAAATGTAAATGTATCTACATGAAACACACTCGACGATCAACTTTCACCGTTCCTGGGGTCTTCTCTGTCCCTAGTCGAGATAGACACACAGTTAATACAAATTATATTCAAGAAACTTATAAAGAAAACGTAAAAAAGATATTTTTTTCAATAGAAAATAAACTTGGGCCCAGAAAAGACCTTATGGACTTTCTTAACTCTTTGAGGCACAGTGGGATGAAAAGTGTCCCACCTCGATAATTTATATCATTATGTAACTTTGTCAATAAATATAAACCAACTTTGTTCACTTAAAATAAAAAAAATGTGTGTGCAACATGGGTTATTTTGTTTTGTGAATTTCTGTGCCTCAAAGTGTTAATGGAGCAGATGAAAATTTATCATCTATATGCCCTTATCACTTTATGATAATACAAGGCCCAATTGCCTTTCCATTCCATAAAATCATTTTTTTAACTCTATAAATTATTTATCATTCTACACGTAAAATGTTGCCTTGAATGCTGCATTATTTAAGGTATTTTCATTGAAATAATTAAAAAATGTATTCATTGCCAATGTATATGTACGTCAATGCATTTTTTCATGAAAAAAAATGATATCCTCTGAATGTAGCAATATCAATTTTTTATTAATGCTATATTAAAGTATAGGGCTTTCAGAAGTCGTTCCACACCCTTGTATCGATAGAGATTTATGAAAAAAACTCGTCGCAAAATTCACAAGAGGGTAGTTTAATTGTTAAAAATTGTAAAGCATCATTTTAATTAAATACTTAGTTATCAAGTTAAATTTCTCTTGTGAAATTCTATTGTTAATATGCATCAATGTACCATAATGCAACTAATCTTTACGCAAAGCAATAAAATCAGACTATAAACGGATAAATAGGTTTCCCCATTTCACTTTTAAATAAGCTAAAAAAACGAAAAGAAATATCACCGAGAGGAATGTTATTTTAATAAATATTTACGCGAATAATGGCGAACCCGAGGTAAACGAAATAGCCGAGCTTTTCTCAAACGAACGTCAAGTGCAAAAGGAGTCGCATTTACGTATGCGAATGCATCCCACAAATGCACTCGGGCGTATACGTAGCAATACATTATGCTCTTCGTGGCAGCAAGAGAAACATAATCGATGGAATGGCATACTAAGGGAGATGGCGCCTTTTTTTTAAATGCGAATCGAGCAATATATATAAGTTTCGATATTTTACTGGCTGGGAAAAGGCAATTACTTTTAATACGTGTCAGCATAGACGTGCACGAAGATAATCACAACTGTCATAAGCATAAGGAGAGATAAGTTATCGCTGGTAACACGATTCATTCGTACATGAGTATACATGTACTTGCTTACTTATGTGTGAGCATGTGTATGGTTTATTTCCTTTTTTTCCAACGATAATATTGTAAATGCAGTGCAAATTATAGAATGTTTTCGCTGCTTGTGATTTCTTTTTCAACTAATGCACATATGAAACGATATAAAACATCTTTTGAATCTTAATATTTTCTTGACTAGTAGCTTATTGGGCTTTTCAGGCCCAATACTTTTAGACTTTTAATTAATAAATTGTTATTTATCATTACGGTTTAATGTGCCAAGGACTCATTGTCAGGGATAAGAATTTGTCATTTTCAAAAAGATATCGATATAAGGGAAGTATTTGCAATCAAGTGACTGGCCAGAAGTTGGTAGAATGTTAAAAAAATGACGGTCAGTAAAGTGTTAAGATTGAAGTTTCAATTTCATCAATAACAATGTAATTTTGTATGTTTTTTTAACAGTAGATCCACGGCAGAAGTGAAATTGACGGGTTCCTAGTTTTTTCAAAATATTTTTCGTATTCATAGAGAAGCATTACAGTAAATATTTCATGCGTATGTTATAATACATAAATTACTTAAGTGATCGTACATTTTGCCACATGATCCATTTTTTTTCAAAGTATTTATCTGATATATTTAAATATACTAAATTTTGCGACCGCAAATCTAGTGTTAATCAGTACGTCATAGGAAATTGTACACGTTATTTATATAAATACTTCCATTGAAATTTTACATGCAAGAAATGTTTTTATTTATTGTATAGAAATTTTATATCTTTTTATTAGAAAATTTTATAGAAATTGTAGTTCTATCTTTGTAATGATGGGTTATTCTATGGTTCTTCTGTAAGACTGAAGGGGTTAGCATGATCGAAACAGGGATAACGAAGAAGATATAATTAGAAACTGCTAATAACAGGAGGTTATGATTGGTGAAGCTATTTTTGGACGAGTAAGTCTTGCTTTAATTCTACAAGTTGATGAGTTCAAGAAGTCTGTACAGTATTAAGTGATAATAGTCCGAAATTTTTCTCCGGAATTAAGTTTAATGTTATACGTTGGAGGTCGAAGTATAGGACTAACTTGGAAAATTTCTATAATTATCTGAGAATTTAAAAATTAACAAGATTCTAAGATTAACTGGGAATATAGAAATTAACTAAATTATCGAATTAACTCAGATTATAAAAATTGCCAAATCATAAATAAAACTCAGCGGGGGATTGTTCGTAGGTGAATAATTTTTTAAGAGACACAACTCAAAGATCTTAAGGTGGTAACAGGTATAAATATCTGGATTTGCAAACAGTGCCGGTATGAATCTTCTCTCTGATGAATTTTGCCCATATGATATTATAACTCATTCTTAAATCCCATATAAAAACTTAAGTCTATTATCAAATTGCACCATACACCATTGAAATTAAAAATAAACAAACATACGTTACAATTCAATTTTTGTCATTTATTATAACGAACCCTTTAAAAATTCAAAATGCAATACCGTACAATATATTATATCAATATAATGTCTTTACATTGGCATCAAATTCAGTAAAAATATTACAAAGTGTAATTTTCCAAACTGTATTAACACTTCTGAAATGGTGTATGTAACACGTCGTTTGTTAATTGACGTTTATTCCTTCAGATATTAATACTAGAACTACCAAACCAGTCAAAATGACTGGTACACAATTTTTTCAAAAAATTCTCCAAGTTTACATAAGAGTCATAGAATAAATATTCTACATCTATATCAATAAACATAAATCAGCTAATCGATCAAATTTTCCACCGCTTGATTCCCCCTTTTTCAAAGTACTTACTTAATTTATTAAAATATGATAGATTTGAGGCCGGTAGTTCTAGTGTTAATAAAAGCAGTAACTATGGACATCACAGAGTATATCGGGCTAAATTTATTAAAATCAATGTCTTTATATTGGCATCAAATTCAGTAAAGACTAATTTTCCAAATATTTAACGTACTACTTCGAATTATGAAATTTATTCCTTCAGATATTAATAAGAGCAATAACAACAGACATCACATTGTACATCGCGCTACATTTACAAAATCATTGACAAATTCCAAATTAGGAATTAATTCCACAGAGAATTAGTTGTCACGGAAAGCAATGTCGTGTTATACTCGATATAAGACCTCAAAGGATCGATACCAACATAAATCAGCTGCACTGACACAATTGTACCAGTCTACTATTCACTAAACACACCAACAGGAACCGCGCAAGTATCAACATGCGATCTAGTGTTTATGGATACAGTATTTCAGTGTTTGTTAAACGTTATCGTCATGTTGCAGACCTATGGACACTGATAATTTTCAAAGGTGTATGTATCTTGAAGTAAATAACTATATAAACACACTTAAATTGCTCTACTAACAAATTCCAACGTATGACGATAGTCGATCGTTTCACGCTTTTGTTTTCTGATGCGGTAATTAATTCGACGTTCCGTGAAATATAAATCATCCTTATCGCGGAAATGACTATGCATATAAGTATTTTCGATGCTGAGAAAATGTTGGCGCATTTATCGTTGAAATTCTAATAGTCATTAAGTTACGAGTAGAACATTGAAATTTCGATCGACTATTCTGGAACGAGGCTTCTTATACACGATACAAAGGTGCATCGTGTTTGTAATTTGAGAAGTAACGAAGTCCATTGTTTGTGGAAATGAAGTGAAACTGTTTTGTCGTAAGGAATTTCTAAGAGGGTTTTTATGCAGTCTCTGAAAATCTCTTGGAAGATCTACATTTAATAACTCCAAGTGGAACGGGGATATTTTAAGTTCAACGAAAGAAAACGCATCGAAGTTTAAAAGTAAACAATAAAACTTTCGAGCGAAACTTATTAGAGATAACAAGTTCTGCGCGTCGGCAAATATAATTAAATTCTAGTCGGACTAAAATTGCGACGTAAACATTTTTAGTATCTCCGCTTATTTCTTACAATGTTTTTCACCGACGACTTCTTATCGAATTTGCGCAAAATTTTTATCTCCACCTTTTTGTCTTCGATCAATGCGAACTTCGTTATTTTAAGTTCTATTCGCTTTTATTTTATCGCGGGCGTACAAATTCCTCGGGAAATTTTTTCGAAATTGTACAAGACTGTAATAAAAAACTTTTAAATCTTAAAAACATTGATGTAAATTGCAAAAAAATTATAAGCCGACGAAGTAATTCTTCTATTTTAATTCACCGAAGACTAAAGTTACATTACTTTGATGTATTTTTTTATTACATTTGTATTCATTGATTATATTGGCAGCACGAAAGGAAACAGTAAAAAATTGCTTAATATTTTTTATCAATCCACATTCCTTACGATCATAGATCATTTCGAAATTTGTAAAAATTGGTTCGTTTAAAATAATATATACACATATTTTTTTTCTTTTCCTTGGAAATTCCATTTTAAACACATTCTTTGAGTGACACTTCTAATGTGATATCTAAAATTATTGTTCAATTGTTATATTTCCAGAAAATGATACATAAGTTAATTCCTTCACGTTTTTCATTATATTTGAAATATTTCGTTTTACCAAAATTGAAAATCTGTACATTTTATTGCACTAGGCACATTGTGCGTTGTAGTACATTATAAATACCAAATAATTATTCCGTTGTTTGTTACGAACTTTGAACTATATTCGTTTGACAAATACTAATATATATCTCATTTTCTGCCTTCATTGCCAAAGTATTCTAATTTTCGCAGTACTTTCATGCTTCATTTTATCCCAAGAGGAAACACTAATTTAAATATTTATTTATTGTTTCCAGCTTTGTCGTGTAACAAGCATTTAGAAATGAAAGTTTACATTTTATATATATATATGAGAACATATTTAAAAAAATATATTTTAAAAGCGAATAGAAGTTTTACAAACGTAAATCCAGAATCATATCAAAAAAATGAAATCAATTCAAAATACTTAATAATGAGAAAGTTTGACGAAAGCATTTTGTTCAACAATCTACTATTTTAAGCTGATTCGTTCGACCACAATTATTACTGTTTACTGCTAACAAAAAAAATGATAACCGCGCCTGACAGACATTTACATGACAGACATGTTTGCCAATCATCTCGTTTCTGTCATAAATAAAAAGTATTCATAACGCTGGGAAAAAAAGTTTTTGAAGTTTTGCATTACTGTTTCTCATTTTTGTAAACGTATTTTGAAAGTTTTATCGTTTACTTCAGGAACACTCTGTATACATTTGATGGAACAGTAACATTTCAATTCTATTATTATAGAATTATTTCAGGTACATTGTTTCATCACGACGTTCAAAACAATTTTCTGTCTTATTGATTATTACTAAGTCATTA
This sequence comes from Cerceris rybyensis, assembly GCA_910591515.1. Classification (NCBI taxonomy): domain Eukaryota; kingdom Metazoa; phylum Arthropoda; class Insecta; order Hymenoptera; family Crabronidae; genus Cerceris; species Cerceris rybyensis. The sequence continues at coordinate 13,868,926 of OU342795.1, forward strand.
AAATACAAATTTGAAATAATAGATAAAAAAAATGTAAAATGTCGCCTCTAACAAATTAAGTAAAACATTTTTATTTGACATAGATTATTGAAGTATACGGTCGATTTTAGAAAATAGTAGTTCAAATTTTTATTAATGATACAAATTATTTAATAATTTAATACACATTTAATAGTTTCTTTAAATTTTGCTTAATACTTAAGTGGGAAGTTTTCACACTCTCGTTACATCTAACATTATAATTTTACAATTTAATAGTTTAGTAATTACAGCAGTAACTTATGTCGTTTCAAGAATTACTGAATTATCAATATCCAAATTGAAAATATTGCATATAAAAAAAATTTATAATGTCACCACTAAACCTTATTAATTACATGTAATTTATTAAAATAGTTTGACTACTTTTACAAGTATTCGTCGAGAACTTCTGCGAAAAATAAATATTAAAGAACTATTAATAATTGATATTTATTCGCAAAGAAAGAAGATTCTTTATATTGAAAAGAAACTAAAGTACATATAAGAGTTGATAAGTTTCTGGAAACTTTCTAAGGAAATCGATAAACTCGTGACAAGAAAAGTTACCGCCACAAAGCTAATGTAGTCAAATGGCTGATACGTATTCCAGGTAATAAAAATCAAGTAAGCTTGTTTCTCTAATCAGCAATTCAATCATAAATTGAGAGCACGAATTATAACGCGCATACCAGCGCGAACTTTACGTAAACACGTCGCAACGAGCAAATAAAACGTTTTAGTGCATTACCTACTCAAATATGGTGGAAATTTCAGTAAATTATACCGCTTACTTCATCAAACCTCCATTATAACATCTACATGAAAAAGCCCTCCATGTGTTTGAGCGTATAAATAAATTTCAGTCTTAACGAGCTCGAAACTGGCATAGGCACATTAGCTTTTACCTTTGTTTTTATTAACTACTCTACGGTCACCGGGAAAATTAACAATTCAATATCACAGCGCACACTAAACTCACTCATTCGTGACGACCCCATAGAACTCCAATTATTTGATGTCACTCCTTCATGACTTTATTAATGACATTGAAACAACTTCCAAGACACTTCTTCTATGTCTTTATGGACCTCGTATTTTGAAAGTGGTATAAGTCCATTTTTTTTAAATGAAGTATCACGTAATTTATGCTTAATTTAATGTAAACTTCTTATTTATAACTAGTTAATATTTAATATCTTAAAAAATGCTAACGTTTTGTTCAATTTAAAATTGGCCGCTAAAAGAAATTGCATAGCCATTGATTTTATTTCTTGTTATTATCTATAAACAAAATTGCATTAATATGAAACGTATTTTAACACTAGATTTACCAGCGTGAAATCTATTATATTTAAATGTGTTAAATATGTATTTTAAAGCAAGGAAAATTAAGACGTGGAAGAGATGATAGTAATTTTGAAAAATAAATTACATAATAAGATTCGGTAATTTATGTTTTATGCGTTGGACGAAGAATATTTATTCTACGGCTCTCTCATAAACCCGTAGAATTTTTGGAAAAAATTGTGTGCCAGTTATTTTGACTGGCTTGGTAAATCTAGTGTTAAGTGATATTTGGCTTTCCAAAATTCAAATTAAATGATTCTTACAATTGATTAATTATGGATATGGTGTAAGACCAGCTTCCATAGACAGGTTATGGGGTCAGTGGCCACTGGGGGCTACATTTGTTTTGTTCAAACTTTGGAAAGTTACAATTTAAGGTTACTTACATAATTTTCCTCCAAAAATGAATAATTTCATATTAACATCAAGTAGTGATACAGATAAGACGAAGTGATGAATCAATGTTGTATAATAATATTGTTTAATGACAATTAAAAATATTTATATTATTTAATTTTAAATAAATGCACGCAGAAATAAAACTCTCGAGTATAAACAAAGTAGTAATTTAAGAGTCGGAGGATGAATATAATTCGGCTATGAAAAATAAATTAATGAAACGTAAAAAGGGAAGAAGAATTATAAAGGTAGAATTGTTACTGAGAATTTCAAGAATTTCAAGAATTTCAAAATAATATCGTATGGTGAGTTTTACAATATACAAATATAATTAACGTTCAAAATAAAAAGTACTACTTCTATTTTATTTCTTCTTATTATCTATAAACAAACTATGAAATATATTTTAAGTGATATTTGACTTTTCAAAATTGACATTAAATGATTCTTTCAATTAATTAATTATAAAAGTGGTATACGTCCATTTGCAACCCGTAAATATACATTATTTTATTTACATTCACCTAAAAGAAATTTTTATAATTATCACTAGATTTACGGAACCCGTCAAATTGACGGGTCTCTACTTTCTTTATAAATATTTTCTAAATTTACAGAAAGGCACTACAGTAGATATTTCACGTGTATTTTATAATACAAAAACCACTTAACAAATTAACATTTTTACTACTTGATCCTTCTTTTTCCAAGGCCTTGTGTAATATTTTACAGTGTAATAGACTATACACCCGTAAATCTAGTGTTAAACTACACATTGATAAATTGATAAGAACATTGCCAGACTTGTCATAATTAACCAATATTTTTTAATCGATAGATATGCTAACATTTAATTTTCTCGAAACAACAAGAAATGGACTTACGCCAATTTCAAAATAAACGGTCCATACATCGTCATCATCATCATCATCACCACAATCTTCTCTATCGTACCCGAATCGTAAACCTTTTAGTACAAACTAAAACAAGTCCTTCCCGCCAAGGTACACGATATCTTTCGATCATCAATCCCAACTATCATTTTATCCTGAAGGTTTTGCTACTCTCGTGTAATCGATTCTCACGATCGATCACGGCGATTCACCTGTACAACTCGACGACACGGGACGTTGGTAGTACGCGAGCAATCGCAACTGTTTATCGGGAAGGATATTATTTAAAAAGCTTGTATCTTGATAGAGTAACTCGACCTCTGGCACAATCGAACGATACTGTACCGTTGGTAGTGTGAGAGTAAAACCGGTTTGACTCGAAGAAACCGAAAGAAAATTTCGATAATGGTTATTAAGCTGACGGTGCTTGTTTAGATATTTCTTGAGAAAAAGTGTGCTTACTGTGGTTGATTATAAATTTATCCTCATCAATATCCTTCTCAACTCTCGCCTCGTGGAGATTCGTGGTATAAGTTAAGAGGGAAGTAATAAATTCTACATCGGCGGTGAGGTAATGAAAGGTTAAAGGGGTGTAACAATTGCTGGTATTTTCGTTATTGATTAGTACGTTCGTGACGTGTTTTCAACGAGATTGTTAAATGAGTGAATTTATCCGATTAATTGGAGATGCTGTGTATAACGATAGACCGAGGTGGGAATAATAAAGCCGTGGAGTCATAAAGGTGAAATGTTAAATATGAATGACGGTCAAAGTAAATGTTACGTATAAATGAGAATTTAGGCGACTGTTATTACGCTAATGCATTTTATTCGGAAATTTCGAGGAAGCGTACATAAATCGGATTAATTGCAGATTCCTCGAGTGGCATCGCCGTGAGACGGAAATAATAACTTTGCTGCGATGAAGTATTCAGCTGAATGAGAATTGTATAATTAAAATAATTACGTAGTAATTTTCCATTGTTGAAAAAGACTGTAATATAATGTTATGAAAAGAAGGTTGCTTTTCTTTGAAAATTATTTTACGATTATTACGCTTATCTAATTGGTCTGGCACTTAATAGTAGTCTTAAAAAGCTGAGTTTAATTAGCAAGAGAGAAAAATTAAAAGAGACAAAAGTTTAGAACGATTTTCAAATTTTTAAATCATTAAATCGTCGATTATAGTTTACAATCATGTTGGCAACAACGATCTAAGTTCTGGCAACAATTTTGATAAGAAATATTCGAATTAAAACGTTGTAACAGATAATGGAATTACAGAATTATTATTAGTTCAATACTGATTACATAGGAATTGCTATTAACACCTAATTGAGTGCATCTTAGAAAAATGAAAGTGTTAATGCAAAGAAACTAAATTTTATCGTTGAAAAAAACTGCAAGATAATGAAAGTTACTTTTCCTTGAAAATTGTTTTGTGATTTTTGAGATTACCTAACTGATTTGACACTTAATTGTGATTGATTGTTTTTTATTAACAGAAATGAATGGACTAATAGATTATAAAAACGAATTATGTTTGTGACTTTACGTTTGTTTGTTGATTTTGCTTAACGATGATGACTTGGTGATACGTATAATTTGTAACGAAGATTTATTAAACGATATACATATGTTAATTCTTATACTATTGCATTGATTAATTAACAACCAACATTCGCATTCTCATTAGTTTTGGAAAGCTAGCTTAACTAGCAAGAGAGAAATATTCAAAGCGAAAAAACTTTAGAACGATTTTAAACTTTCAGCACTAGATCTACCAAGGGAGTGAAAACGACTTGTATTGAATATTTTAAAAATGTTGCTGAAATTAATAGTCCTGCATTCTGCTCAATTTTCTATATCTACCTTGTAAAACGGGATTAAATCCACTTACATAGTTTCTTACGCGTTTCTTCTGAAGTATTTATTTAAATTTTTAAATATACTGTATTAATAGTTGGTAGTTCTAATATTACAATCACTAAATTGTTGATCATAGGTTGTAATACAATGATCTACTTTCACGAATGAAAGCATTTCTTTTTTAACACTAGATTTACGGAGCCAATTTGGCTGATTCAAAATTTAGTTACGATATATATAATATATTGATTGGTTAATTTTTTTAATAATAAATCTTTCATTTCAATTCATTTAGAACAATTTTCTTTTGCAAAAAACTTCATTTTTTCTTGTATGACTCAAATTGGCTCACTTCAGAAAAATAGGTATATCAGCATCCGTAAATCTACTGTTAAGAAATATCTGAATTAAATCACAGTGACAGATAATGACAGATTTATTATTAGTTCTTAGGTCCGAAGCCTTATATTTTAATAGGCCTTGTTTCTGACGTATTTTATTATAATCAATAATTTTTCTATTCTACGTTTCCTTGCTGTTCAAATATATTTTAAACCCTTGCGCTACGATTTGTTTCACATCTACCCCCATTATAGTTCAGAATTTACTTGCTGAAATAAAAATTCATCAGTGATTCTTAATATTTCGTATAATTTAATGTAATATTAATATTATAGAAATAATATTATAGCGTTTCATTAGCATTTTCAATTTAACAGGTTTTGCAACATTTGAAAATAGCCTATCTCATTTATCTCATCACGAGTGTCACTCGTCATTATAGGCTAATGGGTTAATACGATTTTTTAATTAATGTATTAATTAATATAAAAGTGTATATGTTACTTATCTTTTCACAACATTTATTACCTACGAATTTCTATTAACACTGAATAAAATATTTCTTACATAAATAAAATTTGTTTGCCTTAATAATGCAAACTAATTGAATTTTACCATCGCTCAACTCCATAATCATTGATTAAATTAAATAACAATATAACTCATCAACACCCACTTGTAAATAACTTATAAAAAAATTTCAAACGTCTTCTCAACGAAAGAAATATTCCACAAAAAAAAACTTTCAATACCGGAATATTTTTTATTTCTCATTCTAACAGAAACTAATTCCCCAAACAATTCGTTATCTGTTTATTTCCCTACCTTTCGAAAACATTCCGCAAACACTAAAGCTCTCGAAACCCAACAATAACACCGTGCCTATAACTTCGCGTTATCCAGTTCCACGAAGAATAACCCGTCCACGCGTCATGCGTATTTATAAAGCGTATAACTTGGAATGCAAAAAAAAATCATGTCCATATTGCTGCAAATTGAGACTCGAAGCGTGACAAAGCATAAGGCAGTATAAAAACATGCTTTCCGTGGCTGTTTCCCCTTTGCAGGAAGTTGCCACAATAATAGAATGCATTTTCCATTTGTCCAATTCCCAACAGTAATTACATCGGATCTCTCTATCGGGTTTGCTACTCCAACGTCGACCAACCCAACTCCTCATCCCTACTTTCGTCTCCACCTCTGCCCCTGTAACCCGAACCCAGGCACACGTTACGGTGCACCGTGGTAAAAATTGCTTCTGTACACATTTTCCACGAATTTGTCCACTTGACCCATGGCCTGACAAGCTACGAAACACCGGATCAAATGGACCTACCACTGCTATTGTCAATTCTTCCTTCATAGATTAATAATGAAGTTTTGTAACGTGATTTTGATGGAGGGTTTTCGAACGTTTTGTTCTGACGTTTGTCGAGTATTTTACGCGGGAATTTTAACTTGACATGTGGCTACGTAGAGTGTGAAAATGTTTTGTTTGGCGGAGACGATGAATTATTATTTCTGCATGGATTTTCTTATTTCGACGTTGAATGCAGAAATGGCGGGAGATATTGATTTTATTAATGTAGCTTGGTTATTTTTAGGTTTTTATTTGTGTGGGATATAATGTAGATATTATATAGGGTGATTATGTAAGTGGTATTTCGATCGTTTTATATGGAGGTTAATTTTAAACGTTTGCTTGAATATTTTCAATGTATTTTTTTATTGTGAATTGTTCGGAAAGGTTCGTTTAACGAAATGGAAATGGATTTTAGTTTCTGTGTATGTATTTTCATCAAATCTACACACTTGAATCGTTGTTCGACAAACAATGAACTAGTTGGTTTGGAAAAAAAAAATCTGTACTTCAACTGTTGTGAACTATTGGAATTTCTGTATTTTTTTTCCTCTGTTTTAAGTCTACACGAATATTGTCGATATTCGTTCATAGATCAATAATAAATTTAAAAAGCTGATCGTGACGGAGAGTTTTCAACCATTTTGTGAGAAAGCATATTGAATATTTAACAGGGAATTTCGATTCTACCTTCCGTTGCAAAAGTTCTTGGAACTTCCATTTAATAAAATGTGTTTAAGTTCCCCGAACGGCAGAGAAATTTAATGCCAATCAATTTAGAAAATTGGAGGAACGATGAAATAACTCTCCAAAATAAAAAACGTATAATTTTTAATACACTTAGTCTCGAGCATTAAAGACATTCTTGGATATTACTTTGTACACTTTTTTTATTAATTTGCCTTGAACATTGTTTGTAGATTAGTAATGAATATTAAAAAATAGTTGTGTTATGTATTATTATTATTATTATTATTTCTTGAGTGTAAATGTAAAATTAATAAAGATTATTCAATAATTATTAAATTAACTAGTCGTGGTAAAACGTTTTTATGTATTTCATAAAAAAAAAATTATTGATTCAATTTAAAAATTTTTAAACTAGCATTAAGTAAAGCATTATTTATTATTTGCTAATTTATCGCTTCAGGTCAATGAAATCATGATTAAACTGTACTGATAATACGTTTTAATCGTTATATGTTTTATATGTAGATAGTGTTGCAAAATTATTACTGAAACAGATAAATTATCAGCGATTAAAAATACAATAATATGTTTCCGAGTTTTTATCTTCACAATCTGAGGAAAAATAATGAACGTGAAAAAAATATTCCTCTTTTTGCTTTTCGAGAAATTTACTTATTCGAAATACTTCAGATTTTTCAGGCTATTTTTCTTGTCATTTTAACGCAAAATTATAACGGGATAGTAAAAAAAAACTAGGTAAAATATTTTTACACGTTATTGCAAAATTAATTTAAATTTAAATGTGTCATAAGAATAATTAATATTATGTTATTAATTATTCAATAAATTTTATAATTCTATAATTACAAAGCCAAAAAAAAACAGATTTATCATAACAAACTTCAAATATTACAGGTAATTTTATCGAGTTTTAAGTACATATTTTATAATATAAGCAGGAAAATATGAATGACTCCCATCTTTTTTCCTGGAAATAGACATTTTCTGAATTTCTTATAAAACGGATTCCCGGAGTTCCGTTTGCATTATTGAATAATCGATTTAATTGCAGCGCAAACATCAAATACTAGAATTTTTCATCGTAAAACGAAAAGAGGTATGATTTCTCGAAAAATTATATTTCCACTTTTTAAATCCACAAAGATTATTAAAAAAAGGTTTTCTACATGACTTTCTATATTTCTCATCGAAATTTCTCGTCTCTCACGATACATGAAGAATTATTATTCCAAATGATTTCATACATAGCTGCAGCTGCGACGGAATTACAATATAAATTGGTTTTTCAATCACATTTGAATTACGCAAGGCATGATTGAAATTATTAAAAATTTTATATCTCTAGAGGGCGCAGTCTGGAATTCTTTTTCATCGTTTCGAACATAAAAATAACCAAGCAATAAGTAAAAACGAAACAGAAATATCTGATATTTAGGATTTGTTTCGAGGAAATTTAAAACGATAATTTATTATTTTCATCGAATATGGGAAAAGCGATAGAATTATTGTTTAGAATATCCTGAATATATTGAGACTTCAAATTCAAATTCCAGGATAAATATTTAATCATCGATGGCATAATAGGTGGAGTACACGAAGGTTAAATTCCGGAAATTCATGACAAAAGGAGTTCCATAATTTTCGCACGATCGTACATTATTATAACACAGAATTTCCAATACTTCACCTTTAGATTGTAAATTTCACGATGCGAAGACAAATTGTTTTTTAATGGAAATCAATTCGACATTGCTAATCTCTTATCTTCGGAATGAAACTCTCATGAATTGTAAAAAAATGAACAGTTGTTTAAATAAAAGTCAGACGTTTCTGCAGCTTATTTTGTTATAATTTTACACATATTTTTAATACATTTTTCCTGTTGTGAATTCGATTTTACCCTGGCTTTTAATTACTTTCATTCCTATTCACGTAACTGTAGAGTTTAATGTATATAATTATTCATTGTTAAATACTTTTTCCGCCAAATAAAGTTTAAACATCTCGGTCCTAGATTATAGTTAATTCTAATTTTAAAACTATTGAAAATTAGTTTATTAGAAGAAAGTACGGACGTACTTTTGAAACAAGTCAGTTTAGTATCATTAATCCCTTATCAGTAAAATTAACCCCTTGCTCTGCAATAACGTGTGGCACTCGTGACATGGTGAACGGAATGGAAAATTTTGAAATTTTCCAAAAACTGTTACATTGGAATATTAATCGATGACGAGAGGATTAAATTATATTCATACTAGTAATATTGAATTAAATTATACGTTATGTCAGAAATCAGTGAACATTTGTTATTTCAGCAATTAATTTTGAATACTTCCAAAAATTATTACATTGAAATATTAGTTGATCACGAGAGGATTAAATTATATTTATATTTATAATGTGAAATTAAGTTATGCATTATGTCAGAAATCAGTGAACATTTTTTATTTCAGCAATTAATTTTGAATTCTTCCAAAAATTATTACATTGAAATATTAGCTAACCACGAGAGGACCAAATTATTTGTATCCTAATAATATTAAATTAGATTATACGTTATGTCAGAAATCAATACAAATTTGTTATTTCAGCAATTAATTCTGAGTCATTGCGTATTCAATCAGAAAAGAAATCGTAGGGCAAGGGGTTAATCGTCCTCGTTTACAAAATGAGAAATGTTGTTTAAATAAAAGTACGAGATTTACGTTGAAAAATTCGTAGAAGATTTAATTCGATCGTTTTCGGATGAACTGAAACACATTTTGTTAAACGAAGTTTTTAGGAACCGTTAGAGTAAAAAGTGGAATCGAAATGCCACGATAAATATTTAATCAAAGTGCTTGTAATACGAAAAGTCTATTTCGGTTAAGTCAACAACCTCGGTCGAGAAAACGGCCACTATATATTTCTTTCACGATAGCAAATCGTTTTTTTTTTTTTAAAGAAAATTTTAACTTAATTTAATATATTTCAAGGATCCTGAAATTTCAATTGATTTATTTTTCAACATTTTCCGATTAGGAAGAAGTTATCCTTTAAAATTCAACGCTCGAAGGAATACAACTTTAACGATCAATATATTTTTATATGGAAATTGCAAGAGAAAATTTACCCTCTTTATCGTGTTTTACAAAAATAGAATTTCAAGATTGGATAACGCAATTAAAAACGATCTATTTTCCAAGAATTTTTAGTCCCGCAACAATTTTTCGTTTAAAAGTATAAAAAATATATAAAAAATAACATCAAACATGGTATTATTTATCGATCCTGTAACGTAAGAGTCAAAACTAACAATATGTTTGTGAAAATAAAACACCAAAATAGAAGCACAAAATTCAAAAATTTGTTTGTATCTCACGTTTTTCAAACTGAAAGCAGCTTTCCCTTAAAAAGGTCAAAAGTTCAGAAAAATAAATCTTGAAGGTACTTAAATGAATTTCAGTTAGAAATATCATATCGTTGTCGGCCTCTTTGATATTAAAATCTTAAACTGCAATTGAAAATTAAGATTACACAATATTTCAGTATTTCGGAATGAATTTAGATTTCCAATCAAAGATCAAACCTTTCTTAAAATAAAACTGCAATTTTCGCAGCATCTTTGCATCAGAAATTCCTTGAAGAACCTCGTATTTTGATATGCTCCAGCAAAAATAAAATATTAAAATACGATACGAAATGTAACGAGATTAGGGAGTTGTTTGACCTTTCGAAAACCACTCGAGTCAAATTTCCACGATAACTAAATTCTCTGTGTGGAAAGGAATAGCAATGCGTGCATTTTTCAACGATGTTGGTAAACTTCATCGAAGAATGCAACAAATACAATTTTACGAATCAAGAACGTTCGAATAGCACAGGTATCGGTTTACAGTTTTGCCTGCGTTTTTTATTCAATGAACTTTTCCTTCGTAATTTCGTATCTTCTGTTAACTTTACATATTATAGATTCCGTGCTGAATTTTTTATTCAATGAACTTTTCCTCCGTAATTTTGTATCTTCTGTTAATTTTGCATATTATAGATTCCATGCTGCATTTTTTTTTCATTCCACACGAAGGTTTAAAAGCTATACTTTTCCTATTGTTTAATTATTTTCTATATTGTTAATGTTACTTGTGCAATAATACAATGCTGGCGGCCTTCGGCGTTCGTACACTTTGCTTCCGCACAATTCGCTGTTTTCTACGTTTATAAAAATTTAATTTCTTTTAAATTTAACCTCGTAATATTTGTAAATTTTAACTCGCACTCACACATTGCCCATGATTTTCTAACATTGTAATATCGTGTTTAGTATTGTCTACTAGATGTTCGAGAATTTCAAGTTCACAATACATTAACATACAATTTTTAATATTATAGGGGAGGGTGGGGCAAAGTGGGCCCCTTAACATTTTGGATCCCAAAAAAATTTGGGGGCAAAGTGGGCCCCTTAAAATTTTGGAGCCCAAAAAAATAAAGATATGACTATTTTTTGTTGAAGGGCCCACTTTGCCCCCCCCCCCCCCTACCCTATAACGAATAAAAAAAATAAAGATATGACTATTTTTTGCTGAAGGGGCCCACTTTGCCCCACCCTCCCCTACCTGTATCTCTCTACTTTTGAACGTTCAACATTTTCACACATTTTCAGAGACCATTTATGTGTCAAAGTCGACTTTATTGTTTTATATGTGTAAGCTTTATTATATTGAATACTAACATTTAGTTAAAATTGAATACTAGAATTCTTTTTAATGCTCCACTCACTGCCAGAAAAATTAAGCAATCATTTACAGTGCCAAAATTCCCCATCCACTAATTGACCAAAATGATACATTCCTATTGTGTAATATCAATTATAAAGATATATAATAATTTGAATTACTGAAGCAGCAGGATAAAAATGTATATGAACAATTTGGATTAAGAGATAATCGTAATTTAATTCAACTTTAAATTATTTAAGAAACGCGTATTTTCATTATTCAACACAAGTATGCACAAGTAGTATGTCCTCAATAATTAATCATCAGTAAATAATTGCTCAGTGCAGGTTTCATTCAATTTTCGCGCCATGTGGCGAATGCAGCTGAACGATCCAGGAAGTTTCGAATAGGAGAGGCGACTCTCCAATCTTTGTTGCTCGCTCGTAAACGAGACTTATTGTTGGTCGTACCATTTTCTGCTTGACCCGGTTAGGAATCAGCTTCAAATCAGTCTTTACGCATTCACAAGATGCCCACGCCTTTGGCTGAAAGTGTGGGAGAAAAATTTTGCGACGTAAAAAGAACCCCCGAGATTATTTTGTATACTATCCTGCAATCAATTCGAATCATTTGAATTATAAGGAATAATTGCCACAATTGTAGAACCTGAGATACTTCAAGATATATGTATCAACCAATGGATTAATATTTTCCAAAAAAAAAAACAAAGAAAACTAATTTGTTATAAATATTCCGTATCATGTTATAAAAGTTTTCGACGCGAGTGATTACTTTATAAAATAATAAAAGATATTGTACAATGGATATTATTTAACATTAAATATTTCAACGATAGAAGTAATAAATAGTGTATTTAATATATTGAATTATTAAATAATTTAAATACACAATAATTATTGCATCATTTAGATAAAATGCCATTCATACTATTAACTATTGATACTAGAATTACGGAATGTGCCAATTCGTTTCGTTCAAATTTTTATTGTTATAAATATAGGAAACTTTAATGTAAATAATTAGTATATATAATATAAGCATATACTAATATTAATTTATTCTCTGTTTCATTATTAGTTAATTTCTGTTTTTAGTCACCAAAAATTGTCTCTACAAAAACTTTAATTTTGAAGGAAAGTCGACTTAATTTATTTATGTCCAAATTTGTGAAAATCGAGCGTTCAAGTATAATAGTATTTTGAAATTTGTAAAATCCTTGAATTTCTAAAAATTCTAAATGATTTTTAAACTAAATCTACCAACGACTAATGTGGATGTTGGTTACTAATTAATCAATGGAATCCTACAAAAATTAATATAAATTATTTAATAATATTCTTTCTACTCTTTCTTTTCATAATCTTTCACTTCCTCAACACACGTCATCTCTCATTCATTTCTGTTAATAAAAACAATCATATTCAAGACTATTTCCATAAATTTACAAGTTTCGAAATAAACACATTAGAAGAAAAGAAACGACAGAGGCAAAAAACTCGATCGATTTAATAGCTCCACGTTTACAAGATAATCGAAGAGAATTGGGAAAAATCGTTCAACATTTCAGGAACATTTAAAAAAAAAAGTTCGAGACAACTTAATTTGACCAGTTTAATACCTATATCTAGTATTAAGAGTTTCTGGCTTTAAATAATTATCAGAGCGATTCGGAACTGTGCAGCGACTGAATCACTTGCAAACTTGCAAGAGAGAGTATCGGATATCCATGAATAGTTGCATTTCATGCCAAGAAACTATAGCGACATAATAACACATAGGTTGTCGAAAAGTCTTCGTGCAACGTTTATTAGTTAAAATTTCTGCTGCATATTTATTTCATCGTGTTCAGCATACCTGTCACGTTGATTAATTATCGTTGCTTGCTTTATTTTTAAAGTGAGCCTCAATGTGAAAGCATACTCGTTTTTCAGATGTGTTGGAATGCCGCGCGAGCTTAAACTCAAAACATTTCGATTGACTCTTCGTTTCAGACGGCTGCCAATTAACTTTTAAATCAGCCGAGTGGCTGACTAGAAAAAGTAGTTAATACACTTTCATGAGTCGATACTGCGAGAGTGCTTCTTTTAATGTACTTCCATTGTTGCTTATGTCAAAATATCGTGATTATTACCATATAAGATTTACATGACGAAAAGAAAGGTGGAAACATTTTTTTCTCGTTTTCTAATTTGAATTCTTATTCGAATACCGCTGTATTACTAAATTCTGCTGTTAAAAATATGAAATTTATAATTAGTCAACGTATACTATCTTTAAATGTTTGAGTTAATTGGTTTTGATTAAATATCGACTTTTATAAGTAGATTGTACGAGAGTACTTCTTTCAACGTTGTTGTATTGTTGCTTATGTCAGAATATCGTGATTATTATTATATAAGATTTGCATTACGAAGAGAAAAAAGTAGAAGCGTATTTTTAAAAATAGAAGGAAAACTATTTATCGCAACTGTATCCAATAATTAAACGTATGAAATTTATCCGTAATTAACGTGTACTAATTTCAAACATTTGAGTTAATTTGTTTAATTGAAACATCGACTTTCATAAGTCGATTCTGCGAGAGTGCTTCTTTCAACGTACTTCTATTATTGGTTAGGTCAAAATATCGAAAAAAAATAGAAATATACTTTTTTTCTCCTTTCCTAACTTTCATTCTTATTCAAATATTATTGTATTACAAAACAGTTTTGTTTCGAAATTCGTAGACTTTAATGTCGCGTTAAATATGAAACAAAACTATTTATTGTAATTGTATTCAATGATTAAACATATGAAATTTATCCTTAATTAACGTGTACCAATATCAAACATTTGAGTTAATTTGTTTAATTGAAACATCGACTTTCATAAGTCGATTCTGCGAGAGTGTTTCTTTCAACGTACTTCTATTGTTGCTTAGGTCAAAATATCGAAAAAAGATAGAAATATATTTTTTTCTCGTTTCCTAATATGAATTCTTATCCAAATAATGCTGTATTACAAAATAGTTTTGTTTCGAAATTCGTAGACTTTGGTGCCGCATTAACATTAGAACTACTGACGTTATATCTATTATATTTCAATATATTAAATAAATAATTTAAAATACGAGGAATGAAAAGGTAGAGAAGATGATTAACATTAGAACTACCGGCCTCAAATCTAACATATTTGAATAAATTAAATAAGTACTTTGAAAAAGGGGAGATCAAGGGGCTGAAGATTTGATCGATTGGGTGATTTATGTTTATTGATATAGACGTAGAATATTTATTCTATAACTCTTATATAAACTTGGAGAATTTTTGGAAAAAATTGTGTACTAGTAATTGTGACTGGTCTGGTAGTTCTAGTGTTAAATCAGAAATTTATATTTTATAACATATATATACAATAAACTTGAAAGAATTTTAGAATAACCGAAGAAAGGGTCATTTTGACCATCTTGGTACTTCCGGTGTTAAATATGAAAGAAAACTTGTATCCAATAATTAAAGATATTAAATTTATCCTTACTCAACGTGTACTAGTTTTAAATATAAAATTAATAATCTCCTTCACCGCCCATAATGAAAATGCATAAACAACTAACTTAATTCATTTAATTAAAACCGTGCATACCTAATAAAAATTATTCAATACAACGTTTGAATGGCATTGATATGCTAATAATAATTTTTAATAATTATCCTTGCAAGTATAAAACCTCACATTAACAACACCGCGAAGAAACAAAGTAGCACCTATTATTGAACAGATAACGAAAACAGAGATAAATGAAACGTTATTAGCCATTCAACAAAGGATCACAGCCGAGGTAAAATAACGGCAGAGAGAAATATTCACAGGTGCGAAAATACGCTAAATATACGCCGAGAAACAAAAGTGCACGTCATAAAAGCAGAATATCATCGGCGGAGTCAAAGTACCAGAACAAAACTGAAACCGCACGACGAATGTGTTTATTCGATCGAAATACTCGCTCCGTCGTCCCGCGAATTCTACAAAAGTGAATCTCAACTCCCGGCGCGTCAAAAAGTCTCTCAAACTAACACATTTCTACCGGCAGACCGGTTACTCTCCGTCCTTATCTCCCGTTCTCAATTATAAATCCCGCTGCGTTTAGTACGTACAAACGAAACTTAAGTAACACAAACAAACGACAGAAAAAGAGAGTCGGAACTTAACACGGTACGATCTCATTGGATGGCACAGTGTGTCCCCCTACCAATCATATCGCTTACATAACCTCCAAAGTATCGTCCCGTAACAATAGAAAACAATGTATGGTCCGACAACTGAAAGATGGCCAGTGTATGGCTCAGCTTCTCATTTTCAACCGGCCATTCTAACAATTTGGTTTTTGGAATTCCCAAAACTAGCCTTCCAACCTAAACGATCATGCGGAGCGTTTAATTTAAGAGACTGGGCTTGAGAATTTCAGAAACAAAATGACAGGAATAGGAGTTTGAAAACGAGAAGTTCCATCGCTCCCTAGCTATCTTTTGGTTATCGAACTGTATCTCTTTCTTCCATATGATGCCACGGTATGTCGATTTTCAACGTCATATCTAAGAATATCAATTATGCGTGCATTTTGTGCCATTATGTACAAGTTAATATCCGCGAAACGTTTCGGGTAGTGCGAATCATGGATCATGGAAGCGTCAACGAGATACCGGGCCCGGCCCGAGGAAATTTACTGCCAATTACTTTTTGCCTCTCGTATACGTTCGCTACATTCCCCTGCACCTACCTGCTCGACTGAAACCTGCTGATGGAGAAAAGGTGGGGAGATAAAGGCGAGGGCAGGAGAACGAATAAGTGGTCAGAAAGAAAGGAGATGCAACTATGCTAAACAGCGTGAACTATATTCAACCGTTGAGTGTATTTGAACTTCGATGCTTGGCACATTACCAATGGGAAATGTAAAATCTTTGTATTAACCCCTTCGGACGCTGTACACATTGTACATAATACTTTTCGTGCTGTATTTTATTCCGTATAGATTCTACACTAGAACGACCGTAGATAAATCTGTTACATTGAAATATATCAAATAAGTACTTTGAAAAAAGGAGAATCAAGTGGTGGAAAGTATGATCAGTTCTGTAATCTCTGTTTTATAAGATCAACTTAGAATTTCTAATCTAGGACTCTACTATAAACTTAGGGAATTTTTGGAAACAATTGTGAACAAGTCATTTCGATTTGCTCGGTAGTTCTAGTGTTAAACTTAGTTTCAACACCTAATTAATTTTACTTTTTTATAGAAATATTTCTCAGGATCTCCTTAACCCCTTGTCCTACGATTTCTTTTGTGGCTATCTTCGCTATAGTTCAGAATTTAATTACTACAATAAAAATTGATCGGTGATTCTTGATATATAGTATGATTTAACTTAATATTAATACTATAGGAATAATATTACCGTGTTGCATTTCATTAACATTTTCAATTTGATAGGTTTTGCAAAAACTGAAAATTTCCTATCACAATTATCTCATGACAAGTGTCACTCGTCATTGTAGGACAAGGGGTTAATGTCACAAATTTTTGGTAAGGACCATATGTCCATTAAAATGTACACTTACAAATGATAAATAAATAAATATTTTTATAAAAAGTATATTGTTGCTTTCATTCAAATGAATTAAGTTAATTTTAGTATAAAAATAATTTTTACTTAAACGAAAAAAAATTCGGAACTGAAGGGGTTAATATATCGCGTTGTATTGGCGTATCGGAATCGTTGTGGTACGCTGATGAATTTATCACATTTCTTATATTTGAAATGTAATAACTGATAGTCAATCGTTAATGTTGTATTTGAGAATTTTACTTTGAAAGTGAAGTAATTCGCTTTTTAATTGAAGATATTTAGTGATGCGTTTTAACGTGATTAACACATTGAATGTCATGGGGATTAACGATGACTGGTGCGGTTGAATTCAATGGAATTTCATATGACTTGAAAATTGTAAAATTTTTTTACGCATTACGGTTTACGGAGCCAATTTGGCTAATTCAAAATTTGATTGCCATGTATATAGTATATTGATTTGTTAATTTTTTAATACTAAATCGTTCATTTAAATTTGTTTTAGAATTATTTTCTTTGCAAAAATCTTTAAGTTTTTTGTGCGATTCAAATTTACTCACTTTAAAAAAATAAATATAATCAACATCCGTAAATTTAATGTTAAATATTGAAATATTGGCATTGGAATGGTAAAGTTCCGCTGACTATGTATCTATTTCTGGCTTTAAGGTTTCTGCTTTCTAAAGATGTAATTTTAATAGAAACTGTTTTATTTTAGGAAAAATGATGAGACAAGCAGAATACCGGTGGCGTTCAATGTTCTAAAAATGTTGATGACAGTTTTCAAGATGAATTACTTGCACTTGTTATATTGAGTACTTAGGTTTTCTATGTAAAGAATTGTGTATAATCATTGGAAAATCACGTTTCATTGCGGTAAAGTGACTTATGTCAGCTTCAATATAAACGACTCGTTTCGCAAAGTTCCGGTTAATTATGTAACACAGTGGTATTGCTTCTTGCAGAATGTAACGTTAAATTTTATCGATCTAATTATTGATTCAGGACTAATATAATGGATTTAAATCAAACCTGAAGAATCCAGTAAAATTCAGACGAATTTTAAATATTTGATTCGAGCTCTGTACAGTATATCGTTAAGAATTATTACTGTATATTATAAAGTAAATTCTAAAATAAAATTTACTTTTCCGAAATTATATTTAGTTCCACTGAAATGTATACATTTTCACGTCAAATCTACATCGTTCTTGGAGACAACTATAGAGATAGAAAAGGGGAAAGAGATTATCGTTTAAAGTCTCCCTGGAGAAGTTCCAAAATTTCCGAGAACAGATAATAACTGGATAATAGGGAAAGTTATTCCCCGATTATGGAACGGTCTTTTTGCAAGTTTAGGGCACACAATAGATAACAATTAATTACGGAATGCGATGCAATTACGTCTAGATACAACGTTGTCTTGTCACGGGACAGTTAACTTTTATAGTCGCAAGAGTGTTGCGCAACACGATTTTCTTCGCGTATTATACAGCTAATAGGAAGGATGGGTTGCCACAGTTTCACCGATCGTCGATGCACTTCCCCGATTTGGCGCGACACTCGTTACAATACGATTGCCAGAGTGGAAAATCAAGAGGCCTTTCACAAATCTTTTTTTTTAATGCGACTATTTCGAAATTTTCGATACGTTTAAATTCTACAAGATTCAAATAAACGAAGGACAATAATTAATTGGTCTTTAATAAATTGCTTTTTTATAAATTCGTTAATTCAGACATCTCGAATATATTTGTGTTCTGAAAGGTCGCTAATAAACAAAAGGCAATAACTAATTGAACTTTCACAAATCCTTTTTTTTTTAAATTGGTTAATTCAGATGTTTCGAATATGTTTATATTTTGAAAGATCCTAGATAAACAAAGAACAATAACTAATTGATCTATCATAAATTGCTTTTTTTCAAATTCGTTAATTCAGAGATCTCAAATATATTTATACTCTGAAAGGTCCCCAATAAACATGAGGTAATAACTAATTGAACTTTCATAAATCATTTTTTCTTAATTCGTTAATTTAGACGCATTGGATAAGTTTCAATTCTACAGGTTCCCCAATAAACAAAGGACAATAACTAATTGGACTTTCCTAAATCTTTTTCTTTTTAAATTTGTTAATTTAGATACCTTAACACTAGAACTACCGACTGTTAATTCAGTATATTTAAAGATACGAGATAAATACTTGAAAAGAAAGAAAATGAAGTA
This sequence comes from Cerceris rybyensis, assembly GCA_910591515.1. NCBI lineage: Eukaryota > Metazoa > Arthropoda > Insecta > Hymenoptera > Crabronidae > Cerceris > Cerceris rybyensis. The sequence continues at coordinate 13,888,414 of OU342795.1, forward strand.
CGCAGGAAACTAAATTGATTTAATGTCTCACGTTTTGTAAGATAAATATAGAAAATTTAACAGGAAACAGTTCTCAAAATTATAGTAAGATTTTAAAAAAATTCTAGATAGATCTAGTGTTAAATATATTTAATACGTTGAACGCCCCAGTATTTCGTTAGCATCGTTATTTCTACTGAAATAAAACTTTTTCTACCAAAATCTCATTTTTATAAAGCAGAAACTCTAATTATACTGATAGTTAGATAATCAGCAGACTTTTGTCTTTCTAACGCAAATATTTATATGTTAAATATATTAGAAAATTCATAAATATTGCAATTTGAACGTTACACGAAGTTTCAGTAAATTTAATAGTGCAAGTTACCTCCATGACAGTCAATGTGTTAAATTCTAGAGGGCCCTCAATCAACAAAGGACAATAACTAATTAGACTTTCATAAAACGTTTTTCTTTTTGAAATTCGTTAATTTAGACGTCTTGGATATGTTTAAATTTGAGAAGGTTCCCAATAAACAAAGGACAATAACTAATTGGTCTTTTATAAATCGTTTCTTCTTTTTCAAATTCGTTAATTTAGACGTCTTGAATATATTTACATTCTGGCACGCGCACAATAAGCAAAGGACAATAACTAATTGGCCTTTCATAAAAGTGAGGAGAGTATGATGGCAAATGGAGTCCCTCTTTCGTATTAATAACTATAGCGACATGTACCTGGAAGATTCGCCGGTGAATTTCGTGAGAAAGCGAAGAGAGAATGTCGCCCGACTCATTAAGGCCGTTTTAGAGTGGACGATACCAAAACAGGAAAGAGCAGGTCGATAAGAGTGTACGTGTCAAGGATAAGCTTTGGCGCATTGGGCACGATTGTTAATTGAAACTTGTAATTAAAATTCATGCATAGTAATTTAAAGAGCTATTTGTTACTAATTACTTTGATTTCGTAATTCCGCCTTTTTACGTTGCACTTTTGATGAATAATTGAATCTATAGGGTTTTTCATGGTTGAAGATTTTAGAAAATATTCCTCAATCATATTACTCATTGAAACGTAATGAATAGAATGATAAATTATCTGTCAATTTCAGTAGGTGTACGAATTTTCAAAATTTAAAGCTGCAATCAAACGTGTCTTTAATTGTAATTGCAAAACATGTGCGATGTTCAAATACTTATTTCGTATTAGTATTTATAATTATAACTTTTTCTTCTTTTGAATTTCGATAATAATGATTTTATTATAATTGTGCAAAAGTTGCTGTCGTTGATGATTGACCGAACCTAATGCGAGGAATTTTTCTTCAGTTCTGTTATTTCTAAGTTTTCTCATTTTAGTAAGTGTTTAAAAATAACTGTTTAATAGTTTACTAATTTTGCTCGGATATTTTGTAACTTCTAGACAATTATTATATAAAAATCTTGAAAACTGATTTTCCATAGATATCAATCGATTCTTCTAATTTCGCATCACTAATCAAATGACTCATCAATGTCCCCCAAAAATATTTCTAAGTCATACTCAATCACTAATCGAACCCCTCGCGTCAAATTTCAGAATCAATTTACCATCAAATTTGCATAATCCTTCATCATTCAATATCGAATCAACACCTCAGAATTAATTACATCTCGAACTCTATCGAAAAAAATCCATCTCAATTATTAATCGAAAACTTACACCATTAAACCTTAATTCCCATTGATTTTCGAATTTTCCCGCGATAATCAACCGTCCCGTTAGTTTTGCGCTAAAGTGTTTTCCGTACCGCGATACACGGCCTGTTTACACGCAAACATTTGCTCGTACAAGCTTGTATGCGAGATAAGTCACGTGGATGAAACTTGTAATTACATTAGATTTTGTAACATCATTTGCTGTTTACCGAATAATGCATTTAAGGACGTTTCACAGATAACGTAGACATGGCACCGGTTATAACTCACATAGATAAAGAAGAATCAAGTTAACAGTCATTCGCTTTTCTTTTTATAACACCGTCGAGACTTTCGTTTTTGAACGTTTTTTTTTTTCGTTTTCAACCAGCTGAAAGAAGCAATGTAATCGCGTGAACACGTATACGTATATACCCGTTGCACGGCTGTACAGTCCGATCGGTAAGTAAACGTGCGGCCGCTATAAATTACATTTAAATTACGATCTTCGTACGAGAAGACAGAGATAGGGCGAATAATAACGTCGACATATAATAACAAGTCACGACAAGGAATAAATTTATTGACGTTAAAATAAAGTATTCAATTAAAATCTCGACGTAAGGCAGAATGGAATGTGAATAATAATTTCTCATGACCAATTACGTACTTTGAAATTCTTGTATGATAGTATCATTACAATTGTTAATACTATTTAATAATATTAGTATTTGTACGTAAATCGAGACATTATTTAGAACAGTGGTTCTCAAACTTATAAAATTTCTTGCGTGACAGGATTTTTATAGTTTTTTAACAATTTGTTCTAAGATATTCCACCTGTGGGGACATCGTAAATTCACCGTATCAGTTAGTCGCCCCCTTCCATGGTGACCTTCGAATTTATTAGTGATTACAGAGGATGAACTTACTGCAACATTTAAAAAAATGTATGTTTACCTGAACTTTTCTATTGAAATGTCACAAGATAGCACATAGTGAAATAGCTCCAATTGTAAAATAATGTTACGAATTATCGTAACGAAATTGTCTCCCCTATATTTCATATCGATTACGAGAATGTTAACAACGAATTGCAAATGTTTAGATATTGATTTAATATTGAGAATAGAGTTGTCTTTGTGCAAGAAGTTTGGATTCATTAAATTAGAGACGTTATTTTATAATATCTGTGTTATTTAATTATGAAGCGCCGTTACACTGGTGTCAGAAGTGGGATTCTGAGATCGTGAAAATAATATCATTACTATTGTTAACACTAGGTTTACGGATGTTGACATATCTATTTTTTCAAAGTGAGCCAATTTGACTCGTACAAGAAACTCGAAGTTTTTGCAAAGAAAATAGTTCCAAATCAATTTAAATGATAGATTTATTATTAAAATATTAACAAACCACTATGTTATATATATAGTAATCAAATTTTGAATAAGCCAAATTGACTCCGCAAATCCAGTGTTAATGCTATTTACAAGGGAACATCCCGAGGTGTAAATCACCGATTTTTATGAAATTTTAGTACGATATAGGTCTCGTTAAAATATTTGACACGTATTTTTTTTATCGGCAACCGTCCACGTTAAATGGGTGAAAACATATATTCAATACTATAAAGTGATTAAAACCTCAAGTTGTGCCTTTCATTCTCAGTTATCGTAACAGTTTATTTCAAGTTTAGATTATGCATAGAATCTACATAGAATTTGTCGACTCTCATAAAAATGTATATCGAATATTATGGAGTAATTAAAATCTCAAGTTATATGTTTCATTTGCAGCTATCATGGCGGTTTATTTCACGTTTAGATTCCACGTAGAATCTTTCTCATATATAATTTCCATAAAAATAGTATATCGAAATATTTGTAATATTATCGGCAAAAAGGATATTCACCGTTCCAACGTAAATGCATTTTGCGTATATCAGTTTTCCTTATGGTAAAATAACGTCTCTCAAAGTGATTCATGTGCTTCGCTAATATTGACATTTTTTACTTATACCGTTCTACCCACACGTCCGTCTATATTCTTGTTACAATTTATGTTGAAATGAATTCACCATTTATTCCTAGAATACCACGGTTATTCCTGCTTCCACAATAAAATTAATAAATCTAACTGTTAATGAAAGTGTATAGCAAACGAATTGAAACAGGAGAGAGAGAGAGAGAAAAAAGAAGAAGTAGAACGTTAAGTAATAAAAAGTGGAACACAAAGGGATTTAACGAGAAGCACAAAATGAAGAGCTCCGAGATTACGGCTCCAGAATATAAAAGTTCCGTGAAAACATGGAAACAGAAATATTTCAAATTTACATTTCTCGTCTCTATGAAAATTCTAACAAGACGAAACGACTCGTCGTCGTCTCTCTCTCTCTCTCTGCTCAAGAGTTTTTCTTCCCAATTAAAATCAATCAGATTCGTCATTGAGGACAATCAGTTTTAACGATAATAATATCCGCCGTTTAATTCGATGAATTTCATTATTCGATAGGCAAAACGACATGAATTTACCAACCACCGTTCAAAGTCAATCGTGCCTTTCACGTAAATAGAACAAGTAAATTAGGTAATTTAAGCGGAATTGAGAATAATCACCAAATTCATTCGTAGATTCGTTTTCCTCTGCGATTCAGCAACAGTGAGCGTCGAAAGTAGCGTAGAAAACTACAATTTGTATTGACGCAACTGTATCATAATAACAACAACAATAATAATAATTCCAACGAGAAAACGTCAATAAAAGCGAGCAAATGTGCATCTCAGGAATTTACCATGTCCATGAAAATTCTATTGCAATCTTGGGCATGCTTTGTGTGTACATAGTCTTCTTAATATTGTAATATAGAAATAACAACTGTCTATGTGCTATTCTTTATCGTCGGTAGGACGAAAATGAAAATGGCAGGGTGAAAATATTGAACGGTAGAAGTAAAGCTGGGAATGATATTTGTAAATGATAAAATTCAATCGATCGGTGTGTACGGTCGAAAGTACTCGGTGAATGAAGCTTAAACGTTTTATACAATTCACGATTATTTGTTCGTTTGCTGTAATTGTGTTGGGTCGAAACGGCATGATTGTTTGTCTGTTCTTCCGTACTGTCGACCATGTTGTATACGACAATAAACGGCAGAACAAATAATAAAGAATGGCGTAGAAAATATTGTGTTATTTTTGCAGTACGTTGTACTGTGTATTGAATCACTATTTATCTTTTATCATTACTGTATCACGTACAATATAAGTAAAATTTTATTTGCACATTGGAATAAATCAGAAGGAACTAGTTTGGAATAAATGGATGATTTAAACATTATTTTATATAGGGTGTCCTAGCCCATTTTGACATTTCGGTAACTTCGGTATTGTGGTATGTAGCAAAAATGTTTTTTAGGAAACTTAAATGGTATCGAGTGGGGCATAACCTGGTGTCATTAGTTTTTCCGTACTTGGACGCGTCAAGGACATATGAAGGTGAACTTTGTTTTTTTAAATAGAATGAGGTACTTTTTTATGCATCAAGCGATACAGCTAGACGTTCTTTATGAAAAAGTACTGACCTATGTATGTCGAAAAGCCAATAGTTAAGGAGATATTTCAATTTAAGTAATTCTAAAATTCGTAATTACATTAGCGTTTATTTATTTGGGTCTACATGACCCGAAATGGAAATTATAATTTCAAGAGATACTAGTTCAGTTTCTAAGTATTAGTTTTTGATATTCAATATATTTAACATTTACGAACTGTTTGTATATTTTGTTTCTTAACCCCTTGCGGGCCGATATCCAGCAGTACTCGACATAGATTTTCACATGATTTTATTTTTTGACAATTTAATATCGACTTTTCAATTTCACAATGATTTTGTAATATACATCTAAATGTCCGTAGATACCTATAGTTATTGATGTCGTTTAAAAAAATGGATAACTAATGATAGAAAATATTGCAGAATTGATTTTATTTAGCTTAGTACCAAAATTAACAAAATAATTCGGACCGCAAAGGGTTAAGCTATGAACCTTTGTTGCCGGGTTACTATGACTGAGAGGAATACAAATGTGAGATACAAATGAGCAGAACAGCAAGGCTAATAAAAATCTGCGTTCACATACTCAACGAAGGTGATATCTATCCGAGTCGAAAAGTCCACCCGAGTCGAAAAGTCCAGCCTAAAAAGAAACTTCAAATCCTAGATTCTTTTGATCTCTCATTTGCCGCTTAATTATGTATACCATTTTGAACCTCAAAATACTCAACTAGTATGTCAACGCGCCTCAAAGTCCTGTAAATATGATTTTTAGGAGTTATATGGACTGATCAGGTAAAATTTTTATTCCAATTTAATCTGACATTACCTAAAAATATTTCAGAAGTTCCAAGTCTGTCCACTCATATTCTAAAAATAGGGCTTTCAGGAGCATGTAGGAATTAAATTATCATTTTATTCCATATAAATTCTAAATCTCCTAAAATCTAATTAATTTTTAGTAGTATTGAGAATTTTTTTTTACCTAGATCATTCCACTCCAATTCTAAAACTCCTCATTATAGAATGCTGAGGATTATTTTGGGCTGTATGAAGCCTAAATAGATCCTAAACTAGGCAAAACTGGCAAAAATGAACAAATTTAGGGCGATTGCGGAATTAAAATTTGCATTCTTTTATATGTAACATATTGTTACGAATTATCGTAACGAAATTGTCTCCCCTATATTTCATATCGATTACGAGAATGTTAACAACGAATTGCAAATGTTTAGATATTGATTTAATATTGAGAATAGAGTTGTCTTTGTGCAAGAAGTTTGGATTTATTAAATTAGAGACGTTATTTTATAATATCTGAGTTATTTAATTATGAAGCGCCGTTACAATATTTTTCCATATTCAGCCTAAATATCCAAAGTTATTTGGTAATTTAGGAGGATTTTGGGCTGAAATTTTCGTCTCGGGTAGGAAGAAAGAGGAATTTGAAGAAAGCAAAAGTCCTTCCTTCTTTTGTTGCCGGGCACTGTACTTTTTGAGACTGTTAAATCAATTGGCTGACACATTATTTGTCAGCCATATACCCGCGAGTGCTAAAGAATTAGGCGCCTCACTTAACCTTACTTACTAAGAGTACTCCCTACTTATAAGTCAAGTTGTTTCCCCGACTTTGCGGTCGGATTTCATTAAGAAAAAAATCTGTAAGTGCCCTAAAAACAAATCTACTAAATTCTTAGTAAAGATTATACAGTAGAATCCCTCTAACGTTGCTCTCGCTAATGTTGACAAGATACTCCCGTTACTGTTACTTGTATTTTCCCCCACTTAGACATTTTATTGCCCAATAGAACTTTAGCTTCGTGGCGCGTTATGTAGGTTGTGGATGTTTACATGAATCCTTCACGCAATTTTCAATTCTGCGCATGCTTGTGCGCATAGGGGAAAATAAGTCATGAAAAGTGGGTATAGAGGGAAGTGTCAACATTAGCGAATGATCCTGGCCCGAGTTGTCAACATTAGAGGGATTCTACTGTATATACCTCAGGAACGTGTTGATTCTTGGCTTCAATGGCTCAGAGTAGACGTAGAATGGCAACGGTGAAACTACTTTGCTGACTGAGAGTAGACGTACAACCGCCAATTAAGGGTTGACATCACTGTAGGGATGAATTACCAAGTTGCCCGTAAAAAGAGTAGTATCTAGTGATTCAGGATCTTGTCTTCGAAAATATTATACACGCACTAATAGGTTAAAATAGTTGAACTCCATCACGGAGCGCTGCTTACGCGTCGGCGGTCGCGGGGGAACTGATAGCCAGACGAGCATCGAAATGATTTATTGTTAAAATTGGTGGAAAGGATACCTGTAGGTTAAGGTTGCAGAGTTCCGCCGAGTATATTTTGACAACACGCGGGGATCGCGGTGGATTTGATAATGAGGTGAGCAGCGAAAAGACTTATTGTTAACACATACGCGACCGGCAATTTTTTTCCGTTTCTAATGCTGAGTACCGGTGAAAATAATGAAATTGTAAAACTGGTTGCCGCAAACTTGTATCATTAAAACAAAGATAAAAATGATAATATTTGTTTTGAAATATCAATGTTGTAATTATGTGTTCTTTAAAATAAAAAGATTTGATAATTTGTATACTGACTTTATAGATAGATAATAGAGCATTTTTTATTACTATGCTTGGTTTATTTAGCATTATATTGCAATACATGCATTTTGGAAAACCAGAGTAAAGAAACATTTGCATAAAGAAACTCTACATAATTTCCATGCATAAGAAGTGTCACGACGTTTTCCGTGAGTTTTGCAAACTCTGCAACGTTTTTGTGGATATTTTATTTTTCCCGATTGTGCGATTCTTTCCAACTGTTGTGTTGTCATGTCACCTGAAAGTCTGTAAGGACGATCAAGGTATCTCATTGAGTTAGCGGTTATCCAAAGCGCCTAATGTTGCCCAATTCAGAAACAAAAATTGCAGGACGTGAATTCACGTCAGCGGCAACCAGGTATCGGATTTAAAATGACGTGAATGCACGTCAGCGGTCGCGAATGTGTTAAGATTCCCGGAAAGGATACCTGTAAGTTACAGTCGCCGAGTTCCGCCGAGTGTATTTTGACAACACGCGGTAGCCGTTGTACATACTTCTTGGCCATTGAAGTGGAAATAATTGCACTCGTTGCTCATAGAATTAATGTTAAAAATATAAATGAAATTGAACGATATTATTTATTTATATAGTGTTCCAAATTACATATAAAGACAAAAAATCTCAAAAAGAATCAATGAATATTTGTAAACAAAAAACTATAACAGAAAGATGTCTGCTGTGTCGCCATCTGCCAGTAGAATTTCTCTTGGACATCTAGTTTTTTGAATAAATTGATTTCAAAAACTCTCCAGAATATAACGTTGAATATTACTTTGTTATAAGCGTTTAAACCTGTTTAAACAGTGCTCAAAGCGGAAACAGCGCCCAAAGTGGTGCAAAATTTATGGACGTTTTCCCATTTTACCTATGTAACAAGACGAAAACAAAGTGCCAATATAAACAATTTTCTACCGTTTCGTCAATTTTCCTGTGGGATTTATACGTTAATCTCCATCGATCCAAGGGTGTGAAACAACCCTTGCTAGCCACGACTACTTTGAAACATTGTACATTGAAATAAATCAGAAAGAACAGCTTTGGAGTGATTGTGTTATCTAAATATTATTTTAGATATTTTGTACGGTATCTACTAGATGCGTATTTTTTAATTTCTGTATTAAAAACTTCACTGTCATATATACTATAATCAACAATAAAAAACGACATAGGAAAAACTGAGTTATTTATGGATTACTTTAAACTAAACCTAATCTATACCGAAACCTAACCTAACCTAACTCAATCTACTGAGTACATCTCTTATAGCTTATAAATTATTGAGTTTCAATAATTTTTGAAATTTGGCAACACTGCATAAAAAGCGCGAAATTCAAAAATTAACTACATATAGTTTATCTACTACTGAGCGTGACAACATATAATTGCGTTTATAATAATATTTATTTTTCATTCTATGGCTACACAAAAATTTGACAAGGAAATGAAAATAAAACTATTTGTTTACAATACACTAATTATGGATGAATATAATATATATGCATATTCATTTCCATGCATTGTTGCCAAATTTATTATATAACACATAATACGATCATCGAGTAGCATTTACTTTTTAATTTTTAATTATTAATAGTGTGAAAAATTTAATGAAATATTATTCAGTTTCGTGTAAAAATTAAAAAAAATAATTTTCAAACTCGAAATCATTTTTTTCCATTAAAAAAAAATACAAACCGTTAACGACTAATACGGTTCTAAACCAATAACCTTAAAAGTCTATTCATGAATTCCGAATAGACTCTATTAGCAGGTTATGTACCTAAAGATGTTAATACATTTGTTATTTTGTTTACACGTCGTAGCACCGATTATTCTGCAATATCAACAACGAACAACACGGTATGAAGAAATTCCATTATTTATGCTCTACAGAACGCCATCATTTAAGGTACATATGAAAATCATCAGTTAGGGAATGCACGATCAACGTTATACACGGTTCATGATTATTCGTCCGTTGCTGTAATTGTGTTGCAGCAAAATTTGCAGTCCTGCCTGTTATGCTCCCAACCATAATCATGATAACTGCACCCGCAAATGTTGGCGTTACGCACTACATCCGCAAAACTAAATGCACGTCAAAAGATCCAAATGCACTGGCATTAAATCCAGAGTGGTGGGATGAGGACGAGGATGAGGAAGAGGAGAATGAGAAAGAGATGGAAGAGATGGAGGAAGATTTATCAGTGTAGAAAATTGAGTTGATAATTAAATTGAAATTCCTTTTTTTTTTATTTTCAAAGAAAACTAATACTCGTCAATCGATAGATACTTTTATTCCATTTATATTTCACCCGGGATACTCGAGTGCAAATATTTGTTTCATTACTTATGGGCGATAACGAAATGTTAGTATTATTGATAACGGGTCTCGCTTCGCTGTTATCAGTGTAATTATTCTAACATTTATAGCTGTCGGATAATGCTTTATTCCTGTCAGTGTACTTTGTTTTCAACTTTATTTTCCATTGTGCCGCGCGGCCATTAACGGTTAATGACTTAATTACGCGAATTAATTGCATAAACATAATTATACGAATTCGGTGACCCTGTATCGTTGTAATTATATTTTTAATTAACATTTGGCACTTCATTTAATTCCTTTTAGTCCCGTTAATTCTTAATATTCGTTGAAAGAATAAAAAAAAAGAACAATAAAAATCAAAGAGGAAGGAGAAAAGAAAAAAGGAAAATATCACTTCGAAAAATGTTGTCGATTATTTCAGAGATATGGCCTTTATGGAAAATCGATCGACAAGCATTATAAAAGATGTTTGTCCGTCGACTCGACAGGAGAGATTTATTTCTAGAAAAAGAAATAACGCTAACATAAGCCAATCCTACGTTGAATTGATTTCATAACTTTCCTACTTGGAAACGCGGTCAGCCAGACTTTCTGGAGCGACTGTACCCCCTCCCGACTAATTTTGCCGATTAGAATTTTAGCATGACGTACAGTCACTCGCATAAGCAGTACGAGCAAAGTTTCCTTCACTCTGTTCCTTCCTCCTCGCCTCTCCCCAATTCTCACGGGACGAGAGGAGGTGCAACTGCACCGACAATCGGAGTGTATGTTTTATTCGTAATTATTATAACTTCGGTTTGACGGTTACATGTAAATCGAGAGGCAAACGACGAAAACGACTTTCTCCCGGAACATAAAGTTTACCTGGCAATCATAAAACCGTAGCTGCAATACCGGGACATATTTATTTAATACGTCTCTCAACGGTTGAATTATTATTTCGATTATTTCTCATCAAAATTCTACAACGTCTCTCTCTCTCTCTCTCTCTCTCTCTTTCCTTTCCATTTCTCATTAATCTTCCAGTCTCTATGACTGAATCATTACACTTGGTATTTCCTCGTTACCCGTTGTTATCTCTATCGAATAAAAGATTCTTATCGTTGTCTCTTTATTTTGATGAGTACCAACCGTGATGAAACAATTCGAAATTGTCGTCCACGAGATATCCATTTGCATTGTGTGACAAGATCAAAAATATTTCTTTATTATCAAATTTCTAGTTATATTCTCATCAAAATATTCTAGATGTTTCTCATTATCTGCCAAATTTTTCGTCACTTGATTATTTCTAAAAGAAGTATTGTCGTAGTGCAGAAATAAAAAAATTCTCGAAAATTCCTGCATAAGAGTATAACTGAAATAAAATGTTTTAATACAAGATTTACGGCAGCCGTAAAATTAACAGGTTTCTATTTTTTTTAAATTCTTTTCAAATTGATAGAGAAATAGTACAATAAAATTTTCCACGTATTTTTTATAATATACAAATTATTTAAGTGATCATATTTTTTACAACTTGATCCATCTTTATGCAAGGTACTTATTTAATACTAAACCTACTAAGTCGATCAAAAGACCGGATTAAAATTGTATTCGAAAAAATTATCTAAATTAATAGATTAGCCACGAAGTAAATGTTCCATTTCTATTTTATAAAACCTAAATTAGTTAATAAATCATCTTTTCAACTCCTCATTTCTCTTTTTCTAATTTAATTATTAAGTATATTTTAATTTTAGTAGTTATAACATCAGTAGTTTTATTGTTAATTGTTTAAGTGTTAAAAACATTTAATCTTGAAAGCACGTCAAACATCTAACCTTAATGCTAAAATACTAAAAAAAAAATAAATCCCCAAGTAGGGATCATGGAAAGCAACATATTAAATTTAACTATAACAGTATTTAAAAAAGTAATGTTGCACTTTAACACTAGAACTACCAAACCAGTCAAAATGACTGGTAAACAATTTTTTCAAAAAATTCATCAAGTTTATATAAGAGTCATAGAATAAATATTCTACGTCTATATGAAGAAACATAAATCACCCAATCGACAAAGCTTCCTGCCGCTTGATTCCTACTTTTCAAAGTACTTTTTTATCATATTGAAATATGATAGATTTAACGTCGGTAGTTCTAGTGTTAATCGTCGAATATTCTACAAATAACTTAAACTGTTCGCTATTCATTCACAGTGCTAATGCACAAATGCATTTCTACAATAGTAACCAGAAAAAGTGCACTCATATACGCACTCCTGATGTAAATCGCTTAAGTTCGAACCGCTCGTAAACTTCAATTTAAAATAACAAATTGCCAAAAAAGAAAACATAATCAACGTAAAATAGCATGTTTGTACAAATGCCACGATCAGGTCTCGAAAATGTGGCAAATTGCAATTCGACATTCACACTCCCCCTACCCGGTTGCATCAAGAACACGCGCCGACCAGAGTGCAATCCAGGAAAGGGACTTTTAATTCCCGATTCCGCGGTGGCTAAGTTACAACGAGTGCTTTATTATTCGCATTAAATCGAGCCGGCAGCGTCGAGCGACACTTGTTTTTCGAGATCCGCTCTTACGATGCAATTTACTCCGTAAAGTATGGTGAGCTCCGCGAAGCTACAAAAGTAAATTCCATTAAGGTAGCAGCGGGTACTTTCCTTTAATGTCGTTAGCAAGAAAGAGAGAGGGGAAGAGCCGAGAGAGGGGATAGGATGGCGCGCAGAGAAAAGAGAGGGGATGAGTCACGAGGGGTGGAAGAAGTAGGGATCAAGAGAGGGGGTAGAGAAACGAACCGCGCCAAATCAACGAGCAAGATTTAGATTAACATCGTTAATATTTACGAGAATCGTATTTGAGGTTCGATGTAAAGACGGCGAAGAGTCCGAAATTCGTGGAGGTGGAGATAGGAAAGGGGACAAGACCGATAACACATCGGATTATGGACAGTTGGCTCTGTTGCATATGTAGAGATCGATAAACACACTCGGTGCATATGCGTATACATGTCATAAACCCGAATAAATATACCCGCATGGTACGTTCCGTATAAATTTTAATTCTATATGTATATACGTTTGTACGGTATGGCCAGGAGTTCTGCTATTATTAATAAGTTCTTGAAGCCAAATCCTTTTACATGGTTGGAAACATGAATTTCCAGCGAGGCTACTTTTGTTGCTGTGGTACATAGTTTTACAGGATAACAGAAAAAAAAAGTACGCTTTAAGCGTCGCGATCATTATTTGAAGTACATTTTCAAAGACTCGCACACGGCTATTGTTAGTGAAGCACCTGTCCCGCTCGGTTCGTTGAATTTGATTCGAGCTATGCGTGTGTGCGCCGTCGTGCACACCGTGTCGTCGGCACGTTCCTACGTGATCCAAATGATTTCGCACACAGTGATATGGTCGTGTAAACACAACGAGTATGCGACCGAGCCTACACGTAACAAAATACGCATGCACGCTCGATTACCAAGCAAATTAATGACCAAAAAAATTACTGGATGTAATAAGACAAGGAGGTTCAGGGCTGTGACGATGTGAGAATAAAGTTTTTCTTTTCTTTTAAATAGTTCGAAGATTTGTAATAATTATAGTTATTGTATTATATTGGGTCAGCATGAAAGTAATTTCGGTTTTTGATGAGAACCAGTGTTACGTTTGTGAACAATGATTTCTGACAATGTTATGATTTTTTTTTCTAACAATTGAAAGTTGTGAAACTTTTGACTTGGCTTAGAAAAAAATTGCGCTTTATTTTCTTTGTAATTATTTGTTTAGGAGAATTTGAACCCAAGCTTGGTTGGGAAGTGATGTCACAGCCTCCATGTAGCCCTGATCTGACACCATTAGATTACCATTTATTTTTCAGCTTGCAAAACTTTTTGAATGGTAAAACTTTCAATGGCGATGATAGCCTAAAATTGCATTGGGTTCACTTTTTTGTTGATATGGGCCGCTATTTCTATAAAAACGGAATCACGAATTTGTCAAAACGATGGCAAAAGGTTATCGAAAAAATTCTTTGTTAAAAAAAGTTAAGGTCCATTTCACACTACAAAACCGAAATTACTTTCTTGCCAACCCAATAGTATAGTAATTTGTAATAAAAATAATTAGAAGATTTTTGTTAGTTTTGATCGTTTGAAATAAAAATTATAGAACTTCGAAAGTATTATTTCATGGGTTAAAATTTCAATTTTAGAAGATTGAGGCAAATGATATCGCACACAGTTATATAGTCGTGTAAACACGAGTATGCGACCAAGCCTACACGTAACAAAATACGTATGCATGGTCGATTACCGAGCACATTAATGACCAAAAAAATTACTGGATGTAATAAGACAAGGAGGTTCAGGGCTATGACGATGTGAGAATCAAATTTTTGTTTTTTAAAATAGTTCAAAGATTTGTAATAACTATAGTTATTGTATCATAGTAAAGTAATTTGTGATAAAAATAGTTAGAAGACTTTCGTTAGTTTGTATCGTTTGAAATTAAAGTTATAGAATTATAGAAAATTATAGAATGCATTATTTGATTGGATAAAGTTTCAATATGTGAAGGATTGATGCAAATTATTTCGCACACAGCGACATCGGCATGTAAACATGAATATGCGACCGAGCCTACATATAACAATGTATGCATGCATGGTCGATTACTAAGCAAATTAATGACGAAAGAAAAAATTGCTGAATGGAATAAGACAAAATGGTTGAGAGCTATGACAATGTAGGATTAAAGTTTTTGTATTTTGAAATTATTTTAAGAGTTCCGTTGGTGTGGTTTTCATGGTTTGAAATTAACATTGTAGAACTTTGAATGTGTTATTTGATGGGTTCAAGTTTCAATATGTGAAAGATTGATGCAAATGATTTCGCACACAGCAACGTGGTTATGTAAACACGAGAGTTCCGTTGGTGGGAAAGTTTAATGCTGCCTATGTGAGTTTGGAATTAAAATGATATGAATCTGAACGTGTTCTTTGAACGGTTAACATTTAAATATGTGAAAAAGAGGTAAAAGTATGAGCCGAATGATTTTGCACACAGCGACACGGTCATATAGACACAAATATGCGACCAAGCCTGCATGTAACAAAGTACGCATGCATGGTCGATTACTGAGCAAATTAACCCATTAAGGCCCAAAGTTGCGTTAATGCAACATTTCGTTTCTAATTTTTTTTCGGGGAATCGGATTAATTTAATTTATATTTTAACCTATGTCATAGTAAAAGAACATACCAAAGGTTTAATTTATGCACTTTTGTGCTCTAATTGTTCATCACCTTTAGTCGTACAATTTCTGTAATCTTATAACAAATAAATAGACGAATTTAAAATATTTGTTATTTCAATGCTTGCTCCTTAATGGGTTAATAACAAAAAAATTGTTGGATGCAATAAGACAAGAAGGGTGAGGACTATGACGACGTGGAAATAGAATTTCTGTCTTTTGAAATTGTTTGAAGAGTTCCGTTAGTGTAATTTTCATGGTTTGGAATTAAAATTACAGAACTTTGAATGTGTTATTAAAGCAGGTTGAAGTATGGGAAGGATAGTTAAAACTATGTATATATTCTAAATGGTGTAGAATTTACTCTATAAAATGTACATCTGTACAATATGACACAAACAATTTTGAAGTAACCAAAAATCATAAATTTTGAAATGTAACTCGTTAGTTAAAACTAAAAATATACAAATAAAAAAGTAATGAAAGTAGAATTTCTGTTGCAAATAATATACACATTTATTATAATTCCGATGAATTAGAGTTCGTTTGAGACTGTAGTTCTTCGAAAAAATAATAAAGTCAGCTAGACTTGAAAATATGAAGGTAAATAGACAATTAGGGATTGAAGGAGAAACAAAAACTCGTGTTTTGAATGTCTAAATACTCGAAATAATCAATGACATTATTACAGTCTCCATAATTCAAAAGACATTCCAAAAGCTTGTGTCCTCGATGGGATAACAATCGACGTCGAAAATATAAAAACAGTAACAACAAGATAAGAATCATAGGTGCTCGATTTCAACGTGCAAACAGTTTTCCTCGGTTTGTGTACCAAGCTGTGTGAACCCGCTCGTTTGTACCTTGGATTAGAATTACAAATGTAAGCAGGAATTCGCAGATTTCACGACGTTCTTCTATAATATAATAAAACACAAAAGGATTTAC
The DNA here is from genome assembly GCA_910591515.1 of Cerceris rybyensis. Classification (NCBI taxonomy): domain Eukaryota; kingdom Metazoa; phylum Arthropoda; class Insecta; order Hymenoptera; family Crabronidae; genus Cerceris; species Cerceris rybyensis. The sequence goes on from OU342795.1 coordinate 13,904,781, forward strand.
GTGGGAGTGCATTCTCTGATAAATCAGTTCAATTCCATTCAAATAGAAAATATAGTGCGAACACGTTTCAGAAATTCCAATAAACGAAAGGAAGAATAAACAAGAAAATTGTATAATTCCAATGGAAAAAGATGAAATAATTGTTTATGAACGTATAGGGTATTCTTATCGTTCTACATTTACAACTGATAAGGAGAGCCGCGAATAAGAGAAAATTCAAGCTGAACGGTCGCGATGAGTAAATATTATATTAGATAAATCTCGAGAGAGAAAATAATGGCCGTGCAAAGTGTCCTGTTATGTAACCTTACGAAGGTTAAAGTTATCGACAACGTGAATTACACAGCTCGCGCACTAAAATCCGAGTTTAATTTCTTCGGAGACGACGTGCACGTTTGCGCGATATTGAAAACCTTAAACGTAAATATACGGCGACGTCAAAGCCGATCCATGACGCAATTTCCCAAATTAGAATAGTACCTTTGCCCGTTGTTTTTCGCTTTAGTGTCCTTTCAATAAATAATAATGATCGAACGTATTAAATGTATTTTTAATACGGCGAAGAAAGTAAAAGAAACGGGAAAGAAGAAATTCTTGCGTTATCGCGGATAACGAAACAAAAGTCGTAAAAATTAAGTTTAAGCAGCATAAACATTTCGTTATTTCACAAGACCCCTCTTAATTTCGCTAAACGACGATACGCGTTTGCTGTTTACGCAGATGTAGTTTTATTTCAATTCACACGATATGTATATTAATTTACTGTGTTTAATATGTAAAATTAACTGGTACTTTAATGACGCATTAATCACAACAGACAACAACTCCGGTTTTTGCCTCTGATTCAAGTATTCCACTGAACTTACGACATTTCATTAATAGACATTTAGATTTAATACTATTATTGAGTATCATTAAATATTCTACACAAATAATCGCATAATTGATTATTATAATATAAGTCATATCGAAATTATCCTATTCTATAAATCTGCATAGTAATTTTATTAGATTAAAATTAGAATATTCAATTCTACATAAATTATTCTAATACAAATCGAATTGAATTTGTTATTGTGCTACTTTGAAAATTAAGTGATACTTTAATCACGTATTAATCGCAAAAGACAACTCCGTTTTTTGCCACTGATTCAAGTATTCCACTGAACTTACGACATTTCATTAATAGACATTTAGACTCAATTCTATTATTAATTACCATTAAATCTTCTACACAAATAATCGCATAATTGATTATTATAATATAAGTCATATTTAAATTATCCTATTCTATAATTCTGCATAGTAATTCTATTAGATTAAAATTAGAATATTCAATTCTACATAAATTATTCTAATATAAATCGAATTAAATTTGTTATCGTGCTACTTTCGAATTGTCCTACTTTGAAAATTAAGTGATACTTTAATCAAGTATCAATCACAACACACAACTCCGTTTTGTGCCACTGATTCAAATATTCCACTGAACTTACGCGATTTCATTAATAGATATTTACAATTAATAATATTATTGAGTATCATTAAATATTCTACACAAATAATCCTGTAATTGATTATTATAATATATATTATATCTGAATTATCCTATTTTATAATTCTCCATAGTAATTTTATTAGATCAAAATTAAAATATTCAATTCTACATAAATTATTCTAATATAAATCAAATTGAATTTGTTATCGTGCTACTTTGAAAGTTAAGTGATACTTTAATCACGTATTAATCACAATAGACAACAACTCCGTTTTTTCCCACTGATTCAAATGTTCCACTGAACTTACGACATTTCATTAATAGATATTTAGATTTAATAACATTATTAAGTATCATTAAATATTCTACACAAATAATCGTATAATTGATTATAATAATATAAATTATATCTGAATAATCCTATTCTAAAATTCTCCGTAGTAATCCAAAATATATTGAAATAATATTATTCGATTAAAATTTGAATATCCAATTCTACATGAATTATTCCAACGTAAATCGAATTGAATTTGATATCGTGCTACTTTCGAATTGTGCTACTTTGAAAATTAAGTAATATTATAATTACGCATTAATAACATCAGACAATACCGTCTTTTGCCATTGATTCAAATATTCCACTGACTTCATAACATTGCATTAATAAATATTTACATCTAATGTTATTTTTACCTATTCTACACAAATAATCGTGTAATTGATTATTATAATACAAATTATATCTAAATTCCCCATGGTAATCGAAAATATATCGAAATAATATTATTCGATTAAAATTTGAATATTCAACTCTACATGAATTATCCGAACATAAATCGAATTGGACTCGATATCGCGGTACTTTCGAATCGGTCGTCACGTTAACACTATCATAAATCAATAATAATAAATTCGTATTTTCCACTTCTTTTATTACCAATAACGTCCCGTATTATTTCGTTTTACAGAACACCCGTTCAAAATTGCATAATAACATCAATTTAGCGTGCCACCACTTATCATACTCCAAATAGCTTCGCGTCGTATAAATATATAATTTTATTACGTCATAGAGACGCTCGACTATAGGTCGCAAGAGGATGGGAATTTTCGTTGGCGCACTGATTATTATTACATCTGCCAGGTAGCGGTTTCTCGACATGTTTGTATATCTCGTTTCACCAGGAAAAAAATATTTCTTCAGACATTAAGCCACTTTTGTCGAGCAGACGTATGCTTTATTTAGAAATAAAAAAAAACGGTGGGGGAAAGAAGTTGAGAGAATCCACGAAATCGCTATTCGTGCGAAGCAACGGCCGAAAACATCACCCAGGGACATTCTCGTTTCCTTTTTACACGCGAGCTGCATTGGAGTCTACTCTGCCCGCGTATTATATAGTACGGTAGGTTGCGATAACAAAAATGACGCTTGCTGTTTGAGCTCTGATACAATAATTACCAGCCGTGACTCGCGACCCCATATTATCGATTTAATTCTCAAATGTATACTTTCAATTCGTCTGCCAGAATGAAGAGAGAAAGAGAGTGAGAGAGGAGGGGAGACAGAGAGGGAGGAATGGATGAAGAGAGTGGGAGAGTGAAACGAGAAAGTGGGATGGAAGCTAAAAGGGAGAGTGGCAGAGATACGTTAAAAAAGGGAAAAAGGGGAACACAGAAAAGCTACCAGCAAATCAGTAATTGAATCGTCTGAGCCCACGGGCCAATTATTCCTGTACACGAAAGTAACAAATAAATAACGTAGACTTAATCGTTCTCTGTCATAACTGTAAAGAATGTAGAAGAAAAAATGAAAAAGAAGGAAAGAATTGTCGATAACAAAAGCTACCACGAAGACTCTCTTTCAAATGTACATACTTTCCACGAAATACTACTAAATATATTTTTCTCACGACACTTCGTAGTATACATTCTCGAAAGTCACTTTGAAGAAACGATCTATTTACAAGAGCGGCATGCTACACGATATTTCATCGTCATAATAACGGAAGCATTTATCGATTTGACTCTTGGACATGTGCACAAATAGTCTTGTTGTGTTTTACCTCCGATTCCCTTTTCAGATTAGATTCAGCAGTGTACGTGTCCACTGAATGAAAGCATGGAAAAGACGGGGGTGGAAAAAAAAACGGAAGAGAATGCGAGAGAGAGAAAAAAAAATATGCAATTTCTCATTAAATCGTTGTTAGGACAATGCGAGTCGAGGTGGCTGTGTTAAATCGGGTTAAGGCACATCTATAAATACCTCACTAACTGAGAATGAGAGAGCGAGTGAGTAAGAGAAAAAGAGGGGGAAAAGAGAGAGAGAGGAAGGGAGACGCACAAAGTGTGCTGGCAGAAGCGCGAGAAAGGGAGAAGAAACTAGTATGCAAGAAAAGAGAAACAGAGAAAGAGAGAAACAGAAAGAAGAGCGAGTTGGAAATATGTAAACGGAGAAAGAAAGAGAAACGATGAGCAAGTGCTCGACACAGAGAGAGAGAAGGGGGGAGGGAATGAGGAGGAGGAGGAGGAGGAGAGTCAAAGAGAGGGGGTAAGAAACGTGCGAGAGAGATCAAGGCAGAGTCACAAACTTGACAGAGAAAACCAAAAATGTAATAGAGAAAGACAGCGTGATGATAACGACGATGGAGGGGAAAGTAATCAGTCCGTCTAATAGTGTGGCACATTGAAGATACACACAATTGCATTCGTTGCCAGATGTCTAACTACACGATCGTCTCCCCTCCATCGGTTACCCCTTCCCCCACTCATCACCACGCTGTCACTTCTGCATTACGGTCGAGCGAGAACACGTCGAGGCAAATTTGACGACAAACGAGGAAAGAATGAGATTCGTGCGGCGATGTTTGTACGGTTCGGTATGCGATGAAGTTTCGTTAATAATTTTTTCTATTAAAATTACTTACCTCTATCTTATCCATTTCTTTTCTTCGCGGATGTCACTCACTATTCCCACAGTCATTTAGGATCCTTTGGCACACACACACTGACGACACATAGCGCGATATATCACAAGCTGCATAAGCGCGGTGTGCGTGTATCGAAACGATATAGGTTTGACGCGCGCGGACCAGCGACTCACGGTGCGGCGCACGCCGCTGTCCCATCAAGACTACTTTGTATTTACTCTAATTATGTGACGTCACGGATACACTGCTCTCCCCACCACTAGCCGCCGGAGGCACCCGAGAGCCGACGACTATAGCCGAGCTCTACCGAGGCCGAGCGAGTAACGCGCATGGCGCAGCTACCAGTCACCTGTCGTCTCTCCTCATTCTCGCACAATGCTCCCTGCAGCATACGGTGACGCGCTCGTAATTTTCTGTAATATACTTCACAATTTTCATACTCTCGTGATCAAGGATTACCGTACGATCATACTTCTTAGAGACTTTGATCTCTCATCGGGTTCGTATGGTTACAAGCGTTGTGCGGGAACGATGGAAACTTCGACCTCTGTGCTTTAACCTTAAACTACCGTGGAGATTTGTGTTTCTGGTGTTTCGTTAAACGTTTGCGTTAGGAATCAAGTTCGAAGGGAATTTTGAAGTTTGTGGATCTACGTTGAAGATTAATTGGTCGAAGTAATTTTGATTGCAAGATTGTCAAATTTTCAACCGATTTATGAACGTTTGAGGTTGCTCTCGCAACGTAAATTTAAAGGAAGTGACAGGGCATTTTGTTTGTGAGTACAGTTCTAGTTGGAGACGAAGGAACGATATTTAAGTGTCACACGTCTACTTTGTACGTTTTTGAAGTTACTATTAAATATTTATTTACGTTTCGTAAGACCATTGTCTCTGGGTATAACCTATTTTACTAAGATCTATACGTTCTCATTTATTCTTAGTGCAACTGGGTACGATAAATTCATCTGTGAATTATATAAATATCGGTTATATGTATTAATCTTATTGATACTTACCGTAGTTCATTGTTTTAATTAAATATTAATATCACGTTCCCAGCACATTTGTGATTGGCAGCGATGAAAATATGAACGACGAATTGTTATTAGATTTTAAAGAACTGAAGTTATGTGTTGTTTCATTCTAACTATAATTGTAATGGAGAAAAAGTGAAATATCTTCGATGCAAAAGTATAATATTACTGATCGCACGAACGAAACTAATTTACGTATTATCAACGGAAGTAATTACGTCCATTGTATACGAAGTGTTAAAATATAACAGTTACAGCATTTCTCTTACCAGAAGCCGATAACACGTTGCGTTATCGAATATTTGTGTGCAACAGAGATTTCCAGGGTGTTTTGAAATTCGTATAAAAGCTAACCTTAAAAAGTGTGAATACAAAATGAAACTCGTGAAAATAGAAACTTCTATGAAACAGTGAACATTGACATTTCCTGTGTAATTTTCCATATTAACGGTTGTAATTCCGCGTTCAATATCAGCTTTTAACTATGAAAAAAAACAAAAAAACAAACAATAACGTGATTTCATAAAAATCCTTTATTCTTCCGGTATTATCAGAACAATATTAATAAACGAAACAACGTGTAGAAAATAAACCTTCTGCGAATAAACAGATATAAAATAAATCCAAGTTTTTGCATTAATCGAGTAAAATATACCAACTCGAATAATAATAATAACTGCTTCCAATGAAAACATACCACATAAAAATTCGAATTGGTATGTTTCACTCCGAATCAGATTCCACCCAATGAAAGAAAAACCACGTGAACAATAAAAATGCACAATAAATGACACCATCGTTAAAAAATCGTATTTGTTTGTTCCATTTATTACCCAAAGCTCTTTCTCCCGTTTTCCAATATTTTCTTTTTCTTCTTTTTATTTCCATAGGACTATCGTTTACCGCAATTGTCACTTAAATCAACTTCCTCGCATACAAACTAAATTCAATACCACGCAAAATTCTACCAGTCACAGTAGACAAAATTACGCCTTCCGTAGATTACGCGCCGACCGTTACTTCCGTCTTTCATAATAAACTTCCAGTTCATCCTTCCGTTCGTGTCGTTCTTCCATTCTTTTTCTTCTTTTCTATCATAACTTTCATAAAAGTCGTTAGGACTGAGGTTTAAGTGTTGTTCCAGATAAAGATTTTGTTGCAGCGGAAGGCAATGTGCACGAGGAAAGAGGAAGGATAATACGTATATCATATATTTACATAAGTGTAGGAATAAACGCATTGAAACGTGTCGAGACGGACTTTAGGCCTAATTCGCATTAACACTGATCGACTCAGCGCTAGGGTTAGCAAACTATATATGTAGCATGGTCTAGATTTAATCGTAAGAATTATTTCGTTGTTATTCTCTCATTATTCGCGTCTCTCCGATCGTTTTTTTTCCATTTCGAGCATTTCCGTTGCAGCAGTTTAACCAAAGGCGGGAAACAATTCGATGAGATTATCGTTGGCTGAATGGCTAACGATAATCGTCGATTATGATTCTCTGTGATTGTATTATCGAGATACTTGTTGCTCGATGGTCGAACAGTATTCACGGTGTATATAAAGTGTGTATTGTGAAATAGCGAACAAAGTTGCGCATTGTGCGTAGAAATAAGACTTTAACACTAGATCCACGACTGATAATTTTGGTATATTTAACACTAGAACTACCAAACCAGTCAAAATGACTGGTACACAATTTTTTCAAAAAATTCTCCAATTTTATATAAGAGTCATAGAATAAATATTCTACGTCCATATCAATAACCATAAATGACCCAATCGATCAAATTTTCCGCCGCTTGATTCCCCCTTTTTCAAAGTACTTACTTAATTTATTAAAATATGTTGGATTTGACGCCGATAGTTCTAGTGTTATATATTAACCCATTTGCATCACAGTTCCAAATATTTTGGTTATTCTTGCGCATATTTCCGCGCGTTGCAGTTTAACATTGTAGAGAGCGTAATATTCCGCGACTGGTGATAAACTATCATCGGTGTACTGATGCAAATGGGTTAAATTAGTACTTCAAAACATATTGAACCAGCAGAAAATAGTCAATTAATACATTGAACTTCACTGGCATTTTGCTAGTTTCCTTATTTTAACCGAAATGCAAGTTTTTCTATGAAAATCACAGAAACTTTAACACTAGAACTAGCGGTGGTAAATCTATTGTATTTCAATATATTAAGTTTATACTTTGCAAAAAAAAGTAATCAAGAAGTGGAAAAGATAATCGATTCGGCAATAGTGTATTTTATAAGATCTACGTAGAATATCTGCTCTATGACTGTTTTAAAACTTTGAGAACTTTTTTGGGAAAAATTAGGAACGAGTCGTTTTGACTTGCTTGCTAGTTCTAGTGTTAGAGACACAAATAGATATACAGTCGGCAGGATTTTACTTTTTCAATGATAATATTTCAATTTGGAATGTATTAGAAAATTTGTGAATATTATAATTTTAACACTAGAATTACCATATTTCTATATATTAAATAAGTACTTTGAAAAGGAAGGAATCGAGTAGCAGAAAGGATGATCAATTAAGTGATTTATGTCTTTTGCGATGGTCGCAGAATTTTTGTTCTATGGCTCTTCTATAAACTTGGAAAATTTTTGGAAAAAATTGTGTACCAGTCATTTTGACTAGTTTTGTAGTTCTAGTGTTAACGTAATATGTACTTAACACGTTGACTTGCATGGGGGTCACCGGTGACCGGCACTATTGAATTCAATGAAATTTCATGTAACTTTTAAATTACAATATTTACAAATTTTCGGATATAAGTACTGAGTATTTCAATATTGGCGTTGAAATAAATAAAGGCCTGCCGAATATCTATCTATATGTATCTTTAAAGTTTCGGCCTTAGAAAGATGACAATTTAATAGAAAAGTTTCACTTCGATAAAATTAACAAAATTAGCGAAATAACACTGGTATTCAACGTGTTAAAGTCAACTCCGCGAATCACTGATGACCTCTGTGACATTTAACGTGTTGACTAATTTCTGTATTATATGATACGCTTGAAATACCTCCTGTACTGATTTTCTATAAAGAGAAATATTTTGAAAATAGTGGGGGTACGTTAATTTGATGGTGTCGTAAATCTAGTGTTAATGAGGAGAGAGAAACTTTGAAACGGAACGTAGAGTTCGTAGACCGATTTACTTAAACGTATGCAACGGAGACAGCTGTCGCGTGGTTATTACGAGAAATGATTGTGCGGTTTATTGGCGCACACTATGGCACATTTGGAATTCCTTACGCTAAAACGACCGATTCTGTCGCGATATTTAAAATCATTGTTGGAGTTTATGGTGGTCGCGCGTTGAATGGTCGATCTTTGTTTTGATTTGTTGACACTATAACCAACGGCGTTATATCATATTTAACTATACTGAATAGTTCATTTGAAAAAGGTGAATGGTACGATTAATTAACACATTGTTGACAGCTTACGAATTAACTCGTGTTTTCATGCTCAAACGTTGGTAACCGGTCACGAGATAACTCGTGTTTACATTTGCATTAGCTATTTCAATTTTACCGTACCAGAAAAATTATTAAAATTGCATTACTTACATATATAGCAAATATGTGGAATGTTTCATTTAAATTCATTGTGTATAAAGTATACTGAAGTTTATTTCGATTCTTTCAATTATGGGAAAAAACGGTGGCATTAATTAACTTGTATGTAAACTTGTTGGTCAACATTGTATTAAGTAATTTAGGTTTTACAAGATAGAAGTGGAATATTTAGTGCACGGTTACCATGTTTGTGGAATTTTTAGAAAAATTTGGAAACTGGTAAGTTTTAACACCTAGGTAGTTTTAGTGTTAAGGTACTTAATTCTATTATCGTAGAGTTTCTGGACGTTTTCAGAATTTCTGAGGTAGACGTTTTTTTTTGGAAATTCAGAGAAACTTATCGACGTCGAAATTTTGCGATCCTGTGCATAGTTGTAATGGACAGAGCTCCTGATGGTAGGAAATTTTTCGAGGTTTTAATTTGAATCTTGAAATTTCTATATTTAAATATTTATATCTGTATGAATATTCTTTAATAAATGAAGGTAAGCGCACAAAATAACTGGAAAAGAATCAAAATCATTTAAGTACAGATCTTGCAAGATGTCTGTCATATTTGAATCATATTTTCAATCTGAATTATTTTGAGTATCAATCATATTTTCAAACTGTCGCAAAAAATTAAAAAAAAAATTTTATGAAGAGACAAAATAAATGTAATTCGCGATAATAGTTATATAACAATGTATATTGTCAGTAAATTATGATAAACCTAAAAGTAATGTTACGAAAAGTGAACCAAAATATTTTTGAATATCTGAGACTTTTAAATTAATTTCAGTTAAATAATGACAGCTGAGATAAATAATTTAGATGGGAAAGCGTTAATAATTTTCATATATCTAACTAATTCTGAGAGTTTCAAAAGGATTGAATATCTTGAAACATCATCGATTCAGGAAATTCAGATTATTGCGTATCCAGATTTGTAATCTAAATTAAAATTATTTTTTATATAATTTAATCACACTTGATAATACGTGGATGTTGTCAGGATATGCAAGATGCGTGTCACTGTTAATGACTCATAATTTTTTTTTCTTATTAGCACACTCTTACTCATTCAAATACCGATGCAATTTTTCTTTCGCGAATTCTTTAGTCTCTCAAGATTCGCGTGATTTTTTTGAGTTTCTGATCTTTTATGATACTCAAAGGGGCTCAACATTTTTTCTTCATATATACAGGCTATTCTCTTTTTGTGTGTTGCCTAATTTTGAAAATAGTTCTGCTGATTACAAAATTTATGCTAACAATAAACAAGTGTTTCGCTTTTAAGTTATAGCTTTTCGAAATTTTACATTAAATAAACATTCGCGATGAATATTTCAGAGATTAATTCAATTAATCTGAAAAAAACGAAGTTAATTCCATCAATCTAACAAACAATTTATATTATAAAAAATGATGATAGTACTGTAAAAGAAATAAAAAATAAATTACCAATAAGTTGGAAATAATTGTAACTGTAAAAAAATTATTTCAGCTGTCTTGTTAATTGTATCATTAAGATATTTAAAAATGCGTCTCTGAAAATAAGTCTTCCAGTTTTTTTTCATTAATTCTTATCGAGAAATCAGTGTAATCATTTTTCTACGTCTTATAAGTCAGCAAGATATTTCGATTTCTTCTCCAATAAAACTCACTCGACAATTCCTTGCTTCCTTTAACACGAAACTTCGAAAGACTAATTCCATTCAAGGAATTTTTTTATCCACAAATGTGCGCCATTTTTCCATTTGATCGCCTCGTCCCACAGAACAATTTTTCAATATTCCAAGTCTCATTAACCCGTTGCCTTACTAATTTACCTCGCAAATACCTTCTTTTCGCTAGTCAATTGATGGTTTTCGAATGCCGTTGATTTGAACAAGCTAAATCTTGTAAATAAAAAGATCCACTAATTACATTGGACAAAGTATTTTTACTAATTAAGATTACATCCCCCTAGTTTCTCTCTGTTAAAGTATCCACTGATTCACATCTCTGTCTGTAAAGTATGAATAAATCCATATTGTAGCAGTGATCACTTTATCAAACATTGCGTCAGCAATTTCACACCTCTGATTAATTAGAATCCTCATCGATTTTTTACACCGTGCATAATGGAGAATCCAATTTGTAATACGAATTCAAGTATTGTTTTTAAATAACCATTCAAACTTCCTCTTTGCATTATTTATTCGATATGAAATGCTATACGATAAGCTGCTGTTCTATGCAGGTTCCGCATCAGCAAGGGATATGATATATTAAATAATAATTTAGGATTAATTTCCCAGAGGTGACAGGGGATTTGAAGACGGGCGCAGTGACTGCGAGTCCAAATCTCTAACTCCGTACCCACCATACTCCCTTGGCTTTAACTGTTATGGTAATTTTGCCTAGAACCCATAGCATTAGGAGCATTCCAAACCACCAAGACTACAACATATAAATTATAGCTGAACAAAAAGAATTCCATTGTTGACAGAGGATTTCAACTCGAATCTATTCCTTGCAAGTTCAAACATACTTCCATAACAATTATACACCCTTGGTTTTAACTGCTATGGTAATTTTGCCTACACTTTACAGTTTTAGGTCCATTCCAAACCACCAAAGTTACAATATATAAATTGTAGCTCAACAAAAAAACTTTCATTAGTGATAGAAAATATAAACTCGAATCTATTCCTTGCAAGTTGAAACTTATACTTCCATTACCATTATATACCCTTGGTTTTACCTGCTATGGTAATTTTGCCTAGGCATTACAGTTTTAGGTCCATTCCAAAGCACCAAGACTACAACATATAAATTATAGCTGAATAAAAAGAATTCCATTGTTGACAGAGGATTTCAACTCGAATCTATTCTTTGGAAGTTCAAACATACTTCCATAACCATTATACACCCTTGGTTTTACCTGCTATGGTAATTTTGCCTAGACTTTACAGTTTTAGGTCAATTCCAAACCACCAAAGTTACAATATATAAATTGTAGCTCAATAAAAAAATGTTCATTAGTGACAGAGAATATAAACTCGAATCTATTCCGTGCAAGTTGAAACTTATACTTCCATTACGATTATACACCCTTGGTTTTAACTGCTACGGTAATTTTGCCTAGACTTTACAGTTTTAGGTCAATTCAAAACCACCAAAGTTACAATATATAAATTGTAGCTGAACAAAAAGAATTCCATTGTTGACAGAGGATTTCAACTCGAATCTATTCTTTGGAAGTTCAAACATACTTCCATAACCATTATACACCCTTGGTTTTAACTACTATGGTCATTTTGCCTAGACTTTACAGTTTTAGGTCCATTCCAAACCACCAAAGTTACAATATATAAATTGTAGCTCAATAAAAAAATTTTCATTAGTGACAGAGAATATAAACTCGAATCTATTCCTTGCAAGTTGAAACTTATACTTCCATTACCATTATACACCCTTGGTTTTACCTGCTATGGTAATTTTGCCTAGACTTTACAGTTTAAGGTCCATTCCAAACCACCAAGACTACAACACATAAATTGTAGCTCAACAAAAAATTTCCATTTTCAATAAATTTCCATTAGTGACGAGGGATTTAACACTAGGTTTACGGGCGTGAAATCTGCTACACTGCAAAATATTACATAACAGCTTCGGAAAAAGGAGGATCAAGTGGCAAAAATGATAACTAGTTAAATAGTTTTTGTATTATAAAATCCACATAAAATATCTACTGTACTGCTTCTGTTTAAATTTGAAAAAAGTTTATAAAGAAAGTGCAGACCCGTTAATGTGACGGCTTCCGTAAATCTAGTGTTAAACACGATCCCACTGATTCCAAATCCAAACCCTTTACCTTACTCTCACTATAGTTCCTACTCTCTTTTATATCAATATTTTTGAAGACCTAAATCCCCATGACACCAACACACCAAGGTGATTACATCGAATGAAATTAAATCCATAATTACTGCAAATTAAATCAATTCAGAATAGAAATTAACGATCAACCGTGGCGTATTTTATAGAAAATTGTAAGGCAAAGAGTTAATCAATCGCCCCATGTAATCTGAACGATCGGGTGTCCATAATGCGATCGAAGATATGAATAAAAAAAAATACAGAAGAGACACGTTAGTCTCTGTATTTAGAATAGAAAACTGGCTAAACGCGTATTCCAAGTACACTGACTGGCTTTAGATTGATTTCGCGCACAGCTCGATCCACTCTTTATCTTGTTACACGACTTCCCGGAGTCGATCTCGTTCTACACCTCCTTTTACGAACTTCCATAAGTCGATTGCATTTCAATCGATCCAATATTTTCCACGGTAATCGTTCGTTTTAGCGTTGATTAACGTCGACGACTTCACGACGATAATGAGAAAATAAACGTTCTATCGCAAAGCGGGATTTTAATTGACACGATCGGGATAATCGGTGAATTTGAATCTCTCGTAATAACCATACCACCTTCGATCACACTCAAGAATTCCATTCGAACTTGTGCACGAGAAGAAAGCAGAGTCTCGCTTGATAACACCGAAATCTTAGTTGCGATAAGATTACAGTTATTGCTGCTAGTGAAAATCACAACGATCAAACATATTCGTCATTTTCTTTCTTTTTTTTTTTGCTAGATGTTCTCCTTTTTATCGAAACGATAGAGGAAAGTATTCCAGATTATCTCAAGATCTTTCACGTACGAGAAGAAAAGTCACGCACGTTTAAGTGACCGATAGCTTTCTCCGAGTTTTTACTCAGTTTTCTTATGATTGTTTTTTTCTCTCTTTTGACGCGTGTTTTAGGTATCGTTTAAATTATAAAAATAAAAATAAAGAAAGAAGTTCGTGCGAAACGTTACTGTAAAATGTTTCGTTTTATTTTCTCAGCGCGGTCAGGGTAACCGTGCGCGACAAAATACAATAGGTTGAATCTCTTCTCAGAGGACCGTAATACGTTGCCGATTATTTTACAGTATTACGAGCGTTTAAGTGTCTTGATATTGTTCGAAGTTTGGTAACATCGTGTAACTGTGATACAACTGACCGTCGGTGGAGTTGATTAATGCGAACCCAGCTGTTAGAATATCAAAGGAATTCGAAAATGAACGTACCGGGGCAAAATTGACTTTGGTATACATACAATTGTGGTGTTGTACATCGACGAAAATATGAATTTCGTTAGTTCTTTTCAAAATGGTTCCTTTAAAAGAGATTTATACTGCAAAGAATATTAAATCCAATGGATACATTTAATATTAAAATATATCAATTTAGAGGAAAATTAGAGTATTTAGACGAAATATTTGTGGCACCGGAGAGTAATGTCTTTCCTTAAAATATTTTCTTCAAAAATCAATTGATTTGTATCGAACCGACATTGAAGATTTGCACGCCAGGTGAAAAAAGGTTGTTAATCCTTTCGCTTAGAAGGGCGTATTTATACACCCTCGAAAAGTGGGCGTTCGGGTACGAAGAGCTTAATTTAAAAAATAAGTTATATGATTAAAAATTTTTATATTTTAGAAAATAAAATGATATTACTAAAAATAATAAATTTTATTGTATGAAAGGAAAGTGTGTGAGTGGATTTATAAGGGAGACAAGAATATGAAAGAGTGAAGTAGGTGTAGTTATTTAAAAACAGAATTTGTAATTTTGAGACACTGTTAAATCTAATACAAAAAGGAAAGAAAAATTGTATTTGAGTACTTGATTAGAGACTGATTGAAAGTATGAGTGACAACAATTGTTAAGAATGCGAGGGTGTATTGACTAACATGAGAATTACAAAAAGATGTAAAACTGAAATGTTAAGGTAAATCTTGGATAATTGCCGTAAGGCCAAACAAGTGAAATAAAGCTTATTAATAAATTTCATTGTAAAATTTAGAGAACAAGAAACGACCTGTAATTACTTCATAGCATTATTGCAAATTAAATTAATTCTGAATAGAAATTATGTCGACTAATCTGTTATGCGTTCCATTCACAGGGATCATATTTTGTCACAAGCGCGACATAGCGAAAAGGTTAATAACGAGAGTGATTACATAATTCATTCAAAATAAAAACTTGGTACAAATTTAATTGTTTGAATCTAATGAAAAAACGACATTACTTCCCGGTCCCCCTAATATATAGTTTGTAATTTGTCAAATGTCTACTTTCAATGTATGTTGAAACTTTGACTAAAATTGGACATATTAAAGTTTTACAGCTTTAGGTGAAGGTTCAGCCGGTTTAACTTACTTTTACAACTAATTTTTTGTTAGATAAATCACATTTTGGCATTTAATTGTTACTTTATATTTTTAAATCAGTGCTTTTGAATTATTCTTCTGAACGATCTCTATGCCGCCCTCTAGCGTGACGGAAACAAAGTTCTGAAAAAGTTCCAGTAAGTACTTGAAATATATGGAGAACATATGTGAAACATTTTAATTCAGCACTCTTTGATAGATATATATTCCTTCACAATAATATAAGTATAAATAAATAAATAAAATAAATAGATTAGTCATTATTAGGAACATAAATAAAATATTTAAATCACTCAGTGTCGTATGTTTCTATTCCACCCCACCTTGTTTTATAACTAAAAAAAAAAGCACTGATTTCATCAAAGCACGTGCAAGTAATTACAGCTAACGCCAAACAAAAATTAGTCTCCACCAATCGACTCAGAATAAAATGATTCAAGCCCCAAATAAATTCAGTTAAACCTCTGTCACTCATTTTACTTAAATCCATTAAAAATCTATTAATATTCTCGTCGATGTACACGTTGGTCCTCCAAGGGTTTTTTCTAGCTAAAACCATAGGTCACACCAAACAAATAAACTCTTCCAATTGTCGCGCCGCGATGACAATGACGAAAGACGCCGGAGTGTGCAAGAAGACGTCAATGGAATTCACGGAGCTTCGGCGTCCCGATTAACAACGATCGATCTTTGCCTAGACTAAATTCGGTACTACATATACCAGAGCGTAAGTGGATTGGGTAAAATATCACAGCTGGCCCCCGGAAACGTCGAAAATCAAAAATAAAGGAGGGATTTCGAGGGCCTTAAAAGGAGTCACGCAGCCGTTCCAGCCCGGTCCCCATCGGACCCCGTTTCTTTATACGTACCCGTCGTATTGTTGATAAGTCACCTATGAAATGTAGAAAAAATTATACAAATAGTATCTATCTATAGCCCCGTGGGTCTTCAGAGACCGGTATGGACCATCCGGGCTCCCGTTTGCGCGGTATTTATACATGTATAATATCCGTTACTAATAATAATATTAATCGTATGATCATCATTATTAATATTATTATCGTTAGCTCGCACGCTAGACTAAATTGCTGTGACGGTGTACCGAAAGTGTTCGATTGTAAGACTCGATTGTTAATTTCACGATATTGATTTATTAAAGATCACCATCGATAATTAACATATCGATGCTATTCATTGATTTGGTAAATTTCTTTCGTTGTTTGGTTCATACAGATCAAACTTTCATCCCTTTCCATCATTTTGACTTCGATGATTATTTTTATGTCCGGAGGAGCTATTATTTTCAATTTTGAATCATCGAGTGTTCCACGTGGAATAAATTTGAAGATGACAAAAATAATCTAAATTTTACATTCACCAGTTAGCTGTGATTGACGAGTATACTCGTCGTGGAGAAACGTCAGAATTTTGTATACTGACGAATATACTCGTCATGCGTAATAGTTAACGATTAGTGGTCATTTAAATTGTAATTTTGACGGATTCGTAGATTTCAAGATGTTTAGACTATTTTGAGGCCATGCCGAAATAAAACGAATAACTAAAAAGCTCATCTCTCGTGAGCCACGTATAGTCCGATAACTGAAAGATGACTAGTTTTCAATCGCCGATTCTAACCATTTCATTTTTGGAATCTTCAAACTCAGCCTCCTAGAGAAAACACTCCGCATTGTTATTTATTTTGAGCAGCTGGGTTTAGATATTTAAAAAATGAAATGGTAGAAATAGGCGGTTGAAAACGAGAGGTTCCGCCGGTCCCTAGCCATCTTTCAGTTGTCGGACAGTAGGTGCACACTCTCAAAAAAAGTCGCCACAGTTAACTGGTTAAAAAGAAATGCAGCATTCGTTCCAAATAATTCCTATAATCTTCAACATTTCGTTAACCAAAGCTAAACAGAAGTTTGATCCAAAAAGATTGTAATTTTTCAACATTTTTTCAATACAATTTACTATGAACTTTATAAGATAATTTTATAGCCTGATTTCAAAATAAACGTTTTAACTAGAAATTGTCAAAAGTCCCTTGTGACTTAAGATTTCCTCGAAGTACCATTTGCCTTACAATTAAAGATTCGCCAAGTTCAAGCAGACCGGCACAGCAATTTCATTTCTACTTACGTTAAGGAAAGCGTGTCGAGGTCGCACGAGGCTTCGGAATTTCTTTCAAAACTCTACTTTATACAGGGAAATTATAATCACAGATTGATTCACCGCGCAAATCTCTATGTCGTCGTTCGTACTGCGAAAGTTTTGCGTATGGTGATATAATTGGTACACTATCCATTCGTCGACGTGATTTAGGATTTGTCATTGAAATACAATAATTCAAAGTCTATCTGTCTCACAAATTTTGGTCGGCTCGAAACTAATCAGGATTAACTCGATGCACCCGTGTGTATGTGCCGGCATTTTGTTTTTTTCAAACTTCCACTCAACGAAGGGATTCAAATACATGAAATTTTCGTTTGTACTCTTCGAATAAATATATTCGTAATTAGTTCTAAATTCAATAAATGTATCATTTTCCATATAATCCGATAGAAACACACGTATAGTTTATCAAGAGTATAGATACAATATGTGTATAATCCCAATTATTCAATAATTAAATACTCCTCGAGGGAATTACGCGATTAGAGCCTAATTGAACGTTTCAACATACTCATCTTGAATTAATAAGGTTTCATTTTCATTTATCAATATAATACAACAGGTAGGACATCTTACGTATTTACGGATAGACTTTGAAGCGATCTAACCTTGGCAACCCAAAGAAGATACATCTACCTGATTCCTGAGACTTTCACGATTTTTATTTTTTTTTTCCTTCCGAGAGTCTGATATGAGGAACCGTACGTAGAAATCGTGCCTCTTCGTACGCAATTTGAAGCCTCGCACGAACGCGGTGCCGTAATGTCGAAATTTCTTAAAATATTTCATTTCTCTCTTCATTTCACTTTGTCGTCGTCCCTATCGCTCGAGAAGCGAAGCTCTTCCGGAGAACGGATACGCGTCTCGTAGGATATGTTCATCGACCGATGAAATATATACTTCTTCTTTAATAGTATTCTTTCTATTTATTTATACTGACGTAATTAGAAATCACGCGTAGTTATAGCTGTAATCGACAACGCTAACGTCTGTAAGGCGAAGGGAGGATCGATTATAAAATTGTCTTCTAAAGCGCCTAGAATTCTCTCTTGTTTTTTTTTTATGTATTTTTTTTTCTCATTTTCTTATTTTCTCAAAGCAATTTCTCCTCCGTGATACCTTCTGGATTTCGAAGGTAAAACGAATGACAACAGTCACCGAGATGACCTTCATATGTCCGTTTCTCGGTACTGGCGTGACTAGAATCTTAGAATTGTTACTTTCAGGACGATCAAGATCGTTACGTCGAAAATGTGATACCCGCGTAGTTGTAATCTTCGTCTCACGTCAGGAACTCCGTTAAGAAAAAAAAAAAGGTCGATCGATGAATTCTTATCACGAGGGAAATTCTCCTACCGAGATTTCAATGTTACTGACATCGGTAGAAGAGTTTCCTCGTGCTTTCTGCGAAGAAGAGCGCATTTTCGAGCAAATAATACGACGTAGAACGTGGACCATCGTCTATTAAATATAATCAACCATAGATCTAATTACTCGGAGTTCCCATCATTTGACTCCTGCCTCTTTTCGGACGTTTCTTCAACAGACGCGACATCTTCGGACGTTTCCTCGACGACTTCGACAACTTCTTCAACAGCCTCGGCTTCTTCTTCCGCATTTCCTTCGATAACTTCCTCCGTGTCCTCCATAACGGAGGTTTCAACTGTTTCTATCCTCTCTTCCGGTTGTTCCTCGATAGGTTCGAGGAGTTCCTCTATCCGTATATCCTCGCTTTTCTCCTCTTCCGGTTCGTCGTCCGGTTCCTCGTCTGGTTCTTCCACGATGGCAGCAGCTTCTTCTTCGTCATTTGTACCTTCTATCGTTTGATCATCCTCGACGTTTTGGAAAGCTTCTACTACCCTTTGCTCGACGGCGAGCTGTCTGACGGCATTCTCCAGATTGTCCCTTAAAATACTAGCTTCATTTTCGGCATCCTGCCATGTTGATGGCATGAAAGTCATGCGGACTGTTTGGTAGAGCCTCCTGAAGCCCAGTTTCCGGTAGAGGCTCTGGCTGGCTTCGTTCTCCGGACGTATCACTACGAATGGCCGGTAACCTTTGTCGGCTACCTGTTTTGTCAGGTACCTGCGATTTCAATGTTATGAGTTTAGTTAGCAGTAATTAAATTATTGTTATTACATCAAATATACTAAGCTATTAACCCAATGCCTTATAATAACGTATGGAACACATCCAGAGTTGAAATATTGAACCTCATTTGAACCTTTTACTACCCAACATTTAAGAATTAAAAGTACAAAAATAGGTCTAAATTCAATGTAAAATAAGATCCTATTTAGCGCCTAAAAGTGGCACAAATTTCCCTTTATGCCATCTTAAGGCGCAAAATAGGACGTCAATTTCAACCTCCGTTGAGGATTTACATCCTATCCAGTCCCGAGTCGAAATATTGAACCTCATTTGAACCTTTTACTACCCAACATTTAAGAATTAAAAGTACAAAAATAGGTCTAAATTTAATGTAAAATAAGATCCTATTTAGCGCCTAAAAGTGGCACAAATTTCCCTTTACGCCATCTTAAGGCGCAAAATAGGACGTCAATTTCAACCTCCGTTGAGGATTTACATCCTATCCAGTCCCGAGTCGAAATATTGAACCTCATTTGAACCTTTTACTACCCAACATTTACTACGCAACAGGTCCAATTCAGGGGATAAAGGTTTTGGTGATAGCTAAATAGACGTATCATTTTACTGAGAAGGAGTTACAGGTTCAAATTAGGAGTTTTAGTATTGAAAAGTATCATATTAGGTTGAAATAGTTGTAAATACCATGAAAATAGGTTCAATATTCCGACTCAGGATAGCGCGGTAAATGGAATAGAAAATGTTTGTTTTCCAAAAACTATTAAATTAAAAAAATCAATAAGTCTGGGTTAGGTTGACCGTGGAATTAGTTCTACACTATTAATATTGCGTTAAGTTATACCGGTATGTCGGAAATCATTGATAGACTATTATTCCAACAAGTAACTCTGAGTTATCGTGCGTTCGGTCACAAGAGAAATTGTAAGGCAAGGGGTTAGAATATTAAGCCTGTTCCTAGAGATCGACACTACACTTTAAGTCCCTTTTTTAGAAAAGGTATCTTTCTATTGGTTTTAACTCATTGAGCGCCGCCGGTATTTCGCTAGTTTCGTTATTTCTACTGGATTGAAACTTTTTCTATTAAATTCACATCTTTACAGAGCAGAAACTTTGAAGACACAGATAAACTGATATTCAGTAGATCTTAACTTTTTAACGTCGATATTTAAATATTCAGTATGTCGGAGAATTAATAAATATTAAAATTTGAAAGTTAGACGAAATTTCACTGAATAGCGCCGGTCACCGGTGCCAACCATGGCAGTCAACGTGTTAATAAACTACATTAATTTTTGATAAAATGTTCTACTTCTTAGTTAAAAACATTAATTATGGCTCGGTCAGGCGCCACTAACTAGTCTAGGTAAAAAACTAATCGTTGATATTCATTGATCAGCACGATTATGAACGAAAAATCAACGACCGGTCCCCAGTGACTGGTGCGGCGCTTAATGTATTAAAAAATGAGAGGTCTAAATTTGTAGGTTGTTCTAATTATGTGATATACTTATATCGTTCGACAGAAACAAGAAATCACTTGCTTCATGACGTAAAGGGGCGGGGGGGGGGGGGGGGGGGGTGTCGCTTGCAACGCCTATTTACACGATATCACTCCTGGAAACCTGACATCGACGAATGACAATTGAAAAGAAAACATTTCTTTTGTTGTTCCCATGACAATGTAGCGACTGCGAGGCTTTTTCGGCCTGTCACACATTAAAATCGGAAACAATGTGGGAACGGGGAATGTTATTTACTATCCATCCGGCGAATCGAAGCGAACTACTTGGCAAGTTACTTCTTGTTTCTGTCGAATGGTAAGTATATTCATCATTGAAAGCATATACTATTTTAAGTGCTTAATGAAAGTGATATTAACACTAATTGTGCCATTGGCAGTCAAATGACTAGTGTCACGAAATGAAAATAAAATTTTTTGTACTATTCGATAGAGACTGTTCTGTACTGTCTGACAATTGAAAGATGAATGGAATGGCGGAGCCTCTCGTTTTCATTTTATTTTTGGAATTCCCAAACACATAGTCGTTTATCTTAGGAGACTAGGTTTGGATGTTCCAAAAACAAAATAGCGGGAGTTCAGTTGACAGACTCTAAGTTGCTTCTTATATTAATTTGACAGCATCTTTATTATATTACGCCAAACAGATTTCTTTCTCATCAAATTACCATCTAAGCAACAAGCTCAAAATACATGAACTCTTTGAGGATTACGAACGTAGGGGAGGGGGGGGGGGCAAAGTGGGCCCCTTCAGCAAAAAATAGTCATATCTTTATTTTTTTTATTCGTTATACTACTTTGCCCCCAAATTTTTTTGGGCTCCAAAATTTTAAGGGACCCACTTTGCCCCCCCCCCCCCCCCCCCTCCCCTATATACGATGCCTGATTGTGAGAAAAAATCTGATTATACTTTATCAGCCCACGTGTGCACGGTCAGAGTTGAAAAATTCAAATATAGCCATTGAAATGTAATTCTGCATATATTTTCTCTGACTTTCTAATAAAAACGTGGTTTTTAATTGCCAAAGAAATAATAATCCCTCAATACTCAAAAACTCTCCACCCATAAAGGATAAAAAAACCAGGAATCAAGGCATGTTAATACCTCTCTTCCTTCCTCCCTAATCTCTACCACTCAAAAAACACAATCTACCACACATGCAACATAGAAAAATATTATCTCTACCTTGCTAATTTCGTCCCGTAACCCTTCCTCCGATATTCTGGTTTGGTCTGCATGGAGAACATCGCCCCATAATAAGACTGTACCATCCAAGCGGCCAATTTCCCATTCGCAAAAACACCTGCCGCTGGAAGTGTTTTGATCAGCCGCAGGAAGACTTCGTGACACTCTATGTCGTTTGCTGGATACAACTCGTGAATCCTTTCGGCGTGTTCGACCTTCAGTGGCCGAACCTGAACGTCTGTATTGGCGTCCCCCTGGACCTCCTGGAGCGCATCCGCTTCTTCCTCGTTCACGCAGGCACAAAGATCTACGACGATCTTCTCAACGGTCCCTGTGCCCTCGTAAAGGCGTACCAGTTCCTCGGCGATGTCGTAATGAACGAAATTAATGTAGAGAGGTTTCGACCAATCAATCAGTATGTCCTCCTCGCGTACGAGCTTGAGTAATTCCAGCCGATCGTTGGGACAAAAGACTCCCACGCTCTCGTATAGCAAACCGTGTGGCTGAAAAGCGGCCAAGTAATTAATTAACAGGGTATCGAACTATGGACAGATTGGCAGCGAACTAATTTATCGTACAGTTGCGACGATTGTATTACAAATCGAAAAAATATTGTTACATTTTAACGTTTAATTCCATCGATTTTTCTGGTCGCCATTAAATGGGTTCAAATGGCGTAGTCGCGAATTACAGACTGTTGGCAATTATGTACAATTCCTTAACAAAATCTCTGGCTTTTGTAACAAGACTGTTGTTTAATGGGTTCGAGACAGTGCGGTTGGTAGTTCGGATGTTCCTGACTTCTCGTGAGTAAGGCTGCAAAAGAGCGATCCCTTTTCCGGCAACTTTTGTTAGAATTAACACGTTCTGTGACGCGTGGGGCGTATACTATAAGGAAGAGCGATAACGGAATCGGAAGTAAGAATTAATTGAATCCAACATTACAAGTAATTGTATTCATATTAATAATTTTATGTACCTTATGAATGTCTTAAAAAACTTTTAAATATTCATCAAATTTTTAATAATGCACAGTACCATTAGAAGTTGAAGAATTTTATTTAACACTAGATTTACCACACCAGTCAAAATGACTGGTACACAATTTTTTCCAAAAATTCTACGGGTTTATGAGAGAGCTGTAGAATAAATATTCTTCATCCATCGTATAAAACATAAATTACCGAGTCTATCATCTCTTCCGCATCTTAATTTTCCTTGCTTTGAGGTACATATTTAACATATTTAAATATAGTAGATTTCACGCTGTTAAATCTAGTGTTAAAGAACTTTAGAAACGATAAAATCTTTCAATTGCTGCCAAGCGAAATTATATGTTAATGGATCGATAAACGAATATTTTCCAAGTAAATTTCTGTATTATTTACGGTATCGACATTTATAAAATCACTTTTCGGAAGCTGCTGCAAGCTGCTGAAAGCTACTGCAAGCGTCTGCATTAAGAATAATCCTGGAAGCTGTACTGTACGCCAGGGAATCGTAAATCCGTCGTACTGAATGCTGCATCTAACAGAATTGAAGTCGCTTCCAGTACTCGCTTTGAACGTTTACTTTTAAAAATATCTCTTTAACGTTTAAAATCTCAACGATAAAAGAAAAGGATCAACACACAGTTTTATACAAACTTCTCTACATATACATTCTATTGAATTTTTTTTTTATTTCGTAAATTTTGTAAAATATAGAATTTTGCCTAACAAGGTCAACAGAAAATTGACACATTTACATAGCCGAATTGTCAAGGAAGAGTACCTTTGTTATAAAAAGTTGTAACGAACAGAGTTTATGATAGAAAATTCGCGATAAAAAATCTTAGCTAGTTTAACTTTTTTGTTACAAACATTTTTGTGAGTGTGTATTATGTTTTTTTATCGAGTAAAGAATTAAAGTGAAATAATCAGTTAAGTTATTTGGTGAAATGTTAACACGTTGAACGTCACTGATATTTCGCTCGGTTTATCATTTCTGCTGAGGCGATACTTTTCCCATTAAAATCCCCTCTTTGTAAAGCAGAAACTTTAAAGACATAAATAGGTATATATCCAACAGGATTTTTTTTGTTCTCTGCTTATGTACGATCTATCATGCAATGATAATAAGCACTTATTTTGAAAGTTAAACTGATGTGAACGTGTGATAACACTCAAATGTTTCACTGGCAAGGGAACATTCCGAGGTGTAAATCATCGATTTTGATGAAATTTTAGTATGACATAGCCCTCGCGAAAATATTTGACCCGTATTTTTTTTTATCGGCAACCGTCCACGTTAAAGGGGTTAAAACCACCCTCAAAGTTGGGGTCCTGAAACTTCTTTATTGAATATCTCGAAAACTATTAGAGATACGAAAATTTCGTAGAGAGTGAAAATTAATGCCTTCGGATTTTGAATTCAATGGTATAATAATTTTTTAAAAGATCCATTTGTTTAAATAATATGCTAAAAAAGACCACTTTTTTTATCGTTTTGTCAGTTAAATTTCAATCAAATTTTTTAGATATTTGTTTGTGAATACTATATATCGAAACACAAAATACGGATAAATTAAAAATTTGATCATATTACGCATTTGCATCGCACGTATTGTCACGTTCAATATGGAACACAGAGTTTTTTCTTTATTGTAGAACTTCTAATCAATACTTTTCCGATCGGCATAAAACAAAAAGTAGTTTGTTGCAAAACAACTTTCCTAGACACTCTGTCGCAAATTCAAAGGTCACTTTCACAGATATGATTAAATATTCCGTAAAATATAATATAAAACTTTTCGGCAGAAGACTCTAATTGGATTAAAACAACTAACAGCCATGTTTTAATCACACTGTAATCTCTAAATAGACGTATTCCAACTTTTGAAATTTAAACTAACGATCGTTAACTGGTCCATTTTGAAATATCAAAGTTCGCATCAAATTCACGAATCCGCAAATTCACGTAACAGTATGAGAATCCGATAGCAGCAATTTTCGAAATTAACGAGATTACGAGTATGGCAATTAAGTAAAGAGCATAAGTAAAATCGTCCCGCGGGGTAGATTAGAGGGATGACGTATTCCAAGCTGAGAGAAATCATAGAGTGAACTGGCAAGACTGAAAATGAGACAAAAGTTTGGCGGAAGGCCAGTCGAGGATGTGGGCCAAGTTTCCTACACCCTCTCTCGAAGAACGTGTTTAAAGACGTAAAATGAGTTTTTTGGTCAGAGGACAGTGTTTCTGGTTACTTCAAATTCCTGTACAAACTAACGTTTTACAAAAAGTTACTTGTTCAACAATGTATAAGAATTTTTAATGTACTAATTAGTATTTTTTAATAACGTTATATAACATCAAGCTTTTCTTGTGGCTGAAAGTTAATCTCTTCGATATTTTATAGAAATCTACTTCCATTTTGGAAATTGTTCGAAAATTAAATATGCGATTTTTATGTTTCCTAGGCAGAAAATTGTATGAAGTTTGATTTCATTATAAATATTTGATATCGAATGAATAACTGATAGAGAAAAACATGAGTGTGATAACTCGGAATGGGAATAGAATGTATTTCATTCTATATTTATTTTATTGTTTGCTGAAATGATTAAAAAGCCCGTTTGTCTTTTATTACGTGAAAAGTAGTCGTTCAGCACGTTTAAATTTCAGTATTATATATTTTTTTAGTATTATAGAACTTCAAGAACCTCTTCACATTTCATATCTGCCTTGCTTAGCCGTTTTGTTCGATTGTTCCGCTCATTCTGCAATCGATTCGACAATGCAGTATTTATTATGTAAAGTCGTATTAATAAATGTTTTAATACATTAAAACACTAAGTTATAGCATCGCGTTGCAAAAAATAATCTTATTTTAATTGTACATGTTATATCGAAACTGTGCAATAACAATTACATGGTATAAATAAATTACATTAACATTTTATGCCACTGTACTTCATTGTGTACACTAAATTGGAATCTCAACGATAAAAAATAAATTGCAAAAAGTTTCTCCTTTATCAAAGACGCAGGGATGTGTAATGCTGCTGCAGTATCGATTATAATTATCACGCAAAATAATATGACACGTTACAACACATTATATAGTTTACTATCACTCTTATTATGCCTTCTTTTAAATATTTATAGAATATTAAGGAAAATAGACAACCAAACGTACATTATTATTCGTTACGATTGTTTTCTATTAAAACCTAATCTTTACAACTATAAACAATTTTAAGAATCTTTCTGACACGATATTTAACCCTAGATCTACAGAAGCCGTCAAATTGACGGATTTCTACTTCTTTAGATACGATTTCTAAATCATAGAGACGTGGTAATATAAATATTTCATATGTGTCTTATAATACACAAATTACTTAACGCATCATCTTTGCCAATTAATCCGTCTCTTTTCAAAGTACTTTTTTTTTAACCAGAAACTATTGCATTGCCATGTCAGAGAATGTATTAATTGATAAAATAATCAATCTTCATGCTATAAAAAATTGCTAGCTCTTAGCTTTATTAAAATCTATCAGCTACCTAGTATGATCGACCGATTTCGTAAATTGTTAATACCTAGCGGTTTTTATTGTTGTTTTATTATCGTTTAATTTTATATCGGTAATATTAATTGATCTTTATGAAAACTATGGAAAATATGATTATTTTTTATTTTTATGATACAGAAAATTCTTTCATAATGCAAATGTAAAAAATTGAGTTCAGCTTCAAGAGTGAGAACATAGAGTTGATTGAATAGTACTAATGCAGTTTCTGTGTCGAAAATTTGAACGAATTCTGACATTTTTTATTCAAAGCAGGTTAACGAAGCTTTATTTTCACGCACACCATGTCCATGTGCATCGAGAAATGTATTATTAAAACTTTCTTTATCTCTAACTCTTTAGGATATTGCTCATTTGCTGCATATATTTAAAAAAATTTATAATTAATAAAGAAATATTCGTTACATTGTTCTGATTTCAGTTCTTTCAACATAGTGCAATTTTATTCTGTTGTCATTTGTGATAGTTCATTAATAATGACCGATGAAGACATTAATAAATTTATTATCTCTATGTTACTAATAAGTTCACAGATGTCAACTGATAACACGATTTTTTGCTCTAAGAATATTTATGTCGATCCTCACAGATCTTGTAGCACTGAACACGAATATAAAGTCCGTTTGTCACCAATAGAATCCATTTTCGAGGAAATCAATTTTGAAGAATTAGACGAACATTTAGTGACAAAAGAAATGGCACGGCAAGGAATTAATTATTTTTACCTAATTGTGCGCGTATAATATGTTCGAAGACGAGAATTAGAATCACGAAACACCTCTCTTTCTGTGGGCTACTTGATAATTCATTGTCACAGTGGTATCAACCCTTAATTGCGGACCGTGCGTCTGCTTTCAGCAATCAAAATACTTTCACCGTTGCCATGCTATGTCTACTCTCAGCCACCAAAGCAAAAAATTAACACGTTTCTGAGGTATATATAATTTTTAGTAATATTTTAGTAGGTGTGTTTTAAGGACCTCAACTTTAAATTGTACGACTTGTAATACGTGCGAAGTTTTTGAAAGTATTTCGAGCGAGACTTTTCCGTTTCAGTGAGAATTATACGACGGTATAAGGATTCAGTTCAGACTTTATTTTAAAAACTGAAGCCGTACCTGAGTTTTCAAATTATTATTCCTACAACATTAATAAGTCCGACGATGTTAATTGGTAATGAATATGATGAATCCCGATATATACAATTTTCTGCATAATCTATATTACATTAATTATAGGAATATTGCAATATATGTATTATACGTTACATGTATATAGTTTTAGTTTCAATTACTTTTTTTGTAGGAGTATTTTATATTTTGTAGATCATGTACTTCAGTACTTGGAAATTTTTAAATAATTCAATGAAACATACAAAATCACTGTAGAAGTAGAAATTTTATTTTTTATAATTTATGCAAAATATGTGCTTTTTTATATTGAATATGCATTTATTAATCATTGGGCTCATCACATTAATTAATCTGTGCTAAAGGAAGAGAAGTAAAATTCTATCTTAACCTCTATCTCTAATTTTTGCGCAAATTAATAAATGACCACATAATCAACAAACATAAATACAAAGACATATTGTACGGATAGTTGAACAAACAGAACAATTACATCTTTAACGAGCTTATCTATATCTTCAGAATTTTGCAAAATATTTTTTACACAAACAAACTGCACGAGCATATCATTAACCAGATAGCATTAAACAATTAATCAACCACATCGTAAAAAAACTGCAATAAGACCACAAATATAAAAATAAATTAATCTAAAATAATTGAACGTTTCATTTAAAAATTTGTATATATGGACAACATTGTTATACATCGTTTCAATATCAAGATTTCAATCAAAATCATTGTTCCCCTTTTTCACGAGCACGTTCAACAAATAAATTCTGTTGTTCCACCTGAGATATTCAGCAAAGTGTTTGCTGGTATTGTTGATACATACAATGCATTATTGAAGGGAATTACGGGTTATCGATCTCAGTTTACAAGTAAACACCGAGTGAAGAAAAGTGTGCTTATACTTACAGATAACGTCATACCGGGAAAATGTAAGCAGATTGCATCTTCCGGCCAGTTGTTAGCAACGTAGAAATGAAATTCCCATACTCTGTCCCGCATGTAGGTCAACAAAGTTTGTTGAAACTGTAAAAGAGTCAGTTCAGTGTTACGTCAAAAACTTCCGTTGAAATATAAAGTGTTCTATCTCACTCCCGCCATTCTTTCCGCGCACTTAATCGCCTTTCGCTGGAGCACTGCAACTTTTAATCACGATCCTACTTTGTTTCACGTATTTAAACGGAAGTGAATTGTTGATTAGAAAAGCAGCCTCGTTCCCCTTCCCTTTTCAAATGAAAACGGTTATAAAAACATGGAAGTGTACTTTCAAGACGCATGAATTAACGTTCGAGAATGCATCTTTTTCCATCGTAAATTCTGTCTTACGACCTCATTGACTTTTAATGCCGCAGGAAACAATCTAACTTTTGCATTTAAATTGATCCTGCACTTGGATTCTTTTTCCTGTCAATTTTTGCTGATTTATGGTCTGTTATCTAGTTCTCCATTAACTTCTTACTTGCCATGGTGAAGCAACATTAATAATCGTAGCGATGAAGAATATTATTGCTTTAATGACGAAAGAGATGAAAGTAATTGACGGATTTAATTACCAGTTAAGTACTAGGGGAATAAAATAATACTCTAATAATCCTATTTATCCTTAATTAGTTATAGTTGTTATATTTCTATTTATTTTATTTCCCTAATATTTAAGTAATAATTAAATCCATTTTATTTTTTTAATATTCTAATAATCCTATTTATGCTTAATTAGTTATAGTTGTTGCATTACTTTTCTAGTCCTTTTCAATGAATTTTAATTTCAATCTTTGATTTATTATACAAACTATTTTGTAATTAATTTACAGTACGATATTAATCTTGCTTGAAAACTTTGTCAAGAACTTTCAAGATACATCACGTTTGATAAATGAAAACGTGAAAAGTTCAACCAGTTAATTGCACTGTTTAGTTTTAAAAATTCCTCCGGAATGAGGAATAAAAATTAAGCGTGTATACACGTCGAACACAGAGAAAATGTTGCTATTATAAGTTTTACGAGAAAAACGAAAACAGAATTTGAAAGTATTACATTTTTATTTAATTAAAAATTTACAATTTAGCATGAAAAAAGTTACTATAGTAGTACTTTGTATTGATGTGCATTCACGATGAATGCAATTAGCTGGTTAGTACACAATGCAAATAAAAATTCATTCGTGAAGGATATATTCAATGACGAAGTATAGAAACTATTTAACCTTTGAAAGATTCCTTTTTATTGATCTTCACGGAACGCAAAAGAATACGAGAAATTTGATAAATTATGTCTCATATGCTGCAGTCTTTCATCCATAGGAGAGTTCACTATAAACTAATGAAAGGGAACGCCGATGAATAAAATAGCTGGGAATCCTTTCGTTCGCCAAAGAAAAAGAAAAAGAAAAATTGGAAAATTTTAAGGTTCCGACACAGCGTACATTAAAACATAAAAAAAGGGTAGCTCGAGAAACACGCGGTGCACTGACTAGAGGCAATGTCTGAAATGAAAGGGTAGATATTTACGAGGAAACGCCAGGATAAAGCGGAATCTAGCCGAGGGCGACGCTCCAGACGCCGGGTCTTAAAATAACTACCACGTGCTGTTTCTGATACCCCTGTATATAAAGTGTCTCCTTTTCGTTTACCAAAATCTCCATATTTTTTTTAAGAAAAGAAATAGGATATCTCAACGGAGAATGTTCGTCTCAAAGAAAGTAGAAAGAGTTCGCATTACAAGATTGACCCTGTCCAACCTTTTTATGAAAGTGTTGCTTGGTTTGATGCTGTTTTAGAGTATTTGATGTCTGGAAAAAAGCTTCCCGTTTTAAAGAAATACAGTTTACCAACAGAAATTCAAACTTACAGGATAAAAAGTCATTTTCAATCTTTTTTTTTCAAGAAAACCCGGGTCGAAATATTAGATACAATTTTAGACGACCGTACTGTGTTTGTACTGCGTTTGCATCGAAACTTTGTACTACTACTGCACTATATTTGCAACGTGAACAAATGCATTTGCAGCACATTAGAAAAAGGTCAGCAGTTCAACCGCATAAGATGTAAAAATCATCCGTATAGCTCTGTTGCGCGTTTGTACTGGATCTGCAGCGTGTCTGCATCCATCCATAGCACGTTTGCACTTGATTGCAGCATGTCTGCAAATGTTAGTATTCCGTTTGTATAGGGTTATTAAAAATATGAAATTACAATACATATTCTTTAACTTATTTGTAATTAATTGCTTATTAAAATTATTACGAATCGAAATTTTATAAATTAACATAAAATTTATCGAAAAATTTCTAAATTCGAATAAATATACATTTAAAATTTTTATTTATCCGTTTGCAACATGTTTGTGCTAGTATTGCAACAATTTCACGAAAACTGTATAAATTTTTCATCTGTAATGGACATGCTACAGATACAATGCAAACGAACGTAAACATCATAGTTCTGGTGCAGCGTATGTTAAGCCCTAAAAAATGTAATTATTGAGTGCATATCTAGTACAGACTTGGTACAGAGAATAATTGTGTCTACAGACCCCTGCAAATCTACTGCAGATCTGAAAATTTCGACTGGGGAAATAAACTATAGTGATAAAACTTGAGTATCGAAGATTACTTGTGAATATTGTAAGGTAGTTTTAGAGTATTTAATATTTGCATAAGTCCTTTCTTGGAAGAAATTTAGCGTTTCCAATTAAAAGTTGACTAATCTTTCCAATTCATAAGTTAGAATTTCTTATTTCTTAATATTAACCTCACCATACACTGTCAGATGACCGTTTCAATAAAATGATAACATATAATTTCTTTTATTATTAAGTAAATGTAGTTTGATACGCTGTTTCGTGTACGATGTTTTAAGAAAATACAGTTTACCGACAGGAATTCAAAGTTTTAGGATAAAAAGTGATCTTTAATCTTTTTTTTTCAAGAATATTAAACTACAGCAGAGGTGGAAAATTTTTGCACGCCAGAGCCGTCCTTGGAGAAACACCGCCTCCTTCACCTATACATACAGCCGAGATGTCACTAATTCATAGACACTCTGTCGGCGTCACTGATCTCTTTTTCATAATTTTCTACAGTTTATGCAATATAATGTAAGAATGAGAGAGTGAGAGAGAACGAGAGTGGCGAAAAACAAAAGACAGGACAAGAGAACGCGAAGTGACGAGTTGATAACGAAATATGAAAGTGGAAAGACGCCATAACTGCTGCTGCTTATTTTTTTTATTGTTTTAAGTTATATCCTTTATATTAGTTTTATGTATTTGATAGTAATTAATGTTAGTTAGTAATAAGACTGTGGGTACCAATAAGCATCCTCACAATAAGAGAAAATTGTTGCTTTTTGTGCTACTGCTGATAAAATTTATAATCGTACTATGTTATATATGTTATGTACCAACATTAAACAAAAATATTTAATTTTCGGCAAACATAAAATTCATCACCTACGATGTAAAACATATCACTTCATCAGGTTGCTGTAATTAAGAGGTAAAGGCTTGCAATCAGAGTGGGCTCGAGACCAAATCTTTCTTTGTCACATTTGGAAAATTGATTTAAAATTTAAAGTTTAAATTATTGTATTTTTTTCGAAACTACTTCATAAATTTTAGCTACGATGTTTTGGAACTCACCTAAAACAATAGTTCACATCCAAAATGAACTTGAGCACTTAATGTTTGACTTGAAGCCGAAAAAGTGCAAAAGAAAGTAATGAATACTGTTGTTTTAATCGAATTTAAAATAATGGTACATGCGATAAATCGATTAGAAAGAAGTACAGGAAAGTCGATTTTCATATTTAAAGCGAGCAGGTAATGGAGTTTCAGAAGAGAGAATGATACAATATAAAGTACAGTTGAAATATATAGCAGTAATTTTGTATCTCGGTTCAACGTAAAATATTAATGGAGAGTGAAAAACGAACGTATATGCATTTTATTAAGCACAATTTTTTATCGCGCCGCTTTAGTTTTTCCGTGCTTGGATTATAAATAGATTGCGCAAACTTTCCGTATTGCATAACGCAACATTAAACTTGCAAAATTTCAAGTTTCGATACTCAAAGTTGAACGAGTTTCACTGTTTTTCTGCAATGCATATTTCGAGAAACTTTCGGATGATTTTCACTTTTTCGTAGAAACTGTAATAAATCAGTATTGCAAACCTTCTGCTACGGTTTTAAACCTGCTAATTTTAAACTTTGATTTTGATCATATCAAACATTTATTAAAATGATTCGTAGAAATTCCTTTCAAGTTGTAAATCTGCAAATTTGTTATTGTCATTTTTATTTCTTTTTACCTGTGTTTAAATAACTGGAAAGACCCTTTGCTTTCTTGCACACGCTGCAATTGAATTTTCTATGTATAACAATGCAAGGTATTTATTTTAATATTGCAAGATTTCATTTTAAAATAATCAATTAATTTTAATACGTGGTATACCTATATGTTGTATATTGAATAATTTGAAAAATTAATGGAAGATACTTTTGTCCCCATTTCGACGGATATACGTACAAGAAAATACTACAAATCTTCTTTTATTAAGATTTGCGTAAAAGGAAACTTGCTAACTTTATATTACATTATTTAAATTGAATTGCGATTTTACATTTCATTCGACATATTTTCGCATAAACTTTACATGCGATATATCGCTTTACTTCTAAACATTTATTAAAGAGAATCGCAAAACTTCTTCTACGCTCTTGAATTGCTTGGAACTGTAGGCAGCATGTAATAAAATATTTTGCACGCAGAATAAGAAGTGAAACGGATATGAATTTACATATCGCGAATTCAATCTCAGAAAGTAACTGACACGTAAAAGCAACAATGCAGTTGAAAAAGCTGAATGAATCGTCTCGGTTTATGTAATGTCGTTCAAACCCACTAAGTTACTTTAAAAAAACAAATTCTACATAATCTTACTGATATTCATTTCATACTTCTGATGCAACAATTATATTAATCGAATTACCTGCAATTTCTGTATATTATTTTGTACAAACATCAATTTCTTCCACCTATACCGCAATAATTAATATGAATTAAAAGAATATTTGCAAATGTTCTTTGCTATTCATTTCTAACTTTGTTGATATAATTAAATTATTCGATTTAAAATAGGAAATGATGATTTACGATTTGAATTATAATTTCTTCGACCTTCTACGATGTAATTTGACAGAAGTATCATGGAATTCCAAATGATCTGATTCTAATTATAGCTAACAGTATTAGAGTATTATTTTTAGAAAGTAGCGTAGTAAAATGTAGCAAACACGATGCAAGTTACTATAGTTATTACTGTAGTTAGTAGTCACGCTACCCACTTTATTTTAAGATGAATATCAGCATGTCACGTAACTACTACTGTTACTGTTTGAAACAAATCAGCTATTATTATAGCAGTTGATATTTCATCTATCTCCTGTTCCCACTTTCTTTTCATTCGCTATTTCCTTCGGTTTATCATTTATAAAATATTTTTGCACTTGAAGTACATTAGGAGAAGTAAAACATGGAAATTTGAAAGTCCTTTTGGATCTAATAAAATTTTTAATTTTAGTGAGTGGAAAAGTTGACGAGAGGGTAGTAGATTAATACTAAAGAATTAATACTAAAGAATTAATGCTAAAGAAACTGAAAAAAATAGACTAAAAGTATATAGAAAGGTGCAATAAGAAAAAATGCAATAAAGTAGAAGGTATGAGTGAACGGAATGAATGTGATGAAATAGCATTTTAGAATAGTTGGGATATTGTAAGCCAAGTCCTTTCTTGGCTGTGAGGCTGAAATAAAGATTATTATTAGAATTTTTAATTCTAGCTTTGTACCCTATTATTTTGTTTAGCTCATATTCTTTACGAAGATACATGAAGACAACCTTGAAAATGATTAAAAATAACTTTCATGGTCAAAAGTATAAAAATCGTTGTAATTTTTATAATTCTGTCACTGGTAGAAAGTTAAGGAAACGCAATAAATGGAACGTCTGAGAAAGAGAAAGAGGGAGAAAGGAATGATAATATTTATTTTAATTTTCTTTTTAATTCAACGAATGAATTTCAAAAAATGTGTCCCTTAAAGTAAATAGAAATTTAATTTTTGTACAAAAATATAGAAGATATACTGTGCGATGAATTCTAAAAAGTAACAAAAAACTTTTTTCCGTCATCGTTGACATACATTTTGAGCTGGAAATATCTTCTACGATAAAAGCAGATGAATTACTGAACATTTGACATAGATAAAATGTTAATTTTTCTTCCTATTGTGTAAAATAAAAAATATCAACTCCGTTTGCAATCTCGATACCTTCCCATTTGATTTCCAAAAATTTAGAAAACTCATTTTCATTAAATGTATGTTTATACCATAAATATCATTACGAGAAGTATATTATTTTTCAAACATCATTGAATATCCGAACGAAATTCATTCTACTAACACATCCTCCTACTTATTTAACTTTACACCTACGTATTAACTTAAAACTGCACTAACTCTCCTTAAAATTTCATTCAAACCTACAAAATTCCCATTTCCTCCACAAAAAACAACTAACTCTATCCTTTGCACTATTATTTCAAATTCGATTCATACAACAATGTAATAATCATCGTTGTTAAAAAAAATACGAAATAATTTCGAACAAAAACTTCAATAATGGTTCATTAGCATTTTTAATATACGATGCCACGGTTAGACCGTAGGATTGCAAATCCAATTAAAAATTAAAATCCCAGAACTCAATAGAATCCCAAAGTCCAAAAAACTCACTCGTAGCAGAGTTCAATTTACCATTCCCCCAATTAACATTCAAATGCGTGCGACCAGAAAGTTCCTAAACATTCTCATTACTATTATTATCCCGTCTTCATTTCCATTCCACGAAAACGTTTCAATTGTTCTCTCACATGCGAAACACAGAACGTTGCCCGTACCATTAATATTAATATCGATACTCGAAAACGAGTTTCCTGTAGACGTTGAAAATATCCAACAAAATAATTCCCACGGGTGATTCGTGTGCCTTCGCGCATTCATGCTTTCAAGTGCATCGCATTGGATGCATTTCCCTCCGACTGCACACCTCTATTCGTCCTGTATTGCATCTTTGCGCGAACTGCTTGGGATTCGGAAGAGTTAACGATGCCACGGCACTCGTGCTAGGTGCTATTATGTGAGACCAACACGAAATGATCATGCGGCGAGCGCATAACGCTCGCGTCGTTTATCCTAGAATAAACCGGAGACCGATGCCTGCAGCCAGTGAAAAGGTATTCGAGGGTCAAGGTCGCGAGGAATCTATACGTCCGGATACACGTAATGCCGCCGTATTTTCAAGTTTCTGTCGATATGTACCAAATCGATGGTCCTTGCATGCCGATTATCGGACGCGACGATGTTTAAACACTCTGCGGTTTGCTTCTGTGTTGGAATATGGATGGTGTTGATTCTTTTTGACACGATAACTTGAGCCTGGCTGGTACTAGTTTTGTTTTTGTGATCAGTTCAATTTTGTGTGTACGTGGATAGTGATTGTTGACTGTAATTTAGTGCGAAGTGGTAATTTTAATGAATTTGGTAGGATTTGGTAGCTTCAGCAGCAAATTTTGATTTTTTTTATATGGTAACTTGAGGCTGGCTGGTACTAGTTTTGTTTTTGTGATGAGTTCAATTTTGTGTGTACGTGGATAGTAATTGTTGACTGTAATTTAGTGCGAAGTGGTAATTTTAATGAATTTGGTAGGATTTGGTAGCTTTAGCAGCCAATTTCTATTTTTTTTTATATAGTAACTTGAGGCTGGCTGGTACTAATTTTGTTTTTGTGATGAGTTCAATTTTGTGTGTACGTGGATAGTAATTGTTGACTGTAATTTAGTGCGAAGTGGTAATTTTAATGAATTTGGTAGGATTTGGTAGCTTTAGCAGCCAATTTCTATTTTTTTTTATATAGTAACTTGAGGCTGGCTGGTACTAATTTTGTTTTTGTGATGAGTTCAATTTTGTGTGTACGTGGACAGTAATTGTTGACTGTAATTTAGTGCGAAGTGGTAATTTTAATGAATTTGGTAGGATTTGGTAGCCTTAGCAGCTTTGATTTTTTTTATAGGGAAACTTGTAGCTGGTTGGTGCTAATTTTGTTTTTATGGCGAGTTTTGATTGTGTGTGTCCATAGATAGTAATTGTTGACCGTAATTTACCGTGAAGTGGTAATTTTAATGAATTTGGTAGGATTTAGTAGCTTTAGCAGCTTTGATTTTTTTTATAGGGAAACTTGTAGCTGGTTGGTGCTAATTTTGTTTTTATGGCGAGTTTTGATTGTGTGTGTCCATAGATAGTAATTGTTGACCGTAATTTACTGTGAAGTGGTAATTTTAATGAATTTGCGAGGATTTAGTAGCTTTGGTACTATTTGGGAGCTTTAGCAGCTTTGATTTTTTTTTGTAGGGAAACTTGAGCTTGGTTAGTACCAATTTTGTTTTTGTATTGAGTTTAATTGTTTATGAACATGGATAGTTATAGATGACTGTAATTTACTGCGAAGTGGTAACTTTAATGAATTTGGTAGCTTCAGCAACAAATTTTGATTCTTTTTTTATATGGTAACTTGAGGCTGGCTGGTACTAGTTTTGTTTTTGTGTTGAGTTCAATTTTGTGTGTCCGTGAATAGTAATTATTGACTGTAATTTACTGTGAAGTGGTAATTTTAATGAATTTGGTAGAATTTGATAGCTTTAGCAGCCAATTTTGATTTTTTTTATAGCGAAACTTCAGGCTGATTGGTGCTAGTTTTGTTTTTGTGGTGAGTTAAACTATGTGTGTCAATAGATAGTAATAGGTAACTGTAATTTAATGCGAAATAGTAATTTTAATGAATTTGGTAGCATCTGGTAGCTTTGGTAGCGTTGATTCTTTTTGATCGAACATTTTACGTTTATGTCCTTCTCTTTTTGGCTCTGTAGTAAATTTTGTCAACCAAAAGCTAATAGATTTTTACAACAAAGTTTTCACTGCATTGATTTTCAATTTTATTTCAATGCCTCCTGTCTATATTCAAAAGCAATAGATTCTTATGATTGCAATTAGTAGAAGTTTTAGCACAACTTGTAACAACTGTATCTTTCATTTTGTCCCCAGTACATTTTCGTATCTCTGAAACGGAATATCAATTTCTTG
Organism: Cerceris rybyensis; assembly: GCA_910591515.1. Classification (NCBI taxonomy): domain Eukaryota; kingdom Metazoa; phylum Arthropoda; class Insecta; order Hymenoptera; family Crabronidae; genus Cerceris; species Cerceris rybyensis. Next base: position 13,942,996 of record OU342795.1, read on the forward strand.
TTACATTGGTATTTATGCATTTCAAATGTTGAAATGTTGAAATACATGAAATGTTTTATATATTTCAAAAATTTAAGTGCAGTGTGATTACATAATACCATCGCACACTTGAGATATTCTCAGTCACGGCTTATTACTTTTCTTTTTAGAGTGAAATTCGTACAGAATTCATTTCTATTTGGAGTTTAACACTAAACCTACCAAACCGGTCAAAGAGACCGGTTCCAAATTTTTCTTAAAAATTATCTAAGCTAATATGGTAGCTATAAAGTAAATATTCCACTTGTATCATATAAAACTTAAATTGTTTAATTAATCATCTTTTTCACCTTTTCATTTCTCTTTTTCTATAATAATTATCAAGTGTATCTAAATTATAGTAGATATGACGTCGGTAGTTTTAGTGTCAATAAAGATTTTACGTACTTCAACGTAGCGTGCAATTGAGCTATACCAGGATAATGGCGATTCAGACATGTAATCGTTTACCTTCCACAATGAAGTGGTGTATGATCATACTAGTACAATTTGCCCTGTCGAACACGATTCTGATCCTTTCCTAACATTTCATAATGTACACTTATTTTCGAAGAACCCATAAATCGAAATATAAAATTGGAATAATTCTATCATAAAATCATTAACCCCTTTTCGTATCATTTCTTTTGCGACTGACTGCACAAAAACTCTTAATTACTTAATTGTTGAAATAACAATCCATCCCTAATTTCATATATACCATATGACTTGACTAAATATTAAATAGCATAGAATTAATCTTACTTTACCGTCACACACTGCTATTTTGAATTTAATAATTTTTGGAGCACTTCAAAATTAACTATTCCATTTATCGCGGCCCGAGTGCCACTCGCTATTGTACGGGGAGGGGTTGAAAATTAAGTCTCTTTCAATTGTCATTTACACCTTCCATATTTCGTATACAAATATAGCAACATATATATGTATATTATATTTTTAATACTAGAATAAAAGTTATTCACATAAACAGCCTGCGTATAAAATCATAGAAATACTATCAAGTTCCAATTTTAAATTAAATCGTGCTTCTGAAATATTAAAATGCAACCAAAAACATTAAAAATGTCGCTAATTAAAGTTACAAAAATTCATTACACTTAAATACAGGAAAAAAAATAAAAATAAAATAGAAAATGATACAGAGCAAACTTCTCTGTCATACGTCATTTTTAATTCAAACTGACCAAAACAAACAGCCAAATTTGTTCATCCTGCACAAAAAATTACTCTCTGTCAAGGATTTGGAGGGTTTTGCAAAGAAAATACCGGGTTTAATTGAAAAATAAAATTTAATAGAGAACAATAAAGAAAGAAACAAACTAACCGATCTGAGGAAGGGTGAATTATAGCGTGTAAGGAGTTAAAGGTTCGGACTCCCAATTAGTGGACTCGAGTTCAAATCTCTCCGACCTCTTGGAAATTTTTCCCATGTAATATGTGCTCCATAAACTTGGTGGTTCAAAACTCACCTAAAACACCGGATCTTGTTAGAAGAAACGGCTATAACGGTTAAACCCGAGAAAAGTATAAAGAAAAAGATAAAAGCCGATCCGAAAGTTATTCACCCGGTTAATGTGAAAAGTTGTATATTAATTCATTCTCATGGTTTTATTCCATTTTTATTGCTCCTCATTAAATTTTATTTTCAAGTTAAATCTATTACTTTCATTGATCAACCCTCCCTACATTCATTACAATTTCATAATTACAGTCGAACTATAATTCATATCAAATCATACACATCATATTCGTTACACAGAGTATCATACTCTGTTATTATTAGTTCAACAAAAATCGAACGTCAATACTTCAAGCTCAATGTTACTATAATTCACAACCGTATTATTCATCGTCACCGATTAAAAGTCTACATCGCTCGCAAAGAAGACCGTCTATGATCTTAATCGCGACTTACATGTTAAGAGTGCACGCCTTTAACGTTTCACACTTTACCGATATAAATGTCGTTAACATTGCAGTCGTTCGGTATCGTATTAATGCATTCGTCGAAGTATAAATTGGCAGGGAGTAAAAATCAATGTTCCTCCCTCGAGCGCGATAAGCTTCGAACGGACGATCACTTAGCTCAGGAATACTATATTTATCCACTTAAAAAATCAATCTTTCGCACTCAGACGCGAAAGTACGTTAGTATTCGCATACGAGGATTGTTACGGAATACCTGTAATCTATTTTGAAAGCGGTATAATTTAAAAGTGTCGCGATCGATCTTTATTATCAATAAACATGCGAGAGCGAGTATTCGAGAAATACGATAGGGATTTCGAGGGCGCAAAGAAGAAATACGAATGGAGGAATATATTATTTATATGAAATTTTTTTTTTAATTGTTTCTAATTGCTGGACATCGAAAAGGAAAGAATTGGTAGCGGAAGTTTCGGTGAACGTGGAGACCGAAAGAATGGAAGACATTATGGTAGAAAATGGACTGCAGTGGTCGTACTTTCGGAAATAAATAACGTTGGTAATACGTTACGGACCGTTTCGGAATTTATTACTGGCAGACAATCCGAACGGATTTTGGAGATCTTTTTCTCGACGGTAATCGCGCTGCGGTGCCAGCCAATTTGAGGTTTGGCTTTCAATTTGTAATGCCTTGGGAGTATTTTAGTTATATCGAAATTAATTGGTATAATTTGATACAGGCATTCGAATTGGGTACTGCAGTAGTTTTACGTTTGTTGATTTGTATAAGAGAGATTGATATGAACATCGGATTTTCGAGATCTTTTTGTCGACGGTAATCGCGCTGCGGTGCCAAGATATTTGAGTTTTGGCTTTCAATTTGTAATGCCTTGGTAGTAGTTTAGTTATATCGAAATTAATAGTTATCATTTGATACAGGCATTCAAATTGGGTACTGCAGTAGTTTTACGTTTGTTGATTTGTATAAGAGAGATTGATATGAATATCGGATTTTCTAAATCTTTTTATCGACGCCAATTAAAGTACGGTGCCAGAAAATTCGAGTTTTGGCTTTCGTTTTGTAATATGTTGATGGTAGTTTAGTAGCATTGAAATTAATTGTTATACTTTGATACAGGCATTCACATGAATAATTGAGTACTGTGATATTTTTTTATTTTGTATTTGTTGATTTGTATAAGAGAGATTAATGTGAACATTGGATTTTCGAGATCTTTTTGTCGACGGTAATCGCGCTGCGGTGCCAAGATATTTGAGTTTTGGCTTTCAATTTGTAATGCCTTGGTAGTAGTTTAGTTATATCGAAATTAATAGTTATCATTTGATACAGGCATTCAAATTGGGTACCTACTGCAGTAGTTTTACGTTTGTTGATTTGTATAAGAGAGATTGATATGAATATCGGATTTTCTAAATCTTTTTATCGACGTCAATTAAAGTACGGTGCCAGGAAATTCGAGTTTCGGCTTTCGTTTTGTAATATGTTGATGGTAGTTTAGTAACATTGAAATTAATTGTTATACTTTGATACAGGCATTCACATGAATAATTGAGTACTGTGATATTTTTTTATTTTGAATTTGTTAATTTGTATAAGAGAGATTAATGTGAACATTGGATTTTCGAGATCTTTTTGTCGACGGTAATCGCCCTGCGGTGCCAAGACATTTGAGTTTTGGCTTTCAATTTGTAATGCCTTGCTAGTAGTTTAGTTATATCGAAATTAATAGTTATCATTTGATACAGGCATTCAAATTGGGTACTGCAGTAGTTTTACGTTTGTTGATTTGTATAAGAGAGATTGATATGAATATCGGATTTTCTAAATCTTTTTATCGACGTCAATTAAAGTACGGTGCCAGGAAATTCGAGTTTTGGCTTTCGATTTGTAATACGTTGATGGTAGTTTAGTAACATTGAAATTAATTGTTATACTTTGATACAGGCATTCACATGAATAATTGAGTACTATGATATTTTTTTATTTTGTATTTGTTAATTTGTATCGGAGAGATTAATGTGAACATTGGATTTTCGAGATCTTTTTGTCGACGGTAATCGCGCTGCGGTGCCAAGACATTTGAGTTTTGGCTTTCAATTTGTAATGCCTTGGTAGTAGTTCAGTAATATTGGTATTAATTATTATACTTTGATTCAAGTATTCGCATGAATAATTGAATAGTTTATTTTTTCTTCATTTGCTGGTTTGTTCGAAAAGATCGATGTTAATGTCATACTGGTTGTGCTACCATAATGAGAATATTTGTTAGTGATTTAAGATACATAAGAATTCTTTTCTTAATTCAAACATTAAATTGTGCAGTCTAAACAATTGTTTCTAATGCTTTGTCTTGAGTCTTCCTTGCTTTTCACGTTTATGTAATTATATCAGCATTAAAATTATTTTTGCCCAATATATAGGAGAAATAGAACCATTTTTTCTCAATCGTCCGTTTTGTTTTAATATTTAATTTATTCTTTTTCGAATATGTATTATAATTCATTTCATACATGTTTTAGAGTTTTCAATCCAATGACGGAGGTGATAAATGTCAGATTTTGCTTGAGATCTAATGTTTTTTGTGGAAATCACCGAAATTATTAATGAACTCACTTCCTCTCATTGGAAGTGTCATCTTTTTGTATTTTCCGGACTTATCCCGTTAATTGATTTATTTAGGAAAAGTTTACCAGAAGTGGTGGAGAATTTGAACTGGAACCCACTGACTGCGAGTCCAAGTCTCTCTTTTTATCTCTTCGATTTAAATTTCTATGGTTATTTCATATAGGACCTACAATTTTAAATGGCTACGCTATATTAAATAATAATTTAGAATAAATTTCCTAGCCATGATAGGGTATTTGATTATGCGAGACCACCCCTTTGTCTTCTTCCCCGCCATAGTTTTGATGTAAATGAGATTCGGTGTATTATAACGCAATTCCACTAGCAAATTAAACACAAAACTTTGGCAATCTCAACGTAAACATTATCCAATTACAGAAACCTTCTTTCGCAAGTATTCAATTAATGATTTAAGTACTCGATACCTTTCCTCACTTTGTCACATTGCTTCAATAACATTGCTTCAATAACGCAGTATTTTTTAATGTAGTTAATTGTAATTTATGGACAGAAATCATGTTTGGCAACTGCAATAAAGTTTCGCATGATCGAACTTTACCCGATTATTGATAAACATCAAAAACGAAGATAATAAAAAGGTGTTATGGTGCACAGATTATACCAGCGATATACGAGATAATTGGGGACTACTTCGAGAGAAAAATGTAGTTGGATACTTTCTTATCATGCTGCAACACCTACTCGCACGACGTTTAAGTATCGCTGTCCATAATCTCCGCGAGGTTACATTAAAACATTTAAATGGCCAAGTTAAAGTCCAGCAACGAGTTACAGTACTGCAGCTGCATTTAAATGTCGTGCGGTGAAGATTTATTGGGATTGTGCGACAGAATACGTTATGTGGATAATGGGCATTCGAGTAATCGAGATTCTATCACATGTGATCGTACACCAACAATTTGGAGGATAGTAAGTGCAAAATATGACGATGTTAACATCAAGATTATATATGCTGACTGATTTGACCCGGTGTTTTGTATATGAAGTTTTTTAACATTTATCACTTAAATGTTTTATGTTATTTTGAGAATGTGCGCTTGTGTGTTTAATTATATCGAGGCAATAACGAGTATACTCGATGTAATCGCTTAAGGGATTAAAGATTCCATAAAGAATAAGAGAAGACAATTTGGTTTTATAATTGGTTTGGTTTATGGTTTGATTTGTTGTATACTAAAGAAAATAGACGAAGTTTTATTGTGCTGTAATTAACGTAATGATACTGGCAGTAAAGTTGAATTCGTTCTTCACGACTTGTCTCACTAACCGGTACCAAAGTAATTTATTTCAATTTTGTCTAATCGTTTTATTGTGTTAAAGCTCAAAAAGTAAGCTGAAATAGTGAATTTTGATTGTGAAGAGTCACCATTTTTTTAAACAATGAGATATTACATTTAGTTTTATCCGGCTAGAACCACATGCATCCTGAAGAAGACGATAACCTGTTTTTTCACTATAGCAGCCATCACAATACTTCTTACAATTAGAAGATTGCCTTCTAATCTACTATAATTTTGCACATTTTTAATTAAAAAAATACATAATACAATTAACATATTAGTAAGTACATGCCCAAAAGATTAATACAATTCGGTGTTCTAACTTTACAAAATAAATTCTAGAAGAATTGATTGATTTTTAGTGTCCAGCCCTGCGATAATGCAGGTTTCTCAGACTATCGCTTTAACGCTGGCGCCGCGATGTTGTGTTTTAATTTTTTTACATAGAATTGTTTTATATTTATTTGTTTGTATTTTTTTGGGGTGACTTTGTGGGTGGTATTTTGACTTTTAGGTGACATGAAGAACTATAAAGGTACTAGAATCATTCGATCAGAGAAAAAAATTTTACGAAAACGTATAAGGTATTAAATATTTTCTTTAGCTACTTATTATTCAGAGATAAGCAAATGAAGCAGACGTTTAGACTTTGACTGACTGAAATGCAGTCAGCGCTTAATGTGTTAATAACTTTTCATACCTCTCCCATTATCTTTCATGACCCCATTTGAGGATTTATTCATTTTCTAAGGTTTTTTAGCATTCAATTTCGATATTTGACATGCTTTTGAGATTAAATGTGTTTATCCCTTTGCAGCCCTATGTCGAGCTGTACTCGACATAGATTTTTACGTAATTTTATTTTCGAACGGTTTAACATTGACTTTCCAATGTCATAATGATTTTGTAATATCACTTAATTATTCGTCCTTATATGTAATTATTGCTATCATTAAAAAACATGAATAATCAAGGATAGAACATTTTTGAGAAATTAATTTCATTTAGCTCACTGCGAAATTGACAAGATAATTCGGACCGCAAAGTGTTAAAATAGTTAGTTTCAGTTGTACTCTTATGCAGTAATTTTCAGAAATTATTTTTATTACACTATGACAATAGTTCATTCAAAAACAATCACGTTAAGAAAAATTAGGGAGGGAATGGTTTAAGATTGGAAAATAATATTTGAAGAGTTCAAACAAATATGTATACTCTCTCCTCATCAAAGTCACGAACACAAAGGACAATCTTTGTTCATACCTTGATATCTGTTAATTTTACGTTGCACAATTTATTTAACACCATCAACGCCGCCGCTATTTCCCTAGTTTCACTATTTCCACTAAAGAGAAACTTTTTCTATTACATTTATATCTTCATAAAACAGTAACTTTAAAAATACAGATAGATAGATATTCGGCAAACCTTTATCTTTTTAACACGTTAAGCGCCACACCAGTCCCTAGGGACCGGGCGTTGACTTTTCGTTTATGCTAACGCTGATCAATGAAAATGAACAATTAGTTTTTTACCTAAGCTATGCTGTCGCGCTTAACCTATCCATAATTAGTGGTGTTTAGTATGAAATAGGACATTTTATCAAAAATTAATGTAATATATTAAAACAAATAGAAAGATATCTGTTCTAATAAAGGGCCTAAACGGAAAGTGCAGTACCAGTCTTTAAGGGGGGATTCCCATTTCAAGTGTTGAAAAATCGTGTTTTTTTAGGAATTTTTATTAAGGAAACCGTTAGATAAGATAAGATATGTAAAAAAAATGTATATATCTAGTACTTACAGCATATTCTTGTCAATCAGCTATGCCAGGTCTATACAGTATACCTTCTTCCTCTTCAAAATATTCATTTCGTAACAATTGCTGATTTAATTCCAAAATTCGCGCCTCTTTCGTTGCGTTATGCGTGCGCGCCGAGTTCGTTATTGACTCATAACTTTGTCAATTCAACGAATTTCGGATTGAAATTTTGCACATTGTTTCTCAAGAGTATGAACTACAATAATATTTTAAAAAAATTTTTTTTAAAGCCGTGAAATGGGAATCCCCCCTTAAGAACGAGCGTGGCGCTTAACGTGTTAACGCCAACTTTTAAATATCCCGCATGTCCGAATATTCATAAATATTGCAATTTAAATATTACATGAAATTTCATTAAATTCATTAGCACCAGTCATCTCTCGGTTAAGTCTGGGTTAAAACGTCTCAGTTCCCTCACGTTCTCCATACATCACGCCATCACGGGACAAACGAAACCGGGCTAACATTATTCGAGAATTTCATCGATTGTCGCATACGTGGAAACGGTGCGTCAATCCGAATCTCGTTGCTGATGTCGCGACAAGGTCATGAGATCGGCAGTGCGGCGATTCACGGATAGCACGGTAACGTGTAATTCTGGCGTGACCCTGGCCTTGACTCCCGGCACACCTTGCACATCGGTACCAGAATCAAGGTGGCGTGGCCACCACTCGTAATACCGCTGGTTCCACCACCCACCGGCGACCAGGAAACAAAGCTCTTTTAGATCGATACCTCTCTCGGTGGACCGAGAGCGAAAGGAGAGAGTGAAATAAATCGACGCGACGATACCGTTTACGTCACTTTGCCGTGAAACGATGCCGGTTGCTGCGGTAAATGGTTGCTTGTACTTGATGTTTTAAAGATACTATTTTTTGGACTACCTTTTATTCTATGATCTTGATAATCGAGTAATTTTGCGATAAGGTAAATTAACCCGTTGACTGCCATGGGGGTCAATTCAATGAAATTTCATGTGACTTTGAAATTGTAATATTTCTGAATTTTCTAACACGTTCAAGATTTAAATACTAGCTTTCTGCAGATAAAACCCTGCTGAACATATATCTATTTGTGTCCTTAACACATTGTACGCCGGCTAAATATCTGCTACCAAATTAATTATATTTGATAATGTTGCTATTTAAATCAGTATCAAATTTAAATACATTAAGTAATGCACAATTTAAAATGAATAATGTTGCCTTCTTTGTCCACTTTATCGTTTTCCCCAAGATAATATAATATGACTGATAATGATCGGTAAAATCTAAAATCATATATTTGAAATCCCGCATTATCGCGGGACCGGCATGCAATATGTTAAAGTTTCTGCTTTACAAAGATGGGATTTTAATAGGAAAAGTATGACTTAAGTCGAAATGATAAAACAAGTGAAATATCAGCGGCATTCAACGTGTTATAAGGGAATGTAATGTGGATCTATGGAGATGGATAAATATTGCAACTTGGATAGTTTGTGGTGATTGGTAACATGAAATTTTGGAATTTTTTGAGAGGAGGATTTATCATAATGTAAGTAGAATGGGAATTCTAAGATGGTGGAAAGGATGGATGAATATTGCAACTTGGATAGCTTGTGGTGATTGGTAACATGAATTTTTGGAATTTGGAGAGAGGGAATTTATCATAATGTAAGTAGGATGGAACTTATATTGTGAACAATTGAAGGTGGAAGATCGTCTCGATGGTCGAAGTATTGTTACTGATTTGATAAATGAAAATAACTATTTTCGAAATTTTTAGGATGGAGGATTTAGGGTGATATAAGTATAATAGAAATCGATAATTATGATAGTAAACCATAATTATGAAAACGTTTAAAAACTATAACAATCGGTATGAGTATGAAACACGTTGAAGGTCTTTTAGCACATAAAAGAACAATCTTCGAAACATACATTTATCGTAATTGTTTAGTTTTCCAACAAAGTGGAAAAATAATCTAAATAAATGTCAGGAAGTATTAATCCTTTGAAATCTGAATTGCTTTTACGTAAAATTGATTACTTTTTATTCATTTTTTTATCAGAAATAGGTGCACTTTTGACGTTTCTGACATTTTTTTGCGGAACAGGATTGAGGATGTACTAATTACAGCATTATATGGCAGAACTAATTAATTAGAAAGTAGAAATAATGTTTCGAATGGTGAATATATAAAATCTGATTGGAATTATAGTTGTCTGATGGTGACCAAAGGGTTAAAAAGAGAACAAATACTTTATGAGACAAAATACTTTATATACCTCCTATAGTTAATCCCCTACATTTTCAAATAAAGTGAAAACAATCGCACAATTAATTAAAGAATTGCGTTATTTATGCAGGGATATAATTTTCCATTTTTCTTTTAGGGATACAATTGCTGAGTTATTTTTTATAATACTTGCGAATTTTATGGAACTCGTAACGTATTGGCAACAGCGTAATAAGGTCAATTTATGGCATTGTTTATTGTCACGCGGCTGATTTATTTTCACATATTTCCGCCATCTCCATAGAAATTTGCAGGTCAATAAATCTTACGGTTTAACGCAATAATACGACTAGATGTGGCATTTAACTATAATAAATTGAACGCACGGTTAATACAAAGCACGATTAATGATTTAAACTGTCATTAAATCCCAACTGCGATTTCTGGTTGAATGATTATTCTTCTCATTAAACCTTATAAAGACAGAAACAGGATATAAATCTTTCACTGCAACGTTATAAATAATTTAAGACTTAACATAACCTTCGCGCAATTCAACGATGAAAAATTTATCAAGGAATTGACGAGAAACGTTGAATAATAACTTTGTGAAACTAATTCTTTTTCTAATTGTGATACTTCAAGCTGTATAGAATAATTTGATTAACACTTCGAATTAAAATCAATGGTTGGTAGTTAGACTGTAACCAAATATTTGTATACATGTTTGTCACAAATTAAAACGTATTTCCCAAATAAGTATCAAGGATTGCAATTTATATATCAAAAAATAGCTGTGCAAATGGATAATTCATGTTAAAATGTGCTCTTTTTGGTCCAAAAAATCACTTTCCAATAACTTGGAAACGTACTTTGGTTTCTTTTTTCGTCATAATAAATTGGGACATACGTATATTAATTACTAAACGTCAAATTTTTATTCATTTTTTGCTTCTGAAACAGCAAAGTTGCCTAGAATATTTGCACTGTAAAAATGTGTATAAAATGCTCAAAATATGGCATTAATTATAAAATTTAACGAGCAGAACACCGATTTGCTAACGTTTCACATTCTAAGTTTTCAAATTTTTTAAAAATAAATAAAATTCTGTGATAAAAAAAGAAGTATCTGTACGTTCGCATGGTACTAAAAAGTTATTTGAATCAGTAAGTTATTTCAATAAAAGTCGACAATTACAAAAAATGAATTTAGTGAAAAGCGTGGCATTCAATGCTATAACGCAACAACAATTAATTGTAATTCATAAATTTAACATTTTTTTAACGAATGATCATACAGAAATAATTTTTTTAGAAGAATATACAATATCTTTCGTGTAAATTATTTTGATAATATACACTCAAAGTAAACCATCTAAGCACCTTATTTAATGTGCTTTATTTCTATCATTATTCACCGAACTTTCTAATCGTAATCTTGTACTCGACACTGAGGAAATTTAAATTCTTATCGCGGAATGTTTGATTAATAGCTTCTGTTCAATGTTTTATGAGTAAGAATTAGAAACGTATAGCATATAATACTTGCAAATATGTAAAACGTGTACCTAAAACAAACAATTGCGTTTCGGTTAGATCGAATAAAGAGTTTCTAGAAATTGCGGTGAAATTAGGAAACCAAGTTGATGGAAATAATTACTTCCAATTACTTCAAAGAGATCGTTCCAAATATTATTTCTTAAATATTGATAGATTAAAATCGAAATAGAAACCACCACTATTATATTTCGTAACTCGAGTTACAAATTTTCTTTATTGGCTCATCGTATTCATCTTGTTACGCAGACAAAATGTCTGAGAGGAACCGTGGGTCAGAAACGAACCGTTCTCTCGCAAATTAACTTTTAATTGGACCTTCCGATTAAAATGTACGTCGCTAGGTTCCTAATGGTTAAATGTATATGTTATTCGAAGAGGATTCTCGCAAAATCATCATATTGAAATGATTGTTGTTCATTTTATGTCTTTGTCGCACTGTTAACAGAATTATCGTTAGTAGGAAACCCTAAACATGACTTTGTCCACCTCAGCTTGCCTCTCTAATGTGATAATATGTATACAACGTATAAAGCAAGATTTACGATCAAGGAATGATTCTACACGATTACGAACCTAAGACAACAAAGCGACAGGAGTTAAATCCGTTTTACAAATGTATTTTAAAACGAGGTAACTGTGATGTTCACTGAAACATCAAGTTCAAACTGCTGAGAATTGCTTTTTTTAAATATAACTTACCGGCGACCAAGACATGCTAGAACTTATATGGTATTACTATTACTGTTCGTCAATAAGTGTACCAGGGTAGAAAAAAATGACTTGTCCTAAATTTTTAAAAAATATTCTTGAAATGGTTAACTGTTGAAACTGAAACTTGGTATAAACTGGGAATAAAAACAATTTATTAATTAAATATAATATAATTCAATATAATGAACGACGTTTGCCATATTACAACATTTCCGTAGTTATAACAAAAAAAAATACACAATGTTAACACTTGAATATTTCGGATTACAGGGTTGTATCCTCAACATTAACTCTGATTGTCCTTTAGTGCTAGAACAACTAAAGCAGTCAAAATGACTTGTTCATAATTTTTTATAAAAATTTTCTATATTAATATAGAGACAATATAGTAGATATTCCACGCCTATGTAATAAACTAAAAATTAACGTTTTGATAATCTTTCATCTACCCTTTCACCTATGATTTCTTTTGTGACTGCAAACGTAATAATTCATAATTAATACCTGAAATCAGATTTCCTCATTGATTTCCGATATTTCGTCTTACTGAACGCAATATTAATAGTATAAAAACAATTTGATATGTAATATTGATATTTTCAATTAAATTATTTTCCATTTTCCAATGTATACAATTCAATCGACCAAGTCTTTTGACCTCTTTATTTCTTTTCTTCTGAAGAACTTATTTAAGATTTTATAAAATGCTGAATTAATTTGCAATGGTTCTAATGTTAATAAGGAAAAGTAACGCAACGTTTAAAGTAAACAAAAAGAAAATATCAAAATCGAAAAAAATTCCATTAACGGATTCAAATAGAAACTGATTGCACAACCGAAACAGTTTCGGTTATAATTTACTTTCACATTATTTTCAATATTGACGTTTCGATGTTTATAAAGCAAAAATCAAATTTCGCCGCAAGGAGCATTCGAATTTTTATCTGCCTGTTTACTCAGCGAAATTGTATTAAAAACGGGTTAAAACGAACAACGATTATCGAGACGAAAATTTCGAAAACGTGAGTGCATCATCTGCAGTGTGTATTTATTAAATTTTCTATTTAGTTTGATGTATATCACGAGCAGAAATGTGATTTCCTGAGCAATGAAGTGATGCAAAATCGTCTATGAAGCGATAATATAATATCGTCCGCAACGTTCTTTCTCGAAAAGGCTGTGCGTAATTAAATTAAACACGCTTCCACTGCGAAACGAACATCAAAGCGATGATAAATACCAATTTACGTTCCGATCGTTATATTAAGTTGCAACGAAAATGGTTAGTATGTTATCAACATAAATACGTGAAAATCGAATGAACCGTAAAAATACAGTGATTCTCGCGGAAATGCAAATAACGATGATTTTTCATTCGAATTTGAAATTAATCATTCGTGCAAACATGCTCTTTTGTACTGTTTCACTCGGATTTTACAGAAATTCATATTTTTTAGTCATTTTAATATAAGAAAATAAAAGTAATATTTACAATTGTTTTTCTTACTTTTGATGCCCACGTAGGTAATTTGAAATTAACTTTTGCGACGTTGACGTTGAGTAACTTTTTTGACTAAAACGATATTTTAGCCAATGACTTTTTAATTGAAGTGTTTTTGATTTCTGTATCTTGATAACAAATAATAAAATGCCGAGATTTTTTCACCTTGTAAGAAAATGCCATTGTATTTAGTATCTAATTTCATAATAATTCTTGTGAAGCTAATATTTAATTAGTCTTTTTATCGAGAAAACTCGTTGCATTTTGGTAAAGAAAATTCTGCACACGGTTACTTATTAGTGTTATATGTTTTGCCGATCAACTTTGATTACTTCAAATAGTAGACAGTAAATACCGGTAAAATAAAAAGAACTGTAATAAATAAGTAGACCAGTTATATCTAAACCTTTTACCAAGATTGCTATTAATTCGTATTAACTCACATGCACTCATATCAAAATTCTATACGGAGCTCATTGCCAATTTACTAAATATTCTCAAATGAAATTCGTATTATTTTTGTAATTTTCTTTGCACACTACCCTCATATGCAGGTGTTCGTAACGTTTTAATATTCTATCTTTATGTTTTTGAAATTAGTTTATTAATTGTTCTCACCTGACATTTATACTGTTTTTCTACTTCTTTAATGAAATATCGCTTGTGGCGATTTGTGCAACATTTTTCCCATCCTTCTATCTATAGTATGTATTATCAAAGTTGAATTGAAAAAGCCTGGAATGTTTTTCATTCAAGCAGACCTTTGAGCTCTTTTTCTTGTTTCCATAAACGAGTATTTTTTTACTTAAGGTCATTTAAATATCACGTTGTCATTCGTCGTTAACTTCATCTTGATGTCATTTACGAGATTACATAATTAGAAACGTAAAGCACACTTTCGAGGAAGCCAAAATCTCAAAAATTTCGCCTTCTTCGGCAATGTTTGCTTATCATACAATTTTCCCTCCGGGAACAAATTTTTACAAAGAACAACTTATCACGATTGAATATTACTTACATAATTGGAGTGTGACAAATGTTAAATAATGGATTTAATTGAATTACCACTTCTATTTCAATAAATCTAATTATACTAGAAATCACTAGCAATATTTCGTAAAACAATAGTTTTAATCTAACAAGGACTTAACGATATCCTTAAAATAAAATATATTAAAAGTTCAAATGAAATGCATCACCCGGTGGATACAACGCACATAACATCAAGGATAAGTAGTTCAAAACGTTTCAAAGGTCGTCTTTGAAGAAGTAGAAATACTGAATGAACACCGACTTTCACATATATACCTAACTGAAATATTTAAAAAAAGAACTCTTTGCCCATTCTAACATGGCGTGTAGATATTCCAACTAGCGTAAGAAGAGCATGCTAAACCATCTACAAAATGTATCAGCCGTGACCTTGACCCTAACCTAGTACAACGGCCGTCACTTAGACCAGGTTACGGGGGAATTACGACAGCGAGAGAGGATCGCTTCCTTCATGACGGTAATCTTATCCCGTCGATGCATAGAGCTGTCCCATGGGAGTTGTACAATTTCTTCGTGGTCAAAGCAGCTGACTTTTTCGTGAAGCACGTGTCACCGAAAATGATAAAGACATTTTTATTCATTGCTCTCTTTTGCGGCTCGATAAATTTATCTTTTTTTTTTAAATTTTTGTAAGTTGGGTTAAGACTGAATTAAAAATATGTTAAAAGTGCTTTTAAATTTTTGTAAGCCACAATTGCCGTACTATTTCTATTATGACTGCAATAATTTAGAATTAAATTGGAAAATAAAACTTGACAAGTGATTTTTATTATATTATATAATTTAATGTAATATTAAACCTCTATAGCAGCGATCGCCAAACTTTTTGACCTCACGGACCAGTAAATTCATAATTTAAATCCCGCGGTCCACTAATAGGACTTTTTAAGTATTAAATATGTTTATAAAAAAAATTCTGATCTAAGAACACATAAAATATATTGTTATGAATTGAATTATGTTTCAATGCATCTTAAAACATAACTTAACGTGATGAGTAAGTATATTCCACATTTTTCTGGGGACCAGCGAAATTTTCTCGCGGACCGCCACCTTGGCGACCACTGCTCTATAGTGCGAATATTTTGTGGTAACCGAATACCAATTTCACCATAACACAATTAGAAAATGATAAAAATACTATTTTAAATAATGGATTAAACCTGAATTTTAGATACTGCATTCTAAAGGAATTCATGATTTTCACGAGCTAAATTATAATATTTGGCAGGGTTCAAAATTTGATTTCGAAGAATAGAAGCTTCGATGTGTCTTGTGTTAACTCAAAGTCACAGGGGCCCGTAGATGGTTAATATTCTAGAAATAATTTTATCCTATAGAGTCTCACTGATATTTTCAATTTCATAGATTTTGCAAAATTTGAAAATTCTCTATCCAATTTGCCATATTACGAGTGTCACTAAAAATATTGTTTCGTTACTTTTATTGTTAAGTTTTGTAAGCCACGATTAACGTTGAATAAAAATTACTTTGTTGCTTCTTTTAGCAATATCTATGAGTTATGCTTAATGCCAAATAAAAATTAACAGGCCATTAGGTTAATGCAGATTCTACGTTTACTCGCAGTCGAATATTAATACTGCGTGTCTGAAGTAGTTTAGAAATTATTTTATCTGGGGGATCTGAGATTACTGTGGACTTTAAAGTTCTCCGTTATCGGAGAAAAAATACTTCGTGTTTCGCAGTAATTTAGAGATTTTAATATTTTCCAATTTAAAGTTATTTCGTTGTGAAATAAAAATTTCATAATTTCCTTCATCTTTTCCAAAACCCGATATTAATGTAAGTTTGTGCACGTTTGAAAATATTTTAGGTATACTTAAGTCTTGTTTAAGAATAAATAAATTATTTTTTAAACAATTTATAAAGATATTCTTTTTGTATTGTGAAATACTTGTTTCCGTTATCACTCGTTTCTCAGATATAGTAACATAAAGGGTTAAAACCGGCAAAAGGTTTAATTTCATGACTCCAGAGTAAATTTCGAAAAAATACAAAAACACGTAACTTTTATATTTCATTATTCAACCGTTTAAGAAAAGTTTGGTTAAGATCTGATCACAAATTTCAAATTTATAACAAACAACATGTAATTTTTTAAGTAAAAAATTAACAAACAATCGTCAAATAAAATTTTTAATTCCATAGGGATTTAGAACACACAAAAGCGAATATTTCATACATTTATTGTAAATCTTTATCATTAACCATCTAGAAATTATAATTGATAGAAGAAAAGATGTCGAAGATTTGAAGGGTGGTTTCACCCCCTAAACGTGGGACTTAGCAGATATAAAAAAATACGTATCGATTATTTTTACGTACTTAATTAATTTACGTAGTTTCATTAACACTAGAACTACCGGCAGTTAAATTTATTATATTGGGGGTACCGAAAAGTAATCAAACCTGGAGAAGTGAAAACGTAATTGGATACGTTTTTCAACCAAAAATCGAAGGACTTTTTTAAAAAGGGAATCGAACAACTACCTTTATGTTGGCAAAGTGTGTTAGAAAATCATGGAAATTATTTTATTGATTAGTACAGGTAACCCTCCTATAACACGGTAGATAAGTTCCTAAAAAATGCCGTGTTGTGTGAAACCGTGTTGTATGAGACCCAGAGCAAGTACAAAAAGAGAGGTTATGTTCCGAAAACTTATTAAAAACAAATATTTTTTTTAAATTCTACATAAACAACTTAATTTTTATTAAAAATATATAAATGTATGTACAACACAAAACACAAAATATTATTTCAATTTGATGCAACTATAATTTAATAAATTTCTTCATCGTCACTGTTCAGTATAATCAATCGAGAACGTTTTTTTGGTGGAATGATATCACCTTCAATTTCAGAACTTTTTTCTTCATTTAAAGTTTTGTATTTTTTTTCCTCTTTAAAGAATCTGTAATTTTACTTTGCTTGCTGGTTCTTACCGGATCAATGTTAATTTTTCCTTAATATTTTAAAGACGAAAAAGTTATTCTTTGACACACCGTGGCTCGACGCAGACTGTCGATCAGCAGCGTGAAATACTTTTGTTTTCAAGCCACGGAGATGAAATCAAAATAGTTTATGCCACACTGTATCTTTAAGACGGCAAGCCTCGTCGCGGCTATAGAAGTACAGTGTTGTACAAAGGTTTTTGCAATTTTCTTACCATGTTACAGCGAAACCGTGTTATAGGATACCGTGTTGTAGAAGGGTTTCCGCAATTCATAAATCGTGTTATAGGAGGGCTACCTGTATTTCAGATTTCTTTCATAAATAAATTTTTTTCGCCAGCAAAAAAATAATTTTTGATTACTTTTTGGTACCCCTAATATTTAAATATATTAAATAAGTACTTTAAAACAAGGAGAACTAAATAGTAGAAAAGGTCATCGGTTCGGTAATTTATGCTTTATACAATGAACGTGGAATATCTGTTCTACTACGGTCCAATAAAATTAAAAAATTTTTTGAAAAAGTTGAAAATCAATCATAATTTTTTCCAAAAATTCGACGGGTTTATGAGTGAGCCGTAGAATAAATAATCTTCGCCCATCGTATAAAACATAAATTACCAAATCTATCATCTTTTCCACGTCTTAATTTTCCTTGCTTTAAGATACATATTTAACATATTTAAATGTAATAGATTTCACGCTGATAAATCTAGTGCTAAAATTGGCTCCAGACACTTCGATATGTTTCCTTTTGAGTTTACTTCAATAATATCCAGTTTTAATCACAAAATTTCATTCACAAGTACCTGAACAAGAGAATATCTTTAAACAAAAGTAAATATCGAGTACAAAGTAGCACGAAAGCATTTCCAAACAGTTTCAGAGTTCCTCATACGAGAATTTCAATTTCAATTATAGTGAAATTCAAATGGCAACATTCAAAATGCAAGTGTTATTGCAATTTTAATTAAATGTCGCGTGTATTGCTTTACTCTGATGTGGTACCTGTTTTCCAAAACATATTAATCTCGCAATATTGATCGGCAAATATAGCCTTCGTATGAACGACTGCTACATTGTGAATTTACGTAGATTACTAAATACATGCACCGCCGGTGTACATACATAGATCTACGTGCTTTATTACTGCTGCATGCTCGGTATGCTGCAGGCCTTCGAAAAGGTCAGAGAATAGAATTCGAATTCCAGCTGTTAACCTATAAACAAGAAGAACGTCGTGGCTGTCTCCAAGGGTTTTTATTTCATTTGTTCATCCCCGCTTCATTAAAATAACCCTTATCACTCTTATGAAAATTCTCACTGCCAAATACAACAATGTTAACACTAGATTTACGGAGCAAATTTTTTTTCATTCAAAATTTTATTACTATTTATATAATATATTGATTGATTAATTTTTTAATAATAAATCTTTCATTTAAATTGATTTGGAACTATTTTCTTTGCAAAAAACTTAAATTTTCTTGTATGAGTCAAATTGGCTCACTTTAGAAAAATAGGTATATCCATATCTGTAAATCTAGTGTTAAGTTTTATTTTTTACGTTATTCGATGTTAATTTACGTTAACATTTATAACTACTCTTGCTAATGCGGTAATATTTTATGTAAATTGAGTCGTGCGTGTACTTTCCTGTTTGAAAGTAATAAAATATGTGTTTAGAATTATTTGGCAAATGTGTTAGAATGTTCTTGGAGTGATAAGGATTAATTTTCTTATATTTCCATCAAATTGTTCCTTGCGAATAATTGTCATTTTAAATTTAAATTGTGCTTGAACCATATTTAATTATGACTGATGAAGTAATGAACAAATTAATGAAATAATGAAAAAATATTTTTAAATAATTTAAAAAATCATTTATAAGAATTATTTATTCACGAAAAATTAACGAAGTAAGCTTTGGGCTGCTTTTAAGCAATTGTATAGCGTGCAAATACACGAGCACATTAACTGCTTAATGGATGTTATTTCAGTTTGCTCGTTACATTATGATAAATTTTGTCTGACTTTATATTTCGTGATAAAATACTGAATTTTAATATTTCATCTTATCGTTGGAAGCAATTAAAATAATCTACGTGGAAAATTTAATATACGCTGAAGATTTTCGTTAATCTAATTTTGTATTTAACGATGAAATACGCTACATAATAATAAAATATTACTAAAATTAAGATAATGTATGGTGAGTATTACGTTCATAATTACTAAAGCAAGAGCGTATTAATTATAACATGAAATTTATTTTATTTTCAACATTTCAAAATTTTCCTCTTTACATTTCCCAAAGGACAAAATTATTATTCTATATTATTATTGCAAATAACTATTTTTAGCTGAGCAAGTGTAACATTATAATGAAGTTTTCACTGTTCAAACAACCGAGAGTATACAAATTTATAAAGACAATATTTCACTTCGTTTTTGTCATTTCAAAACGATTGTACTGTTTTTATATTTAAGGAAAAATCAGTACATTATATTTTACTTCATTAATGTTAATTAAAATGATTAAAATTACAGATTCAATCTCAAATCTAACAGGAGTAAATACAACAAATACTTCTATATAATTTTATATATTTCATTAATTATCGTATATATACGAAAAGATATTGCAACAGTAAAATAAGTCAGCATTGCAGTTCTTATTAAGCATTCTGATCATTCACAATCAGGCTCGCAACACTCATTAAGTATTCCAATCATTTGGAAAGTAAAGTCACCCAGATTGAACACGTTAAGTGAACGTACAGTTAGAGGAAACGAAAACAAAGAAGTTAAACGAAGGACAAGTATTTACAATATGTATGCATTCCAATTCGTTTTGTTGATTATACTCAAGGAAAAAAAATAGCCTCGAGTTATCTGTTCAGTTTAATATATTAAATATTACAAAGTATTTTCACTTCCATGTCTTATAGCTCATTTGTCTTTTAAAATTGTATAACATTTTAAAGTATACAACAATAATTATTATTTTCTGGACTTCGAATATAAAGTGAAATAACATATTTATGGCTATCATTTAATCCTAGAACTATTGATGATTGATGTGGTAAATTTGAATTGGTAGATAGTCATGTTGAAACTAAAAGAATAAAATACAAGTAAATTAATCGATTTGGTCATCCATACTTTGAAATACATATAGCTTTGTTATAAATTCTGATTTTTACTGTCTTAGTGCAGATCTCGAAATGAAAAATATATTTAACCACGTATACAAATTAAAAATTGAAAATAACAAAGAAGAAAAGAAAATGTTTCTGAAGAGTCTGTTACACCAGCAAATTAAATAAACCAGCGGTAGAAATAATACAATCAATGGAGCATTACATTACGCGACGACTGCATTTTTTTTTTGTTTTTTTCAATTAACGAGTATACTCGTCATGCGTAAAAGCTACGACTGGTTATTTAAATTGTAATTTTGACGAAAACTAAAATACATTCCTAAATTTCAAGATGTTTGTAATATTTTGAGGCCATTACCGAAATAAAACGAATAACTAAGAGGTATAAATAGTTTGAAATAGATTTATGCTCATCTCTCAATTTTCGTGACCCGAAATTCAAAAGAATTTTGGTCACAGTTAACTGGTTAAAGAACTTTGTAAAATTTTGAAGCTTTTTCCCTTATTATTTGTTCTCAATTTATTAGTTTTCCCCACTTTGATTGAAAATCCATTCCTCTGTGCAATGGAAGTAATGAAAACGAAAAAAGATATATGGAATATGATATCCAATATATTCTGAAGCGTTTAAGACATCAGAAAGAGTCCTTGATTGCACGAAGCGCAAAAAGAGAATACTCCAGTGGCATTACTAACGATAATAGCAATATGCAATTTATCAGGACAGCATAATTGTCAGAGTAGAAACAATTGCTAATAATTTTGTTTGTATAATGTACTTCTAATACGATGCAATCGAAAAGTTCCATTACTCCAACATTCTAAACTGCATAAATTTGAATAATTGGAGTTAATTAATGTCCATAGTTTAACAGTAGATCTATCGACAACTGATTTGGTAAATTTCTAAATCTAATTTAATAACAACTATATAGAAATAAGGAAAATAAGAGTATTAAATATACTAATTGTTCATAATTATAATAATATCACATTGATACCGATAACAATGCTTCTTTTATATTTATGATACATGTAATTTATATTGCACCCAATCTGCGCATTGATTTCGATCCAATACCTTTCAAAAATTTTTCTTCGAATCTTATAATGCTTTTATGAAATTGGGACCAGCATTCGCAGACATTTACGATCGTTTTCTCAGTCTACAGAGCTTAAAATACATTGTGTCAACTTTGGACATCAATGAGAAGGTACTGTCGATCGATTGAATTATTCTTAGTGGAAATTGCCCTCCTAGGCGAGATTGCGAACGTTTATAAGCACGAGGGAGACTAATTTGCACATGTAATGAAACGAATTAGCTTTTCAGCGAAGGAAACAACGTTACACAGATGAACTTGATGGTCTGGTGCTTAAATTAAACATTAGTAGAATAATCGTATATACAAAACAAGTTGTGTCAGTTACAATATAATGTTATTTAGAGTTACTTTCCATTGACAAGCCGGTTGTCACGAATTTTATAAAGCTTTAAAATAATTCATTGCGCCAAATTACCCGTATTAAAATTATTTTGCGATTTTTTATTTTCTCTCGTCAAAGATATCATAAAGAAACGTCGATTCGGTCGATTTTGTCGATTTTAATTTTCTTACGATGAAAAGCTTTGGTATTTTATTAAGTTGAAGTATTATTGTTACGCTAATAAATATGTTTATGATAAAATTAGATCGAGTTAAACTAACAATGATAGTTGCAGATTCCTTTTAATAATAATGCCACTGAAAATTTGGTATAGATAAAACTTAACGATTTAAATTCTATTGCTCTTTTTGCACGCGTCTTTTTCTCAGGCAATATGAAAGTAGAAAATATTTTGTTTCACATTTTAAGTCACATTTGACCTAATGCAGTGCAACAAATTTGCATCTTTTGAAATACATTCTCGTTCTTCTGTTATTTTAATATTAACAAGGAAAATCCAATTTACTTTTTCGAAAAGTATCGTTTTATTTTGAAACCAGTTCTCAGACCATGATGATGAATAAAAGATTAGTTACTATGGAGGTATTTAAATTAATGGTACTTTTTTTCTTTGGTTGTATATGTAAATTAGTGCCATTATTTTCTAGCTACAATGTTAATGTGGTTTCTGTTCAAACATTAGTGTGAGTTTATTAAATAAAATATTCGTATAAGAGCACTTAACTAGAAATTATAAATTGAACCGATATAAGTTGTAATATTCCATGGATTTTGTACATGCATTTGTTCCAATAGTAATTATTTAACTTTCTTTGGATTACATATGTGTCTCAATTATGGAAGTGGTCTAAACGTCAGTCATATATTTCTCAATTCGAGATACTAAAAGATTTGAGTTTTAAAAATGAAAATGCATTTCAGTAGTATATTATTAAATATTTCAAGAAATATTTATTCTTGTTAACAAAATAATTAGCTTATTGCAGACAAGTTACCAAATTACCAGAACATGAAGTCAATTTGATAAAGTCCACTGGCATGATCAAAATGAACTGAATTCTGAGCAACGACACAACAGTCAAGACTATCTCACGGTATAACTTTTACAATTTCGAAAATATTCTTTCAGCTTACGGTTATGCAAGAAAATGTACTGCAAAATATTTGGTAAACTCATTTTTTTAGATTTTTTAATTGGACCATTTTCGTAAACAGAAGACATATGTCTTCCTGATGTCAAAACCGATAAAAATTGACCGAAATCTCTATATAATTAATATAGGAAGCCAAGCCTGAGGGCTCGGTGGTCATAGAGAGTGTTGAAAGTATCCATTTTGTATAACAGATCGAAGATTATTAGTAGCGAAAGGGGGAGAGAGAGAGAGAGAGAGAGTGAGAGAGATTGTATGAATGGGAGAGAAAGACGACAATCAAATGGGAATAAAAGAAGCGTACATGAGAAAAAGTGCGGATTACGTGTGTACAGTCGAAGTCAAAAGAGCGTGTAATATAGTGATAATTTTATATTCTTAGTTTCTCTCACAGCCATTAATTAATAAGTCAATTCTGATTAGTATAACGTTCCAATTAATAACTTCTGTGCAATCAAGTCCTACATACATGTAATAATAGTAGCTTATGTTATATATTAAATAAGAAATAATAAATATGAAATGAATTTTCAAACAACATCAAATATAGCCCAACGAATTTATCGGAATATTGCGATCGATAGAAATTTCATACAGGACGTTCATACATATACAAGTATCGTTCACTCCAAATAATGTACGAGGTGGAAAATTCGATCATTTACCTAAGGGCAAACCACTGCAAGTTGTTAATGTTTTAAATTATCAATGTATTCATCTGAGCAAGTGAAATATCTGTCATAATGAAGTTCCCACTGTTAAAACAACCAGGAGCATAGAAAATTATAAAGACAATATTTCAGTTCGTTTTTATCATTTCAAAACGGTAATACTGTTTTTATATTTAAGGATAAATTAACTTATATTTTACTCCATTAATGTTAATACTCTATTTAAAGTTATATCGGAAATATTAATGATTAATGATTAATCCGTTGAGGGCGATGGACGCATATATGCGGCCAGAGAGAAAATCTGATTAAAGCTTATCGGTCCACGTACATACAGTTAACGTAAAAAAATTGATAAGGTTTCTGCTGAAATATTATTACACAAATAGTAATTCGTAACTTCTATTAATTAACATTTCAACTTTCTGATAAGAAGGGCGTTTTTGATCGGTAAAGAAATTATTATTTCTCAATATTTAAAAAAGTCTTAAAGATACAATCTTAAATCTAACTGCGATAAATACCATTACTTGATACACAAATCGATACTACTTACACAAATATTCCTGAATTATTTTATTTATTCCTTTAATTTATCATATTTCCGTTGACAGAAATTTCATTCACGACGTTCATACATACGTAAATAGGTACCGCCGATGCAAATGACGTAAGAGATAGAAAATCCGATCTTCCTGTGAAATTTTGAAAGGCTCGAATGTATGAACGATATGATCGATAGCTTTGAAAAGGAATGCTTACATCTCCCTCTAAACCTGATATAACACCGTGAATTCGTCTTCTCTTACTCTGAAGCTACGAGCTTCGCTTAAGTTTATCTTCGATCGTGCAACATAGAAAATATTGCAGGACGTGGCGTGCCGGAATTTTCAAATCTGCAGCAAGACGCCTGACCTACATAGGAACTATGCTATACCGTTGTGCGGAAAAAAAGAAGTATTTCACGCGATTACCAGTCATTAACCATGACCTTTTATCATTTTCACAATCACACGGAAGTAAATTCTTGCGAAGATACTCCGCTTTTAAATGGCAACCAGTCTTTGATACCGTTTCACAAAAATTTCATAATTTTTCCTACTTCAGGACTTGAAGATACTTTAATATTCACAGTTAGGAATTTTTGAAAATTAATATCAATCCTCTACAAGTTCTAATCTTGTAGTTAAAGGTAAACTGCGGTACTCACGATAATTAGGATATTCTAAAACCTAATTTAAAGCTTAAAAATGAATTAGATAGAAGTTAAACATTACCAAGCATGAAACTCGGTAAGCCGTTTTTAGCAGGATTTCTTACAGAAATGTATGGAATGAAGAAAATATTCTAGTCTAGAATATGAACTCTAATATAGAGAATGAATTCTAACGTGTACGATAGTACGATGTAAATAAATGATGAATTCAGTCCTTCAAACTTTTTAGTCACACCACTTTCACAACCGACACATTCATCTCAGACCTATAAAAAGAACTCTCCTAAATGCAGTCCTGCAAAACCCTTCGTTTGCAGCAATCAGATACAGACACATCAATTTGGAACATTATCTCCCGCCAAGTGTTCAACGTGACGTCCATTAGAGTTCAAAGACGCATCAAATCTTAGAACGCTGTCGAGGCGAAACTAACGGTTATTGAAAGATCTGATGAACTTATGATTGTAAAGAACAGTGGTTCAGCCATTTGAAAATATTCTGGACACATGTAACTGTTATTTATGTAATAATATCAAGCATGTGTCATATAAGCTGAATTGGTATGTTTAGCAAAAGAAAATAATTTATGATAAAATGGTTCGTAGTTCAAGTTATGTTCTATTTACTATTACGTAAGAATTAACCCCTTGCCGTATAATATATTTTGTGGTTGCCCTCGAAATAATTTAAAATGAAATTGTTCAGTGATTCTTAATATATTACATAATTTCATGTAATATTAATATTATAGAAATAAATTTGTCTTGTCACATGTTACTTATATTTTCAATTTCCTAGGTCTTGCAAAATATGAAAATTTTCTACCCAATTTACGGCATTACAAGTGTCACTCATCGTTGTATAATATATTATACGTACAAAGGATTAAGAAACTATTTTATGAAATACCTTGCTACCTGATCTTCTATAACTTCGGATCTATGTCTAAAGCATCGATCAACATCAAAATTTTGCATATTAATTTATATTACTAATAAGTATGTGGAAATATGCAAACCGGATAAAGATAGCTTCGAGAGATCAAAGGAATTTGTTTCTTCGAGTACTTATTACAATTAGAATTGTTATGTTAATTAGTATTCGCACGGTCGTCTCATTCCCAGAAACTTCTGAGCCAGTATTTGCATGGAATTAGTTCACTTTTAGTTTTTGAATGAATGACAAAAGCATTTTTTTTATATAAGTACATTATAACACAGTGTTTTCCACGCCTTTGTATTAAAATTATTTTTTAACGGTGGATCTTTGTAGGCTTGAGTATTTCTGTGCTACAGTTTAGGTGATGTTTAAAATTTTTAATAGTAAATTCTTCACTGCTGTTTTAAAGCCATACTTCGTCTTGCCTATTCAAGGCAAAACGAGGTAATTAACTAAACTAAATCGAGGTAATTAGCTGGCCCGTCACTCAGAAATCGCCGTCGTAATAAGAAAATGTTGGAACTCTATATCATCGAATTATACAGGAGGCAGTGAAAATGTAATTATATTATTAATTATAATTTCATGTTTAACCCAGACTTACAACTTTTTACGAAAACTTATTTTTAGGAAGACTATAGAAATATGGTATTTTTCAATTTAATCAACGACATCCTCCCTTCTTCTCTCACTTTTTTGGTTTATTTTTATTTTTCTCTTCTACTGATTAGCCCTTGTTTAAATTTTCAATCGAGTTTTCTAGTCTCGCAAGTTCACTATAGTATAGTATACAGGAGAGTAACAAACCTAATTGATATTTCCTTGATTTTAATGTCGCAGCAACGTTGCAAACGGGTCACTTTGAAACAAGTACTAAATTCTGTTATCTATACATGGTTAACTTGATGTTTAATTTGTTGACAGAGAAATCAATAATTTTCGCAGGTTTACACGTATAAAAGTATGTAATTCTGACATTTTTTTAATGGAAAGAATAAATTTTCTTTTCATCCGTTTTATAATTTTTGATACATCATATAATAAACAAATGTTTCTTTCAAAATTTTATATTTCGACATTCTCTTTTGAATTTTGACGATATTGGAATAATCCGATATGGAAATTTATTTTAAATGGTTTTGTTAAATTGTACTCCCCATGTTATCATGCAACATCGCATCGCTTTAATGAGGCCATTAATTTTAATATCACTGTGATATTCAACGAATATTACTATTCTGCACGAGTGATTCAATTTATTATTACTTAAAGTGAAGTTAAAATTATTTTACCATGTACTTTGCTACATCATCTTCTAAAGCTTCTGATGTACGTTGAAATTATCGATAACTCTCAAAATGTATATATTAAATGGAGAACTATTTCTGTAATTAATCTTAAAACTTATATTCAGTCGACTAAATCTAACAGGAAGTACAATTAAGTAAATTGAAGTATTTTGAGGATGGCAAATTACGTGCTATGATTTTAATGACTAAAGAAACTATAAATATTATAATACCCCATAAATGACATCAGTCAAAGTAATTGACCAATTTTGCAAGTGACAATGACATATTCGTGTTCTATGTACACGTAATAATACTAAAGATAATGGGAGAGTTATCAAAAATTTGTTTTAATTCCATAATTTTATCGATGACAAAATTCAATTTGCGAACCCTTATCATTCCACGTATTCAACTCAACTATCGATCGAAAACTTACATATATACCATAGGTTATCAACGGGGGTGCTACTGCCCACCACTGGTCGTTGAAGAGATCTAACGGCCTTTTTTTAGATCAAAGAAAATTTAGGGAGTGTTGAGGGCCAACTTCCGCACCTGATGCAATACCCTCAACAATACACTGGAAAGTTTGATTAATACTAAAAATCATGGAACGCATGTTTGAACTAATAACTTCAAATAGCGTTTAATCTCAGAAGTAGTGAAGCATCATCGTAGCACATCGTAGATTGTTCATTCCGATGAACTTTTAAGATAAACCACCCCTCCCTCCGCCCCATCACTTAAGAGAGATTTTTTCTATGTGACAATTATTAATCGTCATAGCTTCAGTGATTGGAAAACCAACTAAAACAGTTTGTTCTGTGCAAAGTGGACATTACAGTTAGAGTCGAGAAAAGGCATAACAAAAACAAAAATGCTTCAATACAAAATTATTGTTCACAGTTCAAATCCTTTGTCATTTACAGGAGACTTTTCTTATGTGATAATTAACGATCATCATAATCATATTGATAGGGAGCTCTTTTCAAACAGTATGTCCTAGGCGATATGACCATAACGACTAAATCGAAAAAAAAAATTCATTCAGTCTCAAAGTCAAATCTCCTTGTCTTCTACGGTAGATATTTTGTATGTTACAATTATTAATCATTATAACCATACTGATAGGGAGCCCTTTTCAAACGGTATGTCCTATGCGATGTGACCATAATGGTTCAAATCGAACAGATACACAACAAAACCAAAAAAGCACCATCTAACAATCAGTAGTCCCAATTTCAAATCTCCTCATTTTCTACGGGAGATTTTTCGTATGTGGTAACTATTAATTATTATGGCCTCAGTTGTTAGGAAACCAGGTAGAATAGTAGGTCCTAGACAAAATGATCACATCAATTGAAGCCAATGAAAGGCAAAAAAAAAAGAAAAAAGAATTGCTTTAACCGATATTAAACGTGTATTAAACAATCACCCAATCCCTCGAAAATGGCTGATAAAATAGATTATTCAAAATTACCGAGTAATAGTTCCGCAATGCAGGCCCAGCGAAAATTGCGATTTTATGAACAGAGGAGAGGATTACTGATGATGGATACCGGAATGAAAATTACAAGTAGAATTATACGCACCTTCAACGATTCGGGCAAATATCCCGTAAGGAAATCCAAGAGTTGAGGCATCTCCTCCTCGCCGAGTAGACGAAAGTTCCGGCCTCGTTCCATCGCTTCGGGACACTCCATACTGAAACTAATTACCCGAAGATCATTGTGTAAGTGACAGAAAACTTTCCCACTCTCAATACTCGCTTTAACGTTAAAACACGAGGAAACAGTCAATCGATCGTGTTTTTTCTATTATCTTTACAATTAACGAGCATAGAAAACGGAATTTGATATTGCTATTAAAACATGGAAAGGTTTTTGGTTAATTCTCATATTTTAGTTTACATATTTATAACATAATATGCAAGGCAATTTAACGAAATAAGGGAAAATCTTCATCAAAGTACAATTACTGAATTTCTCAAACAATGTTCTTATTGTTTAAAAGCTCCCATAATCATCAAATAGTCTAATCTTCCCGAATCGAAAATTTTAAGCCCAAAATCCTCCTAAATTACCAAGTAACTTAGGAAATTTAGGCTGAATATGGAAAAATATGTTCCATATAAAAGAATGCAAATTTTAATTCCACAATCGCCCTAAACTTGTTAATTTTTGCCAGTTTTGCCTAGTTTAGGATCAATTTAGGCTTCATACAGCCCAAAACAATCCTCAGCATTCTATAATGAGGAGTTTTAGAATTGGATTGGAATTGGAGTGCAATGATCTAGGTCCAAAAAAATTCTCAATATACTAAAAATTAATTTGATTTTAGGAGATTTAGAATTTATAAGGAATAAAATGATAATTTAATTTCTACTTGCTCCTGAAAGCCCTATTTTTAGAATATGAGTAGACAGACTTGGAACTTCTAAAATATTTTTGGGGGATGTCAGATTAAATTGGAATAAAAATTTTACCCGATCAGTCCATATAACTCCTAAAAATCATATTTACAGGACTTTGAGGCGCGTAGACACACTAGTTGAGGATTTTGAAGTTCAAAATGGTATACATAATTAAGCGGCAAATGAGAAATCAAAAGAATCTAGGATTTGAAGTTCCTTTTTAGGCTGGATTTTTCGACTCGGGTTTTTCTCAAACTGTATATTAGTCTCTCATTATATTAAAAAATTCTGAGACGTCTGTTGTTACGTCTAGCCGCCCGTCGTCGAGCGGTAACCGACGGTCGGTGAGGAGACCCTCGTAACAGCGGGAGATTTTAAGATTTTAAAAGATTATTGGATTGGGGATGTGAAAGGGGTAAAAGAAATATATAATTGAAATTATACTCTACCAAGCTTAAGGCTAGTAGAGGACAGGATCGATGAGCCGATCTGTTGAGACCCGTACAGGTCTATTGGAATCGAAATTTGAAAGAATAAGGATTTTAAATAATATTGTTTTTGAACAAAGGTTAAACTAGTAAAATAAAGTATTATATTCAAACTGTTCTGAGGAAATTATACAACTGAAAGTTTGATAGAGAGAAACTTTGGAATTCTGATTTGTCGAATATAGAATGCCAACGTAAGGGTGGTGATTTCATTCACAAATTCACAAATAATTAATTATTCTTTACGTCTGGCGGTTTGATTCAGGGCTCGTTGTCAATGAAATAACAAAGAATACATTCAAAATTGAATACGATAGAAATTGGAACTCACCCTGATTTTGCGGTAGCTAATACAATTATAATTGCTGGTGTATGTATGTACGTTGAGTGTGCGTGTGAGTATTCGTTCCGCATAAAATTTTCAACTCTCGATGATTCAATGTAGTAGTTTATGCTGCGTTTACAAAGTGTCTTAATGTTTGGATATCGGTACAGAGAAAATGAATTAGGAGTTGCACTTTGGTATGAACATATGATGACTTATGACTAAACGGATTAAAATTTACAATTATAAGATACAGACTTTTGACGGAAGATAATTGAATTTTGATAATAAATCTCGCGCGAAACACTGAGTCTTTTCGGAACTATTTACCGTTACCGAACTTTTGCTCACTGAGAATCGAAGATTCCCACTATCGCGGTTTCGCGGGCTAACAATCACGCACTTCGCGACTTGACAATTGAAAGCCAAGAGATTTCTTAAGTTAACGAGGATATCAAAATCCGTTACCGCGTATCAAACTATACAAGTTATTCGCGGATAACTCTGGCTTAACGACACCCCGGACTCTATGCCTACGCACCTCGCGACTTTCCAGACAAGAGTGGCGAATTGATCTCGCCCCGGGTCTCACGAAGGGTGGGCCCGTGGTGGAGGTGGTAGCCACGTTCCGTGGTCACGTTATGCTTACATTTTAATTCCGGAAATGCAACTCTTTATTCTTATTCTCTGTTCAGTTGTCTCTAACTGCTTATTCTAAGTGATATGTGGTAGAATCGCACATCGATTGCATCACGCTCTCGTTATTGTGTTTGCGGGAATGCATATGAAATTTAGTATATAAAGTTAAACGAAAAAACAAATGGAAAATTTAATTCGGACGTAACACTGTAGTCAATAATTTTGAAGTGTAAATTCAGTACTGTTTTCTTTGTCATATAAATATAAAATATTTGTGATCAATGTATAAATAACACAAACAAAAATATGAAATGGACTATACGTACATAACACAGTGTATACACAGAAAAAAATACAGATTGAATGTCAGAATTAAACAGTTCATTTATATAGTATCTTATACCGATAGCTGACAGCTTATCTCGATAACGACATCAAATCGATCTAACGGGTGTGTGTGAAATATTTTTTGTCGAAACTACATATAAAATGTATTAGTAATGTGAATCAATACATCATAGAACACCCTATGTGGTGGACAGTTCGCTGGTTTTATCAAAAAAGCTATGCGTTGCGCGTATGTTGCGCTTTGACGTAGGAATTATTCTGCGGACGAATTAAAATAACAAGAACGTCTTGTAAATATTGCTGAATATGCAGATAATTTGAAACATTGGTTCGCTTTTTAAACGTTTGATCAATTACGATTATAGTACTGATGGCGACAGATAAAATGTATGTGTACAGGATATCGCTATGAAATTTTAAGGATTTCTACAATCTTTACGAAAACACTATGAACAAATTTTATTGCATTATTTTCTATTCTTAATTTGACAGAATTAGAATATTTTTGTGTTCCTTGTTTTTTCTAAAGAGGGAAGTCCATTTTGCTATTCTAAAGTAAGAATTTATTTAAATTTTGTTATGCAATAGAAAATGTGTGAAAAAAGTGGAAATACATCTTATCTTGCAATTATTCCATCTAAATAAGAACAAATAACCATATACTTTTGTATATCAAGATCAAACTTTCAATTTGCAACATTTCTATTGATCTTCTCTTTCATAGTCGAAGTATAAAGTTTTAAACTATTTTCAGTAATATAGGATGCAATGAAATTTTTATTTCGTTTAAAATAGTAATAAAACAATTCCTTGTACCTCCAAACAATAAATACAGTAATGCTTTTCTTATTTATTAAATTACAAAAATGGAATGATACCGAAGATCTCTCCCGAAATATTTTGCCATAAAAGGAGAGAACAGCCTCGAAGCTTTGTGGCAACACTTATTCTGAACACTTTCTGCAATATTTCGAAGTTTCTCAAGAACTGCGTCACAATATTCTTCGGCGTGATGTAAAAAAATATGCCAGATACGAAAGATCAGAAATCGTCAAGCTATTTGAACGTTTAAATAAAGTCTTTACTAAGAATTCTTATTCTTAGATAACGAAATTCTTGTTAGAGATAGTAATTTAGAGCAAAAACCGTACGCAATAGCAGAATAGTACCTTTACAATTTTAGTAGTTCCTCCATTAATATTTTAATTTACATCAAGATGCAAATTTGTCCGTAATTTATTATTCACGTAATTCCCTACGATTCACGTAGTACCCTACGATTTCTTTTCTGACTGAATGTATATACAATGCAAACGCAATATTGCTAGTAGAGAAATAATTTGATCGTCTCGTGATCGCTTAATAATTTAAATTTAATAGCTTTTTAGAACTGAAAAATTTCTCATTCATCGTATCACGAACGTCACATATTATTGTGGGGCAAATGGTTAATTTACAAAATATTTGACGGTGCACCGTATATAAATATGAATATGTATCTTTGGACAACGTACAAGCCAATCGATACCTAGAAAATGAACAGCACATTCTATTCCTACGATCTTAATGAAATCTTCCAAGGAAATGTTACTTTTCCATTCATTCATTTTGAAACGAGATAAAAATGGAATTACGAAAGTGCAACTTTACTCGGTAGACTTCATTTGCGTGGAGATTACAAATTTTTTGCAAAATTGTCACTGATCAAATTTTTAAAATATTATCAAATTTAATGGTAGATGTTTTCGGAAGATATATTTTTTTATTGCAATAAAATTTGTTCCGTAGATAAACTTCGTAAGTCTTTTTCTCAGAAGCTACGATCCCTATCAGAAATCCTTATCATCTAAAAAAGAATTGGAAGGGAGCAGTAAATCGATCGACTATGTATACGTCGCAATATAAATCTAAAGGAATCTCAGAAAATAAATCTCCCACATTCTTGATAAATACTTTATTGTTAATTTCTTTACATCAAGATATATTATCATGAAATTAACAATAACGTGAGCTACAAGTAAAGAAACTTTTCTATGAAATTAATAACTGAATGTTCACCTCGTTCGACAGTCGTAACATTAGCCCCTTTGTAGATCGAATAATTTTTCACATTTTTCTTCCACTCAGTAAAAACAATTTCGGAAAATTTTCTGTCATTGATGAAAGATTTTTATTTAATACTAGAACTACCAGTGTTAAATCTTGTATATTTCAACATATTAAACAAGTTCTTTGGAAAAAGAAGAATCAAGGGATGAAAAAGACGATCAATTCATTAATTTTTGTCTTATCAGATAGACATAGAATGTCTATTTTTATGGCTTTTCTATCAACTTTGAGAATTTTTGGGTGAAAATTAGCAACCAAACATTTTGACTTGTTCGGTACTTCTAGCATTAATATTAAAAACAATTGTAGGTTCTCACATGCGTTTATTCAAAGACCAGTGTCAAATAGTGAGAGCCAAATTTCAAGGTCAAAATTAAATTAGATAAAACTTTAATTACGACAATAAGGTGTTTCCAGTCTGCCGCAACCGGTTAAAAAAATTTGTTACTTTATTCCGGGCATGCTTATCATCGCTTTCTTCATCGCCACCTGCTTTTTCTCGCGAACCTTTGGGCAGAATCTTTTCTACGAGACTCGTAGAATTATCGAACTGTGCCGTCATCTAAAAAACAACCCTCACAGCAGAACTTTCAGACTTTAAAATAATAAGAGAGTCACCGAGATTCTAGAATTTCTTTCAGCATCAACCTCAATTCCTAACTGCTTTCAAACTTCAACAGATCACTCTGCTTCTTTCCCTTTGAGGCTAGAAAACGAAAACTCGGTTTACCGTTACGCCGGTATCGAAATACAAAAGCAATTCTCTCACGCTGCCTTCAAAAGCAGGTGGGGCATGATAAACATGCTCCGACTCAGAAGTTATAGCGAGGGCTAAAGTTTGGATTAGAATTTAATTGAAACTATGCACGCAGATTAATTATTTTCCTATAAAAATACTCAAACTATGTTATCATTAAATTTCATCTAAGTTACAAGTCTTGTTATTTACGAAAGATATACATTGTCGACGCAAAGAACTCAATTATAACTTGAAAAATTGTTAACACTTTGGGAAGAAGAGAATCCCTCGAACAAATTATTTAACATTTGAACGATTGGCGTTAAGTCTTTCAATATATCTAAATATATTGAATAACTTTGCGAATCAGAGGATAAAGAAGATGATTAGTGCTACAACTGTTATATTTATATATTAACGTCTTGTTATAAAATAACGAGTGACACTCGTAATGCGATAAATTGGATAGAAAGTTTTTAATGATTACAAAATCTACAAGATTGAAAATATCTGTAAGGCACAACATGATATACTTATTTCTGTAATATCAATATTATGTTAAATTATACGATATATCAAGAATCACTGAAGAATTTTATTTACCAATTTAATTCTGAATTATTGAGCATGCAGCCACAAAAAAATGTGCAGCTACAAGAAAGAAGCAAAATAAAGCGGGAATGTTAATTAGTTGAGTAATTTATGTTTTATTAAATACGTATGGAATATGTAAGATACTGCTTTTCTATAAATCCGCATAAATTTTTATAAAACACTACGAACTGATCATTTTGACAGTTTCAAACTTAAAGGATAACCTTCATAAATTTTCTAATATATTTAATATTAAAATATCAGTGTAAAGTATTATTAACCAGAGAATTATTTTTGTCATTAACGGTTCTATTCCGTAAATATCTTCTTCTTGAGGACATATTTCTTTCATAAATAGGAAACTTTTTAATATAACAAACTTAGTGATAAAATAATCGTAGTATTTTTGTAGAAAACTAATTAAATTTAATACAACTGACTGAAATTCAACTGACATTCAACGTATAAGGGACGAAAATATCGATTGGTTTTTATACGAACGAAAGTAAAAGAAAGTAAGTTGTCATTGGTGAAAATAATTATTAGCGGCACGCCTTAACCATGTTTCCATTATATTCATTTCTTTCTGATACAAATCAGAATAATGTTTATGTGCAATAACGATTACACAATTACTGGTAGTTGGTGAACTTTAAAGCATTTTCACGTTACTCCGCAAACGCGACTTTTCTGCTTCAATTCCGTTCAAGGTCTGACTTTGACTTATTGCATGAAGTAGCATGTGCCTGAACCCGACCGGACTTGTATCAATCTTTGTTCGTGCTAATCACTCTGACCTTCGACAATAGAAAAGAAAGAACCTGCTGCTCGTTAGAGATGATAAATGAATATTAATTCAAATTGCGCGAGAACGCGCAAACGCATTCTGTGGGATGCATTATGCGTGGAAAAAGTATATTAAAAAATTTTTGAAAGAATGATTGCGATGGAAATATTAATGAGTTTTTGGAGTTTGAGTGTATTTGCCTAAGGCCAATGAAAACTGAAGAGAAGGATTCTACGACTTCATATAAATAGAAGTGTTATTTCATTAAAAGAAATAATAATAATAATTCTGTATTGATTTAAGTTCTATTATTACTTGGTTACATAATAATTTATCTATTACAAAGATCTCTCTTTATTCACTACGTGATAAATAAATTTTGCAAATTCAAATTCCTATATTATCATATATCGTTTCAAGTTCAACAGGAAATTAAAAGGAAATGAAAAAAAGAATAAAAAAATTCCGGAAAAGAATATAGTACTCTTGACCCATTGGCTTATAAAAACGTATGGCAACTCGTTACGGTGTAAATGAGATAGAAAATTTTGCATTTGTTCCTGAAACTATTAAATTAAAAATGTCAATCAGTCAGTAGACGATCAAATTCTTTATCGAATACTTATATTGTGTCCAGTTATAGAAAAAAAATTAGAAATCAGAAAGAAACTTTGACTTCAGGAATTGATTTTGAGTTGGTACAGGTGTAGACAAAATAAAATTTGTAAGATAATAGGTTAACACTTTTCAGTTCTTCTGTCAAATAACCAAAAATAGTTTCGAGAAATGCTCTACTGGCCGTTATTCATTTTTATGTAAGAAGAATAACCGCAGGTTCTAAGATATATTTACGTAAAAATACAAAATCAGAATCAAATTTCAAAGTTGAAACATAATAGCTAAATCTAGAACATAACAGAAAGATTACAACAGAAGTTTAATATTGTTGTTACATAACAAATATAAAATAATTTCTGTACAACTAATAGCAGAACTTTAAATTCATGATTACAAGTTCGATATGAATGAAAGAAAATTATATTATAACTTCAAATGAATCCATTTTTAACTTACTCGATTTAACAATGAACCAAGCAATAATAAAATTTAAATCTAATCAATGCAGAATTGCTATATGCCAAACAGTTAATAATACATTGTGAGAATATAGAAACAATTACAAAATTGTCCAGTTCCTTTCTCATTAACAATTCGTTCCAATTAACAATTTGTCAAATATACAGATCAGTTTGCCTCTCTTTTACATCAAGCAAACAACTGCTCAGCTATTTCAATTAATGATGAGTAAAGTCATTAACACTGATACAGTTAATGAAATAAAGAAACCTTCGTATTTCCTTAATACGACGACAAGCGAGATGTGGGTCAGAGTAACCTTTGTCCCATGATTGTAGTCCACCTAAGGTTTCTAATTTTTTGATGCATAAAACAAGTGTATACATTTTATTGTACATATTCTATCATTTTTATAAACATTTCATTATTTTAGCAAAGCATCATAAAATTATACGATATATCTTTGATTATTTTCAATTAATTCATTTACAACAGTGTAGAACAATGATAAAGGAATTACGAGCAATTAAAAAATAAAATAAATGATTAAAAGTGATTGAAAAATTAGGAATTAATAGAACAGAATTTTACTGTGTTATTTAATGTAATATAATAATACGACTAACATTTACATTGATATAAGTATATAAATTAAATGTGTTAAGGGTCACTAAATGGTACTTCATCTAAATTGCAATTAGGCCTCGTGAAGGAGTCCTTTTTCTTTTAAAAACTTAAAGAATTGTTTAGCCTTCTGTCTTTTATTCAAGATAAGTTTGAAGTTATATTAAATATTGCATTGTTTTAAAACATTTTCATATTTTCAACAGTCAAAAAAACGGATTAAAGCAGCGCAATATCATAAATACGTAATAGCTTTGAATAAAGAAAAATCTAATTAAATATTTATTACAGCTTGCAAAAACATACTCCACAGTCACTTTAATTGTGTCAATATCGAATTTTCTTAAATCCCCATTTAATATTAAATACAAATTAAAATTGACGGCCATATTCTCAATGTTACATTTCTTTATAACAAACAAACAAATTATTTCCTTTTACAGCACAGTCTTACATAAATCAGAAAAAATAATAAACTAATTCAATTTGATGAAATGTACGTTAACTAACAATAATTTGTATCGCTATACACGAGAGCAGCAGATGGAAATGTCGAAAAATTGTGCGATGACCTTCAACGTGAAAAATCGATTCATATATTCACTGAACTGTAAATACAAATGATCAATATCGATTAACCGTTTGCATAAACATCGGCCACTGCAGTGGATGTAGAAACGGTGGAAAAAAATCACTCTTCCTATATTTATAGCCGGACCATCTCTCGATAAATGATATCACGAAAATGAAATTTTAAAAAAAAAATACCATGAGACTATTTTCCACGGTGCAGAGTATAAAAGACAATAAAACGGCAAATTATTTTCTTCCTGCCATTCTTTTTTGTTCAAATTTCTCTCCACTCCAGTAATGAAACCCCATATCTCAGGGAAGGAGATATAATAAGACGGTTGGTGCAGTATCCTTCGAGGCAGCTAGTCAGTTTCACGTCAGTGCCCTGATAAAAAGTTTATTATGCTTAATAGCCGCCTTGAGAACGTAGAAATAAACGTACGCTCGATTACCTATTTAAATCGATATTATCAGACTGCAGTGAAACTAATACCCGTGTAATAAACAAAAT
This sequence comes from Cerceris rybyensis, assembly GCA_910591515.1. Taxonomy (NCBI): domain Eukaryota; kingdom Metazoa; phylum Arthropoda; class Insecta; order Hymenoptera; family Crabronidae; genus Cerceris; species Cerceris rybyensis. The sequence goes on from OU342795.1 coordinate 13,981,861, forward strand.
TTGCCAGGCAATCAACGTCGAAGAATTACATTGCGACACTGCATATCATCCAGCGAACGACATTGAATAAACGCATAATTCTCTTGATGATACAACGATACTCGTAAGCGCTTGGACTTTCGTTTTCGCGCCTCACATTCTTTTGCGTTTCAACGGAAAATTGCTGATATTCTTTGACAGAATTATTGTTAAAATGTATAGCGCACTTTACAATATCAATGTAAAGATTGAGAATAAATTTCAAATGATATCTTGACAACTTTGTAACTGCTATTTTAGAAATTTTAGAAATTGAGGAATTTAAAGGATTTAAGAAATTCAGTAAATTTTATATTTAATTATTAGCATGATAAATCGGTATTTTTTCTAGAAATCGGACATTTATTAAAAAATACCAGTCGTATCCAATTGACCTTATGTCTTGAGTGTTATGCAACATTGCTGCATGTTGCACCGGTATGTCAAGGAAAACCCAAATATCCTTCAAATTACATTCTCAGATCTGCTCTCGCCAGGTATTTTCGCCATTGACATCAAAAAATTCTCCGTTCAACCCACTAACAATGATTAAGAATTCTCAACAATCAAATTAAAAATAATTCCTAGCATTAACCCTTTGCCCCACAATAACGCATGCCAGTCGTAATGCGATAAAGGACACATGAAATTGTGAATTTTACCAAAAACTATTAAATTAAAAATCTCAGTGGACCAGATTTCTATAGTAGTAATATTCTAATAAACTATACGGTATATTAGAAATCAGTGATAACTATTTACTACAGCAATTAATCTCGAATTATTACCTATTTAGTTACAAAAGAAGTAAGGCAGGGGGTTAAAATCAGAAGAAACGAAAATAATTCTTAACAAAAATTCTATCCAAAATATCGTTCCGATTACATTGACAGAATTCGATGTACTTGACAAGCCATCCATAAGAAATATCGTAAATCATAAACATAATGCGTCCCATCAACGAGAAACCTCTGCAACATCCCTCAACGCATTAAGAACAACACAACCTCACCCCCCCCCCCCCCCCCCCCCATACGGACATTAAGCATTACGCATCGGCAGTTTTCACCGGCATGCAGCAAATCCCTTATTAATCGAAGAATCGTACCGTCACATTAACGTCACAACAGGAAGCACTACATGATTCCCGTGCACCTTCGTCGCAATAAACACGTACAGCCCTCTAAGAAACGACCCTTCCACACGGCACTATCTTCGCCCTACTATAGAAAGCACCACACACTGTTACGATGGGTACTTCCTAGACTTTTCCCTCGGCGTGCACGTACCGCAAGCGATCCGCATACCGGTCCGCAAGCCGGATGCGTGCGTCACGATAGTGGATCAGATTTCCCCCTCCCCATGTAAAAGGTCCACATTAAAAACCGTATGTTCTCTATATCACGACGTTTAATACTCCAAAACTAGAGAGAGGGACACCGTGTGCACGTTCACACGGATAATAATACATACTATCGATTTACCTGAACGAACGGTCGATTCTTGAAGAAAATCAAATAGATCCTTGACGATGATGTGAGAGCGGTTTGCACTATTCAAGAGGAGATCTTCTTCGGTATCGGTCGATTTACGTTAGGATGAAAATTAACGCACAGACTATCGCACGAGAACGTCCGAGGGTAAGAATGGTCGCGGGCTGTCGTCAAGGGGTAGTTCCAACGGAGGCACCCGCCCTCGCCGCCCCCTGAACCCGCACTGCCGCCCCTGGGTCACCGTCGTCCTCCATGCACCGAACACCGTCGAGGCAACCCCTGCGCCGGCGCCCTTAAGGTTCAGGGCTGTGATTATGATTACGGGCACCCGCTCAATTGGCAGTTGTGGAAACGGTCTAGCCGGATAAGGATGGAAATAGTGCCCGCAATGCAAATTAATCTTGAGGGATACCATTCGATAGGTCTCTTTACAAAAAACCCTTCCCTTCAAAGTATAAAGCTACTACTACTACAGAACGAAACGTATTTTACGATTTTTATCAGATTTCTCTTGTTTGAATTCATAGAAAATTCTGAAAAAAATAACAGATATTATATCGAATTGTGTCCATACTTTTGAATTTTTTCAGATTTTTTAGTTGGCTCATCAATTTTCAAAAAATTAATAAAGGTTGTAAGCATTACTTTTTTATTGAAAACATGAAACGACCACTATTATATTTTGATAGTATTTGCATCGTACCGTGAATATTCATGGGTAAATTTTTCAGATTTTTCAGAGTAGTGGAACATGGTTAAAAAAATAAAATACGATGTCTTTCCCAGTTTTCGTATAAAATGGAATGATACACTTAAGATTGAAGCTTAGAATACGTAATTTAACTTGCTTTTTTTTGTGTAACTTATTGTCACACAAATTCTTAATTATTAATATTTATTGGAGAATTGAGAACCGTTTGCCTCAAACGAGCTTCAGCTCATAAGTGGATTAAATCAAAACACACGGACTCATCGCTTAATCTGACTTTTCACTTATCTGTAACACTTTCCTGACTGTGAGGGTCAAACTGGTGTAAACCATATTAGAAAACTTATAATTATGATACACTCGTTAGTCATTTATAAAGGATATCGAATTTTAAAAATGGAACAAGGATAGTAGTTAAGAATGTTTTCGATTTAACAAATTCTTTATTCATCATTTGTGTTACATAACATAAATGTGCATTTCTAAAACCACAAATTAGTTACTTAATAAATCCCCCCCCCCCCCCCCCCCCCCCCCCCCCCCCCCCCCCCCCCCGTCTGTCCTGTGCATGGCCTGGCTGTCCTGCTTGTCATGTACCTGTCCTGCTTTTCTCCTGCCTGTCTTCTTTGTCCTATTGCTGTCCTGAATGTCCTATCTAAACTAATAATATGTCAGACGAAGTTTCGATGTGTCTGGCTTGTCACTGACTCGAATCACTTATCGAATTGTCAAATTATGTCTGAAATGATGAGCAGTAAACCAATAATATCTCAGACGCAGGACAAGCAGGAAAGTCAGGACGGCCCGGTCAGGCGTACCACAGCGAGGACAGGCACAGGACATCCAGAACAAGGCTTATTAAATAAAAAGCTCTTCGTCTTAGAAACACACAATTTTATTTTATCATGTGTAATACAAATAGTATTGTATAATACAAATAATAAATAAAGGTAATCTTAACTATCTATCTATCGATAGAAAAATATATCTCCTCGATTTTATTATTTGCCAGAGAGAAAAAACTGTGACCGAATCATTTGTTGAAAGCTGAATACCTTCTCGCACCTCATTTCTTCTTGACACTAAATTCAATTTTCGTAGAAAACTGTTTCAGTAGCCGAAGAAAAACTGAAAATGTACCGTTTATTTTAAGTTACAGACAGGCAAAGAATATGATATATTATAATAAAAATAAAAAAATAATAAAAATAATCTTTATATTATGTCTGTTTCTAATTTGATATAAATATATTTTCCAGAACAGACAGGGGAGAGCCAGGTCAGGCAGAGAAGAGTCAGGACAGTCACAGGAAAACCAGAACAGGCACAAGACAGCAAGGACAGGCAGAGGAGAGGCAAGACTGGCAGACGACAGTCAGAACCGGATTTATTAAATAACTCGTAGATTTAGAAACACACAATTTTATTTTATTAAGTATAATACAAGTGATACTATACACTAAAAATAATGAATAAAGAATTGGTTATATCTGAAACACTGTTAAACTTCTTTTAACCTTCTTGTTTCATTCCTAAAATTCCATATCTCACACAAATCATTAATATGTAAGTCGAATTTTCGCTCTATCTGGCTTGTCATTGACTCGTATCACTTGTCAACTTGTGAATTCTTTCTTGAAACATGATTCAGCTGGTTCACCAATAACTTCAAGATGCATCTTTTCTATCTGTCTGACTTTTCGCCGACTCGTAATACTTGTCGACTTGTAAAGTTTGCCAAAAAATTGTCGATCTTGAAAGCAATATAAACTAAAATAAATCACCGACCGACTTTCAACTCCATCAGACTTGTCGTCGCCTCGTACTACTTGCTAACTTGTGAAATTTTACTGAAAAATTTGCAATCCCAGCAAGTAGTATAGCCCGAAATTTCTCAGACAAACTTTTACGTCTGACTTATCGTCGACTTTACTACTTGGTCACTTGCCGAATTTTGTCGAAAAATGTAAAAAGTAAATTCACTAGTATAAATCGATATATCTCAGAGCTTTTAGTATGAGCCATCATATATCAACTTGCAAGTACAAATTGAACCTTGAAATGGCCTTCAACACTTAAGTAGAGTAAACCAATAATATCTTAAACGAAGTTTTGATCTGTATGACTTGCCGCTGACTCGTATCACCTGCCTGATTGTGCGAGAGTGTACTAGCTGTTAGTAGATCGAATAAAACCGGTTCAAAGAACTTATAATTATGATACGCTCGTCAGGCATTTGTAAGGAACATGGAATGTTTTAAATTGAGCAAGATCAAAAAATTTCAACAATGTTATCGATGTAACAATTACTTTATTTGTCATTTGTATTGCACAACATAAACTTATATGATCCAATATTCATCAAATACAATTGTGTTTTTCTAAAACTACAAATGATATATTTAATAAATGTTGCCATGTTTGTCCTGTGTATGTCCTTACTGTATTGGCTGTCTGATCTGTTGTTGCTGTCCGGTCTCTCCTATGCTTGTTCTAGCTGTCCTGCTTTTTTGTATTTCTTGGCTAAACCCTGCATCACAAAAAGTGAAAATTAATTAACATATCACCTCAAGAAATTACACATTCAATAACTACTCTTGTATTACAATTGAAACCTTTTCTGCCTCAAAATAATTATATTTTTATCATAGAAAACTTTGACTAAAAATGTAAAAAAAACAATTGAAAAATAATGAATTCCATAAATTTCATACACTCCCTCAGAACAACCCCTTGCAATTCCACCAATAATACATTGGTGAAGTTAAACTTAATATCATATATATATTAAAATCACAAATAGAATTTTAAAAAATATAAAATCACAAATTTTATTTATACGACCAAATGGTGAAGCAATTCAAGACAGAAATCACAGGCATCAAGGATAAAATGTCTGCAAATAATATACAGCGCAAATACAACTCACCACTCGTAGCGGAAGATCATCAATCCTTCAATGGACATGATTCTAGGCCAAGGGACCGAGCCGTCTCTTAACTCAGCCCTATGCGCATCCCGAAAATCGATATTTTTGCAGAACTATCACCGAAGCGTAGCTACATTTATCTAAGAGTTTCTCTTTACTGCGGGCAGCACGCAATTTACATCTAGAACAACCTATCGCCATCTCCCATCTCTCCTTCGTCCTCCTATCGCTTATACCCCAAACCTGCAACCCTCTGGCAGCCTACGTGGCGTTTCACCCTAACTTACGGATGCAGCATAGGGAACGTGCGAAGGGCGATGCATTCTATGCACGTGATGTCATTTGGTGGATGACTAGGATTCGTGATATGTATCTAAGGAAGAAAAACCGTTTGCGAGACACTGGCCGTGGATGGCTCTCAACCTGAAAACTCCAGCACTCGAAATCTTTGCCTGGGTCGAGTTGTACTCAAGGACGTTTTATCTTGTGCTTAATTTTCTATCGTATTAACTTCGATTTTGGAATTTCATGATAATTTTGAGAAATTGATTTGTCTAGTTATTAATTTTGCGTTGAATTAATTACGTGTTTGGAATTTTATGATAATAGTAAGCTTCGTAATGTAATTCAATCTCTATTGAAGTAATTACAACTTTGCAATAGTTAGGTAATGAGTTTCAGTTTGCTGATAAAAATTGACATTGTAATTGTGATCATGAAAATGTAGGAATTGTATCCAATTCTTTAGTTCCTTTATAATAATTATATTTTATACATTATGAAGCGTATTTTTGTAATTTATCTTTAATGCGATTAAATTTTATTTTATGTACTCAGTCATTTTTTAAATGTATTTAGTTAGTTTATTTTTGAATTTAGAATTCGCTTAAATTCATTCTCAGCAAATTATAAAATAAGTACAGTATCATAGTTGCTATATCATAAAATCAGTATTATTAAATACAGACGTCAGGGGATTAAAATAGTTCGGAAAGGTTTTTACTCTTGTACGCTTTATCAATTTCAGTATTCGATAATTGCCAAAGTATATTATTCCGTTGAGAATTATTTAAAGAATTAAAGAGGAAGGTACTCGCGAGGAAAATTTCTGTTTGTTCCATAAAAGAATAGTCCACGCATTAAATTAAAATACTTGCTAAATGTTGTACTAATTGTATTAATATAGCGTAAATTAATTCGTATATGAATTAAGACATGGGATCATATTTTATTTTACCCCAAAAGTGAAATACTTTCGCCTGACATCGAAATAAAACAAAGTAAATTTAAGACAAAGTAATCAAATGGTGTAGAAACGAAGAAAAAATCGATTTAAGCACATGAATTATTTTATTCCTTTTAAATATTCATTGTACGAAAATTTAAAAAAAAAATGCAACATCGATCTAAATATATGTAGGTATGTAAAACACCATAATTCAAAGTGAATTATAGGGAATTAGTCGGAGTGCAATAGTAACGATTATGGTAACCCATAAAAGTAGTAAGAGAAGAAATCGATTTGAAAACGTTGCGAGAAAGCCTTGGGTCGAACACATCGAACGTTTCCTTTCTCTTTTATTGTCTACAGTTTACACGTTTACGATTATTTCATCTAAACAATTACAATAACGACAACATATTCTGAAAAGAAACTAAATGAGTCTCCATTCCTTGTACTTAACATTATTTTAACTTCTAATTTAATATAAACCAAATAATTTTTATCATAGAACAAATCATGAACGGATCGTTTAGCGATGCTTTCGCAAATTCTTATAGTTATTCTACAAATATTCATCATCATTTTTCGTTATTACACTGATATACTAATAGGAAACGATTATATTTTTATTACCTCAGACCCTAGCGCGAATTAGCTACTACTAAACAATATTTCTATCTAAAAAAAACAAACACATTTCAAAAGTAATAAATTTCGCAAAAACCTTGAAACCTTCTTCCATATCACCGTTATACAAATACATTGAAATACATAGAGATACTTTTAAAAGTCACGAAAATAACTATTGTTAATTAGACCATAAATATCGTTTATTTTTATTCGTACAGTGCTCCCATACTTCACAAATATCTAAAGATAATATTACTTTTCATTATAGTACGTGAACAGATAAAAAAAAATTCTAATAGAATATTTTTCACTCTGGCACCCCTGTAAATTCGCACGGCACTGTAATCGGCGTCGCGACGCAGAGAAGCACAGCTTCCACCGCCTCTTCATTTTCCCAGATCGATCCGACTGACTGACAAGCGGAATCATTAAGAGTTTTGGTGCTACAGTTTGCAATGCCAACGATACACGTAAAATGTCGCATCTGTGATAATTATTATGTCGGACAATCAAGAAGTACCATTCGACATGACAAACGGCCGGTTAAACGTGACTCGTTATCGATAATACGACAATTCTAGTACCGAAACTGACACTGTAGTGAGTAACGCTTTTTCCTAGTCTCTGATTCGTGAACATTGGGAAGGGAATGTACCCTGTATGTCCTAAAGGAAGGGACTATTACTATTTTCATTATTTGAGGATAATAATTTAGAGGTTGATGGCTGTAAAGAAAGATAACAAATACAGTGCGTGATGGTTACTTCCGACACGTTCGATAAAGAACGTTATCGTATTATATACGAATGATAAGGGAAACAAAATTTCTTAATTTTAATGTCAGTCAAAAGACGTGCTACCGGAAGTGCTGTGTTAACTTAATGACACTGTCTGCCTTGTTGCCTTGAGGTGTGTGAAGAATGAGTCGTGCACGGTTCGTGAAGTGCAGTTAAAAAGAACATTTTCGACAGTGGTAAAACCAGTTGTTACTGTTACTAGAAAAAAGGAGAGACAGAGATAACGATTGAGTGAGGTTTGACCACAAGTGTAACTGCATCGTTATCTGATATGTGGACGAGTTGGTTTGGAACAGGTATTGTTTTTGTAAACGTTAAGAATTAAATGCTGCTCGTTATTCATATATATATATCGTATTATTCAGACAAGTCAAGTATTTGAAATTTAATGACCAAAAATTTAATTTTTTTTCGTACATACATTTTTGAAATGTTCACAATTTAAAAAACATACACAATTTCGTACATACTTCTTTAAAAATTGAAGTTTGTTTAATTCAATGTAAATTGCCAAAAGTATCTTAAAGATTTTATTTCCGACTAAATGAAAATAGGAGAATAAAATTACTTTCAAATTACATTTACTTTCTAAATATAAATAAAAGTACTGAGAAACAATACAACACGTAATTTAGAAAGTGTAACAAAAGTTATACTCTAAGTTATCTAACTCTGCGAGAAATTGAACATTTTCATATTATAAAATAATTTCTAAAGTAGAAAAGATATGTTTTTAAAATATTAGTCCACAATTCTATAAGTCGTCAACGTTTATTTCTATTGTATCGGTCTTTGATATCTGAGCTCGGTGGATGACAATCGGAAACTAAGCACTTATTTCGTCGTTAAGCGTTTTTCTCGGGCAGGCATGCGTTGAAATCGAAAATACGTTCGGACGAAGGACGTCTATATTTGTTAAATGAATGGGAGCAAATGACTTATCAAGTGACTTCTTTTTGTGGGCCAATAATATTAGGTTTTGTCAGCATATTGGTTTGCATTTAGATCGAAGATGGCGCAATCAATCAAAGAGTTTTTGTGGCGCCCTCGCTCGAAAACTTGCAGTACTTATATTCTAAAGGTCGCAGCTATCTCTTTTTTTATTTTAAATTTAAATAATTGCACCTGGAAATATATTAGTAAACGTATTAACCTTTATACCCTCGCAAAAAATAGTTTCAAAACATCGTCAAGTGATATTTCATCTTCTTTTCCTTTACGGTTTTATTAATGTTATTTGTAGTTTATTATACTACATTTCACTGAAACTAAATCAAGTTAGAATGAAATTAAAAAGAAATCAAACATTATTCAGTGTCTGTAAACGGAGATTGTATTAAATTTCACCCGAGGAACGCCAGAGGGTTAATTAAATAAAGTTTTAGAAAATAAGAATTATTTTATTTACCATCTCCAATACTTCAATCACTTTTTTAAAGAATGCAATATAAAATGTGACATTATAAAAATCACTTTACGGTTTTAGAAGAAATTATTTCCTTTTAAAATACATCACAATATATGCTGATTACAATAAAGTTGTAGTCTTAATAAATTGAAACTTTTCACACATACCTTCAAACCTTTACCGTCCTGTATCTTGCTCAATTAAACACAGCTTTCTGTTGTAATTAACACTTTACCTATTGTATTTTCATTTTCGAATTTATCAATGATCTTATACCTTGACGTAAATATTTGTCAATACCTGCAATTATTCTTATTATAACTAAAAATAAGTAATTAACGATAGAATATTTTTCTGAATTACTTTTCCTTATTTGTTGAAAAAGTGGAAAAATAATTTGAGGCCAACGTTGCATGCTATCGTAAAAGTTGAGAGAGAATCGTAATATCTACAATTGCATCGTAGAAGATAACGATTGACATAGTTTAACTGCGCAGCGTACGCTTTACCCGCACGTACGCTCATAATAAGTACGAATATAATTTTTTCGAATCAATAAAATACACCTATTACATTTAATATAAATTGAATGGAAAATTAAACAACTTGTACATTTACAATAAATAATTGTAAAATATATAGCTGAACAGTAACCATTGAATTACAACTGAAGAAATTCATTGCAATGAAAAATAAAATTTCGAAACACCGATGAAATAAAGATACATTAAATACGAAGCATGCAAGTGTTAATAAAATGTATTAAGATTACGTCGTTTTATGTTACAGATTATATTCACAAAGTGAGTATGTCAAGGAGAAAAATTGGCAGTGACAAACAATTTGACAACGTGGATTATACACAGCTTACAGAAACCGATAATGGATTTGTTGATTCTCAAGTAGGTAAAATGTCATCGGTAGACATATTATTTCATCGTTATAATTAATAACATACTTAGAAATATTGCATATGTTGAGGAAAAATACATGTATTTGTCATTTCTTTTGAAATCTCGTAATCAAGGATAGATATAGGTTAATGGACAAAGATATTATATTCGTATAGATAAGTTAATTGCATCAACAAATATAATTAAAATTGTTATATTATTATCTAAACCATGTCATTAACTTACATTCTTAATATACATTGGACATCTTATAAAAAAATAATATTATTATACTTAAATATAATTATTATATATTTGGAATAATTACAAATACTTAATTCTTACAGTTTGTAAATCCACCTGTGAAGATACCATGGAAAGCTATTACATTGGCAGCTCTACTTTTCGTCGGAGGTACCATTATGCTTATTATAGGTAGCTTAATTGTGAGTGGACACATCGATTCCAAAGTAAGACTTATAAACGTAAAGAAACAATATATAATTATCAGAAGTCCGTGCAATAATCACCAAAAGAATGAACTTAATCATTAATTAACAAAATTCGTTTTATAATATGTAATACAGTTCATTAAACCGCTTGATGCAGAGTTCAATGACACATATGTGGTAAATTAAGTAAAATAGACATAAGTTATAATTATTTGCGATTTTTTTTCGCTCAAATTAATAGTCAGATTGTACATGGAAATCTTGTTTCTTCATTACGCACATACTTCTGATAATATCATCTATATATTAGTTTAGTGTACCATATAATCGATGCTTATTACGTATTTTCCAGTATTCAGATCGCATGTGGCCAGTAATCATTTTAGGAGTTTTGATGTTCATACCAGGAGCATATCACATGAGAGTAGCTATTTTAGCGTATCAGAAGGTTCCAGGTTATTCGTTTGATGATATTCCAGAATTTGATTAATCTGTTCGGAAGTAAACAGATTAGTGTAAGTACAGTAATTGTTCTGTCAGAAAATGTTAAAGAACACCGCGATACTGTCGCGTAGAACTTATTCTATGCTTCAGATATATTGTGAGTATTTTTTTAATTCTGTTAAACTTAATTATGAAAGTTCATAATGTGTTTATTTACCACTAGGCAACACTAGTGTAAAGTGTGATAATGCGACTAATTATTAAAATGCACAAGTGGCTTTAAATAGTACTGCAAATTATTTATTTACGATAGTATATAATATTGAAATAGGCTTCACATTAACACATTGAATGCCATGGAAGTCACCAATAACAGATGCTGTTAATCAATTCGGTATGGCACTCGCCCTCCGCGTAGCCTTACTCAGCTAAAATCAAGTGTAGTACAATATACCTTTCAAAGCTTGATTTACATTACAGGTGGTAACAACAAATTAAGAAACAATTAGCTGAATAGACACGCTACAATTGTGAATCAGCAAAAGTAAAAGATATATAGCTGTCGATTAACCCTTTGCGATCGGAGTCCCCGCAACGGGGACATTCTCAAATCGCCCACTGAAAGTAAGGAAAACTCCTGTCGAAGTAAGTCAATTGACAAGTTTGATCCAAATGGATAACGAACGTGTCAATGACGGCCGGAGACCTGATTAGTGTCGTTGTCGTCACGCTGGGCGTTGTGGGAGAAGTCCCACGACGTTATACTCAGACCTCTCGGGTACCGAACGTTTCATACGCTGAACGTGCGAAAGATGACTGCTGAGCAGCTAATTAACATGCCAGCCAATACATCGGCACTCTTCAGTTTCGGGTTGATTCCCCGCGATGAGCTGATGCAGTACTGGCTGGATCTCAAATCGTCGTAGAAGTCGGTGTCCCCGTAGCGGGGACATTCGTAAGTCGCCGTGGAAGTCAGCTTGTTAATTCGTTTACTAATGAACTTTAAAACTAAAACTTCATTTAATTGGTACAGTAATGTCAAATTGATTTCTACATATTAATTTTTTATTTGTACGTATTATAAGTAGTATTAAACGAAAAGTAACTGCGAAATGCTAAGTATGCTCCGACTTGCTGGTACTCCTAAGAGCGAAATCTGCCGACCGCAAAGGGTTAAGAGTTAAAGGGTCTCTTGACCATAGTTGACGATAATACCGAAGTGGTTACATTTAATGAAGTTACAAACAACCTTTAAATAATAATGTTCATGAATTTACTAATATAACAACATATTTAAATATGACTGTCAAAAAAATAAAGCACTTCTGAATATATAACTATTTTTACTATAAAGATATGATTTTTGTACATAAAATTTCCCTTCAATAGTATGGTGACACTAGAAAAATACGGGTGGCATTCAAAGTGTTAAACATGGTTTGTGAAAGTACTTAATAATATAGTTGTGTCTCAGAATATATCTTGTTCAAGGAAGAGTACTATTTTCTATTAAACTTAACAAATTAAATGCATTATCGAATATTTCCCGGAAATTGATTTGTTCTTTTAAATTCCTTTAAAGAATTTCATTGCAACTAAACATGGCTATGGTGTACATTCTATAAATAAGAATGATTTATTGTAAAAATTAATAATGGTTCTGATAAGAGGATCAGTAAGGTAAGAGACTAAACAAATATGACAAATAAAAATGAGCTCTTGCTGTAAAAAGTTTGAAAGTGTTTGTATTTACACATACTTATAATTATGTATATTATATTAGCAATTACGATATGCCTAAAAACATGTTATATGTTGTAAAAATTGTTCATAACTCCACAATATAGAAGTCATAGTCATATTATATCAAACATTTTAAAGATACTGTTGCACTCTGAGTATAATATAAAATGTCTATTTGTAAATTATATGTTTATAATCGATTAATTAAACTATGTCGAAATATATTACTTTACCGCTTACGGACTAACTAGTGCAAAGTGCAATCCTTCCCAATGTCCAGATGTTAAATAATTTTTCAGATTTGTACTGTTCAACTTGCATACGTTGCCTTTGCTCTTTTTCCCTACCAATTTGATAGGTGGATCGAATTTTTCTTGTAACACTCGTTCCAACTGCTGTTTGGTGTTTTTTAGTTTTGTATTATACTGTCCAAAATTTCCCTTATCTTGATATAGTTGCTCTTCCGAAGGAACCATCTGTAATTACATTCAATTAGCGTTATTACACACTTGTAAAGTATATTGAGAAATAACAGTTTCAGTTCTTAATTCACATTAAAGTATCATTTAACACTACATTTTCTTTATTTTTAACCCTTTATCTCAGTACATCACCTATAGGCGATCGGAAAGTACCGCTCTCTATAAGCGAAAGCGCCTAAATACGTAATTTATTTGTTTTAAACAAATGTATCAACACGTTTTCGTTTTTCGAGCTAACATAATGAATGGTTTTCGAGATATTTTTTTCCATCTAGATACTGCAATTTAGCACTATTGTTCCGCTGTGCGATCAAATGCAATCGCCCAATGTCATGACTGCTGCAGCTCGAGCACTAGATTCATTGCATTCTTAGACCCTCCACAGTCAAAGAATTAATCATTTCCGCAGTCATAGCTCTAAAAGAACACTTTTTTATTGACACAACTTACCTCAAAAATAACATACACCGAAAATTCCCTTGTTTTAACGCGATCTATACCATGTCCAATGTGTATTAAAAGTTGTTGAATGAGATCCAGGATCATAAGGTACATTTCTTCTTCTGTTAAGTCCATATTTACAAAAATACGGGTAACGGGGTAAAACTAGGACATTAAACAGGCAACATACGTTACATGTATTCTTTTTATGTAAAGCGTCGACTATGAAGATATTGATGAAACACATTTTATACAATTATAAATGAACGAAGTAGTTGATAAAAACAACTTTTGAGAAGATCTTTTAGGGTTATTTAAAAAGTAATAATCAACAAGTCATTTCGTGTACCTTAATCACACTATATATTCCCAAAGATACTGCAGATTGATATAGTTGTCGTGCTAACACCACATCACTATGGACTAATGTAGAGATGATAGCACGATAGGTGATTGTGTTTAATGTAAAGTTATACTTGTCCACGAGTCTTCCAACTGATAAAGTCAGTTCAGTCTGCTTTTGTGACAAAAACTTCGGAACCAACTTATGAATAAATCTCGTAAGATCTAGAAGAAAAAGAATCAATATAGCATTCATTTTGTATAAACATTTTAAATTCGACATGTGAAATGCATTGCCAGTGATACATTGGATACATATTTTAGTAACATGATCATATTTCATCCATATTTTGCACGTGTAATTGCAATGTCAAGAATAAAAACTATGTACTATTTAATTTCGTATTTCCTTTTGTATTGTAGCTCCTAATTTTATATATAGTATTCAACGTGATACTTGTTGGCAAATGAGTTTCACGTGTCTGTTTGAGACATTTACAAAATTGTTTTTCCCACCTATTGGATAAAAATTGCTCCATTGGTCATCAACTAAAAATTGGAAAAGAAAAAACGCGTGATCTATAGATTTTATACACAGCACATCTAACAGAAGAGTTATTACTCTTGCTCTGATGTAGTCGTCTTCCTCGTTACTTGGCACTAGCCATTTATTGCGATTTGTATAGATGATGTTACATTCTGCAAATATTATAGAGCATTGTTTTCTTATTAGGAAGTTAAGTTTTACATCATATACGCTAAATAAACAAGATATTAAAGTCGTGTAAAGTCAATATATCAATTAAGAATTGTATACAAATTATATTTCATATTTTATACATAAATTGCAAACTTACGTCTAAAACAATCCAATGCTTCGACGGGATGGTCATTAGCTAAGTAAATTTTTGCAAAGAGAATAATAACTATAGCATCAAAATTATGCAAGCATTTTTGTAGCTGTAATGATGTATTGATATCTTTAAGCAATCTATATGCAAGCACCCATAACTCTTCATCCGTTAAACGAATCAAAATACGAATGGCAACGTCAATCAGTATATTACGCAGTTCTACGGTTGTTCCAGTTTCAGCTGTGATATTTAAAAATAAAAGGCAAAGATAGGTACAATTAAGAATTAAAACAACACATTTATATTAACTTTTTGTATTTAGTTTCGTACAAATGTAACATCTAAATATAAATCTCTATGATCTATTGAAGTCATGTATAATAAATCATGAATGAGGAATGTTCTCTGAAATATACAGGCTGACCGCCTAACTGAATCACCTTACGAATTTTTCGTTCTAACACAAAATGTAAAAAAATGGAACGTAATTATAACATACATCAGTCCCATAAAACTGTTACTTTTGCAAAAAAAAATTTTTCGAATTTTGTGTTACAACGGAAATTTGTAAGGTGATAGAATTAGGTGGTTCGTTCTGTGTATATCTTACTCATTCAACGTGGCTTTAATCTAAGTATTACAATAAAAAATAAAAAATTCTCTGTATCCAAAAAGTAAATATTATTTAACAGTAGAACTACCGAAGAAGTCAAAAGACTGGTTCCTCATTTTTTCTAAAAAATTCTCGAAGTTAATACGGGAGCCGTAAAACAGATAAAACATAAATGACTGAATTAATCTTCTTTTCCACCATTTGATTTCTCGTTTTCTAAAGTGGCTAATTTAAAATATTTAAATAGAATACATTTAATGCCGGTAGTTCTAATGTTGAAAGTACCACTTGATTAAACGTTTATCCAATTATTTCTATTGTTACCTTCGCAATATTACAGCTTTCAAGCTTATGCTACACTTATAATAGGTAGACAATCAAATATGCACTTTTACGGATTGAGTAATAAAAGTTATAGATATAAACGGTGGAAATGTAAGACAATTCAAATACAAAGTTTAAAGGGGCCGCTTTTTACCAAAGAATTCGTTACCTGTAATTCGAATGATGTTACTTAAATGCAGCTGCGAATGCTCCACCTCGTGACATAATATATTGTAACAGGCACGAAGAAACAATGATTCCTCGTTTGGTTTACTTTTTCTAAGAACGCTGATAACATGATTATAGTCTTTACGTTGAAGACCTTTTTGAAGGGATTCTTTGTCCAAATAAAATTTCCAAAATCTTGCCTTGCTCAGTTCAGAGCACGGTTCTGATAAGTTCTCTAAAACATACGCACAACAACTTGAGTAACATTGTAATTAAGGTCTTGCGCTAAGTAAGACTAAATATGTTTTACTATAACATGTTTTATTATAAATATATATATATATGTTTTATTATAAATATGTACGACAACAGCTTCATTTGCAAAATGTAAATTAATAATTTAACACTATTTTTACAGCGGTTTCAGATATACCAGTTCTTTAGATATCTTTGTGCTTGGAACCAAATATTTTTCGAATAATTGTAAAACACTAATTTCTGTCTAATATATTTTTATTCGTGTAAAAGTGTCAAGAGACATCTCATGATAGAGATAGATACCGTCCGACAATTGAAAGATGGCTAGGAAGTGGCGGAATCTCTCATTTTCAAACGCCTATCCTGTCTCTTCGTTTTTGGAATCCTCAAACCCAATCTCCTAAAGTAAACACCCCCGGTAGTCATTACATTATCGTATCTCTACTTGTTTGACTCAATAAATGCGACATAGCTACTCCCTTTACGAACCCGACACGCATTCTTTCGCCTAGCCATCTTTAAGTTGTTGGGTTATATTTTAGATCCAGAAAGAGATTGAAGGAAGAACGTACTGTATAATTAATTTAACAACCATTATAGAGAATGGTCAAAAATTGTATAAAAGGAAAAGCGAATAAACTAGTGACAGTAACTTTAATAACAACTTTCAAAGGTGCCTTTTAACACCTTTTATAAAGTATAACATGCTTAAATTTCTGAACGATTTAAAAAGAATTTTCTTAAAATTGTCCTTGACAAAAAGAACTTATGTGAATGGATTAAATGTTATGTATATAAGAAAAGTATAGTGAGATTTTCTAGAAAGATACTGTAATTGAATTATTGAATTAATTACCTATTTCATGTAGTACAAAAGAATTATCATGATTATGATTATCATTATCCTTATCCTTATCAGTTGTACCCTCGTCATTGGCCTTAGGTATGGTCTGTGGTACCAGTTCGTTTTTCACATCATGTGTTGAACTAAGTTGTTCGCAGTTTTGCGACGATGGTTCAACTGTATTAACATCGTGAGATGCAATAATTGGTTGCATTATAACATTTCTATCTGGCTTGGGTTTCGACAAAATCCCAGTGAATGTCATTATCAAATTTTTATTTATGCCGTTATATTCTTCCACAACAAGGTTTTTAACAAGATTCTCATCTATATCTTGAGCATACTCTCTTCTTTGTAATACGCATTCTCGTAAAATGTCTTCAACAATACGTATCGCTGTATTTTTTCTCGTTATCAATATCACACATTTCACTGAATTCCAATATTCACCTCTTTTAGTGAATTCCTTAACACAACTCATGAGAAAATTTAACATTTGATAATTAGATGGAGTAATAAATGGAAGTAAGCGACTTATAATAGATTGTGAAGACATTCCTTTATAAAATAATTTAACAACAATATCCTTGAGAAATTCATTCGTTATATGGTAGTATCTATACATAATATCAAATATTTTTATAATGACTGCTTCATCAATTTTTGATAATGATAAGATTTTTTTACATAGTATTTCGGTGAAATACCGATACTGTTGTGACTCCACATAATTTAATACCAATTGCAAATCGTGTTGGAAATGCAATATTTTTGAAATTAGAATACCCAACTGTAAAACGAAAAAAAAACACTGTTAGTACGTGAACTTAATGCAATTCATTCCAAGAAATAACTCAAATAAATTAAAGGTAATATTGACGGACAAGCGGTTCGATGAGAAAAGAAATATCTGTAGAATCTTGAGTAAAAAATCCGATAAATTTTACGGATTCTTGATATCAATAATTTGATTAATCAATAATTAAATATAGCGTTATATATAATTTCAAATGTAAAAGTGCGCAATGGTAACCGTCTTTTTACAAATCTCAACCAGATATATTTATTCTGCGAGCTAGAAAGCTACAAACTTATAACTTACATACTTTATCTCTTAACCAATACACCGCGTTATGTGATACGTTAACAACATTAAGAAAGTTATACTTTGAGAAACGGCATAACTTTTCGTTAAAACTAAAATTCTCAGTATAGAAAACTTTTACTAAGAGAATTATAATGTAACGAATAATATACATACATTATGCTGAAATCGACAATTATTACGGCTGCAATTGCCAATCCTTAAACAGGAATGACAGAAGCCTAAAAAAAGTCTGCTGCAATTAAAAGCATTTGTTTCATTATTGTGTGCTCTGCCTAAAGCCACGGATTGTGTATCACTATTTACAGCAGCGGCTGTTTTATTAATGTTTCTTGAAATCAAAAGTTGCCTAGCATCTATTTGTGTTCTATGTATACTTGATGCATTAGTCTCTATATTATTTGCGTCATATACCCTTTCAAAGTCACAGTTCGTTTCTTCAATAAATCGTTTTAATCCTGCGTCACTCATATTATATACTTTATCAGTATCCGCTAATGGTTTTTTAGCTGGTAGAGAAGTCCTCTCTTCACTGTAAAATAATATTACTTCGGTAAAATGGGTTAATACTCTTTATATTAGAAAAACAATAATTTTGAGGAGTTTCGTACCCATAGCTCACTTTACACATCGTATAAAAAAAATAAATTAATAATTTACTTACTCTTCTAATGAAGAAAGATCCGTAAATAACGAAATACAATCATCGTCTTCATCGGAACTATCATCCACATTATTATTTAAATTACTCGATGTTACATTGTTGATAACTTTAGTTTCTTCGCTGCTAGATAAGGAAGTACCTAAAATATTAGATCTATGTTCGTTTTGAAGTACGGTATCTTTTCCCTGGCTAGCATTTGAATTACTTTCGATGGTCGTTTGTTCTATTTTACTTTCCGTAATATTTAATGGGAATAAAAATACATCCTTCTCCTGCTCTAGTTTTGTAGTTTGCCAAGCATTGGTTTCGTCATTTTCTATCATTGGCATATGTAAATTAGCGATTTTTTCATTGTTATTTGTATCATTGTGTGCACAATGATCGTGCTTATATTGTATATCTAATTCGAACTTTTCACTCTTATAATTCAATCCTGATACATTTTTAGCAGAGTCTACATTATGTGCAATATTTATGTTATTTAACATATCAGTGTCTTCTCCATTAATTTCTTGCGATTTTTCGTTGTGTATTCTTTCAGACTTGCTCACCGATGATTTAGGGACTGGAATGTTTAATTCAGATATTGTAGAAGTATTCTTCTCTGTTAGCCTAAGCTCAGAGGCACAAGTGGCATCAGTCTTTATAATTGAAGATGTGAGAACCTCGAATGTTGTGTCTTCGATGAAATCTTTTTCAGGACGTTGAAATTTCTTTGTTACAAATTTAGCGCTCTGAATATCAGTTTGGCTGCTGTATTGAGGTTTATACTTTTCTATTTGCATTAAATCTGAAGTGATATATGACGTTTTTATTGTACCTTTAGGAAGAATACTATCAGTAGTAATTTTCGGTAATCTTTTCTCACTTTTAATTTTCTTAACTGATGGAGTATTTGGTAAAAATTTTGAAGTCTTATCGCTGCTTCCTGTATCCTGTACAAATGATGACTTTTTATCTATTCTATTACACACATCTCTTTTATCATTTTTTATATTGTTAAATGTATGTGTGTTCTTATATGTTCCACTTGGTGTGCTGTCTAATTTGTTGAGACCTTGTTTGTTGTCACACGAAATGTTACATATAACATCAATTTTTTTCTCTCCATATTCAATTTTTCTCCTTTTATTATCATTCGCATTTGCAACTTCATTAATATGATCTATCTGCTGCAAACTAGTTTTAATGTTCTCTGCTGTAACATCTTTAAATTGACAGTCGCTATTATCAAAGCTATTCTGGATATAATTTAAGTCTGTTCTCCGTCTTTGTGAGAAAACCATCTCGGATTTTGTACTGTTCTTACTCGGTGAACTGTACTTATCATTGCAAATCGAATAGATCGAACGTTTTTGTGTTTTATCTCTGCTGTTATTTAAGACATTGCAACAAAATCCAAGTGGCTCTTTAGCTGGCAAACAACTATTTGAAATTCTATCAGGCGATTTGTACTGGCTGTCCTCTGGTTTGGCTTCTTTTGTTGTACCTTTTTAAATATTAGTGTTAATGTTATTAAAAAAATTAAAGGAAAAATCTACATCTATAAAAGTTATTCATATTCATATTATATATTCTTTAATAGAAATAGGGAAAAAGAATTGATTATTGTTTTATAAAAGAGCAGATGTAGTACTGAATATAATTCACATACTTACTATTTATACTTGATCTATCGGATTCTGTATCACTGGCAATTAATGATACATGTCTTTTCTTCGCAGACCTTTTGTTAGAGAAACACAATGATGAACTACTTGATGAACTACTTGATGAACTACTTGATGAACTACTTGATGAACTACTTGATGGTCTACTTGTTGAACTACTAGATGTTAATATATTGTCATCAGAGTATTGTGCATAGTTTCCACTTGCAGATGGTTCATTTGCTTCACGGAGTGACTCTTGCCATAATTTTGTTCGATGATATTTGAAATTATCAATTTCAGTGTCAGAAAGATTATCAAGTTTTTCTAATTTATTTCTCGTAACTGCAGCATTTAAAGAATCATTGCATCCCTTAGAACTTAATATTTCAGTATCATCCGATTCAGCAGTGAAAACTAGTTTACGTTTAACTCCTTTCTGTTTACATCCACTTGGATAATAGTTCCAATGAATTGGAGTAACACCTTCTGCAGCATTACTTTTACTCAGTTGCATCGATAAGTCTATCTTCTCTAGACAGACTTTTACATCTTTCAATTTATATCTTTTCTGCATTGCTTTCCCACTCTGATCTCTAGAATTATTGTCATCTTCAACTGCATCATTGTTTCTATTTGCCAATGTCATGTACAATTCTTGATTCTTTGACTTTAAAAACTGCACTTTATGTGACAAGTTTTCTACTACTACAATAGGTTCCTTTGGACCCAAAACATGTTTAAATCGCTCCTTTATTGACTTTATAATATCATTTGCACTTTGAGTTTTGACCTTAGTCCTTCTCTTTTTCACTTTGCCCCATTTTAATAATTTTCTTTTGCGTCTAACGACTGATGGTTTTCCAGTTTTTTTCATTTTTTATATATATTTGATACTTATGCCATTGATTATAAAGTTTGAAACAATTTTTTTCCCTCTACTTGGATTTTTACTGTTGAAATAAATATAATAGTAGTTAGTGTCACAGAGCTCAATGGAGAAATCTTGTCATCAAGAAATGGGACAGCACTTATTTGTCCACAGTGGTGAGATACAACAGGTCTTTTCAACAATGACTATAAATAATGCAGTGAGTATGTATGAGTCTGAAGTGGTTAAACATTTAATAAAAAAAAAAAAGTCTCATAATATGGCATAGTTGTAATAACCAAATTCCTTCGGGATTTGAGAAATAAACATGCACATAGAATGTATGTAAGCTTTATAATTGATAACATTTAAATAATAATTATAAACTAGTGCTACGTAATTTTAAGAGAAAGTAATACCTTTGGTACATACTGGAATAAGATACAAAAAATTATTTTAAGAAACTAATATTCTACATTTGAGAAAGTGTAATGTTTTATCCAAAATAATCAAATATTTCCAATTTCGTCACAAGTCTTCATACAATAATACTTTTACATAATTCGAAATAACAAAGAAGCAAAAAATTTTATAACCACTTTTAGTTATTCAAAATTAAGTGCATATAGCTATAATGCAGATAAATTAGAAAAGAACGTGTTTTTTTTAAACACATTACTTATCAGCAGCTTATTAACAAACTTTACATTGTCAGCGTTTGTCAATTGGTTGATTACCGATCGTCTTTTTTTAGGGCCGCTAACGGCAGTAAGAACAAAATTGTTGAAAACTTTCACATTTTATTATTAATAGTAATATGTCTTTGCTGTCGTTTCTTGAAGCTCGTTATAAAAATTTTATCCCACGAAAAAGTAAAATAAAACCTATATATATTTACGTGAAATTACAGTTAAGGGTTACAGATTACAAGTCAGCTAGAATGTTATTTGGATACTTTACAGCCGATAAATAATGTGTTAAAACAATTTTGTTATTCTTATTTATAAAATTGATTGCATGATGTAAAAAAAATTGCAATATTCTTACCAATATTTTTTCAAATTCCAAGTGAGTAATGTGTCCTAATATTAAAGCAATCGATTTTCATGTAGATTTGCACCCTTCAAGCGGAAGTCATCTGTGAAAAATCTTATTGCTGTTTTTCGTTGTCAAATACTTGTTCTTCGTACATAAATTCTGCGCGCTACACGTTTCCCCGCGAAGATATTCAAGCCTTTTAGAAAACTGCGAGAATCGCAAGCGGACGCATCGAGAAATCGATTATATCGAATGACAGTGATGGAAGTAGAACTATCGTGTCCTCTGGTGGTTCAACGATGAAATTTAATTACTATAGAAGTAACTATTGGCCACCGATAAGGAAATTCTGTTCAGTAGTACAAATTCGACCCGCCACAGATTTTAACATAATAGTACAGACATTTTCAATTTCAATGTTTTCCGAAAATACACTTAAAGGAACGTCCCTTTTTTACATATACAATTGTAAGAATTTAATCGATATATGAGCATGTAACTGCACTTCTCAGAATCATTCCGGTACCATCCCGTTTGGAACCAGATAATAAAGAACTTTCAGAAATGTAGTCGTAGCTTCACAAATTTGAATATTTTTTCACAAACTTTGCACACACTTCGAGAAATGATAATATTCGTAAATAATTTCTCGCACATCAACATAGTTTGGGAAACTATTGTAAATTCACCGAAATCTCTATACTTCGTAATGCTTTATGACAGGTCTTCACGTGTAGTTCTCGCGCTATGTACTCTGGAAAGAATGCCGCCTACTTCTTCCAACCGTACTTCTTAAAAACATTTGAAAAGCACGTGGTGGCACATTGGGGAGACCTTCGTATTAACGCTTAACACTTAGCCAACTGCCGTAAGGTATAAGTCGCCAATGCAATGAAGTCACTCGGCTAGGGCTAAGGTGAGATTATTTTCGCCCCGCCTATTTTTACAACCTGAGCTCGACGAATGACAAGCGAAAACTAAACACCTATTGCATCGTTAAGCGCTTTTTCGCCCAATCATACGTCAGAATCGAAAATACGTGAATACATGAGATGTCTCTATCCGTTGGGCAAATCAGAGTAAGCTAATTAACACGTTAAGCACCACACCGGTCCTCAAGGACCGGTCGTTGACTTTTCGTTTATGTTGATGCTGATCAATGAAAATCAACGATTAGTTTTTCCCTAAGCTACGTTGTCGCACTTGGCCAATACATAATTAATGTAATTTATTAAAACTACTAATGTAGTTTACTGAAACAAATAGAAAGATATCTTTCTTAACCTGTTAACCGGGGAATTAATTTTTGTTCAACTTGTTTCAAATTGGAATATTTTTTTTTTACAGTGAGAAGTAATATCATTACATCTAAAGTACTACGTCAGGATTAAACGGATACGAACGACATAAAATGTAATGCGTTCAACATATTACGTTTAAAAATTTTAAGGAAGACAAAATCGACAAGCTTACTGGAGTTTTCTTTCAGATATGACGAAATTATACGTCACGCCCGGTTAACAGGTTAATAAAAGGTCTAAATGTAAAGGGTAGAACCGGTCTCTAGGAACGAGCGTAGCGCTTAACATATTCAGTGACTTCTTTTAGTGGGTCAATGATATCCGTTGTGTGAATTAAAGCAAACCACTTATCGAGTGACTTCTTTCGGGGGGCCAATGATAGCAATGGGGAGATTTCCCTGTTCGATCAACAACTATGTATACACATTTAAAACGATAGTAAATGTATAGCGATATTTATGATCCAGCTTAATATAACGTTAAATGTAGATAAATTATCGCGGAAAGTGAAAGAGAGAGAGAGTGAAATAGGGAGAAAGAGAGAGAGAGAGAGAGAGAGAGAGAGAGAGAGATATCAGTACAAGAGAATTGCGAATGTGATCGCGTACTTAGGATGAGCGAATCATCATTGAAAATTAGAATGCTAAATGTATCGGATAGTTAGTTTTTGACGAACGAGATGCAAAAGGTAAGCGTGAACGAGGTATGCACAGAGAAGCGAAAAAGAGTTGCGAAAAGGCGAGCAATCGAGGTGGATGCAAGAGTCCGTACGGAAATGAAAAAAGTATATAATACAAATTTATTTTTATTTATATTATTCCTACATTATTTTTTTACTTTAGAACTACCAAGGCAATCAGAATGACTTAGTCCTCATTTCCTTAGAAAATTCTCCAAACTTACAAAGGTGATATACAACCCACATTCCACGTCCATCTTTAAAAAAAACATAAATTACTTCACTGATCATCTTCTTTGCCACTTCATTCCGCCAGATTTCAAGTACTTATTTTATATATTTAATTATACAAAATTTAATGCTGGTACTCATACGTATGGTATTATTATCAATGCGTTTCTTTCCTGCAGTAATATCCCTCTGCGTCTAGGCAGATTGGTAAGACTATATGTACCACTTTATCGATGACTTTCTCTACCGAATGATTGGAGGGAAATCGCGAATAGTTGTATATTTAACCGTTAAAATTTCAATCAGTTTTGATAAAACTAGATTTACAAGGACGTTTCCCACCGTTTTCCGTGAGTTTCAGACCAAGAAACAACAAGTGTCCCACAGATGGTACAAAAGTCGAAATGTCCGGACCGTTCGATCGCTCGGACCCGGGCGAAGAATAAAACAATTAAACGGACACGTGCATTGAGGCTCTCATAATAAGGGTTTCACTCAGGGGTTGAAAACCGTTATAATATTGCTTTCGGTTCTTGCAAGAGTTACAAGAACCAACAAATGTCATAAGTAGACTCCGGATGTTTATGCATTTATGACAAAATGAATATGGCTAAAATACACAAAACGAACATAATATAAAAATATATCCGAAATATCCAAAGTATGGTATTCGTTGTAACATTTATCGAGTGCAACAAATCCCTAAATAGGTTCCTTGTCTTCACTGCATTTGTTGAATTTGAAATTTGCATAAACATCCGGAGTCTAGTCATAAGTATTACAGATATTCGGATTTGTTTTCGATTTCGATATTATATCGGTTCCATATTGATTCTATTACTACTATTTTTCGATTCGTAAATCGATTTCAATTCCGGTTCTTCAAATTTCAAAATCCGCAATGTATTAGACCCGTGCCGATTCTGCAATGCTGCAACTTACATTTTTTGGATCTTATTTCGATTACTAGTTCTACATATATGCATACAACAACAGATATTTATCTACGGCTTACTGTACAAATGTTGTACGTCTACATTTAGTGTTTATAAAAAGTATTTACTGAAATAATAAATTTCTAGTACCGACATCTTCTAGTTGCGCATCTTACGCTTGTAGCGGGCAGATCTGAGAAAGTTTTTACAAAGTGATACATTTGGCGAGCAAGAGATTTATATACATATATGGTTCATGATTTTGAACGCGTAGTAGTCGTGATATGCTTTTGTTTTTATAAACGCCGGCTCAGAGAAATCAATTTTATTTCAATCTTCCTGAAGAGCATAAGTAACTTTGAGAATGATTCACGATATACTAACTGTAAGATTAAATTACGACAAAGTTATACAAAATTAACATTGCGATTCTTAGGGACACATATTATTTATTATATATGCACGTAGAACCGAACAATAAGCAATACGTGAACAAACGGCTATAGTACTGATACAGAACCGATATGCAGAAACAAAACCGAAACCGATATAAATTCGATATATAGTTGCAATATTTTTTCGGCTCTCGTAACTGTTTTAGTCAGTTATTTTCGATACCGTTTCAATCCCTGGGTTCACTGACATCAGTTTGCTCTAAATTAGCGGTCGCCAAATTTTTGACCTCACGGAACAGTAAATTCATAATTTAAATCCCGCGGACCACTAATAGGATTTTTTAAGTGTTAAATATATTTATAAAAAAAAATGTGACCTAAGAACACATCAAATGTATTGTTATGAATTGAATTATGTTTTGATGCATCTTAACCCTAGATCACTAACCTTATTTTTCGACGCTTAACAATAACCTTCGTTTCTTCGACTACGGTGTTTACAAAAGGGGTTAAAGGGTATTATTTAAATAAAATTTAAACATGTTTTTTTCTATTATTAAAGATAGGTATTTATTTATTACGATACGTTAACTAATATGGCATACTTATTAAATCCGCGTCGTCGAATCGACGAAGGTTAGTGATCTAGGGTTAAAACGTAACTTAACGTGATGAGTAAGTATATTCCACATTTTTCTGGGGACCAGCGAAATTTTCTCGCGGACCACCACTTTGGCGACCACTGCTCTAAATTGTTTCTAGTTTTCCATGAGAATTCCTTCATCGCGAAAATCGATGGAAAAGTCGTCCCGAATTAAAAATAAGTGTACCCTAATCCAGTCGACCGCCAGAATTTCTTGCCAGAGTGAAGGTTTATGACTCTATTGTTCCGTTAGTCGGCAATGGTCGATGGAATACTCTCGCACTTTTCCAATTAAAGACTCGTAATAAAACAGGTAAAGCGAGGCACTTAATTCTTCAATACCCGCTCAATACTCTTTATTCACTGGTACGCATATGGCTGCCACATGTCGGACTAACAGTTTCAAAAAGTGCAGTACCCATAAACAAAAGAACAGACTTTCGCTTTTTTCCAAACTCCTCCATCTACCTCGATATCGCCTTTGTTTTCGTTGACCATTTAAACACCGATTTCTATGAAAATTACCTGAGAGATAGAGTCCTGAAGAAATATTTGACACGTGTTTTCGTTATCCATTCCTATTTGCATAAAGGTGGTGAAAATGACTACCTGTAGAACGAAATCCTTCAATGTAATTTTTCAGCGGCTAGTAAAACGTCAATGACCTGTGATTGACTTCAGGTTCTTTTAAGGGCTGTCCTGAGGTGAAGAACATAAATACATGTGTGTTTCATACTACCTGAATGACCCCGTCACCCATATTTGACATTTGTGCAGTAGACCTGTATTTTAAACTGGTGGATATAACGCTTGGGCCAATAAGGGTAATTCATGTATTTATTTTCTTTGTGTGGCTATCCCAAGCAGCTGGCTTACTAATCGGAAAGCCAATCTCGCAATTTTAATTTTAATATTAATCTATAGGAAAGCGATTTATTTCTGACCTATTATTCCTGTCATTCAATTAACCTGTGGAGTCACTTTACAATGAGTTGTTGTAAAAAAAATTTGACCTTAGTTTGCAATCCTTTTGCGAGTTTTGTAGCTCGTTTTTTTTGTAAAGGTCCACTGATCTAAAGTTGTAGAACAGTGGTGGCGAACCTATGACCCGTGGGTCAGACACTGACCCACTTATGCTTTTTAAATGACCCACGCGTCGATTTTATATAATAAAAGAGAGAACAGACAATAAGAAATACTAAAAAAGTAAAGTATATATATTCAATGTCGAATTTATAAGAAATATTTCCGATTGAGAACCAAAAAAAGTAGTTTTTAAGCATCCTCCCCTCCTCCTTTCCAAGTTATGCCATTGACTCGGTAACCCACAAAGTATTACTTAAAAAAATAATGAACAACATTTTACCTACGCCTCAAAAAGATTCGTCATCACTGCTGCAGATGATATGAAGTTAAACGTTTAGAGCAGTGGTAGCGAACCTATGACCCGCGGGTCAAATCTATAATGTCTATAATGTCGAATTTATAAAACAATGTTTCCCAGTAGACACTGGCTAACTGGCAAGCAAAAAAAGTGACCCGCGCTAGTACTTAAAAAAATATTGAGCAAAATTTGACCCACTTCTCAAAAAGGTTCGCCATCACTGGTGTAGAACAACAATTGGTGCTTTGTGACGAATCATTCAACGAATCATCGATAATCGTTGATACTTCAAATTTATCATTTATTGAATAAATTAATAGCAAAGATTATCTCATTTTAAATTGACCTAGTGTGGATGGATGCATGGATCTGTATTTGAATTTATTTATTATATTTCATTATCTTTTTCCTCGATGTTTCCATGTTTCATTTCAATTTAAAAAAAAAAAGGAAATGGTAATGTATGAGAGAAGAAAGAAGTGTAGAACGTAAAACTCGTCGTATACATTGAGAGAAAACTGGGCACTTCATGATGTCATTAGACAGAACACTTTCGAACCTTTTTAGTTCGGAATAAAATACTGCCTTCAATTATATGTGAGAAGAGACAGAAGTGTAAAGGACAAAACTCTTCAGTGCAGCACCTCTCGTCTTCGAGTCTTTCCAACCATTGTAAAAACCTTGTCTGGAAAATATCAAGAAGACTTTCTCCTCGAACTTTGGGTGGTCGGTTCTTACCCCATCCTTATTTATGAGCCCTTTGACACCCGGGTGACGACGAAGTATTTTACATGTGCAACTTTTATTAACATGTTGAACGCCACCGGTGCAGAGTGGAACGAAATGGCTAACATTTACCTCGTTACGTTCTGTACTTTCTTATCTTCATTTTGATTATATTAGGTTGTTCGGAAAGTAATTTCGTTTTTTCCCGACGGAGGACATAATTATATTTTTTTCACAATTAACTTCACACTTAATTCGCATTGCTATTATATATTTTGACAGTTGATATAGCAACGCTTGTTTGTGAAAAAATTTGTTTAATTTTACACAATAGTTTTTCTTTGGTGCTCTATTAAAGATGGAAAGTCGAAAGCAGCATTTTCGCCATATTTGACTTTTTTACTATGGAAACGGTAAAAATGCTGTTCAAGCAAGAAACAAATTATTCGATTTTTATGGGGAAGACGCATTAACATAACGCCAGTGCCAAAACTGGATTACAAAATTTTTTGAACGGCAAAACCTTTACTTCGAATGAGGACGTCAAAAAAGGCTTTGATTTTTTTGTCAGCAAAGATCAAAACTTTTATGAACGTCGAATCATACTACTGCCAGAAAGATGACAAAAGGTATTAGAACAAAATGGATAATATATAATTCAGTGACATAGTTATGGATTACAAGAAAATCGTCTTTCATTCTCACCGAAAAAAACGAAATTACTTTCCGAACAACCCAATACAATGAAAATAGAAATGACTGTAAAAGTTATAACCCCTTACGCAAATTAAGAGTAATCCGTCGAGTTAAGACTACAAAACGGAAAAATTAAATGTTGATAAGCCTTCAAATTAATAACGAAAGAATAAGTCATTCTTTAACCCTTTACCTTACAATGACGTGCGGCGCACGTGATGCAATAAATGGAATACGAAATTTTGAAGTTTTCCAATAACTATTAATCTAGTTAAGATAAATAAAAATATCATTCAGTCACGAGACCCCCAAATTGTTTCTATAATACTAATATTGCAGTCAATTATACGAAGTGTAAAAAAAACAGAGGAATTTTTATTTCTAAAAATAATTTTGAATTATTACGCATGTTGTCAAAGCAGAAATCGTATACTAGATGTAAAAAACCACAGAGGAATTTTTATTTCTAACAATAATTTGGAATTATTACGCATCTTGTCAAAGTAGAAGTTATAAAGGAAGGGATTGATTGCCTTCATTCGCAGTCGGGAAACTAATAAGTAAATATATTCGATAAAATAACACAACATACAGCTATGCCAGTAATTACTTTAACACTGAAAATCAAGAGGAATTTACTTTCCAATTTTATCATTTCCTTGATAAATCTGTTCCAATATCGAGCATCATAAAACAATTGCATGTGAATGATTTCATTGGCAATACATTTCAAATATTTTCTCCATTCAATTTCTTCGGTGTAAGGAAGATGTTATTGGAAATATTAATCGGAGATATGGTGAGAAAAATAAACTGTATGATTCTCGCACGTAGAACATATTATTTCCACGAATACACGAAAAATGTAAAAAGCAGTCTTTTTCGCAAAGAAATCAGTTTTATCTGTGAAAGGTTGTAAATTTAATTCTCAAGCGGATGATCAATAAATGTCAGTCTATCTTTTATGGTTTGTATTCGTAAACGCTGTTGTCGAGATTGTAAAAAGCCATCTGTTCATCTATCCAGTCACGAGCGAAAGCAATATTTGCATAAACGCCCGGAATTTGATTTTCACCGCAACCAATACCCCATGCTACGATGCCAGCTTGAACGTATCTGGTTGGGTCCTTTTTAAGTGGACACACCAATGGGCTTCCTCCGTCACCCTGTAAAAAGAAATGTACAATAATAAACTTTTTTTTCTGTAATTATTATGATTGGTCTTATTGACAGTGCCTACTATGATTGGATTGTTACTTGTGGATTTTTATTCATCCTATTTCTTATTCATATATTAGAACTATTGATGTTAAATCTATTATATTTTAATGTATTAACAATTTTGAATGCCACCGATATTTCGGTAGTTTCATCACGTTCACTGAAGTAAAACTTTTTCTATTAAAAACACATCTTTGTAAAGCAGAAATCTTAAAGACAGAGATAAATATATTGCCAACAGGACTTTGACTTTTTAATATCAATGTTTACAAATGGAATAACGTAGAAAATTAGGATATATTACAATTTAACAATTATGTTTTTCATTGATTTCAATGACGCCGGTCACCGATGCCCCCGTGGCATTCAACGTGTTAAATAAGTACTTTGAAGAAACTGAAATTAAGTGGTGGAAAAAATGATCGATTCGATAGTATGAGTTTTTTTGACATGGACGTAGAATATCTATTCTTTGACTTTCCTGCAAAATTGCAGAATTTTTGGAAAAAATTGTGTACCAGTCATTTTGTCCGACACTGTTTTCAGTGTATATAGTAGGCAACAAATATAATCAAGCAACTTTATCGTACAATTTCCTCTCTCTCTATTCATACGTATTAATAGAATAAATTAATTAACACTAAATTCACGCAGCCAATTTAGCTCATTCAAAATTTGATTACTATATATATAATATATAGGTTGGTTAATTTTTTAATAATAAACTTTTCATTTAAATTGATTTGGAATTATTTTCTTTGCAAAAAACTTCAATTCTCCTGTATGAGTCCAATTCACTTCAGAAAAATAGGTATATAAACATCCGTAAGTCTAGTGTTAATATTGAATGCATTTTAAAGGGAGTAGAGATCCTTCTTATAACGGACATTAAGTAAATTTGAGAAATTATATTTTCTTTTGTACTCTGCTCTATCTTAGATAACACGGACCATTACTCTAATATGTCATTTAATGATGATTAGTTACATAAGCAAATCAAAACATATCTCATATACGATATTATTAAATTGCATGCAATAGAAGGTTTTATTGGGTTGGTAAGAAAGTAATTTCGGTTTTGTAGTGTGAAATGGAACTTAATTTTTTTTAACAAAGAATTTTTTCGATGACCTTTACTCGATGACCTTTTGCCATCGTTTTGACAAATTTGTGATTCAGTTTTTATAGCAATACTGGCCCATATCAACAAAAAACCCAATGCAATTTTAGGCTGTCATCGCCATTGAAAGTTTTACCATTCAAAAAGTTTTGCAAGCTGAAAAATAAATGGTAATCTCATGGTGTCATATCAGGGCTACATGGAGGCTGTGACATTACTTCCCAACCAAGCATGGATTTTGCAAAAAATAAAAAAGTAAAACATATCAGAAATGTTCGTTTTTCACTCTATGTTAAAATTCTCCTAAACAAACAATTACAAACAAAATAAAGCGCAATTTGTTTCTAAGCCAAGTCAAAAGATTCACAACTTTCGATTGTTAGAAGAAAAAAATCATAACATTGTCAGAAATCATTGAGAACAAACGTAACGCTGGCTCTCATGAAAAACCGAAATTACTTTGTTGCTGACCCATCAATTAAGTTTATTTTGCAAGTGGTAAGAGTCATTTTACCGTATTGAAAAATGGTGATTTTTTATGAATATACGAAATTATTTACATGCACAAAAATATAAATATTCAAGTCTAAGTAAATCTTCTCGAAAACTGACATGAATATTTTTAACTACGTTAAAGCCCAAATGTTACAATATTTCCATTCAAGAAAACAATGATGTATGCCACGTCCAAAATAAAAGGCTTAATTTCACTTATATCGCGGATATCAACGGTTTAGCGTTGATTAAAGAACGCAACGAAATCAGGAACGTACGAAACAGCGATAAGAATATGATGAATGACAATTGATAAGAATAATATTAGCTGAAAGTAGAACAGGAAAGGCGTTAATATCATTGGTTTATAAATTGTTTATAAATTGAGTTACATAAAAGTCAGCAGATGTGTGAACTTTGCGAACCCTCCGACTAAATCTCGAATGCTATAGACTGAAATTTCTGTATCTTTGTGAACCAATAACGAGTACTTATTGTTAGACAACTTTGTAATTACGAAAACAAAAAAACAGTCAACGCCAGAATATTAACTAAAACCTAATTTTCAAAATAACTTGCTAAAACTTAAATAACTTAAGTTCAGTCATGCAATCCCAACGGAAAGGAAATGTTGCAAAAAGTTAAATTGGAATACTTTAAAGAAAAAGTTGTCGCAGCTGTTTTTCCATGTTAGAGGAGACAATAGCTTGCCGAATATATTGCAAATAAATAAATAAATTATCAGATAAAGGAAAAAGGTTTGATAAAGAATCATACCTTGCAAGTATCTTTGCCAGTCTCTCCGCCTGCACAAATGAAACTTTCATCAAGAAGGAAGTATTTTCCTAATCTTGTAGTCCTTAGACTGGCTTCGCAGGAATCACGCGGTACAACGGGCAACTCTACTTCTTTCAAGATCACTTGATAGTGGCCTTCTTTGCCTGCAATAAAAAAAAGATCATGTTAGACAATTAATAATTTATATTTATTCATTTTTGCAGCTTGTGAAAAATCCTTTTGTATATAAAGAAAACAAACTACGATGTATTAACACTAGATCTACCAAGATGGTCAAAATGACTTGTACTGAATTTATTAAAAATATTGCTGAAATTTTTAGTGCAATATCCAGTTTCATTTTCAATATCTTCCTTGTAAGACGTGATAGACTAAATCGATTTAATTTCTTGAGCATTTCTTCTTTTTCTTTTGAGATATTTATTTAATATCTTTGAGTATACTGAATTAATAGTCGGTAGTTCTGGTGTTAAATTTTAGCCTCTGCGTCAATGACGACATTAAGCTATAATGGTAATTAACTATGGCTTATTAAAGCTATCAGAATTTTCACATTTTTCATTGTATCGTTGATCAAGAAAATTATAGGTTTGACGAAAATTAAGCACATTATCCGCGCTATACAAAATGATACAGGACAATAAAAAATATGAGTTGCATTAATATTTTACTATTTATTAATGTATAGTAATTAAGCTATGATAATTATCAAGAAGTAGTACCTAAATAATGTAGCGTATTTACCGAGATACAGCAATTAAGATATAGTATTTATTAAAATGTAATAATTTAGGTATAATACTAAATCATATAATAGCGTTGTTCAATATTTAGAAAAATATAAAATTTAATATTTTCATCTCTATTTCATACGCCAAGAAATTTCCTATGCCAATATTTTAGCGTAAAATCGAGTCAGAAACTTGTTATTCCTGGCATTCGTCCTGTCATGTGATGGAACAGGCGGCAGAAGTTAAACGCAAAAAATGTTTACCTTTTTTCAGCGAAATACAAATCTCCATTACCGCGTTAAGGAACAAACGATTTTTGTATAACAGAATATCACATAATTTCCGAAGTTTTGAGAAAACAGAAAAAAAAGCTTCTTAATAATTAAGTTTAAAAATTCGTCCCTGAAGAAGTGTCGGTAAAACACTGAAACTACCGTCGACATATCTACTAAAATTTAGATATACTTAACCGCTACTTTAAAAAAACGTGAAATGAAGAGTTGAAAAATATGATAAATTAACTAATTTAAGTTTTATATGATATAAATGGAATATTTACTTCATGACTGCCCTATTAATTTAGATAATTTTTAGAAAAAATTTGGAACCGATCTCTCGATCGGCTTGGTAGGTTTGGTGTTAACACTTTGAACGCCACCAGCATTTTGCCACTTTCATCATTTCTACTAAAGTGAAAGTAATGTCTTTATAGAGCTGTAATTTTAACAAATATAAATATAATTATCAGGACTTTAATTTTTAATTGCCAAGATTTAAATACTTGATGCATTAGAAAATTCGTAAATGTTGTATTTTTAACCCTTTGCGGACGGAAGCATTTTTGAATATCGAGAAACAATCAATTATTTAGCGATGAAAAAACACTTTTTCATCGGAAAGACAGTCTGTTAATGTATACAAGTTGAAATTTACTCTTTGTAAAACAATATTTCAACGACTATATTTTAATTTTTCAACTCTAAACATTTATATATGCACCGACAAACTATAACCAATTTTTTTCTCAGGGTGGATATATTCGCCCGTCGTCCGCAAAGGGTTAAACCACATGAAATTTCATTAAATTCAATGGCACCGGTCTCCGGCGATCCCTATGGCATTCAATGTGTTAATTCAAAAAATTACAGAAACATCCCTTTGATGTAAACTACTGCTTTGCCTCCGTAATTTAAAGAAATATATTGTATGACCTTCCAAGTGTGACAACAAGAAAATAATATGATAAATATATATGAACTGATCATAACAACTCACCGAATATATCTTTGCCCCATCCGCTGGCGAAGCAGCGAGAACCATCGAAAATGGCGTCTCTTTCTGGAAGACAAACGATATCCACGTTTTCCTCGTACTCTACCGGTTGGCTCAAGATCAATAAAGCGACGTCATTGTGGAGAGATCCGGAATTGTATTTTCTGTGGACTATAACTCTTTCGACATTGCGATCCTGATGAGGGAATATCTCGTTCTTCGTTTGGGTATCCCATTCTCCTGCGCGAACTCTCAGTTCGGATGGTTGCTTTCTGTATCGATATATTAGAAAAAGATCAATTTTATCCTTTGTTTTTGCTCATTTTCGGTTTTGACAGCTTTATTTCGCTGAGAGTCTAAAGTTTTTGGTGGCTATCTGATATGTATATCAGGTCGAAAGGATTTCTTAAAGTTACTGTCAATTTAAACTGTTATATTTAACATTCTGCGATTTCTTTGAAATTTGTAATATTTCATTTACACAAAAAGGACAATTATTTAAGGCCTCGTTTATATACTTTGTCGTATTTTCATGTTTTGTTGTTGTTTCGCATTGTCTTGCTTGTAAAATGCAAATGAAATTCTCGATGTTATAAATAATCTTTTTTTTTTTAGATATTATAAGCCACATATTAAGACGTTATTGATACACAATTAGTAACTGAATTGTTTAAACGGGAAATATTTATTTCAATCTATTCTCTAATTATTTTTTGTTATTGTAGAAAGGTTGATTGTTTATTTACTTTTGTTATCATTTTTTCATCACTTTTGTAGTAGAATTTACGAAAATTAACTAAGTTTTTAACAGTTATATGTCATTTAATTTGAAGTAGAGTCCACGATTTAAAAAAATGTCTTTTTGCACTTTAACAGCAGATGACTTTATTGAATAAAGTCCCGTCTAAAAATACTTAATGTAGGAAATACAACTTCCTCTAATTAACGACTATTTTTCCCTTTTTGGCAGTTGATTTTTTTGCAAACGAGCTTATTAAATCTCTTTTTGCCACATTTGCCCCCACATCCGACGGTAGTTGGATAAGAGCAATACCACGTCCGTCTTAGCGCGGAATTTCTTATCAGATATCTTCAGCTATGTTAAGTAAGGTATCTCAAAAATATTATATTTTATGTAATATTAATTGCACATCATTTAATTTTGTTTCCTCTTCAATATTTTAAAGTAAAACTTATTTGAATCTCAAATTAAACTTCACTTCATGCCACAATGCAAACATTATATTTAGTTATTCACACAAACTTCTATTAAAATTTCATATTGAAATAGATTAAAGTTCAAATGTTACATAAATTTAAATAAAATAACAATTGTACGTTTGGCTGTCACAGTTTTGATAGAACAACGTAGAAATTGAAATTAATGTAAGTTTAAATTACGGAAAATTAAAGGACTGTAAAGAAACTTGAATAAAAAAAGAAATCAGGACGAAAGTAGATTTGAATTATTTAAAAACTCCAAATAAATGTAAATTGGAATTATATAAAAATTCGTAACCCGAGTCTCACAAACTTTCGGCACCAGTGTATATTTGAGCTATTAAAAATTCCAAATTAACATTGGAATTTTTAATGCAAAAATTCTATTTTCCCACGGATACATAAATAGCAGGAAAATTACGGACGAAAAGAAATCTGAAATATATAGGAGGTCCAAATCAAAGTAATTCCAAATAAAAAAATTCAACAACTATAAAAACACTTAAACAGTCAGATATTTCAAAGCAGCACAAACGTAAGTTTTATAAAAGACAACATTAACATACGATTTACATCATGTAAAAGTTCCATACACCATGAAAAAAAAAATGCAAATACTAACCCATTTACGCAATGTGCGGCAGTCAAAACAGCGCTCTTATGAATCAACGATCCGCCACACTGATAAACATTCAACTTCTGATTGTTCTCGCCGATTGCCTCTTCTTTCAAAATAGCAACCATCCATGGGAATTCACCGAATTGTGCTTCATTGTCGGTCTGTCCAGTAATCCTAAATCCAACACCATCGGGGTGTCGTTGTCCACAACCCTTCCTTTCTGTGCGAGGGGGTGCGATCTTGTCTCCTGTCTTTACACGGTCCGGAGGTTTGCAGCAGACGTCCAAATAATTATCGCAAGGGCCAAGGGTTCTATAGTTTATATATTAATATGGTTAATAAGTGTATTAGAAGAATTTAGAACAAATAATTTTTACTTTTATATTCACTGTCCCTTTCGTCCTCTAAAGCAGCGTTTCCCAACTTTTTCATTCTTATGGAACCCTTACGACAATATACAAGTTCTAGGGAACTCCTACAGCCATGAAATAATATTTTTTCATAATATTACATTCGAGAATACATATCTCAACCTTCAATTTATATTTGATGAAGAAGCTCTATATGTTATTTCTCCAATTCTTATGAAACCCCATGGTTCCAGTGAATGTTGGTTGGGAAATGCTGCTCTAAAGAAAAGTTTCGTATACTATCAGATTGCCAAGTTAAAATTATTTAAAAAAATATATTTTTAATAACAGTGTTTACTACTAGAATTAGTGTAAAGTATACTTGTTGTCTTAAACATTATTCTAGGGATACAAGAATATTTTACTTACAATTCAAGTCTTTTAATTAAAGTGCATTGAAAATTATCTTTGTATTTTGGACTAATTTAGAACTTATAGCGTTCTTAGAATAAACAATTATTACATTTATCACATAAAAATCCGTTGAGAACAATGTATAACGTAAACTAAACTAAGCATACAATTTGAACATAAAGAAGTATATTTACAATATAAGTAGTTCTAACAATAAGGAGGCAATATCTCATAGCAATTCCAGGGAAATTTACCCAAAGATTGTCTCATGCGGTGCGTATAAAAAGAGTGTGATCGATCGTTCGAGAAAATAACATGTCCACGTGAGCCATAAGAATCCCAAATTGAAGAATTTTGTGCTGTTAGCTGTTCAATATATTATGCATGCAGATTGAGTTAGAGGATTCGAGATGTTCGTAACCAGTAAGCACATTGGTTCATGCCCCACAAACACGAAGTCAGAAATGTCACGTTAAAATAACGTTGTAAAATACAATTTTGTACCTTATTAAAAATAAATTAAGATTAAATTCTCTCCGAGCTTAATAACTTGGTAATCAATAACGATTTTGTTTAAGAAATTTAAAATGTATGTGATATTAATAACACGGGTCAACACAAAATTTGACTTTGACTTTAAAGTATAAAATTTCGATAGCTTAGGTCGTAATTAGACGAAAAAAAAAATATATGGCATGAAAAAGTTTGCTTTTGTATCTAAAACACCGTTTGAACGATATTTTTCAAAATATGTGGTTTTAATTTTTAATTGAACCATACAAATAAATATGTTTATCATTTTTATTAAGTTTTACTATCAAAATAGCTTACAAAAAAGTGGAAAATAATTTAAAAAGTGCACGCTTTTACTTTTTCTTTTATGTCCATAAGTACTTTCTCTTAATAAACCCCAAATGTAGTCTCCCATCATATTTTCATTGTATTGACCTTGATAACGTTGTTCGAAGTTCATAATGTCCTGATAAAATCGTTCTCCTTGCTCTTTTGAATACGCTCCCATGTTGTTTTTAAATTTATCTAAATGAGCATGCGTGGACGTAAAAACTCCACTCTGATCTCGCGGTATTTTTGAATGTGTTAGAATTAATTAAAATTCATAAAAAAATCGAAAATGAGTGTTATTACTATAACAATCACAAAAGCAAACTTTATATTAAAAAAAAGGTATTTTCTTTCCGTTTTTGTACATAATTAACCGAAAAATCATAAAATAAACTTTAGGACAAAGAACGAAAATTTTTTTGTAGAGTCGTGTAATTGACTGTTTTCATAAGACACTGCAAATCTTTTAAGATTCAAATTAACAAGATAAAATTTTAACACATCAAGTTTCAAAGGTTTCACCTACCGTCGTAAATCTAATTACAACACATATATTAAACATGTAAACATAAAAATAATAGGAAAAACGTGAAACACCAGAAATTCTCCATCTTTCATCTTCATCCTTATAAAAGAAATACTGTTAAAAAATTCCAATCCTGATTCACCAAACGAAAAAATGCCAATCACCATCGATCCAACGTTCAACTTCCCCCAAACAATTTCGTACCTTAAACTTCAAAAACGAACACCTGAATCACATAAAAACTGGAGCATATATCCCTCCGGAAACTAATTACCATCCAAAGGAATATCCTCCGTACAGTTACATCATCGGACATGATTAAATTCAACATCCATCATTAAAATCAAACAAGACAATTTGTATCCAACCCACAATCAAAATAAATTTTTTCAAAAATCGTTCCACCGTAGAGACATCGATCTTTGGGGGAAAAAAAACTCACCCCCCGTTTATATCAATACCACTCTCAAAACCGGACCTGATATCGATAAGGCCAACTCCGTTCTCCAGAATCTTTCCGTCGCGGCACTGATAATAAGGAACGCATTCGCAGTTATCGGGCATAGGTGCCGGTGTGTTCTGCGTCCCAAGAATGGTCCCTCCTCCTGATGTATTGTTTCGTGCACCGTTGCCAAAGACACCGGTGATGAGGGAATCCAAGTCGCCGCCGGGAGCCGGAGTCGATGGACCAGGTTTGTTGGCATTGGTATTACCTTGGTTACCTTGACCGAAGACACTGGTAATCAGGCTGTCCAGGCTACCATCGGGTTGTTGAGCAGCCGGTAAGGCCAAGGAATGACCGGCGAAAGCCAGGAGAAACAACGCTCCCCACATACTTGATCGAGGTCCTTGCCTGGAACCAGGGCCGGTTTGGTCGTTAGGAGAATCTAAGCAATCGCTCATGGACATCGAAATGATTACCATTTTTTTCGCTTTGGGATTTCTGTAGGGGTATCTTAATGTTTTGTTGACGGTTGATGGAGCGGATGCTTTTTTTTTATGGGAGGAGACGTCGTAGCGTTTAAATGAATAATGTTTTTAGCTGGTGGTAATTATTTTTGAGTGTAAATTATCCGCATAGATATTTTTTTGTATTTGCAGGTGGGATTTGTAAATAAGTTGAGGTGTAGGATTGGAAAGTGGATGCAATGGAATGTGGATTGTATGGATGATTTTTGCAAATTGTTGAGAATATTGTAATTAACTTGTGAGTAATATTTATGTAGATTTTCATAGTTGGTTTTAATAATTTATATATGTTGTACTCGATTTGACAATTTTAAGATTGCAAGATTTGAATTGATTTCTTTTTTAAACGGCCAATTTGAGGTGCAAAATGTTATAAAGATTCCCTGTAATTATTATCCTTTGTAAATGAACCTTGAATTCCTCCAAAAATTAGGTTCATAAGTAATTACTTTTCAAGAATTATATCGCAAGTAATGTGTATATTAGTGGACACATTTATGTATTTATAAAACTGCATTTTCATTTTTCTCCAATTATTTTCATCTCTGTCTCTTGAAATATTTGGTACCTGTACCTTCGCAATTTTGATTTTTGTAAGAATCGAATTAAAATAGTAGCAATAAACAAAACTACACCAATTATGCACCTTTCTCGTCTTCATATCACAACATTAGATGCAACAAAATAGAAAAAGCCAAGCTTATGAAATATATTTCATTTTGAAGTCCTTAAAAATGTCAAAGTTTCCCTTCTGCTGATTTTAATTTTCTTTCGTTACGAAATAGATGGGCATATCTGAATTTATTAATACAAGTGTTGTCGCAAATATCGCACATGTATAAATACAAACGGGTGTTTGAATTTTGTTCGTCAAAGGATACTAATAACTAGACTCCGGATGTTTATGCAAATTTCAATTTTAACAAATGCACCTAAGTTAGGAAAACCTATTTAGGGATTTGTTGCACTCGTTAAATATTACAGCGAATATCATACTTTGGATATTTTAGATATGTTTTTATATTATGTTCTTTTTGTATATTTTAGCCGTATCCATTTTGTCATAAATGCATAAAAATCCGGAGTCTACTAATAACCGTTGAGCCGGCCCTGGTGAAACGAATGGTATTGTCCTTCTTATTGCGAATTCTACGAACAAAATTTGAAGAACGGCTTTTAGACCTTCGGCGGTCATCGTAAAGTTTGCTTGTGAGAGTCGAATATTTTTTTTATCGAGGAGATATGAGTTAAATAAACAGGACATCAGTAAAGCATGAAATGTCCATGATATTCATGGTCACCCGCTGACAAAGATGAAGTGTTATTTTCTATGCGTTTGGTTAGCTTTCTTTGTATAAGAAGTCCTACTTTGTGTGAAAGAGAGATAGAAATACGATGAAGTTTTTAAACCAGTTTTTAATAAATTGCTTTGTAAGCAGCTTTTAATAAATTCAAATGCTATTAGCTTTGGTTCTTTGGCCTTTACGAAACTTTGAAATTAACTCGCATATCTTGTTTTCCGTACATATTGTATTATTTTACTCTTAAATATAGTAGAAAATGAATTACTATCTGTTATTCAAAATGTATGATTTTAACAGAGAAATAATTGATTTTTGATATTATATCTCGCCTTTTAATTAACTTCTTGCCATACAATAATGAGTGACACTCCCAACGTGATAAATTTAATAAGCTATTTGGAACTTTTT
Source organism: Cerceris rybyensis (assembly GCA_910591515.1). Taxonomy (NCBI): domain Eukaryota; kingdom Metazoa; phylum Arthropoda; class Insecta; order Hymenoptera; family Crabronidae; genus Cerceris; species Cerceris rybyensis. The sequence continues at coordinate 14,023,536 of OU342795.1, forward strand.
CAAAAGTTACCAAATTAAAAATATCAGTGGGTCATGAACAAATTATTTCTATGCTATTTAATATTTCGTCATGTTACACGTTATCTCAGAAATAAGGAATAGATCCATTAATCCAGTAATTAATTCTGAGTTATTGCGTATTTAATCACAACAAATTGATGTGGGAACGGGTTAACTAGGTTTTAGCAGAAATTAACATTTAAGGCCACGCACTTTATTACTGCTGTTAATTGAATGTAGTTAATTAAGTAATAATTGAATGCTACGTTATGAAAGAACTTGCATCAATTTATTCCCACATTAACATTTTAAATGAAGTCACGGACGTCAAAAAGTTTTGCAAAAGAAAAAAAAAATGATTACAATTAAAGAAAAGAGTCTAAGTTTCGAAAATACTAATTCATCCTCAAAATATCAATATTTCGAAGACCTTCCATTGTTATTGATTTAAATATACAAATCAATACTAAATCCGAAACATTAACAAAATATCCTTATCATGGTCGAAACAAACATTAGAAAAACTCCGCACGCTCAGACTTTATAAGTAAGGAAAACAAGAAGATACTAATCTTTTTTCTTACTTCTTTCAATACATGTGAATAACAAGCTATGATCTGAGTAATCTAAGATCACGAACATGCTGTTGGAAACTTATAATGACGCTTCTCTTCATCATATGTAATAATCCATTTTTAATCATTAGATGCTGCGACTTAAGCTTGAAACAGGAAAAATTTACACGCTGTATTTCTATTATTTTTTTTTTTCGTTTTTTAATAGATATGTAAGAATGATACTTAAGATCAGAGGGTCGTGAGATCGCGATGAATATCTGGAGGAAGCTCACGTATCAAAATAATCACTGCAGGCAATAGTATCAGAGAAATATCAAGTAAACGTTAAAGATATTTTTTTGCTGTTATAAATAGCGATGGTTTCATCCTCTTACGGATGTGAGGATAAGACTAGTAGCATCGTCAACTTGTGTATTCCTTGGCTGTTCCTGAGTTCCGATTAAATTTAGCTGCAGGTAGGGAAAGGTATCCCTAAATAGAAATACGATTTTTTGCAGGCTTCCAAACGATTTTATTATCGCAAATTTCGAAGCTGTTTGAGAATTGTTCATTAGTCAAAGCAAAGTCAGAAATTGATAGAAGATTTATAAATTTTTAGAGGTTTTAGTGTCCTGACATTACTTAGAAATTTTCAAAATGTAATGTTTTGGACATAAGAAAGATATAGTAATATCTATGTGAAATTGAAAGTTAAAAATTATACATCGTCGGCTTAACCCCTTTCCCTATGATTTGTTTCGTAACTGTCTCCGCTATAATTCAGAATTTAATTGTTAAAATAAAAATTACGTAATATTAATGATATAGAAATAATATTGTAGCGTCGCGTCTCATTAATATTATCAATTTAATATATTTTGGAGAATTTGAAAATTTCCTATCCCATTTACCTTATCATGACTGTCATTCGTTATTGTTAGGCAAGGGGTTAATTGGATAACGCCGGAAGTACCATCAAGTTTCAAGAGACTGTAGGAATTCTAGTATTATTTCAGCTTATTGGTAGCATATTAGAATATGTCAAATAGTAGCTTATATTTTACTAATATTAGAAATAATATTAGTAACTAAGATTACTACCAAATTATATAAAAACAGTGATATTAATTGGCAAAAAATACTAACAATCTAATAATACCCAAGTAGTCAGCGAATTCCAAGCTAAATAAAGCAATTAAATGCAATGAATACACACTTGATGACGAATTGTTAATTCAAAGAGCTTGAATTACTTTAATTTATAATCATATGATGTATTATATATAATAATTTATAATTAAAATAGAATATTCAACAAAATTTAATATTAGCTTCGCCGTCAAGTTTTAAGTAATTTTAAACTTTCATACATATTTTCGAAACGATTGCAAGTATGCAAATATAACGTTCAATATTGAATCATATAAATTTTCGACCAGATTCTCCACGGTACGAGCTATGTATTCTAATTTCACATTATCATATTCATCGTGTACTAACTTTATATTAAAATGCTTACGACTTTAGGACATACCGTGCATTTATAATGAAGTTAAGAATTTCACGCAAATCCAGAAACTCGTTGGGTAAACGATAATTAGAACGGCAAACACGTTTTCAATGTCAAGTATAGATCATTAACGTGCATCGTATGCTCCTGACGTCATTTTATTTATTTAGTTCCTTGACGGCTTCCCAGTAACAGATTCATCAGTTGTGCATTCAAGCTTTTGCAAAATATTCGTAAAAGTTTAAATTAACACCAATTAATGGTGTTAACTGTTGTAGCAATGAAATTGCGCCATTCTTCTATTTGGTTTTCCCAAAAGAAGCTGTACAAAATAATGCATTTCCTGAATGTATAGAGTAATCTAAAAGTACTTTAATACTTGAACAACCGTTGAATTAATTATATTTTAATATCTCAAATAAGTGATCTCAAAAGAGAAGAATCAAGAGGCGAAGAAGATGATTCATTTGGTAACCTATGTTTTATAAGATCAACGTAGAATACCTGCCCTATAACTCTACTATAAACTTGGAGAATTTTTGGAAAACATTGGGAACCAGTCATTTTGAATGGTAGTTGTAGTCTTAACTACTTCAAATTAAGCCTTTGCCGTACGATTTCTTTTGCGACTAATTTTTGATATATCATTTGATATATAAATATTATAGGAGTAACTTTACCGTGCTCTGTCGCACTAATATGTATAATCTGACAGATTTTGTGACACTTGCAAGTTTCTTATCCAATTTACCGCATCACTCGTTATTATAAGGCGGGGAATTAGGAACACAGTGCTGAGCATTTCATGGTTACAATTTACAAAAGTAATTGAAAATAATTTCAAGGTAGTAAAATAATGTTTACTAAATGATTAATATGATTAATATAACATATGACTGATGTAAATTTGACGCAAGAAAACTAATAGCACATGATATTTTTGTATTATATAAGAGTACTTTTATGTACTATATTCTATTGTTAGTATTAAGTATTAAACATACTTTCATTTACTTGATGATTCGTAATTAGCTTAAAACTGAAAATACTAGGCGATTATATATAGTCCTAAATTATGTATTACTGTTAATGTTACTTTGCACTTAAAGTATACTATATGTAGCCCAAACGTAAAAAATTAAATTTTACAACACAATTCTTTGTGTTAAAAATGTTTTTCAACATTCATTCGATAAGCAGCCGATTGACGGTGCATTAATTAACGAACCGTGCTTCTTCGTAATTTCCAGGAAAATTTGTAGATAACATTTCACAAGGAAAATCATTCAAAAGATTTATAGACATTATGGTGATTAGAAATTACCCACGGTATGAGAAAATTACAAGAAATCATTAAAAGAAATTTCCATGAATCGCCTCGAATCAAGTTTCGAAGGCCCTGCTATTTTTTTTGTGACTTATTTTGTGTTTTATTTCATTTAAATTAAAAATTCTTTCTGATCCAATTTGTTATTAATGTCTTATTGTATTTCATTCAATATTATGTAATGGTTTAGGGTATAACATATACTTTATCTCTTTGACTGCTATCCGTTCACACTCAGATTACACTGATCAACACGATTTTTTGCTCAAAGAATATTTATGCTGATTCTTACGTATACTGTGCCGCCAAGCACAAATTTAAAGTTCTTGACTTCTTCATATTTCATCTTTCAAAAAGCATACAAACTTCCAACACTCAAAGTTTTTTGTATTTTAAGTGCAAAAAGGTTTTAGCGTAGAGTCAAAGGGATTACATATTCGTGTTCAGCACTAGAAAATTTATGAAAATCGGCATAAATATTCTTTGGGCAGAAAAAAAGTTCAGTTTTCTGGATGTGTGTTACTATTCTTCTTAGCTTCGATTAAATATTTTATTACACTCAAATTGCATTCAACATCGTCGAAGTTCCAAAAGAATAAGTATTATATATATCTTTCCTCTAGGCACACATTTTATTGTGTATAAAACAGTTTATAGAAGATGCATATCTAATTAGCTATGACAGTAACTTTGAAAAGAAAACTAGTAACATAAAGATCATTTCATTCTTAGTATTTATTACTTAATTATATATTATACTTAACTATCGAGTAATAATAACTTATATATAGTTATTTATATTACTTATTTACATTCTATATATAAATAAATTGTTATTACTTGATAGTTGACAAAAAATTCAATACTAAACAAGTTTAGTTATTCCATTTTCCGTGGAATGAGTATCACTCATCGTTGTAGGATAAAGATTTAACGATTTCGAAGCTATTGGGTTGGCAAGAAAGTAATTTCGGTTTTGTAGTGCGAAATGGAATTTAATTTTTTTTAACAAAGAATTTTTTCGATGACCAATACTCGATGACCTTTTGCCATCGTCTTGACCAATTCATGACTCCGTTTTTATAGAAATACTGGCCCATATCAACAAAAAACTGAATTCAATGCAATTTTAGGCTATCATCGCCATTGAAAGTTTTACCATTCAAAAAATTTTGCAAGCTGAAAAATAAATGGTAATCTAATGGTGTCAGATCAGGGCTACATGGAGACTGTGACATCACTTCCCAACTAAGCTTAGATTTTGCAAAAAATAAAAAAGTAAAACATATCAGAAATGTTCGTTTTTCACCCTATGTTAAAAGTTCTCCTAAACAAACAATTACAAACAAAATAAAGCCCAATTTGTTTCTAAGCCAAGTCAAAAGTGACAACATTCGATTGTAAGAAGAAAAAAATCATAACATTGTCAGAAATCATTGAGAACAAACGTAACGCTGGCTCTCATCAAAAACCGAAATTACTTTCTTGCTGACTCAATAAAAAGCTTAAGGATGATTTATCGATGCAGATCACGCGTTGACGGATAAAAGGCAATCAACGGAGAGTTTAAACTATAAATTCCAAGTTTCACATGAACGAACAAGGCCGTAAGAAGTCAGCAGTGTTTCCTATTTAATCTGAATGTAATTCCCTGATATGTTTTTCCTACTTCGATTTCCGAGAATCCCAGAAATCATTTGAATGAAATGTACGAGAAAAAATATCGATCCGTTACGCGTCATACAAATAAATTGCTTGAGATTACGGTTTCCGAAGATCGTTTACGGGAAATTAAAGGAAAAAATAACAACAAGTCGTCGATTTCAACGCTACGGTTCGTTTGCGATTATATCGTTCAATGCGAAACGAATCCTTCATGAATTGAATGAATTTTTACAACTGATGTTTTGATATTATTCAATCATTGCAACATAATAAATCGTGTGAATTATCACAGTAGAATTGTCGACGTGTTCGTACATTTTGTTTTTATAAAAATACCTAAAATTCATAGAGAAGCAGCACAGTAAATAATCCACGTGTATCTTATAAATGGGAAGATCATAAATTTATTTATTGAAATAATTACTTAATTGATCATCTTCTATGGCGTTTGACTCGTTTTCTTTAAAATATATATTTAATATAATTCAATACAACTTTAACATCAAGCAGTTTAATTTAGGGTGAAAAAATATATGTTTCACAGTTTTAAATACTATTGTTATGGATCTTTTTATTAAATTAGTTTGAAAGAATTTGTATTATGTTGGTTTAGTGTTGAACTAAAACATGTCCAAAAGTCAGAAGCAGGTGTAACCGCAACAGTTGATTATTACTTCGTATCCTCGAATTACTTCCGGCATTGTTTTCTGCCGTAGTTAACATCCTTTCCAATTAACTTCAACTTTCAAAATTGATAATAATTGTTTATTTTGTTTTATCATTAATAATCGTCAGATTTTTGTTTTCGTTTCTTACGTTTCTCGATGATTACGTCTATTGATTCACCGTGCTTATAAAAAGTGAAGTTTTGCGTTTTTAACGAACGGAAACGGACTTCCGAATTTACTGAAACGTACGACATTCAATCGCTCAATTGAAAACATCAGATTTTGGGACAATGAGCGTTTGTCCTTAAAAAGTTCGATTTGAAATCATTCGCATAGAGATTGGCATATTGTGAAAAGCAGAAATTAACGCGTGCAGATCCCGCACGATGTGTAATATGCTCAAGGTTCTTCCGTTTTAAAAATGCACACAATTATGCATCATTGTAAACACACATTTCCTGCCAAGCTCTGTCAATATAAAACTCCAATAAGTCATGTATCGAAAACAGGTAGGTATATAAATGATTCCAGTACAAGTAAAATTCAATGTAATGTTCGTGACCTGTTCGTGACTTGTTCGTTTTGCTGAAAGACGTTATACGTTATATAGCCCATTTTAAGAGACTTAAGAATGCAATTTTACGTTACCTCTGGATTTACAAGTATTAAATGTATTATAGTTTAATATATTAAAGAAGTACTTTGCGGAAGGGGGATCAAGCGACAAAGTAGATGATCAGTTAAATAATGAGTGTATTATAACATCTCGTGAATATAAATTGAACTCCTTTTCTATTTTGAGAAGTTTTTATAAAAAAGTAGGAACCCGTTAATGTGACGATTTCAGTGGATCCAGTGTTATTACGTTTAGATGTAGGATTGAAAGTAGGTAAGCCATTTAATTTAATTCTATTTAGTTTAATTTAATTTAACCTGATTTAATTTAATTGTAAATGTTACTTCTTATAAAGGCAGACTGCTTATGTCTACAGTAACACACTTCTCGAATAAAATTACATTTAGATTTAACAACAAATGCGGTACGAAAACGAGAACAGAGGAGTATTATGGTACAGTTGAAATAAAAGTAGTTCAAAATAAAATAGACAATAAAATTGTATAATAAAATTACATTAGCTTCAGATGTAAGACAATTGGATATGCGGTGCTGTTAATGATTGTAGAGTCGATAAAACGAATTCATCTCTTTTAAAAAAATCGAAAGAACATTAAGTATTGTATCAATACGAATTACTTTGCTGATAAACCCAAATTTCAAAAGCATCGTTAAGTGGAGAAAATAAAAATAAAATTTCTAATGAAACTTGAGAAAAGTAAAAAAAATTGTACGGCTGCTCCAAGAGATTTCTACGAAAGAATAAAAACTATTCTTTTGTCGCCTCGTATTGAACTGTAGTTGACATTATTGGAACTAATTTTCTAGGAAATTAACGTCAACTTTTGGATTTAATAATGTTTTTGCATATTTGACTGACGTTTCCTCCAATGACACTATTTACTTGTTGCTATCATTAGAGATGACAGCTAATAACAACAGAATGAAAAATAATTTGTTTTGATATGTTCAACTAATTGTATCAGTTATTCATATGGTTATTTGTATGTCAAAATTCTTTACGATTTGTAATGTATTATCGGTAAAAATAAATTAGTGTACTTTTAGTGTATATTTATGAAAGAGAAATTGGTGAAATTCAATTGTAACTCATATCTAGCACAATGGAGTCAATACTATATGTAATTGTTAACCCCTTGTTGCACATTAAACAGTGACACTCGAAATGCGTTAAATTGTATAGAAAGTTTTCAAGTTTTGCAAAACCTATCAAATTGAAAATATCAATTTAATATTACGTTGATCAATTTTTATTATACCAATTCAATTCTAAAATATTTCTGAGGAAGCCACAAAGGAAATTGTACGGCAAGGGGTGAATACACTCACTGCTAGCTAAGGATTAATTAATTAATCAAAATGAACGTCAAAACATAGAAAAAAATTGCACAGTTAAGTTCAATTAATCAATGACGGATTAGGACAATTCCGTCTCTAAGGAACTTGTCTATACTAAATCAAAAATATTAATATTAGTAACCAAATTCCTGAAATAAATAAGCCAAACGAAATTAGCAAGATGTTGAACATAAATGGAAGATCGGTACTTTACAAATTTAAATTTTCGTTATCAAATAAAAGTAACAATCTTACCAAGATAACACTACCAAAATTAGTTTCAATCAACTGATAGTAAATTCATTAAATAAATCATAATAAAAAGAATTCGGCCGTGTTTGTTGGTCAGGCAACATTGAAATTAAACATAAAACTTGTCAAGAAAAAACAACAAAGGAGCAAGATGAAGTTTTGTGGCGCAGATTGATTCGTTGTTTTTTCTTGTTAAATTCAAAGAAGGATACTCTAGCACGGTACGATAAAGAATTACGTAAGAACCGTGTCTTATAACATTCTTGGTAGGCCCAAGACACTTGGTATCGACCTTTGCACATAACTGGCTGTCGCGGTCACAAAAACCGGTATAACGAAATATATAAATGTACGAACTGCTCGATAAAAATTACACGTGTCCAATTCATCGTCGAATTATTATTCATGGTTGAATATTACATTAATACATTGTTAATGGTGTCCTTGGACTGAAAGGAATAGTTTGGTAGTATTTTTGGATTACGGGTAAAAAATTACCCGTTTTGGATTACGGGTTGACCATTGCTTTAAAATTCTATACTTTGTGAATTCTTAGAAACACAGAAATTGAACGATGTATCATGTTGCAAATTATATTCATGATGTTTCCGTTAACTGGCGAACGATTTCAGTAGATTATGGACGGCTGACCATGAACGCGGATTAGAATCTCTGGATAAAGAATCATTCAAATGAATTATGATCCTTTCGAGAGAGATTGGTTTCTTGATGAAGGGTCATTGACTTTAATATTGAATGAATTAATGAGCTTTGATGTTAATGCTAAGTACTTAATAAATTAGGAAGCGTAAGTAAAAGAAAACAGTAGACTAATTTCGGATTGTATATATAAAGAACACTATGAAACTTCGATTATTAGAGATATTCGTACTGAAATAAATTTCTTTGTATTTTAATTTTGATTATCACTAGTTTCTAAATGTATTTGATATATCTTATTTTTCAGGAAAGCGAACTCTCTCAAATAATTCTAGTAAAATGTTAAAGTGTCCTTCCATAAGAAAGATTAAACCTTACTTACAAAGCAAATCATCTGTAATAAAATCTATGTCGAATGATACATTAAAATATTGTCGTTAAATTGAAGCAACAAATAAAATTCGCTACCTAAGACCTCAATTTACGTCTAACAAACACTTTTTCTACTCTTTATGATAAACATGATCAATTTCGCTTTTAACAAGTGGACGGAATTTTCAAAGGACCCGAATATTTCATGTTCATCATATATACATCATAACAGTTTAACATTATCATTACAAACTGATATCCTTCAATTTTTTACAGCTGCCAAAATATCCTTCTAAATTGCCATAAAAATGGAACAAAAAAATTCAATGCCTCTTCAATCTTTCATGGAGTATTAAAACTAAAACTTACAAAGGTACTCACCGTCAATTAATTCCAGAAACACGTTAACAATGAAGAACCTTCCACTCTGAGGAACAACGCGCGATTGCGACGACCGGACCGCGGATTCGTGATTTCACGATGTACATAAGGGATCCCTACTCCGGACATTTATGGAGATCCCCCCTCTTTGATTTCTTTCCTTGTAGTTTTCTTGCCAGTCCTGGAGCATGTGAGGACCTTAAGTGGACAGTAGTTTCACTCACATCGCGACGTGTCGGTTCTTTTGGCGATTGGCGGTATTTCCCAGGTATACATTAACCCTGGAAGTGATACAGATTTCTCGGAATCCTTAATCCGACTACGTGGATTCCTTTTATATGTGACGTATTACCGTGGGAAATCTCGGACAACCGGTTCCCGGTGTTAATTTGAGCTTTCTTCAGGTTTGGCGAATGAAAAGGTCACTCGCCGAAGATTGCTAACAACGATGTAATTTGAAAAAGATTACCTTCACTTCGGTTTTAAACCCTTGCCATATTATTAGGGGGCCGGAAAGTAATATCGTTTCTTCAGATATTTTGCTCAAAAACCAATTGATTTTTATCGAGTCGATATTGAAAATTTGCACGCTAAATGACAAAAGATTGTTCAAAACGAGGGTAAAGATATTGTTCGTTAAAAATATGAATTTGTTACAAATTTACATGCTTGGATTTAACCCTTTAACCTACAATTTCTTTTCTGATGGAACGTACAAAGACTCAAAATGAATTCCTGGAATAAAAAATTTCCACTGATTTCTGATATTTCTTATAGCTGAACGTGATATTAATAGTATAGAAATAATGAGACCGTTTCGTGATCGGCTCATACTGTCAATTTAATAGTTTTCGAAAAACTTAAAAATTTCCGATTCCATTTTCTGCGCTACGAGTCTCACACGTAGTTGTAGGCTAAGGGGTTAAATGTAAAAAATTGATATTACTTTTTGATCTCACTAATATAACGAGTCACATTCGTGATAGGGTAAATTGAATAGGAATTTTTTAAGTTTTCCAAAATGTATAATGCGACGTGGCATGATAAAATTATTCATATAATATTAGTATTATGTTAATTGTAATTCTGATTCATTGTGAATTCAGACACAAAAGAGATCGCACGGCAAGGGGTTAATGGAATCTAGACGGGACGTCGGTGTTTGAGGAAAGAAGTTTGAGGAAAATGCTTGGTTTCTTGCAGAACAGGAAATAAGCCGGTTCTTTAATAAGATAATTGGTAGTCATAAAGTAACCCAACGACGAAGGGTAGCTTAGAATTTTTGTAACTTGATGATTTATCCGATTATTTATAAATATTGTCAGGAGAGTGGTATGAACAGTTCTTAACTTAAAATGAAAGCGAAAAGAAAAATAAATTGATGATTTATCATTTGTGTTAATTGTTATCTTACTCGAAAATACAATATGGTTCAAAAGACATCGAACCATTTTCAAATATAATAAATTCTTTGTCATTAATTTTTTCTAACTCAACAGAACGTGATGATTACTTGAAAGACATAATCTACTAAAGTAACAGTAGATTAAGACTTCTTAGAAAATAACTTCTAAAAAGCATATATACTCTTTGTAAAAGAATAAGTATGATTTTGTAATGGATAATTAACAAATAACTTTTGGCACACCCTGTACTTAACATCTTCAATAAATATATTTTTAAATCTCATATACTCTCTCATAAATCTTTCACAGAATCTTTCGCAACTGTCACCTTTATAATTATAATAATTAAAAAATAAACAATCAAAAAACCTTCAATATCTATACGCAAAAATTGCCATCTGTCAGTGGTTCATAATAATTTATTCGCGAATTCAAAACTTACCAGGAGTGAATGACAGCCGTAAAGTTTCATCATTGCCTTCAAACGTACTTGGCATCGATTTACTTCTGGGATTTACCACTTTTCGATGTTAAGGTCAAATATAGTCTGTGGATTCCACCTTATCTCTTCTTAGAAAATATATTAGTAGTAGTGTGAATAAAACTCTCTAATATTATTCGTAATACACGAGTGTCTTTAAATTCCTTTCGTTAAAAGGAATAAAATATGAATTCAAAGATGAAAATCGACGCAGCGAGCGATTCGAAAGGAACGATGATTTATCGAAGATATCTTGCGAAACCGTAAAGAAGCTCGTGTTCGGAATATTTATTAATTTACATCAGGATTAATGCATTGGCTGAAGTGCTAGGTGTAATTAAATTCCGTCAATGACATCACAACTTTACATTCAAATCGGGAATAGTTGTGACAATATTCGTGCTAATGTTAACGAGCAATGTTATTAAAATTACAAATTAATCCCTATTTAATTCTTGATTCACCAGTAGACCTATGAGCATAAATCTATTATGTTTCAATGTATTAAAAAAAGAGGAATCAATAGGCGGAAAAGATAGTCGATTTGATGATTTATGTTTTTTGAGATAAACGTACTAATATTATGCCAATATTACTATTACTACTATTATTATTATTATATTATTCGTAATATTGTTTCTATGACTAAACTACTCTTCTTGGAGAATTTTTGGGAAAAAATGAGCGCTAGCGATTTTTTACTTGTTTGATAATTCTAGTGTCAAACTACTTTGTGAACAAAATTTTTCAACTTTTTCATCATGTTCATAACTGTAATAAAACAATGTTTTTAACATTCCTGAAATAAAAATTTAAAATGTAGTTTATGTTATATCATACATTATCTTAACTCTTATTGTAAATTAAATACTATGGAAAATTAATACTGGAACAACCGGCTTTATACGTACTATATTTAAGTATTCTAAATAATTGCTTTGATGAAAGAGGAATTAAAAGGTGAGAAACACGGTCTATTAAGTAATTTTGATGTTTATAAGATCAACGTGAAATGTTTACGATTTTATCAATATATGTAATTTTTAGAAAAAATAGCGAATCGGACAATTTCGCTCCCTTGTTGGCTTTAGCGTTAATGTTATTCAATTGTAACGATAATAGAGATGCTTTTTCAAATACAAATTATCTTACTTGATAGACTTCGAAATTTCATAAACACCTCTCTACTTTATTATTGAGTGTCTACAATTCTATTAACGCTTTGCGGACTAGCGACGCATATATGCGGTTTGAGAAAAAATGTAGTTATAGTTTATCGCCGTATGTATACACGATACAAATTGAAAAATTGAAATAAAACCGGTGAGATATGATTAAAAGAGGAGTAATTTATAATTCAAATACATTAACAGCCCAAATTTCTAATAAAATGGTGGCTTTGGAACGCCGAATAAATGATTATCTGTCAATATGCAAAAATATCCCCGTCCGCAAAGGGTTAATATCAATTAAGTGCTTCATTTTAATCTAATGATAATAAAATTGATGGATTTGAAAAACACTTACAATTAGTACGTATTAACAAAATTTAAAATACGCTAAAACGGAGAAGCTTTAGCAAATCTTCAAACAAGATTCTTTGCATTTGGAAAGTTATACGAATTGATTAATTTGCATAACGTTACATATTGAATCTATGACGACAAGAACTTCATAATAATTTACTTTACGTTTTCCTAACAACAAAATAAGCGAAAAAATAGGTCAGCATTGAAGCAAATTATACATCGCGTAATTGCTATTAGCGATGTGTGCAGATTTCACGATAATCCACACATTTCTGTGGACAACACGCAAGACAGTAATATGTAATTAATGGTTTGATAGAAGCAAGGCAAAATACGACTATACTGCGTGGCATTTATTCTTATCTTTTTGCTAATCGGAACTATAATGGATATTGTTCAGAAAAAACGACTTATTATTATATAGATAGTTTACCCTTTTTCACAAGAATAACGTTTATTTTACGTAGAAACTCATCTCTAACATGTTCGAATTTATCAAAGGAGTCGTAGGTCATCGAAATTTATTTATGTAACGATTAAAACATATCTTGCACTACTTTCCTCGTATTCGAGCGATGTTTACCTATTTAATGGTACTTTATCTCGATTCATTTAAGAAAAAACAATCCGTCGTTTCCTGCATGCTTAATAAGTTTCTTAATTCGTAACTCTTCGGATAATTTAACAAATATTATACAGTAATATAAAATATTAGCGATTCGCTTGGAATTTTCTAACAATCGTACACTTTGCAAATAATATAAAGTTTTTTTACTCTTAGATATATTTTAAACTTAATTCTGAATTGAACGAAAAAAGTTATAAATCACATTTAACGACCGTTCATTTTGAAAGTGGAATAAGTCACTTTCTTTGTAATCGAGATGATTAAAAATATTGACACAAATCTTCAAGACTTATAATTTTGTCAATATAAATAATTTTCACAGCCATTGAAAAATCATTTCCATTGCAGTAAAGTGGCTCGTGCCAAAATATATGACTTAAATATTGCAATTGTTTCGATTAATGTCAGAATCAAATTGAAGTTATCAAAACTACGAAAAACATTTTGAAATATTAAAAAAAAAAAACTCCCACCGTGACAATGTGACATTTGTACACATTGCCGTGACCAGGATTCGAACCTGGGTTACTACGGCCACAACGTAGGGTCCTAACCACTAGACGATCACGGCTATTGGAAGAATTGGTTTTACTGTTGAACTTTACAGATATATTGTTTATAAAGATGCATAACCTATCTACAATTGATTTATATCAATTAATAAGCTTTTTCGATATTGTAATATTAAAATATATATACTTTCTTAGTTAATAAGAAAATAAATGGCTTCATAAATGTATTATATATATACAAACATACTTCCTTATTTAATCAGAAAAAAATACTTTTACACACGTATTATATATCTCTTTTTATTTTCATATCTGTTTATTAATAACAAAAACATGTCTCTGATAATAAAAATGCTAATATGTAATGAATTTTTAATGTATAACCTGTAATAAATATTAGTTGTACAAGTTTCAGTAAACTATGAGTAAACTGATATAATACCAGGAATATATGATGACTTTTTGCGTAATGAAATTGCATTTGAAGGAAAAACTATCGAGATAATAAGTAGTATGTTTAATTCATTGAAAGATCGATAAAGATAAAAATGGTAAGAATGCAATTCGTATTTGAATTACGAGTGTACGAAGAAGTCTTGTAAATATACTGAAAAATATCGCTTTTGTACATTAATAGAAATTCTAGACTTGTCAAGTATAATGGAATAAAATACTTTACTGTTTGACCATAGCTTTGAGTAATTTTTATCTTAAAATATTACAAATTCTTACATCGTTATTTCAACGCCCATAGACTCTATTCCTCCAGTTATTATCTTTTTGATATTCCCATTTAAACAAGCTACTATCTCAATTTATGTCGTAATCTGTGATTATTACGATGCAAGAGGTTTCACGATAACGTTTACATAAAAATAATGAAGACTAGACAGAATAATTTACTATTCACTTCCAAATGAGACATTCTGAAGCGTTTCAACAAATAAATATGTAACGTTAAGCTCCGTAAGTTGCCAATTGTTGATCTATCCATTGTCTATGTTGCGCGACACTTGCATACACTGCAGGTACATCAGACGTACCACAGCCAATGCCCCAGGAGACAATGCCAGCCTAAAACAGAAAACATTTATACATTAGCTCAATTCTTTCTTTTGTTCATTTTATATCTTTTCGCTTTAACTTCTACCGTCATTTAGCTTACGGTCTATTATTTTCGATGGGTAGCAAACTATTGAAGCTGCGGTATTTTAGATAATAATTTAAAAAAAGTTTTCTGGGGGTGACAGGAAATTTAAATAGTGATATGCACCATAGACTTTTGGGCGTTATATGTTATGGTTATTTAGCATAGGACCTACTGTTTTAGATGAGTTGCGAACTATCGGAGCTGCGGTGTATTATTGGGTCAGCAAGAAAGTAATTTCGGTTTTTAATGATACCCAGCGTTACGTTTGTTCTCAATGATTTCTGACAATCTTATGATTTTTTTCTTCTAACAATCGAAAGTTGTCACTTTCGACTTGACTTAGAAACAAATTGCGCTTTATTTTGTTTGTAATTGTTTGTTTAGGAGAATTTTAACATAGAGTGAAAAACGAACATTTCTGATATGTTTTACTTTTTTATTTTTTGCAAAAATCCAAGCTTGGTTGGGAAGTGATTTCGCAGCCTCCATGTAGCCTTGATCTGACACCATTAGATTACCATTTATTTTTCAGCTTGCAAAACTTTTTGAATGGTAAAACTTTCAATAGCTATGATAGCCTAAAATTGCATTGGGTTCAGTTTTTTGTTGATATGGGCCAGTATTTCTATAAAAACGGAATCATGAATTTGTCAAAACGATGGCACAAGGTCATCGAAAAAATTCTTTGTTAAAAAAAATTAAGTTCCATTTCACACTACAAAACCGAAATTACTTTCTTGCCAACCCAATAGAAAATAATTTAGAAAAAGTTTCTTATAGGTGACCGGAGATTTGATTGGTGATATCGACCATAAACCTTTGGGATTTATGTTATGGGTATTTAGTATAGGACCTACTGTTTTAAATGAGTTGCGAACTATCGGAGCTGCGATATATTAGAAAATAATTTAGAAAAAGTTTTCTAGAGGTAACAGGAAATTTGAATAGTGATATCTGCCATAGGCCTTTGGGCTTTATTTGCTGTGGTTATTTAGCATAGGACCTATTGTTTTAGATGAGCTGAAATTTTTTCATATCACTATAAATAATGAAAATATTCAAAGCGGACAAAGATAGCGCTCCAACCTACATTGATATGCAAACAATTTTTTTAATATCAACAAAACTATTTAAAATATTGGATTTTTAATTTCCGGGCCTTCATTTGTATATATGGACAACATTTTTCATCCAAGTGTCGTCAGACTTCTAAACTGCGATATAAGCTGTACTGCCGCCCTCACAAGGTCAACGTAATCGGCGAGAACAGGACTGAAGGTTTTAGGACTAATCCTAGTCTATTTTCCTGTTGAATTCTGTAGTTTAATTATCGGTATATATATATTCACTTGTACAAACTGTCCAGTAGTTAGTTGACAAGTCAATGGTCCACCACCATCGCCACGGCATGTATCTCTATTTGATTCTCCACCAGCGCAAATGAATGATCCGTGTAATTGAAAAAAGGGGCCCAATCTTGTGCTTCTTAATCGAGTTTGACATTCTGATCTGTCGACGATAGGAAGTTCCACTTTGCGAAGTTCTGCTTGATATTTCCCGTCTGTGCCTACATAATATCATTTTTGGTTAGTTTGTAAATAAATTAAAAAAATTTTATAATAAATTTATAAGTACATAGATAAAGATAAATTGTAAGAAACCTTCTAAGTCAGCTTAGCTCTTACGAATTGATTCTGTAATTTGAGATCTTGTAATTTATAATTCATTTCACAAATGAAACTTTGTTATTCTAAATAAATGATAATAATAAATCGATGTCGGACCAATTTAAATATATGAAATAAATTATTAAAAAATAGAGGGATTAATCGGCAAAAGAGATGATCGGTTAAGTATTTTTGCAAAAATAATATAATATTATGTTTACACTCACTTTGAATACAAATATGTGTGTAAATTTGTTTCGTATTATGAAAAATAACGGGAATATTCAAAGTGAACATAGATATTTCAGCACCCTTTGTATATAAAAAACATATTTATGAATATCATTATGTGTTATATAATTTTTTAAACATATTATAAGAATTTGTGACATTTATTTCGCACTAAAGATTTGCGACACATACAGGGTGATTTCAAAGTTATTGTCATCATATTGGCCTTCGAGGGCTGTTCTGTACTCATTGATCGATGGAGATTTGTAATAAAAACCCGCTTCACATTTCGCAAAATGGTAGGAAATCATTTTTATTGACTCATCGCATTCGTCTTGTTACGTAAGTAAATTGTCTGAGGGGAACCATGAGCCAAAACGAACCGTTCACACGGAAATTAACTTTTAATTGTGCCTTCGCGATTGAATTTTAGCTGAATAAGTCAGTTAAAGTCATCTTCCAGTTCGCCGACCTTTCAGAAAAAAAAAAACATACGAGATATCCTTACTAGTGCTACACGAAATTAGAAAATGGAGGAGTAATTGACATCTTTGTAACCTCAAAAAAATTACATAGAGAGATTTCCTAAAGAGAGTTATTTTCACGCCCTTAATAATATTTAACTCCTTAACAATACATGTTAATTATTCCTCCGAGACCTACTTCTCAAGTAGGTTTATTAAAAATTGGCATTCAGATGGTCAACGAAAATAAAGGCGATATCTAGAAAGGAAGAAGAATTTGGAAGAAAGCCAGAGTCTGTCCTCCTTCTGTTGCAGAATTTAGACATGCAATTCGATTGTCCGCATCCTATAGATTTTTTTGTGACAATCAGTTTTATATTTAATAAGTTATATAATCTTGAAATGGAAAATGCAAGTGAACGATATTGCTTATTTATATGACGCAATTTTACAAACATACTTGTTTCCATAATGTAGCATTATTGTCATAAAATAATAATTTATAATAATTAAATAATTTACCAAATTAATTGTTCGTAGTTCTAGTGTTATGGATTAGAGATAGCTCAGATAAATTTCGTACAATCCACTATCCTAGTACTATCCTAATTACTGTAATACAAAACCAAATAATGTGTAATCTTACCGAATGAATTGCTACCCCATCCTGTCCCGTAACACCTGGTACCAGCAGGGAAAATCATCCCCTGCTGTGGAAGGCAGACGGGATTAATATTTATGTCATGGCTAACTGTTTGTTCGAGAATGAGCACAGCTACATCATGAAACAATCCACCGCTGTAGAACAGAGGGTGAGCAACTATGGTTTTCACAGTTACTTCTTGTATGGGGGCTGGCTGTTTACGACTTTCCAAGTCCCATTGACCGAAACGTGCTACTAATTTTCCAATTTCTCGACTGAAAAGGAATGGTCAAAGTGAGCATTAAACATGTGCAATAAATTTTATTCCTGTATTTTGCTTTAGGAATATTTCTCTTTATTATTTTATTGTATCATTATCGACAAGGTTTCCACCTGATATTAAATAAAAAAATGAGACTTCAAGTAGTATTTTTAGGTGAAATTGACTGTGAAATTTTGCACTAATTGTCTATATTACTATCGCACACTCACCTATGTGTACATAAATATTAATTATAGTTATGAGTACATTTAAATTGGCTACAAGTATTTTTTCGATTACATTCACAAAGCCTTTTTTGGTACGGAAGGCAATTAAGGAATACTTCTAAACATCTATACGTCCGTTTATACCATTTTATTTGTAACTTCAAGTATATCTGCAGCCATGGAGAGATAATTTCTTTTTAATTAAAAAATTTTCCTAATATGCTTCCTTTTATTTTTCAAATATTAACTTTTTCTTGTATTCATTGTCACAAAATATAGTTCAATACGTTCCTAAATGTAAAGATTTGTCGTAATCAATTTAAAGCTGCCGCATTCATCAGATTTGTGACGTGGTTTTTATATAACATGGGATTTTCCAATATCATAATCATCGTGCGAAAATAAAATAACCGTGGAAGCTACTTACTTTACGACACAATGTGCGGCAGTAAGGACAGCTTTGTTACTGATCATAGATGCACCACATCGAAACAAGTATTCACCGTTTGACTGCTGCGTCAACAAAGCAACCATCCAAGGAAATTCAGCAAAATACGTTTTTCCTGAGTCTATGGGATACGGTTGCGCTACAAATGCAAACATTTGGATTTCAAAATGTATCATTATATGAATTCCCGGTGAATTTTTACACAAAATATTAGCAATTTATAATTCCTTACTTTTAATATTTAACTAATTTTAACTAATTTATACTTTTTATATAATGTTTAGCTTTTAAAATACTTTAAGCATTTTAGAATATGTATAAGAATCGAAAATTTGATTTCATACTTATATCAATAATGAATACATATTTTATAAAATCATTGAATTTTAAAGATTCCTTCTTATAACGAAATTTCTTTTTTTTAAAGTTCGATGCTTCATAGCCTATCTGAAAGTTTTATGCACACAGTAACTGTGTAATATTATGGATCAAAATGTTCTCCATTATTTTCTATCACTTTACATAAATGACATATTTGCCCAGAACAGCTTGGCCCAAGGTCCGCACGAACAATAGCTTCAAGGTCAATTCGTCAATGCCACGGGTTTATTGTACGGCAATTACTATTCAAAATAAGTTAAAAGAGTGAAACCAAGTTAAATGAAACTAAAAGCACAATGATTAGGCTTATTAAAGAAGAAAAGTGAAATCGGAATGTGAAATTACGGTGCTCCAGGTAAAATAACACCAACTCACAAACTTCCTCCCATTTAATAAATATTGCAATATTAAGGTTGCAGATTAGAGATAGTTAATCTTGTTATACTATACCGCCTATTTTTGTATTTTTATTGATAGTAAAATTGTCTTACTGCTCTCCGATTCTGCAGTAACTTAATTTAACGCAAATGCAAAGTATTCGTAATTTCAGAGTGAAGATATAGTGAAAATATGTTGTTAAATTTATTTTTTTTTTACTTAAACTAGAAATAAACTCAACTCTAGTGATCGACGTTGGTCAAAAAAAGGAAATAGTTTTGACATCGGGAAAAATCCCTACCACACACTATAAACGCTTCAATCGTCCTTGCTCCTTGTAGGTTCTCAAGGTAAAGGTTAACACTTTCAAATGTCGCAAATCCCATAAAAATATTCAATTCTGAATGAAAATTATGACCGATGAAACGCTGAATCGAATTTATTTGCACATTTAAGAACTTCAGTTACCATCGCTTCAACTATATTGCCACTTTTTCAATAGAATTTTAAACATGAAGCCGACAATAAAATATTCCTTAATCGCTTTCTCAAATTAACCCTCTATAGTTCAATTTTTTTTTGCTATCCGAAGATCAGTTTCACCATAGTATAATTAGAAAATGATAAAAGAACTATTTTAAATAATGGATTAAACCTGAATTTTAAATATTAAATTGCAAAGAATTTCCTGATTTTTACAAACTAAATTGTAATATTTAGGAAAATTAAAAATTTGACTTTGAAGAATAGAACCTCGTCTTGCATTACCTCAAAGTCACACAGAGATCCGTAGAGGGTAATTTTGCAAGGATTAAATAAATATTATCAACCCCTCCCCCCTGTTGTCCAAAATTATTCAAGTAACTACCAGTGAAACATTTTATTCCACTCATTGTAATCTCACCTACCTGGAGCAAAGGTTGTATTTCGTAAACCACAGCCCACTTGCGAAGACAGAAAGTCATTATTCACGATATACTGTCCACCTGAACCTGTAGGTACTCTTCCAGATTGCCCGAGACCCTGCAAATCGATCCCAGTAGGTCGACAGCAGACCTCATCAGCTGATGGACACGCTGTAAATCTCGGATCGATGGCTCCGATACCATCAAAGTTAACAACATTTCCTCCACTGCACAGCCAACTCTTCACGCAATAACAAGCTTGAGATGTTCCCGCGTTTTTCAGCGGTCCGAGAACACTCGAAACAGTATTCTCATTGACTGAATTTCCTCCCTGACAGCAGGTGTTGGAGGGACATGATTGCAACGCGGAATACATCAATCTAGGATCTATCATGCCAGTATCAGATGGTACAACGATACCATTAATACACTGTATCGTGTTACCACACAAGAAGCAGATCTGTGTCTGTCCTGGTGACACAGTCGGTGAAATAATAGGTGGATTCGTAGGATACTGTATCACACTTGACAATCTGCAGCAGACTTGCCCGATAATTGGACAAATAGAGGCCTGTTGTCGAGGATTAATTACACCCTCTCCATTATTGCCAATCACCCCGTCTGGAGCGCACTGCCATGATGGTACACATACACAAATTGCACCAGATGTTGGCTGTGTCGTTTGATCGGTTGGAAAAATGATTGGTGGAGAACTTGGGGTTGTTGAAGGTGTTGTTGGAGTTGTTGGAGGTGTCGTTGGAGTTGTCGGAGGTGTCGTTGGAGTTGTTGGTGGTGTCGTTGGAGTTGTTGGTGGTGTCGTTGGAGTTGTTGGTGGTGTTGTTGGAGTTGTTGGTGGTGTCGTTGGAGTTGTTGGTGGAGTCGTTGGAGTGGTTGGTGGAGTCGTTGGAGTTGTTGGACGCGTTGTGGGGGTTGTCGAAGGTGTTGTTGGAGTTGTAACGGTAGGCGTTATAATTGGTGCCATGGACGTTCCATTTCGTAGATAACAACACACTTCTAAGTCTCCGGTACATCTTCGAAACCTGTCGAATAGTTCATTTTAGAGAAAAATTAACTTGGTGGAGGTGTGACTGCTTAAATGAATCATAATTCTGAATTAAAAGAATGTTTTTTTTTAAGCCGACTTCCGTTGTTTTTAACCCCTTTATCTTGTTTGTAAGATTAAATTCACAGGCGTTAAATCTGTTATATTTAGATATATTAAATAAGTATGTAATTCGAAAACAGAGGGATTAATCGGCAAAGAGGATGATCGGTTAAATAATTTGTGCATTATACGATACACGTGAAATTTCAACTGTATCGCTTCTCTATTTTAAGAATTCTTTATAAAAAAATAAGAATTCGTCAATTTGACAGCCTTCGTAGATCTAATGTTAAGAACAATTCATTATTTATGTAGATGTCATTCTATCGAACAATAAACTGCACAAAAGATAGTTCGTGTGAATCTCTGTCTACCAAAAATTCGTAGAAATTATTAATTGCAACAAATTGATTAAAAAATATTCAAAATTGAAGTAATCTATACATCTCCTACATAAACAAAATTACTACTAATTAAACGCTGCAAAATTCTAGAGAATAATTAATTCTCGCATGAAATAATTTCTATTGGTGTAAACTCTTCTTATCACTACACGCAGAATTATTATAATATCAAACAGCAATCTCTTAATACAACGTGATTTGGCGTGAAAAATGTACATCGACGTTTACACCTAACATTCACTTGGATACCAACCTAATTTGATTTATTAAAATTACACGTTTTTTTAATACCTCGCAAATGGTTACTACCTCTAAGAAGTTTTACACCTTATAACAAAAATCAAAATCGAATTCAAGAAGTAAAGAATAAAGATATCTAAATAATTCGAAACACTGTTTCCTATGTTTAACACTATATCTACGGAAGCAGTCAAATCGACGGATTCTTATTTTTTTATAAACTGTTCTTAAATTTATAAACAAGAGATACAGTGATATTTTACATATATCTTATTATAAACAAATTATCTAACCGATCATCTTCTTTGTCGGTTGATCAATCTTCTTTCAAAATACTTATTCAATACATTTAAATATAAGAGATTTAACGCTCGTAAATATAGTGTTAACTAAATGCACCAACTCTTCGTACCGTTACAATTTTCATTATAAAAAATATATCAAACTAATTAACCACGCGAGTAAAAATAAAAGACGGAAAAAAATTGAAATAAGACTGAAAACAGGATTTTAGACGAATTTCGAACGGAAATATGACGAAACAAATAATTGCCACTAAAAATTATCTGAAAATGTACTGAAGACATATGCTGTTGAGAAAGTTCAGGCGGAATTGAGACTGATTGTGAAACAAGACGGAAGAATTTTTCAGTTGACGCCGAGACTGAAGTCAGACTGAAAATTTTACATTGATTCAGCTCGATCGGAAAGCAGACCGATTTGAGACTCATTTGGATATTTCTGGACATTTTCAGACCGTTTTCAGTTTTTTTCGCTTACAATTTTCCGAATTTTGTTCACTACCTCAGTTTTCTTCAGTTAATTTTCCAACTGTACATTAATACAGAAAAATTACTCGAATTTTCAGTCTGTTTTCAGTCTGTTTTCAGTTTTTTTATTTTCACCCGGGCACTCCTCATAGAAAATATATCATACTAATTAACTACTCCTCGTAGAAAGTCTATCAAACTAATTAACTATTTCGAATTACATTAATTATTAATTACAAACTTCCTAAATATCGTTTGCAACGCGCAATCAACTGAACTCGTCACTTTCTCCGTTCTAATCAACAAAATATAACAAGCCTGTTTCGTAAAAATTATTCAAATAATCACAGCTTCCAAATCACGTCGATTCGCACCTCAGCGACGCAAAACATGTCAAAAAAATCATTCACACAATATAACAGTCAGAAAAAAAACTCACCGAATATCTATCGTGCCCATTCCATCCGTAATAATAGTCTGATTAATATCACAAAGATAATACGGTACACAGATGCAATCCACGGCAGGAGGGATAGTAGGAATTCTTTCTACCCTCTGAATCTTTTGCTTGTGTTTTAGTAAATGCAAGAAAAACAATGGTGAAGATTCCGTGAACACCTGAATGTCTCTGTTTTTAGCAGACGCAGCGTTTGCAATTTTTCCTGAACCACTTAGACTCGCTTTCATCGACCTTTGACCCGGCCCTTGCAACGAGATCGTTTCTGTAACTATTAGCACCACCGAGGTAACATAAACAAACGCGACTAGACGCAACATGTTTGCCTCGTTTCCTATTCGACGGCTTGCCTTCTATTGAACCATTTTTAACACGAGCTCTCGTTTATGTATACAGGATGTGCCAGTATTTCCCGACATATGGAGAATGTTTAGATTCAGATAGCAGGCTAATAGTTCTTTTTGTTATATGGACCAATACTCGATGTTTGTGGTACAATAGCGATGCGTCATACGTTCTTGTATTTCGAAGATATAAAGTATTAAAATTAACACTTTGATCTAATCGATAAATTTTCATTACTTGCTGCCAATCGTTACTTTTCTATGGATTGGGTTGGCAAGAAAGTAATTTCGGTTTTGTGGTGTGAAATGGATCTTATTTTTTTTGCAAAGAATTTTTTCGATGACCTTTTGTAATCGTTTTCACAAATTCGTGATTCCGTTGTTATAGAAATACTGACCCGTATCAACAAAAAAGTGAACCCAATGCAATTTTAGGCTATCATCGCCATTGAAAGTTTCACCATTCAAAAAGTTTTGCAAGCTGAAAAATAAATGGTAATGTAATGGTGTCAGATCAGGGCTACATGGAGGCTGTGACATCACTTCCCAACCAAGCTTGGATTTTGCAAAAAATAAAAAAGTAAAACATATCAGAAATGTTCGTTTTTCACTCTATGTCAAAATTCTCCTAAACAAACAATTACAAATAAAATAAAGCGCAATTTGTTTCTAAGCCAAATCAAAAGTGACAATTTTCGATTGTTAGAAGAAAAAAATCATAAGATTGTCAGAAATCATTGAGAATAAACGCAACGCTGGCTCTCATCAAAAACCGAAATTACTTTCTTGCTGACCCAATACAAATATCTTACAATTAGAAGAAGGAAATTACTTTGGATATTTTAGATATATTTTTATATTATGTTCGTTTTGCATATTTTAGCCGTATTTAATTTGTCATAAATGCATAAAAATCCGCAGTCTAGTAATCACCTTCTGAGGTTTAGTGTTAATTATTGCCTCTTATTCCTCGCGTCCTTCTCTCTGTTCGACTCTCATCCTCGTCATCGTCATTCACAAATATCGTTTGTCCTTTTACCATGACTTTATTAATTCTTCTCTCTGCACTTGTATTTACTTTTTAATTCGTTAATTTTTGTACACCTTCATTTAGACCTACCTTTATTTATAGTCGAAGTTTGTAAGATTCGTATATTTGTTAATAAGCGAGATATAGTAGTATTTCTGTCTATTCGATTTGTCCATTGTTTTGATTAACCAGCTATATCTTTATTTACGTTTATAAAATTCCTATGTATCGTTTTTTATATATCAGATTTGAAATAAACCATATTTAACCCTTTGCGGACGGAGGCATTTTTGAATATCGAGAAACTATCAATTATTAAGCGATGAAAAAACACTTTTTCATCGGAAAGACAGTCTGTTAATGTATACAAGTTGAAATTTACTCTTTGTAAAATAATATTTCAACGATTATATTTTAATTTTTCAACTCTAACCGTTTATATATGCGCCGACAAACTATAACCAATTTTTTTCTCAGGGCGGATATATTCGCCGGTCGTCCGCAAAGGGTTAAAAAAGGGTTTATTAACAGAAAAGAACCTCTTAAATATATTTCTTTTGATACGGAAATCGAATACAATTGAATCTGCCTCGTAAAATGGTGAAAATGATCAATTTCATTATTTTTCTACAAGTTCTCCAAAAGTAGTTAAAGAGTCTCAAAGCAAACATTCAATTTCTATCTAATAAATCCTAAATTACTTAATTAATTAGTAATCTTTTTCACTCTGAATTTCGCTTCTACCAAAGTACTTATCAGTGTATTTAAATATAATAGGAATAACGCAGACAGTTCTAATATTTAATATATGTCATATTGGATTATTATAAAATTTTACTATAACATTTACTAAATTTTTGTACTAATGCTCAAAGTTTAAAATTTTCACTTACGTCGATGTATTTAGGAATTTCTCATCAAATTAAGCAGTCGAACGATAATTCATATTTCCATCCGAAGTTTACACAAACAATAAATAAATAGCCAGGACATACATAGGTAAAGAGTCAGACAAAATATTTAGCAGGTAGGATAAAAAATTTCTATCTTAAATTCCGTTATTAGGGAAACACGATGATGATTATTCGATTGACTCGTCATAAAAAGAAACAACACAATGAACGACCCACTTACCTATCCAACTACAGAAACGTGTTTCAGTTATTATCGTATAACCCTGCGTGTAGCTGTGTGACGATTCCATGCACGAATGCAATGCGTTAAATATATTTATATTGTATTAATATAAATAATAGGAAAATAAGTTATGCATGAGTAGTACAAAAAAAAATAAATTGAGAATATAATGAGATTCATACTAACCAACTAGAATAAAAAAATGAAAATGTATCCCAAAAAAGGGATATTGGCAGATAATGGGTTAAACACTCACTGTTAGTTGCAATATTAAAGATTAATTCATATAACAGTTATATGGATTTCAACGTGGTACAAATCCCTTTCTTCTTATGTCGAGATATTTGACAATATGTATACAATTTTTCACGCTACATATAACAGTTAATCTTTCTTCGACGATGTCATCAGGATACTTCATTCTATTTACTTTGTCACTTGAAATTCAGAAAGAGGGTCCTTATGTTTAGGAACGACTAATTAAACCTCTTAGCCTACGCTGACATATTACACTCGTTGTTCGGTACATAGAATGGGCAATTTTCAAATTTCATAAAATCTGTAAAATTGAAAATATCAATGAGTCGAGATACGATAAAACTACTTGTATAATATTAATGTTAGGTCAAATTATAGAATATATCATGAATCACTGTCCAATTTTTATCTTATCAATTTAATTCTGTATTATTGTGGAGGCAGTCACAAAAGAAATCGTAGTACATACAAGGGGTTAAATTCTTGCCGTACAATTTCGAGTGACACTAGTTACGTGGTAAATTCTATAGGAAATTTGCAATTATTACAAAACCTAAGAAATGGAAAATATCAGTGATACGCGACAGTGGCACAAGTACTGTATAATATTAATATAACGTTAAATTATGCGGTATATCAACAATCACTAATCAATATTTTTATTTTATGAATTTAATTTGGAATTTTTACGGAGACAGTCATGAAAGAAATTGTACGGCAAAGGATTAAATACACTTTTCTCAAAACTGGACTTATAAGCACCTTAAATGAGAACGGCTTATATATTAACACTAGAACTACCGAACCAGTAAAAATGACTGGTACACAATTTTTTCAAAAAATTCTCCAAGTTTATATAAGAGTCATAGAGTAAATATTCTACGTCTATATAATTAAATATAAATCACCCAATCGGTCATGTTTCCTATCGCTTGATTCCCTCTTTTTCAAAGTACTTATTTAATATGTTGAAATATGATAGATTTAACGCCGGTAGTTCTAGTGTTAATAAGCGTCGAGACTTCAAAGTTTCAAATAAATTCGATTACAAATGTTACCCCTTTCACAACATATTTTATTGTGGGAATAGTGGAATAATTAGCTTCTGGGCGATTTAGGTTTTTACTAAACAAACCTGATATGTATGCCTAAAAAAATAACGATAGTATTGCACAAGACTGAGGGGATAATTTTACCTTGCCCACATCCGCTATAGTGATTTCAGTATTATGAAAGGATTGTGACAAATAAATCGCTACAAAATATCGTTAGGCGCTAAAATATATAACCTACAGCTGTTATGAAAGCACGTAACGATTTACATTCTCTGATATGTATGAAACGCATGTGCATATTGCATAGAATATATACAGATTCCATGAAATGATTTTTCACGCTATGTTTAATGATTTATTTCTAATCTAACACAAAACAATGATGCGGTTACAATGTTACAAATTAAAGTACTACCATTAACGCTTATTTTAATTTAACTTAACATACGAAAACTAATAGCTAATTTAGAAACAAATCATAATATCTCTTTTATAAAATAATTATACGTATAATTAATGTGCAGATTAACGAACTTATAACTTCTTCGGTACAAGAACTTTATGGTACATAATATATTATTGTATTTATACTATTATTAATCGACGGAAATTCCGGTTTTCGCGTTCGTAAATCGTGAAATTTATATAAATTTATGAACTTTGTGCTACTACTGAATAATTCAGGATAAGAATAACTCATGATGATCTTTAAATAAAGAGTGACAAATTTAACGATACAACATCAGCTGCAACAATGTTTCTTATAGCGAAAGAATTATGGGAATTTTTTAGAAACATTTTGCATATGAAGGGTTATTCTGAAATCTCACAAAGTTTTACCAATATGTATTAATTCAATTCTTTATGATTCCCTCGTAAATAAATACATATCTACATAGAATATCAGGGCACTAAACAAATGTTGCTTCTTGCTCGTACAGAATTCAATATATGTAAAGGAACAATGATGCTTATATGTATGTGAAAATAAACCCAACTAAACCTAATATAATTTTAAGATCACTGTGCGCTTGTTTGATTATACAATAAGTATAATATTTACATACATTAGTCCTTTAAATATTACCAATATCTTCAATCTTTTCAAAACTAATTTTGCCTTTTTCTTCGATTGATCAATTCAATTTTATGGTTCTACCTTTTCTCTGCGATTACCTATAACGCGTGTAACACAAGTACAGAAATCATGAAAAATTAAGTGCCACTCTCAAAGAATATTTACAAACAAACTTGAACTAATCCAAGATAACGTAGAATAATACATTTAAATTTGTCGAGAAGAGATTTCTGTAAAACACTATGTTACAAAAACATCAATTAGATATGAGCAAAAATGAAATAACATATTTTACTTTTTAATGTTTGCAATTACTTTCCGAATATCTATGCGCATCTATGTAAAATCTCTCTATTTATTTTTAAATGATACTTGTCATCCGCGTTGTGATCCCGATAGTAATATTTCAGCACGTGTCCTTTTGAGAGACGGACTTGACCGTGAAAAAAAAGCGTCGCCTGAAACAGTGACGATCAGCCAGCAGCCATCGAAATCCCGAACAAAAGAAAGTAA
This sequence comes from Cerceris rybyensis, assembly GCA_910591515.1. Lineage (NCBI taxonomy): Eukaryota > Metazoa > Arthropoda > Insecta > Hymenoptera > Crabronidae > Cerceris > Cerceris rybyensis. The sequence continues at coordinate 14,052,606 of OU342795.1, forward strand.
ACACGACGGCTAGTTATGCCTGTTGCGATGACCTTCGATAAAACTCACGGCCAGATACACAGGAACAAGGTTTTAAACTCACAGCAGTTTCGAAGGAAACGAGGCAACAATATATCTTCACGATATAATGAGATGTATGAAAAAATATATTAAGTAGCATTAACAAATTGTCTGCTAATATTGTACTACGGTTATAGGAGGCTATTAATATTTTAGATTTTTATATTGGACCAAAAAAGAATTTTAAAGTTCTGCAGCTAATCCTCTATGGGCCCATGTGACCTTGAACTAACGCAAGACACATCCAAGCTTCTATGGTTCAAAGTTAAATTTTTAAATTTGTCAAACACTATAATTTAGCTCGTGAAAATTACGAAATATTTTACAATTCAATGTTTAAAAATCAGGTTTAATCTGTTATTTAAAATTGTATTTTTATTATTTTCTAATTATCATATCGCAAAACTAATCTTCGGATACCAACAAAAAATTCGGATAATAGAGAGTTAATGAGTTTGCAAATGAGATTTTTCCTATTAGTCGAAACTGTAAAAATTTATTTTGTGACCAGATAGTTAAAATTTATTGTAAAACATTTAAATTCTATTTATTATTTATTTATATAGATATATTGACCACTATTAACAAGTAGACTGTTACGTTAATTACTACCGAGAAAAGTTGTTCTCCAACAGTGCATTACATTATGTGAGGTTACCAATATTTTACGTTTTTATGCTGAACCAAAATGATATTTGAAAAAATTAACAAAGCCGGCCAGTAATGAAAACCTCTGCTATCTACAATACGTTTGACAATGACAACGACGATTAATTGTGTAAGAACCATCGATTTTTCCTTTTATATATAATAATAGAATGATATATATTGAGCGTGCTTAAATATTTTCTGATAAATACGATATATAATTGCTTTTCTGTTTCTCCTCTTCTATTGTTGTGTCTTTCGAGGACCTCCTTTCCTCAAAAAGGCCTTGTAGGGGTGAGGGTCGTCTTCCTCCCCCGCTGGAGGAATTGCTCCCTTGACGACAGCCAGGCGTGAGAACGCTTAACTGGAGTGGGGTCTTACAGGTGTTAATATTATTTTTGTTAATGTAACTGTTAATAGCGCGAATTTTCAGGAATAATATTCGTATTCTCACCAAACTTTGGTTCGTTTTTACTTCAATGTTGCAGCGGTTTTATTGCCTGTGAGCAGTCTTTTACCGAAACGTTATTCTATGTAACTTGTTGAGGGTTATATTATGAACCTTGTTTGGAACCGCTTGAAAAAAGGATACTTCTTTAGGTCATGCCACTGACAGACACTCGCACGTGCGTCTGTCACGTGCATTTTATTTGACGTGTCGTTCTCCATAGGTTGAAGCCATTGAGTATTTCCATAGGTTGAAGTTATTCACGATCCTTATGGTTCCAGAAATCTTAGGGCTCTTAAGGCAGTACTTGATAGTGTGGGGCCCATCACCAAACGTGCCACATATTGGGCACTTATGGGCCCTATTGTAATGGAAAAAAGGCAAGAATGCTAAATTGTCCTCACACGTTCGTTCGACACGTTACTGGTTCTGGTTTATGTCAAAGTTACGAATTGGACAATAAAAAGGTTTCTATTCACTGTCGAAGTCTTGCTAAAAACCGAGTTTTCTTCAACGAACTGAATATATTCTACACTGATTATCTTATGCGTGTCATCTGTTATGGGTCATTTTTCCAATTTTATAACTTTCCTTCAATTATTGACAAATTCTGTATTTTTAATAAAACCTGTACATCGCAAATATTAATTTACTATTAATATAAATTAAGTCATTAGACTGTATTATTAGTTAAGCTTGAAACCAATTTAATGTTTAAATATAAATATACATTTTATGAGACTTTTAAAACCTATGAAAATTATTGAATATAGACTCATGCCCAGTAGACATTTTGAAAAAAACATTTGATGCTAAAAGAGACATAGAATGTTAAGAAGAAAATAAATTTATTTATCCTTTTATTAACATCTGAAAATAATATATTTGCAAACATTAATAAGGATTTGTGGTTTAAAGTTTGGCAATTGGAATTCGCATTAGTTTATGTATGTTTATACCTTTAGCTTTAAACAAACAAAATTGCAAAAATGTAATAGACAGCACTCTATGTTAAAAATCTACATACATTTCGGAACAGAAATTAAATTACATGTTAATTGCTAGAGCTAGAGTTTTTGTATTTTCTTTCCTCTTTAAAAAATCTGTAATTTTACATTGCTTTCTGGTTCTTACCGGATCAATGTTAATTTTTCCTTAATATTTTAAAGACAAAAAAGTTATTCTTTGACACACCGAGGCTTGACGCAGACTGCTGATCAGCAGCGTGAAATACTTTTGTTTTCAAGCCACGGCGATGAAATCAAAATAGTTTATGCCACACTGTACCTTTAAGACGGCAAGCCTCGTCGCGGCTATAGAAGTACAGTGTTGTATAAAGGTTTTTGCAATTTTCTTACCATGTTACAGCGAAACCGTGTTGTAGAAGGGTTTCCGCAATTCATAAATCGTGTTATAGCAAAGCCGTGTTATAGGATGCCGTGTTGTAGGAGGGTTACCTGTACTTGAAAATATACTAATCATAGTCTCACCGTTCAGCACACTTGGCGTGCGATTCAATTAAAAAGTTCTAACGAAAAAGTTCTTAATTTCAATTAAAATACCATCGTATTACGTAGGTTGAAAGTTTATAAACAACGTGACTGTGTATCTCTAACAATCGCCTAACCATTATTTGCAATTGCACTACAAGTAAAATAGAAACATTCAGATTTCGAATAACTAAATAATTTATTCATGATATTCTATATCGATAATGTAAATTATCCTTCGTAAATTTTGGTCTGTTTTAATTTTCGCTGTCCTTTATATTATTTTAGATTTATCGATAGGTTATGCAAAATATATCATGTTATCAACCATTTGGATCGGTGGCTGAATTTTAATGTATGAACCAGTGAAAATGCATGTAGTGTGCCGTACAAGAAGAATACAAACTTAATAGCTTCAAAGCTCAAATAAACCTCTATAAGAATATGTATTATTGAATTAAATTTTACAATACAGCAATATAGTTTTCTGCACAGCACACTACATAATAACATAACAAATATGAATACATTTATAAAAATTTCAATATTTTCTAATTCATAAGAAAGATATCTTACTATTAGTTATTGGATTCCAAACAATTATATAGAAAATGTTCTATAATTCGTATAAATTTTCATTTGAAGATTAATTTATCTCATTCAATAGGTTGAAAAGCATTAAGTTACAGATAAATGCCGAAATTGGAATTCAATCAGTGATGCCAGAACGAGGGATTTTTCCCAAGCATGCGCACTACCAAATCCTCAGTAATGTAGATACTTTACTCAAATATGGGGTATCGTTAGACCCCCGTGACAATTTAAATACGGTAGAAATTACAGGAAGAGGACATTTTTAAAAGAAATAATATATTTACGTGTAAATAAATAAATATATGTTTTCTTATTATTTTGTATATCTGCAGCCGATTTATTAAATGAATACCAACATTTGTTGCGAGAGTAAGGAAAACTGCAGAAACGTTCAGAGTTTTGGACGTCTTTGCGCGTGATGGTCGCCAAATGTTGTTAAATAATAAAAAATCTGGCGGCCAGACCCGGGCCTCAAAGAACGGTAAACTTTCGTTTCGTTTCGAACGCGCTTTTGTCTCCGTACGAAGGAACAGTCACTCTGATGTACTAATATTGCACTACGATACAATATTTTATTCAGTTTAACGAAAAGTGCGGAAAACGACTGGGAAGGGCCCCGTATGCGACGTACTGTTGCATAGATAGATACGTCTATGGAAATAATTCCCGCCGAGCTGTGACGTCAGCATGCGCATGCGCACGAAGGCTCACGCATGGGAAAAAATCCCTCGTTCTGGCATCACTGAATTCAATGACCCTAGGAGCCATATTGAGTTTCAGAATGAATCACAAATCGATCTGCTGATCAGTCACTCATACAAAATAAATAGAGCTCAGATTTGCGTGCACGCTAAATAAACTAAAATAGGTAGTTTTAATTACGAAACTAAATTTATTTGTTATCTTATTGGAGAAAATGATACCACAAAAATGCTGAATGGTATACGTGTTTTGAAAAAATAAAGATAGTGTTACACAGGATGGAAGAGATATATTTATTTTCTTCACACCCAGTATAGTAATTTCAGCATTAAGAAAGTATTATGATAAAATGATTGCTGCGAAATATTGCTAGGTGCTAAAATATACAACCTGCAGGAGTTATGAGTGCAGGTATCGACTTACGTTCTCAGATGTGTATATGACACACACACATATATATTGCACGAAATGTAAAGATTCAATGGAATGTTCCCGCTATGTTTAACACTAGATCGACCAATGTTTAATGCAGTACATTTAAAATTGTCGAATAAAGTCCGATTCAAATAAATGAGAAAATGTATTTCACATCTAGTGGAAAACTCAACTAAAGATGTTGCGAATTCAAATATTGTCATCTTGACTGCATTCGCTATGACTCAGACTGAATTCATAAAATAAACATTTTTCTCGGACACCTGATATTTCGTATAATCCAACGCAATAGTAATAATACAGAAATAATTTCATTCTGATCAACTGATACTGTCAATTTAATAGTTTTTGAAACATTCAAAAATTTTCTACTATATTTACTGCATCGCGAGCGTCACACGTTATTTTATGCTAAGGGGTTAATTCCATTAACGGATATCTAGTAATACTTTTAAAAAACTTACCTAACTGGCCTTGAAACGAATACCTCTATTAATTATTACATTTAATTCTGATTTAAATAGCAAAATTAGTATAAATAATAAAAACCCAAAATACTAGAACTACCGTCATTAACCCATTAAGGACCAAGCATTGGAATAACAGAAATATTTTAAATGCGATTATTTATTTGTTATAAGATTACATAAAAGTAGACACAAATATATCGGAATATATTCGAACTAAATATAATACGAAAATCATGTACAGGGTGTAAAAAAATTAATGGTCATGGCTTTAAGGGGTTGTTCTACACCTCTGGATCGATGGAGATTTGCGAAAAAAAACGGCCGCAAAATTCGGGAAAGGGTAGCAAATTTTTTTTATTGGCTCATCGTATTCGTCTTGTTACGTAGGTAAAATGTCTGAGAGGAACCATGGGTCAGAAACGAACCGTTCTCTTACAAATTAACTTTTAATTCGGCCTTCCGATCAAAATTTCGCCCATATGGCAGCCTTCGAGTCACCGACCTTTCGAAAGGAAACACATGAAATACCCTTGCTAGCTCCAATAGTTGAAGCAGAGGCAACGTAAACGAAGATAGAAAATGACTAGAAAAATGTCATTGACCTGCGTTCGGTGTTGGGTTCGCTCAAGGGCCCACCCGGGGAGAAGAGCATAAACACATGCACTTCTCTACTGGTACGGTGACACAGTGCCCCATTTTCTAACTTCGTTTACGTCGCCTCTGCTTTAACTAATGGCGAAATTTTTATCGAAAGGCCGAATTAAAAGTTAATTTGTGAGAGAACGGTACGTTTCTGACCCATGGTTCCTCTCAGACATTTTACCTACGTAACAAGACGAATACGATGAGCCAATAAAAAAAATTTGCTACCCTTTCCCGAATTTTGCGGCAGGTTTTTTTCGCAAATCTCCATCGATCCAGAGGTGTAGAACAACCCCTTAAAGCCATGACCATTAATTTTTTTACACCCTGTACGTGGGTTTTATTATCATAATACATTTTTTCATGCAAGGAAATCTATAAGTACTTATATTTTCTTTGAGATCTTCTATAATGTTGCGTTAACGCAACATTCGGCCTTAATGGGTTAAATCTATTATATTTCAATATACCAAATAAGCACTTTAAGAAAAAAAGGAATTAAGAGGTGGAAAAGATGATCGATTCAGTAAATTCTCTTTTATAAGATCAATGTCGAATATTTGCTCTATGACTCTCCTATAAACTTGGAGAACATTTCAAAGCTATAGCGAACCACCAATTTTTGTTTTCTCGATGGTTTTAGTGTTAAATTCTAAAGTACGAAAATAACCACTAACATCTTACAATATGTAAATTATTAATTAATCACTATGACATAATACAAGGAGTCTGGGTAGAAGGTAAAAAAAAGTACGCTTATTCGATTGAATTGCTAATATCGTTTTTTTTTAAACATTAATCATCATAATACAAACCATCAGATTACACGCACGTAACCCTTTTCCTTACAGCATTTCATTTGTGATATATCATATTTGAGCATGTTATTCGTGATAGAAAAACGTACCAATAAAGTGGAACAGACGATATGAAAAGTCTCCGCTGCATGGTGTCTTAACCAAATTATGGAATTTTACAATTTTTAGACAATTTCAACTTTCTTTGTTACTTTTTTCTTCATGACGAGGGCAGCTCAATATTGTAAGGAAACGGGTTAAATAGCACAATAATTAATAATAACATTAATAATAATTAAATGAAATCAACGATACGTATATATTATGACAATAAGTACGCGAAATTGTACTTAAAATAGTAATATAAAACGAAACGCACGTTTGAGAAGCATAAACGTAGGTAACGGACAAATCTATACAACTACAAACGAAAAAGAATCCATCGAAACGTCGATCGCATAAATTCAAAATAAATTGGCAATATTTTTGGCATTATATAAATAGAAAAATAGCTTCTCCGCGGCTAGGTACTATGACATTCGTATAATTAAATTATTTCCCATCATTCGAGCGATAAATACGAATCTTAATCGCTCGTTTAGTCAATTATGAGAAAATTCTGGAGAAATTAATATTTGTACAATTCGTGTGAGCTCATGTGCATTTTTAACGTTTAAACGAACTGGGAAGTTTTCGTTAGGCCATCTCAATATGAAATTAACCATTTCATTAAATTTAACCGCTTATTTTGATAGTGGTATCACTATGTTTTTCGAATCGACATACTTAAAGATTTCCGTATTAACACGTCTAAAAATCTGTATGCTACCATTTCAGAATATTTACTTATATTAATTCATATAGTCATTGAAAAATCACAATATTCTATTATGTTAAAGTGACTTCTTCCACTTTCAAAATAACCAGTTCAATTCATCTTTTCGCAAATGCCTATTCTGTCGGATTTCTCATGGCATCCGACAAATGCGCTCCGTCGTGTGCTTTTATTACCTTATCACCTGCTGTTCTTAATCATCAACCGTCAGGGCTCAGATTACAGTAACGTCATATTGTGCTTTATTGTGAATCATCAAACCTGAGGCAAGTAGCCTACGACTCTCTCAACTGCACTTTCATCAATAAGAAAGCATTCTCTTGTTTTACAATCCATTATCGTATACATACATACACCATTTTTTATTATATTTCTTAAATTATATGAATTCTATGAAGGCCCCCTGAGTGTTTTTGATATTATATAATATAGAAATTTTAAACTATTGTGAACTGAACATGATTCAATAGAAAATTGGCAATGTTAGAATTGCATTCACCTAGATAACGTGCTGGAGATCATTTTTTTCATGTGTTATTGAGTTTTACCCACACGAATTTGAATTGTAGGCAGAGATTAACCGGGAATCTTGGATATTCTAATGTAGAAAGTCGTGTATTTGTATGATGTCGTTAAGAACAAGAGCACACATTTATAATGAAAAAAGTTATGGATGCTTGTGGTAATGATATTTGCGCAGTATATGGTAAAATACTGTATTTTGTTGTAACCTAACGTACGAAAACTAATAACTAATGTAGGAACAATTCATAGTATCTATATTATAAAAACAATTATACGTATAATTAATGTACAGATTAACGAACTTAACCATACCATTTGGTTTCTTCGAATACAAGAACCCCATGGTTCGTAATATTGTCGCAGTCCTGAGCGATAGATATCTTATGGGGTATAATGTTACAAATCGACGGAAATTCCGGTTTTCGCGTTCGTAACACGTGAAGTTTATGTGAATTTGTAAACTTTTTGATACTGTTGAGTAATTTAGGACAAGAATACAATAATATTTCAATCAACTGCTACACTGATATACTGACAACATTTATAGCAAAATAATTATGGGAAGTTTATGTTATGTTGAGACAATATGGTATTTTTCGTATCCTGGATCACTCTGAAGTCTCATAAAGTTTTATCGATTATGGTCAGTTCAAATTCATGCGACTTTCTTGCAAGTAGCACATGCAGGTGCGTCTTTGGGTTAATGGCGGACATAGAGTTGATAATCGAACTCGTAATTAGCGAGACCAAGTGTAAATCCACCTTTAGAATATTTTTTAAGTCTTACTTTAAATCTTCGTAACAGTTAAAGCAACAAAAAAGTTTTTTCTCTTACTAATACGTGATATAATTTATCAAAAAGGACAACAAGGCTCACGTGCACAAGTAAACCTTGTTAAGCCTAATAGAATTTTTTAAAGAAAACTGAACGTTCGTTTAGTTATTGATTACTTATTTACATACATTACTCTGATAATTGTTATCAACATGTTTCAATCTCTTCGAAATTAACTTTCACTTTCTTTCGATCCATCAATCAAATTTGATGACTCTACATTATCTCTGCGCTTAATCTATCTTATAACACATGTAGCAGAAGAGCAGGAATTGCAATGAATTATGTAAAACTAATTATTATAGAACACTTATGACGAAATTCGAAATCATCTAGGATAACGTAGGATAACACATTTGAACTTGCCAAGGAAAGATTAATGTAATATACTATGTAACAATAACATCGATCAAATATGAACAAAAACAAAATTAAATATTTCTTGTAAGGATTTTCTTTCATAAACAATAAACCTCTGCACGCACGTTTTAACGTTTCCAATTGTTTTCTAAATATTTATGTGTATCTATGTAAATTCCCCATGTATATTTTTTAATTCATACTTGTCATAAGCCAGATTGTTATTTTTCCAACATATGTCCTTTACAGAGTCAAGCTTAACCGTGATAAAAAAAACCATTGCCTGAAAAAAGCGCCGATCAGCCACAAGCCATCGAAGTTCCGAACAAAAGAAAGTAAACATGACGATTAGTTATCCCTGTTACGATGACCTTCGATAAGACTTATGGCCAGATACTCAGGAACAAGGTTTCAAACTCACAGTAGCTTTGAAGGAAACGAGGCAACAATATATCTTTACGATATATTAAGATGTATGAAAAATTCAGTTAGATATATGTTGAGAAGTATTAACAGGTCGACTGTTATGTTAATCACTACAGAGAAAAGTTGTTCTTCAACAGTGCATTACGGTTGCTACCGATATTTTAAGTTTTTACACTGAACCGAAATAAACAAAGCCAATTTCAAAGTTCTATAGTTAATGACTTTAATAGCCGAAACAATAGAATTCATTTCGTAACTGGCTAGGTAAAATTTTGTTGCAAAACATTTGAATTATATTTATTGTTTTGTTTGTATATTGAGAAGTATTAATAAGTCGACTGTTATGTTAATTACTGCCGAGAAAAGTTGTTCTCCAATAATTCGTTACGGTTGCTATCGATATTTTAAGTTTTTATACTGAACCAAAATAAAATGTGTGAAAATAAACAAAGTCAATTTCAAAGTTCTATACTAAATGACTGTAATAGCTGAAACAATAGAATTCATTTCGTAACTGGATGGTTAAAATTTTGTTGTAAAACATTTGAATTGTATTTATTGTTTTTTATATATATTGAGAAGTATTGACGAGTTGACTGTTACGTTAATTACTGCCAAGAAAAGTTGTTCTCCAATAGTTCATTACGGTTATAGGAGGTTACCAATATTTTAGGGTTGAATTTTGAACTAAAATGAAATACGAGAATATGACCAAAGCCGATTTGAAAGTTCTGTAGTTAATGACTTCGAAATGAGATTTTTCTTAATAGCCGCACCTGTAGAATTTATTTTGTGACCAACTAGTTAAAATTTGTTGTAAAACATTTTAAATTGATCTCATTGTATACAAATTGGGCATTAGCAAAAAGAAATCTGAAGTTAGGATACGCAAAACGTGGTGCAGATTTGATATTATCATTACCTACTAATACGAGAACAACAAAACTATATTAGAATATTCTTAATTCCTTATTTTTCTAATAATTTTTAAGTAAGTATCAAAAGTACTTATACCTAAGGAAAGTATCTTAAAAGGAAATTCGTAAATCGACTTTAAGAAAGGGATCAATCTTCGAGGATGTCGGGAACATTTGTAAACGTACAAACGCAGTCTTTGGATATACATCGAATATTTCAATCTAGTTATTCAATGTAAATAAATTAGAATAAGACTACGTTGTGTATAATGGTAAAACATTATGTTTGTAAGTATGAATGAAGAGAATCGATAAGCCTAGCAAAAATTACTGTACCAAATAAAGTGTTGCGCATACCGAATTGTCTCTCTTCTCATCAATATTACAATTATCGTAATTAGAGAATTGATTAAATCTGTAAACGAGACCTTTTTCGCCGAATTTCACCAAAATCTACGCGAAGTGATTCAGGAAATCGTAAGATCAAAATCATCATACTACAGACATGCGAGGCGTTTAGTATAAGATCAGAAGTAGTGATTGTCTGTGCATTTTATCATATTTTTCTTCGAGTGTCATAATTGTATTACGTAAAAACAAATAGTCAAATTGAGGAACGTGATCGGGCTGTTTAAAAATCTGTTTAGAAGGATCAATCCTGTTCATGATTTTCGGTCAAATTGTTCGGATACTAAAGCACAGCGATATAGAAATGTATTACTGCAATGATTGTACTTCAACCTTGTATTATTTACGATTAACCTTTGAGAAGTAATAGGTTCATCAACTTTATCACAGCACACGAATGGCTTTCTTTGTTTCTTCAAGTCCTCTACTTTTGCTTGCTTATTATTGTAAAAAATTTACGTAAAAAAATATTATATAGAATACTTTTACAGGTAAATTCTAGATGCCTTGAAACTCTTATCCTAACGTTAAAAACTTCGGACAGAGTCAGTCTACGTGAATACGTAAACATAATTTTTAACTATCCTATTAGAAAACTTCAATGAAGGAACAAAATATAATATTTCATCGGATACATAGATATAACCGATAGATCTAAGTTTGAATATTTTAAATTACTTGTACCTTAATTATTAAAAAATTGTCAATTTTAAGATAACAGCTGATAATAATAAGAATCATATATAATGCACTGAAATTAGAATTTTGATTTAAAAAAAAAACAAATTATAAAGTACTGACTCGTATGACAGAACGAGTATGTGATAAACTTTGCATCGTCTAACCTACTCGATATGTCAATGAAAACATGTCAGTTACGAAATTTTCTTCGTAACTGAAATGAAAAGTCAAATTCAATAATGGTCTCGTTATAACGTAAGGTACAATAAGATGGGTAGAAACATATGGCACTTATTACTAAACTAACAATCTTTGGATACAGTCTAGTACTTTTTGGATAATCATGTTTAGAATCTCGACAAGCTTTCGTCCCATATCGTTGTGTCCATGACATACATTAATATGTAAATTCTAAATTGTCTTCTTCATCTGTCCGAAATTGATTTTACATTCGCACATCACAAATGTAATCTAATACGATACAAATGCAAAGAATGAAAAATAAATTTCGTTCAACAACAATATAAAGTCTGTAATTACCACGGTAAATTGAACACGTTATAATAACGGTCCGTGACAAAAAGCACTGTCATCTATATTTGGCAATATCAATGACGATTGAGTATTACCCGTGATTTAACGGGAATAATATTCTTTTGGTATTCTAATGGTATTCCCATTAAACTTTGGTTCGTCTTGACTTCGAAGTGTGCAACGGTACGATTTACCTGCCAGCAGTTGATACGAAACGTTGTTCGAAGTTATTGAAGATTATATTGCAGTCCTTGGTTTGAAGTGCTTGAAGAAACGAGATTCCTTGAGGTCATAGCACGGACAGACATTTTCACGTGTATATATCACGTGCAAGTTTACTTGACCCGGCGTTTTCCTACTGAGTTTTTCATATGTTTGAAGGTACTCACGGTCAAGGATCCAAAACCCTTAGGCCTCAGAGGGCAGTATTTGATGGTGTGGGCTTCATCACCACATGCACCGCATATTGGACACTTATAGGCCCTATTGTAATGAAAAAAGGCAAGAATACGAAATTATCCTAACAAGTTCCTTTGACGTTATTAGTTCTGGCTTACGTTCAATTTACAAATTGGACACTAAAATGATTTCTTTGTAATACAGTCGACCCTCGACTTTCGCACATAATTGGTTCCTGAAAATGTGTGCGAATGTTGGATGTTCAAAACATGAAAAATTGTTTGTTAATCTTATTGCTTTGCGTACTTGAGATTCTCTAACGTTTAGTAGGTAATATTAGAAACAATAATACAACGTTAGACAACCTCTAATAGGCAATGTGTAATTGAACGCGAGATACGAAAATATTAAAAAAATTGAATTTTTGAAAATGTGCAAAATAGCGAATTGTGAGAAAGTAGAGGGACACAGGATAAATATTCAAAATTGTTTGTTAATCTGCTTCTTTGCGTACTTGAGATTCTATAACATTTAGTAGGTAATACTAGACACAATATTACAATGTTAGAAAACTTCTAATAGGCAACGTGTGAGTGACCACTCCTTGGCAGTTACTGCATGGAAGCAAACATTTTTTGAAATAGCGAATTGTGCGAAATTCGAGGGTCACCAGTAGTGCTTTCTATCCATTGTCGAAGTCCTGCTAAAACTCGAGTTTTCTTCAACGAAAGGAGCATATTCTATACTGCAAACTATATTGTAAACTAAAATTATACTGCAAGCTATGATATACTTAAAACATTATCTTCTGCATTTTATTCGTCACGACATAGTTTACGATTTTGTAATTTTCCTTCTACCATTAATTTCTTGCCGTATAATAAGAAATGACAAATAGGTATGTGTATATATTTAGTGGCTTGAAGAAAAATACGGGATTGTTCATCCCATTATACGAATAACAGTCGAAATTGTTTAGTCGCATTATAAGAATTCGAGTTATATGGAATTCCACTGTATAATGCTATTCATTTTTCACGTAAGAAATTTACAGTATCTAAATTAAAATAAACTAGGTACAAGAATAATATGTAAGTCTGTAACTATAGACGTAATTATCTCCTTGCCGTATTATTTCTTTTGTGCAATAAGTCAGAATTAATTGCTGGAATAACAATCCATCTCTGATTTATGGTATAGCGTGTAAGTTAACGTAATATTAATCGCATAGATATAATTTTAATCGTATTATGACGCGCAGATAGTTTTAGTTTAATAGTTTCTGGAAAATTTAAAAATTTCCATTTCATTTATCGCATCACGAGTGCCACTCGCTTCTGTACGGCAAGGATTAATAGTAACAATTTACCTAATTTTTTAATTTGCAGAACAGTATGGAAGTCAAATTGTATAAAAATGATTTTAGTGTTGCAAAGTAGACTATAAAACATTAGAAGAAGTGTAATTTGTATTAACACATTGCACGCCGGTTAAATATCAGTCGCTAAAAGCATAAATGCTGGTCTTCAATATTTCAAATAAATATCAAATAAAAATTTCGCAATTTACAGATATTAAATTCGACCAAATCTATAAATATATATCTGAAATTCCTCATTATCGTGGGAATCGCGTGCAATGTGTTAAGAAATAATTGTATATAATTATTTTTATTTACCTAAGAATGGGGCATTTAACGCGGCCTTCAGCATCTTTCAACATATGTTTTCGATAGTACGTCTCCTCTTCCCCATTGTTTCTACAGAAAACGCATTCTGTGGGTAAGGGTTTCTTACTTTTCTTGCGGCGTGGTGTAATTTCTGGTACTGTTTCATTGTCCATGTCTGGACAATATTCAAAATCGCGTCCATTATGACGAAATTCTTCCATCACGTCATCAACTGCAATATCACCGTAAAATACAACAAGATGAGTTAATATTTCATGAAGAAATTTCGTTTAAAAAAGTGAAAGAACAGTGAATTATAAACACTGATAGTTTTATCTATTTCCCTATTCAGTAAATTATCAAAGACTAATCTCTTTTTCATATTACTCGAAGTATTTTTATTTTTAATTTTGTGTTCTGCGATGCATTTTGACACTTTGATAGTATTTCTAAATATTGTTCTTTACCGTGTCTTTCACCTTATTCAATTTATTTTTCTAGTATTCTTTTAAAAGTATTATTCACTCAGATCATTGATTTCATGATATTTCAGTAAGTGTGATTACGAAATATAAAGCTTTCCGGTTGCAAGTTATATTTGAAATAATTGGCAATTTTTTCGTACATTCTTATTGTATATTTGTTTGAAATGCTTGCTAAAATACCTCGTGAAATATTCACTTGCGATTAAGTGTAGTAAAAGCATTTTCTAACTTATTACAAGCTGCTTTCATTACAACGTAAAATAACAATGCATATTCTATTGCTATTCGCATTGTCTATCAACGACGGATGTGGTAGGCTCATAATGAAATTTTTCTAATTTAAAAAAAATTATATCTCTAATAGAAGTCAATTCTAATTTTAAAAAATTTTCCTACGAGTCATTGTATCAATTAATTTCAATACTACACGTTAACTATTAATTCATTTCTTATTTCTACCAGTTACTAATATTTAATTGCAAAAGATACACATAACTAAAGATCAATAATATTCATAAAATTTGTATGAACAAATTCATTAAATATTGGAAATCTATGTTTTAATCTACAAATTTATTGAACGTTATTGACATATAAAAATAGTGTTCAATATATATATATGTATCTCCAATGGAAGTAAATTCTGATTTTAAAAAATTTTCCTACAAGTCATTGTATCAATTAATTTCTATAATACACGTTAACTATTAATTCATTTCTTATTTCTACCACTTACTAATATTTAATTGCAAAAGATACACATAACTAAAGATCAATAATACGCGTATAATTTGTATGAACAAATCCACTAAATATTGGAAATCTATGTTTTAACCTACGAATTTACTGAACGTTATTGGCATACAAAAATAGTGTTCAATATGGAATGATCTTCGAACCGTAAACTAAACATCGACCGATCGTATCATTTATATTCGTTTGTATTTTTTGTAAGGTCTATTTGACAGAGTTTATTCTACGAAAAATAACGGACGCAATATCAGGTTTCACGGTTTGTAAACAGATTCGTCCTATTTTTCGAACGACGCAGAAACGGCGTTAAGTGTATACTTGGAAATATACAATTCTGTATTACGTCGTTGAGAGACTTGGCAGCGTTTAAAATCAAATCAAAACGAAAGGAGAAAATATTCTGTCGAATTTCTGGCTTCTTTCATCATGGACCACATGCATATAACAAAAAGTAATTAAAAATTCTTTAATTCATTTCACGGATGTAAAATATGAAGATGATAGTATTATCTGCCTTTATCTGTTGCAAAATGAGTAATGATAAAAATTTGTTCTGTAGTTACATTCGGCCTATTTTTCTTTTAATATAATTGAATCTACCTACGTGTATGAATTATTCCTATTTTAGCGTCTGTTAAATTGGATACTCTACATAGGCAAGGACGAATTAAGCCGTTTGTTTTTGATTTTTCAGTGACTATATAAAATTATTTATACCGAAAAGAAATATAAATATCCAAGATAACAAGTACAAATAAATTTTATCGAAAATTGGCCTTAATATTTTTAAATTCATTATACCGCAAACCCTAAATATCTCTCTTTAAAAGGAAAATTGTCTTCTGCCACTTGCAAAATAAACTTCTCAATTTTCTAGCAAAAGTTTCCCTCATAACGAAGTGAAAAACTTTTTTTTTCTTTAAAATAACAAATTTCTATATAAATCTATCTACATTACTGTCAAAAATCGAATGCATTTCATATACATTTCTTGAATGTATAATATATCACAGTTAGAGAAGAATTACATTACAGACATCTACCGAAACTGAAACTGACTTTAGAAACCGTATTATAAGAATCTGCATGAGTCATAAATCAACCTGCTAATCAGTCGGTCGTGCGAGAACTAAGAAATAAAATTCATTTGAAATTCGCATGCACATCTATATACACGTAAACTAGGTAACTGATCGAGCAACTATAATTACCTGACGTATAATTACTGAAAATGAAGTCACGTATCCAGATGTATGATAGTATATAAGAATATGCTGAAACCAAACGTGTTTTTTATGCCATGAAATATAACTTGCTACCAACGGCTTTGTACAACCTAAATTATTAACGAACATACTTGAATATCGTATTGAAACACTCTGTGTACTATAAGACACTATAAACGTATCGACGTTTATTATAATACAGCTAAAATTAATTTCTATGCTTCTATGACCAATCAACAATAATTATCTGACGTATAATTAGAGAAAATAAGATTAAGTGATACCAAATAAGAATGTGCTAGAACAAACGTGCTTTTTATGTTTCGAAATATAACTTGCTACGAACAGGTTTGTATGACCGAAATTATTAACAAACATACTTCAACGTCATACTGAAATATTTTATTCATTATTTGATGCTACGAATATACCAGTGTATATTATACCATAGTTAAAATTAATTTCCGTGATTCAACGGTCAATCAACAATAATTATCTGACGTATAATTGCAGAAAATAAAATCACGTATACCGACAAGTGATACTAAATAAGTATTGAAATATTCTGCACACTGTTAGACGCTATAAACGCATCGGTGTACATTGTACTACAATTCAAATTAACATCTCTGCTTACAACGCAAAAGGATTACATTAAATTTCATAATACAACTCATCGAATAACACGTATTACATGTACGACATAAAGACATACATATGTCGCTTTTACAAAACGAATAATCTACAGAAAAGAAAAGAAAAAAAACAAACGAATGTTTTGATCGGTCATTAACAAGATTATACATCCTATCTGTCACTTTACACGATACAACCGACAATCTTCAAGTAGATTCAATCTTCGACATTATTTAACATTGTATAAAAACTTACCATTTTGAATAGGCGTAGCTTGATGTTTGATCGTGAAATTCGTGAACAATCTCTCGAACTCTTCTTCCAAGCTTCTGTTGAGCGGATAAAAGATGTTCGACACTTGCGACGTCGGAAGTTGTCGCATGACAGGTACGTACATCATGATTGTAGACTGTCTTTTATTACAAAAGGCCCAGGAAAAATGTATCACAACGCTACGAAAATACTTTTCGAGAAACGTCGAGATTGAAATCGCGAAGACGCGATTTTAAGTATGTAACTATCGCCGTCCGGTTTCCAAATAAGACTGCCGAGCTGCGGTACGGTGTCACCGTGACTGACGGTCACGATGAAAGGGTCTGATGGTGGGGGAACAGCCGCTTGATGGGCCTAGCGATAAATACACAGACGGTGAGAGACAAGCGGCTGATTTATATTGCCCTTCTGATCGTACCGGTTTCAAGGAGTCTCCAACAAAGAAATATCGTTATACATTGTCTTTATAAAGATCTACGAGTTCGAATTTATGTCCTATTATATGTATCACTGAATATTTAATTTCACTTTACGTTACTAATAATAAGACTTAATAGATATCTTAGTTATGTATATTTATAATTATTATTTAATTCCATTATTTTTCGATTATGATTCTTTAACACTAGGTTTACGGGCGTGAAATCTATTACATTGGAATATATTAAATAAAGACTTTGAAAACGTAAGGATCAGGTAGCTGAGATGACAATTTGTTAAGTAATCTCTGTATTATAAAATACATGTGAAATATCTACTGTACTGCTTTTTTGTTAATTTGAGACATACTTATAAAAAAAATTGGAACCCGTCAATTTGACGGCTTTCGTAAGTCTAGAGTTAATGTCTATTTCTACGTTTTACTTATTTTTAGCTTTAATATTTTTTCGTATTTTTATTATTTAGCATTGAAATATGTCAGTGAAGTTATCAATCTAGTTTGATGAATTTTCTGAGCTAATTAATACTTCGTGATTTATTAAGATGCGGTTTAGAATTTAGAAAATGGAAATGTTTAATTTGAAAGTTTGATTTTTTGTGAAGTTGTTTAGTATTAATTACGATCATATATTTATAGTGATGCGTTTTCTTGTGTTTCAATCTTCTTTTATTACACGAAGAAAATTGAAAATTCACGTCAATCATCATTCTTAGGAGACTGAGTCGTCTTTTATTTTGTTGGGATACTTGTAGTTTTATTTGTAACACACTTAACCCCTTGCCATATAACAACGAGTGACACTTGTGATAAATGGAACAGGCAATTTTAAAGTTTTCCAAAAATCACTAAATAAGAAATATCAGTGAGTCACAATACGATCCAATTATTTATATGCTATTTAACATTATGTCAAAAATTAGAAGTAGATTGTTATTTTAGGAATTAATTATGAGTCATTGCGCATTCAGTCACAAAGAAATGGTACGACAAGGGGTTAAACATCCCCAAAGTACTAACAACTTGCCTTTAAAGCTATCAAAAGTTTCTAAGTACATGCAATTTATTCATTCTTCTTAGAGATATTTTCGATCAATTGATGCTTCATTACCAAAATTTTCATTATTACACGTTTGAAAATTCGTAAGGTAATTCATCCAACATATCTTTCAAGCATTACGTGACGATAATAAAAGAGCGTAATTTATTCTTACACACACGTCCACCGCTCTGGTTATCAATTTCCTTAATCAAAATGAAGTATCTAGCAGCTAAGAGAATATTAATTTCCTTTCAACGAGCATTATTCCAATGTGTGTATTGAACCACACGCTTCAGAAATTCTGAGAAATCACTTTGATCTGGCCGCTCGTTCGTAGCAATCGTATAACATTGTAACTGGATATACGCCGGAATAACGCTCGTTTGCTATTATTCTAAGTTATACATACATACTTGCGGGTAAATATAAAAATACGGTAATATAATTACACTTCTTTTTCTCACGATTAATGTATCGATACTGCTTTAAATACAGCCTAGAAATTGAGACAACTTCAGTTTCTCTAAGAATCCACAACGTTCTTTCCACTGATGCATCATTGAAATGTTACATACCGACGATGTGGAATGTAATTTGTATTTCTATCTTTTTTTTCATGTCATCTAATTAAAATTACGAAATTTTTTTTTCATCTTATTTCTAAGAAATACCAGTGTATACATATTTATCGTATCTTCAAAGTTACAATTACTTTTTCACACCTTCCCGTAGAAGTTATATTTTGTCAAAATTAAAATATTTAGTTCGTTCTGTACTTCAACGCATACATGTCTTTTGTTTGAACTTTATTGAAATTTAAAACACAATAATATCGAATAGTCTTTGTCCTTTCTTTTTCCAACGACCAATTTACAAAGTTTGAATTAAACGTAAGAGAAAATGTCTTTGTAATTTGAAAAGAAAAATTGAGATACTTCGCGGAAAAACTATTTCCGTGCACTTTATTTCATATTAAGGAAATTAAGCAGAGATTTTAGAAAACAAACATACGAAGGTCAGTTTAACATAATGTAGAATTACAAAGGTTCACTTTACAGATATATATTCTTTTATTGTTGCTAGTTTTACGATCGATCAGCTGCTGCCTTTCAGGTCTCATATAGGTTATGTGAGTTTAAATATTTAACGGTATTTCCGCTAATTTAAACGTTTCTGAAATCCATGTATATTTCCTCCGCGCTCGAATACGAAGCAAGATCAAGAAATGATCGTGAAAACGTACAAAGTAATCGTTCATTAAAGGACAGCTCAAGATGCGAAAGTACTTTGTTGACAAATTTCATTTAACTAAACAATAAGACAGCAACGACATATCAAAGTTATATCGCGCTACGCAATTATTCCGTTAATACTGTATTCGCAATAAACTCGACTAGATATATTCGCGATTTCTCAAAATAACCGTTAATCTTTCGAATTACCTCGGCATAATCTCACTGATCGAATCGTGAGACGGGTGATCGACATAAAACGATTGAAAATTTTCACTAATCTTCATCTTTATTGTTACTGTGTAAATATGTAGGCACTGAACAAATAATGTTTCATAATTTGTTTACAAACATTTACACTTACTGATCTTTTTGTTCAATCAATGAATATTCTCTGCGAGTAGCCTGACTGTCGGTCAAGTCTACTTGATGCCGTCTAAACCCGAACCTTATGTCCTTACGTAAATATCCCATTATCGTCTTCAGCATTGTATGCACTCGACCCAATGTCTAATTACGACCTCAATAATATTTTATCAATATATATACTTTATTTTATTATGTATACTTTAATCTCTATCTGCTAATATATTGTTCTTCTAGTCTAAAAATTACCACGATTATTAAAGATAATATATACTTCAGGGAAATTATAATTAAAATAATAGTAATTATAATAATGTGTCAAACATATATGTCTTGTATGTGAGGAAGAGAAAGAGAAGGCAGAGAAAGAAAAAGGAGGAAAGAGAAACAGAGAAAGACAGACAGCAACAGAAAAAAAAGTAAAGGTTGATAGATGCGGAGGGAGGCAGGAAGAAAACATAGAATATATAGAGAGAGAAATATTAAGAGGTAAAGGGGGAAAAAAAATAGAGAAGAAAAGAAGAACTAGATGTAAACACAAATTCTAACTTTGGCTAATGAGAACTAATATTCCGCGAGTTGAGAACGCGACGGCGTTCCTCCATCGGCAGGTCGTAGTCGCGTTCTTCGATTTCGAAATACATACATACATATATATATCATACTAAGTCAGAGAAAATTGGTACAAAGTCTTAAGATAAATGGGTTGGGAAAGGAAGTTCATGTGTGTATGGTTAGAGAAGGATGTATTAATGTGAGCGCGCGCAAGTGTGTGTGTGTGAGGCGTGTGTAATTGTGTGTGATAATTGGCCATCGGTGAAAGAAATCCGAGTTCGCATATGCATGGCGGAAATGGAGAAGGAGAAATAGAGACGCCTTTTTAAAACTTTATCGTCTAATCGTTTCAGCCTTTTTCCGTGTCTCAGGTATAAAACTAAACTCGGGCAATAAAGCCATCATGTAAAACTATACTCATATACTTTGTTCTCTCTATTGTGCTCAAGTGTTAACAACTTCTTCCTAAGATCTCCTCTATATGCGCGTATCATTTGTATACATATGCAGAGCTCTCGTAATTAGAGATTGAAATTGACAGACTTGATTGTGTTATTATACATGAGACACTTACAACGGCGCTTTTCAACAACAAAATTTTTTTAACACTGTCATCAGCGATGATTAGTACGCACGTGTCCATCAATGAAGATTCTCCGTCTTTTTTTTCCCTTTATTTTGCATTAATTTAATGATCTTCGCATGTCGATGTCGCGGTGGTCCGTTTTGGAATAGCTATATAATTATTATAAATATATTTATACGTATGTATTATATATATATATTTTTTTTCATATTTGTATATATATATATATATATATAGGTCCATGCGTTTTATGCACGTGTAATGCAATGTGTGTGACAGTGAAAGTGTATACTAGGAATGTACATAGTGTACGTAGATATAATTAGGTTGTGTATAAAACGATGATACATACTATATTCATTATTCGTTTATATCAAACGACACATAATTATGATATCGATTTTTTAGTCTCATGGTACGATGTGACGCGTTTTAAAAGCGACATCGTTTGCCAATAGGCTAGTCTTGTCCTGTCTTCTCATATAATGTCGATGTATTCCCGCATCTAGCGACCTAGCCATCATACATTGTCACCCGATGCGAGATTACGATACAAAGAACCTCCAAATGAATGGCCATCAGTCTTTGAGTATTCGATTTGGCATACGCGCGACAGTTCCCCCATGGCAAACTTTCCTACGTGTTAAATCGATAAATTTGTACTCTCGCAAGAACCTGCGTCTTGTTTGTTAAAAGTAATCGTTCTGGACGTTTCGGATAAAAGCAGCGACGTAAAACGAAACGTAACATAAGATCTACTCTCGACGCATCTGTAGCGACGACACGCATAAGATACTCTTGAAACCTTATTGTTTGTTTTTATCAGGGATTGTACAACGATACACCGATATAAAACGAAGGGGAAAAATGAAACCAACGGGGAAAGAGAATAATTAAAAAGGAGTCATACAATTCAAGAGGAATTTCATTTTGTTCAATGGCTCAACACTGATCCTCAAAAACATGACCATCCATTCTGGACAATCCGCATTGATTATTGATATTAAATATTAATACTTCTAGTCGTATACTCTTGCTAGAGTAAAAGTGGTCTTGTGCGCCCCAGTGTATATTTACTGAGACGTGCATAGGCAATACAGAGTGCTTCAGCGCATGTATTTTTGCTTTCTTGATATGCGATAGTACTAACCTAACAAAACTTGTCCTTACATTTCTCATTTGGTATGTCTTAGTCTTATTTTATTAAAAAAAAGAGAAAAAAAATTACTATTTACTTAATACAAAATTCAATGAGACATAATGAATTTGACGAAAGTTAAATTAATGGCGAGGATGAACAGATCTATTATTTTGCCAGTAGTAAAGAGCACGAATAAAATATTGAAAAGTGCAAAGTTATCGTATAAAATTATACTTATATGCGGGAGAATGGTCGGTCTAGAGCACTCGTAAAGTAATCAAAAGAATTCACTCTTATTCGATAGCAAATTATTATCACTAAACGCAAAACAGGTTCTCGTTTACTTCGTCAATGAAATAAATCTTATTTTTTTTTCTTCATTATTATCGTCTGCAAAATACTTCTCTACTGTCATTCGTTAACGTACAACTATTTCACGTGGCTCACGGAGCACGGACATTTTATCATTAAATTTCTTTTTATTTTAGTAGTCAGTCGTTTTTAGAATTTTTTCTAGAGAAAGAGATATATGTATATTATTCGGCGTTCCCGCGTCGAACGCGCGTTTTCCACGTATCCGCCGTTTCTATTATCCTACACTTCTGTATATACACCCTTTTTCACAATACCACTTTCATTTCCATTTTTTTTTTTTACTTTTCTCATGTCGAAGTTCATAACGGAAACGACACGTTTCTTGCTTCTGTTACGCGATACAACGCACTCCTCGGATTACTTTACAAGTACCCTTCTGCATAAATCTTTCCAATGCAACTAAGTCTTATATCATCGAAAAATATCATTGGGAATACCTCTACTATACTATTAGTTCTTAATTAGTTTTACCTTCAGCAAACAGGAATACTCATTTTCCAGTCGAATGTCTCATGGAGTACGGTTACAACGTGCGGCCTCGTTTCTTTCTTTCTTTCTATCTCGTATCTAACTTCGCACAGATATCAACGCTCGAATGCGTATTTTACGAACGTAAACTAAAACGGAATCGCGAATTGGTATACCAACAAGGCATCATCGATGACTACGAGTCTTCGCATCGATATCATTTCTTTTTCCTTTTCCTTTCATCTTTTATCATTTTGTTCACCTTATAATAAAGATCAAGACGCACGACATAAAACAGGCATTCTTTCCCCTTGTAAAATAGCGATTAAACACTTTGTGACAAATAATATTAATTTTAGGTCTTGCTATTGCCCCGATATTTACAATGGACGTTATGCATCATTTCAAATAAATCAATCTTTGATATCAATCGGCAATTATCCCTTAAATAAAAGCCACTTAAAATTTCTATAAAAAAAGAAGCTCGCGCAGTACGTTTCCTACTAACGTTTCTAAAATATCTACGTGCAATAATTCTATACTGTTATAAAAGAGAGAGAAGAAACAAACAAAAAAATATATAATTGTACCGTTTGTCTTCGCGCAGACAGATAATCCCGTAACATTTTCTATAATGCTGAGAAGTGATCGCTGGGATGTTCCGTATGGCGAGTCTTTGTATTCCCCGGGAATAGTTATGATCGCGATACTTTTAGAGGACCGTACGGTCGGCAACAATCCTCGCTGTTCGAAAACTGAACTTTGTCATCGGGTGCGACGTGCTTCGAAAGATATAGTACAAATCAATCATCGTCGGCGAATCGATAATGTGTGTATTTAAAACGACTAACATTTTAAGATTAAGGCTCTCATTGCAAGAACGTATTTGAGTTTAATGCCGAAATAACGCGGCAACAGCTCGCGTACGTTTCTGCAGTATTATTCTTTTTTTTTTCTTTTTCTTTTAACGATGATCGCACGAGAAACATCTATTTTGACGAACTGTCACTCTGGGATCAACTATGACGGGTCTACAGTGAATATATTGTCGCTCTTTACGTGCTACCATACAGACACATGCGGCAGAAAATAGTCTAGGCATTCTTTTGCGATACACCCTACATCGTTATTCAAAAGGAACTTCGATTGAACTTTATTACACGTGTTTCATTTTTTTTTCCTTTTCACGAAGGCCAAGATTAACGCTACCGACGTAGACGAAGCGAACCAATTCTGAAGTAACGAAGAATTATTACATCGCTAGGTTACTAACTTTAAGAAGGAATCGCTACTTCGACATTTTTAACCTTGAAAATATATATGGGCTGGCGTTGCACCTTAATCGGAATCAAGGCAGACTCAAAGGCACGATGAAGCGAACACTTTAGTTTACCGACACTAAAAGACGGTGCCGCTTCTTCCTCGCTGAGTCTGAGTCGGCCGTTCACCGTTCATTTTAATCATTTTTTTTTTCCTTTTTATGTCTTTTCGCCGATACAACTCCAGCCTTCCGATGATCGTACGCGAGATTGTCTAAAGCTACTCTGCTGGCGTGGGTTGGCGTGCGCGGAGCGTCAACGAATTCGAGAAGGCAGCGACGACAACGACGACGACGCCCCAACGACGACGACGACAGTACGGTTTTACGACAACGACGCGTCCCTCCTACTTTAAATGAAAATTCGTAAGAAAGCGAGTAAACACGTTCGAATAGAATCTGCGCGGGCACAGCTCAGATCTATAGCTGGCATTCGGTGCTCGGGGATTCGCCGGTGTCAGGTAAGGCCTGAATAGTTAGGGTTTGCTGTTATCGTTGTTTAACGCCAGCGGATCGGTGATTTTCTGCTGTTGCTGTTGCTGTTGTTGCTGCTGTGTTATTTCACTGACCGCGCCCCCGCTCATTAATTTCGCATTATTATTTTCCGTATTGGAGACCTTCGCGTATTCCCGTTTGCGTGGCATATTCTCTGTTTTCACGATCGTGATGTCTGGATTGTTCTCGAGGACAGAGGTTGCCGCTTTCGGTACCGCCGTCGGTACCTCGATATAACCGCCGCCCTCCCTCTTTATCGGTATCGACGTCGTTGGTAACGCTGTTGTAGCTGCGTTTGCGTTGATCTTCTGAAGGATGTCGTTTACGGACTCGTTGTTCTCCGATGTCTCGTTGTTACCGTCGACCGCGCCAGACGCCACGCTCAGGTCACCGGCCAAGGAGATTCTGTCTGGGCCCTGAAGTGTCGATAGGTAGGTTGCCAGCGTATGGACGGTCACATTGAGGAACTCGGCTGCACGGAACAACGTGATCTCCTTTCTTCGCAATTTGGCCAATACTTCGGCTGGCCCCGGCTCGGACCAAAAATCCCTTACTCTACGAATAGAGAGACACGACCGCTTTTTCATTTTACGACGTTATCGATTACCTCATTTTCTTCTTCGACAGACATGTACGTGTATACGTATGTATGCTTGATTTCTTTTTATTTATCTCGTCAATCAGATACCGCGGATATATATTTATCGCGTGTTAAATTGTTCCGTTTCCCACAATTCGATGTGGAGTTTTTAGTTTTTACAAGACAGACGGAAGAATTGTGATTTTACCTGTAACGATTCTGCCGAGCTATGTAATTAAAATTACCGGTGAAAATGAACACGAGGAAAGCAGGTTAATGCTCGATTTCACCAACGACACATAAATTTATTTCTTAGGAAAATTTCTTTGTTTTCTTTTTCGTTAGTTCTTATCGCCAATCCATCACTCTCTCTTGTTAAAAAGTTTCAATTTAAAACGATACGAAACGATGAAACAATTTCCCTAAATATTCCGAAAAAATTTCTATCGATTTGTACAAAGCTCAAAGTTACGTACGGATACAAACGCACATAATGTTCCATGTCGCAAAATATTCAGTCACAAAAATCAGAGAAAACGTTAATGATAAGAGACGAATCGCGACAAAGGTAATCAACAGTTGAGCAGTATTCAAGTTTTTCTTCCATTACCTATACGGGTGTTTAAGGCAACCATAACTGTCGCGATATCTGCCATAGAGGGTTCCGTAGGACACGCCAAGTATCTCCGCGGCAGTCTTCATTTCCAGTTCTTTGCTCTTAATGGCATCCATAACGCGTCGCGTAAACGGCTCCTCCCAGAACTCCTGGCGGCGCCCCGTCGTCAGGTAATCGTTCATTTTCACGACGTCTCGGAATTGCTCGGGGATCGATGGGTTCGTGGCGTTGGAATTTGAAGGAGTGGTAGGCGCTGCAGCAAAATCGAACGATGGTTAAATTCTCAACGCCCAATGCAATTCTATATCGAGTTTATCAAATACCAAGTTATATTCATTTCTAAAGGAATGTATACAATTATTTGTATTATTTTATTTAAGTGGAAATAAATTATTTTAAAAAGGGAAAAAAACCGATGAAATAAATATTTTCTTACTCTCTCGTTCGATCGACGATTCCGTACCTTTTTTTTCCTGATCGGATATACTGTCGTCCTTGGACATGTAGGATAGCTAGAAAGTGGAAAGTGAATGATCAGAAGACTGGAAATTGAGAGAAAGAGTCAGTCGAATCTGAAGAAAATTCGACCGGCGAATGGGAAATGTGTCTATAAATGAGTCTTACCACCGGCAGTGGAGTTTCGTTATTCTCGTTCATCATCGTCTCGTCCTCCCAGCAGCTCTCGTTGTCGCCGCCCTCGCTCATCATTTCCTCCTGGGAAATCGAAAAGGTTCGTCGAGACATGTTAACGTGTTCTTGAGGGCAAGGGGATATGTACGTGCAATTCGCATGTGCAATATCCGTTGAAAATCTAACGGCGTTTTCGTAACTTCTATGATCACCGTGACAATCTGGTTTTAGTAGTTCTTAACTCGTTCGACGTGAAACGATTCTAAGGGGGATGGCTGGGAAGTACGTAGCTGTAAGCTAATGATGCAGTGTAACGTTTCGTAACTTGGTGGAAATGCTAATTGGTAAGAGTTACTGTGCGCCGTTTGGATATGATGCAGCTATTGCACCTTAGCACGAAATGGGCCTGTTTACAAAGCTTTGTTTGTTTCTTCCAAAATATAATTCAAAGAATATTTCAGATTGGTTTTTATGCCGCGAGGCTATAATATGTACATGAAATAACTATTTAGAAAAATTTCTAAAGATGATCTACTGTTTAAGGTAGTTCTAGGCACTTATCATTTTTCGATAGATTTCCTTAAAATTTTGAAAATATATTCTTCATGATATTTTATAATTATAACCGGAATCTCAACGAGTTCGTCCACACGGAAAAATCTTTTTTTATTTCTCTAATGGAAAAACGAGTCGATGGATTCTAATAAAAAATTAGCAATGTATTATTTTATGCTTTTGGAATATTATTGAATTTTTTCATAATTTTTTACCTCATAGTTATAGAGAAAGATGTCTTTTAATGTCTAAAAAGTGAATGAAATTACCTATGTAAAGCTAGCCCCTCCATTAATTCTTACGCAATTTTTTTCATTTCGAATGAAAAAAGAAACTTTTAGTTCTGAATGCAGCTAGAACTACCTGAAGGCAGATTCCAAATTACTGAGGCTATCATATATAAAATAATAAATTCGAAAAAATTCCCAAAGCTATGAAAGATTTGAATTCGTTTCCAGTGTCTGCAAGTTCAAGCCATGTTGAGGAAGATTTAAGCTCGGGCGCAATAATCTTTATTTTAATTCAATTTTTATTTCCACCATAGCCCGTGGAATTACTGTTTTAGGCGTATTCCAAATCACTGAGTCTATAATATGTAAAATAATAAATTTGAGAAAATTCTCACTGGCACGGAAGATTTGAATTCGTGTCTGCAAGTTCAAGCCATGGCTTCCTTAGCAGCCATAACCCGTATAACTCCTCTTATCATATCTCACGTATCTTTTATCTTTAGGAGCGAAAGGATCAAGGAAGCAGAATATCGAGGAAATTATGAAATTGAATTTTTTATACTCACATTTCCGGTAACGCAGGTGATCTTCGGTGTGAAGACATCGTGTGCTGACGGTGGATCGTCCAGAGGGGGACGTCCTCTGCGCCTCTGCTTCGGGGGAGGCGGCTCGTCGGCATCTCCTTCCCTGAGGACCGTCTCGACACCAGGAGTCGCCGCGCCAGGACTGTGGCCGCTGTTACTCAGGTCGTTTTGCGTCGAGTCGCTGCGCCAGCTTACTTCGGCGAGACCCTTGATGTGGAGATCCTCCGCGGTTTTTAACAGGGACGACAATCTCGTCTGAAAGATCGACACACGACGGGTTTGATCACTCGTGGGAACTTGAAAAGCTGGACAAAGGATCGGGGAAAAGGAGGTTTATGTATTCTTTTCTTTTTAAATAAAGAAAAAGTTATTGATAAATTGTTGTAGTAATGTGATCTGAATTTTAACACTAGAGGTACTTGCGTTAAATCTACGATATATCAACATATAAAGACTAAGAACTATCAAATCAGTTGAAATGAGGGGCTCTGAATTATTTCTACAAATTGTCCAAGTTTGTAGAAGAGTCATAGGGCAAATATTTTGATCGTATCTAATAAAGAACCGAATCGATCATGTTTTCTACCTCTTGATTCGTCTTTTTGCAAAGTACCTATTTAACAAATTGCGATATAGTAGATTAACGCCAATAGTTCTAGTGTTAAATAGGTTTTTTTGGAAAAAAAGGAATTAGGAGACGGTAAGGAAGATCGATTCGGTAATTTACGTTGTATGATATAGATGTAGAATATCTATATTGTGTCTTTGCTGTAAACTTGGAGAGTTTCTTGAAAAATTTGGGAACCAGTCTTTTGACTGTCTAAATAGTTTTAGTTTTAAATTAAGTAATGGCTACTTGAATATGTGACTCTTTAGAAGATTATAGATATCATGGCACTGAATTAAGACGTTTTCTGTAAATGACAATACCGTCTTGCATTTTAATTTTATAGTTTCATAAGAAAATTATAAATTTTCTACTGTATTTAATAATTGGAATATATTGTCGACTGTAGATCAAAGTTCATGTTGGAATTATCAACTAGTGACCTCTGTTTGCAGTCTGATGAAAGAGAGGATTTTGTTAAAATCAGTTCTTTCGTTTTTTTAACAAATTTGTTATTTGGAAGTAGCTTAGCAATTAGTGTCTTTGTTTCAAGAAAAATTAAGAATAATTAATTGTAAAAATTAATCTCTATATTTAGTACAATGTAATACAAAAACTGCAATGTCTAAAAATTTGAATTACGAAACTTTGAAAATCTCGGATGTTAGTGAATTTAAAAGATAATTTCGTAAGTATAAGATAGATAGACATCATAAGAAATCATTTTATTATACAGAATATCTTTGGACATCGAGAACAAAGTTTTCATATTCCTTAAGTTTAAAAAATTCATATCAAAGAGTACGAACCATATCGCATTAAAAGTTTTTCAGTTCACCTATTATCAACTGAAGCGTATTGTTCCACGGAATAGCAGGTTATAAATAAATTAGTACAGTGTTAGAAGTAATTATATTTTTAAACCGTCTGCGCTTTAAGAGGGGTTACGTGAGTTGTTCTTTACATTTATAATGTCCCTTCGTAGGGAGACAGTTGAGAGAAAAGGGTTAAAATGTCATGAATATAAGTGTTGATTCTTCGATGAAAAATTCAGGCTTTCTTCGTGGCATTATGGAATATTCAGCGCAATGTTAATATGTATTAATTGAGCTCTGAATTTAGAAAGATGATTAAACATTTATTGGCACAGTCGATTATTCCGCACGAATTTTCGCTTGAATTTTCGGGTATTTGAATATTTGATAATTGTACAATTCATTATACCCGGTATGTTTCAACGAGTTGGCAAATTTAACGCAAATGGAATTTTTTGATAAATCCTAATTACCCGAGCGAGAGTTTTATATCGCGCGACAGCGATAATGCATACGAATGCGCGCCACCATGAAAAATGTGATATTTTCGAATGGATAAAGAAAAATGCAATTTTAAAAATCCCAATCACGATAGATCATCATTAAAATTTTTCACCAGTTAAATTGCACGAATATATTTCAGTTATATTGGTCATTAAAGTAAAAACAAAAAAAATTATATTGATCATCTCTGCTGTATTTATAAATAAATCGAAAAAAAATATTCTCAGTGTATTATATGTGCCCATAATTATGAAAGTGGTCTAAGTAATATATTTCTTGTGTCGAGATATTTAATGAATTGCATTTGAATGAATTAAAAAATATTTTTACATTATGCAACATCTTAATTTAGAATTTTATTAGTCTTGATTAATGGAAATTTATTATGAATATGAAATTTTGCGTAAATTTCATACGGAAATGTTGTTTTAAAAATTTGAATTGACTTAGACCTTTAGAATTAAGATCCTTAATGAAATAATTCATGAACATTTATTAATTGTTTTTAAAAAGTAATTTGTTCTTATAATTTAGGCTTTTACTATTATGAGTTTGTAAGATTCTTAAAATGTTCTTGAAAAACTAGAGGGATGTATGGTATTATAGTAAACACATAATATCTTTATGTTTTCTTTCCGTTACTGGTCTAGTGGTGGTGTATTATGGAAGTAATTTAATATTTCCGTATATTTTTGGTCTCCCTCTTTTAGGTAAAAGATTCAAAACGTGGAATTTAGAATCATCTAAAGAAGTTTTATAGAACATCTTATAAGGTTCATTTTACAAGAATCTCATCCATTGAATTTGCAGCGAAGAGACAGATTCGCCCGTGGTATTTTTTACTTTTCTTGTCGTTGACTCTTTCAATGGTTTCGTTGAACTAAAATTCAACTACGTCATTCGTTTTACCGAAAATGTATTTCTTCTTCTACACTTTTCTATCAATTCAAAATAATGCTCAGGGTTGTAGAAGTAATTTACTTTTCTTATTTTCATTTCTGTCAACCCAAAATCACGGTTATTCGGTAGAAAGGAATGACCAAATATCAAATATTTAAGGGTATGTTTATATAATTTTAAAAAATTTTTGACTTAGACAACTTTCATAATTATGGGCACATATAGAGACGAATTTATATAAAAAAATTGATGATGTTAATGAAAGAAGTCTGACATATCGACAGCAACAATAATGTGGATACCAATTATATTTTCTGTCGAACACATAGTTTAAATAATAAGTCCCAAGGAACGCATAAAAGATTGTAATTGAAAAGGTAAGTTGCCACAGTAGTCTTTGTATGATGGAACGGAGAAAACACAAACAGGTTTGCCAGACGCACCCTTCAGAGTTTAAGGGTTAAATGGGAATAAACGCTGAAAGAGAAATACTTTTCAAGCACGTACTTTCCAAGCAGTACATTATGAAATCAAAATAGCACATATTTTCTGATTCTCAATGTCCTTAAATTTCTGAATAGTCGAAATTCAGCTGGTGGAAACGGAATGAATAATATTGAAGTAAGAAACAATGCTATTGAAGAAAAGATGTTTAATATAGTCTTGCATTTTAATTTATACCGTTGAATAAAATGATCAATTTAAATGCAAAATGTTACATATTGATGCTTAAAAATGACAACATTTTTCCTGTTCGATGGGACGACATTTTTCAAATCTGTTATGCAAGTTTTTAAAATAAATTGTCGTTGTCCAAATATATTTTGTATTCTGATTTATATTATAGAGAAACATCTTAGATTGAAGTGCAACAAACTGCGCGATGATAGAAAAGACGAAATTATTGTAATGTGTTTCGATTTAAAAAAGGAATTTTTATTAATTATCAAAATCTTTTGTGACATTTATAAAAACTATATATAGACTGTACATAACACAAGTTGCAAGGAAAAAATTTCTTTTATTGTCAAAGAGTTTTTGTAAGAATTTTTTTTATAAAGAAATTTGCAGATATCTAAATATACGAATTTCTTATATTGTAAACCAAGTTGAAATGTTAAAAAATTCAAGTTTTATATTTTTATTACTACGATTTGTAGGCAGTATCGTGCTTCGAATTTCCTATGCGATTGATTTCTCTCATGTGATTTCCTCACACGCAATCCAATAAAAACAAAAATACGAAGATAAAATAAGCATAAATGTTGGTCTTCATTAAGTCTGTATATTTCGATGTAGTTGAAAGGAAACGACCGGTCACTAAAACTTCCGCTTTTTGAGATATGCAGAATATATATAATTCTTTATTTACAATTTATCTTAAGTAGACTAATATGCTAAATGTATGTCTACGTCAACCGCTTCCTGGATGAATTACTTTTTTTACTTTTTCGAAAAACTTTTAAAACACACAGTAAATGTGTATATACTCTATGACGTTTAATAAAAACTAAGAAAAAACAAGTCTAAATGAAAGACATATTAAAAATTTTATTATAATATATTTATATTAATAACTATTCCATTGTTCCAATGGAACGAAATATTTCATTGTTCTAATGTGTCTTCAGTCAATTCTTTTCTCCTTATTTATTTTTATCTGAAGTAAACTAATTGGTATTTAGATATTTATATTAAAAGATCAATTGTTAGTAAGCCTACACATACTCGTCAGCACCCGTATTAGCAATACTAATACCAGTCAAGGACAAGGACAAGGTCAAAGTCAAACTCGATTTTCAAGTCGTCATTTCGGAGCAGAAAACATATGCCTATCATTTTTGGCATAATTTTGTAACATTGTAATTAAGATACGTCCGACATTAATGACTTGTCAATATTAACAGTGTTACATAAATTTAAGGGCAATAATGAGCTCTACCCATTAAAATGATTTCAACTTCTCTGGAGGAGCAACATAGACAATATTTTATGAAACATTAACACTAAGACGTAATTAATAATTTAAATTGGACACCCTGTACATATACTTCCATTTTCTCCCTACAACATTAATCGTTCTGTCAAAAATTCTGAAAAGCCCACATTTTATTCTGAGCTCGGTGGTTTAATAAAACAAATACATTTTAAGAGTAAAAGCTTGTAAACAAGAAAAACACGAAGAAATACTTGAAAATACAACACAAAATCGAACTCCACTGCTGATATTTTTAAAACAAGAGTATTACTTTAGCTGTAATATATTTGGAATCGTCAGAATTTCGGGCCGTTAGTCTTAATGATTTAAAAGAAAAATTTGCCTATATTATCGGGATCCTGAAACCCTTTCAATCACATCCACACTTACTGTGCAGAAGTGCGAAACTTAACTTACAATTTTTTATAAAAAAAACAATAAATATCTCATCTTTCGCAAGAGCACATATCTCAAATTTGTATCACACTATTCATACATAACAATTGCAATGTAGTGAAATGATAAGTTTTCTCATCCACGCAATACGATTTCACATTTCTCCGTGTACACCTAGAATTTTTAATAACAGTAATTACTCGAGATCGGATTTCCAACGTGCAAATTTTTGCTCGTCGTCGACGTACCACGAATGCCTCGTTCGAGCCGTTAAAATACCCGATGGCAGTTAATGTGCTAAAACAATTTTTAATAGGACCGAGAGAAAACTTCCGTGGGAAAACATACGATTAAAGCGTGACTCATTAAATCCGCACTCGACAAACTGATTAATCGAGGTAAGCCACATCGTGATTCGTTTCTTTTTTTTTTATTTCATATTAACCCAAGAGATTTAACTAACTTCTCGGTAGGTGAGGGTGAAAGGTAAGGGTGACAGGGTAGGAGGTGGAATGAGGATGGAAAAGGGGTGGAATGAGGGTGGGGTTGAGATATCGCGCGTACCTCTCGCTTATGCGGCTGTATTTTTAACCTCAGGGATTTTCAATATTTCGCGATGGAAGAAGTATAAATGGAAGAGATATAGAGACGTGTCACTTCCGCGTTTTTGGCACGAGCCTCTTATTTATTTTCGTCTCCACCATTTTCCAGGGAGCCACGAGAATATCGCTGGATCCCTCTTCCTCCTCGGCGCGATGGAAATCAAGGAGGCGAAGGAACGATGAGATTCACCGAGAATATTCCGCTCTCAGATTCTCTGTCTCTCTTCTTTTTCTTTCTTTTTTACCCGACGAATTCTAATTACTCTTACGATCCGCGGGGGGAAAGTAAAATTCCATTAATCCGTACGACAACGAGAGAACTTAATTCGCGGGACCCAACTGGGAATCGTCGAGAGATCTTTCGAATTTTTTCCACGCTCTGAGTCTTCTATTTCCTTTTTCTTTCACTCTTTTCACCGTTCGATCGCTCTTCGCCGAGGAGAATAAGAATCGGGAGATATCCAGAGATTTTTTTTTCAATTCGACACGGCAATCCGCGGAACGAGAATCGCCAGAGAAATCATTCCAATTTTTCTACAAACTTTCCGATTTCCTATTTTCTCCACCTAGAAGTCCAGTTTTATCTTCGCCGTTCTCAGCAGCTGTGAAATCTGTGGAAAGAGTTACTTGCAAAAAAAAACAAGAAAAGAAAAATAAGAGAATCACGAAGTTTAGAGGAAAATTTTTCAATGATTTCTCGCGACTCTCCTTCTTCTCCATTTTCTGTCTCCGGTGGAAGGACAGGGTTTGCAATTGTACGACAAGAAAACAAGAGTGGAAATTGTGTAGTTTGGTGGAAAATACAAAAGACTTGTCGTCCGAATTACTGTGGAAAAAAGGGTTAAGCAAGTTTGGCTCTAGTAACTCAACATTTAGAAAAAGCGATTAATGATCAAAAAATAAGAATTGCATCCTGCTTAAAATCAGACTCACTTCGGAATATATGTTACAAAAACATTTATCACATTGAGGTCAACACTCTGGCCGCTCAGCGCGCTTCCAGGGCTTGCACATTTTTATACGATGTATAAATGCACTTTTTTAATTGACATTGATATTACATTCATATAAAGTATTTTTAAATATCACTATACATTTTTTATACATCTGTTTATTATATAGACTCTTTTACATTGTTTATTTTACAAACTTGAATAATGCTTTAAAGTATGATACCTGGCGAAGCATTCTCCTTTGTGCAATTGTGTTCGGCACAATTTGCAACAATATCTGATTTCGTTCCTTTTTCCATTGGCCAAACAGACTATTATTTTTGTGTTGGAAATTTCTTCCCCCTTTGTCTATTATTATTATTATTTATTAATTATTATTATCTGGTAACGTAACAAGACAATCCATTTTTAACTCCTTCAGTCGACGATAGAGTTGAAAAAACAATGAAAGGAAACATCTCGTCACCCAGCCACAACGTTCGGCTTGGTATAAATGACATGTCGCGACACGCGTCCTCAATGCGTTAAAATGAGTGGGTATCCAACGTAATCGTCAGGAAAAATGTAGAAATCATTTTCACTTAGATGACACAAAGACTAATTCTGTCTAGTAGCTGCCCCACCCTAATTCTCAGGTCAAATCGCACGGAAAAAGGGTAACGATCTTTTATCTTAACACTTTACCGACCGGTATT
Source organism: Cerceris rybyensis (assembly GCA_910591515.1). Lineage (NCBI taxonomy): Eukaryota > Metazoa > Arthropoda > Insecta > Hymenoptera > Crabronidae > Cerceris > Cerceris rybyensis. The sequence continues at coordinate 14,088,516 of OU342795.1, forward strand.
TTTTTAACATCCTACCCCCTTCTGACCGATCCCTTGGACACAAATACTTCCTTGATACAAATATCTATTCGAAAATTACAAATTCTCGTCACTGAGTCCTTAACATACGTAACCGCAATGATAAATAATAATTTGTTAATTGGAGTGGCACACCAATTAATAAGTTAAAAGTTCAAATGCATTAGGTCCGAAAATCCTATTAACCCTTTGCACACCTATGTCGAGCTACACTCGACACAGCTTTCTGTGACACTTAATGTTTCATATACTAATTATCGACTTTTCGAAATCAACAATAATTTTGCATTTTAACAGGAATACACCGCAGTATCTACAATTGTTCCTAGTATTAAATAAAAACGAATAATCAAGAGTAGACAATTTGCTAAGATTATATTTGCTTATCTGACAAAAAGTTAAAAAAATAATTCGGAACCCAAAGGGTTAATAGGCTTCCGGTCGGTAAAGTGTTAACCATTCTCAGCCGCTGCGAAACCTGCGAAAAGTGCCACTTACAAACAAAAAGAAAGAACACAAAACCAAGAAGATCATAAATTCCAGAAAAAATTTTCCAATGATTTCTCACGACTTTCCTTTATCTTCAATTTCCTCCTCCAGTGGCAGAGCAAGGTTTGCAATTGTAGGACAAGAAAACAAAAGCGGAAATGACGAAGTTTGGTGGAAAATACAAAAGACTTGATGCAATTCTCACGTCGGACCGTGCGGAGTGGGGGAGACGATCGTACGCAAGAATGAGCAAATTCGATCGAGGTACGAATGCCGTATTCGAGGGACAGGCCCAATTATTATTTGCTAATTTTCACCGCAATAATGCCGTTCGCCGAGGCGACTCTGAATGCTAAATAATATGGGAACTTTCTACAAACGGCGGCTTTCTATCGGCCACGGCCGGAATTGGAAAAATGCTTATGTGGGTCAGCGTCTCCGGCGTCGTGAGGGAATAATGTATTTCAGAAATGGCCGCTTTCGTTTCGTTTCGCCGTGTGCAAGAAAGGGAGAGAGAGAAAAAAAAACAACAACGTGCCCCACGTGACGCAAATCCGATCGAGGTAAAGCTCCGATCGCAAACGGAATCGAGGAACACATACGCGCGAATACCGACAACGTTTTCTGTACGATGGTGTTTGCCTATGTGTCTTTGTGTACGTATATATTTTCACCTGAGGCTCGTCGCGAAATTTTTCGCTACCTTGCCACCGGATGCACGGCAAAACGTGCCGGAGAAAGCTCATGGAACGACGAGGCTCATCACGACTAGAAATCGGGAAGAATCCGTTCTCAGGATCCTTCTTCTCCTCCTTTGCCTCTTCCCTCTCTCTGACTTCGACCGTTTGAATTCTTTGCGCTGAAAATCCCGCGATTCTTGATCCGCGATAAAATTCAACCGTCAAGGAACAACGTAAGTCCATTGACTCTTCCGTGTTTGTTTGTTTAGTCTGTTAACTTTGGACAGTTTGAATTGTTTCTTGAATTTTGTACCAGCTAAGTGACAATTCTACTTTTATTACTTCTACTTTTATTTTATTAATTACGGTGGATATTGATTCTACTTAGATATTTTTATAAGACATATATCCCGAAGTGACACTGATTTGAGGTAGAATGCAATTGTTATTTTCGGTCATTTATCATTTTTTTCTAAATGTTTCAAAGTTACTAAGAGATGTAATAACAGCTGCCTTTTTGACATCCGAGTTACTTGAGTCGGTGTTGCTTAAGCTCCTCCTACACTAATTTAGAGTCCTTATATTTAGAGTATCTTATAATTTAGAGTCCTATAAAATTGTTAGATCCATATCATGGAAACAATTTAAATTTGGCGTCAGAAGTGGGATTCCAACAATTATATATTTCGACTTAATGATCCGATTAAATGTAAGGGTAAAAAAAAAATGTATTTAGGTAAGGATGTACCGTCATCGCTGATTTCTAAAGTTCAAATTTAAAGGATGAAACATTATTTCGTAAATCTTTTTATGTTAAGATATTTCAGAGTTGATGCAAAAGCTTTCATACCATGAGTTGAATATTTGTTCTATTTACTATTCCATCTGAAGTGCGAAAAGAAGACACCTATATTTAGCTGAAACTAGCTTAAACGCGCTTTTCTCAAGAATAGGCTTATATCACTTTCAAAAATAGCGACTCAATTACATGGTTAATACTTTGTAAACTGTACATCTTGTTCGATTTATAATAAATTTGTGTGGAAGGCAATTATTGTACTAAATAATAAAATAGAAATGAGAAGATGCGAGACACCAGAGTCTTCAAAAAGAATCGGAAGAACAAATTGAACGAATATGAGATATTTACATGAAATGTACGTATATCTGAGTTAATTAATAAATTAATTTCCTTATTTTCCCACATTATATGTTTGGCTATCCGTGATTTTAGAGAGAACGAGATCGTTGCTCTTTACAGTTATAACATCCCCCTCGAAGAGGATTCACCGAGTAGTGTTAAAAGCAGAGAGAAATTTATTTTTGCCACACAAAATAAATACTTACTAATTTATCTAACTCTAGGTCTGTTCTTGGTCGTGTCGTAATACAAATGTGTTCAACGTTAATAGTGTAATTGTATTCAACTATGAGTGACAGTGGATTTTGCAATTTGTAAGAAACATGCGAACGACGTGATGACAGAGACGATATTTCTTGTCACTTCAGAACAAGACTTTCGTTAATTTATTTAGTAGAACCGTATAGAGTGTAAATAAAAGTTTGTCCGGTTTGTAACTGAGATTTTTTGATACTTTTTTGGTTTTAACAGGTACGATGATTTTTTTAGGATTTATTGTTTTATGTAAGTTTCGAATTAGTAATAAAATGGTTTATATGTCACATAAGAAAAATTACTGAGAGTGATAAGTTGTTTGAATTTTGGTCCACTGACTAGAGTTTCGAAATTTGACATTTTTACCCACGATAGACACCTTTTTCTTTCTCTCTTTTGGTGTTTTTACGATTTTAACTTTCGCATAATACCTGATATTTTAGGTGGTTCCCAAACCACGGGGGTTATGGCGTTTTTAAAATAATAATTTACATAAAATGTTCGTTTATGAGTCCAAGCTTTTACGTTCACATATACCCAATATGTTTTCCAAAACCTAGAATTTCCGTACATTTTTTAAAATAAATAAGAATCTAGTTTTCCCAGTTACGTAGATTTCCGTATCTCTGAAATTGCTCAACAGAAATTCACAACAGATTATGTATTCAAAAACCGATCTACTTAAAGTTACAGTTTCTCTATTGTATTCTTCTATCTATTTAAAATTTAGTAAAATTAAGAATCATCTTTGATTTCCATACTCAAAAGACACTCAATATCCCGTTTCTATTGTAATAAAAATACTAAAACCACAAACATATACCATAGTGCGTGGAAATTTTTTCTACATCCTAGAACTACCCTAATCTCGATGCCTTCAAATCCCCATAAAACTAAAAATTCTCTAAAAAATAATTATCATCGCGAAACTCAAAAATAAACCCAAATAAACAGATTACTTCTACACTAATAAAAGAAAACAAACAAAAATATCACAATTTCACGATATTCAAAAAAAATTCACTATCTTCCGTTCCACCTCAATATCCGTCTAATCAAAATTCTGTTCTGTAGCACCCAATAACATTAATTGTCCACGCTCATTATTAATTAATTAACCGACGATTATACGTGCCGCGTGTAATACACCTTTTTCTTCGGTGCAAAAATACACGACGCGGGCCATTGAGTCCCAAAGACTCCGAGGTTGTGGTTCTCGTGGCGGCGTCGATTTGCTCGTCTCGAACGTCGTAATTGTGCTTGATCGGTCGTTAATTAATTAAGAAACTACGCACAGCACTCGTTATCTGGAAGTTTCAGCGTTATCGCTTCAGAATCGGCGGCTTTAATCACCGTTTTCATTGAAGTTCCCTTTGTCGACGTTGAAAGAGCGATGGAAAGAGGAAGAGAAAGAGAAAGAGAAAGAGAAAGAGAAAGAGAGAGAGAGAGAGAGAGAGAGAGAGAGAGAGAGGAAGTATTGCCCTGACCGCAGAATAAATTGCATCCTTACCGGGACCAGGAGGAAGGACGGGAAGAAAGAATGACGGGAAAACGTGTACGTCGGGTGTCTCTTTGAAGTAGGCAAAAGTTCGAAACTCGAAGCGGAAGTTTTCGAGTTTATTAATAAATGAGGTCTCGGATGATGCTTTTGTATTATTTCGCCGCAATACACTTGCCACGAAATAGAAGCGCTCTCGTGATCTCCACGGATGTAAATAAGTCTCTCTATCGAGCCTCAAAAGGGACGAGTACGTTCTTCAGCCTTTATTTCTTTAATCAGTTTTAATTTCGCCACTTCAGTCCCAGAATGCGAGACGAAAGCTCGCCTGCCGGATCTCTTTTCTCTCTTCTCTCTCTCTCTCTTTTTCGTTATTTCTTTCTCTCTTCAACGAGGACAGCTTCCATCTCTTTTCTACTTTCGACATACTTTGTACGGGGTTGTATTATTCTCAAACGTAATTCCGTTCTACCGAAATGCAGTTTGATACGCGGTCCGAACATTACGATGTAAATGAAATACGAAGGTAAAATTACTCATTGAAATTTAGATGAAAAAATGTTTATTCTCTGCCACGTAATTGTAACATTAAAAAGTTTTTCCCATTTATCCCGAGGAATTCGGTTAACGTGACGTGACTCCTCTTTTTCTTTCTCTCTCTTTCTGTTATACTTACTCTCCTTCTTTCTTTCTTTTCCTTCTTACTCCTTCTTTTTTCCTTTCCTCCCGCGGTGCTTCTACCGTGCTTAATTTCCTTGAAACGAACGCAAATGTCTTTGAATGAGACGCCATGGGAGGGTAAAAAAAGGTAAAATCGGAAAATTGTAATTGTCACGGTCGCCGTGGGTTCTAAATTAAGAACAAGTGAGTAATGCAGCAGCGGTCCCTCGAAGCCGAACAAATATTCGTCGTTCGTCATTCATAAGCCTTGTCTTCTTTTACCTTTATTTTCCGTGTTCGCGGTATCACTGGAATTTCGAGAGTCGTCCGAACGCCTGTTTACGTAATGCCGTGTGGATTTAGAAATTTTCCGTCATATTTTCACGCTTGCTTTGTTATGTGATCGACGGAAATTACTTGAATACAATTTATGAAAATTCCTGATATTCATGCTTATTTATGAATAAATATTAAAGAATAATTTTTCAGTGTAACGAAAATGCGACTTTTTTTTTCGACTAATTACAAAAGTTGTAGAACTTTTCGATTTTAATTTGGTAGAAATAGATATTAATATTTTAAAGCTTGTGTGAAGATTATAGTCGATGTAACTCTATGTTATAATTTTCTATTGACAGGTTAATTGTCAGACGAACTACAGAATTTTTTCTTCATGCATTTAAAAAATGTATCTAAATACGTAATTACAAGATTGATTAGTGCGAAGTAATTACCTAATTCTTGGACTATTTAATAATTGCATTGATTCACTCTTTGAAGGTTCGATCAAATTTAAAGTATTTGCTTTCTAATTAACCGTGTCCCCCTTTATCCCTCCTGACAGTTATTTTGTACCAAAATTATTAATCCGAGAGACTAAATATTATACTAATATTTTTAATTTTTTTTATAGAATTTTTTTTTTTTTTTCGGCATAATACTTTTTATATAGATATTTTCGTTTTATTGCTTTACGATTATAAGAAACTCAAATAAAAAAAGTTTTCATATTTCTTGTAAGTTTTTGCAAATTAATTCATAATTAATTCATAATAACCGAATATAGCGCTAATTGATGAAGATCAACAAGACAGCCATGTGTTCATCTTTTGCTTTATAATTTCTTTTGTTGCTCTGTGTATTATAGATAAGAATTAATGTAAGAATATACCAATTATTTTAATCTCTTTTGCAAACGTTAAAATAAAATTTAAAATATGAAGAAAGTAGCTTAATAGTGTATATTCCACACGATTTTTTACTCAGACAATTTTCGAAATTTTCGTCCTTTCGTTTCACTATCTTTATCATGCGAGTGGCTCCTTACTGCAAGTCAATAAATTGTAATAATTTCGACCTTAGTTTTTACACGGAAATAAATCTTTTAAACCAAAAAATTTGACGAACAATCATTTTAATCAATGATCTGATTAAAATGAAAATTCTATTGTAATTTCTGTAGATGCTAAATGAGATCCTACAATTTATTATTAGTTATTATTTTCATTCAATAAACCTCGTTCATTGCTATATTTAGTAAACTTGAAGGAATAAATTGATCAATGGAAATACATCACTTTAATTCTTCTTTCACGATATCAAAGATATAATTAGGTTCTCATTTTTATCTCACGTTTACAAACTTTCACATGGTTTTAGTAGCATTTGTGAAAATCAAACCGCGGGGATATTAGAAATCGAATGGACAAGTCGACGAGAGTACTTCCATCTTCTGTTTCTTCCTTTTTATGATCGCGGAAATACAATTATGCTTTTATTTTAATTGCCATCTTTAAATCTATTCTCAAAGTCTTTTGCGAAGTTCCTGGAAACGTTAAATAAGTAAGAGATCTGATATTGCAAGGTAACTCTGTAAACGCAAGGAATTCAATTTACCTTTTACGAAAATTGAAAAGGAAACTCCTGGAAGTAATTTATGGAAATCAATCTCCCTTTTTCCTATGCCCGTATTGTGTATATTTCGAAATTTAATACCAGTATTCTGATCATTCCAATGGGAAAGTTCATTTCCAAGTTTGAAAATCTTTGGTGACTTTATCAGATACCAGATTTTCATAAAGAAGAAAAAAAGAAAAAACAAGAGAGAAGGAAAACATGTGAAAGAAGTACTTCTTCGTACTTTTAACGAGACTTTTACATCGGAAAATTGTGCACTCGAACGGCTTACATTTTAATTTCAACAAAGAAAGACCGGTTTGTGTGTTAATTTCTCGTCCTTCGGTATCGATCAGTTGCAGGCACAAGTTGAAAATTTAATTGCATCTTAATTTAAAATTAAAATGTAGGAATGAACTTTTCAGTATTGTAATTTCTTTCTTTGATTTCCTCTCTTAAAGAAGAAATAAAGCAAGCAAGTAATTCCGCATAAAATTAATAATAAACAACCTGTCCTTTTTTTTCCTTCTTTCGCAGTACGCGTTTCAATGACCTCATAGAAAAAGAATTTACAATGGAACAAGGTCTTACCCTCTTAAGCAGCGACAGATTTAAGAAAGAAAATACCAACGGCGACGATTTTATTTTTTTCTTCTCCTTCGAATCCGATTTAACGATCTTTTCTTGATCATTAATTAAAATTTAAATTTTACCAATACTCTACTTCTTTATTTTCACTTCACAGTGTCGATATAACGTCGAAACGATGCTAAATCTTTATAAATACGTTTGTTTTGTACGTATATAAAAATACTGCAGTGAAATTTCATTAATTCCAACAAATTTGTCGAAAGGTCATCCGGATTAAGCGATAACCCGGATTAGCAGAAGATGACGTGAAAAGGCGAAGAATTTTGAAACATAAATAAATGGGAAATTTAATGGTAGAGAATAGCGATTACCAAGCTGATAGGAAAGCTTAAATTACATTGTCTCCGGGGAATAATTAAAAATTAACGTTTCTAAATGTACGTGCTTCATATTTAATCTTATTCTTCATTGTATCATGCTTCAGTGTATTTTTCATCATGAAACTTCGTACTGGCTACGTACAATAAAATGAGATTTATTGCAAAAGTCTACGTCACTACATGCATATTTATTATCGTATATTAAAATACGAGATAAGTTTGTAAGTTTATCATAATCGATTCGTCTGAACTTTTAAATTTCATCGCTGAATTCATGGCAAACGAAGGCAAAGACGGGGATGAAAATTTTCTTAAAAATTCCGGGCTGCTCGAGAGCCAGCCCGAAGGGTTCGTCAATTTTCTTCAACTTCAGAAGTGGTCCTCCAACTTCAAACGTTTATAAAATGCTGATACAACCGAGTGTATCCTAGTATACTTGTAATACACAAAAGGATTTCTTTTTCTTCTTATTTTCAATGAAAATGAAACGACAACGAAGAATTATGATAGGTTTATTTTAAATCGTTGAGACGTTCAGAGCGACTAATCGAAAAATTATCCCGTTTTTAGATTTTAAGTAGAAATTCTCTTAATTAGAAAAAGCATATATAACGAAAGCAAAGTGTGTAAGTGGAATTATAAGGGAGACAATAATAATGAAGACAAGAATATGAAAGTGTGAAGTAGGTATAGGTTTTTTAAAAACAGAATTTGTAATTTTGAGACACTGTTAAATCTAATACAAAAAGGAAAAAAAATTATGTTTGAATACTCGATTAGGTTGAGTGATTGAAAGTAGGAATGACAACGTTTCTTATGAATGCGAGGATGTATTGATTAATGTAAGAATTACAAAAGGATGTAAAACTGACATGTAAGTGTAAACATCTTGGATAATGGTCGTAAGGTCAAACAAGTAAAATAAAGGTTATATATATAGAAATTCTCATAATTTAATTTTTATTATACTTTATCATCTCGGTTTAGATACTCGGTAAGTGAAATTTTAACAAATTTCTAATCGTGTTAAAATGTGGTTAGTGTGTCGTTATCAACGAAAACTTCTCAATTAACAATACATCTACCTGTGTTAAATCCATTATATTTAAATAAATTCATTAAAAAGTGTGAAAAGAACGGTGCAAAAGACGATTGATTCAATAATTTATAATTTACAATATGGGCATATATGTATCTATTCTACGGCACCCTTATAAACTTGCAGAATTATTATAAAAAATTAGGAACTTTTCATGATACTAAACATTTATAAAAGCATAGAAGATAAGGAATAAAACTTAAATAAATGATACTATACTCTACATTATGAGAATTATGTATTATTTGTAAGAATTTGATTTTTTTATTACCGGAGTGGGCTAGTTTCAGCTAGTAACATAATTAAAGTCAAAAGATACTCAATAAGTCATGTAAGTAGAAATAATAGATGGTAAGTAATTTTCTCATTAGATTTTTCTAGCCAATCTAAATTCAAATAATGTAATTTTTCATTCATGTTGCCTGTATCTTTTTCATTCCTTAGAAGAATATCAGGTTTTTATTCATTCGTTACCTTTTACGGAACACCATTAGCGAAACAAAACCTCAAATAATTTCGCCTATGAGATTCATTAAACGAAACTATATTTTCTATGGAAAAACTTTATGTTTGTCTCACATGATCTACAACTTTTTTATTCTGCACAACGGTATTGTCTCAATATCTACATTACCATTTTAGTCACGCAATTCAAAACCCGGAAGCAGCTTATTTCAAAAACTTTTTTTTTGCAGGAAATTTATATCCCGTATTTCCTACAGTTTGGTAAATATTCATGATAAAAAAACAGGCAACATTTCTTTTCATATTTTCATCTCTACCATTGTTTTTCAAAAAGAAAAACTACTCTCATTGCCATTGAACAAACGACATCTGCGCAGTCTTTGAATATTTTTTTTAACGGTTCCTTGCGGAAATATCTTTGCGAACATTATCAAAGGAAACTATAAAAATATCGGAATCATCAAAAATCTTAAATTTTAACACCTTACTTTACATCAATGGAGATTGAAATCGATGAAATAAAAATTGATCGCTGATTCCTAAAACATTTTATGGCTTAAAACAAAATGAATAGCATAAAAATAATTTCATCATACAGTCTCAACATAGATTTTCCCTTTATTTTATTTTCTAACAATTTAATATCGACTTTCCAATTTTATAATCATTTTGTAGTGTCATCTAAATATTCGTCTGCGTTTATAGTTATTGCTATTATTAAAAAAGTGATTAACTAACGATGGAAAATATTGTGAAGTTAATTTCATTTAGCTCGTTGCACAATTGACAAAATAACTCGGATCGAAAAGGATGAACTGATTTTAGAAAATTTTGAATTCTCTACAAGTATCGATGCTATTAAAATTACGGTATCCGTTAATTTTATAAAAATTCCGTAAATTTGTAGAAATAATAAATTACTTAACTCTTCATTATGTTTCTCAATTGACTTTCTTTCTAACAAACCACTTATTTACTTTAATGTATTTAAATGTAATAGATTTAACACCGATAGTTCTAGTCTTAGATTTACCAATTCTAACGGCTTTGCTGGATCAAATCAATCAAAAAATTTGGCAGAATTTGCACGACAGTCAATCTGTCAACGAATAACGAGATGACAATTATTGTTACAGCTTATATTGCAAATTGCAATATAAATTTCTGTATCACAATCATATAAATATCATTAAACTTCCCAAAATTTATCAGTGATCTAGAGCTTATTTGCTTATTGTTCATCCAAATCATTCGGAATCCGGATTAATTGTATTGAATGTAGAAGAGCTTTTCCATAACAACCAATCCTCGTTTACACGGGACTCGAATTACCCGAATTCGATTTAATACAGCTGAAAAAAATCAAAGAAAATATCGTTTTACACGATACAGTGTTAATTCGATATGATTTAACGTAAAACCTGTTGATAATTTTCTGGATCAACAGATTTACAAGTGTAATTAACTTTATGGTGAAAATAAATCACTTATTTTAAGTATATGCTTCACATTTTTAGCCAGAACGCTGGTCTCGAATTTGCTCCGGACGATTTTAGTTTTAATGGTGTCTGGCTTTCAAAACGCTTAAAAACGAGGATTGAATATAATTTTGGTAATTTGCGAAAATAGATCATTTAACTTGGCTAGTATTTTTTTATTCTTTATGGAAGCACTGACCTCGATTTCTATAATAAGACAGTTTAAAACGTTACAAGATGTAAAGTGGCTGATAAATTCGTAATGTCGAATTCATAGAATGTATTTGTCGCTTTTGTAAAAATAGAGTGTTTAAATTATATGCTTTTTATAACTCGATAAAAGAATAGTTTCAATCAATGTGATATAAATACGATATAACAGTATAACAATTTAAGATCCAAGAATACTAATAATTGTTACTACGGTGAAACTTTTAAGAATTTGATTACGAGTTTCATAACAACAGACTATTCAATATCGTTTATAAGATTCATATTTTCAATAGATGTAATAATCTCAATTTGATTGATCTTACTATATTTTAACGCGATAGAAAAATCAAAACGATTAATAAGTCTTAACCCTTTGCACTCTAGAAGCACCACCACGAAGTCATAGCGTTTTTTGAGTTCTCGAGCTTTAAATGTTTACTAGCTGAAAATTCCCGTACTTCGCTACGGTTTAATACCATTAGGATTAAGGACTCCTTAAATTAGTAAAAGTTAAGTTTAATGTTGATAATCCATATTCGAAAATATATATTCAATAATTTAAAACCTGCAATATTTTACGTGCTTCGAAACTAAAAAAAAACCTTAAAATTTCAAATTTTGAAAAGTCCTTTCTTTGTGGGTGCTTATACCCTAGAAGGAACGCTCATGCAAAATTTCAAGTTTCTAGGTCAAGTAGTTTCGGCTCTGCATTGATGAGTTTGGCCCATACTTTAATCCCACAAAACCCCCCTAAAATTTCGAATTTTTCAAAACCCTTTCTTAGTGAGCACCTAAAACCCAAGGGGAAGGTATGTTCCAAATTTCATTGCAATCCGTTCTGTGGTTTTTGAGATTTCGTCTTGAGTGAGTGAGTGAGTGAGTGAGTGAGTGAGTCAGTCAGTGGTATTTGAGCTTTATATATATAGATTTCCAATATGATAAAATATTCTCAACCCTAGATTGCCGGAGTGAGTCAATTTGACTCATTTACGATTTTATTGCTATATATATAGAAACGCTTATGTAACTTTCTTTAAAACAAAGGTCGGTTATTAATAGAGCAATGAAATAAAATTAATGCTATATATACTTTGACGGATGTGAGCCCGGCAATCTAGTGTTGATACAATTTTTTGTGGACTCGGCTTAGTTTGCCTTCTTATTGTTAGTATAAAATCAGTTGAAAGTGTGAATATAATTGATTTTTATTAATATGAATGAATGTAGGAATAGATCAGAAACAGAATGTGTGCAGCATGAAATATATTTATTTAGTGTGTTGTCTTAGCAACGTTGATGTCATGTTATATGATGCTCATGTGTGAGACGAGTAAAATAGTGAATTTTGCAAAATATATTATTTATTAAATCAACCATTCACAGAAAGTACCTGTAAAACACTTGCCAAATTTAACCGAAATCGTTCCGAGTTGCTAGCTTACCCGAGCAAAATGTCCTCGAGTGCAAAGGGTTAATATCAGATCAATCAACCCTAACTATAGAAAGGGATCAGAAAGAAGTCACTTGGGACGTAAGCGGAGACTGCTCTCGCACTACCTATCTCTTTCTATTCTATATGTCTGCTGTCCTCTTCATTCATAGTCGTAACTATTCACATTCATTTAAGTAGGTAAAATCGGTGTCTACCAATCTGATAATAAAAATATCGTGCGTACGTCAATGTTTCGATTTTCACGATCGATATCGTGCTGTCGCACTCAGTTCCACGGCTTTTTCTTTTCTCTCTTTGTCTCGCAGTGCGATTTCCCCTCAAGTGACTTGTTTCTGATCCCTTGCAATATATTAGTCAGCCACCGAAGTTTCACGTTGTTTTACAGTTAACAGAGTCTTTTTATCTCTATGGTTTTTGGTATCTTTTGTTTTGCAATTATTTCAATTTCTATCACAGACCCTCTAAATATAAAGATATTCACTTGGATTTTTATTAAAACTATCAAATATTAAGCTCCCTCTTCCGCAGTATCTACAATCAGAGAGTGTCCACATAGACATAGTTAAATGACAAAGGTTAACCCCTTGCCGTCCCATTTCTTTTGTGATTAAATATGCAATGACTCTAAATTACTTACTACAATAACAATCAAACCCTTAATTTCGGATACAGTAAATCACTCAACGTAATATTGAATAGCGTAGACTTAATTTTATTTTATCAGAACCCACTGATATTTGTAATCAAATAATTTTTAGGCCACTTCAAAATTGACTATTCCATTTATCGTGTCACGAGTAGCACTCGTTATTATACGGCAAGGGGTTAAAACCACCCCACTGATGTTCTCCATCTCGAAACAAATATTCAAAATGTCTACTTACGTGATCAATGTTAATCTCTCCCTTGTACATGAACTCCACGAGGACTTTGATATCCGAGAATTTCACGTCTCGCATAATGACAATAGGATCCTTCTCCTCATACTGCGAAAGGATTGTGTCGAAGTACGTGCTGCATGCTGACAGTACAACCTGAAAAAAACAAGACAGAAACAAATCATAAACGACACTGTTGATACTCCCGATGACATTATCTATCAAAGTTCGTCGATCGGATCAATTATTAACGTAACACGAAGCCGTGGTTCGTTAAAATACTTATCATGCCCTTGACAAATGGCCACGTTAAAGGGACGCGAGAAAATCAGGGATGTCAACGATCGCATTAATTTACAGGCATTAATAAGGACACACACAGCCGAGGCACAGGATAGCAACGTCGATCATCATTAATTATCGTCGGAATTGGTGGGCCGCCTCGTTCGTCGGTGCTAACGCTGCAACGTTAACTTGCATCGCTATGCAAATGTTATACATCGCGTCTGTATGATTATTCCGATATGACGATAATAGCTTCACGGATCGTCGGAGTGATCGAATTCTTAAGCGAGTAGTCTTCCGAACGGAGACGATAAAATATGTATTCCCACTTCCACACTTGGCTTACCTACCACGCGAAGATCTGTCATGAAAGTCAATGAGCTCGCGCGGAACGTGCTGTTGGATGTGTCTCTGTCGATCGTTCTAGTTAGCCGGTGTGTTTGCATTTATTTGCGTATTTTTATAGATTTGCCATTTCTACTTTATCCACTCTTGCATCTCCCTCCCAAACTCACTCTGCTCTCTTAATATTTTGTTCCATCTCTTCTTGCCTTCTTGCTCTCGCTATATGTTTCTTGGCTTTACTACTTGCGCACTTTTCATATGTTTCTCTACTTCCTTGATCTCTCCTACTGTCTTGTTCTATTCTTTTGTATCTGCCTGTGGTGTCTTGGTTTCTTTCAATTCCTCTCTCTACTCTTCTCTGTATCTTACTCTTTTGCTTTATCTCTATATCATTCTATACTCTTTTGTTGTTTTTTATTTGACACAGTATATTTAAACATATTAAATTCAACTGCTGTATTATTTCGCGGAATGCGTAAGACGTTGCAGTTGTATTTTATATAGTTTGTTATGTTATATATAGTTTATACAGTTTGTTTTATGTTAAGAAGGAAGAAAAAGGTACTTAGTAGCTCGTTACATTCTTTTAGACCGGGGGGGGGGGGGGGGGTGGGGCAACCCGCCTTGAACATTTTCCCGTACCGTGAGATTAACATCAGTATCATTATTATTATATTATTTATGTTAACATGTAAAAATAATAGTAAACAAAATAATAATAACTCATTATATTTCAATTTTTCACTCCGAAAAAGTGCCTATAGTGGGTCTAAATCTAATATATGGGGATATATAATTTTATATGCGGCCCGCGGAGTTATGATGCATTTCCAAAGTGGCCCGCAAGATCATTTGTGTTGGCCACCCCTGTTTTAGACCCTCACTTTGAGACTTTCACTCGTAGAGAAAAGACGCACCCTCTTCATATGTACAGAAAATAAAGTTTTAATCTATTTCATGGTTGATTATTATATATATATGTGGGGTTCCCTAAAACGGTAGCTGCGTCGCAAGATGCGATAACCTTGTGTGCCGATGTCGTCGTGGAAAAAGCTTCGAGGCTCGATCGGCAGTTGCTCCATATATCGTCTGACTAAATCTATTATTTTACCTTTTTTTTTTAAAACCTGCCTTTTCATTCGAGAAACCTGAGAATCCCTTCACACATATATATTATATAATAATAATTTAATTGAACCGAAAGATAGAGCAATTTAAATAAATAAAGGAAGACACAAATTCTTGTAATTTGCAAGTAATGAGATGTCTTGAGAAAATCTCTAGGTTGCAATCCCGGTTTTCTTTCCCACGTTAACATCTACTGATTTGGATTTGAAAAAATGTTGAGTGAGACTCGACAAAGGAGTTCCTGAGATATAAATTAATGTCGAGTTACACTCGACGTAGGAGCGCGAAAGGTTAAAGCTCTAAAAACCGATATATTCTGTTATTATGTACTGTTGCTATATTCCCTTTGTATACTCTCACTTTAAATCTCTCTACTCTCTTCGTCTTTTTCCACCCTCTTGATCTTTCTCTGTTCCCCTGCACTCTCTCTATGTCTCTATATCTTCTTGTTCTTGGTCTAGATTTCAATCTGTTTTATTCTTTTGCTTTCTACATTTTTCTCCACTTTTAATCTTTCCCTCTAACCTCTTGTTTTCCTGCTATATGTATACTTCTCTCTTGTCCTTTTTTCATCTGTTTTTCACTTGTTCTCATCAACAAAGCACTTTTGTTATTCTACCTCAAGCGCTGTAGAATCTCAGTACAAATCAACGTGAGTCCATTATTAAGTCCTATCGAACGAACGATCGGGTTGTAGTATTTTTTTTATAATAATGTTATTTAACGTCGTGTCTGCCCCAAACAACACGCTTATTGTTAGTTTTTACCGATCGACTAATTGACTCGTTCCCTCTATCTCTGCCTCTTTGTTTCTTTGCTGATTTATTGAAATTGATTGGGTTACCTTAGAAATAAATATGAAAGAGAGGGAAAAAATGTCATATATCGAGATTAATGATAGAATTATCAAATCAGTCAGAAAAACTGAAACACAATTGTTTTCCAAAAATTCGCCAAGTTTAAAGGAGCGTTAGAGAATAAATATTTTATGTTCATTTCGTAAAACAGAAAGTACTGAATTGATCATACTTTCGATATTTGAATTCTTCTTGTTTCAAAATATTTAATTCGTATTAATTATAATAGATTTAAAGCCGATAGTTGTAGTAATAAAGTCCTGTCTGCGATAGGAATCAACACGATTTCGATGTCGATGAATGAATATCAGTGAAGTGAATGAAGAATTTTATGAGAAAATATATTCAAATGAAATACATAATTTTCCGTTTCACTTTGTGGATGGCATTGTAATAAAAATGGCAGTCGATGAGGTAAAGAAAGTAGAATTGTTGATTATATGCGAATATTATGCATTTTTATATGTATTATAATATATAATTGATGATTATGTATATACCAACCGTGAATTCCATTATTCAAGAGACTAAATGCACATGAAATAATATGCAACCATGGAGATTGAACTAATTAGTATGCTGATTTCACGGAGATCCGTCCTTCCCATGCATATCTTTTTCAGTTATCTGTCATACAATAAACGAACTGAAGCCAACTAAACGAAACGAATTAAAGTTTCCTTTCTGAAAGACAGTTGCGGAATTTCTACGCGTTAGACGTTATCCTATATTTCTTTGTTGGCAGAATAATTTAAATCTGAAAACCGACAAACGATCTTGAAAGAATGCCATATCAATCGGGCCAACTCGATTTTGACAAGTGAGTTTGAAGCACGATTTTCTACAAAGCAGTTTCGTCTTCTAAAGGCGTAATAATCCTTGAATTTAACAAGTGATGTTCTCTACGTTTTTTTTTATTTTGGTAAAATGATATCAGAACTAAAATACAAAGAAGTAAAAAGGGGTTCGTGAAAATAATGTCACACTTATCGATAATTTACGAAAACCTTGCTTTATAGTATTACGCGATTTCTTCATCAACCCATTAAGGCCCAAAGTTGCGTTGACGCAACATTACACTTCAAATATTCTTTCGGGTAATCGAATTAATTTAATTTATATTTTAACCTATGTCATAGTAAAAGAACATACCAAAGGCTTAATTTATGCACTTTTGTTCTCTAATTGTTCGTCACCTTGCTCAATTTTTTAATTAAAATATTTAAAATATTTCTGTTATTTCAATGCTTGGTCCTTAATGGGTGAAAAGTTTCTTTTGGAATACGATCATCAATGGATGACTTGAATTGTAATGACTAGACTGTGGATGTTTATGCAAATTTCGAGTTTCACAAATGCAGGTAAGACAGGAAAACCTATCTAGGGATTTATGGCACTTAATAAATATTACAACAAATACCATACTTTGGATATTTTAGATATATTTTTATATTATGTTCTTTTTGTATATTTTAGCCGTATTTAATTTGCCATAAATGCATAAAAATCCGCAGTCTAGTAATGACTTTGAATCTAGCAGATAAAGCTACTTTTTAATTTATTAAATGATCGTTTTTCAGAATTATGCCTTCTTTTCTTTGAAAGTTTCTCTTGAAATATGATCGTCAACGAAGGGATTTTTGCATGCAAAAGATAAAGTAAATTTTTAATTTATTAATTGTTTGTTTCACAGAATTAGGCATTCTTTCCGTTGAAAGTTTCTTTTGAAATGCGATAGTCAACGAAGAGACTTTGCATCTAACAAATAAAGTGAATTTTTAATTTATTAAATAATCGTCTTACAGAATTAGGCACTATTTTGATGAAAAACTTCTTTTCGAATACGACTATCACCAAAGCAGCTTTCTGTCTGAAGGGCACAGTAAATGTTGAATTTATTGAATGATATTGTATTTCTTAATAACATAATAACGTAGCTCTTTATAAAAGTGCCACGTAAATCGACGCTTTCGAAAATATAATTTTTTTTCCATTAAGGAATTCTTTTGATACTCTGTTACATATCGCTACATCTCATCACCGAATGACGATTTGCCTATTCGTCGATAAAATGAGTTCAAGGTGGTCTTCTCATCTCGCGGAAAAAGCACACGACGAAAAAGACTCAATTGGCAAATTTTATGAGACCCTCGAAACGGTAAAAGTTTTATACGAAAGGATCCTTTTTTAGTCTCGAATGGGATAGATATTTCAGGCGATAAGTGAGTCGTTCACAGACTCGTGTATATTCGCAAAAACGTAATATACGGATGATGTATCAGAAAAATGAGAATCTACATACATAATTGAAACTTCATTAATGCTTCAGAATTTTGCAACAATTTAATTTGTATTCGTGGTAATGATGAATGAAATATTGTCAATTTTACAAAATTCTACATATCCCTTTTGCAATTACGAGACAATAAGAAAGTCATAAGTTTGTAGAAATTAAAATTTTCCACTCAATTATTTCAAAGGGAACCAATAATTTTTTCAATGATATTCTTAACAGTAGATTTGCGGAACCATTTAGCTCATTCAAAAATTGATTATATATAATATGTTGGTTCGTTAATTTTATAACAATAAATCTTTCATTGAAATTGATTTAGAGCTATTTTCTTTGCTGAAAACTTCAATTTTCTTGTATGAGTCAAATTGGCTCACTTCAGAAAAATAGTAAATCGAGTGTTAAACAATAATAACAATGATATTAGTGTACAAATATGTTAATTTATAATTAGAATTCATACGGATAATTAAGGTTAGTAAAAAATCTTCGATAAGGAACATGTAGAGTTCTGAATTTACCGTAAAATCATTTGATAAGAAATTAATAGTTTCCCTGGAATTCTCAAATAACGAAGATAACCGCAGATAAATATGTGAAAATTAACATTAAATACAGCGCAAGAAAGAAACACAGAAACATGAAATTCGAAAAAGTCTTTGACTCTCTGATATCAAGATATGCTGAATACAACTTTATCGGAGTTCATTTTCCACCGAACTAATCTCAACTTTGGTATTCGATAAGGATCGTAAACTTCACTGAAATATCCATCGGTTTCTGTACTTATTACAACCTATAATATAAAAACAAATAATGAACAGTAGAAAATATCAAATTAATTTCCGTTAACCGTCGATAAATACCGAAAATAATTTATCTAACCAAGCCTTAAAAACAGGTAATAATTTTCATACAAATTAAATACATTTTTACCGAATTCCTAAAAAATCTCTTATCTCCACATTCATAAGAGATTTCCTTTAAATTATTATAATTCCATCACTGAACCTCTCTTCTAAATATATTACATTTATAAAAAAAGAAAATGAAAGAATACTTACAAAAAATAGAAATTTAAAAATAAAAGTTTATCTTCCACATGATACAACCAGCCCCTTAGTCCGATAAAGTTTAAAAAAAGAACTCTACGCCGATCCAATCAATAATTCCACAGAAATCAGCCCGTAATCAAGTTAGCGAAACATTCTGAACTTTCAAGATTTACTTACAGCCAGACATCCGTGTATCAGGGGCACAGACCGAGAGAAGAAAATCTTACAAAAGTAAATAGAGGTATTACGCTGGTCTCGGACGTACGATATACAGGGTGTATGTAAAATCGTGGTACAAGCGAGAAGAAACGAGGCGAAAAGAGGAAAAATACAAACAACAGGGTGGTACAAATGGGAATGATATCCCGTGCTGAAGTAAGTGGAATTTGTAGTAGCGTGTATTACTACTTTTTAATCCTCTATTGTCTTAATCTATCTATATATATATTCTATGTATATAAAGCTCAAATACCACTGACTGACTGATTCACTCACGAAATCTCAAAAACTACAGAACGGATTGCAATGAAATTAGGAACATACCTTCCCCTTGGGTCTTAGGTGCTCACTAAGAAAGGGTTTTGAAAAATTCGAAATTTTAAGGGGGTTTTGGGGAGTTAAAGTATGGGCCAAACTCATCAACGCAGAGCCAGAACTACTTGACCTAGAAACTTGAAATTTTGCATGAGCGTTCCTCCTAGGGTATAAGCATTCACTAAGAAAGGATTTTTCAAAATTTGAAATTTTAAGGTTTTTTTTTTAGTTTCGATTAAACCGTAGCGAAGTACGGGAACTTTCAGCTAGTTTTATATTTTCGCAATAATCGAATTTTCTGTGACATCTGAAGATCACTTGTACAATAGCACATCAGAAACTGATAAAAATACTATTGTACATGATAGAGTTAACTTAATTTTGGAACGTTGGATTGTGAAGAACTTTATGATTTTTAAGATCTGAATTTCAGTATTTAAGAGAGTTAAAAAATTGACTTTGAGGAATAAAAACTTAAATTTGTCTTGTGATACTTCAAAGTTACAAGAGCTCATGGAGGGTTAATTTTGCAAACTATCACTCGGATTTAGTATATAATGTTCAAAGTGACTAATTCATAATTGTATCGAAAAATTCTTTAGATTCTGACGTTTTTTTTTTCGTTTTTAGACTCTATCATAAAAAATGTTGAATATTAACACTCTTTTAATGCATTTGAGACGATAATCAAGAAATACAATGGGTGAAATCTGTTATTTTATGAATAGGGGGCTGACTGTCATTGTATTTTTTTTATATGGCCTTTATAAAAGTGTCAGAGGGTGAAATGAGGAGATTTAATAATTATGGAAAATAGAGATTTGCAGAATAGACATATTCAAGTAATTTGAGATATAGCTGGTGTACATTTCGATAGTGTTAATTTACAGTTGATAGCCCCACTATCTAAACGCATCCCTTGGCTTGCAATAACGAATGATACTTGTGCAGAGGATGTGGAATGAAAGATTCAGATTTTCTAAAAATTATTCAACTTGAAGAAATTAGTGGCACAAGCCATCGCGGAATTACTAACGTGCTGTCAAATTTACTCTGAGGTATGTGATATAGCAAAAATCAATGTGAAATTGTTATTTCAGCAACTTAATACTTAACTATACCATATACTTGAAAAATAAACAATAGGCAAGGGTTTAAAAGTACATTTCCAAAGATACGAAACAACTTTTAAATTACTCTTTATATTTTTCTCTAAGTTCTTTTTTTTTATAGAAATTCGACATTATTTTTTATTTCCCTATTTGCAAAGCACAAAACTCTAAAGTACAAAAATGTCGGAAGGCTCTAAATGATCGTTGCGCGTTGTAAACCCCCCGGATTTGTATCAAACGAAATAATAGAGATCAAGGAATATGCTAAGTCAGAGTGCAAAGGTTTAACATTTACTTTCTTAGGATCATTACATCTTATCGAAAACACTAGCACTCATTTATTATCTCTACATCTATGCAGTATAATATCAAGAAATATAAGGAACACGCACGTCTCCGACTATTTTCTATTTACGAGAAAGTTCTTTCTTCCTTTCTTTACCGAATGAAACTAAAAACCTCACAGCATTCCACGAATATACACACGTGTAGCGAAGGGTTAATACCTGTCGACTGATTCTCATAACGGCAAGAACTTCTTCACGACAAGTAGCTCGCAGGAACGTCATTTTATCGCGTTACCCCTGCTACCGTACTCAACATTATAATAACTCTATCATTCTCAACTAAAAGCACAAAGATTTCACCGTACAACGCCATACCCACCCTTTAGTCTCGGCTTCGTAGAAAAGCAAATTTAACGTCAAGGTATATCGAATCGCAGCAGCCCCAGCGAAACTTCTCTCGTCAATGTTGGTTAAAGAAATTACAGTAAATTATTCGAAAGTTTTCAAAAACGTCGTAAAACCTCTCGCCGTCGAGTTTAAGCAAAGATTCAACCGACCTACCTAGGACGTAAAAACTTCCTCCGTAACTTTGATTAGCTAAACGTAATTCCATCGACACTTCCTCCCTTTCATTACCTCATAGTCAACATATTATCACGTATCCAGCAAGACTATCATACATTCTCTCTGAAAAACAATCGAGCAAGTTTTCTACACGATCGTCGCGACCTAAGCACGAGTTCCGTTCCCGTGGAAAAGAAGCCGAAGAACTCTCAGGTACGAAAAGAGTGTCTGGCTCGGCCCCGCCCAGTCAATAGCCTGAATATTTAATGTTAGAAGTTCCGTATTGATTTTCGCGATTTTTACGTCTCCGCAAATAAGGCCGTAAAAGACCTTACGCCGCCTCGGTGTGCCTGTGTTCGCGAACTTTAACGTGTACGGGTATGCCCCTCTCGTTTGTATACCCACGTACACCCGCAACATACACACTCATCCATGGTTAGAAGTATATACGTGTGCGCGCACGAGAAAAAGAGAGAAAGAGAGGGAGCGAGAGGCGCGTTACTTTTCAGTGCCAGCTATATAACGCTTTTTATTATGCCGGGGCGCTTTTATGGGGAAATACTGCGATGAAAAAAGAGGAAGACGTCGAGACGCGGGGGAGGAAGGAAAGGACAGAAGAAGAAAGAAATTGCACTGCCCGGGTTTCATATCGAGTCATTACGATCCCCGGGCACTTTCACCCCCTCTTCCAAAGCCTACCCCTCCCCCCTTCCGCCACCTCCTCCTCCGCCACCACCCCCTACCCCTTCCATTCCTACGGCGCTCCTACTACCCACCCCATCGCCTACGACGTCTTCTGACATTAAACTTTTTATCGTGCATAACGGTGCTTCGTCTTTCGCCGGGAATAAAAAAAAAAATATAAATGGACGGACCCCGTTGGTGGCGGTGGCGCGCGCGACCCTTCCTCCGCGTCGAAAAGACGGGGGGCGGTCCGCGGGGGGTGGCTCGCTGCGTCGAATTTGTCGATTCCCCCGTTTGCTCTCCCTGGCGTAAAAGCTTGGCAGACGCAATCGATTGTACAAGTACAACGGCCGAGTAAAGGAGTATATGGAATGATAACTGACGCTTCGACGTTGTTAATGGCACGTTACGGATATTTATCGGCGTGTTCGTCGGATCGTTACCATAAAGCAAACACGATGGAAGGAGGATAGAGGGTTAAAGTCGAAATCGCGCGCAGACAGTGTTGGGAATAATGAAATCTTTAAATCAGCCCGTCCAACCGGAGTGGAGAACGAAATGGAGACGATTGGGGTTTGGCTGGGTGTTTCTGTAAGGCGGGACGTTTCGCGCCTTGGATGTTGCGGGTTGATCGTTCATTGGGTTCTTAGAGTTTACGTGGTAACTGATGTGAGATTTTTGTTGTGTCTTGCTTTGGAAATGTTGGAGAGTTGAATTGTAAGATTTCGTTGCGTCGGGTTTATAGATTTTTGAAGAATTCTCTCGCTTTCAACCTGTTCCCGCCATTTCACTTCTGGGTTCTCCAAATTCAACTTCCTAGAGTAAACATTCCGCATAATTGTAGTATTCCAGTGTTTTTAATTGCTTCCCTGGATACAGATTGGTATTCTTTTGCCTAGGGATCTTTGAGTTGTCGGACTCGACAGCTCGTTGAGCTGTCGACAGCCTCATCGAAAAGATGCTGATGGGTTTAGTTTGATACTGTTGGGTTTTCATTTTATGATCGGAGTATATTTGATATAAAAATGGACTGATATATTTCTTCGTGGAATACGTAAGAAATTGGAACTGTGTACCTATGGAATCTCTTTTATGTTAAGACCGAAAAGAGTCCTTAGACGATAGCTACATTCTTTTAGACCGTCACTCTGATATTCGCTCGTACAGAGAAGATGCAACCCTCTTCATACATATATAAAGTTTTAGTCTATTTTGTAGTTTTAATAAAAGTGTTTGATTTTAAGCCCTAAAAACCAATAGATACAATTTAATCTCAGCATGTAGGGTCTGAGTAATATGTTGGTAAATATGTTTGAATGAAAAATATAAACATTGTTAACACATTGTTGACGGCTCACGAGTTAACACGTTGAACGCAACGGTATTTCGCTAGTTTCACTGTTTCTACTGAAGCGAATTTTTTTCTATTAAATTCACATCTTTATAAAAAAGAAACTTTAAAGATACAGATAGATAGGTATTCGGCAGATCTTTATCTTTTAAACACCAATATTTAAATATACAGTATGTCTGAAAATTCATAAATATTTCAATTTCAAAGTGACATAAAATTTCATTGAATTCAATAGCGCCGGTCACCGGTGACCCCCACGGCAGTCAACGTGGTAACTCGTATTTCCATGCCCAAACGTTGTTGACCGGTCACGAGATAACTCGTGTTTTAACATACATTAGCTGTTTCAATTTCATCATACCAAAAAAATTATTAAAATATCTAATATGTATAAATTATAATATACAGCAAATATGTATGAAGTTTCATTGAAATTCATTATATATAAATAAAATATACTGAAGTTTATTTAGATTCTTTCAATGTCATACTTACAATTAGTTACAGAAAAAATATCCGGTGACACGAGTTATTTTCCACGTAAAATTACCGGTCAACAATGTGTTAATAGAAAAGTATAAGTCGGAATGTGTAAAATTACAACTAGTCGAGACGAAAAGTTTACTACGAGTCATGTTGCACAGGTGGAATGAGTAGAAAAGGAATATCACCCCATGGACACTTAACAAAAGTGAATATTCGATCGATATGATAAAAATCAAAAGAGTCCTATGAGTGAATTGATTACGATTACAATGTCACGCGTTGACTAAGCACGTATAGACCCTTCGGACATATGTACCATGTGTCCCATGCGTAACAATATTATATACATCATATAAGAATGCAGGGTTACAAGATACATCTGTTGTTTTGAATATTAGAAAAGAGATTTTGCGATCGGACGCTTGATGGAGTAAACGTTAACAGTTATAAAAAAAGTGTCGCTTTATTTAGTGTCTAAAAGGGCCTTACGTGCGCAGTCAACGCGTAACAGTTTAATCACAATCGAATCATTAATATAATTTTTTTTTATATTTTTTGAGTAGATCGAATATTTACTTTCATTAAGTAGGTACTTTCATTAAGCCCCGGTTTCTCTTAATTTGTCTTCTGCACCATGATTTGTATGTTCGTTTTGTCCCGACTTATACTTTTTCATTAACGAAGTTGATAATTGAAATTTTGCGGATATCAGATGAAATACTTCCATTATTTGCACAGATATTTATCAGTTTTGATCGTTCTTGTTTCGGGCGTTGAGTTTTGACTTTGACTTGGCCTTAAATTGTTTGAACAAATACATTATTTACAATGGTAATGCAATCTCATTCTCTCATTAGTTCTCTCATCTCATTAAACGTAAAGAATTTTAAAAACTGGTAAAAGTGCAAAAAGAAGAGACATTTTTCAAAAGTGCTCTAACTGTAATTCTAAAAATACGCAGAACTCTTGGAGGGATGGGTGAAAAATTCAGATTACGCAAGCGTGAACCGGAAATGACAAATTGCTTAAGTAATACTGCTTTGTCATTTTTTCTACGTAACGAAAATGGAAAAAAGTGCAGTACAATGCTCACTTCGAAGAATTTATAGTGCATCCTCATTGT
The DNA here is from genome assembly GCA_910591515.1 of Cerceris rybyensis. Taxonomy (NCBI): domain Eukaryota; kingdom Metazoa; phylum Arthropoda; class Insecta; order Hymenoptera; family Crabronidae; genus Cerceris; species Cerceris rybyensis. Next base: position 14,113,817 of record OU342795.1, read on the forward strand.
TAAATCAGTAAACACCAAAAGCCCCCTTAATACTGATATTTAACAGTCTCTTTTTCCTTACAATTAAATTTCCTTCTTTCCCTCTATTACAAACATTATTTGCGATAAAAACTTAATTAAGAAAATTACTTTTTAGATAGATGAATACATATTTCGTTTTACGATTATATATTTCTTTATTGAAGCCATCGAGAAGTACAGACGGATAATCCCTTAAAAAAGTTTGGAAATGTCTTAAAACTTTCGGTTCATCAAAAAACGTCGCTCCTAAAGAGGACCGTAAAAATATTATGTCAGAGATAAAATAGAATTATTCCCCGAACGATAAAGCAGCCGAAGAGGCATTAATCCCTTTGTACGAATTTTAATATCAGCGTCATGCACAAAACGGCGGGTAATATATGACATCATCACTGATAAGCATTACGAAAGCATTCCAGGAACTTGCAAGTATGCGAAAGAAATTTAATTGGGATGGCTTGAACTGCGGAAACTTTTGTTATATCCATTACTCTACTATAACTTGTTTGATTTATTGCAATATATAACAAAAATACATTAAAATAAAAGAAATAATCGACGATAATTAATAGGTTGATATCTTTACAGAAAATTAAAAATTTAAGACTGGAAATATCTGTTCTCCAACTGACTGACTGCTCCGAAAATGAAAAAATGTCGGAAGTAATGGTAGTAATTTTATAACTCATTCTATGTAATTAAATGTCTTTTGAGTAAATGAAAAAAAAAACAATAGGGAATGCAACTAAACATATTTGTGTTACAGTTCAATAATTTCAGGTCTACAAATTAACGCCTTTGAACTGGAAAGTAGTTCACACACACGTGATTAATACGGTTTACGTTACTACATTTTAATCTGATATAATTAAAGAGTATGCGCCATATTGCATAAAACTACTAAAAAACGTTGTGTGTCACGCGATTTTAACCGTCCTACCGGACAGGTTAATTTTAATTGATATGTAAAATACAATTATGGAATTTTACAGTTCTAGATTTTAGTTTTTATTATGAAAATATTCCCGGCTGTATTTTATCGTCAAAATTTTATAAAATATCGAGTATATTCAGCTCTTAGTTTTTTTTCAGAATCGATAAGATGTCTGCAAAGTTCAAGAAAAACATTAATAAGACGATCAAACTTTTAATTAAAAAAAATTTTTTTCCTCATTATGCTGAACATTCATTAATAGACGAAATTGGATTGCCATTGTAAAATTTACGATAAACTTTCTCAGTTTCTTCGAAAATACAATGAGGGATTATGAAATTTCCCAACGTCGATTGGGAAGCGAAGTTTATAAGTGGCCTGAAAATGAAGTTTAATCGACTCTCAATTACGGTACTCGATAAATTGACAATTTTTACAGAATCTCGAATCTTTAACAGTTTAATCGAGTTATTTGCGTGATTACTACGCTTCTCTCGTAATTATTGTAGTTTCCGGAACGTGAATTGTTCTCGGTGAAGGAAAACACCGTGAGAAGAAGAATTTCATTTAGGGCACGTTTCTATGGCTTATTCATCGTCATTGGAAATGCAGGGCAAAGAGAGAAATATAATAAATGTAAAAGCGGATGGTATTTCATCGTGTAATCAATATTATCCTCGATTAACGTCTGAGAAAGCGTAACCGGAACGTTTTCTACTTTTGAACTTCGTTGTTCAAGTTGATCTAAATTCTCGCTGCAACGACCGCATTCACCAAACTCTATTTAAAATTTATTTTATTAGGAAAGTCAACTTTATTTGTAACATTTCCAACAAAAAATAACTTTCCCCTTTGTGAATTATTTACAGACTATTTCTCTAATATATATAACTTTAAATTATTTAATAATTAGTTATATATACTGTACCGGAACTAGGGACAAATTAACTTTAGAAGTTGTTCTAACAACATTGAAATTTTACGTTAACATGATCATTGTATTGTAAAATAAAAAAAAAGAAATCTTTGAGTCAAACTCTAATTGAATAAACAATTGAAGATTGACTAAAAAATCGTGAAGCCAGGGGTTAAAGGTCAGATTAATTTTCTGTTTGATGAAGGAGAACAGTGATTTTGTTACATATCAAACGCATCTCTGGAAAAGTAGAGCGAAGAAGAATCTGACTGGTTTTAAGGTCTGCAAAAACATGACCTTTAACCCCTGGCTTCACGATTTCTTAGTAGCTGCATATACGAATGTTGGTTGCTTAATTGCTGGCATACCACGACATATGAAAGAGAAAATTGTACACTGCAACGTGAGAATAATAACGTCTCTTTGCGCTTAGAGTAATATCGCACGGTATAATTCTACACCAAGTGCATATTCTTGTTCGATTATTTCCATCTTTTGTTATCATTAAAACATTCGACGACAACTTCTTTCTCATTGTTTTCAAAGTGCATTCCAATTTCTAATAATCCAATCTGTTAAGTTTGAAAGATGTAAATGACAAAATATGTACAGTGTGACGTCGAAAAGATGGCTAGAGAGCGGTGGAACTTCTCGTTTTCGAACTCCTATTCCTGTCATTTTGTTTTTGAAAATCTCAAACTCAGTCTCTTAAATTAAACACTCCGCATAATCGTTTAGTTTAGAAGGCTAGTTTTGGGAATTCCAAAAACCAAATTGTTAGAATATCCAGTTGAAAACGAGAGGCTGAGTCATTCACTGGCCATCTTTCAGTTGCCGGGCTATACGTGTGTAACTAATTAAACGTCGATAATAGAAAAGTTAAAGACATTTGGTAATGAGCATTAAAATTATTATAATTATTTTAATTAGTAATCAGTGTAATTCGTTGTTATAGTTCAAAGGATTAACTGAGCCGTTTATGTCGAAAGTGACATCACTTCACCGTAATGCAAAATGGTGATCTTTTAATTACTGTCTATATAAAATTATTTATATCTGCAAAAACATAAGAACGCGAGATAACAAGTCCAAGTAAATCTTCTCAAAAATTAGCATACATATTTTTAACACGCTAAAACGTGAACCCTAAATTTTGCAATTTAAAAAGAAAATGACTTATTCCATCTTCAAAATTAACAATTCAACTGTAAACAATCAGTGTCACGTAAAAATTCATAGAGTGGCGACAAAAAATATTCTATCAGTCTTACTTCCTTCTTTAACGGAAGAATTATTTGGTACACAATGTAGTAGTATGCTACATTCCAAGAGATATATTAAATTACCACGTTGTCTGCCACGTGAATCCTCTACAATTTTTTATCGCACAAATCTCAATTCAAATCATCTTACAAAATTTAATTACGCAAAATTATTAATGTCAGATACTTTAAGACAGTATTAATTCCTTTTTCTCAGATATACAACATTACAGCTCAACATATTGCATCGAATATATTGAAATGTCATCGAAGTAACGGTCAACGTGTTAAACACGCAAGATCTTCAATAATTCGTAATAAATATAAGAAACCACGCCGATAGAAAATACAAGGAATATTTCCAGTTTCAAGAAAACAGGAATGACCCTAACTAGAAGAGAGAAAGTAGCAATATCTAGCAAAAAAGGACCTCAATGTATAGTATTTATAGTACGAGCAGTATTATTAATTGAACGCACGTGTACAGTATTCTTTTAAGTGTCCAACTTCTCAGGAATGTTATAAGCTGAAGTGTCTTATCTAACCTGTTCCTCTTTCTAAAATACAGTTGCTGAATGTACGAATGTAACCACTAATTACTAATAACCTTAACACTCGACGTTGATAACAAAAACGGTACCACACAAGTGGAGAACGTCTGTACACCACGTCGTACTCAATGCTAAAAAGAGCGAGAAAGACGCTCAAAGATCGGCAAGTTCGCTGACGAGAAACACAGAAAATTCTTACGACTCTGAAGAAGTCAAGAACGATAAAAAAGAGATGAAGAAAGGAAGAGGAAAATAAAAGTACGACGATAGAGGTGGAGAAGGGAGAAAATCGTCGGTAAGTGAAAACCGCATTTCTGATCCTCCGTTGACGCTTACAGGGACGTTTATAACGTTTACCCGATGCAAGGGGACATTTGCTCGCTCTTACGAAGTTCGTTAGAAAAACGAGATTACTGGTCGCCGCCTGCAGTTACGTAATTCGATCGATAGTTTAGGCGTTTCCCGTTTCTGCCGAACGAGAGAGTGACAGAACGAAAAGGAGGAAGAAATTCCTTGCCGCCGCGAGACACTCGGGTCGAAGCTGGAGGAAGAGACTCCGCAGACGATGATGGAGAAAGAGAAATAGTTGTAGAATAAAGACAGAGAGGATGAAAGAGTGAAGAGAAAGAGACGAAGCGAGCACGAAAGATACCTGGCTCTACAAGAGACGCCCTTGAAAAGGGACAGGCCGGGTTGAAACGGGAAGAATTAAATCAGTCTTTGCGAGGAATGACTTCGTTACGAGATTTCGAAGCGCAAAACGTACAACATTGTACTGTACGAGTGTATTAACGGTGGAGAAGAAGAGGAAGTGGATGAGAAGGTAGAGGAGGGGGCGAAGGAAAAAATTGTCTGCTCGGCAGACGGCTTCTGAAAAGACCGACGTGGTGGGATAAAATTAAATCAGACTTCACGAAGGACTGCTTCGTTGACTTTTTTTGGCTGAAACGTAATATGTGCGATATCGTATTTCGTTACGTTTAAAGCTGTAACGTAAAATAGAAAAAAAGGAAAAGGAGTTAACGAGCTTACGACTGATTACACCGAAGGAAACTTCTTTTCTTTTTTTTTTACCTCCACCGATACGGATGAGCGAGAAAACGGCAACGATATAGGAGGTGAGGAGTGAAGAGGGGTGGAGATATGTAGAAGGGAAACAATACTCGTGAAATATGCATCGGGAATGGAACTCTGGCGGAGATTGTTCTTAATTTTCGGGCGATTAAAACGAGAAATCGCTGGCTAATTTCGAAACGTAACCTGGCGTGTGTCTCTCCAGTTACGGTTTATGAATGACTGCGATTGATTATTCACGAGAGCCTCGCAAAATACAACACCGGTGATACGGTGTCGTTTACACCGGCGAAAGGAAACGATGAAATCCTGGTTTCTCGTTTCGAGGAGTAAATCGCCTCGAAAAAATCAACTTACGTAATGCCATAAATAATGTATACGTGATCATTTCCATTTCAGAGGCTGACAACAGTATATCTCGAGGAGTTCATCGTACTGTATTAGACGTGCATAAAGAACGAAGAGAATTAAAGAAAAATGGACGCTTCAGTTGCAACGTTGACCGTTAATTTCCGTGTAATTCGAAGAGAAGGTTTAACGATCGAACGTCACAGGACGGCGGATCTTCATTAATTATTAATACGCCCGCATTAGAAGCGTTTGTATACAAGCTGGAGGAAAAACATTGGAGTACAGTTAGGCGATTGGATTTCTATGGAATTGAAATTATGAAAGATTCTTCGAATACTTGGAAGACTCAAACGATTTCCTGTGATATTTTCATTCTCGTAATTGTTAATAGGTTGCCTGACGAGTGGATTCGATGGACTTTCTATACAAGAAGGATGCAGGCATAAGTAGCGTTAGGAAATTGAAATTAGGGAAATTAAGAGAAATCTTAATTTCTCTGAGTCACGTATGACTTCGATGCTCTTGATTTCTTTTTGGCAATAATATAATGGAAATCGGAGATAGTTTGCATTCATACAATGCGCTTATAATTGATTATATAAATAAATTCTATTTCAAAGAAAATATAACAATTGTATTAACCGCCTACGTTTTAACTCAAATCGCCTTTGCGATTCTATAAATTTCTTTTATATATCACTTTCTAAATTTAAGCTTTCTGTGTATAATGTCGTTCGTAATTCTTAAACTTTTACTCACTTTTCATATACTGTAACAAAAGGTTCTTCCCATGCAATTCCACAATAAACAATGAGAATAATAAAATATTATACTACCGTACTCCACGGTACTAAACTACGTCGTACTCCGTATTAAATCTACACTCAGAATTTTGCATAATTTAATTTCATAATACGACCTTTCCTTAGATTTTTCTGCATTTCCCATCGGGCAACTTGTAAATGTAACATATCGTTGAAAAACAGTGTCGTTCACTGTCGAATCAATGACCGTGTCGGTACGCATACGATGTGAATGCAAATGATCAATCGAGGAAACCCGTATTTGTTGCTTTGCATTATCACTTACTCGAACGATCTGAATTTCGTTTTTACACCGTCCCTCGCCATTGGACAGACGTTAAATCGCATAATAACGCTCGTGCAGCGAAGATTAAGGCGGTATGCAAAGTGTTAAAATCATTCCAAGACGAAGACATTAGCAATTTCAATGTTGTAGAAAGAGAAAGAGAAAACGAAGATACGAGTCGAGGGAGAGCTTTTTACGTGGCGGCGGAGAGAAACGGCTGCGTTGAGTGGCCGCACTCTCTCAGGTATGTCATTATAGTATCTGCAAACAGTACAATCATCTCGGTCGTGTTACAAGTTAGACCCGGTCTCGGTTGTAATATGGAGCCGGTGCCGGCAGCATTGCGAGAGGGAGAGACACCGTAACTGACGACTTTAAAAAATTCTGAGAAACCAACCGACTGTGAAGGCCAGGGCCGTGACAAAGCGAGGACTTAAATTTTCGAATTTCCACCATCAGGCCTCCTACCCTTTGTGGAACCGCGTGAGTCTCGGGAATGCGATAAACGACGGGGAATACTGCGAGAGATTGGGCGGATGGTGGAAAGAATGAGGCAGAGGGGCTAAGAAGAAGATAATGGAAAAGCTAAGAGCGAAGAGAGAGAGAGGTTGATAAAGAAAATAAGAAAGAACTATAGAAAATAACACTAGATTTACGAATGTTGATTATACAGGGTGGCCGACGCAACTGGAACAGGCTGTACTTCCTAAACGGTTGAGAATAGTGGAAAATGTTACAAGAAAAAGTTAAATGGCATCAGACGGTGCATACTATGCAACTAATTTTGTGCACTTTTGTGCATCGGTGCATCAGAAAAATGCAACTGCACTTTTTTCTTAAATGGAAACCTACATTTTTTACTGCACCAATCGATGCAGTTTGTTGTGTTTTACATAAAAGTACTAACTAAAGTACATGCTTATGTCCTGAACTTATTCGTTAAGAAGTTATCGAAGCTAAAAGTTCACTGAATTATTTCGGTCTTGGCAAGTGTTCTGGAGTACCATTATCGTTACATTAACCTAACATTATCCATTAGAATGTATTACAATGTTTGTAAACATGGGGCATCTGCTAATACTAGTCGCTGTTAGATTAAGATTTCCATGAATAATCATTTAGTTCCCGTGTGGGATTGTTTGTCGAATCAGAGTTTCCAAATGGTGTCATTTACGAATAGCGAATTAGTTGATATGTTCATTTTGTTTTGCAACCAAAATGGTACTGAGATTGCAAGGCTGTATCGAGAAACATATTCCAATCGGCAACAACCCACGCGTTCGTACTTTTACAAACTAGAGTTCAATTTACGTCAATACGGCTCGTTCCACAAACCAAAACAAGACGTGCCAAAACGGATAGTTGAAGACGAAGATACATAGTGTGATAGCAGTGCTGGCGAACATCGAATTTAATCCACATGCGTCCGTAAGAGATCTGGCTAGAGAGTGTGGAATCTCCAAATCATCTGTTTCACGCATTCTGAAAACGCAGAACTTTATCCTTATCGGTTTTCTATTCGGCAAACATCGCGGCATGGGGACGAAGTTCGGAGAATGAATTGTTGCCGATATTTTTTACAGCGTATTCAGGGAAATGAAGACTTTGTGTTTCAAATTCTATGGACAGACGAGGCAACATTCACAAACAATGGAATGTTCAATCAACATAATGAACATACATGGCCCGTTGGAAATCCCCGTCTCAGGAGGAATACAAATAACCAGATACGGTATAACGTGAACGTTTGGCGCGGAATTTTTGATAAATGGATTATCGGCCCACATTTTTTTAAAACATTAACCAGTCAAAGGTACCTGAACTTTCTGCAATCTGACCTACCACTTCTATTACGCAATACAGACATTCCTTTAAGTGAACGGCAAAACATGAGGTACTTCCAACAGGACGATGCTACAGCACACAATTCTTATATAGCTGCCAGACATTTGAACAAAACTTATGGAGGGAAATGAATTAGCACGCGAGGGCCGATCTTATGGCCACCGAGCTCACCGGACTTCACACCCCTCGACTTCTTTTTATGGGGATATGTGAAAGATAGGGTGTATTCGCGCCCCATCACTAATGCTCAGGAACTCCGACAACGCATACAGCTCGAAATATCCACGATTACGGAAAGGGACATAAGGAATGTGTGTGGAAGAAAAGTGTTTGGACTACGATGGAGGCCCTTTCGAACACTTGTTGTAACGTAAATACTTCGGAACGCTGCCCGATCGACCGCAATAACTGAGTGAACTTTTAGCTTCGATAACTTCTTAACGAATAAGTTTAGGGCATAAGTATGTTAGTACTGTTATGTAGAGCACAACAAACTACATCGATTGGTACAGTCAAACATGTAGGTTTCATTTAGTTGCATTTTTCTGATGCACCGATGCACAAAAGTGCATAAAATTAGTTGCATAATATACAGCGTCTGATGCCATTGAACTTTTTCTTATAACATTTTCCTCAACACCCAATCGTTTAGGAGGTACAGCCTGTTCCAGTTGCGTGGGACACCCTGTATACCTATTTTTCTGAAGTGTGCCAATTTAAGGTAGTTCTAGGCACTTATCATTTTTCGATAGATTTCCTTAAAATTTTGAAAAAATTCTTCATGATATTTTATAATTATAACCGGAATCTCAACGAGTTCGTCCACACGGTTTATGAATAAATCGTGTTTAAAAATAACATATTTAACATGGGCCTTATGGAAAAAAATTTTTACTGAGTGCGTAAAATCTTTTTTTATTTTTCTAATGGAAAAACGAGTCGATGGATTCTAATAAAAAGTTAGCAATGTATTCCCGGCGCAGAGTACTGTTGGGTTGAGTGCCCACCGGGCGCGTCCCCAGGTGGCGGATAGGGGGGGACCGAGGGAAAGAGAAGGGACCACCCTAATCGGACCCCGGCCTGCGGGTGCTATAGGGAGTCCGGCTGGCGTAAAAACTGGCCCAGGACGACCAAGGCCCTGCCGCGGACCAACTCCCCAAGCTAAGGTGGGAGCTATCGTGCCGATGGCTGGATGGCACTGGGGTACAGTGTCGCAAACGATGCCCTTGGGATACCTGGCACATCCCATTGTATAAGTGCCTTACCCGTCCAGGCAGGATTCTGGGCGGGCGGACCAACCTTTGCCTGCCAACTCGTGGGACCAAAAATGGACTATTCAACACAAAACAAAACAAAAAAAACCGAAACGGGTGACGGGAACTCGAAAGAGGAACCTGATCCTTCCACTATGGCACCTAGTGCTGAGGCTGAGAAAGGAACTGACCAGTCTCCTATGGAGATAGATCAGGACCTCCCAGCCGACCAAAAATCTGGCAGTGAGGGGCAAGAGGGAGCAAATAAAGATGCGACCTCGGACACCCTCACTAACACGAGGAAGAAGAGGCTGAGTGGTGCAGCCAGAAGGAAGCTCCAGAGGGCAAGAGCCGCAATGGGGACCCCTCAGGCAGCCACGGGAGCCACTACCTCCTCCGGAAGTCAAGCGGCTACGGTGGAACCTTCCGAAGGGTCCAAGGTAGCTGAAGGCGGTAAGGCCGGTGAGGTGGCAGTCGGTTCCAAGGGCCTGAAAAGGACCAGGAACGAGGCTGTCACCCCCCCGGACATCCGCAAAACGATCAAGAGGGGCAAGCCTACCCATTCCTCCTGGAAGTTCAGCGAGGTGGTCTCGGCGGATAAACGGTTGGCAGTAGTGCCGACCGGCTATCCAAAGAGCACCCTGAATGAGGGAGAGGGTGAACTGCTCACCCGGGCGCTACGCTCGGCGCTGGACGCTGTTCCCGAGGAACAAACGATCCCGCGCTTTGAGGGGCACCGGCTGGAGCGGGGCGCCCTTTGGGTGACCTGTGCCGATGATCGTGCAAAAGAGTGGTTGAAGACAACTGCACCAACTCTTAAGCCATGGGACGACGCAACTTTAGAGGTGTGGGAGAAAGAGAAGTTGCCCAGGCTCAAAAAGATGACGGCGGTCCTTCAGGAGTCATCCTCGGAGACAACCGACGCCGTCCTACGGAGGCTAACCCGACATAATCCCGGGCTCAACACGGTTATGTGGAGAGTCTGGGATAGACAAGTCGTGGAGCATAATCTCCATTTTGTTCTGGGAGTCGACGAGGACTCGGTAGCGGCGCTAGCCAAATTAGGATTCGCGCCCTACTATGGGCTGGGAAGGGCTCGTTTCTACGAGGTACTTCCCAAACCAGAGGCCTCTAAAACCACAACAAAAACCCAGACGCATGGCAAGGCGACGAAGGGGGCAACTGCCAAACCCTCAGAGCCTTCCAAAGAGCCCGCTAAAGAGGTGGCGCTGGCCTGCCGCAGCAAGGGCGCGGGTAACACCCCCTTGATCCCTGCAAAGGGGTCTGGGGGGGGAGGGACCGCGGCGCCCAGCACCCAGGCAACGGCTAGCCCACTTATTAAGCCACCGCGTCTGACGCTGCAGAAGAGGTCGGACAGCCTGTCACGCGACAAGGCTGGAAGACCTCTTAATGCAGAAAGTATTGCCAGGAAGGGGCAGTCCGAGGTAGAAAAGAGGACACAAAGTACTCTTCAGATCCTCAGGACTGTCTCACTGGAACCCGCGCCCCCGGCCCAAACGCCTAAGGGTGAAACCATACCAAAGGGGGTGACTGATGGCCAATGATATGGCCCCTTCACCTCCAACCATCCCTCTCTCCCCAATCCTTAACCACCATCCCATCACTCCTTTCCTTCCCCTAACCCCCAATAAACGAGATAAGGCAGGTGGCAATACAGCGACCAAAGCTGCAGGGCGAACCAGCTTCTCACAAATCAACTTGCAACATTGCAAAGCGGCCTCTGCGGTGCTTAACAGAGACCTAGTAATGTCGCAAACAGATGTATCCCTGATACAAGAACCTTGGATCTATAAAGGGCTGATTAGAGGGATAGATAATACGCACGGACAAATCATCTGTGACCAATCAGAGCCGGGGCCGAGGGCTTGCATCTTTATAAATAGGAGGCTGCAAGCCATAAAACTCAACCAGCTATGCACTAGAGATTTGGCGGTAGCATCAATCGACACCTGGGTCGGGGGAACGAAGACGAAGCTCATAGTAGGCTCGGCATACTTCCCCTACGAATCCGAGGAGGCTCCAACCAGAGAGGTAAAAGCACTCTTTGACTACTGCCAAACAAGAAATCTGCCCCTGCTCGTGGGGTGCGATGCCAACGCACATCACGAGCTATGGGGCAGCTCTGATACAAATGTTAGGGGCACCAAAATAATCGAGTACCTATCAGGCTCAAATCTAGAGATCCTAAATAAAGGCTCTAGTCCCACATTCGTCACTCCTCGAAGACGGGAGGTTATCGATTTGACGTTGGGAAGTCGCAAGATAGCCCGGTCAGTCGCCAACTGGCACGTCTGCAAGGAGGACACTCTCTCAGATCATAGACAAATAAGATTCATGATCGAGGGAGACAACCCCATAGGTACAGCAGAAACCTACAGGAACCCCAGGAACACGGATTGGTCCTGTTTTAGGACAGAACTAATTAAACGACTGGGGGACCCCAAGAAGGGACTAAGTACCGAGGGCAAAATAGAGCATGCAGCTGCGCAAATGCAAGAAGCAATTGTGCACGCATTTGAGACAGCATGCCCTCTCAAAACCAGGAAATGTAGCAAAAAGGTAACCTGGTGGTCCAGTGAGCTGAACAAGCTCCGCACCAGGTCCAGAAGACTACTGAATAAAGCTCTCAAGACCAACGCAGTACCTGACTGGGCCAACTATAAAGTGGCTCAGAGAGAGTACAAGCGTGAAATCAAGGTCTCGAAAGCCGAAGGATGGCGTAAATTCTGCAAAGAGATAGAGGACCTACCCCTAGTAGCCCGTCTCCGCAGAATATTTACAGCTGGTCAAGCCTCGAAACTCAATAGCCTCATTTTACCCAACGGCAAAGAGACTGAGTCTCAAGAGGAGATCGTTGCTCATCTTTTCGAAGTGCACTTCCCGGGATCGGTACTCACGAGTACCACGGAAGAGCAACAAGAGGAAACTGAGGAGCGCATACGCACCAATCTGAGGGATTGGAGAACAGCCACAAAGGCCATAACACCTAGCAGACTGGAATGGGCGGTGGAGTGCTTCGAGAGATTCAAAACCCCTGGAGTGGACGGGATATTCCCGGCGATGCTCCAGGAAGGCGGAGAGTCCCTACGCAGACACCTACTGCCCGTGTTCCGAGCCTGCATCGCTTTGGGCTACATTCCCAAAGCTTGGCGTGAAGTCAAGGTAGTCTTTATACCTAAACCAGGGAAAAGCTCCTATGACAAAGCCAAATCCTTCAGACCCATCAGCCTAACATCCTTCCTACTCAAAACGTTGGAAAGGCTGGTGGACAGACATGTCAGAGAGGAGGCTCTCACGAGCAGACCACTGCTCTACTCGCAACACGCATACCAGGCTGGGAAATCAGTTGAGACGGCCCTACACGACGTAGTGAGATACGTCGAGGGAGCGCTCAACAGTAAGGAGTCAGCCCTGGGCGTCTTCATCGACATAGAAGGGGCGTTTGATAACACACCCTTCGAATCAATATGCGAAGCAGCGGACAACCTTGGAGTAGAGAAATCCATTACAAGGTGGATCCATCAAATGCTAAGATCAAGAATAGTGACCACTGAACTTAACGACACCGTTAAGGCTCGGGTGAGGAGAGGCTGTCCACAAGGCGGCGTCTCCTCCCCACTCATGTGGATCATGGTTGTTAATGAGCTTCTAGAGGAACTGGAGAGACTGGGGGTCCACGTAACAAGCTATGCTGACGACGTGGCGGTACTAGTCAGAGGTACCAACTCAGAAGAGATGAGGTGGAGAGTACAAAGAGCTCTCAACCACATTCAAGAATGGTGTACATCCCGATCATTAAAGGTTAACCCTGAAAAGACGGAAATGGTGCTATTCACCAGAAAGAGGAAATTTGCTGTTAAAGCGCCCTCAATATTCGACACCAAACTGAAGTTCTCCAGGGAGGTACGCTATCTAGGCGTCACTCTGGATAGTAAACTCAGTTGGAACAGCCACATCACCAAACAGGTTCAGAAGGCAACCGCCACCTTTTGGGCTTGCAGAAGGATGTTTGGACAAACGTGGGGCCTCAAACCTATCATGGTAAGATGGATATACACAGCCATCCTGGTACCACAAATCACTTTCGCCTCCGTTGTCTGGTGGCCAGCCCTAAAGCTGAAAACCAACAATAAGGCACTATCCAAAGTCTACAGACTTGCAATGCTAGGGATCACGGGAGCCATAAGGACTACCCCGACCTTAGCTATGGGGGCATTATTAAATATAGCGCCACCACACCTTCAAGCAGAGGCCTTGGCGGTGAAGACTGCCATAAGACTGCGATTTGGAGGCTTCTGGAAGGGAGCTAGACAGGGGCATGCGGCAATCCTAAGGGGACGGGACCTCGATGAGATCCTAACCCTGGGAGGCGATCGCTGCACCAATAGCTACCATTTCAGAACCGACTACAAGGTTCTCTTCCCTGATAGGCGGGACTGGGTAGAGAATAACCTGCACTTCCTGTCCCCAAAAGGATTGGTCTGGTATACAGATGGGTCCAAGAACAGCAGGGGGGCGGGAGCAGGCTATTGGAGCGATGGGCCCAAAACAGAGGAAACTCTAAGATTGAGCCACACCGCCACAATATTTCAGGCAGAGGTATATGCCATTTGGGCCTGTGTTGAACACATAATAAATCTGAAACACAGGAACAAGCATATATACATCTGCAGTGACAGCCAAGCAGCTCTCAGGGCGCTCACAACAGTGGTGGCAACCTCAAGGTTAGTACACGGCTGTATTGAGCGCCTGCAGCAGCTGGCTAAAAATAACCACGTCAATCTCGTCTGGGTCCCAGGACACAGTGGCCTCAAAGGCAACGAGAGAGCAAATGACCTGGCAAGGAAAGGAGCTTGTCATACAAGTAAACTTCCCATAAGTCCAGTACCCGTGCCGTCCTGTTTTATTAAAAGCCTCATGGACCAAAGAACCCAAGGAAAGTTCCAGAACATGTGGCTTACAGGAACAGGCTTTCTACACACCAGGGCCCTCTTTAAAGGTCCCTCAAAAACAGTTGGGACAGACCTTATCAATCTCAACAGAAGCCAGTTGAGGCTGATTGTTGGCATGATAACGGGACACTGGACCACGGCCAAGCATCTAGAAAGAATGGGCGTAATCGCGGAGACGATATGTCCCAGATGCAAAAAAGAGGCTGAAACACCTCTACATTTGCTAACCGAATGCGAACCCCTCAGAGAGGCCAGAAAGGACATCCTGAGAGTGGAGGCAGAAGGTAGTGTCAAGCTCGGAGAGGTCAAAGTGAGTGAACTGCTGCGCTTTGCGAAAGAGGCAGGACTTCACGAACGGACTCTCCTTATATGAATTGCCCTTCGTAGGGCCCGGGTACAATGGCTGACAGCTGAGTGCCCGGCCAAACTGCAATTCAATTCAATTCAATAGCAATGTATTATTTTATGCTTTTGAAATATTATTGAATTTTTTCATAATTTTTGACTTCTTAGTTATAGAGAAAGATGTTTTTTGAGGTAGTTCTTTTCACATAAAAGCGGATTTTATGGGTGCTATGGATGGGCCCCATTGAATTTCTATAAAACGAATGATAATTTATTGAAGTATTGATTATAATTATAATTTAAAAAATTTTAAATTTGATGTACGCGTACTTATCGACAATGCGGCGTTGCCAAACACTCACATTCACAAACAGTGGCCATATTGTAAACGTGAAATGTATGATTTTATAGTTTTCAATGAATAATTTCTTTATTAAATATTCGACAGCTGCAATTTTTTTTTGGTGAAATATCTATTCGAAAACGTTCCCGAATTAATGATCTCGTTTTTCGTAAGTATTTGCAGTATGGAAGATTGGAAAATTGAACGATAAAGTCGGAAGTACTATTTCTCTCTCTCTCACTCTCATTTACCTCAATGTATGAAACTGTATTTTTAAATTCGATTTTTTCATCGAAATGCCCGATAACTGAGCTTTTTTTGCTTGTAACTTGTTTGTGACAATCTCAAGAACATCATATTTTAACATTAAATTTATTTGCAGACTTTGGTCAAGTGCTAGAACTACCTTAATGTCCAAAAAGTGAATGAAATGACCGCTGTGAAGTTAGCCTTTGCATTAATTCTTACGCAATTTTTTTCATTTCTAATGAAAAAAGAAACTTTTAGTTCTGAATCCAGCTAGAACTACCTTAACTCATACAAGAAAAGCTTTTGGAACGAATATAGTTCCAAATCAATTTAAATGAAAGATTTATTATTAAAAAATTAACCAACCAATATATTATATATATAGTAATCAAATTTTAAATGAGCCACATTGACTCCGTAAATCTACTGTTAAAAAGTGAAGATTGTAAGATGAATGGATACACAAAGAAATAGATAGAGAAGATAGTAAGAGAGGGGAAGAAGAAGGGAAAGAGGAAGGAAGAAAGAAGAGAAAGAGAATGAACAGGGGAAGAACTTGAGCGAGAGAGATGCAAGAGAAAAAGAGGAAACCGGAATTGAGAAGGAGAGTAGTATTAACGCAATTGTGCACGCGCGTGTATCCTATATGTGTATACATGCTCTGTAGTATAACGTTCAGCCATGCATACACGTTGCATGTCCTCTGCGATTGCAGTGGCGTAAGAGGCTCCCTTATCTACATAGAAGAACGTAGTCACGCGCTGATTTTCTAATAACGTATGGAGATTTCATTGATTTGTAATCGTTACGCTCGGGCAACTTAACGATCGAGAAAACGTAAGTGACTCGTTCCATATATCGAGCAACGAATACACGTAGAGCATATGCAGTGCTGCGAAGAATGCAGCGTGTGCTGCATTTCGAAAGTTTTTGGAAAATTTGTCAGTAATGTAAGAGTCGAGGATTCGGTTACTGCCTTTTGTGGATCGAAAAAAGAAACTTGGAAGATATATTGTGAACGATGAAATTGGATGGACTTGCATGTAACGGGCGAGTTCAAATCATCCCCTGTTATCTTTGAGAAATTTTTTCATTGTAAATTGTGTGCGGTCGATTCGATGCTTCGAAAGTTACCTAAACTAGCAGGTTCTAGATAGATTGACTATATCAGTTACAACAGAAAAGAATGGAAAAATAAGAATGAGAAACTCGGAGAAATGTAAAGCGGATTTCCGATGTCAGATCAACGCAACTGGGTCGCATTGAGATCATTTTATTTGCAATTAGTGGGCCTGAGTTCTAATCCTACTCTGTCACCTTGGGGAAATTTTTCTTTTGCGATATATGTAACGTAAATTCAGATCCACCTAAAGCAGTAGGTTCTAAATGGAATGACCATAGGAGTTCAAACCGCAAAGAAGAAGCTCGGAAGAATGTAAAACGGATTTCCGATGTGAGATCAAAACAAGTGGGCCACGTTGAGAAAAATTGAGTCACTGTAGTGAGAGTCGTTGGTATCCGTTGAAACGTAGGTACACTTTGGAAGAATACGTTTTGATGACTAATATCCCGTACGATTGACTTCTTGAACTCGCGCCATTAGGCCCGACGATAATATTTCGACCCACAAGAGAAAGGGAACGCCCTTGTACGACCGTTATTAATGTATCTTTATTATTAATTTAATACTGTGCTTGTTAAGATACGATATTTTTGTCGTTTCGCTCGATGACAGTATTCCAGCTTGTCATGCTAAAGCAGTATTATTAACAGCAACTGTAATATACTTTAAATATTATTATCCACTCCGCATGAATCGTTTATTTGATTTTCCGACGGTTGCTTCAATTTTTTGTGCTACGTCTAGACGACCTTTTACTGGATGTTTTCGCATCTTGTATCATGTATTAAAAGTGTCTGAGAAATCTACGTTTCCTAAGAAAATCATTTTCACGTATGATTTAAGTACTATTTGAAATACTTTCATTAATCCTGGAAAATTAAAAAGTGTATGGAAAGTATTATACATGAGATTTTCTTTAATTAAAAATCTAATCCGCCCTTCCTATATTTCATATTCTTGGGAATCTTTTCCTCGCGCTTTTTTTTTAATACAGCTGTGTAATCAGTTTTAATTATATTATATTTTTATCGAGAATACACGTATAAGGTACAACGTCCATTGCTGATATTAATGGTATCTTTTGCGTATACCTTATATTATTTCCATATCCCTTCTATTTCTATTACTGTATTGTGAATTTTTTCATTATATTTCCATTGCATATTATCATTGTTATTATTAATTTATTAACGCATTGCCACAGTGCATTTGGAAAATCATTTATCACACGACAATTTCGTAGCTTTCTTTAACAACGGATGCGTAAAAAGAGAATCCTTTTAACGCCCGTTACGTTATTAATTCATTATTATTGTTACTAATTTATTAACACGCTTACTGCCGGCGTACATTTGTACAATCCGCTATAACATAATATCTGTAAAAGTTTTCCTCATCGTGTGCTCTTTAATTATATGAAAATTGTAATGCATCGTTACGAATGTTTACAGGTAATTCTAGTTTATGCTTTGTAATACATAATTATATGTCATAAATCACCTGTAATATGAAAATCAACGTGTCATACGTAAGCGGCACGTGGTAACGAACGTGTCGAGTTAAAAAAAAATCATTAGACTCAATTACAGGACGTTCATCGTCGAGGAAATTAAGTTGCAACACGTTCCATAATTTCAACTGCGCGTATTCTATTATATGCGTGATAGTAATACTATCGATGATTGATTTGATTAATTTGTAGATTAGAGCTAGATAATTATGTCGAAGCAAAAGGAAAAAGGGTTGAAGAAACTTGATCGATTCAATCGCCTACATTCTAAAAGATAGATGTAATAAATCCAAGAAATTCAACTAGCAGGAATTGAAATAATGTTTTTAAAAATTCTTACATTATACATTTACACTGTTCTTGGTAATTTGAATGTTCATCTGTTAAGTATTATGGATGTTTTTACAAGCTGTGTGGGTGATTTACTTGTCCATAGTTTCATTTTTGGCGAGATGCGCGCGGAGAGTGCTTACACTGGAAAAAATCGGTCGTCTGATTTTAATGGAGTAGACTACTTAACCTCTTTCAGTCTGATCAACTGAGACCACTTTGTGTCCGAGTCGGTTATAGTTACTAACTATCCTTCATCACAACTACGTAGGATACTTTAGATACTTTTTTTAAAATAGATAATTATGTTAAAGCAAAAACTTTTTTTTTGATATATCCTGAATGGAGATGTATCAGTGTATAAGTTCGTGGATATTTTTTATATTTAAATATTATTTTGTAGTGCCCGTTTAAGAAAAGTTCTTAAGAGTCGAAGGGATGAAGTAAGTTTACATTTAATATAAACAACTGTGTTAGCGACTGCCGTTGGAGTTCGTTTTGAGCATCTGTGCGAGTCGGATGCGAAACACTTTTTACCACCATATTTCAATATTATTACTATTATTATCACTATTATGTTATACTACTCAATATTTTTCATTTATTTAAATATATATACTCTAGTTTTGGTTTTTGTTAATCTGTGCAGTGAATTTATTCACTATTTAATACCCTTTACTACAATTTAAATAGATCTTCTCGCTTTTAAAAATCCTACGGGGGAAAAATTTTCTTCTTATTTTAGCACAAAGTTAAACAAGTTTTTTATCCAGAAATCATAGAAATTTTATGGTGATAGAATTACAACACTTGCGTTCAAAATGGGCAAAGGTAACCGAACAAAGTAGCATGCATTTGATTTAATAAACTCATTTAATCATCTTCCGAATTGTCTATGGCGTCTGAAGATCAGTTGAACGGTAGCTCATTAGAAAATGATATAAATACTATTATAAATGATAGAGTTAACTTGATTTTGAAACGTTGAATTGTAAAGAATTTCATGATTTTTAAAAGCTAAATTATAATACATGAGATAGTTACAAAATTGATTTTAAAGAGTAAAAGCGTACAATTAGATTTGTCTTGTGTTACTTAAAAGTTACAAGGACCCATAGAAGTTTAAAATATGAAGTAGCTCCTTTCGCTTTTGGACTAAAATGCGAAAGAATATTTTTTACGATCTTATATTATTTAAATATTATAAGATACGCACGAACTTATCGACTTATTTTGAAATAAAGCTTATACTGTCGAAAATCTTAATAAACTTAAGACATTCAGTTTGATATGTGAAACAGTTATGAAGTTTGAAAATATTCGTTGGTAGGACTTATTACGGACAGTTGGGTACTCTACGCACGCACGCCGCATGCTTCAAAAGCTGTCAACGGGTTAAATTTTAATTGTTCTACATTCTTGACAATGCTGTATTATGTAGTGACTGTGCACTATATTTTTATCCTAGCCAATTTTCTAATGTTCTAATTTCGATTTTAAGGTTTGACAATAATCTTGTACAGTTAATATTTCTGGACTTATAAATAGTCGTATAGTTAATTGGAGTGTTGTGCTATCATTTAAATACCTCTGAGAAATTATCCGTACGGATGTATGTATTTATAAGAAAGTTTAACAAAGTACTTTAATCGAAGTCAAAATTAACTAAAATTTAGTTTAGTTTCTAAACTTCTATAATTTTTTTTTATATTGCAGTACATTTAGATGTTTCTAGTTAGTAGAACATTATATAATTCAGAAAAACTATTTAAGTATGTAGAAATAGCCATGTTTTATGAAAATAAACAAAAGAGTATTTACAATGTTGCTATTTTTTCGGGCAATTAATCTCGATTTCAAACTACGACATATTTTTTAAAATTCAATTGCAGCACTCTCCGATCAATGTAACTACTAATATCGTTAATTAATTCTGAAACTTCGTACAAACGTATACTTTTATAGGAAATTAAACATTTTCTATCGTATCTAACATTCTATGTACTTAATTTTTATGTTAGACTCTGACAATGATTTTATATATTTAATTGGCAGCATTTGCCATACAGGTACTCAACAATTTTATATCATTAAGAAAAAACTGACAGTAACAATGTATCTGTTCCTAAGAAAGATTAAGACAGAGATAAGACGGCATATTTGTTAGCTTCAAGTCAATGAAGTTTAAGTAAAATATATTAGAGGTACCGAAAAGTAATCAAAATTTTTTTTGCCGGCGAAAACCATTGATTTATTAAAGAAATCTTAAATACTAATCAACAAAATAATTCCCATAACTTTCTAATACTTTTCACCAGCATAAAGGTAATTGTTAGATTCCCTTTTTAAAAAAGTCCTTTGATTTTTTTTTTAAACGTTTCCAATTACGTTTTCACTTGTCCAATTTTGATTACCTTTCGGTACCTACCCCTAATACATTTTACAATCAATCATTAATCTGAGCTGTTAGTTGCGAATAGCAGCGTAAGAAAAATAACGTACAAAAACTGGGTTGCATCGAAGGCTATTTCGTTATTGGTATATATTTTCTTACACAAAGCTTTCTGCCTTGTTCGAACGACAACCGATGTATAACTGTCCTTAATACTCGGCAGACGTAATTGTCTTAGAATTAACAGCTGGTGTGCGAATAGGTCTTAAAGCTTTGTTTAAAAAATGTACAATAAAGAAGCAGCCTTGGCGGGACGTACTTCCAATTCATTGCAATTATTAATCGGTGAATAAATAGGAATATCTAACGCTAGAAAACGTTATCAACATTCTTTTGAAAGTTTTTACGGTACAATAGCTCATAGATGTCTGTAAGTTCACGGCTGAATATTACTGAGTTTTGATATGGAAATGAATGTGAAGACAAAAAAACATTGCATTATCATATAATGCTTCTAATCAGTTGATATTTAAAATTCAATAAAATTGTAGACGTTAGAAATCGAAGCGTCAAAAATTATAAATTTCACTTTAAAACCAAATACGGTTACACAGCATTGACCTTATGACGTGTGATTGTTAATAGCCATGCTATTAATACAGATAATAAAAAAGAAACAACAACATTTTCCTTTGATTACAAAGTGCAAATCCAAAGGACCAAAGTCTCATTGTCAGTAATTTTCAAATGCACATAATTCGTAGTAAACACAAAAAAAGAATGACGCAAATCGTTGAGCGGCAAGAATAACAGATTTTAAAAACATATAACCTACGTCAGCAGCTCTGAATGCAAAAACTATCATAAATCGACCTTAAAAGATATTTCTAGCCCTAATTAACCTTCGAACCCTAAGCGATTTTTTGATTTTTCGGTAACAAATTGCAATCTCGTTGTAGGTCCAACGTAGTTTTGACCTAATGATTAGATTAACAGACATAGAGATAGAAAGAAAGATTTCAAAATAAAATAAGAATCTTGACTGATATCTCATCGCAGTTAGAAGATACGTGATTAATTTTTTCGGAAAATATTAAACACATTACAAAGAACTCAACTCACAAAAATTCGCCCGAATAGATTTGCACATTTAAAAAATTGCATCTCGAAAAATTCCTGCAGATACATACGCGTTGCAATTGCTAGTTTACCTCAGAAACACTTAGAGCTGCGACCGCGTCAAAGTTGCAAATTTTCATTAAAAGTATTTCGGACTTCGGAGACATCAAAGTTGCAAGTTTACCTTGAAAAACAGTTGCGTACACGTTGAAGTTGCAAGTTTGCCTCAAAAATACTTAGAGTTCCGTACGCGTCAAAGTTGCAAATTTGTATCAAAAGTATTTGGAGATTCCAACGCCTCAAAGTTGTAAGTTTTCATGAAAAGTATTAGGGGGCTGCAAACTCCTCAAAGTTGCAAGTTTGCCTCAAAAGTACTTAGAGTTTCGTACGCGTCAAAGTTGCAAATTTGTATCAAAAGTATTTGGAGCTTCGAACGCCTCAAAGTTGTAAGTTTTCATGAAAAGTATTAGGGGGCTGCGAACGCCTCAAAGTTGCAAGTTTCCCTTGAAAAATATTTGCAGCTGCATACGCTTTGAAGTTGCAACTTCGTCTCAAAAGTACACAGAGCTACAAACCCGTCAAAGTTGCAAGTTTGCTTGAAATAGTATTTGAAGCCACAAGCGAGTTAAAGTAACAACTTTCCCTCAAAACGTACTTGCGACCACGTACGTGTCAAAGGTGCAAGGTTGCATACAAATTTTGAATCACGTCTGACGGAAGTGGCGAGAATATTGGTTGGTTCACATCAACGACGAGGCTGTCCTTGCTTTCTGCATCGCGACGTTACTCATGGAATTTCACCGTTGAGATTTCGGCGCGTCTGCCTTAACAATGTAAATGTACGCCGATAGGGGTTGAAAGGGGAGGGATTCGGTGGGAGAGTGGAACGAACACGCGAAACGGGCGAGACAGAGCCTAATGAAAAATATTAAGCCCCGAGATAGGAGTAAAACAAATTAATCTTCTACGCCACTGTCGGTGGTGCAACTTTGTGTGCGTGTTTCGGGGGAAGAGGAGCGTGACTCAGTGTGGAATAGGAGCCCCGTAGGAAGAGCAGGGGACGTGGCCCGTGGGGGCGCGAGATTGAGAGAGATGGTGCCTCTATGGGGGAGAGAGAATTGTGTGGAAGAGGGAAGAAAGGGGGATGGAGACAGAGAGAGACAGAGAACAGAGTGAAAGAGAGAATTTAAAGGCCGAGAGGGGTAAAATGAGAGGGAGAGTGATCACAAGATTGAGAGAGAGAAATTAAGAGACAGAAGGGGTAGGACAGCGACCAAAGACGATACAAGAGGGAGACGAAAAGTCAGAGTGGGAGGAAATTGAAAGATAGAGAGCGTAGAACAGAGATAGACTAAAAGGCTGCAAGTGAGCCAGAGATCCAGAAAGAGACACGAAAAGACAGCGGGGCGGTAAGAGGAAGACTGAAAGACTGTGAGAGAACGGGACAGAGAGTGAGGGAAAGCAAAGAGAGAGAGAAGAGAAGGAAACGAGACAAAACAAAGAGAGCAGAAGCGGAAGAGTGAAAGAGACACAGACAGGCGGAAGCAAAGCGGACAGGGGAGAGGGGAAGAGGAAAAAAGTACTTACGCTCGTACGAAAATATCGATTATACTTTTTTACGAGTTCACTCGCATCGGCGAGTGTTAATTTCGCGAAACGGTTTTTCCTTCGCCACGCGTCGCTCGTAAAATCCCATTAACACGTGCGAGCACTCTATCGTTCGTCTCTGTTCGAGATAAAATTCAAACTCCCGCATTTTCGGTTGTACTTGTATCCTTTACAAGGATTCCTACATTCGTGCGACCGCTTTGCTATGATTTTTACGAAAAAAGACTCCCTTTGTTTTTTCAGCTTTAACGCTTTAAATGTACTCCCTTTTTTTTCAACGGCCATTACAATATCAGTACAGTATTTCGCGCTTCTGTATGCAGGTCTATTGCCACGAAACTCCCCACGTTTCAACTAAATGCGTACGATCATTTTAACGCGTAGGAAGTCAAACGAATATCGCACTTTAATCGCGTGTCGATCGCTCGAGAGATGTTAAATAATTACGTTTCCGTTTTACGTTGTGCATGCAGTCAAATCTATTGGTTTGATTGTAACGAAGAAATTGTGGAAGAATTATTGTGGGGGTGAAAGGTGTCTGACTACTGAATTGAAAGTTACTAAGAGGGTTGGTTTTCTTTTAGTAGATTTGGAAGCTTGATTTTGAGAATTATTTTTTATGTTAATGTTTTATCTATCTATTATATAAAGCTCAAATACCACTGACTGACTGACTGACTGACTGACTCATTTATCCACTCATCACGAAATCTCAAAAACCACGGAACGGATTACAATGAAATTTGGAACATACTCTTGCCTTGGGTCTTAGGTGCTTACTAAGAAAGGGTTTTGAAAAATTCGAAATTTTAGGGGGTTTTTGGGGGGTTAAAGTATGGGCCAAACTCATCAACGCAGAGCCGAAACTACTTGACCTAGAAACTTGAAATTTTGCATGAGCGTTCGTTCTAGTGTATAAGCACCCACTAAGAAAGGATTTTTCAAAATACGAAATTTAAAGGTTTTCTTTTAGTTTCGAAGCACGTAAAATATTGCAGGTTTTAAATGATTGAATATATATTTACTAATTTAAGTAGTCCTTAATCCTAATGACATTAATCCGTAGCACGGGTACTTTCAGCTAGTGATATATATAATTATTATTACTATAGTATTTATAATTGATACTGAATTCATTTCGATTAACTGATTACCGGAATGATTATTTAAACTGAAAATAACTTTTAAAATGTTCTAACATTGGTCCTTCATTTTTACTTAACCCGTTCTGGTAGGATTTAGTAATGAAAAATTTTGCATAAAACTATTTAATTTTTATTGGGAAAACATTTAGAGTCTTTTTATGTTGCACGATTTTCTAAAGTTGTGGAACATATCGCCAAATTTACTATATGTCGCATGTATTTTTTATACGATTCTTTTTATATTAATTTTATTTTTTATATTAACCGATGTTTACGTTAAATGTTTCAAGAATAAAATCCTACTGACTAACAACAATTTTCTCACGACTTGTAGCAAGAAATTCTAACGGTAAACAACATGTTCTAACGACCTGTGATATCTACATTACTAAAAAGTGTTACAGTTTTCAGTACCCTAGATATTTCAAACTAAATTAATTATTATCATATTCAACATTAACTTTGATCGCATAACGAGTATAGCTCGTCATTTTGCTGTAAGGCACCAAAACGCAATGACGAGCTGTATTCGTCATTTTACTGAAAGGTGTTAATAAAATCGGCGACTACAAGTATTGATGCTGAAAAATAAAATGATCTTTAATTTTCGAAACCGAAATGAAGTCTATGGAAACTTAACAATGAAATACAAGATGAAATTAATTCGATATACGATTGTAAAGAGTTAATAGCAACAGAAAGCAATCGCAAGTCGATTGAGGATATCATTCATTCTGCGAAGAATTGTGTGAATATAGCGTTCGAAGAATGGAAAAACTAAAAAGTTATACTGTCGAGTGTTCGGATGGTCGCGAGAAAATCGAAATTAAAAATTAACGGCTTCTTCTATATTTCAGTAGCGGCTAGTTAATCATAGAGAGGCAGAATCTAAAACGGTAGAAACGGAAGGCAACTAGTAAAAGTTGAAAATCGTGAACTCGATTTTGAATTTTGTCTTTTTAATGAGTTCTCCGCGATATTTAGCTTTAAACATTACCTCGTTTATGTAATTCAATGTTGTATTTAAAAATAATTAAACAGATCAACAGTAAAAAATGTGTATCTTTTTAATATTTGCAATGAATTCGTTAAATGCAGTTACGGGTGAATGAAATGTTGACGATATTTAAATCGCGCGACAAAAATACACACTATTTGTAGGGCATTAGCTAATTATGGGTGAATGCGTCAGAATGTAAATCGATTATGAAATATCGATTACTATGTTGATTTATTAAATTACTCTTATTTATGTGCTCAGTTTGCTTTCAGTTTGCCGGTAATACGTGTCGTGGTATGTCATGTAAAATTTATACCATTAAAGAAACCATAATGAATTACACTATTTAATAATATAGCATATATATGTAGGAATGCAGAGTGTATGAGTGAATGACAGAGAGAACGAGAGAAGATGTGAAAAATAAAAGACGACAGGACGGAAGAACCCGAAGCAGAGTTTGAGAAGGAACGTGGACGGATAAAGGCGCCATAACTGCTACTGCTCATTCTTATTATCCTTTTAAGTGTTTATACTCATAGTTTCATATTTTTAGTTTTCTATTTTTTATATTAATAAATCTTTAATTAGTAATAAGTGAGACTGTGAGCACCATCACAAAAAGTAACCCCACACAGTTATAATATAAAAGTATGCAAATATTTTTGTTGTCATTGAAAATATTCTAAATATATCCGAATATATTTATATTCTCCATACTATTAACTCAAATACATTTTCTGCATTCCTCTTCCGTAACTAATAGCTAATTCATGCAGCCATGCTGGCAACAAGCATAGAGCCTGGGCCCAATAATGGGGCCCAACTGCCAGCTCCTCTCCGTTTCGCTTCCAAGAATATTTCTCACGCGATATTTATACCACGACCTCCGTGATTCAGATCCCCATAACCAATCTTCCTCGAAACGACCACAGCACTCGAATCGGAAACTCCCGAAAAAAACCAAACCGATGATCAATTATACAAAACTTTGTAAATTTACAATTTCAATCTTCTCACGCACATCTAAATATTGTATCGGACACCTCGTGGTAGTTTCATATTAAATAGAGTATACCATGTGCCAACAAAACTTCAGAAAAAAAAAGAACAAAAAAATGAAAAACATCCCCAGAGGCAGCCACGCAGCTACAACTACGTAAGCGCTATCACACATACCTGAACACGTCGCATCGAAACCAATACTTTCACATCGTTGTCACGTCATATAGTCATGTTCTTATTACCATACCGTCATTCTCGTTCGATCAGGCGTGTTTTATTTTCCCTTAGAAGCCGAGTAAACCGCATGCCCGGTTCTTCATCCGATCGACCGGAAGTAGTGCAAAGAGGGGCTTTTTGGAATGCCATGGCGATCGCAGCGGCGCGTAAATCTTCTTCTCGGTGCGAGGCTCGGGAGAGGCCCACACGTCGCGGTCCGGAATAAAGGTGTGTTATTATTTATACAGTTAGGAAGCGGCATGCCATGTTTTTTAGAACGCAGGATATCCGGGTTTAATGACCTTAGCACCTGGCAACCCTTCTATGCGGCATATAATTACCCGCGAGGCAAGAGAGTCTAATACCCGCCTCAGTTGTGTGTGTGAGCTCGTTTGTGTACGTTTGTTTGTGAACGTTTGTTTGTGCGCACGCCTCTGTCCGACTCTTGAGAACGATCGCCGTATGTATATCGTTACGGCCGCGAACGCGAGGAATCTCACTGTCGTTTTCTTCGCTTTTCCGTGCCGGTGTACCTTGATCGATAAACTGACCCCGATGTCGGTTTACATAGTGACGAATCGAAAAGTAACGTTACGCGCGGACGAAAGTTCCCAGCGCGCAAATACTACGAGAACGACGAGAGTGCTTTCATCCGATTCACGACACGAGGGCTGTATAGTTCGTATACGTCCAAACAGAGTGACTCTTGATTACCACGTGCGCTTTGACACGTGTAAAGAATGATTTGGGAATTGCACCGGAGTGAAGAGTGGGATTGCTGAAATTGACTGATGGATGTATCTTGCGAGTTAGCTGTTATCAACTTGATGGCATATTTTTAAGTAAATGTGGAAGCAAGAATTGCGTTATAGTAAATTCTGAAATTTTTGAATTTACTCTGATAGGCTCCTTGGATGAAATTTCACGCAAGCTCGATTTGGAGATACTCTATGACGTTTGATTTCAGAATTCCATCAGGGTGAAGACTGGGAGGGTGCAAACTGACTGTCACTCTTGACACGTGGATGCATCTTGTGGATTAACTGCTACTATCAATTTGAGGGCACATTTTGATAAAAATGTAGGAGCAAGAATTGCGTCGTAGTAAAGTCTGTGACTTTTAAATTTACTCTGATACTCTCCTCGAATGAAATTTCACATGAACTCTGTTTTGAGATCCTCTATGACGTTTGATTTCAGAATTGCATCAGGGTGAAGACTGGGCGGGTGTAAACTGACTGTGATTCTTATTACGTGAATGCATCTTGTGGATTAATTGTTATTGTGAATTTAAATATTTTTATGAAAACGTGGGTGCAAGAATTGCCTCATAGTAAATTCTATGATTTTTGAATTTACTATGATACGCTCGTCAGGTGAAATTTCACGTAATTTCCGTTTTGAGATCCTCTATGACGTTTGATTTCGGAATTGCATCAGGGTGAAGACTGGGAGAGTCCAAACTGACTGTGACTCTTGATGCGTGGATGCATCTTGTGGATTAATTGTTATTATCAATTTGATGCCATATTTAGATGAAAACGTGGGAGCAAGAATTGCCTCATAGTAAATTCTATGATTTTTGAATTTACTCTGATACTCTCCTCGAATGAAATTTCACGTAATCTCCGTTTTGAGATCCTCTATGACGTTTGATTTCGAAATTGCAGCAGGGTGAAGACTTAGACTGTGCCAACTGATTGATTATTCACGCGTGGAAGCATCTTGCGGGATAACTGCTATTGTCAGCTTGGTGGTATATTTTGAGGCAAATGTGGAAGCAAGAATTTCATTCATAGTAAATTTTGTAATTTTTGAATTTACTCTTATACGCTGCTCGGGTGAAATTTAACATAATCTCCATTTTAAGATACTCTATGACAGCAGTCGCCAAACTTTTTGACCTCAAGGACCAGTAAATTCATAATTGAAATCCCGCGGACCACTAATAGGATTTTTTAAGTGTTAAATATATTTATAAAAAAAGTTATGATCTAAGAACACATAAAATGTATTGTTATGAATTGAATTATGTTTCGATGCATCTTAAACCATAACTTAACGTGATGAGTAAGTATATTATACATTTTTCTGGGGACCAACGAAATTTTCTCGCGGACTCTATGACGTTTGATTTTGCCGACATGATTTTATTTTTTATACGGACCTGTTATTTTATGATCGATATCTATTGTAGGTATTTTTCTTCTCTGTATGAACATGTGAAATAATTTTCTATGTGCATTTGACATCTTTCACCTGCTGCTTTTCTATAGGAGTAGACAATGCAACGATATCCAGTGTTCGAAAATCCCCTCCCATACGAAAACACTTTGCCTCACATCAACTAAGTTTCGTGTGGCACAAAATATAATGAAAAATTTGACATTTTTTAAGACTATTAATTTAAAAAACTAAATAAGACACAAAATTGTTTTGTTCATATTACCTGTTTTACCTTAACGTAAAAAATAGAAGAGAAAAACAATTGATAAATTTTTATCTCAGCAATTTGTTGGTAAACTATGGCACAAATAAAGAAATTGTAAGAAAAATGAAAAATAGAATTTACAATGCAAAAGAGTTAATAATAACAGAATTTTATTTTACGACTTTCATATTTCACGATTTTCAAATTGTGATTACAAATTAGAATAACTATTAATTCCGTCTACTAAATTTACGTTTTTGAATGCTAAATTACTCTTTATGTTTAATATTTTTACTCTACATTACGTTGCAAGAAGAGAAAAAGCGACACAAACCTTCCACGCAACAGACAAAAAAGAAAATAAATGGTAAAAAATGGTTTAAATTGCATGTTCATTACCTCTAACACAATTTTTCCAGGATGATGTTCATTTGCAAAATCACATTTCATATATTCGATAATCCACAAACGACCTACTCAGTATTTCACTCCTCGGCAAAATGACCGAAGTCGTGTAACTCGAAAATGCGAAAAGCAAGCAAGAGCATTTTGACTCGTCGCTCATCCACTTTTACGCTAATTACACGGACACGGAATTACAAGATAAATAACTCAAGCTCATTCGCATCGTTCCATTTCCACGTTGGATTTTCACCGAAGGTCAAAAGCCTGTCGGATTAATATTAATAAGTAGCAATTGTTTACCCGCAAATTAAAAAAAAATTTCACATCATAAAATACGACAGAGACAAAAATCTAGCATGATTCTAGAAGTTCCTGGCTATAGATGAAATACGACTTTCGAAAAAATAGGTCACAACATGATTAGCGGTTGGCCAACAGTCGCCCTTGAGCGCGTCTAACATTGCTGAATTTTTACGCAAAACTTTCAAGAACAAAAAAAAGATGAAGAGAAAGAAGAAGTTTGTGTTGTACTTCGTGGAAATCGCGAGCGGCCAGTACCTTTTTTACGCTTGAAGTGAGATACGTAAGAAGACATCTGTCTTCTTAAAGGCAAGAACAAACGTAATGCCTCGAGTTGGCCTTTTCGAGAGGAAAAGAGTCCCTGATGCTCGCTATCGCGTTTATTCCAGCACCACCAAGATTAGCGCGTTAGTCATCGGAAAAATGATGTGTTGCATAGTCCAATTGATAATTTGTATTTTTATATATATCTCCGGTACAGTCTAGTGGCAAAACTTTTATCGTTTGGTTTTGATAATATATTTCTATTTATAATCACCATTCCATTATGTGGAATAAAAGTATCAGTTTTAATAAATGAAGCTTTGAAATCAAATGAAATTTATGCAAAGTCTTTAAAATTGTAGAATCGTAAATTCAAATAATATGAATGTATCGTGCAATCTTTATCAGTTGGTAGAGTTCTTTGAAGTTATTGATAATCTGGTTTGCTTCGACGCTTAATCGTATTTCTCGTAATTTCTAATTTGAGAGCAATTAGATTCATTGTAAACATCTGGCTTGCGATTCATTCGTAACTGACGGAATTGTTGAAAATTCCAACTGGCAGGAAATGCGGTCGAGAAGCATCTACCGCTTCGAAAAATTTCCTCTTCTGTCCTGCTTTTTCAACTTCGACGGATAGATACGCCTGTGTTCAGTATCGGTAAAGGGATCAAAGGGAAACACGCAAGAAATTCATCCCACGTTCGTGTATTTTTGTTTTCTATCACGTTTCCTCTTGTCTGACAACTTCTATTAACGTCGTTTACCGTTGACTGCCGAGAGGATACGTTCGAGTTAACAATTTTTCATAATTCGAGAAATCGATGCCGGATAGGAATACGTCTGTTATTTTCTAGAGACGTGCAATTCTTTTTTTTTGTACAACGAATTCATTGTATTTTAGTATTTTCCGGTGATCAGTGTATTAACCCTTTGCGGACCGAGACTTTTTTGAATATTGAGAAATAAGTATTTCTTTAAAATCTAGGTTTTTATCGGAAAGTCAGAGTGTTAATATATAGACGTTATAAGTTACTGTTTGCATAATCATATTTCGACTTTTTTATGTAAATTTTGTAACTCTAAGCGTATAAAGATGTACCGATAACCTATATCGAGATTTTTCTTTAGATCACATACATGCATCGTGTTCTCCTCAAAGGGTTAATTCCATCAGGGTCTTGTTTTGCGGAACATTAACCCTTATCAGTCCAATCAGTTATCTTATTGTCAACCGCATTTTAACGAAATACTAGTAAATTTTTTTCTTTTTATATTGCTTTATGCATATATGAAATTCATAACTATTCTTGATAATAAACAAATACTTCATTAAACTGAATTTAGTTTGAACTAAAATTAGTTCACAAACGTTCAAATATTCTTAGAGCGATGAAGGTTAAAGATAACCTGTTATGCTATTTGAAACTGAGATACTGTACTGAGATCTCTAATTTTATCAATCTTTTTTATTCCTAACACTACTGTAACTTCAATAGAAAGTAATCACTGCACGACTATTTTAACGATTAAGAATATTGTGAAATTATTTTATTTATTTTTCGGTGAAGCAGAATATTTCGTTTATAGGATTAATTTAACAGACACAATTATTAATTGTAATTGTTAGTGCACAATATTTTAATTGAAAATTAGAACACAATTAACACGTTAAGTGCTATGCCGCTTCCTAGTAGTGACCAGCACTATTTTTTCCGTTCAGGTACTTTTTTAGGTAAGGTATCTTTCTATTAGTTTTAATAAACTACGTTAATTTTTGATGAAATATATTTCTCACTTAACCCATTGACAGTGTACCCCGTGACAGTCACGGGCGGAGCGTTAAATACCAAACGGTTTATTTCGTTTAGTTTACCAAAGATTTCTAAGTCTATGACTAGTTTCTTTGCTTTCTTTGTTCTTTAAGATTATTCTAATTGAAGAAACAGACGTGAGTTAGTTTGCATGCCGACGTTTTTTCGAACATAAAGAAAACTAGATACTTTTTGGGCCAGAATTCGTAATTTTACTTCACTGTGAAAGGGTTAAAATCTATGGCTCGATGAGGCGCGCCAACGTAAGTTACAATTAACCCCTTGCCCTACAATGTGTTTTATCACTGCCTCCGCTACAGTTCAGAATTTAATTACTAAAAAAAGAATTGATCAGTTGTTCCTGATATATCGTATAATTTAACGTAATATTAATGTTAGAAAAATAATATTATCCTGTCTCGTTTCATTAATATTTCCAATGTAGTAGATTTTCGAAAACTTGAAAATTTCCTATCTCATTTACCTCATGACGAGTGTCGCTCGTCATTGTATTACAAGGAGTTAAATAAAACACTAACCCTTGATTTTCCTTGATCAGTAACAACCCAACCGAAAAATTAACGGCCGGTCCCTAGTGACCGATGTGGCGCTTAACATTTAACAGTATACTTGAGAAAGCTAAAAAGTTGATGCACCTGAATAGAAACTCTGATATATTGCATATTATCTCAATGATATTAAGACTTAAAATAACCGATTAATTTAAAAAATTCTCTCGATCTTTATCCATATCCTCTTCATCCACGCCCCTCGCCCACAAAGTACTTTGCCCCGAAGGAACAAAGGATAGAACCATAAGCATAAGTATCTTTCAAAAAATCCAATTCCGAAGAAATTCGATATTGAAATTGTAGAAAGCAGTCAGTATATCCAACACGGCGCAGTACTATCGATTTGTCATTAATCCAAGAGTAAGCCGGCACCGCGAAGTTGAACGAAACGATTACAGCAACTAGGAGGGAATAAGAAAAGGAAAGGAAGACGAAGAGATCTAAAGTAAGAGTGTTTTAACTGGCGCGTAACAATTACGCGTTGCCCAAGCTAAATCATATATCACGCTTCTTATCGCTCGACTCTCGTCAACCTAATGTTTTATAACTGCAGCACGATGATCTCGCACCATCTTCAAAACGCAATGGTAAGGCTGTAGTGAAAAAAAAGAGGTCGACACAGCGCATTTCGATTTTCCCTCCACTTTTTATCCATGATCATATCCTGTACGATCAAGCACCTGGATACAGGTGGCAGTAGACAAGGGAACGCAGCTGTCTGCAATTCCCGCCCCTGTTTTCTCTCTCTTTCCCTCGTTCACTCTCTCTCCTTTCCTCTTCGATGCTTTCCCCTCTTCCAACTCTTTCCCACCTCGGCAAACTGCTGTTTCTGTTACTCGGAGACACCACGTTCCCTTTTGTTTTTCGGCGCGATAACATCCTCGATGAACACCATCCCCCTTACTTTCCCAAGGGTTGCGCTCCTCGTTGCAACCCTGAAAAAGAAGGGGCGAGAAGGAAGAGGAGTTTCAGGGGTGGAAGGGCATACGCGCGAAAAGGATGATGCCCCGAAAACGAGCAAAGCAAACGAAAGGAAAGCAGAAACGTAGCGAAGAGGGAAAGTTGAATAGAGAGTGAGAGAAAGAGTGAGAGAAAAAGAGAAAGAGGGAGAAAGGAAGACAGCGAGTAAGAGAGGGATAGATAGGAGGCCGAGGGAGGCCGAAAGGAACGAAAAAGCCCGCGCGTTGTGTCGGCGTCGGCGGCGGCATTCTAAATTTAGGAGGAAGTATTGATTTTACAATTTGGACCCCTCCCAAAGTAAAAAATAAACCAAGCCAAACGTACTCTACTTTGATAGAGTGCCTCTCCTCTGCGCGGCTCGTTTCGACGCATAAGTGAGACAGAGATACGTAAAGGGAAACGGAACGGTCGAGAGAGAAGGAAAGAGGGTGACTGTGGGGTGGAAGAAAAAAGATAGCAACCGTAGGAGAAAGTGAGAAAGTGAGAAAACCGGTGAGACGGGTGTACAGAGAGAGAGAGAGAGAGAGAGAGGAAAAGTAGGGGGGAAGGAAAGAAAGGGTGGAAACGAAGAGGCAAGACGAAGAGGGTGGAAAGAGAGTGGCGAAATACCGTAGAGTTCCACCCTGGTAAGAAACAAAGAACAGAAAATTGATCGTTTGTTAAGTTTTATGTTCCCCGGGGCAGGCAGCGAGGGTGGTCTCTTTCCACGCTAGACCCACCACCACCATCACCCCACTTTTCTTCCTCTTGCGCGCCTCGGTCTATCTTTCTGTCTTTCTCTCTTCCTCTTTGCCTCTCTCTTTCTCTAACGATGTGCAATAAGACGAATCGAGGAAATTCCCCGCCCAGAGTATCGGGAAGGAAGAGGTAGGTACGCGAAAAAACGTACGGAGGGAAAAAAAAGAGGGAAGGGAGGACGAGAAGAGTGATCGAGAGACACGTGTACGAGAAAAAAACACAGCCACTGTACCAGTCAATGGTAACTGGACGAGATTGCCTTTGTCGTCCAGTGCAATTCGCGGCTTCTTTTTCTTTTGCTTGTTTTTCCCATGCCAACCGGAGTTTAATTATGAGGAAATGTCTGCATTTAGTGACGAAGATATTTTCGGAAATGAACCGGCCCGATGGAAGTGACGTCTACATAGACAATGTTTTGCTTTGTTATTTGATAAGCGCAATCTTTTTTAGTGGCTTCGTGCCGGATAAAATCGACGGTTGACAAAAAATATTGATCCGGAGTATCTACGGTAATCCAGCGTTTTTCCATGGTGTATCGTTTGCAACTTTTCGAACGGGCGAATCGTAGAAAAAGCTCGACAGCGAGGAACACAGGTTCGGTAAATCTGTCGCTCTTGACGGAAAAACTTGGCAACTCGTGTTTTCCATTTTACGTTGCTTACTTTTAAACTGACGTTCGTCGATTTTTTTTTGCCGTTCTAAGAATCGAAGTTCCGATAGCCAATTTTCAAATCAGTTAAGTTATTTGTGAATTTATTGCTTTTGTATTGTGAAATATTTTTGAACGAGTAAAAACTCGTCCATTTGACAGCTGCCGTAGATCTAGTGTCAATAAAATTTGCTAACAATAAGAGACGAAGTCGTAAAAGCATCGAAACGTCGAGGATCTTCGATGGCTACGGAATTAGATTCTCGCCGTATCCTCACGGATTTGCCGTTTACTAATTAATCTTTATTAGGTTTATTAATCTGCATTGCAGCTTCAGTAGTTTTAGTTTCACTTTACACTAGAACTACCGGCATTAAATCAATTATATTTCAATATATAAAATAAGTACGTCGGAAAAAGAAGAATCAAAAGATGGAAACGAGGAAAAAATATCAACTCTATGACTCTTTTATTGACTTTAAGAATTTTTTTAAATAAATCGGGTACCAGTCATTTTGACTTGTTTGGAAGTTCTAGTGTTGAAATAAAATAATCAAAAGAACATATTGCAAAAGCGACCTTCCGGTAGATTTGCGAAATAAGTAAAATGGGTCGTGGAAGTCGGAAAAAAAGTGTACGAAAATATTTAGAATACAACTTATAAAGCAGAAGTTTCCTGCAAGCGGTTCGTTTGTTGTCTTTAATTTATCATACACGTACTAGGTCACGATGCAAAACGCGGTTGCTGCAGTGGATCGGACTCAAAAAAAAGTTTGAAAAATGCTGTGCCAGATACTGCGGCTGTAGCAATTGAAGCCAAAAACGTAAAACCAACTACATTTCGGTTGAATAAGACTTTTTTTCTATATGCATATTCAAATGTTAAAAAAGTCTTATTCGATGATTATTAAATTATATTAGTCTGATCAAACACTGACTTTTTATTATGGACTTCGCTATAAGACTGGGTATAAAAAACATAAATATATAATATTTGAAGTGTTGCAGTATCTGATTTGAGAGCAGGGCCCTTAATTTTTTTGTTGGCAAGGGTAACCATAGTCACCCTCCACTGAGCCCTATTTGTACACAAAGGGTGACTACAGTTACTCCACGAAACTTTTTTAACGACTGAATCACACTATTTTTTTGCTGAAATAAATAAATAAATAATTTAAATGGAAAGGGAAATGCACAACTCCTTCGCCACAACCGGGAACAATAATTTAGCAGGCCGCCACCGATCGCTATCTATATACAGAAATTTAGTAGAATCATTTTTCTCCGGAGAATTTTTAATTAAAGCGTTCTGCTATAAACAAGAACTTTTTAATATGTAACTTTGTTTGCCTTCAGGTAAAATTGTGTTGTTTTCGAAAGCTAATGAAAAACTTCTTACTTCAAATGCTTCTACAAAACGCTTGTAGTTTTTTCTTAAAGTTCGAGCAAAGTATTAGCGATTGTAAAACGAAGAAATCGAGGTACAACAAATAGTATGAATCTAAAGTATCTTCGTAATAATCTCTAATCTAGATGATTAGCTTGTTCGTTAAATGCTGCTTTGTCGAAACGAACGTAAAATTCAAAAGATATCTAAATGCATAGGGTGCAATCCGGTTTCATTCTACGGCAATTGAGGTCATTGACCCACGCGAAACCTAAAGTGACATTCTCAGAATTCGCTGAACAGCATTATTCAAAGGCCAAATTGCAATATAAAATACCAACTGTTATTTGTACAAATTGCTAAAAATCAGTCAACTAGCTGTAATAAAAATCAATCAAGAATGCTGAAAAACTCCTACTTCGTTAGACGATAACGAAGCGTCAACTGAGAGACGTACATACACGTCTATCGACTGCAGTCAACGTCGCCGCAGAAAACGTTAAAAACAACATTCCGTGACGAAACAACTAACAAAGTAAAAATCCACCGACTTTGTCTAACCATTAACAGCAGAACTACCAAACCAATCAAAATGACTGATACACATTTTTTTCCAAAAATTTTCCAACTTTATAAAACAATCATGGAATAAATGTTCTAGGTCCATCTCAAAAAGCAACTTTACCGTCTCTTGATTCCTCCTTTCTCAAAGTTCTCATTTAACTCTAGATTTACGGTAGCTATCAGATTGATTGTCCTACTTTTTTTTACACACGTTTCTAAAATTTATAAAGAAACGGTACAGTAGATATTTCTCATGTACCTTACAATACACGAATCACTTAACTGATCATATTCTATGCTGGTTGATTTCTCTTTTTTTAAGTACTTATTTGATATATTTAAGTGTAACAAATTTACTGTCCGTGAATCTAGTGCGAATATATCAAAATATAATAGACTCAACGCCGGTAGTTCTAGCGTTAAACAGAATTCATTGCTCCGAAGAAGGATCGTTCGAAACGAAACGCGAGTAACGCAATTAGGTAAGCCGTACGTGTATAACACATACATACACCAGCATCATCGTGCTTTCATTACCTCGAGATAGCGATCGGCTTCATTACACGGCGTTCCCATTAGAAAAACAAAGGAGGAGGCGCTTGAAAGAAGCGTGCCCTTCGGAAGGGCGCTTTAAAGGGTCAAAACCGGTAAGAGTCTAGCATCTCCCTTTCACTCTCTTTCTTTCTCTCTCTGTTTACCTTGTGCGCTCTCAGAGTCTTGCCCTCGCAGGCGAGGGTGACGTCGCAGTAAGCCTGCCGCTCGAGCAGCTGTGAGAACATGGTCTGTAGGTTGCTGTGATGGTACTTCCATCTCAGGCAATACTGTTGGGGGAACATGTTGGAGGATGACGTCGCGGGAGGTGTCGTTGCTGAACCGCCTCGTTGCTGAAGCATGCGCGGGCTTGGCACCGCCACCAACTCCGCACCGCCTGAATCCGTTGCTGTGGTTCACCGTACTCTACGGCGCCTTCCTCCTCCCCTGCCCCGGCGTCTGAAAAACACATCAGGGTCGTGTCAGGAGGGCAAACTGTGGACTCGAGAAAGAGAGAGAACTCTCGTGTCCCTGACACCGGAGAACCGGGCAATCACGGATACGAGATTCGTTAAGATTATTGCTGGTGGTGGAATTTGATTGTGGGAATTCAGAAAAGGAGAGTGTGACGATGGAGGATTTTGTGGAGGTGTTTCGGTCTATGAGTTGAGTTTAGGATGTTGAGATGATGTTATTATTATATTTGTTATGATTATAATTAACCCCTTAACTTGTGCGCTCGAGTTAATTCGAGCGCGCTAAATGGGCCAAACTGTGCACACTCGAGATAATACGAGCGGCGTTGTATTTAATATTATAATAAAAATTTTGATTAATTTTGTATTTTTTTTAATTTTTTGCCGAGACAATGTTTTACAGTGTGTTTTTTTAACTAAAAAAAATAGATTTCTTTTGGCCGGATGTTTTTAAAAAGTCTGTGCGTTAAGGGGTTAAAACTAAATCTGTGGCAACTGTTAACACATTGTACGCCGGCTAGATATATGCTACCCAATTTATTATATTTGATAATGTTGATATTTAAATCAATATCAAATTTGAATAAATTAAGTAACGCACAATTTGAAGGGAATAATATTGCCTTCTTTGTCAACTTTACCGTTGTCGTCAAGATAAAATAGCATGACTGATATTGAGCGGTAAAATCTAAAATCTTATATTTGAAATCCTGCATTATCGCGGGACCGGCTTGCAATGTGTTAAACTGACGGGTTCCTATTTTTTAAAAACCTTTTTCTCAGATTGACAGAGAAGCTGTACAATAAATATTTCATGTGTATTTTATTATATACAAATTGTTTAACTGATTGTACTTTTGACCGTTTGATCCATCTTTTTTCAAAGTACTTATTGAATATGTTTAAATATACCAGATTAGGCAGCCGTAAAGCTAGTGTTAATACTGAGGCTGATAAAGTACTTTAAACTACTTTTTTGGCTTTTGGAAAAGTTATGTTTTCTGGGGTTGTAGTTCTGTTTTTTATCTGTCTGGTATATGTCGGAAAATAATTGAATCGATCGATCGTTTATATTTTGAATCATTGTCTTGTAGGATATTTGTACAGTATGAATATAGTGGATTGAGATTTGATATTTGCAGTGTCTTTCTTCCCATGTTCCTTCCTTTTGTTTCAAGATATTTATATCCTATGTCTGAATATACCCGATTAAGAGTTGCTAGTTACAGCGTCAACATTTTTCTTCCCACCTTCGTTCCTTTTCCGCCAAGACGTTAATAAAATATATGTAAATACACCAGAAATGCCTAAATTGTTGAAAATTGCCAAACAAAATGTTAATAATTTGACGCTCTCATTCAAGTAATTTTATTTAACATTTTCGAGAACAAATTTATCCAATACCTTCGAACCTAAAGCTTACGCGTTTCGACTACAATAATACCTCTTATCAGAAATACCTAAATAATCGACACAAGTTTGCTTTTTATCAGTAGGTAAGCACCGGTTATTTTTAATTTTACGGTCAAAGCGCGAATGACTCAGTAAGAGGTTGATTTTAAATAGAACTGAATGGAACAATGTTATTCTATCGCGCGATAATGCACCACTGTACAGAACACGAGTAATAATTGATGGAAAAAATTGTATAGCTCGAATGGGCGGTTTTGTTCCACCCCTTATATTCGCCGCAGGTCATCAAATAGATTACCACATTTTCTGAAGTCTTCCGAACGAACTGAATGGAATAAACGAGCGAACGCGACAATTCGTCGATAAACTTGTTCGGTGCATAACGTGCAATTTTTTATGCAAGGAGAATTGACGTCCGGAAAGTGACAATGGATTAACGTTGGTGAATGTACAATAGAGCAGAAGTGATTGTAAAACAGGAACGTTGAGTGTAAAATAACCGATTGTAGCGGAGAAGTTGATGGACGATAGGAAGAAAAACATAGAATGAAGAGAGCAATTGAATAGAGAGAATGATAACGAACCCTGACAAAGATTTAAGGAGTAAGATAACATGAGTAATGCTATAATTGAAAGTAAATTTAACGTTGGTCTGATCCGTAAAAAAATCAGAATAAAATTCCTAGGGTTTATTATCCGTAATCTATTTGTTATTAAAAAGCAAGATTATTTTTTACTCTCACTATGTAGTAACTTTACTCGGAGTAATATTCATGGATGCAATCTATTGTGATTTAGGTGAAATTAAGTCTTCATTTGGGTAAAGAAAGATCCCAGGCACTGATGAAAGTTAATATCGTTATGCGAAAAGTTTTAACAGGTAAAAGTTAATTAACCCTTTGCATTTTTACATCGTGACACATTCGACACGATTTTCCACAGTGGTTAATACTTCATCAACTTAATTTCGATTTTTTAATGCAATAGTAATTTTATGTCTTCGTTAAAATATTCGTTACTAATGCTGCATAAAGACGAGTGACTTAAAAATTGTCATAAAATTGATTTCTCTCAGTAGGTAACAAAAAATTTTGAAAATATTTTACCGCGAAGGGTTAAGTAATTTTTTGTTTTATAAAATCGAGTCATAGTCATGTAGTGGCAAATAAAAGGAAAGAATTTGAAATTACCAAATTTACGAAGCTAAACGATAAAACACCCTTAAATTGTTCAAGTGTGATCAGTTTTATGTTTCAATTTACAATATATTTGAAATTAGATACGAAATTTTTATTTTAGGTATTTTATGCTTAAACCCCTTCAAGCTTAATGGTATCGCACTTGTACCAACCACTTTTTACGATTTAATTATCTTCGCAGTGTTGTGATATTTTCATCGTTTCACATAAGAATAAGAAATATCAAGATAAAGATGCTGTTCTGAAAGAGTTTTAAGTATAGAACTTCTAGAAATAAAAAATGGTAGGTTAAGGGGTTAAAAGTTCATTTTCTTATATTAAGCCCGAGATAAAAATAACATGAAAAAATGCATATACAAATGAAAGTGATAAGGGTCTAAGCTCTATAATAGACATAGGTTTAAAAAATCCCATTTTTATCGAAAGGTCGAAATTATTTGTTAGAAAAAGAAGTGACTCCTTCTAAGATAACAATAATCTTTTATCGCAAAATAAAAGTACTGAATAAAAATAAAGAATATCGGTACAACACGATGATACGTGGAAGTTCCAACGAGGACAATAACATCAGAAATCTGATTAATCCCGAGTTCCGTGAAACAAATTAAGCACAATTGAAATTTCTTACGTGATAAAGAAATATCTTGGGATTAAAAATTGCAAGAGGAATTTCTAAGCCAATGTTTATTTATGCAACACACTTTTTTCACATTCGTCTAAATGATTTATTTTAAAATATTTTTTTCTTCGTTTTATAATTCTTCAATGTTATTTCATTTATTCGAGACAGTCAAAAGAAGTTAGCTAAAATGTTCTGATATCTCTTGAGCCGTACATCTAATTGTTACAGTTATAAAATTAGATTTATTATTTATTGTCAATCAATGAAGAAAACATATTTTCAGAACTTGTTTACTTTTCCAATGTTTCAACGATCCACTTGACATCCTGTGAACTTGAATCTCTTGGAATTCTGCTAGGTGACTTTTATTTTATTTGGCTCGTTTTACTTTCACTCTTACTTTCTTCGGTTACCTTGCAGTCGTTACTACTGGCGTTACTTAGAAACTCTATTTTTTCCTCTGTATTTTTAACGATTCCTCTAATGGACAGCAATCAGTGGAATGCAGAACCGAATGGTCAATTTGTATGCCACTGGTATACCGCTGTTTGTTTCAATAGCGGAGAAGCGTGCAATCAGTTTGCGTGTAGCTTATCTTTGTGCGGGTTGATGATGTTTGTATGATTTACACATGGAATGTATTTAATTTAGAGAACAGATTCGATGCAGAGCATGTTTAATTAACCGTTAAGTACTATCACGAAGAAAATTTTAACAGAGTAAAAGTTATAAACTAAATTGTTTTCATAATTTTTGCACCGATAGAATATTGTAAATTTCTCAGCTGTAGATTATTTATTTTTAACTAATGAAAGCGATAAGTTTTGGAACCACGGGATATGTAGGTGAAGATACAAAATTATTGTGAATTTCTGAAGTTATAATTATGTCGAGCGAAATTAACTTCGACGGAAAGTTGTTAGACTAATGAGTATAGTAGTCGATGTCGTAAA
Source organism: Cerceris rybyensis (assembly GCA_910591515.1). NCBI lineage: Eukaryota > Metazoa > Arthropoda > Insecta > Hymenoptera > Crabronidae > Cerceris > Cerceris rybyensis. The sequence goes on from OU342795.1 coordinate 14,155,749, forward strand.
CGCTAATAACAACAACGGAAAGTTGTATTAAGGCTCGACATAGATCTCCAAGACTTTAACGTTTAACATACGCAATTAATATAATAATACGTTTTTAGATAACAATAATGTTCTGTCATTTTACTTGTTTTTCTGATCATTTTTGGAATACAAAAATAGTTTATTCATGTGAAATTTCATTCATGGTAGAATTCAATGTCTCGTGATATGTTTAAGTACTAATACAATCAAGTATTTGGTGCATTTTATCCACATTTTTTTTAATCAATTTTCGTTACAATGCATCGGTATGGACAGTTAAGAAGTTAAGCTGTTTTAAGTAATAATTTTTATCGTGAGGAATTGTTGCCGTGAGGAAAAGAAAGACCGAAATTTTGAAATGGTGGCAATTATTTCCTCCGCAGTTATTAATGCAAAAAGTGGTTGCCACTGACTAAAAATTATAAAAAAAGTTAAAATTCTGTAATCGTTCCATTTTAGTTAATCTTTTAACGACAGTCTGCCATCATAGAGAAGCAGAAAACTACCTACACGTTGAACAATCTACAACGTTATAACAATTGAAAAGGTAGAGAAGTGAGATATCTATTTCTTTCATCGAAATATTATTTGCCGAAGAAATCGACCAGTTTCTTCAATGAAATGGAATATTTTAAATAGACAATTTTTTATTTCAACCCTTTGAAAATTAGAAATAGATCTTAAAGACTTAACTATAATTTATTGCTGCGTGTAAACACGGTTAGAATTGAAAAATTTAAAATATGATTATACAATTAGTAATTTGTAATTTCTTTACACTAACACTCTGACTTTCTAATAAAAAGTTACTTTGATCGCCAAATAAATGATCACCTCTCAATATTCAAAAATGTCTCCGCCCGCAAACGGTTAAAAACTGCAAGATTAACGATAAGACTACAAAATTAATAAAAAAAATGGCAGAAACTCAAAGGATCCAGGAAAAAAGGTGAAATAAATTTTAAAGGTATTTCTCCAGTTTCAATATCCCCTAGAAAAACGCACAGAACCTGTGCAGTCACCTGATAGATCTTCGTGTAAGATATAAAAAGCAGAATGAGTGGTCACCGTATATATAGGGTGTCTCAGCTGATTTTGACATCTTGATAACTTCGGTATTGTGGCATTTAGCGAAAAATGTTTCATAGGAAACTTAAATGGTATCGAGTGATGCATAATCTGGTGTCATTACTTTTTCCGTAGGTGGACGCGTCAAGGACACATGAAGGTCAACTTCGTTTATTTAAATGGAATGAGGTACTTTTTTATGCATCAAGCGATGCAGCTAGACATTCTTTATAAAAAAAGTACCGACCTATGTATCTCAAAAAGCTAATACTTTAAGAGACATTTTAATTCAAGTAATTCTAAAATTCGTAATTACATTGGCGCTTATTTATAGGTATGATTCAATATAACGACCATTTGTATCACAGCATTTTTTGAATCGGTCAAACAAGGACTGGCCTACGTTGTTGTATCAGCTGATATTTTGCCACATTCATCGATAATATGCTGGTTCATATCACTCACTTTAGTTGAAAATTTCGCGTTTTATCCTTTGAATAGTCCCATAAGAACAAGTCGAGCGGCGTTAACCCCTTGCACTATCGGTAAACTCGCAACTGACAAAGAGTACCGTGCTAGTATTTACTTCACGCAATGGAACTTCTGTGAAACTCAAATGGAGTTGAATCAAAGTCTAAATTTAATAATCCTGCACAGGGACATACGATTTTATTCGAGATATTAATACTTTGCCCGAGATTAATACCACGAGTTCAGACTCGTGATATTCAAGTTTGGCCTAAAATTTTCATCACGAGTCAGACTCGTGGAAATAGTGCAAGGGGTTAAATCAGGTGACAGACAGATCAACAGATAAACAGAGCTCACGTCTTAGTGCGGCAGAAATGATGTCTTTATATTTAAATTATTTATATTGAAATATCTCCTACCTATTAGCTTTTCGACATACATAGGTCAGTACGTTTTTTATAAAAAATGTCTAGCTGTATCGCTTGTTGCATACAAAAGTACCTCATTCTATTTAAAAAAACAAAGTTGACCTTCATATATCCTTGACGCGTCCACCTACGGAAAAACTAATGACACCAGATTATGCCCCACTCGATACCATTTAAGTTTCCTAGGAAATATTTTTAATGCTGAATTTATCAAGATGTCAAAATCGACTGGGACACCCTGTATGTACGTTACGAGAACGTTTCCCACGGTGCGTCGGTCTCGTAATAAAAAGATGATTAACACAACGGCAGTTGTACTATCGAATAATTACCCCTAAGTTTTCGCCTAATGAAATTAGCAAAAAATCACGGTAGAAAATGATCTTAATTATTTTACATTATCCATTGTACGAACAGAATTACACCTCCACGAACCGGCATTATGCTCTCCACAAACAGTTCCCTCCTTCCGTACAACAAAGTCGATGTTAAAGCATTTGAAACTCGATTTACCAAGAAATATTTTCCCCTCTACGTTCCCACAATCCCAGTAATCAATTGTACTTCCAACTTGATTACTCGTAGTGTAATGCGCGAAATTCTATTTCAAAGTTGTAACGAGCTTCGAAATATAGTAATTTGAATTTCGCGAGAGTTCCCGTGCGGGTAGAAAGGTGTTAATAATCCTCTTACAGGCGCGTTATGTCCTCGATGCGAAGGTATCGTCGGTTGTCGAGCTCGTTCTCGATGTCAAACCGACCAGGGCCTTCCACCAGCCGTTCAAAGCTAAATTCTTCAACGTCACGCTGATTCCAGCATTCACGAATCTGGTTTTATACCGATGCGACTTTAAATTCTACTTCTTGCCGGATGATTTTCACGAGTTACTCCTGAAACAAATAAAACCAGCTGGTTAGATAACGTGCTGCAAGCTCGAGTTACAGTGGTATGTACCTCGACTTACAAACTTAATGGGGCTATGGTGGGTAAGGAGGAAAAAGTACGTAGCTAAAGTGCCCGAGTAAAGATTCTCCTGTATCACTTATCCCTATTACTTATCAGTAGACTGCGGATGTTTATGCATTTATGACAAAATGAATACGGCTAAAATACACAAAACGAACATAATATAAAAATATATCCGAAATATCCAAAGTATGGTATTCGTTGTAACATTTATCGAATGCAACAAATCCCTAAATAGGTTTTCTTGTCTTAACTGCATTTGTTGAATTTGAAATTTGCATAAACATCCTGAGTCTACTTATCAGAGTCACCTTTGGGATATTTTTTTTTTACATTATTACTTATCAGAGTTACATTTCGGATATATTCTTTGAATTATTACTTAATATGGAACAGCCTCGGTGGTTTAACCGAATATTCCCATTTTTGTGCTACTTTTTAACCTGTTAACCGGGAGTGACGAATAATTCCGTCATATCTAAAAGAAAACTCCAGTAAGCTTGTCGATCTTTTCTTCCTTAAAATTTTTAAACGTAATATGTTGAATGCATTACATTTTATGTCGTTCGTATCCGTTTAATCCTGACGTAGTACTTTAGATGTAATGATATTACTTCTCGCTGTAAAAAAAAATATTCCAATTTGGAACAAGTTGAACAAAAATTAATTCCCCGGTTAACAGGTTAAGCTTGCTTCTGAAATTTATTTTACAAATTTAGAACAGTGCACCGCATTGAAAATATCAATATCTTCGAAAAGACCGTAGCAGTTGAAAGCGACAAAATACGAAACGAAAAATATTGTTTCGCATTGTATTTTATAGAGAAGCAATTACGTAATCTGTTTTTAGGAATCAAATTTTCTTAGATTGGTGTTTAACACTAGATTTGCGGATGTTGATATATCTATTTTTCTGAAGTGAGCCAATTTGACTCATACTAAGAAACTGAAGTTTTTGTCATAGAAAATAGTTCCAAATAAATTTAAAAGAAAGATTTATTACTAAAAAAATTAATTAACCAATATATTATATATACAATAATCGAATTTTGAATGAGTTAAATTGACTCCGTAAATCTAGTTTTAAAGTAGAATAGTAAATCAGTTTAGATCTGAAGTTTAAGACATGATAAAAGTTCAAATTTCAAAAAGCTGACATATCGTGTGACTCGAAAGTCGAGATACAACTGCAGTTCTGAATTTGGAGACACTATATGGACTCCAAAAAATTTGTATTTCTGAAGTTTAGAATTTAAAAGAGATTGAAAATTTAAAAACTTTGAGTATCCAATAAGACAGTTTTTGTATTATAATATGTGGTATATTAAAATGGGAGAAGGAGGCAAAGATCCAGCTGCATTTGTTTCAAGCGGAAGAATGGCCTTTGAAATTTCTGTCTGAGAGAACGCAGATGCAAATGCAGACTTATTGCTACTATTTACGTCTGCATGTAACGGTGGGGACTAATGAAAGTCGTTAAAACGCTGCGTCAGAAATAAGAATAAATTATGTTGAACTTATTTTTTTAAAGATTGTTTCTAAGTATTTAATTTGATTAATAACAGGCAAATTTTATTCATACCAAGTATTTCATTTTTAATAATATTCCTAATTTCTTTTCAACATTTAATTCCTATGTTATTTGCCATACATATAATCCGATATATAAGAATAATAATAATTATATAAGAATTATTAATTATTAAGTTTTAAAATTCATAGTTCAATTACCTGGAGCAGGTAAATAGAAGATAATTATTATAATATTATAAATTTTATTTAACTATTTTAAGAAAAATGCTGAGAAGATCTGTACTACAAAATATTATATTAATATAATATAAAAAGAGATGTGACCGTAATGTTCAATGACAAAAATTATAATGAATAACTATCAATGTTAAAGCAAATACTTCAGAGTTAAAACAATCTAACTTACATAAAATACTAATTTCTTCCACGACTAAATATCTTTATCCCAAGAAATTTAAAAGCAATAACGACGAGTGTCGAAAATGCCAATTTTTCCAAACATTGGTATTCATATCATGCCAAATGACAAAGTCAGTTATAATTAATTTATAAATTAGAAGTGTAACACTCGGCTATCTATTTTTGCTTTTCTTTGAAACTTTTACTCTCCGCGAACGTCTTAAACGTTGAGAAAACTCATCTAAAAAAATCCCTCCTACTGAAATACATTGATTGAGAGAAACATTTCTTTTGAATGTCACACCTATTTGCATAATCAGTTATTTACCATATCATCACTTCCAGTATAATCGCTGTCATAATAAGGATAAAAATCGTTCTAAACAGATGTTGAATGCCTTGAAATCCACGATCTCCGCGCGGCACGGTTCGAAAACCTCAAGTAACAACGGACAACGTCCTGGTCGACAATGACAAAGCATTATGTCTTTATTATCCCACGATCGGATAACCAGATCTCTTAGTTTGACAGTCCGACGATAGAATCGTCGATACCCGAGTCTAGGTAATTTGTAATGCTTCTTTTCGTACGAAAGAACCGAAGTGCCTTTTAAACAGATTTGGTACATCATAAACTATATCATTGTAATTAATGGCTAATTAATAAAGCATATTTTATCATGAGCATAAATAAAGTCACCCTTTGAGATTTTATTGTTACAAAAATTAACTTCTTCTTTTACGGTACCAAATTACGTTCGTACAATGAGAAACACAATGACAAGATTTGTAATTCCAAAAATTAAGTCAGAAAAATATAACACAACAATCATGTCTCTATGAACAACTTCATGTTAAAATTTACAATATATTGTCACCATATTACAAAACTTCAATTTTATCATTTTAATGTTAAATCGTGGCAACTGCATGCTCAAACGAAACTAATAAGGATTTATAAGGACTTGTACGGTAGATTAACATTTTACTTTTCTTTTCTGACTTTATTCTCACCCACTTATTTACTTGATTCGGCGCTTTAAAATTTGCTACACGAAATTCATAAAGGACTGAAAATTTGGTAGCCTAGCAACAAGATTTCTGGAAAACAATCTGGTCGACAATGACAAAGCATTATATCTTTATTATCCCACGATCGGATAACCAGATCTGTCCGTTTGACAGATCAACGATAGAATCGTCGATCCGCAAGCCGAGGTAATTTACAACGCTTCCTATCCTGTGAAAGAACCCAAGCAGCTTTACGAAGCAATTCCCAGCGTCGATGCTCGTTCATCTATGACCCTCGTGAATCGGCAGAGAAGGAAATAACTATTGAAACGAAATAAGATATTCCACTACTTTTCGTATAATATCAACGCGAAGCTCCGCCACGAAATGGGCTGCTCGCCAACGATGAAAGCCGGTAATTATTATTAAACCGATGACTCCTGTCTGTAGGCTGGTTATTGATCGTCTTTCTCGCTGTTTACGATTCCGTTCCTCCTCGGTTCTCCGAGGTTTGATATTCTACAGCGCGAAGCACCGACTGGTTGCTCGTTAACTTCAATATCTGTTCGTTTTCCCAGGGAAGGATATTATTATTGCTTGCTTCTTTTAATCCGCGGTTGTCCGATACTTCATCGTTTGTGGCGCACATTTTTCAATGTGTTTTGCATTCCTTCATGAAGAAATACTAGGTGCACGGTTCCACAAATTGTGTAACGTGAAAAATTAACCTTTAACCCCTTTCGATGCGGCTATGTCTTTTACGAATATGGCTCTATTGAAAGGTCAGTCACAAAGCGAGCTAAGGTTTTATCCTGGAGTAAGTAATTGATGGGGTATTTCCGTATTGTTAATGTATTGCATTATAAATATTTAGATTTGGAAAATTGTTTAGTAGTTTAATTTCGGGTGATAGATTTAAAAATGAGGATGCGTATATAAACTGGTAGACACCAATTTTATAAAATTTCAATGGGTGACTATAAAACAGTGGTAGGCAAACACTCCTATGTATGGAAAACAAAAAGAAAAAGTTTTACTACTAAAAAACATTAAATATTTCAACCTTCCCCTTGGATCTTAGGTGCTCACTAAGAAAGGGTTTTGAAAAATTCGAAATTTTAGGAGGGGTTTTTGGGGGTTAAAGTATGGGCCAAACTCATAAACGCAGAGCCGAAACTACTTGACCTAGAAACTTGAAATTTTGCATGAGCGTTCCTTCTAGGGTATAAGCACCCACTAAGAAAGGAGTTTTCAAAATTCGAAATTTTAAGGGTTCTTTTTTAGTTTCGAAGCACGTAAAATATTGCAGGTTTTAAATGACTGAATATATATTTTCTAATATGGATTATCAACGTTAAACTTAACTTTTCCTAATTTAAATAGTCCTTAATCCTAATGATATTAAACCGTAGCGAAGCACGGGTACTTTTAGCTCGTTAATAATAAAACTAATTTTATATTATTTTATAGTAAGCAAGTAGTGATAAAAGTAACAAAATTACAGTTCTTAAAATTGATCAATAAAACAATTGTAATTTTTCTATTATAATATTTTGTTATGTGTAATAATAATTATAATTTTTAAATTAACAGGTGACCATAGTTTGTCCACGACTGTCCTAAAGGGTTCATCTTGGTATAAGCTTATGGTTATAAGCATCAGCACAAAATTTCCATTTTCAATCATACATGTAGAATAATTATTAAAGAAATAAACACAGAAAGTTGTAATGAAAAACAAAATTACTTCTATATTGGACTTCTCATTCTTTAAAGGATTCAAATCTTTGAATACTTTCTAACTAATCAAAGTTGTAGTAACAAGTTACTTCCACGGTTTGGAATTGACCTAAAACAGGTTGTCAGCAACTAAGTTGCAGGTGAAAACGAAAGAAGAGAAACAAGTTAATGCCTTTATTTGCAGCCTACCAAGTTATTGTAAAAACAATGTGTTGCCTTGGAAAATATCCATCGAGTGTTATGTGTATATACGGCATTTGCATCACTGTGACCTGACCAAAGGTGAAGTATACTTATGTGTGGCATACAGGTGGCCCTCGACATCGCACATTCTACTTTCGCGCAAATCGCTATATCGCTCATTTTTTAACATTCGATGATTTAAAGGTTTTTACTGATATTGCAAAAGATGTTTGGTTCTATGGAGTCATGTTGTTCTTCTCTTTCACAAGTAACTAACATAATTAACCCTTTGCGAGTTAATTGGCATTAACTTTTTTACTATATTTTTACTGTACTATTATTATTAACTTTTTTAAAATATTTTTACTATTTTTAAGTTACTTTCTTCGATGATACCAAGAATTATAGGAAGACAAAGATTCTTTAATTGACTGTAAAAAATAGTTATTGACTTTCCAAATCTAAACTCAGACAAATCTTTAGCTACGATAGAAAATGATATTAAGAATTTATTAAATAGGGCCATAAAAGCGTTAATTATTTAAATTCATTGTAAAATAGTGGAAATATCAACGTCTTCTTTTCTATAAATTTCAGGTCCGATAGACCTTTAGAAAACCATCGGAAATCTGTGGTCTTTGAAATCGCAAGGGCTTCTTTCAACGTCAATTTCGAAAGTATCGATCCGGTTTGAAGTGACTTTCGACCTTCGACTATGACTCACGAGACCACCCTAGCGCTCGGAAGATTCGGAAGACGTCTGATCGAAATTTCAAGGTCGATTCGAGCCCAGAATGCGTGTCGATAATTTGAACATGTTCGAAGGATATAAAAAGATCCCTGTGAGTACGGAAAAGGGTAAAAAGACGACCAGATTCGATACGTTTCACGATAGTCTAGGATGCACGTATGATATCGAATTACTGTTGAAATTCTTCTCTCATTGTCAGTATTTTTTTTAATGCAAGGCAGATTTAACATACATTTTAGAATTTGCAAAGAATTATAAGTGGTGAAGGTGAAAGTGAAAATATCCTGATAAAGGAATTTGGTGAATGAAACCATGAAAATGGTTTTTCCCCATCAGACTCCAGTTTTGAGAAAATCAGTTTAAAGAAAAATTTAAATTTTCAAGTATTTCTGCTATGAATTCTTTTTAATCGCGTTTGCTAGTTTTGGCTAGGTCTGAGTATTATACTGTAATTTACAATATCACTGCCGCTGTGTAATCATCAGTAATTTAATAATACTCTCTTTCTTTAGTTGCACATATTTTATTTAAAATTGTAAATTCTATTTTTTACCAATTTAAATATTAATAAAATTAAATTTAGTAGTAGGAAGATAAGAAGACCATGGGGAATCAAAGACTAATAAGGGTACGCTGGTTGACTACACAGGGTAATAAGAGTACCGTAGTGAGCTACTGCTGTGCTCTTATTAGCCCTTACTTCCCTACAATGTAATTATGCTTTTATTATAAAACTTAATTTTATTAATATTTAAATTAATAAAAAATAAAACTGATACTATTTATATTACACATTTGTATAAGCAAAGGGGAAAAGAGAGGGAGAGGGAGGTAGAGAATATTATTAAATGAGTTTTACTTAATTAACGATATGTTGGAAATGGAATATCGACTGTGAAGTGTTTCTGTGGACAATATAATTCTATTATTTTCGTCTGCATTACAATTTTACTGATACTATCTTTGCTATTTCCGAAGAACAAGTTTCACAATCCAAAAGTGACGACAGCTCTGTCTATTTTGATTATTGCTTTTATATATCAACAAATTTTATTATCTGTGAGTAACAATTATAATAATTTATTTCTTAGAGTAAATAATCAAAGGACGTTCAAGGAGACCAAGTCATTTTTAAATGTTTACCCACTAATGACTATACGATCAAAGGAATCTTCTAATTTATCAACTTGATTTTCATAATCAAGTAGCTTCTTGTTAGTTGCGAAACTCCTTTAAATGAATGAAGAAGATGAAAGAGAAATTATGTAAACACAAATAATCTTATATGCAAGGTTAGGAAATGAAAGTGATACATAGTCCGTTATCTCCGATCAATCCGATGAGGATATTTGTCATTAGCATATTCGGAAAGGCTAACGTCAATTCACGGAATTACGAATTCTGTTTCCGATCGTCACTGCGGTAAATTCATAATAAATTCTCTTTCGAGCTGTCGTTAACGTGATTCGCACAATTTCGTAAGATTTTTCAGATGCACTAATTGCAAGTTGTCTTGTTTTTATTATCATAATTTCAACCTTGAACTTCAATAAATTGCCTTTGGAATGAAGGATTCCTAAATGGAATTATCTGCTGCATAAAATGCTGTTATTAACGTTTATCAGTGTGCTGTAGTCTAATTAATGCCCAGACAAAATTACAATCAAACTTACTTCATCTTATTATAACTTCATTCTTGATCTTCAATAAATTGTCTTTGCAAAGGAGTATTCCTAAATCAAATTATCTGTTGCACAAATTTCTATTATTAAATTGAGGTTAAAGAAAGTTAACAGTTTTGTTACAGCGGTAATCATTTGAAACAAATTTTGTATGTCCCAAAATATTGGATTTGCATAAAACATTATGAGAATGCAGCGTTCATTGATATAATTGAAAATTAACTTTTCTCTGCTTCAATTTATTTTCGGGGATTAAAAATATCATCAAAAACTTCCCAAATTTGCAGTTAAGAAACAGGTTTCTCAGATGCTAAACATGCTAATGAATACTTTTTTTAGTCAGAGATTTCGACAGCTCTTGAACTAGATTATCGTAATTAGGAGCTAGCTCATTATCTTTTCGATCTAGTCACGCTTTACAATTTTACTGCCACAGAAATATTCCTTTATGATATTAAGTTATATTCTCACAATGAAAATAAAATAAAGAGACTTGGGATTCCAAAATAGACGAAGTTCAAAAATTCACCACGTCAAATTACGATTAGGTCACTTCTACATTATTAACTTTATATTGAAATTTTATAATACAGCTGGATCAAATTATTAAACCTCTGATTATAATATCTAATTATAAAATTCGCAATTCCAGCGAGATAAACAATCCTATTTCCAAAATCCTATGAAAAAAAGGAAAATTCTGTAAGGCAGAGTATTTAAATCTAGAATGAAATTATTAATATCAATTACGTAAAGTCATTAATAATAATCCTAGGTATAAGAGAAGCTGATCAACGTTGTAACTATTATTTCCGAAATTAATATTTCATCCCGAAAGGTGATGCCAATTTGCTATCGCTGATAACAGGTGGAAAAATTATCAAAATAGAACTACCCGTATAACGAGCATACTTAACGGGAGAAGAAAAAAAAAGAGTTTTCATTGCATTATCCGAGAAACGATTAATTTCGAGCAATGTAGCTGTTGTCATAATCGTTGAAAGTGTCTCGGTGAAATGTCAGCCGTCAAATATCGACAATAACTGTCATCGCGATTTTGTATCGTTAAACTTTCATGAGTCGCGCAGAAGCGGTAATAAAGTTTCATTAAGACAGATCAGAAACTCGATTTTGCGAATTTCAGCTTGTCATTCCGGCAGTTATTCCGTGGCACGTGCTCGCGTTAATAATTCACCGGTTAAAAACCGGGAACATCGCTCTTCGATTTTGTGTAAGTACTTATCAATTGCCATCACATGACAACCATTCACGATCTCATTTAATCTCATTCGCGTGGAATAAATTCGATGATCGAATTTTGTGGAGATTTTTTTACAATTGCATGGAGATAAAGTGCAACAGTTCCCAGTTAATCGTGTGGTAACGATCGTGTAATAGTGAAAGTAGATTAACACTACAATTAACGGAAATTAATGCAGGAGATTAAAATATAAATAAATGATTCAAAAAATAAAGAACGAAGTGGAAAGAAATTTAGATGCTGTATTTTTGAGTACTTGGCAAGATAAGGAAAAAAAAATAAGTTTTAACACTAAAAATACCATGACGGTCAAATTACTTGTTAAGAAATTTTTGCATATCTTCCTGAGATTTCTATTTCGTTTTCGATTCCTTAGGTTTATCTTGTGGAGTGTAAGTGATTACCGTTCTATGGACCTGTGTGTCTTTGAGATCACATAAGGTACATTTGTATTTCCATTGTTAAATTGATTCTGTACCATCGGAAACTATCTATATAGGTATATATAAAGCTCGAATACCACTCACTCACTCACTCATTCACACATCACGAAATCTCAAAAACCACAGAACGGATTGCAATGAAATATGGAACATACCTTCCCCTTGGGTCTTAAGTGCTCACTAAGAAAGAGTTTTGAAAAATTCGAAATTTGAGGGGGGGGGTCTTGGGAGGATAAAGTATGGGCCAAACTCATCAACGCAGAGCCGAAACTACTTGACCTAGAAACTTGAAATTTTGCATGAGCGTTCCTTCTAGGGTATAAGCACCCACTGAGAAAGGATTTTTCAAAATTCGAAATTTTAAGTTTCCTTTTTAGCTTCGAAGCACGTAACATATTGCAGGTTTTAAATGATTGAATATATATTTTCGAATATGGATTATCAACGTTAAACTTAACTTTTACTAATTTAAGGAGTCCTTAATCCTAATGATATTAAACCGTAGCGAAGCACGGGTATTTTCAGCTAATTGAAGTATATTTCTCAAAAGTCACTATAGTTTTTTTTCCAATTAGATGCACTGCAGTACAAAATTCTATTGTTAAAATTTACTAATATGTTATCGTGTACCAGGCCTTCAGAAGCAAACCAAAATTCGGTTCATAAAGGGTTAATTTGTCAAATTGTTTGCTTTTCACGTATCCATTTGATAGTTCTAAATATATTGAATTAATCGTCGATAGACTTAGTGTTAAGAAGTTTCGAAACTTCTCAAAAACTTCCAGAATCAGTCACTTGCACTGTCTTGATAGATACACCGTTAAACTATAAACAATTACTCAATTTAATTAGAAATAATTACTCATTTAGTCCCATTTCTGTCAAATACATTTCGAGATATAATGTCCCAGAGAATTTTACACGACTTTATAGATGTTATGTAACTAATAAAATCGATTAAAAAATAAGCAATTAATTGAAGACGAATTATATTTAGTATTTAACAGAGATCAGCGCATCTTACAAGATCGTTAAACGAAACGACAGGGGACAGCGTCGTTTAACGTTGATGAACGTTCTTAGAGAACGTCCGAGATATCCCGTATAAATTAATATACATAATCGATCACGCGGTTTTACATTAATGTGTTCAGCCTTAATTATTCTTGACTGAACAGTTGCAAGGTGTATATTTCCCTTTTTCAATTCGACGTTTAACTCATCACTGCTTGATGGATAGTCATTAACCAGTTAGCTGTGTTTGACGAGTATACTCGTCATGCGTAAAAGCTACCGCTGATTATTTAAATTGTAATTTTGACGAAAAATAAAATGTATTTCTAAATTTCAAGATGTTTGGAATATTTTGAGGCCATGCCGAAGTAAAACGAATAACTGAAGGTTATAAATAATTTGAAATAGATTAATGCTCATCTCTCGATTTTCGTGACACAAAATTCAACCAAATTTTCGTCACAGTTAACTGGTTAACAGGGACAGTATGTTTAACGGTTGTTACTTCCTATAATTTTTATTAATGAATTGTACTGCGATTCACAAATCGAAGATAGTACGCTTGTGATCAAATTTGTAGAGTAACTTGCTCCATTGGTTAATTGAATAATTCTGTTTCTTGAAGCCCTTGCAGATGTGCGTGCCGTCTGAATGGGAATTGCGTTTGATTGGATAGAACTTCGTTTCGGATTCCTTTCCACTTAGATATTGCACTTGCAATCATTTTTAACGTGTAGTGTTTTCGATTTGTTTCAATTTGAATCGATTTTGCATATTTATGAGCAATGATCGGAAGTATGTAAAAACACGTGGAAGAAACAAGTTAGGTATTTATTTACAGATATGACACGTTTTATGGCAATGAATGTATTTAAAATAAATGTAAAAATGAATGAAATTGCACCCATGTGAGTTACTAGTTGTATACTTGATTTTAAATCTTGTTGCTATTAAGTGTAACTATAAACTGGTAGATAAAATAACCAGCAGTAAAAAAACGAATTTCCTTCTCTATTAAAACTCGGTGGCTCAAAACTCATTAGACTTTTCAAATATTATATTTCATATATTATAATTTTAAGCCAGTTTAAAATAAATACAATAACTTTATTGTACTTGAAAAATATAATCCACAAATCTGATCGAAAATAAATTTCACGAAGTATATTTTTATTGTTTGTAGACAAATAAATGTGAATTTTTAATATTATTAACACTAGAACGACCAAGCAAGTCAAAATGACTTATTCACAATTTTTCCTAATAATTCCCTAAGTTTATAGAGGAGTCCTAGACTAGAAATTCTAAGCTGATCTTATAAAACACAAATTTCCGAATCGATTATATTTTCCACCTCTTGATTCCCCTTTTTTCAAAGTACTTATTTAACATGTTTGGATGTCATAGATTTAACGCAGGTCGTTCTAGTGTTAATAGAAGAATTATTCTATTTTTAAATGATCTGATGACTTTTGGACCACTCTTTCTGAAACTTAGTTATAATTAATCATTCGGAATACAAGTATTCCTCGATATCTTATTTATAACAATCTACACATAAAAAAGTATAAATGAGCAGAAACGTTAAAAACTGATTTAAAAAATAATTACTTTTAATTGATATCTCCAAAATTCACCCAACCTTTACAAAACAGTGAAAACTTGACGGTAGGATGCTATTTAAAAAATTAATGCCAACTAATCATCATGAAATTGAAATTAAGTGAAACACAATATGAAAGATAAGTAGCAGTCACTGAATCCTTTCAGTCTTTAACCCAGTGTGACCCACGGCGATTTTCAAGTAGCACCGCACACATTCACGTTGTTAATTCCTCGTTAACGTCTTTCACTACCGTTCACCGTAATGTTGAAATCGTACTACAATTACACGTGCATTAATTTCCCAGCTACTTAAATTATTCACCAGCGTCTAATTTTACTTTCAGGAAACTCGAATCACAGAGAATACCATAACATCTCTCGTATTACATTAGATACACGCTGATTGAGCATGACCGTTACAAGCAAAAACAGTTTTCGCTCAAACGTGTGTTTCACCGATGCAAGTAGTGATTACAACGGAAGAAAAAAAGAAGAAAGAAAACAACAACAAAAAAAACCAGACACTACACAACGCGTTAAAGCGAATGTAAAACGTTACACGAGTGAAAGTCGAAAATACAAGCAGCACGTTTGAACATGGCAGAATTTGCACCAACAATGGCCACCGTTAAATAATAAAACATTTTATTACGCGCATGAAAAATTTGTTAGAACGAACACGGGAAGTAGTGGCGGAAGAATTCACTTTAAAATTCGCTTTCGGCGATCTGGTTTTTTTCTCCTTTCCGAGCGCACAACACGATTGCGAACGGAATGCGTTTCTCTTCGGCAAAATATTTCTGTTACGAAAACAATTCCCCTTCGAAGCGGTTTCGCTCGATCGGTGTGCGTCGAGGCTTACGATATAGTTTGCATAGTTCGACGAGAAGTCGAGTATCCGATGCAGCTCAATAAGATGTCCTTATGCTCGTTAAGCCAAGTAGCACGAACGTCTCTCGTCGCGAGTGAAAAGCAGATACCGATATATGTACAGGGTGTAAAAAAATTAATGGTCATGGCTTTAAGGGGTTATTCTACACCTCTGGATCGATGGAGATTTGCAAAAAAAACCGGCCGCAAAATTCGGGAAAGGGTAGCAAATTTTTTTTATTGGCTCATCCTATTCGTCTTGTTACGTAGGTAAAATGTCTGAGAGGAACCATGGGTCAGAAACGAACCGTTCTCTCACAAATTAACTTTTAATTCGGCCTTCCGATCAAAATTTCGCCCATATGGCAGCCTTCGAGTCACCGACCTTTCGAAAGGAAACACATGAAATACCCTTGCTAGCTCCAATAGTTGAAGCAGAGGCAACATAAACGAAGATAGAAAATGACTAGAAAAATGTCATTGACCTGCGTTCGGTGTTGGGTTCGCTCAAGGGCCCACCCGGGGAGAAGAGCATAAACACATGCACTTCTCTTCTAGTACGGTGACACAGTGCCCCATTTTCTAACTTCGTTTAGGTCGCCTCTGCTTTAACTAATGGCGAAATTTTTATCGGAAGGCCCAATTAAAAGTTAATTTGTGAGAGAACGGTACGTTTCTGACCCATGGTTCCTCTCAGACATTTTACCTACGTAACAAGACGAATACGATGAGCCAATAAAAAAAATTTGCTACCCTTTCCCGAATTTTGCGGCAGGTTTTTTTCGCAAATCTCCATCGATCCAGAGGTGTAGAACAACCCCTTAAAGCCATGACCATTAATTTTTTTACACCCTGTACCTACAGGCTGCGAGCTTTACCCTCGATAAAGTCTACCCTCGAATGCATACGGAGATCTCGCCGTAGGATCGTGGGAATCGATACTGTTTATCGGAAAACTTTAAAGGTACAATGGGCAAATTGACGTGTGTTGCTTTGCGCAAAGTTGGAGCTATGATTTTATTCCTGTTATTTACTTCATTATCTTGCGTACGTTCTGTTTTTTTAATATGACTGTTCGTCCTTCTGTTTCTTCCTGGTTGGTAGTTTCTAATCTGTTATTTTGTTGTGTTTTGTTGGTTGGTTTTATTGTTTTATCCTGTTTTTTTTTACTTGTCATTATTTTCATCATTCTGATTCTGATCTTTCTCATACTGTTTTTTCAACTTTTAATTATCCGTCATTCATTCGCTATCTCTCTTACTGTTTTTTACATTTCTACTTCTTTCTCTTTCCTTTCAGTCTTCCCTTTGCTCTTTCGATGTTTTTCAATTTGTACGTCTCTCTTTTCCTTTCAATCTTTTGGTCCTCCTCGACTTCTTTCTTCCTGCTTTTCAATCATTACTTTTCTGTCTCCCTCTTGATCTTCTAATCTGCTTCTTGATCTCTCGTCGCTTTTCAATTTTTACTTCCACTTTTTCTTCTCGATTTTCTGCTTATTCTCGTCCACTTTTTTCCCATTTCTCAATCTTCCTCTTGACCTTTTAGACTTCTTCCTGATCTTCCGCTGTCTTTCAATTTTTTCCTCTCTATCTTTCGATCCTCCTCGTCTTCTTTCTTCCTATTTATCAATCTTCACATTTCTTTCTCCCTCTCGCACATTTAGCCTTCTTCTTCGTCTCTCACTATTTAAACATTTTTCCTCCTTTTCCTGTCCATCTTTCGGTCCTTCTCGTCTTCTTTCTTCCTATTTATGAATCTTCACATTTCTTTTTCCTTCTTGCTCTCTTATTCTTCTCTTGGATCTCTCGCTCTTTTTCAGTTTCTTCTTCCCTCTTTTCCTCCCAATCTTGCGCTCCTTCTCGTCTTCTTTCTTCCTACTTCTCAATTTTCACATTTTTTTTCCCTCTTGCACTTTTAATCTTCTTCTTCTTCATCTCTCACTATTTAAAAATTTTTCTTCCCTCTTTTCCTCTCAATCTTTCAGTCCTTCTCGTTTTCTTTCTTCCTACTTATCAATCTTCACATTTCTTTTTCCTTGTTGCTCTCTTATTCTTCTCACTGATCTCTCGCTATTTTTTAATTTCTTCTTCCCTCTTTTCCTCCCAATCTTTCGCTCATTCTCATCTTCTGCCTTCCTGCTTTTCAATATTAACTTTTCTCTCTTCCTCCCTCACTTTTAATCTTCTTCTTGATCTCTTGCTGTTTTTCAATTTTTCTTCCCTCGTTCTTCCTATTTATCAATCTTCACATTTCTTTTTCCTTCTTGCTCTCTTATTCTTCTCCTTGATCTCTCGCTATTTTTCAGTTTCTTCTTCCCTCTTTTCCTCCCAATCTTGCGCTCATTCTCGTCTTCTTTCTTCCTAATTCTCAATTTTCACATTTTTTTCCCTCCCGCACTTTTAATCTTCTTCTTGATCTCTTGCTGTTTTTCAATTTCCACTTCTCTCTTTTCCTCTCAATCCTACGGTCTTTCTCGTCCTCATATTTTTCAATCTTCACATCTCTCTCTTCCTTTCGCACTATTACTCTCTCCCCAACTTTCCCTCCTTCCCTTAGTCACCCTTTACCTCCCTCACTCTTCACCGACGCATCGTTGCGTTAAAAGGTCGTTCTCCATTGCAAGGTAACAGGATGTTGGGGATTTTTGTCGGGACAGGGGAGCAAGCGCAATACTAGTCGCGGTCGTCGTCGGTATTCAGGCCTTGGTGCGAATGCACGAACAGTACGCGGCTGCACACACCAGCGGGGCTCGTTCGTTATCCTAGATTCCCCGCTACTTTCTATTGTGTTTACGGATCGGATTAGAGTACCTTTCGCCGTTCGAGAAAATGCCTTGCTTCTTCTCGGCAGGAGGCAACCTCGTCGTTCCCGGAGGCCGAGAGAAGCGGAAGAACGTCGAGTCGTGACCTTTCGAAAATCCGGATCAAATTGGGAAATCGGGTCAACTGCTTCGGCTCGATATAACATATAGCAAAATAGAATCGGTCCATTGATAGTCCATTGGCCGATATTTCGGTAAGTAGTGCGATGTTTTAGGATACCTCAAAATTCCAAGTTCACCTTGCTTCTAATGACTTATGAAGCGACTTGGAAAATGCAGATATTGAAAATTTCCTTTTTCAACCGAGACTTTAAATATGCAAGCTGAAGTTATTCTGAGGTATGCATTTTTAAATCGTTCTTATTTCTTACGTCTTTTTCATCTAGGTCATCGAGGTACAGGATGTTTCAAAACGATTTATTACAAACTATCAGACATTGTTATAGATTTTTGTATCGCTGGATATTTACAGAAAAACACAGCCGCAAAATTTGCAAAGGCATTGCAAATTAAAATACTTTGTTACTGTCACATCCTATTTGTTTCGTCGCGTAGGCAAAATGTCTGAACGGTGCCATAGATCAGAAATGAACTGTTTTGTTGCAAATTAACGCGTTCAATGCCACCGGTATTTTACTAGTTTCATCGTTTCTACTGACGTGAAACTTTTTCTATTAAAATCGCACCTTTATGAGGCAGAAACTTGAATGGCACAGATAGATAGATATTTCACAGAGCTTGATCTTCCTTATGGCTTATTCTTATTTTTTAAGTATTAAATATATTAGAAAATTTGCAAATATTAGAGCTTAACACTAGATTTACGGAGTCAATTTGGCTCATTAATAATTTGATTACTTTCATTTAAATTGAATTGAAACTATTTTCTTCGCAAAAAACTTCAATTTTCGTGTATGAGTCAAATTGCCTTACTTCAGAAAAATAGGTATATCAATATCCGTAAATCTAGTGTTAAAGGTCATAAAGAACTTCATTTAGGTAATTCAACACAGACCACCATGACAGTCAAAGTGTTAACGTTAAAATTTCAGTTCTGCGATTGACTGTAACACTAGATTTTGTGGTCGTTAATCAATAATAAAATAAAATGGTATATTTAAATATATTAATTAAAAACTTTGGAAAATGATGTATTACGCAGCAACAAATGCAGAAAGTTGAACAATTTGTTTATTATAACATACGGATGAAATATTTACTATAGGCGAGAGCGGGGCTAAAAGTTACCGAGGTAAGTTGTTCCGATTGAAATAACTCCGCGAGGAGAAGAGATAAGAATATTGTGTAAATTCGTAATGAAATAAAACGCCACATTGCACCGACAATAGCCATTTTAAACAAACGAGTGGGACCCGGAACAACGGAACGCAGCACGTGCCACGCTGGTCCACGTAAGAAAATATTTTCGCATTTGGTATTTGTCATCTCACGAATGATTCGTACGATATTGTTGAGTAGTACTTAAATGAACAGACTTGGTTTAATCATTTATTGTTTTTTTATTTCACAAATAATAGCTTTAACAGATATGGTAACAACTTATCCCGGCTTGTTAACAACTTGCTCCAAGTCGGGGTAAGTTGGTACTTTCCGTCTTTAGGCATTCAAAAATTAATAATAAAAGAATCTCTCAAAAAATGACCCAAATAACTGTGTTAATATCAAAGTTACATATGTAAGTTGATTTTGATCGCATCGCATGAATACTAAAAGCAAGTATTTTAACAAATTTTGAAGATAAATTAAAATCGGAACTTTTAGCCCCGCTCTCCCCTACTGCTTCTCTATAAATTTAGGAAATATTTGGAAAAAATAGGGACCCGACAATTTGACGGCTGCCGTAAATTTAGTTCTAAGACCGACTGGACGACCTTCAGGAACAGGAACATGCAGAAAAGAGACCACGAATTAACCTTACTGATCAAAGTGTCCCACCTACTTTTTGAAAAACATAAACACAATGGCATTTTGCACGAGCTTTGAATAAAGGTGACAAAATCACCCAGCCAGCAAGAAAAGCGTATGCGATTATGTTGCACACCCCAGGAGTGCCCTTAAGAAGACCCAAAGCCGATCGCGTGTTATTGGTATTTTCCTACCCTCCGAAAATCAATAATCGATAAAAGTGCGTCTTCAAAATTCTCGCGCGAGATTCCATTTCCTACTTCGCATCATTGCGATCTGCTTCGATGAAACTATCCTGAACAGTCAGTTAACGATACTTGACTTTCTCGAGCATGCAGTCAAACAGGGTGAAAAACGTTTGCCAATAACTCTGCGTTTCGTTAGCGTGAGACGGAGCATTAAACACGCGTCGAATCAATTGCACCGGTACTTGACGGTAATGCTTTTTTCCGCGACAGAATCAAACGATAACGTAACTAACGATCATTCGATCGTGGTAACCGATTCGCACTCATCCCACTAAATCAAAGGTGCAATACGGCATAGCGGTTCGCACGGATTCCTTTAATCGCAGGAATTACTGAATTTCTTCTTCCTCCTTTCCGAATATCTCACCGACCGAAACGCACGTTACCAACCACACTGAAGAATTATATACACGAAGTGGTTTCATCGAGGCCGAGTACTGTTATAATTCACGCAATCGAACCGCCTTTGCATTCATGGCGAGCGTACAGTCGTAAAAATAGGCGAACCATGGACGTACGGTTATTGCCGATTCGCACGCGTATAAATTCCGCCGAACGATCATCTAGTCCATCTTGAAACGAGACTACTCGCGAGGGAGTTCCGGTGGCTGCGAATTCGGTCACTTACGAATTCAACGTTATTTAGAAGAGGAACAAAAAACGGCGTAATTCCGATCACGCAATGCGATCACGTTCTCGTGTTGGAATCTTCATTCATATCGTGAAAGAAAGGGTTGAATGTAGAAGGTTGATGATACCGAATGGCACTGATATATTGTTTGTGTAATCGACAAGGAAATTGATGTACTGTGTTTCTCATTGAATGTCGCGAATTTTTTGAAGCACACTTTATTTCATTGATTTCGTATCGATTTAGGTGGCGTATTTGTACGCCCTTCTTTGTTTTGGTGATTGAATGGAGCGTGGAAAAGAAAAACTGATTTTGTCCGGACAAACTCCGAGGTCCAGATTCGTGTATATGATCGTTAGATAGATGAACGAAAACTAACTGATTAACCCTATTACTTCACGGAATTAAAAAACGCTGTGATGAAAATGTTCGCTGTGTTCAACCGTTCTTGTAAATAACCGCTGATGACAAGTACAAATATTGGAATTATTTAAAGGGTATAGCAGGATAAGGGGGTCAAAAGTGCCCTTCAACCGATTTCAATGGGGGTGGTTTCATTCGATAGATATGTTCGGTGATCATTGTGTACAAAATTTTAACCCTGTATCTTGACCGGAAGGGTAGTTATGGGAAAAATTAGAAAAACAGGTTTTTGCCCCATTTTGCCTATTTATCAAAGTGCAAAGAATTCGAAATAATTCTGACATATTCTACACGGTATCAAACATGTTTGAGATTTTTTTCATATTTTTCCATTGACGCACCTAAGTGTAACGAATGAGCAAACACCAAAAAAAACGGAAAAAAGTAGATTTCGTATCGAGATCTTCGAGGGACAACTTTGTGCATATTACAGGAACAATCCAACACTCATGATTGTTATCTCCAATTTTTTCAGATTTTTAAACCGTCTGCATCATTGTGAAAAAAATCGAAAACCGATTTGAGCGTCGCATTTCGATGTGAAACGAATCCAGTTATTGTTTTCGCATTCTTTGGTTACAGCATGTTCATTTTGTGACTTTCGGTGTTTCTGCCACGTAGGAATTACATGTTAATATAGAAAATCGAATTAAGTAAATCAATTGTGAACTTTGATGGTTCGTCATCTGCAAGAATTTTTTAAGTTTTTTCAAGTGAGCGACTTTGGCACAGTTTTAGGTACTTTTTGTCGCACGGTCGAATTCCCATGGAGGACTTAAGATTTTTTTTGTCATTTTTAAAAATTGTCAACTACGTAACAATAATCAGTTGATATATTCCCCTTCTGATCAAGATACAGGGTTAAAATTTTGTACAGAATGATCGCCGAACATATCTATCGAACGAGACCACCCTCATTGAAATCGGTTGAAGGGTACTTTTGACCCCCTTATCCTACTACACCCTTTAACCCTTTGCGGACGGAGGCATTTTTGAATATCGAGAAACAATCAATTATTTAGCGATGAAAAAACACTTTTTCATCGGAAAGACAGTCTATTAATGTATACAAGTTGAAATTTACTCTTTGTAAAATAATATTTCAACGATTATATTTTAATTTTTCAACTCTAACCGTTTATATATGCACCGACAAACTGTAACCAATTTTTTTCTCAGGGCGGATGTATTCGCCCGTCGTCCGCAAAGGGTTAAATGACTCACATACTATGAACTTATCGATATACATAGATCAGTATTCCTCTGTACAGGTCTAACTGCGTTTATTCATAAAAAAGTGCCTCATCGAAAAAAACATTTTTGCATACATTGACGCGTGTACTTTTGAAATAAATAACAACCCCAGTATATGCCCTACTTCCTACCATTCAAATCTTCTATGACACATTTAGCAACAATAGGGAGAAAATCAAGATGTCAAAATCGTCTGAACCACCCGGCATAAAGACAAAAATATGCAAATGTGTAAGTATATTAGAAAAACATAAATGCATTGTTGAATTGTTAATAGGGAAAAGGGGAGATCCGTAACTACACGGATTTCACTGAATGTTGTCAGTCAACGTTTCTAACCCTCTCGTTGTTCGACGAAGCACAGTAATCGCAACGCCCCGAGCAATATTATGTAATCGTCAAGTTCCGAAGAGCCGGAAGAACCGTGAGATTCGACTGCATTGCTGGTATGGATAACTCGAAATAACTTCGTCGAAGAACTCTTCTCGGAAGAAAGTTGGAAAGGTTGCATTTCGGGGTAGCCACGGAAGACAGAAGTAATGGATTAAACGTATCGATGTAATTAATCTTAAATACCGGACGAACCCCGAGTCGAAGGATTGATTTTCTGTTGGTTTTCTCGATTTTTTATACTTGAAGAAAATCAAAAGAGAATTATAATCTGTATGATCTGACCATTAAACTCTATATTATTTTCATTATCTGTAGATACTCTGTGGATGCGTATATTTCCGTTTTCACACTTGAAGTAAATCGAAAGAGTATTATAAAAAGATTTTTTAGCTTCTCCTTTAATCCTCTTTCATTGTATTTTAGAAGGAATTTTTCATTATTTATTAATTATTAATATTACTTAAGTTTTTAAAAAGTAAATTGAGTGAAGACTACGAAAAAATTAATTTGACGGAAACTTTATTTTTATAACATTTTAGTTATATTAGTAATAACTAATACTGCAATAGTACAAGAAATTGAACTTGATGAAATGTTTGTTCTAGAGGATCACAACGTACAATATCCAACCCGAGACTTTTTAATTTCAGGAAATTTAAGTGAAAATATCGAAGCTGTTAACATAATTAACATTCTTAATGTCTGCATAAAAATGATCAATGATATACTGTACATAGGAATACCTGTAAATAATGAGTTGGAGTGATCTAATATTTCTCAAATGAAAAGTTCATACAATTCTAAAAATGTATATAAAAAATGACAGTTGTAGAGACGAATGTATAGTAAACTTTACAATGATTAAATAATCAGATGAAAAATATGATATCCCGCTGGTTTTATTTAATTATTTATATCTTTATTTTCATTGTTGACATGAAATAAATAAGAAATAAATTAACAAATAAAAGGATTTTTACTGTAATCTATTACAATCCAATGTCTAATTAATAAAAATTTGTATATTAATTTTCCGAAAATAAAAGAGAATCAAGAGAGAAATATAACGACTAATAGAGAACTAAGGAGAATAATAGAAATATGAAGAAAATGTAAGAGAATCATAAATGATGATTTCAGGGTCCGAGATAATCAACAGAAATTCAGAACTTCGACTCGGGACAGGTATAGTTCTGAAAATCGAAAGAAAACGCCCAACATTCACTGTCGACAATTGAAAATACGGTGAGGTATACCTCCTAAGTAGCTTCGGGCTAAGCGACGAGCCGTCCAAAGTTGGACTAACGGTTTGTGGAAAATGGAGACATCGTGGAGGAAGTTGTGAGACTGCAATTAACTTAGGAACAACTATGAACAATTCGGATAAGTAAGGGCAATTACGTGTTCGATAAAAGAAAATTACCGGGATGCGGAGATATCGGGCCGAAAAACTTTCGGTAAAAATGATGCCTTTCTTTTGGAAAAAGAGCAAATGAATTACGAGAAGGTCAAGGGAGATTAAACGTGATCGTCGATAAGTCTGTGCACTGGTGAGAAGCGGATTCCTCTCGTGGGAAAGAGAATTTAAGTGGTGAACACAGAGGCGAATGATTTCTCAAGAACTTACGATACGTGAAAAAATGTCTGACTTTTAATCGCTTCGTATTGATTAATTGGATGTAACTTGGTGATATTTTGGTACCTCAAATGGAAACTTCCTTTGATTATGATAATAACTATAGAGATTGAAAAGTACATTGATGAGAAATCAAAATGGATGTTCAATAAATCTTAACACTAAAACTACCAAGTAAGTCAGTGACTCATCTTCAATTTTTTCCAAAAGTTCTCCAAGTTTATAGGATAGGCATTGATCTACAGTGACCTTATAAAATACAGATTATCGAATCGATCATCTTTTCCATTTCTTGATTTCTCTTTTCCCAAAGTACATATTTAATATATTGGAATATAGTGGACTTCACGCCGGTAGTTCTAGTGTTAAATCTCAAAGAGAATTTTGGTGCATAAGAAAAGTTACAAAAAAAATTGATTATTAAAATAACATATTAAAAGTTTCAATGTTCAAACCACATTCTTTCAAAGACTAATTGTAAATTTTAATCCTTTCGAGATTTTAGGTGCACATATATACCATCAACTTCTACCGCGAATTTGCAAATATTATTTGCTCCTAAAATTGCTGCTGATACGCATAATTTTATTATTTTATTAATAGAGGAGATCACAATTTCCAAAAAAAATTATTTCAGAAAAACTAATGGCAAACTAATACAAAAATTGTTCTCCAAAACACCCACACAACCCTAATATAATGTTTTGCTTTTTCTAATTGAATGCCGTCTCGAAAGAATTAAATGAATAAATTTTATGTCCGCTTGTACAAGCTATTCGGCGTCACCCCCTGTAGGGCAGAATTTTAATGTAAAATAATTTTAATATAAAATAAATATATATTTTAAAATGATATTATATTGTATATTATAAAATATATATGTTATATTATAAAATTGTAAAACAAACTTTGTATTTTTCATCAAAATCTCTAAAACTCCACCGCGCGTTTTCTTTTTAAATGGTTTTCTCGATCACGGCGTTCTCACTACTTTCAGGTGAATTTTTCTCTTTCAAGTTGGTCCTTATTACAAAAGAGACATTTTTGTGACAATATTCGGACGTGACGGTTCCACAATCGCGAAATGTTTCGCGAGAAGAACGCAAGGGAGGTGTGCAACGCGTGCGAACAAGTTCCTGCGCAGGTTTTCCGAACGCGGTCTTTTTGTCTTCTGAAAATGGAGAGACGATCCGTTTTTGGCCTTTCCGGCTCTCCAAGGGATAGAAATCGCGATTTCTGACCTCTCTATATCGGATACTCCCACCGTGTCGTAAAAATCTCCCAATTTTCTCAAAAACTGTTCACAAAATACGCACTAATTATCGCCGTCGCGGTGCGAGAAAAAAAGGTAATGAAAAGGAAAAAAAGGAGTCAGAAAGGTAAAATCTGCGATTGAAAAACGGAGAAGAAGAGAGAAGAGAGAAATAAAGGTACAGAGAAATGAAGTAGAATGAAAACGAACGGAGTAAAAAATAGAAATAAATGAAGAGGCTGAAAGAGAGGATAGGGAGAAGGGAGAGTGAGGGTAGATTGGAAAAGGCTGAAGAAGAGAGAGACTAATGAAGAGACTGAAAGAAAAGAGAAGGTGGAGGACAGACTGGAAGACTGACAAGTTTGGAAATTAGAAAGTTCCAAAACGTTTGAAACTTAGTGCAAATATTAGATACTATTAAGTTGAAGATTTTTTGAAAATTCTTTGACACTGTAATAAGGATTATTAGAGACATCGCAACATTTAATTTAACTTTTCTTCTGTATCTCGTACAATTTCATAAATATTCAGGAAAATATAAAAAGTCAAGATATCTTCGCGGTCGTTGCTCCCACCCCTAGGATTCGTATTTCAATATGAAAAGAAAATTATTCCGTTATTAGCATCACGTGAAGCACATTTGTCCAAAGTTTGAAACTTTACAAAATTTTCCAGTCGCTGTATTTCCTTTGCGGGAAAAACAGAGGGAAAAAGAAAGGGACGAAAAAAGAAACGGATTGAGAGCAAAAGGGTACAAAAGAGGTATTGAAAAAAAGCAGAACGAGAGAAACAAACCTAAAACAGAAACAGACGGTAACAGAGAACGTAAACGGAAAAAGAGCGGGAAAATCGAACAGAAAGACAAAGAGTTCACGTGGAAGTGACAAAGACGAAACGACACTGAAAGACACAGTTTCCAAAAAAATGGAGATTAAGCTACTCTCTTCAACGAAGAAAAGAAGCGCGGACGAAGGAAATCGTTCGTCGCAATGGAAGAAGACAAAGGTCGAAAGAAAAGACGAGGAAAATAAGAGTGAAAGGAAATTTTGCAAAATCTGAAGATTAAATCGCCCTCGAAATTGAAGCTTCGCGGGGATTTTTGTTCATTGAAGGCGACGAAGCCGTGCAACGAGAAGCACGATAGACGATAGTGGTTTTATCGCGCGCGGTCGAAGATAAACTTCACTACACCGAGCGTCGGGGGCTCTCTCTCTTTCTCTCTCGCACAATCTCTCTTGTGCACACGACTGGGGGCGTATTCTCCGTTTTTCCTCGTGCACGCACGTGGCACGCGTTGCATCGCCACTCTTCTCTGTCTCTCACACTCCCTCTTTGTCCTTCTCTTTCTATTCCTCACTCTTTCTTTCTCGTTGCTTCATTTTTTTTTTTACAACGAGAAGAGAGGCTAATTGGAAGAGCAGACGCATAAAAATCATTTCGGTTGTATTGTTGGAGAAGTACATTTTATAACGCGTAGATAATAACGGAATATCCTCTACATTTTCTTTTGTAAATTTATACAATTTCCGGGAAAAAACGATGAATTTTCTTCGAACGAAAACACCGACGATAAACATTGAAAATTCACGTTTTTAACGCATGTTATTGACGTCGTTTTAATTTTCGAGATAACGGTATTTACAGTATGAATTTGCATACGTTATGTTTATTGTTACTTCTCCGGATGTTCCCAAAGCGCGATGCTTGCGATCAGCGGGAATTTTCAACGATAACGCGTTTTATATAATAATCTCCGGACGGTTTTCGTTATCGAGGAGAGTATAAATTTTTTTCAGGAAACTAACGAACTCTTTGAGTCGTAAAATAACTCTAACAACAACAATAACGACAACGATAAAAGAGAAGAATGGAAAATGCTTAATGTCCTCGAGTCGAGTACATTTTGTATTTAAAAGTGGGTCTCAAAAAGACGAGTCGGGGAAAGACGTTTTTTGTTGGCCTTACGTAACGTTTTTATGCAAAGCAAGCAATTCGTCGTAGAGAATAAATTCTCGAAATTACTCGTTACATAAAAATGAAATTTCCCTGGCTGGCGTGCTCGTAAAGCTTCGAAAGAAGCGCAAGATAAATTCCCCAGAAAAAGAGGCGCTACCTTTTTTATTTCTCCTTTTTTTATTACACGATATTTATTACGGTGGACGAAAAGAGAAAGAACACGGTGGAGCAACAGAGAGCGAAAAATACGCGAAACAAGGAATCGTGACTTTAAAGTGCAAACTCTCTTCATTACGCGGCAAAAATGTCCGGGGAGAGCGTCGAACGATCCTTTATTCCGCCGAACTCGTTTGCTCTTCGAAAAAGTGCGCGACTCGAATTCACCAAGTGCTCGTCCTCTCTCTGCCGGAAAGCGCGAGAGTATGCCATAACACGGAACCGGCGCTTTTTTTTCTCCTCCCCTTTTTTCCTTTACCTCCATTGTGTCGCGTGGTACCCGGTCGCTGTACTCGACGCGAAGATCAAAGAAGCGCATAATTATGCACAGAGCACAGACTCATTTTCGTAGTTGCCAATTGTACGTTACGCGCTCCACCGCGGCGGAATCACTCTCGCCTCGTTGCTAACTTCGCTCGGCTTTTAATCGCATTACACGCCCCTTTCGACGCTTTCCAAAAGAGGTGAAAAATAAAAAAGGAACGAAATCCTAGAAAAACCATCCGCACGTCGTTATACAATTGTCACATGCAGCATAGATCATTGAACTTTCTTTCTTTGTTTTGTTACATTCCAAAATGCACACGAAAATACACACGAAACTGTAACACCAGACGCGCGAGAGACGAGCAGTAAAGGCGGCACTTTGAAGGTTAAACGAATCGTGCGAGACTTGCCGGTCACGTACGTGGATGACACGAGGTTTGAGGCGATCGAATTACCTGCGCTCGGCCACAACTTCCTCATTGTCTTTCATTTTCGAGAACGGAGACAACGGGCAAACGATACTTAACGAAAAGGGAAAGGGAGAACGCACGAGGGATAAAAGAAACAAACTCTTCCTGGTCACGTTCGAAAGGATGACGTTGTAACAGGTTTGGTTGGATCTCCCAAAGGGTGACTCGGTTCTCCGTGTTTTCGAAATCACTACACGAGACTCGACGGCTGATCATCGATGAACGCGTTTTCCAAATACGTGCGAGTCGTTCGTATTTTCGGTGGGAAACTCGAAAAGAGAAACACGTTGGAGCACGAGAATTGATAGAAAAAAATTCGACGCACGTACCACTGCAACTGTAACGACACACAACACGCAATTATCGCGTACCGAGTTCTTTCCATGCGTTGACCACGTTGCGTCTAGGCGATCGAAGACCGTGGAGAACGGTGGGACCAGTGAAACAGTCCCAAGGATCCATTAAGGATACCAGTCGCGTCTTCGTAGACGCTTCATCGTCGGGTATGAGAGGAACGTCACAATAACAGCAGACGACTACCAACAATAATAAACAACAAGTACGACGTTCGAGGAGGAACGACGACAACGAACAGCCGAAGATTTTCGTAGCGAGGTAGTCAGCGCACGCGGACGTTCGTCGCGGAAATTAAGGAGTCACGTTATAAAACGCAACGACCTACAATGCTACAAATGCCACGGAACCGCCGTGTGTCTCTTCTGTCCTCCTCGTCACCCACCCCCTCGTCGGGAACCCGCCACCGCCGCCGCTACCGCCGCCTCCACCGCCACCGTCGCCACCGGTACAGCCGACTTGCCTCCTTTTCCTCCGTTGGATGTATCCCTCCTCCTTTTGGCTTTTTCCTCCCCTTGGCAGCCCCTTCTTAGGCCGACGGCCTCCCCTCTCCGACTCGGCCTTCACCAACCACCATCCCCCACCTTGCAATAGTCGCGCAGCCCCCTCGTCTAGTACGGCACTGCGATCGCACAGGAACGTAGTCAGACGTTACGCGGGCCTTTTTCTGCCTTTTTATTAGCTTTTCCGTTTCCCTCTCTTAGTCTACTCTATCGGTCTTTGTTTCGTTTTTACTCCTCCCATTCTTCTTTTTCTTTTTCACTTCATTTCTCTGTATCTGATTCTCCCTCTGACTCTCCATATCTTCTCTGTCTGTCTTGCTTTCTTTCTTTCTACTTGTTCGTTACTTGTCGATATTTATTAGGTTTCGCAGTACCTACCTTTCCTTTTGTGCAGGACCGATCTTCGAGGAATTCCTTCCGTTATTCCTGTCAATTGTCGCCAAGTTTAATTTTACTTCCGCGCGTCTGAATCCTCGAGAAGCCATGGAATTCTTCCAGACAGAAGAGCGGACTGCAAGAATTCACGATCGGGTCCAAGTATTCTATATGAGAGACGAGACTCGAAATTGAAGCGTGGAAATTCGAATTCCGTCTTGTTTACGCAAAGCGGTCTTCGCCATTAGCGACATAAGTCGATAAGAAATTCTTGTGCATTCCCTTTCGAGCTCGTTTAATCGATCGTCCGTGTTTTACTTTGGACGAGTGTTTATTTGAAGGATGTAGTGTTTAACGATAAGACACGTTATTGAAAATAGTATAGATGTAATACTTGAAAGTCAAAAGGCAAATTGAAGAACAGTTCGGGAAATGACGAATGAAAATTTCGTTCTAGATACGAGTAATTGGTGGTCGTTTGTTGAATTACTGCTTGCAAGGTTGAAAATAGTAAATAAAGTGTTTCCGTTCCGCCGTTAGAATTTCTAACGATGCGAGGATAGAATTCTTGATGAACGTAGCGTCAGTTTTTTCGTCGCTTTCTACGGGAGAAATTTCACACTTGCCCGAGTACTGGGAAGTACAAATTGAAATCCACCTAGGAGTTTAGAAATAATCACGATGAAGCTTTATGGATCGTCGGCAAACCGTTAACCATTTGTGCTCTGATTTTTATCCAGTCGATCGGAGTTCCTAACTTATGCTAATTCTGCGCGAGCATCGAATGGGCTTTTTTTCTAATGCAACACGAACATAGAAGCTTCCTCCCAGGTACTGATAAAAACATGTGATAAAATATGTTTCAACATTACGAGATAACATGGAGAACTAATTAGTTACATGAGGGTCAGGGACTTGTATACCATGAAATGTAACTGTTCAAACAGAAATCAGTTCAATCATGTTCCCTACGGGCATAAGAGTCCAGGTGATGATATCTTGAGGTCCTAATTGTTTTTTGAAACTGTTCTTACTCAATTAAATTTAGTTTTAATTGATTTGTTTAAATGACATGTAACGTGATGTCAAATACAGTTCACCCAAAGATGACGAAGATATTCAGATCAGTGATTCATTAGGTAATGATTATCATTATAGGGTTTCTTATAAATAAATAGTTGTCATTTTTCATATAAATAATTTAGAGCTACTATAAAGTTCATTTTACCAGTGCAACTTTACTTATTTGATCGATAAAATTTGGTCTTTCAATAAAGAAAATTATGATTTTTAATAATATAAACAATAATATGTAATTACTCCGTATTCTATTTGGCTGACATTTTTCCCCAGTTAGTGCTCTCTTTTATTACAAAATGACAAAACACACGAAAAATTAATATTATATATATTCATATTTTTCTACAAATGCCGTCCATTTATTTACAATATTAACAAATCATTACTTGCACAGATATTTTAATTAAAATACTGATCGTTCACGTTACGTACTGATATTCTATCATAAATACTGACCATTTATTTAAAATATTGACAGTTATTATATTTACAGATATTTTAATTAAAGCACTGGCAATTTTTGTATTAATTAGTGCAAAGCAGATAGTTTAATTAAAATACCGATCACTCCTATATTCCACACTAAAATTTTGTTATAAATACTAATTATTAATTCAAAATACTGAAAAAGAAACTGCTGTGAAAAAAAATTCTGAACCAATAAACTATAACCCAAAAAAAAAAGTCGTGAAGTCATTCAATGTCCACTTGTTTCAACGCATTGCAGAATCCTTCGTTTGTTATCCGCGATATCACTTATTATTCTTTCCACGATTCAATACAACTTACCTCGTGTTGTCATCAGCAGCGTCAACAAGCTCTCAGCACTGATGATGCTTTTACCGGTCATTCGCATTCGCGTATCAGGAAATTAAATTGTCGAATATTGACGCTTCCGGCGTAGAACTGATAAAACGATAATCGCGTAAAATCTGCGAGATTTTATTATATCGTTCGTGTTGTTATTTTAGCGTGAATTCTTCTGTTCTCCACATCATACTCGACACAGACTTCAATCTTTACACCGACACACGTTTACCACGATTGTGCGTCACTCATTTATAATTTATAGTCCACAAAGAATTCAATAAACGATGTTATTTGTAATATGAATAATTATTATACATGTTAACATGTAAAAATTGGCAATACATTTTCCCTGGATTCATTTCGTGCCAATTTAGTGGGGTAATTTTTTATAATCACTATAGACTCAGTAATTCGAAGAATTCTTTGTAATTTCTTAGATACCACGGTGTAGAAGAAATTCAATAAGCAGTTAGAAAGTTATATTATTAACCTATTGCACTTGAAATGCAATCAAAGTTGACATGCAAATTCATTCGTGCAACTCGGAATACAACCATATTTTATATACGCAAAAGTAGAAGAGGAAAAATAATACTCTTCAATTCAAATGTTATGCAAAAGTTTGATAAATAATAGAAAAATCGTGAGAGACAATATTCATAATTATTGACTAGGTGAAAAAAAAAGTAATTCTCCAATATAAAGGATTACAGAGAACATAGTGAAACTTGCAAAGTATGATTATTAATCAATCAATTATTGAGTTCAAGTAACATTTACATTTCGAAATTGTACTAAAAGAAAATAGGGATCCACTCACGGCTCGAATTTTCATTTGCACCTTTTGACTTCACTAATGCACCATAATTCCAACTCGTTATTCTACGTGAATGGGTTTAGCTGTGATAGCTATGGGAAAAGAGGCTTCGCCCCAAATGCTCTGACGTGTACGAATCGTGCGGTAATCACTACGAAATTTCACTCACGTGACTTTTAACATCGTCGCTTTAAAAACTGTCCATTCCCGATAAAGTGACCAAAACTGTCGAAGCCGAAAACGACGAAAAACAAACAGCAGATAACATTAATAAAACCTTCACTGTGTCCCCGGAAGACATACTCGTAGAGTGTCGAAACAGAATATCGTCGAATTAAAAATAAAACGTCAATATTCAAAACACAATTCAACTTTAACATCAAACAAATTCACATCAACATTCTCAACTGACACAGTGAAGGATACGATGCAAATTAATTATGAAATCCCATGAAAAGTGCACCTTAAAGAAAAAGTCTCAAATAAAACGATCACTCGTACGTATAGTCGTCTCAAGAGAGCTTCAATGGTTGAAGATCGGATGTAAAAGGCAAAGAAATTGTAGCAGCGATAAGCTTTGAAAATATTTTTGAAAGGATCGGAATTTTACAAGTAGGCCTTATCGACTCCGTCCCCCTACCGTGACAGAGAAGTACGTAACATCGTTGATAACCTCTAGAGTTGGAACTTCGGTCTCTTCTTCGAGGCGACATAGTTTTTCTGAAAAGTCCGATCGTCCGACCGTCCTTGGAAATTTCTCGTGCCACGCTCTCTACGTCGAGCAATCGAGAGACAAAAAGAAAGAAGAAGACATGGAGAACGAGATGGAGATGGAGGAAGAGAAGAAGAGTCATCAGTTAACGGCAAAAGGGAGAAAGAGTCAGATGAAAACAAGAGAAAGAGAGAGGAGAAACGACGGACAGCGAAAGTTCGTTGCTCGTCCGAGTAATTTGTCAGTGCGAGTGTGCTGATAAGAGGACGAATGTAACGTTACTGGCATTCGACAGAGTCAACGGTACCGAGGACTTCTAACGGCCGATTGGCTGCGTGAAAATGAGAATTCCGGATAAGGAGAGAGAGACGGTCTCGCGTGCGAAACAACCGGGACGAACAATTCAGAACCACCGCGGAACGACTCCCAAGTGGGACTTCTTCCGTTCTAGGTCACCCTCCATCCTACGACATTCGCGCGATGCACTTTTCGATAACGTACGACGATACGACGAGGAATCGATATTCGTGACTGTTGGGAGAAAATTCCTTGATATTCGTCGCGTCGATGTTACAACGAACTTGGGTCGATGGGTTTTGAGTAACAGGTGTATAGAAGTATAGCGATGCGGAAACAAATAAACAAGTTACTGCTGTAATTCCTGCACGTTGTAATTGGATTTGTTTTTCTCGCTTGGGTTTAATGAACGGTTTTTAATTGTCATTGCGGGCATTATCTAGGTCTGACTTGGAACTTGGGACTTATAAACAGTGGGACCAGGTGCGAATTCATTATCTGAATGAATTTTTTTCGCGAGATGTATAGGGTGTAGGAAGGGTGAAGTTTGAATATGTTGAGAGTAATTTGGAAATGTTTACATTAAATTTACATTTAACACTAGAACTATGAAACTTGTCAAAATGGCTGGTACATAATTTTTTTCTAAAGATTCATCAAGTTTATAGAAGAGTCGTAGAATAAATATTCTACGTCCATCTCAGAAAATGTAAATCATACAATCGATCATATTTTCCCGCCAATTGAATCTTCCTTTTTTAACCAGTTAACTGTGTTTGACGAATATACTCGTCATGCGTAATTTTGACGAAAACTAAAATATATTCCTAAATTTCAAAATGGTTGGAATATTTTGAGGCCATGCCGAAATAAAACGAATAACTAAAGAGTATAAATAATTTGAGATAGATTTATGCTCATATCTCGATTTTCGTGGCCCAAATTTCAAAAGAATTTTTGCCACAGTTAACTAGAACTACCAAGGTGATCAAAATGCTTGGTTCGTTAGTTTTTCTAAAAACGTTTAAAGTTTATAGATCTATGGAGTAGATATAGGACGTCCATCTTGTAAAATATAAATTACAGAATTAATCAACTTTTCCACTTTTCGATTCCTAGTTTTTTAAAGTACTTATTTAATATTGTTACTAATTATCGTAACGAAATTGTGTCCCCTATATTTCATATCGATTACGAGAATGTTAACAACGAATTGCAAATGTTTAGATATTGCTTTAATATTGAGAATAGAGTTGTCTTTGTGCAAGAAGTTTGGATTGATTAAATTAGAGACGTTATTTTATAATATCTGAGTTATTTAATTATGAAGCGCCGTTACAATATATTGAAATATAATAGATTTAATGTCGATAGTTCTAGTGTTAAAGTACTTATTTGGTATATTGAAATATGATAGATTTAACGCCGGTAGATCTAGTGTCAAAGGATATGTTATTTTTGACATGAACGAAGTTTTGAATATGGATATTAAAAAATTCTGAGAGCAGTTTATAAGATAAACTGGTTCATAAATTATTTAAAAAATAGGCCATTGAATTAAGAAGGTTACGGAGAACCACTATGCGGTCATGTGTGAAATATAGGATGTTTCTGCGGTAACTTTGCTCTGTACCATTTGAAATTAGAGATGTTTCAAAATATTCATGTACTGATATAATTTATGTTCTCGTAGAAATTTATATCATTGAAATAAATTCACTTTTGTTATTCCTACAGGTCAGTATTCACGATAATCAATGTTCGGCTTTGATTTTCTTTCTGGAGCTTCATCGAGTTTTAAATATGCAGAAGAAGCATTAGAGAGATCTGCCTGATTTATGAAATTGTATTATTGTAATTATTCAAAGGGTAATACTTGAAATTATTGAATTTCCATGAAACAGGACATTGTTTGGAATTCATGTTTTCCCAGTGAAAACTAATTATGAAATTAATTTCTCACAAAATATACCTACTTTATTTAAATATTCATGCATGAAAATTGTTTTTTACAATTCCCGTTATTTCGCAGAATGCGTAATCACATTAGCAACATTCTGCAGTTTTCATTATATGACCACGATAATTGTCGTCAACATTGTTTCCGCTCGAACCGGAAGTACAGGTTTTCGAAGAACTTTGAAGTCATTTTGCGAGTCAATAATGATGCATTATTTCCGACACATTCGGGCGTAAAAAAATTGTATTATATGATAGCTAAAAATTGATTGTTAACGAAAAAAGGAATGGAAGCAAAGAATTAGGCGAAGACACTCATTTTTTTACTATTACAATTATTTTCTCCTTTTTTTATCAATCGAAGGAAATTAATTTGGGAAATTTTCTACCTTTGTTGAATCACTTTTGTTCAATAATGAAAGCTGCTAAATTATTCTTAATTTTGAAAGTCGAAATTACATCGATAGAAAATCAAGTTGCACATGGCATAGTAAAGAATTAAACATATTAGGAGTACCGAAAAGTAATTAACATATTTTTTTGGCTGGCGAAAAACATTTATTTATTAAAGAAATCTTAAATACTAATCAACAAGATAATTTCCATAATTTTCTAACACTTTTTGCCAGTGTAAACGTAGTTGCTCGATTACCTTTTCAAAAAAGTCCTTCGATTTTTTGTTGAAAAATGTTTCCAATTACATTTTCACTTCTCTAATTTTGATTACTTTTCGTTACCCCTAATATATGTTGAAACGGTTGATAAAGTAGCAAGTATTTCGAATTACTTCAAATTTGCCTATGGATAATTTATTTTACATAAAGCATCGCTCGTGAACAAAGAATGTCAAAAATCTTAGAAGTGCCGAATCATTAAATCATTCGCATAAACATAGATTACGTTATATCAAAGTCTGAATGAGTAATGTTGTAAAAGGAAAAAAAATGATAAATTGTTATCACTGACACAGTTTCCTTTATATCTTAACAATTTTCGCTGTATATCGAATGTGTTTGAATTGCAGGCGTAATTTTAAATCGTATTTAATATCCAAGTATATCGTCAAGCATTGCTCACATTCATGAGTTCATGAAATTATTCCATTAACTAAAATTATTAACTCCTTCAAAGTCCGTAGAATTTTCAAGAATGCCTGACTTGAATAATTATCGGCACGAAACTTTGTGATGACAGAATAACTTCGAAGTCTTCAAGAAAGCGGACTGAAATTGTTCGAGATGAAAATTCCAAAACCAAAGAAAGTATCATTTCAATTTTCTACCAAAAAAATTGTTTCCTTTTTTAATCAACACCTTCCAAAGTATCGCTCTACAGTGACTCGCAGATTTACTTTCTACCAACTAATTTTAAGAAAAATCCTTCAAATTATTCCAGTCCAGAAAACACCATAAAGAAAAGCCAGAAAATCTCATGAAATAATGATTTACCATCCTCTTTCTGTACCCATTCTAAAGACACTTTCATGACACTTTCAAACTGTGGCGCGGAAAATGGAATAGCAAAATTTTGAAGTCTTTCAAAAACTATTAACCCCTTGCCGTACAATAACGAGTGACACTCGTGACGTGACAAATGAAATGATAAATTTTGAAGTAATCCAAAAATTATTAAATCAAAAATATCAGTGGGTCACGATAAAATAAAATTAATGCTATGATATCCAATATTGCGTGAAGTCATATACTATATCCGAAATTGAGGACAGATTGTTGTTTCAACAATTAATTGAGAGTTAGTGCACATTCAGTCGCAAGAGAAATGGCACGCCAAGGGGTTAAATTGAAAACGTCAGCCGTGCGAGAAACTGTCTCATTATTTCTACACTATTAATATTACATCCGGTTATATGAATATCAGAAATCGGTGAGAAATTGTGATTTCCGGAATAAATTTTGAGTTATTGCACGCCCAGAAAAAAAGAAATCGTAAGCCCAAGAGTTAAATAGACAATTAACGAAATAAACAATTAATGAAACCCAATACAATTAATGTTTAACAATCAAAGAGAAAACATCGTCCTATTTTTGACCCCGTTCCAACAATAGTATCAGTGAACAAGTTGCTGAACATCTCTAGCGGTGTATCTCTTTGATGCAGGATGTTGATGTTTACTTCCGCTCTCTGGCCGATGACCAACGGGCAAATTGATTTTCCTTCCACAATTGTCAATCTTCCGTAAGAATCTCCATGTGATTTTAGTGAAGAATGACACGTTCAAGGAAAACCATTTTGTATATGCATCCTTGGATTCCTTACTATCTCTTGGAAACGTTTTGGTTGCGATTAATAATCAATGCACTCTCGACAAGCTGACTAGAGGACCGAGACCCACATCTTCGAGAATTTCTCCCTTGCCCTGGATTTCTAAAAATGCACTGATATTTCTGGCGCACGGGATCATCCGATTTTCTAGGTGCTTGCTGATCCAATTAGTCACAGAGACAGACATCCGAATATTTGTGAATGTCATTGCTAAAACTGTATCCTGTGCCGATTGAGTGTCGTAAGATGGGGATATTGAAATGATTTTAGAATCTTTGGATGCGCTCTCAATCGACAGTTGCATCGAAGTAATTTGGCCTCTGTTATTAGATGATCTGTTTGTTCTTTATGATGATGATGATGCGAACTACAGACATTGGGATATTTTAGTGTTTATGGTAGACTTTGTTATATTTTTTTGAAGATTCAGTATCTTTGATACCGTTTGAATTTATTAATTGGGATTACTTAGAGGGTTGCTTTCGTTTTCTTGGTAAAAGAAATCAATTTCTTTGTTTCTGGATGTTGTAGATCAACTTTGTTGGAATGTCTTTACAAATTTTAAGTTACAATTCTTAAAATGTCCAAAGTTGTAAAATTTAAAGCACGGTTGTGTACTTAGCGTCGTGGAATCAAGCAAATTTTAAATGTATTTTTTTAATGCTGTTTTTGTAGCGGGTTGACAAGATTCAATAGTCAAAAGACCGAATCCATCAACTTAAAATTTTAACTGTGCATGGAGAAAAGATCTCTTTATCGTTCAGTCTACAGATAAGGCGAGGAGATGCATACTATTTTTTAATTACCGTAGATTCGAAAATTTTTTTATAGCAGAATAGAAAAATTGGACGTTTGACTTTAGACTATTTATCATTTCTCGGAAAATTACGATTATTTTTATAAAAATTTTTTCCTCATTGTAGGTCGAACGATAACTACATGTGCATAGAATAAAGTCTCTCTAGAATTTGTTATTTCGAACGAACCGGAGGGTGATATAATTGCAACCGTCAATGAAGAAATTGTGTGCACGCCCCTAGTTCACGGCCAATTAAAACAGTATTTTTAAATGTGTCAAATTGAAAAAAAATATACAATAGAACGAA
Organism: Cerceris rybyensis; assembly: GCA_910591515.1. Taxonomy (NCBI): domain Eukaryota; kingdom Metazoa; phylum Arthropoda; class Insecta; order Hymenoptera; family Crabronidae; genus Cerceris; species Cerceris rybyensis. Next base: position 14,194,984 of record OU342795.1, read on the forward strand.
GATATAACTAAAATGCGCAGAAATTTTCAAATTAGATATTGTTATAAATTTTTGTATAAAAAATGTGGTAAAATGTGGGCCTTTCTGGCTAAGAAAATATTAGCTTTCATAGAATTTATTTGCAATTTGACTTTCCCGTGTTTGTCATGCAGATTATCAGCACCCTTGATTTACAAAATATCGATTTGAACTCGTGCCGTGGAGAATAGCACGGAGGACTTGAAATTGTAAAGATAGGCGAGTTTAAAATTTCAACACTACACAAGCAACCCCTTGTCTTACAATATTGAGTGACATCCGTGTCAATGGAGATGAGATGAAGAATTCTGAGGTTTTCCAAAATCTCCTCGTCTTTAAAAATTCAGTGGAACGTTACAGCGTCGATAGATTTCTATGTCGTGAATTTTTATTCGCAAATGTGCAATATAGGTGGAACCACTTGGTAAACTTCGTTTCAGCAGTTTTACGCTTAACAATGGCGCGCACAAGTCAGAAAGGAAATTGTAAGGCAAGGAGTTAAACAATTTTTACATCAGCAGTTTCATGTTAAAATTTACGATATAGGTGAAACTAATTACTAGATCTTTGTCTTGCTCATTTAATGCTTAAGTATGGAACATTTGATTTTGAATTTTTCGCAGAATTTGCGAGGCAAGGGATTAAGGATATTTCAGTTATAGTATAATAAATGTGCGAAGTTATAAAATTTCGAAATAGAAATTCATTTCGCGAGAAAATTCAATTCTGTGAAATATAACTCCAATTTGGGTGGTGAAAATTTAACCCCGCCTGAACACTAGATTTACGGAGCCAATTTGGATCATTCAAAATTTGATTACTATATATATGACATATTGGTTGAATAATTTTTTAATAATAGCTCTTTCAATGAAATTGATTTGAAACTATTTTCTTTGCAAAGTACTTCAATTTTATTGTATGAGTCAAATTGGCTCACTTAAAAAAAATATATCAACATCCGTAAATCTAGTGTTAAATATATCGCATTTCATGTTAGTATCGTCCACTGATTTATATGATTAAAATTTATATAGTTCAAAAATTACTTCCGTATGATTTATACATTTAAAAATTTTACAATTCACCGTGGAACGTAAGGAAAAAATAAGTCAGACCGGTTGGTGGTCTTCTAATTAATTACATAGGCGGAATATATGTACGTGAATGTCAGTGCAGGGACCGCACAAGTGCAGCTTCAATTAATTACCATATAAGAACACAAAAGTGATTTTAATTCCAGGTATGACTCCCAACTCTGGCAATATTTATGTGAACATTAACTACTAATTTATTTATACAAAAAATGACAAACCCTGAAATACACCAGGCAAATGTCGTTTGAATAATTCAACAATTTATAATTTTCCAATGTGAGAAAATTATGGGCATACAAATTTCACCTTCAACAATATCATAGGGGAAGAAAAATAGAGAATCTTTGGATAAATATATAGAATAATATTCTGAAAAAATATAGTTTTATAATCATGTCTATAAAATCCTATATCTCCAGTCCTATAATAAATGATGTTTAAAAGAAGACAAACCTAAGGAGGATTATTACCAAGCTAAAGCTGCAAAAAGAATTACAACTTCCAAGAAATAATAAAATTTGACACCGAAAGAATCCGAGAACTTTCTTTTGCAATTTTTTAACTCCGCCAAATTTAAAGTTGAAGACTTGGAAATACGCCATTTCTATACTTAATCTTTTTTACATTTCTACTTCGGATAAGCACAGCATCTGGAATCATGCACACCGTAAACATCACCATATCCAAAAACTTCAAAAGACAAAAAAAATAGTACACTTTCCATACAAAAAACCATCCCCTAAGATGTCTAAGTGAATGCGTCTAATACTAGAATATCCAATTAAGAACTACATTGAAACCAATAAACGATAATTTTATCCAAAAGCTTCAAGAGCCAAAAAAATAAAACACTTTCTATACAAAAAACCATCCCCTAAGATGTCTAAGCGAACGAGTCTAATACTAAAATATCCAATTAAGAACTACATTAAAACCAATCAACGATAATCTTATCCAAAAGCTACAAGAGTCAAAAAAGCAGTGCACTTACGATACAAAAAACCATCCCTTAAGATATCTGTTCGAATGCGTCTCATACTATAATACCAAATTAAGAACTACGTTGATATCAATGAATGATAATTATATCCAAAAGCTTCAAAAGCCAAAAAAGGTAATACAGTTTCCATCCAGAAAAAGGAACCTCTAAGATATCTAAGCGAACGCGTCTAATACTAGAATATCCGATTAAGAACTCGGTTGAAATCAATGAACGATAATTTTACCCGAAAGCGCGCGACATTTCTCGGTGATTAAGTGTAATTACGAAAATAACCTCCGCTCAACGTTTACGGAGTGGAATCTAAACTGAGACTATTAACGATGGAATCCTGAGCGAGATATTCCACGTTCATAATAATTCGCAGGTCCATGATGCGGGGCTTACGGTACTGAAAAGAGACTTCTGGATTCTCAGAGCGTGCCTGGTAAATAATAATACGTCGTTGCTAATGGAAACCTACTTCGCGTTGGCTTCTCCAGAGTAGGTTTCACGAAAGGGAAAAGTGTGTCATGCACAAAAGCCTTTTCCAAATCGTCTTAAAGCTTTACCGCTATTATTACACCGATGTCAAACGTCACTCGGCAATTCGGGGGTCACATAGCACGTTCCACGGATGGCCCGTTATTTTCGGAAAAAACCACTTGGACTCGAGCGTCAATCTCGAAAGAGATTTTACCGCTGTATTTCCAATGGGTAGCAATAATTCCACTAGCAAATATAATCCCAGCACGCAGAATGAAATCTCCCCTATAGCGTTATTCGCGTGTCATTTTCTTTCGATTTTTTCCATACCAATACGACGAGTCTCGAGCGTGAGAGATCAATTTAAATGGAACGACTCTGACAACATGTAAGAAATAACCAGTAATCGAGAAGAAACAGGTTCGACATAATGTATCCTTCCTCCCCGATATACCGTAAAGTCGAACTCTCCTCGTAGTAGATCATTCTTAGATAGAATCAGATGATTTTTCCTTAAGAAATAAAAAAGCGTACGGTTTTAAGTGCATACACGAGAATGAGACTCGGTGAAAGACAAACAGGCGGCGTTTCGATGGCGAACTGTTTTCTCGAATACAATGGAGTCAATTCGTTCAATTAAGAGCAAGGATACTCTCTCTCGTTGAGCGGGGCTACATGGCATGCTTTACACGAACCTGGAGCTCCCGAAGAGAGAAGACCGTTCCCCTCCGACGCCTCCTCTCTCGGCCCGTCGTCTCAAGCCGGCGTAGACACAACCGGTTTCCGCGGTGTTCACCCGCTTTTTGAGAAAAAATTGAACCAGTTTGTAAAACGAAAAAAGCTCTCCCCACCAGCAAAGAGAGGCCCCTCCTCGCTCCTTCTCTATCCCTTTACTCGGATTGCCGTGGAGGCTCATGGGAACCGAAGCGATTCCAAGCGTTCCGGAATCCGATGCACATCAAATGAAAAAGCCTCCAACGTTGCCAAGATTTTGACTCCCGCCGGCTGGCCCTTTTTTTCTCTCTTTTCTTCTTTTTTTTCTTTTATCTTTTCTGGCGTGCTGCTATTTTTTTTCTCCCTTCTATATAACTCTCTGTCTCTCCATCTTTTTCCCTCAGTCCCTCCACTTTCCAAGAACGATGACTGAGTGCGTTATTAATTACGACTCGACTCGTCGCGAGTACTGTTTTCTTCGAGTGTCTCCATCGTCACGATATCGAAGTAGCAAGAGGAGTACAAGTTTTACGGTACCAAAATGGTCGAGTCCCATCGAAACGAGCGGTAACGCGACGAAGCTTATCCGAGGCGGATTTAAAAACATCGCGATGCTGAATACATTCTAGGGAAGAGCGTCGCTGCAACGTAGGCCGCCTCGAGGCTTCCTGGCAGGGACTATTGATTTTCGAATTGGTTCAAAATTTCCATAATACCACGACGGCTGAGAGGGTACGCTGAAACGCAGGTAGGGGTAGAGGGAGAAAGAGAAAGCGCGAGAGTCAGGGAGAGACGGGTGGGTGGGAGAGGAAGAGAGGAAGAAAAAGAGATAGGCTCGAGGAGAGTAAGAGAGGAAGGGGAGGAAGAAGGAGGGTGGAAGCCGAATGCACGTCAGAGGGTGAGTCGCCACGGCCTCGGACGGTTTCGAACTTGGCAAAGTTCAGCGGCTCAAAAGAGACACCCCGCACCCACTCCACCCTTTCGAGAGCACCCCACCATGATTCACCCTTCTTCCCCTGCCCCTTTCTCGCTTCTCCACGGCTTCTCTCGCCCGTCGACTTCACCCTCTCACTTCTCCCTTCTTGTTCTCTCTTGCTCTTCGTTTCCTCTCATTTCACCCCACCGTGTCTCACTCACTCTCTCTCTCTCTCTCTCTCTAGCCGAATCACGAATACATGCACACACCTTCCGCCTTCCCCTTCCTTTCTGCACCCTCTCTGTCATTTGCCGAGCGCCTCTACACAACATGCGTCTATATAGGTGTAACAACGACGCCGACGACGTAAACGACCGCTCGTTCTTCGTTGCGTTACATCGCGGTGACGATACGAGCTGAGGGTATTACCCTCCTTGTCCCGTTCGGTACCGCCTTCGAAAAGGAGCGATGTTTAATGCGCTCTATCCGAACATCTCGCTGCGAGATATTCGATCCTTCTCCTTGGCCTCTCCCCTTCTTATTCCTTTCTCAATCTATATATACATGTATACAGTCGATGCCGAAGGATCTTATCTGCCGGGCCGCACGCTTTTTATTAATTCCGGATGGAGTCGATATTCATTTGATTGATTCGTTCGGACGGTCTGCAAAACTTGCGGGACGTGGTCCTCGAAAATGTAACGGCGGCCTCGTTTTGGGCGGGATAAAATCGTTTGGAAAGTATCTATTACTTTGGGGTGGAAGATGATAGTATTATTTGATAGGATGGATCATTGTTATTTTGACGCTGGGTGTAGAGCTTTGCAGGAAGGAGTAAGGTGTGAATGTGAGGAGATTCAGTGAATTGAAGTAAACGTATCAATTACGGTTATTTCTCTGCTAACGTGGCTTTGAGATACTCGAGAGAGAGAGAAGTCGAGCGTTTACTGTTCCAGGAGGACAATGGTGTGTAGCGAAGAGGTTGTAGCGAATTTAAGTTAAAAGTGTCAGTTGTCATGCTTCGTTCAGGTGGATTTAAAATACTAGAAATTTGTGAGCTTACTGCGCGAATTGAACAATAGGAAAAAGGAGTAATTTGTTGTATACCGTATAGAAATGTACTTTGAAACTTAAGGTCGAACGGATACCGCAATGCTAAATAGTGAAGTTTTAGAGACTTATAGATAAATTAACACCACAGCTTCTTAGCTTCCGGTTTCTTATATCTTTGAGAAATAAGACTTGTAACAATAAAGAAGGGAGAGGGCGAAGATGACTAAATACCAGAAGTGAACCCTGACCAACGTGATTCAAAGTTCGAAGGTGGCTCTCTAGGAAATACTCGAAAATACTGTAATACTAAGAACACGCAGTCCATTGTAAAATAGATAATATAGATTGGTCATCCAAGAAATTTTCTAAATTGCAGCTAATTTGCATGTATCAATTACTCTTGTTCTCGTTGTTGCACCAAGATTTAAATAACACGCAAGGTGACATTTTAATTCAATGAGAACGATAATTTGGAAATATAATTAATAAACTTACATTAACACATTGAATACCACCGGTATTTCGCTACCTTCCTTATTTCTACTAAAGTGAAACATTTTTTTATTAAAATCATATTTTTTCTAAAGCAGAAAGTCTAAAAGATAGATAAATGTTCAGCACATCTGTATATTTCTAACGCCAATATTTAAATTTTTGAATATGTTAGAAAATTCATAAATATTACAATTTATACGTTATATGATTTCATTGAATTCAATAGCACCTTTCACCGATGACCCCATGACAGTCAACGTGTTAAGGAACAACAGCACAGATAAATAGCACATTACTTTAAAGTCACGAAGTGTTAGAGAAAATGAACACCATAATACATAGTTAATTGGAAATGATCGTCATGACGCTAATAATTTCAAAAATCTACTACTCTTTCGTTATTACTACCACTTCGAAAAAAAGAAAACTGGTAAGTACCGGTTCGAAGCACACAACACAAAAAGATCACAAGCATCGCAGCCTTACAGTAAATTTCGTTACACACGTTGATATACCATCCTTTTATTTCTCACCCATCTACAACCTTCACCATCAGCACCCTCTCTATACTTTCAAATTCCCTTTGCCCTCGATACTTCTAATCCCTCGAACAGAGTAAAAAAAAAAAAGAGAGAGAGAAAAACAACTCTGTCACCGTCGATGCATTTTACTCGCGAATTCGTAAACATTTTTCCTACTCCTCCCTCTGAATACGAAACATCCCCGTAATCCCAACGTCCTTTGACGCCGTCGAACGTATAATTCGCTCGTGAAAACGTTTCGTAAAATCGACACGGCCACTTTGCTCTTCCTCCGGCTAGCCGTGGCCGATTCGCGTGCATTCCCGCAGTTTTCGCGCAAGATCAAAAGCAGTTGGGTGAATTCTGCGATGATCGTTGCCTCGAGCTCTCCAACGAGGCCCACCATGGAGAGAAAGAGGGAATATCGTTCTTCGCCACATCGCGGACAGCATGACGTACGGGCACCCGTCGCATTCCACCCTTTTTACGAATTCCTCTTTTCCCCACTCCCATCTTCCCTTGTCTTTCTTTCCTCCTACTCTCTCGTCTTCTCCTTTCTCTCTTAACCCTTGTGTTCTCCATCTCTCTTCCAGTCATGAGAAAAAAGGGGGAGAAGGGAAAAAGGCGAGAAAGAAACAAAGAGATGCCAGAGGAAGAGAGAAAGAAGAGAGAGCGACGCGAGTCTCTTTGTCCACGATTCTCCGACTTTCGAGGAGGAATTCGAGCTTCGTTGATTCTCACGAGGCACTCGTTTAACGGCTGCCAGGACGGCGCGAACGAGATCCACTTGAAAAGTGCGCGGTAACTCGCCCAAAAGAGGCATGAATCCTCAAGCGCGCCGTGACATGACCTGTCCTAACCTGACGTATCGTACCGTGCACGGCCACCGTGCGCTCTTCTGCACGGCCGCGCTTCTCTTCGAAGAGTAGGACGCCGGCGAACAGAGAAACAGTGACAGAAAGACCCATAGAAAGAGAGAGACACAGAAAGACGCATAGAGAAAGAGAGATAGATGGGCAGAGAGAGAAACCGTTCCTTTTTCACCTTCTTCGCGTGCCACTTTTTCCCAACAGCGATGAAAAACTCACTTCGATATGACGAATGAAATAGTAAAAAACCAATGATTCACTTTCACTTTTCCAACCGTTTTTTTTTTTATTTTCTCCCGCCAATGGTTGTATAACATCTCTCGTGGCTTTTCGATCCCCCTCGTTGCGAGTCCAAGTTGCTCTTCTCGTGGGACAAAGGGAAAAGCTCGACGACTGTCGTCTCGGAATTCTCACTTTGTCTTTAATGTACTAACACTTATGGGGAATTAAAGAGAAGGGATGGTAATAATGGACGGGAGAATTGGCAGATATTTGCGGGTGATTGACTGAGTTTTGATTCTACGTTTTTGTTCGCCATTTTCGGGTGGTCTTCCATGGGGTGGAATGGAATGTTTCTTTTACTTTCTATTTTCTTGGTTTTACATAATGTTGCTTGAGCGTGGATAAATGAGGATGTTTTTTTAATGGAAATTTTTGTGGTGGAATTGTTGTAATTTTTCAGAGTTTACTATACTTTGAGATTATTGTTTCGTGTGAAAAATAGGTGGAGAAGATGGAATTACAAATTTTCGTAGAAGCTTTCGTGAATTTAAATATTCCTTGAAGGCAATTATCTATCGTATTCGAGCATCCCTTATTCATAAATTAAGATATTCGAAAGATCTACCAGGGATTAGATTAGCAATTTCTTTTTGATCTGCCGTCTTCTTCCCGAAAAAGATGTACAAAAACGGGTTCCGTTCAATAATCGTAAATCACAATCATTACATTTCAGTACTTCGAGCGTTAAAAGATATTTCGAACTATTTGTTGTAACATCCGTTTGTTGATTTTTAATATTGTTCAAACTTTTCAGCACATTGTTGCGAGTATTGTCCAAAGGGTTGGTGCTCATCGTCCCCTAAATTTGCCCTGGGCCAAAAAAGCCCCCTTAAATCCCTTTAATGCCCACCAATGGGTGGTATCGATCTCTATCCACTAGTTTAAACTCTTAACCGTTGAAAATAAACTGATTCTTTCAATTGCACAATATCTAAAATATTGTTGAACTGAAAGACAGTTGAAAATAAATTGAAACTTAATGTCAGTTAAAGTTAAGTTAAAGCTTGACTGATTGTGAGACTTAAAAACTGCATTATCAAATTGATACCTAATAAAAGATTTAAAAAATGTATTATCTCTTTCATAATAACTTTCAATTTCATAGATTACTTCTACGATACTCCAAATTATGAAACACCGTGTAGATAGTAGAAACAATGATGTGATAAGCCGACTCGTTCACAAATCGACAACCATAAATACATTATGCTTCGAAGCGTTTCATAAAAAAAAGGATCGAAAAACTCATTTTCTTTCTACGTTGCATCAATTTGCAACTTATTTCTAATAATAAATTCATATTCGTTACAACCTCTTTGGATTCTGTACGTAAGATATCTTTGGCAGCCCTCACGGAATTTTCCCGCCTACTGCACATTCTGTAATTAATAACATAATTACAGGCATTAAAATTATATTGCAACACTGATAACATAAATACTATTGTAATCCATTCGCGATATTATCTTCATGGCTAACTTTTTTACGTGGCGGAATAAAAACTACGTACAAATAATGCTCATCGTAATAATAAATGTACAAAGTAGATACCGCTTATAATGAAACCCCGTGAGCAAAGTGTTGGTAATCTGTCGGGACGCTATGTAATTATCTCAAAAGTCAGTTCACCATGAACAAGAGAGAGAATGAGACGATTAAGTATCGGACTTCTACGAGCGCTTCGAAAACTGACTCCGGAATTTTCAAGTTTTGGGGTTAAATTACACGAAATATTTCAAAAGCTTGATACAAATGAATCGTAAAGGGAATTTGCAAAATGATAATTTTTTAATGTTTTATTTATTTTAAAAATTTTAATGTTTCGATAGAATATGTTAAATCTGTAGAACCGGAATACAGTAGAATCTACCGGATTTTAATCTGTCTTCTATATATATAAAGCTCAAATACCACTGACTGACTGACTGACTCATTTACTCACTCATCACGAAATCACAAAAACCACAGAACAGATTGCAATGTAATTTGGAACATACTTTCCCCTTGGGTCTTAGGTGCTCACTAAGAAAGAGTTTTGAAAAATTCGAAATTTTAGGGGTGGTTTTGGGGGGTTAAAGTATGGGCCAAACTCATCAACGCAGAGCCGAAACTACTTGACCTAGAAACTTGAAATTTTGAACGAGCGTTCTTCTAGGGTATAAGCACCCACTAAGAAAGGAGTTTTCAAAATTTGAAATTTTAAGGTTTTTTTTTTAGTTTCGAAGCACGTAAAATATTGCAGGTTTTAAATGATTAAATATATATTTTCGAATATGGATTATCAACGTTAAACTTAACTATTACTAATTTAAATAGTCCTTAATCCTAATGATATTAAACCGTAGCGAAGCACGGGTACTTTCAGCTAGTTAATTATAAGACAAGAATATACGGATACCCCCTTTAACACCAAATTTTTGAAGGGCTATGGTAGGTAAGGAGGTATAGACGCTCGGACTTGTAATCGATTCGTGCAAGTTCTAATTTCTCATCACCTCTGGGAAATTTTATCTAAATTATTACTTATCACACGATAACTTCAGTGCTTTGGAACTCTCCTAAAACAGTATGTCTCTAAGGGAAATGACTATAGTAGTTGAAGATGATACAGTGCAAGTGGAAACAAAAACAACATCAAGGGTTAAAACAATCAATAGGCCTGAGATTAAATCTCGCGTTATCAGTGGAAAATTTTATCTAAATTATTACTTAACATAGCATAACTTCGGTGCTTTGAAATTCATTTAAAACACTATGCTCCTAAGGAAAATTACTATAGCGATTGAAGCTGATAAAATACAAGTAGAAACTAACACAAAATCAGGGAATATGGTGCGCCAAGAGGTGAAGGATCAAATTCGCAATCAGTAGGCCTGATTGTGAGTTCAAATCCTCCATCAACACTGGGAAATGTGTCCTATTTTATGTATACAATAGTTTCGGAGGTCCAACACCTACCTAAAACAGTACGTTCTAAGGGGAAATGTCCATAGCATTGGACCAAGTTTTTTTTTATTTCGCCCTTTTGACGTCTTTGACTTTCGATTCACCGAGACATTTTGCCGAATATTAATCCGGCATAATCTCTATTATTTATGTTACACATCAACGCTGTATTTCTTTTCATTGAGAAGATTGAGAACTCTTTTGTTTGCAATGCTCAAAAATTTTGATAAATTATGTAAGTTTGGAACTTAGATATACTGGGTGCATGAACACGTTTATATTTCGTCCAACCCTGGACATGAATACACACAAACAGCATCGAAAAGGTTAATAAGTATCTATAAAATGAGTAATTATTTTAAAAGTCTATTAGCCACATGTATTATTGGCTTGTTTTATAGTTTGACTTTGACTACCGTATCATAAATTAATAAATTCTATGGCATGAAACGAATCATATAAAACACATATAGGGTGTGGCGGAATAACGGTTTGTACAAGTTGTTCCGTCGCACCCCGTATGAAATGTAGTTATTTTACCTATCACCTACAGTTTTAGATGAATTTCTAAATGCCACGGTACGATATGCAAATTATGCAGGAGATATTTTCTAGAGCTTATGGAGATTTGATTTCAAACTCCCAAGTAGAGACTCTGAGTTTTAAAAGAGGTGGACTCACACAACAATTCCCGTTCTTCTCATAACAATAATATTAGGGGTACCGAAAAGTAATCAAAATTCTTTTTTGCTGGCAAAAAACATTGATTTATTAAAGAAATCTTAAATACTAATCAACAAAATAAATTCCATAATTTTCTAATACTTTTTGCCAGCGCTAAAGTAGTTCGATTCCCTTTTTAAAAAAGTCCTTCGGTTTTTCTTGTTGAAAAACGTTTCCAATTACATTTTCACTTCTACAATTTTGAGTTACTTTTCGGTACCCCTAATATCAGGCAAAATCCCCAAAATAGTCAATTTTACCTTAAGTTCATTTCCTTTTCACAAATTTCCCCAGGCATTAAACCGCAAAACACATTAATTTCTTTGAAACATGTACTTTTTTTTCAAAAATAAGTCTAATCTCCCTAAACCACTCACTCTTAAAAAAGTATACTCTTTTATACATTTCAACAATGCCAAAACCTATAAAAATATAATTCTAGAGCAAAGTGTAAATCTATTTAAAATAAATGCAAAATAAATAAACACTACAGGGAGGATATTCCATCGCATAATCCTTTCCCTCAATACTACAATAGAACATTCGAACACCAAGGAATTCAAACATCAGAACAAGTAGATCCCTCGACGAAAGATTCTACTCCATATTCAAAACTAACGAACACCCCTGAACTTCCCGTAGAACTTAAATTCAGTGAACTTCAGACATTTGCAATTAAAAATGAAGAATAACACTCACCGAATGTCATTGTTCCTATACAGGCAGAGTTTGAAAATGAATAATAACTACTACATTCGTCTGATTTCACGGCTAAGCGTTAGGATTGAAATAAAACCCATAAATGTTACATTAACACTGTCTTTCGCCGGTAACCCGTTCCGACATACGAAATTCGATGCAGTTGAATTCTAAACCGCATCGTTTCGTCATCGTTAACGATGAAGCAAATTGGTTTGCTCGCAATTAAACTTATTTATCGCCGGTGAATGTAAGAGCTGACCGTAATTTCGTTTACCATAAGGTTCTTAACGGCATTTTTCAGAGCGTTATGAATAGAGAATTGTATGTTAGTTAGGGGAGATATTACGAAGGTGGATCACACGTGTAAGTAGTTTTCAAACTCGTTAACGGGAGAATAAAATGAGTGTGACGGGAGAACGGTGTAAAAAATACATACACGCTCGTCTCGAGCGAGGAGACTTTTTCTCACGTTCTTTTTTTCCTGTTCCTTCCTTTTCTCTATAAAGGTTTTGCATAAACGATGGGGCGCTTTTCAAAAGTAAAAAGGGAAACATCGCATTATGAGGGGTATATTTATGGACCATCCGATTCCGTCGCCTGACAATTCTCTAGTTTCATGGAAGTATAAACGTCTCGTTTGTTGTTGTCTTTTTTTTTCTTTTTTATACGCTTCAAGAGAAACTGGCGCATTTTCATTACAATTTCATCGAAACGATTCTACTGTCGTTAGAAGTACGATAGAATGGGATTTCGTTGAACTTTTCATATTTTCGATTAGCCCGCAGCTTTTCGACAGATTCTGTTTTCACGAGGTAAAAGAATGAAATCCTGGTATTATGTCGTTCTGTTTTATCACATGGGTATTTATAATGTTATGTAAATACACGTGGATTTCTCTCGTCATAAATGTAATTAAAATATTAACTTTCCGTGCGAATTTCAACTACTGAAATAGCGACATTTTTACGGGTTTCTTAGATTGATATTCTATGTTTAATTTTTTTCAGGTAGAATTTACGTGAAATTGCAGTTTTGAATAATTAAGGAACGTAATAAAGTATTTGGAATTTAATCGGAATATAATCGGATCTACCAAGCAAAGATTATAGTAAGGTATAGTCAGACCAATTAAGCCAAATCTACTGAGTTAAGCTATCAATACAGACAAATCTACTGAAGTAGATTATCAACAAAGCCAAATCTACCAAGACAAACCACCATGTGGACTACAAAGGGAATCGGATTAACTGTTATATAATTTCACGAAAAACTTGTTTATCCCTTAGCTTACAACAACGTGCGGCACTGGTAAATGGAATACGAAATATTGAAATCTTTTAAAAATTATTAAATTGAAAATATCGGTCATAACAAAATGGTCAAATTATTTCTACAGCATTAATATTGCGTTCAGTTACATGAAGTATCAGAAAATCAGTGGCAACCCGAGTCGAAATATTGAGCCTTATTTGAACCTTTTACTACTCAACATTTAGGAATTAAAAGTACAAAAATAGGAGTATCATTTTACTGAGAAGGAGTGACAGGTTTAAATTAGGAGTTTTAGTATTAAAAAGTATCATAGTAGGTTCAAAGAGGAGTAAATACCATGAAAATAGGTTCAATATTTCGACTGGGGAACTTTTGAATTTAGGAATTAATTCTGAGCTATTGCAGTCGAAGTCACAAAGGAAATCGTAGCTTAAAGGGTTAAACTCCTAACGTGTGCACTTCTTTTCATTTTCTTTATCCACCTCACTAAGCTTGAAGATCTAAATCAATTTCGTTTCTTGCTTTGCATCTTTTCTTTCATACTTATCTATTACAATTAAATGGATTAATATCGAACAATTAACGTACGACAAGAATTCCCTTGATTTGTAAAATCCTAAATTAAATTGCGACAGAAACAAATAGAAATATAATATCGCTAAATTAATAAAAATTGGTTGTAACTTTATACTTTAATTCTTTATATTTTTTTAACTTCGCGGGTACTCTTGCAGCAAAGTAACCAGGAGGAAAGTCCGTAAACAACACTTGTGTTAATTACTAAAAGTAGTAACATAAAGACGCATTAAAAGTGCTCGTAATAAAACGTCTTACGGGATTCTAATTCTCATACGAGTTCAGAAACCCCGTGGGAGTCTGCAGACCCTTGGTTTAATGTTAAGAACTACCACTGATTAATGTGGTACACTTAAACTCCTTAATTAATTACCTTGACGTACACAAAAATAAATTGATCAAATAGATCTTTCAAATATTAAAAATAATCACGACATACAAAAAATACTGAAGTCCTGCTTGAAAAATTCTGCAAACATTACTAAGAACAAAGGACTTCTTCTTAATTGCTAAAATTCGCACTGTGATTAAGACATTGACTGCCATGGGGTTCACCGGTGACTGGCACTATTGAAATCGATGAAATTTCATGTAATGCTTAAATTGCAATATTTATGAGTTTTCTAACATATTGAAAATTTCAATATTGGCCTCAGAAAGATAAAGGTCTGTCGAATATCCATCTATCAATGTCTTTAACCCTTTGCGGTCCGAATTAATTTGTTAATTTTATTCTGAGCAAAGTAAAATTAATTTCCCAACATTCTCTATTATTGGTTATTCATTTTTTTGAATGATATTAATAACTACAGATACTAACCGGTATTTAGGTGAAATTACAAAATTATTAAGAAATTAAGTAAAAAGTAATTAAAGTTAATATTAATTTGTCAGAAAATATAATCATGTAAATAGCTCTGTCGAGTACTGCTGGACATAGGACCGCAAAGGGTTAAAGTTTCTGCTCTATAAAGATGTAATTTTGATAGAAAAAGTTTCACTTCAGTAGAAATGACGAAACTATTGAAAAACCGTTGGTATTCAATATATTAGTGATCTTTATATAATACTAAAACTATTCGTCTTAAATGAAAAAGTCCAAGCACTAAAACCATCAAGAGAATAAAACGTCTGGTTTTTAATTGTGAAAATTGCTTGACAATCCTTACTTGGCTAATGATCATATCTCGCAGGTATTTATGGCGTTTGTTTGGAACGGGAAGTCTTTTATAGCGTGTATATACGTTTGTTCGTTTCTAACGGTAGATGTTGGAGATCGTATATATACGAGAAGCTACTTTTTCGTAGAGAATACGGGATATTCCATCAACTATGTCCGTTTCAGATACCTCCGTTATTCCAGGTAATGAGCGAAAACATTATTTACAGGAATTGCATGAAAAAAAGACACTGACATAGTGGCAATACATAGTTTCTTCACTGATAACATCGCAGAAGAGTTTATTCAGCCATATCTTGTTTTTCATATAGAATGTGCAAATTTTCTGTAAATTTAAACGTAAAATTACTAAATTGCAGCTATCTACAGATCATCATTCTCGAAACATTAAGGAGCCAATTTGGCTCGTTGAAAATTATACTACTATGAATATAATATATTGGTTGGTTAATTTTTTAATAATAAATCATTCATTTAAATTTATTTGGAACTACTTTCTTTGGAAAAAACATCAACTTTCTTGTATGAGTCAAACTGGCTCACTTCAAAAAAATAGGTATATCAACATCCGTAAATATAGTGTTAAAAAGAAAGATGTTGCAAACTATCTTCAACACGTCAAATGCAAAGAATATTTATTATTTTAGACACTTCTCAAAACAATGCTATCTTAAATTTCACAATAGATCTGAAAATTTTTTTCTGGTCAATACAAAATTTTCATTGCGACCAAAAATTACATACACTTCGTATAGAAAGCTAAAGAAAGAAATGGGAATATTTAAATTTAACTTGAAAATGCAACTGCAAACATGACGATTGTTCATCTTGTTTAACATAAGAATACTACAAGTGAACGTAAAAATACAACTACCAATTTAAAAAGAAACGTTTCAATTCAATGATGTTGTTGGACACAGTAAAGTAACAATACAACGTAAATTCACGAAAAACATTTCAAATCCGCTAAGAACCCCTGGTCTCTGTTATCAAGTCCAACAAGAAAAATCTAAACCCCGTGCGTACGTGTCGCAACAGCGATACACATGTAATTCCGACGATTGCAGACGCAATGCAACTCTACCGTTACTCCGGTGCAAGCGCAAAAAGAAGAACTTCCGTTAGCCTCTAATGCACAAATAAAAGATACAACTACAAATCCGCATCGTGGACTTTTATCACGCACTTTTGCATCGCTATTAAACATTCGCTTTATGAATTTTCTTATAACTTACAATTCATTACGAACATCACAAAAAATCCACAGCCGGACTTCGTAACGCGGAGGATAATAAAACACAGAAACGATTGCCAGTCACGGTTTAAATCGCCAGTCGATATATATCAGATTGCGATGTGTTTTATCGGATCGCGACCGCCGAGAGAGGTCTTCCGCGTCAGGCAAATAGTTTCACCGATCTAAATTGGATAAATCTCAGGCAATGTTCGAGCGACTAACGAAGTCTGATCCGATCGAGTACAATCGCGCATGAATTGTGCGTGTCTCGTTGCCTGGATTATTAGCCAGTATACTTCCTGAAATTTCACTTTCACCGAATTTTATTCGACCTAGGATAAAGGGCAAGGATCCTGGAAGGTCAAAAATAATAGTAATAATTGATTTCTCGGAGGATCGAAAGAATAGATTCTCTCTGTTTAACCCCTTGTTCTACGATTTTTTTTGTGACTGCGTCTGCTATACTTCAGAATTTAACCCTTTAGGTGCCGAGCAAAAAAATTAATTGAATTAATGACAAATGTTATTGCGAATAAAAAGAATTGTCATTTGGTGATAGTTTCATATAGAACACGGAATATAGAGCATACATAAACTGTGTATTTAGAGTTGTCTGTCATAAAATTACTGACGTTGCATAGAAAACTGAGTATTAACGTTTCGATACCAACTGTCAGAACTATTTTAGCACTAAAAGGGTTAAATCCTAAAATAAAAGTTGAGCAGAGATTCTTGATACATCATATAAGTTAATGTGATACTAATATTATAGAAATAATATTGTATCCTCGGGTTTCATTAACACGTTCGCGGACGTGAATCCTATATTGCATTGTCATAGTGATGCAAAATGACATGGATGCTATAGGATTCAAATTTTAAAGCCAGTTTTTATTCATTTAATTTTATACAACCTTAAGATTTTGTAATTAACCCTAGATCACTAACCTTATTTTTCGACGCTTAACACTAACCTTCGTCTCTTCGACTAGGGTGTTTACAAAAGGGGTTAAAGGGTATTTTTTTCTATTATTAAAGATAGGTATTTATTTATTACGATAACGTTAACTAATATGGTATACTTATTAAATCCGTGTCGTCGAATCGACGAAGGTTAGTGATCTAGGGTTAATATACCTTACAAGATAATGACCAACTGATTCATCGCCCTGTCTATTTTTGCAATTCACTGAAATTTTTACTGTCCGTGAACGTGTTAAAATTTGATAGGTTTTGCAAGATTTGAAAATTTCCTATGTCATTTATCTCATCGCGAGTGTCACTCGTTGTAGGGTAAGGGTTGAACTCAACCTTAAAACCCAAAACTTCAACGTTGAACGGTGGTGCTTGCAGAATAACATCCAGTTTCTTCGAAATCGGGAGATTTTCCCAAGCCCGAAGGCCAGCTCCTTTTTTTTGTCCTTTGCGAAATTCCTGAGAAACGGCAAGAAAGGGCGTAGCTCAGTTTTCTCTCTCTCTTTCGGTCTCTCTGCTTACCTCTCTGTTGTCTCGTGATTCCAGAGGAGGCTATCCGGCAAAAAAGCGAAAGGAGAAGAGATCTCAGGAGCAACACGGGATAGTCCACAGGTAGGTGCATCGAAATCGAGAGGGGTGACTGGTCGGAAAAGAAATACACGATGGCGCGTTAAGGCAGAACTGCGGAGGTCGTGCTGCTCCTCGTGGATGCTCTTCCAGCGAGCTAACCCTATGTATAAAGGAGGAGAGGAGGAGGATCTGACCGAGCGAGCCCGAATTGAAGTCTTTGGAAAAGAAGAAGCCGAGGAACGAAAGGAAAGACGAAGAAGAGAGAGAGAGAGAGAGAGAGAGAGAGGGAAAAGAAGGATGGTATATCGACGAGGGAGTAGAAGCAGGTCCGCTTCGTCTTCTCATTGCGATCGAGACGCGATCCCGGCTTAGAGCCAGAGGGATCGAGAAAAAGGAAGGAGAGAATTAAAAAACCATAAAAGTACCGTCTATACTAACCAGTTGGAAACGTAAGACAATGCTGGCGCGTCGTTAGAGTTCTCCGTTGCGACCTGAAAGAGCGTTGAATACTAAACCCTGGATGGATGACGTGGGTTAACGATATCGTCGTTGCAAATAATGGAAAGGAATTCTTACGGAAGAAGCTTGTAACGTGGGAAGGACGTTTTGTAGGATTAGGATTTCAAATGTAGAATTTTCTTTGAGCTACAAATACTTTTAAATCTCTTGGCCTAAAATTTTGTTTCTGTTGTGTAAAATTTTGTTGACTGATCAGAATTTAATTGCTAAAATCAAAATTGATCGGTGATTTAACGTAACATTAATGGCAGAGAAAAATTATTTTTCGCGTCGCGTCACATTAATATTTTCAATTTATTAGGTTTTGGAAAACGTGAAAGTTTCCTATTCCATCTACCTCAGTCAAGTCAAGGTTTGGCTCGACAGAGCCGTTTCTCGAGCTGCGCCGCCTCCTTCACCTACACATACAGCCGAGATGTCACTGATTCACAGGCACACCGGTGGCGTTACGGTCGTGCCTACTGGTACAAGCGTGGTAGCATGTGGCGGTATATTGGGGCGACGTTTATATTTTAAAAATTTTGCGACAGCAAAATGCAAACTTGTTCGCCTCAAAGAATGTAGAATAATGTAAGAAGTTATTGGGGCGATACATTGTACAATGTTGTGTTGTCTTTTAACAGTAAAGAGGTAATATAGGTTTCCACATTACCTATGGAAATATGCAAATGCACTCTTTGTTACAAAGTTATCTTCTGAAAATCTATTCCACTGTATCAATGTCCTTTTCCGCTGAATCGTTGTCGAGAAATCGCATTAAAATATAAATGAAGAAAATGTTTTCTAACAATCATACAGATGACAGAAACAAAATTGACAATACTTTGGCATTTTATTGCAAAACAACATTGAAATTAAACGAGGCAGAACCACTCTTTGTTACTAAGAGCTTCTTATAATTAATTATGTTTTAATTGGTATATTAGAACTTTGCGTCGAGCATTTTGAGACGAATAAAGTTACTGAAAACATTTAAGACAACTGCGGCGGCAACAATGTGTTCTTTTACGCTGGGAAACCTAGCGTTCTATTATCGTGTAGTTACTTTTAACAATTTGCGCTAATAATTGATTTACAACTATTGGTGCTGGAACACAATACTATATTTAGTCGTAATGCATAACGTAGTGGTTAATTTCGGTAAAATCGTCGCCAGAAGCCCAAAAATATTAAAATATATTAATTGTACTTTATTTAACACATATTCGAGCATACTTTTTCACTAACAATACTTTTGTATTACCCTACATGCGATATAGTGCGGTGTGAAATTGTATTTCGACAAATAACCTTTATCGACGTGCCACGCACGACGTTCTGATCTCCGCGACTGACGCGCAAGGCACGACTTTTCAGCGCGACTGATTGACTACGAATGTCGCCCCGAATACGCCTGTGCTCATGCCAATAGGTCCGCTACTATTAAGGGGAGGCAAAGTCAATCAGCGAGCTCTCGAGTGTATAGGAAGGAGTAGCAGGCGGAGCAGCTCGAGAAACGGCTCTGTCGAGCCAAACCTTGACTTGACTGATCTACCTTGTCACGAGTGTCGCTCGTTATTGTAGGACAAATGGTTAAAAGTGAAAAAATATAAAGATTTTTAGTGTACTGTAGGAAATTTTAATATCTACAGAGTTCAGATAATTTAACATGATGAAAGTCATTTTTTCGTTGAATGGAATTTAAAGCTGAGAACAAAGTTAGTTTTTTTAAGATAGAAATTTTAATCTCAGGATGCAATTCGACTGAGAAATTTTGAAATGAATGTACTTTGGATAAATTCAAATTGGTACTTGTGAATATAATTAGCTCTTGTTGACGGAAAAATGTAACGTAAACTTAAGAGGATTTGATACATTTTGCTACTACAATTGCTGCAAGTATTTCTATCTACTTTATTCGCACTCCGAATTATATTCTTCTTTCTTGCATTCGACACGATATGAATAATACGACTTCTGTAAAATAGTATAATGCAGAAATTAGAAAGTAACACTATAAGAGTTGCATATCTGGGAAAATGTTAATTTCGGCGCACTGTAGCTTGGATTACATTCAAGAAAACTGAATATTTTACTTGAAAAAATGGAATTGACCTTCAAATCTCCTCTGCGTCTTTGCCTACGAATTATATTCACCGTGTTGCAATATACGAGGGTGTAGTAGAACAATTTGTGCAGTGTAAACGTGACGAGTGGTGAATTGGCAATTAATGCGTACAAATGTTACGTTTGAACGTGTATTTTACTTTTCCCCGGTGACCAAGGGATTTTTTTCATTAAATATTCACAGAAAATATTGTGAGCTGAATTTCTAAGAGAAAATAGGAGAAATTAATGTAGGAAAATTTCAAAATTTTATGACTTCAAAAATTCTAAGGAGAGTTCTGACTATTTTCTATTTTATTATTTTACAATAAACATTATTATTTGCAAGTGAAACTTCTTTCTGCACGTTTGCAAAAATATAATATAGTTGATTAGCGCGGTACATTCTCTTACATTTGGAAGAAACGAGTTTAACTTTAACCAGGAACTTCGCACTAAACAGATTTCTTACTCCATCAAAATTTGTAAGTGAAGTTTCAACTTCGACTGTTACGTCGAGGTATATTAATGATCTTGAAAATACGGTAAATTAGAAATTTCTAATTTTCATTCAACTTGCATCGCACGGGCGCATATTGCAGTAATATGAAGTTTTGTAAAAAAAATCAGTAATGTAACGGTTCAACGTTAATAACAAACCCATGAACTCATGTTCAGTGTTACACGCAATGGCAAAGGTGTCAATATCTTCGCTGGAATTTCATCACTAAAATTCCATCATTTATAATTCTAAAACATTGACCCCATGACATCACCGCAGCCTAAAAACTTCTAACTCCAAAGCCGATACTTCCTAGCGCATGTTATTTCTTACTTAACTTCTTTCACATACAAGCGTCTCATTCCCATTACTTTCCTCAAATTATACTTCATACAAATTTCCTAAATACACCTAACTAATCTATATGCAAATAACACGTACCAAATTGAATCACATACAATCATATTTGCCATGTGCGAATAATTAGCGAATAATTCAAGAAACAACTAGAATATGCAGTAGGATTCGATTGATATAAAGTTACGGAGGATAAGGACAGAATTTCTATGAATAATGCGTAAGCGTGGATAAAACTAAATGGTGGATTTTGTCAGAATCCCTAATGATTTTAAATAAATAACAATAACACTCACACGCTAATAAATAGTATATATAATGAGTAATATGGAATAAATAGAATACAAAATATTGAATAACTAAATAATCTAAGGTATCTAATTTTATCTAAAAAAAGGTTGTGTATCTAAATGTTTCTCTAAAACTGAACTGTAAAGTAACTATGCATCGTGAGACGCAACCTTTTGAGATGACGATCTCCCCACTTCTTTTTTACGTCACGCATCTCTATGGGGAGACGTCTATCCATGGTTATTATATCACAAATATGACAAAAAAGCACAAAGACAAAGCCCAAAAAGGTAAGCACAACGGTAATACAGATTTTACTCTGCTCTTCGACCAATTGCACTAACAGTAGCGTCAAGATTCAGCCGGCAATTTATTTTCCTGGTACATGAATGCGAATGACCGGCAGAAGCTTGTGAACACGAGCATCATCAATGTTAAGAGCATCTTAACACAGACTGATGAGAATATGAGGTTAGTTGTATGCAGCTGTCACTGCACTCGGTATCGTCGAAGCAATAGCACGAGAAACGTTCCATTGCAGCATTGCGATACACAGCAGCTAACTGGCTACAGTGACTGTACTCCGGCGAGACACATTTAACGTAGGACCATTTCGAATATTGGTTACAAAGTGTCCTATCGTCCCAGCAACTGTGAACGCGTTACATGATTTATACGAGAAGAAGCGAGAAAGGGGGGCAAAAAAAGCCAGTCCAACAGGAAGTGGTACGCGAGAATAAAAAAAAAAGGAGCTTGCAATCGCGCGGTAAAAGAGAAATAGTTTTCATCTCGTGAATGTAAACAGGAAATAAATGTCCCAGGGCAGATTTCGTGGTTGTCACAGGTATCGGTAGAATTTTATCGATACTCCACGACGATCTGGTGGAGGTAGTAATCTTAATGTAATGATCTCTGGTTGGTTTAACTACATTCTCAGCGAGTGTAACGAGAGAAACAAGAAACGAAGGAGCAAACCGAAGAAAAGGAGAACGAGGGACCGTTGGTTAAACGAAGAAGGAAGAACAAAGGGAGAGGAGAAAGATTCCGGGACGAGAATGCAAGAAAGAGATAAATAAGGGGAGACGAAGAGAAGCAAAGAAAAGATAAAACGAAGAGAAGTGGAGGTAAACGGAGGGTTGCAGAGAGGGGACAGGGAGAGAGGCGAAGCTTAAGACGCGGGGGACGCAAGTACGAAAAACGATGCCAACAGTAGAGACTCTGACTATTCGCGCGTGGGTACGAACGTACATATTTGTCTGTGACATGACGTAGATGTTCGTACACATACGTTAAGGAGAGCCCCACGTGCACACAGATTTCGGAGCCTGTCTGGATCCGACTGGTCGGCTGCACGTTTTTCGAAATACAGGAAAGTTATGAAATATCGTGAGCGCCGTGAAACTTTTAATGCGAGGTCCGGTAGCTTGCTTGCCTTCCTCTCTTTCTCTTCGTCTCTGTCTCTCGCTGTACATATATATATATGAACCTATGTATATATGTGCGGATATACATATAATGTACTATATATACACATCTATATATATAAATTTATATATATATAGGATACACCTGCCCGTACAACCAAGCCCGCCGGTGTGGCATGGGGTGGCGCAGCCAACTTTTTTATTAAAAAAGTTTTTCGAAATAAAAATCAGACCCGCGCTAGAGGGAAGGGGCACGGAGTAAGGGGGAGATATTCACGCTCCAGCATATACAGCAACGCCCGTGCAAGAATACACACCAGGGGATCGGACGTTGCATACAACCCTACCCGGTGGTGGTGGCTCGCACGAGGGCGGATTAGAGGCGACGTATTGCTCGTCTTGTCGTACTTCGGCGATCGTTCCACCGACAAGAGAGCTAACGAGAAAGCCAGCAACCCCCTTTGATTTTCTACCCAATCCATATTACGTCGCTGCTAATGGTATTCGTGTCAGCGGCGGGACGATGCGGCGCAACGATATTTTTCTTTCAGTATAGATCTGCCCGTTATCGTATACCATTTATCCTTTGCTGATGGAACGGGTGGAACGGAGAGGAAGACACAGAGTGGTGGGAAAGAGAGAAAGATCGAATTGGAGGTATGTAGCTTGTAGGTGGTACGTGTCTTCCCGGCAGTAACGTTTTCTCTATCCTGTAAATAAAATTTTTTCCCAATACCCGATGTTCGAAACAAACAAACCACTCAGCAAGCCCGGCCGGCGGAACGTCCGGAGGCACCTCCCCCCTTTGATATGGGTCAACCAAAACCGCGCCGCCGCTGGCTCCTGGCTCACCCACCCTCCTCGCCAGTTCGCGACGAATCCGCCGGAGCTCCCTCGCGCGCACACACAATACTCTCGCTGGTCTTTCTCTTTTTCTCTCCCTCTCTCTCTCGTTCTCTCTTTTTCTCTCTGCACGTACATATACACGGGCGTGCGTACAATCGGAGAAACTGCGAAAGCGACGGCGTCGTAGTCGACGGTACAGCAGGAGATCGAGGAGGAGGCGGAGGCGGTGGCGGCGACGGTGGAGGAAGAGGAGGAGGTAAAAGAAGAGGAGGATGAAGAGGACGGAGAAAGAGGTGGAGAAGGTGGTAGCGGAGGTGGCTCGTTCGGGGGATCTTTATCAAAGTCAACGCACGCCGGTCACCATGGCAACGAAATTGGATTTTTTTTTCGAAGTTTTTTCGGCCCTTCTCGCCGGCGCCCATTCCCGAAGGGGGAGAAGAGGAGGAGGAAGAGGAGGTAGAGGCTCGGCGGAGGAGATGGCGGTGGCGGCGGCGGCGGCGGCGGCAGAGGCAGAGGCAGAGGCGGCGGAGGGAAAGTAGTAGGAGAGACAGGAGCAAGAGAGAAAGGCACTGGGAAAAAGAGAGAAAAGAGGGAAAGAGGGAGAGAAAGAGAGAAAGAGTATCGAGAAGGTCGGGGAGGCTCTGACGAACGGCGACCGGGGAAGCCAATAATTCGAATTGAGAACAGCCAATGGCCGTGCATCTGATTTTTTGTCGTATCATCGTCGAGGTCGTCCGCCCTCTCCGCAGCCCCCGCTTGCTCCCCCACCCCCGCCCTCTCACCCGCTCACCCGCTCGACGAAAGGGGCCGCTCTGCCTGGCTTTTTGTAAAATCTCCCATCCTCCACCATTCCCGCTACCACTACCACCATCGCCTCTGTTCTCCTCCACCTCCACCTTCTCCTCATCCTCCGCTTCGTCCTCTTCCTCCTCGTCGTTCTAACTCTTCGTTATCCTGTCTCTCCTATGGTGTTTTGCTGGATATACACCATAGGATCTGCACCATCCACAGACGCGTCATCGTGGTGGCGAGAAGTCTCGAGTATGATGGAGTGCATGGCCGCGAGAAGAGACGGTTCTTCTTTTTTTCTTTTTTTTTTTTCTTAACCGGCTGCCCGACGGTGCTCTTCGAGTGGCGCGCGTCACCGTCGCTGTAATCAGCTGATTACTTATGCCGCTCACGCAACCACGCGCATATCCGTATTTCTTACGGCAGGGTTACTGCGACAAAATAGTTTGCTTTCGTGACGCCCGGGGTGGAGCGTCGTTGAAATTTATGAAATTTATGAACGGCTAATACTTGTAATCTGGGAAAGAAATACCGGGAACGCTTTGGCCACTTCGTTTTACGTTGATCTTTTAAAAATTATCAGCCAAGACCGCGCACATCTGGGTTTCTTCGTAGCAAAGCGCTGTTACCGCCTCTTACGCTTCCACGAATTTTAGAGAAGTACGTGCTTCACGACTTCTGGGATTTCCGCGAAGTTCCAGCCACCGTTCATCCTCCGCGGTGTCGTTTCTTTGCTAGAGTAATATTATTACTCCTGGATAAAAGAAAAGAATCTTACAATACCGCCCCCAGAAGAATTCAATTACTCGAAAAGATCAATGTAGATCGTAGCTCTTTCACTAACACCAACTATTCTCCGTTTCCACTAACCTCCCCTATTCACTCCTCTTAAAAAAAAAACACCCATGCAAATAAAATTTCAAGTGAAAACACGAAACAAACGTCACCTCCAATGATCGTTCAAAGTTAAAATCGAGCTTTCCCGATAATCAAGGAGAGAAACGAGACATTAAGGACATCGAGAAAGTCGCTCGGAAACAGCTCTCTATTTATTCGTATGGATACTCATTACGATTTCAGTGACGTACAAAGTCACCCCGTGGAGAGAAGATATGGCCTAGGCCAAATATAAATGGCCCAGTATTATAAGAATACGTTCCGCCGACTGAGGTTACCCTTCTTCCGTGTGTTCGAGGAACAGACTAGGCCACGTCCTTCGTTCACCGAGGTTGGACTCGGGTTTTGTCTCGGGTTAGGCTGGGCTCTCGTCGAGACGGCAGACGAGAAGAGACGAGACGAAAGGAGAGACGAAAGAAGAAGAGAAGAGACGAGCATGGTTGTCCTTTTCAGAATCTCGCGAGTATCGCGTACCGAGCGATCCGCACGCTCTCCCCGTCGCCCTTTCCCCTTTGCCCCTCTCTTTCGTTCCCGTCGTACCGGCGCGAGTTCAAAGCTCGGGCGGGAAAGAGTGCGGGAACTTCCGGTGGAACGATTCGCCGAGCCGGGCATTCCGTAGCTGCGAACTTCGAGCTCGTCGAGCACGGCGTTCACTCCTAATGGCGGGAGAATCAGGAGCGGAAGTGTACTTTAGAATTCTCGAGCGCGAATCGAAGCGATCTCGTTCACCGCACTCGATCTGTTTGCCGTTCGAGATCCTCTCGTGTGCGGACGGAGAGAGGAGAAGAGGAGAAGAGTGGCGAACGGGGGATATCGTTTCACGATTATCGCGCCGTTTCGAGGGTTCGTAAATGCGCTTTCCACGATGAGAAAATATCTAATTCCGTGCCGAAAGAAATTCCTGACGGCGGGTAATTTCGTTTAATCCAATTTTGTATTCCATCGGGTCGAGAGAGGCGAGAAATTGGCACTCGAGAGCACCGGTAATGGACGACTCCAGATACTCGCTACGATATACACTTCCCGTGAAAGTAAGGTACGCTATTGATCGATGTTAACAACCGGAAGTAACACGATACGCTATTGACACGTTATAAATAAGAAGGAGTAACGTTAAGAACCACCGGCGTACCTTTCCATTATTATTTTTTTTTCTCTTGTTCTTACCGTAACTCCCCGATGACTTATGCGCGTCGGACCTTTAAATTGCGCAGGAAACTTCTTACCAGTGGATCGCGTGTATATCCAGAATTATTTAATAACCGCGTGCATATCCGACCGTTCAATCTGCTTAACGCGAAGACTATTTTTCCCCCTATGATTTTATTGATCCCGAAGAATCCGACGAAATGATACGAACGTGGAAATGTTTTTGCATCGGTCAGACTGTACTTGCGGGAGTGTGCAGTCCGTTGGAATTGTGTTTAATATTTTATGTATAGCGGAACACGAAGCGTTGCGCCATATCTTTGGTATATTATTCGTGTCAACCATCTGTATAAGCATGCTGCGCGTCGTCGTGTGGCTATAGTCAGTGGATGAACTCCAGGGATCGATCGATCCCTCCGATTCCTCCCTGTCTCGTGCTGTGTTTCTGCCATGCAACTATGCTTTTTCACCTGTCATACCGATCGAACCGAGTCTTTTCGCCTAATGGCCTATTTATGGACGTGGTTAACTTTAAGGAAAGCATGCACGGAGGCAAACTGCTTGGAAACGAAGGAATCGACTGATCGATATCCAGACAAAGACATGACGTTTGTATTAGACACATTTTGATACGTAACATCAATTAATTCAATGATTTGACGTTATCCATTGTATTGTTAGCGATATCCTCGTGATTTAAGTTGGTAGAAAATCCGATGTTAAAATATTCGCGTGACGTCAATGTACCTTTGGTACAGTAAAAACTTTTTCCCAGTGCAAATATTTTTCCTGCCGGCAAAGCCAACTGGATTTCCAAAGAATCAGTCGCGCCGTTAAAATGCAACAGGTTTTCGAGACGGGGCAGATTCAAGTTCTCGATCTCGCAGAACATTCCTCCGGGTCGTCGGAGATCAGAGCCTCGCCCTTTTTGCAGGGTCGGGATGACCCGTGGCTTTTACAGTTTTATCTCGACGGGCTCGTGGCATTTAATGAACATAATGCAATTACTATAAATTTCATTTCGACCGAAGTAATATTTCCTCATGGAATTCCTTTTTTTTCACTTTTTTTTTTCTTTTGCGAAGAATTTTTAATTTTACCGTTACAACTTCACGCGTTATCTGCCACGCGAATTCTGTGGAATTTATTCGTCGAATATATCCGCCGGGAAGAGGCATTAGAGCATTTAATTACACGATAGCATTAATCTTTTTGATCATTTTAAAACCACCTTAACTTTTGAAATGCGCAATACGAGATATTAGAATACTAGTTTTTCATTTAATTTTACACTGTGATACACATAATGTTTTTGCACAGATTGCATCAACTATTGACCAACTTTCCTGGTTTAATTTCAATGACAAAAAGTCATTGATTTAGATAAAACAATATTATAATTTTCATTCCAACAAATATCTTACTTCTCACTGTCCGAAATTTATTTATCAGTCGCTTTAGAAAGATCTCGAAATTCATAAACAACTAGCACATTCCTATCATTGATATTAAAATAAAAAGATAAAATTTCAGCTGCTGCAGTTTTAAGAAAAGTACGTTTCACAACTTTAATTAGAAGACCTTACCATTTGCCGTTAGAATACAGTGTCAGAATAGTCAACGTGTTCAAATTAGAACTACCGACGTTAAATCTATTAGATTTCAATATATTAACACATTGAACGCCACCGGTATTTCGCTAGTTTTATCATTTCGACTGAAGTGAACATTTTTCTATTAAATTTATCTATATATTAGGGGTATCGAAAAGTAATCAAAATTATTTTTTTGCTGGCGAAATTATTTATTTATTAAAGAAATCTTAAATACTAATCAACGAAATAATTTCCATAATTTTCTAATACTTTTTGCCAGCGTAAACGTAGTTGTTCGATTCCCTTTTTAAAAACGTCCTTCAATTTTTGGTTAGAAAACGTTTCCATTTACGTGTTCACTTCTCCAATTTTGATTACTTTTCGGTACCCCTAATATATAAAGCTCAAATACCACTGACTGATTGCAATAAAATTTGGAACATACCTTCCCCTTGGGTCTTAGGTGCTCACGAAGAAAAGGTTTTGAAAAATTCGAAATTTTAGGGGGAGTTTTAAGGGGTTAAAGTATGGGCCAAACTCATCAACGTAGAGCCGAAACTACTTGACCTAGAAACTTGAAATTTTGCATGAGCGTTCCTTCTAGGGTACAAGGAAACACTAAGAAAGGATTTTTCAAAATTCCAAATTTTAAGGTCTTTTTTTTTTAGTTTCGAAGCATGTGAAATATTGCAGGTTTTAAATGATTGAATATATATTTACTAATTTAAGTAGTCCTTAATCCTAATGATATTAAACCGTAGCAAAGCACGGGTACTTTCAGCTAGTATCTTTATAAAGCAGCAACTTTAAAGATAGAGATTGATAGATACTTGGCAGACCTTTATTTTTTTGATGCCAATATTTAAATATACAGTATGTCTGAAAATTTATAAATATTGTAATTTAAAAGTTACATCAAATTTCATTGAATTCAATAGCGCCGGTCACCGTTGACCCCCATAACAGTCAACGTGTTAAATAAGTACTTTGGAAAAAGAGAAACAAAAGGCTGATAGATGATTCATTCAGTGATGTATGTTTTATAAAATCAACGTAGAATATCTACAATTTGACTCCCTTACAAACTTGGAGAACATCTAGGAAAAATTGTGAATCAGTCATTTTGACTTGTTTATTTAATTCTAGTTGTTAATCCACCGAGTTGAATTTTCCAATAGAATAATTATTCTCAAATAATTCTTACCAAATATCTGGACAAATGATTCCAGCTGCTTACAGAGAGGAAACAATTTTATTGGTATGTTTAAGTTACAGTGAACCGAGTCTCGCGCGTCGATAATTCTACGATGTGTCTCCCTGTACGTTTATAGTGAGGTATAGTAGCGGTTAGTACCCTACTTTGTCTGTCGCTACTTCACTATAACCATCGAGTTCACCATCACCGGATCGTAAAATTCTACCGGTAGGATATACGATATAATAATCCTGCATTTCTTCGAGTAGGTCGCGATCGGAACGACCGGAATATCAGGCGTTGTACGATCGTCATAAATAGTCAATAAGCAATTGAATAGGCACAAATAACATTTAGCACGGCGAATGCCATCGGGGTCATCGACGGACGACGATAGAAAATTCACGAAAACATTTTCTCTTTTTCGTATGTCTTCAATGACAATGTGAAGAAAATGAATGGAGGAAATGTGGAGAAAATGAATGTGGGGAATCTGTAGAAAATTAATGTGGAAAATGTGAAGAATATTGTCGTAGAATATGTATAGAAAATTCATTCGGAAAATGCGGAGAAAATGTGGAGAAAATTTCTATGTTTAATATCGAAATACCGAGAGAAATACCCTGACGGATATGTAAATAAAAGTATTTTCACGTTTGATATTCATATTCCGTGGCGGGGTATTTTTAATCGTTAAAATGTCACTTCAAAGTAACCAATTTGACGAGTGAAATACATTCGATGCTCGCGTGAAGAAATTTTTAGTCAAAGAGCTATGTTGAAAGCAAAATTCACTGGTACTTTCCGAGAGGGAAGTTTTTCCAAGAATTATTTCAACTGTATTCAGTGGGAGAACGTAAAACATCGAAATTATTGCTTTACACGAATTGCTGTACGGTTAGCTCTGTTATCGTACGATATCGCTATAGCGAGTGACTTTATAAATAATAGGTCAATATACGGTTATCCGCGCATCCTCAACACGCGACAATAATCAATACTGACGCGTACATGAAGATGCATTTCCTGGTAAGTCTCTAATAACGCGTGTACCGAATTCAGTACACCAAACCGTTACGAAAACAGTTTTTGTTATAGTGCAAAATAATAAAATTGATTTTTAACTGGGTTACAAAATTAATTTCCATCTACATACTAAAGAATTCATGCTAGAGCTACTCGCGGCATAGATGTGATATTTAAATGTGTTGAATAAGTACTTTCAATTAAGTAATTTTGTTTTTATAAAATAGAAATAGGATATGTACTTCATAGCTCCTTCATCAGCTTGAGAAATTTTTCAAAAAAATTGCCAACCAGCCATCTCGATCGCCTTGGTACTTTTAATATTAATAAAATTTATTCTTGAATGAATCATAAATGTTTATAATCAACAACGATGCAACCAAAGACTTGTAGAACATTGAAAAAAATAAAGGAAAGAAAATATCTTGGAACCGATAAATCAAATTATAAAGTGCATTACAACGCTTGAAATAACGACACTCTAAAAAAAAATAGACTCCAACAACGTCAGAACAATGAATTTTTCATTGACCAAGTATCTCCAATCAATCCCGAGCACCTGTAGATTTTCAAACAACTACGTAAAGTTTCATGATCTGAAAAATACGCAGTAGCAAAAAAGAAATTTACAGTCCGTCGCAAAATCATTTGATAAAGGGAAATATACCGTCCCTTTCCGTGCCTTTGAAACAAACCCTCCCCTCGGTGTCGCGTGAAATTCCAATCTGGCCCTGTAGTCGACGCAGAGGAGAAAAATCGAATTCTCGGCCGATCGATTCGGCCAACAGCTGGTTTTCTACGGCTGGTAGGCACGTAGGTCGCAGTATGCCGCGTGTCGATTCTACGCACGTGCGTGAGTATGCGTGCGTGCATGGGCCACGCATGACGCGGCGCGGAGAACTCCACTCGGCTGTGCAGTTCTGCGTAAACGCACGAGCGTAGCGTAGCATCGAACGCACGTGTGTAAGTCTCTGTCAGTCTCCCCACTCGATGTTTCCGTGCCCCCTTCCATTGCGTCCCTAACGAAACTCCCGACCTCATTGGTTCGAGACTCGCCCTTCTCCGCGCTTCCACAGACGACTCATTCCATTCAGTCACCCGTACGAACCCGAATGCTACCCACGCTACGACCATGCCGCGTGTTTTCTTCGCTCTTCCTCTCTCTCGTGGTCCCTCTGCCCGCTTACTCCCACCCATGCATCTTTTCGCTTACATCTCTCCCTGTTGCTCGTGTTGTTCTTGGTTCGTCGGTGTTCCACACGTTGTCTGTCGTTCTTTTCCGTCTCGCTCTATCTCCGTGTCCTCTTTCTATCGTGTGTCGCGCGGAAACGTTCTCACAGGTTTCTAACCTGACCTACGCGTAGCACGGCCAGGGGCGAGAGAAAGAGAGAGAGATCCTAATGCAATGTCATCCGGTAGAGAATGGGGTATTCCTTTTGGGTGTTTTAAGCGAGAATTTTGTGGTATCGATAAGCTTCCGTGGAATGGGGAATTTCATTGTTGAAACTCGTTGATTCTTTGAATGCTGGATGATCGTTTAACGTGTCTTGTGGATATTTAGGGTGTTATGAGATGATCGAGAAATTTCAATTGGAAGAGTTGTGTAAGAGTCGTATTTATTGGAGTTTTGTGTGAAGTTGAGTGGTATTGTTTATTCAGTATGTTTGAATATAGCGGGACAATCGTCGGTATGTGGTCTGTTTAGAGTAAGTAGTTTTGTTACTCGCGGTATATTTAAATGAATGTATTTCGTCGTGTAGTACACGTTTCGAACTTTATCGGTTCTTTGTAACGATAAGGATACTTGCAACGTTACAAGTATTGTATGAGTCACAACGTTACAAACACGCCGTTAGAATTGGAAGTTACACGAAACGGTGTAACCGTTTGGAAGAGAATCAGGAGAGAAGAATTATGAACAAGGTAGATTGTTTACGTACGTTCGATGCAGCATCGGTGAGACGTTCAAACACTGTGCTCGAAAATGTTCAGATGTCGATGACACAGTTCCTCGAACTTTGAGTTCGACGTTAAAGTCACTTTTTGCCTCGTTACGCGCCACAGATTAATTTGAACTGCGTCCGTATTTCGTCACACTTGGCACGGTTTCGAAACTTTCGACAAAAATGCGCGGAAAAGGGGGGAAAAAGGGACAGTGGTCAATTGTCAATTTATATTCACGATTCTCACTTTCTATCCATTTCCGCGGCAACGAGCGAAACGATTCACGTTAATAAATCGAGCGCGAACGACAATTCGAATTCTCCAAGTTCCACGCTTTCGTCGCACACCGAACGAGTGACAGTGTCAAGAGCGATTTTTTCGGCAGTGCCGATGACTCTTGCTGTGAAAGCGCACAGAAAAGAAAGATAACAATAAGTGGTTTCCGTCGAGTCAGCTTCAAGATACACTACGTACAAAACATGGTACAAGTTAAAATAGTCGGCTATAGTCTCTTGAGGCCCGAAGAAGAAGCTCGGTTGCCTTCGTCGCGCGCAGAGATGCGCGAGACCGCCGTTTCTCCCTCCCTTGCGTTTGCTCGCTCTCTTTCTCCCTCTTGTGCGCGCGTTTTGTCTCTCTCTCTTTCTTCTTGCTGTCTGTTGGTCTCTCTCGCTCTCACTGTTGCTCCTATACCATTTTGTCTGGGAAGAAGAAACGCAGGTCGAGAGAGCTCGTGCCCTCACCCGTGGTAGCCGAACGAAAAATCGGAGTAGTGCGCGCGAGAAAGAGAGAGACCCGATCGTAAAAATTTCCAAAGCCGTTTGGATCTCTCAAAGGCGCATTTCCATAGCGCGTGTTCTCTTGTTACATGTCTGTTAATTGTTGTCACTGCAAGAGATACCTCCTTGCGCGGATCGTCAAAGTATCGTAATTCAACAAAGTTGAAAACAAAGTCCAACGACTCTCAACACCAATCTTTTCGTTCGGTAATTAGCTGTATCGAGTGATAAGTCAAATCGAAAATTTGAAATAATATGACTGTAACACAAATCCACGGTTTTGAACACGACAATGGTTGGAATGTGAAAACAAACGATTGCCTCGAATCGACGCGAAATTTCGTTCCGCTATCGATACAAAATCCACGAAGTACGATACGCGAAACGACAGCAACAATGCCCGCTATTCATTCCCTCGTCCCCGTTGCGTA
This sequence comes from Cerceris rybyensis, assembly GCA_910591515.1. NCBI lineage: Eukaryota > Metazoa > Arthropoda > Insecta > Hymenoptera > Crabronidae > Cerceris > Cerceris rybyensis. The sequence continues at coordinate 14,228,421 of OU342795.1, forward strand.
TTTCCTCTCGACGCGGTCGCGCCCGAGTACGTGAGATCGCTGAAAGGAGAGCCTGGAAACACGTTTTCCCAACGCACACATTCGACGCAAACGCGTCCCCCTCCCAGCGTCACATTTTCGACTTCCGTGTATCGTACTTATGCACGCATAAAACTGTTCTCCTCTGAATGCATACGTTTACATTTGTATGCGATTAAACGTGAGAAAAAGAGATAAAGAGTGTATACGCGAGAGCGAGAGAGAGAGAGCACGAGAGAGAAAAGGAGAAACAGACAAAGAAAGAATGAAAAACAAAAACAGATAGGACTTGCGAGGAAGCGGAAAAAGAAACGAGAGAACAGGCGAACAGAAGCTAGAGGGAGGTATAAGGGCACGTGTAACGGTACAGCAAAGGGCACCTCCTCGCGTGTCTGCGTACTCGACGGCGTGAAAAGTGAAATGACAACTCAGCGCACGTTCGACGTAGCCGAGAACGGGGTACCGGTAGAGCCTAGACACGATACTGAGGGCTCGGCACGATTCGTAGCGGCGCTTTCCTCAAGAGGGCGGGAGGCGGGGGAGAAAGAGCGAAAGAGCGAGAGAGCAAAAGCGCGCGTGCGAGGGAGACCGAGAAGAGCCGGCGGTAGGAGATACGGGGGTCGGAGGAGGGGGCGAGCGGAATTCTCTCTGTTATAGATTAAAATTTTTTACGGGGAAGATATTGATTGTTGCTTTTTATTAATGTAACATTAAAGTGGCGGGGGCGCGGGGACGGGTGGGGGGGCTCCGAGGGGGGAACTCCCGCCGGCGAGTCGGTACCTGACGGTGGTGGGGTGTCGCGACGGAGGAGAGCCAACTCCTCCGGGTGGGGATCGGGCCAGGACGGTAGGGTAGGGTAGGACACGACGTAGCAGGGGTAGAGAGGTAAACCGAGGGAAGATATGGTGGGGTGTCCCGCCAAGAGGAGAGGAGAAAAGCAAGAAAAGTAAGAACGGCCGCACACGCTCTAGAAAACGACGGGAAGGGAGGAAGTAAAAAAGAAAGGGGAAGAGGGGGCATCCGCGAGGAGGCGAGACAAGGCAAGGCGAGGCGAGGCGCGGTAGAATGGGGTGGGCTGGTCTGGCAGGGGTTGGGGCTCGAAGCGGCGGAAATAGTGCCATAAATACGAACATTTTTCGTAGCGTCTTGCAGCCCTGTTTTGACAATCATCCCCTCCAATGGCTGGTGCCCCCTCCGTCGGCCGATTCGTCCTACCCTCCCCTCACTCCACCTATCCGTCTACCTCCCCCGCGATCTCTTCTCCTCTTACTCTTTTGGATCTTAAGTACGCGGATACACGTATATGCGACGGACGGCGCGGACACACGTAGAGAAGCGACGACGCTTCGTCTTGCACCCCTTTACCTCACCTACCAGTCACCCTGTTCTCTCGGCCCTCCTCCCCACCCGACTCACCTATTCTTCTACTCGCTTTGACATTTTTCGCGAGTTAAGGCCCGCTCGAACTTCGCGGAAATCCATCTTGCGCTAGCTCCAAGGAGCGCCGCCTTCCTGCTCTCTTTCTCTGTCTCCCATTCTTTCCTCTTCTTTCTCTCTACCCCTCGGCCGTCACCGACCAACCCCCTATGCCCTGGCCCCTCCGTCGCTCTTTTTCTCTTTCGTTTTTCTTTTTTTCTTCGATTCTTCTGCCTCTCCTTTTTTCAAGGGGAGCGAACCGAGAGACGCGAGCGGATCGATTCTTCGTTTCGAGAGGACTGCAACGGCCGAAGGATGAAGGGTGAGAGACGGGACGAAATGCCACGGGCCTTCTGTAATTGCCGAATTATCGATGCGATGATAAGACACGAGCAAGTATCACTAGACTGCGAACGTATACGATCAACTAATTGCTAATACCGTTAATGATCAACGGGCTAGACGCGACGGTACCGATCGCGGGGGTGCAGAGAACTTGCGGTTTCGTGTTACGCGAACTGTGACTTAAAGGTCACGTGCGCCGTTGTAACGCCGTTGCAACGACCTAACCTGTATTTTCGCAATGTGCGACCCACACTTTATCCGCGTTTCTTACTATTTCGAAAAGCAGATTTTGTAACTTTGAAAAATTGGATGGAAATAAAATTTTCGATAGAATTATTTATTTAAATTGTACATCCCATGGTTCGTCATACTTCACAGCGGAAGTGCGTAAAGGAAGCTCCTCGGAATATCTGTTCACCGGCGGATTATATTTCGTCCTGGTGGTTCATCGCGTCTCACCCCCTGACCCCACCTCTTGCGCATAAACCCAAAGTCGAAGCCCTACAGGGAGTGGAAGGAAAACGAAACTACGTAGACGAGTAACCCTGTCGCGATCGATTTAAGGGCTATTTTATTATTAAGACGCTTTAAGGAGCTTCCTTGAAATCGCTCCTTCCCCGTCTGGTGTACTAGATTGCAAAGTGCGACTTGCAAGAAAACAAAGAAGTTAACCAGAAAAAGGCTTCGCTTAGCCTTCGATGTAAAGGCGCGACATTTCCATTTCGCTGGTAGAAAGAGAGTTACCAAACCACGTATCTTATCGCAGAAAGGAATTCTGATTACAAGGTAGCTCGAGCTCCTTTCTTAACAACTGTAACGCGATTCGTGGATGGCTCTTCAGAAAGAAACGCGCCCGCTGAAGAGCCATCGGAAATAAAATTCTGGAAGGAAAAAGTGCAGGGAGGAGGGATTTATTAAAGCGAAAAAACGGTATCAGCGGCCTTCTGCTTTCTCGTTCATCACGGTCCTCGGCGGCGATATATTTTCTTCTTTCTTTTTCGAATAACGAGCATCATCGTTATGGGTCTCTCCCTCTTCCCTCTCCGTCCTTCTCCCTTCCTCCACCTCCTTCCATGCCCCTCCCTCCCGGCCCCTCGTTCCTGCCTTTCTCTCCCACTCTTTGTTCGCTCGCGAGTGAACCAAGTCCAGGTTTAATTCTCAAAGCGATAGCAATTTCCAGGCGCAGGAAAAAAGGAACAAAGGGGAGCCACCCTGTCATACTCGATCGATGCGACGTAAGCAATTAATCTATTTAACCTTTCTGCTCTGTCGCGCCGGGAATAAAGAAAAGACGAAGGATTAAATTATTGCGTACTTTGAATTCCAAAGGCTAACCAGTCTCTTCCTTCGCTCGGGTGGCACTTTGCGTCTCCATGCTTTTCTCGTCTCGCTTAAAATGAAGAGATCCGCGTTCATTTAAACGGAGAGATGCGTATAATTATAATGCGATATATTTTCTACCAGGTGCGGATGAGAGAGGTGAGTTCCGGGAGACGCTGGAATTGGAGAACGCTTCGCGTTACGTCATTGGTACCGCTGTTGCGCGAATTCCGTGTGGTAACGTAAGAAAGTGACTTTGCTCGAATTTTATTATAATACTTGCTCGAGTCGAAATATTGAACCTATTTTCATGGTATTTACTCCTATTTGAACCTAATATGATACTTTTCAATGCTAAAACTCCTAATTTAAACCTGTAATTCCTTCTCAGTAAAATGACACTCCTATTTAGCCGTCACCAAAACCTTTATGTATCCCCTGAATTGGACCTGTTACTCCTGCTAGGTTAAATAATAAGTTTTGTATTCAATATATATTTAATATCGCATAAAGAACTTCGTGGTATTATTGGGGTAATGTAAGTAAATAACCTTTCAATTTACATCAGTATGCATGTATACTTCTTACATATAAATTAGTTAATACCATTACGTTATAATGAATTTTTATTTGTTTGTAATTATAGCTATCACATTAGTTCGAATAATGGTACACTTATAATTGCAAACGAGGAAAAATCCTTTATTTTTTAGTGATTTTGACTAATTTATTTTTGAAAACTATGTGTGTATATATATAAATAATAATAATAAGGATAATCATAACATTACTAACTGGATAGAATGCAAATCCTCAACGGAGGTTGAAATTGATGTTCTATTTTGAGCCTTAAGATGGCATAAAGGGAAATTTGTGCTATTTTTAGGCGCTAAATAGGATCTTATTTTACATTGAATTTAGACCTATTTTTGTACTTCTAATTCCTGAATGTTGGGTAGTAAAATGTTCAAATGAGGTTCAATATTTCGACTCGGGTGGAAATTAAAAATATGATGTGAAATAGGATGTGTTTAGTTTATGAAAAATTTGCAATTTAGTATAGTCAATGTAAAAAGTGCTGTAAAGTTTTTGAAATTTATATAGTGAAACTTAAGAATATTGTGGAGTAGTTTCCGAGTTACGGTAGCGACGGAGATAAAGGTCTCAGACTTCCAAATAGTGGGCCGGGTTCGCATTTCCTTATCGCCCCGGAATTTTTCTCATGTCGTTGTATATGATAACTTCGGTGGTTCGTAATTCACATGAAATTGTAGTCTTTGATGAAATGCATTATGTGGTTTTTAGTGTACATCATTTTTTATATGGAAGATAACTGTCGAGGTTAGATAAGTAATCAGGTTAGATTCGACCTTCTGAATAATAGACAAGCATTTTCACATCATCTACAAAGTTTGTTCTACTTTACACATACGTAAAACATACACACTACTGAAAAATGGAAATACACCTATCCTCCAATTTACACGATTTCGTTTTTACATTGATCGCATAATACATTTTGATGAAAGTTTTTTAAGTGTCTTATGTATTTCTTTTTGTATTACAATTTTCGTTTTATGAAGGAACTGTTTTTCTTACATTTATTAAGATATCTGATTTTCATTTTACGTTAATACATAATGAATAACCGAATTATGGGCGTTTTAGCTTGTTTACGAGCCGATTTTCGGTACAAATAGGGGAATAGTGTTTTATATTAATTTAATTTCTATTAAGTTTGACCGGTGCTTTCATTTTGGAAAAATGTGAAGAAATTAAAGCGCGATCGGGTACGGTTTTTTGAAGTTAGCCTTTAGTGTTTTAGTCTGGCATGTGTTTAAGTTATGCGACGTTCTGAATGAAAAGTTGCAGGAGGGTGAAGCGCATAGGAATGAAAGAAGACTTCGTCTCAAGAAGAGACACAGTGAAGGGATGATTTTGCAAAACAGCAGACTCCATGGAAAAAGAAGAGAAGACTCATTTGTGAAGCATGGTAATTCTTGGAAATCACAGTCTACACATATTAGAAATTGTATACTATTATTTTTACAGTATTTTAATTCATATTTTATTAGCAAATTGCAATTCAATCCGATCGTGCAGCTTTAATCACCTTCCCTGTTCTTATCTTTATTCTACTTCTTGGGATAGCACAGTAACTAGACAACTTTAAAAAAATGTATATTTTTCAGAATTCTGTGGATAATCTAACTGCATTCTAAAAATTGCAAGAATTTATTTAATTAAATAATGTATTTAAAATTTGAATTTTCAAACTTAATTGTCTCAAAATAGTGAGCCTTATATAAAAAAATTGTATTCTATTCTTTCTTCTCTTTTTTGCATAAGGAAACGCCCCATGCCCGTTTGTACATGTCAATCCCTATGTCGTCGTTTTTCAAGAACAACGACACATTTGGTTTTGTGTCGTTAACGAGTTGATTACACAGGAAGAATCTACGTATGCCTTATTCCATTGTGAATAAAACTCATATTCGTATAACTAATATAGGGGGGCTACCTCACGCGTGTCGTTATGTGATTGACCGAAATATGCCGCCATTTTGGCGTCGTTTTCGACTAAAAAGGCCCTGCTGTAAAACTGTCATTTTCGAAATGTGTCGTTAGTCTAGAAAATCGGCAATGTGTAGTTCGATATGTTAACTTTATAATAGTACGCATCGAATTTTCAGATTCGATATCCACGAAAACCAAGTTTCAGATTGAACGATTTTATTTTATATTTTCTTCTCATTTTAGCATAAGGAATCACCTCATATCCGCTTTTACACGTTACTCCCCCGCATTCTGTATATACTTAACACGAAAGGCTGCAGGTGTCAGCAAATGAGACTCTATTGTAAAACCAGAACCATAATTTTCCACGCGATAATCCGACGATACGTTCGCGTTTACCTGTTCACCATAAAGCGTACGCGTGTCACGTGTTATTTTACGGGGTGTTCTAACAGACCGTATCGTTTCAAGTCGTGGTCTTCGATTGTCGAAGTTGAATATGCAAGCAAATCGTCAACTCTAAAGTCAGTTGTCTGGTCGAATCTCATTGAATCTCATCGAATCTCATCAAATTTTATCGAGCTAAATGATAAATTTTCGGTCTGCCATATGCGGAAATATGTTGATCGGGCCTGACTTGAAGCGATCAATTAATTAATGCTGACTATAATGAACGCTTTTCACGTCATGAACTTAACAAAGCCGCGGTTTGTATCATTAATCGCGCGGTATGCCGACGTCCCAATGGGGAAAAACCAAGCAAGAGGTCGAAAGTAAAATAGAAAAGCCTTCCGGTATCGAGTGTGCCATACAGCGTTGACAATGCTGCAGCATTTTAATAATAAATACCTTATGCCATACATCGTGCAAAGTATAATTCGTGCTGGTACATGTAATTAGTATTTATTATTACTGACGTAAGTGTATTCAACCTTACTCCACGCGTACGTCCAAGGTAAATCGTGTATGTTAACTGAGAGTAAGCTTGTAATTTTGGAAATTCCTCCATGTTACATTTTCAGCAAAATCGAATATAATCTGCTTGGTTTTTACGTATAGAGAATGAAACGAAAAAATATACCCACGTACTGTCCGACAATTAAAATATGGCTAAGAAACTGCGAAGTTCTCTCTAAGGAACGCGTACGTCCAAGGTAAATCGTGTATGTCAACTGAGAGTAGCTTGTAATTTTGGAAATTCCTATATGTTACATTTTCAGCAAAATCGAGTATAATCTGATTGGTTTTTACATATAGAAAATGAAAAGAAAAAATGTACCCACGTACTGTCCCACAATTGAAAGATGACTAAGGAACTGCAAAGTCTTTAATTTTCAATCGCTTATTCCAGTCATTTTGATTTTGAAATTCTTAAATTTAGTCTCTTAAGTAATCACTCTGGGTAGTGGTTTCTTTTAGGTAGTTCAATTTCAGAATTCCAAAAAGGAAATGGCGGGAAGAGGCGGTTAAAATGAGATGTTCCGTTGCTCCTTAGCCATCTTTTTGTTGTCGGACTATACGCGGGTATGTTTCCTCGTGTTCTCCAACGGTACCATCGGCTTGCAAGAGCTACCGAGTTTCCTGTTTTTAAAGAAATTCTTTACGCACGGGGCATATGTGACCTTCGATCGACCCTGATGCATTCGTGATTTCATGTGTATTTAACGCTGTACGTTTCGTAGTGAAAAAAAAATAAATAAAAGGAATTTCAGGGCGGGAAAAAAAATTCAGCCGATACACGCCATTACTCTCGCGACGTGTCAAAATTAAAATTTATACATGGCTGCGACATAATGGCATGCTACGCGACGGAATAGGGCAATGCATCATCTCGAGTTTGTATTACGGCGCTTTCGTAAAACTCTAATGAAAGCTAGGCTTTCGAATTTTCACCTTTTGTTGTGTCATCTCTGTCATGGGAACTGTATTCTTTTCCAGAACTTTTAAGACGTTTGCGCTTTATCGAATAATAGTTTTTATAATGAATATAAATCAGTAGCAGAGAATTTTATTTTCAAAACGATTAAATACTATGCAATTTCTTCCCTCTGGCGATACCAAAAACAAATAAATGAAGTTATAGAATATATTTTGAAAAAATCAAAAAATAATCACAGTTCAGATAGAACGTTAGGCACGGAGATCAAAGATCCGGCTTTCAATTAACTGAGTCTGACCTGAAATTCTTGAGATTTATGATAGATTTTTTGATGATAGGTGCTACCTTCCTTTTATTTTAATTGTGTATAGAAATTAACTTATCGATGGATAGTTCCTAACAGACAGTTTCGTCGTTCCTAGAAGTAGGACTAACTGAATGGATTTATCAGTCCGAGACGGCAGAATTATTACGTAGATGACGTTACGGATTTTCCAATGAAGTATGTATATCATGACCTCACCTGAATCCCACCTAAAATTGTGCACCTTAGGTGGCACATCCTTGCAATTAAAAAAAACGCCGAACGATCACAATGCAATTAACTATGTGCCCTCAAATTGCTCGACTTCTTCCACTCTCACTCATCAACCATCGTTCACCTCGAAGTTCCAAAATTCTCAGACTTCTCCGCAGCATTTCGAAGTTATACATTCCAACAAAATAATAAAGTATGTAGTATCGAAACGAAAATTTATATCATCACAAAGTACCAATGTTAACCCCTTAATATACAATGACCTCTGGGAGACGTCATTCATTTCATGTGCCATTGTAAACTTTGACGTCTCCGAGATGTCAAGAACTGCTGTACAGTATCTTTTTAACACTAAATCTACCGATGGGGTCAAAATGACTTGCACTGAATTTTTTAAAAAAGTTACTAAAATATGCAGGCCTGTGCCATGCGTAATTTTCTATATCTCCCTTGCAAAACGTGAGATATTAAATCAATTTTGGTTTCATGCGAATTTCATTCCATTTTTTCCCAAGTATTTATCTAGTATCTTTAAATATACTGAATTAATAGTCGGTAGTTCTAGTGTTAAATCATTCAATTATTTCACCCGTGTATCAACACTACTATTAATTTATTAATTATAATATTACTTAACTATCAATCATTCAATCCGCTCACACCTTATATAGCAATGCAAATTTCAAAATAAAATATTATTTCTAAGCTTGCACATACCTGTTCAATTGGATCAAATTAAATAGTATTTTTCCGATGCGTCAAATTCTACTTAATTTAAATGTCAAGAGGTTAATCAAGCAATATTATTTTTCCAACTTGCACGTACCGTTTCATCTATACCTATAGGATGTAAAATCATTTGTAAAAATCTCTCCAAGTATCTCTCCGCAGAAGCATCAGATCCGCCGCATCGCCAAATTCATTTGCAAGTGCAGCGAACGATAACGCGGAGGATAGTTTTCGTGGGGAGATTTCAACAAAACGCGTCTCCTCGGAGGGATGAAAACGGATCGGCGCGGCCATCAGACGTCGCTAACATACGCGCGGTAGGAGAAAAGCAAAGCGTATCGGTGCGTCAGGCGGACGACAATCGCAAAATCAATTTGCATTATTCGTTTAAAAGTGTGTGTTAGCCTGTGACGTCAGAGGCGAGGTGGGGTAGGCGCGTAAGAGGGTGTCGAGCGGAGGCAAGTGGCCCCGTCTGGTCGTCGATGCTCTCAAACAATCCCTTTTCTCCACCCCCACCTACTACCACCTTCCACCACCACTTCCCTCCTGCTCGCCGCCACCTACATCGCCGGTATTACCACCACCGGTTCCTCGGGCGAGTCACCGAGAACACCCCTTCCGCGAACCGCCCTGCCACCCTCACCCCGGCCAGCCCCTTTATCATACTTTTGTATACGTCCCTTAACCATCGAAGCCTATGCAACCTTCCCCTTCTTTTCTCTTCCTCTTCCTCTCTCCTTTTCCTTCTTTCTCTTTCTATCTATTCCTCTTTCTCTTTGGTTAATTCTTTCTCTCTCTGCTTCCTTCGTAGTCTTTCCTTCGCTTGCACGTTTGCCGCTTCTGCTGCCTCCTTGTTACCCCTTCGCGCCCTTTTCTACCGCGCACGCACAAACACATTGGGCTGCGTATTCTCTCCCGACCCTTAACCCTCTGTTTACCCGGGATTACCAAGTTTCTCTGTACTTGATTCTGTAATGAAAGTTATTTCACGAAGCTCCTTCTGTCGTCTTTCTCTATCCGTCGCGTTTTCTTTTTCCCTCTTGCGCAGTCTCTCTTCCGTCATTTTAAGAGGTCGACGTCTTCCCCGATAGCTTTTTTTTAAATTATTTCATTTTATTAATGTATTCTCGAACACATACCTGAAAGTGACAAAGTGCAAGGCATTCGTTCGAAATTTTTTACCCGACGGGATCCGCGTATTGCATAGAAGGAAGGAAGCAGGAGTAATTATCGCTTCTTCATACGTCTAATTAGAAATGCTACTTTCACACGATCTCTCGACTCCGAGCGTACCAACTACGCCGGTGGTCTTTTATCCTCCGTTATAAAGGCGATCTTCCTGAAAGAGACTGGATCTTCGCTTCTTTCTTTCCGCCCCTTCGTTCGGAGACTTCGTCCTAAGGTTTTAACGCGGTTGCTGTTTGGGCGGGAAGAAGTTGCTGTGCTCGTAATCGGAACTTAATAACTGTACTTTGCATGCTCCATGCGGGTCGTCTAGGGCGTAGCTTTGTTTGTTTGTTTCTATTAATGTCATTGTTTTAACGAGGAATGTAGTTTTATCCGAAGTTTTTGAGTTTAATCGTAATCATACCGAGCACAGTCAAATAACTTGTTTAATGGTATGAAGATACGTAATTTTTTTATGATATTAACTAAAGGCTATTTTCTGCATTTTTTTTTCTATTTTAAATTGGAAATCTATTGCATCTCTTTCGGAAAAGTATTATCATTTTTTCATAACCGGTTGAAAGATCTAGGAAAATGAGAAAAGATATATTAGGTGTACCGAAAAGTAATCAAAATTGGAGAAGTAAAAACGTGATTGGAAGCGTTTTTCTACAAAAAATCGAAGGACTTTTTTAAAAAGGGAATCGAACTACCTTTACTCTGACAAAAGGTGTTAGAAAATGATGAAAATTATTTTGTTGATTAGTATTTAAGATTTCTTTAATAAATAAATGTTTTTCGCCAGCAAAAACAAATTTTGATTACTTTTCGGTATCTCTAATACATATATATAAATTGTCGGTGCTATTAGTATTAAAAATACGGAAGCTGTCATGCATATGAAATGAGAAAGGTTCTATGAGGCAACAAAGGATCTTCATTACATGTTGTTATGTCGAATCTCTGTATGTTCATTGATTTTTTTATATTTAGATTTGGCTATTAGCAACCTTTGCTAATATTGCTATTATTATGCTAATAACTTTTGAAAACACATTTTTTTTTTGCTAAAATGTCCTATTAGCAAAATTTATATTTGCATGTAATTATAATTTTATTGTAGACAAGGGGATCATTGAGCAATAAAGGTTTTTTTGAGCTACAGAATATTTTCTGTTTAAATAAAATCCTTAAGCGAATTTATCTGCCGATGGGTCATGGATCGGTGACCATAAAAAACCATTGTATAACAAATTTTAACCTGGTAACTCGAATGGAAAAATCGCTTATTTTCTAAATAGTCATTTTTGCTTCAAATTCTCTACTTACACAGATAGACAAAATTTTGTAAATCTCTGATACATTCTAAATAAATCAATAAATGTTTTTGATTCTGTCCAAATTCCATTGTAAGAAATTGAAAAAATGCAGATTTCGTACTGGAATTTTCTTGTGTTGATGAATTGAATCTGAATTGCTATCATATTTTTAGCCTCGGCAGATTTGATGATTTCAACGAAGACATATAATTTCAGGTTCATTTCAAAACCATCGATATTACGATATCGTTATTATTCGAGAAAACAGTTGACAGCATAAGGGTTCGAACTCGAACCTATTATTTGAAAGTTCGATACTCTACCCCATAGTCAGTAGCTTTCTCCAATGGCGTAGAATATTCGGAATATTGAGGGTAGTTGGTAGCACGTAACAGTTCGTTGAATTGTATACCGATAGAACTTGTAAATTTTATCGTATCCAACGTAAAATGATCTCCTGAACCAACATTTTCGTCATTACAATTTTAATTAAAATTTCAATCAATCTCCGTATTAGTAATAATCAACAAAATTAATGAAATACTTTATTAATACAATGGCTATCATAGGGATCTTCGATGACTGGCAATATTGAATTCAGGGAAATGTCTTATGATTCTTGAATTTTAATATTATTAAAACTGCTAATATATATTCCATAGTGATAAAAAAAGTTTCACTTTGAAATTATTAAAATATGGAAATGCATTAATTCAACGTGTTAAATATTTGACTACTTCAGGTGATTGTAATTTTTCTTCGTTTTTTTTTTTTGTATTTAACGGCTATGCCCACTTTGCGAAGGACCCAAGCTTGACATTTAACCCTAGGCGTACCCCTTATGACACTCTCGATACACAGATCTACCCTAAATTTGACCTTCAAGCTTGCGAATGTTAATTGCCACTAAAATCTATGCTACTATGTTTAGTCATTTTACGCGTTGAAATCCCAGTCTTTCCTAAAAGATTTATTACGGTGGAAAGCTGATATATGTTTGTTCTAAAAAAAAACTCGCATATTAGAAATTCAATTTCTTTCTTGTCCTGATTAAATTCTTTTCGGGCGAAGGAATTTTTGAATACTGAGAGATAATTACTTATTTGGCAATTCAAAAGTAGTTCTTTATCAGGAAGTCAGAGTATTAATGTGTAGATATTATAAATTACTATTTGTATAATAATATTTAAACAATTATATTTCAGTTTTCCAACTCTAATCGTGTACACATGCGGCGATAAATTATAATTAAAATTTTTCTCCGACCACATATATACGTTTGATGTCGTCAAAGGATTAATACCGCCTTCAAAGTACTAATCTGTAGACTGCAAAACAAACAGGTGTAGTTTTGTAACGTTTGAAAATAAACAATTTTAAATATGAATTCCAAAACTTAAAAAAAAAAAATAACGTTACTATAAGTAGGACTATAACAGGAGTGAAATACAGGACAAAAACAAGGTTCAAAAAACGCATTAAAGCAAATACACATATACGATGCAATAATTTTTTAAAATCTCCGAGAAGTGATGCTAATTTGCACTGTGGTTTCCTAGTTGAGACTCTCAATTTCACACCAATCACGGCTCCTAAACCACGTAGGTTAAACTGAAAATTTCATTGGTATTCTCTGCAATTTTCTCCTATTTCTATTCTCTCCACGCACGCGAAACATCCAATTCAGAAGGTTGCAAGAAGAAGCAACAAGCGCGCCATGGCAGTAGAAACTGCGAGGATCGACGAAAAAGGGGGAGAACTTATTACCCCGAAAAATCAGCCGCAGACGTAACACCCTTTCTATATCTCCCTCTCCTTCTCTCTCTCTCTCTCTCTCTTTATATATATATATATATCTGTATCTGTATCTATATACTTTTATATAAATCTTAAGGCATTTCGTTTCTCTCGGAAAGACGGTAAGAGAGGGGTTAGTAGCCGGTTAAATGGGAAAAGTTTTACTTTTAGCAAGCCAATTCGCGGCTGCCTCGAAAAGGGGGAAAAATGGGGGGCCGAGAAAATTGCTCCGCCTTGGCGTTGCCTGTCGATGTCGCTTAAGAATTGAAATCTACGTGGCGATCTTTCGAAAAACGGTGACCTGCGTAAAAATACCGAGCGATCTCGCGTCCCGTTTTTCTTCGTCCTAAAAACTCCATCGTTCTTTCATAGGATAAATTTATACCTCGCCGCTTGTCGAACTTTCAGTCGCACCGATAAATTACATATTCCGATTCCTCCGTGTTCGATATATCCCTGAGAGTCGACGTCACACGCTACTAAATTGATTTTTCGTTATAGAACCCAAAGAGAGACTATTCGCCCTTTCCCCTTTTATCCCTCTCCTTCGCCGCCCCTCAGAATCGTTGAAAAAGCGCGCGCTTTCTGAATATTTCAACGAACGGTTCTCGATATATCGTGCAAATCGACCAGGGGAAACGACGACACACCGGTATCATGTACCTTAATTAAAACGTTTACAGGATGTACCATTTTCAGGGCAAATCGTCGACGCTCGGATTCGACCGGACATCCATGTAAACGGGCTATCGCGACTTTTATCGCCAGTCAGAATTGATACGGCCGCACGAGCGCGTGATTATACGCGGTAAATTGAATTGGAGAATTCTTTTTTTTTTTTTAACAAAAACCAACTCGAAATCGACAGGTGTTACCACAAGCCACGCAAATACGTATGTGCGTGTGCCGTGTTTTACCTCCTGGAAATTAATTCCACTGCGAGAGACGCGGTGAGAGCTGTATCGCGGATAATCCGTGCATGCGTTTCGGGAAGAATCGTGCGAAAATAAATAGGACCGATTGTTACGATCTCGCGCTACCCTTTGTCTCGGTGAAATTACCAGCTGGGAATACAGTCGCGACGATTGTCACGCGCGAATCCTCGTTTGTCCGTGGAGAAGATGGATTTTGAGCAAAATACGTCGAGCAATGTTTGGGATGAATTTTTAACAGTTTTTTGTACGATTGCATTGTATACGCGACTGCATTTTGTTTCGGGAAAAACTTGTCGATGTTTGAAATGGAGGTTTTGTTGGAATTGTTCCAGCACTGATGAGAAATGTTCTGCAGGAGGATATGTATAGGGTTAAAGATTGAAATTCCCAATTAATCGAACCTGTTTCAAATCATCGTCAGCTTTGGGACATTTTTCTTCATTTATCTAACTCATAGGTTCCCAACGGGGATGTTATCGTCTACTGGTAGGCATTGAAGAGATCGAACGGGGCTTTTTTAGTTCAAGTCAAATCTATGGGGTTTTGAGGATCAATCGCTGCTATTTTGGATAATACTCGCAAGAATGCGCTGGAAAGCTTGATTAATACATTAAACGCCGACTGCATTTCTGTCACTTAAAGCTTAAACGACGGTATTTGCTTTTCTCTGAACGATAAATAGCTAAAAACGACATTTAATACCTTATACATTTTTGCGAAATTTTTTCCCCGATCTAATGATTCCAGTAGCTTTATAGGTCTTTATATCATCTTTTGACCTGCGAGATGTAGAAATATCCATATAAAGAAACGAAAATCTCGCAATATCACTGGACCTTGTGTTAATACTAAAAATCAGTAAACGCATGTTTCAATAAATACTTTTAACACAAAACTATCCAGCTGGTTAAAATGACTTGGTCTGAATTTTTTGAAAATGTTTCTAAAATTCTTAACGCTGTTTCTTTTCCAATTTTCTACGTCTACATTGACCATTGTAGGCGATTGAATTGATCAATTCATGGTGTTCTTCATTTTTTTTCATTGGAACATATTTATTTGATAATTTTTAATATATTAAATTAATAGTCGGTAGACCTAGTGTTAAACACGTTTTAATCCCCGGAGTATTGAAACATTGCATATAAAACGTAGGTCATTTACGTACGTACACGGTACCGATTGTTTTTCAATATATAATAAAGAATATTTCATCCAAGAGTCGGCGCCACCGTATCACTACTTGAAAAAGTGGGCTATGACCCGAAAAAAGTTGGAAAACTATGGGTTACATTATTGATTTCAAGAACAGAAGTCGGTGTGTGTTTTTTTCTGAAAAGGGGACAGCAAGTTATTCTTTGCAGAAAGGTAGGTGGAAATGAAAAAAATATTACGCCTTATTCTCGATAGTTTGAATTTCCTCTAAATGAACATGAATTCAAAACAGCCGAAATAATGAAGAGAAACGAACTTCTATAATTCGTTTTCAACTAGTATAATCATTTCGTTAAAGATATACAGTTTAATTTGGGTTCTGAGCCATGAAGGGTACAATACATTGAAGTACTAGGTGCAAGCTGAAACTGTAGAGGAAAAGGGGGATATCGTTCACTCGGACTACTTAAGTGACTTTCGTATGACATTGACACCCCTATGGAGACACATTGTAATTATGGTCTGTGCTCATCACATATCAGAATTGCTAAAAACCTAAAACTAGTAGCCCTTTATGACAAAACTGAAGGGAGGGAACGAAGGATTCCCCATTGAGTCGTTTCAACTTGTAGATACTTTAATATCATGTAATTTCACACTATATGTCACGTAAAAAGAATCTCCTATAGTCATGGTGATTAAGGCTTACTAAATAGAAACTTCTCTTCCATTTTATAGGTTCTTATAGTTTTGTATAGTTTCATGTTGCCAAATTTTACATGATTATTTCTGTTTCTTTATATAGCTATTTTATATTGTTTAATTTTCTAGAATTAATTTCTGTAATAATAAGAATTGAAAATCAAAATTTAATCTTCGTTTCGTAATCCGAGGGGGAAGATTTTTATAAAAAAAATCTGATTTTAATTGATACCTCTATACGATGCGTCATGGGGAATTATTCCACGTCCGTTGAGCGTTTAGTTTCCAAGCACTTCATTCTCGAAGAATTAACAAGTTCTCTCTTGTCATCATTCTAGTTATTGGTCCTGTTTTTCCACATTAAATTATATTCCACGGAAAATTCCAATATTCTGTTTTGTATTTAACTATCAATAAAGAGAAGCATTGAAGTATTTCAATTTCTATAAGCGCATTTCTTTGCAATTAAATAACGTAAAGCAGTTGTTTGTCAAATTTTTCAGTTTAAAAAAATTCAATGAAATTCAAGCGATGGC
The DNA here is from genome assembly GCA_910591515.1 of Cerceris rybyensis. NCBI lineage: Eukaryota > Metazoa > Arthropoda > Insecta > Hymenoptera > Crabronidae > Cerceris > Cerceris rybyensis. The sequence continues at coordinate 14,244,794 of OU342795.1, forward strand.
TTTCTAGATTGCGTTTTAAAACGTCGGATTTTTCGACGTAACAATATCGCGAGGAGCATTTTTTATCACTAATTACGAAGCGGAAAAACGACAAGGGATGATTACCAACCCGAAAATTTGAAATTTTAAGTAAAACTTTGTAGGAACACGGACCATGTTGGGGTTGACGAAGAGCAATTTTTTTCCAGCAGAAATTCACTCTAAGGGGTTAGTAACCATCCCCCGAAGTTTGCTGAATTTTCAGTTTTTTCAATATGACTAGCCAGCTAGAAGCGATGGAAGTAAACTCTTTATCCAAAAATTCCATTGTATTGAAATACGTATCGAAGTTTTAGAAAGAAGTATTATGTACTTTCGAAATTGTAAGTAAACATGTATGCTACGCTTACTTTGATTGTGAGAGTAGATCAGTTGAATTGTCCTCCGAGCTTTTCAATTTTTACTTTTGAATACAGATTAAATGAAGATTTATTTAAAGAATTAAGCTTTAACCACGTAAACTGTATTTTCACTGAGAAATTCTATGCAATTATGGAAATATTAACGTCGTTAAATCACTCGATTTTTTACGTTGAAAACATAGCTACAAATTTTCTTAATTAACATTGGAACAACATATAATTATTATTGAGTTCAATCGTTTCGAATATTTACCATGAGATCGATCTACTTAGGTGTTCAAAATGACACAGTCTGAAATTGTAATTGTCACTAACGCTGTTTCTTTTTGAATTTTCTAAGTTTTGTAGATGGTAAATAATTAACTCAATAATACTTTTCGTCTTTTTGGATTCTTTTCGTTTAACGTATTTTCTTGATATTTTTAATTAATCAATATGTTCAATTAATCATCGGTAGATCTAATATTAACGTGTGCTACTTTTATAATTATCCCCTTGCGTAAGTTGCAGAATACTTGTTCACCTTATGTATTGCCCTATTTCTACTGTTTTAAGTTAAAATATTAAAAAAAAGTATTAAAACAAAAAGAGAAAAGACATGTTCTGCTCACTGTATAACGTTAACATTATGAGAAGAATTCTAAGTCGTAAAAGAATTGATCGGTGTATTTGTTTACACTTTTTAGCATTAAACTTAAAAAATCAGAGGACTTTTGCATGAAAAGTGTGAGCAGTTTTACAGAAACTAAGAGATCGGTCATTTCCGTCAAAGGACTAATGAGTTTTTATCTTCTCATTATCTCATTGCTAGAGTTCCCATGGTGTGAATTACCTAAACGCTGAATCCCATAGAGATCTTGAATTTTTTAACTTCTATATTTCGATGGATATGATGCAGTTTCGATATAAAAAAAGTTGAGCGTTTAATAAGCAACTAATATATGAATTTACAACACAAAAGTTAATAATTCTTCATTTCCAATATAATAAAATGCTGATGTAAAAAATTCCCTTCCATCGCTTATATTCAGCTTGCTAAAAATGTATATATATATTCTGAAGATAGCTTCTCTATACTTGTATATTTATTTATAGTTTGAAAAGTTAATATTTTTTTTGAAGCCCGATAGGTATGCGAATATGATGCAATTTTGGTATAAAAAGTTTCCTTCTATCGCTTACGGTTGGCTGGTTATATTGAAAAAACTGAAAATTCAGCAAACTTTGAGGGTTGGTTTCAACCCCTTAGAGTGAATTTCCACTGGAAAAAATTGTTCTTCGCTTACCCCAACATGCTCTACGTTCCCACAAAGTTTCATTAAAATCAGAATTTTTAGGGGGAATCTTCCCCCATTAGACACGAAATGAAAATTGTACAATGTTCCTTTATCACTTTTTGTATTACAGAAATGTTCAACGATTAGACAGCATTTCAAAATTGAATGTTAAATACATCGTAGAATAGCAAAACAATGAAAAAAATCTGAATATGCAGTGCAAGTAATGTATTTCTTACGTCAACGGCAATTTCATTATATTTAGTATTTATTATTCCACTGCATTTTCATTAAATTCGATCGTTTCGTTTTTGCGAAGGAAAAATAAATTACTGCCGCGTTTCATGTTTTTAATTTTGCGTCCACAAACTATTAATTCTTGCGAACAATATTTTCCTGCTTCAATGTCCATTTGCTGGTTTTGCAATTTTCCTTGAATTCAATTTTCTGAAGATTATACAAATTACAGAATATATACTACGATAAAATAGATATCGTTCTGGTGGTATTTTTTCCAACAGAATTCCAGCCCATAAAAAATATTTAACTGTAAAGAATGAAAATTAATTTAAAAAAAAATGAAAATCGCAGATTTCATCGAAAAAAATGCAGTTTTCCGTGCTCATAAATTTTCCCCCGGTTAATCTCGACAATGAATAACGGATTCTGCTATCGTTGCAAATTGAAACGCACTTTTGTAAAAAATTCTGCTCATATTATTGTACAATAATTTTGTACAAAATGAAGTAAGGAAATGATTACACTTCGTATTAATTTTTTTCATTTTCGTTATTATCGTTCTTTTCTGTCATATTATGTTAATTAAATACCAAGAAGATTACATTATTATGAGATGATGGTAAACATCTCTTGAATTTTCATTTAATATTCAAGACTTTTTTCAACATTTTCATCTTAAGTTATATTAATATTAAATGCAACTGAACCTTTCGAATTATGTAATGTCTGTTTTATGAAGACAGCAAAGTACATTTTAAGATCAATATTTTACAGTCTTTCTGAACGCACACGTTTGTTGCTCTATGCAACAATATTATAATAGCATATATACACAATAATATAATTATAATATATAAGCGCCGTAACAATATTATAATCGATCAAATAACTAATTTACTTAAATATTTCATATCAAATAGTTAACATACTTTTTATAATTTCAATCAGTAGTTTCGCCAATATTAAAAGTAACAAAATAACTAAATTTCACAATAACTATCCGATAAAAATAAACGTTTCAACATATTTGCACCTATTATTTTATATCTCGTTTATTATTTTCATTCTGCCTTATTAATATTAAAAGTAAGAAAATTCTACATTTTTTCCTCACCCTTATTCGCAGCCGTGTTACCATTAAAAGTGAGAAAGATCAGAGAATTTTGCAACAACCACTTAATAAAAATGATTGTTTCAACACGCTAAGCTTACATATAGTTCACACATGTTTCATAATTATCATCCTTCGTTACATTCCCATTAAAATAAGCATTCCTGAGTTCCGTAGTAAATATTAAAAAGATTAAAATTATTTAACATCTTGCCCTACGATTTCTTTTCCGATTGTGTATGCAATAACTCAGAATTAATAGTATAGTGTAGAATTGCGAGAACGTGAAGGGATAGTGTAAGGGCATTGTGGACAAAGAGCAAGAGACAGTGCGTGAGGGATAGAGAGAGAGAGAGAGAGAGAGAGAGAAAAAGTGTGTGAAAGAGGGTTGTAAGAGAAAGTGCCTGCGAAATAATGAGGGTGCATAACTCTGTATGATTGTGTGTGTGGGGTGTAGGGCCTACGGAGGCCCGAATTTGAATTTATAAGAAGGCCCAGAGTACGTTTTAGCGTGACAGTGAACGGAGTATTTTTCAGAGTTAATCAGCGATCAGCGTACCATAGTTTTTGTATACGTAATGTGTCTAATGTATTTTTGTTTTCATTATATAGATATTTATATTTTATATTCTTTATTGTAGATAGTAAAGGGATGCGACATCTGTTCTTTCTCTATCATCGGGGGTCCTGCGTCGTTTCAACGTAAATAATGCAGATTGGGGTTCGTCGCACAGTGGTACAGAACGTGAATTTAGCTGTTCAGGCACCTCGTACAGTTTTCGATCTTTTTCAAATCGTCACCAAGAGCACAAAACACATCCGATTTAGCTAAAAATTGGTATTCTAATATTTTTTGGATCGCTGATTACAAATCTGAACTCAAAATTTCAGAAAACAAAATGGCGGTTAGGAATGTCCAAAAATGTATGGTTCCGCCATTGAATTTTGTGGACAGAGTTTCCGCTATTTCAACTATAATAATTAATTTATACTAGTAAATATATGTGGGATCGGAGCCCTCCTATAAAAGAACTTAGGAGAAAAGGACGTGAAAGGAAGTTGTGATCAGGGAGAGGTCGCTGGCGCAGTGGTTCTGCGCCGACCCAGGCGATCGTCAACGTTAAGCTACTCTGGCCGAGTTGCTTCCTTGGATGGGTTGCCGCGCGCCTCTCGTTTCTTTTTCACGATCCAACATATATATAAAAACTTAAATAATGTTAACATTATGTTCGGAAATATGTCAGAAAGATGACATATTTTAGAGCCCTAAAAGAGATCAATATGAAGAGATCATAATGTTAACATTTTCATCCAAAAAAAGATGTCAGAAAGATAACATATTTTAGAGGTCTAAAAGAGATCAATCTGAGGAGGTGATAATGTTAACACATTGCCGGCCGCTCTTACGTATGCGTGACATTTCTTATTCAAGTGTTATCGGTCGCTGACACGTATGCGTGACTTTTTAGAAACTGCGAGAAACTCGCCACCGCGTCGTAGCGAGAAACAGTCGGATTGCAGCTTTCCTTTAGTAAGGAGCTGCCAGCGTTAAATTGTATTGATTGCAACCTCACATTGTACTTGATTGTTTTTTTTTCCTATTTTAATTTTAAATATATTATTTTTTGTCACAGTAAACCTCACATTATGTTCAAATAAACAATTAAATAATTACTTTACAAGTTTGTGGGAGTTCGTTCAGGATCTACACATTTTTTAGACTCTTGTCTGAGATCTTACAATTGTCTACTCTGAATTTACTTGACATGAAGTCTCGTGTTCAATCTCACAGGCCCCGTTTGAGCGAAGGACCGATATATGCCCAATTAACGCACATACGAAAAAGACCGCATGCTACCAGTTGACCCACTGGTAGGAAGAGGCCCTTTTAAACTTCTACCTACTGTGCAGTGTCAGTGCCCGAGATGAATTAAGTGCAGATCACCCGCCGAGGTAACCAGCTCTCCTGGCGATTCAGACTCCACTGTTGCCCCCAGGAGTCCAACCTCGATGACCAGAACGAAAAATTGTCCTGGGACTTTGTCTAGTCCCCGTGGTATTGTCCGACAACTCTAACTTGACCAATGAGCAGCGCAACTTTTAGTTTCCAGCCACTTATTTCCGCCTTTTCGATTTAGAATCCTAAAAACTCAGTCTCCTAAAGTAAACACTCCGCATACTTAGTTGTTTTTTTTTTTTTTGGAAAGTTGGGTTTTTTGAATTCCAGAAATGAAATAGCGGAAATAAGCGCTAGCCAAGTTAGAGTCGTCGGACTATAACAATTTTACCCTAGGCTAATTCAATTAGGCTACCAATAGGCTAACTCAATGCCACTACCAATATTCTTTGGCAGGCATGTGGACTCAGGTGACCACAGGTGGGAAATTAGGTAGGGGGGAAATTAATAGTATGGGAATAATGTTATTGTACCGTATCCTATTGATATTTGCAATTTTATAATTTTTGGGAGGTTTCAACATTTTTCGTTACATTTACCGCTTCATGGATGCTAGTCGTGTCGTAGGACAGGGGGTCAACACTTAACGGACGGGTCACGCAAATTTACGTTTTTCCTTCGTGACTTCCTTGGACGGGCCACGTAGATTTACGTTTTTGCTTGAATTTTTAGTCCGCTGTGTTAGTTTTTCACTTCACAAGGGTAATTGCTTTATAAAATATCACCCTCATAAAAAATACTAAACATGTTAATAAATAATTTTGTAAAATATTATAAGAAATGGTGTTAATTAAAAAAAAAACAACTATAACGCTATAAATCATGCATACATGTTTATTTAATTCTCCTGAAAACTGTCCGGAAATCGAGAAAGGCAGAGTAGATTCGACCCGTCTGTTAAGCGTTAAGAGCTAAACAGCATCATCTACATCTCATTCTGTATATTTTCATCGCCAATCTCATGTACTGCAATATTTTAATTTCTTGCCGTTTGATTTCTATTGTCAATGTATGATAATTCAGATTGAAATTACCAAAATAAAATGTTACCACTGATTTCTAATATGTCGTATAATTTAACGTGACATTAACAGTATGGAAAGAATTTAACTATACCGTGTCCGGATAATTTCAATTTGACAGTATCTGACAAATCTGAAAATTTCTTGTTCCACCTAACGCGTGACGAGTATCACTCTTTAACCCTTTGCGGTCTGAATTATTTCACTAATTCTAGTAGTGAGTTAAAAGAAATTAATTTTGCAACATTTGCTATCATTGATTATTCATTTTTAAAAATGATATCAGTAACTATAGGTATTGACGGACATTTAAGTGATAATACAAAGTCATTGTGAACTCGGAAAGTCGATATTAAATTGTCCAAAAATAATATCAAGTAAAAATCTATGTCGAGTACTACTATGTCGAGGACCGAAAAGGGTTAACGTGAGGCAAGATGTTAATATCAGAAAAAATTATCTATCTAAAAAAATACCCCAATTATGAACACTTCAACCTGTTACATCGAGCATCCACCGCGTATTTCTTTCATTTTTCTTCCTTATTACATCAATATCTTCGAGCGTCAATCCGCGCGCGCCTCGGTGCAAGCGTCAAACGCGGCATTACACACGGTACTTTGCGCAGGAAAAAGGTGATTCTAAGCGCAAAAATGACACTCGACGGCGCGACGTAACTTCCACTTTTAATGCGCCGTTGGCGTCAAATCGACACGAACATTCCCTCGGCGTATTCCTGTCGGCCCCGCGAAAGCAGTTGGTTCCGCAGCAGGAAGTTCGTCGCATTCCTTTTTATCGATCGCTTATAATTATATCGTCAAACGTTCTAACGAGCGACGCTTACGAAGCCGGGCCTAACTCGTTCCTGCGAATCGAGTCAATTTCCAAGGCTAACAGCCACAACAAATTGGAAAAAGGTTTCGTACCGATCGATAAGTACTACGGTCGACCCTTACCGCTGCTTCGATACGCGCACCAACCCCGCGAAACGAGTCTAAAGACTTCTTTTCGTTTCGCTTTCGTAGGGTGAGAGAAGTAGAATCGTTACTCTTTCTTCGAAAGAAGCACCGTACCGACCATACTTCTTTCGACACCATGGAGGGAGAATTGTGCGGATCGCTATTCTTTTTGGATGGAGAACGTTCCTGTGGGTCTATGGTGCAATGAGATGCACGGCTTTTTTTGTATTCTGCGAGTGCTATGGTAATTTTGTCTAAGACGAGTACTTTAGATAAATTCTAAACCATCGAGGTTATTGTAAATGTCACTTACGAACACAGTTTTCCAGAAGAGGCGGTAGGCGATTTAACCCTGCTGTTCTCCTCGGGGTCTATATGACCCGAAATGAAGATCATATTTTAACAGATACTATGTTTCTAAGTATTCGTTTTTGATATTCAATGTATTAGGGGTACCGAAAAGTAATCAAAAATTTTTTTGCTGGCAAAGGACGTTTATTTATTAAAGAAATCTTAAATACTAATTAACAAAATAATTTCCATTATTTTCTAACAATTTTTGCCAACGTAAAGATAGATGTTCGATTCCTTTTTTAAAAAAGTCCTTCGATTTTTTATTGAAAAACATTTCAAATTACATTTTCACTTCTCCAATTTTGATTACTTTTCGGTACCCCTAATACTCAACAATTAGGTACGTCTATATGTTTGTGTATTTTGTGTTTCTTAACCATTTGAGACCGTGCATTTTTTTGGAGATTATCCAGAAATACCGACAACTTTTCGCTTTATATTTACCACTTTTTGTATTTCTAATGATTGTGGCTTTTGGTTACCTAGTTTACGGTCGAAATTTAACCAAATACCAAATGTAATGTTTACACATTTGTAAGATATCTTTTATTTTAAGCTAGTCTTATTTCGAGGGCTGTTTTTTCTGTAATAACTGATAATTGCAATTCAAGATCATTACACACACGGTGTGCAACTGGTTTCGAATGGGTTAAAATGTGAACCTTTGTTCGTCGGGTCACTACAACTGGAAGAAACTAGAAGAAAATTTTTAATTTCTCAAAAACTTAAATTGTAAATATCAATAGGTTAGGAGACGTTGAAATTAGTCCTATATTATTAGTATTGCGTTAATTTGTACCGGTTTGTCAGAAATCAGTGATAGATAATTATTCCAACAAATAATTCTGTGTTTTTGTGCTTCCGGTCACAAAACAAATCGTAAGGCAAGGGGTTAAACTCGAACCCATTGATTGTATGTCTGTCCTTTAAATTCTTGCGAAAGATATTGATGGCCAATTTAAAGTTGTCATTAAATTCAAAATGCAAAATTAAATTGGGAGGACATTGAGCACAATGAAATGCTATGTTGAGTGAATCTTGAAAGGGTGACAGGTGCAGGCAAAGGATGGTGTCTGAATTGAGGGTGGGTGTTTACTAAGGGACAGTTGTACTGTTATCTTTAGAGTTTTAGGGTGCATTATTGCACCTCTACACATCCATTGTATTTATTTCATTTGTAACCACAGACTTTCAGTCTGGAACCAATGGTTTTGATGGTAAACCATTGAGGTTATAATACAGAATGCGAAGTAACAAAAACTAGCAGATGTGATGGGATGTCGAATTAAATACAAGGAGATAAGAATTGAAAACCTTATGATTCTATAATTCTGATGAAAGCAGAATTTGTTAGTGCGATGAATAATTCGTAGATAATTTGAAAAAACTACAATTTTAGATTTGAGTCAAAGTCACCAAATTTAGATTTTGGTTGCAATCTACAGTTTTAGCTTTTAGTTGTTACCTACTGTTTTAGATTTTAGTTGTAATCTATTATATCAAAGTATTGTTTAAACCTACAATTTTTAATAATGTAAGATAGAATATCAGAGACTCTGATAGTCGTTTGGCGCGAAGAAATTAGTTAAAAGTGAAAAAGATTCTAACACATTGTCATTAGTAGCACATCTATGGTTTTATTTCTTCGGTAATCGTAATATCTTAGGACCAAAGAAGAAAATTGGTTCGACTGAGTAGTTAAAAATAAAGAATTTCTAAATCTATTTGGCTTCAACCTGACTTTTTTTGTTTTCCGCGGAGATCGAATGGGTTTTATGGATTTATCTGGGAAATTTCCCGATGATTACTCGTTAAGTGAATTGGCCGGAGAAAATATGAAACACAATAACTAGACGAATCGAAATTACGTTTAGATCTCTTCATTTACCTTTTTGTTTACAAGTTTCTACCACAGATTAATTAAATCATTTTAGTTTCGCAAAATGCAACAGAAATTTTCTATCCATAACGAAGAGTCAAAGTTACAACTTTTTACTTCCTCCGTGGTTTTCATTGAGAGACTTTCGAGAGCTGAAAACATCTAAAATTTTTCTCTTTTCCTCTGATTTTCATTTTCAGTCCAAACAACTATTTTTACCCAACAAAATTTGCGAACAAGAAGATGCACAAACGGCAAAAACCTCTATTTGCATAATACTTTCAAACAATTCATCAAACTAACAATAAGAAGTTACAAATTGCTAAGAATTCCAAATTGTATTTCATTCCATCAGAAAATATAACTCCATCAAAATATTGTTCCTTTAAGCCGTGCTACTTCAAAATGCAATTATAGAATATCAAGATTAAATCTTGTACGCCGTTTGAGCTCTCGCCGTTTAATCTGCAGTTACTCCTTTGCTCAGTAGAAAATAAATTTCACCGTTTCCTTGTTTGCAACCTTCCTTTTCAATAGTTGTTACTGAGATAAAGAACTTTAAATCCAGGGCAAAGACTTAACTCGATGGAATGCCTGTACATGCAAGCTGGAACTGACTCGGGTAAATCAGATCGTATGATCACCCTATTATGAAATGGGCTGCATTGTTAGATGGATCTATTTTTCGAGAATTCACGCTCAACGCTATTTTCTTTTCGTCGATAGTTGAGCTATTTTCGAGATAATTGATCGATTTTCAGCACAGAGTCAATGCCAATGATACCAGGTATAAGGAATTAGACCAAAAAGTAGTCCTTCTGAGGTCGAATCTTACGTTTTTCTCCCTTTCCTTGCGCTCTGAATTGTTGGAATTTAACACGTCGACTTCCATGGGGGTCACTTGTGACCGGCGCTGTTGAATTCAATGAAATTTCATGTAACTTTTAAGTTCCAACATTTATGAATTTTCGGATATACTGAATATTTAACCCTTTTAGTGCCGAACGACGATATATCGTAGTTAACAGTAGTGCTAACATTGAACATCGAAGGGTTATTATTCAGTTTCCAATACAATATCAGTACTTTTATGACAGATAATTGTAAATATACAGTTTGTGCTCTACATTGCGTGTTCTATATGGAACTACTAGCTGAAAGTACCCGTGCTTCGCTACGCTTTAATATCATTAGGATTAAGGACTACTTAAATTAGTAAAAGTTAAGTTTAACGTTGATAATCCATATTCGATAATATATATTCAATCATTTAAAACCTGAAATATTTTACGTGCTTCGAAACTAAAAAAAAACCTTAAAATTTCGAATTTTGAAAACTCGTTTCTTTGTGGATGCTTATACCCTAGAAGGAACGCTCATGCAAAATTTCAAGTTTCTAGGTCAAGTAGTTTCAGCTTTGCGTAGATGAGTTTAGCCCATACTTTAACCCCCCAAAACCCCACTAAAATTTCGAATATTTCAAAACCCTTTCTTAGTGAGCACCTAAGACCCAAGGGGAAGGTATGTTCCAAATTTCATTGTAAGCCGTTCTGTGGTTTTTAAGATTTCGTGATGAGTGAGTGAATGATTGAGTGAGTCAGTCAGTCAGTGGTATTTGAGCTTTATATATATATAGATTGCCAAATGACAATTCTTTTTATTCGCAACTATATTTGTCATTAATTCAATCAATTTTTTCGGTCGGCACTAAAAGTGTTAAATATTGGCGTTAAAAAGCCAAAGATCTGCCGAATATCTATTTATTTCTATTTTTAAAATTTCTGCTTTATAAAGATGTGAATTTAATAGAAAAAGTTTCACTTCAATAGAAATGATGAAACTATAAAAATACCGGTGGCGTTTAACGTGTTAAATAATATACTTACAATTAGTTGTTCTAGAATCTATAGTTTTAGATGATTTCTGAATGATCAAAGCCATGTTACAATATTTTAAATGTTTCGTTATTTACGTGTAATAATATTGTGTAGCATGAATATTATTTTCTAACATTAAATTCGTCCGAGGGAAATTGGTTAATCTCATTTCGATAGATGTTTTGACTTATTCGTTATTATTAAATTTAATTGCATTATAATGTGTTTTACAGTAAATTAAATAAATAGTAATATAATGATGCTAAATCCGGAGAACACGGTGAATGTGATAAAACTTGACTATTTCAACTGTACAATTTTTTTTCACATGATTTTTGCGGTATGCAGTTTCGCATTATCGTTCAGGAGCATCACTTTTCTTCGATTGACAAGAGTTGGTTGACAGTCTTCAGGTTCCAGCTGCAATCTCTGAAGCTGTTTACAATACTGTTCTCCATTAACAGTTTTGTTACGTTTGGAAGCTCAAAATCAACAATCATTTCTGAATAGAGAATCATGATATTTACAGCAACCGAACGAATTTGTGTTAAAACCTAATGACATGTTTTTATAAAACATAGGTCATTGAACAAATTACAGGGTAAAATTGAATACTCAATGGTGAAGGTGAAATACTGATGACTCAACGGACTTCACTTTAATTATCTTTGTTGCTGCTTTTGATAAGCTTATTCCATATTGTATACTTATCGAAGTTAGATGGATAGCTTAAAACCTATTGTAAACTGTAGATTATTGCCAACAAGATTATATTATTGTTCACTGCAAAGAAGTCTTCTTTTGCCATGAATGGCAGTAAGAATTGATCATCTTTAGACCTCTGAATAGTAAGGATCAAAGTTCGATTTCTTTTCCTCATCTCTAGAAATTTCTTTGCATAATATAGATATATAATAGCTTTGCTAACTTAAAATTTAAAACTCTGGATGCTCTTTGGAATGATCTACTTATTCTCCTCAACACAGAAAACTTCTCTTTTTACTGATAACGATGAAGACAGATTTCAGACTCCTGACATTTTTCCCACGAAGCGTAGATATTATAGCCTTAATGATTCAAACGTGACCTAATATCACGGCACCTCGATGATACAATAGCATAAAACCTTTTCTGATGGGTATAAGAAACTCCAACTTGCAAAGCGTAGATCGGAATCCAAAATAGCACTATTTTGGAAACTTTACATTACAACATATATCACTATTGTTCTTTCTCTTTTTCGAATTTTTTTCATCTTTAACACTAAATCTGTCAAGGTGGTCAAAATTACTTGCTCTGAATTTGTTGAAAATGTTCCTGAAATTCTTGACTTTGTTTCTTTTTCAATTTTCTACGTTTGTATTAAAGACCACAGGCGATCGAATCAATCAATTTTTTTGACACTTTCGTTTATTTCATTGGGACATATTTAATTGATAATTTTAAATATATTGAATTAATCGTCGGTAGATCTAGTGTTAACTGCTCTAGTGATTTTGTCTCGGACCTGTCGTTTTACGTGGGCTCTAAATCGTCGAAATTAAGATAAATGATACTTTAGAAATTTTTATAGAATGTTTTTTAAAGACATTTTTAAATATTGTTGTGGAAGGAAATATCTTTGCTTTCAAGGATGCAAATGTTCCTTATTTTTATTAAACATTTATTATTATAAGTCTAAAGTACGCACGCATAAAAGAACACTATTTTCGAGAAAGGTTTATTTAATTCTTTTAAAAATTTATCATATTAGATTGTTAATAATCTTGCTCCAGAAATGTATGGAGTGCAGTTGCATCCAAGTGCAATGGTATAATATGCACAGATAGAGAAGGTTTAGGTGAATGAAAATATGAAAGCAAACAATTATGCAGGCAGACTACAAGAGTCTATAATTATAATAAAATGATTATAAAACAACACAGCTTATAAGTCTTCAAACCCTCAAGCAATGGCCCCATTGAACCTAATTGTGCATTTGGAAATGTTACATTTTCTATTCGACAAGAAGTCACAATAAAACTGTATTCGATCTTGAAATCGAATATTTGATAATAGAACTAGCACTTTAAAGATAGAATAATTATCTCCTTAAAATTGACTGATGCAATTTAAGAAGAAATCTACAGATCAAATAGATTTCGATCTCTGTTTTCAAAAGATAGATCAATTCAGCAATTGATTTCACCGGCGGAAAATTTCAAGATTCGTCGAGATAGAAGAAGCGACTTAATTCGGAAGAAGGATCTCACATTTTTGAGTTTCGATGAATGCAACGATGCGCAGAATAACTAACGACGTTACGTTTTATTCCATGATACGCTTTTAGAAAATGTAGAATGCTCACTTATTTTCCTGGCAAAGAGGTTTCGTGCTCGAAAGTGCCTTTTCTTCCGGCGCGGAATTGCGAAGGTCGAAGAAGATTCTTTGCCGGCTTCTCCGTAAAGGTACAAGAAGTACGTGCAATACAAGTAGAAAAAAAGCTCCTTTCATTTTATGGTGCACCATGAAGAACGTAGAACGATTATTCTTTTTCTCAAGTGAGCTTTATATTCCAAAGTACCCTTCTCCTTTGACGCCTCGATGTAAAATTGCCAAGTTTCTGGCCAACTTTCTATTCCTTGTGTTTGTGAAAATGCCGAGAAGAACCCGCGCATAAAATAATCAACCTGGCCTTCTATGGTTTTACGGCGTGCCTTAGAAAAGGGTAAGAGAAATGTCCTTTCTCTGAGAAATAAGTTTGCTCGGGAAACCTCTTGATATTCTTTCTTTTTCTTTTATCCTTTATTTTGCAAAATACTCTTAAGCCTTTGGTGCTTTCTCAAATTTTCCCTCGGCCTCTCAGTGCACTTAAAGCCCTACTGTATTCGCAATTTAAACAATTTTTAACATGCTGCTTTTAAATAGATTACCAAGGTAGATATTAAAATAGAAACTATGATATTAAAAAGGAGATTATTTGTCAAAAATAAATCAATCTATCGATCAATATCAATTTACTATAATAATGCAATTTTTTATTGAAGCTGGTAGAAAATAATTATGAGGAGCTTAGTAAATCGAACACTTGATTTATGGATGCGAAATGTGTTACACTGCAGTGTAATGGGTTAACCCATTAAGGCCCAAAGTTGCGTTAACGCAACATTTCATTTCTAATTTTTTTTCGGGGAATCGGATTAATTTAATTTATATTTTAACCTATGTCATAGTAAAAGAACATACCAAAGGCTTAATTTATGCACTTCTGTTCTCTAATCGTTCATCACCTTAAGTCCTACTTTTATGTAATCTTATAACCAGACTGCGGATTTTTATGCATTTATGACAAATTAGATACAGCTAAAATATGCAAAAAGAACATAATATAAAAATATATCTAAAATATCCAAAGCATTGAATTTGTTGTAATATTTATCGAATGCAACAAATGCCTAGATAGGTTCTTGTGTCTCACCTGCATTTGTGAAACTCGAAATTTCCATAAAAATCCGCAGTCTACTTATAACGAATAACTAGTCGCATTTAAAATATTTCTGTTATTTCAAAGCTTGGTCCTTAATGGGTTAACACTATTTCTACCACGATTTTCTTTATACCTATTTCGACCGAAAGGTGTCTTTTGACACCTTTTCGTTTGAATACAAGTAATTGACACAACTGTGGAGATTTCAAATTATCAGTTAAATGTAGATAATTTGAGGAATATACTTATTGATACATTGATGTGTATGTATTAGAGATTATTAGTCAGCTTGCTAATTCTAGCAGCGGTGTACAGTTAGTAGTAAAGTCACTGCAGCGATATACGCTAAAATGCAACATGGCGGGAAATCGGAATTCTCTAATCTGATTATAATTGATATGATATTGCAAAATAGTGCTGATGTTTATATGTAAAATGGTTTAAAATGATTGATAGACCTATTTTTCTGAAGTGAGCCAATTTGACTCACACAAGAAAATTGAAGTCTTTTGTAAAGAAAATAGTTCCAAATCAATTTAAATGTAAGATTTATTATTGAAAAATTAACCAATCAATGTATCATACATATAGTAATCAAATTTTGAGCGAGCCAAATTGACTCCGTAAATCTAGTGTTAAAGTGTCAAAAGACACCTCATGGTAGAAATAAGTATCCCATATGCACATTTTTAGATCTAGCATGTGCTGGTGGCAAATGATGTCGCTGAATTAATTTAACATCTATTGTATGAAAAGTTAAAAAATTAATTGTGGAGAAATGATTCAACTTAGAGAATAATTTTAAGTTAAAATTTGGAAGGTGTCTTTTGACTCCCCTTGGTAGAAATAATGTTAAATAAGGACTTTGATAAAAAAAAAACGAATCAAGCGGCAAAGATGAATGTTCGTAAAGTAATTATTGTATTTTAAAATATTCGTAAAATATCTACTATAAACTACTCTGTAAATTTGAGGAACGTTTATAAAAGAAATATGCACTCGTCAACTTAACGGCTTCCGTAAATCTAGAGTTAATTAAAGTAGTGAGATATAAATAATTTATCCAAATTATCAACTAACTACATAAAATTAACGATGAAAAATTTTCGACCGTTTATTCATTTTTCTCGAATGATATCTAATAACAAGTATTAGGTACTGAGAGACCTTTAGGCGAAGAAAAAGAAAACATTGTCAATTTTCAAAGTCAAAATTAACGTATATGGGTCACAACAAAAATAGCACTGACCTATATTTTTTAATCCTCAATTAACAGTAGATTAGGCCGTTAAATCGGGTACGTTCAATCAGATCAATAAAGTAATTTCTATATTCTACGATAAACATGAAATTTTGACTGTACTACTCTATCAATTTGGGGGCTGCCGTAGATCTAGTGTTAAAACGGTTCTATTATGTGAATACACCGGAAAATGTACACCGGAATGCTTCCCTCATTGAAATTATAGGTTCAATAACAAAATATGCAATTCGAGTAAAAAGCAGAATAATTGTTTTCTTGAAAGTAGTTGACTTAATTTAGCTATCAACATATTCATAATGTTGGCTATAGCACAAAATAGAATTGCAAAAGGTTAACGTAAAACCATACCTGTACCGCATAAATTAACGACACATTGCGTTGCAAAAAGTTAAGTATGCAATGCCGTAGAAGAAATTTGATTTACAGCGGAAAAGGCAATGATAATACGAACGTACGTCATGTGAAAGTTATTTTGAATATTGCATTAAATGCAGCATATGAAATTTAGAGAGTTCTTGGCTTCTTCGAAACGTCCAAAATACGCGAGATCTTTTCCTTCGTGAAGATTAGCCACGTTTTCGGCAGATATCACGAACAATTCGTTGTGCACTGACATTGCAGTATTATCGGCAATTAATTGCCCCCGTGATTCTCTTAAATTGGTCAAAACGTTGCCCGTATCGCAATTGTTATTTTCTTTTACGAAAATACGAGCGACAGGGCAAAATGCATAAAACTGCATCGTGTTTCATATTATCTTCGTAAAACATGTATGCGTAATTTGGAATATATTAAAATACATTTTTCTCAACTTTTATTACCTTTTTTTCATATTGCATATTTAAATGTTTTCTTCATCGATTAGATTTTTTATTCGAAAGGCAACAGTCTGTTTTGGATTACGCGCTAAGCTACGTTCTAACAAGCATAGAATTTCCTATGCAGTGTAAACTAAAACGATAATGATGCTTAATTGAGTGTTACTGTAACTATGTCGATATTATCGGAACAGGTTGCAGAAAAGTCTACTAAACCGTAATCTGACGGGTTTAGTGCTCTAAAGTGCTATAACGTGTATTAAAATGTTAGCCACAGCACGATTTTCTATTTTCCATATCAAAGCTACGTTTTTTCGATTTTTTGCTGCATTAATATTACTATGAGATTGTTAAAATAGGTTGCAGAAACCTCTTCCAATTTGCATTTTGAAAGATTCCGACCCCAAAAATGATACAACATATTTTACAAATTATTGCGTATGTAAATCATAAATAATTTAATACGAAATTTCTAAGACAAATTCTTCGAAATTTTTTTTAAGACTAATTCTTTTTGATAAGTACTATAATATTCGCTATAAATTTTGTTTAAAAAAAAAGTTGTCTAATTGTATAGACAGAAATAGAAAAACTGGCCTGATCACTTACGTAGTCTACCAATGTACATTGCAACAAAGTGTTACGGTGTTGACAGTTGTCTCATTGCATAGAATTCAAGGCCTAACTTCAAACGAAAGTCTAAATACCTCAAAACAAAGAAGAAACGAGAGTAGACCATTGTCATGTACACATACTTCCTTTTAACCCCTTGCACTACGATTCCTGTTTTCACCGAATGCACAATAACTGCGAATTTATTCCTAAAATCAACGTTTCTCTACGATTTCTGATATTTCGTATAACCGAACGTAATATTAATAATGTAGAAATAATTTAATCGTCTCATGATCGATTAACCGTTTCCACTCCTTTGTCGCTGCAGCGGCGACATGGTAATAGAAGCTGATAACTTCGTTGTTAGGTAAATTCAATAGATTTTTGCACTTTTTTTATATTGTAAAATACAATATGAAAATATATACCCTTCTTTTTTAATAATAGGACAAGTTTTTCAATTTTCCACAGATGTACACCCCGATACACACCTTGTATAAATAGTCCTGGAGTAGCTGGTAGCTCAAAGTAAAAATTACTCGGAGTGCAAAGTGTTAACACTAGAACTACCAAATCAGTCAAAATGACTGGTACACAATTTTTTCAAAAAATTCTCCAAGTTTACATAAGAGTCATAGGATAAATATTCTACGTCTATATCAATAAACATAAATCACCCAATCGATCAAACTTTCCGCCGCTTGATTCCCCCTTTTTCAAAGTACTTATTTAATTTATTAAAATATGTTAGATTTGAGGCCGGTAGTTCTAGTGTTAATACCTTCGATTTAATAAATTTGAAAAATTTTTAATTTCCTATCCCCCTTACTGCGAGTGTCACTCATTATTGTAGGGCAAAGGTTTAAGTTTCGACATTCGAACCACCTTTTCTATTGCTCCCAAAACCACCGTAATATTATCAAAAAAAGAACGGTAGAAAATTTTAAAGAAAATTTCAAGAAACCCCATTCTGTCTACACACAAAAAAAAACATACTCCCATTATCAATCTTTTATATCAACGCTATTTTTCCCCCCGCTGCTAATTCATTAAAAACACCGTGAAGTTATCGAACTAATCTCCCCTTTCTCCAATTCCTAAAAATAACAACACAAAAGAACCGTTTCTTTACATCGAACCACCCTTCCCCTATTTCTCCCCTCATCCAAAGCTCAGTTAAAAGTACAGTGACATCGTTGGGACAAATCTGAGAAAAATGTGTCAGAGCTCGTAATCTGACAGATTTCATTTCAAACGTTCCGCAATGGTTCGACGATTAAAAACTCCTCGAAATCGTGCCGGTAACTTTCACACAAATAAATCGGCGCGCGGCTTACGGAATTTCTCTTAATTCCACTCATGCCTATTTTTTGTCACCTATCGACTTTTCCATAGGTGGGTACGGCGGCTGAATAGCGAACGTTAGTTTTGCCTTCATCGGCATTAATCATACCGGTAATTTTGCCTCCGGCGTATCCCGGCTGCCGCGGAATTTGAAGTTTTTGTCTCAACACCGAGAGGGAGAGAAAGCCACCGCTAGACAGTGCCTGTGTGTTTTGAAATTCGATCTACTTCGCTCAATTTCATCATCGTCAACGTTTTGTAGCCTTTCGTTTGAACTATCCGTAATGTCTTGCCGTATCAAAAGCTAAAAACGCTCCTCGTTATCACCCTTCTTCACAGGTTGAATGTCACGGAGGTCACAGGTGACCAACACTGGTTGAATTCAATGTAATTTTCTATGACGTTAAAACTACATTATTTATGAATTTTTTAATACATTTCCAATTGAAATGTTGCTATTGAAAAAATAAAGCGCTAATAGCTATATACCTATCTATTTGTGCCTTTAACCAGTTAACTGTGGCGATTTCTTTTGACAGTGCACTCCTAAATACGTAGATCATCGAGAAATGAGCATAAATCAATCTTAACACTTTACCGGCCGGTATTTTTTAACATCCTACCCATTTCTGATCGGTCTCTTGCACGCAAATATTTACCTGATATTGATATCTCTCCGAAAATTGCAAAGTTTCGTCACTGAGTCCTTGGCACAGTTAACCGCAATGAAAAATAATAATTTATTAATTGCCATAGCAACCAATTAATTAGTTAAAAGCCCAAAAGTGTTGGGCCCGAAAAACCGATTAATCCGCTACCAGTGGGTAAAGTGTTAATTCTTTGCGGATAGAGACATTTTTAAATATTGAAAAAGAATCATTTATTTGGCGATTTAAAAAACACTTTTTTATAGGAAAGACAGTCTGTCAATGTATAGAAATTGAAATTTACTCTTTGCAAAATAATATTTCAACGGTTATATTTTAGTTTTTCAACTCTAACCGTTTATATATGCACCGACAAACTATAATATAATCAGCTGGTTTCTCAGACCGCATATATGCGCCCGTCGTCCTCAAAGGGTTAAATTATTTATACTTTCAAGTTACTCGCTTTATTTCGACATGGTCTCAAAATATTCTAAACAGATTGAAATTTACGAACATATTTCAGTTTTCGTCAAAATTACAATTTAACCCCTTCAGAGCCGAATTTCTGTTCGTTTAAGAAAAAATTATTTTTATACTAAAATTAACTTAATTCATGTGAATGAAAGCAACAATATACTTTTTACAAAAATATTTATTTATTTATAATTTGTAAATGTACATTTTAACGGACATGTGGTCCTTACGCAAAATTGCGTAATAAAAAAATTAAATTCATTAGGTGTTGAAACTAACAATAAGTTTGAACCTACACGTAATAAAATATAATACGAAAAGTATTATGTACATTAAAATGCGCACAGGGTCGGAAGGGGTTAAATAACAAGTGGTCGCTAACTTTTATGCGTGGCGAGTATACTGGTCAATACACAAAATTCTGCCGTTTCTCCATGACGAGTATACTCGTCAATCACAGCTAACTGGTTAACACTGGGCCTACCACGGGGTTTAAAATCACTTCTACTGAATTTTTTAAGGATGTTGCTGCATATTTGTGGCCTGTATCCTGTTTAATTTTCTATATTTACCTTGTAAAACGAAACAGGTTTAGTTTCTTGCACATTTCATTCTCCTTGTTCTGAAGTATTTATCTAATATCTACAAATATACTTAATTAAGTTCTAGTGTCAAGGTTTCTGCTTTGTAAAGAAGTAACGTTAATAGAAAAAGTTGCACTTTGGTAAAAATGATGATGCTAACGAAATATTGGTTCCATTCAACGCGTTAACGCATCGAACAAATGCAAGTGTTCGTTGGATTGTGTTTAACTCTAGACCTACCAAAGTGATCCAAATGACTTGCCTAAATTTTGTTGAAAAAGTTCCTGAAATTCCTAACCCTGTTTTTTATTTTTCATTTTTCTGCCTCCTTCGTTTATTTGATTTGGACAGACTTATTTGGAGAGAATTAAAGTTACAGGTATCAATTTCACAAAAATTGTAACAACTGGTTGCTTTTAATTTTTATAATCATCTACTACTAAGCGTGATCTCTCTACTAATTGTAAGAGAGGATCTAATTTGAAGAAAAGATGTAATTATCAACGGTACAAATTTCAGAATCTTTCATAGTACAACCTTTAACCCCTTGCCTTACGATTTCTTTTGTGACCGAACGCACACGAACTCAGAATTAATTGGTTCAATAATAATCTATCACTGATTTCTAATATACCGGTATAAGTCAACACAATTCTAATAATATAGGACTAATTTCAACGTCTCCTGACAAGTGATTTCTTCAATTTTATAGTTTTTGGAAAACTTGAAAATTTTCTATTGCTACGTCACGTGTGACACACGTCATTGTAAGGCAAGAGGTTAAATAAGTTTTAGAATAGTTACTATGAATTTAAATGTCGAACTCTCACCGTGTTATTAAATTATTGTCCGCCATCAACAATATAAACAGAAAATATATATAATATTTAGTATAGCAAATCAAAGAACTCAACAACAAATTAAACGTAAATATTCATACGTTCATTACCTCGTATTAATTTAAGTTTCTATCACACATGTAAAGTATAAAAGAATTTATATTACAAGGCACGTTACATTCGATGATACGCCAATTGTCCTTCAAGATTTTCCGTCGCTTTTTTCCCGCTAAAGACGTTAATGATTCGACAAAAAACCGGTCGCGTAAATAGAAGCTTTACTGAAAAACACCAAACTCTCGGCATCTTCGTAGAACCGAGACAACGTTCGTGACTATCAATGTTTACAAAGGAAAAAATACCTCTAATGACGACCGTACAAAACATTCTCTTAAGTGTCGGGGATTAGAAGCAGAAAGAAAAAAGATTACTAGAATTCCAGGCTCCGGCGCGACGAGTATACTGGATAACAGTCACTAGAAAACGCATCCCGTAAGTTGTAAGCCAAGAAACGTTGCTCGATCGAGGAGCAAGCAAAAAAGAACGGAAAAAATTAAACGTTTACTTTGAAAGTAACATAAGTCACTTTACTGTAATTATAAATGTTTCTTTTTAATAATTATGTGAAATTATTTATACCAACAAAGATACATATTGTCAACCCTTTTAGAACGACGGACGCATATACGTAGATTGACAAGAAATCGGATTATCGTTTATCAACTCATGTATACATAATTGGAGTTGAGAAATGGAAATACAACTTGAAACATGATAACGCAAATAGAAATTTATAACTTCTGTATATTAACATTCTGACTTTCCGATAATAAGATACCTTTCCATCGTGAAATAAATGATTATTTCTCAACAGCCAAAAAAGTGTCCATTCACAAAGATCTAAAAACGTTGAAACGTAAGCATTAAATAAATCTCTGTATAAAAAGAATACGACTTTAGCCACTTTGAAAATGAACAGCTAAAGCAACAAAACAGAATTAACCGATAAAAACAGCTGCAATATTGTTCATCAACTCATGTATACATTAGAGTTGAAAAATTGAAATACAACTGTTGAAACATAACAACATAAATAGTAAATTATAACTTCTACACATTAAAACTCTGACTTTCTGATAATAAGATATTTTTCTATCGCCAAATAAATGATTACATCTCAACAGTCAGAAGTCTCCGTCAAAGATTTAAAACCATTAAAATGGAAACGTTAACAAATCTCAATTTAAAAAGAACAGGTCTTCTGTCACATTAAAACTGAACGGTTCAAACAACGATATAAAATTGACCGATTAAAGAAGCTGCAACATTGTTTATCAGCTCACGAATACACAACTGGAATGGAAAAACTTGAAATACAACTGTGGAAACATAACAACACAAAATACTAAATTATAACTTCTACACATTAAAACTCTAACTTTCTGATAATAAGGTACCTTTCTATCACCAAATAAATGATTACATCTCAACAGTCAGAAAAGTCTCCGTCAAAGATTTAAATCTCAATTTAAAAAGAACAGGTCTTCCGTCACATTGAAACTGAACGGTTCAAATAACGATATAAAATTGACCGATTAAAGAAGCTGCAACATTGTTTATCAGCTCACGAATACACAACTGGAATGGAAAAACTTGAAATACAACTGTGGAAACATAACAACACAAAATACTAAATTATAACTTCTACACATTAAAACTCTAACTTTCTGATAATAAGGTACCTTTCTATCACCAAATAAATGATTACATCTCAACAGTCAGAAAAGTCTCCGTCAAAGATTTAAATCTCAATTTAAAAAGAACAGGTCTTCCGTCACATTGAAACTGAACGGTTCAAACAACGATATAAAATTGACCGATTAATAAAAAGCTGCAGTATCATTTCCGCATGTATCGACGAGGCGTAGAAATTACAAATTAAAAAGTCGTGAAAATTCGCGTCAGAACGATGACGCGTCGTTCAGTTGCTGCATTTCATTTCATATTTACATACATCCTAACGACACACACGGCGAGCAGAGCGCCACCAACGAATATAAGAACGATAAGAGAAACGATAGAGGCTCATTATCACAACAGCATGCTAGTGTATTCTGTTTACAACAATGAACCCACCGCGGTAACAATAATATCAGCGTTTTAAATGCTCGCGCGGGTCACTATCCCGCGTTACAGAAATACAACGAGTGAACGAGCAAACGAGCACGAGAGGAGAAAGCACACACGCACAGAACAACGAGAGAACTCGGGGAGTACATTTTTCAGGGACAGAAAAACACCGAACGAGAGCGCGAGTCGAGGAGAGACGTTCGCACGGTTATCTTCGATATTGACTCCACTCCTCTCCCCACCAGCTGTACTGACACGATGCGGTTGCAACGCTGCCTCGTATTTCTTCGACTTCTATTAGTATTCGAGAGTCTATCCGATAAATGCGCAATTTGTTATTCGCAGGAAATGAGTTGGAGCGATTTTACATTCCGTTCGCGAGTACGGCACACCACCGCGTGGTCCTTAACGTGGACCGTTTTGTACGAGTTGTACTCGTCAGACGTTAGATAACTTCCCTTTCGATTTTCACTTAGGGTTATCATCGTCGGCGTCGTTGTTCGATCTTGTTTTACGCGTCATGTGCACATCGAGGTCGTTCGCATCGTGACGAGTAGTCGTAATACGTATGCCGGCACGCCTCGGAACCGCATGGCTCTGCGTGAGCTTGTCCGATTCTCGTCTTTTCTTTTATGATCGGTTGGACGTCGAGAACATGGGATCGAGCGAGAGGTTTGCTTTTGTGGAGATTTTTGTTGAAACTGTGCTCGTAACGGGGATGTATAGAACTTGGAACTAGTTGGAATTGTTGATGGTTCAAGTTCAAATGGTTTGATGGTACAAGTTCAAATGGTTCGGATTCGGAGGTACTTTTTCTTAGGTGATGTGTGAATGTGATTGCATTGGTGGGCGGGGGGTAATGATTGAGAATGAGGTGATTTTTAAATGGTGGATTAGAGTTGTTTTGAAAAATCTGTTGTCAGGTGATAGCTGTATGTCATTAACCCTTTTAGTGCCGGGAAGAGATGAGGTTCCTATGCGAAGATAACCGGCCGAATTTCACGATTTTGCTAGGGTTTGGAAAAACGCGCGTAAAAATCAAACGAAAAACAATGTTTGCATAATTCAAAAAGTAGTGTATTAACACTAGAACTACCGGCGTTAAATCTATCATATTTCAATATATTAAATAAGTACTTTGAAAGAGGAGGAATCGAGTGGCGGAAAGGATGGTCAATTCGGTGAATTATGTCTTTTGTGATGGACGTAGAATTTTTGTTCTATGGCTGCTCTATGAACTTGAAGAATTTTTGGAAAAAATTGTGTACCAGTCATTTTGACTGGTTTGGTAGTTCTAGTGTTAAGGACAAAATAGAGAATAGAACAATGACACTGATTTTTTAATATTCATTGACAATCATATAAATAACAAAGGTATAAATGATCGTAAAGAAAATAAAAATTGTGTTCTCTCTTACAAAACGTATTTGCACATACGAAAAGCCATATTTTCATCATAACTTTATATAGACTATTTATTATAAAGTATATACTTTATATTTCCAATATATTTTTTAGCAAAATAAATAATATTGCGTAACAAAAATAAAGTATAACTCCAAGGTATTTGGCATTAACCGGCATACAATATGAGAAGTTAAACCGAAAAACTATTTTTTTTTTAATTCTCTCGTAATGAAAGTAGACCATTTCCGACGTACTATAAATTTATTTTGAGATAAACTTCTCTCGCAATGGGAATAGTAAAACGCTACAAGGTGTGGGCCGATATATCGGCCTCCGGAACTAAGAGGGTTAATACTAGGACTACCAAGCAAGTCGAAGTGACTGATTCCCAATTTTTTACAAAAATTCTCTAAATGTATGGAATAGTCAAAGAGCAGATATTCTATGTTGATCTTATAAAACATAGATCACCAAATCAATCGCCTTTTTCATTTCTTAATTCCTCTTTGTCTAACGTATTTATTATATTGAAATATAATGGATTCAACGCCAGTAGTTCTAGTGTTAAGTCTCTATAGTTTTAATTATCGGTGGCATATGAGGATCAGTTGCACGATGGCTCGTTAGAAAATGATAAAAATACTATTATAAATAATAGATTTAACCCCTTGCCCTATAATAATGAGTGACAGTCGTGATGAGGTAAATAGGATAGGAAATTTTTAAGTTTTCGAAAACCTATTAAAATAGAAATATTAATGAGGCACGATACGATAATAGTATTTTGCTGACATTAATATTACGTTAAATTATACGGCATATCAAGAATCAGTGATCAATCTTTATTTTAGTAATTAAGGTCTGATTTACAGCGGAGGTAGCCACGAAACAAATCGTAGTGCAAAGGGTTAACTTGATTTCGAAATATTCGATTATAAAGAATTTCATGATTTGTAAGAGCTAAATTATAATACGTGAGAAAGTTACAAAATTAACTTTAATAAAATATTGTAACTTATTCACATTTCTTTCCAATAATTCCCTAAGTTTATAGGAGAGTCCTAAACTAGAAATTCTAAGCTGATCCTATAAAACACAGTTTTCCGAACCGATCACATTTTCCACCTCTTGATTCCCCTTTTTTCAAAGTATTTATTTAATATATTTGAATGTCATCGATTTAACGCCGGTCGTTATAGTGTTAAAGAATAAAAGCTTAGATTTGTCTTGTGTTAGTTCAAAAGTTACAAGGGCCCATAGAGGGTTAACTTTCTGTGGCACTTAACATTTAATTTACTATCGACTTTTGAAATTGACAATAACTTTGAATTTCAACACAAATATACCGCAGAACAATTGTTCCTAGTATTAAATAAAAATGAATAGTCAACAGTAGTCAATATTTGCTTATCTGACGAAAAGTTAGTAAAATAATTTGGAGCGCACCGAGTTAATGCGGTTGTATGGAGTTCTTGAAATTAGACGCTATCAGTGGAAGAGTCTTTCGCAGACTAAATATTCTGTTTTTATCGATATTATAGTAGCGATTGGAATGGTTTCTCTGATTTCTAAATGGCAAAAAAGAGTTTGTATGATCTTAATCCATTCACTGCCAGAAAAACTAAGCCAATAGTGCCTTGTGTTTTAAAATTTGAGAAAAGGACAGAAAGACTTTGAAACATTAATTTAATGAATCGAAAATATAATATCGACGTTTATAAAGATACGAAAAGCATTTTTATTCCAAAATTATTATACACGTTATTGCTAAGCAACTTATTAATTTCAATTTATAGTGCAACCACGAGATATCGCGTAGTTAGCAGTGAATGGGTTAACACGTTCCGTGCTGGATCATTTTTGAAGATTTTCTGTTCAGGCCGCGTGACCCGTATACGACCCACACTTTTACGATTAAATAAATTTGTTTGCAGTATACATGACATTAAGATGCCTATATTTAACTTTACAATATATTTTTCACAATAAAATTCTTTGTTTTGCAATGAGAAATGCAAGAAACCTGAACCGAAAGTTTGGTGGGGGTCGTATACGCCCCAGGTGGCACGAAACGTGTTAATAACGAAATTGCCAACGAACTTATCATTGTAAGTAAATTTTTCAATTCCGATCAATTCAAACTGGCAATGCAGTTAAAGGTTTCAGCACTTCAATAACGATAAAAGGCTTACTCCATTACCTCTTGCAACTATTACATGAACTTCAAAG
This sequence comes from Cerceris rybyensis, assembly GCA_910591515.1. Classification (NCBI taxonomy): domain Eukaryota; kingdom Metazoa; phylum Arthropoda; class Insecta; order Hymenoptera; family Crabronidae; genus Cerceris; species Cerceris rybyensis. The sequence continues at coordinate 14,271,691 of OU342795.1, forward strand.
CGTCCCAATAACGACTTACATTATCCAAAAATACTATAACAAAAAAATATACCTGCGATGAGAACAAATGTTCCAACTCTAAACTAATGACATAGTGTTCGAACTTGGTCTACAACGTATCTCTGAATTTTTTCTGATTCAAAATCTTATTATCGTTATCTTCGTTTCCACGATCGATATCATTTCAAAACTATCAAATTAAATTCCATGACTATAGCATGAACAATAAAAATTCCAATCTCTTAAAAACTTCCTTAAGACGTAACCTACATTTTTCTTTCAAAACCAACTCAAAAGTAATTCTTCATCGAAACAATTGCAGCAACTGCAATCGAAACTATAAAAAACCTCAGCGAGTATTTGTGCTTCTATTTTTCCCTTCGTTATCAACCTTAGTTCTCCGCCTGCTCTCCCTTTTTATCTACAATTCGAGCCGTTTTTTTTTTTCAAACATGAAGATAACTAATTCCAAAGAAACTCTGATTAGCGATGATGACAGAGAGAAACGAAAGAAAAGAATAAAAAAAAAGGCGGGAAAAGCAGCAGGTTGTAATCAACGATCACCGATTCCACATTCAACGGGCAGTTCTATGTGAAAGTAAGAAAAGATCGGTGTTTGTTAATCGCAAAAAGAGACGGGAAAGATCGATCCATAGGATTAAGGGTTAATGCTGTCACCGCGCCTGCGGCCCTGATCTCGGACAAGCGCGCGTAACGAGGTATCAACTGCACCGTAAAACCGAGTTTACTAAACTCACGCCCGCATAAAACTCGAACACACGATGAAATCGTGCATCGAAAGCTCTCAATAATATTTTATATTCCGTCCGGCCGAATCCCGCTGGCCAATTTGAGAAATAACAGGAAGAGCAACGTCAATGTGGAAACAAGTCGTTCGTCAGCCACTCTATGTACGAGCGTGTGTGTTTTAAAAAATTATTTTTTTTTGTTTTTCCATTGTCCAGGTCGTATGTAATTGTTGATTTTCCACAATGACGAAAATTATCGTTGTTTTTTTTTCCCATAGAATGTTCATTTTGTTTTTGTTGTATATGTATTACAATTAACGAGGTTTGTAAGCGGAGAGAAAAAAAAGGATGTGGAAGAGAAACGAGGGAAAAATGTGAGTCTATTTGAACCCTTTGCTGGGTACAATAGGGAATGACACTCGTGACGTGGTAAATTGGAATAGGAAAGTTTGAAGGTTTTTGAAAACTATTAAATTGAAAATGTCAGTGGGTCACGAAACGGTTGAATTACTTCTATGCCAGTGGTGGACTAATTACGACCCGATGCAGATTTAAACCTCTGCAATTTGAATTTTCAGTTGCGATTGAGAATTTGACGATAACACATTGGAAAATGTTAAAAGTATAATTGCAGAATAGTACATTTAATGATTTCGTAGTATGTCATTGTAAAGAAGGTTTGCGACTTTTAAAAATGGAATTATAACAATTCACAAAGTTAACACTAAATCTACCAAGGTGGTCAAAATGACTTGTTTTGGATTTTCAGGAAAGGTTCTTGAAATTTCTAACGGAGTTTCTTTTTCGATGCTTTATATATATATCTGTTTTGGAAACTATAAGCGACTAAATCGATCAATCTTTCTGCTTCCTTTGTTTATTTGTTTCTGACATATTTATTTGACAAGTTTAGATATACTTCTCGGTAGATTTAATGTTACGAAATTGACTGGACAGATTGAAAACACTTTGGTGTTACATCAAAAACATAAGCACTACTAGAGGAGTAATAATCGAATAATACTTAAAATTAGTTCAATAATTTTCAATTAGTGTTTCAAATAAATTCATTTAACACCTTGCCGTATATCTTCTGTGACTGCGTCCGCATTAGTTCAGAATTAAATTGGTAAAATAAAAATAATTCAGTGATTCTTGGTACGTAGTGTACAATGACGTAATATTAACATTAAAGAAATGATTTATCACATAGCAGATGAATTTTCAATTTGATAGGTTTTTTAAAATTTGAAAATTCTTATCCAATATACTTTATCACGAGTCTCACTCGTTATTGTACGCCAAAGGGTTAACCCTTTGACCTACGAATTCTCTTCTGACTCACCGTGCAATGATTCAAAAATTGATTCCTGAAATCAAAAGTTCCCGATTCCTGATATTTCGTATAACTAAAAGTAATATTAAACCCTTGCCAACGATTTGTTTCGTGACTGTCTCTACCTACTTTAGTTCAGAACTTAATTGCTAAAATAAAAATTGGCCAGTGATTCTTGATATATTATATAATTTAACGTAATACTAATATTATAGAAATAATGTCACAGCCTTGCGTTTCATTAACATTTTTAATTTAATAGGTTTTACCAAAATTTGAAATGTTCTCGTGCCATTTATCTTATCACAAGTGACGCGCTAAATGGAATAGAAAATTTTGAAGTTTTTCAAAAACTGTTAAATTGAAAATATCAGTGAATCAGGAGACGTTAGTTCTATGCTGTTAATATTGCATTAACTTATACCGGTATATCACAAATCATCCAGACTATTATTCCAACAATTAATTCTAAATTATTGCTCGTTCGGTCATAAAAGAAATCGTAAAGCAAGGAGTTAATAGTATAAAAATAATAAGACAGTTTTGCGACCAGCTGATATTTTCAATTTAATAGATTTTGAAAGACTTCAAAATTTCTTAAGCCATTTTTCGCGCCACGAGTCTTACACGTTGTTGTAGACTAAGGGGTTAACACGTTAAGCGCCGCGCTCGTTCCTAGTTCCTCCTCGTTCACGCCCTTTATTAAGAAAAATATCTTTCTACTTGTTTTAATAAACTACATTAATTTTTTATAAAATGCTTTATTTCTTACTTAAAATCACTAATTATAGATTGATCAAGCGCAGCAACGTAGCTTAGGGAAAAAAAACTAATCATTGATTTTCATTGATCAGCGTCAACATAAACGAAAAATCAACGACCGGTCCGTAGGGACCGGTGTGGCGCATAACGTGTTAAGAATGTGTTTCCTCTTCTGATGATGACCCAATTTTCTTGTTTATATCTGGTTCAAAGGCATTTATCCATCGCTATTCCATCCAACTAACATCACATTAGTTTACAAGTAATATAGGAATTCAGTGAGAAATTTTGATTTCAGGAATTAATTTTGATTTACTTCAAACGCAGTCACAGAAGAGATCGTAGAACATGGGGTTCAAGTGGCGCGAAAGACTTGCGAAATTTGTGTAATCGTTCAACGTCGTCGATCAGTTGTTTTCCGACATCCCGATCAGTCGTATCACATTTTATTTTCGGAAAACCCGTTGTTGCCACCATGATGAATAAATTACCGTGTCCAACATGGAGTTCTACGTGTTAGAGAAAATTGCGTATAAGGCAGGTGGTCTGCAATGACGTCAAGTAGTTGTTCTTTTTCGAAGAGTTTAATAATTTGCGATGACGCACCATCGATAGGCTCCCCTGACGCAAGATGTAAAAATGACAACGCAATTGCTACAGAAAATTGTTCAAAGGTGAATTTTTCCAAAAAAGTTTTATACCATTTCATAAGCTACTTCTTGACAATGTGAGGCAGAAAATTTCAAGGAAACAAATAAACCCTACTTGCACAGTTATCTTTATTTAAAAACAGTAGAATGTAGTACTTTATGTTACTTTGTTGCAAAATTTCCAAAATTTGTAAGCTGGTTTAAAAAGTTGGAGGTAAAGAAAGCTGAGAAATTTTTCACACCACTTTGCCTCAACGAGTACTTTTAACTTTTCGTGGTGGATTAAAGTACATCTCACCATACACACAAGCCTAGCAAAAGGAAATATAGTTTTCAACCAATTTAACTACGAAGAGTTAACTGATCAATGCTTTAAATTCATTCTTAACTCTAGATTTACGACTCAAATTGCAAATACGATTCAAATACTTTGAAAAAAGAAGAATCACGTGGCAAAGATAATAATTCTTAAAGTTAAGTATCTTCTACATTGCAAAATAACAGCTATATTGCTCTTCTGTATATTTTAGAAATATTAAAAACAAAATGTTGAAACTCATCAATTTGACAGGCTTCCGTCTAATCTAATGTTAAAATATCCAACGATAAGAGAGAAATAAACGAAGGAATGCATGCTAAGTGATTTTCCCGCGCAAAAGTATCACAGTTCGATAAAAATTCTCCTACCGATTGCGCGTTACGATATTCGATAGATAATTGTACGATCTTTAGCACGAGAGTCTGGTACACGTTACAACATTGGAAAGTATAGTTTCTTTCGTTTTCTACCACCAAACATCAAACCGACGGAGCAGAGAAGAATGAAATCTCAAGGACACGAAAAACACACACCCCGAGTTACCCGCGTCATTATGAAAATGATAGCGGTTTACATATTGTTTACAAAAACGATGAAACTGGTTAGAGTTTTCCGGGAAGTAAAAATTTCCGCCTGAAGATAAGTATTGAATTAACTATAGCTCTTACTAACTGCGTGGTAGTATTCGTGGAAAAGCTACTTCGTTAATCTGATTCGTAATGATGACTCACTTTGAAATCATTCTGACTCAAAAATTTCGCAATTCAAAGACGCAATTTACGTCTCGGGCAATTTTGGAGCACGTGCACAATAGGCATGTTGAAAACAGTGAGGCGGGAAGAGAGGAGGGGGGATGTTTAGATCGTTGCGTCCCCGCGCTTTTCTCAGTCGAACGAAACGAAATAAAATACGATCTATGTTTATTACGACACATGGCACTATGATAAACTATTATCTTGATAAAATGAATGTGCACAAGTCGTAATGTTGCTCATAAATAATATTAAACCAGCGTGAAAAGCAAATACGAACGGTAGTTTCCGTGTAAGTGATTCTAAGATATAGCCTCGCGTGAACTTTTAAGGTTATGTTCGCCCCCTGACGCGCGGGTCTTCCTTGCAACGCATCATCCGTAGAGGGAGAGCGGGAAAAAAATCGTCGGTGCACATTCGCGTAGAATCGTAGGGGCACGACGTTTCGTTTTGACCCGTATCATTTCTCCCAACGTGCTTCGTAGCTTCGTCTCTTTCTGTTTTTCTCCTCCTCACTCCTATTCCATCTCCCTCCTTCACCACCCTCTCGGCCCCTCTCACTCTATATTTCACAAACTCCCAGCACGTCGTGTACACGCACGAATTACGCAGAGAGAAACCAAACACGCGAGCGCGTCAATGAAGGCGAGAGGTCGGTTGACAGGCGGCGTTCTCGTCGTTTCTCACCATCATTATAACCGTCATCGTCGTCATAACCGAAATTTCGCGATCGGAAAATTCGTGTCGACGCTCCTGTTCCAAAGCAGAATTGGAGGGGAAGAGCGCAGTTTGTGAAATGGAAGGGGGCGATCGTAGGATAGAAAAAGATGAAAGAGAGGGTGAGAGAGAGAGAGGAAAAAGAGATAGAGAGGTCGCGAGGTAAAAAGGAGGGAGAGAGAGAAAGAGACGCCGGTCTAACATGGCAGACGATGCCATGCAGGCAGAAAAAAACAAGATCTAATTTCCGAACGTGTGATAAACGTGAAGACAGTCAAGAGACAAGGTAGAATGGAAATGATTGTGTTATGTACTCACGCAATCGTGTGTGATTTCCTTGCGTCGTCCGTAAACGTGGATGGAAGTGAAGAGTAACGTGCTGTGGAGGAGAGCACACACGCGGGGTCACGCACTCCGTTCCGTGCGGGTCTCGTCAACGGAAAAACAACACCCGGCGTCCTTTTCCGCTGGCGATGCCCCTCCTCGCCCGATGAACCGTTCAAAGTAAATCACCGGCACCGCACAACACGCGCGTGTTCTTACAAAGTGCGTCGGTTTCGTTTGTTGTTTTTTGGTAACGCAGGTGTTACGGGGCGTGGAAGGGTGCGCGGCACATACAAACGTTTTACGCACGAGGATTCTCTAACGAGGAGATGTGACGACGACGTGACGAACAAAATGGCGTTTGCCGGACTGGCCGCGCGCGATCAGGTGGAAAATGCCGGAATGCTGCTGCTAGGAAAGATCGACTGACTGCCGAGGTCCGCGGCCCTAAGTGGTTTGACGTTAAGAACGAGCCGAACGAGCAAGAAAGAGGGAGAGAGACAGACAAAGACGGAGTGAAAGAGCGAGACGAAGTAAGAGAGCAACAGAGAGGGAGAAGGAAACGACTGAGAGAAGCGGGAACGAGAGAGAGAGAACGAGATGGAGAAAGAGCCACTGAGCGTAAAGGGTGGGGGATTAGGCTACTGGTGGGAATGGAGGGGAGTTCAAAAGCGAAAGAGGGGAATCATCCCACTATTTTCCATCCTCGGTCGACTTCGACTACCTTCGATAACTTTCGACTGTAAGCAGGGCCGTCACGAATTACGTCTAACGCGGGTGGGAATTTTCCCGCTGTTAGAACAAATGTTATAAACTTTAGAAAGCATCTATGTATTTTTAAACGTGCTTATTACGATCGATCATGGAGATTCTCTAGAATCTATTCAATCAAATGTGCGAGAGAACATTGAAATGAAAGTGATCGAAGAAATTAGAAGGTTATTGTGAAGATTTATGTATGACTTGTCTCTCGATCATTGTCTTAGATTCGAGATGATCGGACAAACGTTAAATGGTCTTCTGTGAGCTCCTTTGAGAAGATACGTTCAACGCCCCGCGTTACCCAAACCACGCGCGTTTCTTCCGCCCGCTTTGTTTCTTTTCTTCGACGGTCCGTTTTGTTCGCTCGTTCAACCGTCTCGCGAGGAATTTCTAAAAATCAATATAGGCGCGAAGCGAGGAGGGGCTGCAAAAAATTCGATATCCCGTTCACCTCGTTCCTTTTTACCTTTTTCATCTACTTTTTTTCAGCAACGCGAATTGCGCAGTCGACAGGCTCGTCCCCTTACGATCCCTAGAGGGAAGCACGGCTACTCGAATCAACGATCTTCAAGGAAGAAAATTCACGAAGGAAGTGGCTATAGGAACCTACGGGCATCGAGGAAGCGCGGGAGAGTTTATTTTCTCAGAAGCGTGCTACGAACTCGAGTACAGTCCCTGTCGTTGCCGCTCGAATAATTTCATTTTCATACACGTTAGTGGATGAGTCTGTACACAGAACGGAGAGCGTAATCAACTGTATTATCCACGCTGTATTTATGTATCATTACTTGCCATTTCACTATGCAATTCTGATTTTATCGTTTGATTAAAATAAATAGATCCTTGTGCTACCTCTCTTACGGATACGTACTTTCCAAGATATATCACACTTTTGATTGTAAAGATAATTTTAACGACCTAACATCGGATCTTCTTTGTAAATTCTATGCCATCGTACCCGCTCATGTAGAAATATTTTCGTACCACCCTCTCGTAAATGTAACAACGCACTTTAACTCAACGGGACTCGATTTTTCAATATTCTGGTATGGGTCAAGGACCTGTTACTTTAGACGATCGACCACCACGAAGATCGCAATAATAAAAAAAAATGCAAGTGCAATATGTTTCATTAGTCAGTCCGTCTGAGAAGTTCGTTTCTACTTTCTTTTTTTTTTCTTTCATCGTATTGCGGAAATTGGCTCGGAAAACAGCGTCGAGGGAAAGGGATATAAAGAAGAAGTGGCATATAAACGAAGTATAGGTAGAGGCATAGGTAAAAGGTAAAGCAGAGGCGCCATGGATTCTAGAGGAGAGGCCTGTAATCAAACGAGATTGAAGGGAGATCATTAATTTCATCCGCCAACGTCCTCGGAGCGTTTACTTTGTAAAGTGCCAGACGAAGCCATTGATTGTCTTTCGAAAGTTTCTGCGCGCCATGAAATTAAATGGGGTTACATATTCGACCGTTCTTCTGCATGATCCTTGTTGGATCATTGTTCTCGGGAGTTTGAGAGAATAGACAGTTTTTGATCCGAAGAGCGTAACGGCGAGTTGGGTGGGTTTCAAAGTCGCTTCGGGCGCGGCCGATTAAACGAAAACAATCGGAACGAGTATTTGATTGATCGTTAGTTGAGACGATGGATAAGAGTGCAACAAAATGTCGGATTAGAATGCAACAACGCCACCATAAAGCGCATGTATATCTTTGTATCGTTAAAATAGCGTCGCTACGAACATAGAGCGCTTTGTAGGAAGGTATATCATTCCACAGGGAGTGCTGGTACACCATTCGTGCATTAGGGAGTCATGTACCCTAGGCAGAAGTACTCGCTCCTGAATTTTATGAGTAATTGTCTGAGGGTTTTTCAATATGTGGATATGAAAATAAAAAGCGGGAAGCCCGAAGCATTTTTATGTGCTTTAAAAAATCAGAATAGAAAACGGCTGGACCAATGTAACGTATGTCACAGCTGAAAGTATTTTCGGAGTATCAATGACCGACACCAACGCACTGATACCAAAGTTCGACTGTGTGTCACGGAAACAGAATGCCATTTTTCTAACGTCAATAATGTCAATTCAGACCATGTGAATATATTGCAATAGAATTTAGTTGTAAAAATTCTTACGTTACTGCCAATGAAGAATTGATTTTCTGTGCTACACAGCCATCGTTAAATTATAGAGCAGAGTCCTGCAATGCGTAATCTAGAGCCAACCAAACTGATCCCATCCAAATAGGATGAATAGACGTTCACAGTCGACAACGAGACAGGAAAAGAAGTGATATTTTTTTTTTTACGAGAAGAAGAGCCGATTCAGTGAACTAGTTGGCCAGCTCATTATCGCGCATTGGCACCCACTTGCAATTCTCAAATGCCGCTGGTCGAGAGTGCGCTGGGAGAAGAGTGCTTGCAAGATGAAAAAAGAAGAAATAGAAGAAAATCGAAGTTACCTGCTCTCTGAACTCACCGCGTTTCTGTCTTCTGGGGAATTGGTCTGTGGTCCCGACCGGAAGCACTCGGAAGTAGTTGGTACCATGGAGAACGTTCAGCCAATCCCGCACCCTCTTTTCACGAGGAAAGGCATGGGATTGGCTGTGCATCGGACTCAAGGCCGATGATACCTCTTGCCCTTCCTACAGGCCCCCATATCGTACAGTCATCCTAAGACCGGGGTACAATGATCTTTTCTTATAAAGAGTGACGGTTCTATAATTTTACTATTTCGTAAAAACAATTTTGTTCAAACGCATATAACGTGCAGCGAAATTATAGAACCAGCGGATCGATTATGGATATTTAATTTTTTATCCGGAACGAATTATTGATAATGATATTACGGTACCTACATTGGAATAATAAAAAAAAAAGGAAAATAAGTTTATTACAACCACCGAAGGAAAAACGAAATTCCAGCTTACCCGGATGTCTTTACGCGTCGCTTCATACGTAATGAATGACAATTTTTCATTTGTAATTTCGATTTGGAAGAAAATCGAATAATTTTGCAATATCGTCAGCATCGGAAATGATTAAGTCAAAGATGAATGTATCAACGTTTCGTAGTACTATGCACGGCAAAATTACAAAATTGGACTTCCGATTAACGCGTTTTATGCATGCGTTTCGAATATAACGTTGATTGAGCTCAATAGTCATTTCTAGGAAAGCTCAACTTTACGTAAAAGCGTAATATGTCCTCACTCAAGTATACGACCGTGGATAATTGAATATGCGATAAAAATAGTTATTATATCATTTTCCAAAACTGCTATTCACGTTGATAATTCTGAATGAAAAGTCAGTCTAGCGGACACACCGTTAAAATCAACATCGGATATAAACGAAACATTAATGATGCATATGTTAATTCTAAGTAGAAAATTGATCGTACTCGTAGCACAATTTGAGAATCAGCCACCCGTTCATCGAGGTAGTACGATCTCAATCGAAAAGTCAAAATATAGATCGTAATTCTATCCAATCTAAGACTCTTTCTCCTTATTTTGGTCGTGAGTAAAGAATAATGTCAGGATAAAATTCCAAGTTCCAACTGTTGCGCAAATCGTGACGCGCAAACGCAATATTGGAGGCGTGGCGATCAACAAAGGGCCCGGAAACGGCCGATACAATGCTGTTCTCCATTTTTTTTCTCCTTTTTTTTCCCTTCGATTTATCGCCTCTTGGTAAGCAGTTTGCCAGACTAACGAGACGTGGTTTGTGTTACGATAAAATAGGAGTGTCGATCGTAAGGGGTGAAAGGGCCACTTCCAAAAAAGGCCTCTTCTGCGAGTGTATGCCACGGGCGTCTGGAATCCGAGATACAGAAGTCGTCTTATCACAATTATCGTTAAGAGACAACACTTGTTTTTTGTTTTTTTTCTTTATTTCTGTCTTCCTCCTTTTTCCGGGTGTCTTTATTAACTCGTGTTTCTCTTTACACGTGAGACGTAACGTTACCCACGATAAACGTTGTGTTAACGTTTCCCGACTGTATAGTTTTCTATTCTTTTTTTCGTAAGATCAATGAAATTTATTAAGATTGAGACAACCGTACCGTTCTCCGAAGTGTAAATTGCAAAGTACAGTCACCGACGTCTTCGCACGATCGATCCGACGAGAATATATTCCGTATGGTTTTGAGAACACTGATTTCTTAAAGAACTCTTTAAAACAAGATGTAATTGCATGAATGTAAAAAAAGAAATGAAGAAAACGTCTCGAAATATGAAATCTCCGGTAAGCCGGTATGCGATAATAACGTCCTTCGAAGTCTGCCGATACGAGGTGACGCAAAGTGCAGTGAAGTGGTCCTCGCAACGAGCTACTTCTGCGCTACGCGGCAATAAAGAAAAAGTAATAGAACGTAAAGACGGAAAATAAATTCGGACCTGATTGTGCTCGGTATTGTCGTTGTTGTTTGACTTCGCGTTACTTGAAATTTTCAACGGGGAAATTATTGAAAACTTTGTGCAATCTGAATTTGTGCTATGGTAAGCAGCAGCTCCGAGAACTAATAATTTTTTTGACCGTTTTATATCAATACGATATTACTTACGCACATGAGGAATTTTGTTAAAATCTTTATTCTAAATTAACGTTTCATTGTGCATAAATTGAATAATAGGTCTTTGAGAAACACTTCATTGCAAAATAGGAAAAATTCTTCGAGAAAAAGCTTTGATCGATCCTAACCTTAAAACGGCGTTTTCAGGACGTATCCGCGTTTTCTGAAGACAACTTTGATGTTAAAGATTGGATTAATAAAACGTTCAAATCCGCTGAGGCACAGGAGAATAAAGATGTAAGTGGTATTTAATGATAGCTGCCTTAATTGCGCCGATTTTCTATCGTTGCTCCACAGTTTTTGAATTTAAGTTGCACTTGTACAGTCAGCTACTAAACTGACGGCTTCCATTGCACGGCGGTCAATGACACCGTGCGTCTTTTCGAAAGATAACTTTTTTTTTATTCCGTGGAATGCACTGCACCATCCAACTATAAATTGCGTTTTACAAAACTGCTTCCTATTATTTTCATTCCGTTACGATGATACCAATGAAAAGTTGATGCTAGATTTAAATGATTTTCGGTCGTATCTTTCAATAGTTTTTTCGTTATTCGTACTATCGATTTTATAATCGCGTTCCTATTTGTTGTTGAAACTTAAATGAATAAATATTTGATGGACTTAAAAATTCATTTTTATTCTATGTATCTAATAACACAAAGGTATCTGTTTTAATGTATCATTGTTTAAAAGATTAATTGAAAATAAAAATGTGCTATTAAAAATCATTAAAATGAGCTCTTCTTAATAATAGAAATATGTATGATTATTATATAAATTATATCATTTATTAGGCATTCGTTTCATCTTTGGTAATGAAGTTGCAATTGTACGTGCAACAAGTCAATGGCGCTTTGGAAGAAACAAGTCAATCTGTACTCTCAAGCCTACCAAGGGTTTTACGGGATACACAACTTTTACAGCAAGAAGCTTTAGCTCTGAGAGAAAAAATGGTTGCTGTTAAAGAAGAAATAGCAAAGGTAATATCTTTTTATTTGCTCCATGAAACTTAATGAAATGTTTTTATCAGTTATAAGGTTTTTATGAAATAAAATAATAAAACAGGTTGAAAAAGATACTGCTACATCAATGGCGACTTTGGAAAGGATGGATAGAATAAAAACAGATTTACAGACTGCTAAACAAGGTTTACATGAAGCTGATAATTGGACTGTATTAGCAAATGATGTTGAAGAGGTATATTAACGATAGAAAGATAGAAATAGAGCAATAGATATCAAATTCATTTTTCTAATTATATGTTATTTCCATACAGGTATTTGAATCAGGAGATGTAGAAGCAATTGCGAATAAATTGTTCAGTATGCAGAAATCATTGGCAATGCTTGTAAATGTTATTGATTATGAAGACAAAAAGTTACAGTTGGAAGGTTTAAAGAATCGGCTAGAAGCAATGGCTAGTCCACGATTAGTTCAAGCATTCACAGCTGCAAATTTGGGTAATTTACATTAGCTAGTTGTGTGATATATTTACCACTTTATAAGAACCATATCTAACCGCTGTTATATAATGTTTAGAACAATCCAAAATTTATGTGGACATTTTCAGTAAAATGGAACGCTTACCGCAACTACTTAAGTATTACCATAATTGCTTAAAAGTGTCACTAGGACAGGAGTGGCGTCGAACTATTGAATTAGCGCAAGACGAAAATGTGACGTATTGGCTACACACGTATTACGATAAATTGTTATCCAGCTGGCAGGATCAGGTCTTTAAATTTTTAATTTATCAAAGCATTAATATCTATAATGCGATTATTGAAAATAATTCTTTTAATATTAAAGGTTAAATGGTGCAATAAAGTATTCCCTAATACATCTATCGATATTCTAATCGAAGTATATGCCGATCTTTTAAGAAGCTTGGATCCGAGTATCCCAGAATGCATAGAAGCAATTTTAAAACAACATTCAAATGCTATGCAACTTTCGTTGTTGTTAGAACTTAAACAAATTACAAGACACTTCGCTGTAAATTTATGTGGTTCAATTGAAACTGCCTCTCATGGAAAAGTATTAAATACGAAGTTGCTATCACTGGCACAAGCAATATATGCACCCTATGTTCCGTACGTAATGAAGTATAATATTTACGAAACAGCACAACTTGAAAGTCAACTACAATCTATGGATACTACTCAAGAAGACTTAAGTGACACTATCAATGTACTTTCCCTTACTATTTCGAGAGTAATGGAATATGCAAATGAAGCCAACAAACGATGCAAACTTTTTACACACGGCTGTGGATATCCTGGCTTATTAAAATCTTTAAACGTACGTCTTTTATGTTGGAATTATATATCGATAAAAATGATAAATTATTCGGAATATTTATATTGGGAACAGTCAAATGTTTTTCTTTACTTTTAGAGTTACTTTAGCAAATATCTTGAGAAATATCACTTGGCTGTGCGACAATTAGAACGGAAGAAAGTCAAACACGAAGATTGGAATCTATTTCAAATGTGCCTTACCCTGATGCAAACTATAGGTATTTGATCTTTAACAGAAATTTTTCTTTTTAGGATTTCCAAGGAAAGTATTAAATTTATTTCAATTTGTTTTTAGGCGATCTTTTGGGACAAGTTCAGCAGTTTGAAAAATCATTGGTGATTGATATTACTGAAGTAAACAACAAGTTACAAAGTACAACTGGTAGTGTTTTTAATCAATATAAGAAGTTACTTTTGAACCCATCGGGTCATGCTGAATTAGAAAATTTGGTCGCGTCATTTCAGAAAGGTAATAGTTCATTGAAATAACTGTTTGAAAAATTAAAAGAATGTGTGTCATTAAAATGTTTTTGTTTGCAGAAGAAAAAACTATCCTTGATTCGATAATAAGATCCATTCATAAGTTATGCTCGGATCTGCATCGTGCAACATACGAAGTGATATTTGCTCCTATTTTTACACAGTTATTACTAGTACAAAAGGCACCTGCTTGGTCGACAGATACCAATAAAATGACTCACTTAAGTGCAGATTTACCTGATTATAGCTTTGCACCTCAAGAATATATTACTCAAGTAGGACAGTACTTGATGACATTACCACAGCATTTGGAACCATTTCTACTTCGAGATAATCCTTGTCTTACACAAGCATTAAAAGCAGCAGATCCTCAGTATGCTCAAGGCTCGACCGAATCTGGATTTACCGGTATTTTGCTGGATATTATCGCGAAGGGGACGTGTCAAATGTTTCAAGATCAAACTTTAGGAATTTGCCAACTGAACTCTGCCGCTTGTAAACAACTTGCGACTGACATTGGTATGTGAGCCCACATATTTATTACAGAGTTTCAACCGAATGTAAACATTGAAGATTATCATTCTTGCTTTTTTTAAAATGTTCTACATGTTACAGATTACCTTGGAAATGTGTTAGAAGAACTTGGCCTCCCACTTTCAGAAAATTTACAACATATGTCTCTTTTATTGCGACTACCGTCGGAAGATTATCAAAGCGGTAGTTCCGGGTGTAATGCTCGGGTCGTAGCTGCTGTCAGACAGATGCGAAATATCACATCTTCCGGCTGACATCAGTAATTAATAATGATATACAATGGGAAAAGGCACTATATTACAACATCTGTGTGATCACAAATATTTATTATTTGTGATCGAAATCCTATAATTTATACATAATTAAATGTATGCAATATCTGTATATAATTAATTCGTATGGAGACGTAAAAGTCATGTATGTGTGTATGTATAAATTAAGGATTCTTTTCATACAAAGTTTCAGGAATTTATTTATAAGTTCTTTTCCATTCAGAATATAAAAATATTTTTCAACTGTCACATATAAAAACGTGATCTTAGAAAACTTTTTTTGTACAATAAAAAATATCTGTACGAAATGCTATGTACAAATATATGTGCATGTAATACCTCTTTGTACCAGAAATGCGTTTAGTACTGTACATTTTACACTATTACAGATGTATAAATTTTCGAGGTATTACTCCTGTAGTATTATTTTTATGACTATATTTATTGCACTATCTACCGTTCTGAAAGAATGAGACGATCGTAAAATTTTTAAAACAATTTTTTTCAAGAAAGGTATCTTACCAGATTTGCTTGATATTGGAAATAAATTATTGTTAATTTTGGAAATCACTGTACCTGTCAAAAGGTGTGTCATGAGATTGGCGTTGATTATAAAATTTCGTTGCCAGCGTAATATTTTTAAATCGATTAACAAATGCCTTATTGGATGACTTACTTATTCTATATATTATCAATAAAGTAGATAGCATGTCGATCTGAAATATACAAATTACGTAAAATGTAAATAAAGTGATATCATTAAATATTTCGAAATTATATAAATACATACTTTGCTACAGTTTATTATAGTTTTCGTCAATACGTGAAAACTTAATTCCTTATATTTCTCTGTATGAAAAATAATTTGTAATATTTTCTCTGCCAAGTAAGGATACTTTTTCAGTAATATGTTTTCCGTCGTAACTGACGTGTCTTGTAAAACACCAGTCATTTTTGTACTAATACTGCTTACTGCAGTGTTGAACATTATAGTTATATAGGAAATATTCATTTCACGATTATTAAAAGTATTCTTAATAACAGAGAAATATTTTTGTGTTAATTCCGGCAGTATCTTCAAGTTCTGAAACGACATTCAAAATAAATAGTCGAATTTGCAGACTTCGTTCTTTTTTAAAAGGTATACCAAGCACTCACATTTGTATATCTAATCACAATATTTTCGGAATATCGGTTTAAAGTAACCATAGTAGCACATAAAAAATTTGGTACAATAATACTTAGTAAATTTGTCTCTCCGTTTTCATATGCAGCTTTACTAAAATCCAGCAAGACCATGATAGCGTCAAAAACGTTATTCATAAAAATGATACCTCCCGGAAGTGAAATACAATTACAATACAGCAAAACGATCTCACAACATAACTCTGGAGTACTTTTACATTGCTTTAGAAGTAGATTCGACGTATCGAATACGTCTTTTATGATACAGATGGAAATCTGTTTAGTTTTTGTATTATCGATGTCTGGTATATGCGGTACTACTGTTCTGCAAATTTTAACAACACAGTAATAATACTTTTCTAATAATGTAATATAAATTACAGTATCATGTGTTATATTTATTACATACTTTTTAATCCAGAATAAAAGTGAGGAGAAATGTTCCGATGCATCAAACACATCATTTTTCTGTAAGAGAGGTATCATTGATACATATACATTGAAGAATTCTCCAACTAATTCTTCACATTGTGAATTCCATGTAATGCTTTCATTCTGCAGCTTCTTCTCTATAACGGATCTTAAAGCGTGTAGCCTTTTCCAAAATTTCAATACATCGTGATGATATTTATTCATTAAAATTGACTGATACTCAACGTGTAATAAACACTTCAATATGCGCAAACTTAGTTCTAAATTTTTCTCATTAATTTTAGATGTATCTACATTATCGTGATTTTCCTGAAACAGTATTTCATTATATTCCTGAATAATAATTTCCATAATGTGACATATATACCTGATCATCTTGAGAAGATATATTTAACGATTCCGTAAAAAGCTTCGCTGAAGCACTTAAAATTGCTTCACCGTTTCTCCATTTCATCAGTACATATATAACTGTTAATAACATATCTTCGGAAACTTTGGGATTGCACAAATGTTTCGTGAACGTTTCTAGAATTGTAGTTTCATCGGGAAAGAACTTTGGAGGTATTAACGAGAATAAGAACGTAATCGATTTATTTCGTGGAGTATCCTATAACGCGAGAATAATATAGCATATATCAGCACGTTTTATATGTATAATTGTATTATTATTTTAAAACTTACGGTCAAATAATGGGGGAATTTTTGAAGCAACTGAGCTACTGTCTGTAAAACATTTTCTCCTTCGACGTTATATTTGTTACTGTCCATACTTTTAACATGTCTTGCTAATAGCATAGCTACAACGTCAATTAATATATCAATATTTCGATTCTCAATATGTTTTTCATTCTTTTTTTTCTTCTTAACTTTTACTAAAATGGTAACGTTAAAAACGGTAAGTATCAATGATTCCTTATGTAACATTATCTATGACATAATTTAGATATTTTTACCATCATCGCATTCATTTTCTATATTGTCCATTTTAGTTCTTTTACAGCTCTTTTCCTCTGATGTTTCTATTGTAGACAAATGATTTACTTCTACCATAGATAAAATAGTTTCAATAATCTTTAGAGACATATCGCGTTTTATAACGGACTCGGAATAAAAACAGAGTCTTCTAACAGCATTCAAATTAATTGTTCCAATTGATAATATTTCTTCTACTGGTTTATTATTTTGTTTATCGTTTGGAAGTATACGTAGCCATACAAGTTTCACTATTTGTTTTAATAAAGATGTTTCTTGCACTTTCTGAAAGATTTGAATAGCTCGATATTCATAATTGTAATTCTTCTAATAAGGTCAACAAATTTATGCGTGTCATCATTTTTGAGAACTAATATATTATTTATTTCACGAGTAAAGTCAGTAGAAATGAATGAAATGTTTTCGTAACTTAAAAACTTAAGTAAATCTATCCTGAATTTTTACTTTTACTGACTTAACTCGTGTAAAATGCTGTTTACCTCCAACCGATCAAGAATATATGACAATGGTACAATGTTCCAAAACGGGATTGCAGCATACGTTTGTGCGTAATAAATAAGTTCGATTAATGCTTCAACTACGTTCGTATTCACGTCATAAATACTGCCTGCAAAATTGGGCAAGAAATTTCGAAATGTTGAATGAGAATTTGCATTATCTATCACATGCTTTAAGCCAACAAAAACCCCTACTCTTATTTCAGTACAACTTGAAGTCTTTGTGTAATTTAATAAAATGTTCAACCATTCTCGAATGACATTGTTTGGTATGTAACTCCAATATTTCTCCAATATTTTAAATGTAGCCTAAAAATATCGAAAATCATAGTTATGACGTTAATGATCAACTGTCGGTTTTAGAGTGGACGAAAAAATATTTTTCGACCTTATCTTAGAGCAGCGTTTCCCAATTAGAGCTTCTCGGAACTCTGAGATTCCGACAAATGTTGTAAAGGGTTTCATAAGAAATAGGGAAATAACACCTATAGTTTGTTCCTCAAATGTAAGTTGGAGGTTCGGATATTTCAGAATTTGAGATTATAAAAAAATATTGTTATATGGATACTGGGGTTCCCTAGGAATTGAACATTGTTGCAAGGTTTCCGTAAGAGTGAAATGGTTGGAAAACGCTGCCTTATTATAGAATTTATTATCTATTACAAAGTAATTCAATATATTTGAGAAGTATAAAATACGAATGTAGAGCAAAAGCTAACTTACATGCATAGCAATATTGCAAACTTGGTAATTAGAATCTTTCAAAAGATCGCTCACTGCTCTATAATATTTTTGATGATGAGTCTTGTTTGACTCTTTATTAAGAGATGCATAGTATATAGGAATAATAATGAAAAGTATTTCTGCCGCATTGCATCTAATATAAGATCCAGGAGCCTATGAATAAAATTCTATTTGTTATTTATCGAAAGATTCATAAGTGTACAGTAGTTTTCTCTAATACCTTCAAGTGTTTCCAAAGATGGACCTTGCATTGATTACAGAGCATCTGTTTTAAAGCCAAACTTTCGTTATCATAAATAGCAGTAAGAATTATTAGTAGATTTTTACTAAGTCTCCCTCTTCCTGCAGAATCTCTATGACCACGAAAGCAATGAAATATAATATTCTGTAGACAACTTTCGCCGATAACTGTCTTTAATTCCTCTGTTGCATCAATCCATGCTGTGGCGTATATATCTGCATATCTGACAACTAAATTATACTCGGCGCTTTCTAACATTACTTTTACATTATTATAAATACCCTAGAAAAAATAAGAGTTCTATGACTTCATACAGATTCTAAGACTTATGTATATATACAGACATATTATGGCTTATACCAATATATACTGCTCCCCTAATGTGAATAAGTATAATATTAACAGACGTCCTTCTTCCAATAATATCACAGTTTCTTTACGTATAAGTTTACATACTTCTTGTATATCTTCAATGGATTTCAATAAACTTATAGCAGACTTTACTTCATACAAGCGTTTCACATGTTGCTAAAAGTATAAGAAGTAGGTAGAGCTAATGTATAGTATATTCGACATGTGCATAAATACCGATTACCACTGAAGAATCACAGTTCCCAATTAGATGTTTTAAGGTATTTATTATTACTTTTTCCTTCCATATCATATTCAATATGTACCATTTTTCTAGGAAACATGATATTTCATCTTTCACCTACAATTTTTTTTTGTTTTGTAATGATAATCTTCAAATAATACAAAGTAGGACAAAATCTTTACATACCTCGTTGTCTTTTATATTAGGTAAAATTACAGAGTGTAACATCATTACACTCTGCAAAAGAATATTGGGTACAAAACTTCTTTGTAAAATTGTTTCATGTGCCATAGCGGTAATGACACGTATTAAATTTATCATTACAATATACTCCTTAAATAAAAATACATTCATTTTTGTTTAATGTACTATATAGATTATTATGGAAAATATGTATGATTAACAAATATTGTTAATATTATATACCTTTGCATATCTACCTTTCCTGCTCTGAAGCGTTTTACATACTTTTTGTGCCTCTGTTAATATGCTTTTTGTAAGTTTCCATAATTCACATAGTTCATCGTCTGTTAATAGATTGACGTTTCTTATATCTTGTTTCTAAAATACATGAAATTAGAAATAGACTTCATATAATTTTATAAATACATAAAACTTTATGTTTTATTATAAATTCTAATTCCTTTAAACGTACCAGTTTTTCACATATATTAGAAGCAGCTGAACTTTTGTTCTTCAAAATACGAAACAGTATTTTATTTGATACATATTTAGACTGGTGAACCATTTCCGTTTATTATTTAGTGCTATAAGAATTTTATACTAATTATTCACATACAAAAGTAGGACTTACAACTAAAACGTTTTAATAAAAAATTTCTAATTACATTGTCAAAACGATAATGTAGCTTTAAGGTATTTAAAAAATGTCTATATAATACAGAATAACTTTTAAAAATGTATTTAAATTGTTGTATACGATTAATATCATTAACCGCCGTACAATATGATTCTTTGAAAGCAAGGTTATCAAATTGTAGGAACTTCGGCGTAACATGCATTACATAGTATACTATAACCAATTTAATGAAAGGTGCATAGAAGATTGGATTGTTTATTATTATATGGAATAGCTTGTATACTAGGATTATTTACAGTTGAAGTGTAACCATTCATGTCACGTGTGTGACAATATTTAATTGTTCTGACGCATTGTTAATTGTGTTTATTTCGAAAAAATTCTGGCGTAATGCTGAAAATGTATTAAACATACTTTAGCTTGCTTTAGCTCATATTTAGAGATAGTTTCATTTTAGATGGAATCGAGTTTTGTGAGAACAATTTTTTGCGACGTGAAAAGAGAGGTAAGCGTTGCTCGGAGGGTCGAAGCTTAAATGAGCGCTGCTTTATCAATGCTCGAGAAATCTTTCGTGTTAATATTTGTAAGAGATAGTAGTATCGCCGCATTTAGTCCATTTAGAAAACGGTAAAAAGCAATAATATCACCGAATTTGTGTCAATACAAACTACTGATTAATTGTATTGTTAAAATTATCACTGATCTCTGTTTCTAGCATAATAAAAATAGAGGAATCTGTTTAACCGTTAGCCCCTCGCAGGGCGATTGCGCTATTCACGTGCTGAGGTAAAAGTTGCAACGACGTTTAGCAGAAATCTCGTGAAATAATTTAGTTGTAAAAAAATGAATGAATTGAAATTTGAAATAATAATTAATAAAGAAAGTAGTCTCTATAAAGTTTATAAAAAAAAAGAATATATGTCGTACTTTGTAACTTTTGTCTATTATTTGAATATTGCCATTTGTTTCAGAGGAAAGAGGGAAATTGCTACAATATGTAGCCGTTTAAAATAATGGAACTTCGGAAAGCGAGATCAATATTATTCTCCTATGTATTTTACCTCCGTTGTATGAGCTGTTTATTTTGAAAGTGACATAAGTCATTTTGGCTTTAAATCGAAATACTTCGACTTTGCGTACCAATCTGTTTAAAAATATTAATGCCAATTTCTTAAGAGATTTAACTACTTCTATTTCATATCTAGGATACTTATATTTTTGTCAGTACAAATAATTCGTGTAGACATTAAATATCGCTATTTTGCATTAGGTTAAAGTGACTTATGCCACTTTCAAAGTGAACATCTCTTTGAATACTATTTTATATTAAGAAATTGACATATGACTTAATTATACTGAAAAATCATACTGTGGATTATTGTCCTTAGACGATTAGTTACATATTATATTTCGCAAGTTATTTAAATCACTCCAAAGACGATAATGCATAATAAGTATAACTCGTGACACTAGTATAATAACAGTAAAACTCCTAAGTTCTATGAATAGCTTACGAATTACATAAATAACTCTAAGATCATCAATTTTCAGAAATTATATAATATTAAAAAAATTACAATTTTAAAATCTACGTAGAGATTTGATTGTTTCACCTAAGTACGACTAATTCACCCGGGGATTTAATACTTGTGTTACTAAATCTATGTAAAAATAACTACGATTTCTTTAAAAAGAGTGCAAAAAAAATTATGAACGTAACACACCGACCACGATTTTATCAAAGTTCACGTAGAATAAATCAGTTATTGAAATTAAAAGCCGAAGGAATGAAGAAAATATTGGTACCGCGAGAGATTTCAAAGTAACGCGAAGTACGGTGATCGCGCATGATCGGATTTTGTTCGTGCTGACAAAATGTGATTAGGAAAACTTATCATTAACTGTGCAAATGACAGCGGCGCGGAAGAAAAGTAATATTTTTTTCAAATGGAAGATTGTTAAAGTTAGAAATATCCTTTTAAAGGTGCGGAATGGTAGAAGGACATTTACAGACTGCTAGATTTTTACGAATTCGTATCCGTTAGAAGTTATTGCTTTCAATATAAAAAAACTTGTATGAAATAAAAGTTTTTGAGTCATTACAGCCAATAATGACTATTAGCTACCATCACGTGATGATTATTATGATGACAGATTAATTTCTATTGTGTGCGCTGTTTCATTTTAAGTGTTTTCAAATTCACGAGCAAATCGCGGGGATGGATTTTGGCAACACTATTTCATGGATAAAGAGAGCGCGAATTAAAGTCGCTCACAGAGGAATCGCCATTTTGCGAGTCCAGAGTACCAAGTTCGGTACTTCGTCCGGTATCACATCCAATATCAGTGCCGCACATGCTGCTGAGTTATTCTGAACTTTAATTTACAGAGTACTGAGCAAAGAAAAACCCGTTTGTAACTTCTTATCGCAACGCTAATATCGCGAAAACTAAACAAAGATGAAAGCTGAAAAGCTCTGACTGTGACAAACTCGCGCGCACCATTTTGGTACACTTTACTCCGCCACTTTACCTAGAGTCCTGATACGAGCGAAACCTGTGCACCCTATAGTGCTTATAAGAAGAATATTATAGTGTTTATAATATTAAAATGAATATTATATTGAACTTTATATTGAAAATGTTTATATTAAATTAGTAAACTTATGGCATGCATTATCCTCGGAAGATTCCTTCATCGAAGTAAATGGGTCGAAAGATATAGAAAGAACTTTGCAAATTGATACTTCGACTCTAGAATCTGTCTGCCGCGAAGTGTCTTCTTGCGCATTATACATGACCGAGTTTTGCGAATCTTTAGATGAAACGGGCAAAAGTCGTTAAGCAGCACTCAATCGTGACTTACAATTTTCATGGTGCGATGGTTCGAGCAAATATAACAGAAAATACAAAGTCGGACGTTCGAGCCTATCGTTGAAGTACATTCATTCATTCACTGTGCAATCGCGACGTGCAAGAAGTCCTAGCCTGAGCTAATAAACACCCTAAATGTGCAATTCTACATGAGTAGGATACTATTTATCTATCCCATGGTCACGGTGCTCGCAACAAGAAATAATAAAACCAGTCGCCCTTGCCGATTCGGACCAATCGTTCTACGGCATCAATAGAGCTTTCGGCGGAATCTTAAGTGCATGCGACTCACCAATCGCAGAAAATAATTCACAGGATGTCAACCCGAGGTAGCTAAACAACGCGCGGACAGACCCGTGCATGCTGACGTAACCGTCCCGTGAAGCTAATCTGTAAAAAGGAACACAGTTTTTGTGTTAAAAATAATTATTCTAACGTGATCCGTGGAAAAGAACGTTACAGAGGTCACATATTTGAATAGACTCAACTTACCAAATAAAATTTGTGGTCTTGGTGATGATACAACTGCCAACTGGAATTCTGAAACTTGGTTTCAGAGTATCACTGACTCTACTACGTTAATTCTGATACAATCACTGACTCTACCTTCGCAGTGGGAATTTACTTGAAACATAAGCAATGACTCTACTTACAATGAGCTATAAAATTCGGGAGCTAACGGTGCTCCGTGATAATGTGTAATAACGCGGGCTTCGCTTGTGCGCTCTAAACGACGATTAGGTCAGATACAAAATTTCTATCGAAACAAAACTGACACACAATAAGTATCGACTCGAGACTGCATTGCGCGCGGCCACAAGTTGCTAGAAATGAAAATAGGTAAGATGGGGAAATTGAGTGGAAGACAGAAGGCCAAAAAAGGTAACAGCCAATTTTTTCATCTGTGTTGTCATTTCAGAGTGGAGCGTTTCTGTGAAAGTTATATTGTTGTGTATTTGTTGTCGTATTTTATTTTACATATATCAACATTCATGCTTATTTTGTATCACAAATTATGTTTGTCTGGTAATATATTTTCAAAAATTACTGGAAACATTAAAATTTTAACGTATACCTTGGGATCTGATCATCCCATGCAAGTGTAAGTAGATTTAATTACGCAGATAAAATGTGTAAATGTAATGCGAGCAAAAGACGGATCGCGATATTATCGAAAATCATTTAGAAAATTTTGAAGAAATTCAAAAGTGATCAAATTATTATTTGTCCTCCGAGAGGTTTCAAAGTACGACGCGTACGGTCGCAGGTCGTACGGGCACTTTACCATACTCTCACTTGTCACATGAGAGCGTGTCAATCGATTAGACCAAAAACCGTATTTTTTTATAAAACAATGCAGATTTTTGCCTAACCTGTCACCAAATCGGTAGGGTTACGCCGGAAATGAAAAAATATGCTCGTATACTCTAGAAATACTCCGAAAAATGGAAAATTAGTTGCAGTAGGCTCTTAGTCGACGAGTAAGAACTAACCGGCCCGATAGTTTACTTCATTTTCTAATAAAAAGAGAAGAAATCAGTAATTCAATGTCATATTCACGCATACACAACACAAATGAACAAGTGGGACCAGAATTCAAACACTGTTCTTCAAAATTTCCTACCGAAAAGCGAATGAAATGTAGGAGCACTAGATTTCGAGAACAAACGAGGGAAACTTTTAAAGATGGCGGACGATCTGCTGCGCATCTTTTGTGTAGGCGCCATGGCGACAGTGGGTAAAATAGGAACTATGCAATTATTAACTTACACATTGATTCTACTTATGTATCATTAAATTCAAAGTATCTTGATATCTGAATGGTTCCTACTAAGTTCTAATGGAAAACCAACGAGTGTATTCTGTGATTTCCTCTATGTGGTGGGGCGTGGGTTGTTATTGTTCGCAATGACTCAAAACTGTGAATTCCAAAAACCTAGAGATTTGTAAATGTTTTTTCATCATTCCAGATGTGTAAAAGCTACAAACTATCGAAATTCAGACTGCAGAATTGCGTCATTATTTCATTTGTTACGTGATAAAATTCGGTCTCATTGTCGCATTCTACCGGCGCGCCGCGGCGGGTTAGTCCGGACTCGCTCTTGACCGTACTTTGCGTTACTTTAAAATCTCTCGGAGTACGAATAATAATTTGGCTCATTCTTTCAGTTTTTAATTTTTTCAATAATTTCACGGAATAACAACACTCACAAATAGAAAGCTGAGCGCGTCATATTTCAAATTTTATATAAGAGGAACTAAATTAAGTAGTTCTAACGCCTTCTACTGCCTCGTGAAGATACTAAAATTGGTAGCACTACCGCTTCCTACTGTGTCGACAAACAGTAAATTGAGTGACAATACGGATTCCTACAAATATTAACAGGAAATATTTCTAGAAACTTTGGCAACACTGCGACCATTTAAGACTGAACCCCTGTTTCGATAGCATAACAAACCTGAATATCGAGTTTCGAATTTGAAACTAGATATTTAGTCGTGACCATCGTGACTCTGTTGACAGCATTGAAAGTGTTGAGGGGATTTCCTTTTATATCGAAAGTGTTGTAAATACTATTTATATGTTTAAAAAAATGGCTAATAAAATAGTTCAATCAGGGAACGTATATATTTTGTTCATATTTTTGGGGTTCTGCCATATAAAATCTGTAATGTCTTCCGAAACAAGTAAGTTTAACCTCTTTCCCGCTACAAATTCGCCGAATTCAGAAATCTGAGATAATACACAATTCATATAAAAAACATAATTACTTTATGGATTATCATATATATATTTATCATAAAACTTATAAAGTATATAATGCATTACATAAAATATGATTTTTTTTTAAAGTAAATTGTTTTACCGACAGTTTATTAGGTATTTCGTTACAAAGGTATTATATGTTTTATGAATTAAAAATTAAACATTGATTTCTACAGTACATTATCTGGAGCCAGGGATAGTTATTGAAAACAACAAGCCCGGATTACAAATATTCTGTCACAATGCCAAATCAAAATACTTGATGCGAATGTGGGAAAGTTTGACTGTAAGAGCTATTCTAAGAAAGTTAATTAATTATGATATAATAGATATTCGAAATATCTAGTATAGGTATTCTTTATCACTGTAATAATTTTATTAAAATGCTACAGATGCAGTTAAGTACAAATTTAGATAATTATGACCTCTTTGATGGTAAAAGTCCAAAAGAGGTAGTAGAGAAACACAATGAAAATCAAAGGTCTTGGCGTTTTAACATATTTGATACTAAAAAAGCGAAAGAGTTAAAAATCAATCCATTTGAAGACATCTGTATAGGTGTCTATATGTATCCTTCAAATCAAAATAAATATATCATGAGCATGTTGCATACCGGTAAGTTTATAAACAATTGAAAAAATGAATGTCATGTATAAATTAACAAGAATGTTACATTTACTAATAGGCCTCGACCTGTGGAAACTAACGGCCATGGTGTTGGGTATCGTAGTATTTTGGAGCGCACAGAGATTGAGCAATAATTCAGTGTTTTATTATCTGTGTGGCATAATATTAGGAGTTGCTGTTTCATCTATAATTTTAATATATTTCTTTAGTAAATTATTGCCGAAGGTAACTATTGTCGGTTCAACTTACCATTATCCATTGCAAGATATGAATTGTCGTATAACTGAAATTAAATCTTTCTTTTAAGAGTTACCTGACATATGTTACGATAGCTACTTGTTATACAATGATTTTATATGTCGCTCAAGCTATATGGGAAAATGCTCAATTAATTTTGATGCAATATAGGGAATGGGTGATGTGGTATATTTTTATTACATCTTTTATGAGTTTTGTAATTTGCTATCGTTTTGGGGGAGTTACAAATGATAGAACAAAGAAGCTTATACAATGGTTCCTACAGGTAAACAGTATTCTGTTATTCTAATTGTGAGTATAACATATTGTTACGAATGCTGCACGTTTATAGACCTTCAATTGTTGTAGTTATAGTCATAGATAATATCACACCAGAGAACCCTATTTCTATTTTTTTTTACCAATTTACATGACTCGTGATTTATTTACATCAAATATTAATTCTACTCTGTGCTCCATATGTAACAACATTTTATGTCTCCAAATATGTATTGCGGTAATAAGATTATGCATTTTTAAAGAAATAAATTTTTAAATAATTATATTTATTTAGTTTGCAGGATTGACTACAATGTATTATAGCAGTTATTTCCGCGAGGCATCATTTTCTTGTTGCATTTGTCTAATTTTTCTTTATAATTTTCCCATTGTAGCGATTCGAAGAGGAAGAAATTATTTGTAAGTATATGTCAAAAACATTACAAAATTGATTTCCATTTGCAAGCAAATTTATATCGTGGTATACATTTATTTGCCATTCTTAAACCTTCGTATAAAAACCGAGTTAATACTGTAAATAACAAAAAGATTGATGTTATTGTAATATCTCAATTTATTTGTGTTGTTGCATTATAACTAATTTAATGAATACTGTAACAATCGTAATTACATGATCATTTTAAAATCTTTTTTACGCTTATTATATTTTCATACTTTTAATTTGACTGTAATGAAAATTAGAAAAATAGTGATTCGTTACTTTTCCTTAGAATTGTTATGTTATTGAGTGCGTTTTGTACTTCTTTTTATAAAAATGTTTATTTTTGTATACTCTTTACAGTGTTTTCTTTTTATACACGGTTTTTTGTTTTATACCAACACGTTAGCTGCCATCTACGAGATAATTCGTAGTTTGCGTTTTTGGCTGGCACACCAACTATGACTTATCTCGTAGTTTCTTTACTTGTCATATTCGTATAGCAACGATTAAATTAGTATAATGTTAATGTAAATATGAGTGGATAATTTTCGGAAAACAATTGAAATCTTGAAAATTACCGTGTTAAGAACATTAAATTTATATTTATAAAACTTCAGCCCTGAAATTGAATTTGATGTATATCTATTAAATAAATTTAGTATTGTTTTGCATGTTTAATTTATTTTTTCTGTATCGTGTATGTCTTATATTACTCATATATTTATTATCCTTCTTTCTTTTTATTTTTGTAGCTTCTTATCATATTAATTTCTGTTGAATATCATGTTTGTAATAATTTCTTGTCAAATATTTATATTCTTTAATACACGCTGTAAAACTACTTTCATATAAAACGCGCCATTGAGGAAGCGCCGCCTACGTTTTCCCCTACACGTCTTGTACCTCGCGAATTCTATAGTGCTCGATACCACCATGCGCGAATTTTGTGCGACATACATGTCGCGCATTGGAGCGAAATTCGAATTAATAGATTTCCATATAAACCATGGGATATTGTTATCAATGCGCTTTTTTGCAGTGATGTCTTCTGTAACTCTATTTCACGTCATCGATAACCTTTTTTGCTGAATAATTCATGCCAAATCTCGTTAAAACATTTGTCAAAAAGGAAGTTAGTTCAGCTTCTCGAATTGCTCTATCACTTACTGCTGAATTTTTTGAAAATTATTCTAAATGTTGGAACAAAGATAAAGCTTTTTTCATTTAAATGATTTTATTAAAGTATCAGGTCTCTACGAGCAGAATCTACACTATAGAATTTTTAAATATTTTCTTAATTCAATTTCTAACATGATTTTTCACCAATCATACAGCAAGAAAGTTTAATAGATGCAGTGGAATATGACTACAAAGAATAATATTAAAAAAAAACACATTGATAATAAAACTTCATACGTAATGTGTAAACCTATTAATACGAATGTTTTCGAATTCTATTGGATCCGCAGGATGCAAGACGTGTTGTCGTAAGAAATAGATAGAGCAGTCTAAAGACGCGTATTGCGTGTACTTAATTTTGAAGCTTGATGTAGTACATCACTTCAAAACGTAGTAAATCTTTATTTTTGCCCTATTGATAGAAAATATATATTTTGGAAAGCAGTTCTATATTGTGTGCATGCTTTTTATAATTAGGAAAAGTATGTTTCCTGAAAGAAGAAAGTTGTTAACGGAAGATCAATATCGTCTAGAAACCATAAAAGAGACGAACAAAGCGTTAAAGGAGTTGCGGGATTATTGTTCCAGTCCTGAATGCAGCCCGTGGAAGACTGTTCTAAAATTGAAAGATCCTATAAAGTTATTATTTTCATAATACGTAGAAATTATTGTCTTAATAAGTATTTAAATTGGATGTAGAACTTAGTCATATTTTAGGTTCGCAAAGTTTGTTAATGGTGAATCACACTTATCGGATGAGGAGTCACGTGAATATGACCTTACGATCACAAGAATCGCAGACGATTCAGACTTTACGGAAGAAGACGATTTCTAATGAATGTATTCATTTAAATGAATACAGTTTAAAAGTGTGCACATCTGAAGCTGCAGATTACGTACATTTAAAGTTAATTATATTTATAATTAATAGGATATTACAAAACGAAAAATTTTTGAGTTTTTTCGTTAAAATTCATACCTGGAATTGTAAAAAATAAATTAATTTTCTCCTATAAAAATTGTGTCTTACCAATACTAAACGTATGAATGTCTATAAACAAGTCTATAAATATTATCCCAAAGTTTAATTTCATTTCACTGAAATATTTAAATTAATATAATGTCTTACAATTAGATTTTTCGCCGTTGTGTTAACAAGTTTTCGTTGACTCTACAATATTCAATATTACCACGAATTTTAAAAAATAATGTGAATCGCTTAAAGAAATATGGAACAAGTGCAAGTTGCTCGTTAACAAGGATCTATGTCGTGACCTCTTAAAATTTGTCACCGTTCTTCGCGATCGTATCCTTAACTGGTTGCGTGACTTCAACCGTTGCTATGCATTATACCACGTGCTTTGAGTTCCAATTGTTTTTCTATGAATACGATTGCATATGTTAGCATCTATGCAGAGAAAATACAAGGTATTCTGAGTAATTAATACTGATTTGTTACTCATAATTAATTGAACATGCTAATCTGGCGCCATCGGCATTCCATCGTTTGATATAGTTATAATAATATTTCTGCATGAGTGTGGTGTCCGCTTTGAAAGTGTTATTGGCTATCTGTTACATTGGAATTTATAGTACGATATCTATAGTTATTTCTTACAAAGAATATTTTCATAATGATAGATTTGATTCACGTGCAAAGCAAATAAACCGAAATTGCATTTATTGAAATTTAAAGTCTTTTCAGATTACCCTAAAAAATGATTTTTTATTTCTTACACAATAGTTGTTACGTAAACTGCGAATGCTGCAAATATCGAAGAAATTCGTAAATTATTATAAAAAATTACATTTTTTGTTGGTACTAGTTTCCGGGATGTCATTAGTCCCGGGGGGGGGGGGGGGGGGGGGGTCTACTGGTCCTTGGGACTCTAGCTGTACCCGGAATGCACTAATCCTTGTGACTCACTTAATGCTAAGAATTGTATAAAATATGTAAAAACAAAATGAAAGAAGGGGTTAGAGCAAGAATATCAAATTCTTCATCCGTTATAAGTGTATGCTGTTTTTCAATTTGCTAGGAAAGTCGTTGCCCAAGTTCTTAGACATTTAACTACTTCAAATGATTAAACCTTCAATTATCCAATTGTTCGATAATGTTACTCAAACTTAACGTTATACAA
The DNA here is from genome assembly GCA_910591515.1 of Cerceris rybyensis. Taxonomy (NCBI): domain Eukaryota; kingdom Metazoa; phylum Arthropoda; class Insecta; order Hymenoptera; family Crabronidae; genus Cerceris; species Cerceris rybyensis. The sequence continues at coordinate 14,302,275 of OU342795.1, forward strand.
AGAAATCGCAATTGAATTTCTTCTAATTTCAAGCAAATTTCGTTTGATCATTTTCGAGAGATTAAAGATATTTAGTTGCTCGAAGAAAAGGATTAAAAAGTACTTTAAAAATTATCCAGGGCGGCCGTTTCGCGTATTTCCGGCGTTCTTCCTCCAATTTGAATATCACGAGTACTTTACGTTGTCCTGGTGACAATGGTAGAAAAAATCCCAAGAGATTTTTCGCATGCCGCGGTAACTTTTCACCGCGAGATAAGCGAGAAAAAGCGAACGCTTTGTTTGGAGGAACAGGATGTGGGTCAGTAATCATCGGAGTCCCTTTCCCTCACCCTCTCGTACACCCTCTCTTGCCTCTCTCTTTTTTTCTCTTTGCTCATCGTGAATGTGTATAACAAGAACGCAGTTTGTTGTCCGAGTTGGGACGGTTTGCTTGTTTCCCTCCCAGTCTTCCTCTTTCTTCCCATTTTGGTCGAACTGCTTTTCGCGAGCATAGGAGTCTGGTTATTACTTCCGAAGCAAACGGCACGACTGTTCTGAAAAATCGGGAACATGCTGTGAATCCATGCTTTGGATTACGCAGCTTCTCGTGTACCTAGTTTCAAGCTGCGCTTTGTTGTTCTCCTGGAGATTGTACGCTGATTTTTTTGTGGTACACCGTACGTACCTTGTAATTTTGCCAGGAATGGACTGTTAGCTGAGCAAATTGGATTATTATCCTGAGCGTGAATCGCCATGGAGATGTATTTCCTCCACAGTTACGGTGAACATACCATGAGCTTTGTTTACCGGTGCAAATTAAACAGGATTGTATAATAGGGAAATTAAATAGAATATGGTATCTGTTAAATTATGAGCATATATTTGTATATATACCTATATCTTTATTTTACTTGCATTGGCCTTTCGGCCCTTATCCAAGTTACAACAAATAACACAAACAAAATATAACAAAACAACTTATTACATATTACAAAATACAGCCCTTATTTTGCCACCCTGTTAATTTCAGCGATACTCTCCTCTTCTTGAAAGACTTTCTCCACCCCCTTCAGGTATTTACAGAGTTCTATGTTCACCTCTCCTCTCATGCTCTCCTCCAGCTACACTATTCTTTCCCCCACAGTATTAATCTTAGGTAGTTCGATCTCCCTCGTCAACCTCCTCACTTTTTCTCTCAACTTCTCACAAAATATTACAGAGAATATATTTGTATTTAACACTATTTCTACCACGATTTTCTATATATTTTCTGTTTTCTGTTTTCCGACATCTTTTCGTTTGAATGCAAATAACTGCCAAAACTGTGGAGATTTCAAATCATCAGTTAAATGTAGATAATTTGAGGAATATACTTATTGATACATTGATGTGTATTTGTTAGAAATTATTTAATGAGCTTGCAAATTCTAGCAGCGGTGTGCGCTAAAATGTAACATGGCGGGAAATAGGCGAATATCAAAATTATGCCGCAACTCCTGTATTTACTGTTACAATTGAAATAGGGATTCTCTAATCTGATTACAATTGAGATGGTGCTGCAAAATGATGTTAATATTTATATGTAAAATGGTTTAAAATTAAACACTATCATGAAATCCTTAAAGTGTCAAAAGACACCTACGGTAGAAATAAGTGTACCGTATGCACATTTTTGGATCTAGGATGTACTGGTGGAAGATGATATTGCTGAATTAATTTAACAACTACTGTATGAAAAGTCCAAAAATTAATTGCGGAGAAATGATTCAACTTAGAGAATAATTTTAAGTTAAAATTTGAAAGGTGTCTTTTGACACCTCTTGGTAGAAATAGTGTTAAAATTGCAACAAATACTTTGACCAAAATAGGTCTCACTGACACCCAAACTCCTGGCTCTCATTGAGATAGAAAGAAAGTCCCTTAACACTTTGACTACCGTTGGGGTCACCGGTGACCGGCGCTATTGACTTCAATGAAATTTCGTGTAACGTTTAAATTGCAATATTTATGAATTTTCTAACATATTGAATCATTAAATATCAGCATTTAACAGCTAAAGGTTTACTGAATGTCGAACTGTCAGTGTTTTTAAAGTTTCTACTTTATAAAGATATAACCTTAAGACAAAAAGTTTCATTTAAAAATGGCAAAACTAGCGAAATACCGGTGGCGTTCAGTGTTAACTTTAGATGGTCATATTGCATTCCTCTCTTGATGGACCTTGAAGCACTCTGTTTGTGCATTCTTTGAAATCCTAGCTTTCGAAATATAGAGAGAAAAAAGTGTTGTAACTCCTTACCGTACAATAACACTCATGAATAACACTTATGATGCATCAAAATTAGTAGAAAAATATTAAGTCCTGCAAAACCTACCAAACAGAAAATATCTTTGAGACGATACACGAAAAGATTATTTCTATAATCTTAATATTTTATTAAATTGTTCCACTTGTTACTAATTAATTGTTATTTTACTAATTTAATTCTGAATTATTGCGGGTGCAGTCACAAAAGAAACACTACGGCAAGGGGTCAAATAAGTAGAAAAATGCCTATAAGTAGGTCTACAATGTTATATTTCACTTCCAGAAAGTGGTGAATTTTTCTAGAGTCATTATATTTATCTACATGACTCGTAAGTCTCTTAATAAGCTTTTCGTTTGCACAAATTCAACGATTGATAGCTTATTTATTGACTATTAGAAGGAACAATAAGATGAATTACACTGCTTTTAAATAATCGCAATAAAAATTACCATATCGAGTAGTTCTGTAAACAATTGTAAAAATAATAATTCCACAAATAGGTACACATGCATTTCTGTGTTGACGTTTAAAACAATGAGCGATAGATAAAGCGTGAATGCATTCCAATTTTTTATAAAGAAACTGAGTGAATCTTGTCGAATAATTCATCGCAATGATAATAGTAGTTAAATTCAAGATGTCAGAAGAAAAAAGGCAAAAGGTTACAATAACATTACGTTTAACGATGACTCAATTAACGCTGCAGAACCGAATCTTTATAAAGGTACAGTTATGGAGAAAAACGAAGTAATAATACAAGAGTATCGGTGACAAGCGTACACCTGTGTTGGGATATTTAGACAGCTGAGAAGTGAAAGATTAACTTCCACCAGGTGTGGAAAGCAAGCATGCAATTTTATGACGATTAAGCATGATGTTGTTCAATATAAAAAAACAACATTATGGAAGAATAACAAAAATTAAATCCAAGGGTATGAGATTTTTTGTGACATCATATAGTGAGCACTCATCGTTTTCCTAATTAACATAGAATTAGCATCCTAAAAGAATGAACATGTACCGAAGGACTGTACAATGTGATATCACAGTGGATTTAACAATAAGATATAACGGTATCTAACTGTTGCCACTGATAAAAGCGATAATTACCAAAGAGAAGATAAGAAAGATGCCAGAATTAATAACTCTAACAGATACACAAATATGACTGCATACATCTGTATTATTGAGCTATCAATTTCAAGGGCGATTGTTTTAAATAAAAAACTTTTAAATGAAGAATGAAATTAGATCTTGCCATAGTTTTTTTTATTCTTTTGTGAATAAAGTGAAGGAGAGGTATTTTTTCGGAGAGGTAATACTAATGGGTGCAATTTAAATTCAATTTAGTTTTTTCAAACTCAATTTGTCCTTCATTTTGCTGCAGCCATCTGCCGCGTATTATTACATGTTGCAGCAATTTGCTACGATAGGACATATCTGTAATTACAAAATATAACGGAATGTGTGAGATGCACAGTTTACAACGTTAAAACTTTACTAAAAAGTTTAGAATATATCTATATAATGAAAGTTTCTATCAACTTCACAATCTACTAAAAAAAATTTCTATAACTTTGCTTCCATTTCGTAATTATTAATATTCTTACAAATGTTACAAATTACCATTATTTAACATTATCAATGGACGAATACATTTTATTAACCCCTTGCTATACATACCCTCACTCTGAATGGAATAAAAAATTTTGAAGTTTTTCGGAAACTGGAAATTGAAAATATTATTAGAGTTCAACATCATCAAATTATTTCAATTTGTTCAATATTACATTGAATTATACAATAAGTCAGAAATCACTGATCAATTTTGATTTCTTCCATTTAATTCTGAATTTTTGTCGAGTCACGATGGAAATCTACGACAAGGGGTTAAAATACGTAGCGTTTATTTCGAATTAAAGACGTATATAACAACTGTACTTGAGAACGTTAGATCGTAGAATTTCTTTTTCTAATATTTCCCGGCTGCAGGAGAAATTCAGAAAAATGTATTACACTTTTAGAATTGAAATATATTATTATTAAATTATATATAGGAACAATAAATGTTATGAGAACTTATATAACTTTCAATCTTATTTGTTGTTTTATTTCAATTATTTTAGTTTTAGTTAGTGTAACTTTTTTAACTTTAATGGAGCGACAAATTTTAGGAACCTCCTCCAGAGGTGATGATTTGTACTCAGGCTTACTGTTTGGAATTCTGAGCTTTTACTTCCCCATGCACCATAGCCTCACGCCCTCGTTGTTTGATGCAGAACGTGCGATGTCTCCGATATAATTAAGGTGTACAATCTGACCGCCTCGAAGCAGAGTGTTGCCTTATTCGACGTTCAGCAGATTGTCACCAGCCGGCGACTAACATCGACAGGTGGTCGTCAATCGGGCACCTTGCAAAAAGCTACGGAATCGACGCGTATACATGCGGCTTCGGTGCATCCACTCGATTGATCATATTGGATTACAAATTGCCGTGGCACACCTATGGATTACCGGCCACGAACGTATAATAGTTGTCGAGGGTCGTAGGATTGGTGTTCCGCTCTACAGTTTCTTCTTGCAACTTGTAATTTTGTTCTCGTAAAATATTCATCAGTCGATGGTATCGCGTGCAATTGGGAAGTATAAATACGCATTGCACGGTCTTTCGCCGCTTATTTGATTGTTGGAGCTGATATAATCGAGATAGGATTGTAGGGAATGAATTGACGTTACGCTGTCGCGTTTGAGATAACGGGGTGAAATACATTCATATTTTCGATAGGATGGATAACTGAAATTGTGGGGGAATTAATTATACGTGATCTGACACGGAATTTTTAAGTATTTCGAAGATGTGGAGGTATCTTGATTCAAGGAGATTTGAAGGTTACTCTGGGAGGAAATACTGAACTTTTTACCGCAGCTAAGAAAATAATTGTTTCTTCTTAAAGTTGGTGAGAAATTATTTGCAATGTACAGGAAGAATTGAAGGTTGAGGTGGAATCTATCACGTAATGAAATATGAGGAATAGTTAACTGAATCCCGCCCCCTTATTTAGATATTTGAATCCAAAGAGAGTTTAAAGAACTTACATACTAGGTGTGACAAAAATACGAAAAGTAACGTTTCAAATTACAAGATATTATTATTATTTATTGTGAAACTTTGTCCTCAAAAAGTGTCGCACCGATCATACAGTGCAGCTTCCACCTTCCCTTATTTTCACTCTCTTGTCAGTGTCCCACAAATTTCATCACTTTGCAATTCATTTGTCATTTTTTTCCACATCAGTAATTCAAACGGAAATTCTAAATGAGCAAAATATTCTAGAACAAAACGAAAAAGCGAAGTTTATCATAAAAAGACATCATGGGACGGCTTCCAATTTCTTTTTTATATAGTAGTACCGTCGTCTATTTCCAAGCCAGATACTGATCAACGATGTAGCATCTGTTCCTACTTTGCAAAAAGGAAGTTTTCTTTTTATCGCACCAGCTGTCTAATACCAACCCTTGCTTTGCCACCAATTTGATTATCGGTGTACGATGCCCCATTAAAAATAAAAGGAGAGTCTCTACCCGAGGCTGCATACTAGGCGAAACTTCATTTCGCAATCGCCAGCTATGTTTCGCACATCTGGATACCCGCTCGATATCTCTGATAGATCCATCTAATTGATAGTGCCTATGGGAACCTGTAATCTTACTGGTTTCAAAGAGAGGAACAAAAATACTAGAAAATATTCATGTTGTTAATTTATAACATAGGTCTTAAGCTAGTGAGCGTTAAACCTTTTTTTGTAAATTAATTCCGTAGCAGTGCTGGCCTGGCCCATCTGGCGAAAACCCTTCAATGGCCTAAGGGTCGTACATGGCCTACAGGTTTTGCACGGACACCTTTCTTCGAATAGATTTATGATATCAATCATAAATATAGCGTTATCTCGTTGTTCTATCAGCCCCGAAATACAAGGCCCCTCTCTGCCTGGGCCTCCGCTGGGTGTGGACAAAATTAATGGAAATTTTGAATTTTTAGTATGTACTTAGGAAGTCCAGGCAGAGTCAATAATATTTGATCACAGGTCCAGTATTCTCCCCTCTATTTACCAAGTTATATGCCACTTCCCCCTTGCAAGGGATGTGGAAGGTGGGGTACTTGGTATATTGATAAAGGGACCACAGACGCGTCCCAAAATACATTCAAAATATTTTTTCATATCTTTGTCGCAACCTAATAGATAAGTTCTTTAAAATTTCTGTAAATAGAGCCTTTTGGATTCAAATATCTTTCAATTCTTCCTATACAGTATAAATAATTTTTTATTAATTGATCAAATAAGCGATTATTTTCTTAGATGAGGTAAAAAGTTCAGCATTTCCTCTGAGAGTAACCTTCAAATCTCTTTGAATCAAGATACCTCGGTATCCTTGTAAAACTTAAAAATCCGAGCTAATCCACGTATTTCTACATCACTACTTCTTACTTTTTCAAACATTCTAACAGGTCATCCGTATCGTAGAACACACTTGTTTCATTATTTTTGTTGTTTGATACGTTTTTGTTAATGTTTGTGTTCAGGGAATGAAGCGGTTCCAATTATAACGGTTTGATACATATTTTTTATTCGATGCATACGTAGAACCTGTATGTGAAGTATAACTGATATAGCATCAATAAATATCAGTTACAGCTTTGTAGAACTTTAACTTCATGTAACAGTGCCAATGTTAAATTCTTCAGTCAGATAGAAAAATATAAATTTTGTAACAAACGAAATGGCGTCAACATACAGAACATTGAAATCGGATTTTCTTTGTCTAAAAACGCGAAATGAATGCAAACGATTCGTTTTTCGAGGGTTTAATCAACGTTAGTGGATACACGACACTACCTTTTTTAATTCGGATGAAATCTTCATCGATTTAATCGACTAAAAGCAAAGTAAACGTTATAGAAGTTTCCATCATCAATGCACCGAACCGATTCGACTTGAAAGGCGATCAAGCAAACTGAGATTCTCTCAAATTGCTTATAATTGATTAACGGGATACTATAAAATGAATGAAAGAGTGAAATGAAATTCCAACATCTCTTGACTATTGGCATTTCTTAATGCTTAAAAGCAATTTTGCGAAATTGCACGGTTTTCTGATTGATACCTTATGTAACATTGTATCAGGAAATTTTTTCCATAATGATGTAATAAGTTCTCTCAATATTTTGAATATTGACTCTCAATATATGAAAATTCTTCGTCCAAACAAAACCATATTTTATTATGTGAAATGTTTTGACAATGCAATATAATTTATAACATAATATGTGGGTGTACAATGTTAATGTTCATTAAATAAAAAGGAAATATAAATTTGTTGTCATCAAACTACATGCTACAAATCCGATATATTCAATATTATTAAATATATCCGATGTATTTAATTATGTTTAATATTAATATTAAATATAACGAATCGATTATAATATTCATATTATTATAAGTCCATTTTAGAGGAAAGTGTTCTTAAGTTAGTTTTAGCTAAACATAGGTGTCTTCGATTTACATCTCAAATCGTAAAGTAAATAGAATGAAATATTCACATGATTTCGACCAAAAAGATTCATCTATTACATATTATATCGCAAAAGCTTTCATACAATTTGTCAAATATCTCAACACAAGAAAACAGGGATTTGTACCAATTTCAAATGTAACAGCTCAATTACTTTAGTCAAAAATGAACAGAAAAGGTAAGAATGTTGATCAATTTAATCGAACATGTGCAATTTATAAGATAAATGTATCTACACAATCAAACTCCCTGACCCGTTACAACTTCGATGAACATTTCGGAAAAGAACTAGCAACATCTTGTTCTAGCCGCCTTGATAAATCAAATTAATGACCGGATGATGACTTTATGACGTTCAAACACCTGTTAATCGCAAAGAGGTATAAATAATGAAGAGCACCGGGGAGGAAAAACATTCTTTACCGCATCCGTTTACCGTTGAAAACACAGAAAAAGACGTATATATACCAACACAGATCGGAGAACTCCAAAAAGTTGTAAGAGATGTTGTGCAAGAGTGTGCCAGATCTTGAAGAGTAAATCGTGCTCGGTCGAGTGGCTCGAGGAAGTCACGTGATCGGCAGGTGGGATTGGTGGCGGTCCAAAGGGCAGAAGCAAGATCAATAAGAAAAAGACTGGTCTTCCGTGATGCATGGTGCACCTGCTCCTCGAAACGACGAGAGGAAAGATCTGATTCCATTCGCAATTTTTTTGCCAAAAATCCCCATCATCGACAGCCGAGTTCGACGAAGACCTTTACTCTTCGCCTGGATAAACGCGAGGCGATATCACCTCGAATTCTACGGTCAATCGTGTAGCCCTGAGGCAAGGAGAACATGTAAATAGGATGAGGTGTGCTTTATCATTGAAAAGGAAATAGGTTTGGACGGTTTGCATGGAGAAACTTTATAGCAATTCTGGAAAGGGATTGATAACAATGATTATCAAAATAACGTAGGCATTTTTTTAGTCCGTTGTGTTATTATGGAGTCGGAAGAAAGGTTGGATTATCGGGTTGGTTGGCTACGAAAATAATCAGTGAGCTGTGGTTGGGAGAAATTAGCAACTGTGTTTCTTGAGGCATTTTATTTTTGCAGTCATTTTTCCATCATGTATTTTACATTGGAATACAATGCTTTGATGAGGAGACTGTTTTTAAAGATGAACTTCAATTTTGAAAAATTGAAGCTTTTCTTGTGTATGATTTATTACTAGAATTAATTATTTTTTCTGTGTTTATTCTAATTTGAGTGAAATCGATTGTTTATAAATTTTCAACTCTATGCTATATGGGTAAAAGGAAGATGCATAAATTCTGGAAGAAAATATGAATCTTTCCGAAATATTGACACTCTTAACCTTAGCAGTTATGGATTCTTTATATATGTCTTATAATTTTATAAAATTAAAGTTAGTGAGAATATGTGATTGATGATATTTAATGCCATGGAGGTTATTGGTGATCGGGGAGATTTCATTCAATGAAATTTCTTGTGACATTTAAACCGTACTAATTACAAGTTTGCTGGTGTGTCCAATATTTTAATGTTGGTATCAAAAAAATAAAGTGCTGCTAAGAATACAGATATTTTCACCTTTAACGTATCTGCTTTATAAAGATATGATCTTATTGAAAAAAATCCCTTTGGTAGAAATAATGAAATTGCCGATATGCAAGTGGATTTGAACGTATTAAATAAAACTTAATCAATGACTGGAAAAGTTATTAACAAGGTTACGTGTTCTGTAGTACCAAGATTATAAATTTAAGTTTGAAAATAACTAAATTGCGATGCAAGTGAAGTATAACATCATATGTTTCTTCGCATAATTTCACACACCTTATAATGCAATATGTGCCATACAATTAATTATTTTTTTGCTTAATTAATTAAAATTTTCATACACAGAATTTTTAAAATCGAGCAATAAACTAACAAATAAGCTTTGTTAACCCATTGCCCTACGATTTTTTGTAGCTGCTTTTGCAATGAGTTAGAATTAAGTTGGTAAAATAAAAATTGATCAGTAACTCTTCATATATCACATAATTTAATGTAATATTAGTATCACAGAAATAGTATTTTCGTGGCGCTTCCCCTTGATATCATCAATTTTATAGGTACAGTAGAGTTCCGCTAAGAGCGCCGCCTAGGGGCTGTAGGGGAAATAATTCCGAGAAATCTCTGTCCCCACTACCGCACTAGCTCGAATTGTTACCCCAGTGTCTCTTAAGAACACATAAGGTTTGTACTTTTAAATGGTTGAGAGTGGGGGACACTCTTCGCACGCATTGAGGGGAAGGCGCTCTTAGCGGATACGCTCTTAGCGGAACTCTACTGTATTACGATATTTGAAAATTGTCTATTGTTGTATATGTTGGTGTAGGCTAACGGGTTTATAGATTTAAACGACCGACCCTCGTCATTAAGTTGCTTCGAGTCTGATAAAAAAGAAAGTAGATCTTTATCAACAGTAAGAGAATCGTGCAAAAAATTAATTACGCGAGATCGTAATTACACTCCTGTATATTATACATTGCGTTATTAGAATTTCGTAATTTCCGTTTATGTTGCAGTACGTCTGAAAGTTTCGATCTTAATCTCTTCAGAGATAAATTACATATCTTCAAAGCGAAGAGTAAAGTTTTATTCCCATGTAATTTCGTGTTCTTTATTAATGAAAAATTACTTTCACGTCGTACATTATGGAGGCATTTTTAAGGTCATGAAATATGAATTAACAACAGGAAAAGAACGTTGATTTTTTAATGCAAATAAACAGACAATTAATTAAATAACATCTTATATCCACTTTTTAGAAGACGTTTACAATTAAAAACTCCTCGTGGTAAAATTGTGCAGCTTATCACTTAAGGAGGAGAGTTTGCGAGTTACAGTTTCATATTTCGTGACTTAATAATTTACAATACGTTTAATACTATTTGAAAACGGTTATAAATACAGGCAGGCCTCCTGTAACACGGTAGATAGATTCTTATTCTTAGAAATTGTCGTGTTGTAGGAAACCGTCTTATACGGAATGTAGAGCCAGTTAGAAAGGAGGGGTTCCATAAACTTCTTAAAAGCAAACGATTTTTTTAAATTTCATATCACTGAAAGAGCAAATTTCACCGCAGATAATAATTAAACTGCATAACGATTTTCGCTATAATATCGGAATAACGTTGTAAATGAGTAAAGTATAAATTATTTATGTAAAGGCACTATAGTTCATTATACCATTCCGTCATTAATTTAAAGAAATTTAGTTTTTAAATATCTTAAACAAAAAATCGTATTGCAATTCACGAATCGTGTTATAACGAATTCATGTTGTAGAATGCTAGGCTGTAAAAGGGATATCTGAAGGTAAATAAAATTATTCTACAAAGGTTACTTTATATAAGGTTCTCCAGATAAAACACTAGATTTCCACGTTTAAATAAATGAAAATGGAAGCATTTCATTGGTAGCACGTTAAACTACCTACACTCTTCCACGATTAAAACGAGCTAAAGGTCATCCTCCTACGACCTCCAAAAGCCGAGGGTCAAAGGTTCAAAGTAAAGCCTGCTCCGAAATGACTTTTCATCAACGAACCCTCTCTCCTCCGCTTTACCTTCTAAAAAGTGGACACCCTCGGCTTCAAAACTAAATATCATCCTTGTTTCTTGGCCGATCGTGATAAGACCTTTTTCTGATGAGAAATATTTAGCATGTATTTCTTTTTATCGATCTCTATCTGTATCAAGGTGATGAAAATGTCTTTTTTTCGAACGAAATCTTTCGATGTAACTTTTCGCGGACTAGAAAGATGTTAATGAGAAGAACATAAACACTTGCACTTTTCTTCTGGTTCGGTGGCCCAGTCCTCCATATTGTAACTTCGTTTACGACGCCTTTAACTATTGGAACTAGCAAGGGTATTTCATGTGTTTCCTTTCGAAGGGTCAATGACCCGAATGCTGCCTTGTGGAGCGAAATTTTAATTGGTAGGTTCAATTATAAGTTAATTTGCGAAAGAGCGGCTGGTTTCTGATCCATGGTTCCTCTCAGACATTTTTCATACGTAGCAAGACGAATACGATGAGCCAATAAAAAAATTTGCTACCCTATCCCGAATTTTGCGGCCGTTCTTTTTTTGCAAATGTTCATCAATCCAAAGATGTAGAATAACTCCTGAAAGCCATGGCTATTAATTATTTTACACCCTGCACAAACATCCACATTTTCTCTTGGATCGAAAAGGTTAATCTTAAGATTTAAGGGTGGTCCCAACAACGATTCTTTACAGAAATAATATTTCCTTCCGTGACTTCGCGTAGTAAGAAATAAGAAATGGGAAATTGGCTTGACCGATGTTGTAACGACGTAGGTTTCTGTCCAAGTTTCTTCCTCACGGTACGTGTCTCAAACAAATTACCAGCGCGGTGCATCCAATTATACGGGCGAGCGCATACGAAGGTTCAGCCGACCGTGTTGCAGACTGATGCATAACCTTCGCTTCTGATTTTCGTCTGACCAACGACGACCTTGCTGGACGTAATAAATATTTGCCGTCCTTTTTCGCAGTTTTATATAAACCAACGAAGTGCACGTTTTACTACAATTTGCTTGTTGTTTTAAATATGTCGGTGAAAAGTATTTGATTTCATCGTATGCGAAAATATATTATAAAATCGATGAAGATGTTCGTGAAAAGGTTAAAGACATATTCCCATTTCGAATTTTGGAAAATCGATTTTATTTTGCAGTTTCTTAAAGTATATATCTTTGATAATATCTATAACAGTTGCTGTCATTTAATAAAAATAAACATCCATCGGTACGAAATACTATCAAATTAATTTCAATTATTTTAATGCTTTAATTGTGTTATATAATATTTATATGATGGTTCAAATAATACAATTAATACAGTGTTATACCAGTAGCAACAATTATTCAGTAATAATTATGTATTATATATGTGGTCTTTATTTCATGGATCTGTTTGGACTTTATGGGTTCATTACTGTGCTCTAAAACAGGCTACTCTAACCGGAGGAACAGAACGACGGAGTTGCAAATGTTTATAAATATAATCCTAGCCCAGACTTGTGAATAAATAAATAAAATGTAATCAATGCTCTTTATTGAAATACATTATACGATATCTGCCACGCTATTTTAAATTTACACTCCAACAATTTAACAGACGACAAATTGGAAAGATTACTTGAACCGCAAAGGTTTAACAATGTGGTCGTTCTGATGGTGAAACGAAGTTTACCATTGTCGTGAAGTACGGGCACATATAGTATTAAAGAGCTATAAATATAAAATACACATCTCAGTTGCGGTTCACCATTATTGCCGTCGTGTTTAACGCAGAAGCACTGATTCGTAGGGTTAATAATTCGCAGTCGAGAAGCCAGAAGGGCAGGAAGGGAACCGACGAATTGAAGATTCGCACGTCCTGCAACAGCTGTTAATTTCGTGGCTCGGATACTCACGCTCGTTTGCTCGGCATTCCGTGACACGACGTTTCAACCCTTGAAAGAGAGGATTAGGACAAGAAAACGTGACGCCAGCGATTCGTCGGGTCGTCTTCTCCCTTTTTCCTCCACTAACGAAGATAAAGACATCATGTCGGTTCTCGAAGACGATAGGACGTCATTATGGGATTACGTGTGTAAAATACAATTATCCATAGATAGTTTTCCAGTTTTGTCTTGGCAATTATTTATTTTCGTCGCCATAGTGAATATTTTCATGTATGTGTTACGTAGTCTGTGATTTATCCAAGCTTTCATTTCAACGAAAGCCTTTGCTTTTTGTGAAAACCAAATAATTACCTTTGAAATAGTTCAAGACTTCAGTCTTAACACTAGATTTTTCAAACAAGTGAAAATGACTGGTTCACAATTTTTTCCACAAATTCTCAAAGTTTATAGGAGAGTGATAGAGCAGATATTCTCTGTTCATATTATAAAACACATATTACCGAATCGACCATCTTTCCACTTCTTTATTTCTCTTTTTCCAAAGTACTCTTTTTATATATTGAAATATAATAGATTTAACGCCGGTAGTTCTAGTGTTAAGTGAAAGAAGTTATGGGGGTTGTCTACAGTGGGTATGGAGATAAAGGCTGAAACGCCGCAATCAATGAGGGTTCTGATGATGCTTATATCCATACCAGTTACCTCTTGTACATTAATAGCCCCGCTGATTCAAAAACATTTCGTTGAAATTCACGAAGTAAGAAACATTACTTTTAATATGTCATTGAAGCGCAAGATATTTCGTGTTGTCTTTGATGAAATTCTTGACCTCAGAAATTATAATAATGGCAGTCATCTGTAAGAAAGTTATTTAGTTTTAAACATATTAGAAGTTGTAGGCTTTCCTGTAGTATATCTTATTTTCTGTAAATTGTGGCTGTTTTATTTTTTTCAATGCTATCCCGAGTCGAAAAGTCCAGCCTAAAAGAAACTTCAAATGTTAGATTCTTTTGATTTCTCATTTGCCGCTTAATTATTTTTACCATTTTGAACCTAAAAATCCTCAACTAGTGTGTCTACGCGCTTCAAAGTCCTGGAAATATGATTTTTAGGAGTTATATGGATTGTTCAGGTAAAATTTTTATTTCAATGTAATCTGACATCCCCTAAAAATATTTCAGAAGTTCCAAGTCTGTCGACTCATATTCTAAAAATACGGCTTTCAGGAGCAAGTAGGAAGTAAATTATCATTTTATTCCATATAAATTCTAAATCTCCTAAAATCACTCCAATTCCAATCCAATTCTAAAACTCCTCATTATAGAATGTATGGCTTGGGCTTAGATTAATTTTCTAAATAATAATGCTGAGGATTATTCTGGGCTGTATGAAGCCTAAATTGATCCTAAATTAGGCAAAAATGAACAAGTTTAGGGCGATTGTAGAATTTAAATTTGCATTCTTTTATATGTAACATATTTTTTCATATTCAGCCTAAATATCCTAAGTTATTTGGTAATTTAGGAGGATTTTTGGCTGAAATTTTCGACTCGGGATATGATTTAATACTTGTGATATGGTGAGACCGTTTTTTTGAAAAACTGAAGGTTTTAACAATTTACCAATTATTAAATCGTTCAATAGCGAAGAACACGCAAATACTTATATGTACGATTATAATTTCACGAATTCAGCACTATTTGTCAAGCATTCTTACACTTTTTTTCGCTTGAAATTAACAGTAACATAATCTAATTGGGAATACCTAGTCTCAAAGAAATCATAAATATCGGGATATTTATCTGGAAACATATTTTCAGCTACTTTTATCGAAATTTCGAATTTAGACTAAAGAATTTAGGATGCAAATGCTACTGAAAAAAAATGGTATTAAACAATTTCACCAGTCAGCTTGTAGCAGAGCTTTGTTTACTAGGCTAAGCCACCTAAAGGAATTGGTATTTCTTCAGAGAAGCGTTCTGCAACGTCGATAAAACGATATCGAACAATCCCGCAATGAGATTAAGAAGTTAAAAAGTTTGAAAGAATCGTGCAACTCTAACTGCACGATGGTAAGACAATTTATCAATGAAAAACAAGTACACGGATTAGGACGAAATCACAAAGTACCATGGACAAACTGATTCGATCTAATCTTTTCCCAAAGGAACCATCAATTATCGACTTGATAAATTCTCCAACGGCTGAATTTATCGAATGAACAGACAATCACGATAATAACAGTAAAGAGAAGATCGTACTTTTTCGATTTACAATAAAAAAAAGTAAGTTCTAAAACCATAAATCAGAGGAAGAGTCTCAATCGAACATGGGAGTGCGACAGCCAAGTACAATAGAATATCAGTAGAATGCGACGTTATGGACGGACAGGTCAATGCTTGGATAAATGAGACTGTTCAGATATATGTACTAGCTAGTATATTTCATTTTATATTTAAACCGTACACTGTTGTTGTGTAATTAATTAGTTTATTACTGGGCCGATGGTTTCCTGATCGATGTAGTTGTTGATCTATTGTTGAAACTTTATCGATGCGTTAAAAAATTCCTTCGATAAACTTTAGGGATCTTGGATAGATAACATTGTGAACAAATGGAAAGATAGAATTACAACAAATAAACGTGCAGTGTGATTATTACGAGTATCGGAAAAGAATGTCGTTTTTTTACGAACACATGACGACTCGAAAAAAGAACTCATTGAATTTTATTCATTGAATTCACTCAGTGAATTTTATGAGCGAGGTATTGAAACTTTGTCAGATTGATGCAGAAAGATTATATCAAACCGTAGAAATTGTATTTTAGTTTAATATTTGTAAATTAAATTCTTATAAGTATTCACATCTTTTATTTTAAAAAACGACGTAGATACCTACCTTCCACTGAATGTACGGGGTGTTTTACAAATATGTGCCAAGGGTTTCGAGTGTTGTATTACAACTTTTGATCGATAAGGATTTTTGAAAAAAAAAAAACGCTGTAGAATTCGCGAAAAGGCTGCAAATCTTTTTTATTGATTCATCGTATTAGGTTTTGGCAAATGCTTGAGAGGAACCATGTGTCAGAAAAGGACCGTATGTCTCATAAAAAATTAACTTTTAACTGTGTCTCTGCGATTGAATTTTTGATGAGTAAGTCAGGCTTACAGGTTTTCAATATTTGACTCTACATTTGATTAAAATTTATTTTTTTCTGAATAAATAATTACTGAGAAAATAAAATATTTAAATAAAAATAACCTATATGTTTATTGTAGATCACTTTAAAATTTTTGAATTAAAAAAGTTGTAAAGATACCGCCATTAAAAAAATCTAAAAGAGTTTGAGAACAATTGATGTAGATGAAAGAATTATCAAGAATTGTAAAAATATTTGTAGACACGTATGACTTATGGTGAAGTCTACCAGAAGTCATCTTAATCAGGAAATGATTTACGATTAACCCAGATTGTATTGTACCGTTCACAATCATTGGATGTTGGAATAAATGATGTAGTCGATTTACATAGATCTCTTTCCCATTCAGACATGGGTAATTTCTTGTCTACGAAAGTGGATGATTACGATTAGATTGGCTTAATACTCTGCAATCGCAAATTAGATGCGATTGTACTTTTCGTTCTAAGTACTTGCAAAGGAAGATAATTTTGCAAACTATCGTGATATTCACAATTCATAGGGGTAGATATTTGACACTGTTGATTTAACAATAAGAGAACAGTTCCACTATTTAACAATAAAATATTTACAAACGAGATTTCTATAATTAAATAATGTGAATAGATTTAGAATTATTTCTTAATTTTGCATGTATTAATCCCTTGAATACATTTGACGACTAAGTTTCGTCATGCACTTGCTTTGCTCATATTGCTTCTTTTATGTATTTAGATTCGATTTACCATACTAATTACTAATCTATGTACACCATATCGCTCAAATAAATCAATTCTCATACAAAGTCTACTGTCTTTATATACTGCTGCACACATCAACAAATTAAATCCGTTTCAAACGCAAGAATTTTTTCAAATAAATTACTACCGAAGGCGTTAAGTGTTCGTGTAATATATTTAAGAATTTAATTAAGAATAATGTTGTATTACTGTAATTTATAATACTTTTCTGCTATGACGTACAATTATTTATTATCATGTTTGTACAAATGAACAAGAAAGAGCATGTCGGTGTAATATTTTACATGCATATGTGCCCATAATTATGAAAGTGGTCTAAGTCAAAAATTTAAAAAAATGAGTTTATCAGATATTTCACACCATATTATTATAAACTAAATTAATTCAATGTAATTTTTATGATATTGTCAAATATGAACCATTAGATAGTGGTTGTAGGTTCAACATTATACGGAATTCATTTAGTGTTAATTATGAAAGTGGTCTAAGTCAAAAATTTAAAATATTATATAAACATACCCTTAAATTTTTGGTATCTGATCATTTCTTTCTACCGAATGACTGCGACTTTAGGTTAATAGAAATAAAAATAAAAATAAAAAAAGTAAATTACCTATACAACCCTGAGCATTATTATGAATTGAACAATTTTTCACTTTTTCTATTACCATCAGTTTGCATAAAGAGAGTTTCAATATGTCTAGGGTGTTCCAGATTTTCAGTATCAAATAGATTTTAACAGTATCACCACTGCGGCAAAGTAAAAAATCTTACGCATCAGGTCTCATACTTACTTTAATAAAAATCGTTCCTCATATAGATGTTCAATTCAATTCGATCCTTTTTCATACTTGTAAAACATACAACACTTTAACAATGTTATCAACAAGACTTCATCGAGATATGGATATACATAAAGATGTACAATTAATTCTACATACAAAAAATTACTGTTAATTTGTATTTTTCATCCAAAAGCCATTCTACTTTTTTAAATTTAACCCATTAAGGCTCAAAGTTGCGTTAACGCACCATTTCACTTCTAATTCTTTTTTCGGGGAATCGGATGAATTTAATTTATATTTTAACCTATGACGTAGTAAAAGAACACACCAAAGGCTTAATTTATGCACTATAAGATACGACGTAAGCCCAAAGTTGCGTTAACGCAACATTATGTAACCCAAAAACTAGTTATAAATTTCTTTCTTCATTTCAATGCTTGGTCCTTAATGGGTTAAATATTAATCTTACAAAAGTATCATACAGTGATTCTGAAATAAAAACACCCTCTTGTTATTGAGTAGTACATCGCAACACATATCATAAAACGTCCTGTACAGGCGATATTTCGTTTCAGCCACTCAAATGCAGTATACAAATGTAAAGTCATAAATAACGCCCTATTTGTTGAAACATTATTTTCTTTTGAATTTTCCTCTTCATGAATATTCAGTGTAGCTATGTACGTACCGCCATAGGGACGTCAGTAGCCTGGAGGTAAACCAGATATACGTATATACGATAGCTGCAAGTAGCTCGTGCGTTAGGAACGTGAAACTGTTTCCAATTAGAAGAAGGCACGAGTCCCTTGCTTCGAGAACGGCCTACGTTAAACCACGTCCATACAAACTGATTTGGTTTATCGGCAGAAATCATACTCAAATATTGGCGATGTACCTACATAAGTTGCTCTGTTAACCATGCACCGGGTAAAATAAGTATTCGAGACTTCAGCTTTTCTGGAATCAATTTTCTCTCTCTTCAGAAAACAAAATATTTTATTGAAATTTAGCATACAAGTAAAGTTAAATAAAAATATAAGTATAACACTTGGGGTATAGTTAATAATTATTGTCTTTTTCATTTTTGTAAGGAAGTAAAATTAATGGAGTTAACACCAGATATACCTGCGTTGAATCTATTATATTTCAATATATTAAATAAGTACTTTGGAAAAAGGTATTCAAGAGGTGGAAGAGATGATTGATTTGGTAATTTATGTTTTATAAGACCAATGTAGAAGATCTGCACTATGTCTCTCCTATAAATGTGGAAAATTTTTAGAAAAAATTGAGAACCTGCCATTTTTACTTGATTTGTAGTTTTAATATTAACAAATACAAATTCCGCGAAGCTACATCAATTTTCCTACCAAATAAAACCCATGAACTACTTTTCTACCTTTTCAATACCAATTATATAACTTGGTTATTTCCAAGAAGAACCTTCAACAAATTCCAATAATAAATATATTCGTTATATTTATCCATAAATTTTCAGTAAATATACTACTCAACGTTGAATTTACCATTCGATCAACTATAATATTAAAATAATATATATAAAATATATACAAAATATAAATATATATAAAATAATATTCGTCACCATAAGTCATACTGTAACTCACAGAAATTAACATCTCACGTGACACACAGTACATCTCAATCAGGTTTCTTTCGTTTGCATTCAAAGAAGCGGATAATACATATACCCAAATCGATTTCCGTGAAATCTATCGGTGCAAACGAGGCTTAAAAGAGGATAAGCGTCGTCGACCCCCTGAAGAAACACGACTGGGCCCCCAAGAGGTGTATACCTCAAGGGATCCTGGGCGAGGCTTCAGCGCGTGCCATCTGCCAACTAGTTCTTCGGGTATACCGGTCGCCCTTTAGGTCCCAAAGGCGCAAGAAATAGTCGGCGGTCTTTTAAATCGACTACTTTGGCAATCTCAGCCAGCTGCCTAGACGGTGTCCTTTTTCGGGAGGACGGTGAGCCGACTTCCTTTCTTCTTCGGCCTCTTCCTTTTCCCCCTCTCCATTCTTCCTTGAACCTTCTTTTTCTTTCTTGCCCTTATTTTCTTTACACCGTTCTCTTGAGCCGCGACAAGGTAGATTATGGAGAAACAAAGAGAGCAGCGACATTAAGGACAAAGAGGTGTGGATTGCGTTGGAGAAATGGTCTGACAGTGCTTATATACCAGTCTGACCGCCCTTCGTGAAATAATGGATGGCTATGTTCAGTAAATAAAGATGATCGGTCGAAGCATCTGTAATGGAAGATAGGTTACTGGTTAAGAAGAGAACTGGTCGATTAAAATGCTTGTTTATTGAATTGTTACGTGGACGAATTTAGACGATTAATTCCTAGGCGTGTTGTTATAATTGAATGTTTGTTTCTAATATACTTTGTTGTTATTTTTAATTTGAATATTCTTTTTTGAGGATTCGGCCGCTTTGCTTTTGCACCTATGATTTATTAATCCTTTCGCTACGGAGTACTATTCCGCAAGCTCGATACGAAAGAATTCCGCCGCGGAAGAATAACTTTTAATGACTAATGACGTAATATAAATAATTAATTCTTTATCGAAGTTGCAACGCATATAATACAAGAAAAATAAGAACTTATGATATTGAAAAATATTCAATTAAAAAATATGATCTAATAATTAATCGTTTGGGTGAAATTTTGTTGGGTGACTATAGTCACCGGTAGTATCGAAAAGGTTAAAAGTGCTCTGTTCGTATGATAACAATGATAAGGCTTAAAAGTTTTATGAGGATTAAATTTTGCTACAAAGCCGTCTGTTATTTTAACCTTTTTCTGCAGCTTAAAAAAATTGTTCTCAGATCCCTAGAGTCATGTTTTCTTTCGTATTAAAATTTTAGTTTCTTTCTATTTTTCCTTTATAAGAACTTTATTAAGAGTTATATGTATTCACACATTTGTAATATTGTATTAACAGTTACAAAAAAGACTCATATTTTTAGTTCCGGATATCAATCAGATAAAGAATTGCATCAATTACAAGTATAAGTACTACAAACAAGTATTTGTCGTATGATTATTAATTTATTAACAGTTCTGCATCGAATTCAATCCCGGAGGGGACAAATAACGATAGGACAACAGTTATTTTTATGAAAAAATAAGTCTAATAAATCTACTTAAATGTTTCATGCTACACTGCAGAGAATTAAATATTGTATACTTAAATTTTTTTTTTAATAGCATTTCGTTATTTAAAAAAAAATATTATACAGTACAGTACAGATCAGAATCAAGAGATTAGGGCTATGTTTCGACGTTGATTACTGTGATTATCTAGTCTAGAATCTATAGCAAAATGGGGGACCTGGCTTTGAAACACCGATGGTACGATAAGAATCAAATGAAAATATTTCACAAATAATGGTGAAATTCGAACCCGAACGTCCTATGTGGGTGTTTTTACCTGCTCGACCTTC
The DNA here is from genome assembly GCA_910591515.1 of Cerceris rybyensis. Lineage (NCBI taxonomy): Eukaryota > Metazoa > Arthropoda > Insecta > Hymenoptera > Crabronidae > Cerceris > Cerceris rybyensis. The sequence goes on from OU342795.1 coordinate 14,323,819, forward strand.
AAAGCTTTCAGATGAAATGTTACCCTCATTGGTACCTTTCAAAAAATATATAACAAAACTTGTTCACGTTAAAATACAAAAAATTTAAAACCTTTGGCCACAGTAAAGATTTAAATGTGTGAATCAATTTTATACATTTATTTTCATTTTCTCTTTATTTGTTCTACAGAATCTGTCGTTTCAAAAATTGAGTAAAAGGACATTTTTATAGAAGAATTGCTAATTTATTGAAGAAGTGACGTTATATCTTAAATGTTGTCTCATTAACACTAGATTTATTGACGTTCAATTAAATATATTTAAAATTCTCTATTTAAAAAATCTGATTGATTTAGTCGCTTACAATCTCCAAGGTCGATGTCGCAAATTGAAAATGAAACAACGTTAGAAATTACAGAAACGTTTTCCAAAAATTCAGTACAAGTCTTTTTAACCACACAAATCTAGGGTTAATATAGATTATTATTTTGGATGGTTAAAACATTTCATAAATAAGGCAATATTAATTAAAGAAATCGAATTCCTTGCCCATTATTTCCACTGTACAAGAACGTCTCGGTTCCAATTTCAACCATCGAATATATTTTCGTAAAAGCTCGTATTATTTGATATCTTAATACCACATTTTTTGACAGTGCGTGGTCATACCCTTCTCGATGTCAGCTCCAACAGGGATATGAATATCGGGATGCCCTTTCGGTTCGTATTACAAATACGCTCTCATCCCATTCAAACCACTTTTATTTGTCGGATGCTACTGTCCGGAGATTTTAAATGCTGTCACATTTTTTCCCTCTGACATTGAGTCTATATAAACGCCTTTCTGCGGTTTCCCTAAGTGGTCGAAAGTTGAAAAACGTCCTGTTTTCATATTTTTCTTATCCTTTCAAATCGTTGCTAAAGCTGTAAATGGAATAAGAATGAAAGACTTTGTGGCATTGAATAGAATATGGTATCCATTTTTCTATATCACCAACCAATAAATAAATGCCCAAAAAATTAATACAATGTATTCTCAGTTTATAAAATAAATTTCAGAAAAGGACCAAAAAGTAGCATGAAAAATAGGAATACTCCCTTTCTCACATTTAATCTTTCTTCTTTTTTTTCAAATCCCATTTGGTTTTTATTCATTTTCTAAGCCTTTTAGCATTCAATTTAGATATTTCACGTGCTTTTGAAATTAAATGTGTTTAAAACAGTCTGTTCTATTATACTCTCACGTACTAATTTTTATGAATTTTATTTTTATACTTTTATTTGTACACTGTGACAGTACCTACTTCTTCCAAAAACAATCAAATCAAAAAAGATTTGGCAGAGTTAATGAAATGTACATAATTTTAATCCATCAAAAAGTTATACAATTACACAAATATCTTCTCTTGAAGAAAAATGAACATTTCTACGGGAAATTATGGAACCTTCTTTTTTTGAAAAAGCTTAAGTTTATGAACCAGCTTTCAAACTGCGCGATATTAATGGTTTCACATCACGTTCATGAGATCGCAGAGAATACTCAGCACGTGTTGCGCCCTGCTTCTTTTCACTCATTCCTTTTCTTTTCGGGATGCTTCTCTGCCTAGTCCTGAACATTATGAATATCATCTTGAAGAGCACTTGACATTAAAAAACACGTAGCGAATAATGCACTGAATATGTGCGAGATATTCATATGCCAGTAGAAAACATTTTTGCGTTGATGATATGCAATTTATCATCATGTTAGTAATATAATAGAATGCGAGGCTATGGATATTAAGTATAGAAATTGATTTTAGAGATTTATGCTTTCTACAAATTGATATTGTTACTAATATTATTATTATGCATGCCATTAATCATGCATCGTTTTGGTGATTTGAATTGTAATAAGTTATCTCATAAATTCGTTAATGCAGTTAATATTAATGGAACACTCTAAATCAGGGTTGGCCAACCCAAATGATCTTGCGGGCCAATTTGGAAATGCATCATAACTCTGTGGGCCGCATATAAAATTATATTTTTCCATATTAGATTTAGACCCATTTTAGTCATTTTTTCGGGGTAAAAATTTGCAATATAATTAATTATTTAAATTACTATTATTCTTACATGTAAACATAGATAATATAACAATAATAATACTGATGACAATCTCGCGGTAGGGAAAAATGTTCAATGTGGGCCGAGGGTTGGCCACCCCTGCTCTAAATCGATGGTACAGTTTGTGCGTGTGTAAAATGAATAATATTTTATGTAACATTTATGCAAAATAAGCAATAGTGTAGTGCTTCCTTTATTTCATGAAATTCTGTAATGCTAACTTATAACACACAATTAAAATAACTAATTTAATTTATCCTTCAATATTAATAGCTAACAGTTAACTAAAAACAGCTATTTAACAACAGACAATTTAGTATTTAAGTAACACAAACGATGGACTGAACTCGTACAGCAAATTCTAACTGAGACACAATTACCATCATCAATTACGACACAATTCTCATAATTGCTCAAGTGCGATTTAGCGTGCGAAATTAGTAGAAATACAGTATATTATAAATTCAAACGCAGTCTGAAAAAGCAAATCAAACTGTACTTTCAAGCATACCAACGTTAATTCATGATTCATTCACGTACTTTAAGCAAATACCTGACATCCTAAAACAACATTCCAGGATTATCAATAACATAATCTTCAGATTCTGCTCGAGACATTCTGAGAAACTACCAAGTACTCGACGAAACTCGTTCCTCCTTCGAATACATTATAAATGCACGATCCATGGATATCTTTAGCATGGGTAACTGTCCATTCATGTTACATTATTTACTTTGCCAGCCATTAATGTTTTGCCGTTCAACGCAATCGTCCACGATTTTGAAGGGTGGCAGCCCAGTTCTTTGGTGGAAAGTGCGTCGTTACGTCCATTAAATCAAACCGAGTGTACTCGGTGTAAAGGTCCTTTTTAATGCCATTACAACCATCTCCCGCCAATGCTAGTGGCGAACGTGATCTATGAGTGGGGTGTACCTAATTGACATCGGCAAACAGACCGACACCCGGTTCTCCCTTAACGCGTGTAGGGGTGACTTGTTCTGTTCTCGTGAGAACCGGTTGTGCTACTATTTTTTTAGTGGAAAGATATTGCTACTACCTTCAAAGGGATAGTGAAATTATTTTTTACAGATCTTGCTTTTCTTTGCTTTATTTAATTTGGAGTCCCGGAATACACATAGAGTCATTTGTTTACATCGATACGATTAGTGGTTTTTGGATAACAGACAGTTAACCCGTTGAACACCACCGATATTTCCCTTGTTTCGTTATTTTTATACAAGTGAAATTTTTTCTATTAAAATCACATATTTATAAAGCAGAAACTTTAACCCCTTGCCTTACGATTTCTTTTGTGACTGAATGTGCAATAACTTAGAATTAATTATTAGAATAATAATCTATCAATGATTTCCGACATACCGGTGTAAGTTAACGCAATATTTACAGCACAGTTTAATAGTTTTTAAAAAACTTAAAAATGCCCTATTCCATTTACCGTCTCACGTGTGTCACACGTCATTGTAAGGCAAGGGGTTAAAGGCATTAATAGATCGATATTCAACTGATATTTATGTTCTTAACATCGATATTTAAATATTCAATATGTTAGAAAATTCATAAATATTGCAATTTAAACGTAACATGAGATTTCTTTAAATTCAATAGCGCCGGTCACCGGTGACCCCCATGGCAGTCAACGTGTTAATTAATACAATAAATATTTGGAAAAATGTAATTTACAAGATTAATTTCTGAGAACCTTGATTCGCAAGTGAGTTGGTATTTACCGATGTATTACAATCGCTATTTTACCTTTATCGTTAGATCATTGTGGAATGTTGTCTGGGTAATGTTGTCTTATTGCTGTTGAGGATAAAGTTTTTAATAACAGGGTACTTTCTTAGATCGAACCAGTGGAATTTTACTGGTTCCCCAGTGGAAACTCACTTGTTTACCAATGACACTCATTGGTTCCGCCAGTGATCTCGGCGGCCATGAAAGTTCACTGGTTTACCAGTGAATCTCACTCGTCAGCATATTCAAAAATAAAACACGGCGCATGGCGCTGCGGCAACGGACGCAAATTTCACTGGTTCGCCAGTGAGATTTGTATTCACTGGTTGAACCAGTGAGATTTCACTGGTTCGATCTAAGAGAGTAGTGATAACATTGGCAAAACATGTGATACTGTTTAAAATTTTTTAATTCCAAATATATGGTACAAAATTGAACGATGGTATAAGTAAACAAGTAAATGTATCCTAAACTATAAGAATTTATACATAACTTATGTTGGTATGGTTTTACTTAAGTCTTAATAGCAGCATTGGATTAGAAACGAAAAATGTGAATTTCGAAGAAAATCTTTAATCGACAATCGAGGCAACTGCTTTTATAGGAAATTACAGCAAGTTGTTTCAAACGATTTGATAATAGGCGGATTGAACGGCGATCGGAAAGCCCCTTCAGAAGGTTGGAAAGGGAAACAATACCTGTACGCTTCTATAACTCCCATTGTATTCAAGCGGTTAATTTAGAAAAGTGAAAATAGGTAAAAATGTATGTTAGGAGATATGAAAGATAACGTCTGTTTTTATGTATCTGGGGCATTATTTTTGAAAGTGGTACAAGTCTGCTTTTAAGAAAAGTGTCCTTTAGTTAGATTCAACTAAAAGTACGTATCTTCTCTTTATATTGCAAATAGCAAAGTAAATAGGACGAAATATCCTCATGATATCGCTCAAAAAGATTCAACTGTTATACTTCATTGCGTGAAATCTTTTCTGCGAAGTCTCAACATGTCAACATAAAAAGAAAGAAGCTTATACCACTTTCTGATATAACGACTTATATTTTGGAATGAATGCTATTTAATATTTCAATATCTTTCTCGCTATGCTCCTAACAAACCTAAGTATATTTATATCTCTCATCTCATAAAAATCTTAAATTCCCATACACGTTGTTTCCATTTCTCATATCTTAAAAATAATAAAATGTACAGCAAGTGTTAATATTACTACCGAAAGCACTAGTAAATTATCAAAAAATTATTTCTGATAAAATCTATAATAATTATGACTTGATGTTACTACTAATTCAAATAATTACTCCATGATTCGTTGGTAATAGAAAAACATCAAATCATTGTTCATCACAAAAAAAAACATACCAATCATGCAGTAGGTACCACAAAAAACTACCGATGAAAGTTGAAAAATATCGGATTTTCCTTTCTTCCACAAAAAAGTTCTATACTTCTGACATTAATAATCGCGGCTCTCGCAGATCATTCGAAACTGAGGGGAGTAGAATTATTTCTAACCCTTAGCATAAAGTCGAACGGCTCAGTTAGCACCCTATTGCGAAGTAACGATTTCCGAAGAGCAATTTCCATATTTCTCCGGTGGTACGCGACGCGGAAAGGTTTCGTGAAAAATAAAGCCCTCCGCTTTTCACCGACGGATGGGCTGCAGACTCGTCTGAGCCCTGCTATGTGCTTCCTCGAATATCGGATACTTAGGGATGGATCTTCGAAAAGAATTTTTCCTGTCTTTCTTTTTTATTCTATCCTCAATGGGTTACAGAAAATAACGCCCGATTTCCGTGCAACCGTGAAAGCTTCGTGAACAGAGGACGTTGGAAGCGTCCTTTTCCTGTTTTCGATATTGCTGTTCCGTCCGTGTGATCAACGACGAACCAAGTCGCAGACGGATCGAATTGAATAAGATGATGCGGATCCGGTGAAATGGAATACGGTTCGCTTTAAATAAAAGTCAACGACTTTATCTGAAGGTGATGCCATTTGTTACGCGTTTCAAACTTTCCTTCTGTTGTATCTAATAATTGTATATAGTCGTGTCGTATAGGCATTCATATGTCTGTGTTTCATGTGTGCCCATAATTATGAAAGTGGTCTAAGTCAAAATTTAAAAAAAATGAGTTTATCGGTTATTTCACACAACATTATTATAAACTAAATTAATTCAATGTAATATTTATGACATTGTCAAATATGAACCATTAGATAGTGGTTGTAGTTTCAACATTATATGGAATTCATTTAGTGTTAATTATGAAAGTGGTCTAAGCCAAAAATTTTAAAAATTATATAAACGTACCCTTAAGTTTTTGGTATTTGATCATTCCTTTCTACCGAATGACTGTGATTTTGGGTCGAGAGAAATGAAAATAAGAAAAGTAAATTACTTATACAACCCTGAGCATTATTATGAATTGATAGAAAAGTGTAGAATAAGAAATATATTTTCGGTAAAACGAATGACGTAGTTGGATTTTAATTCAACGATACCACTGGAAGAGTCAATGACAAGAAGAGTAAAAAATACCGCGGGCGAATCTGCCTCTTCGCTGCAAATTTAATAGATGAGATCCTTGCAAAATGAACCTTATAAGATGTTCCATAAAACTTCTTTAGATGATTCTAAATTCGACGTTTTGGATCTTTCATCTAAAAGAGGGAGTCCAAAAATATACGGAAATATTAAATTACTTCCATTATACACCACCACTAAACCAGTAACGGAAGGAAAACATAAAGATATTATGTGTTTACTATAATACCATACATCCCTCCAGTTTCTCAAGAACATTTTACGAATCTTAAAAACTCATAATAGTAAAAGACTAAATTATAAGAACGGATTACTTTTTAAAAATAATTAATAAATGTTCATGAATTATTTCATTAAAATTATTGTTTCTAATAAAACTCGTAGCTTTTTATTACTTTAAGTCATTTATAGGACATTCAGTTATTTTTGAAAATGGTCTAAGTCAATTCAAACTTTTAAAACAACATTTCCGTATGAAATTTACGCAAAATTTCTTACTCATAATAAATTTCCATTAATAAAGACTAATAAAATTCTAAATTAAGATGTTGCATAATATAAAAATATTTTTTAATTCATTCAAATGCAAATCATTAAATATCTCGAAACAAGAAATATATGACTTATTGTTAGACCACTTTCATAATTATGGGCACATATGTAACTTAGTTTAAACAAATTGAATTCTTTGCACTTGAGACAAGCCACGTAGTATTCGCTTTCAATACCGCTCAATAACTTCGTTGACTGTCCTGAATTACTTTCTTTATTAACACGTTGAATGCCATCAGTGTTTTGTTTCTTTCATCATTTTTATTGCAGCTAAACCTTTTCTATAACAATAACATCTTTTTGATATATATCAACTTTATTTGGTTCCCCTTTGGGTTACAAATCCAAAATTACATCCCCCCGCCTTTCCATTTCCGCTTTTTCATTTTGGCCTTACCCTATCTTGTCACTACATTGATCGCAGTCTTAACCTAGTACTTATTCTATAACCTTTTTGATATATTGTCAGTATGATTTTAACTTTTTAATACCAGTATTTAAATGTTAAATGTATTAGAAAATTTGTAAATGTTACAATTTAAAAGTCGCATGGAATTTCATTGAATTCAATAGTGCTGGTGACCAGTGACTTCTATGGCATTTAACGTGGGAAAAATCGATTTATGTATCAGAAACCGTAAATTTTTCAACGTTCAAATCCAATGTAAATTATATGATAGATATGATAGTATCGATCGCTTATGTTTGACCTCGAATAGTTCCTGTTATTTTGCATAATTCCTTTGGTAATCGTGTAAAATTATATAAACATTCAATACTTTTCCTGTATTATAGTTTGCAAATAATTTTTTATTAACCCGTAGAAAATAATAAAATAAAATAAAGATAACGTGACCATAACATACGGTTCTCATGTAAGGTCAGTTATTTTTAATTGCTAAAATGCTGAGTCTTCCACTATTCAAATCCACTTTGCATTTTTAATAGCAGCAAAATTTCTTAAAGAAAATAGAATAAATCTTTGAAAAAATACCATTTTACTAACAGAACTATTTTATTGCAACTACTACCATTATTACGGCATATCTCACAGTACTTTTTCTCATTCGTATCAGATAATAACTGTAAAAAAGACATAGCTCGATACACGCAGCAAAAATAAAAATTCATCCTACTTTCAATTTTCAATTGCCCTCAAATAATTCCATATTATACTTCGATGACAATCTTATTTCGCATTATTAAATTTTCTTCTCAAACGAATGAAGCCGATACGTCTAAATGAAGTTGACAATGAGTTATAAAAAAGCGAATTCATAGCGACCGCCTTAATACTTCCACCCGCACAAATGTCAGGCTCTCCTACAGTTTGCCTCCACAATGACGACAAGAAAGTGTGAATAAAGACAGTGCTTTCTTACACCGTGACTTGCAGAAATTCGATTTATGTAAATCCATACCAGGAAACATAATCGCGGCCCGGGAGCATTGCAATTTGTCATCGTGAAAGGATACGAAAGAGCGAGATCTGAATTTTCTCGGTGCCATACGATGGGAACGATCGGTATTGAGCTACCATATTTAAGGTCAACACTAGAAGGAGAGAAAAGGACGAAAGGACGTCCGTTACTGTAAGAACAAAGGACAAGAGAAAGGAAAGGAGGGTACAATAGAGAGAACGATATGGGGTGAGAAGAGAAGGGAGGTCGGAGGTCACCGATCTTGCCACGACTAGCAACCGGAGGTCTTTTTTTCCTCTCTCTCTCTCTCTCTCTTTCTCTGTTTTTCTGTCTCTGCTTCTTTCCTTTTTTCTTGCATCCTTTCCGTCTGTCTGTCTGTCTTTTTTCATTTTTCTGTCTCTCTCACTCTTTCACGATTCTGACCCTCATTACCACACAATTACTTCCTATTCTCGAAGTAATGGCGTTCGGCCGTGATCCTGGAATTTTCAGAGGTCCTCTGGAATTCCGAGCCAACGGCACGCTCTTTTTTCTCTTCTCCCTTTTCTCGTCTTTAGATACCCGCTCTTTTCTTTGCTACAGCGTTCCTCTCTGTTTCTTCCCCCTTTTTTTTATGCTACGACATTCGCGATGGGAATAGACTTAACTCGTTTGAAACTTTATTACTACGATATCCTCACTTTCTTCGCAGCTATAGGGATTCTTAAGAATTTTCCAGATGAAGAATTTCATTTAACTACCTACTTTGCATTTCTCCTGTTACGAGTGGTTATCGAGAGATCTGCGCGTTCGTCCGATCAAGGACTTCGAGTTCCATCTGATCGAGCAATTACTTTGTTAAACGATTTTATTCGATTTTATTGTGTTATATCGCGAGTTTCTGATGAAAGAGTTATGGGCTATCTATTACTTTTTATTTTACGTTGCCAATATTCCTGGATATAGATTGATCGGACAGAAAAGTGTTCATTAAATCTTCATCTGAATTTGTGAAACGTAAATTTCTGTTTTTTTCCAAAACTATGCTATGTACTTATTTGAAATTATGACTGTTATTGGTTTTCGCGATTATGAAATATGTTTTCAGCATTTTCAACATTGTAAGTTGTGTTACCGCTGCCTCACTTTAATTTTGCAAACCCGTATTCATACAAATATTTTTTGCCATGTTTAATTTGATTTATGTTGAATACAGGACATATATATGTAATATGGATTTAGTTCTCATTGTCATATGTTACAATTTGTTAAGAACTAATCATCATGTTAGATATTTAACGTTCTGTCCGATCGAAGTCATAAGATAAAGCAGCTCATCACGAAAAGTATTAACCCTTTCACTTATTACTTATTTTACGACTGCCTCCGTAATGATGCAGAATTAAATTGTAAAATAAAAGTTGGTCAGTTATTCTTGATCATATAATTCAACATAATATTAATATTATAGAAATAATTGTATCGTGACGCGTCTCATTGATATTTTTAAGGACTTACGAAATTCCTATTTCCTTTATCGCGTCATGAGTGTCACAGTTTATTTTAGGCTAAGGGGTTAAACTGGTAGGGTTAAACAGAGGTTCCTCATATTTAAGCTTTATCACTGCCAGGGATCTTTCTTACCCAAATCAAGATTTAATTTGTCTTGAAATTAAATTTCAAAAGTTGTAACCAACAAAAAATAAAGAAAAAGTCTTTAGCATGATTTTTTTAAGAATCTGATGAAGATTAAAATAATTTATATTGCGCGTATTAAAAGAAGTTGGAACGTGATTTTTCTTCTTTCTTACAATTACTTTGTAATTTTTTATTTTTTATTGTAATTCTTAAAAAAGGAGGTCTCTTACAACATTTAGTTTTTAATATATTAGGTGAAAAAAAGTTCTCAGAACTAGAGGCAATGTACCTTCATTAAAATGATTTTAAGATTTAATTCTAGAAGATAATATAAAATTGTTACTATCATTTTAAGTGAAAAAAATAAAATTTCTTCGCAACCTTTGCGCCGCCCTGTATAAAAATATTTAAAAATGTAACTTCAACTTCCCATTATAATCACTAGATCCTTCATTTATACATTTGTTTGATAAATTATGATATATTTAATTGCAAACTTAAACGATTATTTTCTTAGAAGAATTAAAAAACTAACAAAAGAAGTTAATTGAACAGCTACAGTTGCCATTAATTTTTAAAGAAATCGTTAAGCGAGGAATACCTATATTAAGTTAATTATCATCATAATTGAAGAACAATACATACAAATTACGGCAGATTTCATCATACATAATTGATAAATATTTGCTTTATCCGTATTTACTCATTAAAACCAACGTATCGATAAAATTATAACCACTACACGTTTACTCCATTTCCCAACCATTTAGCGAAACATTTCACGAGAAGTCAAGCATTAATTTCCCCAGAAATATTGAAACTTATTAGCAATGCTATACTTGTGCCTCGAATAAATGCAAAACTATATGTGACAGAAAGATAGGATCCTCAGATGAATTGACATCCAATACAATAAGGAAAAAAAAATATTTAATGTGGGGCGCAATGATTACATAAATCATTGATAGTTTTTACAAAAGCTGATCTCCGTGCAGATGCGTATTGTTGATTTCATGGACATTCAGAATTTACGACGTCAATTTTACGGATATTGCGGTCGGTACTGCAAAAGGAACCATTAATTAAGCTTTTGAATTATGACTACTGTTCATAAATTACTCGATTGCAATTACAACACTGTCCTAATACGATATCGAGCGAGTATCGAGCTGTTTTTAATGAACACTACGTTTTGGAGTTTTGCGAGCACGAGAAGGTGATAATTACACGGAAAATTATCATTAACAACGTAAAACCCCGGAATGCTTTCCAATTCGCATGGCCGCACAATTTAACCTTTCATAATCCGAGAACAGAGGGTCATTTTATATGTGTACGTTCATAATGAGGCTGGGTTAATAACGGCTTTGAAACATTTTTAATGAAGAAGCGAATCCGTTGAGCTTTTGAGTACTTTTGCTACGTTTACTCTGCCTGCTCGATTTTGAAGGAATTAAAGTATCGGCTGCCCATTTTATAGGATTGATAATGCTTCTGAGTGAATTCAATTTTTTTAGTTCTCGTGTAATTAATGTCGTTTGAATCAGCGATAAAATTACCGTGGAATTTTGAATGGATATGAAGGTACAGTGTTATATGTAATTTTCAATAAACGCGTAAATGGAATTATGTGTGACACAATGAGGGTGGCAGTTTAAGAGAAATAGGAAGCCTGTGAAATGAAATTCAATTACGTTAAATTTGGTGAAATGTAATTTTACTTCATGTAGAAAGGTGTGTAGCATTTTTTCGGATTGACAAATTCCTATTTGTTTTCATCTATCGATATAATGAATTTTATGCGTGTATAAAAATAAAACAACCATAAGAATTGAAAATATAGAACATAGTCGATGATGATATTAAATTTGGTGCCCCTATCATAACAACGTTATGAAAAAGATATATAATGCAAATATACAAAATACTTAATGTAACATTGTATTTCTATTACATAATTAATACATATTTATTATGCTACTGTGTCTATTGTATTAGACTTTTTCACGTTTATTATACATTGCCAATTAGTATGTTTATTTCAAATTGATGTAGGTACATTATTAACGGCTCCTAGTTTCTTGAAAGAGTATCAATGTTTCTCACAATTGATAGCTTAGGTCACGTTTAAAAATAACAAAAGAACTTGCAATGCAGCGCACGATTTTATGTACGAATGTTTTTTACAAGTAATTAACATTTTGTTAATGTACATTTATTGTTTTGTTGTACAATTTGTGTCGAAGAAGCTACAAATCGGACATGTAAATACTACAACCTTCTTTATATTTGGCAATCCGAATTTGTCTATTGCTTTATTGCTTTAGATTTATTTAATATGCACATACCTACCTACTCATAAGGGAACGGTAGCGTATAAGGCTGCAAATATTTGCAATCATTAGGATTATGTTTAAATTATACGTCACCTGTAAGAAATTTTACTTAAATTATAAGTCCTAGGTAAAAAGGATAAGCCAAAGCTCATAAATAGAACAAGCATAACTGTGAAGAATAATTTATCATAAATTATACATTAATATGAGATTCTCATACGTGCGAAAAAAGTAGTCCGGGACGATCGAGAAGAGAGTGAACTGTGATAATTGTTGTATTCCACTTCTCACAACAATTTTGTGTTGTGTCCGTGGATGGGTTTCCAGCACGTTGCTTAACACTAGATTTACCAAGCCAGTCAAAATGACTGGAACACAATATTTTCCAAAAATTCTACAGGTTTATGAGATAGCCGTAGAACAACTATTCTTCGTCCATCGTATAAAACGTAAATTATTGAATCTATCATCTTTTCCACGTCTTAATTTTCCTTGCTTTAAGGTACATATTTAGCATATTTAACCCCTTGCACTATCGGTACACTCGCAAGAATCTATGCCTAAACCGAACGCCCGATTTACGATATCTCACGACTGACAAAGATTACCGTGCTAGTATTTACTTCACGCAATGGAACTTCTGTGAAACTCAAATGGATTTGAATCAAAGTCTAAATTTAATAATTCTGCACGGGGACATACGATTTTATTCGAGATATTAATACTTTGCCCGAGATTAATACTACGAGTCAGACTCGTGATATTCAAGTTTGGCCTAAAATTTTCATCACGAGTCAGACTCGTGGAAATAGTGCAAGGGGTTAAATATAATAGATTTCACGCTGGTAAATCTAGTGTTAACACTAGATTTACGGAGTCAATTTGGCTCATTCAAAATTCGACTATTATATATATAATATATTGGTTGGTTAATTTTTTAATAATAAATCCTTCATTCAAATCGATTTGGAACTATTTTCTTTGCAAAAAACTTTAATTTTCTTGTGTGAGTTAAATTGGGTCGCTTCAGAAAAATAGGTATATCAACATCTGTAAATCTAGTGTTATGGAGACACTACCTTTACGTTCGGAGATTTAAGAAACTAAAGAAAGCGTAGTTGCTAGATGCAGACTATCAGAGAGTTTGTACATTCTTATATAAAATCATCCTACAGAGGCTAATTTATCAGAAGCACGTCAAACTGCACTCTTTCACGATTAAAACGAGCTAAGGATCATCCTCTTACGCCCCCCAGAAGCCAATGGACAAAAGCTCAAAGTAAAGCCTGCTCCGAACCGACGCAACGTGCGATCGCTTTTTTAGTGACTATCGTTAGTATTAATGGACTTCAAAACATATTTTGGAGAAAAAGCTGGAATCGGAGATAAAGTAACAGTTCCCGGTAGGACCCTAAATCACTTTTAGTAATATTTGGCTATTATATCGCAAAGTATTAGATCGGTATACAACTCTGTGGGATGTGAATGTATAAAGATTTATTTTTATACATATATTTAAGTAGTATGAATTCGAGCACCGATCGCATTTTGTTTTTTCGCGAGGCCAACGAGGTATTCGGTGAATCGTGGTACTCTGTGGCTAGAATCCTTCGTGGATAGGATGTGTGTTATTCTGTGTATAAAAATCCTGTGTAGATGTACCGTGCGGCTCCACAGCCGTGTCACCTAGGAGGTAAGCCTGTTTTGGCAGAGCCTGATTCGCCAGGCGTCAAGCGTCATGCCTCTTGTCACATGTACACGAAGGCACTTGACGTTCTACCTCGCGATTCGTTAAAAGAGCTACACATACAAATCGAACTAAAAGACGAAAAGAGAGAACGCTGCAGATCGAAGCAAGGGAGACAACGCGATTTGGGTGGCGACAGTGAGGACATCGGCGTAGGCACCAGATTTCTAACATCTCTATAGTGAAAACAGAATAAACTCAGGCAGAATTACCCCCACCACATGGGGAGATTCTCCTTGATGAAACGAAGCGCGCGACGAGACAACAATGTAATACAATGTCTCGCTCCTCCAGACAAACTAATAAGAATATTTGAATGCTACGACTTTGTCGGGTGCTTCCTTTAAGAGGCTGAGCGAGTGGACTCCAAGAAACAAAATGGTACGAATAGGCGGTTGAAAACGAGAAGCTCCGCCGCCCAGGTGACACGGCTGTGGAGCCGCACGGTACTTAGCGTTTTATTATTCATAGTGTCATAATTCCTGTGTGGACAAATACTGTTTATATAATACGCGAGATATTATCTTTCTTTTTGTTTCTAGTTATAGTATACTTTATATTCCTTTTCACATTTTTACTTATAACTTTTATAATAAACGTTAAATATGTACGAATGAAAGGAGATCGAATCAGATAAAATGAAAGAATAGAGAAAGTGGAGTATGTTGACTACATTACAGATATTTACAATCATTTCAATTTTTATAAACGTAAAAGAAGAATTTTATTAACTCTTTGAGCCACAGTAGGATGAAAAGTGTCCCACCTCTTTGATGCGTGAAGATGCATGGTGGGACATTTTTTGTCCCATCTCGAAAATTTATATTGTTATATAACTTTGTCAATAAATATAAACCAACTTGATTCGATTAAAACAAGAAAAAAAATGCATGTGCAACATGGGTCATTTTATTTTCTGAATTCCTGTGCCTCAAAGAGTTTAAAGAAGTCTTAATGAAGAAGTATCGAAGTATTATTAATAAGAAGTTATATTTCAAATAAAAATAATTCAACTCGTGATTGTTATTCGTGAACGTCTTTGTTCACTGTATTTTGAATTCTTCGGAATAATCGATGTCGCATCACAATAAAGAAACGTCAAACGAAAATTCGTGAAATGTCCTGGAAAATTGAATCGGTGCTGACAGAATTCGACACCTGAGCCACCGCTGAAAATATTTCCGTTCGCGAAAACCCGTTCCGGACATTACAGAACGCCGATGGAAGGAAATGGGGCTGGCAAGGTAAGCCAGGGTAAACACTATTAGAAACAGATACCCTATGGGGTGAATGGCGCTTTCGGAGGTGATCTAATAACAGGCGGACCGAAGCGCGATCGGAAAGCCCCTCAAGGGGGTTGGAAAGGGGTGCAATATTTCAAAGAGTTCAATCGATACCCGATACATGAACCTCGGTACAGGGAACATCATTTATCCGTTTAACAAGGGCAAACTATTTTTCCTTCACTTCTCAATGAACAGTCATTTGTATTTTAAAATTGCAAAATTGTATGTGAAAAAAATTACAAAAAAACACTTTTTTAATGTGAAACTTGTATTTTTAAACTTCTTCAACTCCGTTTCTTATCTTTATTCATCATTGTTATCTTTATTAATCTAATTACATTTATAATCTGCTATCAGCATAGATGGAATTAATTTTCAAATATTCTGTCCTCTTCAATATTCAGTTTAATATCATTCTTAATATAATAGTAGTAAGTAGAAATATTAAAGGACACTTTCACCGAAAGTACAATGTGTTCACTGAATGTACATTCAGTGAAAGTGTCCTTTAATATTTCTACTTACTACTATTATATTAAGAATAGATGAATATTGAAGAGGACAGAATATTTCAAAATTAATTCCGTCTATGCTGATAGCAGATTATAAATGTAATTAGATTTATAAAGATAACAATGATGAATAAAGATAAAAAACGGAGTTGAAGAAGTTTAAAAATACAAGTTTTACATTAAAAAAGTTTTTTTTTTGTAATTTTTTTCAAATCCCCCAATGTAGATTACTCTGATGAAAAACTATGTATGGAATAACGTTATGTTCACCATAGATCATCATAAAATAGTAAATGCCTAATAGTAAAAGAATTCGTAGTACAATTAGTGTAAATAGTTTTATATTTTATTCAACTTTAGGATTCACTATAGTAATAATTTGTAAGAGTTTATTGTTGAGCAAAAAGTCAATGCTCGAGGGGTTATCGACTTTAAATAACAACACCGGACAGCAGAAGTGATAAATCAGTATGTGTCTTACATCCTGTTCTGAAAGTAAATACAGAGCTGACTGGTTCCTTCTCTCTAGATTTCCCGCTCTTACTCATCCCTTATCATTCGTTTCCCAATTTAATTCCAGCAATAATGTCGAAGAATAATTAAATATATGCCTTTACATTTCTTCAATGCTTTTTAACGCAATTGCAATTCTTCTTTTCTTGCCATTCTTATCAGAGTAATTACCATTGTAGAAACAGAAGGAAGAAAAGGGGAAGATAATCATTAACAGATCTATACCTTATTACTTCATTTAAAAGGCTATCGGTTTATTATTTCATCAGCAGCGGGATTTTAATCACAGATCTGTGCAACGATGGTGAACATTAATTCCAATAAGTACTTGCTTGATGAACATCATATAATAATTATTAAATCATTTTATGATTTGAAGAAAGTGGTTTCTGTACGGTGGGAGCAAATAGTTTATTTTTATGGAATACTTTTTATTTTCCATGTTCGGGATAAATAACAATAAGAATGAAATGAAATAGATATATACAATAAAAAAAGAAATAAATTGTATATAATGTAAATCGTGAGATCCGAAAAATGGCAGTAAATTAATTTCAATTAGATGTCAACAAATGAGGAATGTAATACCAATCTCAAAGAGTTAGCGCGATTATGTTGTGATCTTACAGTTAGCGAAATCCGGATGTATCTAATGAATATTTCAATTGAAACATTTAGCAGAGAAACTTTCATAGTATTTTTTATTTTTGACAAATCTAAGGGAACATTGTGTATTGTAAAATAACAGTACCAAATTTTAAACTGCCGTATTTTTCGGTAGATAACGCGCGCGTTATGCATTAGAAAGAAAGTTACACAAAAAAGATAGAATTTGATAAAATAAGAAGCTGCGCGTTATGCATTAGAAAGAAACATGAAGGATGTCAAATTCAATAGTAAAGCTATGGTGGGATTGTAACGAAGAAAAAAAAGAATGCCGAAAAGATAGAAGTGCGCGTAATACAATAGGTGCGTGTTATCTATCGAAAAATACGGTATATTGAAGTGTGTACAATGCTTATTACCCGAAGTTTAAAGACCCACTAAGTATACGATACATTTCTCTAAGGATTAGCGACCAACATAAATCAAAAAAGTATAGACTGTTAGAAAATTCTGTAAATCGGTTTTCCATATATAGAAAAACGATACAATTCCGCTGAATTTTTTTAATACGTTTTATTCCTGTCATGACATTATATCACAAAGAAAATTTTGCATTTCCGCAATGGGGTGATTTCACTCCAACAATTGGACTACAGCACAAACAAAAAATAAACTTGCATCTTGCACAAATTACTTTTCTTCAACATGATGTTTTATAATCTCGTGAACATCCGGTTTTCTTACTCCCCCTTGTCAGTCTTGGTAGAGGAACAACCCTGTATTTCCAATAGTACACCTCTCTACAGCGCTACATGTACCTTATCGAGTAGGGTATCCTACCTGCCTTGTCTCGAGTCTGGCGTTAATGAATGAAATACGTGCATGCGCTGCAGAGGGCATGCAGGTAATTCAGTCTCTGATTCAAGATGCGTTATTCTACGGGCGTCTGTTCCAGTCGGAATACATTCGTCTACTATCTTGTATATCTGTGCAAATACGAACGTCGCCGAAAGCGTATAACGATAGCAACGTAAAAAGAATAACGGTACGCAACAAAAGCTCATTAATGCTGGTAATTTATTTGTCGGGTGATAAACGTAAAAAATTCCATTTCGCTTCTATATCACATGAGATCTGAATACGTTGTTACAATGTGACTTCTTAAATTTATGATTTCAGTAAATTGTGTACATTTTCAGTTACGTGTACAATTTTAACCCTTTGCGCTCCGAATTATTTTCTTAACTTTTTGTCAGACAAGCAAATATAATCTCGGATAATTGTCTAGTGTTGATTATCCGTTTTTATTTAATACTAGAAACAATTGTAGATACTGTTGTGACCGAACTCGTAATAACTCAGAATTAATTCTTGAAATCGAAATTCCTCACTGATTTCTGATATTTCTAATAAAAATATATAAAAATAATTTGACCGTTACATGACCATTTGATATTTTCAATTGAATAGTTTTTGGAAAACTTCAAAATTCCCTATGCCATTTACCACGTCACGAGTGTCGCACGCTGTTTCAGGCTAAGGGGTTAATCCGGTGACTATGTAGAATCATCACTAAATTTGATAAATGCGATGAATTTTTGAATATTTATCTAATTTACCGACGAGAGTAGTTTATTATCTTTAGGAACCAGTGCAGCTGGTCAAAAAACTCGGGGTTACCTGAACCAAGGGACAGCAAACCCATAGCGATTCTGAGAGAAAGGAGTTAAAGGTCCCAAAAACAGAGAATTCACTTCACAAGTAACTTGCTTCGATTCACCTGACAGAGACATCTCTCGTTCTTACATCATTTTCCATTCTAATGCGTGTCTGACCGAAAAAGCGTTTAATGACAAAATAAGTGTTCAGTTTTCGTTTGTCATTTGCCAATCTCAGGTTTGAAGGACTGCTATGATGGGGATTGATTAGGCTGTGCGAGGACAGTCTCCTCTTATCCCGTATCACAAGCCAAGTAATTTCTTTGTTTTGGCGACCTATACCTCAGGGGGTGACTAGCTTGCTGGTCAGGTAGGGTTTGGCGAACCCGAGGTTACCTGAGCCACATGGATGGAAAGTCTGCAAGTGGGAAGAGGGGAGTTCCTGAGGGGCCTGTTGAGCTTGCTGGATTGGGTTTTGGGACTTTGATCTGGGTAACCCGAGTCAAAAAATTAATTCTAATTTTAATCTTTTTAAGGTCTAATTTTATTCTGATTAACAGTATTCAATCAGAACTTATAGATTCTTATCGTATACTGAATACGCAACAAATCAGAACTAAATCAGACCTTGAATAAAATAGATTTAATACTGATTATGTTCTACACCTGCTGATCTGTAATCCGTATTTTGCCCTGATTTTTTTATTTCATAAATGCAGGCTCAAATGACAATGATAGACAAAAAAGATCAATTGCAAACTTTTCAAACTATTAGAGCTTAATGTTATTTTGTATACATTAAATTATAAACGCCTTAAATTTTTTTAATTAAAATTTATCAGAACAACTAGCAACTCTATAATAGTTAAAAAATTTACGAATAATCATTTTCATCTGTCATTGTAATTTTGTAATAAACAAAATGATGGCTCTAGAAGATATTTTAAGAAAATTTTTGCAATTTATTTGAATGAAATGTAAAATACAATCACATATATATAGTGATACTTAAAGAGTAACACGTAATACCGTAAATATGTTGATGACGTATTTAAATAATTCCAGGTCAAAATCAGAACAAATTTTAAGTCAGAAAAATCTAATGATCCAAATTAGTATTAAATTATGTTACGGATGTACGCCTCGTGGGTTGATACCTGCTCCGACGATTTTTAGGCGACACCTCTGGAGTGAGCGTATATTAAAACAGGCTCACCCGATTTGAACCACGTATGAAGGTCTTGCGTTTAAATGATGTTGAGATGGTCCAAAGTTGCCTAGTTTAGTGGTTTATTTACACTTTTTACAAGTACAACTATGGAGATTACGTCCGGGTCTTAACCTCGCGAACGGAGCTTCTATTAGGAGCGCTAGATGTTATTCGGTTCCTTGTTTGAAGAAGACTGATTTTTTGGAAGCGCGTAAGAACGCGCTTCCGTCACGATTTGGCGGGGGCGGTCACTATTGCAGAACAGGGACGTTGCTGATTGGGAGACTCTTTAGTTTTGCAAATATTAAAATTGCGATTGGTGGGCAAAGGAATCGTCCCTTGCCCATAGGTTGAGAGTCTCCCTTAGCCTTCGGTGGCGTAGGAAAAACCCCGGCTCGAGTGGGGGAAGAAGTCCCCGGTCAATACTTCTTGCAGGACAAAACTTTTCCTGAAGAAGTCTTGACGACAATAGGCCCATAAAGCTCATTGATTTTGGAGTAATAAAGTATTGGCAAGGCGCGGCAGCTATTTTTCGTTAAATGCACATCTGTAAACTATTAAAAACCCTACGACGGATTAAGCTACATCTGTGAGCCTCAGGGACTTATTATTGCTCCGCAACAAATTAACTTTATAAAAATGCAGCAGAGTTAAATCAGAATAAGAAGAAATATCAGTTCATTTACTGTAAAATGAAATCAAAACTATCAGAATAAAATCAGACTTAAAAGAATAATACCAGAACTTATTTAGTATATGATCAGACCATACAGTTTTATATAAGAACTTAATTTTTTGACTCGGGAAGTTTTGGATTAGATCTCGTTTAGGTCCAAAAGCTTAATTTCCACAGTCTCCGGGTACGCGAGGGGGTGCGTAAACGCATTTCCCCTCCTGAGGAAAAACAACATCTGGGTTTTGTCTGTGTTTCAGTGGTAATTATATATAACAACGGGCAATTATACATAATTACTGGATTCATCATATTTACTGTAACATACCGTGCGTAAGGAACTTGTTGACGCACAATGTTACACATAATTGCCTTTACCATGATATCGTTCCTGGAAATCTGAAGGTCGGCCAATGATAATCGAAAGTAAAACATTTGTTTCGTCATCCACATAATAAAATAACGAAATTGTGGCTTTTTTGACCAGCATGCTGCAGTAGCGCGTTAGAATCGAAAATGATGTGCGAATGAGGGATGTGTTTATTCGTCAGGCAAGTCAGAACAAAACTTTCAGGATCTAATGATCGCCAAATGTCGTTGAATATAAGAAAATCTGGCAGCCAAACCCTGGCGTTAAAGAATGACAGAATTTCGTTTCATTTCGGACGTACTTTTGGTATCGTGAGTCGGAATACTTAGTGCGACGAAAAACAGGAAAAAACGATGAAAAAATGTCGTTCAATTAATAAACATGAAAGGCCTTTTCATAAGCTAAAAAATGATATACAGGGTGTCCCGTAACTGGTGGTACAACCGAGCGTGGGGTGATTCTACGTGAAAAACTGAATCAAAAATATAGAATAAAATTTTTTCATATGTCGCTTCGTTTTTGAGAAAAATAAGTTTGAAAATTTATCGAGTATTATACAGGGTGTCCCGTAACTGGTGGTACAACCGAGCGTGGGGTGATTCTACGTGAAAAACTGAATCAAAAATATAGAATAAAATTTTTTCATATGACGCTTCGTTTTTGAGAAAAATAAGTTTGAAAATTTATCGAGTACACGGGCACTGGATCCACGTTTCAGCTCGACGGATTTCGCTATCTTACTTTTACGAGTAGAAGAGCATTTCTGTATTTCGTGCAGTGTTTACAAACATTGTCAGGATGATGATACCTCTTGTATCAGTTCTACGATCTCCTTATACTGATCGAGCAAGGACCTTTAGTTTCCGAAATACTGTGTGTATATACATATAATACTCGATAAATTTTCAAACTTATTTTTCTCAAAAACGAAGCGTCATATGAAAAAATTTTATTCTATATTTTTGATTCAGTTTTTCACGTAGAATCACCCCACGTTCGGTTGTACCACCAGTTACGGGACACCCTGTATAACACTTGCATATAAAGTAATTATATTGAACGCAATAAATTGCACAATCTGAGACAGCAGGGAAAAACGTTCGGATTTTTGGTTCACCGTAATACTTGTCACGGACCAACAATTCTTTTGCACACAGTAGGACTCTTCATATTTCTACGTAAAGAATTAACATCAAAATTTAAACTTCGCGGGCGATTAAGAATTAACAGAATTAAGTTTACATATTCTTTCATTAGAAGTTGGAAATGAATTTTTAATTTTCTAGCTTCCAACAGGACCATTTAAATGTTTTAAATATTCGATGCAATTGGACCGAGGTGTTTTCAAAATGTTTGCATTGCGCGAAATAAACATCGTGTTTTATTAATACGACTGACCCAATTGACGTGCACGAACATTAAGTATACATGCACCATGTATACTTAAAACGCAGTTGTAAAAATTGCAGATACTAAAAGACATTCGTTCCAACACGATATCTGTACAATCCGTTGAGTGCTACGTCTGGTAGTTGTTTAAACAGAGTTTTACAGTTCCATACTTAATTTATAAACTGCAGCTGTTGCCACAGTACAACAATTTATATCGCTCGTCAAGATGCTAATGAAAAGTGACTCTAACCAAGCCCTGCAATTTTAATTTATGAGCGTTACAAACTTTCTGCTACAACCTATGGAGTGATACGGTGGCAGATTTTGTGGTTATGGAATCTGAGCACGTAATACCTTGGGAGTGCTTAAAATCAATATTTTAGTGATTAAAATCATATTTTATATAATAACATAATATACAAAGATGGTAGCATAGTAAAGGGTAAACTTTGCATAATGTAACTGTATAAACCTTTTAAAAATTCTTCAGTATATTCAAACGTGTTAATCCTCTATGGACTCCTGTGACCTTGAGGTAGCACCAGAAACATCTAAGCTTCTACTCTTCAAAGTAAAATTTTTAACTTTGTCAAATATTACAATTTAGCTCGTGAGAATCATGAAATCAGGTTTAACACTAGATTTACCAGCGTGAAATCTATTATATTTAAATATGTTAAATATGTATCTTAAAGTAGGGAAAATTAAAACTGGGAAAGGTGATAGATTCGGTAATTTATGTTTTATACGATGGACGAAGAATATTTATTCTACGGCTCTCTCATAAACCCTTAGAATTTTTGGAAAAATTGTGTACAAGTCAGTTTGATTGGCTTGGTAAATCTAGTGTAAATTCATCTTTTTCATTTTCTAATTCTGCTATCGTGAAATTGATCTTCAAATACCACAAAAAAGTTGGACTATACAGGATCAATACATCGATCCATTATATTTTTAATTCAAATTCGGCGTCCTCGTGTTCCACCCACTCCTCGTTTCTTTGTCAACGTAGAATTGTCAACAACGATGGAACAAACGGAAATCTTTAATGCAAAGAATATTTCACCGACGACATAAAGTAAAAAATTTCTCCCTCGAGAGTATTAATATTTCTGTCGACCCACTAAACAGCGGTCTGATTGCGGAGACTACTTAACAGGGATCGAAAAAGTAAGAAAAGTGTTGGTAAAAGGAAAGAGTATAAGGAAGAAAAGAGAAAAGAGATACCGAAAGGAAAAGAGTCTGAGAAGCCATTTATCCACCGACTTCTGCGTAGTATTTGTCCTCTTGTCTTATTCCACCCTACACCATGAGCCTTGTATGACAAGTGGCGGCACTTTGTACCGAACCGTATTCCTTCCCTTGTATCGTCGTGAAGAGCAACCGAGCGTAATCTCGCTAAAACGTTGGCAGACTACATTCGAGACCAATGTATTCGCCACGAAAGAGGTCGCATGTTAAAAACCCTCGTATTCACAGTAATACCAGTCTGTTCAATCGAAAATCTATCACCATTCTGTACTGCCACCTTTTGTGAATTACATCTGTCTTCTCCTCTTGAAAGATGCTACGTGGTGGAAAGATCTATTGTAATGTATATTTTTAATTCTATTTGTACTGAAAATTGTTTGCTTTGGTTCAACGTATTATTGTTCGAATTATTTCAACGAAGGTATTATAATTACCAGACTGCGGATTTTTATGCATTTATGACAAATTAAATAGGGCTAAAATATACAAAAAGGACATAATATAAAAATATATCTAAAATATCCAAAGTATGGTATTTGTTGTAATATTTATTGAGTGCAATAAATCCCTAGATAGGTTTTCCTGTCTGACCTGCATTTGTGAAACTCGAAATTTGCATAAACATCCGCAGTCTAATAATTACATTAGTAAATTAATTAATAAGACAAGTAGTGGTGGATTATTAAAATTAATGTTTCGTCAGGTAATGTGAAGGTTTCATTGTTTTTTTTTTCTGTTCGGCATATCTGTGGAGGGTATATGAAATTGTTTCAAGTGTATGTCAAATTAGGCCGTGAACAGCGAAAAATGTTCACTTGGTAGGTAGTATATCAAAAGTTTTGATAGTGGACTTTAATGCACACTTGAATTTGCTTTTAACAGGTCTTTGCATAATTATTAAGTGATATTGATAACGAACTGTCTGTAAACATGAAGTGAACGAGCTTAAATGTATTCCTGATGAATTTCATTCAAATTAATACGATGTTGGTTCCTCTTTGTGAGTATTTTGCAAATATTTCGAGTACTTCCCTGTCTACTTTCGACGTGGAATTTCTATCATCGTGGACAGATCTATCAAAAATGGGAAGTATTTTTCCTTTTATGTATTTTCTTGTTGTTTTGTTTCATAACGTGCAGAAATTTCCGTTATAAGTGTATTTAAAAGAGTAGAAACTTCCTGGTTTATATAGTTTCTTGTTTTTGTTCACTGACTTAAAATTTTTACTTTTTTAAATGTTTTTTTGGAATGACTTGATGACGCATAAATATATTCTCGCGAATTTTCTTCGTAAATCATAAAGTGACTGTAATAACAGAGAGACTCTGTTCTGCAGGTATAACGTTAGCTGGTATATAAATTGGAAAAGTTTAACAAATTATTCAGTGCAGAATATTCTGTATGTTGAGTTTAAATATAATATAATAGTTGCTTGCGGGCCATGGAGTACTTCATGCTTCCAATTTCGCTTGGAATATGCATATTGCGGTACATACTGCATACGAGTTTTTTGTTCTTATGACTATTAGTTAATTTAGACTATTTACGATTACATTTGTACTATTTTCAATACTTTTTACTATTAGACTAATATTTAATAATGCTGAGTACAGTACTTAATGAATTATGATAATAGCTAACCATAGTCCGCATCTATCCCCGAAAAAACAATCTAAATGATTCTAAAGAAGTAGGTCGATTCTTGGAATTCTTCAAAGACATTTCAACTAAACTAAGTCAGAATTAAATTATAAAAGTGTAAAACTTACAAGGTGTGTTTAAATAGGCTAGAATTTTCTTGCACCAAAATTCATAAACGCTGTAAGCTATAGTATATATGCATTTAAAAAGTTAAAAATATTTGACATTAAAGAAAATAGGTAACGCTCTCATATGTGTACCTTGCAAAATTATGATCTTTGAAACAAAAGATACTTTATTAAGAAAAACATATTTCTCAACTTTCTCTAACTTTAAGTTCGTATTTATGTGCAAAAATGCAGGTATCTTAACGTAGCACGTTTCATCTCACGTCTCAAGTTGAAGACGTGATAAACATTTTGTAGATTTGATTGAAACACCTTTCAATGTTTATATTAATCGTAATTTACAATTAGTGGTCAAGACATTAGAAAAGTAATACTAATTTCAAAGTGTTAGCAAGATTATGTTATCTTATTACAGTTAATGATCATCTTGAAGAGAAAATTTCATAAAATTTTATATTTTTGACAATCTAACATCTACGAATCTACTTATAAAAAAAGTCAATTTATTTCTCAAGTAGGCACTCATAATGTGGCTTGACGAGAAATTTCAGAAGACAATTTTACCGAATTTCTTATTTCATTATGTTACAGCATATATTAAAATTTAAACGTAGAAGTTTCCAAGATTAATAAATGTTCCGAAATTGAATACGTCGTTTAACTCCTTGCCGTACATAACGATTGACACTCGTGATACGATAAATTGGGTAGGAAATATGCAAGTTTTTCAAAATCTATCAAATTGAAAATATCAGCGAGCTCTAATACGATTAAATTATTTGTTATATTTTTATTACATTATTTGATAAATTATTAATATTGCGTTAAATCATACAATATATCCGGAATCAACAGTTAATTTTTATATTAACAATTTAATTCTGAATCATTGCAGAGACAGTCAGAAAAGAAATAGTACGGCAAGGGGTTAATATGAAAAGACTTACAAAATTATTAAAATACAAAACGTTTTGATGATTGAAATTGAGTGCGTAATATGCTTTAATGTTGCTTTAACAAAGAGCAGTTTTAACCCATTGACTGCCAACTACGAGATATCTCGTATTTCTAACTGCAAGTTTAGATTGGCTATAAATGGCCGTGGCACCTAGGGCAAGACGCGCTAAATTTGCAATCATTGGGTTCAATTTTTGGAATTTGCAATTTGCCAGTCAATGGGTTAAGAAATGATTAATCCAATGTCTCAATAATATCAACAGAAAATGTTCAAATGATAACGAAAAATGTTGCCATCGACTATAGATAGCAGGTATATACAGATTGCGTGGATGTCGTATATATACGCGGCACTCGTATCCACAGGTCGTCAAGTGGATGCTGCATATATGCGGCGCTCGGAGTGAAAGGGTTAAAAATAAACTTATTATTTCATAATCGCCTTGCTACCAACTTGAATTATCAACATTTAACATAATGTCTTAAAAATCAAATTGACGTGCATTTCTAGAATAATAATATTGTCAATAACGATTAAAAGATCGAGGTAAATAATATTACAAATTTAGCTGAACGAAAGTTTGAAATTGCGACGTTTACAAGAAAGGAAGCACAGTTTTCCATTAGAATAAATGATAAAAAGTAGATGCAATATTTGAAACATGAAATTCCTTGAAACTTCGCGATGTTTAATGGATTATATATTTCAACTATAAAGTAAACGAAGTTATTGCTGTTATTGTACCTTTATGCATCGACCAGGCCATAGATTTTTATTTTCCGTTATGGGATTACAATGCTGCGTAAATCCCGGTTGCATTGCCGAATGAACGCAAATTCACTGAAACTAAGTTTTCCTGCAGTATTCGTGCTTACCAGTTTACACGCTCATGTGTTCCCACATGTGTAACTATGTACGCTCGCAGTGTGTAGTGGCTGAGAGAATAGAAAATTCCTGTGGAGCTGTTAGAATTTCATTTTCCAGCCTTTGTTGCATTTCAGATGTGTTACTGGTGCGGTTTTACTTTCAATTTCGTAAATGAGGAGGAACAATGGCGAAAGTGATTTGAAATTTAATGCATTAACTTTATACATGATGCGGGTGACAGCGCGTGGTGTCAAGCTAAATACTGTTTTTCAAATAAGAATATTTGAAAAATCCATGAAGTAAATTAGATATTAGTATCGTATGACATAAAGTGAAGATATTTAACTGGCAAGAATCAGTGGATGTGAAAATTTTATTATAGTTACAGTTGAAATTTTAGTTCTACAAAATCGTATGATTGAAATGAAAAAGTAAAAATTGAAAAGATCGAAGCTGGTACAAGTAATAAATTTGAATGGAAATTATGGAAAACAGTGAAAGTTAACAAAAGTTTCACAAAATTCCATTGCAAGTGGAAAATTTGATTAAGTCTTTCTAATAGAGAAGAATATTTTGATTGTATCGTTTCGCTATAATATAAATAATAGTTCAGTTACAATAAAACTTTTACTTTGAATCCCATAAATTACATTTTTCTTTAAATATTGTGAATATGTTGAAAGTTCTGTTTCAAATGTCAATTTTTAAGTCTTTTCTATAAAAAATCGTAGTGAATATCAAGGTAGCAAATGAATAAATTGTTTTAAGATGTTAACACTGACAAGCTGCTCATTAATTCTCTCGTCTTCTTTCGTAAGTAATTTACACAGAAAATAATCTTCATCATTGACTACCAAATTATTATAAATCGCAATAATTTGTTGAACGTAAAATGCAAAAATCCTGTATCATGAATTAAATATTATTGAAGCCAATTATTGGCTTCAATAAAACTCTATTCAACTGTTTTACAAATCCCGTTAAGTACATACATCATAATTAACATTCATTTGCAAAAAATAATTTACTCAATAAACAGAATGTTTTAAATGGTTTAATTCCTAGACGCATATCATCTACAGGCATGAAATTGTAAAAAGTTTACAAGAAATCGAATTTTTTTCTATGTGATATTTGTTCCTTGTCAACGAAATGCCAGAAACATCTTTTTCTTTCAACCAAACAAACACAGATAATCACTACATACAACGAACGATAACACAGTAAAATTCAGTAGAATCCTAATGAAATAGTACAATTGTGCGATAGATAGATGAGCTATATAAAATCGATACTAAGGGTTTTTACGGGTCAGTGATTCCATAACCCGTTTAGAGCAAGCTTGAACAGCTGCAGGATACATTCACTTTTCATAACTTCCTCTGTCCAGGAAAAGGATATACGAGCGTTCGTTCGAAGACTATTACTCCGTAGTGTTGCGTATAAACTGGTACCGTTTATCCAGCCATTGTTACACGATGATAACCGTTCACCCGATAACGCGAGGCCAAGTGTATAAACGACGCTGATGGTAGATCTTTTGTAACGTGAAATTCCATCTTCCGCGTCTCCCAAGTACTTTTACAATTTTCAAATTATACCGCCTCGAACTTACAAATACTTACGAATGGAATCATATTCTTGGTGTGTAGACAGAAATCTATAAATCACGATGAAGGGTAGAGTGAGTTTTCTTCGCAACATACGATGGAGCCAAGTTAAGAAGTACCACTGGGATTCTAAGCAAATTCGATTATGTAGATCCTCTTGTTATCCATGAAATAAAAAGATAAGGGAAAGAAAGTCGATAGAATAGTTAAAGTGCTACTGTTCCATCAGGAAGAGAACCCCTGTGAGAAACGATTGGTGGGGGAACGGAGTGGGTGGCCAATGAGATGAGCGAATGCGCGGCGCGGATGCGCGCTAGATTCGAGCTGCCGAACTCCCTCAGAGCGAGCGTGGACGTTCACCGCGTTGCATCTCTGCGTGTTCTTTCGATTCCTCAGTCCTTTCTGCTCGCAACGCGGTCGCGAGTCACTTAAAATATTCTTCTTACCGTACCTAATCCTCGTCTAAGTGTTTACGAGTGAACGTTCCTTAAGAACAATTCATTTCATTCAATTTAACAGAAGACACAAAAGATCCCTACTGTGTTGCGCCCGATTGCGAAAACTTTTGAAAGAGAACTGCTATCGTCGGACTAAAGTGATCGACAGTGAAAAGGAGTGAAGTGTTCGTGAATCGTTGTGCATGATAGAAGTGACCATCTTGAACGATCAAAAAGGTTTTGATTTCACGGTTAGAATCGGTGAAGCACACGATTATCGAATTCGAACAGATTTCTTCATTGTTTCTCGTCGACATCGGGAACGAAATGTAATGCTGCACGTCAAGGACGTAGAATTCTATGTGTGAAATTTATAAGCGCGTCAACAACGTGATCCGGTGGTGTCGGTGTGTAGTGTGAATTCAAGAAATGTAAATATCGCGTGTTACCCTTCGTTGTGTACTTTCTAACTGTGTCATCTCAAGCTACCGGTATAACGTCTCTGTGAATATACTTCAATTACCGGCGAGAATGTAAAGGCTTTTCATAAATTATTGCTAGTGTTAGTTTGCAGTATTTCCGCGAATCTGACTTTACGTCGAGGTAACTATAAGCACTGGAAGACACGACATCGACTCATCGACGGGATTCAGGATTTTGGAGCAGAAAGGTTAGTTCGTGCATCATATTATGTTTTGGGCCATTTAAATTCGTTCGACTCTCTTCATTGGTTGGGGCGGTATTTAAATTACTCTTTGTGTACATTGCTCGAACCATATACATATATGTAGAAATTAGAAATGTGTGTATCGTGCATCGGAGCGATGTACGAGATTCTGATCAAAAAGATGTTAACGTGTTTCGAACATAATTAATATTGAAACTAAAGTTGCAGTGGCCACCGCGTTTATTTAGTTTGAAGGAAATGTTAAATAATATGATTATGATGTTTCATAAATTCTACAAATTGTAGTGAAACTCACATAGACATTTGTTGATTAATTAAATTAATTTTCCAGTTTTCAGTGAGTGTGTTATATTGTAAATTGTAGATACTTGAAATACTTATCCAGTTCGTGTACGGATAAACATACTTCTCATCTTTTTTTTTTGTGCAATATGGTATATCGATGTCAATTGAAAACGATACATAATTCTATAAACTACATAAATTAATACAAAAATCCTTAATGATAACATATTTGCCATAATGCAATCAATTCTCGCCGTCGAATAATTTCAGAGTAACGGCAGAAATATACGAAGCACTCCGTCGCATTTCAATCATTTCTGATTAAATGATATGATTTATGCTCAAAATTTAAATTTAACGTCACATAATAATTTATGATTATTTTATTTGACTTCTTTAAGTTATTACACCGAAATTACTTTTTGAAAGAAATAAAATCATCTAACAAGATGAGGTACTGATCGATATC
The DNA here is from genome assembly GCA_910591515.1 of Cerceris rybyensis. Classification (NCBI taxonomy): domain Eukaryota; kingdom Metazoa; phylum Arthropoda; class Insecta; order Hymenoptera; family Crabronidae; genus Cerceris; species Cerceris rybyensis. The sequence continues at coordinate 14,354,452 of OU342795.1, forward strand.
ATTCAAAGTTACTTGTAAACTTATTCTAAAGTATCTCGTCGCGTATTTTCTTTACACTGAAAAATTTTTCTTCAACTTTTCCCTCGTATAAAATTTGCATCTCTCATGAACGCCATTTATCCAGCTCGTTAACGCTCCATAATTCAAACTTTTTGCCGCGTTTGAAAATTAGTTGAGTGATAACACATTGGCAAATATTAATAACGAAATATTCAATAGAAGATAATTATTACGCTGAGACATTTTTTTAAAGAAAGTTAAACAAATTCGGATCTTAAGTTGTAATTGTCGACATAATTAGGGAGATTGCATTGGAGAATAGAAACGGAGATACGCATATGTTACGTGGATTGCAGTCATAAAGAGTTACGGCTACTAATATCTTAATTGTTATACAACGTCTCTTAGATAGTTCAAGATTTCCATTCAAACCTCATAGTGGCTAAATATCGAAGGAATGTTTTTCCCATTCAAATATACTTGATAGCGCAATTAATATTGTAATAGTTCCGTCATTTTCAATTTCTATAGATATAGCAAACGGCTAATGAATTAAAAACTCTATTCACTTAAAGTATAGTGCAAACGAGAATTACGAACAAATATATAAAAGGTGATTACTTGCAATATAATAAAAGAAAATGTTTAGTACAATGCTTTCATTTAACTTAGTTTGCAAGTTCATTATATCTGAAAATCTGTTGTGTAAATGCAACATACGTTCAGATAGGATATGGCAAAATAAGATTGTCCAGCGACAATCACATTTGTATACAATATTTACAGAATTACTTTTTCTATTTCATTTGAATTACCAGTTTTCGTCAACCTTGTAGTGAGATGAGATAGAATAACAGAAACATCTCATTGTCAGTTTGACTTTGTCGTCGGTTATCTGCAACAGTAGTTTGACTTTGCGTATTTGAGCTTCTAGAAACCTACCGACTCGTAAACGTCACGTAAACGTTGTATACAAGGATAATAGGTGTTATATGTCGCTTGACAAGCCGTATATTCTCGTAGGTTGCTTACAAGTACCTACACAGTAAATTTTTCAAATTTGATTTTATTATAATCTAAATTTTTGAATTAAAAAATTGTATTCTATATCTTTTGATTTTTGTATGAAGAGTCATCTGATATTAACTTGTATACAAATTTTCTTCGTGTCTTGTGTATACTTTTGTCAAATTCAATGAAAGTTATAAAGTTTTGCTGTGATATTTACAATAGGCACATCTACTATCTCCGTGTCTTTGTCTCTCTGAGAGAAAACCCATCTGTTTCTCTCTTTGTGCGCATTTATATATATATTTCTTTACACGAATTGTGCGTGTTACAAAGTACTTGTAGAATAAAGTAATAATTTGTAAAATTGTAATTTATGGGGAACTGTTACACAGAAAGGATGTCGACCTTTGTGTAACTCAGGGTCAGTTTCATTGGAACGCAATTATATTCGTAGTAAACGAGCTTTATTGCTAGTGTCTTTATGAATAGACATTCTCTTATGAAGAAGCTGATTTTTTATAACAATACGTATTCACAATTATATCGAATTTTTCAATATCTTTGCTTGTATCTTGTTTTGAGCTACTGTAAACATTTCGTCAAGGTTTTGCAGTTTTTAAGAGGTTTCTGAATCATCCGGGATACGATATATCAAGCCATAACCGGCTGGCAACACATAAACGTGTTTTTCCCCCGTAAGCGGCAACCGACCGGCGACAGAAATGTTTTTCAGCATTGCTATGAATGAACCTAAAACCTGAAAGACATTTTCAAGCTGAATGTGCAAGATATCGAACCTTTCGTCAGTTTAGTTTTCCTAAACTCTGTCAGGTCAACATTCAAGCACACGGAAGTTTGAAAAAAAAAACGTTATTTTTTAAATTTAAGATATAGTCACTATTAACTATAATACGACTTTTCCAACGTGTTACGAGCTCGTACGTACGTCCCTTTGTTGTACAAATCAGAGGATTTATTTGGAAAACATGCGCATATTAAACAGGTCAACACAAAATTTGACTTTGACTTTAAAGTATAATATTTCGATAGTTTAGGTCGTAATTAGACGGAAAAATAATATATGGCATGAAAAAGTTTGCTTTTGTATCTAGAAGACCGTTTGAACGATATTTTTCAAAACATGTGGTTTTAATTTTTAATTGAAGATGAAACCATACAAATAAATATGTTTATCATTTTTATTAAGTTTTACTATCAAAATAGCTTACAAAAAAGTGGAAAATAATTTAAAAGTGCACGCTTTTATTTTTTATTTTATGTTCATAAGTACTTTCTCTTAATAAACCCCAAATATAGTCTCCCATCATATTTTCATTGTATTGGCCTTGATAACGTTGTTCGAAGTTCATAATGTCCTGACGAAATCATTCTCCTTGCTCTTCTGAATACGCTCCCATGTTGTTTTTAAATTTATCTAAATGAGCATGCGTGGACGTAAAAACCCCACTCTGATCTCGCAGTATTTTTGAATGTGTTAGAATTAATTAAAATTTATAAAAAAATTCGAAAATGAGTGTTATTACTATAACAATCACACAAGCAAACTTTATATCAAAAAAAGGTATTTTCTTTTTGTTTTTGTACATAATTAACCGAAAAATCATAAAATAAACTTTAGGACAAAGAACGAAAATTTTTTTGTAGAGTCGTGTTATTTGTAGTTTTGATGGTCTTGAACTGTCAGTGCACGCAAGACGTACCTACTATGAAACTCAATATTTATTAAAGTAGGTATAACAATTCAGAAAAGATATAAGTAAATCCGAAATAATGAATAAAATAAGTCACAGCAAGAACGGCGTGGTTTCTTGTTCTTTCACGTCTCGTCGAACTCTGTAACTGCTCTACTGTCTTTTGTCTTTTTCACAAGCCTCTTCATACCTATACTCATTGTCAGTCAGTCACTCACTCACTCACTCATTTGATTTACATTCCCACAAATATAATTGCTATTGGCAATGAAATTTGATAAAGATAAAAATAAACAATTATCCGAAAGAGACAGATCAGGACTCTGAACTTCCCATCCGATTTCCGTCATTTGCTATCAAATCGTAGATCCAACGTGAAACTGTGCATTACCGCGAAAAAGAACCATTCGTGCTTGTTCTTCTCTATTGAACAATGGAATAACCACTTGTCCAATATTTCATGAAACGTCAATGAACAATCTCTTTGAGACTGTGAATACATTACATACAATACTTAAATTTCAAACTAAAATCTAATTGATACTCATTGTTAACACTTTACCGACCGGTATTTTTTAACATCCTACCCACTTCTGATTGGTCACTTGCACGCAAATATTTCCCTGATAATGATATCTCTTCGAAAATTGCAAAGCTTCTTCACTGAGTTCTTGGCACAATTAACCGCAATGAAAAATAATAATTTAATAACGCCTTGCACTATTTTCACGAGTCTGACTCGTGATGAAAATTTTAGGCCAAACTTGATTATTACGAGTCTGACTCGTGGTCTTAATTTCGGGCCAAGTATTAATATTTCGAATGAGATCGTGTGTTCCCATTCAGGATTATTAATTTCAGACTTTGATTTAAATTCATTTGAGTTTCACAAATGCTCCATTGTGTGAAGTAAATACTGGCTCGATAATCTTTGTCAGTCGTAAGATATCGTATATCGGGCGTTCGGTTTAGGCATGGATTCTAGCGAGTTTGCCAGTAGTGCAAGGGGTTAATTGCCGTAGCGACCAATTAATAAGTTAAAAGTCCAAAAGTGGTGGGCCCGAAAAGCCGATTAATCGGCTACTGGTCGGTAAAGTGTTAAGAAAGCCACATGGACATTTTGCACTATCTAAGCACCCTTGTCAGCTTGCACGATATCAATCTTGCATTCCATACGCCAAAAGAATAGCTCCTAATAAAGGGGTAATTAAGATCGATAGCCGGAGATTAGAGCGAAGGTGCCATATGCAAAGCAGTGTTACATCGACACGGGATCGTTACTCGTTCATTGAGATGGAACAGAGAGGTAGGATACTCGTATTGTGCCGTTGCACAAGTGGAATTATGCACGGGTGAGAAAGGGCTTTGGGGATCCAAATGCGCTCACGGCCGTCGGAGATTCAAATTCGTATACAACGACACCCGTTGTCCTCTCTTCCCAATTTAGACTCGGTACTATCGAACGCGTACACACTTGGGTGCAGCCTGTAAAGAGCTTAACGCTCATATGTACATACATTCGAGTTGCCGGCGTGAAGGCACTTAGGGTGACATTATGAACGAATATATTGCAACGAGAGATAAAGTGCAGAGGAAATTGGCCTCGTCAGCTGGGTTGAATTATCGACGGGTTCGTTGCCGTGCGTCTAACTTTCTTCTTGTATTAATAGGCTCAATTAGATTACTGCTACGTTGTAAGTCCTCCCATGTGATGAAATGGATTGGTTACGTACTAAGTCTGGTTATGAAAATTCTATGTTACGTAACTTTTTGCGCTTTCGATGTTATCCCTTCGGTTAGAATTAACATTGAAGATGCTTGCGTAGTGAATGTGGTGATTGCTGGCGAAGGATATTCAAGGAGCGTGTTATCCCTTTGAGCGCTGAGTTGCCCGACGTTAACCCTTTACGGTCCTATGTCCAGTTATATTCGACACAGCTTTTTACTTGATTTTATTTTTTCAAAAATTTAATATCGGTTTTCCAATTTCATAATAATTTTGCAAAGTACCCGGCAATACTTACGGTTATTACTATCATTAAAAACAGAGTTTAGCCAATGATAGAAAATATTGTGAAATTAGTTTTATTTTACTCACTACAAAATGAATAAAATAATTCGGACCGCAAAGGGTTAAGCGTGCATTGTGGACTGCCCACTCCGTACGAAAAAGTCTACCATGGGCTGCGTAATTTTTACGAAAGAGCGCAATTTGTGCAGACTGAATTTTCATTGCAAAGTATATTGATTATAACTGAAATAAATTATGTAGTGACCTCAAAAGCGTTAATAATCATTTACTTCATTAAGCAACAATAACATGAATATGGTTTCATAGCCAAAATCGAATGGTTGTGTGAGAACCCATATATGAGTTCTTAGCGCTCAAAGAGTTAAGGAGCTTTCAAATATGGCAAGCTGCTACGATTGAGATCACTTTGTGTATCGCGAGAGAAGATATTAAATGTTGAAACATATATTTTCGTTATGATTTTAACAAATTTTTATTTAGTGACTCAGTGAAAGATTTGTGGAAAAGTATCTTGTGGGATTAGGAGTGGGAGATAGGAACTTTAATAGGTGCAGACGGGAACTGTGAAAAGGGGAAGGGCTAATTAGGGTAGTTTTGGGTTCATCTGTGCAGACATGTACATAGGTTGATGTATATCTTACATGAGTTGTGATCAATTATACTGATAATAATAGTATCAAGTCCGCAATATAGATATCTGCAAAATAGAATATGAGCTTTAATCCGTAACCAATATAGAAATTCAATAACTGCGTTTCAAATAAGTATGTAGAACAATAATTCCAGCAGTACCATGGTGTTCTAATATTTGTCTCCTTCAACTCCTTGTCCTATAATAAGGAGTGAAACTCGTGATGAGGTAAATGGGATAGGAAATTTTCAAGTTTTCCAAAATCTATTAAATTACAAATATTAATGGCACGCGACGCGATAATATTATTTCTGCAACATTAATATTACGTCAAATTATACGGTATGTCAAGAATCACTTATCGATTTTTTATTATTAAATTCTGAAGTATAGCAGAGGTAGTCACAAAGCTAATTGTAGTACAAGGGGTTAATAAGTGTTGGAGTACTTCGTAAGATTGATTTTGCCAAATAAATGCTACCGTAAATATTATTTACAATGAAAGGACGTTAGATAGTGTATATTATTCTATTTTATGTACTATATACAATATAATGTTATCTATGAAATAGGTCAAAATAATTGATGTGTCAGTTCCATCCTACTTGAAAATGAAACAAAATCCTCTGATCGTAACTCTATTAAGAAAGTAGAAATACTTCCTTCTCAAATTATAATTACTTTTTGTTTGCAACGGAGTTTCACTGGAGCATCTAGAAACTTTAGAGTTCTAACAATAAGTACTCTTCTCATTTACTTTCCGTCAGAAATAAAGAATGGCAGAACTTGTTATAGAAAAACATGTCAATTAACACGAGGACCAGAATTTTCCGTAAACGCTTCGAACCTTGGATTTAAATTTTTCGGAACCGTATTGTCAATTAGAGCAGAATTCAAAGTACAAAGGAATTTTTGGACAAATCCGACAATTCGTGGAACATGAACGACTGGCATGCTTTGCTGCGGAAGGAAGTGATTTTTGGCAAATTGCTGTAAACTTGCCACATGTTTTTGCGAGACTTCGTTGCAAATGAAAAGCAGCTGGTACTTGAAAAGATAGCAGTTCCGGCTTAAAAGAGGTCCTCTTCTGTTTCTGAAAGTGAATAGAATATTGTTCCACAGTCTACCGAATGTTTTCCAGTATTATTCGTAATATGTATTCCGTAAATAACCGATAAGCTTTGAAAGATATAATATGTCCTTTAGTTTAATATATCTCTATATAGTATTGAAACAATAATTGCATTAATTACACCTTTTTAAATTAGGATCTTAACACTAGACTTACAAAGGCCGTAAAATTTGCAAATCTCTAGTTTCTTTATAAAAATTTCTCAAATTTACAAAGAAGCAGTACAGTAGATGTTTCACGTGTATTTTACAATACAAAAACTACTTAAAAATTATCATTTTTGCCACATGATTCCTCTTTTTCAAAAATCCTCGAGTAATAGTTTGAGTGTAACAGATTTCATCCCCGTAAATCTAGTGTTAAAAATCAGCAAAATATCTAATCATTTCACAAAGAATCTTGTCGAACGCAACGAATTATTCGCAGAATCACTATACATGGATCTGAAACAAAAATAAAAGTGAAATGAATCTTTGCCAAGTATACTATTTACACGGAAGTACATTCTTATTTGTGAATGTTGGTTATTAATTAATTATTATAATAATTAACATATAATATCTAATAAATCTTCGTTACAAATTACATACATCACCGAATCATCGTTGTTAAGCAAACTTCAAGTCGCACACGTTCTTTATTTTTATAATATTTCACCGTATTCATTCCTATTAATAATTAATTTCTAAAAAACTTGTGTTCTCTCTCAACACATTGACCTCTCTAATATACACTAAAGCTGATCGACCGTTTGACTTCCTCACCATTTCCTCCCTCTTCCACCAACCCCTTATTATATCGATATAACAGTTAACGTATACAACACCACAAGACACTCCAGTACAAGGAAATAAGTTTCTCAACGTAAAATTACGATTTTTGACTAACCTTCGCAAGATCACGATCAATTAAATAGCCATGAAAAGCGTGCTTGGCTGGTTAGCGGTCATAGTAATTAATGAACGACGATGCACACGCATCGAGAGCTAATAATTACACCGTCAGTCGCGTCTCGTGAAAGTCAGCGTACCGTAAAGTCCTCGTCGTTCATTCATCGTTACCGTGTTGCGTAATAATTGCCGTTGGCACGTGCCACATGTAGATATTACCTCTGCGAGGCCACGTAAGGATTCGTCGATGTTTAACCAGGCAACCGGAAGTCACGTTGACACGCGACCAAGAAGCGCCGCGGTTGGAGCACTAACGATACTCTGGCGTGATGCTTTCTCATAATGCATCTGTAATTTATCTTCCCCGTGGGATTTCTTCGGCTGTCGTCGATGCATTTTTGTTATCCTTGATGATAATGGGAACGATGACTTCAATGGAGTCTTGCAAATTGCTAGGCGGATGTGAGACAAACCTGTTCAGGGAGAAATTGTTTTGGTTTGGAACGTTGGAAAGGTTTCTTATTCCTTCAACATGGATTATTTATATTCGTGTGGTAGGTTGTGGACAAATTTATTTAAGAATATTTATTTGTAATTCTTTTGATTAAATGCCAATGATGAGAGGTTTAAATGTGTATCATTGGCTAATGAGATGTAGAAAATGGAAGAAATAATGTAGTCCGTTATTTGCACAATTCATGTTGCTTTCGTAGTAAATTAATATTTGAAAGAATAAGTAATTTCGAATGGTTGTGTTTGGTTGCGATTGTTGGTGATTTGAGTTGTTTGAGCATGTTTTATGTTGTACAAGATTGTCGAGTATTGTTTCATCCAAGAATTGAGTGTTCAATAGCTCCGAGTTTCCTGAAATCGATTCAGTTCTTCGGGAAAAGTTATTTCTTGTTGATGATTGAGTTCTTCGGCAGACTTCGCCATTATTTTTGTTAAGTTGCAAGTTGTTAGATGTACTGTGTTATTTTGAGTTACTCGGTGGAAAGAATGACTTGATACAGGTTCAGTAACGGAGATGGGTGACTGTTAAAAGGAAATTGGGGATGGAAAGAAATTGAAGAGACATTGAAATGTGAATGCTGGAAAAATGGATAGATGCAAAATTCCGGATACCGGGAGAACAGTGTTTGAGTTTGGAAGCAAGGAATTGGGCTTTCTATTATCGATTTATAGGCGAGTTAGACAATTTGCAAATTGCTATGTCTGGTTACAGGTTTGGGCTAAAGGATTGTTTTTTTATGGCGTGACTATATTCGATATTGTCGCGTACCGTAGGTCATGTTTGTAATAATTTAGGTAATAGATTTCCCCGTTCGACCAATAATAGAAATTCGTAGGAATTAATTTTTTATCTTCTTCTGAAAATATAATCAGTATATAATCGTAATTAATATGAAGGGTGTTTCATCAATTAAGAATTATCCTGTTTTCTTAAAGAGGAATTGTAAATTGAACATTTCATCGAACTTTCTTAGCTTTAGAGGGGGTTTTAATTATCAAATCTTCTTCTGATATTTTACCCACAAAGAAAATAATAGTTACTAGAAAGTAATAGATTTACCCATTCGACCAATACTAAAAATTCCTAGGAATTTTTTATCTTTTTGAAAATATAATCAGTATATGATTGCAAGTAATCTGAAGGATGTTTCATCAATTAAGAATTATCTGTATATCTATTATAGTTTTAGAGAGGTTTTTAATTATGAAATCTTCTTCTGACATTTTACCCGTAAAGAAAATAATAGTTACTAGAAAGAAGGATGGAAGGTTAGCTGCATGTCCACCATTTTTTCGAACTACGTTTCTCGCGCAGTCAGAATTTTACGAAATGTTGTTAGCTACTGTCGTGTGAAGCAGGATTCTGTTAACTAAAGAATTTAGAAACTTAGGTAGTAGTACTTTGACTAGCAGTATGTTGCACGAGATTTAATTAAATTTTGTCCTTTCAACTTTAAGATGACTGCCATAAAATTGGATGGCTGAAATATGTTCATGCAAATATGGTAGAAAATACGACTGTTCCCTCTTTGGTCAAATACTGAGAAAATGAAATGTTCTGGACTGGATAAAAGTAATATTTATTAACCATTTTGCTACTAATCATGGCTATAGCTATTTACTTCTGAGCGTTATCTGTATATGGAAATTACTACTTTTATGAATGCATAATACTGTCGTATTAGCCCTTTACACTACGATTTGTTTCGTGGCTGCCTCCGTTATAACTTAGAATTTAATTGGTAAAATAAAAATTGATCAGTGATTCTTGATATGCCGTATAATTTAACATAATGTTGCGAGTCGACCGCGCACGTCTTGTCCTTTCGGACATAATTAATTAAAAAACAATTAAGAAGCGATAACGTTTATTTAAGAGAACACGTCCGTTTACGAGGACCACCGACGGTAGAATCTCTACTCTTTTTATTTAACAAACAATTGACAAGTCTCGTTACCCAGTAACATTGGATCTACTGGGTGCTTCGTAAGAATAATAATAATGTTAGAGAAATAATATTATCGCGTCGTGTGTCATTAATATCTCCAATTTAATAAATTTTCGAAAGCTTGAAAATTTCTTATTCCATTTACCTTATCAGGAGTGTCACTCGGTATTGTAGGGCAAGGGGTTAATGTTAGGCTAGATACTCAAACATGTATTTAACAATGAGATACAGTGAAAAACAAAATGACATGTCTATGGACTCTTTGTGATCCAAATAAGTATTACAAGTATTTGTCAGTAAAGCAAAAATAATTTTGAAAAATGTTCTACTGTTGATTATTCATTTTTATTTAATAAGATAAATAACTATAGCTACTGAGCAATATTTAAATGAAGATGCAAAATCATTTTCCAATTTTCAAGTCGAAATTTAATAAATAAAATGTTAATTACACCAGGAAGTTGAATGCAAAGTAGCTCAACGGACTGCAAAATCTTAGAATATCAGGAACACGACTGTTTATACCTATTAAAAACGACTTTCTTTCGTATTTTTCGACATTATTTAATTTTATCAGTGTTTTCGCATTTACTGCTTTTGGGTCACATTTCCGGCTATAACCGTTTACAGTGCATTACTGTAATAGCACAGATATTGACGCGCAACCGCTTACCATATTCTATGGCTCTGATGAATTACAAATTCCCTTTGATTGTAATATCAGCATGATATTAAGCGGCATTTACACACAACTAGAGCAGACTAACATGCACGTACAAGTGTACGATGCAAATTCAATATCAGTTGTTTCTGGGTCGATGGTTCGAATTTTATTAGAAACTTGCTGCCTCGTATTTCCGAGTAATAACTGTCGACTCTGTCGTCCAAATTCGCACAGCAAAGGTAGAAACATGTCAAACTTTTATTTTTCATCGGTGAATTACTTGATGTTACCAACTTTTTCTGAAAATTGTTCCCTTTTAAATTCTTTTAATATCAGAATTACATATTATTTTAAAATCCACGACGAGCCGGATAAAGTTTTTACATTTCTTTTTGAATTCTTACGTGACAGCCTGTTTATAATTTTTCTTATTGTTCGTAGACTCTTCCGAACTTACTGCAATTAACATGCTACTGTTACCAAAGCATTTTTGGGTCTACAATCTTTTTATTAGAAAATGGCAAATCTTTGAGATCAAATATACACTGCCACTCACAATTGTGTGGGCACTTTTCTTCTTGCAGTTCTTAGAGCTATCTCAAAAAAGTCACAAATCATTGATAAATTAATAAATTTATTTATTAATATGAAAAAAAAATCGATTAAATTTCAATGTACAGTATGTACATGTATGTTGGTACAGTATTGAAAAATATAATTTACTGATCAACTTATTTAGTATCTCATCGATAATAGTAAAAAATACTTACATTAATAGAACTACAAAATACATCTTATGCTTGTATTTAATGTTCTACTCTGGATCATGATTTTAAATGCTTATATTAGTTTTGATGAGCCAGCAGAACACACTAAGTGATGCAGTCATCATGAAATGAATATATGCTTTGCCCTCCACACATTATCGTATAGACCCACCGAATAAAATATTACTTATTGAAAATAATAAAAAAATTAAATTATTCAATTTAGTTCCATTTGAATACATCACCTATGTATATGTACAGAAAGGAATTTCACAATAAATGTTGTTTAACAGCAACATTATACATTACATACCATAACTTGTTATATAAAATTTATATCATTCTATAATTTATTTAACATAACATTTATATTGTAAATGATGATCATCGCTGATCTAGCATGTAACTTAACTCTAGATTTACGGAGCCAATTTGGCTCGTTCAAAGTTTGATTACTATATATTGGGTCAGCAAGAAAGTAATTTTGGTTTTTGATGAGAGCCAGCGTTACGTTTGTTTTCAATGATTTCTGACAATGTTATGATTTTTTTCTTCTAATAATCGAAAGTTGTCACTTTCGGCTTGGCTTAGAAACAAATTGCGCTTTATTTTGTTTGTAATTGTTTGTTTAGGAGCATTTTAACATAGGGTGGAAAACGAACATTTCTGATATGTTTTACTTTTTTATTTTTTGCAAAATCCAAGCTTGGTTGGGAAGTGATGTCACAGCCTCCATATAGCCATGATCTGACACCATGAGATTACCATTTATTTTTCAGCTTGCAAAACTTTTTGAATGGTAAAACTTTTAATGGCGATGATAGCCTAAAATTGCATTGGGTTCAGTTTTTTGTTGATATTGGCCAATATTTCTATAAAAACGGAATCACGAATTTGTCAAAACGATCACAAAAGGTCATCGAGTAAAGGTCATTCTTTGTTTAAAAAAAATTAAGTTCCATTTCACACTACAAAACCGAAATTACTTTCTTGCCAATCCAACATATATAATATATTGATTGGTTAATTTTTAATAATAAACCTTTCAATTAAATTAATTTGGAACTATTTTCATTGCAAAAAACTTCAATTTTCTTGTACGTGTCAAATTGGCTCACTTCAGAAAAATAGGTGTATCAACATCCGTAAATCTAGTGTTAACTCTTTTTTTAAGCTAATATCTGCTATACTCACCAACATCAGCAAAAGCTGTAAACGTAAAAAAACACATATGCTATGGGCTAATATCAGATAGATTACCAGGAAGAAAACAAACCTGCCTCAATATCCGTCGTATACGAGATATTATAAACCTTAATGTCTCGTGACGAGATAACAATTTCCAAGGAAGAGACTGTACCCTCCCAATATATTCTCGGCATAGTCAGTTTGATGAAAATGAACGATTTCTAGCACGCGTGCTGCATGGCCTGATATTGGAGGGTGCTATCGAGTTGAATAAGGGGTAGAAGATGGCTAGAGTGTCAGTGGCCTCCCTCCTCTAGGTAATATTTACCACCCTTGTCCTATCTCTGGGCATACAGCTATGCAGGCCGTGTATATTGAAGAAACACGTGGAAGAGACTCGTTGATAGGTTACGCCATTACTTACCAAGGGCCGCTACTCTCGGTCTCCTTTCATAACACCGAGTCTTTCTTTGTGGATACTTTCTTAGAGGTGAAAATGATAAAAGTTTTCATTAAAAGTCGAATAAATTAGAGGGAGGATAATATAAGGGAAATTTTATTTTAATTAGATGGATATAGTTTTTATGGTGGGGTGGAATAAATGAATGGGTTTAATGGCGTTGTTTTTTTTTTAATTTTTTTATGATGTACAAAATTTGCAAATTTTTATTGAAGTTGAAAGTGTTTTTTATGTATGCGACCTCAGCGGAAGTTGCTAAGAAAATCAATTTATGTTCATTGAATATATAGTTAACACTAGAACTACCAAGCAAGTCAAAATCGAATTATGCACAATAATTTTGCTCTTCAGTGTCCACAGTGGCCGAAAATTGTTTATAATCAATTATAAAGTTTACATCACATGTACGCTCTTCAGTGCGAAATGGTTAATAGCTTTCCAAAATAATCAAGACTGCATCCCGGTATTCAACACTTACATTTGTTTTGATCGACGTATTTCAAATAAGTGTTGTTGCGGTAATTGCCTTTTAATTAAACTCTTTACTCGACTTCCGTGATACTTACTTTATTCAATCGTCTTTTCACGCCGTGAAAAAATCACATTTTCATTACTTATAATATCCATTTTAAATAATTTTGCAATTTAATAAAATAATTAAAATTGTTAAGCAATTTTCAAAACACACGGGAAAGATAATTCTCTTAAGTCGAGGGCCAATAAACCTTTTAATGGTTTGTTGAATAAAATAGTGCATATACTTTCTATGTAAAGGAAGATACGAACATGAAATCTTATAATTACGGTACCATTAGCTTGATTATTTGGAGGTCCTTTGATAAGCGTAAACCGCCCAAGTCGAAAACGAGAGGGTTTAGTAATATCGACGCTGCGGTATAATAGACCCTTCTTCGAAGGAAGCAGCTCGTTACTGGTAATTAATCTCATTATGAGCTTCTAGTGCACAGCTAATAAGAAAAGGTCGAGGTCGTGGACGTCAATTAACTCTCACGAAATTGAGCATAACATTATTAATATCGATTTACTTCTTTACATTTCTTTCATTGTACGTACATAATAAAAGATGTTTTGCGAATCTTTGAGAATTATTTCAGAGTTCCCACGAAAATATGAGATCGTTGTTGCTTAATTCACATCTATTAATTAGAATCGACGTTGAATATACATAGTGTATCGATATTATCTATGCATATATTTTAATATCATTAGGCTCCTGTATAAATTATTGGATTATTATGGAAATATTATTCTACTAAATAGAGATTTCATTTACTTACTTAACAAATTTTCTTAAAGGCCTTATAATTCTCCCCTGAAAAAAAATAAAAAGTCTAGTCTTAATAATTCTTAAGATTCACTTCTTTCATATCAAAATAATTTTGGAGATAATATACAAATTATATTAATAGATAGATATAAAAATTAATACCATATTTATTAATTGGTCATTGCATGAAATTTATTTTTCGAATATTACAAATGTAAGTTATTAGAATCTACGTTAATTATATATTTTTTGTTCTTGTCGATAAGTATGATTTATAGTTTCCCGGAGGAAAAACTTTGGTGTGAAAAACGGCGCAAAAGATTTTTCATATTAAAAATACAGGATGTGCAAATTTTAATTATGTCGTACATCATTAAATCGTGCGAACTAGCAAGACAATGAAACTCCATTATTTCTTCAAAGTTGAGCATTAACAATAGTATCATTTATTGAGAAATATGTTTTAATCTTCGTTCGTCCCTGGGAAATTTTATGATCAAAATCGAGATTTAATTTGACCCAAATCAGGGTCAGTGAATGCATATTATTTCCCATAAAGTTATTATGAAAAAAAAGTAAAAAAAAAAGCTTTGTTTTTAATACAAAGTAGCTTACGGATCTGAAAAGATCCTGGAGACTTTTGTGAACTTTTTAAGGAGCAGATGAAAGTTATTAAAATAATGATTACATAATACATTTCTTTTTTTAATCGTAATAAATTTATAATTAAGAATCCAATATGATTGCATATTGGAAGCAAGTTAATAAGAAGGGTGCCATAAATCTTAATTAACTTACATTACACTGGAAGTAATACGGATCAATTCAATTACTTTTTCCGACTTATTTCACGTTCAATTACCTGTGTATAATTGTGCAGTTTTTCACGGGACGTAAATACAGTCGATGCACTCCAGTGAATTACGACTTGTGGATGTAATTTCAGTAGTATCAACAATGATGGTAACACGTATCACGCTACTGCAATCTACTTTTCGTTAAATCAAATGTGCAATATAATATACTGCTTGTAGTCAAATGAAAATCGTTTAAATCTTCAACATTTACTGCGCGATATTAATTTCATTTCCATATGAATATCAGTAACAACAATTGACATTTTGTAAAGTATTAAATTTTAAATGAAATATTAAAATTTTATGTAAAATAACTTGGTTTTTACATAGTTAAAAACAGTTTATTAAAGAATAAAAACAGGGACATATCGTATACTATTTTTAACTTTTATTAATCCTTAGGATCTCTGTTCCGAGTGAAATCGAGATAGGTTAAAAGAATCTATCTATAAAGAAAGGGTAAAAAATATTGTTTTTGTAAATAGAAAATAGACTATGGATTAGAAAAGGCGGTAAGGACAGATTTTTTTAAGAAGCTTGTGAAGGTTAATAATAATTACCGAATACGTTTGAGTAAATGTGAATTTTCCTCATTCATCGGATGCAGAATCTCCAAAATGTTTGCAAATGATGTCTATATTAATTGTTTGTAACAGTTTCAAATTGATGTATACTCAGATATTATTTGCAAATATTAAAACAATTCTTTATTAGATACACAAGGAAAGTTATAGTCTGATTAAGCCCATTTTGTTACTATTTATAGACCGGGAAAGTGAATTGCTTATTAGCGCCAATGAATAAATTTCTGCTATACAAATAAATTCCCAAGATTTTTTTAAATCTACATGAAAGCGTCAGATAAAAATTTTGCAATATCGTTTGCTTCAATATTTCAAGCAATTACCTATTTAATTTGAAATTGAAATACAGGTTTTTAGAAAACTATGTTTACTAAACCATATTACATAAAACTGGAATATCGAATGAGAATACTGATAAATATACAATTTTAGAAACTGTTATATACCCTTTAATTAATTCAATAATTCTGTTTCCGAAGTGGCTCAGAAAGTCCCGCTTACAAGCTGCAGAACTAACAATAAGTCTCTCAATGCGGAGTCCTATTGAAACTGATTGTTTCAACGTGGTTCTTATTAAGTGTATTCGATGACCTCGAACGTGACGTGAAATGAAATTGCATTTAAGAATGTTTCACGTAGATGAATCCGCAGAAGCTTCCGTCTTTTGTTGACACGTACCCTACAGCGGAAGTAGGTTATGATCTCATATACCGTCGTCGATGTTTTCATTGTTACGAAGAAATTTGCTTCAGCCACACGCGATCGAATTTATTGCCCCCCGAAATTGGTCTTCGAGTCACGCCTTTAATTTCCTGCATTTCCCAATGAATGAATTGCGAATTTATCATGCCACACACAGGAATCGTAAAAGGGAGACCGAATTGTCTTAACACATTGTAGATATGCGGGCAACGTAAAAGTACGTTTTTCGAAAACTGTGCATAGACCGTTTAAATAAGACGAGTCGTGGCATTAATCATTTAGTTTTGAAAAGTATATTTTTGAATTCAGAGGGTACGCAGTTTTCAATTTATACTAATTTTTTGTAAAAATAAAATTCGTGCAAATTTTTTAATAAGTTTCCCTCTTCAGTCTTAATAAAACGTTAAAAAAACACTCGCATACAATGTGTTAACAAACGTGAACCGATACATTAGTTTATAACAATGTTATAATACTGTTTATAGATATGTTCAATTATTAGCAAGACAGAAATTAATTCTCGTTTTGATGTTTCGAGGTTTTCTTTTCGTTATGATGTATATTTCTCAGAATTTCCTATATTACGTTAATTGTTTCCTGTATTAATATAAATTACAGGAAAAGAACTAAGAGAACAATACGTCTTAACACTTTACCGACCGGTGCCCTATTAACCCCTTGCCGTACTATAACGAGTGATAGTCGTGATGCGATAAATTGGAAAAGAAAATTTTCAATTTTTACAAAACCGATTAAATTGAAAATATCAGTGAGATGCGGCACGATAAAATCATTTCTATAATATTAATGTTACGTTAACTTATGCTATATGTCAAGAATCACTGATCAATGTTTATTTTACTAATTTAATTCTGAATTATTCTGGAGGCAGTCACAAAGTAAATGGCACGGCAAAGGGTTAATTGACTTTTTCTTTACTATGCCAAGGAGTTAGTGCCTAAACTAACTAATTTTAATTAATAACTAAATGAACTTATTTTCCACGAGATGTCGGTGTTAGAGAAGTATCTGTGGCCAAGTGACCGGTCAGAAGTGGATAGAATGTTAGAAAAATACTGATCAGTAAAGTGTTAACGTCTGAACGTCTTATTCACACAGCGTCTATTCACAAAATGATCCGAAGATCTCTCAAAAAACAACAGGCGATCTATACTAACATTTATGCTTCTTTTAACATTTTTCCTTCCTCTCACATACAGTATATTCACAAATTCAGCCCACAATATGTTACAATAAATATAAGGAATTTAATATGAGTAAATATGAGGAATTTTTGATTATTTATCAAATTAATTACGAGCCTGGATAAAATCTGATATGCGCCGTTCAGGGACCAGTTTAGCAGAAAAAGATTTACCTCAGGGGCCTCACCAGCGAGCTGGTCAGGTACAGATTTGGCGACCCGGGAGTTACCTGAGCAACATGTGGAAACTCCACAATAGGGTGTCTTCCGCAGAGGGGAGTTCCTTAGGGGCCTGTTCAGCTTGCTGGACTGATTGTGAGTCTTGAAGGTTTGGCCTGGATTAGGTTTGGGTTAAAACTCTCTTAGGTCCGGGAGTTTAAGTTCCCGTGACTCCCACACTCCGACATTTACACTTTCGCAACCGGTAATTATGAGACGTATCTTTAATTGGGTGTCAAGTTTGATAAATGAAATGTCAAGGTGCTTTTGTAGAAGAATACATCATTAATAGAAATTAAGAGACTAATTAAATAATGATATATTTGTAATTTTTAATTACATCCCCTACTCTCTTAGATCAAACCAGTGAAATCTCACTGGTTTGATCTAAGAGAGTAGATAGTAGAGGACATAATACTAGTTATGGCTTATTAGTCAAAATGACTTTAAATGCATCGAGTATTGCTATGAAAAGAAGCTATTTTTGAAAACTTAATTAATTTCGGATGTTCCGGATGTTCAGTAGACCAAATCCAATTATAAATTCTTTTCCACTTTTAAGTTGAATTTATTTCCATGTTCATCTACACGTTGCAACAGTAACAGCCGTATAATAAACCCGGAGCAGTATTAACACAACCTTAGTTTTTTATTCACACAAAAATTTAAAACACTAATTTCAAACTGCACCACAATTTCACTAACTGTATTCATTGAAATATATTATTATTAAGTTTGTTAAAATCCTTGAGTGATTTCTACTGAACCCCGGGGTTTCGCAGAATACGGTTTAACACGTTGAACGCCGAAACGATATTTTGCTTCCTTCATTATTTCTACTGTAGTGAAATTTTTCTATTAAAATCACATATTTGTAAAGCAGAAACTTTAAAGACACTGATAGATCGATATTCAGCAGATCTTTATCTTCTTAATGCTAATATTTAAATATGTTAGAAAAATTCATAAATATTATGATTTAAACGTAACATAAAATTTCATTGAATTTAATAGCGCTGGTCATCGATGACCCCCATGGCAGTCAACTTGTTAAGAAACGCTGGTTTAACACTAGATTTACGGCCATTAAATCTGATACATTTAAATATGTTAAATAAGTACTTTAAAAAAAGATGGATTAAGCGGCAAAAAGTACTGTCAGTTAAGTAATTTCTGTTATAAGATAAGCGTGAAATATCCGCTGTATTGCTTATGTAGGTATAAAGGGTCTAGCAGAATAAGGGGGTCAAAAGTGCCCTTGAGCCGATTTTATTCGACGATGGGTCATTCGATAGGTGATCATGAAAAACCATTGTACACAAATTTTTAATCCGATACTTTCACCGGGAGGGCAGTTATAGGGTTAAATCGAAAAATCAGTTTTTGCCTCATTTCCCCCAATTAATGTGGTGTAAAAATTCCCCAAAAATTCTGACACATTCTAAATATGAAGTTGTGCTCGGAAGATTTCAATACGAAATCGATGTTTAAAAAGTTTTTTTTTGGTTTTTCATTTTTCGTGAGTGGAACTTGCAGAGGAAAAATCTGAAAAAAATCTTTAACGTGTACATTCATGTTTAGAATGTATCAGAATTTTTGCAGCACATTAATTGGGGGAAATCAGGCAAAAACTGATTTTTCGATTTTACCCTATAACCACCCTCCCGGTGAAGGTATCGGATTAAAAATTTCTGTACAATGGTTTTTCATGATCACCTA
The DNA here is from genome assembly GCA_910591515.1 of Cerceris rybyensis. Classification (NCBI taxonomy): domain Eukaryota; kingdom Metazoa; phylum Arthropoda; class Insecta; order Hymenoptera; family Crabronidae; genus Cerceris; species Cerceris rybyensis. Next base: position 14,373,974 of record OU342795.1, read on the forward strand.
TCGGATGACCCATCGTCGAATAAAATCGGCTCAAGGATACTTTTCACCCTTATTCTGCTAGACCCTTTTTAAAATATTTTTAAAAAAGCAGGAACCCGTCAACTTGACGGCTACCGTAGATCTAATGTTAAATGATCCATGAGCTGTGCTAAAGGATAACACAAATTATAAGTAACTTCAACAGCACCAGTTACCTTCTCTTCCTCCAATTGTAGCCAAGATAATCTCACAAACCGCGTACAACGGAGATACCTCGACGGCTGAAAGTTCAGATGAGAGCACGGGGCTTATCCCGTATTGAAGAAGTCAAAGTAGACAGACCGTTTGGCAGCAGATAATGACGAAGGCGAGAACGAATTTTTCCCGGTTAAGTGCAAGGTTGTTCTGAAGTCCGATATTAAATGGATTCAGGGTACTTAAGGAAACAGCGAGTTTAACGACGCTTTACATAATTCATTGCACCCGGAGGAAGCAGTGGGCGTTGAATGCTTCTTATTTCTACTACAATGGATCCGATTCGTAAGGACCCCTGACCTTTCACCCTTTTGAGAATGGACCATGGTAAATGTAGTTATCAATGTAACGTTTAGGACGATTTGCGGATGCTCGTGTATGAGAGAATTTTTGATATCGTATAAAGAGATGAATAGAGTACGGGATAGGGTAATTCGGTGAATTTAAAGGTCCACGGAGCTATCATGAACGCTCATAAATATGCAACGGTAAAGAGATACGTTAGCTGCATTTATTATGAGAGCCGTTTATTTTGAAAGTGATGTAAGTGGCTTTCTTTTTGAATCGAGATATTTAAAGGTTTGCATTTTAACGTATTTACCACGTTAAACGCCACTGGTATTTCGTTCATTTCTTTATTTTTACTGACGTGAAAACTTTTTCTGTTAAAATCATATCTTTATAAAACAGAAACTCATCGATAGCTATTCAGGAAACCTTTATCTTTTTAATGCTTATTAACCGTTAACCATCATATCATTGAACGGATTAACGTATAAATAGTACAAGATAATACAATAAAAACAACTTTTCAAACAATGAAAAATGCTTAAACCGATGCCATATACCACACTCATATGTATTAGGGGGATTGCAAAGTAATGTCCTTTTTTTACATTAAATCCAAAGAAATAAATTTGTAACAAGTTTTTATTTTTAATTAATGATACCTTCATCAATGAATGATAACCTTCTGTCATCCAGTGTGTAAATTTTTAATACCTTATCGATAGAAATCAATTGAAGATTGAACAAAATATAATATTTAAATGTTTTCTCCTAATATATTGTTCCATTCGAGAATCGAATTACTGTATCGAACGGCCGGTCGCGTCGTGTTAGCGGCCGGAAGTATATTGACAGGAAGTTACTATCGGACAATCAAAGACATCAGACATGTGAATTCGCGAAGTCAAAGTAATTTTTAATTGGAAAAATATCGTAGCGCGGAAGACCCTCGTGATGTGTAAAAAAAATGGAGAAAATAATATAACAATTTCTAACGATCTTTCTACCGTCTAATCATTAGATTTTCCTCCCGTTGCACCATCATCCCCGCATTGCATCGACATTCGCGATTGCATCGGAGGAATCGTTGCTTTTAGGTTCTCGAACAACGATTGCACTCGCTGAAGCGTCGGGTGTGGGAGGGAAGAGACGAAAGCTGGAGAAAGGACAAACCCGAAGGTGTGAGTATATCGAGTGGATGGATGTGCATCAATGATGCTTCCATTCCATTGCAACGGCGCAACTACCGCTGCACCGGAATTGTCGCCTCGTGGCGTTGTTACCCTCGGTTATTGTTTCGTGTCTCTGGTATAATTTACTTCAGCCTTTTCCGAACAACGGATTTCTACGTGAATATCGTGGAATATTATTCGAGGCATTGGAACGCTGTTTATTGTAATAATTTGGGGAATTAATTATAAATTTTTCCGTGATTTATTGTCTGACTTTAAAATTGACTGTAGATGTACTGCAAACTTTGTTTTATATTTTTCGTATTCTCATAACGTTATTGAGAATTTGTTAATACAATTGTATAGATCATTTTGTTAAAAAGGAGTATCTATAAAAATGATCCGTATGAATTTATACTTTTAACACTTGTTTAGACAATCAAGACGGTCAAAAAGACCGGTCCTTATTCTTTCTAAAAATTCCTTAAATTGATAATGAATAATTGAAATATTCGATATTTATTTTATAAAACCTAAATTACTTAGTTGATGATCTCTTTTATCTTTTAATTGCTCCGCTTTCAAAGTACTTCTTACAGTAAAGTCGGTAGTGTTCGTGTCAACATCTTTTTGTTGCTGTGAGCACTGGACCGTTTGCACTCGATTACGATTGAAACGAGTTTTGTTTTGTTTGGTTGTAATTAATTACTTTATTCAGAGAGCCATATCAATTGACGGTATAACTGTTCGGATAAGAGTCCGAATTTATTACAACTATATTTCTTTGACTCTAAATTGTGTTCTTCGTACGGAATTAATGCGAACGCTTTGTAACACTCTGAAATTCCATTTCTCAAGATTTATACAACTTCTTTTTCCTCGTTAATACTTGGCTATTTATATGTCTTTACTGAAACTAAAGATTCCAAAGAATCTGAAGGATAGCCTGAATCCTTTAGTAACAGGATTAATAAGACAACAGCGTTGATAAAAGGAAATCGTAAATGATAGTTTTTAATTGATGGCTTCCTCATCGAAAAAGGTGCTTCAGGTTTATAGACCTTCATCGAAATGATAATAACAGTTGATGCAAAAATATAAATAAAAAAAGAACTTAATAATGACAAGTTTTCTAGCTATCTTCTCGTTTTTGACACTTTATGTGCTTCCGTATGAAAACATAAGAAGAAAATATGGGAATGCAAATTTTTTCATTGAAAAATTGGTTTTTCAGATACTCGAGTTTGAAAATCTGATACGAACATATTCGTTACAGCTAACAATAAGTTACGATCCATTCATTACAGGTTGCAGAGTTCAAGAGAAAATGCCTAAAAGATTTTTAAGGAAGAAAATTTTAATTTATCTCTTACAAAATTGATAAAACCGAATACTTCTATATTTTATGCATAGTGTGGCGTGTAATTAAATATGCATGAACAAAACATTTCGTTGATTATGATAGATCAACGATAACTAGTTATCTCAAAAAAAAAAAAAAATAGAAAATGACGTATCAGTTTTAATACTTTGAATATTATGTCCCAATGAGGGACACCATGAATGAAATTCCTTATGACTTTTAAATCGCAATACTCACAGATTTGTTAATATATTCTACATTTAAATATTTCTGTTGCAAAAGTAAAGAGGCACTGAATATATTACCCTTTATGGGTCCCTGTGACTTTGACGTAAATCAAGACACATCTAAATTTCTATTCTTCAAATTTAAATTTTTAACTTTGTCAGATATTATCATATAATTCATAAAAATTATGGAATTCTTTACAATTCAATATTTCAAATTGAGAATTAATTCATTATTTAAAATAGTTCTAATTTGAAACTGATCTTTAGACAGCACAAAAAATTCGGACTATAGAGATTCTAGAAAGATGTGATGTTAATCGAAAAACGTTTAATTTAATAGAAATGATGAAACTAGCAAAACACCGTTGTCATTCAAAAATGACCAAATTTTATTCCCACAATCTTTTCTTATTTTTTTTCACAAGAAGTTGCATCGTCTCTGCTTGCACGCATTATTCGGTCACCCTGTATGCAACGATCCAAAAAGACTTGCCATTCAAAGCATATTCAGACCCGCCTATCAAAGTATTACTTTGTACGGTGTCCCTTTGGAAAGCAAAAGACTTTTGCAAATTGTTGCAAGTACTTCATACTTTCATTTCCTTCGAGAAGCGAACGTTTCTTTTTCCGGTTTTACCGCGGAAGCGACCGAAGTAACCCACGTGCTGCTGTCCCCGCTTCGTGGTTTCAGCTGCAGTTTCCTAAAATAATCATACACCGGCCGGTGCAACGTCGAGGTTTCTTTGAAAGCTGACGATTAAAGAGTCACCGAGTCGAGATGCATTTTCTGCACGCGATAAAGCCTGCCGAGAAACATACGGTGAACGTTGCTTAACACTAGATCTACCAAGGTGGTCAAAATGACATGTACTAAATTTTTTTAAGAAAGTTGCTAAAACCTTTTGACCTGTAACCTATTTAATTTTCTATATTTACTTTGTAAAACGTTAGAGATTAAATCAGTTTTCGAATTTTTCAATTCCGAAGTGTTTATCTACTACCTTTGACACTACTCAAGTCGGAATATTGAACCTATATTCATGGTATTTACTCCTATTTGAACCTAATATGATACTTTTCAATACTAAAACTCTTAATTTAAACCTGTAACTCCTCCTCTGTAAAATGATACTTCTATTTAGCTATCACCAAAACCTTTATCTCCTGCATTGGACCTGTTGGGTAGTAAAAGGTTCAAATAAGGTTCAATATTTTGACTCGGGTGCCTACAATTGTGTTTACAATTACATCTACCCACAATTAATTCCATATACAGGTAATACTCCTATAACACGGTAGATAGGTTCCTAGAAAATGCCGTGTTGTGAAAACTTAATAAAAGCAAACATTTTTTAAAATTTCATATCTGTGAAACAACAAGTTTTGCCGCAGACAACGCCTAAGCTGCATGACGCTTTTCGCTATAACATCGGAATAGCATTTTAAACGAGTAAATTATAATTTATTTATATGTTTTCATGTAAAGGCACTGTAGGTCATTATACCTATCCATCATTATTTAAAAATAATTTAATTTTTAAATATCTTCAATAAAATTCATGTTATCCAGTGATATAGAAGTACAGTGTTGTACAAAGGTTTCCGCAACTTTCTTATCGTGTTAAAGCGAAACCGTGTTATAGGACGCCGTGTTGTAGGAAGGTTCCCGCAATTTATGAATCGTGTTATAGTAAAACCGTCTTATAAAATTCCGTGTTGCAGCTGTGATAACTATATTTAAAATTGTCAAATAAATATGACCAAATAATGTAAATGAAGGGGGTGAAAAATTTGATCACTTCAGTCGCTCACAAGCCTTAAGATAGACGTAGAAAATTGCAAAAGAAACTGCGTTAGAAAATTCTGGAACATTTTGTGAAAATTCAGCGCAAGTTGTTTTGACAACCTTGGTAGATGTAGTGTTAAACATACTGAATTAATAGTCGGTCGTTCTAGCGGTGAAAAAGAGACATTTTTACTAAAGGATGCAATATTTCCGTTTGATGGGATAACAGCATAATATTCGATGTACAGAGTCATTTAGACGGCACTTGGAGTGCGCAAAATCGTGCACCTTCTCGTTGCACCCGATCGATTTCTATAATACGCAGCTGCAGTAATTTCGCGAAGGTTTCTTCGCGCCCACGAACGGAACTAGATTGGCGCATTAATGTGTCGCTTGCGGGATACCCAATTTGCCGAGGGTAGCATTCATTATTTCCGTCTTCGTGTCACGAATATTAACGTATTGCGGTTTTACACACGTAAAACGATAATTTGCTTGATGCACGCGCGAATTTCGTGGTGTACGACTTTAGGGTGCTTTTGGCTATAGAGTTACTTTGATTGCATGCTCGAATTGATAACCGTCGGAATTAAAATGTCTAAACACTGTTATCTAATATTAGAAAGGGATGATATGTATCTTTTTTTTTTTTTTTTACTGACTTGCAAGTATTCTGCAACATTGTGCAAACTATTTATTATTCTCGGATTTTAAAAAAAATTGAATTTAGGGGATTTTGAGGAGGAGCAATTCTTTATTTACAATATGATACGAATTTTATAATATTAAATCTGCGACGAACATAATATGAAGCAAAGATCGTCATTCTTCTAATCAAAATTTCTATCATCACAATTAATATAATCACACATTGGTTTTGTAATTAAAATCGTGTAGTTTTGTATTGAAATTTATTGGGTCCAAGATGTTTACATAGAATGTGTTCGTTTTTAAATATGACAAAAGTTTCTCCTCTTTTTATAATTCTGTAAATTTTATGTCGTTACTTAAATATATGTGAAATGATGGATAGTTTGAAAGTACAAATTTATAATGTACCTGAGACATTTTTTGTCCCTGGTAGATTCTGCGAGGAAAGATAAGAATTATCTATAATTTATCAAGTATGTCAAAGTGAAAAAAGCTTTGCAAAGTACGTTCTACCTTTTCTTCAAAACTAAATCATTGTTAGATTAATTTTGTCGTAATAACTCTTGCATTCTGCCATTTTACCAAGTTTATGAAATTCAAACTTAAAATTAATTTTCAGTCCATCATCTTGTCTTTTAAAATAAAAAAGTGCAGTAAAGTCCTTTGTGTCTTTGTTAGTGTGCATAATACTTAGGCTTTAACAGCATAAAAACTGCTTCTCATCATACGATTTACGAACCTTCCAAACTTTTTTCCCAATTAAAACATTTTAACGAAACTATTCTATTATATTCCATGTTATCGTGTAACTAACATTTAGAAGAAAAAAATCATACAAAATGTTGGATAAAAGCTCCATTTCATTTTATTCACAACGCCAAAAAATTCCAATACAACGAAAAATCATGAATTTAAACCTACTTTCTCTTATTTGCACATTACCGTAAAAAAGTCAAGCTCTCGCTAATCGTTTTCCAATCCTGGTAGACCGATTTCACGGTTCGATCGTGCACTCATTCGACTACGATCTAATTCCTCGAAAAAACGATGCCTCGATGTTCGTATTACCCCCAGCAGCGTGATTTCCGTGTCTCTTGAGGTGAAACAAGGGGCCGGGAAGGGTTGTCCCATTGTTATATCACCGTACGGTAAGCATGCTTCGTAAGCTCGGTGCATCCTAGCATGGTTATGCATTCATTGGCCTAGCAGGACAACATTCGTGGTTATTTTCGTCGTTTCGTCCACCCTTCTCGAATCGAGAAAAAGAGCAGAATAGAACGTATACAAAGAGAAAGAGAAATTCTGGATAAATTTATCGCTTGACGACTCACTGCCGAGGGCAATTTCGACGTAGAAAAGCGTAACTTTGGTAAAAAAAAAAAACGCATACTTGTATTGTTTCGTACGGGGTACCGGACTTTAGCGCCGTACGAGACAATGGCGTCACTACCTCGCGATTTCTGTAGAGTTTCAAGCATCACGAAAGATTGCCACGTCAACGGAAAGCCATGGGAAACTGTCGCCTCTTTGCTGCAGTTATGAGTATTGCATTCGATTTTTCCTCTTGTCGCTTTTGTATTGCACTTTGTCAGAACCGTGTGATTAATACGCTTTGCAACGTGGAAATGGCTCTGGTCGACGGGGTGATTGATGATATTCGCTCGCGGACGCACGAAGAGCTTTCAGAGAGCTTTGCTGTGCGTTTTTGTAACAGCCTCAAGGTATGGTTTGTTACTGCTGTGGTTCGCGGTGTTTTGGAATTATACACAGAGTTGAGAATCGATGTGCATACTTTCTTTTTGGTAGGATAAACTGACAATGAGTAACTTGTATTCTTTATATATGTATAGAGAAGTTAGCGTACGATTTGTTGTTTACCCCTTGCCGTACAATGAGCGGCATTCGTGGTGTGGTAAATTGAACAAAAAATTCTAGTTTTGTTAAACCTATCAAATTGATAATATCAGTTGAGTGCGAGACGACAAAATTATTTACCTAATATTAATATTACGTGAAATTATACCGTATATAAGAAATCATTGAGTAATTTTTATTTTATCAACTTAATTCTGAATTATTGCGGAGGCAGTTATAAAAGAAATCGTATGGGAAAGAGTTAATATTTTATGGTGATTTGTGATATTTTTGTTCGGTTCCAAATTGTAAACAGGCTTTATTAATCAAAAACTCGTCAAAGTAGTGTAAGGATGTAATAATTGCTTTGTAGGTATATTTTAACGAAGATCCTTATTGGGGACAAAGGACTTTTTGGCCTGTGGCAAGTGTTGTGTTCTGATTTTTTTTCGACGGATAGAGACATCCTTTGTTCGCACATCATTTTTTATTTTAACGCGCTACTGGTCGAAAAAATCACATATTCGTTATGTTGTCATGTGAATGACGAAAGAAGTGTTCTGTTTTCGAACGTTATTAGCCCAGCTTCAAGTTTCTAGGCAATACAATTGCTTTAGGTCTTTTGCTATATACTGTATTACTGCGACATGTTAACAGTAGAATTATTGAACCAGGCAAAATGACTTGTACACAATTTGTAAAAAATTCTCCAAGTTTATAAAGGAGTTACAGAACAAATATTGTACCTCCATGTTAAACAACATAAATAGCCGAATTAATATAAAAACTACAATAATTACACCCACATTAAACATATTGTTAGATGTGTTGCAAGTTGGTGGATCATTATTTATCATTATTAACACTAAAAAAATATTAATACTAAAAAATTAACTGGTCCATCTTTTACCTTTTGATTCTTCTTTTTCCTACTGACTTATTCAATACATTTAAATACAATAGTTGTAACACTGGTACTGCTAGTATTAATGAACGAACAAACGTTCATAACAATGCAAAACGTTTCCTACCTGTTGACGACTATCCAGTTGTACGATACATCCGTTTTTTTAAGATGTAACACCATAAAAGTCCTTATTATATGATAACAATTAATATATTTTGTAACTTATTGTTAGTAAAATTAATTCATCTCAGTCCTACATACGTAACAATACTTTCAAACCAAAATCGTGAAACTTAGCGCGATTAATCCACTATCTGCCAATGTCTCTTTTTTGGGACACATTTCCATTCTCTTATTCTAGTTGTAAAGAGTTGGTATGAATCTCATTATACACTTAATGTAATTTTTTTTTGTATTTTTGAATTACGGCGGGCAATGGGTTAAAATCAATAACAATTATTCTATCGAAAGAAGGAACATTCGGTAAAAAATGTCGATTATATAACATTACCATTATTCTCCAGAATTTACAATAACATATGTGTACATTATTATTAACACATTCGCGACCGCTGACATGAATTCACGTCATTTAAAACCCTACACCTGATTGCCGCTGACGTGAATTCACGTCCTGCAATTTCTGTTTTTGAATTCGGTAACATTAGGTGCTTTGGATAACCGATATCTCAATGAGACACCTTGATCGTCCTTGCAGATGACTTTCAGGTGACATGACAACAGAACAGTTGGAAAGAATCGCACAATCGGGGAAATTAAAATATCCACAAAAACGTTGCAGAGTTTGCAAAACTCACGGAAAATGTCGTCACACTTCTTATATATGAAAATTTTGTAAAGTTTCTTTATGCAAAAGTCAGACTTTTCTTATTTATCATAATAAACAGAAATATTAAATTTTTCTTTACTCTGCTTTTCCAAAATGCATGTAATATAATGCTAAATAAACTAACAAAGCATAGTAATACCAAATGCTCTATTATCTACCTATGAAGAAAGTATATAAATTATCAAATCTTTTTATTTTAAAAAACACATAATTACAACATAGATAGTTCAAAACAAATATAATAATTTTTATCTTTGTTTTAACGATACAACTTTGCGGTAACTAGCTTTACAATTTCATTATTTTCGCCAGTACTCAGCATTAGAAACGGAAAAAAATTACTGGTCGCGAATATGTTAAAGGTTACTGTCTACGTAGGTAGTTCTGAGAAAGGGAATGATCTCTCGACTTTACGCAAAGTCTGACATTAACTGGTTCCTTGTAAAAAATTCAGTCATTGTATCCCCCGGCGATCGTGGTCGTATCAGTGGAAATCGATTCTACTTAAATTTAACGGCAATTAATTTCAGTGAAAAAGAGCGAGCGTACAGTGCATTATTCGGAACGAGACGGTGGTGGGATCGGGTCGTGTAATTAAAATACAGTAAATTTGGGGGGGCATAGGGTCAAGCACTCGAACGTATTGGATGGTCATGCAAATCCGGTCTCTTTCCCTCGAAATGTCGATAATTAATTGCGCGGTAGGTCCGTCGTGCTGGTGCACTTTTGTCAATCGTGCGATTCAATCAGTGAATTCGTCACACGTCTGCCTCTTGTTATTACAGCGATCACGTCTCGGAGGTTTGCTATTATTGCAATTTCTGTTGAAATTCTGCCGCTCGGTCATTATCTCTTTGCGTTTGTCGGATTTATTGGGTGTAAAAATATCCCGAGCAATTTTTTTCATCTGGAAGATTTAGTACTGTTAATAGAATATTTCCAGAATTTAATAATATTGAAAATTTGACAACTAAACTCGGTAATTGATTTTTTATCAAATATTTGGGACATTGTGTACCTTTAGGTGATTTTTATTCGGAAAAAATTAATTAATTGTTGCTTTAGCCTCGGTATCGACTTGGAATTTTTACTGATAATGAAACTTGATAAAGATAAAAATAGATAATAATGTAAGGAGGATAGGACAAACCTTACCATTCGGCTTCCGTTATTTTCTATCGAACCGTGACATGGTGGAACGAATTGACAATCAAGGTGGGAAAAAATGCTAACTCGAGTACCGTTCGTTTTAGAGAACAATGTTATTCACAAAAGATTCCCAGCATCGTAACTAGATTGTAATTATAGTATTTATTTTATATTTTCTATATACTTTCAATGTTGCATAAAGGTTAACTACAGTTTTACACGAAAATCTACATTTTTCATTGGAAATTGTCTGTCTATAAAAAACAAAATTAAAATACTTTTGTACAGGTCATTTTTTTGTTGGACTGTATGCTAAAAAGATATTTAACAAGAGAAAGCTTAATAAATCTTCTTACAGCAGAGGCTATCACAATTACCGTCTTACAAAATTCTTAATTGTAACGTTAGATTATTCCTTTAACATAAATACCTGTATGATGTTTTTAATCTTTGATTTTTGCACTTAAACAGTTGCAGAATCAATTATTATTTTGATCCTTCGTCTCAGCAAACGTTCTAGATTAACACTGATGGTGTAACTTGATTAAAAAATGTTCAAATTTTGCAAAGCGTGTAGAATTGAAAATATCAGTGGGGTAAACGATAAAATTATTTCTATAATATTCATGTTACATCGAATTATCACTGATCAATAGACTGCGGATTTTTATGCATTTATGACAAATTAAATACGACTAAAATATACAAAAAGAACATAATATAAAAATATATCTAAAATATCCAAAGTATGGTATTTGTTGTAATATTTATTAAGTGCAATAAATCCCTAGGTAGGTTTTCCTGTCCCACCTGCATTTGTGAAACTCGAAATTTGCATAAACATTCGCAGTCTACTGATCAATCTTTATTTTTCCAATTTTATTCTAAATTATTGTGGAGTCTGTCACAAAACAAATAGTACGATAAAGAATTCAGATAAAATTATTAAAAATTCATTCCCTGACCTTTTTCCATCTAGATAATCTATCTAGATTACCTATTTTTTACGTTGTAGTAAAAAGAAGTACTCGTGCCAGTTTTTCTCAATTAAACAGTGCGGTATGCATTTGCCTAATATGTTATGGAAGTTCAGCAAATGCAGTCTCCTGACTGTGAATTCATTAAGTTAAAATACTCCGTGAATTTGTTACTCACAAAAATGATGTTGATATTCAATGTTAAAATGAAAACCACAGGAATTTATTCTCATACCTAATACACTCCCGTTCAAAGTCTTTTTTGGTAGATATTTCCTCGATATCCATCTGATTTCGTAGTCAGTTGACGAATACTGAAAACTACCAGTGACAGTAACAAGTAATGCATAGAAACTTGCGTGTAAAATCGAAACGCATCTGATATTGCAAGTCGTAGGAAATGCAATGAGATACATCCTTCCCTCTTCCGGAAAACATGTCATAACTGAAAGCGGAATACGCGCAAGAAAATCGAATCTCCGGTGAAATTCGGTAGCAAGGATAAAATTACAGGTAATATTTGACGACGCGTATGAGAGAAAAATTGGTGAATTATTACTCTTGCTTGAAATATATGGGATTTAATTAAACCATCGAACAAATTTTCAATATAGATTGCACGTTTGCATTGAAAATAATTCTAATTACAAAGTCGAGGGAGTTTAATCGTTTAACCGCGCGTGATATCTGTAAAATATCTGTTTTACTGGTAATACACGTATGCATTAAACTTCAATATTTGATGTAATGGGTACACAACGATATTGCAAAAATGAATTTATTATTCTACCATCCTACAGTTTTAGTAAACGCGTTGCTCCCCCTTTGCCAATTATTATGAATAATTTGAACAATCGATTATCGTTCTTATATTTGCTTAAAGAATTGATGTTATTGGTAAAACAGACGATGCATGTTTTTGTTGGAATTAAACATTGAACTTAACAAGTATGGAATATTTAATGAGGATGTTATACAAATTTATGAACCTTACAAAACAACGATCATACGATTTTAACACTAGATCTACCAAGGGAGGTAAAAATTACTTGTACTGGCCTTTTAACCCTTTGCGGTCGTATGACGAGCAGTACTCGATTATACTTTATTTTATTTGATTTTATTTGTTGACAATTTAATATCGACTTTACAATTTCACAACAACTTTGTAATATCACCTAAATGTCCGTCAATACCTATGGTTACTGATATCATATGAAAAAATGGTAAACCAATGATAGAAAATATTGCAAAATTAATTTTTTTTAACTCGCTACCAAAAGTAGTGAAATAATTCGGAACGCAAAGGATTAAAAAATACTTCTGAAATTGTAAGGGCTGTATCTCGTTAAATTTTCTATATTTATTTTATAAATCGTGAAAGATCGAAACGATTTAGTTCCTTGCGCACTCTATTCTCTTTTCTCTGAAGTATTTATCTAGTATCTTTAAATGTACTGAATAAATAGTCGGTAGTTCTAATGTTAAACCTACTTTAAACTATATTTTTAGTTTTACAGATAGGCACATGCAACAAATGTAAGTTCGAAGTTTTTCATTGACAAAGAAAGAACTTCTCGCGCCCTTTAACAAATACTCGAAGTTATTAAAAGAATTATCAATTACTTCTATATTATTGTGCAATTTTAAGGAACTCGAAGAATATTGTCGATAGGAAAAGAACTTCTTACACGGTGAAATATGTCACCTACGATTTTCAATATTGGAAACAAAATGACTTCTTACGTTCTACTTTTAGTTGGCAAAAAATACCGCAAAAAACTTTTATAACACTGTAGCATATACTTATTGTTACAAATATCTGATGTTATTCCAAAAATTATCAGTTATCTGTATATTACTGCCCAAATTTGACAAATTCGGAACTCTTTATTGGCAGAAAGTACATCTTACACGATGAAATATGCCTCTTACGATTTCCAACATCGTAAACAAAATTACTTTCTAAATTTAGTTGGAAAAAAATCCCACAAAAAACTTGTATAACACTGCAGCATATACTGTAATAAATATCTAAACTTATTCCAAAAATGATCAGTTATCTCTACATTAACGTGCAAATTCAAGAAATTCGGAGCTCATTATCAACAGAAAGTACTTCTTACACGGTGAATTATGAGACTTACGACTTTCAATATCGCAAACAAAATTACCCGTTCACTCTCAGTTAGGATATTACCAAGCATAGCATCAGCGAACGGTGCGAATTCGGCAGTTGCGACGCTCCGACGTGTTTAATGCAAAATTGAAGCGAATCCGATTTTCCGCCGCCATGAAGCGAAAATCTTCCCGAAAGGAATAAAGTGCACGTCGAACGTCCTCGGCGCAGAGAAAATCTGTATGCGAACGTTATATTCGTAGGCAAATATACATCGAGGGAACATGTACGTGGTGTAGGTGTCGGTGTAGGTGCGAAGGGAAAGAGGACGAAAGCCGGTCTTCGAAGGAACACCTGCTCCACAGGTATGCGATCCTTTCCACTCTTCTTCTCACCGGTTCTCCACTTGGATTTCTCCCCGGTATTCCTGTGCTTTGTTATCGACTCCGGCTTACACTACGTACGATGCATTGGAAATTGTATCGATTGCAATGTTTCTTCATATTAAGGGGTATAAGATTTGTAAGCGGGCTTCGAGTTATTCTTTTATAATTTCTTTCTGCCTTTGTCGTAACATTTTGCTGTCGCGGTTGTTCTTTACTGGTTAACTCTTTGACGCTTGCAATTAGTGATTAATAATATTTACAATTATTTGTGTCAACATTTTGGCGTCATGATTATTGTTACTGATCATTTCAGAGTTATTTTTCTGTTTTTTTTCCTGCTTTTGTCGTAACTTTTTGCTTTGATTGTTCTTTGCTGGTTAACTCTTTCAAGCTTACAATTAGTGGTTAATCGCGGTAATCAGTATCTTTGTTTATTATATAGCGCAGTGATTAGCGTTACAGACTACTTTTTCAATAGTGTTATACCTACGGTTGGGTGATTGGTAGCTGAATTGTCTATTACTGATTTAATATCTGATTTAAATCTGATTTTTCAGTAATGCTAAAATCTTATTTGAAGTAAATTATAAATAGTTCTTCAGTGATAGAACTTTTAATTATAATCTTTAGCCACTTTTCTGGCAGAATGCGAATCCCATCACGATAGAAATTTGAAGGTTTTAGTGAAATGAATTCATCTAGTCATCATCTAACTTCATTGATTTCTTGAAATTTCGTGCCAGCTAAATAATGTTATCTACAAGGAATAGCGTAGCTAAACATTATACCAACCCAGAACCGGCGAGTAAGGTTCATCTAAAAAGATTTTTCACTTTAATTTATTATTAATAAAATGTGCCATTGTTTACTGTGCAAATAAAGAAGTTATATAATGAAGTACATATTCTGAATGGCTCAGCACTTTTTCATCCTCAAGATCCATACTTCAAACTGCTAAAACAGCAGAAGACTCTTTTAGATCAAACAAATGTAGCAGTCAAATGAAATTCATTTGAAAGTACTCTTTAGCACAGCTAATAATAAAGCTTTTTTATATACATATTTTATTCCTTTGTGAGTTAAGGATCATCGATTCTTCTAACAATAAGTAGCTCTACTCTCAAGAGTTGAAGAGACTTAGCTTTCATTATTTCAGTGCCGTATGTACGGTAAACTGCCGTACATACGACGTGATTAATACGATATGCGTTGTATGAATTCTCATCATAGGAAATTGTGCTGTACGATGATTACTCTCATAGGTATATAACGGGAATAACCTAATGTGACATGTTTGAGATGAATATTACCATGTTCATTTTTATTTTTTATCATATTGAACAGTTATGCGTTAGTGATTCCTCGGTCAGTCATTTGACACTGATTATGTTAAAATTAGCTGCGTGAAAGAACAAAAGAAACTTAAAGGTAAAATGAGATATAAGGAAATAATATAATACTGGATTAAAGTTTATTTAATTTTTAATTGCATGTAGGTTTTTCATGCAATTAATAAAAGAACTACCAAGGGGGGTCAAAATGACTTGTTTGAAATTTCTTATAATTATAACTCATTTCAGGTACATTTTGTTTCTGAAAATTTTGTACGACTTTTTCTAAGATGTACTATATAATTAATTCTGTAAAACAGTTTTCTTTTTTTTATCATTTTCTTGTAAAATTGTATGCAGTTTTACAAAAATTATTACAAAAATAATTTTTTAATTTGGGAAAGTTAAAAAATCGATTTTGAAAAATGAAAGCTTAGATTTGTTTTGTGTTACATCAAAGTTACAAGGGCTCATAGAGGGTTAAGAAACAAATCATTTTGACCTCTCTAGTAGAAGTAGTTATACGTCAATTATCGGTAATTCTAGTGTTAAGCAGCTCGTTGTGTATATAAAAATAGTGGTCTCGTTACCTGTGATGCCTTATAGGAATTCACATTGAACTTCAATTTAATCACAAAACATTGGACTATTAAGAAAAATACTCTCCTTATTTGGTAATAACCAGTGCTGTTTTCAATTAGTATCTCTGTTATTTATCTCGGCATTTAAAAATTTTGTAATAGGCATCCGAGGAAATCGCAACAATAATGAATATGCGATAAAATTTTATTAATCTTTTCACGACTAATAGCGACATTAATCTTGTATTAATGACGGGAACATTTTCAACATACGCGCTTTTAGATGAACTTTGAGTAAATTGAATTTGCATATAGAGATGTTAATTTACCGTAGCTTTCAGCACACAAAATTGTAAACAGAAAATAAACTTGTGATGTGTTAGTGATTGTTCATAAAGTGCGTACAAAATCGATGTGAAGTTTGCACAGGTACACTTTGTAAAATGTATTTGCATTAATGTGTTTGAAAGTCGCATTTTAGTTATGAAGGTTTTAATATCGTCTGTATTAAATTGAAACACACAACTCTAATTTCTTTAGTAATACATTGAATTAATTAGGTTCGAGTTAAATTATCTCCATTTAGGAATACCTTTCAAAAAAGAATGTTGGTTAAAAAAAATATTAATATGAAACGTATGTCGAATTGATTTTTTCTAAAAATCGTTTGTACCTCTGAAAATGAAATTTTACAATAAAAAAGACATTTCACAATTGTAGAGCAGTCAATCAATAGGGAATCGTAAGCTGCTACATCATATTCTTTTGTAAATAAATGCATGGATTTACCTATATTGAGCAAAGTGACATATGTTTCCTAAAATGGTATCGCAGTTTTTTAATTTTGTAATCAATGCATCTCACTAGTTTCTACAATGTTACATTATATTATAAAGATATTTTGAAAATTTGTTAAGTTCGGGGCATATTCAATTTAAAATACTAGATGCTATGAAGTGACATAACGTAACTTTAACTATTTATAATATTTCGAAAATTCGTTAGTTTAACAAATTTACGTATTGACTAGACCATCACAAAAGGGCAATAAAAATATTTTTATTGCACTGAATTGACAAAACGCAGGTCTTACTACAACAAATAACAAAACATCCACCACTTTGCACTATAAATAAATATAAATATATAAATTAATTTCTAGTGCAAAGTGGTGGGTGTTTCGTTACCACTTTGCAATATTATAATCAAAATATCTTCCAAATCAATGATTTTTCTATCTAAATAGTCGACTAAAAATTTCTTGAAAACTATGAACTCCACCAACAAATGAATAAAAATAATAAGTTTCGTGTAAATACAATAACACTAAATTATACCTCTTCCAAAAGCATTCACCTTCGATCAAAATAATTTCTCACATGACAGATAGTTCATCAATAATCCGCGTTTACAGATCAATATCGAACGTTCCGCACACGTAAAATTGATTCGTTCTTCCGCGAAACGGGATAATATCCAACCGCAATTAATACCAACGGTACAGTGATCCGTTATCACTTTGCATATCAGAGAAAAGCCGAGCGTTTATCGCGATGCGAATTTCCCCGAATGCATCCCGTCGTCAAAGCCGCTTACGCTGTAGCAATCTCTTTTCGTTTTTATACCCGCATTACAGTCATACTATGCCGGTAACATAAGGGATAGAATATCTCGGTCGATTCTATTTCCAACAGACGCGTTCCCGTACCTATGTACGTACGTTTAACTCGTGCGCCGGTGTATCTACGGTTTTAAACATTTCCGCGGATATAGCATGCTAAAAGCACACCCATTTAAATCGGCGCACAATAGGGCAGCTTTGCAAGAAACCTGTTTGCCGGTCTGCTACGTCCTGTTCTGCTGCCTATACAATCCCCCTCTCTTCGTTTTGCTCTTTATGCGAGCACGACACTATCTCGATGCGTTTTCCGGCTGCATCCGGCATTGTACATTCCGTCGAATCGTTTACCGAACTCTTATCCATCCCAGTCGTGTTTCTGCGTTCGATGCGAACCTTCATAATTCTTGTTTGCTTTACACGTCGCCACCCTGCTGATAGTTCGAGCAAACGCTCCAGTACTTGAACACGAAAGCTCTTCTGCTGCATTCTCAAGCGGTAACGCCGAGTGATCGACTTAACGGTGGAGGCTTTTCGAGCGTTCTTTTGCGTGATCATTGATCGTTTTACGAATTCTGTTGGTTTGTTTGCTCACATTCTGAGATGTAATGTTGAGAATATTTTTTGGAAATACTGATGCTTTTGTGGTTAGTATACTTCATGGGGAGATTTCAATAGGGTGATGGTACCGAAGGGACATCATTTTGATTATCGTGGGAAAAGATGTTGAATGTTGAGACTTCTACACTTTGTTTCACAGAGCGTGTCGATTAGATTTTCTAAAAAATGGATTTGTTTGTAATTAAACGCGCAATGTCGAAATATAAACATTGTACTGCGTTATATTTAATTAATATGTTGTCCAGTCGCCATCAGTGTCAATTATATTAAAAACAATTAATATTTGGCGGATGTGACGTATCAGCTGCTCGATATTGAGCATTCGATTTTCCCTGAGCTTGATCGTCCTTTCTGTCCACACATTTTCAATGGAATTAGCGTCAGGCAGCTAAGAAGTCCAATCAAGTTTCTTGATCCCATTTTCACGTTTCCACTCCGTTCGTGCATGGCTGCGTTTTCGGGGCATTATCTTCTCATTTTTCAATTCTTATTTTCCCAATTTCGAAGCAGATGGCAGTCCAAACTTCAAAGCATTGTAGTTAAGTGGTCAAGCAATTGATCTCCTAACAAAATTATGAACGTGAACACTCTTGTTGGACTGACTGTGTAATATATATCGTTATTATGATTTCTTTGAATCCCTGTTGAGTTATTCAGCGGAAGGTTGGATGAAAAGTGTCTTGTAGTAGGATTTTCAGGAAGTCGTGGGTACTAAAGATTAAGAAAAGTTTGGTGTGGTTAACAAAGAGTGGGTAACTTCAACAGTAAAGGTACCGGCATTTTACATATTCCTATTCTTACCATAGAAGTTATAATGGGCCCTCGTGGTACATAAGGTATGCAAAGAATTTTTCTCGGTAAAAAATAAACGAAAAAAATGAAAAACAAGAAAATTAGTAATTGGATGGTATAAAGATTTACAGGAACTTAGATGAGCGAACAAAATAAAAATGGATGTACGATGTTAACCCTAGATCACTAACCTTCGTCGATTCGACGACACATTTAATAAGTATGCCATATTTGTTAACGTTATCGTAATAAATAAATACCTATCTTTAATAATAGAAAAAAACATGTTTAAATTTTATTCAAATAATACCCTTTAACCCCTTTTGTAAACACCGTAGTCGAAGAGACGAAGGTTAGTGTTAAGTGTCGAAAAATAAGGTTAGTGATCTAGGGTTAAAGTAAGTTTTGAAAAGAGTTATTTGATCCCGCTTGGTATCCTTCGACATCCCTTTGTGCCTTTGTGGAGTTTAAATAGATTTTCACTGTTTTAACACTTTACCGACCGGTAGTTTTTTAACATCCTACCCCCCTCTGACCGATCACATGGTCACAAATACTTTCTTGATACAGACATCTATTCGAACATTACAAATTCCCGTCACTGAGTCCTTAACACAGATAACCGCAATGATAAATGATAATTTATTAATTGGAGTGGTAACCAATTAATAAGTTAAAAGTTCAAAAGCGTTGGGTCCGAAAAGCCTATTAATAGGCTTCCGGTCGGTTAAGTGTTAAGATTTGAAAAAGTACGTTCCAGCTCATCATCAGCAGTGTTTACTGACACTATAATAATGCCTAAGATATATATTCATTCTATTCTTGATTGTCAATTAAAAAGAAAGCAATTATCCCCTCGTTTCTCAGTAGTTCCTGGGTCTATACTAGCCCCTAGGACCCACTAGGCCCTTGGGGACCAACTAGGCCCTCTGAAGCCCCAGTAGCCCCTGTAATGTTCTGTTTGTCATTGATTGTGAGACTTGGATAAAGCGCTCTCTTGACCCAACTATATATCTACGTTTAGTGTTAATGAATGAGATCTACGAGAAGAGGAATGAGTTCTTATAGTTTTCATGATAGATGTAAAAAATTGAGAAAAAAAAACATTTTCATAGATCAGGAACATTCTCAAAAGATTCAGACAAAGTCACATTGACCACCTCGGTAGACTTATTGTTAGTGATTAATGAACAATTCAATTTTTTTTAGGAAGGTCTCTTCTCCATGGCAGATTGTAAATGCTTCTAGTGGCACAAAATATCAAAACATTGTGTGAAGATTATTTGACAAATAAAATCTCCCTTCATCTACTTTCACGAAACGTATGACTAAAAGCCTTCGCTGCTCGCAAATATGATTCTTCTTTTCTTTTTTGGCCAGCTAGCTATTATTCCGGTACGAGTCACTTTCACGGGACAGTTACCCAATGAAACGTTGGAGCTACTGGGCAATCACTGTGAAACACCTGCTCGCCTGTGTATTCCTCGAACGTATTTAAGTACTTTTGTTTTTCCTCTTAGAACTGACATTGCCAGTTTTGCAAGAGTGAAATATTAATGGAGTATTGTAACCCATAAATATCATTGAAGCAATGAAGTTTTTTTTTAGTTGGATGGTTAGTTATATTGTTAAAAATTTGTGAATAATTTATTCAATACATAAAATCGTTGTTCGTTAGATATTTTTTTTTTTAAATCTTGATACTTCTTGTTGTTGGGAGTTCGCTCTATGTTAAATTTCTGTGCGGACTTCACTGCCATTGTATCTATAATGTTATGGGCAAAAATATTAAGACACATTATAACTGTTTAAAAAAATGCAAATTCTTTAATTGGAGAAGTGTATAAATTGAAAATGCATATAATGTGAAGATATATCGTTATATCATTGGAACATAAGTAGTTGCTTAATTCTATTTTTACAAGGGTTCTAATTGATAGAAACAGAAGTTGATAGGTTGAATACCATGGAGGTTACTGATGATGAGTGGTGTTGAATTTGACACTAGAACTAAACCAGTAAAAATGACTGGGGCACAGTTTTTTATAATAATCCGTAAGACTATAGGAAAGTCATAGAATTAGTATTCTACGTTTATCTAAAAAAACGTAAATCACCGAATCGATCATCTTTTCGACCCCTTGATTCCTCTGATTTCAAAGTAAGTTACTTACTTAATATATTGAAATATGATAGATTTAACGCTGGTAGTTCTAGTGTTAATGAAATCCAGTATTTAACACTAGAACTACCAAACCAGTCAAAATGACTGGTACACAATTTTTTCCAAAAATTCTCCAAGTTTACATAAGAGTCATAGAATAAATATTCTACGTCTATATCAATAAACATAAATCACCCAATCGATCAAATTTTCCTCCGCTTGATTCCCCCTTTTTCAAAGTACTTATTTAATTTATTAAAATATGATAAATTTGAGGCCGGTAGTTCTAGTGTTAAATATTGCTAAGTATATAACTAATTTTTCCGAAAACGCTCATCATCAATATCTCACAAACCCGCTTTGCAACACTAGACCTATCTGAAACTAAATGTTTTTCCTGGTATAATTACCATAAAGTCGAAAGCATAGAGACAACAAGTATTTAACACATCCTCTGCTAAATTTTTCTTGGTTTCATTGTTTCTGAAAGAAGTATCGTCGCAGTGTCAAAATAAAAATATTTCGCAAAAACTACTGCTTAAAAGTACAACTAAATCAGACTGTTTTAAATACATGTAACACTAGATTTGCGATCGCTAAATCTGGTGTATTTATATATATTAAATAAGTACTTTGAAAAAAGTTGGATCAAGCAGAAAAAAATACGATGAGTTAAGTAATTTGTTTATTAGAAGATATATATGAGAGATCTGCTGTATTTCTTCACTATAAACTTGAGAAATATTTTTAACAATGCAGAAACCCGTCGATTCGACGGCTGTCGTAGATCTCGTGTTAAACTCACAATCAGAAGTACTCAGATATTTCAGTTGACTACTTAAAGACTTAGAAAATAAATAAATTCCCATGTGGTGATGATGGAAGGTAATAGGTTAAGTACACGTATTAGTATCGCCATGATGAGCTCGCATTTCTCCTGAAATACTTTTCATTCTTGTACATACTTCCATTGTTGGAAACACCCCTTTCGTCCGGTTTGCAATAACGAATGTAACTAGTCGATCAACCATCGATATTCTTCCATGCCACATGCATCTTTTACTTTGCCATAAATGCCCCACAGTTTGATATCAATGATGATAAACGGGTCTGAGTATCGTGCACTCTTTGTCATAAAATTCTGATGGCTCGATGCATCCATCGATCGTACAACTGCTTAACTCACGTCGTCACGTAACGGAATTTTCTAACGTCAGTTTCTCTCGCGATACCGAACGTTGAAGCTGCTGCTTTGAAGATGTTTCTTGGTTCAATTGCTTTGACGATGATTTTAGAATGTTCGTAGATGGTTTACGTGTTTTATGCAATATGTATGACCATTCGTTTTATAAATATTAGGTTGGTGCAAAAATAATTGCGGTTTCCATTATTAAAAGTTTGAAATATTGATTTGCAGTTAGTTTTCTTGTTACTAAATATCAATATATAGTACCTCTGCAATCTCTGGAGACGATTTGCATGGAATTTTTTCGACAATGGCCTTTAATTCGACATTGTCGATTACAGAAGGACGTCCGCGGCCCTCTTCGTCTGCAAGCGTTTTGTCGCTTTTACGAAATTTGTGAAACCAATGTTGAGCTGTCCACTCAGTCACAGTTCCCTGGCCAAATGCTTTATTAATACTACGAGCAGTTTCCGCAGCTTTAGGTCCCAAATTGTACTCTTACAATAATATCGCTCGAATTTGCTTCTTTTCCACCCTTACTTTTCTGACCTAATATAACCACGTGTGAAGAATCAAAAATAAATGATAAGTATATAGCGAAAGAGCCAACTTCACGCTTTCAAATGGTATGCTATATATATATTTAGTCACAAGAAAAATAACTTCAAATCAATATTTAAAACTTTTAATAATGGAAACCGCAATTATTTTTGCACCAACCTAATAGTAGGGTTTATCCCAGTAGAATTAAGATTTAAGATTTGAAGGATGCAGCTATTTTAAGTATCATCTTTGAACTATATTTGGTTAGTTGAAGTAGATTTTTAGATCTTTGCAGTAGCATGTTGTATATGAAGTGTGGAGAAGCTTGATTAACACTAAACCTACCGACGTTATATCTACTAAAATCTAAATATACTCAATAACGACCTTACACAAAGAGAAGTGGAGAGATAAAGAAGATAATTAATTAACTCATTTTGCTTTTGTAAGATAGAAGTGGAATATTTACTTCATGGCTACTCTATTAATTTAGATCATTTTTAGAAAATATTTTGGTATCGTCTTTTGACCGCCTTGGTAGGTTTAGTGTTAAATAAATATGTTTACGGTTGTTTGTAATGAACTAATTCAGAATTAATTAATTAAGATTCTTTCGCTCCTGGGTCCTTTTTTTACTCAAATCTAGATTTAATTTGATCCAAATTGACACAAATTGTACATAGGAAATAGGTGTTACTCTTAGCAAAGTTATTGCAAAGAAGAAGTAAACAAATTGCGTTTCGGTTGAAGAAAATAGTCTAGCAGTCAAAGACCACCCTAGGGACCTCAGTGCGATTTTTTTTAAAGGAGCGGATGAAGGATAAATTAATATTAATTTGTATTGTTAATAAGTGGTATAATTTTTAACCAATTTAATAGTGACATGAAAATGGATAGTTAAAGAAACTGCTTCGTTGTATGTTGAGCTTAACACTCAACCGAAAATGTTTAATCCCGAATATACGTAAATCCGTGTATATTATCGTGTTATGCTTATGATATACTTCTATACAACATGCAATATACTTCTAATCCGATCATCTTATATTCTACGATACCTAACTCTCTCAGTAAAATATTCATTCTACTCATTTACATGATATTTACAATCCGTTCTGATTTGAAACTTCTACCATCTTTAGTAGTCGATCAATAAATAATATGGTAATCCTCTTATTTTTAATGATATATGGAAATACATTATATTAATTGTACAAAGCTATTAATCATGATTTGCCGATCGTTGAAACGTGAACATTTGCTTTAACAGATAAACATGCGTATTTGCAAGTTTTAAAGTTCTGAAACATTAATTAAATGGGATTTATTTAATCCCATTTAATTCGCGAGTGCCGTGCTCGAACATCGGATTTTCAAGTATGGCTTAAACATGGATTCCTATTTCCACTTGCCAATTGCATTATATCTTTAATTCTCATATTGATGAAAATTATACTGTTTTTCATTTTAAACATTTCATCACTCGCTTGGCTGCGTTGATTTTTTTGTATCATGGAAAATACATTGTTAAAAAATAAATGTTAAATACAAATGATAAACATCATAGATAGAGTTTAGGTAAAACTACATTGTATATGTTGTATGTATAATGTATCTGTAATATGTCTGATTATATTTAACGTTTGTACTTCCACCTTCGAGCATTTCTATTTTTTCGAATTCAAGAAATCGGCATGAAACTGTTACCTAATCAGTTTCTAGCTATTTTGGAAATGATTTTAGTGTTGACAAGCTTCCTCGTTTAACAACTCTTCCAAGTTGATGATTTTAGGTTTTTTTAGGTTGAAGATCATTCGTGTAAAAATTCTTATCAATCTTCTTAAATCCTTTACGATGAGACGAATTACCAGCTTTTCTTTCAGACATCTTTTTATATTTTTATATTTGAATCCCATCCTATCATTTACATTTAAAATTGATCTTAAAACTCAAACTTTAACTATGTGAAACTTCAAATCTATGTCTCCTAGTTTCAAATACCGCCTTATCACGCAACACTTTTATGTTCCAAATTTTTTGCTATACACTACAGTCAATTTGTTTTACTGCAATCTGAAATCGCAGTAAATCGTTAGCCTTTTATGGGCACCTGTTACTTTGAAGTAAAGCAAGATACACCCAAGCTTCTTTAAAATCAAACTTGTAACTTTAGCTCGTAAAAATCATGAAATTCTTTACACTTCAAAATTTAAAATTCAGCTTAAATTCATTATTTAAAATAACATTTTCGTCATTATCTAATTCTGCTATCGTGAAACTGATCTTCAGGTACTCCAAAAATTTGGACCAAAGAGGGTTAAATACATAAAAGCATACAATGTTTCGTTCTTTTCTAACTACAATTTCATAATTTTTCATGTAATTTGTAATGATTGTTCACGAATCTCCAATGCTTTGCGAGACACAATTTAGGAAACGCTGCCTTGCAGATTACCAATAATGTTGTATTACTACTGCAAAGAATATTGTTATTTCCAGCTGTATAAGTGTTATTTCACCCCTTACAATTAATGTAATCATTCTTCTCATACTGAACTATGGCACAAAATTTATTTAACCCTTTGCGGTCCGAATTATTTTCTTAATTTTGTAGTGAGCTAAATAAAAGAAATTTTGCAACATTTCCTATCACTGGTTATTCATTTCTTTTATTGGTGTCAATAGTTATAGGTAGGTACTGACTGATATTTAGATGATATTACAAAATCATTATGAAATCAGAAAGTTGATATTAACTTATCAGAAAATAAAATAAAAAGAAATGCTATGTCGATTACTGCTCGTCATAGAACCGCAAAGGGTTAAAATCTGACTTCTGCGTGCCAATGACAAATATTGTACTCCCATCATACAAATTGCATTTACACAGAGAAAGAAATACCTTTTAACGCTAGATTTACGGACGTCGATCATATACCTATTTTTCTAAAGTGTGCCAATTTGACACATACAAGAAATTGACGTTTCCTAATATAACCAATATATTATAGGTATATATAGTAATCAAATTTTTAATGAGTCAAATTGGCTCCGTAAATCCAGTATTAATATTTCTTGGCAAACATTCATCTTCACTGCTATTTGATATTTTATAAAACAAATAAAATGCCTAGAATTAGTTTGAACAACGAGAAAAGTGATCTCACTCGTCGCACGTCTGGGTGCAATAATTAGCACAGTACCGAGCCGCAAGACGCTCTTATCGGAGAACAAATATTTGATCGCGTGCATAATGTTACTCGGGAAAACCTTGAAGATTTGACCACCGTCAGATCATACTTTGCATGATGTATACCGCGGAGATATATACCATTGAATTCTATTGAAAGGATACACGCGCAACGTGTAATTCGATATGCAGATTAGCAGTAGCATTTCTAGTTCGTTAGAATGAATATAACGTGGATAGACTGGAGGGAAGACGTGCTCCGATCGGTCTCATCAGACTGTTCCGTCTCGACAACTCGAATTATCGGCAGATGACTCCTGGACAGGCGCCAGAATGTCCTTCTTTTGCTCTGCTGCTACGCGTATCGTCGACATTGCTTATACAGGATTTATCGACATTCGTGGAACGAGTTCTAGCTATCGTTTTGCGTATCAGTAATTTCCATTTAGTTTTCTTCCGCTTTTCCATAACGATTTACCGTTCCATTTGGCTCCATTGCACGAGGAGCGCCTCTCTGCGGAAATGTTGAACGAGGGGGAAACTGCTGTAAGTGGCCTGTGGATTTTTATGAATGTACAAGATATTTAAAGCTTGAAAACGTATTGAATGAATCCGTTTAGTGTGAAAATATGTATGAAATAATGAAAGTACGATAATCGTTATAATATTGAGGAAGTGAATTAATTCTCTAGTTATATATCTCTTGTTGTCAGTGGTGAAACAAGAAATTTTTTACTTTTCAGCAAAATTTAATTTTGGCCACTCAGGAAAAAAGCTTATGTACATGCACAATGTAAACTTGAAGATACACTGTTTTAAAGTATTTTAACAGATATTATACCTACAGTGTTTGGACAGTAATGAGGGTCACACGTGACGCGGAAAGTGGAGTAAAAAATATTGAAGTTTCAAAAAAAACTGTTGAATTTCAAATTTTAGTCAAATGCGGTATTTTAAATTTATTTTTATGGCATTAATATTATTAATAATGAGTTTGACTTCCGGAGTAGAGCAGCATTGGATCTTGTGGTCAAGCTGACGATTTGCTAGCATTGCAACTAGCTTTATCAGGGCTTCGAGAAAACTCTGATACTGTAGGTAACTTTTCCTGAATGTCTGCAATATGTAGCATTGATTTATTTAACTCTCATACGCTTCTCAAAGCTAGTAGCACGAAACATTCAGGAGAGATATGTCACCCACATTTGCTTTACACTTGTTAGAGGATTGATGAGTACGTTTTGAACGCCGAATAACTAGAGAATTTTAAGGGACCTACAGGAAAATGTACAAAAAAATAATAGAGGGCGCGAAATGGGCATAGGCGACGCGTTCTACGGGGTAGGCCCCAGTGTTGTAACAGTAATCGAGAAGCGTAGTTCGTTTATTCACATGTACAATTAGTTTAAGTTAAATAAACCATTTATATATAGTAGAGGGTTCATAGTGTGTGGATCACTCAATACTAAAAAATTCCTCAAGAAATTCTGTCAACGCTATAAATAATATTATTTCCAATCTAGCACACTATATTTCACTAAAATTAAATCAATATAAAATAAATTTAAAAAAGCATCAACTCTAGATCTACAGAAGCTGTTAAATTGATGGATTCTTCTATTTTTACGGACAATTCTTAAGTTTATAGAGAAGTAGATATTCCACATGTATCTTATAATACACAAATTACCTAACCGATCATTTTCTTGCCGGTTGGTCCCTCTTTTTTAAAGTACTTATTTAATACATTTGAGTATAACAAATTTAACGCACGTAAAGATAGTGTTAAATATTATATAGTATCTGGAATCGTAGAGTAGATGAAATTGACACTTTTTAGTAGGTTTTGAATTCTCAAGGCTATGGTTTATTAGCAGATTATAAATAGATCACGAGAAATTTTGGGGATTTTCACGAATTCTGTTTATTGTTACTTGGAATGAAATAATTTAATGGTAAATTTGAAAATTGCAAATCTTTAACACTAGATCTATCAAGGGGGTCAAAATGACTTATACAAATTTTTTTAAAAATGTTTCTGAGACTTTCAAGGCTGTATCCTGTTTAATTTCCTACATTTACTTTGTAAACCTTGAATCATTTTTTTTTCTTGCGTATTTTGTTCTCTTTCATCTAAAATAATTTTCTAGTATCTGTAAATATACTGAATTAATAGTCGGTAGTTCCAGTGTTAAAAAGATAATTGCCTGAAGCTTTTGTCTGCTACTGTAAGTACATACAAAAAAGGTATGTAAAGTATCATCGTTATTACCATTCTAAAAAATCTAAAATTGTGATTGAATTCAACTTGAATTTTTTTAGCCGAGTATTTTCATCGCTCTTACAGCATCGCTCAAAATTTAAGCTCGCAATCGTTTCGAGTGAA
This sequence comes from Cerceris rybyensis, assembly GCA_910591515.1. Taxonomy (NCBI): domain Eukaryota; kingdom Metazoa; phylum Arthropoda; class Insecta; order Hymenoptera; family Crabronidae; genus Cerceris; species Cerceris rybyensis. Next base: position 14,402,352 of record OU342795.1, read on the forward strand.
AAATCGTGTCGGCTGGCTGAACAAATCGTATTATCGTGAAAACTAGCGTACGGATCGTGATATGTGTGTGCATTCACGTAGATGCACGTTTAACTTGGTACTGGTGTAACAAGCAGAAATCCAATGTTGCCCACGTGGTACTATCGATTATCGAATTTCAAAATTCATACAGTATGTTGGCCGATGGTGGTGCGATTTTACGCAAAAGCAAATATATTGTTACAAGGGTGGTGTATTTAGTATTAATCTTTATTTAAATTTGATTAAAAGGATAGTATGGAAATTCCGCAGGCAGAATTGGATTGTTTCATGTGTTATGTATATAATGGGACGATACCACGTTATATTTTAGGAGAAAAGCCTGAAATTTGGTTTATAAATGGTTAATATGAATGGAAAATGTAGTATGCAGTAAATGATAGAAACGATACTTTTCTGTGTTTAAAAAATTAATGTGTTCGTGTACCCCACGCCTTTGTGCATTTTACACTTTCAGTTTTCATTGTTGTATGTGCGTGGGGTTAGTGATGGTTTCCGAATCGTGCGAAGTTTTATATAGTTTCGAAAATAAAAGAGATATGGATATAAGATGCGAAGTCGTTGAAAAGAGTTGAGTGAGATTGTCGTGTAAGAATTTCTTTGAATTAATTAATAAATTATTTGTTTTGCTGCAGTCATTTTCCTACATATATTAATAGATATTTAATGCTAATTACTAATCAAAATGTATACGTTACCCGTATTGCCATTCCAGCTGGCCTTAACCTGTTAAGAGCGTGTTTGATACGGGTGATAAAGGTTGGGCAAAGGATACGTTAGCTCATACAGCGCGATTTCTAAAATTATGCAATGTCAGGTCAATCCCCTCGTCTTTATTAACAAAGAAATTATTAGAATTATTAAAACAAACAAAATGATTATCTTTTAGAATGATACATAAATATATGATGTCATGTGATAAAAATGATAGAAATGAAAGCAATGTTCATCAGTGTCAGTTGATTTCTTGGAAGACGTATTATTTTTACAAATAACATTAAACAACTTGTTCAACATAATAATTTTCTACGAAAGTATTACACGATCTTGGTAAGGGGTCTACCTTACTAATTTCTTATGCATCCCAAACTTTATATATTAATCTTTATCTGCTCGTAACAAAAAATCACAATAAAGTCCTTACGATCTTTTATGACTCGTAGTCTATTTTCTGTTAAAAACGAAGTTTTCTTTTGCTTTCTCTTTGTAATAACTTTGTTATTAAGAGTAATATATGTAAACTGTGTACAATTTGTTTCGATTTCGGTGAAATTAACACTAGATCTACGGAAGCCGTAAAATTGACGGATTCCTACTTTTTTAGAAATAGCATTTCATATGTATCTAATAATATACAAATTACTTAACTGATCATCTCGTTTTTCGGTTGACCTTTCTTCTTTCAAAGCTTTTATTTAATATATTTAAGTACACAGGTCCACAAAAAATAAAAGTTGTCTGTGCTGGGTGTTGGACAGAGATTTTCCGACGTATTTTTTACCGCTGAAAAAAAAAACGATAAAACCCACGATTTTGGAGTTTGACCCCCAATTTTGACTTCAGATTCGTGTTCAGCGGTAAAAAATACGTCGGAAAATCTCTGTCCAACACCCAGCACAGACCACTTTTTTTTTGTGCACCTGTGGTATCATATAACAGATTTTTAGCCCGTGAATCTAGTAATAAATCTCTGTTTGGGATAGAGAATACATCAGGGACGAATGAAGGTTAAAGTGTTTGATGATTTTAATGTTAATATCTTTTTCACTTGGAATTAATTGTGAAATTGATCTTTATTATGGAAAAGAGAGAATTTCTATTTCGAAATTTACGATAAAATGTCTAATTGTAAGATTCAGTATTTAAATTCTTACCACCATTAAAGTTTATGGTTGGCTATTCCTCGAGCACGGTGCATGCGTGCATACTTCTTCTTTCTTTGCGTGCATGGGATGTTAGGTGTAAAGCATGGGATCAGTTTGTCACGTGTGTTCGTGACATTGCTTTTACGTGTGCAATAAATGCACATCGCTTCGTGCATCGAAATGCAGTCGTAAAGCATTTTCATTAAGGCAAGCGAATTTCGAGTTATTTGTTAAAGCACTGAATATTTATTCGTGCGGATTATTATTAACAATTGTCATTATTCATTCATAAATATTTAATCATGTTTAAATAATGCTTAAGCCGGAATGACGCCAAACATGCCCCAGTTGTTATGCATATTTCCCTACTAATCTGATAAACTAGACGACCACGAGGAATTATAATTGCAGGAGGCGATAGAGCAGACATTTTTCTTGAGAAAATTATGATATAAAATAATAACACAATGTTTTGTTTTCGACTGAGAAATTAAAATATTTCAAGTATACCATCAGTGATTCCTAGCGCAACCATCACACCTCCATATATTAGGGGGAGCGGAAAGTAAAGACGTTTTTTTACATTAAATCCAAACAAATAAATTTGTAACAACTTTTTATTTTCAACGAATGATGTAATCACTTTCATTATGAACAACATTTCGTTATTTAATGTACAAATTTTCAATACTGGATTGATAAAAATCAATTACTTTCCGGTCCCCCAATAGTACAGTTTGCTCTACAAGTATATGTTTATTCTTCATAAACTGTTTTATGACTTTATAATTTATTATGTACATATATCGATCCGTACAAATATATTTTATATCCATTAGTTACTTTTATACAACAATGCTATATTAAGCAAAGTGTCTTTAGTTGAAATATGTGATCATATAAATCAACAATATTGTTCAATTGCATTTACAATTTTGAGACAAATTCTACGAATAGCAGGAGATATTATTTAGACTCGACTAACCAAGAAATACTATAATTGCGGTGTGTTGTCAAAACATGCTTAACGGTCCTCGGTGATCGCACTCTGCAGGTGTCCTCGTTGATCCTCTAATAATGACAAGTCGTTTCGATGCTCGCCTCGCTATCAGTTTGCCCCCGACCACCGACGAGTAATCAGCGCTCCGTGATCGAGTTTAAATATTGTTACCTACAAGTATTTACGTGTATAATACTTTCATGGACAAGATATGCAATCAGCATTTACTCCTCTTTCTGTGGGCTGCTTGCTAGTTCATCTTTACAGTGGTATTAACCTTCACTTAGTGGTCGCTCGTCTGCTCTCAACCCCCAAAGTACTTCTACCGTTGCCATTGTATCTACTCTCACCCATCGCACAGTGTGTAATTTTAGGGTTCTAGCTGGATATAACTATTTTTTGAAAGAAATTATGGCTTTCGTTACTTTTACTGACTTTTCTACTAGTAGACAACATATTGTGTAATAATAAAAAATCAGTGTAATAAACGGTACACTTTGTCAAAACTTAAATAACTTTCCGAAGGAAAGCCGTAATCCCGCGACCGCGCGGAATAAAACAATAAAAAAGTAACAGATGTCATCATTTGTCTGAAGCGGCACTTTGCATGTTCAATTGTTATACTTTTAGCTTTAGGCATACAAAATTGCAAAAGTGTAATAAATAGTAATATATGTTAAAAGTCTACATACATTTCAGAACGGAACTTAAATTACATGTTAATTGTTAAAGCGGATTAAAATGTTAATGAAAGGCCGTTTAGAAAAATAAAAAATTGTAAACATATCCCAAATAAGTGGAGATAACAATACATATACGCAAATTCCATTCTAACCTTTCGTTACAAAACAATTGACGAAAATGTCTAGGGCATGATGGGAGCGTGTAAAAGCAATCTGCGGAAAGTATAACTTTGAGGCCTGTTAATTAACTATTGCAGATTATTTTTTCAAATAATTTTTACATTTTCTGTTTCTATGGACATTCTACTATCAATTTCCAATAAAATTTTATACATCTGGACCATTACGAAAATTGACTTTTGTCCAGCTAGAACCCTAAAATTACACACTGTGCGACGGTTTAATGATCAATCGTTATAGTTTGTTGTACGTGTTAGTCTCCTTGAGGAAGCTTATGGTATTTCTTATGTGGTCCTGTGTTGTGAGACCTGTGTCTGGTTTTATACCATATTTTTGTCTTTGGAATTCGGTACTATTGCATTGGTATAGTACGTTATCTGTTGTGAGGATTTCGTTGGAACAGTACGTGCAGTATGGTTGATCTGTTTTTTAATGAGGTATTCGTGTGTTATTTTTGTGTGCCCTGCCCTTATTTTATTTTTCCTTCCTATTTAGGTTTTGAGTGGGAATTTGTTGATACAAATTGTGTATTAAGCTTACACATAATACTGTATTATGTGTCTATATAACATAATACTGGCAGTAATTTGTGTCTTGCGGAGCTACTTTAATTTCTCAGCCGAAAATGATACTGGTATTGCAAATTTCGATTACGGGTTCCGTAAGAAAAATATCTGCTCCATCGTGTCCCCCTTCTCCAATTAGAGCAAAGGTCGTTCTGCCAAAGCGGAAACACATTTGAAACAAGTATAAACGCTTGGCAGCCATGCAAAAACTTTTTCGATAATTTGTATAATTAGTAACATTATTGTGCACAAATTAACTTCAATGGTGAAACATCAAATTGGGTCTATGGTGGGTTTGGAGTTAACGGCTTAGCCTCCCAATTAGTGCAGCCGATTTCATCTCGATTGTTCCACCCTCGATTGAACCCACTTAAACCCTTGTTCTACGATTTCTGTCTCGACTGTATATGGAATAGTACAGTTGAACACTAAATTGGAGAAATACAAATTTAATATTAATAATTTTATAATTAAATCGTACTCCACTAATTTTGTAAATTCAACATTGTTTTAGAAGGTCTGAAGTTTTATTGTGCAATTCTTTGCGTTACGAGTTTCATTGTTGTTATTGAAAAGAAAATTGTTTTTGTACGTTCTAGTCGAAGTAGTTGTAGCAATTTTTCTTTGCTTTATAATAACGTGTAGCACACGAGACACGGTAAATGGAATAGAGAATTTTCAAGTTTTCCAAAAACTATTAATTCGAAAATACATACTAGTAGGTCAGAATACGTTGAAATTAGTTTTATGCGATTAATACTGCGTTAACTTAAATTGCTATGTCGAAAATCAGTGATAGATTATTATTCCACCAATTAATTCTGAGTTATCGCGCGTTCGATCACAAAAGAAATCATAAGGTAAAGGGTTGAAGCCTAAAAACCAAAGGGAAAAGCAGAGAATGCGCATTTCTCCTCTTATCTTACAAATTATGAAGTCTTTCAAGTACCATTATTTTGTTCCGAATACTTTTCATTATTTTCGATTTTCTTATCAATGATTCTATGATAACTTTGATTTACGGTTTATATTCCCAAGACGGCAATATAGTTTCGTACTACCTTGCTTATGTGCAACACCAAACCAGACGTGGACAAACTCGGTTTTCCTAGAGAGTTTCGCATATTTGCACAGGTTCTCCACTGCGGTGATTGTGTACCATCTGCTAATGTAAACTGCGTGCGCAACCATGGGATTTGCCCATAGCGCACTGACCATGCAAAGGAAGGTGAAAATGCGTAGGATGTAAAAATTCGAAGAAGAGCGTACCACTTTTTTGAGATTGATGTTTGTTCAAGATAAATTAAAGTAATAGTTGAACCCCTTGAAGCGTAAAAGGGAGTAAAACCTATGGAAAGCTTCCTTTATATGTGAAACTTTGTATAAATTAATTGATTCTTAAACATTTGCCACCTACTAGTTTTCTTTTTAATAACATGAAACATTTGTAAATAATGGAAAGTTAATTCTAAAGCCAGTTGGAGAATTTTGTTTTCTGCAGTTTTTTAAATTTGAACTGTTTGTCTCTCGGGTTTATTGCCATTTTCGTGGATTACTTTTTTTGTGTTTTTTTTCAGTATTTATAAAAATTGTCACGTTAGAATCTCTTTGTACTGTCACTCGCTTAACAGGAATGATTTCGTTTGTGCATCAATACTGGGCTCTTATAGTGTATATTTATAATAGATAGCAATAGATAATAATTGGCTTAGTTTTTTCGTGAGCTTAGTGGAATATCACGTATAAAATTAATATGTTAACAGCGTGGGCCCAAAATCATTTTTTCAGTTTGTTGTCAGTTAACCAGTTAACTGCGTTCGACGTGTATACACGTCAATCCAAAGTTCTACCGCGTAGCCTTTGTAATACTGAATTGTCAATTTCTTATGGACTAAAAAAGTAATTTTTCTACACTTTGATTTCCTTTTTTCCTAAAATTGATAACAGAAACATTTGTTCTGTATTCGGCGAATATACACGTCATTGCTCGATTTTAAGTCCGCATCCGGTGAGGTATTCATACAACTAAATTCCGCAGTTAATTGGTTAATTAATGTAATAATATTTTCTCCGGCTTCGATCGTTTACAATTCCCTGTAAATCGTAAGTTTCAAGCGAAATTACAATAGCAGTTTATTGACAGTAATTGTAAAATTTTATCCTCGTCATAAACGATAATTCGCTGTTCTTTAAACTTCCAATGATATTATCCAACAATTAATTCTTGCACTTGTTTATTGACGTTTCCAAATATTTGTCACTTCTCTGATTTCTGTATATAAATAATGTATCGTTAAATGTGCTCTTCCCTTTGTCATCTGGAGCTTGCGTCTGTAATTTCAATTATCCTCGAACAGTTCCTGCCAGTTTCCATCGAGTGTCCTCGACAGTCGCAAGTCACAAGTTCTCCATGTCATTGCAATGTTACGGTTCTGTTTGGTATCTGCCAGCGATACGGTAATCGCAATTATATCTGGGATTTATTGGTTCAAGTCGGCAAAGTAGTTTTGAATTTTATTGTGCTTCTACTTCTGACAAGTGTCCTCTCATCTGCAGTGACGCGCTTGATTTTAACGTAATTTATGTCTGATTTTAAGAGTGTCCAATTCATTGTGTCAAATTAGTGTTACTTCAACCGTTCGTCTGCCAGAGATCATTAAAAAAAATCTTGTATAATATTTCTGTCCCATTAATGCTACAATAGTTACGGTGTTAAATTTATTCACCTATTTATTTATTAACAGTAGACCCTTGATAATTATAACTAAACCGTAGGCTCAAATAAATTTTAATAATAGCACCGGTGAAGAAAAAATAGATGAGTATGATAATCTGACGGGATTAAAAATAGACTTAACAAAAAAAAATTATTTTTTTTGCTTTAATTATAGGAAATTTATTTGCTATATTATCTCTCAGTGGAGTCTTTGCATTTTTTATGGAAAGCTACGTAAAGTTGGAAGGCTCCTTTGTACCCTTGCGGAGTTTAACCTCTTCACGCCCTTGGCCACATATGTGGACGTTTAGTTTGTTCTAATTATAATCATTATCAATAAAGAGATGACAAATTTTATAATAACTTGTTCACTACAGAATCTCTCACAAGGGAACATACCGAGGTGTCCCCCTCCGATTTTGATGAAATTTGGCACAGTTGTTCAGTACGCGAGAATAATCGATACGTATTTTTTTATATCTGCTAAGTCGCACGTTTAGGGGGTGAAACCACCCTTCAAAGTTTCGGATTTTTTTATTTTTTTGCTTATAACTTTGAAACGGTTAATGATAGACATTTTTGATAAATGTACGAAATATTTTTTTTTTCGTCTACTAAAGGCCTGCGGAACTTTAAATTTGATTTAACGATTTTTTATTAATTTTTTATTAAAAAATAACGTGTTTTTCGTTATATCTTTAAAGTTTACGATCCGATTTTAACCAAACTTTTTTTAAATGGTAGAGAAATCAAAAATAAAAGTTACGTGTTTTTGCGTTTTTCCATAATCTACTCTGGAGTCGTCAAATTAACCCTTTTCTTTTTTAGGGTTTTGGCACTTTACGTTACTATATCTGATCAACGAATGATGATGGGAAAAAAGTATTATGCAACAAATACTTCCTTTCTCATCTACTATATTATTGTTTTTGTAAAAAATCAAAATTTGAAAATTTTTTGTTTTGCTTTATAATATTTAGGCTGCGCACATCCGCCAAGACGCGTCAATCACAAACTATCGTAGATATCATAAAATTTCATAAGGGAAAGTTTCATGGATTTTTACATATAAAAAGAATATATTTATAATTTATTTAAATCACAATTTATTTATAACAAAAAAATAATTTAATTTATTAATTTAATATACATAAACTATTATGGTTTCTATGGAACATATAGTCCACAAAAATGGTACTCCACGAAGAAATGTTCAAAACAAAGTGATTTTTTACACCACGCACATGTTATAATGGCAGGTTGTGTTCCATAAATTTACTTTTTGTCGTTAACCATTTACGTTATATACAAAACAGCACACATGATTAATTTAGTTTAGTTAGGGTTCATTTAGGTAAGATTAATATCAAATAAAGATAATAGAGATAACAAGAATTAATAAAGAATGGCAGAGAAGAATATCATTTTTGCGAACTATATGTTTCATAGAAGCTGTAATAGTATATGTGTATTAAATTCATAAATTAAATTATTTTTTTTGTTATAAATAAATTGTGATTTAAATAAATTATAAATATATTATTTTATATGTAAAAATCCATGAAACTTTCCCTTATGAAATTTTATGATATCTACGATAGTTTGTGATTGACGCGTCCTGGCGGATGTGCGCAGCCTAAATATTATAAAGCAAAACAAAAAATTTTCAAATTTTGATTTTTTACAAAAACAATAATATAGTAGATGAGAAGATAAGTATTTGTTGCATAATACATTTTTCCCATCATCATTCGTTGATCAGATATAGTAACGTAAAGTGCCAAAACCCTAAAAAAGAAAAGGGTTAATTTCACGACTCCAGAGTAGATTATGGAAAAACGCAAAAACACGTAACTTTTATTTTTGATTTCTCTACCATTTAAAAAAAGTTTGGTTAAAATCGGATCGTAAACTTTAAAGATATAACGAAAAACACGTTATTTTTTAATAAAAAATTAACAAAAAATCGTTAAATCAAATTTAAAGTTCCGCAGGCCTTTAGTAGACGAAAAAAAAAATATTTCGTACATTTATCAAAAATGTCTATCATTAACCGTTTCAAAGTTATAAGCAAAAAAATAAAAAAATCCGAAACTTTGAAGGGTGGTTTCACCCCCTAAACGTGCGACTCAGCAGATATAAAAAAATACGTATCGATTATTCTCGCGTACTGAACAACTGTGCCAAATTTCATCAAAATCGGAGGGGGACACCTCGGTATGTTCCCTTGTCAGTACCTAAGTGAAGTAAAAATTGTATGATTTGGCTGCACTGATAATGCCGTTTTCGATGTACAGATAGAAACATAAAAAAAAACGTGAAGTAATAAATCATTCCTGAAGAGGTTAAATAGATTTACATTGTTTTAAGATTTGAAAAAGTATGTTTCAGCTCATTGTCAGAAGTGCCTGCTATATTTATTCTTTTCTTGATTGTCAATTAAAAAGGAAGTTATTAGCCCCTCGTTTCTCAGTACTTCCTGGGTCTATACTAGCCCCTAGGACCACTAGGCCCTTGGGGACCTATTACCCCCCTGAGGCCCCAGTAGCCTTTCTGAAGTTCTGTTTGTCACCGAGCCTTGGATAAAACGCTCTCTTCACTCAACTATATACGTACTAACGAGGTACTATATGTCATATGATTTTACAAAAGTGATGATGTCAATTACTTTGTTTCAAATCCACTGATATTTAATTACAAGTTGCACTGCTTGTGAACTTCCTTTCCTAATAATTTATTTCTTAATTGAGCAATAATCGCAATATTCTTCATATCGCAGTAGTAAACTTAATTCGCAGTATTGTAGAGAAAATATAAGCCTTTGAAAAGATTTCAATGTTTCCCTTAGGGACAATGCACCATTGCGGATGCTTGAACGTACAAATTCTTCGAGATTATCCCGCGTGGTTCTCTCTGTTCGAAATGAATCATACGATGTGAATCATCGTCTGGTCTTGGGCGAATCTTGGACTTCGATCTAAACATGCTTCTGAGTACCGTATAAATGTTGATGCAACTACATACAGAGATATGTTATTATCTATTATCAAAACTGATGTTAATATTGAAACGCAAGCGGAAGTCACTTTTCTGTGGCAAAGAAAGATTGCAACTTTGTTTATTTTTCTTTGTTGAAAGTTGTAGTTCTAATTGTTAGTAAAGTCGTAGGAATCATTCCGGAAAATAAAAATACTAATGTATAGTATTATATATCATGTTAAATTTAAACGAAGACATAGTGACAATATTAATATATTATTATAATTTATTCTCCGAAATCAGTGAAATAATCGACAGGTTTAAATTTAAGAGAACATTATTATATATTGTAAAAAAATAACTCATAAATTCTAACAATAAGCATAAGGAAAATAAATAATTTGAAGAACTCTGCAGATTAGTTTGAAAAAATTCCTATCAATTAACTTTTTCAGTAAAACTACTAGAATGGATAATAATTTTTAAATCGTAGACGTTTTTTAAGAAAAAGCAAATTCTATTATTCAAAGGTAGAAGACATTGACAAGAAGAATGTTGCTTTTGCTGCTCATATGATGCAATGAATTTAAATGACACTTGATAAAATATTGTTGTAACATATTTAAAGACTATTTTCTAAAGAATTCAGTAGTATTTTTTTTAATAATCGTGCCACCAGTTTTTTACATATATTACCTTCTTACGAGATATTACGAAAGTAATCATTTGCAAATTAACTTATTTCTTTCATTTCGAGGTATCTTTAAGAAATGCAAAACAAATTTTAAAGTAATAACTATAATTCATATCTGAATGAGGTATTGTCGATGATAGGGAGAGTAATAATTTATTTTGAGTTATTGACTGTAATTATAATTCACGCCCTTGCCTTAAAGTAGAGCGCGCACGCAACTTTCACACGCATCAAAATTCCCTGCATTCTTCGAGCAGCCGGCATTCCGCAATTTCTAACTCTGTGCATGTAAGTTACTCCTTCTGGAGACTAATTAAGCCGTCCTCACATAAAGCTCATCTCGTGTTAACATCGCATTTCTCATGATGCCACACGACCAAGAAATTTCTTTCATGAATCACTGTGAACATTTTATGACTTACGCTGTTCAAGTAATACGTGATAATAGTAGAAGTTAAATTCGCTCTAAGAAATTAAAAATTGCTATTTTTCTTACTGTGATTGCTGTAAACTTATTAAATTGAAATAGTACTATAATTTTTCCTTCGATTTTATGTCAATTACGTCTGTGATAATGTAATAACAAAAGTATGTACAGCAGATAAATATGTCAAAAACTAAAATTTTTTTACAATGTTACAATGTTTTACGATGTTCAAAATGTTTTTATAATTATATTTGGGTAAATTTTAAACAACATTTTGCTGTGGGTTTTAGTTTTGAAATATTTAATTACTTAATTTCATTATATAATTCGATTAATCATATTTTATTACTAAATTAATAAAATAATATTACTTGCTAAATCGGTTGCATTGATATTTCATGGAAAGTATTCATATCAGTAAAAATAGGGTTTCCAACATGGTAAATTAAGTTTTGCATCTCTGATTCATGAACACCATAAATATTCCAGTGTTTGCAATAAATCGATTACCGTTTCTGTTTATAATCGGTACAAATTTATTTCCGAATCAACTCGTTATATCAACGACGATAATTATAGCTAACTGTTATCTATTCTTACTGTCCCATGATGTATTATTATTTTTGTGCCTCTCGGTTTGAACACGTCCTTAATCGTTTCGCTGACAGTCGCTGGTTGGAAATAACTAACAGCTGACAGTAAGCCAGATGGAAAGTTGTAGACAATTTTGTATGCGGAAATTCTTAACGGATTCGCTAACATCTAGCGGATCTATACCGCAGATAATAAATTATTTTTTAAGGTTTACCATACGTTGTTTTTCACGAAGAATTGTAATTACAGAACCGCAATGAAAGTTATTTGGCATGGTAAATGGTAATTGTACGGTAGATATTGTTTATGGAACTTGTTTTCAATTTTTCTCTTTCAAAAATAAAACCACAGGAGTATTATTATTTCTGTCGAAACTTCATTACAAATCACATTTGCGACATGTATGATAATGAAATCAAAAGAATAAAACCATTAATCTGGAAATAACGCTCTGAAGTAATTGTCGGAATTTGAAAATAAAATTGAAACACTTTGCGCTAAGTAATTAAACACACATGACGAAATATATTAATTAAATGCAATAAAGTTCTATATAATTGAGGCCTTCTGTCATGTTACAAACCTTTTGCACATAGTTAAATCAATAAAAACAAAAGAAAAAATGATATAATAAAATTTCGAAATGTACCAGGGCTGTATTGTTGTTTGGATTAGGTCAAGAATTAATAAACTGTGTAAAAGTGAACCGTGAGAACAGGATATCCAATTTTAACCCTCGCTGGCTCCTTTGGATGAAATTTCACCCTCAATGAATTTTCTTCCAATATTGTTCAGCTGGAATCCTTGTAGTTATTCATGTTGTATTCAGTGGAACATTAGTAAAAAAAGGTTCAATTTACAAACTTTACTTTTCCGTCTCTGAACTAGAATAATTTTATATTTGTAATTATTCACATATATCTTTTACGCTACAATTATTTGGATGTCTCTTAAAATGACAGAAGTAATATCTACGTTAATATGCTCTCAAAATACCTCGACTTTTAGCTTTAGATTGCCGTTTATTACGAAATTGGAACTGAAGAAGGTTCACTAAAAATATTTAATCAGAACTATTGGATCTAATAAGTCGAAGTCGATCAGTAATTAAAATTTTCATTTTTTAATTGTATGAATATGGAAAGGGAAATGGATATAATTAATCCACATGCATTTCTATTTAAACTCTGATGATTATGATCTATGAATTCTATATTTTTCTTAATTCTATACGCACATTTTTAACACTAGAAATATCCAGCCAATCAAAATGACTGGTTCCGAATTTTTTCCAGAAGTTCTCCTTTATAGGAGAGTTATGAAGCCAATATTCTACATTGATTTTATAAAATACAAATTACTGAGTCGATCATGGTTCTCACCTCTTGATTGCTCTTTTTTGAAAGTACTTATTCAATATATTGAAGTACTATATAATAGATTTAATGTCGATAGTTCTAGTGAAAATATCAAATTATAGAATGAGAACTGCACGAGACAGGGCACAAACAGATTTATTTATGTCATCTTGTTCATTCGTTTCATGGAAACTTGATTAAAATCATCTAACAATTAATCGGGGTGTGTTTCTGTCCTATTAATATTGCGTTAAGTTACAAACTATATTAGAACTCAGAGAAATATTGTTATTCCAACAATTAATTCTAACTTATTGCACATTCAGTCGCAAAAGAAATGATGCGGCAAGAGATTAATAATAACATAGTCTAAGATAAATTTCCCCGATGATTTAACACTAGATCTACCAAGGGATTAAAATGATTTGAACAGAATTTTTTAAAAATCCCTCTAAAATTTGAAAGGCTGTAAGTATTCTGTTTAATTTTCTACATCTACCTCGTAAACTTTAAGAGATTGAATTGATTTAGTTTCTTGCGCATTTTGTTCTCTTTCGTCTAAAGTATTTATCTAGCAACACTAGTTTTTTTTATCTCTAATCTTTTATCTTTTTTATCTTTAATTATACTGAAGTGAGTCAATTTGATTCATACAGGAAATTGAAGTAACTTGCAAAGGAAATAATTCCAAATCAATTTAAATGAAAGATTCATTATTAAAAAATTAACCAACCAAAATATTATATATACAGTAATCAAATTTTGAATGAGCCAAATTGACTCCGTAAATCTAGTGTTAAATATACCGAAACAATAGTCGGTAGTTCTAGTGTTAAGTGACTAATTGCTTCAAATATTACTCTAACTTCAAAACAACAAAATAATGGTTGCCATGGAAGTTGTGAAGAAACGATAGATCAGACAGAATGATAAAAATCTTTTCGATACATTCAAACGAACCGGAAGCGAGTAATGTACTCTTGGTGCATCACTTCGTGGTTGCACACTGAGTTTGATGATGTCGGTAGCATGAAAGGGACTCGTACTCCACGATCCGACTGTCGTCGACCGAGAGAAATGTTCCGTGTCGTTATCGTCTCCCCTTTCCTTTCTCATCGCGTATAGAGGACAAACCAGAGGTAGAGAAGAGAGAAGAAAGACGGAAAGGTAAAGAGAAAAAGAGAAGAGAGGACAAAGAAGGTAGAGATAGAGAGGAAGGTAAACATGGAAGAGGAAGAGAGAGAGGAATAAAGAGAATACGATCTCTATTCACGTCCAGCCTCCCAACTTTCCAGACGACAAAAGTTTATGAAATTTCTCGAAAGCTTGGCCTATACCACGGACAACGTGACGCTACGGGGAGAGCTTTTTGAGCTTCCATTGGGCCACCGGAATATCTTAGAGAGAACGTAGATACCTCGTCTCCCCCATCGTTTAAGATACCACGATGCTTTTGTCTTGGGGTACCGTTCACTTTGTACTTTCTTTAATAACTATAACTGAACGTTATACGGCAGTTTACCTAATTCGACAGCTCGACCTTCCCTTCAAGTTTAACCCTTTGCGCTACTTGCATTTCTTGCGCCTGTTGGTAGTCTACTCCACGGACTTTTAGGTAATATTTTGTAATCACAATACTTTGAAAAAAATGCTGCAGTTTTTAGAAAAATGATTTTTTATTAACGAGAATTAACTCAAAAACTTATTTAACTTCAATGTATCTTAAAATAAATTCAGATTTAAAATATGTATACAATTTGGTTGACATTTTTTTTTATAACATAAACGGCAAAAAAACATTTTGATGAAATTTTATTACTTAAATATTGATTAATAATATAAAATTTTTTAAAATATTAGGTTAAGTTAATTTAGCAATATAATAATTTATTTCTTATAAACTTTGCTTGTATGATAATTCAAGAAACAGTCGCCTACATGTAGACCGGGTTTTCTTGTACATGTATCAGAATAGAAAGTTGCTCTTTTTTTTCCAGGACCACCAGAAGTTGAACAAACCATACATATTTTGGTCCGTTTAGGGTCACTTCTAATTAGTAATAATTAGAAAATAAAATGTTACCAGTAGTGCTGGTAGTTGGAGTAGATCGTCTTTGCTTCTTATGACAGCCAGACTGGTATAGTCCGACAATTTAAAGATGGCTAGGTAAAATAATGTGGGTCCCATTCGCGCAGGGGATATCCATGACGCATTTATTGAGCTAAATAAGTAGAAACACGAGAATGCTACGACTATGTTTAGTGTTTATTTTAGCAGACTGGGTTTGAGGATCTTAAAAACAAAATCATGGAAATAGGCGATTGAAAATGAAAGGTTCCGCCGCTCCCTAGCCATCTTTCAGTTGTCGGACTGTAGTTGGAGCGCAAAGGGTTAACTGTGCGTGATCATAAGTTTAAAGTCAGAGATTAGGAATATTTCACTAAGAAATTCTGCTGATTATCTGAGAAGCGAGCTTTCCGAGTAAAGGAGTTAGCTCTTTATGACACCTGTGCGGCAATTTATCTTTATGTACTGTTTGAAGAGAAGATGCCCTCGTTACTTTCGTTACTTTTAGAGCTGCAGCGACAAAATATCTCATATTTTCGAAATTGCTGGTAATAAAATACGTAGTATAGTGGATATGGGGTTCGAATTTCGGACTCATATTTGGCGGTCATGATTAAGTCGACATAGGTAATGGGAAAAAACTAATTACATATATACAGTGCCCATTAACATTAAACCTACTAAGCCGGTCAGAAGACTGGTACCAATTTTTTCCTGAAAATTATTTAAATTGATAAGCTAGTCGTGGAGTAAAGAGTCCACTTCTATCTTATAAAATGTAAATTAGTTAATTAATAATATTTTCCATCTCTCCATTTCTCTTCTTCTACAGTGTTTATTAAGTGCATCTAACTTTTGTAGGTATAACTTCGGTTTTACAATTTGTGTTAAATGTATTATATTTCTTTGATTCCAATAAGTATCTAAAAAAGTATTATAAACATATAGACAAATCCTTATTTTGTGAATTTTCCTTTCATATACGTGTTATGTTCCAATAGAAAATATATGTAATTAACAATTTTTTAAATACCTTCTCAAAAACCACAACAATAGTACATGTGTGTACATGTCCTTATAGATATTTCTACGTTGGATTATAATTCTACAAATGTAAACCCTTGCCTTACGATTTCTATTTTGATATCCTTTGTAATAAGTCCAAATTAACTGCTGCGATGAAAATTCCTCTTTGATTCCTGACATTTGCTACAATCGATTGGAATATTAGCCCTTTGCGGTCCGAATTATCTCGTTAGTTTTGGTAGCGAGCTAAATAAAATTAATGTTACAATATTTTCTATTACTGGTTATTCCTTTTTTTTTTTTAATGATATTAATAACTGTAGGTATTGACGGGCATTTAGGTGATGTTACAAAATTATTATGAAATTGGAAAGTCGATGTTAACTTGTCAGAAAATGAAATCAAGTGATAATCTATGGCGAGTACTGCTCCACATAGGACCGCAAAGGTTTAATATTACAGAAATATCTTAATCATCACGTGACCGATTGATATCTTTAATTTAATAGTTGTTGGAAACTTTAATATTTTTCATTTCATTTATCGCGAGGCGCGTGTCACACATTATTGTGAGCTAAGGGATTAAATTAACACAGAAAAGTACACGCTAAACTCATGCAGTGATAGCAAACTGAAAATCGAAAGCTCCAAAAACGCAAATGCACAGGACAAAAAATAAAGTAATTCCAGACTTTCACTTGTTTATAATATTTACAAAATGAAATCATTCACCCTAACACTATCAAACCCGTTAGCACTCAGTTACAATAAAATTTATCCATAAACCACGTTCAACTCCATAACATACATTTTCATCCCCTTTATCGAGTGCCACCATAGACCCCATAAAGACACTAAACTCATACCTTTTTGGCGCTAGTATCCAGAATAACCTCACCTCAAATTGTACACTCAAAACTGTATGTCCATGACGAAATGGCTGTAGTTAAACCCCAAATACCAAGCAACAATAATAAAATAAAATGGTTGGACGATAGAGAAAAAAACGCGATACCAGTTATCTGGCATTACGGTCAACGAATTACGTATCGCATGTAGAGTCGTCGTTCCCAGCTTGCCTTCGCTTTTGCATCACGTTCTCCAGTTATCCCGTATCACGCTCGACGATGGTTCCGCTTGTCCTTTCACCTCGATTTCCCCAAACAATCGTCCAATGGTGGCACACCGTACGTGCCACACCCCAGTTACATACCATCCACGACAATGGCAACGAGCGTGGCACAAAGCAAGGAAGACCATTTGCTTCGGTCGAAATTTAGCTGGGCACCTAGGGGACTTTCTTCGTGGTCCTTTGAGCCACCTTCTCGGTACGTGATCATCGTAACTCGGCCACTATATGCTATGGTAACCCGATAGTCCAAGCCTGGCTGCACAGTTTGGAGCACGTTGCTCCTGCAAAGCCCATTGTTTCTGGACAGTTTATCGTAACCCAACACTTATTGTGCACCCAACACTACGATGGTTTTGCACTCTTGGTAGCCGGACTACCTGTCCATCTGCTTGCGTGCTTGCTTACTCATTTGTCTACGCGTATCTAGTTCTTCAGCTTGCTTGAAATATTGCTGGTTGTTTGGCATTAAGTATTAAAACGATGGAAAAATATTGTTGATTTTTTAAATTATAAATTTTTTATGCAGCGAAGGAAAAGTAACTTGAGTGATAGGCGATAGAAATTGTGTATGTTAGTGCATTGTTCGATTTTTGAACGATTGAGATCAACTCCGATTCGGTAATTGATCGTCAATTTTCTTATTACTTTATTAACTCTTTGTCCTATGTCCTATAATGAGTGATACTGGTGATGAGGTAAATGGGATAGGAAATTTTCATGACTTCCAAATCATATTAAATTGAAGATATTAATGGGATTCTACGTGATGATATTATTTTTATAACATTAATATTATATTAAATTATACGACATATAAGGAATCACTGATTAATTTTTTATTTTAGGAATTGATATTTAATTTATAGTGGAGGCTGTCGCGAAGCAGATCGTGGGGCAAAGGAGTTAAATGTTATGGAGAAAATTATACTGCTTTTGGCCAATATACATTTTTTTTTATTAAGATTTGTTAATTGTAAATTAATTTTGATTCGTTTTAGATCAGTAAGTAGACTGTGCTTATTTGGGTATGTGTTACGTACGAGGACAAATATGTAGGCACTATGTCTTTTGAAGTGTATGTGTGGATTGAACAGTATTATATACTTCGCATTACTATCAACTATTTTATTAACCCTTTCGCTACGGCGGACGTCGCCAAAAGTGAGAACATTAAGCACGCTCACTCTTTAATATTCGAGATCATGTATTTTATCTAAAAAACGACGTTATGACACTGTATTTAGAAGCAAAATGATTTATGTTCATAACAATGTGTTTATAATTTTTTCATAAACGTATTTTTATATAGCACTTGTCTTAACTTCTGGTTCCATTTTTGGAGCGGGTGACTATAGTCACCCGTTGCGTATAGGTGTCGTTTTGTGGCAGGTGACTATAGTCACCCGTAGTAGCGAAAGGGTTAATAAAAATTACTAATCAGGAAGATCCAAACCAATACATCTGGTCCATTAAACTATACTTTATTAATTATACTAAATATGGCGAATAATTTCTTATACATTGATTTCAAGTTTCTGTTATTATTTATATCACTTTGACACTGTTGAAAGTTTGACAAGTATTCGAGTTTGTTGTTCTTATTTTGTTGTGTTAAAATTATACTTGTTCTGACCCCACAGAGGAAATTTATGTGTTATATTACGTACATTACATTTTGTACTTGTGTAGGTGTGAAACTCAGTATTAAAATATTGTTGCTCGGGTTTTCGTTTCGACCTAACAATATAAGTTGTATTTGATTTCTGTTTTATTTCCTGTGTGTTAAGTTGTGAAACGTTTGTAGAAAAATGTTGTGTTAGGCTTTTCGGGAAAGTCGTGTGTGCAGAAAGTTAGGAGAAGTTGGAATTCGTGGACAAGTTCCTTGGCCAGTGGGGATGAAGTCTGTAAGAAAATAAAATGGTCCTTCCGGCGATTTTTTAATATGTCTGTACATAAACAATATGTCGGAAAAATAACAGAACTTTTTAAATAGAAAAAAAACAATCAGATATTTTGCCAAAATTATTATATTTTATTCGAAGTACATCCCTTCCGCATCAATACGCCGCTGGGCACATTCAACCAATGCTAACATAAAATTTTTTATGTCATTTTTTAAAATCGCCTCAATGACTCTTGTCACGGCTTCTTGGACATGTATAACATTATCATAAAACGTTTTGTGTGAGAATCGTATTTGGAGCACCAAGCCTCGTCACCAGTTACAATTGATTCCAGGAAAGTGGAGTTTTGTCTGGCTGTTTTAATAATGTCCTTGCAATGTTCACCGCGAGCAACTTGTTGGTCCTCGTTTAACGCGTGAGAAATGAATCGAGCACAGTTCTTCCGTTTATTTAAATCTTTCGTCAAAATTTGGTGAATCATATTCTTAGTCGTATTTAGTTCTTCCGCTATCCATCTCACAGTCGAATTTGAATCATGGGCGATTATTTTTCGCAATTTTTCCACAAATTCATCGTGATTTTTGTTCTTCGGCCGGCCTGGCTTTGGGTCGTCTTTCAAAGCGTTACGACCATCCTGGAATCGCTTATACCATTCGAATATACGTGTACGTGATAAACAATCGTCACCATAAACTTTCATCATTAATTCAAATGTCTCTATAAAAGTTTCACCGAGCTTGAAACAAAATTTAATATTAGCTCTTTGCTCCATCGTGTCTTTGTGACGAGATGACAAAAGGTTATGTCACTTTAAGAGCTATAACTTAACACTACGTTCATTAAAACTAATGAGGGTTGTCTCGTTTTGCAGAGGAGATATACAGCTTTCAAATGATATATTGTTTTAATAGATGGCGTTGGTAGTTTTTTGTAAATTTAAAAAGTTCCGTTACTTCTCCGACATACTGTGTATGTGCGTATGTGCATTTTACTTGATTTATGAAGATCAATAGTAACGATACCAATGATGATAATAATAACAATTACAATGATAGAGATAATGACTGATATGTTACGGAGCACATTGGTGTAGGACGTAACACAAGTCTTGTATTTCTCATCCTACAAATGTAAAATCAATTCGTTCCTCATTTCGAGATTTGCAACTACATCCGGTAATTTTACGAACTTGTTACGTCGCAACAGAAGTTTTTATTAGCTGAAAAAAAGAAAGAAAAGAAACGACTATAGGCGTTTACAGCTCACGACGTGTAGACGAACCTTCAACACGAAGGGTCGATAGCGGTTAACGTGAAAACTCGCGTGCTGACCCGCAAGGCTATTTCTAACCGTTCGATATAGTGTGCAGCATGTTCTACGACAGGTAAAGAATACCCGGTAGTAGCACTCGGGAGCCACTGACATGAATTATCGTCCTCGACGAAGTTCGACAGCAGGGGGGACCAGCACAAATTACTTTCTCCGTATTTTATTTCGTGAGGTTGATGGAAGACGCGTTTTACGACGGTGGGAAGTTTGCGTTTGGTAGGATTTTTCTTTTTATCTTAATTATTCAAGCGATTTTCACATTTTTTTAACCCTCTGCGGTCGGACACATTTTTGGATATTGAGAGATGATTACTTATTTGGTGATTCAAAAAATTCAACGCAGAATGTTACTCTATAGAAATTATAAATTTCTATTTGTAGAAATATATTTCAACGATTATATTTTAATTTTTCAACTTTAGCTGTATATATATACGGCGAAAAACTATAATTAAATTTTTTCTTAGACCACATATATGCGGTTCTTCGTCCTGAAAGAGTTAATTATAAGAGACAGCATGTTGGTACCAGGTGCAATTCAATAGAAACAATGTCACAAATTGTCATTTCTTGAAAAAAAATCATTCGGTTACTACGTACAACTGACACAGAGCCAATTACACCGAATCTTTCGAAATTACAATTGAAAAAACAATCGAAGCATTTAAGAGAACTGTATTCGTTCTTAGGCTATCTATAAAATGCTTTTACAACTTTTCAGTTCTCCCAATATGAAATAATACCACAAATTCTTATTTATTGAAAAACAGTCATTCAATTACTACATATAATCGACACAAAGCCAATTACACCGAATCTTTCGAAATTCCAATTGAAAAAACGGTCGAAGCATTTAAGAGAACTGCGTTCGTTATCAGGCTATTCATAAAATGCTTTTACAACTTTTTACTTTTTCAACATGAAACAATATCACAAATTCTTATTTCTACAAAAAAAGTTATTTATTTATTACGTATAGCCGACACAAACCCGATTACATTGAATCTTTCGAAATTCCAATTGAAAAAGAGATCGAAACATTTAAGGGAATTGCGTTCGTTATCAGGCTATTTATAAGTTGCTTTTAAAACTTTTCACTTTTTACAAATTATCATTTATGAGAGAAAACACTATTCATAACATTGCGAACAGCCTGTATATAATTACGCCTCCCTATTTGCAAAGTCGCCAGACATTTTTGTTATCCTCTCACGTAAATGGAGCGCATAATTGCCCGTTCTATAGATTTCATCTACCTAGAGGCATCAGCGTGAAAAACCTAGAAAACCCAAGGCTTCTTAATGCGATGATAAGACATCATTTATATTCTAGTCGTACGAAAGAGCCAGTCAATTTCAATGGAATGAAGTTTACAACATCGCTCTACACAGTCCTGGTTAGTTTCCTGCTGCATCTAATAACGGTGCAAGGGACAGCAAAAGACACCATCTACCTGGTTCTTGATGCAGTATCTGCATTGCAATTAGAATCACATGGGACTTCGCACTTCCTACGATGGTAGCGTAATTTTTTATTAATATGAAATATAACGAGTAAAATGCATCTTCATGTAATGAAGAAGTTCCATCTCGAATTGCCGCATGTCGCCTCCCTTCACAGATTTGCATTCCTGCTTGAAAATATGCATCGGCGTGATTTCACTACAGCAGATTGTTATCGATAAATTTCCTTATTTTCCTTTTATTGTGATTGTAATTTGAATTTTAATTATCAGTTTCAATATTTTAAGTATGCAAATAAAATGCAAAGTGTGTAAACATATTTGTGTTTTATTTGCTAACTTAAAATATCAAAACTGATAAGTTTTGTGCGTTGCCGCAACAAACAATTTGACAAACCGCTAATAATTCTAAATAGTACAATACTACCTCTACTAATTTGTGTTTTATTTGCAAACTTAAAACGTCCAAACTGATAAGTTTTGTGTTTTGCCGCAACAAACAATTTTACAGATCGTTAATAATTCTGAAAAAGTACAATACTACCTCTACTAATTTGTGTTTTATTTGCAAACTTAAAATGTCCAAACTGATAAATTTTGTACGTTGCCGCAACAAACAATTTTACAAATTGTTAATAATTTTAAATAGTACAATACTACCTCTACTAACTTGTGTTTTATTTGCAAACTTTAAATATCCAAACTGATAAGTTTTCTACGTTGGCACAACAAACAATTTTACCAATCGTTAATAATTCTAAATAGTACAATACCACCTCTCCTTATTTTTGTTCCCTTTACAAACTTAAAATATACAAACTGATAATGAAAACTCAAATTACAACTAGGATAAAAAATAAGCGAATTCTAAATAGTACAATATTAAACAAATTACTAACGACGATTTTTTTAAATGTGCAAATACCCGATTAACAAATTAACAAAAAGTATTTGGGAACGAATCCTATTTTTATTTCGAGCTGCAAAAATGTTATTTACTCTATAGAGTCAAGAATCCATTGTTTATAATAATCGAGATACCCGACAGGTAATTTATGACAAGAGAAAATAATTGTATCGAATCGAATGATCTCATCCTTTGACCTAAGCATAAGTTTCACTGACGAGCCTACGCACGTAGATTCCTTCCACTCTCATGCAAATTAAAAGGTGCATTTAATGATCAGTTTAACTGAAATTATCAGGCACGCCTCGTATTCTCGAGCGATCGGTGAAAATATCCTGTGATCAGGTTCTAATTGCGCCACGAAGGACGGAAACGTTCCTCTCTGCCTCCTAGAATGGAGTCTCGTAGGTTCGAACCTGTGCAATCAGGTGCACTGCTGTAATCATGCAGGAACTTGACAGTGACGTAAGAATGTGGGTCAAGGGGCGAAGCACCCTCGATGTTCACCGTCATCTCGCTCAAAGGAGCTAATTTCCTGCAAATTACACGGCAATTCCCTCTCACCAAGCTTCTAGAGACGCGCGACTGCGGAATTTGCAATTTCTCCGCTGTCGTGAACCTTTGTTTAAGTACTTCGTTGCTCGCTTTTCCTTTGGGCTTTTTTTTCTCCTCGTTGCAGCATCGAAGCTTTCTCCGTGTCCTTCGTGCTTCGATTTCTGCTGGGAATGCAGCCGTTAATGCAGATTAACACTAGATTTACGGCCGTTCATTATATACCTATTTTTCTGAAGTGAGCCCATTTGACTCATACAAGAAATTGAAGTTTTTTGCAAAGAAAATAGTTCCATATCAATTTAAATGAAAGATTCATTATTAAAAAATTAACAAATTGGCTCTGTAAATTTAGTGTTAATAATACTGTCTCAGAAAGGCACTTTTAATTCATCGCGTGAATTATTTTAGTCTCCTGTGCACTGTGTCTCATTATTCAATTCTAACTATGTCACAATTGCAATGTTGATGAGAATTGTATTAGTTCTGCTAAATAAAAATTAATTCTTTGCTCTACAATTTCTTTCAAACCTTCGCATGGCATAGTTGAGCAGTAAATTATTCATCTGAAGATTTAGAAATTAGTTTGAGCCAGTATTATAAGCTTTATTATATGTGCGATTACTTTAAAAAAAAATGTTACCATTTTGTAATTATTTCAAGTCTACGTGAGCCACGAAAAATTGTTAACCCCTTGCCTTACGATTTCTTTTGTGACTGAGCGCGCAATAACTAAAAATTATTTGTTGAAATTATTAATAGCATAGAACTAATTTCAAGGTCTCCTGACCTACTGATATTTTCAATTTAACAATTTTTGGAAAACTTAAAAATTTTCTATTCTATTTGTCGCGTCACGTGTGCCACACGTCATTTTAAGGGAAAGGGTTAAAGTTACCTGGAGACGTCCGTAAACCATGGGTTGGTATTGGTATGAAAGCTCCGCCATTATGGGGAACAATCCTTACCGTTCATTCGCCTCGAGGCGATGCGCCCATTCTAAACAATGGAGCTTCTCTTTTATTCACGACCTGGCCCTTTTTCCTGAAATATGAAGAATTTGTTAAATTAAAAATAACAAATGGGCCCAGCGCAAAGTTCACCGACCAAAGTCGAACAATGGCGGCGACCGGATCCTATGTATACCATCGTCTCGAAATCTGCAAACACTGATTAACACAAAGTATTAAAAGACTCAGTATAAAATTATATTGCACTAGAAACAGAAATGTTAGAGAGTAATATTAGAAAGAGAATACATTAAAAATAGAAATAATTTTACAACAAACAAGTTTGTCTAAGATACTTTGTTGACAACGAGAAGAAAAGTCGATACCCTTTAGCACCGACTCCACCACCACTCGGATGGCTAAATTACGCGGTGTAACGAGCTACAACAAAGTGCTTCTAATTAGTGTCAATTTGAAATGCAAATTTGTTCATTCGATTAAGACCCTCTTCCCCGCGGAGGCATTTTCAGGCAGAGTCGCCATTGGTGAAGTCCCGTTGGGATTCGATGGCGTTGCGTTGGCGTAACTTCGTTTTGTCGCTTTTTGAAAATTCAGACGATATTGTCCTGCCTTGATGCTGGCAAGGAATTATGTTAAACTAGGGAAAATTTACTTCGTCAGTTACCTAATTCATTGAACTATCGTCTTAATTTGTTAAGTGCACATGTTAACTTATTATTCAATGGATAACTTTTTGACGGCTGATTAATTTTTTCGTAAATTTTAACCTTCTATGACCTTGAGGTAACGCAAGATGCATCTGAGCTTCTATTCTTCAATGTTAAATTTTTAACTTAGCTCGTGAAAATCATGAAACTCTGTACAATTTAATGTTTAAACCTCAGGTTTAATTTATAATTGAAAATTGTTTTTTTATCACTTTTTAATTTGCTATTTTTAAACTGATTTTCAAACACAACAAAAAATTTGGACTATAGAGGGTTAACAAATGTGTCCATATGAAAGGAAAGGCTTGAATTTCAAATAATGTGTCCACATTAAAATTTTTATTTCTGGGAGATTTTTACGCATAAGATTTAATTACATTAAAGCGCCAGTTGGATTGAATTTCATCGGAAACGATTAATTTTAAGTGAAATAATCAGATTAATTGAAATCGAAAAATAGAGAGCTTTGAAACTCGGTACTAAAGAAACTCAAGAATGCTATTTGCTCATTTGTTTATCGTATCACTACAAATATAATAACAGTGAGAAGAAAGATCTTCGATAACTAAATCTTTATACTCTATCTCATCTTTTCGTTTAACTGCTTATTCGAAATCCATTTAAAATTATTTTCCTGCTACTCGATATTTACATACGTGTTTTAAATAATAAATAAAAATTACTGTTATCAGTGTTTTAATCCGATTTATAAAGTGGACGATTTCCTTTTCCAACTAACAGAAAAATATCAAATGTATAACAAACTATCTATAATACTTTGACAAATATTAATTTCTATAAAAGCAAATTAAAAATTAATAAATGTAATGAGATAAATTAATAAGTTCTTTGTAAAAATTACAAAGATATTTGTAGACGGAACGCGTAATTGTTCTCGCGCAACGTCAGATAGCAGTTATCTAATGCAATTACCTGATTTGAATGGTACAAAGGCTTGCAAACACTTCTTTCGTTTACAAATTCCATTTTTACGGAAATATTCACCACAATGCAGTACGTCAACATGAAGCGTACGGCCGTGCAAAATGAACCGACGAGTGAACAGGCAAATGATCCATCGATTAATCTCAACTACGCTGAGAGATTGGAAAAAAGTGGAGAAAGAATTCAATTAAAACGGAATCCCGTCGGTGGCGATAAAACAACGAAGCGCGTAGAAAAATGAATGGAAGAGAAACTGAATGGTTCTCATTGTTGGTATGCACACGTGAAAAATGAAGTCTCATGGAAGATACATGGTCATTCGGAATAATTCTACGTACGACATCATCTCCAATGAGAAACGTACATTGTTTGACAGTTTTCAATCTGATTTTTGACACTGAAACGAATATACGGGCAGAAGAGAAAATGTACTCTCTGTTGCGACAGCCAACATCATATTTAAAGCTGGAATTCTCATCGAAAATGGGTCTCACATTTATGGAAAAGGTGAAAAAACTTTATTGTGAATTACAAGATTAGCATTTCCAGCATTTACACATAATATAATTATGAAAGATTATAATTCTAAGAATGCTTAATGAATTTCTGAGTTGGAATTCTTTACTCATCCTTTTTCACATAATTTTAAAAACACAAAAAGATCACATTTGAAAGAGTTTATTGTGCAGGAGATTATTGGATATTAGAATGGTTGAAATGTGACTGTCATCTCATTATAACTACTTTTTTAATTGTATTCAAGTAAAATCATATTACTGTTGTATCATTCCGTTATTGCTCCTATTTAATTCGTCACTACTTTATAACACTTTTCATCAGTATCTTTAATAAACGATCAGTACTCTAATATTATATATATTAATGTAATATTAATTAATTAATAAAATAATATTAATGGTTAGCATTAGCAAAAATCAAGTAACATAGCTGTGTATAGGTATAATAATTTTCTAATTTCAACAATAAGTGGTTGGTATTTGCGGGAAAATATTTTGTATGCATATCGTGATTTAAATATCTCTTAAATTAATAAAATAATTATCAATCTATAGAAGAACTCATTACATTACATTACTCCTTTCTTTGGAGCTATTCACTTACCATCCAGGCCAGTTTTAAGGCGTATTGACCAACAATTCGCATTAATATCAATTACTCTGTAAAAAGATGCATGAAAAAATTAAAATTGAATTATTGGGAACAATTCCACAATCAATGAAGAAAACGTTTAAGTAAAATGATTAAAACTAAATGTTATAAATAATCAGACTATTATTAATATTATATGAGAAATTTATTATTCAGATATTCCGTCAGCTGCAATGTTGCTTGTTGGTTAAGTACTTATTAATTCTAAGCTTTTAATTCATATGTATTTTTATGTACCTTTTTTTTATACTTCTTTATGTACTATGACATTTATTGTCTATATTCTATGAGAGGGTTTACACCGTAAATTATATTATATTCAAAATACGTGTGAAAGAAAATTGTTCTAAAAATTGCATTTTTACTTATGGCTCAAAATGTGAGTCGTAATGTGATATGAGTCATTTTGTCGACATGAAAAATCGTACAAGAAAGATATGTACATATGTAGAAGTTCGGAATAAGTTTTCTATCATGAAAATGGGATGGCTCAATTTATTCAGTTTGCGGATATCAGTTGGCTTATTGGAATTTCTTACGTCTTGTGCATCGATATTTTATCAAAATGATGAAAACGTTCTTTCAAAGAATATGCATACACTTCACCGCACAGTTATGAATACTGCATTGGCTCAGTCCACGAATAAATTCACCTTACTTTTGCGAAATACGTCTGCCTCGAAAAGCTGTAATTCACTCGCGAGCTTATCACATACAAGCTTTGTCTCGCTATCTGTTTCTGAACTTATAACTTGTTACAACTGCTGTAAAAAGTACTTCTATTGTTACCTACGTAATATAAATTTTACATTAACTTGACGTTAACCCATTTACTGCCGGAAAAACTAAGCAAATATTACTTTGCGCGTTAAAATTTGAGAAAACGGCAGAAAGGCTGTGAAATATTAATATAATGAATCTAAAATATGATATCGACATTTATAAAGATACGAAGAGCATTTTTGTTCCAAAATTACTATACATAGTCGGTGATTATTGCTAACTTATTAATTCCAACTTATAGCGCAAGCACGAGATAACTCGTAGTTGGCAGTGAATGGGTTAATTTGACTGAGTAAAGTACAAAAAATAATACTTGTTTAGAAGGCCAAATAGCACCAAATGTTTTCTGAAATCATTAAATTGTAAACATCCCTCCTACAGTGATCAGTTCAAGAAAGAATTTTTACAAATTTTTTACAAGTTGCAACAGTAATAAAATTTTCTAAATAGTATTACATAGTACAGTATATGACGTGAGGGCAAGAAGCGGACTAGTAGTCATAAGCGTAATATTTAATAAATAGAGAAATAAACATTACTTTGAATGTTTTTTTCTCATTTGTCATTATTCTTCGTAATATGCGAATACGCTTACTATTATGTTATTCATTGCAAACTTTATCCGTCCCTAGAGCCTTTTTCGTCCCAAATCGAAATTTAATTTAACGCAAATCGCCTTGGTCGTTTTAATGTTAACAATAGGAAACTGCAGCGAACGGAGAAGAATATGCAAAGCAGGCTATTATCCTATCTCGTACGGTAGGTCAGAGTTTTTGAATGTCAAGAGCAAGTGATCGACGAAAGTTTGAAAGGAAGATGCATATGTGTCATATATGCTGTCGCTTTTAGCCTTGCAACAAAAGACGTATGGAGGTTAATCGATTTGTCTTTGGCTTGCGGGCCAAGAAACGACGGACTTTTCGTTGCCTCTTCTACTTAGAAATTCGTGTATACCTACAGAGTGGGAAAAGAAACGGCTGCAGAAACTTAAGGATGGATTGCTGCGGTACAGAAAGAAGTTTCTGAAGCGTCCAAATGCATTTTACACAAAACCTAGAGTAACAGTTGTAAATGACTGATTCTTAATTTTTAAGAACAGTTAGAACAATGGTACCGATAATTAAGTATTTTTCAAGAAAACGTGAAAAATAAGATTTTTAAAAGTAATAATATTTCTATAATGGCGCGAAAGATACTTTATACTTTATACCATTTACCAACCTAACTTTCATCTGAGTTCAATTGTTTATTGTTGTAACAAACGATTTATTTCATTGAAATTGGTTGTCTGGTTCTATATTGCAATATTCCTAATGTTGTAGAATTTACGATACGAAATTCCCAACTTCTGTGGAATGAATTTCTTAGTACTTTAATTGTAACAGTTTTTTGTTCTCTGTACACGAAAAACATTTCAACTCAACTACTCAACTTCAATCAATTCAACTACTGAATATTGTTCTGCTTATGATTTTTAAAAAGGGCAATGTGTGGTCATTGCCAGTTTAGTGTAATTTAAATTTGTTACATATCTATTAACGAAATATTATCACAAAAACAAAAAAAATGGGGTATACGAAAGGAAGAGAATTGTAGAACAAATATAACGCAAGTTAAATATTGCTATACGTCGAGTATAAAATCTATCTAAAATTTTGGTAATATAGCTATTGCAAATATATACGCATTTCCACATAAAGTTTCTCACTATAATAACGGTGCAAGTTCCTTATTAATTGTACAGAAAATATTTTTTCACTGATCAACTATGTATAGTAGTCCTATTTATCTATTATATCAATAAGACAATTACTTTTCTATACAATATTCCACCGCAAATTGCAATCAGCCTAACGTTTGCATTTCAGCATTTAAGCTTTTACTATTATCTTTGGAGACCTTTGGAGCGAACATTTTATTTTTTCTTATACTCGTAAACACTTAAAACCAGTCCCGCTGGGAAATTAACTTTCATTTAAAGTCGTTCTCTTTATCCCCTTTTAATTCCAACCATTCATTCTTTCCGAGTGTAGAACGGCATCTCATTCCGCATTCTTCGTTGCCCCTTAATCGACGAATTTACGCGGGCCGACAACAGATTTTCAAGATCACCCGTTATTTCAAACCCCTACCGTATATTTTCTTTCGATTTATATCACAGTACAAACTTTTAATAGGATCGGCTGTTGCGTTTAACTGCTAATTAAGCAATCAACTTGCTCTTAGTGCCAGCACGTTTAATACGATTCCCTGGACGTCCGTTTAATTATGATAGCTTGAATTTGATATTAAAACCAACGCGGTAGAAATAATTACGAGAGCCGGAAGAGATGTTGTGCCATTCTGTCTCGGTAATTAGCTCGGAGTATTTAAGTTATACGGGTAACTCTTCGGGTACCCTCACCTTAACTTTCAGAACAGAGTTATTGACGTAGGGCTTGAATGAAATAAGTGAGTACGTCATTTGGCGGCGTTGTTCTTGCTGCAGTCTGCATGAGATTTAACTCTAGAATTACTGACGTTATATCTATTATATTTCAATATATTAAATATGTACTTGGCAAAAAGAGAAATCAAGAAGTGCAAAAGATGATTGATTCGATGATCTGTATTTTATAAGATTAATGTAGAGGGTGTAAAAAAATTAATGGTCATGGCTTTAAGGGGTTATTCTACACCTCTGGATCGATGGAGTAAACCTGTTATCGAGTAACTTCTTTCTCTGGTGCAATAATATCGGCGTGGAAACACAGTATTGTTTGTTTCATGCGCGCAGACTTCACAAGAATCTGACACAAGTACCATAGCCAACAATGGCCTATTGTAGTTGCACAAAAATTGAAGCGATTCCTGTATTAATCCCCTATTATCCGCTACAACGTTTTTATAAAGTTGGCAACAAGTCATTCTGACTTGCGTGGTAGTTGCTTTTTGTTAATCTTCTTAGATCTTGGGTTCATGCTACGTATGTTAGAGTAACAGTGCTACATTTACAAAATTATACGTTTCGTACTTATAATATAACTCTCGTTTATCATGTAATGGACTTTAAATGTACTTATGAATAAATCAGTGTTTTGCTACAATGGTTATGGGCCCAGAAAACGCCTAGTCGCTGCGCGTAGCCAATATAACCCAAAAAGGTAACACGTGGTAGTCGTGAGAAGCAGTGTAGTACCGGTGACTTTAAGGAAAAGGCTCGTTACCAAGATGGATAGCCAAAATGAAGTCAGAGTCACGAAGCTGTCAAATGATAATTACAGATCGTGGAAGATAGAGATGAAGTGGTTCTTGAGGGGTAAGGGTTTGTTAGACCACGTGCTCCGTAAAATTGAGTTAGATGCAAATGCTACAGAAGGACAGAGAACGCTTCACTTGGCGAATGAGAACAGAGCAATAGCCGCGATCGGGTTGAACGTGGGGACAGATCAGCAGGTACACATTGAAGACTGCTCGAGTGCGTACGAAGCATGGCAAGTATTGGAACAGGTCCACCAGCCAAAGTCCAGAGTACGGATAATGCAATTAAAGAAGCAGTTCTATCATTTGAAAATGATGGAGAACGAGAATATGCCTGATTATCTAGCTAGAGCCAAGATTGCTGCAACAAATCTGCGTGAGGCAGGTGCTGAGGTAAGCGATGAAGATCTTGCATATACATTATTATCGGGTCTCCCAGACAATTATGAAAGTCTTAACATGCAACTTGCGAATTTACCGGACGAGAGGTTCACTGCAGCTGAAGTAACCAGAGTTTTGCTGGCTGAGTACAACAGAAGAGCTTCAAGAGAAACTGTAGACGGCAAAACGTCCAAAGAAGTCCTGCATGTCCACAAAAGAGTTGATGAGAAGAGACAAAAACCATCGACGAGTGAGAAAATGAAATCCGTCATATGCTATAATTGCAAAAGAAGCGGGCACATAGCAAGGGACTGTCGGGCAAAGGCTGAGAAGACCAAGAAGAAATTTGAACCCAGGCCAAAGAGTGACTATGACGCATTTTTGGTATCGTTAAATAACGTGGATGTAGGTGATGTGTGGCTTCTGGATAGTGGATGCACGCATCACGTCTGTAAAAACAGAGAGTGGTTCACAGAGTTCCGCAAACTAGATTCAGAAATAGTAAACACGGCAACGGACCCAACGAAACAAGATGGTGCTACGTTAAAAGCAAATGGGGTTGGAACAGTAGTATTGAATACCCTTGTAAATGGAAGACAGAATGGGATAATTTTGCATAATGTTTACTATGTTCCAAACGTTCGCAAAAATCTGTTGTCCATAGCCCAGATAGAAAAGAGGAACAAGGCAATATTGTTTAAAGAGGGAAAGGCCCTTATAAAGAATGTGGTCACTGACCAAATAGTTTGTATAGCCCACAGAAAAGAAGATCTATACTTAGTTAAGGCTGATATTGAAACGAACGCCCAGGCAGAATCGCATGCCCTGAATTTAAACACAGATGAGATGTGGCATCAGCGTTTCTGTCACACCAACTACGACACCATCAGAAGAATGGCTGAGTCGAGTAAGGTGAGAGGATTAAGCAACACAAAAGATGCAAAGTTAAGCTGTGATGCATGTTGTGTTGGCAAGGCAACCAAAATGCCAAGCAGAAAACTGAAGGAAAGACAGACAAACAAAGTGTGCGATTTGATACACTCCGATGTGTGTGGTCCTCTTTCAGTAACCTCAGTGGGTGGAAGTAAATATTTTATCACGTTTACTGACGATTATTCCAGAAGAACCGTCGTAAAATGTATGAAAACGAAGGATGAAGCACAGAAGCACATCAAGGAATATATAGCCAAGATAGAACGGGATCAGAGCACTAAGGTAAGAAGATTCAGAACAGATAATGGGTTGGAATTTTGTTGCAGAGACCTAGAGACGTATTTTAAGAAGCTTGGTATAAAACATGAGAGATCCAACGTTGAAACACCGGAAATGAATGGTGTTGCCGAGCGAATCAATCGAACGTTGTTGGATATGACGAGGTCGATGTTGGCATCGGCATGTTTACCTAAAAGGTTTTGGGCAGAGGCCGTGACAGCAGCCGCTTACGTGAAAAACCGCGTCAGCCATAGCGGAATAAATAACGAAGTGCCGCTCGCTGTATGGACTGGTCGCACGCCAAGTGTGCGACATCTCAAGGTGTATGGTTGCTTGGCGTATGCACGACTGCCTAGACAAGGAAGAAGCAAGCTCGATAATAGGGCAGTAGAAGGCATCCTAGTAGGCTACGGTAGTCATACAAAAGGATACAGAGTTTGGTGTCCGGAGCTAGGAGATGTCGTCACAACAAAGCATGTGAGATTCATCGAAGACAAGGTAGGGCATGAATGGATATATAAAAGCAATGCACAGAGTTCGAGATTGAACCAGGCATGGTCGGATGATGAGCCTGAATTCGACTCGCGGGACTCGACCCCGCTCCCTGCATCTAGAAGAGAGACAGACGTTTCGAAGAAGCTGCAAGGTGCAGATAAGACGGGAGAGCAGGATGAAACCACGAGAATAGTGGGGGACGAGGAACCTCGAGTAACCAGGAAAGTAGGCAGGCCTAAAAAGGTTATACGGAATCCATATGGACGAAAGGGTAAGCCCAAAGAATCTGAAAATAATAGTACTCAGAATAGCGAGACCGAAGATGACTGCAGCGAAAGTGACATCCAATTGAATAACGTAGAAATAGTAGAACCACAAACACTAGCAGAAGCAATGGATTCGCCGCAAGCAGAGGATTGGAAGAGTGCCATTCAGGACGAACTTGATAGTTTGGAAAGCAGAAAAACTTGGGAAATAACAGAACTGCCGAGTAATAGGACAGCGATTGGTAGCAAGTGGGTGTTCAAGGCAAAAACCGATTCTGAAGGAAGAGTCGTCAGATATAAGGCGCGTTTAGTTGCCCAAGGATTTGCACAGAAAAAGGGGATAGATTACTCTGAGACATATTCCCCAGTGGCAAACTTTTCTGTTATAAGGACTCTCTTATCATTGGCGGCATTACTGAATTGGTATACCAGACACGTGGACATAAAGTGTGCTTATCTCTACGGAAAATTGGAAGAAGAAATTTACATGAGGGTACCTTCGCTACATGGAGATGGAATGCAAAAGGTGGTGAAACTACTACGCCCGATATATGGACTAAAGCAGTCTGGAAGAAATTGGAACCGAGAATTAGATGATTTCTTAACGAGGCAGGGTTTCCAACGTCTTAAATCATCGAACTGTACATATTTCAGAGGGCGTTGGACAATAATAGTTGTTTACGTGGACGACCTGTTCGTGTTTGCAACAGATCCAGCGTCAATAACACAAGTAGTTTCAGAAATTACAAAAACGTACGAGGCGAAAGATCTCGGTGAGATGAGCCACGTGCTGGGTGTTAAAGTAGAAAGAACCACAACAGGAGACATACGCATGTCACAAGCGCAGTACGTGAAGTCACTGCTGAACCGATACAATATGACAGAGTGTCGGGGAGCCGATACACCACTGGAACCAGGAGTGTTGTTAACGGAGAAAGATGGGCCGACAACACAAGAAGAAAAGGGAGCAATGGTCCAAGTACCATATAGAGAATTGATCGGGTCTTTAATGTACCTGGCGCTTTACACGAGGCCAGACATATTATTCGCTGTGACCAAGTTGTCGCAATATAATTCAAATCCTGGTAGGACGCACTGGGGTCAAGCGAAGCATATACTTCGGTATCTTGCGAAGACGAAGAATTTTGCGCTTATTTATAAGAGCAATAAAGAAGTAAAGGTGAATCTGTATTGCGATGCGGATTGGGCTGGTGACAAGGACCATAGACATTCCTTTACTGGATTCGTTATGAGTATAGGAGAGAACGTAGTACACTGGCGTTCGTGCAAGCAGAAAAGCCTAGCAATGTCAACAATGGAGGCCGAGTACATTGCGATGGCGAATGGCGTAAAGGAAGCGACGTGGGTGAGAATGTTCTTTAAAGAATTAGCTCTAAACAATTTTGTTGCAGGTAAATACCAGATGCATTGCGATAACAGGTCAGCTATAGATTTTTCCAAAAGTCGAATGGAGAAAAACCGAACCAAGCATATTGACATATCGCATCACGTCGTTAGAGAGAATGTTGAGGAAGGGTTAATTGACTTACTTTATATCCCATCTAACGAGAACCCAGCCGACATAATGACGAAGGGATTGAAGGGAATATCCCATAGTAGGTGCGTGAAGCATTTAGGAATGGATACAGGAAAGTGGGGGAATTGAAGCGATTCCTGTATTAATCCCCTATTATCCGCTACAACGTTTTTATAAAGTTGGCAACAAGTCATTCTGACTTGCGTGGTAGTTGCTTTTTGTTAATCTTCTTAGATCTTGGGTTCATGCTACGTATGTTAGAGTAACAGTGCTACATTTACAAAATTATACGTTTCGTACTTATAATATAACTCTCGTTTATCATGTAATGGACTTTAAATGTACTTATGAATAAATCAGTGTTTTGCTACAAAAATGATGTATATAATTCAGAATACTAGCTTGGAAAACAGTAGTAAAGTCGTGTTGAAAATATCCCGAAATTGTAATTCTTCTTCTGTCGAGGTACATTTGATAAAATAATTTTCTAGGATTCTTACATGGAACGCATTAATTTGAAAATTTACTAATTGTAAGTAGGGGAGAGTCTGGTATATTATACTGCTTGGTAAATTGTACCACCTTAAAATTTCCAACTAAATGCCACTATTTTTCTTTCCTGGCAACACGAAACTAACAATAAGCACTGACAGCACCCACAACTACTTTTCGTTTTGTAACGGCATCTGGCAAGTGCATTCAGTTTGAGAGAAAAAAAACGTTTTTGTTAGTGTTTGATGTAAATTTTGACGCGTGTACCTAAGGACATTACTCAAGTAAAATGGTAAGTTAGAATTTTGCTATATTTTTTATTGATCAGGTCTATAATCACCTCTCAAACTATAAAGTAATGAACGTATTAGGTTTTGAGATCATTTTGTGACAAATATATATTTTTTAAATCTCTTAGTTCGATAAATCGTACCACCAGTAGTTGTCTTAATTGTACCGGTACAATTTACGCAACAAGACGAAACTTTTACATCGAATCCAAATATTTGTGACAATTGTTTTAACTAAAACAGGTTAAAAGAAAATAAATAATTCGATCTCAGTACAAAACAATTATAATAAATAATTAGTAATTGACCAAATAATAATTTTAAGTAAAAATGGTTTATTTCGTGTTCATAAAAGCAATCATTTAATTTTATAAGTGGGTACTTAAGTTTGATAAATGTTTAAATTTGTTTAGTTTTTGATAATTTTGTTTAATTTTTTCTTCATAATTATGAATGTTACTTATTGAAGAAATATTGATTTAATCTTTGTTAGCACTTTTTCAATAATAATAAAAACATTGTCATGAAGAATATTGTGTATTATTAAAACCATTTTATTTAATAATTAATCATTTATCATGTTTAGAAGTCCCTTAACTCCAAGTGGTACAATTTACCGAACCTGTGATACAATTAAACCGACTGGTCGGGTAAATTGTTCCAAAAGAAAGCCTCTAGAAAAACGAATATTTTGAGAAATCGGCTAAGAGTATGGTGTTGATTTTACGGTATAAGTTAAACGAGGCTCTACACTATATGGCATTGGATAAATAGTTTGTTTTAATTAATATCAAAACGAGATATTTTGTTGAAACTGAAAAGTGGTACAATATACCAGACTCTCCCCTAATCATATTTCGTCTTTTAAGACCCTCACAAGAAGGAGGAAGAGATAAAACTTCATTAATTCAGAATCGTACGTGCGGTAGAAATGTTATATCCTTTCGTTATATCAGCTTTTAATTGACGGCGCTGCATTGATATTTTTTTTTGCGGCTAGAATTTTCTTTTTCCTTTCTACTCCGTTTGACATTCAATAGCGTTTTATTGGGACTCGAATATCCTCGGGCATGCAGAGACAAACGCGGAAACCCTCGGGGGCTTATAGCTTCGCAATAGAAATGGTATTTGGATGAAAGGACGTTGGCTGAAGCACGAGGATTCCATATTTTCCTCCGATTTCAACTACACCATACGTGTCGATTTAAGTTTATTACACGCCTGCATCATTAACGTTAGTGGTATCTGTAATTAGATCGAAGGATAAACGTAATCGTGGAATTACATTTCTTTTCCTTATATTTGAAAGAATACGATACGAAGATATTTTCGTTTGAGGTGATGCTTTTGAAATTGATTTTATTTTAAGAATTTCATGGAATCGATATTTCAACCGTTTATTTTGAAATTATCAGTAACTCAGTTTACTGTAATGAAAAATTGTGATTTTTTAATGACAATATGAAATGATTTATACCGACAAAAATATAAGTATCTAAGATAGCAAGCCGAAGTAAATCTTCTCGCAAATTAGCATCAATATTCTTAACCACGTTAAAATGCAAACTATGAATAACTGGATTTAAAAAAAATTGACTTATTCCACGTTCAAAATGAACGGCTCATTTGCATATTATCTATTTGCACATCTTGAGTTGAAACTTGAGTTCTGTCGTCTATCAAAGTCACGGATAATACTACTTATGGTAACGAAGTGTTCAAAACGTTAATTCTGTATTGATACATGTAAATTTTTCGATTATATTTCAAATACATACTGAGGAAACATTTAATTAAGGGTAGCTCTCCAACAACGAACAACATTTGTTACGCAGAGAGCAGAATAAAAAAAAGCTTTGGATTTTCGAAAAAACGGCCGGCCTGACGAAATGAATAAGATAAGACAATAGAAATGTATGTATTTTTCTGTTATTGATAATTTAATACTTGAGTATGGCATACGCAAGTGGAAAAAATCGTAGGGCAACGATTTATGGAGAGGAAATTGAATTCCTTTGCTCCATTCAACTCTGAACCGTAAACTGTAATTTCAATAAAACCCGATCAGATCTATCTTAATTGATTGTTCGATGAGCCATGAAATTATCAATTATGATCAGAGAGCATGATGGAATCCTTTTATTGCTTGAAGCATTTTATAAAGCAATTTCAGCTAATGAGTGCATTTTAAACTACAGAACGAATGCTACTTAACTAGAGTGAATGAATTGACATCTTTATCGTTCGTTATAATGCCTATCTATATATTTCATTAGTCTTTTTATGCGTTGTGAGTGATGGCATGAAGTCTTGAAGGGGTTATTCGTTCTTTAAAATGTTCTTGCTGTCATTGGAAATACAATATCTAACTAACTAACCCTAATCATTTCATGTTCATCAGTATTGAAATTGTGCAAGGCTTTTTTCAAAATTGTAGAAGTCATACAATATAAAGCACAATATAATTTAATTATTTTAAACTCAATTTTAAATCATTTTTTTAAACTCAAGTCAAAGCTGAAAAATATTTGATGCGAAAAATAAAGGCATATTGTTAGTATAGGGATATATATAGAAGATTTTATGATACTAAAAATACCTATGAAAGTGCTATTGATAAAACGTGTATTCCAATAACGTAGGATTTTAAAATGTCAAATTTTTGCAACATTTTGGAAAATTAAATAAATACATAGTATATCTATGTAGGAATAATTGTTGTGGGCGAGGGTAAATCTTGCGGCACTTTTTAATATGCTATTTATATTGGATTTTAGGGTTTTAAATAAGAATACTTTGTTTAAAATTGAACTAGAACTTTATTCGAGAATATATGAGAATGTCTACGTCTTTCTAGTACGAGTGAAAGTCACAGAGTAAGGTTTTTCACCCACTGACTGCCAACTACGAGATATGTCGTAGTGTGTGCTGCAAGTTTAATTTGGCTACAAACGGCCGTGGCATTCTGGGCAAGACGCGCTAAATTTGCATGGCAGTCAATGGGTTAAACAATTTAGCCAGGTCTAAGGACCCTTTTTAGCTCGAGCATAAACAGACTGCAAAGCTCCACAGCTGCAACCTCACCATTTCTGGAGGAAATGTACAATTGATTTTTGTACGTTCCAATATGCTCTATTCGTAAAAGAGAAAAACCAATAATTTGTTTGATAAAGCAATTAATTTATTGAACTATTTATTAAAAACAAAAACAAATAAAACAAAACATCGAAGTATTATACGAAACGACCTGATTTTCATGCATTGAATCAATGTCTGTACTATAGTCTTTACGTGCCCTTGAATCTCATGACCTTCGTCAAGCCCCATTTATAATTCTTTTCATTCAATTTTTAATTATTGCCACATTTATACGCTTTCACATTTTATTTAAAAAATTCTATCCTACACAAAGTACCTTGTTACACGAAGCTTAATTACAAAGAAGAAAAAATTCTTTTCAAAACATTAATTCCCACACGAGCGTGCACGAGATGAAAGCCGGTTGAATTATGACAGAAATGTAGGGGTAGCTTAAAACTTTCCGATAAATGAATGGTCAGGATTTAGCCATAAGCACAAAGCCGATCGCAACACCTGACCCCACAGGAACAAAAGCAGCCCGATTTCCAGAGGCGCGGCTATCTTACACTGGTGTATTTACTTGGGCGTTTACACTCGACTTACTCGCAACCCGATACACCCGTATTTAATTACGCGCAAGTGACACGTACACCCGCCTGTATACCAAGTGACTCATTATTATTGTTTGCCTCCGTGAAGTCCAGTCAAAGCATCCAAAGGGAGACACAGTGGCCACAGGACTGGGCTGACTCAAACAGAATTTCCAACGACGACTTTCCCGCCACGAGAAGTTCCTCGGGTGAGATGGAATTCCAGGGGAAACTTTGAGGAGCACACTGGAACGAGCTGATGGAAACTCACCTTCTGTGAGAAAATTATTCGTTGCCTCGTATCCGGGAACGTCGATTTTGTCGGGAACTCGGGGCGTTGGTAATCGGTCGTGCTATGAATATTTCCGTGAGTTCGGTAAGTTTAATAGACAAACCGAGGGTGAATCTTGAACGCGTTGACGCGATGTCGATAGGTCCAATCGATTCACTGCAATGCGTTTCCCATGTTTTGCGACACGAATGAGAGGGGCATTCGAGAATGAATTTTTTAATATTGTTTCTTTCAGATTTGAAGTTTTGTTGGGGTGCTTTGTGAACATGCTGTTTTCGCTAGAACTTTGCATCTGGTATGCATGAGGATTGGGGTGTTTTCCAATTCCATTTGTAGTGTTAATTTTTCAATTACTGCTAGATCTACCAAGGTTGTTAAAACTATTTGTACTGAATTTTTAGAAAATGTTCCGAAATTTCTAACATAGTTACTTTTACAATTTGCCATGTTTACGTTGAAGAATGTATATAATTGAATCGATCAAGTTTTTTGCCTCCTTCATTTACATATTTGGATATACTTATTTTACGATTGCAAATATATTGAATTAATCGTCGGTTGATCTAGTGTTAAAAAGCGCTTACAATTAGAATTAGGAATTTTGGTTTAGGTCTTTTGAAAATAGGTAACTTTCCGCAAACGTGTTTAGGGTCAACCCAACTTTCATTCAACTGAATTTTGGAGTTCCATGAAGTCTTTTTTTTACACATCGAAATGAAAGTTTGAAACAATTCTTTTGAAAATTTATTACATCATAGTATGAATAATAATTCCCTTCAATTTTATAATTATTTACTGTTACACGGTTAAACTCTATTTAATTTTGTTACATAGTAAAATCATTTGATGAAAGAAAAGTATCATAAAACAATATTTGTTAAACTTTCCATACGCGTTTCACACTTTATCAACATTTTTTCAATGTGTTGCATCAGTGTGAGAATGAATTATTTGGCCGCCATCACTTGTAACAGACAGAAATCATTTTATTTATCATTTTGACGCTTACAAATCATTGAGGGACACAGAACAGATAGCGGGAGTGGTGTTTGTTACGCAATTAGATAACAATGTTGGGGATTATTGAATAGAATTCAGAGCCGCAATGTTGCAGAAGCCGCAACAGATCCACATGGCCCATTAAATTGTTTTACAACAGATGCTTCTGAATGCCGCAACA
The DNA here is from genome assembly GCA_910591515.1 of Cerceris rybyensis. NCBI lineage: Eukaryota > Metazoa > Arthropoda > Insecta > Hymenoptera > Crabronidae > Cerceris > Cerceris rybyensis. The sequence goes on from OU342795.1 coordinate 14,443,465, forward strand.
TCGAGCGGCATTGTTCTGCTTCGACAGTGCCCAAATTGTTTCAATAAAACAATTCCAGGCTTTCTGACAAATTTTTGTCTATTTAATCCATTATATTAAACAATTCATATAATACAATTAATGATTTTGTAAGTTTAATCTTTATAAGATGGACTGAATGAAAGTTATCTGAGAAAAATCCTATACGATTTGAGACAGCAGCTATCGGCAACTTTTATCGTTTATTAACACTACAGCAACCAAGTAAGTCAAAATGACTAGTTCTTGATTTTTTCCAAAAATTCTCCAAGTTTATTGGACAGTCAAGAATAGATATTCCACGTCCATGCTGTAAAACATAAATATCCGGATTGATAACCTTTTCCACCTCTTAACTCTCCTTATTTCAACGTACCTATTTAATATATTTAAATATAATAGATTTAAGGTCGGAAGTTCTAGTGTTAATCTATTATCTCTTATATAAAGCTCAAATACCACTGACTGACTGACTGACTCATTCATCCACTCATCACGAAATCTCAAAAACCACAGGACGGATTACAATGAAATTTGGAACATACTCTTGCCTTGGGTCGTAGGTGCTCACTAAGAAAGGGTTTTGAAAAATTCGAAATTTTAGGGGGGGTTTTGGGGGGTTAAAGTATGGGCCAAACTCATCAACGCAGAGACGAAACTACTTGACCTAGAAACTTGAAATTTTGCATGAGCGTTCCTTTTCGGGTATAAGCACTCACTAAGAAAGGATTTTTCAAAATTCGAAATTTTAAGGTTTTTTTTTAGTTTCGATTACACCGTAGCGAAGCACGGGAGCTTTCAGCTAGTATAATATTATAGATGCTTTGCTAACTTACATCTTTGCAAGAGGAACTATATGAAAATTGTTTAAGAAAAATTCTCTACAATTTGAAATAACAACTACCGATAACTCTAATTATTTGATACATATTTTAATACCTTGCCGTACAATGAACGAGTGACGCTCAGGATGTTGTAAATTGGATAGCAAATTTTCAAGTTATGCAAAACTTATCAAATTAACAATTAATTTTTATGCAAATTTTTTATTTTTTAATTTTTTCATATTAGAAATACGCTTTCCATAGTTCATAAGTAACCGTCTTATCGGTAACTGTTCCCTGATATTGTTACTGATTATAATTAACAATTGCACACGACTATTCACAGAAGCCTTGTGCCTATGTTGGGCACATAATACTCTATTCAGATTCATTGAACCCAGTAGCATGTTAGCGGGCTGTCGCCATGTACGCAGGTACTTGTCGGCTTTACCTAATGAGATTTACCAGTATCCAATTACCTAAAGTGCTTTTCTGATGGTCGCTTCAATTCCTATCGAACAAATTTCCTTTTAACTATCGGCTTGTTTTTACCATACTTCGTACTATCAAATAGAAATTTTGGAAATTTAGGTATCACCAGGGCCTTCAAGTTTATATACAGGGTGTCCCGTAACTGGTGCTACAACCGAGCGTGGGGTGATTCTACGTGAAAAACTGAATCAAAAATATAGAATAAAATTTTTTTATATGACGCTTCGTTTTTGAGAAAAATAAGTTTAAAAATTTATCGAGTATTATACAGGGTGTCCCGTAACTGGTGGTACAACCGAGCGTGGGGTGATTCTACGTGAAAAACTGAATCAAAAATATAGAATAAAATTTTTTCATATGACGCTTCGTTTTTGAGAAAAATAAGTTTGAAAATTTATCGAGTACACGGGCACTGGATCCACGTTTCAGCTCGACGGATTTCGCTATCTTACTTTTACGAGTAGAAGAGCATTTCTGTATTTCGTGCAGTGTTTACAAACATTGTCAGGATGATGATACCTCTTGTATCAGTTCTACGATCTCCTTATACTGATCGAGCAAGGACCTTTAGTTTCCGAAATACTGTGAGTATATATAATACTCGATAAATTTTCAAACTTATTTTTCTCAAAAACGAAGCGTCATATGAAAAAATTTTATTCTATATTTTTGATTCAGTTTTTCACGTAGAATCACCCCACGCTCGGTTGTACCACCAGTTACGGGACACCCTGTATATTTGTGCAAGCTTGCAAGTCTGTATATTTTTTACAAGTAGAAATTTTTTCTTACAAGAAACATTTCTTTAACTTCTATAACGCTACTATAGTTCTTTATATTTTTATTTGTAAATACAACATTTTTGTATTAGTCCCATTACTTTGATTAGATATGTTTGATGCCATCTTCACGTTACGATAAAACTTCTGTATGATAGAAAATATTATCAAGAAAGTCTAAATTTAGCAGTTTTGCAAATTTCATTCGATTAAATCAGGTTTATCTTTAGTACAAATGGTATTTGAAATTAATTGACACTAAACCGGAAGATGGATCAGGCAATATGAATAATAATAACACAAGTAAAAGTGACAATAGTGTTAAATGGATTTTACGATGGAGTTCTTAGGAAAAAATCTTATATTCCCGATGAAAATCAGAATAATAAACAGGATAATCTCTTTTATTTTCACGATGCAAATTATTTTACGTAATATGTATCAGTGAGAAGTTCTTACGCATATTTCTAATTTCAGGTATCGAAGGAACGGACTTCTTGGTGAACAACGTCATCGCAGGTAATTAATTCGTATTAAAATTTAATAACGAAATAATTCTCATGACGGAAAACATTCACTTACTTAACCCATTACCTGCTGCCATTTAAAAATGCAAAAAAGAAATAATTTAACTGTCTAATGAGATTCATACTGATCAACTAGAAAAAAAAGGAAAAGTGTCCCAAAAAAGGGACATTGACGCATAATGGGTTAAAAGTGTTACAATCTAACTAACTACTTAGTTTACGCGATAATAGTAATTTGTTTTTATAAATTTCAATCAAATCCGATGGGTAATTACAGTAAAATAAATAAATCATTTGTAACAGGAAACTATACCACGATTAAAATTAAAATTGAAACGGAACTCATGAATCCCGCGATCGTACACGCAGGTCCGAAGTAATATTTAAATGAAAGTGTCATATACGTGATATGCATTGCGTGTCCCCGCAGTAAGCCGAGCGATACGATAATAACACGCGTCGGGTGTCTTTTGACACGTACGACTGAAATAATCGTGTTTTTATGCACTTCCGATAAGCGGACCTTAATTTGTATAAGATTAACGCGCAATGGAAAATGGAGTTAGTTTCTCATTACGATAATGGCAATGTTCGTAAATTAAACGTATAAACATACAAGTTCGTTGGTAGAAACTGCACCCTTTCCAATCCGATGTCCCACTCGAGGGAACATCATAAGTTTACCATATCATTCGGTTATCTCCTCTAAGAGGACCTTCGAATTTATTAATGATTGCAGATGATAAACTGCACCGCAACATTTTAAGAAATGTATGTTTATTTGAACTTTTCTACTGAAATGGCACATGATGGCAAATAGTAGAGTGCCGCCGAGTTGCTAATAGATAACATCTGAGATGGCTCTGAGTTCAAAGGGTTAAATATTCTAATATTTAACCGTTAACCCCTTTGTTATGGACCTAACCCAGACCAGAGGGTGGGCACGCGTGAGGTCAGTGGAAGTCGCATTTCGGTTTTTCATCCCGAGTCAAAATTTCAGCCCAAAATCCTCCTAAATTAGCAAATAACTTAGGATATCTTGGCTGAATATGGAAAAATATGTTACATATAAAAGAATGCAAATTTTAATTCCACAATCGCCCTAAACTTGTTCATTTTTGCCAGTTTTGCATAGTTTAGGATCAATTTAGGCTTCATGCAGCCCAAAATAATCCTCAGAATACTTATTTAGAAAATTAATCTAACAATAAGCCCAATATTAATCCTTACATTCTATAACGAGGAGTTTTAGAATTGGATTGGAATTGGAGTGATTTTAGGAGATTTAGAATTTATATGGAATAAAATAATAATTTAATTCATACTTGCTCCTGAAAGCCCTATTTTTAGAATATGAGTCGACAGACTTGGAACTTCTGAAATATTTTTAGGGGATGTCAGATTAAATTGGAATAAAAATTTTACCTGATCAGTCCATATAACTCCTAAAAATCATATTTACAGGACTTTGAGGCGCGTAGACACACTAGTTGAGGATTTTGAGGTTGAAAATGGTATACATAATTAAGCGGCAAATGAGAAATCAAAAGAATCTAGGATTTGAAGTTTCTTTTTATGCTGGACTTTTCGACTCGGGATGTGGGAGACGGTTGCTTAACACTAGATTTACGGAGTCAATTTGACTCATTCGAAATTTTATTACTACATATATAATATATTGGTTGGTTAATTTTTTAATAATAAATCTTTCATTTCAATTGATTTGGAACTATTTTCTTTGCAAAAAATTTCAATTTTCTTGTATGATTTGAATTGGCTCGCTTCAGAAAAATAGGTAAATCAATATCCGTAAATCTAGTGTTAAGTCGCACACCGTAAGGAAAACTGTCTATAAATTATTGGTTTCGTTAGAGAAAAGACAAATCTTGCGTTATTTACAAGGTCTACGAATATTGCAGTTTCTTATTAAAAAATAAATAACATAAACGTTCATAGTGGAAGATGATTAACAAAAACTAAGGTAGTAACAGTGATACGATTAACTCCTTGCCGTGCCATTTCTTTTGTGATAAAAAAGTCCAGTGACTCTGAATTTATTACTAAAATAACAATCTAGCCCCTAAGTTTGGATCTAGTAAATGACTTAACGTAATATTCAATAGCGTAGAATTAATTTTATTTTATCACGGCCCACTGATATTTGTAATCAAATAATTTTTCGAGCATTTCAAAATTGACTATTTCATTTATCGCATCACGAGTAGCACTCGTTATTGTACGGCAAGGGGTTAAGGAATTGATGTTCTGATTCTTATCATATATGTTTATAGTCGTACTTAAGAAGGAAATCTATTAAAAAGATCCACACTATGAATCTGTAATCGAATTACTGCTTATAAATCCGTCCGCGGATTATTCACTTGTGAGATCTAAATTTTCTAAATAACTATTTTTTTTAACGCCGCATAGTTCGATGATTCAAATAACTTCTATGTGCTTCGCATGCTGTCTATCAGATAGCATGAAATTAAGACTTATAAAAAATTCTTAAAACTGCAAATTCTTCGTTCACTCGTAACAGTTTTTGTAGAATGTTCACCGGTGCGATTTCGTGAAACGAGAGTGGCATTTTACGATCGCGCAACGAATAGAAAAATCAGAATTGTTCCGCGGTGCGAGCAATCCGTGCTAATCCTATTTTCGATTCCATCGTCCGTGAAATAAGGTCATAAAAAAGTCACGACGTTGCATTTTCGAGTAGCTGTTAAGCGGAAGCTTCACTGACAGGTTTGTGATTGCACGATGAGAAGATAAACGCAAAATGTTAATCTCCTTCCATTCTCTGCTCAATCATTTTTGTTATTTTTATTACTTTTTCACGATGCAATAAGAAACATATACCTAGCTCAAAGAAAAAATTACATTTTTGAGGAAGAAGTTTGATGTATACGAGATAATACAATGTGATGTATTATTTGACACAAGCTAAAATTCATTTGAAAAGAATAAAGTAGACACTACCCGTATATGCACATGCCCATATGTCGTAAAATCTAATCTAAACATTTGTCCTATCGTATTGCAATCAGATATATTATTATTTCTTTATCATGATGTTGTTTATTATGTCAAAATTCATTATTTAGTGTAAATTTTTTCAAACTCTCACATATATTCAAACAATACGTATACATTTGTTACATCAATTTTCTACTTATATAGAGTGCGAGTCTACTAACATGATCAGCTAAATAAAAATATATAGGTACTGCATGACAAAATATTTCGGACAAAAGTTGCACGGTTATCTAGGAGATATAAAATAGTAATTTTTTTTTTTTACTGATTTATCGAAATACGACAATTACATAAATTGTTTTGAATGAAATGGCTGATTTTTGTTTCCCAAAATCCGTTGCGATTTAAACAAATGGAGCCCTCTTATATTTATTCGCTGTCTTTGTAAATTTCATTTGAATTCGGTCAAGTGGAATGAAATCATGAAAAGTTTGAGGGATTAAGTTTTTCCGTCGATTTCGCTCTTACATCCAACTTCCAATGCAAAGTTCAATAAGACTGGGGAAATTTTCGCAATGAAGAGTCGAGTTGGATTTTACTTTCGAGGGACATAAAATGAAACAAAAGTTGGAACTTTTAAAGCGTTAAATGTGATCGAAATTGAATTTCACACTACGTTTACTTTCACCTTCGAAACTTCACAAATAAAATCAGCTTCTTCCTAGTACCTTAATCCTACATCCACTTGAATCGATAGATGTTGATCGATGTTTTCATTGATCGACTTTTTCTTTCTCATTACTGATAGTATATTTTTCTTGCAGACGAATAGTCGAGATAGTTGCTCGATTCAAGTGAATTCATTTATTCTCATTTTGGAACTTTATATCTATTACTTTACTTATATTTGTAAAATACAGTACAAAATAGTTTAACTGTTAGACAAACTGTAAATTAGTATTAGTATAGTGTTACAAAATACAATCAGAACGTGTATAGTGATGCTGCTCATTTTTCAAACAGCCAGTGTAATAAAGAAATAATATAATTTTCAATTACTCTCTTTCGTGTTTGAAAATAAACCTAAAGCTTTTCAAAGAAGTCACTAAAGAAACGATTGAAATTGAAAGAAATCGCTAAACTTCTCATTGACCTCATTCTTAACCCCTTGTCCTACAATAACTAGTGACACTCGTAACGAGGTAATTAAAATAAAAAATATTCAAATTTTCCAAAACTTATTAAATGGAAAACATGAATGAAACGCAAGGCATTAATATTATTTCTAGAACACTAATCTAACTTTACATTATACAGCATATTAAGAATCGCTGATCAATTTTTATTTTAGCAACTAATTCTAAATTATAACGGAAGCAGTTACGAAACAAATCGTAGGGCAAGGAGTTAATGACTTGACCATTATCAACTGTAAAGTCATTATGAGTTTGATTCTTCTGTTTCATTGACAAAATACGATCATTGATTACGAAAACCTTAGCTTCTTTTTCCTACAACCTACAATTTCCTAGAGCTTCTAATGAAATTTCTTCATTGCATGCCGCATACAATTCCAAACTCTAAGTCCAAAAGTATAAAAAGTGAAAAGAATTTTAGGAAGTTTCTTGCGAAAGAAACTCGAAATCCGCTGAATTTACTTGCTTCATCGGGCTTTTCTTGTGCACTGCTCGTCGTGCAACGAAGTGCTAAAGTCGGAAAGAAGGTATAGGAAATGCTTCAGGAACTTCGCTGTCCCGTAAAAGTTGTCGCGTTGCAACCGCCTGTGGCTTTAATAACCCCATACATCATCCGCGGGCGGGAAACTCCTCGAGAGGGCTGTTAACGCGACAAAAAAGGAATTGGTAAACTGGCAGCTACTCGTACTGGTACTATAAAACGTGTAATCTACACTGCATTTCAATCGTTTGTCTTTGACTCCAATTAAACGTTCTCATTACGCGCACTTTGTTCCGGTTAAACCGTTTGGCGCTATTATATCGTATAATTGGATTAATTAAGATTGGTCTTTAAGTCTGTATATTTTGTAACTTAACATGGATAGCTCTTACTTTAGCTCTTTAGCTTTAGCTATAAAAGAGAATTCGAGACGGAGGGAAAGCTTGTTCTTCATTAATGATTAAATGCGACAATTTTTTTGAATCTTCCCTCAATATTTGGGAACTACTTGTACACGAAAGAAACTAAAAGTGTTGGTCGTTAAAGAATTACATAGCCTTTCTTTAGAATAAGCCCTTGTCCTACCATTTCGTTTGTGACTGACAATGAGCGTGCAAAACTTCGAATTAATTGTTCAAATAATAAACTATCTCTATAATAGTAATTTTAATAACATAGAAATAATTTGATCGTATCGTGACCGATTAACACTAGAACTACCGACGTTAAATCTATTACATTTAAATATGTTATCTTAATACTTTGAAACAGGCTGTGTAAGCAGTGGTAAAGATAATCGATTCGGTAGTTTATGTTTTATATTATGGTTGTAGAATTTCTATTCAATGACTGTCCAATGAGCTTGAAGAATTTTTGGAAAAAATTGAGAACTCGTCACTTTGACTTGCTTGGCAGTTCCAGTGTTAATATTTTTCATTCAACAGTTTTTGCAAATATTTAAATATTTCTATTCCATTTACTGCGTCACGAGTATCACTTGTTATAGCAAGCATTATTATAGAAAAGTAGAATAATTTGCCTAAACAGTCAATGCTAATTCTCCAATACACTGACCGTGAGTCCGATATATATCTCGGTTGATTCTTGGCGGATCGTGATGAGACTTTTTTCCACGACTTCCTTAGAAGAGTAATATCCAAGATCGTAACATATAACTTTTTTCTATGCCAGTCGATGTTCATTTTTTATTGTTGCTATTATCTTTTACAACAATAATGCTATATTCTACTATATCACATGATAAACGATATTCGTTGTATGTATTCTTTTTAGGAAGAGTTCTTGTACAAAGAGAACTAACTACTGATATTAGAATGTTTCCAATTCGCGTAGATTCGCTTGATAAACATTTTGAATTTTGTATGTGCAATACCAAAGTAGTTTGTTTGTTTTTGCTAGTGCAACTGTGTTATGGAGAAATGACCGTGAAAGGGAATAACTTAGTACCACCCTCATGAATTCAGAGTCAGATTCTAATCCACTTAAATTAATCTTTGCTGCAATGTTTGCTACGAAATCTCAAAGAGAATTACGGTATGTATCTTAAACAGGAGAAAGGGCGCAGGTAATATGAAGCTTTGATGTTCACATAATATTTGCTGCTTTGGTGCAACTGAGATTGTACATTGATTTGAATCTTTCGCGCTGCAAAAATTCCATGAATATTTGAAAAAAGTGACGAAAGACTTGCCTTTTGAATTGCTTATTTTTTTAAAGTATTATGTAGAACACGCAAGTAATTATTTAAAAATTATTAAGTTAAGTGGGTGTCAAATAATGTAATACGATGAAAACGAGTTTTTAGGTAACATTGAATAATGCTTAACGTTAAATGGTGCATTAAATACTAGCGTGATTATGGAACAGTGCAATTAAGCCTTAATGGCTGACTGTGTTTTAATTACGTTGACGTAATTTTATATAACTCAATAGATTTCCGAACTTTTAAGTACGGATTAATGAGATCCGCTGATACGACACGGCTACTATCGTTTTCAATTATCGTGATAATTTAACGTTTATACACGTATATATTATCATGATTATAACTTAACCCCTTTTAATTTAATATTACCTTCATTATCGGTGTGATATTTTAATTTTGTTTGGGGTATAGGTTTCGATACATTTATTTATTTCGTAATAAAGTCAGCAATACCAAGCTTATATGTTTTAATACCAAATTTATTTAAGGTAAAAGTACCAGTAGTTGACCATTTTTTAGAAAACACAAAAACATAAGGTTTGCATAAGTTGTGAACTTTCGATGAAAGTGAATTTCAAATACCACAGCATCTGTCGATTATATTTTGAAACAATCACATGTAAAGTGAAGTATACCTATTAACAGCGAACGTTTGAATTCAATAAGGTAAGTAATATGCCGTTATATCTCTATTTCCTTAACGTTTCTGTTAAGAATGGCTGTACAGTTCAGGTAAAAAATTCATAGATTGTGAAGATTTCGCAAATGAATTATTTACTGTTTAAGACCTTGCAACGTTTTATAAGTAATATATACATCGTTTTTATTATTTTAACCACAAAATGCAATAATTTTTTAATGGTAAACTTCTGGATATTGGTACTCTACAATTTTCAGAAGTTGACAGGCATGGTTATTTACTGACATTACTCATTTAAATTTGTTTACGATTTATAATGTATCCGTTTTATATCTCACTTTATTAGAAATACAAAATGTACATCGATATGTTGTAGTATACTGAGTTTTAGTCGATGACACGATCAACTATTAACTGCATTCGCGGTCAATTATTGATCAGTGTCCAATGTGTACTCTGTTCTTCTTCTTCTTTTATTATTTAATTATTAATGATAATTTGTACTGGTAACTGTTAAAATTGAACGATAATAAAGTGATTTTCTGCATTAATGCTGCAACCCTGCTTTGAATATAAGCGGTCAACTACTAAAGAAAAAAGGTGGTCATTTACTAGTTTTATCGATCTCAAAAGTGGTCAACTACTGAAGCATTTGCCGAATTTTTAAATATATTTCTCTAATTTTTATAACTTATGTTTTTTTAAAAATTGGTCTTGGTACATAATCTAGAATGTTCAAAGAACGTCTCCAAGCATCGACTCTCGCCAGTTATTGTCAGAGTAAATAGTTACCATTATTTCTATCGAAAATTTCTCTTAACTGGTCAACTACTGGTACCTTTACCTTAACATATTTTATATAATAAAATATTTATTTTACATATGAACGAACGTAAATGAGTTTTGAATTAATCCGAAAAGCTCAGCGTTTCAACGGTAGATTAATTCCCATAGACTGTATCCTGCTGAAAGTACTATACTTTCAGAATTTCGAATGTACCAGGATTTTTCTCTATATTTCTACTTTTGATTATTCCTCCCAACTTATACGATTGTAAGGTGTAACAGATGAAGAGATAATTGGCAACATTGCACCTCATGCAATTTCAGTGTCAATATTTACCCTTTCTTCAACAAGGATGAGTTGATGATAACATGCCCGTTCTCATATGGTTTCTATAATGTTTCATAGAACACCAGGCTTTTAGCTTAATGCGTGTCCCTCATCAGAGCAGGCTAGACTTGATAAGGATCAATGCGACTCCGCGTTCTACGTTGATGTTCAACGAACCTTTTCAATTACACGCTGCCAGTGTCGCATCTGCGAATTTACGAGCGCACAAGAAGAACCCACCACCCTTATCCAATACTTGGCATTCACATTTGTGTATGCGCTAAATGAGCTGCACACAGTTACAATGTAATCTAAGGTGTCTAGGACATGTCAGAGGGAAAGGAGAAACTATGAAATTATAAAGACCACCGGGCGTGATTTCAGACGCGACGCTGACATCAGCGCTATGTCTTTTAGAGAGAATCTAGACACGGGTTTCAAATCATGGCTTGTCTGGCTTAAGATAAGAAATCTTAGTTATTTGAAAAGAGAATTAATGGGATGTTATTGTGGAAATTATTCCTGTATTGAGGATATGTAACATAAAAAAGAGATGGAGAGTGGGAGAGATTTAATGGTAGGTAGAGGAATGTCATAGAGATTTTGCTTTTAAGCAAAACTAGTAGTAGATACTATTAACACTAGAACTACCGACTATTAATTCAATATATTTCACGATGGCAGATAACTGCTTTAGAAGAAAGAGATTTTAATTCGGGAGGAACTAAATTGATTTAATCTCTCACGATTTACAAGCTACATTTAGAAAATTAAGCAGGATACAGTCTCGAAAGATTTCAGCAATTTTCTTAGAAAATTCAGTACAGTTATTTTCACTTTGGTAGATGTAGTGTTAAGGTGATGAGATATTTTTAAGACAGTAATTAATCATTAGGGGTATCGGAAAAGAATGTCGTTTTCTTACATGACAAATTTGGATACTTATAAGAATTTAGTTCACAAATATTGATTTAAAACATATTTTCTATGGTTTGATATAATATTTTTTCATCGATTTCACAAAGTTTTAATACATCGATCATAAAATTTACTCCGTTTCGATTCAAAATATTCAATGAGTCCTTTTTTCATGTTGTCATGTGTTAGAAAACAAAACGACATTTTTTTGCGGTATTTCTGAGATTTAACACTCTATGAGGTCTTGCAACTAATACATATCTAAGTTTCTATTTTTCAATTTGGACGTTTTAAAAAGTTCTTTTTTTTTTTATAGACTATATAAAAGAAAGTTATTTCAGCTCAATCCAATAGCTTTATTTAATTTTCCATCACTTTCATATCGCTGCCAGTTCTAAAAATTGTTTATGCGGTCCGATTATTTAACTGCGACGTTAAATATAGCTTACTTACTATCTTCTCTTCTTAACTGATCGAAGTAGAATATGGAATCGCAGGACGAAGCTAAAGGACTTAAATATCCTTCGAGAAAATAACTTTATCTCTAGATCACTAAACATTCGTAGTACACTATCGACCCCTACTAGTCTTACATATTCACTACATAACAACGCATATTACTTTAACATTACGAACATTTAAACATATTTAAACAATACACAAAGGGAAAACTACTCCCAAAATGCCCCAACTTTTGCGGAGATTTTCCCATTTATCTTAAAAACCAGATGTTCAAGAAAAATTCTAATAGCAGAATGCGGTAGAGCATACATTTTTCTTGGAGAAGAAAATATATATATAATATATATTTGATAATTGAATACATAATTGAAACTTGCAACACGACTTTTATCTTCGACTTACAGCTCCCAAAATGCCCCAACTTTTGCGGAGATTTTCCCATTTATATTAAAAACCAGATATCCAAGAAAAATTCTAATAGCACAAGGCGACAGAGCATCCTTTTTTTTGGCAAATTATAACTGAAATTTACAACACGAGTCTCATTTTTGGCTGAAAAATTAAAACAGCTCAGCAAGACATATTATGATACGTAAGATGAATTCCATGAATAGCGGGGGCAATTATTTCCACCTCACTGGCCAAGAAGTACAACGACAACGGCGTATTGTCAAAACATACTCAAAAGTCCTCGGTGATCGTACCTTACAGGTGTCCTTCTCATTGGTCCTTTAACAATGACAAGTCGTTTCGATGTCTGCGTCGCTATCAGTTTGCCCTCGAACGTCGACGAGTAACCATTGCTCCGTGATCGGGTTTAACTATTTTTACTTATTAGTGCGTGTTTAATAATTTCGTGGATGAGATTTTGAATCATCGACACCTCTCTTCTCCGTGGGCTACGTGGTAATTCATCTTTACAGTGGTTTCAACCCTCAGTTAATCAGCGGACGTTAATCTGCTCTCGACTCCCAAAGCACTTCTACCGTTGTCATCGTATGTCTACCTTCAGCCAGCTAAGCAAACAATCAACATATTTCTGAGGTATATATAATTCATACTGAAATTTTATACGTTTTTTTTTAAGCGTAATTGCAGATTTTGGCTTTAATGAAATATTACAGCAAAGAGTTAATGAAAACTTTTTGGAGAGACATAATCTATTTCTTCTGGCACAGAAGCTTTAATATGTATTTCTAATAGTATTTTTTGTACTGAATTCATGTATGTGATCCATTGTTACCATCATGTAGGGCTTTTTTGTGATAAGCACTTTTGTATTTAATGAGTTGTGTAATCTTGAGCGTGAGAAAGCAATTGAACAATATTGCTTACTTGTATCAAGAAATTTTTGAAGATACTTCTCTGTTAGGTTGTTTCTCTTTAATGTGGCATTATTATCGTCAAATAACTAGTAAATAATGATTGTATTTCTAAATCAAGTTACATATATATATATCATAACACTAGCACAGGTGCAATGGTTGCGTTGAGAGTCACTGGTGGTAGTTTGTGTCTTGCGCAGCTACTTTAACTTCTCTACCGAAAAGAATACTTGTTTTGCAAATGTTAATTACGGGTTCTTTAAAAAAAGTGTCTGCTCTATCGCCTCATTCTATTAGACTTCCTCTTGAGCGTAAAGTTTTTAAGATAAACAGTAAAACAAGTTGGGACATTTTGGACAACAATTTCCATTTGATCATTATTTAAACATGTTTGAATATTCATCACGTTAATGTAATATACATTTGGAAAGATTTGTCGACTCATTTTATACAAAAAGGATTTCACTAACCTTTACAGTTCAAATGCAAAGAAAAATAATTTTCTCAAAAACGGAGTCAGATGAAGACAAACGGACTTCATATTCGTCACAAAGTCTAGAAGAATTTACATTAATACACTTCAGTCAAAAAGAAATGTTCAATCTTGTAGATCTCTCTTATCATTTTGATCAATTGATATCGCTGATCGAACATTGAAAATCTCGTAACGCGAAAGACTAATTCATACATAGTACACCATAAAATAGAAAAATCCTATCCGCCCAAAATCACCATTTCCACCAGAAAACAATTTCGATTTATCTCGTTATCCAGCAGACACATCGTAGACGTCCCGGTTCTCCATTATAGGGGTGTATACTCACAATATAACCAAAGACAACGTATTTTCTTCTGTTCCACGTTCTGTCTTCTATCCTGTCACAGTTACTATTCTCTCTACCATACATTATAAAATTCGATATAAGTCTCATCGTAATTCCGTAGAAATACTCGATGAATTATATCATCCGAATAATCGATACCACTGCTTACGCAGGATAGCAAGTTCTTCCGGTTGGCGTACAAGCAAAATTTATTACCCTCGGATCTCGTTGCATTCGTCGTGCCATCGTGCCGTATATAAAACGCGTATAAATGGTAGTCGTGACGTGGGATAACGCGCTACTGCAAACAGAAAAACGTGAAAAATGTGTCCTGTTAGTCCTGCAGATACACGTAGGATCCTCCGCTTTAGTCGTTCGTGTTTACCGTGGTCCTTTGAATTATTGTGCCAGCATTTGGCTCGTGTCGCGATGAGAGAGTATCTAATACGCCTGTTCGTTGCTCCGTACCTTTGGGGACTCGTAAAACGGTGACCCCTACTGTAAACCGTGGCTTAAAGTGTCAAATAAATCCAATTCATAGCAGCGTTGAACTACATCGATCCAGTATCATTGTGACCCTGCGAATTTTTGAGGGGAGGAGGGTGCCTGATAACTGGTTGTCCTTTGATACACATATTTCTTTGGCTCATAAAAGTTAACTATGTGTTGGGGAAATAAAATATTTTTAAAAAATATGTATTCTTTGTTGCCTGCCCGAGTCGAAGTTATGAATTTCTGTTGATTATCTCGGACCCTGAAATCATCATTTATGATTCTCTTACATTTTCTTCATATTTTTATTATTCTCCTTACAATTAGTTCTCTATTAGTCGTTATATTTCTCTCTTGATTCTCTTTTATTTTCGGAAAATAAATATACAAATTTTTATTAATTAGACATCGAATCGTAATAGATTACAGTACAAATCCTTTTATTTGTTAATTTATTTCTCATTTATTTCATGTCAACAATGAAAATAAAGATATAAATAATTAAATAAAACCAGCGAGAAATCATATTTTTTATCTTATTATTTAATAATTGTAAAATTTACTTTACATTCGTCTCTACAACTATCATTCTTTATATATACATTTTTAGAATTTTATGAACTATTCATTTGAGAAGTATTAGATCACTCCAACTCATTATTTACAGGTATTCCTATGTACAGTATATCATTGATCATCATTTTTATGCAAACATTAACAATGTTAATTATGTTAACAGCTTGGATATTTTCACTTAAACTTCCTGAAATTAAAAAGTTGTAGGTTGTATATTGTACGTTGTGATCCTCTAGAACAAACATTTCATCAGGTTCAATTTCTTCTACTATTGCAGTATTACTTATTACTAATATAACTAAAATGTCATAAAAATAAAGTTTCCGCCAAATTAATTTTTTCGTAGTTGTCACTCAATTTACTTTTTAAAAAATTAAGTAATATTAATAATTAATAAATAATGAAAAATTCCTTCTAAAATACAATGAAAGAGGATTAAAGGAGAAGCTAGAACATCTTTGTATAATACTCTTTCGATTTTCTTCAAGTGTGAAAACGAAAATATCTGCATCCACAGAGTACCTACAGATAATCAAAATAATATAGAGTTTAATGGTCAGATCATACAGATTATAATTCTCTTCTGATTTTCTTCAAGTATAAAACATCGAGCAAACCATCAGAAAATCAATCCTTCGACTCGGGTGATGGCAAATTTTCGATCTTTGTCTATGTACATTTATTTGTGATGGAATTGTGTTTGGGGTGAAAGTGTTATAACTTTTACACTAATACCTTGAGTGATACTCGATGTATGTTTTAGTTGAAATTAATTTCCTATCTGTTTTATTCCGTTTTCGGTATTTGACAATGAGGGTTATGACTGACTAAATATATTAGTATTTATGGTTAAGTGGGTAATGAACGATAGAGAATTTCTTGCAATTAATTTCGTCTAATTGGAAGAAGGTGATTATTATACTTAATATACACTTTATGCTGGCGCAATAATAATGATATTCCTTTTTTAAAACTCTTATATGGTATGCAGTAATTATATCAATCTTAAAGTCTTATATAGGTCACACAAATTAAGGCCTGTCAGTATGTTAAATTGATTCGGTTGAAATTTCTGTAGCAGCAAAAATTACGCAATGTTGTAGGTATTAAAAGAGAAGCTACAGTATTGGGATTTCGATCTTTTTTCATTAAAGAACATGATTGCTGATTGCGATTGCAGAGGCGCTGTTGCTACTGAACACTTTTCACCTATAATTGGCTTGCAATCTCTCGCAGTAATACGTTTCTACTCGAGCATTTCTCTGTAATCTGACGTTTTAATCTTCCGATGCAAGTAAGTGCGGTCAGAGTATTTTATCATTCGCATTTTATCGGTATGCAAGGAACGCGTGGTAGGTACTTTTATTGTTTCTATGCTGATCAAAGATGATATATTGGGTTGATTCTTCAATGTAAATACACAGCGGGCTTGATTCTACATTAGGGGCAAGTCTGAAATTATCTTTGAACACTAATGAGTTAATGGAATTTGTAATGAATAAAAATTTTTAAAATTGCTAATGGAATTTATATGGTGTTAAGTGTATGTCTTATGGTGATGTTTCCATTCGTAACTTTGAGGGACCATAAATGGGATCGGATATAATTTCAAATACACTGATTTATTAGTAGTCTACGGAAACAAATTATTTAATGTTGAATAAATTATGATTATTAAAACAATTCTGTTTATATCACAAGACACTGTGTTGTAATGATAGATTTTGGGACTTCTCCTTGTTCTTTGACGATTGTATGTAAATATATATATAACAAAACGTTTGTCTCTGTACCTCAGTCCAGAAAAACATCTTGCTCGACCCAGAGTTCACCCTTTGCCAACGCAGATTTTTTTGAATATTGAGAAATGAACGTTTATTTGCAAACAAAAACCACCTTTTCTCAGAAAGTCAGAGTGTTATAATATATAGGTATGGGTTGTAAATTGCTATTTTGTATAATCATATTTCAACGATTACATTTCAATTTATGTTTCATTTATAATTAGATTCTTTTCTTAAACCACGTATATGCATCTGTACTCTTCAAAAGGTTAATTCCGTTTGTTCACAATTTATTCAGCAATGACTTACGTTTACTTCTATTTGTTTTTTATGAAATTTTGTTAGTAAAATGTATATATTTGAATTTGTTCTAAAAGAGATAAGAAATTTCGTTGAATTTATCTGCTGCAGTTAGCAGTGACCTCCGTGGCATTCAACGTGTTAATAAAAAGATAGTATTAATGAATGAAGTTGTATAATTACAAAATTAACTCTTCCACATTTAATTCCAAGTCGTACGTGTCCTTCGTACTGATCCTAGATCAGCGAGATAGCCCCATGGGGCGACGATTAGGACTTGAACTTTGCGTCTTTCAAACCCGTGTACGTGCTCCTTGGGCAATTTCCCATGCCGGCAGTACGGTTTGGGTTCGTTGGTCATCGTTGTCGTGACAAAGGTGATGGCAAGGGGATTCCAACTCGGGTCTATTATTTTGACCAGGGCTTTATCTCCATTGTCACCGTTCCTCTTACTTGTTATTAAAACTTGAATTGCTGCACAAATTCCGAAGTAGAAAGAGGAATTTTTTTCATTTGATATCTAAGCTTTTTATTTTGAAAGTGTTATAAGTTACTTTCTTTTTGAAACAAAGTATTTAGTGTTTGCGTTTCTACGTGCTTAAAGCTATTGATGCCAATTTTGCGAGAAGATTTACTTGGATTAGTTATATCAGATACTTTTAATTTTGTCAGTATCAGTAGTTTCGTACAGTTAATAAAAATTCATCATATTTCATTACAGTGACCCATGCCATTTACAAAATAAGCGGTCGGTTTTGTATTACGTAGAAGAAAAATTTGTAAATTTTTTGAATGTTGTTTTAGAACATTCTAGGTTTTTAAAATAGATTTTTTGTTAATTATACGAAATTGGATAATTTAGAAATGATTAACGCCCTATGTGCCCCTGTAACTTTGAAGTAACACAAGGCAAATCTAAGCTTTTATCCCTCAAAGTCAATCTTTTAACTTTCTTATATACTACAACTCAGCTCGTAAAAATCATAAAGTTCTCCACCATCCAATGTTTTAAAATCAAGTGAACTTTACCATTGATAATAGTATTTTTATCATTTTCATTCGAAGCTTTTATTTAAAGATGGCTGTGCAAAAGAGTGTGGGTCTGATTAGTGGAGGGAATAGGTGTGTCGCATTTATCCAATTAGATAATTAGAAATATGGGAATGCTGCGACTATGCGAAGTATTTACATTAGGAATAGTGGTTCGGGGATTCCAAAAACGAAATGGGGAATATAGCCAATTGAAAACGAGAGTCTCCGCCGTTCCCTAGCCATCTTTCAGTTGTCGGACTGTATATATTAGCGGTACCGAAAAGTAATCAAAATTGGAGAAGTGAAAACGTAAATGAAAACGTTTTTTAACAAAAAATCGAAGGAGTTTTTTAACCGTAGATCACTAACCTTATTTTTCGACGCTTAACACTAACCTTTGTCTCTTCGACTATGGTGTTTACAAAAGGGGTTAAAAGGTGTTATTTAAATAAAATTTAAACATGTTTTTTTCTATTATTAAAGATAGGTATTTATTTATTACGATAACGTTAACTAACATGGCATACTTATTAAATCCGTGTCGTCGAATCGACGAAGGTTTGTGATCTAGGGTTAAAAAGGGAATCGAACAACTACCTTTACACTGGCAACAAGTGTTAGAAAATTATGGAAATTATTTGATTGATTAGTATTTAAGATTTCTTTAATAAGTAAATGTTTTTTGCCAACAAAAAAATAGTTTTGATTACTTTTCGGTACCCTAATATATGGATTTTACATTTTTATTTTATTCCCATGGTTACACTACATTAGCTTTTTGCATTAAAATAACCGCGGTTTTATTTTCCCACATATTCGCCGGGATTTATGTTTAATGTAAAAAATATAAAAACATAGCAACGTCGTACACATCCTGTCGAAGAAACGTTGAAATTATTCAGGATCAACAGATTTAAACTGCAGAAAAATATACGACTAACAATAGTAACTTCAACTGTCGCTCAGTTGCACCAGTTATTTACACTTTTATTGCATGTTCCGCTAAAAGAAAAACAAGCAACCGTTCCCTGTAATCGACAGCGTCAACCGGTGGTGGATTTTGGTGAGTTGCCAAAACGAAGGGAAAATGGCAGCGAGAACGAGGGGACAAGAAAAAAAAGATGGAGCACCGGAAAGAGTTGTGGGGAAGTATAAGAAACATTGAACAGACTTAAGGTGATGCGAGAAAAAAAAAATGTAGATAGGAACTGTGAACTGGCAAAGATCTTAGGCAGGGGTTGAGTTATGTAGGATAGAAAATTAAACGAGGAGACAGCGAGAGAAAGAAGACTGAATTAGAGACTGGAAAAGGAAGGAATTAGAGGCGGAAAAGTACGAAGGCAAATAGGAAAAAGAACACGTACATTTCCTTGTACAAAGGAAAAAGTATGGGCGAAGAAACGTGAGATAAGAGGCGAGGCAGGTATTGTGTACGGGAAAAGGATACATGAAAATTAGAGGGGCTAAAGCAGCGAAGAAGAAAGAATGCGCAAGAAAAGTCTGAATAATAAGAGAAAAGTAAAAAATAAAATGTAAGAAGCATTTAATGTATTAGGATTTATCTGGGCGAAAACTGAAAATAGTTGTACTAATCTGTTCGAATTATTGCATTTTACATTTTTAGTGCATTAAGGGTGGAAAGATATTAGTGTATTTTGAGTTAGATATAATAGAAAATATTGTGACTTTGAAGACAGTAAAGAATCTATACCTTGAGTATTTTTGACAATTTTTGAAAAATCCTGTTTCTAGAAATTTTTTGATTATTCGTTTGCTATATACTTTATAGTTCTACAGCAGTTTAACAACTATCTAATATAACATTTTATAACTCTTTCTGTGAAATTGATATAATTTAAAGTAGCAAATTTACATGTTACCTCTCTCAGCTTTTTTACAAAAAATTATATTTAGAATTGTCAAGATAATGAAACAAATTGTGATTTGTGGGCTTTTTAATATTCTGCAAATTACAAGATCGGACAATCATAGAAACATTAAATACGTCAGAAGTATAATAAATTGTTTGAAAAATATTTAAAATGAGTTAAACTATTTTATTCATATACGCTGATTCTTGTACGTATTGTATTATACATTTGTCTTTATATTTTTTTCATCTGAAAACAGTTCTGTGCAGCGAATCTCCACTGGAAAGTTTGCTTTGTTCGATTAATTCTACTGTGGAAACAATAATGAAGTTTAATGCAGTTTGAAACTCTGAAATTTCCATGTGGCTTCTGTATTTAATTCGTCTTATGTTAGTAGGTCGTACAGCCGCATTTATCTTTAGCACGTATAACAACACGGTTCCCCGATTAACGACCGTTAGGGTGGTCCTACGGACAGAGATAACAAACGAAATGTCAATGTTACGAGTTTCAACCGTTTCATCAAACTATGTATTTCGACCAAAATGGCGTTGCCTTTCCAAGCTAACATTATCTTTCACATTTACATTGGTATTTTTAAATTGTTTTACGTGATAAGTATGTAAATACGATCAAGAATCTATGCTGAATACTCTAGTCTTTTATCGAATGTTTCTAACATCTTACATGTGCATTTTATTATAACACTGCGTATAAAATATTTTAACCCCTTGCCCTACAATTACAAGAGATACTCGTGATAAGGTACTTAAATAGGGTAGCAAATTTTCGAATATTGCAATACCTTATTAAGTGGAAAATGTTAATGAAATGCGACGCGATAATATTATTTCTACAATATTAATTTTTGTTTTAACAATTAAATTCTGAACTATAGCGGAGGCAGTCACGAAACAAATCGTAGGGCAAGAGGTTAATAGCATTTCAGATCGACATTGTATATTCTAAAGCAGCTTAACGGAAAAGATATTGTTCACTGAATTTCCATTGAATATTTAAACGCGAAAAGAGAATATACTTGTTCTAGTTGTTATTAGTGTATACAAATTTGGTGCATTATGATGAAATTCTTAATTAATTTACACCTTATCCCAATCTGGAATTCCTTTTTGGTGATAGGTCTTACAATTAGATGAAATAATCATAAGAGTTGAAGCCAGGTTAATACAAAGCGTAAAGAAGCTAATCGAAAAGACGTTAGTTCATGTCTCAAATGAAGTATCATATGTTTTCACTACTTCGACTTTCTCTAGCGGATGGTAACATTAATAGTAAGTTTGTAATTACTCGGTATAACTGCTGCATCTCTTAAGTCTTCCCGAGGAAACGCACATAAAAGTATCCAGACTTCGTAGATAACTCTCGACTAAACTCATCGGGTTCCTAATTAATTAACAAAGTTTTGATTTACTTAATGGATGTCGTTAGAAGAACCACGAAGATAATATTCCCTGTAAGTTAATATTACGACAATACGTTTCCGGTAGGTTGTATTTATACTTTAATATTTAAGTTTTTTATACGTATTTATACGTTAATTTATAGTTTTTAGAATTAAGCTGCTCTACAAATTTTAATTCAGGTTGCCACGCACTATTACTAAAATTTAGGAACTAAGGAGTGATATTTGAAATAAAAATTTTTGGTTTTATCCGGGCCATTACGTGGTTAGCACAACTGTTCAAAAATTCGAAAGTCAGGTCTGTTGAGTTGTACGAAATCGCTAAACTTTGATTTAACACTAGAACTACCAAGAAAGGCAAAATAACTCGTGCCCAATTTTTTCTAAAA
This sequence comes from Cerceris rybyensis, assembly GCA_910591515.1. Lineage (NCBI taxonomy): Eukaryota > Metazoa > Arthropoda > Insecta > Hymenoptera > Crabronidae > Cerceris > Cerceris rybyensis. Next base: position 14,465,637 of record OU342795.1, read on the forward strand.
TTTCTCCAAGTCTATAGAATAGTCATAGAGCAGATATTCTATTCTACTAATTTGTTGAAATATAATGAGTTTAACATCGTTAGTTCTAGTGTTAATTTACAGTATTATTTCACATGCAGCACACACATCAATTAATGTTACTAATTGTAAGTTATGAGGCCTGTTAGTTTTCACAAGTATTGCAATAAGGGATCTAACGATTTGTCGTCGTCAGACACAGATATGTTGTAACTCCTCCGCTCGCAATAAATGTTATACACTTTTACAAATAGTGTTGGTTCCGTTCATAATGAGTAATAAAACTCCAGAAACTCTCTGGACGTGAGCACCTACACTTTTTGTATTTCAAACGTCCTTTACTACGCTAACACATACACAGTTTTACAACTTGTACTTCTAGTAATTCTTGTAAATTGTGTAAGAAAAATGTCGATACAGAAGAAGTCTCCTAAATACGATTCAGAGTAGTTTAACCCTTTTAGTACCAACTAAAAAAATTGATTGAATTAATGACAAATGTTGTTGCGGATAAAAAGAATTATCATTTGGTGATACTTTCATATAGAACACGCAATGCAGAACATAAACTGTGTATTTACAATTATCTTCTATTATATAAAGCTCAAATACCACTGACTGACTGACTGACTCATTTATCCACTCATCACGAAATCTCAAAAACCACAGAACGGATTGCAATGAAATTTGGAACATACCTTCCCCTTGGGTCTTAGGTGCTCACTAAGAAAGGGTTTTGTAAAATTCGAAATTTTCGGGGGAGTTTTGGGGGGTTAAAGTATGGGCCAAACTCATCAACGCAGAGCCGAAACTACTTGACCTAGCAACTTGAAATTTTGCATCAGTGTTCCTTCTAGGGTATAAGCACCCACTAAGAAAGGATTTTTCAAAATTCGAAATTTTAAGTTTTTTTTTTAGTTTCGATTAAACCGTAGCGAAGCACGGGAACTTTCAGCTAGTCTGTCATAAAATTACTAATATTGTATTGGAAACCGAATATTAACCCTTCGATGTCCACTGTTAGCACTATTGCTAACGACGATATATCGTCGTCCGACACTAAACGAGTTAATCAATAAATGCTTACATTATACCACTTCTACACCCTAAACATTATTTTCGCAATACAAGCAATAAAATATCACCCCTAACAATAAGTAACCAAGATCTTCAGCGAATTCACAAAAACTGCTGACGAAAGTTTGATAAAAAAGTAATGTACTTCAAGGATCATAATCCGATATGAAAAGTCTCGCACGCCGTTACGTTCTGTAATAGGGGGAGTCCTTATCTCTCCTCTGGCAAAAAGCACATGAAAGAGTTTCGCCATAGCAGCCGAATCGACGACAGGGCACTCCGGTTCGACGATATAGGTTCGGAGGGCAATGCCACCCCGGGTGAGGGCTCCCCGTCTGTTTTTCTCCGGTGCAGTCGTAATTAAATTCCGACGATCGAACCAGCTGGGAGCCACGCGTGATTGCACGCACTTTGCCGTCAGGCAGCCTGGAATTCTCTTCCTTTCACCGTCCTACGGAGGACATTTGCCCTTTTAGGACCCTCGGTCGACTCTGAAATATCGCACGGACACGTACGTTCTTTCATTCACTCCTTTTATATGGGCAAGATGCGACTCCGGTTTCGTTTAATTAGAATCACATGCGAACGAAACTGTAAATTGATCGTAGTGTTCGTTGATTTTGTATTGAGTAATTCGTAATTTAGGTCGTAAACAGGGAACGTAAATGATGGATCAGTAATTTCTTTATACCTCTCAGATATTTTATCTGCGTAAAAAGATGAATGCGATGAAGCAATAAAATAAAGTTGCAACCCTTTCGTAAATTTCGCGGCGATTTTTTTTTACAAATATTCATCGATGCGAGGGTGACTGAACCCCTGAAAGTCATGACAAATAATTTTGTAACAGCCTGTAGATATCGGAATTTTTAGAATTTAAATGGTTTACTTACGTTGTTGAAGGTCATTGTACCTACAATGCGCCGAGGTAAAAGTAATTTTGCAAAAATGTAATATTATGTTATGTTATATAATGTTATATTATATAGATTATATTATATTTCTATGTGGGCGTTATCAAAAAAGGGGTTAGGTGATGTTTCTTTGATTGAATACTCATTTATTTCCATGTATTTATTAAAGTGCAGCAATGTATTGTAAAATTACGGCATTATATCGAACGATTCGCTTAACCCCTTGCCGTGCCATTTCTTTTGTGATAAAATGTGCAATAACTCTGAATTTCTTACTAAAATAATAATCTAGCCTCTGATGTCGGATATAGTAAATGACTTAACGTAATATTGAATATCATAGAATTAATTTTATTTTATCAGGACCTACTGATATTTTTGATAAAATAATTTTTGGAGCACTTCAAAATTGACTATTCCATTTATCTCGTCACGTGTAGCACTCGTTATTGGGCGGCAAGGGGTTAAATCTGCGATTGCAATTATACATAAATCTATTAGTCGTATAAAAAAAGATTTCAAGCAAAAATTCTGTGGTATTAACAGAGCTATTTCATGTAATAATTTTTTGTTGTGTTTTAAAAACTATCTTGCATTATTTTCCTTTAATATAAAGTGTAATATTTTACCTCACATTTTGGAAGAACAGAATATACTAAGTAAAAAATTAATAATGTCTATGTATTGAAGAATTAGTAATTTTTAGAATACTCTATAATACAACTTTTGATTCAAATTATATTAAGAACATGGAATGAAAATGGAAGGGTGCATACATTTATTCATCTCTTATGTGATACCAATTTCATCTCATGTCATGGAAGGAGGTAATGCACAGACCATTGTAATGTACCATCTATTGAAACGACCCGGTACTTTATATCTGCATTACTTGATGGCAAAACATTAGGTCATTTTCAATCTGAGATTCAAAAGCGAGCCAATTTTGAAGTATTCCAATAAGCCTACTACAACCATCATTCACATTGGCTGTTTTAAAAGCAAAAGTATCGTTAATTCATATGTACTATATTTTTCAAGAGCTATTTTAAAATTTAAAATTGCCGCACCGTTAGCGATAAGAAATATTTCAACATCATAATTTACTTCTGTGCAATATCTTCCTCCTGTAATTAAAATGTATCTTCGTTTTCCTGGATATTTGTGTTTCCACTTAGTTCGCAACTAGCTATTTCCATTATCGTTAAAAAAAAAAAGGGAAAAACTTGCAGAACGCTGCAATTTAACAGTTTTAGTCGCGCGAACATTTTATACCGCGATCGTTCTCACTCGTTCTCTTACGGAAGTCGTAACATTGAGCTTTGTAATTTGAAGATATTGCCCTACACGAGTATCCGGTGAAGAAGCTTCTTTCACCCGTTGTAGTTCCGATGATAAGAGGATGCTGCCATTTCTCGTTACGGATATTGTAACAAAATACAAGTCGGACGTCTAGGAACTCATAATTTCGTGACGAAAGATTCTTAACTTAATGCTATTACGTTGTTCGTTTCGCTTATACCTTTAGAGACTTTGGAGTTTAAACGAAGGAAATATTCATTTGTAACATCGTAAAGTAGCTGAAGAACCAATGAAGTACAGAATACAATGTGCAACTGGAATTATTGTGATTGCTGCATAAGTTATGATTTTAGTGAGAAATACTTCAGATGGAAGATAAATGGTTTGGAAGAGGATGAAATGTGACGATATAAAGTTTTGTTGAAGGATGCTTAACACTAGAACGAACGGTGTTAAATCTATTACATTTAAATAAATTAAATATGTACTTTGAAGGAAAGAGAAATCAGGGGATGGAAAAGTAATCGAATCGGTAATCTGAGTTTTATAAGATCAACTTAGAATTTCTAGTCTAGGACTCTCCTATAAACTTAGGGAATTTTTGTAAAAAAATTGTGACTTGCTTGGTGCAGCTAGTACTTTTGTACAAAAAAGTGATAAAATCAATAATAGTAACCCATTTTAACTACATGTTAGCGGATAATTTAATTTTTACTTGTTGTTACGTAAGAGCGCAATCTACTTTCGCACATTTCGCTATTTCGCACGTTTTTAAAAATAAAATGTTTTTAACGATTTTTGTGGCTATTTCAAATAATGTTTGCTTCCATGTATTCATCCATTGCCTGCTAGAGATTTTCTAACATTGTAATATTGTTTCTAACATTACCTACTAGGTGTTAGAAAATCTCAAGTTCATCACCATACAATATTTAATATTTCTCCAGTATCTCTCTATTTTCGAACATTCAACATTCGCACGCATTTTCAGGAACCAATTATGTGCGAAAGTCAATGTATCTATTAAATACTGTACATACGAACATCATTACGCCACGTATTATTTATTGTGTTTATTTGTTTCATCCTTTAGTTTTCCAATTATGAAGAAAACAAAAGAATTTAACTTAATAGCTTGAAAGTATAAAATATACTTTAGTAAATGACGGACTTTCTTTTTTCATATCTTTCAGAAAGTATCGATATTATATGTATAATTATCTCAACAACGAAATCCGAATAGCTAACGTTAAGATTATATTTGAAAATCATTAAAGTCATTGAGCCATGTTTTCCTTGTCATTTATCGGATAAATATCAAATAATTCTACAAACGAATTTTTGTCATTCTATTATTGTTGTCTTTACTGTTTAAACAAAATGCAGTATATAATTTTGTGCATTTATAGTTTATTTCCATAAAGTATATGGTCTCATTGTTATAACTCGTTCACACAAGTTTTCAAGTACTACTTCAAATTCTCATTATGAATTCATTCGACATACATTGTCTTTTATCATTTTTGCTGGAAAATTGCAATTTATGTCGTTGCAAAAAATGCGAGGATTTTGATGGGAATTTCCACGAAGGCTCTTAGTTCTTAATGACAAAATAATGAAAAATGACAAACATTGGAAGAAACTATGTCGGCAATGCGTACTCTGCGGAACATTCAGAAATGTGGAACAATGGTTAAGAGTGTAATTAATGGAAATGCAAAAAAGTGCATACTTTTGTTCAGCCATTCTTTGATACCAATTCAATCTCATGACGTGGTAGGAGGTAATGCACGAGCTATTGTAATACGTCTACTGAAATGACTCCCACTTTGTGGCTGCATTACTTGATGGCGAAACTTTACTTTGCTTCCTGTTGCAGATTAGAAAATAAGCCAATTTCAAAAATGCTAATGATCATAATACAGGGATTTTTGATGAATATTTCAAACTTATCAATTTAATTATTTTACACATAAAATACCGTTTAAAAATTAATTTTGCTAGTACGATCAAAGAAGTTTTATTGTTGTAACTCTCTGGAATTATTAATATTACAGTGATTAATCTACTTTATCTTTTTTAACGGGATCATCCTATGTGACAGCTATTTTATTTCGCTTTCTTTGGAAATTTTTGTTGACGAACCGTTAAAATATACAATCTTGGAATTTTTGTCACACGTTTATTGATACTCTTGTAATTTGTTGGAACTTTTGCAAGCAAAAATAACGATTTTAATTGACTTTACACCGTTCCAAATATACTCATGTATTTTTTTATGACTGCCATGATTACAGAAATTTCGCTCATCTGAAATGCAAAAATCAAACGGTATTTTAATTTATGAACCTAAGACTATCGCCGGAACTAGAACAATTCTCCTATCTGGCATAGTTTGCTTTCTTTAAACTGAGAACACCGAGATAATGCAACGAGTCTTGAAACTTAGCGAAATCTTCAATTTTCAAATTGCCGCTTGATTTTTATTTCAGGCGAGCGAAACTTCTAGAATCATGGCAGCCGTCAAAAATACATGAGTGTTTTCCGAACGTGGTAAAGTCAATAAAAATCGTTATTTTTGTTTGCAAAAATTCCAGTAGATTACAAAAGTATCAATAAACGTGTGTTATAAATTCCAAGATTTAAATTTTAATGATCCCTCAAAAAAAAATTCCCAAAGGAAGCTAAGAAACATAGCTATCGCCTTGGATGACCTCCTTAAAAATCAATTGTTAAGATATAATTGTAAGCGCTCATTAAATGAAAAAATGCATAAAAATAAAGAATCCTATTCTCAATAAACTTTACCAAACAAATGAAACAGACTTGACGTAACAAAGCCAAGAAGAATTCTTTTCATAATTAAATGTAATCCATTTAATTCATGTAACGAAAGCTTCCACGTAAATTAATAAATATGATAAGATTCTTACTAAACATACGAACATACGATGATTTACGTACATGAGAACGGGGGGGAGTTGGCACTGTAATTAGGAAGGAAGTATTGGATGCCAGCCACAGACTAATTGAATTCTTCTCATTATCTCATACAAAAGATGCCTGGCACCTTCGCGGAGAATCTGTTGTCGGTGAGCGCGCATACGTGCGCACAATGGCTTAAGTGCTGCTTCGTCTCCTTCTGTTGATCCTCATCCTCTTTCTTTCCCTTATTCTCCTCCTGCCGCTTTTGAATATGCCCTGTACCTGCATTAAGTTGTACTCTGGCAATAGTTCTTCCGTACTTGTCCCTATGTTCTTCTTGTTCTTCCTGCTCTCCCCTTGCTTCTCCATTCTTCGTCGGTTTTCCGTACGTCTAATTCATACTGAATTATGTCCAGTAGTTCTGCCAGTTTGAAACTACCAACTTGGTATTTTATTCTTTCTTAGCTTATTTATAATGTATGCTTTATATGGAAATAAGATTTATTGGAATATTTTTCACCTTAGATATCTCATCGTTGACATTCAGTTTCTTCTTGGATTTCACTCTTTTTATTCGCTTTTGAAGTACAAGTGGGACTTTTAACACTAAACCTACCAAGCCGGTCAAACTGAACGGTTCTCAATTTTTTAAAAAAACTACCTAAATTGATAGGGGAGCCGCGAAGTAAAAATTCTACTTCTACCATACAAAGCCTAAATTAGTTAATTAACTAATCCTTTCACTTCTTGATTTATCCTCTTCCAAAGTACTTGTTCAAAAAATCTAAATTTTAGTAGATATACCGTCGGTAGTTTTAGTGTTAAAGAATCTTTATCTTTGACTATTTATTTGGGATGTTGATTCCTGTGAGGATCAAGTTTTTTTTTTATGATTTTAATTATGATAGGTGATGATAGGAAGATTCAGACTCTTATTGTTTGAAATGATTTGCAGGTAGGGGGTTAATTAATTGCTTATTATAGGATTTATAATTTTAAACTGTTTCAACGTGAACTTTAATTAGTAACGATCAAATAACTAAAATTTTTCTAATTTGGATGACATCGTTCAAAATGTTTATTTTCCTATAAAATTTCCTGTAACACGAAATTTTTTTTTAAATCCGTAGATGATATTAAAATAATATTTACATGTAATAGAATTATCAAAGTAGCATTACATTAATTTGAAAAATACGTTCTTGTAAAAGTCGATATGAACCAAATTAAATTGTAAGTATTTTCTATTATTTTTAGCATTAGTTCCGAGACAGCATATTTCAATAGCACAAATAATACTTTGGTGCTAATTTTATTATTACTGGTCTATTATTTCGTTTATTCCTTTCAAAAACTTATCTCTGTCTCCCAGACTTATATGGGAAAATCTTATTATCGTCGAATTGACCTCTCGAAGAGTAATTCAACTGAGATTATTAGGAACCTATATCGCGCTTGGTTAGAGATTTCGAGGGTAACCCGAATTTTCCTGTAATACACGATATTGCGATTTGTCGGTTACTTGATGAAACAGCGTCTGAAAAGGAAAACGAATTATTGGGAGAAACTTTTCGCGGAAATATATAGTAATAAATCTGGTCTATGAAAAAAATTCCGAATTGAGTCGCAATCTAATTTTTTATTGCGCGAAGAACGAATTATTGGAGATCATGACAAACTATAAAATTGAGATCCAGTGAGTATAGCGATATAATTCAGAAATGATTGCAATAAAATAAAAATGTTATTAAAGTAATCTTTCTATTTATCAATAGCTTACATGGAGTTTTATTTAGAAAAAAAAATCTGGTAAAACGGTAGACAGTGCCCAATTCTAACTGGAATATTTATGAAATCAAAATTCATATGAATGAGCACATTTAACCCCTTGACCTACGATTTCTTTTCTGACGGGGCGCGCAAACACTCAAAATTAATTTTTGAAATCAAAAGTTTTCGCTGATTTCTAATATTTCGTGTAACTGAATATAATATTAATGGTATAGAAATAAGGAGACCGTTTCGTAATCGGCTGATATTGTCAATTTAATAGTTTTTGAAAGACTTCAAAATTTCCTATTCCATTTTCCAGTTAATATTTAATAAATTTTGAACAAAATCTCTCCCCTTACTAAAAGGCTGTAACACTAGATTCACGGAGCCAATTTAGCTCATTTAAAATTTGATTATTATAAATATATATATTGGTTGGTTAATTTTTTAATAATAAATCTCTCATTTAAATTGATTTGGAACTATTTTCTTTGCAAAAATTTCAATTTTCTTATATGAGTTAAATTGTCTCACTTCAGAAAAATAGGTATATAAATATTCGTAAGGCAAATGTTAACTTCTTTTGTTATACTAAATAGGTCTCAATCAAGTCCTTTAGTGGATTTCACAGATTTATTTAACATTTATTTGAAATACAATTTGAGTTTTTAAATGTAAAATATAATTGACGTAGATAGATCGGAAAAGATTAAAATCTTGACCTTTCATGAACAAGTTTCACGCGTTTATGTTGAGCCACAGTAATATTAATCTTACTAAAGTTATGTTGTACAGTGACGATAATATTTTAATTCTATTAACATAATACTCCATTAACTGCCTGCCTCTAAGATAATACATTCTCATGAATAAAATTATCAAACTTACTACTCGGCAAACTTTTAATCAAGTCAGAAGCCCATAATCTTCTAACTTCCACATGCATTATAATTACTTGTACAAGCAAAAATAATCTCTATAATTTTCAAAATACCCCTCCCATACAAAACAATTCTTATTAAGAAAACAATTCCTCTCATACTTCCTCCATAACGTCCGCAACCGACAAATTTCTTCAAAGCGACAACCACGATAATTCACACATTTCTCGATCAGTTATTTCAAAGGCCAGCTTTTAGTCATTGCATTTATCCACGCTTTCGCAGTTTCACGGTTGCCAGGTCAACTACCAAGCAGCTGTATTGTATCACGCACGACCGAACTGCCTCCCATCGAATAACAAGTTCCTTTTCCTTCGTCATCAAGTTTCGTATTCACAGAAAATCGTTCGTAAACGAACAAACTCCTCCTTTCCCTCGAACATACAACGTTTACGATAGAAATCCTTACTTTCCTCTTACAATTACTTGTCTCTCATCTTTTCCTTATCATCGGTTACCGTGTCCAAAAGTTAAATCTCTATCTTTCCTCTTTCTTTCCAACCACAAGGGTTCTCTGTCCTTCGGAGGGTTGCGTATCCGCGTTACGGGTAATTGCAACCGACACGGTCCTATCGGAGAAAGAAATCGTCGTGGCGGTGAACACGCAATAAATAAACCACCTCCTGTCACAGCTGTCGGCCGAAAATAACGTTGCTTATGTAGTACTCTCTAAATAGCCGTTTCTTTGACGCTCCTATCTCGCATCGTCGATCGCGATCGCGATTCGAAATACCGGCGGGCACGGTTTCGTGCTTCCTGTAATTTTCTTTCATCCTTAGCGCCCTTATGGTACGGGCAAATGATGGAACGATCTATCCGTCGATTTGCGCTTCGAATCGCTCCGTGGAAAGAGAGACTTAGTTTGCAAGGTATGCTTCTTCGAGATGCGATTTTAAGGTGGGACCGGTAATTCTGAAGGTTGATAATTATGCGATTGATATCTTGATATTATGCTTCTACGTTTGTTTGGGAGCATAAATACCTGATATGGGATCTGGAGTGTGGAGATCGGTCGGTAGATTTTGAGGGTATCGCGTAATCACGGAACCGTTACGTGTCGAAGATGATACGCGTAGATTTGCTGCTTTTTATGAAGCTGGCATTCTTGCGGTTTAAGACTGGAAGTACTGGAGAATGGCAAAAAGTGAGATGTTAGAGAGGCTGGAGATATCTGCTAATGCGATGTATTAATCGCGTGCTATTAACAAGTTCACCGCGGTGTCTTTTATTCGGAACTTTCTTATTTAACTCTAGATCACTAACCTTATTTTTCGACGCTTAACAATAACCTTCGTCCCTTCGACTATGTTGTTTACAAAAGGCATTTATTTATTACGATAACGTTAACTAATATGGCATACTTATTAAATCCGTGTCGTCGAATCGATGAAGGTTAGTGATCTGGGGTTAATACTTTACCGATCGGTAATTTTTTTGACATACTTCCCTTTCCTGACCGGTCACTTGGCCGCAAATATTTCCCTGATACCAATATCTCTTCGAAAATTATAAATTCTTGTCACTGACAATGAGTTCTTGGCACAGTAAACCGCAAAGATATATAATAATTTATAAACGGCCATGGTAATCTATTAATAAGTTAAAAGTCCGAAAGTGTTGGGCCTGAAGTGTCTGTTAATTAAGTCGGTAAAGTGTTAACAAAAAGCGGGCATATATTAAAGTAAAACGGAGCGTTGTAAACCTTCTGCTTCATATATAGCGACTTTTTTTTAGGAATGTTCGCGTGGTATTGCATGTCTCTGTTATGACAACCTGTTTGCACTTCTTTAACACTTTGAACTCCGATGTCCCACATGAGGGAACATCGTAAGTCGACCTATCACTACGTTACCCCCTTTGAGGGGACTTTTGAATTTGTTAGTGATTACAGAGGATAAAATTATTGCACCGCAACATTTTATGAAATATTTGTTTAGATCTGCGGCAACCGTAAAATTGATGGGTTTTTACTTCTTTTTAAATGTTTCCTGTAATCGACAGAGAAGCAGTACAGTAAATATATCATATGTATCTTATAATATACGAATTACTTGACTGATCGCATTTTTTGCCGTTTAATCCATCTTTTTCCAAAGTGCTTATTTAATATATTTGAACATACCAGATTTAGTGGCTGTAGATCCAGTGTTAATGAAACTTAGGTGTTTATCTCACATTATCGTTTAGCATTAATAAATTCCAACTAGTTAATAGAATGAAATTTTACTATTAACCTCATTTTAATAATTTCATTAGTAAATTAGTTAAATTTTTGAAGATTTATAAAATCCGTTCGGAGTCCTAAAACGAAAAATCCATGGAACAGCTTAGAAAAATGGAAACAAATTTTTTTTCTCGTTTCAATTGCAAGTGTATAACTTTTTTTGTTATAGGTTTACACGTTTTTTTATGTGACAGTGATAACTCTTGCAAAGCTTAAGGCAAACTCTGTTTACCATTTTTTTTTATTCTTCTAACTTTTTTCCATTCATGTTGTTGGCAAAGTATTTGCAAACTGTGTTTATCCAAAAAACGGAAGGGACCTTTTATGCACCTTCCAGGTTCGCTTCAAATTACATCGCATGAGAATTTTGTTAGATATTCTGGGCCAAGTTCATTACAACGCCACATGCGTTTGACTTAAAACACCGGCGAGTCGTATTTCTTGAAACTGGAGAGTAACGTATACGAACCGGAATTCTACTTGTAGAGGCATTCTCCGGCCTGCAAGATGATCGTTTTTGAGCAGGTTCGAGGTTTATTTCGAAGCTGCCTTTGTTCATTTACCACTTACTATATGGAATAATATCGAATTTCATAGAAAGGTCTCTGGGAAAATCTGCACTTTTAACAAGAGATGGTAGTCACTGAAATCATAGGTAATTAGGATCAGGATATAAGATTATTTTAATCTCTGACACTTTCGGAATGTACAACATTTACTTTGCGATTATTGTGATGTAATTATACCTTTTCTTAGCGAAAAAGTGTAACTGTAAACCATGTTGTCAGCGAGTTAACGCAAATCCGAATCATGTGTCAAAATTATAATTAACACATTGTACATCAGCTAAATATCTGCTATCAAATTTATTATATTTGATAATGTTGCTACTTAAATCAAAATCAAATTTAAATACATTAAGTAATGCACAAATTCAAGGGAATAATATTACCTTCTTTGTCCACTTTCCCGTTTTCCTCAAGATAAAATAAGATGACTGATATTGAGCGGTAAAATTTAAAATCATATATTTGAAATCCCGCATTATCCCGGGACCGACGTGTAATGTGTTAAGTAATACTGTGTCTGATTTTTTTATCACAATTTCAGAATTAGTACAACAATAATCAAAAACCAATATTTCATTGTTGCCAAACTAATTTCAGTTAAGTGACAAAAGACAGTAAGAGCAAGGATCTCAAAAAGGGGCCATTAATAAAAAATGTCACGTCATCATATAAAAATGTATATTTCTCTAATTTGTTGTAATATATCAGCAGTTCATTTTGAACGTGACGTAGTTCAGTTTACAGTAACGAAAAACGGTGATTCATCAACGTCTGTACAAAATTATTTATATTGACATAAATACAAGTGTCTTAAATTAAGAAATACAAGAAAATTTTCGAGAAATTTTACATCGATATTTTTAACCATGTTGACACGTAATTTTTTAAGCATCTTCGTTAAGGAAGTTCGAGCGAATCTAATGTAAAAAAACTTTTTCCAACTTTAAGCTTTGAAACTCTGTATACATGTAATTAAATACTCGATTGATATATCCTAAAAATTTTGAAACGATCCTCCGTCTCGTTTCTTTGAAAAAAAATGTTAAAAATTACATTTTTTAAGTCCTTATACACAGGCTCTTATGGCTGACAAGCTGTACTCGCGTCTTTTTCGATTTTTTTCGATATTAACCTCCCAACTTTAAGGAAAACAAAACTATGTGTAATAAACTTGAATAATTGTAGAATAAGATTAGATTTCAATAATATAACCTTACCGATGTAGTTTCGTTGATAATTTAACATAAACTTTATTTGTTACTCATGCTTATTGGTAGCCGTACACGTTACTGAACGTTTGGCAACGTTGCGAGAACAGCTGAGAAAAGTATAAGGATAGAAAAAGAGATAGAGAGAAAGAGAGAAGATAGAAAATTTGTTTTGTCACCTTAGTTCAAAAATTGTATTAGGGGGACCGGAAAGTAACGTCGTTTTCTCCAGATATTTTGCTTAAAAACCAATTAATTTTAATCGACCCGGCATTGCAAATTTGCACGCTAAATCGGAAAGGGTTGTTGACAACAAGGATGATTACGTCATTCATTGAAAATAAAAAATTGTTACAAATTTATTTCTTTGAATATAAAGCAAAAAAAAACGACATTACTTTCCGGTCCCCCTAATAGTTTGAAGCAAATTAGAATAATTTTAGTTCTTGAATAAATGAATGAATAAAATATATAAAGTTATAAATTAATGAAAATAATATCACAGTAATTATATTATAAAGAAAATCAACTGTGTTTATGTTTTTAAAAACTAAAATATTCGATGTCAGTATGAGAACGGGAGTATAACCTCAAATCAAATAAAAATGCAAATAATTACCTATAATTCTTTTTTCTTTTCTTTTACAATCATTGCAATTTTTTATTTTGAAATTATTGTTCCTGCAATCAATCCGAGCTTTGTCACTCTTGATAACATTTTGTCTCCATTTCACAATATTTTTTTTACAAAATCGACCGTTAAATCTGTGCATTTTTGCAAATTATTTCCATTCACTCATGGACTAAAACACTTAAATTTGATAATGCTCTCTCCGTGCTCTCTAACAATAGTACATAGGAATAACAATACGCTGTTGCCAGATCTTCTTATTCAAACGGATGAGTCAAAAGTCACGTAGTCATTTCGTTACTTTTGTTAATTAAATAAATAATATTTAACAATTTTTGGAGTAGATATGTTATTATAAATTGAAATAATGAATTTTTATTACTATTACAAGAATTGAAAATACAGAAAAATTCAATTACTATTTTGAGTCATTAGTTACGCTCGAACTCCCTTAAAAGACAAAGCGACTTATGTCACTTCAAAGTGAACGACTCACATATGACTCTCTGACAACTGATCGATGACTAACAATCTTGCCACGTAGCGGCTTTTGTTATCGTATTTAAAACAAAGGCATCGCTTTAACGCCCCTTCCAATCCAATATTTACAGAGGAATAATTCGCAAAGGGTTTAACTCATTAACTTCAACCATGCCACGTAAATTTTGGCTATTATAATCCATCGATTATTATCTACCCCTAATTCCAACGTTCGTTCCACTGTGTGCGTCGTGTGCGAAACACGTGACGCATTTCCATGAACATGGTTGCATAATATATGCGAAATTACTTTCGATTCGGCCATGCACATAGTTTTTAGCAGAACCCATAGTGCAGATTTCGTTGCCGAAAGGACCGGGCACGCGGTCGAGCTTGACCGGAAGTGAAGCCTGCTCGAGAAGATAACGATAATCAAAACCGACGAAACCCACTGAATTTTAAAGCCAGCGAGATCTTACTCGGTCGTCATCCGCCCGGTGATTTCCATAAGAACGATGAGTCCTCATATAAAATTGCACGTTGATGCGCATAAATTTACATGGGGATGTTCTTGGGAGAGGATCATCGAATTATAGCGTATAACGTTTCTGGCTATTCTTCTTCTTTTCCCTCTAACTTCCGCACATAGGCTCCGTTGTCTTACAAGTTAATAGCGTGACTGGAAATAAGAATGTTTGGCTCAATACCATCGTTAAAGGGGTCATTCCATGTGAGAACTATTTTTTTTTGCTTCCCGCGGGAATTTTTTTGGACTAACGATTCAAATGCACAATCTTGGAATTTTTACTACACTTTTATTGATACTTTTTTAGCATATTCGAATTTTTCTAAGCAAAAATAACGATTTTAAATGATTTTACAACGTTCGAAAGACATTCATGTATTTTTGACGGTTGCCATGATCCCAAAAATTTCGCTCACCTGAAATAAAAGAAATCAAACGGCATTAGTATTAGTTAACCCCTTAACCTATGATTTCTTTTCTGATAGGTCATGAAAAAGATTCAAAATTAATTCCTGAAATCAAAAAGTTTCATTGATTTCCGATATTTCGTATAACTGAACGTGATATTAATAGTACAGAAATAATGAGACCGTTTCGCGATCGGTTGGTATTGTCAATTTAATAGTTTTTGGAAGACTTCAAAATTTCCTATTCCATTTTCCGAGCTACGAGTCTCACACATAGTTGTAAGGTAAGGGATTAAAGTACTATTAATTGTCCATTTTATTATAAAGATGTTCAGATACGCTAAGAAAATGAACAATTTAAAATCTAAAATAATTTGTACAATATTTTTCAGTTGCACTTACACAAGGTATTGGAGTAGATTGGATTCCTGGTATGAAAGTTTCGATAAATATATCGTCTACTCTATTAATTATATCTTTATCATATAAAATAACAAGTAATTCATCGAAATAAATTATGGATCGTCTCTATAGTTTCAAATGGTAAATTTGCATCCACTGATTTGTGCACGTCTTTCAAAGACAAAAGCAATCGGTCGAGTTTTCCTTCCAATTAGCTGTGGGCAAAAGAACGAACTCAAAAGTCAATCAGTGAACAGCTAGTGGATACATATGCGCTTTCTGTCTGGAGAATTGCATTAATTCCGCTTGTTCGAGGATCATTGACCTTGCGCTTTTGATCATCACGTTCGATCGATTATCGGCCTCCAATTAAAGGATATAATACGCGTTGGTACTTCTCCGAGTTTAATTGGCAGATCCGTCGATTTTGCTGCTGCAACTCTTTCCCTAGCAGAGAGATCGTTATTGAACGGTAGTTATGCAGTGAACGATCCTACGCGATTAGGATACTCTTTGCCTGTAAGCTGTGGCGAGCATCTGAATCTCTATACAGCTAATTAAATGTACAACATTGATCTCCCTGATTTCATCTACGCTTCTAATTAGCGACTTCGCTGAGCTTCCAACGTATTTCTTCGCTTCGGACAATGTGGAATTGTGCGCGGTTTGGTATGGAAGCTGAATTAACTCTCCATTCTTCAAACAGCTTCCGGTTTTCTAGTTTATATATATTCTCGCATACATAAACAGGAATCATTGTTCAGTTCTTTACTCTCCTTTGCACTACAGTTCATGTGTCAGATTAACTTACAATTAGTAGGATGGATTCCATTTTGAGATCTTTGTTTTTGCGATTTCGTTAACACGTTGGCTGCCATGAGAGTCAGCGGTGACCGGTGCTATTCAGTTCAATGAAATTTCATCTAACGTAGGCGTTCATAAGATGAAGATCTGCTTGTTATCTATCTGTCAACATTTTTAAAATTTCTGCTTTATAAAGATGTGATTTTAATAGAAAAAGTTTCACTTCACTAGAAATTAACAAAGTACCAGCGTCGTTCAACGTGTGAACTTGTTGGGTACATTCGACGATTAACATTCATGATGCACTTTCTTTGCTTAAGTGCAAGATAACGAGTCTAATTCGTCATTAGAAATGAGATAATATTTAACACTAGATTTACTAAGGTTGTCAAAATGACTTGTGATAAATTTTTGGTGAATTCCCCAGAAAATTCTAACGCTGGTAAATTGAAAGTGATTAAGCCAATCAAGCTTTTTGCCCTTTCCATTTCTTTTGTTCCAACGTATTCATTTATCATTGTTAAATATATGAGATTAACCGTTTGTAGATCTAGCGTTAATGGAATACTTACTCCTGTATTAATGATAAAAAATATCGAACTATTTTTTATTGAACTTTGTAGATTGACAGTATAGATATATCTTTGGAACATTTTAAGTTAAAATTCGTAAAAATTCAAAACTTGTACACATTGCGATCAAGGAAACTTTAAATGCGTTTTCCTTGAAACACTATTTGTGCAGCAAATCGACACGATTCAGTTAAAACTATTTGACCGATCAACTTGAAATTTTAATTGTATGTTAAAAAGGGTCACTTTCTATAATAGTTCGACGTACAGGCTAGACGACAAGTTGTATACTTTTATTTTAATTACGAACAGTTATCAAAATTACTAAAATAATTTATTATCCGAATGATAGAAGAGGCATCGGTGGGTAGCTGAGACTTTGTAAGAGAAAGGGGTGCAGGTCAAATTAGTCAGACGGCCACACTGCAAACCTAAGTGTGTGATCATGTAGGTAAATTCCACATGTCACACGTATTTTTAATGTGTGAATGTGGCATGGTGTTTGAAAATGACATAGCTCAATTCGGATAAATATTAATTTCATACACTTCTTGTGTATAATTTAATTCAAATACTTCATTTATGTATGAAATGATTGAATTTTCAATCATTTCACGTTTTAAGAAAGTTAAAATCATTTACATATTAGCGATTCACACACTTCATTCTAAATAATACACTAACAACATTCACACATTAGCAATCTTAATATAGAAAATTGTCAAAAATTATATATTTATAATACACCATTAGGGAAAAAATTCCAAGAGTTAGGAAGGTTTGAAAATTACAAAAGTTCGAATTAATAAGTAAGTAGTATGCAGTTATTATGAAGAAAATAATTTTTAATGGTTAATAAACAGACTTAATTGTCTGTTTGGTCTATTTTATGTGTATATACAAATACTTATTTACGTTCTTTAAAAATCGCACACTTTAAGTGTGTGATTTGATTCACACATTTCGTAAACTGTAAAATTGTTGAAAGTATTCACACATTAAAAAAGTATTAAAATCACACACACGTGATATTTGATTTAATTCACATACTTTTTAGTGTGTAAAAACTGTCTACAACCATTCATACGCGTAAAGTAATTGAAATTCATACACTTGGGTTTGCAGTGCAGGAGCCATGTTTTCGTTCACACACATTTTTTACTTTAATACCCTATTTGTTGAAAGATTTTACATTCAAATTTTACGGAAATAGACAGTGCATCGTAGATACTCCGCTTGCCCTTATGTCGTCTCCATAGGGGGTTTGCTCCTTTGCATGTATCAGAAAAAAATAGTTTTTATGCAAATAGAATTGCGGACAATTTTTTACTGTATAGGTACGTTTAATGAATTGATGAAAATCGAATTCCTGGACAAGGATTCTTCTTTAAGGATGGTTGAACTTTGTCGAAAATTAGCATTGGGATGAGGATAACGTTGTTTCTGTCCGTGGTAGATACAATACAATTATTACTACCTCTCTGAGGGTAGTTAAAGTGTTTCCGTGCCAGATCAAACGTGGAGTCAGTCAGTTCAGCTTATTGCGGATATAATTTAGTTTCACGACATTTTCTACAAAGCCACCAACATTGTTAGCGCATTTGCATCTCCTTCTAGAAAGTGGATGTAACAGGCGAGCCCGAAGGGGAAGAGGTAAAGAGCTTTTCCATGTCTGCTGAATTTCGTTTTCGTTTGAATCGTGTTATTAATTATTGAATTAAAGTCTACACGCGGTTTGCTCCCGCTTTCATTTAATTCCCACATTGAATAGTGATTCGATCTTGTCGAAAATTGAATTAGGAAAAAATGGAATTTTTATTCCCATTTTGAAATATGCAGCATCTGTAAAATGTTGTTCTATTTTAAGCAGAATACATTTACTTATGCATTTTATTTCACCAAATGACATATTGTCAGGCGGGGGAAATAATTAGTTAACTTTAAATATTTCTAAAATTTCAGGTATTTTTATTACTAAATTTCTCTCATTGTCAGTTAACAATGATCCAAATTGATCAGTAAATTGCCTATTACATTGCTGCATGGACACAGAAAGCGTTTTTTAATCAAAAGAAAATTTTACAATTTTAGCACCTACGATGTGCTTCACAAATTTCTAACTACATCACATATTTTATAGTTATGTGAATTTGCTATGGTAGAAATCAATCCCCCATAGGCCAAATTTTTTATGATATCTGAAAATCAATTTCATGATAGCACAATTACAAAATGATAAAAATACAATTTAAAATAATGGATTAAACTTGAATTTTGAACATTGAATTGTAAAAAATATCAAGATTTTCACGAGCGAAATTTTCATATTTTGTAAAATTAAATAGTTGATTTTGAAAAATAGGAACTTATTGTTAGATGTGTTTCGTATTACCTCAAAGTCAGTGGGGCCTATAGAGAGTTAATTATTAGAAATCGTAGGTTTTAAATGTTTTGTTCATTATTATTTATAGTTACAAACATTTTAGAAGAAAACATTGAATGGAGTGATTTTGCGGTTAAAAAGAATTGGGAGATATTTACGATCTTTTTAAACTCGAATAAAAGCAGTTGTGGCAGACAATTGTGGTCAACCACTGAAAACACTGCAATTGAGATAAAACCTTCTTAATCCGCGGCTTTCAGTTTTTAAATTGGAAACTCGTTCTCCGCGTAATACCTTGTCGACTTTTTATAGAATTATGCGACTTATTCTCAAACAGTATAATGCTTTACTCAATATATCATGACTTTTGCGTTATTTCCTTTTTTCCATCTTGGTACAAAAGACGTTTATTAATTTGGTATATTTGAAAGGCATTGTACAACTGCGTAACTCAATTACATGCAGTATTTTTTTCTGCTGCAAAAAACTGCTGTTTATACGAACAGTTTTTCTATACAATTTTCCATCGCTTCTTTCTTGAACAAACACCTCTATTGGAATGACAGTCACTTTAAAAAAAATACAAAACTCCTACATTTCTCCGTATATATTTTAAATTCTGATTGTCAAATGAGCCGATTATTTAAAAAACTTCAATGATGCAACAAATATAGGAGATTATAGAAATGTTTTATAAATCTAAATTATTTAAACCAGAAAAGACAAATTTTTCTGAATCGTGAATTTTATCTAGAATGTAGTATAATATTGTTATAAAGAAATATACTTATTATAGAAGAGATAATAGTTTGTTCTAGAAAATTATGCGCACTTAGAATAAATTATTGAGAGGATCGGAAGGTAATGCCACCTTTTCACATGAAGCTCTAATAAATACATTTGTAACATATTTTTATTTTTAATGAATGATGTAATCACTCGCGTTATTAACAACTTTTTTTGAGCAAAATATCTGGAGAAACGACATTACTTTCCGGTCCTTCTAACACTTTTACGAAACTTCGTGTCCAAAGCTTTGAAAGTTCAGTGATTCTAAAAACTACCCACTTTTCATGAAAATAACTTAAATACTTAACTTCATTTAATATATTCTCATAATTTCATTCGAATAGCACTCTCTATTAATCTCCTCTACCATGTGCGTAATTTTTAATAACATTATATCACATTATAAATAATTCCTTCCACTATCCACAAGCTCCTTCTCTCTAACACATTTACCGAAAACCACCCCCGCATTTATTAAACAAACGTTACCTTTATTTATCCCGAAACCCTTCTCATCCTCTCACTTTCTCCAAGTGTTCCCTAGGCTTTCCACACTCAGCTAACATTTACTATAACATTTCTCTGCCATTTTGAGTTTTCCCCGAGCGTGAAGTTTCCAATAAAAACATCGTATCCACCGCAACCTCGCAAATATTGGCGAAATCGTCCTTTCCTTTCCAAGGGTTGCTACCTGTTACTTTGTTTCTTTTCCATCCCTGCCCCTTTAACGAACGTCAGACGGAAAGTACGTAAAAGGAAGCTGGTAAACGGGAATATCACGTCGAACTGCAACCCCATATCTCACATTTAGCCGCTCATTTACCCATGGTGCATTCGGTTCGCCACTGCACCATGGTATTTCGTGTCGGAGTCTCTCGAGCGGCTACCCCAGCTACGATCGGCGTGAACGCGCTCTATGAATTAGCTTTGTTTGCAAGTTAAATGAGAGAGCACGACTATTTTTACTGACTCTGGTGCGTGCGTTGCCGCATCGTGAAATAGAGGGAAAAAGGGGAAAAAAAGAGGGATAGAACGGCATCGACGATGAGACGGCAGGGGTGAAAACATGCAACGGAAAAGGATAGAGTAATTAATGAAGATGGGGCGAGCAATTTCGATGTGGGACCGTGCGAAAAAAACGGTTGAATATTTAAGCGAGTGTATATTTTAAGGAGAAAGTCTGACGAAGGGAAGACTTTCATTAGGACGCTTTGATTCGACGAGTTTGCTTTTAATCTTTTTCACTTGATAGATTTTGGGGCGTTACAATTTCTTGGGGAGAGTTTTCGATGGATTGTGGGATGGAATTGTCGTATAGGTGAACTTATAGCGTTTGATGAGATAATTTCTTTTAAGTTCGATCGCATTTGTGGTATTTGATGACAGAGTTTTGAGGGAATCTTTGAACGAGTATATGTTAAAATAAAAGAAATAGTATTTTTTTAAAACCTTAATATTTTTTTTTATATTACGGTCTAAAAAAAGAGCTACTTTAACAATCGTATATTTAAATTTTAACGAAAATGAACGGTCAGTACTTCAGTTAATATTTTTGGCACGTTAAAAATCCCTTAATAATGAAAATTCAAATAGTGCGTTACTCCGCTCGTTAGAATTCGATATAGCAAAAAAAAAAAAAATCATTCAATACATATTGACGAGGCAAAGAAATTAAATTTTCAAAACAACAGGATTATAAGTATCAATTATTCACCGTTTTTTATCACTAGAACTACCGATATTACATCTAGTAAATTTAAATATATTAAATAAGTACTATGGAAAAATAGGTATCCTAAAGTGAACAAGATGATTGATTAAGTAACTCACGTTTTATAAATCAGACGTAGAATATCTTTTCTATGGCTCTCCTATAAATTTAGAAAATTGTTAGAAAAAATTAGGAACTACTTAGACATTTCGACTGCCTTGATAGTCAAAATTCTGGACATAAAAAAATACAATAGACATCGTAATACTTTCAAAACGTATTGACAATGTTCAATTTCGTTTAAACTTACTGATAAGAATAAATATGTAGTTCGTCCATAGAATATTAAACTTTTATCTGCAGGAGTAATTTCATTTTATCATTCTGGTTGGTCTAATTGGGTTGCGGATCTCTTTATGTTCACATGGACATAATAATTTTCCACTGTTTCAAGAAACATTGAAGATAGTGGCGTGTGTGATTCCAGAGAGGTTTCATCGAATCGTAAAATCCGATAAGAGTGGTTCTCTTGTCAACGAAAAGCCAGAAAAGCAGAAATAAAAGCTACGGTTCGGATAAATGGGATTCCACTGAAACATGTCGTTGTTGCATTTCATGCGGGTCGCACAAAAATATGTATTTTGCATTATAATATGACCAGCCAAACGTAATTGGATAAAAGAGAATTTATATAAGCTTTTATTATTGTATATGCCATTGTCGTTCGATTTGGACAGCTTTATCGTATTAAATGTGACCTGTGGAAGAGCAAATGATTAAAATTGAATCAAAGAATATTAATGGTTCTCGTACTTATTGACTATAAAGGTTTTCTTTTTCAACCTTTTAATACGATAAACTGTGCAAGCGAATATTAGATTTATACGATTTCCTTTTTGAGGTGTTGCAATTTTATTGGCAAACAGAGTTTTTGTTAATTGGATTACGTAATTATTTGCACGTGCATATGTATTCGTGTTTTTTGTATTATCGTATCGTTGCACATTTTCAATTACTGGGGGCTATCTCTTTCATTTTCCAAGCTTTTAATCCCACACGAGAGATTGTATGATATAAAATAATTATACTGTATCTATTAAATCAGTAAATCGTTTCGAGTGCCCATGTTTTACTATATCTATACTTTCCACGTATTTAATCATCATGACCTAATGAGTGATGCCCAAATGTCAGGATGAAATCTCAAATTATTTTAAAATCAAAGGATATTGTAGAACAGAGTAACTTACAAGGAAAGTCAAGAAACATGAAACATGCATACCTGCTTTTATTTCGAAAGAATTTGTCACTGCTATAACTAATAGCATACTGTGCCAAATAATTTTCAAATCGTGCTTGACCAGTCTCTCCGAATTAGGAAGTCAAATCGGAATAATACACCCGACAAAAAAAAAAGACAAAACAGAAACATCTTTTCTGATTTAATCAAAGCATAGAATATATTCAAATATATTCGATACAATTTTTCACGACACTTCAAACCACTTTATCTTTCGCCGAATTCATGACTAAACTGTTAACCCTTTGCACTCGAGGCCTTTTTCGCGCGGACGATCCTACAACTCCAGACGCTTCGTAGCATCTTTGGGCAATTTCTTACCTCTAACTTGAAGTGGATACACATACAAATTAACGTATAAAACTTATATATTTTAATTTTTTGTGCATCTTTACGCCTTTATGAAGATATATTCTTGCATATTAATGTTTGCAATTTTGTTTTTTTATGATATTTCTCGTAACAAGTATTTAGATGCATGTCCGGTTTGACGGGACAAGTATTACAACAATATGTTGTTTAATATCTTTTGCCCGGTGTATTTCTTTCAGAGCAGACTTTACAATCCTTCTTAGTTCCTGTGACAGCGGTATGTAGCGTTCCATTTAGACGGATCTCTTCGAAATTGAAGGTCGAAGTTGAGGCTCGGTCACGTCATTATGATGCGCCCCTCCCTTGAATTCGTATATGAAATTTCTGAGATTCTATGGAGCGGAGTCTTTTAAAATAAACAGCTATTGGTTATTAGACTAATTTTCTCCACCCCCTCGAGGACTTCAAGAGAGGGAAGGCAACGATATGCCCTCAACGCCTTATGGAGGATTCCAAATTTTCTAGTTTCCTCCCAGCACGCTCAGTCCCGTTAGAGTTATCGGCGGGTACGCACAAACATTCTTTACATTAATTATATATAAATAATGCACCAATGTGAGCACCCTGAACAAGCGTACCTTTCGGTTTTATTTCCGAAGAGAGCTGTCGGCAATATGTTTGCCGCTCCACCAGCTACTAAGTTTTAGGACTCCTTAACACTAATAGTCCTTTTTCGAGGTATAAATAAGGCCCAAAAGGCTTAGAAACTCACGTCAAAGAAACAAAACAAAAAGAAATCATTTTCACGCATCGGGTCTTCGCATCAAACCAAGTGGTGAGCGAGAATCACCTCTCGAGTTGTGGCACCGAATCATGTGGTGCCTGAGAGGCACCGCTCGAGTGCAGTGTTAATACACAGCAACACTCATCGCATCAAACCGGAAATCGTAAAATGCAAGCAAGAAAATTGAGAAGAACAACTAGATAGTAAAAAGTAAAAGTAAAAATAATTCTAAACGCGAAAGCCAACTTGGAAGTTTACGAGGGAATGCATAAAACCCCTGCATCCAGAAAAACAAACACAAGGGTAATCATTCCTCGGTATCCGACGTTACGAGCGACAGCACGAGAGGATGTTAACATTCGTTAATCAAAAGCAGGGAAACAGAACGTTCTTCTGCAGCCGGCCTACAGGGAACGACAGGCACAATTTTCCCACTCGTCGTACGTACTTTCGGAGGTCTTTTGGTCGAACGATTGTGTTTTCAGCGGCGGTTAATTTACCTCCCTTTCGGTAATTGACTACCGGCTACCTCCGGCTCTTCTGGCGTGCACACTATAGCCAAGAAACAAGGGCAGTGCACGAAGGGTGCATACACCCACTACGAGAATACTCATCGTTGTTTCTCCGAGGAAAACGCATTCCAGACTTGCTGGAAATTTCGTTTACTGGTTTCTGTGTTTGCTTGCTTCGCACAGCTTGCGCGTTCCTAATGCAATTCCATGTCTTGGAATTACGTTGCTTTCCGTGTGTTAGCTCACACCTTGGCGTTGCTGTTGAGTTTGGTTTGTCTTCGTTGTTTTCTTTGGCGCACGTATTTTGACTTTTGTTAAAATGTCCCTATTTTCTAGTGTTTTGGCTAATTTTGCGATTTGTCTTTATTGTAGTGAAGGATGATTTCTTCACAGATGGTATTATTAAATTGTATGTGAGTCATTTATTTTGAATGTGAAATAAGTCACTTTGTTTTTAAATGAAGATGTTTAACCCCTTGGTTTACTATTTCTTTTGTGACTGCGAGCGTGATAACTAAGAATTATTTCTTGAAATCCAAGTATTTCGTTGATTTCTGATATATCGTCTAACGGAATACAGTATTAACAGTATAGAAATAATTTTACCATTACGTGACCAACTGATATTTGTCAATTTAATGGTTTTTGGAAGATTTCAAATTTCCTATGCCATTTACCGTATCACGAGTGTCACATGTTATTGTATGCTAAGGGGATACGGGGTTGCGTGTAACGTATAAAAAATATTGATGTCATTTTTTGGCAAGATTTACTTACTATTAGACTTCTTATCGGAGACACTTGTATGTTTTCCACGATCAATGTACTTAAATAATCTCGTGCGGCCATTAAAAATCCCTATTTTTCATCACCGTAAAGTAACTTATGGCATAAGTTAATGAATTAAAGAATTGCATAAGTTTTATGTCTCTGCTAATCTTTTGAAATCTCTGCCATTCCAAAGTACAACTAATTACGTCTTTTGAAGAGCAAATTACGATGATAATAATGTTCTTCATGACATAATTTCGACGGGTATGCAATCCAGTATGTTTTGTTACATGTCTATTTATTATACTTGTCATGTTAAATGTGCTGATCGTTTTAATGCACAATTTAATATATAACTGTTTTTTGTAATTTTAAAAATTATTACTTGACACTAACAAACTAATGAAACTCTTTGTTATGAGTTATAATATTCGCAATCAATACAACACTTGTATTATACATTATAGGATAGGTAACGGAGTAAAACCTCGGACACATAATCAGTAGGTTCAAATTCGAATCTTCTCTCGTAAGCTTTGGGAAATTTTCCTATATAATATTCACATATTAGCCTCAATAATTCAGAATTCACCTAAAGCAGTACGTTCTAGACCAGTGATTCTCAAAGTGGGTGCTGCAACACCTAATTTACATCTTTCTTTACTACATTTTACGAAAAAGGTAGAAACATTAATACACATATCTTTCCTATTCAGAGCTATTAACATTTAAAAAAAAAATTAATTTCCAGGGGGCGCTAAGTAATATTTTTTCTGGAAATGGGGCGGTAGGCCAAAAAATTTGGGAACCACTGTTCTAGACGAAATAACCATAGCAGCTGAAGGTGAAAAAAAAAACTTCTACGTCAGTCTTGTTTCTTCCAGATTTTAGACTATTGACTTTCGAAGCAAACGCGCCGTACCATTCGAATACCGCAAAAAGTTACAAGGAAATATCTATTCTTGCATTATCTTGTATCTTAACAACAGTGTTCGCCCCTGTTCTCGTGACAAGAAACGATTCCATTCTGCCCTCAAAAGGAATGTCGTATTCCTAGAGGAGGATAGGGTAGTTTGACCGAGTGTCTTCTTACACGTGAGGCATCGGAGGATATGCTGGAAAAATACGAAGGGAAATCACGAAGTTACAACGTTTTTACATTCGCTACCTGAAAGGTTTAACGTTAGATTTACGATCGTTAACCAGTTAGCTGTGTTTGACGAGTATATTCGCCATGCATAAAAGCTGCTACTGGTTATTTAAATTGTAATTTTGACGAAAACTAAAATATATTCGTAAATTTCAAGATGCTTGGAATATTTTGAGGCCATGCCGAAATAAAACGAATAACTAAAGGGTATAAATAATTTGAGATCGATTTGTGCTTATCTCTCGATTTTCGTGACACAAAATTCAAAAGAATTTTCACCACAGTTAACTTGTTAAATCTGTTATTCGATAATATTGTTACGAAGCACCCAGTAGATTCAATGTTACTGGGTAACGAGACATGTCAATTGTTTGTTAAAAAAAAAGAGTAGAGATTCTACGGTCGGTGGTCCTCGTAGACGGACGTGTTCTCTTAAATAAACGTTATCGCTTTTTAAGGTAGTTGTCTCATGATTCGAAATAAACAAGAAGTTGTTCAAACTTGAACTATATATAAATAGATATGTAATACATACGATAGTGAAATTTGATGACCGTTCACCACGTTATACGCTAAATAATTGCAATTAAAAATGATACTTTTGTACACACTGCATTGGAAAAGCGTGGGAAAGTAGTATATATTAATTTTTATTGTGGCGAAAATAAACAACGTTGAAACGAAAAACTACAGTGTAATAGAATAATATATTCTGAATCATTTAGAAAAAAAAAAACATGCTGTTACCAGTTAGTTTTTCATAAATATGGAAAAATAAAGTCTTCGTTTCATAATTATTAGTAGAGGAGGGGATATTACTATAGATACCATATGACAGTATATCAGACAGATACATATGTACAGGTTAAACAGATAACCTGATAACCAGTGTACGTGTATACATATACGGAATAAGCACAATGTGTGTTTCAATAACGTAGCATAATTAAAGTGCAGATTTAAAAATTTTTTTCAAGTTAATTATGATTAATTTTGGTTTTTAGTTTTATTTTAATATCAAAAACTCTGAAATAAAATATTTTATATTTTGGAACAACTTCCTAATACATTCCGTAGAAAATACTAATTTTATTTCTATGGGGGGATGAACCCGATCTAGCGACGGTACCTGCGTGGAGCAACTACCTTAATTGTGTTTTAATTAATTATTTCTGAAAGGACAAGGCGTGCGCGGTCGATTCGTAACAATATATAAATACGTGGAATACAAACTACATTTCGCTATCTTCATCATTGCTATCAAAGTGAGACTTCTTCTATTAACCCTTTGTACTCCGTTGCCCCTGCAGCGGCGACATTGTAATAAAACCTGACAACTCCGTTGTAAATAAATTCGGTGTATTTTTATATCTTTTCTATATTGTAAACCATAATTTTAAAATGTATACGCGTCTTTGTTCACATCAAAGCAGAATTTTTAATTTTCAACAAATGTGTACTCGCACTATGTAAATAGTTTTGGAGTAGCTGGTAGCACCTAATAAAAATTACTCGGAGTGCAAAGGGTTAAAATCATATCTTTTTGAAATAGAAACAGAAAAGATAAAAATAATTAAACGTCCGGAAATACTTTACTGTTTTAGGGCCAATAAATTTAAATATTGAATATATTACTGAATTTGTTAATATTAGAATTGAAAAGTCACAAGAAATTTCAATGAATACTATAGCATCGATTACCGATGAACTTTATGGTATTTAACAATTTCAATGGGTACTTTGAGAAAAGGGGGATGAAACCTATCAACTAACCCAGACAAAGAAGACGATCGGTTTGTTGTTTTTATATTTTTTATAAAATGTACACGAGATATTTACTGCACTGCTTTTCTATAAATTTAACCCTTTGGCCTACAATTTCTTTTCCGATGGGGCGTGCAAGGACTCAAAATAAATTTCTGACATCAAAAGTTTTCATTGATTTCTGATATCGGATGATATTTTCAATTTAACAGCATTTGTAATATTTCAAAATTTTCTGTGTCATTTTCTTTGGTTAAGAATCGTTTATAATAAATAATAAGAATCCGTCTGGTTGTTGTCGTAAACAACCATACTGTGAAATCTGTATAATAAAATGTTAGGTATATACAATTAGTCAATTTCATAAGATCTAGCGAAAAAGACTTAAAATTTAAAAAAACGGTCAATGGGTGCGGCAATTAACGATTCGTGTTAACTTTGAGGTAACACAAAATACAAGGAAGCTTCTACATTGCAAAACGAACTTCTTAGCTTGACCAAATATTGTAATCTACTTCTTAAAAATCATGAACACCTTGAAAATTCCATGTTTAAAAATCTAGTTAAATCCATTATTTAGAATTGTATTTTTATTATTTTCTGATATGCTATCGTACATTTGATCTTTAGATACCACAAAAAATTCTGACTATAGAGGAGTAACTCAACGAAAAGTCACATTTACCCTCCACTGCTTTATACAAATATAATAGTTTATCTTAATTAAAAAGTATCTTAACAAATTGGAGTAGGTATAGTGAAATACAATAAAAAGAGTATAATTTAATCTAACTTAAAGTTTTCATGACGCAACATATTGTTGCAGGCTAACAACGAGATGCTCTTTAGAGATAATGTGAAATGTCGCCCTATGCGCCGTAGTTCAAAACGTATTCTCCCGTGAAAAGTGCATACGCGTGACGTTGATGCGTTCGTGACGTAAAAAAGGATAAATACATATACTATACGCGTGTAACCTCCTTTTAGCATTATGTTTACTAAAGTACGTTTACGCTGCATTGTTTTTACGCGGCGAAAACTTTTTAACACGGCTCGATAGCACACGAGCAAGATGCGCACTTTTGAATTTACGGTTCAATGCGCACTGGGTTGAGCTTTTTCTTTCTCACGTCGTTTCAAGATTATCTTGTGCGGTATATTGATTATTTATATTGTTTCTAGTTTGTAAGGAGAGCTTCCGAAACTTTGATGGATTTGCGAACACATTTGATCTTTTCCATTATTCCCAATACACTGTATGTGTAATAAAATTTTTCTTACAAAAAAGTAAAAGGATGCTTTTTAAAAGTCAGATATTACAAATATTCTTCGTGTATATTTTATTACTACGAAATGTTTCTGATTTTAAAAAGGCTAAAAATTGTGTAAGACGTTTTTAGCTTTTCAAACAAATTGCATGTTCTTAATTGAATTTTTACGATCGAATTTATTCTTTTAGTTGTTTATTAGTATACGTCAGAAATTAGAGAAGTTGCCAATTTTTTAAGTGTTACGAAATGATGTGACCTAACTTACATATAAGCAGGATAGTTAACATATTGAACGCCACCGATATTTCCCTCTTTTCGTCATTTCTACTGAAGCGAAACTTTTCCTATTAAAATCACACATTTATAAAGTAGTAATTTAACCCCTTGCCGTGCCGTTTACTTTGGGACTGCCTGCACAATAATTCAGAATTAAATTAGTCAAATAAACATTGATCAGTGATTCTTGACATATAGTATAATTTAACGTAATGTTAATATTATAGATATAATTTTATCGTGTCGCATCTCACTGATATTTTCAATTTAATAGGTTTTGTAAAACTTGAAAATTCCCTTTCCAATTTATCGCATCACGAGTATCACTCGGTACAGTATGGCAAGGGGTTAAAAAACACTGATAAATTGATATTCAGCAATTTTGATCCTCTTAACGCCAATATTTAAATATTCAATATATTAGAAAATTCACAAATATTACAATTTAAACATAACATGAAATTTCATTGATAGCGCCAGTCATCAGTGGCTCCCATGGCAGTCAACGTGTTCATCCATAAAACAAATTTATTGCTCCTTCAAGTTATAATTCCATTTTAAAAAATGAAACCAACCCAGAACCATACTCTGCAAAAATTAACTCTTCTACATTAAAATTCTTTGCAATTCAATATAACTCGCCAACTGCAAAAGAAGATTAAAATATCCACAATTTGCTGTATCACACCAAAACATATTGTTACGAAGAAGTGAAGCTGCCTTCGATATTTCGATTGGTGACGAGTGCGTTGTACGGGACATCGATAATCGAAGATAGCAAATCGTATCAGGGGACAACGAGAAGAAAGAAGATAGTTGAGAGTAGAATTCAGATACGATCTCGGCGCAGAGAAACAGCAACGATAGTTTACCCTTTCTTGTATTTAGGACAAATAAAGTTCTATTTAGTAAGAATGTCGTGCGGCGACTCTTCTCGGCGTAACAATATAATATACAGTTAAAACATAAATACTTTAGATTCCTCTAAAACACAAATGTTTAACAATTGTTATCACAATACAAACCAAACCATTGAACTCTTTCATCGATATCAACGTAAATAGTGCACACCGAAGAACTCACCTTTCTTCAAACCTCGAAGAGTACGGATCTTCATTTCAATATTATGGATTTATTTGTATACCCACTCGACAGTCTTCGCTCCATTTCTCCTCGTCCAGATACGAGGAATCGCTTTCTTCTCCATCACCCTCAGAATCCGTCGACACGTTCCTATCAGCAATCGTTCCCGTATACCGGTCTGTTTGGTCTGCTTTCCGACACGGATTACCAGCTACTCGTCCACTTTTCTTCCCTCCCCCCCTGGCCCTCCTGATTCTCTCTGTCTTTTCCTCTTTCCAGTCTAGACTTTTCCACAGCGCAGTCGAAGCGAATATCCCGCGACTTTGCAATTCCAACAGCTCCTACAGCCACCAACAGAGGCGTCCGCCTCGCCTTTGGTTGGTCCGCGGAAAAAGGGAGGCAATCACTTTCGGATTTTATCCAGGATTACCATGAGAGAGAGAGGAACAGCAAGAGTGGACCCTGGTAAAATGTAAGGGATGGAAGAAAGAACGGGAAAGAGTGAAAGAGAGGACGGATGTGGTAGAAATAGGAAAAGCTCAACGAGTAGGGGAAACTCTTCGATTGCATCGGATTAAATGGAGACTTGGAGTAAGGCAAACGCCGCTAGTTCAGTGAGAACGCTACTTCTCTTTCGCTCCTTTCACGACTCGTCCTCGAACTTGGTATACATTATCTCCTTGGAGATTCGTGGAGAGTGGGTACGTTTACACCCCCGAGATCTCTATGCCGGTGAAGGTTTGCAGCCGGATCAGAAAGGATCGAGCTCGTATCGGCCTCTCATGTCTTATCCGAAGAGGTACGATCGATCGGGATTAAAGGTAGGGACGTACGAACCATCCCTTGTGGGACGTTGACCCCTGTGAAACATGCTGTTCAAGGTTTCCATCGTGTGACCGTGGCTAGCCATGGACTCTCCGTCTGACCTCGGGTTAATGCGGAAAATCGGATTTTAAGGTTGAAGGTGACAGTGATACGATTTTGAGAAATACCTTGGGTGATGTATGGTTACCTTTTCAAGCATGGGGATGGGGATTTCTTATTGTTCGAGAAGTGGATGTGTTGAAATGTGTAAGTTGATAGGGACTAATGTTAACAGATTGTTGGCCGGCAATTTTACATAGAAGATAACTCGTGTCACTGGTTGTTTTTCTCGTAATTAAGTATAAAATTGAAAGAATCTAAATAAACTTCACTATATTTTTATAGTCGTTTCGAATCTTTTGAAATTCCAATTGAAAAAACGGTCGAAGCATTTAAGAGAACTGCGTTCGTTATCAGACTATTTATAAGTTAAAATTTTACTTATGCATAATGAATTTAAATTAAACTTCGTGCATATTTGCTGTATATTATAATTTATATATATTAAATGTTTTAGTAATTTTTAATTAAATTTTAATATTAATTTTTAATATTTAAGGGTCAAATGGTAATGAAGATAATTTATTAACTAATATTTATATTATAAAATACACGTGAAATATTTGCACTACTGTTTCTCTGTAAAGGGTCTAGCCGAATAAGGGGGCCAAAAGTGCCCTTGAGCCGATTCTATTCGACGATGGGTCATTCGATAGGTGATGATGAAAAACCATTGCACACAAATTTTTAATCCGATACCTTCACCGGGAGGGTAGTTATGGGGTAAATTCAAAAAATCAGTTTTTTCCTCATTTTCCCTACTTAATGGAATACAAAAATTCCGAAAAAATTCTGACACATTCGCTATATGAATGCACACGCTAGGGAATTTTTTCAGATTTTTCCTTTGCAAATTCTACGCACAAAAAATGAAAAACCCAAAAAAAAATTTTTAAACATCGATTTCGTATCGAAACCTTCCGAGCACAACTTTTTCCTTTTTACAGTAGCTGCATAATGTTATCATTGTTATACCCTAATTTTTTCAGATTTTTTGAGTACGGTGCATCACGGTCGGAAAAATCAAAAACCGATTTCTGCGACCCATTTTGGGCTGTAACTCGTACAGTATTTATTATTTTTACATTATTTTGATACAGTATGTTCCTTTTGTGACTTTCAATGTTTCTACGTACAATTAAATACCAAGTGAATGCAAACGATCGAATTCATTCATCTAATTGTAAACTGCGAACTGCCTTATCTGCTGAAAATGTGAACATCTTTCCAACGGCGTCGGTGGTCCAGTGGCTAGCGTTCCTGCCTGCTAAACCTATCGAAACTTTTTGCGCCGGTTCGAATCCAGTTAGGTGCAGTTAGATTTTTTTTTTTTTTTTTTCTTCTTTTTATAATAATTAACTCTGCAACAACAAATAATAGTTATTTTTCAATGTTTCCCAAACATTCTTATAGATTTGCACCAATACTAAATAAACACATGCAAGTATAATTATAGTGCATATTGTTCATTCCTCTTAGCCACATAATTTTTTATTTATATACCTTAAATGAATATTAGTTTATTGTGGCTCGTAGAGATATGTATTCATAATTTAAATAATGTAATTAAATATCCTGATGAATTGTGAAAATGATGATATCTAACGGAAAGAAGGGATCCTTTCTTTTCAAACACAATTATTTTTGCAATTATCGCTTCCTCACTTATGCAGGGGTCATTCAACATAGAAAATGTGTTAAAAGAAGAAGGGTACATCAAGATTCCACCCGTTAAAATTCCTTTACTGCTCTATACAAATGTCTTTCCACAGCTGCAGGTTTTGCCTGCAATTACAATCGTATCGTTTTCAAACCAATTTAAGTAAATGAAAATATGTAATTTAGTTAAGCACGCTTTATTGTTTTATTGTACTCACTCCGATACTTTACAGCCCCTTCAGCTAACTAGTCCGTAATTACCTGTTGAGGGTGTACCTTTCGCGCTGGTACCTACCAACCTAAACCAATAGAAATTCTGTACTTCCTTATATTTTTGATGTTTCTAGCACATCCCCTCCATTGTACATATTTTTTCACGTATATAAGCGAATGAAATATGCGAGTAAAGCAATCGTTGCTCGCAGTGTTCTCTACTAGTGCAAGTATCGTTATTTCACAATGTTCTCGAGTTCTCAAGTCGATAGAAAATCCGTGCGTGCTCAGTGTGTTGGATGCAATGCGTACATTTGCAAGTTATCCGGGTATAGAAAAAAAGTAAATTCGGTCTGGGATGTCCACAAGTTTTCGCGAATATTGGGGAAAACGGTAGCTCTTGGTGACATGGTGTGCAATAAGTGTCGCGTTTCTATGTATAAAAGAAAATCAATGGATAATTTAGAATCTGTCGAATCGTCAAACAGAGAAACCGCATTGGAATCTGTCCCTCTATCCTCACAAGTAACATCTTCGGCAACATCCAGTTTTGAAATACCAGATTCTTCTGTCTCCCATATCTCAACAGCTACAACCACAACTTCAGTAGACATAGAATCTTCTCAATTATCTTTACCCGGAACATCGGGAGAATCATCTTCAACTCCATTACGACTTTTCCAACAACTTGCAATAGAATCATCATTCTCGAGTGAAAGGTCTTCTTACTCCGAATCATCAACAATAGATCCAACAGTTAATTTTAATCTCAGTTCTTCCGAACAATTCAATGAACACTGCATTGAAATGCCATTTCCTAGAGTAATAGCCACGCATGGTTATTGTTTCGTATGTGGGTCCAAAAGAAACATTGTTAACGTGCCATACGCAGCGCGAAAACAAGTATTTATCATCCGCCGATTATATGTGCCTAAGGGAAATCGTTGTTGTAGTACACATTTAGTCAAAAAACGTTTCTTTCATAATATTATTAGAAAGTTAGAAGTGCATTCAAATCATAGTCTCGTTTATACGCATGAACTTCGGAGTTATTTAGAGTTAATTTCAATAAGCAGTGATTGCAGCATAAAAGATAAAGTAGGGGATTTCGCATTATCGGAGGAACGTCTCAAAGTACTCACAGGCTTAACCTGGGAAAATATTATTTGTCTTCGGGATATGATGATATCAATGCGAAATTCGGAAAAGCGCGATGTAACACAAGCAATTGTTGTTTTTCTATTTAAATTGCGTACTGGCAACTCAAACAAGATGGTAGCAGCAATTCTTGGATTGGAGCAGGAACAACAAGTATCTACTTATTGTAAATCAGTTTTAAAATCTTTTCAAAAAGATATTTTGCCATTACATTTTGGAATCGGCGCGTTTACTCGTGAGCATCTTATAAAAAATGAAACCTCCAATATTGCGAAACAATTATTTAACATGAATAAAAAATTGGCGTTGATTTTCGATGGCACGTATATTCGGCATCAGAAAAGTGCCAATAACGAATACCAACGTAAATCATATTCAGGACAGAAGAAACTTCCTTTATGTAAACCTTTCACAATTTGCACAACAAACGGATTCGTAGTTGACGTGCTTGGACCCTTTTACGCAAACCAAAACGATGCAGAAATTATAAAAATTATTTTACAAGACTCAAATGGTTTAAAAAAACTTATACAGCGTAGAGATATTTGTTTTGTTGATAGAGGATTTCGTGATGCTCGATCATGTTTGGAACAATGTGGTTTTCAAGTGATGATGCCAGCATTAAAAGGAAAACGGAGTCAATTAACGACAGCCGAAGCAAATGCTTCACGGCGAGTTACTAAAGTCCGTTGGGTGGTCGAAGCAATTCATGGTATTATAGGCCAGAAGTATAAATTACTTCATCACCAAATAGACAACAAGTTCCTCCCTGAAGTTGGATTATTTTGTAAAATAGCTTGTTTTTTAAATAATAAATTCGGAAAACGCCTTAATTCAGATGTCGAACTATCAAATGAAATAGTACATAGAATAAAAGCACAGGAAAACGTCGAAAATTCGCTCGCGATAGAAGTAGAAAGAAAACACTGGCAGAGACGGAAAACCCTGTTTATGCAATGTTCAGCTTCCGATCTTCTAGACTTTCCGGAAATGACAGAAAACGATCTAAAAATTTTTTTCACTGGTACATATCAACTAACTCAGGCAGTTTCTTATTTAGCGGAGTTGATGGACGAGGAAAACAACATCAATCTTCAATGTTCGAGAGAAACAAAAAACATTCTCAAGTTCCTTGTTCGATCACGCCATGTTAATCAGAGAAGTTACCGTTGTTTCATAGATTATACTCCAAACACAATTGGTATATCTGGCATCAAGCGTTATTGCTGTGAATGTGCGAATGGTAACCGTACAATAGGTTGCTGTTCGCACATCGCAGCAATAATATATTACATGTCGCACGCACGGTTTTTAGCAAACATAATTAGGCCTTCAGAAATATTGTCAGAAATATTTACGCAAAATGGAGTGGTACCCATCATTAACGAAGATAGTGATGAGGACTAAGCCACACGTCAGATTCTTCAACTTTTAATTATCAAATGGTAATCTATCGTATTATACTAATTTTCATTTCCGTTTTAATAATTGTGGTGTAATAGACACTAAACCATTTTGTTTTCAAATTATATTTCATGGAACGCGAACTGGCAAGAAAAAAGTTTCAAGAGATTCCGCAGCTCGACATTTTGGCACAATTGTCAAATAGTAATCTATCGTATTACACCAATATTCATTTAAGTATTTATGACTACTATGCACATGATAAAAGAAAAGTCTTATTAGGATATACCCATTCCAGTCCTAAAGGTTTAGTTTGGTACCAGCGCGAAAGGTACACCCTCAACAGGTAATTACGGACTAGTTAGCTGAAGGGGCTGTAAAGTATCGGAGTGAGTACAATAAAACAATAAAGCGTGCTTAACTAAATTACATATTTTCATTTACTTAAATTGGTTTGAAAACGATACGATTGTAATTGCAGGCAAAACCTGCAGCTGTGGAAAGACATTTGTATAGAGCAGTAAAGGAATTTTAACGGGTGGAATCTTGATGTACCCTTCTTCTTTTAACACATTTTCTATGTTGAATGACCCCTGCATAAGTGAGGAAGCGATAATTGCAAAAATAATTGTGTTTGAAAAGAAAGGATCCCTTCTTTCCGTTAGATATCATCATTTTCACAATTCATCAGGATATTTAATTACATTATTTAAATTATGAATACATATCTCTACGAGCCACAATAAACTAATATTCATTTAAGGTATATAAATAAAAAATTATGTGGCTAAGAGGAATGAACAATATGCACTATAATTATACTTGCATGTGTTTATTTAGTATTGGTGCAAATCTATAAGAATGTTTGGGAAACATTGAAAAATAACTATTATTTGTTGTTGCAGAGTTAATTATTATAAAAAGAAGAAAAAAAAAAAAAAAAAATCTAACTGCACCTAACTGGATTCGAACCGGCGCAAAAAGTTTCGATAGGTTTAGCAGGCAGGAACGCTAGCCACTGGACCACCGACGCCGTTGGAAAGATGTTCACATTTTCAGCAGATAAGGCAGTTCGCAGTTTACAATTAGATGAATGAATTCGATCGTTTGCATTCACTTGGTATTTAATTGTACGTAGAAACATTGAAAGTCACAAAAGGAACATACTGTATCAAAATAATGTAAAAATAATAAATACTGTACGAGTTACAGCCCAAAATGGGTCGCAGAAATCGGTTTTTGATTTTTCCGACCGTGATGCACCGTACTCAAAAAATCTGAAAAAATTAGGGTATAACAATGATAACATTATGCAGCTACTGTAAAAAGGAAAAAGTTGTGCTCGGAAGGTTTCGATACGAAATCGATGTTTAAAAATTTTTTTTTGGGTTTTTCATTTTTTGTGCGTAGAATTTGCAAAGGAAAAATCTGAAAAAATTCCCTAGCGTGTGCATTCATATAGCGAATGTGTCAGAATTTTTTCGGAATTTTTGTATTCCATTAAGTAGGGAAAATGAGGAAAAAACTGATTTTTTGAATTTACCCCATAACTACCCTCCCGGTGAAGGTATCGGATTAAAAATTTGTGTGCAATGGTTTTTCATCATCACCTATCGAATGACCCATCGTCGAATAGAATCGGCTCAAGGGCACTTTTGGCCCCCTTATTCGGCTAGACCCTTTGAGAAACGTTTATAGAAAAGGTAGGATCCAATGTTGATTACTCATTAATCAGTACAATAATTAACATATTATATTCAATAAACTTTCGATGCAAATTACATGCATCATCAGATTATCGTCGTCAAGTTAAATCAACAAACAAACTTCAAAATACACACATTCTGTTTCTACATGTCCCGACGTTCATTTCTGTTAATAAAAACAATCATATTCACATACACTCCCTTTAATTCGCTAAAAAATAATCATCATCACAACTTTAATTTCATCAAGTCTCTCATTCATTTTTTGTTAACAAAAACAATCATCCACAGTAAATCTAGTGTTAAATAAACGTATAACTTCTAATCGATGATCAAAGTACAATGAAACAAAGTAAATTTCAAAATATGTACAGAAGCTAATATATTTTTTCATCGAGTTTAACTTCTTGCCGAGAGAAATAACATTTTGAAGGGTCGTCCGTGACTCCCTACCAGCATCGACTTTCCCAAACGAGATTCGTTTAACCTCGTTTCCCTATGATTCACATAAACTCAACGGAGTTTCATTTGAAACGTTCAAATAAGTCTTGAAGTTTGAAGCTTAAAACATACCGAGTCATAAAGTCTGCCTTCCAGACACCAGTTGACGAAAAGTTTCTTTCACGATGGAGCACAGTATAATATTTGACCGATCTACCGGGACAAAGTGAATTTGCATAATCCAGGTGTATAAAATGACATTATATGTAAATCTGAAATAGACTGTGCAGGTAAGTAGAATCTATAAAAGATAGGATCAAAAATAATCTGTAATAATTTATTAATAGGTCCCAAAAATGTATTATTTGCTTTGTTTGTTTTTACATGTACGCATCATTTCCTTGACATTATCGATAATTACGTCATAATTACAAGTTTTTATTTTCTCAAACGATCTTTTATTTTCTTCTTAATCATTATTAACAATTAACATGTAATTTAAGTTCTACTCCCAAATGTAATTACGTTTGTAACACAG
The DNA here is from genome assembly GCA_910591515.1 of Cerceris rybyensis. Taxonomy (NCBI): domain Eukaryota; kingdom Metazoa; phylum Arthropoda; class Insecta; order Hymenoptera; family Crabronidae; genus Cerceris; species Cerceris rybyensis. The sequence goes on from OU342795.1 coordinate 14,504,559, forward strand.
TGTTGCATTTATTATTCTGTTGCAGTTTTGTATGTTTAAAATTCGTTTTTTTTTCTTGGGGATCTTAAATTTTCAAGATAAATTGGAAAATATTTTGGGCATCAGTTTGATTTTGGACATAGTTGAGGAATGTTTAACACGTTGACTTCTATGAGGGTCACATATACAGGGTCACAGGTGACTGGAGCTATTGAATTCTTCATATAACTTTTAAATTGCAATATTTATAAATTTTCGGACATACTGAATGTTTTAATATTGACGTTAAAAAGATAAACGTCTGCTGAAATCTATCTATCAATATCTTCAAAATATCTGCTTTATAAAGATATGATTTGCATAGAAAACTCTCACTTCAGTAAAAATGATGAAAGTAGCGAAATATCGGTGGCATTCAACGTGCTAAATGTTAATAACATTAATCTGATGTAAATCGTGGCATGCGAGAGAGTTTGCAGATCATTTAGAGTATAATTTTTTTAATAATTATTATGGTGAATATTCAAAAACTATAGAATGCTGAAGACTTGTATTTTCTTTAAATACATTTCCACAAAAGAACGGCTGATAGAGGCAAACAAATTTCATGATTATTTTCAGTGCAGAAAATATATTAAAATTAGTGTAAATGTTCGCTGTGTCCTCGACGGTTGGATGAAATTAACGAGTATATCGTAGTTGTTCAAGAAGTACATCTTATGGAATTCTTGGTATTTGCCGATAACTACAATGCCATGGATGTTGATAATATGTAAATATTTTTCTTACACGGATTCGTGTAGTTAATTAAAAACTTGTTCTCTACTTATTCGCCAAGAAAAAAAGTTCTCGTTAATTGTAAGTTTCCTGCGGCAAGTACTAGTTTCGCGTGACGAAAGGTAGGAAGTCGATAGTATTTTCTTTTCTGCGCAAACATACTTTTCGATCGATACTCATCAAGTTTCCCATAGAGTACACTTTGTATGCGTTAAAAGATGAAAAAGAATATGTCACGAAACGATTACAAATACTGAATTTCTGTATCAACAACGACGCATCAAATGTACACAATTTACTTCGTGTATTTTTACATGAACTAACAATAAGTAAATAAAATTTTCGAGAAACATTCATTGAAACAAGAGAATGTGAAAAATATTCCACCTTCTATAAATTCTGCGTCAACATTTTCACCTCCGTCTATTTAAAAATAATATGTAACTTGAAAAATGTATATTCTAAAGGGTAAAGTGTTACAACAAAAAAGTTACACACAAATATTGTAAATCAAATATTAATTTTAAATAACTGTACGTGAAACTGTTAACGTAGAATTTTAGTTATTTGTTCAGGATACGGACGTTAGTATTAGGACCAAATATTCATACGGCATTTAAAATGTAAGATGTAACCATTATACAAAACGAATGTGATCAATTTAATGTCGCAGAATTTAACACTAAAACTACCGACGTTATATCTACTAAAATTTAAATTTATTGAACAAGTACTTTGGAAAAAGATAAATCAAGAAGCGAAAGGATTAGTTAATTAACTAATTTAGACTTTATATGGTAGAAGTAGAATTTTTACATCACGGCACTCCTATCAATTTAGGTAGTTTTTTGAAAAAATTGAGAACCGGTCATTATGACCGCCTTGGTAAGTTTAGTGTTAATTATATGTGAAACTTACGATAATACATTTTAATGACGTTCAAGAAGAAAATAATGTAAAGAGAATCAAGAGTTTCTGGCATGGTACACTCATAAAGTTGCCTTCCGCCCTTCACCTTTTGTAGAATGCTGATAAAAGAAAATTGAAATCTAATTGATTTGTGTTCTATCCTATTTGCAATATTTCTAAGAGTGTCATCATACATGGTGTTGTGTCCATATAACTTTAAATCTAAGATTAGGCGATACAGTAGTTTCACAGCTAAATATTATTCAAAATGTTGACTTTGACGTATTTCAATGTCATCAAAGTAATTTAAACTTTTCAGTCATCTAAAACAGCGATAGTTACTCTAAAGTAAATAATTCCAAAGTTTTTTCATATTTCTTTGAATACAGCCATGCAATTTACCAATAAACTTGTAAATTTTACAATTTGATGTAAATACTAGTAGTATCTTATAAAACTAAATATTTCTAACCACATAATTTGTACAGTTCATCAACCATGCTAATGTCTCGTATTTCTGCACTTTGTATCAGACATGAATTTAACTCGGACTTAATAACCACCGGTGTCTTCATTTCTCCTAAATTAATTTCTCCGAAGGACCGGCTCTTCTTGCATCCGAAGCGTTTTCGAGATTCCATTTTAGTGAAGCCTTGCTTTAGAATTCCTACTGATGAATTTCTGCGTGTAATGCCTCGAATTAATCCTCGACAACATCGCTGCTCAAGCATAAAGTCTAGACGGTAGTCAGTCAACTTAAAGGAATAGTCGAGGAACGAGAACATCTGCGATATCCTTGATATTTCTCTAATTAGGCCCCGCGAGGAACTCGAGCGAAGGAAAAGGACAGTCGTTAAGGTGTTCATGCTCGTTTAATCAAGGAATTCGGATAGAGACAGTTCGCGGGGTAACGTCTTGATGAGTCTCCTTGAATCATGTCGCTCCTTGATTATTTCATTATTGAGTTACTATGAAGATGTAATTGACAAATCACTGTTCTTAAGATTTTATTATCTACTCAGATTCGTACTGCATTTGAATTTTTTTGCGATACGTACATATTATTTCTTTAAAATAGTCTTTTGGAATTAGTTGAGGAGTTTTTCAATGTTTGCACTTTTACGGAAAATTATGGAAAGTCATGGAAGAGACGAATACTTTGACTGATACTTCCAGTGTAGATAATTGACTACTTTATTATTGAGTTACTACGAAGACGTAATTGATAAATCACTGTGCTTAAGATTTTATTAGCTATTGAGATTTGTACTGCATTTGAATTTTTTGCGGTATATGCATATTATTTCTTTAAAATAGTCTTTTGGAATTAGTTGAGGAGTTTTTCAATGTTTGCACTTTTACGGAAAATTATGGAGAATCCTGGAAGAGACAAATACTTTGATTGATACTTCAAGTGTAGATAATTGATTATTCCATTATAAAGTTACTATGAAGACGTAATTGACAAGTAACTGTTCTTGGGATTTTATTATCTATTGAGACTTTTGTCGAATGTGAATTTTTTTGCGGTATGTATTTTTTTTTAAATTACTGTGTGGCGGTTAGATGTGAAGTTTTGAATGTTTGTTCTTTTGTGGTGAGTAATGAATATTATGGAAGACCCTGGAAAAAACGAATACTTTGACTGATTTTTTCAACAGCCACTGACACTGATACAAAATGAATGGTCGAGAAGTGATAAAGGTTATACAACGACGAAAAAATTCTATGCATAAAGAAGTGTGAAAAATTTCAAGATCCCTTTAAAAAACCGTACCTCGTACTTCTTTCATTCCATATTGAAAAAGTAATGACGTAATCAACAATTGTACAACCCGACTTTCAATACGTCTCCTTACCTGTTCATTTTCGATCCAGAATCTTTGAGATACCGAGATACAGAAGAAAACGACTCCGATAAAGAAGGTACATGCATATTTTATGCATCCTCCTTTTACGGTGTTGCGCCACGCATGTATGTTTTGCCCGTCCATCCGTTTATTCTTTTCAGAACTCTTCATTGTTCTGGGCGGATTTATGAATATTTATTCGAAGCCATGGGACGACTTAATTACGCCGCTATACCCACTTGTATTATCCGCTCGTACAAAGACTTATGTAGTGAAACGTGGTCCGAGCTTTGTGATGATCTGACAATGACTAGCCGGCATAGAGAGTTCTGCATTACTCGTGCTAGCGTTGTACATTAAAAATAATATAATCTAATTTAGAAAGTTGATGCAAAATACCTTTGTCGTGATATTGCTTTTGATCGGTTTCTTCGTAGAATTGTTATATTTTAGGCGAAACTTATGCTCATTTGAAGTTGATGTTCGTGTAACGTAATAAATGCATAGAATATCAGAAGATGTAGAAAACATTGAAGCTGTGATATTTGTTATAATAATCAGTGACTGAATTCGACATTGTAAAACGAATACGCTATGCGTTATTAGGGTTTTTAATTGAGTGTGTTTCATATTAAATGAACCTGGAGTCTATTTTGTTCTTTTTGAGATGTAATTTGACCCAATTGAAGAGAAATTGCACACAGTGAATGCATATTATTCTCAATAAAGTTATTATGAAAAAAAGGAGGTGAGTAGATTGTTTTAACGAGCGGATGATGTGAAATGTGTTATATATAAAAGATTCATGGGATAGGGCGAATTCTATCGATCATAATTCAACATTTTTCATATTGAAAGCATTATTATTGTTTAATGTCTCTATTTAAATTAAAATTAGTGACAAGGAATGATTCTCTGTTTAAGGGTAAATCATAAAGCTTTCTCGAAAAATTATATCTCCATCAATATGTTAAGACGTATTAACGATTTATACCGGAGAAAGTATGGCCATAAGCAGACTGCGGATTTGTATGCATTTATGGCAAATTAAATACGGCTAAAATATACAAAAAGGACATAATATAAAAATATATCTAAAATATCCAAAGTATGGTATTTGTTGTAATATTTATTGAGTGCAATAAATCCCTAGATAGGTTTTCCTGTCTCACCTGCATTTGTGAAACTCGAAATTTGAAGAAACAACATGTAAGCAACATGTACTGTTTGAAAACCTGCACAATACAATTGTGCATTATGCGCTATGTAAACTTATGATTTAAACAATATTGATAATTATCAGACATAATATCGAGAATGTTCCTATGCATAGAATATAACAAATAATAATATTTTTTTAATGATTCTTTCCCAGATAATAACTACAAAAAATATGCGAAAAAAGGAACAAAATACGGTATTTGTAAATTATATTTGTTGAGGATACAGCCTTGTAATCCGAAATATTCAAGTGTTAACATTGTGTATTGTTTTTTTGTTATAACTACGGAAATGTAATATGGCAAACGTCATTCATTATATTGAATTATATTATATTTAATTAATAAATTGTTTTTATTTCAAGTTTATATCAAGTTTGAGTTTCAATAATATTTGACTTTTAAAAACCGCTTAAATCCCGCAGTGTGCTGTGTCCTCTCTTCAGTAATTTTAAAAATATCCGCAATATCAACACGTAACATATTGCTACGAATTATTATAAATACTGAAATTGTCTCCCCCATATATGGTATCGATTACTACAGTGGTAAATAGCAACGAGTTGAAAATTTTGATAATAATATGTCAAGAAGAGTTGTCTTGCGAGCTGTGAGATTGGACCTGTTCAAATAGAATCGTTATTTTTATAATCTTTAAGTTGTTTTATTATAAAGCGCCGCAAAAATATTATTGCCACTAGTACTAAATAAATACTGTGGTCAAAATGACTTGTTTATCATTTCTTCTAAAAACTTTTAAAATAAGAGAACCATAAAATAGATATTATACGCCCATTTTATAAAATATAAATTAGGGAATTAATCATCTTTTCAACCTTTCGATTTTTTCTTTTCTGAAGTATTTATTTACTGTATTGAAATATGATAGATTGCACCGGTAGTTGTAGTATTAAATACTTATAATTAGTCTACTTCAAAAGAAACATAAAGAAATTCGATTTTGTTGAAAATACAACCAACCTATAATTTTTAATCGCCATAAAAACTGTGACATGTACGAAAATAAAATGCTGTTTGCCGAAATTTTCAGCGTCACGCTCCATCAAAGGAGGACGCTCTGCAAAAATAGCATTCGCATTGAGTTCAAAGTGCACGATTAAAAAATCACCGGTAAGAAGTTTCGTTTATGTGATATTACCACGGTAGAAATGGCTGGACCGTCGCCAAAATACACGAGTTTTTATATACTCCGAGTCGAGCTGGGTCCACGCACGCGTGAAATTCTGATTGCGAGTTCACTCGTACGCAAAGTCAGAGCTGCGATAATGTGCTGTAATTTTGGAAAATTTAGTGGTCACTTTATAGACTCAACGGTGTGTGGTATATTTGCCGTTTGCCCATAAATACAAGTTTCCCGTGCCGTTTTCGAATTATCTCGAATGGGAAACTCGAGCGAACCCTTTGTTTCAAATTGCGATATCGCATTTTGCGCTCGCGTCACACTCTTCTAAAGGTTCAAATTTTTATTCTCCGATCAGGAAGCTTCCTTTGATAATTTTTGTATACGTTGAAGTTTCGAAAGCTTTTGTTAAGAAATTATTCCTTATTTATAAGATCAAACGACTTGCACAAAATCAACTCGTTGCCCTACGTGACGTGTGTGACTCGTTATGCTGTAAATGAAATAGAAAATTTTGATATTTTAAAAAGATCGTTAAATAGAAATTATCAGTGGATCTGGAGACGTTTAAATTAGTTTTGTGCTATTAATATTGCGCTAGGTTATATGGTATATCGAAAATTAGTAAGAAAATATTATTTCAATAATTAATTGTAAATTTTTCATATCTTCACTCTTGTAATCAATATTTCTATTACATACAATGCCATCGTTCGTTAAAATATATAAAAATGTCACCATCTTGTCGGTAAATACGCAAATAATAATAACATTTTTATTGTCTTTACTGCAGTCGTAAAAATTGTGTATTTTTTTCTACCTATAGTATTAGTTTTATTATTATTTTTTTTCGCTGCTGATTGCTGTAATGTGAGATGTTTCATTTTGTTTAAAAAAGAAGAGATATACGAAGATCAGATATACAATGAAATAAATCATGTTAACCCCTTGCACTACGATTTCTTTCACTGCGTACGCAATAATTGAGAATTAATTCCTGAAATCAACATTTGTCTACAATTTCTGATATGTATTTCGAAAAATCTAAACGTAGAAATAATTGGATAGTGTCGTGACTGATTGTTATCTTCAATTTAATAGATTTGGAAAATTGCAATATATTCTATCCCCCTTACCTTACTTATACGTTATTGTAAGGCAAAGGATTAATACCATTTGTGAATTTTCAATTACTTAACAATTTATAATATATTTTGCTTATTATAATACGTTAACGAAAAAGTTGTAGAAAAATAAAAATAGAAATTCCATTTCATGAATTTCAGTATTTACGATGCGCATCGAAAACTATTGGGAAAGGGTCGTCGGTGTACTTTCTCGTTAATGCATTGAAAAAAAATTTACCAACGCTTCATATTCAAATATACGAAGCGGTCGATCGTCGAAAATTGCGAATCACGGGACAGGTCGCCCGTTGCAGGGGAGAAAAAAAGTTTTTCCACTTTCATGCAAATCCGGCCTCTGTAATTGTTCGCCGCCTAGCGGTTCGCTTGCCTCACCCCTTCGACTCCCTTGAAACGCTCGAAACACGACTACCGCGACAGCGAATCTTCCGGCTGTGTTGCCTCGTTTGTCTTCCGGTTCGATCAGCTGTGATGGATAACGGAAGAAAATCTATGGCTGTTCTGTGAAAGAGCACGTAAAAGCCGGGCAAATGCGCTCCACAAAAACTCGATTTTCCCGTTATTTACCTATTTTTCACCTCGGCATTGAATGGGCGGACGTAACATTTTTCATGCGGGAGTCATAAATTCTCGGTTTCTTTTGAATTCAAATTTTATGTAGTATTTAATGCGTAGAGCCGAATCAGGTTTATATGACTCGGTTTCTGTGAATAAAAATAAAACAGATATTGCATCTGGATTTCGATGATTTATTGATATGTTGAAAAAAGCATAGTTCTGTGTAACGTCGCGAAGATTATAGTTAGACTGTTCTTTAGGTTTGGTTTAAATAGATATATATTATGGTTATAATTGTAAGTGAAATAAAATTAACAATGTCTTTTGGAAGTATTAGTTTGTACTGTGAAAGAAAACACTTAGGCGAAGGGGAGACTTCGCATCATTACCCCAAAATAATTAGAAACCTGAATGTAATTTCAATTTGATAGGAATTTAGTCTGAAATGAGTTTGGCAAAGTTTTATCCATTTTTCTTTAAATTTTAATCAAAGACTTCTTCTGAAAATTAATTGATAAAACCTTTTTAATAAACAGTGATGCTCAACTAGAACCTTCGCAGGAATATTCAAGGCGATATCCTGGACAACATATTAAAAAGATTATTAGAACGATGAAATGGGTGTTGTGATAATCCTCCAGCATATTCTTTATGTTTATTAAATAAATATTATTTGACGATGGTTAAGAAATTACTAACGTTACGGCTGTAACGAGGACAAACCAATGCATATAACATAAATTAGGTTAAATGCATTCATTAATATTCCTTTAACCACTTGCTTTACGAATTAATTTGCAAAAATTTACCAGAAATATGACAATCTTTTTTTATTGAAACTTCTTATAGTCTTAAAGCACTACAATAAAAATATATATATAAAGGTATTATCTCGAGTTACCTTGAGTAAAAGAAAAACAAAATATTTCTATGAAAATAAAAATGAAAAATATTAGCATAATATTTAGATTCTCGGGTTAATATTTTTACTGCAAAATAACTGTCACAAGTATATTCGGGATAAGCAGTTAATATTTAATATCATACATATTATTAACTAATAATAATTTAATAATAAAACATGCAATACCCAGAGTGACGTTTTGCAATATTTCTTGATAAAGCAAGATAAATATGATTTATTAAAACATTTTGTAAAGTTTCTTGCCGTCCATTCATCACGCTTCTCCTAATACATATTCATCTCACTTTCGTGAATTATACAGATATGATAACAAAAAGGTAGAAAAAGTTTACACTTTCAAAAAGAATTGTCTCTGGTTTACTCCCTATGTAAACTACAATATGATTTACACAAAAGAATACTCGTGAATAATCTTCGTCAAGGTATAACGATATTCTGACAATTACGTTATATAATTATTTCTTCGTTACCGCAGAATCTCTTTTTTTCACTTTCCTAATCGAAACAGTTAATGGCGGCAATTACGCTTTGCGACACACTTCGATATGCAAATGGGCACAGATTGAGTACCCTTGAAATTTGTATTCGAGGCTGTGCTGGTATTACTGATGTGCCATCGACAAAAATTTCTCCGCTCACCCTGAAGACCATCCCTTCGTTTTATGGAGGGCGCAGAGACGAAAGAAGCGCTTCGATACTTTGTACGTATTCCTATGCCGAGTCGGCCTTACGAGGGGTGGTTTCAAGTTTCGAAGAGTGGCAGCTCGGTACGAATGTTTCCTTCACGGAAGATTAACGATTCTTCGGAGTCTCCCACTCATCTTTTTTTTTCATGTCTGAAAGTTCGTTTCTTTTGTGTTTCAGGAACCAAGTCGGAGACGCCAGACACCCTGCGATTCATCGGTGAGTTAAAGTTATATTAAACGCTTTTCAGCTTTGTCAATTATTCGATTTTGTTGCCATCGAAACGATTGAGAGAATATTTTTCGGGATTGTATCTCAGCTGTAAGTTAAATATTTTATGACTTCTATTTGTTTGGTACCAATATTTCTTTTACAATTTTTATTGGCACTTTTAATGGATGGTCAATATTTTTTGACAATTTTATGAGTATTGTTAATCTCTTGTCTTATAATAACGTGTGATACTTTGGAAAGTGTGTGAAATTTGGAAGAATTCCAAAAATTATTATACTGAAAATATCAATGATATCAGAGACGATGGAATTATTTATGTATTATTAATGTTGCATTGAATTATATAAAATATCAGAAATCATTGATAATTTTTTATTTTAGCAATTAACTGTGAACATATTCAGTTTTAAAAAAAAATCGAAGTGTAAGGAATTAATAAGAGTGGTGGAAAGTGAAGTCGACAATGTGCATCACTCTAATTAAAGTAGAATCTGTTGCTATTTTTATATAAATTGGCAGTATTAAAACAAGAATAACTTGTGTCATGTTATTAACACTACATTTTCAGCTGTAAAATTTGTTACACTCCAATGAATTAACACGTTGAACGTCATAGTTATTTCGCTAGTTTCATCATTTCTACTGAAATGAAACTTTTTCTACTGACGATGAGATCACAACTTCATAAAGCAGAAACTTTCTACTGATGGACAGATATTCGGCAGACTTTTATCTTTTTCATGCTAATATTTAAATATTCAATATATTAGAACAAACATAAAATATTGTGATTTAAGTGTTACATTGTGAAATTTCAATGAATTTAATAGCGCCGGTCACCGGTGACCGCCATGGAAGTCAATGTGTTCAATAAGGATTGTGGAAAAACTGGAGTCAAGCGGCAACGATGATAATTCGTTGAGTAATGATTGTATTATAAAATACACGTGAAATATCTACTGTAAAGCTTTTTCTTTTTGGAAAATGTTTATAAAGCAACTAAGAACCCGTCAATTTGATGGCATCCGTAAATCTAGTGTTAAAAATGATGATTAGTAATATTAATACATTTTGACACAATGCACGAGAATTTATTAAAACTGTTAATAAATACCGAATTTCTAAATAGTGGCCCCATTTTAGATAGAAAGATTCTTAAGAAAGTACGAAATTTAAGGGTGAGAATTTAAGTAAACCATATTTATCTGCTTGTTGTTAATGCTAATGCATCTTTTTAGCAGAATACAACTTTGAAACAATTTATTTAATAGCAGCTCTAAAAATTCGTTTAAAATTGAACGAATAAACTTCCTAATTTAATATTTTAAAGCGCAGAACAAGAATGGAGATAATGTGAATTAAAAGTTACAGACAAGTTCCGAAGTATTCAGATGCAAGGAAACTTGAAAAAATGTAAAAAAGATCGGCAAAAGTTGTATTTCTTACTTTTTATAACTTCTGTATCTCGTAATTTCCCAATGAATTTCAGAGATCCTTCTGTTTTGCAAGAAATTTGATTCTCACCGGCTTTGCAAACTTTTGCTTCTCTTTTTTTACTTTCAAAGATGAAATGCCATAACGCGAACACGAACTTTTTTACTTAGGAATTAACAAAGTGAATTTTTCCATTGAAAAACAATCGGAAAATAGCACAGAAATTTAATAAACAAATAGTAAATTTCTATCGTTTTCAATAAATTAAATACATTGAAATTTTTTGCAATAATGGATCTCATAAAGCATACTAAAGTCGTTTACACATTTATTAATTTTTGTATATGCTACTCTAAAACAATATTAAATCGTAACTATCAATAAGACGATTTTGTATAACACAAACTTCGTCAACTGAAAATAAAACAAAACATAGCACATTAATTCAATCAATACATAAAAAAGTATTGACTTAAAATGTTTATTGACAAAATACTTTTCACATGTAATACCACTGGATGCATTCTACTTTTTGTATTGAGTATTACTTAAAATATTTAATATATATTTTCACATCATCAACGGGAAACGAATGACAAACTTGCAATGTGTTGCATCGAGTGCAATGACTGAGAGCTGTGATAATATTTATACACAGATTGTTTCTTCCAAGTGTTAATTCGATTCAAGTCTGCACCGCACGTGACGCACGGCGATGTATCGCGTATGCAAATCTATCGACAGCAGTGCATATACGCTCTTCTTCATATATGAATCGTGTCGAATGGTCCGTTTTGTGCATTATACTGTCACTTTTGCGAAATGCACTGATTCATTTCCATAAATTACAATTTTTTTTATAAATACAAATAGCTTATTTATTCACTTTCTCTGTATCGAAAGTAGAGTCAATAACGAGGGTCTAAAGAGAAATGCAAAGAGAGATTTTACTCATTTTATGCAATTAAAATGCATTCTCCATTTTGGTAATAATTTATATTAAATTATATATTATGTTATATTATATTAAGTAATAATTTAATATACGTAGTTATATTTAGAGTAAAATACCGGCATTAGTTATTAATAATTAATTAATAAGTGGCTAACAAATGCGGTTACGTATTATTAAAAATTAGATTGCAACGCATTCCCATGTACTATTTGAGGCCCTTTTTTACAAATATCACACAACGATAAAGGAATCACATGTTTAAGCGTTAGTTCTGTATATAGAACATACAATAATGCAAGAATTTACAGAAGCATTTTTTTCATATGTAAAATTTTTCATAGAAATTAAGATAACTTTTCGTATCTGCAAAATATGTTTGTGAGAATGGAAATAATAGACGACTATTTAACTTCATTTCTCAGAATTAGGAAAACTCGACTCAAACCTGCTTATGAAATGCATTTAGATATATAATCAGAGTTTTTTCCATCACACTATAGTACTAAATAATTTTTACAATAATATTTTCCTCAGTCTTCATAGAGTTTTATAATAAATTATACTTTTTTTTGGCCCATCCTTAAAAAAAAGGTTGGTCTAGCGCTCCGCTTTATCCCGTCCAGTGCAGACACAATGCAGGGGTACAAAGCTTTCGCACCCGCAGAGATAAATGAAAGGGCAATGTAAATTTAATTCTATGTTTTCAATTTGAATAATCTTAAAACACTACAGCACATTTTTATCCTGTTAATAAAAATTAACCCTTTGCACTTAAGAGGCACAACTACAGCGCCCTGGCATTTCGCGAGTTTTCCAGCTCTATATGTCCATCTCCAAAACGATAAGATATTCTTATTCCAATTTTTGCGTAGATTCTCCCAGATCTGCTTATACAATTATTATAAAATCTTTTGAAAATACCTGTAAAACATTTGCCCAATTATATCGAAATTGTCTTAAGTTGCTAGTTCACCAGAGCGAAAAGTTGCCAATGCATTCAAGCCGTCGTACTTCGTAAGCTCGGTTTCATTTTGTTTCGATACATCACCTTGGCTGTGTCTCCTACGCGATAAACTTGTGGACGTGATTGACTCGTTGTTAACCAATAGCTACAAAAAAGAACCAAATACGACTTGAGTAGGAAAACTAATTTAATTGAAGGACAACTTACCATATCTGGATAGTTGTACTTCTGTTCTCGTCGGGTCGTCGGCTCTGGAGAACAGGTCTGTTCCTTAATACAGCGCCTTATCGTTAATCATTCGTACAGCCGTGCAAGAAGGACGAGTGAAATTCAAGGTGCGTTGCATGGTTGACATACAGCTACCGTAATACGTGCATTCACGCGTGCACCAACTCGATGTTCGTATGTGCAACCAGGACGTCCGATGTTCGTCTACGTGACGTCCGGACATCCGACATCCGCGACATGCTACCAGGAATGGCAGCCTAAGTGAATCGCGGAATTATTATTGCGAACGTGTTGTTGGAGAGCTTAATGGTTTACCTCTAGCGAAGAGTTATCCTGTCGGATATCAAGATGCTTCTTCGTTATATGCGATTAAATCTGATTAAATTTTAAATTGCGTAAGATATATTGTTTCGTTAAAATATCTTTCTTTATCTTGAGATTTTAATGCAGGACGTGTGTAGTTATAGTTGTTTTGTTTGATGTAATACTTTATACTCATATCTATTGAGTATAGTTTTTTTGTATTATTTAATCATTTGAGTGCTAAGTAGCGCAATCGCGTTTCTTCTATTCAGTATTGGCAAGTGCCAAGCCGATCGATAGAATAAATGAAACTTTTTGCAAAAATAATAAAAATAGTTCAGTAATATATAATAATTACGACAGTATGGCTACAACATAGACAATATGATTAATTGGCAAACAAACCAAGAATATTTACCATTTGTAATTAACAAAACATTGAAATTTTACTTTGTTGCATTCTTCAATACAAACGAAAGAAGCGACTCTAGTACTCAAGTGGTTAAGCTTCTGATCCTGTTATTTATAAAGCAGTTTTATATAATAAATTGATAATAGCTTGATAATATTATGTAGTGTTGAGGAAAGATAAGTTTCTTTTGCTACGATAGAGGATATTCTTTCTTAAACCTCTATGGGCCTCTGGAACTTTGAAGTAACGCAAGCTTCTATTCTTCAAAGTCAAATTTTTAGCTTTGGCAAATATCATCATTTAGCTCGTGAAAATCATGAAATTCCTTGTAATTCAATGGTTAAGAATCAGGTTTAATCCATCATTTTAAATTTTATTTTTATCATTTTCTAATTGTGCTATCCTGAAACTAATTTTCAAATACAGTAACACCTATTTTTGTGCGGTCCTTTTTATACGATTTTATTTTTGTGCGAATAGTAAATTATACATTGTTGCAAAGTTTTCTATCAGTGTGCACATGTAGACTACAAAGCGCTGTTCGGCTCCAGACTCTATGTTCCTTTGTTATCAGCAGAATTTTTGAAATTTCTCCATGTGTAAAATGAGAAATTAATTTTTTTTTAATAGTTCCATGTATAATTTAATTATTACATTTATTTAAAAGCACTTTCTCAGTGTTTCATAAATCTTTGACATACTTTCTAAGCGCGACTTTTTATGCTGTCCCTATCCACCGCATAAAAAATTTTTTTTTAATATGTTGTAAAATTTTGTTAGTTATAAGTATTTATGAAATTTCTGAATATTTTTTGTGCGATTTCTTTTATGCGGTCTCTGTCTTCCGCACACAAACAGGTTTTACTGTAGCACAAAATATTCGGACTGTAGAGGGACAACTCTTTCTGTACTATTGGGACACGTTCAACACAAAAAAAATTTTGCTAACTGTTGTTGATAGAGCATTCCAAAAGCACCCCTTGATCAATGTCCAGATTTTAGACTTTTGAGCTCTCGACATAAATATAACAAGGGGAGCAGAGTCGAAAAATTTAAAAGTATAATAATCATTATAAGCAGCCACGTAAACGTTGCTTTCTCTCCTTAAATCCGCCGACTGTGGAGGCAATGCGGCGTAACCAAATATAACACCCTCGTGGCTGGATTCGCAAGCGCGTCAAGTTTCGTGGAGGCTTTGCTAATCGTATTTGAGGCCCGTTCGACACGGGCCGGAAACTAAGTTAAGCGAGAACACAACAACACGTAACACCGTACTTTGCCTCCGACACTGTCGTTGGGAACTGCGCCGCTGATTATCGGATGCACACACTCGTTGGAAGCTCTCTAGTTCAACGATTCCGTGTTTGGAAATTAACTCTTTCGAGCGTATGCGTGGGAGATTTTCCTGGATCCGTTAAATGGGTTCGCTGTATTACTTGGTAACAGATTCGGATAGGGTAATTATTTGAAATAGTGATTTAACATGGAAAAGAACTGAGCTGAATGTATGCATAAAAAATACGGAAAGTAATTAGCAGTAATTTGAAAGAAGTAACTTGAAAAATGTTTTTTTTTTTTTAGAAACGATGAGTTTTATGGAAATAATTAATCTGAGTTGACGATGTTGCATTCGTTGAAGTTATGTAATAGTATAAATTAATTAATAATAGAATGCATGGTTACGTGCTGTGTTACTGACACATTATTCATAAACAAATAACTGCTCGTTTGGTATTTTTGGTATCCACTTTGTACTCTTATTCCTGGGTGTTACTCTTTTCCTACTTGCTATCCTAAGAAATCTATTTGCAATCCGCAATTTTGAAATATTCTCACCCCCATAATGTGAACGATATCCGATAAATAAAAATATGTATCACATACTTTTGCGAGAACTATATCTCATCTGAGTTTCATAAAAATTGGCGTTTACGGGTATTTGAAAAATAAATTTTGTAAATGACAAAACGTTGCTCTATGTTTTTATCTTATTTTTTTTCTAAGCTAAAAATTTACAACCGTTTTGAAAAATTTCCCATCCATCAATTCAAGGGTGTAGAACAACCCCTGAAAACCATGACAAATAGTTTTGAAACACCCTGTACATCTTATTCTGCCGCATCTTATATAACCCTCATGTGCTTCAAACGTTAGTTGATGTAATGCTCCTGAAATGTTCAATAACGGTACTTCTAGTTTGGTTCAGTATTGTATAATAATAGTAACCAGCCATTTATTACTATGCATAAACATGAAACTTAAGTCAAGTATGGCGATTGAAGTTGGAGAATCCAAGGGCGTTTATTCAACATACCGAAGCCAACATTTGTAGAGGGCAAGCAAAGTTTCTTGCTCAAAGCTAATATAACGTTCATGGAAATCGATATTCGATAATCATGAAATTCCCGCAGGGTTTTCAGGGATGCTTCTTTTGTTGCCAATCTCATGCCTTTCTGCAGGACGTTGTCGGTGATGCAGCTAAGAGATATACTGCACCGACGATCGAAAATACCTCAACGGCATTTTATCCGCTTTCAGGAATTCCTTGGGGAATATACTGAGGGTTGATTTTATTGAGCACTTCTTAATAAGGGTAATTGGAATATGCAAAAGCAAAGTACTTTCTGTGCAATTATAATTCCTCTTGTAGATTTTCTTTTGTACAGTTATCAGTATAGTGAAAATGGAAAATTGGTTTTATACTTTATGTTATTGTCAAACGTTATTAACATTAGATGGTATATCTAGCATCTTTGTTTTCGTATACACTTGAAACGAATAATTATTTTCCATACTACCAAGTCCTTATGTTTATATTCAAAACTTAGTTAATAACAATAATTGTAATCATCATTACAAAAAATATAGGTATAAGGAGATTAATACATATGCTCTTAACAGCAGCCGTCAAATTGACGGGTTACTACCAATTTTAAAAATTCTTCTCAAATTGATAGAGAAGTTGTACAGTAACTAATTTCACGTGTATCTTATAATATACAAATTACTTAACTGGTTATATTTTTTACCGCTTAATCCATCTATCTACAAGGAACTTCTTTAATATATTTAAAACTATCGGATTTAGCGGCTGTAGAGCTAGGGTAATAGCTAGAGTAGTTGTTACTAAATACACTATGAATCTTACGATTAGAGGATTTCTTCTACTTCTCATTACATTCTCGATAATACGCCACTGATAGTACTGATTGATAGTATTCCAGCTCTGTGAAACAGTCTATGTGTAACGGCGAATAGGGTAATTGGCACTTACCATAAGATCTGCTAAACAAGAGAACGAATACTTGAATATATGAAAACATAGACTTTTATATATTAAATAATTGGACTCGTTCGGACAGCGATTCGGTGTATTGTGTGGAAATGAATGATCTATGTAGGCAGGGGATACAGGGTTTTTAAGGGATTTTTGGAGAAAGAGTGGGAGTGGTGATAACGGTGGCAGCAAGGCGAAGATTAAGATTGAGGAGTAAGATTTTGGACTTAGAACGGTGATTTCGAAGATGAGTAAGAAGAGATAATGGTAGTAGGGAGTTGAAAGGTCGAGATGGGAAAATAGAAGATATGAACTTGAGGTAGTAAGTCAGAGATGATTGTGGAATGGTGGATGTTGGTCTAGCTTCTGTACAATGTGTTTATACAATATACTTATCCTAACTATATATTAGTTGATGAGAGGGTCGATACATTACATATATGTGTACAGAAAAATACAACTGATACAGTTATATTTGTATAAGTATATAGTATAACTATAAATATAACTATTATTCATTTAACTGATAAATATGTCCTTTATCAATGCACATTGAAATCTACTAAATACTATAAGATTTACATATTTTTCTACGTGTTCCACTATCATATCTTACATCACTCACAATCAGATCAGTTTACCAAATAAATGATAATAATGAACATGATTACCATTAATTAATATTAAATATACCTATTGCAGCAATATTTCAATAATTTTGTATAACACGAAACGACAATTGTTTCATTATCTAAATACACAGTTTCTTATTAGTTTGAGCTACCTTAACTCTATTGTAACTCAGGAATCGATTATACAACCGCGAGTTTCTGGAAGCCCGGTGCGAATCGTTACATTAGTCGTTCAGTTTCGCGTTACAACATTCCCACGAAGTTTCATTGTAATCGATACCGAACGATTCTCGATTGCCGAAGGCTTACTTGGGATCGCTATTTCCCTGGAGCGTTTCCATCGGGAACAATGGGTACAGTATGTACGAAGACAAAACACAGTTAAAACTTTCACCACCTTAATTTCCTTCTAACGCAGTAATTAAATCTCGACTAACACCTTAATCGACCATTTCGGTGATCGCTGTGCCTCTAATTGTTCATAGTTAATTGCTACTCGTGCGCAAATACTGGTTATAGTCTCCCAGTGAAGTTTGATTTTTTGATCGAATGTTTTGTGTTTCTCTTTTTTGGCGGCTTCTACTTCTATGGAAATGTAAAGGATTTACAGTTTTATTATTGTATTTTGAATAGTAGATTCTATCGTGTTACGCCACTTAGATAAAATTTTCAAACAAACACTTTTCTGAATATTAAGAGATAATCATTCATTTGGCGATCGGAAAGCACTTTTTTATCAGCAACTCAGAGTGTTAACACGTTGAACGCAACCGGTATTTCGCTACTTTTATCATTTAAACCAGTGGTTCCCAAACTTTTTTGGTTTATTGCCCCCTTTCCCGAAAAAATATTACTTAGCACCCCCCGGAAATTTATTTTTTGTTAAATTTTAATAGCAATTAATAGGAAAGATATATGTATCAATGTTTCTACCTTTTTCGTAAAATATAGTAAAGGAAGGTGTAAATTAGAAGGTGCTGCAACACCCACCGGGCGGCGGTGGCGCCCACTTTGGGAATCACTGATTTAAAATGACGGAGAAACCTTTTGTATTAAAATCATATCTTTATAAATTAAAAACTTTAAAAACACTGTGAGATAGATATGGAATACACCTTTGTCTTTTTAACATAAATATTAAATATTCAATATGTTAGAAAATTCATAAACATTGCAATTTAAAAGTTATATGAAATTCCATTGAATTCAATAGTGCTTGTGATCATCATGGCAGTCAACGTGTCAATGTATAGAAGTTATTACTATTTTGCATAATCATATTTCGTCGATTATATTATAATTTTTCATCTCCAAGCGTGTCTACATGAGCCGAAATATAATCAGACTTTTCTCAACCAATATGTGATTGTAGTTCTAAAGCACAAATTCTGAGTTGCCGTATAGTTAGAAAAGAAATCATAGAGCAAAGAATTAAGATGACACCCATATTCAAAGAAAGTTCGATGCCAAAATACCGCTTGATGTCAGCTTTAATCGCATTTCCGATTTCGAGGCAGCTCTACGATCGATTAAATGCTTAAAACCATGTCCCTCGCTTTCAGCAATACCCATCGATGTTTTAATCCTCGCTACCCTCGAATTTCCACGGTGGCGTTCCGATAATCCACCCCTTTCGCCAACTGACTGTCTTTCGCGGAAACAGTCCAATAGAACTGGCCGAGTACGATTCCCCTCGTTGCTCCCGCAAAACTAATTGCGTTCGTAAAGGCATTAATATTCCTGGCTGAATTAATCCACGGAGGAAGGAAGCTTCGGTTTCGTGCGGATTATTAGGGTTACCTGGATTTCTGATGCACTCTGTTGAAAAGCAAAGAGAAGCCTTCTACTTGAGGGGATTTCCCAGCTTTCAATGCGTTCAGCTTATGAGTTAAAGTGTTTTGAGTTGTGTAATTAGGAAAGTATTTTTTTCTTTGTTGTTGTTATTGTATTATCTGTAAATTAGTAGATAATGGGGGGATGGGATTTTAGTAACCGATAAATGAGGTAGGTCTGTTTTATTTCGATCTTCCTGTTACAATCTTTATTATGTACATTTTATAATTTTTAGTCATAATTTAGAGATTGTAATTAATCATTTAACTGCCGTTATGTGGATGACTGCTTTTATTAACAAAAATGAGTGAGAAGTTTATAGTTGTTAAAATTAAAGTATGAGAGTGACTTTTTAAATGAATGGAAGGTTTAACAATGTTGAAAGTTAATAAAATCAAAGG
The DNA here is from genome assembly GCA_910591515.1 of Cerceris rybyensis. Lineage (NCBI taxonomy): Eukaryota > Metazoa > Arthropoda > Insecta > Hymenoptera > Crabronidae > Cerceris > Cerceris rybyensis. Next base: position 14,524,420 of record OU342795.1, read on the forward strand.
GGATGTATGTGAATATGATTGCTTTTATTAACATGAATGAATGGGGTGACATATAAAAACAGAATGTGGGAAAATAGCTTGAAGTTAAATACATGTAATTTGTAACGGAGATTTATATTAAATGTTAATTATTGTACTGACTAATTAATAACCAACATTCACAAGTTATATAACGAATGATAAATGTATGGATTTTTCGTTTTTAACTGATATCACTTCCAGTTTTTTATAATACGTGGAGGAAGCTCTGTTATATGCTAGCTTTTTTCAATTGGTATATACAGAATTTACAAAAATGGTTTGGGTCTTACGAGTGACAAATTGAACGTAAAAAAAACAGTTAAGAAAAAAGTATAACAGAACATCCGATTTCCGCGCCGTTTTTGAGAAAGTGTAATTTCAAATCAAGCGGAAAAACATAGAAAAATTTAGCTATATTAAATTAGTACTTTGGAAAAAGAGAAATCAAGAGGTGACAAAGAATATTAACTGCGTAACTGTTCTATCTTTTTAGGTAATTTTTAGACAAAATTAGCAACCGTTCAATTTGTCCGGTTCGACAGGTTTAGTGTTAAGAATATATTTGGAAATAAACAATCAATAACAATGAGTATTTTAACGGGATTGAATCGAAAAATATTGGTTCTCTGTACACATAAGGAACGTAGAACGTCAAAAGCACGACATATAATGAAACGACGTCAATGAAAGGTAGCGGCAGTGTTGGTTATCGTGTTAGAGTACTAGGATCAAGAGATCGAACACGAGGAAAATATAGCGAGTAAGCTTGTACGTAGAACGAGAAACAAACTGTGGAAAGTAAACGTAGCTATATATAGGTTTAGTTGTATAAACTTTTATCGGACCTTTGGTAAGTTATACTATGCCCAGTGGCGGAGTTACACTTCCGCAACGTGGGGGCACAAAGTCGGAAGGGATTTGAAATGTGTTGATTTATTAATTTTAGTATTTTACTAAAATTCCCCCTAAATTAAATGTGATTAAAAAAAAAACACTCATAAAAAAATATTCATTTTTGTTCACGTTTTGTATAGAGTTCTTAATCACTTACAAAGTGAAATAGTAAAATTGAATACTCACATGCATATTTATTTCCTTCCGCAAGAATTATTGTAGTTGGCAGTTAATTTGTTAATAGTTAATACAATTTTATTGAATCATACAGCAGAATTATCTTAGTAACAAAGTAACAAATTTGAATGTTAACATTTGGTACGATACTGTGAAAAAATGTATCTTTATTCATTTCATCGTATATTGATATCTTTTTCTTGCGGCACTGAAATAATATTTGACGTAGGGCCCGTAAATTTCTTGTTCTGCTACTGGCTATGCCTTTAATCTAGTTTTCCTCGCAAGAAATTGTAACAGGAAAAACTACTAAGTTTCTAACACGCGATAACATTTCAGTTCGCGTCGTGCGACAAATGTATACTTATAAATTACACTTCATGTTTACAACGTTTCTAAAGGTGTCGTTTAAAGTCAAAGTTATGTATTTGACATTTTTTAAAGTTTGTAAAGGGTAAAAGTTGTAGATATACATAGTAAAAGTACAAATATGATACGGAGTAGCCTTTAGCAAGTTTTGCCTTACAATATTGACTCAGTTCACTGCCGCAAAAAATAAGACGAAGAGATCTAGTATTCCAAAAATTGTCAAACTGAGAAAACAGAAAAAACAGAAAACCCTCTCAGTTTTTTTTTTACCAAAACATATTTTATTTGACCCAAATGAAGGGAATTATATACAACTAATTCTGTTTTTAAATGATAGATACGTTCCTGAAGAATACGTGTAACAAAAATTCGGGTAAAAAAATATATTGCATCTATGGAAAAATAGAAGATTGGTTCCAGTCCCAAGACATCAGCAAAAATAATACACCAAACACCATTTTATTTCATAAAGATTGCACATGTATCATACAAAGTAAATTATCATTTGAAACGGAAAGAAACATGTCACTAATTCATGAATACAAAAATTACACAAAATAATATGAGTTACACATAAAAAGATTTTATTCGTTGTCACTTTTTGACAATAAACGCATAAGTTTGCGTAAGACTGCATCACAGCTATTTTGATAGCTTAATATTACTGCCATCACTGGAAATGACTTCGTTATCGTCTTCCTGCTCCACTGGTGAAATTCTTTCTGTGATTTCTTGAACAAAATTAGGACTAGCCTCCTGTGGTGCCGATGTTTCAGTAGATTTAAGAAACAAAATGTAGGCTAAGGGGTTAATAAAACAAAGGTTTTAAAACTATAACTTATCATTTATTGACTTTTACGCAAAATTAATTCCTCGTCTCCAATGTCGCAGTTATAAGAATAAAAGTAAACCAAATTTTCTGCTTAGAATTTGAATCGATCGTGTTAAATTAAAATCGTGTAAAAGAAGTTCATGTATTTTTCTTTTTTATTAACAATAATTTACAAAATTTCTTTTTACATTATGGTACAATAGCTGGCTTCCAAGATATATTTCATCACCAGTTTTTGAGTGTACAGAGTACTGCGTAGAGGATGTTGGAGCAAGACATATTTTATACAAAAGGAAAAATTTCTGTGTTATAACCAAAAAAACCTGTCTCATTATTTGAAGTTCGTGTAAAAACAGAATTGGGTGTATAGTGAATATATATTATTCTGAATAAAGTTATTATAGAGGACAAATATGTGAAAACTTAATAAGCTTTAGCTATATTTATTTCAGTCAGCTATATTTCACGTAAACTGCTGCGTATGAAAAAGCATCGTTGCAATAATGTTTAATAATCATGATTGACAAGCGTCATCTGGCAGAATAGGAAGTACGGATAGTTAAACGCCAGTATTCAACCGCAAAGGGCTTAAACCCCGTGACGGAAGGGCGATTCGGTTTATGCTAACGAAATTCCGATCAACCGTACTGTGAGCATGATGCAGGACTATTGGGATTTTCGCATTAATCCCTCCGTGTGGTGAAATGTACTGATAACCTTTGAAATATCAAAATAGCTGTGAATGCGTAAGAATTTTAATGTAAGAGCTCATGAAATGATTATCTTAATTTCATGACAATTCGTACAGTGAACTTTTTTTTGTTATACCTGTAATTGTTATTAGGGACATTAACACTTCTCACTCGGACATGGAAATTTATTGCGGTAATTTGTGATTCAGACGCTGTTGCTGTACAAGTGGTGGAAATAAAATAAACGTATGATAAATTGGAGTGATAACATTAATGGGTAATATTTTTTCTAGTAAAAACTGTGCAGAATTTTCCAACGTAAATTATATTTATCGTTATCCAGTAAATGGAAAAAAATGGTAATAATACCCAAGGGCAAATCCTCCACATACTGACTCCGAGACTTAAAGCTTCGTAAGCTTTACTTTTTTCCTTATCTTATTGTATTAATATTTGTAATTCAATTTACTTTGATATAAAAGTACATCAATGATGTTTACCCTTTGCCTTACGATTTCTTTTGTGACCGAACGCTCAATAACTAAAAATTAATTGTTGAAATAATATTCTACCCATTTTTTTGAAGTGAGCCAATTTAAATCATACAAGAAAATTGAGATCTTTTGTAAAGAAAATAGTTCCAAATCAATTGAAATGAAAGATTTATTATTAAAAAATTAACCAACCAATATATTATATATGTAGTAATCAAATTTTGAATGTGCCAAATTGGCTCCGTAAATCTAGTGTTAATAGCATAGAATTAATTTCAACGTCTCCTGACCTACTGATATTTTCAATTTAACAGTTTTTTGAAAATTTAAAAATGTTCTATTCCATTTACCGCGTCACATGTGTCATTGTAAGGCAAAGGGTTAATAATTGGCACCGATACAAAACAATTCAAAATAATAAACTAGATCTCCATGAAGTACACGCGATAACTGAAATAACTTGTACTCAAGACATCTGCTTTTCGTTTCACGTAGGGTTTTCCATCAAGTTGAAAGTTTACATAATGTCCGTACATCGTTTAGTTCCAAAATAGCCATAAATTTTCTCTTCCATGCTGTTCGGCTTGTACATCTTACGAAACCATTCCAATAACTAATTTATAACGTAAATAGCCTCGAGGTGTTTAACATCACAGTACATTGCACGTTTCATCCCAACGTTTAAAAGTGTTACAGCATGACCGTGAGCTGATAGCAAGCACAGTACATTTTTTCCAAGACGATTGTGGCTTTGTTGATAATTTCCATTTCTCACTGTTGGTTTTCTTTATTTTTTAAAGTATTATTACTCCAATCTCAATAAAATTGGTTTACACGCAACACGTGAAAAGTCTTTAATAAAGTTCGATCAATCAGCCCTTGTGCTTATTGCATTGGGGCGGGTAAAACATTGGAAAGACATTGCGTGACAGTCGTTAAAGTCGATTAATATGGTCTCGCGTGCATACGGAGGTATTGAGGTTGTACATGGAAAAATTACACAGTTGTGTACCAGGGGAATGTTGATATCCACTTTTGTGCTTAGATAATTACCCATTTCACGTTGGTTTTACTCGCTCGTGTTATTTAAACGGAGATATCCTAAATTTTGCAAAAGGAATGATAATTATGAAGATGAGATTGCCTTTGCTAAGTGGGAGAATATTTGGTGATGGTCGGCAGCCTGTTGTAATGTGTTAGGCTACGACTACTATTATAACTGTGGAGGAATAATTTATTATTAATCCGTAATAACATAAACGTAAAATACACAATATTAAATCGATAACGAAGATGTTGTCAAGTGAAGATCGCCACATCTCATAATCAATGCCTCCATTCACACACACAGATATCTCTTGTTAAATTATACAAACATACAATAACCATGCTGGCAAATATATAATAATGTACAAAAATAATATTACACAATAACTTTCACATTTTTCTATATTTTTGTATGAAAATTAATGTAACTACACTTGACATCAGCTAATTGAAGATATTTTATTTATTTCGAATATTTATGTTTAATTGTATTATTTCAAATGTGAAGAAATATACGTTTTTGTTGTGATTGTTCAAAATTGAGAAGATGAGTGACACAGAAGAGTGAAATTTCATTGTCAGTTTCCAAATACTACATAAAGTTGGATTTCTTTTTAATACGTCGTTTCTTGATTTAATTTCGATGTAAATACTGTACTAAATTATGAATAACATTAATTAAACTATAAAGGGGAATTGAGTGAAATATTACTCGGGGATATTCTGTATAATTATTTTTGAAGAACGTATGAGTGTTAAAGTGATACATTATACTTTATTTTAGTGGTGGCATATGTCATTTCCTTCTTATTGTTAGATTAAAATAGAATTGCGTTCAACACGTTTAAAAATACTAATGTGAGTTTGCATGAAGATTTACTCTGACTACTTATCTTGAATGCTTATATTTTTGCTAGTATAAATAATTCTTTAATAACTAAAAATTATTAATTCAATAAATAAATAATTTTTCATTCCGCTAAACTGACTTATGCCACATTCAAAATAAAGACCTCATATACGAATAGATCCACCGCAAAGGCGAATAAAACTAAAAATATGAACTATCTCGAACAGAGACAAAACAAATTTTTAAACATTGATTTGCCAACAAAAAAATCTGAAAAAAATTCCAAAGTATGCACACCATTGCGTATAGCATCTGTGATTTTTATCAGAATTTTTTATCGAACCAAACTGGAGAAATCCGAAAAAGTACCCCTACGGTAGGGATAGCGGATTCATACTTTGCAGAAAGAGTTCTTCGGAAGAGCCCGATCGAATGATGTACCTTAAGATTAATTAGCTTTGAGGGCACTTTTACAATCCTTATCCGGCTAAACTATTCGCCATGCATTTCTTTCAACTCATTCGTGCAAATCACAAACAATTCTTATACCAGCTTAACCAAAGAAAAATAATCAGCTACCCCATTCCACGTAGAACTCTCAGTATACATACTAACAAACATCTCATAAGTTACAATCATCTTCGAAAATATTGAATCAAAGGAAAAAAATAATTTTATTTCATTATTCTATTTCAACACAATGTGTTATGTCTTAGAAATATCTCTCCCCCTCGCACGTACGCGTACTGGCAGCCAACGCCATAGCACAAAATTCGTAGACAATAACATCTCTCCAAACGTGCTTATTTCTCCCATCATCTGGAAGTTTCTCCCGTAGGAAACGGAACGTTTCAATATCGGAAATCGATGCACACGAAAGGCATTTCTCGCGGTCCTTTCTCACGTCGGTCTTTCCCATGGGACCGCGCACATAATCGGCCGCACCTAGGGAATCATTTATCGAGCGAAAAGTGCCGGTTAAAGGGGTTAAAAGTGTAATTACAAAGCGGTTCCGCGCGCGATTTGCATAATGAGCATTACGCGAAGCTGCTGGGATTTGGCGAAGGGAACGTGGCGAATCGGTGCGATAAACGTTCCGTTATCAGTATTCAAGCACGAAAAACCTACCCCTTCGGTTGCCGTTCACCCACCCTTCGGTAATTGTACCGACGAACGAGCCGATCAAGTCCATCGGGACATCGTGCACTGCCATCGCCGTTTCTACTTAGCGACGTCGTCTCCCTAGTGAGAGCAAGGTCTAGAAATGCTTATTTCGATGCAGCACCTAAGTGCAATTGCATTTCGACGAATTCTATTTCTATGACTTTCATATTTTTTACGACTGTGAGAAATGACTCTTTTCGGCGATGGAGAAGCTGTTTTCGGTAGATCTTTTATTCTAGCTTTTATTCGATGATATCAGTTCACTGAGTATCCGGAGCTTGCATAATTTCTTTCGGTAGAAATCTTTGTAATGAGAAACCTCTTTGTAATCTTTGAATCTTTGTAGAAATCTTTGTAACAGGATTATCGATTTTAATAGTCTTTGATTAGGGAGTGGTGAAGGCGCAAGAAAAATATTGGATTGAGGAAAAAGTTCGTGCCGCTTTTCATTAATTTTATTGAATTCTATTTTAACACATTCGCGACCGTTGACGTGAATTCACGCCATTTTAAGTTCTATTTCTAGTTACCGCTAATGTGAAATCACATACTGCAATTTCGGTTTCTGAATTCGACAACATTCGGTACTTTAGATAAACATTATCTCAAAGAGACACCTCGATATATGTACATATATACAAACGTTTTTCTTCATCACACTAAACAGAAATATTAAGTTTTGTCTTTACTCTGCTTTTCCAAAATACATGTAACATTATGCTAAATAAACTAACAATAAGTATGGTAATAACAAGTTGCCTATTATCTACCTATAGAACAAGTATGTAAGTTATAAAAATCTTTTTATTCTAAATAACACATAATTGCAACATTAATATTTCAAAATTATTAATGAATATTAATAAATATTATAATTTTTTATCCTTGCTTTAAGGGTACATGTTTGCGGCAATCAGCTGTAGGATTTCATTACTTTCGCCGGTTCTTACAAAGGAATATATCGTACTGTCAATCACCGATTTGGATGAAACTTACGTATGATGTAGTCCTCGTTAAAATATTCGACACCTATTTTTTTATCGGCAATCGTCGACGTTAAAGGGATGAAAACCACCATCAAAGTTAGATCCCTAAAGTATATTTCGTCGATTATCTCGGAAACTATGAGGAATAGAACATTTGCGTAAATTGACGAAATGAGCGTCTATTAACACTAGAACTACCGGCGTCAAATCGAACATATTTTAATAAATTAAATAAGTACTTTGAAAAAGGGGGAATCAAGCGGCGGAAAATTTGATCGATTGGGTGATTTACGTTTATTGATATAGACGCAGAATATTTATTCTATGACTCTTACATAAACTTGGAGAATTTTTTGAAAAAATTGTGTACCAGTCATTTTGACTGGTTTGGTGGTTCTAGTGTTAATAATCAATAGGATGGTAAAAATTATTTTACAAATCTCCATTTATTTAAACAATATATGAAAAATTCGAATTTTTTTGTTAGTTTTTCCCCTTTAATGTCATTGAATTTTCTTGAGTATTTGTTTATAGAAATTATGCGTCCTTTACAAAGATACGGATAAATCAGAATTTTGATTTTTTCACCAGAAAAAAAATTATTAAACTTGAAATTGTACTGTTCGACTCACTAAATAGAGTGTCTACATCAGTCGTTCCTCGCCTTAAGCCTTTTACAACGTAACGGAATTTGTTAAGTGGACTAGCCGAGATTTAATTAGTAACCTTCAATAAAAGATGCAAATCAAGAGCTTTTCAAAAATACAAAGAGAGTTTTATCAGTTTCAAAAACATTCATTGAGTGGACTTCAAAGAAATTCAAGAAACTTAACAACTGCTATCTCGCGAACAAGTAAAAAACCAAGCAAAAATTAAACAATGTGTTTTTTCTCCCTTCATATAACAACAATGCTCATCGACTTCACCAATTAAACAATTCTCCTCCGGGCTATCGTGAAACTACAGAAAACCTTGAGGATCTCGTATGTAATAAATTCAACCAAGGCCCATCAATTCTTACGATCCATTCGTGCTTTTCATTCGTAACTTCGTTATCGAGAATATTTACTTTATAATGTGAGGAAGGTCTTCGTTAAAGGATTCCTTTTCACCCTTCAAACGCCAGTTTCTGTCTTCTAACAAGTACACCAGGAACGAATTAGGGTTTCTACGAGTGCGAATATGATGGCTACGTCTCGCGACAAGATATATTCGAAGGGTTAACATCACCCTTTGAATTATTCTGGGCGGCGGACCCCCGCCGAGGTTGAGAATTTCCCGATGGGTAATTACTGTGTCGATGTCAGTCCCGTTGGTACGCTAGACCAGTGAGGCGCAGTAGTTGATCGTTTCGGCGTCCTTCGAGCAATCCCGCCTGCTTCTCCCAACCGTTCTGTTTCGGCCAACCAAGCTTGTCTTGCCTTTCACCTCGCAGGGTCGGATCTATTGGCGCGAGCGTGGCAGCATACTGGGACGTCATTCGCAACTAAACGCTCGCGCTGGAAAGATGTGCCGCGCTCGCCAACGACTGTAAACAGATCGATGCGCGTGACGCATCGATTCAGATTATACGTCGAGAATATGTATTCAGTAATTTCGTACTAATCGTTCGTCTACCTGCTCTTCTTTGTTGTACCTGCCTGAAATCTTAAAATCTATCAGCAAGACAATCACGACGGCAACAATGTATTGTTTGATGCGAGGGCAAACGTTTTTACAACGCTGAATTTTCCATTTATTTGCGCTGGAAATTAAATTATATCGCCTGAGACTTAGATCTTTAAGACATATCTGAGCATACTTTTTTACGAATAACACTGTTATTTTATCCTACACGCGACGTAGTGCAATCTGAAACTGTTTCTCGACGTATAATCTGAATCGATGCGTCACGCGCATCGATCTGTTTACAGTCGTCGGCGAGCGCGGCACATCTTTCCAGCGCGAGCGTTTAGTTGCGAATGACGTCCCAGTATGCTGCCACGCTCGCGCCAATAGATCCGACCCTGCGAGGTGAAAGGCAAGACAAGCTTGGTTGGCCGAAACAGAACGGTTGGGAGAAGCAGGCGGGATTGCTCGAAGGACGCCGAAACGATCAACTACTGCGCCTCACTGCGCTAGACTGACGGGAAAACTGGCATATACTTGTTAGATCCGACACTGGTGTGATTAGTGTCGTCTTTGTTCGAGAATTTCTCTGATGAAGGCGTGATTTACCCTTGCTGTAATGTACTGGAGTTCTTGGATTTTACATTGATTAGGTCTATCGGATTTCCAGGTCGATTAAAAATGTATAATCTGCAGTTAGCGATGTAATAACCGCGAATTGACACATGAATTATGGTATCGATCAGCGCCACTTGGAAGTCATGCAATTATCAGCAGTGTCGTTAACAATTTAATAGTGTTTCGTATTCGCAAGTAAAAATTATCACGTCTTTGCTAGTTATAAATATGTATGTGCTCCGGTTAAAATATGGTGTCCGGCATTTCATAAAATAATTAAGTATTTCATGAATTACATAATTGAATGAGTTAAAATATATAAAATTATTGGATTCTACGATTTAATTAGTTACGTTATAGCATAACGATTTCTTAATCGATAAATTTTTAACAAATTTTTGTACTGTTTAACTAACCGAGAAATGATATCGTATTATGTAATCTGATGTTCTTTCATATTTATTAATTAATCTATCAGTAATTAGAAAGATAGTCTTCGACAGATCGTTGGATTAGAAAATCAGTCCCATTCATTTTTCAACATGGCCACCTGATTTAACGTCTCCCGATTTTTTCTTATGGGGATATTTTTCTCTATATCAAAAAAAAAGATAAGCGAATGAGAATAGCAGTGTTCGAAATGGAATGAAAAAGTAAGCAGTGCTCGACGAAAGTGTTTTATAATATACCCTTTTTTAAAATTTAAATGTCTGTTAAATTATTTAATAAACCCCTCTTCCTCGGAAATCCTTACAAAAGTTTATATGTTTACAGTTTATACGAACGCCTCAGGAATAGAGGCCGATCAAAAAGTAGTTTATTATAGCTAAATGTTGCAAAAAGAAAGCATTAACGTTAAATAACACAGGCCAGTCTTCACATCATCGATTTCAACTATTCCTGTAAATAAACGTTCTAAAACTTTTATCATTTCACTCATCATTAATATTATATCTACCAAGATGGTCAAAACTTGTTCTAAATTTTTCATAAATCTTCCAGACATTTTTAAAGCTGTTTCTTTGTTGATTTTCTACATACATGATATATACTGTTGACTCTTGTACTTTTTGCCGTGATTCCGGTTAGACACAGTGCTAGAATCCTCGGGCAGTTAAGTCGTTGAAGCCAAATTCTTATCTTCTCTTGGCATAATAAAACTTGACACTTTTGAAAGATGGTGGTTGTGTTTATTTATTATGAACGAAGAACAAGTATAAAGACGGAAAACAAATAAGAAGGAAAGTTTAACTAGAGAATAACGATAACAAAATATGAGCGAGTTGTGGTAATACTGTATTGCGGGAGAGAATCTGACTTTGGGTTACTTTTGGTCCCTTTATCAATTTTCGAAGCATCCCTTTCTCTGTCGGCAACCCCTACGAGGAGGAAGTGGTGGCTTGATACGGAGGAGAATGTTGGGCCCTGGTGAAATGTTATTGATTCTGCCTGGAATTCGTGGGTGGTTACCAAAATGCGGAGTTTGCATTGGTTTTGCCAAGACCCATCGAAGGCCCAGGTAGAGATGGGCCTTGGGCTGCGAGGGTGACCGACCCAAGTGTAGACGAAACTGCTGGATTTATGAAAAGTGTAATAAATCCAACGCAAGGATTTAAAGGAACCCGCGTGCTCGAGCCGGTCCTGCGGGTGTCCTTCTGTTCCTAGGAAAGGGTAAAAAGATGTTGGTTAGCGCGCTGCGTTTCGTCCTGGACCTGCTCGTGGACTCGTCAGTAGGGCTGACCGAACAGGCCCTGCCCTAGACGCTGTGCCCCGGATGGGACGATGGTATCTGCCGGTTGATCGTATATATAGATACCGATCGTCGCGACGCGTCGTTGGAGGACTCGCGAGAGCGATCCTTCGGTGGACACGATGTCTAGCGGACGATCCTTTAACTAGGGGCGGCGTAAGAGTAATGGCGGTCGTAGATCGGTGGTGGCACTCGATCGTGTGCCGCCACAGATTCTTCCGTGCAAACCCGGTAGCCACGCGCCATCCTTCGATATTCGAAGGTGTTTGCAGATGACCAGGTTTGCATGACTGCAGAAATAAAATAAATAATTTAGAAGTTTTGCCCTCGCAAACTCAAGGTCCACGTTATCAATTACGCCTCGACATATACTACAAGCAATTAAGTCGATCAAGTTAGTTGCGTCCTTCGTTTCTTCTTTTCTACAGTACTTATTTCACATTTTGAAATACGTTGGCTTAATCGGTACATCTAATGTTAAGACCGATAGCATGTGCTCTTCTTGAAATGTAAGCAACTATGTGTCGTCTCTGTGACCCTTCAGAAATCCGAAAGACTTTGAATGAAACTACTTACACCAACCGACCTCTGCCACTAGGTTCATGTTTTCTTTTTCCTGTAAAACTCTGCACGGTGCGTGATATAAAGCATGAAAACAAGTTTGTTTGTCTCTCCTCGCATTCCATGAGAACGTTGATCGCCGTAGCGCCGATAAGATACACAGCAGTTGATAACGTGTAGTAAGACCCTTTAAAGGCAAACTCGGGTCATACGCATGATCAATGCTGTATGATATTTCTATATGATATGAATCGCGAATAGGGTTGTAATGGAAAGGCCGCTAGGCCGTTGACCTTTTTGTCCGCTGATATCAGAATATCCTGATCTGAGTGTGCGTGTTTTGCGTTCCTGATTTCTTAATGTCAACGCCGACAATTGTTCGCATTGTACTGAGAAATATTTCATTTTTATAATTCTTGGAATCCTAGATGTAGTTTATGATGTCGTGATAACGGGGGAGCATTTAATTGCTTTGTTTATTTTCGTATAGCAATAGGAGAATAATTAATAGATCTTCTGTTGAGCTTCGTAATATCCATTTTTAATACGGTGGCCTTGAAGTGGGACGATATAAGTTATAGTAATATTATTTTAGTATGCATATTGCAGCTGAAAGGTTTAGAGTGAAATCGGTATGTGAAAGATGTGTATAGTTTTTATATGTTAATACCTGAGCTGTTTTATCGTGTTATGTTTAAGTAAACAATGTATATATTGACTGCGTGAAATTTAGAAAAGTATTAATATAAATTAACATTTGTAGACGTCGTTCGAATATCATAGAGAATTATGATACAACAGTATGTTTGTGACACTGTTACGAAATGATATCCATCAAATATAAAACTTAATTATATTGGGGTGTATTGATGTTTTCATCATTTTCACTGTAGTGAAAGTCCTTCTATTAAAATCATATCTTTACCAAGCAGAAAACTTAAGAATACAATTACATATATAAAATCAGTAGGGCTTTACCATTTTAATACAAATATTGAAATGTCGAATATTATAGAAAATTCGTTAATATTGTTATTTCGAAGTCATGTGAACTTTCATTGAATTCAATTGCGCCCGTCACCAGTAACCCCCCACGGCGTTCAATGTGTTAATTTAAATAATTATATTACATATATTTTGCAATATGTTAAAACAATTTTAGTACATAGGTGTTTAGAAAGAAAGATCAAATTTTTGTCTAATCTCATCTTTTATATCTTTTTTACCATTCTTAAGATATTCCAACCCAAAGGAAATTTTGTGCACATTTCAAACGTTGTTTCAATTCACAAGCATTAAATTATGGTAAAACAGTAGTTTTTTTTCTACGAATTACCCTTCTCGTTCAAAGTTATCATTTTTTCATTTTCGGGTTTGCCAACTTCTTTTACAAATATCCAATACAGTGTAATTAATCTTTATATCCTGGCGTCGCATCTTGTATATCATAGGAAGCATTTTTCTCCCTTGAATCTGATGCATTTGTTGTTTATTGATATACTCGTCACGGGCTATTAATTCACCATGAATGTGCGAACTACCGACTCAGCGCTTCCATTAGTCATATCGTCCCGATGAAAGCGCGTACACACGTAGATAGATATATCGATTGCGTACACCTATTCAACGGAATACTGCTGGATCATCTTCTCCTTTGTCGGTAAATTCCCGCAAATCGTATTGTCGACGGAATTCACGCTTCTTGCTATGACAGACGTTGGCGCGTATTACAAGTAAATGCAATTATGTGTTCCTTTGAATCTCTATAGAGTCAATGACGTTTCACCTAAATTGCATAATTTTGCTAAATAATTCAGTCTATATTGAAATTCAATCGTTCACGCTTATATGTTATGGTAAATGTGATTAATCTCGTGATTGTGTATAATCACCGCTGAATATCATAAATGTGATGAATTTTTGAATGTTTATCAAATTAGTCAACGAGTCTGGTTCAAATCTGACTTATTCTCTTCAGAAACCAGTTTCACATGAAAGAATTTCCATCTGGAGTCTGTCCAGCTCGCTGGTCAGGTACGGGTGTGGCTAACCCGGGGTTACCTGCGCCACATGTGTGCAAAACCCGCAAAGGGATATAAAGGGTGTTCCTTAGGGGCCTGTTCAACTTGCTGGACTGAGTCTTGGGACTTTGATTTTGGTAATAAAAATCTTTTCATTTGGGTAAGCTCTGGAACAATCAAAAACTTTTGATTTGGGTAAGCTCTAAGTTTGATCTTGTTTAGGTCCTTCAGCTTAACTCCCGATGACTCCCACACTCCCTCGGATACGCGAAAGGGTGCGTAAATACGTTTCCCTTTCTAAGAGAAAAAATATCTGTACTTGGTCTCAGTTTTAGTGATAATTATATATAATATTGTAGCGTAGAAGATTATTTTTTATGAATATCTAACTTTCGATTTTATTGATTTTGCTCGTTTGCTATTTTTTATTGATGATTAAATATAAGTAAAAGTAAAGTAGTGGAGTTAAGTTAAAGTAGCGTCGACGATTCATTCTTTACTATAAACATGACAGTGAACACGCAGTTTTATCGTTGCTACTGAAGTGAAACTTTTTTTAATGAAATTCACATCTTTACGAAGCGGAAACCTCAACCCTTGGCGGTCCGAATTATTTTGTTTATTTTGTAGTGAGCTAAATAAAAGTAATTTTACAACATTTTCTATCATTGGTTACTAATTCTTTGTAATAGTGCAAATTGGTATAGGTACTGACTGTTATTTAAATGATATTAAAAAATCATTGTGAAATTAGAAAGTTGATACTAAATTGTGAGAAAATAAAATCAAGTGAAAGGCTATGTCAAGTATTGCTCAACACAGGACCGCAAAGGCTTAACGATACAGATAGACAGATATTCGGCAGATTTTTGTCTCTTTAACATCAATATATATTTAGTATATTTTAATTTATATATTTAGTATATCTAAAAATTCATAAATTTACAATTTAACAGTTTCTTGAAATTTCATTGAATTCAGTAGCGCTGGTCATTGCTTAACACTAGATTTACCAGTGTTAAATCTATTATATTTAAATATGTTAAATATGTACCTTAAAGCAAGGAAAATTAAGACGTGGAAAAGACGATAGATTCGGTAATTTATGTTTTATACGATGGACGAAGAATATTTATTTTACGTCTCTCTCACAAACTCGTAGAATTTTTGGAAAAAATTCTGTACCAGTCATTTTGACTGGCTTGGTAAATCTAGTGTTAAATAAATTGCTTTACAAAGTATGGTTTAAATTGTAATTTTATTAAATCATATTCTGGACTTACGACATTCTCCCAGTTTTACCCCAATGCGCCCTACATGCGCCTGGCTATGCTCCCACAAATTCGCCTATGAGAAACGTGGGCTTTGTTCATTAGGCCCGCGGTGGTAATTATATTCTGCAGGAACTATGCTGACAATATAGCTTTTAGATGCCCTTGTATCGGGCCACCACCTAATGGAATGCTTTCTGCCTTCGCAGGACTGACGCGAAACCCGACGAAACGGAATGCTTTGCCTGCTATGGTCGGCCATTGAAATCAGTTACTGGATTACCCAGCAAACCCATTACGTAATCTTGTTAAGTTTCTCGACGATCACGCCGATGAAATTTGGTTGGAGTTATTAGAAGACCGATAGTCAGCTTCGATCAATTACCAGTTGAAGGTGTCATACTTTACACAACGATTGATTGGAAACTTCTTGCATATGATCAAACAAGAATAAGAGAGGTACAACTATAGGACACATTTATGGTGCAGTAAAAGTTCATTCTAAAGATACATTGTTGATACAGAAGTTAATACTAACAATAAGATGTTATGTATAGCTACGTCAGATACTGAATTATTCTCGGGCAACGAATTGTTCCGTCGTAACAAAACAAACGATCATCAGCATCTCCGTCTTTTTTTGCATACAATTTATACGTTTTGTTGCACACTACAGTGGAAATCAATTTGTCATAATTTGTTTTTGTAATCTCACTTTTGTAAGTTTTGCTTTTTGGACTTTGTCGAGTTGTTTGTGCAAAGTACCAAGGACATGTTCTCCTCGAGGCGAGGGTGGTCGGTGCTCACCATCACTGTAATTTACAACAGGCCCTGGACACAAGTAATAGCACATCGGAAGGAGTCTTACCCACGCAGTGTTTGTTAGACACTCCTTATTGAAAATTCTTTGGCCCTTAACGCGACAATTTTTAGGAGTTCTTTATTTCATTGTTAACCTTTTCATTATTAGCGGTGGTTGTGGTCGTCCAATGTTTCAACTTGATGTGGACTGACGATCACTATTGTCACTGATCAAAATTTCACACGAAGACTTAATTATTAGTTCATATTTTACAATTGCATATTTTTTTAATACCATCGATTTTTATCTTTCATGTTTTATGTGCATTGCAACTTCAACAAAGAATTCATTATTCATATCACGTCCGCCATGGGATTGTACCATACAATATTAACACTAGATCTACCAAGGGGGTCAAAATGACTTGTGTTGGATTTTTTAAAATGTTGTTAAAATTTGTATGGCTGCATCCTGCTTAATTTTCTATATCTATCTTGTAAAACTTCAGAAATTAAATCGGCATAGTTTCCTGCGCATTTCATTCTCTTTCTTCTGAGACATTTATATACTATCATTAAATAATAGTCGGTAGTTCTAGTGTTAACACCCTCACGGAAAGACACTGCATAGCGAAAGGATTAAAATTGCTGAACCTAATGTTAACAATGAAATTATAAATTCCTGAAAACTGTTGCCTACAGATATATCCACACTCATGCTTCTATTCAATTATCATTTACATATCACTGATATTATTCCCTTTTTTTATTCACACGATCCTTCCATTCACTCCAAGTCAGCAGTTTTTCATTCCAGTTATTTCATTTAGTAATTCTTCCTTTTCTCCTGGATACAAGTAAATTGTGGCGTTCGATTGGTACCTGTATCAGTCTTATGCAATTAGAAGATCAACGGCACGATTAGAGGATCAGATAGAGGGTGAGAGACAGAGGAACCGTGCCAGAGACAGAGAGATCGAAAGGGGAAGGGTATAAACGATAATAAATCAGGCAAAGCCATTGTATTCGAGCGCGATCGGCGAAGGCGTAGCATCCTATCTCTACGTCGATCCGACATCGTTCAAGGATTACGAGGATTACAGGAGAGCTCTGTGGTAGGGATGATTTGCCACGCACAAGATAAGTGACCAAGCAGTTTTATCAGCATTGCCTTAATCATCCGCACGGAGCTAGTCATGTACTTCTTTAGATCTTACGATTATGATGATGGAGGGCTATTGTTTTGCGTACATTTGTATCTGCCTCCCCTGGAAGAAAAATTGCTGGTGCATGAGAGACCAGAAATTTGGAAAATAAATTATCGAATTGCGTAAAACGCATCGTTGAATTTTAAATCCTACTATAGGGTGTTTTTTAGAGGTACGGAACTTTAAAATGAAATAAAACACATAAAAACCATGGTTATGGTTATAGATGTGGTCATTCATTCAAATCATAACATTATGCTTTTTGTGTTAAAAAATGATTTCTGGCATATGGGTGCCCCAGCTATATGGGCGAAGTAGTAATGGGCGAAGTAGTGTGAGAAACAGTCCCGCCCATCGAAACTTCTGGTTATGAGAAGAAGAAAAAAAAAGCTGGGTCCAATCAAGGGCAATCCCGAAGTTCAATTCTCGACCACTGTTTCGAGCAGTTAAGGCCGGATATCGGCGATAACACGGCTAATATCGATTTCCAAGTGGTGTAAAGTTTGTGGTTCATCAGCATACACTAGCAACTTTGCATGTCCTCACTGAAAATAATCCAAAGGTGTGATATCACACGATCATGGAGGCCAATGCTTTGGCCCGTTTGGCAAAATTATGGGCTCATCGAAAGTTTCCTTCAGAAAATTGATTCTGTCGCGCGATTTATTGCATGTTGCACCGTTTTGTTGAAAGCAGAGCTCTTTCATATTAATGCCATGCAATTGGAGAATGAAAAAGTAAGTAAATATTGACCTATGGGCTGGTGGAATCATAAGCCCATATTTCTTCAAAGACGATACTGGCCAAAACGTTACGATTAATGGAGAGCACTATAGATCAATGATTTCCGACTTCTTCGCTCCCCAATTTCATCGCATTAAGACTAGAACTACCAAGCAAGTCAACATGACTCGTTCCCAATTTTTTCTAAAAATCCTACAAGTTTATAGGATGGTCATATAACAGATATTCTACGTTGTTCTTATAAAACACAGATTACCAAATGGAACATCTTTTCCACATCTTGATCCCTCGCTTTCCAAAGTATCTATTTAATTTATTGGAATATGATCGGTTTAACGCCGGTAGTTCTAGTGTTAATGTAGAAGAGCTTCGCTTTCAACAAGACGATGCAACTTGCCAGATGTCAAGCAAAACAAACAATTTGTCGAAGGAAACGTTCGATGAGCGCATAATTTCGCATAACCAAAAATAGGACTTCGAGATTACGCTTAATCGGACCCTTTAGTGTCATCCATATATCAGAAATCATTTTTTAACACAAATGGAATAATATTTAGATTTGAATAAAACCAAAATCTTGATCATAATGAAGATTTTTATATGTTTTACTTCATTTTAAAGTTCCGACATCTAAAAAACACCGTATACATTGTAATTTAATTGATATATTCGAATTCCCAGCTACTATATAATTTCTGTGAAAATTCGTGTGTGTTGACAAAAGGATATCAACTATGAAATAGCCTGACCGGTAAGGTCAGATAGGAATGTGCAGGATTCGAGCAAATAAGCATACAGGTTCAAAAATAATTGTTTATTTAAACAGCACCAACTCAACTCTCACACACTAACACAATCAATTTTTTGTATGATTGTCACCGATAGAATGCTGATTGTCTTAACCTTGTATAAAAATGAGGAATTCTGAATGTCTATAAAAATCTTCAAACAGGGTGTTTGGTACTATTTACCGCCCACACAAGTTCAACACACTATGCTGTTTGAATGAGAAAAACGAATGTGCACGTGGCGTTAGCACAGCGTGCAATAGAACACCGAATGAAACTGAATTTTTACTAATGAATGAAGTTCTCAATGAAATATACACTGAGTGAATGTCTCGAGGGTATTAAAATTGAATTTAGATCACTATGGTGAACTATGATGCACTGATTGTCTTCTAACGAGTCGATTTTTTGGAAAAAGCAAACGGAATATCACGTGAAGGCAGTGGTGAACAGAAAAGGAATGGCTACCGGAACCCCGCTAATCAAATTGGTGACTAGATTGTTGGTCAATTGAGTGTCCACATTGGAAAATATTGATTGTCTAGTTGATTCATTATCGACCTTTCCCAAGATGGCCGACAAAGTTCCGAGTAGCTGGGAGATTTGAATTGAGAATTATTTAATTCTCAACAGTGTGCATTTGGTACTCGGAAAAATCGTTTTTATCCTTTTGTGATTAAATCAGTGAAATGCATCGTTCTGATGTGGCTACTACACGTTTTCGGAGATTAAATAACGAAAACGAAGCATCAACCCTCGTAGAGATGGAGCTCTTAGAGACCGGTTGTTGTCGTAGTAGTTTTACCCTGTCGGATACGGTCTGTCAGAGCCGGGGCGAAAGTTTTTCGTACTCTATGCGATTTCATGCCGCTCGAGTTTCGACGTCGATCACTGTCAGACTGATTTAATATTCTACTTTCTAACGAATATCGCACAGGACAGCTAGGCTACATGCTGCAACATACTTGTACTTTATTGTACGTTTAGTAAGCTTCTCAACGTCACACGTGGTGTACCGTTATAAAGATAAGTTGAATACATTTATTGTGAGTCAGTATTTAATCGAAATTGTTGCAATAAGTAAAATTGTCATGAATAGAAATTTTTATATTCTACATTGAAAAGGTTTTAACTGCTGCAACCGATGAACGATGATGTGTTCTGACATTAATCTGCTCGTGCTGTAGTACAAATTATTTTGCAAATATTTTGTCAATTCGGTGAAATTAGTTTTATAAAATTCTTTGCCACTGAAGATTACTTTCTAACTTATAATAATGTAGAAATGACTGATTGAAAATAATATAATATGAAATACAATTTTTATGTTTATGCAATTCACTCGGTTGTTATATAGGCTTTATTTTGTTGAATATACTCAGACAGGTTTTAAATATATTTCTTTCGACCCATTCATGTCGCCGTTCTTAGTGCATTCGACAGTGGAACCCACAGAGTGGTTTTTGCAACTTCACGAATGAAAGTCATTCTCGGCAAGACCTCCGATGTATAATGGGAGAATCAATAATTCGTTCATAATAACCGTACAAGATGATTAATCATTATGAAGTTTCACTTTCAATAAGGGACATGAAAATGAGAAATTCATGAAATTATTTTTTTGCTGTTCAGCATTATGTAAACTCTATATAATGAGAATAATTTTTAATTATTATTCATCCGTATAACTTCTGGGAATAATTACGCACTTTTCCACGATAGCAAGGTAGAATCACTCTAGAATATAATTGGCCAGACTTTGTATCGACAACACAATTGTCAAAATATTTTAATTACGTGATATTTTAAATTTCACGGTCTTTATTTTCACGTATAATTTATTTAAAAGTCATGTCAAAGATACTTTTTCGGCCAGAGCCGCATGTAAGATATAGTAGAGCCTCAGTTTGGCCAAGCATGCTCTAAAAGCATCTATTTATCATTGCTAAAGTAAGTTTAGCGGCATGTGCTTTGTGTCTTTTACTAGTTTCCATAACGTATGGCCCATTACAGAATACAAAATTTTTGATTCACCAAATTAATCACGGTCTTCTACGAAAACGTACAAAAATATGTTGAACCTTGGCATTTTTAAAGAATGTTGATTTTTTACACAATATGTATCACATATATTCCATAGAAAATAATAGGCATGAAAAAATACAGAGCAATGTAGTACATTTATCGATATTGTAGGATTTCTTAATAATACGTTTACTGTCTATTATAAAAATTGCAAATAAAAGTAGGGAAAAGAATATAAAATAGATTATAAGTAAAAATAAGAAGAAAGATTATGATGTATTGCATAATATCTACACCGTATTTAGTCACACAGGATTTGTCCAAACAGGAATCTAACCACTAAGAATATAATAACACTCATTGTCAGTATATCTACAGAGAATTCCAACACAATGAATATAATGACACACAGTGTATCCACGAAGGATTCCAACGACAGAGTGCTTGGATGCACCGAGTGCCTCGTTGGCTTCTCGAAAAACAACGTGCGATCGGCACTCACATTCATACATCTTATATAAAATATTGTAGATCTTCAGGCATTCGCATCCCACTATATAAATTTTACTTTGATAACAAATTTTAAAAAATACTTCCAATTGCACCCTATTAACCCCTTGCCTTACGATTTCTATTTTGATAGCATGCGTAATAAGTCTAAATTAATTGCTCCAGTAAAAATTCCTCTCTGATTTTTACCATTTGGTGGAATCAACTACAATATTAATATTATAGAATTAATTTGATCATGTCGCGACCGACTGATATTTTGAATTTAGTAGTTACTGGAAAACTTCAATATTTCGTGTTTCATTTATCGCGTCACGTGTGCCACACTTTATTGTAAGCCAAGCGGTTAATAACCTTCACTCACAAGTTTCACAACCTTTGAACTTTACCATAACTGTAAGAAAAGTTGACATGAAATCCACCAAAATAATTCATCACATTTCCAAAACTCTAACAAACGTATTCGATAATTTCGACATTTGAACCCTTTGCGGTTCGAATTATTTTGTCAATTTTGTAGTGAGCATTTTTAAATGATATCAATAACTAAAGATACTGACGAATACTTACGTGATGTTACAAAATCATTATAAAATTGGAAAGTCGATATTAAATTGTCAGAAAATAAAATCAAGTGAAAAGCTATGTCGAGTACTGCCCGACATAGGACCGTAGAGGGTTAAAACACATTCGACTCCTCTATCAGCGTACAACCAAATCAATTCACTTTCTTTCCCAAATAAAAAAAGAAAAACGTGTCAACAGATTAACTATACCCCATTCCCCGAAGGTCTCGCAATTCTTCTATATTCGGTCCGTAACAATGAGGCGTTTCTCTTATCCTCCACCTCTAAACAAAGGTCACGAGCCGCATATATCACAGGCACGATCCGCGCCTAGCTCATTTGCCCGGGAATCGTTCCGGGTTTACAAGAGGATGAATGTCGAAATCCTGGATGGAGATGGCGGTATCCTACAGAGGGGTATAGATTCCCGTCGTTTAGTAGTGTGCGCCATCGGGTATTGATTGGAAGGGAGGGAAAGGGGGAGGAAAGTGTGGTTGGGCGGCTGTCGGAAGGGATTCGGGTGGAAGGAACGAAGGAAGGGTGAGAATGACTACTACTTCGCCCGGTGTCCGCTAACCATTGTCGCCCTTCATCCTCCACCTCCTCCTCCACCTACTTCTACTACTATTGGAGAGTAGGAGATAACCCCGAAGTATTGGGATTGGAGACGGAACCTTAAAGATGCGAAACCAATAGTCCCTTTATCTCTGGATAATTGAGGATCCACCTGGATTCTTGGCGATCTATTCATTCAATTTCTGTCGAGCTTTTTCAAGGGCATCGAAGTCTCAAAAGTGTCGGCTTCCGAAACATCGGGGGTGGGAATGATTATATGAAGGTACGAAATTGAAGTCTATACAATCGTTTCGGCTATAGTTCTAGAGATATTACGAAATGCTTTAGGATTCTTTTTTGAAATTATATTTTTTATTGTACTAATTATTCGTTTTTATTTAATGGTCAGGTTAGAGCTGAGGAAGGACTCTGTAAGAAAAGGTATAAAAGTTTGATGAAATTCCGAGCTCTCTAATCTAATGTCTTTTAACCCCTTGCTTTACGATTTGTTTTGTGACTGAACTCGCAATAACTTAGAATTAATTGTTGGAATAACAATCTATCACTGATTTCTGATATATCGGTACAAATTAATGCAATATTAATAGAATAGAACTAATTTCAACGTCTCCTGACCTAAGGATATTTTCAATTTAACAATTTTTGGAAAACTTAAAATTTTTCTATTCCATTAACCGCGTCACGTGTACCACACGTCATTGTAAGACGAAGGGTTATCTAATTTGATAGAAAATCAGATGCACCAAGATCACTGTACGCAGTGTGGTTTGCTATAATATTGTAAAAAATTAACTAAATGTTGTATGTATAGGTACTTCCTTTCCACGTTTCATATAACATAAAAAGTTGTTTTTGCACTTCGTGTTAGAATCTATAATTGAGGTAAAAAAATTTTTCGTAATATAAAACCGTTACAATAGTTATATTAAAAAGAATAAAGTGTTATTTTTGAAATATTCTTAAGTGTAATTTTTAACTCAAAGTTATGCAGCTTAATTCATTGCAGTGTGTAATAACTTTTTTGCTCAAGATTATTCAGTGATCACAGATAATTGCGTTAACTGTAGATTCTAAAGAATATTTAATTGAAAATATTAAGTCATCTGTAGAATTGAAAGACGAAATTAACGAGACAGAATATTAATTGTAGCGGAACTCTATGACCAAATGCACTGAACATATGGTAAAAAATGTAACTACTGATAATGCTGAAAATAGGAAAAATACAAAAGAGCAACTGTGGCTCATAAAGAAATGTACATAATAAAAAATCCAATTACAAGATAATATTTTTCTTATATAAGATAAGATCTTATATAAGATAATTAATTTGGAAATTAAAAAATACACATAATTTATTCTATTCACTCTGATTGTGCAAAATTTTTTGATATTCTTCAGAATCAGATTATTTTTCTGTTGTTTTTTTATATAGTTCGTGGAAATTTAGAAATACAAATATACACAGAATTTTGCTTTAAATAAAATTTTGCAACATATTGAAAACTGTACATGCGTAAATGGCTGCTGTGCAGTGCAAGATGAGTACCACTTTTGATTGTCTGTCTGTATTGGAGAGCAGGAAGTAAGCGCAAATCGTTGGCAGCAGAAAAGAGTTCCAAAAAAATGGAAAATCGATGTTCCTATTGTATCTGGGAAATCAAAACCCCAATGTATATTCGTCACATGTATAAAAGTCACAAAATCTCTTTCTTGAACTATGTTTACGGAGCAATAAAGTTTTGTATTTTGAAACCGTAGAAAACAAAACAATCGTAGCTTTCCCACAAGCGAACTCTAAAATATTACAGCTGTAAATTACAGAAACTACAATAGCTGTAGGAAAAAAGCTTTCTCCCTCTATCTCTCTTTGATTTCCGTCAATTTTCTGCATCGATACTGTAAAAATATTGGTAACATTATTTTAATATCACATTTGCCAAATTAAAAGCCTTGCGTATCAAAATTATAAAAATAATCCACAAAATATCAGTTATTCTTTCGATAAAAGTGCGATTTTCTGTTCTGCGCGACATACCCTCAAGTTTATTTGAAATTGAGAAGAGAAATCAGAAAAATGCCTTTATCTGATCCGGAAGAGGGAAGAAACAATGCAAATGGCTGGGTCGGTCGACCGACGTATGTCCATTATCGTCTCACTTCCTTGGAGAAACGGAAGACAGCTGTGGTCCGTCACGAACGAAAATGGATTCTCGCATATATGGGAAACTGCCACCGTTTCCCTCAGCATTTTTCCCTCTGGATTATCGTAAATCAAGCCAAGGTATTCCGAGAAATCCTCTTTCTCTCTCGTTTTTCCTTAAACTTTTACGACATCGACGAACTTATCGGTTTTTTGTCCTTTCCACGATGTTTTGGATAAAAATGTCTCTTTAGATATCCCCTTTTATATGGCTCTCCTTAGTGGCATGAATTATTTTCGAAATATGGATAACATAAGATTTATCATCGTTCTAAATCAGGCGCAAGAATGCAGGTACAGAAAGGAATGAATTATAGTTATTTTGCATATATAATTCATCACATGATAGCTCTTTTTCGAGCAGGTATGCTGTTTTGTAGTGACGTGTATAAATCTCACATTGTTAATAACGAAGTTAAACGTTACTTTAGAAGTTGTTTTGTAGTAATCCATTACTTGTCATTTTATTAATTTGTATTTAAAAAATTCAATATTCTCGGAATTGAGAAATTATTTATTTGTTACAATTGTGAGATATACAATCCATTAATTATTTAAAAGTATATATTTTTTCGAAAACTATAAGTTTGTCTTATTGGAATTACTTTTTCTTATTTTTTTTACCGTAATTTTGAATTTATATATAGAGAATTGTTCTTACTTAAACTAAAGCACTTTAAATTTCCATAAATTTTCATTTAAATTAGAATTTTGGGCTGATGGTCATTTCTTGTGACCATTTTTATGGCATAAGTTTTAGATCCTCCTGAAAGGGGCTGACAATAAGTGACCTCCAGGGTTCCATATACATATATAGCACATTTTGAGAATACTGGTGGCAAAGTTTAGTTAAAACTCCTATTTGCTTTTCTATGTAGTTTTCCAACGTGTCTGACAATTGCAGACCACGTGACTTCTTATTTTTTTAATATACTTTAGTGCAAAATACAAATATTCATTCTTCAGTTTATCCGATTGTCATGGAATGGAAGTTTAAGGATATATAGTCGATATATCTTTTTATTTTTCTGTTAACTTGCAATCAGGATGATTTCTTGAAAACTTTCAATACTATTTGACGCCTCTCGTGTATTTTACTTTCATTTTTTAAATCATCGAATTACCTAATAAATGCGTGTAATGAGTTCTAGAAAAACCGGTAAGAATTAAACAGAAAGTAAGTAATTGTTAGAAACGAAAATCCAAGGTAAAGCAGCAAAGAAAATTTATTTATTTCTTTGAAATAATTTAATTGTCCTTATACTTCTCTTTTCGAATCCTTGAATCACTAAACTATTTCGACATTTTTGAAAGTTTAGAATAGAAATAACGCGAAGAATTTTGAAGAAATGACAAACAAACAGAGAATTGATGTGATGCTAGTAAAAAAAGGGGTGCGTGGATTAATCAGATAATTTTCCGAACCATTTAAAGCCCCGTTAATTCCATGTTTCATCCTCCCTAATCTGCCTCATATAACTCGCAAGGTGATTACACTGCATAATAATAGACATTGTCATGGCTCATTTAATATGCATAATTACGAACCTATGAAGGAATAATGTAAACTTTAACCGAGGAGAAGTCAAGTGGATAATGCAGTACACGTTGACAATTTGTGTAGTTGAATGATACAACAATTGATTATAATGCAATTAAGGAACTGTGAATAACAATTATGAGTGAATTTATGGTGTAATAAGAAGTCTGAAAATTCGAAACTCTGGGAATAAAGGATTACAATAAATAACAAAAGGTTGTTGAATTCAATAAAATTGTAATGACCAAAATTATTTTGACGTTGATGTGCACACATATTCCAGAAAGAAAACCGGTGTAAGAGTAAATCAACATTTTCCAAAATATTGTATTGCCGTAAACGGTAATGGAGTAATATTATTGCGAGATATTATAATAACTATGGAAAACATTAAAATCGATTGGTTTTATTTGAACGCGTAAGTAAATCAAGAGACAGAACACAAAAATTTATATTTCTACATTAAGTACTATTTTATAATTTTAAAGGGCAATAGCAAAAATCTCATTTTTAGTGAATATGATTTTTCATGTGTTAAAGAATTCGGAGCGCGAATTTGTTTACCCTTACAGATTAAAGAAAATTTATTAAATATTATATTAACAATTCTCATTTCGTTGATACAAAAATGTACTTTATTTATCCGTTTCTAGCTAATATTTCTAAAGCAAAAATTCAAAATTGTTCGATATTCCATTACCACGATCACCACTGTTCCCGTTTGGGAGCGTTCTATTTCTACAAAACAATTACAACTTTCTCATTTATTTCTGTAAGAAATTCCACCATACTAGTGCTAAAGAGAATAAAACTTAATAAGAAAAACGTAATAAAACATAATAATAAAAAATCCAAAAAATCCATCGATCGCTCTAAATTAATGTACTCTTTAAAAAAACCAAATGAAAATATCAGAAACAAATTAGCCACCGATATATCCATGCGAAGAAGATTGCCAAACAGAACGAACATTCTTTCTGACACACCCTCCATAACGTTGCAATCTCCGATGTTATTTCTAAAAAAAAATTAATAGTCGGTACAATGTCGATTTAACGATAAAACGTGTAATAAAAGTTTTGTTACTGCAAATCCGGTAGTTGCGAAACATCTTCCAGAATCACCGACGATCGGGATTCTCCGACATGAGGGAATTTGGGGTTGCTGCAGGCGTGTTAGCCGCGGCAGTCTCATTCAGTACGCCATTTAAGCAAATCGAGATTGCCGGATAGAGGCGAGCTTTCATTTGCAGTTTGAATGAATTTCAAACAGCGGCGGGCCATTCTGTGTGACCGTTTCTTCTTTCACTTTCTCATCGGATTTCAGGTTCGGCTGTGATACTCTGCCCGTTGATTTAGCGGTGGACCACGTGCCGCGGGATATTGACCGTCTCATCGAGCCGCCATTTTTTGGGCACTTGATTTTCTCTTTCAGTCTGCCTATAAATTAGATTTCGACGGAAGAATTGATCCTCTTGGTTGTTTGTTCTGCAATGATGCACATATTTCAATAAAAGATTTCAATGAATTAATTGGTCTTTATATACAACGCATTGAAGCTTTGTGAATATCATTTTTGTTCTGGTGATCGTTGTTCAGGGTATTGCCGATATTTCTTTATTAAATTGTAGATATTGAGTTTTTCCGTCTGTACGTAATTACGTGAGAGATTTATTTAGATGTAGAAGGAAATGCGTGTTGAGTATTTGACATTGATTTAGGATCAATGAAATATTTCATTTTAATTTTATAGCATTCGTTGATAAAGTTACGTGAATTACATATTATTTTTCATTTTAGATTGTATTATCTTTCCATTATTCTGTGGAAAATGATTATTAATATCTAGTAAACCATATTGGCAGCTTAATATTCATTTTATCAGTTTATTGTAATAAATGTTAACACTTCCAATACCAATGGGGCTATCGACGATCACCGTTGCTATTAATAAATCAATTTTTTCAATATTGTTCCATTTCGCAAGTTTAGCACAAAATAAGTAGTACACTGTATAATTGTAGGGACTAGAAAATAAAATTAGAACACTTAGTACTTTGAACTAAGCGCATATAACGTATTTTATAAATTGAATACAAGGACGTTTAATATTATTAATTCATATCATATGAAAGCAATAAAAAATGTACAAAATAACACCACAACGTTTGGGCTGACAAGAACGTAGAATCACTTTCATTTTTCACATTTCTATTGTATAATAATTACTTTTTAACAGGAATATCTATATGCAGAGGCACTGAAAAAGAGACAAGTGAAATACGCTGGCAATTAACGTATTAATTGATTTCTTTCTACATATACAGAAATCGTTGTAACCGAAATGCATAACAAAATGGTTTAAATGTATCGATATTATTATGAAAAGCTTGTTAATTTTTAACACGGAAAACATTCGAATGTTTTTTTGTCGCAAATGTTACGCTGAAAAAGTCACTCTTTGGCAGCATGTTCATAGAGAATATTCAGAGCCCGCATCGCCGAACCTGCTGACAAAAATTACGCACATGGTGGACTCTGTAAATATATTAAGCGATAAATCTACCTTTCAAATAAAAATAAATGGGTTTTGAAATAAAGTTAAAACAAGTCATTTCCTAACAGCAGATATTTTTAAGAGTCGTCACATTGCATGCATAGGATATTTACATTTCACAGTAAAAGTAACGTCAGAAACATATTCTCTTATAAAAGCAAAAACAATAAATGTTACAACTCAACTTTATTACTCCTAGAATCTTTTTTTTATCAAAATCGAGTTTCAATTTTATCCAAATCAAAACAAATTGTACACGATTAATACATACTATCCTCAGTAACATTCTTATACTATAAATAAAATGTAAAATAAAATTTTGTTTTCAATAGAAAATAAATCCAGAAACGAAAGCCTTTAGTGTTTTCTTTTTTTTTGGAATGAACGGTTGAATGTTTAATAGAAGCAATAATTTGAAAAACCGCAGCGATAAAAAATGTCTTAGCAAACAATAGTAGCAAAATGTTTCTTTCTATGGCATAAGCCCATCGAATACGTGACATATCTCGAAGGGGTATCAATTGCTTTAATAGCTGAATAAACAAGGGTTCGTAACGCAATGTAAATTCAGTAAATCTACCCCCCTCCTGTATTTAAATTCCAAACAGACCTCGACGGTATCCGATTTTCTCTCGCGTCTCTTGTATCATGTCGTGTGAATTTCGTTAACGCAATTCCGCCGACGTATTTCGGAAAACGGGACATAAATATTAGGGAAACGAAATTGCACCGATCAAAGCGTAGATTTAAGCTTCCCGTTCACCGGCGTACGATCCGGCTTTCCTGTGCTATAAAAGGAGCTGTAAATTGGTCTCGAAATATACACGGCGCCGGTGGTGCGAGTGATGAATTCATTTATTCATATCGCACCATTACGTTTTAAATGCGTGCACCGCTCGAATGAGCCCGAGTGGTGGCTGTGTTATTTTACCTACATTCCGGAAATGCCACGAAAAACCTCTAATGTTCATCCCGCGAAATTCTGATAAACGAGGGATAAAGACAGAAAGAGGGAAATAGAAGGAGACAAAGCGAAGAGGGAACGAAAAGGCAGAGGAAAGGTAGGGAGGAAGTAAAAGAAAGAATGATGATGAGTCTGACGTAATTAATCACTGAGCTTAATTGAGGAGCGCGTCTGAACGTAGACACCAAAATCCTCGTTGGATTTAAATAAAATTTATTGAAATAGAAAACTATAATGGTTGATAATAACAAAAAGGTAATGAATATTCTAGGTTTAATATAAATCGACGTGAAATGTTGAAGAGTACATCCATCCCTCAGTTTACACGGTAGACACGATCCCAAAAAAATTATGCAAAACGAAATTATATGAAATAGAAGGATATGTTCAATTAATCTACGAATTATAATACAAAAGAGAATAACGAAAAGTTAAGGATATGTTCACTATAACCATGTAAAGTGAGATTAGGGTTAAAGGAAAAAATAGGCATTAGTTCATTAATTTTTAGAATTTTTAATACTTACAATTTAATGCTTATACTGCATTAATTTATTTCTGGAAACGAAAAACATAAATGTTAATGTTGCTCTGGCGTGAAAACTGTCTGTACCTTTGACTTAGACGTCTTCTTTTTTCTTCTTAAAAACATTAGATGTGAAACACAAAACATATGATTTGCACATTTGCAATTTAATTTTTGAAGGGTGCTTAGGCATTTTTTCATTGGATTTTTAAAAGGGTGCATTCAAAAATATGATACTCTTTTAGTTTATAAATGCCATAATCCAAAACAATCAAAATAAAATTTTTTAAAAGTTCGTTTTCTTTTCATTTAAAAACCGTGTACAAGTGAAATCATGTAAATTGGGCACTGTGCAAATTGAGGGTTATATATAGGTAAAAATATTATGCTGAATGCTTTTAACTTGTGTAGTCCGACTGTAGATCTTTGAATAGTTTATTGAAATGCTCGGATTAAAAGTCATTTAGACAAATTTTGTTACTCTCTGTATTGCAAAGGTTCCACCCTTCATCATTCCGAGAGATGTATAAAATTTCTGTAGTTCACAAGAAGCAACAGCATTCACAATGAGTCTCGTAATGGAACAAGCTTAATAATTCATAAAATGTGTACTGTATGAAAAAATGTTTTGGGCAAAAGTTGTACAATTACGAAGGGGATATTTAATAGTAATATGGGTTTTATGTTGTTTCTGTATTTTACCGAGATATGCAGGTAACCTTTATTTTTTTAAATGTAACGTTTAAATTTGCTTTCTAAATTCTGATAAAACATCGAATTCTACATAAAAAAGACGAATCACCCAAGAGTGCCGAAAAATTGTATATTTTCACAAGATATGAGAAGGATTACAGTTGACTAATTCGAAGACAGATTACACATTGCACAGTGCTGGTCACCTCATAAAATCAAATTGCACCCGGTAGTACTTGAGCTTGAAACAAAATTAGGAAGACGTACATCCCTACGTTTATATTCATTAACGTAACCGATGTGCTGACCTTTCTACGCGTGTCTGCAAAGCCACAAACTTACCCGAAAAGGGACGAGAGTTGCTTAATTCCAGAAAATAGCTCTGCATCTTCCATACTGAAATTGCCAGCGTCGACGAATTCCGTGCACCTGGACCATAAATATACGTCTGCTAGAATCGCAAAATTGCTGGTGAATCGAAATAAAAAGCGTCGCCTGTGCATTGCGTTAGTTCGAGGGAATTTGAATTCCGTAACGTTTCATTTTTTTGCCACATTATTCCTGCATTAAAATTGCGTACCATGATTTCGTAATTATAGGCTCAAGATGTTCGTATTTTCGCGCGCTTTAAAAGGTACATTTTTTGAAAATACTTTATGCCTGACATGAATTCGTAATTCGAATTGCTAACGAAGTAGTAATAGCCATACGATAAAAAAATGCGTGCAAAATGAATACTTTCAATGCAAGAGTTTACAAATTTTTCAGAATCATTGTTTGAAAAAGTTCTCCAACATGCAGTTACATAATTTTCATTATCTCGTGCACAGAGAAATAATAGGACTTTGCAATATTTAAAATTAAATATGTCGATTATTCACTTTACTTCATTTAGTTTTGACCTTGTCTGACTTTGAGGGGTCCATTATTCAATTTGTCTTATTGTTAGCATTTTCTTTGACAATATATAAGTACTGTACACCATTCAATTTAAAGAAACCACAGGTTACATTCCTACGTAAAAAAAACATAACAAGTGCAGAAAATCTGTTTTCGTTATTAGGTTGCTCTTAGAAAAAAACTTCTTGTTCATTTCAACCAAATATTTGCAATTTACGAAAGGATGGCTGGTTCATGAAAATTTAACTAAAAGCTACACTCATATCCATGTTTGTTTAATTAATACCTGAAACGAGAATTTTCAAGATTGTTAAGTGCCACTAACAATAAGAACATAGCAAAGAAAACAAAGTAGGTTGTAACATGAAAGTAAACTGTGAAATAACCTTGTGATTACAATTGTCATGTAAAACAAAGGCCTGAAATTCATTATTTGAAGTAAAAAGTACAAAAAAGTTGAAGTTTGTAACGACGGGAACAGAGAACAATGCTAAGGGTTTAGAAAAATGGAAACATAACGGAGGGGGACATAGAGAGTCTCTCAGTTTATGTTCCAGTCATGCGTTACAATTTCTCATAAATTAAATACAACTCGAATTGGTTCTGTGTTCAAAATCTTCCTATAATAGATAGTTATTAAATTCCTCATTATTATCAATAGGACTTTGGATATTATGTTATTGTACATTTATGGCGTACATGTTAAAATATTTGTCACAAATATTAACTACATGTTTCTTTTAAATTAAATTGAGTAGAGGAGAGTAATTTTCTAGAGTGGAAGTTTCCTTGGAGCGACTACTGACTGTGAAGCTGAAAGGAGAGACCACCACACCTTTCTTTGATACAACAGAGCTTTAATTTTCTGTGATACGAAGTGTTTTCATTGAACTAAATAACGTTTGCTTAACCCCTTGCCGTACAATAACGAGTGCTACTCGTGACGCGATAAAAGGAATAGTCAATTTTGAAGTGTTCTAAAAATTATTTGATAACAAATATCAGTGGGTCCGGATAAAATAAAATAAATTCTACGCTATTCAATATTACGTTAAGTCATTTACTATATCTGAAATTAGGGTTTAGATTGTTATTTTAGTAATTAATTCAGAGTCATTGCACATTTAATCACAAAAGAAATGGCACGGCAAGGGGTTAATATATCTTTTATTCCGCACAATTAGAACATTTTAAGAGAAATTAAAATACGTCCTAAGTTTTCTCAATGACAAGCATTCTAAGTTGCTTTAATTCGTTTCAAAAATTTTACAAAATACTAGAAGAAAGACATAAATCTGGTTCTATTGTTAATAACTACATTTTTCTGTCAACAGATTCATTACTGCTAATTTGCGTACCTTTGTAATATTTAAAGCTGCTCCAAACTCTTCCATTCAAACGAGAATAAAAATTGCAAAATTTTCTTTAAAGTATTAACTTCCTGTAGAGTTGTTTTTTGAAATTCAATAATTTTTAGAATTTACACTCATTTGTCAATCATATGTTCAACATCGCCAAATATAATAATTCTGGCGCTATCTACGCAGCTTAGAAAATGACGAGATGAAACCTCAATGGTATCCAGAAACAGAATATGAAATTACGCGTGTTCACCTCAGCGGTAATTAGTAACGGAATTTCAGATTACACGAATTCACGCAAACGGCTGTAAATACCTAGAATTTTAGAAGATAAATTCCTATATTAGAATGTTTTTTGTTTGCGTTGCATCTCTTTTTATGGGATTATTTAAAGATAAAGTTGTAGCAGACTCTGTCTTCGAGCAAAGTGGATATAAAAATAGCAATAATAGAAAATAGAAATATTACATGAATGTTTTGCTACATTAAATGTTTGAAACATTATTTGAAAAAGGCATTACAAGTATTTTTAAATTTGAAGATATCAGTTAAAATATTTAATAAATTTATTCTCACCATTTTCGGCTCCAACACTTGTTATTTGTAACAAATTTCTCTTTAAAAAGATTATTCTTTAACTGTGTGTATTATAAAAAGTTTTCAAAATTTGAGTGAGATGGAAATAATGGTTTTGTTTCATTTCAGAAAAATCAAGAGATGCTCTCTGGTTCGATATAGAATATTGAATGATCGTACTAAAAATGTTATAATGAACGTGTTATTTCCTTCCAGTGCCATATTTGTTTAAAACTTAAGACGTTCTTTACTAAAGTATTTTATTTAGACTCCATTTAAACATAAAATTCTAATCCATTATTAATTTATCACCCAAAATGGAAAAGAGCCGGATGGGTTGACTTTCGCAAAAAGCGGTTTATTCAATTTTCTTGTTATCCTATCCTTCTCTTGAAATACTGACTACAGGAGTATTTTTAACATTCAAGTAAATAATAATAACGTAATGTGAAGAGTTTATTTTAAAAGTCTTCACCGTTATGAAAAATTGTGATTTTTTAATGACTATACGAGACTATTTGCGATCTCAGAAATATAAATATTCAAAATACCAAATCCACGCAACCATTCTCGAAAATTATCATCAATAATTCATAAGGCGATAAAACGTAAATCTCTATTTAATGAGAATGTGATCTATGTCACTTTTAAAATAAACGGGTCATATATCGCTATTTTAAAACGGATCCTTTGCTCAGAATACACAATTTCCTCGTATTATCCCCTAGATTTTGCAGAGAAAATGTTATTTAACAAAAGAATAAGTTCAGAGAAATAACGTTTCAAAGTACACGCGGCTGTCGTCTCTACCATCGTTGAAATTATGCACTAGAAACGTCATCCTCTTTCCCTAAATTGAAATCGTTGTACAAAAGAAGCATTGTTCTTACAAAAGAGACTGAACGAGTACTTCTGCTTGCACGTGTGAAAGATCACAGGAACACCCTGGAAACTTCTCGAGCGTTGCCTGGTTGCGGAAACACACTGGAGCCCAGAGGCCTTCCGCTCTTCGGATCGCAAATTCGTATTTGCTAAACAGCCAAGGTGCACGAATACAAACGCTCTGAAGTCCGATTTGGAGCTCTCGAGATCCAGTTAACCTGTACCGGTGCCCATCGAAATTACGATCCATAGAGGTGGACTTAATTTCTATGATGCTTGCAATTAACCGTTTGACGTACGATTTGGTTTGTAATCGATCGCGCGATAACTCAGAACTAATTGTTGAAATACTAATCTGTCATTGATTTCCCATATACCGGTATAAGTTAACGCAATATTAGCACTAGATTTACGGAGCCAATTTGGCTCATTCAAAACTTGATTGCTATATATATATATAGTATATTGGTTGGTTAATTTTTTAATAATAAATCGTTCATTTAAATTTGTTTTGGAATTAGTTTCTCTGCAAAAAACTTCAATTTTCTTGTATGAGTCAAATTGGCTCACTTTAGAAAAATAGGTATAATCAACATCCGCAAATCTAGTGTTAATAGGATGGAACCAATTTCAACGTCTCTTGACCTACTGTTATTTTCAATTTAACAGATTTTGGAAAACTTAAAAATTTTGTACACCATCTACCGCGTCATGTGTGCTACACGTTATGGTAAGGCAAGGGGTTAACCCTTTAGTCTACGATTTCTTTTCTGACACAGCGTGCAATGATTAAAATTAATTCTTAAAATCGAAAGTTTTCACTGATTTCTGATGTTTCGTATAACTGAAAGTAATATTAGTAGTATAGAAATAATGAGACCGTTTTGCGACCAGCTGATATGTTCAATTTAATAGTTTTTGAAAGACTTCAAAATTTCCTATTCCGTTTTCCGCGTCACGTATGTTACCGGTTGTTGTAGGCTAAGGGGATAAACAATCTTTGAGATAACCAGTAAATAATCCTCTAATTTATTTCCTGAAAATTAAACAATAGCAAATTAATCTTCCATGACGTATTATGAACCGATAACTTACAAGATGTTTTACTGATATTGTACAAAATGGACTGAAATTGCAAACGTTACATTACCAGGCGTGTTATAAATCGATATCCACTTTATCAGTAAGATATTTCTGAATATTCGAATAATATAATTTGAAGTTGTACTGGATAATTGTAAAGTAAGAACGGTAAAAGTAATTTTTTTTAAACTTTAACAATTGATCCACATTATTTAACACGCTAAATGTGGGTTTTCGACAGTCAATGCAAATTGTAAGAGTTCAATTTTGTATAAGTGAAAAAATTTATGAAGCTAGAAATGTTTAGAGTCCTCTCAAAAAGTTAAAGTAACCTTGGTTACTTGTTGATGCTAAAAATTGTGGGGTCCTTTTTATTAACTAGTCAACTGTGTTTGACTACTTTATCCGTCATGGAGAAATGAGTATTTCGTGTTATGACGACTATATCCGTCATGTGGGAAATTTAGTTACCATTTGCTATTTAACCAGTTACCTGTGATTGACGAGTATACTCGTCATCGCTCGATTTTCGTGGCCCACATACAGTCCGACAACTTGAAGATGGCTAGGTAAAATAATGCTGGCCTGATTCATGACGAGGATAGCCATGTCGCACTTACTCAACCAAGAAATGTAAAAATACGAGAATGTTACGACCATGTGGAGTGATCACTTTAGGGGACCGGTTTTGGGAATTTCAAAAACGAAATGGCGGAAATAAGCGGTTGAAAACTAAAGGCTCCGCCACTTGCTAGCCAAGTTAGAATTACCGAACTATAGGTAGATGCGCCCTTTCAAAAGAAGTCGCCACAATTAACTAGTTAAATTGTAACTGATTAGAAGTTAATCGATTCTCGGTTAAAATATTTTTTGTATGATTGTTAGAGGTCATACTATTAGAAGAAAAATCATGAAATATCATGGCAGAAGCTACATGGTCCACATTCTGTAAAAGTGCGATACACTTTTGTAAGTCAGATTCACCATATATTAGTGAGGATGAAATCACACACATACAATTGTAGATATTGTTTTGTAATTCCACAGATATTAAGAATAAAAAATGCATTACTATTCGAGTCGGTATAATCGACGGCGGAACATATACTCTTTCCAAATATCCACGAGAATCCATTGTCACGAAAGTGCATTTAAAAAACAAATTGTGTCTCCTAGAAAATGAATACAAAATTGCACAGAATATTTTTCTGCTCTGCAATATTCTACGGATGACGATTCTGTTTAATGCTGAACGATTGACGTTCGAATATACAGTACATCTAGGATTTTTTTGTTGCAACTCCGTGTAAACAAAGTTACGGAAAGAATTGAACTGCAGCGCGTTATTAAATTCATGTAGAGATAGATACTCCATGAGAAAAGCAATTTAAGATATAAACTGTTATGACTATAAAAAATCTTTCTGAAGCATAGAAAATTTTTAAAGATACCGAAGGAAAGGAATTCGTCCAAATGCAGGAAAAACGGTTAACTAAATAAATCTGGTTTAATAAACCGTTTGAAAGAATTAATGTAAGAAATTTGTATGCGTATTTTGAACTTTTTTCATTATACATAAAAAGAGCAGTTTGAATTTGTTAAAAAACACTTCTAACTGCATTTTAGTGCAGTGAAGTCGTGCAATGAAGTTTAGTGCAGTAGTCGAACATCCCTTCGTGTTTCTACGTTTGCATATACGTGCAAAAATAGGTGTATATTCCATTTGGGAAAAAACGCGACAACGCAAATCCTAAAGCTCAGACGAGTATACACATTGCTAGTTGTCTCTATAGATTTGCGTTAGTCTCGGATTTCACCACAGATACTCTTTTCTTTTTTAGAATGTGCATATACGAAATATATATATATTTGTACAATTTTTTTACGC
Organism: Cerceris rybyensis; assembly: GCA_910591515.1. NCBI lineage: Eukaryota > Metazoa > Arthropoda > Insecta > Hymenoptera > Crabronidae > Cerceris > Cerceris rybyensis. Next base: position 14,562,165 of record OU342795.1, read on the forward strand.
CTTGTGTTTCATTCTATAATAATCTTTTTTTAAATAATTAAGATATAGAAGTGTTAAAGATTTAAAACATTAATGCTTTAATATAATTAATCCCTTGTCGTGCCACTTACTTTGTGACTGCCTCTACAATCAAGCAGAATTATATTAGTAAAATAAACATTGATCAATGATTCTTGACATATAGTATAATTTTACGTAATATTAATATTATCGAAATAATTTTATGGTGTCGCATCTCACTGATATTTTGAATTTAATAGGTTTTGTAAAACATGAAAATTTCCTTTCCAATTTATAGCGTTACGAGTATTACTCGTTATAGTACGACAAGGGGTTAATATGTATAACAAGGAAATTAAATTCTTTTGTTAATTCGTTTCTTCATTCATCCATAAGCTTATATTGATTTACAGTTGCACCTTAATGCTACTACCGTATGAAATGTGAGCTCATCAATGTCATTAATTAAATCATGTAATGAATGCTGGTCGAATTCGAATAGTGATTACAATAGTGAACCGCATAGATGCATGAGCAATGTTCAACAATAATACTGACCAGACCTTCCACCAAAGACCATTCGCATGAAATACTGATGTGATTAGGGATAAAACTCTGATATCGTACCCATATTGCTGCGAAGTGGTATTAGCAATAAACTCTGTAATTCAGTAATCTTGCAGATATGGTTTCCCCTCTCTGACCCGTTAATAGCATAGTATTAGGTTTTGAGGAAAACGATTGGTATGCCGTATCACAGGAGGGGTGGGTTTGAACATAAGTCTGGGGCAAGGTGATCGAGCATTAACACTGCATTAGAATATTAACTTCATTTAATAAGATTTTTTATGAAATTGTATGTAGATAACTGTATGTTTAATATGAAATATACACATTAAACCCAGATGTTACTACTGTCGTTTTAAAAGACGTCCGAGTAATTATACCGTAAAGGTGTATTCAAATCATTGCAATTATAAAAGATGTTTGTTACAAAGGACATCTTCTAGTTAAAAAATGGCAAATTAAAGCTTACCAATGGGTTTTCTTTTACTAAGAATTTTCTGGTAAATTGAAAATTTGAGGAAATAAAAGTTTCAGTTATGTCTGTTAGACGTTACGCTGCGAAAGGGCATCAAATTTTTTTATTAACTTATTGCATTTGTGTTGTTACGTAAAATGTATAAAAGGAATCGTGGGTCAAAAACAAATCGTTCTCACAAATCGACTTTTATTTGTACCGTCGCGATTGAATTTTAGCTGAGTAAATCAAACTTGCAGGTTTTCGACCTTTCGAAAGGATTCCGAAATTAGAAAATGGAAGACTAGGTCACCGAATTAGTAACGAAAGAGCGTCTGTTTTTTAAGATATATAGAAAAATATCCATAAATGGGCCATTTTGGATGCTATTCCCCCTTTAAGTACTTTTTAAACATGTTTAAACGTTTAAAACATTAAAGTAATATACACGTTATATTCGAGAGGGTATTTAGAATCAATTTATGCAAATAACTGGGCGCCCAGGAGACATTATAATGGCAGGAGGCGATAGAGCAAACATATTTCTATTATAGTTTGTTTCAAATATAATCATTTATTATTTCTGAGTTATTTTATGACTTTATGTGTTATTATATGCAGCTTCCTTTACAAATACATTTTATGTTTATGAGTTACATTTTGACAACAACACTTCATTAAACAAAGCATTGTATTTGTTACATTTGGTTACATAAATAAATAATGTCGTTAAATTTCATTAACAATTTTAAGATTAATTCTATGAGAAACGAGAGAAATTATTTCCACTTCACTGGCCAGGAAGTACAACGACCGCTGCGTGTTGTCAAAATGTACACAGAACTCGGCGCACGTAACCTACAGGTATCCTTTCCGCGAATCTTGACAATAAGACATTTCGATGCTCACCTTGCCTCGCTATCAGTTCCCTGGTGACCGCCGACGAGTAATCACTGCTCCGTGATTGGATTCAACCATCTTCACCTGTTAGTGCGTGTATAATACTTTCGAAGATGAGATTCTGGATCACCAAATACCTCTCTTTTTGCGGGCTGCTTGGCAATTCATCCGCGCAGTAGTATCAACCCTTAGTTGACGGCCGTATGTCTGCTCTCAACAACCAAAGTACTTTCATCGTTGCCATTGTATGTCTACTCTCAGCCACCAAAGCAAGATGTTTTTGAGGTATATATAATTTTTGATAGGAGTTAAGTAAGTTTAAGTGCGATTACATATTTTGTTCTTAACACTTTAATGGCCGTTTACACAACATGTGTGTGAATCTACCGCCGAAAATTTTCGGCCAGTACCACACTCTCTGTGTGATGAATTGTGAATGTAAACAAGTGTAGATATTGCTATTGGTTTCGTAGTTTTTTTATAGGATTTGATATTATAAGATCTTTTCTTAATTTTAATAAATTTTTTTAAAATTAATTCTTCAAAAATATTGCCAGCCCCTGGCAACGTTTGACAGCGTAGACGTGCGGCCATTAAAGTGTTAATGAAACACGACTGTCTTCGTTGACCACTTAAACACCAGTTTTTATTAAACTTACATAAGAGGTACCTAGAAGGAATATTTAACAAGTATCTTTTTTTATCGGTCTCTTTTCGTATTAAGGTAGTGAAAATGACTTCCTCTGCAACAAGATTTATTTATATAATTTTTTTGAGGCTAGAAAGGTGTCAGTGATCTGCGTACGATATCAGGTTCGCTCAAGTGGGAAAAAATAAATGATATAGGGTTTTTTGAAGGAACAATTGTTTATTTATAATATGAAACCAATTTTGTAATATTAAATTAGCAATGGATATGGAACATTGCATCGATCCATTCAATACAGCCATCTTTCGTTAAATTATATAAACACATTTTAATCATGTTGTTACATACATAAATAACAATATATAATAATAATATCACTAAAATTCAGGATACCAATCCAGAGCTATGTTTGAAAACTCAATCAAGTCTCTTACACTATAAAGTTCGCTTTTATAACTGCAGTAAGCCTCATACAGTGATGAATCCTCGTTTGCGAGTTTTATCTTGTGTCATTGTTTGTTGGCAGTTTTAAATAATAATTGCCGTACAATAAACCCATAATATTAGGAAGATAAGACAGTCGATTCAGTGACTATAACAAATATAGTCAGTCATCTCGTTATCATAAATAGCTCACAAACAGTTTAGACTTTTTTGTACCAAATAAGTTTTATTTTTTGCTTCCTTTTTAGGAATGTTATTCATTGGAGATATAAATGTAAAGCTTATATTTAACCAATTATTTTGCTAATTTGACAAAATAGATGATTATAATAAATGATTAACAGTAGAAGAGGAAAAAATCGATGTTTAACGGAAAGGATCTAGATTCGCTGTTATACATAGGAATGCAATTTCACCGTAAGCTTCATCAGCAAACTTTCAGGCTTTTATTCGGGCCGCGTTAAGGATATAAGTACTCTCTTAACTCGAGTTTTTAACAGCAATTATATTCGGTTCTCAGCGTAACCGCGCTAGTAAAATTTTTCACTGTGTACTATTAAAGCCCCACTTGTAATTTAGTTATTGCGAAAATTCGTGTAAAGGTACCGTTTACATTCTCTGTATATTCAGAATATTAAAACCGACTTTTGCCTTCCAGTTTGGCGGTCCTTTTCACGACTTATTTCCTCGATTTATTTCAGCTTTAAAGCTTTTCGATTATTGCTTGAAATCAATGGAGGTTTACTCAACTTTACTTCAAATTTGTGTACCCAATGAGTTTTGTTATTTATTAAATTATTCATATTAACATTTGACAGTTTGAGAAATGAACGCTATTCAAATATAAGCTTGTCATTTATTATAAATAAATTCTAATTGATCGGAAATACATTAATGTCCCTTGTATTGTTTTAATAGATGTTTTGTATCGTGTATTAAATATTGTAAAACGTCTCTGAGTACATGTAGATTTTTTATATTAAAGTTTGAATTGTATAGCCTTCCAAATATTTCATTCGTTTCACTTCACTAGTTCAATTAGCTAATGAAACCTGCCGCATTTCGTCGGAAAGCGTCCTTTCCCGTTGGTGGGTATGGGTTATTTAAAAGAACGTGTCTCGTAGAAACACTCCACAGTCAATATCAATTAGGCTTTGATGAAATCAATTGAAATATAAATAAATGGAGAGGCTACCATAACACCGTAAAGTAAAAGTGCGTTCTGTTTTAAATGTAAAAATATTATAAAAATACTAATACTATATAAATAATAACTATATATAACTATAAATATAAATAATACTATTTAAAAATAATATAAGAATATCTAAGTCTCGATTAATTTGACTTTTTTTCCAGAAATTAGGAAATGAATTCTATTTATATTTAAGTTTATTGAATTTCTAAAATTATTTAACCGGAGTTCCTCCTTTCAAACTTTTCTGACCCTTTTTATAAACTAATTCACATTCTTTTCTCGCACTAGTTTTACACGATTTGAGTAGTGTTCCAAAATTATTTAACGCGTTATCTTTATCAGAACAACCTTCTCCTTATGAGTTATCAAACTAAAAATTTTATTTTTATTTTTATTTTGTATTTTTAGTTTATTATTTAGAAAAGTATCTCTATATAAGAATAATTATTAAACACGAGTTGTAGCAAATACTTTCTATTTTCATATGGCATTAAGAAACCATGAATCTCCAATACTTCAGCAGTTATAGATACATTAGCCATTAGTCAACTGCAAGTATGTATATAAAGTTAAATTTACATAAATATTCAGAAAATAGTACCTATACACTGATATATTTCACCTCTTACCTATATCCTACAAAAAAATATTTATATGCCAAAATACCATAAATTCTATTCTTTCTTGCACTGTATTTATCCCGACCATTTTTACACTTTTATATGACAAAGGAAGTAACAGGTTTTGTAGAAAGAAAGTTACAGCAAAGATTAACCTATACTAAATTATACTTTATTTGGTACATAAAATACTTAACAGATTGAGCGACGATCCTTTTTGGATTCTTTATTTTTTTTTATATGGATATTCCTACGCCTCACAGATCAGGAAACGATCAGTCTCAGAGACTTTCGAGTGATATGAACAACTTATAAAGATACTAAAATCATTCCGTCAGGGAAAAAAACTTTTGCGAAAATGTATAAAGTATTAAATATTTTCTTCAACTACTTATTGTGCAGAGACGAGCAAATGTAGCCAGCGCTCAATGTGTTAATATACATATAAATTCGCGTATATTTCGTATGGGATTTCGTTGCCAATTACATAAATGGTTCTAGAAACAACGTCGAGAGATCGACAAAAACAAAATACGATCGTGGCTCAGCATGCAATTTTTACCGAAAGGAGACATATCTCACAAGAAGAGAATCCTAATTTCATATTTTATTACTTATTGTTAGTAACAACCATAATATCATATTTCAAATTCCTTTCCTTCATCGTTTCATATCGTACTACCAGTTAAACTCTCCTTTATTGCTTTATCATTTGTCCTCCGCAGAATGATTTTTAATCTCTGTCCTTTTTCCAAGGCCGTTTAACATCCAACTGCATGCAATTTTAAAAGATCCAATTCCAGTCGTCCCATAGATGTGATCTAGCTCTTCTCGTGCAACATCTGCGATCGACTTTGCCTCTTTGCTAGCACAACGTGTCGTAAGTTTCCGTCCACCGGATAAAAGACGTCTGATGTACCGGAAGTTCATTATAAGGTAGGCGCACGCAGGTGTGGAATTGAGTTTACCGTACTATCGTAAAACTCGAATGCGCGGGAACGACTATTTCAGTAACAGTTTGTTGCTCGTAAATGCTACCTTTCTCGCTTAACGGCCAGCTTTACTTGAGCTTCATTCACGATTGATGAAGACTCGTACGAGCTTTCGTTTTACTTGGGTATCGGTAGTTAACGTCGGCGCATAGCAAATACGATTGTGAATAAAAAATAGACGAGATCTGTTTTCAAAGCGCAAAAATAGACTGTTAATCGTGAAGTATTTATAGCGTAATTGGTGTCGATGAATCATTGAGAAGTAGAGGAAAGAAGAAAAAATTATATAAGAGAGATTATATTAATATTGATATTAAATAAATATAAGATACACCAATACCTTGCTTTGCGTCGTTTCGTTTTGCATTTTTTCGAAGTTGCGTCGCTGCTTAATTAGTACTAATTGTGCGTCGTTAGATTTTCGAGGTTGCGTTGTTTTGGGTCCGAGTCTTTAATTTTTTTTTTGAAATTTTCTTTTTTTTTCTGAAAGATGGCACCACTTTTGTTTCTAATTGCGCCATGCCATCAAAACTCGGGGATTCCCTTTCTAACTGAAAATCAACGCAATTTTAATACAGTTTTATTTTCACTTTGTTTTGCTAATTTTAGATTTCAGTTTCAATTATGTAGTGTGTTGTGCTTTTTTTAAAAGAGAATAATAAATTTTTACGGGTTGTTTCTGGTTACAAAAAAGGTAAATATTTTTCCAATTTATTTATTGGCAGAGTTTCTTTATTATCATCTTTACATGGTTTGCTATAGAAAATCTTAATTCACTTTGCGTCGTGTTTTTTTGGAACGTAACCCCGACGCAAAGTGAGGTATTGGTGTATATAATAAAAAATTATATATCTGTAAAAAATGTCGTCAGCCTTTTTCGAAAAAAGAAAGGAAAGAATAGAAATACAGAATTGTTTCAGTCGTTAGTAAACAAAGAATTCGTTAATTCTCTCATCGTAAATTCAGAGAAATAATATTAATATAATCTAAATATCAATTAAATTTGCACTCCGAATAATTTTTACTATGAATGTATCATATACCAGATAATACAATTTCTAAAATTGTGTGAATGCACATCTGTGGAAAATTGCTTCGTCATTAAAAAAGAGGCGTATAGATTTTGAAACTGTTTTACAACTTAATAAAACATAAAAATACGCTGGGTTTCCCTGACCTTCTACTACAATGTCGCCGTTACGGTGACAACGGAGTGCAAAGTGTTAAATAGACTGGCAATTGCCAAAATACATATTAAATTTACACATGGAAATTTAATTTCTAAGTCTAACGCTACTAACGTCTAGATATTTGGAATTATAAAATAATCATCAGAATCATCTATTTGTTCCTCCAGGGGGCCTGGGGAATTCAGATGTTTCGGAATCCACCGGGTATGGGCCTTACGACCCCAGAGCCCCGAGTTAGTGTGCTTCGCAGGTCCTGGAAGGACCTGACAAGACGAGACCTGGCGATCTTGAGATGATCGAGCAATATGCGTGCTCCTTCAGGTTTCGCCAATAAGCGGATAGAAATTGACCCCAAAGATGAACTGAGTCTATGATAAATGAGTATATTTATATCCTGGGGATCATAATTATCATGCCTCTTTCTGGAAAATTGTCGCACAAACATTTCTAGGTTTTTCCATAGCACTTTCTTCAATCGTAGTTTCGAACGTAATCGCTAGAATGTGAAAATAAGGGCGAACTGTTGCGTATGCCCATAGTTTGCGAGGAAGCACAGTCTCATTTCCTTATTGCATGCAAACTTGGTAGAAACATCCATTTGTATTGTTTTAAATGAAGTAACTTTCGTTATAAATTCTGTGTTGGAGAAACTCCCTCGTTATGGTTGAACAAATGGTACTAATTTCATTTTCTGCCCTTTCATTAGTCACATTGATGAGTTAAAAAGAATTGCATTTTCCGGCGTAATAATTAGCGGGAAAACAAGCTCAGAAATTAGTGAAATAACCATTACATTAATTTCGTTGGAAGGGTTCTTCGTAATCAGTGTAATTTCTTTGAAGATAAATGACACCGACATAATGACTTACATGTACAGTCTGCTTCAGAAAGTTTCGTCATGATCCTGCTAATGTGATTTTCTTCTGAATTGATGAACATTTGTAGAAAAATATTTGTCGTGGCATACTTTTTGACGTTGAAATTTAAGATCTATGTTAGCCGTTCTGCCTGTTTTCTTGATAGTAATATAGCCCATATCCAATCCGTAATATCTTCCAAAATTTAATTTCCGCGACTAGCAAAACACGATAAATTAAATACAACGTGACCTTGAATTTCGTAATCAAACATGATTTTTGTACAAACGTTCATCGGTCTAAAGGTTGTCAGTATAGAGTGATACAAGAAGAGTTCTTATAAAACTTTTTCAAACTTGCTATTTTCTAACCATTAAATTAATTAGAGAATTTCTTTCGATCGATTGGCAACATTCTTGTGTTGAATTTCAATTTAGTTCCAGATTTCACATAATCTCAGCTTCCTAAATGCATCAGTTGCTTCCATTTCCTTAACACTTTAGTGACCGGTAGCCTATTAATAGGCTTTTCGGGCCCAACGCTTTTGGACTTTTAACATATTAATCGGTTGTCACGGCAATTAATAAACTCTTATTTATCATTGCGGTTTACTGTACCGAGGCGTCAGTGACGAGAATTTATAATTTTCGTAGAGATATCAGTATCAGAGAAGTATTTGCGACTAAGTGACTGGTCAGAAATGGGTAGGATGTTAAAAAATTTCCAGTCGGTAAAGTGTTAAATTATCAAAATACACATCAATTTTTTATAAGTCGCTACAAGAACTCATATATCCGATAAAAAGAGACATTATAACAGACATTAATAAATAACAACACACATTATATCATCGAATTCCATCACATAACATCACTGTCCAAATAGTTTGAAAATCGTCATACCCTTGCAAAAATCTCATGTAAATGTTTAGAAAAACTGGCAGTTCCATCCAAACACAATTTAGCATTAACTTAGACATTTGTCATCGATAATCGACATGGCAGACAACGTGTTAAGACTGCTATCGACAGACATTTCTGTCATGCGGGAGTATGGGGTGGCAGTGGGGATATCCTATTCGTGGTCTATTATTCGATTCGACTGTACTGCACCAACTCGTTTCACTCGTGGATGCCGAAATAACATCGTCAGCCTCGATTACGTTTACGGCCCGAGGCTCTTTCGGCCTGGTCACAGCTCGGGGGATAGAGCAGAGTATTTTGGATCAGTGCTTTGGAACGTCAAATCGAGGGGTGGATATTCAGAGGTGACTCATCGGAGAACCCCCGCGAAACGTCCGAAAGTTTCTTCCTTCGTTGAATTTCTTGAGGGGTGTGAGTCACCGATGTTGATCGGAATACGATACTTGGATTGATATTTTCTAGGGTAAGATATTTTTTGGCGACTTTCCATGTTATGATCGACCATGTCTGGCACTTACTTCTGGATTTGTCGTTTAAGATTTGGCTGAATTCGCAGGTTGATGTAAGTCAGTGTAACTTCGACGGTGAAGTGTTTTACTAGCTTTTTTTTATAGATTAATACTAGATCTGCCAGGGGGGTCAAAATGATTTGAATTTTTTTTAAATCTTTCCGAAATTTTTGGGTCTGTACCGTGCGTAATTTTCCACATCTATTTTGTAAAACGTGAGAGATTAAGTGAATTTAGTTTCTTATATATTTCGTTCTGTTTCTTGTGAAGTATTTATATAGTATTTTTACTGAATTAATAGTCGGTAGTTTTGGTGTTAATATTAAGTATACGGAAGCCGATAAATTGACGGATTTTTACCTTTTTAAAAATGCCTTCCAAACTTATAGAGACACTGGTGCATGTCTGGTGATGTAATCCCTTTATTTCCAAAGTCCTTATTGAATATATTGCAGTTTAACAGATTTTGCGTCTGTAAATCTTGTGTTAAAATTTCACTTTACTGTCATTTGAATAGGTTTGAAATTTAACGTTTGCAAATTTTTTTGTGTGTAATTGGATGTATATATTGTATTAGAGGCCGTTTTGTTTATTTGAGAGAGAGAGAAAGTGGAGAATTGTGAGGGTGTAAAAAAACATGTAGATAGATTGTGTTGGATCTAGATGACCTTACTTAAAAAATTATTGCAATCTCCTTTCATAGATTTTTGATTAATATTGATGTGATATCTTAACTGGTACAATATTAATTAAAATTCTATGAAAATAGATTGCAAAAACTTGTCAAATAAAACTGTCGATTGCTAGACCCAACACAGTCTATCTGTAACGTTCTATGCCTCTGAAAGAATGTCAATGATGTTAAATAAAAATTGTAATGATTGTAATAAAGTATAATGAACTTTCAGTACAAAGGGATCAATTCAAGCGATGTCTTTGTTTAGTATCGCTGGTAAGTATTTTGTATTTTAAGTAATACAAAATTCGTATCTTGCGTGCAGTCCTAAACAATAAACTTCCTTTTCCTATTGAATGAAGGAAGAACAAGCGCTAATGACATCGTTGCATGTCAAGGGAGAATCCTAGCAACTACGAGTTAGAGAAATGGTTACTTCAATTGCACTTTGTGGATTTACTAAATGGATTCTTAAAACACTTTAGACAAATGAATTTTTTCGTAATAAAAAACTAAACGTAGAACAAGATGTATATCCTGAAAAGTAATCTATAGTTCTTAATGTTATATTCTATAGCATTCTATTGCTTATTGTATCAGCATTTCTAAAAATTTAAACACTTCTAATCTTTACATTAATCCGAGTAATAGTTTCACTGTGCACTGGACATTTAAAAAATTACTCTTCATAAATGTTGAAAAATAATGATTAATCAAATAGAAGCAATCTATTTGTAACTGGTGTCTCAGCCGATTTTAAGTTCGAAAAATTTTCTGAACTACTGACTGTTCGACATAGTATTTTTCTATGAAGGTGTAGTAACGGCTGTGAGAAAGAATAGCAAGAAAATCAAGCCAAAATCAGCTGAGACACTCTGTATAATTTAATACCAAAAAGGAGAAATAATTACATATCAGTTTTAATCTACAAAAACAAAATACTTCAGGCACATAAAAAACATGATTGTTATCGTCCTATTCCCCGATCACGAAACACAATTCAATTTTAATTTTCCTACATAAAATTCTTAGCATTTAACACTGGATCTACAAAAATTATAAAACTAACAGGTTCTTACTGTTTTCTAAAAATTGATCAAACAAAGAAAATCAAAACATGTAAAAATCTCATGTGTATCTTACAATACACAAATCACTAAACTGGTCATCTTTTTTGCCACTTAACACTAGATTTACTGACGCGAAATTTATTATATTTAAATATGTATCTTAAAGCAAGGAAAATTAAGACGTGGAAAAGACGATAGATTCGGTAATTTATGTTTCTGGACTGAATTTTTGGAAAAAGTGTGTACCAGTAATTTTCACTGGCTTGGTAGTTCTAGTGTTAACTCCTCTTTTTTTTTTATCAAACTACTTATTTAATATATTCAAGTATAACACATTTAACCCCAGCAGAACAAGTAATAAACTCCGACTTACTATTCTTACATACAATGTTCCATATCCTCATTTTCATCTCAACCCTTGAAGATTTCCCTAAGACTTCAAAGGTCTCGCAATACGTCCAAACAAATTCTCCCTTTGCGATTTTCGAATGCACACAATTTTCGATTCGCCTTTCTCTTCCAAGTCCTCGAGGCGTTTCTTCTTCCATATATGTCGCTTATAAAATTTTTCTTTTGCTCTTTTCCACCAGCGGGATATCGCTCGTATGCTATGGCTCGCTCGAGCCCGTTCTATCGATCGAACGTGGAGAAGCTCGGAGGAAGAGGCGGAAAGAAACATTCCAGCAGCTGCATTTCGTGTTGCAATGTTACGGAAGCACGTGCGCGGAATGATTTCGAAACGTTTTGCCGTTTCTTCTTACCCCGAATGGAGCATCTAGGCGTGTATGCTCGTCCGGGGATTTCGAAGGAGGGGAATTTCGTGGAATAATAACGAGATGCAATGTTCCAGAGAATCGATATGAAATTTTCTAGAACGGCACGATGGGACTGGCAGATTTACATTGCTATTTTGATGCATTGATGTTTATAGTATACCAGACACACGACTATTTACAATTCATTTACTCACGATTACATCGATTCATTTACAATGATACTTCCGTTTGTTTTTTGTGATTATTCGTAAGAAATGGAATTTGAGACTAGTTTTACGGGCGTTGAATGGATTATACTTACTGTTAGCATTAAAACTTCCAACAAGTCCAAATAACTTGTTCCAATTTTTTTCTAAAAATTTTCGAAGTTCATTGGTGAGAAATAGAGCAGTTATTCTATGTTGATATTATAAAATGCAGATTATCGACTGGATCATTTTTTATACCTCTTAACATCCCCTTTTTCAAATTACTTATTTAACACTACTTCTAACAAGAGGTGTTAAAAGACACCTTTCAAATTTTAATTTTAATTATTCTCTAAGTTGAATCATTTCTCCCTAATTAATTTTTTGACTTTTCTTTCAATAGTTGTTAAATTAATTCAGTGATATCATTTTCCAGCAGCACATCCAAGATCTAAAAATATGCACATGGCATAGTTATTTATACCATGAGGTGTCCTTTGATACTTTAAGAGTTTCATGACGGCGCTTAATTTGAAACCATTTTACATAAAAATATTAACACCATTTTGCAGCATCATATCAATCATAATCAGATAAGAGGATCCCGATTTCAGTTGTAACGGGAAATACAGGAGTTGCAACATAACTTTGACATTCGCTCATTTCCAGCCATGTTACATTTTAGTGTACACCGCTGCAGTGACTTTACAACTAATTGTACACCACTGCTAGAATTTGCAAGCTGATTAAATAATCTCTAATAAATACACATCAATGTATCAATAAATATATTCCTCAAATTATCTACATTTAACTGATAATTTGAAATCTCAACAGTTTTGGCAATTATTTGCATTCATACGAAAAGGTGTCAAAATCGTGGTAGAAATAGTGTTAATATATTGAAATATATTACATTTAGTGTCGGCTGTTCTAGTGTTAACTGTATAAAGAAAGTACATACTGCAAAAAAAGTGGGGTTAACCAGCAAAGATGATGATGAATTATAATACTAAAAATTTGTCGCATATTTACGGAAACCAACTGCAACCTAGTGGAAATTATGTATAGAAAGCTAGCTACCGATAAGGGTTAATATCCATTAATATATTTAAAATGTGCGTGCCATGTTTTGCAGAATTACACGACGTAAATTAAAAATGACATTTTTACGGTCACAAGGGGTTGTATTCGCAAAGGCTGCAATCCATTTTCAACTGAAGTTCAGTGACCCGTCGAGATGCAGAACTCGGGGGCTTTCCTTGAAATTATTAACTTTATGGCAGCGTGCGTGCTCGCGACAGCCTAAACACAGTGCGGTTTGAGTGTTAACGTGACGAAATTGCCGTACCTACTGGTTTCGCGAAAAGGCCGACTTCGTTGAACCTGCCGAACTAAAAATAGTTGAAACGATAAAACTCAGAGAACCCTTCTCTCTCTCTCTCTCTTTACCCCTCTCTGCTCTCTTTCAGTCTGTTTTTCTCCGGCTTTGTTTTTGTTATTCATTTATTACAGGCATAAAAGTAATTATTCTACACTTTGCTGTCGGATGTCAGGTGCACATCACGCGAGAGTGCAGGTAGAAAAGCATTGACTGCACGACGCTGGTTATTTCGTTTTTATGTTAGTTTGTTATCGCAAACGGTAATAATCGATCGGAACGTATAGATAACTCTTCCCGCTGGTTTACTTTCTAGAAATTGCGATGGGAATAACACTTTTTTGCAATAATGCAAGCAATTACGCTAGTATTGTATTTTATTCGTGAAGAGAGTTATTGCGATTAATTATAGCGATGGATAAAAATACTGGAATTTATATTTTTTATTTAAGGCATGCTATTGTTGACATTGTTTGAAGTGATTTGTAATACTGGAAAAGGTAAAATAATGTTTGTGGAGATGCTAATTGTAAAATTGGCTGCTTCATGTGGAGGGAATTGTAAATAATATGAAGCTTCAGACATTGTAAACATTTACAGTCATGAATTTCCATGTATAGTCGATATTAAGACCGCAATGTAAAATGATTAACATGCCTTTGGATATTTAATTACTTATATATTTAATATTCTTACCATCTAACGTTTTGGTCTTTAACCCTTTGCACTACGATTTGTTTCGTGATTGCCTTCGTTATAATTCAGAATTTAATTGCTAAAATAAAAAGTGATCAGTGATTTTTGATATGCCGGATAATTTAAGGTAATATTAATATTAGAAAAATCATATTATCCCGTCGCATTTCATTAATAAAAATAGGTTTTCGAAAACTTCAAAATTTCCTATCCCATTTGCTTGATCGCGAGTGTCACTCGTTATTGTAAGGTAAGGGGTTAAAAAGAGGGTTGGTCGAACGAAATACACTTCTCATTAACATATTAACACATCATTTTTTACGTACTAGCGACTAACTAACATTAATTAATAATAAAACAATAGTCGGCCTAAGAACTTGTAATTCAGAATAACAACCACATTAAACCATTGGAATCTTTTACTTCATTTAACAAACTTTTAACGCCACATATTTCAACAATTGATTTAATACATTTTGAAATGTCAAATAAGCATACATAGATACATATAATAATACGTGGATATCAAAGAAATTACACAGTCAACATACTTAACCAATTCAATCGCTTGCAATCTGTAACATAGAGGTAAAAATTGAAGAATAAATAGCATTAGAAATTTCAAGGACATTTATCAAAAATTGAGATCAAGCCATCGTCACCACCTTGGGGTGTCTAGTGGTAAATAACAATACTTATTTCTTTTTATATTATATCACGATTCCGACATTTTTTAGCTACTCTGATAATAGTATCCGGCAAACAGTCTACAATTCCCTTGGTTTTCGATTCCTGCCTCAATTTCGTGTCCGGAGGGAATATGAAATTTATTTTTCTCCCTTCTGATTCCACGGCCTCCGGGAAGAAAGAGGGGTATTCTTTGTTCGCTTATTCCACGCGTCGTCGAGTGCATTGGTAACTAAGGAAATTGATTTATCGGTCCCCGATCACTTTTCGACCACTGAGTGTGCTACGTCGTCTGGAATAACGTATGTTTTTCTACGTTTTTCGTTGAAAAAGTACAGAGTTTGCAGTTACGCGTAAAAATATGTGGTGAAAAAATATTGACCCTTGCGATCGTTCTTCACATATTCCTTCCTTTGTCACGAAAATAGCTTATAATATCTTCTTTATAAATGGAATTAAGAATGGGAAAACAGTAGTTCTTATAATCTCTGTGAAATAATTTGAATATTCTATTTAGAGAAAATAAACGGATTTGGTTAAGAACAATCAAACACAATGAAAGGTGCCAAAGAGATGAAAGAAACGAATTTTATTGGAAAAACTAACAGTTCCGCTGTTTATTTTGAAAGTGGTAGAACTCACTGCACCGAAATGAAAAATAATAATTTTTCAATGACTTCGGAACATTATTTATACAGAGAAGGATACAAGTATACAGGATACCAAGGATAAGTAAATCTTGCAAATCAATATTATTAAATACGTCATAAAGCAAACATTAAATAAGCCTTACTTCGATTTAAAAAGAAAGTAATCTATATCATTTTCAAAATAATCGGCGTGGTTGAACATGCTGAACCGACGTACTATTTTTTAATAACAAAGATGAGCAGATAGCTAAGTAATATTTTTACCGTAAAACTGTTGATAAAATGTTCAATGCAGGAATATCTTGCCCTTAGAATTTTCAAGGAAAAAGTAAAATTTTGCACAGCTGTTGAGTTTTAGCTGAATAATAAAAACGAGAGAAAGAAATGAATGAGCCGGAGCCATAAGGGATATATAAACCTTATACAGGGTGCGGCGGAATAACATGTTTAAGCGGAAATGAGGTTCTTCTATATGAAAAAGCAAGAACAAAATATAGAATACAATTTTTTAATTCAACGTTGATTGCAACCCGCATTTTCCTACTAAAGTAGAGGTCTAATAATATGGTATGCAATTTTTTCATTTAGGACTTAGTTTTTGAGAAAATCGAATTTGAGAATTGAAATTACAAATGCATCATTTAGGTAAATACATTTGTACAACTTATATTAAGCAGCTAAATCCTCAGTTAGAGAATTTTAAAAGATATATATTTTTCGTTTTCTAGTTACTGAGTTATCCCAAGAAATTCAATTACAACCCTTAATTTTGAGAGGTAGTTTCAGCATATCGATGAGTACGGTAGTCAGTATGAAAAAAAAATGAATATCCCATATATTTTAAGGAACTATGTATATCTCTCATAAGATTTATAAAATTTAGCGTGTACGAATTCAATATATTTTGTTGGCGCAGCGAGGTTATTCAGTATAAAAAGTAGTGTTTATTAATGAATGTAATATTATAATACATTGGTGATATATACGACTAAGATTAACTAAATATTAAACGATTACTTATAACACCAAATACAACGCATGTAAGGCGAACATGGCGCACACCGGATGAGACCCAACGGTAGTAGAGGGCGTAAGAATTATAACACAGTTACATATGTATTTCATTTTGAGTTTTAATAACAAACGTAAGCGGTAGATTTTGAATCTTAATTTTGGATCACCAGGATTATAATAAATTTCATAGTAGGATTTTTATTATAAATATACTTAAAAATAGTCTGTACAAGTCGAAACGTAGATACAATGTAAAATATAGAGTACGTACTGTTCTGACACGCACACGCACACTGCAAATAATATGAAAATATAAACTATAATACAAAATCCGTTTAGTCACGTCTAATTGTTCATCTATTCGTCTAGTGTATCTATGCGTATATCGTCTATAAGTCTCTTCGTCTAATCGTTTATAACTCTATTCGTCTAGTCTGTAAGTCTATTTTTCTATACGTCTATCTATTCTCTAACTCATCTACCGTCAAACTCATCTACTAGATCATTCTCGTGGGATTTATAAAATCCCCACATATATGAGATAGAAATTCACCGAAAAATATTCGTGACGAGGTCCAGCATTTTTATGAATAGATCCTCCATTTTAAGAAATCCGGTTTTGAAAAATACAATTTTTCTATAATATATCATCGTTAAAGATGAAGCATCGGTCGAAATAGATGTTCGATCCCAAAGCTCAGCAGAGTGCAAAAGTATAAGTTAGTCAACGCACTTCTTCGATAGCTACTTCATCTTTAAGGATATATCACATATCTACAAAAATATTGAATTTTTCAAAATGCGATTTCTCAAAAGTTTGAGTCCATCTGCAAAAACGCCTTACTTTCAGCACTTAAGAACCTCATAAAAGTCCCAATGTCTACGAGAGTTCTCTTTGTAAGTTTTAAATGAAAATCTTTTGCGATATTTTATTCATATCTTTTCATAACGAATCACATCGTGCTCGCTTTTATATATTATTCCGCTTCACACTGCAATCGCATCCATTTTTTTTTAAATTTCAAAATAAAGATTCAACCTATGAACAAAACATATTATCATTTGCTGTATGTATACATAAACAAATTATAAAAAACTATGGTCCCTGTGAATGGTTGGTTTAATAAATAATATATTTTACAAAATTCTTATTACTTTACTTGTATCACACATGACCATCACATAACATATCATCAACGTTGTTAAGACAACACAATAAATATAGTTCATGCTACACACATTCTCTTTCTTATCTATTACTACATTCATTCATATTAATAAAAATCAATGATGTACACAATCTCTAATGACTTTTAAAAGATAATGGGATCCTACATAAACTAACTAGAAGAAGTTATTCTTCCTAATTAAATTTTGCGATCGTTTTTATTTTCATAAACCGAACAAAAGAAACAGATCATTCCATCACTTTGTTTAAGTCTCCATCATTAGCCAAAACGGAATAATTAATCAAAGAATAAGATAAAATCAATTTCATTTGATTGAAAAAAAATTAGAAAAATTTTGACATCAAAGCAATTAAGTATATGCCATATACACATTCGTGAAAGAGTTGAACAATTCGGAGTAACTTATAACAAAATGCCTGGAAAAAAAAAGAATATATTGAAGTATCGAACAATATAAACTAACAGAAACTCGCTTTGACAGCATTCGATGTAGCAAATACGTTACCGTTGCGCTTTAACGTCAGAGTTACGAGAGACAAGCAGGAAATCAGGATTTCTGAGACCGCAAAACGAAAATCCAAACATTTGTGCTTCGTGAAGCGGTATTGCGGTGTAGACATTTCGATAGAAAATCAATTTCCGGCCAGAGCTCACCTAGTATCGCACATAATGCTGTCCCTGTGGTTTTCATTGTTCCTTTGTTTTCAGTGGAACCGATCGTCACGAAAACTGGAGCGACAGCTAAAAGTTTTTCATGTCCGACTTGTAATAAATTATTTGCAATAATACACATTACGCTTGCGAAATTTCGTCAAGTAACTCGAAATAATTTCTGACAATGGATTACGTGATTTTATAAAAATGATTTTCTCGATAAAATAATTATTGGTTTATACAAAAGTGTCAATTATTCATGAAATTTCAAGGGAAGTAGGGAGGGAATTTTTATTGAATAAAGTAGATTATGTAATTATCAAAAATCAACTTTATTTTAGCATATTGGCAGTCTCGATATATTTCGGGCATTAAGCAATAATATTATTCAGAAGTATTTTAATATTTACAGTATAAATGAGAGAAGATATACGCAGATGTGTTCATTATCTATGATTTGGAAAGAATTGTTTCCTTTTACTATTTGCATACTGTCATTTTATAAAAGATTGCAATACAATGTGGATATTGAACAAATTGTTTTAAGTTATTTCATGGAATTTAATATAGGATGTTCCGATACTTTTTCTTATTTAAAAAATATTTATAAATAAAACAGCATAACGTTGTAATTAATCTTCAATTGTGGGTGTCATGTCGTTTGCATTTAGTTATTTTTTTTTAAAGCAGCAACTTTATTTTACGATTGGTTAATCGTAATCAGTGTTCGATAAATATAACATGCGATATTAAGTCAGTATAATTTGTATTTCTTTCGCATTAAAAGATAGAATGAATCTCGGAAGGTACATTATTTCAGGTTATCAGTGTCTTCTTTTTGAAGATCTTTGAACCTCCTCAGACTGCAAACCGGTTTTTAAATTAGTCCTTTGAATCTGCCTGATGCTGCTCGTTCAGAAGCAACTTATTTCTTTCTTCTCGACTTTCTCTGCAGCTTAGTAGTGATAAATTACTGCAATATTGTATCTCAGGTGCACGCTGTATTATTTCAGTAAAATGAAATTTGCGAATTTGAGATACTCTGCAGAGACACAATATGTGTAGAAGTACCGAAACTCGGCACTATTATCACGTTTTTATTTAATGTATTGATTGTAAAAGCATTTAAAAAAAGTTAGGCAACATAAAAATGCTAAACTTCGAAATGGAAATACAGATAGCCCTCCTACAACACGGTTTCGCTATAACACGATTTATGAATTGCGGAAACCCTTCTACAACACGGCATCCTATAACACGGTTTCGCTGTAACATGATAAGAAAATTGCAAAAACCTTTATACAACACTGTACTTCTATAGCCGCGGCGTGGCTTGCCGTCTTAAAGATACAGTGCGGCGCAAACTATTTTGATTTCATCTCCGTGGTTTGAAAACAAAAGTATTTCACGCTGCTGATCGGCAGTCTGCGTCGAGCTACGGTATGTCAAAGAATAAATTTTTCGTCTTTAAGATATTAAAGAGAAATTAACATTGGCTCGGTACGAACCAGAAAGCAAAGTAAAATTGCAGATGTTTTAAAAAGGAAAGAAGACACAAAAACTTTAAATGAAGAAAAAAGTTCCGAAATTGAATGCGATATCATTCGACTAAAAAAACGTTCTCGATTGATTCTACTGATTGTGAGCAGTGACGATGAAGAAATCTATTAAATCATAGTTGCAATAAATTAATTTATATTTTTTGCATGTATATTTTTAATAAAAATTAAGTTGTTTATGTAGAATTTGAAGAAAAATTGTTTTTAATAAGTTTTCGGAACGTAACCCCTTTTTGTACTGCCTCTGGGTCTCATACAACACGGCATTTTTTAGGAACTTATCTACCGTGTTATAGGAGGGTTACCTGTATTCTTTCAAAAGATTCTTCATTTTTCGTAGTATCATAAATACACGTAGATGTGCGGAATTATATATTAAAAGTTATTCCAGATTATATAAAAGATGTCTTCTCTTGACTTGGAAATAGTAAGCTTGGCAATTAATATAGATTATTATTTATTTGTAGACAAATTAAAAGAGAAGCTGAATAAACTGCTGAGAGCAGACATTGCTGATGAAAGTTGTAATGAAAATGTAAAATCGTTTCTTGTCATGAAAATGAAGCCACAATTGTCTGCACTGATTGTAAAATATACATATGTTTGCGGGAAATATTAGTGAAAAAGAAATTAGTCTTTAGAAATTCTTCTTTAAGAGAAAAGCTTGAAAGCTTTCTTTTTACGTAATGCTTTCAGTAATTGATTAAATCGCATTTTTTACAGATAAAGTAGCAATAAGTTTAAATGATAGGTTGACAGAAATGAGTGCTATCAGTTCTTATTGTTAGTATTTCAAAATATTTAAAACGTTTAACACTAGAACGACGGGCGTTAAATCTATGACATTTAAATGTATTAAATAAGTACTTTAAAAAAAGGGTAATCAAGAGGTAAAAAATATGATCGGTTCGAAGATCTATGTTTTATAAGATCAGCTTAGAATTTCTAGTCTAGGACTCTCCTATAAACTTAGGGAATTATTGGAAAAAATTGTGAATAAGTCATTTTGACTTCCTCAGTCGTTCTAGTGTTAAAAGAGGAAAAACATGTTATAAGATAAAATTGTATGATGTTTGACGTCTGTTTTGGCCAGTTTGAAGTACATTTGAAAGAACAAATTGAAATTCACAAGCGGTTTTAGAATGCCAATGCTATTTTATTCGAAACTGAATAGTACTTTATCTGAAAAGAAAAACTCGAAAGAGAAAGGGAAACAGAGTAACTGTACCCAGAGGATACAGAATGTTCTCTTTTATTTCGTTGGACTTCCAGAGAATGGACATTGAAATCGCAGATCACGAAATGCTACATTGTACATGAATTTGTAAAAGAAATCGCCAACGAATGAGTCTCGTTTTTGATGAAATTCAATGTAAAAATCCACCAAATGAACAATTGTTTTGACGTCTGAAAGGTACACGCATGTGTGAATATGTGCACCATGTAAAACTACTAAATTTCCTGTCTCTTGTCTATTTCGATTTCGTCGATAGCAATTTAATTTGCCGATAGATTCGTGATTGCACAGTCGAGCGTGTGATTAAAAATCGGAGAGACGAACGACGTTATTACCAGTATGTATCTCTGCAGCAATTTAGTTAACTTCTTCCGACCGTTGTTTTTCTCGCGGGATATAACTCTACAAATACAATAAAAAATGTTTATTGCTATACGTATACATATATACACTTGTATGAACACACTTTTAAACGATTGACTCGTTACAGAGAATTTTTAAATCCTTTCAAACCTTGTTTAAAATCGTATTGGCTTATAAATGTCACTAGTGAATGTTATTACGTTGTAATTGAACTCTTTAAAAATGAGTAAAACTGATAATAATGTGATGTATAATAATTAGCAAAGAATTCAAGATTGAATGTAATTTGCAAATGAAAATATTTTTAAGCACCAGAATCTAACCGAAAGTAACTTCGCTGAATAATCAATTTTGCAACTTTACTATTTTCACTCAGAAAATTTCTTTTATCGAAGTTAATATAATAATCAATATAATAATTGAACGAAGTTTTTTAAAGGGAAACAGTTAATTTTTCTTCTTTCATTGCTCTTTTAACGCTTTCATTTTCCAAGATCTTTGTGTATAATTTCGTTGTTCCAGTTCTCCGTTATTCCATTATCTCAGAAACAATTTTCTCGCAAATGCGTTTCTCTGTATTCGTGCTTTCCAATGAAACACGTTTTTCCTTGTAAATTCATATCAGTTATATCCTGAAACGTAGAGATTTTCTCTTCAGTCGACATCAATTTCGTCTTCTCAGTTCGTCTACAGTTTAGTTTCAATTGACTTGCAAAATAGCTATATATTTCCTTTAAAGCGTCCAATCTGTGATTTCAAAAAATAACCAATTATTTCATAAATTATCTAATTTGCTGAAAGTCATAAAAATATGCATTTTAAGGATTAAATTGTTTGAAAAGTAACAATATATAATTATTTTATTTTACCATTTAACTAGTTACTTTGTAAAATAACGAGGGTTGCCTGTAATAATAAAAACTCTTTTTGCAATAAATACAAGTGACAAATACGTAGATAAGAAAAACTTGTTTTAAACCAATACAACAGTAATGGAGCACTTAAAGACTACAGACTAAACTAGAAATAAGTAAAAAGGAAAAATTAATTTAAAAAAACCTTAACTGTAGGCAGCAGTAAAATAAACTTTCTTATTATACCGGGAATGTACGATGTAATGGCCGTTTACGGCGATACAAGGTTGCTATATTCGCACCGGTGCATCTCATACATGTGCAGTTTCTCGGAATTTATTTTAGCACATGCTGCATTTCATAAACGCACTTCTTAAACTCACAATTTGTCACACCAATGCAATTGACTGCCATTTCATTCTCACAAAGTTCCTCATACTTTCGATTTTATAAGATTTTTCAATAAATAACAAAATACATACTCGTGACCTTTACTGCACCGTCTCCTTATTTCTCTCCAAGAATGCGCAACAATAATAAGACTTACAGTTTCTGTCTCTCCTTAACACGTTGAACGCCACCGATATTTTGCTCATTTCATCATTTCTACTAAAATAAAATTTTTTCTATTAAAATCATATCTTTATAAAACAGAAACTTCAAAGACACTGATAAATAGATATTCCGCAGAT
Source organism: Cerceris rybyensis (assembly GCA_910591515.1). Classification (NCBI taxonomy): domain Eukaryota; kingdom Metazoa; phylum Arthropoda; class Insecta; order Hymenoptera; family Crabronidae; genus Cerceris; species Cerceris rybyensis. Next base: position 14,585,155 of record OU342795.1, read on the forward strand.
CTTTATAGTTTTAACTTCAACATTTTAATGTTCAACATGTTAGAAAAATTTCATAAATATTACAATCTAAAAATTACATAACATTTCATTGAATTCAATAGCACTGGTCACTGATGACCTCCATGAATGTCAACGTGTTAAAAGCTAATTTAAAAAACAGAAGAACAATAAATATGCAGAAAATGACACTTATCTCGAAAGATTCACCGTTCCTGAAATATTTGAACCAGCACACGTAGAATATTGCCCTCCGTAAATTCCGGTAGCAAGTAGTTTCCGTATAGATTGCAGAATGATCGAAATTATCGGGGACAGTGCAATACGCTGGAATTCTCCACGTGAGTGGCTACCCATTGCCTCTGCACCTATTACCCCATGGTACACATGTACCGTGCGGCTCCACGGCCGTGTCACCTAGGAGGTAAGCCTGTTTTGGCAGAGCCTGATTCGCCAGGCGTCAAGCGTCATGCCTCTTGTCACATGTACACGAAGGCACTTGACGTTCTACCTCGCGATTCGTTAAAAGAGCTACACATACAAATCGAACTAAAAGACGAAAAGAGAGAACGCTGCAGATCGAAGCAAGGGAGACAACGCGATTTGGGTGGCGACAGTGAGGACATCGGCGTAGGCACCAGATTTCTAACATCTCTATAGTGAAAACAGAATAAACTCCGGCAGAATTACCCCCACCACATGGGGAGATTCTCCTTGATGAAACGAAGCGCGCGACGAGACAACAATGTAATACAATGTCTCGCTCCTCCAGACAAACTAATAAGAATATTTGAATGCTACGACTTTGTCGGGTGCTTCCTTTAAGAGGCTGAGCGAGTGGACTCCAAGAAACAAAATGGTACGAATAGGCGGTTGAAAACGAGAAGCTCCGCCGCCCAGGTGACACGGCTGTGGAGCCGCACGATATGTATCTAGAAATACAATCTCGAGAGTGAGCGGTTAGTTGACAATTCCATTACCGTCGCCCGTACACCTGTGGTCACCCCTGGCCGCAGAAAGTAGACGAGTACCGGAGTGCCGATTCGTCTCGATAGTAGATCCCCGTATAAACTCCCCGTTATTCGATGCACGATCACTTATCGCCCACGGATCGTAATGGCATTTCTATCGACTCCCGAATGAAAGCTCGACGCCAAGCTGTAAACTTTTATCATGAGATTATTTCGATCTAACGTTTAAAATACAACCCTTTCGTTATGAACCCCATATGTTACAATTTCTTCTGTGACTATGCGCGCAATAAGTGGGAATTAAATTTTGAAATTAAATATCTCGATGATTTTTGATATTTTCTATGATGAAACGCAATGTTAACACTTACCGAACCGGTTGAATCTGTTCTGCGTTTCTCGGTTTCCGGGTACTGTTTAGGAGAATTAAATAAACATGTATGTATGGTTTTAAAGCGTTGTAGTTTTATTAAATTTTCATCATTTTTTTATAACATTTTACAAAGTTATTTATTAACGTGTATAGAATTTTTTACGAATAGGATATATTTTTAAACATTTAAAACGTACATGTACGAGGCTCGTCCTAGGAAGTCACGAAGAAAAAACGTAAATTTACGTGACCCGTCCATTAAGTGATCATAGTGTAGGGATAATTTGATTGTTTCGTAACCGATTGATATTTTCAATTTAATAAGGGGTTAAAGGCGATTGTGGTCTATTGTTTGCCGTTGTAAGAAAAGCGATTATACCGTTCGTTTTATTTCATTCAGATTTGTTATATCATAACACTTTGCCGACCGGTATTTTTTTAATATCCTATCTACAATACTTCTAACCGGTCACTCGGTCGCAAGTACTTCCCTAATACCGATATCTCTTTGAAAATGATAAATTCTCATGATTAAATCCTTGGAACCGTAAACCGCAATAATAATTATAATAACACAATTAATTAATTGCTAAATATTAATTTAATAAATAATAACTTATTAATTGCTGTGATAACGGATTAATGAGTTGAAAATTCAAAAGCGTTGTCTCCAAAAAACCTATTAATTGGCTACCGGTCGATAAAGTGATAAGTAATTCGGATATTGTAATAAGTAATTTTATTTAATTCCAACGAAGATTTTGGAGTCTACCTTCAGCAATGCACCTCAAGTAGATTCAGTGTTTAATTACATCGGAGTCATTAACAGTGTAAGCGATGTTGAAAAAGCAATTCATTGTGCTTTAATTCATTGGATGTGAATATGGATATAGTTAATTCAGTGACTAATTGCTTTTTTTTCTATGATTAAAATTGTGTTAGTGGCAGATATGAATAGATTACAGGTACAGGAAAATATAAATACGGTGGGGCTTTGTTTATATAAAGGAAATTGCACTATGGTCTCGTTAACTCAATTAGAGTTAATCTATTATCTTAATTGCGGCCACATCAAGCGGCAAACCACTTGTATGAACGTCTAGCAATATGATGTATCTAAACAAGGAACGTAATCAACTTTCTTTACGATGAAAAAAGCATATATTAATATCGTGGAAGAGAATGAAATTAAAACTCTGCTTTTTGTCAGATTCACAATGAGGCACGTTTGAAAATTTTACGAGTTGTAAAATTGACCAATGTTTATAAAATATTAACCGTTAACGATCACCACCGAACATTAACTCAGCCACCGAAGCAAAGGATTAACACGTTTCTGAGGTATAAATAATTCTTCACACGATACTAATAGTTTTGTTTCAAGTGCGGTTATACATTTTGTTTTTAATTAAAGGCGACCACAAAGAGTTGCTTTTGAGGAATTCAGCAAAATTTTTTGCATTTTTTGGTCATTCTTTTCTCTGCTGCAGAATTTAGGTGGGAAAAATTAAAATCATACTGAAGTAGGTACGTGAATGAGCAACCATAAAAAATAAAATGAAAAATGTTAGTCAAATTGCGAGAGTAATTTCTTGAAACTTTAACCAACTTTAAACGTTAGTCGACGTACTTTGAAAAAGAAAAATGACACAGCGGTATAATTAAGAGAAAAATTTTAGTAGATGACTTTAATTACTCTTCGCATACAAATAGCTGGTAGCACTAGGTGGCCACAGTAATTCTGAAAATGAACAGTTAGGGGTCTAACTTCTTTCAAATTATTATTAGTTTTAAGTATCTGATACTATTCAATTAATTGCCAAAAAACACAGGCCCTTACGTTAGACCTATTGACGGTTAATTAAATATACTAAAAATTATCAAATAAATATATCCCAATGAAATAAATGAAGGGGGAAAAAACTTTGATCGATTCACAGTCTCCAATATAGACATAGAAAATTAAAAAAGAAACAGCGTCGGGAATTTAAGGAAGATATTCAAAAAATTCAATACAAATCATTTTCGAACAAACTACAGATTTATTATTTTATTATTTTCATTCAACATTTTGATGAGAATCTAGATTTCACATACACAATATCACATTCTTTTCTTGTTCTACGTTTCTTCGTATCCGAATCAAATAATTCTTCAACTTGTGTAACAAAACTATTTAATTCCCTTATCTTACGTTTACTTGATATAGGGTAAAAAAAACTGGCGCAAGAAACTGGGGTAAAAAATGTAAGAATTAAATCGTCTGAAAGAGTTTCCTTTACAGTTAAGTCCAAAAAGAAAAAAACCGTTTGCCAAGTTTTCGTATCTATAGCGATATAATACTTTCGATAGGTAACAGGGAGAAAGTAAGGACTACCGCAGAGTAGAAGAAGGAAAGCTCAGGAAGCCTAGGCTTCCTCTTTCTCAAAAGCTTCAGACACCGTGCAACGTGACTTAAATGAAAAATTGCCTTGCTACCTCCAGCAGTGTCCGTGAATTACTTGTGTCGCCGGTAAAGCGGTTTATGAAACGTCGCAGTCGTTTTTCACCGTCGACGTGTCGCAGTTACCAATTTCAAAATGGTCGCGCTGAGTCATCGGTATAACCGATGCACTTTAAAGTGTTTCATTTTTTTCCAGTTATGGTGTTGTACAAAATCCTTTGTAGAAGATTTCGTTATTTTTTTAACAATTTATGAAGAGATTTCAATTTTAACCCCTTGCCGGGCAATAGCGAACGACACTCGTGATATGATAAATACAATAGGAAATTTTGAAGTTCTCCAGAAACTACTAACACTAGAACTACCGGTATTAAATCTATCATATTTAAATACATTAATTAAATACTTTAGAAAATCCGAAGTCGAACGGTGGAAGAGATTATTAATTCAGTAATTTCTATTTTTTAAGATGGATGAATAATATCCACTCTATTGCTCTTTTATAAATTTAAAAAGTTTGCAGAATAAATGAGGAACAAGTGATTTTGACCACCTCGGTGGTTCTAATGTTAAAGTAAAAATATTATTGGGTGACGATACAATTACATTATTTCTACAATGTTAACATTGCTTTCAAGTTATACTGTATACGAGAAATCAGGAATAAATTGTTATTTCAACAATTAATTCTGAGTTATTGCGTATTGAATCATAAAAGAGTTTGACAAGTGGTTGATGTACTCAAAATTTACGGGATCATATGATGCTCACGACAAAAAATAATAGTAATTGTTCATAGGGAATTTAAAACAATTCAAAGTTCTATCTAATGATAAATACATATCCTGCCTTACTCCGATTTCTTTTGTGACTGTTTGCGCTATAATTCAGAACTCAATTGCTGATACAAAAATATATTGCTAATTTTTGATTCAATTGACTCATTTTAGTTACACATAATGGCATATTAATAGAAATTATTTTATCAGGTCGCCTCCCTTGGATATTTTCAATGTGCTACATTTTGAATTACTTCAAAATTTCTTATTCCATTTACGGCGACATGAGTGTCACTCGTTATTGTAGGGCAAGCGGTTAAAGGTCATTAGGAGGTCGTAACACAGTAGAGCTTTGAACTCGTCTTAATATAGGCTACCACTCTGCGGATTCGAAGACACATATAATACCGAAGAATGCTAACTAAATTTTGATTTCACGCCGAAAACACATCTGATAGATTCCATAATCAAATTTTCTAGTCAATGTAATAGTAATTAACTTTCAATTCCAAAAATTTATTCGTAAAGCTATCAGAAGAACCAGAAAAAACCACGTACATTACTGCGATGATCATCCTGCGTCCTCTTAACAGTACTTAACAGACGTAACCCCTTGCCTTACAATGACGTATGGTACACGTGATGCGGTAAACGGAATAGAAAATTTTTAAGTTTTCCAAAAACTGTTAAATTTATAGTATAAGTAGTTCAAGCCACATTAAAATTAGTTCTGTGCTATAAGTATTGCGTTAACTTTTACCGGCGTACCAAAAATCAATGGTATATTAATATTCCAACAGTCAATTCTGAATTATTGCACATTCGATCACAAAAGAAATCATAAAGCAAGGGGTTACACTTCCTATAAATTTTTAACGTGTCACACTGCTCCTGAAATATACAGAATCTCCGAGTCTTTTGCTCTTTGCTCATCGAATTAGAAGTCATCTTCACAGTTCAACCCTCCATTTATAAATACTTCTTAAAGTAACATCACTTACCAACTCGAGGTTCTTTTTACTCCAAAAATGAAAGTACATCAAGATATTAAAATACAAAACACCGTTGAAGTTCTCACCGAACTTCTGACAGTTTGATTTTCATGGTTCGTCGGCCTATCCGTGATTTCTCGATTTGCCAAGCTGTACGCCAGCATAATTCGCCGAGAATTTATGGTCCCGCGACCGTACATGCCATCGGGCATATCGATTTATTTCGGTGTAGTACAGCTAAACCAAACACAAAGCGAAAATGGTGCGACGAACGTATGGGAATTAACGATGCACGAAGTGTATAGTGTATGCGCAGCGTGAAGCACAAATAGCGGCATAAGTTCAACGGCAGGATTTCTCTCCCTCGCTTTTCCTCTCTCTCTCTCTTTTTCTCGTTCATGTTGCTCGTGAAACTGCCGATGTAAAACTCGTGCAAGCGGTCCACGTGAACTCGGGGTGACACGTGCACACACCGAGAGAGAGAGTGTTCCTTTCGCTTTCCGAAGGGGCTGTGAAACGAAAAGGAGCATTCCGCAAGGGTTGACGTTCGCTTGGGCGTTTTACGGCCTCTCTTGGAATCATTTTCTCGCTTTGTTCTCGATATGGAGATGTTTAACGTTGAACGATGCGCAGTGATTTTCCCCGTTTGCGGTGAGTGAAGTGAGCTTTCCTTTTTTGTTATATCGAAAGGTATGAATGCTTGATGCTTGAGCGGAGAATCACTTCGCGCTTGGGAAAAGTGAGCTCTTTCTGTTACGGTTGCTTTCACTGTGTTTAATTGTAACGAGGAAATTTGATGAGAATTGAAATAATATAAAAATAACTGTTAGAATGTGTATGAAGATTTATGTTCTTAGTTTTGGAATGTGGGGGTAAGTTTTTATGACTTGGATTATTTTTTGAGGTTGTTGGCGATTCATTGAAATTAATTTGCGCAATGATTGTTCAATGAGGATCACAATGAAGATGAACAAATTGAGACTGCATGAACAATGAAATTAAAGTTAAAGCAATGCCTTAAACTTAGAACATATTATATTTTAAAATGGAAAGTCTTAGAAATCACTGGTTTACGCGTAACAAAAACAATCTGTACAAATGTTCTGTTGCACTTGTAGATGAATTAGTTATTGTTAAATGGTTTGGCAATTTGGAGGCTATTGTAAATTCGCAGAATCTGAAATGCCTAATACAATTGTTTCTAAACCCGATTTTTAAATCAAAAGTTCTAATCTTATTCTTATAGTACATAGGTGTCGCGAAATTAAAATTTATTTCCTTTCTTTTTATGCTCAGTTTCAAAAACAATTTCTTGTAGACTGAGATCTCTAATTTAGTGATAGCTAATTAGGAAATTGAACCTAATAATAATTTATATATACATGCATAGTCACAGTTATCGATCCAGTTCAAAATCAGAATTGTCAGTAATCTCGAATTAGAAAGGTAAGATTCATACAAAGACCATCAAATGATGAAAAGTGAAAAATATACTAGATAAATTATGCAGCATGAATAAATGAGAAATGAAGAATCATGAACTGACGGATATTAATGTATCTTGAGTGCTGAAATGGAAGTCTTACTAAATCAAAATTATCCTTCCAGAAGAAAACTCAGATGTTTAATATTATACTGCCTAAGATGTTGAGAATTATTGGTTAATAATATATACGAAGAATCCCTCAAATTTCTAATGTAGTTTCTGCTTTGATTTTCTTCGTATTTCTTGTAAAATGTGGAGGTTTAAAACTGTCAATTTAGTTTCTACGTTCATTTGTTTCCTTTTAGTATATTCATCTATTTTAAGTTAATTCTAGCTGGATTCAGAACTAAAAGATTCTTTTTTCATTAGAAATGAAAACAAATTGCGTAAGAATTAATACAGGGGTTAACTTGACAGAGGTCATTTCATTCACTTTTTAGACATTAAAAAACATCTTTCTCTATAACTATGAAGTAAAAAATTATGCAAAAATTCAATAATATTCCAAAAGCATAAAATAATACATCGCTAATTTTTTATTAGAATCCATCGACTCGTTTTTCCATTAGAAAAATGAAAAAAGATTTTACTGACTCAGCAAAAATTTTTTTCCATAAGGCCCATGTTAAATATGTTATTTTTAAACAGGATTTATTCATAAACCATGTGGACGAACTCGTTGAGATTCCGGTTATAATTATAAAATATCATGAAGAATATATTATCAAAATTTTAAGGAAATCTATCGAAAAATGATAAGTGCCTAGAACTACCTTAAATCTATCTAATCTATATAAATATGTCAAACTCTATCCAAAGAATAGCATATATATTTATATTACTGTATGACTATACCATTATTAATACCATTTTATATCTAAATATGCAAAATTGATCATTGGTAATTCAGTTAATTCGAAGATCGTAGAAAATCAACATTACAGCTTTTGACATTTAGATTATTTAGATTGACATTGAGAATCGAAATCGGTATTTACTCTATTACATTCTTGTTCACTATGTTACGAATTATTTCACTTTGTCCACCTACGTCCATTTCCTACCACGTACCACTGCAAACAGTTTGCATTCTCAACAAGAATGGAAACGATAATTGCAATAGTATACATAACACACGTTCATTTCCAGAGTATTCGTATTACGAATATGTTAATGAAGTGTAATTACATTATAGAAACATAATGTAATAATTATAACAACATAAGCGACAATAATGATTCGCGATATAAAATTCTAATGAACAAAATTTTACTTTTTTTTATATTACTTTGGGTAGCTATTTGGAAAGCGATAGCGTATTGGAAATCGATAAAATTGGGTAAATTTATTTCGGGTAAAAATTTTATTAAGAAATGCATAAAGTAGCTGAGATAACACACACTTGAATATCCAATTTACTTGCAAAATATGTGTACACTCATATATATGCATGAATGATGATTGATCACACACAAATTAATATAATACATTTTCTCCACGTTGCTTTTACAATACATTGAAGTCTTAAATCGTGAGTTGCGCTCCTTCCTCTTCTGAATTTAACATGCGAAAATTTCTAAGTAATATAACAATCTCTTCTTTTTTTAATTTGTTGACTATTTAGCATACTTTAAGCTCGAATAGGATAGAAATTCCAATCCTCAATCTAGATCTATTAACACTAAACCTACCGAACCAGTCAAAATGACTAGTTCACAATTCTTTTTTAACAAATGCCATATCTTGAACATTTCAAATATTATTATTATAATGCGTTTTTTTATGTATTTTACCAATATCAAATTTGACATAAATGCATAAAAATCCGTAGGTTGGTCATTACTTATGAATAGAACTTAAAATTATATTTTTTATAATTGTTCAACATTAAAAATTTATAAAAAACTTGAAATGTGCATTCTTCACACTATAACTCACCCTCGACTATACCAATATCTGAATAGAACCCTAAACGAACGAAAAAGTAATTAACCACTTATCCTACAGTAACGTGTGACACACGTCACACGATAAATGGAATATGATATTTTGAAATTTTCCAATAACTACTAAACTACCCGTATCTTCTATAATATTAATATTCCACTCGATTGTTCCTGTAATTAATTTTGAGTTATTACGTACGCTATCAAAATAGAAATTTGAAGACAAAGGGTTAACTCAAAGACAATCAACAGTTAATTTAATATATTTAAAGTTTGTAGATAAATATATCAAAACAAAAAAATTACGTAGTAACAAAAAACTGACCGATTCAATCACCGATATCCTACAAAGTGAACATAGAAAGTCAAAAAATCTGTACAAACATAAAATTACATAATCTCTTCCAGAAATTTTCAAAGCAGTTATTCTATCTACTAACCACCTTTAGTCCAACTTCATTTCTCCGTATCCCCTTCCAAATTACACGGCTAGCCATCGCCGTTAATTATTCAACGCATTAATCACGTCTTGTCTGAATTCACATTCTCAATCATCAATCGTAGTCGGAATCCAATTGAAGAAGTTGAATTCCAGACTACATCCCAGTTCATGGGAATCCAGGTAGATCTTCTTTGTCCGACTCTGCCCATTTTCCAGCCACGTTCCAGGGAAAACGACTTGGAATCCCTCACGGCTTGGAAGCAAGCCGCAGGAGGAGAGAAAGGGAGGAGTACCTTGGCAGGGCTCCAATGGGATTTTTGAGCGAATCCTCGCGATCTCTGGCTCTTCTCTTAGTTTCTCCGCTGGATGTAGAGAGTGCTGGAAAAGTAACGCGAAAGGTCCATGCAACGGTCGACGTGTGTTGTCGATAATTGAGGTGTCGATGTCCGACTCCCAGCGCGAGTTAGGCAGTTGGTGTGACCTGTTGGCAGACTGCCAAGAATTCGTCGTTATCGGTGCCTCCAGTGTTGACCGACAAACAAAAGAGGCCATTGTATTGTCCTCGATGACTGGATGCAGGTCGAGGGTTCCTACGGTGGCTCGAAAGCTACGAACGATATTGAATTTTTCAAGGGATGATCGATTCCTGTCGTGCCACTCATACTGTGCTATCGAGTAACCTCATTCTGGAACTAATCTTCTCGAACCAAGAACGAAATTTTCGGAATGTTTTTTCTCCTCTGCACGCATTTGTACTGGCGTACGTTTTCCTTTTGAAGGATGTAACATTTTTTGTTGCTGTTCTTCTATTTTATTTGGGAATTGGATTCTTTGTTGGAAGAAAATATGTAGTGTGAAAGATATTTGCATTGCATCAGGATGCAGATACTTTATATATATGTAAATTATAGATTAACACGTTGAATGCCGTCGATCTTTTATTACTTTCAACATTTTTGCCATTTTTCTGTTAACTCTTTAGCCTACGATTTCTTTTCTGTCTGGGAGTGTAATGATTCAAAATTATTTCCTAAAATCAAAACTTCTCACTGATTTCTGATATTCTATTTAACTGAAAGTAATATTAATAACGTAGAAATAATGAGACCGTTTCGCGGTCGGCTGATAATTTCAATTAAATAGTTTTTGGAAAACTACATAACTTCTTGTTTCATTTTCCACGAGTGTCACACATTGTTGTAGTCTAACGGGTTAAAATCACATGTTCGTAAAGCAGAGACCTTGTAGACACAAACAGCCATATGTTCTGCAGGACTTTACCTTTTCAACCCCTCACCTACGATTTCTTTTTTAACACTAGAACTACCAAACCAGTCAAAATGACTGGTACACAATTTTTTCCAAAAATTCTCCAAGTTTACATAAGAGTCATAGAATAAATATTCTACGTCTATATCAATAAACATAAATCACCCAATCGATCAAATTTTCCGCCGATTGATTCACCCTTTTACAAAGTATTTATTTAATTTATTAAAATATGATACATTTAAGGCCGGTAGTTCTAGTGTTAACCGAATACTCAATAACTATGAATTAATTTTTGACATAAAGATTCACAACTGATTTTTTACATGGTGTATAACTTAACGCAATATTGATAGCCTGGAATTAATTATATTGTTCTATATTTTTGTACACTTTTGAAATCTGTGCAGTCGAAACTGACCATAAGCTACGTTCCATGTAATTGTGTCAGTGTTCTGGGAGAGCAATTCAAAATCAATTGTCGATCCGTCACAATGCTCTAACCGTTTGTATAGCCTGCATGTCGGTCAACAAACTACTATCCATCGCATTGAATGTTCCGCTTGATTGTAGTACTTGAAATGCAGTTAGTTGGTTTACAGTAAATAAATCGCGTGAAAAACAAGCGTGCCGTAAAGTATACGTTCGTATAATTACGGTTGAATATCATTTTTTAAATCTACGATACGATTGTTTGATTTTGAACTATTCTATAGAACCCTTTTAACCCCTTGTCCTACGACTTGTTTTGCGACTGCCTCCTCTATAATTCAGAATTTAATTCGTAAAATGAGATTTTGAATTTGACAGGTTTTGCAAAATTTGAAAATTTCTTATCCCATTTACCTCATCACGAGTGTCTCTCGTCAGTGTAGGACAAGGGGTTAATATAAAGAACTCGCTATTTCATAAACATTACAATTTTGGCAAACCTGTGCTATCATTATCGTAGTTGTTCACTCTCTCAAGTAAATATGGGTGTACTTGTTATGTACTCCAAATTTTATTAATTATCATAGGTGTCAAGTTTATAGAAAGTAAGGAAATTTATAGAAACTTTTTTTTAGAAATTTAGACATTTTTTTCCAGATACAATTGCGAATAATGGACACTGTGCGTTATATGTTTTGTTACAAACTTATCGTTAGTCGTATTAATAGTAAATCTTTGGAATTCGTTAATTCGACGGGATCCTATATTTTTTAATATTTCGAAAATTTGGGAAGAAGCAGTGCAGTGAATATTTCACGTATATTTTATAAGACAGAAATTACTTAACTGATAATCTTTTTTACATCTTTTTTACGCTTATTCCTCTTTGCAAAGTACTCACTCTATATGCTTAAGCAAAACAGATATAACATTCGTAAATCTAATGTTAATAGAGAGTTGGAGAGAATATTAACGAAAATAAATTTCTCAACTATTTCTCATTATCTCCATATTTTATGAATTCAAGTAACCAAGCGAATTTAGTAGTAAATGAAATTACTGATCATGGTAGAAAAAAAAGAAAAATAATAGCTGACACTACAAAGCATGCGAAAAAAATATGTGTCAAGTGAAACAGTTCACATATGTTTTTTTGACATCGATCTATGGAATTGTAAATGCGCGACTAGTCTAAAATTATTCGTAAAGGTGCAAACAGAATATATCTCCACTTCGAGAGTTTGATGATCGTAAATACTGCCACTTTTATTCTCTTTGTTTTTCTTGGAGAATCGACAAGCGTCGGTAAAGTGTCAGTCACACTTTCTGTTGACAAAGACGCATGAAGAAAATGGCACAGAAGACAAGTTACCGGGAAGTCTTGAGAAAAATTCCTTTTACCTCAAGCATTAAAGGTGCTTATTCCCGTAATGGAGCCTCGACCCTTAGAATGCAATAAAAAGAGGTGATGAATTGTAGCCAAGGATGAGAAAAACTGCCGTTAAGGTCTCATTAATTGCTTTTGCTGCTAGCTTTGTATAAACTTCAGATTTTACCGATATGGACATATACTTCATTATTATTTTTCTCTTTTAAGAACTATATTTCGCACAATTCTTCGATAATTTGTATCTTTAGAAGTAGCAATATTTAAACATTTTTTGTGCAATTTAAATTAATACAAAAAACTTTTGTTGATTGTGGCCAACAAAATGCAAATATATATTTATAACACCGTTTTGCGAATAAACTATTAATTTTGTATACCAGAATTACGTAGAATCTTTAATTTCCTGAGTGATACTTTTACCATTTGTTTTATATTTTTGATACTTGAATACATTGTATTTACTGCTTTGTTATTGTTTCAAACGAAAACCAATAGAAGATATTTGCCATTATTGAGACATATGTGATTTGATTAAGTAAGGAGGCAGCGGTGAAGTTAAGAATTAAGTGCCGGAGCGTCAAACACATATTCTACTTACAAGTAGTACGAACATAGATTTGAAAACCTTTTATTTCACTGATGAAAGCACTTCTCGAGTACGCTTTCCATATAGCACTTTATGCATATTAATTATTACCATCTCTTTTCCGTTAGAAATTAATAGAATTAATAGTCGGAAACAAATGAATCAACTTTGAATAGAAATCAATATTTGTTGCATATATGATTTATTAGTTATATTAAGTAATAGATGAAGAGAAAGTGTTTCTAATTGTAACAAAAGGATTTCAGGATCTACATGTATATCGCTCGTTTCATTGAAAAATTTCGTATTTCCATTTTTAGTATATGAAATTAGGTTAAAAAATAAGAATAAAATATTTTTAAATTCTAACAATAAAGGTTGCATTTCTAGCAGTCTAGCACGGAGTATTTCTATTCAGGGAAGGAATATTTCTCTTCACTTTACATATATTTAAGTAAATACATTTTGTATTTTTAGATACACTATGTACCTTTTTGTATGACATTGAAACTTAATTTTTTTCATGCATCTAAAAGTCATTTGTTTTAATGTTCACTGACTTCCGAGAGTCATTGTGTCAGTTCAAAGGTCGTTACATTAATGGATTTCGAGACATCAGAAATACCAGTAATTGTTTGGTAACGGTTGATTGACATGAACACGGAATAGCAATCGTGGGGGACAATTCTACATGCAGTCGATTTAACATTGTGCTATTATTATCCGATCTTCCGTTTTTTAAGTTCTACTTTACACAAAGAATTTCACATAAAATAAACTTAAACAATAAATAATCTTTAATATTCATAGTAATGAAAATAGTTTAAAAATATTAAAAAACACGAAAAATTCTTAGACATAATTAAAAAGGCTAGTATATTATCCTTCAGGGAGAATTTTCATTAAACAATGATTTTTTACTCAACTCGAAGTGGTTCCGCTTACACGTCTTCGTAAAATTACACTAAAATTAAAACTTTCTGTTAAAGTGATAATCCTGTCATCTTAAGAGTCACCAAATGCCTTCAGAATTTCTCACTCTTTTTTAAAATAGTCTCACCATAGTAATGTTGAAACAATACAATTATCAACCACTAAAATGTTGACAATTTTGGCAAATCTGTGCTATCATTATCGCAATTGTTCACTCTCCGAAGGGAATATAGGTGTACTCGTGATTTACTCAAAATTTTATTAATTACCATTGGTTAGAATTTTCTTGTTTAGAAATTCAGACATTTTTTTCTAAATACTATTGCGAATAATGGACAATGTCAAACAAAATCAATACCAGGAATAAAACTTTATCAACGAATTCTGATAATCTTGAATTAACACGAATTCTAAGTCTACCAGGCCGGTTAAAATGATCGGTTTCCAATTTTTTCTAAAAATTACTTAAATTAATAAAGGAACCATGAACTACCATTTTAATAAGTATTAAATATCTCCAGAATCTGTAACTATTTTTTTAAAAACGTCTCGCTATAGCATCATTAAAACGATGCAATTACCAATCATATTGTTCAATTCGATTTTAAACAGTCAATTAAAAATAACAATTTGATTCCACTGATTAACCTTATTCCACTAAAAACTTAACAACAAACTGATTCCACTGGGACAATGGACATTGTCGTGATCCATCGGATAAGGAAGGATCACTCTGCCTATCCCCGCAGGGTTCATCGCGACGGAGATGTAAAGCCGCAATTAGAAGCGCATTAACGCACGCTTCAGGGGACACTCCTCCCACGGAATACATCCTTTCTCGTTGCCTAGTCTGTTGTTACAGGTTGAAGATCTCGGAAAAGCGGCCACCTGAATGATTTGATGGCATGAACATACACATTTACCTAAATACTTTCCGTTTCATCGTTTTTCAGTAATGTTCGACACGAATGTTTCGTTTCAGGAAATTGACGAAGAGGGTTGTCACGTTGAAATGATTATCGTAGATTCTTTAACACTAAAACTACCGACATTATATCTACTAAAATTTTGATATACTTACTAATTACTTTAGAAAAAGAGAAATGGAGAGGAGATGATTAATTAAGTAATTTAGGTTTGATAAGATAGATGTAGAATATTTTCTTCCTGGCTACAGTATTTAATAACAACTCTAATTTGGATAATTAAAAAAAAAATTGAAAGTAGTCTTATGACCGACTTGGTAGGATTATTGTTAAGATCTAAATAATGCTTTTAGCGCCATTGATTACTGATTATTTTTTTAGTGAAATTATTAGGGATGCCGAAAAGTAATCAATGGAGAAGTGAAAACGTAATTGGAAGCGTTTCTCAACAAAAAAACGAAGGACTTTTTTTAAAAAGGGAATCGAAAAACTACCTTTGCGCTGGCAAAAAGTGTTAGAAAATTATGGAAATTAATTTGTTGATTAGTAGTTAAGATTTCTTTAGTAAATAGATGTTTTTCGCCAGCAAAAAAAATTTTGATTACTTTTCGGTACCCCTAATATTGAGGTAGTTGACTCTATTTCTTTTTTTTTGTGACGGCAACAAATAGAGCTGGCATAGACTACTATTGCAGTTACATAGTAGATAGTATTGTGTAAATGATATTACCATATTTTTACGCCTGAAGGACGTAGTAGGAATAATGTTATGGATGGGTAACAGTTAGGTAAAGAGTTATTATACCTTGTAAAAAAAAAAGGAAAGTTTGCTTTATTCATGAATTAATTAAAATGTGAGCGCTTGTCAGTCCGATACGAATTGCTCGACTAATTTCAAAATGCAGACTGCCCGCAGCTACGACTTGTAACCGGGACGATGTAAAAAATGAGTATGTAAAGCAAAAAAAAAAATAATTGCCGCTAGTACTTATATCAAACCGAACCGTAGAAATTTACAGAGGAATAACAGAAAACGTGTTCTTACAATTACTAATTAATCAGACATGCCAATTGTTCTAAAGAATAGAAAAAAATTCTACGGTCTGACGTCCTTAGAAATGGGCGTGTTGTAAATCCATAGAACGAGCGTTGGATATTTTCTGAAATGATGTCTTAATAATTGCCAATCACAAAAAATGCACAACAGTATCTTATTATTGATACATAATACTCCAACTATTTAAACCATTATCGTTCTGCACATTAATCAAATAACAGTAACTCCATATCCCATAAAAACCAAACTTACAAACCTTTGGCCCACAAAAATGATAATATTACTCTCACTAACAATTTACTTAAAATTCATCAAATTCCACCGCACGGAAATCTCCGCTCGAAAATTCCATCCCACCTTAAGGCATATGCTTCTAACTTAAAAAGCCATAATCGAAAAATGGTAAATTTTGTGTCCTATTATAAATTCATATCTACCCCGCATTTACTTCCAATATCGGTGAAACAGCTCCACTTGGACTTTCCCATTACACGTTCATTCAGAAACTACGAAGTTCCCGGCGGAAGATAGGTTCCGAGTTGGCGTTTAAATCAATTTTAGTGGCATCGATAGGCCTTATAGAGGTGGTTGTACGTTGGGTTTGGAGATGGTTGGCACGAGTTCGGAATATATGGTTAATAGCGTCTTCTGGCTTTCCACGCTCAAGCGCCTACGTAAGTAGCTGCTAGAACGTCGGAGGCGTTCCGGAAGTGGAAGTAACGACCGGCAACACGATGCCATAGGGTATGTCGGCGCAAGCGACTAAGTGGTTGGCACGAGATAAACCACCTTCCCAGATTGCTGCCCAGCGCAAACTAATTAATGGAGAGCCAACCCTTGCAAATGGTTGTACGTTGCAGCTGTAACGCTCTTCGTTTTGCGGTATAATGCTCGCCGTTGCTGCAAGACGCGTTAGAAGATTATTTTTCTTGCATCGGGATTCAATTTGGATGCTCCATATTGCGGTTGTTATTTGATAGAGAATTATTTATTGCGTGGATTTTAAGACGGATATACTGATTCTTTCTATCGGTTTTTAACTCTCAGATCACCGACGTTATATTTATTAAAATTTAGGTGTACTGGAAAAGCACCTTGATGAAAGAGGAATTAAGGGATGAAACAGATGTTTAATTACATGATTCAGATTTTATAGGGTAGAAGTGCAATATTTACTTTATGGTTTCCCTATCAATTTAACACTAGAACTACCAAACCAGTCCAAATGACTGGTACACAATTTTTTCAAAAAATTCTCCAAGTTTATATAAGAGTCATAGAATAAATATTCTACGTCTATATTAATAAACGTAAATCACTCAATCGATCAAATTTTCCGCTGCTTGATTTCCCCTTTGTCAAAGTACTTATTTAATTTATTAAAATATGTTAATTATCCGCCAGTAGTTCTAGTGTTAAGTAATTTTTACAAGAAATTTGAAACCGGTCATTTTTGATGGGCTTGCTAGACTTATTGTTAGTGTTAATTCAACTTTCCCAGAATTTGTTGACAATGTTTTATTCCACGCATTGATTGTGTTTCATGTATTTGGTATGATTCCAATATTTTCAGTAGTAAGTATGTATTTTCAATAATATTTTAATGTTAATGAGAATTGTTTTCGTTGTTGGTAATTGCATTGTTTGAACGTTGCCACGGTGAGACTGTTTTAAGAAAAGAGTAGTAAATTCTAAAGATATTTAGTAATTCTTAAAATGATAGGGTTATCTCTGAACAAAAAAGTTTAAATTTAATGAAAGTTTAGGAGGATTTATATTTAGTGGCATTTCATTTCTTGTAATTATATGCTATCGTTTGTAATTATAATAACTCTCAGAATTCTTTGTATTTATAAATATTTCTATATTACAATTATGTTCATTACTCTTTCACTGCAATGGTTCTCCAGAATGCTACCGCTGAAGAGACGCCGTCTCAAATGCGCATGCATTGCGCGAAGACAGTTTCCGGTATTTTGATTTTACTCCGAACTTGTCGGAGAATTTCGTTGAAAACTCTTTTTAGGAGAGAAAGAGTTTTCCCTGCAAACGAGATGTCTGTAATTTTTTAATAAACTTGTCTTTAATTGAAGATTCGGGTAAATATTTATGACTTCTTTTAAATATTCGTAAACACGGAGTTATAAGCATCATAAACGTTATTAAACATTGTTAATATTCGATTGATTAACAAAGAAAGTTTCTATTAAATATAATGCTTAATTAATACTTTAAATGAATAACATGAAATCATAACAAATTATGCGTGTATAATGATAAAAGCTGTTGATTAAAAATATTAATCATGAATAATAAAAAACACTTTTATTAAGTATCATAATACGTGATGTTGAAATTCATAGGTGTCTAAACAATAACCAAGTGTTTAATGCCTTAAAACTCAGATACAAAATCAGATAGCTAAAATCTTTCTGTGCTTTATTTTATGTATACAGAAGATAACATTAACAAATTTTGCAAAAAAAGTCTCTTTTATAAAAAAGGATTAATGGAACTTTGTATGTTTCACCGAAACAAATTAACTTAAGCAATACTAATTATGTTAGTTAATATTTACCACTCCGTGGTGAATTCTAAAGCGTGGAGTAATACAAAGAAGAACGTAATACATAGCCAATGCATTTGATTTAATTCACACGTGAAATCAAACTTCAATTTTTCACGTATGAAATTATTTACTCGTAAAAAATGATTTTTTGTGCCCGAGTTAACTGGACAGCTTAAGAGTTTAACCATGGATGCTAGAATTGTAATTGAATCTTTTACAATAAATATTGGGACGTTTGAAAAATGACTATGAACTTCAAATCATCCTAAAGTCCCGAACTTTAATTTTTCTTTTCTTCATAGAATAGGAATATGACATAGCCGCAGATGAAAGCCCATAGAATTTATGCGTCCCTTGCCCTGTTAATTTCAACATTTCTGTTGTCATTAATCCAAACAGCTAGAAACGTGTTGCGATGTTACGCACCATGTTCCCGCATCTCTAGTACACTATTTCAATTGGCAAGCATTTATATTACTAACAACCCACATTCGTTGAAAGACTCATAGTACGCCATCGATAATCATTTGATGATCGCGATACAAGGCACCGGGTAACCAGGTGCAATATACACACCTGGTCGTTCGCGAGTGTTCGAGACGCAGCCTGAACTTCGACCTCAGTGGGAAGGAACTTCGACGATCGATGTGCCCGCTGCAGCGGTTAATTAATGTTCTCCGGTATTTGCACCGCGAGACGCGGTACGATCGATAAATTAACGCCATACCGAACCACAATTTACCGCGGGACACGATCGAGTGGATCGGCAATAAACAGGGTGGACCGTGGGTGGTGTAACGAAGTATGCCAGACGAGAAGTAAACGTTATACTTTTCTTAAATTTCATTGAGTCATAATTCTCTTTTCGTTTCTCAGTTTAACTTATTTTTACCAAATAGACGTGGAAGAGCACAGTGGGTCAAACTTGGCCATCCCCAGTTTTTTTTGGAATATCTATAAATTATAACTTAATCTTTAACCCTTTGCACTCGGAGCCATCTCTCATTATCTATTAGCAACTTAACGGCATTTTACTATTTGCTATCTTGTCCTATTTCAATAGAAAAGTTCCGGTAAACATATCTTTTTTAAAATTTTGCGGTGCAATAAGTTCATCCTCTGTAAGCACCAATAAATTGTAAGGTCCCCTTAAAGGGGGCAACCAATTGATACGGTAGACTTACGATGTCTTCTCAGGTGGGACATCGGAGTGCAAAGAGTTAATATTAGCTATGACTAACAGTGCCTTTTGGCGCATAAAAATAGTTTGTCACTGAGAATTTTCACTTATTTGTTGTAATGACGTGGTGTAAAGAACATGAAAATTCCATAGTCGTAAAAGTATTAGGGCACGTACGATTTCACAATAACGATAAATGTTACTTGCTTTTGTAAGATTCGAATTTTATTTTAAAAGTATATACGTAAACAAAATGTGCTCTTATCATCCACTCGTCACAGTTGACAATACCGCTTTGTGCTTACACTTTGAACCAGAATCGAAGAGGAGGAAGAACCAATTATCACTGGTTGCGCGAAATGAAATTATTTCATTATATAAAAGTAATGAAATTTACCAAACAATTTGTAATTCATTTTTGAGTTTCTCGACAGTGACAAGTGAAGTACAAAATTGTAAGTTATTATAAAATTTTTACAAGTTTTTACAACTAGAGAACGAAGAGACATCGTTAAAGAAGCAATAAAAAATCCTTAGTAAGTGGCAAAAATTTAACCATTGAACAATCATGATGTTATTTTAAAAAAAACTTGTTACATCTTATACAAAAACTTGTTCATTGTTTTATATTTAACTTTTCTGGTTTATGTTTCTTATGATTGTACTTGTCGGTCGTTGAACTACTGCATTTTCCTGTTTACTCTGAAAAAAGGCAATTCAAAAAAGTGCATAAATACGCGTGCACTCGTAACACACATTCTTCCTTTCTACTTTTCAAAGTATAATACTTGTTTATTTCATATGTGAATTTTAATTAAAATATTTTCAATGTAATACGAATCCTTCACGCGTTTCTTTGCATTAAGCTTTTGAATTTACATTATTATATGATTTTACAGCAAAACATGCATTCTATTCATCCTTTCTGCATACTCTAATAATCTAGAAGAAAAACATTGAGATTTAATAATAACACTATGCCGCGCACGCACAGATAGTACGTATGAAAAATAATACTCCGGTTTCGAGGGAACTACATTATTAGAATTTGCATCGCACAGAAAATGGAAGGCACTTTGTGCTTTCCCGAGCATTATATAGGTGCGATATTAGGTGAAAATATCAGCAGCAAAATAATGAATTCCGTTTTCTCCCTTGTCTTCTCACTCTGCGTCGAGAAGCAGGAGTTCCTCTTTAGAGCGAAGGCGGAGGCAGGAATAAAACGAACAGGAGAAAGGAGAAAGACGTGCCTGAGAAGACGAACAGGTGTTGAAAGCTAACTTCAGCGACGTACACTATTTCTGGTGTGTTTTGAAGTTTAGCCTGTGGGAATTTTTCGAAGATACAAAGTTAAAAATAACATCAGCTTCTTCTTAAGAAATATTGATTCAGACGGTTTTACATCGTCTGCGCCAAAGTTCGATGGATGTTGAATTTTAACTTTGAACGTATCTTGATATTATTACAGTATGTTATTCGATCGTGACTTTTACGACGGGATTTAATTCTATGATATTTGTTTATGTTATTAAGTTTGACTGGAGTATAGTTAATTAAAAAATATCTGTTTGGGATTTTACTATTCAACTAACTCATTTTTATGGGCGTATGGGCGGATTACGCGGCAAAAAATGCATAAAGTTAATTAATTAATTTATTATATGGTACGCGTGAAATATTTACTGTACTGCATCTCTGTAAATTTGGGAAATGTTTTTAAAAAAGTAGGGACCTGTCAATTTGACGGCTGTCGCAAATCTCGTGTTAATACTGGAAGTACCAAGCAAGTCAAAGTGATTAGTGCTCAATTTTTTCCAAATATTCTCCAAGTTTATAGCAAAGCCGTAAGGAAGATCTTTTACGTTGATTTTACAAAATACAGATTGTCAAATCGATCACTTTCCCCACCTTTTCATTCCTCATTTTCCAAAGCACTAATTTAACATATTTAAATATACTAGATTTAAATTCGCTGGCTTTTAATCTCGCAGGCTTCGTTTAACGTTTTGGAAAAAGTTAATTTTGTATGTTTAGCAATGAAGTATTTTATTAACGTTGTATTAATAATGCAATATTTCGCGTCAAAATTTTGTAACATAATTAAACAATTTAGTACTTTGCAACTATGCGTTCAGAAATTCATCGAATAACTGATAGACTATTAGCGGTTGTAGTGAAGTGCGAATGATTAAATAATCATTATCTTATAATAATTAATTTCCATAAGAGAAGAAAAATGATTCTAAATACAAAAATGCGCAAGCATTGAATAATTACTGGCATGTTAAAATCAAATTATGAAGTTTGAGTTATAAATTCGAAAATAATCAATTGTGTTATACACCATAACATAATTTTTTAAATTGTAGTTAGAAGAATTATAACAAAAACATCGAATAAATTAAACATTTAATTTTCGGTTTTCTTGTTTTATACGTATATGAGCAAAATTATACAAAATTATTTTTGCTATACTCTTATCGAAAATTATTTTACAATTCCTATGTGAGGTGTTATTAGAGATTTCTAAAGTGTTATTTAAGTATCTGTTCATCGGACGAAACTCATCTATGGTATCTTTTGTACCGCACTTTTCTTGAACATTTCCAGAAGAGGTCCTTTCTAAGCTTTCCATTTTATAGAGCTTTTCTTTGACCTTTCACTTTGGAGAGACCTCTTATAGGATGATCTTCTTTTATGAAAGCACGTTTGACGTTTTCTCGTAAAAATGAGTCGTTCGTGTATTTGCGAGAGCTATATAGTTAAGCTTTGATTTGTATGCTGCATTCTTTCCTAATTTTCCTTCAGCATAGCCTCTAAAGGAATTTATTTCATAGATATAATAATAAATTTCACTGATGAAGGTAATTATAAATACGGGACGCAGTTTTATCGGGTGTCCAATAAAATGTACAATTAGAAACTGAAATAATTTCATAGCAGTTACTTTGAATATTATAATATAATTTCAATCGGAAAATGAAGAATTGAAACGTAAAAAAGTTACGGAGGGTATTAACTCCTTACTGTAAAATATCGAGTGACACTCGTGACGTGACAGTTGAAATAGGAATTTTTTTTTACTACAATTATTTTTCAATTTATAAAAAATTGTTATTATTACATTAAGATTTACAAAAAGTACTAAATTAAAAATATCAGTTGGGCACAATACAATTAAATTATTTCTATGCTACTAATACTGCGTTAAATTTTACTCTATATAAAAAATGTGGGATGGATTGTTATTTTAACAATTAACAGTAGAACTACCAAGCAAGTTAAAATGACTCGTTCCCAATTTTTTACAGGAATTTTCTGTGCTTATAGGGCAGTCATAGAACAGATATTCTACGTTGATCTTATAAAATACAGATTACTCAATAGATTATCTTTCCCACCTCTTGATTTCTCTTTTTCCAAAGTAGGTGTTTAATATATTGAAATATAATAGACTTACCGCCGGTAATTTTGGTGTTGATACTAAGTTATTACGTATTTATTTACAAAAGAAATGGTACAACAAAGGGTAAATATTGAGCCTTAAATAATTTTACAGCGATTTCCGCATGAACAGCACAAAGAAAAGGTATAAATATTTATAGTCTTTGGTACCATGACATAGACATATTAATACATTAACGCTAGCGCGTACCACCGGTGGCTCGCCCTTCAGTGTCTTTTAGATAGTGGTCTTAACCCTCTATGGGCCCTTGTAACTATGAATTCTTTTCAACCCAACGTTTCAAAATCATGTAAAATTTATTATTTTCTAATGTGCTATCGTGCAACTAATCTTCAGATAGCACAGAAAATTTGGCCCATAGAGGGTTAAAATAGCCGCCCGTAGGAAAAAAGCGCAAATTGCAAAATAAACAAAGAAAAATGATAAAACCCACCACAGATTTCTAAAATCTATTATATAAAGCTCAAATACCACTGACTGACTCACTCACTCACTCACTCATCACGAAATCTCAAAAACCACAGAACGGATTGCAATGAAATTTGGAACATACCTTCCCCTTGCGTCTTAGGTGCTCAATAAGAAAGGGTTTTGAAAAATTCGAAATTTTAGGGGGGGTTTTGGGGGGTTAAAGTATGGGCCAAACTCATCAACGCAGAGCCGAAAATACTTGACCTAGAAACTTGAAATTTTGCATGAGCGTTCCTTCTAGGGTATTAGCACCCACTAAGAAAGGATTTTTCAAAATTCGAAATTTTAAGGTTTTTTTTTTTAGTTTCGATTAAATCGTAGCGAAGCACGGGAACTTTCAGCTAGTAAAATATAATTTCTTGTAATATTGCAACACAAAATTCTATCCTTACTTGGATAAAATTTAGGTTATACCCTGCTGACTTCGTAATTCTCCCTACACAATTTTCCTAGCGTTTTCTCAGAACAAGTATAAACGCAGCTAATGCTGAACGAAGTTTCCTATTTTTATTTTTTTTCCGTAAAACTTCCATGATATATTTGACAGAAAAACATTGTCAAATGCAAAGTGTATCGTGTTCCTGCAACCGAATAGGTATACCTTTCAACGACTATTTGCAAAATGTAATTACCAAAGTAGAAGTCGAGACCGTAAAGGACGCCGAGGACATCTCTGTAAGCGGACAAGTTCTTCGGAGACAGGAAGTTTGCTCCGCTGAGTCAACTGCGAAATTATTCCCTTTGGACGGAACGAGCAATGATCCCTCGGTTGTGGTGTTACCATTTAACAAGTTGAACGCCACGGCAAATTTCGCAGACTTGCCCGTTGGTCAAACTTTTTCAATTCCTTACTTTCATATTTGAAAATTACAAATATTTTCAGTGAACAGTGAAACTTCACTTTATGGAAGAAAGTTAACATCGAGATTCTTAACACATTAACTCTTTCACTTTCATGAGGGTCACCGGCGCTTGAATTCAGTGAAATTTTGTGTAACTTTTAATTTGTAATATTTATGAATTCTTAGACATATTGAATATTTAAATATCAACGTTAAAAAGATAAAGGTATACCGAATATCTATCTATCTGTATCTTTAAAGTTTCTCGTTTGTAAAGATGTGGAATTAATAGAAAAATGTTTACTTTAATAGAAATGATGAAACTAACGAAATACCGGTGACGTTCAACGTGGTAAGCGCCAGTTAAATACATTTCAGTCATTCAAAGCCTAAACGCTTCGTTTGCTCGTGCCTGAACAATAAGTAGTTAGAGAAAATAATTAATATTTTATACATTTTCGTAATTTTTTTTCCCTTGACTCCATAATTCTGGCATCTTTATAATCCTTCATATCACTCGAAAGTCTCTGAAGGTGATCATCTTTTGATCTTCGAAGTGTAGGAATATTCATATAAAGAAACAAAAAATCTGGCAATGCTATGGGGCCGGTGCTCAAACGATAGACTGCGAAACCCATATTATATGAAGCGGTACTCGCAATCAGTGTGTTAACCCCTTGCCATTTACTTTATGAATGAATTCGCAATGACTCAGTATTAATTGCTGAAATAACAATCTATTCCAAAAAGAACGCAATATTAAATAGCATAGAAAGAACTTGATCATATCGTGATCCATTAACATTTTTAATTTAATAATTTCTTAATTTTACCACGATGAGTGTCGTTCGTTATTGCACAATAAAGGATTAATAAGTAGGGTAGGTTTGTTTAGAACATATGTTTGTTTCAATTTTATTGTAATATCATTTTGTACAAGCTCATTAAAATTGAACTTCGACAGTCGTGGTCCGTCACATATAAAACATTCGAAAACGGTACCGAAGTTATTTGCGAATCTATTAGTATTTTAACGTAAGTACTTAACATTCAATACATTATCGAAGAACTTTCAAAATAACAAGAGATGTTTTTTTTCTTTGGAAATTTTATATTCCATTTTTGTATATTGGTGATTTGTAGTCTTTAAAAAATAAATCTTTCATAGAAATGTTATGAAGAGTCAAGCAAACTATTTGTTAACTTTATAGACTGTAATATTACCATTTGAACATGTAATCTCATATTATCGTGCATTATAATAAATTGTACAATAATCACCGTCTTTAACTAAATGTTTTTGCCATATTCTCGTTGCAAATCGAAAGTATTTACGACCTCAAATAGTAGCGTTTCTCCATCTATCGTTCTTTTTAATCTTTATTTTAAGAACAACATTAATTTACATTTTAGTCTGTTTTGAAATATTACGACTGGAGTATAAAGTACAAAATGAACAAATGTAGTGCTTCATCATGCAACGTTTACTAGTCACAAATATAATTGCAAGTTAAACACCGATCATTTGTCACCTAACGGTTAATTCAAAAATTTTCTAACATTAGATCGAACTCGTGGTGGATATCAATATTTATCATTTAAGTGTTAAAAATACAAGAGTATGTCCTACCTTTAAATCTGATATACAATTTCGATTTTCATTTCAGATCCCTACGGCTTTGCAGACCACATCGAATGCAACGGCTCTACGTTCGGTGAGTGTCTCGCTCTGACAGTTTGATAGATCACGTCGATGTCAGAACATCGAATACACGTATGCTGGTTTTGGTGCTCAAATGTACGGTTCGTTGCTGAATAGGTAGAAAGAAAGCATATTCTTGAGTTTTCTCATGTTACTCTTTCTTCGTGAAAACTGAGAATGCGGAAGGTTTCTATGAGTAATGACATGTTGCACTAATTAATCGTATGTTATATTATAGGACATAAATAACTTTATTAAACTAAAAGATTTCAAATGAGTTTCCAGCCAAAAATAAATCTTTAACCGGATCTGTTGGAATTTACAGGTAAATTATCTGCAAATCATTCTTGAATTTAGATGTGAGGATTCATATGAACACACTTTCTTATTTATCAATAATGGAAGTTTGTTTTAGTTCGAGACATAATTTTTATCGGTTCAAATATTTTCATTTTATCTATCAAGTTTGAGCATGGCAGGAAGATTTGACTTTCACGTAAAATTACAATTGATTTATTATGAGAATAATATTAAAATTTAACAAATGCAGCATGTTAATGTTCAGTAATGTATCTTGCATTTTAAATTTACATTCCTCCGCACAAATATATTAATTTTTGGTCTCGTTACAAATAAACGTAGCTATGCGTCCCACTTCTTGATAGCCCATCGGTTTCTGTTACGTAATTCTTCTTTTAGTGCTTTTAATGCCGCATTGATTACACGTTTCGTGGTTAGATTTAACGGATGCATATTGTCTATGAAAGGAATTCCATTATTTCCGAGCTTCATCTTTTACTTTTTTTTTTATAAGAAAAAATTTCTCTTGTTCGCTTTTATCGTACAGCTACTTCACTCTTCCTCCCTCATTCCTTTCTCCGGCTTTCCCAGGAATGTACTTCTCGCTTTAGCGGGTTTATCAGACGATACTTTCAGTAAGAATGGTTAGGAGGCACGTTTCACCATTCTCCTGTCGTTTGCCTTTTACTGAAACGCTTAAAATTCCTATTTGCAGCTTACGAAGTTTAACGACTTCCTTTATTTTCTATGAGTACAATTCATAGAATGTCTATTGTTAGGGATTCCTATCTAACTTATCGGATCTATATTGCTATTCTAAATTATGCATCTCGTTTGTAAATACTTTTATATTTTCTTCAATGATCATCTTTGATGATACGTTCTGCTTAATGTTATATAAATAGACACATATGTACAAACAATTATTATTATGTAGAATTCATTTATTTACTTTTTAGATATTTGCATATTTTTGATATTATTTTACATATAATTATTTAACACTAGATTTACGGGTGTTGATGCACGTATTTCTCTGAAGTGAGCCAATTTGACTCATACAAGAAAATTGAAGTCT
The DNA here is from genome assembly GCA_910591515.1 of Cerceris rybyensis. Taxonomy (NCBI): domain Eukaryota; kingdom Metazoa; phylum Arthropoda; class Insecta; order Hymenoptera; family Crabronidae; genus Cerceris; species Cerceris rybyensis. The sequence continues at coordinate 14,612,785 of OU342795.1, forward strand.
CTTGTAAAGAAAATAATCCCAAATCAATTTAAATGTAAGATTTATTATTAAAAAATTAACCAATCAATTTATTATACATATAGCAATCAAATTTTGAGTGAGCCAAATCGGATCAGTAAATCTAGTGATGACACGTTGAATGTCACCCGCATTCCTCTAGTTTCATTGTTTCTACTTGAAATTTATTCTTTAAAACAACATCTTTATAGAGCAAAAACATTAAAGATGAAGATAGTTATATATTAAACAATAATTTATTTTGTTGAGAATTGACCTTGGCACGCGACGACGGAAGTAATCGAAAATTATTTTATTTCCTTTGTCCCGTAATGATCGGTAAATATATTTAATACGATTTATATTATTATGCATGCACTAGGTTAAAAAAGTATTGTTTACTAGTATCTTTTAACAAATGTGAATAGCATATTTAGTATGATAATATAGCAAATGTTACCATCTCTGAAGTTGCTGTAATGTTATGGCATTTTTACTATAATTGTACTCATTAAATAAGTATATTTTTTTCGCTGTTCTACCATAAACTTTTTCGGACTGTTTGACAGTTTTTACTATTTCGTTGACGATGTCTTTTCGTTCTATAGTTGTAAACGTCTGCGACCGAACTGACCGTAGTTTGTTCTTGATGCGCGTCAAAAGATATTAAAACTAGAACTATTGTCTTTAAATCTACTACATTTCAATATAATAAGTAAGTACTCTGGAAAAAGATGAATCAAGAAATGGAATAGATGACCGTTTAAAAAATCTGTGTTTTATAATATCAATGTAGAATATATGCTCTATAACTCTCCTCTGAAGTTTTTTAATAAAATTGTGAACCAGTCATTTTGACTTGCTTGGTAGTTGTAGTGTAAATAGAATATTTCAAAATTCAAGGATAATTCAAGAAATCTTTATGTACCAATGCTTTTTTGATCCACTATACGTATTAATATTTCATTACAGATACTGATCAAAAATGTTAAAAGAAACTACCGATGAAATAAATAGAAAATTTTGAGTATTTGATAAGTCACTAATCTACCTACTAGGTTGTAAGTTATGAAATGTCCAACTTTGGTTTATCATTATTGCAAATTCTGTTCTGTCAAAAATTATTAAAATATTTAGGTGTATTTTACATCTATCGTTAACCCATTAACAGTTTATCCCGTTTAGTTTACGAAAGATATCTAAGTTTATGACTAGATTCTTTGTTTCCTCTGTTCCCTAAGGTTATTATAATTGAAGAAGGAGACGTGGTTTAGTTTGCATGCCGAAGTGTTTTCGAATATAAAAAAACTAGACATTTTGTGGGCCAGAATTCGTAATTCTACCAAATTGTGAAAGGGTTAAGAGCAGGGTTTCTTTTGCTAGATCCGATCTTTATTTGTTTTGCATATGCAACTAACTTTACAATTTTGTGCTTCGATTTACAACATGAATCGACTCGATTTTCGCCTTTTTCTTGTACGAGTGCAGAAGTGATAACAAGTTAATTCTTGTTGGTGGGAATGTAAGAACATCGTCTTAAACGTGGAAGCACATGATTGCGAACGTGAAACAAGTTACATTGTTCTAATTTTGTTGGAATCCGTTTTATTCGCCCTCCTCGGCAGTTTCTTTTCCCTTGAGGAGGGGTGCATAAGATGTTGCCGTGTGAGCCAGATGGCTCCCTTCCATGCCTGATTGCCTCTTCGATTTTCTCTGTTACACTCACGGCCATTCGTTTCCGCGATTTGTTTCGATGGACCTTTCGTCCAAGCTGCGCCTTCCTTTTTAGGGGGATTTTCTTTTTTGCGAAACGCTATACGTGTGCGTAGATCTGTGCGATATATTATTTAGAAGCGGCATATGGACACCGTAATTCACTCACGGCGATTTTGGGATGTCTTTGAGGATTAAGGACTTGAAGGGGACTTAGCACGGTATTTTTTCTATAGGAGTTCACTTTCGCTTCGTTACCTTTTTCCATCTTTTTTGACGGTCCTAAATTTTTTTCCGACGTCGTGAGTGTTTGCGATGATAAACATTTCAGAGACAGAACAGCAAAATTGTTTACGTTAATAATAAGTCCAATTTAATAGTTATGGTGGTGTGATATAAAAGATCAACTAATTGATGTGTTTTAAATTAACAATAGAACCATCGACTATGAACTCATTCGAGACCAATTGCACACCGTGTGTGCAATGCATTTCCGAGCCAAAAAGACCGACTGCACACCGTGTGTGCAATGATCTTGAATTGTAGTTATCAGTCATTATAGAAAACACAGCCCTCGAAATAAGACGAGCTTAAAATAAAAGGTATCTTTCAAATGTGCAAACATTACATTTGATATTTGGTTCAATTTCGACCCTAAAGTAGGTGACTCAAAGCCACAATCATTAGAAATACAAGATGTGGTAAATATAAAGCGAAAAGTTGTCAGTATTTCTGGATGGTCTCCATAAAAATGCACGGTCTCGAATGGGTTAATTTAGTATATATAAAGATACTAGATAAATACTTCGAAGGAAAGAGAATAAAATTCGCAAGAAACTAAATTAATTTAATCTCTCACGTTGTATGTACAAGGTATATATAGAAAATTATGCATGGTACAGCTATAAAAATGTCAACAACATTTTTAAGAAGTTCAGTAGAACTCATTTTGGCTCCCTTGGTAAATCTAGTGTTGAAAGTCTAAATAAATAGAAATATGTCGGATAACAAAAGAACAAAGGGACTGTGAAAGTGAAAACGTAATGGTAAGCTTGTGAAGAATTCTACATTTCAAGAAGTTTAAATTTTTCCCCATCAGCTGAGGGAAGTCTGGGAGAAATGAATTCTCTGAGAAAAAGAGGACTCCCGTTAAGGGTGGAATTTCGAGAAATTCTTAAAACTATTTAGCTTCGACAAAGTGCGGAGTTTTGCAAAAAATCTGATTGTGAGATATTTTTTGAAGTCAGGCTGTTTTCGTGGGTTTAGAGTAATATGTTTCATTGTTAGAAAAGTGACTTCAATAAATTGTTTGAATTCTACTTTTGATATGGAAAAATGAGAGTACAATTTGAAAACCGAGTAAAATTAATATTTTGTATACGATATATCTGTTAACACTAGAATAAGTGGCGTTAAATCTATGACATTTAAATATATTAAATAAGTACTTTAAAAAAAGGGGAACCAACAGATGGAAATATGATCGGTTCGGAAATCTGTGTTTTATAAGATCAGCTTAGAATTTTTAGTCTAGGACTCTTCTATATACTTAGGGAATTATTGAAAAAGATTTTGAATAAATCATTTTGACTTGCTTGGTCGTTCTAGTGTTAAAGATCCCGCTGTTTTGTTTTGCAGAAATTGCTTTATTTTGATCTAATCAGTTGTCTCATTCAATTGATATAAACGTCAAAGTGAAAACCTCTCTATTTTCCACAAAATTAGACATCTTAATTTATAAATGCATTTTCTCTCATCGAAGGCAGCAACCATTAAAGATATCCATAACAATGACAAGAGTGATTAAAATGAAAGTACCTTTTTCTATATATTCACAGTTGTTATTTCACAACTCTCTATTACGACCGACTACTCATTCGAAGACTCTTTTAACCGTAACCTGATCTTTAAACCTTTCAAGTTTCACCTAAAGAAATCCACCTTCTTCAGTCGCCGTCCTGAAAACGGTATTTTTCCTTTACACTGGCACCACTTCCCCCTCACGTCCTAAGTGAAGTAGCAATTTTTCATCGTAAAATGAACGAAGAATTTCAGGGGGTTGAGGAAAAAGGGTGAAGTTCGTCCTTGAAGGCGGTCTCAAAATGTTACCGGAGCACGTATCGCAGAAACGAACCCTTCAAAGTCCGCACCTGACTCTTCGAAAAGATTGCAATTACGTGTGCCCTTTCTTACAAGTGCACACGTATGTGTGAACATATGCAGTTAACGTATCATTTGAACACCTTGAAGTGCGGATATATGTACATTCTTAGAAGGAAAAGTTTTTTGTACAACGTGAATTAATGCCTGCAATTTCTTCAGGTTAACATTTGTGGGATGTATAGACTCGGTGTTCTTCTCCTTTATACAACTTCATTGAAAAACTCAACCTGCTACATAATTGTTGTAACTTTACGATATATTATATCAAAAATATTTGAATATACCAAAAATTAAATTAAATGTTCGCGCTTGTACAATCTGTTCTTACTCGACACAAAAATTACACTAACTAAAGAAACAAAAAGGGAAATAAAAGTGAATCTCATGCAGACGGATAGAACTCAAAAAAGAAACGTATATGATTTTATTAGATAACAAACACAATAAAATAACTTTATGTATGTAGATATTTACTCGAGAAGGATTTAAATCACTTATAAAAGGTTGACTTCTTTACATAAAATGAATCTCGACTTTCATCCATTTTAATTACAAAAGCGGTACATCATTTTTCATTGCTTCATAAACACTAATTTCTATATTAACTTGTTAACACTTTACCGACCGCTATTTTTATAACATCCTACCCACTTCGGACCGGTCACTTTGCCGCAGATATTTCCACGATACCGATATTTCTTCGAAAATAACAAATTCTGGTCACTGAGTTCCGAGCACAGTGAACCGTAATGATAAGTAAGAAATTATTAATTGTCACGTCTACTAATTAATAAATTAAAAGTTCAAAAGAATGGAAATCGAAAAGCCTATTAATAGGCTACCGGTCGCTAGTGTTAACACTAGAAATACTAAGCAAGTCAAAATGACTGGTTTTCAATTTTTTCCAAAACGTCTTCATGTTTATAAGAGAGTCATAGTGCAGATATTCTATGCTGATATTATAAAACATAGATTACAGAATCGATCAACGTCTCCACCTTTTGATTTCCCTTTTTCCCAAGGGCTTATTTAATATATTGAAATATAATAGATTTAACATTGGTAGTTCTAGTGTTAACGTGTAATATATTTTTATGGTGATAATTACACCTAATTTTGAGATATGGGAAATTAAAAAATTCATGTAGATTCTGAAACAAAAGGATTATTCTCTTTTTTTGGCTGGTTTCCAGTGAAGAGAAATATGTTTGTAACACTCCACTGTACATGTGCACAATTCACCGTACTTTCTGGAACAACCGGTGTTCAAAAAAGCAGAAAGCAATCACGCAAACAGATGCAATTACAGTACACGCTGTTTGAAGTAACGAAAAGTATTTTCATATAAAACAGTTTTACTGAAGTTGGAAACCTCAATTTGAAATGTTGTAAATAGTTTTTTAAATTAATGAACTCTGACGAATCATTTCGGTGATAAAATCTGATGAAATCATTGCTTTTTTGAAGTTCTCTTCCGACCAAATAACAACGAGTGGAGTAAGTGAAAATTAGACGAAACTATTTATAACAAGAAACCGTATGTGGAGAAATTTTAAATGAAATTCATTTGGATGAAAAAAGTATTGTTTACTGGTGTCTTTACTAGAACATGGGAGTCACAATGCACAAGTGAATGCTAGATATCCTCGATCGTTGGAGCCATTTTTTAAGATGTACAATAAGTTAAGGGGGTTATCCCATAGCTATTTTTTTCGCTTCTTTGGGAATTTTTTTTGAGCGAAACATTAAAATGCACAATCTTGAAATTTTTACCACTTGTTTATTGATACTTTTGTAGTCCATTGGAATTTTTGCAAGCAAAAATAAGGATTTCAATTGAGTTTACACCGTTAGAAAGATAGTCATGTATTTTTGACGTCTGCCATGATTCCAGAAGTTTCGCTCATCTGAAACAAAAGAAATCAAACGGCATTTTAAGGAAGTTCGAGCGTAACTAATGATTCAAAATAGTAATTGAATTTTTCTGTATTTTCAATTCTTGTAATAGTAATAAAAATTCATTATTTCAATTTATAATAACATATCTAATCCAAAAATTGTTAAATATTATTTATTTAATTAACAAAAGTAACGAAATGACTACGTGACTTCTGACTCATCCGTTTGAATAAGAAGATCTGGCAACAGCGTATTGTTATTCCTATGTACGATAGTTAGAGAGCACGGAGAGAGCATTATCAAATTTAAGTGTTTTAGTCCATGAGTGAATGGAAATAATTTGCAAAAATGCACAGATTTAACGGTCGATTTAAAAAAAAAATATTATGAAATGGAGACAAAATGTTATCAAGAGTAACAAAGCTCGGATTGATTGCAGGAACAATAATTTCAAAATCAAAAATTGCAATTATTGTAAAAGAAAAGAAAAAAAATGTATAGGTAATTATTTACATTTTTATTTAATTTGAGGTTATACTCCCGTTTTCATACTGACATCGAATATTTTAGTTTTTAAAAACATAATCACAGTTGATTTTCTTTATAATATAATTATTGTGATATTATTTTCATTAATTTATAACTTTATATATTTTATTCATTCATTTATTCAAGAACTAAAATTATTCTAATTTGCTTCAAACTACAATTTTTGAACTAAGGTGACAAAATAAATTTTCTATCTTCTCTCTTTCTCTCTATCTCTTTTTCTATCCTTATACTTTTCTCAGCTGTTATCGCAACGTTGCCAAACGTTCAGTAACGTGTACGGCTACCAATAAGCATGAGTAACAAATAAAGTTTATGTTAAATTATCAACGAAACTACATCGGTAAGGTTATATTATTGAAATCTAATCTTATTCTACAATTATTCAAGTTTATTACACATAGTTTTGTTTTCCTTAAAGTTGGGAGGTTAATATCGAAAAAAATCGAAAAAGACGCGAGTACAGCTTGTCAGCCATAAGAGCCTGTGTATAAGGACTTAAAAAATGTAATTTTTAACATTTTTTTTCAAAGAAACTAGACGGAGGATCGTTTGAAAATTTTTAGGATATATCAATCGAGTATTTAATTACGTGTATACAGAGTTTCAAAGCTTAAAGTTGGAAAAAGTTTTTTTACATTAGATTCGCTCGAACTTCCTTAACTTGTAAACCTAAGTCTATCGCCGGAACTAGAATAAAATAAAATTATAGAAAATTAAAGATTTGGCACAATTGTAAAGGAAAAGTTCCAAGAATCGTCATATTTTTTCTGGGTTTTCAACTTAAAGAAGACAAACTATAACAGATATCAGAATTATGTTAGTTCCAGCGATAGCCTTATATAGGTTCACAAATTAAAATTCCATTTGATTTTTTTATTCTTTTATTGTTGTTCATTTTTTTTATTTGAAATTGTTAAAATACCGGAAGATTTTTTCGTGTAAAATGAATGAATTTTAGCTAATGTTTTGTTAAAATATGTTTCTACTATTTCCGGTTACATGTAAAAATAACAAGCTGTCCTTCAATTTTTATGAAGGTGTTAATCCAAAGTAATTGTAAATGCTTAGCACATAACCGGATTATATGAATCTTATACCGACATTCCGAGTTTGGAAGTTCTGCACTATAACAAAAGTAGGAAACGAGGCAATTCGGAGAGTTTCGAAGCAGTCGGTTGCAGGACGTTCAACTTTTTCGATGGATTTCACGATTCCCTGAGGAACGAAAGAGAGAACAGTTTATCCCGGCGCAGGGGAGAGGGCAATATGGCAGCAAGAAATGTTTCAAGACTGCTATTCCCTCAATCTTTTGTCTGACGTAACAAGATAGCGCTAAGGGCGAATTATAGATCGTGGAAAGTTTAATCGCTCTCTCCTTCCTTTTTCACTTGAGTGAAATTACGTAAGTTTATGATTTGTAATACGGAAGCTGTGTTTAAAAACTTGATGTATTTGTCCGAAGGAATGGCTTTCATTCTGACCTTTCTTCTACAGGGTTCTGATGGTATTTATTGTTACATCTGAAATTGTATAGAATCTGAGGTTTGAATTTTTCCAAGTACGATTCTCACGATCAATATTACATAAACAGTGATAAGGAGAAAATTGTGCGTAGTAAAAGAATGACAGAGATTGGTAGATTGATAGAGAACGTTTTCTATCTTTGGTTACAGATTGAAGTCGTTTGTACTTAAAGATTGCTGACTTTTATTCGACTTTGAAACTGTTATGCATCAACCTCTGAATTTGCACGATACCTTTCTTTTACATTTATGTTGAAAAAATTTACTTTTATGTTGAAATAAAAAACTGAATTGTGCATTTTTCCGTTTGTTTTTGGTTTACATTGTTTTTCAAGATGAACATCTTCCGTGAAAATCAGCTTTAAGTGTCAGAATTGATAGTGGGTGATAATTATCAACATTTTTCATGTCTCATGATCTAGACTCTTTTTGACAACGAATCAGTATAGAACACTGCAATTCAAATCGTCTTTACCGATTGGTTAATGACTTAAATACATTTCAAGGCGGAATTTCGCGTTTTAAATTGAATACTCTTCTGTAAAATGACAAAAATACGACAACGTTAAAATAAGCAATTATTCAAGTACTGTAAAAACAGTTCATTGATTCAAAATTGAAAGACAAAAATTGGTTACCAAGGAAGTCCATTCATCATTAAGCAATAAGATATTATTCTGAATACTTCTCAGCATTGATGACAATATGTAATTACAGAATGATTATAGATCAATATCTAAAAAAGGAGGATCCAATAATTTATAACAATAATTGCAATACATACTTCTGTACGACATATCATCATAACGAGATATTTCCATCACTCCCCTTATTTATCGTTAACTGAATACAAATTTATAAAGTCATCGTTAATTTGTTGTCCAACAAATGGGAAGAATATTTGGCTCCGAATATGAAGTAGAATATCAAATACATTATTTTCGATGCCAGTGATTGCCATTATTCTGCACAGTTTATTCATGGCTAATTATTCCACAGCAATGAGAAACGCGCGGAACTTTGTCTGTTGCATCAGTAAGCGCGATAGAGTGAAAATAATTTCACTGGAGTAAATTCGAAACGGGATATATTTATGTCATTGAAACGAATCGAGTTGTACGTTTCTGATACGTTCGTTGTTTCAGCCGATATTACATTTGTCACGGATCACGATACAACGAAAAAATTCACCAATGCATTAAAAATTGCGTTATTTCGTTTTTCAAAATAATTGAAGAAATTAATTTTACTATAAGGCATACAAAGACAAATAGACATATGTTTTTAACTTTAGATCTACGGCAGCCGTCAAATTGACAGGAGCCTGCTTCTTTAAAAACTTTTTCTCAAATCGACAGAGAAGCATTACAGTAAATATTTCACGTGCATCTTTTAACATACAAATTACTTAATTGATCGTATTTTTTTCCGTTTGATCCAACTTTTTTCAAAGTACTTATTTAATATATTTAAATAAACCAGATTTCGCGGCCGTGCATCTAGTGTTAATTCACTCGATGACATATTGAGAAACATTTACAATGGTAAAAATTAAAATTTGCACGTCTCTTTTTTAAATGTTAAATTAAGTAATCAATTTCTTATCCCAATTTTGATTAAGTAACTCACAAGAACCTAAATATTTAATATTAGTAAATATGAAATATTTGGGTTCTTGTGAGTTAATATTTAATAATATTAAATCTTTAATATTTGGGTTTTTGTGAGTTACTTAATCACAAATTTAATATTAAAGATTTATTATATCAATCTTTTTATTATATCTATTATCTACAGTATCTTTTTATATTACTGCTCACAAAGGGTTCAAAACTGTAGATATGTATAATATTTTTCATATATCTAAGTGTTCTTTATGTGTGCACGTTGTCCTCATTCCAAAGTGAATAATTGGTCTTGATTCTGTATTTTTTATTACTAGATATTCGTATCAGTATATCGAAGTATTGTAATAGTAAAGATATACTTAATAATAATAATGGGTTTTCAACTAAAGTTCACTTAATCAGCTACTACTAAAATTTCGGTTATATACATGGAATTTTACTGCACATCTCTCATAAAGTTATTTCTGTGTTGTTAATTTTGCAAGAAGGTGCAATAACATTTCTGAAATGTATTCGTTAAGAACATTCGTCCATAACGATCCATTTTCCTGAGATTAGGGGAAGTATTTGACCCTAATGCAATACTTAAGTACGTACATTACGTTTATGATACTGCAGGGATATGTCGAGGGCTGTAACAGAAGTATAACATTGATTAGAGACGTAATATATATAGAAAATGAGTTTGCAAGTGCCTTTTACCGAGTATAAACAATTTTTATACTACGAAAGATTTGAATTGCAAGTTCAAACAAAATAGAACACCATAAATAAATAGATAAAAATACAATTAAATTTTATTTTACGAAGTATTACGTTAGAGTGATATTTACAAGAATCTGAGAATGCGTAAAAATTTGTTAATAATATCAGTTCTATAAATGATTGTTTGAACTCCCCAAAATACTTTTTAATACATAACAAATTTGAAAGGAAATATCATAACAAAGGACAAACAAAATTAGTTCATTTTCATAAGAAGCAATTATACCCTACATTTTTAATCTAAAAACCACGAAATGGAAGAAGACTAAAAGCTAATCTTCTACGATTGCATGTAAATAAAGTTAGTTTGATTAAAATACAATAATATTAAGTAAATAAAACAGAATAATAAAAAAGCACGTCCTGTACCTAAATACTTTTTATTTACATTCAACAGGAATTTACACGAATCGTGCCAAAAATTTGGTAAAACATTGACTAAAATTTTACTAAATGTTTATAATTCGCTATAAAACATGGTAGACTGTTTATTTTCTGTCTTTAACATCAAAGGATACATGGCTAATCTTTTTCTAAATTTTCGACAAATCGTTAAAGAGAACAAGTTTAAGTCTTCTCTTTGCATCGAAGGGAAAGGACCATTCACCCTTGCAGATCGATTTTCTTGAGATTAAGGGACTCCCATGGCAGCACTCCCCACATGCATTTATTTTTATGGCACAGGGAAGAGCTCGTAATAATATATTCTGGCACGAAAAAAACCATGCGTGATCGAGATAGATGATCTCTGGATTATAATCTGCTCCACATTTTTGGTATCGTAACGGTTTAATAGGTTTATCGTATCGAGATAGTGTTGCAACAGTTTAATCAAGACATATTATCTCGATATTAATGAAAATAATACGTAATATATTGTTACGCATACAGTAATGACAATAGAAATTATAATAATATATAATAATAGAACAAATAGAAAATAGAAAGTAAGCAGAAAAATAATAATAGAAATAATAGAAATGACAATTAAATAGGAACCTTGAATAAGAGATAAAGGTTTGTAACTTCGGATAAGATATTTATAAACCATATCACTTAACTCAATTTCGATCAAATGATATACATTTTTCTAAAGGTTTAACGCTAAAACTACTGACTTTGAGTGTAAATGTTCAATATTACATATTTAATTAATATTTGAGAGTATATATAATAACAATAGTTAAATATTACTAAGCAAGTACTCAGGAAAAAGAGGAATCCAGAAGCAAAACAGACGATTAGGTAAGTAATTTTTGTTTTTATGAGATAGACGTGAAATATTTATTGCATGACTCCCCTATCAATTTGGGGAATTGTTAGAAAAAATTAGAGGCTGAGACATTTTTACCGATTTGATAGTTTTAGTGATAAATTATTTATGATTTGGAACAATGACTAAAGAGGGATTATACCGTTGTTGCATTATTACGCACCTATTTACCTTTTATTGTTTTCTACCCTTAATTTAGGTAGTTCACGGGTTAATGTTTTTTTCCTGATAAAATGATGGTGTAAGAAAAATACTTTTATCAGGCTCTTTACAAATTAATATTGTACTATAAACGCAAATGGAACGTAGACATCAATTTTCTGTGCAGATAGTTATCTTTCAAATACAGTTACATTACCCCTTTCAAGTTTAAGAATTGATTACTCTTACAGTGTTACAGTATTTTTATCGTTTTACAGAAAACCGATACACTTCAAACAAAAAGATTTTGCCCAGAAAAGATTAGACAATTACGACCGACTCTAAAAATCAATTTCCGCAAACCAATTCGATTTCGTCAGAAAAACTTTGCCTTCGCGGAAGCATTATTAAATAGAACGTGTAATAAAGCAAAATAGATTACAACAATTCGGTTAAAGTACACATGAAACTCAATCACATCGAAGTGCAGTTTTTATCGTTTCAGATAAGTGAAATATGTTTCTCACTGTTCTAATAATTTTTTGTTCAATGGCACTACGAAGTAGTTGGAACTCTCCTTGAAATCAATATATTTCAATCTGCTCACCGACCATTATTTTCAGCCCGTTGGTATTAATTAACTTCCACTGTGTATAAATCGATTTAACGAACTTCGACGAATGTTGGCACATACGTATTGGTCCAACGGAAAATTATACGTGCACAAATCTCTCAAGCGCCCCTGAATGTGTCGATTTTAAGATCTATTAATTCATTAGCATGAGAAATTTATGGCTGAATCCATCACGACGGTTAATTTTGAACTATCGTGCATTATCATAAAGAAATGAAAAGTTACAAAAACGGCTTCGAATGTTTGCTGACAGCGCTAATTGTAAATATATCACCTATTTACCCTACAGTTATGACAGACTTTGATACTCCGTGAGATTTCTTCTCGTTTGAAATTTCATGTCAGTGTGCATTCTAATAAAATATTTTAAAATAATCGAAACATTGGCTTGCACTACATTAAGAAGCTATTCTCTTTTCGAACGTCGAAAAAATCGATCTTTTTTTTTACGTACTACAGGTAACTCGATCAACATTAACATTATCAGGTTTACTTTATTAGAAACAATTGGAAGCAAAAATTAGTAAAACATAAACTGTACGATGTGCTTTATTCAAGAGAAGTAAGCATCAGTTTCAAGAGATTTTTCGATCATCTGAATCATTACTCTATGGGAAGTTGTTGATGAACGTCTAAAGAAAAGTAAAAGCTTAACACTAGAACTCTCACTCCTAAATCTATTATATCTAAATATATTAAATAACTGCTTTCAACCCCTTGCCGTACGATTTATTGTGTGACTGCAATAATTTAGAATGAAATTAATAAAATAAAAATTGATCGGCGATTCTTCATTATCGTATTGTTTCATGTAACAATAATATTTGAGAAATAGTTCTATCGTGTCGCGTTTCGTTAATATTTTCAATCTGATAGGTTTTGCAAAATTAAAAAATTTCTTTTCCAATTTATCCTATGTTTATTGTACGGTCAAAGAAGAGAAATTGAGAAATGGTAAAGATTACCAATTCTTTAATTTGTATTTTGAAAAATGCGACGTAGAATATCTGCTTCATAAATCTTTTTGGATAAAATTGTGTTAACGTTATTTTGTCTAGCTTAAGATAGTTCTAGGTGGATTCAGAACTAAAAGTTTCTTTTTTCATTAGAAATTAAAAAAATTGCGTAAGAATTAATGAGGGGGCTAACTTCACAGAGGTCATTTCATTCACTTTTTAGGCATTAAAAAACATCGTTCTCTATAACTATGAAGTAAAAAATTATGAAAAAATTCAATAATATTCCAAAAGCATAAAATAATACATTGCTAATTTTTTATTAGAATGCATCGACTCGTTTTTCCATTAGAAAAATAAAAAAAGATTTTACAGACTCAGCAAAAATTTTTTTCCATAAGGCCCATGTTAAATATTTTATTTTTAAACACGATTTATTCATAAACCGTGTGGACGAACTCGTTGAGATTCCGGTTATAATTATAAAATATCATGAAAAATATATTTTCAAAATGTTAAGGAAATCTATCGAAAAATAATAAGTGCCTAGAACTACCTTAATAGTTTTAGTGTTAATCAGTAACGTAGTATCCTTTACACATATATCGTTTTATGCATAAAATAAAATAGCCTGGATATATGAAGTTGAAATTATTCGCTCCCACTAGGGTGCCATAATGGCCGATGGTTTTATTGCCCTCCAGTTTGTTCACAGAGGCTCAAGAATATGGGAAATGGACATTTTCCTCGGAAAGAGAAGGTATTCTCGATCGTAGTCGAGTGCTCGATTTATTATACGATGGCAGTAACTTTTTTGCGGGACAACGATCAGGAGGGAAATTTGTGTCGGGATGAACAGTACTTTATTGGGCGAAATGGTTGTATATGTGAACTTATATCATGGACGCTTACGGTGGGTCATATATTAAAGAACACAGTTGCGGGTTGCTTGTACTTTTATACGGCACACTGATACAGTTTTGTTTTTATTCGTATAATTTCCTATTATGGAGGAATTAAATACATTAAGCAATGTTTATCATGCTAATTGGTTTGGCAAATTATATACCTTTTTGAAATACAAAATGTTATACTACTGTGTTTTCTTTAATCCTTTGCGGTCCGAATTATTTTGTTTTTTGTAGTAAGCTAAATGAAAATTATTTCACAACATTTTCTATTATTGAATATTCATTTTTTAAATGCCATCAATTAACTGTAGGTACTGACAAATATTTAGATGACAGTACAAAACCATTCGGAAGTTGGAAAGTTGAAAAATTCGATGTTGAATTGTTAGAAAAAGAATCAAGTAAACAGTTATGTCGACTATTGCTCGACAGTGGATCGCAAAGGGTTAAATGAATATATTTCATTAATTTGTATTTTCCACTTTATTATTGACAAAACTTAACCCTTTGCCGTACTATAACGAGTGATACTCGTGATGCTATCAATTGGAAAGGAAATTTTCAAGTTTAACAATACCTATTATATTGAAAATATCAGTGAGATGCGACACGATAAAATTATTTTTATAATATTAATATTACGTTAAATTATACTATATGTCAAGAATCACTGATCAATGTTTATTTTACTAATTTAATTCTGAATAGTTGTGGAGACAGTCACAAAGTAAATGGCACGGCAAGGGGTTAATATTAACTTTAGGATTTTTTGATAACTTATTGTGTAACTTATTTTAACAAAAATACACAATAATCGTTACTGATATTTTTGTTAATTATCGTTTATCTGTTTGGAGTGTGACAAAGTATAGTACATCGAGTATAACCAATTATTTGATTAGAAGTCCATTTTGTGCAGAAAGTAAATAGCCATAGTAAGACATATTAACACTTTACCGACCGGTAGCCGATTAATCGGCTTTTCGGGCACAACACTTTTGGACTTTTAACTTATTAATTGGTTACTACGGCAATTAATAAATTATTATTTATCATTGTGGTTAACTGTGCCAAGGAGTCAGTGAAGAAACTTTGCAATTTTCGAGGAGATATCGGTATCAAGGAAACATTTGCGGGAAAGTGACCAATCAGAAGTGTATAAGATGTTTAAAAAATACCGGTCGGTAAAGTATTAAAAACACTGACTAGTTTAGTATCTGATATTAGTATTATATATTGTGGGGATTTTATAAATCCCGCGTATTTGGAGGGAGCCGCCATAAGACAGTTGACTGACGAAAAGACGATCGACGACGAAACGTGGACGGCACGAGGACGAGAGAACAGTTCGAGGGTAGATGAGATCGACAGTAGACGAGATCGACGATAGACGAGTTCGACTTTAGACGGTAGTAGAGTAGACGAATAGACGATGTATAGAGTAGACGAATAGACGACGTATAGAGTAGACGAATAGACGACGTATCCAGTAGACGATTAGACAAACAAAATTATAGACGATAGACGCATAGAGAGACTAGACGAGTAGTCGAACAATTAGACGTGACTAGACGGATTTTATAGTATAGTTTATATTTCGTATTATTTAGTGTGTGTGTGTTTTAGAGAGTAGAGCGTTCCTTATATTTTACGTATTTTATAAGTTTCCACTTGTATATATTTTATTTTAAGTATATTGTTATCAATATCCTACAATATTGAAAGATTATTACAATACAAAAATAAATTCTAGTAGACGATCTAAAAATGGGAATATTCTTTTAACAAGAAAATTTCCTATAATCCACCTTATCCAGTCTTGGATTAAAAGAACTCCTACAGCCGTCACGTTATTACGGACACTTGCTGCGGTACCATAATGGTGATTCCCCTCGTCTCAATCGAGTTTCTTCCGCTTTGTGCGAACCGTCAGAAAGACGCGATGTAGAGGCAAAACATCTGCGAAAGGGCTGTCCTTTTCATTATTTCACTGTCCGCGATAAAGGCCGGCACTTAAGCTGAGACAAAAAGCAAGCAGGACCAGTTCTCCACGGTAAAGGGAGAAAGCCAACGAGTTTGGGGTGAACGCTGGAGGTTACCACCCCAGTTGGTGGACGTTGAAATTAAATAGTCTCGTAATTAATCTCGCATTTATGAGGTTGTTGCGGGTCTGTCGAGGGGCATACGCATTGGATGATGCGGCATCGAGACGTCATACGCACAAAGGGGAAAAATAAAACGAAAATCGTATACTAACGGTCAAAATATTCGTCATACAAGGTGCGTTGAAAATCGATCGTTGGGTGATTGTAATGAATCATAGTTGTTGTTATCTGTCTGTTGTGAATTTCTGTTTTGTTCACTTAATCGAATTTAGGTAGAAACTTGGATAGAACTTGTTATTAGAAGCTTTTTAATAATTTGAAACTCAAATTCCGTGGTATTCATGTACGGTCGTATTGAAATGTTGAATTTTTTCTACTTGATGGCTCTACTGTTTAGAAGTTGTTACGCAATATCGTAGATATTTATGTATCACGCTTATGGCAGGATTTATTAACTTTGCGCGATCGCCATATACTTGACATTCATTTTTTTATTAATGTTGAGTGTCGATGCTAGTGGTAAAAAGTAATTTCTTTATCTATAATCAACTGTACAGATTCGAGAAGTTTAGAGAATAATGCTGGAATATAGTCTTAAAAATTCTCGACTTTACACGTTTAATCCTTTGGCCTACGATTTATTTTCTGACTGGGCAAGCAATGATTTAAAATTAATTCCTGAAACCAAAGGTTCTCACTGATTTCTGAAATTTCGTATAACTGAAAGTAATATTAATAGTATAGAAATAATGAAACCGTTTCGCGACCGTCTGATATTTTCAATTTAATAGTTTTTGAAAGACTTTAAAATTCCCTATATTCCATTTCCGGCACCACGAATGTCGCACGTTATTTTAGGCTAAGGGGTTAAGCTCATAAACTGTCTGTCCAACATAAGTTTTGCATATATATTTTTATAATTTTTTAATCAACATTTTTTACTCACTTAGTCTTTGGGAGATCTTTAAGAAGAGAATTTCTATGCTTGTATCTAAAATGTGCTCTATGATGTTTCTCGGAGGGTTGTTCTGTAGCCATGGTGACAGGGTGACTCATGGGGCAAACCGTGGATGTTGGAAAAGAGATTCCATTGCCGCAAAGAAGAGGAGAGATAGAAAATTCTTAACTCGAATCCTTACTCCTTAGGCCACTGTTCTGGTCGAGGGGTGCTCGTCTGTGAATCGTACGATGACCTTTCGTAGAAAACGATCTAATTGTAACAGAGAATATTTAATATTCTGAAGTCTAACTTCATTATCCTTTATACAGTCTTTGCTTCGAGAATATCAATAGTTAACATATTATAACTATCAATATTCGTCTACTTACTTAGTGAATCTGCTTTTAGCATTCCCTTATTAACCTTTTTCCACAATGGAATTGTTACAATTGTACAAATACTACATGCCAGACAATTTTCACGATTCAATGCTACTAATTTTACATATTCGGTCCAAATAAATATTTTTTTATATAATACTTTTCTTATACAGTACTTCAGAATTAACGATTTCTCAATATACGTGTTCGCCAAGTTGAATCTGCCATTTTGTTTCTGGAAATCTTGATTTAAAATTCGTATTCAGCGACTTAAATAATATTAAAGTACCAATTCTCGTCTAAGTCAAAGTAAGAGATTTTGTTCACTATTTCGATGGAATGCACCACTGTGAATCGCATCGACTGCACCGTATATCAAGATTAGCCAATGAGTCCCATAAGATAAAATCAAGTCTCTAGTGAAGAACAGACATCTTTTCGAGTCCTGCATGCTTTGTACAAAGAAAGGAACGGGATACTAGGGGCTAAAGTCACTGATTTTTCGTCTCTCCGAGATACTAACGAAGACAAACTGTACTCCCCTTGGTCTCGAATGTCACGTGGGTTGGGAAATATTTCAGCTTTCCGATGGGAATTGATAATGAAGATAGGTGAGAATCTGAAGTGCAAGCTGGTAGAATTTTAGCATATCTTCACGTAGAAAATGTTTAAGGGTCTATTTCGAATTTTCTGGTTACCCTTATCAGTCCTTTCATTAGAAGATTGTAATTTAGGTTTATTACGATATAAAACTGCCTTTAAGTTTAGAATGCAAATTAGTAAAAGAAATAATACAACGAGTATTCATTCTTGTCGTTCAATTTAATTTGTTATGCTTCCATGGTTCATGACGTGCATTTAGTATAATCATCTATTTGTATTGTATTTTAAATTTTTAATACCAGCATATTCCATAGGCAGTGAGTAGGGTATTGAAAATGACAGTAGTTATATGAAATCAGTTAAATAATTTATAATAGTTACCTGTTTTGTAATATTATTTGAATACTAAATTTATAAAAGAAAATTGCAAATATTGCAATTCCAACAACTTCAATGAAAGTCAACACAAAGCAAGGACTGGTACCATGCTTGAACACTTTAACATGCTGATGCTTAATACTAGAGCTATCATCGTTAAATCTATTATATTTTAATATAGTAAATAAGTATTTTGAAAAAGAGAGAACCAAGCGGCAGGAAACTTGGCCGATTGGTTGATTTATGTTTATTGATATAGACGTAGAATATTTATTTTATGACCGTTATATAAAATTGGAGAATTTTTTTAAAAGAGGTCATTTTGACTGGTTAAGTAGTTCTAGTGTTAATAATTGTTACAGTACTGTGACATGAAACTATTCGGATTTACATAAAAATGTTGTTTTCATAGTCTGTTGTACGTGTATGCCCCAATTTACATGGTACTTTATTTTCACGATTCCACTTTTAGACAGTTTTCAAAATAACAGATTAAAAAAAAATGTTTAAAGCAAGCATTTTTGTTGCCAGTAAATATGTTGACGATAGAAATATCTGCAGTCTGCAATTTTCATTTACACGGAATTTTGAGGAACGGATCTTCCGTGAAAATCGGGAAATACGTGTATTAATTTTTTGATAAACAGAATTAAGAGACGGTTTCAATGTAAGCCAGATATTGGTATTTTTGTATAATTCAATTTCTCATAGCGAGTTTTCCTCACTTATATAGAATGAAGAAAATTATTAAGCTGATTTGACGTAACTAATTATTATAATTTATTAAAAAAATCGTCAAAGATGGAGGAAGATGATACTACCTTCAATTTACTATTTAAAAATAAAAATAAACTAATGACCATCTTTTCGAGCTATTGTTTTCGTATACAGTTTCGCCATCGGTTTTCTAAGAATCCTAGAAACGAATAGTACTTTGAAAGAATAAAGTTACTTATTAAAAAGTCATTTTTTTAAAATATTCGAATAAGATAGAAATAGCAATTTTTAACGAAACCAAACTCACACCGCTCGAAAGAATATCTTGCAGTCAGTTTAACCCAGCAAAGGTTTTATAATAAAATTGCTAAAAATCACCAGCTACGAAGCGCAGCCTTCGATCAGTATTCTTAGCACGTACATAATTATAGATGTGTTTTTCAGCCACGGTTCAGAGGTATAACTTCGCCAGGCGATCGGAGCGCGTAATGCGGGTAATCTTCCGATAACACGGACGTTGGTTCCGTGAAAACATCGTATATTGAAAAACCAAGTTACAAATATGGAATTTACATGAGATACTGTCTCCTTCCTGCTTATGAAGGGGAATGTCTGGTAATACTTTAGATAGGCTTATGGTGAGCGAGTGAAATCGATATTATATTATACTTATACACTAAACTCCTGCGTAATGCGAGTTTTTGTAACGCGAATTCCTTTAACCCGCAAAAGATATCGTGTTTCATATAACACGTTCCCTGCAACCTTGCTATTTGACACTAAAATATGTACTTGACTAATTGTATTTGACACTACCAAGGCAGTCGAAAAACCGGTTCCAAATTTTTCCGAAAAATTCCCTAAACTGCTAGGGGAACCGTATAGTAACTATACCATAAAATCACCAAGCGGTATCAAATGGTTCCTTTTAAAACTTTAAAATCGTGCATTCATTGTTATTTTTTTTGTTCATCTGATTTTCTAAAAATTCTACTATTCGGTTATTAAATTTCTCGCTTTCCATTTTTCACTTGGCTTATTTTTTACCGAGAAAAATTCTTTGCATACCATAAGTATAGGAAGGGTCATTTAATCCCTCATGGTAAGAATAGATATATGCAAAGTGCCGGTACGTTTAGTATTAACTGATCATATTATACTTTCTAATTAAATGTGATGGATGTAGAGCTTCTAGTTCTAGTATTAACCCTTTGCGGTTTGATGTCGATCACCGCTCAACATAGATTTTCCCTTCATTTTATTTTCTGACAATCTAATGTCGACTTTCTAATTACACGATGATTTTGTAATATTACCTAAATGTCCGTCAATACCTATAGTTATTGATATCATTTTAAAAAATGATTTATAGGATAACTAACGATAGAAAATATTTCAAAAATAACTTTATTTAGCTCACTACTGAAATGAACGAAATAGTTCGGACCGCAAAGGGTTAATCAAAACCACAAATAAGGCGCACATCATTAATTTCTTTAACATTACTAAATGAAAGTAACATACGCTTATAAATATATTGCATAAACGGGCAACTGGAAATTAACAGCATATTTTTGAAGTGTTCACATCAATTAGATATATTTTTCTATAAATAATATAATATATTATACATACATATAAGCATATCAAGGATCCTCGGTATCTTGTTAATTTAATTATGTAATTATTCAAATTTGAATATATAAGAAAAATTTTTCCATACATGAAGTTCTTATTTCTAGAACTATCTCAAAGAAAACACAAGTACTGAATTGGAGATAGAAAGAATTAGGTCACCGTCTTCTATTTCCCGATAAAGATATATACTGTTTTTATCACGGAGATGAAGTCTCGTCGAATTTTCATTATTTTAGCCGAAGAAGATTCAGAGAATGAATGGAATTGTAATATCGACGATTTGATATTTGAATTCCGGCTTCTTTGAATATCTCGTAAGAACAACCAGGTCACCTACCATGGGATTACCGTCGTGGCAGGAGAAATGATTGTGCTCTATGAAAACAGACATCCACGAAACGATATGAAACGTGAAATGGCGAGCTTCATCTTCTTTCGTTCGGGTCAGTTTCTCAACAATGGTAGGCAACTTCTAAGGTCTCAACGGTGTTGCCGTTACCTTCATTGGAATCCTGTCGCAAAGCGAGGACTTGGCAATATCATAGTAGAAAAGAAATTCTACTCGTGTACTCAACTTGGAAAATTAACGACTCTCGACAAGGAAGCCAAAGGACTGAGAGAATCAGCGGACTGAGAAAATGGAAAAGTTTCGTTTGCCCTTAAATTGGAGGGGGAAGTGGAGCGCGACTGTCGTCTTTTTATTCGAAAGGCTGCAAATGAAGAGACGTTGCTCTAATTTTATGTTAATGAGGAAATTTTCGTGACTTCACTTTAACATTGTGAACAATGCGTGTCTTTAAAGAGATTGGATATTAAAGAGTTATTAACGAAACTTCTGGAATCGTGGCATTCGGTGAAAATACACGAGTGTCTTTCGAACAGTGTAGAGTTAATGAAAATCGTTATTTTTGCTTGCAAAAATTCCAATAGACCACAAAAGTATCAATAAACCTGTGGTAAAAATTCCAATATTGTACATTTTAATGGTTCGTGGAAAAAATTTCCCAAAGGAAGCGAAAAAAATAGCTGTCGCATGGAATGACCCACTTAAGCACGGAAATCAATTTAAAGCTGTGACATTTTAAACGAAATTTCATTTTTAACGAAGTGTAACAGCAAAGGAATTCTTGATTCAAAATACATTTAAACAAATTTGTAACTCTAGAAAAGTTGGACAGTGAAATGTATTTTTGAAGAAAACTGCAACATATTTCCTGTGGAATAATAGTTGCAAAATTGCTACGATATCTAAAAAGTCTTTCGCATTTTGTCTAATTATTCTACAGACATACATTTTTACTTATGGGACGTTTAGTAACGTTTACCCTTTATGTATATTTAAATCTATGCAAATTCTGAAAACTTGTTTCATCAGTTTTTCAAGCTAATCCGTGCATAAAGAGCGCCAGGGCTTTTAGTCTCATATTATTTAAACATTAACTTCCATTATGCTACAAAATCTACGACCAAGCACATTATACCTCATTTTCATTAACAATCTTTAAATTTAACGAAAAAATATTTCGATGTGCAATACAATTCCACTTTCTCCAGTATTTTTGTTAGCACTACAACTACTTGTTGAAATTATTAATATTGTTACGAATTATCGTAACGAAATTGCCTCTCCTATATTTGCAATCGATTATGAGAAAGATAACAACGAACTGCAAATATTAATATTGATTTAATAGAGTAGAAATGAGTTGTCTTTGAGCGAGAAGTTTGGATCCGTTAAAATAGAGACATTATTTTGTAATATTTGAGTTGCTTGATTATAAAGCACCGTAACAATATTATAAACTGATGAATAATAAAATACATTTATCTGTTGTGGACATTCGTCGCTGAGGAGCCATAAATGAACAGCTACTTATTTGTTAATTTTCAGGCACATTGTCTATTTTCATTCCTAGCTGTCACTCTTATCTTTTTTCTATCACTCATTCACTCTGAATTGAACAATCCTAATAAAAATAAGTTCACCCACTACCGGCGTTAAAGCTATTGTATTTAATTATATTAACACATTGTTGACCGGGAACGTCATGACGAAATGTTATACATTCAAATTGTGGTTACTGTTAATTTACCGTTTGTCTTCGTTACATTTACAATTCAAACTGCAAATAAATTATTGAGAAACTCTAACTTTATAAGAAGACGTGGTAAGTTCATATAAGTTTCTATTTAATTATGAGCATTTTCAATTTTTCCAAAAAATCGCCGGGCACACGCGTCAGTTCTTACAAAAAAAAAAACCCGGACAACAATGTGTTATACATATGTGCAATTTGGCGAAAGACAAATCAGACGGTAAAAAAAAATGATCAATTCCCTATTTTACGTTTTATAAAATAAATATGGAATATCTAATGTATGGCTCTCCTATAGATTCGGAGAATTGTTATAAAAAATTAGGTATCGATTATTTTTAAAAATATTAAATGAGCACTTTGGCGAAAGACAAATCAAAAGGTGAAAAAGATTGTCAGTTTCCTAATTTATGTTTTATAAAATAAATATGGAATATCTAATGTATGGCTTACCTATAAATTCGGAGGATTTTCATAAAAATTTAGATATCAGTCATTTTGATTGTCTTGGTAGTTCGTGTGTTAAAAATTCCTTATAAAAATGTACACTCATCTCTTACTACATATTTCTTAAAACTTTGCCTGCCATTGGGATCACCAGTGACTGGCGCTACTGAATTCAGAGAAAGTGTAATTTTTAAATTGCAATATTTATGAATCCTTGGACATACTGAATATTTAAATATCACTATTAAAAAGATAAAGGCCTGCTGAATATTTATCTATCAACATCTTTAAAGTTTCTACTTTATAAAGATGTGAATTTGATAGAAAAAATTTCACCTCAGTAGAAATTATGAATTTAGCGAAATACCGGTGGCGTTCAACGTGTTAATGATTATTTATCGCATTTAGAGAACTTTTAGAAAAGATTGAAAATCGGTCATTTCGGCCACTTTCGTGCTTTAACACTTATTGTTAGACTGCTTAATATTTCTCGACGTGAAGCAACGAAATTGAAATATAGAAACTACAAAGAATGGCTGCAATAAACTGAAAAATACGAATTTCGAAAGAATTAGCTCTTCCGTGTGACGAAAGTTGTACAATCCAATTTAATTTCTTGCAAAGCGTGCGTTCAGCTCGCAAAAGAGCACGAACTCGAGAAAAATGGAGTTTTACTGATAACGAAAGTTGATCCACCGAGGAAACGCAGTTAATAAAGAAAGAGACGGGATTTACCATGAGATTACAGAAGGCTACGGGGGAGAGAAAGGAAATGGCAGTGGATTTATATCGTTTCGTCAGGAACGAAAGCTTAGGCACGACACAGAGGGTTTTATTATTTCATCGGAGTCCCCGTCGACAGAAACAAAATCCAAGCAGGCCTCCCGAAGACAAAGGGATAAAAGGCAGGAAATTTTGTCAGGTTTCCCTGTTATCTCCGAAGAATTTCTTTCGCTTGTATTGGAAGACGGTGACGCCTTCTTGTTGCAATAGAAAATCGGGGGGCTAAAGATGACAGATGACTTTTCTTTTATGTGACAGGGATAGAAATTATTTCTCTTGTATGAAGTTTCAAGTATGTAATATATGGTGCCAGTACTATTTGAAACATTCATTTATAATGTCGAGAAATTTTCTGAATTACTTTTGTCATTTTATCAGCTTAATAAATTTATTTTTTAAAATTTTCTTACTGTTGAATAACCGAGTTTATCTGATAATAAAATTAATCCCTTGCCGTGCAATAACAAGTGCTACTCGTGACGCGATAAATGGAATAGTCAATTTTGAAGTGCTCCAAAAATTATTTTATCAAAAATATCAGTGGGTCTGATAAAATAAACTTAATTCTATGCTATTCAATACTACGTTAAGTCATTTACTATATACAAAATTAGGGGCCAGATTGTTAGTTTAGTAATTAATTCAGAGTCATTGCACAATTAATTACAAAAGAAATGACACGGCAAGGGGTTAATCGTAGGTAACTACTGGAGAATATTTATGTGAAAATGAAGAATCACGGCCTACTTGAGAAATCGAAATTAAATCGATTGAAAATTGGCTACGTTCAGTTTCAGCAAACAATTGAAAGGAAACTGTTCTTTTTTCATTTTACCATAATTAGTAGATAGAGTAAATATGCCAAGAGTTAACTTCGGAAACCAAAAGTAAAAAGAAGTGTTACATTAAAAATGAAATGAAAATAATATAATCGAACTGAACACTTAAATCTTACTTCATAAACTTTTACGTTTTTAAACCGTACATTGTTTGAGACTTTCGAAAAAATCAACGATACGTATCTCATTAATATTAAAATTGTAATTATTAGAATTTTAAAAATTAAATAATATCGTCATAAAATAGGAATCCATTCGCAGAATTATTTTCCATTAATAATGCGGAACTTCCTGGGGGAAATTACTGTAATTGAAAAACTGTAGTAATCCTTCAGTTAACACTTTGCACAGAGCAAAATAAAACCTTGCGTTATAAATTATTGCAGCCATTATAGGTCGATATTGAATAGATGATATGATAGATAGATATATAGATTATATATTGAATAAATTGATATTCTTCGATTAACTTTAACTTTAATAATTATTATAATAGGTATTAAAGTAAAAATGAACTCATTATATAGAGATCATCATCTTCTCCTTTTCATATTCATTCAGTTCTCAGATCCACCATGTCTAAATATAAAATACATAACGATTCTAAATATAACAGATTCATATATTGGAAACACTTCACAGAAAAAATCCAGTCACTTTCATCATACCTGTAGGTACACTTGGATAACTTAATCCCCTATACTCAAAATTTGTTGTGCTATCTGAAATCAATTTCACAATAGCACAACCAGAAAATGATAATAATACAATTTTAAATGTTGCATCAGATCAGATTGTTCAACGTTGAATTGTAAAATATTATATGATTTTCACGATCTAAATTATATTTGTCAAAGTTAAAAACTTGAATTTGAAGAATCTTTGAAATTCTTGCGTTCAAATTACAAGGGCCCATAGAGAGTTTCCAGAATTGATATAGAAAGGGCAGAATCGAGAAATAAAACCACCCTAAAACTTGTCAAGTCTTCTCCCGCGTGTACGCGATTACAAAATCTCCGAAGAGTCAGCCCCACGAAGAATTATTTGTGTATTGTCTGTCGCTTCCTGAGAATCCTTTATAACGAAGAAAGAGCCTGGAAATTTCGGCATTTAATCCCAGTGCGTTTGTCACGCGTGTCACGCATTTTGCGGACCCGCACGCCCAGCCAATTCCCTCTCGAAATGCTGAAGATCCTCAAGAGGGGGATGGAAGGCACATCCCTTGGCCTGTACTCCTCGTAACGGTGATCCCCCTTCCGCCATTCTCCCTTCGCGACATTCTCCTTTCCCTTCCAACGGTGCCATCATAGCAGCTTATCTGTTGGGGGTGACGGAGCGTCACGAAGAGACACGAGGCGTCACCAAGGAGGGATGAGCGTTTAACCCTTCACGGTCGGAGCTCAACCGGAGATCTGAAATTTTGCGGAAGTAGGGCCACGCGACTAAGTATCCGCATCGCTTCGAGCTATTTTCATGAGAGGTTTCGCGGAGATTCCCGTTTTAGGAGAGATTAACAAGGGATTGTTCTCAACTTGCAAATTTGGATTTTGACGCCTATGCTGGCCGAGACAGACGCAATAACTGTAGAAGCTTGCAGAGTTGATTTTTCAAGATTTTGATATTATTTAACTGATTTTATACATCTGCCTACATCCGAAAGTTTGAAATATGGTAACGGTTGACGGGCTTAAATTGTTTATCTTTTGATATATATCTACATATTGTTAGTGTGTTTAAATATTGTATATAGGATATGTCGGTTCTGACATTAATGATCCTTCAGGAAAATACGGTGAGTGTTGAGGTAAACGTGGAATAGTTCCTTGTTTCAGGAAGTTTATTTTAATAGTTTGAAACCCGCCCTTAATTTTCCGGGATTTACAATTTGTTCACTATAAATGGAACGATATAATTGAAATTGTTAAAAGTAATTTTCAGCATATTAAAATAAAGGAAAAGTGTGGTTAATTAGTTCCTCTTTGAAGGTTACAAAATTTGATGAATTTTCAAGTTTACAATTTTTTTTTGTTGGGTGATTCGATTTAGCACAGTATCGATGATGGCGTCTCAAAAGTTTTGCCATTTTCAACGTTTCTATAAATTTTCCGATATAACGTTATTTTTACATAAAAAGTTTCTTCTATCGCCTAGCAACTCAAGTTTTATAAAAAAATTAAAAGTCAAAATAATAAAAATTGGCAGTAAAAAAATACTTGCGTCTATCAACAAATGAACAACTACGTATCAATTGATTTATTGATTTACGTATCGATTAATTTAATATATTAAAAATTGTAAAATAAATATGCCCACCTGAAAAAACGAAGGGCGTAATAAATTTCATTTATTCAATCGCTTACAGTCTTCAAGCCATACACAGAAAATCGCAAAAACAACGTTATATATTTCAGTAATATTTCCAAAAAACTCAAAGCAAGTCATTTTGACCACCTTCGTAAATCTAATATGAATGTACTTAATTGAAAAAAAAGAATTGTATACAATCTTCACATGAGCTTCTTTTGAAAACAAAGCATGGTATATATTTCCATCTTTTGGACTTATAATTAGATTTTAAACGTAAAATCATTTTTTATTTGTACCATAATTACTAGATCATCCTATACAATAAAAAATTCATTTACTAACAATAAATCGTTCCGTACATTTAACGGTCTAAAATAACAGATATTTCCTAAAATTCTACAAGGTCAAATTTTTAAATATTCAAAAAATGAAAATATTCCTCTAGGGAATATCAAACAATCGCGTGCGGTGAATGTACGGATTAAAAATAAAAGGACAATAATGGGGCGGATTTCATGTAAAAGTGTGCGCATTAAAATTTCATGACGCTAAAACGTCGTTATTGAGGTTTGAAGGGCCAATGTCGTGCAAGATGTGGGTAAAAACATGCAACACCGTTTGAGCACGCGACCAAATACCAACAGGGGCGAGTCGTCGATATGTCGGCGAACACGAGGCAAACACGCTTGGTACATCGAGCATGAACGAGATGCTTGTTGTGTAGCTATAAACCGTCGACACCAGACTGCGTGGCGGCGTCGACGGTTCTCTGACCTATCGTAACCCGCTTCCGTCTTGACGCCTTGCTTAAGTACATAGAGACTTGAATTTCCAGGTGTGGTCGGTGAAATTGTGGTAATGAATTAAAGATACTTAAACTTTGCAATATAAGTTATTTTTTTAATGTACTTTCAGTCGATGAAAATTATTTACGCAATATTGTTAATCTTTGTAAGTTTATTTATGTTTTCGACTCTCTGTTTGACTACTTCGACCAGTTCGAGTTGAAATGTTTAAATAAGAACAAGAAAAGTTGAGTACTTCACTTGTTGATTTTACGCAACATTAGGTTTATAACTTTTCGGATGACTGTATTTTCTAACTGTCCTGGGAAAATGTAAAATCCATATTCTAGAGTTATTGATGTAAAACAAATGTGAGCAGGTAGCGATGTATCATTTTTCTTTGACAGCGAACTACATTAGTAAGCGTGCTAAGTCTATAAGAGATCGATCACCATTTCGTTCGTTCAGACGTATCCTTTTCAGCACCATCAAAACGTTTAAGGATAGCTGTTACGCGATATCAGGAATTGCACTTTTTTACTTTATGCACGTAATATTACTGTTGGTTCTATTTTAGATATATTATATTCTACATGTCTAAATTTAATATTTACTAATATCTTGTAACATTATTAGTTTGTGTAGTGTATCTAATATCTAACATGATGTTTTTTTTTCATTCAAAGTTGCGCTTACTGAAAGTTTGATACATTTTGAATTATTTAATTTCTATAAGTATTGACACTACTTTTGTCAGTAGGTCAATTTCTCATTTTTTTTTGTTATTAGTGACTTAAAAAGGAATTAAGGGAATTCGAAAATTTGAAAAATGATGATGCTTTGTGTAGAAGAAAATTAATTTAAACTTGATATAAATATACATACTTCTTTTTGTCGACAAAAATTTATTTTATGAAGCAAAATTATCCCTTGAAGAAAATACAGATGTTTCTTTATAAACTATATCGAGAGTAGTGTGATATTTAAATAAATTTTTCCCATCAACACAAATGGGTTACTACATTTGTCAAGATTCGATCAATTCACAATAAAAGTAGAAGATATCACCTCGAAGTTGATGATTGTTATTCAAAAATGGTGATAAAGGAAGAGGACAAATATCATTTTTGAAATATCTATGCTATCTAACTTCCCTTGTAGAAAGAATCTACTTCTCTGTGTTTTTACAAATACAATAATTGTAAAGACTTAAAAAGTCATCAATTTTCTAAACCCGCATTGATTAATACGTTGAACGTCAGTGATATTCCACTTATTTTATCATTCCTTCTAAACTAATAAAGCAGGAACTGTAGCGACATAAGTAATTTATATTTTATCGTTTGAATTCCAGTATTTAAATGCTGAATGTGTTTGAAAATTTGTAAAAATTTTATATGTAATAATTCTTAAAATAATTTGTAATAGTTCATATGAAATTTCATTGAATTCAATAGAGCCATCCCCATGGCTGTCAACATAGAAACAATACACGATAAAAGCAACTGATGTCACATCGAAGTTGATTATTCATAGACAATCTGTAACGTAACGAGAGAATATCACCATACATTTACTCTATATCAATGGTTTTCGCATTTATATGGACTAAAAGCTGCACGGGCAGTTTACGGTCACGATCAATCATAATTTGAAAGTCCCTCGAAAACTGCAATTACTCCAGTACACACGAGACCGCATTTAAAACGGGCCTCGACGTTTCAGTGGCGACGTGCACCACTTGTGAAATGCAATAGCGAAATGTCGTTCGCTTTCGTCGCGACAAATGGATCGGTTTTTTACGTGTTGACTCGAAGGAGAGTTAGCGGCTCGATTTTTCCGGGTAGCTTCCACCGCGAATCGATTCTGTCAAGATGAAAGAGAGCGTTACAATCCCTCCGCGTTTTCTGGAGACGGGGCTTTTGAACTTTCGATCAATTTTTCATCGAAATTTTTAAAACGATCTGTCATCCGTGTCGACGTATTAATCTTCCCGTTGTTGCACGTTCTTTTTTATGCCATCGCGCTTCGGTCGATCGGCTGTAATAAACACGGAGGTTTGCTTTTTATTGTCACCTCTTTTTCAAATGCACTGCCAACTCTGTGACCGAATGTTGCGAAATCAGACACGAGTTGTATGGGATTGGCGTGTAAATGCTGCCATTGTAGAATTATTTGGTAAAGTAATATAAAAATATATTTGTATAATATTGCCATATAACTGTATTATTTAGAAGTTGTATGTCTTTTTATTTTAGTTGTTGTTAATAAAAGATAGTAGATATTGCTATCTTTTATAAATTATTTTTGTTGCTGTCTTTGTTCAATTATACAATTTATGGTATGCCTGAGATTAGTTTACACGAATAAAATTTGTGATGGTGCTATTACATATCTTTAGGTTGTTACTCTCCTCGAATGTGTAGTAATAATTCTACGGGTTCTGTCACGTGCAGGAATACTATTACCCCTGTTCAAATCTCATTTTCTGACCAAGGTTAACTACCCTTACAGGACACTGCATGTCCAGAAAGCCTCTGGTTCATCAAATGCAGGACCTCCGGTCCTTTATGCATTCATCATTTCTTTAAATGGACAGACAAAACTTTTCCATAATTCTGTTAATGGAGAAAACATTTTTACCTTGATAGATAGCTGTTCTGATATTTGGAAAACAAATGTTGCAATGTGATCCGCCTAACTATATTGTATAAGGTACAAGTAATCACCATTCAACTATTTCTTTAATTATTTAAATTAACCAAACGGAGTGAAGCCGCTAGAATTTATGTAACTTTCGTCCTTTGACTCCCCTAGCCTCAATAGTAATTAAATAATTCTTTTAATTGATATTAATGTTAGAAAAATAATATTGTCGCGCCACATGTCATTAACATTTACAGTTTAATAGATTTTCGAAAACTTGAAAATTTCCTATCCCATTTATCTCATCACGAATGTCATTCGTTATTGTAGGACAAGGGGTTAAATTGAAAATACTAGTCGATCACGAGATGATCAAATTATTTCTATACTAATGATGTTGCGTTAAATTATACGTTATATCAGAAATCAGTGATAATTTTTTATTTCACCAATTAATCCTAAGTTCATTCAGACAGAAAAGAAATCGTAGACCAAAGTATTAAACCTTTGCCCTACGTATTTTTTTCTGACTGGGCGTGTAATGATTCAAAAATTCTTGAATGTAAAAGATCTCACTGATTTCTGATATTTTTAATAACTGAAAGTAATATTAATACTTTGCCGACCGGCGACACCAATGTGGTGTCCTGCGAAAACTAACGCTCAACGGCCGGCGACACCACAGAGGTGTCTAGCGCAAAATATAAATAAAGAAATATATAAAACAAAAAAATTTTACACTTATTTAAATATATATATATATATATCCTCGAAATTTCATGAAAATAGAGGGACAGGATTAAAAACTCAAGAGAACTGACGATGAGATTAGTAAAACTTGACGATTTATGACAAGAGGAATGATCTGAAACAGTCCTACCGGCGCCAAGCAAACAAATTTTGATGAGACGTGCGAACGGCAAAGTGTTAATAGTATAGAAATAATGAGACCAATTCACGATCGACTGATATTGTCAATTTAATAGTTTTTGAAAGTCTTTAAAATTTTCTATTTCATTTTCCGCTCCATGAGTGTCACGCGTTGTTGTAGGCTAAGGATTCAATAACATAAATTGCTCAGAAAATAAAACAGGTTGAAATATTTCAGTAAATAAAACACAGTACGTTCAGTTCCATAAACTTTGTTCAATATGTTGTATTAAGTTTTTACAATCAATTAAGACAGAGGTAGAGTATCAAGGGGGGTGAGAATAGCGTGAAAGAAAAGCGGAAGACGAAAAATCTGGTAACGACTCCAGCAGCGTGAAGCTGTTTGCAGGTTAGGTAGCTTTTATCGCTGGCTCTCTGCTCGCCTACTTTTTCGTCCTTTTTTCATTATTCTTCCTTTCTCGCGGTAAACCGCTTCCTCAACGCCCAGCACGGTAACTTAATGGAACGGATCGATGGCCGGACGATTAGGCTGCGGTCGGATGCAACGTCAGTTTTACTCGGTTCTCTCCCCGTGTAAAAGTGTATTTCTTGTACGTATCACGTAGAACGTATATACGTCCTTGTGGAACTTGAAATGTGCAAGCTCTTTTGCCATACAAGATTTCTTTTGGCTGAGTCGCATTTCAACAATGCCGTGCGCCATTTCCGTGAGGAGGATGAAAGTAATGCTCTCTTGATTCTTTAAAATACGTGAACTCCGTTTTATGGGGGTGGAAAGTACGAGAGGGAAAGATTTTGGGGTTGTGGTAAATATGGTGTTCTGTTTGAATAGTACCACTTTTGGGTGGTGAAATATGTAATGACAAATGTAAATGTTGTAATATCAGATATATGGGAGTTTAGACTGTTTCTGTAAAATTTGAAAAACTCTATTTTAGTTAAAGAAATTCGATGGCTTAAATATTTTGTTTTGAATATTGTTGAGTTGCTTGTATCTTTTTTTAATGAATGATGACAAATCGGTAGGTTCATACTTTTTATGAACGTTTCTCAAAGTTTTAGAGGAAGATTAAATATTGTATTAAATAATATGCATTAAATATTTCACGGGTAGAATATAAATTACTTAACTGATCATCTTCTGTGACGTTTTATCCCTCTCTATTTACAATATTTGTTTAACACGTTGTGTAACTTTTAAATTGCAATATTTATGAATTTTTTGACATATTAAATACTCTAATATTGGAGTTAAATGGATAAAGATCTGTCGAATACCTATCTGCATCTTTAAAGTTTTTGCTTTATAAAGATGTGAATGTAATACAAAAATATCCATTTCAGTAGAAATGATAAAACTGGGAGAATACCGTTGGCGTTCAACGTGTTAATATATTTAACTATAACAGATTTAATGTCGGTAGGTCTAGAGTTAAGAAAGCGAGCAGCTAATTAACCCCTTGCCGTGCCATTTCTTTTGTGATTAAATGTGCAATGACTCTGAATTAATTACTAAAATAACAATCTGACCTCTAATTTTGGATACAGTAAATAACTTAACGTAATATTGAATAGCGTAGAATTAATTTTATTTTATCATGACCCACTGATATTTGTAATCAAATAATTTTTGGAGCACTTCAAAATTGACTATTCCATTTATCGCGTCACGACTAGTACTCGTTATTGTACGGCAAGGTGTTAATTGTTGATTGTTTGAGTACTTGTTAAATATCCTTATATGATTATTAAAAGATTAGAACCTATCTAAAAATAGTTATATAAGAGCAGCCGAATTGGTTTTTAAAATTTTTCGTTACATAGGACAATTATCTATTTTACACCTGAAAAATGACATACAAAATGTTATTTTTATTAATCAAACAGGTGTTATAGAAAATTAACAGATTTATATGACGTATTGCATATGCAGTTTTATCTAACAATACAAACAATTCGTATTGTCGGATCGTGAAAAAGAAACGAGAGGCGCGCGGCAACCCATCCAAGGCAGCAATTCGGCCAGAGTAGCTTAACGTCGACGATCGCCTGAGTCGGCGCAGAACCACTGTGCCAGCGACCTCTCTCTGATGACAATTCCTTTTCACGTCCTTTTCTCCTAAGTTCTTTTATAGGAGGGCTTCTCCGCTCCGATCCCACAGTACCTTCAGTAAACAAATTTTCAATATCCTGTTTTTCCACAAGTGTCAAAAATATCTTTTATTCTATATATTGTTTGTTCTTATTGTCATAGCAGTAAAGTCAGTTACACACAGCTGTACCATAGTGAACTGTAAAGCACGATGTAGTTTTATTGCTTGGTTGAAAAGCGCTAATGGCCCATTTGCCATTGCAAAAGGGTTAATCTCAGCGATAATTTCAAATCGTAAATCACAGTCGTAAAACATCATGAAATATTCTCAATCAAGTCAGTCATTCGTGTGTAATACTGTGTAGGTTAAAATTAGTGTTCTGCCGATTCATTTCGTGCAAAGAATCAACGTGTGAAGCCTTTAGTACAGGTCAACGACGTAACCTCATAACAACCTTGACATTCAACCTTATAAATCCAAGCATATGGTCTTTTGTAATTTTCCCAAGCTAAATTCCCGTGCCAGCCGTTACAACACTCCCCTTCATATATACTCCACATCTTCCTGGTGAACATTAAAGACATAAAAATAAGAAATATGGAGAATTTCTGAATTTTCCAAAGACGGTGATAAAAATAACATCACACAAATTACAATTAAAAAAAATTCGATAATAAACGCGTATATTGAAAACAATTTCCATAATAGCATAGGCTGAAGTCCGATAAAAAATATCACAGTAAACATAATACAAGATCGTTCTTATATTTTTTGTTTTAATCAAGAAATTATTAACTAAAGAAATGTTATCAAGCAATTTCTTTGTATTGTTAGAATAAATACAACCTTTGCACAGTTAGAAGTCTACGAATTTTGTAACTGGAAAGAAAATATAATTTTCAGTAGAAAGCATAGTTTTCTATTATCACACTTGATTGAAAATGTTTTTTAAATATTTAGTTTCAAATTTTGGGCTGATTCAGACAAAAATTATGCATCCATCCCATTAAATGTATACTTGATGATTAAACTTTGCCACTTTTCGAATTAACAATTGTTTATATAAAAATATTTTGCAAATAGCAGTCGTAATGTTAATTCTAGTAAATTGTGAAGGGTTAGGGAGCAATTTAAAAAAGAGCTTATCACGCAAAAATACCGAAAAATGCTTCAGAGTCACCGTATGTGCAGGTATATTTTCTTTCCAAAATCTCCAATTTTCATTCTTTGGTGTTCATTTAAAATTGTATCGTAGATTGTTTCAAGAGAAAGCTGACATACAATCTCATCGAATACATTTGTTGTTTAATCTCTGCCGGAATAACAGCCCGGAAGTGAACTAGATACTTGTTTCTGCAAATACGGTGGAATAAAGCTAGTTTAGCCATGAAAGCAAGAGGCAAGAGACAAACTGAATAGATACGACCACATAATTGTAAATCGTCTGGAAAGCATTAGAGTAGCTCCGATAACGATACCGTCGAACTAATTCCGACTCGAGTCACTGATATTCCCTGAATTTATTACGTCGCGTGGAACCGACATAACTGTAATTGCACGGTGCAATATGGTGTCAAATGGTGTCACTTGGTAAGGAATTTGTCTGTTCACACATACAGAAGTCGGAGGAAAAAGTTATTATTACGAGGTGCAGTATATCTGTTGCAGTTTCTTGTACTTAAATTATTTTTAATAATGAACAAAGTAAAATCTGAGGCCTTTATGAGAGTGTGGTTTGACCTACTGATATTTACTTTTACAAAATGTTTTGTTCACGCAACATGTTTTGATATTACAAAACTTTTTATGTAGCAAGCGGATGAAGTTCGGTGACTGGAAAATACAGAAAAAAGTTAAAATTGTGCACAAAACCAGTTCACGTGATACTCGTAATAATGAGTACAAGTTTTCCTAGAATTTTCCCCTCTTATCTGCATTAAACTTTATGAGATACAAAAAATAGTAGAATTATAAGTTTTAAAATTACATTGCTTCTCCTTATTCGATACGGTGGTGATGAAGAATTTAAATAAAAAATATTAGGTAGCAAAATGCAACTGCAGTTCTCCAATGTACAGGGTGTTTCAAAAATATTTGTCATGGCTTTCAGGGGTTGTTCTACACCTCTGGATCGATGGAGATTTGCGAAAAAAACCTGCCGCAAAATTCGGGAAAGGGTAGCAAATTTTTTTTATTGGCTCATCCTATTCGTCTTGTTACGTAGGCAAAATGTCTGAGAGGAACCATGGGTCAGAAACGAACCGTTCTCTCACAAATTAACTTTTAATTGGGCCTTACGATTAAAATTCAAATATTTCAAATATTTCAAATATTTTTGAAAAACCCTGTACAATAAATCTTGCAACATTAAGATTGCAAGCAATTGTATATTATCAACAGTATAAAAATATTAAAATAGAAAAACGCTGCATAACAAATGCCGAAAATCTTATTATTACATTTCATGTATTCTGCTGATTGTAATTTATTTACGAAATATGACAATTTATCATGGCACGTAGCAAAGAAGATTATGATAATGTTAAAGTAAATTACATTAAAGTTTAGGACGCATCAGGAGAACATCTTACCGTCACCCTAATGACCCTGAGTTACCACCCCCATTTCGTTTCTTCCAGTATCGATAAGCTTAATGCTGAAAATCAGAATCTTCC
Source organism: Cerceris rybyensis (assembly GCA_910591515.1). NCBI lineage: Eukaryota > Metazoa > Arthropoda > Insecta > Hymenoptera > Crabronidae > Cerceris > Cerceris rybyensis. The sequence goes on from OU342795.1 coordinate 14,649,263, forward strand.
TTGATAAAATAATGCGATGTAGAGTCGCATTAACTTCTATTTTCACGTTATTTTTCCAAGCTTCCATCTTAAATTTAAATTTTCTTTTTTCACAAAATTCTAAAAAATCGCCGGATACGTAGGTATTGATCTATACAAAAATTGATATTTATAAAAAAATTGTCACGCGACATTCGACACAGCTTTCTGTGGCATTTAATTTGACTTAACAATTACCAACTTTTCAAAATCAACAATCATTTTACATCTTAACATAAATATCCCAGCGGACCTACTCGTACAATTATTCGTATTATTATGTAAAAATGAAAAATCAAAAGTAGACAAGTTTCCGAGACTATATTCGCTTATGTGACCGAAATTTATTAAAATAATTCGGAGCGCAAAGGGTTAACACAATACAATTGCAGCTTATCAGATGAAATTCCATCACCTTACAGGTTGCTCAATACAATCAAAACTAATACCGTTACGCATTTAAAGTTCGTACATCAACGATACAGATCAGGAATAAATATTACAATTAATTAGTTAACACATTGAGCTCCGGCCCCGCGATAATGCGAGATTTTTTATTTCTTTACATTCATATTTTTACACCTCGTAGATCAAAAGATGATCGCCCTTAAAGATTTTCAGGTGATATGACGAATTATGAAGGTGATATAATCATTGGATCAGGGAAAAAAATTGTTGCGAAAATGTATAAGGTATCAAATATCATTTTCAGTTACTTATTGTTCAGATACAAGCAAATGAAGCCGGCGCTTAATGTGTTAACTCTGATTGGCGAGTATACTCATCATAGAAAAACGGCAGAATTTTGTGTATTTATTGTTATTTACATTGTAACTTTAACGAAAACTGAATTATATTCGTAAAGTTCAAAATGTTTGATCTATTTTGAGGCCATGTCGAAATACATCGAATAACTAAAAGATATAAATAATTTAAGATAGATTTTTGCTCATCTCTCGATTTTCGTGACCCACGTATGTAGGTGCGCACTCTCAAAAGAAGTCGCCACAGTTAGGGGATTATATACAGTTAGAATTTTCAAAAAAATCGTTTTTTTTTTATTTCATTTTTGTAATGTACATATATTTAAGTACACACCCAGAAAATTTCAAGTCAATCCGTCAATTGTTTTCGAAGTTACACGCATATTTGTAATGACGTGGCACAGCGTTTGAAAGTAGGAGGCCAGAGTGGCAGCGCTAACTTAGAACGCTGGCCCTTTTATTTACCCGCCCATTGTAAATATTGTAAGTATTTGCCAAACTGGCAAATATTAACCCTTTCGCTACTACGGGTGACTATAGTCACCGGCCACAAGGTGCCTCCTATACCCGACGGGTGACTATAACCTCCCGCTCCAAAAATGAAACCAAAAGTTAAGACAAGTGCTATATAAAAATATTATATGTACTATATTTAATGGTCCGCAGACAACATATAGCCCTGGAATAGACGACTCGATGTAAGTTAAAAAAAAATTTTTTACTCTATGTAAAGTGATTTGAAACTTTAAACTCGTTTTTCTCAAAACTGTGTTTTTAAAGTCGGTGACCAAGATTGCTCGGAAACGGCTGAACCGATCAGTCTCAAATTTTAACACATGTTTCTTAAGTATACTTTTTAGTAATTGATCGAAGGTTTTTCCTCACCGATAAATATTTCTTTTTTTTACACAATTTAAGGCAAAAATTTTTGTCAAAAATCTTTTTTTTTTCTAGAAGCCGCCATTTTGTAAAGAAACTTTATTTTGCTTACTCCTTCGATTAATTACAAGATTACACATTACTTTAACGGAATTAGTATGGTTTTTTCATTTTGGATGATCCAGTCCAGAGATATCGTGATCACCGCAAGGCGCCTTTTTTGAGAGGAGCTCCTGGAGATCAGATACAGCAGCATTCAAAGTTATTATTTTTACTAATAAAAAATGTTAAAAAACAGTTGAAAGTTACCATAATATGTTTACAAATTTGTACATTAACAAATTTAAAAGTCTTCTCAGGAAAATTTCTTGAAAAATCGCTTTTTTTGGGCCTCCTGACTGTATATAATCCCTTAAATAAATGGTTAATACAGTGAACTCAAACCACAGTACATCCTAACGAATTCAAGCGTCAACTCACGTTTCCTAGCTTCGATAAGCGTTAAACTGAAGGACGTAGTTCTCGTAATATAGAACAGGACAGTGAGCTTCACGAAGCACACGTTGGATGTTCTCGATGTCAAGTCTCGTCTACGTTTTCATCATCCCCCGGGAGCGGGTTTTCGTTGCTGCAGAGAAGAACCGACACCCAACATCGAGGACATTTCGTCTTATCGCCTTAATGCGATTCGACCGATGTTACGCGCATTTCGAGGCGTCTTTTCTGTCATCCCTCCAACGCAATTTCTTCGTAGATGCACTCCCCGTGCGTTCTGCTCCTGTATAGAGTGTCAGCCGCAGGACCACCCTTGTGAAATTACGTCGCTCCCTCTTTCTCGTTGAAAGAACATTCTCTCGCGGCAACTGCCAATGCCGAAGGTGAGTCACGAGATCGGATCCTTTCGTGCTGTTGATTGTTCCACAGCGACATTGTTCCTTGAAAGGATGGGAATTCGATGAGAGAGTGGTTGTTTAATGTCGTATTTCGAAATGAAGCTTGGAATTGTTACGTTACACGTGTCTCTTTGTTGAGGATTTTCTGGAAGACGTTTTGATTATTGGTTTACTGCAATTGTTGCAACACATCGATTAGACAGTTTGGATGCTTTGTGTTTTTTTTTCTTTTCGAATATTTACGTGAGTACACCTGTCTTTAGTTGTTTGAATTTTCTGTTTGACTGGGAGCCGCTTTCTTCTTTGTAAACATGGAATAAAGTAGGATAGATAGAAAGTATTATGATACAGTCAAATTATTTATTTAATTAAATATTAATTATTGTAGTATGAATGGAAAAGACGAAATAATACTGTCTTTTTTGCCCATTTCATTGGTTTTCTCAAAATAGAATAATATGATAGATATTGATCTGTCAAATCTACTTAAATCTACTTAAATCTAATTATATATTTGAAATTTTCATTGTCAGGAGATCGAAGTGCAATATCCTGTATTGCTGTCCACTGTGAAATAAGTTTTCTTGTTAGCCGCCAAATCATACATTATTAACAATTTAATAGAATTAGATAACGTCTTCGCCATAAAAAACTTAATATTTGATACTGATACTATCGTAAGGATAATATTACAGACATTGTTAGCACTGCCAGAACTATTGCAGAAGTAGATTCAAATTATTTTCACATTTATATTTGCTCTGCGATTTCTTTTGTGACTGATTTTCAAATAATTCAGATTTAAATTGATAAAATAGAAATTGATCAGTGAGTCTTGATATATCGTATAATTTAATGTAATATTAATATCATAGAAATAATTCTAACGTGTCACGACCCACAAAAGAAAATGCAAAACTTACAAATTTCTCGCCAAATTTAACACATTACGAATGTCATTTGTTATTGTAAGGGATAAAGGGTGCCCATAATATGGCACAACATTTCTGAGCACGATCAGTTGAGAAAAAGTGTCACTCATTTTAACGAGAACCTCAGAAGGAATAATGGTTCAAAATTCCCGTGGCACAGACAGAGCGTGGACGTTGAAGTGAACTTGACCAAGCTCATCCCGTCGGGAGATCTCTCTTGAAATGCTCATTCAAGGGGAAAAAGAGAGTGGTAGAGTCGAGACACTGAAGGGTAAGAACTACGAAAACAGCTGGTCTCGAGTATACTCTTCCAATGTCATGGAGACTTTTATTCTTCTAGCTGTAACTCGTCCTTAAATGTCTTCTGCATACTTCTTTTGCTGCACAGTTCTTTCATCTTTCGACTATACTAGGATTTTAACACTAGATTTACGAACTGAGCCAATTTGACTGATTGAAAATTTGATTACTATATACATATATAAAGAAAAGTTAAATATTATTTTTGAAAAACATATGTTAGTTTTTAGTCACATAATGAAATGTATGTAAATGTTGATTCCTTTCCCCCGCAGACCCCTTCATTTCGCATTATCGAATGTGGTATACCTATTTTTATGGTTGTGAGCCAATTTGACTCATAAAATGATTTAACAGTTAATTGCATAACAGATGAAATTTGTAACTTCCATCAGACCAGGGTATCGTGTAGCTTTCAAGCTGCACGTGATTTGTTTGTCCTTGTTACGAGCCGGGCGAGTGGCAGAAAAAACGCGACCGTGATGCGTAATTAAATATTTTACCCGTGAATCCAAGAATTGCAACAATACAATGAAGGCTGTTCCGAGAAACGGACTAACTTATAGCAGAACTATAAGGTTGCCGTTTACCCGTTAATAACGAAAAACCTTTCGGTATTTCGCGTTAGTATAGCGGATAGGCTTGTATCAAACAATACAAGGTTACCGCCACTAACTGGTAAAACTCCGGGAACCAGACTAATCTATAGGAATACTATAGAGTTGCTGATCGCCCGTTAATAACGAAAGGAACCTTGCAGCTCTTTCGCGTTAGTATAGCAGATAGGCATGTATCAAACAATACAAGGTTACTGCCACTAACTAAGTATAAAACTCCGGAAACCAGACTAATCTATAGGAATACTATAGAGTTGCTGGTAGTCCGTTAATAACGAAAAACCTTTCGGTAATTCGCGTTAGTATAGCGGATAGGCTTGTATCAAACAATACAAGGTTACCGCCACTAACTATTGTAAGATTGTTGCAAACCCTAGAATTCTGGTTCTAAAATTACCCGTAAATTTCAATAATTTTATTCACTCCGAGCGGCTTGAGTGAATAAAGGGGAACGTTGCTCAGTTACAAGAAGATGAAAGGAAGTTAATAGAAAATAACTTTATCCTTGAATTTTGTATATTAAGTTATTTACTAAGAATTAAATTCAGAATGCAATTACAATTTTGTGATTTAATTCTATATGTTATAATGTATTTTAACCGAATGTCACGCGTCGGAACGCGGGGGTTTCCAAGTCCCGTAGACTTTGGAAATTCACCTGTCTGACTGACAGCGTGACGTTCTATGAAAGAAATGACCCGCAGAGGCAGGAAAGTGTCTCGCTTATATAGGGCTCCGTTTCGGGAAGGATTTGGAAAAATGAGTGGAGGTGGTAGGACTCTGGCAGGGATGTAAGGGTACCAAGGACATATGGAATGCATCTGGCCATAGTGTAAAGTGCCATGGTTTGTATAAGTTTAGATAAGTGGGAAGGAGCCCTGTAGAGCGAGGAACTTGTGTTTAAACCTTTCGTTTTCAAGAGCGGCTGACTGGCATCGAATGAAGAATTTTAAAAATTCTCAGGGTCGGATGTAACATCCTCTAATTTTTCTCTCCTTGCATACAATGTTTATTTGAATGGGAGCCATCATCTTGTTTTCGCGACTCCGCTACTTTATCTTTCTTACCTACCCACTCCTGTCATCATTTCGATTTGTACATCGCGCGTGAACAGAGCATTTTTAGTGAAAATGTATATCAAGAACAGAGTTTCTATGTAAAAAAGGTTTTCAATGAATTTTTTAATAATCAATCTTTCATTTAAATTGATCGGGAACTATTTTCTTTGCAAGAAACTTCAATATTTTTGTGTGAGTGAAAGTGATTCACTTCAGTAAAAACAGGTATATAATCAACATCCGTAAATCTAGTTTTAAAACATCGACATTGTTTCTGCAAATTAGAGATGTGTGTTGCCCTCAAAAAATGTAAGTATCAACATTCCATTGTGTAAATAACACCATATGTTTTGCATCATATGAGCTGTTACTTTTGAAAGTGAGAAGACACTTTTTGTAATGATAAATAACTGATTTTTCAAGGATTATACGAAATTATTTACATTGAGAGCAACGCAAGTATGCAAGATAACTGGAGTAAGTACAATTGGCATCAATATTTTCCAATATGGTAAAAAACATACCCTATACATTTTGATCTAAAAAGAAATGACTTTTGACATTTTTAAAACTGACCACCTAACGTTACTCACAAGAGAAATTTAAACATGGCGGCTTTGCAGAAATATGATTCATTTAAAGAAATCTTGACATGTAGTTTTTAAATACATAAGAAATGTCAATATTTAAAAAATCTTCCTATTTCCAAAATTCTTTGCGAAAAAAACGCCTTTTTATAAGGAAATGGGGATGACGATTATGAATTCGTTTCATAACATATTTTCTATGCATCTGATGATAATCAGACATCAGTTTAAAAGTAATCAATCAATATATATTATAAAGCAAAGTGTATAATGTGCGTGCCGTTCAAACTTAGAAATGAGTCCCGGTACGATCAAGGTTCTTCATGTACCGTCCATGAAGAAGGTTCCCGTTTTTACCTAAAGGGCGTGATTTTGAAGATATAAGGGCTGGAATTTTCACCCTCTAGAAATTTCTAGAACAGTCCAGAACATTCGAGAGTATTCAAGAGCATTCCACAACATTACAGAATATTGTGGAATGTTGTGGAATGTTTGGGAACATCCCAGATCATTGTGGAACATTATATTATATTCCACTTATAAATATACCTCTTATATTTTAAAGTTTATCCTTTTATCCCAACAACCACACAATCTCATATCAACTCCCTTAGCGAAGCCGGGTATAACGCGACAACCTCAAGAAGTCTCCTCGGAGGTAGGCCTGTTTCGGCAGGATCTGATTCGCCAGGCGTCATAAAGATATTTCAATATTACGACTTTGTCAAGTGCCTCCTTCAGGAGGCTGAGCAGGGTGGATTAAATAAAAAAAACGGTGCGAATAGGCGGTATTTAGCGAGAAGCTCCGCCGCTCAGGAGACTTCTTGAGGTTGTCGAACGATACCTCAGCTAGTATGAAATATAATATATTAAAGATTTCATTAACCTTCGGGATCAATGCTTTAACAGGCTTTTTCCTTTGTGTATCTCTGCTCTAATTATCTGGTAAACTGTAAAATAGAAACTCAAATAGTGCCATACTACATCATAGAGATGCAGATATCATAACACTACGAACTTTGAACTTGTATTTGATGGATCTCTAATATCTATAATACCTCAATGATTAACCCCTTGCGGTAAAACGAGCTCAACCCGTCATCGGTTTTCCATGTCGCATTGTACAATGACGCGTTACACTCGTCATGGGACTAAAATTACTGTTGAATATGATAACAATTTATTTCGTTAACCATATTGTGCAGTCAACAATATATATACGAAAAATCAAATGAAACACGTTTTTTTAAATAAAAATTAAATGATTATTTCATACACAGTTTTTCATGATTAAATCGTATCTCAAGGGGTTAATTTCGATATAATACAGAGCTGTAATAATTTTTTTTTATATTACTTACATCGAGTGAATCATAAAAATAGCCGGAGGGATAGCTTTGAACCGTTCGGAGTTATTTCAAACTCCAGTAAATTCAGGGAACACATTGTATTTATATATATCGTAGAAATCTCTGCAAAAGAATAGTATGTACCTTGGTAAATAACGAGAGGTAATGTATTTTTTGTGGCACTGTACTGTTGACTCGTTAATTTCGTGGCGTACAAGAAGTATAGGAATGTTTATAATTTCATGTAAAAGGTAAAGAATGGAGAGATGAAATTACTCTGTGAAACTTCTTCCAAGATGATAAAAGTATTCTCCGTGCTTTAAGAAAAGAGTTGAATTAACGTGCTCTCTAGAAGATACCACTTTTGTATTAAAAATAATTTTAGAAACATCTATTCTTTTTATAGTTTGAATGTCAACAGTAATATGTTTATTATTATATGCTTGAAAAAGAAACACATAACTTTAGACTGCAGGAAGAATAATTTACGAAAAATCATTCCTTAACACTAGATTTACGGACGTGAAATCTGTTACACCGTAATAGATTAAATAACGACTTTGGAAATAGAGAGATGAAGTGGCAAAGAAGATGATCAATTAAGTAATTTGTATATTATAAGATACATGTGAAATATCTACTGTACCACACCTCTATATGTTTGAAAGGCTTTTCTAAAAATGTAGAAATCCGTCAATTTGACGGCTTCCGTAAACCTAGTGTTAAAGAACAATACAAAAATCCAAGAATCACTTAGAGGACTTCCGTACTAACAATAATCCCACTAAAATTTATAACAAACTACAAACTTTACTTTCAACGAATGTTTTAACTTATTACCAGTCTGTAATATTCAGCAAGCTCTGCCTGGTGTTAAACGTTTATTTGAAGGCAATAATGAAACTTCTTAGAATTGCTTATTATTACAATTGAACTCACATGTACATCTGACTCTATTGTCTACACTATCTTCTCCTACTATTAAATCCACTTATTAAATTTAAAATTACATATACATTAATACATTTTAAAATTATAATTTTATAATAACATGCACTGTTATATTCGGAAACTTTATAGAATCATCTTCTGTCAAAACATTAAATAACTTGGGCGGTAAAAATTCAGCTCCAAAAAATATACAATATCGTATTGACTACTGTTATTATTACTAACTCATCAATTTCAACTTTCCTGACACTTTGACACTAAAACGGGTAATGATTAATCTAGTATACTTGAAAAGTACACAATAAATAAATGTCTTTGTTATTACTATACTTCCAATGTAGCATACTAATACTCCAGTAGCTTTTCACTAAAAAAACTTAAAAAAAAGCAACATGCATTGAATCCTTCACGTAAAACAAGAAATTCGTATACATCACCCCAACATTTTTCACCTGAACGGCCGCATTGAATGAAATTAAAATTACAGGCAAGCAAAACATCACGGCTCTTCCAAAGTGAATATACCATCATTTTTTCTCACATTCATCGAGAATTCAAAGCTGTGTTCCTTTGAGACTCAACTCTGAGACTAGAGAGAATAAAGAGCAGGGTCGAAAAGTCAAGCGTCCTCGAGATGAGCAACGCAATCTCGGTCTAACTCGGCGGGAACAGAGCAGAGATGCAAATCGCACGGCCAGCATCGCGAATCCTGCAACCTTGATCTCTCGACCCTTCACGTGTTGCCATTAAAGCCCTCTCTCACGAGGCAAATGGCGAGCGAAATGGCGGTTGCAGTCGACCGTGCCAAAACCGCGAGGTCAAATACCTATTAACCCCATGCTGCTACGAGAAGGTGGTGCGTATATACACTTCCTGTGTCAAATATGCAGTCGGACGTTAGGGTCACCGATGTATCGCTAGTTTCAGGTGATAATGACTTTAATGAAACTGTAATCGGTATGCTAGATTTTACAACGATACCATGAATGGGTTAATTATGGTATCTGGTCTCGAAAATGGGAACTGATTTCTGTTACGCTATAATGCTGTTGGATATCGATTCATCTTAACCACCTATGGACTCTTGTAGCTTTTAAGCAACACAAGACAATTCTAAACCGATTTTTTAACTTTCTCGAATATTACAAGTTAGCTTTTAAAAACCTATGGAATTTTTTACAATTCAACGTTTGAAAGTAAAGTTAAATTTTTTATTTATAATAGCATGTTTATCATTTCTATACTATTGGTGAGCTAATCTTCAGATGTCATAGAAAATTCGAGCTATAGAGGTATAAATAGTATTCCATAAGTGTCGCTAAAGCGAGTTGGGATTAAAATAGGGAAAATTTTTCGTAATTACAGTTCATTGCTGTTTTATGTTGCTTTCTCTAACGAACTTTAGATCCGGTGAAGGTCACAGAAAAAGCATCTTCCTTTGGAATGTTGCTTACAGAAGTCAGAGTTACATGATGACTTATAGTTTCAGTTTTGTAAATTCGTATGGAAGTTATTTTCTCTTGAAATCCGCAAGTTACGATTTTCTTTCGTTTGATAAAATTGTTGGTACTGTGTTACAAAATTTGAGACATTTATGTTACAATTTATTCTCCTTACATTGAATTTAACCATGCGAATTGAATTGCAATTAAAATTTTATCTAACAACCGACTAAGATAGAACTGTTAACTTTTGAAATAAACATATGTGTTAGTAGTTTTTTGCTAGTTCTAAATTAATTCGAAATATTGATATTATATTTGAGTGGAATAGATATTGGATGGAGGAAAACAGAAGGGATATATTATGTAACGATTGGTGGGGGACGTTACAACATTTAATGGAAGATTGTAGGGAATTGGAAAGGTGTCCTTGTAGACTGGAGGATGTGGTGGCAGGAAAAACGACCGAACAAGTGGTAAAGTGGCTGAGGATTGTAGTTCAAAAAAAGCAGAAGAAAATTAAGGAACTGACGGGGGCGGAGATAGGAGTGGATGCGAATGTGTGAGGGCTAAGATAAAAATTTGTAAACCAAGTCCATTTAATGGCCGAGAAGGCCGAAATTAATAAATATATCTATCTATTAATATTATAATTAATATAAATAATATTATTAATTGATCTCTAAAAATTTTAATAATTCTGAGTAGCTACTTCATAACACTTTGAAAAGATAGAAGAAAGACGCTATAACAATATGGATATCATTGTTTTAATTAAACTCAAACTCAGTTTTCCAAAACGAAGCCTGAAATAACATAACTTATTATTCCACTCATCCTTACCCGCCGACATTCTGTTTACAATATTCTCCAAAGTACAAAATAACGTGCTGCTAATAACATCTACAGCTAATTAAAAAAAGTTTTAATTTTCTGCACACATTTTACACAACATGCTAAAATTTCAACGGCACTATCACCTTAATATAATTCCCTTATTCTCCTTCGCCGTATTCTCGCTTTATTATTTCATTTAGGAATTCCCGCGGTTAGTGGATTCGTTAGAACCTTCTACATTGTCATCCATGAGAAACTTCCATGCATTCAGAATCGGCCCTAAAAGCCAAAATGGCGTGTTAGTTTGGTCCCAAGCTAAAGGCGTGCGTATCGAAATGCTACGAATTTCTGATTGTGTTAATTGTTTTCTACTTTTCTGTATATTCTTGTTATAACAATTTTATTTCCATTTTCTGTCTGAATTTAATAAAATTTTGGTATTACGAACATTCAAGAAAATGACCTTAATGTAGGAACCGTTGCGCAGATCTTCGTCATACTTTATAGTCGGCAACTTGCCCTTTTCCCTTGCTTGCATTCGCGTTCCATTTTCTCTCACCTTCTCTTTCTTCTGCTTATTCTTTCACCCTTATTGTGAGCAACATCGATCACTCGCGTTACTTCGTTAATGGACTTTAATGCAATCTATTGCTTTCTGATACATGTATTAGTCTGGGTGAAAAGAGCCAGACGATTGGGAAGTCGTTGTATCTTTTGTACACAAATATAAAACTAAAATTTTAATTATTTATCGTAGATACCATAAACGTTACAATGTTTAACATTCAAGCGTCCTTGGGGCCTTTGTGAGAACAAATTGATATTCAATTTAATCTAAATCCAGACAAGTTGTACACAGTGACTAAATATCCTTAATGAAGTTATTGTCAAGAAGAAGTAAAAAAAATCTGTCTTTGTTTAATAGAAAATTAAGTTGTTTTAATGTAAAAAATCTTAATGTGATTTTTTTAAGAACCGTATGAATGTTAACGTTCAACTGTAATTGCTAAAATATTTTTTCAATTCACGACATGAAACAATTTACTTTAAATCATTTAAATTCTAATTCGAATGTTTTCGAAGATGTAGATACATTTAATTGTGATCCAAAAATCAAGCTTTTAGCAAATTCCACGTGTGCTCATATCTCCATCTGAAATCTGTGTAAAGAGCGTGCTAATAAGGTGTGCAACGAATAATTAATAAGCATCTTAAAAATTAGGTCGACTAAAAAGTGATGAGAAACGTATTTTTCGTAGTACATTATGTGTCAATTAGGCGCACCTGTCGTTGATATTCCACTGTTTGCAATTTTCAATTAAACTTTTTACTTGATATTTCCCAAATAAATGTCAATTAAAATATTTAATAGATAATCGTCTTCAACAATGAAAAATGAATTGGGCCTATACGATTTTTAAAAAATTATACTTTTATTATTTAATTACTTTTTCAATTCTTCAGCACTAAATGTACCATCCGCGGTCAAACGTTCGGTACATTGGAACGAACATTTCTAACTTTTCTATATCAGTAACCAAAGTAAAAATGAATTACATGGATTTATTAGTACCGCAGCATTGCGAACTAATCCTCCAGGGGGCCTGGTAGACTCAGAGATTTCTGAGTCCACCAGGTATGGGCCTTACGACCCCAGGGCCCCGAGTAAGTGTGCTCCTCAGGCCCTGGCAGGACGAGACATGGTGATCTTGAGGTGGCCGAGCAATATGTTTGCTCCTTCAGGTTTCGCCAATTAGCGAGTAGAAATTGACGACCTCAGATGAACTGAGTCTATGATAAATGAGCGCATTCGCGATGCATTATGCAGTGAAATGCACCCCACGGACCGTAACTAACATGCCTCTTTGTGGAAAACTGTTGCACAAACATTTTCCGGTTTTTCTATCGCCTATTCTTTAACTCGGTGGTGATTTTGAATGTAATAGCTTGAATGTAAAAACTAGGACGAAATATTGTGTATTCGCTTATTGCGTGCAGACTTCGTACATTGCAATCTAAATTCATCATATGTTTTATACGTCAAAAAATTATGTGAGCTGCGAATATCTGTAAATATGTTGTATGTGAGAGGAAGGATAAATGTTTAAAAAAGCATAAACGTGAGTATCGATTGCCTGTTGTTTTTCGAAAGGCCTTTGAGACACTGCGTGCACAAACATTTATGTGGATCGACAGGTATTTTTTCCTTATTTCTTTTCTTGCAATTTACATTAGTCGAACAAACAATAAACTTATTATAGAAAATCCTACAGTTATGTATATACGTCAAATGATGCGGATGAGTTAACAATCAAAATATCAATTTTAACAATTTTCTCGTTTACTTCCTTAAGAATATTATTTAGTTGCAAATATTCTTTTTAAGGATATATATTTCACACATACACCCAGCTACGTATACAGGCAAGTTTAAAAGTACTTCCTCTTAAGTTCAGAAGAAACGCTTTATTAACTTGACTTTGGTTGTTTATAGCCCGCGCAATCGTATTAAAAATCTTTTTCCCTTAGATACGGAAGACGTATTGTTACTTCGTAATGATGTTTGCGCAACCCTTGCGAGAGCATTTCTGAGATAATTAACGTTGGTATATACCGTCGTTCTTTAACGAGAGGGGGAGGTCGCGCGCCATTATCTTTACGCCGGCAAAAAGATACCCTGGATTTTTAATTAACAGTGAGCCCGGTTGGACATTTTTCATAGATCTTTATTGGCGGTTCTACTGCCGCGAAGATAAAGATGTTGAATTGAAATGTGGCGAATAAGAAAAATGTGTCTGTCACAATCATTAATGATTTTTGGATGCATTATTTATAATGTAATTCTCGAATCTTTTTGTACACCTGTGTGCATCTAAGATCTGGAGTTGTTTCGACTCGTTGTTTTTGGCGCTCAACCCGAGTTGAAATTTTGCGATCTGCAGTAGATTTGCAGGGGTCTGTAGACACAATTGTTCTCTGTACCACGGCTGTACTAGATATGCACTCAATAATTACATTTCTTAGGGCTTAACATACGCTTGCACCAGAACTATGATGTTTACGTTCGTTTGCACTGTATCTGTAGCGGAACCTGTAACGGAATATTAACATTTGCAGACATGCTGCAAATCAAGTGCAAACGTGTTATGGATGCATGCAGACACGCTGAAGATCCAGTACAAACGCGCAACAGAGCTATACGGATGATTTTTACATCTTATACGGTTGTACTGCTGGCCTTTTTCTAATGTGCTGCAAATGCATTTTTTCACGTTGCAAAGATAGTGCAGAAGTAGTACAAAGTTTCGATGCAAACGCAGTACAAACACAGTACGGTCGTCTAAAATTGTATCTAATATTTCGACTCGGAAAGGTGTTATAGCGAATATAATATTAATGTTATAGTAGAAATTCTAGTAAAACTAATAGTATAGTATTGATAGCAAATATTGGCACAACGGCCAATAAATAATATGGTAGAGAATGTTTTAGGATGAAATCAATCTCGGATTTTGTTACGAGTCATTGGAATAATTAAATGAATGTCACGAGAAAATAATTAAATGAAAATGCAACAGCGATTGTATGAATTATTAGAAAAAGTGGTACAAATGGTCGCAGAAATTTTAGTTCTGTGTTAGAGAGGTAGCAAGTTTTGCGATTCAGAGTCAGTATGCGATGGATATATTGGAAATATAGTAGAAATGTAAAAATTCGATAGAAGAAGAACAATGTTTATAAAATAAGTTTAAGATTTTCTTTGCTCTCAGTCTTTCAACTTTAGAAACCACGTTACTCTAATGATAAGACGTGTTTATAAAATGCAGTACTATTTCATATGAACTAACAATAAGAAGATATATATATTGCTCTTCTTCATCCGCGAAGTTATCACAATAAGATTTCTTTCATTTCCCAATGAGACTCTTTACAACATTTTTATAGTGACAACTCGAAACTCATACTTATGTTGTTTACATTGTAAAAGAAGGCTGAAAAAAAACAGTTGTTGAAATATGCTCGTTTGTAACAATCGACTCTAATAACTTCGAAAGTAATTTTGATAACACAGAGTATAAAAGAAGTTCAATTTTTTCGAATTTACTTTACAAATGAATTAAACCATTAGCAATAACCAAATTCATTGTATTTCATCAACATTAAATTCATATTCAGACCGCGAAACATTAATTTGAATATTAATATTTGTTGAAGAGTTGAATCTGGCGCGAAACAATAAAAGAAGCAAGACATTGAAAATATATTGAAAAATATAGTTGGCCTTGCTTCTGATGTATTTTGTTAAACCAATATTTATTCTGTTCACTGTTTCCTGTCTATTAACAAATATATTTAAAATACCTTTTACTAATATAAAAGTATATAAGTTATTATTTATCTTCTCACGCGACGATCTATATACGGACTTCTACAATATTAAAATGATCCAATCCTTACAATTTTATCTTGCTATTATAATACTATCTTACTATTTTACATATATAATACTATGTAAAGCAATTAAAAAAAGTACGCCACAAAAACGATATCAAAATCTTAGTAAATTAAAAAGAAATTCAATCTTCCAGATAATTGCAGCAGAAGAAATAATAATAAAAAGAAATAAGTAACGTAAGAAATTTCAGTATCTGCGCTATAAAAAAATGTATCTAATAAACAAAAAATCCATGTATCTAATTTACTTTAATTTGCGGTACAAAATAAAAGAAAATACTGCATCTGACATTTCACAACTCCGTTAGAAAAATCTGTCCAAAGTTCGTGAGGTTAACATAAACCGAGGGATATTACTACCCCAGAACGTGTCTCGTATTTACGCTCGTTCTCGATACGATTCGGAGAGATTATTCAGGCCCTATCGGCTGCTTTTTTTTCCTTCTTTCTCATGGATCTCCATTACGTGGCCCATTGAGACCACCCCTTGCGAGGTAACGACGATGGTACATAAATATCCCGAGCTAGGCACGTATTCGAGGGAGAAGTAAATTTTGTATATCCTTAAAATTGCTTCGGCCTGTGTGCCACTCGAAGCCGTAATTGAAAAGACCCTCGATTGTCAGCCAAGGAGAGGTTCGAATCTCTAGAAACGACAACGACAGAACGGGAAAGCAGATTCCCAATTGAATCGATAAAATTCCTCTCTCGGGTAACGACTCTTGACCTCTTAGGTTCAATTACGACAATTTTAATTCAAAATTCAACACTTCGATGACTCCTCCGTGCTCACCTTGTCTTGGTTAATCCACCTTCTTTTCAATCGTTAATCGTATTGATTTTGAAAACGACTGGATATATTTATTGTATGATTTGTTTTTATTAATTGTGTATGAAGGATTGATTTGAGAATTTCTTCGTATTTTTTCATACATCAGATTTGTAATATGTTGACTTCGTAAGAGACAAATTATTTGAAATGAAAAAAAAATCAATTTAATTATTAGGGGGACCAGAAAGTAATGTCGTTTTTTGACATTAAATCCGAGCAAATAAATTTTTAACAGATTTACATTTTTAATGAATGATGTAATCACTCTCGTTATGAACAATCTTTTGTCATTTAGTGTCGACATTTTCTATGTCAGATCGATAAAGATCAATTGGTTTTTGAGCAAAATAACTAAAGAAACGACATTACTTTCCGGCCCCCCTAATATTTCTTTATTATCTTCGGGTCATTTTATATCGATGACAATTTAGAGAATAAAAAAAATGGTAGAACGATAAATATGGATAAAAAGAACAATGTTTACAGCTGTAGCCGTTGAGTATTAACACTTTGACTGCCACAGGGGTCACTGGTAACCGGCGCTATTTAATTCCATGAAATTGTGTGTCTTTCAAATTGCAATATTTATTCAATTTTCTAACATATCAAATATTTCAATATTGGAGTTAAAAAGTCAAAGGTCTGCTGAATATATTTCTCTCTGTGTCTTTAAACTTTTTATTTTATAGAGATGTGATTTTAGTAGAAATGTTTCACTTTAGTACAAATAATGAAAATAGCAAAATACCGATGGAGTTCAACGTGTTAATAGTCAATTGTAAATGAGAAGATTAATTATAAGGTTCTGCTTTCAACTTGTCCTGTGTAATTTTCTACTTTTAGCTATAACTTTAAATAATATATGGGCCGTTTTTTTTAAAAGTAGAATAAGTCACATTCTTTTCACATCGAGATATTTTGGATTTGCGTTTTAAGGCGTTTAAAAATAGTGATACACACTTTCGAAATGATTTACTTGTAGCTTTCGTGTTGGATATTTATATCTTTCTCGGGATAAATAATTTTATATAATCAGTACCAAATCAGAGTTAAAATTTACGTTTGACAATTGATATCGATATTTTGCCAAAGTGCTGATTACGTTTGTTGCAATTGCAAGACTAAAAGTACACTGTCGAGTACAAATAGCGTTACTTAATGCAATTGAATTTGTAACGAAGTTTGAAATTAGAATAGCTGCTCGTAGATTATCCGGGAGTACCTAGTGATTTATTTCTTGTAAATCAGGGTCATATGTCAAGTTGAACGTTTTGGCTTTCCAACGCTGTTTAAAATGCGGCTGATAAGACGAATAGAGCTATATGTCACTCGGGGAAAACATCAGATTGGGGAACAGTTCTTCCTAGTCAGAAAGAATGTTTGCTGAAAGGGGATTGTAAAGCACTATATTGATCGTTAGAGTATGTTTCGGTTATATTTATTTAATTTTTATATGTTTATGTTGTTAATAGTATTTGAAGAACATGAAAAAAACTTATGTACACTCGTTAACTCATGGATAATTACATATTATGTTTAACGAGGAAAACATTGTTAAGCAGCCACAAGCTTGTTTAACACTGAAAACGGCGTTAAATCTGTTATATTTTTATATATTAAATAATTACTTACTGAAAAAAGGGAAATCACGAGGTGAAAAAGATAATCGAATTTGTGTGTTTTATAAAATCTACGTAAAATGTCTACTCTATAATTTTTCTATAAACTTTGAGAATTTTTGAAAAAATTAGAAACTAGTTACTTTGACTTGCATTGTAGTATTTATGAATTGAAATTTATCAAATTACTTCCATTGTGACCTCTTTCAATCTCGTACACCTGTCCGAGTGAAATTTTATCCGAGTGTTATTTATAATAATTATAACAGCGCGGAAAAGAAGAAGAATGAAGATGATGAAGATAATAATGTTAGTCAAATTGAATTTATAAAATGAAATATCATATTTGTATCACAGTAAAACAATAGGTTGAGTTCCGCAGTATTTTCGTCCCGTTAAAATCGTTGTATACGATATTAAGGCCGGAAGATGTGCTTGATTTGAATTTGAATGCATTTTTGGGGGGCGTATTTTCGGAGAAGGAAAGGATGAAGGGCCGACGGGCATGTTTCTCTCAACGTTTAAAAGAGAGATTAGCCGAGCGCAGACTCTCCAAGCAGATTTCAAAGGTATGGCGATTATGAATATAAAACTGTAAAGGTAAATGCAAAATCAAAAGGGTATGATTATTCAGCGGTTGGGCATTCATTCGTTTCTCGGGTAAATATCCGGAATTTCTCGTGCATACGAGTTTTAAAGCAAGTGGCATGTATTTATAACTCGCTGGAGTTTCTTTTTCTTATGATGAAATCAAGCGGAACAGTCTTTGTACGAAGCTCTTGTGATATGTGATCATTTTAATGTCAACCATGCGTGAAATTATTTAGTGGCCGCAGCGACATGTGTTCTATAGTTTTCATTGAATATTGAAAAAAGTCTTCCTTTTGACCATTCACTTTCATTCACAGCCTCTCTTTCCAATTATAAATTTATTTTATATATAAAAAAATCTCTTTTATCGTAGGTCCAACGATAAAAGAATCTTTTTTGTCCCCTTATATCTCTGACGATAAAAAAAAATGCAGGTAAACATACATTTCTTAAAGTGTTGCGGTGCACTAAGTTCATCCTCTGTAATCACTATACAGTGGATATTTATGCAAATTTCGCGATTGATAAGCTCAGTTAATACAGAAGAATCCATGTCGAGAAAATGTTCACTCTGTGAATGTTACAACGAACACTGTATTTTGAACATTTTTAATATTTTTTTAAGTTTCATGCGTTGTGTACATTTTGGCAGTGTTAAATTTGTCATAACTGCATAAAAGTATCAGTCTAGTAATCACTAATAAATTCAAAAGTCCCGTTCACGAAACAACCGAGTGACATGGTAGACCTACGATCTCCCCTCAGGTGAGACATCGGAGTGCAAAGGGTTATCAGTTAAAATTTCAAGTTGATTGGTCCAATACTTTTTTTTCTAAATAGTGGCAATCAGTTATGAAAATAGCTTTCCAAGAAAAACGCGTTTAAAATTCTCTCGATTTTATAAATCTTAACTAAAAATTTTGTAAAGATATTCCTATAAATTTAATCAACAATATTCAGTAAACAAAATTGTTTGTTTTGGCCACAAAAAAACGATAATACCCCTTTAATTTATGAAAACCAGTTGTAAAATCAATAGTATTATAGGATATCTATTAAAAATATACTTTGAGTAGATATATTCAAGTGGAAACTTAAATTTAACACCTTAACATACAATGACGTTTGGAAGACGTCATTCGTTTCCTGTGCCATTGTAGACTTTGAGGTCCCCGAGATGTCACAAAGTGCTGTAAACTATATTTTCAAATTATTCATTTTTTTCACTCGTTCATCAACAGAAGTATTAACTTATTATTTTATAATGTTACTTAACTATTGACTATTCAATCTGCTTACATGTTATATAGCAGTGCAAATTTCAGAATAAAATATTGTTTCTAAGTTTGTACATAAATGTTCAGTTGAGTCAAATTAAATGATATTTTTCGGACGCGTCAAATTCCATTTTATTTGTATGTCAAAAGGTTAATGTGAAATATAGGGAACGCACTCTTCTAAAATACACGCACATACACCTTAATTATATAAAATGTAAACTATAAAGTCCGTCTAGTCTAGTCTAATTTTCCGTTTACTCGTATAGTCTCTCTGTCTATCTATTATAGAATTATAGAAATTCTGTCCGTCTAATCGTCTATAACTCCAATCGTCCAGTCGTCCATAACTCTATTCGTCTATACACGTTCATCTATTGTCTTACTCTATACGTCTATACGTCTATCTACTCTCTAACTCGTCTACTCGTGAACTCGTCTTACTCTCGAACTGTTCTCTCGTTCTCATGTCGTTCTCGTACCGTCCACGTTTCGTCGACGTTCGTCTTTTCGTCAGTTAATTGTTTTATGGCGGATCTTTATGGATCATTTATGAAATCCTCACAGTATTCATACGAGAATCAGGACACCGATCTGTCAACGACACCCAAGATTTCAACAACGCAGCTAATGTTGAAATTAAAGTTCTCCATAACAGCTATTAAGATCGTGACTATTTTAATAAAAATCTTGATCCGAAACATTTAACTTCAAGAACTGTTAAAACCCCTTGGTAAAAATAAACGTATCTTTTAAACACCCCATGTGCGTCTCAGCTAGAAACTCACCCCCGAAATTGGACTTTCATCTTGAGTTTCGTCGATCGGTCCAATTAACGCGAGTCCGTCATGTGTCGGCGACTGATGTGCATTGTTGTGCGGAAAAGGGACAACAGTTAACCTCTACGAGGGTTTCTGAAGGGCTTTGAGAGAGGAACGACTGAGGGCCGTGGCCGTAAGGGCACTAGAATTATCACGGTACGCTAGCTCTTCTCTGTTCCGACCCTTTTGTACACCTAGCGCCTGTGATTGTCGACTCACACAACACTTCGATCATTTTCGTGTCTGTACGTATGACTAGGGTAGCATCGAGACGCCTGCAAATGGATGTGATAAGTAACAGTTCCTTCATGAACAATGGACAGCCCTCTTGTACGAGCTTCCCTTTTCCTGCCTATTCTTTTTCACCACGGGGGTCGAACAGAACATCTCCTCACTCACTGTTGTAATATATTTCGATATTGTGGGATAGAATTCAAATTAGACACGGATATCTTTCGAGCGATTAAACAAGTGTAACTTTAATAGAGCAGGATGGTAATAATTGACAATTATGAACAGCAATCCGTGGTTTCGTCAGCATAACCAGATGAAGACAGGCAGAACTCTGGCTCGGGTCTGACTTTTTATCTTCACGAATGCGACACAAGGTGCATCCGCTTTTTGGTGTCTTAACAATGTATTTTCTGGGTTACTTCGTGGCTCCTATGCCATTGACCAGATAAATTCTTACTTTTTAAAACTGAGCACAAGTTAAGCTTCTCTCAGCAAGTCTAACGATTTTTACTTTTTGCCGCTATTTGGAGTTAAAAAGTAAGTTGATTTAGAGTTCATTAAAGGATGCATTGAGTAAATCAGTGTTTCTGGAACTGAAGACTACAGTAAACTAATTGTAAGTCTTTCTCGTCGGTGTTCTATCTATTAGACTTCGTGTTAATCGCTGAAGCCACTGTCTAATACAGAGATGTAACATTAACCCCTTGCCGTGTCATTTCTTTTGTGACTAAATGTGCAACGACTCTGAATTAATTACTAAAATAACAATCTAGCTCCTAATTTCGGATATAGTAAATGACTTAACGTAATATTGAATAGCGTAGAATCAATTTTATTTTAACAGAAGCTACTGATATTTGTAATCAAATAATTTTTGGAGCACTTCAAAATTGACTATTCCATTTATCGCGTCACGAGTAGCACTCGTTCTTGTACGGCAAGAGTTAATAAATGTCGGGATTTTATAAATCCCGCGCGTTTAGAGGGAGCCGTCATTAGACAGTTGACTGACGAAAAGACGATCGACGACGAAACGTGGACGGCACGAGGACGGCACGAGGACGAGCGAACAGATCGACAGTAGACGAGATCGACGATAGACGGGTTTGACGATAGACGAGTAATAGAGTAGACGAAGTAGATGATAGACGATTAGACGAACTGTAGACGATAGACGGTAGACGCATAGAGTAGACGAATAGACGACGTATAGAGTAGACGATAGACGATAGACGAATTATAGACGATAGACGAACAGTAGACTATAGACGACTAGACGGATTTTATATTGTATTTTATTATTTGTTATATTTAGTGTGTGTGTGTATGTATATTAGAGTGTGCGTTCCCTATATTTTACCGTAAATTTATGTTTCCACTTGTATATGTTATTTTATTCAATATATTGTTATCAATATCTTACATAAATATATGCTAAAATATTTTAAATAAAAATTTTTGTATTATCTCTACCACCGTCACTTAAAAATAGATTTTTACGTTTTTCTAATAAGGGAACATCCCGAAGTGTAAATCATCGATTTTTATGAAATTTTAGTATGATCTAGATCTCAACAAAATATTTTACACGTATGTTTTTTAATTGGCAACTGTCCACGTTAACTGAGTGAATACCACCCTCAAAGTTGAAAAAAGTATTTTTTAACATATTGTTTAAACAAATGGGTTTTCTTTTAAAATGCTTATACCATTGGATTCGTGATTGAAATACGTTAATTTTCAGTCCTTACGAAATCTTCATATCTCTAATAGTTTCGGAAATATTCGATAAAATATTTTTCGTTACCCCAACTTTGGGGGTGGTTTTCACCCCTTTAACGTTGTCGGTTGCCGATAAAAAAATACGGTTCAAATATTTTCGCGGGGACTATATCATACTAAAATTTCATCAAAATCGATGATTTACACCTCGAGGTGTTCCCTTGTAAGAGGTGGTTTCATCAATTTTCCATAACGTTACAAATTTTCAGATTTCTAAATTTTCGTCATTAACACTAAAACTATCAGCCATTAATCCAGTATATTCGTTCGTAATTATTAAATATGTTAAAATAAAATGAGTAGCAGGAGAAAAAATTGAACAATAGCAGGGTGCACAACAACAAGATTATTCCAATGAAATTAACTGCCACTTATTTTGATTACCTCGGTAGATTATTATTGTTAAACACAATCAAATAATTTTGATCTTAGAAAACCGCAAAAAATTCAGACTATAGAGGGTTAATTCATAACACAAACGATTATCGCTGTTCACCAATTTAAAATACTGTCGGAGAAGCCACGTTCGGTCGGTCTTGCGGAAAGTACTCTTTATATTAAGTCCGATTTATATTCCCGTTACGACGGCAAACAATCCGAAAATCTTTGAGCCAACGGCAGCCTTTCCAGGAGAGAATACCGAATCAGCATTCCCCGCCTTCGAGACTCGGAAGCTTTAAGCTCCTCTTCCGCAACTTCAGGAAATCTTCCGAAAGCAGTCTCTCTTTCCCAAGCGGTTCTCTTAAATCGTGGTCTGAGAATTCGGCGAAAGAGGCTGCCGGGTTTTGCTGAAGGAGACAGACACACTTGAGGAATAAGAGAAAAAAAATTAACAAAAAGCAGGAAAAATGAAAGAGATAAAATAAAAAGGATAGAAATAAATTTGAAACAAGAAGCGTAGAAGAAATTGGGGGAAAAAGCGGAATAAAAGGACGAACGTTGTATAAAGGATTACGAGAAATCGAGAAAAGTGGAAAGTAGAGGAACAGCTGAAGTGAGATGAAGATAGTGAAGAAAGAATGGGGAAGAGAAGAGCGATGGAAAAACCTAGCAAGCCGCAAGCTCTGCGAAATACCGAAGCACAAAACCCTTCGCGATTTCCCGGGAGCTTTCGCTTTCGAACTTTCTCCCTCTCTCTTCTCTTCTTCTTTCTTCACCCTTCCTCCATCATCGTCCTTTCACCTCTCTCGCTCGAACAGTGGGATTTCAGAATATCCTCCCTGCCATAATTCATCCTGACTATTTGCGGCGCGATATTAACGTCGGACACGAATTAATCATGATTTTTGTTTTTCCGTCCTGCCAACGGCGATCTCGCAAACCGACACCCGTTATATACGGAAGAGGGAGAGACCAACAACCTTTGTTCGATGGTCGATTCTACCATCCTCGTATCTCTTTCATTTCGCAAATTCACAATACCAGGCGTCGGCTACGGTCTTATTGGATATATTGAGAAACCAAACAAAAAAGATAGCAATTTTTGATTTTCTAAAAATTATATGTGTTGAAGATAACTTGAGAGTCGAATCTGACGAGCGAGACAAAGTCTTGAAGTAAATCTTGCCTGTGTTGTTTTTTTTTTTGGTTGAACAATCTGTATTTATTCTGTTTCTTTCACTGTGCACTGTTAGTTGATAGGTTGACTACCATGGGGAACACAGGTGACAGGCGCTATTCAATTTAATGAAATTTCTTGTTACGTTTGAATTGCAATATTTATGAATTTTATGACATATTGAATATTTAAATATTGGTATTAAAAAGATAAAGGTCGGCTGAAAAATTGTCTATTAGTGTTTTTAATTTTTCTGTTTTATAAAGATGAGATTTTTAATAGAAAAACTTTCACTCCAGTAGCAATGACAAAACTAGTGAATTATCGGTAGCGTTCGACGTGTTAAACATGTTTTGTGTGCAAAATATTAGTGTCTATTTTATTTACTTTATCACGCAAAGGCCGATACAGTGACTTTTACAATAACAATTTTGTAATAATTCCATTGCAAAAATTTAAATAATGGTGTAATACGTTAGTTTTAATAATTAAAATAGACACTTATTAGATATTGGATATCTCAGGCTTCTTTGGAATAATTTCTCATCGTATTCTATGCACGAAAATAAGTAGAAAATATTATATGAAAGACGAAGAATAAGGCTTTATTAAAAATTTGTAACATTATTGTCCCTCTAATCTGCATATAGTGTTTATTATCTTGCAGCGATCTGAGCACTGGGGCGTAACGAATATTCACCTTATCGGTCCTTATTCCTTGCTTCAACAATTGAATGTTGCATTATTCTTAAGACTCATTAAATTATTCACTATCGTTACTACAAAAAGTACCATTAGTGAGGTGTTAATATAGGTGGATATTATCTGAATATTACTTGAATATTGTGCATATTACTTGAATTCAGAGAATTAGGAAGTTATACAGTTGTATCTCTAATTTTAATTAATAAAAATTAGATAAAGAACAGGAAAGAGCAGTTATTCTTTCCATATATATTACAACTGTTTCAGTGGGTACATGTTAATACTCTCTCGCGCGTTTATTTTGCAGAGATTTTAAACGGGCAAGGTTCCCATTTCTTTTTATACAAAAGTGCAATTGACAATGAATTTTTTTTTTATCAATACATACCTTTTACAAAAGTTTATAACTCTTTAAACATTTTATGCAAGATTAATTTCTGTTATGGGCATGTCCCAATAAATTATGAAAACGTTGTTACCACAATTACATTCAAATAATTCATTTTGAAGAAATCCTGATAACAATCGCTAATCATTTGCTTGAAACTTTGTAGGTCTACTATTATAATTTAATTAGAAAAAGAAAATAAATATTGTAAGAGCGCGTCATTTTATGTATTTCGCGAAACGAGATGAAACTAGAAAGAGACAGTTCCCCGCCGACGGCCATCAGTGTCTGGGTTAATATTAAAGATTTATGTTTTTCGTATGAAAAAAAAGTTATTAATCCTCCCCCCGTCCTCCCACAAAATCACAATATAACGTTCCAAATATCAAAGATTGTAATGACATCAATTATGTAATTCGTGATTATTTTGCGTGGCATTGAATATTGCGTAGACTTCATTTCAGGTACAGTTTGTAAGCTTAACACATATATTAATATTAATACATATTAACTTTTTCGTGAAATTACTATCATTCTTAACACATTGCTGACCGGTCACGAGTTAACTCGTATTTTCGTGGCCAAGCGTTGCTGACCGGTCACGAGTAAACATGTGATAAGCTTTCTTCCGTATCTTTATTGTTTTCACGGCGCACTGTTGGAAATCTTGTAGTGTAATTATTTGGTCTGCATACCTCGAGTTGTGTCTCGCTTATAAGAGCGGCCAAGTTTCGTTCTTAGTTGTAAAAAAAATTTCAACGATGACCGAACGCACCAATGAAGAACCTTTTACTGAAGTATACGCAGATGCTTTATCTGATTGTCCAAGTGATTGTGAATCTCTCCGGACAACTAAGAGACCACGTCTTAGAAAAAATAGTTACTGCCAGAAAAACAAATCCGACTAGAGCGTGTAGAGTATGTTCTTCGAAAAGAAAACGGAGCGAAACCCGATATATTTGCAAAACTTGTGGTGTACCATTAGGTACACGTAGGTGATTGTTATACTTTTTATCATACGAAACAGAAATATTAAGAGTTGAATAATAAATAAAATTTTTTAAAGTTTAAGTATTTATATTGTTTTACTTTCACTTCCGCTTTCAAAACAATAGCCGGGCACATGAGGTAAATTTTCAGAAAAGTTGCCGGTCAGCAATGTGTTAATATCGTAATAATATCTCGTGCAATAAGAGAATACAGCTTTCATCACTTTCTTTCTCTTGAAATATATGCATTTCTTTTTTATTCCTTTAACGCACAGTTATTATCTGACAAGTAATTAACGCTGCTTGTTACACGCGTACAGGTGTGATTTATTACGCTAAGAATAATTACCTTCCTGCTAGAATCCACGCTGTCAGACTTCCCGATGAATTATCCGCCTGAAAAATCTGCAATGATTGACTTTCAAATTAAGAAATATCCGCGTTCGTTGTCGATGAAAAGAATTCCGTAAATTTTTATTCAGCCATTTGAGTAAAGCCATTAGAAGCAGCAGCCATTATTTTCTTTCAACTTTAATCCTTAAATGAAAACTTTCACTTGCTTACGATGAGTTGGATCATTATTGTCAATTACAAAGTGAAACATTTTCTTCTTCTATCTTTAAGATCAATATACCGAAGGATTTCAACATTCACCAATGCATGTAATTATTATATTATTATAGTATTATATAATATAATATATAAATTCTTATACCAGTTCGAAAACTAAAAGGGAAATAGAAAATTGTGGAATAAGTGTGATACATTTTTCGTCATTCTATTAGTAATTAATTTTTATTAAATTAAATTAAATCCGTTCTATGTCGTGGCTTTAAATAGTACAATTAGTTTTTCCATGATTTACAATTTTCAATAGATACTGCGGTACAACGTATTCGTATATTTGCATTATACATTGTGATTGCAATTTGAAGACATTATCGAGAATCCCATTTTTGCATTTCCACTCACTTTCACACTAAAAGTATTACAAATATTTAGTAAACATTTATTTTTCATTATATCATATATAATGTTTGTATAATTCACAATTCTGAAGTTGAAATTTTTCAATCTGTGGAAAGATAAAATTCTAACAATAAGAGAAGACGTTGTTAAATTAAACTCTTCGTTCGGAAATTAAGCAGTCTATCGTTTAGAATTTTTTAAATTGCATTTGTACGAGATAAACAGTAGGTATTCTCCTTTTTTGCAAGGAAGAACGTGGAAAAACTCAGGTAACCTTGCAGGATTTCATGCAATACGAAACGTTAATCAGTCTAATGGTCCGGTGTTATCTTTCTCTTTGTACTTAACCACCTTCCGTTAAATGAAGGGAGAAATATGAGGTGGATCATTTACAGTATAAATCATCAAATCATCCTTGTTCGGTATATATACATGTTAGTCAGTTGAAGAAGTTAAATAAATATGAAGAAATTTAAGCAAAGTGTTACTTTTTTTAACAACATATGTATAGTATACGAGGCAATAGACATATTATAGAAAGCATAAATTTAATTTATACTAGTTTACAACAACAGAAACGACAAATCATTTAACGAATTTTATGTAAAGATTTCGTAATATAAATTTATTTCTGAAAACAGACGTAGTCTGAATAAATAATTATAAATAGACATATCAATAGACAATACTTACAAGTAGTGGCAATAAATCTATTTCTAATACAAATATAAATTGTTCAAAAGAAATTTTAATTTTAAAATATCCATTTCTCATCAATGTCCACGATCCTCGAGATACTTCAGCGTAAGGAAAGTTTGACCCTTAATTGCCCTTTATAGAAACAAAAAATACATCAGTTATGTCATTTGTATACGAAGTATCATAATTATTACAATTCCATGCAGATAATTTTCCATATTGAATTCTCTTTGTTTAAGACAAGACCGTTACCAAAATGTAATAAAAATTCCCGAAGAAATGAAGCACCTCGGGTAATCAGCAGCAAGTTATTTGCTTATCAGCAAAACGCACCGACTAATTAACTCGAGTTGTTCAAGCATGTTTAAGCTCGTTTCACCGTGTAACTGCCGAATTTCGTTGATCGAGCAAGTACTTAGTCTCGCGGCGAATCACTTAATCACTTACCACATTTTCCGTTCTTCCACCGTGTCGAGCTGACGAAATCATTAAATGTTCCAGAGCGTTAGCTGTCTTAAGTTCAACTGTTGTTACAGATTCTGTTGGGTTATTTCCAACGAGTTAATATCGAACGATTCAAGCCGTGTCGTTTAGCGGGCACAACTTATAAGGAAAAATTGTTCCGATGTTTTGGAATCGTTTTAATAATTTTCAGGGTGTTATTGTTGACATTAAAGTGGAACACTGCATTGATACCCATTTTCACTCCATGCAATTTTTAATATGACCTTTCAGCAACTCCGAGTTATTTTTACTATATGCCATCCACTATTCCGTGACTATTTACAATAGTGTCAGCATGCCTGACAAGGGAAATTCAGGAACTGATATACTTCGATTTTAATAAAACTTAATTACGAAATTAATTATATTTACATAATTATAAAGTAACGTCGTTTCTTCAGATATGTTGAACGAAAACCAATTGATTTTTATGAAATCTGTATTGAAAATTTGAACACTAGACGGTATCCGAATGTTAAATCCTACATATATAAACATTAATTAGACATGGATAGAAAGGTAGCTGTAATTAGTTCATGCCTGTTTTCAACTTTGAGGGACATATCAATCCCTATGTCCAAACCGTCTTTTCTATGTACGTGCTTGTAAGTCGTAAACAACAAAACATATGAAAAAGTAGTAAAAATAAAAATTATACCGTTCCTTTATATTTACAAAGCTGAATATAAACCTTTGTGAAAAAGAAGGCACAACGGACAGAGGACCGGCAGATGACATTTCTAATTAAAAGAAACTGGCATAAAAACATTTATGTTTAAAAATACAAAGTTTTTTTTCGAGATGATCGCAGCAAGTATAGTAAAGAACTTAAGAAGACGAGTGTAAGGATTAAAAGTGTTAAAAATTCGAAGCATTAAAAATGCGCCAAGTGCAATCATTCTCGTACTAATTATAAAATGAGTAAATCGTAAAATATTCATTGTATGATAAAATGTTTCTGATAAAAATTGCATGCTTATATTTTCTTTCTTCGTTCAATCCCATTTCATTAATGTTTCGTGTGATGTTTCTGTTTTAGGCTCTTTTACCGCCGAAGATGCTAAAGCTTCCAATCAACGACTTTGAACAAGCCCACTCAAAACTTTAGATACCCGAAGACACACCAGAAATCTGGTAAGTGAATTTGAAAGTTGAACAACCGGTGTTAGCTTTACTCGTGGAAAGTACTAATTATCCGCGCTGCTGCAAGCGATTAATGAAACGTTCTGCTGGCAACGCTCTTATCGCGAAACTTCTGAACAAAGGCAAAGCGCAAACTTCAAAATACTATAATTCTAATTTTATCTCAATCTAGAACCACACGCACAAGGTGAAAATATTTCAACGTATCAGCGATTCATAATTGGCGTGTTATCTCTATTAGAAGTTAAATACCATTCATAGAAGGAAATTGTAAACACGAAAGAGAAATCACAACTATCTGCATCTAAACTTTCAACTGAATGAAATTTTCTAATACAGAATTCCTATTAATCTTTTCGATATGATCAAACTTTTATATGACAGTTCAAATTGCATTAACGTTTATAATAATTATGGTGATTTTACGGCTCTGTTTTACAACTTTCATCGATCAACAACTTTGTCGCTCATATTTATTATATATATGTGCATATGCGATGTTTTTATGCTATCTATTTTGTGCGATTTTTTCTATGCGCTATATGAATTCCAACGGTGTTGGCATTGCAAAACCATTGTGATGTTTTCTATCTATTCTATTCTATTCTTTTGGCTGCAGACACTATATTCATTTGTTATCAACAGCCTCCCGATAATGCACGTTCAATGGTTTTCGTTGGACGCGTTAGCAGCTTACGCATCACAAGAAGATGTGCTTTTTGAACTACGAGTAGCAGTAAATTATGTGCATTTTGAAAATATCTCCATTTGTAAAATGAGAAATTAATTTTTTTTTATATATTTCCTTACGTAATTTAATTATTAATTTTTGTTTGACTTTCTCACTATTTCGTAAATCTTTGACATATTTCCTAAGTGCGCCTTTTTTAATGCAGTCCCTGTCCACTGCATAAAAAAAATTTCTTTAATATGTTGTAGAAACTTATTTGTTATAAGTATTTATGGAATTGAATATTTCTTTTGTGCAATTTGTTTTATGCGGTCCATATCTACCTCACGAGAACAGGTTTGACTTTACAATACGTAAATCTCACAAAATTGTGAAGCATGTATGAATCACACGAAAGAAGCCAAGAATGAAACTAATACCAAGAATCTTCTTTATGTAAATCGAAGAAAGATAAAAAGTCTTATGGAAACACAAGTCTCCGTCTTCAAGATTTTCCGAGATTATTGTTGCTAACTTTAAGCTACTTACAAAGTGAAACTCTTAGCCTTTTCGATTTCATTTTCACCCTTCGACTTTCTACAGTTTCCACTAACTACGGCGTTCTTTCCGATTTTCGGATTCCAGCTAAAGCTTAAACGTGCAGTTCTTCATGCGTGAAAGCTCATTTCACGGAGATTACATTTCAAAGCAAAACAAAAGAACGTACATATAACTTGATAGAAAGAAGAAAACTTTATAAAAATTCTAACACCGAAATACAAATATCTGTTGTATTCCGTAATACGGTCCGACCAATTTAATCAAAAGAGGAAACACTCTAAACTTTTGAGTACAAACGAAAACTGTCAGAATAATTTTATGAAGATTACAAACTAAATGTTTAAATCAGACCTAGGTGGTCCTTTTAACGAGGCCAAATAATGTGGGGGGAGGTTTACATAATTTTTAATTAAAAATTAATTAACTCTTACATAACTCTCTTAGCAATAAGATTTTTAGAAGCCGGTGTTTTGACATGACATCCCCTGGTATGTCTAAAGCAGGGATAGTTAATCTATTTATATCTACCGCCCATTTCTGTATCTTTATTGATTGCAAAATTTTCTTTCCGCTCACCGATTCTGCAGTAACTTAATTTAGCACAATTTTGAAGTATTCGTAATTTCAAAGTGAAGGTTTAGTCAAAAAATGTAGTTTTTGTCGTTTTATTTAAAGGAAAAATAAACTCAACTCTAATAATGGTCGCTGGTCAAAAAAAGAATTGAAATCATTACCACTCGCCATAAAAGTTTTAATCGCCCACTATTAAGCCACAGAGACCAGGTTAGTTATCCCTGATCTAAAGAATTTAAGGAAAGCGATAACGGAACGGAAAATAAGCAATATGCCCTGTTTTGAATCTGAGTGAGTGCATTTTCCAAAACATTTCAAATAAGTCAATATTCAACATGTCAATAATTGAATATAAACTGTTCTCAACTTTTACAATTCCGATAGCTTTTTAAATGGAATAATCACAACATCCACATACTCTTGGTAACGATAGACTGCTGTCGAACATTTATGTGTTGCATTTCTCGAATTTTCCTTTGTGTACGTTGTACACGGCACCATGAGTTTCAAACTTATCGCAATGGCATGCAGTTGGCAAACGTGTTGGAAGTTACTTTGCAAACTCACGTTTCCATCATAGCTGAAGATCGGCGACAATTTCTTTGAGGCATTCCGCTAAAATTATCTTACGCTTCTTACACAAATCAATGTTGGAGAAATTTTGACAGTAGATGTACGGTCTTTAACACTAGATTCACGGAGCCAATTTGGCTCATTCAAAATTTTATTACTATATCAATAATATATTGGTTGGTTAATTTGTTAATAATAAATCTTTCATTTCAATTGATTTGAAACTATTTTCTTTGCAAAAAATTTCAATTTTCTTGTATGATTCAAATTGGCTCACTTAAAAAAAAATAGGTATATCAACATTCGTAAATCTAGTGTTAAATACATTATACTTAAATATATTAAAAAAGTACTTTCAAAAAAGGGGGACCAAGCGACAAAGGTGATAATCATTTAAATAATTTGGATTTTATAAGATACATGTGAATTATCTATTGTACTGTTTCCCTAATTGGAAAATATTTATAAAAAGATTAGAGAAGTAGGTTTAGTGTTTGCGAGTCATTTTCAACCCCTTGCTCTACAATGACGAATGGCATTTGCGACGCTAAATGAAATAAGAAATTTTTAAGTTTTCCAAAGCTGTTAAATTGAAAATATCAGTTGGTCAGAAGATGTTGAAATTATTTCGATGCTATTAACACATTGACTATCATGGGGGTCACCGGAGACCCCCCCCCTCCTCCCTACTGAAAGAAATTTCATGTAACTTTTAAATTGCAATATTTATGAATCTTGGAACACACTAAATATCATATATTAGCGTCAAAAAGATAAAGGTCTGCCGAATACCTATCTATTGGTGTCTTTAAAACTTCTGTTTAACAAAGATGAGATTTTCACAAAAGTAGAAATGATGTATGTAAGTGGCGAAACAATGGTTGCTTTCAACGTGTTACCATTGTCTTAAGTTATATGGAATATTGAAAATCAGTGATAAATTATTATTCCAATAATTAATTCTGAATTATAGCACGTTCTATTATAAAAGGAAATACAGAACAGGGAGCTAATATTTATACAAATCCTGCCTTGTGGATCAAACGATTGACTCCTTGAAAAGAAATTAAATCGAACAAAATTAAAGCAAATTAGAATTAATTGTACAGTTCGCTTGAGTACATCTTGAAAAGGCAAATTCCTTTAAAACATATTTTTTTTCGTACACTCTGAGGAATCACAGGATTCCTGTGTAACGTTACTTCTGCTACTGGAAAACATTTCATTCGTTGAAGGACTACTTGAAGTTTTGAATAGAGTCTATGTATAAGGTATATGTGTATGAAAATACACATGTAGATATCGTTCTATAAGAAAATCATCTCTTCAGGCAGAGTCCAGTAAGTATGGGAGGAAACGTGAGTTTGTCTGGTTGCTAATTAATATCTTCGCGTATTTCCGCGAGAGAGACTTCGTCGAGCAGATGAAAACTACTCGAAAGCTCCTCGTTAAGCTTAAATGGGGTACTTCTTCGTTGGAATTAATCATCCTGGCTTGGATGCAACACTCATAAATAGATTTAAATACTCTTCTAAACGTTTGGCGGGAAATCTCATTTGAGAGTGCTTCAAATATGTCCTTGATTAATCTTTCTTCATACTAAAAAGTAACTTCTAAGAAAGACGAAAATGGAATAAAACTTTTTAAAAAAGAGGACGTTAAAATTTGAATAATAGTATTTATAAAATATCTGGGTTAAGTGAAAGTTTGATTATTTTGATTTCGTAATTTTCATTCAAAGTTAAAGAAACTTTTCAATTTATGTTACATCTCAGGAGAACCGTACAGTGGAATACAATTTCTTGCATCGCGTTGGAAAATCTTTCGCAGAAATTTAATTGTGGATTTTCTATTTATTTTATTTTTCAATGTAGGAATTCAATATTAACTTCCATATTACAAAATAAACAATATTGTTTTAGAACTTACATTCTAATTTTAAAAGAAATGTTACGTAGTAATTTTGAATATAATCAAAATTGTATTTTAAAAATAAAAATGTTAAAAAGCACCGTTCAATTAAATTGTGGTCTTACTTTCATACATTCTTTACTACATGTGATTTATAAGATGATCTCTTTTTATTATGTCAGTATCTCTTCCAAAATAATTTAGAAATCCTTAAACAGATATTATCGTTTCTTCAAAAAACGATCTTCAAATAATAATACTTGAAACAGATATTAAAAAGATAATAAAAATATTTCACTATAAGCTACATTAACGTTAGAACTAACGGTTTTAAATCTATTATATTTCAACACATTGAATGAATACTTTGGAAAATGAGAAATCAACAAATGGAAAAGACGATCGATTCAGTAATCTGTATTTTATACGATCAACGTAGAATATCTGCTCTATGACTCTTCTATAAACTTGGCGAATCTTTGGAAAAAATTGAGAATCAGTCATTTTGACTTACTTTGTAGTTCCAGTGTTAATATAATGGTACATAAATAAATCGAAATAAATGACCGTCTTGTCCTTGATAAATTAAATATATCGTAGAAATCTGGCAATCGTCGACAGATAAAAGACATAAATTCCCAGATTGCGAAAGAGAAACACTCTCAATTCTCGATACGATCACGCACGTGCGTTTCCACACGCACCGTATTCCCTTCCTTAAATTTTATCGCTGGACGAATCCGGTGAAAATACTCATAAAACTTTGGACTTTACAACCCCGTCTTTACGGATTCGGTCTATGCGAAGGGTTGCAGCCCGGCCCGTACTCGAAGGGTAGAAATGTCTCGGGTTAAAGGGGAGGGACGGCAGTATTGCAAAAGTCGTAAATTCACAACAAGGGGCGTGCATTGTTTAATTGCTCGTGGTTACCAAACCGAACTTTACTTAATTTATAGAAGTGATATAAACCTAGTTTTTTACCTTTTTAGAAGTTTCATCGTTTGTTTCTTTCTTACCGGTTGAATGCAGAATCTGCAATACGTGGAAAATACTGTACTATTTATTTTTACTTTCGAATTTTATATTAGAGAGGAAATTAATTGTAAGTTGAGAGAGAAATATGATGCCTATTAATTCTGATATCAGTTGATACCTAATTATTATCTGTTAATTTGCAGTTATTTTAACACATTAACACGTTGAACGCCATCGGTATTTCGCTACTTTCATCGTTTCTGTTGAAGTGAAGATCTTTCTATTGAAATCACATTTTTATGAAGCAGAAATTTTAAAAACACTGATAGATAGATATTCAACAGATTTTTCGTTATAACGCCGATATTGAAATATTCAATATGTTAGAAAATTCATAAATATTGTAATTTAAACGTTACATGAAATGTCACGAAATTAAATAGCACTTCATTCTGACACTGAACAATATTCAATCAAGGTTGATGGTATTTCAACCTTTCCTGTTGAGTTTCCTCAAAGAGAATTTTCACACTCTATCATTTTTTTTATCTCATTGATTTCTGTTTATATTATCCCGGAATTTATAGCACTTTTGCTTTTCAAATTCTCAAATCCTCTTCTTCTTAAATGTTCTGACACTCCAAAGAATTAACGTGGCCATTGGTCACCTTTAGCCGATGTCAAAATGTAAACAAGTCACTTTCTCCCAGAGCTAATTTTCTGTTAACACTAAAACTACCAAGCTGTTCCAAATGACTTGCTCTGAATTTTTTGAAAATATTTCTGAAATTCCAAACGCTGTTTTTTTTTCAATTTTTAATGTCTGTCTTAAAGACTATAGGCGATCGAATCGATCGAGGTTTTTGTGCCCTTCATTTATTTGATATATTTATTTGATCATTTTTTAAATATTGTATTAACCGTTGGTAGATCTAGTGTTAACCCTTTGGTCACTGTGGGGAACTATATTTTCCACCAGACTTTAAATTTCCTCTATTGACAGCATTGCTTTTACTTTCTAATAAATTAATTCTGCCATATAATACTATAATTAGTACATTCTTAATCCTGGAAAGTATACTATTGGGAATTATTTGACGCAGTACAAAACCCTAATGGGAACTATAGTCCTTTATTCTTTCCCAGGACATTATAATAGGATCCGCAAAGCAATGTCAGAATTGTCAAAAGTCCACCTACTTTTGATAAAAAAAAAAATAGAAAGTAATTAATTTTACATGAATGCAATTCAGGGTTCAAAGGGTTAAAGTAATCTAATATACACCTACTTACAAGTATACGCGTCTCGCGATCGTTAAACAATAAAACTTGTCGAATGCTCGCTGTAGCAAAAAGATTAAAGATAAGAGCAGGAATGAATGCTCAACGAAACGAAGACTCAGCAAAGAGAAACGAACCATGGATGCTAATATTTTAGCATAACCGGTGGCTAGAGCCTCTCCAACCTCTTTCAATCTTCCCCGACCTTCTCCGACCTGGAGTATCGTAACTGAAAAATAAAAAAAAAAACAAAAAAGGACGTAAACGGGCATATCCTCTACTCGCGGCAAGTACGAGTAAATAAAAGTGGGAGAAGGAAGGCAAAAGAAAACGGAGACTCCCAGGAGGCTCAATGGGGCGGGAGAGATAAACCGTTGGAACGCATCGAAACTCCCGGACAACGGTCCCTGGTTAACTGTGCGAACTCCTGGAAACGACTCCGGTTTCTCGTGAAATAAAGCTGTATGATAATTGCACGCCACGGAAGCAACAATGGAAGCGCATCGAAGAGTCGATTCGATGCTCCAAACGGTCGATTAACGAAGGGGCGAATACTGGCCTGATCTTTCTTGAAATGTTCTACGAGGAAATCTGAGATTTCTCTGTGGACAAGAATTTTTCGATTTATTATTTTTTTCGTTTTAAATTAATCCCTTGTCGTGCCATTTACTTTGTGACTGCCTCCACAATAATTCGGAACTAACCCTCTCTGGGCCGAATTTTCTGTGATATCAGAAGATTAGTTGAACAATAGCACATTAAAAAATAATAAAAGTACTATTACAAATAATAAATTTTACCTGAATTTGAAACATTGGATTGTAAAGAATTCCATGGTTTTGAAGAGTTAACTTGTAATATTTGAGAAAGTTAAAAAATCGATTTTGAAAAATAAAAGTTTAGATTTGTTTTGTGTTACCTCAAAGTTACAAGGGCCCGTAGAGGGTTAAATTAGTAAACTAAACATTGATCAGTCCCGAGTAAAAATAAAAGACGGGAAAAAAACTGAAATAAGACTGAAAACAGGATTTTAGATGAATTTCGAACGAAAATCAGACGAAACAAATAATTGTCATTGAAAATTATCTGAAAATGTACTGAAGACATATGCTATTGAGAAAGTTCAAACGGAATTGAGACTGAAACAAGACGGAAGAATTTTTCAGTTGAAGCCGAGACTGAAGTCAGACTGAAAATTTTACATTGATTCAGCTCGATCGGAAAGCAGACTAATTTGAGACTCGTAGATCAGATAATTCCGACGAGTACTGAAAAGAAACTGAAAGTAACCTGAAATTTCTAAACTCCAGGACTTAGAATTTTTTCCGCTATGAGACTTATAAAAATTTCTAAATATCGGATTTAGAAAATTTCTCGAATGTTGGACTTGAAAAATTTCAGATCGTTTTCAGTTTTTTTTTTCACTTACGATTTTCCGACTTTTGTTCACTACCTTAGTTTTTTTTAAGTTAAGTTTCCGACTCTATATTATTATAGAAAAATTACTCCAATTTTCAGTCCGATTTTCAATTTTTTTATTTTCACCCTGGGTTATTCTTGAAATACCGCATAATTTAACGTAATATTAATATTATAGAAATAGTTTTATCGTGTCGCATCTCACTGATATTTCCAATTTAATAGGTTTTTAAGGCTTGAAATATTTTTTTTTTTTTATTAGTTATAGTACGGCAAGGGGTTAAACGTTGACAACAATTGTTTTCGCAGTATTGTGTTGAACAATGTATAAATATGTTATATTCTTTTATGTAGATTGTGTATGTTATATTTATGAATGCAGAAGTGTTAAAGAGATAATCAGTTTCATCCATTTAACAATAATAAAAATTACATTAATAACGGAAATTCAAAATATTGCTTAAAAAAGTAAAAGATCGAAATTGTTCAATGAAATTCAAAGCAATGGCTACTACGTACTATAGTTGTTCCTAATGCAAATTAGATTTAAAAATACCTTAACAAAAATAACACAAATAATTTTTGTTCATGTTTTGCATGGGGCACTTCATCCCTTACAAAGTGCAATAGTTGAGATATATACATACAAGAATATTTCTGGTAGTATTACAATTTTATGAAAGCAAGTATCAGAATTATTAAAGTAACTTTGAATATTGATATTTGATAGTAATTTAATGATATTGTAGTTTGCAATAAGTTATCTTTAAGTTCACATTGCATGTGCGCGTAAGTTCTTTTTTTCTTGAAAGGATAAAATAATATTTTGTGGAGGAGTCGAAAATTTCTTGTTCCACCACTATAATATTTTTTTCAACCATGTATTGTTAAAATTAATATCGTTGGTTTTTGCGTATTCAAACGAATGTGAAATAATCGTATAAAAGTTATCTAGCTAGTAAAAAGCATTCGTAGACCTTATAATGATTTTCTTTCATTTTAACGTTTGTATTTTGATCGAAGAGTTGCTTCTTCTGATACAATAAAAAAGTTTGCAAGGCAGACTTCGGCGACACTGCTCGTGGCTTTATATTTCGCAAGTGTTTCTGTTTCGAAACTTTCAGGAATATAACACGAAAGAACGTAGAAGGTGCATAAACTACCTTGTTGGCTTTGCAAACTTTGATAGAACCTGGAAGCTGTTTCCCTCCTATTTTCAGCGACAATTAGTAATGTTCGTTAGAAGATGTTTTCTTCAATTGTTACTGGTTTGAATTTCATTTAAATAGCCTCGACCTTTTACCTCTTCAAGGAGTATTTTCAATTTTTATTTTTAATGTAATTTCCATGATAGTTAAATCAATGAAATTCATTGTTTGCGTAACATTTTGCATACATATTACTGTATAGAATCTGCTCTTTTCACTAGTCCGATTGCTGAATAATTTCAAACACGATTCGTCAATGTTATGAATATCTAGAAAAATAAAAACTTGAAAAAACAAAAGCTATGTAAACTATTTCATAGAAATTAAAAAAAGTCGCGCCCAAATCGTTTCAATATTAGTTTTGAAGATCAACGAGAAAGTAAAAAATGCGCCATGTCATGAGAAACATAAAATAAAGTTAACACTAGAACTACCAGTACTAAATCTATTATATTCAATTATTTATTTAAACAAGTACTTTAAAACAGAGAGAATTAGAAGATGGAAAATATCATCAATTTTGTAATTTCTTATAAAAATAAGATAGATGTATAATACAATGCCTATTCTATGACTCTCCTATAAACTTTAAGAATTTTTATGAAATGTTGTATATTGTCATTTTGACTGGTTTGGTAGTTCTAGTGTCAATGCTCATATATCAAGGTATACAATCCTTCAGATGCCCACGTTCAAATATTATTTTTGAAAAGCTTGTAGCTGCAGTGCATGACGAGATGTAAAAGATTCAAAGAGACTCGTGCAATTTCTTTTCTAGGACAAGATGTCGATGACCGGGAGCTTGATGGGCTACGAGAACAACAACGAGGTGAACCAGGCCAAGTGTAAGAAGCCGCTGAAGCCACTTCCGGTGGTCTCCAGTATAAGCTCCAGCGGCGTCACAACAACGAGTAAAACGAGAAAGCCAAGGAGATCAATGAAGAGGACCTCTTGCGTTCGCGGCCATGTGAATAACCTTTGGTCCGTCTGGTACGGAATTCTGGCGGTTGCTTTTCAAGCTTACATCGGATTGAGATATGCCAAACGTTTCGCTGGTACGTCTTTCATTCTTCTGATCTCACCTTTTCCATCTACCTTTTGATATTTCACGCGAAAGTTTTCATCATAAAATGTGACAATGCGACAAAGAAGTTATGCTTGATAGTACATCATTTCGAGAAGATATAAGCAAAAAAAGTACACTACTTTGCAAGTGAGCTGAAATTACTTTGAACAAAAGTTAGTTGGCGTTTTCCTATTCCTTGAAATTTTATACTTTGGAAGAATAATTTATTTTTGTACCCAGTTTTTGTAAAATGACATTGTAACACGGGTTCTTTAAAAATAGTTTAGTCACATCCCTTATGAATTGATTTATAAAAACTTACCAGAAATAGGACAATTTTTTTTAAGTTTCTTATAGTCTTAAAGCGTTATAACAAAAATATCTATATAAAGAGTATTATCCCGAGTTAACTCGAGTAAAAAAAACAAAATATTTCTATGAAAAAGAAATTAAAAATATTAGTATAATACTTAGATTTTCGGGTTAATATTTTTAGTTCAAATTAATTGTCACGAGTATAACCGGGATAAAGAGGGAAGCGATTAATAAATTTGGGCCACGTTCTTTACGTCTTACGTTTGGTCCATCACATAATTTTTATGTAAATAGTAATAATTCTGAGTCTTTTAACGCGCTACAGGGAAATATAACAATATTTAAAAAGGCTTCTATTTCACTCCTGTAAATTTTCTCCATCACCGAATCCGCGGAACCCCTTCGCCACGTGAATCCATTCCCTTTAAGTAATTGCTTCTCACGAGGTAGGCATTTAAAGTTTTAAAATCGCTCTTCTACTATGGCTCACCTCTCGATAGGACTTTACAAAGAAATCGGCGAGGGGTTTGCCAGTTCTTTTTACTGATTTCCATTATCTTTCAAGTAGTTGTCTAACATGATGGAGCTTCGTCACAGCATCGTCATTGCTGAATAGTACATCGCTATTGGAACTATAATTTCCGGATAAATGAATATAGTCTAGTTTTTGCCCAGTTTAAATTTCATTTCGAGATGATCTTTGTAGAATTGTTTTCAAGCATATATGAAAAGAGTAACATTCTACTGTAAAGAGCAGAAAAATGAGAACAGAGAGGATTATAATTCCTTAATCGATCTTGTGTTCGAAGTATCACTGCCAGCATATTTTAACGCGGAAGTAGGAGTAAAAGGGAATGCCTAAAAGTTATTTAACCCTGCATAATCCGAATTTTCTGCTATATCCGAAGATCAGTTGCATGGTAGCACATTAGAAAATGATGAAAATACTATTATATATAATTTATTTATCTTGATTTTTAAATATTCAATTGTACAGAATTTTATAATGTTTAAGAGCTAAATTGTAATATGTGAAAAAGTTAAGAAATGTACTTTAAGGAATAGATGCTTAGATTTGTCTTGTGATACTTCAAAGTTACAAGGGCCCATAGAGGGTTAATATATCCAATATATACAATTATTTATTAATATCGCTATCTGTTGTAATTGTTTATTGCGCCTTTTAGTAATCAGTGTTGCTGTAACGTGGTTCTAAATCTAGGCGACTCAATGATAATAAGATCATTTATACTGGCTACACCAGGGAAAATTAAAATTTTTGAAGAAACAATAATTCATAAAGTGCAGAAAATCTACGAACAAATGTAGAAAAAAATTTCTGCAAAGCTTGTAGTGTACAACGATGTTAACACTTTGTCCTACCCCCTTTTGACCGATCCCTTGGACACAAATACTTCCTTGATACAGATATTTATTCGAAAATTACAAATTCTGGTCACTGAGTCCTTAACACAGGTAACCGCAATGATAAATGATAATTTATCAATTGGAATGGCAACCAATTAATAAGTTAAAAGTTCAAAAGCGTTAGGTCCGAAAAGCCTATTAATAGGCTTTCGGTCGGTAAAGTGTTAATATTTTTAGTAGCATCGTCCCTAACTTTTCATTAATGAATATCAAGTAGAATAGCCCGTAGAAAGTATCTTGCGAGTGGAACGATCAGGTAGACAATATTTGCAAATAGAAACGCCTTAACTCCTTACCGTACTTTAACGAGTGGCACTCGTGACGCAATTAATCAAATAGTCCATTTTGAAGTGCTCCAAAAATTATTAAATTAAAAATATCAGTGGGTCACGGTCAAATAAGAATTATTCTATGCTATTTAATATTGCGTTAAGTCATGTACTATATCCGAAATTAGGAATGGATTGTTATTTCAGTATTTAATTCAGAGTTATTGCTTATTCAAGCATAAAAGACATGGTACCACAAGGGGTTAATAAAGACATTCCTCGGAAATGATCATTGTACAAATACTTTTTACACTAACAATATATTACCATTCAATATTGCCAAAGAATCTTACCGTTTGTCAGTAAACTTTATCAACATTTTTGCTTAAAATGAATTCGTTCCTTATGATTTTAGAGAACTGATTTATTTCTATTAAAATTTTTGATAGCGATTTTTATCGTATTCTTTTTAGTATAATTCGAATGAATTCTTTTATGTTTCTTTTTAATTCTTTTATTAAATCCTTGTTTCTCTTATTTCCATAGCATACTTGTCGCTACCTTGGCCCGCGGACGCACCACCACCGAAGGTTGAATTATATGCTTGTCTGGTGTTGGCTGGTACTGGGGTAGTCCTACTTCCGGTCCTACTTGGCGCAGCATTCTTGAAGCTTGGGAATCTGGCCAACGATGGAATAAAGCTTGGTCGTCATTTGAGCGCCTGCTCACGTGATCCACCGTCATCCTTACTTACCAACAATCCTGACCACAGTAAGTACCAATAAATTGTCTTACTTCAAAGTATTTCATGAATTTCTTTTTATCTTCTGCGTGTGAATATCGCACATTGCGCTTTTTCAAGTTTTCATAGGGAAAAACATTGAGAGTTAGTTGAAAAGCTAACGTTATTGTCGAAACTAATTAGATTATGATATATTAAAAGTGTATTGTTATGGATTATATTTTGTGCACACGTTTTTGAATAAAGGCATAGTAAACATGATTATATGATAATTCTAGTACAGAAGGAATTAATAATATTATATTACTAAGAAGAAATTATTAATAAGTAATCGAACGTTTCTTTTAATTTTATTGACACTTAATTAACCTTTTCACAGTTCGGTAAAATTACGAATTTTAGCCTAAAACATGTCTAGTTTTTTTTATGTTAGAAAACACTTGGGATGCAAACTAAACCACGTCTCCTTCTTCAGTTAGAATAACCTTAGAAAACAGAGGAAGCAAAGAATTTAATCTAAAGGGTTTATAGTCAGAATACTAAATTTTTACAATACTTTTACTGGTGGTCCAGTTTTAATCAGACGTGAAATATTAATAAAATTGTATAGATACATTAGAAAGATCAAATATTGTGTGCATATGTTGATGTCTATGTTGACATATACGATTGTTATACTACACTATTCAATCATAGTGATTCCACGAATGTGATAAATGTAATATATCTATAAATTACGGCTGAAACGTATAGTCTATTATTATCAAGTTACTATAGTAATTAGACTTACAATTTTTTACGACTCAAATTTGAAATTTTCATTTAACATAATTCCATAACGGTTCGTATAATTGTAATAATAGTTTTTTAATCAATACAGTATCATTATAATAACTGTTTCGACTACGATACTTTTCCCTATCCATTATAATTTGAAAGCTGTATACACAAAAATGGAAGTACCCTTTTGTCTTCAAGGATGGACCCCAGGCTTCTAAAGAGCTTTTTCCTCTAACAATAAGACAAGCACCAATGGACCGCTCAATTGTTCACCATTATACAATGATCCCCAGAAGATCAATGTAAATCTAGAATATTAACCCATTCACTGCCAAAAAAACTATACAAATATTATCTTATGTGATAAAATTTGAGAAGATGACAGTAAGTTTTTAAAACAGTAATTTAATTATTCAAAAATAAAATCTCAAGACTTGTAGTGAGACTAATTGTAAGAAAATTTTTGTTCCAAAAATGCTACACACGTTCGGCTCTTATTGCCAACTTATTAATTCCAACTTATAGTGCAAACACGAGATATCTCGTAGTTGGCAGTGAATGGGTTAAATTGAAGAGATTCTCATGTCAATTTTCTTCAAATATCAACAAATAATTTTACCCTGTATCTCTGTTTCCATAAAAACATCAATTACCAAAATTATCAATTAATAACAACCAAGTACATAATTATCATCAGAACATGTAAAAAATCACAGAGCAATTGTTTTAGTAATACAAGATAATTTTTGCTCGTCATTTTTATTCCAAATTAACCTGCAAACACGTTGCCTGAAAACTCCTAGAAGCAATCGAGTGACCGTTGGCCTTTTGCCTAAAAAAAAAACATTTAACTTTTTAATCATCCTCCTGAGGCATTGGAGAGTTTATACGATGAAAAAAGGTACACCAAGCTCACGGCTGATTTTTCCACACGATTTTCAGGTCTGGCAAATAATTTATGGCGACACGGCGGTCCTACGGCGGCCTTCGTGCACCTTTGCACGGCCATGTGCTTCCTCCTGCCCTCGCTGCTCATGGAGGCCAGGCTAATACATGCTGGATTTTTGCCAAGAGGTAATAAAGCCCCCTTCCCCTTGTACCAGCTACTTTTACGTCGAAAACGAGCTTAATGCAACTCGCTCCCGTAGCTTTGCACCCAACGACGCGGCTCAAGACTTTAAAATTGCCACTGGCCTGCGCTA
Organism: Cerceris rybyensis; assembly: GCA_910591515.1. Classification (NCBI taxonomy): domain Eukaryota; kingdom Metazoa; phylum Arthropoda; class Insecta; order Hymenoptera; family Crabronidae; genus Cerceris; species Cerceris rybyensis. The sequence goes on from OU342795.1 coordinate 14,693,429, forward strand.
CCGTGCAAGCCAACTTTCCGAGATATCGTGAAACTTTTCGAGTGTCGGCCTCGTGACGATATCGTTTGGCAGAATTCTCCGGTAATATCCTCGAGATATGTTATGATACTTTTTCGACGAGCAACTGGGGTGTAATAACTTTTGTACAACTGTCCTAGCTTTTTGTTTAATCCTCGATGGACCGTTACAAAGTACCGTCAAGTCTTTACGAGTAGAAGATTAACCTGGTAGGATTTTCGTGAGAAAGGGTTGCAATTCGTTGAAATTAGTTGATGAATAATATAATTATCTAGTTTATTAGTTTGTTTTGTGTTAAAAATATACATCCTTGCTTCTTGGTGAAAAGTTTACCATTCATATAGGAAAAGGATGTAGAATTGAATTTCGCGCAATTATAGAAACTTTGATTACTTTAAGATTTCTTTCGTGAGAGGCATTCGTCGAGAATAGTCGTTTTTTAAAGGTACGATTTTATATCAAATTATGTTCGTTTCGTGGATAGGAAAATTAAAAATTCAGAGACTCGACTGATTTATGGCTAAATTATTGGTTTGGCATATGCCTTTGAAGAATATAACTACCGAAAATCTACTATGTTATAATGTATGAAAAGATGATCAATTCCGTAATTTGTATTTAATGAAATAGAAGAGTGTGTAATCTCCAGCGCTGCTATTGACTTATGGTGGACTTTTTCGGAAAAAATTGGGGACCACACATTTTGACTAGTTTGGCAGTCATAGTGTTAATCCTTAACGGTCGTAACTCACCTCTCACGTGACAACAATACTATGTCGAGGCGGTTGTACGTCACGTGGGAGATGGCAGGTCGAACTCTGTCGAAATTCGCTGTCTGTAAAATGCGGCGCGATTATTTTGTCAGTCAATTAACATCTCCATTAACATGTCAATGCTTTCTTTAGTCAATTTTTCATATATTGGACCCAAAAAATGAACGAAGAAAATTTTATAAATTTCAATAGCGATGGTGTCGTAGAAGGGGAAAAACAACAGTATACTTCCGTGAAACGTGCAAGAAAAAACTATTCCTTTATGTTGGAAATTGTTTTAAAAAGATATCAAAGTTTAACAACCTACAAAAAAATTATTTGAAACTCGATGACAATACCTCTTCATAAAATAAATAACTTCCATCAAAAATGTTATTCTTAGAATACTGAAATTTTTCGCATATGTAGCGAAACCAACTGCAACCCAGTGGAGAATCGTGTAGAAAAAGCTAGCGACCAATAAGGGTTAATAATGAAGTGCCAAAGGCTCTTCGCGCTAGTCTAATGGATTAGGCTCTTGACAGAAAACAAGAGATACTACCACTAGCTAGTAATAACCTAGGACCGGACTGAGTATAGTCTATATTCTCTTATATCATCTTCAGAGGACCAGTCTGATAATGAGGGACCAAAATGACCTATAGCAGAACTATAAGGTCGCCGGATGCCTGCTAATAACGACATTCTCGCAAGAATTTCGCAGTCGTCTAACTGACCAGGCCCGCACCATAAATGCAGGGTTACTGGCAATGGGGTGGGGAAATACGGTTCAAGTATACAGCTTTTTACTTATTCGTCAATTAAGTGAAACTAATTTTATGAAATTGTTTACTGTCGATTATTTGTTTTCATCTCACGACAGAAATAGAAAATTTCTATCAAATTGCAGATTCAAAACTGAGCTAATAGAAAATTAACAACAATGGAACGCTATATTGGGAATATTTCAACATATAGGTAAAGAGTAATGAACGTATAAGAACTCCATAATACTAATCTCAATATTATTTCTCTAATAACATTTTCTTTCAACTTAAATATCTCCCACGTTGTTGCGCTTTTACGTTTCGGTGTATCTACGCATCTATTTTTGCATTTGATGATTTCTATAAACTAGTTTTCTTTCTGCTTTTCTAGAATCTATAGAAATTCTTCTGTGAATTAAGTATTAAGCCTGTCAAGGTCTCAGTAAATATTCTTAATTAAGGTAAAATTATTATAAATTCATTCCCCAAAATGATTTTTCCCGTCTAAATTGTCTATTTCGTTCCACTGTACTTCATTGTGCGTAACTGTCATTCAGCAAGGATCATTTATCACTTGTCTTTGAAACTTCTGGAAAATATATTCTAAAGCAATGTTTGCAAGTTAAATTTGAAGTTACATTGAAGGAAAGGAGAAGCTTTTTCCGTGTTAATGGGAGATACGTAAGGCGGTAAACGGCAGGCAGTCGTAATGGTAAAAGGGAATGAAAAACGAGCGATGAAAATGGGGCTACCGCAACTACCGCGTCCTCCACTCTCGATTCTCGAATGCGCTCTTGTTTCCGCGAACAATACACGTTCGAAGGCGTACCTGTTTCAGACTCTCTCAGAAAAGGCTGTTCCTATTGTTCCATGATATTCTTGGTGAGCAAGTTATCGAACACCAGTGCTCCGACTGTTGGAAAAGGATTTGTTGAGAAATTTAAGTTCTGAGAATAGAACGAAGGAATCCTTCTTTTGAAAACCTAAACAAAAACTTTGCCAATTGACACATTCACAAGAATAGGTTTACTCCTTTATTATCATTTTATGAAAAGTCATTCAAAGTGCAGAAAATACATTGTAGAACACAACTTTAATAGTGTAACATTTTATAATACAAACTATATTAGTTTATAGGGTAAGAAAATTTTATATTGCTGATAAAAAATGTTTAGTGCAAAAAGAGGTGTATCTTGGCAGTCAAAGAATTAAACTTTAAAATACATTTTTTTATTTTACTTATAAGTAAAATAATACTTATTAAACTTATTAAATACATCGTAGAACAAAACTTTAATAGTGTAGCATTCTATAATGTAAATTATATTATTTCATTAGGTAAGAAAATTTTATATTACTGACAAAATATTAAACTGATATTAAAATAAATTTTATTATTTTACTTATAAATAATTTGGAAGAAGAAATGACTAGGTACACGGAAAATGGATGCATTAATGGCAGCAAATTAATTGAAGATATTGTACTTATTTTCTCTTCAGGTTTTCAGTTTTAACCCCTTACCCTACAATAACGAGTGACACTCGTGATGAGGTAAATGGGACAGGAAATTTTCACGGTTTCCAAAACCCATTAAATTGAAAATATTAATGAAACGGAAGGCGATAATATTATTTCCATAATATTAATATTACGTAAAACTATATGGTGTATCAAGAATCACTGATCAATTTTTGTTTTATCAATTAAATTCTAAATTATAGCAGAGACAGTCAAGAAATAAATCGTAGGGCAAGGGGTCAATATTATAAAGTTTTTTCATAAAGTTTAACTATGGTATATAATGCATAACACCACTCTCCAAACATGGGCATTTCACTATAAAAACATAATTATGAAGAAAGTGACGTCTTCGTGGCAGTTAGTTGCAAATTAACATTATATTTATCATTACCATTGATTGATTATTCAAAGTATTGTTCATCCCGTCCTCTTCCTTCTTTATGTTAACGAAACTAGTTCTTTGAATTGAAAAACAAAGAGTCATGAACAACCTGCCTTACTGCAACTTCCGTCACAAGGTTCGAAATGAATCAAAATATTGAATCTAAATATTTTAAGTTTTGCTTTCTAACCTGTTTAACACTAGAACTACCAAGCAAGTCAAAATGACTCGTTTCTAATTTTTTACAAAAGTTCTCAAGATTTATAGGGGAATCATTGAGCAGATATTCTATGTTGATGTTAGAAAACAATGATTACCGAATTAAATATAATAGATTAACGCCGGTAGTTCTAGTATTACAAATAATGTTGCCATGTTTGGAGAAGATTTACTTGCACTTATATTTTTTTTTTCATCATAAATAATTTCGTGCAGTCATTGAAAAATTACCATTTTTCATTGTGGTAAAAGGACTTGTGTTACTTTCGAAATAAATGATCACAGATTGAGAATTTATACGGTATATAGCTACAGATAAATGCATATAGTTCTTACTCAAAACAGGTTTTACAATCATAAAAAAAAAACAAGAAGAAATCGGTAACCAAATTCTCATAATCTTCAGTGAAAACAGTTAGTCTGTCGATTTTCATACGCGATAATATTAAGTAGGATGTAAAAATATGCACCGTAGTAAACTTTGATGATGAATATTTCAGGAGATTTAGATCAAAGTTAATTACGACGAACTTTGCTCTTGAGATGTCGCATGAAATATATAAATATGCACCGCACCATGAACTTTAATAATGCGCATTACGTTAAATCCAGTGGAAATAAATTTCATCTTCACAAATTGTCAGCTGCCAGAAGTACGGTGGAGTTGGTTCGTCCGTTGTGCTGCATCCCCGATGCTAAATCGATTTAAACCCAGCAAAATTGTTAAGTTACGTAGGAATATGGAATAATGTACCCGCGTTTCGTCATTTTGACCAATCGTTCGCAAGAATAAACGGGTTAGCTGACGGTAAACTCTATAAGCCACGATTTACGGAGAAATTTCGTGATGCATAAAGTGAGAAATTTAATAAGCGTTTGCAATTACGGACACGAATCGCTTCCGGCGTGCTGGGAAATTTCTCTACTCGGCACTCGACTACACGAATGTGTGGAAACTCCTATAAATATCACATGGAAAAAGGAGAATTTAATATAAAACTTTATAGTTTTTCAGAAGGAATGCCAATATTTCTGTATGGCACTTCACTTTGTTAATATTTACACGTTATATTATGATTCACATTCATGAATGTTCTGTAACAAAGTTAGAATAAAAATAAATAAAATGAATTCTCATAATTACGCCCAAAAAGATTTAACTTTTACATGCTGCAGCATGAAAGCTTTGTACGAACTCTGAAATATTTAAACATAAGAAGAAAGGATCTTCTACTTTCAAATGCAACGACTCATATAACTATACATAAAAGTCTTATGATCATATCAATACGTTTATTATTAATATTTCACATCAGTGTTAAAACTTTACAGTAAAACGGAATTTTCATTGAACAACATTTATATATTATTTACTGCACAGAGGAAATGTTAATGAAACTTGCATGTAAAACTCTAGAATTTTCTTTATGAAGTGCCTACCTATTTTATTGAAAAATTAATGCATAGGTAAGACTGAGGATGAAGACTGATGACTGATTAATACATAGGTGAGGTTTAACTCTTTGTGATCCTATGTCGAGCAGTACTCGACATAGTTTATCATTTGATTTGATTTTCTAACAAACACAGTTACGGAAAGAGGATTGTCTTCTTCACAGCAACTCGACATTAAGGCCGAGTATGTAGAAGACAATTTTTTCAAATTGACATCTAGATTTAGGAAAAAATCCCGGAAAACTATGGCAACACATAAGTTTCGCGATAAAACAAACCACACATAACACAGAAACTCCTGAAGAGGGCATCGTAAGATGTCGAAACATGTAGAGTGAATAAAAATTTAACAATATTTTGTCAACCTAAATACTGGGAACAATTTGATTTTATTTAAAACAAGGTTGAAATATAAAAATAAACATTTTCTAACAATTTAATATCGACTCTCTAATTTCATAATGATTTTGTAATATCTCTTAAATACTCGTCAGCACCTATAGTTATTGATATCATTATAAAAAATGAATAACCAATGATAGGAAATGTTGTGAAAGTAATTTTATTTAGGTCACTTCGAAATTTAAAAAATAATTCGGATCGCAAAGGGTTAAAATTGAACAAACTTTACGATGACTTTGATGTCCTGCACGAATATTTGGCATTTTTCTAAGTTTTGCAAACCTTTAAATGTACAAACCTAACACGTGAATTTGAAGGTATAATTTGTGGTCGCATGAACACTTCTGGGTGCTAAAGCCGCGTGATACGTTATGGTCCAGACAGACGAGTAATGGTGATAAATTATTGACAAAATGTAAATGGACGCGAGGGCTGACCGTATCGTTAGGATGGAGAACGGAAATCAGAGACGGCCAATCCACGTGTGGGATGACTAAAAGCTTTCTTTGTTCCATTCCACAGTGTGTATTTCACATTAGTTGAATAACTTCAGCATCATTTAATTTATAATAGGGAAATTTTTAAAGTAGATATATGTGTGCAATCAAAATTCGTGCTTATCTGATATGGCTTGGGTTACGAAAGAATAATACGTTAATTTAGTCAAAATGGTTGTTTAATCTTTTGTGAAGCTCTATGACTTTTATGTAACGCGAGACACATCTATGTTTCCATTCTTCAACACTAGAACGACCGACGTTAAAGTCATTGCATTTAAATATATTAAATAAGGACTTTAGAAGCAGAGTAATCAAGGGGTGAGAAATATGATCGGTTTAGTAATCTGTGTTTTATAAGATCAATTTAGAATTTTTGGTCTACGACTCTCCTGTAAACTTAGAGAATTTTTGGAAAAAAATGTGAATAAGTCATTTTGACTTACTTGGTCGTTCTAGTGTTAAAGCCAAATTTGTAACTTTGCCAAATATTATAATTTATCTCGCTAAAATCATGAAGCTCTTTACAATTAAGTGCTTAAAAATCAGAATCAATCCATTATTTAAGATTGTATTTCCATCATTTTCTAATTGTGTTAATATAAAATTGATCTTCGGATACAATGAAAAATTCAGGCAATAGAGGGTTAATACTAGATCTACCGACGATTAATTCAATATATTTAAAATTCTCAAATAAATCTCTTTGAGTCAAATAAATGAAGGGGGTAAAAAAACTTAATCGATTCAATCGCTTGCAGTCTTCAATATAGATGTAGAAAATTGTAACAGAAGCACTGTTAGAAATTTTAGGAACATTTTCAAAAAATTCGGACTATAGAGGGTTAACACTGGATCTACCGACGTTTAATTCAATATATTTAAAATTCTCAAATAAATCTGTTTGAGTCAAATAAATGAAGGGGGCAAAGAAACTTGATCGATTCAATCGCTTGCAGTCTTCAATATAGACGTAGAAAATTGTAAAAGAAGCAGTGTTAGAAATTTTAGGAAGATTTTCAAAAAATTCAGAACAAGTAAGTTTGACTACCTCGGTAGATCTAGTGTTAAGTGAATTCGTACAGAACCAAAGGTAGTACATACATATACTATTCTAGGGTCCACAAATTTTTAGAAATACAGCACATCATATTATACATTGTCATATACGCTTTGAAAGGAATAAATAAAATATAAAACATTTATGAAAATATTGACCAGTATAAGTTGATACTAAAACGTTTGAGGGTAGCAGAAATTTCTATGAGCGAGAAACTTAAGCAATCAAGTGCTACACCCCCGCATAGTTACACGGAGAAAAAATAAAATAATATGAAAATACTCAATAACTCACTTGGCCATTATTTTAAAATGGATGATAATTATAAAAAATAAAGATTATCCAAAATTAAATGAATTCTAATTGTCTTTATCATTCGACATGACATGAATGCCATAGGCAATCGAAATAAAGTACGTGATGTAAACAAGCATGTTAAAGTGCCTCACATCGTATACAAAGTCGAAATCTCTGGAAATCTTGAAACCTTCAAGTTAGAAGTTGTTTGCGAGGAAGGGGAAACTTTTACGACCATCTCGACATTTCCGCAGTATCTGTCCAAATGATGTACGATTCGGTGATATTGGGGGAAATTTCGAGTAAACGGAACAGCTTGCGCCAGACGAGGTAGTTTCGTCACCCCGTTGCGATAACGCCGCATACGATTTTATCGGAAATCGCTCCAAGTTCTCCCTTTTGCAACATACAATTTAATTTACAGTCCCGATTTCCTTTGTTTTTTTTTGCTATTTTATTGCATTTGAGTCGCAACTGGAGGAAACACAAATTATGCAGTATGTGAGTACTTATAATATTTATGCGGATTATAAGCGATTGAGTGGGGAAGAAGAGTGTCAATCAGTCAGTTCAAAATTCAGAAGGTTACAGCAAGAATACAGAGTGAACCACTAAAATACTTTGGCGCGAAAACTTACGGCATTAACAAGAGAACTACCAAGACAGTCAAAGTGACTGATTCCTATTTCTAAAAATTCTCCAAATTCGTGAATGTGCCATACATGATAATAGATATTTCACGTCTATTTCATAAAACGTAAATTACTGAATTAATTATTTTTTTCACATCGCGATCTCTGTTTTTCCGCAGTACTTAGTTACTATATATTTAAATTTGACAGATTCAATACTGTTAGATCTGGTTTTAACAGCGTGAATTTTGAGCGACACTCTACATTCTTTAATTAACCAAACATAGTTAGTTTTATTTTCATTTCAACGCCACCAAACATATCCTTTTCTTTCAAAAAATTGCACACCCATCGGCTTTAATATTAAATATCTCGTTGTTTCGCGGCCGATTGTGATAAGACTTTTTTCTACCTTTTATTTAGACTTCAGGCTTTCAAACTACACTACTAAAAACGTCCTTCGGTTAGTTTTTGTACGACGGTTCCGAGACGTAAACAAAAGCCTCTCACGTTTAAACAATTGTAGATGGAAACTCCTCCGTGAAAGTACGTTAAACTACACACTTTCACGATTAAAATGAAAAGAAAATTATCTCGCTACGACCGCCAGAAGCCAAAAGACGGAAATTCAAAGTGAAGCCTGCACCGCTCCCCTGGACGCCATGACCCCTCACCGAGTTCCTCCCAAAAAATGAGACTCTATCGGCTTTAAAATTAAATATGTATAACACAAATTAGGGATAGATTCGTATTTCAGCAATTAATACAGAGTTGTTATGCATTCAATCATAAAAAAACTGTTACGGCACGGGTTAATGAATGTCCTAATCACTAAAGTATCACTTTTCTCAATTGGAAATCCCGAAACGCGTTAAGATCAACCAAAGCTTTTCGAGGTTCGTAAGGGTCGGAGGGTTTTCATTCGGAAGGATCGTTGTAGGTGGCTGACTTTTTTATTGCGGATTCCCAGAAGAGGCTTTAAGGGCACTTTATGTCCTATCACGAAGTTGCCTGTATATTGAATAAAATACGCGCGAATAAAATACTGCTTACTGTCCCGGAATCGAGATTACGTTTTCAAATCTTTCGTATTGTGATGTGGGGAAAAAAAGATTCTTATGGAAACGTCGATGCATACATTGGATTGAAGAATGGAACTTTATGAAAAAGAATTGGATTTATTTGTGTACATTTCGCTACATTAAGGCTGTATTGGTTTTCTGTAACCAGGACAATAAAACGAAGATATTTCATTTCATCATAGCGGAACATGTTCTTTTAAATTGATTAAAATGAAAAAATGATATTCAAAGATATTTTCGGAAGTAAAAATACCGTGCTTTGAAATAGATTTTTTTCATTGAAGTTCTCTTCTATATGCAGAAGTTTTGCGACGTGAAGGTAATGGTAAAAGAATATAGTGGCAATAAACATTGATATCTGTCAGTTTTCCATTGCAATCTATAAAATTGGAAGCGAAATATACCGCTTACAAGAAAGCGGACGAAATTGAATTCTTTAAAGTCCTACAGCTTTGTTGAAAAGTTCAAAGAAGTTTTAATTGCTTTGAAAAACGTATCATATATAATAACGTATAACAATTTACTCAATATTTTTCAAATATGTTCACAATTCAATCATCACAGTTCAAATTTTATAAATTATACCATTATTGGTATATATATATATATATATATATTATATTGGGTCAGCAAGAAAGTAATTTCGGTTTTTGATGAGAGCCATCGTTACGTTTGTTCTCAATGATTTCTGACAATGTTATGATTTTTTTCTTCTAACAATCGAAAGTTGTGAAACTTTTGACTTGACTTAGAAACAAATTGCGCTTCATTTTGTTTGTAATTGTTTGTTTCGGAGAATTTTAACATAGAGTGAAAAACAAACATTTCTGATATGTTTTACTGTTTTATTTTTTGCAAAATCTAAGCTTGGTTGGGAAGTGATGTCACAGCCTCCATGTAGCCCTGATCTGACACCATTAGATTACCATTTATTTTTCAGCTTGCAAAACTTTTTGAATGGTAAAACTTTCAATGGCGATGACAGCCTAAAATTGCATTGGGTTCAGTTTTTTGTTGATATGGGCCAGTATTTCTATAAATACGAAATCACGAATTTGTCAAAACGATGACAAAAGGTCATCGATAAAATTCTTTGTTAAAAAAAATTAAGTTTCATTTCACACTACAAAACCGAAATTACTTTCTTGCCAACCCAATATATACCACAACTTCTTCCTTTTTCCGAGTTAAAAAATAACATTTAAATTTTCACATCTGTTTATCATATTCTTTTAATTATAAAAATGCACCGTTTTATAGAATTGTGATCGATTCATTCGCTTATTCCGTTCGCCACGTTTTAATAAATTCATAAACTGACAGACGCATTCCATCTCTTGCTTTCCGGGAAATTCATGAGCTGTCTAAGTCCATTTGTCTCGTCTTCAGTTTGTATATCGAGGTGCACAAAATCTGGGGAGATACTTATCATGATTTGATACCGGACCCTCGAGGGTGAATCTTCCCCGGTCGGCCATCCGTAAATAACGTCAACCTCCTTCATCCGATAAAAAAAAATTCTACCTTATATTCATTACCATTATTGGCTTTCAAAGATATCGGAGAAATGCAATAAATTCGATTCCGTTCTTTTTTTATCTTGCATTTGTCAGGAGTTGATCAATCGCCAGTGTGACAAGCTTAACGATGAAGTTTCATCAATTTGAAAGTATTACTTATGTAACATAAAGCTTAGCTCTTTCATTTAAACATACATGTTCGTTATTTTACTTAAATGTTAACTAATAATTTTACTCCTTGAAAAATTCTTTGATTACTATAGGTGCTCATGAAATATTAGTACCTTTATATTCGCTGTTCGGAAAAGAATGCAAGCTTTTTTTGTAGAATATCTACTAGCCTCTTGTAGTGTAGCATTTCGCAGAAGATTTTATGTAATAACTGATATTGTAAAGCAAGAAAATATTTTCAAATCATAAGATACCTTGTTACTCGAATATCGAGTGATATTTATTATTATTCTCCATTTGAAGCTATCATTTTGTAAATTATTACAAAAAGCTATTAATTGAATTTGGGGCATTCTGATGAATCGATGGAAAGATATTTATTGCACGAGAATGTGCCAGTTCTTGCATCTGTATGCTAAAAACTATATTAACATACAGTTTTTAATATTGTTCGTGTATTTCTTTATTTTAGGAACATTCAACATTTGCACACATTTTCAGGGACCAATTAAGTGCGAAAGTCGGGAGCAAACTGTAGCAGTAATGAACAAACTATTCTAGAAACGAATAAAAGAGGAAGAAGTTTGAATTTCTATGCAAAATTTGACGTATGCAAAAATGAACAATGAAGTTTTTAAAATACTGAAATATCTATGCCATTGTTTTGAAATCTGCATCGGAGCGGATAGAATCTCTTTGTTCGTACTTTACCCACGACTGGGATATGTTAATATTAAAGAATTAAAAAAAAATTCTTTTCGTGTTGAATAATAAAATTTGTACTTTAATATTACATCTACGGCTGCTAAATGTGGGATATTTAAATATATTAAGGAAGTACTTTGAAAAAAAAACATAAATCAAGCAACACAAAATACTATCAGTTAACAAATTCTTGTATTGCAATATACGCGTAAATTATCTACTGTTCTGCTTCTCTATAAAGTTGAAAAACTTTTTTAAAAAAGTAGGAACCTCTCAATTTCAGGCTTCTATAGAACTTCTATTAACTCCTTGCCCAACAATGACGCGTGTCTCATTACACTGTAAAAGAAATAGGAAATTTTTAAGTTCTCCAAAAACTGTTAATTTGAAAATATCAGTGGGACAGGTGTTGTTGGAATTAGCGTTATGTTATTAATATTGCATTAAATTATACAGTATAGCGGAAAACAGTGATAAATTATTAGTATTTGAACAGTAAATGATTAGTATTTCAACAATTAATTTGAAGTTATTGCGCGTTCGGTCACAAAAGATATTGTAAGGAAAGGGGTTAAAAATGTCTTTTAACCCTCTATGAGCCCCTGTAACTTCAAGGTAACGCAAGAAGCATCTAAGCTTCTATTCTTCAAAGTCAAATTTTTGATGTTACTGAACATTATAATTTAGCTCGTGAAAATCACGAAACTCTCTACCATTTAATATTTATAATTCAAGTTAATCCATTATTTAAAATAGAATTCTTATTGTCCTCTAATTGAGCTATCGTGAAACTTATCTTCGAATACCACATAAAATTCGAATTATAAAGGGTTAAGACGTCTCCAAGCTGAGAGTAAATTTCAAGTTCGATCACTGTGAGGGAGAGATATCAACCATGATCAAAAACTTCTACACTATCTATGCCCCGAAAGTGTTAAATCTACGAGATAAAGCTAGAAATACATAGCATTATTAATTATATTCTATAGTCTGCTACTTCGACCTCGTTCATCGACTACACCCAGAAACACGAACTCCATTTTGGTCCACGGTTTCGTACGCATTTATTCCAGCAAGTTTACCGAACGTTTTGCCACGTAAGTTTCTAACTTTAACACCACCCAGTGTGTACGTATACACGCAAGAAACAGTAATACCTACAGTTTCTCCGACACGGTGAAGTTGGAACGCTTTGGGGAAATTTCTAATTACCCAAACCGTATCACCGAGTTTGCCAAACACTTTGGTTAGACTTCGCTTACATCGTTCTGGGTTCCCTATTCCAAGCCAGCCGCTTCATTCGCTTCGACTATCGTTTGAATTAATACACTGTTACGAAATTAACACGAGTAGTAACTAATGCTTGTATCTGACGGGCAACGCGTTTCGTCTAATCTCGACGGACGTAAACAGCGAGGATGGAAATGCGTGTAAATTTATCCTAGTAGACATTATGGCAGTACTTTATTAACAAATGGAGATAATTGTTTGTAAATCTCATTGGTCATGATGGTATGATTAGAATTAAGTTTCAGAGAATTGTTTGTGACAGATTTGCATGGATAGCATCGATTTATAGCAGTAGACATAGTAAAATCAGCAATTAGAGATATTCATGGCGATGGAGTATAAAATCGTACATCAAATAAGTGTACTAAAAAGTTTTTTCCGATTTTTCGGTAATGTCAACATTTTATTTAAGATAAGAAACATTGCTTGACCATTTAAATAATCACCATTGTTATTTATAATGTTTATCCATTTTTCTGGTAGAATATGAATTCCACCAGGGTAAAAATTGATGTCAACTCAATTTTTGAATGTTTATTTTTGGTTTTCAATGTATTTATAGTTTACCTCTGACTGTTTGTATATTTTATATTTGTTTCAATGTAAACTTTTATTCATCGTGCCACTATGATTCGAAGGAATATGAATGTGAGGCATAAATGACGAAAATAGGAGGTTTCAAGCTGACATGCACATACACACTCTTTCTCGTATAAAATGTATCTACGTGTTCCACTAGCAATTAGGAAATATTTGCATGCCATATCACTTTATGAGTGATAATTTTCAATATACAGCAATAGCAGAAGAATAGAATGTAGAGTATTAATAATTCATTTAACTTTGAATAGCTAATTGTAAGTGAAATACCATGTTATAACTCAAATCGAGCTGATTTGCAAGACGTATGAAAATTACCATTTCACTGTATTAAATACAACTCTATTAAACAATGGCGTAATCAATATCGATTTGTTATTACTGTAATAACTACAATTACAATCTGACGATATTGCCAGAGTAACGTATTATGTACTGCAAATAGTTATAAAGTTAATTCTTCATTTGCATGTGTATTGTTTGGAGAACTAATTAAATTTTATGTGGACATTGCGAATTCAGTTTTCCTTGGTTTATTTCTGAATGAAAATAGCAATAAATATTCATTTATTTGCACAAATCCGTAAGAAAAATTAATAAGTAAGTAAAAATAGAGGGAATTATTTCTTACCTGTTAAATTTTTCATGAATCGTAAGTAATTTGAAGAATTACCGTAATTAGACGACTATATATGTTAACACGTTATTTCCTTCCTGTTAAATTCTTCATGAATCATAAGTAATTTGAACAAGTATCGTAATTAAACAACGATATATGTTAACGCGTTGAACACCACACGCAACTCGCTAGTTTTATTATTTTTACTGGAGTCACACATTATCTATGAAAATCACATCTTCATGAATACCAAATGTTAAAGGTAAAAATAGTTATATATTAAAAATTACTTTACATTTTCAACACTAATATTAAAATATTTATTATTGTAAAAATTCGTGAATATTATCACTTAAAAATCACAAGAAACTTCATTGAATTGTATAACACCAGTCATCGCACAGTGGAACGAATCGACAATCTAGGTAGCCGATCTTTGCAGGAGCCGCTCCTACATGGTTTAAACTAAAAACCCTCAAAGTTTTCAGGGGGTTCTTTGGGGTACAATATAAGTTTTTCTCTTCAAAAGTTTGCAAATGCCGCCGAAAAACATGTATTTGAAAAAAACTTCCATAACTTGTTTAAAAAATAATTTTTCGAAAACCCGTTTATGGGTGCTACAACGATAACTAATGCTGATAAACTGTGCAAAAAATGAAAAGTCTCACAAAATTCTGAATACCTCTAACAGTATCTTCTATTCAGAGAAATATTTGTATGCTTTCGCGCTCTAGAAATTCGTTGTTTTTAAGCGCTGATTTTTGCACTTAGATCATTGCAAAATCAATTATTATTGCTATCACTGGTCTCAGCAACTATTCTAGATTAAGATAAAATTATTAAAATTCAAATCCCAGACTTGATTTTTTTCCACCTAAATTACCCATTTCGTTCCACTGTGCATCGGTGTCCATCATGACATTTTACGTGTAAAACGTAGATTTCAAACGCTGTCTTACCCAAATGTATAAATGTAAGACAGGAGAATTTACTTATTTATTTTTTAAACATACCATATTAGAAAAATTTAGTAAGTCGACAAAAGATTAAAACGCTAAAACATTGATATTATAAAAAATTTTGACCTCTCGCATAATAAATTTCCCTAAATTACTTTCCAAGTACAATATACATATAATGCAATATATCCTTATATTACACTTTTCGATCTTCCAAGGATCGTAAGTATCCATCGTATCGCAAGTAACACACATTCTCCTAGCAAAGTCACTTTGTATAGTATGTTGTAATACCTCGTAAGCATAAACAACAACGCTTATAATGCCGTCATAGAACTAACACAAGCTACAGGACCTGAAGTTATGATAATACCGGGTCATACACCATGTATGCTAGCTGAATAGAAGTTTCCGAAAACTATGTAATTACATGTACTGTGCGTACATGGATTCGTAGAATGTGATAGGTACAATATAATATTGGAGAAGTATAACAGTTGGCATTAATCTATTAAGATTTCAATTATTTTACTAATTCATCGTTAGCTCGGAGAAATTAATTTCGTAAGAGTATTTGATGGTGATATGACCGAAGAATATTTTGATAAAAATGCAAAGTTGTTATTAAAGTTAAAGATTGGAATTAAGTGCAAGGAAGAAATAAATTTAAGTAATTGGCATTAGACAGTCTAGAATTATATTCATTTTTGACTGTTTCTTTCTTATAGAATATGAGGTCGAACTTAGTCAATTTCCGTTTGCAGATAGTATTATATATAATGTTTAATTTTTTTTTAAATATGGTGTACTTAGATTTAAATAGTTCCTTCGAATAACATCAATTAAAGCGTAAAGGGAAAGTAGATTTCCTAAATGGATATAAAAATTAGATTTTACAAATATTACCATTCTCGTCAAAACGTGTTGAAATTTTCAATTTCGTAATTCCCTGCTGCAAAGTTTTCGTATCATCTCCTGGAATTTTCATGAGAAACAATGTCTTCAGCAAAAGCTTCCAGCAAATTTCTGCACACTTCTGCAATATTTATGACCTGTTGCAATAAGCCAAATTTAATATAGTAGTAGTAAACATTTTTTGTCAATACATGAAAAATTTACTTAAAATCTTGATCCTGATAACATATCCAAAAATGATCGAAATTCATGGGACGGATCACCATATATATAATTACCCCTAATATTTTCATATTCCCAACAGAAATATGATACTTTATTAACCCTTTGCAGTCCTTTGTCGAGCTACACTCGACATAGATTTTCATTTCATTTTATTTTCTAACGATTCAGTATTGACTTTCCAAATTCATAATGACTTTATAATATAACATAATATCCGTCAGAGCCTATAGTTTTTATTGCTGTCATTAAAAATAAATAATAGTTAACGATAAAAAACATTGGGAAATTAATTTTATTTAGCGCACAACGAAATTCACAAAATAATTCGAACCGCAATGAGTTAACGTTGGTCGACATCAGCTGACTTTGAGAACGTTTACACTTGCTCTCAAACGCAATGTTGTGTTTCTATATTATAATTAAAATGAAATTACAGTTCCGCCAGGTAATTAAACTTCATCGGGTCATTTAATTCTCTTTCTCAATCTGCTGAAGCGTGAAGCGTCTCCAGAGCACCGCAATCTGCGCGAACCGTCGGAAATGATTCGTTGCACGCTATCACGATCAAATTAATTACCGCGCTGTCATTTTATGGGGAAACAGCAATCTTATCATGTATCAATGTGCGTATCAGGTAGCGACAGTGTACAGGAGAAAAATTAATCAAGATGCATGAACTTTTGACAACATTACACTATAACATGATGTTAGTATTTCATAAATAACGCTCGGAAAAAATCGTGATTAATTTTTGAAATAGCTACGCACAAAGTTATTTAATAACGCAGGTAATCTCAAGTTAATATAAATAACAAGAACACAATATTTTAACTTTGTACGCGCAGTTAATACTATTATCATCGTCACTTCCAGCGGTACCACCCAAAAAAATTCCAGTTTTTGTCCAAGGTCTACAATCCTTAAATAATACACCGGCACACAAAAAAAATTAAGTAGAATGTGCATTTGACCGGACCTACCTACGGGTACGTATTTTGGTCCGCTGAATCCGAATTCGAGGTCAGTTTGACCCCTACACCCTCGAAATTTCGAGAAAACTTCGAAAAACCGTAAAAATGATGAAAATCGGCAGTTTTAATGATAAAAAAATTTTTTGGAACTAAACTAAGCGTGATTTTCATGTATTTCGATCCGCTGAATATGAATCGAATGATGGTAGATTTTTGTTGGATGTTAAAAAGGGAAGTACCCGAAGAAAATCGTAAACGAAAGAGGAATCCACTACGAAGATCATTTGAGGATAAAAGAGAGCGATACAAACGAAGGAAAGTTTAGGATTCGTAAAAATCATTTCTTTCTATCTTTTTATGTCTTGTGTTTTTCACAGATTTCAAGTTATTTGATATATCTACGTTATAGAGTATTTATTTTAGGCATTAAATCATGTTCAATCAATTTTTTTTCTGTTATGAATGGTAATTTTTACAATTTTTTCGAATTTTTCCAGCTTTAGAGGGTGAATAGACTAAAAAAATTAAGATGCGAATTGAAGACATCAAAAGATATAAAATTTTATCTGAATTGGAACAGAAGAAGTTTTTTTATCATGAAAACTATATTTTTTCGGAATTTTCGAGAGTTTTGTGTGATTTTTTCACATTTAAAATGGCTCGTGGTCTCAATAAAGTTTCGATTCATATTCAGCGGATCGAAATACATGAAAATCACGCTTAGTTTAGTTCCAAAAAATTTTTTTATCATTAAAACTGCCAATTTTCATCATTTTTACGGTTTTTTGAAGTTTTCTCGAAATTTCGAGGGTGTAGGGGTCAAACTGACCTCGAATTCGGATTCAGCGGACCAAAATACGTAACCGTAGGTAGGTCCAGTCAAATGCACATTCTACTTAATTTTTTTTGTGTGCCGGTGTAATGAATGTATAGGAGAACCTTATTATAATGTATTAGACACGGGAATTTGAATCTCGTGTACCTTTGTCATTTCTTTAAATCGAGAATTGTTTATTACATGGTTCTAAACAAGTGTCTGAACACAAGCTGTGAAATTAGGAAACATGAAATGACCAGAACATTTTAGCTCATTTGCAACTTAACTAAAAGGAGTGAAGGTCTTCGACATCAGCTTTTGCGCTTTCAATCTTTTTACCTCGTTAATATTGCAATTGACTTGTATTAACGATGCTGTAAGCGGAATAGGAAATTTTTAAGTTTTCCAAAGCTGTTAACCCATTTGCATCATATGACAAAATGAAAAATATATTTTTACCATCAAATTTCTTTTTGCTAGGTCTAAGTAAAACAGTATTTTAAAATGTTATATTTCACTTTAATCGACGAATATTGTATAAATAACTTAGACTCTTCGTATATACCGCTATTGACTCACACTGAGAATGGATAAATACGTTTTGATGATAGTCACCTGAAAAAGTGCGCGCATATATGCCCTTGTGATGCAAATGGGTTAAATTGAAAATATCAATGGACCAGGAGACGTTGAAGTTAGTTCCGTACCGTTAATATTGTGTTAAGTTTGCTGTATGTTAGAAATCAGTGATAAATAATTATTCCAACAATTAATTCTGAGTTATTGTACTAGTATGTTCGGTCAAAAAGAAATTGCAGGACAAGGAGTTAAATATTTACATTGTTTCGTCGTTTGTTTCTTCAGCTTCAACTGTTACAATTGTGACAAAGTGTTTGAAACAAAAGTTCGCGGTATTAAAATTGTCATGGAGTATAACAATGTTTTTAGACTTAAAAAGAAAGTAATATAATAGCATTTTTTATTAATAAGTACAACAGAGATAATATAAGTGCTATCTGAATATTGTGAACCAATACACAAATGTTCTGACTATATCAGTGTTTTCTAGTGTGACACTATAAAATGTGCCGGAAGCGGACTGTGTCTCTGTCGAATATTTTCCAAAGGCTGCACTAAAAACACTACCCTCATCGCGTGTCGTCGTCGCCTAAGTTTCCGAGACCCGCGGTAATTTACGGCAGGGTGAGAAACGACCACCCTGACTTCGGGGAGAATGTCTTCTTGACATTTTCCAGGCAACGCTTAGTCCATGCACCGAGACTTGCACAAATAAAAGTTTCACGGTATTAAAGGGATTCTACGGTATAATAATCATTTTTCTTTTCCTCTGGTGCTGCCTGGTAATCCTATAATTATCCTGGACTTTTTAAATCTAATCTGTAACGGTTGAACATATTTACAATTTAATATCGAGCACCGATAAAGAAGTAAATGTCGATGGTGAGAGGAGAAGTAATTATTGAGAAACTTCTTGATGTAGTATTAATACATTTCAAAGTACGAGCGTATAAAGACGTAATCTATCGATTTAAAGGAAAAAAACAAAAAAGGGGGAGTAGGAAAGTATATCGATAGTTATTGATTTTTATATCTTAATTTAGCTAATAATCTTTTATTTAGCGTTTAATGTCCTTTTATATTACAAGTTCTGATATTTTACGGGATATTTCAATATTAAGATTGATCTTGCCATGTAGGGAAATTAATAAAATGAGGAGAAAGAATTATTATATGGCATGATCTACTTAAGATTATATACATTTTGTTTGAAATATATCCATATGTTAAGTAGACTTTAAAAATAGTTTTCTGGTAGTAGGGATTAAATGATTCATTGTATAATAGGTACACAGAAAGTGCATATATTTTGATTTAAAAACTATGTTTGAATGATACCATATCTGAGCTACCAATATGCTGATTGAATTTTCAAAAATAAAAGTTTTACCGCAGCAAAAATACCTTATTAAGATACTTTGATTATTAGCTACAGCAACCAAAGAAATATACAATTTATTGACAATGTTTTCATATAATCACTTTAGTCGTATGCTTAAAGTGGACATGAAATATTATATGCATATATTGTTATTTGGCTGCAATTTTAATTTTAATTCGATAGAAGTAATTTAAACAATATATTGCAATTATTCATCACACGATAAATAAAAAAACAATGTACTATATTGTTTTATGAAATATTGTCATTACATTCTGTCATAAAGGTATGTGCAGTTGTTCAATTCAGACATTCCCATATTTTTCTTCGAGCGGTCATAACTTTATTATAACAATATAATGAAATTGCGAGGAAACATTTCGGTAACTTTACCCATTTCGCTGCAATCCTGCATCCAAAGATATGGTGGTTTTTCATTTTGTTTAATCCTCCTGAAATTACAATTTGCAACCCTCAACGACAACCTTCGCGAATCTTGCGCCAGCTGAACATTCTCCGCGTTCTAACTAGAATTATGCAAATTACCAGTTCCATTATGATAAATATTCCTGGACTGTCGCTGCGAGATCGCCAAGAATAATAAGATCTTCGTGGAACGAAAGATCCTTAACGATACCACTCGTAAAAAGTTGCCCAGCGTTATGAATGCTAGCGTACTGTCGTTGATTTCAATTTTCATTAGCCACGCAATAAATTCTTGGCGAAAGTATGATGCCTAGAAAAAGACTTTCCGCAATAATGAAAGCGACGTTTCTTCTCATTGTCTCTGATTGTGAGAGTTCTTCGCCGGTAATATCGTTCTGCTTCTTTGAATGTTTTTTTCTTTCATTGTGGTCGCCAGAGAAACAGATGCTTTGTTTTTTTTATTCAATATTTCTTTATAGTTTATCATAAAGAATTTTTTTCTGGATTTTATTGTTGCACATTTTGCACTCTAAATTGTAGATACTTTTAATATCTACTTTAGGCCTACTAAACGTGAATCCGAGTTTCTCGGTTGTCTGACATTCAATTTCATACTACTGTAGGATTTCTCTCTCTCTCTCTCTCTCTCTCTCTCTCTCTCTCTCTCTCTCTCTCTCTCTCTCTCTCTCTCTCTCTCTCTCCCTTCCTCTCCCTATATATATGTGGGGCTTTTATAAATCCCGCTGGAATTTTCTAGTATGAGACAATTGACTGACGAAAAAGATGATCGATGACTAAACATGGACGACACCAGGACGAGCGACCAGTTCGACGTTAGCCGAGTTGTAGAGTAGACGACCGAGAGAATAGACGATTAGACGAACATATATAGACGATTAGACGAACTATAGACGAATTATAGACGATAGACACATAGACAGACTAGACGAGTAAACGGACTTTATAGTTTATTTTATATTATTAGAGTGTGTATGTCTTTTAGAGTAGTGCGTTTCCCTATATTTTACATATTTAAGTTTCCACTTGTATAAATATAATTTTGTAAGTATATTGTTATCAAAATCATACATATACATCTATATTTATACGGCGTTTCATATTAAGACAATTTAAAGATTATGAAATAACGATTCTATTTGAATAGGTCGAATCTCTCAGCTCAAAGACAACTCTCTGGACATCAAATCAATATTAACATTTTCAACTCGTTGTTATCGCTCTAGTAATCGATACCACATATAGGGGAGACAATTTCGTTACTCACGATAATTCATAACAATATATACATATATTTTTCTCCTAGATACTGTACACACCTAATGATGTCGCAGCCTAAACATAAAACTATAAAATAAACAATCTCACCAATCAAAAAAAACTTTAAATACTACAACCCGCACTTTCTTAACCTGTGAACTGCGTTCGACGTGTATATACGTCAATCGAAAGTTCTATTGCAACAGCCTTTTTAATACTAAATTGTCGATTCCTTAGAGACTAAAAATGTAATTGTTTTATGTTTTGCTTTGTTCTTTCCGTAAAATTTATAGCAGAAGTATTTTCTCTGTGTTCGACGTATATACACATCATTGCTCATTTTTACTTCCGCATCCCTCGAGGGATTCTTAAAACAAAATTCCGCAGTTACCTGGTTAAATTGTGTCTCTTCCGAAGGGTTTATTCTCTACTGCTCTCAACTTACTAACTTTTCCAAAAATTCGTGTTCGTATCCACCCTTGGTAATTCTTTCTCACAGCATGCACTTTCTATTGCACTCACCCATTTTCTCTTTATTCGCAGACTAAACATTCACTCTCACTTATGCAAAATCCATCTACACTCACTAATTATAAACTATTTACATTATATACTGTCAAATATGTTAACCCGTTTTTAAAGTACGTGTCAATATGGAATGTAGTTTTTTACTCAACAAATGTGAAATTGCAAAAGAATCCAAAGAGAAAAAAATAAAAGCTAATAGAAAGTTAAATCGTGAGTTGGAAAAAAACTGAGCAAGCCAGACAATATTTGTAAAATCAGGAAGAAAATACAAAGGCGATAATTATCATTATAATGTCTAATTGTAAAACTAATTGTAAGTAGAGGATTTTAAGTTCTAAAGATCTAAGGATTTTCAAGCAGAGGATTTATTTTATTGTCTATTGTATAACAACTGTCTGGAAATTTTCCGAGGGGCTCGTTGAATTTTACGGTCGAATTTTTCATTGTGAGGTTCTTACAGTTTGCAGAAGATGTTTTGAAACCTGTGCCCTGTAGCGTGACATTGTGTACGTACGAAGGAACCCTTTCGAAGACAATGCCTCGGAGTGTATTGGCGAAGGAATCCAAATAAACGAAGCGTTATATACCTCCTCGCAACTTCTACGACGTGAAATCTGTTACTACAAATAACGCAAGAAAAATCGTCATGCTTGGCATGTAAAATCGAAACCTGAGGAAATCAGTGATAACAAGAAAAGACACCATTTTGACAAATTTTCTTTACGAATTGCATTCGTAATTTTGGTTTCTCGATGATGATAAAAAATGCGAAGTTAGTGACAAGGGAGCTTGATTTTCTTAGTCCCATGGTAATAGTGAGAAATGGAATCAAACGTTTTAAGATTGTTCATAATTTGCTTATGAATACAGCTGATTATTAAATGTAGAAGACAGACCGAACTGTTAGGATTTACTAAACGTTTTAAATGTTATTTCTTTGGAATCATTGTGTACATTTTTAAATTGTATTAAAAATTAAAAAACTTTTAAGCATTTTAAATTTTGAACTTAAAAAAATTTTATGTCAAAATTCAGAAATAATAAATTGAATCATGTGGCAATGCGTAAAGGAAAGGAATTTTATTAACGGTTACTAATGTTTAATGAAGATTACCGTGATATTTTTATTGTACAAACGTTTTAATTGGTACAAAAATAGGTATATATAAAGATTTACTGCAGGGATATTTAAAATTTTAGCTACTATGCTGCATTGAAGCAATATGAGTTCTCTTGGGTCACATATAATATACTAATATAGATGAATACTCGGTTGTATAATTTATGGTACTTTAAATTAAAGTATTATCAAGTTTGGAAATTTTATGATTTTTTGTTGAGCCGAATAAACAATTGTTCTTGGCTCCATGGCCATTATTAGGTCATTTTACATCTTTGTCAATTTCATCTCATACAAATTTATATATTTTCATAATTCAAAAAATTATTGTTATTAATATAGAATATCTGTGAATTTGGTTGGAATACGTTATCCCTTCATTTCTCTCATTATCCACAATGATTTTACCTAATATTTTCCTACTCAAATATATAAAATCCGTTTACACTGTCTTCAATATTTTGTGTAATATAATAGTAACATAATATTTTGTACGTAGTGAACAAATTTATTTTGCAGTTACCGCAATTAAAATTAATTTCGTCAGTTGAGATAATATCAGTAATTCTGAGGTGTGTATTCATAACTAGCGAACAGAAATTCATTTCTGAAAGCAGAACCAAATCGATACAGCATGCTTCACGTGCTGACGATGCAGGACGTTTGCCTACGCATCGTTCCTGAAAATAAAGCGTTCAGCTTGCACCACTGAGTTTAGTGTACAGAGGGGATATTCGTTGGGAATAAACGGAAACACCACGCACCCTTGTTAATTGCCGCCATTAAATCCACTGAGCGACGTCCGGATGTTTGTCGAATAAGAGACAGGCATGTTGGACACCGAGAACTCATCGAAACGTATCTTGCTTCGTTTGAGTCCTTCGTTGGTCACACTTTTTATATTTTCACACGTCATTTATTTGTGGACTTATTGGGTTTTATGGGAAACCCCTATGGTCTGTTAGTTCTCCCCTTTTGCAGCGTAATCAGAGGGCAATTATAAACACACAATACTAAGTGATATCTGTGCTACTAATTTCTTTATTCTAACACTATGTTTAGACAATTAATTTATTGGAATCCTATTTTTTGACAAAATTTTCGAACAAATTTTATTTTACAAATATTAGAAGTTTCTCCACGCTTCGACAAATTGTTTTCATCGATTGATTTTTTCTACGTTTGCCTAGGTATTTATCATGTATCTAAATAATTTGTAAGTACATATATATCAAAATTGCAACTTATGAGCAATTTTAATTTCCAAAAAAAAGTAAAATTCATTAACAAAGATTATAGTACTGCAAAATAATAAAGTAAGCCAATTAATGATACAACGAAATTGATGATTTAAATGGTATGAAAATATATTTTTCTGCGTATTTAGTTTTTCAATTAAAATAACTCTTTTCAATTGATTCAATGTGAGATAAAAAAATTTCGAGTGCACTTTACCCTTTTATCAAATTTTATAAAAAGGACGAAACTCTTTCATTTCTCTATAAACTATAGTAAATTAATACAAAACAATTTTAAAGTTATGGTTATTGAAGTATAAAAAGTACAATCACCAAGATCAAGTTAATTAAAGTCCGTAACGATATGAAAACAATTGCTGCATAAAAGTTTCAATTTATTTTCAGTTATTGTTGCATATTGAGCCGAGCTAATCTCTCGTGCAAGTTTGACGAAATAATCCGACAGGCAATTATTACTTCCGATGTTAGCCCCTGAATTAATCTCCGAGGAACGTGCACACGTCTAGTTTACGGCATGTAAAGCATCCGTCTTTCTCAGAGCTCAACTAATCAGTGGTTCCCAGTCCTTTACTACGTCCAGTGCCTAAATAAATAATAGAAATATAAATTATACTTCTGTCATAAGAATAAAAACATATCTTATTAAATAAAATTAATAAACAACATACTCAATTCTGAGCAACAGAAAAGGAATCCTTACATTATACCACTTACAAGAAAAGTTCGGGAACTGATACACTCCGATTTTTATAAACCTTTGCAGAAATTTTTATTAGAAGACCTCAAAAGATTCTTATAATTCTTTCCTGCCCGTTTTAAACTTTAACCCTAGAACTACCAAACAAGTCAAAACGACTCGTACTCAATTTCTTACAAAAGTTCTCCAAGCTTATAGGATAGTCATAGAACAGATACTCTACGTTGATCTTACAAAATACAGATTACTAAATCGATCATGCTTTTCACCTCTTGATTTCTTTTTCAAAGGAAATATATGATTTATTAAAATATAGTAGATTTAACGTCAGTAGTTCTAGTGTTAAAGGAGGTATCAAGGCAGGCCTCCCTCTAAGGAGGTTTATGGATCTCAAAAAACGGTATAACATTTATTTTAACTATTCTGCGAAGTCTTTTATTATTCTATCAGTTTCCAAATTTCCCTTGTTAGGTAAATAAAACATATTTCTATTTCATCAGTGGCCCATCTCACTATTCAACCACACGACAAACATCTAAACACATTATCCTTAAGAAGGTTTGCACTGCAATTTCAACATTTCTTCTTTTTCTCTTCTTCTGTGATCATTTCACCTCACTTTATGCAGATTTCAAAGTATCTCCTACCTACACTTCCAGCAACGTGTAAAAAAAACTTTTAATTTCCGTTACGACCTAATGAAAACTATAATAGCGAGCAAAGAAGTTAAAAGCTTAACACAAATCCGAACCAAGAGAGTTCTCTAGCGACAGTAGTAAAGGTCAACGTGGTACCGTCCTTTCGGAGCACCGCTGCTCACGAGTCAGAACGTTGAAGTGCCTCGAGCGCGACATGAAATTGCTCTCACCGGTGCGAGTACTCCAAAAGCAGGACAAGTACTGCTTCAAGCTACCATACTTAGAGTACTGCGCGTATTATACGGTTGCATTTTCGAGAGTTCAAGAAAAAAATACGATAGCAGTTTGTCTCATCGATCAGCTTCGATTTCCTTGTTTATTTGCCACGACGAATGGACCGATTGCTGATGATTTAGCGGCTCGTCGAGTTCATACGTTTGAATAGTTGTGAATTTTGCGCTTCGTTAAAATTTCCTCTTTAAATTGGTTTTCAAAATTGATTTCGATATTGGAGAAACGATCGGCCCGGTACTCGCATCAGCCGTGACGAAATATCGAAAATGTTTCTGCCGTATTCTGTGAATCGTAAAAATGATTTGCAAAATTATTGATATTAATAGATGTTACGCATGGCTAGCAATTTTTGCAGGAATTCTCGAGAATCACGAGTTTAATGGGAGAACGGAAATAATGACGATGGACGAGGTGATTTCTTTATGGATTTTTTTAAACGGTCCGTTCATTGGGATTTTCTCCTTTGAAGTTTTATTTATCTATTTGTACAAACTTCTTACTTTTAACTGATTTAATTTCTTTTGAATCTGTGATAGGATTTTTACATTTACAAGTTGTAAATTCGTTAATTTTTATATTAAAAATTAGAATATAATTAATTAAGAACGAGTAGGAAAAGTATGAGGAAACGTAGTACCTAACTTTTCTGAATTTTAGATCAATTTAGTAACTATGACAGTAATGTTTTTATTGTTCAAACGTTTTCTTTTACTAAAATGTAGGTACATGTTGAATACTTGTTGACATCCGACAAATACATCCATATTACAAAGAATTCTGTGCTATCAGAATGTTTCCAAGATACATATTGATTATAGTGCTCCATGCGAATGCTACTGCATTCCTGAATGAAGGGGAATGTTTAGAATAGCCCTTCGGATAATTAGGATTCGCCTAGGAATAGTTTAAATATTGCGTAAACAGATACGTGCACGATGATCATAACACAAATTTCTCTCTGATTCCAAATTTACGACAAGTCTAATTTGAAGGACTATTCTATCATTATTCAGCGAAGAAGTATATGCAAGTATAAACATTATCTTTTTATATCGTGCAGTTACCTTCTACGAAACTTTATCACAAGATGTTATGGCAACTTGAGTGCACTAAAAATCATGAGTAAATGTATAATTGTAATTGCTGCTACTTGAAGAAATACAGAAATTTTGTTCGTTAACAAATTGGAACAATATTGAAAGCTGACCTTTAAAGTTTTTCTTTTATATGAAACAAATCATCATATTATAGAATAATTAGATACATAATTTTTTCCTCATTTATTTATTTTCGACCTACAAAACTCAAGCTCATTTTTGTTGAAGTGGTTTATTATTTTTCATTAATCAAATATCGGCAATGTTGAAATAAATCTTGGTAACATCGAGTATTTTATTTGCGAGATTCTTTTCTCATTTAATTTAAAAAAACAGATTTAGTGTTTGAAGAAGGAAATTCTCGTCAAGAAAGGAATTGAGCATTTCACTGGCAAATTAAAGTGTCTGATCGTAAAATATCAGACGAAGAAGTGTTTATAACTCCATCTGTCTATAAAAATCATAATGGCTAGTATAGCAAGCTTATACTTACAAAATGTCAGTCGCTATAAGCTTTACTACTATGTAACTGTCATAACGTTGTCTCATTAAAAAAAAAATTCGTGCGTCGTTTATCCGCCCTTATTATCCGCGGCAATTCAAAGATACAAAAAAATAAATTAATAATTGTATAATGAGATTCACACTAACCAACTAGAAGAAAGAAGAAAAAGTATCCCAAAAAAGGGGCGTTGGCAGATAATGAGTTAAAATGTATATTCACAAGGTGATACTTTAGCTTCCACATGTGTTTTACTTCTACTAGTCATAATTCATCATTTTTTTCATACAAATAAAAAAATTGTCATCGATATATAAAGAGAACTTTTGTATCAGCTCATTTGCGAAACCTTGCGGAAGAAGTTGAACAGACTTCATTTGTAAAACAACCCTCGAAGAATCGTGTTAAGCGAGCAGAAAATCAAATTAGCGCTTTCCTAATGAAGAAGTACATCCAAATTTTCTTCTCTCCATGTAGCTTCTCTCTAACTTACAACAAAAGCACCACGGTAATTTCTTTGGAATTGGGTTGCCTTTGAAAAATTCTCGCTGCCTGACGAGACAGAGGGAATATTTCGCCAAACGTTGTCCGTCTTTCGACATTCATTACGAGATCCAAAGGCGGGCGCAAAGTCGTTTGAGAAATTAGAATGGAAGGTAAATATTTTCCTTCGCCTCTACTTCGGATAATGGAGGTGATCTTGGCGCTACTTCGCCTGCCTTGTATAATATTTCCGCCTCCAGTAAGCGACGGTGTTAAAAAGGCACCTCTACTTGGCTGCTTGTCAGTGTAACTGCTGAAACTTTTGAAAAAAATGGAAAAAAAAATTGCCTTTTCTCCAATGCCTAAGTTACCCCATCTGGAGATAGGTATAATCCATTCTAGAAGAACTTTTCCAGATACTCACTTTAGTTTTAACTTTGATTATAATTTTTGATTATAAGCTTTAGAAAGGAGCTTAAGCGAACTATTACCTTTTGAGGAAGATACAATAAGACTCCTCACTTAAATATCGAGAAATTTCTGCGGACAATTGATGGAAATTTTCAAATGTACTATATCTATCGACCAGTATATTTAAAATTTTCAAATAAATCTGTTAGAAACGATTAAATAAAAGGAGTAAAAAATTTGATTGATTTAATCGCTCACAGTCTTCCAGATAGACATAACAAATTGTAAACGAAGCAACGTTAAAAATGTCTAGAAGAGTTCAAAAAGATTCAAGGCAAGTCATTCTCGTCACCTTGGTATATAGATCTAGTGTTAAATGAATAAACTTAGGATTTCCAAGGGTGCCCGATTGAATACAACCAACTAATTTTATCAATTTAATTTTTTTTTTTTCAAGAGGTAAACTGTTTATTAACGAAAATTCGAAAACGAAAAAAAGCCATTATTCTCCTGTTTGTCATTTCTCCCCTGTTCTTCTCGTTACAATAAATATTGCGTCAAAAATGAAAAAATGCTCTACGGGGTATTACATATCATTGTATCCCGTACGACAAAATTACTCTTCCAGCTAGCTATCGATTTTACAAATATTTCTACGGAAATACAGCCGAAATTCTCCAGCGACTACAGTTTCCTCCTGTTCGTTTATCACGTCGCAATTCGTGTTACACGTACGAGCGATTAAACGTAGAAAACTTTTGTTACGTTACACACAGTGGTATCTCATCGGCGAAGATACGCTACAACATGGTAGAGGAAAATCGCGATACCGGAAGTACGTTTGTACCAATTGCAACATCGTACATTCTCTTCGATCCTTGTCTTGCAAAACAGAACACGAAGTCCGTGTTCATAGCTGTTGTACTCAGCCTATTCTCTGTTCCCCTTTTTTTCGTAATCTTTTGTTCAATGTTTGTAAAGGTATATATTACGTGTTTCTAAGACTATAAATAGTTTATTTAATGAATTCTGCTCTGGCTGTCATGTAAATGTCCTGGCCATTTCTATTTTCAACGTAAAATTAATGTTTTTAACTCTAGCAATTTTTTAAAAATTGATTTGCCAGCTAAGAAATCTGAAAAAAAAAACTTAAATATACACACCATTGGGTATAATATCTGTGCTCTTTTTCATAATTTTCTATGAAGCCTGCCACGAGAAATTGGGTAAAAACTGTAACATATATTTCATGCTAGAACTACCAATACGGTTGGGGTAGCGGATTAATACTTTGCAGGAAGGGCTTTCTTTAACACTAGATCTATCAAAGTGGTCAAAATGACTTGCGCAGAATTTTTTGAAAATATTCCTGAAATTCCTAGCTGTGTTCCTTTCTCACTTTTCTACGTCTGCCCGAATGTTTTTTTGGTTTAAGAAAAAATTAAGGTAGGTTCGGGTAATAAGGCCTAGCTAAGGGAGATTTGGAATAAAATACAAACTATATATCGAAATCAACCAATTTTAATGTTAAGTAAACCGATAGAACCATTACTATAAAATATAAACAAAAAATGGCAACTTTTGCCGTAAACAAAAACAAAATTAAACATTTTTTAAAACCCTGTCTATAGGCCTTATTATACTATGGTCGGGTAATAAGGCCTAAGACTTTAACATACATAAAAAATCAAAATAGGCATCTTATATTTGGTAATTGAGATCAATAATCATAGATATGTATCAATCATACATTTATTTTAAAAAAAAGCAATGAATTCCTTTGATTAACAGCCATCAGGACACTTAAATGTGTCCATATCATCTGCTGACAAACCGACGCAGTTCTTGAGATACCACTTGCCGCATTTTGCATTGTGGGGGTAATGGAAATTCCACTTTTGGATGGGATGTTGACTTCGCCGTTATTTAATGTTTGGTTAAACCCTGAGCAATTTAATATCTGATGAAAATGTTAGCATTTTAATGTTTGATTAACATTGCAGTATTGTATACCCTTTTTTTTAGCTTCGACTATTATTGTTATTGTGACTAGAACCTATTATTTTACGGAGTGTAGAATTATCGAGGGTGTGGTGTGTTAAATTTTAGTTTAGTAAGAATGTCTCAGGAATGAGAGAATCTGAATATGAGCCCACTTGATTACACGTTTGAGATTTTACCTTCTCACATAGATCTATCACGTCGCGACACGTTTGAGACACTATTTTTGAGTGTTAGCTACCTACGTTTGTGACCTTGAGCGATTCCAAAAATTTTAAATTGGATTTTTAATGCTTAGGCCTTATTACCCGACAGGCCTTATTACCGGAACCTACCTTATTTTTATATTATAATTAACTTAATTCAACAACAAAGAATTTTTAATTTTCGAATATATATCTGTATCAAGGAAGTATTTGTGGTCAAGTGATCGGCCAGAAGAGGGTAGGATGTTAAAAACATACCGGTCGGTAAAGTGTTAAGTTATACGTAATATCAAGAATCACTGATCAATGTTTATTTTACCAATTAAATTCTGAATTATAGCGAAGGCAATCATGAAACAAATCGTAATGCAAAGGGTTAATCTGCCAATACTTTAAATACACGAGAACTACCCTAGTTGCTGCAGATTATACATAATTCGTATCAACAGCGTTAGTTTCAACAGCCAATGAAATTCTGCGCATTTCTTAATGCAGGAGTTGTGCATATCGTAGTATTCAGATAGCCTGAAACGAAGCTTCCTTTGATCTCGTCACGAGTGGCGATTTCCAATCTACAGAACTCGAAGACGGATCCAATTTTCTGCCTCGACGTCGGTGCGCCAAACTGATTGATTCGAGTGGAAAACGGGGGAGGCTTCTCGAACATAAAATCGCACGGGGTCTCGAACTTCGCTCATTATACCTGTTGCTAATGGGAGATCACGCGCTAATGATCCGACTCCTCGAAACTTTAAAGGAGCGTGAAATTCGAAATCCCCATCTCGTTTCTCTGCGATCGAACGGAATTATTCCAGCGTTGAAGCGAAATTACCGTGAGCGAGATTAAACGCGCGGAATTAATTCGCGGAATGTTTCTTGTATTTTTTCGAACGCATTTCAAAATATTTCGGGTCTTCTGTACACGACAATATTTTCATTAAGAAATTGTGAGGAATTTTAGTGCAAAAAATGTTGCACTATGAGTTGCAATAGTATCCAACATCGTACATCTGATTGGAATTGAACGAAATTATCATACAGAGATTAACGCGTTCAATGCCATAGGGGTCACCGGTGACCCGCGCTGTTGAATTCAATGAAATTTCATGTAATTTTAAAATTGTGATATTTAGAAATCTTCTAAAGCATTGGAAATTTAAATATTGGTACTGAAAAGGTAAAGTCCTGCTGACTATATATCTATTTTTGTCTTTAATGTTTCTGCTTTTTAAAGACGTAATTTTAGTGAAAAAGTTTCAATTCAGTAAAAATGTTGAAAGTGTTAAACGGATGGAATTAATTCATTAATAGTTTCTTGTATTATTTCGATTGTGCTTGAAATTGCCGTGAATTCTTACAGTTTTCTTACTGTCACATGGAAAATAAATTTTAATTTTGAACTATTGCAACCAATTTCTAATTTTCTTTTGATGAAATGATGTTACAATCTACAATTTTATTTTAGTTGCGATAAAATCCCAAACTTAGTTTCTGTTGCAGTTTCTATTCCCCATAAACACAGTATAAATATAGGATTGATTGAATATTACACGATAAATGGTACCTATACAGATAAATATTTAAATTCAAAGACCTTTCATTCCGCAAACGAGTCTCAAGTGCACTTATTATCATACTGCTTCTTCGCTTGTAAAACCTTCAGGGAGATAGCGAGAAGCCATCTTACCATTTCCTTCAAACCTCTCAGACTTTTATTAAATCTTTAATCCTCTTTTGTCCGAATGAAAAACGAGGCAAGAGGATCGATTTAATGAGACAAAATGGCGATCGGGAATCTGTAGAGAACATTGTGTAATCTAGAATTATACAATATAAACGGGAGTTACGACAATAATGAAAAAACATCGTAATATGATGTGCCTTAATTAAAATTAAATTCTACTAAACATTAAATATTGCTGCATTGAGTAAAACCCCTTTGAAATGAACCATTGGAAATTTTCAATTCTGTTTCAATTGAAGACGTAGCACAAACAAAATAATATAACTATATTGTATGCAATAATTAACTAGCAAGAATTATTAAATATCAAAAATATGACATGTTAAATTCGTTTCTTTTTTTCTCAAAATTCTCAATACAATAATTGATTCGTTTAAATAGTAATATCAATTTTAATCATACAATGTTTCTTCTTGTAATAGTACATAAACCGCTTTTCTTGTGAATTAATTTGCAAAAACTTACTAGAAAAATGTCAATTTTTTTATTTAAGTGAGTAACCACCATTATATTATTATATTAACAAATATTTCTATGAAAAAAAAAATAATAATATTACTATAATATTTAGATTCTCGGGTTAATATTTTTACTACAAAATAATTGTCACGAGGATATTTGTGATAAAGGGAGAACCGGTTAACCTTTTTATGCATTGAATCCACTGAAGAAGTCGCCTAATGCAAGAATTAAAAATCATCTATTCCACAGAATCGACAACAGCGGTTAAATTCCTTTCTTGTTAACTCCAGAAACAAAAACTTTTAACTTGATTATAAAAACAGAGATTTTTATTTCTGCTTTTATGAAATGATTGACGACGGGGTTAATGTTTTATCACCTTCCCCATTCTATAATTGTACTGATTAAGCATGATATTAGCATAAAGTAAATTAATTAGAACCGCTGTCATTCTTTTTGATTGAAGCATAAATAAACAAAAGTTGTTGTCTTAATAAATGAATATTTTCCGATTCATTATGCAGTCTGTGTATTTTATTGCCGTTCTGAAATATAAATTTCAATTATGAACGGGTCTCTCAATGTCAACATAAAATGCTGCGGTTGCGAGAGTCCAATGTCTCATTTTAGGCTCCATTTTATTTGCATCCTTTAATGTTCTCTAAACAGCCGTAAATGAAAGCAAATACAAACCAGACCAGTCTCGAGTACTCGTATGGATGGACCGTTTGCATTTTAGAGTAAAGCGAATCGTCGACTGACAACCACCAGTATTTTCCTCAGGGATCATAAATATTTAAGCTTTCGTATGATCCTCCCTATCTTTTCTATCAGTCAATGAAATATCCTACGATGTGAATAACCTTGACTCATTTTAACCGTAGCAAGCAAAAACGATGATTTTACAAGTAAAAAGGGCTGTTCATCAATGGTAAAATTTATTAAAGCATCTTGCATTATGTAGTACTTGCACTACGTCTATACCTGCATGAGATTTCTACTCATTGTCAGTTCAAATACTTTTTATGTCTATAACCTTTGTCAGTAATACTTCCACCTTCTACTTAACACTTTATCGACTGGAAGCCTATTAATAGGCTTTTCGGGTCCAACTCCTTTGAACTTTTAACTTATTAATCGGTTGCCACTACAATTAATAAATTGTCATTTATCATTGCGGTTACCTGTGTCAAGGACTCAGTGACGAGAATTTGTCATTTTCGAATAGATATCTGTATCAAGACAGCATTTCTGGCCAAGTGATCGTTCAGAAGAGGGTAGGATGTTAAAAAAATACCGGTCGATAAAGTGTTAAGACAATCATAATACTCTAAATTAACAACGTTATACACACTATGGTGACAAAAGCTATGCTATGCAAACTAAAAGTATTATGGAATACCAGAAAATAATGTCGTTTCTCCAGATACTTTGTTAAAAAACCAATTGATTTTTATCGATTTAGCATAGAAAGTTTGCAAGCTAGAAGGAAAAAAATTATTGATAACAAAGTTGATTACATTATTCACAAAAAATAAAAACTTGTTACAACTTTATTTCCTTGAATTTAACGTGAAAAAGCGATATTACTTTCCGGTCCACCTCACATAAGTAGTATACCTACAACTTGTAGTATAGCTACAAGTATATGCAGCTTCGTATATAAAGTTATAACAGGTCTAATACTAGGATACTAATATCAATCACTCAATAATTGCACACGTGTATCCTACACATATACTAATTGCCTCAAAAACGTCTCCCTAATGAAAACTGAATTACGAAGCTCCACAAAAATTAATTTCGGCTATATGATAAAAAAATGATG
Organism: Cerceris rybyensis; assembly: GCA_910591515.1. NCBI lineage: Eukaryota > Metazoa > Arthropoda > Insecta > Hymenoptera > Crabronidae > Cerceris > Cerceris rybyensis. The sequence goes on from OU342795.1 coordinate 14,728,242, forward strand.
TCCGACTTCATGAGGGAATAATTGTTTTGTATTTTAACCGCATTATTGGATTGAAAGTTTCGCGCATGGTGGAAAGGGGGCAGTCGGGATGTAACAGGGTAACTTCGTCCTGACTACGTCCTGGCTCGCGTATTGATCGGCCAGGTGTATGCATACAGTTTGCTGCAGGATTTCCCGTTCGTAGAATCCTTCTACCTTGAGCGAGCCCAACTTCGTTTTAAATCCCAAGAACCTCTGGGCGATTTCTATCTCGTTTACTTCTCCAGACTGATATCATTTCACGATACACCTCGCTTTCTGCGTGAATCGTCGACAGTGATTTCTTTTCCCTGCGAGCTTTTGTGATTCTGCGATGTCACGAGTTTTTTATGATTTTTAGAGTCATCGTTTGGAATGGTTTTACACCTGTCATCGTATTACCGCATGCTCTTCTAGTAACTTTTGGTGTACAATTTTGTATTCGTTAACACGGTTCTAACAATGATATGGAAAAGAATCTTAACTTTTTAATTTGCAAAAAGAATGTTTTAAATATCCTGGCGATTGCTGTCTGGTTTCCTTGCTGAACCACTTAAGTGTTTTTGACGAGTAAATCCGTTATGGAGAAATGACATATATTTTGTGTCATGACGACTATATCCGATATGTGGGAAATTTTGTTGCCATTTGCTATTTAATCAGCTAGCTGTGATTGACGTGTATACTCGCCATTGCTCGATCTTCCTGGCTCACGTATAATAAATAGGTTGATGCGCACTCTCAAAAGAACTTGCCACAGTTAACTGGTTAAACTGATATAATTTGACGATACACCTCGCTTTCCATGTGAATCGTGGCTAATGATTTATTTTCCCTGCGCCCTTTTGTGATTCTGTGATATGAATTTCTTAATGATTTTTAGAATCGTAGTTTAGAGTAATGATTTTGCATCAGTCACCGTTTGTTGACGGCTTTTTCTATACCTTTTGGTTTATAATATTATATTCGGTAACACAGTTCTAAGAAGTTAATAAAATGTAAAAGAATCTTAACATTTTGATTTGCAAAAAGAATGTTTCGAATTCTGAGGCCATCCTGTCGATTTCTATCTGGTTTCCTTCTTTAAACTGGTACAATTTCACAATACACGTCGATTTCCATGTGAATCGTGGCGAATGATTTATTTTCCCTGCGCCCTTTTGTGATTCTGTGATATCATGAATTTCTTAATGATTTTTAGAGTCGTAATTTAGAGTAATGATTTAGCATCAGTCACCGTTTATTGAAGACTTTTTCTGTACCTTTTGGTTTATAATATTATATTCGGTAACACGGTTCTAAGAAGTTAATAAAATGTAAAAGAATCTTAACATTTTGATTTGCAAAAAGAATGTTCTGAATTCTGAGAACCTCTCGGCGATTTCTATCTCGTTTCTTTCTATGGACGGATATAATTTCACGATATACCTCGCTTTCCACGAAAATCTTCGTGGGTGGTTTCTTTTCCCTGTGACCTTTTGTGATTCTGTGACGTCATGAGTTCTTTAATGATTTTTGGAGCTATAGTCTGGTGTAAGAATTCTTCACTCTACCTTCATTTGTAAAATATTATTTGAGATGATTCAGTATCCAACAATGACTAGTATTTGCACTGTAATGTTTTTCCTCTTTTTTAAAAAGTTTCATGTTTGCAGATTTGTTATATTTGTTATATTTACTTATATGTAACAATTCTTCTTGCTTATGAAGGTTGTGTTATTGAATTGCTGAGTTTAATAAATTAATTAATATGAATCATTCTTTATTTTCAATTAATGTTCCCCCAGAAAAAAAATCCTTCTGGGAGTGGATTATTAATAATCCGAATATTGCTAATTTAACTAATTCAAATAAAGGATATTTCATTAAACTTTGACTACAGTATAATCTTTATACCAATAAAATACAAAATACTGAAAGGTCACGGTGATATGTTTCCTAGGACCTGTAAAACGATTTTCAATTCTTGGAAGTGAACCTGCACTTGCAATGTATACTTAATATATGCAAAATGACTCTTTTATCGAATTCTTGCACGCGATGAATGCAATTCCGAATTGGCAAAACGGTATTATGATATATTTCCTAGAAAAGATAAAATGAAAGTCATTCGACCCGTTTAATTTAAAAATGCCGCAAGTTACTTTCTTTTTAAATCAAGATACCTCCACGTTTGCGTTTTGATGTATTTAAAAATATCGGTGTCAACTATCGAGAAGGTTTACTTACACTTGTTACCTTTAATTCTTATATTTTTCTCAGCGAAAATAATTTTTTATAGCCATCGAAAAATCGTCAGTTTCCATTACGGTAAGATCTCTTATGCGACCTTCAAAATAGTAGTTCATTTTCTAAAAATATTAAGATAAACTTTCTTATCAAAGCATATGATAAAGTGGAAGGAAGAGTTGAAAAGAAACAACAAATTTCAATAAAAGACGTTCGAATATAACTGCAAACTCGATTGTACGAAACAAAAGGGATGCATCGGAGATATAAAAAACCCATTTGTACTGTAAAGGATGCATCTAACTGATATTGGCGTAAAGACGAAGCACGTCTAGAGAAAGGAAAATAATAGTATCTTCAGGGACTTTTCATGGTACTTTTCTGTTTATTCCTTTTACCCTGTTCTTTCTTGCGCCCTCGTGTTTTCCTGTACTCGTTGATGCTGTTTGTGTTACAGTGTCCCTTGTAGAGTTGATTGCAACTCGTTGCACGGCGACTGCATTCTAGGCAAGCAGAGAGTCGTAATTTGATTAAAGTGTAATGGATAAATTAAATTTCTTATTCCTCTTACACTGAACGCCACTGATAATGACAGACACGCGGGACAACGTGTCGTGTTTTATTACTCATTTCTACAGATTTTACTTTGCTTCAAGAAACTACCATGTTTCACATTAATCAATTGAAACTCATGGAAAATTCGATCAATGCTGGGAAATTTTTAAATCAATGAACTCGTTATGATAAATAATCAAATATTGTTAATATTTGCTACAGATTTCTACAGATTTACTTTGCTTGAAGAAACTACCATGTTTTACATTAATCAATTGAAAATCATCGAAAACTCGACAAATGCTGTGGAATTCTAAAATCAACGATATGAATTCGTTATGATGAAGAATTAAATATATTAATGTTTACTTCAAACATACAATGTATGCTGGAGCTATTTTATTATTTTGAGGTTGTGTAAAATTAATTTGGTAATCCATTTTGAATGTAGCTCGTCTTCCATTATTTCAAGCGCGTGTTCAGTTTGTAAAGCCACACAATGCATTAAAGCGAAATGCGAACGAACAAAACATTACTGTAAAATTTCAATTTATCCCTTCATCCTTAGCTGGAAAATTTGGGGAACATAGATGTCTGTTTTTCATGTTAATCATTTAACTGATGCGACTTCTATTGAAAGTTCTCACGTACGTGTGCTACGAAAATCGAGTGATGACGACTATACTCGTCAATCACAGCTAACTGGTTAAAGAGCAAATGGTAATTAAATTTTCCACGTGATGGATATAGTCATCAGGACTCGAAATAGGGGAGAGCGGGGCTAAAAGTTTCGATTTTTAGTTAACTGCAAAATTTGTTAAAATACTTGCTTTTAGTATTCATACGATGCGATCAAAATCAACTTACATATGTAACTTTGATATTAAAACAGTTATTTGGGTCATTTTTTGAAAGATTCTTTTATTATTAATTTTTTAATGCCTAAAGTCGGAAAGTAACAACTTACCCCGACTTGGGGCAAGTTGTTAACAAGCCGGGATAAGTTGTTACCATATCTGTTAAAGCTATTATTTGTGAAATAAAAAACAATAAATGATTAAACCAAGTCTGTTTATTTAAGTACTACTCAACAATATCGTACGAATCATTCGTGAGATAGACTACAAATACCAAATGCGAAAATATTTTCTTACGTGGACCAACGACGCACGTGCTGTCGTTCCGTTGTTCCGGGTCCCACTCGTTTGTTTAAAATGGCTATTGTCGGTGCAATGTGGCGTTCCATTTCATTACGAATTTACACAATATTCTTATCTCTTCTCCTCGCGGAGTTATTTCAATCAGAACAACTTACCTCGGTAACTTTTAGCCCCGCTCTCCCCTACTGTCATTTCTCCATGACGGATATAGACGTCAAACTCAGGTAACTGATTAAAAACTTAGGAATTTCAAGGTATGCTATGAAAATGATCCTTTTTTATCGCTATATGTTCATTGCTATACTATATAGTAATTAAATACCATGCATTTTTATTACACCTTCAAACGTACCAAGATCAAAAATTCATTTGTTTTTAGAAAATTGTAAAATGCGAATTACCAAGTATCTTAAGTATTAAATAACAGTTTCTGATGTTAACTTGCAATTCAATTACTATCAGAAAATTAATACAACATAGAATCTAAAACATCTTAAGGAATATAATTTTTCTAATTCTCTCTTACTCGATAGTTTGTACACGTTTCCATTTCTACAACACTTGCGTAAGATTATGAGATGTTTTCTTAATTATCTTCCCTCTTTTTAAGTTATGGACAGACCGTTACTCATCTTTATTTCCTCCTTCTCACTTAATGCATCGTAAACTTGCACATCGCAAACCCACAATTTCAGTGCAACGTCTTTCTGTTTGCGCCTTTATGAAACCTTGATGAAAGGCAATGCTTTTTGACTGCATCCCCGGTTTACCCCTAACCCAGCATCTTTTGCCGCTGATGCTGTTTGCGCTGCACTGTTCCTGAAGGGTTGATTGCAATTCCGTCGTTCGGTAGCTCCACTCTGGCTACGGTGACTTTAATTGAATTAAACCGTAATTGGTTTACATAAAATTACGCAGGCTAACTCTAACCAATCCCTCCAACATCAACGGTTTGACATTTAGATCGTCCTCGCGGATATACTTGTGGCTTGTCCACCCTTCGGCAATCAAACCACAGTGACGTATTGATGAATGAATGATTGAATATCCCTTTGGATTTCATTATTGCTCATTTCATTTACCGAATTTGTTCGAAAGTGATGTCGAACAGAAGTTTGATGTGTGCTGGTTCACAATGTCTCCCTCCTTTGTTGTCAATAGTGATATTTACAATAATAGTTTCAATGAAAGTGATAATATGTATGTACTGCTTAACTTTTTGGTAAAAATAAAAATTTTCATAAAAATTTGGTTAAAAGAATGACAATAATTAATGAAGCTAATGTAACCAATGACTGATTATCCTTTCTTACAAGTCTCTGCAATAAACAAAAAATTTCGCAACACAGCGATAAAATGTTAAAAAATTGCGGAATTTAAATATATTATCTGCGAATAAGATATTGTTACGAAGAAGCGAAGCTGTCTCCGGCAATATAATCGATTAGAGACTATGTTCATCGATACATCGATAGTCAGGGTTGAAGATCGTATCGAGGACTAGTCGAAGATTGGAGTCGAGTAGTGACAGCGGCGCGAAGAAGTAGCCGGAATCCCCAGTTTAACTGTATTTTATAATATCGAATCTTTATGAATAAATAATGTCGTGTGGCGATTCTTCCCGGCGCAACAATATATTCTAATGCACGGAGGCTGAATACCAATACTGGATTTTATAAAATCATTATGAAAGTTGAGAATATGACGGAATTTATTAAGAAAGTTCTATAATGACAAATCATACGAGTTCGTTAGAAGTTAACGCATGACTATATAATGCAATAATCCCGTTAGACTTTAAACAGTAGAATGTGAAAAAATTCCTTTACAAAAAATACCAAATATCTGATGTTGTAATTCATATTTGGCATCAATATTTTTTTTATTATTTTTTACGTAAACCTACGTAATTAATTTCTTTAGTTTTGTTCATTTGATTTATTGCTTCATTTAAAATCAGATGGTTTAATTAGCAAAATTATAAGTTGGTTAGTGTAACTTGTTTGCTCAGTTTATTTATCAATTGCCTTATAAATCCAGCTTTTAGTTATACAAAAATTGCTACAAAACTCGTGTCGAGTTTTAAGCATACTTCACTTCCAGATGATATTTTAAATATTTTTCGCAATTTTACGATTTCGTAGCTTTCCTGAATCGAAATTACTGTCAGTGCATTTAAACCACCAAACATTGCATAAAAGATGTTTACTGATCGAATTTTTATTCCGGCAGTTCTATCTTGCCATGCACATTTTGTATTCATGAACAAACGATAATAAATTTTATGGATGTTCTTGCATTTACCCTCGCCTTTGTAAAATATGCATCGATTTACGATTTTCTCCTTGCACCCGCTCTTCTCAATATTATCCTTTATAATATCATCGGCAATAATTTTAAAACTGCGAAAGCAATTTATCTCTCTTCGTTATTTTTCATTTTACATACTTATATCTTTATATACCCTTTTCTATTCTATCTCTCAGAACTTCGTTAAGAAAGTCTTGATATAAACACAAAACTAAAAAATAGTATGTTACACTTATCTGTAGTAGGATTCGGTGAAATTGCACTAAGGTGTAGGCGTGGATAAAATAAGAACAACGAAGGAAGAAACTAAATGTCAGGACTTATGAATATATAGAACACACTAAGAATATAATATGAATAAATAGGATATATATATTGAGTATATGAAAAAATATAGAATACAAGAAAAACAACAAAATACTAAATAACTAATGACCCAATTGGGGGTCTAAAGTAATACATCTTACAGTTCCTCTAAAACTCTACTGTCTTCTGCATCCTGAGACGTAACCTCTTAGGATGATCTCCCCACTTCTCTCTAGGTCACACATTTAAGGGGAGGAGTCATTCTAAGAGCATTGACACCCAAATATTATGCCACACATCCAAGTTTGAAAACCACTCTAAATTTTCTTATAAAATCTATCTAATTTATATTTATATATATTCTGCTTAATCATTATCTATATTTGTCAAACATTACGTCTCATCAGTACACGTACAGGGTGTAAAAAAATTAATGGTGATGGTTTTAAGGGGTTGTTGTACATCTCTGGATCGATGGGGATTTGTAAAAAAAACCTGCCGCAAAATTCGGGAACGTCATGGTTTGTTTAACGTGGAGCACCTGCCCTTCGGCTTAATCCCCACGGCCCCCATGGGCGCGGGATCGAGATACGCTCGATCAACGCGTACGTGCCTAAGCAGCATACTACCAGTCTAAACACGAAGCTTATGTCTCACACTGGTCGGAGCGGAGACTTTCTTAACTCCTGCCGGCTCTGCAGGCCGGCGCCCGAGATGGAAGTTTTACTGCATCTCACACAGCGACATCCGTAGCGCAAAATTCGGGAAAGGGTAGCAAATTTTTTTTTATTGGCTCATTGATCCAGGGGTGTAGAACAACTCCCGAAAGCAATGACATACAATTTTGAAACACCCTGTACAAAATAAAAATAGCAAGCCAGAAAACGTGTTATTTTGATGTCACCAAATGTTAGTAAATAAGAGTTCACCTTTTTTTCCCTCTTGTCCTCGCTAAGAGAATGCACCAAGCATGATAGCGTCGGCATAAAGGTCATTGTCATGACCCGTCGAGGGCCAAGGAAGAGGAACGGAGAAACAGCGGGAGGTCAGGGATTGCAGTAACCTAGCTAGTGACCACCCTCTCATGTCAGACTTTCCTGTATTCATGAACTTGAACGTGACTTCAGAATCTTGGTCGATTCTGACCAACTTACTCCATAGTTTTGTAAAATAAAAATCAATCAGTAATTCTTTATATATCGTGTAAATTCGCATAATATGAATATTAGAGAGTAATTTTAGAGAGTAATGAGTAATTTTATCGTGTGGCTTCTCACTGATAGTTTCAGTTCCATAGAGCTTGCAAAACTTGAAAATTTCCTAACCAATCAGACACGTCACGAGCACCATTCATTATTGTATGATAATCATATTCAAACTTGTGTCTTGTGTTTTAATGAGTGATAATGGGGAAGAAGGTTATCTGTTAATCCTCTATGGGCCCCTGTGACTTTCAGGTAACGCAAGACACGACTAAACTTCTATTCTTCAAAGTTAAATTTTTAATTTAACCAGAATTTATATATTTGCCAAATATTATAATTTAGCTCGTGAAAATGATGAAGTTCTTTACAATTCAATGTTTAGAAATCAGGTTTGATGATGAAAATTGTACTTTTATTATTTTCTAATTACGCTATTGTAAAACTGATCTTCGGATACCACACAAAATTCGAGCTGTACAGGGTTAAAAACATCTCCGATCGGCTTTGATTGACTAAAACTCACTTCGTATTCGATTGATTGACCATTCCTGATCTACATAATATTATATGTAAGATCAAGTTACGACAGTTTTATAAATAAAATACATCTTAACACTTTTGCACCTTCTATTACGTTGAATTTATGAGAATATGGCCAGGCATTTGAGATTGTTCATTCCTCACACGTTTCGAGAATGATTATCGTGAACAACGAGGGGTCGAGTCGGACATTCGCAGGTCAGGATCAGTAGTATTCTGGCAACAATTCGCCACCAATGCCAAACTCGCATTCGCAGAGTTCAACGTGACTGCAGTAAATCGATTACCTAACTTCTGTGTCGCAAAGCGAATACAATGCTGTATTACATTTATTTGATATATGCCCTACTTTTTAATGCAAATAGAAATTGTATAATTTTAGTTTTCACATTTTAATAGTTACATAACTCTTACCCTTCATATCACTATTTTTTTCTATTTTTTGTTTGATTATAATTTAGTATCACCGTCTATCCCCCGTTAATGCGCATTCAATCGTTTTCGTTCAACGACGAGTAGTACAACGGGTAGTAGTGAATTATGTGCATTTTGAAAATTTCTCCATGTGTAAAATAAGGAATTGAATTTTTTTTAAATGTTTCAATGTGCAATTTAATCATTAATTTTGTTTGGAAGCACTTTCTCACTTATTTCGAAAATCTTTGACAAATTTTCTAAGCGTGACTTTTTTTTAAACGGTCTATCGCACACAAACAGATTTGACTGTATGTTCTTAAGTAATATCGATACAAGACTTTTAACCAGTTAACTGTGGCAACTTTTTTTGAGAGTGCGCATCTATCTATTTATTATACGTCAGCCAGGAAGATTGGGCGATGGCGAGTATACACGTCAGTCCCAGCTAGCTGGTTAAATAGCAACTGGTAACTATTGGGTCGTTCGGAAAGTTTATAGCGTTACTTGGGTGATATTCAAACTCGATAAACTTTTGGAAAATAAATACTTTATTCAATGATATATGCACCACTTGTATCGATTACTTTTTGCCATGTATCAAAAAACTTTTCATTTTTCTTAGCAAAGAACCGCTTTAAATGATTTTTGCAAGCCTCCAGACTACTAAATTTTTGATCATTCAAAAAATTTTACATAGACCTAAATAAATAATAATCATATGGTGGTAGGTGCCTGGCGAGTAGGTTGGGTGAGGTAAAATTTCCCAACCGAAATCCAATAGTTTTTATCGGGTTTTCATTGACACATGCGGTCTAGCGATTTCTTGGTGGAAAACAACATTCTTCTTATTGGTCAACTCGGGCCGTTTTTTTTAAATTATTTCCTTTAATTGATCCACTTGGGCGCAATATTTATCAGAATTAAGAGTTTCTTTATTGTTTAAAAGTTCGTAATAAATAATACTCTTCCAGTCCCACCATACAGTGAGCAATACCTTCTTTGAATGCAATGCATCTTTTGGTGTTACTAATGCAGATTCTTCTGCGGATCTCTAAGATCTTTTCTTACAACATTATTGTGAAAACTCCATTTTTCATCTCCTGTAATCATTCACGTTAAAAATTGATAGGTTTTGTTGCGCTTTAACAGAGAGTCACATACAGAGATGCGATCCTTTAAATTCTTCTCCGTTAAATTATGCGGCACCCATACGTCATAACAACTGTTGAATCCAAGTTGCTTAAGATGTTCATATGCGGTACTGCTTGATATTTTCAATATCTCAGCAATGTCCCTAGTTGCGTGCCGCAAGTTATTTTTTAGTAACAACTTTATTTCGTCTTCACCAATAACGGATGGTCGACCGAGCGCTTTGCATCTTCCAAACAAAAATGACCACTTTTGAACTGGGAAAACCATTTTCTAACAGTGCTATCACCAACAGCATCATCTCCGTAAACCGAACATATTTTCCTTTTAGTTTCAACAGCGTTTTTACCTTTATTATAATAATAAAGCATTAAATGTCGGAAATGTACTTTTCTGTTTTCCATATTCCTGCCACTATTATACGCACAAAATGCTAATAAATTTTATTGCCTTTTGTCTTGAATAATGCCTGAAACTATGATTTTTAATGTTATGCTTTTACAAAATAACATTAATAACTAATATTAATAAAAAAAAGCTTTAATTGTGCCATTGTTATAAAACGCTACGAACTTTCCGAACAACCCAATAAATTTCCCACATTACGGATATAGTCGCCATGACACGAAATATATATCATTTCTCCATGACGGATATAGTCGTCAAACACACTTAATTGGTTAAATGCAAAAAGCCATCGGCAGTTGTTAATCATAATCAATTATTCCATGCTGAAATCCAATTGTCCCGATAATACGAATCGTAAAATCGTTAGCGGATTTTATGCTGTCGAGAATCGTTGGAAAAAATGCTGCGGCTACCGAAATGATGATCGTATTTTCATAGTGTTTCAGGGAGAGCAAATAAAATATTCAACGTACTGCCTCTTGCTACTGAATAAAGAGGGTCCGTTTGTTGGTCGTTGTTCAGTGGCAGTTACGCCGCGGTTACGGTTTGATTATTTTCGTGGTAATGCGACTGTGCGTAAATTATTTTAAAATTCTGATCGTGCTTTGTGCAAACATCGGACCTTTGAGCGGAATTTAATGGCAGCAAAACATTTGCATTTCAATGCAAAGAATTCGTGCAAACGCCGAAATTGTGAACTCGAAAGTATGCGTACAGACAAATATGACTATCTGCTGATTGTTGTTGGCAGTTTTAATTTGTTAAATGCTAACTTGTTACATCTTCCGAATTGTCTGATTTACATTTTCTCGAATATTTTTAATTAACTTTTCGCAGTGTTGCATTTATATGAATTACTATGCATATTATGTAACCAAAAAGGTTCGTATGGTTGTTCAGAGGAAGAATTAATCAGTTATAGTAATTAGTAAAAAAACAGGTTAGTAAAAAAGCAGGCATTTATTTAAAGAATTAAATTCGCAACCTATGACATTTTCGAAATGAGGTACTAGATTGTAAATTCCCTTTTCATGGTCGAAATTGATAAGAAATCAATCGCCTTCCATTTCAAGAAATTGTTTATTTTATAAAAGATTTATCTACTGCAAAAAAATGATACTTCTCTACATCTAAGAAATACTTATTTATAAAAAAGTGAGAAGCCGGTATTTTGACGGTTTCCGTAAATCTATTGTTAATAATCAATTTTATCGTCAAAGTGATTGATGTTAAGTGACTGGTAAAAACGGAAAGTTTGTGAAAAAGTAGACACCCTTCTTAGTTTTCAAGCTTATCCAGAAGAATCTGAATTTTTTACAAGATCGAAAGAACAGTCACTCGGGAATACACCTGATCGATATTTCTCCGTGAGAGAACATGGTTAAATATACAATCCATGTCAGATACTGTTGCACAGGTGTCTACAAAGTTGAATCGTCATTAATTATTATTCAGCAAATTGTAACGGAAGTCAGTTCTTCTTACAAAATTCACGTCTGTTTACGAAAAGCTACAAATGATAAATATGGGTAATGCCACTTTAAAATTTGTAGGGTTGAATGATACAACCTTTGGAATTACACGGTTAAATATAGTCACAACATGTGAAGAAAGTAGAAATTTATTAAAATACGTGCATAGTTAATTAAAGGACAATTAGATAAATTATGATAGTACACTAACAATAAGTTCATAGAACAATATAGTTTGTTCATAAAGTTGCAATGAAAATTTAGAGTGCATTAGTTAATTAATGATAAATTTTTTTATGTACGATAACAGAACAGAAGTAAATGTATACGATGATTTGTATAAGTACTATTTTTGCAAATTATGAAACAAAGAATTAGTTATATTTACTTAAATGTTACTCCGCAATGTTCCATTATGAAATAACGTTATATGGTGACATGATTACTCGAACAATGGCTATCATAAAACCTGTTATTTAATTAACTGTTACTTCAGTGAATTCAGATATTAAATATTTCATAACTTAACGCAGCATTGGTTCATTAACGTCAAGGTAGATTAACTGGTGATAGACGATCATCATTTAAAGTAAATGGAATTAAATTTTCTATGAAAGTTTAACGATATTTACATTATACGTGTCAATTTGAAAGAATAAAATTAATAATGCACAATGACAATTTCATTCCAGTGTACCATCATGTAAATCAGGATATTGGCATTTTAAATTAACTGTTACACTTCAATTCGCAAATTAATTATACCCCGTTAACGCCAAACTTTAACACAATTTGTTCCTTTTTCAAATAAATGATTTTCATTGAATCGAAAGGTATTCTATTTCGAAGAGAAATAGTCTTGTCCCTCGCTATGAACCAATGGATGTAGACTATTGTGGGCATGCTATTAAAAGCTCAAATTCGCAATCACTGCTCTCCAATACAAATTCCCTACCACATCTGCCAAATGTGTCCTGTATTACAACCCGAGCCAAAAATGTCAGCCCAAAATCCTTCTAAATTACCAAATAACTTAGGATATTTATGCTGAATATGGAAAAATATGTTACATATAAAATAATGCAAATTTTAATTCCCCAATCGCCCTAAACTTGTTCACTTTTGCCAGTTTCGCCTAATTTGGGATCAATTTAAGCTTCATACAGCCCAAAATAATCCTCAGCATTCTTATTTAGAAAATTAATCTAACAATAAGCCCAATATTAAGCCATACATTCTATAATGAGGAGTTTTAGAATTGGATTGGAATTGGAGTAGAATGATCTAGGCCCCAAAAAATTCTCAATATCCTAAAAATTAATTTGATTTTAGGAGATTTAGAATTTATATGGAATAAAATGATAATTTAATTCCTACTTGCTCCTGAAAGACCTATTTTGAGAATATGAGTCAACAGACTTGGAACTTCTGAAATATTTTTAGGGGATGTCAGATTAAATTGGAATAAAAATTTTACCTGATCAGTCCTCCAAGTCTACGGTCGTTTACGGCAGACAGGGGCCGGCTTATAAGCCGTCGAAAAAAGGAAAATCCATTGTCTAAGTGGCCGGTTCACCTTAACTTTTTCCCTACGGCGAGCTTGCGACAAAATATGATCGCTGTGAACGAAGCTCATTACTGACTAGTCAACTAGTATATTTAGTAATATTATTTTATTTTCTAAAATATAAAAATATATAATCATAACTTATATTTTAAAATAAGCTCTTCGTACCCGAGCGCTCACTTTTCGAGAGCGTATATATTATACGCTCTTCGTATATGAATGTTCATTCTTTGAGGGCGTATATATACGCCCTTCGGAGCGAAAGGGTTAAGGCGGCTGAACCTTCAGGGGTCTCGCAAATTGTGCAAAATCTGTTAAATTAAAAATATCGATGAGACTCGCCGCGATCAAATAGTTCCTATAATGTTAATATTACATTAAGTTATACGATATATCAAAAATATCAAAAACTATACGATATATCACTGATCAATTTTTATTTCGACAACTTAATTCCGACTTATTGTGGAAATAGTCTCAAAAGAAATCGTATATCAGAGGGTTAATGACGATACTTAAAAATATTCATTACATCCACTACTTCGATCCAACGTACACTACATCAATAAAAATGTACAATTGTTATATAAAACTATATTCATAAAAATGGTACACCTATTCATCCAGAATATTTCGCCTTTCCATTCGGAGAAGGAATAATGCAAGCTATGCCAAAAAAGTTTTCAGAAACTCTGTCTCAGGAACTACCCTTTAAAACCCGCGGCGTATTTTCGTCCAATTAATCGTTCCGGGGTGAACGGGCGACGGAACTTTAGCCAAAAACGGAGGAATGACCGGGAGCTGTGTAATCTGACTTAAGGCTACAGGATTTTCTCAATTTTTTTCTTCCTCTCTTCCGAGCTTTCCCTCTTCGCACGATCTATCCCCCGAGTCTGGATTAAAAGTACGGAACCACGGCGCAAAAACAAACGAGACCGAGAGAGGGTTAATCCCTTAGATGTAATTACTACACGGTATTCTACCGTTGTAAGTGTTTCCCCTTCGTAGGGTCTAGAGTTAAATAGTTGCGTCGCCATTTCTTGACATTTGATAACATCGGTTCTTTGTTTCGTCGTCTAAACACTCGATAATTGGTATTTCCCATGGTTTTTCTGATTGTGCCAGCTTTTTGCTACGATAAGAGACCATTGCTTTACTTTGATACTTCAAGTTCCATTTCTTCTTTCTTCTTCTTCTTTCGGGAGTTTCACTATGTGTCGAATGCGACTTCTCATAGATGCGACTTTTGGTGTTATATTTTGTTAAATTTGTTTATTTCCTTGAGGAACTTTATAGTGTACTTTATGTGGTTCTGGGTTATGAGGGCTCTTTCTGGTTTTATGCCATATTTCCGTCTCTGGCATTCTGTTCTAGTCGACGTAACACGTGGTCCATTATAAAGATTTCATTGCAGGACTAGCGGCAATAAGGTTGATCGGTTTTTTTGCTAGGTGTTCATGTGTGAACATTGTATGACTCGATTGTTGACACGTGAACCGTAAGAGAATGCTAATTTTGTAATTAATCAATGGCGCCACCCTTGATCGTTTGTCACGGACAATTTATAGATTAATCATCACTTTCTCATGGTTTTTCCTCGAGAGCAAGTAAGTATAAGCACCGTATGAGCACTTGACGTTGTGTCAGAAGCAGTTAGTAGTTTGTGTTAAACAAAATCGAAAAACTGCATATTATTTTGCAGCCAGTTGAGAAAATGCGTGCACAAAGAGTGTCAAACCGAAAGCAACGCGAGACTGATCTTAGTTGAGACGATATGGAATTTTTTTTGTTATTTCAGTTCTAGATGAGACTTGGTTGATAGCAATTTTGTTTACAGGCAAAAATTGTGTTATCTCGTAGTATTTACAACAACCAAATGCTTTGTCGAGTATTTGACGTTGCAGTGACGTTTCTATAAATTACATAAACAACTATTTTCCGTCTCGGAATTCCTCGTTTTTTCAAAATACTTATATAATACTTATTTAAATATAATAGATTTAACACCAGTCGTTTTGTGATAAATACATATTTATATTATTCTCGAAAAAGTGAAATTAATGTTAAAGTTCTACTCACAGTTATGACATTGTGATTTAATATTGGTGGTACCGAAAAGTAATCAAAATTTCTTTTTGCTGACGAAAAACATGTATTTATTAAAGAAATTGTAAATATTAATGAACAAAATAATTTCGATAATTTTCTAACACTTTTTGCTAGCGTAAAAGTAGTTGTTCGATTCCCTTTTTAAAAAAGTCCTCTGGTTTTTTCTTGAAAAGCGTTTCCAATTCCATTTTCACTTCTTCAATTTTGATTACTTTTCGGTACCCCTAATATATTGCGTTAAGGTCTTTCAAGGATTCTGATGCCTTTTTATATTTGATCCTTTTTACATATAGATCTCGGAATAAAGAACTATCGACGAATATTCCTTTTACACCTTTCTCGCTTGGCTTCGACTTTTGTAGTTTAAATTCACTTCGTATATTCTCCCGAATATCAAATATCAAAAGGGGAAGCACACCATAGCCAGTCTTTGCATAGATGTATTTACGGAAACCGTACAAGACGGCATTGTGAAAGTATTTTAATGAAAAACTGTTTACTTAAATATATTGATTATTTATTGATCGAAATTATAAATGATAAATAATGCTGTTAAATATATGAGATCATTATAAAGTTCTATATCAGAAAAAGTATTAATGCAAAAACGTGTCACACTGAATATTGTTAGTATAAACTCGACATGACTTCAAGGGGAAATTAAAAGTTGATACTTCCAGTAAATAGGTACAGAAGACGAATAACTCAGTAATTCACATAATGAGGAAACTTAAATATGAAAATACAACAAATCACCAGTGTAACAACTTTGACAGCAGAATATTTTATTTTATTGGGAAGTTTATTTATCTTTTTACTTTTATTTTTACTGAATTTCCGGAAAAAGAAAAATCACGGGAATAATGATGTCGATTATTTCTCATATCAAATGGCTTTAGTCATAGCTAAATAAGTAAATGTCTTATTTTGGTAAAAAGAACATATTTACTTTCAATATAGTCAAAATGAGTTTTTACCACACCTTCCAAATTCCTTTTCAACTTTCTAAACTCGTATCCCTAGTTACGATTGCACAATTACAATTTCACAGAAGATTGCAAAAAAAAAGACATAAATAAACGATACATGAAACGTATCGTATCGTTGAATTCCTTATGGCTCAATTCCTTCAACATTCATTCAACAGCTGCATCATATAGAAAAGCAATCAAATACTATTTATACGATTGGTCGGGCAAGCAAACAATCACGGATTTTGTAGGACAGATCCCAATGCCAATTGTAACGAATGGCGATACTAGGTTCTGAAAGATCGAAGAGACACGATCCGCAATAAATGTCAGTGCTATTGGATGATAATTGGTATTGAAAATCGTTGTGGCAGTTTTCTCGTTCCAATTGCAAGCCATGTCGCAAAAAAAGCTTATGATATTTGAACAGAATGAAAGAATAGATGTAAATACCATGCTCGAAAGAATAGTTTTCTACGTACATAAAAGATAAGACGATTAAGAACCAATCAATAGGGCGTCTTTTGTTCGTGGTAATTGTTCATTTGTTCCTCTTGATAAATATCCAAGTCACGTTGTTTCTTGAATATGCTGAAATTGTTTCTATAATTCTATCTTTCTTTTTTATGGATTTGCTTTATCTTCGTCTAACTCTCATTTTCATCAGGTAAAAAAATAACCACAGATAGATCACAATTAAAATTATTGAAGCAGGATAAAGATAAAGCAAACATAAAGTCTTGATCGTAATGATTCAAACTCATGATCCATTATCACTCAATATCTTACTCAAAACAACTCATTATCTTAATAAATGAAGTCCATTAACTTCATGACTGAATACCTGATCATGGAGAAAATAAAATATTAGACACTTTTCTTAGCGTTAGAACTACCGGCGTAAAATTTAACATATTGAAATATAATATATTGAATAAGGGCTCTGGAGCAAATGGAACCAAGAGGGGAAAAAGGTGATTGATTTAATTATTTATGCTTTATAACATATGTTTTGGCAATTTTTCTAAAAATTTAAAAGACTGGATAATATAGTTTTTTCAAAAGAGAAAAAAAAGAATACAAAAGGTTAATGTCTTAAAATGTGCATGTTTCTTACGTAAATAATAAACTTATGTTACATGAAATCATATAGTTATGAGTCGATCGCGCACGCGTTATCCTTTCGGACATAATTAAATATAAGACAATTTATAGAAAAAGTGATCACGTTTATTAAGAGAACACGTCCGTCAACGAGGACCACCGACCGTAGAATCTCATCTCTTTATTTATTACAAACAATTGCCAAGTCTTGTTTCCCAGTAACATTTAATCTACTGGGTGCTTCGCAACAATATTATGTAGAATACACTTTTCAAATATATCATTCGTCGAAACATTTGCCAGTTTACAACGAATTATTACGAAATTATTACCCATATTAAAACGCAAACAATAATGATATTAATTAAAATAATAATGACTGTAATACTTATAATGAAACCAATCGTAGTAATGACAGTAGAAGTATTGGAAAATGATTATTGTTACAAAGGGAATAATGGAATGTAATGTAATAAGACCTTCCACCCCTCGTAAGACGAAGACGAACAGGGCTAATTTTCTTGTCAGTTTCCGGTGTCCATGAATTAATACGAAACGCAAATGGTACTTTACTTTCCTTTCATTCCACACAAAAGCGACAGTCAAATAAGACAAACTTAATTACAGTAAACTGATCTTGTACAGGAAGTCATTGCTTATAATAAAAACCGTTTGATGTCGGTGAAAATGGAAGGTAATTTTTTCAATAAAATATATTAAATTACTAGACTGACATTATTCAATAATTGTAGCAAAACATCTTCTTACGACCACCGTTTACGTGTGAGTGAGTGAATCGCCGAGTGCTACCCGAACGATTGCTTCCGGTGGTGATAACTCAGTGGAAGATGTTTCGTGTGAGGAAATGTTATTATTTTGGGTAAACTAAACTTGGTTATTATTTGACTGTACAATATATACAAGTGAAAGTGTGTGTTACAAGTTGAATATTTCGTTGAGAAGTCGACTCGTCGATTGCGCGGGATAATCGGAACGCGGGTGAAATTGCGTGTAAGAACTTGTTCCGATTTTTGAGAGAAAATCCTTGTTTGTCGCGGAGCTTGTATTTTTAAAGCTTCGGATTTCCCTCTCCTAACATCCTTGGGGATGTCTTCGTTAGAGGAGGGCCTCGACCCAACCACTCATAGGCATGTAGGTGGAACTTTGATTTTGTTAAGACTCCACCCATCCACCGGTAACAATTTTGGGGGCTGGTAGGGTGGAAGTCGAATGCTCTATGAGTGATTAGGCCAGGTAATAAAGCCGAGCGCTGATTCTTGGGACTTTTATGGTGCACAGCTGTTGAGGACCTGGAAGGTACGAAATTTGCAAGGCCCAGATGTTTTTAAACTCACGGTAGAGTGTTCCGCTAAACACGTGGGCCCTTTTCTTCACCTTCCAGAAAAACGGTGAAGCTAGTAATTAAAAGGTCTGAAATTGTGAATATTGAAGGACAGCTGTGCACGTTGTCCGCATCGTAAAGTTGCCGGTTCTAATCTTAAATACCGTTGCTTGCGACGGAACATCCCGCCCGCCTTGAACGGTCACGTTTCAACAATACAGTTTCTTAGCTAATAAATGACTAATAGATCCACAAATTATAAGTATCTGATACAGGAGTTAATTAGAACTTACGCTATTAACTAAAGAAATCTACGATACCGTACATGTATCGAATTTGGCTAGTTTTTAGCGCGTTTGGTTTAACTGTCATAAAGTGGCAGAGAAGTATTCAATTGGTTTTGTCGGTAGGGTACAGAACCCCTTACCGATCTAGCGTAAGTTCTGTACATAGTAAATCATTCAAGTTCACATTTGGAGAACTGGATAGTGTGGATACAAGGAATCGTTAGGTTCTGTGGATCGTAATGTAGGATTTGATTGCTTCATCTCAAATCGCAATATTTAGCCGTAATACGTTTATATTAGCTTATATCTGTAGAGTATATACGACCCCTTTTCGTAAGGGTGCTACGCTGTTCTTTCTCTTTTCCGTGTGTTCTCGAATAATTATATGTAGCTTGTGGCCCCAGGTGGGCCTAGAGATTGCAGTGTAGTTATTAGCGATTTTTTAAGGATCGCGATTGTTTCACGTTTGATATCTAGCGGTTTGTACCTTACGTTTACGAGTTTCGCAATTATTTGTTAGCTATGTAAGTAAACAATAGTAATAGTTTGCTCTGTAGTGTTATGTTCGATTAATTGTTAGTCTTACGGAAGACCTATCTATAGATACGAGATAGAAGGATAAGCTAACAAGATATAAAGTATGAGTAACAAGATATTATAAGATATAGAAAGCTGAATTATGTAGTAAAGAAGTTTACTAATAAGTTTCGCGTACGTTTGCCGCGTAGAATGTATGTACGTTAGTTCGTCGTAAGTATGCGAGTCGTCGCATTATTCTATATCTATTCGTACGGTCCCGAATGGACCCAGAGCAACTGTGTTTGAAAACGAGATGTTACGGACCTTAACGATTACGTTATCTAGTATTTCGTACGTTTAAGAATTAAGTTTGCGTTTTTATATTAGGGTATTTTTACAGTACAGTCTTAAACGTTTAAGTAAATGATAGTAGTGATAGTAGTTTATCCGAGTATTACAATTAGTATTGCGTTGTCTTAATTATGACGTTACGCTAGAAACATAAATCTATACCCTAATTATATTCGCAAGCCACCGAAGTGTGGCGATTTGGGTGTTAGCAGGTGGTAGGTATCTCTAAACCGCTTCTTCACCTTGTAAAACTGTCCACAGTAACCGGTCCTAACGTCCCTTAATACGCGGTCAGTCGTTACGCGCGTAGTTGCTACGGTTGTCGTTAACACAATAGAATGTGTCCTTACTCGCAATTTTTTAGTAAATCCGTCCACCTGTATCGTGGGTTTTACTAATATTGCCTCGTTTACCGTTGCTCTTTTCCGTTTAGCGGTTGCGTTTAGGCTTGTTCGACGTTTTATCGCGAAGCTGGTACCCGTGTTCCCTTCGCGGCGCGGCAGGTAGAAATTATCGTTACCTTTTTCTACGCTAGTCCTATGCCTTAACGTTCTGTATATGTTTGGACTGTTTACGCGTTTCAGTCTTGCTTTCGCGATTGTATTGAACGTGTTTCTTGACGCGCGGATTTTTCTACACGCGGTTTTATAGGAGTCGTCCCAGAGTTGCCTTCCTTCGTTGAAGGGCAATTTCACTGCTCGTGGGCTCGATTGATCACGATGTGGAATGTAACGAGAACGTTTTCCATAACGTTTTTTAATGTGTAAGCGCGGTTTAGAAATACGTGTCCTTAGTTTTTCGAACATCTGTATTCGATTATCTCGTTTCGCGGGCTCTAAGTAACCATGAGGCTTACTCGACAATGTCAGGTAGCCGCCTACCTGGCCCCAAGGTAACCGACGCGTTTCTGTGTTTCGTACCGTGTTACGGACAGGTAAATGATTAGGAAGTCGAATTCTTCCCGTATTGAATTTAAGTAGCTTGCGGTTGCTACACCCTCCTGGCAGCGCTTCTACGTTCGCTGGCTTGTGCATTTCTAAGTTTGCAATGTTTGTTCCCTCAGATAGGGTTACGTCTTTCGCGTTAAAGTTCATCGGTATTTTTTCCGTAATACCCGTTGAATCTATAGATTCGGCCTGAGAAAGGGATTGGCTGCTACGGCCTTTGACGCTATTCTCTGCGTGATTCCTACCATCGCTTGCGTAATTTCTGAACGTTTCGTTATGTATTAAAACCTTACAAAGTTGTGATTCTTTGTTTCGGTCTAATAATTGTATGCAAGAAATTGACGGTGTTGTTTTCCGTGTTTCGATCGCGGTCAGTTCTACCGCCGTTGTTCTCGGCCCGTCCTCAGGTACCACCGATCCCGGTTCTTCGGGCGAATCCTCGATCGGCTTACCTGAGGGTACCTTCTCGAAGCGTTTTCTAACCTTGTCCCACGCGGTAAAATAATTATCCGTCGCGTTAAAGGGTTCGATTACTGTGGCTGCTTTACCGGTGAGAAGCGATTTTAACAATAAAAATTTCTGCTCTGTTTGTATTTTCTCGTTTTCGTGTACTAACGAGACAAATGAGTTATAAAAAGCCTGCCATTCTAAAATATTACCGTCAAATGGTTCGATTTCGATTTTTATCGCGATGTTACCATCAAAATCCTCAATTCTGACTTGAGCATCAATCGATTGTGACCTTTCATTGCAATCGTTTCCACAAGAACAAGAGGATGAAGAGTTTGGTTTTTCTGTTGAAATTGGGCGTTTTGCTTCTAATAATCTGTAGATCAAGCTATGACTTTCCAAATCTAGCGTTTCGAATTGATCTCTCTCCTTCTCGTGGTCAGTTGTCTTGTCGCTACTTTCTATTTTGAATTGTACTTCCTCGAATTCTTCGCGTAATTCGTTTAATCTATATCTACGCGCTATTAGCTCGCTTGCAATAGGATTTTCGTTTCCCGTTAAAAATTTGTGAATGCGTGTACACTGTCCTATGATATTGGCACGGGTTCTAATTAGAGTTCGGAGATCGGCTGCCATTTTCTTACTCGTGATCGCGACTCAACGGAGAGCGGAAAAACTAGGAAAGGCGAATCAATACGCTTACTTCAGTGGTAACTGATGCCCTTCTGGTGTCTCCTCGAGGCGGATGCTGTGGTAGGCCGGTCCTTCCGATGCGTGATTGCAGTCCGTCGTTTCTTCAGACGTCTGCTCGAACGAGTCCTCGAAGATGCTGCGTCTGCTCTGGTTGCCGACGAAGACCTCGAAGGATGCTGTGCTTAGCCGTCTCTTTCAGCTAAGTTCCTCGGGATGGTGCAGCCGTGTTTTGAAGGCTGGCTGGTTGATCAAACAAGTCGTTGCTTCTGCTTCTTGATACCGATGTCGATCGCGTCCGTGCTGTCGGTTGTAAGTCGGCAGCCCCGTGGATCGTCGGTGTTTCTTTTTCACTTGCACTTTGCACGTCAGTTCTTTGTTCCTCACCACGAAACACTTATCCGGCTCGAAGGACCAATCTTACGACCACCGTTTACGTGTGAGTGAGTGAATCGCCGAGTGCTACCCGAACGATTGCTTCCGGTGGTGATAACTCAGTGGAAGATGTTTCGTGTGAGGAAATGTTATTATTTTGGGTAAACTAAACTTGGTTATTATTTGACTGTACAATATATACAAGTGAAAGTGTGTGTTACAAGTTGAATATTTCGTTGAGAAGTCGACTCGTCGATTGCGCGGGATAATCGGAACGCGGGTGAAATTGCGTGTAAGAACTTGTTCCGATTTTTGAGAGAAAATCCTTGTTTGTCGCGGAGCTTGTATTTTTAAAGCTTCGGATTTCCCTCTCCTAACATCCTTGGGGATGTCTTCGTTAGAGGAGGGCCTCGACCCAACCACTCATAGGCATGTAGGTGGAACTTTGATTTTGTTAAGACTCCACCCATCCACCGGTAACAATTTTGGGGGCTGGTAGGGTGGAAGTCGAATGCTCTATGAGTGATTAGGCCAGGTAATAAAGCCGAGCGCTGATTCTTGGGACTTTTATGGTGCACAGCTGTTGAGGACCTGGAAGGTACGAAATTTGCAAGGCCCAGATGTTTTTAAACTCACGGTAGAGTGTTCCGCTAAACACGTGGGCCCTTTTCTTCACCTTCCAGAAAAACGGTGAAGCTAGTAATTAAAAGGTCTGAAATTGTGAATATTGAAGGACAGCTGTGCACGTTGTCCGCATCGTAAAGTTGCCGGTTCTAATCTTAAATACCGTTGCTTGCGACGGAACACATCTGAAATTAAAAATTCTTTTTCTTTTTATTCGACATGGAATCAAACCTTATCCAATTGTACTACCAGATACATAATATATACGTTATGCTCTAGTTAAATGAAGAATCAGAATATTCTACAGAAACACTGTAGATATTAGGACCCAATATGTTACAGAGCACGACACATATTAGCATCTTTGTAGAACGACCCTTATAATTGCTCTTATAGTCTAATTTTCCACTGCAAAATTTCTACACAGTTTGTTTTGTAAGCAATATGTTAGAAATAGAATCACGAACTTTCGACCGATCCACTCTAAAATTTCAATTTCAAATACTACCTTTTGAGATAATGTCAATGGAGATTGAAAATTTTCTCTTTTTCACGGAAGATTTTGTCACAACATATAAACCTCCTGCGACATAGCATCCTGGCGGAGTTTCGCCTACAGAATGAAAATTTTTTTTTTTCGTGTGCGGCCGTTAAAATTCCGATAAGAGAACACAAAATAAATACGTTTGTGCATATTTCTATACCACGATGTGCACAGATGTCAGATGTTAAATTGATTTATCAGACAATAGTGCTTTTTTTTGATGGCCCTAGATGAGAGATATATTCGAGTCTCTGATTTTGATTAAAACTGGCTAACGTATTTCTCGTATGTAATGAACCGTCGCCATTGTTAAATACCTGATAGTCTCGACGGAAATTAGATTCGACGTAATGCGAGTTTGGTGTACCGACGTAAATTACATTCGACTTTGCGTGAAGTCTGACATTCCTGTTGCAGATGGAATTCGTTGTCAATTATGTAAATTTTAAACGAAGTGAAGCTCTGAAGAATCAATAACGGTCAAAAACGAAGTTGAAGTTTATGGACATGTATTGTTACCATTGACATTGAATTGCATTTATCAAAAGATATACGTCCATTTTTATCATAGCCCTTTCATTATTTTGTATTTTTTAAGCTACATTTTTGTACTACATTATTATATTTTATTATGTACTGCTCCATTTTTTTTGTATCCATTACATGGATGCGATCTATTTTCCTCGCTTTGTCATTTTTAATATCGTTTGATTATTATCCAAAAAAAACTCTCAGTCGAGAGTTATATGGTTTACACTGTAATGTACATTAAGTGTAGGTAATTAGATGCGAAGATTACACTTTTTAAGGAAACTAAATATTTTAAGGTAGATTCAGTGCTCATGTTCAGTGGTGGGTAGAATTTGTATTTACTATTACTATTTAACAATTCTATTCTTTCTTTATTATAAAATTCACACTGCCAAATAATGTGATTTAAATCTTCTTTCTCACAATTACACTTGCATTTTGCCTCTTTTATTATGCCAATACTTTCTAGACAGGCAGCCAGATTGTAATGATCAGACCTACAGCGATTAATTGTGACAATGAATTCTCGTGAAAGGACTTTGTCTGCAAACTATGGTTTATTGGTATTTAATATCCTTTTCGCTGTCTAATAAGTAAATAAAAAATAAGAAAAATTCTAATATTTTATATTACATTAAAAGAAAGTATAACAATCTTAAAAATGTGAAATTATTGTTTATCAACATCGAAATACTTCAAATTTGGTCAAACTTTTGTAGAATTTGAAAACATGGTTTTAAGTGTCATTCCTTTGTAATATGATGGAAATAATTATTTATGAGATTTTTATAAGTTAGATACCTCGATAATTTCCGTGAATAAAGGTAAATCAGAGGTTTCTCTGAGAAACCTGGCGACCCTATTTCGGCAAAAGAATTGGTAGAAAGAACGTGTAATAACCTCCTAGCTCTGGGACAAAAGAACACGGTATAGGGCGAAATCAATAAGAAACAAACAAAGAGACGAGTGAACCTTTCTAACGTAGAAAGAACTATAATAAAGCGCTGTAAGAAAGGAGTCATTTACTAAACCAGAAAGGTAAAAGGAAAAGAAAATTACTCGAGAAAGTCTCTTCGTATTGGAGTAATACTTTCCACCTGAAATAAAAGGAATTACTGAAAAATCTATGCTCACCCACTCAGATTTAATAATACGTCATGTAATACCGTTTTCTTTCTTATACAAATTTAATCACAGAAGATGTTTTCATTTTAACCGCAACACAGACTTCGCATTATTGACAATGAAAAATCTGTAGGAAGTTTATTCCGTCGTACACAATGCGCAGTTATTAAAAGCCCATAGTTAGCATTTAATAACGTTGAAATGTAATAACGTTTTTCATAAATGCCGAGTATTTGCAATAAGATCCATCCGCAATAGCAGACATCTCTCGGCAAAATAATTAGTTACAATACATTTTCAATGGGCGCGATCAATCGCTCTGAGACAGCATTATCTATTGTCAGCCTATAATATTATGCGTGAATTGATATTTAATTACAAATACTAACACATTATTATGTCTACAAATATTTAAATAGAATGAACATTGTAATGCTGTTCATTTATTTAATATCGACTATTTATTGAATGTACCGATGCAACATGTTAAAAACAATGTTCAGCAAGAAAAGATGCTTGCTGCCGATTGTACATCTAATTTTTCTACTGCTAATTAGTACATTTTGTTATATATTCCTCCGTTTTTTTTGTATCCATTACATTGGCGTTCTGTTTTCCTCGCTTTGCCATTTTTGCTATCCTTTTCGCTGTCCAACAAGTAAATAAAGAATAAGAGACATTCTGGCATTTTATATTACATCAAAAGAAAGTATAACAACCTTAATTTGTAATTATTATTTATTAACGTCGAAAAACTTCACGCTTGCTCAAAGTTTTATAGAAATTGAAAGCATGGTTGTGAGTGTCATTCTTTTGTAATATCATGAAAGTAATTATTTAGGAGATTTTTAATAAATTTAGTTGAGGCTAAGTATAATATAACCTGCAAAATAATTTTGGTGGAACATTCGATTTAATGGATTTCTGTGTAAAAAATAAAATAGTTTGCTGTATGTTTGCCTCGTAAAAAAATTGAAAGAGTGGTAACGTGTTACAAGGCAACAATTAATAGCGTCCAACACTGTAAGAGTGCTTTTGTCGAGATCAATGGATTGAAGAAGGAAACAGTTGATCCTTTGGTATTATCTTTTTCTTCAAGTAGTTTCTTGATGGCGTGAGTTACAGTACTGTAAGAAAATCTTTTAAGTTCAGTTGCAAACTAATATCTGTGCAAACCTGATCCGCGTCTTTTCACTTCGGAATTCCAGATTACTCGAAGTCCCAATGGGATAAGAGACGATTTTGCGGATGAAGAAACCTAAGCAAATAAGTTTAGCGATTATTCACGCTGTAATAATAGCATTTACACTATATAAAAATTTTATAAACACTTAATATACAGTTATGAAAGTACATAAATGGTATACAAGTATCAAGATAAATATTATAATAAACACTGGTTTTGATTAAACTTCTTTTCACATCATACATTTAGAAAACACTGACTTTTCGTATAAAGAAAAATCTTGAAGTTTAAAAATAATTAAGAATAATAATGCAGTAAATTTTTGATAGTACAAATTTCCACCGATCCAGTGGCCTCTTTACAATCTATTAACAAATTGATTATTGTATTTAATATTACAACGAATATGATACATCTGCTTAAGTACTACGAGACATGAAACATTCATGTCCAACAGATACCGTAGGATTTAGTATCGTTGAGCCCCCTTCCCGTACAATAATGAGTGACACTCGTGATGCGATAAATGGGATAGGATATTTTCAAATTTTTCAAAACTTATCAAGTGAGAAATATCAATAAGATATGACACGATGAAATTATTTCTATAACATTAACCCTGCTATTCTACTCATGTCTCTCTCACATACATATTCCTTCCAGACTTAGAGAGCCGGCGACTAAAACTTTACATTTTGAGAACCATGAAATACACAAACAGTTAGACATAAATGTTAAATACATTGAATGTCAAAAACTATTAGAAACACAGTATCTGTTAAAATATAATTTCGATTTCGGTTTCATATAGACCCGAGCAGAACAGTAGGGTTAATATTGCGCTAAATTATAACACATATTAACCCCTTGCGTACATTTGACCACTAAATTTCGTCATGCACTTGCTTCGTTTATATTGTTTCTTTTATATATTTAAATTCGCTTTACAATACTAATTACTAATCTATGTACATCATATTGCTCAAATAAATGAATTCTCACACAAAGTCTACTGCCTTTACATACTGCTGCACGCATCAGCAAATTAAATTCGTTTCAAATGCAAGAATTTTTTCAAATAAATTAGTACCCAAGGGGTTAAGAACGCCTGATCAATTTTTACTTTAGCAATTTAATTCAGAATTTTTATAGAGTCAATCACAAAAGAAATCGTACAGCAAGGAATTAACAAACGCTCTATTAACTTCTATTATTTAATCCTACAGTTCATTTTTGGGCCTTGTGATCGATTTCTACCCAGTAGAGCTCGTAATTCCATATAAATAT
Organism: Cerceris rybyensis; assembly: GCA_910591515.1. Classification (NCBI taxonomy): domain Eukaryota; kingdom Metazoa; phylum Arthropoda; class Insecta; order Hymenoptera; family Crabronidae; genus Cerceris; species Cerceris rybyensis. Next base: position 14,756,020 of record OU342795.1, read on the forward strand.
GTATTCGAGTGTCCATTCGTATCGCATTAGAAACTATCATACCCAATACGCCGAACCAAGCGCAGAGATTAGTTCGATTAACCGTATTTACTACCTAGATCATCAGCACTCTAATTACCCTCCGTACGATTATCGAAATTTCGCCAAACACGAGTGCCGACCGTCACAGCAATTATAGTAACACAGAGACTGCCAACTAGATTCGGCCAACCGAGAGTAAAGCTCGATCTCTAATTTTACAGAGGCGATATGGCGCACGGATCTGGACTGGGTTGTCATCCACCGTGATCGTCTGGTGGTACTCAGCTTCATGAATCCAAATGTAAATCTCAGCACGTTGACTGGCTTTATAACACCACAACCATACGTTACTTTGCCACCGGATGAAGAAAATGAAGAAGAACTGAATGGAATTACCACCGTTACTTCTGGAGTAACTGGTACCATCGATGAATCTGTGGAGAACCGAGTCAAAGGGGAAACAACGACAAAATTGTCTACTATGTTTCGACCTGTCAGCACCGGGTTACCTCCTCCTGAAGGACTTCTGAACAGTACAAATACCGGAATGAATTCTACTGCAAATTCGAGTACAATTACGATAGGTACTACGCAAGAAACTACTACAACGACATCCAAAACAACGTCGAGCACGGCAATAAGTAGCACGATGAAATATAGTACTACGCCTGGTATAATTAAACGACCGACTACGAAGACAATCGTTAGGAGTAACAATTCGAAAAGTAGATCGAAAGTTAGGAATGTTGGTAGAGCTGCAACGACCATAAGACCGGTTAAGAATTCATTCGGCGGAAATATGACAGCACAAAGTATGTCACTGACGATGAACAGTCTGGCTGATTTGGATCATCCGGAGAAGTTGGATTTGGAGCTTCAATCTAGTAAGAATTTTTTGTATTTTTTTTTATTATTACTTTTGTATTTTTATTGGGTCCTTGGAATTCATGATTTTATATTTTATTGTATTTGTGGTTTCAATGTCGATCGTTTAAAATTAGTATTATTATGAACTGTGATATTGTTTGCTTTTATCTATTAAATCCGGTCTTTTACGGTTGTTGAAAACGCTCTACTTTCTTTGCGTTGCATTTTAATGGAACGGAAGGAAATGTTATCAGTTACTGCGATAAGCGTATTCACTGTAACGTATTTTAAAAAATAATATAATTCTTTTAAATATTTAACGACAATCATGTAACACATTATGTTACGTTATAAAGAATCTAAATCTAGAAGAAGTTAATACGTTCACGGACAGTCAAAATTTCAGTGAGCTGCATACATAGACAGGCAATTTTTTTTTTAACTACTTGTACTATCCGAAATCTCATTAGACATATATTGTAAGAGTAGTCAGAATCTCATATTTTAACCGTTATATACAATGAATGCTATAGTACAGTCCGGCAACTGAAAGATGGCTAGTGAATGCCGCAACCTCTCGTTTTCAACCGCCTAATCCACAATTTGGTTTTTGGAATTCTCAAAACTAGCGTTCTAAAGTAAACGATTATGCGGAGTGTTTATTTTAAGAAACTGGGTTTGAGAATTCCAGAAAAAAAATGGTAGGAATAGGTGTTTGACAACGAGAAGTTCCATCGCTCCCTAGCCATCTTTTCGTTGTCACACTGTATCTACGATGATATATGTAGATCAAATTGATTAAATGAATAAAAATTGGCTTTAAAATTTGAATGCTATGGCATTCATGTCATTTTGCATCAGTATGAAAATGAATGCTGTAGCATTTACGTCCGCAAACGTGTTAAAACGTTGAACGCCACGGGGGTCATCAATGACCGGAGCCGTTGAAATCAATGAAATTTCACGTGACTTTCAAATAGTAATATTTCCTAATTTTTTAGGTCATTCAATATTTAAATATTGGCATTAAAAAGTTAAAGTCCTGATGGTAATATATCTACCTGCGCCTTTAAGATTTCTGCTTTGTGAACATGTGATTTTAGTAGAAAAGTTTCACTTCAGTTCACATGATGAAACTAGGGGTTTCGGTGGCGTTCAAAGTGTTAAAGTTTAAAGTAGTTTATACCATACGTTTGCAGTGATCTAAATTTAAGAGAAATATTCATTATTTAAAACAGTAACCTGTTATGCAATGTTCCATAAGTAGCAACAATCATTTACACCTTATCGAATTTTATTTAACTCAGTTTCATATTTGCTATCGGAGAAAAAACGGATTAAGGAACGAGAGTTTTATACGGATAATTTCTTTTTTTGTAGCTGAATCTTATGGCCCGATCACTCTGGAATATTTAAATTATGCAGCTGCTCTTGGCGTATATTCCGTGAGATATCCAGCTGTCTTCTGGTCATGCAATAAAGCACTGGGCACGATTTTCAGTCTTCAATTAGTCATAAATTCTGCTCAGAGCTTATTGGCATACGCTGGAATGTCTGTACTTTATAAGGTAAGTACTTTCGGTCACTTTTCGTGCTTATAATATTTCATTGCATATTTAATAGTTTTATATTAATGTTAGTTATAATTGACTCTTTTCTAATACAAGATTAATTAATGGACATAAAGTTGTAACAAGTAAAGGAAATTCAAATATTTGTACGTAGTAATTTGAATCTCAATTTATAAATTCCGAATTACATGATATAAAGATAAAAAAGATAAGTGTGGTATAGCTAACTAAAAAATTTCAATCTAATTAATGATTACATTTATCCCTCGCTGTGCATTGTACTTTCTTTACACGACTTCGCTTTTACACGGTTTTTAAAATAATTAAAAAAAAATATATATTATTATGAAATTACTTTCATTTTTCATTGAAATAAATATCTAAATTATGCACATTTTCATTTGTTTTTGATTTACACAGTTTTAGGTATCAAAACTCACAGTGTTCTAATGATCTTATACTCCGTGTAAATCAGAGGATGGATGTATTATTAAATCTATATTTTTTTTTATTAAATCCATAATGCATTTTCATGAATTAAATTTGATATATTAATTTATGTTTGTAAAAATATTATTTTTCAGGTTCAGGTTGTTGGACCTTTAAAAGTTTTACTCCTTCGTCATCGAACAGTGGCAACCACCAGCACTATATCCACAATTTTTGGAGATTCATATTTCTTACTGAACCCTCATGTCACCCTTGTTCTTTTTGCCCTCTCTTCTCTCCTAGTGCTTTGTTCCAGCATGGTGATGTATTTCTACGCTTATGGCAGGTAAGTAATTATATTTCTTCGTAATTTTTCTAATTTAGCGCATTTGCTGAGCACTATTACTCATTATGAACGAATCAATACTATTTAAAGAAACTTTGAATTTCAATTCCTACAATTAGTAACAAAATCTCGTGTTTTTATATTTATGATCACTGACATATTTTGTAACAACTTACAGCTAAATATTTATACAACATTAATCCTATTAAGTATATAAAATTTAACTTTTTGTTTATTATGTCGTTCACTTTTGAGCAGTATGATTTTCAAAAGTTAAAATTGTCTCAGTAACAATTAAGTAAACCAAGAGAGTATTCATTTACTGCAGGTTGGATTATTTGTTTAACTGTGTTCAGAGATATGCGAAGTAAATTACGAATGGCAAATTTCTATGCAGATAAGCAGTTAAGATCAAAAAGATACGAAAAATAAAATGTTTCATTTTTTTATAGATTGAATCATTAATATAATAGTTTGTTCATAAATTCAAATTGATCAATTAAATTTCTGCTTAATAAATCTGAAAAACTGTTTTTTCGTAAGACAGACATATATCTACATTTAAATTAGTATCAAGAATTCAGATACACAACAGCAGTATTTTTAGCCGAATTTTCTTTACCCTAACTGATTTCTTTGAAGCCGTTACCACTAAGAACAAGAAGTCTCAACTGGTTTTAATGGTCGTTGCACGAGTTTGGAACGTGTTCAACTAGGGGATTGCCGTTTCCTCGAACGACAATCGTAACAATATCACGGTTTTCCTCTAGCCGAATAATCGTCGTTTAGACGATTTCTCTGGTAGTGTTTGAAATGCTTAAACAAACCAACAATACGAGATATTTCTATCTAATTGATTTTTCCATTACTATTTAAAATTTATTTTTAATATATCCTCTAATATGGAAATAAAAATCTGTGACTGAAATTTTAAAGAATTAGAAAACATAATTGCGGCCGTTGTAGTGGACGGATACGAAAAACAAAATGTCATTTTTTCAGTAGGCATTATGGTTATAGCCCGTGCCAAAATAAATGTAATATCTCATTGTTTAACAAAACAGCAACTCATTAAAACTTGCTATTTCAGTTCCTTTTTGAGCTTTGACATAATAAAAAAATTAAGATAACTTGAGGATACCGGTGGCAAATCCAGTGACACAGACAAATTTCAAGCCAATTTGATAACTAAATCTTGAGGTAAAATATTAGCTGTGTGCAAAAACATCGTTTCGAGAAAAGTGCAGATAAACTAAATATGACTGTTGGAAAGATAACAATTATAATTCTTAAATATTTATATCTTCGTTATTTCTACGAATCCCGTCACATAGTTTCAAAGTTCAAAATAGAAATATCCTCTTAACCCATTTGTATCACATGATAAATTCATAAATATATCTTCACAATCAAATTTCTTTCTATTAAGTCTAAGTTTAACAGTATTCCAAAGAGTGATATTGTACTTTAATCGACAAATGTTGTATAAATAATTTAGATTGTTCGTATGTGTTGCTATTCACTCACAATGTGAATGCATAAATGCGTTGCGATGATAGTGACCAGAAAAAGTGCGCGCATATATGCTCTCGTGATGCAAATGGCTTAAAGTAACCATTTTGTAATCTCCTTAACGGAGAATGTATAAATATTGATTTAGCCAGACTAAAATGATTATCAATGTATGTTAATTTTTTACTGAGGCTTAAACAAGAATATTTAAAATTCTTAACTCATTAGATACATTATTATAACTTATATAAGTTATTTCAGTCACTACAATCATAAAGCACAGTGGGATGATTTAATTAAGGAAAGCTACCAGTTTCTTAATTGAATAACAGTTTACAAAATAAAGAATAAAGTTTACTTTCTGAATTTAAATATGTCTTCCTTAATTGCAGAAGTATTTAAATAATCTTTTCTTTTTGTTTGCCCTGTCAGCAGTTTATTTGATTTGCTAATTTAAGGCACTGCGTGAAATTGCAAAAGATAAACACAGTAATCGATATCCGTTTTATTCCTCGTAAAACTCTTGGCACTTTTCTCGATGCTTACTTTTGATCCATCTGAATTGCGAAAACGTAAAACCGTGATGGGAACGATACTATAAAATCACACATAATTTCTTTCGTATATTTTCCGTGTAAATATAAGTCACACGAACGTGTTCCACCAGTTACAAAATAATACAATTTTTATTATAGCTTTAAAATAGATGCTGCAGACATAAAATCTCAGTTTGTTATTAAATTAAACTTAATACAATTCGTGTGCATATAACTTTTAGAATTATCGAAATTTTTTTGTTTAATAAACCTTTACTTATTTAAATTTAAATTATTTAATATAAGTCATCTAAATAGATATAGTAAATTTATAATGACAATTAGAATTAAATGTTCAATAAATATTCACTGTTTATGCACTACAATGCTATGCGATTCCACACTAGCAAATCTATTTTCAAGAAGTAACAATCACTTTTGTGCGGTGCATTATCTATTGGATTTATCCATACGTTTAATTATTCCTAACTTAATACATACTTGGACATCCAAATAGACAAACATTTTAAAAGAGCCTTGTTTCAGAATCTTCTAAACAATCGTATCCCTTGATAATTCGAAATAGACTTAAAAAACTAATAGAGCATAATAATTGCATTAGAAGTGTAAGGCAAAAAAAATCCATAAATCCTCCGGCTGTATACAAAATTCGCTTTACCTGTCGTGAATTAAAACAGTACAACTCCAAGTTAACACACTTAAAGATTTTTTCTCTTTATCAACTCTATCGCTACCCCTATATGATTAATCGATTACGTACTTCCGTTATCCACAGAGTGTTAGTTTTCCAGTCTAAGCGATTACTATACATAATTACCATTTTTAAAGGCTATTTTTAATTACAAATTTTCAGATTCACGGCATTCCTGAATCAGGAACGCGAGCGTCGAGTGATTCTACCAAAGGACAGCCGGAACGGAAACGGCTGGGTCTACTTCACCCACTGTACAGCTCTCTGCGTCTTCCTAGCAATCGCGATCTGCAGTGCACCCTTGTTATACGATTACTCTGTGGTTTATCGTGGTAGCCTCGATGGTGCCATCCTAGCCTGCATCGTTGGGACCGTTCTCCACCTCTTTCTCTGGCTGGTTCTTTGGATCTTCCTCACGATAAAGCAACGCTGGACATTCAAATTGAGGGTCACGATTGGTCGTGCAACGGTGAGGTCAGCAAGGTCGGTCAAACTCGTGACCGACGTCGATCTACTGTCGGCTAGGGACGACGACGATGGTACCAGTGCACCCCTCTTGGTGGTCGGTAACGGTAGGACCTACACTATCGCTGATACGTCGCCGAAGAAGGCTATCATGAGTGTGATACAGAAGGCAGCTATGGAAAGAAAAGCGCGGTCGCAAGGTAATTCTGCGTTTTTTTTTGTATTTTTTTATTATACATTATATTTATTTTATTATATTGTTTTTATATTTTTCGTATCTGTGTCGGTATGAGCGAAACGTGGAGAGCGATTGGCGGGAATTGGAAATATGGGGGTGTTATTTGAAATGGAGGGTGGTATAAAATAGATTCGATTTGGTCTTGGTGTTTCTAGTATTGATTATACGACATTTTTCTTATTGATAAGAAAGGCAGTAAAGAATTAAAGAATTAAGTTAAATGGTAGTAAAGAATTAACTTGTAACTGCTTTGAACTTAGATTATGTAAATATGAAATGGTGGGTGGTACAAGACAGATTCGATTTGGTCTTGGTGTTTCTAGTATAGATAATACGAAATTTTTCTTATTGATAAGAAATGTAGTAAAGAATTAAAGAGTTAACTTAAATGGTAGTAAAGAGTTAACTTGTAACCGCTTTGAAGTTAAGTTATGTAAATATGAAATGCAGATACTTCTTTTTATAGTATAGTTATATGGTGATAAAAATACATGGTTGGGATGCGTTATTGAAAGAAAATTATTTGTAAGTTTTTATCTTGTTAGCTGTAATATTTCTTGTTCATTATAAGGTATTAAAGCTGAAAGGGAATCCAATGAAATGAGATCGAAATATATGCATTGAGTATCCATTTCATAATATTATAAAGATGAATATCTATAACTATAAATGTTATGTATATAATACTATAAGATACTTTATAATTAATTTACCACCAATAAAAAGTAAGTCTTTGCTACTACAAGAGATTAATAAAAAACTGATAGCTCATTATTTGTTTATTTAAAAAGGAGAAAATCGAATGCGAGTTCGGGAATGTGTGATTTAATGAAATCTTATTTTTAATTAATTGAATTAATTAATTAAATCTTATTTTTAATTATCTTGTGCAATAATGAGTCCTGATTCTTATCGCTTATAAATAAAAGGTCAGTTTTGCTCACATTGCAATAACAATAGACTAGGCAATAATATTTTAGCACAGGAAATAACAATTTAAATTTCTTATTTGCAAGCAAGATATGTATTACGAAATTATAAGGTGCAATTAAAAATCGCTATAATGAAGCTCCGACCTTTTTAACAATAATGCAGCTAATTTAACATTATTTTCCAGTTAATGTAATACAATAGAATTTTTACACTTAAATCTATCAAACAGAATAAATCTTAACGCAGATACCAAACGAACGCAACATTTCATTAACACTACACAACCATCGTCGCTAAATCTGTTACATTATTTACATTAAACGAGTACTATGCATTAAAACAACATAACCAAAAAATGACAAAGAACTCGATCAATTAAGTCATTTATCAGTTACACTCATTTAAAAAAAAATAAAGTAAAGATTAATTTATATTAAAAAAATAAAAGTGCAAACTCGTTATTTTTACCACTTCGATAATTCCAGTGCTAAATTATTAAATACCTGTTTTCGATTTTCCATGTTTTTCCACCCTTTCAAACGATTAATTCGTCACTGCCATTAGCTAAGCAAGAAAGAAGTTAATAAATTATCGATGGAAAACTGGCGATACCATCTAGAATCCCGTAACGTTCCCAAATAATTTATGGCTGTTGCGTCGTTTCCAGGCGGAAACGCAGACTCCGTCGATGGGGAATCTACGGTTGACGGCGACGAACAAATATATTGGTTAAGGCCGAAACTGCATCCCTCGCCAACCCAATCGCCGAACGACACCAGCGCAGCACCCACCACGGAAAAGGGTTGGCTGAACAAGAAGCTGAAGCCCAAGGTCACCTTTAACGACCTGCCTAGTACGTCAGGCTCGCGGTAACTACCCTCCTCCCTCCTCTTGGTGTCTTTGTGTAAATCTCTATGTGCTCGTGCCTCTTGCTTGCCTTCCCTTTGAGCAGATCAACTTCAAATGCCCATGCATTCAAACCTTTGATCTAGATCGAACTGTTTTCTTCCTCAAATTACTTTTAACACTAGAACGACCGACGTTAAATTCATTACATTTAAATATATTAAATAAGAACTTTGGAAGAAGAGTAATCAAGGGGTGGGAAATATGATCGGTTTGGTAATCTGTGTTTTATAAGATCAATTTAAAATTTCTAGTCTAGGACTCTCCTGTAAACTTAGGAAATTTTTGGAAAAAAATGTGAATAAGACATTTTGAATTGCTTGGTCGTTCTAGTGTTAAGTATGTTTCAATTAAAGTTAATGTTTCGCTTTTCTTTTATGGCGTGGTGTCTCTGTTTTTTTTTTCTTTTTTTTTGTGTAATTTTAACATTTTGTGAGAAAGGATAAGAAAATATAGTCTAGAAATATTGGAGGAATTATGGTGCGCATATCGTAGCCTCGGTGGTGCGGAACCCCCCTGAAGCAGTAAATCTTAGATGAAATGAGTATAAAAATAAAGAAGTATAGATGTGGAACTAGTCCGTGTTGTGGGATTGTTGAATGGCAGAGGGAAATGAGCTTCGCATGAAGCTACACTTGATAACGTAATATAAAATTCAGACATGTTTGGTATATTGTTAATATCATTTGAAGAGATAAAGATTAAAGAAAATTTGCGAGATATCTAAATATATATTACAATACACGTGCTAAAAATGATGTTTCAGCGATCAGTCTAATCTCCACCCTCTTACTCAATGTTACAATTATTCGAGTTTATTTTGGTACAACGTTAGCTATTCTTGTCCTTAATTATTGATTTTTATTATGCACTACATTGTTTTATATTCTCTACATGTAGTCGAGAAAATTAAATTTTTCAGAGAAATATTATACAATAAGAATTATTTTTAAGATTCATAAAAAAGTATTTAACACTTTAAGAACTATAGCCGTTCAAAAATCTTATCTCTTTCCACAGAATGTTACTAAAATTTTGCTGAAAAAAGCCAAAAATCCACAGTATTACGAGGTTGAATGTTTTATATAATACGTCATTTATAAATAAGACACCTGCCGAATTTATATGTTCAATAGATTTTTTGAGTCCTAGTGTTTCATAAATTCCTTTGTTTCATTGTTTTTCTTAATTTTTATACTAGAATTTTTTAGTCCAAGGTATTTTCTTTATTTAAAATTTGTATCTGATCGAACGTCCCCAAAAATATCTTGATAAATATTAACAACAACAATTTATCGTAAAATGTAATGCAATTTCATTGTAATGCTGATAGTGAAAATGATGTAAATTTTGATCGATGTTCGTATAATTATTATCTATTGATATGTAGTTAATTGCTTAGGGGTTTCCCGCTTATGCTGTTGTCTGTACTTACATCTTCACAATTCTTACATATACTTTTTTATTTACGTTCGTAAAACCCTTCAATGACCATCTCATCAAGTTGTTATCGATCGTGTATGTTGTTTATAGCATTACTAATAGCTATAAGTTGTTCTGTATATAAATATGTGTGTATGTATTCTGTTTTAAGTGTACGCTTTCATGAAAAGAACTTTTATTAGACTTTTGAGATTTTTCATCTAGAATGAATTAAACTTTCATTCCTTTCAAATGAATCTTTTTTAACTCTTTTCAGAGTATTGTTTCTAATTTCACGTTCTTAATAGATATTAATATAATTCATATTTCAATATTAAAGCTATATCTGTTTTGTACATTAAAGACTTCAACTTTATATATATATATAAAATTAATCAAACCACATGTAAAATCTCAGAAGATTAGTATTAAAACGTTCACTCCAACGTACTAATTAAATTAATCATTTATAATACATGTTAACTGCATGTATGTTTTACTAGAAAACTAATATATTCTAATTTATAATTAATAATGCTTTATTATATCGTAAGACGGTGAACCAATATCCAGCGTGGGTATATTCTGCAGTGAGCGTTTTACGTGTTAAATCTAATATTTAACTGTTGCTAATAATAACGTTAATTAGCTTGTACTTATCCGACCTCCCATATTCGTACTTGTAACTCTTTGCTCTGTTAACATCTTAGCATACATCGTTCACTAAATATACTAAAATTCAGCGAAAACAATTTTATTTTATGCATTATTTTCTTTATTTACCCATTTACCTCGCAAGACCTAGTATCATCATAATCTCAAATCACATAGAAACTATATTATTCCATTAATTGTATTCTTATCGAATAAAGCAAAAGTGTAAGTATGGCAAATTGAATAACTTTTAGTCAATAATAAATTAGTTTAATTGATTGGTTCCAGAAAATTTATTTTTATGCTATAAAAATTCCGAGAAATCGTTCTCAGTTTGTTGACAAATACTATTTTTTTACGACATACAAAATTTATCTTATTAAGTGGTGATTTCTATTTTTTGTTTCTTCGTCATACGGAATTATACATCATCGTTCGAGAATTAATAATCGTATACATATAAAGAGTAGGGGAAAATAAAAAACTGCAGAAAACTTCTGATACTTCCGTACAAAATTATCTTCCATGAGAAAAGGTAGGAAGTACATACAGTAGAACGTATTAATATTAAGATTTATTTTCTAAACCATTTAGCAGTAACGCAAATAGTAATTTTGTACAATAGTAACCATGTATTTTGTGTTATAGGCATTCGCTATACAGTTCAATGCACTAAGCTTTTTGTCTACCCGGATAAATACCATTAGCTGCACATCTCATTTACCTACCTATTTATTTTAATCGAACTATAATGGCAAATAATTTTTCACTTTTCCTTTTCTTTCTCTCTCTCTCTCTCTCTCTCTCTCTCTGTCTGTCTGTCTCTCAATACAATACTTTTATATTTTACTGCTATCTTATTTTCTCTATTTCGCATTGGGTTACTCTTAAACATATTCTTCATTTTCTTCTTCCGCGGTTTACGGCAATAACGGTATTAAAATCATCGCACCCTATTACTATACAAGGTATCAAAGATTCTTGATGATAATTCGATACTACGAAGTTCTTTCATCTACAAAAGCTGTTTATAATTTAAAAATCACCTAGATTCCTTCGTTTAAAATTAAGCGAATGTCATTCTTCCTATTATAAAGATAATAAAAATGACCACCCTACTCAGGTAACTTAACGCTTCAACAAATCAATTTATTTCAAAGCAATATTTTCTCTGCACAAAATTTTACAAATGTTTTCATAATTAATATATACTGTAATTCCATATGCCGTACGATCTATATACTATATTTATTAATATTTCCGTCACTATATTTATTATTGTTTCGGAATGAAGCAGGTTTTAAACATACATATTACCGATATAGCAACAATATTTATTTTAGAGCATATTCAGCTGTAGGATGTTGTTCATCAGTAGTCAGAGACTGCCTGCACATTATAATGTCGCTTTGAGTCAAAAGTTTACAATAATTCAGATAAGGGCTTCTTACAATTAGAGTTACTTGAATTGGTATACAATTGTTAATAAAAAAACACATTGCCTATGTCGATCAAAAGATAACACTTACTATGAATAAAGATAAGTTATCGTACAATATATATAGATAGATAAATTGTTATAAACGTTACAAACAATTCAAACATGTATGAATGAACTCAAAGAAGTCAATTTTCCTGTACAAATGTATTCTCCAATCATTTTTTGCTGAAACTAAACCGCAAAAACAATTGGGTCAAAATAACCCTGCAGTCGTCATACGAGGGTTAAATTTAGTTGCGGTAAGTAGATAAGTAAATCAATATAATTGCCTGACCAGGATCGAGTAAAAGTAAAAGCTTCGTACAGTCAATAATAAATGTACCAATTAAGATATACGTAATATGAATATATATAAATTTAACACAAATAGTCCTCCGTTGACATAGCGGTATAGAATCATAGAACAATTATACTATGCTGCAGAGCATGTCACATTCCATTCAAATTCTCTTCCCCCTTATTTTAACCAAAACTACCAAAATTCTATCTCAACTGTATCGATATGTTGACAAAAACACTTACGATAACTTCACTACTATTCGCAGAGTGACTAAAATCGCATAAATGAATGTTATTTTATCTATTTCTAATTTTTTTTTAAATCACCAAGAGTTGCATACATTAAGGAAAGGGTATCACGTACAAAATATTTTCTATCATCATGAATCAAGATATCATTATCCACATTTATTCAGATTGGTCTCAAACACTAGAACTACCGATAATTAATTTGACAATGAAAATAGTAGACAATTATGTCAAAACAAAATGAACAACTGATAGTAGAAAACTGATTGATTGAATTGTCTATATCTTCAATAATAGACACAGAAGATCAAATAACTGGAATCTATATAAATTTGCGAAATCTTCTTTAGAAATTCTGCAACCAATCATTTTAACTTTGGTAGTTCTAGCGTTATGAGTAGAACGATCGGAATAGAAAATTAGTCCATGTACCTCGTTTACGGTGATTAACACTCGAGAAGTGACTCTAATATATTCCTTCGTTCTTTGACTTCCAGTAATAAGGGAAAAGCCAGACGAGGTACCGCTGACGGCGGCCCTGACGATGACGGGGATTATGCCACGCTACGCGAATTACCGTTGATAACATCCTTAGATCCCGCCGATGATTCGACATCCGAGGAGAACAAGGTATTTTCGTCGTATACACCCATATCACCATACCTATTGTTTTCCTCATTGTTTTCTTTCCGTCCATCATGGACGAATATTTCCCAATTTCATCTTCCAATTGCACGTGTTTGGAATCTTTATCTCTGGAGAACAATGGGAATAATTATCAGGGACTAAAAATGAAGGACATTTTGGTCGTTCGATGTCGAATTGCTGCAAAACTTTTTTATTTAGACTTAGCTGTAGCATCTAGACAATAAAATTTCTGGTTCGAATATGCGATTTCGTGGATATTGTAGATGGCTTATGATGAAAGTGAAGGCCATTTTTTATGGAAATGAACTGAGCTAAAAATGTGATAAAAGAGTTGCTAAAAGGATTTTTTATTGAAATAAGTAAAGGAAGTGAAATTCAAAGTGAAATCACTCCAGAATATTACCGAAATTTATTTCTAATAAAAGTGGAATTTAAAATATTAAAAACTCAGTTGTTAGTTAAGTGATTATGTGGGGCAACAATTGTTATAATTCTGATTCGTGAATCTGAGTTCAAATTCCCCGTCATATTTGGAAAATTTTTCGTTAATTATTATTTAATATATTATATCTTCGATAGGCCATATGACGAAATGAATCATATCATTACTAAAAAATAAAGAAAAATTGTTACACAATTGTGAACTTTCTGTAAGGGTCTGCATTACTTTTTCGTGATTAACGTATACTACTTATCTTAGTTTATACTCTTAGAGTAGATAAAGTCCGAGTTTATTTTCTACTGTAGCATAATATTTCGTTACTTGGAAAGTTCATTTCCGTGAAAAATTAGCACAATTTTCACGTTGGAAGCAAAAATTTTGCTGTTTTGATGCTACAGTTTATCTTTTATTCAAGACGACTGTTATCCTCGGTTTGAATGTTAATTAAACATGTATCATATGATTTACGACTCGATGATAATAAGAGAGGGACCACACGTAATTCTGTGATTTGGATAAAATGGAATGTATGTATCGCTTTGCACAAATGTAAATATTTGTTTAAAAAATTATTCTGTGGTTCCCTAATATATCCATATTTCTCATACCTTTTATAAGTAGAATGAATACTATGCGTTTCAGGACCAGAATTAAAGTTATATAAGTTATAAGTTTGAAAGAGCTTTACGCTTAAAATGTTATCGATATTAATTTTACTAATGTTAACACACGTCAGTCTGAACTAACAATTGAAGTCACTTAAAATCACATTTATTGCCGAGATCAAAAGTTCTTTGGTTTTTATTTTCAATATTGAATTGTATTATTGTTTGATGTTTATTTCTCTTTGATGTTGAAATTATTTTCAACGTACTTCATTACTTATCAATAATACTAATCATTAACTGCAGAAAAATATTTTCGTTACTCTTATTATTTTTACTTCATATTTGTATACTTAGTATTTGAAACTTTAAAGTTCATAATTAACACGTTGAGCGCCACTAATATTTCGCTAATATTATCATTTATACTGAAGTGAAAATTTTTCTAGTAAATTCACATCTTTACAAAGCAGAAATATTAATGATAGACAGATAGATATTCGACTGATTTTTAAATCCTGATCTGAAATTTAGCGCCAATATTTAAATATTCAGTACGTTCGAAAATTGAAAACTATTGCAATTTAAAAGTTACATGTTTCATTGAATTCTATAACGCCGGTCACCAGCGACCCCCATGGCAGTCAACGTTTTATAACATTTAGAAGTCCATAAGTATAAACAAATTAATGTTTATAATTAGGCGAAAGTTAAAGGAGATATATTATATATGTTATGTATAATATGTTACTTTATTTCTTTTTCTCTTACGTTTCATCTATTATAGTTTCGCTTTTAATTTAGAGCTTTGTTTTGCCTTGACAGTGGGGAAGATGGCTGATATCCCGTAGGGACGGTTTACCTATATTCAGAAACGTAAGACGCACACAAATACTCTTTTCAAATACTTTCCTGTGCTTCGAAATAACACTCACTAATAGCGTGTGTTCTTGAGTGTTTACTAACATATAATTATTAACATATAGAGAGTGCGTATGTATTAGTATAGACACTAGGTAGACGAAAAAGTAGACGTTTCGAAGGTGTACTTGTTAAAATTAAGAAATAATATACATATATAATAGTATTCAGTTTCGCGTAACATTATTATACGACATAGAAACACTTGGCAGTCGTTTGTTTAATGACATTTGTTGTATTTTTAGAAGATATTTCCTGGAAAAGAGACAAGATTTATTTTATGCAAAGCGCAGTAAAAATAATACAACTGTAAACATGAAAAAAATGTATGTAGTTCATACCAATTTGAGAGGGATTTTCCGCATTCGTCTCAATTTACACCGTGTAATTACAGAAATTACACATATTAAGGTGCTACACCATATTTTTGAATTTTAGGAAACATCGTTCATTTATCGTGGTGATTTGTATTTTTATGTATAGAGTTGTAGCCGGCTAGTATCGTTGCACGTATTGTGTGAAACTAACAACATAGCATATAAAATTATATAAATCATAGTCATTTTACCTTTAAGCAAGAACCTAACAAATTTTACCCGCCAAAATTCCCTTTCAAGTTCACCAGAATATTTATTATCCGAAAGCCGTGTCTCCAGCAATTATACTACACATTTTCGACCGTAACTGTACATTTAACACTAGATTTACGGATGTTGACTATATACCTATTTTTCTGAAGTGAGCCAATTTGAATCAATCAGGAAATTGAAGATTTTTGCAAAGAAAATAGTTCCAAATAAATATAAAAAAATTAACCAACCAGTATATTATACAGGGTGTCCCAGCCGATTTTGACATCTTGAATATTTCGGTATTGTGGCATGTAGCAAAAAATGTTTCATAGGAAACTTAAATGGTATCGAGTGGGGCATAATCTGGTGTCATTAGTTTTTCCATAGGTGGACGCGTCAAGGACATATGAAGGTCCACTTTGTTTTTTTAAATAGAATGGTGTACTTTTTTATTCATCAAGCAATGCAGCTAAACGTTCTTTATAAAAAAGTACTGACCTATGTATCTCGAAAAGCAAATAGTTAAGGAGATATTTCAGTATAAATAATCTAAATACAAAGGCATCATTCCGGCCGCGTTAGGACGTGAGCTCTGTTTATCTGTTTATCTGTCTGTCACCTGATTTAACGCCGCCCGACTATTTCGTATGGGGCTATTTAAAGGATAAAACGCGAAAGTTTCAACTAAAGTGAGTAATATGAAGCAGCACATTATCGATGAATGTGACAAAATATCAGCCGATACATTAAATAACGTAGGCCAGTCCTTACTTCATCGATTTCAAAAATGCTGCAATGCAAATGGTCGTTATATTGAATCATACCTGTAAATAAACGCTAATGTAATTACGAATTTTAGAATTACTTAAATTGAAATATCTCCTAAACTATTAGCTTCGTAATACATAGGTCAGTACTTTTTTATAAAGAATGTCTAGCTGTATCGCTTGATGCATAAATAAGTCCCTCATTCATTTTAAAAAAACAAAGTTGACCTTCATATGTCCTTGACGCGTCCACCTACGGAAAAACTAATGACACCAGATTATGCCCTACTCGATTCGATTTAAGAATCCTGTGAAACATTTGTTGCTACATACCAGAATACCGAAATATTCAAAATGTCAAAATCGGCCGGGACACCCTGTTATATAGTAATCAAATTCTTAATGAGCCAAACTGGTTTCATAAATCTAGTGTTTACTTACAGCTTCTCAGATACAAGTAATCAATCTTGTAACAACCGAATTAGTGTAAAATTAGCCATATACTACTGACAAATATCAAAATTTATCTTTTAAATCTACTTTCACCAGTTTGATCTTAGAATCCATTCAAATAATTGCCCTCATCTATATACAAATATATATTTTTTAACCAAATTCTATCGTTCAAAAAAGTTAATTCTGCTTGCTTCGGGTAATACTGAGTTCTGGATGACCACAGATGCAATCCAATCGCAAACCTAACGCCATTAACCCCCGAACACATTAATTAACAATTGCACTAATTTCCAACAGTTGCTCGAGTGTGTGAACGACGACCAAGTGACATACTACGCGAGTGCGAATCGCGATCTACAACCCTCGGAGGGTGATCCCTCGCCACTCCTGACCCCTGACCCTTTACCCGATCCTGCCGCGGAGCCACTTCCACTGCCACCTCCGACTCCAACTTCTGCACCGACCACTGAAGTTAACTCGGCGCCACTAACCACTAACACCCAGGTACTAACAACCTTAACTTTCACCGTCTAATCCCAGGGTGGGCAAACTTTTTTAACGCTGTGTTCACTCAAAAGTTCTAAGCGTTCTTGTATGGACCATAAAGAAACTTTCTGATGTCAAGTGGATTCTCTTACCTGCAAATCTGTGTTATTTGAATGAATGAGCTGAGGATTTAGGGGTTGCATATCACAATTTCTTCATACTTGAGGAAAATGGATCTTTAGAAAATTTGAAATAGAATGTGCTTCTAAGATATTGTAGAAAATTGACTTCCTGTGCTTTCTTTTATCTATTTACTTAAGAATAGATACTGTTGTTATTAATATGGTTTATTAGTAGTGGTAATGGTATTATCGAGATATTTTTCGATAAATTGTGGTGATATATTTTGGTTTTAAGTTTATGAACTAACATTGTATTGGTTGCAAGTGTAAATAATACAAGCAGTTTGAATTTCGGATGGAATTTTTTTATATACGTTATTCTGTTATTAATCTTAGAAGATCAGCGAACATAACATGTATTTTCCGAGAGCTATCAGTTATCAATGTTACGGTTTGTTATTACAGAAGAGGGGATGTGATTCACCCTTTGCACTCGGAACAATCTTTGACGTTATTTACCAGCATGTAAACGAAACTTTACGATTTACTATCTTGAGCTGTTTCAATAGAAAATTTCAGAGAGATGTGTATTTGTTAAAATATTACGGTGCAATAAGTTTATTCGCGTAATATGCTAGAGTTTCAATATCTCCTCAGACCAGATATCCAAGTACAAAGTTATTACTTCATTTTTTTCGGTTTCATCCTGTCGTACTCGATGTTTTCAAACGTATAAGTTTCTGATTTCTTCAATTTTCGTCACGGTTTAGCAGGATAGTATGTAGCATTACCGAAATTTTGATACTGGACGCTTTAATTTTCACTTAAAAATCATAATAATAACATTCAATATGAAACATTTACTTTTAATTGTATTCTATTTTTGTACTTCACAGTTGTTTTTTATACTACGACAGATTGTCCTAATATGTGTTTTCTCCAAAGTAAAATCGTAATAAAATTATTTTTTCTTAGTTATGTAAAATATAAATTATAGACTAACATAGATTGCAAAGGTTACTGTTAATTACAGTAAAAATTTTAACACCAAAATTAATTATTCGTTTTTATCTGTCTTTGAAATAATTAATTACGTAGAATAATATTATATTTAGATGTTAATGTTGCCCTCATTGTTATTTCTGTTAAATTAAATGAATGGTGGTACAAGAACCAGTTATAATAATTTGTATACACGTTGAATAACCATCATTACAGTTTGCTTGCCCTTATACTAATCCTAATATCTTCATTTTTACAACGCTCTATTAAGTGTGTAGGTAAAAATGTTATCATGAAATCGAAATCGATCATTTAAAACTTACATAATCATTATCCAATTCATAATAAATTCTACGTTGTGAGTGTGAAATTTGAAGATATTTGTAGACTTAAGGCAGACGGTTTAATTCATTTTCAGTGTATTGGTGTTCCCAAATGCAAAAAACTATCCTTAATAAAACATAACATTCTGTAAGTAAAATTGCGAGCGAAATGTAACAACACGTAAACCATACATTTTCATCACACTTTAAGATAATATTATACATATTTGCATATAATGTTGTCTTGATAAGAAATAATATCGTATTTACATTGATATCGTTAGTGCACTGGCCATTGAATTACAACAATTTTGTTCATGTGAAATGATAACAGTGATGCTTTCTTGTTTAAATAATTAACAGATATGATTATAATTGAAATCATCATTATCAACTTCTACCTGATTTAATTTCACTATAGCAAATAATGACATCACAAATTGATACATTCACGATTTGAAGGGTGGCACTGGTGCATAGAAAACTTGAATATAATTTAAAAATTGTTTAAAATTGTTTAAAAATTTTTAAAAGTAATTAAATTGAATGGTACAATGATTCTATCATGTATATATATTATACCACTGTTTTTGCTCACATATTAATTTAAACATGACACGAATTATTAAACACACTGAGACTGAAATATTTATCGCCTTACGCTAAAGTTACTTTAATCATTACGACTACCATGGTAATCTACTAATTAAAGTCTCATGAATCGTAAATTCTATTCTATTCATTCAGCCTCTGAATATTATCACTATTACCGTTACTGTTATTTAACTAAAAAAACCGTGAACGATCTCAAGTATTTTCAATACAATGTGCATTAACAATTCCCTCACCTTATTGTTACACTATCAAATATCACGTTCCATTCTTACCATGACAATTATAATACGAACACATCGCAATAAAACATTAACTACCTCTTTCCCACACACAGTATGTACAACCTACAGTCCGCCAACTGAAAGATGGCTAGCAACCGACTCTTTCCGCCATTTCGTCTCTGAAATTCTCAAACCCAGCCTCCTAAAAAAAACACTTCGCATAATCATAACATTGTCACATTTTTACTTCTTTGGCTGGCGCTATATTTACTAAATCCATAATACTAATTCCAACATTGCAATCCCCTACACAAATCAGACTCGGATTCGTTTACGTATCCATCTTTGAGTCGTCGGACTGTAATTCTCAAACAATATCATACTTCAATGCTTCTTTAAAATCCCCAAAAAATAGAATTATAAGCCTACTAATGCAAACAACATGCAATAAACGCGTTGAAATACCTTCCTCAAACCTTACAGACAAACGGTGGGCAAACTCCGCGTTGTTTGCGTCGAGCGGATTCAGGAATGCCTCACGACGAGCTGACACCCCGTTCCGATTCTTCTAACTCTCCACCCCTAGACACAGTAGGCGGTGGTGGAACCGGTTCAGTTGCTGGTCATAGCAACACCAGCAGCAACAGCGAGACATCCTCCAGCGGTGTACACAGTAATGCAAGCAATGCCAGCAACGTGAGTCACAGCAGCTCGCAACGACGAGCAACCAGTGTCGACGATCTCACCGGTGAACCGCGCGAAGAACCTCGAGAACAATGGCGTAGCTGTTCTCTTCAACGTGGTACCCAACCACCTACAGCTAACACAACTTTTTCACCTCCAAACAGTCGTCCTGGTACCAGTCAATCTTTCTCCTCTCCTCAATATGCGAATCACGTGCCGCTTTTTACAAATACAAACGGCAACGAAGTGACTGCCGGTTGTCCAGCAGTCATTTTAGAAAATCCCAACGAAGCCACGGTTGTCATTCGGCGCAAGCTCTCAAGGACAAAGCTGACCGACCCGCTGAACCCCAACGAGGAACCATTTGGACGTTCCACGAATATGAGAATGACTTCGTTCACAGAGAGCAATGACATTCGGGTGCATTCGTCGTCGGCTACATTACCACATTACCCGACTCAACCAGCAGTCACTTATCCTCATTGTTCAACGATGCCGTTGCCTCATGCGTCTCATAGCATGGCTGGAGCTAACATGAGCGGTTCGGCAGGTAGTTGTGGTTCTGTACCGAGACATACTTTTGTACCACCTCAAGTACATGCAACGGTTCCTGCACACACGACGCTACCATCGCATCATAATGGTGTCAGGCTTCTTCATGGAGGGGCTGCTAACCCCTTTGTGAAGAGGTTCCCTCCGGTGCAGTTACATACGCAACCGTGGGCTCTGCCAGGTCATCATACCTTCCCACAAATACCGCAGAATAATAATAAGCTCTCGGTTACTGCACAAATTAGGCAAAGCGATCGTGATTCTGCCAATTTCTCTATGGCTAGTAGTGGTGATTCTGATACGTGCTTACCGCATTAAATAGGAGAGGGTTTATGTGGCATCACGAGAGCTGAAACCTCGAGATGGATGAATTGGAGACGTGTTGAGTTTCAACGTAGCTTGTAATAGTTGTTAAGGAGTTTGGAGACTTTTACATCACTTGAGTCGCTCGGATGCCGAAGCAGGCCAAAGTTCGAAGCACCGGTGCATCGTGCATGTGGGGCGTCTGCTGTTTATGATGGTCTTCGAGAACTTCGAAGAAAAGGGAAGGTTTTTTTCACAACGATTTATCGTGCTTCTGTTTGACAAGTTTGTACGAACTGTGTCAAAGAATTTTTTTTTAAGGGTTTGGTAAACTTTTTAACGAGATTGAATATTATCTTCTATATTCGGATTTTGAGATTTGAAATGGAAATATCTGAATGGTATTTGTGAACGTGTTACATATCATGCCTTCGCATATTCATGGTGCACGAAGGACATTATTTCTATGCGGCATCTATTTTTTTACGGGAATTTTTTAGCGCGAGATGATTCTAACTGGTTTCCATATCGAGCAAGATTCCGTAATCATCAGGGAAATATACGATGCAATATTAATAACAAAGAGATTTTTTTTAACCCTTTGCAGTCATATGTCGAGATACATTCGACATAGATCTTTATGTCATTCTATTTTCTAACGATTTAAAATGGACTTGCCACTGTCAAAATGATTTTGTAATATCAAACAAACATTCGTCAGTACCTATAATTATTGCTATCATTAAAAAAAATGAATAATCAAGGATGGAAAATATTGAGAAATTAACACTAGAACTACCAAGCAAGTCAAAATGAATGGTCCTCAATTTTTTCCGAATATTCTCCGAGCTTATAAGACAGTCATAGAGCAGATATTTTTTGTTGATCTCTTTTTCCAAACTACATATTTAATATATTAGATTTTACGCCGGTAGTTCTAGTGTTAATTTCGTTTAATCCACTATGAAATTGATAGAATAATTCGGGCCGCAAAGGGTTAATGCATCTATGGATATCAATGCAGGTGAAAATATTTAATAATCGAGATTAACGAATAAAAAGTACCAACTTCATGGAGGACGTTAAACGACATATCCCGTAACTTGTGATTGAATTCTACTTGTAATATTTGTATAATCTGTATCTATTCTTCGATCTATCTAATTGTAATATCTTAATTTAGCAATGATACGAGAGTTCGTATAAACTTTACAACGTTAATTATAATCACGAAGCTCGAGCTAATATTCACCCTCATCTTTCTGCCAAAAACCTTCCCTCGTTGTCGAAGTTCTATTTCACTGATAAATATGCTAATTATAATTTAAAAAATCTTGTTTCTTTCTATCGTCGAGGAGGAAAGTGTTCGATTGCAAGGCGAAAATACGTGCTTCGTTTTACGTCATAGAATGAAAATGAAATGGAGTTTAATTATTCCATCGTAGCAATGGAATAAGAAATTAATCGTATCGCTCGAAGTAAGAGATGGAAGTGTAAGATGTATAGAATGAAATTAAGGAATAGCCGATAAAGTGGATGGAACTCATTTCCAAGTATGTTATATTAACAGATAGTTAAGATAAGTTTTCTATTGTAAATTTTGTTAAAAGAATGTACATTGCTAACGAAGTCGTTAATTTACACGATTTCGATTCTATTTAGTTAGCTTCTCGGGAAAAAAAAGAGAAGAAAGAATCGAAACTTTTCTTACATCGTTGCGTTGTGCAATTATGAAAGAAAAGTTACTCTATCTCTCGTTAAGTCCTTTTCGCGAATTTATTTTGAATTTATTTTAAGTACCGAATCGTACTATATTTAATTTCTTTATTGTCATAAATTAATTGCACCGGTATTCCACGAGTTGTATATGTTAATATGTTTAAGGAATAGGAATTACTTAGGTGAAAAATATTCGAATATTCGAATAGTTTGTTACGGAACGATGCTCTGATCGCAGTTTTACGATCTCAGATCTTGAACGGATCGATCGATGATTTATAAACGTTGTATTATCAAACCATTATACTATCTGCATCTCTTTGAGGCCTGACAATGTGAAGCACACAACGAACGTGTTGGAAGATTCGTTCGCTGGCAATGTCATCGAATTTTTGCAGTGCTCACTATGTAATTTAAATAGCCAAGAATGTGAACAGTGTAAAATGGCACTTGATGATTCCTGTCCACCCTCGATGATTACTTTGAGCCAAATTGTGGTCGTAAATAATCATCGAGGAATGTGCATGGTGTATACTAATTGTTTGCGGGTACTCATTATTATTGTCGAGTACTACGCACAGTAAGTAATGAACAAGTAATACTCACGTTCCGTCTCGTTTGACGCTGATAACGATTATTTTATTATTGGTTTCTTTTTGGAAAATGTAGGTTTATTTGAAAAGTTTCGAGAAATTTAAAGATCTGCAAATTGAGTGTTTTGATAAATTATACAAGCTGGTGATACTTTTTAATTTAAGCATGAAATGTTACGTCCGATGGAAAGGGATGTATATTGATATTTTTTTTTAAATAGATACATAAGTTTAAATATGTTTTATTTTATAAATCATATTGAATATCTTTTTTTCAACATTGTATACGTATAATGTTTAATGTACTTTATTATATTTTTATGTATGTGTTGTTTTTGTTGTTAATTTTGTTATTTACAAATTTTTGGCCTAATGCTGATTCATCCTTTAGGCGAGCATGGTACAACTTTTTCCAATTAAGTTTCTATGTATTTTACTTCAATATTTGTACAAGCACAGGTCATTTTCACGTAATCCGCCCAGTTCTTAGATTCTTTTTGTTTATATAATAAAAAATTTGTTTGTGTAAAAGCTTATATAAATTTAATGATATAGTTAAATTTGGTAACGACGAATTTTCGTACACTTTTGATAATTGTTTTCCAGATTTATTTCTTACAATGTCTGATAAGTGTCACTGTATGATCGCAAGTCACGTTTCTTTGAAGTGATGTAATTCACAACTATATTTCAATCAATTAATATTTCAAAATCAAATATATATCAACCAATAAATAATTTCAAAAATTGCTACTCCCTTTCTTTCGAAAATATCGGTTTCTCAATAAACATCGGGATAAAACACTAAAAAAATGGAAGATATTCCCGTAAAAATGTCAAACATCACGGACACGTGAGATTTCTTATGAAAGGCTAACGGAACGATTACTGCCATTATTTGTGAGAATCTATGGATCTCCGTTGTATTTACTTATTTCATTGACTGCCATGTTATTTCGTCCTTTCGTGGATTTAAGCGTCCACTCGTTTTACTCGCACTCGTGCCCATCACTGCGTTAACGTATACTTCTTCGGGTGTGTTTTGCCTACTTTCGCGACTATATATCACTTTTCGGAGACACGTGATAGCAGAAGCTAGTCTGGCATGGATGTGATTCCATACACACATTATCTACTGTCTGACAATTGAAAGATGGCTAGTGAGCGACGGAACCTGCCGCTTTCAAACGCATACACCCACCATTTTTTGAAATTTTCAAACTCAGTTTTCTAAAGTATATCTTCCACATAATTGGTTATTTTAGGAGGCTGCGTTTCGAAATTCCAAAAACGAAATGGCGAGAACAGGCGGATCAAAACGAGAGGCCCCGTCGTTCCCTAGCCATCTTTCAGTTGTCGGACTATAGATCATAATCTTTAATGATTTGCAATCCATCGGATCAAACTTTCATCCTGATTTCCAAGGGTTGTGCAAATCATTGGATCAAACAGAGATCCGCTAAGATTTACGAAAGATAAAATCCATAAGTGCGAATACAGCATATTTATGTATTCGTGATTACAATTTCCATGTAGTACACGATATTTCTATGCGAAAAAAAAACGTGTACTGACTGTAATTCCGTTCTTTAAATAGAAATAATTACGGTCAAAGCGATAATGAAGACGTATGGAAGAAAGGCGTAATGAAGAGATGAAAGTTGAAAAGTATGATATTATAATTGCAACGATGGACTTCAGTGAAATTTCAAATAACTACTTATCGCAAATACCATGTGAATCTAAGATACTGGAAACGACGAAAGTGTACAATTTTAATTAAACTTTGATAGTCCTTTGCGCCCTTCTTCTCAGACCTTCGATTTTTCATACTCGAGATTGTGTTAAGGGGAATTTTCAACATGCGATCTTTAATGAAAATTCTAAGATTGTATGCGTTTACGTGTCGTTGATGTTTTATAAAATTTCTGGTGCTGAAATAATTCTGTCTCATGAAAAGACGTATATTTGTAATATGAAACGTAAGTATCTTCGATATTCACGTGAATGGAAATCGAAATTTGTATTTAGAGCGTTTTTTTTTTATAAAGCATTAATGACACGTTTAAAAGTATGTCTTCAATTGTCCGAATGAGAAACGCAAGATTTCAAAGACACGCTGTTTCTTAGAATACAAAAATTTTCTATTTGGAGAACCAGATAAGAGGGTATTTCCTTATTACCATAAGTGTAACGATGATAATAATAGATAATACAACTATTATTGAACGTCGAGAAACGGAAGAAGGTAATATCGCAACGACTGCGATGATTTTTGAAAAGAATTACTTGCTCTTTCAACGAAGGTGATAGTATTTTTATGAAGTACTTACTATCTACATAAAACTAAACGCAGTAGCAGAATAACACCGGCACTCTGTCGCACCTAGAATTAAAAAACACAATTGCACGCAATTATTTGCAAATTATAAAATTCACTTTACAATAATTTCGCACTACGAACGACTTTGATGGTCCTTTTGTAAAAGTAGTGTAAAGAAAGAAAAAATACAAAACGTTGATAAATTAGCGAAAAGAAAAGTAACAGAAAGCAAAGCCAGGAAAAGCTGCTGCTCAAGAAAACAACGGATATTTTTATTTTTCAATATCTTCCAGGCGTCCTTGAAACCCGGATAAACCCCGAGGAAGTAAGCTGGAACAATATGTACAATATAATAGCCTCGTTGGTGCAAGTATTTTCTGTAATATTCTGCGGTCGTAGATGGGATCAAGTTTACGTTTTAGCTCGCGAGCCTTGGATACATACCTATAAAAATAGTGGTGTCTCTTGCACAGAATAGAATAGGATTTGGATCAGAAACAATTTGTATTTTTACACACTTTTCGTATCTCGATTGGATTACTGTATGACGGGTTTTCAAGGTGTTTAGAAAAGTTTGCGAATACAGCAAGTACTCAACTGTCTTACTGAAGTAATGGAATTCGCTAGGTTTCTCTATTTAGAGACACTACTGAAGTACTATTATAACGTTCCTCTGAAATAGAGGATAATTATCGTTAGTTGTCTTAGTTGTTACGGGATAAAGAGATATTCTAATCGTACAGTATTGTCGTCTTAAATGGCCAATTTTCTAAATGTAAAGTCATGGAACGTGAAGTGCGTTTGATACATCTTAACCAGTTAACTGTGGCGACATTTTTTCAGAGTGCGCATCTATAGTCCGACAATTGGAAGATGGCCAGGGAGCGTTGGAGCCTTCCGTTTTCAGCGCCCAAACTCGCCATTTCGTTTGTGAGATTCTGAAACCCAATGCCTGGAAGAAAATACTTCCTGTTGTAGTTTACTTTAGAAGATTGAGTTTGAAAACTTCAAAAACGAAATGGCTCGTGATTGAAAGCGAGAGGCTTCTAAGCTCCTTAGCCATCTTTCAGTTTTCGGACTGTACGTAGATCACGAAAATCGAGGGATAAGCATTGAATCTATCTCAAATTATTTTTCGTTATTCGTTTTACTTCGATATGGTCCCAAAATATTCGAAATATCTTGAAAACCAACATATTAGAGGGGCCGGAAAGTAATGTCGTCTTTTTATATTTAATTCAAACAAATAAATTTGCCCCAAGTTTGAATTTTTAATTTAATAAACAACCTTTTTACATCTAGTGTACCAATTTTTCAATGCCGAATTGATAAGAACCAATTGGTTTTTGTGCAAAATATCTAGAGAAACGACATTACTTTCCGGTGCCCCTAATATTTTAGGTTTCATCAGAATTACAATTTAAATAACAAGTGGTCGCTAACTTTTACGTCAATACACAAAATTCTGTTGTTTCTCCATGACGAATATTTTCGTCAATCACAGCTAACTGGTTAAATTATAGCGGATATTGCTAAGCGGGTGTTTTAGATCAGATTTTGCAATTTGCAATTGTCATTGTTATTGTGCAGATTAATGAAAGCGACCTTAGTGAAATACTAAGCAATATTAGACGTGTATGTCCGGTGCAAACGAAACGTAGCGCATAAAAGTTTCGTTCGAGTTTTCGGTACATGTTGGCAAATGTGAAGTATTACAGAGTGTTTCTTTATTTTTTTAATGAGCTATAATACAAATGTGAATATTTGTGCAACTCATAGAAAAGAGAATTAAGAGGTCACCTGTGTAATTATTAAAACATTGCAATGGCTTCCTCATAATTTTATGTAGTATCACTTTTCATGAGGTTTCTCATTGCAATACTGTGATCATGGTAGAATCGAAATATTCTTACAGGCTTAATCGATTAATTATTAAATATCAAATTTAGTATAATATATGCAAAAGTCTATACTATTTAAATTTCTTTAAAAAGCATTCGTGCAAACTATATTTGCATTATCATTTTGATCATAATTTACATATGCATTTTAACTAAATAATTCGGCAGAATAAAATTAACACTTCGAAGATGCCACTTTACGCGAATCAGGCAAATGATATCGTTACCCTTTTGTAATAAAAATCTGTAGCATTTTTGGTTTGCAAAATTAGTTCAATTTCTCAAACAAACAAAAACTGACTATCTCACGTGGATATGTATCATCCAATGTAGAAATTTGATTATACAGGTGACCTCTTGAATGAAGTCTGGTAGCTTTTATACATTCGTAATGTTACTAATAGCATTGAATAGCGTACCTCTCTGATAAATGAACAAAAAGACTCGAATCTATTCTTATAGGATTCAAAAACATTGAAACAAATACAGTTAGAGCTTTGCGGCGTCTAATACTTTGATCAGTCACACCTAACTAGCTATTGTTCTTTATATTATTGTTCCGGAGAACTTTTATACGAATGCATTGTATACTTTGAAGTCGCGTAATTAAAAATTCTTTCTTTAAAATCTCCAATTTTGAAGAAAACTACGAATCATCTATCAATACATGATAGAAGACTGCTCTATATATTTCAGTAATGCAAGAAAACGATTCGCAATTTTTACAATACGAACGGTATCTCTGAAGCCGAAGCCATAAAAACGACTGACACAAAAAGAAAATAGAATGTCTGGAATCGGCAAATACGAGATTTAACACTTGCCAAAATTTGTTTCAACGGATCGATGAAAGTCGACGTTAGGACCTATCAAAGCTTTCATTGTACTTGTATATTTTTCCAGAATTCTACTTAGATAATGATACAACGTGCGATGGAGAGAGAAAAAAAGAAAAAAATAACTTGATCCCATCTTCGACTACGGCTAACCGAAGAGACGCATCGAAGCTCGGAAAGGTGAAGGGAGAGCTTAAGTGCAAATCTTTTGTAGCGACCGGAACACGGTAAATCGACCAATTATTCATTTACGAACGGCAGGTCAAACTGAGAACTTTTTCTACAACTTTTAGCTAACGCTTTGCCATGCCGATCGTACATATCATCCTTCAAGGACCATACATTCATATTGACATACTAGAGTGTGGGTATTCAAAGATAGCGCGGAACATCGATCAAGGGCTAGAAGAAAATTTCTAGAAAAAATGAAAACGATGAAACCTAGAATAGAGTGGGTCTTGAACGCTACGGAGGTATTCATTAATTCATTCGCTAATTATAAGATGACAGTAATCGTGATATCATTTATTTTATCCTCCTTGTGTGTATCATTTTTTAAGCTTTTTCAGCTGATACAAACAGCTGATATGAACAGATTTAAAACTTTGGATCACTGATTCTTTATTAAATCTACTTTGCCGTATATCAAGTTACAGAATACGCGTTGGAATAAGATGATTTTGGAAATGTGCAATTTTAATTCGTTAATACGTTGAAAGCAAGCGGGGTCACTGGTGACCGGCTCTATTGAAATCAATGAAATTTCACATGACTTTCAAATTGTAATATTTAGGAATTCTCTAATATATTTATTATTTAAATATTGTCTTTGGAAAGGTAATGATAATAATAATATCCTTTGTTGCAAAAAATTACAAATAATAGATACATAGGAGAAAAGATGTTTTAAACCGATAGGTTTGTCTAACATTCATACATAATGGGGCACTTAAAGACTAATGGGTAAACTAGAAATAAGTACAGAGGAAAAAATAAACTAAAAAAACTTCAACTTGGAGAGGTAAAGATCTGTTGGATATTTATCCATTTGTGTCTTTATGGTTTCCGCTTTGCAAAGATGTAATTTTAACAAAAATGGTTTTACTTCGTCAAAAATGATAAAAGTAGCGAGGGCGTTCAATTTGTTATTCATTATCAGCTTGTTACAATGCAATTTCTGTGCAATGGAGGAAAGAAATAAATGGAAGTATCAGATAAATCGTGTGAGTATAATGAATATCACGGCATTAATGAATACCTCTGTGTCATGCGTAGATTGTAACGAAACAATCGAAGAAGAAAAATTACAATTGATGTATCACAAAATGATGAGTTTAATGTCTAAGGTTTCTAATGCGAGCTTTTGTATCCCCATATCCAGAACAATCTCCATAGGATTGTGCAAACGAAGGCTACGTTCTTTTGAAACTATTAATTGACCTTTTTACATTTGATTAATTCATTTCTATATATTTCATCTAGGTGATTAAAATAATTTTTCCTTAACCAGGATATTAATATTAATGTATAAAATGGCGCTACATTTTAAATTACAATTGTGTGAAAAATTCATGACCATTTCCAAGTTAGGAATAAGTAACTTTCGTATCGATGCTAAGTAATTAATAATATAAGACTGTGTTTCTTACTGTATTATTTAATGCTGCTCTCCGTAACTTGTCCACTTGGAAATTCAAATTCTGGACGATGAAAAATGAAACTCACTTTACAGTTTCATTGATATGATGCATAATTGTCCACATAAATGTTCAACTATAAGCTCACGAATATGTTCGAAGATTCAAAACGTACTAAAAATATATACATAATTTTCTAATTATATAGTAAAGACTACGCTTTGTAATTTAAATTACACGCAATCTATGAAGGTAGAATGAAATTTCTATTATGTATAATTACATTCAAGGAAAATTGATAACATTTAATTTAAAAGTTTTTTAAAATCATATTTTTGAGTACTAAACAAAATTTTTTGTAATTCCTTGCTCTTTCTATTAAAATTAATTTTTGTTTTTTTTCCGCTCAAAAGATCTCTTAGAATTATAGGCTGTATTTTCTTTCATCGTATAAACAATCGAAAGCTTTTATTATCGCGTGTGCAATTTTTGCATTTACGTCATTCCTTAAATTATCTATTGGAAGTCTTGAATAGAAATGTAACTTGTAACTGAAAACTAATTTTATAATTTCCTCATTCTCTGTTACGCTCAAATGAATACTAACTTAACGAAATTAACTACGCAATTTACATTCCGGATTTAATTTATATTACAGAATGAAAAAATCGAAAATATCTGCTGTATTAATATCAATTAATCTGTTTCAATCGGTAGAGTAAAATCAGTAGAAAAAGTTTCAAAAGAACTTAGTAATAACATCGTACGATTCCTAACCCTTGATTCTGTTTCGAGATAGATACATATTGTTAACGATATCTCGTATCATTCACGGCGCAAATGCTTCGGCAGAAACTCTTCTTTCTTCTTCACATTTTTCGGATTCTCGTTATCATAAAGTGATCATAAATGATAATAGTCATGGTTCAGTAACTGATATTTTCAATTAAATAAATAAATTCAATATATTTTAATTACATTTTATTATTATAAAACAACAACATTTTCATGTCAACCAAAGCACAAAAACAATTGTGATGAATGCCTTATGAGTAATGATTAAAAGAATGTTTTTTCTTTACCTACATACTTTCCAGTGTAAATTCATTTGAATTTTTTATATACTTTCGACAATGTGAATGTTAAAGTCAACGTTCTTTGCTTACAGAATGAAAAAATTATGAGAACTTATGGTAACGTACATACCTTCAAAACGACGTTTAGCGTAAAAATGTGCGTTCCTTTGCATTTAGTTTCTTTCGTGTATGGTAAATACTATTAATTAAGCTACTTTTTTATTTCCTAATATGTTCGTTAAAATTATACTTTCTACATCAAAACTACTTGAAAATTGATTTCTTTTAAACTTTATTTCAGTTTAAAACTGGCAGTACAGATAAATATCTATAAATTTCTATTAATACCAGTATAAACAAATTAAAAAGCATTAGACTGAAAACTTGTCTTCGTCAATAATTTTCAAGAACTATGTCAGCTAGCATAATTATTGAATTACTGTCATATTTTTGCGTTCTGTAACACACTTACTTAATTAATTACAATTTTCGAACGTTATAAATATTCAGTGTCATTATATTAAGCTCAGCTTTTTTCTTATTATCAAGTTATTATTCTCATAAAACGTTAATAACATTAACCAAATTATTATTCGAAACAGAAAGCTAATTCAGAGTAAAACATAAATACTTGAAAGGAAAGTATTCATTTGTCGCATTTGATAGAATAAAGATACAAAAAAAATGGTATAAACTATTATGCATGGAAGGTGGACGAATAAGTTCATGGTTTGCAAAAGAAATTAAATGATCGGAATTCATTGATGACAATAATGACAAAATAATTTCAGATAATTCCAAAAAAATTATTTAATACTCCTCAGTCAAATGAAAGCCCAAAAAAGATTGTAAACAACTCATCAGCGTATTGTATTCAAACATTTATAATTCCTGCAGTTTATTTAATATTCAGATAAATAAATTATCCCTTCAGAATTATCAGACCTAGATGAAAAATAAGCATTCACAAAATCACATCTATATTAAAAGTATCAACATTTACTTCAACATCCTTAAATCCCCTATCAACATTTTAATAAAACTTCAAATATACCTAAATTCATAAATATATCTAAATTCGTTAGCCATTATTTAAAAAAAAAATTAATACCATGCTAAGATTATTGCAAAAGGAACGCACGATCAACGCAATCATCATTCAAAGGTCCATCGATCCCACCGTGGCGATCACCGAAAAACATTCTCAATAAATGAGCACGCACAAATTCAGTAGTGAAGAAAAACCTCTATATTTTGATAATCGCGCCAACTGCAAAGGTTCGGGTGAAAATTGCCACGGTCGGATCAGTCGGATTATTAGAACTTACAATTAGATCGACTTCGTTTCTCTTGATTCTTGCCGTTCGCGATTCTTGAAATCGATTGGTGCATCAGTTTGCGATCACCAATGCGGGAGAAGAAAGAATAGCAATCGAGGCAGTGCTGCCTCTTGCTGAAATATTTTTTTACCGTCTAGCGTCAATCTGCGACCGTACCCTGTTCGTTTTAGATCCGGCTAGAACCTAGACGTATGATCGTAGACAGTTGAGAAGGGAGGCTCCGAACCGGAAGACCCCGAAGGATTGAGAAAAAGAGAGAAAAACAAGGGATATGTCGGCCATTACTCTACGATTGTTGTTACGTTCCAATGTTGCGATCTTTAAAATCTATCCTGAAATCTTATTTCTTTGACGATTTCATATTGTTGGTATGAGTCGCATTCATCAGAGATTCAATTAGAAATCCACAGTTTCCACACATTTACACAGATTAAGATTAGGTTTAAGTATTTACGTGTACGTAGCTCAATTGTCTTTTACATTGATTTGTTTAAATCGCGGTTCTAGACTTGAAGGGAATTTTTTAATCTTATTTATCTTCTTGTTCATTCAATATTTGTGGTTGTAAAATTTTTTCCTTAGAATTTTCTTTTTTTTTTATTTATTTATTTAGAGTCGCATCAAACACTTTTGAGGGTTATTAGCGACTATACTTTAGGTACTTAGAATTTGTCAATTGTTTGTGGAGATATTTTCAAAGAATGTTACTATTAGTGGTGGCTTCTAATTAGTAATTTCAGAGTTTTGATTCTATCAGCTTATTTATTTTGTTAATTTCATGAATTTAAAAGTGGTATTTATGTAATTAATAGATTGTTTCAATTGTAAAATGATTTTTGGCATTGTATTGTTAACAGTGCTAGAAGAGGCAGTATGAAATTATAATGACTGAAGTCGATTTAATATTTTCAAGAGTTTCTTCTAAAAGCTTGATCTCTGATTAGATGTTTAATCATTTTGAATTCATAATTTTCAAAGAGCTATTGCATCGTGACTTGTAAGCTCCGTTCAATCTTTGTCTTCCATACTTCATTCATTACAGTTTATAAGAACAATGGGTTTTTCTTCCTGCAGTTTTTCATAATAAAAGTAAACGATCAGGTATGATTGTAATAAGTTTACGAAGGGATGCAAGTGATACTTTGCACCAGATTTGGAAAGAAATATTCTATTGTTCAGATTTTTAAATGAAATGAATATTATTAATACACTTTTATCTAATTGTAAGTGTTATAAAAAAAGTCACGGTACTCTCGTTTCGCAAAAGATAGTTAAATGGAAAAATTCCATTGTTATCCCTCTTCCATGTTGTACAGATATGCATTAAAAAAATAGTCAAACGTCTTCTTCATTAACTGTTCCGTTTCATATTTCTGAAGAGAACGATGCAGTTAAATTACAATTAATAAAACATATTAGATCTCATCTGTCTAAATTCTTTATCACATCTGAAAATTGCACAGATAACGATACCTCGGGAAACGTTAATTATTTAACAGCGATTCGTTGGATATATATAGTTCATTGTTTTCAATGATAAAATTTGAAAACTGCAAACACTTAATAAAGTCACATCAGATAACAGAAATGCGGATACGATGTATTATCACATGGTCATAAAAATCTGTGAAAGCTAAAGTCACCTTGAAGGTCGTCACTCTGTGACAAAACTTAGTTGCATACAAATAAAACTAATCGAAATGAATACTTTGATGAATGTGCGCAACTCGTTTCTCATTTCTCATTAAAATCGCAACATATGAACGTCGCAATAACAATCACAGTAGAGTCACGTAAAGGCAAACTGAAAAAAAAGAAAAGTAAACCGTCATGGAAAGCGGTGATCGACGTTAATAAAAGCCGAGAATTCAAACTCGACTTGCTCTACATATTTAACACTAGGTCTACCCATAATTAATCCAATTTATTTACAAATGCAAAATAAATACTCTAGTAGTAAATACTAGTAGTTATAATTACTTACACTTTACAGCAAAGATGGAAAAAAATTGATAAGAAAACTGCGTTAAAGATAAAAAACTTTCAAGAGACAAATAAAAAAATATTTTGATCATTTTAATTTGGTAGATTTAGTGTTAAGAGCATCGAGAGAGCCGGTTTCCGAGCCCTTCACTGCGAATCACGTCCAAGAGACGTGTGTATAATCGCGAGAGTGTTTTTTTTTTAACGCGTCGCCCTCAAGAACCCCTTCGGAAGCTGTAAATAATTAAGGACGGACCCGAGACCGGGAACTATGAAAGAGATCGAGAAAGAGTGAGCATGAATGAAAGGGAGAAAGTTTTGAGAGTTCAAGCGAATGTGTACGAATAATTGTATAAAGACTGATTAGACTAGCCTTGGTATTTATTCGAATTCACAGTTAAACGCTATCGCTTTGCGCTCCCTCGAATAATCGCGGAGCACGATGCCAAAGGTATATATTTCCAATCAAGTTCCGTTTCCCTCTAGTTTTCGGAGATCTGCTTGCTGACACGATACCAACGTCGTATCGGTTTTCGCACTCGCTAACAGCACAATGTAGTCCGCTGCACATGAATGCATCTATTGCATGAACTTAGGAGAACATTGGATTTCGATCTGAATTATCAGCGGAAATGGTGCTGGGGAGAATAATGCGAATTGTATGATGATTTCTACGAATAATGATTTATTGTAACAGTTAAGAATTTCGTATTTAAGCGTTATTATAATTACGTAGTGTTTTACGGTAAGGAGAGTTTAATGAAGTTCAGTTTTGATAAAGAATGGAATCAATTTTTGTAATTTCATATTTCAGCTGGTCAGATCTCTTTGCTTTTCTTTGTCATACCGAATCGAGGCGTTTGGGATTATAGGATTGCTATGGTTTCTTAAGAGAAGGAACTGTTGTTGGCCTATAAGATACTCTTCGAGTTTTTTTATGTGAATTATTCCTTATGTTCGAGTATTTGTTGCATTTATAAGTCTGCTATAGTTGTAAAATATTCAAAAAGCACGAAGTAGTTCGTCCGAGGAAAATGAGATGAAGGGAACGCAACGATTCGGTGAGAAATGGCCCCGTTCTTGTGCCATTTTGATAATTGTACTTTAATTGTAAACTTCTGTTGGGTTTCATTGATTTGTTCTTTATTTGACGAATGATCCGAGGGGATCTTATGTCATCGTGCTCGTAAGCGTATGAACGGAGCAAAGACAGAAGGAAAATGGTGTATGCGCGGTTATAACAGCGACATTATTATCGTCACAACGTATCAATATTACTCAATGCATCGTATAAACCAGTAAACTAGATGTAAACTTTGTATATTCATTTACCAAGAGAATAAAAGTAAATTATTCGACAAAGAGATCTAATTGTTCATTTTTTGTTCTCCTCAGTGAATTACACCTTCAGAGATAAAGATTTTCACGGGTGCCTCTTCATTTCTGTCATATTTGGAAAAGAATTATGAAAATTCTACCGTTAAGTATTTCATATTTTATTTTCACTTTCATACTAACTTCTAATACAGTTAGAAGAAATAATTAATTATATAGTTATAAACTATGGAAAGTTGTGGTTCGATGTTCGTTGTAACGTTTATTGCGTGTACAATTTTTGAACAATCGCAAAATTACATTTGAAAATCATTTTATAATATAGTGTAAAATTATTTGCTTTACATGGTTATCTGTCAGTTTCTGTAACTGTTCCGTTTCTTGACACAGTATACTTATGAATGGGTTTTCCAATTAATAATCATAGAACATATGCTATGGAAAATGTGACGAATCCATGATTATGTATAAATCTCGATACTTATGTATAATTACCACAAAAACACTGACCAAGCTCAGAACTATTTTTTTCTCAGGAAATATAAAAGCAGTTACATTTTTTTAACTATGTTCCTTTACTTTGAGAAATCTGAAAAAGTGAAATGTTAATATTTATAACAATATGGTATTAAATATAATAGCGATC
The DNA here is from genome assembly GCA_910591515.1 of Cerceris rybyensis. Lineage (NCBI taxonomy): Eukaryota > Metazoa > Arthropoda > Insecta > Hymenoptera > Crabronidae > Cerceris > Cerceris rybyensis. The sequence continues at coordinate 14,792,769 of OU342795.1, forward strand.
ATTTAATAACTTCAATGAAAATTCGATATTTTGAATCTTTTAATTTTTTAATAATCGATTTTATAACCGAAAATATTGAAAACATTGCCAAAGGTGCCACTGCGTGAAAATGTTACTGTGTTCTTTTTTTTATAATTTTGTATGAAGCAGAATAAGAGACATTGTGCTTAAATTGAAAAATTCATTTTACCCTGTAACTACCCCTCCAGGTATGGAGTAGCATTTCCAGAACGGGTTTACGAAATACGAAGGGTATACGTGAAAGTGGACTTTGCCAGGAAGGATTCTTCACATGCTTATTCAGTTAAAATCTTTCATATTCACGCTTTGTTTATCAATTCTTATCCGACATACTCCTTTTAAACTTTTCGGTACGAGTGATGTGAGTGACACTACTGCTGCACGTGGTGCCACGTAAAAAATGCTCACATACGTGAGCAGTATTTTTGTGTATAAAGATTTTCCTAAACGTTAAATAAATACCATGCTTAATCCCTTGCACTTCAATAACGCTTGACAATCGTGACGCGATAATGGAATAGGAAATTTTAAGGTAGTTCTAGGCACTTTTCATTTTTCGATAGATTTCCTTAAAATTTTGAAAATATATTCTTCATGATATTTTATAATTATAACCGGAATTTGAACGAGTTCGTCCACACGGTTTATGAATAAATCGTGTTTAAAAATAACATATTTAACACGGGCCTTATGGAAAAAAATTTTTGCTGAGTCCGTAAAATGTTTTTTTATTTTTCTAATGGAAAAACGAGTTGATAGATTCTAATAAAAAATTAGAAATGTATTGTTTTATGCTTTTGGAATATTATTGAATTTTTTCATAATTTTTTACTTCATAGTTATAGAGAAAGATGTTTTTTAATGTCGAAAAAGTGAATGAAATGACCTCTGTGAAGTTAGCCTCTGCATTAATTCTTACGCAATTTTTTTCATTTCTAATGAAAAAAAAACTTTTAGTTCTGAATCCAGCTAGAACTACCTTAAAGTATTCTAAACATAATTGCATTGACAATATCAGTGGATTTGGAAACGTCGAAATTAGATTTTGTGCTATTAACACTAGAACCACCGTCGTTAAATTTATTACAAATTAATATATTAAATAACTGTTTTCGAAAAAGAGGAATTGGAAAAGATGAGAAATTCGATAACTTGTATTTTATAAGATCAACGTAGAATATATTATACTCTATGATTTTTCTATAAACTTGGAGAATTTCTGAAAAAAATGAGGAACCAGTCATTTTGGCTTGCTTGATAATTCTAGCGTTAACACGTTGAACGCTACCGACATTTCGCTAGTTTTTTTATTTATTTTGAAGAGAAGCTTTTTCTATTGAATTCACATTTTTGTAAAGCAGAAACTTTAAAAAATATGGATAAATCTATATTCGGCAGACCTTTATCTTTTTACCGCCAATATTTCAATATTTAGTATGTCTGAAAATTCATGGATATTGCAATTTAAAAGGTGCATGAAATTTCATTGAATTTAATTGCGTCGGTCACCGGTGACCCCCATGGTAGTCAACGTGTTAATATTACGTTAAATTATACGATATAAAAGAACTCAGTGATAATTTTGTATTTCAGCAATTAATTCTTACTTATTACGAACATATCCGGCGCTCGGACACACAGGTCATCAGGTGGATGCCGGATATATTCGGCACTCGTACCGAAAGGGTTAATTACTACTAATTTCTCAAAATTTATTACGAACAGTTGCATTTTTTCAACGAGTACTGATTTTGTTTTCCATTATTCAATTGCCAGAGATAATGAGATATAGAAATCTGGAAGTTGAAGGAAATCATCATGTTCTATTTCATAAAATTTTCTGCACCCAAATGTGTTACAAATATGTCGTTGATATTTATCATAAATTTATGCAGTTACTTATCAGCTTCAATTCCGGCAAAACATCGACCAGCGAGCGAGCCAATACGATACAAATATGAACATCGTTCAAAATGAAGAATGTGCAACGAGGAACATGACATTCGTCCTGAATAACATCTAAATGTATATCTGTGTTAAAATAAATAAAAATTGTTCAAATCCGTATATTTATGTAAGATAATTTAATCATAGGTTACTCCAATCGTCGTCCGTTTGATCTTTCGGCCACGTAGAATAATGAAAAAATATTTTATGTAATAAGATGGAATAAATTTGTCAAAAGTATTTCATTGCATGTAATCCTTGGTATCCCACTTTTTTAATTACATCTTAAAATCAAAATAAAATGATATCTTTGTAGTTTTCTATTTCTCTTTTGTTAATCTTGATCGTTTTCGAAAATGTACACCATAATTTTGAAAAGAGGTAGTGTTATAAAATAACACCATTATTGACAAAGAATTAGTTGAAAGTTTTGAAAATATATTAATATTAGTTGGTTAGTAAAAAGTGGAACCACTATTCTATAAACATTATCCCTCTATGTGCCTCTGAGAGTTTCAGAGAATCAATCTATGTTTCTATTTTTCAAAGTCAAATTTTCAACTTTGCCAAATACTACAATTTATCTCGTGAAAATCACGAAATTTGTATTACATTTTTATTGAAATTTTTAGTAAATATTACAATATTTAAATTCAAGTTTATTCTATTATTTAAAATAGTATTTTTATCATTTTCTAATTGTGTTATAGTGAAACTGATCTTCGGATACCACAAAAAATTCAGACTATAGAGGAGATATTAAATTATATAGATGTTTAATTATTATAATATTAAAGATATTAAATTCTAGTTTCATTCTGATATCTTGAAATACACATTAATGCATCGCGTAGGCAAAGAGAAAAGAAGACCGCATAAATGAAAATTCGATTCCAGGAATCAGAGGACAAGTGTTTGCAAATTTGTAATATGACACGTGTGGTATGTTCAGAGAGAGGATGAAGAGTCAGAGAGGTAAGTAGTAGTGACAGTTTCGTCAGAAAATCAAAGAGTTGCAGAAAATCGTGAATGGCAAGGGAGTCAAAGAGGGTCACGAGAGTCGAGAACAAAGCATGGATTCAAAGCTTAAATCGGAGCAGCTTTATCAAAGTTTCGAGAAATGTTTCCTGTTAATGGTTGTATGATGTGAGAGTACTTATAACCTTTAGGAGGTCATAGTATGTAGATGACACATGCACGGCACTGGTACCACTGAATTTAGTACAGTCTATTCTATATACAATTCGAAATAGATTGCGCTTAAATAAATTTCGTATTCTATTTCAATAATTATTTACTTATTATTTCATTAATTAATTACCAAATGCTGGTGAAAATTCATATTTATTGTGTCTTTTGTCGGAAAATAGTGTGAAATAAAAACGTGCAAAGATCACTTCGAAAAGATATTTCTGGTTCACAGTCAATTACACTAATCTACAAAATTGAATTTCTTTTTACTAAAAAAATATTTATTCTGTTTCTCATAGATTTTGTATCTGAACAGGAATGTGAAGTTCGTTCAACTTCATCATACTCTTTGTGTTTTGAGAAAATGAGTTTAAAAGAAATAGATGCAAATGTTCGACTTTTAGAATTTTTTGCATTGTAACATTAAAATTTATTTAAATTCTTCTTGCATAAAATGACTTAAAGCAAATTGTTAGCATTTTCATTATTTAATGGCATAATTATTCTAGATTTCTTGGCTTTATCTTCGCTCGCAACTCGACTGTCTCTACGGATAAGGTTGCAAATTTTAATTGTTTCAACAATATCCCTGAACAACTGTTTCTTGTAGATGAAATTATTATTTAAATTTTAGAGTGAATATAAATTATAAGACTGTAGTAGGGCGACTTCATTATTTACGTCTTACTTTTCAAAGTTTATAAGTACATGATTTTTAATGCAGTACTTACTAATAAATAATATATTTACGTCTAATCTTTGGATGAAACTTAAATAGTCTTTAATGTTATTTGTGGAATGAAATTTAAGAAACTGATACTAATCGTAAACATTAACACTAGAACTACCAAGCCATTTAAATTGACTGGTTCTCAACTTTTTCCAAACATTCTTCAAGTTTATTGAAGAGTCAAATTACCGAATCGATCATCTTTTCCACTTCTTAATTCTCCTTGTTTCGAAGTACTTATTTAATATATTCAAATATAATAGATTTAACGGTAGTTCTAGTGTTAATACGATACGTGACCAAGTTACTCTATGCATTGCTTGAATTAATAATCGCCATTTGAAATTAAATTGTTTAATACATCTACTGTCATGGGGGTCACCGGTGACACTTCAGTTATAATATTTAGGAATTTTTTAACACATTGCGTATTTAAATGTTGATGCTCAAAAGATAAAATCCTGCTCAATATATATTCATTTGTGTCTTTAGAGTTTCTACTTTACAAAGACAGGATTTTATTAATAAGAGTATCGTTTCAATGGAAAAGATAAAACGAGCGTAATATTAGAGGCATTCAACGTGTTAATGTCCATTAATCATATGCTAGGGGTACCGAAAAGTAATAAAAACTGGAGAAGTAAAAACGTAATTGGAAACGTTATTCAACAAAAAGTCGAAGGACTTTTTTAAAAAGGGAATCGAACAACTACCTTTACGCTAACAAAAAGTGTTAGGAAATTATGGAAATAATTTTATTGATTAGTATTTACAATTTCTTTAATAAATAAATGTTTTTCGCCGACAAAAAAAATTTTTAATATTTTCGGTGCCCCTAATAGTATGTAATCACATTGTTTTACTTACTCGCTCATCTCCTCCGCTTCAAGTGCAGCTAAAATGATACATTATAAGTTTTTTTAATTAGTAACTTAGACAAAACTTAATCGGTAGCAATGGCTTTATTGTTGAAACATTTTAGATACATCCGAGTACATAACTACCGCTAATCATCTACCTAATTCTGTTGATTTCTTCAAACTAAACAAGGTATGTGTAATATTAAATTGTTTTTTCTCAATACATAATTAACCTTGCAATGTATGGTGCGCCTGAATTTATGGTATGTACGTACATGTATGTATGTATGTTTTGTAACATTAGGCTCTCTGTTTTGCTACTTATATATATTTAATATAAATACATATACATATTTTATAATATATTTATTTATTTATTTGCATTCATATATGTATACCTTTTTCTTTTACGACATTGGTAGAACAATTATTTACATAACGCTGGAATAAGCTATGACTAGACGTATTGACGCTCCAGGATACTTTGGAAATTTTTATAACGATGGGAAAAGACATTAAGAGAGGGACCCCCATTGTTATGTTTTGCCCCTTGATCATATATATTATTTTCTCTGTTCGTTATTTCGTGTGGTACACGCAAAATTGCACATTTCGTACATCTTCCTTCGTTTCTTTCGTAGTGAATAAGTAAAGATATCTTACGTATGTTTTCTATAATAAGCGAATCACTATTTTACGTTCACGACGTTATTTCCTTTTAAGCATTCGTTGTAGAAATAACTTCGCTTCTGATCTTCCTACACTGTCTTTGTGGTGAAATAATTCTAAATAAAATTTATATATTTCTTAAAGTGCCATTATTCAAACTTACTATTAAGGCAAGCTAATGTACGATGTAAACGAGGAATAATTTTAGTAAAATAAGTTGGAAATTAATTTTTTACAAATTAATGATTTGTCAAACTAAATAAAAATTGATCGGCGATGGTAATCGTTAATCACTGAAAATTTTGAACTTGCTATTAATTTTTAAGTTAGTATTAATCAGAGCTGAGCGAGATTCATTCTAGGTTTGAGTCGCTTATTATATACAGTTTTATACATCGAAAACAATTTTCTCGATAATTATTTCCTTACGTAGCGAGTTCTTACATAAATCTACTTCTGCTGTTAATTAACAACATAACTATTAGATATTTAAATATACCTCGATCAAACTGAATAACATTGCTATATTATCGTTGCTAAATCTTCTTCTACAAATATGGTATAAAATATTAAATGCTGATTATAAATTCACGAGAGCTTATATCCAATATTTTTCTCTCTAATCCGAAAACTAACGATATATGGAAGAATTAAATTATAATATAAATATCTATTATAACATAATGTCTATTACCACCTTTTATATTCTTACATAAAATATATTTAACTTTAATGTGCTATTAAGAACTTTTAATGTTCAAACAACATTACACGAAGATCATAGTAACTTTAAACAATTTCAAACATTATTTAATTATCGAAGTAATTCATAATTTCATATTTTAAAGATTATGAAATAGGACAATATCAAGAAATATTTCACGCTAGATCTACCACGATAGTGAAAGTAAATGTTTCTGTATTTTTTGGAAAATTTGTTATATCACTGTAATTCCTTTGGATTTCAATTCTTATCTTTGGTAGTTCTAGTGTTAATAATAGAAGAAAATTTAAATTGATAAAGAAGACATCCACGTGTAAAGATCTAGTTCCTCGAATAAGAAAAATTGTACAAACTTTTGTACCAGACAGACAAATGAAGACAGTTGACAATTTCTTCCACTTATGCGAGAATTACAATATATCCTGTCTATGATAAAACTGTGAGATTCTACAACAACGGAGTATAATAAATTAATACAGAGCTAATTAAGTAGTACGATCACATTATAAGGAACAAAATGAAGTTCGATGGCAGATGAACCGCTGGAAGGAATACCAGTAAAATGTTCGATACATTCGATAACATATAACGCAGTTTTAAAGATATACAAACGCAAAAATATCACGAGTCATCGATGTTCAATCACCCTGTATTAAATTATACAAGAATATAATTAATTAACCCCTTGCCTTACTATTTCTTTTGCGACCGAATGCGCAACAACTCATAATTAATTATTGAAATAATAATCTATCAGTGATTTACCGATATAAGTTAATGAAATATTAATAGTACTGATATTTTCAATTTAACAGTTTTTGGAAAACTTAAAAATTTTCTATTCTTTTTACCGTGTCACGTGTGCCACACGTCATTGTAAGGCAAAGGGTTAAACCGCAGTTTTTTCAATGATCAAGCAAATCTAAAATAAGCTTACACACTAACAAAACTTAATCGTTATCGCCGTTCGAATATTTCACAACAAGCCCATAATCTTAAAAACTAAATTCCTTTCCACCTTTCACAAGATTCATGCAAATTAGGAATGTTTTATATATGTTCTACAAATATAATATAATTTATGAAATTCATGTATCGAATATAGAACAATAATAAAATATTTTGTATTGAGTGTGTATTGAAATAATTATAATCATACCTGCTACATTTACAATCATTTTAATAATATAACTAGACATTTCTTATGGGGGTTCCCTCCAATTGATCGCAGGTACGTGAACGTATTGACTCGACGAAGACAGGAATAATACTGCGCGGGAAAAAGGGACGTCGTTGAAACTTAACTAATACAGTATCAAGCTAACTATATTTATATACGTGTGTACATATAAATGCATAATATGTATATGCCGCGATATAAAATCTACTCTTATACCAATCAACAATTAATTAATCTTTATCAACCTGACTTTAATGGAACGGTACGCCTATTTACGTTCCCACGATTTTACGTTTGCTCTCTTTTTCATGACACCAAGTTCATGCGGAGGCAAGGAAGGGGCAAAAAAATATCGAAGACTCTTCATTTAACGATCATTCGAGAATCGGTGGACAAAGGGGGAAGAAAAGGACGGGTAATTAGGTTTTTTTAAACTATTACTAAAGATTCCTACACGGTATATTGACTTCGATTTACGCTATGTTTAAGGACACCCACGAATTGATCGACGTTGCGCCAAGTTACCTTGGTGTGTGAATTTTATTTACGATAATACTACTAATTTATTATAATCTCTAAATTGACTCTAATTACACCGATTCTCGAAGGAATGGCCACATTGGCGGAGAGGAGCATGGTGAAGCAGAAATCTGTGAGGAAGGAAAACACTTTTCTTGCGTTACAGTTTGAGGACAACGATCCTTTTGATGAGAATCGATAGTATATGAGATGTTAAATCGATTCTTGTGATTTTGAGAGAGACCATTTGATTTTTATGCAACGAAAGTATTATTTTATATTTTACGATTTTGTTATTAGAGGATGAAAATTATTAAAAGCTATATTTTTTATGTATGATTTTTATGTTATGTCCTTGGATGATGAGTCGATTTGTAGGCTCATTTGAAACTGATATTGAATTATTGTTTTTGTAATTGCGAAAGGAAATAGAAATAGTTTAATGTTGTATTGGTATTGTAACGTTGACAAATTATGACCATTTTACTCGATCAATTTGATACATTTGTAAACCAAGATCGATTTTAAGATTGCCCCTATCATAAGTTATTTTATTTAAAGAAATACGGAGACAAGATATTGTTAATTTCATCAACTGTTTTCCCCTCGACTGTTCAAATTGACAATAATTTTTCCATATCACCTCATACTATACTCATATAGAATTATCAGTCGCTTGTTTATACCTTTCGCTGAAAACTTCGATGAAGTATTTAAACAAACATCGTAAAGTTCAAAATTCTTAATTTTTACTGTTTTACGTTGCCAAAAATTGAATATTGTGGCATTGAATTCATAGCCGAGAATCAAGATTGTTTCAATGACTACAATTTTTAAAAACCAGCGATTCTTTAAACAAATGAAAGATTAACAGATTTCAACAACTGTAATATCTGTATATTAAAAGAATTAAATTATTGACTTAAAACAGTACATTCGAATATCAAACGCCCTTGATATGATCAAATGAAATCAACCTACAGCTTACCTGCAATTGCAAGTGACACATAAAATTTGTAATATTTTCAAATATACAATCTCATTGAAATAATGAATTTCCGTTTTTATAATTTACCGTAAATCAATCGCAATTTTCATACCCATTTCAACGCTTATTAAGCGTTAGTGAATAAATATATTCTAAACATAATTCTAGGGGCCTTCCGTGTCAATATAAAAAAAAAAAAACAGGCACGATGACCAAAGCCTACAGTGGTTGCAATTGACGTTAAATATTATCAATTGCATTTCCTCTTTTCCTTTGACAATAAGACGAACTGAAATCTCCATGTCTACTTTTGAATGTCAATATTAAGTTCTCCCTTAAACTGATTGCTCTTCGTATTGAATCTTGCTTGAGAAACAATGAAACGCTGCTTGAAAGTGTCACGAATCGTCCACTTGAAATACCTTAACCGTTTGAATGCACCATTTTTCGTTACATTAGTAATACGTTTTAATGTACACTTGCCTAACGCGCTAACAGTAACGAATAAAAGTAATGAATAAACACGTTGAACATTCATTAGTCATACGATCTAAGCTTGCGTATCTTTATAATTAATATGTTTATGTACAGGGTGCTCTGTAAGAGTCAATAATCAATAGATGTAATTGTATTCCTCGTGAAGTTCCAAGTAAAGGTTTTCATGAAATGTTTGACAATCGTTATATTAACAAAGCAAGAAGATGCGAATGGAAGAAAATCAGTGAAGATACCGAGTAATGAGATGGAAGTGATAATTGTGTATGTATATCAACATCTTAAATCCCACTCGTTTCTATTTCGTATTTCGACTTCGACAGAGTCTGTAATTTAATCTAGCACCTACAGTTTTCGGTGCACATAGGGAAAATTTATAATTTTCCAGAACTGACGAGATATTTGTACTTTGGTGTACTAATTAAGAGACTGAAACTGCATCTCTTTATCCACCATAGCTCTCTATGTACCTAATTGGTATTTTGTTCGTAGCATTATTTTTACTGAAATAAAACTTTTTTATTAAAATTAGGTTTTTACAGAACAAGAAAGTTAAAGGTAAAAGTAGTTGTATACTCGACGGTATTTAATTTATGTAATGATATTTCAATATTGAATTTATTGGGATATTTGCGAATGTTGCAATTTAAAAGTTGTAAGAAATGTCATCGAATTTAACATCGTCTAATGCCAGTGAGTCTATGGCATCCAACGTGTTAAAATTAGTCTACATACTTTTTTACTCTGTCTTATATAATAAACCTAATGCGTCATAATAATGGTGCCAGAAAATATTTATACTTCATGCAATAAAGTCAATAGCGAAGTGAAGTTTTTGCGATTTTTTTTTACAACAAGAATACAATTTGACTCCAAACAATATTCGTTTTTTCAGATTCAGAGTATTGGAGGATACGATGTGGAGAAGCAAGTAAATAATTTGAAAACTGAAAACTGAAATTTGAAAAGTTATATTTAGCAATTGAACTCGAATATCTCGTATCAAATGCATCACATGACGAATCCGTTGCATTATTCTCGATGTCGTAAATTTAGGGAAACATGATTTCTTGATTTCATGTTGCGGACTATTTGTATTGTCAACGGACTATTCTCTAAAAACCTCTTTTGCACAGAATATACAGAACTTCCACATTATTATTGAGTTGTAATTAAAGATTGTTGAACTCAAATTTAAAGTTTTCCTTTTAAAATGGAAATTTAGCAGGGCGTGATGAAGAGTTTAACTCTCAACAAAAAAAGTTTTCTGCACATACGTTAAAAATAGTAATTAAAAGAGCTCTATGACTTAATTGCAATGCTTTATCTAATGCATTCGTTTGCATTCTTTATCTATTCGTCGAATCTAACAGGAATAATAAAATTTCATAAAAGTCAGAACGCTAATTCATTGAAAAAATCAAACTAATATACGATTATATTTTATTCATATTATTTTTCCATTTCTCATCGATTTCTTGGGTGGTTTATATAATATGTATAGTGTGTTATATAGTTTGGTATGTTGTTGCTTCATTCAAGTATACTACTATACTGTATAACTACATAATCTTATTCTTGTTGATCGTTCTAAGAGTTCTATAATCAATAATACTCTATATCTAATTTAAATATCCCGTCCTCTTTCTTATCTTTAAACAATGCCAACTTTCAATCTCTTTAAAGTCATGTTGCTGCAGCAGCAATTATCTCAAAATTGCAACAAAATTGTACGAGTCAAATTTATCATAATTACTACCAAAATTGACAATTAACGTAACACAATCATTTGTTACATCATTAACACTAGATTGACGGATGTGAAATCTGTTAAGCTGCAATATATTATATCAAATGAAGACTGTGGAAATAGAGGAATCAGGCATCAAAGAAGATGGTCAGTTAAGTAATTTTTAAATTATAAGATACATGTGAAATATCTACTGTACCACGTACATATCTATAAGTTGTGAAGGTATATCCAAAAACGTAGAAATCAGTCAATTTGACGGCTTCCGTAAACCTAGTGTTAACATTTTCGCTACCAGTTGTATTTTTCGTATTGCCACCTTTAACCTCCAAGTACCGATGGCAACTTACCAAGAAAATTCATGAACTTTCCGTCACCGGCATCGTACATGCTAACTAGCATTCAATTAAAACATTCAATGAGATGAAATGAATGTGGAAATTTCACGAAAGATACGATTGCTTCTGGGATCATCAAGTCTTAAGGAGCATCCTGTTTGTATACGCATGTGTGTACATATATGTACAATGATGCACACGTATATGATGAATTTATTCTAAAGCGTCTGCGCGATCCTTGCGATCCTTTACGGATCGCGGACCCGATTTTCCAGGATAAATCTACAATGTGTTTCCCTAGGCCTTCGCAGAGTGCACTATTATGAATTTGCAGGGACGCAAAGTCTTCGAAGAATTTTTTTATTTTTTACTAACATCGTTGTATCAGATTTTACGAAATAATTTTTGCATATTGGTACTTATTTCCTGTTTTCTAAGTCTTTGGATGTTGGAAGAGACTGTTCAAAATAAGTTCGACTGTTCGAAATAAGTACAACACTCGGACGTTTTACTATTTTGTTATTATAAAATTCTTCCTATTCTTTTGTGATCAAATAAAGAAAGAAATGAAAGTTTCAGTATCATTGAATACGAAGATTATATGAGTTATAATGCATTATCGAAATGGATATAATTATAAGTATTAAGAAATATTTACAGTAATTGGTAACTTCATAGACAGATCATTTTACTGCAGTATGCATTGACTAATTTCAAAACTGACTTATATATTAGTCTTCCCTTCAGAATATAACTTTTCTTTTCTCTATACTATGTCTACTACTAAATGACTATTTAATTCGCGACTTCTTTCACCATGTAATATGTGCTAAGGGTAAAGAGGAAAATTGAAATAAATCCCTTTCTCACTGGTGACTTGTAATTAATTCTAACTCTATTAACCCTTTGGCCTACGATATCTTTTCTGGCTCAGCCTGCAATGATTCAAAATTAATTCCTGAAATCAAAAGTTCTCCCTGATTCCAAATATTTCGTACAACTGAAAGTAATATTAGTAGTATAGAAATAATAAAACCGTTTTGCGACCGGCTGATATTTTCAATTTAACACGTTGAACGCCACCGTTATTTCACTAGTTTTATCACTTCTACTGCAGCGAAACTTTTTCTATCAAATTCACATCTTTATAAAGCGGAAACTTTAAAGATACACATAAATATCCAGCAGACCTTTATCTTTTCAACGTCAATATTTAAATATCCAGTATGTCCAAAAGTTCATAAATATTTCAATTGGAAAATTACATGAAATTTCGAATCGAATAGCGCCGATTACCGGTGATCTTTATGGCAGTCAACGTGTTAATAGAATTTGAGAGACTTCGAAATTTCCTATTCCTTTTCCGCGCCACGAGCGTCACACGTTGTAGGCTAAGGGGTTAAATCGTCAAATGATCAGATTAATGTTGCACACACTAATTTCGTTTCCTCAAAGAACATATGAAATTTCCTATCACACGTTTTAACCAGTAAGGCAACTTTGCGACCCCGCGGAAGTGCGCACGCCGTCAACGATTCATCTCTCCCCGATTCTCTCGACAAAGCAACCCGGTCGAAAGATCAAAGGATCCCGGAAGCGGAGGTACCGTTCACCGTGTGATATTCTTCGTTAATTTGATTTGACTAGTTATGAGTCCGAGTTGGTCTCAAGGAACGCGCAGTGTAATGTGTAGATACTTTCATCGGATAAGGCTGCGTTATTTATTGTCTTTCTTTTATATCGCTCTTGCGCTCACACGCCCTCGTTGATGATTTGTCTCGCCCCTTTCGCCTTTCTGTACTTTCAATTCTCACAGGAAGAACGTCCTCCTATTTTCATCCCTCCGTCCGGCTTACAATTAATGATCATTGATTCTTTCGATCTCTTCGATTCTTTCATCTGATTACATGAGAATGAAATTTCTTGCTTCTTGCTCAAGCAAACAATGCGCTTTGATGTTCGCACAAATCATAAGTTCAATGAATGATTTGCATCTTCGATCGTTCTTCGTCGATTGGAATATTCGATAGATACAATTTGAAATTTTGTTATCCATTCTTTCACTTTTTCTTCTATTTCATTGTTCTTCTGCCATTAAACGGTTATAAATAGAATTTAATTGTTTCTTTGTAATTAAACATTTGTGTCAAATCTTTCAAAGAGACGTATACAACAGGATAGTTATAATTGTACTTGTATGTTTTCTTAGGAAACGATTTTCATTAACACTATATAAAACGTTAAACCGTTGGAAAGAGTAAGAAGTATAATATAATAAACATGTGTTCATCACGATACAGACAACCCTCGAATAAAATGATACTTGGATTTAAACAAAAAATTGTGTTAATAATCTCTAACGTGATATTTTCTCTAGCAAGATTTCTACAAAATTTACATTTTTACGATTTATACAAGCCGTTGATTATGTTTTAAGAAGGTACCAAGATATAATTTATCAAAGATCAGTGGTGCTATCGATTCTTATTAGACAATTATGCCTATTTTGAACTTTAGATGATGGAAAATGTAAGGTGAAATTTAAATAGGTTTTACTGCAAAAACTTTTGCAACTTCTGAAAATTGCAACATATAATAGTTATAAACGGTGACATAGAAATAGATGACCAATCTTGGTTTCGAATTTTATAGTTTCAAGAATGAAAAAAAAATAAACCGATCAATGTTTCCTTTCTATGATAGATTCCATTTATATAGACAATTTACTATGTGAGATCGCACTTTATCATTTAATAGCCTAGAAATGAATAGACGATAAGGCAAATTAAATAGTCATTGTGGATAGCATGTTTTATATTAAAATAATATCTATTTGAACATTTCATGTTGAGGGTAGTACTATCATAATAATTTGTTTATATCTCAGATTGAAATACCTTTTGGGTTTACATTTCTGAACATTTCTTTTTTCATTCTCAGTTATAGTGAAAAACGGTGTCAATATTTAGCAACCTATTTCTATGTCACTGCACATATTCGTGACCTTAAATAATTTCAAAATACTTAAGAATTTTGCAAAATGTGTATAAAATGCAATTCATTCTGTGAAAATTAAAAGTATTTATGAATTGTTCTTTAAATGGTAGTATTTCTTATTAGAGCAAACATTTGGAATTATAAATCCATTTATGTTATTATACGAGGGTTGACAGTATTTCGACTTATAACGACTGAACTCTACCGTGATTACATTGGGAAGAACATTTAAAACTAGTTAAAGATAAATATTTATAACTGTTTTAAGAAAGCAAGACATGAATTCTATAAATACGAATTCCATTTAGACTGTCAGGAAATATGAACTTTGGACCATTTAGAATCAGCTATATCCTTGACTGTACCAACGATTAGCACGGCGGGTTTCGAAGACTATTATGGAATTATAAATATCATTTGTAAAAATAACAACCAGTAAAAATGAATCTGAAGTTACTTTCATTGTTTTGTGTTTAATCACTATACGAGCATCATGACTTCTATTCGATCAGTGCGTTACATTAACTCTGGACAAACTTTTGTTCAATTCAATGATAAATAAATTTCTTTGCTTTCTTTTTTAAACTATAGTGTCGTTCTATTAAAATATTGTTGCCATGTAGCATTGTAATAAATGTGTAATCCATAGTAATTAGCCCAAAACTTAATATTTGTTAAAATACTGTTAATATTGATTATTATTTGCACTATTTGTAGCAATGGAACGAAAATGTATTGTTTAAATAAGAAGAGGGGAAAAAATAATTGTAAAAGAACTGCAACGCTTAAAAAGTACAATTGAAGACTGAAATAACACAGAAAGTTAAGTTGCAACTGCAAAAAATGTAATGAGTTCTTAATTATTTCTATTACCCTTGGATAAAACATTTGAAATTGCAATTGACAACTATAAATTATATTAATACGCGAATATAGTGAATAAAAGATATATATGGGCAGAATCTTGTGTTACTAATTATGATTTCTGAAGGTCTTTATATACTACACAATTCAAAATTGTAATATATATAATAATTCATAGTAGTAGCCATCATCATATTACTTAATAACTTCTTATTATATTCAGTTTGTCTTTTTCTTTAAGCCGAACAGAATGTGTCTTGTTCTACAATATTTCTCTGTTTTTTAAGTCTGAAATTGGATTAAAAGTTGCACGGTTTTATCCACCACACTCGCGCTAACTGGGGATCTCCTTTGATCTCCCGAATATTTACGGTTTTGTTAGTACTGTAAGTAGCTAATATGCAAAGCTGGATAAAATGGCATTTCTCGTTGAAAACGATGCGTAAAAATTAGCCGTGTATTTGTTCCTCAAGGTTTTATAAGTGCCTCATGTCATTTGAGTCGAAAGTTACAAAAAAGCACATTACATTAACTTATTTTTTTCCTTGAATGGAAAATAAAAGCGAATTTGAAACTTTCTTTGAACACTAAATAATGACAAACATTTTAGTCTTTTAACGTTCTGATGTATTCATAAAATAATCTCTTTCTAGCCGTCAGGCTTAAGCTACGAAAAGAAATTTTGTTGTAAATGGAAGCCATTATATTGGAAACTTTAATAATATTTGTCCTAAACTGATTCCACTGTAACATAAAGGAAAATCAATTCAAGACACTTTGAAATATTGCAAGCCGCCATCTTTCTCTGTTCGTATGATTGGTGCGTCTGAAAAATATGCAGAATATCCCAGAAATAATTGATCATTTAAGAATTAATTACGCGTACCTTGGAGAATGTAGATAGATATATGGATCCTTCATTTTGAAAGTGGTTTCAAGTCCATTTTCTATTGTTTTGAGGAAATTAAAGATCAGCATATCTGCCAATTAAAAAATATTGGCTAAATATATCAAGTCTGACAATGCTTCTACTAATTTATCAATATATAATTTGATTATATAAATTTCATTTAGGCGAATTTAAAATAATGTACATTGACAAGCTGCAAATGGACTTATCTCAATTTTAGAATCAGTAGTTACTATTTCTTTTAATGGCCCATTGTAAATTGAACAAATCAGTACCATTTTTTAAGATATTAAATATTATCTAATTATAAATAAAAAGTTAATACGAAATTCAACATAAATTTCGTGACATCCAATCTTTTTTTAAGTAGACTTACACCACTTACAAAATAAGCGGTCCATATTTGGAAACGTTTCTATTGTAGGTCGTAAATATCTTTCGTGTAATGTAGAGTTCAGCCACAATGACGAAAATATTTATAGAAGTGTAATTTTAGGACGGATATTGCACTTTCTTTCTTTAATTGCGTTGAAAAAGTTTATAGAAATGATTTACTTTCATGATTATGCACTAAATATTCCATTAACCCGCTGTTTTGATAAATTGTAAAAGTTTAAATACAAACTAACTGTGTAATTATTCACTTCGATGCACATAATTATTGCTATATAAATTCATGACGTTGCATTATGTAATCAGATAGAATCTCGTTATCTACAAAGGAAATAGAAACAGTGTTCGTACCTTTAAATTTAACAAACATTCTGAAAGATTTGCACACCACTGCCAGTGTTTATAAGTCAGAAATGATGCACAATTGATTTTCTAAACTGTGTACGATACGTTTCGTATCTTGGACGATATTCTGGGATATCCTCTATAAATGTATATGTCAGTAAATATTATGTAATATAATATCCAATATTCCTTTTACTTTTAATTTCATACCTTGGACAAGACCCTATACATTTTTTTATGAGAAAAGTAACTGACATTTGTAATATAGCTTCCATTTCTTGCACGATTGTAAGAGAAAGTTTCTACCTTCTTATAAAATGTTTTTTTGTGTTAAGAGTTCTTTGGCCGCCTTCATCCAAAATTTACTATTTTAACACCATGAACGCCACCGGAATTTCTCTTGTTTCTTCATTTTTGTCGAAACCTAATTTTTTTCCATTAAAATTACATCTTTACAAAGCAGAAACCTTAAAGACAGAATTAGATACGTAGTCAGCGCGGATTTACTTTTCCAATGTCGATATTTAAGTATTAAATGCGCAAAAAAATTGGTAAATATTACAGTTGTAAAGTCACTTGAAATTTCATTGAATTGAACAGCGCCGGTCACCGGTGACCCCCATGGCATTCAACGTGTTAAAATGGGCCGTAAATCTTCCAGAACATATAATATGTATCACACAGGAAACAATATCCTCGGATGACGGAGGCTTCTTTTTCATCCTATAGAAATGTGCTTGCACGTATTTCAAAGCTCTAGAATTTTAATACCAATATATACAGTGTTTCTTAAAATATAATGCATTACGATTGAACAAAAATAAATTTTATAATATTGTCTATTCATTTATATTATCTGTAGTATAATTGACATTCAAAGTACGCAAAATCTCATTGAAAATAATTTTATAGATAGCTCCGAATAGACAGAAGTAAATGAAGTACTTTTTTAATCCATCTACTCATCTTGACTCACACTGATGGTCCCAGTGCGCGTCTAATGTGTTCATATAGAACAATTAAAATTCCAATCCAATATCATGATATCATTGATAGTTAATTATAATCAAATCCAATTTATTCAAATCAGTTTTAATTACCTCTTCATTCAAGAATATTGCACATTCGAAAGGATAACTTCTACTAAACCTGATTCAGTACTCAATGTGCTAATGTAGCTTGTAGTATACGAAACATTAAGTTTCGAAGTTCCAAAATATATTTGACAATTGAAATTATCGTTTTACATCTGCACATTAGAAATGCCATTGTTATCCAATTATGTAGATATAAATGTAATGCGCGTATCGTGTACGTGGATGACTGCAATCGTCGATGAGACATTTATGAAGAAGACAGGCAAGTTCCATGTTTAAACCACGTTATTATAAACGCAACGTGTAATTTGATAGAAATACATTATATTCGAAGACATTACAACTGAATTCGAAACTTATATTACGTTCTAAAACATCACGTAATAATTTAAAACTAGTCTTTACTATGATACGCGTAAAAATGAAGAATACGTACTACTAATTTATTATTTCAAGTTTTTCATAACTAAATCAATTTTGATCATTATAATTATACTTCATATCGTAAGACCAAACTGGAAGAAAAAAATGAAAATGAAATTTCACCTACATTATCAGTAGACTATTAAATGAAAAATAATACAAACTATGGAACCATAGTTATCATTAATTACACTAAATAAGGAAAATTTGCATTGTCTTCTATCAAGATAATAAAGTTTTAAAGAAAATATTATACACTACAGGATTTCTATAATATTTCCATTGCTTATGAGCGATATTTTCATTCGACACTAATAAACTTGAAAAAGGAAATTATCATTAAGTGATATTCTATCTTAAGAATTTATCAAACGAAATATCGCAAGATAATCAAGTTCTACCAAGAATTTCTTCCATTAAAACATTGTTAAATAATAAACTATCATGTTATTTTACGTGTTCACTTATTTGCACTGTAACTTTTTATCCGATATACAACGGAAAGGAAGTCTACTTATCACAACGTTTTAAAGATCGTTGCAAGTACAAAAAAAAAGTAGTAAATTTTTCTATTTAAATAATGCTAAATGATTTTTCAAACAATGAACTCGCACCTTCGAATAATTATCTCCTCGACGATGGAACTTATTGCAAGTACACCGAATAAAACATTACGGCAGTACGAACGGACGGACGAACAATGAATAATTTAACGAGCAAAACTACGCGTTATAATACGATAAAGCTGAAACGATTTCGTTGATTAGTTTTGGTTCATTGATTACATTACTAACCGAATAAGCTTATAGCCGGATGCTGGTAAACAAGAGAAATCTTCTTATCGTTAGTTCCGTCGTGCGTCCATCGTATCGTAAAACGACTAACTCCATTAAATATGGCGTAATTAACGCGTTAACCGTAGCTATGTATATATTCGTTAAAAGTATAAAAACTAAGTGTCAGCGTTACCGAAAAGTCGACGCGTTATTCAGCCCTGATTTGTTTGAAACAATAGAGCGACATATTTAACCCAAAATATCATATCGTTTCTTATAATTTCCTTCCTTTTTTTCTACCATGCAAACATACAAATGTTATGCACGAAATTGGGGATCGTTAAAATGAAGTTCCAATTCGAATATGGTAATGAAAAATTCAAGTTGTTTGAAAAGTATAGTGATGACGTTATTTCTGTTTCCGACGAGTTTAATCCCCTTTGTTTTGTTTATGTTTAAGGATTTTATGAGAATACACTTATTTACGACATCCATTTTTACATTTAATGCGTCTGGAGTGTAGAATTCGAAGTGGAATATCTGTTTGCTGAAATAGAAAGTCACTATGACTTGACATTTTAATATTTTTGTTAAAATTCAACCCTTCCTTATGTTAACTCTTGGAAAGTTAATAAATATAATTACGAAGAGAGTAAATCCAACAAAACACTACTAAAAATTACTTAAAAACGATTCTGAGTAGATTCTAGTAGAAATTATTTTAACAGTAGAACTACCTAACCATTCAAAACGACTGATACACAAGTTTTGACAAAAATTCTCCTTTATAGAAGAGTCGTAAAATAATTATTTGATTTTATAAAGCACCCAATCGATAATCTTCTCCGCCTCTTAATTACGTATACTTGCAGTCGCCAATTTTCATTTTTAATCGACAATAAAAAGAAAGTTTGTACCTTAACATTACATTTACGGTAGTCATTATGTTGACGGGTACCTACTTTTTTAAAAAAATTATCCAAATTTATAGAAAAGCAGTGTAATACACATTTCACGCGTATCTTATAGTAAACGAATTACTTAACTCTCTGCATTTTTTGCCGCTTAATTCATCTTTTTTCAAAGTCCTTATTTAATATACCAAAATATATCAAATTTAACGGCCGTAAATCTAATGTTAACTGACAAAAAGAAATAAGAAAACTGAGAAATTTTCTGCACAAAGTATTCAATCCATATATTTTTCGAATAGGTAATTCTAAAATACTCGCATTTCATGCAACTTTAAATTTCAGTAAACAACTTTCTACTCCAACAACTCCAGAAGACGCTGAAAACTTCGGGAAACCCGACTTCGATGTCCATAGTCGAAACCAGCAATTATGCAGAGAACATTCGAATGATTATTAATTATCATGATCCCGTCGTCCATCACGTAATATCTTCATTGTACAATGTCTACTCGACGTTTGATCCACAACAATCCTTTCGATATTCGCGTCGACAGTTCAAAGAAAACACGACGAACCGGTACGATTAATTGATCAGCCCTATCTCTACAGACCATAAACTATCTACTAAACAACAATTACACCTTAATACTGATAAATGTATTGTCTCTTTAAGTGGTTCCAAACATGCAAACACGTTAACAACTAGATCAAACCTGTATACAGTGTTTCCTCCTCTTTTTATCCCATGGAAAATATCATCCTAGGGAAGGGTTTGATCGCTGTACAAATGGAGAAGAGACTCCAAAGCTCTAAACTTATTCCTGTTTCTTTCTTCTCCATAATAAGACTGAAAGATTTTCGCTCGCTGTATTCCAATGGTTTACACGGTTTACTTTCATTCGGGCGAGGTACCATTTCGAATAATTTAAATAGAAATAACGATCCGTTTAATCGACACTCTTTCTTCCCGCGTTTATCCGAAATCATCTTTCTTTCTATAGAAATAACAAATCTATCTCGAGATTCTACATTGTTTGTATGCTTCTTCAATTCCAGGGCAAAGTGGAATGCACCTCCTCTCTCTGAACCGTATGATTCTTTTCACACAGCTGTTCTTCCCGATTCGAGTCGAAAGATGAAAGGGGAAAGGATGATTGCTCAAGAGTGATCGTAAAATTTTCTAATGATCCTTGATCGCGCTCTGTCTGGTTATAATTCAATGCAATGAGAGTGCTCTTCTCCTGAACGATTTTGCTTTCAATTGGACGAAGCAAGAGGCGACGGCGATACGACTTACTTTAGAAGGAGCTAAAGCATACTGGAGGATTCATTTCACCGAAAATGTTCAGCTCGTAGAGCGACGCAAAGACGATAAATACTAAATACCAGAGCATCAGCACCACACCGTACCGTCGGTCGAGTTTCCAGCCATTCAAATGTGTCGCCAGCACCAGGAAGACCACCGTTGACAAAAGGGACACTGTTGAGTACGTCAAGCCTGTAGAAAATAAAACGTAATTAAAGTATTTAATTATAGAGGGGATTAATTTTGTTGAATAGCGGTATATAGGAATAGCCTAAATTATTTATACAATTATCGATTAAAATGCAATATCACTTTTTAAAATTCTATTATATCTAGATTTAATATCAAGAAATTTGATCGTATGAAATATTTTTTCCATATGATGCAAATGGGTTCAGAGGACTCGTAGTGGGTTAAAATATATTGGTATAATATTTAAAATTGTATTTTCAACATTTTCTAATTGTACTGCCGTCAAACTCATCATCAAGTAACGCTAAAAATGTGGATTATAGAGGTTGAACGTATTGAAAATTGCTTTTCGCAGCCAATAAACTTTCAATAATTCAATAAAGAATTAATTGTTTTTATTACACCACGAAAAGGGCATTAAATTCTTCCACATTACGGTTCGACAACTGAAAAATAGTTAGAAAGCGGCAAAGTCTCTTGCCGTCAACCACTTATTTCTGCTATTGCGTTTCAGGAACTCTCAAATCCAATCTCCTAAAGTAAATAATCCGAATACTCATATATAATATATACTCTAGAATAATAATCGGAAATAGACGATTCAAAGAAGGAAGTCTTCGCCACTTTCCAGCCATCTTTCAGTTGTCCAACTGTACAGTCATTCTGCCTAAAACCTACTTTACACGGCTTTCAGCCTGCTGAAGATATCACGTAAGAAAAATGTCACAAAGGATACTGATTGTGAGATTTGAATTGAAGTTCACAAACTGTAAGTCTAAGCCTCTAATTCAATATTCATGAGAAGTTTTACAAGGAAACTGTAGAACTTACCTCTACTGGTGACATTGACGTGGGAACCAGGCTGTATCATAGCTGTTTGTATAAACCATGGAAGACCAAGGCAAACTAGAATATCGAAGACGTTGCTGCCCACGGCATTGCTCACCGCCATGTCACCGAGACCTTCTTTTATAACTGCCAAGGAAGAAAGCGCATCGGGTACACTAACACCGGCTGCAACGAAGGTCAACCCCATCACTGTATCGGGAATGCCCAGAGTACTGCCTGTAAAATGAAATGTTATTAATTTATGTAATTTTGAATATAATTATAATAATAGTAATATATAGTTAAATACGAAAATCTTAGACTAAGATATTAGAATCGCTATAGTTATGTTAACACGTTGAATACCACGCGTATTTCACCCGTTTTACTGCTTCTCCTGAAGCAAGAGTCCTTCTGTTAAAATCATATTTTTAGAGACCGAAAATGTTAAAGGTAAAAATGGTTATATATTAACACTCGACGTACGAACGTTGAATCGGGTATACTTTAACCCCTTAACGCACAGATTTTTGGAAAAAAAGTGGCCAAAAAACACTGTCTTGGCAAACAAATTTTTAAAATACAAAATTAATCAAAATTTTTATTTTAATTTTAAATGCAACGTCGCTCCAATTATCTCGAGTGTGCACAGTTTGGCCTGTTTAGCGCGCTCGAATTAACTCGAGCGTACAAGTTAAGGGGTTAATAAATTAAATACGCACTTTGTAAAAAGGGGGATCGATAGACAAAGAAGATCAGTCCTCGGATCAGTCCTTTGTATATTATAAGATACATCACATAAGATAATATACTTGCCATCAATTTGACGGCTTCCATAGATCTAGTGTTAATCAGTACTCTCCTTTTTTAATAACAACGTTTAAATACTTAATATAGTAACGAATCCGTAAATGTTTTTGTTTGAAGGTCGTAAGAAATTTCATTGAATTGAATAACATCAGTGGCATTCAACGTGTTAATAAAATAAAATCCGGTTTCATGCGAGGCAACACCCCGCAATGTAAATGACTTCCTTACATGCATTATCAGACGAATTTATGCAAATTCACATATATTTCTGATCGAGCTTCACCGTCGAATACATATCGCTACAACTTTGTTTGCCTTAATAATTGTTCATTTGCGGTCAGTATGTTTTGATTGTAATTAACAGCTACATAAATATATGTTTCCGTTAAACGTTTAAATAGTTACTTAAATATCTCTCATCATTGTAAAATTTGCCATGCAATTATAAACAATACATTAATGTATAGTGTACATATACATTATTGAACTTCTCTTACGTGCATAGAGAATTGCTTATCCCACTGTATGAAAATCAGTTGCATTCTTTTTATTAAAAAGCGCACATAAAAAAGCCCATTGTTTAAGAGACTATTACATCATTAAATATTAATTTTTTAATATGAGAAAGTTACGTTTATATACACCCCAGGGAAAAAGATGGCACATCTTTGCAATCTTTTTGTCTGGGAGTGTACGTTTCACGGGGAACATGAATTGCAATTTTTACGTTTAATACATAAAACGACTGGATGCTTACAATGGAAACCTATATATATATATATATACTTGATTTGTATATAATCGATAACTTGGTAATCAATAAAGGTATAGGGTGTCACTATGTAAAAAGATACACTCCTTAAGGCAGACAATTCTCACTCTCCTTAAGGGAAACACCATGAAATTTATATGACACTCGTATCGACCATAAGAGAACAATGAACTATGTATTAACTGAATGCAAATTAGTAATAAAATTAACAATGGGAGTATTTGAAAGCTATGAAAGAGAAAAGAGGCTTCAATAATTTCTTAACAATTAACGACGATTTTATATAATTGTATAAAATATAGTAATATTTTATAAGTGAATATTGGTTCGTTATGAGTAGACTGCGGATGTTTATGCAAATTTCGAGTTTCACAAATGCAGGTGAGACAGGAAAACCTATCTAGGGATTTATTGCACTTAATAAATATTACAACAAATACCATACTTTGTATGTTTTAGATATATTTTTATATTATGTTCTTTTTGTATATTTTAGCCGTATTAAATTTGTCATAAATGCATAAAAATCCGCAGTCTAGTTATGAGTAAATGTCTCTTAACCCCTTGCCGTACTATTTCTTTTGTGACTGTTTCCGCAGTAACTCAGAATACATTCTATACACATCGTGTAATTTAAAGTAACACTAATATTGTAGAAATAATTTTAACGTATTGCGTCTCACTGATATTTTCAATTTCCTAGATTTTGCAAGATTTGAAAACTTCCTAAGCAATTTAACGCGTCACGAATGTCACTCGTTATTGTACGTCAAGAGGTTAATGATTGTTTTTTAAATTATGTATAGGTATCATTTAATTTGCCAAAAAAAAATTCTGATTTTCACAATTTCCAAATTGTTCTATCTCTAATAGCTTCCGCGATATTTGCCGAAATGCTCTCATAATCTAATTTCAGGGGTAGTTTTCACCCATTTAATGTGGACGATTGCCAATGGAAAAAATAGATATCAGATACTTCTATGAGAAGTACATTCTACTTTTCCATCGAAATTGGTGATTAACACTTGATGTTCTTTTATCAGATAAGCTTGCAATTCAAGGTCAGCTGTAATATTAATTTGTATTATCACGTATGATGTATAAAAGTTAGAAATTTCGAAATTGCACAATCTGACAAATATCAAAGATCGTTTCATAATAATTACGTAACTTATTGTTAGAACTCGAAAAATATCGCATTGAGTCTTATTACCAGCACACAGCCATACTGCTTAGAATGACAAATATTAAAATACCATAAAAATGAACGTATTGTAAGAAATTACCTGATAAAATAATTGACTTACCTATAATAGTGATCATCCACACCATGATGTAACTGTAGAAACTGATCCAAATCATTGACACGCAAAATGTAAACGGGTACCAACTTCGCCATTTTTCTTGTCGACAATCGGGCATGGTTGCGCGGCACATAAAATGAATCGGATATACAAGGCCCCATGTGAAAAGGGTCCATTTACTGCCATCGGTCGGCTTTTCAAGAGGTGACACTTCATTAGGGTCAGGCTCCTTTGCTTTGTAGTATTCTGGTTGTTTTGGTGCTGGCGGTTCAGTCGTTTCCGGAACAATGCCTCCTATAAAACCAATTTGCATATGTAATTATTCTTTAAGTGAGTATTTCACCAAAATGCACCAGTAAAAGTTGATTTATTCAGAACACATGTTGCTAAGAATTTATTACAAGTCGTAAACTGATAATAATTGTACTGGACACTAACACATTTCATATAATATATAATATTATAAAAAGTGAAAATTAAAGTAGACATCAAATATTATGTAAAGCTTCTTTCTTCGTCCTTTAACAATTATTAAGAATATAACATTATTCAGAACATTATTCTCTTATCATTATATCTCTTAACATTATTCAGAATATTTGAAAATATTCTCGTTTAAAATTCTATAGATTGCTCTCCCAGTTTTAAAGATTAAGTATACGATATTTTTAACTTCTTTCGTTTTTAATTAAATGCTAATAGAAGTTCCACCAGAAGATTTGTTTAACAAACGTTAACCCCTTGCTCTACGATTTATTTGATAACTACCTCCGCTACAATTCAGAATTTCATTGCTAAAATAAAAATTGATCAGTGATTCTTGATATGCCGTATAATTTAACGTAATATTAATGTAATAGATATATTTTTATCATGTCGCATCTCATTGACATTATCAATTTCATAAGTTTTACAACGTGCTACGAGTGTCACACGTTATTGTAAGCTAAGGGGTTAATTCCAACAGCATGAGTCAATATGTCTCTTTTCTGAAAATCGGGCAAAAACTATTTTTTTCGAAGAGGGGATGGTAAGTCAAAAAATATTGGGGGTCTATAGTTTAAATAAACGGTAAAATCGTCGATAACCTGTAGGGGAGAGTACCCCAGTACCAGCCGGCATCCAGTACCGGCCAGTTGCAAATTCTATAATACTATAATAGATGAAGTTTAGATTTTTACCACCATTAGTGCGATACACTCATACAAGTATATGCCCCTCTCGGTGTCGACCTATCGTGACCGGTTTACTGGCAAATCGAAGATTTCTGTTGTGCGCGAAGAACGTGCGCTACGTAATTAAAATTCTATCGGTGAAGAAGAGTCAGTTTGCCCTTTGTGTGCTGAATCTCATGAAGAAGATTGGATACAGTGTGGAAACTGCAAGGTTTGGGTCAATGAGGCTTGTGCAAACATATCGGAGATATCCGATCATTACATTTGCGATTATTGTATTGTATAAATGGTCACATATTTAGTGGCCGGTACTGGAGGCCAATTTTTTGTACTCTAATTTTTCCTAGTCTTACAATTGTTGTAATAAAGCTGATAATATCTAAACGTATTGGTTGTTTGTTACTTTTTTTAATAGCACAGTAGTTCTTTTGACATATATCAGGAGGTATTGAACATGTAACCTTAGGTATTTCGATTTTTTTGCTGATAAACCTTAAGGTGACGGTACTGGAGGACTCTCCCCTACTGTCCTAATTTCCTATAATACTGACTCAATAAGTATAAGCGAAATAAAAAATAGACATTTACTTCATATTCATTGAGAATATTACTTACCTTCTTGCGCTTTGACTTGGTCAGTAACTGGTGAATTAGGACCCGTGTAAGATAGCCGGTCTTCTTGAAGAGATCTGTAACTCACGAGGGCACTTTCTTCCGCTGGTTCGTCATCCTTCGGCAGGAAAGGTATGTTATAAGATTTTGCCCAACGTTCTAGTCTTGCATTGTACGACAATGCGACGCAGTATACAACATACATTATTAGCATGAACAGGGATTCCATCCTAAAAAGAAACGTTTTTTCATAAAAATTTTCATTATTATCACTGTTTCCGTTTAAGCTTTAAATAAATATAATTTCTATTCATAATTGTTGCTCTATAGCACAATATAATTATAGTAATTGATAAGGAAAGGGATGGTCAAAGTTTTGTATTGTAGAAAACTTATAAAACCCTTAGAAGCATCTAGAACCGTGATGGTGAACCTATGACCAGCGGGTCAGATGTTAACCCACGCAGGTTTTTTAAATAAACCACGCGTTGATTTATATAAACTTATTTTTTGAAAGTAATGATCTAGAAATAATTTTTTGAAAATACTAAAAAAATAAAGTATGTTTATCTTATATCGAATTTATAAAAATATCCTCCCCTTATCCAAGTGACCCCACTGACTTAGTGACCCATTAACTAGTACTGAAAAAAATAATTAACAAAATTTTACCAACTTCTCAAAAAAGTTCGCTATCACTGACCTAGAAAGGCCCAGCATAAAATAAAAGACGATCAACAAACGGATGTGGATCGCACGCATTTGGAAAGGCGGAGTTAGCCGAGATATATCGCCGGTTTTCAAGAACGACACATTTGGTTTTCTGTCGTCATCGACTTAATCGAGTTAATTACACCAGAAGAATCTACGTAAACTTGATTTATCACATATTGTGATGAAATAACAAACAAATGTAAGTACTTCCGAAGGATGTGTGATTGATATGTTTATAAATATCAAAGTATGGAAAAATTAAAAAACTAAAAAGGGCCTACGGTAAAGCTGTCATTTCATTGTTATTCTAGAAAACCGGCGATATGTATAATAAACAATAGACGTATAAAACTTCACAAATAAAATTCTTACCATGATATAGATTCGTTGTAAATTGTACCCAGCATCACAAGGATTGATACAGCATAGAAGAAACAGTCTCGGCACAATGGCCACCAATTTAATTTTGACACTGTGGTCGTGCACAGTCCGCACACCGATATTACAAACATTATGTTGAACACTGCACTGCCAATAACACCACTAACCTATAATAAAAACAAATATATTTACTAAACCTTATAAATATTTGCAGAGTATCACATATAACGCGATGCACTATGTCTCAACGCTTTGTATTCGTCTGACTAGGAATACTTAACTTAAATAGCGTAAACAGCATTAGACAGAGATTACTAAATGTAAAAACGGAATTCTACTTTCGAGCGTGACGAAACCTATTTTTCAACGTAGCAAATCATTTTTCTGTTAAGTAAAAGCGATAAAAGATAATATTCGGGAAGTAAAATGTTTGGTGTGCATTTTTAGTTTTTAACTCCAAAAATGCGGCGTGTACAAAAAGACTTTAATCTATAGTTAGTAAGGCTTCTATCTCGATTCAGAATATCGTCAAATCGAATTGGATTAACACCTGATCAGTTTTTACGTGTAGAGGTTCGTCGTTAATACCTGTTCAAATTACAGACACATGTATTTAACTATGCATTCGAATGTCATCGTAAAATAAATAAGTCAATAAAAAAATTAAGACAATTCACAAAAATTGTAATTAAAATCTAAAAATCGTTTTGTGAAAAATAGATGAACGTTGGATGGGTTACGAAGGAGGGCGTATAGAAAATATGCAAGAACACTATAAGACAATGTGACCATAATCATGAAAACAATAATTTCTTACGATTTCCAGTACTTTGAATTTAAGCTTTAAAATATGTAAAATTTTATACATTCATAGACTGAATAGTATTTCAAGAGAATTTTGTCCGAACCAAGATAAAAAAGAAGAAACAGTTCTTACTCTCTACAAATTTCATTTCTCCATTCTCTTTCACAGGATTTTACAATTATCCTGTTACCATGAAACCCAGTCGCAGTAAATTCCCATGGATTGTTAAACTTTTATTATCCATGTTGCAATGAAAATTTGATTACACTCTTTTTTCCCGTCGTATCGTATATTTTCACGGAACGTAAAACAATTCCGTTATATCGGAATACGTTAAAATTCTATTTCAATGCTTTTAACAAGGGTGCGTAATTGGCGTGTTGATGCGTAGAGAAGCAAAATCAATCATGCAGTACAACTTTGTTAAGGTAACTGTGTTATTCCCATAATTTTAATAGAAAGCAAATATACATGTTGCTTTACATTGTTTCTTTTTCTTATTACAACCTAAAATTTTACAATTTGTCCGCCTTTGGACACTTTATAAATTACCTTCACAATTAGAGATTATACCACAAGCAGAACATCCCATTAAAGAAATATCGAAAACAACTGTTCAATTTTTAATACCGTTATGTTAATGTTACTTTAAGTAAAATGAGAATTTTCCTTTTAGCCAATCGTTTTCATTATTTTCAAAAATTTCAGAATAATAAAATTCAATTATTTAAAGTTCTTATTGAAGTAATTATCTAGTAATACTCTTTGGATGTTAGATACTCATTAAAATTATATTATGCATTTAAGAAATCAAAGATTCTGGAAGGATTCTTAGTTAAGTGACTGTGTCATTTATCTTCTTTTGCATTTGACGAGTGGATTTACATTTCTCCTCCCCCTGTAACATTTTAACCCTTATCGGTCGCTAGCTTTCTATACATGATTTCCACTAGGTTGAAGTTGGTTTCGGGAAATATGCGAAAAATTTTTCATGTTATAAGAGTAACATTTTTGATGGAAATTAATTATTTCTTGAAGGAGCATTATCAATAATTTAGTTTAGCAAATAATTCTTTGTAATTTTTTAACGAATAATATTTTTTGAAACAACATCAAACATTAAAGAATAGCTTTTTCTTGCACGTTTCACAGAAGTATACTGTTATTTTTCTTATTCTAATGAAATTTTTTCATTCGTTTTTTTTTTGACCTAATATATTAACACTAGATTTACGGAGTCAATTTGACTCATTAAAAATTTGATTACTATATCCATAATATATTGGTTGGTTAATTTTTGATTAATAAATCTTTCATTTAAATTAATTTACAAACTATTTTCTTTGCAAAAAACTCCAATTTTGTTTTAAGAGTTAAATTGTCTCATTTCAGAAAAACAGGTATATAAACATCCGGAAATCTAGTGTTAAACAGATAATACAAAAGGCATAGACATGTCGCTGGAGATATTAATTGCTCCGTTGCTGATGCTAATTGGCAAGACATTCGCGCCGAATTTTATAGACGGCGAATTTCGACAGAGTTCAACATGTCACCTCCCACATGACATAGAACCGCCTCGCTAAAGTGTTGTTGTCACGTGAGAGGTGACTTACGACCGTTAAGGGTTAACCCAGGAAAGAAAATCTAATTTATTTTTCTTCGGCAAGTGTATTAAATACAAAATTACCACGTTGAATGCCACCCACATATTTTTCATTTCATCGTTTCTCCTGAAATACAACTTTTACTACCAATACGTTGAATGCAACTGATGTTTCACTCGTTTGATCATTCCTACTCAAATGATACCTCTCCCATTAAAATCCCGCCTTTGTAAACCAGAAAGATTAAAGATACACATAACTATGTGTTCAGCAGGATTTTATCTTTTGAACGCCAATATTTAAATACTGAATGTGTTAAAAAATTCTCCAATTTTACAACTGAAAAGTCATATGAAATTTCATCGAATCGAATAACGCGGGTCACCGTTGACCCCCGTGGCAGTCATAGTCTTAAAATATCGTCTTCACATAGCAGACCCGTTAAAGGAAAAATAATTATATACTGAGCAGTATTTTACTTTTTTAATACCCACACTTAAATGTATAATTTATTTAAAAAATTCGTGAATATCGCAATTTAAAAATTGTAAGAAAATCTACCTCAATAGCACCAGTAAACAGTGATCCTCATGGTACTCATCGCGTCAATACCTTTCGAATTGTTCAAAATATATCAATTCAATTCCATTCTACAATAAATCAGTCCTTTCCTTCCAACTAAATCATTAGAGAATGTTGATATAAACTTGGATCTGCCTGGAAGGCACAATTGAAGCGCAAAGGGTTGAAAATACAGTTTCAAAGTAAGACGAGAAATTTAACACTGTCTCACAGTTAAAATATCTCGAAACGTCTAAGAACAACTATTATTAAATAAGTTGAACTTTATTATTATTTAAAGCAGCTACTCGTGCTTTTAATGAACACACCAAACTGTAGCAGTTTTCAATTTTATGTTGAAAATTTGCTCATTTATCATACTAATCGTGAGAGAGACGCCGTCTTTATGAATTACTTGCTAACACGAAGGGGAGTTTTTTGTTGGGCTGGAAAATTTTATTTTTGTCTTGAAGGTAGGTGACTGTAAAAATTAATATCTTGCACAAGCGATGAAGCATGAAAAGAAAAACTGTTTAATATACATGTATATATAGTATACGTACTCCAATGTCATCCTTGGCAAAGAAAACACCGATCACGACCGTCGCCAATTCCGGCGCCGAAGAACCGGCAGCCATAAAGGTCGCCCCAGCAACGTCAGGCGACAATCTTAGTTCTGCAAGGAGAAGGATCAATAATTGTCTAAGCGACAATTCTATTTGGATATACGTTTTCGTTCCATTTGGAAGATAAATTTTTATCATCCTTGTATCAACAAAGTGTGTATCTTGTACAAATAAGCTTACATAGACGGGTCAAACACGTTACGATATATAGTTTTGTTGATATTTTTAATATAAAAATTGTATCTATGTAATATACACTGTTTGCTAATATCGTTTTCACAATTCAATGTGTGAACAGAGGAATCAACATTTATAAAATAATTGAAGCATGTTTTTTCTTCCTTTTTAAAAATTTAGAAAATAACTCTTTTTGCTAATTTGCAGATGAGTTAGCGGTCTGTAGCTAACAGTGTAATGGCTATATAACTTGCTGATAATTATTATTCTTTTTTTAAAGTCATGGCCCCGAACACAACGGTTTTTTATATTAAATTGACTTTGAATTTAACACTAGAACTACCAAGCAAATCAAAATAACTGGTTTCCAGTTTTTTCTGATAATTCTCTCAGTTTATGGGAGAAACATCGAGTAGATATTCTACGTTCATCTTATAAAATACAGAATACTGAATCGACCATTTTTTCCACCTTTTGATGGCTCATTTTCCAAAGTAATTGTTTAATATATTAAAATATATCAGATGTAACGCCGGTAGTTCCAGTGTTAAATGAAGCCATGTATCGAGTCGGTGTCGTGTTCATCACTCATAATCCTTTCTGTACGAAGGATTTATTCGTGAATACACTACTAATATGAGCAATCCCAAAAGGCTATGATTGGTAAGTAGATAGAGACTCAGAATTATACTCTCAATCAGTGGGCCTAACTTCAAATTTCCCTTTAACTCTGGCTACTTTAAAATTTTCCTTTGTGAATGTATAACCTCGAGGGTAAGGACCCACTTATAACCATCGATTCTAGGTGAAGTGACCATAGGAATTAAAGCCGAAAAAATACAACTGCTACAAAATTTCACTAAAGAATGTAACTTTTAAACCTTTGCACTGCTACGTCGAACTACACTTGACACACCTTTCTTTTACCGTTTCATCTATTAATTATCCACTTTTCGAAATAAACAATAATTTTGCATTTCAACATAAATATACTGCAGTACCTATAATTATCTCCAGTATAAAATAAAAATGAATAATCAACACTAGATAATTATCATTAGTCATTTTTGTTAGTAAAAGAATTCGTTGTGCAAAGGGGTTAATGATCAGCTACGTAATGCAAAAGATTAATTATTATTTTTCAAATTGTAATAGAAATAATAGACAACAAAAGAAAATTAAATTACTTAAGAAAATGCAATTAAAAAATATGCTTTGATAATATAACTGAGGGTAGAATTTGCAGGGGTGATTGTAGTCCCTTGTAGCAGAGAGCGCGCATCAGATATGGGGTGACTGTAGTCGCCCTTAGTAGTGGAAAGGTTAAGTTGATTAGACCCGACCAAATTTATACACTTACCTCGCTCTGACTAGGTAAATCATATTAGGTACATTTTGTGACAAAATGATGATAAGAGGAAAGGCAAAATACATTTCTGTTAAACTTATATTACGTAATGCAAATAATTTGTATTAAATGATTTTAAATCATTTACTAATGAAAATCTTACATATTATAGATCTCATCTAATAAAACATTTTTGAAATATAATTTTGACGACTTTGTAAAATGAAACTAAATTACTCTAACATTAATACGTGATTTATGTAAAACTAACTGCCCATAGAAAATTGGGGGCTATGGTGGGAATTGTAACACGTTGAATGCCGTGAGCCTGTTGAATTCAATGAAATTTCTCATAACATTTAAATAATCATATTCTAGACTTTACTAATATTTTCATTATTAGTTTCAAAAAATTAATTACCTCTCATGTACACCTATGTTTATCTTCAAATTTTTTTTCTTTAAAGATGTGATTTTAATAAAAAAAGTCTTCCTTCGATAATAACGATGAAACTTGAGAAATATGCATGGCACTCAACGAGTTAAGTTAAAGGCATGGCTTACCAATTACTGGGCTCAAGTTCAACCCTCTATTACCTTTAGAAAATTTCTCCTATATGATATATATTTACCGTAACATATATATATACATATATATACAGGCGACCGTCGACTTTTGCACACTCTACTTTCGAACAATTCGCTATTTCGCACATTTTTAAAAATTCAATTTTTTAAAGATTTTTGTCGCTATTTCAAAAACTGCTTCTATGCAGTCAGTCCTTCGAAGTGAGGTCCCCAAATACAATATTAGAGGACCCTGAGGTTCTCTACTATTATAATATTGTCTCTAGCATTACCTACTAGATGTTGAAAAATCTTAAGATTACAAATAAACCAAATTAATATGCAACTTTTAATATTTTCCGTGTATCCCTCTACTTTCGAACATTCAACATTCGCACATATTTTCAAGAATTCATTATGTGTGGAAGTCGAGGGCCGCCTGTATATATCTTACGGTAAATGTCATGAATCCAGTGACTATGTATAATTTCTGGTTATTTTATATAATTGCCAGTAAAATTCACACTAACAAAAGTAAACCTCGACCTTTCTTTTTTTAAAAAGGAAAATGCGCTTACGCTCCTCCTCGAGTACCCGGGGGGTGAAGGGGTCTCCGGGAGTTAACACTAGATCTACCGCCGATTGATTTAATATATTAAAAACAAATGGAGAGAGTAGAAAACTTAATCGATTCAATCGCTTACGGTCTTCTAGACAGAAGTAGCAGATTGAAAGTAACAGTGTTAGCTACTTCAGGAAGAATTTCCCAAAATTCAGTGCAAGTCATTTTGACCACCTCGGTACATCTAGAGTTAAGCTTCCGAGCCTAAACGAGATTTAATCCAGACCTAATTGTAAGCCTAAAGTTCCAAGACCCAGACCTGCAAGCTGAATAGGCCTCTGAAAAACTCCTCTCTGCATCCATTATGGGCTTTCCATCAATGTGGCTTGGGTAACCCCGGGTTCATTGTGGTTCACAAGTGGATAGACCCATGAGGTAACACTTTTGCTACGAACTATTGTAGTTAAATTTAGTGGTAATTGTAGACAATCACTGGATTAATCACATTTACCGCAACATATATATCATAGCTTCGGCGGTGTGAACCCTATTTATGTCAGTAGGTTCTATGCGAAATGACTACAGCAGTTAAAGCCGAAAAATTGCAAAACACCCTTAGATACGATAATGTTACTATTTCGTAGCAGTCAAATTAAGAAGATAAATAGTTAAAAGTTTTGTCATTGATGAAAAAGTGTTGAGATGTCAAAAAATAGCAAAATTGTTGTAAGTTATAACTTTTTATCTTTTCCAAAATTAATTTTCTAAAAATTGTAGGCTTATGGAGAAGGAGTTTTTATATTCACGTTTAGTGGTAGAATCTATATAAAAATTGTAGATCAGTGTTATTGATCCATTGTCGTAGATAGTAAACAATTCTATTTATGATAAGTAAAACAATGTAAATAATGAACTTACCCTCGCAAATCCTGTCCAAGCTAGAAACGAAGTAATCGTCGCAAACGATGGCCAAGCCGAGAAATGTGTAAATAGCGACTAAAATGTGTATAATGAGTCCTCCATGTTTTCTACCGGTCGGTCCCATTAATGGACGTGGAAACTGCTCGATGGCAGGTGGTGAACAATTTTCTCTACGTGGTCTCCAGGTTGCACGTTCATATCCAATAGTGGTAGTTGATGGAACCTAATACCTCAAAAAATGTTGCATGTTAGCTGGAATTGTATTATGTACATTATAAACAATTTATGCTGAAACTGTATCAATAGATCTATTTCATCGTGGACATTGTTTTTCGTTAAATATGGATGAAATAAAAATAGCTAATTATATACATTTATGATAACAAAAATACATAGTAGAAGTTTATGTTTTGTTGTAAGGGTCCTTTTGGTACTTGCAAAATATAAGGAGAGAAATGTCATTTAAGGTAGTTCTTGCACTTGACCAAAGTCTGCAAATAAATTTAATGTTAAAATATGATGTTCTTGAGATTGTCACGAACAAGTTACAAGCAAAAAAAAGCTCAGTTACCGGGCATTTCGATGAAAAAATCGAATTTAAAAATACAGTTTTATACATTGATGTAAATGAGAGTGAGAGAGAGAGAAATAGTACTTCCGACTTTATCGTTCAATTTTCCAATCTTCCATACTGCAAATACTTACGAAAAACGAGATCATTAATTCGGGAACGTTTTCCAATAGATATTTCACAAAAAAAATTGCAGCTGCCGAATATTTAATAAAGAAATTATTAATTGAAAAGTACAAAATCATGCATTTCACGTTTACAATATGGCCACTGTTTGTGAATGAGAATGTTTGGCAACGCCGCATTGTCGATAAGAACGCGTACATCAAATTTAAAATTTTTTAAATTATAATTGTAATCAATACTTCAATAAATTATCATTCGTTTTATAGAAATTCAATGGGGCCCATTCATAGCACCCATAAATTCCGCTCCTATGTGAAAAGACTACCTTAAGTGTTTCATATTGTATATTTCACATAATTCTGTGTTTGACATTTATTTATACATAGAACACTCGAATAATTGTGTAAAGTGGGCAGATTATTTTACCTACTATGTAGAATAGTTTTTTATGAAGTATCGTAATATTGTCAGTAATAATTTTCTTCTTTTCGTTTTATGGAATTTACCAGATTGATTTGAAACGAATGAGTAGATACATTATGTTTTTCTACTTGTCAAGCTGTTTTTCTGCATAATGAAACTTTGCATTATTCATATTCATCAAACGTATAAATATTTAAAATTTGCAATACTTGATGTCTTCATGTAACCTGATATTACAATTTTATCTAACACTAGCTGAAATTCCCGTGCTTCGCTACGGTTTAACACTAAACCTACCAATGCGGTCATAATGACCGGTTCGCAATTTTTTCAAAAAACTACCTAAATTGATAGGGGAACCGTGAAGTAAAAATTCTACTTCTACCATATAAAGCCTGAATTAGTTAATTAACTAATCCTTTCACCTCTTGATTTATCTTTTTCCAAAGTGCTTTGTTCAATAAATTTAAATTTTAGTAGATATAACGTCGGTAGTTTTAGTGTTAATATCATTAGGATCATTTAAAACCTGCAATATTTTACGTGCTTCGAAACTAAAAAAAAACCTTAAAATTTCGAATTTTGAAAAATCCTTTCTGAGTGGATGCTTATACACTAAAAGGAATGCTCATGCAAAATTTCAAGTTTCCAGGTCAAATAGTTTCGTCTCTGCGTTGATGAGTTTGGCCCATACTTTAACCCCCCAAAACCCCCCCTAAAATTTCGAATTTTTCAAAACCCTTTCTTAGTGAGCACCTACGACCCAAGGCAAGAGTATGTTCCAAATTTTATTGTAATCCGTTCTGTGGTTTTTGAGATTTCGTGATGAGTGGATGAATGAGTCAGTCAGTCAGTCAGTCAGTGGTATTTGAGCTTTATATAATAGATTAAATGCACTGTAATTTTGTAACACGACACAAATTGCTTTTGACTAATGTTCCAAATGCTGCGTGTCATATTATTTTATTTTTATTACTTCATTAATTTCATTTCGCTCTCTGCTTATATTTTAAATCGTGATAGTTATTAATCTTTTTGTTATTACGTGTATTATGTATAAAAGTATTCGGTATATTTTTACTTAAAAATCATCGCGAGTTTGATTCTTTTGCAGTTTAAACTTAGCAATTTCTTTTATTAAGTCCACGGAAAATAAGCATCATTGCAAATTTGCTTCTGCTTACAACTCCTATAAAGAGTACACAGCAAAGTTCATTTCTACCCCTGAATTTTAAACCTTCGCAACTCTTTACTACATAAAGTATTTACAGATAAGTCGAACATTGAAAGTGTTCAATTGCAAACAGACGGACTAAAATTTTGTTGCAAAATACATCGATTAACTGAAATAATTTGAGCAGTAATTTCAAAGTCAGTTTTTTCATTAAGCAACGATTACATAAACAATATTAAAAATAGTAAATTACATTTTTACTTCTTTTTTTATTGATCTTATTTTTCGTTTGTAACCAACATTGAATGGTTGTCAGAGAGTCAATATATGAAAGCGTTAATATGCAAGTTAAAAGTTCTGTAACCAGGTCATGAAAGATATCATACTATTCCTAATTGTATGGAAATAAAAGCAAGTTCAAAATTTCGTTCAAGATGACGCGAAAGATTTGTGATTCTTTTACGGCACGGCAAGTTAATATTTGTCGAAACACTCGTCGACATTTGGCGACCACTTGCACGCAAAGGTGGCGAAAACTCTCGATCGTTAAAGAATCAGACAGCCTTCGCTTTGAATATATGCTTTCATTAATCCTTCATACTCTGGCAACGGGTGATAAGCGACGACGTTACTCAGTGATCGATTTTAGAAATCTAGTCGAGCAAAGATCAAAAGGGTCTAGCCGAATAAGGGGGTCAAAAGTGCCATTTGAGCCGATTTGATTCGACGATGGGTCATTCGATAGGTGATGATGAAAAACCATTGCACACAAATTTTTAATCCGATACTTTCACCGGGAGGGTAGTTATTGGGTAAAATCGAAAAATCAGTTTTTGCCTCATTTTCCTCAATTAATGTGGTGCAAAAATTCCAAAAATATTCTAACATATTCTAAACATGAATGTACACGTTAGGGATTTTTTCAGATTTTTCCTTTGCAAGTTCCACTCACGAAAAATGAAAAACCAAAAAAAAAATTTTTAAACATCGATTTCGAATTGAAATCTTCCGAGCACAACATTTTCCTTTTTACAGTAGTTGCATAATGTTATCATTGTTATACCCTAATTTTTTCAGATTTTTTGAGTACGGTGCATCACGGTCGGAAAAATCAAAAACCGATTTCTGGGACACATTTTGGGCTGAAACTCGCCCATTATCTGCCATTCTTGCATGATTTTAATACAGTATGTTCATATTGTGACCTTCAATGTTTCTGCATAGAAATATGTAGATGTTAAAGAACAATATCGGGATAATTAAATAAATTGCTGATTGTATGGTAGTTATAACCTAGAATTTTAACCGTTCTTTCAAAAGCATTAATGGCGCAGTGGCTATGGTGTCTGCCTGTGGAATCGCTGGACACTTTTTTGTCGCGGGTTCGAATCTCCATGTGGGACTTAAGTTTTTTTCTGCCATTTTTTTTTTTTTTACTTAAGTCATAACAATATTCAATAG
This sequence comes from Cerceris rybyensis, assembly GCA_910591515.1. Taxonomy (NCBI): domain Eukaryota; kingdom Metazoa; phylum Arthropoda; class Insecta; order Hymenoptera; family Crabronidae; genus Cerceris; species Cerceris rybyensis. The sequence continues at coordinate 14,831,923 of OU342795.1, forward strand.
TAGCTTTAAAATGTTTCACAGATACTTCTAAAAATAATTAAACAGTATACTTTTTTCTTCACCGATTCTTTCCAGTCATGTCACGATTTACAATTACAAGTACTTGTCTTGAGGCTTTCGCGGCCAGAATGATTAGAAATGAGATTGGCTTCCGGGTAGGAGCCGCGTTCAAGTTGTGGATTATTCCGACGCGTCGCGACGTTTCGCCAGCATTGCAGCTAGCTTCATCAGGGCTTCAAGGAAAAATCATGCTTCAAGGGCATAGGTATAAGTTAGGGTCCCAACTGATACTTTCATCAGTATCAGAGTTTTCCTTGAAGCCCTGATGAAGCTAGCTACAAGTACTTTTTTACATTCTGTACATTGAATTTTATATTTCTTTCATACTTAAAATATATTTTCATACATTCCAATAACCAATATCTATGAACAATATAAAATGTATGAGAATACTTATAATTGCAAAACGTTGCATGTCTAATTGTAAGAAAAGCATGTTTTACGATTATTTTTCTATAGGTTTTATATTGTTGAAAGGCATCCAAATATCTCTGAAACATTTTAAAGTTACTACTGAATATTGTTGTCTTTAATAAAAAAAAAAAATTACAGAAAAAACTTAAGTCCCACATGGAGATTCGAACCCGCGACAAAAAAGTGTCCAGCGATTCCACAGGCAGACACCATAGCCACTGCGCCATTAATGCTTTTGAAAGAACGGTTAAAATTCTAGGTTATAACTACCATACAATCAGCAATTTATTTAATTATCCCGATATTGTTCTTTAACATCTACATATTTCTATGCAGAAATATTGAAGGTCACATATGAACATACTGTATTAAAGTCATGCAAGAATGACAGATAATGGGCGAGTTTCAGCCCAAAATGTGTCCCAGAAATCGGTTTTTGATTTTTCTGACCGTGATGCACCGTACTCAAAAAATCTGAAAAAATTAGGGTATAACAATGATAACATTATGCAACTACTGTAAAAAGGAAAAAGTTGTGCTCGGCAGATTTCAATACGAAATCGATGTTTAAAAATTTTTTTTTTGGTTTTTCATTTTTCGTGAGTGGAACTTGCAAAGGAAAAATCTGAAAAAATCCCTAACGTGTACATTCATGTTTAGAATGTGTTAGAATATTTTTGGAATTTTTGCACCACATTAATTGAGGAAAATGAGGCAAAAACTGATTTTTCGATTTTACCCAATAACTACCCTCCCGGTGAAGATATCGGATTAAAAATTTGTGTGCAATGGTTTTTCATCATCACCTATCGAATGACCCATCGTCGAATCAAATCGGCTCAAGGGCACTTTTGACCCCCTTATTCGGCTAGACCCTTTTAAGTTTTTTACATTTCATCAAAATGAGTGTTTAGAATATAATTGTGTTAAATCTGTGACTCTACATAATGTGGTATTAAATCTTTAAATACCTGGACAACAATAAACAAACCCTGTTTCTGTGTAATACCTTTCAGAATACCAATTAATATGACTCAAAGATAAGATAACTAGGCAATTAACACTAGATCTGCAGAGACAGTCAATTTGACGGATGGCTACCATTTTAGAAACACTTTCCAAGTTTATAGAAACGTGATACAGTAGACCTTTCACATCTATGTATCTCATAATATACAAATTACTTTACTGATCATCTTCTTTATCGGTTGATCTCTCTTTTTTTTGCAGTACTTATTTAATATATTTAAGTATAATCGATTCAACTCCCGTAGATCTAGTGTTAATTTGTAATCTTCAAGTGACATTTGGAATTTGAAACAGACTTTTTACCTTTGTTGAGTCGCACGTCTCTTTCGCTTGGTTGCGAGGTTGACGTGATGGCGCGGGACTAATTAAAGTGCCGCAACCTAGTTTTTTTGGGTCTCCCGAATTAGCTGAGTCTTGATTTGAATCGAGCTGTACTTTATTTACACTTAAAATGAAATAACAGTCAAACAACGACACTTAAACTAATGTATCTCTTGTTCGAGATGTATGTTGTACGAGATTGTTGGAAAAAATAGTTCTAATTCGTTTGATTGCCAAAACAGTTCTGCTTCCGTTCTATCCGCCAAAGTCCGAATCGCCCTCCAATCGGCCCCCTCCTCCTCACTGTTCGTAGTGAGAAGGGGTGATGTGCAAACTTAGAAATTTTCCGATTGGAGGGTTCGGTACTTCTCAGAATATGATTTTCTGATTGGCAGATAGAACGGAAGTGACGTCGGTCACTGAAATCGAATTTTGTGATTGGCTGGTCACTGTAGACGGCAGGATTCCAAGAACCGGTGGTTCGGTTCTAAGAAATGATGCACGAACGTTGAATATAATTAATATTTTCAGTCGCCTAGGTTTATGACTTGAGTCATAAACCAGACGACTGAACTTGGAACATCTGGCAGCCAGATGGGCCTGGCGATTCCTGTATTTTCGGTAATCCTGCCGAACAATGACCAGCCAGGTCGCGCCTAACGGTACGCGATGCAGCCCCGGTGACCGCGTCGCGAGGCCACCGATTTCTTAGGCGAATCGTTTATCTTTGTTGCGCTATCACGCGTCAACATACTCCCCCCCTTGAACGGCTTGCGTTCAATGTGATATACGTGCTTGTATAAATGCGCCAAGATTCGCTAGGGAAGATTACGCCCTCGGAAATTCGTAGCATTTAGCATGCCGTGTTATATGATACTGCTAATGGTTAATATAAGATGATTATACGATAGTTATATGATTATAAGAAGAAGATTTACATACGCTATACGATAGAGCTAAGAGTAATATGCAAACTTACTGAATGATATAGAATTGATGATTTACATAATCTATATGATAGACCTACAGGTAAGATGTGACATTACTGATTAATATAAGATAAAACGCTACGAGTAACGATGCTCGCGGTTGTTCGTTTTCTATATCTAGCAGAAGCGGTGATATTAAATTTACGCTTTGCTTATTCGCTTGTTGCCGAACGTATGTAATGACGCGAAGGACAGTATTGGTACCCGGATGTTTCTCGGACACTCGCGCTAGTTCTCACTACGTCGCGATGGTTGTTTTCGCGCATTGCCAGTAGTGATGAGCGAGACAAGCTCGCACTTGTCGCAGGTCGGAGATCTCGATCTGGTGTGCTTGTTATCGCATCACCGATTAGGACAGGATCAGGAGTCGTTAGGAATACGGGAAGTTGGGATGAGCAGTCGCGAATTCAAGATTCGCCTCAATTTCCACGAGACATGATAGACGGAGCTTTGTTGCTTAGCACAGCATCTACGATTGCGAAAATAATGTGGTGTTTCCGCTGTTTTCGATCGTTTAATGGTTAATTCGTCTGGCGCATGGCGCTCAATATTGTGGATGCTCTGGCATGATAACGATTCATGTGAATTTCATGTATGAGAATGGTAGTTAAAAATTATACGGAGAAGGCAGAGCTATCGGATGGCGTTGGTGCTATACTGGTACGTTTGATCCGACCTCCCACTCTGATGATGCTATGATTGTTAAAAAAAATGCTGCTAGTGTTGATAGTCTTCTACGTTTATCGATTGATTCTTCGCACAGTTAGAAAATGTATTTTGCCTGGAGTGAAAGAGTCTGTGAAATAGTATGGGATGATTATGTTTAGCGCTATGGTTGATCGCGTTTTGGAATCCCTTGGACTCGTACGGTCGTGCTGGACCAATTTCGCGACCGAAATCCAACGACTGGGTTGCCGACTGGAATTTCTTCGCGCCGATGTAAAAGTTTCCGCTACTGCAATTCGATTTCCTAGAGGGTGCATTTATTACGTATCGCCTTGGATTTTTGGCGCGACTGGTGTGCATTGCGTGATGCGTTTCGTACGCTTGTCTCTTTGGAGTTAAGAGCTGTTGCTCGCTGTACTCCTTGCGGTTCACGATCTTCGCGTTACTTCTACATTGCCCGGTTGTCGATAAGTGACACCTTGTAGTGTGAATGACTGTGTTCGGATGTGGTGTGCCCGACACGACCCATCCGAACTTCGTTTTTTGGAGTGTGACTGCTCCATTGTTCAACGTGATCTGACCGACGCACAGTAATCGGCTGAATAATTCAGCGCCAATCAGACCGTCTATACCGGCGGGTTTATGAAATTCTGGATCGGCCAGTTTTATGTTTCGCGGTATCTTTAACTGTCTACGATCTACGTGCTGCGATGGAAGCGTGTCGCTGATTTTCGGCACGACTAAGAATGTAAGTTTCTGAGCAAATGTGGAATCTCGTGACGCGATATTTGTGCGTACTTTATGGTTTACGCGTGATTGTACTTGGTTGATACCGCTCACGGGAATATCGATGCTAGTCCGCTTCAAGTTTAATTTTCTCGCTAGTCTCTCGCTGATGAAATTTGATTGTGCGCATGAATCTAAGAGCATTCTACAGGAGTGAGCCTTTCCGTTTCGGTCCGTGATATTAAGAATTGCGGTAAATAGTAATACTTCGGCTTGTGACGATGAGTTGAGACAAGTTGTTAGTACTTGCGACGTCGATGGTTCGCTTTCAGGAATTTTTTCGGTTTGCGGCGAAGGTTTAATCCCGTCAGGCTCGCAATGGAGAAGCGTGTGATGCCGGCGATTGCATCGTTTACACGACGAGGCGGTGCATTCGTCGATTCTATGCCCGGTGCGCAGACAGTTAGTGCATAAATTTAACCGTTCGATTAACTTAATACGTTCGCGATGATTCGTCTGAGTGAGTCGGTCGCAGTTTTGCGTATAATGAGCATTCTGGCAAATGTTGCAATGTTCCCTTGTTCGGGTTACGTAAGTGTTGCGCGGTTTTTCGCGGTATACAACGTGTTGCAGTGCGTGAGGATTTGAACGCGTATTCTGATTATGATTTCGCGGCGTTTGTTGTGCAGCGGCTTTTCCGTTTACCGACGTTATGATATCGCACCGCTCGCGAAGGAATTCGAAAAATCTATCGATGTCCGGGAATTCTGTCCCCTTCGATTCTTTCCATTTTGTTAATAAGTCGTTGTCAAGATGAGATGTTAACAAGTGTATTAATATCGTATCGACAGTTAAATGCCCCGACGTTTGTAAAGAACGATAGTGTGCTGCGGCTTCCGAGAGAAACCGATTTAAAGGAATGTTTTGTGTTTTGCTATTGGTTGATAATGACACTAGTGCTCTGATATGGTTGTCAACCAGAATGGATGGTCGGTCAAAGGCCTTCTTCAGCATGGACCACGCGATTTGATACTTGTCTGCTGAGTTCCCGAGAGACTGTATTTCCTTTGCCGCCTCACCGGTCAAGCACGACTGTAAATATGTAAGTTTTTTATGATCCGGGATTGTGTTATTTTCGTGGACCGAGGAGATGAATTGTTCGGAAAAACCTGGCCAGTCTTCGTACTGACCATTAAACGATGGTAGGTTTATTCGTGGCAATTTGATATCGCCCTCACCCATGTTACTGGTATTTTCGCTTCGCGGAGAAATCGCGCCGTGAGTCGACGTCGTTGTTGTAGTCGCGGTGATGATTAAATGCTGTGCTCGGCAGTCTAAGAGATCAAATTCGTCTTCTAATTGATTTTCTTCATCCGCGCAATCGATCGTATCGTTACCGCATGTTAATTCTAAATGTAACTTAGAAACGTCTGTGAAATGTTGGGTAATGCGGTTTAGTTTGTTTCGAATAATTATGCGATCTGTGTTTTCATCGCAACCGTCTAAAAACTTTTTAAAAAGGGTCAGTTTCCCCTTTAGACTCGTGCGTTTGTTACGAAGGGTATTGGCTATTTGCTCGGTAGTCATGTTGGATTCAACAGGGAATGACATTATCGGCGCTCAAGGATATTGCGCAACGTGGTTGGATTAATAAAAGGATGGTGATGCGACTAATAAGCGTACGATCTGACCTTGTTTCTTGTTTGACGACTGCCGATGATGCTTTAGCTGCGAGAACTGCTTGGCCACGTGATGCTGGAAAATCTCTCAGTTAATCCGGTTGGCACTGCTTGGCTCCGGTTTTGCACTGCTTGGCTGCGTGATGCTGGAGAATCTCTCAGTTGATTCGCTTGGTTGCGTATCTCTGCGTGGCTCTGCTAGGCTCCGGTTGGCACTGCTTGGCTCCGGTTGCACTGCTTGGCTGCCTGATACTGAGAACTGCTCGACTTTGCTGCGTGATGCTGAGAACTGCTCGGCTCTGCTGTGTTCCGGTTGGCACTGCTTGGCTCCGGTTTGCACTGCTTGACTCCGCTTGGTTGCGGCTTATAAATCCGTGAGTGGATTTCTGTGATGCTGGGGTTGCCTCTTGTTTGAGCGCAACTTTGCGTTGGTATGATGAAAATCCGTGGGTGGATTTCTGTCGTTGCTTGAGTTGCCTCTTGCTCGAGCGCAACTAGTGTCGTGTATAAGTTTTGTTGCTGTTGCAACTCGGGAGACAATCGGATGCAGACGCTGGATCCGGCTCGAAGGACCAAAATGTTGAGTCGCACGTCTCTTTCGCTTGGTTGCGAGGTTGACGTGATGGCGCGGGACTAATTAAAGTGCCGCAACCTAGTTTTTTTGGGTCTCCCGAATTAGCTGAGTCTTGATTTGAATCGAGCTGTACTTTATTTACACTTAAAATGAAATAACAGTCAAACAACGACACTTAAACTAATGTATCTCTTGTTCGAGATGTATGTTGTACGAGATTGTTGGAAAAAATAGTTCTAATTCGTTTGATTGCCAAAACAGTTCTGCTTCCGTTCTATCCGCCAAAGTCCGAATCGCCCTCCAATCGGCCCCCTCCTCCTCACTGTTCGTAGTGAGAAGGGGTGATGTGCAAACTTAGAAATTTTCCGATTGGAGGGTTCGGTACTTCTCAGAATATGATTTTCTGATTGGCAGATAGAACGGAAGTGACGTCGGTCACTGAAATCGAATTTTGTGATTGGCTGGTCACTGTAGACGGCAGGATTCCAAGAACCGGTGGTTCGGTTCTAAGAAATGATGCACGAACGTTGAATATAATTAATATTTTCAGTCGCCTAGGTTTATGACTTGAGTCATAAACCAGACGACTGAACTTGGAACATCTGGCAGCCAGATGGGCCTGGCGATTCCTGTATTTTCGGTAATCCTGCCGAACAATGACCAGCCAGGTCGCGCCTAACGGTACGCGATGCAGCCCCGGTGACCGCGTCGCGAGGCCACCGATTTCTTAGGCGAATCGTTTATCTTTGTTGCGCTATCACGCGTCAACAACCTTCGACATTACAAAAGAATCGACGACTAACTGATAGGTTGACTACCACGACACTGTATCTTCACATTTAATTACATTTTAACCCCTTGCCGTACTATAACGAGTAATACTCGTGATGCTATAAATTGGGAAGGAAATTTTCAAGTTTTACAAAACTTATTAAATTGAAGATATCAGTGAGATGCGACACGATAAAATTATTTCTATACTATTAATATTACGTTAAATTATACTATATGTCAAGAATCAGTGATCAATGTTTGTTTTAGTAATTTAACCCTTATCGCTCTAAGTGTGCTTGTCAGGCACCCCTGATTTGAAGCGTGTTATTCCAAGTGTACTTTTTATTTCGAACATTGTTCAGGTCGTTATCGGTAGTTATTTATAGATAAAAAATAGTACTTCTCAGTCAATTACAAGCGATCAGTAAAGACAGTCAGACCTCAACCTGGTTTGTTGCAAACCCACCTATCTTTCAATTATGTCGAGAAGGAAAATAAATTATCTTTGTGAGAAAAACATATATAGTGACTATGACAATTTTTATGTTCGTATCTATAGTGATGTAGCTGTTAACTAATCAAAAAGAAGTAATGGGGTAAAAAAACCAACAATCTTCTACTGTGAGACCAGTGAGCGCAAACCCGGTTTGCATCCCAATGATTGTTTTAAAAACTATCACACATTAATCAATTATAATCAATAATATAAATATTGCAATCAAAATTATATTACTTCTGAAATGAATAACGATTGTTTTCAATGACTTTAATATTATTATTTACACGTAATTGTAGCATTTAAAGTCTAACACTTAAAAACTTGCAAGTCAAAATATGACCAGAATAAGTTGAAGTTGCCGATCGATGTTCACACTTAAAAGTTGGAGCGTTAAGGGTTAATTCTAAATTATTGTGGAGGCAGTCACAAAGTAAATGGCACGGCAAGGGGTTAATGGAGACACTAGTGTAACAATACATCGTATTGATCCCAACAGAAAAAATGTATACGATTTTTAAAAACTGAAGAAATTCCTCGCAATAAAGTACTTTAATGATCAGCTACACAATGTAAATTATCAATTGCTTTCTTAAATTCCAATCAAATTAATAGGTAAAAAAAAATTAATTAAAAAATATAGTTTGGTAATATAACAAAAAATCGACGAATAACCAACAGTTTGAATACCACAACACTGCATCCTCACATTTAATTACATTTTAATGAAGACACTAGTGTATCAATACATCGTATTGACCCCGACAGAGGAAATTTATACAATTTTTAAATACTGTAGAAATTCCAGAGAATTAAGTATTGTAACGCATCTTTGTGTCATATATCTCCGACGGAAATATTTCGCAATACTAAGGTGATAATTAACACTTTAAATCACAAAAATGATACAATAAAATTAGCCACCTTACTCACCCCCAGATTTACGGTGTAGATTTGGTTGCACGACAGAGAAATAATAAATATTCGATTAATCTTTACGAGACATTCCTGTCATATTGAAGTCTGTTATGGAATTCGATTAGTCTCATTTGATTCTGGAATGTAAGTGACAGGTTGTGCCGAGAATAATAAGCGATTCACGTCATGCCAGTATGCGTAAAATTGCGTCGTTGGAGCTTAAGAGCTTATGGAAAGAGAAGATAATACGTTTCTTCCGGAGGCAATTAAATCATCAGTACATTGTGTTTCATATTCCTTTAATAATTTACCACGTGCACACTTCATCCGTAATAAATTGTTCATAGAACTATTATTCTGAAATTTCAATTAGCAAGATTTCAAATTATCCCTTCGATAATTCATCGTGATTTCAAAGAAATATGCCAGATTTTCGTATTTTTATACTCCAATTTAATTCGTTCGCTATTATAAAAGCTCCAACAATAAGGCTAAGTTTAATACGATTTATCTTTTCCAATTTGCCTGATTTTTGCGAATTTCAACTACGAGATACTTCACTAATTTACGTTACCAAGGGTTAATTAGCTAAAAATAGTGGCCAAATGTGGAAAGCAATCTTAAAAACAAAATATTCTTTATATTATTACAAACCATAAGGTTATATTTGCAACTAATTAACGTATAATTTGATGAACTTTCTCTACTCTCTTTAAACTTTGACATCTAACAATAAATGAAAAGATCAATATTCGTGACATTTAATGCATCAAATACTACATCTCCCTGAATTTGTCCTCAATTTTTTAACCTTATATACGTCCATCATTCTGAATACTAATTATTATTTGTCTCGGCTTTTTTTGTTGGCGTACTTTCAAAATGTAAATGGTATCCCGCGAGAAATCGCAAATACAATTATTATCGCGGCATTTCTTAGCTTCGTACTTAAAAGGTTTTCAGTGCATTCCATTCAATTCGATACACTGCTTTATGCGAAGGACTTTTAATAAATGATTTCTTCTCATTGTGCCACATTAAATAGCAAGCTCTCTCGATAACTTCGACTTTTCATGCCTGCGAGTTTCAAAACGGTGACTCATATTAATGAGCTAATATACATACATATAATATAACGAGCCCGTACTGGAAGACTTAGAAACAAGTTCCATTAAAGATCATATAATAAATTATCATGGCAACATTTAAAATTTGAATTGTATTTTTGTCGTGTTACCACAAATTGAGCAAATTAAAATGTATGTTAATATTATTTAAATCAAAGACCTGCATTTACTATTTATTGTTATACATAATGCTTATTTCATTTATTCTATTAGATTGTTAGCAGTAGAAAATTTGGTTTTAAACCACTATCCTTTTCTTGCACGCAATTTTAAGGTAAACTATTAAATATAAAGTAAATTTCAGATACAAAAAAAAATGTAATTCTACACAGGTACTACTGTTGAAGAAACCGTAAATTTTTGTCAACAAAAGATGTCATTTTTATTCATTTCTACTTGACTAAATGAAGTTCTATAGGAAAACCGTGGTTGTTCAATTAATCGAAAATTCTGTTATCCATCTACTTTTGTTTCCTAGATATTTTGGGTATGAAAGGCTCTTCTGTATGTAAATTTTGATAGTAAAGCTTGTGTTAAAAATGGCAAGGGACAGTATAACTTTTTTTAAAATAAAATTAGCAAGTAAAATATAGTTTTGTCATGAATTTTTAAAATAATACTTTGTATATCTTGAAAAATAATAAATGCTATATTTTTTATTAATAATCTTGAGTCGACAATTAAAATAGTGCGTTTTAAGGGCTAATAACAGCAGCATTTTAATTTGTATTTCGTTTTCATAAATTGCGCAGTTGCATTGATGTTAATTCCATACAATTAACGAAATTGCTTTGGAAATAAACTATGTTTCGTGGGCGTGTAATAAAAAGAAAATAACAAACAGTTACAGTAATAGTCTGTAACTAAAGGTGCACTTAATAAAATTGTTCTCATATCAATATTACAGTCACTTCATTAAAAATGGACTTAAACATATTTTAATCATAGTATCAAACATTTCTAAACATCATTTTACAATTTTTAACAAATACAATAAACCCAACGGCAAAATCATTGACAAAATAATTTCAATAAACCTGATTTTATATTATTTTTACAATTCTTAAGTCTATTCAAAATGAATAGAGAACGAAACGTACGTTACCAATAAGTGTAAAACATTTAGTCCTCTAACATAAAACAACTATTCCGTCAAATAAATTTTCATAACAATTTCGCTGCTAATTATGTTCCATGTTCATTTACAAATAATCTTTCCGTTGTATGAGTGAAAGTAAAAAAGTGAAAGCATCACTCAACTTTAATGGTTGCATCCTTTAAAAGATTCTCAGAAGACCCTTACATTATTATCTACAAGAATACATCAAAATCCAATGCTAACGAATTCACAATGTCCTTGAAAGAGACATATAAAACAAAGCAACATACGATAATATACAAAGTACAAAAATAAAATTAAAATTTCAAATGTTTACTTACAGCCGTCGTTTTTGGAGCAGTCTTCAGTACAGTCGGCGTGACTCCCTTTTGCGAAACCGATTGTTTCCCTTTCGATTCCTTCTTCGGTTCTTTCTTAGGTGGCTTCCCCGTTACTTTCTTGGGCTCTACATTTGTATTTTCTGTTGTCTCACCGTTCAGCTTTGCCTTCAATTCTTCTTGTATCTTCTCCTTCAATACTTCCTTCTGCTCGTCCTTTAACTCGCCACGAACATCCACTTCTTCTTCTACCTCCTCAAGTTGCGCACCCTCATCTGACACTTTCACTTTTTCCTTTATTCGAACATCCACGTCGATCTCCCCGGTCTCAGGACTTGTGACATCAAAAAGAGAAAAAGGGGTTGGTCCTTCTGTGTTGTCAGTAACGCTATCGTATTGTGTTGTCGATTCGTCGGTGGTTATCTTTGCAGACGTGACATACTGAACAAGAATGTATAAGAGGAACAGGCTGAAACGTAGCGGCCATCTTCTCCGCTGCGAATTATGTAACCGGCTCCTCATTGTCCGCCCCTGTAACATGTAGCAACAAAGATTTATGTGATGGGTGTATATTGTAAATAATGTACAATGATAAAAGTAATTTATCGAAGAAAGTAGTTTGTACGATATAAATGAAAATTGTGGGTCGCTTGGTTAACACGTTGCCGCAAAAAAAGGCTATAGCCGTCCTGCACATTAGTATAAAAATGCATTTATTTGTTAATAACTCAGTAATGCATCGGAAAAAAAAGATTTAACATTCCAGATAACATATCAATTGTTTTTTTATGCGATTTTTTATGCTTTAAAAATTCGAAATATTTTCGTGTATGTTTCTGAGCACTTTCGTCAAATTAAAAGTGCGCGGCAACGTGTTAAAAGGAAGGTTATTCCTTATTTCAAGGGGTACGTTTTAATATGTTGAATGCTGCTGATATTTCACTTGTTTTGTCATTTCTACTAAAGTGATACTTTTCCTATTAAAATCCCATCTTTGTAAAGCAGAAACTTTAAAGACACAAATAGATATATGTTCAGCAGGGTTTTATCTACAGAAAGCTAGTATTTAACCCTTTTAGTACCGACCGAAAAAATTGATTGAGTTAATGACAAATGTAATTGCGAATAAAAAGAATTAGCATTTGGCAATCGTTTAAAAAGAACACGCAATATAGAGCATAAACTGTGTATTTACGATTATCTGTCATAAAATTACTGATATCGTATTGGAAACTGAAGATTAACCCTTCGATGCCAAGGGTTAGGACTGTTGCTACCCACGATATATCGTCGTCCTGCACTAAAAGGGTTAAATATCGAATGTGTTAGAAAATTCGGAAATATTATAATTTCAAAGTCATATGAAATTACATTGAATTCAATAGCGCCGGTCACCGGTGACCCCCACGACAGTCAACGTATTAAAGAGTTCAAATTGAAGAAAACGCTAATTGAGGATACCATAATTAAAATTGTGTGATGCATTTTTTAACAGCTCATTTAAGCAATACATTATCTCAGAGCAACGAGCTTCAGCGTCATAAGTTAGCATAAAATAACAGTGATTAGTATAAAAACCGTCAGCATTCTAATTACCATATGTCATTGTCAATGTCAATGGCATCAACTGAATGTATTTATCTGTAATACATTGTGGTCGGTTTGTTATGTGAAGCTACGAAACTTTTTTTACACTATAGAACTTGTTTACATAATTAATTAATCACTGACAGCCGTGATGTCAACAACAATCTTTATCTTTCCTTCACTATTTATATACACTAAGTTCAAACAATCTGATCTTCTGTTCCAAGTGTTTTGCTCTGGTGCAAAATTCTAATGATTCTAACATGCTACTGGCCCAAAAAGTCACATATTCATTTCATCGTCATGCGAAAGACGAAAGAAGTATTTTCTTTTCGGTTGTTATCGGCAGACTTTAAGGTTTCTAGAAACGATATTGTGAGGATAGGAGGTAGGTACTAGAAAATATCGCAGGTCATCAAGCTATTTGGAATTAGTGCATTCTAAGTGACCTCTAGCTAAATTATACAAATATAAAATAATCATGATGATCAATACGTCAAAAGAATAATGCAAAAAAATCGTGCCACAACTTAAACAGAAGTACAACTTAAAAACAATAAACTATCGTCAAATTCAAATAAAGTTATATGTTAAGTAAAACTCATACTATATTCTGGTACTTCATTATAAGTGTTGACTATTTATTCCATCTGCTGATAATGTGTCAAAAAATGTAATCATATAACAAATACTACCATTCATCTTCTACAAAAATTGATAAAAAAATATATTGACTCAGTAAATGGCAGTTTCAGTTCTGCATTCATTCGTTAATACTCGAAAGGATCACTGTACATTCGTATACACAACTGTCTTTTCCGTTCTATTTCTCAATTTACGTGGTATACCCGACCCAGAAACTTGTTTGCATTTTATGATGTGCTCTTTTCTTCTACTTTATTTCGCATTCTTCAGCATCTTAAGCATACATACAGTGACTCACAAAAGTATTCGTACCCTTCCCACCTTCAACTTTAAATGATTATTTTTATGTTTAACAAATCGTAACTAAAATTTTATTGATGGGGTAAGATAATAAATTCAATAAGCTTTCAGTTGATATAATATTTATTTGAAAACAAACCTTCCAAAATAATATAAATATCATTCAATGTTAACGTGCACGGAAAAAGCGCCACAAAAGTATTCGTACCCTTCAATCCTAAGCATATACGAACCAAAATATTTACAATGTTGCTTTATTTTGATTCCTACAATAAGGGAAACAATAAACTGTTCGTCAGTAGACAACATTACGTTGACGAGACAACATTCTCTCGATAGTTTTAAAAATGAGTCGAAAGAGTAGTGAAACTACAGTAGCAGAAAGAAAGTTGATTTGGAAATGGCACGAGGAGGGGATGTCATACAACCAAATAGCAAACACTATTGGTAGAAGGAAATCTACTATTCAATATATTATTTAAAGTATAAAAAAGAATGATACGGTATTAAATAAACCATGTACAGGACGGCCTCGAAAACTTTCCGAACGAGAAGAAAGGATGTTAGTGCGGGAAGTTAAACTAAATCCTAAAATTAGTGGTCCAAAATTAGTTGCTATTGCTAATGTAGCTTTTAAAAAAAAACGTTAATGCTGAAACATGTCGAAGAATCTTAAGAAAACAAGGTTTTAATGGGCGAGTAGCTCGAAAAAAACCTTTCATCAGTAACACCAATAGACGCAAACGCCTTCAATTTGCAAAAGAACATATGGACAAAGAGTGTGCCTTCTGGGAACGTGTCATATTTTCAGACGAATCAAAATTTAATATATTCGGTTCAGATGGACGTTGTATTGTATGGAGAAGAGCAAATAGAGAACTAAAATTAAGAAATCTAAAACCTACCGTAAAGCATGGAGGAGGCTCTGTACTTGTTTGGGGGTGTATGGCGGCAAACGGTGTTGGAAATTTAGTTTTCATTGATGGAATAATGGACAAAACTAAATATTTAAACATTTTAAAAGAAAATTTACCATCTAGTGCTCAAAAATTACAATTAGAAAATAATTTTTGTTTTCACCAAGACAACGATCCCAATCATACGGCCCACATTGTTAAACAATGGTTACTGTATAATACACCGCACATGTTGACTACGCCTCCCCAAAGTCCCGACGTTAATCCTATTGAACATTTATGGGCTGAGATTGAAAAAAGATTAAGAGAACATGTTATTACAAGTAAAGATATGTTAAAAGAAAAATTAAGAGAAATTTGGAATAATATTCAACCCAGTTACACTTCAAATCTCGTTCACAGCATGCCAGATCGTCTTCGTAGTATTATTCAAGCTAAAGGAGGTCCAACTAAGTACTAATTAAAAAATTTAATTTGTAAACTGTGTGAATTTGATAGAGTACGAATACTTTTGTGCCGCTGTTTCAGAGCACGTTTCATTTGAATGATATTTATATAATTTTGGAAGGTTTATTTTCAAATAAAATTTATATCAATTGAAAGCTTATTCAATTTATTATCTTACCCCAACAATAAAATTTTTGTTACGAGTTACGAAACATAAAAATAATCATTTACAGTTGGAGGTGGCAAGGGTACGAATACTTTTGTGACTCACTGTACATAAGTAATGTGAATTCAGATAATCTAAATAGTTCAGATATCGTTAAAATCCATAAAGCAAAAGTACTTGTTTTTCTATACTTCACTGACTGATTCAAAACCATAACATTTCTTTCAATCCTTAAAATTTAAATTTTCTTTACATAACGATAAAATATATTCTTACAAATGATTTCACTGTTTGACTTCCTACAAGAAGTGAGGCAATATTCAATGTCTAAAAGTGCAATAAAGAATAATACCTTCGATATTGGGAGATGAGGAACCATGGGTTTTGAGGGAAACAGTAAATCTTACTCTACTCTGTGCAGAAAGCAGGACTTTAACGAAACTTCCGCGTGTACTCAACAAATTTGTACTCTCGCCTGTCCAAGTTGATGGAATTTGGTATAATTTTGGAAAAACTCAAAAACATATTTTCCTACGTCTTACGAAGATCAAACAGTAACACGTTTATCAAGGACTCACAAATGCCGTTCCTTTCAGATTGTCACATCTTTTCCACGTAGTTGTAGTGGGAGAAACAGTACTAATTTTAAAAGGATAGCTTTTATATCATCTTTGCTATCCCTCATCTAAAGAAAAGTATAATTATATCTACCAACCCCATGCTCGTTCTCCCTCCACTTTGTATCTCTCTCTTTCTGTCTCTTTCCCTGAACCTAATTGTCGATCTATCGCTTTTTCTTTATATCTGCAGCTCTGTTTCCACGTTGTTAATTATCTTTTTCTTTGTCTATTTAAAACTAGAACCATCGGTGTTACATCTATTATATTTAAATATACGAAATAAGCACTTTGGAAGATATTTCACTCCTTCTATCATTTCCACTGAAGTAACACTTTTCCTATTAAAATCCCATATTTGTACAGCAGAAACTTCAAAAATACAAATAGATATACATTCGCCAGAACTTTATCTTTTGAATGCCGGTATTTAAATACTGAAGGTGTTAGAAAATTCGTAAATAGTAAAATTGAAAAGTTATATGAAACTTCACTGAATTTAATAGCGCCGGTCACCGGTGACCCCCATGGTAGTCAACGTATTAAGTAACTTAAATTTTATAAGAGTGGTGTGAAATATTTAATGCAGAACTACTCTATCAATTTAGGAAATTTTCGAAAAAATTGGGAACCGGCTATTTTGATCGTAATAGTTTGAGTTTTAATGCTAGAAAAAGATGTATTATAATTGAAATCGAAAAATGAAGTAGACTGTATTAATATGAAATTTTGAGAGTGGGATGAATTTCGAGTTGAAAGCAATTTAGTTGAACGAGATCCAAAATTTAATCCCTCATCATGCCGCATATTTAACGTAATGTACCTGACAAAGGGAATTAAGCTAAAGTCAAAACATCAAATATGTTTTCTATTATTTACATAGATTAAAACTTAGAATAGACATAAGTACTTTGCCTCTTTTTAGGGAATTAAAATAAGTCATTTTTATTATTTGAAAAACGAAATTATTCATATAGAATAAAATATAGAACCATTTGATGCTTTCAGAAATAATGATAAATATTTGAAAACAATTTTACGTCTTGTCACGGAACAGAGATGAAAACAATTAAAGTGGAACTAATTGAAATTAACACAGAAACTCATTCGTTCGTATCCGCTATAATTCAACGAGGACTAAAACATTTATTGAGATATTTGCACAGTAAACACACAGAAACGATAGCTTGAATAACAATTTATTTCAATGGATTACTAAATTCAATTACGAGTAACCCAATACGTTCACTTGATTAAATTGTATATTTAACGGAATGTCAATTTTTTATTTATAAATTCACAATTTCACGGATTTATTCTAAAAATACTAATACCAAATAACAGATACTAAGCTACTAATTAACTACGTTAATACGTTGTGACTTATATAATACAAATTAAAATGGAAAACTCTTGCTGTAAGTCAAATCTCGAATAACAGGATTAATAGAATACTTATTGTTTTAAAGATTATTATTCGATAATCCAATTTCATACGTATGTGATTCCTTACTTACACTATTTTAATCTCGAGGGAAGTAGCTTCTTTTAAAGCATATTTTTAGTTTTACTTACTCTGACATTTAAAAATAATATAGCTCAATAGGTATCTGACTTAAATGTGTACCAATTATAGTTCCTTCTGAACTCATTGATGACCTAAATTCAACAGTCGTCAGAGATGGTAATTGGAATAAATAATGTCGCTATTCCCAGAGCATGTACAACTTGTTATCTGTATCAAATTTTAGTCGGCCAACTTTCTTTGCCAATTTAATCGTGCAAATGTAAACTTTCACAGGATTGAATAAAATTAATCTAATGCAGTATACGAAAGTCCTTGCAATTTTTATTCATTATATACAAATATCAGTACAACTGAAGTTCCATACTGTTCTAAAAATACCCATAAACAAAAATTATATACAAACAATTGGTGAAATTTTAATCTCCTATCCTAGTTTTCCAAAAAATGACGAAAGTTCTTGCAAACGTACATTAGTGAATTCTTTATGCCCTACATTTTTGAGCAAGTTCTTATTGTTTCTCCAATACTTGGCCACAATAGAAAATGTTTATACATTAAATATTAAACATTAAATAGTTAGCATACTCGTATTAATCTTCATGTTATTTTTTTTTAAGTTTCTGATAAATAACAAATATCTTTGAATTGAAGCTACATTTTCTTTCACCTTGAAAACTGAACTAAAATATACTTGCCATTATATAAAAAAGAGGAAAAGAAAAATGTAATAATCTGTTATAAAAGAATTTTTTGGCTGGACCAGATCAAAAAGAAAAAAGCTGTTTCGATATTCGTAACAAGATATATTACTGAATATTTATTAATATATAGATATTATTTCTAGTCGTTCACACGCAAGTAATTATCGCGAAACTTTCTAACTCTATCATAAATATCTAAATGATCGTAATTATCTAATAGTCACCCCTTTCATTATGCCCACATCTTCAGAAAAAGAAATTCATTTTTGTTACATATTTACCTTATTTTCAAGTTTCGTACACTTTTTAATATTGTATAATTTAAAAATTGAATTACTATTACAGGCATTTATTAAAACTCCATGTATGTTATTCAAATTCCAAGTAAATAACAAATCAATAATCTATATTTCCTATCAAAATGTTTCCATAGGAACTCACTGCATTTGTCTTGTAACTATTACGTATAATAAGAGTATATTTGAGAGCATGTTAGAAGAGATCAATATTATTGAATAATCAAATTTGATAACTAAAAAAATTAATCAAAGTTCATAAAATTTAAGGTTTAAATTCCCAATTATCAAAACGATCAAAATTTTTCTTTTATTTCTTTTAACGAACCATTAATGACATTTGCTATGAAAGTTATAATTATGCAATTTCAAACTTGTAGACAACAAGCTCCACTGATTATTCATTTATTTTGGGATATCTTTGTTTGTTTTTTTTTACGTTGATAGAACTCCTTCCTCTCATCACTGCGGAATTGCAGATAAGTTTTTAGGTAACGTATCTAACGGTACACAAACGAAAATTTATATTCAGAATGACCTGCTCGATTTTCCGGCTTTTGAATTTTTCGTCCCAGTTAATAAATTTAATTTAAATAACACTCTACGAAGTATAAATGACTTAACCGGCTTTTTAAAAAATTTTTAGTTTCCAATATTTTATTCTAATGTAAAACAAAAAATGTAGCAGGAATTTTATTGCAAAAAGTTTCAGAAATAATTAAATACCAAAAGGTGATATAAGTATCAGAGTTACCAAAAAAGTATGACGTCTTTTCAAATAAAAGTTGTGAATACTTATAAGAATTTAATTTACAGATATTAATCTAAAATATAATTTCCGCGGATTAATATGATCTTTCTCCATCAATTTAACAAAGTTTTAATATCTTACTCATTAAATTCACTAGGTTTTGACTCAAAATATTCAATGTCCGAAATGAAACGTCATTGTTTTCTTGTTCCTGCAACATATTCCAGTAATTGTAAGCTAGAAAAGGTTGAAGGACGATATGACAGTAACGAGTTTCGTGCAACATTACAACATCCAGTATAACGTTAAGGAAAGCTGTTAAAAATAACATGAAAAGAGTTGAAAAGTGCATTAGTCATGATGGCAATCACATTGTACTCGCTTTACGACTCTCTATTTTTGCAGATCATGATAAGTGTTGTATTATGAAATTTTCTCATTTTTCATCTTAAAGAAATCATCTTGACAACCTCTTTCATACAGTTAGAGTTCAGCAAATTCAGGTCGCTTTCATTTTTCTAAATATACTATAACTTGTGAAAATTGATCTATACTATTATATAGAGTTGGGGAAAATGTTTCTTCGTATTTTATCGCAAAGTGAAATAATTTTGTTCATATTTTAAAATTATCAAAATCACATTTAACAAATCAATCTTAAATTATCGTTTGCCATTATTAAGCTAAATTCACAATCGTCAGTGTGAAACTTCTGTGATTTTTGGGCAAAAAACTTGTTCTACTTTTACACCAAAAATACTAAGAATCTTTCTCCCAAACCCAATATTTAGTAAAAGAAATAATAAGAAGTTACTTGACTTTTTACTCTCTTATTTCAATTGTATCTGTCATTTGGAAGAAAGGTGCAGTGATTTTTACTTATATAATTAACGTATCTAATTAACACTTTGTACAGTGATCCCTCAGAGGCAATAATGGTTGCAGCAAAATTCTTATTCAGTTTTTTAACACTAGGACAGCCAAACAAGTCAAAATGACTGGTGCTCAATTTTTTCCAAATATTCTCCAAATTCATAGCAGAGCCATAGAGCAGATATTCTACGTTGATTTTACAAAACACAGTTTACCAAATAGATCACTTCTCCCACCTTTTCATTCCTCATTTTCCAAAGCACTAAATTAACACATTGCGTACGGGTAACGAGATATCTCGTATTCGGTAAGCCGACTACTTGAGACTTCTTGCTATTTTACTAAGGCAACGTAGCTTTGAATATTCTTATGACAAATACTTAGCGAAATAAATGTATATCGAATTTCCAAAAGAGTACAAAATAATCAGATATATAAATTGTACCAAATCTCTGGAGTGCTTAAAAATTTGCGGACACATTGAAGCAGTAGAGTGCCGTACGCAATGTGTTAACATAATGAAATATAATAGATTTAACGTCGGTAGTTCTAGTGTTAAGATTTTGTTAAGTCTTTACCTAACCCAGACATAACGGAAGGTATATTATTATCCGAGAACTGGATATTTCCATTTTTCTAATAAAATAGTTTAATTACTAAGGGAACATGTTTACAAATAAGGTATAACATCAGTTAGGATTCAGTATTAACATTCTATAGTCCCTGAGGTCTCGTTTCACCAAAATCGAAATTAGTTTGACCCAAATTGAGACAAACTGTACACATTGAATACATATTATTCTGAATAAAATTATGGGAAAGAAGAAGTTTAATAAATGAATAGTAAAAAATTGTTAAAAATATTCAAGATTAATTGAATTTATTCGTTTACAAAAGCCTGGAAATCAGGAACTAGTGCAGCATATTTAACAGAAATATCGACTATTCATTTTTTCAAAAATCACTATTTTATACAGCGAAGATAAAATTCTCAATATCATATGTAAATTCCTCTCGAATACTTGAATACCAAATATATGATTTCGAATATGTATTGTATTTCTATGTCATCATGAGTTTTGAAATATATTTCTACTAACAACAAGGCGACAGGACTTTGCGCAATTTCAATCATCCATGCTATATCAAAATATTTAACACTAGAACTACCGGCGTTAAATCGATTATATTTCACTATGTTAAATATGTACTTTGAAAGAAGAGAATTCAAGGGGTGGAAAAAATGGTCGACTCGGTAATCTTTATTTTATAAGATCAACGTAGAATATCTTCTCTCTGACTGACCTATAAACTTGGAGAACTTTTAGAAAAGATTGGGAACAAGTTATTTTCACTTGCTTGGTAGTTTAACATAATTCTCCAAAACAATTACGAAAAGCAACATACTATTAATTTGTGCTATTGATTTATCAGCAGTAAATAATTCAACGATTGAAAGTTTTCACGTAGATATTTTTAATAAAATCGAATTACATTTTTTATGGACATTGAACATCACATCTCATTATTAACTTGCCGAAATTTCTGATATTATTAATATTTTCATCATTGGTTATTATCAGGTCTATGTATTGTATATATGCCTAGTAGTTATACATAAAAGGTACCCATACATGTGAAGAGCCCTAAGACGTAAGACTCAACTTTCACCCCTGCTGCCGCAATCCCCTCTAACCTACATCCTTATCTCGCAACCCTAGTACTTTCCACTTTCTTGAATTTTCTCCTTATCCAAAATTCCATGCTGCCACGTTTCCTTTTGAGATCGCACATGTAAAATACAGCTTTAATCCGAATCGACCAACGTAAAAAGTCGTTTCGTTCCCATTATGAATTAATAAATTTGAGTGCAATTTATTTTTAACCCTCATATTGTCCCCAAAAATATTTAGACAAAAGAATCTTCCCACGCTTTAAGTAATGTTATTTGCAATCTATTATATTATATATTATATAATCTATTTACAACATATTTAACACCTACCAAATTGGTCAAAAGACCAGTTCAAAATTTTCTCTAAAAATTATTTATATTCATAAGGTAGCCGTTAAGTAAATATTTCTCTTCTATCTTATCAATTTTGAATTAGTTAATTAATCGTCTTTTTCACCTCTTCATTTCTATTTTTCTACAGCATTCACTAAGTTTATTTAAATTTAAAAAATTTTTAAGTGTTAAATGTAAATCAAACGCTATATAATTTCTGGAAATAAAGATTGAGTGAAATTTGTCACAGAATGCCAAAATATAATCAAATTGAAAAAAAGGCCACAATCATTGGTAATTATAAGTCCTAAGGCATACAATATATCAAAGTGATATTAAATTCATGAATATTTAGCAGCACTATATTTAATGAAGAAAACACAAAATTCATTTGAACACCAAACGTCTCGTTAATTACATCCAAGTCCGTAACGATCTTTGTTGGAGTAAATGGAAATATAATTTCCATTTGCATACGTCAAAGATGAAGTAATTTCCTTGGTGCATTTTATCATACCAAAGCTTTCCGCTTGGAATATCTATGAAGGCGTTATTACATCTTTGTTTGATTGGCGGAATATTTCACCTACTTCAATCGCAATCGACCGAGCTTACAAATAGCGAAGAGATCTACTCATCCAATTACAAAGTAGAAAGCAGAAACTGTCTATCGAGTTCTTGCCCAAACAATACACTCGAGCGGCCAAGATCTGGGGTTTATTTCTACCCCTTTTAGGCCACATTTTTCCCTCGGCCTTATTGCACAATACACAGTCCATACGTCAATACGAAAGTTTTCCTCGCGTTTATTACAATGTGGGCGGCTACCGTCCTCTGATATCACTATGTGTGTGAGTGTTTCAACCAACAGAACAACAAAACTATTTGCGATTGTGTATAGTGTTATAAAATCTAACGACCCCCCAAGATCGATGCTGTGTCGCCTTCGCATGCGTATAGCTCGACTTAAAGAAACCCGTTTCACGTTTACAATTTAAGGTTCTGAATTGATCCTCCGCAAATTTAATTTGCCGTTTCAGCGCTCAATATTACAGCAATGTATTGCTAAACTACTACACGTGTTGGCGAAGTTTATGTTCCGATTGATATGGGTGCATGCAAGGATGAAAAACGATTTTAATGATTAAATAGTAACGTCAATGGTTGCTAACATTTAAACTATTTTCTTTAACACTAAACCTACTAAGTCGGTCAAAAGACCGGTCCCAAATTTTGTCTAAAAATTATTTAAATTGGTAGAGTAGCCTTGAAGTAAATATTCCACGTCTATGTTATAAAACCTAAATTAATTATTTAATCAGATTTTTCACCTCTTCATTTCTCTTTTTCTACAATAGTTATCGAGTATCTCAATTTGGTAAATATAACGTCGATAGTTTTAATATTAAATGTATACATATAACAATATCGCAGTCAGATGTTACCAGAATTGTTGGTAGTTTATATTTATTTCGGACTGAAATGATCGACTGAAATGTATTGTTTCGTTAAATTTGTTATTCGAAATAACGTTTGGAAACTTTATTATCGTTTATTTGGTTGTTCAATGAATTTAAACGATTGTAGCATTAAGAGTGGTCTCATTAACCTTTTGCTGTACAATAGCAAGTAAGACTCTCAACGCGATAAATGGGACAGGAAATTCTGAAGTTTTTCAAAAACTATTATATTAAAAATGTCAGTGAAAAATGATACGATCAAAGTATTAATATGCTATTAATATTGCATTAAGTCATATAATATATTATATGTAACAGATAGATTGTTATTTTAGCAGTTAATTCTGAGTTTTTAAGTACCACAAAAGAAATTAAACGATAAGGGGTTGAAGGCTGAAAGACTTCTATGTAAATTGTCAAAGTATTTGAAAATCAAAAAAAGTATCACAATTCCGAATCTTCTTTAAACTTTTGAAAAATCGTTTGCAACTAGATTCTTGATATTTGTTAATCAAAATTCATTTGCAATTATAACGATATCTTATTGCTTGTAATACTTAATATTATGATATATTTAAACTTGAATTGTTTGAAATACTGCTTTGAAATACTTAATAATCATTATGATAAGTATGCTATGAAATAGCAAAATACTTACGAAGAACGAAACACTATTGACATTATTTTTTGTATGTTAATTAGCAATAAGGGAGTAAAACATTTTCAAAGAAAAATTTCGGAATCTTTCCATACCATATCGTCCTTGGAAATAGAAACTCATTTTGCAATATAATATCATTTATCGTTTAAAACTATCTTTTTTATTGATTATTTTTTTACTAGGAATTAATCGTCTACACTGCATAATAAATATCTGGGTGCCAAGTTACTGTAACTGTTACCACCAGACATAATTTTAACAAAACAAAGTGTACAAATAACTACAACCTAAAAAATAAAGCAGGAAAACCGATATAAATAAAACCTAAGTCTCGAAAAATTATCGTAATGTAATATCGTCAATATAACTACTCTTGATACAGTCACGATAGAATATTTATTGTTCTGTGTCCGATATCGTAGAACACTTTTTAAATTTTAACGATACCAAAAATATAAAAGAAATTTCAAGATTATATTCTTTTTCACGACAACTATTGATTATAATTCCCAGTACATTCTCAGGGCCATAAATAAAAGTTGTACTTCAATAAAGTACATTTGGCATTTGTGTAACACGATTTAAACGCGTAATAAAAATTGCGTCATACTGCATTGTAAGTTTACTACGATTTGACCCACATACCCTCGAGCAGACACCGAAATGTCTGCCGCATCTTTTTGCTTTTTCCCTCTTTGAAAGCATACTTTAGCAACGTACAACATTTCTCTGTAGAATATTTAAGTTATAGTCATACAATTCAGTTATTACATTATTCCAAAGCAATTCTATATTAGAATACTGTACTTCAGTGTTCGAAAACAATTTCGTTGCGAGAACAATTCAAATCTAACTTTAGGACGAGAAGCTATGATAAGATTATGAATTAATCCGAAGCTTCAAACACGAAACTACAAACGAACATAACATTCTAGTTTCTGACTATCTAAGTTATTTTCCATAAATGAAACGATATAGTACAAAAATTTAAATCATACATTCCTACAACCCCATTATGGAGGAGGCTGACGGAACGATAATAAATTCGCTAGTAGATACAGATTCAATCGTAACCCAGATTATTTGTCGTTTGTAAATCAAAATGACCTGATCGTAATGAGCCATAATTACATGTGAGACATTTTTCGATGTCATTCCTGTACTAAATGGGAAGTGATACCAATTTACTAATTATTGAAAAGATCTGCTCCTCCAATTACGAAGTAGAAAAATAGATTTGTGTACCGACTTCTTGGCTATATAATCGACTAGCACGACCAAGATATAAAGTTAATTTCTACGCTCTTAAAAACATAACGTTCTAGTTTCTGACTTTCCAATAGTCATATGACTGAGTTATTTCCCACAAAAGAAACGATACAGTACAGAAATTTAAATCATACATTCGTGAAATCCCATTGAACAGCAGCTAACGTAAAGATGATAAATCAGCAAGTAGATACAGACTCAACTAACCCAGATTACTGCCTGACTCCAAAGTTATATAGATCCAAATGACCTGATCGTAATGAGTCAGAATGATATTGTTGGTGTCATTTCTATACTAAATAGGAAGTAATGACAATTGATTAATTATTGAAAAGATCTAGTCATTCAATTACGAAGTAGAAAGAAGGTCTGTCTATCGAGTTCTGGTCCAAATAATCCACTCGCACGACCAAGATATGAAGTTAATTTCTACCCCCTTTAACCAGTTAACTGCGGAATTTAAATTTGAGATCCCCTCGTAGGGTGCGGAATTAAAGTAGAGCAATGACGTATATATACGTCAAAGACAAAGCAAATACTTCCGTTATAACTTTTACGATAAGGGGAAAGCGAAATGTGGAATTTTTACATTTTTATCCGGTAAGGAATTGACAATTTACTGTTAAAAGGCTACTGCAATAGAACTGTGGATTGACGTGTATACACGTCAAACGCAGTTAACAGGTTAAAACATAAAATTTAGTTTCTGACTATGTAATTGTCATGAGTTGTTTTTCATAAAAGAAAAGATGTAATACCGAAATTTACATCATACAGTCCTCATGAGGTTAACGAAAAGATGATAAATCTGCTAGTAGATACAGACTTAACGGTAACCCAGATTATTTGTCGGCTGACTACAGAGTTATATAAATCCAAATGACCTGATCGTAATGAGTCAGAATGACATATGTGACATTTTCGGTGTGATTCCTGTACTAAATGAGAAGCGATGACAATTTATTGTGTATTGGAGGGAATTAAGATTTAACGTATCGTTCAATGTACATATTCGTGTCAAAATGTAATATAATTTCATTCCGGCCTTCTTCCGAAAGTGTTCGGTAGACACATGTTTTAATGAAAATTTGTATTCTCTTGGAATCAGTCGCATGAAATGAGTATAAAACTTAGGAATTGAAGGAGTCAAATTTACTGACATGCTCGTTTATAAATTATAGTTTTTTAATCGATTACTGATGCCTTAAAATTGCATGGACTTCCTAAAATATTATTTTATTACATTTTTTTAAATATATTTTAATAAGTGTGATACACGATCGACTATTGCAATCATAGAATCATTTAATTCACACCGTGATTATTGAAGTGAATAATTAATAAGTTTCTATACTGTATAAATTATCTGATGAAATAAAAAAGGTAAATCATTCTAATCTTATCATTCTGATTTTGTTTTTTTGAATTTCTAAAAACTAATTTTCATAATACAGTCTTTACATATTCGCTGCAGTTTAATTCTCGCTAAGATTATTTTGCTATAACAAATTGTAACAGATTTTGAACATTCATTTGAGTAATAGCAACATATTTTCCTGCTAAGCGGAATAATAAAATAATCAATCAATATCGTGTTTCTCATTAATAAATGAAGATGTTTTATAATATAAGTATTACAGTTGCCAGTCTCATGCTCATCAACACTTATATAGTTTCTTATCATAGAATGCAATTACGAGTCCTTGTGACATAATCTTTCGGGAACATTCTTTATGATAAAATGTGATAAACTAACATACAATGCCGCAATGTGTTCAGCAATTAATAAATGCATTTCCACACAAATGCAACTGCAAATACTGTTCGTAGAAAAATAGAAGAATTGTTTCCTTTTTTCAATATATCAATTGCTTCTTGTTGCAAGAACAAAAATAATAAGAACAAAGAACAAATAAGTTTAAGAACTCTAAACTTATAAACTTGAATGCAATAAATTCGATCTGATATTACAAGTTAATTAATCAACTATAAATTATATTAAATGTTTTTAATCTGAGGAAAAGAAATCAAAAGACTGTTTGTAAGATGTTCACTGTAACGTCATGGAAACGACTAGACTGACCTAAAACTAAAATTACCGAATTGATTTTCTCGGTATCAGATCTGTAAAATATATCGATAATAAATGCTCCTATGTAGCTCGGAATAATTGCTCCCATTTTACAAGTAATTTCAGCTTGAAGGATTTAATCTGGGAAATCGCAAGACAGTATGAAAATTGCAGTAACAATAGGGGCGTTACTTGAACATCGCTCAAGTTATTTTCTCCGCGACTACACAATGAGTGCTATAGATGCGGAATACTACGGACGTACGATGACTAATTCATTGAACATATATGAATAAACAGTGCTCTTGAATCGGGTTATTATCAAG
Source organism: Cerceris rybyensis (assembly GCA_910591515.1). NCBI lineage: Eukaryota > Metazoa > Arthropoda > Insecta > Hymenoptera > Crabronidae > Cerceris > Cerceris rybyensis. The sequence continues at coordinate 14,859,756 of OU342795.1, forward strand.
TGTCTTATTACGTATAAGCGTAAACAATATTAAAATTTTTATCTTCCAACATTGAAAAATTTTATTTTGTCTTGCTTTAACAAAGACCTTTCATGTAGATTTGCTTTGATATTCCGCGGTGAAAGAAGAAGCCTCAATTATGTTTAGTTTAATTAATAATAATTTTTTTTTACTACTTGATACATTTCTTAGTACATATTTATCGTCAATTTGTGAATTTAATGTTACTTCTGTTAATGTTTAGCACTAGACTTATGGATGTTGATATACCTATTTTTCTGAAGCGAGCCAGTTTGACTCGTAGTAGAAATTTAAAGTTTTTTGCAAAGGAAATGATTCTAAATCAACTTAAATGAAAAATGTATTATTAAAAAATTAACTTTCTATATATTATGTATATAGTAATCAAGTTTGAAATGAGTCAAATTTGTAAATCTACTGTAAGTGCACATTTATGTTTTACGTAACGAGAATTTCATTTCTATATTGCAAGAACCATTATGGAATGATTCTAAGGAGGGTTTTCAATTAAGAATGTTACATGCAATCAGTGTTTCTCACTTGATATCATTTTACATTACGTTATTTTAATTATTGGTAAATGTTAATGGATCTTAATACAATGATTGATTATATGTAAAAAATATAACTTTCACGTCTATACAATTTATTAATAATAAGAAGTAAATTATAATCGAATATACTTGTTACCTTGCTTTTAGAAAATATTTCTAAAATATTACAAAATATTAAGACAATAATAACATGATTTAATTGAAGACCTTATATCATTCTCACTAAAGGCACTAAAATGGAGATATATTTCTTTGATTACTCGAACCTGTACGTAATAACTTTTCATCGATCCATTGAAATTAATGATTCGTGCAATATAAAGGATAGAGCCCTATGCGAGTAAAGGGAACTTTTTAATGGTACCATAAATTAAGATTTTCATAATTTTCCACGTAATATAGTACCAGCTAGCAGAAGCTCTTTAATAATTCCAACTTGGAAATGATAAATTTACTTCTCTTATTAATGTAATGACATTTTATATAACTCCTTTACTTCCAAATATAGAAGGCTTCGCGTCAAACAATATCAAGCTGACCTAATATCGGAAATTTAAGGTTTTCTGTTCACTTTATCCCCAGTACCGAAGATACTGTACATCCACGCGAAATAGAATTGCGAATAAAATGTTTCTCCCCTGATAAATATAGAAGAATCTATGCTTATCTCAGAAATCAACATCTATAGAAAATAGAATATCGAAAAACCAATTATCTACTGAAAATCCTGACAAAACGTTTACGTAGATCGAATACTTTCATCGATTACAGCAATTTGCTGAATTCGATACGTCGATAAAACTGAAGAAATGTCAATTATACTTTAAGTAGTGCAAAATCGAGGACGAATTTTATATGAAATTTTATTTTAAGCAAAAGTTAATTCTTATCAGAGAAAAAATATGCATCTTAGAAGAAAAATAGGAAGAAAGTAGAGCTTAAAAAAATTATTTATCGACAACGAAAACAACTGAGTGTGCTTGTTTCTGTAAATAACAAGAGTAAGGAATAAAAATGAAAAATTAAATTATATTATTTGGAAGCTCATAGTGAAATAGTTACTACTCTTAGGAGGACCGGAAAATAATGTCATTTCTTTTACATTAATTCAAATAAATAAGTTTGAAACAAGTCTTTATTGTTAATGAATTATGTAATCACCCTCGCTATCAACAACTTCTTGCCACCTAGTGTAAAAATTATCGAAGACGGATCAATAAAAAACAATTCGTTTTTGAGCAAAATATCTGGAGAAACGACGTTATTTTTCGGTCCCCCCAATATATTCCGTCTATGGTATATGAAAGAGTAATTACTTCACTGAAAAGAAAAAAATCGCCAAGTGTGCAATAAGTGTAAGACAAAGGAAGAGTGCACATTGAAAAATTTTGAATAAACAAAATGAGGGTTCATTAAAATCGTTTAAATCAAATCAAACTAAAAACCGGCAACCTTTATCCCTTTACCTTACAATAACGTGTGCCACTCGTGCCTGTGTAAATGAAATAGAAAATTTTGAAGTTCTTCAAAAACCATTAGACCGAGAATATCAAATTGTTCCTGGAATAATAACATTGCATTGGATTGTATTAAATATCAGAAATCAGAAAGAAATTTTTATTTATGGAACTGATTATGAATTATTTACGTACAGTCAAAATAAAAAACGTAAGGTAAGGTATTAATTTGTAACGTTCAGCATATTTCAATTCTTCCTTCCATCTTTCTACTTTCCCAAAGATTCCACAACACCTTCCAATCCAACTTTTCATAATTCTTATTGATATTTTCTTCTCCTACGTACGATCTGAAATTCCTACCCGAGTTAGTACCAAAATTACTACAATTATTTTTCCGCCCACATCAGAAGTCGACATTCCTAAAAAATCTTGTACTCGTCGATCGAGAAATATCCAACTATCTACCATCATTTCAAAATGAGTTACCAACAAGATTACTACAATTATTTTTCCCTTACATCAGAAACCGACATTCCTAAAAAATCTTTTACCAGTCGACCGACAAATATCCAACTATGTACCATCATTTCGAAATGAGTTACTACCAAAATTAGTTCAATTATTTGTCCCTTACATCAGAAACCGACATGCCTGAAAAATCTTTTACCAGTCGACCGATAAATATCCAACTATATACCATCATTTCGAAATAAGTTACTACCAAAATTAGTTCAATTATTTTTCCCTTACATCAGAAACCGACATTCTTAAAAAATCTTTGACCCGTCGACTGACAAATATCCACCTATCACCATTTCGAAATGAACTCGATAAAAGCAGAAAACATTATTTTTCTGGTTACATAAACGGCTTATATCTTCTCTGAAAAAGATAATACTGTACAAAAAAAAAGCCTTGCTACAACACATAAAAAAGGCGCGTGCAAAGCGAAACGGTAGTGAAAGTAACCCAATTCGGTATCTCTAGCGATCGTTAAGCGACACGAATCAACGGAGCCCCGCGGTCCAACTTACCCTTTTTTCCGAAGCGTTGCACATTATTCGCCGGCGTCGATATCGTGAACCCTTTCAGCACGTATGTAGCGTGTATGTAGCGTGTATGTAACACGTATGCGTCGCGTATGCAGCGCCGGCAATTGGTCACACAAACAGTGACAGAAGAGGAGTAAAGCCGTCACCTGGTTTGACTTCGCGGACGACCGCGCAGAATGTCCTGTCGATACGACGATCTCCTCGATCGGCACTTGAATTTCGTCAGTAAGGGGCAGGATATTTTTAGGAAGCAGTGGCGAACCTTATCGTCGCGACGTACTCGAATTATTGATTTGCATAAAAGCTCCGTGGGCACGGTGCGTTCCCGGCACGATCACGCGGCACGTAGGTGTCGTCTTCTCGATTACGTGGGTGTTATGCTTTCTACGCTCTCCAGTTAATACTGACGTCCAGTATCACCATAGAACACCATCGACGTCACGACCAATCTCACAACGATATCTCGAAAGGATTCCACTCCCCTCCGTGGTAAATCTCACATAGCTCACCCCCGAGTTTTCTCTTCTTCTTCCGATTCTCTCTCGTTCTTTTTTTTCCCCACCCTCCTCTTGCAACCCTCTTTCTTCGTACGGTTTATGCAACGATTTCTCCCTTTCTCGAATTCCAAGTCGTACTGGTAGCGTGTACCACCTTGAGAATGTGTGCGTGACAGGACAACGTGAATGCGCATACACACGCTACCCCTTTTTAACGATCCCCACGAGTGTATACCCTTTTGGTCGACCGATACACCGTTTATCGTCCGCTGCTACTCAACTGCGAGCGCCGTTCACCGCGGTTACGTGCTGCTCGCGAATGAAGTTTCCTCTTAACCCCTCTCCACGCCTTGCTACAAGCCCTCCTCCCTCGCTGCATCCCTCTAATGCTGCCTATCACGTGGATACGCTTGCGCGGGGGCCGCTAGAATGTCGCGTTGATATGTAGACCGAAAGAGAAGGGGATGAATAGAGGGAAGGATAAAGATGTACGACGAGGGTGGGTGAGAGAGAGGATGAGAGAGAAAATGATGGAGAGTAACGAAGCGGAATAGTAGGAGAAAAGAAGTGGAATGATAGGGAAAAAACAGAGAGTATGAGAGGGAGGGGGAATATGTACAAGTGGAAGGAGTTGAAGGAGGATAAGACAAAGAGAGAAGTACCAGCGTACCGGGCAACGTCATCGACCCATCCCTACAATATCCGCGCCCTGTTCTCTTCCATGGTCGTTCATTGCACCTGCATTGCTTTGGGGTCGTCCGTTCATTCGTCCCTTCGATTCAAATAGGTAGTCATGGACGGAAATAGTAATATCTATAGTTTGTTGAACTTGTAGATTGTATGGTTGTTAAGTCCATCTGTATTTAGATTTTACGGAGAACTTACGTGTACGCTGATTTGTGGATGCATTTGCGTTTAAATTTAGATGTGATATGAGTTTCTGTTGTATGAATTTTTCTTTTTTCTTTTTAACTGATTTTAAGTAGCACTGTCTCTTAACTCTCTCGAGATGGATTCCACACCTCGTCAATGATATTGAATTGCAATTATTAGTCACTATAGAAAAAGCAGACGTCTAAATAGAACTATTTTAAAATAAAAGATATCTTAGAAGTGTGTAAACATCAAATTTTGGTAATTGATTGAATTTAGTCCCTAAAATGCGTGACGCAAAGCCAGGACCATCAAGAATGCATGATTAACCCTCATCACTCCAAGAATTTTCCAGATTGAAATAGAATAAAAATAAAAAAATAATAAATAAAATATTTTATTTGTAAATGACGGCAGATATTTCCACAGGTACGATTAGTACTATACGCCGGATTTCAGTGAACTGAATGCAATAATCATAACATTCCAAAATTCTGGCAGTGACACTGCTAGTTGGAGTATAACTCTTGCTAAAGTTTGGCAGTATTACTGCCGGTTGGAGTGATAAGAGTATAATAGTATATGAGTATATAGTATAAGAGTATAATCGCTAATTATTTATGCCTAATGTAGGTTAATATGAAGCGAACAAATTTTCCATATTTCTGAATGGTCTTCAAAAAATTAACCATGTCGAATGGGTCAATCTGTGATAATGGTCGGTTAGCCTATTATGAATGAGAGTCCACAAAATCTATTTTTATTTCAATTATGTAAATATACTAACAATAAGTGTATTTAGTTTCCATTTGAAACTGGAAAAACTAGATTTAAATTATTGTTACGAAATTGTTAGATCAGTTGGATTTGTAATTTAATGTTGTAAATAAGGAAAGGAATCATTTAATCTGCACGAAGTAGAATCAGATAGGTCGAATGTTATACTCAAACAGGAAGACGTCGCGATTAAATCAGAACATGGTAAAGCAAACAGGGAATAGGGCAGAATTAATGGGCAAAGATACTTTGTAATACTGATGCCGCTGTTGTAAATGATATAAACAAAGACTAATATTGAAAAATCTTCGTCTTATCTCATATTAATAATATACGACAATATAATTAATGCTTTTGTAAGAGATGCAAAATTATAAATGGTTCTCACGAGGTGAGTGCTATATCTCTCTCGCGATGTAATATTCTCAAGCACGTGCTAGTAGTATATTTTTTATACGAAGTTCAATGTTACTCTCAGCCTTTACTTTCGTTCGTAGTCGCTTTGTAATAGCTAGCCATTGTTCTAGGCACGGATAGTAGTAACCTAACCCAGACGTTTATTGAACTGCTACTTTATATTGCTATATACGTATAATAAAATATTATATAGTAAAATACAAATAAATGTAGGGTAAACTTACTTCATCTGTATCTGATAACAACAAACGATTACATCCCAACGCTCATAAGTGTTTAGACGCTCTTGATAATAAATCATATCAAACCTAAGCAAAAATGTGAAAATATTTTTTCATCGTGTACATCCACACGATATATTTATAGAAATATACTACGTAAATGAAAAAATTAAAATGCTTAATCCTTTGCACTCCGATGTTCCACCTGAGGGGGCATGGTATGTCTACCATGTCACTCGGTTGCGCACTCTAAGAGGATCTTCGAATATATTATTAATTACAAAGGACGAACTTATTGAACTGAAACATTTTAAAAAATGTATGTTTACATGAACTTAGCTATTGAAATGGCAATAAATAGCAAGTAGTAAAGTACCGACAAGTTGTTAATAAATAACTTCAAAGATGGTTTCAAGTGCTAAAGGTTCAAGTTTTACTTTTTGTAATAAAGAATACATACAAAGAGAAGTGACTTAACATTTATGAGCAGCAGTGTAAGTTATTGAAAACAGAATGGGAAAATATGTAATCGCAGTAGTGAACTCTTGATTGGTAAAGGTAACATTTAAATTTTCTAAACGAATAAAAAACGCATTTTATTAGACTAAATAAAATATTTTTCAACAGATTGAAAAAGAACAATATAGTTAGTATGATAAGTTATAAATTGTAACGAGCTATTCCGAGTTTGTTCTCACGTCGCAATCACCAGAACAGCTGAAATATTTAGTATTTTTGCTTAATGTGATATCGTTTAGGGTGCAATTAATGTAATTTTGAATGGTTGCAACCATATTCTACTTATATCACTAGATTTACGGAGTCAATTTAGCTCATTCAAAATTTGATTACTATACATATAATATATTTGTTGGTTAATGTTTTAATGATAAATCTTTCATTTAAATTGATTTGGAACTATTTTCTTCGCAGAAAACTTCAGTTTTCATGTATAAGTCAAACCGGCACACTTTAGAAAAATAGATGTATCAACATCCGTAAAACTAGTGTTAATCATTTGGAGCCAACAAATGACTCTTAGTTTAGAAGAAATAATACGAAAATTTGTTTTCAGGGCTGAAGATGCTAAAAATTTTGCATATTAGGCACACTTGCATATCAAGTCTTTAAAACTCGTTTGGTGATAATAAAAAATACTTCTAAATTTGCGAATATAACATGTAATCTACAAAAAGCATAGTTTTTTTTTACCGTTTTTAACATAATTTGTGAGGAAAGCTGTTGTTTTACAAGTAATTCATATAATTGCAATAGTTAGCAGCAATATTAACATAATAAAATTTCCGAAAACTTTGTCATTTTTAATTCGTACCGATACGAAGTAGAATTACGCACCCCTTACGAAATTGGTATAGAATTTATTGTGAATTCCACATGACTATTTAAAGTGTGAAAACAATCAGCAAGACAAATCCAATATGACACCCTAACGAAATATAGTTTCATGAAATACCAAGTTTTCTAATTTATCTTTTATAGAATTCACATAAAATCCCTACGAAACATGTGAAAATATTACTTAAAAAGTTAAACAAAACCTTTTTCAATAAAATGATGTTGAATTGTAATAATCCTGAGAGAAACGTTTTTATTAGTACTAAGCCTTCATCGGTAAATGTTTTTATATGTATTATAGTTCATAAATAAATGTGATAATACAAAGTAAGTGTAATTACGATTTAGGCAAAATTTCTATACGAACTGGGAAAAAAACATTTATCATTTAACTAATTGTAAGTAGCAAATTGCACTACCTGTTTTATTATTTCCGGTACGTATGTGACAAAAATTAGATACATATTAAGTATCGTTAATTAATTACGGTAAATGCTGTAACCCATATAAAGTTTACCACCGTTTAGACGTTCGGGTTAAAGTATTACTTTGATCTCTTTTAATCCAATTAAATCTCGGTCTTAGTATTACAAATTGATCAAACTACGTAGAGTATTACAAATTGATGTCGCTTAAAATAGATTTTAATACGCGATAATACAGCGATTACAACCTGTAATTTGCTGCACTAACTTTGGGATAAAACAGAAGAAAAGTATGGAAATAATAATTTTAAAAACATTTGTAACAATTAATTTTTATGCAAGGAATAGATTTTTCAAAGATTGTAAACTTTCAAGTTGAAGTGTTAATTTTTGAAATACAGATATTTGTTATCTTATTTATGGAATTATCATTTGAGAAAATATTGTAGTAAACATGAATGATTTTATGGAAGCAGATAAATGTTTTATGGAATGGTTACATCATTTATGCCTTGCCTTCGTCTATACGACGAACTACACATTGTGACTCAAGGCTGAGATAGTTTATACTAAATTCATTCAGTTTTGCCGAGTAATGCGCGATAAAACGAATGAAGATATCGATTAGATAAAAAAAAGGGCGAAATGTATAAAGCTACGAGAAAATTAAATTTCTCGGCGGAGAAAATTAAAATACGATTTAATTCCAGTATCACCTTTTCAATTCACTGGTAGTGATTAATACATACTTAACAATATAAACAGTTCTCTTTTTTATTTCTTCGTGCAACACAGAAAAATAAGTAAAAAATTATTCATAATTTTCAGTTTCCTGCAGCATGGTTAAAATATATTCAAGTATTGCAAATATCATATTTGGAAGCTAAATTATTGTTCTATACTTTAGAACTATCTAGGTAATAATAATGATTTCAAATGATTGACACCAGAACTACCGATTATTAATTCAGTATATTTAATGATATTAGATAAATACTTCGAAAAAAAAAGAAAATGAAATGCGCAAGAAACTAGATTAATCTCTAACGTTTTTCAAGGTAAATACAGAAAATTAAGCATGGTAGAGCCCTAAAAATTTCACCAACATTTTCCTAAAATTCGATACAACTCATTCGACCCCCGTGGAAGAACTAGTGTTGGTGCGAAACAATCAGAAATAATTGTGTTGCATAAGGGAAACATACGATATTTCCAACAAAGAATAGAGAAGAATATACGAATATGAGATAGACCGGAACTATAATACAACAAAATGATTGCTTGTAAAAGGTATTCACAGCTTTGACAATAATTGTTGATAAGTTGTTATTTGTGCTCATCAATAAAGCAAATTTTAACATTTGTCTCAAAATTGAAAGTTTGATCTTTTAATTTCATTTGCACTACAGCCCCATTTGCATATATTTTTCTATATAAAATTTCATAAACATATTAAACTGAGAATTTTGTACCATGCCGATTATAGTCGAAAATCTCGAAAGAAAAATTTACATACACGCCTATTAAGGAAAAAATAAATGATTCGTTTACTCATAATTGAATTTTTGTGTTATATTGAACCTTCTATTGATTTAGTATAATGACAAAATATTTTAATTCAGTTTCAAAACGTGATTCTTGCAGAAGTATTTAACAGAGTCTCCTTTTACGATCGAAAATCGTACTAGCTTATATTTACCTTCATTTTAAAACAGTAGAAAAATTAAATTTACAGTCTAGGCTGTAATATTTACATAGCATGTTGCATATCAATTTTTTGTTCAGTTTTTTCTTCATGATCTTTTGAAGGTGTGCTACATTAAAAAATAAAATGACAACCCCATATTCATATTGCTTCCCCTGTTATTTATTAACACTAGATTTACGTGCATGGAATCACTTTTACTTAAATATGTTAAATAAATACTTTGAAAAAAGAGGGATCAACAAAAACCCAATGTAAATCTAAATTTTTCATGCAATATTATTCTTATATAAATTATTTTGAAATTAATTTACTTATTCCATGCTTCGAAAAGGGGGAGCACGTAAATTTATAATTATCTCTTAGTTTTAAAAAGCTGATGTTTTATCTAAACTTATGTTTTGCTACGATAATAGATATACTTTTTTTACTTTTAGGCTAGATGCATAATTTTCTGCATTTCTAACTAATTGTTTTTTAAATAATATTAATTTCAATTAGAATTTTATCATTGGATTGGTTATAAAAGTTAAACTTTCGCAATTTATTAGACGTTTTTACATGTTTATTGAACTTTTTATAAATTATATAATTGATTTTTATACAATGATGGTCGATATTACATCACTAATTTTGCAAGATTATAACCTTGATCAACAAATGATTTACACGATACATCAATTGGAATACAGATTAAACTAACGAAAAAAATGATTATAAACAAATTTATTTATCGTTAATCAAGCTACATGTCAAAAAGTGGTAAGACAAATGCATTTTTCGAAGCGACAAATTCACTAATGGTTTTGCACATAGTTGTTTCCTATCAAATAAAAAATTCATAGGGTACTCACCAACTATCACTACAGACATTTATATCTTATCCAGTGAGCGATTGAGCTGATAAATCTTGTAACAAAAATATCAAAATGTCAATTAAATATTCCCAACTTCACATCTCTTTGTCACAATATTTACTTGTATTTGGTTATTTAAAATAAATAAACTTTACTATTGGCTGCAAATATTTAGCTTTGTAATGTTTACAATTTTATTACAATATAGAATGAAGCACTTAGGCAAAATTAACATATTATTTTTATAAACATCCCGTGACTGCAGTAAGATCTGCATTATGACGAAAATTATGTACAGTTTATTATCTAGGACCCTGGTGAAATTTTACAGAATAACCACCACTATTTGGATCTTGCTGTAACTCAAAGTTATTCGTTGACAATCCAAAAGGCTTTAACACCATATTTCCTAAATCTTTCAGCTTTCCAAGCATTTCAGTTTTCAGTTTCTCATTACGTTCTTGAATCAATGGTGGCAATCTCTGCGAATGCATAATACTACATAAAAAAAACTGTTACAAGTTATATTACAATTTAATTTTCATCTGTAGTTACCCGGACTGCATAGTTTGCATCTGTATTAACAGGATCAAATGTTAGAACTTTCTTAAAGTCTTCTAAAGCTTCATCTAATTTATCGGTTTCTTCATATAATTGTGCTCTTCTATTATAAGCTTTTACGTAATCTGGGTTAAGTTCTATTGCCTTAGTACAATCTCCTATCGCAGATTCTTTTTCCTACGAAATAACGATATCGTTACAAGTAATGCAGCTAAGAAATATAAAAGATTGTCATCAAGCTGAAAATTCAACACATTTATCGATGTAGTAAATGTATTACCAAACATTTTGCCTTTGCTGCTGCCCTATTCGCGTACAAAATAGACCTTTCTTTACTATAAGCTAGCGGACAAGTTTGTATTCCTTGTGTGTATACAGATATTGCTTTCATATACTCTCCATTCTTAAATAGGTTATTTCCTTCATTTTTTAGTGTCTCCGCTTCCTTTTTCAGCTCCTAAAAGAATTGAAAAATATACATAAACATTTTTCCAAGAATTCTTCGAAATCCTTTGATGCCTCATATCCAGTATTCTGTAAATTTAATACTATAAACACAAGCAGTAGTAGCATTCAATACAAACCTCTTTCTCTGTGTCAGTTAAATTAAGCTCTCTGTCTTTCAGTGATTCTTCGTCTACAAAGTCATTTAGATTTGCACTATTTCCATCATCTGACTTATTCTTTTTACTATCACAATCTTTTTCTACATTCTCTTCAGAATCATCTAATATATTATTACTTTTTACATCTGACTCAGTAACATCGTTTAAATTGTCATTAGGTTTTATACAAGAACTTTCTAGATCCTTTGTAAGATTTTCTATGATCTCTTCATTGGAATTCTGATTCTCGGATTTGTTATCCATCACGACATTCGTTTTAACAATGAGTTTACCGTTTTCCAATAAGCAACGAAATTAATTATTTAGTACACAAAGCAGACGACTAAAATAATCTGTCAACTTTAAAGAGTGTCGTTCTCAATGACACTTTTAGATGATTTGCCTGTAACTCGGTAGAATGCGCTATATTCGCAATATCGTTGGGATTTACATATTTCACTAGGAACTTATCAGGTATGCGCCAAATATTTCTTATATTTTCTCTTACACATCGAAGTAAATAATTTGAAAGGATTGGCTGATTGTTAATGTGACATTTTTAATATCAAACTATTCATTGATATTAAGTTTTCTTCATAAAGAACGAATAAAAAACAAGGGAAAAGATTGTCAAAATTTCTACGAGCACTAATCCATTCCTCATCTTAATAAATTCTCAAACGTATCAGTATGTTTGTAATAAATTACCAATAAGCTATTAACTAGATTAGATGTGTATATTTGCGAATAGCAAAACATAAATTTTGTTAAATAATACTCACATAGAGCTTTTCGTCAGTTCTAGTTGTCAAGAACGATTTTCGCTTATCGATTCGAACCAGAGCTCTGCAGAGGCTCCAAGTTTAAATAACAACTAAAATCACTGTCAACAAACAGATTAAGAGATTTCAAAGTAATACCGAAATATTTTAATGATTGCATGGTTCCGTAAAATCATATTAATTTATCAAAATGTAAATTGTAACAAAACATCGCGAAGATTCTAAGGAAATAAATACGTTAATTTGTATATTGCATCTTGTACTGTACTGCTCCACAAGCCTATCTGAGCTTGCTTAGCCGCAAGGTCCTCTAAAGGATAATTTTAAATTCTGTTAGCATACAAAAGAATTGTGTTCGATAACTGCGCAAAAAGATTTATAATTCTCTATAGTTTCGTTTAAATTTTTCGTAACTAAAATCTAAGTGTAAGCTATCGTACGAATATCACGAGAAATTTTTACATTATAAAAATTGATAGATATGGCTAGTAGTAGCACAAACCAGGTATATCTCATCTGTAGTAATAGTAATTAATAAACTAATAACAGATAAAGAAGTGATTTATTATTCTGTAATCGGTAAATGAGGAATTTATCTGAAATAAGACTTACTGCGGATGCTTGTTAACTGCAGCAAACACAGAGAGAGAATGTGGCAAAAGCCCCCTCTGGCAGGAATGGGGAGGGCTTGCGGCAGCTCGAGGTGGGGAAAACGGCAGGAGAATTAAAATGTTAAACAAAATCTTAAAACAAAAAGGAACAGTTGTTTTTTAAATATTTATTCTAATATCTTGTCTGTGCTGTAACCGTCCTACGTCGGAACGGCTACGTTGGAATAGTTTAACAAACGTTTTTATGCTCACTGTTTACTGAAACTGTTTACTGAAGTACTAACTAGTCTAAATTACATAATTTGTGAATTTCTTGACAATGAGACACTAATTAATAACTCCATGGAAGAAGAAACGAAATATAATCGTTGAAATTGGTATTAGTGTTTTTTTCGACGTTATTTACATTTCTAATTTATTCATAAAATAAATTAAGTAAAGTAATTGATCGAACAGAAGAGTAATATAGAAAAACCAAATTGTCATGTCGTTCTGATTCATAATTACAAACGTGAAAAGCTACAGAATTATGCTACCTCGAAGCTTGCAGTTAATGTACTAATAGTTGAAATCACATTGTTTATGATATCAACGGTACTTTATTAGCAGTAAAGTTTTCTTACCGCCCACCGATTGTACAATAACATTACGATCCAGTGCAATGATAGGTAATCTGTTTTAAAAACGAGCCAAAACAAGAGGAAAGAAATGTTCAAATTTGCAGCTTTCTGGGACGCGTCGGGGTTTATTGCGCATGCTCTGCGTTCTGCGGGCCGCCTCAATGGGCCAATATGGCGCAATCTAGCTTCAGCCATCGAGCGGATCACATGGATTGACAGGATGATCTCTGGGTCTACTTTTGAACTTGCCTATCGACACCTAATCATTTTTTACCTTTTATAACGACTATTATTGCATGTGTGCTATAATATTATACTGCTGAAACAATAAATTAAAAGTGATATTAAAAAATTTTAACAATTAAATACAACGTTTTGTGGAAGTGTCAGTGACATAAAGTGACAGTTTTGTGCAATTGCTTTTACATCACTTCAACAATTAAGTAGAATATTTTGTGGACATATTAGTGACATAAAGTGATAGCTTGTGCAAGTGTTTCTAAATCATTTCAACAATTAAATACAACTTTTTGTGGATGTGTTAGTGACTTAAAGTGACAGATGATACATCTTATTTCAAGATTCTTTTACAATTATATAGTTTCAAATTCTCAAAATCTCTAGTTGGGACGCGCTAGAATATAGCACGTGACCTGGTGCCACATTCCAATTGGTCCGCTTTTTCTCCAATCAAGCAAAAGCCGTACCATCGCGAGATATCCCTGCTCCTATCAGAGGGAGCTCCTGCCTCTTTCCCTTTTTAGATTTGGAGCAGTCAACACGTATCTATTGTGTCCTCGTTTATCTCCTGCGTATTATGATGAAATTAATTACGAATTTTAATAACAATTCCGAAATAACTACTACGCAGTTGAGAGCGTCAACAAACCCACGCCACAATTTGCGCCTCACTTCTCGTGTAAAACATTAATACTTGTTTTGGTCGTTGTTCGCAATCATTCAAAAACTTTTACTTCATGTTATTTTCTTTTCTCCCATTAAAAGGAATAACGGGCTATTTGGCTGAAAATTCCTCAAAATTTGAATGTTTCAAGATATTTTTCCATTTCCATGTCAGAGCATATTTTTAAATGGTTCAAATATGTTTTCTTTGGATCGTGCTGCAAGCTAAAATAGCAGAATGTCATTTGTCTTTAGCTGTTTTTAGTAATTGGTTGTAAAAGAGTATGCTCCGACAGTTAAATTATTTTTTATTAAAAACGAATTTGTAAACTATACTCGAATATTATTCTTAATTAGTCAGTTAGTTTTTCTTTTACTTGTCTAACACATTCGGTCGTCATTGCAGACTTGTCGATACAGAGGCGCTCCTTACCGTACTCCGCGTACCTTTGAAATCTCTCGACATAAAAAAGAATAGTGTCAAGAGAGTAGATATTCTCTATAAAGTTAGTAACATCGTCTTCTTAAAATTTAATTAAACTCGTATATTCAATGATTAAGTTCCCATAGATAGTAAAGTAGTAAGAGTTTAACAGAAAATGATCAATAAAATTGAACAAAAACTGAAACAATAGTTCAAAGTTAAGTGCGTCGTATCTAAAAACTTTTATAGAGGGCACCATAAACGATGATGCTACCGCCTCCTAACGAAACATTCCTCGAAACTGTGTTAACACTGCTTCTTCTTATGCTTATTGTTAGACTTATTAGAAAGGAGTAGGGAGTTTATATATCAACAATACCAAGTTATATCGAATATCAAACTATCCGCGCAAGATAAAATAGCGTCTCCAAATTATTTATTCATAAATCGCAAAAAATGTAAAAATTTAACAGACACAGTTAAAAGGAAGCGTTTAAAATTATTCAAAATTATAATCAACGAAATCTGCAGTAAATCGAAATGTCAAACGGTATGAATATTATTTTAATAAGGTTCATTTAACCATAAATAGAGGTTACCTCGAAAGTTATATATTTGAGGACTCGTTTCTTTAAATTTATATAAATATTACTTTTCATCTTTAAGAAATAGAAACAAATCTCCTAACCATCATCCTGGACGTAAATCCAGTACAAAGGATTGTAAAACAAGAGACGAAAATATTAACACAATGTTTAGACTCTACTGTTGTTTTCGCGAATGCACATTTGATGCAATCCTCAAATAATCAACTTGCCATGGTAGCATGTCATAGTCATGGTGCAAAGTTTTTATACCCGTGTGAGAAACCGTCGGAAATCCGGCAAATTGATGGACAATATGAGAAATTTACGATGGTGGAACGCACTGTCAGACTGCAATTACAGCAAGTCATTAATGAAATCTCCTTAGACAAGCCACTAAATGGTGAAAGTTTAATCTCAGGAGCATTGACTATGACACTTTGTTATATTTCAAGGCTTGAAAGAGAAAAAATTGCCGGGGAAAAATTGAATTCCAGAGTCCTGGTAATCACTGCCAGCAATGACTCAGCTACTCAGTATATGAATTATATGAATATATTCTTCACTGCTCAAAAGATGGTTTGTTACTACCTCTATGTAATATGTAATCTATTTGACATTATGTCCAAACCGATGTTAGCTAATAAATTTATATTGATGTACATAGGGAGTAATTTTAGATGTATGTAGTTTAGACCAAGAATTGACTCTGTTACAACAAGGCTGTGATATAACTGGTGGTAATTACCTGAAGGTCCCACAATTAAGTGGGCTATTGCAGTATTTATTGGTAAGATTTCTGATATTTTCTCTAATTACATAATTTTCACAAATATGTATGCATACATGTATTTTTTCCTTTAGTGGATATTTTTGCCGGATCCTAACATTAGATCTAAATTAGTATTACCACCTCCTGTGAAGGTAGACTATCGTGCAGCATGTTTTTGCCATCAGGAGCTTATCGATATTGGTTACGTGTGCTCTGTCTGTTTATCCAGTAAGGAATTCTTAAAATTTTATTTTATAATAAATAAATATTTTTACATCAAATAATCGCGACTTTGTATTACAGTTTTCTGTAAGTTTAGCCCAATCTGCACCACGTGTCAGTAAGTACTTCAGTCGCATTTCAAGGAAGCATATTTAAAATTCTCAATCATAATTATATTCATTATTTTTTACAGTACGGTGTTCAAGATGCCAGGGCCTATACCAATAAAAATGAAAAAGAAAAAAAAGAATATTGATATAGTGCATTAATAATATATTTAATATAAGTTTTGTACTACTCTAAATATATCTATTTTCTTACATATAAGTATCATAGGTTTTTTAATGAAGATTTATTACAGTTATATATATATATATATATTCTAAAAGAACAACATTACACGAACGACAACATTCGCTTTAGCATCACAGTCCTTTGTTGTAATACATCTTTTTTGGAAGTTGTTTAGAACTTAGTCTTTCTTGAAGTTCTTTGTACTCAGAAGAATTTAACTTTATAATTCCAACTCTCAGTGAACTTAAAAAAAAATGTATGTAAATATAATTGTGCACGAAAATTTAAAAAATAGTGTAAAATAACGCTCACTTTTGCTGAGGAAAAATAGCAAGACCAGAAGGAACCATGACCAACAAACTACAAATAAATCGTATTAAACTGTAAAGTATTAAAGCATAAAATAACGAAATTAAAAAATGCTCGTTACCAAGCTGTACATAAACATAAATGCATTGGAAACGTGATCCATGGTCGACGTTGAAAAAAACAGTAGCTGTTGATTCGATGCATTATTACTGGTATCAGAAACATTCCAGGTGTAGCCATAGCAATTCTAGTTATGACACATTCGGAAATGCCCTTAATTGCCGCCACCTTCGACTTCATAATACAAGTTGCACTTTCATCTTCTTCAGACGTTATAGGAATACCTCTAATGATTTCTCTTTGGCGAACAATTGGTAAATTTACCATGGCACCAATAATAGTCGCCCATAACGGTATCAATCTCTGACAATATTTCATAATAAAGAAGCAAAAATTTATAATATTTCTATAGACCCATGTACCGTACAAAATTATAAACTTAATTGAAGTTATTAACTGCTGCAACAGATCCTCTTGAGCATATTAATTTTCTAAAAGGAAGCGCAATTGCACAGCCCGTTGCTGTAGCACAGAGAAAGGCTTCTTTGATGAAATTTTTATCTTGGGGCTCATCACTCATTGCATTTCTATTTGTATGATTTATGAAAGCACTTAATCCTTGATTTACTAATTGACAACCAATAATAGCGCCTACAGATCTAAAAAATCATCAAATTAGATTAAATAATTGCTATCTTTTCTTATCAACTTTTAAACAATTTTTTTTTAATTTTTGAAACGATAATTGAATTATAAAGTATTCACTTATAAAACGTCAACATCATTGTCGTAAGAATGACGGAGCTAGGTAGTTGAAAGGACATTCTACCGATGGTATGCATTAATTCGCCGGTGTCCGGATGAAATGCACTATCTCTAAGCTTTTTGGCACAAATAATATCTATCATTGTAGTACTTGGTGGCTCGTTGCCCGTTCTAAAAGAAATTGTTTGAAATTTCATGCGGAAGTAGTTTAGGAACGATAATAAACAATATTTTTCTGTTTTTACAAATCAATGAATATTATGATTCACTTGTAACTTTCGCATAGCTTCTTAGCTTCGTATAAGTCTTTTGTAGAAACGAACAGTGTCCGACAATCGGTGATAAAAGCCATATGTTTCCATCTTCCGAGATAAGTTTTTTGATTCCACAAAGGTTTGTCGACATCAATTCTGTCATTAATTTCCATAATTTAACACATTACATAAATAATTTATCGAGAAGAATGAACCTCATCTTCGTCGTTGACAAACTGACATCTGTCAATCACTTGTTCATTACCATATTAAATGTATTATTAGAAATTAAATTGAAAGTAATTTGATTTTCACAATTGAAAGTGTAATTTGATTAAACGACAAATTTCATAATTATATAATTACACTTTAATATAATACATTAAAATTTCGTATATTTTTCAATAAAAACATTATGTAGCTTCAAATTTCATATTAGATTTATTAATATTGTATAAAATTATTTCTTCATGAACTCTTTCCCAGCATAAACTATACTTCTCCGTTTAAATTTCGTGACGCGCCACCAATCGATACATATCGGTCTTACCTATCGATACTAACTTCAAACAAAAGAAAAAATCCATGGAAAATACAATTATTTTAAACAAAATTGACAATAAAATATCGTTTATTTGAGCTTACATTAATTCCATTCAATTTACATGATTAACATCAAATTTAATGCATTTTTCGACATATTTTTTTAAAGAAACGGAGCTTCCCCTCGAAAGGGTTGGTATTTAAATCACACATGATTGGTTACCACTACCCACGTGACTCTGCTCCGTGCAATACATAGCGGGTGTTACGAGCACTTCGTTTCGCGACAATTTGAAAACCAGAGGGAATCGAACGTTCGGTTGCCAGAATGTCGGAATACGCGGTACATGAGTATAATCATTTGTGTAAGTACTTCGATTTCCTTTATACGGTATCAGGCGAAACTTCTTCGGATAAATCGGATGAGGTTCGTTATCGCATCGTGGAATATACGGACCTATCGGTGGGACACTTTCCGAAGGACGTTTAGTAGCGATAGTGTTGTAATAAGTAATAGTATTTCTCCCCGATGAACTGTTTCGTTGATCACTCGTGAAGTTCACGTGATTAAGGTGTGTTGTGCTTACTAATACGTCCAAATGTTTCTGTGATCCTGGTTCGTTCGGTGAAATTGGTAGAAATTCACCGATTGCTGTGATCGAACATGTTGCATCATCTATAGGACTTCTATGGAACAATGTGAGCGGTACAAATGTTTTTTTTTGCGGGACGTAACTCAAACCTAAATGGATACCAATGATTCAGATTTCTTCTAAGAAAATTTATGAACTAGTTATTCACATTTGAATGAATCGAATATTTGATTAGAATTTCAAAAGATCGAAAATATGTTTAGTCTTAAATATCCAGAAATTGATAAATTGTAAGTTCATAGATTTTTTTTCGGAGCAATTAGTCATTTTATATACATACTAGATACATATTAGTTTTAAACGTACAACATATACGAATATTTTTAAGTAACTAACCAGTAGTCGTCAAACCTGATTTTAATGGTTTTATGAGTTGTTTGACGTATATTTCGTGTAAGCTTTTGAGACTAGATTTCTTCATTACGGATAATCTTCCATATTGTTCCGGCTGAGGACCGGTAAATTTTGTGTCATACGCTTGCCTATAGGCTGAAACGTAATTATTCGAATACGATTTGGATGTTTTAAGATCCTCAGGTAATGCTTTCGTTACACGTGCTTTAAATAAGGGATGAACAGGTGGTGTTTCGTAGTAATACGATCTCTTGTATGCCGTTTGAAAAGTGGCGTCGTTGTTTTCTGATCGAAATTGTGTTACTCGTTTACGAGGGCACGTGATCATTCTGTACTTCCGTAGAATATTACTTTAACAATAAGATGAAAGACAACTCTTTTAGCATTTTTATAGTATAAATGATTTTTACGAATTTAGAATAGCACGACGTATAAATCGACGAATAATAAAGAAAGCGTTTTGCAAATAATTATAGGTTAATAAACAACGCGACGACAGAGCGTGTACGATCGACTTTTCCGACATGTAACGTGAAAACGATGGAATTTGAGCAGAAATTACGATTGAATTATTTATGAATTTTAGTAACACATGTAATAATAAGTCTGCATCGTTCACTTTATTTATACATCAAGTCGCTACATTTCTCCGTTCCGAAAGTAATTATTTCTGGATTTTCGTTTTTTTTATCAGCTTGTAGTTTTTTTTCTTTTTCTTTTTGAAAGCGTGGAACACTTAAAATATTATTGCTCGCACAGTCGTTAATCCAGCGAGTCACTAAGAGCGTCTGAACTAACAGGTGTACGTAAAACACATTAAGATTGTTTCAAAAGTTGTCATTTGATGTCACGTAAACTGATAACGTGAATTTCGAAAATTCAGAGTGAATGTATCCTCTGGTATCAGTCAAATTCATTATATCTCATCCAGAGGGAAAAGTGACTTTTCAATATGAACTCATAGAAACTACCTAAAAATGGTCATAGTGCAGGATGATGCAAAAAGTGCATAGATATTTACCATGTTTCTTATACGTGGAACTTTTAAAAGAGAATAAATCCGTCGTTCACTTTTTGCACCATCTAACTCCTTTTGTTTTATCTACAAAACGCAGTAGAAAAAAAGACCAACGACGAAACCGTTGTTCGCCACATATTTTTCTAAGTTTTGTTTTCTGCTTTAGAAACAGAAACTCAAGCTTCGTTAGACAAGACCAAGACCAGACAAAGATCATGACTTAAACTTTAAACACATTTAAAAATTCATATAAAATCAGAATTAACAGCTTCCTAACTAAGTTGGTACTTGACGGACAGTGCCTAAGAGGTAGTAGCAATGTTTTTTCATCGTATTTCCACTGATTATAATACAATCAGTTTTTCCGACTTCCTCGTCTCTTCATAGAAGATGTACATTGAGGACAGTACCACTTGCCCTTTGGTGGTGCAGTGATACCTACACATGGATAATGGAACCATTCGAAGGGACACTAAAAAGAAATGTTTTAGTCACATATATTATTTTTAATGCGTAAAACTAATCAAAAAAATAATTAAACTTACATCTGAGTTGTCGCACGCAACCATATCCCCATAAGATACTTGATTACATATACAATATCTTGGTTCATTTGGATCGTAAGTCCAGTCTGGATTATCCGAATCCACAACTTGTGTTGTTGTGGCTACGACTGGAGGTGAAACAGGTTGCTGTACCGCAGTAGCAACTACGCTTGAGCTTGGAACAGCAGCTGTTACCTTCCTACTGTATTTAATAATACATTTAAAATCAACGTTCGGATAATTTTTGCTGATATAGTCCGACAATTGCAAGATGGCTAGAAAGCGGCGGAGCCGTTTTTAGAATTCTCAAACCCAATCTCCTAAACTAAACACTCCTTATAGTCGTTTAGTTTAAGTGGCTGGGTTTGGGGATTTCCAAAAAGGAATGGCAAGAATAGGCGATCGAAAGTGAGAGGGTGCGCCGCTACTCTAGCTCTCTTTTAATTGTAGAACCATATGAGTTGAATCTCATAGGAATAGAATACTTACTTTTTATGCTTCTTAGTTGTTTCTTGTATAGCTGCAATAGCCGTTTGAGCAGCACCAGCTAATTCTCTACTAAATTCTGCCGCATGTACACCGCCAGTATTAATAGCTTCGTAACTAGCTTTTAAACTGGCTGAACGCCTTCCCTGCTGCATTTGCTGAGTCGCAGCAATTGCTTGAGATGCAGCAGCTGCTATGGCATTTCCACCAGCTCCTATGTGGCCAAGATTGTAGCTTACAGAACCAACGGAATTTGCAATTGCAGTGGGAGTAGATGGCACGCTTGTAGCGGTAATAATTGGTCCTGAATTTGCTGAAGCTGGTCGCGATTCAGGAAGACTTGGTGAAATTTTTTCTATTGCTAAGCGTTTTTCTATCGAAGCTGAGGACGCATTCGAATCTCTTCTTTTCTCCGAACGAGCTAGAATAAATGTATATGATTATAATAGCTCCTTTGAGTAACAATGAAAAGTTTATTATCCTGGGTAATGGAAAATTTACTTACAATGACTGTGATTGTCCCGTGACCTACTGGATGTGAAACTATACCGATTTTCTTTTTGACTACTATTCGTAGGTGGTTGATCTAACTCCAATGACCTCTTCTCCAAAATTTCTGTGATACCTTTATTATCTGCTTCTAGCTCCATTTTGAATTTGTGCAGTTCTTGATCTAACCTTCTCAAATATCTATCTACTAAGTCATACATCTGATTGGCTAAGTGCACCTTTTCGTCCGCATCTTCCAAAGTCTTGTAATACTCTCTTCTAATGGCTTCGTATTCTGCTTCTTTTTCGCTAGGTTTCATTTTCTTTGCATTTGAAAAAAATGTTTTAACTTTTTTCTCTAAGCTGTCCATTGAATCTGAAAATTATAAGAAGCATAATCTGGTTGTCGCATTATTCAAATATCAATTATAATAATTGGAAATTCATGCAGAATTATGTATTAATGTCACATTAGGTGGAACGTACTCTGTACACCTAAGTCCATTTCTCTCATCTCAGTGAATCGGTCCCTTAATTCTTGTGGTAGATGCTCGATCACTGAAACCGCAAAATAAGGTCAACATAACCAATAAAGATTACAATAAAACAATGTATCAATTAAGAACATTAATCAATTGCTTAATGAATGCTGCTATTAAGATATACATATAATATTTTTAAACTCTATCATAATGTGGTTTCAACTCCAAAATGTATTGTTAAGATCAGAGCTGCCTATCAACCATTCCGAAAACATATGGCTAACCTAAAAAGTACACAAAGTCGGACTATAAATGATTGCATGCATTCTATAATATTTAATATGCGGATAAAATAAAATGTAACGTATAAACGATTATGTGTAAAGAAGTAACATCAGGAAGAATATCTGTATGGGAAAAATGTTTTTGATGTTTCCACGAGAGGGTGTATTCGGAAAGGTTAGTAACTTTCTCGAGAAGCTGGGTAAGCAGAGCACGTCTCGTTTTTACGTACTTTCAACATAATCTTCCAAGTAAAGCATCCTTTCGTGCTGGCGCTTCGTTGCCTGGTGCTTGATTTACAATTATTTACAATTTACTAAAGGGGAGTGCTCGCCGCCGTGGAAAAATTAACGAAAATTGTAGCACTCGATCGGAAGCGTGTTTACGGCGGCCAAATCCCTTGTTGTACCCACATTTTCACGCTAGTTTCTTAAACGGTGCGAATTTATTAATAATTTGTACGGAATGTCGTATAAAATATGTCATTTTCCCGAAAATAAGTAGCCTAGCAATTTGTGCATTATCCGTGGCGTTATTTATTTCGAAATTATTACTGGCCAGTTGTCTATTCCGTTGTAATCCGCCATCTTAACCTACAGTTCAGGGATGGCACAATGCGGGTATCTTTACCCTGTACTATTAAATTTACTAACAACCCCTATTGTTTCATTTGATCTTCTTAAATTATTACTCTCATCGTGCCATCAACGTCAATTATTTTTCTCTAATTATACTTTTCTCAATCCCTTCAATCATTCTTTCTTCAACATCGATCAACGTGTTTTCTTAACTCCACGTGCCTAGTAATCCTCTACATTATCATTACCATCATAAACGTAACAACAAATATACAAAATAGACCAAAGTTAATTAACCGCTTGCATTACGATTTCTTTTGTATCCGAACGTGCAACAACTCAGAATTAATTGTTGAAATAATAATCTATCACTGATTTTCGATATGCCGGTTTAAGTTAACGCAATATTAATAGCATAGAGCTGATTTCAACTTCTCCTGACCTACTGATATTTTCATCTTAACAGTTTTTAGAAATTTAAAAATTTTCTATTCTATTTACCGCGTGTGCCACGTCATTGTAAAGCAAGGGGTTAATACAAATGAATGAATCATCAATGACATTTTTCTTTCGAACTATACTGTGTACATGATACTTCCAATAGTAAATAGAATTGCGTAAGGTTGTGTGTAGTTTAAGAATTTAAAAAACGAGCTCTTCGATTTGACCTTCCTTCTCATTGAAATTCCAAACATGCTCGATCCCGTGCGACGTTTTCGTATCAAACGAAAGGTCTCTTTAACTGTTTCTCAGTAAGATGATACGACGCACTCCAACGAGAATCGACTTGCGGCTGGACGACCTACAAGAATACGAGGCCATGAGGAAAGCTCACGAAGCCAAGAAAGAATCCGAAAGACAACCAGCGTTTAACAATCCTTCGTGGGGCGGCAAAGTACCGCAAAGCGAAATCCAAGAACGCATTGGCTATATGCCACAACAAAACCAAACCACGCATACTCGACCAAATATATAGTTTTTGTATACATAGATTTCTCTTACTTTCTTTTTGTAATACTTAACAAATTAACATCTTGTATATGAAACAAAAGATCGTATCTCATCGAATTTCTTTAATTTCGAAAAACATGGATTTCTCGTAAACATAGTCCTGTGGAAGAAACTCATTGACATTGTTGCATGTATAAATGTTTACCGAAAAGTTTCTTTTCACTAATGTAAATACTAATACGAAAATAATTGATATCGATAGAGTTAAGAGAATGGTACACACGCAAGAAAAGAATTGCCAAGTTAATTTGCAACATTTATTGTCATATTACTAAAATATACATGGCAGCATTTTTAGTCTTAACACCTCGGGGAGGTAGTAACAGTAATGTTTTCGACAGTCGCACAAGGTCTAAGACACATCTTGAAGAATTAACAATAATGTTCGTATAGTTACGAAAGTATTAGGCAGCTTAATACACTAACAGATATGTTAAATCAACTACTAAACCTGAGTGCTATAGTAGAGTGTTTGAGCGTTTGTTAAAATCAAATTATTGCTATTTAAGTCGTCTCGCATAAATAGGAAAATAGCCTAAACGAGGTATCGACGATTTATCGTCGGTTCTTATTGTCAGCCCAATTCGCGGGAGACGATTTTGTTATCGTTTATGGAAATGCAACTCAAGACTTCGAGATACCGTGACAAGCAGCACGCGTGCTTTAACAATGCATTATACGGATTTAAAAACAGAATAAATTTTCGTAACGAAATAGAGATCGGTGCGAAATTATGATTACTGACTGTTGAAACAGGACAACGAGTACAATTTTCCCGACGTATATTCTACATTCTGAACCAGCAGAAAACTACGATAGTGTTTGAATTCACCACGTGAAGTCATTCAGCTTTGTGTTCGATAAATCTGCAACGATCGTGCCGAAGATTGGAACGGGTACGTCCTTAAAAATACTGTTATCGTGACTAAAAGGTGGCGTACATTATAATCCTTTGTTGAAGTACAGATACGTAGGTATCTTGCCGTCTTTGCAGTTCTTCTCCAGGAGCTCGTAATTCTCAGATTCCCAGCGTTTTAAAGTGCTTGACTTAATCGAGCTGTAGATCAAGAATAATTATTAAGATATTGACTGTATCAATTAATTATAAATTCGTTACTAAGGTATAGCAAGTACAATATGTATATTTTGGTTTTGATAACTTTGAGTATTTCTAATGTGATTTAGTACTTTGTAATTTATAAGTAATTTAGCACACATTTGTTAAAAGTTTTCTGAAGATGATAGGTGAAATATTTGAACTTTGTTATACTATTCTCGTGGTCATAGCTGGATTACACTTTGTTTCAACAATTATCTGATTCACTTGCTATAGACATTCCGTTAGGTAGCGTACAGTGTAGAGTGAGTTGATAAATATTATTTTAACCATTTGAGTGCCACGCAGCGCAATTGCGCTTCTGCCAAGTGCTGAAAAGAGCTGATCGACCTATAGTATTAACCCTTTGAGGACGACGGAAAAATTTGATTATTGTTTATCGGAGCACATATTCACGGTTAGAGTTGAAAAATTGAAATACAACGTTGAAATATTATCAGACAAATAATAAATTTCAACTTCTGTACATTAACAGTCTTATTTTCGCTTAAAAAAAAATGGTTTTCCATCGCCAAGTAAATGATTCTTTTTCCATACTCAAAACAATCTCCGACCGCAACGGGTTAATTTTATTAACAATTACAATAGTTTAGTAATATATCCTGATTGCGATAGTCTAGGTACAGTATAGATAATAATTTTGACTGACAAATAAAACAACAATATTTACGACTTATAAGTAAAAAATATCGAAATATTACTTCGTTGCATTCTTCGATGCAAAAGAAAAGAAGTTCGCAACGTGGCGCTTTTTCACCAAGAATTCGCAAAGAACTGTAGCACTCAAAGAGTTAATTCATTAAGAAAACTCAAAACTATTATTTGATATACGTTAATTTTTAAACATTTTAAGTTTGAAATACAGTAGGGTTAGCTGCCGAAAGGAGTCACTTGATAAATGGTTTGCTCAGATCCACCCGACAGGTAGATATTTCTTGTCCTCAGGTATTTTTGATTCTAACACATGATTGTCCAAAAAATCGCTTAACGATGAAACAAGAGTTTAGTTTTCGGTTATTATTCGCCGTACCTCATACCAAGTGACTTCATAACGTGCACGCACTATAATTGAAGTGAAACTTACCAATTTTGTGGGAATAACGCACACGCCGTGGGTACCATGAATGTAAGGCTGAAAAGTGAATTGTCAATTATATCTTAATCCAAGATAAAGTAATTTTTTTATCAATAAACCAACGATTTTAATATTATATAAAATCGTGGTCCTGTGATGTCATACTATTAGGTCGAGTCTGAAGTACCTTCTGTTTCTTTATGAGACATTTATTTTGCTCTCATTAAATAACAATATTATATTAATTTATAATGTATTCTCCGTTATTACGTATAACCTTCTCCCATCTTCTTGGCAGTTTATTAATCCGTTCTTTGTAAAATGTGGTTGGTTTGGACTGGAAGAAACTTGCAAAACAGGACAATGCGCGACCACATACGGCAAGGGTGACTCAAGAAAAAATTCTTCAGCTTGGATGGTCTGTTTTACCACACCCACCTTACTCCCCAGATCTTGTCCCAACAGATTACCACCTTTTCTGTTCGTTACAAAATTTTTTGAATGGAAAAACATTCAATTCCGAAGGACAAGTCAGACAGGCGGTCGAAAACTTCTTCCAGTCCAAACCAACCACATTTTACAAAGAAGGGATTCATAAACTGACAGGAAGATGGGAGAAGGCTATACATAATAACGGAGAATACATAATATCGGAGAATACATAATAATTTAATATAATTTTCTTATTTAATGAGAGCAAAATAAATGTCTCAAAAAAACAGAAGTTAGTTATGACTCGACCTAATATAAATAAAACTACAGATTTCTGCAGAATAGAACGTACGCTTAACGTTCCATCAATTAAACACCCGGAATACTCTGTAATGGAGCTAATGAAACGTTCGCAATTTAATTATTATCAAATCGCAATAGATACTCACAAACATCCAACCATCATAACTTGCATCGGTGCATGTAACGGCGTGATCCTCTTCATCCAAGCGTACTGTTCTAGCCGTTCCATAATAGGCGGTAGAATCACTAACAAAAGAACCATAGAGATTTATTAAAATGATCAAAGTATCCGTTAGTCTTTGATCGTGAGTATATACATACGCATGCCAGGTGCGCACATAATGATCCTCGAGAGGACTACTTGACTGATGCCTTTGACTGCGGCCAGCTGAAAGCGATGGCTCGTTTTAATTAATTTATTAATAAATATCGTATCCCGTTATAAATGAATCTGATATACTTTAGATTTGGTGAGCCTATTGCCGTTCTCGTCGCTCACTTCGATGCCATTTTTGATTTCGTTTTGCCTCATCAAAGGAATGTTGGCACAATTAGCTGCTGCGACTGCAGCAAACGGGACGTATCTCTGAAAAATATCGTTGATGTTAAAACCCCGATTGTTTTATGTCGAGCTATGGTTGACATAAACACTCATTATCGATAATATTCTGATGCATCTTGACTAGAATTCGATAATTATTTTGTTCATTTAATCAAAGCCTTACTAATATTTATAATTCTTTTCTTTATAAATTTAATTATTTCCCTTTTTATCATGTGTATTTTTTAACTTCAGTATTTGTAATCATTCTCTCATGGACCTGAAGTTAATATATAATTGAAATTAATTTCGTAATATTCTTCGCTATTCAGTATTTCTTTTTCTCTTCATGACATCAATAATTACGAGCTAAAAAATACAAATGATATAAATTAAAAGACTTCAATGTTAAAAGAAGTAAGGCGGTTGGAATGAGCGGTTCTCGATTTTTTTCTAACAATTCCTCAAATCGATGGGGGAGTCACACAGTAAATATTTCGCTCCTATCTTGTAAAACCTAAATTACATAATTAATCATCTTTTTCACTTCGTGATCTTCGTTTATTCGAAGTTCTTTTTCAATCTACATACAATTAATCTATAGTAGATACAACGTCGGTAGTTGTAGTATTGTAATATCAATTTTTTCTTTTATATTTTTTGTGTTTGATTGCTATGGTCATTTCATCTAAAATCTACTATTTTAGGTGGGTTTCGATCCATCTAAGCTATGGTACTTTTTTCCGAGGGTTCACAAAAGGTTACAAAAACAAACCTGTACACTAGGGATTGCAATATCGGGGCAAAAGTTCAATACCGGTATTCGGTATTTTTTAGATCTTAATACCGGAATACCGGTTTTAATACCGGTAATAGGAATTGTTTCATTTGTCAGTTTTATTAAAGATAGTAAATATCACAAAAAATCATTTGTACCTTATATATTATAACAGTATATAAAAAATAACAAAAAAGTAAAGGAACAAGGAACATCTTCTGTATTTAAATCACAAAAAAGTGTAAATATCACTATTCAGTCTATGGTACTATTACATATTTTTGAAATGTGATCTTAAAAAACATAATGCATCAATTGTACTGTCATTAAGCCTGGAATGTACCTAATTATGCATCTACGCTAGTTGTGGTACTGTCAGCAATGCGTGATATACTTTTTCCAAGTATTTACCTTTAAATCCCTCATTTTCAAATAAATCGATTTCTTGTCGGATGGTTTTGAATATAACTGATTTCTGTATTGTATTTTGGTTTGTTGAAGTTTTTTTAGTTATCGCTATATCTAATTTTTGTTCAAGAGACAATTCCTTTTCACTATCGACATTAGTGTCATCATCATCTTCGATAACTGTACAGAATTGTTCTGAATGTAGATAGGTTTGTGGGTAAGAAATTTTAAGAAAATTTACTATAAACTTGATCATATCGTACACAAAAACGTATACTATTTTTTTTATGTTGGCGACCCCTGAACATATAGTGGAAAATTTTAAAAATTTCTAGTAAATACCGAAAAAACGGTATTTAAACTTGTGAATACCGGTATTACAAAATTGTACAAATGGCTCAAAATACCGGTATTCGGTATTCCGGTATACCGGTATTGCAATCCCTACTGTACACTCTTTTTCTTTCAAAGATTGAGTTTAACGTATCGATACTACACAAAAAAGGTAGAAATCAACTCCCTTGTTACTACTGTACATCACACCCCCGTCAAAACAATTATGATGACAAATACAACTGAAAAATAGCATTGATACACTTCGAGCAACCTTCACCAATATTAACCCATTTGCATCATATGACAAATTCAAAAATATACTTTACTGTCAAATTTCTTAATATTAAGTCTAAGTCTAACAGTATTTCAAAAAATGATATTGTATTTCAATCGACGAGTAATAAATAATTTAACGAGTGTATAAATAATTTAAACTGTTCATATTTTGCTATTCACTCACAATGTGAATGCATAAATGCGTTTCGATGATAGTGACCAGAAAAAGTGTGCGCATATATGCGCTTGTGATGTAAATGGGTTAAATAGTAATTTTTAAGAAATTGCCTAGACATAACGAGGAATTTGAACTCGCGCCAACTAATTAACTATCCGAGCCTTTAACTTTGTACATGCAACAGTCTCAGCGATTATTTCTAATGGCTAAAAATAATAAATTCATCCTACCGCCATAAGCGGGTTTGCTCGTTTCTGCCAGAAAGACTTGCACCCCATCGCGGTAACCATAGCCGCTGCTGTAGCACTGACATAAGCTACTCCCAGTTGTTTCGTGGTTACAGGGCTGTTGGCATTTCTGTTGGTGTAGTTGACGAGTGCGTTGAATGACTGATTAACCCATTGCCAAAAAGCCACCGCGGTAGTTGTCCTAAAATTATCGTATAAGTCCTGAACGATCATGGTAGTTAGGCTGGTTGAGATTACAGCTATTCAATCAAGGATCCATTGAATATCGTCAATCTCTAGGTATTCATTAAGTAATCCCAAATTATATGGATAAACTTTTCAAAAAATGTTGGAAAGTTCTTCTTTTTAGGAGTTTGTATCACCATCTTCACCATTATCTGTAATTAGACAATCCTCTTAACTGAATGCACTTTTATTTTTTAGGGTTTGTCTCTTAGGGATTCTCTCTTATATTTGACCGAACTTTATTTCTTTTATGTCGATTTTGTCCTATCAAAGTTAGTTTATATAGTGTATAGTAAAGGTGTCTAAAAAGAGTGGGATCAAGTTATTTATCTATTACGAACATAAGACTAATTCAACGTTCATTGGAGTCACTTAATAACTAACGAGGGAATATATCGAACTCGAACAAACCAATTTTTATGAAATGTATGTGACAGATAGTTCTCGAAAAAATATTTGACACGTATTTCTTTTATCGGCAATCATCTATTCTGAAGGGTTGAAAATACCCCCCAAAGTTGAGGGTAGAAAAATCATTTTTGAGTGTATTTCGGTAATCATTTCGACTATGATCTATTCGGTTGAATCGATAATGAATCACGAGGCTATGATATGTTAAACAATGATTTAAAAAGAATTTCACAAAAATGATGGAAGATTTGAATTCGGGCTCACTGATTGCAAATCTCAGCATTTCCCTCCGTACCCACCTTAGCCCTACATTTTATGTTTGTTTTGTATTCTTTCGATTTCAACTACTATGATTATTTTCTCTAGGACTCATTGTTTAAAATCAGTGATTTTTAACCTGTGATGCGAGAGAAATTTCAAAAATAAAAAAAAATGCAAATGAGACGACCGTATGCTCTACAAACCGTTGTATCCAGCAACACGGCACACCTATTTCTTTCAAAAAAGATCCTCGTTTTAATAGAACTATTATGAATAAACAACGACAACCTAACCACTAAAATTTAAATATTGTTTTTTATGTTAAATAGTAATATATACGTTACATAAACGTTGCATTTATTTACGCAATAACTGCTTTTCATTAAACAAAAAATACACATACATTTTTTAAAGGGGTACGAGCACTAAAAAGATTGAGAACCAATGTTATCAATGGTTTACAAAGTATCGTGACTATTATATATTAAACAATAATTTCGAAAAAAATTCCGAAAATTATCACAGGATTTGAGTTGAGATTCTCTGATTTTGATTCCGAACCTTTACTTCCTTACCCCTCATAATCATCCTTTTAGATACCTGAGTCAAAATATTGAACATATTTTCATGGTGTTTAGTCCTATTTGAACCTAATATGATACTTTTCAATACTAAAACTCCTAATTTAAACCTGTAACTCCTCAGTAAAATAATACTCCTATTTAGCTATCACCGAAACCTTTATCCCCTAAATTAGACCTGTTACTCCTCCTAGGTTAAATAATAATTTTTGTATTCAATATATATTTAATATCGCATAAAGAAGTTTAATTTTTTTTGAATAATTAATTAACAAGGAATGTATACATACATAAATGTAACTAGTGGATAAATACTTCAAACACAGTCATTTTTATTTACTCCAGCTCTTTTTTATTAATAGGTAATGAATCATACATTTGACAGTCAAAATTCATATATACACTTCATAATGATGGCATCTACAGAAATAGCCTCAAAATGGTTCGTTTCATGACAATTAATCAAAAATTTAGAAGTATTAAATGAGTGACGATTACCATTCGCAACAAAAATCATAATTAAATTCTTGTATAATAGAATAGTGTTGATGCGTACAGTTATATATCCTATAATAACATTAATAACTGGATAGGATATAAATCCTCAAGGGAAGTTGAAATTGACGTCCTATTTTGCGCCTTAAGATGGCATAAAGGGAAATTTGTGCCACTTTTAGGCGCAAAATAGGATCTTATTTTACATTGAATTTAGACCTATTTTTGTACTTCTAATTCTTAAATGTTGGGTAGTAAAAGGTTCAAATGAGGTTCAATATTTCGACTCGTGTATTTTCCAAAAAAAAAACCGAGACAGTGATATAAAGTATAAAATACTTGTCTTTTATCGTCAGATATCAAAGTTATCTCCCCAAAAAAGGCGTCGCAGTAAATGTATTAAGATAGTAGGTTACTTAATTTGTGTAGAATGAAATAACAATACTGATTTACCTATAAAATTGGAGCATAGCACCGGTCACGGCCATTCCACCTGGTACCTGGAAAGACATTCTACCGAAGACATTCTGCAGGTCACCGGTGTCGGGATGAAAGGCCGACTCGTAGAGCTTCTTTGCATAGATGATTTGCTCTCTGGTTGTACCAGCTGGCTCCTTCCCAACTCTAACACATGGGACAGAGTAGATAGCTATCGATTTTGTTTTCCAAATGGAAAAATCAATGCGAAGACTGTTTACTTGAGGGTTACTGATATAATGGATGAAACGGAGTTACGTGAAAGAAATATGAAAATTAATGGTATTTACTCTGGAATTTTTCATGCATGCAGAGTGATGAATTATGTGAATTTTTCGAAAAAAAGGATTTGATTTTTACCACGTTAAACGCTACCGGTATTTCGCTACTTTCATCATTTGTACTGAAGTGGAACTTTTTCTATTAAAATCATACGTTTATAAAATAGAAACGTTAAAGACAGAGACAGAGAGATATTCGGCAGACCTTTGTCTTTTTAACGCCAATATTTAAATATTCGATATCTTCGAAAATTCATTAACACTAGATTTACGGAACCAATTTGACTCATTCAAAATTTAATTACTATATATACATAACATATTGGCTGTTCAATTTTTTTATAATAAATCTTTCATTTAAATCAAGTAGGAAGTATTTTCTTTGTAAAAAATTTCAATTTTCTTATATGAGTCAAATTGACTCACTTAAAAAAAATAGGTATATCAACATCCGTAAATCTAGTGTTAAGATTGCAATTTGAAAGTTATATGGAATTTCACGGAATTAAATAACACCGGTCACCAACGACTCTCGTGACAGTCAACGTGTTAATTATTTCGTGCAATTATTACGGTTAAGTGAGTTTGTAGTTTTATATCTTCACTTTTCTAATATTCTTCGGTTATTAACTATATTTAAATATTTCTTTGTTTATTATTATTACATTTATATTGTCTCTTCATTGAAAATATCAGACTATTATTAGTTTTCCCGATTGATTACAACAGCAGATATTATAGAATAATGTTAGAACAGCAATTATATTTTTCCAACATCTTACAAAACTCACAGTGGATATCGAAGTTTAGAAAGTTTC
Source organism: Cerceris rybyensis (assembly GCA_910591515.1). NCBI lineage: Eukaryota > Metazoa > Arthropoda > Insecta > Hymenoptera > Crabronidae > Cerceris > Cerceris rybyensis. The sequence goes on from OU342795.1 coordinate 14,893,419, forward strand.
AGCGAAACATAGACAAAAGAGAGCAGCAATTAATATTATTTTATCATGTTACTATTATATGGTTAACATATGAAAAGTATTTCACATTAGATAATCATGGCTTATTACCGGCATACGGCAAATGAAAACTTTAAATAATAAAAAACAATAAAATACCGTTAAATAAAATAAGTATTAAACAGTTTAGAGTTATTATCACTTTTATAAAGCTCCCCACGAGTAATTCGTTTCAACGGAAAGAAACAATTCACCCGCTTTTTTAATTGGTTTATCGCGACGTATAATGTGTAAAGCTATTTCCTTATCGCGCGATAACATATTTAACATAATGTGCAAAATATATTAAGATGCACGATACCACCTCGCGCGAAAGTGTTTTACCAATCTATTCTGTCTCAAAACAAGAGACAGATTAGATGCGGAGTTTTTATTGCTTCCGTTTCATGCAAGAAGCGTTATCGCAACATTGCTGCAATCAATTCGAACCGTAGGTAATAGTTTGCACCGATATTTTCCGCTGTAAGATACATTCAATGGCGTAAACGATTTTTGAAAGTTAACCCTCTACAACCCAAATTTTTTGTAGTATTCGAAGATCAGTTTCGCGATAGCACAATTCGAAAATGTTAAGAATCATATTTTGAGTGATGGATTAAACCTAAATTTTACACATTGAATTGCAAAAAATTTCATGATTTTCACGAACTAAATTATAACATTTGACGAAGTTTAACCTTTTGAGGACGACGGGCGAATATATCCGCCCTGAGAAAAAAATTGGTTATAGTTTGTCGGTACATATATAAACGGTTAGAGTTGAAAAATTAAAATATAATCGTTGAAATATTATTTTACAAAGAGTAAATATCAACTTGTATACATTAACAGACTGTCTTTTCGATGAAAAAGTGTTTTTTCATCGCTAAATAATTGATTGTTTCTCGATATTCAAAAATGCCTCCGTCCGCAAAGGGTTAAAATTTGAGTTTGAAGAATAGAAGCTTAGATTTGTCTTGTGTTACCTCAAAGTCACAAAGGCCCATAGAGGGCTAAAATAATAAATATATGATTTTTTTTTAATACTTCAAACTTCCAATTTCTCAGAATTATTATCACTAGATAGTCGTCAAATTGATGGTTTCCAATTTTTGAGAAACGGTTTTAAAATTCATAGAGACACGGCACAGTAGATATTTCATATATATCTTATAATATTCAAATTACTTAATCGACCATCTTATTTGTCGGTGGATCCCTCTTTTCTCAAAGTACTTATATAATATATTAGGTATACCCGATTGAACGCCCGGAACTCTAGTGTTAATACTATATTTACCACGTTGGTCAAAATAACTTGCTTTGAATTTTTTTGTGTAATGTCTTTTTAAATGTTGTTTAAAGCTGCTCTTTTTCAATTCTCTACGTCTGTCTTGTTGACTGCAAGTGATAACATAGATCAAGTTTTTTTCTCGCATTTCCTTTCTCCTAATGTATTTTTATGGTATTTTTAAATATATTTGACTAATCGTGAATATATCTAGTGTTCCAGATCGTCAGATCGAAGTGAAAATATGCGCTAAAATAGGAAGTTACTTAATCTATTTCCTGTTTCTATTTACTTAAATAAAATATCTACCATTGAATAATAATAACCTTTATTGCAATGAAATACAGTTGACAGATACAAAGTAGACCAAATGTTTTAAACCAATAGGTTTGTCTAACATTCGAACATAACGGAGTTGTTAAAAAATAATGACTAAGCTAGAAATCATTACAGAGAAAAAATTGACGTAAAAAAAACCTCAGCTAAAGGATCTACCATTGAAGATACTATTTCAATCATTACACTATAGAAAAAAAAAAAATTATTTCAATTAATTTGCAGCTGTTTCTAGTATCTCTTGATGAAATAATTTAACGTTACCTTTCAAATATTGAAGAAACTATTGAATTTAACTTATTCCATTAGAATTATTTTCGAGAACTTAAAAAGTTTGCCGTTGTATTTACTCAAAGTACTAAAATGTTAAAAAGGAGAAGATTATTAATTAATCGAACAATGTATCCGGTATATTTCCGAATGCTATATTACTACAGAAAAGAAGAAGACAGATTAATTTTATTATATGAATTATCCACGTTGAACGTAGAAAACCTAAAATATAGTACCTTCACAAAGCAATACCACCTGTGTCCCCAATTAATTGTTACATATGTATATTGTAGTACAATTAGCAATTAGTGTTCAACTTATCCTTAAATATTTAATTCCTCTTAAAATTCTTCACGAAATAAAAGTCATTCTTTCACCGTTTCTAATTTTGCCTAATTCATGAGTAGATATATTTTTCATTGCAAGTAGTTGTATTGTTATAACAAAGATACAACCACTTTGTATCCCTCCTCGTTATTAAAATTTCATCTAGATGTAGAAGTACAAGTTTTTTTTTTTTTAAATATGTCAACTATCTTGTCAACGATATTTGCATATTTAACGCAACAACTAATTTGAACCGGAAGGAATATAACTTTTTCATTATGAGTTAGCGCAATAATTAAAATAAATTCATAATCAATCATATTGACTAACTTGCTAGATTTACTATCAATTGGACGACTGTGCGAGATTTATAGAAAAATTATTTGATAGAGTCTCTCGCATTGTAATTAATTGCAAATATGTTTCCCTAAGGCACGGTTCAAATGTTGAAGCCTTGAAATGTTCATATTACAAACTGCACATATGATAACGCTTCTTATGCAATAAACTGACAGTTTAAATATATTCACAATAAGTACATGAGAAACGATTGTATGCCCGTCTTGTACGTCGGAAATCTTGATGGAAATCAGCATTAACCGTTCAAGCAGAATTACATTTAATACCGTGATTTAAATATTTATGTCATATTTTATGTGCTCGTTTTGACAAACGATTATTATGCAGTTTTTTTTACATGTACGAAATTATAATCTATCATTTTAACAGGTAAGAAAACTTTGGTAATGTACATTGCACAAAGAATTTTTTTAGAGTCGTTTAAGAAAGAAAAGACAAAATATTTGATCATTTTGAAAATTGTAGTTTACATGTTATTTATTATAATACCATAATTGACATTAATGAGATGATAGAAGTAAACTAAAGAATCGTAAGAGACATGTACTCTCTGTTTTGTTTCAGAAAGACTACAAGAGAGCTAAACTTATTATAAGTGTAAAGTATTACTATATTATGTAAATGTGATGTAACCAAGTCCTATTTCTAGGCCACCAGTCCGAAATATATCAATAATAATAAATAAAAAAAAAGAGACATATACATATTTATATATTTATATACATGTATGTATGTATGTATATATTTATATACATATTTTATTAAATTATTTGACTACCATTTGCAAGATGGTATAATATTCAACTTGACACACTACAATTGCATGCAGATTTCGTTTAAGGAAATTGTGAATAATTTTCTTACAATTAGTTTAATTAAACGTTTGTGGTTTATTTTTTGTTGGAAAAAATTTGAAGTATCCTTATCTGAAATTCTTCGAATGGTTCTTTTGGTGAACTTCAATCTTTATAAATTATTATCACTAAAAATAAGAGGAAATGAATCATATCTGTTTTTTTTAATATGGCGAGGACAGTCTCTGGAAATAAATATTATGTTGAAAAATGACGAATAATTGGGGCCGTCGTAAAATATCAAAAATATATTTTAGCAAATACATTTTATATACAAAACTAAATACCATTTTCAAACTTCGAAATATATTTATATTTATCCGCTTTGTTTGCCGTGCGACCGAAGTTTTACGTAACAACAAAATTCGAACTACGGAATACAAATAAAAATCACGTATATCCTTCCAGCAAACGTGAAAAACGTCCTTTAACATCGATTCACGTCCCCATTTCAATTGGAAACTGTCGTCCTCTTCGATTTCATTAGAAAAGTGTTCGTCATTCTGTCATTTTGTTTTAAAGATGTAATTTTAAAAAATATTAGCAAAAAGAGGAATCAATTGCACCGAAAAAAATCTTAAATTACGCGATTAACGCGTCTAATTTGGAGTCGAATTAAAAATGCAAAAGTTCGATTTAAATGTCCGAAATTCTGCTATCACGTTACGTCGTGATTCGAATGATACATATATCATGTCGTTGTCATCGAATCACCGCCTGTAACGATGATACTGGAGTATCTGTTAAGTGTTAATCACATTGACATAAACTCTTGATAATTAAATTTCATTAATCGTGCTAAAGTCCTTGAAAGAATTTTCCGTTGCGAAAGAAAGACATATTACGAATTAATATAATTATATTCCCTGTTTTCATAATTTGTTATAATTTAACATTTTTGTTATTTTTTTATAAACTTTGAGCAGTAATGAGAAACAAAGTTGTTATGTAAATGAAATATACAAAAACTTAGAATTGAAAAACGATTTAGTTGTAAAGTAGAAGGAAAGAGTTCATTGAAGTTGATTTGCTAAGTGCAATTTAAAATTAAAATGAAAATCAGTTTTCATAACACGGTGATGAATTGTAAATGTATTTCACTTTTCCCAAAATCGTCATTTCGATAATACTGGGAAATTCTCATTATTATTATATAAGCAGATGGTCCAAAAATCTGAAGTTGTTAAGAATTTACAAAATTATTATATAATATAAGTTTCTTGATTAATAAAAACATTAATTACGATAATCATTCGATCATATTCCATTGAAATTATTCGACGAGTTTTGGAGTATGATCTATCGTGATATGATATTCAATTTATGGCGCTAAGAATTGCAAACCACTTTTGCTTAATGAACCAATGAATGACATATGCAAATAAAATAAACATATGGATTTTTTAATACGAAAAAATAGTATTTTGTAATGAAACTTATTTAACCCTAGATCACTAACCTTATTTTTCGACGCTCAACACTAACCTTCGTCTCTTCGACTACGGTGTTTACAAAAGGGGTTAAAGTGTATTATTTAAATAAAATTTAAACATGTGTTTTTCTATTATTAAAGATAGGTATTTATTTATTACGATAACGTTAACTAATATGGCATACTTATTAAATCCGTGTCGTCGAATCGACGAAGGTTAGTGATCTAGGGTTAATGCATTTTCTCCTAAACTTTGATCATTATCAACTATAAAGGACAGAAATAAACACAATAAATATCGTGCAAGGTTGTCTCAATAATGATGTAAATTATTATTTCTTTAAAATTCTTGGTGTTATCTTTCTGATAACGATTTTCTGGAGCCACGTTACATAATTTTTCCTCTTACTTCTATTTATGAAACATACTACCAAATTTTCGTCTAGAAATTTCTAACACTGTTTTACCATTATAATTTACTAAAAGAGAAATCGTTATAGTTACTATTCTAATCAATTTAATTTCAATTTTTACAAAATAATCGTTTTTGCGCCACAAAATACAAGTTCTCAACAAAACACAATTTAAATATATCGATTTTAACAAACCCACCGAGATTATAATTCCAATCTCAAGCTGTTAAGTTACCGCGAAGAAAACAATCATTTCCGAGTATTCAAAATAACGTTGGCTCCTCTCTAACTCTATTGGAATTATTCGACAATTCTGCACTCTCGACTAACCTGTAATCTTCGCATAATTTCTTAGCAGCGAGCAATTCGGATTCAGGCACGATACAGGTTCTGAAGTCAGTCACCCAGGCGAAGTGTTTCCATCTACCTATGAAGGTATTGACATCCCACAGGGGTTTGTCTAAATCCAATCTCTCTTCCGTCATCTCGATTCGATCGAGGGCGAACGCCACCTCAATCCTTTCGAACAGATTTGAAAGATCTGTCAATTAAACTCCCACACTGATAACCATATCGTATATGTGATATTCCGAAGGGAAATGGAGGAAAAAAAAGACCAAACGCGAGTTTGTCAGTATCAATTTGGTAGCGCGGTTGCGGCCCGGGTTGTAGCGTGTTTCAAAATAGGAATTGCGCTGAGGAATATTTATAAGATCGATTGTTATCGTATCATATTGTTATCGCATCGAAAGCATTGTTAAAAGTGAGATTTACAATGGCAAGAGGCATGGAACGAGTTAAATTGATAAAAAAATATTCGATTTTATACGCTTTTCAATATAAACGAGACCAAATGGTTTTGTGTACAGTAAAGACACACGGTGGAGAGTGTTTCGTCGATGGTGTGTTGGATATTGTAAAAGTGAATTAGATAAGAAAATAATTTTAAATATCGACGTATCTTTAAAATAAGATACACTATGTCGAATTATTTCTTCAGCATATTAGTGGAGAATGTACTTCAGCCAATTTAGCACTGAACGAAAAAAGATAAATCTTCCGTGTAGATAACTAATTCCCTTTGAAACGAGACAATCACGCAAGATAAAAGTATTTCGATGCAGCTTGCACATACACAATTAATCGCGCACATGATGCGCCCAAGGATTATCTGTTTCACTGTTGAGAAATGAGAGATCAATAAAATCCCATGTAACCGTCCATCGAACCATACACTCGATTTCTAGCGCGACATCGGCAAGTAGCTTTATCCGCTAATGATAAAATCAACTGACAGTGCAGGATACTCGAATCATCTACCGATACTCTGGTACATATAAGAAACACGATTTCATCCGCCCCTGAGGCCGATACACCGATCGTACATACCCGTATCAAAATTTTCACGCTCCCCCAATCTACTATTTTCAAGTATCCACGTGCAACCATAAACCATTCGGCTCTGGCCAACCTTCACAGAAAAACATCATAGATCGTTACATTTTCAACTTTAACAATGCAACTCCTCCACTATACACATTTTTTTCTACCCCAACTATATCGAGTTTATCTTCTAACGATAAAGTCAATGACCAAAGTCGAATCCGATTCATCGATCGACGACAGTGCACGTGAGACACTCGCGTTTCATCCGTCCCAGGGGCCGATACCCGATCGTACATACCCGTATCAAGCTCGTCTCAGACCCCGTCTATTTATCTCTCTCCCGAAATCATCGTCGTATAACCTTAAACCGCTTTCATGCTCGTCGCGCGCACACCGTGTCAGCGCTTAAACTCGACCATTTCCCTTTCGCGTTTCACGGCCCTCGTCCTCCACCATGCGTCTCACTGTCCTCACTGGGGGTATCCGCTGCCAGAACACTTTACCGTACTACTCGTTTACGAGCGTTTTCAGGCAGCGCCGTTCTCGAGGCAGTTATCGACCCTCCAACGAGAAGTTAGGTAGGTTGGTAGAAGACTGCAGTTGCCGTACGACCTACTTTTCACGGGGCTACCGGCACATTTTCATTGAAGAATGCTTTCGCGAGAGAGCCGGCCACGCACCGAGACCCTTTTCACTCTCAGCCGCACCGCGGCTACCTTCGCGTGCCAAATTACGCGCGCACCGTGCATATTATGCAACGCATTACGTAAAGCAGGCATAATTTTGTGTCCGCTTACCGTGAAACGCGTATCACCTCTGGAGAGTCTGCTCCGTTCTGATGTCACGTCGTGAGAGCGCACACGCCAGCTGACGGACGTTGCAGCGCTGGGCGCTCTGTTCGACGTTACGCTCCTGATGTTCTCCCTCCAGTTAAACTTTTGTTATTATTATTGTTGTATCGCGATTATCGTCGTCATCATTCCGGGTAGTCCGTTAGGACTGTCCTTTTTGCTTTCTTGGTGATGCGTATGGGTATCTTTATTGATGACGCTTTGAGTATTGGGAAAAGAGGGTTTCTTGCTTCCTATGGTCTCGTTCGGACTTCCGGTTTTAGAGACTCTTCACGATTGCTGGGAATTGCTCGCGATGTAATTATCTAGTTTTGCGTTTTTATTTGGAGGGACTTTTTAATACTTTGGACGTCATTAGTGTATCCGGAAGTAAAGCTTGAAATTATCGTGTGTACCATCACTAACCCATTAAGGACCAAGCATTGAAATAACAGAAATATTTTAAATGCAACTATTTATTTGTTATAAGATTACATAAACGTAGATACAAATATATCGGAATATATTCGATATAAATATAATACGAAAATCATTTCTGGAGGTTTTATTATCATAATACATTTTTTCATGTAAGGAAATCTCTAAGTATACATATTTCTTTTTGAGATCTTTCATAATGTTGCGTTAACGCAACTTTGGGTCTTGATGGGTTAATAAGTATATATGACGTTGTTATTGTAAATTGAGCAAAGAGACGTCAGAATTGGGAGCATAAGATTTTTACATTTATGCGTTTTCACGCAAAGTTGGAATTGCTTTTGATACTTTGAACGTATGGTGTTTATTTTGTTTTTCATACTTAGGAGGGTATTAGTGTGCTCAAAGGTACGGTTTGAAAGGACTTGAAAGCACGCATATTTTTATGAATATTTGAAAAGCGTTGATAAAGTTATGTTTCGGTTAAATTTAATGGTGTTTTTTGATACCTTCAATCCGAAATATAATTAATATTTGCATGGATTTAATTAATATTAGCATGAAATAATAATTAGTAAACATTGCATATATGCAGTAGTATGCATTGTCACTTCGTATCTGTTTCATTTAACCTTCAATTGTTTTGAATGTTGCAATCTTGCAGAATAAAATTATTTTGCATTTGATAAACATTAGAGAAAGCCGTAATGCGGTTTAAGTACTTAGGTGGCTACAACCGCAACACGTTTCAACGAAAATATTTTTCCCCTTTTGCACTCTCATATGAAATTTCACATTTTAAATTACATTAATTATTTATTCGCATAATTTCAACAAAAATTTAATAATTCGAACTAAAACAAAGTATTTGCAATACAAATTTACTTTTCCTAATTTATGTAATTTTATGTAAGTATGTTTAAAAAGAAACATTTTTTATTGTTTCCATGATCGCACCAAAGTCAAGAATTTATTTTAGATCTATAAAAAATTGAAGAAAGCACGAAAAGAGAATAAGTATTTATACATTAAATGTGTTTTCTGTTAATAACGAATTATTTATAACATTGTTCTTTATTTTTCGATGAAACTCGCCTGGACAGTTTCTTAAATAGTTTTTTTTTTTATCGGAATGAATTGCATTCTTTTTTACAAAATGCTAATAGAATTATGTGCCATTAACCACTGAAACTGTTCTCGTTCTTAAAACTTTCAAAAAAAGTGACGCACACTTCCTGTGAATTTTTCGAAGGCCAAATTTGTCTGACTGTGCATACAACAAAAACAAAGTTGCAAATAACACGTATAGACTGCACAAAGTGTATATTATTTAAAACGAGTTATGTAAGAATATACGCGGTGACATCAAAATTTCCTATCGCAAATATTTTATGTAAATTGACCAGAATATTTAAACAGTTGTACGTATAGTTGTAAACCTTGTAGTAACGTTGTTTGTGGCTATATTCATTAATAGAAATCACAAAGTGCGCGATGACATTAAAACCGATCTTTTCTTGAAAATTTTAAAATAGGTACAATACAGAAAAAAAAATCCATTTTAGCGGGGAAGAACAAAATATTTAAAATATCATCCAGACTGTATTATTTTGAAAGATTATAATTGTAGCAATTTCAAATGTTTCGTGATCTTTATTTATCGAAATGTGCAGGATGCAGCACAATAGGTACATTACAGTAATATGACTCTCAACATTTTCTGCAAATTGGCAATTATGCTATTGCCTCTGCTCCTATTCGTCGCTCAGTATCGTAAATTAATTTATGGCGTGTCATAATACCAGTCCTTGATATTTCAAAAATTAATTTTCCCTGAAATTACTATCATTCATTGGCACTAAATGTACCAGAATAGTCAAAACAACTGGTTCTCAAAGTCAACAAATTCCACAAATTTCTAACCCTGTTTATCCCATTAATTGTCTGTGTTTATACTGCATAATACAAATTATCAAATCGATTAATTTTCTATCTGTATAACATCAAACATTATTATATGAAATGTTAATATTATACAGTTGCACTCATCTTTCAAGAACTAAATTTAGAACAATAGTTACATGGTATAAAGTAACTACAGATATTAATAAAAAATATTCAGAGGCCACGTATTGTGTCGAAATTGAGGTCGCCTTGGCTTTTACAAGTAGGAACATATTTTTTTTGCTGTATTGTAGAAAACATCGAGGCTAATTCAAAAAATATATCAACCTCTTAGCCTACAACAACGGGTGACCCTCGTGTTGTGGAAAATACAATAGAAAATTTTCAGATTTCGTAAAACTTATGAAATTGAGAAAATCAATGGGGCCCGACATAACGAAATGATTTCTATAATATTAGTATTATGTTAAATTACAAAATATATTAAGAATCTTAAATGTTATTTTTACTAATACCTACTTCTATTTAAAATAGTGAATCTCTATCTCTCTCGCTCTTTCCTGCATCGATCTCCATAGTTCACAATAAATTGATGAACAACGCCATTCGATCCATTTAATGACGCGTTTAGTTACAATTCAAAGGAAACTACCGACCTTCTTACAATGTATTAACAAAAATATCATTTAACACTAGAACGACCAAGGAAGTCAAAATGACGTGTTCACATTTTTTTCCAAAAATTCCCTAAGATTGCAGGAGAGTCCTAGACTAGAAATTCTAAGTTGATCATACAAAACGCAGATTACTAAACCGATCATATTTTCCACCCCTTGATTCCTTTTCTTCCAATGTTCTTATTTAATATATTTAAATATAACAAATTTAACGTCGTTCGTTCTAGTGTTAATATACATTTTGAATTTGTCTTATCCTCTACAACATGCTAAGGAGAAATTACTTCCTATTTGTAAAACCCAAGATGACTTCGATTTTGTCATGAAGACAATCTATTTTTGAAATGTTATTAAAAATATTTGTAATACACTCTATGGTCTCAAATTCTTATTCTTACATTTCTTTTTGTCAGATCGCTGCAAGTAAGTGAAAAATAATCAAACACCCTATATATCTAACTAAATAAACTATAAAATCGATCAATTTTCTATTTCATTTCTTTTTTACAATATGTCAATAACACCTGCGCATGCAACGTTAATCAAAAGATACTCCATTATTTAATGCCTTAGACTACAACAACGTGTGGCACTCATATGGCGGTGAATGGCATAAGGAATTTCGAAGTCTTCCAAAAACTATTAATTTGAAATTATCAATTGGTCACGCAACGGTTAAATTATTTCTATGCAATTAATACTGTGCTCAATTAGACGAAATATCAAAAATTCTGCGAGAAATTTTCATTTCAGGAATTAATTCTGAACTATTGCTCTCGAAGCCACAAAAGAAATCGTAGCTCAAGATGTTAATTTCATTCTATCACAGATTTACGCCACGTCAATTAAGAATAAATTAGAATTAGTAATTAATCTCTTTAAAATAATCACAGGTACTAAGTATTCTAAGTGAAAATTTGCTTGCATTATCTTCAAAGAAAATATGATTTTAGCATTTCGACCATCGTCACATCGTTTCGCACCTAATTAACGATGTAAGCTGTAGTTTCGTTTGTACAAATTATTAGTATACAATTCCATCTCCATGTTTCGTGTTACTTTCAAGAGCACCCTAAACGCTCAATACGTAGTGCGCAATATTCTCAGTTGCGCAATAATATTGATAGTGCAGAGTTAATATCGAAGGAGCCATATGCTTGCTCAAATGGACTTCGTATACCTATTACGATGATTCTAACTGTTTACTAAACAGCATCGATAACGAATTCACCCAGTCAGATAATGTTGATCAAGTGGGTCACTAAAATTTCGAATCCGAGTTTCTTATCGCGATAATTCAAGTTCAAAGTTAAATGTTTCGGTGGTACTTTTATAAAAAGGCAGAACCTGTTCAGATAGAACTATTCAATGATTGTATAATACTCATTAGGCTTTGTTGAATTTTCAATATGTCATTTAGATGATTTTTGTACAAAATTCAAAATGTTATTTTGTTAACAGTAACGTGTGTGAAAAATTCAAATTATCATTGAGACTTTTGGAGAAACTGTGAATTAATATTGATAAGGTATTTATCGATCTGATAATAAATGCACTTTGAATACGACGTTTGTGACAATTCAAGTTCAAAGTTAAATGTTTCAGTGGTACTTTTATAAAAAGGCAGAACCTGTTTAGATAGAACTATTCAATGATTGTATAATACTCATTAGGCTTTGTTGAATTTTCAATATGTCATTTAGATGATTTTTGTAAAAAATTCAAAATGTTATTTGGTTAACAGTAACGTGTGTGAAAAATTCAAATTATCATTGAGACTTTTGGAGAAACTGTGAATTAATATTGATAAGGTATTTATCGATCTGATAATAAATGCATTTTGAATACGAAGTTTGTCACAATTCAAGTTCAAAGTTAAAAGTTTCGCTAGCACTTTTGCAAAAAGAAATCGGATGTATTTAAGTAGAAATATTTACGGCTTGAATAATAATTATTACATTTCGTTAAATTTTGAAAATGTTATTTAGTTGATGATGATTCATGTGACAAATTTAAATTATCGTTGATAATATTTGAAAGTAGTTTTTGTAGATAATTGGAATTAATCTCGATAAGGTATTCATTGACTTGATAAGGCTTCACTGAGCGCACTGTATTTTGAATATGCCGTTGGAGGCAATTCAAGTTCAAAGTCAAAAATTATCGATCAAAGTTTTACAGATGAAAAAAATGTCGTTAAAGTGTCCACTGATGAGATAATGTTCATATAGTGTGTTCTGTATTTAAAGATATATCTTCTTCATCACGATAATTCAAGTTCGAAGTTTCCATTGTCTTCCGAAGTTTGGAAAAGTCTCGAGTAATATGTCGGTCAAGTGTCTCCTAATCAGATAATGGTCGCTGAGAGGCACTGAACATTAAAATACGTCAGTTAATTAGTGATCATTTGTATTCGCGATACGAATTTTTAAAAAGAATTACTAGATAGTGCTTTAATTTTATTAAAACTGTATGTAAGAAATGTTTAACATTATTTTGCCATTAACATTGTCATAATATTTTCTTAATAATGTTAGGTGATTAAATAAGATAAGAATAAAATGGTATTCGATAAATATTTCTTAAGTATATGCTATATTGCGAAACCTTTACGATAATTTCATTGTAAAAAAATATCAGAGATTGTCTTCAGAATGTATTTTAATTCAATTCGTATTATAAAATTCTCAGCATCATTCAAAATATCCTAAAAATCATTTAGTAAAATGAAGATTGACCATGTTTATAAAAACAAGCTTTTATTAATATTAAACAACTGGAAGATTCATAATATCAACGCAATTATTAAAATCACCATTTGCAACAATTTCTCCACATATGATAGGAACGCTCATTATTTAAGAATCCGTAACAATTATAAATGGAATTTCTACGAAAACATTTTGTTTTAACTTGCACAAACTAAATTTTCAACATTTCTTGAATTGTAAAAATTCTAAAACCTGATGAGCTTTAATTAAAGTACAAGAAACAAATACGGTATAGATATTCAATGAGAGAAATCATGAAGGCTTTGAAAATTTTTAATTACAAGTTTGATCAACTTATAAGCCTGTAGTGATTCCAAAGGGTGATTAAACAGTAATTTTACTAAAAAAACAATTGATTTATATCGATCCGGCATTGAAAGGTTGCGCACCTGATGGAGAAAAGTTATTGATTAAAGTATTCGTTAAAACAAAAATTTGTTAGTCATGTATTTGTTTGAATTTAATGTAAAAAAAAGAACATAACTTTTCGATACCCCTAATAAAAATTTCGAAAAAATATCTTGTCCAAAAAATTGTATGTACTAATTCCCAGCATGATTTTAAATCTAAAAATCATGACACCTACTCACGCTTAATTAACCCATAAGGAACCAACATAATGTCCATATTCATCAATGAAAAAAAAAAATCGTGAAAGCTTCCAAATTTGCAACATCATCATTTACCATAACTCGAACTGGTCACAGAGAATCATAAGTAAAACATTTAACCAGTTAACTGTGGTGAAAATTCTTTGGAACTTTGGGTCACGAAAATCGAGAGATGAGCATAAACCTATTTCAAATTATTTATACCCTTTACTTAATCATTTTTCTTCGTCATGGACTCAAAATATTGGAAACATCTTGAAATTTACGAATATATTGTAGTTTTCGTCAAAATTACAATTTAAATAACCAGTGGTAGCTTTTACGCGTGACGACTATACTCGTCAAACACAGCTAACTGGTTAAGAAAATATTTCCTCCTAACCGGACTCAGGTACACCAAATTTTCTAGATAATTCCACAATTGATTACGACGCGAAGCTCCCTTTAAATTACGACATCAAGAGGTGGCTTAAATAAAACATTGAATGGAGGTCGATGAACAAAATCAAGTTCACGGGCACTCCTGTCGAATTCCTGAAATGCGTGCACCGTGATTTTCTTTCATGGCGCTCTTCCACTCTTTTTCCCTCTTGGACTTTCTCTTGTTTCTCTCCTTTCCGTCGGCGTTGCAGCCTGCACGAAAAGTCGAATGCAAGGGCCGCCGAGTAAGTTGCACTTCCGTGCTCGCGAAAAGTGGAACTCGACCCCGTTTGTTATAACCGATCACGTTGCCTATTAAAACTGACGCAAATTATTATTTCGTAACGTTAATGACATAATTCAAGCACACCTTTTACCTAATCCTTTTCCACTGTAATTGATAGCTCGTGAAAATCGCACGAAACGAGCGATGAGCTTTTCTGGAATCATATATCCCCATGGAAAATGAAAGGAAATTTTTACAATTTACAATTGATCGGTCATTTTATAAGTTTTCTTTTTTTTTAACTTTTTATTTTACAATTATTTTCCTACATTGAAAATTAACTTTTTGCGAGACATTTTTGAATATTTAGAGATAATCGTTTATTTGGCGATCTAAAACCACCTTTTTATCAGAAAGTTAGACTGTTAATGCATGTAATTTATAAAGTAGTATTTGTGTTATTTTGTTTCATCGGTTGAAGTTCAATTTGTCAACTCTAATTGTGTATATACACGGCGGTGAATTGTAATTAAATTTTTTCTTCGACCACATATATGCGTCGCCAGACCTCAAAGGGTTGATTCTAATAGAAAATGTATTTATACGAAGTTTATTTAGGTAGTTCAAATCAGGTATTTAGATAAATCACTCATTCTTTGGATAATTCGAAATTTTGGGGTTTTGATTATTATTTTTTACTCTGACAAATATTTTTCTTACTATAATAAAGTTACAATTGGGAATATCAGATAAACCATTAATTCTTTGCGTTATTTGAAATTAAGGATAACAAATATCTTTCCAATTGTAAACATTTACAATTAGCAAGGTCAGATAAACCATGAATCTTTTAGATTATTGAAAATTCGTCTATTCTAAAAGTTTCAGATCACAAGTTCATTGAATAAAAGACGACCGATTAAACGAGCATCTTCAAAGTAGTTAATTTAAATGATTAACAGAGAGAAGGCGATTTAAACGTTAAAAACGTCCAAGAATATCTTCTTTAAACAATACAATTCCACACTTAACGTTGATACCTTCCCTCTTACTTCATTAAGTATTTAGATGAAACTTTAAGTATTTTTCCGATATGCTCTACTGTAGAAATGAAATGAGAAAAAGCTTGTCGATTCACGATTCTTATTATCGCACATGCCAAATATGTATTCCATTCAACCTTTATGCTTTCAAGGTAAAACAGTAAGAATAATGATTTACTACAAAATAATCACAAATCCTTATCGTGCATATATTTCATATTATAATTCTATGTTAAATATTAAGTATTGACGGAGTTTCTAAAGTCAGCCGGAAAGCACTAATAAAATTCACGAACGGCATTATCGTATTTGAAGGAAGTGTATCCACTTAGGAGGAAACAGGGGGAAACTCGGGGAAAGGAAATTCCCTTAAAATGTGCTCACACGTTGGCTAGAGCAGTCGATCGATAAAAATAATAGGTTCCATGGAGGAAACGAGTACGTGTACGAGGGAAAAAATAATTTCCATCTTGTTACGATCGACACTGATTAGAGGTAGGGCCCTATCGAAAACCAGGAAACGTTAGTACTGAAATTCAAAGTTGGCACAGTCTTTCGAAGATCTGCATTTAGTCACGTGCGAGCTATGGAAAAAGGGAGTGCCATATGATTACCGATAATTCTTTCTATTTCCCTCTTCCTCTCGAACTCGCAGAAACGTCAGAAATGTCAGAACGCCTCGACGATGAAGAAACGGATATCGTAAAGAGCCTGCTGACGAAACGGATCACGATAGAATATTGCCCTTTTATTCTTACAGAGCAGGGCCTCATTCTTCCGTACTGTCCCCACTGGGCCGAGGGAAAAAAAATTGCTTTCGAAGAATATTGTGAACACGAGTGGTGAATCCGGATGGGGCACCGTGTGAAAGTAATTCGTGCCAACATCAGGGGGTTGATGTACCCTGTCTCGAGGAAGGCTAATCGCTGAGGGGAACGCGTTCCATCGGAACGAACAATATTTCTTTGAAGACTCTACTTTCTAACGTACGACACCCTGTTTATCGTGCTAGAGCCGTCCATGAGAGACACAGGGTACATAGACTCTCTCTCTACGCTCCTGCAATATAGCAGCGCAGGAGCGTACATCGAATCGGCGCTAAACGACTTCCTCTTTCTCGAGCCTCACTCCGGAGTATCGTGTTACGATCGCGTCAGGAACAGTAGGCTCCTACCGTCTCTTCGTGAATTTAAACTTTCCGCGCTTCCTACCAACATCAAATTTTTCCAATTAAATAATTCAACATCAGGTGTTATTCGTTTCTATATTATCACAAGATAAGACTTACATATCAGTCACAGCGTAAAATCACATACATAGAGTCATAACTTAAAAACATCAAAAAATCTCCTTTGAAATTTCTCATTACAAATTGCATCGATCAAAGATACAAATTGATTCTACGTCTTCCAATATTTCACTTCAATATCGTAAAAATCGAAAATCGTTTAGAGCAAGTACCAGGTTCCAACGTAACTAGACACATCCCTGGAAAGGAAGAGTGGGAGTAGTACGTAGCGCATGCGCGTTAGTGTCCGAGTGGCCAGCTGTGCATGGACCTGAAGTGCGGCGCGGCCGGCGGTGGTGGCTGGTAGGAAAGCAAGCGAACGAACAAGCGAGCAAGCGAGCAAGCAAACAGGCAGAGCCTGCCCTCCTGCCTCCCCCACCCCCGGCATGCCTCGCAGAGCCCATGGCCTCCGTACACACGGAGGAGAGTGAGGCAGCCCCAGCCGCTCCTCACGTCATCCGCCGAGAGAGAGACGACGGGCCTCGACACGGCGAGGAGCAATAATTCTAACGAGGCAAGATGGCGGCGGACACGGTGGCCCTGTCCGCGCTCACGCTCGCCAGGGGCGACAAGATCCTCGTGACCGTCGAGTCCGCGCTACCGGACATCCTCGTCGTGTCCTTCGTTCACGGTGCCAAGTGCTTCCAGGGTGCACTGCTCGACGCCACCAAGAGGTAAGCGTGCCTACTCCAAGGAACGTTTCGTGTTCCTCGAGACACCTTCTTTCCCTGTTCTTTCTTCCTTGCGTTGCTCGTATGCCTGCGGTAAACAACCGTTTCCGTCCTTTTCTGTCTGTGTCTTTATCTAGGTGTTTTTCTATCCGGTTGGAGTCCTTTTAGGTAGCTCTTTAAAACGAAACAGGACCACGATGCTTCGTCGCGTTGTGCCGTCGCTTGCGAGAGACCTCAATTCTCTGCACGTAGAATGTGCAGGATAGTTTGATTGCGTGTAACGTGAAGTTTTGCGTGATGATGTTTATTATTGTGTCTGTGAAACGTGCTCGAAGAGAGAGTGATAACGGAGGAATCGTTGGTTGAAAAATTTCGGGTGGAAAAGAGGCGTGTTTCTGGCCGACGGCAAGCGACGGATTGTATTCACGAGTCATCTTTACCCGTCGGTTAACGCCGTTACGACGGCTTTCACGTGTTTCGTTGAGGGCCTGTATTGAGAAATTTATTGTTGAAACTATTCATAATGACGTGCACTTATGTCGTTTCGTGTTCAAGTATTAAGTTTTATTGTTTATGACTTTGTTTAGATTGTTATGATTTACAGAAACTTGGAAACTCCGATTTGCAAGTTGGTTATTATGCTCACTGTTTCGATGAAAATAGATGCAATTGGTTTCGCTGAGTTTAACGTGACTTTTGAACTGTGCTTGGTGTTTATGTCACGTGGGAAAAGCGTCCCGAAATATGACTGTGAGATCTGTTATTTTGGAGCTGAAAACTCCATGTCGCCATTAGAGATTGTGTTTTTGTTTGGCTTTAAATTCGAAAGCCTTGTCAAGGATGCACGATGTTTTGTTTGCAATCACCGAGATTTTGACGTATCGTGGGAAAAATTCTTCAGTAGTGACGGCAAAGCGCATTAATTAAGAAACTGAAGTCTTGTTTACGCCAGCATGGTCATGGATCCCGTTTAATTTCAATATCTGCGATCATATCAAAGAAAAGACTACGATAAAATACAGTTTTAAGGTTACTGATGCTACGTTTATGTTACGCAGACAAAAATTCGTTAAAAGTGACAGCGAATCGGGTTACTTAAGAGTATGAGTCACTATCCTTATTGTCATCATATTCTTATTAACATTTGTTCTTTCCATTCGACATTGTGCTGTCATATTCTGAAGACCTTATGCTATTGCATCCATTTCGATGTACGAACTCCAATATACATATTAAATGAGGAAAAATTGTAATATTCAGCCTGTTATTTCAAAATTCGAGGCTTCACTTCCGTCGCCATTATAACTCAGACCGTCACCACCGTTCCGTCTTCGATTATTATAGTTATTTAGTTCACAACCTATAGTTTTATGCAGATAACAACGAGGAAGACCTAGATGCACATATTATGAAGAAAAAATTTTCCAAAGCGTCGGAGAAACTCGGTATTTCTGAGTCCAACGCTTTACTCCCGTCGACATAAAATGCAACCATTTTTTGTTACTTCCGCTTCACCAAATGTATTCCTTTGCTATAAATACAAATGTTCGCATGTATTTCAAACGACCCAGACGTTAATGTGTGCATGCTAAGAAAAATCCCGTAAAGATTACTTATTAGACAGAGACTAGGCTGTTCAATTATTGACAGTACAGTCTCTGTCTATAGCCACCATAACCATCAATGTTTCGGCAACAGAAGCTGTAGTTACTTTCCGAAGAACTCAAACTTTTACACAGGTTTCAAACCATCGAGGTTTGGATGTACATATCGTATAAAAAATTCCTCAAACTTGTCAGACTATCGGGGTTTTATCATCGTTTTGCCTTCATTTTTGTATTTCCCGCTATAAGAACTGTAATCAACCTACCTCGGAACCCACAGTTTCGGGTCGATTTCAAACCACCGAGTTATCCGTTGGTAAAATGCCACCAAGGAGAAATTTCGCAAAGGTAGTAGGGATAGAAACTATAGTCGACGATCCGTATCTTCATCTCAACGTCTACCATAACCGCCATCGTTGTCTTAACACATTGGCTGCCATGAGGGTCACCGGTGACCGACGTTCTTGAATATAATGAAATTTCATATAACTTTACAATTATAATATTTACAAATTTTCTAAAACATTCGCGCTTTTAAAATAATACAATTCTGCTGAATATATATCTATTTGTGTCTTTAAAGTTTCTGCTTTACAAAGATGGGATTTAAACACTAGACTCACGAAAGCCGTCAAATCGACGGGTTTCTACTTTTTTTTAGAAACATTTCTCAAATTTACAGAGAAGCTGTAGAGTTATTATTTTTAAAGCTTTATAGTTATAACATTTACGAATTTTCTAATACATACATTTATTGAAATACTGGCGTTCAAACGATAAAATTCTGCTGAATATATATCTATTTGTGTCTTTAAAGTTTCTGCTTTACAAAGATGGCATTTAAACACTAGACTCACGAAAGCCGTCAAATCGACGGGTTTCTACTTTTTTTTAGAAACATTTCTCAAATTTACAGAGAAGCTGTAGAGTTATTATTTTTAAAGCTTTATAATTATAACATTTACGAATTTTCTAATACATACATTTATTGAAATACTGGCGTTCAAACGATAAAACTCTGCTGAATAAATATCTATTTGTGTCTTTAAAGTTTCTGCTTTATAAAGATGGGATTTAAACACTAGATTCACGAAAGCCGTCAAATCGACGGGTTTCTACTTGTTTTAGAAACATTTCACTTTACAGAGAAGCTGTACAGTAGATATTTCGCTTGCATTTTATAATACAATAATTATGTAATGAATTATGATCTTTGTCTCTTAATATCTCTTTTTACAATGTCCTTATTTAACAATAGAACTACCTGCGTCAAACCTATCATATTTTAACACATTAAATAAATACTTTAGAAAACGAGGAATCGAAAGCTGGAAAAGATGATTAATTCAATAATTTTTATTTTATATGATGGACGTACAATATCTACTCTATGCCTCTTCTATAAATTTAAAAAGTTTTTAGAAAAATGGAGGAACTAGTAATTTTGATCACTTTGGTAGTTCTAGTATTAACAGATTTCACGCCCGCAAATCTAGTATTAAAACTTCACCAACCGATATTTTTTTAATATCCTACCTACTTCTGACCAGTCACTTGGCCGCAAATACGCCCCTGATACCGATATCTCTTTGAAAATTGCAAATTCTCGTCACTGATTGTGAGTCCTTGGCACAGTAAACCGCAATGATAAATAACAATTTATTAATTGTCGTAACAACCGATTAATAAGTTAAAAACTTCAAAAGCGTTGGTCCCGAAAAATTTATTAATAGACTATCAGTTGGTAAAGTGTTAACACTAGAATTACCGGCATTAAATTCATTATATTTCAAAATATTAACCCCTTGACCTATAATGACGAGTAACACTCGTCATAAGGTAAATGAGATAGGAAATTTTCATGTTTTCGAAAATCTATTAAGTTGGAAATATTAATGAAACGCGACGGGATTGTATTATCTTTCTAACATTAATATTACCTTAAATTATACGGTATATCAAGAACCACTGATCAATTTTTTTTTTAGTAATTAAATTCTGAACTATAGCGGAGGCAGTGACAAAACAAATCATAGGCTAACGGGTTAAATAAGTACTTTAGCACCTTAGCCTACAACTACGTGTGAGACTCGTAGCGCGGAAAGTGGAATAGGAAATTTTTGAGTCTTCCAAAAACTATTGTCAATATCAGCCATTCACGAAACGGTTTTATTATTTCTCTACTATTAATATCACGTTCAGTTATACGAAATACCAGAAGCCAGTGAAATCTTTTTGTCTTTGCACGCTCCATCAGAAAATAAATCGTAGGTTAAGGGGTTAGAAAAGTAAAATCAAATAAAAGTAAGATCAACGCAGAAATTCTACTTTACGACTCTCCTATAAATTTGGAAAATTTTGGGAAAAAAATTGGGAATCAGCCATTTCGACTTGTTTGGTAGTTCTACTGTTAATAGGAAAAATATCACTTTACTAGAAATGATAAAACTAGCAAGATATCAGTGATCTTCAAAGTATTAACCCCTTAACCGATTTGCATCATATGACAAATTCAAAAATATATCTTCACTGTCAAATTTCTTCGTATTAAGTCTAAGACCAACAGTATTTC
Source organism: Cerceris rybyensis (assembly GCA_910591515.1). Taxonomy (NCBI): domain Eukaryota; kingdom Metazoa; phylum Arthropoda; class Insecta; order Hymenoptera; family Crabronidae; genus Cerceris; species Cerceris rybyensis. The sequence goes on from OU342795.1 coordinate 14,915,183, forward strand.
AAAAAGTGATATTGTACTTTAATCGACGAATGTTGTATAAATAATTTAGACTGTTCATATGTGTTGCTATTCGCTCATAATGTGAATGCATAAATGCGTTTCGATTATAGTGACCAGAAAAAGTGCGCGCATATATACGCTTGTGATGCAAGTGGGTTAAATGTACATGTTTAATTCAACATTACAACTTAACTCGGTTCTAATCCAAACTTAAGTTAGGAACGAAAAAAAGGCAGCGCTAACGCATCCTGTCGAGAAAATAGTAGACAGAAATCCCAACGTGAATTCACGAGTTCGTATCGTTGGACAACAGAGAAGATAAATTCGACGTATAGAGATTTTCCATGAAAACAGCCCTACCGTCGTTGCTCGTGGCAGTTACGTGCTCCGGGTGTCGTAAGTCTTCTCGTAAAGCGGCTTTTGTTCTGCAAACGGAAGTAGTTTTACGATGGCTCGCGTCTTGCAACTTCTGCGAGGACGAAGCACGCTCGAAGTTTTATGAAACGGTTGTCCGCGATGAAGACAAACTTTCGTCCTGGCCCAGGTTGTACTATTTATTCGTAGCATACGCGGCCATGTCGGATTTTCTGCTTTCTTTTCTGGGCGGAGGAAAGGTCGCACGATTTTAAGCCGATCTCACGATTCGACTTTTTGACTTACGTTTTATACTCCGTTCCATTACGTGCCACTGGGTTTACGTGCCGTCTATGGCTGCCATCGACTATTTCCGCTGTTCGACTTGCTTCTCTGATGTCTCGTCGACTGGAATTAATTCGGTGAATCTCTTTTTACCGTTGTATATTTATTTTTGGATTCGAATAACAGTAATTACGTGTATTGAGAATCATTCTTGAATGGGATGAATTGAATTTTATATTGAAAATTTATAAAATGAATTTTTAAGCGTATATTGAAAGATATTGGTTTTGTTAATTTCTGGTTTTTGTTGGGTGTTTATTGCTTGGAGTTCTTGATTCGGTAGCTTCAGATGCTTTTAAATGTTCTGGGTCTATCTTGATCCTATTTTAGGTTCAAGTACAACCGTAAAGCCACACGAAGATGGCCGCAAAGGACGAAGAGCTTAAGTGCGATTAACAAGTTTTCCATAGTGCTCAGAGACGATTAGATGCTTTTTTCGATATTAAATAATGCTTAATAGCAAATGCCGGTGTTCCAGAGTGAAGTGTTAAATCATTTATAACAGGTTTAAGAATATGAAGGTACATTCGAAATTAAAGTTTATACTAATTTTGTTAGTTGTTGTTCATTTTTGTATACAAATTTTGTATAAAAATGTTTAATTTATTTTGTTCAGTTTTACGTATTCTAGGTTCTTTTCTGGCATAATGATTTTTCCGCGAGTGTAGTAATTGTTTAAAGATATTTTAAAGATCAGGATGCAGTTATAACAGTCTAAAATAATCCATAATTGGTGATTCTGAATGTACCTAAAACAGTAGGCCCTTTGCAAAATCGATATAGAAGTTAAAGCCTAAGGGTGTGGTAGATAGGGAGTTAAAGCCCAAACTCTTAGTGGGCCCGAGCTCAAATTCCCCATCACATTTTGAGAACTTTGTTTAAATTATCATTTAATATATCGTGATCTTGGCGATTCTGAATCCACCTAAAGTAGTAAGCCTTAGACAAAATCACCATAGGAGTTAAAGCCCAAAATCTCTGTTATTAGGCTCAAACTCAAATACCGTATCACATTTTGGGAATTTTGCTTAAATTATCATTCAATATATTTTGAATTATCCTTTAATGATCTTGGTGATTCTGAATTTACCTAAAACAGTAGGTGTAAGACAAAATCAGCATAGGAGTTTCAGCCCAAAATCTCTGTTATTAGGCCCAAACTCAAATACCGCATCACATTTTGGGAATTTTGCTTAAATTATCATTCAATATATCTTGAATTATCTTTTAATGATCTTGGTGATTCTGAATTTACCTAAAACAGTAGGTGTAAGACAAAATCACCATAAGAGTTAAAGCCCAAAATCTCAATTATTGGGTCTGAGTTCAAATTCCCCATTACATCTCGGGAATTTTGCTTAAATTATCGTTTTTATTTTGTGACCTTCTTGATTCTGCATCCAGCTAAACCAGTAGATCATAGACAAAATCACCATAGCAGTTAAGCCTAAAATCTCAGTTATTGGGCCCAAATGCAAATTCCCAATTACATCTCGGGAGTATTACTTAAATTATCATTTAATATATCGTGTCTTCGTTGATTCTGAATTAACTTGCAACAGTAGGCCCTAGACAAAATCACTATAGAAATTAAAACCGAGAGCTTTTTGAGTTTAAGCTTTAATTCTCAGTTATTGAGTCCGAGTTCAAACTCCCCATTAAATCTCCATAATTTTGCTTAAATTATCATTTAATATATCATTATCTTGGTGATTCTGAATGCGCCTGAGGTAGTAGGTCCTAGGAAAAATTACCATAGAAGCCAAAGAGTATGGTATATATAGAATTCAAGTCCAAACTCTCAGTTACTGGTCCCCAGTTCAAACTTCCCATTACCTCTCGTAAATTCTTTCAAAATTATCATTTAACATACCATAATCTTGGTGATGCTGAATCCATCTAAAACAGTGGGTCCTAGGCGAAATCATATAGAAATTAAAGCCAAAGAGCTATGTTAGAAACGGAATTAAAATCTCTATCTTTCATTGAGTGTGCCCGAGCACAAATTCCCCATCACGTCGGAAGTTTTCTAAAAATTATCATTTAATATATCACAATCTTAGTTATTCAGAATCCACGTGAAACAATGAGACTAGGCGGCGTGTTCACAGTAGTTAAAATCAAACAGTTCTGGTTCTTACGAAGTTAAAGAATTCAAATTATCCAGTACCTCTAGAAAACTTTCCCTAAATTATCATTTAATACATCTCACAGAATATCACTACAGTTGAAGTCGAAGAAATATAAACCGAGAAAAGAAGCATTAAAATTATACCAAGTAATTGTAATCAATAATTAAGTACTGGTAGTTAGGCAGAATCTTTCCATTGTCTCAGCACAATAATACAACAGAGTTAAATGGAAGAGAGAAGGCGGAAACTTCGTTCGTTCTAATCCCCTTGTCTCGTAACATTGAGTCATACTCGTGACACAGATTATGGTCCAAATGTGACAAACACGAGTTACTTTTATCTACGAGAGATGTAGTGGGTGGCGATTTGGGTGCCGAAAAAATGATGAATTTTGTTTCATGTACTGAATTATTCGGACGCGTCGGCTGACAAGCTGAGTACATTCGGTTGAACTTTCTCGCGAAGGTATTACAGAAAGACAATGAGTGAAAAATGTTATATAAATGGTAGAATAGAATCTTTCGGTATTGAGAATATGATAGCGAATATAATGGAGCATATTAATATTGAAAATGTTAAAAGTTTTGTCTTTAAAAATACTATTTTTTAATATCTATGTTAGCAATGATAGTATTTTAACACTTTATCAACCGGTAGACGATTAATCGGCTTTTCGGGCCCAACACTTTTAGACTTTTAACTTATTAATTGGTTGCTACGGTAATTAATAAATTATTATTTACCATTGCGGTTAACTGTACCAAGGAGTCGATGAAGAAACTGCAATTTTCGAAGAGATAGTATCACGGAAAAATATTTGCGGGCAAATGACCGATGACAGAAGTGGGTAGGATATTAAAAAAATACCGGTCGGTAAATTGTTAATATGTATGTTATTAATCTTTGTGAATTTTTAAGATATGTGATGTCTTGATATTTCATAAATATTACTGTGGAATTTAAGATAGTAATTTATAATTGCTGAGACGATTTAAAGAACTAAGAAATGAAGTAATTTATTCAAGGAACTGACTCCTCTTCGATTCTTCAAAATTTTAGCCATTAAATCGACCAATTTATTTCCCACCTTTGTTCTCTTCCTTCTAATATACATATTTAGTCTGAATACAGGAATTAATCGTCAACACTTCCAGTGTTAAACTACATTTAACCCCTTGCCGTACTATAACGAATGTTACCCGCGATGCTATAAATTGGAAAGGATATTTTCAAGTTTTACAAAATCTATCAAATTGAAAATATGAGTGAGATGCGACACGATAAACTTATTTCTACAATATTAATATTACGTTAAATTATACTATATGTCAAGAATCACTGATCAATGTTTATTTTACTAATTTAATTCTGAATTCTTGTGGAGGCAGTCACAAAGTAAATGGCACGGCAAGAGGTTAAGAAGTAGTAAACTTTAAAGATCTTTCATTATCATCTTTCATTATTTAATCCAAATATTGTCGGAAATTTATTTACTTATCCGAAATTTTAATGCTATTCAACGCACTGTTAGTAAAAACAAAAAACTGTTTGGAAAACTTTAGTTCTCCGTTTGTAAACTAAAATGTATTCTTTAAAAAGGATACCTTTTACAGTTATATTAATTGTCATACACCTTTTATAGTATAATTAGTCGATTGTCTTTCAACAAGTCGTCACTAATACATGGATTAGTCTATTTCATTGATTTCTTCATAGATTACAAAAAATATCGAACAGTTCCAATTTTGAGAAACAAAAAACTGTTTTTATTGTTATGGAAAAATATGTAAAAGTCGATAGCATATCGAACTATCCTGTATCTAAAGAAAGATGAAATTTCTCAACATTTGCAGCGGTTTGCCGCTTTAAATAATGATCAAAGTGTTTCGAAGCTCGACTGCGATTGAATTGCTTGAAAACTTACGAGGTAGATAGCATCGAAAGTTCATTATTAGGTACAGGAGTCACAGAAGAAATCGTAAAGTAAGGGGATTAAATCCACGAACTTCAATACCGACAACGATGTCGCGCATTATTAACCGTTAACTTACATTAAACGCAATGAATGATAACCATGATGCGTACGTGAGCGTTTCTGCATCGGCTTTAAAGTCGTATAATTTATGAATCAATGATGCTTTTTAAATATTCCTCATTATACCAGACCGATTGTTCCAAGTGTTATGTATGCAACGCATACTGCATAAATTCTGAAAAATATATTCCTCGAACTACAGAAAACATAGATTCACAAAGGATACAAAATTATGGCGTCTTTTGCTTTTTTTGTATTTTTTTCGACATCATTTGCTATAATTATTTTGTCTAGTATCCACTTTTTTCGGTAGATTCTAACCCAGTGGGGCTATCTTATGGAGAACAACTCATCGAAGATCCAATTTTCTACCTCCCGTTTTACTGTGCACTTGATTTTATTTCTGTTTTGAATTTGTGTGTCTTTAATTGATATGGTTATTTCACCTAAAATCCACTGTGTTAAATGGGTTCCAAACCTCCCAGACCGTGGTATACATTTTGTATAGAATCTTCGAATAGATAACGACAGTTTTAAACTCGAACTCTCCCGTCATGGGTTCAGGTTTTTACCCACATTTCATCATACGCTTAATTTTGTTTCTGTTTTGAATTTTCGTGCCTTTAATTTGTATGATTACATCACTTGCGATCGACTGTTTTAAATGGGTTCTAAACCACTCAGCCTCAACCTCTGTACAGGACTTTCTCAAAGATGATGGGGATTTAAACTCGGAATCTCCCGAGACTGATTCAGGTTTTTACCCACATTTCATCATACGCTAGATTTTGTTTCTGTTTTGAATTGCTGTGCCTTTAATTCCTATGGTTATATCACTTAGGATCTACTGTTTTAGATGGGTTCTGAACCACCCAGGATATAGTACAAATTTTGTACACGACTTTCGCAAAGGTGGCGGGAATTTAAACTTGGACCTACTCGTCATGGGTTCAGGTTTTTACCCACTTTGTACTATACGCTTGATTTTATATCTCTTTTAAATTTCTGCTCCTTTAATTTCTATGGTTGTTTGATCTAGGTTGCATTGTTTTAGATGTGTTCTAACCCATCCAGATTATGATATACACTTTGCATAGGGTTTTCACATATTGTCGGGGGTTTTGACTATAAACTAGGTTTTGTTTTCTCTTTGTATTATTTCATTTAGTTATGCTCTACTGTTTTAAGTAGATAATTATTAATGAATAATTTAGGAATAATTTATCAAAGTAGACTTCTCTAACATCCATTGTCATTTTACCGAAATATTCGGTGGATCTTGTGCCACCGATATTATCATACACTGTTTTAAAGTTTTGGAAAAATTTGCCAGAAGTGAGGGAAATTTGAACCCGCGCCAGACTACTTATTAGAAATGTACCCTTTATCTACTTATCCATTCATACCCTGTGTTACGTCTGCGTTAAGTCTAGTCTCCCAATTTGCTTTCATTTCATCTTATACTACTTCGACTCTAATTTCTCTAGTCACTTCACACAAACTAATCTATTCTGGCTGATTCTCAAATCACCGAGGAATCATTTAAAATAAATACAAATATTAAAAATCGAATATGAATGTCGAATAATAATCATCGAAGATAAATATATAAACAAATTTTTTCGTAAGTAACGAGGAATTTAACCCTTTGCACTCGAAGTTTTTACTTCATTCATATTACCAGCAACTCGTAACAATTTCGGTGGAAAGATCATATTCACATAAAAGTAAATGATTTGCACGTTAAAAAAAGTCATTGTTGTATGTTATTGATTTCTTAATTGGTTATGGATACAAATGTTATAATGTATATTATAAAAAAAAAAATTATAAAATATGTTCTGACCTGACAATTATTTGCATTGTCTCCATAGCGGAGCCCTCGAGTTTGAAGACAAATTTTAAGGTAGTTCTTTCACATGGGAGCTGATTTTATGGGTGCTATGAATGGGCCCCATTGAATTTCTATAAAACGAACGATAATTTATTGAAGTATTGATTATAATTATAATTTAAAAAATTTTTAATTTGATGTACGCGTACTTATCGACAATGCGGCGTTGCCAAATACTCACATTCACAAACAGTGGCCATATTGTAAACATGAAATGCATGATTTTATAGTTTTCAATTAATAATTTCTTTATTAAATATTCGACAGCTGCAATTTTTTTTTGTGAAATATCTTTTCGAAAACATTCCCGAATTAATGATCTCGTTTTTCGTAAGTATTTGCAGCATGGAAGATTGGAAAATTGAACGATAAAGTTGGAAGTACTATTTCTCTCTCTCTCTCACTCTCATTTACGTCAATGTATGAAACAGTATTTTTAAATTCGATTTTTTCATCGAAATGCCCGATAACTGAGCTTTTTTTTGCTTCTAACTTGTTTGTGACAATCTCAAGAACATTATATTTCAACATTAAATTTATTTGCAGATTTTGGTGAAGTGCTAGAACTACCTTAAATGGCTCCGCTCCGGAGCCCTCGAGTGAAAAGGGTTAAACTTCTACTCACTGATCACAAGTTCGATTTCTTATCTTCTTACCTACTACAATCCTTTTTAATTAACTCTTTTTTCCAAAAGGATGTGTAAACGAGGGTTACATGATGATCTTCGAATACCGGCTATTCGATGCTTGTACTTCGTACTTTCTCAAACAGCTTTCGCGTGTCAAATCTTTTGTGTCGCTGTGGTGTACACTAATTTTCGTTTTACAAAGGGAGATCCGAATATTGGACGGACAGATTGGAAGGAGGCTTCGACGTTCTGAGTCACGTTCGTATTCAACGACACGTTACCTTGCTCGTGCGAACTCTGTTGATCTCGCTGCACACGCGTCGACACATGATTCCTTGTGGAATTCTTTACGTGATTTCTTTGACTCTTTTTGCGAGCTGCAACTTCATATCGTTGTTCTTCAATGTTTGTTGCAATGCTTGAACTATCTGGGATTAAAATGATCTTTGTAATTTTTCATTCGCTAAGGAAGTGATGCGCAAACTTTTTTATCAGCGGGGAAAAAGATTTAATTTTAGCGGGCGAATATAATTTATTGAAAAGTTTTATAAAGACTGAAGAAAGTCTTCAAAGTTTCTTGTAATCTGGTTCGAACCGGGATATACCTACTGATTATTAAAAGTGGAATTAAGTATTCAACTGATATTTGAATTGTCGCAAATATATTTTCCATTTGGAAACAAATGTTTTAAGCTCTATGGAAATACTTTTTAGAACAATTATTAAATATTAGGAGTAACTAGAAGTACTAAGGAGTATTTAGGTGAAGATGCAACATCACTGCCACATTCCATAGTCGGAATTTAATATTTGAAACATTAGTTATAATAAGAAGGTGTGTTGAGTATACCTCGACATAGGGTAATTAAGAAATTTAATCCAAAACTAATTTAGAATTATTCATTTTCTTAGGAATCGCTAACTCTTGTAAGTTAACGTGTATTGTTTATAGCAAGTACATATTAAATAATACCATTAGAGTAAATAATTCAGACTCAATTTAAACCCAACATAGACCTTTCTCTTTAAACTTGAAATTTTATACAAATTTAGTGTAATTAAAATCACTTAAATATGATAATCGGGACACAATATAATTTAGCATAATATGGTCTATGACAGTTTAAAATAAAAATGACCGAAACAGTAAAAATGATCGATTTCCCATTTTTTCGAATACTTCTTCAATTTTTGTAGCGGAGTCACAGAGTGATTACTCTACGTGCACCTAATAAAATATTGGATACCGCATTAATTATAGTTTCCACCTCTTGAATCCCCCTTTTGAAAGTATTAATTTAATATATTTAAATATAATAAATTGAACGCCGGTACCTCTAGTGTTAATGCTATATTGGTTTTAAACCAAAGTGAATTTCTTGCCAAGTTTTACTTATTGAAGAACGCTACGATTCAAGATCTTTCTGGAAGGTTGTATTTATATAAAAAGCATGTCAAACCTGACACTCAGGAACTTCGCTCTGAAATAAAGCATCCTGCAGATGGCTCGAGTCGATGGAATTAAAGTTTCATTATAATTCTTCGAATGCAAAATTATTACGAATATCTCCCTCCTTCCTCGGATTGATATCAGTTTCCTCTAAATTTGGATCAGCATTGATATTTAACAGAAGTGCCTCAAGATCCTTAATTTGAAAATTGACGGACAGTTATCTAAAACTATTCTTTAACCTGTCTTGTGTCGAGTTCGTTACTTTAAATTATCAAGTTTTTTTTTTAAATAATTCTGTAAAGAGACCAAAATGAGCTATTTTCGTCGATAATCTTGCGGTATTTAACCCTTTGCGGTCCTATGTCGAGCAGTACTCGACATAGATTTTCACTTGATTTTATCTTCTGACAATTTAATATCGACTTTCCAAATTCGCAATGATTCTGTAACATCACCTAAATGTCCGTCAATACCTATAGTTATTGATATCATTTTAAAAGATGAGTAACCTATCATAGAAAATATTGCAAAATTACTTTTTATAGATCACTACCAAAATTAACGAAATAATTTGGGCTGCAAAGGGTTAAAATCTTGTTACTTGAATTTTAGTACAGTTTCACAAACACTGCAATTGTCATAATACAATTTCTGTATTATAATTCTTCCTTACATATTTTGTGCTATATTATTTTTCATCATTTAACTTCCATTAATTGATTACGTTTACATTTCGCGTGAGGAGAAACTTCAAAAACGTAACGTAAAATATTTGTAGTATATTAACAGTTTTTTTTTTAAATTATTTTTTTTTAAATCAAGGATCCAAATGTTTGTTCGTATACTCCAAATCACTTATTGTTAGACTAGAATACAGAGAAGTAGATGAAAATATGAAGCACCCAATTTCATCCTTGTAAAGATGTTAGAACATTATTTACCTTATTCGAGAAATAATTCTACTCAAATATGTTGCAAAAAGGTATAGAGAACGAGAGATAATTAAAGTTTTTGTAAAAATCCGTATATAGTCCTTCGCGCAAAGAGATAATTAACTTACATACTTCTATATTAGTAAAAACGTATTTTAAATATATTTATGAATAATAAGGAAACAGTGAACAGAATAAATATTGATTTAGCAGAATACATCAGAAGCAAGGCCAACTACAATTACAATTTTTTCGATGTCTTGCTTCCTTTGTTGTTTCGCGCCAGATTCAACTCTTCAACAGTTCCAACAGAATCAACTTTTCCAATAATCGAATTACCCACGATTGATTAAAAATATCTGGACATATCAGATAGAGAGATCAACACAATCGTTGATTTAAAATTTTACATTCTCGAAGTATAAAGTCAAAGAAAGAATAACGTTACACATTAACCCGTTGCCTTACAATTTCTTCTGTAAGCGAACACGCAATAACGCAGAATTAATTGCTAAAATAATAATCTATAACTGATTTCTGATATACCGCATAAACCAATTTTAAGGTAAAGGTACCAGCAGTTGACAAGTTAAGAGAAATTTTTGATAGAAACAATGGTAACTGTTTACTCTGTCAATAATTAGTGAGAGTCGATGCCTGGAGACGTTCTTTAAACATTCTAGATTATGTACCACGACCAATTTTTAAAAAAATATAAGTTATAGAAATTTGTGAAATATATTTAAAAATTCGGCAAATGCTTCAGTAGTTGACCACCTTTGAAATCGATAAAACTAGTAATTGACCACCTTTTTTCGTTAGTAGTTGACCGCTTATACTCGAAGGGTTACAGCATTAATGCTGAAAATCACTTTATTATCGTTTAATTTTAACAATTACCAGTACAAATTATCATTAATAATTAAATAATACAAGAAGAAGAAGAACAGAGTAGACATTGGACATTGATCAATAATTGTCCGCGAATGCAGTTAATATTTGACCGTGTCATCGACTAAAACTCATTGTCAGTATACTATGATATATCGATTTACATTTTGTATTTCTAATAAAGTGAGATGTAAAACGGATACAATATAAATCGTAAACAAATTGAAATGAGTAATGTCGGTAATCAACCATGCCTGTCAAATTTCTGAAAATTGTAGAGTACCAATATCCAGAAGTTGACCATTAAAAAATTATTGCCCATTGAGATTAAAATAATAAAAACGATGTATATATTACTTATAAAATGTTGTGAGATCTTAACACGTTGACTGCCGTGGGGGTCACCGGTGACCGGCGCTATTTAATTCAATGAAATTTTATGTCACTTTGAAATTGCAATATTTATGAATTTTCAGACATACTGTACATTTAAATATTGGTGTTTAAAAGATAAAACTCTGCCGAATACCTATATATCTGTAACTTTGAAGTTTCTGTTTTATAAAGATGTGAATTTAATAAAAAAAATGTCGGTTCAGTAGAAACAGTGAAACTAACGAAATACGGTTGGCGTTCAACGTGTTAAACAGTAAATAATTCATTTGCGAAATCTTCACAATCTATGAATTTTTTACCTGAACCGTAGAGGCGTTCTTAACAGAAACGTTAAGGAAATTACCTTATTGAATTCAGACGTTCGCTGTTAATAGGTATATATCACTTTACATGTAATTGTTTCAAAATATAATCGACAGATGCTGTGGCATCTGAAATTCACTTTCATCGAAAGTGCACAACTTATACAAACCTTATTTTGTTATGTTCTCTAAAAAAATGGTCAACCACTGCTATTTTTACCTTAATAGTATAGCACTAATTTTAACATCTCCTGACCTACCGAAAACTTTAACAGTTTTTGGAAAACTTAAAAACATGCTACTCCATTTACCGCGTCGCGTGTGCCACGCGTCATTGTAAAGCAAGGGGTTAAATAAAACTGAAGAACAGAGCAATAGTCTATAAAAAATCCAGATACCCGAAACAAACAACAAACAACCCTTATCCCTGCACAACCACCGCAAATCTCAGCGCATATGTCCCAATAAATTGAACGATCTAACTCATCCACCGAATTCTCCTTAAAATCACACAAACAAACCACTCCAACCCCTCTGCAACATCTCGGAAAGTAGTTCAGAACGATGCAATTTCACGGAGCACGGGTAACACATGCTCGAATATAATTTCAGTATCGCGACCCGACAGAATACGAAGCATACCATCCGAAGCAAATATTAATACAATTTTCTATCGATCCGCAGCCGTCGTTTCTTTCACCCCTCTATAAATTCTCTTCTCGTCCTTTCGAATTCGTCCTGTCGGGTGCTCGTCCCCGTGTCCTTTACGGTTTTCGTCATTCGCCCGATGGATTTGCATTTCTGCGATGCGCAAACACGTGATCGATGCTCGGCTATCCGCGTATCATCAGGATCCCTGGAGCACGTTATAATAAAAAGGAATCACGCTCGTCGCGTTCCTCTTCTCTCTTCCCTATTACGTAAGCTCTGTCGTACTGATAGTAATAATACACGTTAACGGCCCTCGTTATATTCCATCGCGAGATCTCGAATATCTCGTGGGAACTGTAAAATATACGAATATTTCTATCTGCCAGATTATCAGGAATATGATGAAGGTGACATTTACCTTGGATGGGAGTTTTAGTGTGGGTTTTTTTGTGAGGCTGTTATACTTTTCCTTTTTTGGAGTTACGTTAGTATTTTTGGAGAGGGATTCTGATTTTTCTTCGGTCGAGAAGGAAGGGATAGTTGTAGGGGATTAAGGTTTTTTATTGGTAAGATTGCGAGTTCTAATGTTTTCTTGTGGGTGTTATTAGGAGAGGATTGTTTTGATGATTATTTGTAGAGTGGTTTGAGGAATAGTGGGGACATTGGTAGAAAAAATTTAATTTTGCAGGAATGAAAAATAGAATTTCTCGAGCTAGGATTTTTGGTCGGACTGTTAACCCATTTGCATCACAAGGGCATATATACGCGCATATTTTCTATTCACTACCATCGAAACGCATTTATGCATTCGCATTGTGAGTGAATAGCGGTATATACGAGCAGCCCAAGTTATTTATACAACATTCGTTGATTAAAGTGTAATATCACTTGTTGAAACATTGTTATACTTAGATTTCATATAAAGAAATTTGATAGTGAAGATTATGTTTGACTTTGTCATTTGATGCAAATGGGTTGAACTTCTGTGGAGGAGTTAGTAACAAGGGATTATTTGAAATGTTATTTGTTCAGCAGTTTGATAAATAGAAGGATCCTCTGTTGTGTAATTATAATATTCAGGAATGAAAAATGAGATTTGTCTACCTGAGATTTCTTGACCAGACTGTCAAAAATTTTTTTTAAAGCAATTAGCTGTATGAGATTATTTGGACTATTATTTGTTGAGTAGCTCGATGAACAGGGGGATCATTTGTAGTGTAATTGTGATATTCAGGAATGAAAAATAAGATTTGGCATTCTAAGATTTTTTGATCGGAGTGTTATACTTGTTTTTAAAGCAGTTATTAGTATGGATTTAGTCGGACTATTATTTATTAAGCAGTTTAATGAACAGAGGGATCTCATTTGTAGTGTAATTGTGATATTCAGGAATGAAAAATAAGATTTGTCAATCTAATATTTTTTGATCGGAGTGTTATACTTGTTTTTAAAGCAATTATTAGTATGGGATTATTTGGAACATTAGTTGTTAATTATTTTAAAGCATAGACGTAGTACTTCTGGAATAATTGTTATATTCAGGAATGTAAAGTACGATTTGTAAGTCTAAGATTTTTAGTGGGATTGTTAAACTCTTTTCTGGACTTTGTATTTATATTATATGTATATTTTTACTTATATCAAAATTGTTACGGAATCTTTAGATGTTCCTTACTGACAATTATTTCAAGTAAAGCAGATTTTAATAACTAATGTAATATTTAATAACCAGTTAACTTTTTTCTCACTCTTTCGTTAATCTATTTGGTGCTTAAAAAGAGTGTCATTTAATTTACACATTTTCTATATTCTATTTTTCTAAAAAATAAACAGTAAGTTCTTTGAACGTGGAGCTTTAGTACAATTATTAAATTACTGGTGCATAAATTAAGTGGTAATTTCTGATAAAGTGTTCAATTTTTTATGAAAATAGAACGTAGTTGATCAATTTGGCATGTAGTGTATAAACTGTTTAATCAAAAAGCGTAAATTGCATTTCTTAACAAAATAACATTTTTCTTCTTATGAAAAACTGGAAGCAATGTAATATAAATGGAGGAGAATTGTCATCAGTACTTTTTACTTTTGTTGCTTCGTTGCCTGTATCAATTTTGGAAATAATAAAGTCTCAAATAGGTTTAGCTATTCGATCAATACGAAGCACATTTTCTGCAGAAACCCGATTACGTCTCTTCGTTTCTAAGCCATATAAATTTATTTTTTATATTGAAGCATCTTCGATATATTAGGTTGGTGCAAAAATAATTACGGTTTCCATTATTAAAAGTTTGAAATATTGATTTGAAGTTAGTTTTCTCGTTACTAAATATCAACATATAGTACCTCTGCAATCTCTCGAGACGATTTGCGTGGATCTTCTTTGACAATGGCCTTTAATACGTCATTGTCAATCACAGAAGGACGACCGCGACCCTCTTCGTCTGCAAGCGTCTTGTCGCCTTTACGAAATTTCTGAAACCAATGTTGAGCTGTACGCTCATTGTCAGTCACAGTTCCCTGACCAAATGCTTTATTAATACTACGAGCATTTTCCGCAGCTTTAGGTCCCAAATTGTACTCGTACAATAAAATCGCTCGAATTTGCTTCTTTTCCGCCCTTACTTTCCTGACCTAATATAGCCACGCGTGAAGAATCAAAAATAAATGATAAACATGTATCGAAAGAGCCAACTTCACGCTTTCAAATGGTATACTACATATATATATATTTAGCTACATGAAAAATAACTTTAAATCAATATTTAAAACTTTTAATAATGGAAACCGCAATTATTTTTGCACCAACCTAATATTATTGCCGATAATATAATGATCAATGTATCTTGTTTCAATCAATGAATATTATCCTTGACAATATTTTCATTAATTACAATACAATTAAAAGATAATAATACAAATTTCGTTAAATTAACATTAACACGAATACGCTTCCTCCGTCCTTAACATAAAATTAAATTTACATTTATCGTTGTCTCCTCTAATCGTATTAAATGCTACTTTACTCTCTTTAAACAAGAAAAAAGAAACCAATTATTGTCAAATTATCATAAGCGCAGATATCACAGAATTAAATTATTCTTAAAACCGATAAAATAAGAAATTAATTCTTGGTGGATCGAAACACATAACTCTTGGTGCACCAAAGCGATAATTCTTAGCGAACCAAAATATACATACCTAATCTTTTATAATTCCAATGTACCATAATCTTGAAAAATTGGCTATAAATCATATTATTATAAATCACACATTACACATTAATATACTCAACCTAAAAATTAACATAAATAATATTAATTACTTTGTAAAAAAAAATTCAACGTCCACCGCTCTCACTTTTCCACAACGACTCAAACCCTGCTATATTTATGCTCCTTTTTACGTTTACAACTGCTGGATCTTGATATAGCATCGATGGACCAATAAATTTGCCAACACTCGTGTATCATTCCACTGGCATTCCTCAATCACAACTGGTTTTTTGTTCTCCAATCTCGATCACGTTTTACCTACGCACCAGTCGTGCACACAAACCCGCAACTGGCATACTCGAACAAGCAGAGGCTAATAATATGCCCGCCCTACATACATTTATTGTAATTTAACCCTTTGCGGTTTAGTCTGGCGAGACATCACATTTTATCATGGCGAATTCAGAATCGAAATGACTTCAGCTTGGAACTTAATAATAACTTTGTATTTAACATCTGGCAAACCTACTTTCAAGCAAATACCTAAGTGTAGACAATTTTTGGAATAATCTTTATAAAATTGACGAAAAGTTAAAGGAATTAATGGGACTCATGAAGGATTGAATTTATGCAGGCTGCATGAAATATTTCTCAACTGTTTCATCAGTAAAATGATGTTTGTTTTGAGAAATTTTGTACCGTGGATTATTCACATTTATTTTATGATAGAAATAAGTGTTGGTAACGAGGAGTACAGAATTATTGTTAATTTAAACTTTTTAAAAATTATATTCCGTTTAAATCGATATGAGACTTTAAAAATTAGCTATTTTTCTTAAAATAACAATCAACACTCGTGACGTGCATAGTGGATTAACCCTTTCACAGTTTGGTAAAATTACGAATTATGGCCCAAAAAATGTCTAGTTGTTCTTATGTTCGAAAACACTTCGGCATGCAAACTAAACCACATCTCTTTCTTTAGTTCGAATAACCTTAGAGAACAGAGGAAACAAAGAATCTAGTCATAGACTTAGATATCTTTGCTAGACTAAACGGGATAAACCGTTTAATACTTGACGCTCCGCCCGTGACTGTCACGGGATAAACTGCCAATGGGTTAAAAGAAACTTAAGATTTTGTAAAAACTGTCAAGTTGAAAGAATCATAAGATGTAAAACACTGTGAAATTTCTATTTCAACAATTTAATTCGTAAATGTTGCATACGAAGTCACAAAAGAAATCGTGTAGCAATGAATTGAAGTCACTCAGTGGACGTTGATGAAATGTAACTACCTCTAAGACATTTTAATATGTTTGTATCATTTTACAATAATAATATTTGCTGTATTTGTAACGAGTTACACGATGTTTTCGAATCGTATTTCCTATGATACTATCTTCCAGTTGTATACTTTTAATTGGCGCATGTTTTTGATCCTGCAGACTGAAGAGTTCGATGACAAACATGTTCGAAATTCTTGGAAGGCGTCGTACAGCTGCACGCCGAGATGTTTTACATTTGAACACATTAATAAGACAGATGGGACTATGGTGACGACGGGGACTCCTATAGATTTCTGATGTTTGTAATGATGGGCTCCTGAGTTCCCCTATCACCTGGGAAATTATCCCATGTAATCGTATTTTAACGATATTTTAACAGATTTTCGTACATGTAATGTATCGTATTTTCTTTCGTTCAATATTCACCCGAAAAAAAAGTTTGTATAATTTCGAATACAGGAAATCAATGTAACAGAGACTAATAGAGTTATGGAGTTACGGTGTTCACGACTAAAAGTTGATTTATGAATTTTCTAGCTAGATTCATTTGGAGGTTCCAGAAAAATTGAAAAAGGGATTAATAGGATTATAGTTTCGACAAATGTAAAAATGTTGATCCTTAAATGATAGAGATTGTTATTTGTTGTTTGTAATCGATATTATTTTCACTGTTGTTCGTCTTTATTTGTTGGAAACAATGACAATAGCTATTGAGAGCTATTTGAATAATGATAGGCATTCATTGATAAATTTAAAAGTTCAAGTGAAATTGAAATGATGTCAAAATTAATTACAATAGAAAGCTATGCCGAGTGTAAGTCGATATAACGCTGCAAACTATTTGCCCCATAATCATCAGATTTCCCACATTCATTAAATCCTTTGTGGTCGAATTTATTTTGTAAATTATTCTCCCTTAAATGCAATTAATTTTTGCAATTTCTTATCATGGGTCATTCATTTTTATCTGATGATGAAATTTATAATAAATACCGACACATCGACAAAGAATAACACATAATAGATAGAGCATAGTTGAATATAACATTACAAAGCATTAAAACTAAATCTTCAAGAAATAAATGTACAAAGTGCTAGCCGAAAGACCAAGATTCATAAGGCTACGATGGTAATAACACCAGAGTTTTATTCTCCAAAATAAGAACTCTCCCTTTCAACCTTTTCCTTGTACAGGGTGTTTCAAAAGTAGTTGGCTTTCAGGGATCGTTCTACAGCTTTAGAACGATGGAGATTTATAAAAAAATTGTAAAATTCGCGTATGGGTAGCATATGTTTTTTTATTTGCTCATTGCAAGAATTTTAGTTGAATAAGTCAGGCTTCCAGGTTTCCAATCTTTCGGAAAGAAATATGCGAGATATTCTTACTAGTGCTACACGAAAGTTGAAAACGGAGGATTGGGTCACTGAAAGAAAAGTGCATCTGATTTTTAAGATACATAAGAAACCATCCATCAATTTTGGGCGCTGTTTCCCCTTTGAGCACTGCTTAAATATATTTAAATTTTGTATATCATAAAAGTAATGCTTCTATGAACATATATTTATAATATACTTATTATATTTTATAAAAAAAGTTTTATATCATGAATGTATATTCTGGAGGGTTTTTAGAGACAATTTATATCAAAAACTAGACGTTCAGGAGAAATTCTAATAGCAGGAGGCAATAGAGCATCTTTCTATTGCAGTTTATTTCAAAAGTATATATTTATTCTTTATGAGTTTATTTTATATATTATAACTAAGTAGACTCCGGATGTTTATGCAAATTTCAAATTCAACAAATGCAGTTAAGACAAGAGAACCTATTTAGGGATTTGTTGCACTCGATAAATGTTACAACGAATACCATACTTTGGATATTTCGGATATATTTTTATATTATGTTCGTTTTGTGTATTTTAGCCGTATTCATTTTGCCATAAATGCATAAACATCCGGAATCTAATTATAACTTTATGTGATATTATATGCAGCTTGCTTCACAAATACATTTTATGTTTACGAGTTACTTTTTAACAATAACGCTACATTAAAAAAATCACTGTATTTGCAACATTTGATTGTATAAAAAAGAAATATCGTTTAATTCCGTTTACAATTTTAAGATTAACTCTATGAGCAAGGAACGGCGTGTTTTCAAAACATACTTGGCAAAACTCTGTGACCGTAACCTACGGCTATCCTTTCCAGGAATTTTAACGATAAGTCATTTCGATGCTCACCTTGCCTCGCTATCAGTTCCCCGGTGACCGCCAACGAGTGATCATTGCTCTGTGATCGGATTCAACTACTTTCTCATAGTAGTGCGTGTATAACACTTTCGAAGACGAGATCGTGCATCACCAAGTATCTCTTTTTACGAGCTGCTTGGTAATTCATTCTCACAGTGGTATCAACCCTTAGTTGGCCCTTAGTACGTCTGCTCTCAGCCACCAAAGCACTTTCACCCCTGCCATTGTATGTTTACTCTCAGCGACGAAAGCAAAAAATCAACTTGTTTCTGAGGTACATTTAATTTTTACTACGATTTTAATCGTTATATTGTAACACTTTACCGACGGGTACTTTTTAACATCGTACCCACTTCTGATCGGTCACTTGCATGCAAATATTTCCCTGATACTGATATCTCTTCGAAAATTGCAAAGTTTCTTCATCGACTCCTTGGTACTGTTAACCGCAATGATAAATAATAATTTATTAATTGCCGTAGCGACCAATTAATAAGTTAAAAGCTGAAAAGTGTTGAGCCCAAAAAGTCGATTAATCGACTACCGGTCGGTAAAGTGTTAAGTGCGATTAGACATTTTGTTTTTAACCCTTTGCACTAGGATTTGTATAGTGACTGCCTCCGCTATGATTCAGAATTTAATTGCTAAGATAAAAATTGATCAGTCATTCTTGATATGCTGTACAATTTAATTTAATTTTAATGTTAGCGAAATAATATTATCTAGTTGCATTTTATTAATATTTTTAAGTTGATAGGTTTTCTAGAACTTGAAAATTTCCTATCCCATTTTCTCTACCAAAAAAGGTAAAGTGAAGTACCCGCTTGCATATGACCGGTAAATATTAAGTCGAGTCATAAGTAACTTCCGTTTCTTTATGAGACAGTTATTTTGCTCTCATTAAATAAGAAAATCATACTAATTTATTATGTATTATCCGTTATTACGTATAACCTTCTCTCATCTGCCTGGCAGTTTATTAATTCCTTCCTTGTAAAATGTGGTTAGTTTGGACTGGAAGAAACTTGCAAAACACTACAATGCGCGACCACATGCGGCAAGGGTGACTCAAGAAAAAATTCTTCAGCTTGGATGGTCTGTTTTACCACACCCACCTTGCTCCCCGGACCTTGCTCCAACAGATTACCACCTTTTCTGTTCGTTACAGAACTTTTTGAATGGAAAAAGATTCAATTCGGAAGGACAGGTCAGACAGGCCGTCGAAAAGTTCTTCCAGTTCAAACCAACCACGTTTTACAAGGAAGGGATTAATAAAGTGCCACGAAGATGGGAGAAGATTATACGTAATAATGGAGAATACATAATAAATTAATATAATTTTGTTATTTAATGAGAGCAAAATAAATGTCTCATAAAGAAACGGAAGTTACTTATGACTCGACCTAATATTTGATCAACAGTTTCAAAAAGTGCAGCCCGACAACAAAACAAGGACAGGCTATCGCTTTTGTCCAATTTTCTCTTTTTTTTCTAGATGTGCTTTCGTTTCGTTTACCATCTGATCGCTGATTTTTATTAAATTTGCCTGAGAGGTAGACCTCGCAGGAATACTTAGGACGTATTTTTTTTGTCAGTTTCTTTCTGTATTAAGATGGTGAAAATATCTCCCTTTACAACGATATCTGCTGTTCGACAACTGAAAGATGACTAGGGAGTGACGAATTCTCTCATTTTCAACAGCCTATTCCCATCATTCCATTTTTGAAATTCTTCAACCTAGTGTCTTAAAGTAAATAATAAGACTATGTGTAGAGACTAGGTGTAGTGTTTACTTCAAGAGATTCGGTTTGAGAATTGCAAAAATGAAATTGTAAGAATGGGCGTTTGAAAACGCCATCTTTATCCATCCTTAGCTATCTTTCAGTTGTCGAACTATATCTATGTAATTTTCCGGACGCTACTAACAAGGGAACATCCCGAGGTGTAAATCACCGATTTTTATGAAATTTTAGTATGATATAGTCCTCGCTAAAATATTTGACCCGTATTTTTTTTTTATCGGCAACCGTCCACGTTAAATGGGTGAAAACCACCGTCAAAGTTGGGGTCCTGAAACTTCTTTATCGAATATCTTGAAAACTATTAGAGATACGAAAATTTCGTAGAGAGTGAAAATTAATGCTTTCGGATTTTGAATCTAATGGTATAATCATTTTTTAAAAAATCCATTTGTTTAAATAATATGCTAAAAAATACCACTTTTGTAATCATTTTGTCAGTTAAATTTCAATCAATTTTTTTATATATTTGTTTGTGAATACTATATATGGAAACACAAAATACGGATAAATTTAAAATTTGATATTTGTATTACAAAAAAAGTTATTGCATTTGCAATTTTTACGCTTGCGTACTTATCAAGTTATTCTTTCGTATATAAGTACATGTATGACTGCTCTGAAAGGTCAGATTTTATTGTCAGTCACCCATATTGCTTTTATATAAATTTAAAAAATGCGGTTGGTTAATTAATAATTTTTAATAATTATTGCAACAGTGATATTCGTTGTTATTGACATAACAAATATTTTCTACCACCACGAGCATTCTAAAGCAGCTATATATCAGTTAAAGCAGTTTATGTTTGAAAATTGTAAATATATAAAGCACACCTCCCCGGAATTGTTCCATTTTTTCAGGTCTGTCGGCTGTAGTCACATCAATACCATGTATGACTATCCCCAACTATAAATCACCAATTCTTATGAAACTATAGTAAAAGGTGGATTTTGTGTAAATATTTGACACCTAATTTGTTTTAACGGCAACTGTCCACCTTAAAGGGTTGAAAACTGCCCCCAAAGTTGGGGTAATGAAAACTATTTTATCGAACATCTCCGAAACTATTAGAGATACGAAAATTTCGTAAGGTCTGAAAATTAACGTATTTCGACCACGAATCCAATGGTATAAACATTTTTTTAAAAAACCCATTTGTTTAAAGAATATGATAAAAAATACTTTTTTTTCAACTTTGAGGGTGGTTTTCACCTCTTTAACGTGGACGGTTGCCGATCAAAAAAATACGGGCCAGATATTTTCGCGAGGACTATATCATACTAAAATTTCATAAAAATCGGTGATTCACACCTCGGGATGTTCCCCTGTAATATGTCAATGACCCTTGTTCGGTGTCAGGTACGCTAAAGGGCCCTCCTGGGGAGAAGATCATAAACACTTGCGCTGTCCTTCCTATTTAGTTCGGTCATCCGTCCTCCATGTTCAAAGTTCGTATAGTAAGGACATCTGATGGCTTTCTTTCCAAAAAGTCGGATACTTGGAAGCCTGACTTATTCAGCTAAAATTCAATCGCGAAGACAATATAAAGTTAATTTGCGTGAAATAAGTTCGTTTTTTACCCATGGTTTCTCTCAGACACCTTATCTACGTAACAAAACAAATGCGATTAGCCGATAAAAGAAGTTTGCTACCCTTTCACGAATGTCGCAGCGTTTTTTTTCACAAACCTCATCGATCCAACAGTGTAGAGCAACCCTGAAAGCTATGGCAATTACTGAAACACTGTGTACCCTATAGTATATTATATCATATATATATAATTATTATACAACGTGTATAATATATTCCACTTAATAAGAGATATTAACCCTTTGCACTCCGAGTAGTTTTTACTATGAACTACTCCAACTACCCCAGGATTATTTACAGAGTATAAATGCACATCTGTGAAAAATTGCTAATCTTACTCTGTCATTAAAAAATAAGCGTGTACGTTTTAAAATTATGTTTCACAACATGAAAAATATAACAATACACTAGATTTATTTCGACAATCGAATTATCAGCTCCTATTACAATGTCTCCCCTGTGGCGACAACGGAGTGCAAAGGATTAAAACCCCCAAAAATAAGATGAAAGGAAACTCTAACTCAGCATCTCAGATCGGATAAGATTAACATTAACTCCGTGTCGTTATGACAACAAAGAACCAAATTTCCCAAGTAATGTGCTAAAACCGCGTGTAGTACAGAATGTTTATTAAACGACACAATAAGCCGGACTACAAAACGACGAAGAAAAACGTATCGGGAGCGAGGATCGTAACGCGTCAGCAGATACGAGATAAGCAGAAAGGGAAAACGAGTAAAGGAAATGAAGGAAGCCTTGTGTTCGGCTGTATCTCGCGTAACGTTGCAACCAAATGCCATTAGAGCCCCTCGAAATTTCTTGTTCGAACGTGCACTACGATGTAATGGCAAAACGTTAACGGCGAGGTAACGTTAATTAACAATTTGAAAGACGCGGTATTGTCTGCGTTGTCGGCCGGGATGTTTGTATTACGAATTCGAAAGTGAAGCGGAAACTAACGGTAGCAGAGCCGGCCTGCGTTTATTCGCGTTGCAAAATAACGGTAACAAATAACTATTGGCAAATATCGCGCGACGTTTGCTGCCGGCGAGAAGAGAAACGGCGCATGGTGAACTTTTTAAATTAACTTTCGATATTCCAGATTGTTTTTGGTTTTAGTTTTCGCACGTGTTTCAAGGGAAGGTTAATGTTAACGATTGATTCGAAAATGGTGGAAGTAGATTTAGAAATTTTAACGTTCCATGGTATTACTGTGAGCCGGAAAAAAGAGTAGAATTGAAAGAGAGTGGATAATAGAAATTTGAAGTCGTATGAATGAGGGTAACTGATTGTATTTTATGATTGTTTCGCATTTTTCTTATTTTTTTCTCTAGTTTGAGTACAAATCACAAATGAAACGTCAGAAATACTTGAAATGTAAGAGTCTTAATTTGAAAATGGTCGTGATTTGAAAAATTTGACGTCCGATAATACTTCTGCGAGGGAGAAAAAGAGTAAAATTAATAGAGAGAGAATAATAGAAGTACGTAGTCGTATGAATAAGGGTAGATGATTGTATTTTATGATTGCTCTGCATTTTTCTTTTTTTTTCTGTATTTTGAGTACAGATCACAAATGAAACATCAGAAATACTTGAAAAGTAAGAGTCTGAATTTGAAAATTTTGACGTCCGATAATAGTTCTTCGCGTGAGAAAAATAATATAATACACAGAGAGAGAATAATGAAAGTACGTAGTCGTATGAATAAGGGTGGGTGATTGTACTTTGTGATTGTTTCATACCTTTGCATTTTTGTTATTTATTCTTGTATTTTAAATAGAGATAACGTACAAAACATTAACATATGGAGGGAGACAAGGTATATATATATTGTGGTGGAATGGGTTAGAAGTTCACCAGATAAAAGCAATATAAAAAATGTATTTATTACAGAAAATAGGAAATCAAAAGAAAAAGAGATTACATAAAGAAACACGCTCTCACTCTTGATGGTCGTATGCCAACTAACTTCCTTCGTCGCGTTTCATCTTCCATTCCCGTTTATTCTCTCATTCATCTGTTCAGCCACGCACAAACTCTCATATTCCCTTACACTCGCATTCCTTCATATTATTTTTGAAAAATGAAAGAAAGATGATTCGTTATTTTTTCCGCTGTTTTTCAACGTTAATAGTAAGCATATTTTGTGCAATTAATACAAAACGTAAAAAAAAGTGTAAACACGAGGAATGTTATTTATGAATCGTAGTGGGTTATCGAGGGGTTAATCGTGTTTAAATCGAAACGCGCTTTTGATACGAGTACGCGATCTTCCTCGCTTTCTCGATGAAATGCATGCTCTCTCTCTTTCTCTCTTCCTCTCTTTTTCCGCTCTCGTAACTTATGTGCTTTCCTTTTGCCTGAAATTTATCATTCGTATGCGAAACTTCAATTTCGAGAAGTTATGGCTCTTTGTAAGCACACAATTCTAATAACACATATTTTTGCGCGTACGATAATAAAAGATTCCAAAGCGAAATCTCGCGTATTTCACCAGCAGGAACGTCTAATAATAGATGGAGAAAAAGGTATTTCGGTTTATGACGTAACGTCGGGATGATGGAATGATAAAGTATAGTTATGTTAATGTTCTGGAGAAAGAGGAATTTTTTAAATGAATATATCGAGTCATTTTACAGGATAATTTGAAAGATACAGGAATTCAAGTATTTGTTGTATGTTCGTCAATGAGGAAGTCGATCGATTAGAATTAATGCTGGAACGTGGAAATAATTGATACGAACGTCATTAATGTTTGATAAGTGATATTATAAATCATGTGGGATATTTCTTAAGTGTTGACTAGTTAAAAACAAATTTGTGTATTCAATGATATCTCTGACTGTAAATACGAGATGTTTTTGTTGCTTTATGCTGAAATAACAGAGACATCCATTCTGCTAAATATATTAATATTGCAGAGGAAACTTGTGCGATAAGATCGATGAAAACAGCACTTAACCAATTAATTTAATCTGTGGAGAGATTAAAGAAATAGAAATATTTAAAAGGTGTGACATACAAATTAACTCCATCGTTTGTAACGAATTCCATTAATTCCCGTCGTCATTAACATTAGAAGTACCGGCAACTAATTGAGTACATTTAGTCCTAACAGATCAGTTGAAAAGGAATAAATTGATTGAATTAGTCGCTTACATATTGCAAGACGGTCATCAAATGTCAAAATAACTAGGTATACTTTAATGAAATTACGAAGCGATTTGTCATTAAGACCACTTCGGTTGAACAAACGTTATTATTTTCTCGAAATAATTCCCCCTCTGGAGTTTGAAATCTTTCTATTTTCATCTAGGTACCCTGAAATACAATTATTGCCATCATGAACACATTGACTGTCATGGGGGTCACCTGTGATTGGGGCTATCGAATTTAATGAAATTTCCTGTAAGTTTTAAATTGTGACATTTATAAATTTTTGAATATACTGGATATTTAAATATTTGGGCTGAAAAGATAAAGGTTGCTGTGTTTCTATCTATCAGTGTCTTTAAAGTTTTTGTTTTGTAAAAATGTGATTTTAACACTTATACCGATATTTTTTAAAATATTTTAACCACTTATGACCGGTCATTTGGCTGCAAATAATTCCCCGATACCGACAACACTTCGAATATTATAAATTCTCGTTCCTGAGTCCTTGAACTAGTAAACCACAATGATAAATAGCAATTTATTAATTACAGTGCCAACTAATTAATAAGTAAAAAAAAACAAAAGTATTGGTACCAAAAAGTCTATTAATAGGTCAGTAAAGTGTTAAAAGAAAAGTTTTCACGTCAGTAGAAATGATAAAACTAGCAAAATACCAGTAATATTCAACGTGTTAAGTAAAAACGGGTAACTGTTAATCCAATAGAGAATTTCACTTGCCATTTAAAAAATTAAAAAATCTTAACACTTACCGACCGGTATTTTTTTAACATACTACCCCATTCTGACCAATCACTTGGTCACAAATACTTCCTTGATACAGATATCTATTCCAAAAATTACAAATTCTCGTCACTGAGTCCTTAACAGAGTTAACCGCAATGATAAATGATAATTTATGTATTGGAGTGGCAACCAATTAATTAATTAAAAGTTCAAAGGCGTTGGGTCCGAAAAGCCTATTAATAAGCTTCCGGTCGGTAAAATGTTAATACTATAAGATGAATTAACCCATTCACTGCCAACTACGAGATATCTCGTCTTTGCACTATAAGTTGGAATTAATAAGTTGGCAATAACAGCCGAACGTGTGTAGCATTTTTGGAACAAAAATTTTCTTACTATCACTACAAGTGTTGAGATTATATTTTTGAATAATTATATAACTGTTTTAAAAACTTACCGTCATCTTCTCAAATTTTATCACGTAAGTTAATATTTGCTTAGTTTCTCTGGCAGTGAATGGGTTAAAGTATCTACGATTTTAACATTTTCCCAAAATTACAGAAACATAAAACTCCCCATTTTTAAAATTCCTCTTAGCACACGTCATGGCACATAAGTAATTACACAACGATCGATTCACGTCAGTCAGACGTCTTGTTCTTTACGTGGCACACGCAAATAGTAATTTCCAAAAAAGTATTTTATCGATAACCACGGAGCCCAACGGAGTTGTATCTCTATTAGCGAAACCGCGTCTCGGTGTACGTCAGCCCATAGCCATTAACATTTAATACCCGCATCGAATCGTCGGCAGATACGAACCACCGTAAATTCGTGACGTCGATCGATATGTCGTGCTGATACATTCGAGGGGAAGCTTTGAAATCATTTCTGTGGTTCCTCCACGACTTTCAGTTGATTTTGTTATACTCTCTTGCATATCTTTTTTTTATTGCTACGGTTACGTAGCATATTTTTGGTGGGCTTCGAATCATTCAGATTATTAAGTGTTACATGATACTTTAGAAAACATTTTTTTAGTGATGTTGGATGATTTGAATTCGGGTTAACACGTTCACGGATGTTTTCATAATGATGCAAAATGACATGAATGCTATAACATTCAAATTTTAAAGCTGATTTTTATTCATTTCATTTTATACAACTTCAAGTTTTTGAAATTAATATATTAGGTTGGTGCGTATGAAATGTCGGATTTTTAAGTGAATATATAAAACTGCATATCTTTTTTCAAAAACTGTTTATTTCATTAAAATATGATTCATTTGCTTCAATACACTTTTCCCAACGAGATTTTAATGCATAGATACCTGTTTTAAAGAAATTCTGATCTTTAGAATCAATAAAATCAGATATGGAATTCTTCAGACAATCTTCATTTTCATACTGCTTAGCCTGTAAAAACTGTTTTAAATGTTTAAAAAAATGAAGGTCGAATGACGAAAGATCCGGTGAATAAGGTGGGTGTTGCAAAATTTCATAATTTAATTCATTTAATTTCGAAATTGTTTTGTACGGCGTATGTGGCCGAGCGTTGGCGTGGACAAGTATTGGGCCATGCTGATTAGCAAGTGATGGGAGTATAATTTTCAATTTTTCATGCATTTCATCAATGTACTGTGGCAGTACTTTCCGGCTGTAATTGTTTCCTTTATTCGAAGGAAACAATAGCGAATTACTCCACTCACATTCTGCCAAACTGTTGTTAAAATTTTCCCTGGACGAAGTGATGGCTTTGGAATATGAGCACAAGCCTCATTCCTATTGAGCCGCCAAGAAAATCTTTTCCTATTGTCGTAAAGAACCCACTTTTCATCACAAATAATAATACAATCGAAAAATGGCATCTTTTGCAGCATTATTAACAAGTTTATAGTTATGTAAAAAATTACATGAACATCGACTGTATTTATGTCGGTATAAAATTCAAAACAACTAACAAAAGGGAACACTTTTGAGAAAATCTTTGCTGAAATGTGTCTGTAGCAATGAACAATACGACTATAAACGTGGTTATGTCAAAAGCAAAAGCATAATGAAAACAGAGAGGCAAACGTTCACACGTAAAGAAAGCCCGACATTTCATATGCACCAAGTTAATATAAATTGAAATTGATCATGGAAATTGACCGCAACGTTGTTTAAAAGAATTTTAAAGTCGTTGTGAGACAAATAAGAAAATTTGTCAGTATGTAATTACATTGTGCACGAACGCACAGATTTAACTTTTATTGATAGAGTGATTTTAATAATTTTATTGGCTATGAATTTCAGTGAATAATTAATTTTCACTGTTTTTAATCCATAAAGCGTAAATTGTTTTTCAATTCTGTTTTTTCCAAATATATAGTGGCAAGAAAAACAGTGGTAGGTTAATTAAAATTTTGCTGGATATAGACTACGTATTAAAGTATTCTACGTTTGTGTTTGTTAATGGAAAAAAATAATTACGTACAAATTTAATGAGTATTTATTGCCGTAAAAGATAAAATTGTGTTTAAAAATTTTCAGAAAGATAAATTAATTGCTTTACTTTCAAAACGAATATATTTTGAAATTTTCGGAGGAACAAGAAAACAGTAATCATTTCTGGGTAATTTCAAAATCGCGAAAGTGGTTCTTCGTGAATGCACATCGTCCAGAAACTCGCACACTCATTGCATGTCGTTCGAATCTCAGAATTTTCGAAAATGGGAGAAAGTGGGTCACAGATACAACGATATTTCGTAACCGTCAGTTCAGATTATTCCAATTTCCGAATTACCGAAACCATCGGTCGAATTAAGTCCTCGTTTAAGATCATTAAATAATTTGCATTTCAGAAACTAAATTTTACAACATTTTAATATCAGCATTTATAAGGTGGCCAAAATAATTAATTAATTAATTTTATATAAATTCCCCAAAATAGGAAAGCTCTACATTAAATATTCCACTTCTATCTTATAAAATATAAATTAGATAATTGATCATTTTTGAACTTTGTGATTCTTTTTTGTCTCCGGTACTGATTTAATATTATTGGAGACGACAAAAGAAAAATAAGGCATTGAAATATTGTAGTAGGCCTTGCTTCTGATGTATTAGGGGGCCAGAAAGTAATGTCGTTTCTCCAGATATTTTCCTCAAAAAACCAATTGATTTTTATCGCTATTGAAAATTTTTACGCTAGTTGACAAAAGGTTGTTCATAACGAGGGTGATTACATTATTCACTAAGAATAAAAACTTGTTACAAATTTATTTGCTTGAATATAGTATAAAAAAACGACACTATTTTCCGATCCTCCTTAATATTTTATTCCAACGAGCAATAATTCTTTTATTCCATGTTTCCTTATATTCTTCACCAAATGTACATATTTAAATACGTTTTTACATGATTAATATAGAAGTCCATACTTTATTTATCTTCTCATGTGAAGTACGATATACAGATTTCTACAAATATATCTGAACATAATAAATATAACACCGGTAATTCTATACTTACAATTAGTTAACACTAGATTTACGGACCTGAAATCTGTTACCCTGTAATATATGTATGTATTAAATAACAATTTTGAAAAAAGACGGATCAAGCAAAGATGATAATTCGTTAAGTCATTTTCATATAAAAAATACACGCGAATTATCTACTAAACTTCTTTTCTCTGAAAAATGCTTATTAAAAAAAATAGGAGCCCATCAATTTGATAGCTTCCGTCAATCTAATGTTAGAAATCGTATCGACTTATACAGCTAATACAACGATAAAGTAGAAATGTCGGAAATATAGTAAATATTCTATTTCCATCACATGAAAATTCAAAGCTTAAAAATTCTTAAAAAAATATTGTTTTCCATTCTTCTTTATTTCGTGATTTACATAAAAAAAGGTGTTTTATTGCATCTCCATATGAAGAAATCTTCTCGCGATGTAACGTCGGCTATTAATCACTCGGACATTTTAATGTCGTCCGATCGTTGGACACTCGAGACGTTTCATTAAGAAGGATGATTACGGTATGTTAAAAAAGAATCCGCTCTCATATTCCGGACGACCACGGAACTTCGTGGTATCCGTGAGAAGAAGGACAACGGGGGCATGTAGAAAATATTCTCTTAATTAGCCCATCCTTATGCACCTTTTCTATTAGCTCGCGGCGTTACAAGAGGGATCGAAGTTGTAAGTGAAAGTGAAAGGACGCTTAATTACATTGTAACGAGCAAAGTACACGACACGGATTACTTTACTTTGTCTTTGAGTTACAAGCTCGATATAGAACTTCGCGTTTTAAGAGTCATTAATTACGCTGCACTTGCGATACATTTTCTTGGAATCTTTGAGAGGGCGAGCCGGGTGAGAAAATAACTTTATCGGCTATCAAATGGGTCTCTACGTTAATGCTGTTCAATAGATGTTTGACGGAAGATTGAAAAACACTGGAAGATGAATAAGAAAATTTTTGCAATTTTTGAATAACTTAATTTCTTCTTCTTTTATTAAATAAATACATGATTAACCCTTTGCAGACGGAGACTTTTTTGAATATTGAGAAAGAATCATTTATTTGGCGATGAAAAAACACTTATTTATCGGAAAGTCAGATTGTTAATGTATAGAAGTTGAATTTTACAGTTTGTCTGATAATATTTCTACGTTGTATTGCAATTTTTCAACTCTAACTTTTTATAATCTAATTTTTTCTGGGACTGCATATATGCGCCGCCCATTACCCTCAAAGGGTGAACACCTACGGACCGGTCGTTGATTTTTCGTTTATGTTGACTCATGAATTAGTTTTTTTCTAAAGCTACGTTGTTGCACTTGATCTATCAATAATTGTGTGGTTTTAAGTAAGAAATAAAGCATTTTATCAGAAATTAATGTAGTTTATTAAAACAAATATAAAGATATCTTTCCTAATGAAGGGCCAAAACGGAAAGTGTAGTACTGGTCTCTAGGAACGAGCGTAGCGCTTAACGTACTAAATAAGTTTTTTTTAATACTGCTATTAAATAGAGGTTTGGACAAAAATTGAAACATATTGGAAAAAGGAGAACATGATTTTTGTGATTTTAAAGCAACTTATAATTAAATGTGAACTTTCTATTGCATTTATTTTTAATACATTTCTACAGATCTGCGTAAGAATATGATCAAATGGGCTTCTTTGTTACTCTTGTCAAATAGTTACTTGGATACAAATTGAAAATACTGAAAAATGGAAAAGAATGAATGGGAAAAAAATTTCTTTTCATTTTAATTTTTTCTTTTAGTTTCTCGTAATTTTTTTTGAAAGCTATTTTTCTACGGCGATGTAAATCCACCTTTTGTTCAAATCCAACATTTCTATCGCGTTAATTTGTCCTCAAATATTTTCAAAATTGTTGAGGCAAGAGGCCTTATCTACATATAGCAAAAAAAAATTCCATTCAGAATTAAACACGTATTCTTATTATTACGATTAAAACGCGTAGTAAAAAAGAGCTATAAGATAGAATACTACTCGTCAAATATTTAAATCTACATGACGCTTCATCAGAACAAAATTATAATATTTTACAATACGCGTTAATTCCCTCAGGTAGTTTCGGATTTTAAAAACTTCATTGAAATATCAGAAACATATTTTTCCCTCTTCGTTTCGCCAGGATAATGGAATTGTATTTCACGTAATAACACCGTTATTTTTTCGTAATGTATGTTGTTTCTTTTACAAATTTTTCGTTCGTCAAAATTTCATCGAAACATCATGAACATGCATTTTTTTCCCAGCTCTCTCGACCGATATAATAACAATGGAATTGCATTACGCGTTAATAATGCATTATTTTCTCGCTGATTCTGTCCGTTTGCTTAATCGTCGCCCATTCCTCGTATAATAAATCCATAAAGCAAACCGACAAGCAATGTACACAAATGGAACGATAATTATAAAACAAAATAATGATATTTTCTCTGGTTCTATTTTCCAGGAAGAATTATAATACATAATGAAGGCGGAACTTTTATTCTAGCAAAATTTTAACCACACCAAAGTGTCATCGTAATTTTTTGCGACTCTAGATCTTGCTAGACAGAACATAACTTTACGTGGTTCATTTTCTATCATCTTAATTTCGACTTTGAAAGATCAATTTTTCTTAACCCTTTGCGGTCCTATGTCGAGCAGTACTTGACATACATTTTCACTTGCTTTTATTTTCTGACAATTTAATACATTTTCCAATTTCACAATGATTTTGTAATATCACCTAAAATGTCCGTCAATCCTTACAGTTATCGATATCATTTTGAAAAATGGGTAACCAACGATAGGAAATATTGCAAAATTAATTTTATTTAGCTCGCTATCAAAATTAACGAAACAATTCAGACCGCAAAGGGGTTAATATATTTTAATCCTAACGATTTAAATTTAGGCGAAAACTGAACATTTTAGTCCAAATAATCACAAGTGTTAAATAATACCCCAAACAAATAAACATTAGAGCTACCAAGGGAGTCAAAATGACTTGTTCTGAATTTTTTTTAAATGTTTCTTAAATTTTTAGGGCTGCATCCGCCTTAATTTCATACATCTATCTTGTAAACCGTGGGAGATTAAATCGATTTAGTTTTTTGCACATTTCGTTCTCTTTCCTCGAAAGTATTTATCCAGTAGCTTTAAATATACTAAGTTAATAGTCGGTAATTCTAGTGTTAAAGGAAAATAAATTGAAGAAGTACTTTACCGTTCCGTACAACATATAATCATGATTACAGGAGTCTCATTTTTTACAAATTAACAAAATACATGGAAAAATGGAATAGTACATTCACATTATCCGATTACATGGTATCAGAATAACAATACTGTTCCTACTGAAACTGGATATGGTATTGAAGACTAGGATTCTCAATTAGTTCAAAGTTCAAATTTCTCCGAAATAATCAGCGATATATTGTATCAAATCCTCGGCGTTTCGGAATCCAACTAGAAACTATAGATCCAAAAATAAAATAGCCGCAGCAATAAAAACTGAAAGATACAAAAAAGCTCTATTGAGACACACTTGTCATTATTGGCAGAGTCGGTAACGTTTAGAAATTCATCTTCTAATATGAACTGCTCAAAACAGAAAATTAGGGTTTGAAAGAAATTTGATGGAACCAGTAGACGATTGCCTCTTTCCCTTTGTCGTTTCAGCTTGCAAGGCATAAGACATATTTTCTTAATGTGCACAGTATTTGGTCTCTCGCGTATTCCCTTATACTTATTAATATTTTCCATCTTATGGTAAAAATAAAAATCGCGTTACCAGTAGACAAATACTCAATAAGTATTGAAAACTGTCGAGATTCAATTTGGCAATGCAATGACGAACCTCTTCCTCTATGATCACTTTTGTGAACTGATTAGCAGCTCAGTTGTAAGTTTTTCCCCCTTAAAATAGAATTAGCAACATGAAAATAATTGTATGGTCTATCAAATGTATAATTATTGTTATCTCACTGCGATAAAATTGCTCTAAAATTATGTCGAGGTATCTTAAAAATTACCAAGCTGCATAATTAGCGCTATCGTCTCAAATTATATTTTCGTTAACAATAATTATATAATTTCCCCTTGGCGATTTTTAAAGAAAAACTGCTTTCTCAATTTCTCTAATAAAATGGCAAGAAAACCTTGATAGACCTAATATTAAGTATACAACAAATACAAAGAGGATTCCAATCGAATCCAATCAATCAAAAATCAGCCACCTCACATTACTTCCTACACAATAAAAGCCAAAGATCGCAACAATCAAAATCGTCATTGTCAAAAAGCAGAGACCTGCCTTACGTCTTCATTCAACTCCTGCACAATGCTCTCGTGCATTCGCCACTGAAAATTATTATCCTATCACCCGTATGACTCACACGAGCCACGATTAATCATTTCATATACGTCGATCTCGCTTTCACATTCTACGGTCCTCCATTTGGCTTTTTCATTCCGCGCCGGTGATCCGTCGTCGTCGTCCTGGCAAGGGACGATCGAACGAGCATTTTTCATGCTTTCTTTTTCTCTTATCGGATTACCTAACCCGAGGGGTTCGGTTTTCCTCGGTCGGAAATGACCACCTCGAAGAGGCTGGCCCATTCTCCACCCACGTAAGGGTACACGAATCCTCCGCCAACTGTTATACGAGAGAGTCAAATCACCGGCCAAACGTCTCTTTTACCTTTTTGAAGATGTGGCCTCGCACGTTCCGAAAGTAGGTACATATTATTGGCCCACCAAATGATGTCACTTGACAAGCAGTTTGCTCTGATTCGTCCGACGTTAGAGACATCCTTCGTCCTCGCGTATGTACTTTCGTTTCTAATGCGTGACTGGCTGAAAAAGCGCTTGACGACGAAATAAGTGTTTAGTTTTCGGTTGTCATTCGTCGAGCTCAGGTCTCAATGGCCGATATGACGGAAATAGGCGGTACGAGGGTAGTCTCCCTTTTCTTTGTACCTCGAGCCAAGTGACTTCATTTTGTTGGCGACTTATATTATGAGGTGTTGGAAAGAAGTCCTGCGGAAGAAGGTTGAGTAGAATAAGAGCTTGATTGGTTAAAGTGGAAGGAATACGATATTTTGCAAATGTAAAGATTGTTAACACAAGATCTTACAAGGTGGTCAAAATGACTTGCACTGAATTTTTTAAAAATGGTACTGAAATTTGTAGGGCATTATCCCATATCATCTTTTATGCCTATCTTGAAAAACGTGAGAGATTAAAACGATTTAGTTTCTTGCGCACTTCATTCCCTTTTTTCTAAATTATTTATCTAGTATTTTTAAATATACTGAGTTAATTATCGGTAGTTCTAGTGTAAAATCGAACTTCCACTTCCTTCCTACCTCTTTCTTTCGACGGTACTCTCTCTATTATTTTTGTGGATTAAAGAGAAAAGGAGAGATTTTTTTTCGAATGTAAACGTGACATTTGCTAAATATTTATGTAGACTTGTAGGGTTGCATAATTTAGGTATTAGGGCCTATGGTGGGTAAAAAGACAATGATTCAGAATCACGATCGGTAATATCAGTTTAAAATTTTTTTTCACTACTTTTTGGTAATTGATTTAAAATGATTGTTTACGCCTAAAACAGTAGGTTGTTGGCATAACGGTCGTATCAGTCAAAGCTTAAAAATTCAAAAGAAAAGAGATGTAATACTCTTGAACGCAGCAGTTGGAAATTCGATACTTTAAGTCCTGAGGACTATGAAACTTAAGAAAGTAAGGCCTCAGAGTTGCAATAAGTAGACCCGAATTTAAGTTCCCCTCACCTCTAGAAAATTTATTCTTCCTATGTGATTTGTATATAATAATTGCAGTGATTCAGAACCCTCCTAAAACAGTAGGTCTAAGACGAAGTAACAATAGCCGGGAGGATATGGTGTGACTGTAGGCTATTGAATCGACCAAGGTTTTTGCTCCCTTCATTTATTTCATTGAGGTATATTTATTTGGTAATATTTAATATGTTGAATTAATCGTCGGTAGATCTAGTGTTAATGAGGTCAAATTCAACTCCATAGTTGCCCCTGAAATATTTTTTCTAAATTATTGTTCATTACATCATAGCCTTGGTGGTTCGGAATCTACCTAAAGCAGTAGATCCCAGGCGAAATTCCCATAGTAATTAAAGCCAGGAACCTATGGTGGATATGAAGTTAAAACCTAGGTGATGGGCTGAAATGGGCTTTAACACGTTCACGACGGGGCCTGAATGTAGTGTTCCTACCATGGGGCGGTTGTGTTTTTCGTATTTTCTCCTATCCGGTAGCGTAGTCATCCAAAAAAGGCGTTGATTTGTCTGAACAAATGCAATTTTATTATAGCTGCTTAAGAAAAACAGTCCAATATAATATTATATTATATGATATAAAGATCTAAATGAATTTACCACTTACAGTAATTTGTTCTTTAAATGGGACAAACATGAAATGTACCACCGGTGGCTCAGCCCGCCCGATGGGACAGACAAAAATGTACCACCGGTGGTTCAGCCCGTCGTGAACGTGTTAAATTCTCCGTTATATCTGGGAATTTTTAAAAATATTATTGTTTAATACACCATGTCCTTGGTACTTTGCAATTCACCTGAAATAGTAACTCCTACGCGAAACGTCCATAACAGTTGAAGTTAAAAAGAGACTTCTCTTCAGCGGCATACAATATACAAGCGATTCGCCGTGACGAAGAGGCGCGGAACTTGAAAAACACCGATGGAAAACACGCTGCTGAAATTACGGATGCGTCACGCTTTAAACGATGCTATCGTGCATTGGTGAACGGACAACGTGGAATCGGAGATTATAAATAAACGGACGTTATTATTGATGAGATGCTAATTTTTCTCTTTGGGGAATGTTATTGATTATTATGATGATTATTATGTTATAGTATGTTATTGGAAATTTAGAGTGATGGTGAAAGAATTTGTACAGTAGCTGAGAGGAAATAATTAACTCTGTTTACGGCTTTGTTTTTATCATTATGATCTCACTGTACGTACAGATAATAAAATTGCGAATATGAGAACAGTGTACAGGATAGAAGTTCGGATTAAACGAATTGTACAGTAATAACAGTTTGAAAGTAGCTTAATGGCATAGTTTTGTATAAATATATTGATATACATCTAACTAGTTAAATTGACGGATTCTTACCTTTTTAAAAATTTTTCTCAAATAGATAGATATGTAGCAGAGCAAATATTTTATGCGTATCTCGTAATGTAGAAATTAATTAACTCATAATACTTTTTAACGCTTGATACACCTTTCTCCAAGGTACTTATTTCATATATTTAACACTAGGAATACCAAGCAAGTCAAAATAACTCGTTCCAAACTTTTTCCAAAAGTTCTCAAAATTTGTAGGACAGTCATAGAGCAGATATTCTACGTTGGCTTCATAAAATACAGATTATCGAATCCATCATTCTTTCCGCACTTAGATTTTTCTTTTTCCAAAGTACCTAATTAATATATTGAGATATAATAGATTTAAAGCCGGTCTAGTGTTAACACTAGAACTACCAAACCAGTCAAAATGACTGGTACACAATTTTTTCAAAAAATTCTCCAAGTTTATATAAGAGTTATAGAATAAATATTCTACGTCTATATCAATAAACATTAATCACCCAATCGATCAAATCTTTCGCGGCTCGATCCCCCCTTTTTCAGAGTACTTATTTAATTTATTAAAATATGTTAGATTTGAGGCCGGTAGTTCTAGTGTTAAACCTACCAGATTTAGCGGCCGTAGATACAGTGTTGATGCAAAATTTTTGCGGCAGATAATTTTTCTTAGTGTGAATGAAAATACAAACATTAACACTAGAGCTATTGGAGTTACATCTATTATATTTAAATATATTAAATACGTAGTTTGAAACTATGAGAATTAAAGATCGATTCGCTAATTTATGTTTTGTAGGATGGATGTGGAATTTCTGGTCTGTGACTGTCCTATGAACTTGAAGAATTTTTGGAAAATATTAAAAACCAGTCATTTTGACTTGCTTGGTGATTCTAGTGTTAAAATATGTGCAAAGAGAATTTTCTACAATTTTTCTGACACATACGTCAGGCGAAAAGGGCAGAATAGAATGGAATTGTATAAATTTAATATGTTCTAGGACAACTTAGCGTATTGAATTTTTATGTTATTTAAAGAAATTTTCACATCCATCTAATTTCGTTCTTTGTTCTAAAGAAATATTAAACAAATATTTAAGTGACCGATTAAATATAAAAGTCACAATATTTTAAAATTTATTTTGTAATAAAAATAAAATTGTGCACGGGATAAATGGAATAACGGAAATGTTGCGAATATTTGACGAAAATCCAAAAAACTTTACGGTCGAAGTCGCAAATGGGTAAGTGGGACACCGAGGTATTGATGTAACGGTCAATATTATCGAGTCGTTTCGTTTATACCGCTTCTTCTGAAACACCCTGTACAGTATATTACATTTCAAGGAAATTAGTTTCTCCTTCCAGATCATCTGGTGGAACTGAATCAACCCTTGAATTCTGCAAATAGCTATAAGTATATCATCGATTTCGGAAATGAGAGCACAATAATTTACAACCGTTTCAAAGTTATATATAAATTCGAAGAAATACGAAAAATGGTCTTATTTTACAGTGACAAATTTATTCTTTCACTGAGAAAAGCGCATTTATTTCTAAAAACGACCATCCATGTCCTTCAGCTCTCTGAAATTCACTGAGTCTGTAAACCAACGCCCCGCACGTGTTTTTATCCTGGAAATGCTACTATTTTTCACTGACCTGTTGTAATATTTAAATGAAAAAATTACGGAGGTCTTCAGTAAAATATTTAGAAAATTAAATCTACGTGTTTCTTAAAACGACACTTTTAACATCTACCCATATTCCATTATGCATCTCATTTTCCAAGCTATTACAAAGAGTAAAAGGTTGTCAAGAACATTCGCACCTTTCAACTCCCCGCAATTCACTAAGACTTTAAACCAATACGTTGTATGCCTTTTTATTCTGCAAATTCGACTATTTGTCAACGAGACACGTTGCAATTTTGAAATGCAGAATTTCAACAAATTTTTCACTAGTACAGTTACAAAATTAAATATTTGCATTGTTCAAACGTCGCTTTTAATATTTACCAGCAATTTTACCAAGATTTCCAGTGTTATTAAAAACATTTTATTTTATTTACTTTATTTTCTAAGCTATTACAGAGAAGTAAAGATCAGTAAATCTATTTTCACCCTTTATTCCTCTACAGTTCACTACGATTTCAACTCAATGCCTCGTATATATTTTTATTCCGTAAAGTTCAGTCTTCTGTACCATAATACGTTGGACTTACAAACTAAAAAATTGCACAAACTCTTGTAATAAAGTATCAACAAAAGTAAATTCACCTGCTACTTCAGAAACCACTTTCAGTATCCATTAACATCACTAGAACTACCAAGCAAGTCAAAATAACTTCTTCCCAATTTTTACAAATAATTCCCAAAGTAAATAGAAACGTCATAGTGCAAATATTCTACATTGATCGTATAAAACACAAATTACCGAATCGATCGTCTTCTCTACCTTTTAATTTTTCTTTTTCCAACGTGCTTATTTAACATATTGAAATATAACAGATTTAACGATAGCAGGTCTAGTGATACCAAATTGTCTACCTGATTTTCCACTCTGTTGCAGAAAATTACATGTTACTCTGTTGCATACTTTTCCACGCTTTGTAGTTTACTAGAACATTAATCCAAAACACCATATAAGCCGTAATTTCTTAATATAACACAGGTCCATTTTTTTACAAAAGCGAAATTACTTTAATTTTAGCTAAACATAGCCATCTTTTCGCATTTTAGATATCAAAGTAAATACAGACATCCCTCGAATAATACGGCTAATTGGTTCCATGTTATTCGAAATCGTGTTATTCGATACTACTAATTCATACAATTTTGGAGATAACGTTCCGTGCTATTCAAAACCGTGCAATTCGAAACTCGAGATCCATACAAATTTGTACATTTGGTTCCAAAGATTAATGAAGAAAACGTTGAAAATAAGAACAAAATTTTGTATATTTAGTTGTAAATTTTCAGTTGTTAATTTCAGTTCTTTGTAAGCCGACGATGTGTATATATACATATGTACTGTGTGATCGATTTAATTTTTAAGAGTAATTCTCGCGGCTTCGTGTAATTGGAACTCCGTGTTATTCGAAGTTTGTCGCAATTTTTAACCGTGCTGTTTGCGACTTCGTGCAATTCAAGTACCGTGTTATTCGAGGGATGCCAGTAGATCGATTTATCCTCACGATTTTTCCCAAAAAGGTTCAACTATTGCATCTAACAGCCCGAAAACTTTTCTACAAACTCTCAAATATCTCATCATAAAAGGAAAAAGACTTGTACCACTTTGAAATATAACGACTCATACGTCATTTTACTCTCAAAATGTCATAATTCCTCACCAAGATTCCATACAATTCCAAGCTAAAACATCTTAAAAGGTTCTAGAGTAAATCACTTATAAAATGACATTCTCCCGTTACTTCAATTTCTATAATATAAATACCATTACCTCTCTCAATTTCCAACCTATTACATCCATTTAAAATTACTCGATCTCTCATGAAAATCAGTAACACACACGTTGTTCACTGTGTGATCATTTATAAAAGGATAAGAAACACATCTATACTCCATACATATTCGCATGTCTTTCGTGTCTCTCAAAGAGCATCGTTCTTAGCTCTCCAGCTTCTCGTGAGGAAAGGGTTAAAACGAATCCGGATGGAATTTAAACGAAACATGTAAAAGCATTTACGACTCTGGTCCTGACGCAAAATCGTGTCTGGATGGGCGTCGGCTCCGCATTGTCGTAAGCCATATCATTGCCCGTGTGGATCGCCCCGCCATTTTCGTGGCTGATTGATGGTCGTCCTAATGACTCCTCTTGCAAATCGTCGTGGAAATCGTCTGCCCGGTTGGCTCATTGGGGAAAAGCAATATGCAGTATTGCCAGCGGCGTCAGGGGCGTAGATATTCCGACGTGTGGTTTTGCTACGATGTACCGGGTGGTCGGGTAGAAAAAGAGCAGGATTAAGTATTTTTGCTGCGATGGATTTACTTGAGAATGAACTGTCATTGTAACGTAGCAATTCGTGGATGTGTACAATTTCTTTCTTTTTCTTTTACATTTTTTTTACTATAACTATTGGGCTGGCACGAAAGTAAGTTTGGTTTTGTAGGGTGGAATGGATAACAATTTTTTTTAACGCTTGATTTACGGAGCCAATTTGCCTTATTCAAAATTTGATTA
Source organism: Cerceris rybyensis (assembly GCA_910591515.1). Classification (NCBI taxonomy): domain Eukaryota; kingdom Metazoa; phylum Arthropoda; class Insecta; order Hymenoptera; family Crabronidae; genus Cerceris; species Cerceris rybyensis. The sequence goes on from OU342795.1 coordinate 14,956,123, forward strand.
CTATATTGTTACGAATTATCGTAACGAAATTGTCTCCCCTATATTTCATATCGATTACGAGAATGTTAACAACGAATTGCAAATGTTTAGATATTGATTTAATATTAAGAATAGAGTTGTCTTTGTGCAAGAAGTTTGGATTCATTAAATTAGAGACATTATTTTATAATATCTGTGTTATTTAATTATGAAGCGCCGTTACAATATATATAATATATTGGTTAGTTAAGTTTTGAATAATAAATCTTTTATTTAAATTGATTAGGAACTACTTTCTTTGCAAAAAATTTCAATTTCTTATGAGTCAAAGTGATTTACTTCAGAAAAATAGATATATAATCGACATCCGTAAATGTAGTGTTAACAAAGAATATTTTTCGATGACTTTTGTTCGACGACCCTTTGCCGTCTCTTTGACAAATTCATGATTCCAGTTTTATAGAAATTATGGCTCAGAGTAGCAAAAAACTGAGCTAAGTACGGTTTTAGGCTGTTTAGCTGTGTACTAGTGAAAGTTTTACCATTCAGAAAGTTTTGCAAACTTCAAAATAAATGGTAATCTGATGGTGCGAGATCAGGGCTGTATGGGGGCTGTGATATCTCTTCCCAACCTTTGCGAAAAATACAAAAGTAAAATACATGAGAAATGTTCGCCTTTACACTCCATATTAAAATTTGCCCTTTACAAATAATTACAAGCAAAGTAAAGGACAATATTTTTCTGACAATGAGCCAAGTTAAAAGTGAAAACTTTCGATTGTCAGAAGAAAAAATCGTAGCATTGGTAGAAGTCGTTCAGCTATCTCTCAGCGAAAAACTAAAATTACTTTCTTGCCAAACCAATACTATTGTTATTTGGCCTAGGATGGAAAGGTGTCTGTAGTCAGCTAAAGTCTTTCTTCGTTTTTGTTAGTATTTCTTCGACTTTACCGTATGATATGTTCGATAATAATTTCGAAAAAATTGCATCATTGAAACTGTGCTCATCAAAAATAGTCAGTTCTAAACGGAAGAACCATAGTGCTTGGATGTGAACAATACAAAAAAAAAGAAAGAAAGATTTTGGGTGACTATAATCACCTGTAGTACCTAGCAAGCGTCACCTAAAACAGTGGATTCTAGGTGAAAGACAATACCAATTAAAACCGAACAATACAAAAGAAACAAAGATGGACTTTAGATAACTGTAGTTATTGTTAGTACCTAGCGATTGTGAGACTATGAGAGACTATAATCATCCTTATTACTGAAATTAAAAATTCGTGTCTGAATTTTTTAACTCTTTAATATTTAATGCCTTACTTGCTTATTTTTATAATTATTGTTACGCTGTTCCAATTATTCTAATGTTTTTTATTAGACTTTAAGTACCATGATTTAATTTGTTATAGTTTGAAGTCTATATGAAAATGTAGACTGTAATTTCAATTAAAGAGTAGATTATGTATCTCGGAGGACACGTAGGCAAAAATAAAGTGTATCTTTATACCTGGATCACTATGCAATCCTGCAAATTTGCATTTAAATTAGTCGTTATTCGCGAGCCAGCAACGTTAAACAGAGCAATGCTTCAAAAAATCTAATTTAATTAATTTTCCAGAGTATTGAATCGGGAGAATAGACACTTTTCTGTCTTCCACGTGAAAACAGAAAAATGACATTTTCACAATGTAAAAATCAACAGATTCGTCTACGACGCTTTTACACTTCGCGTAATTTTCGTTCCAATGGAAATTGTAGAATTTTACCCATTGCCTCGTGCGTCCGAATTCAAAATTACCAGTAATTTGTCTTCCTTTTAAATTATTCCCGCGTTTGTTTTCCCTTTTTTTCGCACCATAGAGAAACTTTTAAAACATTCTCCAGCGTTTCATCCGCGTCGAGGAGGAAGAAAAATCTTTTGAATTTAACATCACCCGACTTGTTCGCAAGGGCTTTTCAATTTTTCACACAATATTTTATGCGTTTCTGTACGAAACATTGGAATAATCTTTGCCGCTGCATTTCAACTGTAGAAAATGAAAGAAAGAACTATTCGATCGTCGAGCTGCTGCGTTTCATGTAGAAACGCTTTCTTCTTCGAGACTATTGTGCGGTTAATATGAATTTTTGAAATTCCACAAATACATATATATATATGCACGGCCAACTCCTCTCTCTTAGATTAGAAACGAAAAACAACATTGATCCATCCAATGGGTTCGGAAGCTCCGTTAAAAAGATCGAGCGTTGTTCCTCCTGGCATTATATTTAAACAGCTCCGATTCAAACGGTGGCCTGATTCAATTTGGATCCTATAAATACTATTTCTTTGCACCCCATCACGCGAGTGCCACTGTTCTCATTGCAGCGAACTAAAAAATAGTAGAAATATTTTTGATGAAGTCATACTTCCACTTTCCGTCAATCGCCTGTAATTTATTTGGTGTATCTCTACGCCTCCATTACCATTTTCACCATGGCAGAGTCATCTGTGTCTTATCAAACTTTTTATGGCTTTGATGGTTTAGATTTGTTCCAAATATCGGACAAAATCGAAATGTTAGCAATTAAGTGCTTAAATGTGCCATTACAATGTTTATTGCACTAAGTTGATGAACTTTATTGACTTTAATTATCAAAATGTCGAAATTTGAAATTTATTTTTGGATAATTCTATTAAAATGTTCTACTAAAATGTTTATTGTATTAAGTCGATAAACTTTATTGTCTTTAATTATTAAAATATCGAAATTTGAAATTTATTTTTGGATAATTCTAGTAAAATGTTCTATTAAAATGTTTATTGTATTAAGTCGATGAACTTTATTGACTTTAATTATCAAAATATCGAAGTTTGAGATTTATTTTTTGATAATTCTATTAAAATGTAAATACTCATTTGATCGAAATATTCGTAAAACACATTCTATGCTGAAAGCTATGGAATGTGTTAATAGTTGCACAGTTTTGATCGAGTAGATTCTAAAAGAATTTTAGCTGTGTATTCAGTGTGTCTGTTGGGCTACATTCTAGGATGTTCAATTATTTGAAGTACATAGTTCTTAACTCTATGAACAGGTTCTATATAATTTCATTTATGTGCATTTGAAGTGCCTATTGGATTACATTTGAATAATTCTGTATCTTAGGACTTCGCTTTATTATAATAAATCACTAATATTCGAAATGCTAAGTATTGGAGTATTACACACAGATTAACTTGGATATTTATTGATTGTAATTCACATATGGAAATATTTGTAAATACTACAAGTGTCTGAATTCTTTCATCATATTATTAAATCACTCAGTTTACTTTTAGTACACTCCCTATAATTATGGTATATGTGCAAGTATAATATTAGAAACATGTCAGGCATTTAGTTAATGAAACCTAGTAAAACCTGTCGTAATCATACTCAAATTAATTTACACATGTAAACCGGCTGTCTAAACCGGAAATAAAAAGACACGCCCCAAACGTAGCATTAATTCGATCGATGCATCGAATATTCAAGCAAAAAGCTAACATGGAGTAAGAAAAGTCTGTAACATCGAACTCCATATTAGTAATGGGAATAGAGCTTTCGTGGTCGAAATGGCTGCTTCAATTTCGTATCCCCTTGTCGTCGTCTCTAGGGGATTTTTCCTACCCCTGTACATCGCGTTCTAGGTGGTGCAAACCCCAAATGAAACTATCCTCTTCGAAATTATACAGTATTCTACTGAGCACCAAAAAACGGAATTTTTTATTTATTCTTTGTTTCTTAAATGGTGGATTGTGTTATCGTATTTAGAAAATTTCTCCTTTGTCGGAGGTAGTCGGCACGAATAACATGTTAATTGGTGACATTTGTTTGTACTTTAGTAATATTTTCACTTGATGTTTTCACCAAACACCCACGTGATTCCAAATGTAGGATTAAAGATCCTCGACAATCTAATCCTAGCAGGTAAAGAATAACGTTGAAAAGAAAGATTGTTGAAATTATGAAACACCAAGTACTGAATTCTTGTACTTTCAAATAATAATTGTAAGTTTCAATCCTCGCGGTCTTCGTCCTAGGAAATATCTCTCCGTAATATACACGTTACAACTTCAGTGTTTTGAAATCCATTTAAAGTCATAGCTACTCATCAAAATGATCGTAATAATCGAAACGAAAAGTGTAAAAACAGCAAGCAACAACGTAAACGATTTCATTGTAAGTTGTTAATGGAAACGTGGAGGACGCATTTATACACCGAGCGGGCGAAATAAATTTTCATAGCCGTGGCAACTCTGCGGTAGACTGTAAATTGTAGCCAAGGCCACGTCGAGAACATTTTCTGTGCCGAAGGCACTGTGCATGGAACCGTAGCTGGATTCTTCTCTGCTTCTTCTTTCTTTCGATGTCGGACAATAAGGTATAACGTTGTTCGACCCTGAAAACGTACGAAAATGCTCCTCAACCCTGCGACTATGAAAGACGTATATATACGATGTCAAAGAATGATCAATACATGCGAAAGACGTATAAGTACGCTTTTAAAGAATGATCAATGCGTACGAAAGGACTTCGCATACGTCCGCGAAGAATGATTAATGCATGCGAAAGCGTATATATTCGCTGTCACAGAAATGATCAACACATGCAAAATGCATGTATATATACGCTTTCGAAGAATGATGAATATATACCTATGAAAGGAGTGCATATGCGTCGTCGAAGTATGCTTAATGCATGCGAAAGATGTATATATTTGGTGTCACAGAAATGATCAACACATGCAAAAAGAATATACATATATATGCTTACGAAGAGTGATGAATATATACGAAAGAAGTACATATACGTTCTCGAAGAATGATCAATGTATGCGAAAGAAGTACATATACGTTCTCGAAGAATGATTAATGCATACGGAAGGCGTACATGTACGCTCTCGAGGAATGATCAATATCTATGAAAATCGTATATACACGCCCTTTTTCCGAAGAATGGTTAATGCATACGGAAGGCGTATATGTACGCTCTCCAGGAATGATCAGTATCTATGAAAATCTTATATACACGCCCTGCCCTCGAAGAATGATCATTGCATGAGAGAAGCGTGTATATTCGCTGTCAAACGAATGATCAATACATGCGACAAGCGTATAAATACGCTCTTGGAGAATAATCAATACTCTCCAAAGGCGTATATATATGATCACAAAATTTGTCTTACTGTGAAAATACTACATAATATGTTAGTAGGTGTTCTTTTTATTTAATCACATTTAGTTTGCAAATAATTATAGTGCACATCGATGCGCAACAAAATCTTTGCAAACATTAACTCGTTTGCTATCAGGATTCAAGAATAATATCTTGTACCACAGATTAGGGTGTTTTTTTATTAGAATATGTCCTTAATTTACATAATTTCGGGGACCGAAGAATGTAATTATGTAAAGATCAAGCATATCCTACTTCTATTTTATTCTTTTTAATTTAATGCTATCGTCCATTTGTAAATATCTTGTAACACGTTATGCGACACTGAGAAAGAGCACGCATTGCTTATATGTACGTGATAGTCAGCAGACACAGAGGCATCGAAACGTCGTATATATGCGACGGTGTTCGGCATATGTTAATTGAGAGCGATAGGGGATTATAATTCGAATTATAGAAGACTAAGCAAAATCACCATAACCCGAACCAAAATATACAAAAAAAGCGCAGTCATTCGACTAAGCTCAAACTCAAAAACACTTTTCCAAAGAATTTTAATACTTCTCTATAATTCCTCTACTACCTTACTCCCCATTTATTCCAATTTACTTCCCTGTCGAAAGACGAAAAGAAAACGACGAGATACCCTGAATTTCGTGGCGGCCTTGTAACTCAAACAAAACAATGGACGAAAGTTGGCTTTCGTTCGTCGAATCGTGTTACGTGTTAAAGCTTAATCGTGACGAACGACTTGGAAGCACTCGGAATTTCAGCGGTATTTTATCAGGTTGTGTAGGTCGATCGTGGTAGCACGGCGGCGGTGGCTTTATGAGAAAAAGAAGGTTCGACACGGCAGGAAGGTTACGGTGGATAGGGGCGTAGTCACGAAAATTGAACTTTCGTAGAATGTTTTTCATCTCCCGACTTCGATATGGATTTTCAGCGAAACGTACGTTCTCGTCGACTCGTTTCAGGATATTGTGTAATTTAAAAAGGAGAAGGAAAAAAGAAGAGAAAAACAGGGGTGTGGAGAGAGAGGATAAGAAGCATAGACACAGGATAAATCATGATAGAGAAATGTACGAGAAAGAGTATCACAATACACGTAGTCGTTTAGAATGTCTTCGTTTCAGAGACACGAGGAATTATGCGTTTCTTCAGCGAAGCATGTCGCGGACGCTGATAAATTTTCAAGAAAACCCTGCTCCCTTTTATGTGCTATGTATTTTCATTGCAACGCCTCAATCGTTGATGCACCAACACCTTTTTACGGTCGAAATCGCTTTCACGGAAAAGTTTCCATGGCTTTGCAAACATTAGGCTGGTTGTTGTTTTCTTTTGTCTTTCGCAATAATTGATACGTGGGAGGAAGACCGATGGAATAACACGAAGCGAAAAGGGAAAAGTGTACGACTCGAATTTCTGCCTACTCTTTGTTTCATTCCTTCTTTAAGGAACGAGGAAGTTGATTGTACAAATTCACGAAACAGCAGATGCGTAAAAATTATCGAATAATATTTGAGAAGAAGTGAATCAACGAAAATTAAAAGTCTAGAAACGTTAGGTGACATAGATGGTTCGGGGGATTTTTGTTAATGCGAAATATTTTGCTTAGTTAATACTTCTGGATATAGTGCAGCTTTCCAGCTTCGTTACGTTTCTTTTTCAAAATTTGGAAATACATTCGAAGATTGGCTAAAGATTTTGGAAAATCGTATTAGGAGTTATTAATAAGGTAATGTTCTATATGAGCATGTATCTGTATTCTTTTGACTGCTTCTTCCTTACGAAAGGACGACGTTCATTGTAAAAATTTAAAAAACTGCAGTCGCGCAAAAATCAATGAATTATATTTGAGGAAAATTGGACACTGCAGCAATCTTCGAACCAGGAAATATTTTCAAAGCTTGACCAATGATTTTTCTCAGAATTTTCCTTCATTCTATTACATAGAATTGAGAAATCTTCCAATTCTCCAATACGCTCGTCAAAAATAATTTCACAAAACATCCACGGTTGAAATTTTATCCATTTTCCCTGTAAGCTTTAATTAATGTCAATTGCAACCTATTACACAATATTTCACTGAAAGTAAATCCAGTTTCGACATACATAAAAAGTAATCAAATATGATATGCTCCATTTATTTTGAAACTGCCATAATTCACTTTACCGTAATGAAAAATGGTGATTCTTCAATGATTACATAAAATTAATTGCATTGAGAAAAATTCAAAGTATTAATGATATGAAGTACAAATAAATCTTCTTAGAAAATGGCATCAATATTTTTAAATACAGGCTGCCCTCGACTTTCGCACAATTCGCTATTTCACACGATTTTAAAAATTAAATTTTTTGACACTGACTGTCATGGGGGTTACCAGTAACCGGCGCTATTGAATTATAAGTAACTTTGAAATTGGAATTGTAATATTTATGAATTCGTGGACATACAGAATATTTTGATATCGACATTAAAAAGATAAAGGTCTACCTGTCTGTATCTATAAAGTTTTTGCTTTGTAAAGATCTGAATTTCATAGAAAAAGTTTCACTTCAGTCGAAATGATGAAACTAGGAACATAGCGCTGGCTTTAAACGTATTAAAGATATTTGTCGCTATTTCAAAAAATATTTGCTTCCATGCAAATACTGCCAAGGAATGCTGTAGCTCACGCTCACATACACATTACTTATTAGAGGTTTTCTAACATTGTAATATTGTTTCTAATATTACCTACTAGACATCAGATAATCTCAAGTTTACAAAGAAAACACATTAACATACAATTTTTAATATGTTAATTTTATGTTATTTTATATTGTTTCCTTTATTATATTAATGTATCCCTCTACTTTCTAACATTCAGTATTCGCACACATTTTCAGGAACCAATTATGAAAGTCGAGGACCGCCAGTAAATTTAAACACAAACCCTTAAATATTTCAATTTAAAAAGAAAGGGATTCATACTACTAGAAACAAAGACTAGATGAAATTTCACCCGAAGGGCATAAGGGTTAAATTTAACCGAGTGATTTTCAACTACATTGTATAGATATAGTCTAAATATTAAGCCAAGTTACAGAAATCCCACGTAGTACAAAGTCCTTTTGCACATTAGAAATCTATATAAGCGCAACTACCCCCCTTGCTCCGTTCTCGGGGAAGGAGGAAGCTGATTGTAAAAAATTACGAAACGGCAGTCGCGTAAAGATTAACGAATGACATCCGAGAAGAACTGGTCGTGCACCGTAGAAGCCTCCATGAAAATAAAACCAGTTCGACGAACCGCCGCCGGTATTGTACAGGGTTGCTCCAGCAGATTTCAGTTTAACGACCCATGGCGCCGCTTACGTGGCCATCCTCTACTTTGTACCTTGTCTGGAATACCTATGTGCACTGTGCTTCGCCGTGCAATTGGTGTCATTCTCAGAGACATCGACGATGCTCCCTTTGTCCCCGATGAGCGCGAGCTGCTCTATACCCCCGGAGGATATAACTAGAGACGGGACACTGAGTACGTTCGAATTGTATCGAAACCTGACTCTGTAAGTTCCAACTGTGTATGAGGACTTGGGAAAATAATGGTGTATTTCTGACCGTGTTAGAGCTCCTATAGAACACTTCGATGCCTAATGGAAATAGTATTTGGAGCTTGAAAATGTGAAAGGACAGGAAAGGATTTTCGAATGTAATAGCCAAGTATTTTTAGGATTGTTAGAGTTTCGTGAGAGGATTGTGATTTGTAATGATACTGCTTGAAATTTCAAAATATAATTGAGAGTTTTTGGAAAGTGTAACAGAATTCCTGGGCGTATTAAATTCTTCTATGGAGAATGTAATTTGTAATCGGACTCTTTTATTTGGAGTCCGGAAACGTAAAGTGGCGGGGTAGGATTTTGTTTTATAATAGCCAAGTACTTTTAGGATTGTTAGAGTTTCGTGAGAGGATTGTGATTTGTAATGAAACTGCTTGAAATTTCAAAATATAATTGAGAGTTTTTGGAAAGTGTAACAGAATTTCTGGGCGTATTAAATTCGTCTATGGAGAATGTAATTTGTAATCGGACTCTTTTATTTGGAGTCCGGAAACGTAAAGTGGCGGGGTAGGATTTTGTTTTATAATAGCCAAGTACTTTTAGGATTGTTAGAGTTTCGTGAGAGGATTGTGATTTGTAATGATACTGCTTGAAATTTCAAAATATAATTGAGAGTTTTTGGAAAGTGTAACAGAATTTCTGGGCGTATTAAATTCTTCTATGGACAAAGTAATTTGTAATCAAACTTTTTATTTGGAGTTCGGAAACGTAAAGTGGCGGGGTAGGATTTTGTATTATAATAGCTTTTTGTATTATAATAACTTTTGGGGATTGTTAGTGTTTTGTGAGAGGACTATAATTTGCAATGCGACTGTTTGGAATTAGAAAATATAATTGTGAACTTTGGAAGTTGTAACGGTTGGTATTAAATTCTTTCAGGAGTATACTGATCTGTAATTGAATTGTTTTAAGCTTTAATTATAGCTAGAGCATATGAGAAGGTTTTCGGACATTGTAGTAATGGTTTTCGGTTTATTAAAGTTCAGTATGAACATAATCTTATGCATATATAATACCGTTTCAAATTTTAAAAATGTGATCAAAGTTATGGATAAAATATTTAATCATAATGACAGTTGTCCTGTATTCTTTAGAATTTAGTATGAATATTGCAATGCATAAAAGTGTTATTTTAAAAGTAAAAAGTACAGCACTACTCTTAAATATGTTACATTTGTTGATTTGTTTGTTGTTATTCTGCATATGTTACATGCAGTATTTTAATAGATGAATACTATAATAGATGAACACTATTCTAATAAAAAAATGTGGTCGCGGTATGTTCGGACTTTTGTTAAAATCATAATACTTCTGAATATATAATATTAAGATACTACAAGCCATTCCAATAATGTAAAAAATAGTCACAGCTTCCGCAGCAACTTAAAAAAAACGTAGCAATTCCCTGAAATAAATCATTTTTTTTAAACTTCGAACATAATTAATAGCAATAAAATAACCATAAAACAAATCACAATAATTACACCCCTACCTCAATCACAAATACTACAAATCAACACCAAAGCTGAATCTAATAAAAAACGGTTCTATGTACAATACCACAGGAGACAAAATCCTACTACATATTTCAATGGCGAACACCATCACGAATCGCGAATACCATCGTAAATCCACCAAGTGGTTCGCGTTGCGTCAGTAAATCGTTGAAAGAAAACAGACGACAGCTGTTGGCCTGCTGAAAGAAAATTCGCAGCGCGATGAGAGGCTCGCACTTAACCCTTTCCAGAGAGGCGAAGTGTGCGAGAGAAAAAAAAATGAGAGCGCCACTGGAGAGCACTTATTTACGGTATTTTGATTAAATGTGTTTTAGGAGGAAATTTATTTGGCGGCCGTGTTACGTTACTCGTTTTAACGTTCTCCATGGGAATTGCCCGTAGCCGTGTGCGTATGGACTTTTTGAATTTTAAATGAGTCGGTCATTTATTGTTGCTAATGATGCTAATATAGTGATTGATACTCTCTCAACCGGAATGCGGAAGGCGGGAGATGTTTCTTCGGTAATTCTTGCGAGAGCTGGTATTTTGTCAGAATGTTCGGTAATAATACGTCATGAGACGTTTTACCGCGAAGTTTTTGTGGAATTTCTGTGAAATTAATTTTGATGGTCTTTGACGTCGGAACTTCTATTTTTGTTTGATTATAGCGGCGACTGTAGACGGTCAAAGGTGCTCAGACTGAATACATGAAATTGTTATGTTTCAAAGTCGACATTTTTTATTTCTGCAGATGATTATGCCGAGTTTGATGCAAAGAAAACATTACTTATTGTATTTATTATATGTTAACGATATTTATTTTTGTAAAATTTATTGTAGAATTTGTTAACGTTGGGTATCTATTTTAGCTGATACTTGGAAATGGAATTGAGACTGTTTTTACCAATTTGCTGGCAATTATTGCGAGCGTAGTCGGATATAAGTAAAAAATTATAATAATCGTCTTCTGTGCTGCAATTTAACGTAATTAAGTGCATTGACGTTTGCGAGTGATGTTTTTAGTTGAATTACTATGCCAAACATTTGCGAGGATGTATGACATTTTTAGTTCGTTTTTAACTTTCATGGGTTTGTTTTTTTCGGATAACAAACAATGTTGGAATAAAGCTGACAGGAAAATTGAAGAGAACAGTTCCTGTAATTACGGATATTTGTAAGGACATGCTAAAAGCGCTTTTGTAATAAAATATTTTATAATGTTTCAATATAAATCCAAGCCTCTACTTAAGTAGGTCAGTTTTTATGTACATTAATATCGTTCCCTTTGTTGAGGATTTACCGATCAATTTATATTATATAACTGACTTATTTTCAATGCAAAAATTCAAATCTTTCCTGTAAAATGGAATTCCCTAACTATATCCTGCTCAAAATCAGCATCAACTAATTCGAGCATCGTGAAACTTCAGATTTCGATGAAATATTATTTTGATATTCGCACAGAACACAAACATTTTCTATAATTATCCAACGACCGTTCTAAATGAAATATGGTGGATCGATTCGCCAAATCTTTTTCCCGAATTCAACAAAAATACGGTGTTCAATTATTCCCATCTATTTTGAACATATCACACACAAACTATCCCCACATCCAGAAATATCATATAATCTCCGTTAGATTTCAAAAGAGACTTCTGCATACCTTGCATAATTGACTAATTTAATTTCGCAATCTTGTTGAGAAAACAGCGTTTAAATGATCGAACGGGGGAAAAAACGGGGAAGAATTGAAAAGTTAAAAAACAACCCGCGTGAGTGCACGGAAAACGACATATGAACGTTTAATTATTTAGCGGAAAGTCCACAGACACGCAACTTGAACATATTGTTCGTCTAACAGTGAACGAGGAGACGAGGAAGGACTTTTAACGGAATAAATGATTCCGTGCTTACTTCAACAACGAGACAGATATGCGCGAAACAGAACTACTAATTTTTTTTTAATTTCATACGTCCCGCCTAAACTGACGACGGCATATTAACGCAGATAATGAATCGACTTTTCTACGTAAGCTGCACTGACAATGAGAATACCGGCAAAAAAGCACGCGATTTCTGCACTCCGACCTCGTCGCGTTTCGCATCTTTTTTATCATATTGTCATGGATATTTAAATAAGCTGCATTACGTCCGATCGATTTGCGTAAAAAAAAACGATCTTTGCGCGTCGATGATACAGTCTCTCAACTTAGCAAGGGGTTATTGTTCATTTTTCCATTCTAGGATACGAATCTATGGGAATTTGTACCTTATTTACGTTGTACAACGGTGCAACAATAAGAACTGCATGTTTTAAATCTTGTAGAAATATTACTGGAAGTGATAATTACTTTTGAAAGTTCCAGTTATTGTACGTACAGACGAACGAAGGTTTTTTTTTAGTTTTTTAATTTTATTTTTGGGCGTTTGATAACTACGAACCCATATATGTGGTCTGAGAAAAAATTTAATTATAGTTCATTGTCGTACGTAAACACAGTCAGAGTTGAAAAATTGAAATATAATCGTTGAAACCCAATTATACAAATAGTACTTTATAATTTCGATTCATTAACAATGTGATTTTCTGATAAAAACTGATTTTAAATCAACAAATAAATAATCGTCTTTCAATATTCAAAAATGTCTCCGCTCGCAAAGGAATTCGCACTGTTACAACTAACTTATATATGTATGCTGCAATTTTGAAAGTGACATAAGTCACTTTCTGGAATGAAAAATCGCGATAATTCAATGACTATACGAAATTATTTTTGCAGAAAAAACACAAGTATCGATGATAACAAGTAAATTTTTTCGAGAATTCCCATCAATACCTTTGAACATGATAAAATGAAAACCCCAAATATGTCAGGTTAATAAGAAAAGGTCCTATGCCAATTTCAACAGAAATGACCGATATATAGCAACATTAATAATAATATCTACTATCTACATCTAAAACCATACTTAATAATATAACAGTTACTTCACATAGTCAACTATATTATTATATATATATCATTATATTTCCCACAATACTATTCTTTTTTTTTTAGATAGAAAAGTGTTGTATTGTATAACGATTACATAATTCTACGTGTAACAATGCACATTTTTGCAAACCCGTAAATATCCTAGCATTTTCGGTAAAGTTTCTAACAAAACTGTCCCTACTTTAACACTAAACCTACCAAGCCGGACCAAATGGCTGCCCCCTAATTTTTTTAAAAATTACCTACATTGATAGAGAAGTCATGAAGTAAATATTCCACTTTTATCTCATAAAACTAAATAAATTAAATTAACTGTTTTTTTTTATCTCTTGATTTCTTTTGTACGTGTGAGTCTCGTAACGCGGAAAATGAAACAGGAAATTTTGAAGGCTTCCAAAAACTATTAAATTGGCAATTTCAGCTGGCTGCAAAATGGTATCATTATTTCTATACTATTAATATTACTTTCAATTATACGAAATATCAGGAATCAGTGAAACCTTTTGATTACAGGAATTCATTTTGAGTCTTTGCACGCCTCACCAGAAAAGAAATCATAGGTTAAGGGGTTAAAAGTTCAATTTTCAATGATATAACGTTTCTGTAATTTTAAGTAATATGCCAACACTGTTACGGAAGACGTAGCAAAAAAGAACCGCCATGAATGACGGCATGTTAAACCCATAGTCAGGTTTATCATTAAAGAGCCCTCACTTTTTATCTACTTGCATCCCCATTCACAAACGTGCATACAATCTGTCCCCATACATTTACAAAAAGTTTGAAATTTGAACAATGTTGCAGCACGTGGTGGATAATCAGGAAATTCTTTTCATCCTGTATGCTCATACATGGAATATAGAAACTTCAGTGAGAAGTTCTATAATATAGATATAATATTCGAACAACTTCGTTTCGTTCTGATGTTTCTGTCGTTTCACTCGTGACTGTCTTGAGGTTGTAAATTTTTGAAGACCTTCCTCAGGCATAGAATGGCGCCAGGAAATTCTTTGGCCTGAGGAATGCGAAGTTTCGCGCAGGAGGAATTGCAAAACTTCGAGATCGATGAAAGAAATTCATATCTAATGACGAAGCGTACGTGTCCTTTTGCTGAGTATCTTGTTCCAACGACTTATACAAATTTTATTACGATTATTATCGAGATTTTTAACATTTCTCTAATTATTCCAATTAAAACTTATACTATTATATATTACGATAGAATTATACTATTCTCTTGAGTATGAATTAATGTGAAAAATAATGAGCTTGTTTCTTTGATCTCTGTTTTGCGAATATTCTTGCATAAGGTAATTCCGGAAACAGTGCGTCAATTGCAATTTATTTATAAGTATGCATTCTATAAGTGCAATCGGTAATATATTCGTTTTGGAAGCATACACTTCGTAAATTAGTATATTTATCGCATACTCTGTGGATTCTGACCTTCAAAGATGTTATTTTCGAGCAGGAAAATATATACAAATGAACTACAAATTGTCAGTGATTCCAAAATGCAGCCAGGTTTTCCTTTTGTATACTGGCACACGAATAACGTTTATTTTGTAATCTTCCGATTTTTCTTGAATTATGCACAAAAAAAGTTTATAGTAGATGATGCTAAAGGGTATAGCCGGATAAGGATGGCAAAAGTGCCCCCAAAGGTAATTAACTTTGAGGCATACCATTCGATAGGGCTCTTTGGAAAAACCCTTCCTGCAAAGTATAAACCCGGTACCCCTACCGTAGGGGTAGTTATAGGGTGAAACGTACTTTATGGTTTTTGCTCGATTTCTCCCGTTTGGCTTGATAGAAAATTTTGAAAAAAATCACACATATTATACCCAATGGTGTGCATAGTCTGAAATTTTTTCAGATTTTTTGGTTGGCAAATCGATTTTTAAAAAATTAAAAAAGTTTATAAACATTAATTTTTTATTGAAAATATGAAGTGACCACTTTTATATTTTTACAGTACCTGCATAGTAGCCTAATTATTAATGTATAATTTTTTCAGATTTTTACGAGTAGTGGACGGCAGTTAAAAAAATTAAAAACCAACAATTGGTTATATTTTTTGCTAAATTATTGATGTGACCACGTTTATATTTTCACAGTTTCTCAAGTTTGCTATAAACAAGTGACTGTAATTTTTTCAGATTTTTTGTAACAGTGTATCATACCAAAAAAAATAAAAAACCGATGTTTTTTGGAATGCGTATTTTATGTTAGTTTGTTTATAATAATCCACAGCTATACCAATTCCTAATTATTAGAACTTATTGGAAGATTTGGAACTTGTCTCGTATCCAAATAAAATTGTAATAGATGTTTCATAAACCTGTAGCCATTCGAGTCTTACGGCTGGAACTAGCCGGTAACAGCTCTCCTCTGTAGACTTTGCCCTAAGGAGGGTAATAAGTATATATGTACATTGCCTATTACCAATTTTTAATTTTCATGCATTAAGTAAGAATTTGGAGTTTCTCTAACATTTAAATAGCAATTGACGTATTATAAACATTAAATAAATAAATAAATAAATAAATATTTTATATTTGTAAAATATTTTTACAAATGTAAAAGTATCTAATAATTCATACCTAACTCGCAATAGTTTTTATATTTAAACGAGGATAATTTATGTATTTTCCTTGGTGAATGCTTAAATTCGATAATACAGTGAGAACGGTGGAGACGGAACTTATGCGCCTCACGGTCCTGAGTCCAAAAATTAGAAAAGGTAAAACTCATTCAGTAAAATTAATTTTTCAAATGTAAAAATATTTAATAATGAAGTATATTAGTTTATTTCATGTGAAATAGTGGGTATTGCGTATAATTTTCGATTATCCAAGTCTACACTTATTTGTGTATTGGTCATGAGTGAACATCGGTTTTTTATTTTTTTTGGTATGATACACTGTTACAAAAAATCTGAAAAAATTACAGTCACTTGTTTATAGCAAACTTGAGAAACTGTGAAAATATAAACGTGGTCACATCAATAATTTAGCAAAAAATATAACCAATTGTTGGTTTTTAATTTTTTTAACTGCCGTCCACTACTCGTAAAAATCTGAAAAAATTATACATTAATAATTAGGCTACTATGCAGGTACTGTAAAAATATAAAAGTGGTCACTTCATATTTTCAATAAAAAATTAATGTTTATAAACTTTTTTAATTTTTTAAAAATCGATTTGCCAACCAAAAAATCTGAAAAAATTTCAGACTATGCACACCATTGGGTATAATATGTGTGATTTTTTTCAAAATTTTCTATCAAGCCAAACGGGAGAAATCGAGCAAAAACCATAAAGTACGTTTCACCCTATAACTACCCCTACGGTAGGGGTACCGGGTTTATACTTTGCAGGAAGGGTTTTTCCAAAGAGCCCTATCGAATGGTATGCCTCAAAGTTAATTACCTTTGGGGGCACTTTTGCCATCCTTATCCGGCTATACCCTTTCATTTAGAAACGTCACGATGTTTATATTTTTCAAAAAGTTAATCTGTTACATCTCCAATTAATTAACTCTAGAAAGTAGTTAAACTTGAATTGCAAATATCTTTTATAACCGAATTAATCTCACATTTAACGTGGTGTAATATTTATTCTATTTTTTTATTAAATATTGTTGAAGAGATAAATCTATCACATCCCAGAGTTAAGTTCTCCAAAACTTGAAAAATATCTTTAGAAACGTCTCAAATTCTCAACTGACTTTTTAAATAAGTACTGAAACTTTTGGTAAACATTTAACCCAATCGTTAGAAAATAAGTCCAAAGTAATCACATTGCAGAATAACTTTTTATAACATTTCTCCACTTTTTCTCAAAACTTTCAAGGCATAATTTTTCATTTTAAATTTCACACTTTTAAAAATAGTAAAAAAATGTAACACACACTTAACGTAAAAGTGTTAAATACAAATTAATATTAAAACCTAAGGTGTGAAATGACTAACAATCTGGCACTCGGAATCCACCTGAGATAAACTGCTCTTCGATCTTCCTACATCCAAAGTTCTACGTGTGTGGATTACCTGTGTCATCCGCTGGCTGAAACTCATTACTCATTTCGGGCAGAATGTCTCTAATTGCGGTTCCTTTAATTACTCACGGTGCAGCACGACAGGGCCCCGGGAACGTTGTCGGGCGCCCTGGGAAATGAGGACGTCATAAGACGCACCGTGTCTATAAACAATAAACGAATGCCAGAGCCAACGGCGTAAAAAGTGCTGGAAAACACGTGAACCGGAATTCCTTATTTCTACCAAAGGTTCGTTTCGAATTCAATCTTCGTGCTGATTTGATACGTTTCAGACCAGGCGACTTTTATGAGTCGGTGCTCAGGAGCTATAATTTTAAAGGGTTCCTTTCAGTCCCAATAATTTTGATTATAGACTGCTCATTTTGGAGTCTCAGCTTGTAATTATTACAAACTTTAATCTTTATGTACCATTAAACTTTTCTTTATTTAAAAATGATCAACCGGGGTCTTTCAAGAACGATGCACGGGAGCTATAATTTTAGAGGATTCCTGTTGGTGCCAATGTTTTTGATTATAGATTGCTCATTTTGGAGTCTCAGCTTGTAATTATTACAAACTATAATATTTATGTGCCATTAAATTTATCTTCTTTTTTTATATGATCAACGTGGTCTTTTTAAAAGCCGTGCTCAGGAGCTAACATTTTAAAGGATTCCTTTCGGCGTCAATTATTTTGGTTATAGGCTGTGCATTTTAGAGTCTTAGCTAGTAATTATTGCAAATTTTTATTTTTACGTGTCACGAAGTTTGTCATTATGTAAAAATGATCAATAGGGTCTTTTGAAAAGCAGAGCTCAAAAGTTATAATTTTAGAGGAGCCCTGTTGGCCACAATGACTTCGGTTATAGGTTGTTCATTTTGTATCCTTACCTAGTAAATATAAATTTTAATACTTATGTGCCATAAAGTTTTTCATTATTTAAAAATGATCAAGTGGGCCTTTCGAAAAGCGGAGATCAGGAGCCAACAATTTAGAGAATTCCTTTTGGTGCCAATGATTTTGATTATAGGTTGTTTATTTTGGAACCTTAGCTTGTAATTATTACAAAAACTTTAATAGGGAAGGGTGGGGCAAAGTGGGCCCCTTCAGCAAAAAATAGTCATATCTTTATTTTTTTGGGTTCCAAAATTTTAAGGGGCCCACTTTGCCCCCAAACTTTTTTGGGCTCCAAAATTTTAAGGGGCCCACTTTGCCCCCAGGGGCCCACTTTGCCCCACCCGCCCCTATTTATGCGCCATTAAATTATTCATTTTTTAAAAATGATCAACAGAGTGTTTTAAAAAGCGGAGCTCAGAAGCTATAATTTTAGAGGATTTTTGACGGTCACAATGAATAATTAATGGTTATAAGTTGCTCATTTTGGAGTCTTAGCTAGTAATTATTACAAATTTTAATTTTTACGTGCCACAAAGTTTTTCATTATTTAAAAATGATCAACGGGGTTTTTCGAAAAGCAATGCTCAGGAGCCAATAATTTAGAGGATTCCTGTCGGCCGCAAAGGATCTGGTTATGGGTTACTAATTTTGAGAACTTGCAATTAGCATACAACTATTACTATAAATGTAAAATAAATCAAATAAACGAGAAATCTCGAAGGGATATTGACAATTCAGGTTTTGCTGTTTGGAGTCGTTATCAGTCGCTATAATTGTTCGGTTATGTTAGTACGTCGTTATATAACAAGTAGGGATATATTGTTGCAATTATTGGCTTCCCGCTTGTGTGATATTGATTGATTGTGTAATTAGAGTCAATGTTTAGTTATACAATGGGTTTAAAGAGAGCTATCCGTAATAAATTCAACTAATTGTCTTCGAATTCAGTCACTTCATTTGTATCTCACGAAGCATTAAATATTCTTAATGGTATTTCAATTAATTGCATTGAAACTCTTTCTTTTTTAGTAAATCGGTTAGAAATATTTGCGCAAGGAAACGCAAAATAAATTACCTTGATTAATTTTGCGTAGAATTTTCCAAACTTAATTTTTATTTCTGCAGAATAATTCAAGAAGGATTGTGATATTGATAAAATGTACTTTATTCTGTAAACAGAATGAAGCGCGTGTTATTTTGTTCTGTGATGCCGTCGAAGAACTTTATATGCTTTATTTATGGTCTCTCCTTTGAAAATTGCACCTTTGAAGGATAGAATTTATAAAACGGATACAAAGTTTGTTGATTCACAAGATGAATGATATTATTGAACAAAATGCTATACCGATTTACAAATAAAATCGTACTTTGCATACAGCTTTGAAATCAATTCAAGAAGATACATGAACGAACACTGTACTCATCAAAGAAAGAATCTTTGCAGATCTAAAAAAAAAAGAACAAAATTCCTATTTTTCTCACTCACAAATATGTCGAAAAGTAACGTAATTTTTGCAAGGAAATTTTTCTAATAAAACTGGAAGAAAATCCATGACATTTCGTGACCATGCTAACACGGTATACTCCATAAAAGCGCAAAAGAAAATGTCTCTGTGCAGATGTCTGCGGTGACATCGCACTCAAGTAATTTATGAAGTAGTTTTTGTCGAGGACGTCTCATATGATACAATTTTATCCTACATTTTCCATTTATTTTTTCATGCGAAATCTCTCGAGCTATATGTCCAGTTACAATGAACCCGTTGTATAAAAAGAAGAAGGAATATTTTAGTTCGGTAACGTTATGTGCCTCGTAGCCCGCTACTCCTAGTTGAATTTTACTCACGAAAAAACTCGAGACAGCTTTAACCCACATGAACTAAAATGATTTTTGTCGAGATTAAAGTTGCCGTTCGTTCTCTATTTCTCTCTTTCTATCTCGCTTTTCTCTTCCTTTTTCCCTCTACTTTCTATCTCTCTTTCTCTACATCTCTTTCTTTTTGTCGCTCTCCCTTTCTTCCTTTCCCTTTCCTATCTATCTCTCTCTTTCTATCGGTTCCTTCTTTTTTCTTCACTGGCTCTCTACTTCTTGCTTTCTACCTTCTTTTCCCTCATATTTCTCTTTCTATCTCCACTTCCTTCATATCTCTCTTTCTCACCCTTCTTTCAACTTTTCTCTCTCTTTCTCAATCTTCTTTCCTTCCTTTCCCTTTTCTATCTCTCTTCCACTCCATCCTTTCTCTCTCTCTTTCCATCTACCTCATCCTTTCTATCTCTTATTACTTCCTCTCTTTCACCTTCTCCTTTGAAACTCCCACAATCTACCTCCCTTCTCTCCAACTCTTCCATCACATCTCCCTCTCTCTTCCTCGTTCATTGACTCGCAGCTCCACTATGAAGTAACTTTCTGCCCTTCCACGTCAACGTATGTCTACCGGGAAAACAGAATAATAAGCCAATACCGGCAAAAATACGTCGAGACACGGAGGCGTTCATAATTGAAGAGGAACACATATGGTAATCCGTAACGTAAAGGAAAAAGGACGAAAAAGTTTGAAAAAAGGGGGTTGTAGTTTTGCCAGAGGTTCATGGCTTCACGTTAGCCTATGAATATTTTTCCTTTCTTGGCATATAGGGGCTTGGCTTTCATCGCTGTTCCACGTACGCCCTATTTGGATATACGACAGAAATTCGTCAGTTTGAAGTATCGAGTCCTGGAAAATATTAATGGATATACCGTCAGCCTGTCGCTTATTGTCCGCCCTTCTCGAATCAATACTATGGCGTTAGTGCGTTGTCTGTGCACGAGAAACCGAGCGAACATCGCTCTTGTGTATGTACCGAGGTATATACAGGGTGTGAAGAACATTGTGTACGAAATTTTGAGGATATTCGAGTATCGTTTAAATCTGAGAGAAATTCTTTAACTTCTGCAAGCATAGAGGCTTTAGCGGTGAAATAGAAATCAGTTGAAATTTAGATTTCTAATGTTTCTTTCGGTGTTAATAGGAGTAGAAGTTGAAAAGGGGTTGAAGTTAATCAGATGATTATTGTAATGGTTGAACTTTCCTTCGATATTAATAAGAGTAGAAGCTAAAGAGGGGTTGAAGTTAATAAGATAAATATTACAATAATTCAGGGGTGGCCAACCCTCGGCCCGCCTTGAACATTTTTCCATACCGCGAGATTATCATCAGTTTCATTATTATTATATTATCTATGTTTACATGTAAGAATAATAATAACTCATTATTTTTCACTTTCTCTCTCCGAACAAGTGCCTATAGTGAGTCTAAATCTAATGGGGTTATATAATTTAGTATGTAGCCCACGGAGTTATGATGTATTTCTAAAGTGGCCCGCAAGATCATATGGGTTGACCACCCCTGCAATAATTGGATCTAAGTGTTTTTATAGAAATCTGTATGAAATGCAGATTTGCGATGTTTGTTTCGATGTTAACAGGATTGGAGGGGACAAGAGGTTTAAAGTTGATTAACTGAGTCTTCTAATAATAATTTAACCACAGTGTTTTAATAGAAATATCTACTAAAATGCTGATTTCGCTTGTTTATTTCGGTGTTAACAGGATTAGAGAAGATAAGGGGGTTGAAATTAGATAAATGATTCTTCCAGTCATAGAAACCTGAGTGTTTTAATAAAAAGCTGTATGAAATGTAGAGTAAATTTGTTTGCTTCGACATAAAGAGGTTTAGAAGAAAAAAGATTGTTGAAGTAAATCAGATGAGTATTCCAATGATTAAAGCTTAGTGTTCTGATAGACATCTGAACTAACATGCAGATTTGGGTTATTTGTGTTAGCGTTAACAGGATTAGAGGAGACGAGGGTCATGAACTTTGCCTGACTATTATTCTACTGTTTAATCCTTCGCGCTTTAATAAAATCTCAAGATAAATACAAACTTGAATTATCTGTTTCAATATTAACAGACGAGTATTCTAATGAACGAACTTTGATCTTGTTGGAAAGTTGTAGATCGTAGTTAATCGAAGAGTGTAAAAACAGAGGTGTAGTAGAATAAAATGAGTTGAAGGAATGAAATAAGTTGTGCATGTAGAACAGGAATCAGAAAAGACACGTTGGATGAAGTGACCGTGCAACTGAATTATAGAATTATTAGTTTAACCCTTTTAGTGCCGATCGAAAAAATGTAAAATGTAGTTGCGAACAAAAAGAATTGTCATTGGACGATAGTTTCATATAGAATATGCAATATAGAGCATAAACTGTGTATTTACGATTAGCTGTCATAAAATTATTGATATTGTATTGGAAACTGAATATTAACCCTTCGATGCCCAGTGTGATTTTAGTGCACTATTGGTAACGACGATATATCGTCGTCCGGCACTAAAAGGGTTAATTCTAAAATATAAACATTGTTTTGCAGACTTCTGATAAATTACTGGCAAATCTATGTTTACCTATTAGAAATAGAGAATACAGCAGAGTATAGACAATTTTAAGTAACGAATCAAATGTCGTTCTATAATAAAAATTGATTTATTGGGAATTGGGAGGTAGTTTCCATTTATATTTTAGTTTACATCTCAATTTGTGTATTTCATAAAAGCATTTTAGGAATTTCGCGTATTCATCGATGAATGCTGTTGAAAAGACGACTATGGATCGATTCGAATACACTCAAGAATTCTTGCGTGAAAATACAAAAAGAATTCTTAGAACCCCAAGAATTTCGTGTATTCATCGATGAGAGTTGTTGAAAAGATTCCCGCAAATTCCTACGAACGGAATACAAGCAAGAATTCTTACTTGAAAATACTGAAAGAATTTATAGAACATTTTGTTAATGAGTGAAACTAAGGGTATCTCATTTAGCTGTAAATTTATTTACAACATATTTAACCACTTGCCGTACTATAGCGAGTGACACTCGTGATGCGATAAATTGGATAGGAAATTTTCAAATTTTGCAAACCCTGTTAGATTAAAAATATCAATGAGACGCGATATAATAAAATTATTTCTATAATATTAATATTGCGTTAAATTCTACGGTATGTCAAGAATCACTGATCAATTTTTATTTTACTAATTTCATTCTGAATTATTGTAAGCGTCAGTCACAAAGTAAGGGGTTAAAACGTTGCCATACTGTTCTGTGACCAAAATTGAAAGTTGCTTTTAATTCTTCTATTAACTCCTTTGTCAAGGCATTTATTAATAGAATTAACATATAGGTGTAGACTTCTAATGGAGTCATCGATGTCCCTACTAAATTATTAACCCAGTGCTATTAAAATCAGGATAATTTATTGTAGCTTCTAAACGATAATATTCACGCATTTGCTAAAATGTTTGATAGTAAAATACCAGTGTAAAATAGCAGTTCTTTGTGGCAAGCAAAGCGCTACCGACATTTAAGGTGCTAATGAAACTCTTTTCGGGGGTTTCATTCCTGTTTCTATCAGAACGGATAAAAATCCTTAAAAATTATTACTTAAAATTCTTCTGAGCTTAGCCACCCTTCTTCTAAATGACACGTCATTTGAAAGTACTATCAAGTTCCTTACATTTTATTTCTCCTGGTGAAACATCAATATGTACAGAAAATAATGGCTAGAATAATAATATCAAGCGTAACTCAGAGATTTCTTTGCTATTATAAATGAATATCAATCTAGAATGATCTATCAACAATTACAAAATAATCCTCTACAGTTGTGCGTTTATATCATTAGATCTACGGAATACGTCAAATTAACGGATTTCTACTTTTTGAAAAACGGTTTTCAAAATTATACAGCCGCGGTGCAATAGATATTTCACATGTACCTTATAATATACAAATTATTTAACCGATCATCTTCTTTGTCAATTAATCCGTCTTTTATCAAAATACTTATTTAATATGTTTAAGTATAACAGATTAAATGCCCTTAAATCTAGCGATATACAAATTATATTAACAGTTAGTAATTTTGCGTGAATAGGTCAATCGGATGTTTCCTTATTAGTCTTCTTGACGGCTGTGTAGAGTGCTTATTTATTTTACTAAAGTGTGCACCCGTATCGCTTGTAATATCACTCAGATTCCGGTTTACACCCATTCTGACTCCTGTCTTCCTTAGAAGAGAACTTTAAGTTCCATTCAGCGCATTTCTATGGGAAAAAAACATTAAAGGCGACTAATTTTTTTTTATCGGTAATGACGCAACTTTAAATCGAAATTGCGTTCTAAAGTTACAGCTCTTTCGCTTTACCTTGGAAGCTATTATGAACACGAAAAAAAAAACTATTACGAATAAAATTTTTACGATTTTTTCTGTTGAAAAACGGTGCTTTGTTATCTGTAAATATTTACTGATGTACTTATCACACGTAGAGCGTCGAAAACACGATTACCCTTGAGCGGTACTGAAATCGGCACTATAAATCAAATGTTCTGTATTAAACGTTAATTGTTCGTTTGTGATATTCATGGTTAATGTGATATCAAATTATTTTTTAGTGGAATAACGTGATTGTAATATAATTGCATTATTAATTCGCTTCCTCCCTTTCATTCAGTCTCTAACTCAGTGTAGTTGCTGAATTACAAAAATTTAAATTATCATAACAATTTTTAAAGAAATACGAAATATAATATTACGTAATTATACGGTTAAAGTAGCAAAGATATTTTCACATCATAATAAAATTGATTTAAGTAAAAATATTGAAAATTCAACTTATTGCATATTTTATGATACACCAATT
The DNA here is from genome assembly GCA_910591515.1 of Cerceris rybyensis. Taxonomy (NCBI): domain Eukaryota; kingdom Metazoa; phylum Arthropoda; class Insecta; order Hymenoptera; family Crabronidae; genus Cerceris; species Cerceris rybyensis. Next base: position 14,981,086 of record OU342795.1, read on the forward strand.
ATTGCAAAACTGAGGAGTTACATTGCAGAAATTATAAAAAATAAATTCCTTTGACACTGCTAATAGTTATTCATTTTCATAATTTTTAACTCACGCCTCGAAAAAAAAGGTTCAACTCCTCGAAACAAAGAACTCATGACAAAGACTTCCATAACACTTTTAACAACAAAATTACTAAGTACAACCTATTCACATTAAAAAAAATGCAAAGCTTCATTATTCCACATTAAAAACCACAAAACTTTTATCCACAAAGTTCTTCCTTCTCCTGCTAATAGTTTCCAAGATATCACTAAGGGGGTTGAAAATTCACTGTACACTTCTGTCCCCCAGAGTCGTGCTACCTAGAAGAAATATTCTTATAGTACAAAAGGAAATTCATTTCTTTCAATTGCATCTTCTTTACTATCACAAGTTATATCATATTCCATTTTAAGTATTTCGAGAACGTTCTCCGTTTATTCATTGAACACCAGCGTGTTCTCCAAGCAGCATATACCTTTTTTAACACCCTGTACATTATGTCCGCATCTCCCTGTGTGCGTTTAAGTGTTGTACGTGTTGAGAACTGTTGCCCAATAATCTTTTGGCCAGCCAGTCCTGGCTTCTGTACATCGTGCAGATGGTTTTCGACGTTATGAAACCACCAACCGCGGCCAGCAAACCCGAGGAAGACTCGTTTTTGTTGCTGCGGTCGCTCGTGCAGTTCTTTTAGTTATAGCCACGCTGGAAAACTTGTCTTAGACACTGCCGCTTTGCAATCCCTCTTCTATCTTTCTCACTCTATCTTTGCCTTTGTTCTCCTCTGCTTCTTTTCATTTCTATATGTTTCTTTTTATCTATCCTTTTTCTATCTCTAACATTCTCGCTGTTTCTTTGTTTCTTCGTACTTCTCTATTTTGGTTTCTTTGCTTTTCTTTTCCTTTCTGATTCTTTGCTGCTCCTTTTTCTCTCTCTGCGTTTTATCTTTCTTTTTTTTCTATCTGTAATGTTCTCCACAGTTCTTTTGGTTCTCTTGGTTTCTCTATTTCGCGATTTTTAAGTTTCCATAGCTACTTTAAGTATTTCTAGCACTCATACTACTTATCTCTTTGTGTGTGCGTTTATATTTCTCTTTTTTTTCGGTTTCTTTGGATCTGTTTCGCTGCCCAAGATACTTTATTCATCATATTTTTTCTGTATCGAACACTTGCTATATGTATTTACTTACTTTCACCGTCCTTTTATTTTTTCCTATCTCGTCGCTCTTCTCTTTGTATTTGTATTATTTTGTATTATATCTAATAGTTTCTGTATTTATTTACTTCCTCGTCATCATTATTTCCTTTTATTTTTTTCTATTTCTCCGCTCTTCTCTTTGTATCTATTTCCTTCTCGCAGTATTCCGTACTCACTATTCCTCTCCATTTCTCCCTACTTTTCCTTATTTCTTTATTTCCATGGAGGTCCCAATTTCTCTGCTTCTATTATATTTTCTATGCTTCTCTTCGTCCCTATTCGCCATCTCTTTATTATTTTCTATTTCTCTCTATTTCATTGTTCCTCTCTCTCCTCTTATATTTCTCTATTTCTTTGTTTAGCCCACTTCTCTCTCTCTCTCTCTCTCTCTCTCTCTTCCTTCATCCATCGTCGAACCGCTTCGTGTTTCCCCGGTTCGTCTATCTGAATTTGCAAAATCGACGATGGCCCTTTAGAAAGGAATTCGTTTTGATCTCGCGACCGTGCGAAATTGTAAAAGCGGAGAACCGTTGGGAACTGTAACCAGATAATTTTCCAATAGTGTTGCCGCACGCCGTTGATACCTTTGAATAAAATTTTTAACGTTCACTTTACACCATCGAAATTTTATCACCATAGAAGTACAATAGGATTTTCTTTTAAATTGAACAAAATCTCTCTCTACAAGAAGCAAATAACTTTGAGACAACGTTGTCCCCATGTCTTTATAATAATGTCGATGTTGTTGATACTGGAAAATTTATTTGGCGATCGAGAGCTAATTTTCCAGCAGAAAAGAAAGGGGTAGGGCCTAACAATTATAAATTACTGATTGTACGTTCATATTTTAACGATTATATTTCAATATTTCAACTCTAACTGTATGTACATGTGCCGATAAGCCGCTATAAAATTATTTCTCTAAACGTATATATGTGGCAGTATGCTAGGGTGAAAATTATTTCTCCAGGCGCATATATACGCCGGTGAGCTGTAATGAAGTAATTTAACTGAGCGTAAACATTGGTTGATAAGCTATAACGAAATTAATTCTCTGAACGCACATATTCGCCCATCAGCTATGATGAAATTAATTCTCCAAGCGTATATATATATATATGCCGATAAGCTATGATAAAGTAATTTCTCTGAGTGGATATATTCATTCGTATTACCGAAAAATGTAAGTATTCAAGCCCCCAATAGTATTTTTAGATTGATAAAAAAAGAGCACGTCTTTAATCGAGTCTTCAAAAATCTCTGCCCTGGCAGCAGATGAACTCGAAACGAAGTTTCTGTCATTAAGAATCGAATGCCTGATTTAGAACAAAGTTGTGACGTAACGATAAAACTTTGGAGTCTGGACGAAAGTTTGTTTTATCGAATAAGAGGAAGAAGCACCCGAAGAGTTCTCCCTCGATACGTGATTCTGGCTTCGATTTATTTTCAGGTTCTTTTTCCCACTTTACTGGTGGAGAATGGTACTCTTGCAATTAAGTACCATTTATTTTCTTGTCTGAGGCACGAACCTTTCTGAGATCTTAATGTTGCTGATAATCTGTAGAAAGAAGAAAAGCAATTGCTTTTCGTAATCTTTTGTCACTGTTGTTATTTACACAGTATGTTTCAATTAACACTGGTATTAACCCTCTATGGGCCTGTGTAACTTTGAAGTAACACAAAACAAATCTAAGCTTTTACTTTTCAAAATCGATTTTTTAACTTTCTCAAATATTTCGAGTTAGCTCTTCAATACCATGGAATTCTTTACAATCCAACGTTTCAAAATCAAGTAAAATTTATTATTGATAATAGTACTTTTATTATTTTCTAATGTGCTAGCGTGCAACTAATCTTTAGATACCACAGAAAATTCGGCCCATAGAGGGTTAACTATGTGGTCAAGACGACATGCTCATTCATTTTTATCAAAATTCAGCGTAAATTAGTGGATCAAAGTTTTTTAATTTTGCTGTAATTTAAAAATTAAGAAATACTACGATAACTTTACTTTCAATTCAACTAAATTGGGCACTTTTAAAATTGTTTTGAGCAAAGTTACGTGTTTTTCAATTCCTGGAATGTAGAAATTCGTAGACAACGGAATAGTTCTATTATCGCCTTTCTCATCTCCCTGTTATTCTTGATAGCGAGACCGTAGTATTTTAATAATCCTTTTATTGATGCATCGGTCAACTTTCCCTTTCTTTCAAATTGTATACTGCTTTCTTTATATTGTACAACCACAAAGCACGTTATACACACAAATGCTATAATAACGATAACAAACAGTCTGCGTTAGTTTAGCATTAGTTCGAACAAAGTCAGATTAAAAAAAGGACAGTTCACTTTATTTTGGAAATAACATACAAGAACATCTCAAATCACATTTTAATTGTTACCATCGAATTCCTGAGAAAATGTCCTATCGATTTAACATTAGAACGACCAAGCAAGTCAAAATGACTTGTTCGCATTTTTTTTCAAAAATTCCTTAAGTTAACAGGAGACTCCTAGACTAGAAATTCTAAGTCGATCTTATAAAACACATATTACGAAACCGATCATATTGTCCACCCCTTGATGATTCCTGTTCTTTCAATGTTCTTATTTAATATACTTAATTGTAACAAATTTAGCGTCGGTCGTTCTAGTGTTAAACAAAAAGAAATTGCTAAAAAATTTTATTTCACATGAGGTTCCCCCCTTAATTTCATCTGGGTCGATCTAGTATTAAAATATTCCTATATCTAAGACAACTTAGGATATAATGAAATCAATGGTCAAAAATGATATTGTCATCGAGACGTTGATTTGTAGCGGATAATCGATTTTACGCGTCATAGAATTAAATGGGAGATGAGTTTTGGTCTTCTCTGCCTCGAGGTTTAAGCGTGTAATATTGTTTCTGTCGACGAGGAGTAGAAGAAAGATCGGAAGTTTGCATGTAAAATTGACTTTTCTCAGTTTTACATAGAACTTGCGTAAATTTACGTCACTCGGTCTTTACGAGCAAATAACGACAGATAAGAATCTACGTTTCCGTCTGTAACGTGTTAATTGTGCATACTTACTTGCATTATTTCTGGCATGCAACAATGTGAACGACTTTTTCAATTAGAAAATTGCATTCCTTTCCCGAGATTTTAATGATACACATCTGACTATTTATATACATATGAATATTTAAATAATTGGTAATATAAAAAATTGAGGATGATTCAAAATTATAGCGAAAACACCGTGTTTTATTATTTTTTCTGGGATCTGATTAGACAATTTAACTAATAGAAATACTAAGTTTATATTTGCATTTCTCGTTGCTGTTGTTCCTGATATTTAACATGTTTATTACAAAAGAAAAAAATCAACAACCCATCGAATATTTAGTCTAATAAAAATTTCTTTCAAATCATAGAATAACATTTTACTGAAAACAGTGAAAGGGTAGAGAGGACCATGGTACATATGGAATTACAGCGTCGGTCTACCGATAAGTGGTGTTGAAATTCAAATCCTCCACCACCTCCGGAAAATTTGTCCTACATAATGTGTACATTATAGCTCCATTGATTGAAATCCCATTTAAAACGGCGGGTCTGAAACGAATTTACCATATATAAATTCGCCATAACAGTAGAAGCCAAGTGCTATGGTACATGTAGAGTAAAAGATTCAGATTTACAGGTATTGGACCCGAATTCAAATACTCTAGTGCTTTTTAAAAAATCTTTCTTAATTTCTCATTTAATATATCATAGTTCAGAACCCACCTAAAGCAGTACGCCTTAGGAAAAATAATCATATCAGATAGAATTAAGAATCTATGGCGTTCGTAGAAGAAACCCTTGGACTCACTATCAGTGGGCCCAAATTCAAATACTCCAACATCTTTAGGAAACGTTTCCTAAATTCTCATTTAATATAACATGGTTACGAACCAACCTAAAACAATACACCTTAGGCAAAATTACCATAACAGTTAGAAATATACGTCTATGTTGCACATGGAATAAAAACCTCGGATTCACAGTCAATGGATCCGAATTCAAATACTCCAACACCACTTGGAAACGTTTACTAAATTCTCATTTAATATACCATAGTTCCAAACCAACTTAACCCTTTGCCCTCGAGAATTTATTCCCTCGGGTGAACTAGTAGCTCAGGACGATTTCGATTAAATTATGCAAGTGTTTTACAGATACTTTCAACTAATTTTATACTAAGAAGGCAGGTCCCATGAACAAAATTTTGGGATATAATAAAGCTCGAGGAACTTGAGAAACACCAGAGCACCGTAGTTGAGTCCCTCGACTGCATAGGGTTAAAACAATACACCTTAGTGGGCCCAAGTTCAAATTCCCCATCACAATTGTGAAATGCTTTTTAAGTTCTCATTTAACATATACTCTTCATGGTTCGAAATTCACCTAAAACAGTGGGTTCTAGGCAAATGCTCATAGCAGATAAAGCCAAATAAAAACGAAAGAATACAAATAAATAATCCTTTCTCTTTCTTGCATCTTTCAGGGGCCTACCCTGTGGCGTCCAACCCCCCGAGCCTGTGCCAGACCCCGATGGCGACAAGCTGGCGACAATCGCCGCTCGTTTCAGCTACTTTCAAGAGAGAAAGAACACGGTGACCGCGGCGAAAGTCGACCTCCGTAGAAGTATAAATCCCCCGGCTAGGTACAAGAATGCACGGCCAACGGTCAGGCTGAGACCACGGCAGGTGTTGTGCAGCAAGTGCAGATCGATTTGCAACGAGAACAGTGAAAATGTCGACGTCAGCAGAAAACGGAAGCACGATGAGATCCAACAGGAACAGCAAAACCAGCAACAACACCAACAACAACAGCAGCAGCAGCAGGTACAGATATATATGTCTCTATATATTTTCTTTTATGAAACTGAAATAATCCTATTTCACCCGATCTATGCTGCAATAGATCATGTACAATGGGAATGGAAGATTGCCAATTGTCGTGTGGGTCGTAGAAAATAGGAAGCGGCAGCGTTTGTGAATATTTTAAGTGTCTTATCGATCATCGAGCTCTCGAGGTTGTGTCGTTGATCTTTTAACGTAGTCTAATAACAGTAATATTTAATTACAGATAATAGCATTTGGAGGTAAACGAGAAGTGAATAATGTATGCCTGTGTCGTTCAACCTTGGCATATTCGATGCATTCAATCTAATTTTTGTGTTATGCAATACCATTTTCTGTGACGGTTATGCAGTGGTTGACGTTGAAATACACTTTATTTTATGATTATATCAGTTACTAATCATTAAGTACTAATAATTTACTAATAATTAACTATCGACTATTAATTGAAGTATATTTAAAGATGCCAGATAAATATTTCAGAAGAAAGGGAGCGAAATGCGCAAAAAACTAAATTGATTTAATGTCTCACGTTTTACAAAGTAGATATAGAAAATAAAGCGTAGTACAACCTTACAAATTTCAGGAAGAGTTCTAAAAAATTCAGTACAAGTCACTTTGATCCCCTTGGTAGATCTAGTGTTAAAGATTTGCAACAATCAAATTTACCATTAAATTATTTCATTCCAAATAGTAATGAATAGGATTCGTGAAAATATCAAAATTCTCTTCAGAATTGAAAACCCACTAAAAATTGTAGATTCCACACGAAATAAACGTGGCCAGTATAATTAAAAAGTACAGAAATAAGAAAGAAAGAAATTTTATCGAATTTTTCAATTATAAAAATATTCAATTCAAAATGTAAACATTTCTCAATTTCTATCGGTAGAAACGTTTTTTACCATAGCTGTATAATTCTATTAGGTCACGAATCACGGGTCGACAAGAAGAAGCGATCGTCGTTGTGGTCAACAGCCACAGAAAGCTCCGAGAATATTATTCTCCGAGTGCCAGTCTGAAAATGTTACGGTGCCGTCTCATCAGGAGACGAAGACGACCTCGGCATTGTCTTTGAGTCCTGATTCATCCAAATTGGGCCCTTCGCTCATTCCGAAGCTCTCGAGACTGCAACCGAATGAGATTAGTAGCGCTATGCAGGGGACTGGTGAGTTTCTCTCGTTCAGTTATTTTATCTCTTTGTTCTAGAAATATTGGGACGAGTTGTAAGTAACTTTCTTTTCTAGTTACTTGTATTTCCTTCTTTTACGATTCTATGGTAAATCGTGATCTACTGTGTCATCAGATCAGAATTATTGATAACGATTTCTTGTTTATTTTTTAACTGTTTATTAATTCATTTTAAAGTATCGTGCTAATTACGATTTTGCACCGATAAAACCATTGTCAACCTATTCAATTTTGTCGTTTACATCAAGCTGTTCTCTATTAGTTTTATTAGTTTCTTTATTCGTTTCAGTGGATTTCGAAGCAAATAATTTATTGAAGAACGTTTAAGAATTTCACGAATTTCATATGTCACTATTTATTTTACTACTAATTTCAAATCTGTTTTACGAATGAAATTTTCCACATATTCCATGGAAACAGGGAACTACAATCGTTTCAGTTACATTGCATAAAATAATTCTATGTAGTTCTCTATCGGATAATACAAGCTATCGACCAGGGCTTAGTCGTTTTTCCGGAAATACGCGCAGACATTGCGGAAGTTACGTATGACTCAACCCAACAATATCTCCTCAATCGAGGCACACACAGTGAATTACAATGTATCTTCTGTTCCGTATCAATCCTATGCCCGTTTGTTATTAATGGCCATCCAATTGTAATATTATCTTATCTCTTTCACGTTTTACATGAAACCAGTTGCAACGTTATCTTATCTTTCCATTCTACCCTCACAAAATGTTTTATCGTATCGACACGTCATGCTACTCATTCCGTAATTGCCTTATTCTCGCTGATTTGCATTGATTGACGCGATATCATTATTGATCATTTTCAGGAAAGGTAAAGCTCTCACAGCCTTCCTGCTGGAGCAGCAGAAGCGAGGAAGGTGACTCGTCAGAAAATGTGGCGGAACCTACGGAAGAACGTGTCGAATCGACGGATTGCGATAGTAATCCCTCGATGGCATATTGTGCGACACCTAGAAGACTCAGTAGTTCTTCGGTGGAAAGCGCAAAAATACCGGAAGAGGACGAAAAAAAGACTTTCGCGGCTGCGGACTCGACGATGAGGCCGCGAACCGGAAGAGTACCCAGGAAGAAGAGATCGGTCGGTTCGATGGAGGATCTTTGGGATGAGACGGTATTTGAAGATCCCACGAGAACTGCCAGAACCACTCCAGTAATTAAGATATCCTTTGGAGCACAAGGCGAGGGTACGGTCCTGAAAATACCTTCGAAAATTCAAGATCCGGAATACGAGCAGGAAACCGACGACGCCGACGATGTGCAACCGGAAACTGAGAGAGATCCGTTAGAACTACCTAGGACGTTTGAGAACGATTACGATTATCGCGAGGAAGGTGAAGAAGATGGACAGGAGCAAGTGGATCCACAGAAACAGGGGGTAAAAGATGCCAGTGCGAAAGCTGCAAAGAGAGCTCTTAAGAAGGCGAAGAAAGAGGCGAGAAGAAAAATGCTTGGTGGCGTTTCGCCTGCAAGATCGCCCTGCAACGGATCTCCACGGTAGGTTCATTCAGCCCTTTGTGATTTTTCAATATCATTTTCTAATTTGAAATCTGCATCTGTTAATAAAACTAGAATCGGAAGAAAATGATATATCTTTATCTACATAGGCATTAACATCAATGACATGTTTGTACTTGAAATCATAAGTTATAAATTTGCTTACTAAAGTAGATAAAAAAAAATAGATACACCTATGAACACAATAAAACCGCAAGGGGCTTCCTCCTTTAACTTTTTACATCCCTTACCTTCATATTTTATATTTTAGAATTTTCTTTTACCATAGATACAATCCCACGTACGACTCACTGTCGTATCACCGTCGTAAACATAAAGTGAAGCATAAAAAGAAGCACAAGGAGGACCGTAAACATAAGAACCAGCAGCAGCAACAACAGCAGCCCTGCCTGGAGTCGAATGCCGCGGAGCATCAACAAAACTGGAACGTCTTACCCGGCAGCGAATCTTACACCGCAATAAAGGAGCAGTGCCTCAAGCAGAAACTGTCGATATCTTTAAAAAGGTTAAACACAAACGCTTACGCTAGATGCGATTATCCTGTGAGTAATGCTTCATCGGGTTGTAAGAGTCCTGGTGCCAGTAGTGACGAACTGAGCGAACAGGAGCCTGAGGTGGACGCCGGTGAAACTGCGCCAGACTTTCCGCCACAGTCTCATCCACTGATGATGCGCCTCGCTGCAACTGCTGTGCCGCATTGTCTAACCGCGAATGGAAGAAGAATGGACGTGGGTGATGTCGTGTGGGGAAAGATTCATGGTTTCCCATGGTGGCCTGGAAAAGTGCGTGTGACAATTTGTTTGTTTTGTGTTTGTAGAAATTGTATATTGGTCACGTTGCGGGAAATATACTTTTAACTTGATCCCCTTAGGTCTGATAGGGAACGAAATGTTCCGGGGCTATGGTGAGTGAGGATTCAGAAGCTTGGACTCGCAATTAGTGGGACTGAGTTTAAATCCTTTCTCGTCAGCTCTAGGAACTTTTTCCTATGTGATACATATAAATTATAGCTTATATTATAATCTCGGTGGTTTGGAACCGACCTAAAACAGTAGGTCCGAGGCTAAATGTACGTTACAGTCAAAGTACAGAAAAATAATCAAAATAGAGTTGAAGGACTATGGTTGTGTCATGCGATTCTCTTACAGCCCTGTTCTAAATTATGCAAATGAACAAGAAATCAAGTGTTTTTAATATTAAAACCACTGGCCTAAGTATTCTAAATAGGTTTTTCTGAAAAGCAGGGGTCAAAAAGTGAAAAAAAATTATAAGCCAAGTAACTTTTGTATAGGTTACATATTAATTTGAGAAATTTTTCGAAATAATTAGTAACCGGTGATTTTGACAGTGTTGGTAGTTTTTGTATTAAAATGAGGTACGCAGACTGAGTTTGGAGGGGTTAATTTGGAGCCTGTTGATCTCACTGCGCGGGATAAGAAATATTTTTTTGTATTTTTTCGAAAAGCCAATAAAATAGAATTACAAAGTAACGAAAAAATGTCTCGCCAAGATGACACGAAATATGTTTTTTTTTCCTTTTTGTTTTAGGTTCTCAGTATCACGGTGTCCTGCAAAGAAGATGGCACATCGTCCGGACCTCAAGCTCACGTGGCGTGGTATGGTTCTTCGACAAGTTCTCTCATGTCGTGCGATCAACTCAGTCCCTTTTTAGAAACATTCAAGGTAAAAAGAACATATTATCCAACTTTCAATAAGTAATAACGTACTCCATCAAGCGAAAATTAGATTCTTTAAACTGACTACACCCAGAAACTTCTTCAGCGCTAAGAAAAGTACTTATAAATCGTATCTGCTTTTTCAAAAAACTCTGTTTTCAATTCTCAAATTAACTTCATTAAATATAATTTCTCGAATCTTTTACAATAGAAAAAAATAAGTAACAAAGTTAATTTGTCGCCCTTCGAACCCGTCAAACATCGATTTTTTCCGATTCAGTAGAAATTTGTGCTTCTCAGCAAGACGACTCTATCCTATATAAATTTTTTGTTTGCGTCTGTTTAAGACACGGTACAACAAGAAGAAAAGAGGCCCATATAAGGAGGCGATACGGCAAGCACAGAACGAGGCGCGAAGTCAGATCACGCCTAACTCGACAAGCAATGTGCTGAATGTTTGCGGTTCGCCGCGTGAGGTCAACGTCCTCTTCTAAGGGAAGGTGCATGTCGCCTGACACCCATTCCTTACTGCCGGGTATCCGTCGGCGAGACAATTGCGGCGGATCGAAACTGTCATGTAATATATGAAATTTTGTACATAACGTTTAGCGCTAATGAAATAGTTAGTGGTCGATGTTTTATCAATCGCGCCTGCCGTCGTCCGCGTTGACTCACGGCGAACAGACTTAACGAAGTTTACTGCCATCACTGGCGCGTCTTTCTGCTATTCTTCTATTTCTACTATTCCATCTACTTCTTCTTCTTCTTCTTCCTCCTCTTCTTCTTCTTATTCTTTTTCTTCTTTATCTTCATCTCCTCTGTTTTTTAATCCTCAGCTTCATAAGCGAAACATTAGTGCGTAAGGAGTATTTAGATAGGTATATTACCTACAATTTAATGTCTAAGCTGTCGGGAATATAATTTCGTGTTAGTTATGAATGTTCTTTTCACTAGCCACCGCGAGTGTCACTGATGGAATCGTCGTCGTGCGATACGATATTATCGATTTATCGTTCAGCGGAGTCATTCCGGGCACTCGTTTACTTAAATTTTCTTTATGTGTACGTAAATTGCAATTGAATTGTGATCGTTGTGCCTGTACATTTGTTTCTGCGAGCTTTACCAGTGCGGGCAGTGAATCTTCGATCGATAGGCCACGTAAATACAACTAGATACGAGCATTAACAACACGATTCGTCGCATTTCCATGGATGCATGTATCAGAAGGGGAAAAAATGAGATTTAGGGGAACATGGACGGGGGAGGGGAGTGCATTCTTGTCGACGGGCGATATTGCTGACGGTTTTGGTTATTCTTGGATGATGAGAATCCAAATCCGGATTTTTCATTTGGAAAGCTCACCATCGAGATCTCTATTGGAATTCCTGTAAGCCAGAATTTCACAGCGGCCGGAACGGACAACGATAATGCGATCGGTCTGTTCATGGCCGAGTACTTTCTAAACTTCTCAAACGTTTTACCGATGATCCGTTCTCCCATTTTATTACCTTTGATGAATACATTTGTGCAGAATGCTTTTCTCATGTGTAACGTGCTCGTTATACCGTGAACGGTACAGAAAACGTAAAAATTCGAATCAAGAAGAGAACTTTGCGATTCATCGAGAAGAAATATTCGTGCGAGAGAGAAATTTAACTTTAATGTTTGGCACGTTCTATCGTTGTGTAAATGTGTTTGTCGTATGTAATTTTAATCGTATTAGGGCGCGTAATTTTCATTTACGTTTTTTAAACGAGAGAAACTGCAGAAACGAGATAATCTTTTAATGGTTTTCCCGTGTCGTTTATTATTCTGCATTTTTTGTCATCTCGATGATGACACGTAGGCTGCGTTTACGCTGTGTGCCAACACTGCCGTGGAATTCAATAGCTGCATGTTCGTTTTTCGATTGGTAATTAGTCCTCTGCACTCGATTGTCCTTTCTTGGCATTATGTCTTGGCATGGTCGTTTTAATACATCAGTCTGCAAAGCGCCGAGGATTTTAATCCATGAATTAATACCCTGTCTCTTTAAAATATACTTTCGTTTTAACTTTAAACATAATTGACGTGGAAGTTAATTCTAAATTGAGAATTCTCTCAAAACGCATCTCTAAATATTATTGATAAGGGCATAGATGTCGCAAACTTATTGTTTAAAACCAATCAAATTTGTCTGCGGTCGATTAAAATATAAATAAACTACACTTCATTACGAAGTAATTAATTTTATAAAAGAGAAAGTTTCCTCCGTTCTAAAAAGAATCAGAGAAATAAATTGCAACAGCAGAAAGAAACAGAAAAATGTATGAGCGCATTGTACTTTCATCGATTTCAATTACAATGTATAGTACTTAGAGAAATAATCAAGAAATGAATAAAGAACATTGCGTGACCTTAATCAAGGTCAAAAATCGAACACTTCGCCAGGACTTGAAAACGGAAACAAACAAGTGCAAAGGATTAAAGAGCAACTCGATCTCGATCAATTGACTGCCCTCGTGAAAAAAAGAAAGGTTTGAACGAACTCGAAGCATTAAACGAACCTTCCTTCGATGTAACATAATTTTAGAAAACGGTTTTACACTGAAACACGAACGTACTAGTCTATATTAGCTGACACGATACAGTAAGCAGCATATAGAAGTTTTTCCGTGATCGATTATTCGTTGTTCTTCACTATTACGTTTTCTTATTAATTAATTCACGCAAAGTCGAGTAAGTACTCGCTCATCCCTTTATTCCTTTTACAGTTATTATCGTTATTATTTACGCTATCGTAAAACGAAGATACGAAGTACCTTCGACTGTATTATCTCGCACGGTGAGGTAATTCTTTGTTATACGGATACATATCCCAATTTAACGATCGTTTTATTCCTTAGATGAAATTCTTATTTAGGTAATATATGTAGTGCAATTGTGAGTTTTCTCCTTGGTAATTCAGCCGACAGTGCTGGCCCAATGATTTTATCGTGATTCCGGTCATCGACTTATGTACTTTCCATCGAGGAAATCCGAGTTTCTCGTTCCAGTGATCAGTACTTAAGGCGTTCCACGACTTTTCTTACATCGAAGATGTGCCACTGCCTCATGGGCTTTCTTCCAAGCGTTTCAGGACTTTTACGTTCTTTTTTTTCATACAAACGATCACGAGACATGCGCTGACAATCTTTTGATACATTAACACGTTCAACTCGGTCGGAGTTGTCGATGTTTCGAATTATTTAACAACGAACAACGCATCGTTAAGGCGTGAGATTGTATTCGATATTTAAAACGACGAAATTTCGTATGTTCGAACGTTTTAGGCGGGCAGTTATTGAAGTCTGTCGTTTTTTATATTTCTCAGGACTGTTTTTTAATATAAATTGTACGGTAGGACAGTGGTAGATGTGAGGAATATCATGTAAATCGAAGGATCATTTTTATTTAATAAATATAAACCAACTGTACGGTAGAATTTTGAAGTTACAGTGAAAAATGAAATGGAAAGAGAAACTAGAAGTTATATATTGTACATCTACCTTTGAGCCAGTGGGTAGTAGAGAGTTAATAAAATTTGAAACATTTTATTGTATATGCTTGGAAGCTTTATACCCAAATTTAAGTTTTATTATATCATTATATTCATTATGCTATTCATGTCATTCGAAGAAATATATATTTTCGGACGAATACGTAACAACGTCTAGTAGATGAGAGTTAGTCGATAATAAGCAGAGAATTAATTAAATTCGAATTATCCTTTTATTATTTCCACTGCTATCGCAAGAATCGCTGCAACTTGTACGATTAAACACATCATCGAGCACAATATCCCAGGCTATTAAGAATAATAATTTTAAAAATATAACGAATTGCAATAGATACAAATTTTTTCCTGCTGCCGTGCAATTCGATTTTTCATACTGATTAAAAATAATGATTTTGATTCCAACAAAGACAGTGGTTTCGACAATAATATTTAAAAAAAGTTTACAAACGAAGGGATATCTCTGCTGTCCTATAATTCAATATTTACTGCATTTCATTTATTAGTGATTTTAACCAGAACAAAGAGGCAGTGTTTTCCGCAATAATGCTTAAAAATTTCTACATGTAGCAACAAAAGAAAATTTCAAAAATAGTCTTATTGGTTTACTTTTACAACGAAACAAACCAAAATTATTTAATTGTATGTAATTCAATTTTAACGCACCAACCTGCAAATTCATTTTTTGGTGCTTTTGACGTCAACGAAGGCACAGTCTGAGAGACAATTTTCCAGAATATTTCCGAGGCGCATACGCAATTTTCCTCTGCATCGAATTTACACCAAGTCTTTGACGAAAACGAATTAAATCATACACCAAGTTGAACGTGTTACGTCGCGCTGTTATCGTGCAGAGACAAAGCTCTCAGACGATTTAATTCGTGCCCGGTATTTTCACATTTAATAAATCATAATTGAGATATTCTCTCGGTTACATTTTATAGTGGAATTTAGGTGTCCCATAATTCTCCCTTTTGAAAGAATGTGATCCATCAGAGACACAGATAACGTTGTTAATTTGTTAACGCTTTACAATTCTGTATATATAAATATTCATCCAGTACGAGACGAATTTTGCAATTAATTCAGACGGTAGATAATTATTTTGTAATTCGAAATACTATTTTTCCACGAAAGCCAAATGTTTCAGTGGAATGGAAAAAATTGAGTTTTCTTACGTGTCTTTCTGGAAGGTGCATGCAATTTTATTTTATATTTAGAAGGAATTGAAAAATTGTCGATCGTGAAAGTATAACGTTTAACACTTTAATTTAATCGACATTAAATTTATCAACGAGCTCAAAATTGCAGATTCTTATTTGTCGTGAAAAATGTCGCAAATTTGTAAAGGTGAAACTATTTAGTTTTTTTTCCGATTATTTTGCAAAACCTAAATGACTAAATTACCTTGCTATTAACATATTTATCTGAAATATTCAAATATAATGAAATAATATGTAATTCAAATGATAATTATTCTATTGTTTACTAACTTCTACATTATTGAAATTGAGAAACATGCAAATTTCTTGAAAAAGTTTAACCACCAACTATACAATTTAGATGAATCTAAACGAAAGCTGTTTCAGTGTTTACTGGTTTTTAAAGTTTCAAAAATTAAAAAATGCACTACCTCATTCACGATAACTGAACCACCAACCTATTTAGTTTAATTAAAACAAGTGTTACGCTGTTCGAGCTGTTTCTTTCTCAATTTTCTACGACCATCTTTTAGACTAAAAGAAATTACATCAATAAAGTTTTTTACCCCCTATATTTATTTCCTTCTAAGGTTGTCATTTAACACTTTTAAATATGAATTAATTGTCGTCAGATCTAGCTTAATTCCTATATAATAGAAATTTCAAAGCATCTGTGTTTCCCTCAAAAAGAATGAAAAGATTGTAAAGTGTTAACACCTCGATACGAATGTATGAGTTTCATATTTAATACTCCATTGCATTTCCAAGTAATAACGGATTAAGAAAGAAACGATGAATTTTTCTTTCCCCGCGGCGACGGTAATAACGACACCGAATAACACGATGCGACATACATATATATATATATATATTTTTAAGGAACGGCAGAAATCCGCAGTAATATTCTTCCAACATCCGAGACTCGGCTGAATCGATGATAAAGCACTTCAATGATTATTATCGTCGGGTGTTTTATCATTAACCACGTTACTGCTTCTTCGCGTTTTTAACGATCCATATTTTTCCATTATCATCCACCGCCATCGTTAATGGCGGAAAAACTTTTGCATAACTGCCAAGTATTATGTAAACGCGAATGAAAAATACAGTGTCTATAAATTTTGCAGATTTACGAAGGAAAATTATTTCATTCGTATAAATATTTCATCGAAATTGTGTGTAAATTGTATTCTCGAATGAGAACGAAAGCGAAAGACTTAAAACAGAAAATAGAAGCAGGAGTAAAAGACTCAACGTACAATGATATGCTTTTTACTGTGAATTCATTGGAGTCGTAAATCTGCAGAAAATAATATGCGAATCTCGATTTGCAATTTTCAGCGTGTCCAGCTTTATGTGGGCCAACGAATCAACGGACCTGAAACGATAATCGACGTTGTACCGTGAGAAATCGTTGGAGAAAAATAGGAAGCAATGGCAAACAGTATTTTGCTCGATAAGTTGACCTCTGATGTTAATAAAATCACGGAAGATTCATTAAACGAAAGAGAAAGGCGTGTCGAAAGTCGTGTTTAAAATCAACGGAGGACTGCTTAATCCTTTGAGGTCGACGAAACCGTGTATGGGTTTAGTGAAAGTATACTTTTTTTAGGGGCTATGGTGGGTATGGAGGTAAAGCTCTCCGGACTTTCAATCAATTCAAACGTTCGTCACATCTAAAAAATTATTTTCTTGCAATTTGTATTATATATCAAGTGGTTTACAATTCATTTACCATAAATGAATAATAATTGCGAAATGACTACAGCGATTAAAATGAAAAAATTACGGAAGAAAATACGAGGGAAATTAACACTAGATTGTCGGTGTCAGTCATGTCATTTGTATATTATACAGTACATGTGAAATATCTACTCTACCGTGTTTCTATAAATTTTGAAATCGATTCTATAAAAGTAGAAATGCTAAATAAATCTTACGGTTTCCTTAGATCTAGTGTTAAAGACTATGGCCGAAAACGTGGTAAAGGTTCGAATCCGCTAGTGGGTGTGATTGCGAGTTGAAATGATGGTCAGCTCTGGGAATTTTTTTCCATGCAATTTGTATTATACATTACGTGGTTCGAAACCAATTTAAAATTGTAAGTTTTACGTAAAATGACCATTGCAATTAAATCGAATAAATTGCAGAAGAAAATAAGAATAAAATGAGAGACTATGGTGGGTATGGATTATGTTTAGTAAGAATTCTATTTGCAAACATTTTGCCGTGTTACCAAGTTCAAGTTTTCATTCACCTATGGAAAATTATTTCTACTTTACATATTGTTTATTTTCTATAAAATGGAAAGAAAGAAGGAAAATTTGCTCTGTACATTTGAGGAACACTTTCGGCACGATGTAGCATCATAAACTTAATCATACAGTAAGATTCCATTATATCAGCCACCATTGATTTTTTGTACCGTACAATAGTCAATTTTCGAGAAAATAGTAATTTTCTAAATCCTGCGTCATCAAGTAATATTACGGTAATGGTAATTGATGGGATAAGCAGTGGTAGTCGAGGAGAAATGTTTCCCTAATTGATTGCCAAGCTCGATTACAGAAAGAAAATTGAAGATTGAGACGAAGAAAACGAAATTAGGTACAGAAAGGAAGATTGGACAGCACGCTAGCTATTAGTAAATTGAGAATATGTGCCCCACGGGGTACTATCAGTTATGGTACACGTCTCCTATACCACACGATAGAATCCCATGGCTAAATAAATTAAATATTTTCTTCGTTTTCTGGTTACGTTATAAATGTCAATTTCAAACGATAATCCAATGGTTCATATATCAACAATCATACTCACAAAAATTACTGTCATTTCGTTATTACGTACTTTACGCTAATTGTATAGTATTGAAGAAAATTAGGATTTTCACGTTAATTTGAATACCATGATATATTATTATATTCATAGCGTGATATTTGGAATCTTACTGCATCTGACATGAACTGATATATTTCGGTTATAAATAGACTGCGGATATTTATGCACGAGTCATATGAATCGATGGTTCTGGACCTAAAACGGAATATTCAATAAAACGACGATAGCACTCAAGTCGAAGATGTCAATTGCCATGTTGTCAGATGTGAATTTAAACGTAACATTGATAGAACGAAAAAAGAATTCTAATTAAACATCGTTGCACCAGAATACCAATATATATTAAGAAGTTAAATTAGCAATACACCAACTGCATTCTAAGATGCTCGAATGGTACATAAGGAATTAAAAGCTTATTCCAATTAATAAAATCCGATTCAAGTATCTGTCACCTCTGGAAATTTTTTTTTGAATTATTAACTAACACTAGAATAACTCGCATTAAAGAATTAAATTTAAAGCTATTAAACAAATACTTTGAGAGGTATCAAGCGACGAAAAAGCGATCAGTTAAGTAATTTACGTATTAGAACATACACATGGAATATTTACTGTTCCCCTTTCCTATAAATTTGAGGAATTTTTATAGAAAAAAAGCGTGAGCCTGTTGTTTTGACTGTTCGGTAGTTCCAATGTTATATGATATTGTTGGTGATTTAAAACCCACGTAAATCAGTAATACCCTGGCAAAGTGACCATAAAAGTAAATATTGAAGTATAGAAAAACAAAAAACCAACACTTCCACACAATCGACCGTCCAGGTCAAGTAACACATGCATAAATATTCGCATTCAATCGTAATCATTAAGGTAGTTCTAGGCACTTATCATTTTTCGATAGATTTCCTTAAAATTTTGAAAATATATTCTTCATGATATTTTATAATTATAACCGGAATCTCAACGAGTTCGTCCACACGGTTTATGAATAAATCGTGTTTAAAAATAACATATTTATCATGGGCCTTATGGAATAAAATTTTTGCTGAGTCCGTAAAATCTTTTTTTATTTTTCTAATGAAAAAACTATTCGATGGATTCTAATAAAAAATTAGCAATGTATTATTTTATGCTTTTGGAATATTATTGAATTTTTTCATAATTTTTTACTTCATAGTTATAGAGAAAGATGTTTTTTAATGTCTAAAAAGTGAATGAAATGACCTCTGTGAAGTTAGCCCCTGCATTAATTCTTACGCAATTTTTTTCATTTCTAATGAGAAAAGAAACTTTTAGTTCTGAATCCAGATAGAACTACCTTAACACATTGTACGCCGGTCCCGCGATAATGCGGGATTTCAAATATATGATTTTAGGATTTTACCGATCAATATCAGTCGTATTATTTTATCTTGAGGAAAGCGAAAAAGTAGACAAAGAAAGCAATATTATTCCGTTTAAATTGTGCATTACTTATTGTGTTTAAATTTATATTGATTTAAATAGTAACATTATCAAATATAAGAAATTTGATAGCAGATATTTAGCCGGCGTACAATGTGTTAAGTATCCCAAAGATCTTTTCTTTTTTTAATCGAACCGCGTAACTACAATCGCCAAAGGCTCTCCAAAGTTCCTGATATTCTCGGAACTATAAAATTGAAGATGTCATGTATCACGACATAATTAAATAGATGTGATAAACTCATTATCTCAATGTGACGCGCAAAAACGTATTTCAACCGAAATAAGCATACATCTTCGAAATGTCCTCAATGGATTAAGTTGTCCTCCAACGCTCGTAGCATGACTATCGCTTTTATTTAGCTAATTTCAAATATATCCCTTTCACATAATGCAACATCGTGTGTGCGTGAATTAACATTAAACGAGTGACACTCTCGTATCTTATTCTCGCCACTCGGTGCTTTTTGCGAGCAAGCAAAAAAAAAACGACTGCGAAAGGATAAAGAAAAATTTGAGCGAGCGAGAATGAGAGAGAGTGAGATTGTGAAAGAATGAAAGGGTAACGTGAGATGTTTTTAAGTAACTGTGATTTTTTTCAAATGTTTCTTTCATACATACATATGATACGGAAGAAATATGGATTAATTTCTGCGCATAATATAAATAATATTTCAGTGTCGCTGTGTTTGTACGAAATCGTAGAAATTCGTTCGACTAACATATCGGTAGCATTAGCGACGACTAGTTATCGCTATTATTGTCATTATTATTGAAATATTAACACTCTTCCGACCGGTATTTTTTTTAAATATATCCACTTCTGACCGGTCACTTGGCCGCAAATACTTCTCTGACACTGATATATCTTCGAAAATTACAAATTCTCGTCACTGAGTCCTTGACACAGTAAACCGCAATGATAAATACCAATTTATTAATTGCCATGGCAAACGATTAATAAATTAAACGTCCAAAAGCGTTGCACCCGAAAACCCTACTAATAGGCTATCGGTCGATACAGTGTTAATTATTATTATTATTATTATTATTAATTAATTAACTAATTAATTAAGATAGATGCGAGTGCGTTGCCTAATTTTTACGGAGTTCTATTGTTGATTGCTTACCGCGACGCGTGCGATTACCTGCGTATTAATACGTTTGCGAACTTCTCGTGGCCTCCCGTTGAAGGAATCGTCGTTCGCTGAGATACGAACTTTATAGCTGAGTGAAGAAAAGAAGGCTAGCTCAAGGAATACAAATAGAATTGCGGATCTGATTCACACATTCAAATCGACGAAAGATTAAAAATGATTCATGATTCTATAAAGATTGCACGAGTTGGATCGAAATGAAATGAGAAAAGAATCGAGCAAGAAAACCTTCTTGTTCCTCTAACATCTTGCTAGCCTTCTTTCTAATATCGCACAGTACTTTTTTTCATTTACAATCGATCTCTCACGGGTTGTTCCTACAATAACTGTTATAACTGTACGCACTGGACTTATCGTCGAGCAGAATTCAGAGAGCTAACGAATCTAATATCTAGATTCGATATTTCTTTCTTGTTTATAAAAGACAGAGTGTTATCGTAAAGTTGTAATAGCGTAGGATGCAGTCTTGGATCTAAACTTGATATTCTCTCTACAACGACAGCGAAGATGTAGTCTTATAGGTCCAAAGAATAGGCTCGAATTTGATGATTTCGCTATTGCGAAAAATAAAGATTTCTCTCGTCGAATTTATTTGACGATTCGAAGTCTAATGGAAATTGTACGTTTTTCAACGATGCGATTGTGGTTGGAACTTGTAGAATAAAGGCAAAAGAATAAACCTCGATTAGCGGTGAATATGTAGAGTTAGATAATTGTGACTTTAGCTTTTGTGAAACTAGTCGATCGTAGCGAACTTTCTATATCGATGTACCTTTTTATACGAGAAAAAATTGAGTAGCATTGTAGATTTTGAAAATGAAGAGATTAATGATCACCGAAACTACGGAAGCAATAATAGTATTGTTGAGTAGTTTGATGTGAGAGTTATTTTTCTTACTTCAGTGAATTATGCATGCGCGAATAAATTTCATAATTTTTCATACTGATCGCAATAGTGAGACTGATATTATCAATACATTCGCGACTATTGACGTGAGTCTGCGTCTTTATAATCCTATTTCTGATTGCTGCTGACTTGAATTCACGTCCTTACAATCTTATTTCTGATTACTGCTGACGTGAATTCACGTCTATACAATTCTATCTCTGATTACTGTGGACATCTTAAACCAAGCATTGATTTCAGTCGGATCAAGATGTTTGCGAAACGAACTGTTAGACGCCATTTTGATTAGTTGAATCAAGCAATCACAGATAGAAGCAACAGAAAGCAGGTAGTTTACCTTATTTAACAGTTTTAGTGCCGGATGACGATACATCGACGTTAGCAGTAATGCTAACACTGGGCATCGAAGGGTTAATATTCAGTTTTCAATACGATACTAATAATTTTATGACAGATAATTCTAAATACACGGTTTATGCTCTATATTGCGTGTTCTATATGATACTATCGCCAAATGACAATTCTTTTTATTTATAACTATATATGTCATTAATTCAATCTATTTTTTCTGTCGGCACTAAAAGGTTTAAGATATAGTTTCAATTTGATTCTTTACTGAGATCTCGGACGTGATTTCACGTCTTTTCAAATTGTGTTCCTAGTTGCCACTGAAGTGATTTAACATCTTTGCAAACTCTGCTTCCAAATGTTGGAAAGTTATCATATTACATTCTTTTTAGCTCAAATATTTTGTTATATCCTCATTTTCATTGGCAATTGGTAACGAAAAATCGAACTATATGCTAGTCGCGAATGTGTTAATAACAGAGAGAGGACCAAGTGGTCCAAGAATAAGTAGAATAATATTCTAAGGCTAATTTGCTATTGTTCTAAATAGCATGAAATATCTCGTCTTACAACAGACAATCCACTTAATGTAGCGGATAAAAAGCTTCATATTAAGCCTCTGTAAGATTCTTGCTCGACGGGGGTGCAGTTCTGTCTTGAAAGAAGTGTTCATTTTTTCGTAATCCACTGTGTGGACGAAAACATACATAAATACATGCATACATACATACATACTCCAGACGTATAGATACGTAATACGTATCTTCGACATGCACGATGTAATAAGAAACTTCATGGTCACGATGCGAGAGGTGGAGGAAAATGGTGAACATAGAATTTGTGGTATCGCATACTCGACCTGTATTTTTTTAAATAACTATCCTACGATTCTGCCGATCGATGGATCATTTCGTATATACTTGTAGGTGTTGAGAGAATAAGAAAAATAATGGATGCGAGAGAGAGAGAGAGAGAGAGAGAGAAAAATGAAGATAGAAAAAAGAAAAAATGTATTAAAAATAGAAAGGATGAATGCAAGTATGAAAATGATCGATGTACGATCTTCGAAATTGATAGGAAAAAAGTAAGAAAAAAAATTAATCGGAAAACTCGAGAGATATTCTAATGCTTGTATAGAATCAGCGAACATGGAAATTAACGCAAGTTAATTCAGCAGTTGAGTTTCATTCGTAGCACAATCTCTGCAGTTACAGCGACGTATAATGTGTAAGAAATTTCCTGAGAGTCTTGTACATATTATTTTTTTTACTACTGAAAAAGAGGGTTAGAAAAAAAAAGCGGAAGGGGAGAGCAATTAGCGGTTTTGCCCGCGATTGTTAGCCTAAACGAGCGACTACCGTGATTTCCATGAAACTTTCACAACTTTAGCTTCTGAATCGAGATTCAACTGCGGAGGTTGAAGTCGTATGAGTGTCGAGATTTACAGAATAAATATGCTATCTCTGGATAATAGTGTCGATATTTTTTAAAAACGGACTCCTGTCGGAAAATAAAAAATTGATTATCACTTGAAAAACGAAGAGTAGGTTCTTCGACATCCCAAGTTCGAGGAACTTCTCGTCGATTTTCATTAAACTTCACTTCACGTGAATCTTTGTCATATTTAGATAATACATCATAAAGTAACCGGATAGGCATCGTCGCAAAATAACCTTTTTATCGATATTAATAACTATAAGATAAAAAAAAGGAGACCTTACAAAAAACTCGGTAAAAGGAAGTTCTTTGAAGCAGCAGGTAATATTTATTTTTAATATCTTCTCTGTCATTAAAATCACCGTACCATCTGCAAATTTAATTTTTTATTTGATTATTATATTTGACATTTTACATATCTCACTTCCACAATTTAAATAATTTCGTTAAAACTCCCTCTTTTTTACAATCACTAGATAGTATCATATAAAATTAGGAAAGAGTCAATACATAGCTTTAATTACTTCAAATATAGTTTAATTACAAGTTATTAATAATTCGGATCATATACAACTTCAATATTTTACTCTCTTTGTTTTAAGATTTTAGGAAAATGTTAAAATTCTTGCTCGACAGACGAACTGCCTATTTTCAAATTGAAACTCACTCTGTTAAATTTAATTAGAGGCTCGGATCTAACTCTAAAATAATAAACCTAATTACATAACGTGTTCATAAAGTTGCGTGCCGTCCAGCGACTAATTTCACAGAACGATTACAAAACAGCACGCGTAACAGAAGAAATTCTGTTGAAAAACAGCACCCAACTATCTTCGTTTCGTACTATTTTTAAAAGCAAGTCGAGATAACGAACACCGGTGGTCATTTTACCAATAAAACATTAACCGATATCGCCTCGTGTAAACGTTGATGGAAATAAATCAGAATAAGGAAGTTCTATAGCTCCTGGAATTCTAAATTCTAAACTCGTTTAGATTTATATCGTTGTTAATTACTCGAATAAGAAAGGAGTGAGAATATATATACATCGTTTTCTTTAAAGAGCAGCGTGATACTTCTACTAAAATAAATAATCATGTTAGTTCTATTTCTACCAGTTAGAACTTACTAAATTTCTACGTGTTAGTACTATCACTGATATTAATTCAATACATTTAAGAATGTCAAATAAAAAGAGAAGGAATTTTGAAGAGACTGAAAAAAGGTATGGCGTTAAAAATTTCTGTTACATTTGCAAAAATATAGAGTATGTCATTTTAATGACTTTAGTAGATCTAACTAATCTTTATTTTGGATAAAAATCATTTAACTTTCTTTGGGTCTTTGAGAATTTGAAACTACACAAAGTATATGTGTTTCTATTCTTCCAGTTTAGTATTTTTATCTTTTCGAATTACCGCAATTTAATTTTCGATAGAAACAAAATATTTGCCATTGAACGTTAACAGAACAAGTCTGATTTATAATTATAGAGAATTAACACAATAGCGTAGAGTAATTTCCTGTTGGACTTTATTACTTTGGAATAACGTAAGAAATATCTGTGTTTCTATTCAAAGAAATTATTTTTCTTAATTTTCTCAATTATTATAATTCAATACCCGAATGTCACGTCCTTGTCTGTTATTATACCCTAACCAATATTGTTAAATGTTGCTACAATTCCATTTTTAATATTTGTCAGACAAAAAATTCGGCTACAGGTGTTAAATGATCAATTATTATTCGATCGGTACCGATGATACAAAGACTTTATTTAACATAAAAAAAAAGGATTGAAGCATTTTATGAGTAGCGCGGAAGAATGATATTACATGCAGCAACAATAATAAAAGAACTATTTATAAACGGAACCTAATGAAATGTGTTCGAACGAGTTATAAATATCTCGGAGGATTATAATATCTTTTATAAATATAAGCGAAACCTTATGAAAACCTGTTCGAGAATTACATACGAGGTTTAAAAATAATAGCTGATATAATCAGTATTATTAATAAGAAAAATCTAAGCGTGATTGGTACAGATAAAATTAAACACCAATTACAATTTACGAAAAATATATCCGGAGCCTGCAAGAAAATATTACAAAAAATTACTGACATGACTAACATTCTTTATAAATAGAACTAAAACGTTATGAATAGGTAGTATACAAAATAAAAAAATATATTAAATGTAGTGAAATATATTTCGAAACTTCAAAATTCGAAACGGACTATCGTATAAAAATCTAAAAATATTTAAATAATATTTTCGAACACTTAATTACCAATAATTTCTTACTCTTGCTACATACACGTTTTAAGTCAGACTAATTAATCAACAATCATCAACCTTCTTCAAATCATTTTAACACTTCAAAAAGGAAACAAAAATTGCAAAGTCTCACTAAAATCACTGCTCTTAAAGCACTTAAGCCAAAAAGTAAGAATAAAAGAGGAAATAAAGCTCCAAAAACCTGTAAAAAAAAAATACATTCAATGCCATATTTAAAAACCTGCAATCATACAATATTTCCCATAATTAACTATAAGTTTCTCTTTCCTCGCATCAAACACTTGAGATGCATGAGAATCAGCACTTTTTCTCCAAGTGCCGCTCAATTCTAACGAAGTGATACTTGCGTCCCGAATTGATTCACGCTCGCGAGCACATATTGAACTTGATCCCATCTCTGCTCGTACAACGACGTGGATTCTACTTCAAGACTTTGCTCGCTTCTTATCGCTCCAAGATACAGGTACGTGAATACACGTCGGCGTGCGGTGTTACACGCTCGAGGAAGAGACATGAGTGTGCAACAATTAAGTTGCATCCGACCAGACGATAAGATGTGACGTGCAAGACATGAGACACGAGGCGTTCGAGTTTCTCGAGGGAAATTCGATGGAGAGAAACTGTGGAAGCGTTTGTCGTCGTGATGCATGTAAAATTGTGAATTATTTGAACGAGTTTATGGAAAGGAGTTTCGGTTTTCGGTTGAAATTTTGTTAATTTGCTGTGTTTAATTTTGAGAGAAGATTAAAGTTGTGGTGATTGAGAACGGGATGATTAGAGGTATGTTTGTAAAGGTACTAAGAGATTTCTGGTGGAAAGGTTTTATTTATTTGGTGGAGATTTATAATTATTAATAGATGCTGATGCTACTTTGTTTTCTACATAGCGTTATTGTATAGTTTTTGTTGTGGGAGTCATGGACAGTGTGGAAAATATTTGATGTAGAATATTAACAGTAGTTAATAATACATAATAATGGTACGCTTGTGAAATTAAGAGAACTTGGGTGTTAATTGATGGTTACAGTTATGAAATATGAAAGAACCTTGTTGGAGAAGTCTCGTTGGGAAGTAGATGAGATTTTGATTAGTTTTTAATTGATGAGTTATTGAAAGGGATACTCTACCGACTGGGAGCAAGGATTGTGAAACAAATATTGTATAAAATGCAGCAATTATGCACGATGGAAAGATTTTATAGGAGTATACATTTTCGAAAGAGGTCTTGTTCTTTTAACGAATTATCGAACAGCGATGTTTAATTTTTTGTAATTTCTAAATTGGTAAAAGGATGAGCCAAGAGCGATGCCCACGCAAACATTCTATATTTACGCAGACGAAGAAACATATATTACCATATAAAACAAATAAATTCTCGGATAGATAATAATCAGAAAGTATGCAGACTTAAAATATTGGTACCATTCTATAAACGATGCACTATTACAATTTCTAAAAATTACCTCGTAACATTCTGTTATTAAAATCTCAAAGCTACTTACAAACGAAACCTAATAGTAATGACTGATCACGAATTATAAACTTTATATAATATAAAAAAAATATATAATTTATATACAATTTATCATGTTTGCATATCGCAAACAGTATGTTCTTAAAATCTCTTCAAATTGCCAAAAATCGTTGTCCTTCTTCCCTCATACCTCAAGATTACTCAAAGCAAGAAAGATAATATTACATTGTATCCCTGCAACTAACAAAAAGGCACGCCGTATTAAAGTCTTCCAAACATATCACAAACCATACCTCATTACCGGTATATCATTGCAATGTGTACAATCTCTTAAAACCTCCCATCTAATCACATTCACAAGGTCCATATCGCAAATAGTACGTTGTAAAAATCTCCTCAAATTGTCAAACATCATTATTCTTCTTTCCTCATATCTCAAAATTACTCAAAGCAGGAAACCCTAATCGATACCAACCATAATATTATATTACATCCCCAGAACTTACAAAATTAAAGTTCGACAGATAAAAAGGCACACCCTATCAAAATCTTCCAAACATATCACAAACAATACCTCCTTACCAGTATATCATTACAATGTGTACAATCTCTTAAAACCTCCCATCTAATCACATTCACAAGGTCCATATCGCAAATAGTACGTTGTAGAAATCTCCTCAAATTGTCAAACATCATTATTCTTCTTTCCTCATATCTCAAAATTACTCAAAGCAGGAAACCCTTATCGATACCAACCATAATATTATATTACACCCTCCTAACTTACAAAGTTAAACTACCCCAAATAAAAAAGGCACACCGTATTAAAATCCTCCAAACATATCACAAACAATACCTCATTACCAGTACATCATTGCAATACGTGCAATCTCCCGACACCTCCCATTTAATCACACCCACAACATCCTGCAACCATCACTTCTCATGTCCCAACCTCACCCAATCTTTCCAACCACCCAGAAGCCATCGTCTCCTGCAGCGCCTTCGAAAAATTTCCCGCATCCTCCTTCCACCAAGAATCCTCGACACGCGCGCAACCTCCGTATTCATCCCCTCAGTGCTTGCCGCACGTTCAAAATCGCTCGCACACAGTCCCGCTGGAATTCACGTTCCGTACAACCCGAGTACCACCCCTACGTCACATCCAAGCGAGACGAAAAGCCACGAGTCGAAACGGGGGCGAGCATCGAGCAGGGAGACGTAGAGGGCGAAGAGGGTGAAGAGAAAGAGGGTGGTGGATCCTCCACGAGGGAGTGCGCCTGTCCGTGCGGTACTCGCGACATCGCGGTCTCCTGGCCGCAGCCAACCGCGCGAGGAAGGTGGGCCGGCTATCCGGGGGTTCTGATGCACGGCTCGTGGTGACCGGCGCACCCTAAACGCGAATAAAACTCACCCTCTTCGTCAGTGCTCGTCGACCTCGGCATTCGACTCGAACGACCACGGCGACGGGTAATTCGGAGGAAACATGAAAGATCGCCAGGTGCGTCCGCGTTCAAGTAAGTGTGCCTGCTTCACTTGAAAAAGACGATTGCAAAAGGAGTGAGACCGAGGAGAGAACAGGTAGGGGATGAAAAGGAAGGGAACGACGACGTCCTCCTCGTAGGAGAGCGCGTATACGCGTGATGCACGACGCTCCAGTCTCGTGGGTGGAGGAGCACGACGATCGATCGTACGAGGAGCCGGCAAAGGTGTATGGAATGCTCCGATGGAAAAACACCGGTGATGGATAGACGATGATAATGGCATTGTGGGTGAATGGAGGTTTTTTAAGGTGGACAGTGACTCGGGGTGTGCGATTTGTTGCGCAGGAGGACGTCGAAGTTTGAGGATGATGTTGGTTACCGCCGAGGGGGATGTTTGATCGATGCCTGTACTGTGAGTATGGTGGAGTTGAAAGGGTAGCTCGTTGATTCGACACGTTTCGCTATGCTATAGGTTGGACATTTGATCTGCTTTTGGGGGGTAGAGAAATTTGTATCTCGTTTACGAGACGTGTATCTGCGTATCGCTAGTAGCTGAGTCGCCGCAGCTTGATCCCGGGTCGAGTGTAACTCGAGTGGCATTCAAAATGATCCCACTTGACTGGAAAATCCTCTTTCGTCTCGCAACACTCTACCTCGCTTTAATCGGGAGCCTGTGCGCGGGAAATGTAGGTCACAGAGGTGTCACCGGCTCCGAAGACAGCGTACCGGAAAATGTTCCTCGTTAGCGTCTTCAAGACGACTTTGTGTCGGGGCATTTCTTTACTCCGCTCTTTGTCCGTTCTCAGCTGAAATTTATTCCTCGTCGAGCCGGTACTTTACCTGATTCGGGTTACTCGATGTTAATTATCCTTTTTTTATTTTTATCGGGTAATTCATTGATTTCCAGTTGAAGATAGAATCGGAGGAAGATATGCTAGAAATTGTGCGCGCAAAGGTACCTTAGAGATTCCTCGAGGGCAAGCTCTCTTATCGATGAGGGAGGTATCGTGGAAGAAAACTGTCATGAAAATGTGAAAATATGGGTCACGAAGGTGTAGACTCCGCAAGCCTCCGAGGGCCTCCTCTTCGCGGCACTCTTGAAACACTCGGCGGTGGCCTTACCACCCTACTGTTCTCTCTTTCTTACCGTCTCTTCTCATTTGTCGTTTTACGCACGCTCTTCCCTCTTTTCACCGCCGCCCTCGCGCGTTGCTTCTTCCCCGTTCACCCTCTTTCATCCTTTTTCCGCATTTCTCATTTTCTCTGTATCATTGCAGCCCTCTAGCTTTTTCCACTTCACATTTAAGCGTTCTCTCTTTCTATCATCCCTTTTCCCTATCTTTTCCAACTTCTCCTTTATCTACCCTCTCTTTCCCTCTATTTCTAGCACCACTTTATTCCACCTCTATCAAACTCTATCTCTTTCTCCACCTCTATCTTACGATTCTATCTCCCTATATCATTATCTCCAACTCTCTCCATCTTTCGACACTTCTCCTTTCCTCCTTTCTCCCTCTTTGCGTCACCCTTTCCCTCACACCCTCTACTTTCGTGTTTCCCTTTCTCCCACACCCTTATACCTTCTCTCTCTCTCTCTTCTACTACACTTGTTCTCTTTCTCTTCTATTACACCTTCTCTCTCTCTCTCTTCTACTAAACCTTCTCTCTTTCTGTCTTACATTCAGTGTCACTTGCAGCTGCGCGCAAAGTCCCATAAAGAGCAGGAGCACACCCTTCCGCAGCTGCAGTTGGCAGTGGATCGTGAGCGTTAACGGAGAGCTCCGATGGATTTCGAATTTTCACCGAAAAAAGTACAACCCTGTTCATTGCAATTAAGCCGAATTTTGCTTGATTAAAATCTATTATAAGATTAAGTTGCTAAAAATCGTTGAACCTCAACGATTCCTTGGCCTCCCGACGAAACAGGGATTGCTGTATTTTACGGCAACGTTTGTTATCTCCGACAATGAGCATTCTTCCCTTTCTGAAGAATTTAAAAAAAAAAGACAACGTCGACCTTTTTCGCGCGCTTTGTTGTAGGAGCAAACTTTGGAGGACGAATCGTGAATTATTTAATTTTGAATCTTTCAATTATTTAATACGAAGTTTTACATGTTTTTAATGAAATGAGGGTAGAAATTTATTTGATAAATGGTATAGCATTTGTTTAATGTGAAATAGGAGTAATTTGTGTTTAAATTGAATGGAATTATGCTCATTGTAACGTCGAGGGCTTACAATGTCTCAGCAAGATTCTGAAGAATCAAGCAAATGCTTCGAGAGGTGATAACAGGGTGTTCTTTCGATTCCAGACGAATTATGATACACGTGTCGTCCGAGAACGCTCAGAGATACGATCGGGTAAAGCGAAAGGGGGCAGCGTTTCTCGCCAGCTTTTTTAAATCGCGAAAGCTAACGTTAGGAATGAAGATCAACGAGGACGAAGAGATGGAACGTGCTCCGAGAGTCGAAACACCTGGTAAATCATGCCCTTCAACTACGGGAAACATTTCTCGTCGGTTCGGACGTTGTGTGGGGAAATTGTTTTCAACGACTTTACAAACGTATCGTTTTAGAATTCCTTTGAAAAGTTTCCTTGTTGTGCACGGTAAATTATTGGAGAAGTATTTGATAGATGGAAAGGGTCAATGGCTGAGAGATTTCATCGGTATTTCAATAACATCGTGAAGGATCAAAGTGGAGATTGTTTCCTTTCTACGAATAAAAATGAAATAGAATTTAGTTAATAAATCGGAGATACAATAGTGTTTTAAAATAAAGTGTCTTACTCGGAACGCAAGATATCAGTATTTTAATTAAATAAGAAGCTTTTATTTAAAGTGCCGCATGTCTAATTTTGAAAAAATGAATTTAAGTTAGTTTCAGTTAACAATAGATTTACATCCGCTAAATCTATTAGGTTCAAATATATTAAATAAGTACTTTGAACAAATATGGATCAAGCGGCACTAAATACGGTGGGTTAGAAATTTGTGTATTATAAGATACGCATGATGTATTTACGGTGGTGCTTCTTTTTAAATTTGAAAATTATTTTTTAAACAGTCGGTATCCGTCAATTTGACGGTTGTCGTGGATTTAGTGTTAAACATGCGTATTTTAAGCGTGTAAGACAAATAAAGAAACATACAAGACCTCTTTGAATTTTTCGATATTCATAGAAATAAATGGGCTTATATCACTTTCTAATAAAACGCTCCAAACTGTGATACACATTATTATGATTAGACTGCGGATGTTTATGCAAATTTCGAATTTCACAAATGCAGGTGAGACAGGAAAACCTATATAGGGATTTATTGCACTCAATAAATATTACAACAAATACCATACTTTGAATATTTTAGATATATTTTCATATTATGTCCTTTTTGCATATTTTTGCCGTATTTAATTTGTCATAAATGCATCAAAATCCGCAGTCTAATCATGATATAATAAACTTTATGGGGTCATATGCAGCGTCTTGTTACATTCGATCTTGAATATGCCGAATAAAAGATAGTTGTAAACATAAATAGTTGTAGAAATAAGAATATTTCTAAATCAGTAAAGAGATACTGTCACTTGTAAAAGTTTCATTCAATTTCACCTACGGATATTCAATTTCTACTAAGAATATCTGCCCAAGTTATCAATCATCACCTGCAATCCATGATCTAACAAATGCACACTTCGTCAACGAAGAAATACCTGCATTATCAATCTTCAATTACAATTGTTTCCAAATCAAAGTCAATTTCAACATCATCAATTTTAAAACCAACGAAATCTTCATCTCACTTTAGAAATAAAAACGAAACATTAAACCAAGGAGAAAAGGGAATAACTAAAAGTATCACTAATTTACTAAAAGCAAAATTTATCCAGCTAAAGTGCATACTCGTCTGACTTATCAGTCATCTGCTATAGTCGACGTTCCACGATCGAACGCTCAAAGACCGTCGACGATAATCCATCGTACCGGAAGGTCTGAATTTCCGAAGAAAAGCGCTTATCGATCTGTTCTAACATCGACGATATCTGTTTCAGCGATCATCACGAACGCCTGCCGTCGCAGCGGAAGTGAGAATGACAACCAGGTATCGAGAATTCCGTCGACCTTGAGCGTGGCAGCCGTCGACGTTGTCGTTGCCTGTCAGCCATCGCCGTCGCATTCGATTTTGACCTTGACACCAGGGAGAACACGAAACATCGATCAGGATATGGAGGCTCTTAGGCTCAGCCGGCAGGATAATCCTTTTTTACAGGTTCGAAATGATACCTCTATATCATCTATCGAAGGGACACGTAATCGTCGAAAGCCGAAGAAGGGAGGAGGAAATCGCCCTTCCGGAATTTCGATGTCACCTTGCGAAAGGATGCATATGAGATACGAATGTGTATGTGTAGGCGTAATAACGTGACGCATTTCCTTCGCGTCAGAAGATTAAGAGGAATGTCTTATCGTTGGAAATTCATTACATTGCCATTGATCTTGGAATTAGTAAGTTTCAATGAAAATTTTGATGTACAATTCCGGTAGTTCTTGAATGATCTAATATTCCTGTGCAGTTGAAATTGTTAATTTCAGAGAAGAGTTTTTGGTATGACCTTGTTTTTGATGACTTCTGCGAAATTACATATTACAATTTGCAATTCTATTATTTACAATTTCTGTCTTCAATATCGTGTCAACAATATTTATCTCCTACCATTATGATAGACTGCTTGCGTATACAATTTTTCTTTTCTTCCTTATGGTCGATTAGTTTTTTAAAAAACAAGTCATAGCAGTAACTCTGATTTATTCTTTTAAATTCGCTGGTTATAGAATATTATCATGCTCTCTTCAGTTTAAACAGTTAATTTCAAAGTAAAGTTTCTGAACCGACCTCTTCATTTCTGATCTCTTGATCACTCTTATCAGTGGAATTACGTATCGCAAAAATCTCATCATCCTTTGCAATTCTATTATCTATAATTTCTACCTTCAAGAATGTGCCACCAAAATTTATCCTCTCACTATGATAGACTCCTTGTGTATACAATTTGTCTTATTTTCCTTACAGTCGATATAAAAAAAAAACAAGTCACAGTGAAAATTCTGATTTATTCTTTCAAATTCAGTAGTTATAGAATTTTCTCGTATTTCTTTGAAGTTGAAATCATTATTTTTAAAGTAAAGTTTCTGAACCGACCTCTTCATTCCTGATCCCTTGATCACTCTTATCAGTGGAATTACGTATCGCAAAAATCTCATCATCCTTTGCAATTCTATTATCTATAATTTCTGTCTTCAATAATGTGCCACCAATTTTTATCCTCTCACTATGATAGACTCCTCGTGTATACAATTTTTCTTATTTTCCTTACAGTCGATATAAAAAAAAAAACAAGTCACAGTGAAAATTCTGATTTATTCTTTCAAATTCAGTAGTTATAGAATTTTCTCGTATTTCTTTGAAGTTGAAATCATTATTTTTAAAGTAAAGTTTCTGAACCGACCTCTTCATTCCTGATCTCTTGATCACTCTTATCAGTGGAATTACGTATCGCAAAAATCTCATCATCCTTTGCAATTCTATTATCTATAATTTCTGTCTTCAATAATGTGCCACCAATTTTTATCCTCTCACTATGATAGACTCCTCGTGTATACAATTTTTCTTATTTTCCTTACAGTCGATATAGAAAAAAATACAAGTCACAGTGAAAATTCTGATTTATTCTTTCAAATTCAGTAGTTATAGAATTTTCTCGTATTTCTCTGAAGTTAAAATCATTATTTTTAAAGTAAAGTTTCTGAACCGATCTCTTCATTCCTGATCCCTTGATCACTCTTATCCGCGGAATTACATATCGTAAAAATCCCATTGTCCTTTGCAATTCTATTATCCTATGACGTCTTCAATATTTTGCCAACAATATTCATCCTCTTTCACTATGACGCAATTCTTGTATATAAAGTTTTTCTTTTCTCCCTCACGGCTGACTAGTCTTACAAAAAAGAGCCCAGTAAACTTCAAAGGATCGTTTCAACCCCTTAGAACGAACTCGTTGAAAAAAGAAAATTAATATTCTTCCCTACATGTT
Organism: Cerceris rybyensis; assembly: GCA_910591515.1. NCBI lineage: Eukaryota > Metazoa > Arthropoda > Insecta > Hymenoptera > Crabronidae > Cerceris > Cerceris rybyensis. Next base: position 15,015,854 of record OU342795.1, read on the forward strand.
CAACGTTTTCGTAAAAAGTGATCAAAATCCATCCATTGAAGCGACTACACACCCCGTTACTTCAATTCCATCGTCGAATGCATTTCCTACGATAAAACACCTGCCGCGCCTGAAAAGATGCGTTTCGTTATTACGGCCATCGCTGCACGAAGAGAATCAGCACGAAGATGACGACCGTATTTCAGGTGCTGGCGAGTCGCGAAAGTCTCGTAGAGTCCATCGAGGAATCCGAGTCCGACGACGCAATTCTCATGTCTCAGGTGAGCAGGCCCTTCATTTTCAGTCTTAGCCATAAAACCGTAAAAGAAATATCGATCAGAACCCCTTGGCTGCATTATTAATGTCGACACGAGAACAGAGAGACCCTATAGAAGGCGACCTCACCGTCGCGTAGGGCATCATCGCGATATTTCTCTCTCTTCTATATCAGATCGTACCTTTTGCAAGAATAGAACGTACCTCTTCCACTACGATGCTCCGGATAAAGGTATATTCGGGGAATATTTTTAGACGTCTCGGATCAGACGGTGATCCTTTTAAATGCCAAGTTTCGCGACTTTGGTAATTCACGGTTTTAGTGCGGTGATTAATTGATTGGATGGTTCGATAACGCCGAAGAAATTCAATACATGCGGTTTCCTTCTTCTTTGGTTTTAATGGCTCTTCTGGGATTTAAACGTTCAGATGTAATGAAGCTTTCTGTGGTTTTTATTGTTTTTTGATGACGTGATAGAGATTTTTTGAGATTCTATTTTACTAATTTAGATTAATTTTCTAATTTTGTAGATAATAATCGCTTGAATAAGTAATCGATTCCTTTTTAGAGCGAGTGCGTTTTTTATAGATTGGTAATAATGTGGCTTTGCACATTGAGGTCAACTTTGGCGTGACAACACTATTTTTCTTGGAAGTCTTACATCATTTGTGACGTGACATTTTGTAAAGTCAATAAAACAGATTAGTGTAAAACAGTTTTATTTAAGAAATTGTTTGATTTCATCGGAAGACTACGTATTGAAGCTATATAAGAATTAAATCAAAGTTGGCCACGAATATTTCAATTACTGTAGAAAATTTTTGCACGGACCATTACATAAAAAATACTTAAAAATCATGCACTTTAACCAAAATAAAGCGAGATCTTAATATTGAAGAGGTTAATTCAAATTTGTAAATTAACAAAGCAGGAAAATACTAAGGAAGCCATTATTAATTTTGAAATTACTGTAGAAAATTCTGATATCGTTTGTCTACTTTCATTGAAAAACGGTTTTCCAAAACAATATTATGGCTTACGTAAGACGAGATATAAAATTGAAAAAGGTGAAATCACGGTTGTTCAAGAATAAACTAGGGAGATAATTATAGTGTGAAACGTTTTCTTTGAAATCTCTGCATGTAATTCTGATTCATATTATATGATTATAATTCTGATCACCGGTTCATAATTATTGGAAAGAAATTTTCGAACAGGCAAGACTTCTATTCGATATGAAAATGAAAGTTTGACGTCAGTAGCTCCTCGAAGAATTTTATCGAGCACCGTCATTGAATAATGTATTGAATATCAGGGGCAGGAGGTATTAAAATGCAATTGCAATTTACGTGCTTGCGCATATTTGTCAGTACGTTCGTACTCTGATAAACGTAATTACTGTTCCCCCTTTATGAATTCATGATTTAACAGCGATACAAGCGTAAACAGTAGATCTCAAAGTAAACAAATTTTAATATCACGTTCGTGAAGGCATTTCTGTTTTCTTATTAGCATATTTCACGTTCGCACTTTCGTAGAACGCTACGCCCACGTATTATGGAGATTTCGTGCATTAACAAACTAAGCATTTTCATTAAAACGCGTACGCATTATAATACACGACACCGTAAACGAATGGGACAGGCTTATGGCGTGTGCAGGGCGAAATGTTAGATTAGGAGAGCACTTTCATAATTACGTGAATATCGATTGTGTCGGAAATTAACTTCGATGGATATTATGGTGATTAAAAGAATCTCAAATCACGCTGTTGAAGTTCTTTGTATAATTTACAGTTTAAAAATTAGCTGTTGCAGTTCTATAAATGATAATTAATTAATGACATTAAATTTCTTTTCATTTCAGCACTTTTTTTTTATTAACTTTTGTACACTTCTTGACGGAAATATCACTTAGTCGACGTTTCCAGATAATACATACTCTTTGATTATTTTTTAAATATATAATAACTTGATTTCGTTTCGGTGGAATATAGTATTACAGATTACCAATAGCATTTAATAAAACACAATTGTTTTTTGTACCTATTTTTCACGAGCGTACAAGAGTTAAATAATTTGAATTAGGAAGAATAGTTGAATAAATATAGTCAATGTACTTCAATGATGTACCTGACATTGCCATTGCTATCAGAGTAAATTTTGTTTACAATAACAGTAGATACGACTTCGTATTTGCAGTAATAAATAAAATATGATCACCCACAGATCATCTGCTTTTCGTTATCAATGTACAATTAGTCTAGATAGCGAGCATGATATCAGAATCGTTTATTAACTTCAGTAGTTTAAGGACACTCTAAAGTTACATCATTTAATGTCTGTATTTCATCCAACGATGTCGAGAATTTCTTTCATCAATTGCTTCTATTCGCTTAAAGGATTAAAGCATATCTGCTTTTCTGACAACGTAGAATCCATAAGATAAATAATACAAATAATATTATTAGAATCTTTCGAAATTCAATGATATTCATTGCAATCAATTTTATCTGTGTAATATATACTATTGTGCATAGACGATCGAAATAAATGAAGGAGGTGTTACCTCAATGAACCACCATAGTTCAACATTTTAGATTTGTTTAATACTTTATCTGTCATATAAAATTAAATCTCTACTGTACAAAGTTTCATATCTCAGGTGTAAACTTAAAGTCTCGCACTGTTAATTAACCGTGAAATATTCAAATCTCCGTCCCCTCTGCAAGATTTTTCGGATATTGTGAGGCGCATATCAGTTTCTTGTAACGACATTAAAAATTATGATTTAGGAAAAATCTCTTAAAGATGACAGAAATTTTCAGCTGCTCCCTTTAATTAGAAGTCTAAGCCTTTACTCATAAATACTTACAATTAGTTAACTTTTTACTTAACACTCAGGTAGTTTCATTTAATTCTCCAATAACTATACATAGAGCAATGCTACAAATATTAAATCAACCTCAAAAAATAATACAAAAATAATTAGCCCTATGTTGCAATTTATTGCATCTTTCTTTGCCTTCTGAATTCGAATACAAGGCAAAACTAATAATTATTAGGTGTAGAAATTAATTCGGTGCCTTTTTAAAAGAAGTTTAGTATTATAACATATTCAGTCGATAGGAAATTGCTTTTTGTAACACCCCAAGTTGCACGGCAGCTCATGTTGTGTTCGTGCGGAATTTTCACAGAGCATCTGCTCAAGCTCTTCGTCTTCAAATTTTTTTGTCTGTCCGGAATGTTCTCGATCAGAAAGATCAAAGTCGCCGCTTCGAAATCATTGATACCATTTTTTACAGGTTTTATGTGTTACTGCACCTTCACCCAAAGCAGAACAAATCATTTTAGCGGCTTCAGCAGCATTTTTCTTTAATTGAAAAGCAAACAGTATGCAGTGCCTTATGTGATTCTGGTCAGACGCCGCCATTTTATTTACTAATAGCTTTTGGTTTGAATAGTTGTCAAATGTTTCATAACTGTAAGTGTTGGTACTTAAACGTTATAAAATGGCGGACGATTATTTACATTCAAACCAGAGTTATAAATAAATTAATATCAAGGCACCGAATTAATTTCTACACCTAATGTAAAATTATAATTGCACGAGTAACACTTTCATATCGCAAAGGATTAAAATCCTTGATCCAACTGCTTTCAGGAGCTGGGCGACACAGATCCTTTAACTCTGGCGCAAGTCCACGAACACCTTGTACGGAGTCCACCACCAGCTTCGTGGCCACATACCACGGCCTTTCATTTTCCCCATCAGAGTCCAAGTGTGCCTGGAAAAAGTGATGTCCTGGCCCATTACAAAAGCCCTTCGAAAACACCACCCCATCGAAGCACCGACCACGAGTTGTCGAGGAGCGAACCCTCTACGGACATCAGAGGTGGGAATTTGAATAATTAGTTTAAAAAATTAGTTTTACTAAGTTGTTTGTATTTTTATGGTTTTCTCTATTTGGATTTTACGTAATTATTATATTATTATGCATCTATCCCCCAATTTACATGGAATATCAGTTCCTCGGAATATCTAGTAAATCGGAATCGTATAGAAATGTATTGGCAGCAAAAATGCTTATTTAAACAATTTTTTAAATTTAGATCCATCGTTTTAAAAATTCCATCAACAAAATATTTTAGAGTTTATTACTCTTTCTTCATATTTCTTGGTGTTTTCTAAGCATATATTGATATGGACTTTTGTGGTTGGGGGGTTGCTAGAGGTTAATAGTTCAATTTTGTTTATGGGGTGCTGGGCTGACGTTTAATATTTTGCAGTCACGTGTAGTTTTCAGTATGCAGAATTTGTTGTCATTAGTAATTTTTCGCTCAAATAATTATGAATTAGAGTTTAATAAAAACATGAATTTAGAGTTTAATCATTATTTTGTACGTTCAATGAAAGTGACTAAATAGGGTATGCAACTATACACTGATGTCGTCAGTGAAAAAGATATAAATAATCCAACGGCAAAGAATAATGCCGAATCAATTCCATTTAGCAGGAAACAGATTGGAAAAGTTATTTGCACTGCAAAAGATTAAAGGGTACTGTAACCTTTCCCATTTTTCAGTAGTGACATTCAATTCGAAATTAATAAAAGTAAAGGTTATGGGAGATATTATTCCGTGTGCGTGATGTATACGCTTTCAAAAATACAATTTTGCTTGAAATATAGTTTGATTTTCCAGTCCGCACTTAGAAATATTCTCTTTCTGATTTTCTTGAATATAATATATTTCCAACACTTTTTGAAGATATATATTAAATTAAAAATTCAATATATGCGCGACGAGAGTACTAAAGGTTTTACTCCTTTAATTATAAAACGAAAAGATGGAAATAATATATTCCCTTTGCATGAGGTTTAATTAATTCTCAATGTTTCCAAAAATTGTAAACATTCTCTTTTGTCGCTATCCATATAAATTTTACATGAATAGAACTTTAACAAAACTTTTTTCCTGACATTTACAAATTTTGCATTTCGTAATACTTTAGTATTAAACATTTTATAAAAGCCCGTATTAAAATAGTTTATTCTATGAAGAATATAAGCGTATTTTCCTGATGAAGAAATCGTTGTTACTATCCTTTTAAACGTGACAGCTAATTGTAATTGAAATCCTTAATCAAGATAATTACGCTCGTTTTCAATCTCAAACAAAGCTAGTTATTCCGTTTCTATTTCTGTTCTCATGGAAACTCACCCCTATTGCCCCTACGTCACTCTTTCATTTTTAATCGGTCGCCGACTGTCTGCCTATTTCGATTTCCATCTCCATTTTATTATCATTATTTTCATTTCACGACATCGCCATTAAATCGGAAAAACAAGAAGGAAGAATACAATAGAAATAGTTAAATAAACAAGGCTATAGAAAGATAAAACATTTTTTATCAGTATTCCATAAAGAAAGTTTGAACCTCTATAGTTTTAATTTTTTATTGTGCTTAAAAATTGGTTAGACGGTACGATATCTGAAATATTAATACCACAGCTGTCAGCAACGCGTATTATTTTATACGCGAGAATTTTATTGCAAGGAAATTTGTAAAGATGAGAGTTTTAGAATGAAATTATAATGTTTTACAGAGTTAAGAAGCTTACGTCAGAAAATAGAAGTGTAGGTACATAGTCTGTTACGTTAAAATTAGAGGACTTACAAAACGTTAATCCTCTCGACATTGTAAGGTTCATAAGGTACAGTTCATAAGGCACAGTTCATTTTCCTACCAAACTTTCTACTCAGTAAAATCCAATTTCGAAAGTCATTAAATTTCACCAACATAAGTAAATATAAATAAAGAACAACCCTGCCAATTCATTAACCACTTGTCATAAGATTTCTTTTCTTGCTGTCCCCGCAATAATTCAAAAGTAAATTGCCAAAATAAAAACAAACGAGTGATTCCGGATATATCGTCTAATTTAAAGTAATATTAATATTATAGAAATTATTTCACCCAATTTAAATTTCCTATCCAATTTATCGCATCACTAATGTCACACCTTATGGTACGGCAAGGGGTTAATTCTGCCATTAAATTCACAAGTAAACCCGTATTAAAGAGCTACAAATTATGTCCCAAATCATTACCTTAATTAAATATAAAGTAAGAATAATAATGTCCAATATAAGAAAATATAAATAAAAAATAATCATACCAATTCTTTAATTAAGCCCGTAAAAATCAAAACTAAAACTAAAACTCCATTTCAATAGCCACCAATTATGCCCAAATCATTACACTAATTAAGTTTAAGATAATAATAATACTCAACATAAGGAAATATAATATATTATAACAAAATACCAATTAAAAATAATCACACCAATTCTTTAATTCAACCTGCAAAAATCAGAACTACAATGAACTCTAATTAAGGAACCACAAATTGACAAAACAATGCCGCGTGGAGAAGGGTTGACGCAAGAACGCAAAACCCGGGAGACCCGATTGCGGCTGAGGACTATATCTCGAAAGTTTGGTAAATCCGAACTACATTCGTAATGGGCACTTATCCTCGACCTTGTTGCAGTGCTTATAGACACGTGGATCGATCTCTTCTTATTTTTAACTCGCATAAATTAATGGCCGGTTCCATGTTGGGCGTGCCACGGCTTTACCGTATGTTATAACTTTCGATCGGCACTTCTCTTGCACCATGTCCCTAACAGAGCATGGGGGAATATTTGCCGGGATTCCACGATGTTGTACCTCGATCCATCTCGTGGCTGACATCGCCGGAGGAATTGCGAAATTTTAATTAAATACCCTTCCGCTTTGGTCGTTCATTTTCACGCTAGAATTACACATACTAATTGGCGCGTCGACAGTTTCCAGGTTGTTAGGGGATTTTGGTAATTTTCAGTTTTATTCTGGGTTAACAATCATTACGAAATGTGTCGTATATCTTTCAAAATGTTGCTGTTTTTTTTCCCTTGTATTTGTTTGGCTTGGAATGTTATGAGTGTCTCGCCTGTGATTTTTTGTTTATTAATAATGTGTATTATTGAGGGTAATTAAAATTGAAAGACTGCAATACAAATTAAAAATAAAAATAAAAATTATTAAGACTATGATGTATTGGATGTTAAATTAAGAAATATTTCCTAAAGGTGGTGAAAGATTCTGGTTCAATTCAAGTGACTGCGAGTAAAATCTTTGTATCTTTGCACGTCATTGTTTCTGATTGTGATACAGGTTTATTTAGTGTTTTTTTCAGCTTCAATTGCTGCGATTATTTCGTCTAAGATGTAGAGTTTTAAATGGATATAAATTAGAGAGACTATTATATGATAAATATTGTGTTAGGAAAAATTTATCAGTTGGCATTAGGGATTGATTAAGAGTCCGAAACTTTAAATCTTTACCCGCCCTTGGATGTTTCGGAAATATTTTGTGTTTCCTTTTTACAATCGGAATATTTAAAAGGTTTCCAATGTTCGTAAAATATTTATGTAGTACGAGATACTTTGTATGAAATAAGAATATTTACGAATTTGCTATATATTTGTTGCTAACTAATGGATAGAAGGAGCATTTCTAACGCAATTTAATGTCTGAAGTTATGAGAACACTCGGTAGGTGGAAAATTGTGACAGAAGCGAAGAGAGGGTGATTTTTTGCATAACAAGTAAATTTTTAAAACGTGTTGCAATTCAACGGAATTTTCTTTTTTGGCAGTAATTTAAATTAGTAATTAAATTGAAATAAAATAAAATACCGTTGTACAACTTACCGTTAAAACTTAATGTCGCAAATTTAAGGGTGGGGTGATTCTTTGTGCGAAAGCAAATCAAATTTTAAATGATTTTTTTTCTCTGTAATAATTAAAATTTACATATTCTATAATAAATTCTACAATTTTAACTGAAATTCAGAAAAGGACTTTTTCTGTTTTTGCTTTTACCACAACTTCGTGTGCATTCTACGTATTGCATTTAATTTGCCGCATAAAAATGTATGTCAGGCTGACTGTGGTGAATCGGATATCAGAATAAATATTAATTTTCTTGCGGTTCATATTATACTAAAGTAGAAAGAAATCTGAAAGACACGCTTTTTCCTAGAGTAATTTTTTTCCTTACTCTCCATCGCCGAGAAATGTTAATTGGTGTAACCCCTAGAGAAATTGCGGAGTTTCCAGAGAAATGAGATTTTAGCGTAATAATATTCAAGGTTGATTTTACCAGCTCGCAGATACTCGAAGGGACCAACATTACACTCTACTAATTTTCTCGTGCCTTCTTTTCCAATTGCATTAGAGAACCTTAATGTCAGTTTTTTAATATTTTAAAACTTCGAAGTTGAAATGAAATTCATATCGTGAATTAATTTTCAATGACTTCCCATTAATTTTACTGCAATATACAAAACTTTTTTCGTTATTCTATAAACAATTAAGAATTATATAAATTTCTTTGACACTTAACACTGAATCCATGACAGTCAAAATAACTATAAGTTCCTATTTTTTTGGAAAACATTCTGAAATTTGTAATTCTGTTCTTCATGGAATTATTTACATTGAGTTTTCAAAATATAAATAATGTTCTTCCCCGCTTTTCTTCGTTCCAACGTATTCGTCCAGAAAATTTCCATCTGCCGAATAATCATCAATATTGTTTATGTTGAATTTTAAACTTTAAAAATTCCAAACTAGACTTTTAACCCCTTGCCGTACAATAACGAGTCCTGCTCGTGACGCGATAAATGGAATAATCAATTTTGAACTGCTCCAAAAAGTATTTTATCAAAAATATCAGTGGGTCCTGATAAAATAAAATTAATTCTATGATATTCAATATTACGTTAAGTCATTTACTATATCCGAAATTAGGGGCTGGATTATTATTTTAGTAATTAATTCAGAGTTATGGCACATTTAATCACAAAGGAAATGGCACGGCAAGGGGTTAAATATACCGTGTCGATTGTATTTATATTGCTGGCATAATTTCACATTTTCGTTTGATTGTTTCTGGAAAATTAAAAGTGCCGGTGGAAAGTTCGACATAAAAAGCATTGCTAGCATCAATGCACGTAACAATGGCATCGATCCCGGCTGAACTATGACACTATAACCGACATTATGTTTCATAATCCATCGAAGATTAACTCTATCGTTAATCGCAGGAAAAGATAGACTCGGTGCTTTTGATATCCTTGTCCCACATGGTTATCGAACAGGCAACATTAACACAGTGACTTAAACCAGTTTTATATAATTACAGTTATTAAACGCGTTAAAATCGTGTTAATGAGGAACATTGTATAATCATACATGACGCAATTATAATAGTACTCTTTAGTTTTTAATAAAATCTACAATACTTCTCTTTTTTATTACATATTTTGCAGTTTTAACTGGCACGGTTATTTCAGTCGTGACAATCGTTTTAAGTGATTTTTTCACCATTGACAATATGGTGTGCGAATCACATAGGAAAAATATCATATCCAATTTGGTGAGGAGGATTTCAACTCAGGACGCCTAATTGGAAGTACGAGTCTTTATCTCCATACTCGCTGTAGTCCCATAATTGTATCACAATACTTATTATCTACCTAATAATACTTTGCTCAGTTCGTTTCTTCAATATTCCATGAAACCAAAATTCACTTGTCAGACATACTTTCTACACTAAAAGATTTATTTTAAATCTTATTCGACAATAAATATAAATATATAATATTCTTATTAAAGTTTACGTTTAGATTAATGCAATACATAATTACGAAAATTATAAGGATTTTACGTTATTGCAGATGTTTTTAATTTAATAATACAATTATAAAACATTGTATGCATGGTGTGATCGATAAAAAGGTAAAGACACAGACTTGCAACTAGTGAGCCCGAGTTTAAATTCGTCCCGGATACTTCTGCAAAATCTGTTTTAAATTAATATTAGATATACCATAGTCTCGACAAAAGTAGTTCTCGGCAAAATGATTATCGTAAGTAAAACTGAAGTAACAGATAACGGCAAATAATTGAGTAAAAGCGGCAATTGTTGCTATGGAGTTTCCTACTCAGACTCCCAATTAGTCAACTTGAGTTCAAAATCCGCAGGGAAATTTGTTCTTGGGAGAATCTCACGGGGAACTTTACATTCTATGATATGAAAATATTGCAATAAATAATAATTTCAAAATTATTGTACAGTCTCGGCTGGATGACCATTTCACAGTAGGTCATAGGCAAAATGGCTGTGAAGATAAACGATTAAATAATAATTAAAGCTGAAGGAATATAAAAAAGGAAGAAAAACACCATTATATGAATCTGACAATCAATTATTAATCGTATAGTTTTCATGGAGGGAAAATGGCACTCGATTAACCACTTTGGTGCTAAATACCTTTGATAAATGGATCGCTACCTGTGGCGTGCCTCGATGTTGATACTTTTTAGATACGACTCGAGATTTCCTTACCTGTAAACTAAGCTTGATTATTTAAGTGTTACATGTTACAAAACTGAAGTTAATGACCTGTTCTATAAATATTACTCCCTGATTTTTAACTTGCAGCTTCTTATTTTGTATTAAAAGAATTAAAACACGTACACTTTAAATCCATATTACACTTTAAATCCAGATAAGCAAGTAATCGTTGAAATAAAAATTTAAGTAGCTACTTAACAGCACATATTTTTTTAATTTCATCGTTTCCACTGAAATGAAACTTTATTTCGTTAAAATCGCATTTCTATACTACAAGAACTTTAAAGTTGAAAACGAGTTATATATTAAATAGCACTTTACTTTTTGAACACTAAGATTTAAATATTAAATATATCAGCAAATTAGTGAACACTATCTCTTAAAAATCATAACAAATTTCATTGCTTTTAACCAACTTTTAAGCCAAGTTAAAAAATATAGGGCAATAGTTTATCATTTATGGCGCCTAAATATCATCAATTTGATTTTCATTTATGCACAATTGTTGTAGTGTAATAATAAAATTGACGAGCCGGGTAATTCAGTCATGTACTATCGCCCTGATCCTTTCAACTTACATTTTTTTAAAAAATCCAATTGTTCCTCAACATTATAAATCAAAAGGTTAATGCATAACAAATTTTACATAGAAAAAAGTTCGTTGAAAACCTGTCGAATTAAAATATCACTCAAAAGTTCCTCCAGCTTCAAACATGTCCCACATTTTCATGATGATCCACCATCGTGATTTTAAAACGTGTCCCTTTGCATTTGAACTTTTCAGATCGTCATTCGCACACATTCTCGTTGCTGCATCCCACGCCAATTCGTTCATTATCGGACGTTCGACGACTTCACAGATCGGCAGACGACAGCGTTCAACTGATGTCCAGCGAGTAAACACGTCCTAAATACTGGTTCTAAGACGAACCAGGATGGACTTCTTCAACACGCTTCGAAAGGAAGAGGGCTAACCTTTGGACGGTGATTGAATGCCCGCAAAATCCTCTCCTACAATTATTTTCAACCTGTGAAGATCGTTATTGTCGTCGTTCGCGTGAGAAATGCGAACGCCGTAAGAATTCTTCGATGAATTTACTTTTTTGAGCAGTCGTTCTCGTTATGGAGACGAGGATGGTTTTTGGAATCGAAGAGGATCTTCTACTATTACGACGAACATAGATTCGTGATTGGAATCGACGTTTCCCGGGAAAGCTGATTTTCAACTAGAACTTAATATTGCGACGGTCAGTGGGAGATTTCCAAGGTGGTTTCATTGTAATTCTTTACAAATGCGTATCGATCGAAAGTAACACCTTGCCGTTTATTCGATCGGGAATTAATGAACGGAGTAACATTCCGATTTACAACTTCTTTTTTTTTCCTTTTCAACGTTGCGTGAGAATGGATCGTAAACTCGGACTTTTCTCGGTCTATGCAAATACGAAAAATCTCCGGAATGTTTCAGAACTTAATTCACGGTGGAATATCGGAACGTTGGGAGCCAAAATGAAGCTCGTAAAAATGGTAATTACTAAATGCCGGTATCGTGTAGGCTGGCATCGATACCCTTTTTTTATTTCCTTGGATTTTAGAGCGAAATTTGAATAAGCAAGGACGTTGAGTTTACTGATACCAGACAATGGCAAATAGTCTACGTATTTGACCCATACAGGCGTTTTAATTCCGAAAAATCAATGCTTTATTGTACCAAAAAGTGTACATTTACATTTTTAACACTAAAACTACCAAGGCGATAAAATGACTGGTTCCCAATTTCTTCAAAAAATGTATCAAATTGATAGGCAAGCTTTGCGATAAATATTCCACTCCTACCTTATAAAACCTAAATTACTTAATTGATCATCTTATCCACATCTTTATTTCTCCTTTTCCAAAGTACTTATTCAGTATATCCAAATATTGTAGACGCAATGCCGGTAGTTCTAGTGTTAATTATCCTCGGAGTACAAACATGTATTGAAAACACATTTTTATTATCAATTATACTCCGTCAGTTTCACAATTAATTAACCGAAAAGGGTATTTGCTTGTCGAGCCTAGCTTATTTGCATCAATGTACGTAACAATACTATCGATCGCAATTCAACTATGCAACTAAACAGGCCTATGGTTCGTAATCGATGGGAGATTATCTTCATCGTCGACCAGAGAAAGACGCTTTCGATTTTCCTGTCACGAGATGGAAAAATAATCAGGACTCCCTCGTTTCACAGACAGACAGACAGATAACGTTTGGAAATGTTTTTGTAAATGTCTACAATTTGAATAGAGAAAAAAAACATAACACGGATGTTCTTTTTCTTTATAAACAAGACTGTTTTTTGCGCGTAAGAATATCCCAATGAACAAAAAATCCTTACCAAAGGGACGATGCAAGAAATGGAGTTCACTTCGAATGGACAGGGTGCATGTTACTTGGAGTATCGTAGGAAATTACAAAGATTAGCTTATTTAACTGAAAACTCAGCGAATGGAACATTTTCTTACTACATCGTCAGCAGGGACCCGAATGTTTCTCGATGATAGGATGTCTTGGAGTTCTAGGTGGAAATTCATGTAGCTGATTTACTTCAAAATACAGTGGGTGTAGAAAGTATTCGTACACCAACTAATTTCGAATAATATATTGTGAACTTGTAGTTTATTACTTAGTTTTTTCTAAACAATGAGTTTTTACATATTCTCGGAAGCCTCTAGAGCAGTTACATTACAAAAAAAAATTAATTAGTTGAATAATTTGCAAAGTTATCAAGAAAAAACAAAATATTGTCCGAAATATAAGAGCAATAAGTATTCGTACAGTTCTGATTTCGAACTATTTGAACGTGAGTTTCTATTGTAAACACTTTATATGATCATCTAATAGTTATGATTGGTATCGTCAGTATGTTTGGAAACGTTGTCAGTATCATTCGACCTCGAGACCGTCTACTGTTCGATACTGTCGTTGAAAATGGGACGAAAACGTATATAGAGAAAGTACGGTAGAAGAAAGGAAAGTTATTATTAATTTGCATAATCAGTGTAAAAGTTTATCGAAAATTTCGCGGATTATAATCCGTCCTCGTTCAACTATGTAAAGTATAGTTGATCGATACGGATTATGAAAGAAATTGCAAAACAACTCAAGAAGTGGACGTCCACGTAAAATTAACCGACATAGCGGACGAGCGATTACTAGGATGGTAAAACAAGATCCAAGGATAAGTGCAAGAAAATAGCTGAGCACCTTAGAGATAATTTGGATATTAATCTCTCTGTCAGTACTGTACATAGTTTTTTGCGGAGTCAAGGGTATCACGGTCGGGTGGCCCGTAGAAAATATTTAGTGAGCGAAGCAAATAGGAAGAAAAGATTAGAGTTCGCAAATAATAATGTTATCACACCATTGGAGTATTGGAACCGAGTGATCTTTACAGACGAGAGCAAATTTAACATTTTCGGTTCTAATGGACACTCTACTATATGGAGAAGAAGAAATGAAGAACTGAACCAAAAAATTTAGGACGTACAGTAAAACACGGTGGAGGTTCCGTACTCATTTGGGGTTGCATGAGTGCAGCTGGTGTTGGAAAATTAGAATGTATTGATGGAATAATGAATCACCGGATGTATATTGACATTTTGAAACGGAATCTTTCTGCCAGTGCAGAAAAAATGGGCATTAAAGATAATTTTATCTTTATGAACGACAATGATCCAAATCATACGGCGTACAATACAAGAATGTGGATAGTATATAATACGCCAGCATATATAGAAACTCCACCACAATCTCCTGATATTAACCCCATCGAACATCTATGGGACTACTTGGAACGTCACATTAGAAAACATCGCATATCCTCTAAAGAAGATTTAAAAAATGCTCTTATGGAAGAATGGAATAAGATTCCCTCCAGCGTAACAGCGAAATTAGTAACATCAATGCCAAGAAGAGTCGCAGCAATTATAAAATCAAAAGGAAATCCTACTAAATATTAATTAACTATTTATTTTACTTTTTCATTGTCAAATAAATTTAATTTTCACGCTTTTTTCATGAAAATCTAATGACTTTTAAAAAATGTAGCAGCTGTACGAATACTTATTGTTCTTATATTTTGGACAATATTTCGTTTTTTCTTGATAAGTTTGCAAATTATTCAACTAATTAATTTCTTCTGCACTGTAACTGTTCTAGAGGCTTCCGAGAATGTGTACAAATTCGTTGTTTATAAAAAATTAGTTAATAAACTACAATTTCACAATATATTATTCGAAATTAGCCGGTGTACGAATACTTTCTACACCCACTGTATATATTTGTCAAAGCACGTCAGAGGACGTTGATATGTGAATTGTTTCAAGTTTTCTAAGATTATGAAACGAGTTCCCCGTAAGCTACTTTTCTACCAATAATTCTGAAACATCCTGTATACCGTACGCCTCTAGATGTATCGTTTCGTAAGCTTAAAATTAGTAAAAGAAAAAGAATGATACGTTATCGTTATATGTTAACGAATAAGTTCCTTTATGATTGCGTTGATCGCGGATAAAAGTAACACCGCGCTATATATATGTATTGCTCTATCATTGTTGCGTAGTTCATTTGTTCTATTTTTGTAAATGATACTAAGAGCTTTAGAGATTCGTTGAAAGTTCGGCCGAAAGGATTTTGTTCTCTCCTTTGTGTTTTCGTGATGCGATTATTACGTTCAATCGTAAATGAAGTGCGTGGGAAATGTAGGTAGAATGGAGAACATTTCTAGCGCTGACGATGGCGCCAAAACGTATAGGCCTCAACAATATAACTCCTTGAATTAGATTAAACGTAGGATTAAGAACTTTTTTATAGCGAGTGGAGTGATGGACGCGTTCGTCGATACTTCGAAGATTTCATTTTATTCTATTTGCCTCGAAAGTATTTTTTTAACGTTGCACCAGAAAATTCATGTGCACAAAGTGATCGTACAGCCGTTAAGAGTTGTTTACAACGCGCACAGCGAACCTGACCTCTTTGTCGATCGTATTTCTTTTCATTAAGGATTAGCGATGATCCGACACTCGACGAACAATTTTTAAATTACATCGTAAAACCTTGTGACCGACATTTATTGTCGTTCGGTCGAACAAGAGAATTTGGAGAGAAAAAAAGCAACGAACGTTTGACGTGAATGTTTCTCGCCGAATAGGAGGAAAAAAAAAACGAAATTATGTATTTAAACAAAAACGTGTCTTCTTTCAGACGGTCACCATATGACATCAACGATAGGGTTGATGTTAGTTTAGCAGGGTTTATACGAAACTTTCAAGATGGTAGGGCGTAAGCAGAAAGAATCTAGAGAATGATTATTACTATTACCATTATTATTGTAAAATAGAGTCCAATTGACTTGGCCATTGAGAATTGAGATTATTTCTATCGTATGGGAATATATTAGACGAATATACCATGTGCATTAGACGTTAATGACGATTTTCTGACTTCTATTGGAAGCCAAATGTGAGAAAAAAAAACTAAAAAAATACCAGTAGAGAGACATATATTTAATCTAGTCGAGTATAGTATATACGACGAGAGATCTATCGTCGATCTTAAACAAATACTAAATTAACGCATATTCGAATAACTGTTTGAGTTGACAAATCGGCGACGAAGACACGAATTAAATATAATATTGTAATGTTAATCCTATTAAGTACGAAGGGAATACGCGCATTATTCGCGTATGCTTTTACTGGAATCATTTTAACGACTCTGAATATAATGTTATTCATCGTTTTCTTTCATTTTCTACGCGCACTATTGCGCACATGTATTTGTATAAATTTTGCATGCAAATAATCCACATTGAATTTGCATTGAGTACAATCTCAACACATAACTACGCAAATTCATCGTCTCATCACAAACAATTTTTCTATTTAAACTACATCCTTCGTATATAAACTACCGACGAGCATAGTGTAAAGAGAAAATTACGTATGATTCTAACAAAACGCTAATCATTTTTAGTTAAGAAAGAAAAACAACGGACAAACAAAATAACAGCAGACACGAAATTATCAATATTTAACTGAATCTCATGGGAATAAAATTACAATAAATATTACAATTTTACCAATTAACAAAATCTCTCTATTAACGAATACGTTACGAAAACTTCCGGAATTAAGAATCGTGCATCGAAAAGTTCGACTACTCTTGTATCGATGAAATTCTCTTGCGTTATTTTCCGTCCTAAATTCCAATATTCATATATGCTACGAAATTCCCCAGCGATTTCTTCATGTTGTACAAAGGAATGGTATTATTGCCTGATATTTTGTATGGGTAGATGTATAGCTTCGTCTCGTCGCCAAATTATGGCCTACAGCAACCACTATTTCACGAGATGTTATTTGCGAAAGTTGTAAAAGTCCATTTTTGAGAAAAATGCATTTAACACGAAATCTACGACAGTCGTTAAAATGACGGATTCCTATTTTCTAAAATTCTTTTCAAATCGATAGAGAAGTAAATATTTTACGTATTTTTTAAAATATACAAATTATTTAACTGATCATATTTTTTACCACTTGAACCATCTTTCTGCAAGATAATTATTAAATATATTTAAACCTACTGAATTTAACGGTCATAGATCTAGTGTTAAGTAACTTTTAACTAAACGTAGGTGTTTTCTTTCATATTTCAAATGCTGAAGTAAATAGAATGGAGTACCGTCATAATTTCATCCAAAAAAGTTCAACTGTTGCACATTGTTACATGAAAGCTTTTAAACGAATTCTCAAATGTGCTATTCTACTTGAAAATGGTCCAAATCTTTTTCTTTTTATGTTCAGATATTTGAGAGTTCGTATAAAATCTTTTTCGACGAGATCATAAGGACATTTCATTCTATCCACTTTATCATTTGAAATGCAAAGATAGATAATGAGAGTACCTTCATCCTGTGTCTTGCAACTTTCTTTAATAAAATTCGGTATTGCTGCCTTGCAACTTGAAACTAGCAAATGTAGTAATAACCATTTTAAATTAACCCACTGCAATGAAAAATTAATTAGTGTATTTACCCCGAAACCTCAAAATTCAATTATATAGTAAGGTATACTTAAAAAAAAATGAATTGCGCCAATTTTCTTAAAGAGGGACTTGTATCGCTTTCAAATATAATGTCTCATATTTCGTATCATTGCTGCGTATCCATTGAACGATGATTCGTAAAGGTGCTCTGTTTAAATGACAGGCTGAACACTATTTCGCCGCATAATATCGAGTGTATTCGTTAAAGTAATAATTCATCGCAATCCATCGATTCACTGTATGCTACCGTCTGTAAAGCGTAATCTCAGTATACTTGTAAGTAAGAGGTATTCGTCAAAAGATACGAGAGGATTCAAATACAAATATATTATATATATACATATAATATATACACACACACTCACGCGGAATATGCGTTTCTCGCGATCGTATGTTGGAAACTACGATCTCTAGATGTGTTTGTTGTTTTTCAATAAAAATGAAATATATTTGTGTTACTGTAAAAGCGAAATGTCGTTTTGGCTGAATTCTAATTTACATTCCGTCGCCCATCTTTTTAAAGGTACGTTATAATGTCTTTTTTTTTTAATTTTTTGAAAGTGAAAATTTACTGTGACGGTGTAATTTATTTTTGCGAGGAACTGTACACCGTTGTTCTTGTAATATAGCTTTTATATAACAATGCATGGTAGCAAGAAAATTATGATTACAAAGTTTTCCAGATTTGAATTTTTCTTTGAGTCAGTTTTTTTAAGTATTTAAAAGTTTCATGTTATAAATTCTTCATAATTCGATATATCGATTTTAGAACTTAAATATGCGGTGTTCATTTTGAAAGTAGTCAATTTGTCTTTGAATAGAAATATTTAAGGATTTCCATTTTAACAACTTGCAAAACATTGATCGTTCTGAGTATAACGAGTTTCATATACGTATTGAAAAATCACCATTTTTCGTTTCGTACAATATCATTTTCTCAGTGTTTGGAATTATTGATTTCCGATATGTCGTAATATAGATTTTCCAAATACCAACGCATCGAATAGACTGCTACCTTAACAAATCAAGTTTTGTGCACTACAAAAAATGTTAAGAAAAACTGGGCATACATTCTTTCTGCTCAATCAGCAATTAAATTAAAATTATGCGCTAAAAGAATTTACATACTAGCGACATCTGAGGTAATATCCATAGGGATGTAAGCTATATGCTTGTTTTTATATGCATGAAAATCCAGTTGAACGGGTTTCGTAGTATGTAGTTGGAATGGTCAGTGTGCCGTCCAGTGCCATCCAGTGCCGTCTTTCACAAATGAGTTGTACACTGTTGCGTTGTAATGTGTATCAAATAATTGTTTGACAGATAATAATGGAAAGTGGAATGATAATTTCGTAAATTAATACACCGCGGGAATCGACATTCGTGTGTTAATAATTATTAATGAATGATATTACGTATTAACAGGTGAATTGTAAGAAACGTGTTAATTAAATTATAAAATGAAGGGTATTTTAATTTTCGATCATCTTAACGATGTCCTCTTTACGAAGTGCAATAAGCAATTTGCTAATCACATACAAAAACTTGCAAGAATACAAGGCTTGATCTCTGAAAGTAAGGTATGTCTTTCATAAATTTATAATTAATATGTTTTAAAAATTGTTATATTTTATGCTGTAATTCATGAAATTATGGAATTATTATTTTAATATGAATACATATTAATGTCGTACACACAGGATGCTGATGAGACGGACACAAAGTTGAGTCCAAACATAATAATGCAATTGTTTTCACCTATTGTTACATCTCAACATGTCATGGCCTCGCAGTTTGGGAATTCATATACTTCTATGAGATGTCATGATGGTACAAATATGGTATTTGATGAATTTATGGGATATACTTTCATTTATATATCCATGGAGGATATAGAGTTGATGAAGAGGACATTGGGCATATGTGTGTCAATTGTAAGGCACATCTGTGGGCCAGATGTTGGAATGTAAGCCATCTAAAAGCAATATATGTCAAATGATCTTCATAAATTTCCTCTAACCACTGGCATTTATTTTCAGATTAAAAGTGAATAGGCAAAAGATGTGCTTGGTTTCTTCTTTAATGGATGCATGGGTTCATTTGAGGAATACCGAGCAAAGTATGCTCACGGAAGCTGTAGAACAGTTATCCGTGAATGCTGACTTAGCTTCGGCAATATTAAAAATACTCCATGATGCCTGTGATAAATTAAAGGCACAGTCAGAGTTTTCTAATGTGCATGTTCTTATATTGGTAGAGCAGAAGTTTCTATCTCTTTACTCCAGTAAAAATGCGCATGATTTGTGTGCTTCTGATATATTATTAATGACAATGATATGTTGGGTAGCCAACCAGAAACGAAAAGGAGATTATCAGTGTGAAACAAATGGAAACGATAATGATCAGAGTGATATACTCTTACCTGAAAGTAACTTATCTAAAGATGAACCAGTAAAACCTTTTGGAGCAAAACTTGCGAATCCTACTTCAGAAGATATAACAAATTTATTTAGTATGATTTTTAACATTAAGTATTTCTTTAACTATTGTACTTATACCATATATTAACACTTTGCTCCATTGCAGGAGGATCGAGAGAATCTTCTGTCAATGAAGATCTTTATTCATTGACTGATGATGATTTGTACAGTCACCTTGTTTTACTTGGATCTGAGCATGATTATACTGCCAATGCAGTTCACCTTTTTGAATTAGCAGAAGGGATTAATTTGGTTACCATAGTAGAAGTAACAAATCTAGCAACATCTTCTGGATTGTATGATAGCTTTCACTACTTAAATATCATAAACGGATTGCAGCTTCAAAGAGATATAGACGAATTAAGACCGGCATTCGATAATTTTGACACAGCAATAAAAAAAGCTTTAGATGGAATTAAAAAGAATAGAGCCAATGTGAGTAATGACGTTGATATGTGCCAGAGAAGGCTACAAACGAAGTGGGAATTTGTACGAAAAAAGTATACAGATCTTTTAAAATCACGAGATCCAGAATCCATCCTTCAAATCGAATCTAATACATCTGGTTTTACGGATACCATGAAAGAATTATTTAGATTGACATGTTTGGATAGAAACTTTTTGAAACATGGCACCGATGTACTTAAAACAGTGGGGAGACTCGTTCGTCAAAAACTCAACGATTTCAGCGATTTCCTCAAAGTCAAGGCACTGAAAAACTTCACACTTGGATCATATCCTTTCAGATTTACTGTAATTTTGTAGCCTCGAAGTATATATTCTCTTTTTGGTTTGCTTTATGTTACAAATTGTATACGTTTCATAAAATATCCCTCCTTAATGCCATGCAATCTACGAGAACTTCCCTAACCATCAATAAATATCTAGAAGAATTTCCAGGACTGGTGCACTTTATATACATAGACAGAATCACGCATCGTTTAACGGCACCGACATTAGATTTTACAAACCCTGAAACTCTTGCTCTGACGACGAAAAAGGTAATATACGATATTTAATGATATTATAGTAATTAATTTGAAAAGTGAACCATTAATTGATTTTACAGATCTGGAGTATGGTGAAACAAAGTAGGATGCATTTACAAGAAGGCCACTTATCAGTTATGTGGAAAGACACGACATTCAATTACGCTTACTTTTTGTGGTTCGAAGACAGTTCTGTAAGTTATAAACCTCATTATATATTAGTAGATAAATGTTACAAGTTATCGTGTAAATATCATAGCTCAAATGAGATTTGTCTGATACCTTTTTTTGTTAAAGAGAATTTGGTATTTGCAAAAAGTGCTTTCGCCAATAACGAGTTATAAAACAGAATAAAATAAAAAAATGTTGCCAAATAAATTGCATTAAATAGCCTATACACATTTGATAATCTCATTATATGTTTTAGGGATCACCATTGAAATGTAAAGTTTATCTGAATCATCTAATGAAAAATTTTCCAGTATCAGGTATACTGTGTGGGGATTATTATAGGTTCGTATCACACTCATTAAATAATACCCATTTGGTTCCGTAAAATACTTATCATTTCTATTTTTAATACTGTTACAGGAAGTTGGCTGAAACGTGCTTCCCCAAACTTTCATTTAATAAAATAAGGATTTATGAACTTTATTGTGTACATTTAGGATTGGCCACTTCATCATGTGTTCTAGAACATTCGAGAAGGCTCGCAGCTACAATATGGGAAGTAACAGGTGTTCCAAATAATCCCGCTGACATACTTTAATTAATAACATTGCATTAAATCGTCTTGTATAAATAAGAGAAGAAAATTTCTATTCGAACATTAACATCTCACGATATACGCTAGTCTTTAATAAACGGAATTCAAAATGTTACCAATAACAAAGTACTTAACTCATGTATTGACTCGATATTTATAAACGGTGATAATACAAAACATACATATTTATTCAAACATAGGTGCAAGTTGTAATAATTGTAATGGCACAATATAAGCAAAAAACATAGAACGATATATATACATTTCTCCGAGCTTTTCTGCAATGTAATCAATCTTTTGAGAATATTAACCACTGTGAATGTTTGGGAACATGTTCTAAGCGGCATTAGGATAATTTAAATTCCGAAATATTCCTCAACATACAACTTACGGGAAAATATTAAAAATCTGCAGATAATTCGATTTCCGGTATTCGGTGGATTTATGTTGCACAATGAGTTTTGTATGAGTGCAGAGAAGATGCCGTTTCGAAATTCCTTCGAGGTCAAAATTCTTCAAAAACATTTATTTGCATTGTACATCACATAAGCACAGTCTGCTTCAGTTTTAAAGTTATATATATATTCCATATAAGAATTATTTACAAAGCGCGTGTTATTTAAGCACTATATAACTCTTGTCATCTTTTTGCCCGTAAATCCGAGAAATACTTTGAAACAGCTTTCGAAGGAAGCTGAGGATAAGTAAATCGATGAAACAAAATAATTCAAAATACTTATAACAGGTTCAATGGTTGTCCGATGTATCTGAAATATTGCGTATATTGTCTGCATTTTTTCTTGCAGTTTGGCTGTATGATAATTGTCGTTGCGGAATTTGTATGCAATTTCCTTCGGAGGATTCCTGTTCCGATAATAGTGTATAAGGATTTCTTTCACTATTACTTCGAGTAGCAATTGGTCCCGAAGCGCATCTTGCGTTTTTTAGTCCAACATGAACATCATGCAATAACCTTGATTTGCCTCTACCAACACCATTTTCATGTTCTACTCCTTTGCAGATTGATTCTTTATCAATTTCTGATACCATGCCAGGAGAACGTCTGTTTCTTTTTGACGTGCTATCTGTGACATCTACTTTCATTTCAGAAACTGTATTTACAAACGGCTGTTGACTTTGTATGTTCAGCGTATCCGCATCCATCCTTCTTAATTTGCATTGATTAACATTTTTTTCAATCGATAACGCTGTATTTCGCGTTTTGTGAATAGAACATGCTGGGCTCTGAAATAAAAATACTTAAAAACATGTATAAAATATTATGAACCATTTCAGTGTCTCGGATCGTTGCAGGAACCACATCGAAAAATACCAAGCGACGCAATCGTGCTTTCGTTTTGCATCGAAATATTTTTAATGCTTATAAAAAAAATTATGTTCGACTCGATAGACCGATCAACTTGGTATATTTAAATATTGATCAGATTAAAGTGCAATCGTGCCATTAGACACTAAAATGGTTAAACGATTAAATTACTCAATTTCTTTAAATTGAACATACAATTGCAGTGGAATGATCTTTCAATGTCCGAGTGCTATCACAAACGTTATCACCAGATGCCATTCTTGAAGGAGGTACCTTCTCTTGGGTTAGTCCTTCATCGGTAGCACTGATTTTTTCAATTTCAGATTTTCGACTTAAGGTGTTTGTATTCCCGTTAACTTTTATTTTTTTATTTAGTTTCCTCATAGAGATGTTAGTTCTCAATTCATATATTTGTTTCTCCAATTCTGCGACTTCCAGATCTGATTCGCACACCTTTGGTATCAATTCATTTAAATGTTGCTCTGCTGCTTTTTGTATAGTAATAGCAGATTCAAAGCCAGCTATCTTTGTTAAGTCCAAACTAAAAGTAAATAACTCCAGCTATTGTTTTGTTAGGTATAATTAACACATTAAGCACAGCGTCATTACATTAAATCAGAGAACTCTTAAATAGTAAAACGTAAAAGTGCATTAAAAGAAAAGAGGTAAGTTGTTGTATTAACCACTTGCGCTAGAATGTCGTGTCACGCATGTCGAGGTGCTTTTATTCCAAAAACGCCAGCAGCGTGTACACCACGTCAATAGGCATTTATCGCGTGTTATACTGTAGCGCACAGCACGCTCGGCCGTGAGTTTGTTGGTAGCGTAAGTGGTTAAAGGTGAAATATAAAAAGATCATAAGGTATTCTTCTTTTTTCTTATAAAATGAATTTTGTAGGCCAGCCGAAATATTTTTCGAGACATATAGGAAAATGATAGATGTGGAAACTCACTGTAAAGATTCTATAAGTTTGGTAAATACATCAGGCGTGCTTGACAACTTTTTGGTAGGAGCTGGTTTATAATCTGAGCCATCATGTCTAAATGAATCATTGCCCAAATTACTTATCCGCAACGGTACTGGTTCAAATAGCCTATAAAACAATATTTTGATACTTTTCTGAACTAAATTAATCTACATGAAAAATATTTATCTATGTAACTCAGATTTACCCTCTTCTGCGTCTTAAAAAGACGTGCTTGAATTTATGGGTACCTCTTTCATTACTTAGAGAAGTGTTTAGAAGACAGGTAACAAA
Source organism: Cerceris rybyensis (assembly GCA_910591515.1). Taxonomy (NCBI): domain Eukaryota; kingdom Metazoa; phylum Arthropoda; class Insecta; order Hymenoptera; family Crabronidae; genus Cerceris; species Cerceris rybyensis. The sequence continues at coordinate 15,040,493 of OU342795.1, forward strand.
GAACTCTTCCTTGGAGCCATTGCCTCCAGAAAAATGAGAAGCAAACTCTTTGTGTAAAATTCTATCTCTCATTGTTGGTACCAAGAAAGCATTTCGTCTAAATCGAAACCATCCTATAACTTGTTTGCTCTTATCACGTACAAAATCCTTCAATTTCTCTTTATTAATTCTACCAGTAGAATCATGTAAAAGGTCAGGTAAGGGACAAGTAACAACAGTTTCAATGTCTAAAAACACCATAATACTGTCGTAAATGTATTATTTATTATTTTATAGTGTCATAACTCTCAAAAAAAAATAATACTTACTGTTATGTATCTTTATCGTTTCAATTTGATTCTCCGAATCTGTATACGATTTAACTACGAACTCAAGTGTCTCTCCCAACAGAAAGCCCATCTATAATACGGAAAAATGACGTTTTTATATTTGTTTGAGGTTAGTATTTTTCAGGTTAAGAACCTCTTTTTGCGTGTTATGTCAAATAACGCGTTATATTCTACTGTTAAAAAACATTACTGTGAAATAAGAGAGAAAAGAATCATTTTACCTGATCCCCAATACTGCGAACATTCTCGTAACATAATAATGACAAAGCAGCACCCGAAATTGTAACAAGTAAATCACTATCCGCCATGATGAAAATACACTGTTATTCACTTTATAACTCTATACTTTTCACTCTTGAACTTTAAGGTTCTGCTGTATATCTGGCTGCAACATAATCGTACGGGAAGTACTTGTTATCTTTTTGCTCACTGACGTAATATCAAGTGCAATATCGAGTAATATGAATCACATATTTCTTTATATACAATAAAAATGTTTCATTGAATTGTTGCAGTTGTTAGTTCATATAGCGTTAAATGGTGTACCTATTGAGAACAATTCGGATTAACATTTATTTACTAATACTTTAAAGCATTTCAATATCGGTCTAGCTCTACAAGAATATAGATATAATGAGAAACATTTATGACAACAGCATGAAATGTAAAAGAACTAAGAATCAAATAGTTTCAGTGCACCCTTAAGCTTTTTTAACCATTGATTTTCGTAAATTAAGATAATACTTTATTCTATTGAATTTCATGTTAACAAAATTTTAAAACAGCACTAATAAGCCGAATATTGATATAGAGAATTTATCTTCCTTTCTGACAGATTAAATAAAACATAAAATGTCCAAAAGATATCTTGTCAGAAGTGGGATTCGAACCCACGCCCACAGAGTGGACTGCGACCTGAACGCAGCGCCTTAGACCGCTCGGCCATCCTGACGATGTTCGCAGATTGTTTCCGTGCTAATCGAATGATACACCGAGTACAAATACATTATTTTTTATTTTTTTTTTATTTATTATACCATATTTTCAATTCTTTTCTTTCAAAATACAAAAATAAAATAGTTATAGAACTCTTTCATCCACATTTTCTAAGTATGTGACTTATAAGGGAGACTTACCAATTCTACAAAGGGAGTAGTTAGATAAGCATGGTAAAAGTGCTTCCAAAGATAATTAATCTTAAGGTATACTATTCGATAAGGTTCTTTGAAAAAACATTTTCTATAAAATATGAATTCGCTCCCTTACCATAGGAATAGTTACAGGGTGGAACGTATTTTGCAGTTTTTGCTCGATTTCTCCCGTTTAGCTTAAGAGATTCTGAAAAAATCACAAATATTATACCCAATGGTGTGCATACTCCTGATTTTTTTTCAGATTTTACGGCTGGCAAATCAATTTTTAAAAAATTTGTAAAGTTTAAAAACATCAATCTTTTATTGACAATATGAAATGGCTGCTTTTAAATTTTTACGGCGTTCGCATCGTACCGTAAATATTAATGTGCAAATGCATTTCTTCCTGTAACTACTCCCACGATAAGGGTAGCGGATTCATTGTGAAATTATAAGGAGAAACTTTTACTTTTCTTTTATTAAACTTATAAGTTTGACGTTGGTAACGATTCTACTGATTTCTTGTTAACGGTTGTAGAACTTGATATTACTTAAAGAATAGTTCTTATTCTGTAACAAGTTAAAACTGTCTCGAACTATATATTATACAATTCAATATGAATTCAAATTACATAGTAAACTATATGTTATATATTAGGGGGACCGGAAAGTAATGTCGTCCTTTTATATTAAATTCAAACAAATAAATTTGTCCCAAGTTTTAATTTTTAATGGATAACATAATCGTCCTCGTCTACAACAACCTTTTTCCATCTAGTGTGTCAATTTTGCAATCCCGGATTGATAGAAACTAATTGGCTTTTGCGCAAAATATCTAGAAAAACGACGTTACTTTCCGGTACCCCTAATATAATGAAAAAAATTAGTGCGCGTCAAAGGATTCTCTGGTGCTTTCCCGTAACTAAAGATGAAAACTGCCCCTTTTAACCCTTTTCTCAAATCCATAAACAATTTTAGAACAGTATATTATTCACAAACGTATTTTTACGCAAACTACTTAAAAACAGTCTCCAATTTTCATTGATATCAGTCACCCTAGATATCTAAAAAGCGTCGACAATTTTCCTCCCCCCGTAATTCTCACCCTGAAATATCTAAAAAGGCTATCTAACTTTCGTTGTACCCAACTTCCACAATGAAATATTTCGAAAATAGTCTGCAATTTTTATCCGCATGAAGACATTTAACACATTCACGACGGGCTGAACTACCGGTGGTGCATTCATATTTCTCCCATCAGCACCGATGGTGGCACATTTAAACAACTGATTATTGTAATTGGTAAATTTACTTACATCTTTATATAGTATAATATAACCTTATATTTTAATATTTCTCTTAAGCACCTATAATAAGATGATATTTTTTTGGATAAATCGATACTTTTCTGCATTACCACGCCGCCGGAGAAAATACGGAAAACAAAACCGTTCCAAAGTGGAAACACTAAATTCAGGCCCCGTCATAAACGTGTTAAATCCAGAATAATCAAAAGAAGCGCACCTTTTCAAACGCGATACCAACAGCGAATCAAACCAACGTGCGAAGGTTTCGCTCGCCCAAAATACCCGATGCGCGCGTGCAGGATTCGCTATATTTCTAGCCGCGAAGTAGATACGATGTAGAGCTCGAAGATCGCGTGATGTAAGCTCTTAGTGATTTCTAAAGAGGCATCACGATTGCCTCTCGTTAATCGAAGCTCCTCTCTTTCTCTCTACGCTTTTAATTCCCGCGAAAATCGCGGCAGCTTCCGCACTTCGTGACCTCCACCGGACAATGACGGAAGAAACTTGGGATTACGTTCACGAGAAATGGGAACACATAGATCAAGCGGTGAGTCGAGTATTTCGCTTCCTTTTCTGCTACCGTGCCCTTGACTTTCTCTGGTTGCGTAAGTCGTGTGAAAATGAGCGGAAAACTTGCTAATTAGCGGGGTACCATCAACTGTAACGTGAAACTACGCTGATAGGTATGAGTTGCGTCGTGGGTGACATTAATTTGTAGTCTGAGGCGTATAAGATTACATTCTGGGAACTATGATGAGTTGGAAGATAGAAATTCAGTCTTCTAATCTGTGAAATTGAGATAAAAAACTTTATGATAACTAGGAAACTTCTTTTTTTTTCTTTGTGATATGTGTACCATAATCTTGATGGTTCGGTATCCATTTAAAACTGTAAGTAGACTCTGGACGAAATGACTATAGCAGTTGAAATTGTAATAATACAAAACAAACAAGTAAGATTACGTAGTTTTATTATAGAGTTGAAATATTCAATAACAGTGCCCTAATACGATTCTACAGAATTCAATTTAAAGTATTTCTCCATTATCATAATCCTCCGTTCTGATCGTTCAAGGATGAATGATCTCCCTTAGATTCTACGTAACCATCTATCGATCTTTCTCAATGCATCTGACGATCTAAAATTCATAAATGTGAATGTCGATCGTGAGGGGCATTACTCCAGTAAGATACTTCTGAGTCAGATGACCATTAACATTGGAGAAAAATGAGATTCCGACGTTGTGATTAGACGTTCGTAATCGTTACGAAACGGCTATATTTTGTGCCCATTTGGCGACCGTGATGATTTTCGAACGAGGGCATAGATACAATGATACAGCCACGGCACGTGAGATTTGCACACATGACACGGTATGAGAACGGTGAAACAGAAGACAAGGAAGAACAAGATGAAGAAGAAGAAGAAGGAAAGAAAGAATGAAGAAGGAGGGTATTGAAAGAGGAGAGCGAGTGTGCTTTCATTCATGATTTCAAGCGACGTAAATCTCCACGCAGTTCCCGCGCTAACATAGTACAGTCTATAGGAAGTATATTAGGGTCCAACTTATTGTTAGAGTCCAACATTAGACTCTTCTTCGTATTTTAATTGTAAATCCATTACATATCTCATTCATAGAAATGGACTTATTTGAACCAATTGCGACAAAGAAAAATTTGATTTCGAGCACCAGGTAACTCAGAAGCAACAAAAGAGTAAAAAGTAAGAGTGCTAAATTTGGTATAGTGTTTGGGAACGTGAGGCCGACTTCATTGAAAAACAATGCAAAAAAAGAGATGCGGGTCAGTAAGACGAAATACTCGCCTTGGCAAGGCGCCACTCATGCGTCGTTTCTGCATTGTCGAAAATCACATTCTTAATGATTGCACTGGCACGTCACATGCAATCGAGGCTTTAGACTCGATTGGCTTTTCTACGGAACGTGCGCGTGATAGCATGTAACGTTTCGTGCACCATTTAGACGGAAACGGGTGTATTCTCATTTTTGAACGATTAATCATTCGACGATGAGGACTTCGGAACAATTTCACCCCTTTCGTGTTTAAGTTCAAATCGTTGGATTGTACCTCAAATAAAACGTACACTATTTATGAACTGTTGTATTCTGTGAATGGTTTACAGCACTGTAATTTCGAAGATGTTGCTTTCGCGTTCGGAGATTTAACAACTCTAATAACTTAAGGTAACGTCGTTGCAAGTATGAACTATCAGCTATTCTGGACAATTCCCTAAATTTGGTAACAAGACTGACCTTTTAAGGGTTGTTGGACATTGGCAGGAGGTTCGGATGACCCCGACTTCTTGTGAATAAGATTCCAAAAGGGCCATCACTTTTTCGATGATTTTTCGTAAGACTAAATGTCTTCAAAATATATTTTAAAGGAAAAGCGATGGCGTAATCAGAGATAAATAACAGTTCCCGTTTGTACCCTGGATCACATTTAGTAACCTTTGACTGTACAGGCATCCCTCGAATAACACGACTAATTGGTTCCGTGTTATTCGATACTAATAATTCATACAATTTTGGCGATAACGTTCCGTGCTATCCAAAACCGTGCAATTCGAAACTCGAGATCCATACAAATTTGTACATTTGGTTCCAAAAATTAATTAACACATTGTACGCCGGCTAAATATCTGCTATCAAATTTATTATATTTGATAATGTTACTATTTAAATCAATATAAATTTAAACACATTAAGTTATGCACAATTTAAAGGGAATAATATTGCCTTCTTTGTCCACTTTACCGTTTTCCTCGAGATAAAATAATATGAGTGATATTGATCGGTAAAATCCTAAAATCGTATATTTGAAACCCCGCATTACCGCGGGACCGGCCTACAATGTGTTAAGAAAACATTGAAAATAACAACATTTTTTTTGTATTTTTGGTTGTAAAATTTCAGTTATCCTTGTAAGCCGACAAAATGTATATGTACATATAATATATACTGTGTGATCGACTTAATTTTTAACAGTAATTTTCGCGACTTCGTGTGATTCGAACTTCGCATTATTCGAGGGTTGTCGCAATTTTTGACCGTGCTATTCACGACTTCGTGCAATTCAAGTACCGTGCTATTCGAGGGATGCCTGTATTATCTTAAAGAATTAGGTTCGAATCCAACAGAACTTATCATAAATTGTAGTATATTATAGAGGTCTAATTATAAAATTGATACCAGAGAGTGATATATGCAGGGAATATGTACGCTTTTCATAATTGTGACTTTTCAATTATTGCTATTATTGGATACCGCCTGATATTAAATATTTTTATAAGAAGTATTCCGAAGTGACTCTGATCTCAAGCAGCTCCCATTGGTTATTTGTGGTAATTTATTGCTGGTTTCTAAATATTTCAAATTTATCGAGAGATGTCATAGCATTTGTTTTTTCGGAATCTGAGACACTAAGGTCAGAGTTCAATGACCTCCTCCCAAACTAATTTAGAGTCCTTAAACAACGGTCTAAGGCTCGTAGATACAACAGTTTTTAGTTTGCAATTCTGCAACGAAGTCATATCGTAGCCTTACTGTCTCTTATCTCGCTTCTATACGAAAAGTCTTCGATTCTTTTTCTTATAATGAAATTGTTGGGCCCGTATCACGGAAACATAATTTTAAATTTGTAGCTAAACAATCCGTTGTAAATTGCCTGTAAGAGATATAAAAGCCGCTCATCGCCTCAAACTTTTCCGTTTTATTTATCCGATCAACGAGGAACAAGTATATCATGCTAAAAAAGTAGTATCCAGTTTAACAGACAAATTTTCCTGCATTGCGCAGTGATTTTAAAGATTTCCTCAATCTTACAACGAATTCCTCCGTCATGGAAATGACCAATTTCGATATAATATGCCTGTTGTAACATCGCAATAATAATTCCCACTTCGTCGTGTATTTAAGTACATCGAATTCATTAAAACTGTTTCAATTATCATTTGCTGTGCTTCACTCAGAAACTGTTCGATTATCGACGAATACCTCTAAAAATTCTTAATCCTTACAAAACCAAAGCACTTTGATTCCGAGAATTTCTAATCGTTTCATCCATATGCAATGAATGACAAAAAACTAAAGGAAACCTCTAAATTTTATTGAATAATGACTACCATTAAATTAGCATCTAACTATCGCGCGAAAACTTTGACATGCTAATTGCACTTCAAATGAACTGTTCAGCCACGGAATACTGCAACTAGCTACAAGAAGGCCGAAGTCTGTAAACGCTTCGTCACAGAAAGAAACGCTTTCTATTTCCATCGGCTGATCGAGTCTACGTTGGATTTCTTTAATTTCTCTTTTGTGCCGAAAACAGCAACGGCCGAATTTGTCACTCGGATCGTTCTAATAATACATTGGAAAGAAGTCAGTAGGGAAGTGTAGATTGGAGAAATAAAACAAAAGACAGATGCGACGTCTATTAAACCTCAAGGTGAGCGAGTTCAGCGTTCATCTCACCTCAGCGCGTATTATCTATTCCGAGATTAGTTTACCTGGCTACGCTAGGTTAACGACGCATTCTCCTGCATCATTGAACATTACAACGCCGGAGGCGAAACGCTCGAGGAAACGGGGTTGATTGACGTCCTTTCGAGGATTCGTCCTTCGGAAGCTGTCTTGAAGGATTCATATCTGGATCGACTGATTGCGGTAGCTAACCGAGCATGCGTGTGCGCATCCGGAAATGGACATGCGCTTGCGCATCTTAAACGAGAATGTGTATGCGTATCCGAAAAGCAGGTATATGCTTGCGCATTTTTAAGCGCGTGCGCATTCGGAATTGGATATGAGTTTTTTTTTGCGAATTTAATGCGTACGGGTCTTTTCTCGTTGGATGTTCTTCGCAATATTGTAATTAGGATACGCCATTATTATTTTTGGTATTATTTTTTACGTCGCCATTCATTGCAAATAATGTGCGCTCCAAGCTATTTGGCTTGGATACACAGTTTTGAAAATTGGAGAATAATGACGCTTGTAGTTTCCTGTCACTGTAGTTGTATTATTCGTTGAAAGATTCATATCTGGTCTGATTAATTATGATAGCCAGAAAGGATTTGTGTCTTCTGACATCGTATTTTCTTAATATTGAACATGAGTTTTTTTTTTTCTGGTTGGATGTATCATTAGTGGAATTGGAAGGAAATGGCGCTTAGAGTTTCCTTGTTACTGTAGTTATATTATTCTTGGAAAGATTGGTATCTGGATCGATTAATTATGATAGTCAGAAAGGATTCCTACCTTTCGACGTATTTTCTTACTATTGAATTACATGCGGCTGTTTTCTCGTTGGATGTATTGTTAGGAAAATTGGAAGAAAATGACTCTTATATTTCTCTATGGCTATATTTAAATTAATCTTTGAAAGATCAGACATTTTTGACATTGTGATTCTTTGTAAATGAGATGCACATCAAGGTATTTATATTGGACGTACAGATCAGAAAATTGGAAGAAATTATGTTCAAAGTATGCACTCTCTGTAGTAACAGTACTAGAAAAATTGGTATATTAATCGGTTAATAAAGATAACTTTAAGGGTTTCGAGTAGAATTACTTTACTCGAAAAGTTTAAGAGGAATTATGGTTATATTCCTACATCTTTGTAGATGAAATTTTGAAAAATTCGTAAAATAATTATGTATAACTGAAAAATTTGTATCAAAACAACGTTTATAATTACTTATCTATATAGTTATATTACGCTTCGAAGGACTGGTATCTGGATCGATCAATTGCGGTAATTTAAACTCTGAGTAACATTGCCAAGGGCGTTAAAAAAACGCCGGTGTTTTCCTGCGGTATGTGTCGATGGTAAAATTGGATAAAAACTTCCTTAACATTTTATCTTTATAGTATTCGTATCTGAATCGATTATAATCGGTTAATAATTGTTAATCGTGATAGCTTTATCCTCTCCAAGGTCTGTATCATATATATGTCTAATAACAATTCTCCGGGAAAAATCTTATAAATTTATATCCCATATTCTCTTGTAAAACCATTCTAAAAATAAACATACGATCTTTATTAAATATTTCCAGCGGAAAGCAAATAAAACCTTTCATAGAATAAATTCGAGTAATATTTCTGATAAAATCTTCTGACAAATAGTTGACTTTAAAGATCCATATCGCATTTAAACTCACGATTCAATCCTGAAAATGTTAAAGACTTCAAGTAGCATCACCTCGCCTGCGAAAACGACACGAACCTTTTTCCATTGTTTTCCTGGAAACGGACAAAAACCACATTTGAATTTCCCCCCTTCTTCAGTTACCTCAAACGATTAGTATTTAAATCGATTAATCACAATACTTACAATAACTCTGAGAATCATCACTTTACGAATAAGAAGAACACAATTTCTTTCCCATTCTTAATAGAAAATGTGAAAATACAGGGCGCGCCATTTTTTATGTCGGTATGTAAACATTGAATAACTTTAACATTTATCAACCTATTGATTTGAGTAAGCATGTTATTGAAACGTAATTTCAGTACAATTTTAACCATGAATCGCTTCACACCGAAACGTGTGCACTGCGCCATGCCGCACTGCAAATAAAACAATACAGTTTCTGCAACGAAAATTCCCTGGACGTGTGGTGTTAAAAAAGGCGACATTGACTGGCCACCCAGATCTCCAGATTTGACCCCTCCGGCCTTCTTTTTATGGGGTTATTTGAAAAGCAAAGTGTACGCCAGCAAGCCTCAGACCATTGACGAGGTCAAAGCAAACATTTGTGCCGAAATCATCGCTATGCTGCTCGAGATGCTCGAAAAAGTGATGAAAAACGCATCAAAAAGGGCACATTTTGCTTTGGCCAATAAAGGCTGCCACTTGAGTGATGTTGTATTCAAAAAGTAGTCCACATCAATTATAAAGGACCAAATTAAATAAAAATACCTCATATATGGAAATCGTTTTTTTTTTTAAGTTATTCAATATTCACATACCGACATAAAAAATGGCGCACTCTGTATATTATAGAAAACTTCGATAAAACCGTCGTAAACAACGTTCTATCGCTATAATACTCATAAAGCGTGCAGTGTCCCTAATTGCCGCATCAATTCCACGCACTTATTTTCTTCGCTGTAATCTTTATGACACCACGTTGAAGTCATAACACCGAGTAATACAAATAAGTGACATTATACAACCTAATCCTGCAATGAAATTTTACTGTTCGTTTACTTAACAATCGAACTCAAAGAAACCTCTCCAATGTTACTCAACCAACAGCATTAATATTATCACACGTTACTTTATCATTCAAGTTTTTTCTCCTCTCGAACTTTCGTGCAGGTCGCAAAATAAAAACGATATCAAAACGCATTTCGTGCACTGATCGCGGATAAACGTTTGAATTTGGTGCCAAAGCTGAGAGATAGGGTATCTTGACCGAGAACTTTCGCTCAGGCGCAATGGGAGAGCTGTATGGGGAGAATTCTATAAAGAAGGTACGTGTAGGCGATCAGATGCCGAGTTCTTTCGCGACACCCCGAATAGTTACGATCTTTGTTACTCGCTGATAACAGGGACGTCGATAAGGCTAGTGGAAAGTGATTAAAATTGAGTGTGTACAGTTTCATTGAAAAGTGATCAATTTTTACCTGTATCCTTTCACCGGGAAATTCAACAGATACAGGAAGTGTTTTGAACGAGGTCACTGGGTCAAGGTTCAGGATGAAGACAAAGAATAGGTCGCTTCTTAGTAAGATTTGCAAATGTTATAGCAAGAAAGCAACGTCCTATGCACGTACGGAACAGATCGAAGAGGATTCAATGGGAACAAGTTCAATGGTGATGGAGGAGGTAAGATTTCGTGGCATACGGATCAAGTTTTCATTATCTCGAAGTGATCACGGATGCGTTGTGATCTGTGAATTTTATTGGAGGCAATGTAAATTAGAATATTAGTTGATTTCATTTTATTTTAGGATATTTATTGTACTGTATATACTGATTGGAGGTGCTTTTAATATTACATGTAATATTAAATAATAAATATTATATTATATTCAATATAATTTTTATATTTAACTATAAATATAATATTTATATTCAAATATATTACTGTTATATTTAAATGTAATTTTTTCAGAGATAAAAAAGATGGCGAATTTGGTGATTTATAAAAAGGAAGGAAAATATTTATTGTATGGTTTCTTTATACATTTGGAAAAGTTTTTTTCAAAATTATGGATCAGTTAATTTTACTGTCTCGGTAATTCTAGTAGTGTTAAAAAACCTTAGCTGATACAAATTGCTTTCGAAACTTCACAGATTATATGTTTTTAAATTCATTAATATTAGTTATCTGAATTTGGGAATATTATCAGTCGTGGTCGCGATGTTTATAACGTTTGCAGTCGATAATTGAATCGATGTGTGTATTTCTTTAAAGCAGAGGTTAATTTACATCGGAATTGGCGCCAATCGATCACGCGCTAGGAATTTCTTTTTTGTCAAGAGCAAAAGTCGCGATAAATGAGGAATGCTATGATAAAAGCCGTGATAATCGTGCACGATTTACATTTGTATAACAAAAAGATTTATGTACAAGACACTTAAAACTTCACTTCGAACAAGAAACACAAGTTTTTAGCTACACTTTACATTTCATGTTTCTTTTTATTAATTGTACGGTAAATATAATTGAAGTAATGCATCACGGACGATTGTTTATTAAATATATTCTCTGACAAAGTTGGTTTTATGCTCGGTCCATAGAATCGAGGGTCGTCGAGACGTCCTTGAAGTTATCGACAGAAATTCTGTGGCATCTCTGTGTTTGGCATTGTCCGAATTTAATTTTCGGCCGAATTCAGTTCTCTTGAAGATGTTTCTCAGTACACAAATTATACGCTGTTATAAGTAAACGGTTCTTTTTCGAATTATGGAGCATGGATACGTGGTCGGAGAAAATTTGGTAAATTAATGAATCAATTTGCAATTTATTTTCATACTACAGAGGTACCAGAAAGTGAAATCGAAATAAAACTCTTATATTTTTAGCCAGTTAAATTGGTGATTCGCAAACCGTGTTGCAAGAAACGCACTAAAGACGAAATCTGCGTGCCTGTCGTCTCTAAAAAGGCAATTAAGTAATTCCAATCCTCTATAACTTTTAATTGTAAAATAGCTCTAAGTACTTTACCGTATTTTAATAATTGAATTCCATATACTTTAATCTTAACCCATTCACTGCCAAATTTTTCATTCTTTAATTGTTTCTGGAAGAAGTATTGTCACAGTATAAAGATAAAAATAATTCACGAATACTACTGCTTAAAAGTACAACTAAAACAGACTGTTTTAACCCATTGCCGTAATTTCACGTAATATTAATATCACAAAAATCGGTAATTACAGACGGCCCTCGATTTTCGCACATTCTATTTTCGCGCAATTCACTATTTCACACGTTTTTAAAAATTCCATTTTTAACCCATTAACAGTTTATCCCGTGACAGTCACGGACGGAGCGTGAAGTATGAAACGGTTTATCCCGTTTAGTTTACCAAAGATATCTAAGTTTATGACTAGATTCTTTGTTTCCTCTGTTCTCTAAGGTTATTATAATTGAAGAAGATGACGTGGTTTAGTTTGCATGCCGAAGTGTTTTCGAATATTAAAAAAAACTAGACATTTAGTGGGCCAGAATTCGTAATTTTACCAAACTGTGAAAGGATTAAAGATTTTTGCCGCTATTTCCAAAAATGTTTGCTTTTATTCGCCACTGTCAAGGAGTGTTGTAGCTCGTGTTCACTAATTGCCTATTAGAGGTGTTCTAACATTGTACTATTGTTGCTAGTATCAGTTGCTAGATGTTACAGAATCTCAAGTTTACAAAGAAACTACATTAACATACAATTTTTCATATTTTTCTTCTATCCCTCTACTTTCAAACATTCAATATTCGCACACATTTGCAGGAACCAATTATGTGCGAAATTCGAGGATCGACTGTATATAGATCAAGGTCCACTCCACCGATTTCGACGATTTTTGGATATGTTGTAAGAATCATAATTCTAAAGAACTTTTTCCTATACATGTTTACCCCCACTCGGCTTTCGTTTTCGAGATATAAGCAAGAAAATATTGCTACTACTACATTGAATTTGGCCTATACATGCATGTCTGTGACGCTTATGAATTAGCGCGATGCGGCCGCTTATCTACTGTTTCTGCAGCTCCCCACTCATTGTCAGAATCTTTATACCGGGTGAACTCATCGAAAAGTTACCTCATAAGTTTTTTAAAAAATATCTCCAATCAACACTAATTCATCTTTTTGGTACCCGTGTCTAACTTAAACCAGGTCCTTCGGGGAAAATCACCGTTTGGTTTAATAAAGGTACTTATAATTAGAAGGTAAATTAGTGTTGGCTTGAGGCAGTTTTTGTACAGAGTATATCTTTTCGATGGTCGCACCCTGTATAGAGTTTCATAGTGGGGAGCCGCAGAAACAGTAGAAAAGCAGCCGTATCGCTCTAACGCATACGTCGCCACAGACATGGCATGTATAGGCCGAATTCAATGTAGTAGTAGCAAAATTTTCTTGCTTTTACCTTGAAAACGAAAGCCGAGCGGGGCTAACGTGTATAGGAAAAAGTTCCTTAGAATCATGATTCCCCTAACGTATCCAAAAATTATCGAAATCAGTGGGGTGGACCTTAACCCCTTAACGTGCGCGCTCGAGTTAATTCGAGCTCGCTAAACAGGCCAAACTGTGCACACTCGAGATAATTCGAGCGGCGTTGTATTTAAAATTAAAATAAAATTTTGTACTAATTTTGTATTTTTCTTTATTTCTTTGCCAAGACATCTATTTACCAATATATGGTAAATTACCATATACTACGTCACGAGTGTCACATGTTGTTTTAGTCTACGGGATTAAACAAATTTAATCTCAGCAGCAAGTCAAATATCTAACTTGAATGTTAAAATACTCAGAAAATGAATAAATCCAAATGGGGATCATAGAAAGTAATGAGTTAATATAAAAACGATTTTTTATAATCTAGAAAAAGAGATATAGACTCAGAAATATGTAAAAAAAATTCTCAATTCATCATACCTGACATTAATTAACACTAGATTTACGGAATTAATTTGGCTCATTCAAAATTTGGTTTCTATATACATAATACATTGATTGGTTAATTCTTTAATAATAAATCTTTCATTTAAATTGATTTGGAACTATTTTCTTTGCAAAATGTTTAAATTTCTTGTATAAGTCAAATTGACTCACTTCAGAAAAATAGATATATAATTAACATCCATAAATGTAGTGTTAAACATATAATAGATATGCTATTTATGCTCTTTAACGTTCATCGCGTTTATCGCATACGTGTTGTTTGGGGATTTACAAAAATTCAAGAAAAAAAAAGAATTTGAATATACACCGTTATCTTATCAAGTAGAGAATGACGATTTAATATCATAAAAAATGTTTTAAAGAGGAACTAAAAAGAGAAGACAACTAAGTTTTTCGAGCACAACTCGCCACCATAACCAGCGCGCTGTAGGGAATGCGATTCGTTTTCAAAGGGCGAACCTCGTCAGAATACTTGTCGTGACCTTCCTGACCCGTTTTCAATGACTACCTGAACGCGCAGTCGTTACACCGGTTTCTCTGTCGAATTTCTCTGTGGAATTCGCTGGGAATAATCAAACATTCAATGATCCGTCCCGTTAATTTCTAGTTCTTTGATCTTATTATCATCTCGGAAACTTTCGAGCGAATCTGTTAAAGTCACGCAACGTTTAATTCTCGGATCGCGATTGACTTAATTGTTGACAAACATCGTGGTGTATCGAATTATTGGGAAAGGTTACGCTGATAAGTGATCGCAACCGTTTCAGTTTGTACTTGTTTGGAATAATATGAAATCGTATGGCAAGAAAAAAGTTGCGACATATATTGTCAGTGATCGGCAAATTTCGGATCGCTTAAGATTTTATGTCGCCTGCTTTAGATTTGGAAATAATATAGAAATTTTTAGAAAAACAGTCACAGTTTGATACATCGTATTAGTGTTAACAGTAGAACTAACAAGCAAATGAAAATAACTGGAGGCTAATTTTTTCCAAGAATTCCTACGTTGTTTTTATAAAACACAGATTATTGAATCGATCACTTTTTCCACCTCTTGATTCGTATTTTTCCAAAATACTTATTTAACGTTCGTAGTTCTAGTATTTTAAATAAAGCGAAAAAGATTGTCGTTTTTTCCTTGTATCTGGTGAGATATTTTGGGTGTGATTCAATAGGCATTACTAAAACCTGATCAGTATCACAGCCAAGATCTACTATGCAACAACTTTGATGTATTTTTTTGTAAATAAAATAATTCACATTTGCATTAAAATGACATATTATAATATTAAAGGAATTTTTAAATAATGTTTTTTCAGTCCTTATAAAGTTTTATAGTAATTTATATTGATTCGCTAATATTTTTTCTCGGCCTGCACCCAAAAAAGTTTACTTATTACAGTTTTAATATTTTGACTACGACAGACGCATATATGCGGTTTGTGAAAAAATGTGATTATGATTCATTGGCGCATGTAATACGTAATTAGAGTTGAAAAATTGAAAAAGAACCGTTGAAATATATTTACGAAGATAGTAATTCATAAATTCTATGCACTAACACTCGGACTTTCTGATAAAAGGTTTTTCATCGCCAAATAAATGACTATTTCTCAATATTCTAAAAGGTCTTCGCAAATCTTTAAATAAGAATTTTCACTATCAAGTATTTTTTTGGTGTGATATATGCATTGATATTATTCATCATTGAGATTTCTTGACAAAGTTTTGAAAATAATTCGTAACTCCTTTTATCGGCTTACTATTTCAAGGATTCATCAAGCCTGCTTTCTTCCCCAATGTCCATTTCGTCGACTGAGATTTGCATACATTTATTTCATCTTTTCTACTTCAAACTTTAAGAACCGTTCAGACTTCCCCCAACAAGGAACTTTATAACAGTAGATCTACAAAAATTATTACAAAATCCACAATATCCGATAGCCAAACGAGTTTGCGATACTTTAACCTAAACACTACTCATTCAACATTCACTAGTACCGATTTGACAATATCTTCGGTACCTTTTGAAAGACGCGTTCCGATTGGTCGAATAGCCCTGGCTTACCGACAAAACATATGTATATGTATACGTTCCTTCCGCCTATTCCGTCCAGACAGTTTCAGTCTCTCGAACGGTGCACATCCGGCTTTAAACAAACGTAAGATAATATTGCGCGTCAGTTTTAACTCTGGGCAGTTTTTTGGCAAGCAAGCACGTAAAAAAAAAGAGAGAAAAATTGCAATTCCAAGATCAGCATGAAGAACGTGGCACCGGACAATCTTGTGAGTGAAATGTGTGTTTCTTTCGTCTTCGTGGCTGACGAAGCTACATAAATATCTATCAATCCTAAACGAAGTTTCCAGCGTAGGCACGTGCACGCGAGGCAAACTCGTGAGAATACCACGTGCATGCAGCTCGCGTGAGGCGCATGCGCAGTGGCTACATTCCCCTCGTTTTAATCGGAAATCAAGTATTCTGCATTTAACGCGGGACACTGATTTAAATTTCATTAGGCCGTGAAATAACTAATCACGAGTCTTCGGATAATAATGCAGTATAAATGAGTAATTACTGGCACTGTGAATCGGCAATTTGAGGGGTTTGACTATAGTTGACTTATAAGGAATGAAAAAGTAGAATACAGTAAGAGAAAAAAACTGCCAAGTTGGTCAAAATGACCGGTGACTAATTTTTTTAAAAATTCCACTGATTGATATGAGAACCATGCATTCCACTTCTGTCTTATACAATCTAAATTGCTTAATTGATCATCTATGAAACCTCTTGATTTTTATTTTTCCAAAGTACTCATTCAGTGTATTTAAATGTAACAAATGCCTAAAGATATTTAACACTAAACCTACCAAGGCGGTCAAAATGACCGGCTTCCTATTTTTTCTAAAAATTACCTACATTGATAAGGGAGTCATGAAGTAAATATTTTACTTCTATCTTACAAAGCTTAAATTAATTAATTAATTGTCTTCGTTATCTCTTGATTTCTCTTTTTCCAAAGTACTCATTTAGTACACTTGAGTTTCAGTAGACACAACGCCGGTAGTTTTAGTGTTAAATATAGATAGTTCTAGTATTATTATTTTTCAATCTATAAAACAGACGTAGAAATTGGAAACATAATCAGCGTTAAAATTTTCAAAATTATTTTATTAATGTTCGGAATAAGGAATTTTGAGATTTAATATCAAAGCAGTTCAATGAAATGGTCCATCGCGTGAAACTCTTCGGCAACTGGATGAAAAAGGACCCACGATAAACTCAAGTGAAACATAATCACTGAGATAAAGAGATAATAAGTATTTAAGTTACATTCAAGTATCTACAATTTATAGGGCTTAATGAAGATAAGTGAGTAAGTTGATATCGTAAAAATTATGAAATTTTGCCGAGTATGATAACGTATCCCGACTATTCCGTAACTGTTACGAGTTGAGTGGAAAAAAGGGAAAAGAAAGAAAAAGATTTTATTCGCATGACGTATTTTGTTATCGCCGAACAAAACTTCCTCGTCCGATGGTAATTAGTTTTACTGCGAAAGATAAAAACTGTACATGCGAACGTTAGCAACGTTGTCGTTTCTCCCTCTCTCTTTTCTTTTTTTTTTTTAAACGAAGACCGATAATCGTTGTCGCAAGCACGACATTTCTGGTCGTTTTATAGCAGAGGTCTTTTAAATGAAAAAATTAGAGATGAAAAATTGAATGGCAAAATATTCCAGTATTCCGTTCTTATCGTTTTATAAGACATTTGCAAATTTTAATCACACAGTTCCATTATTTCGCAATGTGTATCTTACTGTATTATAGATCCCGGAAATTGGTACTTCGAATGGA
Source organism: Cerceris rybyensis (assembly GCA_910591515.1). Taxonomy (NCBI): domain Eukaryota; kingdom Metazoa; phylum Arthropoda; class Insecta; order Hymenoptera; family Crabronidae; genus Cerceris; species Cerceris rybyensis. The sequence goes on from OU342795.1 coordinate 15,058,274, forward strand.
AAAATTACGCAGCAAAGTTAGCACCTGTGATTAGATATTTTAGTTGTTATTTCCAGCCTTTCTATTTTTAAAGATATGTAATCAAATCGAAGTTATTATATACATTTTCTTATTACCGACGTAAATGTAAAACGGAAGTATCTAATTTCTGTAATCCCTACAAGATATAATTACCTTAACGACACATCACAAATAAACGTAATTCAACAAATGTAAATTAATCTTTTTTTTTTAAATTTTGTTACACACTTTAAATGGATCTTGAATATAATTTATCACGTGCTAAATTCTTAATTACACGAAGATTGCAAATGCTGAGTAGACACAAATATTTTGAACTCTAATGCTTTAATATTAGAACTACCAACTATTAATTTAATATATTGAAAGATATTAAATAAATACTTCAGAAGGAGATGAATGAGAGAGGCAAGAAATTTAATCAATTTAACACTAAACTTAACAAAACAGTAAAACTGTGGGGCACCTACTGTGTTTTAAAAACGTCCCAAAATGATTGTCGAAGTCTACTTTATGCCTATCCGCGATTATTTTATAAAATAAAAATTAGTTAGTTAATCATAATTTTTACCTGTTGATTCCTCTTCTTCCAAAGTGCTTATTCACTATATTTAAATATAATAGATACCAAGCCGGTAACTCTAGTTTTAATCTTTTTAGACATAGACATAGAAAATTAAACAAGACACAGCACTAAAAGTACGACAAATATTTAAAAAATATACAGAGCAAATTATTTACACCATCTTAACAGACACACAGTGAAACCTAATTTGCCAAATGCAGACTCATTTCTCAAAACTTTCGTTTTAAGCAGACCTTGAAATTATTTTAACACAATAATTAAAACTTTAAATCCTTCAACTTCGAATGTAGAGTAGATATAGATAAATTTGAGTATCTTAAAAAGACGTGATTTTTTTCTATTATCTCATTACATCATCAAGGTCTTTCTTATCACAGGAAATTGCTCTTTTTATTTCTGTGACCTATCAAAATGAACTCATTGCATACCGATTACACGATGGCACTTTAATGAAGCGTTCTTATCTTTTTTCGCATTCCTCCGCGAATTAGAAACACGACGATATATCGCGATAACTCGAGCTTTCGAGGATTTAATTTATACGTTTATTGCGTACATGCAAATCCATATAAGACGGCGTCAAATCTAAGCTCTTCGAGGTTTGAACGCCGTAAAACAGGATTGACGCGGCGTTGCATAATGTCAATACAAAACGATATGCAGAACTTGCGTGTAACACAATACACGATGTATTTACGTACGTAGTGCATCGGTGTTGCAAACAACCTAAGAGCTCGACGGTTTCGGTTAATTATATTGCGCTGTTTGCTCGACGTCTCTATGAAATTTTCTCTCAATTTTTGTATACAGCGGTTACATAATTCCACGATGGCACGTGAAGGAAACTTAAAGCTACTGGAACTTACTCTGATATATTGAATTTCTAACGCATTCTTCAACCTAATACTAGGAAATATGTTCTTCGATTTGTGTGATTCAAATTATTTATAGGGTAATAATAATTGTTGATAATGTGTGGGTGAATTTTAGTTTTGCATGAAATTGTTCCATAATTCCACGAAGGCACATGAGGGAAGCTTAAGGTAGTTCTAGCTGGATTCAGAATTAAAAGTTTCTTTTTTCATTAGAAATGAAAAAAATTGCGTAAGAATTAATGCAGGGGCTAACTTCACAGAGGTCATTTCATTCACTTTTAAGACATTAAAAAACATCTTTCTCTATAACTATGAAGTAAAAAATTATGAAAAAATTCAATAACATTCCAAAAGCATAAAATAATACATTGCTAATTTTTTATTAGAATCCATCGACTCGTTTTTCCATTAGAAAAATAAAAAAAGATTTTGCGGACTCAGCGAAAATTTTTTTCCATAAGGCCCATGTTAAATATGTTATTTTTAAACACGATTTATTCATAAACCGTGTGGACGAACTCGTTGAGATTTCGGTTATAATTATAAAATATCATGAAGAATATATTTTCAAAATTTTAAGGAAATCTATCGAAAAATGATAAATGCCTTAACACTAGAACTACCAAACCAGTCAAAATGACTGGTACAGAATTTTTTCAAAAAATTCTCCAAGTTTATATAAGAGTCATAGAATAAATATTCTACGTCTATATCAATAAACATAAATCACACGATCGATCAAATCTTCCGCCGCTTGATTCCTCCTTTTTCAAAGTACTTATTTAATTTATTAAAATATGTTAGATTTGAGGTCGGTAGTTCTAGTGTTAAAGCTACTGGAACTTACTATAATATATTGAATTTCTAACGAATTCTTCAACCTAATACTTGGAAATTTGTTCTTCGATTTGTGTGATTCAAATTATTCATAGGGGAAAGATAATTGTTGATAATGTGTGGGTGAACTTTGATTTTTGTATGAAATTGTTACATAATTTCACGATGGCACATGAGGGAAGCTTAAATCTACTGGAACTTACTCTGATATATAGAACTTTTAAGAATTCGTAAATCTAATACTTGGAATTTTTTTATTTAGTTCATTGATTCATTTGATTGAAATTATTTATAAGAGATCGACAATTGTTGATAATGTTTAGCTGGATTTTGATTTTTGTATGAAATTGTTACGTAATTCCAAGATTTGTAGCTATTCCAAACTACTTTTTTATGCTAAATACTTAAGATGTTATTCGTCTAGTTCTTTGATTTATGAAATTTCAATTATTTACAGGAACGCTATATTTGTCAATAATGTATTAATGCAATTCGAAATTTGATTTTTCTTCTGGATGACAATACTAAAATAATATTTGTAAAATAGCTTTCTAGTTTATATACTTCGAGTGACTTCCATGTAAATTTCAATATATGGACCGTTTATTTTGAAAGTGGTGTAAGTCCATTTTCTCTTGTTTCGAGATATTTAAAGGTTAGCATATCTGTCAATTTAAAAATATTGGTTAATTATGACGAATCTGACAATGTTTCTATCAATTTATCAATATCTAATTTGATTATACAAATTTCTTTTAGGCGAATTTAACTAAAATTATTTCTATTTACAGGCTGCAAATGGACTTACACCACTTTCAAAATAAACGGTCCATATAATAACTCTTTGCACTCGGTTGTCCCTTCTGAGGGTATATTCCACTTTATTGATGATTACGGAGGATGAACTTATTATATAGTAACAATTTCAGAAATGCATGTTTCCCCACACTTTTCTCTAAAAATTATGCAAGGAAACACGGAACGTGTCACCGAGTTGTTGATGGATAATGTCAGAGGTGATTCCAAGTGCAAATGGTGCTCTGAGCAATAAACTCTGAACGAAATGGACCATACCAATTAAAGCCAAAAGTTCCAAGAATTATCATAACCAACGAATTTCTCATGTCGATCATACATAAAAAGTTAGCAATTTGAAATAAGAAATAGATCCATTTGTAGGTATCCACCTTGGAAACTCACCATAAACAATTACAATGTGCAATAAGAAATGTTTTCACCTAAATTAGTAGATCCTAGAGTAAACAGCACTAGCAGTTAACACTAGAACTACCAAGCAAGTCACAATGACTTGTTCCCAATTTTTTCCAAAAGTTCTCCAAGTTTATAAGAAAGTCAGAGTCGATATTCCAAGCTTATCTTACGAAATACAGATTATCGAATCAATCATATTTTCCACCTCTTAATTTCTCATTTACCAAGCTTCTTATTTAATACGTTAAAATATAATAGATTTAATGCCAGTTATTCAAGTGTTAAAGCCACGAATGTAGAAAATAAAAGGAATATTAACAAAGTTCCCAACGCAACGTAAAAAAGTTAAAAATTTCGTTCGTTCAAATCGTCCAAAGTACAAGTCGATATTCGTGGTTATACGAATATCGTATTGAACGAACAATTAACCCTGATTATTGCACTGTCGATTCCCTCATAGCTGGCACGCATGCGTGGCCAATTTAACACTTGTTAAGAGAAGTCAACCATCGCAGAATCAATTGCACCGAATCAATGCCTCAATGCAATGAATTGCGTTAATGGAAAAGTGTTCCTCGACACGAAACGCATATGATTATTCATTCTGTTCCACGTGACCCACGGTGCATAAATCTCAGTATTTACATTTCTCAGGCCGTTACACGTGATGCAACTCGTTTATGACGCTACATCAGATCTCGGTAAAGGACCTGACGTTTCTCGAATACCAATGATAATTTTCTTCCGCGACGTCGATAAACCGCGGGGATAAACACAGAGAATACTTAATAAATGTCTCTGGTATTGTGCTCGAAATTTTGTATGCCGGCACGGAATGATTGAAGCGACGTAATTGTTTCGATGAGATTGACGGGAATAGATTGTTTTATTTCTGAATGCAACACATCGGTGAAGAATTTTTTAATTCGTTGTAATGTCTGTTATTGACTGCAACTACTCATAGAATTATTAGGAAATAATGTTTAACACGTTGAACATCGCCGGTATATCGCTAGTTTCATCATTTCTACTGAAGTGAAATTTTTTCTATTAAATTCACATCTTTATAAGGTAGAAACTAAAGATATAGATAAATAGATATTCCACAGACCTTTATTTTTTTTAACGTAGATATTGAAATAGTCAGTGTGTCCGAGTATTCATAAATATTACAATTTCAAAGTTACACGAAATTGCACTAAATTCAATAGCAGTCAAACGTTGACTTTGTGTAAGTTATTAAGTGATAGTTATTTTTATGTGTTTATCAATATTCTTTCAATAGTTGGGTGTAAAAGAAATTCTATATACAATTCTTCGAATGCAACGGAATATATTTAATGGGTATTTAAATTCAAACTGGAAAAGAAGAGTTTTGTTCGTTTCTGTAACGTTTTCATAGTGAAAATTCTCTTTTCATTTTTTAATAATTATTCTCTTTCTCAATAAATTTTTTAGAAATTCTACTCAAATAACAATTTATATTAAAATAGTGACTTAAGTATCTCAAAATTCATTTTGATTTTCTAAAAATCAAAAACAAGAAAACAATTGGACGTAAGCAGGAACGACTGAAGTTGTTTATGAAATCCGAGAAATATGGTTGTTTGGAGAAGGTTAAATTAAAAACGGAGATTTTCACTCTTACACTTAAATATATTAACACTAGATTTATGGAAGCCATCAAATTGATAGGCTGCTATCTTTTTTAATACCTAAGCATTTTTCAAATTTGGAGAGAAGGAGTACAGCAGATATTTCACGTGTAATTTATAATAGAAAAATTACTTAAAGAATTATCATCTTTGCCGCTTGACCCCTATTTTTTCAAAGTTGTTATTTAATATATTGCAATGTAACAGATTTCACGTCCCTAAATCTAGTGCTGAATAAATATTTTGAAAAGGTGGTCTATTAACACCAGACCTACCAAGGTGGTAAATATGACTTGTTCTCAATATTTGTAATATATTCCTGAAATTTTTAACGCCGAACCTTGTTTAATTTTCCACATTTATTTTGCGAAATAAAAGAAATTAAATTGATCAAGCATCTTGCCCACATCATTCCCTTCTTTCTGAAGTATTTCTCTAGTATTTTTAAATGTAGTGCATTAGTCATTGGTAGTTCTAGTATTAAGTAATTTGTCTTTCATAATCTGCACGTGGAATTTATTGTACTATTTCTCCGTAAAGAGAAATACTCATAAAAAGTTGGAATCCAACGTGCAATCGCATCAGTAGGTCTAGTGTTAACTATCATTACTCATTTTCCACTTACAGGAGAATAATTACAATGAAGTAATTTCTAGTAACGTACGCGTAAAAATTACTGAGTCTTATTCTGTGCAGTGCATACTCGATTATCACGACGAATTCAATTACGCTGACAATGGTGGCACTTTTTCTACGAACGAAAATAAGGCAACTGCGTGCAGCTTAAGTATATTTGCATGGCGCTTGCGAACGAACTGACAAGCGTGCCTCTTGTTAGCATATCGTTCTCATCGAGGAAGAACAATGATTTACTCCACAATTTTCACGTATATTTCCATCTCTAAATGTTTCTGTTATTTGTCTTCCTCAAATACGCGGAACTCGTGATGCACAGCAGTTGTATTCGAACTGTTTTTAACACTAGACTTACCAAGCTGATTAAAATGACTTGACCTTAAAGTATTATCGAAAATGTTCTGAATATTCTAACGCTGTTCCTTTTTTCAATTTTCTACGTTGATCTCGGAAACAGTGAGCAATTGAATCGATCGGAGATTAAAGTTTTTTACACCCTTCATTAACACTAGATTTACCAGCGTGAAATCTATTATATTTAAATATGTATCTTAAAGCAAGGAAAATTAAGACGTGGAAAAGATGATAGATTCGGTAATTTATGTTTTATACGATGGACGAAGAATATTTATTCTACGGCTCTCTCATAAACCCGTAAAATTTTTGGAAAAAATTGTTTACCAGTCATTTTGACTAGCATGGTAAATCTAGTGTTAATTTGATTCGGATATATTTATTTGGTAATTTTATGGTATTATTAAATATTTTTATTTATCTTTCATTAAAGCGAGCTTGGAGAATAGAAAAAAAGCTACATGGAGAATTATAATTTTGTATACTTAGAATAACTACATTGTTAATTAATACTTTTATTCTTATTCATTAAGAATAAGCCTTCAAACAAAAAACCTTTTTTTGAACAAAGTGATATTTTTCATGCAGTACATTCTGATACCAAGATGAATTATTCATATTTTTAGAAATCATTGGAAAAGTTAATAGCAAAACAGCTGCTTTTCATTTATTGTTAGTACGGTACCTGATAATAACGTCGAGTTTAAAGAATCAATGGAAAGGTAATTACCTTCTTCTTTATTCGAGTAAATGAAAGTATTCAATCCCAATTACTACGAATATTGCAAAAAAGATATCTTAAGCTTCAAATAAGCATTACAATTAGGTTTGTCGAATATCATTAAATTCAATTTGTAACGTGCCTTACAATTCCATCTTTAATCAATAATAAAATTTCCTTTAATTGTTCAAAATTTCGAAACTTTTTCATTAACACTATTTCTACCACGATTTTCTGTACACCTATTTCGACCAAAAGGTGTCTTTCAACACCTTTTCATTTGAATGCAAATAATTGCCAAAACTGTTGAGATTTCAAATTATTAGTTAAATGTAGATAATTTCAGGAATATATTTATTGATACATTGATGTGTATTTATTAAAAATTATTTGATCAGCTTGCAAATTCTAGCAGCGGTGTATGCTAAAATGTAACATGGCGGGAAATAAGCGAATATCAAAGTTATGCCGCAACTCCCGTATTTTCTGTTACAACTGAAATTGGGATTCTCTAATCTGATTATAATTGATATCCTTATGGATGATTTGTAGGTACAATCGGAGATATGAGTATGTGAAATTTTGATTAAACCAATATCTGTCAATATATTTTAAAACATGGCATTTTAACAAAATGTCTTTTGTTCCCAAGCTTATTTTTAATATCAGATTTGTAATGAAATTGAAATTCCTTTGATTTTAATTAATTTTTCAATGAAATTTTTGATATTTGTCACAATCATAAAAAAAACTTTTGATAGTGGCTGTACCCTGAATTTAACTATTAAAAAAAAAATACGTAAATTTTTTACATAAAAAAACACTAATACAAATTTTCTCAATGTATTTAAATAAAAATTAGAAGACAGATATATAACACAGAAAATCATAAATCTGATATTATTTAAATAAATAAAATAAAATAAGTTAAATTTTTATCTGATGAAACGTGACAACATCGTAACATTTTAATAGTTGGTAGTCGTGAGTGATTCGATTTTGATCGCTCCAACTTTTCGACGCATTTTAGTAACATTTAAATTCACGTTGTAACATAGCCTATAGCATATTTTCAATTTGCTATAGTCGAGTTTAATTTTATTTCCCGTACCTGTTTGCGAGGTTGCCATGTTTTTACTGTGAATTACGCTCTGCATTCAATTATACCATAAATATCATTCATTTTTATTATTTTTCTCTATAAATAATATTGAAACCACTAAATGTTAATTGCTTATGTGCTTCATAGATATCTAATTTACTAGTTTACAATTTTGTGGATTTTTCGAATCGTATTTTCAATGATTTTTACTTTAACTTGTCCTGATAACATGTTTTCCATTTAAGTACGTGGAAATTTGTTATAATTTAAAAATGTTATAACATTTGAACGACCTTGTGAAAAAATTTCTAATTTTTTTAGGCGTTTCAGAAGGCTTATAAGAATAATATATCATTTTTTCATAGGATTCCCATCGCTCTTAATATACCAACAAATCATCCTTAAAGTGTCAAAAGACACCTCATGGTAGAAATAAGTATACCATATGCACATTTTTGGATCTAGAATGTGCTGGTGGAAAATGATATTGCTGCATTAATGTAACAACTACTGTATGAATAGGAAAAAATTAATTGCGGAGAAATTATACAACTTAGAGAATCCTACTTCGACTTCAGCAATACATTCAACAATCACAAAGGAAATCCGCCTAATACAATTTTTAATTACACTAATCCGAAATAATCGATCATATTCTATACACGACAAAAGTGACGGGACATTAATCCCAAGGATATCGCATGGTACGTGCAATGGGACACGTAAGCATCTCCGCCCTACGTCACATAGAGAAATTCGTGCAAATCCCCACGTTTCTACGTCGACCTTTTTCTATTTAATCCGAACTTCCACACTTAAACAGTGTACTTCCGGTAAAAAGATGCGATCGTTGGGAATAACAGAAAGCGGCGTCGTTAGATGATAATGTTTTATCAGTCGGTTCCGTGATAAAAAAAAAATGGTCGAAACTTCCCCCTAAACATGTTTTATCGCTTTTCTAGTCTACGAAGAGATTATCGAGGACAAACGTGACTTCGTGTATTTTGACGAAAACAAATTGTATACATAAACTTGTAGATAAACTTCGAGGCAGCTTCTCCATCATCACGGTCATGTACCACGGCGATCGGTATCGTTGTTCTTCATTGACCGTGAACAAAGTCCGTCAAATTTCTGAACGAATACACCGATTAGGTTTTGTTGACGTTGCGGTAGGTTCATTAAATATTGCCACGTCGAACGATTATCGCGTAATTCCATTATTTCCATAGTATTTCCAAACGTGGAATGTAAGAAGTCTTCGACGATTATTTGAGGAGAAACGTTGAATATTGCAACACCGTGTTAGATTTTTATATACGACTCACTGAACTATAGATTTTCCTCGATCACGGAAATAGAAGTGTTGAAATATCGGTTAAAAATAAACTTTGCACTTTATTTCATAAACTTATTTCAATCTTGGTACATATAGACGTCATAAGAGAACATATGAATTATGGATCGTTTCTGTTCTTACGTATCATTTGCAGCGAGGTTCTCGATGAACGGTATAGGCGAAAATTAAAAGAGATATTTTGAGAAACCGACACGATCTACGAATACACGGAGACGTTTATGTATGCAGAGAGGAAGAGGAGATGCGTGAGGTAATACACGTTTCAGTCGGCCAGCAAGAGAACTTTTGTGGTTCGTTACGAAATTGAGATTCTTCGTAAGTGAAGGTTATGAAATTCTATGAATGACAAGGTATTTAATGGTTATCGGCGGTTGCATAGCGATTTCTGTTCGAAAATCATGTTACGGAATTACTGTGCAAACACGATACGAAAAGAACGCAATTGTGTTATCGGCTCGATTTAATATCATTGAAATCGCGATTTATCGATAGGGGATTTATTCTACGACTTCTTCGAACGTTGACGAATACTTTAATACTTTTTAATCCTTTTTATCATGACGAAATCTCTCTTTCTTTTTGGTTGTACCGGAAGAAAATTTGATTGTTCAAGTCCTAAGTCTCAAGTTCAATGAGAGTATTCCTTAACCAATGATGTAAGAGGAAATTCCTAGCTGCGCAATTAATTATGGAATTCATTGATATACTTCGATTTATAAGCAATTTTAATTTCTTCGGTTGTCCTTTTGGAAACATATAACACAGCATGTCCATTATACAAGGTGATATTGTTGTTGATTTGTTCGAGCAGTAGACACTGGATGTAGTATGATATTTAACCCTTTTAGCACCTTGTAGCACTTTACTATTTTCATTGCGAGAGAACTCAATCTCAAAATGAATTTATAATACGTTATAAATGGTCTAATTTCATTACGAGAGAATTAAAAAAAATAGTTTTTCGGTTTAACTCTTCCTTCTATTCTAGGCCGGTTGATTTCATGTACGTTGGAGTTATTGTTTATTTTTGTTATGCAATATTATTTATTTTATTACAAAATATATTGGAAATGTAAAGTATATACTTTGCAATAAATTGTCTATATAAAGTTATGATGAAAAGATGACTTTTCGTATGTGCAAATACATTTTGTAAGAGAGAAGTCAATTTTTATTTTATTTTGTGATCATTTATACCTTTGTTATTTATTTAATTTTCAATGAATATAGAAAAATTAGTGTCATTGTTTTATTCTCTATTTCGTCCTTAATGCACTGCTTTTTGAATTAAGTAAATATTGTTTTTTGTTTGGTTTTTATGAACCTTTTTCCAAACCCTAGTAAAATCGTGAAATTCGACCGGTTATTTTCGCATAGGCACCTCTTCATCGCCCGGCACTAAAAGGGTTAAAAGAAATTGTTTAGGTAGTTTTTGGAAGTTTAATATAACATTGTAACGAATTTTGTTGAAAAAAGTGGTTCGAAAATTGCACTTCTTGGTATTTGTATCGCTCTAATTGTTTAAATTGAGAAGATGTAGACTTTTTGAAGATTGGCTTATGAGATCTCGTTTTGGAGTGGATCATGTTTCCATGAACTTAATTATAGACAATATCGCCACTGTCTGTCTCTTTCGGAGCAGGGGATTATAATGGCAAGGGAGATAAAACCTTGAACTTAAACGTTGTGTCTGGTATTAAATTTTAAAGTGGAATCACTGTACTGAGAAATTCAGAGACGATTGACCTCGTGCAAGTTGAAACCGAGAAAATGATGGGCTTGTAATAAAGAGGATGAAGCCTCCGAGTCCTAAATAAATAGTAACGGCCAGTTTCTAATATTCTAAGACTCATTTTGGACATTTTTCTCCATTTTTTCCTATGCGATGTGTAAATGTGACATTCACTATCTGAATTAAATAAGTCAGAAATTTCTTTCGAGAAATTATCAAATCACTTAGGAGAAAGAAAATGTAACAAATACCGATGGTGCCATAGTGATAGAGAATTTTGGAATTCCAAGTAGCAGATTTGATAATACACTCAGATATCGTTACTATTATATCTTTTTTCATTAATTTTCACAATAAGGAAGTTAAAATTGGAAGTCAATATTGTGTAAAATCATCCTACCTAATCAGCGTATTTATTTTTTTTCCACTTTACCTACTACGATGATTTCACCTAGAACTCATTGTCTCGGATAGGCTCTAAACCATCAAAAATGGATTTTTCATCTCTTCGATGAATTTTTTTTATTGTTACGAAGCAACAGTTATTACCCACAATTTGTCATTATTCTTGTAAGATAGCTCAACCATATTATAATATATTAAAGGTGCTGAGAAGTAGACATTTTGTTTCATTAAATTTAAACAAATAAATTGGTAACAAGTTTTCAGTTTTAATGAACAATGTAATCACCCTCGTTATGGACAACCTTTTGCCATTTAGTGTGCAACAATTTTCAATGGCGGATCTATAAAAATCATTTGGTTTTTGAGAAAAAGATCTGGAGAAACGATATTACTTTATGGTCCCCCCTAATAAATCGATCCGTCGCAAAAGAAATTATAACCTCGATTTTCAAATCCTACTAAAGTCATTTCCAAACTGCCTCTATATATATATCATTAGTCATCAGTACACGAGAATTTAACAATTCATCTATCATTCAGTTTTTCGACTATCTCATAAAAAATGTATCCATACTCGTGCAAAGTTCTTTGGCTCCAAAAATTTCTAATGTGAAATATTAGCAGTACCAAAAAGTAACGTCGTTTCTCTCGACTTTTTGCTCAAAAGCCAATTGATTTTTATTGATTCGCCATTGAAAATTTGCACATTGGATAGAAAAAAGTTGATAATAATAAGACTTATTCTACCATTCATTGAAAATGAAAGTTTATTGCACATTTATTTGTTTAAATTTAATGTAAAATGAGCAACATTGCTTTCCAGTCCCTCTAATACTATTCATCATGTCATTCTAACTTAAGTTATTTAGACATGGTATAATTTTATTTTATCGTCATTTGTAACAGTCGATTAATATGCTATTGGCCTATGAACATTAACCTCTGAGAGATTAATTAGCTGCCAGACGATAAAGAGTTAATATTCAATTCTCTAAGCAAAATGATCACAACAGTCAAAGTCCAAGATTTACAACAGCTATCTTAACGTTCTAATAACATTTGATAATTATGCAAATGAAAAAATCATGTTATGCACCCCTTCACAAGGGGTATAACAGAGAGGCTTCGTTCTACAGACGACGTAGATGACGTCATTCGAGAGGGATCGACCGTACGAGCCCTCGCAGTCGACCAATCACGTGGCAACTTTTGTTCGCCCGTTGAAAACCGCCAGCCATTGCGTCATCCCTTAAACTTCCGTTTACTGTACACTTTCTGCTCCATGTTTCGTCATCATGATGAAATTATCAAGTAGTTTGAGAAATTATCAATACCTTCGCGTAATTGCAGAACGAGTACATTAGGTTCTGATATTTGATGAAAAATTTAGCTTCCTAAAGGTAGATTTCTAATGAGAAAGTCTGTCCGAGGTAGGTTTGTAGATAAGAAATATTATCGTAACGAAGAGATCTGACGGGAAGTAAGGTTTAATTTTTAATTGGCGTTGTACGTGCAAATAATACAAGAATTCGTCCTCAAAACGTAACGTAAAGGACTTATTTTCATATCTTCGACGCTAATCTTCCTGATACGATCGGGACTTTATGGCAAAGAATTATTACGACTTCCTTGCGATAGCATCGGTTAATTCCTAATATAAGGAAAATATTTTCGACCGCTCGTTTGTCGTTGAAAGTTAGATTCTAAAGTTTGATACTTCAATTTGTATCGAATCAAGGAAATCTCAAGCTTTTCCGATCACTTAACGAAAATATGAATTTTGATTAGTACTTTAATACATCCAACAGCTATAATTATCATAAACAGCTATCATTTATCATAAAGATCAAAGTAACATAACAAACTAACAGCCACTAGTAAACTTTTCAAATACGTTTGAAAAATTCATGAGATTTTTAACGCTTTTTTTTTTTATTGATGATAATTTTTATTTGGTGAAATTGTAATATAAATTTCTGTATAATTGTATATTAATTGATCTTCAAAATCGAACAATTTATTTTCCACCTTCGTTTCTGTTCTTTGAATATATTTTTTTTTATATCGCATATATCTAAAGACACTGAATGAATCGTCGAAAATTAGAGCGTCGATGATACCAAAAGATAAAGAATTTTCAAATTCCCTTTCTTAATGAATATTTGAGAAACGTTAGACACTCCGTTACGACGATCGTTATAAGCGAGCAGCTATTGACTATCTGCGATCGATGAGAAATGCATATACCTCCTTTCTTCGCGTACATTGCCATACCAAAGATTCTTGTAATATTTACTAATGAACGTAAACAGTCCCGACGAGCAACGGAATAATCAAAAGCATGTCGCGTGTCCCGAAGACGATAGCCCCGTGAAAATCGAGTTCAAGCTTACAATATGTAACTGTATCGACGAAAAGTCACGTGAAATTTAATGTTTAAAACATTAACGTACATGTTCAACCTCATTACGAGGTTCAATAACGTATAATTCATTTTAAATGAACTGATAATTAAATTATTACAATAAAGCATATAAAAATTGACAATTAAAGACAATCTACTTATAAATTACGCCATTAGAGCGGTAGTATTCTTCGGAATTCTACATTTGATAATGATATCAACTGCGACACTGATAACAGTCTTGCAGATAATGCAATATGTAAATAAAAATGATTGGTATTGAAACAGTTGAAGAATATCTGACGTAAAATTATGCAGAGAATGTATTTTGGAATGGTTAACGCCACTCGGTATCCAGATTGCATTAGATGCACGTGATGCAACGTATTCAGGGAAAACCGTCGTTTAGGATACGAGTGACCTTTTTGCCCTTGAGAGGACGAGCCTCCACCTCGCGCATGGCACATTCACCGATAACGTTTCGGTTTTAACGGAATACAGGAGAGAAGGGAGTTACCCCTCTTCTTCCACCATTATTGGACTCACCTACTTTCAACACATTTGCAAGGCAGTGCTGTCTCAATGTGTTGAAGCAATTTTCTCTTAATGATATCGAAGACTAGAATATTCTACTTTTATTTATTACTAGATTTACGCGGCCAATTTGGCACATTCAAAATTTGATTACTGTATAAATAATATGTTGTTTTTTTAATTTTTTATTAATAAATCTTTCAATTTGATTTGATTTGGAACTATTTTCTTTGCAGGACTTCATTTTCTTGTATAAGTCAAATTGACTCACTTCTGAAAAATAGGTATATAATCGACATCCGTAAATCTAGTGTTAATACAATAGGACACTTTTGTGGAATATTTGTGCATATATGTACACAGAATTGTTTTGCGTTCAGAATTCTTTCAGGTTGAGAAATCTGAAATATTTAGAAGTTGAAGTTTAATTATGTGCTCTGCAAATTTTAAATGCGGTTTAAAGAGTATAAAAGTGACATAGGAAGGGGTGCAATAAGAAACAGTTATTTGTAGCTTGATGGCTCAGATCATTTCAAATAGTAAGGTTTTTTTTCTGTACATTAGTATTTATTAGGTGTAACTAAGTTACTTTATAGTAAAAGAAATGTGTTTTTTGAAATACACTCCAAAGCTGAATACCGGTGTTCCGTATTCTCTCGGTAGAATCGTTTAACCCACAAAACTTAAGTAAATGTATCGCACAAAACTACTATTACCTCTAATACCCTTTCCATAAATACCTTCCAACCCTTTTCATTTCTATGTCAACCTATACTCAAAATAGCTTTTTAATTATACTTAATATTCTATCGACTTAATGCCAACTATACAATCAAACCTCAACCCCTATAATTAATACACCTCAGTACCTACAGCACCAACAATAAATATTCCTCCCCACCCACACCAATTCCTCCAATCTACCACCTAAAACCAACCACCCAACAATTCCAAATTCCAATAAACAAATTACACTCAAATTTAAAAAAATACTTAATACAAACCATAATCTACCAGTTCCACCAAAGAGTCATAACCCTCAACAACGTTTAACCCTCCCAAAATTTCTCTCCCAAAAAATGTCAATAAACCAACCATAAGAACTATAACGAAAACTAACCGTAGCCATAGTCTCGAGAAAATTGAGTCCAACGAAACCAGGGGAGAATACCCCTTTGATCCGTCAGTGGCTCGATCGTCTCCTTCATGGCCTCCTTTCGCCCCACCAGAAACCACCTCCCGCCAGCACGTTTGTCCATGGAGAAGTGTAGGTACGCGCGTGGAACAGACGCCTCGATGCCAGCAGTCACAATATAAAACTCGTGTGGCATGCTCGTGCACGTAGAATCGCACGTAGGTACCTCAACGAGAACATAGTCCGTGTCGCAGGCGCGTGCAAACCAAACCGTACTCTTCGACTAGTTTTTGCTCGAGTAACCGCGCTGAGAAAACCGGGTCCTGGAACGATTCTACGAATCGTACTGTCTTCTTTTCTCCGGCAAAGTCTTTGAAAACTCGTCAAACACGAAGGTTCTAGAGGGTTGTAGTTCGGGGTGGAACGAACGGAGGATCATGAAGACATCCATGGTGTCCGAAAGCAATCTGATCAAGCAGGAGGTGAGAAGATTGTGTTTTATGGAGTGGTGATTTTAGGTGGAATAATTGGATATTCATCTGTTTGTTGTTCCTTTGACTGGGTGAGATTGTGTTTGGGAGAAGATCTGAAGAATAATTGAGAGTTTGAGTGATAAGTGATGGAATTGGAGTAATGGAAAGGTGTGATGTTGATTTGAATTGATTTGAATGAAATGTCGAATGTTGAAGGATTTTAACGGAGAGAAATTCGAACGGTGTCCAGTTATCGACGGATGTATGTTTGATTACGTAATTGTTTGTTAAATTTCTGTGTCGATATTTCCAATGGAGTAACCGATCGCGAGTGTTTGGTTGATACGTATATGGAATTCATGGGATTACGGTGTAAAGTATTGTTATGTTACGTTGGGGAAGTGATAAGACGTCGTGTCAATGCAATGTCGATGTTTATTATCGATTGTGACACGTAAGAAGGAATAATAAAAAAGGAGTACATTCGTTACGCTGTTATTACGAGTCGTCCGTGGAAAATTGAAATCGATGTAACACCACGCATAATTACGTACTAATTACGCGGTTATTCCTCGTCACTTTGACTTTTCAACGGGCGCTGTAAACACGATAAAAGTTTTTATTTTCTTACGTTCGAAACGATAAGACGATCGATTTAATCGATTAGCGTGTCCTCGTTCGTAATTTCAACGTAAATAGTGGAATTTCATCGGAAATTCGGAATACAATGTAGCATCCGCGAAATGCGGTCGATAACGATGCACAATTTTAAACGTAACGACGATATAGTAAAATCTCTTGGTGAAATCTGCAATAATAACGATCTAATTTAAATCATACAATTAACATTCATTCAATTATCTCAAACTAAAAAAAAAACTTTCTACATTTATTAAAGCTACAAAGATAAAAAAATATCTGAAAGGAGTATCGCGAACTTGAAGTAACGTCGTAAGCGCGCCTTAGAAATTACGTTCGTGCAACGTGTTGCATCGATGCACGTGTAACGGATTCAATAATTCCCGATCGACCGGCATAGAAGTCTTAACGATTTCAAACCGATAGAAATTACAGTCCAGTCTTAAAATTGCAAGCTATCCATTCGTCCATAACGTAAAAGCAGCATTTATACCAGCAAACGAGGCCGTTACGTCGCGGAGAAATGTTCCGTCTGCTCCTTTGTCCTTGACACTCTGACTATTCAATGTATAATACATGCTGCTCTCTTTCACGAGGACATTTCCGAGTGAAATAGACCTTGTGGATACAATGGAAAGTAGTTTTAATAAATTCCAATCGAAATGAACGAAAATCTACTTCTCATTGTCGTAAGACCTTGTCAATATAAAGGTATTCATTTATCTATATCTTCTATTCTTTGAACAAAGTGGATGGATTAATTTTCCATATTTTTAATTAATCTTCCTTTGGATTGGAAATTGCGTCATGAAAATGCCGCGTGTACGTTTGCACGAGGAAAGATTATGTAAAGATAGAAAAGGAGGGTGAAATGAATTAGCATATCGGTGCATTATACCACGTGCACACACGAATCACTGTGCGTCGATCTTTTGCACGTTTCCTCTGCAGTGTGCATGTGATATCTACTGTGTAGGCTACGTGCTTTCTGTGCTATTCATTCATGAACAGTCCTATTGGCTGGCTGGCGGGTGTGTCGGTGACGTCACTGCCAGATCGATGCCATGCCCTCGGAAAAAGGAAGAAAGGAAACGGAAATTGGCGGGAAATTCGAATTTTCACCGGGAGCACTTTAAAGGCTCCCGTTATATTTGAACGTTTAATTGGTCATTTTTGAATGATCGTTAGAGCATGATTAAGTCGTCTAGTCGACGTGGTGATTTAATCTTTAATTGGAAGGAGATATC
Organism: Cerceris rybyensis; assembly: GCA_910591515.1. Lineage (NCBI taxonomy): Eukaryota > Metazoa > Arthropoda > Insecta > Hymenoptera > Crabronidae > Cerceris > Cerceris rybyensis. The sequence goes on from OU342795.1 coordinate 15,076,202, forward strand.
ACTGTCTACGAGTAATTACGGGAAATGTGTATCAGGAAGGAAATCTTTATTTGGAAATTTCGTGGCATATTTGACATTCCATTCCGATGGAATGATCGCGTGGTCCGATCAGCTTGAAATCAACTTTCGCTTTTGAGGTATCACGGAAAAGGCGATTGACCTTTAAGAAACGGTTGCTCTCTTACCACTGCCATTCTTCGGATCTTTTCAAAGAAGAACGACTTCTCGTGGGATCGTGTCACTTTAACTGTTTCAATGCCGAGGGCGATTGCAAGGAAAGTGTGGAGGAACGTGTGCTCTTTTTTTTGTCTCGTTGTTTGATCCTTTTCCCCTTATTGGAAGATTACTGTACAATTTGATGCCTTTAGCTTACCGTGTCATTTATTTATCGTACTAAAGTTCGACCGGTTTCGGGTTTCATTGAAACAAGAACATATATTTTTAAACACGAGCGTCGACGATTAACCCTTTGCAGTCTCATGTCGAGCTATACTCAAGCAAAAATTTAATAATCACTTACAACTGTTGAAATATGATTATACAATTACTAATTTATAATTTCTATACATTAACCCCTTAACGCACAGCTTTTTTGAAAAAAACGACAAAAAAATCAAATTTTTTATATGTAAAAAAAAACACTTTAGTATATTGTCTTGGCAAATAAATTTAAAAAAATACAAAATTAATCAAAATCTTCATTTTAATGTTAAATACAGCGCCGCTAGAATTAACTCGAGCGCACAAGTTAAGGGGTTGATAATCTAAATTTCAGTTTAAAAGGTGGTTTTGGGTTTCTGAGTAAATGATTGACATTCAATATTCCAAAATGTCTCCATCCGCAAAGGGTTAACACTTTGCGCTCCGAATTATTTTACTAACCATCCATCAGATAAGCAAATATAGTCTCGGAAAATTGTCTTCTGTTAATTATTCATTTTTACATTATACTAAAAAGAGTTGTAATTACCGCGGGATATTTATCTTAAGATGTAAAATTATTGTTGATTTTAAAAAGCCAATAATTGATAGATAACATGTTAAGTAGTACAGGAAGCTGTGTCGAGTGTAGCTCGACATAGGAGTGCAAAGGGTTAATATCGACTTTCCAATTTCATAATGATTTTATATCACATAAATATCAATCAGTGCCAATAGTTATTACCATAATTAAAAAAAATGAATAGCTAACGATAGGAAATATTAGAAAATTAATTTCATTTAGCTTACTACAAAATTGGCAAATTAATTCGGATCGTAAAGGATTAAGACACGTAGTTCGATAAACGAGAATTAAATTTTCAAAGCACGTGTTACTCCTAATTGCTCGTCATACAATCATCGTGCATCGTTTTGCATTTCTTCACATGTCGAACCGTTATTGAGACCTATTTATACACTCATTACCGTACTCTTACTTCATAAACTCATTTATACACTTATTATTCTATTCTCCACTAATTACCATGTTCATCATATAATCGCAGTGATAAGTTTATCATAATATCACCAAAATGAGGATAACATTGTAACGAAAAGACGAGGAAGACGTTTCAGAACATGAAATTCAAAAAGCAAATTCAACAAGACGTCATACTTGCGGATAAACATAAATCGGCTTTAATGAATCACATTTTAATCCACGCTTACGTAAACGAACGTCCCAAACGAATTGCACGGAATCGCGTATACGCACGCGTTTCAAGGTCGCTTCTATCGACGTCCGTGGTATCGGCATCGAAAAATTGCGTACCTGCATCGTTGATTCCATTGGAAATACCTCGTTGCATACACACATACGTGCTGTTTACAGTGAGATTATCGATTCGAATACCGTGCCAATGTGTTCTGACCCAAATCGGTTAATCATTACTTCTATTATCTTCGAAAGTGACGCCGAGGGAGGATGAAACAATGGAAGTAACGATGTACGAGAAACGATAGAAGAAATAACGAAGACATTGAACGATTCTTATAAGAATGTCAAGATATTCGTGAAAATATTTTCTCTCTGTATACTCAACGTTATCGTTAGAACGAGTGTAATGCTGGATGATTCATGACTGGAGGGATTTAAAGAGAAATGTATTTGCCTCTTTTGCAATCACTTTTATCTGGTATCAATGAGAGATGACTTTGCGTTAATATTAGCTGCGTGAAGCAGAAATATATAACCAATCGGAGATGCTAGACTACCGAGTCAAGGTTCGTCGCGATTGTGGCTGTTGCTCTAATTAAACAATTTTCTCGAGCATCTTACCAATGCAATGCCTCTCGTGAATCGTTATTTCTTCTAACACAGTGTGACGAGACACCGTTTTTTTTATTATGAAATTTTTCCTTAAAAAAAAAGTATAGTTTTTATCTTGACTCATTGAGCGCTGGTCCCGTGATATTGTAGGATTTTTGTTTCTTTTTATGGGTTTTCCTATACGTCATAGATTAAAAGATGATCAACCTGAAAGACTTTCGAGAGGTATGAAGGATTATAAAGATGCTAGAATCAGTGGGTCATTTTGCGAAAGTGTATAAGGTATTATATATTTTCTTTAGCTGCTTATTGTTCAGAGACGAGCAAATATAGGCGGCGTTTAATATGTTAATAAAAAAAGAGAAAAAAGAAAGTACACCGTTGAGTAAGAAGTATTTAGAATGCATATATTCAAATATACACCCACAATGCAGTATTTCTCTATTCAGTGAACAACGACGTACAAACAGATGATTCTGATCATTTCAAATGAAAAGTCCGTGACTGTTGTTAACGAATGGCTTTCATCCTCTCTTGTGCATCGATTGTAATTACCATGCACATAGGAAGTACGTAAAATGATGCATTCAGCTTTCTTGACGTCGTATGCACATTGGATACAGTTATGCAACGTGTGCAGCTGCTCGAAACGTCGTCTATACGGACGGTAATATTGAAGGACGCGGGAAGGTCACACCGCATCCAAGTTCACTCTCTTTCCTTCAATCGATAACGATATTCTCATTTCTTCTCGCAGGTACGAGATGCCTGTAAGGATCTCATTCTTTCCGACGATCAGCTGAGGATGGTTATGCAAAGGCTCACTGAAGAGATCAATAAAGGCCTTTCCAAGGAGACACACAAGGATGCGATCGTCAAGTGCTTTACAACGTACGTTCAGGACCTTCCCGATGGCACTGGTAAGAGAACGTGCAAATTGACATGCAAGAGGGATGATTCATTGTGTGTGAAGGATTGAACGATTAGATTAATGGATCTCGATCAAATGATCTTAACCCTTTGCGGACGTAACTCTATGACGTAAGGTACAGTCGCCAAATATTGCCCCCTTTTTTAAAAAAAATTATAGAAAAAAAATATTCAGAAAAGAATAATGATTGAAACGTCAAAGATTAGGGAGAACACGTCTTTATTATTTAGAATAATCAACAACTCGTTATCTTTGTTACTATTTCTACAAGAATAGATTTTACAATAAAGTGGACAACCTAGGTATATATTTTTGGGCACCAAATTACGTCCCGGGGACGATATTGAGATCACAATAATCACTTGAACTTAAATTACATTTTTAACAATTTAACAATAATGTAATGATTATAATTATTGTATCTAACCAGTCAGTAATCATTGGTATAGTTTAAGAGATTTCGATTCTCCCAGCAAATTGCACAAATAATGTCGTCCCCTGGACGATATTAGGCACAGATGGGGAGACGATGTTACGAATTTGTTACTTTTATGAATAACATCCATTCAACAAGAAACACATGTCACAACCTAAATGTTTTCGTACCGATTTCAATCTATGCAATAACAATTTACTTTGTCCAAAAAATCATTTCAGTATGTCAGGCCTATGAATAATTAAACCATTCCGACAATATATTGATCAAATACTTACCTTGAACAATTTTTTCTTTTTTTAAATATCTTGTCACTGAAGCTACACTTCACCGCGAATTGTTTGCAATGGCCGACTGGGGTCACTAACTTAAGATTCGGGCTGTGAAAATTAAATGGCGCTAGTTAGAAAAGAAGAAACGGACGGGGACGAATTTTGGCGACTGTACCTGACTTGTGACCGCTTAGACGGGTAGTCATGGGTTGAAAAATAGTATATTTATGAAGATTAATTTGTAACAGTCTATTTTGTGCTACATAAACAAATATTTGCTAGATGAACCACATAAGTTAGTCTTTCAACAAGTTTTTGACCATTCTGCCGAACAATGGATAGATCGTGCCTAATGGACAGGCTTCTCAGCCCTTGATGATTTCTGGTTGACCTTTATACCCTATTCCGAATTTCTATTTTTCGCAGCGAGTATTTTATTAGTTTCTATGTCCATCTTATAAAATATAAACGTATTTATTTAACCCTTTGCGGTCGTACTAAATTTAGACATGGATGTCGTACTGGTCGTGATTAATTTCCGTTGAACGAGCAAGTGATACGTGATATGTAAGATTGTGATGGATAAACAAGATTTATTAATTCTTTTGTCAACTTTAGATATATGTTTACACAATAATATGTTTTAATTATTGTTTTTACATAAAAATTATATTTTATAATTCTACATTGTATGGTATTGTTCAAAGTAGTCTCGAACATGACCACCTAGTTTTCGACTGCACGTGTTGCAAAAATAATTAGTTTGACATCTTCCGCCCTGGATTTTTCTGTTTGAACGTACGAAGCAATCTTTACTTTTTATGTTTTAACAGTGCTGCTTTCCATTAAGCCTTTTCTCTTTATCTGAGAACAATGATCTTCCCGATTTTGAAGATGCTCCGTCACTGCGTCTTGTATAGCGAGTAAAAGATGATAGTATTTGTTTAAACTGATTTTGTTTTTGTTTTAATTGATAGGAACACCGTATTGGTTCGTAAATAGGTTCTTTAAACATTCAGGTTCGTTCAGAGAAAGTATAAATTGATACATACATGAATACAATGTCAAATTAGTATGGCTCTTTGCTGTGGTGGCTGATAGCAGACATGCGACCGCAAAGGGTTAATATATTTAACACTAGAACTACCAAACCAGTCAAAATGACTGGTACACACTTTTTTCAAAAAATTCTTCAAGTTTATGCAAGAGTCATAGAATAAATATTCTACGTCTATATCAATAAACATAAATCACCCAATCGATCAAATTTTCCGCCGCTTGATTCCCCCTTTTTCAAAATACTTATTTAATGTTTTAAAATATGTTGGATTTGACGCCGGCAGTTCTAGTTCAAGCTGGTATATTCTCATCTATTTGTTATACGGCGATGAAAAGGAGTCTCGCAGGTATTTCAAAAGGAAAATAAATCTGATTAGTTAACGTGAAAGGACCACGAATTTTGACCATCCTGCTGAACAATGGACAGCCAAATCGCGAGAAACAGTCAGGTTCATCAGTTCCTGATGATTGCTAGTTAACCTTTTTATTCTATTCCAAATTTTTACTTTATATCGCGACACTGTGTGTCTATTTTCCAAATAATAATACATAAATATAATTCGCTTTATGTGGGAATCTGGATTGTAATGTGAGAGATGCGCTACTTTGAAAAATTTGTAGAAAACTGCTGTCCTCACATGCGAATCTAGGATTTCGGATTAAAATAAGATAAGAGAAGATGCAAAAATAATAAAAAAATAATCATTAGTCTGTAGTGGACTAAAGGCAGACATCCATTTTATAAATGAAACGTTGATCCTATTTCTGAATGGTTAAAATACTTGGGCTGCTGTCCGCAGACTGTCGTCCGCAAAGGGTTAATTCTTTAAGTGTATTTTATGAGTTAAATTGATAGAATATTTTTTGTGTCGTTGTCGCAAGACGGATGAGTATAAGTTGTTCTTCAAATTCAAACAATTATTGAGCCTTGAGATTATGGTAAATAAGTTTTAAATAGTAGTTTCAATTCACCTTGAACCTTTTGGAGTTTTATGTCGAGCTACTTTTAAGATGTGTTGTGACTAATGTTTTATTCATTATATTTCGATTTTGTAATGCAACACAGGGTTTGTATCTTTGTGTAAATATTATTCAGGAGATATAATTATTTTTAGTATTAAATTAAAATTGATAATAAACAGTATTATTTTTCTTAGTCGCGAAAAAATTGGAGAAATAATTCAAATTGCAAATAGTTCAGTCATTGATTATAATCTATTTTGTAAGTTCCTGTGGTACAGTTATTAATAAAATATCATAAATAAATATGATTAAAATGTAAATTTAAGAATGGTTTCTGTTATATCGTATCATCGTTCCCGCTGCGTCGTGTTCTATTCATTTTTTCGTGATGAGTTTCTAGAAAATTCCACATTTTTCTGCTGCCATTTTCTGTGTCCTGTTATTGTAGGGCGAGACAAAAATATTTTCACATAGTTAAATATTTGATGCTGACGTACGCATGCTGCCGAACGATCAATTTAATTCCACGCTCAAAGTTTCTTCAAATCAAACCGAAACTCATTTAGTTGAAGTATTATTGTTTAATTTCAGAATTCATGCTAAGAATAATTATGCAAATGTCTCCATTACTATTCAAGGCGCTTAAATGTTAGCGACAAGTAACTGAAATATTTTCAGTGTTGAATTCAAAATGACCTCAACCTATAATCTACTTTACAACACTTAATTTGCTGGTAATTGAAGCATGTCGTTAGAAAATAATTTCCAGGGGAAATATTCTTCATGTGCATTTCTACTCTAATTAGTCATTTCACTTCGGACTTACAATTTCAGTTGAAGTGTTAAAGAATAATTTAACACGTTGAACGCCACGGGTATTTCGCTAGTTTTATTATTTCTACTACACTGAAACTTTTTCTATTAAATTCCCATCTTTATAAAGCAGAAACTTTAAAGATAGAGATAGATAAATATTCCGTAGACCTTTATCTTTTCAACGTTAATATTTAAATACTCAATATATCCGAAAATTCATAAATATTTCAATTTAAAAATTACATGAAATTTCATGAAATTCAATAGCGCCGGTCACCGGTGACCCCCATGGCATTCAATGTGTTAAGAAGAATTCGCTAATTAGAGAAACGCAAATGTCAACTCCAAATTTATCATAGTCGTCTAATGAGAAAACTATTGCTGTTTCCAGAGAAAGGTAACTTCCTGGCCCTGGACTTAGGTGGAACGAATTTCAGAGTGTTACTGATCACTCTCGACGGACAGAACTTCGATATGAAAAGCAAGATTTATGCGATACCACAGAGTCTAATGTTGGGCACTGGTACTCAACTCTTTGATCACATCGCTCAGTGTTTGGCATTATTCGTTAAGGATCTCAACTTAAAGGATCAAGTTTTGCCTCTCGGATTCACATTCAGCTTTCCATTGACTCAAACTGGGCTGACGAAGGGAGACTTAGTTAGATGGACCAAAGGTTTCAACTGCAGCGGTGTTATAGGGGAGGATGTCGTTGGACTACTCGAGGAAGCGATCAGCAGAAGAAAGGTACGGTTTTTGTTACTTCTATTTTCTTTACTTACTTATTTTTACGCTTGTTTAGAAATCCAAATCAGATTTTCTATTGGAATCTCTTCATTTCAAGGGATAAAAAACTCTACATCGAACAGTCTTAGTTGTCGACGCTGTTTCTGTAACCCTTTTAGAGCTGGAATACGATATATCGTAGTTAGAAATTATTATTTAGTTTCCTCATACGATATCAGTTATTTTATGACAGATAATTGAAAATATACAATTGATGCTCTATATTGCGTGTTCTATATGAAATTATAGTCAAATGACAATTCTTTTTGCTCACAATTGACACTAAGAAAGTTAAATTAAGAATGGTTCCTGCCGTTTCTTTTAATAAAAATTTCTCAAATTTATAGAGAAATAGTACAGTAAATATTCCACGTGCATATTATACTAAATCAGATATTTAATTAATTTTTTCCATTGCTCTTCTTTCAAAGTAATTATTTAACACGTTGAACGCCACCATTATTTCGCTACTTTTATCATTTCCATTGAAGTGAAATTTTTTCTACTAAATTCACATCTTTATAAAGCAGAAACTTTAAAGATACAGATAGATTGATATTCGATAGATCTTTCAAAATTAAGTATGTCCGAAAATTCATAAATATTTCAATTTAAAAATTACATGAAATTTCACTGAATTTAATAGCGCCGGTCACCGGTGACCCCCATGGCAGTTAATATTGTTATATATATATATATAAAATTTAAGAATAGTACTATCAATGTCAAAAAAAAGTTTTTTTACAAAGAGAAATTTACAATTTGTATCCGCTTTATTTTTATTTTAAATATGTTCCTTTTCGTAAAACGATCATTGTACACAGCCTTTGGAAATTCTTTTAAGGGTAATATTTCTTTTTTAAATTGGCACTTAACTGTACAAACAAGTAGTCCATTTGTCAATGCTGTCAATTAGCTGAGTAATCAAGCTCCATTGGTATTTGCTTATTAAAGAAAAAGGCCAAGTAAAATTTGAAAATAAGGAACATTATCTAAAATTGTACATACGCTTTATTAGACATTGCGACGAAGTGGAAAGTGTTCTCTATGGACACAAGTGTTATTTACTTCTAGGAACATTTTTTCTGCATGATTTATATGTGCTGATAACTATGACAGTGGTCTAAGCTAAGTTATTCTTAGCATTGAGATATTTAGTCTCTTGTTTTGCGCTACACGTTGAATTCTATGCAATGAAGCAACTGTATTAAACAATTTGCTTTTAACTATTTCCGCAAATGGTTTCATCACATTGCGACGATTTGTCGCGCAATTAGAAGGAACAGATGTGATTCATTTCTCACAATTACATCACTTTCCTAATCACTGCTACACATATAATATTTTTGCTTGAAAACCACAAATGATACAACTTCTCCACCAAATTACCAAAATCTCCAAATTCAAAAATTACGAAAAGGAAGAGCTCTCTTATTAACCCTTTGCCCTACAATGACGAGTGGCACTTGTGATGAGATAAATGGCACACGAAATTTCCAAATTTCGGAAAAACCTATGAAATTGAAAATATTAACGAAATGCAACAAGATAATATGATTTCTATAATATTAATATTATGTTAAATTATATGATATATGAAAAATCACTGATCAATTATTATTTTAGCAATTAAATTCTGAACTATAAACGGAGGCAATCACAAAACAAATCATAGGTCAAGGGATTAAGACGTTGGCGGCGGCGTTAGTTTGTTAATCCTTCGATTTCTTTTCTGACTGGCCGTGCAATGACTCAAAATTAAATCCTGAAATCAAAAGTTCTCACTGACTCCTGCCATTTCGTACAACTGAACGTAATATTAATAATATAGAAATATTAATAGTAATATTAACGATATAGAGTTAATAGTATAGATATAATGAGACCGTTTCGCGACCTCCTGATATTTTCAATTTAAGTTTTTAAGAGAGTTCAGAATTTCCTATTCCATTTTTCACGCCACTAGTGCCACACGTTGTTGTATGCTGAGGGATTAACTTTGCTCCACCAGATTTATAACGCTATTTTTCAATCAATAATGTTACAAGGTTGAATTAATTTTTCTCATAAAATAAAGCATGTTAAATAGAAATTAGATTTTAACAATTATTCTCTAGATATTTGTCTTAAAGTGCATAGGTGTTGAAAGGTACTTTTTGGTCGAAGTAAGCATACACCAAATCGTGGTAGCAATAATGTTATCATGGTGTTTAGCAAAATTTCAGACTGACAGAAAATTCACTGATAATATTAACCATTTGCGGTCCTTTGTCGAGCAGTACTCAACATAGATTTACACTTGATTTTATTTTCTGACAATTTAATATCGTTCTTCCAATTTCACAATGATTTTGTAATATCACCTAAATGTCCGTCAATACCTATAGTTATCGATATAATTTTAAAAAATGAGTAACTAATAATAGAAAATATTGCAAAATGAATTTGATTTAACTCTCTACCAAAATTAATAAAATAACTCGGAGCGCAAAGGGTTAAATTAATTTGAACTACCAATAGATATTGTAAATCTGTCATGTACCATCCATGGTGAAGGCCAGCGTGAAAATCTCAAGTTCCGCTGTGTAAGCTGCAAATCAATTGTCAAAAATAATCACTCGAACAATAATGTTACAAATATGAAGTAAATCTCATACTTGATTATCATTAACAATCTATTTCCACAGGACGTAAAGATCGACGTCTGCGCCATTCTGAATGATACCACCGGAACTTTAATGTCGTGTGCTTGGAAAAACAGGAACTGTCGTATAGGACTGATTGTCGGTATGTATTCAAATTCACTGAAATTTCCTTTCACAAAATTCAACGATCACAAAATTGAATCACGTTCGCTTTTTTATTTCTCAGGAACCGGCAGCAATGCCTGTTACGTGGAAAAAACGAAGAACGTGGAGTGTGCAATAGATGGTAGGTATTCCAAAGAGAAATCACACATGTTAATCAACACAGAATGGGGAGCTTTCGGCGAGGGTGGAGTCCTCGATTTCATTTTAACGGAATTCGATCGTGACATCGATGCAAATTCTATCAACCCATCCAAACAGCTATTCGAAAAGATGATCTCCGGAATGTACATGGGCGAACTTGCGAGGCTGGTACTCGAGAAACTCGTCAATGCGGGACATCTGTTCAACGGGAAGTGTCCGACTGATCTCAGGAAACGGGGAAAATTCTTTACCAAATACGTATCGGAAATTGAAAAGTAAGCATCGAATTATGAGAGGAATGATTTGGTCAAAATTAACACTTTATTGACCGGTAGCCTATTAACACTAGAACGACCAAGCAAGTCAAAATGACTTGTTCACATTTTTTTCCAAAAATTCCCTAAGTTTACAGGAGAGTCCTAGACTAGAAATTCTATGTTGATCTTATAAAACACACATTACTAAACCGATCATATTCTCCACTGCTTGATTCCTCTTCTTCCAATGTTCTTATTTAATATATTTAAATACAACAAATTTAACGTCGGTCGTTCTAGTGTTAATAGACTCTTCAGGCCCAATGTTTTTTGCAGTTTTAACTAATTAACCCCTTGCCTTATAATAACGTATGGCATACGTGGCGCGGGAAACGGAGAATAAAATTTTTAAGTTTTTCAAAACTTATTTAATTGAAAATATTAGTGTATCAGGAGACGTTGAAATTAATTGTGTGCTATTAACACTTTAATGGCCGCACGTCTACGCTGTCACACGTTGCCAGGGGTCGGAAATATTTTTGAACAATTAATTTAAAAAAAGTTTATTAAAATTAAGAGAAGATGTTATAAGATTAAAGACTATAAAAAAAACTATGAAGCTAATAGCATTATCTACACTTGTTTATATTCATAATTCATCACACAGAGAATGTGGTACTGGCCAATAATTTTTGGCAGTAGCATCACACACATGTTGTGTGAGCGACCATTGAAGTGTTAATATTGCATTAATTTGTACCGGTGTATCAGAAATCAGTGATGGACTAATATTTCAACAATTAATTCTGAGTTATTACGCGTTCGGTAACAAAATAAATAGGAAGGCATGGGGTTAATCGGTTACCACAGCGATTAATAAATTATTGTTTATCATTACGATTAACTGTGCCAAGGACTCTGTGACGAGAATTTGTAATTTTTGAAGAGATATCGGTATCAGGGAAGTATTTGGGGCCACGTGACCGGTCAGAAGTGAGTAGGATGTAAAAAAAAATACCGGTTGATAAAGTGTTAAGAATCGTATGAGTAGGAGGATATTAACACTTACAAGGAGAACTTAAAACCTTCGGGTCACCGGTTTTATTGACATTTTACATACTCGTAGAGTTAGTCGTTCTGATTAACAATACAGTAAAACCTGTTTTTGTGCGGTAGATAGGGACCGCATAAAAGAAACTGCACAAAAAAAGAAATATTCAGAAATTTACTAAACACTTATAACAAATAATTTTTTACAACATATTAGAAAAAAAATTGTTTTATTTCTCCTCACGAATTTTCTACGTGTTTCGGCTAAGTGATGATACTAGAACTATCAAGAGAGCAAAAACGATTGGCTCTACATGTTTTATAAAAATTCTGCAAGTTTATAGGGGAGTAAGAGTAAATATTCTAGCTCCATCTTATAAATTGCTGAATTGATCATATTTTCTATCTTTTGATAGACGTGTACACTGTTCGGATTGCAGAATGAATCTCTCAATGAGATATTCTGTTTGAAAATTGAACTAAGCAGAATTACGCTGTCACGCTGTTTCTGAAAATGTCAGAAATTACTTAATTATTTCACTTACAGTTAAATATTAAATTGACAAAAATTTATTAGGTAATGTTTGCATCACTTTATGGTTGAAAGTACTCTATGTAAATTATCGCGCCAATTGAGAATAGAATTGAACGGAAGGCAAAACAAGAAGTTTATTGATAAACAAATAATTCTGCTTAATGAAGCTGTGAAAGTGGAATAAAAGAATTTGGTAAAACGAATTAATTTCGTAATGAGTGCAGTACTGATTGGAACATCTGCTTGCAGGGTCCTGGGTTATTAAGTAGATTTGTATGGATTATGTGCGGACATAAGTCACATATGTGTGCCATCGGATTTTTAATAGAGTTAGCGTTCTTACATGACATTCTATAAATTCATGTGTTATATTCATTCTATTAATTAATTTGTTGACAAATTGAAATTTCTTTCTCTTTTTTTTTAAATTTCTTTATCTCTTTTTTTTTTAAATTTCTGTACTTTTAATGTTAAAGAGATCCTATCGAATTATTTTATGCTAAAAAGAATTTGTTTTGAATTGCTCATCAGTTGCAGCTTGATATTCTTTCCACTCTAATATACTTAAATCAAAACTAACACGTTGAATGCAGCTGATATTTCACTTGTTTTATCATTTCTACTGAAGTGATACTTTTCCTATTAAAATCCCATCTTTGTAAAGCAGAAACTTTAAAGACACAAATAGATATATGTTTATCCGGGTTTTATCTGCAGAAATCTAGTATTTAAATATTGAATGTGTTAGAAAATTCAGAAATATTACAATTTCAAAGTCATATGAAATTTTATTGAATTCACTAGCGCCGGTCACCGGTGACCCCCACGTCAGTCAACGTGTTACTTCACTAAAGCTCTCTCTCTAGTAAGTGTATCGATAGAAACATGATACAAATACAGGAGGATAATGAAATTCCAAATTTGAATTTAATTTATTTAAAGTGTACTCACAACAGAAATCTCTATCGTTCCTGGCACGAAATTAACACTAAACCTACCGACGTTATATCTACTAAAATCTAAATATACTCAATAACGACCTTACACAAAGAGAAGTGGCGAGATAGAGAAGATAATTAATTAACTCATTTTGCTTTTGTAAGATAGAAGTGGAATATTTACTTCATGGCTACTCTATGAATTTAGATAATTTTTAAAAAATATTTTGGAATCGATCTTTTGACCGCCTTGGTAGGTTTAGTGTTAAACCACGAACATCTAAAAAGAACTCTAACCAATTTCAAATCTTCCGCAATATGCAAGTTATATCATTAAATCGTATAAAATCTAGGAACCTGCAACCGCGAAACTCAGAAAAATCCTGATGATACAATTATGAAAAAGAAGTTAAAACGGCCATTGGAGTTTCAACTCATTTCATTTATTTTCATTCCAGCGATCCCAAGGGAAAGTACACAAATTGCCGAGAGGTTTTAGCGGAATTAGGTTTACGAAACGTGAGCGATCAAGATTGTGAAAACGTGAGGTACGTTTGTTCCCTTGTTTCGAGGAGAGCGGCGCATCTCGCCAGTGCAGGAATTGCCACGCTTCTTAATAAAATGGGTGAAAACAATGTCACGGTCGGCATAGACGGCTCGGTCTACAGATTTCACCCACACTTTCACGATCTTATGACCGAGAAGATAAGCCAGTTACAAAATTATAAGGTAAGCACGAGAAGGATGTATTTTTCTTTAATTATAAAATAAAAGGTTGGAATAGTTGGAGGCAATAGATCTGGAACTTTTTCAGTGTAAAGACTACAATGATCGTAATATAATATTCTCATTGTAGAAGTAGGTCTACCTTAGTACAGGCTTTCGCACATAATTGGTTCCTGAAAATGTGTCCGAATATTGAAAATTCGAAAGTAGAGGGACACATGAAAAATATTAAAAATTGTATGTTAATATGTTTTCTTCTGTAATTTTGAGGTTCTCCAACCCTAGTAGATGATACTAGAGATAATATTATAATTATTAACAATATTACAAAACCTCAAATAAAATAAAAACCTTTAAAAAATTGAATCTTTAAAAATGTGCAAAATAGCGAATTGTGCGAAAGTAAAGGCCGCCTATAATTTGATTGATTGAGTTTATGCTTTCTTTTGTGATGTAGAATATTTAGTGATGCATCAAAATTATTAAACGTATATACATTAACAGTTCAAGTGCCAGAGTTATTTGTCAAAAAATGGTCGGAAAGTGTCAAGTAGCGTAATCGCGTTTCTTTCGTTTTGCATCAAGGAACGTAACAAAGTAAAATTTCAATGTAATTTTTTGCTTGAAAGTTTGTGCGAAAAGTGCCATTAACTTTATAGATCTATCAGCTTGTCATTTTAAGTAGTTAACTGTGGCGACTTCTTGTGAAAGTGCGCTTCTATCTATTTATTATACATGAGTCAGGAAGATCAGCCGATGGCGAGTATACACGTCAATCACACTTAACTGGTTAAATAGCAAATGGTAGCTAAATTTCCCACATAACGGATATAGTCGTCATGACACAAAATATATGTCATTTCTTCATGACAGACATAGTTATCAAACACAATTAATTGGTTAAATAGCAAAAGCGCGGTCGCGCTTCACGGCATTTTTTGACACAATTCTAATACTTTGCTCTGGAATTCCATCAGTTATGTACAAAGAGTTTATCCGGGTAAACGTGGTAAAACTTCCTTCAAAGGAAAAAAATAATTAATCTTGAGACGTACCATTGGATAAGGCTCTTTCGAAAAACCCTTTCTGCAAAGTATGAACCCGCTACCCCTACCGTAGGGATAGCTACAGGGTGAAAAGTAAATACTTTACAGGTTTGCCCGATATCTCCCGTTTCGCTTGATAGAAAACTCTGAGAAAAATCACAGATATCATGCCCAATGGTGTGCATACTTTGGAATTTTTTCAGATTTTTTGATCGGCAAAGCAATCTTTAAAAAGTTGGCGAAATCTGAACTCACAATCAGACCCGTTAATAGGAACATTACTTAGTTTCACAAAGTTCAAAAGTATCTTATTATATGAAAATTTCAATATCTATAGCTTCCAATTCCAAAAAATTAAGTAAAATAATTACCTTAAATAAGGCAAGATTTTTTATATTTCTTGAACCGCTAAGAATAATACAGGCATCCCTCGAATAGCAATGTTAAAAATTGCGACAACCCTTGAATAACACGGACTTCGAATTACACGAAGACGCGAAAATTACTGTTAAAAAACTGACAGTGTTTGAACATACGTAATTTAAAAATTATTACGTTTACAAAATTTTTCCTATTACATTTTTAAGTTTCACTTTCCTAAATTGAATGAATTCTATGTTATTTTTGTACAACTGAAATTTTACAACCAGAAATACAAAAAAATTTTGTTCTTATCTTCAATGTTTTCTTAATTAATCTTTGGAACCAAATTTGTATGGATCTTGAGTTTCGAATTGCACGGTTTTGCATAGCACGGAAAGTTATCTTCAAAATTGTATGAATTATTACTTTATTAGTATCGAATAACACGATTTCGAATAACACGGAACCAATTAGCCGTGTTATTCGGGGGATGCCTGTAAATTCTCGCCGAAGACATACACATATGTACATTTATAACAGCCAAGCCATCGGTGATAAATGTGAATCGATTATTTTCATTTATCATTTCAAAGAGTTAATTAAAATTTTGTAATATTTTTCAGTTCGACTTAATGCTCTCGGAAGACGGCAGCGGCCGTGGTGCAGCGCTGGTTGCTGCAGTGGCTTCCGGAAAGCGGTGAAGATTTAGATTAAATTAAATTATAAGAAGTAACGATAACAAACAAAAAAAGAAGATTTGACACTACAAGAATATAAGTCACACGCGTCGTACGCGAGAAAGAGTGACAATTAGCATGAGATAGTTTCGCGTGAGAATGCATTAGAACGTGAGATGTCGTGAAAGGGAAGAATGAAAGAAATAGGAGAGAGACAAATACATTAACACACTTGTACATAGAGCATAAAACGTAGCCCTGATCATTCATCATTAACCTCTTGACTTCAAATTTCTTTTCTCAATTTACATTATCTATTGTCAAACCTAAAATTATACAAATATAAACAAAGAAAAAAAAAAAATTTCAAATTTTATCCTAAATATCTATGTAAATTCCTATTATCCCTCAACCATGAATACTACTTCGATAATAAAAGTCAAGGGGTTAACGGGAATCAGATCATAGAACGCAACAAATAGCGATGATCGTTGCATCGCGAACGTACAACCCTTTACACACGGATAACAATTGATTTTTAAAGGAAGAAGATATCAATGCGAAAAGACTAAACAGAAAACTGAATATAATAGATCATTTTCCTCGCTACCTATAATATTTTGATACGCGCACACAGCAAGGTGGTACTTGCATCTACTTAAGGAAAGATCGTTAAAGAGTCAAGGGTGCCGGTTGCACGTGAAAACGAAATTAAAACTACTGCCACGAGTGCAGCCGTAAAGATATTTTGTTAATGATAGAAAGGCTACGTGCGTTTATGACGGTACGTTTATAATGTTCATCTAAACGTCGAGAGAAAGGAGGTGAGAGTTATTTCACTAAAAAAACGGTCAGTCGGTCTTTCTCCTTGACGCAAGAATGAAGTATATCATCGTACGGAGGACCCTCGGTTCACCCCTTCTGTTTCTCATCGTTTTCAACGAAAATCCATACCCCGAAAGTAGATGAGAGACGGGATGGAAAAATGGTCCTACCGTTAGATTCATATAGAACGATTTATAAAGTATTTGTATCGTCAGTTTATCCTACTGTAACGTTATTGTAATATTTAGCGTGTGCGTATTATTTGGCGGACGTGTGGATGAGAGAGAAAGATTGATAGAGTGCAAGTAAACGAAATTATTAGAGAAATGAAAATTCGGAAGACAAAGAAGACGTTAGTGAGGGTGTGCTGTGTAACACTTTATTAGACAGAGTAGTATTTTAAGGGATTAGGAGGTTTGAAATATTTTTAGATTTATAGGCCACGATCGCGCTTAAATTGTTCGTGTTCTTCGGACGTCTCTCCTGTTACGAAATGAAAAGAATTAATCTCAACGTTTTTTCTCATCCGTGATAAATTCAAGAGAGTCTTTAAGAATTCATGTGCTGTGCTGTGATTGAATTTTCGCGGCTGAAAAGAAAGGAAACGAGACATTCGTACAGAATTCGAAGTAAGAAAAATATTTGAAGAACATCGTGCTAGTCGCGAAATATGGCGGCAAAGTTGAAGAATATAGAAACAAATCGAGTCGGCTTGTCGACACGTTGAATGCCGTGGAGATCGACGGGAGAAAAACAATTCAAATAGATTTGATATATATTCTCCAATGATAATTACAATATCAAACGTCGAAAATAATATTAGTAATATTAATAAAAGTTTCCTAATATATTTAAAATTCAAATACAAGCGTGAAGTATACCAACGAACATGATACTATTATTATTTTTAATACTTGTATTCTATGATAAATAATTTTTAACGATAAGAACTTCAAGTTTTAGCTGTAATGCAAGGAAAATCCATTTGGCACTCAACGTGTTAACCCCTTGCACTCGAAGGGCACTGTACCGACGATAAAAGAGTTCTTTTTTTTAGTAAAACTTAACAACTTTACGATATCGTCACGGTGATAATCGTTATCACAACGTGGATTATGTAGATATTTTTCTTTTATAATTCTGAGATATTCCATTATTTATTTGAATTTTAAAAAGTCGCGCCGAGGCTTTGATGGCAGCAGAAAACTTCAGTCTCTTAACATGTTCGACCCGGTGTGACCTTCACCGGTGGATCACAGGTTGTATTTTTGAGTTTTCGCCTTTAATTTGTAAGAAAATTATTGAACAAAAGTGGTAATAAAATGTAGTTCTACGAGTACTTCATGAGACCTTCACAAATGTCCTAGAAGGATGCCAGATTTTCATGATACCGAGTTATATACGAATATTGACTAAATCAGAATCTTATATTATTTATTTGGAGAAAAGCTACATCTAAGTATTATTGGAATTCATCAGTTTCTACATTAAAATTCCCAATTAAGACGTAAGTTCTTAATGATATGAGCACATTAATTAATACTTTGACTGCCATGGACGTCATCGATGACCGGCGCTATTGAATTCATGAAATTTTCGTGTAACTTTGAAATTGTAATATTTATGAATTCTCGGATATATTAAATATTTAAATATCGACGTTAAAAAGATAAAGATCTGCCGAATATCTATCTATCTGTATCTTTAAAGTTTCTGCATTGCAAAAATACGAATTTAATAGAAAAAGTTCCATTTCAATAGAAATAATGATTGTAGTGAAATGCCGGTGGTAAAGTGTTAATGTTGAAATCATCAATTAATCTTGATGAATCTGTAGATACCTCGAACGTGATGGAATTCCAATTTACTAATTATTAAGTTTTACAGTCACCTCTCGTTTTAATTTTTTTTTATGCATACCTGACCCTCTGTCTTTCGAAACCGATACCTACATCCTCAACGATTCACAATGGTACAAAAATATTCGAGGTGAAAGAAATTAGTATCTCTCACGTAGAATATTTTCCATGATGTCAAGATTAACCCTTCGAGTGCAATGACTTAAACTGCATCACTGAGAAAAGTATTTCTTCTTTCTTCTTTCTCCACATACACCTGTGAGAATATATGAAATTCTCCACTGGAATGAAGTACAAGCAAATATGAATATTTTATAGTTAAAAAAAAACCTCGCTCTAGAAGCCGGTTCTCGTGTCGATTACGAAATACCGTGCAAAGAAGGAGGCAGGCTTGATCACACAAAAATGAAGTATCTCGCCGGTGTCTCGTTGTGAAATGCTACCTCGAAACGTAGAAAACTTTGGCGCTATTGTATTTGTGTTTTCGTCGTCATTAAGATAAGAACTCGCGACACCGGTGATAAAAATCTAACACACAGCTATCAGAAGTCGAACAGATATTTTTCTTTGCGAGCATACAACGGAACGTTACTTATTCTGTATTCTAGACGGTGTTCATACGATTTTCTTTCCTTTCCGATCATGTTTCGACGACTGCGAAGACTCAAAACGGTGAGTACTTAATTGAAAAGAAAAAAAACTTAAAACACTCAGATGGAGGCACGTGAGAGACGTTGAACAATGTCAAAAACTTAGAAAAATGAAATTAGCATCGTGTAGTGTATTCGCGAATTGTGGCAAATTTTAATAAGATGAGAACTACAAAAGAATAATAAAAAGCACAGATTTTTATGACGGATCTCCATTTTCTTCATAGTCGTGTGCCGGTTCTACCAGATTTTTCAAAGATTGCGTCATTTGATTGCGATCGACAAATAATAACATCTCCGTATCGATTATCGCGAGAACCGACAGCAAGAGATCCCTTCGATATCTGTTTCCTATAAAAATGAAATTCAATTTAACAAAGAAAACCCGTGCACTTCCGTTCTCCAACGCGCCAGCGTCACTGGAGAACGCGGACTTAGCCAGGCGTAAAAAAGGTCAACGACCCCAACGTCTCAAGTTTCGACGTAGCGCTCGGAATTACGACGTGTTTTTTTACAATTAGAAATTGGTTAAACATTGTTGAAACATGTACACGTTGAATCTACAAAATAAATAACCGCAAAACCAACCTTTCCCTATCGAGTCATTCTAAGTTCACAAAATCCCATTGTTCCCGCGTCCACGTAGAATATCGTTAGCCTTGACAATTAACGAACAATTGGGCCTTATCGGTTTTCGTTTATCGTGAATTTTAATGGTTTTAAATACCATTTAAAATAGAGTGAGTAGTTTAGTGTCGCCATCTAGAATCCGATAGTCCGTGCCGCAAAACACGCAAAGGCCAGAGAGTCCTCGTTGTCGTGAAGTGTACACGCATAAACGTTTGTTATCGCCAGAGTCAAGGATCAAAAACGATGAAAAACTACGGGAGAAACGTTCGAGGATCGGCGGCTGGAATCTGTCATAACGAAAATTAATCGTGAAACGTTGAAACAAAGGGACGTTACAATGATTAGCGGCATTCATGTCGCATTAAAAAATGCCATTGACGTGGTGAGTGATAACCATGATAAGTCTCGTGTTTCGTTCGACGTTTTCGTTCTATGAAGATTACCGGGCCATGAGTCCTCTTACCGGTATAAAAATATATGTGTTTTGATTTTTTTTGTTGTACAGACCACCTCGTACTATGCGGGATTCGTTTAATGCTACGCTCATCGATCGTTAGTGCTCTATATATTTTACACGTCTGCTTCCAAGACAGGACTCGCCATTTAGTCATCACGCATCACACACTGTCGCACACGTGCTTCTGTATTTATTTACGTTCGACGTATCGTTTTGTGTATTGTGTCCTTGATCGTCAATAAACCAGTTTTCTTGCCTTTGTTTTTTTTTCTGTTTTCGTTCGCCCCACTCTTCTCCCCCTTTCTCTATATATATCTTGCTCTCTGTTCTGCATTCTGTTTTTCTCTCTCTTGGTAATTCGATCGAGTGTTTTCAAACGAGCAGGTAGCGAAGAATCGTAGAAGTTTCCGATCGTTTAGTAATATTAAAGAGAAACCGTGCAACCATGAATCGTAAGTGCGTAATTATCATTGAACTATATTACCTGTATGATATAATCAACAGCTCGTTTCTCTGTCGTTATACTTAGTCCACTTATATAACTATTTAAAATAAAATTGCACCCTGACAGTATTCAACACGGTTGATTAACATGTGCGCAAAAACTAATCTCGCCTGTTTCATCTCGTATTTATTTGCACCCAAGAATTTCAAACGGGATGTAAATCTCATACTAATCCTATGGCTTCTCTTATACTTTAATTCTCCACCCTTATTTCACCCTTTCTCATGTGTCACTTTGAATTTATTGCAGATAGCACCGCCTGCCACGCCGTTGCAAGATTTCACATATCATTGGAAGCAGCTTATGAATTTTTATGTCAACCATCTGACCGATTCCAAAGTTCCTATACAAACCACCGGTATACCGAGACACTTGGACAGATTGCTGGAGATTTTACTTGAAGAGGAAAAAGAAGAAAATGATCCAGGACCATGTTTGGAGTATTTGTTACAGCACAAACTTCTCGACCTTTTGGCAACCCTTGCAAGCGCGGAAACACCGCCTGGGATGAGAACAGTGTGTCTTTCATTTCTACGGAAATTACTGGGAAGGTCAAAATATCCTTTGTTACACCATGCGTCGATCTATGGTCCTATTCAACGACTTATAGCTCTGTGCAATGGAAATGTACCGTCACCCATTGAAGCGGAGGAAGTTCAATTTCTCCTCACCCTTTGTTTCTCAGTCTGCAAGTATCCTCACGTAACAAACATTATAAATGATGCACCAGTGGTACCGAGACATAACAATGTTGCGAAAAGTAATACTGAACGATTGGAAATCGAGAAAGTCACTTATATTCCTGCTAGAAGACGGAATAATTCGAATCCTCTGTTCGAACCGTTGGATACTCAAGCGATTACTTTGATAAATCCTAATTTGTTCAGTTCGGAGAACGACAGACGTCGATCAGTTTCTTCGAGTAAATCATCGATAAAAGTTGAATTACCTAATGGTGCATCGACACAATCTAATGGATCGGTTTCTTCGAGGGATGCGGAAAGTATATCGCAGTCATCGAGCCCGTTGGTGCAGAAACCGAGTTCCGGTACCGGAACTCCTTCCTGTACTATTGGAGGAACGCTGTCCGAGTCACAGGATTGTGTTGTAACGCGGAAATCTTGCGAGGATATTTCGTCTATCAATGAAATAGACACGCATGTGGAGAATCTTCGAGATTTGAGGCTAGATGCTGAATGTAGAAATGGCTATGACGACACGAATTGCGTGGGAAGTGATCAAAGCCTTTTAGGATCAAAGGTGCCGCAGAAATCTAAATGCCTTCTATTAGATGCCTTGATGAGCTACGTAAATACTGCGGTAAGTCAATATTGGTTTGAATTTCTTTGTGAAATGGGGTTACATTCTGTGTTGGT
This sequence comes from Cerceris rybyensis, assembly GCA_910591515.1. Lineage (NCBI taxonomy): Eukaryota > Metazoa > Arthropoda > Insecta > Hymenoptera > Crabronidae > Cerceris > Cerceris rybyensis. The sequence continues at coordinate 15,098,561 of OU342795.1, forward strand.
TTCAATTTGGATTGATTATTTTGAATGGTTGAAACTGGTCGGTAGCAGCTGGAGTTAAGATCAACCGATTTCTTTAATTACTAGATCTATCGCCAGTCAAACTAACATATTTAAAAATAACAAATGTGAGAATAAGAGAAATGGAGAGGACAAAAAACTTGATCGATTTAATTCCACACTACAACATAGGCGTAGAGAATTGGGAAAGTATCAAGTATTCATAGATCTAATGTTAATTTTGAGGGTAAAGGAAAATTTGAAATGGTTGCAGTCTCGTTCAATTATACTTGTTAACGTTTCACACGGGTTGTGGTGGGATATGGAGTCAAGGGCTCAGATTATGAATTAGAAAATTCGAGTTTACATTGTCAATTGCGACTGAGAAATTTTTCTTCTTTGATATATTTCTAATAGCCTCGGTTTCACGCTCACATATAATAATAATTTCTGGATGAAATTATTATAGCAATAAAATGCATCATGCGTTACAACGTGATAAGTGATCAAATACTTCTAATTAAACGAATGATCCACAGATCTCACACACGAGAAGAGTTTCTTAGAATTTTTCCAATTAGTGCAATAAAACATTGTCGTAAAATTAAGAACTAGAAATTGAGATGTCATTCATATTTTAACCAGTTAATTGTGATGACTTCTTTTGAGAGCGCACAAATATGTACGTATGTCAGGAAAATCGAGCGATGACGAGTATACTCGTCAATCATAGCTAACTGCCCGAGTCGAAATATTGAACCTATTTTCGTGGTATTTACTCCTATTTGAACCTAATATGATACTTTTCAATACTAAAACTCCTAATTTAAACCTGTAACTCGTCCACAGTAAAATTATATTCTTATTTAGCTATCACCAAAACCTTTATCCCCTGAACTGGACCTGTTACTCCTCCTAGGTTAAATAATAATTTTTGTATTCAATATATATTTAATACTGCATAAAGAACTTTAATCTTTTTTAATAATTATTTAATAAGGAATGTATACATACATAAATGTAACTGGGGGATAAATACTTCAAAAACAGTCATTTTTTATTTGTTCTAGCCCTTTTTTATTAATACGTAATGGCACATACATTTACATTTATACATAAATACTTTTTACATATAAATTAGGTAATAACATTAAGTTGTAATGAATTTTTATTTGTTCGTAATTATAGTTATCACAGTAATTCGAAAAGTGGTACACTTATAATTGCAAACCAGTAAAAATCCATTATTTTTTAGTGATTTTGACTAATTTATTTTTGAAAACTATGTATATATAATAATAATAACATTAATAACTGGATAGGATGTAAATCCTCAACGGAGATTGAAATTGACGTCCTATTTTGCGCTAAATAGGATCTTATTTTACATTGAATTTAAATCTATTTTTATACTTCTAATTCCTAAATATTGGGTATTAAAAGGTTCAAATAAGGTTCAATATTTTGACTAGGGCGATTAAATAGCAAATGGTACCTAAATTTCCCACATGACGGATATAGTCGTCAAATATATCTGTCTAGTTAATTAAATAATTTTAACCGATAATTATATTAACACGTTGACTGCCATGGCGGTCATCGGTGACCGGCGCTATTGAATTCAATGAAATTTCACATGACTTTTCAATTACAATATTTACGTATTTTCTAACACATACAGTATTTAAATTTTGATCTTCACGAAATAAAATCCTGCTGAATATATTTCTGTTTGTGTATTTAGATTTTCTGCTTCACAAAGATACGATTTTAATAGAAAAAGTATTACTTCAGTGAAAATGATAAAACGAGCGAAATATCAGTGGCGTTCAACGTGTTATAATAAGCATCGAATTATCCAAAACATTTTCTTCATTTTAGGACAACACAGTGAGGGTAAGGGCTTGCGAAGGAATAATGGCTTTGGCATCCCTCGAAGACTCTTCTTTCGCGCAAATGATAGCCAAAAGTGAATTATCAATCGTAGTATCTCAAAGACTCGAGAATCTTTTCAATGCCATTCCAGCGCACGTTGATTCGACTGAAATCGACGGGGTAGAAGTTACTTGGGGTTTGGATTCGCCGTTATGGACAAAAGAGAAGAAATTCTCCGGATGCAGACAAGTCGCTGCATTTTTCATGTGGTTTGATTATTGTAATCAGCTGATAAGAGAAGCACATCCGGAGGTTGCCGATATTCTTGCAAAGAGTATCAGAATTATGTTCTTCGAAAAAGTTGTCACGCCTGCTTTGGCCGATCATCACGTCGTACTTATCACAGCATTGATCACGAAATGCTTAAAGGAATTAACTTCATCCGTGTTGTGTGCTGGTACGAAGAAATCTATTTTTTGGAGCATCGTAACAGTTGGAGTAAAGGAATTCGCACTATTATGATTCACCTTTCATCAATAATTATTTCTCGTTGTTTATTCTTCAACACGTTGAACGCCACCGGTATTTCGCTTGTTTAAGGCAGAAAACTTATAACAGAAAACTTTTTGTATTAAAATTACATTTTTACTAATCAGAAACCTTAAAGAAGTAGATATGCAGTCAACGAGGCTTTGCCTCTTCAATGCTAATATTTAAATATTTAATGTGTAGAAAAATTTGTAAATAATAAAGTTTCCTTTCCTTTTTGAATAAATGTCCCCTCAGAGGACAAAGAACTCTGGGATTTTACAATTTTAAAGTCATAGGAAATTTCATTGAATTCAACAGTACCGGTCACCGGTGGCCCCCATGGCCTTCAATGTGTTAACCAAATTCCCCTTTCCTTGTAATAACACACTTCATGCATTTGAGTACTAGAAATAGAAAAAAAATAGTGTCGAAAGAAGCCGAAGAGCGCAATGGCGCTTTCTGAATGGGATGAGAAAAAACTTAAGCGCTGCAATAGCGCTCCTTTTATTTCATGTCGAGAAAAGTCGCTCATGTCCCTTATTTTAATTTCTCTCTCTCTCTATAAATAATATTAACCCTTTGCACCCCGCTGTCTATAAATGACATTAATCGATAAACAGTTATAAATGTAATATAATAATGTGAATAATTGAATTTTAACCCTTTGCACTCCGTTGTCGCCGCAGCGGCGTCACTGTAATAAAAACTGGCAACTCCTGTTCACATCCAAGCAGGATTTTTAATTTTCCACAAATATGCAGTCGCACTAAGTAAATAGTTTTGGAGTAGCTGGTAGCACTTAATAAAAATTACTCAGAGTGCAAAGGGTTAATTTTATAAAATATAGAAAAAAATCATATGAACATATACTTATATAAGTGGTATTTTTTCAGAAATGAGCTACTGGTTCGTGGGACAAGACAGAGATCCAGAATTACCAAACGTATGGACTTCGCCTGTGCTTCATCGACTGATAGAAAATTGTTTCACGGACAGCGAGGATTTAACATTGGAAACGTTAAAGTTATTCGAGGAAATGATAGAGAAGAGAAACGAACATATTTTGCACTGTCTCGTTTTAATTTATCTGTCGACACGAGGTTACTATGATAACACAGCAGCGGATAGTGCAATTGCTTCGTGGAGTGACGAAGAGGATGAAAGAGAAAGGGAGAAGAAAGGCTCGTTGGATTTGTCTTACGAGCAGAGTCACAGTCGCACATTAGCACCCAGTAATATTCACCGAATTGTAAATTGGTATGTGACGATCGAAAATATCGATTGTACATAACAAATACTTTCACTACTACCAATATAGTATATAAAAGATCGTTTTTGGTGCCTACGGTGATTATGGAGTTAACACTAGAACTAACAGCGTTAGTTTACGTTGAACACCACCGATATTTTGCTACTTCCATCTTTTGTCCTGAAGTGAAACTTTTTTTTATTAAAATCATATCTTCATAAAACAGAAACTTTAGAGACACTGAAAGATAGATGTCTATTTAACGCCAATGTTTAAATATTCGATATGTTCGAAAATTCATGAATATTGCAATTTGAAAATTATATGAAATTTCAAGGAATTAAATAGCGCTTCTAACCAGTGACTCTCGTGGTACTCAACGTGTTAAGACTTAACTGTCTTAACACTTAGTAGGTTAAAATTTAACTTACCCACAGTTAAAATTTTACTTACTTACAGTTAAGTTATTTAAATTTTATAAAATAGAAATGGAATATTTACTGAATATTTAGACAATTTTCTAAACTACTTGAGACCGTCCACTTTTCACCGCCTTGGCAGTTTTAGTGTTAAGTCACACAACTATAGTTAATACTAGAACTACTGGCATTAACACCTTGCCGTACAATAACGAGTGCTACTCGTAACGAGATAAATGGAATAGTCAATTTTGAAGTGCTCCAAGAATTATTTTATCAAAAATATCAGTAGGTCCTGATAAAATAAAATTATTTCTATGATATTCAATATTACGTTAAGTCCTTTACTATATCCGAAATCAGGGACTAGATTATTATTTTAATAAGAAATTCAGAGTTATTGCACATTTAGTCACAAAAGAAATGGCACGGCAAGGGGTTAAATCTACCATGTCACAATATATTAAATAAGTACTTTGGAAAAAGAGGAATCAGGGGGTGAAAAAAATGATCCGTTTGTCAATCTGTGTTTTATAAGATCAACTTAGAATATCTAATCTAGAACTCTCCTATAAACTTATGGAAATTTAAAAAAAAATTGCGAATTAGTCATTTTGACTTGCTTGATAGTTCTAGTGTTAAACATAACAATCAAAAGATTAAAATATTTAAAACATTCATCCGAATAATTCAATCTAAGATTTCTTTTAATGAAATTTTCTAAAAATATCTTTTTTCAGCTTTTTATCCCTGATTCCACGTTACCTACAAACAGACTCGGACGTGAACAATTACGAGAGGTATATGGCTGATTTAGAGAGGCAATATTCGTCTGTTTTAAGTGACTGTGCTTTAATGGCTTGGCCATTGGAAGCAGTAACCGTCGACGATTCCGCAAGTTCCGATTCCAGACCGGAAGCGGATCACTGTTCCGTAAGATTTTACATGGGACCCTTTCTAACAATGCTCTTGGAGAAAGTGAGCAATATTCCGAAGCAGAAGTACGAGATCAACTTTCAGCTGACCGTCGTAATCTCGAGATTAGCACTTCTGCCACATCCGTACCTGCATGAATTTTTATTAAACCCTTTGTTACCATTAGTACCTGGTACTAAGAGTCTGTTTACATGCCTGCAAAAAGTTATCAAGCAACTGGTGAACGAAGTACCAAAGACTCCGGATCACAAGCAGATGCTGACGGAGACACGAGAACGATTGTTAGGAGATTGTTCTCATGATGGGTAAGGTCAAAGGTTTTCAGAATATTTGTTCGAGTTCAATAGACTCACGTATAACGCAATTAAATCAAAAGTCAATTCCCTTTGATCAACTGCCGGTCCTTGCGGGCCGGTGACGCATTTTAAGTCTTAACCTTTTGTCCTACAATAAAATGGGACACTCGTGGCAGAGATAATGGAATAGGAAATGGTGAAGTTTTCTAAAAACGATTTAATTGAAAATATCTGTGGGTCAGAGATGTTCAAATTAACTCTTTGCGGGCGGAGATATATTTTTTTTTAAATATTGAGAGATATTCATTTATTTGCCGATGAAAAAAAATCACCTTTCAATTTGAAAGTTAAACTATTAATATTGTGGAATTGGGGAAGTACCCTCCTAAAAAGAATAACAAATTTCTAAGGTTTACAAAAATTATGAAACTAAGTATAATGCTATTAATAATTTAGAAAAAGTAATATTAAATTAATACATGATAATAATAAATAGTAAATTAACTAACTAGCTGAGTGCCCGGCCAAACTGCAATTCAAATTCAATTCAAATTAATTAACTAATTTAGGCCTTATAAGATAGAATGGGGTATTTATTTCATAGCTACTCTATTAACCCTTTGAGTGCTATGGGCGCACATATGCGTCCAGCGAAAGCTATCGATATAGACTATGGACGCAAATACGCGCCCGGCGGAGGCAATTGTTTCTGTGATATATCCATACTATGTATGCGGAAAAGTATTCAGTCTCTCCGGAGCGCATCGGCAGAAAATAGTCCGCACGCAAAGGGTTAATTTACGTAATTTTTAGAAAAAATTTGGAACTGGTCTTTTGACTGGCTTGGCAACTTTAGTGTTAACCCGTTGCTTTATGATTTTTTTTTGTGACCAAATGCGCAATAATTAGGAATTAAATGTTGGCATAATAATCTGCAATTGATTTTCGATTAAATGCGCGGAATTCTTCGATTTTTTCCTTATAGGAAGTTGCGTTATACAAAGGTCTACAATATTCGTAAATCAGAATGTAATTAAAATATTTAATTTCCAGTGAGAAAGAAAATATCCTGTTCGAGAGTGTCATTGTGACGGAAGAATTTTGTAAAGAACTTGCTGCGATTGCATACGTTAAATATCATCATTCTATGTGATACTTAATATCATAGTGAAATGTAAATTATAGGTATTATTAATGTATTACGGCCGAATAATTTATTTAATGTATCGATTATCGTCTTAGATACGCTTAGGTAAGAAAATTGTTTTTGTGATGACTTTGTAAGATACACAATCATATGGATAAGTATAGTGGAAATATATTAATATTAATATTTATAATTGCTTATTTGCACAATTTACCTTATGATTCTAATAAAGAGTATATTGAAAGTTACAATATCATATTTTTAAATTTATTACAGTCTCTCATGTATAGAAATATTTGATGATGTACTCCAAAACAGCATGCATTATATTTAATACACAATGTAATTTGATCAACATTTTGCTAAATTTTCTTATATTGAGAAGATATTAATACAGAATAAATTTTATTTATTGGAAGAAGAAAATGTATAACACAATTATTAAATGTATATTGAGATTCTCTAATTGAAGTATCATAAATGGAAACAAGACAAAGTGAAATTGTATATATGTCATAGATGGAGACCCAGCTGGAAAACTCATCATGTATTTGTGTACAGACACTTATTATCAATATCACAGGTTATTTAACTGGTAATAAAAATAGTAATAATACCATAATCAAAGTTAATAATCACAATTTGTTAGAAAATGGAGACTTATATTTTCTAAATAGTATTAAAGCATGGAATTGTACCTTAAAAAATGAAAAGTTGTGTAATGAAAAATGTACCACCATTTTGCAACATTTTTTGCACACGCATGACCATAAGGTAGATAACAGAAATGATGCAGATATTGCAGAAGAGGTAAGATACATTGTATTATAGTTTTAATACAAGATTCTAACATAACCTATTTCCACTGAATGTAAATATTGATTTTCTCAGGTATTTCAATTGTTAGTATCAGCCAGCAAGAGCTGGCCGATAAAAATAGAAAGATGTTCTTTGCAAAAGGAGAAAGTCTGTTTATTCCTAAGTCAAGTATCTTTAGTGGCTGACGCAATAAAAATAGTGACTAAAGAAGGGCAGAATTTTGGAAGGCACCCACTGACAGATAAAGTTTTCAGCTTGAAAACTCAGCATGATAAAGAGTCTGAACTCACAACAACGAGGCTACATTTAATACAAGCTGTGACAGAGAAAGTATTGGATGTTCATGGATATAAAGTAAAAGATGAAGATTCTACTTTTGGTATTATATTTACCAGCAAATCACAAGGAGACGTAGAAGAAAATTATGGAAAATATATATGCGGTGTTGTGAAAAATTCGCAGTCTAACACTAAGGAGACATTGTTAACATGGTTGGAGTATGTTGAAAATAAAGTGAAAGAATTAGGAGAATTAAATGAACATAAATATTTAGAAATAGAAGATTACAGTTTAAGACAAAAGACATTTCTTAGAAATATTGCACAGGCAATAGTAAAGTTTGAATTACTAGCTGTAAAACCAAGCCGTCCAGTTTTAATAGGTCAAAACTGTTCTGCCGATAGGAGCACATCAAATACAAAAGGTTATTTTGATAATTACAAATTTGATAATCACTAAAATGTCTGAGCAACATTTTTTTACAATTTTACTTTTTAGGTGCGTCTTTTGTATTATATAATACAGCTAGAATAGCAACTATCATTGGAAAATACAATGAGAAAAAGTTAAAAGGAGAATATCCAAATTTACCAAATATTGAGGATATAGACTTTTCTTTGCTAAAGCAAGAGGTACGATACGGGAACATGTATATACTACTAAGACATTCTGAAACATTCAGTAAATGTTTTTGAAAGACTTACTAATTTTTTTTTTTTTTGACAGGAAGAATGGGATCTAGTGTACAACTTTATCCTCGGCTATCAAAGAATGTTAACAGAATGCATTAAATATGAACCTACATTTCAAATTAATCCTCAAGTTATATGCTTATTTTTGTCACGCCTCTGCCAGAAATTTAGTATCTATTATCGTAGAATAAGAATTTTAACGGTGAGATATTTAGATCTTTTTCTAGAATTACAATATTATAATACAAAGTAAATAGCATTCTTAAGTTATGAAATACATTTCTTTGTTGCAGGAAGCATATGAACATTTGATTCCAGTAATGCTCGCTAGATTATATATGATAAGTGCATTGCAAATTATACTTCAGAATGCACTTGCATTACTTGACATAGATCCTGTATCTCGTATGTAATTATCAGATAATGTAAATCAAATTACAAACAATTGTATATAATATTTAATATGCCAAAATGCAAAAGGGTATTAAACTTGTATATTTTTTATAAGACAAATAAAGAGCACCATAAAGAATATGAAATAACTTCTGAATTCAGCTAATAATAATTTTTCTAGTTTACATTATAATTTCTTTTTGACGCATCTAAAAGTTATAAATACTACTTTACAATTTCGACAGAAAACTTATTAATTCCATCTTATTTATAGTTATATTGCTCAGTTGATAACATAAAGAAAATAAATAATATTTTTCATGGAAAAATTTTGTAGTAGGTGATGAAAAGCCTCACAGTTTTACAAATTATTCGAATAAATAATCATTTTCAATACAATTTCGGGATATTTGTAATATCATGCAGTAAACATTGTTTGCAATCTTTTTTGTACAACTTCTTTGTGCTTGTTGGTCCCATTATATCTAATAACGTGTAATATTTATTTATGTAAAGAGAGCCGAAAAATTAAGGTATGCGGAATGAAAATAAATAATCAAAAAGTAACTTTATATTAATTATTGCAAACAAAAAATATATTTTCTCGTATTCCATGTGACAAAATAACTTTACTTTTGAATTCCATTTGGCAAATCAAACGAAAAATCGATAAAATCATCGGCATACGTCGCAATAACGCACGCAGTGATCAAAATTATGAACAACGAGACAAATCACGACTTTGTAGAACAAATAAGTCTCATCGTTATTCCTTTGTTTATTAAGCTTCCTAAATAATCCAAGTTTACTGTAAATCAAAGATATTTCTTAACTCACCCAATCTCCGATAATCTCGGACGAACTCAGCTTTTCTGTAGAAAGCCCTCTAACCTTTTGCAGAAATAGTAAATATCCTTTGGTGCAAATTGTTTGCATTCATTTATCACTTGTTTTCGCACCACGTCATTGACGAAAAAGAAACGAAAATCACGAAGGCTTCCTCCGAAACTGCCAATTTCAAATGTTTCAACGGACGCTAAAAAATCCGAACGTTTCAGAAGTACCAATTTCAAAAAGCGTAGGTGACAGTAGGTAAGGAACAAGAGATGGCGCGATTGCCTGAAATTTCAAACGCACTTATTTCCATCGAAACTTTATACCAACATTTCAACAAATATTATTGAAATTTCACCCAAAACTTAATATTTTCTGCAAGAAGAATCCTTAATAAAATAAAAAAATACAGCATAAAATAATGAAACAGTTCAATCCTAATATCAACATGTATTTCAAAGTGTATTACTGAATACGAATAGCCGAATTGTGTTTCAAGGAGACGTTACTTGAAATTTTCTAATTTCTCAATTTCCATAATACAAACCTAACGAAAGGGATGTGTACTCGAGGAATATTGTGCATCAAAAGCACACGCACGATAGCGTGCAAGAAAGCGAGGCAAGGAACACAGCCAGCTGTTTGTTTTGTTTTCGGGCATGAGATTCACGTGACACCACCGGTGCTGGTGGCGGCTCGTACGGCAGCGCCGTATCGTCCACGTTGATTGGCCGAGGCAGTGCACTCGCGCACCGCTTACCCAATCACCGATCACGTAAGAAACGACGCCTGGTGCTTCTACGGTGCAGAGACGTTTGACATCGATAAATGCGTGAGAGTGCTCACGAAGTGCGGAGGTATCAGGCTGTCGCTCGTTCGTCGGCTTGTCGTAGTCGTCGCCGTCGTTTACGTCGTCGTCGGGGGCTCGTGGGCTCGTCGTCGTCGGTCAGTTTGAGCCTCCTTTTCTTTGTCCTAGCTAGGCCCCCCTCTCTCTCTTTCTCGTACCCGCGAAAACCTGTGCAGTAGTAGTGTAGGCAGTGCCGATCCACAGTGACCGTCTTTCTTTACGTCGTCGCTCAGCTGCGCCTACTTTCGTGTGTGAGCGAAACGTATCCGGCGTGCCAAATGTCACTAGGTGGACCATAGGGTCGAAATACCCTCGATCCTCTACGTCATAAAGACGCACGCGTTTTGCCAGTGTATATACATAGACAAGAGGTACACGATTCACGTTAGAACATTGTCAGGAACGTACGTTACTGCATTTGTCAGACATACGATACACACTCTCGTAACTCTTAAGGTTACGTCGCGTGCTCTATATCACTATTCTCACATTCTTTCTCTTTCTCCCGTTTCTCTCTCACTCTCTCTTTCCGTTTCGACAATATTATTCGTGCAACGTATACACACTGTCAACGTGTGTGTACCGTGTTGCCATTGCTTTGTTGGGAACCACACACTCGTTACCGATCACATATACGTATTTTCAGTCGCGTTATGCGCGTGTGCGTGGGCGTGTTCGTGCGGTGTAACGTGCATGTGTGCTTAGAATTGCTTGCAGTCCAGTTGAGAACGGAACCAAGGAAGCGCTTCTCTGCGCTCATTGTGAACGAAAGCCAGTATAACCACGACCATGATCAGACGCGTATGACGCGAGTTTCTACGAGATTTTACGGGGATTCGTGAGCAGAGAAACACACTTTCCAATGTGGAAATTGTTGCTTCATAGAAAAACTACACGACAGTAAACCGCTCATTTGTTGTTTTTTTTCCAATACCATGAAACTACATGCCGTTTGAGTTTACATGGGTACCGTTGACCTCGCGAAAACTTGGACGAGTTACTTTTAACACGACATACAGTGTTCATGATCGGTTCTAAGAAATCCTCAAGTTTTCCGTGGCTTTTAAATTCATTCCTTTTTATAATCGTGCACAGTAGTTCAAGTTCATTCGGAGTAATACCCTTCCTATTGCAGGAACGTGTCTTTTTAGTACGCTCGGTGAACGCAATTCAAAATGTGCAAATTATAAACGTTTTCTAAACAAGACAAAACTTTGACAGCCATAATGGTTCACGTGGAGGTTGAGTTATCGCAACATCTTGTACATATATACTCATAGGTTGTCGGAGTACGATTCTCCGCAAATTTACGCGTTCAAGGTCGATGCATAGAGGAGGCAGCCGGCGCGTAAAGTGGTCACACGACATGCACGTTGCATACGTTCGCGAATACGCACGTTTCTGCCGAAAATAATAGCATCACTCGACTCACGCAAAGTTAAACCGACCGCTGATCGAGGCCAGTTCTCTCCTTCTCTCCCCTCTTTCTCTCTCTCTCTCTCTCTCTCTCTCCCGCGCATTAGTTCGTTCGCTCGTCCGCGATAAATTACCGGTGATACGCATAACCTTCTCGACCCTCTCGGCTCTCCCAGTGGCTTTACTGCCTTCTCTCCGTCATGCCGCTTGTTGTAATGGTCCTCTCTTGCTCTCGCGAAAATCTCGATTCGCTCACACGCGACTTCGCTTAAAGAAGTGTAGAGCAGCAGTGCGTCGGTAGAAATTCAACGAATAATCGCGCGTTCATTTTTTTCTCACGTGATTCGGTGTGATCGTAGTGAAAGTGGTGAGACGAGGATCAAGAAAGAAGAATCGACGAATTCAAGCGAATAAAAGGGAACAGAATATTACTCGACTACGTTGAAGCATCGTAACGAAAGGACAGAACGAGCAAGGAGTAACGAGGAAGTATAAAGAAAGAAGGTAAAAGTGTCGGTTAAATCAGTTAAGATAGTTTTTAACGTGAAACACGTAACGTTGAAAAAGAACAACCTCCCAACCACTGTCTCCCCGTAGAAGAGACGAGCAACGAGAACAAAAAGGATAAGGTTGAGGTGAATAGAAAGAAGAAGGAACAGTGTAAGCAAGAAAAAAGAAACGGACGATCCTTAATGTATATCGCAATTGACGAGAAAGCCTTGGCCATCGATTTGCCGTCTGCGAATCTAGTGCGCGTTTGAAATCGGGCTAGCCTCGTGTGTGGGTGCACGCGGGCGCGAGTGTCGATGTGCAAGTGTGTTACGTGCACCTAAGCGCGAACGCAGCCAGCGAGGCGCGCGGACGGACGAGAAAAGGAGGAAGAGGTGGCGGAGGAAGAGGAGGAAGAGAAGGAGAGGCAGCGAGCCGGCTGAACAGGCGGGTGGAGAGAAAAGTTCGAGAAGCGGCGGCACTGCCGGCCAACAACAACAATAACACATCACCGCCGTGTACGGGGCTACTTGTGTTCGTTTCTGAACGTTTATCGCTCTCCGTGTCCAACGTGTACGCCGTGATCGTCGGTGTGAGTGCGCCGGGACTGCTGGGATTGCCGGGAAAGGAGTAGCGAACCGAACCCGCCAGAATTACGCCAAATCGGGGAAATATGAGCATTGCTGCCCTATTACAGGCCGCCGAGTATATTGAACGAAGGGAAAGAGGTGAGTATACAATAACATCTTTAGTCTTTAGTTGTAAGTCGTTTCCCCTTGGTTTCTCACCCGGCACACGTAAGCCAGACCAATGTGCACGCTCTGCATCGGCACATGGCGACGAGAGTTGGCGAATGCTCGTACGCTTTCGTTCTCTCTTTTTCGAACGTTTTGCTCTTAGTTTCTCTCCCATCGGTCTTCTTCTTCCTTCTATCTTCTCCTTTTGTTTTGTTCGGGTTAGTGTTCTTTTTTTCTGCAACGAATCGCTCAGTTTGATCGAACGTTTTTCTTTTTTCGTTCTATTTCACGGTGAGTTTTTTGTAGCACGAGGCTGTATCGCGAATCGCGTGGACGAACGGACGACTCTGAATTTTTTTGCATGGCTCGAATGTACGTTTTGGAACGTGACCTTCGTCGACGTATTCCTCTGACGCAACGGACGTATGCTGTGGCTGACGGGCAGCACGGCTTTCGAAGGCATCGCGGTAAACATTTCGGTAGACGCGGCTCTCACTGGTTGTTTCTCGTTCTCTGTGCCTCTTTTAATTTTCCTCCGGTTCTCGGTTCTTCTCTCTGTCAATCGCTCTTCGTGGTTTTTCCGATCTTTTTGCTATTTGTTATTGTACCTCTTTCTATTTTTTTTTCATTTTTAAACTATCTCGATATTTTTTATATGTTCTGTATTTCTCAGTCTATTTCTGCGTTTTTGCTCTATTAAACTTTATCAGTTTTTTTTCTATCCTTAGGTTTCCTCTTGTTGTGGATCTGCTTTAATTTTTCTTCCTCGCTCTTTTTAATTTTCTTTGAGTATCCACCGTCTTTTCCAATTTTTTCTCCCTCCGTTTCCCTTGCTACTTTTAATTTTCTCCTAATATTCACTCTGTGTCTCTATTTCTTCCTCTTCTCATTCCCCTCCTTCCTGTATCACCTCTTTTCACTTTTTTCTCAATTTTCAGTCTTTTCCCTATCTTTCTCTCATTCCCAAAATTTTGCTTCTGTTCGCATCTTTTCTCTCATTCTCTCTTTCCAAATTTAACTCAATTTATCTCTTCGCTCCACGCATCTTCCCTCTTCCTAGTTCTCTTTTTTCTTAATTTAACTCGCATTCTCTCTTCTCTCATTCTCACAATCAGTTTAACTCACTTTCTCTCGACCATCTCCGCATTTCTCCTCTCTTTCTCTATTTTGCAGCTTAATTCACTTTCTCTTTCCCAATTTAAATCATTCTCTGTCTGTACTCCACGCATCTCCTCTCTTCCTCGTTCTCATTTTCCCAATTTATCTCACATTCTCCCTTTTCTCATTCTCTCTCCTCTCATTCTCAATTCAAATCACTTTCTCTCTATCATCTGCACATTCCTGATTCTTCTGTTCCATTCATTTTCGCTTTTCACTCATTTATCTCACATTCTCTCCTCTCTCACTCTCAATTTAACTCTTTTTCTCTCTTCTCTCATTCTCAGTTTAAATCGTTTTCTCTCCATCGGCTGAACATTCTCTCTTTCTCCCTATCTCATTACCTCTTTCCCAATTTAACTCATTTTCTCTCTATTCTCAATGAAACTTCTCTCTTCTTTTCTCATTCTCAATTTAACTCATTTTCTCTCTTCTCTCATTCTCAGTTTGACTCATTGTCCCTCTTCTCTCATTCTCAGTTTAACTCATTTTCTCTCCGTAACCTGCATCATTTCTTTTTCTCCCGCTCACATTCCCTCTTTCCCAATCTAACTCACTTTCTCTCTATACTCCACTCAATTTCTCTCTTCCTCTCTCATTCTCAATTTATATCATTTATTCTCTTCTTTCATTCTCAATTTGATTCATTTTCTCTCTTTTCTCATTCTTAGTTTGTCATTTTCCCTCTCCTCTCATTCTCAATTTAACTCATTTTCTCTCAATCAGTTGCACATTCTCTCTCTCTCTCTCTCATTCCCTCTTACCTAATGTAACTCATTTTTTTTTTATTCTCCATGCTACTTCTCTCTTCCTTTCTCATTCTCAGTTTAACTCATTTTCTCTCTATTCTCCATGTATTCTCTCTCTCTCATTCCCTCTTTCCCAATTTAACTCATTTTCTCTCCTTTCTCATTCTTAGTTTCAGCCATTTTCCCTCTCCTCTCATTCTCAATTTAACTCATTTTCTCTCCATCAGCTGCACATTTTCTCTTTCTCTCTCTCTCTCATTCCCTGTTACCTAATATAACTCATTTTCTCTCTATGCTCCATGCATTCTCTCTCTCTCTCTCTCTGTCTCTCTCGTGTCGTTTGCGTATGCGTGACCGATGCGTAGGTCGTATCGCCACGGTAACGTGTGTGCACGGGGAGTGCGCGAGAACCAGTAACGATGATCTCATTTTATCACTCCACTTATAATACTGCTGCGTCGTACTCGTACTCGATGGTGCGCGTTCTCTCCCGTGTGCATGCTAAATCGCACGTTATCTTTTTTCTCTCCTCCCGATCGTTCGATACGTCGTTCGTCGTCCTCTCTCTTCCTCTTCATCTCTTCCTTTCTTTTCCGTGAACACAGACGCATACACATTCTCATATACACGGCTCCAACCTTTCCCGTGTATGAGTTAATCGCATTTTAATTGATTCTTCGCCGTCGAGATAAAATTGCCGAATGAATTTGCGGAAATATCTCATTCCGGGTCGTTTTCTCACATTTCATTCGCGAGACTGACTTCGTTGGATATTTCTCAACGAGCAAAAATATCATTACGTCAAGAATCCATGGAAGCCGGTGGAATTGTTTTTAGAGGAGCGTTTATATGACTCTTTTGGATTGATACGAAGAGTTAAGTTGATAAATGAAATTATATCAAAAATTCAAGTTATTATGACCAGATGGTAAATATGTAAAATGCAGAATTACAAGTGGACGGTCTGTCCATCAACGGATCAAGGTTTTTCATTGTTATTATTATTGTTATTATTAGGAATCCACGTTCCGTTGCAAATTGAAATTCGAACCGATGCTGGAGAGTTTAATTCCGCACATGTTGCCGATAATTAGCGCATCTTGTTCTGGGATATTTTAATACTCGTTCATGAAACTCACGTAAACATATCAAACTAGATTAACAAGCTGCGGAATAATGTATCGATATGACGGACGAAAGATAAGAATACGAAATTTACGGATCAATCTTTCGATTATCGACACGCTATCGAATTTACGCTTACAAATATTTCGCAAAATGATGACGATGCACCAATTGAAAAAACAGAGCCTCATGTATTTTCATACGATTCCATGTTTTTACTTCGAAAATATCCCGTCGAGATTTATGGTGTAGTTTATTTCTTTCTGCTTCTTATGAGGCTCGTACTAACCAACCACGTAAGAATTGTTCCTCGTTGAGGAACATCCGAAAAGGTTGGCTTCTTTGTTTCTTATTCTCTTGCTACCCGAATTCCTTATGGTTGCAATTACTTTTCCGATTTATCCTTATTTTCAAGTTTGCAATCATTCTTCTGGCAATGTTGTTTCTCTCTTTCGATTAAATTTGTTGATTCGTTTGATCTTGTGGCACAGCCATTTGTGGCTGCAATTACTTTCTCGATTTGTCGTTGTCTTGAAATTTCAGAAACTTTTAAGAAGCTATTGCGGAACTTACTTTGTTCTTTGTCTTATTACAATATTTTATGTGGATTTTGGATCTTGGATTAGAAATTTGGATCTACAGTTTTGAAACTTGAGGTTTCATTTTCAGTAAAGTTTCTCTTGTTTTTACATCTAAGCTAATGCGGTTGTTTTGTTAATGTCCTACTACTTTTAATGAGTTTTAAATTATCGAATAATATCTTATGATACAAATGTCTCAATATTAATGAGTCTGTTGTTTTGGAGTTGGGTATAGGTTTCATCTCGTGAATTGTTTACTATTTGTTTTATTTCAACAAGTATAATCATAGTATCGACGGTCTGCAGTTTTAATCGATGGTACAATGTAATACCTTTTTCAAACTTTCAACTAAACGATGTGGTCTTAGGTTCGCAATTTTGATGTTTGAGATTTCATTCCTGCAAGTTTATTGTCTCTTTTCTAAAAGTTTTTATAATTATTGAAATTTCAACGTAATAAAGCACGTTGAAATTCATTTTGAAGCAACAAAAAACAGGACTCAATCTTAGGCTCGTCGTTTTGGAGTTGAGGTCTTATCTTTCTAAGCTTGCTCCGTTTTCTTTCTAAACAATATATACACTTTCCCAAGTCTGCTAATCCAAGAGGGTCGTCGATTATTGAAACAATAACTATTAACTCTTATGAATTTCAAATTGAACTTTTGTTAAAGGAACAGCATGACAAACCAACTTTAAGTTTATCATTTCAAAGCCCAATATCACATTTTTCAAACATCTGTAATTTTCGAATAATCTCCAAAACTACAACATTGCATTACCTAACAAAAATTCTCCAACGGATTATCGTGCAACTCCAAATTGAACCCATACCATAGAACTACTTATCAATCTCAAAGTAAGAGTGTTCCTTGGGCTACTTTGAGCGTCTATAAGCGCATAGAAATTTTGTGTTTGACACTGACAATGGAACATCCCGAGGTGTAAATCACCGATTTTGATGAAATTTTAGTATGATATAGATCTCGTTAAAATATTTGACACGTAATTTTTTTATTGGCAACCTCCCACATTAATGGCGTGAAAACCACCCTCAAAATTCAGGTCCCGAAAATTATTTATAGATAATCTCGAAAACTGTTAGAGATACGAAAATTTTGTACAGAGTGAAAATTAACGCATTTCGACCACGAATCCAATGATATAAACATTTTTTTTAAATACCCATTTATTTCAACAATATGATAAATAATACTTTTTTCAACTTTGAGGGTGGTTTTCACCCCGTTAACGTGGCCGGTTGCCAACAAAAAAAAAAATGAGTCAAATATTTTCACGAGATCTATATCATACTAAAATTTCATAAAAATCGGTGATTTACACCTCAGGATGTTCTCATGCGTGAGCGCCTATAGTAGTCCAGTCAATAGAGCAGTAACTTTGCCATTTTGAGGTGAGTGGCTGAAACCAACGCGGAAATTTGCGTATATGCTTCCACAATAATAGTTCAAAAATTCAGGCTCCTGAACCATCGGGAACATTTGCAAAAAAATTGCAAAAGTGGGTAAAAATGACATTTTCCTTAATATTTCTTTATCTGTTAGAAATATGTGAAGAAGCTTTGAACAAAAGTTATAGAGAATTAACTTTTATACAAAAAAGGTTCTATACTATTTTTTCGTATTTCTTATAGTTTTTGTACAAATCGCGTTTTAAGTACTAAAATTTTTGAAAAATTATTTATCAGTTATAAGTAATTCTTTTCTAAAAAAAAACAACTCTGAACGATTCTTTATTATCCTCCGAACATCTTCAGAAGGTTTTTAACTTTATTGTTATTATTTATTACTATTTAATAACAATTTTAAAATTTTATATTACTTAATTCTGTTTTATTATAATTTAATTTTGTTTTTTTTTCTCACGCTATTAGATTCAGCGTGAAAATTTCTATAAAACAATGCTGTCACACTTAAAAAAAAAAAATTAATATAAAATTTTTAAATTGTTAATAAATAATAATAAACAATAACAATAAAGTGAAAAACCTTCTGAAGATGTTCGGAGGATAATAAAGAATCGTTCAGAGTTGTTTTTTTTTAGAAAAGAATTACTTATAACTGATAAATAATTTTTCAAAAATGTTAGTACTTAAAACGCGATTTGTACAAAAACTATAAGAAATACGAAAAAATAGTATAGAACCTTTTTTGTATAAAAGTTAATTCTCTATAACTTTTGTTTAAAGCTTCTTCACATATTTCTAACAGATAAAGAAATATTAAGGAAAATGTCATTTTTACCCTCTTTTGCAATTTTTTTGCAAATGTTCCCGATGGTTCAGGAGCCTGAATTTTTGAACTATTATTGTGGAAGCATATACGCAAATTTTCGCGTTGGTTTCAGCCACTCACCTCAAAATGGCAAAGTTACTGCTCTATTGACTGGACTATAGGTGCTCGAAGCAGTTGAACTTTCTAACACAAAGAGCATTTTTAAATTTGTAATATTTATAGTAACTCGGTTCAGATAAATAACAAATATTGTTTTAATGTAGTGAAATTCAATTTTTTGATTATTGAAATGTGTTTTCCTAAAAATGCATCCCTACCCAAATGTGCTCCATTTTCGGCGTATCTGCATCGTAACTCAATTCCTGCCGTATGGTACGGCCGGTGCGTCTCAAAGTCTACCGTAGTGAAGGGGCTAATAGTGCAAAGACTTTGATCCAAATGCAAACAACATGAAACATCCACAAACTGCAAAAACCCATTACCGAGTTTCCAATCAACCTTTTAAGTTTCTCCCACATATCCCACGTAATTCAGGATGAAGTTGAAAAGCCACAGCCCTCAAAAGTGTTATCCTTATATGTATTTCGATGTACCCCATCATTCGAGAAACGGAACATGAGAATCGTAGTAAAGCCGATCGTCTATGGGTACTATTATTACACGAGTTACGCGCGATAAGTCTGTAACTTTATTTTAATCGCCCTATTTGGCACGGCTGCTTTGAAAAAAGTTTCGGAAGGATACGATGGTGTTGGGAATAGTTGCAGTGGAGTGATGTTTCTACTACATAGTTTCCGACCCTTTCGGCTGCTCCATAAAGCAACGCCTGGTGAACTTCGAGCCTTTTAAAGATAACTTTGGAGTAGTTTGCAATTACCGATATTTGACTTTCCAACTGTAATATACATTTAGTAAGCGTTAAACTAATATACCATCGGCACGGACGAATTTCGTCCTTCCATGGAACAAGTTGGACCTTTCGTGCGTCCACTTTGAATAAGTTCTGATTAATTGGAGTGGATGTAGAAGTGGATGTGGCTAATGGAAGGTTTCGTTTTGTACGAAATGAAATTTTACTTATTATATTATTATAATATCGCATAATTATATATTATTATCGATTGTGTGTGTATATGTACTTTTTTTTATCATTTTTAGACACGAATGAGAAGTCAAAGGTTAATAGGAATATGATAGAAGTTTAAGATTAGATCTATCGGTAATTAATCAAATATATTTCAAAATCTGAAGTGAATATGGTAGAATGAAAGAAATGAGTATCGTATATTCGATAGATGTAGGAAACTGAAAAAGAAACAGCGCTAAAAAGTTTAGAAGCATTTATACAAACTTGTGTATATGTCTTTCTGATGTTTAGACATCATTGAGAAGTGAAGGGTTAATAGAGATATGACAGAAGATTAACATCAGACTATTGATGATTAATCTAATATGTTTTAAAATGTGAAAGGAATATGATAGAATGAAAGAAATGGTGCAAGCAAAAAATATGATCGATTTAATTGCTTCGTATATAATAATATAAAATAATAGTATTTATACAAAATGACAGATCTATTGTTAATGTTAACTGCTCGTGTTTAAATGTAAATAGATTTCTACCGAATGAATTTTAACTGCTTTTAATATCGCATTTATTGTTTTTAAATTATCCTTTTCCCACTATTGAGAATTCAAGAGATAGTAGAAATCTGCTGAAAATTTGGCGGCAGTTGCACTTATGGGAAAATAAATGCAAAAATCTGAAAAGATATATTTATCTATTATGCTTCCGATGTAGTTGATGATCAAGACATGAAGAAAATTTGGGAAAGTTAATGTTAACACTTTTTTTTAGGAAGAAGTACAGTACTTTAATCGAGAGTTTATTTACATTTAATATTACATTATAAATGACACGATGTATTATATGCTCTTTATTAATAAATTTGATCTAATTGATACTCGATAGGCTAATTGAAAGAGTATCTCAACAGAAATAACATCCACGTATCTTAGAAGTTGGGCTTTAAAAATTCTACGTTCGACTTTGCAATTGCGCTCCATTTAAATTGTAGAATATATGCACGTGTAATTATAACTGTTTTCTAAGTAATTTGTGCCACTAATTACTGCAGCGGTGTAAGCTATCTGTTCTTCATTCCGAGCTATTTCGAATTTTGTTTCAAAATACCAATTGAACTCGGTATAACGAGGCAATTATTATTTGTATTGAATGATGCAGTTTTGTTTATCCTATCGACAACGTAGTTCTATTATATTTCCATATAAATTGATACAATACAAATTAAATGAAAGAATTGAATTTTTCAAATATCAAACTCAAATCATATCCGCAATTACAGGTACATTTAACTGTCAAAAAAATTCTAAAAACGAGATTTGATAGGCAAAAATCGTATGTTCATCAAGATATTTGTTAACAATATTTACTAAGTATATTTATTATGAATATTCGTTAAATGCAACAGTGCTTGAATATTTTAAAAACCAAAGTAATTTCGCTCCATTTTGCATTACCATGGAGACACGTTTTTACTTCAGGATTTGCATTATAAGCGTTATTCGATATCCGCAAGACGTAAAGGATTAAAAAAAGATTTTTTTTACTTTAATTCTCTTTGTAAAAGGTAGACTATCAAAAGAGCAAAGCGTAACAATTTTACATTGAGAAAACAGCCGTCTTTTACGTTATCATTGTTGTTTAAAGCGCGTTCTTCGGAGATTTGGTTCTGCATTTGCTCGATAAATGTTCGAGAAGGAAACTCGTACACGTGGTTGGTGGTTTCAGTTGAAATTCAATCGTATGTAAGAAAATACGCATAACCGCTAACACGTTACAGAACATATCGTGGCGTTAAGGTTACCCGCGGTGTTTTTATTGTTCTAGGGAACTCTTACTCTTGATATTCAATCAATTTCAACGCTTACTTTGTTCAACAATTGTTGTTGCATGAAAGGAATGAAGTTTAAACAATTTGACTGTGTTAATTTATTATTTTCTGTCTTTTAGACTTCTAATTAATTCTTACTCTTGATATTTACTCAATTTCAACGCCTATTTTGTGCAATAATTGTTGTTGTACGAAGGGAATGAAGTTTAAACAATTTGACCGTGTTATTTTATTATTTTCTGTTTAGTAGACTTCTAATGAACTCTTACTCTTGATATTTAGTCAATTTTAGAGCGCACTTTGTGCAGTAATTGTTGTTGTATGAAAGGAATGAAGTCTAAACAATTTGACCGTGTCATTTTATTATTTCTCGTCCGTTAGACTTCTAATGAACAAAATTACCAAGGACGCTCAAATCACCGAGCATTCGATTTTGTGTAAAAAAAAGTTCATACAAACGAATTTGACTGTTCCACTGGGCACATTGTTCCTGAACTTTCCCCTCTGGTATTCCCACGAAAGGGAACTGGTTTTGGGTTTGTTAAAATTTTTGAAAATGGCCCTGCTCCCCCAACCAAGTTCGGGGTGTGCGTATTCTCTAAAACGAGTTCTATACGGTTTAGCACTTTCTTCTTTTTTTAGTTCTCCCTCTTGCTCTGACTCCCCTCCTCTTTCTTTTTCTTTCTTTCCGCTTCTCCCTCTCATTCTCTCCCTCGTGCGCCTTCTATCTCCGATTCTCCATCAGACTCGATCTTTCCAATTCTCTCTCTGGTTTTTTATCGGACTCAATCTTTCTAATTCTCTCCTTGATGGCCTCACACTCAATCTATTAAATTGTCTCTCTGATTTTCTGTTGCACTCAATCTCTCTAATTACCGCTCCGATTCTCTTTTGGACACAATCTTTCTAATTTCCTCTCCAATTCTCTGTCCGACTCAGCTTTCTCATTCCCTCTCAAATTCAATCTTTCCAATTCTGTTTCTGATTTACTTTACACTCAATATCTCTAATTCTCGGTCCAATTCTCTGTCAGACTCATTGTCAGTCTTTCCAATTTTGCTCTCCGAGTCTTCCTAAGACTCAATTTTACCAATTGTCGCTCTGATTTTCTGTTGAACTCATTCTCTCTAATTCTCGCTCCGATTCTCTTTTGGACTCAATCTCTTTAATTACCGCTCCGATTCTCTTTTGGACACAATCTTTCTAATTTCCTCTCCAATTCTCTGTCCGACTCATCTTTCTCATTCCCTATCAAATTCAATCTTTCCAATTCTGTTTCTGATTTACTTTACACTCAATATCTCTAATTCTCGGTCCGATTGTCCGTCAGACTCAGCCTTTCTAATTTTGCTCTCCGAGTCTTCCTAAGACTCAATTTTACCAATTCCTGATCTAATTTTCTGTTGAACTCAATCTTTCTAATTCTCTCGCCGATTTTCTCTCAGACTCAATTTTTCCGATTCTCTGTTGGACTCAATCTCTCTAATTCTCGCTTCGATTCTCTTTTGGACTCAATCTTTTTAATTTCCTCTCCCATTCTCTGTCGGACTGATTTTTTGTATTCCTTCTTCGATTCTCTCAGACTCTCTCTTCCAATTCTTTCTCTGATTTACTCTTACACTCAATCTTTCTAACTCTCGCTCCGATTATCTGTCAGACTCAGTCCTTCTAATTTCCACTCCGATTCTTCCTCAAATCCAAACTTTCCAATTCTCAATCTGAATTTCTATTGGACTCAACTTCTCTAATTCCCGATCGAATTCTCTGTCTGACTCAATTTTTCTAATTCCCGCTATGACTCTCTGTCTTACTCAATGTTTCTAATTTCCTCTCCGAGTCTTCCTGAGACGCAATCTTTCCAATCATCGCTCTGATTTTCTGTTGATCTCACTCTCTCTAATTCGCGCTCCGATTGTCTATCAGACTTAATATTTCTAATTCTCTCTCTGAGCCTTCCTAAGACTCAATTTTTCCGATTTTTTGTTGAACTCAATCTTTCTAATTTCCTCTCCGATTCTCTCTCAGACCCAATTTCACAGATTCTCTGTCGGGCTCTATCTTTCGAATTCTCTCTCCGATTCTCCTTTGGACTTAATTGCTCTCTTTCTCTGTAGCTATCCCTATCTCATTTTTTCTCTCTCTCTCTCTCCCTCTCTATCTCTCTATCTATCTATTTATCTATCTCACTAGTTCTCTGTGTCATTCACTCATTTTGCCTGTTTCTTTCTCTTTTTCTCCCCTCTTCCCTGGCTCTGTCTCTCGGCGTAACTTTGGCGCGCCATTCACAATGCGAATTTCTCTTTTGCATGATGCGAGTGCGGCCTTATGGTCATGGCATGCGAACGAGACGCTTTTCTTCTTTCACGAGGACAGATGGTCGATGTCGCGGGCGCGCGCGTGTTCTTTTTCACCGACTGGCATTAAGCCCGTTGTACAATGATGATGAGGATCGGAGCAAAACGTCGCCAAAGGAGGCATTTATAATTTACAGTACTCATTATGGTGTCTTGCTAGACTCTCTGAAGTATTTTAGCCTCGAGTTCTTCTGTCCCATTACCCTTCGTTTATGTAATGCTGTCAATTTCGCTATTGGGATTGTGTATCTATCTAATTATCTCCGGTAAATCATTATTATCACTGCAAATTTCCCGTCTGAAGAATCTATTTATTTGTTCATTTTGAAATCGTGGAAAGATGGCAGAATTTTTGGAACAAGCAATATTAACACTCAACCGACACGTCGATGGTCCAGAATGTGTGATTATTGTGTGATATGGATTCTTGAATGTCCATCGACCTCAGAAATGGCAGAATGAATGAAATTGGACAAAAATTGGAATTACAACAAACGCTTAAAGTTGAAACTTTTTCTGGAGACCACTTTTTATCGAAAAAGATACGTTGTCTTCTTCGTGACATTCTGACGAAACTATGCAATATTTTTTAATAATTATTGTTTCTATTTGAAGAGCATCCTTCCACGATAAAAATTCACGTGCCGAATATAAAATTCTTGTTTGTAAGTTTACTCAAAAATTAATGTTCAATAAATGAAAGAGAATGCGCCCCACGATAACGATAGGGACTACCTTTTTTGACTGCTGACGTTTAACGTCGGGTTTTGTAGTATCTATCGGCAAAAAATCCGGCTACTAATCTTGAAAACCAGCATTTTTTGTTTTTTTTTGTTTTTATTGATTTTAAATATTATATTTAGTTTATTTGTAACTATTTTTTAAACTAGAGATAAAATAAAGTAAAATAAAAGGATTTCATTATTTTAATTATTATCTTTTGCAACCCATAGATTGAAAATCACTGATAAGATCATTTTAACATATGTACCGATTCAATTTAGAACATTTGATAAATTTTCGTTTTTTAATTCCCTTTAATTCAAAAGTTATCCAATTTTTTATTTTAAGTCTTATGTTGTGCGAAATTCTCGCGAAACAGCCCGTCGGTTAAGTGTTACCATTACATTTACGGAAGTCGACAAATTGACTTTCAAATTCTTACTGTTTTTTATATACATTTCTCCAATTTACGGAGAATCTGTGAAGCAGATAATTTACGTACATTTTATAATACAATAATTATTTAACGAATAATAATCTTTGCCTTTTTCCAAAGTCCTTATTTAATATATTGCAGTGCAACAGACTTCACGTCCATTAATCTAGCGTGAATGAAGAATTGTAAATATTTAAGTTAGATGAAATTATGAGATAATTTGTAACTGATTGCGTGATAATAAGAAATAGATAAAGAAATGTGACTTGCTTTGTAAATCAGTAAAACTGTAGGTATAAGTTAAATTAAATCTATTCATCCACTACGATATTTCTACGGAACTATTATTAATTTTGCTTCCTATATTTAATGTTATTCAGTGACTGTGATTTACTTGTGAGAGAAATAAATCTTATGGTGAAAAAAATTATGTTTTGAGGACGACAAACAGTATTCGATTGCCTTTGGAAAACTGGTCTTACCCCGTATGCATAACGCGACGTCCTTCCATCACCTTTGGGAAATTTTTCCTACGTGATGCGTATATCGTACCTTCAACGATTCCCACCCCAAATTTATTACAATTTCTATCTGAATATTATCGCAAAACGTGAATTTCTTGGCTTAAAATATTCGGCTAAAATTGTAAAAATCAAAATTTAATCAAAGAGCTCGGAATTTCCAAAATCCTCAAATTTAAAAGGACAATAGGACGAAACGCTATTGAATCATTTTCACGTTGATAGTTTAGCCCTTTGGCGTGCCATTTCTTTTGTGATTAAATGTGCAATAACTCAGAATTAATTACTAAAATAATAATCTAGCTTCTAGTTTCGGATATAGTAAATGACTTAACGTAATATTGAATAGCATAGAATTAAGGTGATTTTATCAGGACCCACTGATATTTTTGATAAAATAATTTTTGGGGCACTTCAAAATTGACTATTCCATTTATCGCGTCACGAGTAGCATTCGTTATTGTACGGCAAGGGGTTAATATTAAAATTTTCAATGTACCTACCTGAGACCAATCTCTAAATTTTTATTTGGGTAATTCATTACTTAGATTTGACACATAGGTCTAAACCCTTGCTGTCCTAGGCTTCTACAGTAATTAATATTTTAATTAAATTCAGATTTCCGAATTTACCAATGATCTTGCACTATCACATAAATATTCCTCGGTACCTACAATTGTGTCTGTTATTTACTAAAAACAAATAACCAACAGCAAAATATTCGCAATTACTTTGCTTAGCTGACGAAAAATTTTAAAAATAATTTGCACATCGAAGTATTGAAACAAAAATTCTAGTCACTTTCGAATTTAACAATGGTCTCGTACCGTCACAGAATTATTCCTCAGTACTTGCAGGTCTGCCTTTTAATGAATAAAAATATATAATCAACAGTAGAATATTCTAAATTATTTTTGTTTATAATGAAAAATTGGAAACATGATTTGGACTCCAAAGGATTAAAAGAAGTTCAAATAGCTTTCAAATTTAACAATAGTATTGTACCATCACGTAATTATTTCTCAGCACCTACAGTTGTGCTAGTTATTTAATAAAAACGAGTAATCAACATTACAATGTTCAAAATTATTTTCTCTTACCCAATAGCAAAATGCATACAAATGGAAAAATAGGAAAAATGATTTGAACTCCGAAAGATTAAACTAACTCATAATGGCTTCCAAATTTAACAATAGTTTTGAACTATTTCGTAAATATTCCTCAACACCCACAGTTGTGGTAGTTATTTAACCCTTTGCACTCCGAATAATTTTTATTAGGTGCTGCCAGCTACTCCAAGACTCTTTGTACGGTATGAGTGCACATCAATGGAAAAATTAAAAATCTCGCTTCGATGTTAACAAAGAAGCGTGTACATTTAAAAATTATGTTCCCCAACATAAAAAAAATATAAAAACATATCATATCAATTTTCACCTTCTATTACAATGTCGCCATTACGGCGTCAACGGTATGCATAGGGTTAATAAAAACGAGTAATCAACGCTACAATGATCAGAATTATTTTCACTTATCCAATGGGAAACTGCATATCAGTGGAAAAATAGTAAAAATGATTTGGACTTAATAAGATTAAAATCAATCACGGGAGAACGGGTTAAGAGGTCTAGAATGAAATCTCATTCAAATATTCCCATTTAATTTCGCACGATCACCTCGATCGCGTTTCGGTTGTTCCCTATCGTATCGAAGGGGTTAAGGCCGCCGCAATAAGCAGTACCAGCAAGGGAGAACGTGATCGTATTTTATAAGCGTGTAACTCGCGCTTAACGAGCCCAGTTTGCGAGTCATGTCGCCGCTTGGTTTTTTCGCCGGTGTCTCAGCGGCTCTTGGAATTCGCGCAATGCGAATATCGGCTCACTGACCAACGATTGGTTTGTCATTGCAGAAGCTGAACATGGCTACGCTTCGACGATGCCGATACCCGATGATATGCGGACGGTCACAAAAAGGCCAAAGACGAAAAAATCCCAGGGCAGCAGGTTGGTGTATATCCTTCTTTCGATAGCTTTCATTTTATCGCGTTTTTTTCACTATTTCAATCTATGTTTCCACGGTATATGAGTCTCATTGTACGTTTCTTTTTTTTTACTTTTATTTTCACTTTTCATTTGTGTGAAAAATATATTGTTAGGGAATATCTTTCCACAAGTTTTCAATCTACTTTGTTAATATTTATTACCACTAGAACTACAGGCGGTGAATATATTATATTTAAAGAATTTTAATTAGTACTATTTTTGAATATGTATTATTTTAAATAAATTCAAAAAAAAAGAGGAATCAAAAAGTAGAAGGAATGATTAAGTTTGTCATTTTGAGAGTTTTTATAAAAAATGAGGGGCTTGATATTTTGACTGCCTTGGTAGTTCCAGTTCTGTTTTTTGTCCCACATCGAAAATTTATATAATTTTATAACTCTGTTAGTAAAAATAGATCAATTTTGTTCAATTAAAGAAAAAAGAATTGAAATAAAACTTTGTCTATTTCACCGTTTTATAAAGCAGAAATTTTAAAGATACAGATAGATAGATATTCGGCAACCCCATATCTTGTTAACGTCAATATTGAAATATTCAGTATGTACGAAAATCCATAAATGTTGCAATTTAATAGTTACATGAAATTTCATTGAATTCAATAGTCCCTGTCACCAGTGACACCAATAACAGTCAACGTGTTAAAGAGTTACGTGGATTTCTAGTTATCTCACTAACCAGAATTCACTGTGTGTCTTTAAACAATAGTCGTAATATCCCTAAACAGAGAGTAAATGACTTAAAACACTGTTGCAATTATCAGCACTCTTAGATATCATTCCATGTTTCGGCTTTAATTGCTACGGTCATTTCATCACATACACTCTGTCTTTAAATATGCATTTTAACTGTATGCATTGGAACAAATGAATATTTATCTTCTTCTTCGAACTGATTTTCAATTATTTGAATTCCGACTCGTGTACATGTATGAAAAATAAGTTAGTGTGAAGTGTAACAAAACGTATAATAATTTAAAATAGTCCAGATTAAAATACTCTATAATTCTGAATATCTGCACATATTAATGTAGTAAAATTACATCAATTTTGAATATCTTCTATATTTTAATAGAGAAACAACATCTTAACACATCTTGCGCGGGTGCTTTCCCGCCAAACTTTTATGGAGTAGCGGGCATTCTTTGCAATTCGTGCGCTAAATTACTTCTGCACAAAATAGCTGTAGTCTTTGAACTTTAAGTTTTCTTTTAATAAAACTTTTAGTTTCTCTTTAAAAATCAATTTCTCTATTCACTTTAAACAAATACAAATACTTTCTCAGAAATCAAAAATTAAGAAAATCGAGAATTTCAAAATGCTTTAACTAGTGATATCTTTCAAAGCACTTTTCTTTGTGCAAGTGTACATAGCAAAATTTATACGTTTACGTATAATTTATGTCAATACATAGCTAGAAGCTCCGGTGTCGAATATGCTTATCGTAGCATAATAACACCAGCAAAGTGCAATTATAGGAATGCATTTTTGCAACGCACGTTTTAAGTTGAGGTGTACGGACGTCGACCTAGTACTCATGTGCACCCGATCTTATTGTAAAAACATTACACAAACCCACTAGTAACAATAATCCACCAATGATTCATAGAAAACGACTTTTGTAGTTACTCGCGCTCGACTACCAATGCGTACAAAACGACTTTAGTCGCTTCCCGCGCAAGATGTGTCAATTAACTTCATTTACTCATACTGATGAAAAAAAGCATTGTACTTTTTTCGTTTCCTACACACTTTCTCCTAGTTCAACACGAAAATCTTCTCTTCATTTCTTAAAATAAAAAATATTTTTCCCAAGATTTTGAATAATCGTTACGTATTAATCTACACTAATCAAATACACGAACGGTTTAAAGATCATCTGTAGATAATACCTTCACAGTATTTATTTATTTGCATTTACTTAAACTATCATAATGCTAAATTGTACGGGTACAAAATGATAGATCAAATTTGTAAAACGAGTTACTTTTTATGGCCGGGAGTCTAAAAATAAACTATTTATACATATTCTTAAACTATCATAAATATGCAAAACAGAAGTAAAAAAAGGTGATTAGCGACGCAGGGGCTCACACTTGTAATTAGTGGGCCCGAGTCCAAATTTTCTCGTGTTCACTTCTGGATTACCTACCACCTACAAAACAGGAAATCGTAGTTGAAATGGCCATTGCAGTTCATGCCGAAAAAATGGAAATCAAATTAAAAGAAAGAAAAAAATGTTGCTTCACATCACCAGCAGTAAAACTCTACCAGCAGCTGCCGTAGAGATTCGTCGTAAACATTTTATGACGTGGAATATTTCATTGTGTTTTAATTCGTATAAACTTTTACTGGTAACGTTTAAAATATTCCCTGCCTCCGTAAACTTTTTCCTCTGTCCATCGCGAAGAACCAATTATCTCATGGAAGACTAACAAGATCACTTTTTCTATTTCAGAACGACTCATAATGAACTGGAGAAAAATAGGTGAGTATATTTATCTTATTAACTTAATCTCATTTTGCCTCTGTGCTTTGTCCTGTTCATGTAATTAGCGTACAACGTGTACGGAGGCATACGTAAACGGATCGTCAAGTATTTAATACGTACAAACGGCTCGTTATGACTTCGTTTAACGGTTACATCGATGGCTAACGAACCCGTTGCCTTTCGTAACTCCATTAACTTCTGACGAACAGTCCATGGATTTGAATTATTTACTTCGTTTCATGCAGATTTTGGCGTTAGGGATCTAAAATTAAAATTTACCATTCTCTGTAAAAATATAATAGAATGACATAAGAGTCGGTGATGTATACTATGTTTTGAATTTAGTTCTATTTATAGTCCGACAACTTAAAGATGATTAGGCATAAAAATGTAGGTCTGATTGGTGGAGGGGATGGCCATGTTGCATTTATCTACAAAACAATTAAAAATACGAGAATACTGAGACTATGCGGAGTATCTACTCTAGGAGCTGGGGTTTGGGGTTTCCAAAAACCAAATGGTGAGAATAGGTAATTGAAAATGCAAGGCTCCATCTTTCTTGAGCCAACTTTCAGTTCTCACACTGTAGTTGACAATCCCAGACGTGTATAGGAAATTCTTGGATAGTCTGCTCATCAAGCAGGTTGTCTTATACAGGATGTTGAAGCTCAGGTGTGTGAGGAAGTACACTACCGTGCATAAGTATTTGGACAGTTCCTCATTGTTAGAAATGCGTGAAATATTCTTTAAGTAAAGAAACTAAAAAACTAAAAAAAATCGCTCTAACATAGTTTTGGCTTCCTCTCTTGTTTCAGATAACCATGTAGGGTTTAAAAATATCGATGAACTTAATATTTCACATCATTTATTATAAATGAAAAACAACAACTGAAATCGGTCATTTCAGTATTGAGAGTCCAAAAAGTTATGCACGGTAATCTCGCGAGTTTCTTTACGAAAGGTGGGAGACCTGGAAGCCTGACTTACTCAGCTAAAATTCAATCGCTAAGATACAATCAAGCATTAAGTTGCGTTAAAATGGTTCGTTTCTGACCTCCGTCCTTCGTCTACGCAGTAAAACGTATGCGATGAGCCAATAAAAAATGAAAACTATAATAAATCACTTTGAAATGCCCTGTACATTATTTTTTCCTATACTTGTCTATGGTGTCAATACTTTTTGTGAGAGAGAAGTGGTGGTTTCAAAGAAAGAATGATTTTGGGCCAGTCAGAAAGTATTATGGTCCCACCGGAGCTTCGAAAGTGGTTAAAAAAAGCAGAGGGGACCTTGAGTTACGAGACTAACTTTTATAACATGGCTATAAGACACTTTTATAACATATCGTATGAATCGTCAGTTTGCAACTGTGAATTTTGGGAAAAGTAGGGGTTTCCGTGGCTAGGACACTAATTTATAAAATATAAATTTTCACTTGCGCTATTTTAAGGCCCATGTTATAAACTATATATACTTAATACGCCCTATGCGAAATAGCCATAACAATTAAAATCGGAAAAAGTGGAAATCAGAAAATATTGTTCGCTAGAGTGAAAATGAGTAACGATATCGCTGCGGTCGTCTTACGGTATCCAAGTTTTTATTCTCCTTGCATTTGCTTGGTTAATTAACATACGTGATGCGTGTGATTAAATGGAATTCTCCTGTACATCGGGTCAAGAAAGGTCGAAACGCGTTACAGAACAATACCCGGGAAGACAGCCGATGGAAGAGGTTTCCAAGGGTGTCTATACTAACCCCGATTGCTGACGTGATTTATAAGTCGCAACCTGTATCACCCTCGTTTTTCTTAGATTCTATGGGGCAAAGATAATACGCTAAGTATTTTCACATTAAATTCTTGATAATTAGTATTAATTTCAAGTGAATTTTGTATTCGTTAGTGGTCAGAGATTATTTTGCCAATTGAAGTAAAGCAGATTCTCTTTGCTTAGAATAATAATTGTAGGAGGAAGCTAGTCTATTTGTGCTATGTACTTCACAGTAATTAATTCTGACAGTTAGCCTGCTTCTGCAAATAGAATGTAGGGTTGCTAATAGCATTTAGTACTTTGTACCAGATTTGTATATATTTCTGGGAATATTTTTTTACACAAGAGAATCAATATAAGAGAGTGAACAATATTTTTTTTATTACTAAGGCATGAATTAAAAAAGTGTTACTAACGAGACTGCCCAATATAATCTATCCCTTTACAGTTTTACATTCAGCGTATCCGGAGACAACGTCCGGCAGTAGTTAAGATTCTATCACGTTAATTTAACTACCAGATCTATAAATCACTTCATACATTCACCGAATACATATCTCTCTGACCTACAATATCGCCATCATCAATGACTAATCTACTGTAAAAAATTTCTCAAAATTTCTATTACATATCTAATAAAAAATTGAAAAACTACTGTAAACCGTAAACCTGCTAACATTAGTCTCAACGTAATTAATATATAATTCGCTTATAATTCTTATAATTCATTATAATCGACAAACTGCGACCATAAATTAGAAGCGATACCTTTCTTTTCCACTTTCCTCTCAAATTTGCAAATTCCCAGTACGTAGGGGACTAAACAGAGTGAGACGAAAGTGTGCATCGGTGTAAAAAACGGAAGCTTTGTTACTCGTTTGTGCACCTTTTCTCCGCATTATACAAATTCAGTGCAAGAGAGCAAGGTAGAGAGAGAGAGAGAAAGTGTAAGAAAGACAGTAGAGGAAAACAGAGTGAGTGAGAAAGGGTAAGGTGGGGGAGGGAGCGTACGAGTCGTAGGGAGAGTCTATCGATTTTTTTTGTCCCCAAGCAACGAAACTACTGTGGAAGGAGAGGTGGTGCGTGGCACAGAAACGGGCAATGTAAAAGCCCACCGCCAACCGCCCCGTTACACCACGTAGTTGCGTTACATAACGCGACGCAGCCACGAGACGCTTCACGAATCCGTGTCACGCGAGGCCCTCGTGCGCCACTCCGCGACGTTTAACGCGGACGATTATTTTTGCATTTTGGCGCGAAATTTGATTTCTCTCAACTTCGTGAATTCACTTATTAACCCATTTGCATCACATTACAAAATCAAAAATATAACTTTCCTATCAAATTTCTTTATATTACATTTAGGTATAACAGTATTTGAAAAAGTGATATTGCACTTTAATCGAAGAATATGGCATAAATAATTTAATATAAACGCATTTTTCTATAAACATAAAAAGTGAGCGCGTATATTTGCGCTTGTAAGCAAATGGGTTAACACGTTGAACACCATCGGTATTTGGCTACTGAGGTAAAACTTTTTTCTGGTAATATCACATCGTTAGAGGGCAGTAACTTTAACCCCTTAACGCACAGATTTAAAAAAAACAAACGGCTAAACAAAATCAATTTTTTTTATGTAAAAAAAACATACTTTAGAACATTGTCTTGGGAAAAAAATACAAAAATAATCAAAATTTTTATTGTCATTTTAAATACAACGCCGCTCGAATTATCTCGAGTGTGCACAATTTGGCCTGTTTAGCGCGCTCGAATTAACTCGAGCGTACAAGTTAAGGGGTTAATCACTGTACGTCTACATTTGTTTCGGATATCACACACATGTTCTGTGAGTCGGCCATCAAAGTGTTAAAATGCGAATAGATAGGTAGTCAGCAGGATTTTGCCATTCCAATGCTGATATTTAAATATTGAACGTGTAAGAAAATTTGTAAATACGATTTTAAAGTAACATTTTTTTTACTTTGAATATATTTGTTGATGTTCAACGATATGGCTTTGGATGGCGGAACGAGGAAGCGATAGCGACAGTTCTGCAAATTGTTTTATGAAAGCAGAGGGCGCTCCTCATGCAGTGGGCCTTTTGCCCTCATATCAGTCCAAAAGTTATAGCCGCACATAAAAGACAGAAGAATATTTTTCCTTACTTTTATATTATATCTTTTATATCTTTCATTTATAGTTTATATGAAGAGTAAAATTTCTTTATAAGTGTTAAATGTATTAATTGTAACAAGATTTCATCAGTATTGAATATCAAAAAGAAATATCCAGAAATGTGTTACATGTTAAAACGTAGTTTTTATTTCTAGTCCTATAGACCCGAGGAAACCAGCAGGGTGAAAATCTCTAAAAAATAAGCGACACGAGTATACAGCGGTGTTTTCTTTGTCATTTTTTTCGTAATCTCTCTCAATGTTTCCAATTGATTCTGAAAACATCAATTATCAATGTTATTGATCACG
Source organism: Cerceris rybyensis (assembly GCA_910591515.1). Taxonomy (NCBI): domain Eukaryota; kingdom Metazoa; phylum Arthropoda; class Insecta; order Hymenoptera; family Crabronidae; genus Cerceris; species Cerceris rybyensis. The sequence goes on from OU342795.1 coordinate 15,133,137, forward strand.
AAGATCTTTCTTGATGAATGAGATCATTAATCGAATGATAAGAAATCGAATTTAATTGTGACAACAGATTATATCTACTTTCGAACGATTTTATTTCGAAGCTTTATATTACATCCCATTAATTATTTTAATTGTACTAAAGAGAAGTTAGTAGAATTTTTACCGAACGATTGGAAAAAAATTTATCGATTCTCTGCATACATTTCGATGGAACGTTTTGCATGAAGTACTACATCGTGCAAATTCCGGTTCGCCGTTGTTCGTGGACTTTTGCTTCGGTTGTTAAAACGCAATTAGCAAATCAATGGGATCGTTGTTCAACGAACTTTTTAATAACGCCGATAACAAAAAGCATTCGAGACCGTTTATAGCGGTAAGAAAGCGTGTAAAATTTCCTCGTAATTCAGCTTGTTACGAAGGTGGAAAGGGTTTAGTTGAAATTAACTTTATCAATTACGGATCTACAGGATAATTATTTATTCGTAAATGGCAATTCGAGAGAGGCACGAGAATACTTAAAACGAGGAACTGGTTATCGTTGCATTTTAGGTAATCCTCTTTAACCCTTTCGGCATATTTGAAACTTAAAATGCTTGTCACTGTAAGAAACGAGACAGTCACTGCGCGAATTAATTGTGCGAATTGTATAGAAGTTGGGAGTTTGTTTCTTTACCATGTTACACTTCGATTGCTGTCATATTTGACATAGATTTATTATATTATAGATATACCATAGAAATACAATACAAAATTATAGAAATCCAAAGAGTAGCGATACTTGAACTTGATTAACTTCAATATATCCGAGAAATTTAAATAATCATATCGTTCAACTTAATATTATTAAAATCAGATCCAATGACAATTAATTCAATATATTTAAAATTGTCAAGAGAATACATTAAGCAAATAAAATTAAAAAAGTAAGAGCTTAATCGATTTAATGTAAAATACATTGTCGTTAATGATGCCATATAGGTATATAGATATGTTAGTCATTGCATTTCTTCTAATTTGTCTGATTTTAAAAAAAATGTCTTTCTTTGAATTTTTGAATTCCAAAACTTCATTTCTTTCGACATTAATGCTATTGGAACCAGATCCAATGACAATTAATCCAATACATATAACATTGTAAAGTAAATATGTTAAGCGAAATAAAATAAAGACAGCAAAACACTTAATCTATTTAATATAAAATACATTATCGTTAATGACGTTATAAATTATCATCAAAGAACCCTTAAAAATGTTATACAAGTCTGCATCTACTTCAAAGCATATTCTTTGGTCTAAGTATTTAATATTAATTTATGACTCATACAAAAATTTGAAAACGATACGCATCATTAAGTTTAAATGCAACAGGAGGTCTTTTTGAGGGTGCATGGAAAGTGACCACATCGTGGTTTACTTAAAGTACCGAGACTGAAAAAGGAGGAGGTGCTATAATGGCGGGAATTTTAATTAATTACCATAATAACGTCACACCACGTACCCTACGTGAATTTGCATTTAACAGTGTATTAAATTCCAATGAATTTGCATCTTTATTCCGTCTGTAGATCAGGATGATTTCTTAATTAAAACGTGCACTCGTTAACTTTCACTTTGCGCCGTCAGGACGATAAACAATATTCCGTTTTAACTCGCTCATTCCCCAGAAATTTACGGCTGATCGGTCGAACGATTGTCAACAATACAGTTACAACATTGCAGTTCCTTGTTAATTGGAGTTACATTATTAACATTGCGCCACTTGTTGTCTTTGAAACTGGGAAATTATTGATCCACGACGTTCCTTTCAAGCTTCCTGCGCGGAATGCTTTAACCCCTTCTGACACGAATCATTCTTTCAATGTTTTATGAGTCGAGAGAAAATAATTCCGGAAAATTTTCTACCCTTTTTTAAGCCCTTGCCGTACATTAACGAGTGACACTCGTAACTTGATAAATGGAATAGAAAATTTTACAGTTTTCCCAAAACTATTAATTTATAAGTATCAGTGGATGACGATAACATCAAATTATTTTTATGCTATTAACCCTTTCAATACGATTTTTGGCCAGTGAAGATATTTCTGTATAATTGAACTAAATGTGCTGTAAATAAGTAAAGGAACATGTTTACATAATTGCAGATTTTTAGAAAATATGGTTTTTGAAAAAATGCTTTGGGACTCATATGTCCTTATGAACGTATACCAAGTATGAATTAGTTAGGTTATACTAACCGAGCACGTGTTGTGAATTACTGACCACAGACTACTGTTTAGTCCTATCCCAGCGCTTTAAAAGCGAATACCTTCCGCCCCAGTAATTTTTGAACATTCTCTCTGACTTATATATCCCCGGAGTATTGAAAGGATTAATATCGGATTAAGTTGTACACTTTTCAGAAGTAAGGAATAAATTGTTATTTCAGCAATTAAATCTGAGTTACTGAACATTCAGTTTGAAAAAAATGGTAGGACAACGTTTCTTAATAATAGCAAAAAGTATTTTATACTTACTTACAATCAGTATAGTTTAGATTAGGGGTGGCCACACCGCGGCCCGCCTTGAACATTTTTCCGTACCACGAGATTATCATCAGTATCATTATTATTATATTATCTATGTTTATACGTAAGAATAATAGTAAACACAATAATAATAACTCATATATTTCAATTTTCCACTTTGAAAAAATGTCAACAGGGGTCTAAATCTAACATGGGGATATATAATTTTATATGCGGCCCACGGAGTTATGATGCATTTTCAAAATGGCCCGTAAGATCATTTGAGTTGGCCACCCCTGGTTTAGATACTGATAGTTATTTAGAAGAGGATAGAAATTCATTGTTATATTTTAAATCAAAATTTAACAGAGAGAACATTAAATACAATAGGGAACTTATTGTTAGTTAAATGTAGGACGGCATAGATCTATGAAGGATTACATCCTTGTCCGATAGTGACAAGTAATCATCGAAACGAAAAAATCGGTTTATAATTATTCTGAGCTATTAGAAATATTGTGTAATTTAAAAAATTACTGGCTAACAATACCCTACAATTATTTTCATATTACGAGTTTTATTTTAGCCCTTTCCACTCCTTAATTTTTTGTTAGTTACTAGCAACTCCTTAATTAATTTGCAAAGTATTTATTTCTTATGTTATTGTTATATTATTATTATTACCGCTGTTGGTTTGAAAATAACATTGTATAGAGCTGAGTCTAGCTCGACATTAAAGTTGACGTAACAAATATAATATCGAGCCACACTCGACGTAGGAGCTTTAAGGGTTAACGTGTACGATACAGAAAAGTCCATGGGTATTTACATTATTACCATATTATTATAATATTTACATTATTAACACTAGATTTACGGATGTTGGTATACCTATTTTTCTGAAGTGAGTCAATTTGACTCATACAAGAAAATTGAAGTTTTTTGCAAAGAAAATAGTTTCAAATCAATTTAAATCAAAGATTTATTATTAAAAAAAATTAACCAATCAATATATTATATATATGTAGTAATCAAATTTTGAATGAGCTAAATTGGCTCCGTAAATCTAATGTTAAGTCCGTGCTTAACCCTCTATAGTCCGAATTTTCTATGGTATCTGAAGATCAGTTTGACGATAGCAAAACTAGAAAATGATAAAAATACAACTTTAAATGATAGATTACACCTGTTTTTTAAACATTAAATTGTAAAGAATTTCACGATTTTCACGAGCTAAATTACAATATTTGATAAAGTTGTAAATTTAACTTTAAAGCAGTGGTCGCCAAAGTGGTTGTCCGCGAGAAAATTTCGCTGGTCCCCAGAAAAATGTGGAATATATTTACTCATCACGTTAAGTTATGTTTTAAGATGCATTGAAACATAATTCAATTCATAACAATACATTTGAAGTGTTCTAAGATCACCATTTTTTTAATAAATATATTTAACACTTAAAAAATCCTATTAGTGTTCCACGAGATTTAAATTATGAATTTGCAGGTCCGTGAGGTCAAAAAGTTTGGCGACCGCTACCTTAAAGAATAGAAGCTTACAATTAGTTGCGTCTTGCGTTACTTCAAAGTTACAGGGGCTCATAGAGGGTTAACTGTGGTATATAATGTCACAAGAGCAATCATGGAGTAAGGGTTGACCGTTATTCACGGTCCTTTTTTTTTTCTTTCATAAATTTTCGTTAACGTATACACGGAAACGTATAATCTGACGGTAACTTACGATCCTCTAAAAGTATTCAGCGATAATCCTAAAATCCATGCAAAGATTGAACTCCAAATGCTAAGAACGAACCTTCGCGGAGATATCTCGTTACGCCAAGAGTCACTTCCGGTGGGAAAGATTTGTGCCCCGTTGATACGGAATAACAATACGATGTCTGCATGTTAACGAAATGACAGGAGAGTAATTTTGCATCATGCTCGAGTCACGTGAAATTTTCTGGCTGCACGAGTTTTTCTCTTTTAAAGTCACCAGCTATTATCGTCGATCTTGGTCAGGATTTTTTATTTTTTTTTAGTTCACGGTAAAGGACATTAACCCATTATTTTTGGTGATATCTAAAGATCAGTTTCACGATAACACAATTGGAAAAAGACAAAGTGAAACTCTAAATGATGAATTAAATCTGATTTTTAAATATTGAATTGTTAAAAATTTCATGACATTTACGAACTAAATTATAATATTTGTCAAAGTTGAAAATCTGATTTTGAAGAATAGAAATTTAGGCGTGTCTTATGTTATTCCAAAGTCACTAATTAATAATTCTAACTACGTAATTGCAACGTAATGGAGTAACTTCTCTTTTAATTATCCCAAATCTGGTACATGATGCAAGTACATATAAATAACCCGTGAACCGTGAAAACTTCATGACTCATAAGGCTTTTGAATGCAATCTGGTATTTGTCGTTTTCTCCATGTTAAAAATTTTGGACTTTGAAATTTCGGCACTGATAACGATAAAAAAAACTTACGCCTGCACACAGTGTATTGAAAAATCGTGCTACATTTACCAACAGCTTTTATACTCTCATCGTATTTGTGTGAATTTGGTTAAAAATTGGTCTAAAAAATGTCTTTTTTTTTAAATCTTTGAACTCTAAAACTTCATTTCTTTCGGTATTATGAAAAAGGCTTAAACACAAATTATCATCTTAGAATTTAATGACAATTTAGATAAATTCTGTGGATTTTCAAATGAATTATTTAAAAAATATTTTGAATTTTTTAATATACCTAAAATCATTTATCCATGAATCTCAAAGGGTGCAATTGATACTTTATATTGGTAACATTTGGGGGAGTAAAACTACCTCGGTATATTCAGCATCAACATATAATATTTACAGGTTCTCTATTTCAACAATTTAATTATATTTACTTAAACCTATCAGTATTTTAATCTTTCACATTAGGTTCCCAACAAACAGAATTAAGGCGGACTTAAAATTATCTGAAACTGATGACATCTCCTAATTAAATATTTCAAAGTCTCCATTCTATATTTATAGTTACTTAAAAAAAAAAGATCTTCTACCAATTATCGCGCCGAGGAAGAAGTAAAATTCCAATTTTGTCACGATTTCTATTTTTCTGCTCTGTTCACTCGTCGCCGTTATAACATCACGAATTTACGTAAAGGTGTACATTGCGAAAACTATCTCTGTCGCGGTATTTCTATTAACATCGCGATATTTTGACACTTACAGAGGATGTCTTGCGTCGTATAATCGTAGACATGTTAGCTAGAATAGTTAGTTTAAAGATCTCCATAGACTTTATGCCGATTTACATCGTCCGCGTTTCCCGCAGATGTTAATTTCCCAACTGTTGCTATTTACGACGACGGCAAAGCCATTTAAACACTCCGGCAAAATACTTGAGTATCAAAACGATGTGCAGTTTATGATATTTAATATTTTCATGTAACGAAATTTGCATCCGTTGCACTCAAAGTATTTCTAGATAGTGACGAAGTTCGATGTCCTCTGAATCAGAAAAGTCACGCGCCATCTTTAAGATGCCCTTGAAACATCGAGGAACTATAATGAATCTTGATGTCGCGCTAATTGCAAGTAACAAATGACTCCTAGTTGGATTCTAAGAACGCACGACGTTTCTTCTTTGCATATGCGATTGATTTCGCCCGTATGCCGAGGACATCGCGAAAGTGGGCCGGTGCAGGTGCATAAGTATGCAATACGCGCGACAAACGTACAAACTCCGAGGCCAATGACATCTTGGCCTAAATTTAGCGCGCTATAGTTCGTCGAAAATAAAGCCGCGGCCAAACTTTGCAAGGGAATGTTTATTAATCGACTCTCTCTCGGCTTCTTTTTCTACGGGGTGTCTTAAACATTTACGAAGACACTTTGCTTAACGCTATATTTACCAGCGTGAAATCTACTATATTTAAATATGTACCTCAAAGCAAGGAAAATTAAGATGCGGAAGACATGATAGATTCGGTAATTTATGTTTTATACGATGGACGAAGAATATTTATTCTACGGCTCTCTCATAAACCCGTAGAATTTTTGGAAAAAATTGTGCACCAGTCATTTTGACTGGTTTGGTAAATCTAGTGTTAACAGTAAAACTGTTAAGACAAAAACTATCGACGTTATATCTACTGAAATTTAGATACACTTAACACTATTTCTACCACGATTTTCTGTATACCTATTTCGACCAAAAGGTGTCTTCTGACACCTTTTCGTTTGAATGCAAATAACTGCCAAAACTGTTGAGATTTCAGATTATCAGTTAAATGTAGATAATTTCAGGAATATATTTATTGATACATTGATGTGTATTTATTAGAAATTATTTAATCAGCTTGCAAATTCAAGCAGCGGTGTACGCTAAAATGTAACGTGGCGGGAAATAAGCGAATATCAATTTGTTTTTTAGTAAACAGTCCATTTCCCATCGGTTACGATTGAATTGATATTTTGGTATAAAATTCCGCAAACTGTGTGATTGTTTCGCAATTTTCTGAAGTGAATTTCTACAGAGAAATGGAAATTGTTTTTTGTTCAATTCAACATGGTCTATATTCCTATAAAGTCTCATTAAAATCGAATCTTCTGAACAGAATGTCTACCATCGTTGTTATTATTACATGTATTGTATTGTATTATCTAATGTTTTTATTATATGTATGATTGCACACTGTATATAATTTTTTTAAACAGATTGATTTGAAATTAGACTTTTGTTATCACATCTAAGTAATACAATTCTTAACGAACATTAAACTACATATGTAAAACCAAGCAGTAGAAACAATTATAAAAAAAGTCAATGTTATTTTCTAAATTCTTAGAAAAAAGTTCATTTGAATTTTTTTTAAATCTTCAAAACAAATTGAGACACCCTATATTGATCAAGTTAAGAAAAAGCATTGTCCGTTTTTCTGTTGTTGTCGTCGGACATCTCGACGAAGTACATTGACGTTGAAAAGAGTTTTACAGTTAACGATCTTGGAAGGGAATAATAGGTGCAGTTAATCCCGTTAATGTCTACCTGCTGTAATGGCATTCTCGTTGCATAACAACAAACAATTGGTAACGTTTACAATTGTAATGAAGCAACAACTATTTTCTTATTGGCATAAGACAAATTCTTATTGGGGCGTTCTATTAAAACGTAAACGTTTGTCGTTGTTTAATACGACGGTGTAATTCCTGTTGGAAAAAATAAGTGTACTGACAGACTTCTAGATGATTCTTGTTGTATTGCTATAAAATTTTGCAAAATACTTAATCAACGTAGAAACAGAATGGGATTAACCTCTTGCCGTACAATAACGAGTGCTACTCGTGACGTGATAAATGGAATTGTCAACTTTGAAGTGCTGCAAAAATTATTTTATCAAAAATATCAGTGTGTCCCGATAAAATAAAATTAATCCTATGATATTTAATATTACGTTAAGTCATTTACTATATCCGAAATTAGGAGCTAGATTATTATTTTAGTAATTATTTAATTCAGAGTTATTGTACGTTTAATAAAAAAAAAAATACATGTAAAATGGGGAAGAAAAAGCAGTTTTGTAAAATGTCCATACTTAATAATGATGTCCACTTAAAGCTTGTCACAAATGCTTTTTATCTTTTCAATAATTGAAATTATTTCTTCTAATCAGTTTCTTCGACTGACTTAAATCTGATTCAAAGTGTTATGGCATATAATTGGTAGGTTTCATTAACCTCTTAGCTTACAACATTATTATACAAATATTTCTATAGCATTAACATTGCGTTAAGTTAGATGAAATATCACAAATCAGAGAACACTTTTAATTTTCGGAATTAATTCTGAGTTATTGCACTCAAAATCACAACAGAAATCGTAAGGCAAAGGGTTAACACATTGAACGCCACAGATATTTCCCTCGTTTTTTCATATCTACTGAAGTAATACTTTTCATATTCAAATCCCATCTTTGAAAAGCAGAAACTTTAAAGACACAAATAGATATATTTTCAGCAGGATTTTATCTTCTGAACGTCCGTATTTAAATATTGAATTTGTTAAAAAATTTGTAAATAATTGCAATTGAAATCCAATAGTGCCGGTCACCGGTGTCCCCCATGGCAGTTAACGTGTTAATGTTTAATAGAAATTTAACAGCATATATGTAATGTGCCTCACCACCCATCAGACTTCAGCATCAGATTTCAGTGAATCCTTGCTACACTGTGTCTTCCCAACTTCAACAGAATATCACTGTTTCAACTACTGTTCCAAATATCCAACGAGGTATTATAATTGTACTGTAAGTGCAGAAAAGGAGCATTTTGAGAATAATTTAGTTTGATCTACATTCAGTCATTTACAATGATAAATCTAGTATTAAAATCGTAAATGACGTTAGACCAGGAGATGTCTCTATCCATCAGGCGAATCGGTGCCAACTACTTGCCAAGTGACTTCTTATTTCTAGGTAAATAGTCATTGAAATTTCAACAACTGCTTATTGTTAGTATCATTTTGGTGATAATTAAATTTCATTTTCTACCTTTACAACAATTTTTTATTCGGCATCTCCTGTAACGGAAGAATTATATAATTTCTTCCAACAAAAAATTGATTTACAGACTTTTAGTCGAATTAACGGTTTATACTATTAGGTGTAACTGTCATTCCTTTGCTAATTATAAAAACTGGTAACCCTGCCCCCTTTCCGAGGCCAAATTACCCGCATTCTATCGCATCACCTGTTTCAACTGCCCAACTTGTCTTTAAATAAGTAATAAACATTTTAAAAAAGGAAGAAAAGGTACAAACTGCACGTCTCTTATTCCCCATACAGGCTAACTTTGGATAAAGGTGTATACAAGCTGCCGGCATCGCATAAAGTACAAAAATTTTTCACCGTGCGTGCACGCAGACCGTCGATCAGTTAATTAGAGAGGCAGGTGTCGTCGAGATGGGCAAGATTCGAGTCGAAAAACGAAAGCTCAAAGGTTTAAAAGAGGAAGAAAAAAATAGCCATATCAGGGAAAATTGAGCGACGAGTAGGGCCGTAGGGAGTAGGGGACGATTCCTGGCCCATTTGAAATGCATTGAATTTTTAAGCGCCCCCTTTGTACCGCTCCTGCGAGATTGGCAACTTCCGGTTCGGCTGAAGTCCTGAGGCGGCCATGAGTTTGGTCAAAGGAGCCACATCGAGGATTTCGAGAGAAGCGAAGGAAAAAGAACGGACAGTTTTACAGATTAATCGTCCGTAGAGTTCGAACTTGTTCGATTTCTCGCTCGCTCTTTTTCTCCTTCTCTTTCGAGCACCAAAGGGAGAGTTTTCGAGCGTCGATATCGAGAATAAATAACTCGAACTTTTATCATGGCAAACCTTTGCCCCGTTATTCGAATCCACGGAGAGTCGATACGATAGAAATTCTCGAAAGTATCGAGTTTCTTACTTATTTATACTCGAGCTGGTGCTCTTTAATTAATATCAGTTATTGCGTATCAATTGGACGTTATTTATCATACTTCGTCACTTTACGTGCCAGTTATTTCAGTCGCGTATCAATAGAGAAGCCTTGAACGGTTTAAAGAAAACGTTTATCCTGGTAACGCAGGTTTTGTCGCTAACTGCTGCTAAAACGAGCAGAATATTTATTGACTTTACAACGGCATTGTTGAACATCGATTTCATTGTGCCGTTTACGCGGATCGAACTTTTCATTGTGCGTTCGAGTAGACGTTCTTTTCTTTAGCACTTTTTCGACTTTAATTCCTATAGTCACTTTACCTGTAATCCATGGTTTTAGTTTGACTCTGAACCACTCAGGCTATGTTGTATTAAATAGAAATTCGGGAAAAACACCCCCCTTATATATCGACAAGGAATTTTGGCCCATACATGTTTAGCCACCATAGACCTTGATTTTTATTTTCTCTTATATTTTATCGACTTCAACATGGATGATTGTGCCCAAAGATATCACACCATGGTGAATTACAAAATTAAAATTTTATTTACAAGAGGAATGTGCATATGTATATAGTAAATAAAACAAAATACATCTATAAATACGTGTAATTCTTGCCACTGAAAATAAAGTATCTTTTTCTGAGACTCCGCTGCAAAAATGTGCCGGGGCTGCTGGTAGCCAATGGTACAAAAACGTGCGGAGCGCTAAGGATTAACCCTTTCTGGTACGATTTAATCGTGAAAAATTGTGGATGGAACAACCATTTAATTTTTATTTAAAAATACATCTTTCCTTTGGTACTTTATATATATTATTAATTACACAATATGGTTAACGAATGTAATTATTATTATATTCCGCAGTACCTTCCCTCACATGACAAGTCTAGTTCGTCATTGTACATTAGGGAAAGCCGATGACTCGGCATTTCTCCGCAAGGGGTTAAAGTTCTTTTTTAAGAGTTCTCCCATCCAATCCACATAACTTCTATAATACCGGTAGATAGAGTAGTCCCATAAATGTTCTCTTTACAATACACTATAAAATAAATGAAAATAATGGCCCGAGTCAAAAAATTAAGTTCTTATTTAATACTGTATGGTCTGATAATATACTAAATAAGTTCTGGTATTATTCTTTTAAGTCTGATTTTAATCTGATAGTTTTGATTTCATTTTACAGTAAATGAACTGATATTTCTTCTTATTCTGATTTGACTCTGCTGCATTTTTGGAAAGTTAATTTAATACTGATTTGGTTGTTTAGATTTTTCAGACTTAAAATTTGTTCTGATTTTGACCTGGAATTAAATACGTCATCAACATATTTACGGTATTACATGTTACTCTTTAAGTATCACTATATATATGTGCTTGTATTTTACATTTCATTTAAATAAATTGCAAAAATTTTCTTAGAATAACTTCTAGAGCCATCATTTTGTTTATTAAAAAATTACAATGACAGATGAAAATGATTATTTGTAAACTTTTTTAACTATTAGAGTTTCTAGTTGTTCTGATAAATTTTAATTAAAAAAATTTAAGATGTTTATAATTTAATGTATACAAAATAACATTAAGCTCTAATAGTTTGAAAAGTTTGCTATTGATCTTTTTTGTCTATCAATGTCATTTGAACCTGCATTTATGAAATAAAAAAATCAGGGCAGAATACGGATTACAGATCTAGAACATAATCAGTATTAAATCTACTTTATTCAAGGTCTGATTTGTTGCGTATTCCGTATACGATAAGAATCTATTGGGTTGGCAACTAAGTTATTGCGGATTTTGTCAATAGATAATTTTAGCGCATTCTTTTGGTTTGTCAACGTGTTGAAAGCACCTAAACTGTACTGTTTTCTGTTTGTTTGGACTTCCACCTTTAATTTAGTAAAAAATTTGTGTCTATTAGTTATTTAGTTTCGTTTTTATTCCAATTTAAAAATGGAAGAACAAGACGGGCTTTTCAGACATATTTTACTGTATTATTTCCGAAAAGGCAAGAACGCATAACAAGCACACAAAAAGTTATGTGCTGTATATGGGAATGAAGCCTTGAAAGAGAGGCAGTGTCAAAATTGGTTTGCCAAATTCCGTTCTGGTGATTTTTCACTGAAAAATACGCAACGATCTGGCCGTCCAGTTAAAGTTGGTCAGACTTATATCAAGGCTATTATCGATTCAGATTGCTATAGCACAACACGTAAAATTGCACAGAAGCTCAATGTAACGCATAAATGCATTCAAAAAAATTAAAACAGCTTGGCTATGTCAAGAAACTCGATTTATGGGTACCTCATCAATTTTCCTTCTCATTTAAAATCCGCAATTACTTAGTTGACAACCCAATATAAGTTCTGATTCAATACTGTTAATCAGAATAATATTAGACCCGAGAAAGACTAAAATTAGAATTAATTTTTTGACTCGGGGGGTGATAATATCATTTTAAGATTTCGTAAATGCAGATGCAACAATGCGACGGTAATTCGCGTGCAATTGTACATTCGTGCGAATTAATCGCTAATAGATAGAGCACGCGTCGGTACATTTATCCTTTGTATCTAATAATCCGTGCACTTGGATATCGCCAAGTGATGCTGCAGCGGAAATGCATTATTCCGGCTAATATGCGCGCAAGAATAAACGATCGATGTTATTTGCGTGGTCGGTCCGATGTTAAATTAATTACTACCCAATAGGCTGTACCAAATGGTACTCATTGCAGCTGGATATTACATTCCATGAAAATCGTTGAATGTTTATTTTTTTTTATGGGTTTAACGCAAAGACGCAGGTGTTTTGAAATTAATTTGATTATGATATTTGATATACCTAGTTATACATGTTTTAGTTAACACTAGATTTATAGATTTTGATACACCTATTTTTCTAAAGTGTACCGATTTGACTTATACAAAAAAATTGAAGTTTTTTGCAAAGAAAATAGTTTCAAATAAATTTAAATGAAAGATTTATTATTAAAAAATTAACTAACTAATATATTGTATATATAGTATTCAAATTTTGAGTGAGCCAAATTGGCTCGGTAAATCTAGTGTTAAAGAAAGAAATTACTCCTTTGTTAAGTTAAAGATCACTGGAAATATTGTGTCTGCTTATGGAGTAATCGTTTGTATTAATGCACAATTTTTAATCACCTTATGATACTTATTGTACCCTTCGATTTTACTAGCATGTATTTTTACGATGTCTGAAAAAAAATATTTTTACGTAAGCATTTTTTTTTTTTTTTTGAGAATACACCATATTAATTTGAGAATCAAACTTGTAATATGATGTATAAGTTAAAATAATTTTCCAGTTGTAATAAAGGATTATCAAAACAATGAAATACTAGAAAAGGCCCTCAATAAGAGACACTTTATATAATACTGTTACGAATGGAACACCCAGTTGGAGTAATGTTATTGTATTACGGGATACATCAATTGTTATAAATATCAGAGGAGAGATTCTATGGCTGAACGTCCACGACATAGGATGCATAGTAATTAGCATCAAGAGTTTTGTGAAAGAGTGTACACTTATTTACGATGTCCAAAAGGGCCTTAGAAGTGAAATTACAATAACAATATAATAATAATATTACACGTAAACAATATTATACTTTTTTAATGTACTGCAATAACAAATCCAGCAAATATTTTGGTAAAAACTTAGTGCCTCATTTTAACCCCGAAAAAGACTCAAATATCGTGCTAGGATCTACGCTATAGTCTGACAACTCCAACATGTGTGGCGTCAGTGGAACTTAAAATTTTCAACTGCTACTTTCCGCCATTTCGTTTTTTGGATTCTAAAAACTACCGCAGATGTAGGAGCGATTGGTTTTTCCGGCTTTAAGAGATCTTAATAAGTGGGGACGAGTGCTTTAATGCGCATATTTTTGGGTGTTTCAATTATCCGTGAGTCGATGGAAAATTTTAGGGCTCAGAAACTAGCAAAGTTCTTATCTATATACGTATTGTAACTCTTTGGATTATAGCGGAGAGAACAGTTCGACAACCGAAAGATGACTAGGAAACATCCCGTTTCCAGATGCGTATTCCTACCATTTCGTTTTTGGAATTTCCAAACCCAATCTCCTAAAGTGAACACTCCACATAGTCTTTTACTTCAGAAAACTGAGTTTGAGGATTCTAAATTCCAAATGGCGGGAATAGGCGGTTGAAAACGAGAGGCCTCGCAGGTCCCTTGCTATCTTTCAGTTGTGGGACTGTAGCTATAGGAGCGATTGACCTCTCCGTCTTTAACACTAGAACGAACAAGCAAGTCAAAATGACTTGTTCACATTTTTTTCCAAAAATTTCTTCAGTTTGTAGGAGAGTCCTAGACTAGAAATTTAAAGTTGATCTCATAAAAAACATATTACTAAACCGATCATATTTTCCATCCCTTGATTCCTCTTCTTCCAATGTTCTTATTTAATATATCGATACTAACTTTCTAATATGTCGTATCCCATAAAATTTGACATTTTCACTTTTTTCGAAAAATGGAATCATAACAACGTTTGTGCAGCTTATGTAAAAAGTTTAGAAGAAGTTTAGAAGTCAAATTGTTTATTTACTATTTTTAAATAAATATTCTAATAGGTCGTATCCCACAAGCGAACTGTGGCGCGTTCTAACATGTATCCCACATTAGTAGGTTAAGTTGGCGCCTAAAATGTGACAGCCACCTTTGATTTTGGAATTCGTATTAAGTTAATTTAACTCAAATATCTCATAAAATGGGTAAAAAGGTAATTATAAATAATTATTTCTCTTAGTTTGTAGTAAATAATTAATTATTTTAAATCACTACGAATGTCAATATTTTATCGAAAATATTAAAATTTAAAATATAGTAATATATGAAACTGTGTTAAAAATAATTATTACTATTAAGTAATAAAATTTATTATTTCTTAAAAATTTCGTACTAATTTCTTTCTCTTTTACTACTGTTTGAATCCTATTCGCAATATGTCGTATCCCACATATGTAGCGTCAATCAATATGTCGTAACCCACGTAATAATTAAAGAATTGATTAAATTTTTTTTCTCACTTCAATCTGTATTACTTGGACATTAAAACAAACATAAAAAAGAAATACCTAATTTATTTAATTTGTGACCGTGAAACGTTTTTATCGTCTCCTGAAAAATTTTCAAAATGTGGGATACGACATATTATAAAGTTGGTATCGATATTTAACTGTAAGAAATTTAACGTCGGTCGTTCTAGTGTTAACACATTAAGCACCGGCTACATTTGCTCGTCTCTGAACAATAAGTAACTCAAAAAAATATTTAATACTTTATACATTTTCGCAAAATTTGTTTTCCCTACTGAAGATTCTAGCATCTTTATAGTTCTTCATATCACTTGAAAGTCTTTGAGGGCGATCATCTTTTGATCTGTGAGGTGTAGGAATATCCATATAAAAAAAATCTCGCATTATCGCGGGACCGGCGCTCATTGTCAGTGTATTAAGAGACTTTAATGAGCGGAGATGGATGCGTTAAAGCCCATATTTTGAGGTATTTTAGTTATTCCAGAGTTGACAGAAAATTTTGGGTCTTATAGAAATGAGTAAAGTTCTTTTCTAGTTACCCGTTTTAACCCTTTGGATGATAATATATAGTATATATATTGAAGAACCTTAAATAAATATATCGAAAAAAACCTAATGAATTCTGTAATATTGTCACAAAAAGTTCGAATAATTTGACTGTTATAAATTCCAAGAATTATTCTAAAGAAACAGCTGCCAGTAATATCAACTTCCTCGAGTAGTGTCGCAATTACGTCCAAACGATTAGATTCAGCGTTAAATACGATTCCAGACTAGAGGATAGATTTTGACGAAACTCCGATGAACTTAATGAGTCAGAGGAGGCTCTCCTTTCCGCTTCCACACGGATTTGCGATTGCCTGGTTCGATGACTCACAGCAGATTATCTAGATGTTTCGTTATCGTTCTAATTTATGCGTATTCGTGTTTTATAGCGGAAAAATGCAAATCCTTCTGGTTAGCATGTTTTGACAGTGTCAGGTAGAAAACGGTGCAATTCAGATGGCAATTAAGATTCACGGTCCATGCGAGTGAACGGCGTGATTTACAAAAATTATATGCAGCAACGGTGATTACGTAACTACTCGAAAAGCGCTCCTATCTCTTTTATACGAAATAAGAATTTTTGTAGCATCGAATTTGCATACTCAATCCGACATATCGTAGCCGCCGTGGACTTCGTTCCGTTATTTTGCTACCGGTTGCCGTGAACGATTTTATTTCTTGTATTAAATGTACCGCATCGAAAATATTAGGATGAAAAAGAATTTTGCACATCCTGCTGAAGATACGCTGTCTTCTATTTTAAGTGATTTTAATTCTCGCGGTAAATTTATCTCAGTGGAAACATTTTTTTAGGTGTATGTTGATTCTTGAAATTCCTTCGTGACTTTACGTCAATTTGATTTACACATATTTTTGCATCGAATCAATTTATATAGGTGTTATGTTTCACAGTATCTTTTTTACTTATGTAATCGATATTTCACAAATATTAGCTGTCAGTAAAGTTTCAGTATTATATTTCATATAATTCGTAAAACAAAATGGCTATAATGAATTCCTATCAAATAATTTGCCTTTTAACCTACATGCCAGATAATGCTTTTAAAATAGCAGAGAATTATTGGATAGAAGATTGAACGATTATTACCAGTACAAAGTAATATTATAAAATATAGTATAATAGAATTTTACCACTACGTATACCGTTGCAATATAAAATTTGCATAAACGATCAAAAATACGTATTAGCTTATCATTCACCTTGAGATTTTACTCTTAAAATGGAATCTTACTTCAGTGCACTAAATTCACCGCACTGCAGACAGGATGAGATTCACTCCCAAAGTCCTTCTTATTCCCATCAAATTACCATGGAATTCGACGGTTTTATCGTCGCACATTAGGAATTTATATTTCACTTAAAGCATCGTCGAGCATTTAGCAGGCCTTCGAATCTCTTTCGTCGGCAGCGGTGCTATTTTTACCATCGTCGTAAAAACTACTGGCCGTGCCAATTACGCAAGTTCGATAAACGTGTTTTTACAGGCAACTACAAAAGTGCCTCTTCGCGGCGTACTTTCGCGCCGTAATCGCCCTGTCACGTAACTACGCCAAAATAGCAGCACGCTGTTAAGTAATGCGACAACAATGCGTGGTGATTTTAAATAAAACGCACCGACCGTGCAGCCAATATACCTGACCATAAGCTCCGCCGCGTTCCGCAAGAACGATCGCTTTCGCGGCAACGCGAGAATTTCCTCTCTCTCTCTCTTTATCTCTTTGTACCTCTCATAGTTTCTTTCTCTCGTTCTCTCTATGTCTCTTGATCTACCTGCTTCTCCCTCTCTATATCTCTCATTCTCTCTTTGTGTGTCATTCTCTATGTAACTCTTTCTCTCTCTCTCTCTGTGTCTCTCAGTCTCTCTCTGTTTCTCACTTTCTCTACAGCTCTTATTCTCTCTGGGTCTCTCATTCTCGATGTAACTCTTTTTCTCTGTATCTCTCAGCTTCTCTGTGTTTCTCACTCTCTACATATCTCTTAGCCCTTTCTGTGTCTCTCAGTTTCTCTGTGTTTCTCACTATCTCAGTAACTCTCACTCTCTCTACATCTCTTATTCTCTCTCTCTGTCTCCCATTGTCTATGTAACTATCTTTCTCTGTATCTCTCAGCCTCTCTGTGTTTCCCACTCTCTCTATATCTCTTATTCTCTCTGAGTCTCTCAGTCTCTCTGGGTCTCGCAGTATCTCGGTATCTCTCACTCTTTTTCTCTCTCTCGTTTATCGTTTTACGCGAAAACAAATCTCTCAAGGGCGAACGTCGAGAGTAACCGTCGAGTTTGTAACGTTGTAGGAGCGAAGGAAGGAGACGTAGGGTGCGCACGTTCCGCAGAGAATCGTCCTTGACCCTGAAGTCGAGCTGCATCCTGGCCCTGTGCATTTCGCGAAGGATATACTCTGCGTCTGCGTACTATCACAATCTTCCTCTATCCTCCTCTTTCTCGACAACCGCCCTACACTTTCCTCACCCTTCGCCACCTCCCTCTCGATCGTCCTTCGGTCTATCCTTCGAGTCTCGCTCCAGTATGTTGGTCGAATTGACTCTCTCTTTCCATCGAAGGCGAGAGTCCCTTGAAAATGTGAAATACTCCGATCCCTTTGTCGCGGATACGTTTCCCTTTTTCCTCCTCTCAGAGCGGACAAACGTGGATCAATTCCGTGTGAACTTCTCCCTCGCCCTTCCGACGTTTCTGTATATTTCTTTGTATCGCGATTCTGTTTTCCTTTTTTCTTTTCCCTTCCCCTTTAAATTGGCCTTTTAAAGCACTCGTAGATACGCCCTTGTATTCCCATTGAAACGACGCACCCTTATAGAAATCCGCGGAATCGTAAGGAGAGAAGGAACTCTGCTGAAAAAAAACTCTGTTGAAAAACGATCGTATCGTCCCGCTTCCACTCATCGGTTTTCCTTTCTCCTCGGTGCATCCCGTTCTCCGTTCGTTCTCTCGGCTCGTGCAGTGCCCTTCTCGAAGGTTCTTGGCCTGCATCGTGATGCAGCGCTGTTTGTGAAATGACACACATCGGCACGTCGAATGTGCACGCGCGTATAGTCTTTCGATCGGTGGTTCTTGAATTTGAAAGCATTGGGAATGCGACCTTTAGTTTCTCATTGAGGAGAATAACATGGTAAATTTGTTTAACATTAGTTTTGCAATTTATAAGCGTACATAGGGATTTAAATCAGTCTCTGTATAGTAGGTAACTGAGGCGTCCTTCATTTTTTTTCCATGTAGAGGTTTCACTGTTGTATGATGTAATAGGCGTATGAATTTTATTGTATAATGATTATTTTATATTGTATAATGATGTAATGGGCGGATGCATTTTATGGTGTAAGATTTGTCTGAAAATTGTATCAGGAGAATATATGTGAGTAAAAATTAATAATTTGATTCCAGAAATGCAAAATTAAATTATTCTCTATTCTACAGGGTTTTTAATGTAGAAGTTTCAATGTTAGAAAAGTGGATAACATACAAATGAATGGTGAGCTGTAAAATTTCTCATGTAACTATAGCAATCCGGAGAATATGCAATAACAATTTCAGTTATAAAGCAGATGAGTAGGATTAAATCTACCTACGTATGGTGAGATAATTAATTCAGTTGTTCTCTGAGTTTCTGCGGTTTTTGATCCGGAGATTACAGTATTATGGAAGTAGAAAAAACATAAACTAAACCTGCAACATATATTGGTCGTTACAATACATAAGGATTGCAATTGGATAATATAAATCTAAAGTTAATTTCATCCTCACAAAACAGGCTACTTTGTATTCCAATGTTATTTCCATATTAGTATTTTAATGCAACTTGTTTATTAGCATTTCAATTACTTGTTAATTCTCAAATCGAACATCCTAGAACTTCACGGAATGAAACGATACACGGGAAACGTTTCAGCCGGTGCAACTTTCGTAAGCCAACGATATTGATCGTAAGTACCTCCAACGATTATAGTTTACTCTGTTAAATATGAAACGGATTCTTACCCGGAATAATAGAGCAACTAATTTCCTAGTCCACCGATCTTCGATCGAAGCTTGGATCCGATGGAAATGAAACGGAATGCAATAATCTTTGGGCAACGACTTAAACGTAATCGCCTTTTCGAGGCTCTTTCGATGCTCCCGCTTCGAAGTTGGTAGCTTCGATGGGTCGAATGATTGCTCTATAAATTACAATTTCCGGTAGAACGGCTCCGGTACAAATTGGTGACCGTAACTCCTCCGCACTCCGAAGGGTCACTTCGCGCCTGCGGTGTGTACCGTCGAATTCTAATTCGTTTCTACCGTCTGTCGGCCCACCGCGGAGTGCTTTTTTCACGGCTGGAACCGTTCCAGAAACCATAGCAATGCGACAGAATCTGCAACCTGTAGATACGAATAACCGTGCAACCGGTGCCCCAATCTTCTTTCACCGAACTCTGCATTATTTACAATCGGCCCTCTTGTACGCCGGACCCTCCTTCCTCTTTTACTTATAATTCTGCTTCTGCCATTCCGCCATTATGGTGCACGTTATTGGTAACTTTTGAGGTTGGTTTCCTCCATGAGTTTCTCATTTTACAGTTCTCTGGAGCTATTTCATTCCCGTTTTCAAGCTAGACGTGGAAAGGGAGATTTAACAAGTTGAAGATTTGTTTTATTGTAAATACTTCTAATTGTTTAGAGAGGATTGACGTAAGAGATATATGTATTGTATGGGATTGTGGCTACATTGCGAAGTTTCTTGATTTTTTAGTTTCAATGTTGCTAAAGAATAATCAGTAGCAGGAAAAATTTTACACAAAAGTTATGTTGAGGCGTAATTGACAACGTGGGCCTTGAGGTTGCGAGAGCAAATTTCTACATTTTTTATTTCATTTTCACAGCCGTGCAGATCTGGTCATCTGACAAACATTTTTGAATATCGAGGGGTGGTACCTGGCTACCAGGTTTGCACGGAAGAATCCTTGCGCTAGATTTATGACGCCTGCCATTAATTTAGCAGGATCTACACCTGGGTCACCCTCGTAGCCCAAGGCCCCCCGTCTGCCTGGGCCTTCGGTGGGTTTTGGCAAAATCAATCCAAACTCTGCATTTTGGTAACCACCCACGAAGCCCAGGCAGACCCAATAACATTTCACCTGGGCCCAACATTCTCCTCCCTATCAAGACACCACTTCATCGTAGGGGTTTCCGACGGAGGAAGGGGTGCTTCGAGAATTGATAAAGGGACAAAAAGCAACCCAAAAGTCAAATTCTCTCCCGCAACACAAGCTCTTAACACAACTCGCGTTCGCTCATATTTTGTTACTTGTTATCTATTTGTTAATCTTTCTTTGTTATTGTTTTCCGTTTGTATACTCGTTTTTTCATGCCAGAATAAACAAACACAAAACCATCATTCGGGAGTGCCAAGTTTATTGTTCCTAGAGAAGATAAGAATTTGGCTCCAACGACTTAACTGTTCGAGGAGTCTGACACTGTTACCTAACCGGAACCACGGCAAAAGGCACACGAGTCAAAAAGTTATTGTCATATCAGGGGAAAGGGATGAATTCCTTTCTTTTTTTAAAATCCGAATAATTTGAATTTCCGTGAAACTCTGGAAATAGGATCATGCTGGAGTAAGAAAAATATGATAGGAAGCTTGAAATTATATTTCAAAATACAAAATCTTATCATCGTCAGAGCAGCTAATTAAATAAGGGTAAAAGAAGGGTATTTCATAGGAAAGTAACCTTGATATTTAACACTAAAGCTACCAAGCCGGTCAAAAGACCGGTTCAAATTTTTTTTTTAAATTATCTACAGCGATGTAGAGTAGCCGTACAGTAAATATTCTAATTCTATCTTATAAAACCTTAACTAGTTAATTAATTATGTTCTTTTTTCCTTTATTTCTCTTTTTCTGCAGTAGTCACTAAGTGTATCTAAATTTAAACCGATACACCATCGGTACTTTAGTGTTAAAATAGCACATTAGAAAATGATCAAAATACTATTATAAATAATAGATCTATCTTGATTTTGAAATATTGGATTGTAAAGAATTTCATGATGTTTAAGAGCTAAATTGTAATATGTGGAAATGTTAAAAAATTTACTTTAAGGAATAATAACTTAGATTTGTCTTATGCTACTCCCGTTATGGCGAATAGGGTTTCCGAAATTCACCAAGCAAGAGAACCTGTACTTTCGAGAATTTTATATTCAAGATTTCAACTCATTCCAACAGCGATTCCGTATGACTTTGGAAATGTATGTTAATGATGATGACTTCTGAAAATTTGAATTACAATTAGGAATTGAACTTGTGATGACTTTCAATTGAACTAGTAATGAATTGTTATGAGTTGCTACAAGAAAACTATGAGAGCAATTCGACTTATAAAAGATTAGTTATGGGTCTTGATGCAAAAAAACATAGTGATTTTAAAGATTTTCGGAAACGGAGTGGGAGTAGGATAACGATGTTTGGGAGTTGAAGGTCAAAATGGCAAGTAAAATTTCGGGCTAGTAACAGTAATTCGGGGATGAGTAAAGAGCGGTGACTGTGTTAGGGAGTTGAAAGGTTAAGATGGTGTAACGGCGAATAATGTGATTCGCTCTTAAAGTCCGTCAGAATAAGAGAACTTACACCTTCGGACTATTTATTGTATATTAGAATAACTCGGCTCGTTCCAAGAATGATTCAGTGTGATGTACGGAAACGAATGATTTGATGGTGAGGACTTGTGAGAGTTTAGAATTAGAATTTAGAGTATGCTTTAGAATTTGAAGATGACTCTCACAATTAGTTGAACTTGGAAATGAACTGAGTACGCGTGAACTAGGAATAGTTGAATTTCTTATGAACACTGAGCTTGGTGAAAACAGACGTAGGACTTTTAAAGGTTTTTGGAAGCGGAGTGGGGGTGGTGATAATGGTGGATGCAAGCCGAAGGTCATAGTAGGAAGTAGGATTTCGGACTTGGACGATAACTCGGGGATAAGTAAGGAATAGTGAGTGTTTTAGAGAGTTGAAAGGTTGGGATGGAAAAATTGGAAATTTAGACTTGAGGTAGTGAGTCAGTGATGGAATGGAATGACGGATGTTTTTACAAAAATTTGTGTTTACAAAAATATTCCCGAAATCTATCTTATGTACCACATTAGATTCCCTCTAATGTTGCTCTCTCGTTAATGTTGATAGGATACTCCCGTTACACTTACTTTTATTTTCCCCCACTTGGACTTTTTATTGCCCAATAGAATTTTAGTTTCGTGGCGCGTTATTTACATACATGAATCCTTCACTCAATTTTCAATTCTGCGCATGCTTATGCGCATAGGGGAAAATAAGTAATGAAAAGTGGGGATAGAGGTAAGTGTCAACGTTAGCGAACGATCCTCGCCCGAGTTGTCAACATTAAAGGGATTCTACTGTAATTGATCGGATGGTCGGTAGATTACAATGGAAAAATAGAATATCTAGACTTAGGCCAATGAATCAAAGATGATTATGGAACAACGGACATTTGTCGAGCCGCACTACACAATATTTATTCTTATATCATAAACGTTAAAGTTATCTTATACATGATGTCCCATTTAAGTTGAGATTGTAAAAAATCTCGAAAACAGGTGATTTAAGAAAAACCAAGCGATGCGTGCCCCTTACTATTGCGGGTGGGGAGTCTAACGGCATTACTGATTTTTCAATGCGTGGGCATCTTCAAGGTCATTTCAAGGTCATCTTGTTTTTTTGTGTCATAAACACCTATTTTTTATTTTGGAATCATATTCTACATAAAAAAATGGATCACTTTTATTTGAAACATTTTGTTGTAGATTTAATATTTCTTAATATATCAGGCGAAACGGCTTTTAAAATTTATGCTGATACCTCATCTGGTAGGCTTACATCTTCAAGTATTATTGGTACCTTGTGAACCACAATGTATCGACATTTCCCTCTATCAAGTGTAATACAGATAAACATACCTATTATGATTGTGTTTACAAACGTATCTAACAGTTTGCTACTAGAACAGGATCAGTTTGTGACTGAATTCTTAGACATAATTCTCGATCACGAGATAGTGTATCGCCAGTTCAGTTTACGTAGTGAGCGAAATGGAATGTTTAACAGTCGCAGTAAAAATCGAAATGATGAAATCGAAAAAGTATACAGTGATCCACCTACTACACCAGACGACATGAAAGTGCGAATTGTAACTGTCTATCGTGATATAACGAGAAGAACTTTATTATCCGTCCACCAGTCTTTTATTAAACGTGTTAATAAGTGTCTGGAAGTTGAGAGGAAAAATTTCGAGCATTTGTTGTGACATCCTTAAAAGAAATAAAAAACATTCCACAAGATAGTAATTTTGTCATATTAATAGAAAAAGAAAACTATCCTTGACATAAATATGAAACGTCAATAGATATATTAAGAAATATTAAATCTATAACAAAATGTTTCAAACAAAAGTGATCCATTTTTTAATGTAGAATATGACTCCGAAATAAAAAATAGGTGTTTATGACACAAAAAAACAAGATGACCTTGAAATGACCTTGAAGACGCCCACGCATTGAAAAATCAGAAATCACCCGTTTTCGAGATTTTTTACAATCTCAACTTAAATGGGCACCCTGTATACTGGTAATGGATGGAAGAGTCGTTATATTACACATCAAAGTTACAAGGGCCTATAGAGGGATAAGTTTTTTTCGACTCGTCACCTAACATCTTTCAAAAACGTCATATCCATGAGCTCAGCAATCCATATTACGTCATTGAGTAAGAATCAATTGTTCGTTCAGAGTCTGATACCATCCTGAGACGTAAAAATGAGTCCAATGTTCGAGCCGTCAAAAGTGAAAAGATAGGAGAGCTTCAACTCGTAAACAGGAAATACATATACGCTTTTCTCCTGGCTTCGTAGGTTAGAAAGACTCTTCGATTCTCTCAAGATTTATTTCGTCATCGTGCCGCCCATTCTCTGTTTCGCCCTCGAAATCTCTCGCATTTCGAGAGAACGAAGCTTTTGTGCCTTCGTTTTCGACGATAAGTTAGACGCGCGTGCGTGAATCGGTGGCGTGCCTTTGGCAATAATGCGTTTATTCCATCCGTCGTCGTTCTTTTCGGTATCTCCCGGATAAGAGATTACTTGCAAAACATTGCCACGACGGCGGCTCTATGATAATATGGAATGTGGTTTGCTCATTCGGTGGATATGAATTCACGATGTCGTTACACGCTGCTTTTAGCAATAATATTTTTTTCAGATGCGCGGGTGTCTCGCGCAATGCCCGAGAGATTACTGATCGGGGAATAAACAGAAGGGAGGGTATTTTGTGTTCGTTGAAACGATACCGGGGATTGACGTTTTCGTGATTATTATTTTCTTGTCATTATTTTATTGATCAGAGTACTTGATTCTACAAGTATACAAATTTGTCAAAATTGCAGGAATTTCTTGGAAAAATTCCTTATATTGCATCTTTTTGAAGCACGATGGAATTCAAAATGTTTCACCTTTGAGATGCGTGAATATGCATGATATTTTTTGTTCTAGCTTGAAAATTTATATTCTATATTGTTGGTAATAAAGATAAACCAACTTTAATCAATTAACACTTTAACCTACGATTACTTTTTTGACTGGGCGTGCAATAACTTAAAATTAATTCCTGAAATCGAAAGTTCTTACTGATTTATGATATTTTATATAACTGGATGAAATATTAATAGTATAGATATTTTTAATTTAACAGTTTTTGGCAGTCTTCAAGCATTTTCTATTCTCTTTCCGCTACCACGAGTGTCACACGTTGTTGTAGACTAAGGAGTTATGCGCTTTAAATGTCTGTGCAATTTGAGCCATTTTATTTTTGGAATTCTTTTCCTTGTCTCAAAATGTTAAAATACTTTGCGTCAAGGGACTTTTATATAGGAGGTTGACGTTTCAGTAATATTTTCTCTAATTATTATTATTACTTTGTTGTTCTATTTGATCATAGAAGTGTAAAAGTGATTGAAATTGCTGCTTTGTAATTTCTCCGATAAATTACTTATAATTCAAAAGATTTCGATTTTATGAGAAACAATTTTTTTAAACCAGCCGTTGACGTTTTGGTACTTAATATTATTAGGTTGTTGATCGAGATATACACATACATAATTTTAGAAATATAATATCTTTCGAAATTGCGGATCTATGTTTTTTTTTAAAAAAAGTTACGGATATTTTTGTGGATGAATTGCAAAGAATTTTAAAAGAAGAGACTATTAACCTTTGATTTCGATTTGACTCGGTAGATTCCCTTATGAGGACATTACCGTGTAATCTCAGCTTTATATAATTAGAAACAGTTTGGTAACGTTTCTTCTTTAGGAAACAGGAAGCGTAGTGCACAAATTAATTACTGTTTAACTTTCCTTTTTATGTTTATTTGAATAATGATCATTGTTTGCTCTCGTTCAGCAAACAAGTCATAATATTGCTCCGAATTGATTGTATATTTGCTCATCAAGCATGCCGAATGCCAGTAATTAATATGACATGAAAATGACTCGCATTTTCTCTCCCCTTCTACATATTTCAATTTTATCTCTTCATATGAATTTAATTCTGCAAAAATCACATTTGTCAATTCTGCGCAGACGTTTCAGTAGTCTATTATTTTGTTCAAAACGTTTCCACGATATTATAGTGCAATATAGTTAACAATTAAAATTTTTGCAGCCGCCTATCCTTCTAACAAGACTCTCAAAACTTTCATCGAACACCTACAGCAATATTTAAGAAAAGTATATTTTTAACACTAGATTTACCAAGCCAGTCAAAATGATTGGCACACAATTTTTTCCAAAAATTCTACGGCTTTATGAGAGAGCCATAGAATAAATATTCGTCGTCCATCGTATAAAACATAAATTACCGAATCTATCATCTTTTCCACGTCTTAATTTGCCTTGCTTTAAGGTACATATTTAACATATTTAAATATAATAGATTTCGCGCTGGTTAATCTAGTATTAATACTTTACCGACCGGAAGCCTATTAATAGGCTTTTCAGACCCAACACCTTTGAACTTTTAACTAATTAATTGGTTACCACTCCAATTAATAAATTATCATTTATCATTGCGCTTGCCTCTGTTAAGGATTCAGTGACGAGAATTTGTAATTTTCGAATAGATATCTGTATCAAGGAAGTATTTGCGACCAAGTGATCGGTCAGAACGGGGTAGGATGTTAAAAAAATACCAGTCGGTAAAGTGTTAAGTCTTAAACCTCTGCATTCCGAGCAGTTTTCCACAGAATTTTCAACAACTCATTTTTACTGTGAGCTGCCATCTATTCCAGGATAATTTATAATAATGAAAAATGAAAAGTCTTGCTTTATCATTTCACACTAATCGTATCAATACTGCAGTATTTACGTACTGTTAGGTACCGTAACAAATTATTTAACCTGTCCTAAAATAAAACTAATATCTTTCTGCAATTAATGCAGAACACCATCAACTTAATACAGGGACCAACGTACCAAATCGTCCTCGCATAATAGTACAAAAATTGCATACACCTATCCCCCGAGTTACGCTGCACTTTTTTCACACAATCTCACTTTTACAGTGTCTTGAAAATAAGCGATTTGAAAAAGAATTACATTAATTTTACTTTAAAACGGAGACTGAATTATTTACATTTTAGGTTGTATTCAATTTACACGTTTTTCTAAAGAATCTACGTATCATCCCTGTATTTAACACTAGAACTACTGGCAGTACCGATTATATTTCAATAAATTAAATAGGTAGTTTATAAAAAGAGGAATACGAAGTGAAAAAGATCATTTATTCAGTAATTTGTATTTTATAAAATCAACGTTGAACATCACCTCTATGACTATCCTATAAAGTTACAGAATTTTTAGAACAAATGGGGAACGAGTCATCTTGAGTTGTTTGTAGTTCTACTGTTAAATCGAAGGATAGATGTACTTTCATTTCATTCAACCAATTCATTTGTCCCACATAGTACAATTACTGTTAAACAAAACCATATGTACATTTTAAAATTATATTTTATTAATACAAAATAATATAAAAACCATAACGACATCTCGGATTTATCAAAGAACGAAGTCATCACCTTATCTCACAATGTCGCCGCTATAGCAACAACGGAGTGCAATCGAGTAAATATAATGAATAAGACAAATTTTCAAAAAACAAAAGATCATAAAATCAATCCAACGAAAGTACGATACGAAAGAGACAGAGGTTTCGCATATCTATCGTGCAACGAGAGTGCAGGCATTAGGGACATTGGACCCTTCGACTTCTCCCTTCGTTGCAGCTCACCATTGCCACTTTGAATCTCGTTCACCTTGAGCTCCGCGTACAGTGGTTCTCATTCTCGATCGTGCGCTTTGTTTTTCCCGCCAAAGGTTGGTCAACAACGAGATTAGGTATTTAGACGTTCGTGTAGATAATATCAGCGAGCACTTAGCATACGTATTACGTAAGACAGTAGTAGCCTAGGTCACGCACACGGTCGGTGTGCCATGAAAGCCAAAACTCCCTGGAACGAGAGGAGATAAACACGGTACTCTTTCTTTCTTCATTTTTTTTTACTTTATCTTTCTTCCTTGGTCTTTCTATCATGTTGTTTCTCCCATGTGGGTTTATCATCGTGGAATGTCGGGATGATAAGTTATATGTATTTATACGAAAATTTCATGGGAAGGAAAGATTAAAAGATGATCATTTCGGGGACGTGCATCACGGTGATACCGAGTGACACTGGACGATTCTCGGTTTCCTCGCGACGGAAACCGATATCTTTAATTCCCACAGTGGAGAAAAAAAAGGAGGTGGCAAAGAAATCGGAGAGGAAGAAAAATGGTAATTAAAACGAGAGCGCACGGCAGGCCTCGGTTCAGGTATCGGCTTTCAGCCGGTCTGAAAACGATACCAACATTCCCTCCTGTTTCTCCTTTTTCTTCCATCTTCTTCGCTCTCCCTTTTTCTCTCTCTTTCCTTCTTTCTCTTTATACCACCCCCGTTCTTTTTCTCAGAGTCCGTCCTTATCCTACAGCGAACACGTGCCAGACTTTTAAATTCGCAGGGTGTCTACAGGAGGGACACGTCGCTCGTGGCTTTCGCAGTTATCCGCTAAGAGAATCGCCTCGAGAATATCGTATTGGAGTTTCCTCCCTGTTTTCCGAGCAGTTTCCCAGTTTCGTGCGGGGCCTCGGAACGAGGCAAATAATTTCCCCAATTGCCACGGTTGAAACGTTTCAATTGCGAAATATATTTTATCGACGTGCCACTTAAGATGTTGTTCTTCTAAATCTTTATTCTGCCCTTTCCATTTTTTTTTCGTGGCGATAAATTTTCGTGATGTTCGATGACACAGGACCGAGTAATTAGTATGTTAATACTGGGTAATTCAAAGTTTTTTTTTAATGTATCTGATAATTAGACTGACTTTGGTTGTTTTTTTTATTGTATTTTGGATTTAATGGCTATGGTTGATTCGTCTAAGGTCCATTATTTTAGATGGGTTGAATGTTAAATGAGAAGTTAGAAACAATTTTTTTAATTCTTCAAAAGTGATGGAGATTTGAAGTTGGCTTCGTTGATTTCCAACGTGTACCAAATTCAATTTTTTTTTTCTTTTAAATAAGAACATTTGCAGTAATTCTAAAGGTCTTTGTATCATTGCCTTTGTATATAAAATCTGCTTTTCTGTAACGCCATTTATGAAAAAATTAATTTTGAGAAATCTACAAGGTATCAACTTTCCGACTTTTTGTATTTTATCGCTGCAGTTACTTACATTTTTGGCGCACAAAAAGATTCTGTAAACACTTCCAAATATAACGTTGTATTCTATTTTCAAGTTCTAAACATTTAAACAATGATCAAAGCTGAAACTATGCCCAAACTATCCGGAATTTTTGTGGATATTTTTCTATTTATCTTGTGAATTACACAGTCCGGAAGAAATCTATTAGCAAGAGGTGATAGAGCAGACATTTTTCTTGGAGAAAATGTAATTGAAATTTACAGCACGAATTTTGTTTTCCACCGAGAAATTAAAATAACTTGTCAGTACACATAGTACTACTAGTGATTCTCATTGCGGCCGTTTCACTCGAAGTAGTATTTTAACTTGTTTTACAAGTACATTTATTGTTTACGAGTTAATTTCTGGAAATAACGCTACGTTAACCCTTTTAGTGCCGAGCGAAGGAATACCGCCGATTTGGCGAATTTGCTAAGGTTTCGGGAAAAGCTCATAAAAGCCAAACTAAAAATGACATTTGCAAAATTCAAAAAGCAGCATATTACGAAATAAAGAAAGAATTCAATAATGCCGATTGTATTTCAATATTTATCGAAAATCATACGAATAACGTAAATCCAAAACATGATGATAAAAATGTGTCTCTTCTACAAACAATATTTGCACATAAGAATAATCATTGTTTAATCAGTTTTATGTAGATCACGTAATACGAAGTATAAATATTACGTTTTCAATTATTTTTAACAAAATAACTAATATCGACCGTTAGAACTACAAGCTAAATCTATATAACAAATAACTACTAACGAATATAACAAAAAGTTCAACCTAAAAACAATCTTGTTAATTCTTTTGCAATTAAATTAGAACGTTTATAACGTTTCAGAAATTGATTTTCAAATAAAGTTTTCGCGCAATTCAAATAGTAATATGTTATCAGATGCATAACGGTATATCGTCGTTGGCTCTGTTACATACGGCCCTGAGTCTAAGAAATTTAGACTCTCCAACTCGGGGCCGGAAATCTACCACTTGTGCAGCCGGACCCCTCGATCAGTCCCGAAGTCGCTCTGTTTGCTTAGAATAATTACGTTAGGAAATAGGAACTCGAACAGGCGAATGACCTCTTAACAGTAAGACACCTTTTCTATTACATCGCTCGAGAAATTCTTGGAAATAGAAGCACCCCACCACTTTTTCGACCTATAAAAGATCGACTGCAGTTCATGTCATGGGCTTAGTTCACTGTAAGATCGTCACGTTGTTACACCGATTAAACTACGCGTATAGATCTAATCGTTAGACGAAACTTAGAGTTCTCGCTACGATATAACCATATAGAATACGCGTAAAGTCCGCGATATC
The DNA here is from genome assembly GCA_910591515.1 of Cerceris rybyensis. Taxonomy (NCBI): domain Eukaryota; kingdom Metazoa; phylum Arthropoda; class Insecta; order Hymenoptera; family Crabronidae; genus Cerceris; species Cerceris rybyensis. Next base: position 15,163,933 of record OU342795.1, read on the forward strand.
TATTAGGCATTTCTGTTCTAATACCCCGCATTTCCTCAGTGCGTTAAAATAGAGAGTAGTGCAACTAGGTGCGTGCGAACACATTACACGACTCCACGTAACACCTTTGTACCACACACATACAGTACACTTTAACTGTAACCAGCCATTTATACGAAAATATAACTTGTTCGAGTTTTGATCATTTCGGGTTTAAATCCTTTACGACTACCTATTAGAAATCTCCAGCCTGCGATCCCACAGCAATACATCTTTACCGCTCGAGGTGTATTGCAACAATTATAAAGTTACGTCAGCCTTACTAACATTCCTGTAGCACCTCGTGTTAATCGCACGAGCTAGTCTACAAGTGTTCCAACCTCCCGTAGCACCTCGTGTTAATCGCACGAGCTAGTCTACAAGTGTTCCAACCTCCCGTAGCACCTCGTGTTAATCGCACGAGCTAGTCTACAAGTGTTCCAACCTCCCGTGGCATCCAGTGGTAACCATACACTGGAAAGTCCACAAGTGATTCACTTCCTACGGCTATCTCGTGTCTCCTATACACGAGATTGCTCGGTACTAACAACTTCTAAAAACCAACATCCAAACGAACACTCTACCTTATTCTTTTACCTCGGCCACTCGCAACGCTCCTGGCCCTGGCACGTAACAGCTCTAACAGGTTTAAACAAAATATTATATTTTTAGCATTTGCTCACATAAATAAGCAATATTGTTCAATTGCATTTACAGTATTAAGTTTAACTATAAGCGCAGCGAGAGTAGTTATTTCCACTTCACTAACCGATGAGGACAACAACTACCGCGTGTTATCAAAACAAATTCAGCGGTCCTCGGCGATGGCACTCTGCAGGTGGTCTTCTCGTTGGTCCTCTAACAATGACAAGTCGGTTCAATGTTCGCCTCGGTCTCGTTCGTCCTCTAACAATAATAAGCCGTTTCGATATTCGCCTCGCTATCAGTTTGCCCTCGACCGCCGACGAGTAATCAGCGTTTTGCTATCGGGTCCAAGCATTTTCACCTATTAGTGCGTGTATTATACTTTCGAAGACGGGATTTTGAATTGCCAATACCTCTCTTCTTGTGGGCTACTTGGTAATTCATCCCCCTAGTGGTATCATCCCTTAGTTGGCGGCCTTACTACTCTCAGCCACCAAGGCATTTTCACCGTTGCCATTGTATTTCTACTTTCAGCTACTAAAGCAAAGGATCGACACGTTTCTGAGGTATATATAATTTTTACTAAGATTTTAGTAGGTTTGTTTTAAGTGCGATTACACATTACGGTTTTAATGGAATACGACAGCAAAGGGTTAATGAAGAGTACTGGCAGAGAAATAAAGTATTTCTTTTGGTACAGAAGATGTTATATGTAACTCTAATAGTATTTTTTGATGCTGAATTGAGATATGTAATCTGTTTGGCTTTATCATATAGGGTTTTACTTGTGAGAAGCAGTTTTATATTTAGTACCTTGTAAAATGTTGAAATAGAGAATGCAGTTAGATAATATTACTTGTTTAATTGTAATAATTTGTTTATTGTACTGTTATTTCCATAAAGTGACTCATAAGCAATAAATTTACTGTTAAAATAAACTGCGTTTAAAACCACAGGCAGAACCTTGCATCTTGAGGAGTTATTTTATCTAATTTCTCAGCCGGAAACAAAATTTATGTAGCAAATTTTAATTATAGTTTCCTCAAGAAAAGTCTCTGCTCTATGGCCTCTTGTGAGATTGTCCACTGGATATATAATTTCTAACACAGATAGGAAAATATTCACAAAGATAAAGATGTTTTCAAGAATCAGCATAAATGTTCTTTGTGTAAAAAAATTGTGTAGATCAGTGTTATGAACTCGTACCTCTTAGATTTTAGTTTATTTGATGCTGCCGATATCAAAGTTTAAGTAATAGATCAATTTTTATTTCGGAGCATTGAATTGTGTATAAAGTTTTTGACCTTTTGGCGTCATACTATGGTAATTCACCTGTAACTTTTTTGTACTGTATTTTATATGAATTCTAATTTAAATCTGGTAGTCTAGAGTACAAGATTCTACTCTGATACCTATTTTAGAGTAATAGATTTACTTGCCTTTCCATTGTAATTAATAGTCGCTTTGTCAAAGATTTATAGCTTTGACTGAGTTTTAAGCCGTCCAGGTTACGGTATTTGTATTGAGTTAGAGAAATGGTATAGGTACTAGAAGCGAAGGAATAGGGTTCAGACTTGGATTCGACATTTGGTAAACCATGGATTTAACCCTGTAATTTCCTTGGGACACATTGCGATTCGTGACAGTAATTGCAATTTATGTTTTGTTAATTTCTCCCGAATCTAAGATATTTTGGGCATTGTAAGGATTTAATAAGTAGCACTATTGTACTCCAAAGTTTAGAGTAATACCCTAAAGAAAAGTGCGTTATTTTTGCACTATAAGTTCACTGTAAATAATAAAATTAATAATTAGTAATTAAATTACTAAAGCCATGAATGCGTTCCGTTCAATCATACTTTTTACGGAGTGTACATTGTAGGAAATTATCTTCCTTTCCGCATTGTATCATGTTTCGAGACAGTTTCCTTCGTTGCAAAAAGGAGCACGTTTCAGAGAATTTTCCTCGAATTTTCGTACAAGCCGATCGACTTTCGTTGCACAGAACGATCGGTTTAACTCCTTGCCTTACAATACCGAGTCACACTCGGTTGCGGAAAATGGTACGAAAGCACTTGGGATTCCAAAAATTGCCGAGTAGAGAAATCCAAACCCATTCAAGTACATTGAACCTGTTTCGCGTTGTCAGCTTTGCTAGAATGTATACAGCGTGGCTGGAAGGAATTCGAAAATTGTTATTTTAATACATTAAGCGCCGGCTACATTTGCTCGTCCCTGAACAATAAATAGCTGAAGAAAATATTTGATACTTAATTTTCACAAAATTTTTTCCCCTGACTGAATGATTCTAGCATCTTTGTAGTTCTTCATATCGTAAGTCTCTGACAATGAGAGTGACCATTTTTTAATCTGTGAGGTGTAGGAATATCCATATAAAAAAACAAAAAATACCGCATTAAGGTAGTTGTCTCATGATTCGAAGTAAACAAGAAGTTGTTCAAACTTGAACTACTTATATATAAATAGATATGTAATACATATGATAGTGAAAGTTGATGACCATTCACCATGTTATACGCTAAATAATTGCAATTAAAAATGATACTTTTGTACACACTGCATTGGAAAAGCGTGGGAAAGTAGTATATATTAATTTTTATTGTAGCGAAAATAAACAACGTTGAAACGAAAAACTACAGTGTAATAGAATAATATATTCTGAATCATTTAGAAGAAAAAAACATGCTGTTACCAGTTAGTTTTTCATAAATATGGAAAAATAAAGTCTTCGTTTCATAATTATTAGTAGAGGAGGGGATATTACTATAGATACCATATGACAGTATACATATGTACAGGTTAAACAGATAACCTGATAACCAGTGTACGTGTGTACATATACGGAATAAGCACAATGTGTGTTTCAATAACGTAGCATAATTAAAGTGCAGATTTAAAAATTTTTTTCAAGTTGCATTATGATTAATTTTGGATTTTAGTTTTATTTTAATATCAAAAACTCTAAAATGAAATATTTTATATTTTGGAACAACTTCCTAATACATTCCGTAGAAAATACTAATTTTATTTCTATGGGGGGATGAACCCAATCTAGCGACGGTACCTGCGTGGAGCAACTACCTTAACGCGAGACCGGTGCTCAATGTGTTAACAACATAGTAAAAAACCGTCGTATAAAAATATCCATAATATTACGAATTATTATGAGTAACGAAATTGTCTCCCCTATAATTGGTATCGATTACTTATCGATTAGAGCGATAGAAACGATATGCAAATGTTGATAATAATATGTCAAAGAGAGTTGTCAGTGAACTGTGTGATTGGACCTTTATTGCTTTATTGTAACAGTATATTAAATTACTAACCCTTTTGCGTCTAATAGGCTATATATGTCCCATAGAAAAATAAAAAAATTCGAGGGGGAAGCGCGTCTATTACAAATGCGCGAGTTTGTGTCCGAGTCGAGCCACAAAAATTTGTATAAATCAAAAAGTCAACGTGAACGGATTACGTAAGTAGAATTATATCATTCTTTTTGCAATTATAAATTATTGTAGAGCAAAGAGTTTATTCAATTATTTGGCAATTTTCTAATCAAGAAATTTTAACAATTATTCTAAAAATAGTATAAGGTTTTTCGTGCAATGATATACATCCCTGATAATCAAGGGGCAAACAATGCTCGAAGAAACCCATCAAACAAAATGTCAACGTTCATTTTATCCGCCTCATTTCCATGGTTAGTTTCCGTGCGATTACCGATCGTCGCACAATAATCCATCGTTCCATGTAGACTTTCCGTCGAGCAATTCCCAAGGCGGCAAATTAAAATACCAATCAAGGTAGTACGGCTTCGAGAACCGAGCGGCGAGAAGTTACCACGGAACGGAGTGCAAATACGGCAAAGGGTTGGATGCACCGCGAAATGCTGCTCATAAAACTTTTCCCCGTCTGAACTTTTAACTGGTAAATGAAGAGTGACACGGAAGGATTTCGATTCGTGTTAGCCCAGGCGATCCGCGAGTTTTACCCCCATTTCGTACAAGTACTCGACGTAATTGCAAACTAGAACCGACTCGTCCGCGGAGAAGTATGATTCTTCGCGTGCTTCCGCAATAATTCGATTATGTAATCCAAACGAGGGATCGGCCGAGGTATAACCGAACCAAGGAAGCGAGAGAAAGGGATTGAGAATGGCCGTGAGAGGAACAGAGACAAGATGAAAGAAAAAGTATCCTTAAACAGTCTCATCATGAGTTATTTCTCTCCGTGATTCAGGCTTTGATCTCTTCGTGTACCAGGCTTCAACCTCTTCGTGTTCGAGGTTTCAACTTCTATGTATTCGAGGCTTCGACCTCTTCTCGTATGAGCTATCACTCGCATTCGAGGCTTCGATCTCGTCACGTTCAAGGCTTCAACCACTTCATACTTAAGGTTTCAACTTTTTCGTAATTCAGATTTCAATCGCTTTGCAATTTAAGCTTCAACCTCTTCGCATTCGAGGCTTCAACTGTCTTACGATTGAAACTTCAACCTTTTCATGTTCGAGGTTTCAACTTCTACGTGTTCGAGGCTTCAACCTCTTGGCGTAAAAGGTATCAATCGCCTTCGAGTCATCAACCACTTCCTATTTTAAATCCCAACCCTTTTCGTAATTTAACCTTCAATCACTTTGCAATTTAAGCTTCAACCCCTCTTCGCATTCGAGGCTTTAATTATCTTATGATTGAAACTTCAACCTCTTCATGTTCGAGGTTTTAACTGCTACGTGTTCGAGGCTTCAACCTCTTGGCGTACAAGGTATCAATCGCCTTCGAGGCTTCAACCACTTCCTATTTTAAATCCCAACCCTTTTCGTAATTTAGCTTTCAATCACTTTGCAATTTAAGCTTCAACCTCTTCGCATTCGAGGCTTTAACCGTCTTACGATTCAGGCTTCAACCACTTCACCCAACCATCTCACTCGCGCGTCGCTCAACTCCATCGTGCTACCAAGCAGAGTGCTAAAACACGGAGGTGAGTGATTACCGTGATTACGGGAGGATCACCACACCACCGGCGGAAGAAAAGACACGTGGAAGGGAGACGATGACGATAATGACGACGATAATGACGGTTCTCCTCGCTCCGAGCTTCCTTCGAACTGGAATTCCCATTAACGATTTTTTTCGCCAAACCGCCCTTCCGACCTGCCTCTCTCGTTGTAGCATTGAAGACAGCACAAACGGGGGATGCGAGCGGTTTTTATGCGTGCGCGGATATTCGCGCGTGTGCGTACTTGGCCGGTTTCTCGTGTGGCACTTTGCCATTTGCGCCACATTACCAGTGAATTTAATTTTAAATACCTTGGCGCCTCGCGTTCGAGAACGCGCGAGATCGTCGAGAATTCCACTCGGAATCGTCGGACGAATTGATCTTCGATAATTAGCGAACGGCGTGTCGTCGGTCGCGTTGCACTTTTCATTAGGCGCGACGTGTTCTCTCGTTTGCGAATTTTTGGTGGAACACTAATGAATACATCATAAAGACGGACGATGACGGATCGCTCGAAAGGACGAATTTGCAAACTAATTTGCGGAATCCACATTGAATCTTGAGTCAGAATAAGTTAACATTTTTCAAAGGTTCTTGAAAATTTTAATGATGCAGTTTCTTCAACTTTGCAAACTGCTTTTGTTCCAATTTTTATTCTGCGACATTGTACTTCTTTGTTCAGTGTTTTTAAATGTAAAGCGTTAATTTCCGATGTTTTTTGTAGTAAAGTTTTAAACGAACAGTTTTGTACTAAAGAAGAGGATCTTGTTCGCTATAATTTATTACGTAAAGGATATGGTGCACGTGTTGGCGTGTACACTTTAATTTTGTTTTATACTTCGGCAGATCTTGGGTGCGAATAATTTCGATTACACGAAATCGTGTTGCTTCAGAGAGAGTTTTTTTTACAGTTTTTTTGTCAAGTTTTATGAAGAGATATTTTTGTAAAGAGACAACCGGCACAGTATTGTTTATAATATTTCGAGCGAGTTTTACAATACAGAAGCGACTGCAATTAACGAGAATACAGGCAATTTTTCTAGTTAATTGCTTTCGCGTTCAAATGATATTGAAATTCTTCCGATGCCTTTGTTACAGAAATATTTGACGAAATTTATTTGTCAGGTATTGAATATTCCAAAATTTCATATTATAAAACGTATCGTCTAGACTTTTAAAAGTCACACAAGTAATTTCACGTATTCGTATTGGCACGCGATTAATTATAGAAAATCTAATATAAAAGAAATCGAAAGGTGTTACTTTTTAAGATTTCTACATTCTTTGTTTTGTCATGGAAATTTTTCAATTTGCGATATCCGCGTTTGATTGGTTTATCGAAATAATTAATTGGTATACTGTGTTCTTTTGTTTCTCGCAATATGATGGTATACACCATGCTGGTACCCCGTGAGTAATTTAACAATTTGAGAAATTTTCTGCTATTTCACAAGGTTATTTCGAGAAATCTACGAGAGTCAGTTTACTGTAGACACTTTCAAATTACGAAACCAATAAAATCGCGACCCATTATAATTATCTTCGCAATAGTGTCCCTTCTATTTAGAAATTAGGGTACCGAGGTACTAATGTACCAGGGTACCAGCATCTTTTGACATCTTCAAAGTCTATTTTTGAGAAATCTACGAAACTAATGGGCACTTGTATAATCCACCTAAACTAAAGAACTTTTCATGCTTCGAGACTACTGAAACCGCGACTTCTTTTAATTACTTACGTAAGTATACTTTCTGTATTACCTAACAACTGAATGCACAATGTTTTCGAAGCTCTTATAAAATCTACACAAAATAATCGTACTACAAAAATCGGACAATATTATAAATCTCTCTATTCGACGAAATTTATAAAATTGAGTTCTTTTAAAATTACATATTGTTACCAACTATAAAGTTTAACGATTCAGAATAAATACTTTCTAAAATCTCAGAGAATCTATTTTGATAAAATTAGAAATATTTATTTTATTACAAAATTCTCCACACTAGAGTGCTGATAAAACTGTGGTCTAATAAAATTACATAATGATACTCTTTGAATAGCAATTGGGTACCAATATAGTCTGATATCTCGCAAAACCTAATTTCCAGAAAACCACAAAGTAAACTGTGCCGTAAGTTCCATACCCCGCAACTAACAAAACGACGATCTTTCATAATTACATAACACTAAACACAATAGGATACTTTTATATGGAATTTTTTACTCAAACGACCTCCACTCTCTGTCAATGCTTTTTATACATCTTATGAATCATTCCTTGCAACAGCAGTCAATAGGTTTTTATACTTTTAATATATTCAAAGTATCAGGGCGAAAATTCAAGGATTCCGATGCAACATTACTCTCTAAATGGCTATTTCCCAAATTTTTTTCATTGTGCAATACTTTTTCAGTTGTAAAAGTTTTGCGGAACACTACAGTCAATTTGGATTCTTAGTTACAATAAATGACAACACAGATGCATTAAATGTACAAATTAAATATTTATTCCAGTTTTCTGGTTTATATCTGTGTTTAGTAGGTACATTAAAGCAGGCAACGATTAATTTGCGGAACGCCAATGTACCGCGAAACACAGTTTAATATATGTCCCTTTCAATGGTGTAATTAACATTAATAAATAATTCATTAGCGTTAGATCTACGGAAGCCGTAGAATTAGTGAATTCCTAATTTTAAAAAGTTCACAAACTTACAGAGAATCCATCTGTACACTATAACACACAAATTATTTAACGGTCCATCATCTTTGTCAATTGATGTATATTTTTTCTAAAATATTTAGTTAATATATTTTAAACTAACTCTCTAAACAGGACAAGAAGTATGAAGGAGAGGGAGGGGAACTTAAAAAGAAATGGTTGAAGCCGGGAAGGAATAGAAAATTTAAGGGAAAACGGTGAAGATGTAGTGAAAAGGCTGAAAAGAAGGGATGTGGAGATACAATTGCAAATACAAAGCAACAAGATTGACAGAACCAGATATAACAGAAGATACAAATATATCAAGACATGCGGAAGGGCAGAGTACTTAAGCAAAGTGGGGAAAGGGGAAAGACAGAACCTAATTGCTCAAGTAAGATGTGGAAATACAGAAAGATGAAACAGATATTGGCAAAAGACGCGGAGAGGGGATGGGACCTGTTCGGGGACAGGACCGGTCGCTAGAGCACATAATAAGGGACTGTAGGGAAGCCGAGGGACAGATAAGGATAGAGGACGTAGCAAGTGAAAGAGCAGACGAGAGGTTAATACATTGGCTGGAAAAACTGAAAATGAAAAGGCTAGAGGCGTACAAAAAATAGCAATAAGAAAAGTGCAATAGACTAGTATGTAGAAGATATGAATAAACAGAATCAATGTGATAAGATAGCATTATAGAAAAACCAGCAAATGTAAGTCAAGTCCAAAATTTCTTGGCTGTGAGCTGAAATAAAGATTATTATTAATTAACTAAATCTCTAAACAGTTACCAGTCATTTAGCATTCTAATTAATAAAGGTGTTTTCACGATCAAGTTGTTGTAAAAAGGAATGATTGATGATTGAAGTAGTATGCAGAGATAAGTTGTCGAGCTACCACAAACTAAACAAGGGCAAACGGATTGGGCCTAACCCTTCACCTTATCTAATTTAGTTTACCGTATTAATTTAATTCTAGGAATATACCGTAATATACCGAAAACCTAAAACCGAATATACCGTATTAATTTAATTCTAGGAATGCATATTTTCAAGTTGAAATTCTATTTTTAAAGTGTATTACTATCCTTTTTTAATCTGATTTCCCTTATGACATTAAAGCCTACTTTTATTCCATTAATAAACATTAATCCTTATTATCCCGAGCCGATTACTAGGTCAATGCAGTGTCTGAGCAGTCACTCTTTATCGCTGTATTTCATTTCGTTTAAATGCTTCACCTTGGCAACTTCTGTCGCGCGCTAAACTTCATAAAATTCAATGAAAAGTGCGTGTGATCAATGTAAGAGAACTAATTTGATTAACACTATTTCTACCATGATTTTCTGTACACCTATTTCGACCAAAATGTGTCTTTTGACACCTTTACGTTTGAATTCAAATAATTGCCAAAACTGTTGAGATTTCAAACTATCAGTTAAATGTAGATAATTTGAGGAATATATTTATTGATACATTGATGTGTATTTATTGGAGATTATTTAATCAGCTTGCAAATTCTAACAGCGGTGTGCAGCTAGTTGTAAAGTCACTGCAACGGTGTACGCTAAAATGTAACGTGGTGGGAAATAAGCGAATATCAATTTGTTTTTTAGTAAACAGTCCATTTTCTATCGGTTACGATTGAATTGATATTTTGGTATAAAATTCCGCAAACTGTGTGATTGTTTCGCAATTTTCTGAAGTGAATTTCTACAGAGAAATGGAAATTGTTTTTTGTTCAATTCAACATGGTCTATATTCCTATAAAGTCTCATTAAAATCGAATCTTCTGAACAGAATGTCTACCATCGTTGTTATTATTACATGTATTGTATTGTATTATCTAATGTTTTTATTATATGTATGATTGCACACTGTATATCATTTTTTTAAACAGATTGATTTGAAATTAGACTTTTGTTATCACATCTAAGTAATACAATTCTTAACGAACATTAAACTACATATGTAAAACCAAGCAGTAGAAACAATTATAAAAAAGTCAATGTTATTTTCTAAATTCTTAGAAAAAAGTTCATTTGAATTTTTTTTAAATCTTCAAAACAAATTGAGACACCCTATATTGATCAAGTTAAGAAAAAGCATTGTCCGTTTTTCTGTTGTCGTCGGACATCTCGACGAAGTACATTGACGTTGAAAAGAATTTTACAGTTAACGATCTTGGAAGGGAATAATAGGTGCAGTTAATCCCGTTAATGTCTACCTGCTGTAATGGCATTCTCGTTGCATAACAACAAACAATTGGTAACGTTTACAATTGTAATGAAGCAACAACTATTTTCTTATTGGCATAAGACAAATTCTTATTGGGGCGTTCTATTAAAACGTAAACGTTTGTCGTTGTTTAATACGACGGTGTAATTGCTGTTGGAAAAAATAAGTGTACTGACAGACTTCTAGATGATTATTGTTGTATTGCTATAAAATTTTGCAAAATACTTAATCAGTATTTATTGGAGATTATTTAATCAGCTTGCAAATTCTAGCAGCGGTGTACAGTTAGTTGTAAAGTCACTGCAGCGGTATACGCTAAAATGTAACATGGCGGGAAATAAGCGAATGTCAAAGTTATGCCGCAACTCCTGTATTTTCCATTACAACTGAAATCGGGATTCTCTAATCTGATTATAATTGATATGATGGTGCAAAATAGTGTTGATATTTATGTATAAAATGGTTTAAAATTAGGCACTGTCATGAAATCCTTAAAGTGTCAAAAGACTTCATGCTAGAAATAAGTATACCATACGCAAATTTTTAGCTCTTAGCGCTCCGTAGGTTCCGCTGCGGAGCCCTGCGAAGATAATTATTATCTTTTTCCATGTTGCTAACCATAAAAAAGGTAAAAAAATGGTTTGTTCGTAACACTACAGAGACTGAGCACGTTTTAATTACAGATAATAATTACCAACACCGACGATTCCGCAACATTTTAAGCGTGATTATGCTAAATACATTTGATTCCGCAGTGGAGTCTACGGAGCGCTAAGGGTTAGATCTACGATGTCCTGGTGGAAAATAATATCGCTGAATTAATTTAACAAACATTGTCTGAAAAGTCAACAAATTAATTGTGGAGAAATTATTCAATTTAGAGAATAATTTTAAGTTAAAACTTGGAAGGTGTCTTTTGAGACCTCTTGGTAGAAATAGTGTTAAGAGGTAACTTACAATCTTTGCATAGTATAAGTGTACCTGTTGGACATAACGAAAGATGAGCGAGAAAATGTCCATGAGAGAGAAAGATGAGGAGAAGAAAGGATGTAACGAAGGTTCCACAGAGACAATGGAACTCGGGGAGTGCACATTTCCACGCTGACTGGTTTCCCGTAATTTTCGGAGAGCCGGAGTTATATCGACGGTTTGGACGGTGATTGGAGATCGGTTTGTGGGCTACCAGGGGCGACAGAGATGGCAGAGGGGCACGACACTGCGGGGCGGTGGTCACATGCGAAATAGGAGGATAACAACGCCACGTTAATTATGCGTTAACAGCCTCCAATTAGAGACCGCATCGAGCATGCCCAGCCTCTCCCTCCTTCCCTCCTTGTCTCTCCCTGCCACTCTCTCTCTGTCTCTCTCTAACTGTCTTGCTCTATCTGTCTAGCTTTCTCGCTTCCCCTTTTGCAAATCATTCTCTCCAGCGAGTCTTTCGATCTCATTGTGTTTCATGTATACTGACATATAGGCAATCATTGCACTTACTCATGCAAGCTTATATATTTTCATGAAGGTGTGCTGTACAGGTAGCTGATGGAAATGGCGGTGGTGTTTTGATTCGGAAAATAACACCTATCTGAATTGTAGAGCTATGGTAGATACGTACAGTAGAACTCCTATAAGTTCGAATACTTTAAGCTCGATTTCTCCTACTTCTACTTCCCCTACTCCTTGCCATCTGTCTACATAGTGTGATATCCCTTCTACGACTAGTAAGAAGCGCGCGCGAGAGAGAGAGACAGCTATTTCTGTCTTACTCAGAATTGAGTGCAGAGGGTATCCTATAAGTTCTAATTTTCAGAATTCTGGGTACCGTAGCTTCGAACTTATAGGAGTTCTACTGTAAATGGTTAAGACATTGATGTATAATATTCAATAAGAGTGTTGTCACCTGTGAGAGAGCTTTCTTAACACTAGATCTACCAAGGGGGTCAAAATGACTTGTACTGAATTTTCTAAAAATATTGCTGAAATTTGTACGGCAGGACCATGCTTAATTTTCTATATCTACCCCGTAAAACATGAGAGATTAAATAAATTTATTTTTTTGCGCATTTCATTCTCTTCCTTTTAAAGTATTTATATAGTATCATTAAATATACTGAATTAATAGACGGTAGTTCTAGTGTTAAATCATTGAATATATCACAGCCTCGGTAATTTGGCATCTGTGTAAAAATGGCAGATTCTATATGAATAGGAGTTAACTCGTTGGCTTCCCTGCAGGTCACCGGTGACCGGTGCTATTGAATTCAATGATATTTCGCATGACTTTTCAATTATAATAATTACGAATTTTCTAAATCATTCACTATTTCAATACTGATTTTCAAAATATAAAATCCTGCTGGATATACATCTATTTGTGTCTTTAGTGTTTCTGATTTACAAAGATGAGATTTTAGTAGAAAAAATATCACTTCAGTAGAAATGGTAAAACAAGTCAAATGTTAGTGGCATTCAACAAATTAATTGTGAGATAAAAAATAATAAGAAATGTTAACAGTTGAGCGAGTTTTAATAGAAGTGGATTTTCTAGGAATGGAGGTAGAAGCAGAGACTTTTAATTAATAGGCACGTGTTCAATCTTTCGTCACCTATGGGTCATTTTTCTTAAATTGTTCATTAATATTTGATAGTCTCGGTGGTTTGGAACCAAAATGAAGCACTAATTTCACGCCGAGAAGTTAATAGCAATGAGATCTGAAATAAAAAAGGTTGTAAACAATTGAGCTAAAAAGGAGCTATGGTGGATGTGGAATTAGAGGGTAGGACTCCCAATTAGTGGACCTCAGTTAAAAGTATTCAACACCACTAGAAAATTTTTTAAATTTATTCTTTAATATATGACAACCTCGGTGATTAGTAACCCATCTAAAATAAAATAATAATCTAAAATGGTAAGTTCATGGCAAAATGTTTATATTAATTAAATTAAAAATAAAAACAGCAATAAACAATTGAACAACAAGAAACTTTGGCAGATATAGATTTGGAGGGTGGGACTTCTCACTCAGTCAAAATTATTAATTACCCCTGGGAAGTTCTTCTTAAATTATTTCTTAACACATAACGTACCAGCAGTTTGCACATATCTAATCTTACCATAAGGGGTAAAATTTTGTACTTAAGATATCTTATTACCTCCATTTTCTATTCTCCATACTTCCTAGTATACACAAACTTCAAACATAAATTAAATATAAATTTATTCAAACCTCACAAAATCAAACTGTTCTCCAAAAGAAAGATGTACCGCACCCTTAATACAAACCACTTTTAAAAATTCTCAAATACTCTTTGTTCCTCCCTCGTCCATCCCACAAGGCCAAGATAATATCATCACCCGTCTAAAATCCAACAAAAATGCATTTCTCAAGCCTTCCGTTAAAAGATTCTTCATAAACGAAAAGTGAAAGTAATAAATTCCGCATCGGCATCTCGAGAAGGGCATAGTCCCAGGGACGACCGACAGGTGTGCTCCATGTATCTTTATTACGCGAAGAAATATAGTGCATAATCTATCACGAGGCTACGTTGGAACACCATAAAAATAGCCGCGTGAAAAGTATTTCGAGTAACATCGACGAGGGCCATACAATACTTCTCGCGAGCGATTCGTGTCTGCGTCTGCTCAGTATGATTAATGCACACCCCCGTTCCTCGAGGTTCCTTACTTTAGATCCGAGGAAGCACGCCTCGTTTTTTGTCCATTGAATATTAGCTGCCCTCCGAGCGATTCGTCCGAGCCCCGATTAATTTTAATTGTCGACAAATCCTCCGTTAGGCCGGCCTTGGCCCACGGGAGAAGGGATGTTGATAAATGAACGGGGGTGAGAAGGAACTGACGGGGGAGGAAAAGGGGGAAGGATAGGGATAGAGAGAGAGAGGTGCGAGCTTAAGGCAGAATAAGGATTGATGGATCGCTCGAGAGGAGTCGGTCGTTCTTGAAAGAGGGATTAATAACCTATTCGCGTCTTCGCTGTTGACTTTGACTTTTCGATATAAATGATTTTTATTAAAGACGTAATTTGCAGCTCGAAGTTCTTGGATTTTGTGCTTCCAACTTTCTGGTTGTGATAGTATTAAGGGAAGAAAAGGAATTTAGCAATGGAATTATGGATAATTAATCTCTCGGAGAAGGAATTTAGTAGAGCTAGCAATAATTCATTGTATCTTGAATTGTGTCTACTTAAATACCCGAGTCGAAATATTGAACCTTATTTGAACCTTTTACTACCCAACATTTAGGAATTAGAAGTGCAAAAATAGGTCTAAATTCAATGTAAAATAAGATCCTATTTAGTGCTTAATAATGGCACAAATTTCCCTTTATGTCATCTTAACCCTTTGCACTCGTATGTCACACTGGAGCTGACAATACTAATTTACTGCTCAAAATGGATTTTGAAGACAGTCAGGATAATGACAGTGAATTTGAATTCACTAGTATAGATGTGCGAGATGACAATATAGGTAAAATATAAAACTCCACACATTTTAGTACCTCATCAGGAAAAAAACATAACGATTGTATGGTCTGTTCTAACAGAAAAGTTAAGGGCGAAAGGAAAACAACTGTTTATTTCTGCGAAACATGCGAAAGACATCCTTTTCTGCACGTTGGAAATTGTTTTAAAAAGTACCACACTGTAAAATATTCCAAAAATGAAAACACTTTATAATAGTAATAAATGAAATAAATGTAATACGTTGAATTCTACCACTGTAATTTATTTTAATTCATTCAGCTAAAATTAAATACAAGTTAGCAGCAAACGAGCTTGAAAATAAATCGAATGCAAAGGGTTAAGGCGCAAAATAGGACGTCAATTTCAACCTCCGTTGAGGGTTTATATCCTATCCAGTTTTTAATGTTATTATAGGATATGTAACTGTATACATCAACACTATGTATTCAATTATACAAGAATTTAATTGTAATCATGTTTTTGTTGCGAAAGGTAATCATCACTCATTTAATACTTCTAAATTTTTGATTAATTGTCATGAAACTAACCATTTTAAGGCTATTCCTGTAGATACCATCATTAGGAATTGTATATATGTATAGGTATATGAATTTTGACTGTCAAATGTATGTTTCATTACCTATTAATAAAAAAGAGCCTGGAATAAATAAAAAATGACTGTTTTTGAAGGATTTATCCACTAGTTACATTTATGTATGTGTACATTCCTTATTAATTAATTATTAAAAAAAATTAAAGTTCTTTATGCGATATTAAATATATATTGAATACAACAATTATTATTTAACCTAGGAGGAGTAACAGGTCCAATTCAGGGGATAAAGGTTTTGGTGATAGCTAAATAAGAGTATCTTAGTATTTTACTGAGAAGGAGTTACAGGCTTAAATTAGGAGTTTTAGTATTGTAAAGTATCATATTAGGTTCAAATAGGAGTAAATACCACGAAAATAGGTTCAACATTTCGACTCGGGTATCTATAGAGTCGTATTCGGTATTTTAATGTAATCGAGCAAGTTTCTTAGGTTTGTGTATAAACAATGGGGTTGTAGTGCTGAAGCTAAAAATTAGCTGGGTGAAAAAGAATGGCAAGTAACTTCATTATAAAATACTTTAAACTATGAAAAAAACAAGATTTATTAATCATTAATTCTAACGCTCTCTCAGAAACTTGACCAATCTCGTCTTTCAAGGTTTACTCTCAACTGACTCTCCAAAGTCATACTTTTCTGCACACTCAACGCTTTTCTTATCACCCATTCTTCTTTCTCAGACCATACATTATCAGTTGAAACTGAAAAGTGTAAAAGATAAAATTTACGAAAATAGCATAGTTATCAACACGAAATCTATCGAAGCCATTAAATTGATTAGTCTATACTTTCTCATAAATATTTGTTAATTTTATAAAGGAGCCATGCCATAGATATTTAACTTATATATTATTCCATAATCGCTAAATTAATTAACTGATCATCTTTTTCACTACTTAATCCCTCATTCTTCAAAGTACTAATTCAGTGTATTTAATATATCAGATTTAAGTATTATTATTATTATTTAATTATAGTAGATCTAATAGTTAATACAGGAGTTATCGAATTTAATAAAATCTCTTATAATCCTTAAACGATCGTGCTTCCAATTTTGTGAAGATATTCAAGATTAAAAAATCAGTGGAAGTAAAAGTAAAGTACTTCCGAATACACAAATATATATATATATCATTTTAACAGCGACAGTTTCACTTTGCAAAAATAATGATATTATAGAAATACTGATGCCATTCAACGTGTTAATTCCAGTACATATCACAAAAAATATCAATGAGTCACTGGCGCAGCCTTGGTAGATTGATAAATAAGCCCCATAGAAATATCGCATCTTCCAGAGCTTTATTGAAAAAAAAGTACGTCAATAACGTGACATTTACCAGGCTGAATCAGATGTAGATAGGTTCGCGTGTGTGTCTGGGCAGGATTTCAAGGTGGAGGTCGCGCGAGCGCCCCCGTCTCGGTTCCGGACTGGTTCCGGACCCTCTTCTAGTGAGTTCGATCGACCTCGCTTCCATTTCCATCCGGAAGTGAGGGCGCGATGAAGGGAAATCGAACATTCTAGAGCTACGGTTCGTTATCCCATAGGTACAACGACGTAAATTTACTCGTGCGCTGGGGTTCGGGAATTTCAATTTCTCGACTTCCGAAAAAAATTTTGAAAGAATTACACGCACCGAAATTACATGGGTCCAAGTGAATTTCAATTATGCGGACGATGCAACGTTACGCTATTACGAGCGTACCATTCGAAGAGTTTAGTGTAATAAATATAATCTACGACGATGAAGTTTAACGCAACGTTTTACGCCTGGAAGGGAGCGTAAAATAGAATAATACGGGTGAGGATAAGGGAAAAAGAAAGGTGGCACGTACCGTGCGATGGAAGATGGGTGGGTTGGTGTAAAAATTTATGTGCCAGGAAAATGAAGAAAGTGTATCTCGCGGAGGTAATGAATTTTTGACTCGTGCAAGCAGAAAATGATGTATGGTAATTCTTTTTCGAATTAATTTCTCGGATTTTTGAGAGGGGCTTTTTCTGAGCGGAAATTAAATTTGATTTTGGCTGACGTTAGGCATTTGTGGTATTTAATTTAAGATAATAAGTGAAGGTCGAAGGTGTATGTGTTTTATTAGAGTATTGAAGTGAATATAAGGAGATGTAAAATATTTATTTATAGATAAGTAGAACAGTTATTGTGGGAACAATACTTCGGTGGAAAATATATGTTATTATGCAGACAGTTTATAGTAAGTTCGCGATAATTAATTTAGAAATTTCTGCGAACGCTAATTAAAACTTATTTTCCTTTATTAATTTTCTGCAGCAACCTAAGTAGTTTTATACGCGAAGCGCGGAAATATTTCATACTTTATACGCAACCCAAGTAACCTTTACACCTCAATTTTAACTTTTATTTATAATTTTCGTTAATATTTAATCAAACAAGTACTTTCATACTAACTTCCAACCTTTTTTTTCTTCCGTTAAAACTCACTAAATAGTTGACTATTATTCCTCCAAAAATAAAACCTAAACATACTCCTCATCAATAATCACAGAAAAAACTATTTCAAGAAGGTACCCATTTAACACTGACCTTCCATTCGTCAGTGGTTAATAAATCCCTCAATTCGAATATATCCTCGGATAAACCCGAATCAATTTTCAGCGCGCAAACTGACGTCACGATGTGCAAAGCACACTTTAATATTATCTCAAAGTACACATCGTTCGTGAGTAACTTTAAATATTTAAAACGTCCGTAATCTTACATTTGGCCGAGCAACGTCTTTCGTTATTTTACCGGTCGCGTTTCGTAACACATCGTGTCGAGGTGTGTTGATAATCACGAGCATCCTTCTGCAAGCGTTGCCCACCTCTTTCGTACGTGATTCTATCGACGTTTTCAGAAGCAACGAGTTTGCGTGCCGTGGAAAAGGTGTTACCGCGTACCTTCATCCGGACAGATTAACGAGTTCCTCTTCGGCAACTATTATGACTTGTAAGATCACAGATTACACTACCGGCGCAACTTATGTTCATCGCTTGTTTTTACACGCTTCTCTCAGTAAATTAACCGGAAAGCGACTCGGACGTTAATCAAAGTACAGAGTACGTTAGAAGTAATCGATACGGTTCGTAGGTATTACTCTGCAACTATGAATCACTTCGGTGATATCGCTACTAGAAGAGAAACCACAATTTGATGCTTTTGCTACTATAAGGGAGATCTTATAATATCTTATAATTCCGCTACTATAAATGAGACTTCAATTTTAGAGCTTTGGCTACTGTCAGTGACGTTTCACTATGGTGCGTTCGCTACTATAAATGAAACGTCATTGTGGAGTTTTCGCTACTATAAAAGAGAATTCACTGTGAATCTTTCACTACTACAAAAGTGAATTCACTGCGGAGCTTTCTCTACTATAAGTAATATTTCACTGTGGAGCTTTTTCTGCTATAAAAGGGAATTCACTGCGGAACTTTCGCTACTATAAAGGAGACTTCACTGTGGAGCTGTGGCTACTGTAAGTGATGTTTCACTGTGGATGGTTCGCTACTATAAGTGAAACGTCATTGCGGTGTTTTCGCTACTATAAAAGGGAATTCACTGTAGAGCTTGGTCTACTGTAAGAGACGTTTCACTGTGGATCGTTTGCTACTATAAATGAAACTTCACTGCGGAGCTTTCTCTGCTATAAAAGGGAATTCACTACGGAATTTTCGCTACTATGAAAGATAATTCCCTGCGGAGCTTTCGCTACTATAAGTGACACTTCACTGCGAAGCTTTCTCTACTAAAAGTAACACTTCACTTGCGAAGCTTTCGTTACTATAACAGGCAATTAACGGCGGAGTTTCCGCTACTATAAATGAGACTTCACTGTGGAGCTGTGGCTACTGTAAGTCACGTTTCACTGTGTATCGTTCGCTACTATAAATGAAACTTCACTGCGGAGCTTTCTCTGCTATAAAAGGGAATTCATTACGGAATTTTCGCTACTATGAAAGACAATTCCCTGCGGAGCTTTCGCTACTATAAGTGTCACTTCGCTGCAGAGCTTTCTCTACTGTAAGTGACACTTCACTGTGGAGCTTACACTACTATAAGTGAGACTTCACTGCTGACCTTTCGCTACTATAAGAGAGGTCCCAGTTAGAACAATTCCATCGGTGCTTTCGCAACTCTAAGAGAGAGAGCTCGGTTTGGAATTTTTGCTCTTATAAGTAAGACTTCAGTTCAACACTTCTGCTACTATAAGTCACGTTTCCCTGTGAAACTTGCGGTAGTATAAGACAGACCTCAGTGAGAATCACCCGATCGGCTGCTTTTCTGTTATCAACATCAATTTTTATCTGCCTATGTGCAAAGTACACTGCAAATCCAAGTGTGTTAAAAGTGGGTTATTTAAATGCACCAAAATGTGGAAGCACACTTCATTAACACGTCTAAACGTGTAAATGCAATTATGTGCATTAAAATAAAACACTTGAAGAAATTAACGTGAAGTTTTAACACATCTAATGCGTTATTTTACACGTTTTATCCAAGTAAATTAATAATGCATTTTTTTTTGTATGTTAAATTTAAACACACTTCACTTTTATGCACAAAAGTGTATTAAAATTACACATTTCGTTAGAATTATACGTTTTTATGTGTTAGCCGTTTCTTTTTGATGTATTTACTGACCAGATATTTATCAGTTATTATTACCACTTAAAAGAGTAGAAAAACAATAACTGTAATTTTTGCATTATTGGTTCGCATCATTTGACACGTTAACCAATCATTCTCATCTATAATATATCGAAATATTCTTGAATGTGGTAGGTTGCATAATACCGGAGTTCCTGCACTCCTTTAAAATATTGAACAATTATAATAATATTTAATATAATTTTATTCAATTCTGTGAATATGTAATCGATTTAACTATAAATATGTAAGAAGGTAGATGAAATGAGTGAGCGAGAAAGTGAATGAATGACAGAGAGAACGAGATGATGACGTGAGAAACAAAAGACAGGGCAGAAGAAACAAAACAGTTGCAAAACAGCAGTGAAGAACGAAACGTGAAAGCGAAAAGACGCCATAACTGTTACTGCTTATTTTTATTAGTTTCTAAGTGTGTGTTATAGTTATTGTTGGTTTTATGTATCTTTTAAATAAATGTTAGTTAATAGCAAGAAGACTGTGGGCACCCTCAGAAAAGCAATTTCCTTACATATATATATGTAGGATTGGAATATTTGAAGACGCGGCGGTAACATTTGTAAATAGAGTCGTGATTGAGCAGTGGTGTGAAGAAGTCGATTTCGTGTCCGAGTTGATCTGATTTGTATTGTATTTATTGTTCTAATCGTTTAATCGTTTTGTTCTAATAAAATATTCTTCTCACATATATATTTATATTTTAAAATAACCCATTTATGTATTTTAAAAATAACGCACCTACATGCTGAAAAATAATACACATGTACTGTGTTAAATAATAACACACCGGGAAACGTCTAAAAAGTGACTACAAGGAAATAATACGTTTATGTGTTTTAAAATAACACACTTGGATTTGCTGTGTATATCTTAGAAATTTAATAGATTCCAAATTCTCCGCGCTTCCTGGTTTCATTGTTTCTCTGCGACTTTTTCTCCAGTAGTTCCTAACTTCGTGCAGAACGTAGAGTGATTTTTTTTTACGTCGCGTCACGAAAATAATTTACAAGCTTACCGTGCTGGGATTTTCGTGGGTTTTTATTTGGCTGCATGGGACGCAGGATGCGCAAAGGGAATACAGTTGAAACATTGATACGCTCGAGGGCCACTTTACCGGCTAAACAGTATTTTAATATTAAACATGAAATTCTTGGGAAATTCAACGACTCGCAGGAACAAATAATTGCAGGCGTGTGTACAACGTTGAACGTGCCTGTCGCGATGAAATATTCAACAAAATGTCCCCGTTTCGATGCGAATCTGCAAATTGAAAATATATAATCTCCCGGGTATGAATGTATATGAGCGTAACTTCGGATGGTCGCGAGGCTGAAAATTTCGTTTGTTGTTACTCGTGGGACGTTGAGAAATGGTAAATCGTAATTGGTATTCCGTGAGCTTTGGAAAATATCTTCTAGACAGAATTCTATACGAAAAATGTACATTATTACATTATATATTTCCGAGTCGAAAATTTCAGCCCAGAAACCTCCTAAATTACCAAATAACTTGGGATATTTAGGCTGAATATGCAAAAATATGTTACATATAAAAGAATGCAAATTTTAATTCCACAATCGCCTTAAACTTGTTCATTTTTGCCAGTTTTGCCCAGCTTAGGATCAATTTAGGCTTCATACAGCCCAAAATAATCCTCAGCATTCTTATTTAGAAAATTAATCTAAGCCGAATATTAAGCCATACATTCTGTAATGAGGAGTTTTAGAATTGGATTGGAATAGGAGTGATTTTAGGAGATTTAGAATTCATATGGAATATAATGATAATTTAATTCCTACTTGCTCCTGAAAGCCCTATTTTTAGAATATGAGTCGACAGACTTGGAACTTCTGAAATATTTGTAGGGGATGTCAGTTTAAATTGATATAAAAATTTTACCTGACCAGTCCATATAACTCCTAAAAATCATATTTACAGGACTTTGAGGCGCGTAGACACACTAGTTGAGAATTTTGAGGTTCAAAATGCTAATGAGAAATCAAAAGAATCTAGGATTTGAAGTTTCTTTTTAGGCTGGACTTTTCGACTCGGGTTACCTATAATATATAATAATTCTATAATAACTATAACTATTAACTATAACAAATAACTATTACTTATATATTGTATATAGTAACTCATATATTTCAATTTCTCACTCCGAAAAAATGACTATAGTAGGTCTAAATCTAATATGGGGATATATAATTTAGTTATGATGCATTTCGAAAGTGGCTCACAAGATCATTTGGGTTTGGCCACCCCTGATTTACAGCGACGTGTGTCAACGTCCCGGATGAAACATTTTCCTCGAACATCTGCATGAATTTTTAGTTGCACGAAACTACGATGCATAAAGTCCCTTCTTTTG
The DNA here is from genome assembly GCA_910591515.1 of Cerceris rybyensis. Taxonomy (NCBI): domain Eukaryota; kingdom Metazoa; phylum Arthropoda; class Insecta; order Hymenoptera; family Crabronidae; genus Cerceris; species Cerceris rybyensis. The sequence goes on from OU342795.1 coordinate 15,186,702, forward strand.
ATAGAAATTTCTGGAAGGAGTTCTTTCAGAAAGGATCTCAACTTATTGGAAAACCTTTTTACTTTAACAGGTTTTAAAACAAAACTTTTAGCTTCATTGCTCATTAAATTAACAGAAACTTCAATGAATTTATGAAGATAAAAATTTCGATCTTCCCAACCTTCTGAACATTGTTTTCTTTTAATTGATACCCAATCTCATCAAAATTTATCTAAGAGCGACTCACAGAGTATAATTTGCACAAGAAATTTCCATAACGAAACAAAATACCCAAATGCAACACCAATCTCAGAAGATGTCATTCCATGCCCAAAATAATCTCAAATTCCAGAATGAAATCTCGCATAAATTCCAGAATCGTAAGCCCTTCACAGTAACACACAATAATTCCTATCTGTCGAACACTCCAACTACAATTTTCCGTTAATTAACACCTAACTTCATCAAACTCATCCAACTAATCGACATTAGCAGAGATCCCTCTGCAGTCGATGTTCTTAAGTTCCTCTTCCCCTCAAACTTCATTTTCTCAAAGAAGACACATTGTAGTCACACAATTTTTCTTTCTATAATCGTCTACGGTAATTCCCCTTCACCGACGTTTATATTACACCGTGGCAGAAGCGAAAGAGTTTTAGCGGCGTTATCGCGTCGTCGCTAATTCCTCGGCTGTTCTTATCACCTCTCGGCGAGTCCCTCGGCGTGGAGGGGTGGATAGAGGGTGAGCCTAGTAATCCATACTCTCTGCGAACGTTTCGTTCGCTCGATACCGGGGTACATACACCGTTCTCGACGATATGGGAGAATACGCGCATCTGGCCTACGTGCCTTCGAATTAACGCTTTGCGGATTTTCTGAATATCTGGAGATAATCATATAGAATAAAAGGCATCTGTAGTTAAACAATTACGGAACATTTTCTTCCTAGTCGATTCTCAATTCTTCATTAGTAGTAGAATTACTAACAATAAGCCAATCAAAATGATTGTTTTTTTTTTTATTTTTAACCACTTGACATACATTAACGTCTGGGAGAAGTCATTCGTTTCGTGTGCCATGGTAGACTTTGACGGCTCCGAGACGTCAGGAACTGTTTCGGTGGACGACGTACGATACATTATTATTTTGTTTAATTATTCTGCTTGTACATCAATAGAAATACTAATTTCTTATTTTATAATATTACTTGATTATTGTCCATTCAACGTGATTACACGTTACATAGCAATGGAAATTGCAAAATAAAATTTTTTAAGTTTGCACATAAAATAATGCAAATTTTTTAATGTTTTTAAGTTTGCACATAACTGTTCAGTTGGGCAAAATTACATAGTATTTTTCGGAGGCGTCGAATTTTATTTTATTTGTATGTTAAGGGGTTAATAATATTTGTTAAGCTTGTAGGGAAGCCGTAGCGTAGATACTTGTAGATACTCCACGTCTATCACATAGAGAGCACCAATTTGGGAAATTTGTAATCTTTTCACTCCTCGATTCTTCTTCTTTTAAAGTATTTATTTCATATATTGATATATATTGGAAATGGGTGTTTAAATAATTCAATATACTTTATAATTAAAATTAACTTTTATTGTAAGGCTTGGAAGAAACGTCTTTATATAGCTTTGGTTTAGAATGAACTAACTGAACTGCACGAACTGAACTGAACTGTGGATGCCCAAAAGACGAGCTCGGGCCCACTTGGTAATATAAACTGTTTATGTTACTCTCCCCTACACTGCAGAGAGAGTCTCCTGTTTGGAATAGGAATTCCTAGAACGTAGAGTTGTTTTTGAACTCATTGATTATTACTTTGTTAAGAATAATCCAACAATATACCTATAATCGATTTCACGCTGAGAGTTTTTGTGTTAATACTAGTACTGTCGGCGTGAAATCTACTATATATCAATATATTAAGCATGTTTTTTGAAAAAAGAGGTATTGAGAGGTGGAAAAGATGATCGATTCGGTAATCTGTATTTTATAAAATCCACGAAGAATATTTGTTCCACGAGTGTTATATAAACTTCGAAATTTTTTTGCATAAATTGGCAACCAGTCATTTTGACTTGCTTGGTAGTTTTAGTGTTAATCCTTTATAGTCCGAATTTTGTATGGTATCTGAAGATCAATTTCACGATAGCGCAATGAGAAAATGATAGAAATACAATTTTAAATGATGGATTAAACTTGATTTTTAAACATTGAATTGTAAAGAATTTCATGATTTTCATGAGCTTAGTATCATTTGGAGTAAAAAAGACACAAGTGGTTAACCAGATAAGAACAATTTTCTGCGTAGTCGATGCTCGGTTCTTTATTGATACTAGAAATACTTAGACAATCGAAATGATTAATGTTTCATTTTTGATAAAAATATTCTAAGCTTGTAGGAAAGCCGTAGAATAGATACTCCACATTTATCTCACCGAGCATAAATTAGCAAATCATTAATCTTTCACCCCTCAATTGTGCCTTTGTCAAAGTATTTACTTAATATATTGATATGAAATAGATTTAACGATGGTCGTTTTAATTTTAATCTTCTAGAGTGTGCATTTTTTGTGATATCTGTTGAAGATCAGTTTCACTATAGTGGTATTAGAAAATGATAAAAATAAAATTTTAAATGGTTAACCTTGATTTGTAAACATTAACCCGTGTCATTTACTTTGTGATTGCCTCCACAATAATTCAAAATTAAATTAGTAAAATAAACATTGATCAGTGATTCTTGACATCGTATAATTTAACGTAATATTAAAATTATAGAAATAATTTGATCGTGTCGCATCTCACTGATATGTTCAATTTAATAGGTTTTGTAAGACTTGAAAATTTCCTTTCCAATTTATCGCATCACGAGTATCACTCGTTATAGTACGGCAAGGGGTTAAATTGTAAAGAGTTTCGTGATTTTCACGAGCTACATTACATTTGGTAAAGTTACAAATTTGACTTTGAAGAATAGAAGCTTAGATGTGTTTTGCCTTACTTCAAAGTCACAGATATCCATACAGGATTAAGGATATTTCAAAACATCTTGGTTATAATATATGTACATATTACTTTGCCAATCCCGAGTCGAAGAATTGATTTTCTGTTGGTTCTCTCGATTTTTTACACTTGAAGAAAATCAAAAGAGAATTATAATCTGTATGATCTGACCATTAAACTCTATATTATTTTGATTATCTGTTGGTACTCTGTGGATGCGGATATTTCCGTTGTCACACTTGAAGAGAATCAAAAGAGTATTATAAAAAGATTTTCTAGGTTCTCCTTTGATCCTCTTTCATTGTATTTTAGATGGAATTTTTTATTATTCATTAATTATTAATATTACTTAATTTTTTAAAAAGTAAATTGAGTGACAACTACGAAAAAATTAATTTCACGGAAACTTTATTGTTATAACATTTTAGTTACATTAGTAATATTTATGCGGTTTATAAATTGAAGTAAAATTTATTACTCCAGTTCACTATTTCCAAAGGCTCTTCTAAAATGTTTCCCTCGTACTCTTCAGGTTCTGATACTCCTGAAAAGTATAGATATTTGTATTGTAGAATAACTGCATCATTTTCACAATTTACACGTGATAGTCAAATTTTTTGACGTGTAACTAATAGAAAAATAATATTATACAATGTTTTATTAATTTCCACTGGAGCTTGTACTGGAGCATGTGATGCCATTGGTTCGATAATTTGTTTCGAAGAACTATCTGATGCTACCAAAAATTTAGCGTTTAATGTCTGAACTTCAAGAGTCAGATATGGTACTTGAAAGCAAAATTAATATACCTTTTGAATTTTTGCTACCACTTGTTCCCTCAAAACGTTGGATCATCTATAATATAATGTAATATTCGAATTGTGTAGTATATCGTATTATAAGTTATTCAATAGAAAGTGATTTTGACTTCATATAAATTGTTAACTTCAATGAAACAGCAGTAAAGTTTCATCAATAAAAAATAAACAAGAAGTATACTTACGACTGATAGCCATGACTTTTGCTTGAAATTTTTCTTGTTTTCCCGAAACATTATGCCATGACAAGGTAGTTATAGAATGAATTGTTCTATCTTTTAGTGGTATTGCACTTAATGATATAATATTCGAAGATTTACTCTGAATCCACCAAATAAGTGCCCACTTTTTTTTACGACCAGATGGATTTTTAGGTTTTGGCGGCATTTTTCACTTTATTCTAAAGCTATTGTTGACACTAAATAGTTTATTCTTTAGTAATTTCTACACTTGATAACAATCCAATATTATTGTCAATTGTCACTCTTAAATTTCATATAATTCACATCATTTACTGGACTGCCTGATTTTTCGCGAACGTCGTCATGTTACGACACGCCGCGACGCTCAGTACTTTTTTTCTCCTTTAAATCGCGAGGGCAATTGTTCGCCGTTGCTAGCGAATGTAGGATCGCTGCAATTGGCTGTTTTACGCTATAATCGGCCGTTTTACGCTTACGAAATTAAATTAATTTTTTACTCTAATAATAAATATATATTATATATTATATATTTATATATTATATATTTGAATTTATCAAAATAATAATACTAATTTAATATACTTAAATTTAAAAATTAAGATTGATACAATGATAAATTAACGGAAAAAATCAATTGGTAATAAAGAATTTTGGGTCTAATCGTATTAAATTAATATATTTTAATTCAGAATTGAAATTTGGAAAAAGCATAAATTAACAGAAATAATTATTTACAGAATTCATACCTTCCCTTTTTCACTAATTCTCTTCTAATCACAAGATCCAAAATGGGATCTATTGTTTCCATGATATTCTCAATTAAATATTAAATTAATTTCTACCTTTCCAAAGAATTTAATAATAATATTATCTATTATAATTATATATTATTATAATATATAGTTATAAATATTATAATTATTATAATTTAATAATAATATTATTATTTAGTCTATATGTTCACCTGTACCTACGAAAATTACTGGACTCTGTGTTGCTGCAACACTAAAAAAGTTACGTATCTTTGAAAAATACTGTAGGAAATAATTAAATTATTAAATTACAATTCGATGTCTAATTAATAAAAATTTGTATATTTATTTTCCGAAAGTAAAAGAGAATCAAGAGAGAATTACAACGACTAATAGAGAAGTAAGGAGAATAATAGAAATATGAAGAAAATGTAAGGGAATCATAAATGATGATTTCAGGGTCCGAGATAATCAACAGAAATTCATAACTTCGACTCGGGATATTTTGCGAACATAAAAGAGAATCAAAAGAGAATTATAATGGCTAATAGAGAACTAAGGAGAATAAAAGAAATATGAAGAAAATGTAAGAGAATCATAAATGATGATTTCAGGGTCCGAGAGAATCAACAGAAATTCAAAATTTCGACTCGGGATAGTACGAACAGCGAGGAAGGAAATGCTTCAAAATATATTTCTACTTTATAAACCTTTTAATATCAGATAAAATAAGGGACACGATCGATGCAAAAACAAACGCATTAAAATGTGCTCTTTGACTCCCGAAATACAAATTGCTCGAGCGTGTAAGACGTTTGAACAGTTAACTCAATGCTGTCGAGAATGTGAAATTTTTCATTGCATCCTTTGATACGCTGAAAATGCAGAGAAAATCGAGCGACCCGTAAAGTGAATGCTATGAGAAATGACTGGGGCCTTGTACGAGCAATGGTAAAGGATGATCGAATATCGGGAGAAATTGCGAATATCGAGTGCAGCATTGAAAAATTCGTACAAGCCCGTATGGAAAGAATGAAAAGTGTCGAACCATCATTGCATTTTCTTTCCTTCCTCGTTCCGGTATTATTTCTCTTCTCACCATTGTCTTATCAGTCTTCCTTCACGATGCTGAGAATAGACGTGGAATTTCGTTTTCAACAGGGACATTTCCTCCACATACTTTTTTTAAATTCCTTTTTTAAAAACTGTCGTGAAAAGCTGTGTTAGGTAAGGAAGTAACTTTAACCCCTTCGGACCCTGTGCACATTGCAATGTATAATACATAATACTTTTCGCGCTGTATTGTATTACGTAAAAGTTTAAATTTAGTTTCAACACCTAAAGAATTTTATTTTTTTTATACAAATATTTCTCAGGATCTCCTTAATGTTACAAATTTTGCGTAAGGACCATATGTACAAATTATAAGTAAATAAGTAAATATTTTTGTAAACAGTATGTTGTTGCTTTCATTCACATGAATTAAGTTAATTTTAGTATTAAAATAATTTTTTCTTAAAACAGTCGACGTTACATCTATTATATTTCAATATACTGAATATTTACTTTGAATAAAAGAGAATCAAGAGGTGAAAAAGACGATCGATAATGCAATTTAGATTTTATAAATAGAAAGTCGGATATTTATTGCTTAGTGCGCCTAGCAATTTTTGGAGATTTGGAGAAATTTGGGAACCGATTATTTTGATTACCTTCATAGTTTTGGTAATAAAGTCTCGGAATGATGATCCGTGGGAAATTTGTCATAAATTATTATTCATTATATTATAATGCCAGTGATTTGGAACCTACCTAAAACGATAAGCCGAAAAATAAAGAGAGAAAAGAGAAAATTTAATAAATCCTTCAAATTAAATAATAAAATAATTAAACAAGTGTAATAGTATAATTTTCTAGGACGTTCAGTATTTTTAACATTTTTTACTAACATTCAATATTAGGAGGCTATGATGGACATGTACTTCGAGGATGGGTCTCGCAATTAGTGGGTTTGAGGTCAAGTCCCTCTAACCTCTGGTAGACTCTCGCGGTATATCTACCGCCAAAAACAAGGTGCTTCCAATTTCGCAATACATATACCATTTCCCATTTTACAATGAACCAAGGACCAAAAGGATTAACCCTACGGAAACCACCCTAATTTTCAATTCTGACACCAATTTTATCTTACAATCCGTATCGCAATCCAAGTAAAGAATGTAGCTCACCACTTATTCACTTTTAACTACAAAATCTTTTCTTTTACAAATTTTCATGAACCCAAAGCTATCGACCATCACGTCTAAATCGTGACACATAATTTAGTCCTTTGCATTCGGAGCCATCTTTGACGTTATCCAATAGCAACTTGACTTACAAAATTTACTTGACTCTATTCTTGGATATAATATTATTAATATTTCTCAAAATGTTTCAGTGTAATAAGTTCATCTTCTGTAATTAGTAATAAATTCGAAGATTCTCTCAAAACGGGCAACCGAGTGACATCATATCCTTCGACAACTTCAACTAGGCTCCCGAGCGGCGGAGCTTCTCGCTAACGACCGCCTATTCGCACCATTTTGTTTATTTAATCCGCCCTGCTTAGCCTTCTGAAAGAAAAACTTGCCACAGTCGTAGCATTGAAACATCTTTATTTATTTGGCAGGAGGAGAGAGAATATCTATCTCCACCACATGGTATATCGATCCACTTGACGAAATGCGATGCTCGACAAGGAAACAATACGCATGATGTTATATTGTTTTCTCGTCGCGCATTGCGTTTCGTCAAGAGGAATCTCTCCATGTAGCGGTGTTAATTCTGCCGGAGTTTATCCTGTTTTTACTATAATGATGTTAGAAACCTGGTGCATACGCCGATGTCCTCACTGTAGCCAACCAAATGGCGTTGTCTTCCTTGATTCGATCCACAGCATTCTTCAGTGCTTGGCTTCAGCGATTCCGGATTTGCGCTTCCCTTTTTCGTAATCTATATTACTTTGTGCTTACTTGTAAACACATATAGTATGTAAACTATATTGTGCTACCTATTTTGCCCTCATGGCTTGTCCAACATTGTCATGGCCAAAAATCAATATCTATCTATCTATCTTCGTCTTGTAGTTTGATTTGTATGTGTAGCTCATTTAACGAATTGCGAGGCAGAACGTGAAGTGTCTTTTTTTACGTGTGACAAGAGGCATGGCCCTTGATGCCTGGCGAATTAGACCCTACCGAAACAGGCCCACCTCCGGCGAGTCTAGTTGAGGTTGTCGAAGCATACACTTGCGATGTTCCCTCAGATGGAACATCCGAGTGCAAATGGTTAAAATCACCCTGCACAGTAGTCATCATATCGTAAATATTCCTGAAAAAGACACCTTCGTCATCCAAGAGTACCATATTGTCGGTATCATTGAAATACGTTCATCTTAAAATTCTCGAAATTCGTCGAAGCTTTCCACAGGGTGAGACGTCGAGGGAATCCTGCGGGTGGGGCGTGATTGCGACAGGGTAGCTCGGTGAGAGGCCGTGTGATCGTTAAGGAAGCACGAGAGAAGGGAAAGGAGAAAAGGGGAATCCCCGAAGTGCACCTCGGCTCTAAATCCTCGAGCCTCGAGTCTTCCTGGCTGGTGGTAGCCCATAGAATTAGAAGAAGGTAGTCGTGTTCCTCCTTCAGACGGATGCTAGAACGAGAAGGGCAGAAGGAGGGTTTCCTTCCTGAAGGTCCAATTCCTTTCACCGATCAGTGGATATCCCTGAGGACGGAGGTCGTCTCGAACCTTGTCGTTGTCGTTGAAAGGAAGGAAGGAAGGAAGGAAGGAAAGGACGAAGGAAGGAAGGAAGAACGGAAAGTGGATGATAAGGAGATGGCGGATAAGTCCTCGAACGAGGTGGAAGAGAAAGTGGTATAGCATAGGTGGACCTTTAGAGGAAGGAAGAAACCTTATCCAATAGCTTGGACCCGAATGTCCCTAACGAGCACAATAGGTCAGGTATTGCGCAAGCTTTCGCTGACTCGGCACGATCTCAGAGTATTCGAATTGGCGTGATTCGGACGGCATGCCGGTAAAAAACGAGCCACCCGCCGTGTGACTCGAGATCGTACGGCCGCCTTCATCGCCCGGATATATTCTTCGGGAGCATATCCACTTAGGTTCGAATTGGCTGCTGACCTGTGAAAGAGATTCGATCTTGTGGCCAGAAACGTTAATACCGGCCTCCACGTTCCCCGGGAGTTTTATTAGGAGCCTCGACGCTCCGTTAACGGCGACGGTCACTCCGAGTCACGACACATAATCTTACCTGTGATAACTTCTCCGACAGATCCCCTTATCGCGACTTTAAATCCTCGACACCGTCTATTTTTCTGCGAACGCGGGAGGATCGATTTAATCGTGGTTCACGATGAGTAATATTTTTGATCGTCTTGAATTGTTACAGGATTTGTGAGTATCGGAATTACACCATTTCGCTGTGGGGTGCTTTTCCGCGAGTGTGCGAACACGGTGCGGACGAATATCTTTTAATACTAGAACTACCGGCGTCAAATCCAACATATTTTAACACTTTACCGACCGGTATGTTTTAACATCCTACCCACTTCTGATCGGTCACTTGCACGCAAATATTTCCCTGATACTGATATATTTTTGAAAATTGCAAAGTTTCTTCATTGAGTCCTTGGCACAGTTAACCGCAATGAAAAATAATAATTTATTAATTGCCGTAGCGACCAATTAAGAAGTTAAAAGTCCAAAAGTGTTGGGCCCGAAAAGCCGATTAATCGGCTACCGGTCGGTAAAGTGTTAATAAATTAAATAAGTACTTTGAAAAAGGGGGAATCAAGCGGCGGAAAATTTGTTCGATTGGTGATTTATGTTTATTGATATAGACGTGGAATATTTATTCTATGACTCTTGTATAAACTTGGAGAATTTTTTGAAAAAAATTGTGTACCAGTTATTTTGATTGGTTTGGTAGTTATAGTGTTAAATACTAGCGGCGTAATATAAATAGTTAAATCTTTATTGAAGCTGCCATGCATATAATGCATGGAAAATAAAAACATATGGGGTTAAACCTTTCACAGTGAGGTAAAATTACCAATTTTGGCCCAAAAAATGTCTATTCTTTTTTATGTCCAAAAACACGTCGGCATGAAAACTAAACCACGTGTCCTTCTTCAGTTAGAGTAATTTGAGAAAACAGAGGAAGCAAAGAATCTAGTCGTAGAATTAGATGTCTTTGGTCGACTATAAACTGTTTGTTGATCCCTGTCAATGGGTTAACACTAGATCTACCAAGAGGGTCAAAATGATTTGTACCGAATTTTTAAAAAAATCTTGTTATTGAAATTATTAGGCCCGTATCCTGCTTAATTTTCTACATCTACCTCGTAAAACGTCAATGATTAAGTCAGTTTAGTTTCTTGCATATCTCATTTTCTTTCATCTAACAATAAGCTATTTATCTAGTATTTATAAATATAGTCTATTAAAAATCAGTAGTTTTAGTGTTAAAAAAATATCCAATTACAAATTATAATTTGATAATTTATCCTGCGTGTAAAATTTTGTCAGCTGACTATAGTCACCGGTAATATCGAAAGGGTTAATAATTCGTGAAACAAGATTGTGTTTAGAGAGAATCGATTGCACTGTGTGTTTAAAATATTTAATGTATCTCAAGAGAGTGATATTTTTTTCGTCTCTTTTGTTATCACATCAGACGTCTGGAAAATTTAAGTAAAAAAAGAGAAGAGGTTCAAGACGGACTCTTTCCTGTCGAAAAGAGAGCGAGCTTCTGTCGAAACAATGCAGTAAAATACGGAATGGAAAAGGCCGTGGGTCCTCTAGGTGCTTTCCTAAATCGTTTCCAAGTAGATCCTCGGCATTCAAGAAGGTGGCTGCGCTCGTTTCTTCCCTTTTCTTCGACGGTTGTATAGGTCGTATCTAGGAAAGGTTGCGTTCAATAGGTCGTGCCAACTGGTACCCGCGGAGAACCGTCGTCGATGTCTTCCTCCTCTTCGTCTTTTGCTATAAGAGAGCACCGCGCAATGTGGCACGGCTTGGCGTTTCGTGACGCTCTCCACCCTCGTCTTGGGATGCCTCTTTTTTTTCTCTTCGTTTCCTTCTTCTTCTTCTTCTTGTCTATTCAGTTTTTCACGACCTTCCCGCCTCAAAGATTTTCTAGCTGTGAAGGGGACAGATCCTTAAATCCTTCGAACGGTGCAGCGTCATATCTATTTTAAAGTCGGCTCTTCTTCTTCGCGTCTGCAAGAACCGAAGCCGTTATGACGTTATACCGTCTCTTCTCGATGGGTAAACAGTTTTGCCTCTTGAAAAATAAATCGGCATCGAACTGACGGCGACGTTGCTGCGACGTGGGAATTGGATTAGCTTGGAATTAAATAATGTATATACGTACGGTCTTGAAAGAAGTATAGAAGCTGAAAATACGAAGAGAAAATGGGAAAATATACCTTACGAAAGATTGCCTTAGAAATTGATAATATTTGTGTGTTAAGAGAATGATCAATTATTTTTACAAGCTTGTTGGTAATTGTCCCTTGCCCTATAATGACGATTGAAACTCGTAATGAGATAAATGGCATAGAAAATTTTCACATTTTGCAAAACCTATGAAATTGAAAATTTTAATGAAATGCAAGGCTATAATATTATTTCTATAATACTAGGTTACGTTAAATTATACGATGTATCAAGACTGATCGATCAATTTTTATTTTAGTAATTGAATTCTGAACTATAGCGGAAGCAGGTACAAAATACATCGTAGGGTAAAGAGTTAATGGAATTTTTGAGGATTAGTATCATAGAATAGAGGGGAGCGAATTGTAAATTATAATTGCAAAGTATTATATGTCTAAAAATTTCGTTAGCCGCGTTCGCTTTATGTGGTTTTGTTAAATACAAAAATATAAAACACACTTAATTTGCTGTTGAGAAATAAGTTCTTTTGCAACTATAGACAAATTTCATATAGAGTATTATCAATGCAGAATTGACTTTTAACTCTCCGTGTATTTTGTGGCTGTGGTATGAACTCGGAGCAATGCCAAGATTCATTGAAAAATTGAACAAAACCGAGTATTAAATATTAATATAAGTGTCGAAGTGAATAATTTTAATTATTTCCGTACTAAATCTTTTATTCGCAAAAAATCGTACCAATTTCCATACACAGAGATTTACAATTACGTCAATTTTAATCCCCAAATATTGTCCGTCAACTGTTAAAAATTAATATCAATCCTTCTTCACTATATTCATCTTCACAATATTTATCAATATTTACAATTCACACGTTAATTAAAACATTCATAACTTTCATAATTTACACCAGTTCCATCCGACTTTTTTGAATGCAGTCAACCGATACGTTAAAAAAAATAGAAATCGGCGAGAAACGAAGCAGCAAATAGAAAACAGTCGAAAAATGCATCACAGGTAGCTGTAGAATTCTCGCGGTGAATATGTAAATTATACGAAAGCTTCTCAACAAGTAGCTCGGTCGAAGATAAGCGTCCGGTTGCCGATTATTCCGTGTATTCGTTCCGTGCACCTTTATAACGGTGCTATAAGTACACACAGTTATCTCGCTCTTTATCAGCTCCCGCATCGGACGGGAAAGAGAAAGAGAGAAGGTGAAAAACAGAGAGAAAGAGAAAGAGAGGGAGGTATAATGTTGCTGGCTCGCAACGATCTCTTCGCGAAAATCGCGAATCTCCGTCGGTGCACACGTGCATTGGCAGACTGCCATTTTATTTTTATACCCTCGGTGGTAGAGAAGAGTATTCAGGAATGCCTCGTTCCTCGCTATCTATCCCCTATTACTATCCCCGTTTTCCTTCTATCCGCCTCATCCTCCTCTTCCTTCTCCACCTTCACCCTTTGTCTCTCTATTCGTAGCTGTAGATGCCATCTCCCGCCAGCTTGATCTTGACCTTTCGAACCCGCGCGTTATTGCGCCAGCTACTTTTCTTCCTTTTGTTTGCTCATACCTCCTCCAACTTTTCCTCTTGCGTGGTACCAAACCATGCTGTGTCTGTCGTGGAAGAGACTCAGAGTAGGACGGAAAGTCAGCGAATATAGACGATGCACAATCGTTGGTATTGTTGATCGTGATAATTGAATAAACCGTGATGGAATGGTGCGAATCGATGCAACAGGAATTTCAATGTCTACTCTCAGCAGAGATGTTTGTGAATTATTATTTTACATAGAGCCTCGGTAATTTGGAGTTCATTTGAAACAATATACTATATTTCATACACTTCTACATTTGAAACAATGGGACCAAGGCGGAATGACTGTTAAATTGAGCAAAGTAATTTGGATCAATTTTGAAAATAGATCCTGTAATAATGAACAATGGCATCAGGGCACCTTGTGTCTTTAACAATTCTTTCTAACAGTCAAAATTAGGATGTTACGGGGGATGTGCATTCTGAGAATGCGGTTTTTCTTCCTGCCGTTTGATCTTTCTTCCTCCAACTTTTCCTCTTGCTTGGTACTAAACCATGTTGTGTCTCAGAGTGGGATGCAAAGTGAGCTATTAAAGACGTCGCATAATCGTTTGTTTTGTTGATCTTGATAATTGAATAAACCGTGACGAAAGGGTGCGAATCAATGTAGGTAACTAATAGAAGCTTTAGTGTCTATCTTATGTTGGGGTATCTTTAGAAAAGATTTTTATGAATTATTATTTTACATATAGCCTAGGTGATTTAAAGCACATATAACACAATGGGACTAAGGCGGAGTAACGCCTTCGAACGAAGGAATTTGGATAAATTTTGGAAATAGATCATATATTAAGTAGCAATGGCATTATGACACTGTGTTTTTAACACTTGTTGCTAACAATCAACATTTTAAGTTAGCTTAACAGTTAACATTTCGAAAGTGCAATTTTTTCCTTCTATTTACCGTTACATCCTCTAACTTTTCCCCTTGCGTTGTCCCAAACCGTGCTGAGTCTTTCGCATAAGATATTCAGAATGCGTTGGAAAATCAACGGATAAAGATGACAAACACTAGTTGAAATAGTCGATCGCGATAATCGAATGAACCGTGACGAAATCACGCGAATAGATGCAACAGGAGTCCCAATGTCCATTCTCCTCCGAAGTACCCTCAAACTGGAGAACGGCGCAATGGCCGCTCCTCGTCCGAGGGGATTTCGTAATATCCGGTTTCCCGCTCGCAGTCTCGACGCCCACGCGAATCGGCCGAATTGCGAATCCACCGGGTCAGAGAGACAGAAAGAGGGGGAGAAAGAGAGAAGAAAGAGGAGAGAGAGAGAGAGAGATGTTCATGATGGTTATCACGAGCATACGGTGTTTATAATTAAACTCATGGCTCCTGGTCGGTTCGTTCGTTGTATCGCTTTTACCGTTCGAGGGCTCTCGCGAGAGCGTCGGTGAAAAATGTCGAGAGACTCGCTTTCCGAGAGGGGCCTCCTCGTCTCGTCTTACTGGAAGCATTCCAGCCAATTTGCCCGCACGTAATTCCGTATGGAAATTTACATGGAATACGAGGACGCGGCCGTTGAAAAGATTTTGGAGAGATGCCTCGTTTCGTGGCTGTAATCACTGTTTCGTTTGTGGGTCGTGGCTTTGGTTCTTCTTTGTCTCTCTTCTTCACAGTATTTTCTCTCTTTTTCTCTCCTCTTTTAACCTTGCTTCGTACACCCCTCGAAATTAACGACCCTTGGCAACTTTTCGTACAAAACGGCCTCCGTTCGACGACATTGAACTGCCGTGCTCTTATTTTTCTTCCCTTGAATGACACGGAAACGCCATGATATTCGCACGGTTGAATTCGATGCTGGCGTGGCTTTTCTCGCAATAACAATGAACGCTCTTTCTTCTCGGCGAATTTATAACCGGAGCGCATTTATCTTCGTTACTTTCGCCACGTAACGCGGACCGTTTGCTCTGTCATTTTTGTGTAATTATAGTTCTGTAGGAGCTCTTAGTGCTGCGCTTCGGGGAAGTTTAAGTAGATGGGTGTGCGATGTCTTCTGTACATTGTAATTGTGAAATTCTTTCTGTTCTGGCATTGTTTTAGGTCATTTTACACATACTGTGGAATGTCGTTGTTTATTTGTAGAAGAAAGTTTCTTAACGTGGATTGGATTGTAAATTAATTTTGGTTTCCTTCCCATCAAAATAGAAAAGAACTTATGGCATGTAGGTAAATATATTTTCTAATTTATTTAAATTTTATTTGTATTATGGGTTTCGGATTTTTTTGTATGTATGAATGTAATGTTTTGAAGTGGCTGTTTTCAACAGTTTCATGTTAAAATGACTTGCAATATTTAAAGTAAAGTAAAAAGAAAAATGGAGATGGGCATGTGTACCGGAAAGCGCGCTGATAAAGTAAAAAGTGTGCAGCAAAAAACATGCAGTATAGGTATTGTTACATATAGAAAATGACATGCTGAAATTAAATTCATTAAAAGTAGAAAAAGGATTTTCGCAAGTATTGTGAACATAACGAAAAAATTGTATATAATAAAAGAAAGCATAAGATAATCTTTATATAAAAACCATGTTGGAAGCTTGGCACGATAATAAAAGCGCAAAAATTAAATTTACCAAATAGAACTACTAGCAGTATCAAAAAGCATCCAATTATGTTAATACTACAGTTACCAGCGTGAAATCTATTATATTTAAATATGTTAAATATGTACCTTAAAGCAACGAAAATTAAGACGTGGAAAAGATGATGGATTCGGTAATTTATGTTTTCTACGATGGATCCTACGGCTCTCTCATAAACACGTAGAATTTTTGGAAAAAATGTGTACCAGTCATTTTGACTGGCTTGGTAATTCTAGTGTTATCCACTTTTTCTCCGATTACTATTTTCACTGTCTGTGCAATAACTGAGAATTAATTTCTGAAATCAACATTTCTTTACAATTTCTACTGTTTCGTATAATTGAACGTAATATTAATAACGTAGAAATAATTGAATCGTCTCATGACCGATTAATTTAATACATTTGGAAAATTTCAAAATTTCTTATCCCCCTCACCGCATCACGAGTGTCACTCGTTATTGTAGGGCAATGGGTTAAAAATCATTTTTGGAGTGGAAAACATGAAATATATACTGTCCATAAAAAAATCTTTGCAATTCATCCTTATCAACAAACTCATAATAAACTTAGCATACAGAAATTAAACTAACAAAAATTATTTCATAAAATTAATTTCAAATATGATTTAAAAAATACCTTTCTATAGAACAAAGAAGATAGTTTAGCCTTAGTAATGTACAATTAGGTAAATGCAACTCGGTTATCCGCAACATTCCAAAGTTAATTCGAGAATTCGCGTCTCGTTAGAAGGCGTGGTTGTTGATCTAGCCGTGGAGATTATATTTAGTAGGTTTAAAAAAAGGCAACACATCGCCTTGGCGTGTCAGGGTCGATAAGATGCAGAGATGAAAGAAAAAGGTGCTAAGAATTTCAAGAGGAGCACGCCATGCGTAATTCTACATCCGCGGAATTTTACATTAAGCCGATTTTTACACATGGATCTCGCGTTAAATAATTCCACCAACAGTTTCCATGATCGAATCGAATTTCAAATATATTTCATTCTAATAAGTCAAATTTTGAAGTTTCTAAATTGAGAAAGGCTGACAATTGCCGTGCGGGCAATTTTGCTTCTCCATGACGAAGAAGGGCAGGTAAACCGTCGAGTCGCAAAATTTCAAGTTCTGAAAAGAAGTTTTCCGCGCATGCAACTACCTCCCTACGTACGTAAATACGTGCATACTTCCCCGATAAAACTTTCATCGTGCTTTAAAGATACTCGTTTACGGATTCGCATGGTCCATTGAATGGTCGACGAGCTGGAAAAATCCACGGTTATCTTTATCTTTCTCCTAGAGCCGCTAAATCTTTAGGACAAAAAAAAAATCCCAACCTTCGCAGTTGACAAAGTATTTAACGGTTATAATTTTGTGATAAATCTTGACAAATTTTGAGACATTTAGCAGATTTAAATATAATACATAAGCACCTTGCAGGAAGATGGATCAATCGGTAAAAACTATGGTCAGTTAATTAATCTTAATATTGTACGATGCACGTGAAATATTCACTGTATTATTTCCTTAGCAATTTAAAATTTTTTTTAGAAAAGTAGGGACCCGTCAAATTGACAGCTGCCGTAAATCTACTGTTAAATCTCCTTACAAATTCTCATTAACATGGCATCGTTTTTAGTACTTAATTGAGAGCAGATTTGTCCCAAATCGATTCAACCTTTATCCGATTTTTAAAAATTGTCAGGCTAAAGACCAGCTCAGTATCTATTAAATAACAAGATATCTTTTTTCTTTGTAATAACTTTATTGAGAATAATGTGTATCCACGGTATACAATTTGTCTCGATTTGGGCCACATTAAATATCGATTTGGGTGAAAAAGACCCAAGGGACTGATGAAGGTTAATTCGGCCATGTGCAAACCATTTTGCTACTCGACCACCTTAAAATTATTACCTGGAGTCACTCGTACTCGACTCCAATTTCTCTTCGTCTCCGATTACCATAAAATCTTTGCTCATTATCCTCGTGTGTGTAGGTCGACGTAGGTCGTTTTATCTCAGTAAAAAATCGTCGAAATTAACTCAACACGAAAGAACGAAATGAGAGCGAGAAAGAACAGTCGTTGCCATAAGTTCATGACGGTGGATAGACGTACTTTTACTTCCGCGGTAATCACGGTAAGAAGTACACGTAGCGCAGAAATTATAAACAGAAAGTGCAGCCGGCGTGCAAACTGATTTTCTACGCTGAGAGAGACTAGATTTAAAAAAGTACTGTGTTTTCCTGACGGATAACAATAATGTTTTCGTGTTACCATGGCGACAAAGTGCAAGAAAAGTTAAATCACCGGACGGAAAAGACGATGAGAAATCTGCAAGAAAAGGATGTTCTGTAGAATAATCCTGAAGGTAGTACAATGGTGTATATTACAATAAAAAATGTTGCAATTGTTTGTATTACTTTTACGGGCCGAATTTTTGCGTCTGGCAAATTCTAGAATTAGAGAAAGAAGTCTCTTTGGTATCGCGATGCTGAAATACGGTGCACGAAATTCAATTTCAGCGGAAACTAACAATGATACTCGTTATCGTTTGATGTCGCGAGGAAGAAGTATTTCTGGGAAATAAAATTGAGGAGAGAACATACGACGAGACCGAACGATGGGTGACGTTAACGTGCACTCCGAATAAATAGGGTGTATCTTTTGATACCTGAGATATTTATTATATCGTTGTTTGGAGGTTGTTGAACTTGTTAGGAAGATTGGAAATTTCTTTTTTCAATTTATGTTGAAAGGAAATATTTACTTCGTGAGGGATTAGAATGCTTTTAACTTTTTTCTCAATCATCCTAATAATTAGAATGGTTCCAACGATCTCAGTAGTCCCAGTGGTCCCAATGATCTCAGTCGCTCCAGTGATCAAATGATCTCAGTGGTTCCAGCGGTTTCAGTAGTCGCAATGATCGTAGTGGTCCCAGCAGTCCCAAAGATCACAATAGTTCCAATAGTTTCAATGATCCCAGTGGTCCCATTGATCCCAACAATCTCAGCAGTCCCTGTGGTTGCAGTAATCTCAGTAGTCCCAGTGGTCCCAAAGATCACAGTGGTTCCAATAGTTTCAATGATCCCAGTGATCCCATTAGTCCCAATAATCTCATTGATCCCACTGGTCCCAATAATCTTAGCAGTACCAGTGGTCGCAGTGATCTCAGTGGTCCCAATAGTTTCAATGATCCCAGTGATCCCATTAGTCCCAATAATCTCATTGATCCCACTGGTCCCAATAATCTTAGCAGCCCAATAATCTTAGTGGTCGCAGTGATCTCAGTGGCCCCAATGGTCCCAATAGTCTCAGTGATCCTAGTAGTTTCCATGATCCCAGTTATCTCAGCGATCTCAGTGGTCGCAATGATCTCAGCGGTTCCAGTGGTCTCAGTGGTTACTCAAAGATCACAGTGATTCCAATAGTTTCAATGATCCCAGTGGTCCCCCTGGTACCAATAATCTCAGCGGTCCCAGTGGTCGCAGTGATCTCAGTGGCCCCAATGGTCCCAATGGTCTCAGTGATCCTAGCGATTCCAATGGTCCCAATAGTCTCCATGTTCCCATCATCCCAAAAGTTCAAGTTGTCACAATCACAACAATAGTCCCAAGAGCACTGACAGTCCCAATAATAGTTCAAATGGTGCCAAATCCTCTTCAAAATCACTAGAACACTTTAAGTCCGAAAAGACTAACCGAAAAAGTACAAAGAAAATTCATTAACAGATATATCACAGCTCTAGTTAAACTCCCGTGAATGGATTGAAATGTAAGAAAGATTTTTTTTGCCCGTTAAAAAAATTCATCCAGTTAAAAATGTCACGCGAGTCAGCCTGTGTAACGAGGAAAAGCAGTCCTACCGGTACGCAGCGATTCCGTGAAATCGAACGATGTCGTACTTTATCGTTTGATCTGTCGGGTGAAACACGAAAGGAGGGAAATTACAATTGGAAAGTACGTACGTTCGAAGCTCTGGGAAACGTTTTAACGCGAATACGGCGTGCTTAGAGGCACTCGTTTAGGTACTATGGAATCGCGAGCTCTCGTGTTATTTAACGGCATGCAGAGAGCGACATCACCACGACGGCTGGTGCATTCGATATAGCTATATCGCGAGGGTTAATATCGCCTGCAAACGCACCGATTAAGTCGCATGAGACTTCTACGATCTTAATCACTTGCTACGTGATGATGATAGGTCTATTAACTTATTTATTTCTCATAAAATATAGATTATTAGTTGTACCTCTGCGGGTTGCATTTGTTTTTTTAAATGTACCAGAACAGGGGTGTTACAAAAAGGATAGGAGTTAAAAATGATGAATTCTTATAAAATGGCGGGAAAAATGTAATAATTTGGAGTGTTTGGTAATGTGATGTATATTGAGTATTTAGATAAATGTAAATATATGTGACGAATCCTGATACTCTTTGTGTACAAAAACAGAGAGATTATTAAAATATGCATTGTTGGTTGTTATCAGGTTGATGATAACGGTGGTTATCTCGAATTTAAAATGGATCGTATGATCAGCTGTATAATTTTAACATTCTACTAGATTATGTTGCTAAATTTTTCAACGTATATGAGCACTTTATTTTAAAAGTGGGATAAGCCACTTTACCATAATGAAAAATGGTGATTTTAATGAATATATGAAAGTCTCTGTGTTAACAAAAATATAAATATCTAGGATAATAAGATTCCTTTCGAAAATTGATATAATTATTTTTAAACACGTTATAATCCAAGTTTTAAATATGTCGACGTAAAAACACAATAAGTGGTGCCAATTTCAAAATAAACGGCTCATACATGCAAATTGTTTCTCTTTTGCAACAACATTAATGCCGAATCATTCGACGCAAACTTTGCTGTCATTTTATTCATAAAAAATGTAGTGCATAATAAAAACATGAGTGAAAAGTTACTAGCAATGTTATAATTGATAGAGCTGCTTAAATTCAGTAATTATATTTTTTTTAGAAACTAATAATGTACGAGTATACTCAGGGTATACAATTTAAAGTTTTAGAATGACATAGGATTTCGTTGCCAGTTGCAAATGTACTCATACGTTTGAAGTTCGTCGAGAGTTTCCGATCTTGGACAAAAGTTTCTCGTACTAGTCGTTTATTACCGGTAGAGGTTTAATTGTTTTGCTGATATAGCCGAGAAATTTGCGTGTCCTATTCTTGAGTATGTTCGATTATGTTTCCGGAGCAGTTTCGTGCTCAACGGTCATACATTTATATTTCCTTATCATACCGCATTTCTATGAATTATTAAAACGCCTTTACATTTTTCCCAGGGAAAGAATGTCCGCGATGTGTTTATTTAAAGCGGTATATTCAAGTTTGAAACATTGTACTTCCTCTCTGGCAAATTGTTGAAAATATTTAACATATTTTAAATACAACCTTGGGAGTTCTTGATTCAATAAGATACATATTTTATTATAAAATGTTCTAAGAGTATCTGTGATTCGTTAGTGGAAACGGGAGATAATAAATGTGGGCCTGCCGAGAACGGTAGCTGCGTCGCACGATACAATAATCTTGTGTGTCGTGAAACAAGCTTCGAGGCCCGAGCGACAGTTGCTCATAAGCTCTCAGAGTATAAAGTTGTGTCGTCTCATTAAATCTATTATTTTACCTTTTTTTTAAAAAAAAGTCTGCCTTTTTCATTCGAGAAACTTGAGAATCCCTACATAAATACAAATTATTTCCTTATTTGTTAATGTATTGCCTTATAATGTTAACCGTTTGAGTGCCAAATCGCGCTGCTTGGCACTCATGAATCAGAGTTTTACAAAGATCTCTGTCATTGAAATGGTTTAATCACAACGGTTTAACGGAGAAAGTATAATAAACGCATTTGTAATTAAGACAGTGATCTATAATATGTAAGTAGTACTATAGGCAAATCAAACACAGGTGGCCCTCGACTTTCGCACAACTCGCTATTTCGCACGTTTTTAAAAATTAAATTTTTTAAATAGCTGTGCCGTTATTTCGAAAAATGTTTGCTTCCATGCAGTCACTGCCAAAGAGCGCTGTAGTTTGCGCTCACTCATTGCCTATTAGAGGTTTTCTAACACTGTAATATTGCTCCTAATATTACCTACTAGATCTTAGAGAATCTCAAGTTTACAAAGAAACCACATTAACATACAATTTTTCATATTTTTCCTATATCTCTCTACTTTCGAACATTCAACATTCGCACACATTTTCAGGAACTAATTATGCGCAAAAGTCAAGGGCCGACTGCATTTGTAAAATTATTTTAAAAGAAATTACTGCAGGAAAATAATTGTACCGTTGAATGTACAAACTATATAAGTTTGAAGTGTGACAAATCATCACTTATTTTATTTTTCAATAATATTAGAAGTATTTCTTTATAAAATTTGTCAAGTTACAAAATGCTGTGCGATTCACTGTCATCAAACTTTTTCGATACAGTTTCACTTAAAATTATGCTATCACGGTGAACACCTCGATAAGCTTTGGTTACTTCCATTTATTTTATTTGCCTACAAAGTGATAAGTATTTTATTAATCAAATTTCCAAGCTGCAAAATTCAATACAATTCACTCTCATCAAGATCTTTTGATGCAATCAGTTTCACTCAAACTTATACCACACATGATGAACACCACGATAGATTTTTATTACACCAATTTAATCCTTAACAATAGCACACGACACAAGAAACCGTAGTTGTAAGTGGTTAGAAAACGATCATAAATTTCGAAGACAAAAAATAACCCACGCTTTACTCGACTTTACGGATGATAATAAAAGCGTTACGTATTACAAAGCAGCAAACAAGTATCCGAGTGTGCAACTAGAAAGCGCGTTGTACTACAAGGGAACCATTTGAAGAATGAAATAGTCGCAAGGCACGCGAAGAGTCAGGGAATTCTTATACCAGACTTATTTGGATAATGTTTCCTTCCATGACTGATCACGTGATCGAGGGATCGCCACGGTAATGAAATACGTAATACCTTACGGAAATGTCGAATCAATTTCTTTATTACCTGTCCCGATGTCGATCACGATATTCTTTTACGAGCGAAGATCCTCCCTGTTAGAAACGTCGGATTCGTTAAAATCCAAACGAAGCAAATCGTGGCACGATAATTTCAACGGTGTTCTCGAATTTCAGAGACCTTGGTGATTATCGGTTTAAATTTACTTTAAAGGGAGGTTCATCGAGGGGAAAGAATTGCAACGATGGATATAATTGTAGGTTCGGTTATTTTAGGGTGGAGTGAAACGTAGCGTTGCAAAGAAATGCAAGTTTCCATGAAACATAATTTAAACAATTTTTTCTTTCCATTTATTGGGAGAATTTTGCATTATGATTCATTAAACTTAATCTTATTAACATTAGGAGCCAGACCAGCTAAAACCCAGAATTATGTAATTTTTAATTTTCATTGTGATGAAATCATTTTAATTTTTAAATTAACTAGCGAATTGGATAATAATATAGTTATAAAGAGATGATAAAAATTACAAATATTTGCCCAAAATAAAATAAACTAATATTAGTAATAATACAAAATAATAATAACAGTTAAATAAACTATATAATTACAAAAGAATTCACATTGAATCATTCAACAAAGAATTTCTTCGTCGTTTAAACAAATGATGGACAAACCACATTTGGTTCCTTTAAAAATTCTACCCTTACGTAGATTTGAAAATAATAGTACAAAAATTTTCAATTTCCTTGTTTGAAAAAAATCATCTAAGTGAGAGTTCCACTTTCATTCACATGTAAAGTTTTCCACGTCAAATTTTTGATTTAGCATGTGAAAATCATTAAATTCTTTACAATTCAATACTTATAATTCAGGTTAATCCATCATTTAAAATATTGTTCTTATTATTTTCTACTTGTGCTATCGTGAAACTGATCTTCGAATACAACAAAAAATTCGGACTATATAGGGTTAAATAATATTTCTTCGTGTCCTTATTGACTTTTATAATGAATTTTATCACCCCGCCAAAAATGTTGTTCTTTTTTTGGCCAGCTTCTAAAAAAACTTACCTATTCCTAGTCTGAACTAATACAATGATCGTGTAAGTTGCATAACTACCGAAGTTTTTCTTGCAGAGCGTTGCATCGCTAATAACGTATGCAGAGCGAATCGATATTTAGGCTCCGGCAACGGAGGTCAAAATATAGGGCATCGGCCAGCTGCCGAGCTGCCGCGTTCGTCAATCAAGCAGTTCTCAAATAACTATATATACGTAGACGGAGAGCCATGTACGTACGTGTCTATATACAACGCTGGGAATGACGGACGTTAAATTGTCGGGAAAATTATACGGATCGTTCGATCTATGCACGTCCATTATCCGTCGTGGCTATATAACACATTTCCCGACGTGTAATCCGCGAATTGCGCGGCGAGTTTGCATTTTATAACACTGACAGTTGTTGCTACAATTATTACGATCCTCGATTACTGCGTCGGCCTCGCAGGATATCGTTGTAGTAAAGTTTAACGCGAAGGTTACCGACCCGTGGATATTCCTGGAATCTTACACAATATTTGCGCGAATTCGGCTGTCTTGCACGTTACTTATGATGAAGTTTTTTTTTTGTAGTATTGTGATGATTAGACTCCGGATGTTTATGCAAATTTCAAATTCAACAAATGCAGTTAAGACAAGAGAACCTATTTAGGGATTTGTTTCACTCGATAAATGTTACAACGAATACCATACTTTGGATATTTCGGATATATTTTTATATTATGTTCGTTTTGTGTATTTTAGCCGTATTCATTTTGCCATAAATGCATAAACATCCGGAGTCTAGTGATGATAGTTGAGAGTTCTGAAAGTGTGAATTTATTTTTATTGTTATTATGTGTTACTTGTTTTTGAAGCTGGAGGTTATAAAAATACAGGGATTGATTTAGTTTTCTGTTAGATTTCCATAGTATTTTGTACATGGAACAGAATGTTTTATGACTGAATACCATGACGGTAGGTGCAGCTAAAAACTGGAATCAAAGTAGTTGTTGAAACATTAGAGACGATAATTGCGACCACTATGGCAAAATCGGAATAAAATCTGCGATTTTACAACATTGAGTCTAATGTCAAATCCATGCAAATTTACATAACGATTTAACCTCAGAAGTTTCATATCTATAAAACTTTAGTGCTTCCGTGATAAATAATAATTCAGAGGATATCAATTAAAAATATTTCAATCATAGCATTCATTGTACGCTAACGAGGTCAGTACACTGACAAGTTAATCTTACTCACGTTAACAGCAAACGATAATGCAAATATGGTATAAGTTCTAACCGACAATGTGCGTGCCTAAAGGATTATAGAGAAAGAAAAGTTTGCAATCGTCCATCTGAGGTCGACGGACCCTACGGGCGATCTGAACACGCGAGACGTCGACGCACGTCCCTTACCACATGGTCGGAATTAGCTGCGCGTTCCGGGCCCGATTTTCCAGACACTATATATATAGACCCATTTCACTATTCGCAGTGCTTATGCCGCCAAATGCAGTCTCATTTCGCTATTCGCAGAGCTGCACCACTATATGCAGGTTCATTCCACTATCCCCAGCAATATACACAGTCTCATTTCACTATTTGCAGACTTGAGTTACTATATGCAGGTTTATTCAACTGTACACTCGCAAAGCCGTATTACTATACACAGACACATTCCACTATTCGCAAAACAGTGCTGCTGTATGCTGCCTCACTCCACTATACGCCGACTACTATACATAGACTCATTTTACTATTCGCAGTGTTGAACTACTATATGCAGGTTTATTCTACTGTGCACTCGCAAAGCCGTATTACTATACACAGACTCATTCCACTATTCGTAGAGTTATTCTATTCTATGCTGCCTCATTTCACTATACGCAGCGTTGCGCCATTACACGTAGACTTATTCCACTATGCGCAGCGCTTACGCAGTCTCGTTTCACCATTCGCAGAGTTGAGCTACTATATGCAGGTGTATTTTACTGTGCACTTGCGGCGCCGTCTTACCATATGCAGGCTCAACTAACCATTCGTAGAGTTATTCTACTGTATGCTGCCTCATTTCACTATACGGAGCGTTGATCCACTATACGCAGACTCATTACACTATTTGCAGAGCTGCACCACTATATGTAGGCTCATTCCACTATCCGCAACAATATACACAGTCTCATTTCACTATTTGCAGAGTTGAGCTACTATATGCAGGTGTATTTTACTGTGCACTCGCGGAGCCGTCTTACCATACGCAAGCTCAACTAACCATTCGTAGAGTTATTCTACTGTATGCTGCCTCATTTCACTATACGGAGCGTTGATCCACTATACGCAGACTCATTACACTATTTGCAGAGCTGCACCACTATATGTAGGCTCATTCCACTATCCGCAACAATATACACAGTCTCAGTTCACTATTTGCAGAGTTGAGCTACTATATGCAGGTTTATTATACTGTGCACTCGCAAAGCCGGCACTCGTTTAGCAAACTATACACAGACTCATTCGACTATTCGCAGAGTTATTCTATTGTATGTTGCCTCATTTCACTATACGCAACGTTGCGCTATTATACCCCAAACTCATTCCACTATTTGCAGCATTACGCCACTATACACAGACTCATTCCACTATTTGTAGAGTTATTCTACTTCATGCTGCCTCATTTCACTATACGCAGCGTTGCGCCGCTATACGCAGACTCATTACACTATTTGCAGAGCTGCGTCGTTATACGCATGCTCATTCTACTAGGTACTCGCAGAACCCTCCTACTATGCGCAGACTCATTCCACTATCCGTAGAGCTATTCTACTGTATGCTGCTTTATTCCACTATTCGCAGAGCTGTGTCGCTATACACACACTCATTCAACTATCTGCAAAATTGCGCCACTATACGCAGTCTCATTCCACTATGTACTCGTTGAGGTGTTCCACTATGAGCAAAACCCAGTCACTATACGCAGCTCTTGTGAATGCAGAGTCCTGCCATTCGCAACGAAGGGTTACTGTATGCAAATCTGTAGCACCATACGCATAACTGTATCAGTATACGGACATCAGAGCCACTATATACAGCGTCACGCCACTATATGAAGCATTGTTCCCTTATATGCAGAGTTGTGCCAATGTATGCACCGTAGTGTCACTATACGCAGAGTCGCAGCACTATTCGGTAGCCGCGATTCGAGTAGCGTGGACGCGGAATTGCGCCGGCCGCGTTGCATACAGATTCAAATTGAGGTCATTTCCGATAATTCTCGCTTTTCCTAGCTATTCTCCCTCGGCGTGGTTAAATGCACGCGGAAGCAACCGGACAGGTCTTCCTTTTTTTCACTGCTTTTTTCGAACCGATATTTTCAGAGCAGAAAGATCGCCCGATTATTTGTTTTACTTTTGCGTATATAATTGACGGGGAAAAGAGAGAGAAAGAGAGAGAGAATGTGTGTGCAGGCGTTACTATTGATCTTTTTTTTTCTTCCGTTAGATAATGCGCATTTGAATAATGGTGTATGTGGAAACCGGGCGAAAGGGGTTTAAAGCGGTATTGATCCTATTGTCGGCATGTAGATGGCCGTATTTATGCGAGATGGTATTTCATCGGTCTGGTTATTAGATTTTTGTATATACAATAGATACAGCTTTCGAGGGAATAATGTTTCATCGAGGTATGCCGAACAGTTTCGAAATTGAAATTGCAGCCAAGATTTAAAGGTATACCGCGATTTTTGTAGTCTCATACTACACTGAATTATCTTTATTATTGCGAAAATTGCTTTACCATCCAATCGAATTTCCATACTGTCTTGAACACGTGTACCCATAAAGTATGCCAGCCGTATAAACATCGAGTCTTCCTCTATAAGACGAACAGCGAATTCTTCCTACTTTTCTTACGTGACATGCAAATCATTTCTCACCCAGATGCTATTAAAATCCTGTACAAAGACACGAAACAAAGAGACCTTCTCCGAAAGCTATTAAGAAGGAAATTTCGCAAAATTCCCAAAGCGTTAGATTTAAGAATCGTAAAGTAGTTACCGAGCTATATCTAACCATATCATTCCTTTCTGTTTCAGGTGAGTCACTTCGATCCCCATTGAAGCTATTGTAAGTCAAAAGCGGCGGATAAAGGTACATTTAAATGTTCGTTTTATAAAAGAATAGCCGGTGTGTTTCTGCATTTAAATAGGAATCGACTTTCCCCCGCCTCTCGTCTTCATCCCCAACGGAGGGACGTCGGTAAAAATTGCATCTTCAATTCGTCAGACTATATTCCTCTTTCGTCTTTCTTCCCCGCTGAAACTGCCTTTCCTCTATTCAGTGGCAGTATACGTTCTGTTCCCTCCTTCATAGCGATTGCCTTAACGAAACGGACGGTCGCCTTACGTTTCCATCCGCAAATCCTGCCGGATTTCTTCGGGGACGACGATGTTCGTCCACGAAGATATTGGAATTTTGAAAATCCCCCTCGATCTCGACATCCTTCGTCGGTTCCGATGCTTTGCATTCACGACACGGCTCGTACGAGAAATCCTTCGAAACTGCGGCTAGCCTCTCTTCCCGTCGTTCTCGATTCTATTCACTTATCGAACTTAACGTCGCGGCTTTCCGTCCAACAATCGCTGACAGTTCGATCGTACGCGTTATGTTTTCTTATTTTGTGCATTTTCCGCTTCGAATTATTTTTTCTCGTTTTGAGAGAAAACTTATTAAACTGTCTTATGTGAATTAATTCGAATGGAAGAATTTTTGAGACTTTATGAGAAGAAGATTTCGTTGAAATAATATTGCATAGAAATTTTCAATTGCATGTGGAGTTTTTGTTAGGGAATATGTTCTACTTTTCGGTATTGATTAGTTTTTGTAGTCGTTTGAGGATGAAATCAATTAGTCAGGTGCATTGTCCGTATGGTGTCAAAGGGTTGGACTTCCAATCAGTCGGCCTATGTTCAAATTCCCCGTTGCCCCTGGGAAATTTTTCCTATGTGGTGTACAGGGTGAGTCTCGCAACGTGGTGATTATGAGTAACTCATAAACTATGTATTGTATGAAGAAATGTTTCTAACAAAAGTTACATACTTACGAAATGAGAATTTTATAGTAATATGGGTTTTATACTGTTCCATTGTTTAATCGAGATATATATTAGCTTCATTTTCTATAACAGATTTCTTCAATTTTCTATTTACATTCTAAAACATCGAATTCTACATAAAAAAATCATTGTACTAGTTGTAATTATTATGAGTAAAATGAGTAATTATTATCTACAAAATAATTGTCCTGCATTACAAGATGTACTTATTCAACGGGACTGTTATAATTTGAAGGACAATGTTGTTAAACATAATTCTAGATATTAGATACCTTAGACATGAAATATCAGCTAATTGTAAGCTTGAGTAATAAAGTTGTTTGGAGAAAAGTACTGTGGTACCAAATCAAATCAGCTGATGTTACTAATAATTCCCGCAATATTTTAAATATTATTTTAATTTGTGAAGGCAAAATTAGGCCGAAAATAACGTAATTTATTGTAACTCATATGCAGTAATGAGGAGTTGAAGGTGACCGACGAACTGAAAATACAAGTACTTTATTGGAATATCTAAGGTAGTTTCTGGGAAGAAAGTTATTTCGTACGTGGTATAATGATTTAGCGTAAATTGCACGCTATATTTAGTACGCGTGGAAAGTGAGAGTCTGATAAATCTAGTAAACTGAAAACATTTTCCAATAATTTAAAACAACTTCCGACAGATTTTCTTGTTGAATTCCGCGGAATTTTTTTCCAGAGATATGACCGATGGGAAGAGGTATTATAACGTGAAAGATACGTGAAATTATCAATGTTTCATTATTTTATAATTAATTCGATCCTCTTTGCAAAATGTTCACTCATGTAATTTAATATTTTCAAGTTAAAACAATTTTAATATTTTGTAGCAGTGAAATCAGACATGCTTTTCCTTACGTTTCCAAATCATGAAACGGCCAAGGGTTCTAATAATATATCATATGATTATATTCAAATTGAAATACAGTTCAGGTTAAAAATGTGAGGTATTAATTACAATCATGATAATTAACGTGTCATAGTGTTCTAGTCGATAAAATACATTCTACTTGCTATACCAAAAAGACCAAAACATCCATCGAATTATATAACTTTACTCCAGTTTGAGATGCTTTCTCACATTCTTTTATTCTAAAAACACCCGACCATTTACCAGATCTCTATTGTCATATCATTTATTCATATATCCTTCCAATTTCTCGTCGAGTGAGCAAAAATTATGTCAGCAAATATTCTACTGTTTACAATTCATTTTTATATAACACCGAAACTACCATGAAGTTAAAATGGCTGATTCACAATTTTTTCCAAAATTTACACAAGTTTATAAAAGAGTCATAAACCAGACTTTCTATGTTGATCTTGTAAAACGAAGATTACCGAATCGATTACGTTTCCAACAACTTGATTCCTTTTTTCTGGCAGTACTTATTTAATATATTGAAACATAGTAGATTTATTCCCAGTAATTTTAGTAGTAATAACAAGAATATCTATAGATGTTAACCCCTTCGGACCCTGTGCACATTGTAATGTACATAATACTTTTCATGCTGTATTTTATTACGTATAGGTTTAAACTTACAATTAGTTCCAACACCTAATGAATTTTATTTTTTTTATACAAATGTTTCTCAGGATCTTCTTAATGTTACAAATTTTGCGTAAGGACCATATGCCCATTAAAATATACTTACATTTACAAATTATAAATAAATAAATATTGTCTTAAACGAAAAAAAATTCGGGCCTGAAGGGGTTAAGCTATAGTAACATGAAGTTCCAAGATCATTGTCAAATACAAAATTCGAAATGTAATAGGTGAAATATAAATTACATCGAAAAGATGTGTCCAGTGTAGCTAAACATAGCATTGCAAACGGTTAATTTGTCGGATTTCCCCCATTGCGTCAGATACGTAAACACAAAATGCTAAAAATTGTCTGCCAGATAAAATATGCGTAAAATTGACAGCGATTCCGTTGTTCTCTTCCACTGCAACTCTCTCCATTTTGCATAATGCAAAACTACTGCACAGGTTATGGCGCGAGGCATACTTTAGAGCGCACGGGAAATTGCAGAAATACGGTATGTGTGCGTTTATCTAGGAAATGTATGTACCTCGGCTATGTATCTCGCATTACAGATCATAAATGCTTGGCGCGACTACCCACGATACTTAAGCTTTTTGGCAAAATCGTCCGAAATCTCGCAACGATATACAATCTCGTGGCACACTCGGTTTTGGTGCTTTTGCATCATGGAGAATTTCACGAGTGCTCCAAGAAATCCATGCAGTCGTAAAGACTTTCTGTAAGAATGCTCCCCTGTTGCGATTGTATCTTGTTTTCTTCTATTTTATCATACATTTTATATATACCACCCTTGCTGTACGATTTCTTTTCAGACTGAATGCGCAGTAACTCAGTAACATTTTATTAATCTATCGCTGATTTCTGATACAATGTGATGGGTGACAGTAATGTGACAGTTTGCGACAGTCACCATAGAAACGTATACTTTTGAGTTAAAAAAAAAATATTATTTGTGAAATAGCAATCTGTCATTATTTTGAATTCCAGTGTCAATAATTTAATCCTTCGTACTCGTAGCTATATCAGACGTTATCTATTAGATACTTGGCGACACTTTACTATTTGCTATCTTGTGCCATTTCAATAGAAAAATTCAAGTAGACATACACTGCCGCTCAAAAGTATGTGGACACTTCCTTAACTCTCATAACTACCTGAAAAAAGTTTCGATATCTTTGGCACAATTGATTCTCTTGTAGGCATTTCTGTTTGTACAGTATTGGAGAACATGTTTTAATAATAATTTATTAGATATCTCACCGATCATAATAACAGATAATTATATCTTTTTTTCTTCTACATATCCACCGCGTGATTTTATGACCGCGTTTACTAATCATGGCATCCTGGCTATTAATCGTTTAATTATTTTGCTGCCAATCATGTTTATAGATGTTTATGTTACTCTAGAGAAGGCAAGAGACCTCACTTTAGTAATGCAGTCCCTGGAAATTGATAGAGAAAAACCTAAAAACTTCTACGCATGCAGTGCAATATAATGCAGCTTTCCTCCCACCGGATCGATTTTTTTATTTAAAGGAATTCAATAACAATATTTGTAATTTAGTAGGGGAGGGTGGGGCAAAGTGGGCTCCTGGGGGCAAAGTGGGCCCCTTAAAATTTTGGAGCCCAAAAGAATAAAGATATGACTATTTTTTGCTGAAGGGGCCCACTTTGCCCCACCCTCCCCTACTATTGGAATAGATTATACACATATTCGTAACGGAATTTAGCAACAAAAATTGATTAACACCAAATATTATATAATCAGAATCTTATCTATCAGAAGTTTTATAAAAGTAGTAATAAAAGTGTACATTTCTTGAAGTGTTGCTGTGTAATAAGTTCTTCCTCTGTAATCACCAATAAATTCGAATGTTCACTTAAAGGGGACAATTAATTGATATGGTAGGCATGCAATGCCCTCCCAGATGGCTCCCCCAAATGACCCTTTTCGAAATTTACTTAACAATCGTACATTCATTGCTATTTTTCATCTGACTTTTTGTACGTTCTTATATTATTCGATTATTAAATTTCTCGTTCTCCATTTTTCTCTTAACTTTTTTTTTACCGAGAAAAATTCTTTGTATACCTACCTTACGTACCACGAGCGGGAATTTCAACCCTTATTGCAAGAGTAGGCATGTGCGAAGTGCCGGTACGTTTAGGGTTAATAGAATAGAAATAATTCGATCGTATCGTGAACCACTGATATTTTTAATTTAACAGTTTTTAGAAAATTTCAGAATTTTCTACTCCATTTATCACGAGTGCCCCTCGTTATTGTAGGGCTAGGGATTAATACTGGGACTACCATGGTAGTCTGAAGGGTTACGGATACACTTTTTAACCCTTTCAGGTCAGTAGGGTTCAAATATTTTATGAAAATATCCACCATTATAGGTTTGGTTAAATATCGTCTCCATTCACGACAAACTTTGTCACTTGTGTAGGGTGCAGATATTTTATCAAAATATTTACAATTGTGATTAAGTTCAGTGTTACGTTAGATTCAATTGTACCAAGTGTGGATGTATTTGACCACCTCTCACGGATGTACTTTGACCCTTTCGCTTTTGCGAGGTCTAAATCTTTAGTCAAAATATTATCATAATTCGTTTGATATTATTTAATTTATTTTTTTCTAACTGACAATCAGGCCTTTAATCTTTTCGGTCAGATGTATTTAATCCTTTGTGCAAATATTTTCGTAAAATTTTCCTTATTGTGTTTCATTCATTTTTTATGCTGTACAGTGTGTGTTTTTAGCTCACACGTATAAGATTTAACTAAAGGCATTTTAAATATGCTAGGATAAGAATTTTTTACTTTTCACAATCATCTGTCAACATGTGAGCGAAAATTGTTTTTCTACTTTCTTGATTTTCACCTTGAAATTGAGCGATTTGGTTCATCCAACTAATTAATCCTCGATACCCAGAAATACTCTCGAATTGAACTCATAGGATGATGAAAAATTCAGTGAAATTATTTTCTGCCCAATGATGATAGCCTTGAAACTTAAAACTAGAACTACCGTCATTAAATCTATCATATTTCAATACAATAAGTAAATACTTTAAAAGACGAGGAATCGAAAAGTGGAAAAGATGACTAATTCAATAATTTATATGTTATAAATTACACATACAATATCTATTCTATGGCTCTCATATAAACTTAAAAAGTTTAAAAAAAAAATAAAAACGAGTCATTTTGACCACCTTGGTAGTTCTAATGTTAATTCCAATCGCAAATGATAAATAATAAGCATCTTTGCAGCGCCAATTATACAAAACACTGTGCAATATTTCAACCAGACAAAAAAGAAATAAAGTACTTACATTCAAGGAGAAAGAAGATCACGTCGAAGAAAGTGTTATTACCTCGCGGTAAACTTCGAACTGCAGATGCCAAGACGTATTACAAAAACTTCCGTTAGAAATTCTCAAGCATTCGCCGATCCCGGTTGATCAAACTCCTCCACGATTATCATCCGCTTTTCAATTTGTGAAGAGTCTGGGAAAGAAACGAAGAGAAAATTCCAAGGCGATAACAACCGGTTGTTTTTCCTCGTCGCCGAGAATGAAACTTCCATAAAACGAAGATCGAAGAAGAGCGGGGTGAAACGTGTCGAAAATTCCTATCAATTCCACGATCTCACAATTTTGTTTTCGTCGTCGAAGAAAAGACTATTGCGAGGGGATGTTCACGTTTCTGGATGAATGAACGTAATTACAACCGGAAGAGGAAGACGCTTCGAATCGATGACGTTGAAAGCACTCGACGTCTTCCGTCGCGATACTTCCTTCGACGGATGTGTCGTGTAATTTTTATGGGAAACTTTTGACGCCATATTTTAGGATTATTCGCTGAACATAAAGTAACGTCTGACACTCGCTGAATATCTCTCTCCCTGAAAACTTTGGGGATTCAAAAAAGCATGTATTTCATATTTTAAAACCATCCTCCGCTAGGTTTATGCCAGCCTTAAGACGAAGAATGTTCATCCCCCATGTACCACCCCGTTTGCCTAACCAAATAACGATTTTTTATTGAATCGCCGAAATCTAAACCTCCGCGAGATCTCAAGATGAAAAGGAGAAAGCTAAATAAATAGGATGATAAGGAATCCAAAAATAATAAGGAGGTACCCATAAAGAAAAACATAGAGGGGTGCAAATTACGTTTAGGAAATCTACATTGAAAGATAGGCGTGCAAAGAGAAATCAAAAGAAAAGCAAATACCAAGAGACCAGCGAGAAGAAGGGTCAAGATAGAAAAGAAAACATATTCAACGAGCAAAGCAAGAATGACAGTACAAAGAGAGATAAGCGCTGGAAGAGAAATCAAGAGAGATGTAGATATTGGAAAATAAACAGGAATTATAAAAATTGTAATAAAACGACAGAGAAAGATCAAATTACGAATAAGAATATAACGAAGCGGTAAACGCACAACGAGAAATCAAAATAGATGCAGATGTTGCAAGACAAACGGGATGAATCAAGATAGCAATAAAACCACAGAGGAGGAGTAAGATGCGAATAATAATGTAGTCAAATAGTAGAGGAAAGAGAACTCGAAAAAGATGCAGATATTAAGACAGAACCATGAGAACCAAGAGAGAACCAGAAGATTTACGGAGAACGCTAAAAAATGTGAAGACCCAGATTGAAAGACCGACAAACGAATAGAACGAGAAAGAAGCAACAAGAGAAATACATGTATAAAGAGCGAAAAGGAGAAAAAGACAAGAAGAAAAGTTTTCAAGCGACACGCGTCGATGCACACCAAATATTTCGGCGAACTGGCGGAGACAGAGCCAAAGTTGTTGTCTTCGTGCAGATCTCTTTGTCTGTGCTTCGGCATCGTGGGGGCGGAAAAGGAGAAAGAGGGAAGGAACCGACGGTCGACGAGGGAAAAGAGAGAGGCAGATAAGTAGATCGCGAGGAGAGTGCACTCGTATCCCCTTTTGTGCACCATCCCGCTATATCCGCCGCAAACGCGTCATAATATAGCTACCGGGAATTGTTGGACGAGCTAGATTACCGAGGGGCCAATCCTATCCAAAGTTAATTCTTTGCTCGAAATTAAGCTCTAATCCGGCAGTACGGGAGGAACGGAGAGGGAACGATTGGTCTTTGTTTAACTCGCGCAATTTAAGCTCAGAAATATGAATATTATACGGATTGTGTTAACCGTTGCGACTTTAAGGTGACCTCTGTGCTCTTATTTCAGTGTTCTAGGGTTTTGTCGCTGGGACTTTGAGGTGAAGAGATTATTCAAGTTAAAGACTCGTTGGAAAATTATTATGTAGTGGAATTCGAGGAGGAAATTAATGTTTTATGGTTTTGCGTGGAATTAGACTCGTTATTGTTCTTCATTGTTGTTTGTTCTTTCACTTATTACTTCTCAGGGACCTTTTCTTTGGCTTTGAAAGGTAATCATCTTTTTTTATCGGAATAGCTGTCAGTAGAGGTATTGAAGTCATCGTGAAATTAATTTCACTTAACAGATGCTCAAAGGGATTTTACTCTGAAGCTGAAAGAGTTTGAACATTGAGAAATTGTTGCAAATATTTAACCGTATTTTTCATGTATTACCACTTAAGCCTTTGCATTCCGATGCCCGACCTGAGGGGACATCGTAGGTTTACCATACCACTCAATTGTCCCGTCTAAAAGAATCATCAAATTTATTTTTGGTTACAGAGGATAACCTTATTTTTCTGTAACATTTTAAGAAATGTATGTTTACCTGAACTTTTCTACTGATATGGCACAAGATAGCAGATAGCAAATTGCTACCAAGTTGTTAACACATTCCACGAGATATCTCATATTTAGCAAACCTACAACTCAACACTTCTTGCTACTTTACTAAGGCAACTTAGAATATTCTTATGACAAATATTTAACTAAATAAGTGTATATCGAATTTCCGAAAGAGTACAAAACAATCAGATATATAAAATGTACCAAATTTCTGGAGCGCTTAAAAATATGCGGGCACATTGAAACAGCAGAGTGCCGTATGCAATGTGTTAATAGATAATGCCAGAGACGTCTCCGAATTCAGAGGGTTATGTTATTGACATTGAAATTCAATATAATGACAGATTGTTATTCCGCAAATAATATTTTTGTCTTGACCCAAAAGTCTACGGTTCTATGATCATTTTTCCAAACTGTCACCTACCATGGAGTACTTTCGTTCCGCCAACCAATAAGAAACTTCGAAGCCTATCATTTCTCAGAGGTAATATCCTCGATACTTAGCATCGAGACAGAAATCTAAATATAACTTGAAAAGGCAACCTTCTCCACGCACGGAAACACATCCATACAGAGAGTTGGCAGGCTCATTGAGAGCGAAAAACGTCACAGTCCTAACCAACAATAACGCCATTCGCATTGTCCCTTCAATTTCAAGGACAGTTCATTTCAAAGATATCGCACGGGAACCAGCCGGTTTTATTAGCTCCCCCCCAAGCAAAGGAACAAACAGAGTCGACATCGATACCCCGACGTCGTCGTCGGTGTAGCTCACTTTCCCTTTTGTTTTCCTTTTTCGATTTCCCTCAACAAGGCAGGCCATGTTCCTTTGGCCCCCTCGCTATCGAATACCTCGTCGTTCCTCTCGTTCCGGCGCTTCGTTGTCTTTAGGAAGATCCTATGGAGCCTGCAGGGTGCTAGGAGAGGGCCTTCAGCCACCGTCTGCCAGTTTTCTCAACGCTCTATCTCCTCTTCGCCTTTCCTCCGTCGTCTCTTCTCTTCATCCCCTGCTTTCCTCTTCTCTCCTCTCCCCCTTCGCTTCTCTTCCCGGTGCAGTCGACAATCAGCGACAACGCCTCGGGCCACCGAGTCCGACATTGTATTCCATCGTTTTTCTCCTTTTTCGGCCTTTCCACCTTCACCAGGAGAGAAATACTCGGTGCTTCCATCCTCTCCCTCGAGTGGCCGTCGTCATCGTGCGCGTCCCTCCGCGCCCTCTTTTTACTCTCGCCCTCTCTTCTTTCACCCTTTTCCACGTGCCCTCTCTCAGACCCCTGTCGCTTCTCTGTTGTCTCTTTTCCTCTGTATCTCTATCTCCATCTCATTTTAGTCTCTTATACACCCCCTACTATGCTTTTCGTCGTTTTTTTTTTCTCGAACAGAGAGCGACTAGATTGGCTGGGAATTTCGTGCATTGCCAAGTAATTACCGGCTATATACCACAATGACAGGGACCGCACCCTCCGACAACTAAGAAAGAAACAACCCCCTCCGGGCTAAATAACGCAATTTCGAGTCGGCTCACCGAGCTTATGACGCGGAGGAATGAAAATAAAGCTTGCGGTGGAGATTTCGATGGATATTTAAATGTATTCGAGGCATGAAATATACTTTTTCGTGTTTTTCCGTGAGATGTTTCTGTGTGGTTTACTTAGTTTTGGGATTTAATAGTTACGTGGATCGCTTAATTTTGGGTGTCGCATTATTTGGGGGTGGTTTTATCGTGTGCTGTTTCTGTAGGATTGAATCGACCTTGTAATGCGCGAGGAAAATCGAAATGAATGATTCTTTTGGCGTCTTATTTAGAAATACATTGTTTATTCTAATCGAATGGATATAAATTTTCTTAATTAACATCTGATTAAGATGTACTTGTAAATCGTTATCTATATTCAAGCTTTGTGTCAAATTGAGCAGATTTCGTTAATGATTTAAGAATTTCATTGTTTCAACTTAGTTCTCCACGTATTTTTATAGTTAAAAATTCAGAGAAATCATTTACAACAAGATGGTTTAAATATAATGAATTTCAGTGTCCAGCTCTGTCATTTTTACGACTTCATCTTCTTCCGTTTACATTAGCATACTATCTACATATAAACTTAACAGAATATTAACTCTTTCCACTCGTACGTCGCTGTATATTCGCCAAAAACAATTCCGGTATTCCACTGCATAAAGTAAGAGACAGGTGGAAAGGGTTAATATAGGCAAAATTGTAAACAATTGTACCCCCCCTTTTTAGAACATTTATTTTTCAATTTCACAATATAAATTTGTATTTCTATACTGGTAGAAGCTTGCAAATAATCAAAATATTCTTCAACTGACTTCATATCATTTATTTTTGTAAGAGGCAATATCCAAGACAACGCCATGAGTCGGGTATCGATAGCATCATAGACGTACAAATCTGAATTAAGTAAACATAATTTACTGAAACCATACGAAGTCTTCCGATATGTGATAGAAACCTTAGAAAAACGCATTAACACGTTCTATACCAGGTAAGAACGCACGCTTCAACCATAAGAACAGCCAGAGACAGGCTTTTGTGTCCTCGCAGAAAATTGCTGACTATAAACTGTACTTGTAGAATGAAATGATCGTCAGCGTCAAAACAATCATCAAATTTTGCTATCGCGTCTTATCATTGATTCTTTTTACAAAGTAAAATCATATGTAATAATTATGAATAAGAGTGAGAGAGTATATTGTAATTGCAGGTGCAATTAGCTCTTTTATATTTTTACATCAAATGTACTTTGGATTTTACAAATCATCAGTTCAGTGATTTGAAAAGGTGTAGCTTTTTGAATTAATTTAAAGGAAGATTATGTTTCACATTGTTTGCTATATTAAATTGGCAATATCCTGCATTTCTTTTAGGAAAATTATTATCATTATTTCTTAACTGGTAAAATTTTCACTTGTAGGGAAGATATACCTACATAAATTGTTGGTACAGTTAATGGTAAAATTTTATCTACTGAGTACTCTTTTGAATATCACGCAAGAATATTTAGAAAATTCTGGATTAGGTAGAGTTGGGTTCTACAAATTTAGAATAAAAATTTAAATAGGTAGTTGTTGCGTGATTCTAATTTTAGTCGTTTATTATATTAATATTATCAAAATCAGGCTGTAAAGTTGTCAATGGATAAACGTTGACGTGTGGAAAATTGAAATAAACCTCCAACCAACACATTGCTAAAACAGAAATCTTTTTCAATTCCATGAAAATTACATTTCCCAGCGCGCTATCCTTTATTTCCTTCCTTTTAAATAATTCTGCCAGAATTTCGTGCCCATTATTGAATATTCCCGTCGGACAAATTTCGCAAATTCACTGAAATTTTATAATACAGTAAATTCACCAATTTCCAATCCTCCCACGCGCAGTGTCGCTCGTGTTTGCACTCGTATTCCGACATTAACGCCCAATTAAATGTAACGATCGGAATGCAGAAGTAACGTCGGAACATTCTCGGTTTAATTCGACAAACAATTTCGCGCATTCGACATTAATACGTTACATATCGTCGATCGGTCGAAATTCCGGGCTCACGTCGTACGATCGATCGTTTCGATTCCCCTTGTCGGGAATAAAATGTCAATAACCAATGATCGTAATGAAAAACACTATTTGGGGAGATCGAAATGAAAGAGTGCAGAGAAAGAGACAAACAGAGGATGAGAGATAAAAGGGAAGGAGAAAGAGAGGCAGATATAGGGGTAGTCGGTTGTCGAAAAAACGTGCGGAATTTGCCACTTCGTCGATGTTTTATTGGCGTACTAATACAATTACGAACAAACGGACACTCGCGGTGCACTGAGAAGAACAGTCTAAAAGCGGCTGAATTTTTGCTTCTCTCCATTTACGTCTGCCTATAGTGAGTTTGCAATGCATGCGGTTTACCTCAGAAACGTTCCTGAGAACTGAGATAAGAGAGAATTTCGAAAGATCGTTCATACTTTTGAAAATTGATAGCTGTTGCTATGTTAACATATGTTGAACGCTACTGTTTTTGCTCATTTAGCAGTTCTCATGAAGTGATACTTTTCCTATTAACACGTTAAGAGCCACATTGGTCCCTAGGGACCGGTTCTTTTTATTGAAAAAGGAACCTTTTTGTTCATGGTCATGCTGATCAATGAAAATCAACTATTATTTTTTTACCTAGGTTACTCAGTCGCGCCTGAACGAGCCATAGAACATAGAAGGAATAGAACATTTATCAAAAATTAATATATAACATGTAGAGAAAACGGATTGAACAAAAATACACACATCAACCGAAAAAAAGGGCTTACTTAATTGATTATATCGTAAGGTTGAGTAACACAATTAATTAAAAATTAATATAGTTGATTAAAACAAATAGAACTATACCTTTCGTAAGAAAGGGCCCAAAAGTGCAATGCTGGGGTCTAGGGTTTTATTTTTTGAACGTTAATATTTAAGTATCGAATGTATTAGAAAATTCGCAAATATTACAATTAAAAAGTCATATAAAATTTCATTGAATTCAATGGCGTCGGTCACCGGTGATCCCCATAGGCGTCAACATGTTAAGGAAAGTACCTAATGGAACATATTTTGGTTATTAAGATTATTAACACTAGATTTACGGATGTTGATTACCTATTTTTCTGAAGTGAGTTAATTTGACTCATACAAGAAAATGAAAGTTTTTTTTGTAAAGCAAATATTTTCAAATCAATCTGGACGAAAGGTTTATTATTAAAAAATTAAACAACCAATATATTATATATATAGTAATCAAATTTTGAATGAGCCAAATTGGCTCCGTAAATCTAGTGTTAAGTTTATTAAGACCTGTTACTTGCGGAAGTTACTATAAAACTTCGGTAGTGGTGTATTTTAATGCTAAAAGGACCAGTTTGGATCATTTTTGTATTTTTAAGAGGACATATAGTTCATTAACTCGATGAAAACGTATTAGAGTGTTCAGGATTCATCTTTTAGAGAAAATTACCAATTATAGATGTGGCTCGTCAATAGTTTTAAGCGAATTAAAGAATATTTTTAACTT
The DNA here is from genome assembly GCA_910591515.1 of Cerceris rybyensis. Lineage (NCBI taxonomy): Eukaryota > Metazoa > Arthropoda > Insecta > Hymenoptera > Crabronidae > Cerceris > Cerceris rybyensis. The sequence goes on from OU342795.1 coordinate 15,227,696, forward strand.
CTTGTAACAACATTTACATTGTCTACTGATTAGAATTTCAAATTATTCTTTTATTCACAAACATACAATTTCCTACTGATAGAACTCCAAGAATAACATCCTCCTATAAACGATCTCAGAATTTCATTATTACAGTGCACCGACTCCTTCCCCATTCTAATTGCCGTCAATATTAAAACAAATATCCCAATTCCTTCCTTAATTCACATTTCCGGTAATCCATCGAACAGTCCCCCATTTGGTACCCGAGGCTTCAGCATCCCGTCGCCTTTATCCGACGTGATATTCAACGCAAAATTTCAACGAGGTCGTCGTCAATTCGCGCCGGAAGTTTCGGAAACTCGTGTATCTCCAGTTTCCATTTACCCTCGAATCCACCTCCGTTTTCTCGTCTTTTCTTCGCTCCGCATCGAGCAGTACATCATTCGCATCGGTGCATTAAATATATACTTTGATTCGATCGAGAACGTTTGATCTTTGCATTATCAATCACGAGCGTTGAGCGTATTTGCCCGGCTATTCGAAGTATTTTCAGCGTATAAGATACGGCAAACTCTCCCCATCCATCTGATAAGTGCACCCTCCTTTTTCCTTCCGTGTTTCCCTTTCTCTCCCTTCACCCCCGTGCAATTCTTTCTGGAAGATCGCCCCAACGGCTTCTCTGTACAAACAGTCGCTGTCTGGGCAACGGTCCCGGACAATGAAAATATCTACTCTGTACTTTTAAGCGGAGCTGCGCTCCTACGACTACACTACGCTCCCTTGAATTTGAATTAATCGCGAGCGGTCGAACGTATCGTACGGGGATACAGACGGAGAACCGGAAAACGCAAATTCCACTTCCGTGTTCTCCATGTATGCATGTATTGCGTGTGTACATGTAGATATATGCTGTATGTATGTACGTGTGTATTTATGTATATCTCTATGGACGAATGGATAGACGGATGTACGTGCACCGATCCGAGCTCGGGATCCTAACAAAATAACCGGTTGACCGGGTTATTTTTCTTATCCGTCTCTGACCGAGCGCTGGCTTTTCTGCTCGTTTTGCGGCGCATCGCGTTTTATGTCACGCTCGCAAATCTAATCGCGGAACGGCTGAGAAATTTATTAATAGCCCTTTCCGAGGTAATACTCTTTGCAAGATCGTCGAAAGGTTAAACGGGGATAAAATACGACGTTGATCGAGTCTCTCGGTTAGTTTTGCGATGTAGTTTTCTGTCGTTCAAGATGCGGATTTTAATAGTAAAACTATCAAGGTTGTTGAAATGAACGGTGGGGAGTTTTTCGAAAATTCTCCAAATTGACAGGGGTAACGTGAAGTACCTAAATATTCACAAACGTTGGTAGGATATTGTCATAGAAATTAAAATTCATCAAAGTTATTATTAGTGTAAGATTAATAGATTTTAATTTTCTTCGATTTTTGGTGGTGGTTTTTCGAAACCGACTACTATGGGACGTCTTGCACGCGTAATTGTTTATTATTTACCAGCGCAAATGGTTCTTTGATTGTTTTTTTCATCTCATGATTTCTATTTTTCCAAAGTACCTACTTATTAAATATATTCAAATATAATAGATACAACGCTGGTAGTTCCAGTGGTAAGCCTATGTGATAAAAGTTTCTTTGGGTAAAATGAAAATTGTGAGAGAACTTGTAGGTGAATTGATTTATCATGACGATCTATTTGAGGGTCGGATTTTCAGCTATTGGGCCTGAGTTCAAAATTTTCTCATATCTACGAAATCTGTTGCACTTTTTGCATTCCTAAGCTGTATCGCGAGGTCGGTCTTTTGGAATCAGTTTAAAACTGTAGGAATTAACACTAGATTTACGGAGCCAATTTGGCTCATTCAAAATTTGATTACTATATATATAATGGTTGGTTAATTTTTTTAATAATAAGTCTTTCATTTAAATGGATTTGAAACTATTTTCCTTGCAAAAGACTTCAATTTTCTTGTATGTGTCAAATTGGCTCAATTCACGAAAAATAGGTATATCAACATCCGTAAATCTAGTGTTAAACGATGTAACTATAGTCATTAAACCTGCAATGTAGAACAAATTAATGGAGCAACTGTTTTAGGAGGCAACCACCCAAAGTTAGTACATTGATACGTTTTTTTAAACAAAGCAGATGCATTTCAGTTATTGATAGTGTAGACTTTTGAAATATCTTAGTAGTTAGTTAAACAGCAACTTATAAGTGAAATAGCTAGAAATACGTGCAAATATCTGTTTTATTAACACTTTCGCTACGGCTCGCCGCGCCGAAAATGCAAAACAGTAAGCGCGCGCAGTTTTCAGCATTCAGGGCTAAATCTTTTGTCTAAAAAACGAGGTTGTGACTTTGTATTTAGAAGCAAAATGATTTGTGTTCATAACAATGTATCCATAACTTTTCATGAACGTATTTTTATATGGCACTTGTTGTAACTCGTGGTTTCATTTTTGGAGCGGGTGACTATAGTCACCCGTAGTAGCGAAAGGGTTAATAGTCAATCGATTAGTCATTACAAGATTAGTCAATTACAGGTGATCATACACCTATATAACAGTCTATTACTGTTTCTTATTTCTAAGCAACGTATTTCCAGGTCAGCTGGTTACTAACAAGGGAACCTCCCGAGGTGCCAATCACCGATTTTGATAAAATTTGAGTATGATGTAGTACTCGTGAAAATATTCGACACGTATTTTTTTTTATCGGCAATCGTTCAGGTTTAAGGGGTGAAAACCGCCCTCAAAGTTGGGGTGCTAAAGTATATTTCCTTGATTATCTCGGAAACTATGAGAGATAGAGTAATTGCGTAAATTGACGAAATTAGCGCCTTTCCATCACGAATCTAACGGTATACTTTTTTTTGCAAAACCTTCATTTGTTTAAACAATATGTTAAAAAATAACACATTTTTGGCAGTTTCACCAACTTAATGTTGATCAATTTTCATGAAATTTTTTTTATATAAACTAGATATCCAATGCAAAATTACGGATAAATAGGAATTTCGATTTTTTTATTAACAAAAAAGTTATTGCATATGAGATTTTATCGTCCGCCGCGCGCAATAGAGTCCCTACATGAGTCGGTTCTTGCTCATAATCAATTGGTAGTTCGTAAATGAGTTGATTTTACAGTTAATTATTGGTTACTAACAAAAAGAAGGAATTGCTTCCTGTTCATCCTCCGAAGTACACCCGGCTGGTGCAGGATCTGGGAGCTCGCCCGATATCGAAGATGAGGAAAGATCTGATCCTGCCGAAGTAGGTTTAGAATATAAAGAAAATGTCATCAATTTTTGGAAGAGTGGAAAAAGGAAAAGATTATCGGTCGAAACAGTGAGAGGACGGTATAAAAAGGTGAAGAACCTGAAGTAATTGTATAGATGGGAGAAACAACTAGCCGCAGGCGGATCTTATGCTGATAAGATGAAAAAAATTACAACAAATACCTTAAACAGATTCGTAGAGGCAAGAAATAGAAAAGTATTGGTTCATGATATTGACATTCGCAAATGGTCTCTACAAGAAAATAAAAAATGGAATTTAGATGGGTTTCGAGCATCACCGTATTGGTTAGATCATTTCAAAACGAGATATGGCATTGTTTCAAGAAAGACGACAAAATTTATAACTCGAAATTATACGGAAAATTTATCAGAAATAACGGCAACAGCAACCAATTTTATCCAAAACGCCAAACCATTCTTTGAAGAATATGGAAAACAAAATATTTTTAATACCGATCAAAGCGGTTTTCAGTTAGAAATGCATTCGGGAAGAAGTTTATCATGGAGAGGTGAAAAAGAAACTCAAAGCATGATTCAATCGTCATCTGCAATCACGCATAGTTATACGATACAACCCACAGTATCAGCAGACGGAAAACTTCTATCTCCTTTCTTTATTGTATTAAAAGAACAAAGTGGGCGATTAGGACCTCGTGTGCAGCACAATGTATTTAAAGCTCCCAACATCGTGATTGGAGCAATTACGTCAGGAAAATTAAATAAAGAGAACTTAAAGACATGGTTTGAAAATGTGTTTCTCCCTCAAGTGTCAAACTGTGCTGCCCTCTTGCTTGATGCGTGGACTGGATACGACGAAGAGTTACTGAACAATTCAGTTCCAGAAGGAAAAACAATAAAGTTGTTAAAGATACCAAAAGGTACAACAGGACAGATCCAGCCTTTGGACGTGTTTGGATTTCGTGTTTGGAAAAATTTTGCACGAAAAATATCAGATTTGACAATAAATTTGAATATTAATATAAATTTATACGCAAGGGACAATATAATAAAATTGCAGTCACTGATTCACAATCAGCTGTCCTCTCCGAGATATGAAGACATGTTTAGATATGCATGGTTTCGCTGCGGCTACATAGAGAATAGACCAAACGAATTTATAAATCCCGTTACATTTTGTTTTACCGATTTACAAATTGATATTAACAATTGTTTCGACTGTGACGACGTAGTTGCATTGAGGTGCTCATGGTGTAAAAATCATTTGTGTTTTCAACACTTTTTTGAAGAGTATCATTATTGCCAAAATTATATACAATAACACATATTATTTGCAGCTCCATCATTAATTTAAAAGCACCAATACATATACATTCATAAAATCAGCTCTTTTAAGAACTACCAAGTGATTATGAACAAGGAACAACTCATATAGGGACTCTATTTCGTGCGGCGGACGATAAAATCTCATGTGCAATAACTTTTTTGTTAATAAAAAAATCGCAATTCCTATTTATCCGTAATTTTGCATTGGATATCTAGTTTATATAAAAAAAATTTCATGAAAATTGATCAACATTAAGTTGGTGAAACTGCCAAAAATGTGTTATTTTTTAACATATTGTTTAAACAAATGAAGGTTTTGCAAAAAAAAAGTATACCATTAGATTCGTGATGGAAAGGCGCTAATTTCGTCAATTTACGCAATTACTCTATCTCTCATAGTTTCCGAGATAATCAAGGAAATATACTTTAGCACCCCAACTTTGAGGGCGGTTTTCACCCCTTAAACCTGAACGATTGCCGATAAAAAAAAATACGTGTCGAATATTTTCACGAGTACTACATCATACTCAAATTTTATCAAAATCGGTGATTGGCACCTCGGGAGGTTCCCTTGTAAGATAGAGATCGAAATAAGACACACTTGCCCGACAATATGAAAAAGTCAACTACATACAACATGTATAAACGTCAATCCAGAACTCAGTTGCAGTAACCTTTCCAACACTAAATTTTAAATTTCTTATCGTATAAAAATATAATCTTTTTACACTTAATTTTCCTTTTTTCGTAAAAGTTGTAACAAGAGTATTTATCCTACGTTCAGAGTGTAACACGTCATTGCTCAACTGTAATTCCGTGACAACGAATTTTTAAAGCAAAATTCTACAGTTGTCTAATTAAACTCCGCGATAATATTCGAATCAAATTGTCTGCCTACAATAATGATGTTTGGTTTTCGATACAAATATTCTCAATGACTTTATATTAAATAGTAAATTTTGAAGTTTCTTGAAAACTATAAAATTCAAAATACCAGATACATCACAACAATTTTCACTTATTCCCATATTATCAATAGTATTTTAATCGCTCCACTTATGAATTAATTTGCAAAAACTTATCAGAAATATGACAGTTTTTTAAATTTAAGTTTAAGTCTGAAAGCATTCCAACAAAAAATATGTATATAAAAAGTATTATCCCAAGTTAACTCCGGTAAAAAGAAAGCAAACGACTACATTCATAGTAACGGGCGAAACGGTTAAGTACCACAATACATTATAAAATCACTAACAACTTTTTATTTCAGCAATTTCATTCTACCTTCTTGCACAGGCAGCCACAAAAGAAATCGTAGGCCAAAGGAATAAACATCATCAACATTTCCACAAAACCTCTCACAACAACCTCTCACTCCACAAATAGAGCTCTCCATTGTTTCCACAATTGTACAAAGAACACTCTCAAGTCGGTTATTGTCGAAAGTTGATTTTTCTCTGAAAATTCCGTATCCATCGTTTCCGTCTGGGAGTATTCTCCCTTCATGTTTAATTTCGATGAGATCGAAGGATCCTCTCCAGAAAGCTTCGGTCGTGTTTGAACGCAGGAGGCAGTCGTATCAAATAAAGAGACGTTATTGTGAAAGACAGCCAGTAAAAGAGGTAAAAGCAGGAATTGAGAAACGAATAATGTTATTTACGAAGCCAGAGGCTGGTTTTGTCCTCCGTCGACGTCTCCATCCTCGTAGACTGCCGTGACCTTATTTGAATTCTCCTCTGAGAGGTACGCGGTTTTCATAGTCGTGCTATTGATGTTTTTTCGTCGGTTCGTTAATATCGTGGAAAAAAGCATGCGTTTTTACTCATTGCCCAGTCGAGCTTTAACTTTTGAAAAGAGGCAGTCGTTGGCTTTCTACCGGGCTGCGTTTTATGATATATCGGGGCGAGCGTGTAGGAAATGACGGGAGGAAAAGAGGGTCAGTGGAAACAGCGTCGCGGCGAAACGGGAGTAGGGATTGTAACAAAAGAGGGAAAAGTTTAAACCGGACGGAAAGCGGAGAATTACGTTCAAACCGGGCGGAATATAGACGCTACGGTAACCGCGTAAAATTATTTACGTTTCGCCGGGCAAACGTGTAAAAAATCTGCACAACCTCTCTTTCTCTATCGTGCGACCTCGCCAGCTGGCTTGTGCAACATTTTTATCCCTTCGGTCGTTTGTAAAAGAAAAATATACCTTTAGAATTTTTTTTTCATACTCTGAAGCATTTATACCGGAGATTTTTAATACTTCTAGAAGTGTGTCAGTGATTATGAAACTGGTCGAGGTTGAAAATTTGAGAAATCAAATGTTCATGTTGTACATTATGATATGGTGAGGGATATGTTGAAGAATTGGTATAAAATTGAAGTCTTTAATGGAGCTGATGGTTGTTTTATCACAGAGTTAACGTGCGCTACAGGATTAACCCATTCTCTGCCAAATTTTGCTTAGTTTGATTGTTTCTGGAAGAAGTATTGTCACGGAGTAAAAATAAAAATAATTCACCAATATTTCTGCTCAAAAGTACAACTAAAGCAGACTGTTTTAAACACATTTAATCTCGAAATCACGTTAAGTATCTAAATTGAATGTTAAAGCACTTAGAAAATGAATCCCCAAATAGGGATAGGATAATAGGATAACCTCTTGCCCTACAATAAATTTACAAAACCTATTAAATTGAAAATTTTATTGAGACGCGACACGATAATATTATTTGTATAACATTAGTATAGGCATCCCTCGAATAGCACGGAGTTCGAATTACACGAAGTCGCGAAAATTACTGTTAAAAATTAAGTCGATCACACAGTACATATGTACATATAAATATCGTCGGCTTATAAGGATAACTGAAATTTTACAACTAAAAATACAAAAAAATTTTGTTCTTACTTGCAATGTTTTCTTAATTAATCTTTGGAACCAAATGTACAAATTTGTATGGATTCGAGTTTCGAATTGCAATTAGCCGTGTTATTCGTGGGATGTCTGTATTATGGTAAACTATACTGCATATCAAGGATCACTAATCAATTTTTATTTTAGCGAAATTTTTATGATATTCTGAATTATAGCGGAAGCAGTCACGAAGCAAATTGTAGTGCAAGATGGCAGTATAAAAATCTCATAATAAAGAATAAATTTCTTACTTGTTAGATCACTAGAAATGTCTACAGGCCTAAAACTATTAAAAGTCTGATGGAATTCTAGAAATGTCTATAAACGATCAACGGAACAAAAGACGAGAAATATCAACAATCGTACAAAAATGAACAATCGGTCTCGCAGTTCCTACAGAATCTTTTCTAATCATATATATATTATTCTTCTCCATTTGCATTCTTCAGCTTTAACCTCAATAATCGCTTCACTTAGAATTTCCTGCAGTTTTAAATAGGTTCCATTCCCTGGAATGATAATTTAAAAAAAGAATCTTCCCGATGAGACGAGAATTTGAACTGGTACCTTATAATCTGAATTTCGAGTATTCAAATAAAATTAAATAGTTGCTATGAAAACTCATAGATCCCCTGTATTTTATTGACAGAAAAACGTCTCGAATCTACCATCTTCTTGGTAACTGTACAATGTACTGTACATATAATATCTCTTTACTATACAACGTGTTTTGAAAACGTTTCGTCGAACCTTATCGTATTCTACCGTTTATGGGAAAAATTACATGCAGATATAGGTTCACAGATACTTTTTCCTTCAAGTTAGCACATAAAAGGAAGTTTGAAGTTGTAGAAAAAAGATTGTAATATTCGAAAGACTCGAGGTTCAAGCGGACTTATCGAAGAGTAGTTTCATCTCTATAAAACATCTGAGACCGCATTGCCATAGAGTTTGCTACACGATTCAGAATATGTGAGGAATTTGCAAACGTCTTCGAGGATTCATAAGACATCGATGCTAGATATGCATTGCTTGAAATCATTTTCAGTTATTTCTTTAACCGAGTGTCTTTGTCGAAACCTTCTACTATGAACGAAAAGAGTCAAGAATCGTTGAATATCCAAAGGATTTACTATGAAATAACTATCGAAGCTATACTATGATATAACTATCGAAGAATAACTAAAGCTATGTAGAAGTAGAACGATGTTAAATACGCGTAATTATGTATCGAGTCTTTTGAAACTGGGTTGCCAAACTTTGGCCACATATTCCAGTCACGTTTCGTGTTAAAATTAAATTGCCGAGAACTTTGGAATGGTCCCTATAACATTTATACGTTCCTATTTCCCACGAAATCGAAGGAAATCTTCCTTCAACATCTGTTATCATAGTATCGTAGGAAATTAATAAAAGAACATGATAAAAATGTTTTAAAATTAACATAAAAACATGGTGGTGCGTTTATCTTTCACGCCATATGTGGCGGAGCGCTCATTATGTTTTTAAAATGTCAATCAGACGATAATATAGTTCTTTTCAAATTTATTTGGTAAACGTAGGTAACTCTTCTTTCTTTTTCTTTTCGTACTTTTGAGGTTCAAGTGCAATGGTCATTGAACCTAGTGGGGAATATTGGGAATAAGATCAATGAGACGGACACAGAGGCAAGAGGAACTACTTGCTCGAATCTCTTCTCATTTATAGTTGGTTTTAATGTGCCTCAACCCTCCTTGAATCTTTCAAACATTACAAATATTTTCCTCAATTTTGAACTTCCTCTTATGCTCCAACTTGGATCAAAAGTATCTTTGAATCTGCATCCACATGTCATTTTTACCAAAACCGATAAAATTCAGTTTCTCGCCTTGCGGTTCGATTTGAAAGTGTGAATTAGAATCACATTCAATTCGCATTCCTTCTAATCAGCTAAAACATTCTCTAATTGTAAACAGAAATTTGTAACATCATATCCCAGAAGACTTATCTCCCATGTACACAATTCTAATATAATTTTTGTTAATAACATTAATAATGAAATTCCTCTCGTCAACAGATATTCAACACACCTCAAAATTCATCTTCAAGCCATCCCACACCAAAAGATACTCAGAATAAGCAACCAACCCAAAAAACCGCAGTCGACATTATTCTTCGACGTACCAGCCTTTTATCTACCAAAAAAAGAACACATCTTTACATCTTGCAGTAACCAACCCCATCAAGTATTCCACTCGGAGGACAAAACCGAACAAAGCGATTACGTTCATTCCTCTCGCGTTCCATTCTGAAAATAGTACCCAAACTCGTCCACCATTCGCAGTATTCACGGTGTTACCACGTTAATTAAAGATCACGCGGTAAATCGCAATGCTCGAGACCATCTCAACACACTCGAGAGCGAATCCCAGGGATTTATCAAATCCTCATCGATCCGCTCGAGAGAGCTATTCTTTTTTCCTCGATTCTTGTAACACTTTCAAGGTTTTCCCACGAGCCGTGACTGCACTCACCTTTCTCCCTCCGGCCCTCTTCCCCTGGGATAGCATGCACACCTAGAGCGCAACACCGGGAGAGGTTCGTTCACTCCAGCTCGGCGCGCATGCACATTACATCCAGGTTACATCAGAGCTGTAAAATGGTTGCGTGGTGGTAGGCAGTCGCTTTGGATGGATTGGGTGGGTGAGTTTGGGCGCTGAGGTTCCAGCCACAAAGACCGCTTTCCACTGGTAAAGTATTGTGGGATCGGGAGCACCTCCTAATGAACAACGCTCAGAGAAAGAGGGGGAGGGAGAGAAAGAGAAGATGGAACGAGAGAGGACAGTGGTTTGGCGACGGTGAGGGCTTCACGCTCTGATGTTGAAGCCTGAGACGCATTTCTACCGAAAAAGTGTTCCTCTGCGGTGGGATATTCGCTTGTGAGTCGACGTGAACTGGTACCGTCGCCATGTGCATCCTTAATGGGGATACTTTTGAAGCGATGCAGTGTGTATGGAGGATAACGCTTGTGGGCGAGTTTAATGAGTGTAATTAATGTATAATAAAAATCGGGGTTCGAATAAGGGGAAAGTAATGTGGAATTGGGAATTGAATTTTTTTTTTCTTGGATAAGTTGAAGTTATGGAGGTGGACGTTTTTAGGAGGTGGTTAAGGGGATTTTATACGCTTGTTTTTTTATTTGTGGAAGATTGCAGGAAGCGTTGGTGGATGTTCGATTGGGATGATATGGTTTGTGTTGGTTAACAATAGAACTACCAAACCAGTCAAAATGACTGGTTTCAAAAATTTTCCAAGTTCATAGAAGAGCGTTAGAACAAAAATTCTGCGTCCATCACAAAAGACATATATCACTGAATTGATCATCCTTTCTGTTACTCGATTCCTTCTTTTTCAAAGTACTTATTTAATAAATTGAAATATGATATATTTAACGCCTGTAGTTCTAGTGTTTAAGTATGGTTTGTGGGAATTAAAGTAATGATTGAGAATATTGCTTAACAGTAGATCTATCACAGAGGACAAAATTACTAGCATTGAATTTTTTTTAAATATTGAAGAAATTTTTAGCGCTGTACTTACTATGCTTAATTTTCTATATTTATTTTGTAAAACGTGAGAGATTAAATTAATTTAGTTTCTTACGCATTTCATCCACATTCTTCCGAAGTACTAATCTAATATCTTTAAATATACTAAATTAATATTCGGTAGTTCTGGTATTAACGTTTTGGTCTACGATTTCTTTTCTTAAGTGTGCAATGATTCAATATCCTGAAATCAAAAGTTCTCATTGATTCCTATATTTCGTATAACTGAAAGTAATAACCCTTTGAGGACTACGGACACATATATGCGGTCTGAGAAAAAATTTAATTATAGTTGATTGCCGTATGTATACACGGTTAAGGTTGAAATTGCCAAATAAGTAATCATTTGTTAATACTCAAAAATTCCTCCGCCCGCAAAGAGTTAATTGTATAGAAATAATAAGACCGTTATGCGACAGGCTAATATTTTCAATTTAATAGATTTTAAAAGCCTAGAAATTTTTTTATTCCATTTTCCGCGCCAAGGGTGTCACACGTTGTAGGCTAAGGGGTTAAGATAATCGAATGTTAGATGGGATGAGAAGATGTTTAAAGAAATTGTAAATATAATCACTGAAATTCGATGTGATTACTTTGTCATTGAATATAATTATCTGAATTTGCATTATCTCTTGAGCAAATTTGGATCATTTTTTCCTTCAAACAGTTCAAACAATGTATCCGACTTGCAGATTTCTGAAATCTCGATTTTCGTGCTTTGTAATCGTTCAATTGTTTTTAGTGAATAAGGTATATCTCAATAAAAGTGATAATAACTGTCACGTCTCGCTCTGACGATGCTTCAAAACCCCGGCACAAAGTGCGGAAAATTGTATCGTCGCCTTTTTCAAACGAAAATCTCTCGTTTCTGCAAATCACATTCACTTTCACGCGTACACGTGCTCGCAACGTTTCATACTCTTTCGCGCTAACAATGTAATTACGTAAAACTCCCAGCTGATCACTTTTCATTGTAGTTTTAGTTCAACGACCGGTAGATTACATTGTACACTTTATACCAAAGATACATATTGTGGCAAAGATATCTCCAATTTCGCTGTAATCACAGTAATTTCAGAATCCACCTGAAAGTACAAATTCCTGGGGAAAATGAATATAGCAAAGTCGAGAGAGGAAATATAAAAATGAATAAATAATACATTTTTATCGATCCACGTTGACACGATACTTGTGAACGTGAAATTTTTATGATACGAAAGGACGCTTCGTATTTTATGCAAAATATCTTGCCGAAGGCTATAGTGCGGAAGGAGGAAAAGTCTGGAACTGACGAGCAAGGAACTCTACTTCAAATCCGCCTCCTTTCGAGATATTTTTCCTAAATATATTATTTAATATATCATAATCTTAGTCATTGGAAACTCAACTAATCGGTTAGGTACTTTGCAGAATGACCGTAGTAGCAAAATATAAAATAATTAACAATAAAGAGCCTAAACAATCGAGTAGAAAGGGAATTCTGTGGCTATGGAGTTAGAGACTTACGTCACTATTAGTGAGCCTAGCTCAAATTCTCATGAAATCTCTCGGATACTTTTCTTAAATTACCATTTAATATATCACAGTCTTGGTCATTGGCAACCCAATTAAATGGGTAGGTACTTTGCAAAATGAACACAGCAGTTAATTCAGAAACAAAGAGCAGTAACCAGCCTAAGCAATTGAGTCGAGAGGGGATTCCTTTGGCATGGATTCGGCAACATGAAGTCCCAATTACTAGGTCGCAGTTTAATTCTTATGTGTCACATCTCGAATATTTTTCCCAAAATTATTTTAGGAAAAATAATAATTATAGAAAATATAAATTAGTTGCACAACCTACATAGCCGGAAAGGTATTTTGCAAAATAACTACAGTCCATTGAGTGGAGAGAGAATCTCGTAATCAAAGAGTTAAAAGACTCAGACTCTCAGTAAATGAACCGAGTTCAAATTGACATACATCACATTTTAGATACTTTTCCTCAATTATTATTCAATGCGTCAAAGTTTAATTAATTCATAACACATCTAAAACTACAGTTCCAATACCAAACAACCAAAGCAATCGTGGTGGAAACATATAAGAAAAAGGATAGAAAAACTTATAAGAAATATTGACATAATCACCTCATTCCAAGATGAATCGAAGATAAATAGTCTTTCGTCAACCTCGACCCAACGTCGACGTGTGCACGTCATCTTGGTGTCAGTTTAACCGTAATTAATTCCCAGCTGTAAAAGTTGCGCTCAAAAATGGACTTGACAGAACATACATTAGCGCGCGTGCATTTCAATGCCATCGTCACATCCGTTTATTTTCATCGCGCAATAACCGCTATCAGGACGGCCTCCTGGCTTTCATACGGAACGCATACCTCGACTCATAGATAACCTCAATGGTGAGTTTAACAGCGGTTCGTCATATTTAACGAGCGTTTAATGAAAATTCAGTTAACGCACGCCGTTGGATAATGCAAAACACGGCGCGCGTGTGACACATACCTCTCGCCCCGTTAGCGCAACACGCTCGTTCAGCGTTACACTGTGTATACATAACGTTCGTACATATGTAGGTACAGTCGTTGACAGATATTCCTTGCGATTCAACGGTTTTGTCGTTTGTAATCTCAGAAAGGTATTGTCATCTGCTGCAATGAGCGGACGGTTGAACTTTTCTGGAGATAGCTTTGCTTCGGAGCTTGTCAATGACCTTCTGGAAAAGTGATTCAGTGATTTTGACAGGAATGATTAGCTTCATGCGTTGTCCTAAGATTTAATTACGGTTTTTGAGATCGAATTGTGATATTCAATTTTGCTACCATAACAAATACAGGAAAGACTCCTATAAATGGACAGATAAGTAGAGAAACTGTCACGTTGTAGAAAATCGTGCTATATGAGACCCAGTGCTAGTAAAAAAAGAGGAATTACGTTTCAAAAGAGGAGGAAATATATTCACCCACCAAAGCCGGAATTTTTTTTCTTAAGAAAAATTGAACATATTCGTTTTAAATAGTTATTCAGGTTATAAAATAGTTAGTAAAAGGTATTTTGAAGTATTTTTTCATTAAAAATTAATTTAGAACGTGTGACCATACGATCACACTAGGTTTTAGTTTTTTTTTTTAGTTTCGATTTTGACAAAATTGGATGAAGATTCCTGGTGCTGGAGAAGGTTAAAAGATTTGTTGCTGTGATCATGCCGTCACACTAGGCTTTGATGGGTTAAACAAAGATTATGTTACCCAGTGATATTGAAGTACAGTGTTGCACAAAGCTTTCCGCAATTTTCTTATCGTGTTAGAGCGAACCTGTGCTATAGTACGCCGTGTTGTAGGAAGATTCCCGCAATTTGTTAATCGCGTTATAGCGAAACCGCCTTACAGGATGCCCTGTTGTAGGAAGGGTACCTGTAATCTGTTCTGTATAAGATTATTGTATCGAAATGAAGTAGTTCTGCCATTAAAAAATGTGTAACATCCAAGTATAAATGTACAATACATTGGTGTGCAACCACTCAGTAAAAAATAAAAAGTAGGTCCTTATCATTGCCAAACTCAATGCCTCTTCCAAAACAAAAGTTCACATATCTCAAAACGAAGAGTATATGACTGTAACCTCAACATTAAACTAAATGAAAAAACCTCGCAAAAACTCTTCCAATCACTCCAGTACATCTTGCAACTAAATCTTCGATACCAAACAACAAACATCTCAAATTTAATCATCGAATCATTCTTCTATCACAGGAGACATCCAGTCACACCAAATATATTTCTCCAACTGTACACTCGTCGAAGATGATTGGAAATAATCCTTCCCTCTCCCACCTATTACCTTTTCGTCCGCAGACTAAAGATCATGAAAATTCTCCGTAGCCAGCACTCGGAAAGTTAGGGTCAGGGTGAAACGACGACAAATAACGAGGATAGATCGATTTAACGCGAGCACCGCGCGCCTTGGTGCACAGCCGTGTCACCGTGCATACGTGGATACCTACGTACAAGGACCACCGCGGAGGTACGTACGAGGGCGTAAATTAAAGTGGAGTGGCGTTTCATGAATAATTGAAAGGTCTGGGCGCTCTCTGTACGTACGCGCGCTCGTACACGACGAGAAACGAACGCAGATATACCGAGAGAGAAAGATAGACAAAGAGAGATGAAGAGAGTGAGGTAAAGAGAGACGCAAATATGGTGCAAAGTATGGTGTGAGCGTAGCAAAAGTATGGCTGAAGGCGCACCCACTTCGAGGAGGTTCCGAACCGAAGACTCCGGACTTTGCTCGCTCTTTTGCTCGATGGAAGAGCGAAAAGTTCTCTCGCTTTTCATCGGCGAACGAACGGGCATCGATGGTGGAATCGCAACGTCGAAGCGAAGGGGAAACTGGAACCTTTACACGAAGGGAAAAATATCACTCGTGAGATGCACGTATTCTCGAGCACGTTCGACTGTTGCCCAACGAGAGGATATTTATCCTTCCTTTGACCGTGCGTCAGGATTAATGGAAAAAGAGTTTCTCGCGTTTCGTACGTGTCCGTCTTCATTCAGGCAACCTCGTTCCGGGGAACGTCGGAGTTATCAGGTTAAATGGAAACTTTTCATGTCATTATGCTAAGCTTCCTGCACTTTCGCACAAAGTTATCGCGAAAACTCGTTGAAAGTAGGTATTCCTTCGGTGGAAAGCCCGTTCTGGTGCACGATGTCGCGAATTTTCTATAGATATTTTTATTTAATAATTTTGTTAAGGAGTCATAAAACTTAGGACTTGATGGAGCGGCAAACATCTTGTCGACAGCTGTCTTCGGCAATAAGCTTGGAGTTGCGATTGTCGATATAATTAATGTAAGGAATTTTTGTGCGTACTCACCGACGACTCTGACGGGACTTTGAGCTTACTCGAAGGCAGCTGGAAATTTGGAAATCCTCTATGAGGTGGTGAGAGCATATCGTCACCTTCTCTTACTTGAAGTCCTCGAGGGCGTGGTGAAAATTAGTCTAATAACCAATACTTGCTTTTTTTCAAAGGCTCCACCCCCATCGAACCTCAGAAATTGCATACACGACTCCAAGAGAGAGGCGCATCACAGCTTTGGACACAATACTCCTATATATAAATAATTAGAACACTTTCGGCCTTCGTACAATACACAGAGTTTTGCGAGTCCACATTCAAGTTATCTATTATTCACTTCTTTCCGTTTTTCTAATAAAACAGGCTGGTCCTTGGAGCACAAGTTAATCAAGGCACCACAGTGCAAAATTCTTCGGGAGGAGATCTTTAACACTAAAACTACCGGCGTTAAATCTGTTATACTTCAATCTATTGTATTAACACTAGAACTACCAAACCAGTCAAAATGACTGGTACACAATTTTCTCAAAAAATTTTCCAAGTTCATATAAGAGCCATAGAACAAAAATTCTGCGTCTATCACAAAAGACATAAATCACTGAATTGACCGTCCTTTCTGCTACTCGATTCCTTCTTTTTCAAAGTACTTATTTAATATATTGAAATATGATAGATGTAACGCCGGTAGTTGTAGTGTTAACCCCTTCCCGTGCCATTTAGTTCGACGAAACTTGGGCCCAAGTGTTAGGCGTTAACGCTTCTTAAGCTGATGCTCGAGAAAGGTCACAATACGAGCCGAAGTGTAAAAAAACACTTTTCCACGATACTGCTGTTGTGGAAATAAAATCTAATACCTTTTCCCTTTGGCAGATATTATAAACATATATTATTTAATAATAATCGATAACAGTTACAAAATTATATTGCACGAATTAACAACAGTTCAATCGAAATCCTTGCATCTTCAACTGTGGGTTTGTTCCAAGGAATGTAATAATACCACGCCTAAAAATAAATAGCATATTGTAAACAAAAAATTATTATTATAAATGTTCACCTTGAATCAATATCTAATAAGAAAATACTAACAACTCTAAAAATCCTCCATGGTATTTATCTGTTGGCGTGCTTATCGAATAAAATAATTTAATTATCTTCTTGTTGACGGCAAAAATATTTATTGAAAGAATTAAGTGTTAATAATTCCAGTAACAATAATTATTTCTTTTTATATAAGATTTAACATAAATTAGCTTAAATTCAATGAGAGACTTCGTATAAATGAAATGGCTGTTAAAAACTTATTTTTGCAATTAAATAATCATTTATGCAGTAAATATTGACTTATTAACTATTAACTACATTAATTTCACATAAGTCATGATTAATTAATATTTCTGTACACCAAATATTATAGTTGCATTGATTGCATTAATGTTTCCAATTTATTTTTAATATTAACTTCACATTGACTACATTTCTATGGTTTTCTTGATTAATATTAACTTCACATTGACCACATTGCTATGAAAAGTAAAAATCCATAGCAATGTAATTAAGGTGAAGTTAATATTAAGAATTTTGAGAATTAATTTCAACCAATGTATTCAATGTGAAAAGAAGGTCAAACTAATGTATTTAATGTGAAAAAAAGGCCAAACTAATGTATTTAATGTGAAAGAAAGATGATACCAATGTAATCAATGTCAAAGTAGTAATACCAAATATTTCGACTCGGGATGATATCATAATATCAAGTATATACTTCCTGAAACACTCTGGTAGATGTAAAGCTACTTTACTTGTGGCGTAATAATAAGAACTGGCATTCGATTACGACCGCTACATTACAATATTTATATTCACGACCCCGGCTCGTCATATTTATGTTTGGTCCTACAATCTATTCACGAGCTTAGCTCGTGATGTTTACGTTTGGGCCGACTAACTATTCACGAGCCTGGCTCGTCATATTCATTTTTGGGCCAAAATTTTCATCACGAGCCAGACTCGTTAAAGCACGGGAAGGGGTCAAATAAGTACTTTGGAAAACCAGAAGTTAAGAGATAGAAAAAATGGTCGATTCGATAATCTATGTTTCCTGCTACGTCTCTTCCATAAACTTTAGGAATTTAAAAAAAACAACTGGGAACCTGTTATTTTGACTTCCTTGGTAGTTCTAGTGTTAAGAGGTCAAACGTGCCCATAACAAATATTTTACAAACAGTGGAACACATTCTTCACATTTGTAGAGAAGGAAAAGTTGCCTAGTCCAGGCTAGGCCTGGACGATATTTGATTTTGGTCTGAATTGGGCCTGAACTGTGTCTGAATTGGGTCCAGTCTGGGCCCAAACTGGGCGTGAGCCAAATCTGATAGCGTTTTAGTGTCTAGTCTCAGACTTGCTCTAAGACCTATCTCCCTTATTTTCCATTCCGGCCGATATGAGAAAAGAATGGGAAGAGGCGTGCCTGCGTGAAGGTACGTAATGAAATTCGCAGGATACAAGGAGATTGCCGTGTGAAGAACAGAGTGGTGAATCGAAAATATGCGGAAGAAATGTTGCCGGGATTACAGTGAACCTGTGAAAAGCACGGGTGTACGTTTTCAGGTGCAACCGGGGAAATAAGAGGGCGTAGACGCGGAATGATTCAAGACGAAGAGAATTACCGTACAGGTGTACGATGAAATTACGTTGATACTTTACAGTTTCGCGGATTGGTGTGTTCCATGTTACTTGTAGATGATGTTTTATGTATCTTTAAAGTTTGAAAAATACTTGATTTGGTTGAATTATGGAAAAGTGGAAATTTGTAAAAATTTAGAGTAAACTGGATGAAATTCCTTGCAGTTCAAGGGGTTAATCATGCTTTGATAACCTAAAGTAAGAGTTTTTTCTGTCCGAAGTAAAGTTATTCTCCATTTACGAAGTAATTTTAGTAATTTGGTAAATATAGATTGATGCAGAAAATTAGCAAGCACATGTGGAAAAGTTTACGTGCAAGTTCTCCGAACACAAAATCAGTAACTTGGATTGAATCGTTTACAAATTTTTATTTTAGAAGTGTTCTTATTTTTAAAGTTTGAAAAATATGAAGATATAGAAATCAGTAGGAGAGAAAACGTATGACGAAAATCAGAAGAACAAAATGGTAGAACCATGTCGGAAAAATGGTCATGAAAAATGTAATAAATTCAGCATCGGAGTTCCGGAGCTGCCTTTTATCTGGATCGAAGTAGAATTTATTCCTCCTTCGCAAATTACACACATGACTATAGATATATTCGCTTTCGGCCAGTAAAAAGGGTACTTTAGGAGGGACTGACGATGTCGCGAAATAAAAGCGCCCTTTGAAGTGGATAATAACGTTCGCAAAAGCGAACATAATATTTTGTACTTCATGTCGGCCCGCCAAAGGGAGGTAGTGACTTGCCATTGAAGATCAAAGGATTCCTAAGTTTTGTCAAACGGCGAAAGATCGGTGAAAGAAATGAGGACAAACACGTACGCGGATGTACGGTTTGTCCTTTGAGCTTCACTCTCCCTGCACTTTGCTATTTCTTCGCGACCTCCGTTTAATTCAGTTTAATTGTGCTTTCGTACAAAACTTTTCACTTTGCGAATCTTTCACCGGATTTTCGTCCTTCGATGCTACTTTTTTCTTTCTCTCTTCGATAGTTGAACTCCCCTTTTCACTGTAGTCGCATTATGCTTGACCATAGGAGCGGAAAAATAATGAGAAAACGAAATCGACAATTCTACTTCCGGTTCCGTTTGGCCTCCCTCTTCGACAAATTAAACGTTACATGACTGATTACTAAAATTATTCTTTAAAAATTCAGTGTTAACACTTTATCGACCTAGCCTATTAATAGGCTTTTTGGGCCTAACGCTTTTGGAATTTATCTTAACTCGGTTGCAACGGCAATTAATAAATTATTACTCATCATTGCGGTTTACTGTGCAAAGGACTCAGTCACGAGAATTTGTAATTTTCAAAATGTTATCGGTATCAGGGAGTATTTATGTCCCAATGACTGGTTAGAAGTGGACAGGATGTTAAAAAAATGCCGGTCGGCAAAGTGTTAAAAATATTAATAATTCATAGACTAAAAGAATGATCTCACTGACCTCTCCATCTCATTTACTATAAATACAATATTGAAACTAGATTACCGACAACATAATTTAATTCGTAATTCCATCTTTGTTTCTCCAAAGGGTCATCGACCTCTCTTTAGAAACGTCAGCAGAAAAGAACTCTCGTGCCGTGTAACACCTAATACAACTGTTATAATCGATTTCTTAGGAGAAAAGTTGCATATTTTCCATAAAATAGATTTTTATAATAGCAACGATAGTTTTGTCAATTTAAACTTTCACGGACATTCCGACAAACGAGGTGTCGTTGGAGAAAAGAAAAACGAGTTTTTACGCACACGCTCGATGGAACGCGCGTAATGTGCGTTTAAGTATCAGATTAAGGATACCGTGTGCACAATGCCACTTCCCTCTGATTAATTGTATACTGCGACACACACACACACACACAGATGCGGAAACACAAAACGGACTTAGGTTTCACCCGGAAGATCTCCGCGACCTGAATAAAACGGAGCGATAATTTCATACATCCACGTACTTTCCCCCGAGCATGCAAATTTCTTTAACGGAATAATGGAAATCTCGACACTCTTTGCACCGTATTCCGCATACGTTGCAGACCGGCAATTAAGCGAATACGTCGGCGAAAAATTAATCGAATATACAACGACCAATAGACAAGCCTCAGACGTTGGAATTTTTGCAACGTGCTCGAGTATCGAATTAACCTTTGCGCTCTGTGCATATTTATGGCGGATTGCCTATCGTTTTGCCATTTCTTACATATGAGAGTATGAAATATAATTGTTGATGATATCATATAAACGATTTTATCAGAGACTTTTTAAAAAGTTTTGCGCTAGTTACGTTCATAGATTCTGTAGATTTTAGCTAATATCCGTTTAACACCAAAACTACTAAACCAGTCCAAATGACTGGTACACAATTATTTCAAAAATATTCTCCAAGTTTATATAAAAGTCATAGAACAAATATTCTACGTCTATATCAATAACATAAATAACCAAATCGGTCAAGTTTCCTGCCGCTTGATTCCTTTTTTTCGTAGTACTTATTTAATGTATTGAAATATGATAGATTTAACGCTGGCAGTTCTAGTGTTAAGTGCGACAGATAGTTGCAAAAATCTGGTTTAAAAGTGCAAAGTTTAAAATTTTGCATCGAGGAATGCAACAAAGTAACATTTCAATGTTATTCCATTTATAAATGATAAATATTATTGTTTTGTTTGTCAGTCAAAGATATTGTCTATGTTGAAGCTGTATTGTCGTAATCAGTATTTTTATTATTTGTGCCACAAGTATCATTCATTCTATTGGTCGATCGGCTTGGCACTTTTCAGTACCGAACAGAAGAAGCGCGATTGCGCTGCTTGGCACTCAAACGGATATAGTTTCAGTTCTTATTATGGAAGAAAGATAAATTGCGATATATAATATGTCTTATTTAATTCATACACCTCATGTTTATATAACATCTTTTTCATACAATTTCCAAAACACAGTGATCATCGCGTTGTACACGTTGCAGCAGATGTTCAGCATTCTAGAGAACATATTTTCTAAGTTTCCAATCAGTAAGACAAAACCACATCGAACAAATGTACGTTAATAACATATTTCCCACGTTATTTCCTGTCACAATAATTTTATTCCATCACCATAAATTACTAATTGCATCCTCCTATAATTACAAATAATACAAAACGCTGCCTATTTCGTTCTTCCGCTTCATGCCCAACTCTACCGTTCCAGTCAATTAACCCAAAGTCCATCGTTCGCCCTAAGGATACTTCCATCCTCCAAGATTTAACAACTGTCCGACAAGCCATAAACGATCGCACCATGGCTTAAGTTTCATCCAAAAAAAAGATCCACCGAAACATTACAACAACAACAAAAGAAATCATTAATTGCAGGGAACACTCGTCGAAACATATTCTTTCGCGCTCTGCAGACGTGCGCGCAGGTTGTATCGTATACTCCGGGAAACCGTAACGCTTATTGCCGATTACGTACCGGCACAAATGCTTTATGTTAATTTAATGCGAGCGACGTGCTTCGTTTCCCCGCGAAAACAATCAAGGGGAGTGAAAAAAAGGTGGTATTAATTCAGTGTGCATATGAGAGTGTCGTGCGCATATATTCGTCGTTTACGATCCATGAAAGTGCAGCATGTGGTCACGGTGGTGGGGCCCCGGGCACTTGCATCGTCGTCTCGTCCTCCTCGTCGTCGTTCTCCACCTCTTTCACGTTGTGTCGTAGATGGTACGCGTCGAAATGCGTTTGTATGCTGGCCGCTCGTAAGTTTGTTGAACCCTCGCGGCTTATTCGACGCACAGTCGCACAGTTTCGCCGCGATAAAATCGCACGTTTATCGCGCGGTCCTTCATGACTTATTCAACGCATGCACGTGGTACAAGAGTGCCTAGTTACGGCACTGGAGAACAGAGAGAGAGAGAGAGAGCAATGAGGAGAAAGAGAAAAAACGAGAGAGAAGGAAACCTTTTTCCCAGCGCGATTCTCTGAGATTTCTCTCCTCGCTTCGACAGCTTCGTAATGCAAAGAGGATTTTGATTTTAGCTCCGCGATTGAGACGCCGGCTTGGTAAAAACCTCCTTTGTTCCGGGCCGTTCATCCCTCGATTTATCTCGTCTATTCGTCTCACGATTTAATATTTCATATAATTTCCCTCCTTTTCTAGCTTTCTCTTCTCTCTTCTTCTCTCTTGCGCTTTCTCGATTCGAAAAGAATCACTATGGTATTCGATTCGCACCTTTCCCGGCTGCATCGTCCACTTTTTTCGGGGAGTAAGGTGGCGAGGGGTTGAGAGGTTGGAACGGTACTAATTTCTTTTCTAGCCATCGGTTGGTCCTCGGGCAATCTCTTTTCCCCTGGATAGATGGAGGAAAAATAAAAAGCTGATCCTTTCTTGTTTTCCTCAAGCAATAAACTAATCGTAAAAGCGGGTTAAGTGATTGCAGCCGCGCGGAGGAAACTGCTTTTCGTTCCCTCTGCCTTCGCCCTCGCCTCACCTTGTGCTTCTCCTTTCCTCCATTCCCCCTACCTCTCCTCGCGTCCTTTTTTCACCCTCGTTTCTACGTAGGGTCGTGATGGGTTGATTTATCGATTCGCCGTAAAACCACGAAAGGTGTTGTCGTTACTGCGTTTTACACGCCAATGGCATCGGGTACTTGCCATGGAGCTTTTACGTCGGACCTATTTAAGGCGCTCCATCGAGCGTGCCTCTGGTGGTAATTGATGGACAGAATTTCGCGTACTTGACTCTCTCCTGTGGCTACGAAGGACGTGGACGAGATCTTTTAATGCTTTTCCGCGAAACTCGTAAATATCGCGCGAAATGGCCAACATGGCGATTCACCGATCGCGTAAATTCCATCAGTTATTCCGTTTCGTGACGTTGAAATCCTGCGATTCGTTACGTTTAGCGTTTCATTCGCGTGACACATTTACCTTGGTGGCACGAATAGAATAGATTCTCCTCCGTGATTGCTCGAACGAGATCAATCGTTCAAGGCCGTTCAAGAAATAACAAGTTGTATTTCGTTCGAGTATTGACTATAAGACCGGAGGGACACGGAGGTTTAAGTAGCTCGTTGGATGAATTTTGACGATGAGATATAGTCTGATGACTCTAACTTGGCTAGCGAATTACGGGGCCTCTCGTTTTTGGAATTCCCAAAACTAGTGTCCTAAAGTAGACGACTATGCGGAGTGTTCACTTTAGGACTTTGGCTCGTTATTGGAATTTACAAAACCAAAGTCCTAAAGTGAACACTCCGCATAGTCGTTTTTGGTTTTGTGCACATTGGTTCTGTGAATTCCAAAAAGGAGCCAAAGTCCTAAAGTGGACACTCCGCATAGTCGTCTATTTTAAGACACTGGTTTTGGGAATTCCAAAAACAAAATGGCGGAAATGAGGGGAGGAAAACGTGAGGCTCCAAAATGCTAGCTAACAATAAGTTACAGTTGCCGAACGATACGTGAATGAGAACATATTTAAGATTGGTTCGACACATTGTTCTTTTTTCTTAGGTGAAGAGAAAATTTTGCGCACTAGAGAAATTTGGGAACCTAGAAATTTGTAAGTCATGAAAGTTGAAGCAGGGGATTTAATTCTTTTTTCAATAGGTAAAGAAGTACCTATTAGGCATGAATCACACGTGGAGTTAAATAATTTTTTGAATTTCTGTGTTCCTCGACTTCTACAATCCATCAATCCTTTCTCCTATGATTTCTTTTGTTACTGCCTTCGCATTAATTGAGAACTAAATTAATAAAAAAAATTTGATTCGCGTTTTTTGGTATATCGTACAATTTGACATTAGATGGATATTATAATATTTCTTATGACTGACGCATTTAATTAGTATTTTCCATTTCATAGATTTTTCAAAACTTGAAAATTATTGTAAAATTTGGTGTTAACGTGAAAATTTCTGCTTATAGCCGACATATTTAAAGATTTTTCACTAGGTTAAGCTATTGTACTTTCGAAAAATTAATATAACTTAAAAAATTTCAAATAGGTGCTTTATGAAATTTGCAACCGTGCAAAGTGCTCAGTGCATATACACTTATGGTCTTTTTAGAAACTTTGCAAAGTAGGTCACAGGTATTTAAAACACGGTGTGTAAAGCCCTAATTATATATATATAAACCTGTCGTTTCGCGCCAACGAAAAACATATTCTTACATCAAATCAACGTTATGTTAATACAGCCGTCAACAAGATCGTTATCGCTAAAATCATTCGTAAACAAATTCCAGAATCACCCAACCTATTCCTCCAGTGTGCAATCACAGCATCCACAGACCTTTCGCCTCGGCTCTAAAGAATTCTCAAAACCTTTATCAGTATCAAACACCATCAACTCTACCACAAATTCTTCCACAGAACGATGTTCCAGGTTCACCTAACTCCCATAAAAATTCATCGCAACAGAAGCACAACAAATACTGCGCTGCCATACCTACATGGGGGTGGATTCTTAATTCTCCACTGTTTATCTCCTGCGAACTTAACGCGGCGTCCTTAAATCAGGCGAAATTAACTCTCGGTAGGATTTTGCAAATTGCAAAGCCGCAAATTCTCCGTGTATTTCGGCGCAGCTTAAGAGCATGGGATAAAGTAGCTGGTGAGATCGCATAATAGTTGTGTATATCACCGATACACGAGTTTCATGGTTTTGCATGGGGGGAGGGGAGCAGTGGAGGCGTTGCCGGTATTTTTTTGTCAACGGAGATTCGGACTGTTAATCGGACAAGGAGTACCGGTATCCTGGGTAATTTATAGGAAGTTTAGGATTTGCATATTTAAATGCGAAAGTCCCCGCGGAAAGGAGGTAGCTGGAGGTGAAGAGGGAAAGACGTAGAGAAAGAGGAAAGAAGAGGAGGAGCTAAAATTCGTCGGAGATGTGTGGATATTTTTATGAAGGATGACGTAACTTTACGAGGTATGCCGTGAAATCGATTAACCCGCGCTTTAAACACGAAAGGTAAATAATTTCGTGGCGGCATTGAAAAAATTCATTTGAACAAATACGTCCACCGGTTGCCACGCAGAGTGATTACGAAATTAAACCGATCTCTGTTGTATTTTGAATTTGTGACGGTAATCGCGACGCGAGAGTTGATTTGACGTTGTCGTGGAAATAGCATTTAACGGACTTTCGAAATTTCATGACGGTAATTCGTATTTATGTGATCGTTTTATATCAGTTATTGCGGAAACGAAATGGAATAATAGAAATTTTATTATTCCCGTTTGCACGAGGCTCGATCGTTATCTCTATTCTTGAAATAATGTTTACTGAAAATGAGATGGCTGTTCGGCAAATTCAAACAGTCTATACCAATATACTTTGTTATCGTTAAAATTTATCTAACAATTTCCTAAGAAAATAATCGACATCTCTCCAATAATAAAAAATATCTTTTTATGATTGAAATACGATTATCTCTTCGTATCACATTATTTAGTGTATCGATAAACTTTTAAAATGAAACCTTTAACAGTAGATGTACGGGTGCGAAATCTGCTACACTGCAATATATTAAATGTGGACTTCGAAAAGAGAGAGATCAGGCGGCAAAGATGATAATTTGTCAAGTAATTTTTGTATTATGAAATACGCGTAAAATATCTATTGTACTGCATCTCTGTTTGAGAAATGTTTATAAAGAAAGTAAGAAGCTGAATCTAATGGTAATGGTTAGAATATTACAATATTTATTGCCAATATAAAATATTAGGTGTAGAAATGAATTCTTTCCGATTTTTTAATTAAAAAAAGATACCACACCCCATTACTCGCAGCATTCACCGTTATCATTGCATTTTCGCCACCTTTTTGGCAACTTTTAGATCCTGCTTCGCTAAAGCTTAGAAGCAATAAAATAACCTAAGCTTTTCCATACCTCATCCTATGTTTTAAAGTCCATCTCTACGAAATGATATTGAAGAGACCTGAATAAATAAAAACCAGATAGGACAATATTTGGAGAATTAAGTTGCATATCATGAGATTTCCTAGCACAGTGTGCAAATAAGCATTTTTATTATCTTTCCTTCATGCGGTAGAGTGTTATCGTGAAGGAGAATAATCTTGCTACTTCCTTGACAATATAATTATCTTTTTTTGTCTTATTAACGATATGGTTGCTTACTTTTGTTAATGGTTTCTAATAATGTTCTGCGGACTTCATTTTTCCGGATCTAACAGTTTGTAATTTTTTCTTAAGATTCCTTTCATATCTCATCAAATGCACAACAACTTTGGGGTGCACATTTGATTTCGCAGCGAAAGTCGCAGACTGGTCAGAATTCGTGGAAGATATCTTTCTCTTCACATTGTCATAGAGAATCCACTTCGTCAAAATCAGCAGTTAAAATTGTTAAGAAATTTGAAACACCTTTTGCTGCATATAACTGTGGCAATCACCTGAAATTCACCAGAAAGAACTCTTTTCTACACCTAATAGAAACCAACTTTGAAATTCGACCATTTTGAAATTCCTTTTTACAATAAAATTTGGAAATGGTCCTTCAACCACTAGCAAATCGAAGGAAACGAATTTTATACGAGCGATATCACGGTGGCATAACCGATTCGAATCGACAGGAAGAAACTCCACCCGGAGGAACATCGTCGTCGTAACGTTCGCCATCCATGCGAGATTATTTCGAAAGCGGTTAAATGTCACTTAACACCATAGCTCGCGCGAACTTCTTCGCGGTAGGGAGCACGTAATTCAAGATAAACAGCTGCGATACACGTAACGTCCCCGTGTAGTTCTCCCATAACGATGCCTCGCGAATTTCTGCTTTTAAACGAAGGATTCTCGTAGGTAGATATACCGAAACATCCTTGATAGTATTTGGAAGATAATAGATATTTGAAAACCGCCACTTTTCCAAATTCTTTTCAATTGTTCCTTCAATGTATTAATAACATTGTTGGAAATTTTGAATTTATTGATTTTATAGCTTTCGATCTTAATGTTTGTAATTGTTTAATCGAGGGTTCATGGCTTCAGGAGAATTTAGAACAAAACTGTAGAGAAGTTTGCGATCAAAATTTAGATATAATTTTATTAAATATTTATAGTTTTAGGAGAAATATATTATTAAACTCACAATATAATCAAGATCTGATATTCAAAATTGTGGAAAAATGTTATCATATTGAGTGTCATGTGAGTCACCGATTACCGGAGCTGTTGAATTCAATGAAATTTCATAACATTGTAATATTGTAATATTTGCGGATTTTACAATACGTTCAATATCTTAATATTGGCATTGGAAGGGTAAAGAGCTGTTAATTATTTGGGTCTTTGAGGTTTCTACTGTGCAAAGATGTGATTTTAACAGGAAGAATTTTACTTCAGTAAAAATGATAAAACTAGGGAAGTACCGGTGGTGTTCTATGTGTTCACACTTACCCAAGAAGATTTAAACTTTTAAACAAGGCTACTTGGGTAAGTTAATTGTTTCAACGTATTGAATATGTAAAAGCAAAAATAATGGTGCTGAAATATCAATCCTGTGCGCTCAGATTTGTTCGTACTTCGAGCATAATTTTTTTCGTCAATGTCTCGAAAAAGTACTTCAAGTATAAACGAGAAAATCAAAAGTCAATTGCCAGTTTCTTGTAATTCTGAAAAAAATGGTCAGCCGATCATAAATTCATAGCACGCAGCTAAAGATAGCATTAACACAAGTTCTAAAGTGAGGGGTCGATTCTCAACAATTGCTCCACTCTTCGCCGAGTTAATACCATGGATCTTCAATAGAACGCTACAATATCCTTACGATGATCCTTCCCTTTGTATCACTGAATATCTGGCAGCTTTGAAACTAGTGCAAGGGCTTTATCGTTGTTGCAACTGCTGTAAAGTTACCACTTGTGTTGAAATTTTGACTATGGCTACCTGGTCGTTCATTCCTTCAGAGCTCTCAGCCATCATATTCTTGGAAGATTTAAGAATGCCGTTTTATCGGCAGCGATGACGGATACAAGAGAATTTTAAAACAAACGGTCGAACCCTGTCAACATACTTTATTCACGTTAGAGTGGAGAAACGTTCTGCGATTAACTATTGAAACATTTTCTTTACAGACGACTTATTTTAGCATAGAGTTTTATAAGAATATTTAATCAACTTTAAATTCCGTCCTGCTAAATACTTATTTCGATTTATGCGAATTAAAATTAATTTACTACTTCGAGTGAAATAAACAATAATGCCAGAGAAAACTCCAGCAAACTCGTTTTCAAAAAATGAAGTAATCAATCTCCATTGTACAATTTGCGCCCCTTTGAATTCTGCCTTCATAAGAACTGATTTCGATTCCTTCGAATTAAAATTAATTTACTGGTTAGAAACTAATGAACATTAATGTTAAAGAAAGTGGTAGCAAACACGTTTCCAAAATTGTGTGGATTTTTACAAAGAGTTAAAACGACTTTTGAATCATCTCCGTACTCCTAAGATCAACGTTTATCATATTAAACATAAAGTGATTAATCTCCATTCTATAATACAATTGGCACAACTTTGAATTCTGCGTCAATAAGTATTGCTTTCCATCCCTTGAAATTAAAATTAATATACTGGTTAGAATTTAATTATCACTAACACATTGTATGCGGGTGTTTTGTAACGCCTCATTAAGACTCGAAAGAGAAACTTGTTGAAATACTTACACGAATTTTATTCTTACTAAAAATTTGTATAAATTGGAAACTGCTAACTCTCTAAATTCGAAAATATACTTAACTTTTCAAATCTAAGTTAATCATACCATAAATCGCCTTTTTTATACGGTCTATGCACATATTTCGAAAAACGTATTTTTACATGGCCCGCATACAATGGGCTACTGTTAGAGAAAATGGCAGCAAGCACGTTTCCAAAATTGTGTGCATTTTACAAAAAATTAGAACAACCTTTGGATCATTTCCGTACTCCTAAGGTCAACGTTCATCATACGAAACATCAGGTGATCAATCGCTATTCTACAGTTAACATAACACTTATATTAATGATTTACACTGACAATCCGTCAGATATCCTCATACGTATTCCATCCTGCAGGCTCTGCAGGAAATCGCAAGATCTCAAACTTATCAGAAATCTGCAAGACACACTCTCGGCCATCCAAAGATGCTAATAAATCAGAAACTCTGGCCATTGAATACACGTTGCAGCAGGATGCTGGTAGAATACATGATAAACACTTGTGCCACCTATTTCTCAGTCACCCGGTAATATCGGCAACCATAAGTTTGGTGATTGTTCCTCGAATTGCCGGTCGATCTCGTAAAATAGCATTCTCGCTAACGCATCCCCTCTGCCATCGTATCCTCTCTTAATGCAGCCCCGTAAATCGCCGAAACGCTGAATCTTCCTCGCGTAATCCGTCGCTCTTGTCCCTCTACCGTTCTAGGAGAAACGATCGGTGCTAGCGGTGCAATTTCGTCTCTCTTCCTTTTTTCGCCCGTTTGTTCGGCCCTCTACGACCGGATGTCCCCCGGTATACCGTAATTGCCTTATCCGAGAAACCGAGAGCCCTCCGTGCGCCCTCGAGCATCCGACGAGAGTGGACCGTCGATATTAAAAGTGTCCCCGTGTTTCATCCTTTATTTTTCACCAATGGGAATGTATAAACGCGAGATCGCAAACTCCGAGGTCGTTTTATGGATCTTCTCGACACATTCTCGATCGTCTCGTTGAGCGAGTGGTACTCTCGCAAATGCGAAGCTGTCGAAAGTTTTTTTCGGACGTTAACCCTTTGAGGACGACGGGCGAATATATCCGCCCTGAGAAAAAAATTGGTTATAGTTTGGCGGTGGATATATAAACGGTTAGAGTTGAAAAATTAAAATATAATCGTTGAAATATTATTTTACAAAGAGTAATTTTCAACTTGTATGCATTAACAGACTGTCTTTCCGATGAAAAAGTGTTTTTTCATCGCTAAATAATTGATTGTTTCTCGATATTCAAAAATGCCTCCGTCCGCAAAGGGTT
Source organism: Cerceris rybyensis (assembly GCA_910591515.1). Lineage (NCBI taxonomy): Eukaryota > Metazoa > Arthropoda > Insecta > Hymenoptera > Crabronidae > Cerceris > Cerceris rybyensis. The sequence goes on from OU342795.1 coordinate 15,258,311, forward strand.
AAACATATTTAGCGAAATGATCGCAAAATTTATTGGATTTAATCAATTTTTTAGCATTATTTTAACCAGTTACATGTGGCGACTTCTTTTGAAAGTGCACATCTATAGTCCGACAACTGAAGGATGACTAGGGAACTATAGGACCTCTCGTGTTGAAATGTTTATTCCCACCATTTTGTTTTTGAAATGTCCAACCTCAGTGTTCTAAAGTAAATGGCTATATAAACTATTTACTTCGGGAGACTGAATTTGAGGATCTGAAAAAGAAATGGCAGGAATAGACAGTTGAAAACGAGTGGTTCTGTCCATTTTTTGCTAGCTGGCCATCTTTCGGTTGTCGGACTATACCTAAATGCGTGTGTCACGAAAATCGAGCGTTAATGAGTATACTTGTCAATCACAGTTAACTGGTGAAATAGCAAATGGTAATTCAATTTCCCACATGACGGATATAGTCGTCATGACACGAAATAGTGTCACTTTTTCATGACAGATATAGTCGTCAAACACAGCTGACTAGTTAATCCTTTGCAATTGAAGTTTCTCAGATTTTGCGTAGAATATTCCATTGTTAATGGTATCTGAATAAAGTAAGAGGGTAAAGGGTTGATTCTTAAAATGCTGACTATTTAACTGTAAAATTTATTGACACTGAATCTACCAAGGTAGTCGAAACGACCGGTTTTCAATTTTTTGCTAGAAATTCCTTTTTATGGGAGAGACTTGCAGTAAATGTTCCATTTCTACCTTGTAATTCATAAATTACTTTACCAGTTAGCTGTGTTTGACGAGTATACTCGTCATGCGTAAAAGGTACCTCTGGTTATATAATTTGTAATTTTGACGAAAACTAAAATATATTTTTAAGTTTCAAGATGTTTGGAATATTTTGAGGCCATGCCGAAATAAAACGAATAATTAAAGGGTATAAATAATTTGAAATAGATTAATGCTAATCTTTCGATTTTCGTGACCCAAAATTCAAAAGAATTTTCGCCACAGTTAACTGGTTAATTCACTATTGTTTTCACCCCTTAATTCCTATTCTTCAAAAAATTGTTTCAGTAAAGATAAATATAATAGATGTAATGCCGGCACTTCTAGTGTATGATTCTTTAGAATGATTACTTTTTATTGAAAATTTGACATCGGGTTGTTAAACTTTAACTTATTATTTAATGTATTTGGCTTTAATCCTTTGTTACCCAATGTCGAGCAGTACTCGACATAGCTTTTCACTTAATTTTATTGTCCGACCATTTAATATCGGCTTTCCAGTTTCATAATGATCCGGTCAGTACTTATACTTATTGATATCATTTAAAAATAAGAATAATTAATGGCAGAAAATGTGAAATTAATTTTATTTAATTCACTGAAAAAATAACAAAATAATTCGGACAGCAAAGAGTTAAGTCCGGTTTGAGGCTGTAACATTAGATCCTAATTTTTCTTTTTGTATTTTTCACTTTACGGTAATTCCGTTTAGAATGTACAATATTAAGAAATTTCCAAACTAACGAAACATCAGACCTACAAAGCCAATGAAAATATCAAGTCGATCATTTTTTCATCGCAATCTGATACTCTCATTTGCAAGATAATTGACCATCGTCCTCCGTCAGCGTCGTTTCGCAAAAGAAAAAGGATCACCACCCGCATGAACCCGGTGAACGTGAGTACACCATCGGTAATTAATCATCACATTACGCGAAGACGGCTGGAACGAAATTTCTCCTGGCTCGATTCGCATTAAAACCGCACGATCGTCGTTTCGAGTCGATACCGTGCAAAGATTGATTATAATAGCATACACCCATCGATTTCAGCACGAACTTTCATAACAGCCTCGTTGACACACGATCAAATATATTACATTTGCAAAGAAACACGTGTACACAAATTGTCACGACCTTGGATGCCGATTTCACCTAAAGGATTGTCGAAACCACGAACCAACGTGTTTATACTACAACTACTATTTTTAAATTGTCCGCCGAACCGACCAAACTCGATCGATTATACGACCAGTATTTCGCCTTCCTCTTCTCCACGTTCCATCCAATGGAAATAGATTCCGTATTAAAAGACACCAACAGTAGCATGCAAAAATGTTACGCCAGCCGAGTGAGCACCTCTCCGCGTAATAACTCTCGCGAGTTTCCGTTTACTTTGATACGCCGGACGTCGTGGATCCCCGTCGAATGTTTACCCGACCACGGCGAAGTAACGCCGAGTATTTATCTTTCCGCGTGCGCGTTTTCATTTCTGTTGCTCGAATTTCTGTCATTTTTCTTTCTTCTCTTTCGTCGCTCAGGACCAGCGGCGATTCATCACCGAGATGGCCGTTGCATCCTTCCTGGATGAGGATACTCTTCTATCTTTCTCTCGTTCCCTCTTGTTTTCTTGCCTACCTCTCTTCATCCAACGACGTTGCCTTTGCCGGCATTAAGGATGCATGTATTCGTTGATCCTCGGCCAAGATACGTAGGCAATACGTCCAGGCTGGAGGAGAAAAATGCCTCTTTCTATTTCAGAGTGCACCACGCCAGGTCAGAATTGCAGCACGCGCGCCTCTTCCTCGGCTTTCCGCTACCGACCTCCACAGTGTCTTCGAACGTCAGCGCGATTTGTATCGTGCCGAGGATATTGCCCTGGTAAAAAATGAAATTTCGTTGTGTCGAGTTTCTCTTTCTCTCTTCTTCTACCTTTCCCTACAGTTTTCTTTGTCCGTTGAGTGCAAAGAGTACGGGGAATCCTATGTGTAATACCTGAGATCAGTTTGAATATAAAAGTGCTGCTTCTTGTTCTTTTGCGTTTACGGATGATTTATGGAGTTTTATCTTATTTCGCGCCAGCTGGACGGTCGGCCGAGCAATTTTTACGATTGTAGGTACGGGCTTGACTTGTATAGATTGAGGGATTGCAGGAAGGAGAAAGTTTTAATGTAAGTGAATCTGAATGGAAGAACTGTATGGTATTACATCCCCTCTTAAGATTTCTTTAGATATTTACTTAGATGACTTAGAGGATATTGTTTAGTGTATTGTTTGTTACGGATTTGTATGATTTTCTGACATCGTTAAATCTAATAATAATGTAGATTGTGCCATTTTTTAAATTCCATTTTGGGGCTTAGATTAACACGTTCCGTGCCACGTGGGGCGTATACGACCCCCACTAAATTTTCCGTTCAGGTTTCTTGCATTTCTCGTTGCAAAACAAAGAATTTTATTGTGAAAAATATATTGTAAAGTTAAATATAGACATCTTAATATCGTGTATACTGCAAAGAAATTTATTTAATCGTAAAAGTTTGGGTCGTATACACCTCACGCAGCCTGAACAGAAAATCTTAAAAAATGATCCGGCACGGTACGTGTCAAAGTGTTAATTTTCTTTGGAAATAATTCATTGTAAATTTAATTCCTAGGAAAGTTTCAGGTGTTAATACGAGTGATTGTTATGTCAAAGTATACCTGTAGGTAATATACAAACTTTTTCACTTTTTTAAGTTAAAATACCTCCACGAACTTAACCCTTTCACATCCAAATAAAATAGAATTTGACGCGTCTGAAAAATACTGTTTAATTTGACCCAACTGAACAGTTGTGTGCAAAAGAAAGAATATTTTGCTCTGAAATTAACATTGCTATATAACATGTAAGCAGATTGAATAGACAATCGTTAAGTAACATTATAAAATAATAAATTAATATTTCTGTTGATGCAAAAGTGAAAAAATTGAATAATTTAAAAGTATAGTGTATAGCACTTTTTGATGTCTCGGAGACACATGAAACGAATGACTCTCAGAGTTAAGAAGTTGAAAATAAATTTAAATAGTTTCAATTAAGTAGTTTAAAAACCTTAAGAGATTCGGTTGCATATTTGAATTAATCGATTTCCATGTTATTCCAAGGTAGGTCGATGCCATCAACGGTAGAAACGCGTTTGCGTATTGTCGGTCAGATTTCAACGTCACGAAGAGACTCAGTTTTCTCGAGAATTTCCTCTTTCGCTCCCGTTTTATCGTGTACATTTTCCGCCCGTCATAGCTGACGCTAATAGTGTCTCCGATTCGCAACGCGACGCGGTACAAATTGGTCTTTCAATTCGACGACGTTCGCTTCCACCCTCTTATTTTCTCCGCCGCCGTTCTCCATCCTTCTCATCCCTTTTTACCCAAATTGCTTCGGCGACCGCGAGCTCTTCGCGTAGTCGTCGGTCGTCTGTCGATTTTTTGAATCCAATTAAAGTCGACCTCCACCTTTCCCCTTGCCCTTTTACTCTACCTGCTTCCTTCCCTCGTTTCGCGGGCTTTTATTCCTCGCGACGTCCTCGAGATCGTCGTCGTCGTCGTAGTTCGACGATATTATGTCTCGACTGATTTCACCACGATTGACAGTACTTTGCATTTCCATACTGATGCTCAAGTCGTACAGATTTTCGACTTTAACGGGGAAGAATGGAAAAGTACCGAACAAAAGGATCCTCTCGTTCGGCTCTTTTATAACGATGCCGCGTTTATTCCATGGCGTTTCAACGTTCTGCTTTTTCTACGCTTGTTATTCTTCTGTCATAATTATTTCTTCTTTTGTCGACGGGCCATGTACTTCCAATACAATTCATTATGTTACCGCTACACTTTTCACGATTGCTTTTTTCGATTATTATTCGCGTGTAATATAATAACGAGACGGAAGTATCGTTTATTCCGGTGACAAGAGACTTCCGTCGAGTGTCTGACGTTGATTTTTGTTGTAACTTGAAAGATTCGTAGAAGAAATTGAAATGGAAAAGTGTCTTGCTTCGTGGGATGTAGAGTGATTTTAAAATTGGCCCTTAAATCGCCGGTGTAAACCTCCTTGTTATATCTTGATGTTTATTAAGGGTAGGAAAGGACTTTGTAAATGAAATTGTATGTAATTCAAATGGTAAAGAATTTTATCTAAAAAGTTATCGGCACGTATTCTTGAACAACGTGGCAAATTACTTTTCCAATTAGGATATTGCATCTAACCTAATGTAATTTGTGATGATATGAGAATTAATTTGATTACCTATATCACCGCATGCAATTTTCGACATACCATAACTTTGTTTAATATTGTGCAATGCCCAATTATGTAACAGAATTCCAAATAGTTATACTTTCATAAAACTCTATACATTTATTAACTTAACAGAAATCGTACGAGAAGGATATCACTAATTATAAATGTGCTATTGAAAGTCCAATTATCGAAACGTAAATTCTTTCTTCATTCATTGAAATTTTCCTATTTAGACATAATAAATTGTAGTAAGACCATTCTGTACATGGTTTAATCCTTTGTACCTACACAGGACACAACTTTCTAACATAATTAACACTTTATCTATCAAATTTCGACTTGGGAATTTAGTAATTATCTTATACCTCCATATAAATATTCCGCAACACCTACATTTATTTTTCTCATTAACCCCTTGACATACAAATAAAATGGAATGTGGCGCGTCCGCCAAATACTATTTAATTTTGCCAAAGTGAACAGCTATGTGTAAGCTTAGGAAAAGAACCTTTTATTTTGAAATTTGCACTGCTATATAACATGTAAGCAGGTTGAATGGACAATAATCAAGTAACTAGTTGTTACATTTCATTCAACAGTTCTATTGGTGCACGAGTAAAATAATTGAATAATTTATATCGCCATACACCATATACTAAAAGACGTCTTCCAGACGTCATTGCATGTTCAGGGGTTAAATAAAACTGAATAATCAACAGTAGAATATTATGCTAAATTACTGTGGGATCGGGGCGGAATAGCCCTCCTATAAAGAACTTTAGGAGGAATGGACGTGAAAAGAAATCGTCATCAGGGAGAGGTCGCTGGCGCAGTGGTTCCAACCCAGGCGATCGTCGACGTTAAGCTACTCTGGCCAAGTTGCTGCCTTGGACGGGTTGCCGCGCGCCTCTCGTTTCTTGTTCACGATCCTACATTACTTTTACTTATATGTCAAAATCGTTGAAAAATAACTTTGATCGAAAATGAACGTTGTCAAAACTACCCTTACGAAATTTACTTTATTTTTGTCGCGGCGCAAATTCACCGCGAGTGTCTGCATGCTCGCTGTCCAGATACGGCCATAAACCGTGCCTCGTGCAAGTCGAGATGCGGTTCCTAGAAGTCCAGGCAGCGTACATGCAGCACATGTTTCACAGTTTCTACAAAATTTTCCAACCCCTCTCCAAGGGCAAGTCACCCGTCCTTCCCAACTCTTGGGAATAAAAGAGTCGAGTTCGAAGGCTCGGCCTAGCACTCGCGCAAAATTGTTTATCCATAACGTTACGCTGCCGTTTGACCCGCAAGTGTCATCGACCATTTCAGATATCGTTCTTGTAAAATCCACGAGTCGCGCAAGACTCGCTTGTATATTGTTGGTGTAATATAGACTTTGAGTTTCCCAGTAACTCCTTCAATTAACCATCTCGCTGTTCCTTTCGCGAGTGGTGTGGCCTGAATCTATATTCAGAACCGCGCGACGCAACAATTTTAATAAATCATCATCTCACCCTCTTACATCGCCCTATATAATTGTCAACTTATTCATTCCAACTTATCTATAATTGCCAGGAAAAGGATATGGGCCTCTCTCTCAATTTCACTTCCTCCAGGAATATACGGATTTCAATGAAAATCGACGTACAAGAGGCGGATATTCCTTGCGGAGAATCTCAGACAGGACGGGCGCGGCCGGTTGAAGTGCATTTTATTTCCGGGGATTATCGAATCGCGAACGAGACTCTCTACAAGGATAGTTCCCCGTTGATTCCGGCTCGTTCTTACGGGATGGATGATTTTCTTGCACGGGCTCGAACCGGAAAGAGGGGCAAAAGTGCACGACGGTCACGAGTCACGATTACGAGCTGCACGCCGAGGTGGTTAGAACGTCACGAATTTTACCGGAGGTTAGAGACACAATGGCGACTCGACTGTCGAGGCGCCGCACGAATCTTTTTTTTTTCTTCGTGTCTTCCTTTTGTCCACCTCTTGCGCTTTTCAACAACCCTCGGATCCTTTTGCTTTCTCGATTACTTGAAATTAAATCTCAATTGTGTCTTTCAAGCAGTGATTTTGGGTTGGTGCTTCGTCAAAATTTGTAGGATTTTTTTGATTCGTGAAGGTCATTATGGACGAACTGACGATTTGTAAAAATATAGAATGTTTATTTTGAGTTGAGAGGTTACAATATGAACATATTAGAGAATGTCAAACCGTAAAATCTGTTGTTCTAATATTTTTGAAAATTGTAGTACCCTGGAACATAGTAACAATTAGTTTTATTGATTGTGAGTGCTTCATGTATAATGATATGTAAAAGTAACTGTACATGCGTGATGAAATGACCACTTTAATGGAATATAAATGTCATCTTTCATACTATTAATTAAATTGTAATAACTGTAATGGTAACTATCTTGTATGTCATAGTATGTGCCAATAATTGAGTCTTTCTTTTAACCGATGTAAATACGGTTTTCTTCAAGTTACAATCTTTCGTTTTGCAATTTATTTAACAACGAATGAAATAAACAATAGTTTGTTCTACTAAGTTCAGTAAATACGATTGATGTCAAGATATTAACTACTTGCGCTATCTAATTTTGTTCTTTCATAATCATTATAATGTGCAGCATTCGATTAATCAGACTAGGTTCACACTTTGCAAATTTTCATTGTAATTTTTTAATTACATTCTGCACTACCTATTTTATATTCAAAATATCGCAATTCATCTGTCAAAACATATTAGACCTTGGTAATATGATCATACAGTAAAATAGTCATATTTGTGATAATTACAATAATTATTACAATCTAACAATACCATAGCATCCATAATTTAGAACTTGTACAACTGTAGGACTTCGATGTTAGAATCTTAACACTTTACCGACCGGTTCTTTTTTAACATCCTACCCACTTCTGATCGGTCACTTGCACGCAAATATTTCCCGGATACTGATATTTCTTCGAAAATTGCAAAGTTTCTTCACTGAGTGCTTGGCACAGTTAACCGCAATGAAAAATAACAATTTATTAATTTCCGTAGCGACCAATTAATAAGTTAAAAGCCCAAAAGTGTTGGGCCCGAAAAGTCGATTAATCGATTACCGGTCGGTAAAGTGTTAACACGTTTGCAGCCAATAAAAGTTTCAGTGAGCTGCAAAAATAAAGAGTCGATTATTATACTCCAAATTTACGCTTCTAACTATACAGAGAAAAAATGAAATAATATGAAAATACTCAATGTATCACTTTGTCATTATTCTAAAATGTATAATAATTACAACAAATTTAGAAAATATAAAATTAAATTAATTATAATTAGATCATTTGGCATGATATGAAAGCTGTATCATTCATGTCATTCTGCATTACAATGAAAATAAATGCTACAGCATTCACGTCCGCAAACCTCAGAAAAATCAAAGCAGAAACTTCAACGAGAAACGGTACTCGTAATTCGTAAACTAAACTTATTGCAGTAAATGTTTTCTTCTTCAAGTGCGAAGTATTATGTTATCTCAAGATTTTGCATCGTGTATAGAGATGCGATTTCTATCGAATAACGCGATTTAAACAGGGGAATAACCCGAAGTTAACGGATGTAAAAGAGTCAGGGAGAGGAAAAGCTTCGTCGGGCATAGGGCCTATAAATTATAGTATCTCCGGCAGCAGGCGCCAAGCATCAAATTCGCGGCTTCGTGAAAAAAGGTCGTCCACGTTGGATAAAAGAAGGAAGAAAAAAAGAAAGAAAGAGAAAGAGAAAAGTCGCGAAGAAAGAAGGTGGAAAAGGGAAGGGAGCAAGAAGAATCGCTCGAGCGACTCGAAACGTTTTCTTCCTCTCTTTCTTTCTTTTTCCATCTGCTCCTGCTCCTTTTCCTCTCTTCCATCTCCGTTTTGCACGCAAGATTAATTTTATAGCCACGAACCTTCGGCGAACTGGCATCGCGTGTCGCTCGATGAAAGGACACCCTGTATATACCATATCTAACGGGAGAAAAAGGGCGGAAGGAAGGAGCACGAATATTTCTTTTTGCAATCTGAACGCCGAAGGGTTCATCGATTTTCCCATCTTTCCAGATGACGTAGAGCCATGATCTCCTGTCCATTTGTCACGTTTAGAAATCCTGCTCAGCTCGCTGTTCCTTATTCCGAAACTATTTCGCTGCAATTCTAACGATTAACAAAATGTGCAACTTATAAGAAACATTTTTGCATGATCGTTTGTTAATTTTCTGAGATTTTACTTCTTTTTTTCGAAGTGAGAAACTATATTGAATTAGCTTGATTGTTTTTGAACTGAAAGATTATTTTTAAAATTTATGTCGTAAATCATTTATACTAATGTATATTTATGTTGAAAGTTGAAGTATTTTGCTAACACTTTTAACAGTTGATCGGTTTAATTGCTTGCAGTCTACAAAATAGGCGTATAAATTGAAGAAAGTATAGTATTAGAAATTTCGTACTTGGGATATTTAGGAATAATTGGAAATAAATTATTTTTGCGAATAATTGCGAATTGTGACTTCAAAGAAAGTTTAACTAACTACTGCTGTATTTTGACGTTCAATTGTATTTTAGCAAAGGTTCAAGTGTTTTCGAATTTTTGTATTCTGGTATTGTACTATTCTGGAATAATTGGTACATAAAGTATTAAATCCACACTAAAGTACACCAGTCGTAATTTTGCAATTAAACGTTTTTAAAACATTATAACGAAACAAAGATAAGGACAACTGTTCTCTTTAACACGTTCACGACAGGCTGAACCACTGGTGGAGCATTCATGTCTGTCCCATTGGGCGGGCTGAACCACCGGTGGTACATTTATGTCTGACCCATCGGGCGGGCTGAGCCACCGGTGGTACAATTCATATTTGTCCCATCGGGCAAGCTGAGCCGCACGTGCCGCCGTATGTAAAGAACTAATTGCTTTAATTGGTAAATTTATTTACATCTTTATATAGTATAATATAATATTATATTAGAATGTTTTTCTTAAACAGCTATAATAAGATAACATTTGTTCAGATAAATCAACGTCGTTTTTTGCATTACTACGCCGCCGGATAGGAGAAAATACGAAAAAAACAACCGCCCCATGAAGGGAACACTAAATTCTGGCCCCGTCGTGAACGTGTTAAGCCGCTCGGAATGGTGAGCAACTATTGTACGTGCAACTGCAAATTTGTTGCATTTCATATTTTAAATAGAGAACAATGTGTACAAATATTGACACAAAATGCAAATGTAAGTTTTGATCGATTATACTCTATTTAACGTTACTCTCTTTTTATCATCGGCTTTCGTAAAACTTCGTTCAACTACACACAGCTTATCAGGCGCTATCTGTCATTTAATAGTTACGTCTTTATTTACTCATTTATCTCAAACAATTAGTCGCGTTTACTTCTCAAACTTCCTTACCGTATCATATAATTATTTCGCAAGACTTATGTTACGTCTGGGGACACTTGCCAAATGTATTTTCTTCGTCTCATTTGCAAATCGTCGGATGCACCGTCATTAACCAGTTAATTGTGATTGACGAGTATACTCGTCATGCGTAAAAGTTAGCGACCACTGATTATTCAACTTGTAATTTTAACGAAAAGTAAAATATATTCGTAAAAGATATTTGGAATATTTTGACGCCACGTCGATATAAAACGAATAACTAAAAAGTATAAATAAGTATAATAAGTCGCTGCTCGACCAAAATTTTCATTAATTTTCTTTCTCCAACTTTCAAAAATGTTTTGCAGAATAGCTGACATACTTGCAATTTATTCGTGGAAATATTTAAACAATAAATCAATCTTCCGCAATAATCACTAGAACTACTAAACTTTCAATTTATTAATACCTTGAATACCGCCGATATTTCTTTGATCTCATCATTTTTACTGAAATGAAACTTTTTCTATAGAAATGAAATCGTTGTGAAGCAGAAACTTTAAAGACATAAATAAGTATATATTCATCAGCACCTTGTCTCTTTAACGTCAGTAATTAAATACTGAACATTTTTGAAAATTCGAAGATATTATTATTTAACTCCTTGCCCTACAATAACGTGTGATACTCATGATGGGGTAAAAGTAATAGGAAATTTTTAAGTTTTCCAAAAAACTAGTAAAATATCAGTGATTTCAGAGACAAGTCAATTATTTCTCTATTATTAATATTACATTCTATTATATCTAATTTATCACACAGTTAGGCTCAAAGGAAATCGTAGGGCAAGTGGTTAAAACTCATACTTAATATCATTGAATTTAATAGTGCCGTTCACCGATAACCCCCATGGCAGTCAACCTGTTCACAATAAAAATTACCTTTCTACAATGTCTTATTACTAATCAAATAATTTTATTTATATTATTTTCTCATTTCACTAATCCCGCACTAAACATATATTTTTTCAAAATAATTTCCCACTAAACTCAGTAGAATTTCTCGAAATTTCCGCAAGTAGCGAACGTCTCAAGACGTCCCTCGTGTCCGGCGATACGAGAAACTCTCGTCTTCCGGCGAGCTCATCGAAAAAGGCCATAGGTATCGTACAGAGGAGGACTAATTAAGGTTATTGCATCGTTTGCCAAGTGGAGCATAGAGGTGTCGTTGGTGTAAGTATAGAAACTTGCCCGAATGTAATGTAACGCGTGTCCATGAAAGCGGCTCTAATCACCGGCTCCCGGCGCACGTATTTATCCGCATCATGAAATTTCAATGCACCTCGTGAGTGTACGTCTATTAATCTACTTTAGTTTCAAACCGTCTTACGGATCACCTCTTGTGGAAAATTGCTTCTAATCTTCCAGCTAGACAGTAGATGTTTCCCAACTACGGCTATTTTAACGTATCACCGTCGTTTCCCAATTAACGAACTTGTTTCATCCCTGTCATGGACACGGGGAGGAAATTCAATGGAAGTCGGATAACTTCAGGACGTCTTGTATCGTCTTCGATTTGGAGCTTCTTGTGATTCTTGTCGTGTGAAATCTTTATCACTTGTTTTGTTAGATGTGCAGAATTTGATGTTATGTTCAGCAAACACTAGAATTACCGGCGTTATATATATTAGTTATTTTAAGACTAGATCTAGCAAGGTGATTAAAATGACTTGTAATGTACTTTTTGATTTTCTAAATTTTCTAACGCAGTGTCTTTTTCAATTTTCTATGTTGAAAACCATAAAGGATTGAATCGATCAATTTTTTTACTCCCCTCATTGATTTCTTCTGGACATATTTATTTTACTACTTTAAGGTAGTTCTAGCTGGATTCAGAACGAAAAGTTTTTTTTTTCATTAGAAATGAAAAAAATTGCGTAAGAATTAATGCAGGGGCTAACTTCATAGAGGTCATTTCATTCACTTTTAGACATTAAAAAACATCTTTCTCTATAACTATGAAGTAAAAAATTATGAAAAAATTCAATAATACTCCAAAAGCATAAAATAATACATTGTTAATTTTTTATTAGAACCCATCGACTCGTTTTTCCATTAGAAAAATAAAAAAAGATTTTACGGACTCAGCAAAAGTTTTTTCTATAAGGCCCATGTTAAATATGTTATTTTTAAACACGATTTATTCATAAACCGTGTGGACGAACTCGTTGAGATTCCGGTTATTATTACAAAATATCATGAAGAATGTATTTTCAAAATTTTAAGGAAATCGATCGAAAAATGATAATTGTTGTTGGTAGATGTAGTGTTGGCATGTAGAATAATTTTGTTATATGGGATAGGTGCTTTGAAGAAGAAGTCAATTAAATAATTTCAGTTTTATAAGCTTTCGGCGTGGAATATTGATATCATGGCTCTTTTACTAATTTGGAAAGTTTATAGAAAAAAAAAATGGAAACCGATTGTTTGTACCTACTTTGTAGTTTGAGAAAGAAATCTTTTTTAAGAAATACTCAATCTCATCCCAATTAACAATACTTAAAAATCCACGTAGCAGTGTGCCCATTAACACCCTCACTCCAGGGCGAATTATTCTCTTAATTTTGTAGTAATTTAATAATTTCACAACATTTTCTCTCATTATTTATTCATTTGTTTAATGATATCAATATCTACAGCCACTAACGGATATTTAAGTAAGATTACAAAATTATCACTAATTTGGAAAGTTGCTATTAAATTGTCAGAAAATCAAATCAAATCGGGTACTGCTCTACATAAGACCGCAAAGGGTTAAACATACAAGTCCCATAAACTATCATCGACCGTGCTACATTCCCATCAATTCCTTAACTACAAAGCCAACATTTTTATTTTCATAGTCACAAACACTAAAACCCTCTTCATAGAAACGTCTACAACCAATCAATAAAATTATCCAACACAATTTCTCTTTGTCTCCCATTGTCAAATAAAAAACTTCTCAATACACCTGCTCCAGCAAACGTGTTGAGATACACCCCGCCGAAAAGAAAAGCCCACGTATCAGCGATCATTCCGTTTCCTCCAATTATAGACTTCTCGCCATCTCATCGTCCGACGGACGTTCCAATATCACGAACGGCACCTTTTCCTTTTTCCGGTCACTTTTTTCGCCCCAGTTTCTCCGAGATCGCAGCACTCGTGTAACGATGTTTTCGAAATCGGCCGTCGCTCGTTCGTTTTCGTTAGCGCGAAAGGATCGCTTAAGCCAATATCATCGGCGGTATGTGCCGGGCGTTCTCTATGGCCATTGTTCACTTTGCAAATTAAAATAAACAAACGCGATACCAACGGTTGGCGCGACGCCAGACACGCTCCCGTGGCTGTGCATCACCTCTAACTCCCCCTTTTACAACCCCCTACCATAAGACGGAGAAAATCGCAGCTACGATCGTACTTTTTAACTCTGCTCTGGGTAGAAATATATTTATTTGCTATCGTAACTCTTCCCTTTTTTAATCGTACACGTATGGCCGTGTATATACGAGCGGTGATAATGTAACGTTCGCTGTACCGGAACAAAAGATATAAAAGTTGATTCAGTGGCACGACGTTTGCGGGTGTCTTGCAAATAAATGTGTGTCGTTAAGTTTTACTACGATCTATGGGAGCTTGAAAACTGTTCCCATTCCGTGGAATTGGCGATATCGTTTGTATCAGGGGGTTTTGCGTTCGGTTTAGCTGCATTTAATTGGGTGACGGGAGACGGTTTGAAATAGAGGATATGGTGGTAGAGTTTATTTGAAATTCTTTTACGATATGGATTGTTCATGATTTTGATACTTTTTGAGCATGGCTTGGATCTGTGAATTGAAGGATGAAATATGAAATTATAGGTTGACGGAAATGTTCTTTGTTTCTAAAGTAACAAATTTAAATCTAAATTTGTCGATCATTTTACATGACTTTTTGCTGTACCAGCGACAGTGGTTTAACACTAGATTTACGGCAGTTAAATCTGATATATTTAAATAAATTAAATAAGAACATTGAAAAAAAAACGATTGGGCGACAAAAATTGCAGAGAGTTAAGTAATTTGTTTATTATAAGATACGCAGGAAATATGTACTGTACTGCTTCTCTATAAATTTGGGAAACATTTTTAAAAAAGTAGGAACCCATCAGTTTGACGGCTGCCGTAAATTTAGTGTGAAGAATCGATGCTGAGGATTCTCTATAGAATAAGTAAACAACAGTAATAGAAGTAGATCCAAGGACTCCTAAATTGTAGGGTCTCGCAATAACTTTTTCGCTTTCACACTCAAGAAATATTTTCCACCTGAACGATTCGCAACCCTGACCGCTACCTCCAAAATCCACTCTCGTATACTAGATACCTAAATAATCTAAGCGTCGACAAAAGAAACATTCATCTCACAAATGTACGAAGGGATACACAGGCAGAGGATCCCTTCGAAAACCATTATTCCTTAGTCATCCTCTTTGGATCACCTATCCTAAACAACCCTTCGATCCTTCCGAAAAACATTTAATATCTTCACCGTGGTTCTTAACAATATTTTTACGAAGGCCCGCAGCATTCAGACGATTTACCCTTTCAAAACCCATTAGAACCCAACTGTGTGATGTACCGTCTATACGGAAAGGTTAATCATAAATTGTGTGTGCAATGGATTATAGATAAATCTGTGACATCAGTTAATAGATAAAAATCAATTTTGGGGATGAAATTATTTTGCAATAAAACTAATAAAACCGTAACAAGTAGCCAATGACCAATGCTATTTTGAAGAACCATGATTAATGTAAAAGTAAAGCCTTAAAATTTTTCAATCAAGTTCAAATCCTCCGTCACCTTTGGTCCATATCTTCCACATGATCAGTACAACAGTATCTCTAACAATCAGTTCTAGGCGAAATGCCAATAACAATTAATCCTTATCGGTCGCTAGCTTTCCATACATGATTTCCACTAGGTTGCAGTTGGTTTCCGTAAATATACGACAAATTTTTAGTATTATAAGAGTAACATTTTTGATAAAAATTATTTATTTCGTGAGGGAGCATTATAAATAATTTAGTTTCAAATAATTCTTTTTTCTTTCACATTTCACAGAAGTATACTCTTATTATTCTTATTCTAATAAAATTTTTTCATTAATTTATTTGATCTAATATATTAAAAATATACTACAGAAAGCATTGACATGTCACTGGAGATATTAATTCCTCCGTTGCTGATGCTTAATTGACAAGATAATCTCGCCGATTTTTACAGACAGCGAATTTCGACAGAGGTCATCTTGTTGTTGGATACCGACCTAATTCTTTAAGACTTCATATTCAAGTATTCCTAAACGTGAGTCAGGGTCCAAACGGAAATTGTTAGCTATCACCGATTCCGTCATCGCTTTTCCTTCAAAATATGTTTTGAAGACCTTTGGTCCTAAGGAAAAGCGATCGCCCTTTTGGAACCTTACTCACGAGAAGTCGGTGTCATCCGAACCTCCCACCACACTGTTGTAAAACCCTTAAAAGGGGTCTCTCATTACCAAAATTACACAGACTAAATCAGGAATTTTGTATCGAATCTCTGACGATCGGCATCTCGCGACGACGTTATTCTAAAATTGTTAAAACTCCGTGTGCGCAACAGTTCTTCCTAAATAAAGTGTTGTTAACCAACCAAGGGATACAACATTGTCACCTCCCACGTGACATACGAATACCTGGCCAAAGTACTGTTGCCACTTGAGAGGTGACTTACGACCGTTAAGAGTTTACAACTGAGAATACAAACCGGGACCCCTAATACTTTACAATCACCAAAAACCCTCTCTAATCTTAGCTTCCAGAAATCTTCTAAAACAACCCTATCCTCAAACGCATCAAATCAGGGATAGTCAACTTTCTTATACCTACCGCTCATTGTTGTATCTTTGTTGATAGTGAAATTTTCTCACCTCCACTCTACAGTAACTTAATTTAACACAATTGCAAAGTATTTGTAATTTCAGACAAAAAAATTTCATAAAAATTAGTAATTAAGTTAATGTTTTTATTTGAAAGAGAAATGAACTCAACTCAAGTGATAGCCGCAAATTAAAAACCAAAATAGCATTCGATAAAATCCCTTTCGCCCACCATAAAAGCTTAACCGTTTGCGTACCACGAACTACTTTCGCGCTCTTCAGTTTTTGTGTCGAAAAACCCCAGGACATTTTTTCAATGTCGACAATTGAAGGAAGACTTTGTTGAGATATTTTGTTAAGAATGCATCAGATTTCTCTTTTATAATATAAAGTAATTCCAAATTAGGATACAAGCACGAAAATATTGTTCTTGTTGTGCACTACATAAAATAAAACACCAACTTATATTACACTAAATATAATCTCAAGAGCGCGAAAGTGGCTTTTGGCTTTTTTCGAAGTAATTTTTTAAAACCCTCCCGCTATTCAAACGGTTAAATTGCCTACTACTCGATAATAGGAACCAGGTTACCTACCCCTGCTTCAAAATCATCTACCAACCGCATCAAACTTCTTACATGACACCTTTCATACTTCCCTTCTTACAAACTGCAACCTACCGAAGTGTTGCATGCGCTCGCAAAATGATATCTCAGTTTGGACTTTGGATCGACCTGTACATAAGTTACACGCGATTATCGGAGCCTAGCTAACGGTCGGACGTGCTCTAGCGAGTAACTGTATCGCTCGAGAAGAGAGGCCTGTACGTGCTTGGTAAGAGGTTACGTGTGCTTCCCCAGAAACAGGCAGGTACACGTACACTCGCGCGGTTTAAACACGCGGAAACGCACGTCCATGAAAGCGTACACGGGTAACAGAGAAATTACACGTTCGAATGGCAGAGCATGGGGAAAACGCGTCTTTCGGCCTCTCCGTTGGCCTCTTCCCCACAGTGGAAGCCAGAAATTACGTCGAGTGCTTGCGGTTACGATGAATTAATCCCGGCGTAGTGGGTGTTTTACGACGTTTTTCGGATGTTTAGCGCCGACCTACGCTTCCCAGTTACGTTCCGTTTTTATTTCCCGGTCCGGTAAAGACGCCATTTCCCGGCTAACGGTGAAACGTTTTACGAGAGAGGAGAGGAATAGAGATAGGAAGAAAGAGAGTATATATGTGTATGTGTGTGAAAGAGAGAGGATGGTTAGTTGGTGTGTGCTGAAATGAGAAATTTTTTTGCAACGTTTAGTAGTATAACGCGCAGTTTCTTTTTCACTGTCAGGGTAGACGTGACACAATCATTCCATGGGGTTGCAACGCGGAAATTGGAAATTCTTGGATTAATTTGCACTGGATACCTACTTCGGATTGTGATTAACGAGGAACGATGGGGTGGCGATTGAAAGATGTTTCATTTGGACATTTAACGAGAAGAAGATTGAGAAGTGTCTCTGAGTTGAGAGTACTTGAATGAAATTTAATTTGCAGAATTGTGATACTCGATGTTTTGATTTCTGTGGACAGTCTCTGGTTATTCGTTTACTTATGACTTTTAATTAACCAGGGAAATATTAGAAATTCAGGTTAAGTATAAAGAGCCTCACATTTTTTCGTCTGCTCGATAAAAACATGAACAATCGCGGGGTAAGGAGCAATCGTTATAAATTAAGATAAATAGAAATTTTATCAAAACTCAGCAATAGGAAGAGTAAATATTCCACGTTTTATAACACAAGTTACTATTACCTCCTTTTCCCCTGAATTTACAGAAATTGAATTTGCAGCACGGAAAATCGACCTGAACTACCCTTCGTCTAATTTCTATTGTTAATGTTCCCCGTAAATGCGTTAGAAGCTACAACAAAGAAGGAATTCTATCGCATTAAGGTGTTCAGTGAAATTCCGTGAAAAACATTAGCTTTTCTTAATTCCTACCTCTCGACTGGTAAACTGTAGAAAAGTGGATCGTACGGTATTTTAAGCGTAAAGTATAGCGCTCTTGGTTCGTCCGTTCACTATCGATTGTGCGATTACACGAAACTGCTATGTATCGTGAATGCGAAAGTAGCATCGATTCTGAGTAACCAGCCACCCACTGGAAAGCTCTGACGTGTCGTTTTGACCAACGTGCTTGGACGTACGTGAAAGAGAAGAGAAAAGTCGAGGAAAATAAAGAATATATATATATCCTCCCCTTCAAACCGTGCAGTTTCTTTGCTTCAGCGTCTCATTATCGCACGGTCTTTCACCGAGGCTTCAATTTTGCGTTCCCACGGTGGAAATTAATGAGACGCACGAAACGACGGAATCAAACGTTTCGTTAATTGCGGAGGATCTATCTGAGTGCAGTTTATTATCCAGTATTTCGGTGCTTTTTAATGCTGTGGTAATTTCACCTAGAAAATTTAGTAGCATATGGGCTTGAAACTCCTAAGGCTAAGATGTATCGGATGATGATTAAAGAAAAATTATGCATAGGTGACGAGAGTCTGAATTTAATTTAGAGTGCGAGAACTAATTGAGTGTGCGAGCTTTTAACTTCATATCTGTGATAGTTCGTTAAATGTATCAATATAGTTAGCGATACTTTTAATATTATGTAGATCGTTATATTATTATATTTTTAGGACACTCATATATTTAATGCTAATGTAGGAAAACCACTCATATGAACTTTGTCTCATTGATTATAAGCTTGAGACTTTGAACACCATCATTATTTCGGTAGTTTCATTATTTCTACTGACAAAATATTAGAGGTACCGAAAAGTAATCAAAATTTTTTTGCTGGCGAAAAACATTTATTTATTAAAGAAATCTTAAATACTAACCGACAAAATAATTTCCATAATTTTCTAACACTTTCGCCAGCGTAAAAGTAGTCGTTCGATTCCCTTTTTAGAAAAGTCCGATTTTATGTTGAAAAACGTTTCCAACTACGTTTTCACTTCTCCAATTTTGATTACTTTTCGGTACCCCTAACAGTAATGAAATCTTTTCAATTGAAATCACATCCTTACAAAGCAGAAACTTTAAAGACACAGATAGATATAGATATTCAACAGATGTTTATTTCTTCACAGCGAAATTTAAATGTTCAGTATATTCGAAAATTTATAAATATTGCAATTTAAAAGTTACATGAAATTTCATTGAATTTAATAACGCGGGTCACCAGTTACCCCCCATGGCAGTCAACGTGTTAACACTAGATTTACGAATGTTGATATACCTATTTTTCTGAAGCGAGCCAATTTAACTCATTCAAGAAAATTGAAGTTTTTTGTAAATAAAATAGTTCGAAATCGATTGAAATGAAGGATTTATTATTAAAAAATTAACTAACAAATATATTATACATATAATAGTCAAATTTTGAATGAGTCGAATTAGCTCCGTAAATCTAGTGTTAATTACCAAACGTAATAGTAGAGATGTCCCCTAACAGGTATTGTTTTAGATTGTTATTGAATAGTCTTCAGGTTTTCAAGAAGCATATGCTACGGTGCGAGCGGCAGTCATCACTTATCCATCTCCCATAACGTCCATCATTAGCATTCTTGTCCACGAGATAGTCACCATAACCCTACTTTGTTTAGAGCTTCTTAACCCCTTGCCGTACAATAACAAAGAACATTCGTGACGCGATAAATGAAATAGTCAATTTTGAAGTGTTCCAAAAATTATTAAATGAAAAATATCAATAGGTCACGATGAAGTAAAATTAATTCTACGCTGTTCAATGTTGCGTTAAGTCATACGGTGTATCCGAAATTAGTTATAGACTGTAGTTTCATTAATTAACTCAGAGTTATCGTGAATTCAGTGAGGAAAAAAATAGGACGGGGGGGGGGGGGGGCTAAAAATTATTAGTTTACTAAAAGATTCTTCAAAATTTTCAGGGGTTTCATGGGTTGATCCGACCTTTTAAACTCACCCCTATAATCTTTCCAAATACAGTTTGCGATCCAATGAGCAACAGTGGACGTTTCTACTGTCGTTGTTGCCTATAGTCTTTTGTTTCTCTTGCTTCTTGTTTTTCTTCCCCAAAGAAAATAGACTGTACCCAAAAGACCGTTGTTTCGGCGTATACAATTGCAGGAAGGGAAAAAATATAGAGGGTAAAGGACGATGAGGAAAAGAGGTGGAAGAGGGACAGAAAAGGGAGAACGAGACCTGAAGAGAATAGCAGAAGGAAAATTGAGTACGAGGAGGAAAGGAAAAAGAAAAAAAGGACGAGCTTTCGTAAGCTTTTTCTCGTTAGCGGTAACTTCGCGTAATTAACGCTTCTGGTGTGCATATGAGCGCGCACACGTAGACGCGCTTAGTCTACGGAGCTCAGACCGATGTTTTCCATCCATGGACCCCTGCTTGTTTGCACGCTTTATTGGATTTCGGAATGCATAACGGCGGAAGGAAAAAACGTCCGTGCAGCCAGAATTAATCCAGGAGAGCGTTTTCATTATTCCTTACGGTAAATCCATGATTCCGCAGTGCCAGGAAAGCAAAAAACGCCTCGTTCTCCGAGCATCGTTAAATCGCACGCTCGCGGAATACTATGACGTTCTGGAAAAATC
Organism: Cerceris rybyensis; assembly: GCA_910591515.1. Lineage (NCBI taxonomy): Eukaryota > Metazoa > Arthropoda > Insecta > Hymenoptera > Crabronidae > Cerceris > Cerceris rybyensis. The sequence continues at coordinate 15,279,342 of OU342795.1, forward strand.
ATCTTCCTCGTTGTCCTTCTGTAATTTTCTTCGTTGCATAGAAGAGGAGATATTTGCAGCTTGTTTCTCTATTGTTATATGTCGCAAGATAAATTGCCAAGTAAAATTTGCCCATCATCTTTAAATAATGTCTTTGGTGTCGTTAACTCTCGTATTCTCCTCAAAAATAGTTATACAAAACGTCTTCTGTTAACACATTGCGTACGGGTAACGAGATATCTCGTATTTGAAAAACCGACTACTCGAGACTTCTTGCTAATTTACTAAGGCAACGTAGCTTTGAATATTCCTATGACGAAAACTTAGCGAAATAAATGTATAGCGAATTTCCAAAAGAGTACAAAATAATCGGAGATATAAGTCTAAAGGACTCGACTTTAAGATACCGGGTTTATTATACGGACCACCAGACAACTATTTTTTAGCGTGAATTAGTTTTTAAAGGACGCAGATGTGTACAAGGGTGCACATCTGCGGACCTATTCGCGGAAAACATCCTCGCCTTTGAGTTTGATCGTTTCCGTATTTTTGACTTAGGCTCTATAGTTATTGCTATGTATTAAACCGGTGAGGCGTTGGCAAGGCGGCCCTAATTCATTGTTCAACAGACCCCTTGGCCAGTGGGCCGTAGGAGCTGCGCTTCCAGGAAGTTCCGACCACCCCTTCAAGAACCGCTCAAAGGTTAAGGGGTGAGAGGCTTCGACCTGGAGGTGCTCGAGTGTTGCCGCTACCCTCACACACCCTTGAACGAAGACGTCACTGCATTCTGCCAAAACATCAAATTCTTTGGTTCCTCACATTGGTTCCTACAAAAGAGTGGGTGTTACGTTTCAGAATCGTGCTTCGCGGAAGCACGCCTTCTTCGTCATTGTATTCGAGAGGGGACTGAGCGCTTCGACGACTCATTCGCTTCTAAACAGTCGATCAGTTCGTTGATAAGCAATCATTCGAGAGCTCGGTTGCTCGTTCACTAAATACGTTTATTCGATATTACTCTTTAGTTATTTTTAAGTGTAATAAATAGTCATAGCGGTTAGTGTATTTCAAAATAGTTTTAAATCATTTCACACCCTTTCCTTTGCACCTCGCATTCAAATGATGAGAAAGCTAGAGTGGCGAATTCATGAAGTCGCTCGTTGCAACTAAGGATTGCAACTATCATTGACAGTGGGGGAATGCAGTGACAAACCGCAGGACATAAAAAGGATGTGCACTCTCCTTCCGATGATGCATTAACACCTCGAAAGTCAGCAACCTGTTTCACATTTGTAAATATATTGTTAAAAATGCCACTACAGTTCATTAAATCTAAAATCAAAAACAAAGTGCGAATTCTACTTATTGAAACCACGCTTAAACAATAAGACATACCAAATCTCTGGGACGCATAAAAATCTGCGGACACACTGAAACAGCAGAGTGCCGTACGCAATGTATTAATATTTCATCTAATTTATCTTTCCGCTCGGGTGAATATTCTTTATAATGTTTTGTTAGAATATATTTAACACTAAAACTGTCACCTTTATATCTATTATACTAAACAGCAGAACTACCGGTTTTAAATCTATTATATATCAATATATTAACACCAGAGCTACCAGCATTAAATCTATTGTATTTCGATACATTAAGTGACTATTTTAGAGAAAGAAGAATGAAGAAGTGGAAAAGATGGTCGATTCGATAATCTGTGTTTTATAAAATAAACGTAGAATGTCTCCTCCACGACTCTCTTATAAACTTGAGGAATTTTTAGAATAATTGAGAACTTTCTATTATGATCTTTTTAGTATCAAAAGTGAATCTAACATTATATACGGAGTAACTGGAAACAGAGATTGTTTGTAATCGTTCTTTATTATCTTGAGAGTCCAATTTTATTACATATAACTAGTAATTAAAGGGAGTCTGAACACTTGAAAAAAAGCTTCTATTTTTCAAATCATTGCAATGTAGTAATTTTTCGACAGAAACCTCAGAAGTAAGGAAATCACCTGAGTAGAATATACCAGCAATGGTCAGACACTTTCATCAGCTACACGAAAATTAACACTTATGAAGCAAGTGTCTTTCCAATGCCATCCATCCTTGCCGCAACTAAAAACAAAGTGTATCAATTTGCGCTAAATAAACATCATTTTCATTCTCATAAAATCAAATATATAATTATAAAACAAAAATATCAAGCAAATCTCCATCTCTAAAATTTTCTACCGGTTCTGTCTACCAGCAAGCATAGCTCGAAAAAATCACCAAAGTAGAATGCATCGATTATCGTCAGACACCGTCCCCTGTATCACGGAGAGTAACATCGGTGACAGATGTTGCCCAATGCCGTCTTCCTCGTTCCAACATCGAATCACTACACAATGTATGCCCTCCGGATGGTACCGTATTTCCAAACGCTCTCAGAAACCATCCGTGCATCGAAGGGAGAAATAATAAAGACAGGAAAAATTGTTTCGAATTCCTACAAACGTTCAACACAACGGAATTCCTTCCCCTTTTCCACAGCATCGTTCCCTCGATCGACATCGTTCCAGTCTGTCGACTCTGCCTTCTTCCTTAAAACTCCCCCGATAGAAAAATCTTTTTCGTGGTCACTGTCCAATTTAATTTAAGACGCGATAGAAACCACGTACAAAAGACGGATAATATATTCGATTCCTGTTTGCTCGAAATTTTTCAAACGGCCGTCCTTTGGTGATATCCCTCCTGTAGACCCCGTGACCATTTTTCATACGTCAGATAAGACCCAATCCAATTGGCACGGGCACATTTTCCTTCCTTCGTATGTGAATTATAGTGACTTTATAATTTACGGTATTACGACATTAGGAATTCTTATGGCCGAATATAAGCTAGGAGGGTTATATCTACTTCGGCATTTAAGCCCGCTGCCAGGAGGTACAGTTCGGACATCGAAATCAAGTTCTGCATTAAGGCAGTAACTTACATCAATACTTCTTTCTACGAGCGATATTTTTCCTGAGCCATTGCTCCCTACGAACTTTATTAACCCCCGCGTAGCACCACGGGATTCTTCCCGGCTATCTTTGCACAGGTCTCCAACTGTATCTCGAATATATTACCGTCGTTATGTAATTCCGTCTAGCCCGTTCGATATTCCGTTTCTTCCTTTTTTTTCTCTCTCTCTCTCTCTCTTCTGTCATCGTCTCTTTTTTTTCTTGAGGACGTTCCGATTCTATTTCCCGTAAAAGTTCTTAAGTAATTCATAAAGAAGGGATCCTCCGGCGGGCCGTTATTCATTCGTCAAAGTTCCTCTCAGCAGTGACACTTTCCCGTTCTTTATTCGTCCCTCGAAAACAGGCTACGCGGGCTACGTCTGGACGAAATTGAATTTAAATATGAATGCGCCCACGTGAACGGTACACGCGCGAATCCACGTAACGGCCACTTCAACGTGGATGGATATCAGAGTTAGGTATAGTTTTCTCGCGTATTCCCAGATCTTTCTCTCTCTCTCTCTCTCTCTCTCTCTCTCTCTCTCTCTCTCTCTCTCTCTGTCTCTCGCAGCCTGCGACTGACGTGGAGCAAGTATTTCGCGAAAAGTTCACCGGGTGTATCCGAGTGTCGGGAATTTCTGCAAATTATAACGAAGCACCGTCATTTTGTACGAATCACGCGATTTATTCGGATTACAATTAGTTTCGTGCGCAATATGACGGAGATCTCTCGCGATTCGCTCGTTGATTTCGAAATTACATTTGTACGTTTTGTTGATGCTTTCGTAAAGTTCTGCGCGATATAGATGAGACGATGGGATGTGAGAATTGTGAGATGTTGGGCTCGTAGAATTTTGTTATGACTTAGCTTTTTACGATGGAATAACAGTTTTACTCGCAAGTAGTCCAGTTCTAATAAATTGCTGGACGCCGTTTAAAATTAGATATAACCATTTTTTTGAAAATATACCTGAAACTTCTAACATTCTTTCTTTTTCAATTTCCCATGTATATCTTGAAGACTGTGAACGATTAAATGGATGAAATTTTCTGCCCTCTCCATTTATTTGATTCAAACAGATGTACTTGATAATTTTAAATATATTGAATTAATCGTCGGTAGATCTAGTGTTAAAATTAATTGTTCTTGCATATTACAAGACAATCAAGTTTATCATGTGCATGCTATTCACCAATTTTCTTTTAGAGTTAGTTCCAAATAAAACGCATAAAAATAATATATATTGAGATTAGAATTGAACAAGTTTGGACTAGAGAGAATCAGTCTGATTATTAAAGCGCATGGAGGAGAAAAAAAATAGCCCCCTAATTCATGGGAACTCTCAAAAACAGTAAACTACTTATTTTTTAAGTACTGGAGATAAAACTCTGTAAGTTGGTATTGAAGGAATGGTTGTTGCACCAAATGTTATCAGTCATAAAAGTACCAGACCCCTCGAATTATCTAACTAAGAATCTAATAGTCTATCTTACTTTTAAATAATCCACAATTAAAAAAGTTAGAGTGAAGCACTTTGCTCTACTTGAATCTACTACAAGAACACAGTGATAGAACTGTTCACGAGAAATCATCTGCATGTTGCGTTATTCGTTGCTCTCCACATTATAATTAAACTGGAACTTCATGTGTCGCTGCGGAGAAAAATGTGGAAAGCCGGTGTGTAAATAAAGTTCTCTCTCTCTCTCTCTCTCCCTATCTATCTATCTATCTATCTGTCTACCTTTCTCTCTCTCCCTTTTGTCCACGTCATAATATACGATGGAAATCGCGAGAGCTGCCGTCTATCTCTGACTGGCAGGATGATCGAGATCGTCGTTCGACTCGAAAATCAATTATTCCTCGGTGCACCGAAAATGCATATCAATCTTGTCATGACTGCTCGTTTGCTCTTCTTCACCGGCGCGCATAGTTACACAATTGGGCGCCAGTATTGGTGTACCCTTTCAAGTGGATCAGTTAACAGCGGCCTGATGAGAGCTATGATAGATGACGTTGCTGAGTTTTTTAAGAATATTTCACGGAAAGATTGAAAAAGAGATCGATCCTAAGTGATACTGCGATTGTAATGAATCGACTGCAATTGGGTTCTATTATGTTCTTTATAAAATGGATTCGATTGGGCTAGCGAGAGAGAGAGAAACATTCGTTTCTGGTTTGCCATTCGAAATTTGGCAGACTTTTTGGTGGTGGAAATAGGCTTGAATGAATAGTTCAATTATGAATTCATAATTCTAATGGAATTTCAGGATAAGTGTTAAACTATGAAAGGTCTCATTGAGTATTGGTGAAGATGTTAACCCATTGACTACTGATAACGCCTATAGGCGCTCGACACAGTTTGGTTTTTTGATACGAAGGACCGCTATAGACGTTCGATAAATTTGGCTTTCTGACACTCTTAGCGTCTATAGGCGCTCGACGTAATTTAGCTTTTTGATACGGAGGACACTTTTAAATTTGTAATATCTATGGCAATTCGGTTCAGAGAAATATATAATATTTCAATGTAGTGAAATTCAGTTTTTTGATTATTGAAACATTCACAAAAATGCACCTCTGGCCACAAGTGCTCCATTCTCGGTGTATGTATGTCGTGACTCAATTCCTGTCGTATGGTGCGGCCGGCTCGTCTCAAAGTTTCCCGTAATCAAAGGGTTAATATTCGTAAAGTTTGACTATCCATTTCCGTTACACCATCTCTTACACAGCTGGCAATTAAGAAATGATTTAACAAATCAATGTCTTGAGTACAATTTAATTTTACTTAATTAATTCTATAGTTTGCACTCGCCATTCGCCACTCAATGTATCGGTGCAACTTAACAATTTATAGAAAATTTCCAAATTATAGACATATAATCAAAGCTACCAATGCGAACAATAGTAGAAACTCGCCTTTCTACTATAAATTTTATGATTGATAAGAATGTTATTCCATGTCGCGAAACATTTCATACACAAATCTCAATGTAAAAAGGTTCGATGCTTTGCTTGCTTTCGACGATGCACAAAAGAGATGCATTAAATAGGTCAACTAGGTGTTCCGAACGATGCGTCAGCCATATGTGTCACCCCTATATAGTTTAAATATTTAAACTTATAAGAGAGTGCAACGTTATCGCTGTCACGCACACGTGACACTCATCTGCCATGAGAATCGGGCCGTCACACATAACTGACGCGGGATAGCGAAGCGCACTCATTCATTCTCCAATATTTTTCACCCTAATTCCTTGTTTTCTCATTGAACACACATTTTTATTCTAACTTCTCAGTATAGAAAAGTTCATTTACCTTCAAATGAACATTTTTGATCCACGGCTTTTCTTAACGGAGACCCATAAATAACGCCGAAGAAATTGTAGTTAATGTAATTACCATATCGGTACGAGCGGAAGGAACAAAGGTGAGAAAATACCAGGTAATTTAATAGACGCACATATACACGAACAATAGTCGAGTTTCTTTGGTGCATTTAATGCATATGCACGCTCTGAATGATTAAAGGTATGGACAGTTGACAGAGGCATATTTTAAATCGTATTTATCTGTCACAGTGCACACAATAGAACGTATAATTTATCAATATGTCGGTGAAACGTAGACGCAATTTATTTTCAGCTGTATGCAGCGTTAGTTTGATAAATAAAAAAATTGTTACGTTCAATGGGTAAATTATACGGAAAGTCTATGGCAATTTGCAGCGTTTACGGAGCGAAATAATTTCATGGACAGGGAGACATGTTTAACACTAGATCTATCAAGGGAATCGAAATAACTGGATCTTCATTTTCTTTTATATTCCTGAAGTTTCGAACGCTCTGACTTCTTCGTTTTTCTATGTTTATTTTGTTAAGTCTAAACAATTCTTTCGTTCAATTATTTTTCTCCTATTGTTCCTTGCCATTTAACATTTTTATTAATTATCTGCAAATATGTCGTATTAATCTCGAGAATTTTATATACTGTAACTACCAAGTTAGTCTAATGAGTGGTTTAGAAAAAATTTTCCAATAAATATTCCTCGTCTATCTTATAAGACATAAATTATCGGATTGATAATTTCTTTCATCTCCTGATTTCATTCCAATTCAATTGAATTTAGTTATATCTAGAACTATCGACCACCAACACAATATATTCAGAATGAATTAATAAAAGTGTCGACAGGAAAGGAATAATGGGAGAAAAAATACTGAATGATAAAATTGCTGAGATGCAACAAAATAAACATAGAAAACTGAAGAATTTGCAGCGTTAGGAACTTCAGAAATTTTCAAGAGAAATGAAGCAGTCAAAAATGAATATTAACTTCCTTAAATCTGCCATGGATTTCATTGATTTGTATGTTATTTATATTATGAATATAAATTTGTAAAGGAGCAAAACAAGCGTCATTGTCGACGGTGCAGCGTTCTTCGCATGCTTGGCTGACTCTTGTACTGTCTTAAAGGCTTATGCAATTGATACTCCTTCGAGCTTTTAAGTCTCGCCCTTCTAAGCCGATCGACAATCACGAAAAGCTGTTTTGCTCCGCCATTCTATTATCCACCGTTGGGTTTACGTAGAAAATAATGCGAGTATTCCAACGGTATCGATATTCTCGATTCTTTGGGAAAAAAAGAACGAGATGTTGAACGTCGTTGAATATCGTCGTTTTATCGGCTGATCTTAAAGGATATGATACTACTATTTAATCGCACAGTTTTTACTGCGATTTGTGATATTTACTGATTACTCAAGTAGTAATTGAAGAAATTTTATACGCTTTGATAAGTCGAAGAGTTGATTTCTCGTACTGTAACTCCGAAAGACTGAACGTTTTATTATTTATGTATATTGTTCAAGTTTCTGTGTTATAATCACTTGGAAATGTTGTAAACTGTGTTGAATATTGTTACAAATATATTATTATCTTGCTGAATGATGTCTAAACATGTATAATTATTACGTAAAAATTGCTATCATTGTCGAAAAATTCTATACAAATTTTGATTAATCAGCAGAGAGGTGGAGCTAACAATATACCAGCAAAAATTTCATGTTTAGAATTCGTGCACATTATCGAAATAAAAATGTATTCAACTACTACAATTTCTACAAAAATACCATATTATATTGTAGAATTAGTATAACATTAACAAATTAGATAGTACAATGATATAAACGTTGAATGGGAATCTCAAGTTTGTAAATGCTGGCTGAAAAAATTCGGAATTCTCGATTAACGCTAGAAAGTATTAGCCAATAGAAAGGCAAACGGATTATTTCAGAGGATGCTAGAGAGACACTTGAAATAAAATCCGCATCAGTCAGCTGTCTTTCCCTTCCACTGTAACGAAGGCTGAATAATCAATGTTAAACCATAGAATGTCCCAAGTATTAGTGTACCAAAGAGCCGTAAGTACGTATTCCTACAAATAATTGTTCACAGAGAAAAGACGCAATGCAAAAGCGACAAGGAATAAATATATACACACGATGAATCACCAGGATATTATTGTTCGATCGTTATTGCCCGTCGAGCTCTTTATTTATGATCGAGAGACTATGTGGTGAAGGATACAATTTTCCTAGTTACGGGCGATTAAGAAGCGTTAAATGCTTGCTATTTCGAAAGTACCACAGTGTTTACGAATCTTCGTTCGTTAAAGTGAAATGTTTCGACAACAATGAAGAAATAGCAGAGCTAGAAAGTCTTAGAGAAACGAAGAGGACATATAGTTTCTAAGTGTGTTCCAGCAGAAACGAATCAGAGAAGATGGCAGAGAAGAAATTTAGAAGATTCGGGAGATTTAGGAGAAGAAATAGGGGTGCTATAGAGTCTGAGAGCACTGGGAAGAAATATAGGAGGTTCAGAAAGGAAGGCTCTGAGAGTGCTGGGAAGAAAGATGTGATTCAGAAATTTAGAAATAGAGAAGGGTCCAAAATCCTCAGAGGCGAAGGCCGTTCGCCCGACCGTGCTGTGAAGAAATATAAAACGATCGCAAGATTTAAGAAGAACAATAAAAAATGCCTGAGCCACTTGCAAAAAATCAGAATTTGAAACCCACTAGGAAGTAATATAAAAACAAGTTTCAAGATTCAGAAACAGAGATACATACTTTGACTTTCTCCAACAAACACACGTGAAAGCGCTACAAAAAAGCATAAAAGATCTAACTACATAGAGCCTAGAATACGTTGAGACAGAAAAGACACAAAGAAAGTTTGAAGAAACCACAAAAAACGATAGAAGATCTGAGAGCTCAAAAGAAAAAGACAGTCCGTAGCATCCACCCTGAGCACCGTAAAGATGAAGAGCTACCAAGAAAGACGAAGCCGAGAGATCGTGGGAAAAAATAAAAAGCCGTACAAAGAGTGATAGACGGAGCACCAAGAAAAGAAAATAAAGTGGACAAATGAAGACGGAAACTGAGAAAAAGAATGAGAAAGACTTGAGAAACTGAAACGGCAAAGAAAACGACTCGACAAGTCGTACGGGTCAGGCCGGCGCAAATGCTCGACCGTAGACGTACAAATCCGCGCAAACTCACGCTTCGTTGTAAGTACGCTGATGCTTACGGGCACGCGTAACTGCGTGCTCGCACTTGCGAACCGGCAATAAGTGCAAACGTCAATATGCGCGAACGTTGCATGGAAGAGCGTGTTCTTACACTCGCGTTACCTGCTTTAACCCTCCTCTCTACGACTTTACATTTGCTTTAGCCACACGACTGCCGAGTTATGTATTTGAATGATTGTAAATCTCTGTATTCGATGTACCGTAGGTTTTGCTATTACGCAGACTTTTCCTTATTTGAATTTAATCGATTGCTTATTCAGTGCTGACTGATTCCTGTTTACTCATGGATAAGAGTGATATTTTTATTTGGCGGTTCTCCAATTCGATTGACTGTTTTTATTAATATCGTAATATGAACGTTGTGTTGTTTCGTTTTGACATTTAGGATATATGGTGTCGTTTTTTTAAATCTAAAATAATATACTGATAGATTAATTTGCCTAAATTGAACTCTTTTTCTGAGTAATTTCAGCTTGAAATGAATTGAAGAAGAATATTTCTCAGTTGCAATATTCAGAAAATTAGAGCAAGCAATTTTCACGGAAGCTTATTCTAAAAGAGAAAAATTAAGCAAATTGCAAGCCACTTTTGTATCCGTAGTACGATTTTTTGCAAAGAAATGAATATTTTCGAGCGCATATGATATATCAACGTTCAAGATATCTTTAAAATTACAGCACTTTTTGAATTTCTCGCAATTGAGAAACTGAGAAAGAATAGTTTTAGAATTGATATCTAGCTGAAACGAGTAATCAAAGATCTCGAAACAAAAGGAAAAACTCAACGCAATAGAAACCAGATAATACAGATACTATAGAGATTAGGAATTTCTTATTTTCCGAATACAAAAACCGGACGTTACTCAACTGCAGCTTCATCGTGTTCTTCGTGGTGCGCGTTAAATACGGAATTTTTAAGTGTGAAAATAACACAGCGGCAATAACCGCAGACTCATTCCAACGATATTTACATTCGACTTGCTTCAAGTTTTTTTATGTCTTTCGGAACGTAAGAAAATGTAAAGTCGTAGTCCGTATAAAATCGCACGCCTCCAAGAGTGCGTACCAGGAGTGCAAAGGGTTACGTTATCCGTTCGCTTCCATTGGTATTCAACGCTAGAGTGCAACGGTGATTCCCTATGCGTGACATCGTTGTTCTTGCATTTTTTGCAGGGGCGGTGCAATTGTGATCGAAAAAATAGGCACTTTTCAGGTGAGAAAGCAGAAAATGCGCGATGTAACGGCGATGGTTGATCGATAGGATGTTAATCATCGAAAAATTCTTTGTGATTAATACGGTAACGAAGAAAATTGACAATCTGGAAAATTCAACTTTGTTTTGGGTGTACTTCGGTAACCAACTGTGGACAAATATCATTAATATTGCAAATGATGATCGAAATTAACTCTAAAATTACCAAGTAACAATTGAGCGCTTTTGATAATCATTGAATGATAATTATGTAAACTTTGCAGTTTAATTTTAAAATGCTGATAGTATTTCAGCGTTATAGTCTCGAAAAAGTTTTTAATCAACATTGGAATCAATAATTTTGATTGTCTCTATACAAATCAACTTCGAAATTCCCTCGCGAATAATAAAACCAACCAAGATTAATCCGTTCCAGTTAGATATTACATTACATATTAGGAGTACTGAAAAGAATGTCGCTTTGTAAATAAAAGATGTGAATACTCATAAGAACTTAATTTACAAATACTAATATAAAATATAATTTCCACGGTTTAATATAATTTCGCTCCCTCGATCTGGCAAAGTTATAGTACCTCGCTCATAAAATACACTTTTGATAAAAAATATTCAATGAGTCCTTTCTTCACATCGTCATATGTTCGAAGAAACGGTATTCTTTTCCAGTACCCCAAATATGTATATGATAAAAAAAAAACACAAAGTTTCAAGTAAATTACAAAAACCTTTCGCAAACGTGATTACACCTTCATAAATAATGAATTTCGACCGTGTTGAAAGTATTAACACTAGATTTACGACAGCCGTTAAATTTCGGACTTCTACTTTCTGAAAAAACATTTTTCAAACTTACATAGAGGGAGTACAGTAAGCATTTCACGTGTATTTTATAATACAAAAATTACTTAACGAATTATCATCTTTGCCGCCTGGTTCCCCTTTTTTCAAAGATTTTATTTAATATAATATATTGCAATGTAACAGATTTCGCGTCGTAAATCTAGTATTAATTAACCCTCTATAGTCCGAATTTTCCATGGCATTTGAAGACCAGTTGCATGATAGCACATTCGATAATGTTAAAAATACTACTATAAATAGTATAATTACCTTGATTTTGAAACATTGAATTATAAAGAATTTCGCAAATTGTAATCTGCGAGAAGGTTAAAAAGTTTGCTTGAAAGAATGACAGCTTAGATTCATCTTATATTATTTCAAAGTTACAAGGGTTAATTGGATCGTAACAAGAGAAAAAAAAGCTTAAAAAACAAGAAGAAGCACGCCGGAGCCCAATTCCTACGCTCCTGTCGACCTGCATCGATGTGTACATCGTTCCGTTGCAACCGCGTTGTCGAGTGCATCGAACCCGTGTAGGTGAAAGTGAACCAAAGCGGTTCTCGTACGTACGTTCGTACATTCGTTCGCTGGGTGCTCGCTTGTTTGTGAAATCGTCGGCCCAAAGGTTAAAATCGCAACGCACGTCGACACGACGGCGAGATATCGCCGGTCTTTTCTATTCGCTTGGCCTAAACGGGAAAACCGATTGCGAAAGATAGAATTGCAAATTTGTATACTGTATGAGCTGAGATCAGACACTGTGGAAGGAAATTCATTAGAGAAATGTGATGCTGTTTAATTAAAGGGAACAAGAATCAAGGTGTAGGATGAAGGTGTATTAACACTTTAATCCTACCTGAGTGCATGATGTTTGCAACATTGTGGGCTGCAAGGAATGTCTTTATTGTTTTAGATGATGTTTCACATGTAGGAAATAGTTTGAAATATTCGACCGGTAAGTTTATTTATATTAAGGTTTAAAATAATTGAGTGTCAAATTAAATTTTGGATAGTATCATGAAATAAATGTTGTATTAGGGGTACCGAAAAGTAATCAAATTTTTTTTTTTTGCTAGCGAAAAACATTTATTTACTAAAGAAATCTTAAATACCAATCAATAAAATAATTTCCATAATTTTTTGACACTTTTTGCCAGCGTCAAGGTAGTTTTTCGTTTCCTTTTTTAAAAAAGTCCTTCGATTTTCTATAGAAAAACGTTTCCAATTGCATTCTCACTTCTTCAATTTTGATTACTTTTCGGTACCCCTAATATTTGCGATGACTTGGAGTTGAGGTATTAGAAAATATCATCTCATTGGAAATCTTTGAATAGCATTTTTTGATTTTCAGTGTTACAAGTGTGGAACGGCAAGTTTGATATTTTTACAATTATTAGACGTTCTTAAAGCAAATACTATTTTTAGAAAAACTTTTCACCACTGGCATAGTGTTTCGTAATTTTATTCTCATTTATATGTTCCACCTTCCGTATCTTATTTGTCGAACGCTTTCGAAAATTCTCGCATTGCAAATCGTGCAGAAATTCGTGCAACACAACGATTTTCTAACGTAGTACGTGGCCGTCGATGAATCACAACGTTAAATCTTTTCGGTAACGCAGAAACTTTCACCTCGCGTAACATAAAAAGCATTTTCAATCCAACATTGTACATCTTCTCGTTGGATACATTTACTCGAATACTCCATTAACGTCTGTTGAAATATCACGGACGTAGAAAACAAGATTTCAAACCACCAAGTCCCCTTTGTCTTCCTCCACTGTACCAAACACAGTACAAATTTCTTTCATCGATATTTACAAACCGTCTCTCGTTTACCCTCCAATTAAATCCTACCGTGTTTGCATCCCTTTATCATGCAATGAACGTTCGATAAGAATCGATTCTCATCTCGATCTCCACAAAGCTATCGTCGTTTCTACACACCTGTTCAAACGCAGCTCTTTCAAACGTGCCATCACCTATCCCACTAACGAGCATCCGTAATTTCTCAACCATTCTTCCTAAATAGAACAATGAATTCAAATAATAAGATCATAACTCTAAAATAATCCATAGAATTTTATATTCCAATCATTTAGTATATCTTTCTTCCATTGTTTATCTGAGAAAACAGGGATGTAGACGGGGTTGGCTTCCTCGAGTTCATCCGACGTCTACTTGGCTTCCAGCTCGTTGTTCCTCTCGTCAAGTAGAAAACTTAGACTTCGTGTCTAAGGGATTTTATCGAATTAATAGCGTTACCGGCACAATCCCAAGAGGCGAGTATTTGTATCGGAGTTGCCGCCCCGTGGTAACGCGAGGTTGATCGATCGAGACGGCGGGTTTAATTACGATTAAGCGAGAAGTGCACCCGCTTCCTCTTTACACCGGCACTTGTACGGTGGCATTGTTCGAGTTAGGCATTTCAAGAGTACATTCCTACGGCTCTCCTTTTTGTGGAACATGCTTAGTCGCGTTACAGAACCATGTGGAGGCGATGGGAATTTATACGTACTGGGTGTCGTACCTTTTTTCTGCTGTTTTTTTCCACGTTTATTTTGCGAAGGTAATTCATTTTTTAATTTTACGACACATTTGTGGTAGAAGTTGATATTGGTTTTTTAGAGGTATAGATAAAACATATGGCATAGCTGAAAGATATTGATTAAAAATATATAAATTGAAATAGATTGATTAAAAATATTTTGTGAAAATAAAAGATTGATTAAAAATTGAAAGATAATCAGTCATTTCACGATTCAAAGTCACCTTTTTCTCAGAAAGTTGCACTATTAACACTAAACGTATCAAGCGGGGTCAAATGACCCCTTACGAAATTTGATATCTTATTTCTTTTATTTCTATTTCAAAATCGTAGTTTCATTGTTATTTTTTTTACTCACCTGACTTTCTGTAAGTTCTTATACTATCGGATTATGAAATTTTTCGCTTTGCATTTTTCTCTTAGCTTATTTTTTAGAGATCAAAATTCTTTGCATACCTCAATTACCACCTTTCGATCCGACCCCTTATGGTTAGAACAGGTATGTGCAAAGTGCTGGTACGTTTAGCGTTCATTCATACAAATTATAAATCACGATCTGCATAATCATATCACAACGAGTGTATTTCAACTTTTAAACTTTAACCGCGTATACATGCGGCGATAAATTATAATTAAATTTTGTTTCCGAACCGCATATATGGCTTGCTAGTCCTCAAAGGGTTAAAGTGGAACACTTAAAATATCAAAGTGCAGAATGTGGAAAGAATTTTTAGAACGATGTCTAAATTGTTGGGAAGCATTTGTTTTTGTGTATGAAATGCAGGCATACTTTTGGGTGAATGAGAGAAATGGACTTGTAAGCATTGGGTCAGGTGTTTAAACCCTCCGTTTCATCTGAGAATTTCTTTGAAAATTATTATTTAATACATTGCAGTTTTGCTCGTTCAGAACGCACCTGCCTAAACGAATGAGTTTTAAAATAACAGTTGAGAAAGAAAAATACAAAATACAGGAAGAAATACTACTTAATTGTAAAAACTCGTTTACGTAATTGATTCTATTTTTATTTCCTGCTTTCGGTTTCTGTTTTAAAATGGAATTACTATGTAAAGAGAGAGAGAGAGTGTCTTCCCTGGCAAAAACATTTTGAAATTTCGTTAAATTTAAAAAAAAAAGCTTGTATGAGTCTGCGTTTGGGTACCAATTTTTCGTATTTTTAATTACAGGCTTGTAATTTTTTATTCAGAAAGAACTGGAACACCCTTTGTGTCTGCTTACTAATTAACGTTTCGGTGTTTCTTACCTTTGCCATTTGTACATGTATTAAAAATAATACGTGTCCAATATTTTTGAGTAATTTATTAGCTTTCACTTCATAAAATAATTAACCGTAATATACCCAGAACGTACATCACTTTGCAACAATCACTTTATTATGTTCCACTGTATAAAACACTCGTACAATTTCATGATTTTGGAATTTTTTCAATACTTCGCATGCCATGTAAACAATTTTACTTCTTCGCATTTTATAAAATCCAAGGAACGAAATGTAAAAGATAATTTAAGGCTGTATAAATTATTATTTTACCGTAACAGTGTCCCGCAGCATCATAAATACTATAATGCTAAACGAAATGTCTGAAAATAATTTTATTTAATTACTTTTAATCGGCGCATTACATTAATAAACTTTTCGTCGACAACTTTCTGAGCTGAATCTTTAATGAGCTGAATTCCTGCAAAAACATTTTTGCCAAGCACTCATCACGCTTTCAGTGGGCTACAAAGTGGGAGTTGTTTGTATGCTTGAAAGTATCCGTTATCTTAATTATACCTTAATTAAATATTATTCCCGTGAGTAACGTAAACGAAGTAAACAAAACATGACTCTACATTACAGCTGCAGGGCCATATTTTTCTGGCTCCAGAAATATTCAATTGCATTCCTTCGTTTGTATCCTTTCCAAAACGACGTTACACCTTCTGCAATACGCATTTCAAAAATATCCGATTTTATCTGGGAGTACTGTAAAATTGAAATAAAATTTCTAATCGATGAGACTGATGCAGATAGCACCAACGATATGAGAATAATGTAAAACAATACGTCAGTGTTATAATTAACAGTGTATTCATTAACGGTGCAAGCTAAAGTGCCGGAGATAAGCCGCGCACTGTCTACAATTTTTTAATAACTGCATGAAAAAGATTCTTGTTGCGTCTTGGCTTTTATAGAAACTAGATTAATAAAGTTTCCTAATCTACAAAAATGACATAACCAGCAAAATCCGCATCAAAATGATAGCTCAGAGATATAAATAGTCAAGCATTCTTTATTAGTATATTACATCGAAAGCAAGCTGCCTTTTTCGTAACAAAAAACATTTGCCACATTATTCTAAAAAAAAAAAATCCAAAATGGAGAAAAATGATAAAAGAACCTAAATTTTGTTTGTTACTTTGATTTTCTAAACTTGATTCTCAGAAAAATCTATTTTAATTATAAAAGATCAGATGTTAACCAATTCCTTTGACGTTAAATTTGAAAAATTCAGAAAGTGGTATGAGTGAATTTGATTTGTGAGCGTGTCCAGTTTATTATAAGTCACCAATGCAATGAAGTCACTTGGCTTGAAAACTAAACACTTATTTCTCCTTGGGCCAGTCACGCATTAACTCTTTGAACGCGACTGATATTTCGCTCATTTGATCATTTCCACTAAAGTGATACTTTTCCTATTAAGATCCTATCTTTGTAAAGCAGAAACTTTGAACATGCAAATAGATATGTATTCAGCAAGATTTTATCTTTGGAACACCAATATTTAAATACTGAATCTGCTAAAAAATTCGAAAATATTACAATTTCAAAGTTACATGGAATTTCATAGAATTCAATAGCGCCGGTCACCGGTGAACCCCCATGACAATCAACGTGTTAAAATCGAAAATACACGAGGACCAAGGATGCCTCTATCCATCAAGCAAATCGGAGCAAACCACTTATCAAGTGACTTCTTTTGGTAGGTTACTAATATAAGAGAGAAAATTGAATTCTAACTTCAAGAGCTAACTTCTCTAAACATTTTCCACTCAACGAACGGTGAATCTTCCAGCAAGTAATTGCAACGATAATAATTTCCAAGCAAGATGCACTCAAATGCGCTGCCCGGGCAACGTTTATTCCGACTTAACAGAGATAGTACGCACGCATACGCGTACACGCGTTCTCGCACGTAACATATGCGATATAGACATGTTTGTCTTGCCGACCCTCTATTATCCTCTGAACGAAAGCAGCTGCGTATGCGCGTGCATATGCAATGGCATGGCCACTATCGGTGCTGATAACGCTTAAAAATAGACGTGGCTACGCACTCTAGTCGCGCGTCGATGGCAAGAGAGACGCGGAGGATCGTAAAGAAGAGGAGAACAGCTCTGTAGTGGGATCTGTGAAGGGTATAGAGGCACATACTCGAACTTGTAATCAAAGGAAGTGAGTTCAAATGCCCCGTCATTAGTCGGAAATTTGTTCTATGTGATCTGTACATTATTGTTTCTGTTATCCGGATTACATCTAAAACTGTAGATCCTAAGTGAAATGAACGTAAAATTTGAAGCTGATAAATACTAAGAGAAGGGCTTCGATCTGCGATTTGTGGACCGAAGTTCAAATCCCAGTCACCGCAGAGAAATTTTTTTCTATGTGATCTACATATTGTATCTCTGTGGTTCGAGCCCACCCAGAACAGTAGGTCTTAAGTGAAATCACCGTACCGGTTAAGGCTGGTAAATTTTTAAAAAAGGACTCCGGCTGGTAGTGAATCTTGTAGCACTTTTAGAAAAGTTTTCTATGTAATCTGGTGCTTATCAGAGCGTCAACGGCTTGCAATCTACGAAAACCACCAGCTCCTAGATAACATGGCTATAGCAGAGTCGGAAGAATATAAAGGTTCGGATCTTCAGTTTAAGAGCCCAAATTTAATTCATCTAGTGTCCTTGAAACATTCTTTTCTGTAATCCGATACTTATCGTAGCTTTGGCGACATACAACCTATTAAAATCACCAAGTTCCAGTTAAAATGACTGTAGCAGTTAAAATCGAAAGGACAGAAAGTCTCAAATCTACAGTTTGTGGGCCCAAGTTCAGATTTGCTAATACCTTTCGAAAATTCCACTTATCACAACTTTACCCATTTAAGACCTACCAATATTAATAGGATTCAAATAAAAACGACTCTAACAGTTAAGACTCAAACAATTAATAACGGTAAATTGTCCAAAGAATCGAGCAAAGAGAGGCTACGTTTAATATGGAGTTAGAAGTTCGGATTCCAAATCATTGGATCGAATTTGTCATCATCTCGATGGTTCAGAATCCATCTAAAATATTAAATACTCAGTGAAATGATCGTAACAATTAAATCCAAAAAGAATCCGGAAGAGAAAAAAAATTCTTGTAGATCCATAGAAATCAGCTGCACAGGTGCCGATGAAGACGGCTTGCACGTGCGACTATTCTGCCGATAAAGAAACTGCACGAGGAAAACGTAACGATAGTAGTTCTATTGGGTTAGGATGAGCGTTAAATTCCTTCACGATGCATCGTCGTTTGAAGAAATTTACGAGGATTCTCGATAAAACGATCGGCAAGGATCTGGCGAATCTTATCGTTCGGCTGGATGGAGGTCTAAGTGAACGTTAAGCGTTTGAGTGCCCATGGTATGATTGCGATTCTTTTGTTTCGCTGTGGAACATTCTTCCGAAGACGGAATTAAAACATTGATTGAGTTTTCCTTTAAAATTTCATTTTCATTTTTATAGAACGTAGGGAAATTAGACATATGTGAATACGATAGAGTGAACTCTCAACATCTTGAAATTGTACGATTGTTCTAAGCCTATGGTGATTTTAATATTTCGGTGCAGCTGAAATTCAGTTGTACAATAGGAAAATTACAGGTAGAAATTAACTCTAGAACGACCGACGATAAATTTATTACACTTATATATAAAATAAGAACTTTGGAAGAAGAGGAATCAGGGGGGTGGAAAATATGATCGGTTTGGTAATCTGTGTTTTATAAGATCAACTTAAAATTTCTAGTCTAGGACTCTCCTGTAAACTTAGAAAATTTTTGGAAAAAAATGTGAACTAGTCATTTTGACTCGCTTGGTCGCTCTAGTGTTAATTAAGCATTTGCCTTACAAAGACATGTGGCACTCTTAAGGCGGTAAATGGAATAAGAAATCTTTAAGTTTTCCAAAAACCGCTAAATTATAAATATCAAAACATTGGAGATGTTGAAATTAGTTCTATGCTATTAATATTGCGTTAACTTATATGGTATATCGGAAATCAGTTGTAGATTATTATTCCAACAATTAATTCTCAGTTACTGTGCGCTTATTGTTAGTCACAAAAGAAATCGTAGAGCAAGGAGTTACCGTTTGACGTAACAGATAAGTTATATTTATCCTTGTGAAAATTGAGACTATAACAATAACAGCTCAGGAACTATAAGAATTTTAACGAGCTGGAGATAGAGATACTTGAATGTTTCCTTAAAATTGCAACAAGTTATAAAGCGTTAAATGGACCGTTTATTTTGAAAGTGGTGTAAGTCCATTTGCAGCCTGTAAATATAAATAATTTTAGTTAAATTCGCCTAAAAGAAATTTGTATAATCAAATTAGATATTGATAAATTGATAGAAACATTGTCAGATTCGTCATAATTAACCAATATTTTTAAATTGACAGATATGCTAACCTTTAAATATCTTGAAACAAGAGAAAATGGACTTACACCACTTTCAAAATAAACGGTCCAAATATTGAACGAAGCTACGATCAGTGAAGTAAAAATGAAGAGGCTGATCTCATTTCCCAATTTTTGCGAATGCAGCTCCGCACATACTTCACTTCTCGATTCTGAAATGAGGTGAGAAAAACTCCATCACAGGACGACGAAGACATCTCAATTTATTCTTTAAATCCATGGGCAATGTATCATGGTGCATCGATGCAGAAAGTTATACGCAAACATCCGGTTTAGTAGGACCTTCTAGACGCAACGAATAACAGGGAGAAGAAAGAGAGGAAATAAACAAAGTTCCCATTTCCTCCGGTTCTTTCTCGAGTAGCGCAGGAAGAAGTCTCGAGGATGTATCGTTGCTATCGGCCGTAATAGTTGCACTAAGGAAAATTCGATAAAACGACCGACACAATTCTAGAACGTCTCATCAGTCGACGAGTCTCCAATTCTGGTGAAAGGATCTTGGACACTTTTCAAGATGTTGATTCCTCGCTGCACAATTTAAACCTTTTGGAGATAATGACATCAGTAGAAAGATATTGAAAATTACTATTTTATTCATCATTTCACAGATGTCAATGAGTACCTCAACATTTATTAACCCTTTGAACCAATGTTTCAAAGCTAACCTTCCCTGGATGATTCGTCGAGTACAATCAAGAGATATTTAAAAAATTTCCAAAAACTGTTAAATTGAAAATATCAGTGGGTCACAACACGTTGAAATTAGTTCTATTCTATTAATATTGCGACAACTTCTACCGGTATATCGGAAATCAGTGATAGAATATTACTCCAACAATTAATTCTGAGTTATTGCGCGTTCGGTACCAAAAGAAGTCGTAAGGCAAGGGGTTAAAAGCAAAAATCTTATAGAATTGTTACGTTGATACTGAGTTTCCCTAGAATTTGAACATTATCGAAAGAGCTCCATAAGACTGAAAAGTTAAGAAACTCTGCCCTAAACTAAACATCTTAAACCCAAAGAAAGGACCAAATAAACAAAATCTAATTTTATGTAGGTTCCAAGAGATGATAATTTCAGTTTTTCTAGTGTCGTTGGTTCGACTCGAAGATAGAAAAGAACAAAGACAATAATAAGATGAATCTGTTTTTTGAAATTGGATATCTCTGGTTTGACGGATTGCAAAGATAATTATTGTGGGCCGCGCAAGTCCCCCTAATTTGACATCTTCCAATTCCACATCTTTATTTCCAAACAGAATATTCCACCGTGCAAAATATCCCATCTAAAAGTATCTTCACTCCACTTTCATACCTCCTCCCGTTACTCAGATTAAGAAGCCTCCTCGACGTCTCCCGACGAGGACGTCTCCAAGAGTTTTAGATTAAATCCATCAGCGACGCATCGCCGTACATCAGTGTA
Source organism: Cerceris rybyensis (assembly GCA_910591515.1). NCBI lineage: Eukaryota > Metazoa > Arthropoda > Insecta > Hymenoptera > Crabronidae > Cerceris > Cerceris rybyensis. Next base: position 15,300,667 of record OU342795.1, read on the forward strand.
GGAACGTTCCTCGCAAACATCCGGCCCGTAGTGGATCTTCTATACGCGATCCTCAACTACCAGAGGGTGCATCGTAAGAAACGAAATAAACGAGCTCCCCCCGTTTTCTTTCGTTCTTTCTCTCAAGTAGCACAAGCAGAGAATCTCCCGAGGATATATGTCGTTGGTTGCAGCCGGTAATGGTTGCACTAAGGTAAATTCGAGCGTTCGCCTAGCAGTCGAGTTTTCCGGAGTTTCCTGTCCGTAAACGAAGTTAGTCTTGGCCCGTTATTTTGGATTACGTAGGATACGGCTGGAGCTTCAGGGTCGAGTCCTAATGAAGGCACGTGCTGCCTCTATGCCGCCGGTTCCCGGTCAGGCTCTCTCTCCTTTGTCGCTCGGTTCTATGGCACGCCGCGGCAAGGGCAGGGCTTTAGACCAACTAGACACAGTTTAATTAAGCGAAACCAGCGTTACGGCACTGCTCGAGCTGTGTATGTACACGTGTCGGTGAACACCCACGCGGCTGGCAACATTCTGTGTATATGGGATGTGTATATGTATATATGCGTACGCAACTACCGTGCAGCTGCATGGCTTGACCGTGCTGGTGCACTCAGCCGTGGAGGATCATGAGTTTAAATACAGCCTCTGCGCTTACCGTACGTCTACTTGGAGAGATATCGCAGATCCATCCCTCCCCTCCTCTGCCCTCTAAACCTTCCTCTACTATGCCCCTTTTGCTTCACCTTTGCTCGACACCTACTTAACCGGGTTTGAGATTTTTTGGGGGATTTTTACCGCGATGCATGTAATTATCGCTGATTGTTTTCAATGTCTTTTGACATAGGGTTGAGTAATTCAAAGTGGGTGCTTTTACGAGGGTTGTTGTTGAGATTTAAGGGTAGGATGATTATTTGAATTATTAATAAGTATGAATGTGCTACACGGTGGCCAATTTGAATTGATGGATGAAGAGTGGGGGGTGTTGTTGAGTTTAACTTTGTAGATTGACGTTAAGGAGAGAGGTGTGATATTGAATGATGTGAAGACTTTGGGTTTTGTAGACAATATTTGATGAATTATCTTTTTTTTTTCATCATGATAAAGGGTGGTCTTGTCATATATTAAATCTGAGTGGAATATGCAGAAGTATATAAAGGAGGAAAAACCACGTGGTGGTTGGGCTAGTTTTGCACTTTCCTGACACTGATTACCCAAAACCCACTTAAACACCACACAGTCACCCCCAAAGTTAAGTGTGGATAGGACCCAAGTGCGAAACCAATGACACTCTAAAATGTGGTCGGTGGGAAAATCTCGGCCCCAGTGGTTGTTTCTTTCTGTTACTAGAAAGGGATAAAAGGCTGGCATATAGTTTTAGCGCGCTTGCGTTTCGTCCCGCTCTAGGCGTGCCCCAGTTGGGACGACGAGTACCTGTCTGCTAGTTATATATATAGAAATGTGACGTCGATGGACAACTTGCGAGAAAGATTTCTCGTAGGACACGTCTCCTGGCGGACGATCCTTAAACTAGATGCGTGGAAGAATTGATGAGATCGTGCCGCTACAAATACAATGAGGAAATTGTATGTTATTCCGCATGTAAGATATTAAAAGCAGTATGTTACATTCAATGTAAAGCAAAGTGCAATAATTTGCAGTCACTGATTAAGTAATTTTATTCAAACGCTTAAAAAAGCCAGCATTCTCAAAGGGAACATTTTTACCTCGCTCTACAATGTAAGTGCATTGTAATGTGCAATTTAATGCGTCCCAGTGTGTAGCTACTTTACATTTCTGACATAATGCTACGAACCGGCGAGCAGTAAAAAAGAATCGGTCACTTCATTGTTGCGATCGCACCTCGTTTGGGTATTATTGTATGTAAATTGTTCTTACCGAAGTTGCATGGAATAACAAAGTGTATGCACTCTCTACCTCTCTTTGATTGTGCTGTTCTCTTTACATACGTTTGAATTTGATGGGGCATCCAGTCGCAAACAATCGATAACGCCCAGCCCCGTGTAATAAAACGAAAGTTGCTTTTATGTATTGTATAAATATCCCTTTTATTGGGCTTTAACTTATCGGAATGGGAGGCCACTATGCTCAGAAACTGAGCGGACCAAGAGTGGATGAACTCCGTGCAGTTAAACTGTGAATACAATTGCGGTAAGTAAACACCACGAGATTCTGCTGTGTTCTGTAAACTACGGGAGAAACTCGTGTACCACGAGAAGGATACCTTTTTATTTCAATTGAAATTACGATGGATTTTGTGCAGAGTTCATTTCTTCATTCCTCTTTAAACTGAAAGCATTACAGGAAAATTCTCGATTAGAAAAGTAGGTTTATAATTCAAGAACATATTAACACTTTATCGGCTAGACACTTTTCGGACCCAATGCTTTTGGAGTTTTGATTCTTTAATCAGTTGCCCATAGCAGTTGATAAATTGTTATTACTGTTCCAAGGACTCACGGACGAGAATTTCTAATTTTCAAAGAGACAGCAGTATCAGGGAAGTACACAGCCAAATGACCGATCAGAAGTGGATAGGATGTTAAAAATATATCAATCGGTAATAATAATAATAATAACCTTTAATATGTTTGTCTAATATTCAAATATAACGGAGTACTTAAAGACTAATGATTAAGCTGGAAATACTTATAGAGGAAACATTGTCATAAAAAAACCTCAGCTGACGATATCGATCGGTAAAGTATTAACATTAGAAATATTAAACCAGTCAAAATGATAAGTGCACAATTTTTTTCCAAAAGAATCATTGAATAAATATTCTACGGCCACCTCAAAAAGTATAAACCACCGAACTGAACATTTTTTCCATCTATTAATTCCTCTTTTTTGTTAAAGTACTTATTTAATAGATTCTGATATAATGGATTTAACGTCAGTAGTTCTAGTGGTAATAAGCTAATATGGCAATACTGTTGACAAAACTGTGTTCTATGTGAACAAAGAATATGGTACAATTTAGGATTTGGTTAAAAATCGAAAAAACCTTATCCATTTCCTTCGAGACGAATAAACAAAGTATTACAGTACACGACAACTTTTACAATTGTTATATCCTCTAAGAGAAGTAGTATAAGATGAAATTCCTCTTAGCACAGAAGTAATCATAAATCCATTTTCATTACATTCACTTTACTACATTCTCCGTTGCCAATTCTCAAAAATACAGGACATCGTATTTCGTCCGACTACTCCAAGAACTCACAAAAGACCGAACAACTTCGCGGTTACAATGGAACCTTCCCATTTCTCAAATACCGCAAAATCTTCGGCGAAAATCTTCGTAGCACGTTTCAGTAAAACAGTACAAAATATTTTTATCAAGCAAATACCCTAATCCCATTAACCAAACGAGGATGAGCATCAAAGTTTCTATCGACCAAGTCGAGCACCGACTTCTCCTGACCGGCTGAGCGTCGTTTAATTAAGATAAAACCAAATTCACTGTACCACGGTACTACTACTTGCTCTACAGGCGCGTTTCTGTTCGCGACCGGAAGTGACGTTTTGTACCAACGCCACATCCCCCGGATTCGCTCTCCGAATGAGCAAGTTTCAACACGGGGGTCTAAGTTCGGGCAAGTTGCAGCTCCAACTTGTGAATCCGCCATAATAAATTGCTAAGCCAAGCCAGCCAGCACCGTAGAGTCACTCTACGAATGTCCAATTAATCAGAGACGTTAATTTCACCGCGTCGCATTCCAGGACGAGGTTTTAATCGAGGCTGATTAAGTGGTCCGTGCGGCCTTTGATCGCAAATGAGTATTATAACTTGGTTCTGTGATATTAATCGACTCCAGAGTATTCGTCGAACGAACAAAGCTATCAGATGAAATCGTGGTCTTCGTCTCTCAAAGAAGGCCTCAGGATCGCGGGAAATATTGGAATGAAATTAAGGCCGTGGCGTTGTTAATTACCGAATTATTTCATCTCGAAGTCGCATCCTAGGCTTTAACATTCGGTTAATTAAGAATATTAAATTTGTTAAGCGGAACTTTGAACTTTGCCGATATCTTAAGTAACTGAACTCGAAGGCTGAAGTTTGTCTTTAATCCGTTGATGGCGAGGGGTCGAAGGAAGAGGAAGGGTGGTTAAAGCGAAGCCGGAGCTCTTAGAAGAAAGTTTCTTCTTCGCAGTTCGAAGCTTTATCCGACGAGGGTAGGCGTTAGGGTGAGATAGCGCGTGCTCATGCGCACATTGAGACAGGAGTATGGAAATATTAGGTGGAAATTTATGCACACACGATGGTCCGCCGGTAAATTTTAGTTGCAAGTTACGCAACTTCCTGGCACGACAAGTTGCTGAATTACTCGAAATTATGCTACAGTCGAGGCTCGAGCGAAGAAAACGACGGCTGATTGCGAGTTTGTAGGTTGAGGTAGTTCATGGAATCACTTGCGTCATCCGTTTCAGCGTGAACAATAATGCAATTATTGTACATCCTGAGCTGCGACGTTGTGATTATTTGTTTAATTCTGTGCTGAGGTGGAGATGTGGGTGGTTAGGGAATAAATTTCGGTGCTCGTTTCGGTGGAAGCGAGCGGATTGCTTGTATTATGTAAGGAAAATTGGAAAGAGGATGGATCGGTGAGTTGATTGAATAACGTTGATACGTAACGGTAATGAAATTATTAGTCCGTGAAATTGTATGCTGTCTTGAGAGGAGAAGTTTTCCATGTTTTCCATTTTCTTACATCTATCTTACATATTTAGAAGTGTTATCATAAAATGGTAATTTTGCATCTCATGTATACTTTTTAAAATAGAAGTAGTGCAGCAGGACTTGAAGGTTTCGTGGAATTAAATTATCTGTATTTATCACAACTTAAATCTCGTTATAAATTGAATTTCAAATTATAATTTGCAATTATTACACATTTTAATCTGCCATTAATAAAATGCATTCTCCAACTTCACCGCGCTACCAAACCTGTTAAACCCAATCTTCGTAAATTCTTCGCACTTTCTGAAAGAGTATCTTAAAATAATTAACATTAAAACTACGAAAACATTTAAAATAACTATCACCTAATTTTTCATAAAAATTCTCTAAACCTTTACAGAGGAGCCATAGAGTAAGTGCATACTCCAGGTCTACCTTATAAAACAGAAATTAATGAATTTCTCATCTTTTTTACCCTTTGATTCCGTTTTTTTTTTCAAGATATCTGTTCATTATATTTAACCTTCTAAAACCGCGGTTTCTGAGACCGCTTAGATACAAGCAATTTAAAAATTCCAGTAAAAGTTACATACCTATAAATATCAGGTAAATATCTGCATCTGGCTATGGTCGAATTAGTACGAAAAAAATTGCTGACGAAAGGGGGTGTTTTTGTTGTAAACATTCAGTGAAGTAAACGAATCTGCAGAATAGCATTGGCCATTTGCTGAGAGAATTAACACGTTGGATGCCATGGGGGTCACCGGTGACCGACGCTATTGAATTCAATGAAATTTCATGCAACTTTTAAATTGCAGTAATTATAAATTTTCGGCCGTATTGAATATTTCAATATTCAGGTTAAGAAAATAAAGGTCTGCTGAGTGTCTATCTACCTACATCTTTAACATTAAATCTACCAAGGGGGTCAAAATGACTTGTACCGAATTTTTTAAAAATTTTACTATAATTTTTGCAGCTGTTTCCTGCTAAATTTTCTATATTTACCTTACAAAACGTGAGACATTAAATCAATTTAGTTTCTCACGTGCTTCATTCTCTTTTTTCTCAAGTATTTATCTCGTATCTTTAAATATACTGAATTAATAATCAGTAGTTCTAATGTTAATGTTTCTGCTTTATAAAAATACTAATTTAATAGAAAAAATTCGCTTTAGCAGAAATGATGAAACTAAAGAAAGAACTGTGGCGTTGTACACGTTAAATTTGTTGTACGAAGTAAAATTGTAATAATTCTCTCACAATTAACTTCAAGTGCTTCTCCTCGATTCCTATATCTCTTTGATTCTGGAGTCATCTAAAAGTTTTTTGACGAATAGACAAACAATTCGGGCAAAAAATACAAAAACACTATCGTGTTTCCTCACGTTCGATTCTCCTCGCGCGAGTGCCTATTTCCCTTATCGAGTGGAATAAAAAAAAGAAACGTTAATATCTCCTCGGAAAGTGTCCACTGACAAAAGACATCGGATCTTCCATAGTCCGTTAGGATCCGCTTTCAGCCTGTAAAAGGATCTTCAGATTCGCGAAGGCATCGGCGCGCAGAGTTCTCGTTGGAATCGATAAACACAAAAGAAAACGGAGCTGACTCGTGTAATGCTGACTTCACACTGGAACCCAGTAGTTGCTTGCGCTAAAAGCGTACACTATGCCGCTGCCATACTGGCCCACGATGGAACGTATACAATGTGTCTGCGAGAAGACTAGGAAAAGTAGTGCTGGTCTGATTGGTTTCCGGCATCCCTCCCTGCAGTGAAGTTTAATACTCCGACCTCCTGTTACATGCATTACCGCATTAGCTGAATCTGTTGGGTGTGACGTCGTAAAGAAAGAAATGGATCACGAAGCTGAGGGTGACAGAGTGATGGCCTCATCTCTGATCAGAATGTTCAGTACTAACATTTTGGACGACCCCGGTAATTCGATAGTTTTATCGCTATTACCGAAGTGAAACTTTTTTTACTAAAATCACATCTTTACAATTAGAAAGCTTACAATTAGTGGTACAAGTAGACATAATATTGTCAGCAGGACTTTGCCTCTTTAAGCCTTTTCAGTCCTATGCCGAGCTATAATCGACATAGATTTTCACTTCATTTTATTTTCTTAAGATTTAATATCGATTTTCTAATTTCGTAATGATTTTGTAATATCACATAAATACCCGTTAGAAGATATAGTTGTGGCTATCACTAAAAAAAAAAAATAATAACCAACGATAGAAGAAAATGTTGGGAAATTGATTTCATTCAACTCACTACGAAATTGATAAAATAATTCGGTCCGCAAAGTGTTAATGCTAATATTGAAATAGCGAATGTATTAGAAAATTTGTAAATATTGCAATTTAAAAGTCATATGAAATTCCACTAAATTGAATCGTGCTGGTCACCGGTGATCCCCATGCTGTTTAATGAGTTAATGAAACAGAAATTTGACTAGCATAATGAATTAAAAATATCTCTAAATCTTTGAAGTATGGCTAGGAAAAATCATGTTATATCAATGTAATGGAAATTTCTTGTCTATAAGTTATTAATTTATATGCAAGAATGCAGCTACTTTGCCAACCCATATATCGGCCAACAAATAGTAAAGAGCTGTCTAATCTCACTAGTCAATTTTCAGAGTATTATTTCAACTTTCCTATAGTCACAATTGATGCCACTGTAATGCGAACGATGCGATTCGCGATCAGGATCCACCAAACAAAAGAACTTAAACTTTCGGACGTTTATATATTAAAATAACTTGGCTCGTCCCAAGAGAGATTCAGTGTGTCGAATGATTTGATGGGGACTTGTGAGAGTCTTGTATTAGATTTAGGATTTGGAATTAGAATTAGAAGATGACTTTCACAATTCGTTGGACTTAGTAATTATGAACTTGAACTAGCGTAAGAGTAAGAGAAAATTGGTGACTTTGAATTGAGGAGTTGAACTGAGAATGTAGGGTTTTTAAAGGTTTAGAAGAGGAGAGGGGGTAGGATGATGGTATTTGGGAATCCAGGAGTAGGAATAGGAAGTTGGACCTTGGATATGGATGATGACTCCTGGATGAATAAGGATCAAAACAAGGAATAGGATTTTGGACTTGAGGTGGTGATTCTAGTATGACTAATGATGGTAATGAATGAGCCGCGTACAAAATATTTGTGTTTACACAATATTCCTTAGAGTTATCTTATGAACTAACTGATCGGAGGGTAGGTACATTTCACCACAAATCATAATTACCCCGGGAATTTCATCTAACAATAAGTCCCACTTTCATAGGTCCATTCTACATCAACAAGGATCCGACATAAACATTATACAGGAAAAAATTCCCATGGGTGACTGGGATTGAGATTTAGCTCCAGTAATTTAAAAATCAAGTCTTGAACTCAATAACCATCATAACTCCGCCCTCATAGCCTTCTTCTAGTAAGCGAACAGTACTCAACAACGAAGAGTCGTTAGCGAGATCGACACAGGATCAGTCCTCGTCGCAAATTTCCCTTTCATTCACCGCGAAATACCGTCAGCAGGGCAGACATGCCAGTAAGTGTTTCGGAACGACTGTTCACCGATCGGTGAAGTTACTTTAACGACCGCCACTTGGATCCACACGGCACAGAAGCCGCGTAAAACCGGACGTAAGGATGAATATATACCGATCAGGAATATCGTATCTCGTTCGTTTTCTTCAGTCAGGACTCTCGCGATGCTCTTGCACTCGACGATCGTTCGATGCGTCGTGGCTGCAATGGTACGCACTGTGCAAAAAGATAGAAAGAGAGATTGGATGCAGAAGCAAAAGGAGGATAAGAGTGGAGAAGAGAGGCAAAGAGACGAATATATATGCAACAGTGACAAGAGGACGGGGAGATGAATGTGCGGTAGAAGGGATGGAAGTGTAGGGGTGGGAGTAGGTTGCAGCAGAAGGAAGGAGGGAGCAGCAAAGTTACGAGGCTGTTTACAAGCGGCTGTTAAACCGATCTAACTCATGGCCGGCCAATGCACCCGCCGGGCTTGGCTACAGCCACGCACTTGCGACGGCATCCGTGGCTTCGTACAGCTCGATTCAAAATCAGTTACACTTTCTGTGACTTTTCTGCGCATTGTTGTTTTTGCTTGTTTGCTACGTTGTTTCGTAGTTTTTTCAGCTTTAATCCATTTGCATCTGAAGCACATGTATGCGCGGGCTTTTTTTGGTCGCTATCATGTAAAAGCAGTTGCACTTGCATTGTGAGTGAATAGCGGGATATACGAACAGCCGAAATTATTTATACAACATTCGTTGATCAAATTTTTGACGCACGCCGGGATTAAAAGTGTTACACCTCTTTGATGCGTGAAGATGCATTGTGAGGTATTTTTTATCCCACCTTGGAAATTTATATTATTATGTAACTTTGTTGGTAAATGTAAACAAAGTATATGCAGTTAAAGAAAAATGCCTGTGCAACATGGGTCATTTTGTTTTCCGAATTCTCGTGCTTCAAAGAGTTAAAGTGCAATGTCGCTTTTTGAAATATTGTTATAAGTACTTAGATTTAATATAAAGAAACGTGATAGAGATATATTTTTGATTTTATTATATGATGCAAATGGATTAATTGCTATGGCCGTTTTGCCAAGGACATCTTGTTTTATTTGGTTTCTCGGAAGTTATGGAAGATTTGACCTTGACCACAGTAATTTGGTGTACGATTTTTCCTTTTTACTCTTTCGGTTTTATCTGTTATTGTGAAATTTGACATTTAAAGTTATATTTATTTTTGTTATGTAAAGGTGTATTATGTGGGCCACGGAAAAATAAAAAGTACAATTTCTCTAGAAACAACAAGAACAAGTACAACGGTAAAATTAGTACTTTCTCTTTGACACTTGACATCTTTTCCCTAACGGGCTGCAAAGATATTTGACATACTTGGACTTGAGATTATTAACTAAAGGTTTTGTATCTTGGATCGCATCTTTAATACTAGATTTATTGTAGCCGTCATATTTTTTTCCTACTGTGTTCATAAACATGTCTGAAATTTACAAAGAAGCAGTACAGTAGACATTTCATACGCATTTTATAATACAAAGTTGTTTAACAAATTATCATTTTCGCCGCGCAATTTCTCTTTTTACAAAGTCCTTATTTAATATATTGTAGTGTAATAGATAATAAACTGTAGTGTAATAGATTTCATGTCCGTAAACCAGTGTTAATGGAGCCTTTTGAGATTTTTTTAATATAATTTTTCCTCTATACTTATTTCTAGTTTAGCTTGTAGTCTTTAAGTGCTCTTTTATGTTTAAATCTTAGACAAACCTATTGGTTTAAAACATATTTCTTTTATGCATCTCTCATTTGTATTAATAGCAATATAGGTTATTATTATTATTAATGGAATCTGTATTGAATGTTTTAATTGAATACGTATATAGGAGTGTAAAGTCGTCGGAATTCGCAATGATGTAATTTTTGTTTTTAAATTGACTGGAATATCAGCGATAAAAATGTAAAAATATGCCTGTTCCTTCTACATATTAAAAAAAAAGTTCATTGGAAAATTGTCGAGGGACATCAGATGGATGAGACTCTTATTTTATGCTCTGTAAGTTTAAAGAAAAACTTTAAAGACTATGGCTTCGGAACAGGGATTGCGATTTACCCTATTTTAATATTTAAACGCCAAGGCAGTAAAATGAATGCACTCTGGGGCTCGTAAACAAATAAGGCGTCTCTGGTGAAGCAACGCCTGTGCATACCGTGAGAAAATAAAATGTTATTTTTTACAAGATAAGATGCCTTGCAACCTTACATTTAAAACGATACCAGAAATTGAGAGCAAACAGAAGAATTATAAAAACGTCTCCACATATTTTCAAAATACATCTATAGAATAAAAAATTAAACTTTACCATGTAAACTTCATTTAAATCTTTATCTTATAATTGCTTTTATAATTGTACGGATTAGAACAAAGCATCAAATAAGCAAAACAGGAATTAATCGGTTGTAACACTTTAAACTTCACAATGAAATTTACGACATAAAAATAGTTCCCCGTCGTTGCATCTCATTTAACATTTCCTTATTCAACTTAAGAATCTTACACTCTTCCACTTTCCTTATCACAACCGTAATTTACATCGACAGGTAAAAGAAATTAAAAGGAAATAATTAGAAATCTCTCTATATCTCACATCTACAAATTGTAATTGATATGTATCAAAAAAAGTTTTATGCTTGAATTACTTTACATTCCCATACTACAAACAAACCCATTAAATCCGAATTCTTAATGCTTCTTCGTCTCCTCGCACGCTTTTCTGAATGGCTTCTTATCGGCTTAATCGTCAGCGGGTAATCTTGGCATTTTGTTTGTTTGATTACATCGGATTGCACATCGTGGATAAAGATTCGATCCAAGGTCTAATCTCTGGCCGAATAAACAACGATCCAAACATGGGGACTTGTCCTCGTAAACCATACAAGACACGACACGAAACACGGGCACGAGTGTTTACGCAGATGCAATCGAGAAATGTAAAAAGGCACGGTGGATCTCGGGAGGCAATTACAAGAGAAAACTGACTCAAACGGAGAAATAACACGGGCAACCTTCGCACCGAACCTAACGCGTATTTTTTTTGCATCTCTTTTTATGTTCGCGATAAATGCAAATTCTAGACGGCAATGGTGGACACAATTATGATTCTCGCGTTACGCAGACCGTAGAAATGAATAATAGAAATCACAGTGGTGCCCAACCTTTTTGTACCGCACTGTACACCTGTGTGTTCAAGGCAAATTTATAGTTGATGGTAAATGATGCGCATTATTCGCAAGAGGGATCTCACGTTCTGAGATTCTAAGTATAACTTTGAGAATTTGTTGTTTGTTTTTCTACCGTGTAATAATAGAAGACTTGGTTTGAATGAATCGTCAATGAATTTTGGATGGAAAGGAGTCTTTTTATCGAATTCTTACTTTTTTTAAAATTAACTGAACAAAGGCGGATGATACTTTTTTACGCAGATAATTAGAAAGCTATTTGTAGTTTGAAAATGTTAGTTCTTGGAGTTTTAATAGATTATTAACACTAGAATTACCAAACCAGTCAAAATGACTGGTACACAATTTTTTCAAAAAATTCTCCAAGTTTATATAAGAGTCATAGAATAAATATTCTACGTCTATATCAATAAACATAAATCACCCAAACGATCCTTGATTCCCCTTTTTCAAAGTACTTATTTAATTTATTAAAATATGATAGATTTGAGGCCGATAGTTCTAGTATTAATTAATGGCTGTAGAGTTAAAGAAATTCTATGCCGCAAAGTATTCGTTTTAATAGGCATTATAACCAGAGAAATTCGTGGGCATTGTAACCGGAGAATTGGGCCTTATACAGTAAAATTTCCATCGACAAGAAAACCCTTTTATGACAGTAACAAATTAAATTCTAATTAATCCCTAAACAGCAGTCCCTTCTCCAAGGAACCAAAAAAATAATATCTATTTAATATTGTATCTTCAATTTCCAAAATTCATAAAAAAAGAAACTGCACCTTCCCCGTGATCCAACTTAAGCCACCAAACTCGCAATACCAAAAAGGGAGAACCTACTGTGGAGTACTAGAAAGAATGATATGGGACGTCATACAGGCAAGAGTAATGTCTGACTTGAAACTTCTTCTACTTACAATTAATTAAACCTTTGACTGTGGTGCACTTCAAAATAAGGTACAATATTTGCATAGCAATAGTTACAAGTGGATGAACGACAGATAATCTTATTAAACATGATCCTGGGCATTGTCATATTGGCAATATTACATTGCAATAAATACGTATATTATAATATCAATATATTATTAATATACTATTATATATTGCAATATGGATTGACTGATGTCTAATGCATATGATCGTGTTTAACAGGTGTAATAGATTTATGTCCGCAGAGTGTGGTATATTTAATTATATTAAACAAGTACACTGGAAAAAAAAAGATGGATACAAAGACAAAAAATACATTTAGTTAAATAGTTTGTGCCCTATAAGGTACGCTTGAAATATTTACTATACTCCTTCTCTTTCAATTTGAGAAATATTTTGAAAAAAGTCGGCTCGCGTCAATTTTAAGTGTAATCTACTTTTCAATAAAATATGAAAACAGCAAAAAACCAATACACTCAAACCTGTTTTTGTGCGGTGGGTAGGGACCGCATAAAAAAATCGCACAAAACTTCAGGAGTAGCTACAAGAAATAGTTTTCGCAACACAATTAAAAAGTATTTTCTTTTGGGCGGTGAATAGCGACCACATAAAAAAAGTCTCACGTAGAAAATAACTCAAAACCTTACGAAATAACTAGGAATTACTTTTTTCAACGAAATGAAGACACGAGGCTTGGCAGCTACTTGAAATCTGATTTAGCAAATACACATGCGAACATTTTTAAATATTTTATTGAAATATTTACTTATTGTACACATACAAAACTTTTCAAAACGTATAACCATTATCCTTCGTAAATAGAAAAGATAATAAATGTATCTTCAATTAATGTTTTGAAATGAATCTTATCTTAATGGTCTAGGAATGTGAACTCACTTTGAAGGACGTCAATTAATATTAGATTTGAAAATTAAAATTAAAACACGTAATATTCTTTTTCATTCAATCACTTTATTTATCGGACTTGTCACTTGCACAGATCAGAGACGACTAACAGCAACTCTTTGCGATTTGCGATTATAGAGTTCGATACACATATAATGTAATCGGCTGACACAATACTTATGTGATTTGAATTGTAATTGTGATTTGTTATGTGATTTGATACATATTAAAAATCAAATAACCCACATATTCTACGTCAACTTTGTTTCGCATTTCGTGGCCATCGCCATACGACGAGCGCTGTCATAGCCGTTCTAATTACAAAGCCGTAGCTTTCGACTACGAGGTCGAAACGTCACACGTTCCTCGGAACCAAGTAAGAAACGCTTCACCGACTTAACCTATCCTACGCCACCTTCGCTTAATCGAGTCGATCGGAGACCAGAGGCTTTCAAGATTGTCGTCACGCAAGTGCGTGCCGTGCCCTTATCGTTCGCGCGCCCAGGAATATCGCTACCGCGTGTTCGAGGCAATAAATTTCCTCCCGATATTTTCGTGCCATTTTTCACAATTTATAATTCCGCTTTAACACGTCTCATTGTGAGATAAAGGATCACGCAATTACGAACAAAGTTCTTTATATAGGTACCGGGTTAAAGGGGAGAGGGTAAAAGGAAAATTATGCTTCGCGATTGCAGTTTAACGAATAGGTGGAAAATGTTTTAGTAATTTGAAAGACCTAGGTTCACGAAGGTCTCGTTGGTACTGTTGAATCGTAATGGAAATGTTGGGGATTGTGAGTGGATTTCGTTCCACTTTGAAGCGTGGTTTGTGACGAGGATGTGATAGGATTGATGAGAGGGTTGTAATGTAAGAGAGAGATTTAAGGAGTTTTGAGACACTAGAACTGTGGACGTTAAATTTATTATATTTAAATGTTGAACGCCACCGGTATTTCGCTAGCTTCATCATTTCTGCTGAAGTGAAACTTTTTCTAAAAAAATTCACATCTTTATGAAGCAGAAACTTTAAAGACACTGATAGATAGACATGGAGAATTCCATAGTCTTGCTAATGACAATATTTAAATATTCAATATGTTAGACACTTCATGAATATTTCAATTAAAATGTTACATGAAATTTCATTAAATTAAATAGCGCCGGTCACCGGTGACCCCCACGGCAGTCAATGTGTTAAAATGTTTCCGTAATACGGCCCCGACAGTTTTTATTATAAGAAAAAGATTTTAAGACTTTTGATGGCTACTTTCGCACCAAAATTAGTAATTAAAAACTGTATTATTTTCGAGGATTAGGTTGTCCTTTTAGCCCTTTAAGGTCGGCAACATTTTTTAATATTGAGAAATAATAATTTATTTGGTCATCCAGAATCACATTTTTATTAGGAAGTGCGACTGTTAATATACAATGATTGTGAATTACTATTTGTGTAATTAAATTTCAATTTTTCATCTTCAACCGTGTATACGTACGATGATTAGGTATAATTAAATTTCTTCTCTGAACACATAAATATGCCGCTGAACCTCAAAAGGTCAAGGACTCTAAACCATTGTGGTGAGAGTTTGATAAGTTCGAAAATATTTCAGAAACACGATAACTGGGTGAAAATAAGCAGTCCGTCTTGTTTCGTAGCCGAGTCACTTTTGAGTACATCTTACATAAATATGTAATAAGTCAGTATCAAACAGAATTAAAATGTAAACATGCTACTGAAAATTTCATCACTTTATCATGGTCTTTTGGTTTCAATTAATACGTTCTCTTTTGCACATTTACATTACATGGTAAAATTTTTCAAAAAGGACACTTCTTAATTGACTCTCCATGCTGCTTTTATAAATCAAAAATCTCATCTCCATCGTCAGAGTGATGTTACAATATCCCCATGTCTTTTCATCCTCATCATCGCTGCCCATGCATTCAATATTGCAATTACAAGCGTTTATTTCACAATATAAAATTACAATTTTTGAATATTCATACAACAGCTTCATCAAACCATTACATTTTACATTCACCTTGTAAACTCATCAAGTCTACGGTGCTATTATTGCAATATCCTCTTGCAAACGTTAATTTACTATATTCGTTAGTTTCTAAAGGCTGATAGACGCGTTTCCATGTACGCGACATCGCCAATCGGCTCGGTGAATCGACAATATAGTGGAGTCGTGGCTTAAGAATGCAAGACTCGGCGATATGGGTATTGCACCGCGTGACGTGCATAGGTGCAAAGTTCAAAGACGAACTTATCTGCACTCGTGCAGAGCAGATAAGGCGAGATCGATCTTGGTGTCTCTGAACGAAATAAAATATTCTTGAAAATCTTTGACACCGGAGCAATAATATCACGAGAGATTACTTCTACCTGCATACTTTCTTAATATAAAATAAATCGTATGTTTTAATAACATTAAGATTTTGAAGAAACAAAGCAATAGAGCTAAATTTACAATAAATGGTTAGATGAAGAATAATCGATAAATGCGAAAATTAAGTTAAACTTGAATAACTATGGGCTAGGAATACATTGAAGGCTCGGAGGAATAAGAATAAGGGAATACCCGAGTCGAAAATTTCAGCCCAAAATCCTCCTAAATTACCAAATAACTTAGGACATTTAGGCTGAATATCGAAAAATATGTTACATATAAAAGGATGCAAATTTTAATTCCACAATCGCCCTAAACTTGTTCATTTTTGCCAGTTTTGCCTAGTTTAGGATCAATTTAGGCTTCATACAGCCCAAAATAATCCTCGGCATTCTTATTTAGAAAATTAATCTAAGCCCAATATTAAGCCATACATTCTATAATGAGGAGTTTTAGAATTGGATTGGAATTGGAGTGGAATGATCTAGGTCCATAAAAATTCTCAATATCCTAAAAATTAATTTTATTTTAGGAGATTTAGAATTTATATGGAATAAAATGATAATTTAATTCCTACTTGCTCCTGAAAGACCTATTTTTGGAATATGAGTCGACAGACTTGGAACTTTTGAAGTATTTTTAGGGGATGACAGATTAAATTGGAATAAAAATTTTACCTGATCAGTCCATATAACTCCTAAAAATCATATTTACAGGACTTTGAGGCGCGTAGACACACTAGTTGAGGATTTTGAGGTTCAAAATGGTATACATAATTAAGCGGCAAATGAGAAATCAAAAGAATCTAGGATTTGAAGTTTCTTTTTAGACTGGACTTTTCGACTCGGGTAATAAGTGAATAATACCATGTCAGTGCACACAGGTTTTTTTACGAATTGTAACGAATTGTGTGTTAAGAAATATATTATCACGCTGCAACGAGTATCACTTGGAAAAATAATACGTCATTAAATTGCAATGTGGGCTAGGCGTGTACATAGAGAGACAATCGTTACAGCAAATTTCCTAATTATCTTCGCTAAACTTCGTAACCGAGAATTAAGAATTGTACGATCGTTTGTACCATCTATTTAGTTACATCGTGGAATAAAGTTCAGATCGTCTCGCATAGAATGATTTATTTCTCATTTTTCACCGAACAATATCCCTGAAGTGTCTCGGTAACTTTCACCCGACAAAAACTTCAGATCACAATGAACAATAAGTCTTTCTACGAAACGTACACTTTTCTCCCATACGCGTCGCTCGAAACAATAGATCGAACGTTTGTCTTCCTAAGGTTGATAATCCTCGTTGCTTTCTCTAGAAATCGTGTTTGCTACGTGGAAAATAATTCCCTATCTTCGACGCATCGACACAGCTGCTCCTATCGTAACGAAGCGCTCGTTATCTCGCGCGATTTTATCAGCTGTTTACAATTGTTCGTAATGTTGTTTTTTTTCCTTTCTCTGTACACTTTAAAGAAGTCGTCATTGTCTTGCAGGTTTCTTACTCATCGTATCGGACGATCCTCTAGCGGTTTACGAAGACAAATCTTTTTTATTCCGACATCGTTATCGATGCGAATTGTTATCCCTCTTTCGCCTCGTTACGTTGAAGTTTCTTAAGACGTCCCTATAATCCGTAGATCTCGTCGACTTGGCAGGAACATTGAAAAAAAAGCATATCAGTCATCTTCCTGAGCATTGCTCCGGTTCGTTCACCCTGTAAGTGACATTATCCGCTCTTAAACGCTTCAGCTTTTATGTACTAATTATCGGCTTCTACATTTTCTCGCAGACGGCACCATAAGTCGTTCGGCGGCATTCCAGAGCGCACTACTTCCGTGGGAACGGCTTTGTTCATTAACTTTGACATTTTCACGGGACTATAAGTCTTCCTCCGTTGACGCGAGGTATCGTACAGGACGTTTCAAAGTATACATCCTTCTGTACGCCTCATGGCCACGCCCATCGGTAGTTTTTGCGATTAGAATCTGTACTGGGTACCATTCATGATAATATTCTTTGCGAAAGTGTCAATGACTAATTTCTTTTCACTGTTTTTCTGAAATTGTTAAGCATTTTTTAGGTCTTAAGGTAGTTGTCTCATGATTCGAAATAAACAAGAAGTTGTTCAAACTTGAACTATATATAAATAGATATGTAATACATATGATAGTGAAATTTGATTACCGTTCACCACGTTATACGCTAAATAATTGCAATTAAAAATGATACTTTTGTAGACACTGCATTGGAAAAGCGTGGGAAAGTAGTATATATTAATTTTTATTGTGGCGAAAATAAACAACGTTGAAACGAAAAACTACAGTGTAATAGAATAATATATTGTGAATCATTTAGAAAAAAAAAAACATGCTGTTACCAGTTAGTGTTTCATAAATATGGAATAATAAAGTCTTCGTTTCATAATTATTAGTAGAGGAGGGGATATTACTATAGATACCATATGACAGTATACATATGTACAGGTTAAACAGATAGTGCCAAGTCCTCGTCACAAATAAATGGATGGTTGTGTACGTGTGTACATATACGGAATAAGCACAATGTGTGTTTCAATAACGTAGCATAATTAAAGTGCAGATTTAAGCATTTTTTTAAAGTTGCATTATGATTAATTTCGGATTTTAGTTTTATTTTAATATGAAAAACTCTAAAATGAAATATTTTATATTTTGGAACAACTTCCTAATACATTCCGTAGAAAATACTAATGTTATTTCTATGGGGGGATGAACCCGATCTAGCGATGGTACCTGCGTGGAGCAACTACCTTAAGTAGAGAAAATGAAATAGATATTTAGTTATATGGTAAAGTACAGGTATTCCTCCTACAACACGGCATGCTCTAACATGGTTTCACTATAACACGATTCGTAAATTGTGGGAACCTTCCTACAACACGGCGGTCTATAACACGGTTTTGCTCTAATAGGATAAGAAAATTGCGGATACCTTTCTACAGCACTGTATAAACCAGGGGCGGCCTACCCGCAGCCCGCGGGCCGCATGAGGCCCACCTTGAATATTTTTCCATACCGCGAGATTACCATCACTATCATTATTATTACATTATCTATGTTTACATATAATAATAATAGCAAAGATAATAATAATAACTCATTATATTTCAATTTTTCACTCCGAAAAAAATGCGTATATTGGGTCTAAATTTAATACAGTGGACCCCCGGTAATCCGCCCCCTGTCTAATCCGTCATCCCCTGTAATCCGACATGCCTTTAACATGTAGGTACAGTCGAGTTGGGTTATGAAAAAATATGGTAAATCGTTCGCGAATGCCTGGACAAACATTAACATAAATGTTTAGTTATTATTTTTTTGTAAGTTCTACAGCAATAATTATGTTAATTTTATAATAAACCCTAAGCTGTTTATTGTGTTGTTTAATTTACTAAACTCCACATCGTATGAGTTATGTATAGTACATATAGGTATAGTACATAAATCTTACCACTTTGATATTTCATTTATCGGATTACAAGGTACGCTTTTACAAAAAGTTCCGGACTACAGGGGGCTGTGACAGTACTCTATAGTCCGACAAATTTGATAATCCGACACCGCCTTGCAAAACGTTTGTCGGATTACCAAGGGTTGACTGTATGGGGATATATAATGTTATATGCGGCCTGCGGAGTTATGATGCATTTTCAAAGTGGCCCGCAAGATCATTTGGGTTGGCCACCCATGGTATAAACCGACAATTGAAACATGGTGAAGGAGGGGTGGATCCTCTTGTTTTCAACCGACTATGTCTGCCATTTCGTCTTTGGAATTCTCAAACCCAGCCTCTTAAAGTAAACTACCATATGAAGTGTCAAATTTAGAAAAAATTGCCAAAATAGGCGGTTCAAAACGAAAGGCTCTACTACTCTGTAGACATCTTTCAGTTGTCGGACTGTACCTCTGTATCACTGGATAACATGATTTTTATTTAAGATATTTAAGAACAGAATTACTTTTTAATAATGATAAGATGGTATGATGAACTGTAATGCCTTTACATAAAAATATATAAATAAATTATAATTTACTCATTTATAAGGCTATTGCGATATTATAGCGAAAAGCGTCATGCAGTTTACGTGGTACATGCGACGAGACTTGCTGATTCACGGATACGGAATTAAAAAAAATGTTTGCTTTCATTAAGTTTTCGTAACATAAGTCCTCCTTTTGCATTGGCACCGAAGTCTCATATAACACGGTTACTTACAACACGGCAATTTCTTGGAAACTATCTACCGTATTTTACCTGCAAAATGGAACGAAATGTGCAACAATGTTTGGAGGATCGTTTCGTAGGAAATCGATTTTCAATGTATGATGGAACGTAGGATGCAATGAGAATATGCATTATATTTTGCTATGTCTGCAAAGAGTCGTAGAAATTTAGCTTTTATGGAATTTTGCTGTTGGCATGCTACTTTTGGATGACTGAAAACAATAAAAGAAAATAGCGGTAGACTGTAGATGTTTAGGAGATTAATTTTTCATCACGATGAAGATGCAAAATTAGCACTTGCCACTTCGTCGAATACACGTTAGCAACTGCGGATCAGTCGGGGTGGAAGAATAGCATCGCAACCTCAATCTCCGGAATTAACGTCATTCGATTTTTATTTATAGAGTTGTACATAAATATACTGCACATGCGGGAGAAAATGTAGGCTCCAAACCTGTGAAACAAAAATTTGCAACTTTAGTCGATGAAACAAAGCGATATTTTTCGATAACGGAGTCTAGCTCGAAAAAATTGTATTTTACAATGTTCCATCCTATTCTTTATCTGAAATTTCATTCCTTCGTGCTAAGTGTAGAATATGTAGTTATAACAATTCATTATGGCTGATATGTGCAGTGCAAAGTTTCAATTTGAAGAATTACATATAAACAAATAGGGACACAGTGACAGGTGTAGATTAGGTGCAAAATATAATTTTTTTAAGTTCATTAGGCAACGTTTTTGAAATACTTGGTGTTTATTAACTTTTGAATCCAAGTCAGAGACGTTTTATGCTGCTTATGAACTAGACCCGAGGGTTCTATATTAATAACATGTTTCTATTTTTCATTGATTTAAATTGTGACAACTTTTGGAAGATCTAATTGTAAGAAAAAGAAGCTTTACTTTGTGTAAGCGTAATTTGTTCAGGTGTGACTTTTTGGACAAATAACACGATGTTTCCGATAATGTATCTCCGTATCTTTTTTATTTGCACAGGATTTATTATTTTTATCATTGGCGAAAGAAACTCGGATCGCGGAAAAGTAAGATGCGTTCGTATGATAACGGAGTACAGAAATTGCATGTATCGTGCGTGCAATTGCTTCGTACTTTCTAATTTTTTCAGTATTAAGTTCCAGCAGTTGTAAATTAAGTCAGAAAAATTTAATGTAAATGCGTTACACTGGTGCAAGGAGTTTAAAGAAACACGGTAGTAATCTCCACGTGTAAATATGATGTTCCGTGTCTGTTATTATTGAGGTTTCTTACCAGGCATTCGTAGAAGTCAATTGGCTCTCGAGTCAGCTTTAAAAAAGAATTGAAACTGGCAAAAGAAACGATTCATCGCTATCGATATTTCACTTCAACTGTATTTACACTATTCAATATCAAAGCAAACGCTGTCACTCGTTATTATTAATACTACTTATACAATTTAGTATTAATACTATTATTAATATTAATACTAAATTACACCACCACGGCTGGTTCCTCATCATTTAAAAAAATTCTCCAAGACAAGAGGGGACCGTAGACCAAATGTTCTAGAAAATGGAAAAAAAAATATTTTTAAAAGTGTAGACCAATCTTAAGCGTTTTCCGTACAGTAACTAGTGGCACTCATGATACGGGTAATCAGAAATGAAGTTTTCAAATTTGACAAAACCTATCAAATTGGAAATATCAATGAGACAAGATAAAATAAAATTATTTCCATAATTTTAATGTTACGTTAAATTATAGAATATACCAAGAATCACTGAATAATTTTTACTTGACAAATTTCATTCAGTATTATCGCAGAGACAATCATAAAAGAATTAATACAGCATATGGTTAATTGTCGGTAAATGTGCCATTAAAATCATCACACATACACCATAAAATTTCTTCCCTAATTGCCCGATCCACAACGATCGTGAATAAGGTAGTGTCTGACGACGCACCAGCTCATTTCACTTCGTCTTCTCGTTCTCTTTGGAGTGCATGCATACGCGTCGATAGAAGTTCCGTGTTCACCCTTGTGGCGCATACGTGACACATCTGAGGCGAGAGTACCTCGAGTATTATGCTACTGGAATGCGTGTATCTGTTAATGCATACTCCCGCTGGTATATCGCTTGCCTGCGAGAGAACGTACCGGCGCATTTAGGGCCGTTCAGAGAGGAGATCGAGCGACCCAAAGATGCTGTAATTGGCAAACGCGGCGACGATGATATTCGTGTTAATCTCGGTCGCGAGTAATTTGGCTTGATACTGAAATTAAACCTAAGCGCATTACGATCGTCGTTTGAACGCCGAAAGGAACTGGTGGTCGCTCTCAATGAGCTGGAATGAGGTGTGGGAAAGGGACAAGTTTGGATAGGATAGATCATGTTGAAGCAAGTATGAATGCATTATATATGCAAGTTATTTTTCTTTTTGTAGTAGATTAGTTAATCTAGTTCTTACTAGAGTCTTAGATTTGTTAGTCTACTTCTTACCAGAATCTAATTAACGACTGAAATCTTGGTTGCAATAGAGAAGGAAGTTGCGACTGTTTTTTTTTTATAATGTAAACTTTTTTTTGGTTTTAATGATGCTTTATGAGATGAAGTTGTAGATAAGGTGTATTCACGAGGATTTACGTTTTTATGGCGGGCGATAGGAATTTTGTCCGCTACCAAAGCTTTTTTTTACCCTTGCAATGAAAATGGGTAAAATAAAGAGATAAACTTAATAACATCTTTTCTATTAACTATCACTTTGAAATTTCGAATACTTTGCAATTGTGCTAAAGTTATTG
Source organism: Cerceris rybyensis (assembly GCA_910591515.1). NCBI lineage: Eukaryota > Metazoa > Arthropoda > Insecta > Hymenoptera > Crabronidae > Cerceris > Cerceris rybyensis. The sequence continues at coordinate 15,323,448 of OU342795.1, forward strand.
CAGAATCGGTTGGCTGTAAAAAAAATTTACAAGCAACAAAGACGAAAAATAGGCGGTAGGTATAAAAAGGTTGACTAACCCTGTTGTAGAATAAAGATCAGAATGTTATATAATACAAAAAAATAAGGATACAAATCAGTTACGTTTAACTGCTATGACAATGTTATTACAGATAAATTCGAATGTTCGTTTTCCGAGTTCTAGCATTACTTTGGACTGTTCTTACAATAATACCAAATGAGACAATCTATCAAATGTTTAAAGAACCGTTCATGCCATGAAGGTTTCCATCATTCCCTTTGCAACATCTCTAAACATCGAGAATCAATCGAGTCACTATAACAAAAGAACTTATCACCTTCCATGGCTGCGCAGCTAACCCTTTCCACTTACAGCAGTGCTTTAGCGTTCCTCGAGTTCTCGAGCTCCATTTGTTTGTTTCCAATACGATAAAGTATTCTTATTCCAATTTTTTTCATAAACATGCCTCGATCTGCCTTCTTAGTATAAAATATTTTGACAGTACCCCATAAATCATTTGTTTAATTTAGCCGAAATCGTCTCGAGTTGCTAGTTCACCCGAGCGAAACGTCCTCGAGGGCAAAGGGTTAAAAACTCAGACTCCCAATCAGTGACCTTAAGTTCAAACTCCCTGATCTCCACGATATTAATCCTACCTGATTTTTCATAATCCACCTAATACTATACTTCGTACGCCATCTAACCATAACAATTAAATCATAAAATAATGCAAACATCGAAGAAATCTTAGCCACAGACCCCACATTCCATCACACGTGACACCATTGTATTCCGTTTCTCTGGAAATACCACGTCAAATTAATAACTAACGTCCCACTGTTACCGACACGTGCCACATCCGCGCATTCTCCCTTTGAACTCCGGCCCTCGGACTATCCAGTATCCCCCTCTCCTCCCCGTGTCTTCGCGAAGTACGTCGAGCGACTTCGACAGGGGAATTCCGTGCGAAGTATTTATTCATCAGGCTCCGGTACGCCGAACAGGCGGGACAGGAATTTCATAATGCCGGTGTCACACGCTGGTATCGATTGGAGGCCCACCCCCTCGGCAGTCATCCGCGACTCATCGACCTCTGACAAAAATGTTGCAGCCGCGCTCCACCGGGGCCGAGCACGTCAAAGAACGGCCAGATTGAAAGAGGAAGAGAATGGCGAGAATTTCCGACGCGTAATGTTCGCCTCGCGATTCTTCTCTTCTCTCTGATCGTGTCATTAACGAATTAGACCGATCGGCAGCTCAAACGAGAGGCACGTTGTAAACCACCCTCTCCGTTGTTACTTTCCCTCTCTATTCTATATTTCTATCTTCTTCTTTTTTTTTTTTAAATTCTACCCAAACATCGTCCCATGTGTAACGACCGACCGGGGGGATCATCCGACGAATCGTAATTTCGGCTTATGCGTGGTTTGGAAAATCATTGTTAACCCGTTCCGCACGGTAACGTCAGTTACCTCTAGCGTTTCCCGAAACGTGTGGGGGGTTGATGGAAAAAAGAGAGAGAAAAATTGGGAAAAAGCAGGGGTAAAAAAAAGGGGGCCGAATTTTTTCGGGCGTAAACTTTCGACGGGGCAAAAAGTTTGCAGCCGGCAGTCGCCCGCGCCGGTCGATAATCCTTTTAACCGTAATTACCGTACTGCCGCGCAATTCCGTAGTGAAACGCGCGTAACTACGTTTCGTGTTTCTTGTAATTATACCTTCGCGTGGGATTTTTCGTAATTCGACGGGGTTCGCCTCGCGGCTGCCAACGGGGAGCAATTAAAACGTAATCGGCCGCGAGAGCGTAAGTTTTTCGAGCGTGTGCCTCCTCTCTTAGCGAGCAGAAAAACCAAGCGGATTTCTGGCTCCGGGACGAGCAAAGGGTTGCTGGTCGAGGTTACCTTCTTTTAATAATTTAAACGGTTCGATTATGCGTTCTTTTTGGGAACGATGTGATTGTGGAAGCAAGAAAGGGTTGTAGGAGACCTCTGAATTCTGTGAATTTCATGTTGAAGGATTGAACATTGCTTTATTGTTTGTTTTTCTGTGATCAGTTCACTGGAGAATTGTTATTTGCGATATTATTTTACAATTTACTTAACACTTAATGGACGGGTCACGTACATTTACGTTTTTGCTTGAATTTTTCATACATTTTGCAAACGTGAATGTATTGTAATATATCATATTCATAAAAAATGCTAGGTATGTTAATAAATAACTTTGTAAAATATTTTAAGAAATTATGAAAATTTAATAAAATTACAACGCTTTAAAACCATGCATACATGTTTATTTAATTCTCTTAAACAATGCCCGGAAACCGAGAAAGGCAGAGCAGATTCAAGTGCTAAAATATCGGTATTATAATAACTGATACTACGTTTTGCCAAAAGATTGAGGCTCTTGTAAGATGATAAACAAATTGGTAATATCTCAGTATTAATTCGTTTCCCTACTATAAGGTGCCATACTCCCAGGGAGAATAGAGTAGCAAATTTTGAAATCCTCATGCATTGTCAAATTGGATATGTCAATGGGACACTGACGCTCTTTATTTCGCCTGTTTTTCTTTCAACTATTTAATTCTGAGTTGTACATTCAGTCAAAAGCATTCTTTAGACAAGGTATTAAACGTTGCAACACCTCTTTAACAAATATACCTTACGAAAAATGAGATAACTGAAGTACAAGAAGATATTAATACTAGAACTACCAAACAAGTTAAAATGTCTTACTCCTAATTTCAAGTCTGTGGAAGAGTCATAGGTCAGATATTCTACATTGATCTTATGAAAGACACATTATTTACTGACAAGGAAAGTATTCGAAGTGGAGATTCACGAATTCGAATGAAATTTTGTGGTTTTGTAGAATGATCCAAGACAAGAATAATGGTATATATTATTCATGCCCAATTGCCCTTTAAAGGCATGAAATTTAACCTCCAAGTGAAACCGACACTTGCACTTTTTCACTTATATCTCTTAAAGTACAAAAGATAGAAAAAATGTTTTAGGTAAAAGTTACTTTCAAATTATCAAAGTCAAAAGTAAATAATAAATAAAAGATACATTAACCTTTTTAATGCCGATCGAAAAAATTGATTGAATTGATGTAATGCGAATAATGTGACTCGCGCTCAGGATCCGCCAAATAAAAGAGAACTTGTACTTCTGGACTTTTATATATTAAATATCGTGATTCGTTCGGGCAGCGATTCGGCTTATTGTGTGAAAATTAATGATCTGATGAGGACTTGTGAGAGTCTTGAGTTAGAGTTAAGACTTGGAATTTAGAATTAGAAGACGACTCTCACAATTAGTTAGACTTAAGTAATGATGAGTATGAACTATGAACTAGAACTAAGGGTGGTGAAAAGAGACGTAGGATTTTTAAAGGCTTTTGGAAGCGGAGTGGGAGTGGTGATAATGGTGGATGCAAGCTGAAGGTCAAAGTAGGAAGTAGAATTTCGGACTTGGACGATGATTCGGGGATGAGTAAGGAGCGGTGAATGTGTTAGGGAGAGTTGAAAGGTCAAGATGGAAAAATAGGAAATCTGGACTTAAGGTGATGAGTCAGTGTGACGACGGATGCTGAGTGAGCCGCGTACAAAATATTTGTACTTATACAATATTCCTTAAAGTTATCTAATGAACTAACTGATTGGAGGATCGGTACATTACATTGATGATAAATGTAGTTACGAGTAACAATAATAGTCATTTAGCCATAGTTTGACATAGAACGCGCAATATAGAGCATGAGTTTTGTATTTACAGTTATCTGTCTTAAAATTACTGATATCGCATTGGAAACTAAATAATAAGCGATAGCTCTATTACTAACGACCATATATCGTCGTATAACACTAAAAGAATTAAACCCATAAATTAAAAAGGGATGTAAACTTATGTTCTCCAAATATCTACCATTACCACCTTTGAATTTAGAACCGCGAAGGGTTAACGCGCTCGTAAAAAGTTCCCGCGCATTATTGGAGAACCATTAATTCGTTATTGGTTGCGAACGCTTAAGTTCTCCAACCGTTCTTTTCACCCCGTAAAAAAAGGAAAGACTGTGAATTTCTAGTAGCACTGAAACGAGCCCGGCCAATAGTGACGTTCCTTCTTTAATAATTCAAACGAACCGATTATGCGTACTTGTAGGAGACGACGTGGCCCCGGTTAGAAGAGGATTATCAGAGCCCTTAGTTTTCAACACGAATGTGTCTCTAAGCGGCTTATCCTTCGCTTTTCGCCAGCGATGGCATCCATCTACGTGCACCGTCACGATCTCTTCCTTTCAGGCTTGAGTCTAACCTGATTCCTCCCATAATATCTTACAGGGTTAATACCTCTAACTCGTATTTACCGCCGCTGGACGATTGGTTGAACGAATAGATTTAACGTTAAATTGCTCACGGAAGTTTAGCCATTCAGTTCTCTTTTTTTCGCCTATGAAAATCGTGGGAATTGTTGAATTGAAAACTGCATTTACGGAAACAGCTAAAATGATTGGATTTCCAATTTTAACAAAATTATTTTATGTTGGTTTAGGATGTTTTTTTTTGCAATTTCTTTTCCTGACTTGTGAAATAAAGAGGATTGAATTGATTAGTTTCCTTGAAGTTATTATTGCTTTTTTTTATCTAGTGTCTTTAAAATCATTAAATAAATTAACGATAGTTTCAGATAGTTTTAAAGTCATCTGATAATAATTAATGGATAATAACATGGCAGTTTGTGCTAGCTGCTATGGGAAATTTGAACGGAATGAAGGGAGATGTTGGGAATTGTTCTTGTTCCGTTTGAGAAATCTCAATTAAACTGTGGAATTATTTGGACAGTGAATTATGGGGACGCTTTTGATGTTAATGTCGTCAAGTAGACGAGGCTTGAAGAGAGAAACGTGGCAAAGGTCGCTGACTTCTTACAATGTTTTGCTGGCTCGCTTTAATCTTTCCCTCATGGTTTCTGCTTTGTGGGAACTGCAGACTTTTGTACGTTTTTAAGAACTTTAAAATTGTACCAATGCATATAATGATTAAAATGAAGAAAACTACGTGAAACATGTAAAGTGTGACAAATTTTATTATGTTCAGTGTGTAAATCGATTTTTTTATTAATTTCTTTTTTTGAGTTCTATTAACCCTTTGAGATCTAGCGACGTATATATGTGGTCTAAGAAAAAATGTATTTATGCAAAATTGAAATGCATCCGTTGGAATATAAACAAATAGTAATTTTTAATTGGTACACATTACTAGCATAAGTTTCTAGAAGAGGTGATTATGGATCGCGAAATAAATGACTGTCTCTCAATATACAAAAGTATCTCCGCCCGCAAAAGGGTTAAAATAAAGACACGAAGTTGCACAAAACTTAACAGTTTCATAATTTCTATCCATGTTGATTAATCGCTGAAATTAGTTGTAATAGTAGCTCATATAATTCCTGCTACTGTTTCACATATCATTATTGGTATTATTAAATATTTTTATCAACATTCCACACACAAAATGTGCTGTTTCAGTCTCGCATGTTAACTTCTAACGCATCTCTGCCATCTAATTTCTTGAACATTTTACTGAATTTCTTTCTGAAAGGAAAACTAACCAGCGTTATTTTCATATAAAAACCAGAAGCCGGAAATATTACAATTTTTCCTTTAAAAAACCTTGAACACTTTGGAAATGTAAATAAAGATGGGAGTAATTACAGCCTGTGCTTACATCCTCGACATACGTTGCTCTTACGCGTTGCACTACTTTGCAAATTTAAAATTCCAAGTTCCAGTGCTGCCTGCATTTTTTAAATTTACTTGAAAATTCCAACACTCGCAAAGAAAACAGAAAACGAACCTTCTAACACTGTTCTCGTTTGTTTGTCTGTGATTTACACGACGTAGTATTTCTTTTAAGAGTCTTTCCTATCTTAACTATGCGTCGTGTTTATTCGTCATCCCCATAACGTATTTACTCGTTGCATATCATCGCTGATGAGAGTAGCAATCGTTGACACCATGTGCAACAATATTCTAGCGTAATATGCAAAGGTTGTAATTAATTTCGGTAGAGTTTAATTTACTACCCGTTGGTGGCTAATGTTACAGCAGGCGAAACGATAAAATTAATTGCAATTACAGTCATTACGGTACATCACTCTACGCTCGGCCCTTTGATAACCTCGCTCACGTTTATTACGGTGCACCTAAATGCCGGAATTTCGTTGCGTCCGGAAATCAACTCGATATTGTTACCCTCCGACACTTCAGGAACGCGCGATTCATCCCCTATTCCACTCTCATGGACAATTAACATCGAATTCTATTGTTCTTAATTTTTAATGACATTATCTTGGCATTAGAATATTCTGGGCGAATTTGGAATCATTTTGTAGATTTATTTTCTTCTTCCATTTTTTTGTTGTAACCACGGTTCTCCCCGTTAGTAAGTTAATGTTGACCCCTTGTCGTACCATTTCTTTTGTGACTGAATGCTCAATAATTCTAAATTAATTGCTGGAATAACAATCTATCCGTAATTTCGGATGTAGTGTATGACGGAACGCAATATTAACCTGTTAACCGGGCGTGACGAATAATTCCGTCATATCTGAAAGAAAACTCCAGTAAGCTTGTCGATTTTTTCTTCCTTAAAATTTTTAAACGTAATATGTTGAACGCATTACATTTTATGTCGTTCGTATCCGTTTAATCCAGACGTAGTACTTTAGATGTAATGATATTACTTCTCACTGTAAAAAAAATATTCCAATTTGAAACAAGTTGAACAAAAATTAATTCCCCGGTTAACAGGTTAAATAGGATAGAATTTTATTTTATTTTATCATGACTTCTTGACATTTTTAATTTTATAATGTTAGGAGCACTTCAAAATTGACTATTCTATATATCGCGTCACGATTGTCGCTTGTTATTGTACGGCAAAGAATTAAGGAGGCCAGCAATAGTGAATTTTCCTCAACAATCTCAGAGGGTTTCACATTATTCTAAAAAGAGGCCGAATTAGAGAACTTCATTATTGATGTGTCCTTCGCGATCAAAGAGAATTGGCATTGATTTTTTTAAATTTGGTTTTTAACGTTATTTTGCTATTAGAATATTCTAGATGAATATAAATATACTTGAAATACTTGGAATATTCTCAGTTCATGTTGTAAATTTCTTCTTCATTCCTTGCTTCCTGTCAAACTCATTTTCTTCCTTCGGTATTTTATAGAAAGTTTTATCACCTTCTAACACATCTGAAATTATCTCTAATCATTCCTATCGTCAAATGAGATTTGATAAACACCATGGAACATGTAATCAAATTATTTCTCCTTGATAAAAGGAAAACAGAAAAACACGAATTCAGAACACAAGAAGTAGATCCAAAAAAGCCAACCCGGAACCGTAAAAATCTCAAAGCTCTTTCCCTCCCATCACCCAGGATAGCCAACAATTCCTACATACTCCTCGGAATCTCTTAAAAACTCAACTCCGAGAGCATCGCAACGGCAGTCAACGGCAAGCATCGTATATATACGCTCGTAAACCTGTCGGTTTGCAATCAGAATTTTCTAAACGCTTCGGCTTCCGGTACGCGGCTTCCTACCCGGGGGCGTACACGGTGGAAAGCAAACAGTCGCAAAATGAGTTTTTTTACTTACCTTCAACCCCTTTAAACGGAGCCGTCTAAAGACCCACCCTCGGTACATAACACAAGTACATATATACATAGATACGTATATACCAGGCAGACACATACCAACATAGATATAGAATGCATCTATCTACCGGCAGAAACCGTCCACTCTGCGGCTCGCGAGACATAATACCGTTTGATGACGTCATTAAGCCAGAGCCGGCTTATTGTTTCTCGTAAAACGTACGTGCAAACGTGCCGCGGGGCTGGTTGTGTGTGTCTTTCGTCGGTCGATGCCTTGGTGAGGCTCTTTCGACATAACCCAACACCCCGCGGTCTCTGGACCCCCTTCTTCCTACGTCTGCGTCAACCATGCCGCCACCGACGACGTCGTCGACGCCACCATTGCCGTCGCCGTCTCTATTTTCCAGGACGGAACAATAAACCGGGCATAAACTTATAATTAAATCCCTCTAATGGCGCGTGTTCGGCACACGTGACGCACGTCCACCGCGGACTTATTGCGTGCCTTTGAACGCCGAAAATAAATCTCGTCACCTCCTTAGGGGACAGATTCTTGTCTCAAGGCTTCTGTGGGGAAACCTGAATGAACATTTAGCGATGTGCGGTTTTTGGGTTTGCTGATGTTTTAGGTGGGAATTATTTTTGGGGTTGATAGATTAATGGTTGTTTGGTAGAATTATTTGATGGGTGAGGTTTGTCGGGTTGGAGCTCGTGAAGGGAGGATGATTTAGGCGTTGGTTTGCTGTTTAGCGAATGTACTGTATGTATAGATGGAAAAATTAAGTGTTATGTTTCTTCTTGGAATGCTTAAGAGGTTGCAGCTGTTTCGCTTCGACTAGTCTGTTTTATGTTAAGACCGATAGGCCCTTAGATGCTCGACAAATTCTTTTCGACCCTCACTGGGAGAGTTCTGCTCGTAGAGAGAAAACGAATCTTAAATTCATATCTTTAACGCTGGATTTACGGGCGCTAAATCTGGTACATTCAAAAATATTAAATAGGTACTTTGGAAAAAGATGGATTAAGTGGCAAAAAATACGATTACTTAAGTAATTTGTGTATTATAAGGTAGATGTGAAATATCTACTATACCGCTTCTCTATAAAGGGATAAGGATTTCATGAAAAATCTGAAAATTACGGTTATTTATAGCAAACTTGAGAAACTGTGAAAATATAAACGTGGTCACATTAATAATTTAGCTAAAAATATAAAGAATTATTGGTTTTTAATTTTTTTAACTGCCGTCTACTACTCTTAAAAATCTAAAAAAATTACACATTAATAATTAGAGTACTGTGCAAGTACTGTAAAAATATAAAAGTGGTCATTTCATATTTTCAATAATAAAATGAATGTTTATAAACTTTTTTAATCTTTTAACAATCGATTTGTCGACCAAAAATTCTGAAAAAAATTCCAAAGTACGCACACCATTAGGTGTAATGTCTGTGATTTTTTCCATAATTTTCTATCAAGCTAAACGAGAGAAATCGGGCAAAAACTGTAAGGGTAGCGGGTTCACACTTTGCAGGAAGGCTTTTTCCAAAGAGCCCTATCGAATGGTATGCCTCAAGGTTAATTACCTTTGGGGGCACCTTTGCCTTCCTTATCCGGCTATACCCTTTGAGAAATATTTTTAAAGAAGTAGAAACCCGTCAATTTGACGGATGTCGTAGTTCTTATGTTAAATAAAGTGTCTTATTTAAAGACTTAAAAAGTAATATGAAGTAGGGGAATATGGAGATTAATGGAATTGTTGGAAACTGTGAATTGCGAGAGTGGAAGTGAATTTGTAGAGTATTGACTATGTAGAATTCTATGAAAGTGAAGATTAATAGCTTTTTTTGACCCCTTGCCCTTTAATAACGAGTGACATTCGTTATGCGATGGTTTGAATGTGAAATTTTGAAGTTATTCAAAAGTTACCGAATCACAAATATTATCAGTGAAACTCGATAGGATAAAATTATTTTCGTGCTGTTAACGTTATGTTAAATTATATGATATATCAAGAACTACCCATCAGTTTTTATTTCAGCAATGTAAATATGAATCATTGCAATAATATGTTAAACAAAAGAAAATTAGTATTGGATAATTACATATACAAAGAAGAAATTTCTTTTTCCAATGTGCGAAGTCATCATTTGAAAATTCGAATTTAGGCGATAAAGAATTTTCCTTAAGGATCTTAGTAATAAAATATTTTTCTATTACTACATCTATATTGACAACTTCACTTACAAAATTCTCCAAATATCTCTCATGATAAATTATAAATTCCATTCCATTACTGGCAGAATGAAATTACACTTTTACAATAGAATTTACAATCTTTGTTAGTACGTGCAACGCGTTAAATCACATCGATTATTTCCACTTTGATTTCCGTCGATTCCACGTTTTAATTGTTCCCGTCGATTGCATTGATTGAAAGAGGGAATGAAAGAAATTAGATTCGACGATGCTTATTTGTTTGCGTTTAACGTCGCATAGACGTTAATTCGCTCGAAAGTGCTGTTAGTTCGCGAGTTTGATAACTGCTCGACATTGAATGTGGAATTCTGATGTCTGTAAGGGCTCGGTGAGTTGGAAAAAAGGGCGTATTTTGTCTGTAATTAGAGGGATTGTCTTTCGTTGCAACAATACTTGACCACATGCTGCGATGATCACGCGACACGAAATTTGAGAACTTGGTTGAATAAGTTTGCAACGATTCCCATATGCTTCGGGGGCGAGACGTATTTTTTCACTTATTTCTTTTTCGTTAATTTCAAATTAAAATATTAGTAGTATTAACACTAGATTTACGGCCGATAAATCTAGTGCATTTAAATATATCAAATAAGTACTTCGAAGAAAAATCCATTGAGCGGCAAAAAATGCGATCCGTTAAGTAATTAGTTTATTATAAGTAGACTGCGGATGTTTATGCAAATTTCGAGTTTCACAAATGCAGGTGAGACAGGAAAACCTATTTAGGGATTTATTGCACTTAATAAATATTACAAGAAATACCATACTTTGGATATTTTAGATATATTTTTATATTATGTTCTTTTTCTATATTTTAGCCGTATTAAATTTGTCATAAATGCATAAAAATCCGCAGTCTAATTATAAGATACACGTGAAATATCTGCTCTACTCTTTTCCATAAAGTCAAGAAATATGTTTAAAAAAATGGGATTCCATCAATTTGACGGTTGCCGTAGATCTAGTGTTAATAATAGTTCTAATTACTGTTAAACATGTCAGTATTATATTGTTATTGTAATGAAACGTTTCACTAATAGATTTTCTTTCCAATAGAGTGCTTTCAACTGAAAGTTTTCTTTTCTTTGAAATCGTATTGTTGGTATTTACTCATGCATAATTGCATAAATTATTCCAGAAGTGAGTAAACTTACGGACATATATATTCAGTCAGAGAGTTGAGATTATCCGCATTATGATTTTTGTTCCATGAACATTTTCCTTGAATGTTTTCGAACTTCAAACAGATGATTACTTCTAAATATTCCAAGAAGTCTCCACCCTGAAAATATTAGTGCATTTAGCATCACAGTATCAAAGAACACAGTAATCAGTGACATAAACATATTACTTTGGCGGGTTCATGATATTTATTTAACACTAGAATTACTTAACAAGTAGTTCTATTTACACAGAGCTAAAAGTCGGTTTCACGTATGTCGGTGTATTTGCAAGGGTGAAAATTTTTCTGTAAAACTTTACAGGTGAGCAAGTAATTCGAATCGGTGATAAGTCAGACAGAACCGAAAGTCCGTTTGAGATTATTTCAACGTCAAATTAGGAGTGAGTCAGGAAGGAATTTATCAAGTAAATAACTCATAGTCTTAGTAACACAGAATTTTATTTTATGATGTGTAAAACAAATGATGTATAAAGAATTTCTTAAATCTAACATACTGTTAAATATATTTAATAGCTGCACTTATATCTCTCCTGCCTGTCTTGCGCTTGACCTATCTGTTCTGCTCCTGTACTGCTTGTTCTGTATTACTGGTTTACTGTACTTACGAGCTGAAGCTCATTTCAGGCAAAGGGCAATGGTTTATTCCCAATCCTACAGTAACTTTTTTTAAATGACATATCGACTGTTATTTCTTATGATTAACCCTTTGCGGACGGAGACTTTCTGAGTATTGAGGAAGAATTATTTATTTGGCGATGAAACAAGACTTTTTTATCGGAAAGTCAGACTGTTACCGTATAGAAGTTGAAATTTAATATGTGCATAATAATATTTCAACAATCATACTTCAATTTTTCAATTCTAACTATGTATATATGCACCAACGAACTATATTCAAAATTTTCAGACCGCATATATGCACCCGTCGTCCTCAAAGGGTTAATTCGCGTTGAGGGCACATTTTCCATCCTTATCCGGTTAGGTCCTTTTTTTGTTTGCAGGGAAACCATATACCTAGTAGATATTCCAGACCTATCTCATAAAATATAAATTACTATATTGATAATCTTTTTTATCCCTTAGGTAATTCCTCTTTTTCTAATGTACTTATTTAATATATTGAATATACCAAATTTACTGCCAGTGTTAAACAATGTAACGTTGATGACAGCTTTTTTTAATAATTTGCTTTATCCACCAAAATAGAAATTGAGAATTCGATAGAAACTCAATTTACATTCTAGAAAAGCGTTTCAGTGTTCGTAGGGAAGTTTCCAAAGTACGGATTAAAATTCGTGCACTTAAAGCGTAGTCTCGGAAGGAACTAACCGAGTCTGAAGTTAACGTGGCCGTAATTCGTATCCGCGAGAGCTTTCGAATTACCAGGAGGCTTTCCTTGCGATCCGTTTTTCGCGTCACGTAGGTCAGGATGAATGGAGCTGAATCTTGCCACGATCTCCGCCAGGCTGAAGCAAAGGGAAGACAAAATTGGGAAGGAAGGAATATCGGGAAAAAGAGGGGTGAAAAACGAAAAAAATGAGGCGGAAGAAAACGAAAGGAGAAGGCTGCGAGAGAAAAAAATGTAGAAAAAAGAAATGAAGGGCAAAAAGAGAAAGAAAAGCGAAAGGAACAGAGAAAGAGAAGAGTGTCCTAGTAGAATAGGGAAAGGTAGAAAAGAGAATAGTTTTCCGATAGGAAATGGAGAGGTAGAATGAAAAAGGTGCTTCGATAGAAAAGGGAGGGTAGAAAAGAGATACGTAGGAATTAAAAGTGAGAGAGAAAATGAAAGGACAAAAACAGTGGAAGAAAGGATGGTAGAAAATTCCAGAGATTCGTAAGGATTCGACGTCCGACCGCACTTTGGCAGGCCAACCTGCAGAGAAGGAAGGAGGTGAGAAAAGCGTCCGGAAAAAGCGATAAGATTCCGATTATCGCGGCGATCACGGACCATTAGCCGAACGAATCGCCTGGCTGTACGATAAATACACTTGGAATACGAAAGGAAGGAACGTACGGAAATTATTCTGCGCTTCGTGTATTTCGATTCACGTTGAAATCGTGGAAATAGCGTTAGCCGTTGAACGTCTCGAGAGAACGTACATTTCCCTTCGGAGGAGGGTTAAAGTCTGTTAAATTTTATTTTACCAAGGATCGCTATATCTCAGATTTTTTATATTAACACTTTGCAAAGAGGATTGAGATGATCTTTAAATAACAGAAGACTTGCCAACTTTGCATAATTAAAATTTGTAATGTCACTTATTATTGAAAGAAAATCGTACGAAATTTTGTGGGCCAATTGTAATGTTAAAAAATTTTTATCCGTACTCCGATATTAAATTATATTAAGTCAATAATGTCAGTAATCTGATCATGTATTGAATCTCTGAAAAAATTATCAAATCACTGTTGAAATTGCTCAGACTTGGCAATTATCACTCAACAAATTTTACTAATTAATTCTACCAATGCTACTTTTTCTCCGATGTATTCTCTGAACAAATTCTATAGAATTCTCACGAAATTTAACATTTTTAATAAAATGTTACAATGTCTTCCCCTTCTTCTCAACAACGATGTTTCATTAAAAGAATAATATTCACTCGCGGACGAAACGAGCAAAGAATTATTTCTCTCAATTTCTCTGCCGTCGTCGGGGACTTTTATTTTACTGTTACTTCACCGCACCTTTGGACTTGCGTGGAAATAACATTTAAGTTTCTTGTCTCTCGGTACTCTCCGACGCATTTGTACAGTGTGGCTGGGCACGTGAAAACATCAGCCCTCACGCACCTGCGCGTACACGTGATTAGAACCTGCAGCTGCAATTTACGACCTCGGTGACAGTACTCTGAGAAACTGGGAAACGTATATTTCCGGGGATTTTCTAACAATTTGTCGTATCTATTTCTGTTACATGATAGTGATACTGTCGAATTAATTATATCATTTTTGATAATATATCATACCTATTTCTGTGTTCTTTGACGGTATACTGTAGAAATAATTTTATTCTTTGAGATAATATACCGTGGCTATTTCTGTGTTATTTGACGGTGATGTTGTTGAATTAATTGTATAATTTTTGATAATATATCACACCTATTTCTGTATTACGTGACGATGATACTGTAGAAATAATTTTATTCTGTGGGATAATATACCGTGGCTATTTCTAGGTTATTTGACGGTGATGTTGAATTAATTGTATAATTTTTGATAATATATCACACCTATTTCTGTATTACGTGACGATGATACTGTAGAAGTAATTGTATTCTTTGAGATAATATACCGTGGCTATTTCTGCGTTATTTGACGGTGATGTTGTTGAATTAATTGCATAATTTGTGATAATATATCATACCTATTTCTGTGTTATTTGACGATGATATTGTCGAATTAATTACTTCACTTTTTTACAATACATCCTGCTTATTTTTGTGTTATTTGACAGTGTTTTTTTTTAAATTAACACGTTGACTATTATGGGGGTTAACACATTCAGTATTTAAATACTGTCGTTCAAAAGATAAAATCCTGCTGGATACATATCTTTTCGTGTTTTTAGAGTTTCTGCTTTACAAAGATAGAATTTTGATAGAAAAAGTATCATTTCAGTGGAAATGACAAAATGAGCGAAATATCAGTGCCGTTCAACGTGTTAATTATACATCTGTCTTTATTTTTTCCAAAAGGAACCTAACGACATTGCCGCCGAAGTAATTATATTATTTCTGATAATATATCGTACCAATTTTTTCATCAAAAGTAAGTCAGGAAAAAATCTCAGTAACACCTTTTTTTTATTAATTCATTTGTATAATCTTGTTGAAACTAACGAAGCGAAAAAAGTACCGAAATTGCAGTGGATAAAATTCACGCACCTCCAAAAATATTCATGTATGAAGTATTTTTTAATATCAATTTCTGCGTTAATACTATGTCTAACATTTCATTATAAAAAAAAGTATCTCCACTAAAAACATATTTTCTTTATGTTACAGGAGAGCCCACCTCAGAAACTGCCTCGAAAAGCTGAAGGTACTTGTGCCATTGGGTCCTGAAACTTCGAGGCACACCACGTTGGGCCTCTTGACCAAGGCCAAGCGTTTTATCAAGGTGCGTACACCTTTAAAATGATAACGATCGCCATAAAAGCAAGATAATAAAATGATCCGACGCGTGTTGCAACGAGAATCAAACACTGTCTTGATAAAACATAGTTAAACGCGATGTACAGCTAAGCCGTGTTGTGTTCTTACAATATTTATCTGCTATCTCCATCGAAAATTTCGACCTTGAGCTTCGAAAGAAACGATAAACAATTACGTATTCACTCAACAATCCACCTCGACACAAAATACTCTTCGTAACAAACGAGAAGATGGATATGAGAAATTAAATCATCCTTTTCCCATAACCGATCATAAATTTCTATATTAAGTCCACAGAAAATTGGCTCGCATCTGATTATATCTCTTTTCACGAACAGAATCCACTGAAGTGAGTTACAACTAAGTGACTCTTCTTTCTTTTTCCCTTCCTCTCCTTTACATTTTTTTTTCTCTTCTTCTTCCTTCCGTAATTGTATGCAAGGAAGTTCCTGGTTTCTTCGGTCACACTCGGAACGACTTGTGTAGGATGAAGGCAGATCAGAGATACAGAGTTCGTCCATAAAAGTCCGCGGAAGACGGACGAGAGGGCGAGAGAGGCGTTTGAATATTTCATGGGGGGTTCCACGAACTCGCGGTTTGTAAGAACCACTGGGAGAGCGAGAAATGGACAGCGATATGTATATATGTATATCTGCGTACATTTCTACATATACGTTAGTATATATCTATATATATAATATAAATACCTGTATACATGTATTTACACGTACAGATAGTTAAAGGAAGAGAAAAGGGAGAAAGAGAATTCCGTAAGAAAAAGGGCTCGGGTAATTAGCAAGAAAGATGGCGGAAAAGATGGCCGAGTGTGAAAAGAATCGCGGTCGAGCACAGCCGGTGGAAACACCACCGCAGAGGTAAGGAAGTAGGAAAAAGATAGAAAGAAGGGAAGAAAGAAAGTCCAGAGGCGGACAAATAAAGTATTACCCGGCACGAACGCCTGGTACACGCCGCCTTCCCCACTAACACACAGTCCCATACAGACAGACTCGCGCAAGAAGAGAAAGAGAGAAAGATTCCAGCGTGCAAAATACGAATGAGGTATTCTCTCCAGCAGTCACCCTCCTGCTTGCCACCCTTCCCGTATAACCAAAAGCAGAAGCGCCAGCCTTATTCTCGTCTCGCCTGTGCTCTCCTTCGCTGCCTCCTTTATCTTTCCCCCTTTCTTGCCTTCGACTTCTTTCCACCCTTTCTCGTTGGCTTCTTTTTTTTCTTAGGCTCTTGCCTTCTTCGCTTCCTTCTACCCAGCCGGCATGCTTCATTTCCTCCTCCACTTTCTCTCTATTATCCTCTTCTTTTACCCCCGTCGGTTCCTCTTTTGTTCTATCCCTCCCTTTACCCTGAATTTTTGCCTTTCTCCACCCACAGACCCCCCGTTCTTCCTCCCTTTTTTCCCCCTCTCTTTCACCCTCTCGTTCTCCCTTTTCGCTTCGTTGCTTCGTATTCTTTCCCTTTATTCCTTCACGGCAAATCGCCATGTCGTCTCGTGCGCTCGTTAATGAGCGTCGGCTTTTAAACGACTTTAATTAGTCGGATTTGTCGTTGAGCCGCGACGATATCTGGGTAATAGGTCGTACCCGGGCGCGGCTTTAGTCTCTACACCCGCCGCCAATGGACTATCGGAAGATTTTAATGTCAGTCGGTGGATTTCGTGATATGTCAACCAACCGAGGGTCGCAAGGTAGCTGTATGTGTTGGACTAACACATGACGTCGCTACAACCGGGAATGTTAATCGATTAAAGCCCTGGATAACGTACGTCTACGTGTATGATTTTTGTCGTCCGACAACGGGGGGATATACTCTGTACGTAAGTGGCGATGTACGTAGGTAGGTAGGTACATAGCTCGGCTGGTGTGTACTTTCCCCTGATGAGCATGCCCGCGGGATGTAATTACGGATAAGTACCTCCGCCGAACATTTTTACCGGGATACCTGGAATACGAGGATTTTTATATACTATTATATACGCGAGGAGGAGTCATCTCTCTATGGTCGAAGATATACGCTAAAATGCGAACGTGCGGCTAAAAGCCGTTTCAATACCCTCTCTCTCTCTGAACGGCCATTCGAATTCTCCATAAACAAACGCGTCCTCGAACCGGCCGCCCGCAATTGGAATCGAGGACAGAGGGAAATCTTGCGGTTGGTATCTCTAATGCAGGTACGTAATGTACAGGTACCTGCAGGTTAGATTGATATAAACTGAGGAGCCTCTCCCACGCAGACTCTGCATGCATGGATGAACGGTGGATACGCACTGGTGCACACTCGGTAAACTGCACTAAGAGAGAGAGAGATGGATAGAGGGAGGGAGAGAGAGAGAGAGAGAGAGAGAGAGAGAGAGAGAGAGAGAGAGAGAGAGAGAGAGAGAGATATATAGACAATTGTACGTGTATGCTCAGACTGGTACACGCACAACGCCGGTACACGTACGTCTGTCGAGTTGCACGCACGCCATTGTCTCTGGCAGTCTGTAATTTACTAACTACGCATCCATTGTCCGTCGCCACTCTCTGTTTGCCGCGACACCTTACCCTGCGTTTCCCTCGACCTACGAGAGAGCCCTTCCAACAATGTTCCTTCGTCTTCGTTTCTCTACGCGGCTTCTACCTTCTGTCCTTTCGCGTATGCTTCTCTTTGTTACACTCTCTTGCTCTATATGGTCCCCCTACTATAATACTCTCTCTGGATTCCTCTGTGTTTAGACTTTGGCTCTGTTTCCTCGTATTTGCACTTTCTATCAATTACCTTTGCGCTTCTACTAACTTTTTCTCTTACTTTGTTGGTTCAAATAGAAATGTGTAACTTGACCAAACGTTGTACCGAGGCATTCATAGAATTTTGGTATTCATCACGATGATTTACTGTTTTTACTAAAAACCAGCACTTGCTTCGAATTTCTCCGAATAATGTTTAAAACCGAGAATTTTGAAACTTCTAAAACTGTTGTAATTCTCGTTAATCGTTAATCTTTCGACGTCTCCCTTCAAATGGATCCCAAAGGAACGTGTAAGATTTCTGCTAGCTCTCCCAGTGATGCATCAGTTTCTTTTAACCAGTTAACTGTGGCAACTACTTTCGAGAGATGAGGATAAATCTATCTCGAATTATTGATATATTTTAGTTATTCGTTTGATTTCGACATGGCGTCAAAATATTCCAAACAAATTGAAAACGAATATATTTTAGTTTTCGTCAAAATTACAATTTAACCCTTTGCACTTCGATGTCCCACCTGAGGGGACATCGGAAGTTTATCATATTACTCTGTTGCACCCTCTAAGGGGACCGTCGAATTTATTAGTAATTACAGAGGATGAACTTATTGCACCCTAAAGTTTTGGGAAATATATGTTTACCTGAATTTTTCTATTGAAATAGCACAAAATAGAAAATAGTAAAGTGTCGACAAGTTGCTAATAGATAATGTCAGAGATAGCTGGAGTGCAAAGGGCTGACACTAGAACTACCGGCTCTAAATTCATTATATTTCAATATATTAAACAAGTACTTTGGAAAAAGATGAATCAGTAAGTGGAAACGACAATCGATTCGATAATCTGTGGTTTATAAGATCAACGCAGAATACCTGCACTTTAGCTATACCATTAACTATGACAAGTTTTGAAAAAAATTGACAACCAGTCATTTTGACTTGCTTGGTACTTCTAGTGTTAAATAACCAGTGGTCGCTAACTTTTAGGTATGACGAGTACACTCGTCAATACACAAAATTCTGTGACATGACAAGTATATTCAATTACAGCTAACTAGTTAACTGCGCGCCATTTTTCCTTGACTATGTTTGTCTACCATTTCATTCACCCTGAATTAACTTATTTTTCCTCACGCACCTTCCTGCAATAGCTGTTCATACACTCTTACTTTACTTCAAGATTTCCTATCTAACATATCACGATAAACGCTTAAATTTAATAACATACAGTGACGTGCAGCTGTCCGGTGATTCGTATTCCATAAGTCGCTCTACGTATGGTAACGTATCGGGCTTTATTGGCCAGTGGGACATATACGTACGTTTCGAGCAGGATGCAGTCCTACGTGGAATACAAACTCGCGTTATTCGATCGTGAAATATGCCACAGCCACGTAACGCACAGTGCAACATACGAGGCGGCTGGTTGGCATTTTAACATTATTCAACGTAGTAGTTATTCGGTGCCCTGTGCACGATATAATTGCAGGAAACCCTCTTACCCTATCCACATTGTGCTTCCATTTCCACGGATACGCCAATGGGAGACCGACGAATTATCATACAAGGAGTATACATTCCGATTAAGGGCAAAGCCGCATAGCGGCACTTTTTCTCCCGTCGAAGCGAAAAGCAGAGGCTGGCGAACGTCTTTATTCGCGCCCGCGCAAAAGTTATGTCCTGCCGAAACGTGGAAGAACGGAATATTCATTACTTAATGCACTGCTCGAGCTCAGTCGTGCGTGCATAAGGTCCCTGTCGTTTTCGTGAGTTTTTTTTTTTCGTTCCTCCTCGCGTCTCGTTTCTAGGTTATATGTAAGCGCAGTGTGCATGTAAGCGCCACGCGTCACCCCAATGTTACGAATCGATGTACGCGACTGTACAGCAGAAGGGATGGCCACAGATGACACACACGTGTTGTGCATACGAACGCGTTTCTCGTTCACCCACTCCGTGCAATTCGTCTTTGGTATTCTCGCTGGTAAGGCTAGCGAGGCAACAGGATGGAAAAATGAAAACGATCGAGATGGGAGGGTGGTCCTTTGGATAAAGAAAGCGCCGTCGTAAAAGTGCAAGTATCGCGGGGTTGTGTGCTGTATTGTATGTACAGGACGCGACAAAAATTGCAGCTTGGGAAAATAAGAGTGGATTTTTTGGAAGTTTGCTGCAATTGGAGCATAGGTTTTGAAGGATATTTTCAAATCTTCTTCTTGTAGAGATGTAAATTGTTAGCGTCATTTTAGACTTTGTGGAGGTATGCTTTAATTAGAATTATATCTGAGGTATTCTCCAATGGGACTTAATTCTATACGATTAGAACGTGAAATGCGAAAAATTGTGATCTTTGAAAATCGACTTTGTAGTATCTTTGCATGATGTATTGTATAGGGCGCCACAAAGATAGTGGCAAGTGAAAAGAAAAAGGAGTATGCTAAATTTGCAAAATGAATTGTTACTTAAGAGGAAATTTAGACTTGCTTCTTATAAAGGTGTAATTTAGTTATTAGAATTATATATGATATACTTTCAAATGGGACATACTTCGATACGATTAGAACTTGAATAACCTTGAGCTGCAAAAATGGGCATTGTAATATCTTCGAATGATTTATTGTATAGGGTGCCCCAAAGATAATGACGCATGGAAATGGGGTGGATATTTTGGGGTGGAAATATGTGAAAATTGTAAAATGAACTTTTAAGTGTAACTTTAGACTTGCTTCTTGTAGAAGTGTAATTTAGTTATTGGAATTACATCTGAGATACTCCCAAATAGGGCTTACTTTGATACGAGCAGAACTTGAAAATACTAGAAGCTTTAAAAATCGTTGTAAAATCGCTGAATGCTGTATCTGGTTTTATTTATTTCTTTATAAATTTGAAATTTACGTTTTAACAAGCTTAAAATATTGTAAGTTAAATAATGGAGAATCAAGTTCGAATAACAATTCATAAAAGGTAAAATTGTTATTTCAGTCATTTTACGTATTATTGTCACATCTCGTTATCCTTTTCCTTTCTCCAGTATAATTGCTATTAAATCCCATGAAAAATGGTGTACAGAAAAGTAGCAAGTTCAGATGACTTTCGTAAACACCGACAGTGAAAAAGCTACGTTGCAATTACAGCGGCGTGCAATGTAAATGAATGTAATCAGTAACATCGTCCGGAATTAAATCAGCAACGTTAATTTTCATTGACGTTTGGTAGAACGATGTCGGCGAACACAGCAGGGAGAGCTTTTTATTCCCGGATGTTCCTGGACGAGGCAGGTAAAATGGATTGTAGAAGAGTGCACGTCTGCTCGATTTAAAGAAGTAATTTGCTTCAACGAAATCGGCTAGCCCATACCTACCGGACACTTTTTCTACGAGCGGGCATAAATTCTTCCAGGCTTGTATCCCGAAGGATTCGCTTTGGTACCCCTAGAATATTTAACGTCCGGGCACCGGTGCTACCGCTTAGCGACAATTGTGTTTAATTGCCGAGAAAATGTATCTTTACTCTTTTCCTTCCTCCTTTCACGGTACACTTAATAACGGCGAATTCAGAAAAATGCAACGAATCTGGGATTAAATAATTAAAGCCATTAATTAAAGCCGGTACGAGGCGCTCGGGAGATGCTAAGCTCTCTTATAATGTCGGCGTAATTCATTGCAGGAGAGCTGGAGAAAAATCGTCGAGAAAATATTTATTATTGCAGTTTATGGTATTGCAAAGCTGCTAGGATCGACACTGAGCTTTAATTGAGTTTATTTCGACGAGAATACTACATCCGAGTGAATAATGTATTTAGGGGAGGGAAATAATGAGGATATTCCAGTTGCGTTCAAAATGGCAGACATTCTGAGGATAGAATAGATCCCAGGCAGAGGATAATTCAACGAGGCTCGTAGTTCCATTCGACTAACAATCCTCTTTCCTTCTAAAAATTGCATATTCTAAATAATTCAAACATACATATAAAATTCGTCGAAATATTCTATCAAGACACCCAACTAAAAATATCTTAACTAAATCTTCTTCTCTCTATCGAATTTCACCATGAATACGTTAAAATCACATTGAAATTCCAGGGAATCACAAGAGTCTGGAATCCAAGCGGTCTGTTTACCAATACATCACAGTCGGCAGACAAGTTAATGCGACCAGGAATAGTTTATTTCCACAAATAACCGAACTTCACGTAGTAGTAAAATCATTCGGTAGCTCGATACCAGATAAATCCATGGTTGTACGAATAATTTATTTGCACGTCTGTATCACTTCCCGGGGGTTAGGAAAACCGTCGTTATCGACAATTACAATGTTTCGAAATGGTCCTAGAGGAGTATTTCCGTGGCGATTCGGAGGCATCGTGAGCGTGTACCACGATCAGAGTTTCCTGGCACGGAGTAGATGGCGGAAGTCAGTCGAGCCCCACTTTTAAGGTTGGACGAGGGAGTTTACGACGGTGCCCACCCTACTCGGTCGCTTTAACCTACCCTTATCTCCGTTGTAAACTCATATCGAGCCGAATGGAAAGTACGAAGCCGGGAACTTTTCAACGAGCACGGCGTTACTCATACATATGCGCGGATACGCGCTCTTCTCCTCGATTTCCATGGAGCCGTCACACCGGCGTCCTGACTCGTGTGCTGCAACCCTTATCTGTGATCCGGTGATTCTGTCGTTCTCCTTCCTTCGGTCCAGACGAGCCCAAGTACTACCCAAACCCCTCGAGTTACCCCCTTTTTTCACGCCTAGCCCTCTTCGATGCTCTCCTATCGCCATCGCACCCTCCAATTTTCGGGAGTTTCGGTATCGCCGACGTCGGAGATCGTTCTTGTATGGAATATGGGGATGATGGTGATTCTACGGGAAGAAATAAAAGGTACATGCACAGCAACGAGTTTTTTGGTGGAGGATGCACTTGGGAGGAAATGGAATTTGAATGTTTGATTGAATCGATGGGTTGTTGGTGGTTGTTATGGCGTTGTTGGAGAGGAAATTCGAGGGCTAAGTTTCTTTTGAATAAATGTTGCATTGGCGTTTTATTTGGTGATTATAGAAATGGAAGATGAAAGTTTGGGCAATTGTTGTTAGAAGATTAGTTGGATTGAATCGATGGGTTGTTGGTGGTTGTTATGGCGTTGTTGGAGAAGAAATTGGAGAGCTCGGTTTCTTTTGAATAAATATTGCATTGACGTTTTATTTGGAGTTTAGGGAAATGGAAGGGGAAGGTGTGGACAATTGTTGTTAGAAGATTAGTTTCTTAGTGGAAGGATCTGTAATCTTTGAATTATTAGAAGAATGTATCCTATGTTCTTAGAATAAAGAAATTAGGGGTGAAACATTTATTCGAAGTTTGGCTTTTTAGATGAAGAAAGTATAACTTATGACTAGACTGCGGATGTTTATGCAAATTTCGAGTTTCACAAATGCAGGTGAGACAGGAAAACCTATCTAGGGATTTATTGCACTTAATAAATATTACTACAAATACCATACTTTGGATATTTTAGATATATTTTTATATTATGTTCTTTTTGTATATTTTAGCCGTATTAAATTTGTCATAAATGCATAAAAATCCGCAGTCTACTTATGACCTGTTAGAAGAAAGTTCTTCACGCTTGATAACATAAAGTTTCAAAGTATTGAGAAATCTTTGGAAAATTAATTAAAACTGTATGGTAGTTCTTCGTCAGACAATTGAGAATTATTTTCAATCTTACACTTTTTACAACCCCTCAACGTTAAATTCGCGATTACCAAACACACTAAACGAGAAGACAAACAGAGATAAACACCCTAAGCGAAATCCGCGAAGTCGAGATAACAATTTCGTTGACGATTTTCTCGACAATAGAGTTTCGCATGAAAATCCTTTCCTCTACATTTTCGTTTTTCATCTTTTTTGTATAAAATCACACAACCTGCCGATCGTAGCAGCAGTTTCCAGTGCTAGGTACCTACGCTTTATATATATATATAGTATTATTATTACTTTATCGCGTTGTTTTTCTCTCTTTTTCGAGACGGTGTGGAAACGTCGATTGTTCGAATATTATTTGAACGTTCGATTGTCGCGGCTCTCGTTTATTTGTGCTACGCTTGTATATCCATACATACATATATGTACATATACATATATCCATATACAATAGATTCTTTTGTGTTCTCTTTTCCGCACGGCAGCATTTCCAGTGAAGCCGGTTTTAATGGAACATCTATAAACTAATATTTTAGCGATGCAAATATTTGTTAATCGAACTTGCGACTATGCGAATACGTACATTGAATAACAACTCGCGTGAGATATGCGAAATTGAAAAATCCTGCCGTGAGGTTCTTTTGTTCTGATGAATTCGTAATTTACGGGTGAATTGTGAACTGTGTGAGATATTGAATTAAATGAAGCTCGATGGAACAAATTCGCAGTTTCTAAAGAATGTAATAACGGTGGTGATGACGGCAAACGAATTTGTAACATTTCGTCAATTTTTTCACATATCTATGCGATTTCTATAATTGAAATAAAATTAAAAGTCTTCGCGGTAAATAACATATCAATAATTTATATGGCGTGACAATCAATTAACTATGACTGGTAATAACTTTGGAAAAATTGGAAAAAAATCATATTACAATTTGATAAACCTAATTTGCAAAAGTGATGCAAAATTAAATCGTTTAATCATTTGTCATACCACATCTTTTGTGACTGAGTATGCAGCAACTCAGAATTAATCTCTTGCCACGCGATTTTTTTGTAACTGCCTCTGCAATGATTCAAAATTAAATTACTAAAATAATAATTGATCTGTGATTCTTGATATATCGTATAATTTAATGTAATACTAATATTATAGAGATAATTTTATCGTGCTGGGTCTCACTGATATTTTGAATTTTGAATATTTCCTATTCCATTTTCAGCACCATGAGTGTCGCACATTATTGTAGGCTAAGAGATTAATTACTGAAATAACAATCTCTCCCCGATTTCTGATATAGCTTTTAATACAATATTATAAGCATAAACATAATTTCGTTCTATCGTGGACCACTTATACATTTAATTTAACAGTTTTCGGAAAACTTCAAAATTTCATGTTCTATTTATTGCATCACGGGTGTCACTCTTTATTGGCAAGAGGTTAATGCAGTTGATAATTGTACCATCGTACAGAACAAACGTCTAATTGTTTCAAAGCGAAGAATAACCAACTTATAATTACGTTACCGTCACAATTGCCAGCACTTATAACACATATTTATTCAAGTAAAAAGACAAAGAAGGTTTTTAACACTAGAACTGCCGACATAAAATCTATTAAGTATATTTCAGTATGTTAAATAAATAGTTTGGAAAAAGAGGAATCAAGAGATGGAAAAATGATTGATTCTGTAATTTGTGTTTTATAACATTAGCGTAGAATATCTGCTTTTTGACTTTCCTACAAACTTTGAAAATTTTTGTAAAGAAATGAGTGCAAGTCATTCTGACATCCTTGATAGTTCTAGTGTTAAACAAGTTTTTTTTTTTAGAATAAAATGAATCGTTAATTGTGCAATTAAATTTGTTTCTGTCGTACAAGTCAATACAAGTAAATATAAAGCGACAACTGCAATGCCAACACTTTGCTCCATTCCATTGCATTTAAATTACAACAAACATCATTCATACTGGATACATTACCCGCAGCAATGCAATTTATTTCACCCATACCAAACTCAGGTGTGAAATTTACTACTGAATAGTTTAAAGTGTCAATGACCTGCGTTCGGTGTTGGGTTCGCTCAAGGGCGTACCCGTGGAGAAGGGCATAAACACTTGCACTTCTCCTCTGGTACGGTCACACAGTGCCCTATTTTCTAACTTCATTCACATCGCCTCTGCTTTAACTATTTGCGAAATTTTAATCGAAAGGCCCAATTAAAACTTAATTTCCGAGAGAACGTTTCGTTTCTAACACATGGTTCTTCTCAGACATTTTTCCTACGTAACAAGACGACTACGATGAGCCAATAAAAAAAATTTCCTACCCTTTCCCGAATTTCGCGGCTGTTTTTTTTTTCGCAAATCTCCATCGATCCAGAGGTGAGGAACAACCCCTGAAAGCCATGGCCATTAATTTTTTTACACCCCGTACAATTATTATAATGTGCAAAGCTTTAATAGAATTTCCATAGTTATTTAGTATCATGCCAGTTATTAACTTACTTCCACCCATTGCTAACGCCGTCTCTATTACGCGGGTCGTTGACTCTGGCACTTTGTTTACATCGCCGCGAGGTCGTAGGGGATATGGTGAGTAAGGAGGCAAAGCAATCGCTATTATGAATCGCAGCTGACTAACCTTGGTTATTCAAAACCCACGTAACCGTAGGTCATAGGCAAATTGACTAAATACGTTGAATCTAATATAATAAATAGATTCAAATTCGTAATCTGTGGGCGTGTGTTCATATCTCCCGTCAATTTTAGGGAAGTTTTTCCTAAATTGTAAATTGACACTAGGCTTACGGATGTTGACAAATTGACGGATTTCTACCTTTTTAGAAAAACCTTCCATAGTTATAGAGATTTGGTACAGTCGATATTTCACGTGAATCTTTAATATATAATGTATGTAGGATTTTATATAAATGATGGAATTATATAGTTTATTATAATAAAAATAGATAAAGAATAACAAATATGAGTACACAAATAAAAAGAAACTGAAATAAAATAGCAGAATGACATCTAAAATAAAATAATAACTCTTAACAATTCAATGCGCGTCGTACTTCGTAACTTCTTCGTAGCAGATCGGAAACTGATTTCTCCGTTGCCATCCGCATCTCCACCGTCACCGATCGTCATTCTTTCATCGCATCATTCGAACAGTCTTATCTCACTCATACATCCTCGCACGCTCACACACATCACACTCACACCCATACTCATTCTTCACATACTACATGTACTTAACCCTTTTAGTGTCGAACAACGATATATCGTCGTTAGCAATAGCCCTGTCATCAGTCATCATAGGATTATTATTTATTTTTCTGGCATAATGTTAGTAATTTTATGACAGATAATTGAAAATACACAATTTATGCTTTATATTACGTACTCTGTAGAAAACTATGACCCAATGACAATTCGTTTTATTCACAACTACATTTTTCATTAATTCAATCAATTTTTCTGGTCGACACTAAAAGGGGTTAACTGATCATCTTCTTTGCCACTTGATCTCTGTATTTTTAAAATACTTATTTAATATGTTGCGGTGTAAAAGATTTCACGTTCGTATATTCAGTGTTAACGCTATTTGTGCCAAAGATTTCAAAAGACATCTTAATAAATTTCATTTGTACTGCTTCTTTTTTAGTTAATAATGTCAACAGACACACTTTGGTCGAAATAGGTACGCACAAAACCGTGGTATAAACAGTGTTATTAAATCATAGCCTCATTATTTCAGAGTTGATCTAAATCAATGCATCTTAAATTAAATGACAATGTTGGTTGAAGGCTAAAAAGATACAAAAGGGGAGGCTGAGTATGTATCACGGTCGTTGGATTAATTAGCGGCAAATCTTGTAAATTGGTCCCATGTGATATGTATATTATACCCACAATCTTTCGAAATCCATCTAAAACAATGTATTCGAAGGGGAAATTATTAGAAATTAACCATTTTGCGCCCTATTTTTAATCGGGATCGTGTTTGCCAGAGGCGCACTCGTCTCTTTGTCGCTGATCGTTGAACTGACGACCTAGCGCTCAGTTATCCTTTGACAACCTCAACTAGACTCGCGAGCGGCGGAGCTTCTCGCTAACGACCACCTATTCGCGCCATTTTATTTATTTAATCCGCCCTGCTCAGCTTCCTGAAAGAGGCGCATGACAAAATCGCAGCATTGAAATATCTTTATTTATTTGGCAGGAGGAGGAAGAATATCTATTCCCTCCACATGGAATATCGATCCCTTTGACGAAACGCGATGTTCGACAAAGAAACAAAACGCATGACGTTACATTGCTTCCACGTCGCACGTCGCGTTTCGTCAAGAGGAATCTCCCCATGTGATGGTGGTAATTCTATCGGAGTTTACCCTGTTTTCACTATAGTGATGTTAGAAATCTGGTGCATACGCCGATGTCCTCACTGTCGCCACCCAAATTGCGTTGTCTCCCTTACTTCGATCCGCAGAGTTCTCTCTCTTTGTCTTTTAGTTCGATTTGCATGTGTAGCTCTTTTAACGAATTGTGAGGCAGAACGTTAAGTGCCTTCTTGTATGTGTGACAAGAGGCATGGCCCTTGACGCCTGGCGAATCAGACCCTGGCCAAACAGGCCCACCTCTGGCGAGTCTAGTTGAGGTTGTCGAAGGATACTCCTTACAATTAGTCATACTGTGCTACAGAATCCATGTTCTGTCTCATTGCAATAAATGCTTAATTATTTCTTAATAGATGTGTGTGTGATTTCTATCATTCGAATCCACCTAGTCTGCGCTATCAGAAATGACCATATCGCTCGAATTTCAAATATTACAAAACGAAACAGCCGTAGATGTCTCCTCTAACCGCCATCTTGGTGCTTGGATCGTGTCACAAAACATCAGGAAGTAATTTCTCCGAGAAAAACTCGACTTTGTTGCAAATAAGATTTCTCGTGAAGGATTACATCGTCGAACACACAATTAAATACTCGTGCAATTTAATAAGCGAATTCAGTACACGTTTAAAGTAAGAATGTCCGTGTTAATTGTGTTTGGAGTGAATTTAACTCTACTCGTTCGAATGAGACATCGTGTTTGGTCAGTGCATTCGTTGACTAACGAAAGGTGAAAAAAGAAGAAGGAAGATAAAGGAAGAAAGAAAGAAAAAAACAGCAATTGCTGTTTCTCGCTTCTTCGACCGCACGGGTGACGCAATAGGAAGCCCTCTAATCGCCGTGGTACGATCAGAGGTTACCTCATTATTTCGCATTTGGCCTTTTACACCGGAACTGGCCAGCCTCTTCTGAGTGAGTAGTTGTGTTGCGTTGCAAAATACCGTGTCGTACGATGCACGAGGAAACTGACAATTGCCGAGACGATTATTATCGTCGAACGCAAACTATGTTGACAGTTTGTCGGGTATACTGTTGTATGCTCGTAACTCGTTCATTGATTGCCGATAAAACTATGGTCTCGAAGGTGATCGATGATAACCTTGATGATTTTTTCGAAAGATGGATAGAAATTTGTATTATTGAACTTCAATGATTGAATTTTTGTTAATGTGTTGCGTTACACGATCTTTTTAAACAGGCTTGGTCAACAGAGTTTAGCCTTTGAGTAGCTGAGTTTACTGAACATTTACATACTTGTAAAGTAAATCGTTCTGATTATAAATGAACCCCAGTATTGGAGCAGACGGATAATAGTCTTTAATATATTTATAATTAACCCCTTCGGACCTTGTGCACATTGTAATGTGCGTAATACTTTTCGTGCTGTATTTTATTACGTATAGATTTAAACTTAGTTTCGACAGCTAATGAATTTTATTTTTTTTTATAAATATTTTTCAGGATCTCCTTAATGTTACACACTTTGCGCAAGGACCATATGTCCATTAAAATGTATATTTACAAATTATAAATAAATAAATATTTTTGTAAAAAGTATATTGTTGCTTTCATTCATGTGAATTAAGTTAATGTTAGTACAAAAATAATTTTTTCTTAAACGAAAAAGTTCGGGTCTGAAGAGGTTAAAGTTTCAGTGCCTTGCTTAAATTGAATTGTACTTCAAATATTACTTGCATTTTTAACTAGGTAGATATTGATAATATATAAATATTAATTTCTTGATACTTTGTTTAGTTTTGAAGGTATAAACAACAAGGATATGGACCCTTTCGTCTACAGTTTCATTTAAGTATGTGACAAGGAAATGTTAATTATAAATATCATAACAACTATTAACCCTCTGACCCTATCGTGAGATATATTTATAATCACCATAATTTGCTCTATGGGCATGTAAAGTTTTAATAAAATCGGCGACTCGAAGGCCTTCGATGTTTTTTGTTAGTGAAATAACAATACAGATTATGTCACATTTGGGTTGAAAAATGGATTAGTAGCTGTAGCTAGGAGTTGGAGGATTAATTTTTAGTTTTGTGCAACGTATTGTAATTTTAAATATGTCGAACAACAGATTGCAAATATTTGAAATAGATATTTTGGAATGTATAGCAAATCTTTAACGTTAAATCTCGGTAATATTTCTTAATTTCTTTATCTAGACTTAAGTATTCTTAGGTAAATTCGTAATTGTTAAGTAAATTCGAATAATTCATCGGAGTGTAAAATAAACGATGTTTCAATTTAGAATGTTACAGGCAGGATAGGAATTTAACGCAAGCTTCTATATTCGTAAAAAGCGCAAGGAAGTATCGGCAACTTGTTCTCCGATTATTTTCTCGATATTGAGAAATTTATTGACGTATACACGCCAAGAATTCCACTCGTTTTCTCTGCAAAAGTTTCGACTTTCTTCGATCCATTAAAAATCGTTTTCCGCCTTGCAAAATTATTCAAACAACATGAACAATTAGATTCTAAATACCTTTCTAATGGCGAATTAAGTTACGTTCTGGATTTCTTTAAATAAGTAAAAAAATTATATAAATATATTACCACGTAATGTGAACTTCTGGTCGTCATCGGTTAAGATAAAAACATTTATCGGGTTAGCAGGATTCATATGAAACGATTCTCTTTCTCATGAGAAGACAAAAGATCCGGTTCATGACTGTTGCGCAGAAATCGTTGCACCTGCGTATTCAGTGGACTTAAAAAATAGCTAGTGAATGGAATGCACTTTGCAAAGCTTGAAAAGTTTGTTAAACGTGAAGGTCAAGACAAATATCGTATTTAGTATAAGTGTAATAGAATAAGTATACTTTGGTATAATAAGAAAACACATGTTAGATTGGTATAAAGTCCTATGATAAATATATATAGGAATATGCCTTCTAGCTACTAAATATAAGTATAACATATCTCGAAATTTAACACATTGAACCGATGTTTCCCTACTTTCATCACTTTTACTGAAGCAAAGCTTCTTCTATTAAAATCACATTTCTACAAAGCAGAAACATTAAAAGCACAAGCAGGTAATAGTAGTAGCCAGCAGGATTTTAATGTCAGTATTGAAGTATTGAATGAATTAGAAAATTCGTAAATATTACAATGTGAGAGTATATAAAATGTCCTTGAATGTAATAGCGTCGGTCACCCGTGTTAATATCCGTAAAAATGGATGGTGCGAGTTACATCAATCTAAACTGAACAGACAAAAAAAACTATACATAAATTTAATAGATATAACGCTGATATTTTTAATGTTGAACCATTTTCCTAATCACGTACATGAAGTATCGCAAATAACACTTTCCATGAAGAGGAGATACAGCAGCTTGCAATTTTTGAAGCTCACTGTCCAAACTCGTCCACGTTAAGGTGCATTTTTTGCCTCTCGATTTTTCTTTTTCCAAAGCTACTTATTTAGTATGTTTAAGTATAATAGATATAACACCAATAATTTTAGTGTTGAACCACTTTTCAAATTATTGACAATAAATACTTTACACGAAGAGGAGGCACAGTCGCTCACCACTTTTGAAGCTCACTGTACAAACTCGTTCACGTTAAGATGCACTGTCTCTCGTGAATAATCTCATTCGAACAAATCGAATAGCTTTTACCGCGAAACGATAGATCGGTCCCAATTTATCTGGTCACGGTGAATCAACCGAGAAAAGAGGTGGAACGTTTCGTTCGAGATCGTTGCGCGTCGATTGAAATACGAATTAATAACGACGATCGTGATCGGGGCTCTTAATTCTCGATCGCGTGATGCGCCGCCTTAATTACTGCGCAACCTCTCGATCACTCTGGATGCACGGTACGTCGTGTCTTCTTTAATTGAATCTAGTTGGATGGCCTCCGTCGATGTCGGACGGCGCCTTCTCTCTCCCTCTCTCTCTTTGTTGTTCTTTCGGATTTCGTTGCAAGTCTCCACGAGGAACAGAGACATAATCGAACGTTCTTGTGCAATTGTTTTACGATCCAGGCAATTTATTAGCGTGTTCAGAAAGGGGTTCACAACTTGGTTTTTATGGTAGTAGGCCTTGAATTATGAAATGCTTTCGCGTTATACAGGCGACATCGAATTATTACTTTAACTTGCTCGTTTTTGTTAGAAATATTGAAGGTAAACACGCTTATATATTCACTGATATATATATATCAATACCTCTTGATATTATAACTCCGATTGTTTATCGGTGTATCAATATTGTATTACAAACAATGTTATCAAAATTAACATTAGTGTCCAGAAAGTTTCATGGTATTTAATGTGTTAATCTTCTTAGGGTCAGGATTCATTTAACACTAAAACTACTGTAACGAACTCTGTATACGATTGTTCCTTGCTCTTTTTTTTATAAAACTCTCACAAACTTATAGTAAAACACTACATTAGATATTCCACTATATCTTATAATAATTATCTTATAAATTATTCTTATGATTATCTCTTTTCTTAATAGAATAGTTCTTAATTCTTATTCGAGCTTTTAACACTTTCGGTGCCGCATGGAGCGTATACGACCTCCCTAAAAAAATTTCGTTCAGGCCGCTTGCATTTGTCATTGCAGAACGAAGAATTTTATTGTGAAAAATATATTGTAGAACAGAACTGAACAGAAGAACGTGTTAATAAGGGCCATAGAAAAAGTACAACCGGCCCGCAAAGCAATCATTCAAAGTGCCATCTGTAATTGTTCTAAATAATATAAAATAAACAAATAACCGTGAAAGATTGTAAACGGTGCTAATCATTCATAGGCAGTGTTATACATAGATGTTCAATTATATACTTAAAATATATTTTAATTCTTGTTAGAATTTTTCACATATAGAAATAAGTGTCTATGTAAAACCTATAAGGGTCACAGAAAAAGCATAACTGGGCCGCAAATCAGTTAGTAAAATAACCATCTATAATTGTTGTAAACAGTATAATATGAACAAATAACCGTGAAAAAATTGTATGAGATACTAATAATTCATAGACAGTGTTATAAAATATATTTTAATTCTTGGTAGAATTTTTCACATATAGAAATAAATGTCCACGTAAAACCTATAAGGGTCACAGAAAAATCGTAATTTATCATCAAATCAGTTAGTAAAATAACCATCTATAATTGTTGTAAACAGTGAAATATGAACAAATAACCGTGAAAAAATTGTATGAGATGCTAATCATATATAGACAGTGTTATAAAATATATTTTAATTCTTGGCAGAATTTTTCACATATAGAAATAAGTGTCTACGTAAAACCTATAAGGGTCAAAGAAAAATTGTAACTGGGCCGCATGTGACCCTCGGGCCGCGAGTTGGGCATGCCTGTACCAGATAGCATGATACAAGCTTGGCCTTTACCTCGGCTAGGCAAGATTCCTCTATCGCGTGATATCGATCCACAAACAGGTACGAGATGGTACGTACCTCTGTGTGTACGTTGATCTGCATACACGCTAGAGATAAAGAACGGACAAACCTCGAGGGTCGAAGTTTACGATACTTGGAAATTCTCCTGTGTGACATGCATCGGGTCATTTCGTATGTAAAGTCGCTTTATATGTCTTCGATTATTTGGACGAAGTTTTGTATTCTTCTGGTAGTATATTCTGATAAAAATTCTTGATATTGTATTCTGGTAGTGTATTCTACTATAAAAACGTCTTTAGGGAACAGAATCGTGATTTATTTAAAGATACATGATTTATTATAAAAATGAAGCTGGTTACTGTGCATATTTAGCAACGCAATTACTAATTCACAGTACGTTACGAGATTAAAGAAAAAAACTGAAATGTATTAAAATGTTTTTGCAGCAAAATTACTTTCGTTGTTAAAATAGCTCCAATCACGATTGTAAGTTGAATTTAGAAAATGGTAGTAATGTTAAATTGAAAATAAGTGAATGATAATTCTCAGGAATGGTGTTACTTCCTTGAAACGATTAAAGTCGTTAACCTTTTGATCTTGATGCGCTATACCGGTTTGTCCCTAACCCTTTTCTTGGAGCAAAGTGCGATTATGGTGGCCTCATTTTATACAGTAATGTCTCGTCATTAGGTAGGAATGTCCACATTTTCTTTATCCACATTCGCATCATCGAAAGAACGTTCGTTGATATCACACGCAATCGCTAATTGTAAGAGTTTACATTTCACCATAATACCTTCGACTAAAAAAGGTGCCCCACTAACATCATTCGACCTTCCCATACACATTTACACCTCCGCATCAAGGTTCACCATATCTGAATGTAAATTGAACGAAATCTTCTAAAGAATAAAAACCCAAGAGAGTCTTTGTTACGACTCAGTAATTTTTAGAACGAATTTTATTTTTAACAACAAATGTTTTATTTTTACGTTTTTCTTCAAGGATGTCCGACAAAATTAAAGCCAAAGACAGGTGATTTTCTCGGTATTAGTACATTACCTAAATTCGACGTACTTCTAAGTAAGTGCGTATTACCTTTATAAATGTGCTATCGGTTCACGGAAAATTATTTACAAAAATATATTTTTTCACAGAGATATCCTATTCACGATTTACTAAAACAGACTGTATATCACAGGTTTCCCACTTTTTTGAAAAAAATTGTACCGAGAATTCACTATCCTCTTTGTAAAAAAATAGATGTATGTTTGACTTTTAAAATCTTACATGATTTTAGTTATAGATTCTCAAGTTTTTGAATCATTGCACTCTTTCTGAAGCAATGGTTCAATGGCGTTCCTCTTAAGTGACTTATATTACATTACCAGATGCAAAGTATTTATTGGCCCGTTGCAAGTAGTTTGTTCTAGTTCGCTTGATGTATAGATATGACGTTTGCACGTCATTTTTTATTCTAATATATTGATAGAAAAATCCGCACATTCGTAACGTCGTTATGTGAACGACAAACGAAGTGTTTTGTTTTTAGTTCTTATTGTTCAAGCTTCATGCGTAATATCGTGTTCCAACAAGATATTTGTGCCCGATATATGTAGATAGAAAAAACAACTCCGGACTTTTAAATTTGAAGTTCGCTATTGCAATGATTAAAAGACATTAAATATTGGTTTGTAGGGCTTTAAACAAAAACACTTTGATTAAAAAATGAACTAACGATAAGACTTTATTATAGAATGTATGAAGAAGGTACGTCTTTACTGTAAGAATGAAAGTCACATAGTGAATTTTTAAGAGAATTTAGCCAGGTCTAAGGACCCTTTCATTTTGAATATAAACAAACTTCATAGCTACACAGCTGCAATAAAATCAGCTTTGAGAAAACTTAAACGCAAAATAACGATCGTTAACATCAAAAATCGAAAAAATCCAAAAACACGTATCCGCTAATTTGGACCATAGTTTGTGTACATAAATTTATTTAATTGATTGCGAATGTTTTCTGGAAGAGACTAACGAAAAAAAATTAATTTTTTAATATACTTTATAAACAAATAACTTTTTTGCAACTTTTCTTTCACTGTTACATCCCTGGTCGAAAAACAAACAACTTGAAAAAAAACGAAACTTTGCTGACACCTGGTTACCGACATATTCCCAAAAATGTGTTTTCTTCCCTCAACTTTGAGGGATACTTTCACCCCTACAGAGTGGACGGTAACCGATAAAAAAAATACGTATCTAATATTCTTTCGAGGACTACCTATGACATAAATTTCATAAAAATCTGTATGTTAGATAAAATAAAGTCTTTTTAGCCCAGTGTTTCCCAACATTTTTGGGACATGCCCCACCTTAGCCTTTCTAAAATTCTTATGCCCCCCCCCCCCCTCACCAGGAAATTGTTAACAAAACACAGTAAGTAAATTTTCAAAACACATAATGAAAAACTGAAATTCGAATTCCAAATAATTTTAATTAAGATTTTTCTGTATTAATTTATTATTTTAATTTAGTGAGATCCTTGCGCAGGGAAGTTTACTTGACGACGCCAAACACCCAGTTGATATTTTGGTCTCGTCAAGCGAAATTATACCTAATAATTATTTACCGCAATTATTTAAGAATCTCCTTTTTTCGTTAAATTTGGCACCGAAATCTAGCATTGCATTTAAATGGCCCGGAGCGAAAGGGTTAAACTCGTATCGATTCCATTTTCGAATTGCCCCCCTTAACAATCAAATTGCTTCCCTGTGGGACGTGGGCCACTGCTTTAGCCCTCTTCAACGGCCACCGTTGGATGGTAGCATCTCCGTTATAAACTTGCGTTCTATATCAACATGCCAAACACCTTAAGGCGAAAAAAACCGTGCGCTACCCGAGCGTACAGAGCGTCTAATCTGTGCGTGCTGCCTCGGTTTCAGAGCCTAGAGGAACGCGAGCGCAAGCACACCGTGCACAAGGAACAGCTGTCCCGCGAGCAGAGGTTCCTCAGGCGACGGCTGGATCAGCTGACGAGCCAGACAAGTCTGCACGGTCTGCATGGGCTCCATGGTCTCCATGGGCTGAGCTCGAGTGCCCCGACCGGCTCCTCTTGCGGTCCCGGTGCGGCTGCGGCCGCGGCGGCCGCTGCGGCTGCGGCTCTACTCTCCAAGCGCCGCAGCATCTCCGAGTGCTCCCTCGGCACGGCCTCTTCCACCAGCTCTACGGCCAGCTCCAGGAACTCCGATAGGTCTGCGGGCAGTCCCTCCGTCTCGGAGTCCGGTGAGTACTCTCAATCAGTCTTCGTTCACTGGAAGAAATACTTTCATACCTTTTCTCTCTTTGAGAGAATTTTCTATCAATTTTTGTATCTAGACTTTGCGAATTTTTGAAGACGATTTGATTTTTGAAGGTTCTAGTATGATTGAGATTTATCTAAGTGGATGATGGAGATATTTTTTAATAGGATGGTTGGAAATATGGAGATAGTATTTTTTAGAGCTTTGATGAGCAGTTAATGATTTGTGTTTGAGCTTTATAGTGTGGAAAATGATGATTTTCAGGATTACTTTTTGGAGATAATTTCAGTTTTGGAGGTTTTAGTATGATTGAGATTTATTTAAGTGAATGATGGAAATGTTTTTCGATAGGATGTTGGGAAACGTAGGGGAGTATTTCCGATTTCTATGATGAGAAATAAGTGATTTGAGTTTCAGTTTTAAATTGTTGCTCCTCAGAATTTGTAGAATTAATTTAACGAGCTTTTTTAGGCTTTCAGAGACTTGTTTGAGAGGAAGTTCCTCTATTTTATGTTATTGTTGTTTTACAATATAATTTCTATACTCGTGATAATATTGTACTGAGCTCCTTGTAGATCTTCGTACTAAAATGCAGATCTATGTTACGTATGTGTTATACAATTTGCGACATTGCTAATAAATTTGCAACGTTAATATTAAATTAAAGATTTATACATAGATATAATAATATTAAAGTAAAGACGTTTTAACTAACGAGAAAAAAAAAACTTTATTTATCTCCCTATAAAACATAATTCATAGTTTCAAAATATACCCAGTTACGGTTCCTGTAAAAGAAACATTCTCCAAGTAATGCTGTCTGTAATTATATCCTTTAAAGTATATACATCTTAATTCCGTGCACACAGATCAATTCGTCAAACTCGTAAACTTCTTTCTACTTTAAACTTCATTCTTCAAGATCAAGGTCGTTTCAAGTTCATTCAGGTAGCTCAAACCCGTTTTCTTCCCCTCCATTATGAACTACGTATATAAAAAGGGCTCACATTATTGCAAGACACGATCAGGCAAACCTTGAAGACTCAAAAAAGATCAGTATATCAATAAACTGCCATGGAATCACCATCAACCCTTTCTTCGTTGCCTTCAACACATGGTTGCATTCACCAGAAACAGGTTTCGCGAATAGCCCAACAGACTACTTTGTAGTAGTGACCGTATCAAAAACGGTGTGATGCTTGTGATGAAGTACGAAGGGATACTGTAATCTCTTGGCTGGCAAATACATCGTTTGCAGGTGCATAATCGATCCTAACTTGTCGTAGACGTTTTCGTACGTCCATCGGCGAAAGTGTTAATTGGAATGTAATTTTTTTGCGGGCTGGACGTAAATATCCGAGAGATGGTTCAGCCTTGTTGATCGCACGAAAAAGAACAATTTGAAGCATGATCTTATATCTTGAGTACTATTATGGGATATGGAATAGAAATAGATAGAAAGATAGAGACAAAGATAAATAGATGAGATGAGAAAGGTGGAAAAAGAGATAGATTGAGACAAAGGTAGATAAATAAAGATATATATGTAGGTAGAGAAAGATAGATAGGTAGATGAAGGGAGAATATAGATATAGATGCTTTCGTCCGATGAAGGCAAAAGTTAAGACTTGTACATACGTCAACCCCGTAAGTTCTAGAAAATTGTTACTGTCTAATATATGCACCATAGTCTAGGTCAGCGGTTCTCATTTTTTTTTAGGATTGCTCGCGTAAAGCTCTATTTAAAATTTATTTGATTACCCACGGACTTGATTAAGATTACCCACGGACCTTATAAAATTAATTAAAATTAATACTTTACCAACTGGTAGCCTATTAATATGCTTTTTGGGTCCAGCGCTTTTAAACTTTCAACTTATTAATCGTTTTTCACGGCAATTAATTAACTGTTATTTATCATTGCGGTTTACTGTGCCAAGGACTCAGTGACAAGAATTTGCAATTTTCGAAGGGATATCGGTACCAGGGAAATGTGCTCCTCTTTTTAACTAACAACAAACCTTCATAATCAAATGTACATTCAATTTAAGACACACTTGATTTGCCTGAACCAACGCAAAGTTTCAATTAGTAAGTGACCCTTTCCCAATCCTCCAAAACTCTGTTCGTGGTGCTCTAGGGGACCGTGGACCCCAGTTTGAGAAACACTGGCCCAGGCGAATCTGAACACAGCTAAAACAGTAGGTCCTACGTAAAATAATCATAAGAATTGATGTTGAAAAAATATAATAAAATGGAAATATAGGGCGAGAAAGAGGGAAGGAATAATAGGTAAATGAAAAGATAGGCAGTTCAATAAATATCAAAGAGCAAGCAAGAGAGAAATTGCACGAAGGCACAGCATTGTCTCAAGATCATATTTATCGATCATGAACTTTCGTACCGGTCATGTGAATGGAACGTAAACTTCTTCGTGACACGTCGTGCACTTTGGCCGTTGCACCGGGAACGATTTTAGGTACAGAGTTCTATTCCGAGATTTCTCGGGCGATGAAACAGCAAGGTTGGCTGAGTCAGCTCGTTATAAGAGAACGAACCTTCGGATTGGCTGTATAAATACTTGAAGTACTGACTAAAATTGGAGTAATACCCGCGTTATGAGTCAAACTTTATGCGCGCACGCTTCTTCGGAAGTCCGTGCAATTTGTTTCTCCTGTTTTCCCGGCTTTGCATTATCTCCTATAATCTGTCACTGTTCGATTGAAATTAATTTTCATCCATTTTGCACTGTGGATTATACACTTTTATTAACTCTTTAGCCTGTAATAACGTGTGGTACACGTGAGATGATAAATGGTATACAAAACATTGGAGTTTTCCAATAACTATGAAATTGAAAATACCAGTAGATCAGGAGACGGCGAAATTATTTCTATGATATTAAAATTACAGTCAGTTGTATCAAATGTTAAAAATCAGGGAGACATCTTTATTTCTCGTAGTATTTCAGAGTTATTGCGCATGCAACGAAAATAAAAAATTGTAAGGCAAGGGGTTAAACAAATAATTAAAAATGGTAATACTAGAACTACCAAGCAAGTAAAAATGACACGTTCCCAATCTTTTCAAAAAAATTTTCCAAGTTTATAGGACACACATTTAGCAGATATTCTACGTTGATCTTATAAAATACGGATTATCGAATCGATCATTTTTACTACCCTTGTTTTCTCTTTTCTCAAAGTACGTATTGAATATATTGAAATGTAATAGATTTAACGACGGTTGTTCTAGTGTTAAACGATACTGCAGGTATGCATTTAATTAACACTTTACCGACCAGTAGCCTATTAATAGGCTCTACGGGGTCGATGCTTTTGAATTTTTAACTTATTAATTGATTGCCAGGGCAATTAATAAACTGTTATTTATTGATGTGGTTTACTATGCCAAG
Organism: Cerceris rybyensis; assembly: GCA_910591515.1. Classification (NCBI taxonomy): domain Eukaryota; kingdom Metazoa; phylum Arthropoda; class Insecta; order Hymenoptera; family Crabronidae; genus Cerceris; species Cerceris rybyensis. The sequence continues at coordinate 15,363,701 of OU342795.1, forward strand.
GACTCAGCGATGAGAATTTGTAATTTTCGAAGAGATTTCAGTGTCAGAGAACTTCTTGCGGTCAAGTGGCCTGTCAGAAGTGGCTAGGATGTTAAAAAATACCGGTCGGAAAAGTGTTAATACAAACTCAACATGAAATTGTTGCAATTTTCCGTAGCAAAAAAAATCATTATATCTTCGTAACATTTTAACTGTTAATTCATTATTTTCTTATAGGAATAACTGAGTTAGTAAGAATTATTAAGCAGGGAAGACAGAGAATTATTAAATTCTATAACTCAAATTGTGCCGATAATAAATTTATTACAGTGCAAAGCAATAAAACTACCGAAACGATAAAAATTATGGATTTCTACTTTTTTTTTAACACTAAACGTACCAAGCGGGGTCAAATGACCCTTTTCAAACTTTACTTTAAAATCATACTTTCATTGTTATTTCTTTCGCTCATTTGACTTTTTGTAAAGTCTTATATCATCTGATTATTCAATTTCTCGCTTTTCGTTTTTCTCGTAGCTTATTTTTTACCGACAAAAATTTTCTTCCTACCAATAGGTACCACGAGGGGTCATTTGACCCCATACAAAGTTTACGCATTTTTCGGCATTTTTCGGCATTTTTCCTCAACTGAAACCTTCGTTCTAAACTCAGATACGCTTCTCAAGTGAAGATTTCATTTATTTGAACCTGATTTGTGAGTTTGTTTTCGGCGTGAACACTTGGACGACCCGATCGGATCCATACGACGCGTTATTCAAGTCCCAACTTTGAGATTACATATCTCTAAGAATATTGTGCAATAAAAATTTTAATTAGTGGAAAAGAATGCTCTGATGTGTTATAAATCAAACACAATTGCTAGATTTTGAAAACCGCAAAAAAAATTTTGGGGGTTTTGGCCAGGATTTCAGCAAAATCGACCACTGTGCAAAGTAACGCATAAACAGAAAAGATTGTTTTCGGAGATGGACAGGAAACACTCCCTTCAATTAGTTCTCTATATCTAAACGAAATAGAAATGCAGTTTTATATTGAGAGTCGGAGAGTAAAGATCAGAGCCTACAAGAAATCAAGTTCGACAAGGAGTGATAATACACGACAGTTTCCGTTACATTCAATTGGCCTTGTGTAATCAGTTGATTATTTCGTTTATAGAAATAAAAATTTGTGTTTTATTATTTTAGTAGAAATGAGAAATTATGTTGCAAATTATTTCCTTTAATAAATTGGGTATTTCTTTCTGAAAATTAACATTTATTTCATAAGGGGTCAAATGACCCCTTATGGTAAGATTAGGTAGGTGCAAAATGCCGATACGTTTAGTGTTAAATTGCTAACATTCTTATGACGAAGTAATACAGTAGATATACTACGTTTATCTTGCAACATATAAATTACTCGACTGATTATCTTCCTTCCCGTTTATTTTCTATTCTTTCAAAGCTCTTATATGATATATTTAATTTTAATAAATTTAATAGCGGTAATTTGGTGTCAATATACTCGCAGCTTTAAAATTCATCTTGGAAAGAAAGCTCAACGTGTCAGCCACTTTTAGAAGAAATCGAACGCATTCAGGAACGATATAAATAATTCTCTATTACGTATTCAATTAAGCTTTCAGTCTCACTCTTCGCAAAGTACATTTTAAATTATATCCATTAAAATTCTACCGGTGGAAAAATAATTTTGAAACAATTTCCACGATAGCCGGAGAGGTAGATAACAAGTGTACGAGTACCATCGTCGAACATAATTTTATCGTGTTCGATATATTTGAATTCCATTTTAACGGTATTTATCGGGCAATCGAGGGCGTTGTTTGTTTACTGGGAAAAAAGAGAATCCCGGGAATTGTGATATTGCAAATGCAATATAATTGTATGCTTACTAATAAATCAGAAAATTATTGAGTCGAACCGCGTCACGTGGAAGTTTTTAATTTACACGTTTCGGTGAGTGAATTATTATCTCCGTTCGTTTTTATGTTTTTGTACGGTTTATTTTATACGTTGACAATGGCATTTTGTTTTATACATTAAAATCCTGTTTGTCTTAGTTATTGGACAGTTTTTAATTTTTCCAATGCAGAGAAATAAATGCACATTTAATGCTTTTACAGAAGAATCAATATTTTTTACAAGGAGTCTTACTATAAAATAGTTAAAGAATTGAAGTTTATAGAATTGTCTTTTAGAACACTTAATCCTCTGTGGACCCCTGTGACTTTGTGGTAACGCAAGACACTTCTAAGCTTCTACTTTTCAAAGTCACATTTTTAATTTTGTCAAATATTATAATTTAACTGGTGAAAATCACAAAATGCTGTGCAATTCAATATGTAAAATTCAAGTTTAATCCACCATTTAAAATATTATTCTTATCATTTTCTAAATGTGTTATCACGAAACTGACCATCGGATACCACATACAGTTTGGACTATAGAGGGTAAAACTAAAAATCTCCCATATAATATAACTACAGAGAAATAATTTACACAGGCTGTTGCCTCTCTTCGAACTGTACAATTTTTAATTACATACAGATTTATTACAACTTTAAAATTCCACGAGATATTGACTAAATAAAATAACCCTATATAACTAGAAAGAAAAATTCTCCTTATCCTTTACAACCGCAAGATACCTCTAAAAAAAAGAATTGATATTTTACATAATTCAGAATTTGTCATACCTTCAATTCATTTTACTTCCACAATTGCAACATCCGTTTAAAAAGTCATCCCACAATCCTCTAAATCTCAGCTACAAGTTCTACATTAAAAACCACCCCAAACTTTCCGCCCCCATTTCTTCAAACTTCTCGAAAACTTTCGTCGTCCTATTCGCACACTTTGTGCAGCTCATCGACAGCTTCGTGATTGCAAAAAAAAAAGAAAATAAAGAGAAAAAAAATTGCAGCCGCGCACGTCATCTTCTTGTGAGTCAGCCGGTTGGAAGTAAACTTGCAGCTCGTTTCTACGTCGTTTACAAAGTTTTGCAGCGTAAGGCGATAAACTTCGACATAGAAGCGCCCTAGGAGGAAGGAGACCGATGAAAAGTTCAATTCGCACGACGTTCGCGTGACCCTTGGCCTCAGGGGTGAAACAGACCTGTGAAATTCGCGTGCCCACACCGAAACTGACACTTTGAATATGTTCCCGCCATTTTCTTTTGCGCCCTTGTGCAACTTTTTGCTAAACTATAATAAGAACTTCATTCTTTGTGGTTCAGATCATTTTTTCAGTTTGTCGATGAAAAATGAAAATCAAATATTTCATCTATTTACGTTAAGGTTCAAATTGTGGAACCTATCCCTTATCATAGTCACTGCTGCTTTAATTAACACTAGAACTACCGGCGTTAAATCTATTATATTTCAATATATTAAATACGTACTTTGAAAACAGAGGAATCAAGAGACCGAAAAGAAAATGAATACGGTGATTTATGTTTTTCTAGATTGACATAGAATATTTATTTCATGACTCTCCGGTAGGCTTGAAGAATTTTTGGAAAAAACTGTGTACCAGTCATTTTGACTGGTCCGGTAGTTCTAGTGTTAACGCCTTGAACGCCGCAGTATTTCTCCACTTTCATCATTTCTACTGAATTGAAAGTTTTTCTATTAAATTCACATCTTTACAAAGCAGAAACTGTAAAGGTACAGACAGATAGATATTCGGTAGACCTTTATCTTTTTAACGCCAGTATTTAAATATTCAGTATGTTCGAGAATTTATAAATATTATGATCTTAAAGATGGATGAAATTTGATTGAATTCGATAGTACTGATCAACAGTGACCCTATAGCAGTCAATGTGCGAATAATTCTCTATCTTCTCTGCCTAATAATTCTTACAAAATCAGTTATTCCTATCACAAAACCATAATGAATGAACAGTTAGCATTATTATGATATAATGATTTTGCAAAAATTAAACATTTAACCGCTTTATACGCGACTCTACCGTATATCAAATTTCAAATAAAAAAAGCTGAAAAACCCACCCCTAAATTTTCATTCCTCCTTCATCTTTATCTTCCAACTCCCTGAACGAGATTAAAATCAGACAAAATCAAAAGACAGGAAAGAGAAGAGTCGTCGGAAACTCGAAGAATTCGATTTACTTCATTTCCTCGAGAATCATTATTTAAACGTATACCACAGGGTTACAGCGGCAAATATGACGGGGGTGGTGTACGTCGGGATGCTAGGACGATCGAGTCGTTTCGTTATATCTCAGTGCACGTCGTAAAAGTGCATTCGCCACCGGTTGATATATCGCAAGAAAGGAGGTTTGGTTCGCCAGCACGTGAAAGGGAGGAAGGTCGGAGAAAAAGGAGGTCGAACTATCGGGGAGGGAAAAAGGCTGGGAGGGTGAAGGGGGCGTGAACGAAACGAGGGTGAACGTTAAAATTGATGATCCTACGGGAATATCCCGAGCGAAGCACTTATCATAAGTCACGCATGCCAGGCTGGCGATTTTTCGAATTCCTCTAGAAATTTCGCGCGTGCTCTCGGCTTTCTCTTCGGCTGGCGCAGTTCTTCCTGTAGGAACTGATTTTCCCACTTCCAGGAGCAACTGCTGCACCGACAGTAGGCCACGGGGTTTCCGCTTGCGTGTCTGCACTCATTGTGTTCAGTTCAAGTGCGAGTGGATATTTGCAGAATGTGTGGCATCATTGGGCTGATGATAGATTGTGTGCATTGGTAAAGTGGTGGAATTTTATATCAAAATAGATTTTAATTGACATTGAATGATGGAGGGTGCGGTGGTCATCGAGTGGAAGGTTAAGGATTCTGAAGTGGAAGGGTTGAATTCGAGCCCCTGTTGAGAGTGGGAAAGTATTTTTTTCCGTAACGTATGTATTGTGGCCTTAATAGGTGGTAATTCATCTGAAATTGTAAGGTCGAGGTAAATTGTAGTTCAAATTGAATTGTAACTAGTTTTTCGCTCTTTACATTTCAAGGTTAATAATTGTTGGTATAGTCCGACAACTGAAAGATGGATAACGAGTGGTGGAGCTTTTCATTTTTAACAGCCCATTTCTGCCATTTCGTTTTTGGAATTTACAAACTCAGTCATTTGCGTTTCGGAAGTGTAGTTTGAGGATTCCAAGAACGAAATGACGGGAATATGCGATTGAAAACGAGACGCTTCACTGGTCCCTGGCCATTTTGAAGTTGTCGGGCTATACAGTCAGACAACTGGAAAATGACTAGGGATTTCCACCATTTCGGTTTTAAAGTCGCCAAACCTGGCCTCCTGAAGTAACCGACTATGCAGAGTGTTTATTTTAGGAGAGTCGGTTTGGAGATTCCAAAAACAAATTGGCTGGTATTGGCACTTGAAAGTGAGAGTTTTTGTAGCTCCCTAGCCATCTTTCAGTTGTTAGACTATATATTGATAGTTATCTTTACATTTTTTTAGATGTATGATTTATATAATGGTTGTGCAATAACGAGAATAATGATATTGGAAATTTGTGAGCTTTTGTAATTTAAAGGATATGATAATTTTTATTTGTCAAGAATAGTCATACAGAACTTAATAGTACAGCATGAGAAGTGCAAAGGGCTAGGGGTGAGAGATGCGATGAAAGAGAATTTTTTATGGAACAACTGCGGAGTACGAAGCTTTGATGAGAGAATGTTGTTGCTTGGTGGCGAGTTGACTCGTGTTTAAGCAACCGTAGAGTTTGCAACATCGTGTAAAATTATTAGAGCTCGTAATTGTTTAAGACTTCGTTTTAGAATTCTCCGGAGTTTATACCTCATCTTCTTGTAGGTCGCTCTTTTAATTTTATCGTAACTTGAAGGCAGCTTTGGTACTGCTGAATCTCATAAAAGATTGTCAGTTAAGGTAGATTCATTTTCACTAAGTATTTCTTTCCATATTTATTCTCATTAACAAAAATATAATTTAATTCAAAATTATCTCTGATAATGTATCAAGGCAATCTTTGAAGTCAAGAATTACAAATTAACGCTAACATTTACATCCCATACAAAAATTTACTATTGAGCTTAGTAATGCTGTAATTTCTCTTTAATTTTTTAATACTTTGACTACCGGTGACCGACGCTATTGAATTCAATAAAACTTCATATAACTTTGAAATTGCAATATTTATAAGTTTTCAGACATACTGAATATTTAAATATTGGCCTTAAAAACATAAAGGTCTTCCGAATATCTATCTATCTGTATTTTTATTGTTTCTGCTTTATGAAAATGTGAATTTAATAAAAATACCAGGGTGTTCAGTGTGTTGGCAGAAGTTAATAAATCGGTTAATCGTATAATATACCATTCGATTGAAAACATCCTGAGTCCGTTTTAAAGTTGGAAAAATAAAAAAAGGTTCGATCTCCACCAGAGGCCATATTCTCCTCAGTTATCTTCTCGAAATTTTTCCTAAATTTTTCTTAAAACATATTACCGCTACAGTCTAAACTGACAAAATATAAAAGCCGGAATTGCCATCAATGGGTCCTAATTTAAATCTTCCGTCAACTCTGAAAAATTTTAATTACTATTTAATTTATCATAGCGTCGGTGATTCGCAACCCACTTAAAAGAGTAGACTCTAGAAGAAGTAGATCTGAGTAGAAAGGAAGAAAAAATTCAACGTTAACCCCTTCGGACCCTGTGTACATTGTAATGTATGTACATAATACTTTTCGTGCTGAATTTTATTATGTAGGTATAGGTTTAAACTTAGTTTCAACACCTAATGAATTTTATTTCTTGATAAAAATATTTCTCAGGATCTCCTTAATGTTACAAATTTTGCGTAAGGACCATATGTCCATTAAAATGTACATTTACATATTATAAATAAATAAATATTTTCTTAAACGAAAAGAAATTCGGGTCTGAAGGGGTTAATATCATTTTTCGCGTATCATCAACGATTCTTCATTAATCGCGAATACATATTGTAATTGGCGACTCCAAAATCCGTCGAAGTTCATCACCTTAGATGTTTTTACCTCGGTGCATTTAACGTCGTTTGAAACGTCCAATCAAAGCGTCGAAAAGAGGAGCAATTTGCAAAGCGAGTCCGGGGGAGGTATTAGTAACCCCGGGACTGCTCGTTTCACCGTCGAGTTAATAATCTGAATGGCCGTCAGTAAGTCATCGAGAAGTCGAAGCATCGTCGAGAATTTAACGAGGAAACTAACGACGGGGGCTTATATTATCCTGTCTCGGTTGCTTCGTTCTCTCGTCCCCCGAGACGACCCGAGGGGTAGAATTGGAATTAGAGCGCATAATCGCGAAACAAGCGTCTTCTGCCCGGGTTTCCGCTGCATGTGCAAAGTGCATGCCGGAGATGCAACCACGTTCTCTGTGCACGTGTATCTATGTACTGCTGAGATACAGAGAGTTGGCGAGCAGAAGGAATACGTGTCTGATTCGTCAGATGCCAAGAATAATTCCTCGGATCAAACGTATTTTCAATTCTAACGAACTATAGGCCGAAATCATCATACATTCAAATCTCTTATAAAAAGTCATACAAGTGTGAGAAGAAGCGGAGTGAAGAATGAAAATCAATGCATTGGTATATGTACTAAATTTTAAATATTACTGTTGATGGATTAAATGTATCAATTTTATGCCTACAATGTAAAGATGGGAAATACTATTGTTATGGAAGGTATTACACCGAGAAGCTGAACATGAGGATTCCGATCAGATGTCATATGGGGGAAGTTGGTGGTGCGAGCTAAAAATTTCTTTTACCCCTGTGCCTTAGTGATAGATTTCAATTCTGTTGCCACGATATCCATAATATATGTGAATGCATTTGAAGAAGGAGGTAGGGGATGGAAATATAGTGTGGTTGTAATTTTATAATTGAATTTGAGTAACATTTTTAAATAATCCCAAAATGGCCGGAACAGTTTTTTGCCAATGGCTTTGCAGAGAATAAAACTTGGAAAGTGTTCGAATGATTAAAGTTTTTTGATTTGGTGTTGAGGTGTAACCCACGTTGTTTTTCGTAATTATTAAGATTAGATATACCGAGGATTAATGCAATGTATTGTTACGAATTATTGTAACGGAATTGCATAATTATGTTGATAATCAATTACATGTAAAATGTTCTTTAAAGAGGAGGTAGTGTTACGAATTATTGTGACGAAATTGCCTCCCCTATATATGATATCGATTACGAGAACGGTAGCAAAGAGTTGCAAATGTTAATATTAATTTATTGTCAAGAAAATTGTCTTCGAGTTAGAAGTTTGGGCCTGTTAAAATGGAGACATTATTTTCTAATCTTTGAGTTGTTTGATTATGAAGCGCCGTAACAATATTTCAAAATGTGAAAAAAATAAGGTAAAAAAAGGAAATGGACCTTCCTAGATCTGCTATTAACTTCGTAGTGGATTAATTTTGATTTTGACATTTAACGATGATTTGGCATTTTAACTTAAATGTTTCTTGATATGTGAATTTATTGCTGTTGGGTAAAAGTGAAACTGAGGTACAAAATTTTATAAAACTGTATTCTTCACTGACAAAAAGTGCTGAAATAATTCAGGCTGCAAAGGGTTGAACATTTTTTTTGCTGTGGCGAAAACTTAGTACAGGTTGAAGTAGCAGGTTGTGTTGAGAAAATTCTAATTTTGTTCAAATTAAAAAGAATTTAGAACGGGTTCTATTTTCTTCCAAGCATTTTTCTTTTCACTGTGCTCCCTATTACTACATTAAGTTTAGACAATTAAAATAGGGAAAAAAATCGCAATCCAAGGTCCTACATGTTACAATTCTTAGGAAACATGAAAATTTCACCAAACTCTAAAATGTAGCAGAGATACTTTTTTTTTAAAAGTACTTTCTCTTTGCTAAATTCCAATCTAGAATTCGCAGTGGAATTCAACAAAGTGTGCGAAATTCTTAAAAATTCTGATTCTATACTTCCATGTACTTTTTTTTTACTAATATTTGTCGCCATGAAAATTTTACTAAAAATTGCGAAGCAGCCTCGGTATATGTATATTTCGAATCGTTAACCTTCCCTCAGTTAACAATTCAAACAAGACCCGTGGGTCAATCAAAGTGTATCGGCTGGAATACAAATGGTCCTTTGTATCGTGTAGAGATATCGTGGAACGATGAAAGTGCTGTCACGGATCAAACGTCACTTCGTTTTGGGAAATTGAAATTTCACTCCGGTGGAATACAAATGGGAACGAAATTTCAAACTAGTGGAATTTCTGGCAGTGCGAGTTGCTCTGCTTTATTCGTATTTTAAGTCGATCGATGCTCGTATTCGTAACTCAGACTTCGATGGCTCTGAGAATTTAGTGGTAAAGGATTTCTATAAGTTATTGATAAAAAATGTAAATAGGAATCGATTTGGGCTATCAATTTTTACATATGTCATTGTATTTGTGACTTCCATTCTAGCGAATGATTAGAAAGCAGTGAAAAATTTGTCCACAAACTAGAAATACCAGAATTTTTGTAATTTTAGGTTTTGATAAATTTTCATTTCAGTAGTTTAACTTTAACTATGATAGTTAATTATATTGTTAGATATCGGTTTAACTGTGTTGACATTTTTCACTATAAAATTCCATTAGCTCTCCCACAACTTCATTATTGAAGAGCGAATTATTCAATCAATTTTCAAATTAGAAGAAAAAAAAAAGTAATCTAGAGAATCGTGCATTTAAATTTACCTTAAAGAATTTTTTAAGTGCATTAACTTCATAATATTATTCCAATCAAATGCTATTCGCCGATATTATCTCGTAAATTAGTGTCTCCGTCTTGCAACAAATGCTTCGAGCGTTCTACACGTCGTGAATCAACTTCTCGATAGTTTATCTCGATCCATGACGAATTACTATTTATTCCGAGTGCAGTTTGTCGTCTGTAAGTGTTCGGCGGTTGATCTTAGAGAAAGCGCATAATGCTGTACAATTGCACTCTAGTCTGTCTTACATAAACAACGAGACATTCCGCACGATTGCGATACCCAGCGACGAGAATACGAGGCATCAAGTAGACAGGATCGTCTAGGAAACCGAGGACAGGATTTAGAATTTCTTGCTATTAACGTTGAAACCACCTCTGCGAATAAAATACCTCGTAATTTCCTCGAAAGATTTCTCAAATTTTCATCTCTGTGTTGTGGGATTCACGACTCTTGATGTAATGTTAATTCGATTTATTTGACATCACAATAGAATTAGCGGCATTAAAGATGCTATATCTAAATACATCAAATAAGCAGGTTGGAAAATGTGAAAGAAGATATATAAAAGATTATCACCTTTAAGACATGTTTTATGCATGACGAAAAATTCGATTAGAAAATGTAGTCATATAAGTTTACCGATTTCTGGACGACTTTGAGAATATCCTCATTGTCTTCATAAGTAACTCGGTAGGGAATACTAGAACATTGAAAAATAATGGAATACTAGGATACCAGAATGCCAGAACATTAGAGCACTGGATCACCAAAGTACTAGATTAACAGAGTATTAGTGCTCTCGAATACCAGAGCGACAGAGTACTAGAGCACCAGAATATCAGAGTAACAGACTTCTAGAGTACCAGAATACCAGAGTAACAGAGTTCTACAGTATCAGAATACTACCAGAATACTAGATTATCAGAGCACCAGAGTAACAGAGTATTAGTGCACCTGAATACCAGAGTAATAGTGTACTAGAACAACAGAACACCGGATTAACAAATTTCTAGAGTACCACAATACTACCAGAACCGAGAAACAAAAATACCAGAGTAACAGACTTCTAGAGTACCAGAATATTATCAGAACCGGGAAACCAGAATACCGGAGCAGCAGGGTACTAGAGTACCGTGCGGCTCCACAGCCGTGTCACCTAGGAGGTAAGCCTGTTTTGGCAGAGCCTGATTCGCCAGGCGTCAAGCGTCATGCCTCTTGTCACATGTACACGAAGGCACTTGACGTTCTACCTCGCGATTCGTTAAAAGAGCTACACAAACAAATCGAACTAAAAGACGAAAAGAGAGAACGCTGCAGATCGAAGCAAGGGAGACAACGCGATTTGGGTGGCGACAGTGAGGACATCGGCGTAGGCACCAGATTTCTAACATCTCTATAGTGAAAACAGAATAAACTCCGGCAGAATTACCCCCACCACATGGGGAGATTCTCCTTGATGAAACGAAGCGCGCGACGAGACAACAATGTAATACAATGTCTCGCTCCTCCAGACAAACTAATAAGAATATTTGAATGCTACGACTTTGTCGGGTGCTTCCTTTAAGAGGCTGAGCGAGTGGACTCCAAGAAACAAAATGGTACGAATAGGGGAGAGCGGGGTTCAAAGTGCCGGGGGTAGATTGTGCCGATGAGAATATTTCAACGCGAAAAAGAGATAAATACATTCTGCTAGTGCATCGTGAAATGCTTTACCCACGCGCACAATCGGCAGTCATTTTAGTTGCATCTGCATCGCGGCTTGAGTAGCTCATAGCCACGTGCTGTGCCGGTGCCACATAAGTAAATATTTCCGTGATAATAGTTTTTGGTCTATCTCTTACATTTTGTAAACTATTGTTTTGAGTATTTTTATAATTTGTTGACAATTTATTAGGGAATCGTAAGGACACTGTAAAATAACGCTGCGTTCAACATATTTTTAACAATCGAAGTTTAGGTGATGATGGTACTAACGGGGTCTAAAGTGCCGATGGCCGGGGGTTCATTGTGCCGCGGCACAATTAATCCCGTTTAGGGCACAACTATACCCATATAATTCTAATTACTATTTATATTGTTTTTAGGATGAGAGTCTACAAAAAAAAGAAAAAAAATCTAATTTCAGACAGAGAAATAATTTAGGTATATAGGTTAGCTACTATGACTGATTAACGTTAAGAAGAAAACTATTATTTTGTTTTGTTTAACTAGTGTAAAATGTTGAGTTTTATATTCTAACTTGTAAAGTTTTATTTCAAATAAGGTACACAGGGTACACTGTTGACAACCTTGAAATGACAGTCTTATTTATGCAAATGTTTATTAAAAGAAGAACATGATGATTATTTGGTTAAATTAAGAGATAATGTTGAGTTTTAGGTTGTAACTTATAATTTTTTGTTTCAAATTTCTAAGTTACTATGTTCATCTCATTAGTTTCATCTCAAATCAATTTCATGTTCATCTCAAAGTACAAATGTCAAACTTATATAAGCTAATGTTAGTTACAAATTGTTAACTTATCAATAAATACACGTTATTTGCAAATTAAAAGTCTATTTGTTGTTTTAACTCTCATTTAATTGACTGCAACATAATTAAAATATAAGCGGCACATCTTACCTCACTCTCGGCACAATCCGCCCCTTGATGGGGTAAGTTGTGCTGCTCTGACTTTTTTTATATTATAGCCTATCAATTAATTGATATTGAATATACTTCAAAATAGCATATGGTTATAAAAACTACATTAAATTTCGCATTAGATACTTTACAAAGCATGAATATGACATTCATAGTGTAGGTGCTATCTTGCATTTTAGTAAAATCGGCACGTTGAACCCCGCCCTCCCCTAGGCGGTTGAAAACGAGAAGCTCCGCCGCCCAGGTGACACGGCTGTGGAGCCGCACGGTACTAGAATACCACCAGAGTATCAGAATACCAAGATACCGAAGTACCGAACTAAACATTCAGGTACCACAAGGTACAGTCATCTTCCATCCTGAGCAATCAATTTATTAATCTGATCGAATTATTATAGGTTGATGCTTGACAAACATAAACAAAGTTTTTACAATTAAACGTTCAGGAATCAAATTCAACTTTTTATTCCAAATTTTATTTGTGACATTTGCCAGTGTGCAATCGTGTAATTAATTCTTGGTAACAGCGAAAGGATCAGACTATAGAGAGATAATAGTTAGAGATATAACTATCGGTAAATCCAATACTGCAACTCCAAGATTACCGAGGGAAAAAATGCAACGTTTTTGCAATATAAAATTCTCACTAACGCATTTTGCAGGAGTTCCCACAATCATTCTTGAAAAGAAACATGTCCGTTTTTGTCTCGCTTCATTGCCATTAAGTGGAATATCGGTTGCGTTTCACGGTCGTTTTACTCGGCCGTTGAATGCAGTTAGAACCTGTGATCGTCTAGAAACCTTGCCAAGTGGAGCTACTTCGTGTGGAGATTTTGTCGTTTCTCTTTGAAAGCGAGACAGCACGAACGTAGAAAGAGAGAGTAGAATTAAGAGAGAAACAGAGACGATGAAAAAAAGGTGAGCGAGTGAGATGGCGCATAGGAGGCAGACAGAAACAGTTGGAAAAATAGATGAAAGGAGTGGCGGACGAAGAGTCGAAAGGGAAAAGGGCTGGAAAAAGGGGAAAAGAAAATGCAGCGAAGGAATAATGACGGTAAAAAATCGAGAAAAAGAAGCAAAGAAGTACAGAGAGAGAGAGAGAGAATCACAGCAAAAAATAAAAAGACAGAACACAGAAGAAGAGTAAAACAGGAGAAAAATCAATACAAAAAGAAGAAAAAATCTGAGAGAGTTGAACTTGAAGAAAAAAATAAAAAAAAAACACAGAAGAAATCCAGGTTGAAAAAAAATATCAACGAGAAGAAAGAACGTGAAAAAAGAAAATGTGAAAGATAGAAAGAAAAACAGTGAAACCCAAGGAAGAATCGAAGAGAGAGTAGAAAAATACAGAAAACCAGAGAACCGAAAAAGCACAGCAAAAGGAATTAAAAGACACACGAGGCAGAAAACGACGGTGAACGAAATAGTGATACAAGGAGCGAAGATACGCTCCTAGGTCCTCGCGGTCCTTCCCTCAGATTCTCAGGACCTTCGTCGTTGAAGCGACTCGAACATGGAACGAGAAAAGAGGAAGGGAAAGAGGTCCGAGATTGCGATCGGCAGTGTGCTCGATGAACCGTGACGCTTCGCGGAGTGATCCGTTTTTCAGCCAATCAGCCGTAATTGGGGATATCGTGCGGAATACCTTTACTCTTCTACCCTTTTCGACCGAAAAACCGTCCCCGCGAGACAGAGATATCGGACGGTACTTTTTGGCAAAGAGCGTAACTGGTATTACGTCCCAGCGAGCCTGTGGCATCTTCTTGTTAGCGAAGTCCTCGGTGCCGATAAATGGTCACAGTGGTGTGGCATTAAGTGCTAATTTTGCAACTGATATTTATCAGTGTGAAGCAGCAAAACGAGAAGCTTAACTTGGACGAAAACACTTTTCTTGGATTATCTTTACTCCACTGTGTATTGTATAAGAGAATTTTTAGGTTGAGCTTTCAATAGTTTTGTTATTTTTCATAAAACCTGTACTTTTAAATGATTTCCGAATTGTGATGGTTATTGTTTGGAATTTTTCTGTCACTCTTACAATTAGAAAATTTAGTGAATTATTTCACATTATTGGCAACGATGTCTTTTAAGGATTTATTTAGTTATTTATGGTAGCGCTTCTGTTAGTGTGTTGTTTTTTAGAATTTTGTCTTTGGTTGGCTTATCCGGTGACGATTGTAATTTATGGTTGCTTCGTTAACACTAGATTCCCGGCGCTAATTCTATTATTATATTATAATATATTAGGTAAATTTTTAGGAGAAACAGGAATCAAGAGGTGGAAAAGATAATCGATTCGGTGATCGGTGGTTTGTAGGATCAACGTGTAATATCTGCTCTATGGCTCTTCTATAGATTTAAAGAATTTTTGGGAAAAATCGAGAACAAGTCATGTTGACATGTTTGGTACTTCTGGTGTTAATATTGAGGTGTGTTCTAATGATATTTTCGTAAAGATTTCTTCTTTTTTGGTTGAGTTAATTTCAGGCTGTTATTTCACGATGTAAAACCAGTTATAGTATTACCAGTTAAAGCTACAAAAGATACAAAAAGAACAACAAGAAAAGGTGTTGAAATTTGCGAAAAAAGGAAGAATCAAGATAAGACGACGAAACGAAAAAAAAGGAAAACGAGAGGATGAAGTCGAACCAAGGCGCTGAAAGTTTGTCGAGAGTTATAAAATAATTTCGGGCGGAAGCTCACGTAGCTAAGTGTATTTACCACGAGCGGCAGAGTACTAGCCGAAGGTAATTCGAGGTTTATACCCAGGGGTACAGCTCGTTTAGAGTAAGTTTCATTTGTTACTTCCTTCGTATTCCGGCACGTCGTATCCCTATCTCCCGCTGGTAGTACGAGAACGCCGGCCATCTCGTTAATTATGTCGTTAATGAGTTTCGATTTAACTCCAAGAGAAGATCTGAATTCAGGTGTATAACGGTGCTACGCGTTTTGTTAATTATTTTAATCGGAGGCCCGCTGCTCGACGATGCACTTCCGTGAATCCTATTTCTATTATTTTACGTAATAATTTACTTCCCGCCAGTTTCCACCTAATTAGCATTATCCACAGTTGCACGCGATTCTGGACGGGGTTCGTCGACCCAGCGATTGCTATCGGATGGCATGCAATTAATATTTTCCCAACCCAATTCCTTGCCGGTGAAATTAAGTATGATCTTTATCGTGCGGAGGGAGTTATCTTTAGGAAGGAAAAAATTGCCAGCTGTAGAGTATAATCACCTATCAGGACTTTAAAGGATAATTGTTTGGATTGTGATTTTTCGTGGAATTTTCTATCGCTTCGCAATTGAAAGGATTCTTATTGTTGAAAGAAACTATTTTATTTATTTGGATGTTCAAATGTGTCAAGTAGAGATCATGTTTTTAGATTTACCAGTGACTTTTGTGGATTTCTAACGCTTTCGCTTCTTTTCTGCCTTTTGCGGTCAAAGGTACCAGAACCGATGGAATGAAAATGTGCTGTGGTTTATTTGTTTAACTGCAACTAAAAACACAGTAATAGAAACATTAATACTTTGAACGCACACCGGTATTTCACTACTTTCATTCTTTATACTGAAGTGAAACTTTTTCTATTGAATGCACATTTTTAAAAAGTAGAAAATTTAAAGATACAGATAGATATTTGGAAGATCTTTATCTTTTTAACGCCAATATTGAAATATTGAGTATGTCCGAAAATTCATAAATATTGGAATTCAAAAGTTACATGAAATTTCATTGAAATTAATGTAGGATCTTGAAAAAGAAACGAGAGGCGCGCGGCAACCCATCCAAGGCAGCAACTCGGCCAGAGTAGCTGAACGTCGACGATCGTCTGGGTCGGCGCGGAACCACTGCGCCAACGACCTCTCCCTGATGACAATTTCTTTTCACGTCCTTTTCTTCCTAAGTTCTTTTATAGCAGGGCTTCTCGGCTCCGATCCCACATTAATAACGCCGGTCACCGGTGACCCCCATAGCAGTCAATGTGTTAAACACCTTAGCACATTATTAGTACAACGTATCTCAAAAGTATACCTATCTAAATTATCGCAGTAACATTTTCCAAATTTCTCTTATGTCTTCGGTTACCTTAGCTACCACAGCTTTGATTCTTCACCCCCAGAGATATATCTGTACAAATTTCCATGTGAATGTTTTCCTATTTACCCTCTAGCCTTTGATCACTTTTACTCTCGCAGCAACGATTACCTTTGCTCTCATAACATAGATTATCTTTATTCTCAAACCTTTGGCTGGCTTTATTCTCGCACTCTCAGTTATTCATCCCCAAAAATATATTTGTACAAATTTCCATACGAATATTTTCCTATTTACTCTTTGACCTTTGATTACTTTTACTTTCAAGTCATCGACTAACCTTGCTTTCATGCCTTCGATTATCTTTATTCTCAAACCTTTGACTGTCTTTACTGTCACGCTCTCAATTATTCATCCCCAAAAATATATCTGTACAAATTTCCATACGGATACATTCCTACTTACTCTCTAGCCTTTGATCATTTGTACTCTCACAGCATAGATTACCTTTGCTTTCACAACTTTGATTACCTTCAATTATTCAACCTCAACCATATATCTATACAAATTCCCATACCAACATCTTCCTAATCGTCTCCGCACCTTCGATTATAATTATCTCCAAGTTCTGTTTCATACTCTTATCACACACCAAAGTAATCTGAAAAAAGTAGTCAACCACAGAACCCTATCGTCTTTCGGAGGTTAGATGGGTAAAGCTCGTTTGTATTCGTATTACCGTCGTTTTCCAGTTTACACTCGGTACGTACGATTACGTTGGTTCTCATAGGCGCGATAGTAGGCGTGCGAGCGATTAAAGTTGGGAGTTAACAGGTTTAATGGCCACGCCGTTTCATTCTGTAATATGCAAAAGTCGTTCCGTCACGGTGTCGTTAGCTCCGAAATGCGCCACGTGTAGCCGAAGCCTCCACCGTTGTGACTCGGTAATCCCTTTAGGGCAAAATTTGAGGGTTAATCGCGTTAGGGTGATATATCGTTCTTTGTTTTCGGCGACGGCGAAGCCTATGAAAGGATTGAAGCCCGGCAAAAATGAGCGAATGAACGACGGTAGAAACGCGACTGTAATAGTTAAAACCGTTTCGTATTGTTAGTTTGTCAGCGACACGTTGTAAGTCTTCCGTTGCGCCTATGCTAACCATTCGAGGTGTTGACGATTAATTTTGCAGGGTGTGATCTTTTAACCCTTTGCGGACCAGTTGCGAACTGGCGACGCATATATGCGGTCTGAGAAAAAATGTAGTTTTAGTTTATCGCCATATGTATACACGATTCAAATTGAAAAATTGAAATAAAGCCGGTGAGATATGATTAAAAGTGGAGTAATTTATAATTCACATACATTAAAAACCCTAATTTACGGATAAAAAGGTGATTTTGGAACGCCGAAAAAATGATTATCTGTCAATATTCAAAAATGTAACCATCCGCAAAGAGTTAAATGTTGAAAAATTGGAAGAATGTCGTATCAATAGTCACTGATTGATATTCGATGGTAACTTTCAATTGGAGTGGAGATTAACCAGTTAACTGTGGCAACTTCTTTCGAGAGTGTGCACCTACGTGTGTCGCTAAAATCAAGTAATGACGAGTATACTCGCCAATCACAAAGTAAGTTTCGCTGTTCAAATATTAGATCACAAAGATGGTTTTATTTTATAAAATTAACTGTTACTAACATTTACTTAATTACTTGATATAAAAATATATTACATACTAAACAATACTTACATAAAAAACGAAAAACGCTAGAAAATTCAATTATTTGCAAAGTTAAAAATCGCCACGGAATTGTCTCGTGGCGAACCATTATTGAAGGAATTCTACCATAAGACTGTATTGTTAAACGAGCTGTTTTTTGACTTTTGCTTTTGCGGATTTTAGGCTAACATCTGAAAAACATTATCACCGCACACGTATAAATTAGTCATACAAACTGATAAGCAGCTACGGGATGCACAAATCAATCTCAAATTATTTATACTTTTTAGTCGTTCGTTTCATTTCGACATGGGGAAATTAACGAATATATTTCAGTTTTCAACAAGATAAAAATTTAAATAACCAATGGTCACTAATTTTTACGCATGAAGAATATAGTCGTCAATACCGAAAATTCTGCCGTTTCTTCATGCCGAGTATACTCGTCAATCACAGGTAACTGGTTAAGTGTTAAGTGAGGATTACAGGATTTTTATAATTCTAATTGAATCCTTGATGAAGAATGCTAAGAGAATTTTAAGATTATCAAAAAGTTAGAGATGTCTTGAAAATAATTTGAATTTTTAAACAGGAGGTTGTTGTACTTGCAAATTGCAAGTGCAAATATGAAATCCTTCTCGCGCAAAGGAATTTTTCCCTCGCAAGGAAATTTTCGCGCCAATAAAGATTTAAAAACAGTCCACGCGGAAATCCTTCTATATATCCCCATAGATTCAGCGATAAGGGAGTTTATCTTGAAAATAAGATGCAGCCTAGAAAGTGCTCACACTCTTCTCAAAACTTTTCTTCAAATCTTCCATACTCGAGCGATTAAGAAGATATCGGAGCAACCTCCTGCCAATCTTCTCAACTTCTTGAAATCACTTTGAGAACTGTTCGCTCGAAAAGGTTTTACCGACCCACCTTTCGTGCACCTGGATGAATTCCTCGAGCTCTGCTCAGAGAGAATACCTACTTTCTCGGAGTTTTCTCCTTGCACTTGTATTACGAGAGGTTGCCATTTCTGGAACGGTAAACGCGAAAAATGACTGCCCAGGTAGTCTCCCGTGGATTCTGATCGTGTAAACGCTTTATCCTTCCGTTGCATGTACTGGGTGTTTCGTAAGAATTTTTGCTATTATGTAATAGTACGTCTACTGAAACAAAATCAAAAAACATTTAGCAAGATAGTGATATCAAACTTCTTGACAAGGGTCTTAAGTGGAAGAATGAATGTACCTTATTTTGGGATCTGTCCATGGTTCAGA
Source organism: Cerceris rybyensis (assembly GCA_910591515.1). Lineage (NCBI taxonomy): Eukaryota > Metazoa > Arthropoda > Insecta > Hymenoptera > Crabronidae > Cerceris > Cerceris rybyensis. The sequence goes on from OU342795.1 coordinate 15,383,099, forward strand.
ATCTTTGAACAGACATTGCTTTACGATAAGAATAATGAAAGATCATCCTGCAACTGAATTATTAATCCATTGACAGTGTATCCCGTGACAGTCAAGGGCGGAGTGTCAAGTTTAAAACGGTTTATCCCGTTTAATAATTTCTTAAATTCTTTGCTTTCTTTTAAGAATTTATTAAATTCTTTGCTTTCCCTATTTTCTAAGATTATTTGAATTGAAAAAGGAGACGTGGTTTAGTTTGCATGCCGACGTGTATTCGAACTTAAAAAAAACTAGAGATTTTTTGGGCCAGAATTCGTAATTTTACCTCGCTGTCAAAGGGTTAATTTTAACACTAGATTTACGAAAGCCGTCAAATTGACCTATTATTGCCTACATATTTTGTAAACATTCCTCAAAATTAGAAAGAATCTATGCAGCAGATATTTTACGTACATTTTACAATACAATAATTACTTAACGATTAATCATCTTTGCAATTGATTCCTTTTTTTCCAAAGTCCTTATGTAATATAATGCCATGCAACAGATTTCACGACTATAAATCTAGTGTTAATTACTATATATGAACTTAACAGCTTTCTGTAATAAATAGTCTGTATGTATAAATGAATAAAGTTGGGGTTTTAGAGGCCGAATGTTGTTAAAAGCAAAAGTTTTTAGACACTTTAATTGTAAATGGCTAAAATATCAAAGAATATTTGTAAAATAGTAATACATAACAAAGTTTTTGACAAAAGCCGTAAGTGGGAAAAGAAATGTTCCCTATTTTGGTACCTCTCAATTATTCAGTGTCTTTAAAAAGAAATTGCTTCATGATAAGAACAATAAAATAACATCCTACAACAGAATCATTGATTTTAATTACAATATATAAACTTAACAGCATTCTGTATTAAGCAGTTTGTATGAAGTTAGGATTTTAGCTGCTGAATGTTGTCAAAAATAAATATTTTTAGACACATCATTCATATGTTTGCCCCTACTTGTACTTTTCTTCGAAGTGAATTATTTTAGTGAACCCAGACTCCTACACAAACAAATAGCACGAAAATTAAAAGACACAGATACATTATCGAACAACAATTTCCTAAAATCACATATCGATTTTTGGTCTTCATATTTCAAGCCCAATATCTCCAAATCAAAATACATAACGTAGCTCGAAAATATAAATTTACGCATTGCGAAAACATAAATAAAAAGGGAAAAAGCAGGTTTAACCGTCTTAGCGATCACCCTGTATGCCAAAGTACAAACAGTATGAGGCGCAAGTCCGTGGAAATGCATAGGAATCTGCATAGAGACGTTCATGGACGTTCAGATACAGTTTTGCATAGAAACCGGCTGTACGTAACAGTTTCTCAGCGGCGAGAAGTTCTGATCCCTTGGAAGCACTGGTGCCCCTCCTTCCTGTCGTTCAAGGTATATGAAATTATTCTAATACGATATGCCAAGCTTCGAGACGGCCGCCTCGGTGCACCGAGAGTGTCTGGCCTGTCTCTCTAATGAATTACCGCTTTGTGTCGTTCTTGATACACCACGTTGAAAATCTCTGTCTGCTCTTATCGATTATCTTGCTCGTGAGCTTATTTGTAGGTTGACGCGTGCAGGTTGAATTTGGGAGATTTAATAGGAATTGTGGAAGATGATAGCACGGAGAGGACAAGTTAACCCTTAACGCTCCAATGTCTATGTGTGACTATCGACCGGCAACGCCAACTTATTCTCGTCATATTTTGACTTGCAAGTTTTTAAATGTTAGACTTTAAATGCTAGAATTACGCGTAAATAATAATATTAATGTCGTAGAAAACAATCGTTATTCATTTCAGACGTAATATAATTTTGATTGCAATATTTATATTATTAATTATAATTGATTAATGTGTGGTAGTTTTTAAAACAGTCATTGGAATGCAAACCGGGTTGCATTCACTGGTCTCACAGTAGAAAACTGTTTGTTTTTTTTTACCGCATTACTTTCTTTTGGCTAGTTAACAGCAACATCGTTATAAATGCGACATAATTGAAAAATAGATGGGTTTACAATAAAACAGGTTGATATCTGACTTTCTTTACTGATCGCTTGCAACTGACTGCGAAGTACTATTTTTTATCTATAAATAATTACCTATAACGACCCGAACAGAGGCACACTTGGAGCAATAAGAGTTAATACGTGAATTGGTATAATGTAGGGATAGTCAACCTTTTTATACCTGCCGTCCATTTTTGTTTCTTTGTTAATAGTACAATTTTCTTACCGCATATATTTTATTCTATAGGAACTTTTAGTGCAATTGCGAAGTGAATATTTCAGAGTGAAGGTTTAGTGAAAATATGTAGTTAATCTTTTTGTTTAAAGGAGAGATAAACTCTTTAGTGATGGCTGTTGATAGGAAGTAGCTTCAGTATTGGTCCAAATCTCTGTCGCCCACCATAAAAACTCGAGTTGTCCACTACTGAACTTTTTGATTCTTTTTCGACTTCAAGTTCTGTGATCAGTTTGCCTAGGAGCTTTATTCGTTTGGGGTAGATTTCGAAGTATCAGTTTTTAGATTTATGTATTATGTAGATGAAGTGTTGCAGAGATAAGATGATAGGACGATTTAATTTCATCCTTATATTTCTATTTTTATATTATTTTTTATTACAATTACACATTATAGATAATATGAGCTTAGGGGAACTTAGTAAGTAATTGGATTTATGAAGTTGAGTCTTTTACTTTGTAGCTAACGTAGCACATGTGTGCTTCTTTGACGTAATACGACTTATCAGAGGTGAACTTTGCTTTATGAACATTTCTTGAACATTAAAAAATACTGTTCTTGTAAGTACTTAAATATCTAAGCACCATAATTTAATAAGGGGGTGCAGAATAACCACTCTGAATCTAGAAAGAGTATTGTCGATGTTGAGATTTTATTAGTGTAATTAAACAAAACTACTAATTGTATTTACTGAATAATTAGTTACATAATTCGACTAGACTATGCTGAAGCTCGGTGAACTCTTTCATCTTTGCTCGTGGAAGCCTTAAAGCAATAGGATTGCACGCATTAATTCTGTGAAAATTGTGCACTAGACGTTTGTATTCCGCAATGTTGGAGTCAATGTCTTTTAAGAGAGAACTGTAAGCACGTAACAGTATTAACTAATAAGGAATCCCTCGTTGCACGTATTACAGGCACGAATGTACGCTTTGGTCTTCTTTGTTGGCCGAGGTGACTTCAGATGAATGTAACGGTGTTAACGTTTTCAAACGTGGATTCAATGATTTTATATATTTTTTCTATCGTTTTCTACTTCTGTGCCAATCTCGAAGAAAATTGTTTTCTTTCCTCTTCTGCGCTGCACGAATACCGTATTTTCTTTCCGTATTTGAGCCGATGGTCCTCGTTGCTTCGAATAACACATTCTGATTCGTGTCATTTTAAAATTTTCTAGTAGATTTCCATTAAAATTAGCAATCAAATTAAATATTAACATAAATGACAATGTGTTTCAGATGACACAAATTCATAGAAAATATAATTTCTATCCTATAACAGTCAGAATTGCCTTCATAATTCCCTTCATGATTACCACCATAATTTTTGTACCTCATTAATTACTTTATAACAGTAATTATTTAACGTCTAATTTAGTATTATAGCACTCTCTTGATTGCGCCGTAGGGACAGAATTTTATAAAATTTCGATACCAAACGTCATCAGACATTCTCTACAATACTATCAATCATCTTTAATCCCCTTGCCCTACGATTTGCTTTGTGACTGACTCCGCCATAGCTTAGAATTTAATTACTAAAAGAACAATTGATCAATGATTCTTGGTATTTCATGCAATTTAACATAATATTAATATTATAAAAATAATATCATCGCATCGCGTACATTTTCAATTTCATATGTTTTGTAACAAAATTTCCTATCCCATTTACCACGCCACCGGTATTTCGCTAGATTCATCATTTCTATCGAAGTGGAACTTTTTCTATGAAATTCGTATTTTTGCGAAGCAGAAACTTTAAAGATACAGATAGATCGATATTCCACAGACCTTTATCTTTTTAATATCGATATTTAAATATTTAATATATCCGAGAATTCATAAATATTACAATTTCAAAGTTACATGGAAATTTAATGAATTCAATAGCGCCGGTCACCGGTGACTACCATGGTAGTCAGAGTGTTAAAGAGCATCCCTCACTCCATAAAAATTTCCTCGATCAAAAAATAATTTTCTTCAAATTCAAAAATCATTTTCACAATTATCCTACACCCCATGAAAATCCGATCAGCTGCAGTCCCAACATCAAATCTCCAAGTCGTCATCGGCAGCGGAGTCGCGTTGGACCAGACGTTAAACCTTCTCAGCCCTAGTATATTTCGTGGTTCATTTAGTAGACGTCGAAATTCTAACGCAAGACGTTGGATTAATTTTTCGGCTGGCAGACTACCGTGGAGGGTTAGCCGAGCAAAGGAAACGGTAGCGAGGGCTTCATGATAAATTAATCATGACACGGAGATAGAAGAGACGGAGAGACGCAGCAGCAGAGAGAGAGAAAAGGGGCCGCTCTGCCTCTGCTCTCAATCTGGTTTGAATGAGATCGAATGGAAGTGCTCGCGGGCCATAATTAAGGGCGAGCCATTGACGTAATACCTCGCGTCACGTTGCCTCATTGTTGCCAGCTACTTGCAATTAGCTGTGCGAACAGCCAATTTGCTCGCGGCATAATAATCTCTCTCGCGGGGCTTGTTGAATTTTCGAGCTGATACGAGACTATTGTCCGTCGATCGATCGCGTCCGTCGAAACGAAATGAAACGAAACGAAGCCAGGTGCAACGGAGTGTTACATGCTTTCCTGTATTCGCCCTAGGTATCACCTTCCATCTCTCTCCACCTGTCTTCGTCCGTTTCCTATTTGACTTTCGCTTTTTTTTCGATCGTACATGCTCACGCACGTTTAGAAACGCATTCGTCGTGAACTCTCTAGGGAATTGCACCGTGATCCAAGTGATATTCTATTCTGGATCGAATGTGTTCGGTTTGCGTGGCTTAATCGACTTCCGTCGATTGTTTTTCCATCATTATTGCGGGACGTTGGACTTGGAGGAGAGAAATGGAATTGGAATTGGTGAGAGCAAGGTGGTTTCGGTGGATGAATGTTTATGAGATTATTTATGAAGTGGGTTGTTGCTTGGAAATGTTTGGTAGAATTTCTACTTTGATTTCAGCTTGTAAATTATAGCTGACTTGGCAGAGTTTGGCAACAGTGAGATTTGAGGAGGGTCTTCACAGAGATTTTATTTTCTTCGTTGACATAGTATTTGTAATGTATTCGTGTATACTGGTAGATAAATCTTTCTTGCATTCGAAGCTACGTATTCAATTAATTTAAAAAGCTCTTATTCCCTGAGGGAATTATCTACTGAAAGAACGTCCAGTAATTCTCTTTTCAGGAAGATACCTATCTTACTTTATACTATGTATAAAGAATGTATTACTTAACTTCATAACTCTACAAATTTACGTTATACATGCCATAAATTCAGAAAAATCCATCTCATGGAAAAATTATGATAATACATTCTGTTCTTGGCAAAACTATGTAACTTTAAAGTCGCTTGTACACCTTATTCATCATATAAAAAAATACTTGCATTCGTGCAAGTGCCATCGTTCCTAAAACAATATGCGATTACTTTCCTACCGAATTTAATATGAAACGATTCAAATCGATATATCAATTAAAATCAAAATTTACATCACGAAACCACCGAAATGTAGTAGTTTCCATTTACACCGAGCAACATCGTGCATCCAAAAGTTAATCACTCGTCGCCAGGACCTTAGCTACTAAAACACCCCGGTAAATAACGATTCCCTTGCTACTTTCGCCGTCCACTTTCCAATCTCGCCCGCAGAAGCCGAAAACCGAGCGGATCGAGTAAGCGAGTCCTCGACGGAATTGCGTCGTGATCGAATTGACATTCAATCCCGATCGAGAGCGGCGTGCAGAGTTTACACTGGATCTGATCCAGCCGCGGGCTTGGCTGAAGAGGCTTCGTATAAGCGCGCATATATATATATATATATACTGTACAGTAGGAGAAATTGAATGTGACACCGTACATTCTGACAGAAGGTTACAGTGGTTGCCCCACCTGATTCCCCTTTTGACGGTAATATAATCCTTAAACGTTGTAATGTCGACCACCGAGACATTTTATCTAAGTGATTAATATAGAACCAAATTAACACATTGTCGACTGGTAGCTGATTAACGCTAGAACTACCAAGCAAGTCAAAATGATTCGTTCCTAATTTTTTCTGAAAGTTCTCCAGGTTTCTAGAACAGTCATAGAGCGAATACTCTACGTTGATCTTATAAAATACAGATTACTAAATCGATCATCATTACCTCCCCTTGTTTCCTATTTTTCCAAAGTACATTTTCAATATATTGAAATATAATAGATTTTATGTCGGTAGTTCTAGTGTTAATAGACTTTTCGGGCTTTTGGACTTTTCACCTTTAATCAATTGCTGTAGCAATTAAAAAATTGTTATTTATTATTTCGGTTTACTGTGCCAAGGATTCAGTGAGGAGAATTTGTAATTTTCAGATAGATGTCACACTAAAGTGTTAATGTCACTTACAATAAGTGGGGCTTGAGGACAGAGAAATATATTTACCAGTTCATTGTGGAATTTAGTTTTAACAATCCCTGATGATATGTGGAATTAAAATAAAGCAATGACTCGTACACACGCCGAAAGTAAGGCAAATAGTCTTATAAATTCTAGGAAAAGAGGAAAATGAAACGTGGATATTATATTTTTATTCGATGAAAAATGTACAATTCAATGTCAAAAAGATTGCCGCCACAAAGACACGTATGTACGTCCAACTCAGTAAATTGATTAAGATTGTTGGAATTTGTAATTCCTTGCATTAGTATATATGCGTTATTAGTCCTTAAAGAGTTAAATAAGTATTTTAGAAGAAGATTGATAAAAAGTTAGAAAAGGTGATTAATTCAGTAATTTATGTTTTATAAGATGAAGGTAGGATATCTATAGTTCCGTAAATACCTCTGGGGCCTGTCCAGTTCGCTGGATAGGTACAAGTTTGGTGAACCCGGTGTTATCCAAGCTGCACAGATGGAAAATTCACAAAGGGTGCAGAGGGCATTTCCTCAGGGGCCTGTCCAGCTTGCTGCACTGAGCCTTGGGACTTTGCTCTGGATTAAATCTGGGCTACACCGCATTTAAGTCCTAGAGCTTAACTTCTTGCGACCTCCAAACTATTCCGTGGACGCCAGGGGGTGCGTAAACTGAGAAAAAAAGGAATCTGGATTTGGTGTGGATTTTAGTGGCAATTATACATAATAATTGGATTCATCACATTTATTATTTTATTAGTCTTCTTCTCATAAGCCAGGGGTGGCCAACCCAAATGATCGTATGGGCCACTTTGGAAATGCATCATAGCTCTGCGGGCTGCATATAAAATTATATATCCCCATATTAGATTTAGACCCACTACAGGCATTTTTTCAGAGTGAAAAATTGAAATATATAAGTTATTATTATTGTGTGTACTATTATCCTTACATATAAACATAGCTAATATAATAATAATGATTCTGATGATAATCTCGAGTGCGGAAAAATGTCCAAAGCGGGCCGCGGGTTGAACATCCCTGTCATAAACGCAAAGTAATGCAACAACATCTAATAGCGGAACAGTATCTATCCAAATTAAATGGCTTTCATTCTTCATGAGACCCTATGGTGTCATCTTCCTTTTCGTTGAGTGTACAGATCACCTTGCTTCTCCTTGTGCTGGGAAACATGCTGCAACGATTCCATCAATAACGAGACTTCCCTCTGTCACCACCTTTGTATAGTGATCCACCTTGCACCCTCGGTTTCTCGTCTTATCTGTCCGTCCGATGTTTGCTCCTTGCGCTCTGACTTTCTCCATTGTTCAACCGCAGAGTGATGGGAGTGAAAACGCGACGGGCAATAATGGCGATCCTCGAATGTACGGGTTCAACTGTCATGGGGTCTGCGTGGAATGGGGATGACGAGGATGCGTGGGAAGGTTTTGGTGATGGATGGGAAATTTTCAGGGGTGTATCGGTGATTGGAATTTTGGTTGGATCATTGGGTTCGTCCATGGCAGACTATTAATTATTGTTGTTGTATGAAATTATTTATTTCTTTGTGCCGCAAAATGTACATTGCTAAGGTTGTATTTTCGAGGTTCATTATAATGATGAGTTTGTTTTTTATATGTTTGATTTCAAATCACTGAGGTCACAATTACAATTTAATATTAAAAGCTTCAAAATTCTATCGTTGCTATCATTCGTACAGAAAGGAAGTTCAGAAATTTCGGTGATGTATGGAATTAGATGTTTAACTGTTATATATTGCGGTTTAATACGATGGACATCAAATACCAATTTATCGTAGAGGTTGCATAAGAGAATTTAATATATCGCCGTAGGAATTTCGAGTATGGTCGATATTCCGGTACGATTAGTCTGCGTTTAAATGCAGAAATTAATTAAAGTTTGTTGTAAATCATTCGTACAGTCAAGCGACCGTTGACCACGTTGAAACGAAAGAGCGCAAATGAACCTGACGTGGCAATTTCTACCCTCGCGGAATTGGGAAATGCGAGTTGCGAATAACTCTATAAAATTGACGAGCGGAAGATCGATTTCACCCATGTGCCATTTTTTCGCAAATTAAAAGTCCAGCAACCCCAAACAGAACGCGTCCCAATTTAAACAATATTGGAATAAACACCCTTGTTAAATCTTTAACAGGGGAACAACTATGTTCCACGTATCTCCTCAGTAATGTTTATAATCTTCGATCAACCCTTTACACTACGAGTAATTTTTTTTATTTACTACTAGCTATTCCAAGTCTTTTTACACGGTGTGAATACAAAACTGTGGAAAATTAAAAATCTTGCACTGATATTAACCCTTTGCGCACGTTTTTCAATATTGAGAGATAATCATTGATTTAGCGATTCAAAACCGCCTTTCAATTAGAAAGTTAGAATGTGAATGCATAGAAATAATTAATTACTATTTGTGTCATCATATTTCAACGGTTGTATTTCAATTTTTAAACTTTACCCATACGTGCATGCAGCGATAGATTGTAATAACATTTTTTCTCAGACCACATATATGCGTCGCTAGTCCTCAAAGGGTTAACTCGAGATATACGGCTGCTAAATCTGGTACATTTAAATATACGATAGAAGTACCTTACAGAAAGATGGATTATACGGTCAAAAATATAATCAGTTGAGTAATTTGTATATTGTAAGATACACGTGAAATATTTACTGTACTACTACTCTATCAATTTGAGAAGAATTTGTAAAAAAGTAGGAAACTGTCAATTTGACTGCTGCGGTAAAACTAGTGTTAACAAAGTAGCATATACATTTTAAAGTTATACTTTACAATGTAAGAAGATAAAAATGCATGGGATTTGTTAGCTTTTATTACAATATTGCCGCTGTGGCGACAACGGAGTGCAAAAGGGTAAATTGTAGATCACGGTTGCACATTAGTGCAATTGAAAAACTAGTATCTATAATTATAATACATTATTTCTCCCGTACTTCATTCTAATTTTCGTATAAAATTGAAAGACCAATTAATAACGTGATGAAACTTGCACGTTAAATTATACCCGAAGTTACTCGAACTAGTGATAGATTCCCTGAAGAAGGAAGTCTCGTCTTGAACGTAACAGAAAAGGCGCGTTTTCACGTGCAACGAGATCCGTGGGACGACGGCATCCCCATGGAATGAAGTTTTAAGGCAGGACGGTGATTTATCGTGTCCTCGTTTCAGAGGCTTTTGCCGTTGCAACGTGGAAAGAACGACGATTATCGTTGCGCTCGTTGTCACGTTTGTATGAAGGTTCGTGCGGATTAACCTTTAACCCTTTGCATTTGGAATTATTTCAGTTTTTTTTAACTTGTCCGAGTGAAATTAATTTTGAGGAATTCTATATTTTTGATTATTTATTTTTATTTGATGGCAACTGTAATTATAGAACGATGAATATTAGCTGAATATGTAAAATCGTCGAGAATATCCAATGCTGAAAGTATATCGAGAGAAAATGAAGAAGGGTTGAAAACTGTGTTACATGTAGATAAAAATAAAATTACAAAGTGTTTACATGTTGAACGCCATTGGTATTTTGCCAGTTTTATCATTTTTACTGAAGGAATATTTTTATTATTAAAATCACATCTTTACGAAGCAGACACTTTAAAGGCAGAGATAGATATATAATCAGCAGGGCTTTATCTTTTCAGTGGTAATATTTAAATATTAAATGTATTAGGAAATTTGTAAATATTACAGTGTTAAAGTCATATTTAATTTCATTGAGTTGAACGTGTTAATATTGTATATGCAGAGCAGTTCGAAAAGATATTCGTTTCTTTTTAAGTCAATGTAATATTTATTCTCTTGGAATAATTAATAATTATTGGAAAATATCCTACTGTTGATTATTTATTCTTATTTAATAACAGAAATGACCACAAATTTTGATAAATAATTCTGTGAAGATACATTATTGTTGAATTACAAAGCCGAAATTTAATAATTAAAATATAAATTATACCGAAAAGTTGTGTCCAGTGTAGCTGGAGAAAGGTCTGCAAAGGGTTAACCCTTTAAGGCGTAAGCTTAACACTAGATTTACGGAGCCAATTTGGCTCATTCAAAATTCGATTACTATATATGTATACAATATACTAGTTGGTTAATTTTTTTATTTGGAATTATTTTCTTTGCAAAATACTTCATTTTCTTGTATGAGTCAAACTTGCTCACTTCAGAGAAATTAGTATACAATCAACATCCGTAAACCTAGAGTTAAGCTTAGGGCTAGAGCAATTCAATGTTTAATTACTATTTCTTGTTCATTTTAAACACCAAAAATAGTAATTTCTCATTTCATTTTGTAAAAAACCTTTTTTCGTACGAAAATCGTTTAATTTCATTAACGAAAATGAATAATTCTGCAAAATTCCGAAATATTGTAATGCTTAAAGTATTAACATTGTTGCAAATTGCTGGCACATTTCGCCACAAATTACACCGAGTGTTAAAGGTGAGAGAACACGCTTATCTATCGACCTCGAAGAATGACAAACCAAAAAGGATTACCAGACGAGTCTTTCTTCTCTATCTTCCGCATTAATCTGCTCGATTTACTCGAATAAATAATTCAACGTAATCGCCAAGAACGTCGATGAAAATTATCGGAGCGAAACTGAAAATGGCTTTTCTATCGCCGGTAGGAAATAATACCGTTATACCGTGTGCCGTTCATTTTGACATTGCGAAAGAACGGGGAAAACGGTTTAATTGCTTTAGCTATTAAGGGGATTATTTTTGCATTCATTATGAATTTAGCTGCTCGATATTTCGCAACGAGTTGCACGTTCGGGATGTGCTTGAAATTAAGTCTTTCTCCGTTAATCGTTGAACTTTCTGCATTTGTATAATAATTGTTGGTACTTTGCTTGTTCATTAATGAATTATATTTCCGAAATTTCTGATTTTCAAACTGCCGCATTTTCTATATTTGATGCTTCTAGATTAACATAACTTTAAAAACAATTTTGAAGAATTTTCTGCCGCAGGTTCCTCATTGTTATCATATCAAAGCTGGTGTTATGAATAATGAGGTATATTCAAACGAAGATACAGATTAATTTTCAAACATACTAAATTTGTTAGATACCAAATGAACTAATAACTCATGTCATTCCTTCCTTGATATAGAACCGCAAAGACTTAATTACAAACAATCTACAAAAATGTCTCTTAACCTTTTGAGCACTGAGGACGCATTTGTGAAGTCTAATTGCTGTTATGCTCATTTGTATCTCACATTCGCATTCCTTCCAATCACAGTGACCCGCCGAACAAAGATTTACATTTTAAGAAATAAAAAAGATACAAACAGGTAGATGTAAATCTTAAATACATTGAACATGAAAAACTAATACTTAGAAACATAGTATATGTTAAAATATAATCTCCATTTCGGGTCATATAAAACAGCAGGGTTAATAGTTCATGGTCGTATATATTCGAAATTCGAGGTGAAAAATCCAAATGTAACCATTGAAGTATAATTACACAAATATTCATTTATAATTCATATACTTCAACATTCTGACTTTCCAAATATGATTACCAAATAAAAAACTATCTCTCAACATTCACAAATGTCCTCCTCCGCAATTATTTCCCTTCCACAAATTCAGTACAACTCCCCAAAAATATATTCCCTCATCATCCACGTTAAAAGTCAACACACTACAAAACCAACCTACAAAAAAACACCAAAATTACAATTTCCCACAGAAAAATTCATTTACCCCGGTCCCCGCCTAATTCAAGATGCATTTACCAGTCATCATTCCACAAAACCAGCTGTATACCCTTCCACTTTCCCATCAGAAATTTCGAAATTGATTCCACTCAGAAGCGATGGCAGGGGATCGACCCCCCGGCGCCTTTTAAATGGTTAAAACGATACGTTTAAATATTCGTACGCCTAAGCCGGCAATCTATCGGAAGACATTTTCGAGTACTCTCTCCCCGTTTCACGTTGGCCCTGGTGTTGCCTCTACCCTCCTGGATCGTCGCCGTTCCACGTCGATCTTCAGTAGGTGGATCATGATCGAGTCTAGCGAACGAGGGATCAGATGGGCCAGAGAGAGAGTACGGGGTAGGTGGGGTTAATCAGTGCAATCATGAGATTAGCGAGGAAGGGGAGACCGAGGGTAGGCAGGCAGGCACGTAGTGTTTCGTTCGGAGGGTGAAGAGAGAGGGCACAGAGGGTGGTAGAGAGTTGCGAGGTTCGAGACTACGCCTAAGAGGGACGAAGAGGAATCTCTCCCGTTCGTATATCGATTCGATATCCCCAGACCTCGAGAGGTTCGCTTTGATGCATAATCACTTTGGTCTCACGTAGCCAGCTCATCGGAGGAGTTCCAAGTACTCCGTCGCTGGTAGCGGTTCCATTTCAAGCTTTCCTTTTTAAACGTCCAATCGATGTACCGTCCGTTGGTCGCGCCCTCGGAATCTTTCCCGCTACCCTCTTGGCCGCTTTGCTTTTCCCTCGTTGTGTGCAACGGCTATTTTCCGGATGACTTCGAGGATATACCGGTAACTTGCTACTTTTCGATTGATCTTGAGGATTGTAGGCGAAAGTCGAACCTCTTGCTGGTGAACGTGGATGGATAGGAGTTGAGACTTTGGGTATGTGCTGCTCGATGGAAGGAGAAACTAAAATTAGGAGGTACTTTGGGTGTAACGTGCAGAAGTTTATTTTCACTTTCGCGAGAGAAACATGGTTTATCGTGAGGGATGGTTTTCGAAGTCGTGGATGAGAGATGAAGATGTGCTTTGCTGATTCTGTGGAATTAGAAAGGATGAATGTTTTTCATCGCACTGCAAGTAGAGGTGTCGAATAAAGTGATGTTGGAGGGAGAGTTAATGAGATTCTTTATTGAAATGTTGATTTTATGCAAGGCAAACAAATTTTTTCATGCGCTTCAATACAAACGGAAATCTAATTAAAATATTCCATTTCATTATTGTCGGCATTCCTTCTTTATGTTGCTACTTCATTTGGTATGAATATACACGTAGAACCTAGAGCTTTTCGAATTTTAATATAAACGTATCTCACAAATTAAATTTTCCAAATGGAACAGAGATACAAATATGTATCCGCTAGTTAAAAATCTAAAAATTTGATTTCACACTCTCTGTTTGTTATTCATCTTAGTCTTTACAGGCTAATAGATTCAAGGAACTCTTTTCTAACATTCTCCATACTTGCCACGAAGACCGTCTATATACGGTCGAGCAAACGTAAATGACGTATTTTTTTGTATATTTCAATACAAACGGAAATCTAATTAAAATATTGCATTTCATAGTTGTCAAAATTCCTCTTTATATTACTACTTCAATTAATATGATCGTGACACTTAGAATCTACAGCTTTCCGAACTTTAAATTGCCAAGACTATAATAAATATATCTCACAAATAAAATTTTACAGATTAGAGATCCAAATATGCGCCTACTGGTTGAAAAACTAATCAATTGATTTCGCAGTCTATGTTTTTTATTTATCCTACTCTTTACTTTGTACTCTTTACTTTTTTAATACCCTCTACACTTACCACGCAAACTGTATATATACAGTCGCGCAAACGTAAATGACGTATACAAAGAGCGTGTATATACGCTCGACAAAGCTGATGCGCAGGTGTATAAAGGCGCGTATATACGGAGCAAAGTTGCCACTTGCGTATAAAGGCCGTATACATGTATGCTCGAGCAAAGCTGACGCCGTTTTACAAAGGGTGTATATATACGATCGAACGGAAGCTGATGCTCATGTATAGAAGCGTGTATATGCGCTCAAGCGAAGTTGAATTAAATTATTATTGATTTAACAACATATTTTATTTCCAACTAAAACTATATTAATTGATACAATATTTACTTCATTGGTCGTATATATTTCTGCAAATAAAAATTCGTTTCGCATCTCATACTAAATTACTTTCAACTGGGAAAATCTTTTCCACCTGTTTTCCATAAAATTAATATTATTTGGCTATATAATTCTTTGAAGTAATAACTGTAAACCGTAAATTAATCGAAAAATTCATTGGCAATGCCTTATTCGCATGCAATTCGACAGGCAGTGTTTTAAAAATTGTAATAAATTTTACGCAGAGTTTCCAAATATTCGTTCTTTGATTATTGCTATAGCCGTTTTAATTAAGCCATACAGAAAATTCAGCATTTCTAACTTCACATTTAATCATCCACTAATGACGCTAATTATGCCTATTTTAGTTGCGATATGCCACATTATTAATGCATACCATCGTCGAACTTAAACGATGAGAAAACATTAATGCTTTCGATACAACACGAGCGAATGTATAACACGAAATTAATTTCCACATTCCCGGAGAGTTAAATAACGTTAAATTCAGTTCACGAGCCATCTCGCCGAGGCAGTTTGGGCATTTCCGAAATATTACGATTCGTCCGGCGGCAGACGGGCGAAAATAGCCCATGATGTCCTCGAATTACCCTATTATCTCTCCGTGTATCGTGCATTTAATAATTCACGGATGACTTCATACCGATCGACGTCATCGTTGACAAAGCGATACGATCGAGACCGTCATCAACGGACACTCGCGTGCGGATCACTGATGTGCGTGAGCAATCTGCAAACCGATTTATTATTCCCGATCGGACGACAAATCGATAAGTGTACAGGGTAAGTCATCGAAGGTGTCGGTTTACGTTAAAGGGTTCCGAGAGATGATTTTGATCGAAGTCTTTTATTTTTTTTCAATTCCTGAGATAGTAACGAGGTTCTATTTATCTTTATGATGTGTTTTTTCCTTTTATCTGCATTATAACAGTGTAATTAATCTATTAATTATTATTGCTAACGATATTATTAATCTCAAGTATCGAGAAGTTTCAATGTATACTTTTCATTCCGAGTATACCCTTTGTATGTCTCTACAAAAATATTGGCGACTAATTTTATATAGATATTTAACACTAGAACTACGAACCTAGTCAAAATGGTTGGTTCTTCAGTTCTTAGAAAAATTCTGTAAATTTACAGAACAGCCATAGAGTACATACTCTACGCCCATATGATAAGAAAGAAAATTTATCGAATTAATCATCTTATCCCCCCTGTGATACCTTTCGTTGTTAACACTAGATTTACGGACGTTGAATCGAGTATATTTCAATAAATTAAATACGTACTTAGAAAAAAAGGATCAATAGACAAAGAAGATTATCGGTTAAGTCCTTTGTATATTTTCAGTTACATGTGAAATATTTACTGAGAGGCGACTCTATAAATTTCAAAACCGTTTAAAAGAAAACAACAATTTAAAACAATTAGTTTTGATAAATTGGAACCGTCCTTATAAAAGTTTAGCGGCTTCCACTGTTAAATACTCATTTAATTTATTCAAATGTAACACACTTAATGACGGTAGTTTTAGTATAAGATAGTAATTTCCAGTTTCGAATTACCTTCATATAATTTTCATATATCCATTGTTACATTTATTGTGTACTGTAATATAAACACAGGTTTGCGGAGATCGAAAACAAACAAGTTATATATGCCAACAATTTTCTCCCACGCGCCGGAAGTTACAACAAACCTCACCCAACATAAACCAAACCAACCTACAACCTTCGACACGGCATACAATACCATCCAATATTTTCCAACCAAAAAGGTATACCACATCGAATCCAATCGAAATCCAAGACCCATAGCAGCCCCAAACCGGAAGTCCTTCGTGTCAGCCCAGGTGGCCCACGCGTCGCACTAAAAAGCGACTTTCTCCACGACGTATTTCGAGCAAAATTGTTCAGACTGAAAGTTCACGTGGGTGAACGACTCGTCTGACTCACCCTGCGTATATTACAATTTTTCTGAGGGATGATATTTCCTAGGAAAAATCCATAAACCAACCTCAATATTCCTATATGTATCGATGACCGATAGGGTATAGTTCAAAAACGGAAAGATGGCTGAGTGACGTGGCCTCTAGTTGTCAACCGCCTATTCCCGCCATTACGTTTTCGAAATCCACAAGCCCAACTACCTATTCTAAGGATTCAGAAAGAAGTCACTTGATAAGTGCTTAGCTCTGATTTGTCCATTAGGTAAGAGACGTCCTTCGTTCTCACGTACAGTTCGACAACTGAAAGATAGCTAAGGAGCGGCTGGGCTTCCCGTTTTTAAACGCCTGTTCCCTCCTTTTTGTTTTTGAAAACTACGAACCCACTCTGAAAGAAAACGCTCTGTATAATTGTTTTCTTTAGGAGGATGGATTGTGAAATTCCAAAAACGAAATGGCAGAAATAGGAAGTTGAAAATGGGAGGCTCCCCGTTTCTTAGCCATCTTTTAGTTGTCCGACAGTACTTTCGATTCTATTGTGTGACTGGCTGAAGAAGCATTTAACGACGAAATACGAATTTAGTTTTCGGTTGTCATTCGCAGAGTACAAGTTGAAGGGACCATTTGATTAAAATAAGACATTGCGAAAATAATCTTCAGTTCCCTCTATCCCATACTCCACAACGAGTTAGTATTTTTTAACCAGTCATTTGCGTTTGATGACTATTATATATCTGTCATGGAGAAATGACAATATTTCGGGTCATGATGACTATATCCATCATGCGGGAGATCTAGTTACCATTTACTACTTAACCAGTTACCTGTGATTAACGAGTATACTCGTCATCGCTCGATTTTCGTGACACATCTATGTAGGTGCACAATCTCAACAGAAGTCACCACAGTTAACTGGTTAACTGATTAAATCCCCCTAATAAAGTGAGCGGTCATGTCGAGTGTTGAATTTAGGAGACTGGGTTTGAAAAACCCAAAAAGGTAATGGCGGGAATAAGCGTTTGAAAATGAGAGGTTCCGCTTAGCCATCTTTCAGTTGTCGGACTATATACTGGCATCGAGTTCGTAGCGGGTACGCGAGATACAGACACGTGATTAGAGTTCAATTTCCATCGGGTCGTAATCGCACGTCCATAACGATGGCCTTTCCACCATGGAAAATCGGGGTTTATCCATAGAAGTGCAGGAGGTGCAAGCGGCTGGACGAGACTCGGTTGGCTCCATACGGATTAGTTATTTCGGAACGATTTCCTCGGAAGACCTTAATGCCCTGAAGCTCCCGGGCTGGAACGATTAGGCGAATTACCGAACGCGATAAGGACCGTCCGGATAAGGTTTCTGTCTCGAGGCGTTACTAATAGTTCCTGTCGTCTGGTCGCTCGTCGTGTTAAATCCTACCGTGAGGGGTGCCGTTCTCCGTGGGTGCGAACGGAAAGATTCCGATTCGATAATGATGCTGACTTTAAAGGGATAGTTGCATTTATCACGGTCAATGATACGATGGTGATAGCGACAAAGCGGATTCTAAGTTCTTGCAAAGTGTTTCTCGTTAATGGTGAATGCACTTTGAGTATTATCTTAGTTTTGGTAGGAATTATAAGAGGGAGGATGCAATTTGGGTATTTGATAATATATGCATTTAATAATATAGACATGAAATCTTGTGCATATCACTTCTTCATCTTCTCACACTTTTATATCAGTAGAACAAATAAATATAATATAAAAATCTTCCCAAAAATTGGTAAACTGAACTGATAGAGACTTTGAGGGATGGAGGGGTGAAGGTTCGCACTCGCAGTATGTGGATTTGTGTTTAATTACTCCCTAGTAATCACTGAGAAGTTTTAATTGGCTTTTGGGGTTTTAAATAAAATAGTTCGTTTAAAGATACGAATTTAACTATATGTATTTTATTTTACATACAAGAAAAGTAAGGCAGAGCGAGGGTCTAAAAGAATCTGTCAAATATCTAAGGACGCTATCGGTCTTAACACTAGAACTACTAAATAAGTAAAAACGACTTTTTCCCAATTTTTTTTTCAAAAATTCTCCAAGTTTATAGAAGAGTTACAGACCAGATATTCTACGTTGATCTTATAAAACACAGATTACCGAGTCAATCATCTTTTTCACCTCTTAATTTCTCTTTTTCCAAAGTACTCATTTAATATTGGACTTTTATATCAACTGATTTTTATACTGGAGTTGTAACAGATTTAACGGCAGTAGTTGTAGTGTTAATATAAACAGGTTAGTTGAAACTGCACATCTTCATCCTCTTAAGCATTCCAAGAAGAAATATTATCGTTGATTTTTCCATCTATATATAGTATATTCATTAACACGTTCCATGCAACGTGTACCATTTATGGTACACGCAGATATATTTATTTAATGCGCTGAAAACATATGTTGTATGACAAATTTAATTTTGTAAAATATATTTCCACTAAAAGAATGAGACATTATACGAAATGGAGTATAGAATATTGTTTATTTGTTATGTATACAATAATTATTAATTATATGTGATGGATGACTTGTTTAAAGCAAAAGATGCATAAAAATGACTTGTTCGGGCAATCGCTTATTTATTCCATTTTAAACTTTTGCGTAAAGGGCTACTACATGCTGCCATTTTTACTAATCAAAAATTTTCGAACTGACTGACTTTTTATCGTTGAACTTATCGCAGCGCCACGCGTACCCTAAATGGTACACGATGTGATAATCACTGTAAACAAGTTAATTACTTACAAATTGATGATACAATGACATATTATGTGATAACATATCAATTTTTATTCAAAACAACAAATCACCTGGAGATCCTGTCGCACAAAAACGGCTTGTCACGGAATGTGTTAAACATAAAACTAACAGTCTTTCCTACGTTTTATTATAGACTCAATATTTCATTATCCACCTAAAACTCCAAGTCCTCGGTAAAAAAAAAACACTTAAAATTTAAAAAATACGAAACAAAGAAATAAACAAAACTACAATTTTCCTAACATGCAAATAATTAATATGAAATAAGATTCCGTACAACTCTAAAAATCTGTCTGCACCAAATGTATTTTAATGTTTGATTAAAAACTGTTCTCTGAATGTTCGAATACAATCGTATCAATTATCCCGTGAAAATGAATTCCCCTATTTCGCGGGTGGCAAGACCTTTTATCTGTCTAGCATCACTTCGATATTCGTATTTCATTAAGAAAAAGAGATTCGGCCCGGAGAGACGGCCCGTTAAATTGCGCGACTCAGTCCACCATGGTATATCTCGGGTTTTAAAATTACATTCCCTTATCTTCCGACACACTTGGAGAATGTTGCAAGTTTTATCCTTCATTACGTGACTCCGAAAGGATGCATAAAAAATTCACGGGCCGTGCCCGAAGGTACCGGGGCTTGGGCCGTTTCTAGTAGAACGCCTGCGGTAGACCAGGACAGACATAGAAAGACCGGGAATTAATTCTCTCTTCCTCGTCGTCTATTTCTCTTTTCCCGGTCTGCTCGCTACCGTTCGTAGTCGTTAGAATTTTATACTCTCCTTCGGGACATTTACGAGTTAATCGCCCGTAATTCCTCCAAAATGACGCTTTAACATTTGGCAGAATTTAATACGACTGCCGTTTAGAAATTTACCGTGGATTTTAAACCAACCGAGTCAAGGTTCCGCTTGACGCATTCCGTAATCTGTGCCTCGTGAGGGCGTTTTCCGATTTTCAGGATAAATTGACAGTAAATTTTTGATAATCTCTACACGCTTATTCGTTGTCCACTGCCAGACGTTTTCTGTCGAATTGAGAATGAATTAGTTACTAATTTATTTTCTTTTATGTGTATTATTACTTTGTACGTAAAAAATATTTTTTTTTAGACACTTAATTGATGAGAAATACTACTTTTGGAACCCTTTGAGAAAAGACTTGCTATTTTACGTTCTCCTGTGATCAAAAAATCCTATTCTTCCCGAAAGTTTCCTTCCGAATTGTGCAACTACGGCTAAAATATAATCGTACTGCAAAAAACTTCAACGCCATTGTGCCTTTAACCCTTTAGCCTACAATAACTTGTGGCACTCGTGATAAGGTAAATAAGTAGGATAGGAAATTTTCAAGTTTGGTAAAACTTGTAAAGTTCTAAATATCAATGAGACGCGGTACGATTAAATTATTTCTATAATATTAATTATAATGTTCATTTATACGATATAACAAGAATCACTGTTTGATTTTTATTTTACCCATTTAATATTGAATCATTGTGGAGACAGTCAATAAGAAGTTGTACGACAAAGGGTTAAAGTCTCAATTAACCCCTTGCAACCTTCAACTCCTAAGAATTAAATAGCTAAAATAAAAATTGATCTACGATTGTTACATGTTATTGTAGACTAACCGCTTAGCATACGATTTGTTTTGTCATTGCCTCCGCTATAGTTCAGATTTTAATTACTAAAAAAAAAAGAATTGATCAGTGATTCTTGATATACCGTATAATTTAACGTAATATTAATGTTAGAAAAATAATATTATCCTGTCGCATTTCATTAATATTTCGAATTTAATAGGTTTTCGAAAACTTGAAAATTTTCTATCTCATTTACCTCATGGCGAGTGTCACTCGTCAATGTATGGCAAGGGGCTAATGGGTTAATCGTAAGAAGAATTATTTTTGTTAAACCAAAATTTTATCCCGAGCACTTCTACAGGGCGCATCCTCTTTTTCCACGATTTCCATCGTATTCGGCAGAAGCGTGTATCGATTGCGGCATATCCGTTTCCCCTCGTTCTTTTTGCGTCTCCTGTCGTACAGGCGGCTTTGTTCGCAAGGTAAAATACTAACGTTGACGTAAATGCAAGGCAGCGCGTTGGGTTTCACCATATCGGAGCAGCCGGGTGCCGTTACGCGCTCTCCGAGCACCGCTTTCACGATCTCGAACCTTTATTGTCGAGTTTCGGAGAAGAAGACGACATTCATGCCGCTGATGCAGGATAATTAGCTCAGGTATAAATGTCACGAGCGCCTATCGTCGACGCGGGAGCCAGAGGCTTCTCCTGCTTCATGGGACTTTAATGAGCATCTCGTAAATATTCTGTCGCGAGGCGAAAAGAACAGTGGAGAACGATGCGTTAATGCCCGTATTTTGTGGTGTTTCAATTATTCGAGAATTGACGAGAAATTTTAGGACTCAGAAATTAATAAAATTCATTTCCAGATAGATATTGTAACTCTTTGGATGATAGGGTAGAGTCCAGTCCGACAATTAAATGATGGAGACCTTCTCGTGGAACTTCGAATTTTCAAACGTCTATACCTACCATTTCGTTTGTAGAATCCCAAAACTCGGTCTTCTAAAGCAAAATAATGTGTAGAGTGTTCACTTTAGGAGACTGAGTTTGGGGATTTCAAATTCTGAATGGCGGGAATAGACGGTTGAAAACGAGACCGGTTTTAAGGGATTTTAATGAGACCGACTCCGGTTTTAAGGGGTTTTAATGAGCCGAGATGAATGCGTTAATGCGCGAATTTTGTGGTGTTTCGATTATTCGAGAATTGATGAGAAATTTTAGGACTCATAGAAATTAATAAATTTCTTTCCCAGATAGGTATTGTAATTCTTTGGATGATAGCGTAGAGTACAGTCCAACAACTGAAAGATGGCCAGGGAGCGGCGGTACGTCTCATTTTGAACTGCTTATTTATGCCATTTCGTTTTTGGAATTTCCAAAACAAGGCTTCTAAAGTGAACACTCTACATAGTTAGTTACTTTAGATTTAGTTTGAGGATTCCGAATTCGAAATGACGGGAACAGGCTGTTGATAACGAGAAGCCTCGCCGCTACGTTGCCATCTTTCAGTTTTCGGATCGTAGATATAGGAGCGATTGGCTCTTCTGGTTTTAACGGACTTTAATGAGCCGAGATGGCTCTATTAATGCGCGTACTTTGTGTTATTTTGATTATTCGAGAGTTAACGGGAAATTTTAGGAGTCAGAAATGGTTAACTTTGCTGTTCATGATAAATATCGCAATTCTAATGTAATTAACACTTAAACTATCAGCGATTGATCCAATATACGAAGACAGACGCAATATATTTCTTAAAGACAAAAAAAAACTAAAGGATATATCGTGATCGCCACGTTTCTCGACATTTCTATCCGGTCAATTTCAACTTCTCCACAGTTTCATTTATTCCATGAAACAGCGAATTCAATGCGGCAAATTTCACCATTACACGGCCGTCTTCAGCAGCGTAGATTAAAGACGAAGGTAGAGAAACACCGTTGTTACACCAGATGGAAGAGTTAAATATGGAAATAGTAGCAACAATGGCCATTCTTATCGTACTGAATCAACTCGCGCGAAATGCTAATACCTGCTAGCATGACGTCAAACGAATCTTCCGGCATGATTGCTCTATTTGTACTCCTCTGATTCCGACAGACGTTCCTCATTTCACGGAATTCGTTTAACGGCGAGAAACGGTACGAGTTTCCCTCTTTCCCGCGATACGTCGATTTTAATATGCAAATCCGTGCGATCGCAAACGATATCAGGCCCTCGCCGGTCGCCGAAAAATTCAATATCGACTTTCTCCATTCCGGAAATTTTCATTCGTCCATCTTACGGCCATATCTCGTTTTACGTTCTTCTTTTCCCGTTGAAAATGGTAAAACCTCCCCTCCGCATTTCACTCCACGCCGAAAGGAGATACATTCTGGCTGATACGTGAAAATTTCATCCAACAATTTTTCCATCTCGAATGCATTTCCACGAGGACATCCTCTTCGTTTAACGTCGATCTTACTTCGTATTATTCTCGCCTTTCGTCTCTCTTTCCTTCCATATATAAGTACATATCTTTCTCTCTTTCTCTCCACCTCCACAATCCACTCGAACGTTGAGATGCACGATGCGCAACCATTTCAACATGCTCGCATTTGTTGGTCTCGGTATTCCGCGGAACATATAACGTTCCATGCGTCCTGAAACGCTTTCGACCAGGAGAAGAACAACAACAACAACACCGTCCACGAAAGACAAGCCAGTCGTCGCGACGACGTCGACGTTCTAGCGGTTAGATCCGCGGGAACGACGAGGATGGCGCCGGTTTCACCGATGTAATGGTCACGACTGTCATGAGACGTCGTTGCACCCTGAAACGACGCTGCGTCGCCGTTTCTCTCGTGTGTCAGAGTAGTGAGCAACCCTCCCGGTGCACCATCGGGTATGGTAGTTGCAAAATGGAAGAGAGAAAGAAAGATAACGAGTAGAAAGAGATGGCTTTATTAGTTTGAAAGAAGAAGAAAGCGCGTAGCTCTTATACAGGAAGTAAGTAGAGAGTGAAGAGAGAAGTAGAGAGAGATAGAATTTTATTAGTTTGAAAGAAAAAGAGAAAGTCGGTGACTTTACTAGAGAAATAGAGAGAAGAAGTGCTTTATTCACTCGAAAAAAAACGCGTAGCTTTATTAAAGAGAGAAGAGAAGAGGAGAGAGCAAAAAAGGAGAGAGAAAGAACTTTATTAGTGTGAAAGAAAAAGAGTAGGTACATTTTACATAGAGAAAGAGGGAAAAGAATGATGAAGGAGGAGAAGAGAGACGGAGTTCGAGAGGGGTGGCGAACATTTCGCGAAACCACCCTCCACCCCTTTCCGTTCCCCGTTCCATGCCATTGGCTGCGTGCAAAGTGATTAAAAACATGGGAACGAGCAACTCTCGCACTCACACCCTCTGTTTCCTCTCTTTCGCCCGCCCACCTACGCCGCTCTATCGGCCTTCCTGCGCTCCAACCCCTGTTTTCGGACCGACCGGGATGGCCACCGCAAATGCCCGAGGGATTTGCCGCTCTCTCGGAGTATTTTATCCCTCCGGAGACAGAGACGCGGGAACGGAGGGCAGAGATAGAACCGGGGCTTGGATATTTGAGTTTTCCATGCCGGGGCTGAAGGATTTTTCTCCGTTCAGTCACGAATTTCCGGGACCGATCTTCCGGCGGTGCCGGTGAATTCTCCTCGGAGATATTTAATGCTTCAATAGGTCTACACGATTTTCATGTTTCAATGTGTATTTTTTTCGAAATCCGTGTAGCAGGGGAGGAAATTGAAATTTGCATTACTTGGGTCTGATGGTTTTGTGTTTTAAATGAACTGGAAAAGGAGTTTTTTTTGTAGTTTGAAGGATGACTTGATGGATAGGAAGAGATACTTGGATAGAGTGAAAGTCTTTGATAAATGAAGGAAATTTGTGGACTAATTTTGATATGAATTTTGCAAAGTTCTGTTGTTTAGTGTATTCGATGAAGAACAATTATAAAACAGAATTAAGTTACTGTCATTACATTATATTTAAAAGGAAACAATGGCAATTGTCTTTGCTGAAATATTATTTAATGGACCATTGGTCGAAAATAAATAGTTATTGTGGGTTGAAAATTGAATCGAGTTATTTCATGAAATAAAAGCGTAAGATCTATGTTACATCCTGAAGGAGGTTGTAAAGCATTTAACCAGTTAACTGTGGCGAGTTCTTTTGAGAGTGCGTACCTATTTACGTGGGTCACGAAAATCGAGAGATGAGCATAAATCTATCTCAAATTATTCATACTTTTTAATTATTCGTATTATTTCGGCAAGGCCTCAAAATATTCCAAACATCTTGAAATTTATGCTTATATTTTTGTTTTTGTAAAAAGTGCAATTTAAATAACCAATGGTCACTATGTTTTACGCATGACGAGTATAGTCATCAATCACAGCTAACTGGTTAAAGATGAACTATCACAAACCTGTTTTTCACTTGACATTTTTGTAATAAAATTTCCTAAAATACTTTGAAAATAGCTTTATCAATCTCATCAGTCATTAATGTTAAGGTGATATGTTGGAATATTTTTCTATTAACGGCATAACTGTCTAGAAATTAAGTTATACAGACAACTTGTGAAATTTGTACAATTAAAACGCTCCTACTTGGACTAACAAATTAACAATGCTGTAAAATCACCTCACGGAAGTGACTGGTAACCCATATTCAAACTAATGCCGAGTTAAAACCGCACGAACCATTTCGTAATCAACAAAGTGTTAATTGATGCAAGCAGCGATGAAGATGAAAATTCATTTAACGCTGAAGATCACGGTATTAGGTGTCGGACAATATGAAAATTGCATATTAAATGGAAGCAGTATAATCAAATCAAAGTGCACATTCGTAAATTTCTACTTCCATGGGAGTATTAATAACGTATCCCTCGTGAATATTAAAGGGATTTTCTAGGCGCTTAAATGGCGTCTATGTGGTGTTTAATAATCGGTTTTATAACTCCACATAAATCCTGAAATTATTACTCCAATTTCACTGCTTTCGTCCTTTCTATACGATAGTGTTCGACCAAAAAGTGTTCTCGTCCTATGGGAATACGGGAACACATGTTCTACAAGAAAATTCAATCCTCTTTCTGTACTTGGGATAATTTTCTTATATCGATCTAATTTCCAGCTTGAAATTTAATTATCACATAGTTTATATTTAATTTAAATATTCTTTATTATTCGTAATAATTTCTAACTTGAAGTAAAGACGAATATGGAAGGATAGAACATTTTGAAAATTAATTTCTTTCGTGGGGAAATAATCGCCGTACCAGAAAATAAATAAATTACTTTTAATTTGAAGCACAGATGAAATGCTAGAAAATCTTCATATTAATTTCTATGAGGAAAAATTAGTTGCCACATTGGAGAATAATTAATGAAATTATGAGTGATATGCTATTTTTATTGTATTAAAATTTTAAGCGGTTTGTTATAGGATTCTGCAAGGAAAATGGGAAAAAAAGAGTAGAGTCATGTATAACTTGTTGATCGAATTCGTTCATTTTTCCGGCTCATTGAAGATGTTTCGCAGCTATCGAGTATTAATTCCGAGACTTTTTACGGACCTCGAATACAATTACAATGCTACAAACGTGATTCGACTGAAATGCAGGATTGATCGTTATTGATACTGACTTCATTATCATATACTTATTCGACAGATGCTTCGTTATTATCGTAAGCTATTCCTAAGTTGTAATTCATGCTGCAATTCATTTTGATGATCAAGTAATTCGTTGGATAAGGTGTCTTTGGTAATATAATTAATTTTAATACGAATTTGTACTTTAAAATAGAGATTGTAGGTTGTTTAAAATGTCAATAGACTTAAAATTAAAAATTAGAAAGCTTACAAGTTGCAATAATCTATTATGCAAATCATAAATATTATTTAGCCTGTCTTTAGAAGAGAACTACATGAATTTGATTAAAAATTAATAAAGCCTAAGATAGGTATGAACTAATTTATTGAAAAGAAACAATTGTATAATAACTATCGATACGTCAAAATACGTAAAACGTTTAATGTCAAATTTAATGTTGTTTCATTATTAAACAATGTTTAAATATGTTTAATGTTTAATTTAATATTTACTCAAGTTCTATATCAATTTTACAATTTTGTTGCTTTCGCAAGCACGTATCAGATACATTTTCCTATTCATTTTTTCCAAACCTTCTAAAAGACCATATTTCTATCCTTATAAGCAAGTAACATATTGAAAAACAATTTTTAAATTTCAACAACTCTGATCCCTTAATTTTCTTTACCTCATTTCTTCAGAAATCATTTGTATCGGTCACTTTACTGCGTTACGTTGCGGAAAATAGTTGTACAAAGATAGTTAATAATTACCTGTATTACTCTGGGTCGTATACAAATACTTCAATGTTAAATTGCAAAAAACAGTAAGTTTTCTTTATCTTGACGCCACGTAAGTCTTTCTTGCCCACTTATATTTTTACACCTACAAACTTTTTCTTGCTCGTAAAAAGAGGGAGTCGTAAAAGTAAAATGTATCGATTCCCGGTACAACTGTCGGTTTTTATTCTCTAACCAGCAATCGAAAACAATCTAATCAATGCCATGATATGCAAAACCATTCTCAGTGTCCATTGCAATCAGCCCCGATGACCGAGTCTCTCGGAAACGATTTAAATACGAACGAAGGCGGATGAAAGTTCATTTAAGAGTACGAGTCTTTCGGACATAGGAATAAAAAATGAAATGTCAATGCTTGTACAAATATACAAGTCTTTTTTCAATCCATCTGAAAGTAGTATTTTACCAAAACATATTGCAAAAGAACTATTTTCGAGCAAGTTCTAAAATAATGGACATAAAAGATAAATGTTTTAGACAATTTTTCTTCCACTTGAACTTCATCGACTTCTTTAAAAAATTCATTTATAAATTAACCCTTTTACCAAATAGGAAATAACTTTAAATAAAAACACTTTAGCCCTCTATAGTTCAAATTTTTGTAGTGTCTGAAGATCAGTTGGAAGGCATCACAATTAAACAATTATGAAAATACTTGTAAGGAATTTAAAAAATTTAATTGTAAGGAATTTCACGATTTTGAAGAAGTAAATTTTAATATTTGGCAATGTTAAAAACATAACTTTGAAAAATGGAAGCTTAGTTGTGCCTTGTGTTACCCCAAAGTTACAAGGATTCATAGAGGATTAAGTTTGGCTTACAGTAACGCCCTAACATTAAAAGCATTTATCTTCCTTTGGTTCTCACGTCAGAACTGAGTCAGTTAACTTTTTTATACCGACCGCCCCCTTTTCCAATATTTGCTGATAAGGAAATGTTCTTACTCTCCATCGATTCTGCAATAACTTAACCAATTGCATCACAAGCGCATATGTATGCACTTTCTCCGATCACTATCATTGAATCGAATTTATTTTAACTAATTTTAATAACCTAAATTACTTATAAGTACAACATTCGTCGATCAAAGAGCAGTATCACTTTTTGAAATACTGCCATACTTATTGTTAGATTTAATATAGAGAAAGTTAAGCCTAAAAATACATTTTTGATTGTGTCATCTAATGCAAATGGATCAATTTAGCGCAATTGCAATGTATTCATAACTTCAAAGTGAAAATTTAGTACATACAGTTAAAGTTATCTTTTTAAAGGATAATAAACTCGACCCGTGTGATGGCCGTTGGCCAAAAAAGGAAAATAGCTTTGACAAAATCCTTAATACTCTTCATAAAAGCATGAATTGCCCACAACTGGGCAACCACGTTGATTACCCCTGCTTTACAACGACATTCCCTCCCCAAAGTATAAAATGACCATTAAACAAAGCACGGAATAAAACGAACATCACTTACAACATACAAACAAGTATCACCATTTACTAACATGAATTTCCCACAAACAACATCCATAAATTACACTTACAACCACAAATACAATAATCCACGTGCATAACAGCCACCGTAATCTTCCTCGACGCACATCCCGCGTCATCGTTTCAAATCCACTAAAATACCACGCACACGTTGCATCTTTTCCAACCGTTTAAATTCACTCGTACGCAAGAACTTTCGCATCCTATTCGTCCCGACCTGTCTTTTTCACTCGGAACTTTCGAGAATTACTCGTCGTAGCCGTGACAGACGAATAGGATAGCATCTAGGTGAAAAGTTCGAGCGCCGGGGACTTCAGTTTGCAGGTAGACATCTCACGAAGAGAATCTATTCTATCTGTCGATCGTTCTGGCGAACCGTAGTACTGATTGCCCACGGGAATGCCATTGCGATTCAGCAGATGAGGACACGGTAGAAAAGTTTCTCTTTTCCATCGATACGCTCTATGCATTGTTTATAATGTGTCTGCGTTCACGAAATGACGTGTAATATGTACTTTTAACGTGAACAACAGTAGCGGATCAATTGTTCACAGTGTTATACCGGTTTCGTGCAAATCTTTTCACGCCTTGGCTCTAATGAGCGAGCGCTCCTTCGTTAAAATAATTCTGGATGGAATTGTGCAGCCGTCTTTTCATGCTGCCGGCACGGTGTCTTTCGTATTTGTAACGATGCCGATGAAATTAGATATGCACCGGAATTTTTCCTGTGTATTTCCGTACGGATCGTCGGTAGATTCTGTGCTGAGGGAATTCTTGCAGTTTTTCGGCCTCTTTTTTTGCGAAAGATCTATTCATATTCTCTGGGATGTGTGTTTAATTTTTGTAGCAACAGATTTGAATGTTTTTTGTTTCCTTTGTAGGGGATGATAGGAAGTGGAAGAAGGAAGGGATATGGTTTTTAATCCATTACTTTCTATGATCTGCGTTTGGGGATTTATTCATTTTCTAAGTCTTTTAGCATTTCATTTAAATATTTGACGTGCTTCTGAGATTAAATGTGTTTAAAACAGTGTGTTTTAGTTGTACTTTTAACCAGCAATGTTCGTGAATTATTTTTAGTTTTTACACTGTGATAATACTTCTTCCAGAACCTATGAAATCGAAACAAATTTCACAGGGAAAGGTTAAATTTGGAAAAGTGTAGTTTTTGAAGGTATGACTATGGGACTCTGGAATTATGTATATTTCTGAGAATTGTCCGGAAATATTATCCCTTTTATATTATTTTCCTTATAATAATCGCGATTTGTTTTCTCGTTGGAAAATTAAAGAAAAATAGTACATTTGTATTTGTAATTTGTACTGAAATTGAGCAATAGATTCAATTGTATGCTATGTTTACTAGAAATGTTAGTACTTTGTTTTACAGATTTTTATAGACTTCAATAGACATCTAGTTATAATTTCTTATTCCCCCAGTCAAAAATTTCGTACTGTTCATACTATTCATATAAAAGTAATCAAATTGATCATCATAGTCTGCATCACTAATCAGAAATGATCAAACACCATAGCATCGAGCCTGTGAATCTCGCTTACTTTATTTACCGAGTTTCATCTTCAGCAATTCTACCTGCATGAAAATCCTTGTCCAATTAATCGAAAGACATTTGTAATTCGTAGACTGCAAGTGCACGATATCAATTTCAACGTGACCATACGTTTCTGCAACCATAGAAACGATATCTCGCAAATTATCCTGGCTCGGTATCGGTGGTTTAATCTGTAATCAATTTTCCGCAGCGGATGAGTTGCGGCAAAACGATATTTTATTTTCGACGCGAAATATTTCCAACCGGAATATGGGAAAAATAAAATGTCACATTCGATGTGTACGTATATATACGGTTCTACAAGTATATACACGTCGGTGTAATTATATATACCTCCGTATACTTGTGTGGTCGAGAAGTAAGAATCCACCTTTATGCCTAGAGCCCTGTCTCGACCACATGTGGGCCGTTCGTTCCTTTTTCGTAGCGTTATACCACCGTGTAGAAAACGGATAATCTTTCCTCCTTCCCTTCGTTGCCTTGTGAGCTTTGAGCATGTACTCCTGTTACGGGAAAGAATAATATTACCTTCTTATAATGGAATATTCGAAACAAAGCCGAAAGTACAGCTCTCCCACTCTGCGGCTTCTCCTTGAGGATACTTCTTTAATTCTTTCATGGATTTTGCCGATTGGACTATCGTTGTTTAACGTTTCAATAGATTTCCTGAATGGAGAATTCATGATATTAAACTGAAATTGAGATTGGAATATGTGATATTAATTTTAGGTTCGGTAATATGACTGGATTGTTGTAAACAGTTTATAGGAATGTGATGTTTGATTTGTTTACACTCTGTAAGTGTGTGGGATTTTACTGTGCTTTTGAGAAAAATTTTTGAAAATTGTAGCTTTCAACTTGTTTTCAATTGGAATATTTGATATTATTGTAATTTGAAGTGGAATAATATGACTGGATTGTTGTAAATAGTTTATAGAAACGTGATGTTTGATTTGTTTACTGTCTGTATGTGTTATATGGGATTTTACAGTGCTTTTGAGAAAAATTGTTGAAAATTGTAGCTGTCAACTTGTTTTAAATTGGAATACTTGATATTATTGTAATTTGAGGTGCAATTATAGGACTAGATTGTTTTAAATAGTTTATAGGAATGTGGCGTTTGATTTGTTTACTGTCTGTAAGAATTCTGTGGGATTTTACAGTGCTTTTAAGGCAAAAACGCATTAAAAATTGCAGCCTTCGATTTGTTTTCGATTGTAATCTTCAAAATGTTATATTTTTATTTCAAATTAATTATTATTATGCGTGGGTGTCGATGGATTTTAATGTACTTTGCCTGGAATTTATAAAAAGACTTTTCATTCTTACGTAGAACTGTGACTCATGTGGGCAAAAATTGCGGTGATAATCGTTCCCTTGCAAATAATATTCCATTGTGAAATTTCGATTAAAATGTCTACACGCCTGTCCCTCAATTCGTGGTTCTCCGGCATTCGAGTTGCATCATTTCAAATTGATCATTTCCAATCTATCGGTCGCTTAATTAAATTTGATTTGTTATAATGTTCTACTGCTAAAAATGATTAGTTTTTACACATTTCCCATGTGAAGAACAACCTATATAGACATTTCAACAGTCTCATCCTCCATGTGTCACTGAAATGTCAGATTCCTAATTTTTTTTATTTTTTATTTTTTTGAAATTTTTTAATCCACAGGGAAAATAGGGTTATCTGGAAATTCCAAAAATCATTAAACTTTCTCTACAAATAGTGTAATCCATATATGGTACACCTCTGATTTTTATTCCTGGCATAATTTAGTTTTGGGTCAGGGTTCATCCCTGGAAAAAAATGAAAAATTTTTTACAATGAAATATTTCAAAATTGGTTTCGAACTCTATCACCTACAAACTTGAATAATTTTTTAAATATTAGTAAAACATATGTTTCGTTCTTCAGAGCAGTACAAAAATAATTATACATCACCAATTAATTAGTTAGCACCTATTATCATTGCCCATAAAATAATCAAAATTCAACATAACCAGAAACTACAAAAATCACAACAGGCATCTACTAGTCCAAAGTTCCATAATCTTTTAACTTTCAAACTTCTACCAATTACAATTTTGCATAATTCAAAAACTTTCCTGATAAGAATTTTTCTTAATTCATAACAATGCAGATGAATCAATCGTCTAAAGACCACATTAAAAAGAAAAATAGAACATTCAATTTCAAAATCATCTAAAATTTAAGATATCACATAATCAAAATAATTTTTAAAATTTGAGTAAAACATATGTTTCATT
Source organism: Cerceris rybyensis (assembly GCA_910591515.1). Lineage (NCBI taxonomy): Eukaryota > Metazoa > Arthropoda > Insecta > Hymenoptera > Crabronidae > Cerceris > Cerceris rybyensis. Next base: position 15,415,809 of record OU342795.1, read on the forward strand.
CTTCACAGCAATACAAAGATAATTATACATCACCTATTAATTAGTTAGCAAATATTACCATTCCCCATAAAATAATCAAAATTCAATATAACAAGAAATTACAAAAATCACAACAGGTATCTACTAGCCCAAAGATTAATAATCTTTTAACTTTCAAACTTCTACGAATTACAATTTTACATAATTCAAAAACTTTCCTGATAAGAATTTTTCATAATTCATTACAATGCAGATGAATCAATCGTCTAAAGACCACATTAAAAAGAAAAATAGAACATTCAATTTCAAAATCATCTAAAATTTAAGATATCACATAATCAAAATAATTTTTAAAATTTGAGTAAAACATATGTTTCATTCTTCAGAGCAATACAAAGATAATTATACATCACCTATTAATTAGTTAGCAAATATTATCATTCCCCATAAAATAATCAAAATTCAATATAACAAGAAATTACAAAAATCACAACAGGTATCTACTAGCCCAAAGTTTAATAATCTTTTAACTTTCAAACTTCTACGAATTACAATTTTACATAATTCAAAAACTTTCCTGATAAGAATTTTTCATAATTCATTACAATGCAGATGAATCAATCGTCTGCAGACCGCAGTAAAAAAATAGAACATTCAATTTCAAAATTATCTAAAAGTTTAAGAAAATACATAATCAAAAGGAAGCACAGGGCGTCGTTTTCATCGATTAGGTTTATCGTCATTCCTTGGGAAGTTTCCTCCCAAGCTCTCACGAAACCGCGCTCGTCGGCTGTCCATCCTCTCTCGTAGTATCGTTTTACACAAGCGCGCTGAGAAAGGAAGAAGGCAGGAAAGGCTGGCGCCCCTCGTGGGATTTCAAAATGCTGAAATAGTTTCACCTTACCGGTTTCCTAACTTCAGCTTTTGCTTTTTCTCCCAACGTATCTCGGATATGTCAGCCGAGGTCCACCCGCGCCTCATTTTCTCTCTTTTCTTTTATTCCCCGGTGGCAGAACTTCGAGACGATTGGGACATTGTGCGGTGGAATAATAACGCGGCATTCGTGACGTTGAACTCTCTCTCGAATCGAGCTTTTTTTTTGTACTACCGTCAAGTTTCGCGTACCTTTCGTCGAGTATTCGACGTTAATTAATCACACGTATATTGCAGTTTTGTACGTTTCTGTGGAGCTGATTGTCGTATGCGTATCTGATTTAATTGCTGGAGTATTTTTGCGTAGGTGGTGAAGTTTTAGATGAGTTTCGAATTGTCCAGGGATTCGAGGTAACTGTGATTATTGTCGCTTGGTTAATTCCTTGTTGGAAATGAAAGTTCTGCTTTATTAAACGAGCAGTTTAGAGATGTGCTTTTAATTAGAGTTGTTTTTATACATTTTACAGAATTAATACAAATGCGTGGAGGACTAGTCCTTTTGTTGTTGATGTTTTTTCTGGTTGACATAAAGCTACATTAACAGTAGAACTACCGAAGGGGAAATCTATCATATTTTAATATATTAAACAAGTACTTTGAAGAAAAAAAATGTGATTTATATTTTTTCACATGGATTTAGAACATTTATTCTATCACTCTTCTGCAAACTTGGAGAATTTTTTGAAAAAATTATATAGCAATCAGTTTGACTGATGTGGTAGTTTAGTACTAAATTTATAAAGTACGTGTACATTTTGCTTATGCTGTTTATCAGGTTTTGAGTTGGAGTAAACTTGCTCTAAAACCTTAAGGGTTGTTACGAAGGATTTACAATGCATATGTGTTTAATAGACAGCTCAATAAATATCATTTTACATAGAAACACAAGATGAACGGTATAAATAATTCTGTCAGTATCCAACAAGCCAAGTTTGCAGCGCATGATAATGCTCGGCAAATTCGCTCATTGGCTTTAACATATTCATATATAAATATGTGTGTACATGAAAAGCTAGAATAATTAATTTCATGGTACAAAGGTTATGAAGTTCATGGCTTTCAGCCCTAATTATGTGCTTTATTGTCATTTTGGAAAAGTCCTATGCTATGACATATCCTATTCTTTTCTAATCTGTCAAAGGAACATAAAGACTAGACTTAGGAAATCGCCTGTTAACCAATCCCTTTCGTAGATTTGTCTAACATTGTTAACATTTCTAATCATATGATATTAAAATCTTTCTATGCAGATAATATATCTTCAAAGCCTAAATTCTTTCTAAAATCGTCACTCCATGCAAAATTAATTTTATGATATTGCGTGTTATCGAATATTTGTGTCTATTAAATCAGTTAATTGCGAAATTTAGTTTTAAAGATCTCTCAAGATTTACGGAAATAAAATCATCACAATGACCTCTGCGAGGGTCGAACGTAGAGCAGATGTTCTTATTACAAATTTTACGAAAAGAGGAATGCAAAAAATGAAAAATGAAATGTTTATTCGAAAAGTTTACAGTTTAATGTTAAAAAGGCTACCGCAATAGAGCTTTGGGTTGACGTGTATACACGCCAAACGTAGTTACACCCTCTATGGACCTCAGTAACTCTGAACTAACACAAAACACATCTAAACTTCTATTCTTCAAAGACAATTTGTAAGTTTACTAAACAGTATAATTTATCTCGTGAAAATCGTGAAATTCTTTACAATTCAATGTTTAAAAATTAGGTTTAATCCATTATTTAAGTATGTATTTTTATCATTTTCTAATTGTGCTAGCGTGGAACAGATCTTCAGATACCACAAAAAATTCAGACTATAGAACATTAACTGTTTAACAGTATAATAAAAAATATTACAAAACACTTGTACTAAGAAATCAAAGCATTTACAAAATTCCAAAATCAAAACAAAATTTCATAGAAAACCCGAGTCGAAATATTGAACCTATTTTCATGGTATTTACTCCTATTTGAACCTAATATGATACTTTTCAATACTAAAACTCCTAATTTAAACCTGTAACTCCTTCTCGGTAACATGATACTCCTATTTTTGTACTTTTAATTCCTAAATATTGGATAGTAAAAGGTTCAAATGAGGTTTAATATTTCGACTCAAGAATCAACACAAGCAGAACGTAATATTAGGACAAACGTGTAACCGCGAAGGGTTGATCGCAAATTCTCCTCCAAGAAACCAGGAGCTCTCGGCTTCACCTTTGAATGGGTTTTAAATCACCGGCATTCCGACATACACTGTTACACGAAAAAATGTCGGACCCCGTGAAATTCAAACCCGAATCTCCTAACGTGGGAGCACGAAAGCCCGTTGGCTTGATCGCCCTTCGATCTTTTCTCTCTTCACCATGTTGCGATCACACGGAGCGTGAAATTTCTCGACAAACATCTGACAAAACAGGCACGCCCGGTCTCGTGTGATTATCATGTGCCTCGTTCGTTGCACCAGACTTTTGCCATTTTTATTTGAAGCTGAAAGCAATGAGTAAACTTTAACAGCGCATCGCATGACTCACCAAGTCTGCTATCATTTCACAGATAACTCGTATTAACGATGCGATATCCTCCCTAATGTGTTTGGCGAATGCGTTTAAGTCTAATTTCATATGGAGATAAGAAAATGTAGAAAAAGACGTAGACGAGCCACCACGAATATTTTCGACGTGTTTCATTGAACCGCGGGCACGTAAGTGCTTTTATTCTAATCCCATTTTAACAGTTACTCATGGAATGAATGATTCACTCGTTATCGTCTTGAAAATATCACCTCGCGTGGAATATTCCACGATCCTTTGTGTTGTTAGATTCTGAACGACGAATATTGTTTTTGATGGGTAGAGGGAAGACAGAATTTTTTTGATCGTATTTCTCGTTAGAGATCATTGAATTGCTTGATAACGCAAGGATTGCGAAAATAGTTAGTGTATAAGTTTTATTGTTTGAAGCTTTCGTTTTAGGAAACGTAGAAATAGTGGTGATTGAGAAAAATAGTTGAATTTTATCTTCTGAAAAGTGAGGATGTATAAAAATACAAATTTTAAAATAACAGATTTCCTAACGCTGTCTCAGCTATAACTGTCCACCCGAGTCGAAAATTTCAGCCCAAAATCGTCCTAAATTACCACATAACTTAGGATATTTAGGCTGAATATGGAAAAATATGTTACATATAAAGAATGCAAATTTTAATTCCACAATCTCCCTAAACTTGTTCCTTTTTTGCCAGTTTTGCCTAGTTTAGGATTAATTTAGGCTTCATACAGCCCAAAATAATCCTCAGCGTTCTTATTTAGAAAATTAATCTAACAATAAGCCAAATATTAAGCCATACATGCTTTAATGAGGAGTTTTAGAATTGGATTGAAATTGGAGTGATTTTAGGAGATTTAGAATTTATATGGAATATAATGATAATTTAATTCCTACTTGCTCCTGAAAGCCCTATTTTTAGAATATGAGTCGACAGACTTGGAACTTCTGAAATATTTTTAGGGGATGTCAGATTAAATTGGAATAAAAATTTTGCCTGATCAGTCCATATAACTCCTAAAAATCATATTTACAGGACTTTGAGGCGCGTAGAAACACTAGTTGAGGATTTTGAGGTTCAAAATGGTATACATAATTAAGCGGCAAATGAGAAATCAAAAGAATCTAGGATTTGAAGTTTCTTTTTAGGCGGAACTTTCCGACTCGGGCACCGATGCATTCGTAGAATCGTGATATTCGCAGTATATCTTACAACATGAAATTCAATTACAATAATCACTCGAGCGTACGGTGAAGTCTTATAAAATTTCTAATCACTTAACAACTTCATCGAATCAATAAAACTACTAATATGGTACCACTCTATCTCGTCAAAACCGGCAATCCAACTTCCAGCGCTACTTCAGCTATAACTGTCACTCGATACAAAACCCTTCATCTGTAGGCGCTGTAACTTTCACGATATTTTTAGTATATCTCAAAACCTACAATTTAATTGCTACAATTGCACAGACTTACTGTGAAGTCTTATAAACTTTCTAACCAGTTACGAACTTTATCGAATCAATAAATAAACCAACAAAGTGCTGCTTCATTTCGTCACAGTCAACACTCCAACTTTTAATGAAACTTCAGCAGCAACTGACCATCGATACAAGACTTTCCATCCATAGACTCTGAAACTTAATTGCAACAATCACACACAGAGTCACTGTAAAGACTTACCAATTTTGTAACCAATTAAGAACTTTATCGAATCGATGAAACGATCAACATGGTACCATTCCATTTCATCAAAGTCAGCACTCTAAATTCGAATACAATTTCAGCTATAACTGTCCATTAATGCAAGACCCTCCACCGATAGACTCAGAAACTTAATTGCAACAGTAACACACAGTCACTGTAGAGACTTAAAAATTTGTTAACCAATTAAGAACTTCATCGAATCAATAAAACGATCAATATAGTGCCACTCTATTTCATCAAAGTTAGCACTCTAAATTCGAATACAACTTCAGCTATAACTGTCCACCAAAACAAGTTCTTCCATCCATAAACTCTGCAACGCTCATAATACCTTCAGTACATCTCAAAACCTGCAATTTAATTACAACAATCACACACGTCACTGTGAAATCTCACAAACGTTTTACCACTTAACAACTGTTGAAGTGCACGTCTCATTCGATTGGTCTCGAATGTTGACGTGTTGGCGTGGGACTAATTAAAATGCCGCAACCTGATTATTTTATGTCTCCCGAATTAGCTGCTACGATTGTTGATCTTAGATGCAATTTATTTACACTTAACAACGATTTAAATATAACAACACAATAACACTAATTTGTCTCTTGGTCGAGATGTATGATACACGAGAAGTTAAAATTTCCTCACTCGAGGATGATATTGTAAAGTGATTGTTAGAAAAAACAGTTCGTGTTCGTTTTGCAGTTAAAAGAGTTCTAATGTGTTTGATTGCCAAAACAGTTCTTATTCGTTTGATGGTAATTGCAGTTCTGATTCCGTTCTATCCGCCAAAGTCCGAGTCGCCCTCCAACCGGCCCCCTCCTCCTCACTGGTATCGGTGAGAAGGGGTGGTGTGCAAATTAGTAAATTTTCCGATTGGAGGATTCGGTATTTCTTAGAATACGATTTTCTGATTGGCAGGTAGAACGGAAGTGACGTCAGTCACTGTGTTCGAATTTTGTGATTGGCTGGTCACTGTAGGCGGCAAGATTCCAAGAACCGGTGGTTCGGTTCCAAGAAAGTGTGCGAACATTGAATTTAATTAGTATTTTCAGTCGCCTATGACTTGAGTCATAAACCAGATGACCAACTTTGAAACATCTGGTAGCCAGATGGGCCTGCCGATTTCTGTATTTTCGGTAATCTTGCCGAACAGTGACCAGCCAGGTCGCGCTTAACGATACGCGAGGCCACCGATTTCTTAGGCGTATCGTTTATTGCTGTTGCGCTGTCACGCGTCAACAACAACTTCATCGAACCGATAAAACGACTAACATATTGTTACTCCATCCCTTTAGAGCCAACACACCAGCTTCTAATACTACATTCATTACAATCTTCCACCAACACATGTTTATACGAAGAAAGACAGTTTAAAAAAGATCTCACCATATTCAAACCAAATTCTGTATTTCTATCGAGAAATTCGAAGCTGATGCCGTTTTCAACGAAATGTATAGAACCCTTGGGGTGCGAGTAGCGTTTTTGTAGATAAATATTCTCCACAGTCTGGTGCACCTGCCATGAAATTCGCAAGAATGCTTTCTACCATGCGCTTAGACCCTTTTCGAAATTACGGAAGAATGCTCGTAGCGATATGGTAATTTCGAGAGGCATTTCACCGGAGGACATTAGGATGTCTGACGGTGGCGCACATGCATCCCTTAAGGTGCGTCCTCATCGGCGGCGACGTTCTCCCTGTCTCACTGATCATTAACCTCGGTAATATGACGCTGATATCTCTCGCGACGTGAAACGGGGATGAAGTAACAATGTGACGGGAAGTTAGGGTAAATGCAGCATTATGGGGAAACGTACTACGTGATTTTCACAAGATGTATCACCGTGTTACGATAGCTGTGGTCGTGTTCGACCCAACTTCCTTTTATTCTGAAAATTTATTTGGTAATTTAGAATTTTGGGACTTCGTCATTGAAGTTTTACGGTTCTTCTAGACCGTAGGGTGTAATTAGTTTTTTTAATTTTTAGGGGAAATTATGAAAGGGGTGTAAAAGTACGAAGTTTGAGAAATTGAGCTTATCTCTTATTTCATACTAGATACTAGAGTTAAAAAACGCTGTAAAGAGAAAATGAAGCTTTAGAATCTGATTGTAGGCAGTGTTGAGATTTTTTTACAGCCAGACATTTTTTTTATTTTTATTTTTGTACGTATACTAATTAAAACTTGGAATACACTTCCTTTTATTACATTCAAATCCATTGCCCTCCAATAACGAATGATACTTATAGCACAGTAAATTGAATAGAAAGTTTTGAAAACTACCAAAAACAAAGAAACTGAAAATATTAACGAAATAAGCAACAATCTAATTATTTCTATGCTATTAAAACTACATTTACGGCCACTAAATCTGACATATTTAATTATACGAAACAACTATTACGAAAAATGACGGATCAAATGATAAAAAATACGATCAGTTAAGTAAATTGTATATTATAAGATAAAACAAAAATTTGAAAAAAGTACTTACCCGTTAATTTGACGGCTGCCGTGGATCTAATGTTAATATTACAGTAAGTTATAGGTACTGTGTATCCGGAATCAAAAAAGAAATTTTAATTCAAAGTTATTTGTACTAATTACAATCACAAGGGAAACCATAGGGCAATGAACTAAAACACAATATGCACTTGTTTGAACAAATCGATTTAAAGCCGAAGACATCCTCCTTGAATCCCTAACAAACAGATTCTCATACATCCTCCATTACTCAAAACCACTCTGAACATCATCAGGAAAAAAATTCCTTGTATTTCAATCTTCATTAACAAGAATCCACGCGAGTGCAACTGCTTATCGTTCGCTCGAATACTCTACAAACGACTCGTATCGAGGTCGTCCGATAAAATTCAAACGAGCTCACGTCCCTTCGTGTAATCTCACCGTTAAGTCGCGTGCACAAATACGCGTTAATTATCGCTCAGCGACATCAGAAGATCTTCGAATTCCGCAAAAATTCAAGAACACCGTTTTACATCGTGACCACCTTTTTTCCTCCCCGTAAAACCATGCTGCATTTAGAATGCGATGCATAACTGGCGAAACGGATGAATTCTTACACGATTTACGATCTCCTTGAAAAATAATGCAAGCTCTCGAGGTCGTGGATGCATTTTCTTAGTGTCTGAAATATCTTTTGACATAGATTGTCGAGCACGTGTAATGTAGAGGAAGTTATAGTGCAATCCTTCGTCTCGAGTTCTATTTCTCCACCGTGAAATCTTCCTCCCTTATTTATCACTTTCGTGCGTTTTTAACATTCAACGTTTCTGCGGCCGTTATAACGTATCAGTTTCGCGGAATCGACTTCAATTTTGCCTCTCCCGTTTCCGGGAAAGAAGTAATTAATATGCGAGAACGGGAATACTCGTGAATGGTGTATCTCTTTCGTAGGGTGGAATGAAAATTGGTAAATTAATACGTCCGTACACTTTGCAGGCATCGTACAGTTGGAGTTTCAGTGGGATTTTTTAGCAGAATTGGTTAAAATTGAAATTGTTATTTTTTAGTGATTTTTAACTCGTTGAACGACATCGTTATTTGGCTAGTTTCATCGTTTCTACTAAAATGAATCTTTTTCTATTGAATTCATGTCTTTGTGAAGCAGAAACATTAAAGATGCAGATAAAACGAGAAATAAAATTCTACAGACCTTTCTTTTTTAAACTCCAATATTTAAATATTCAATATATCCGAAAAATTCATAATTATTGCTTCATTGAATTTAATAGTGCCGGTCACCAGTGACCCCCATGACATTCAACGTGTTAACACTAAAACTACCAAGTACGTAAGTGAAAATGACTGGTTCTTTATTTTTTCTAAAAATTTTCCAAATTGATAGGAAAACCATAGAGGAGATATTCTATATACATTTTATAAAATATTAATTACTTCATTAACCATTTTTTCCACCTTTTAATTCCTCTTTCTCTAAAGTATTTATTTAATGTATATAAATATATTAAATTGAACGCCGGTAGTTCTAGTATTAAGTATTGCAAAAGATGAGGGAGGTTGAAGTTTATTAAGAGTTATTTATTAATAATTATTACATTTTCAAAGTGGTTGAAATAACCGGTTCACAATTTTCTTTTTAAATTCTCCAATTATTAAAAGGAATCATGAAAGTAAATATTGTACTTCATTTTTATATTGTACAATCTAAATTACTTAATTGATTACTTTTTTTCCGTCTGACTTCTCGCCTTCCAAAGTACTTATAAAATATATTTAAATATAGTAAATATACCGTACAAGAGTTTTATAAAAGTTTCACAGAGAGTATTTGAGTGAATAGGGCGAATAAAAACGACGATAGTGTATTCCTATGAGACGTTGCGAAGTCAGACAATCGGATAAATAATTTGTAATTCGTGTTGACGTTTATGTGATATCGGAGAAATGTCGGCGAATCAATCTAAATGACGTTAATAACACTGAACTTCAATACCTATTTGACTCCAGAAAACGATACTAATTTATAGCTATCGACATAAAATCGATCGTGTCGGTGACTGCAATCATTTATAAGCGTGAGTCATATTTAATTGATGTAGAATTTTCAATCTCTGACGAAAAATACCGATAAGAAATATATTGGTCATTGCATCATTCTAAACCGTGATATCATGACTATCAATGACGATACTAATAATAGTAATGCAGGCTACAGTTCATTTCATAGTTACATAGTTACAAAAAAATACATTTAATATCAATGTTATTTCTCTATTTCAAATTAAATGTGAAATTTCATTTGAAAAACATCATCGATGAAGTCTAGTGAAACTAACAGTTCTCAACTACCAATGGCAATTCCAGTGGTTAAAATACAACTTTGAATTAATATACCAATTGTAAACCTTAAAAAACATGTTTCATGGTATCGATATTATTTTATTTTTCGTTAGCCAACGTTAAGTTTCATTTCCAGAATGCCATCAATGGTATCGTTCGACAACCTCAAGAAGTCTCCTGAGCGGCGGAGCTTTTCGCTAAATACCGCCTATTCGCACCGTTTTTTTAATTTAATCCACCCTGCTCAGCCTCCTGAAGGAGGCACTTGACAAAGTCGTAACATTGAAAAACCTTTATGACGCCTGGCGAATCAGATCCTGCCGAAACAGGCCTACCTCCGAGGGGACTTCTTGAGGTTGTCGCGTTATACCAGTGGTACCATTTTTCAGCTACCACTGTCAATTTTACTGGAATTAATATAGTTTTCAGTCCCTTTAATTGATGTAAAACTTGAAAGAAATCTTTTATGGTATCGATATCAATTTTTCCTCAACATCACATATTAATTTGCAAATTTCATTGAAAAATTTCATCAGTGGTACTATTTTTCAGCTACCACCGTCAATTTTACTGGTACCAATATAGTTTTCGGTCTCTGTAATTGACGCAGAATTAGAAAAATAAGTTTCGCGATATCGACATCAATTTTTTCTCATAATCAAACATTAAGATCCACTTACAAAATTTCATTCGCGGTACTAGTGATACAATTCTTATTTCCCATCGATAATTCCAATAGTATTAATACAATTATGTAAGACGCAGAAAGGGCAGACGCGATACTATGTATAAAAATTCTCTTATTATTTATCCTAACAAAGATCGACGCGACAAACATACGTGTGGTTGTACGGTTTGTAGACTTCTCCGTCGACATCGGAGTTATATATATTGTCGGTGTTCCTTCGTCCAGGGTATCCTTTGGTCCTCTTTCTTGAAGGGGGGTGCGAGGGTTGTTCTTCCTCCCTCGTCGAAGGACGTGCCCTTGACGTTTGCCAAATGTGTGAATGCCCGGCGCGATACCTCACTGACACAGAGTCTTACAATTATCAGTCCATTTCGCAGTACAGAATTCCATAAACATACTCCATGGTATAAAAATCAATCTCCTCATTCGTAAATACCAGCGACGATATCAATGACACACGCGTGACACCAATCTTTAACAAAGAAGGTAGCACAAAGTAAACGTGTATGTTCTTTCCCATACATGTCGGAAACTTGCCATAATGTCGTAGGCACGCGTTCAAACGTGCAACACCATGGATCGTATTACTGGAACACGAGTATTTTAAGTACGCACGAGATATCCCTATCGCAAGCTTGCCTCGCAAGTGAAAGGACAAGGGTGAAAGCGCATCGTAGCCATTGAGAGTTTCGTTTCACGTGGAAAACGGTCTTTCAAGCTAATATTCCAAGGCACAATGAAGCTAAAGATATAATTGAACGGACGATTAACAGTCGCTATTAAAAGTTTTAATCAACGCTGTCTGATTAACGACGACATTTTTCAATTGTCCAGACAGCGGCTATTAAATCTTAATGTACTTTCAATATGTAATCATTGATCGTCCATTGTAGTAATGTTCTCATTGGGAAAAATTTGTCAGCGTTTTAATTTGGGAGGAAAGTGATGGATATTTTCATAATTTAAAGGTAACGTGTGCTAATGGCATATGTTAATGTCCAGTGAATTTTTAATTGGTGAAAAAATCGTAGCGTTTTGATAATAAAGACGACGTGTGATTTACTCAGTTTGTCGATTTAATTTCTCTGTACTTATATTAAATATCTTAAGCACTTGTTTAAGATTTTTAAATGACAACACATGACAACATTTTGATAATGAGACATCTTGCAACTTATCCAATTTTCTAACTTAATTTCTTTGATTTTTGGCACAAATATCTGAAGCATTGTTTAAGACTTTAATACTAAAATTACCAAACCAGTCAAAATAACTGGTACACAATTTTTTTTTCCAAAAATTGCCCAAGGTTAGAAGAATCTTAGAAGAGTCTTAGAAGAGATATTCTACGTCCATCTTAAAAAGCATAAAGTACCGAATCGATCATCTATTCCACCTCATATTTGTCCTTTCTTCTAAATTCTTACAATTAGTTAACACGATGAACGCCACCGGAATTTCGCTAGATTCGTCATTTCCATCGAAGTAAAACTTTTTCTATTAAAATCACATCTTTATAAAGCAAAAACTTTAAAAACACTGATAAATAGACATTCAGCAGACCTTGGTCTTTCTAACGCAAATATTTAAATATTCAATATGTTAGAAAATTCATAAATATAAAATTTCATGAAATTTAATAGCGCCCGTCATCGGGGACCCCCATGACAGTAAACATGTTAATGTTTTTCAATATAATAGATTTAATACCAGTAATTCTACTATTAAACAGCAAAATGTAGTATCATTTTGAAAGTGAAGACAACTTTAACTATCTTAGACTTCTAGTTGAAGTAGTTTTGTTTTTCATTAATTGGTATTATTATTAACATCATTCGTCGAATTATGTGTTCAAGACCACGCAGAGTTTTTCGGCAAGTACGAACACCATCCTTATCAGGTATACTTCATGCTCCCATAATAGACAGTAAAAGTAGCGTTACGAGTAATAAGTCGTAGCGAAACTGAAAACGATAAATGTCGTTCGGCTCTGAAACGCGATAAAAGATGGCCGTAAAAGTTGCTCGTTCCTGGAGACGGTAAAGAAAAGTCAACCGGAAGTGTCGAGAAAGTCCATGGAAGCCGCGGTGTGTCGGTCATGGTGCACGACAGTCGCGGAAACGCATATTTCCGCGAATGGTGGGTTTATATCTCTATGGCTAAAATCGTGAAAACTTGGCGCCTCTTAAAGATAAGGATTAAAGAGAATTTTATCAAAAGTGACGATTTCTTTTTGAAAAAAGGTATACTAGATTTCTTTCACTTTTGTTAGAAATTTAGAAAGTCTCTTTTGCAGAGTGGGACTCGATAATTGTTTCGTCAAGATTCTATTGCGGTTAAATTGAAAGTATTGGTGCATCAAATTGTCGGAATTGCATAAACGCTATATCAGAGACACGGTTTAACGAAATGTTCTCGATGTCGGGTTGCTAAATTGGATTTGGTATTGAATCGACTCTTTGTCAGAATGAAGAATACTTGCAGATTATATCTATTCATTGTTTTAGATGTTTTTAATGTATGGAATTAATTTGAATTAACGTGTTGTTTATTGAATTATACATTTACGTTTTGTTTTTTTTTTACCTTTTTCTAATTGGTTTTTTTAACTCTTTATGGCTGGAGTATACTTTTTACCGAGATATTTAAGTCAGATAACTTTTAATGAAAATAATTTCAAGTTTAAGTTTCAATAATTATTTTGCACATTTTTTCAACTGTTGCAAGATATCCCACTTTAATAAAATTATCAAGGATAAAATAAGATACTGACCGTTGACGCTACCACCATATTTATTTCAAATAGCTGACAGTATGTTTAAAAAATTATTTCAATTGTAAAGAGTTAAGACATTGATATTTTACATAATAAACAGGAATTATTTACAAAGTCATATAGTTTTTAAAGAATGTCATAAAATTTTCCATTTGGTGGCTGTTACTAAAATTTATTTCTATATGCTACGCTGAAAGTACGTTCTTTCAGATGTGGACAGGAGAAAAAATATCGTCGGAATTTAATTTATTTTCCTTGGCTACAACGTATGGAATTTCGTTATTTCAAATGAAACGAATACTCGTGCAGCGCTGCGTTTACAAGCATTCGCTGTATATTTAGAGAAATTAACTACCATTTCAAATTAAACTTAATATTAATACGTACCACATACTCGTTGCAATGTGCTTTTCCATGAATTACCATTAAGAGCCTTCTAAGCACATGGAATCGTTACCTATTTCACTGAAATACACACCGTTCCATAAGTATCACTTGTTAAACAATTATATTAATTAATAATTTAAAACGAGTTTCAAAGACACTTTATAAAAAAAAACAAATCCTGAGATTTTATTAACATATGAATGATACTTATTTTTTACATCACTGATCCGCTCATTAAAAACTATCCTAAAAAACGATATGAAACATTAATTGTAGGAAAGAAATAATCAATAATACATGACTACGTAACAAATGCAAATACCATAAGAATAATTTCCACACATTCATTAACAATAGGTTTACGGATGCGAAATCTGTTACATTGCGATATATTAAATAAAGACTTTGAAAACAGAAGGATCAGGTGGCAACGATGATAATTTGTTAAGTAATCTCTGTATTATAAAATTCATGTGAAATATCTACTGTACTGCCTTTTTCTGAATTTGACCAATATTTATAAAAAAAAGTTAGAACCCGTGAATTTGACAGCTTTGGTAAATCTAGTGTTAAAATCCTAGCCGTGGCTGATTAAACACTTCCACTTTTATCTATCATCAACCCCTTTTTCTATGGTGTCCGTAATGTCGCAGCATCAAGTTTTCACGGGAAGAATCGTAGATGGGTGCAAATAAGAGAAGGAGACTCCCATAAGCCGCAGGACGCGAATTTCCTTTGAAAAGCGCAGAGTTCCGACAATATCGCAGATTACTCGGTCTCCTTCAACTTTCTCTCTCGTTCTCTTCCCCTTTCTCCCTCTCTCTTGCATCGACTCCTTCAATGCATACCCTTCGTTCTCCTCGTTTTTTAACCTTTTCATCTGCTTCCGCGAGAGTGCATCTCACCGCCCTGTGTAGTATTGCAATCGGAATAAATGACTGCCGGTGGCTCTTTGTTGTCCGCACTCGTAGGGTTTCTTCGCAAAGATTACGAGATTTACGTTTCGCGCGGATTATTCCGTGTTTAGAGTTCACACCGTGAACAAAGTCGCGCCCCTGTAAATGCTGCGCTTCTTGGCAAGCTTCTGTTCGCTTCTGTCACTTTGGTGATTCTACCGGTGAAAATAATTATCCAGGTGTAATAACCGCTTGTGATGAACTTTTAACGAATTTGACGTATGACTTTTTTACGTTGAAATTGCAAGATTGACTTTTGTGAGTCGTTTTGAAAGACCTTTTAGTAGGGTTTTATGTGAGCGGAACCATTCATTTTCAATTGCTTGTTTCTGCAATTTTCACTTTTGGAATTCCTAAAACAAGTCTCCTAAAGTAGACACCCCAAATTGTTATTTACTTTAGGAGACTGAATTTGGAGATTCCAAAACGAAATGATGGAAATAAACGGTCGAAAACGAGAGGTCGCGCGCTGCCTTGCCATCTTTCAGTTATCGGACAGTAGATATAAGAGCGATTAGCTTCTCCGGCGTGAAGGGACTTTAATGAGTGGCAATGGATGCGTTAATTCCCCAAAACTAGCCTCTTACAGTAAACAGCAATGTGAAGTATACACTTTAGGAGACTGCGTTTGGAGATTCCAAAAACTAAATGGCGAAAATAAACGATTGAAAACTAAAGGCTTCACCGTCTACTATCCAAGTTAGAGTTGCCGGACTACACCTCGCGATTCATTAACCGTCGTGAGAGGCTAAAATTCGCGTTTAGTATATCACAAATGCTTTCTATTCGCACAGAGCCCTGTTTTTACCTATCTGCTAGAGTAGTAGGCTGTCTAGGATCGATCGGTCGTATAAACTTGGCTGACGCGATGAACAAAACCTAATGGCTTCGGTGTTGACGTAGGTAACGACGTTTAATGGATCGTGCCGAGCTTTGCAATGAAAACAACTGTGCAATAAAAGCGACAAGGAGGGCGAAGAAGAGCGAAAGAGAATGTGTGTGTGTGCATGAAAGAGAGAGAGAGAGAGAGAGAGAGAGAGAGAGAGAGAGAGAGAGAAGGGGAGATATGATGAGAAGAGCGTAAAGGCAAAGGAGGAAAGAGAGAGGAACAAAGCACAGTAAATGGAATTGCCATTGCTATAACAACGCGACCGGCATCGTGCATACCTCCCCAGTTCTCTGCGCTACTTAACGAGCTCTTTAAATAAAACTTCACAATAAGCCCATTGTTACTTGAACGCCCTTCGAATCTGTTTGACGAGAAGAATGTTAGATGGGTGCTTCGTTAAGTCTTGCTCGCTTCGGTTGTGTACTACTTATCGGCCATTTCCGTTGAATTTCTTATTTTAATCTGTTTCGAGCTCGAAAGAGGATTTAGAATTCGTTGGAGGGGAGAAGGTCGATGGTAATGTCGTACGTTGAAGTTGTAAGTGTGATTAATTATCTAATGAGAATAATGTTTCGTAATGTCAAATGTTGGACTCATAATTGGTGGGTGTGAGGAAAATGATGGTCACTTTTGTAACATTTACACTTCATATTAAGTGTATCAGTAATTGTAGAAGAGCACTACGTTGAAGATTAAAAATTTTGTTTTGCCATCTATTTTTTGTCGCAAAGGAAATTAAAATATGATAAAAGAACTCTAGCAAACGAGATAAAAAATGGAGCCATTGAATAGCATTGATAATTATTACATCACACAAATCTATTATACCAACAGTATCAAAACTTCTAAGTAGGAAACAAACGACTTAAACTACTTTCCTAATTATCAGCACAACCGCCTTCTCTAATTACACTTTCTCAAAATCGCCCCTCAAAATTTCTCCGGTACTATTAAAACTCAGGAAACCGACTTCGTAAAATTAGCAAAAAGAAAGAAACGAATATCTATGATCTTTCCATCCTTTCCCATTAATTCACGTACGATTCTCCAACCGGCTGAAATATTTATCGAGCGAGCTGTTCGATGTAATTAATCCAGGCTAATTAACGATAAAACAGAGTGCAGCGAGAAAGGGAAATATTGGCGTGTATTCGCGAGCACGCACCTGGGTGCGTGATCCCGCGTGCCGGAGGTTTTAATCACCGTGAACGAGCACCCCGTAGTCCCGTCGAGGCCGGTCCCGCTTATGGGGGATGGTGGTGATGGTGCCGCTGGAAAACCTGGAGAAGAGGACGCGGTATGCCGCGCTACCAGGAGAACGGGGTAGGGTAGAACGAGCACCACCATTTTCGTAATTACGCGAGAACGATGTACGGATATTAATCGAAAACGCGGCAGGGTGAAGGGGTTGGGTGTGATCGCGGCTCTGATGCGCTTTCGTACGCAGACACCCCCCTGATGGTGTGGATATTTTGCAAGAGGCGGACAGAGAGTCTGAGAAGTGGCGAGAAGGTTGAAGAGAGGAAATTGAGAAATAGAGGAACAAGGGATGACGGCAGAAGATAGACGGTTAGTATGAGAAATAGAAAGGAAGGGAAAGAGATGAGGAAGAAGAGAAATTGAAAGGGGTAAGGAAAAGGAGAGAAAAGTTGCCTTGGAAATGGTGAGCAGGTAAGAGGGAGGAAGAAGGGATGATGACAGGAGATAGACAAATAGTATCAGAAATACATAGGAAGAGAAAGATATTGGGAAGGAGAGAAAAATTGCAATGGGTAAGAAAAGAGAGAGAAAGTTTGGGTAAGGAAAAAACAGAGGAAGACAGATGCCTTGGAAATTGTGAGCAGGTTAGAGAGAAAAATGTGTGATAATCCGAGACATAAATAGAAAACTAAAGAAACATAGAAAAACTGAAAAATTGAAATGTGTAAAGCGAAGAAGTAGTAAGGATCAAGCAAAAGCGGCACAGGGAGAAAGCTAAGCTCAAGGTAGTGAACTGGTAGAGGAGGCAGAGGAATTGAACTTAACTGAAAGTAAAGAACATGTACTAGCAGGAAAAAAGGAGAAAGTGTAACCTCAGCAACTCGCAAAAAGCAAAGGAACCTTAGAAAGAGAAAAAATGCAAGAATCGAGAAAGACGAAGATCAAGACTGAAAGTCAGGAACCCAACCCAAAAATACGCACAAGCACAAAAAATTTAGAAGGAGAGAAAATTTAGAGGGAGAGAAACCACAAAGTGGGGCGCTTAAGAATAAAAAAGATAAGGAACGCAGCAAAATTTGAAGGGTTTAACAAAAAGAAAGAGAAAAGAGTAAGAGAGAGGTATCGATATTTCGGAGATCATCGATGTGGGAGCAAAACTGCATCGACATTGTACGTGCATAAACGATCCCGCGGAGGGCTCTACAAGTGTTATCGACACGCTAAATAATTGGCGCGCACTGTCAGCCACCAACGTGGGTCCGGCAAACGATGGACCTAATTTCGTGTAACAAAAGAATCGATTGCCGCCGCGTACGATGCCGTCGAAATCGATAGCCCGTCAAGTGTGGTTCGATCTACCCCGCCATTCGGAAGTTATGCTTCTGCTTTTTCCTACCGAGTTTTCGGTTATGTCTCCTCCGTTCCATTCGAACTTCCTTCGCGTTACGAACTCTTCAGATAGACGGCTTTTTCTTCTTTTTTTTTCCACCTCTCTCACTCTTCCTTCTTCTTCCTTTTTATGACCGACGATTGGAAAGTTTCGGGGAGATTTTGAAAAGGAAACGTTTATCTCTGCTCGGGAGTAAGGAATCGGTCTTCGTGATCGGAGTGCTCGATAGCAAGATAGACGCATGGGGTTTGAGAATTTCGAGGAAGTTTGCCTTTCATTTGCTCCACCCTTTTGGGAAAGATGTTTGTCTTCGAGTTCATTTTAATTTGATGATGAGATTTAGTAGAAACCGGGAAGGAATGATTGTCTTGGTTCGCTTTGTTAATTCATTCTTTGGATGAAAACGTGAAAATTTCTATTGTGCAGATGTTAAATCCTTGCCTTACGAATTCTATTTTTAGTGCACGTGTAATAACTTTAAGTTAATTCCTGAAATCAAATTTTCTTTGTGATATTTTATATAATTGAACGCAATATTAATTTTATAGAAACAGTTAGATCGTCTCGTGACAGATTATTATTCTCAGTTTAATAGTTTTTGGAAAACTTCAAAATTTTCCGTGTCATTTACACCGTCACGTGTGTTGCACGTTATTGCAAGGGAAGGGGTTAAGAAATCTGTTGACACTGAAGAATTTGAAATTAGGATGAAATCACATTGAAAATAATTGAATACAAAATATTATAGATATAATCAAATGCATGTCTTTTGCAAATTTTTAAATCAGTGGAAGATTTCACAATAGACTTTTAATCATTTCTCTGAGTTGTGTCAGACCATTTTTCTTTTGATAACCCATTCCACTTTTGAAAGGTACGAACGGAAGAACTATTCCAGATAAAAGATATGAAGTTATAAGAAAAATTTCATTGCAGTAGTTTTGCTGTTGTAAAAATATTTCTATTATATACGAGGTAAGGGAATAAATATCGATAGCGTAGTGGTAACAGATTCCGTTGCATTTAAATGCATAGCTTTTCTGAGTTATCGGTAGCCCATTCGAAGTCGATGACAGAAGAAGTTAAGCTTCTATGAATCAACTTTCCTCTCTCGTTTAACATTAAATCACGCTTGTAGTAATCCACTGATAAATGTTGTATAAATCAGCAGTTAATTCCTATTTAATTAACTTATTACTAGCCTGTTAAATTGTGCTAATATAATAATAAAATGTCATAGTATCCTAAGTACAGGATGTTTCCAAAGTAGTTATTATGGCTTTTGGTGCGTTATTCTACATCCTTGAATCGACGGAGATTTGCGAAAAAAAACATCGCAAAATTTTCGAAAGGACAGAAATTTTTTTTCTTGATCCCCTAGCCGAAAGTACACTTTTCCCTCCGGGAACAACGGCTTTTGCAGTCAACTCAAACTAACGTGTGCTCTGATTAGCTACAAGAATTTTCTGGCTCGCAGTCACAGCGCCAACGTTTTGTCAAGAATTATCGTATTTGATTGGAATACAATCAACCTGAAATGCTTTACTAATAAATTACATAAAGTTGTACATATACTCATGGCAATCGGAGAAAAATTGATAAATGGAGTTAGGCCAATTTCAAAATAAACGGCTCATTTATGTTGTTGTGAATGTTTTTTCATTTAAACTGTTAAAAATGGACGATTCAGTATTATTATTGGTTAAGCTACGTATGATAGATTAATAAAGTTTTACATTCAAACAATTTCGCTTTTTCCATTTTTTTTCTTTTGTACATCTATTATATACGTTTTTAACGCCCGCCCTGACCAGCAAAAACCTCGGTTTTGCAAAAGGCGGTGGGCGATTCCCAATAATCAGCTGATCGAGAGTAGCAGAAGCCGGGCACACTGCACTACGCTTCGCAAGGATGCCGAAAGGGCGCGCTGATGCCGGCCACAAAAATCAAACCTAATAGCTGTCAGCGTTCTTTTAACAATTAAAATTGATTATTTAACGTACTTTCGGCTGGAGATAAAGAAAAATAGTATACGACACACGGCCAAGAAGTTGGATGCCCTAACGTGCGTGATATAAAAGCCGAGGCGAAGCCGATTCGTTATCAGTTTCCCGCGATCGCCACGTGTTGTCAAAATATATTCGGCGAAACTCGGCGTCCGTAACCTACAGGTATCCTTTCCGTGAATATCAACAATAAGACATTTCGATGCTCACTTTGTCTCGCTATCAGTTCCCCCGCCACCGCCGACGGGTAAGCAGTGATTCGTGATCGCTTCCAGCTATTTTTGCCTATTAGTGCGTATATAATACTTTCGAAGCCGAGATCGTGTATTATCAAACATTTTTGTGGCCTACTTGGTAATTCATCCTCATAGTGGTATCAACCCCTAGTTGGCAGCCATACGTCTGCTCTCAGCCACCAAAGCACTTTCCATTTTATGCTGCCATTATATGTCTACTCTCAGCCATCAAAGCAAGGTATCAACACGTTTGTGAGGTACCTACATATAATTTTTACTGAGATTTTAGTAGGTTTGCTTTAAATGCGATTACACATTTTGTTCTTATTCAAACCGACCGTAAAGGGTTCAATTGCTTAATCCATCACCAAAAAAAGGTAAAGAGAGATGCCTAATTCTTTAGTACTCGTGTTTGTATAACTGCTAAATGATAGTTCAACAGTGACAAAGAATGCAGTACAGAAAACGATAGACTGTTGCTCTCTTCCAAATTCCTCTTTCTTCCTAGATATCGCCTTCGTTGTCGTTTAACCATCATTATAACGATTTTTATTGAACTTCGCTGAGACGTATGTCTCGAAGGAATACTTAACACGTATTTTTTTATGGATCTCTTTCTGTATTAAAATAGTGAAAATGACTTTCTTGAAAAAGAAAAGGTCGGAGATCTAGATACCTGGCTTATTCAGCTGAAATTCAATCGCGAAGACATAGTTAAAAGTTAATTTGCGTGAGGATAGTTCGTTTTCTATCGGTGGTTCCTCTCAGACATTTCATCTACGTAACAAAATGAATGATCCAAGGGCAACAGCTTAGAAGAACAACCTACCCCTAAGAAAAAACCCTGAAAGCCATGACAAGTAGCTTTGAAATACCCTGTACATCTACTGTCGAAGGCAGCAATTATGTACAATTTTCAACTCTAGAATAAATATTCAATATAAAAAAATTTGCAACTTTCACTTCGTTAGTTCTGTCTACTGTCCAATTAAAATCAATGTCAACCAAAATTTAGTCTACAAGATAGATCGTTAAAGTGAAAAAAAGGCTCTTACGTCTTTAAACTCACAATGGCCCAAAATGAATAAAGGTACCGTATAAAATCGTTAACAATACATGCACGACGTCCAACATCAACGAAAACCGAATCCCATCTGCTCGTTAATTCACCTAACCGTTGCATTCATTCGATATTCCACCGTAGGCTCTACACCCGACCGGTACGTCGCGATATTCTAGTTTGAAATCGCTCCGCAAAAATTCCAACGTGTTATGGTCTCCCGTTAACGGTCGGTTCTCGTGTCGACGCACTATTCCCTTTGCTGTATCTCGAAAACTTGTTTATTTCAATTTTCACGATCAAAGAAAGCACCTTACACTCGCGATACCGCTCATGACAAAGCGATCGACAAATTACGACGATAACAACGATCTTCTGTTTCCCATTTATATTCCTCTACGTGTGTACCACCTTTGATTTCCACCGTTTTCCCTTTACCTCCAACATGCATCGAGGAAAAGCCGTTTTTGTTTCTTTTCTTCTTTCTCTTTTCTCTCTCACCATCTTTCTCTGTTTTGAAATTTATGTCTCTTGGGATTTCTCTCTCTCTTTAGCAATCTAGTTTTCTCTCTGACACTCTCTCCTTCTTTAATCTCTCAACCTCCCTTTTTTGCGATCTCTTTCTGTCCTGTGATGTATGTCTCTCCAGGTTTCTCTCTTTCGTTGTAACATCATTCTTTCGCTCTCCATTTTCGATGTATCTATCTCTAACGTGGTATCTTTCTCTCTGACTTTCGTTCTTCGTCTCTCCCACCCTCTCTCTTTCTCTTTCATTATCATATAACTCTCTCTCCCTTCCAGTCTCTTTCTCTTTCATCATATCGCTCTCTTTTTTCCCTTTCTTTCTCTCAGGGGTGTTCCTATAACGAAAGCGCAGAAGTACAAAAGGAGAGAACGCGAGGCGATATATTTCGCTTCTCGATAGTGTCTCCGTTCCTCCAACCCCCCCGAGCACCGGAATCGGTGTCGAAGGGGGCAAAAGGGGCGGTTTCGTTACGTCGATTTATCGTTTAATAAAAGGTGATACATGGCCAGCCGAGCACCGTTTTTATTTTGCACGAGATCCGAACGACCGCAAACGACCACCCCCTTTAATCTTCGAACCTCCTGTCATTCGAGGCGTTTGCTGTTAAATGTTATTCCTTCGAATTAAAAGCGGGAGACGATGCGCATCGCGGGGCTTTAATCTTGAACGCATGAGAAGGAATAGGGGTGAAAGGTGGTGAGGTAGGAATGTGTATTTGAAATAATAATGTTTTTCTTCGGAGTATAGCTTAAGAGAGGTGTGTTTATGGTGAGAGTTATCAGACTCCTGTGGTCGTTATGGCAGCGTCATGGGGATCGTCGTTATTTACAGCGGAATGGAAACCCTCGGTTCTTGAACGTGGTAATCTTGATATTTTTTGAGCGATGTTCCGGCTCTTGCAGTCTGGGCAATGACACCTTTGTTCGTTATTACTTTTTTGTTATTATCCATTCGTAACTTTTCTTATTGCGGTAAAAACACTTTTTATTGAAATATATTTCAAACCAAACGAATAAATTCACACTAAAGATCGTAAATGTTTTTAACATATAACACCTACTTTGCTCTTAAGTATGCAACATTCCTCAGTTAACCAGTTAGCTGTGATTGACGAGTATACTCGTCATGCAGAAACGGCAGAATTTGGTGTATTTACGAGTATACTTGTCATGTGTAAAAGTTAATAACCATTGATTATTTAAGTTGCAATTTTGGCGAAAACTTATCTGTATTTGTAAATTTTAAGGTGTTTGAAATATTTTGAGGCCATGCTGAAATAAAATGAACAAATAAAAAGTATAAATAATTTGAGATAGATATATGCATCCTGTAGTTACTTATCAGTTTGTATAATTAGTTTATACACGTACGAGGATAACGTTTTTCAGATGTTAGCGAAAAATCCGCAAAAGCAAAAGTCAAAAAGCACCTAGTCTAGTGCTAAAGCTTTCGAGTGCTATATGATAGGATATCTTCAAGGACGGTTCGCCACAGGATAAATACGTGACGTTTTTAACTTTATAAGCAGTGGATTTTTCTTGCGTTTTTCGTTTGTTATCTATGTAATGTATTTTTATGTTAAGTGAATACGTAAATGTTAGTAATACAATTGTTAATTTTGTAAAACAAAACCATCTTTTCGGTCTAGTATTTTAACACATTGTGCACACACGTTATACGATCCAGAAATACGTTTTGCAATGCATATATACACTTTTTTAATTTACATTGGTACTATGTTCATATAAAGCATTCCTAAATATTACTATATATTTTTTATACATCTGTTTATTATGTAAGTTTTTTTTACAATTTAGCTATTATTTATTTTACAAATATTTTACATATCTGGTGAAGCATTTTTCTTTGTGCAATAGTGTTCGGCACAATTTTTCCATTGACTAAACATCCTCTAGATTTTTGTGTTGGGAAATTCTTTTTACTTATGCCTATTATTATTATTATTAATATTACCTGGTAATATAAAAAGAAAATTTATTTTTAACTCCTTAAGTTATCAATTAAGTCGAAGAAACAACGAAACGTGATAACTCGTAACCCGTCCTCAATATGTTAACAGCGAAACTTTCTCTGTGACTGGCGATTATACTCGTCATCGTTCGATTTTCGCGATACACATAGGTGCGCACTCTCAAAAGAAGTGGCCACAGTCAACTGGTTAATTTCTACGATTTTACATTATCCATTCACCAATATCATGGTGACTCCTCAATCTTCAAAAGGGGGAAAAAATAGAATAAAATCATCTGAACGTATTCACACCTCATCCAACAATATCCTAACCCAAAAATTTCAAACCATGAAGGATCGATATTTTGACAAAAGTCCCCCTATTCTCAATTTCATCCAATCCCCTCAAACATCAAATCTACTTTCAGAATATCAAAAACATCCCAAAACAATATTCCCCCTTCCTTTGAATTCTCGCAATAACCATCGAATCTTGGAAGACTCCCCGCAGTAGAAACGTAAGATGCGAGAAACGGAAAAACGAAAAGTCTCTGTCACACGGCCAAATCAGCTACGGGGAAATAATGAAATCCTTCGATAGAAGTGAACTCGATCGAGCGAATGCCCGTTCCCTCGATAGCTTGAATTTTACATCGGCGCATGACTCGCGTCGATGGTATCATATCCACTCGGCGATAAGAGACTCGAGGGAATGGGAGGGCGACAATGCGCCACCCGTTATACGACAGCTCGACACATTCGCGTGTCTTCGGCGACAAGTGACGGACAAAGGGGCGAATAGGAGAGCACGAATCGACATTTCGGCGCTTTGCGTTGCCACGACTGACGCCGATGTCATGGGGGTGAGAGAACGCCAAGAAGACGGGGTTGAACCGGGTACGACGAGAGGCAGACGAGAGCGAAGTGGTCGAAGTGAGGATGAGAAGAGGAAAAGAGTAAGAGGGAGAGAAATGAGGATAGAATGAGAGCGAGAAAGCAAAGTATAGGAGGGAATAGCGAAAGGAATTACTATGGTCGATGTTGGACAGTAGGAGACAGAGGTGGGAAGAACCCCTAAAGAGACGCAAAGGCAACCTGAAGAGAGAGAAGTGAGGGGTCTCGGGAAGAAGAGGGAGGCTCTTTGACAAGTCAAACATGCGCTAACGCCCTCCTAAGATAGTCACTTTCAACATGGCCGACGCGAACAGACCCTTCCTGACCCTTGCCAAAGAGCCGACCCCTCGGGGTGCCTTCGGTCGTAGGGGCAAACGAAATATTTGAATTTTTTTCGAAAAAGCCTCCTGCAATTTTTCTTTAATTAACCGCTCCATAATTCCGGAAATATTCACCGAACCAACGTCGACGACATTGAGGGGTGGGATACCGGAAAGGGGTAAATTCGAGGATCCAACCTTGAGTGGAACCTTTGCAATGTACTCCACCGAGTAATAACTAGCCACTGTCGACAACGTTTCGTCTCATGTATGTAATTGGATTTTGCAAATGATTATGAAAATGAGCTTATCGTCACTCGGTCTCCAGTGACCGCTCTTGACGCTTCAAGGTTATACCCTCGAAACGTAGGCTCTTTAACACATTGACTGCCATAGGGGTCACCGCTGGCCGGCGCTATTGAAATCAATGGAATTTCATGTTACATTGCAATGTTAAATTGCATGTTAAATTACAATGTTTATAAATTTTCTAACATATTTGAAGGAACCGACGTGGCTTGGGCCGGTCGCAGTTCCTAACTGGGCCCATCCACACCCAGTTGAGAGGGCACCCGGCTGCGGCCGGTCCGGCGGAGAGTCCTTCTGTTCCTAGAAAAGGGTGAAATGGTAGTTAGCGCGCGCTGCGTTTCGTCCTGGGCCTGTTCGTGGAATCGTCAATAGGGCTGACGGAACAGGCCTTGCCCCAGATGCTGTGCCCCGGATGGGACGATGATGTCTATCGGTCGTCGGTATATATAGGTACCGGTCGCAGATGGTGTACCAGCGAGAATGATCCCATCGAAGGACACACGGTCTAACGGCCGATCCTTAAACTAGAAGGCGTGGAAGTAATGGCGGCTGATAGATCCTTGGCTGCGAGCGAGAGATCGTACCGCTACATATTGAATATTTAAATATTGACGTGAAAAAGATAAAGGTCTGTTGAATATTCATCTATCAGTGTCTTTAAACTTTCTTCTCTATAAAATTGTGGTTTTAATAGACAAAGTTTCACTTCAGTAGAAATGACGAAACAAGCCAAATACCGGTGACATGTCCAACGTGTTAACCGTCACTTGAAGTTTTATCGGTGAAATCGATTGGTCATACCGATGTTACATGATGTATACGTGCATTCCTCGTTCTCTCTCCCCCTTTCTCTATATACATCTGTATATCTTTGTCCTGTATGGCGAACGTGTTCGCCACATGTGAGACACGGCAATTTACCATGCCAGACGATATATCGTCGGCTCGTAACGACGAGACGCGACACCAGGAGGACCGATACAAATTCCTCGCATCGATCATTCTGCAGGTTGGTCTGGTAAGAAACAGTTCAATTTGTGGCAGCCGCAAAGTGTCCTCTTGGCCGGACGAGACTATAAAACCCGGCCGTCGGGCTCGCGGCGTTTATTAGCGGAGCCGAGGGCGTACTCGGCGACGAAATGTCAGCCTCTCGAGCAATTACCCTCGACGATTCATTAAGCCGCGGCTCATCGGTTAAAAGTTTCGCGGTGCGCGGCCGTTAATGACGTTCCACGGAAACCGAAGTGCCGCAGACCCCGTCCCAAGAAAGCGATCTTACCTTTCATCCGCTTCTTTCCGAGCTCTTCAAACAATGGCGATGCAATTTTTACGAGGAGACTTCCGGCGGCCCGGAGGAACGGAAAGAAGACGGCAGAGACCTTCGTCGGAAGGAGGATCAAGTTGGGAGAGGGTTGAAAGAGGAAAGAGAAAGAGAGAGGGTTACGGAAAGGTAGTGGGGTGAAGGAAGAGGTGAAGGAGGAAGGGAGAGTACTTTGATCGTTTAGAAAAATTGCAGTTTGCCAAACAAAACCCCCTTTTGAGGCAGCCAGAGGGAAGAGGGGATGGGGGTGGCTGCCGCGTTGCAAGACGTGAAGTGGAAAACCGGCGAAAAGTTCGTTAATTACAGGAGTTTTCGACGGTGGACGTACCTCGTAAGGTCGATATTCTTCTTCCTGTGCCCTCTCCCGTCTCCTCTTTAGCCTTCTACCCCTTGCCCCCTTTTCTTTCTCCTCTAACCCACCCCTTAACTGCCTTTATCGTATCCTCTTCTTCTCCGTTTCTCCCTTTCTCTACGTCTCTTTCTCTTCTTCTCTCTTATCCACCCTTCTCACTCTCTTCCCTTTCCCGACGAGATACCCCTTTCGTAACTCGACTAACGACTCGAAATCTCTTTAAGCGTGGGCCCTCGTGGCTTTTGTGACGGGCCTGCACGTTAACTCGAGCTTTAAGCCGGATTACTTGGGCTTAAAGCCTTCGCACGGGCTCGCGCACGCAAATGCCAAATGGCTGAGTGGCTTTTTGACCGGACACTCTCTGTCTCTCTCCTCTCTCTTCTCTCTCTTCTCTCTTCTCTCTGTTGAAGCCGAACCACTCGCGCGTTGGTCACGCGTGTTCTGTCGCTGGTGAGACAGTCACATGGTACCTGGAACAACCGTTACGCATGGAGGAGAATCCGCTGGTACTCGTTGCATGCAACCGCGACTACCTTTTATTCGAATGTACAGTGCATTTGAATGCAACGTTTTCCTCCGTGAGCGTTTACGCGGAACAGCGTGAAATTGCCGGGATATGCGGTGAATTCTACGAAGTCCTCGATAAACTTTACTCGACCGGCGACATTTCGCGCGACCTGTCGTCCTTGAACAATGGTCTATGATGTCTTGATGATGGGGAGGAGATTAATCGTTGTCATGTATCGTATTTCTCGGCTATTTAACTGTACAAATCGAATGTGCAAGAGGAGTTTACTTGTACTTAACCCTTCCCGGACTAACGACGCGTATATGTGGTCTGAGAAAAGAATTTAATTATATTTTATCACCGCATTTGTACACGGTTAGAATGGAAAAATTGAAATACAACCGATGACATATTATTAAAAATACAGTAATTTATAATTTATAAATATTAACAATTCAACTTTCTGATAAAAATATGATTTTAGATCGCCAAATAAATGATTATCTGCCAATATTCAAAAGCTTATTTTTAGTTCTTATCTTGAATTGTTATGGTAATTTCGGTTATGATTTAAGAGGGGATGAGAATTTGAAATTGAACTACGGAATGGAGAATTTAACTTCTTCAACCCTTTGTGGCCGACGCCGCCGCAGTGGCGGCATTCGCAAGTCGGCGTAGATTATGGTGTTGTCGTGAAAAAAGTAATTGCGAAATACTTTTGCCCTGAATGGCTACTACTTCTATAGGCGAATTTTATCAACCGCAAAGGGTTAACACTAACTGTACTGACAGTTTATGGTTACTTATTCTTACCATAACATGCTATGACTAATTATGAAATATGAATAATACCTTCCTGAAAGAAATGCAGAAAACTTTCACCTTAATATAGGAAACATCATACAAGAAAGTCTTAAATTAATGGTACAAAAAATAATATATTAGGGGAACCGGAAAATAATGTCGCCTTTTTTACATTTAACTCAAATAAATAAATTTGAAACAAATTTTACTAGTTACCAACAACTTCTTGCCATCTAGTATAAAAATTGTTAAACATGGATCAATAAAAATCAATTGGTGTTTGAGCAAAACATCTGAACAAACGACGTTACTTTCCGGTCCCCCTAAAATTTCCATTTCATTGAATGTGTCATTTGATCGTCTATGGTACGATTGCTGTTAACAGCATAACTGTCATACTTTTATTTATTGGAGATCGTGTAATTTTTAAACAGATATGAGGAAAGTGATATCATATATTTATTCTAATATGATACTTGTAGAATTTCGCTTTATGTTTCGAGCCGTTTAGTAGGTCTCACTGTTCGCCTTCCATTATCAAGTCCCTTCGAGTCACTGAAAATGGAACCAAAAAAATTAAGATTTCAAAAATGGTTCAT
The DNA here is from genome assembly GCA_910591515.1 of Cerceris rybyensis. Lineage (NCBI taxonomy): Eukaryota > Metazoa > Arthropoda > Insecta > Hymenoptera > Crabronidae > Cerceris > Cerceris rybyensis. Next base: position 15,445,001 of record OU342795.1, read on the forward strand.
CGAAAATCTCCAACTGGCGAAATGTATAATTTAGTTAAAATTCAATATTAACACTTCGAACGTCACCGGTATTTCGCTAGTTTCGTCCTTTCCACTGAAGCAAACTTCTTCTACTAAAATCACATCTTTACAAAGCAAAAACTTTAAAGACACTGGGAGATAGACATTCAATAGATCTTTATCTTTCTAACGCCAATATTTAAATATTTAATATGTCTGAAAATTCATAAATATTGCAATTTAAAAGGTGACCCCCATAGCAGTCAACGTGTTAAATTTAGAATTTATTAATTTGTTTAATAATGACAGACACAGTTTCAAAGAAGTGACATGGCATGATATTCGATTCACTTTTAACGCTCAACCCGTTAACAAATCGATTAATCTTCATATTCTCGAAGTAGACTCATTCGAGCACAAGCGATATTATTGCTTACCTCTTACGAAACTACTTCCCTGACAAAAAGTGTTTACAACTTGGAAAGGAAGTGACTCCTTTCCATCCATATAGTCGGTAAAATATGTGCTTAAAGTTTGGCAATCTATCTCCGAAACAACCTCTATAAACATAAGAAATTTCCTTCAATATGATTCATTTTTTGCCACTGAGTTGATGTATTATCAGACAAATTGTTAAACGCAGAGTAGCAGCGATTCCAACAGAAGCAGTGCAGTTATTTTGCTTTGTAAATAATAAGCCAGCGATAACATAAAGTATCCTGCCCGGAAGGTACAGTAATGTAAAATTAATTTACAGATTAATTTATTATTCTGAAGCATAATGGCTATTTTATGATATTCGCAGGGTACTCTGTATCCCCAGGCCATTTTAACCCTTTGAACTCGAATGCCCCATTGAAACTGTTGTATTATTCCAATAACATTACATAATGTCATATTTGTACGTTACATTTTACTGAAATAATTTTATTACATTAGTTGTTTTGATACATTATATCTAGAATGAATCTTTCGTTTTTAATCCTGAGTTTGGTGTCCATTATCCTAAAATGATCATTGTACAGCTTGTGAAGGTGCTCATCTAAATAGAACATAAAAAAAATAAAATGGTTTAATATAACAAAAACAAAATGCTTTAATATAACAAAAACAAACATATGGCATTCCATTAAAAAAATCAAAGGTCGTGTATATCGTTGCGTTTCTTACAAAAAGAATAGTTATATACTAAATTTTATTATTTTTTTATATAGTCACCCTTCATAGAAAAAATGTTAGTCAGTGATAGTATAGTCCTATAAAAATTATGTTAATTAATTTTATGCACTGTGATGGTATTTTTACCCTTTCTTTCATCCCCTTGACAACAAAAAGTACAATATATCACAAAAAAGTGTGGATAACATTTGCGTTAGTTACTTTGCCTTTCTAATGTTCATTATTTCACTATTTTGAGTTCTCGAAATAAATCTCGATTTCAGCTCTATTGGCACTCCAAGTGCAAATGTTACATCAATATCAATAAATATTAGTGTTATTAAATTAGAACTATAACATCAAATAAAAGTAAATTACGTAAAATAATTATCCCGAACATCTACCCTCTATCTGGCTATTGCCTGAGAATTTTCCCAAGATCAAATTCCAAAGTATTAATAAAAAGTCCGAGGAGTTCGACGCTGTTCCTCGATACAGCACGAACAATCGGAGTCTCGAAGAATTTATTAAAAGCCGTCAGAAAGACTGTATAAAAGTTCGCACTAAAAACGAACAGTTGGCACAGCCGACTGTCGTTTCGTTCCGATGAGAAATAAATCCCGCTTCGTTGCCTTCGATACTTCGCTACAGTGAAATAAGTGAGATATTAGATCGATCGTCCAAGTTTTTCGACGTGCCATCCGGACGAACGTCGGCATCCGTGAAAAAAAAAATGATAGCACGGAATCGGTTTCTTGGAAGACGCCGTCGACTACAACGGTCACCATGAAGGAAACTTGGCAGAAAGAGACAAACGTGCAATTTTCGTTTCTCCGTAGTCGTGACGAAAATGCTGTGGGCGGATGTACTAGATACCGAAGGCAGGAAACAGCTAATTATATGTACTCTCGTGGATCTACATCTTTTGTTATAACGTCAAGGAGGAGAGACAAAGAGGCAGGCTTTCAACGGTGCGTACATTGGATACGTTTAATAAGTCTGTGCCGAGAAAATTGCGATCTTACGGTATCCCATGAGGTCGATTCAAACTTTCATAATGTGAAATTGTGCGAACGAAGTACGTGCACATGACGTACGTTATATATTTTGACCTGAAATCATGCAAAAACGGGGTTTCCTCCTGGAACGTAAACATTGAGGATGCGGAAGTGACGGGGTTGGATCTTGAAACTCTTTGAGGATGGATTTGAGTTGGAAACTTCCCATTGTCGTCGCTGGAGAATTTTTGCTGTGTGATGTTTATAAAGTAGGTCTGATAGATCGAAAAGTATCAACTGTTGGTTCTTTATGATGTGCAATGGGAATTGATCGTGCGAAAAAGTTTCTGGTGTTTCTGAAGGATTTTTGAAGGGTATTGAATCTTAAATTTTTACAATATATATTAGTAGCATTTGTTGTTGATATGAATCAACAGTGATTTGTAATTATCTTGCCAAATTAAAATTGAAATATTGTATGGATTATTAAAACCCATTGAGATTTTCCAACTGCTTTTACGTGGCAATGGTAAGAATAGAAAGGGTAATGGAATTTTATGAAACGTATTGTAAAGGAAAATCGGAAATGAATTTAGTTATAAATACATAAAATATGATTTAAAATGCTTAATACATTTTCTATAGGTTTCCATACAGTAGATTATACAATGGAAAGGAATTTAAATGGTTTATGCTTCAATAAACTTTTAATTACGGTTAAATGCACGTGAAATGATAGTCTTGCCATGCGAACTAACATACTAAGCTTGTAAAGATATGCGACGTGTATGGTACGTCATTTTCAGATCTTGCACGGATAAATGACGACGTGTATGGTACGTTATTATAGCACAAGTGGTTAAACAGCAGTGTATTTGAAACGAAAATTGCTGAAGCATATTTTAATCATACTGGTGCGTTGAATTTGCATTCTAAGGTTTCAAACATAAAAGGTATGTTCGTGGATGTAATTACAAGACTCTATGTAACAATTACTAAAAGAACAGACAGAAAATTAGAGGCACCTAGAAAGTGTACTTCCAACATATTTAAAATCCGTAATACATTCTTTACAAATTGTCATCAATGTTCATCGCTTAAACGGTACTATCGAGTAGTATCACTGTATTACGTGACGTTAAACAAAGAACAAGGTGCTGCAAGACATTTCTAAAATAAAATGTACAGAAATTTACAATCTATAACAGATTCTCTCAAAATTTAGCCTATACAAGTTATTTTTAACTGTGCTGTGAATCCTCCATATTAATACCGAGAGCTCCTACATTAACTTTATCAATATTCACAATTTAATAAAATATAATATTGAAATTAAAATTAACATAAACAATAGACTCTTTCAAAATTTATCCTATGCAAATTATTTTTAACAGTTAGGGTCTCAATATCAATACCGAGAGCCTCTACATTAACTTTACCAATATTCAGCATTTAATAAAATATAATATTGAAATTAAAATTAACAATGAACGATAGATCCTTTCAAAACTTATCCTGTGCAAATTATTTTTAACATTGGTATAGGGTCGCAATATCAATACCGAGACCCTCTACATTAACTTTATAAATATTCACCATTTAAACAGTGCTATCGAGAACTGTCAATATATTATATAATGCTAAACGTAAAAAAATTACAGTGAACAACAAATTCTTTCAAAATTTAACCTACACAAATTATTTTTAACAGTGCAGGTCTCTTTGCCAATACCAAAGGTTCTACTTCTCCCCTATTATTTTCAAAGCAATGATCCTGCATTTCTCAAGTGCTCAATCTTCCAACCATATCTTGAATATGGGCCAAGGTCTCCTCCATTCCTCCAAAAAAAAACGACTCAGTCTTATATATTCGTACAAGAACGAGGGAGAATTCCCTTACATAATGTACAAGCATCTCTTACAAACGCATCAAAACAATTCTCCCTAGCTTTTCTCCGTCACCCCCTCTAAGCCCAGACGTCGTACAGTGAAATACAACGGCATCTCTGCCATTCCCGCGATTCGCCAACGTTTGATAATCCCTCTTCCATCGAAATACGAACGTTCGAGTTGCCCGTTTATCTTACGGATCAGAGAAAAAGCGCGATGTGTCCGCGTATCAGGCGTGAATTGAAATTCGAGGCACAACTTCCCCCTGTCTCCGTTCCGGTATGTTTACCCATTCGCCAGCACCTTCCTTTCGGTATCCTTCGAGGCCCGTGTCGGCTCTCCGCGAAAGCTCACCTCCATTTCGTATATTTAAACAGCGCGAGGGGAAATACTATTTGTCAACACTCGTGCATTTATACCCAAGCCCGTGGACATCGTCTGTAAATCATGCCCGCGAGCGAGAAACAATTGACCACGATCTACCTTGCTGGTCTTCCGTGCTAGGCAGACGCAGAAATGGATGAAACTTCCTCGTTCTGAGTTTCAGTGATATGCACGCGATCCAGCTACTCGTATACGGAAGGTGAACGAACAATTATTGGCCAGTCACGGAGTTACCATAACTAGCGGTAATGGTCGGCTCGTTTCGGTTCTCTCGAAAACCCTCTCTCTGTCTCTCTGCTCTCCTACCTCTTCTATCTTCTCTTCCTATTTTACCTATCGTATTTTTTTCTCTTTCTATCATTCTTTCTTTCTCTCTTTCATTCTTGCTACATTCTCTCGTCTATGGTCTACGTTTGTACGGGGAATTCTCTCTTTCTGGCTTTTTTCTTTTCCTTTTTTTTTCACCCGACGTCACGTCTCGTCATGACAGACCGGACCGATGGTTCTGGAACACCGGCTGTTTCGGAAATTAAAAGGCAAAACGGCGCTACTCGAAAATCCGAGAAAAAAGAGCACCGGTTAGTAAATCTCGTGCTGTTGGAGAGACATGCCACTGGTTGAAGAGGGTGCGTTGTATATGGCAATAACCGATGGGAGCGTTTCGTATTTTTCCCGGGGTACTTGGAAATTCTATGGTATACACGTACGGCTGCCGTGGTGGTTTTATGTAATTTCTATGCGTTTTGCGACACGATAACACAACGTTGCTTGTGATTTACATGTTATTAACGCATTGCATATGAGCACGAGACGTTTCGTGTGTGGAAGGACGTCGAAGAGGGTCACGAGATGTGTCGTTTTTGCACTTTGCTAGAATTATGTCGTCTGAGGGTTGAAGGAGATTCGGGTCGATTATAGGGATTGATAGTTGCACTGGGTGTTGGCGATTTGAAGGGAGATGCGAAAAAAATGGTAATATTAACACTGGATTTACGGACGTGAAATTTATTACATCGCAATATATTGAATAGGGACTTTGGAAATAGAGAGATAAACTGACAAAGAAGAATATCAGTTAAGTACTTAATTTGTATAGGTATTATCAGAGAGATATGAAATATTTACTGTACCACGTCTTTATAAGTTTGGAAGTCATTTTTAAAAAGGCAGGAATCCGTCAATTTGACGGCTTCCGTAAAGCTAGTGTTAAATTAGAGAAAGAAGGGGTGGTTTATGCTGTCCATAGAGCTTAAATTCCCAATTAACAGGGTTATCATCATATCCTCGACTAGTTTTAGAAAATTTTGTAGGAAGCCTCATAGTCAATAACAATGTGCGACACTCGTACTATGGTAAATAAAATAAGAAATTTTGATGTCTTTCAAAAACTATTAAATTGAAAATATCAGTCGGTAACAAAACGATCAAATAATTTCCATAGCATTATTATTGAGTTCAGTTACATGAAATGTGAGAAATTAGTGGGAACATTTGATTTTTGGAATTAATTCTGAGTTATTGCACTCGAAGTCAAACGAAATCGTAGGGTAAGGGGTTAAAGGAGAGCAAGAGTTTGTTTGTTTGTATTTCTGCAGCTTTAACACTAGAACTGCCGGTGAGGAATCTACTATATTTCAATATATTTAATATATTCTTTGGAAAAAGAGAAATCAGGAGGTGGAAAAGATGGTCGATTCGGCAACCTGTATTTTATAAGATCATCATAAAATATTTACTACATGACTATTCTACAAACATTGAGAACCTTTGGGAAAAATTGAGGGCGAGTCATTTTGACTTGCTTGGTAGTTCTGGTGTTAACTGATATAGATATTTCACTTAGGACGTACTGTTATAGGATTTCAAACGTTGCTATGGTGTAGCACATAGGAATGAGCGTCTGAAGATGATGAGAGATTTGAACTTGACCTCGCTGATTGCTAATACGACTCATTATCTTCTTATGTAGCATAATGTCAAGCTCTCAAGATAACTTCGGTATTGTGGCATGTAGCGAAAAATGTTTCATTTAAATGGTATCGAATTGGGCATAATCTGGTGTCATTAGTTTTTCCGTAGGTGTACGCGTCAAGGACATATGAAGGTCAACTTTATTTTTTTAAATGGAATTGGGTACTTTTTTATATATCCAGCGATACAGCTAGACATTCTTTATAAAAAAGTACTGACCTATGTATGTCGAGAAGCTAATACATAACACTAGAACGACCAAGCAAGTCAAAATGACTTGTTCACATTTTTTCCCCAAAATTCCCTAAGTTTACAGGAGAGTACTGTACTAGAAATTCTAAGTTGATTCCACCCCTTGATACCTCTTCTTCCATAGTTTTTATTTAGTAATAAATTGTAATAAATTTAACGTCGGTCGTTCTAGTGTTAAGGAGATATTTCAATATAAATTATCTAAATACAAAGGCATCATTCCTACCACACTAGGACGTGAGCTCTGTTTATCTGTCTGTCACCTGATTTAACGCCGCCCCCCTTTTTGTTATGTGGCTATTTAAGGGATAAAACGCGAAAGTTTATAAATAAACGCTAATGTAATTACGATTCTTAGAATGACTTAAATTGAAATATCTCCTAAACTATTAGCTTTTCGACATACATAGGTCAGTACTTTTTTTATAAAGAATGTCTCGCTACATCGTTTGATGCATAAAACAGTACATCATTCCATTTAAAAAAAACAAAGTTGACATTCATATGTCCTTGACCCGTCCACCTACGGAAAAACTAATGACACCTGATTATGCCCCACTCGATACCATTTAACCCTTTGCCGTACAATAACGAGTGACACTCGTGATGAGATAAATTGGATAGGAAATATTCAAGTTTTGCAATATCTATCAAATTGAAAATATCAGCGAGCTGTAATACGATAAAATTAATTCTATAATATTAATATTGCGTTAAATATCATACGATATACCCGGAATCCCTAGTCAATTTTTATATGAACAATTTAATTCTGAACCATTGCGGAGGCAGTCAGAAAAGAAATAGTACGGCAAGGGGTTAAGTCCTATAAAACATTTTTTGCTACATACAACAATATCGAAGTTATCAAGATGTCAAATTCGGTTGGGACACCCTGTATAGCCTCGATAATCCGCAACTCAGCTAATCCTGAAATAGATCCTACGCAAAATGACTGCAGCAATTTCGAATAAAAATCGAAGGTTATTAAAGACAGACAATACGTCTTTACGCATAGGTATTTTACCCGCGCGTACAATGTATATTTAAATACAATAGCTCAAACTTTCCAAGGCACAAGAAAGTTTTTTCCACGAATGGTGGTATTATAGTCTTAAGATATTTAACGTAATCTTAACATACTTCTTTGTAAACGTCGGCCATGCGTCAAGCCGATAAAACGAGAGAAACGGCACAGTCTGATAAAGAAATATGGCAGAGAAAAGTCGAGTCACGAGGAAATTAATAATCCCGACGAGTAATGCGGAACACGTTCGTTCGAGATATTCCGGTGGCCGTCGTGGAGAACGGGGGTTCCCGAAAGGAAGCCGGAAATTATAGTTACGCTTGACATTTTACGAAATGGTAGGTCTGAAAATTAGTCACCGTTATGCTTCCTATCGTGCTAAATAAACGTACACGTACGGTTTCACGTAGACTTTTGAGTAACCTCGTATGAACTCAGGATTAATTACCACAATCCTGGGGAGAATTATCGTTATCTACAACCTCTCTTTCTCTCCCTCGTTTTTTTTCTCTCTCTGTTCTTCAACCCCAAACCGCGTATCTTTACGATAAATAGTATAACGTGGTGGACACGCAACAGGCCACGTCACAGTGTTTATTATCATCTGATAACCCCTTGATTAATCGTATAAGGAAAAAAAAGTGTGGCGCACGATGCCACGTTAAGAACACGATACCAGGTTATATTTTCACGCTGCTCGCTGAAAAGCAGCATTTTTCGGTTCCTCATCGTGTCAAAGTCGAAGGCATACACCGGTGTCGACGGAAGCGTCGAATGTTTCGGGTATTTTTTGCACGACGCACCCCTTTCCATTCCGTAAGGGGATGAAGGGTTGGATCGACGGTAGCACTGGCGAATTGGTGGGGTCGGGGACCAAGCGGGGGTGCACACGGTGCTGGTTTTAATGAACTCTTTCACCCGCCACTCGTGCCACCCTTAAACCACCGCTTTCACCGCTGGTTCTCAAACTATCGTTGCCTTTACCCCGACGATCGATAACCACCCCCGGTGCACTTTATCCTCGCATTGAGACACGCTGTCGAAAGTCGGGGGTTGCTTGATAATATTCCCTTGAATTTCAATCCGACTATTAATCAACAATAATCGATAGATTTACAAACGATCTTCCTCTTGTAACAATTTAGATAAAACTACTCTAATCGTTTCAAGTTACAAATCTCAAACCTACGAAAATTTCAAAAGACTCTCAATAGACACTTAATAGAGAATGTCATCAATGACGACCTCTCCAATTCCACCCTACCTAGTTTAATTCTTTACGTCAGGATTACATAATTCTTTGTTTCCTTCCCTGCTAAAGATCGTAGAGGTAAAAATCGTGAAACGAGGTACGACTGAGAACCACTGTCACCTGGACAGGTTGGCGATGTCGAGAGGGCGAAAGGGTGAGAGAGCGTGGTGAGGGCAGAGCCGGCTCACTCAGTGTGACGAGAATAGAAGCATGTTATTGATTATGGAAAAATACCCTTGGCTCAGGGGCGGAAAGAGGAGGGTCGCAGGGGTGGTCGGTACCCCCTCATCTTCGAGCCATGGTTCCCAGCCGGTGTCATGGCTACTGTACACCGTGCATTCTCTGTCTGCCATCCCCCTTGCCGTGTTCTTTGCTCGCCGCAACAGCCCCCTGCCTAATCACCCCCTTCGGGCTAGGCTCGTCTGACGGTATGACGTCATAATAACGATATGTCTCTGTCGACCCTTACTCTCCTCGGGCCAGTCGATAAGCCAGATCGTCGCTTTTACTTTTCACCGGAGTACACATCGTTATCCTATCGAATGGAAGAACTATATTATCAGGAATTAGAAGTGCGATTGGGCTTTTTATTTTTCGTTCGTGCGCCGATGATAACTGGGTGAAATTGATGGTACAATTATGACGAGGGATTTTTAACGCTGTCAGGGGCACTGATGTGTAGGGGGATATTTAGTTTTGGATCTTATAAAAAGCTATTTCCACTGGTGAAACATTTAGAGATAAATGTGCAGCAATTTTTTTTGAGAGAAATTTTACAAAGTGGAAATAAATCTGAGTTTTTGTCTGATGTATAAAAATGCTTTTTGTACATGTATTTTCGATGTGGATTTTTTTTTATAAATAATTGGCTACTGGATGCAACGACGATGTTTGTGTATGGAGTATTTTTAGTTTGTTAGGTTTTTCTGCTTTAATATTAGACTCCCAAGGTGATGAAAATGATTGGTTTCCCATTTTTTTTAAAATCTTTTTAAGTTTATAGGAGAGCCATATAGATAATGTTGTAGGTCCACTTTATAAAGTATAAGTTACTGAATGTACACTACAACTACCAAGGTGATCAAAATGGCTGGCCCCCTATTTTTTGTAGATATGCCAAAAGTTTATAGAATATTCATGGAATAAATATTTAGCGTCCTTCTCATAAAACAAAAATTACTGAATTAATCGTACCAGTCATATTTTCACCCCTGTTTTTCTATTGTACGTGTTTAATGAATTTAAATACCATAGATTTATCATCAGTAGTACTAGTGTTAATCATCTTCTCCATCTTTCGATTCCTCGTTTTCTAAAGGATTCATTAAATCTATTGAAATATACAGACTTAACGCCGGTAGCTGTAGTACTAAAATGTGGCGTTCATATTTTATATTTTTTTTACTTGTGATAAATAAAATCGAAAAGTCAACAGTTTTATTTCTTGACAATTTGAAAATTCATTTCGAAGACATATAATTTTCCTACGTGATAGATCATTTTATTTCGTGTTTTTGCTGTCTCGACGATAACGGTAGATGAACACAGTATTTTTTTATTTTAGTATTTATCGTTAAAGGTAATGGTCTCCTTTTTTTGATGACAGAGTAGATTAATTTCCAGCGTGCTGACTTCGATGTTCTACGGCAATTGATTGCGGAATAGCCGCTGCGATAATAGTGATAGCGATAATTAATCACAGTCCAACAGGAATTGATTTTAGGATAAGTTTTATGGAACTGAGTATTTTAAAGCACGTCAGCGTGAAACGTTCACCACTCCTTTTTTCTCTGACTTTTGCAGCGTTGCTGAAGTAATTGCAATGTATTTGTTGCATTCAAAATGTTTGTACCACGATTTGATTATTACATCAAACAGAAATTCTTGCGTGAATCTTAGCATTCACGCGATAGCTGTTTTCTGCGAAATCTCTCTTAAGTTTATTTTTTTCCTTCGCGCAAGAACTCGACTTCGTAATTTTCTTGTCTTCATTATCTTCGCCGTGGAGGCGCGTCTTTCTTGCGGAGGTAAGAAGCCACAGTCGGTAATTTTTCTTTGACTATGTTATTTTCTTAAGCAGAGTTACCTGCTCGACCGTAAGCATTTCTTTGAAAAAAAAAACAGACTGCCTCTATCTCGTAAATAACGGCGTGTATATTTAGAAGCATTGTATCCTCGAGTCTGTAATTTCAAAGAAATTCAGCGAAGTCTCACAACTTCATCTTTTCTTTATTTAAAACCTTATATCGCCAAGCTTACATTTGCCCTTGAAATCATTGTCATCGTGAAAGATATTCTTCGTATTTGTATATCTTTTCAAATATCAATTTTTATGAAATAGAACTAAGTAAATCAACTTCACTAATTACATATTTCAAGGAGCCTTATAATTTCAAAATCTCATTTTTCGTATATTCTATGTCGCGAAGTTCTACATTTCTAAACTTCCGTAAATGTGTGAAAATTTGAAGTCTAGTAATTATAATTCTTATAAAATAGAAAAAAATCAATGAAATCGAACTTCCCTAAATAAGTATTTCTATTCTATGTACCATAATACAGATTCTTTTCTCCCTCATCCCCCGAGTCTCGTATTCACGACGAAAATAAATTGTTTAAAGTCTCAGTTCGACCTTGTTACAAGTACTGTCATCAAGTTGCACTGTGCTATTCATTTAACAATTAACTTATATCTATCCCACAGATATGACCATAATAAAACACAAGGTTCCCCACTCATTACGTCTGCCGCCATAAAATATTCTATAAACTTATCATCGGTTACGGCAGCTTCTTAAAATAGAGTTAAAAGGTTGCGTGCGTATTGTTTAATCTGCCACCCCTCTCCAGCCTGTCCGTCGACCCTTTCGGGGTCGCCTGACAGCTCTGACGTCATAATACAACCCCCTCGCGTCTCTCAACCCTCCCCCGCAAAGGGTGAGCCGGTGTTCGTGTTCGCGAAGCGTAAGCCGGTAAGGCAGACCATCATTTTTACTGGTTGAGGAAGCATCCCTTTAGGTCTGAGCCATATTTAAAAATTTCTGCTTTCCTGCTCTCGCGTGAAAGGGTGAAAACGGCAGACGTGGTTTATTTATTATTTAAAAACAATCGACGTTTCGACTGTGAATTCTTAATTGTGCTCGTATTTTCAAGCTGCGATCGCTGTTGCACGTGGGGATGTTTACCTCGGAATAGTTTGGAAGTTTAAACGAGGGTGGAAAATCGGTGAACGTAACGAAAGAGGATAGTTGAGATGAGTTGGTGCGACGTTTATACTTAATCGGGTCGTGTGGACAGTCGAAGGAATATTAACGTTCAAACTATCGGCGTTATTTCTATTATTCTTAACACTTTACCGACCAGTATTTTTTAACGTCCTACCCACTTCTGATCGGTCACTTGCACGCAAATATTTCCCTGATATTGATATCTCTTCGAAAATTGTAAAGTTTCTTCACTGAGTCCTTGGCACAGTTAACCGCAATGAAAGATAATAATTTATTAATTTCCGTAGCGACCAATTAATGAGTTAAAAGTCCAAAAGTGTCGGGCCCGAAAAGCCGATTAATCAGCTACCGGTCGGTAAAGTGTTAAATATACTTAATCCCGTACCGTACAGTTTTTTTTGTGACTGCCTTTACAATAATTTAGAATGAAATTGGTAAAATGAAAATTGCTCAGAGATTTTTGATATATCGTCGAACTTAACGTAATATTAATACTAGATCTACCGACGATTAATAAAACATATTTAAAATTATCAAATAAATCTGTCCGAATCGAATAAGAAAAAGGGTCAGAAAACTTGTTTGATTCAGTCGCTTACAATCTTCAAGATAAATATGGAAAATTAAAAAAAAAAAAACATTGTTAGAAATTTCAGGAACATTTTCGAAAAATTCAGGACGAGTCATTTTGACCACGTTGGTAGATCTAATATTAATACCGTAGAAATTATCTGATGGTGTCGAATATCACCGATATTTTCATATGTTTTGCGCGACTTGAAAATTCCTTTTCCAACTTACCTATTTAGTATTAATAATAAATAGTTAATAATAGTTTCTCTCAAAATTGTAATGAAAGTAACATAACTCCAAAATTTAACTACTTAAAAATCCCAACCCCTGAAAATATCCACCGTCAAAAAAATAATTGGGATTGTTCTCATACGATTATCATCGTAGAACCATTTCACCGAGCGAAACACAGCAAAAACCAAAATCCCAACGGCATTACCAAGAATTTCACGCGGTAACACGTAAGCTAATTTCTCCAAGGCCTGAAAGTTAACGTTCGTGACGAGGGTTCACGAGTCGCAGAATCGTCGCAAGTTTCTCCGACTAATCGACGCGGCTGAATTTATTAGTCGCTTCCACAATGTACAGCAACCGTTGCGACGTGTCACCGCGAACCTGAAACTCTCGAAACGCGCAATTTAGCCATCAGAAAGGAGGAATGGTAGTCCCTCGAAGTCTTCCTCGAGACTTGAGCTCGCTAGCGTCCATTATAGTCATTATCCTTGCGATTATGGAAGCCACCCGTCGCGACTGTATTTCCGGCTCGATTGTACGGCATTCTTACTCAAGAATCCACGGCCAATTTCGCACACCCCATCGTCTTGCGTCCTCACTCGATAAGATGCGGCTGGTCTCAACTGGTTGCTCCAATTTCCAGCTCGTTATTATGCGCTGCAGCAACCCCTGGAATGGGAGGTCGACACCCTACCCTCATAGGAGCACCCCGCAGACACCGTGGACAGGGTTAAATCTGTTTCTGAAAGCCCCGAAACGACGCTCCGTATCCAATGTCTCTCCTCTTGGAATTCTCTAATACGCGCGGCTTGTTCTCTCGAGGAGCCGGCGAGAAGAGATGAAAACGGTGGAGAGAGTCGCGGAGGGTAGCGAAGACGAGTCACCCCTTAATCTTCATTAAGCATCCCTTAACTGTTCGCGGCTCTCTGGACGATAATTCTACGGGCGCTTTTCGAGTGACAAATAGCCCCTTTTCTTGGGGGGAAAAAATACAAATCCTTTGGAAGGTCGTCGCCTTTGATAATGGAATTGTTGATTTTTTGGGGCTTTTTGAGGTTTAGTTAGGTGGTACGATTGGGTTGAACGGGAGATACAGGCTTCTGTTATAAGTAGATTGCTGATTTTATGCATTTTTGACAAATTTAACGGTGTTGAGATACAGAAAAAGTACATACTATGAGAAATATTTAAAATATACAAGATGTGGCATTCGTTGCAATATTAAGTGAGTAAAGAAGTTTTTTAAATTCTTGGATTCTTCTTTAGAGTAGATACATTTCATCAAACATGAAATTTTGGTAGTGTAGTTTAAGTGCTTGGGTACCATGAGATTGTCATAAAATTTGAATTTTTTTTATGGAAAATTAGAAATTGAAGAGAAACATTTTAACACTAAATCCGCCAAGGCGTTCAAAAGACCGGTTGTCAAGTTTTTCTTAAAAGTTACTAAATTTATGGAGGAGAAGTGCAGCAAATTTTCCCAGTCTGTCGTATAAAAGAAAAACGATTTAAATATTTATTGTTGCTCTGTATATTTAAATATAATAGATATAAAGTCGGTTGTTTGAGTGGTAAAGTATAGTAACCTTTTTACAATTAATTTTTCTGAGTTAAGGACAAAGTAATGACTATTCGAACGACGTAATCTAAAACACTGATCAAAAAAGGGGTTTCACTTATTTGTGAAAGTATTTATTTATGTTTAGAAATAGTTTTACAATGATTAAAAATTGCCAAAGGGATTCTTATTTTCCTATTCCTAAATTATTCCTATTTTGACCGTAGAATGTAGAAATAAATTTGAGGGAACATATTATGTTCGTAAATTGGGATTCGTCCGCTTCGTGGAATACATGTATTTTCATGACGTTTTCATGGCGGGAAGATGGGACAGTTTGAATTGGGATATAATATAATTCGGGTAGCAATTAAGGTTCGTGGAATCTCTGTTGAACGGATTATTCCAGAACGTCGGTACGGGAATCGGTTTAACGAGGTTCATTTTGGAAAAAACGAAATTCTTGTTTCCTCGTTCATAGAAACATTAATGAATTCGAATTACTTTGCGTTGTGATAGTTTTCCACATGTAAATTGAGTCGAATAAACCACCAACATGTTTTAGAAAATAGAACAAAATAATTGGAAACGACGGTGCCAACTAAATTTGAATGTTGGAATTTGTACAGAAAAATAAGTTCTTTTTCAATATTTTTCAAGAGGTAAAACCGTACCTCAACCTCAGAGATTTATTGAAAAGCGAAGAATTCTTTTCACCGATAATTATTGTCTTTTTCCGAAATTATGCCACCATGATTATTCGCTTTTAAAAACTATTTAAAAGCTTTTAAACACTTTTTTCAAAAAACTATTAAATTGCAAACATCAATCGGTCACGAGACGATTTTATTATTTCAGAGAGAAAAATTTTCATTTCGGGAATTAATTCTAAGTAACTGCAAACGCAGTGCCAATAGAAATCATAGATAAAGGGTGAAGTCTCCCTAAACCTCCAGATTTAAAAATCCTTTAACATTCCATCAACCCCAAAACGAATTTCGACATCCCCGAAGGTTCATGGTGACGAGTAGACATAAATACAATGTCACATAAAATCAAAAGTGCCACAACCAAACAAAATATCCCACCATTTAAAAATATTATCTCGCACTAAATAAAAATCATCTCCCGTTCGAAAAAGGCAAATCCTCCTTCAAAGTCCATAGAAAAGCAAGGCAAGAATCAAAAAACATTGTCCGCCTCTTGAAACTCTTGGACGTTCTTTCCGGAGATTTCAATGCCTTTTGGTCTCAATTCGTCCAAGGTGGAAACACCGGAAAGCAGTTTTAACGTCGCCTACGAAACCGCTCGCCACGAGTACAAAGGATTCGAAAGAAGGAAACAGAAAATTCCTGCCGAAGACAAAAGGGGAGGCGAACCCTTACGCTTCTGACTTCGAGAAGCGTTTACCGACATCTCAGAACCTGCTAGAGACCCCTTTCCTTTTCTCCTTCTTTCTTAACATCCCTGTCTTTTCTTATTCCTTCTCCTTTTCTCACCCCTTCTCTATCTTACTCTTTTTCTCCCTTTTTCTATCTCTCTCTTCCTCTTCCTCTCTCCCCCTCCTGGTTACAACAATGGTGAAACGGGAAGCTCCAGAATTCAGGGGGCTGAGTGCTCGTTGCTGAAAGACACTTTTGCCGGTGTGATGCTGCGAGAAGCAGAAGAGGAAGGGCGGCAATGCTGCGGCAGCTGCGGGGGTGCAAGGACCGGGGATGCACGTTTCGTCGAACAATGTGCTTTTCGCGGCTACAAAAAAGGGGAGAGAGAAAGAGACGAAGGGAGAGTGTACTAGAAGAGAAGGGTACCACGGAAAGGAGAGGGATAAAAGTGAGATGGAAAAGGAACGATGAGAAAAATAAGGGCAACGGGAGACAAGAGGAAGGAGGCAAGAGTGTGTGGGAGAAACGAAGAAATAGAATGAAGAAGGGTGAAATGAGAGCTACCAAAAAGGAAGCACGGAGACGCCGGGCGTCGCGACGTTAGCTTCCACCATGAGTAAAAAGCCGAGCCACCGAACACCCTCCTTGCTTCTCCTTCTGGTTCCTTTTCGGACTTCTCCTTCCAAAGTCTGTCCCCCTTCACGACATTTGCCTATTTGTCTAGTCGAGGCGACACATTCTCCTGTTCTCTCCCTTTCTTTCTACTCTTTTTCTTCTTATCTATGTATCTCTTTTACTCTTCGGTCAACTCTTTTCAAACCCTCTGTATAGTTTCTACTCTCTGTCTTTTATTTCGTTGCAATCTTCCCCTTTCTATAGTTCTTTCGCTTGCTCTTGCTACGTCTTGAAGAATCATTAGGGACAGCATTAGTACACATACATCGCGGAATCCGAAAGGGACGTCCTCGTTAACTATTGCGCGACGAATAAAAGAACGTCCTTCCCATTCGACGAACGGATCGTTACGCCGCTCGAAAAACCGGCCTAATGGACGGAGCAGTTCCGATAATACGCTCGACGAGAATTAATTCGCCTGTCGTCGTTTTCGTCAGTTCTTTACGCTTTACGGCGACGTATACCTCCCGCACTGTGACGATCTATTGTTGTTGCTGTCGGGTTGCTGCCTCCGTGTCTCCCTCTACTTTGATTTGCTTGTTTGTGCTTTTCACCCCCGCTGTCTCTCGATGGAAATGAACTCGGTGAGTTAATGCCAAATTTCTGGCCGAGTGAGCTTCTTTGGCTTTATTACAACGGCCAACCTGCCGGCGAACTAATTCGAGGACTTTTAAGTCCTTTTGCTGTGCTCGTATTTACATAAGGAGCGAGATGTTTTATGGTGTCGCGAAGGCGACAGTGTTTTGCGAGGGGGTGTATCGGAAATATGGTGCAATAGGTTCTTATATGGGTTTCCGTGTTTTTTAGAAATTTGGATTTCTGTTGAAGCGAATTATTCTTGGGTTACATTGAATTCTTTTATTTATATTTTGAGTTATGTTGTGTTTTGGTGGATTTGTTAGTTCAGCTGGACTGAAACTTTTTTTATTAAAATTATATGGAATAGAAATTATATTATTATTAAATTGCTAATTAGATCATTTGTAGAACAGAAATTTTTGAGGCAAAAATAATTGTATACTTAGCGATGCCATTACAGTTCTAATAGAAATATATAAATAATAAATGTATTGAAATTTAAAAGTGCTAAAAAATTACAAATTCTCATGGTATTCAACGTGTTAAACAGTAAAGCACAATTTCTCTATTATACATTACTGCATTTTTTCTACACCCGCTACTGTTAATCCATCAACATAGAAACTCAAATTTTCATTACACATTTTCAACGTCTCATCACCATCACCCTGACACCACAAATTCCAGAACACTCTGCCCAAACATGTCACCAATCCCCAATCCATCTATCTCCACACCCCTAAATTTGTAACTCTCCCCTCAAACCACGTAACCCCCGAAAAATCACAGAAACCCTTTCCTACATTAAACGAAGCGACCCACTAAACACATGGAACGGTTCTTCCCCATCATTGCTTAATAATTTAGAAAATCGTACGAGATCAGTAGGAGAGTTCTTGGATTTTGTAAAAGAATAGATGACAATAAAAAATCTTGGAATTCGGGTATTTTTAATACATTGACTGCCAACTACGGCTCTTTTCGTAGTTTGTTTACTGCCCATATTTTTACAATAACAATTGAATTAAAAAATCATGGCTAGTTTACATGAACAGAAACTCTTTCCCACATTAAACTAAACTTCCGTTTAAACACAAAGACCGTTTCGCCTCTACCATTGTTTAAAGTTTAACACTAGATTGCCAGGCTCGTATCCGTCAAAGGAGATATAGTATTAATATTTTATTAATTTTATTTATTATTAGATATAGAATTAATATTTCTATACATATCATTATTCTATTTAACACTAGGTTTACGGGACGCGTCAATTTGACGCATTTCAAACTTCGAAATGAAATATCTCAAAAACCATAGTATTAATTGCAACCACTTTTTGTCGTAAATTAATCATTTTAACCAAAGAATTTATACACTCAATTATTTTTATCCTAAGCCTTCTAATTTTTAAAATCTGTATGTAGTATACCTATCTCTACGAAGCGCGTCAAATTGACGAATTAGCTAATTTCACGAGTAGATTTTATATATTTGCTTTGTTCGTAAAATCATTATTTCAGTTTACTTACTACTACAGTTTTTCAAACATAATGTGCAAAAGATTCTACAGTTATTGTTATTTCAGACAGTCTTCGCTAATTGTAACTTTCTGCAATAGGGTAATCGAATTGGAGCACATTTTTTTTTATTTTGGTCAATCCGCCTTTTCTAGCAATATGACGTAAATCCAGGAGATATAGTAAAATAAGATGTTGAGCAAAATTGTCAAAATCAATGAAGATTGTTGTGGGGGTACCTCCGAAGATGACCAATATGAATTACTCTAAAGCGAAGATGAGAGTGAAAGCTCCGAATGCATTGAAAGTGGAAAGATAGAAGGATTTTCGGGTAGTAAAGAGGAAAATTTCTTGAAAGTATATCATAGTAAGAAAAGGATGAGTATGTTTTCTTGTTTTGATTCCGAGGATGACAGGACGAGCATTCCAAGCACATCCCAACATGTAATGGATAAAATTGAAATTACAGTTGACAGAACACGGTGGATAAAATTGAAAGCAGACGAATCTGTGAGTAGGCCGCCCATTCATTTGATATTCAAGGATATCACAGGACCTACTGGCTATGATAAGAGAAATATTATGTCAGGTTATGTAACTAGTACTTTCGGATTGATAATTGACAGACACGTAATAGAACACATAAAAGACTGCACTCAAACGGAGGCACGAAAAACCTCCAAAAAATGAAAACAGTAATTTTTGTATATATTGCAAACAGATCATGTGCGGAAAATGCACAAACAAAATTCAGTATGTCTATAAAAAATGTGCTCAATAAATGTGATTGCCATATACCGTTAATACCATTGCTAACATTTCTGTGGCAATTTAAAAAAATTGACTTTTTACTTGTTAATAATGTATCTAACTGTGAACCCTAGTGTTGTTTAATTTATACTTAATTTGAAAAAACTGATTTTTTAAAGTAAATGCGCATTTTTGCTTACGCGTCAATTTGACGCGTGATCGTAGAGATAGGTATATAAGAAACGTCCGTAAACCTAGTGTTAAAACCAACACTTTTTGTAAAAAAAGTTACTTAAGTGTTTCTATATTTATATATATAGTAATAAAATCGTAAATGAGTCAAATTGACTCACTTCGGCAATTTAGTGTTAAAAAATAATAGGAGATCAGTAAGGTAGATTTTTTAAAAGAATAGGTGAGAATCGAGAAATCTTACAATTTGGGTATTTTGAATACGTTGAAAGCCAACTACGGCTCATCTCGTAGTTTGTTTATTTCCCACATTTGTGCAGCTACGATTAAATTAAAAAAAAAAGAAAAACAAGTAAATATGAATACAAGATCCTGAGAACAGAAGAAAAAAATCAAGGCTAGTTTACATGAACAGAAACTCTTTCCCACATTAAACTAAACGTCCCACTGAACACAAAGAACAATTCTCCTTCATCACTGGTTAATAATTCAAAAGATAATCCGAAACATAGCTCGGTGCATTTTCAACCATCCACCCGTCGTGGAGTTTCTTGTCGAGTAAGAATAGAATATAAATGTGCGTAACTTTCCTTCGAGTTGCTCAACTGTTACGCCAGCCAGGGAAATTCCTTTCAGTATAACCTAAGGGAATTCCCCGTTACGCTCCTGTGGAGAATTTATCTCGCTGTACCAGCCAGCGGACAATGGACGACGTTTCTCGATCAATAAGGTTTATTGTTTTCACGTGTTTACGATTTCACCGGGAACGCTCGTATTTGCCGGGGCAAGTACGTCCGTTCTTGGCTGTACGATAGCGTTGTTGCCAGGGTGCACATGTGTTCGCGTTTCGAAGCTTCACCATGGTGTGTGTACAGCATGGTCAATTGACCCCGTTCCCGATCGTACATCGAGGAACGACTGGAACGCGACACACCGACGTCCCTTGCTATCCTACCACCCTCTGGAAAGAGACGTATCGAGGGTGACTTGTACGTAGATAGGGTCCTCCGATGCTTTTTCAGGGGATGACGCGTCAGACGTCGCTATCCTCTGTTACTTAAATTGCACGATTTTTACCCCTCAAGTGCTTTCAAACTTGTCTTGAGAAGTTTCTAACGATGTGTTCCCTTTGTATTGAGAGTGTGGGTGGTTTTTGTTGTGGATGAATTGGGTGGATGTTGGCCGGGAGATTTTTTGATGAGGATATTGCGATGGTCGAATATTTTCATATTGTAAGATAGATAGGTTGCTGGGTTTTGTAAGAAAATAGGTGAGGATGGGGGATTTTGAAATTTGAGTATTTTTAATACGTTGACTGGTAAGTATGACTTACCTCGTGGGTTGTTTACTTCTTGTATTTATTCAGGTACAATTAAATTAGTAGTATGTCAGTGTAAGTATGAATAGAAGATACTGCGGAGAGAAGAAAAAAATCGGGGCTGGCTCACATGAACAGAAAATTTATTAACCCTTAACGGTCCGGAAATCCAGTTAGTAAAAGTGCCATGACGCTTATATGTCTACATTGGTCCATTGAGGGTTAATAAATGAACTGAAATGAAGAAAATATTGAATTTTTGACACTTTGTACTATAGTTTCGAGTTTTTAATAATGTAATATGATTAACCCTAGATATATGGCAGCCGTCAAATTGACGGGTTCCTATTTTATTAAAAATTCTCAAATTGTTAGAGAAGTAGTACAGTAAATATTTCACGTGTATCTTGTAATATACAAATTATTTAACTAATTGTATTTTTTACCGCCTGATCCATTTTTCTGGAAGCTACTTATTTAATATATTTACACCTTTTAGATTTAGCAGCCGTAGATCTAGTGTTAAATTAAATTGGCTTCTTAGATCGAAATCCTGAAAATTGACGTGGCAGTCACCGTGTTAATACATTGTTAGGATTGATGCTTTATGTTTTGCATGAAATTAAACGTTTAATAATAAAATTTGATTTTGTAAAGGTAAATGTGTCTTCTAATTAAAATCTGAGAGGATTTAACTTTATACATTGTTTTGATAAGACTGTTTAAACATTTTTATAAAATTTGCTTCCTTAATACTTTAGATACGAGTACACTTTCAGAAATCGACACGTAAGACCTCGCCGCCCTCAATTTTTCGTTCGATCAGTTCCCGTAGAATTTTCATGGTTGCGTACACTTTTCAATTTATTTCAACGATAACAGCAAGAATATGGAAAGTTTAACTGTTCTCAATACTAAAACTTCCGGCGTTGTATCTATTAAAATTTCTATGGAAATTGAGAAATCAAGAAATGAAGTACACGATTAATCAAATAATTTAGATTTCATAAGGTAGAAGTAGAATATTTACTTCATACCTGTACTATCATTGTAGGTAATTTTTGGAAAAGATACAAACTGACTTGTTAGGTTTAATGTTAAAATTTATCAGCAAAAAAATTATGATTTAAGATCGATTTTGGGAATTATAGTGTATCATTAACTTTCAAAGTACTCGTTTATTATGGTTATCCTATAAATAAATTCTCCGCGGAATTCCATAACTTACAGTAACTCAAGTAATATTTCTATGGATGCAGTTTCAAATAGAAATGCGTAGGATGTATAAACAGTAGAAGCTACAGCAATTAACAAAACAATTCTAAGGATTCATCGTCAGGAATGAATTTTATACATGCAATAGCAGTCATGCAATTTGATGCAAAACATATTCAACGACATCATGATAGAGTGGTTGTCAGAAATACAAACATTTGACATTTGGTAAATTGTGCAAATGAAAATTTCGTGCTGGTTGTGCGGAATTTAAATAACGTGTTCATTCTTTCTCCTTTTTGTTTTTCCAAAGAATATTTTCTGAAAGAAAAAATACTTTATTCCCATAAAATAAAAATTTTGTAAAGAAACTAGGAGGAAACCAGGCAAAAGCAACAATTGCAATGTAAATCACAACGGGTCAAAGATTCTTCATTTGCAAAATAGTTAATAAACATTCATACGTCACATTTTATTGTATAACATAATCCAGACATTTAAATCCTTCAACAACAGTTATTTTGTTTATCATATGGTGCGACAACTTTATAGAAATAATATATTTTATAAAAATTATAGAAAGGGCGAACCATTTAATAAAATTGAAATCCTTTCATTACACCGAACTCTAAGCACATTTCTATATATCTTCTATATACCTTCTATTCTATATATCTTTAAACAAAAATTAATTTAGGCTGTTCTTATAATTATCGACACAATTTCCGATTCGACATCAGACTATTTTCATTGGCGGAACCCCACCGAGCATATTTTCAAACTCGACCATCCAAAACAAAAGTGTTTCCTCCACGAACCCCGATAGTTTATCTGCTCGTAAACAATTAAATGTCGCCAGCACCGCGTAAAAAAAGGTGGTTGGATTTATATTAATTAGTTATCGGTGCAGGCTATTATTTGGAATCGATTTCGTCCGCACAATCGCGGCCAGCAATAATTAAAATTGCCGGATAGTAATTCCGATGATTAAGAGCCGCGGGTCGCGCAATTATCGCGGCCTGCTCCCGTACGAAAAGTAGATAAATAACGTAGGTAATATAAATTTCCGCGGACGTACTTCTGTCCACGGAGTCAGTGCTAATAAATTCAATTAAAATCGTCACGCGGTGAGGGCACGGGGATGATACCGATTACGTGGCGCGTGCAGACCACCCTCGTTGTCTCTTCAAGAGGGGGTTGTAAAGCGCTACCAAAAATTTACCGCTCCGATTTACCCTTTAACTTTAACCGATGAAGTGGTTTTAAACGATGGTATGATTGGAAGATTTCTTTTTGTTGGGTTTAATGATTCGAATGCATCGTGATAAACGAATTAAACACCTTTTATTAATACTCAGCAAAAACACGTCCGCTCTATCACACATGCTTTACAAGAACAAGGAAAGTACAGAACGATCCTCATCTTTTTCATATTTGTCATGACGACCGCGGGGTCAACCGATTTCACCCGATTCATTCTGAAATGCAGTCACACTCATGCAATCATACACTTCGCCGAATATATGGCGTATTCTAACACTTTTCATTTTTCCTTTATTTTTTCCTTTGCCCTAGCAATATTCGAGGTACACTCGAGGGACGAAGGTGCGCGAGTTAAGATTGCGATACGGTAATACGGTTTAATTAAGTTATTAATAACACGTGGCCAGGCGAGACCGTACCGTAATTCGTGCCGTAATATTATCTTGCGTATTAACATTATGGCAGGATCGTGATACTTAAAGTTTATGTGAGAGAAACGACGTCTGCTGGAAATTAAGGGAGGAGGGAATAGCGATTAAAATTTAAGGCGTCGTGCATGGTGTTCCGCGTATGGAGATTCCGATGGTATCGAGTCTCTGTGGGAGGTAATTTGTTTCTTTTTATTATAAATTAATCCATTCACATCGTGACACGGAATATTCGTTAAAAAATACTTGGGATTGCGGGTTGTGGAATAATATGTGTAAAACAGAATTTTTTGTACCAAGAACTTTTTTTTAGCAATAGATTTACTATGATGGTGAAATTGTTGAAGGATAGTACTAGCAAATTTTCAAACACAAATTGCACCGGATTTTATAAATCTCATGTATATGATTGGCATATATTTTTCTTTGATGCGATCCTATGAAAAAAATGATAATTTTGTAATATTTATTCCATTTCGGATATTCAATTTTTCATGGGAATTTTTTTAAAGTGTGCCTGATGTTTCGACGCTGTGTCTCTTTTAATTTTCTACGTCTTGTAGAATGCAAGCACTTAAATCGTTTTTTCCCCGTTCATTGCTTTCTCCTTAACGTATTTACTTGCAATGATTTCATTTTTAAGTATATTATATTA
The DNA here is from genome assembly GCA_910591515.1 of Cerceris rybyensis. Classification (NCBI taxonomy): domain Eukaryota; kingdom Metazoa; phylum Arthropoda; class Insecta; order Hymenoptera; family Crabronidae; genus Cerceris; species Cerceris rybyensis. The sequence goes on from OU342795.1 coordinate 15,469,499, forward strand.
ATGATAAGTAACTTATTTTGAATTTTTTTAACTGTACCTAAAATTCTTAACACTGTATCTCCATTTCCTATGTCTCGCTTGCAAAGCGCAAACAGTTAAATCGGGCAAATTTTTTCGCTCGTTCGTTCTGTTTCTCTTAACGCATTTATATGCAACAATTTCATCCTTAAACACATATGCATTATCGGCGGTACAGTCTAACAACCATAAGATGGCTAGGGAGTGGCCAAGCATTTCGTTGTCAACCACCCATGTCCGCCATTTCCTTTTTAGAATTTTCAATCCTAGTAAAAGTAAATGACAAAGTGGAGTGTTTACTTTAGATAACCGCATTTGAAGATTTCAAAAACGAAATGGCGGGAATAGGCGTTCGAAAACAAGAAGTTCTGCCGCTCTCTAGTCATCTTTCAATTGTCGGATTATAGATCTAGCTTTATTAAAGATCGTAACAATACAATGTTGATTTTACTTGTAACTATAAATTAACTACAGAAGTCTTCGACGTGAAATTGAATGATCAACCGGGACAGATAAGATCATGACGAGCAAATAAGAAAATCACTCTGCGTAATGCAGAAGGGGTAATAATAAAATCACTCAGTCTAGCCGGTGATTTATTCAGTCTCTTACATTCCCATAGTTAAGTGACGAAGTCGTTTGCAGTCGAAATGTCTCGCAGTTCGACGACGTCTCAAGAGGGGCCGGCTTATGAATTTATAATGTCCTGCTTTCGAGACGACGACTGCATTTTTGGATTGCATTTCAGCCATGGTACGGATGAAGGACTTTCTTATTCTATTTTGAGGTTCTTCGTTTCTGTCTTTAACGTAGAAATATCTCCTCGTTGCAATTGCCAATGAATACCCTCCAATTCCCTTGAAAGAAAAATATTTCGCTGGTTTTAAAGCATTGGCCGTTTCGAGAGGAAGGATTGGAATTCTTTTTATACGTCGAATGAATTTGAGACAGTCGAGATTTATTATTGCTATTGAGACGAGATTGAAATAGTTGCTTAGAACGAAGTGAAATACGTAGCGTTCTGAATAATTTAAAAGTAACAGAAAAGGTTTCTTATGTAATTAAGTAATTATATAAGGGAACATTTTAATTTAAATCAGACTTAAAAAATGGCTTCAATAGTATGAAGACTTTAGCTATTAAAAGATTCTTAATAGAAGCAAAGTTGACTAAATTATAGCACTGACAATCTTTAATAAGCTCAGTCTGAGCAATTGATGATACTTAAGCTTTAGATATTAATGGCAGTATATACAAATTATGGGAAATGCTGTGCAAGTGATAACAATTAGGGAAATGAGAATGTAATTCTTTATGAGAAATTAATATTCAATTTGGACATATTCGGAAGCCACCATGCGGCGGACCAAGGAAATTGGAGTGTTTATGGACAATTTTTAAACAAAACGTGTGGAGGTAGCAATAGAACGTCATTTTCCAAAGCTTCTTATTTTTAATTTCTCATTTCTCATCTTTCCTGGTTACCAAAACAATTTGTGATACAAAATGTCAAGCAACAATTATTTATGTAGTTGATAATTTAATACCTAATGCCTTCTCTTCTGTGAATTGTGGTCGGAATGTGACAAAAACGAGTGAAACTCGCAGTGCAGATTATGCACCAAATGCGACAAGCACGAATCGTCCTGGCGGTGTTAAAAGGAAAATCAATTGGCAGATTTGTGTTTGTTTCGAAAGCAACTCAATATCTAATCCTTTCGGTATAACTATTGACTATGCTCGAAAAAATTCCAATTGTTCTCCGCGTCAAACCGTTGATTATATAGTTGACGATTTGTAATTTAAAACAATCGTGTCGTTCTGATTCGACAATTAAAAATACGTTAATTAAGGCTGTTATAATTACAAATAGTTTGCATCGAATATACTTGTTTTATTCGTCACTTGTTGTTGTATTCTTCGTTTATTTTTATTATAACGGAGTCAATAATAATAATGCTGCAAATGATGAAGATAATAATAATTCATTAACGCAGTAATTGTCGCACACTATTTAGAAACCTTTTTAATTAGAAATGCCCAATGAAATGTCCCACTGCGGAATTTAATTTAATCAAATTATCTATTTCCGACTGTTTCGAATGTCGCCTTAATTCTCTATGTTGAAATTCAATATAAAAAGGTAAACATTTGGCATTTGTTATGTAACCTAATTTAATAACAGGGTGCACTGTAACAATTGTATCAAAGTCATTGCAAAAATATAATTGTTATTTCATTATTAGTTTCATATGAAGTACCATAATTGCTTGACTCATTTGCCACATGTTTTTTTGTTTGTTTTTTTTTATTAAAATCAACCCAACTGAGGTTCACAATCGCAAAATAATAACCTCACCCTAATATTTTTTGAAAAAAAAAGCTATATGTTGACTTTCATCCTTTTACATTACACATTCACCGATAAAGTAATTCAAGCCATCAAAGACAAAAATTCCATCATCCAAATATCTAGCACCATGTAATTTATTTAACTTCCATCTTTTTACATTTGCCTAACAATAAAATCACTCGACGTAAAATTCTATAATTTAAACAACCTGAAAATAACGAACATTCCTACTTGAAATTCATGTACACCCATGGCTCTTTTTACGGTCCATACCGCGGAAAGTTTTAAAAGCGTCCGCGGTGTAATTACATCTACCGGATATAAATGTAAACTGGCCAGTTTGCGTGGAATTCGCCCACAGAATTTATTTCCCGTTTATCGCCAGTCACCCGGTATATTAAACGACGATACCGCCGTTTTTCACCGTGCTAACGTTTTCGCCGCGCTACGATGATCTCGTCGACGATAACTTCTGCAATCAGAATCTCGATTGTACCACCGAGCCACGCAAACACACCCTCTATGGGGTTGTGAGTGCCGCTTGAAAAGCGTTCGCGAACGTGGCATTTTTGGAATTTTTCTATCGGTGCATTTATTATCCCCCCTTCACGCCGAGCAACTTGGAGAGAAATGTTTGACGGTTCTTCAAATTGCTATTCGACAATTCTTTTCTACGTTCGAAGAGAAGAGTGAGAGAGAGGGGGGGAGAGAAAAAGAGTATGGTACGGTTTCACGAGATGTATGCATATCATTATTTTGCCGACTGTCCCACTCGACGTTTGAATCGCCGAGTATGATGCGAAACAAGCAGATGCGTGGGGCGATGCTGCTTTTCCTTTTGCCTTTCAGCAGACCATGGTATTGTACGGTGTTTGGTGAAGGTATGGAGAACGTACGGGAGACGGTGGATGATTTATTTACGAAGATGTGTTGCAATGTTGGGAGAAACGTATGAAAGAAGCATAGGAAGGCGCACGATTGTTTCTTTCTGGTATTTTGTAGTTGGAGTTTAGATTGACGTTTCGTTGAAGTTTGTGTTCCGTTTTGGATGAAATCTTTTAGATGAATCGAGTTTCGGTGGGATTGTTAGACTAGAGTGGTGAAGTATTTAGATTTTGGAACATTTGTGGGAGGAATAGTCTGGGCATGAATATAATACAGGCGGACCTCGATTTTTGCATATGCTACTTTCGCACAATTTCATATTTCGCACGATTATAAAAATTTTTTATGATTTTTGTTGCTTTTTCAAAAAATGCTTGTTTCCATGCAGTCACTGCTATGGAGTGCTGTAGCTCGCACTCACTCACATTGCCAATGGTTTTCTAACATTGTAATGTCGTTTCTAGTATTGCCTACTAGATGTTAATGAATCTCAAGCTCACAAAAAAGACACATTAACACTAGAACTACCGAACCAGTCAAAATGACTGGTACACAGTTTTTTCCACAAATTCTTCAAGTCCACAGAAGTGTCATGGAATAAATATTCTACGTCAATCTAGAAAAACATAGATCACCGTATCCATTTTCTTTTCGGTCTCTTGATGTTTCTGTTTTCAAAGTACTTATTGAATATATTGAAATTTAATAGATTTAACGCCGGTAGTTCTAGTGTTAACATACAACTTTTAGTATTTTTCCTGTATGTCTCTAATTCAAACATTCAACAATCGCACACATTTTCCGGGGATTACTTCTTGGTTGTTTAACAGATTTTATACTTCGTCCAATTTATGAAATTCTAAAGGACAAATCAAATTTGAAGAATTGAAACTGTATATTTACAACAGTGATTAAAATTTGTCTCATCGTATTAAAAACAGTTTAAAAATTCCACCACAAATATGCAAACAAAGCACACGTCCGTTCTCTTCCCTCAACTGGAACACAACGCGGAACTTTTTAAGTTTCACTTGCAATAAATCAGAAAAGAATAGTACACTACAAGCTTAAAAAAATACGTCTCACCATTGCAAAAACAAACAACAGATCACCACCACGAAAGCATTCCTCTTTCCGCTGAAACTCCAACAGCGACGTATAAAAAAGAAAGTAGAATCAGAGCGGAAAAATATTCCATAACTTAATTAAAAGTCGTGCGCCGACTCGTTGCGAAAGACAAGTCGCAAAACGCGGCGTGTATTATCGATTTCCTCGAGTACACAGGACAATCGATCTTTTGTTCGCCCGTAGAAACAAACGACTCGGTTTGCTGCCACGAAGGATTACCAGAAATTTATGCAGCAACATCTGCCGTCGGTGTCTCGGCGTTCGCCAGTTCCTGATTCGATCGTGGCACGCAGCTGGGCCATACCGAGCGTTAACATCTTCGAAGTTACCGTACGACTTAACATTTATCACGCGAGATTAATTAATGACAGTGAGAAGAGCCGTAAGTGTGCCTGGTTAAAGTACGTCACGACGGATTCTCTGCTTCCAACGGTGGAAGCTCCTCCTTTGTCGTTATCTTTCTCTGTCTTTCTTTTGGAGAACGATGCTTCCCTTTGGCGCCTCTTTCACTTTCGTGTAGACGCCATGGTCGAACATTTGTCTCGTGAAACATCTGGTAAATTTGGCTCGCACTCGACGAGTGTTAAATGTTACTTGGGAATGACGTTAAAGAAATTGTAATATCGCGTGTAATTGCAAGGTTTATTGCTGTTGGAAAGGGGTTGGGATTTTTGAAGGGTGGTTGACGTGGATGTGGATGTTGAAGGGTTAGTTCGTATGGGACACAATAGTTTTTGGTGGAGGAAAATGTTTTACATTGTTATATAAAATATAAAAAATTGAAGTATGTCACTTTTATGAAGCTTTGTGAGAAGTTAACACGGTGAGGTCATGGAGGTCACCGGTGACCGGCGCTGTTGAATTCAATGAAATTTCTTACAACTTTACTAATATTCGTAATATTTACGAATTTTCTCACACATTCTGTATTTAACAATAGATCTATGACAGCATTCTTACTTTTTTAAAATGTTTTCTCAAATCGATAAAGAAGCAGTAAAGTAGATACTTCACGTGTATCCTATAACATACAAATTACTTAACCCTCTATGGGCCCTTGTAACTTTGAGGTAACACGAAACAAATCTAAGCTTTTATTTTTCAAAATCGATTTTTTAACTTTCCCAAATATTACAAGTTAGCTCTTCAAAACCATGGAATTCTTTACAATCCAACGTTTCAAATTGAAGTGAAATGTATTACTTATGATAGTACTTTTATTATTTTCTAGTGTGCTATCGTGCAACTAATCTTCAGATACAACAGAAAATTCGATCCATAGAGGGTTAACTGACCGTATTTTTTGCCATTTGGTCTATCTTTTTTTCAAAGTACTTATTTAATATATTTAAATATACTAGATTTAGCGACCGTATATCTAGTGTTAAATACTGGTGGTCAAAAACTAAAATCCTCCTGAATATATATCTATTTGTATCTTTAAAGTTTCTGCTATACAAAGATGGGATTTTAATTAGGAAAAGTATCACTCCAGTAAAAATGAAAAAATGTGCAAAACATCAATGGTCATCAACGTGTTAATAGGTTAATTCATTGTATTGATTTATTCATTAGTTGATTCTAGCACTACAATTTTAAACAGCTTAACTGGTAGATTTTTTTTAAATATCTACAGAAAATTCTTTGTTTTCAATTAATAGAATAAGGCATTAATAGAACAAACTTAGCCTGTATAAAATGACTTTATTTACATTAGTTCTGGTTCTCAAATTTGAATTCTTTCCTCAAAATTCTGTACATATTTTCACGAAGCAAGAAACCTAATACCTAGTATCATTATGAAAACCAATTCTTAACCCCTTGACTCATGTGCCATTGTAGTCTTCGTCGTATCCAAGACGTTAGGAACCATTCCCGGTAGACGGTGTACAGTATGTTATTAGATTATTCAATTATTTCACTTTTGCGTCAATAAGAACTACTAATTTATTATTTTATGTTACTTAATTACTGTCCATTCAACCTGATTACATGTCAGCTAGTAATGCGAATTTCAAAATAAAATGTTTTGTTCCTAAGCTGCGCATAATTGTTCAGTTACTCCAAATTAAATATTTTTCGGACGCGTTAAATTATATTTTATTTGTATATTAAGGAGTTAATCCGTAAAATAATAAAATTCCACCATGTACCCCTGCGCATAGAACACCACCAGTATCTTCTCGCTAAAAACTAAAATCGAGAGCTACCGTAAAAGAAGAAACTTCCCCGGGTGTCCTCCGGGTCTCCGTTGGTTCGGCAGTAAATATATTACCCGGTTAAAAGAGTTTCAAAACTCATTATCGCAAATCGGGCGAATCGGAAGTTCGCGTGGCCTCCTAAATACACCCTTTATCCCTTTATTTGCTTTACGTTCAAGACCGTCACTCTCTCTTCTTCTTCTACCTTTTTTTACCCACTTTTTTTCCTACGACCTTTCTCTCGTATACTCTCCACGGACTTCCAGCGGCCAGCAAAGCCGAAGCACCACGGAAATAAATTGAATCATGCGGAAAGTAGAATTACAACACACATCCACGCGGTGTACCTTCTTCGTTTGTGTCGGTGTCGTCAGTGTCGGAGGAGTTTTGAAGGTGGAACGAGAGGGTGGACGAGTTCGAGAGAGACTCGGCCTTCCAACTTGGACATCCCCGGGCATTATCTATCTCGGAAGTTCGTCCCCAGCCTGCGGCTACACAACGCTGACGATGACGACGACTAGGAGAGGACGGTCACGCTAATCGTACCCGGCTGGAGATTGGCTTTTAGCACAGAGTTCAGCCAACTTGTATCGCCAGGAAATCGCGCGGAACTCATCCCCTTTCCTTGCTTCTCTGGCCCCCTTGAAATTAAGCCACGATTCCCATCCTACTTGACAGTATATTTACGTACTCGTGAAAGTACTGACTCTTTTTGCGAGTTCTTGCTGACAGTTGAGCAACGATCTTTGCTTTATGGTTTTTCTATTGGGGAGGGTGATAGGGTGAGAGGCATGGGGTACAGGAGATACGGAGAGTGTGGCAGAGAAAGTTGTAAGCATTTGTATTGTTGGGGGTAGTGGGAGAAATCGGATACTGAAACGTGGGTTGGTTGAGATTTTGTGGTTGCTTAGTAATGTGATGGATATGGCTTTTGTTTGAGTAAACTTTAGAAGTTTTTGATTGTAATGAGTTGAAAGTTAAGGTGTGTGGGAAAAATGAAGTTTGGGGATGGTGATACTGTTTGTTTAGTTGAGAATGTATTTAGGGATGGAACTACCAAGACAGTCTGGATGACTGATTCTTAATTTTTTTAACCCTTTGCACTGCGATGTCCCGCCTGAGGGGACAACGCAAGTTTACCATATCACTCTGTTGCACCTTCTAAGAGGACCTTCGAATTTATTAGTAATTACAGAGGATGAACTTATTGCACTGCAAGGTTTTAAGAAATATATGTTTACCTGAATTTTTTTATTGAAATAGCACAAAATAGCAAATAGTAAAGTGCCGACAAGTTGCTAATAGATAACGTCACAGTCAGCTCAGTGTGCAAAGGGTTAAAATATAAATTACTACTTTGGTAGTATTTTTCATCTCTTGATTCTTTTTTTTCAATGTATTTATTTAATATATTTACATGTAATAGATTTAACGCTGATAGTTCTAGTGTCAAGGATGAATGACGAATTTCATAAGAATCTTTAGATGTAGGTTTCAAGTTCTTTACTGTGTTTTACATTTTTGTACTAAGGTCATTTAATACTTTTCATAGGTAAAATTCTTTCTATCCGTCATCCTACGATTCAATTTCATTTTCAAAGATTCTTTATTATTAAGAATGCAATTTTTATTTGACAGCGATAAAAATTCAGTTACTTTCAACTGAATTACAAATGGAATAAATCATTCATTAAAATAATTATTGTCCCGTCATCAAAGTTTAGGAAACTACAATAAATTATTCGCAATACCCTACACAATGTATCGCAAGTAAGGAAGAATTTCCCACGCTCTGATAATAGCCTACGGTACACGACTTCCTATCGTTGCAATTATACGTTTATCAATATTTATGAAATAATTCTTCGATGAATCTTCCAGCTGACCGTTCTCTCGGCTTAAAATTGAACTTCGATCGAGAATTCGTCGACATAAATCCGTCGACGGAACTGCTTGCACGGCAACTAATTCGGCTATTAGCGGTCAATCGATGGAATTGGCCGACGAGGTCAGTCGTCGGTTTTAGTGCCCTCAACGGCTGCCGAACAGGCTACTGTTCGCTCTTTTAGGCCGTGCACGTTGTTTCTGACAGAACATCTTTGATTTAAACGAAACAAATTACATTGGACCATTTAATGTTGTTGGAAAGGTCTTCAAATTGCTCGATAATATTTTACGGCGCTTTTAACACTAGGTTTACGGAGACCTTCAAATTGGCGGATTCCTACGTTTTTAGAAACGCCTTCTTAACTCCTTGCCGTGCCATTTACTTTGTGACTGCCTCCACAATAATTCAGAATAAAATTACTAAAATAGACATTGATCAGTGATTCTTGACATATAGTATAATTTAACGTAATATTAATATTATGGAAATAATTTTATCGTGTAGCATCTTACTGATATTTTCAATTTAATGGGTTTTCTAAAACTTGAAAATTTCCTTTCCAATTTATATCATCACGAGTATCACTCGTTATAGTATGGCAAGGGGTTAATTTATAGAGACGTGGTACAGTCGATTTTTCTCATCTATCTTTTAATATACGAACTACTTAACTGATAATCCCCCTTGCCGCCTGAACCCTCTATTTGCAAAGTCCTTATTTAACACTAGATTTACATCAACCGTCAAATTGACAGATTGTAACTTTTCCAAAAATATTTTTTAAAATAGAGAAGCAGCGCAGTAAATATTTCACGCCTATCTTTTAATATACAAATTACGTAACTAATTGTATTTTTTGCCGCTTGATTTAACTTTCTTCAAAGTTCTTATTTAATATATATAAATATCCTAAATTTAGCGGCCGTAAATCTAGTGTTAATATATTGCGCTGTAATAGATTTCACTTCTGTAAATCGAGCGTTAAATAAAAGTTGAGAATGTTTCGTGTCGTTTCAAACATAAATCTTCGTAGCTGGCAATTTATAGACTGATACTTGAAGTTGATTGTGATGTGTTATATCTTTTAATGTTTTTGTCGAGTGTATTCATTGTTATTTTACCCTTATGGAGCCCTCTTCGAAATTGTCTCCGCTGAGCCAACAAAGTTTTAGATTAAACCAAACAAGTTCCTTGTAGTTAGTATATTTTCGTTCTTGAAAGTCAGTCACAAGATTTTCTTACAATTCAATGTTTACTATTCAAGTCCAATACAATATTGAACTCTCTATTCTTAACATTTCTGTTGATTTAACCCCTTGCCTTACAATTTCTTTTGTGACTGAACGCGCAATGAGTCAGAATTAATTGTTGAAATCATAATCTATTACTGATTTCCTATATACCGTTATAAATTAACGCAATGTTAATAGTGTTACGGGTCGATCACGCACGCATTATTGTTTCGAACATAATTTAAATAGAACACAATTTTATAGAAAAACTGAGAACGTTTATTCAAAGAAACACGTCCGTCAACGAGGACCACCGACCGTAGAATCTCAACTCTTTACTTTTACAAACAATTGCCAAGTCTCCTTACCCAGTAACATTTAATCTACTGGGTGCTTCGTAACATAGCATAGTCACGTATGCCCCACATCATTGTAAGGCAAGGGGTAAAGAATTGCAAATTCAGACATTCAGGCAATTTCTTGAGTGTACGGCCGACAAAACCCAATTTTCTTTTGAATTATGTCATAGTTGATTTTGTAAAGATACAAACCATCTTCAAAATTTTCGATTTATCCACATAAACGCATAAACCTGCATTAATGATACAAACATATAAGAAATTCTTCCTCTTCCTTATAAAATCCCATTTTAGATAGATCACTACTCGTAATCCCACAAAACGCAACGGTCTCCTTGCAAAACACTTCTAAAAATGTCCCCCTGCAAAACGGAGTCCACTGTAAACGTATAAAACGAAAGAAAGAACTTTATACTCTCTCCTTCTTTCCGTTTTCCATAAGAAAGGCCAAACCCCGTTGTTCGTTCCAAGGTGAAGCGCAAAATCTACGCGTACACCGTGCCAGCGAAGAGAGATTGAATGAAAGACACGGTAAAATGAAATAAAGAGTAAGATTGGGTGTAAGGGGATAGGAAAAACTGAGAGGTGGCACGAGACCGAGAATAGAATATCAGAAAGAATGAGAGAATGTCTACATACGCGTGCATCCTGGATAAACCTACGAGAGGAAGAGAAACTGCCAGAAAGAAAAAAAAAAGCAAAGGCAGACAGAGAATGCTAAGATCAAAACAGAGACAAAAGACGATAAGAAAGAGGTAAAGAAAGAAAAACAGGGAAAGAAAGAAAAGACAGAGAAATCAGAGGGAGAGAAAAAAAACAAAAAGAGGTAGAAAAGACGGAAAGAAAGAGAAAAAGGGGGAAAAGCAGAAAAGGAAGGAGAAATAGATAGAGAGGGATGACTCTGGATTCGCGCCAATCTCCAGAATAACTTAGCTTCACACGCGTCACCAATATGGTTGTCGCAGGTATGCATGTGTATTTCCGCCAAACACATTCGCGAAACACCCGCGCTTACAGAACGTATACCGACATTGGCATAGGAGAGACTATGCGATTTAGACCGCGTATATGCCGGTATTTTATAGGCAAATTTCCTGGCATCGACATCTGACTGCGAGCGCATCGTCAACCCGGGAATGTAATTCTGTGTTGGATTTTAGTCGCGCGAAAATATTACCAGATGTCGAGGAAGACATTTATCCTTACTCTGAGCTGACCTGTTATTTTCTGGAGCGGTAAAAGAAAACGACACGAAGAATAGTTTGCAACAGTTGCAGCCGCTCTTATATTTATACTGTTCTCCATTCCGCGTTTATTTTTCGCTAGAGATTTTGGAATGGTGTTTTAACGAAAATATGATATGATACTGAGTATCATATGATAATATTTATCTGTATATTGATACTGATGTGATATTTCTTCTGGACCACATTAACACTAAAACTACCGACGTTATATCTACTAAAATTTAGATTTATTTAACAAGTATTCTGGAAAAAAATAAATTAAAAAGTGAAAGGATTAGTTAATTAACTAATTTAGGCTTTATATGATAGAAGTAGAATTTTTACTTCACAGCTCCCTGTCAATTTAGATAGTTTTTTTAAAAAATTGAGAACTGGTCATTATGACCGGCCTGGTAGGTTTAGTGTTAACGAGTTTAATAACGTGACGGTCATTTATAACATCACTGAAGTGTCTTATGATTTTTGTATTATGGTATTTATGAACGTGCTAGTGTATTGAATATTTAAATATTAGTGCTAGAAGATAAAGCAGTGCTGAACATGTAGCTATTTTTAGTTTTATCGGTTCTACTCGGTGAAAATGGGATTTTAACACGTTAAACGCCACGGCGGTCACCATTGAGATCAATTAAATTTCCTATGAGTTTTAAATTGTAATATTTCCTAACATTCTAGGCGATTCCAAATTTAAATATTGACATTAAAAAGATAAAGTCCTGATGGCAATAAATCTATATGTGTCTTTAAGATTTCTGTTTTGTAAACATGTGATTTTAATAGAAAAATTTCACTTCGGTGAAAATGATAACTAACGAAATATCGGTGGCGTTCAAAGTGTTAACATGTTGGTAGACATGGCGGTCACCCCATTGAATTCAGTGAAATTTCATGTAACATTGAAATTGCATTATTTATGAATTTTAGGATATACTGAATATTTATATATTGTCGTTAAAAAGACGGTCCACTGAATATCTATCTATTAGTGTCTTTAAAATTTTTACTTTATAAAGATATGATTTTAATAGAAAAACTTTCATTTTGGTGGAAATGACAAAACTAGCGTAATACCGGTGACATTCAACGTGTTAATAGATAAAGTTTCATTTTAACCGTCATCTAAATATGGGTGACGCTCTTCTTGTTCAGGTTCAATAGGATTTTCAGTTGGATTTTTCAAAGGAATTTAATAGAATTAGCACTGAAATATAAATATAGGATATACAATATAAAAATATTAAAAGTCACTTTTATTACTTAATTGTTCTTATTGTTATCGCCTGTCTAAAAAGGCTTCAGTAGGCTCTTTTCCATTAAATATCTTTTCAACATAACTTCCAACAAGAAAATGACTAATACAAAATTTTCTTTATTTCTTCTGTTGAATGAAAATCTGCAAAGAAAGATATAGATTTTCCTATAAAGAATGAAGTTGACCTTGAGGAAATATAACAAATAAACAATTAATATTGCACCGATATTCTCTCCGTGGAACTATGAAACTTTCGTATATAACATTTTTCTTTAAAATCAATGGTTCTAGAATTATTAGTTTTTTCCACTGTGCGACAGTACAAGAAACAACCGAATCGCCCCGGGCGACGAACGTGTTAATAGAACATACAATGTACAATGAAGTTTTCATCCAAGAAATTAACAAAGTCACCTGTTTCTCTACGTTGATGACATTGTTTACTAATTTTATATTCCCCATTTTCGACGTGAGTATCTCGAATTAATTAATTCGATAACAAACGACAGGTCGTTTGAACGATTTTATGGTTACTATCGTGCCATTTGCAGTTTATTAAGTCCCACACTTTATCAGCGCGCAGAATAAAAAGAAGTCAGAACAGGAAATGGACGTCGGTAGGATGAAGGCGCAAAGCGTTAATACGTAAGCATTTACTATACGAGATTCCAGAGAGCTCTATTTTTCTGTTGTTCGTACAATCTCCAGCTGAAATATAAGATTCCGGGCTACGGCACGGGAGTAACTTGTTTTCGACGAAACACGAGATATTACGTTCGAGGTGGATGCGAGACGATTGGCGCGCTTTAGGATTCTCTCCCGGCGCTTTTCTTTTCTTATTACGCTCCTTATACTCGATTCTACTTCCCAAATCCGCAATTCAGAGCTGATACGAAACGCAATTTGCCAGGGGTTGTAAAACTGGATACCCCGAGCTAACCTCTCCTAGCTTCGCTCCTTCTCTCTCTCTCTCTCTCTCTCTCTCTCTCAGTCTTTCTCTCTTTCTCTTTCTATCTCACTCGCTCCTGAAAAGTGGAAAATATACGTTGAAATAGGAAAGGTTTGTCGTGAAACTCGTTGACGCCGTCGGTGACCTGGAAAGAAGGGTCTCGGGATTTTTCGAGAACCGATAAAAATGTCCGAAAGTTTGACGAAAGTTATTCCACTGCCGCGATATCGTCGTCTGAGTGGCGACTTTAATGCAAAGTGGAGGTTTTTCGAGTCGATGAATCTTTGATTTCTTTTTTATAATAATTCATAACGACGCACGGTTTTACGGATTTTATGAGATGGTGATTAATGATATTGAAATTTTATTAAAAGTTTTTACGAGGAAATATTGTACTGGATTTAATTAGGATGAATGATTATATTATTTCAATGAATTAAATTGCGTTGGAGCTTTAAAAGGATCCAGAAATATCTTCTTTTTTTTTAAATTGAAGCTTATGAGATAACTTTTTTAAATGAATTGTTTTCGTTACACAGGATTATAATTAATTATAATGGGATATTCTGAATGTTTGGAAAATCTGTGGGATTTCGTTGAAACTTTTCCAGTTTAATAAGAGCTTTTTAATATACAATTGTTAGAATTAAAAATGTTAAAAAGTGCGAGGCAATTGCAGAATTAAATACGCATCGAAAATCTCAGAAAAAAGCATTGAATGCGAAATAATTCTTTCGCTGAAACGTTTTTTGATTCCGAAAACGCCGAAATCCTCTTTATTCCTCATCCGTGTCAATGAACGACAAGTAATAGCGAAAGCATATAGGTACAAGTTTTTAAACGTGAAAATTAATAAGTTATTAATTTTAAAGTACTTCCTCCATTTTGTTCATCGGTATGACCATCAATATCACTGATATACTCGTTAATTATGTAGTTGCTACAATTCATTCAGAAATAGCTTTCATAAAAAGAATAGAATCCAATTATTTTGCACCCTGCATTAAGATATTCGATAATAAATTTAGCAATAACAATATTAATAATGAATTTTCTTTATTGTCAAAAATATTCTTATCGGATTATAATTACCACCTTACAGATATTTTTATAAATTAAATTTCTTAAAAATAAGGTCCAGATAGATATTTGCCCAATTTTTTAAAAATATTAAAATCAGTGACATACTTTGGCCATTTTACATGAATTTTCCTACAGTCAATACAGTTGCAAAACCAGAAATGTCCAAAAATTTACAAACTAATAACATTGCTATCATATGCCGTACCACTATAAAAATTATACTGTAACCGTTTGCGACGTATATATGTGGCCTGAGAAAATATGTAATTATAGTTTATCGCCATATGTATATACGGTTAAAATTTAAAAATTGAAATACAACCGGTGAGATAGGATTAAAAGTGGAGTAATTTATAATTTATATACATTAACTATCCAAATTTCTGATAAAAAAAGTGTGTTTTTACTGTCAAATAAATAATTATCTGTCAGTATTCAAAAATGTCTCCGTCCGCAAAGGGTTAAACAATAAAATGTGCAAAGAACTATATCACCTACCATATTAAACCCTCTTACAATTAATAATATTACAAAGTACTGTCGTAGCTTACTTGTAATTAACTACCCTCTCCAAGAACAATTTAAAATCACGATACAATTATCATCACCTAATTACCACAAATTACCCCCTCGAGATGATCTCGAGGACAGGCACGGATACGAGGAAGAAATTTAACCATAAAAAAGGGAAAGAAAGAAATAATAAAACAATCCCGAGGACCCCAGCACAGTGGAAGGAAAGAGGCGCGGTAGATTGCTGGGAGCCGGTCTTGAATTTGCATACAAACGAGTTTGGAATTTCATTCGTATCGCACGCGTGTATTTGCAGCATTATAAACATTTCGTTGCAGCCCTCGATGACTCCGTTGGGAAAGGCCGAGCAAGAGTTTGTCGTTTTAAATGCGAGGAGATTGCATTTTGATTCACGCCTCGCGTATCACTCGCGAAAGACGGTCAAAGTTTTGCTTCGGTCGTCGTCTCGAATGACAATGACATTAACGTTAGATCTACCGATGGTTAATTCGTGATAGTTAAAAATATTGTAGAAATACATTGGAAGAAAAGAAATGTAGCAAGCAAACAAGTTGTTCGACTTAACCCTCTATATGCCTCTATAACTTTGAAGTAACACAAGACAAATGGCTTTTATTCCTCAAAGTCAATTTTCTAACTTTCTTAAATATTACAATTTAGCTCTTAAAAATCATAAAGTTTTTCACAATCCAACGTTTCAAAATCAAGTTAACTCTACCATTTATAATGGTATTTTTATCAGTTTCTATTATGCTATTGTGCAAGTCAACTTCAGGTGACATGAAAAATTCGGACTACAGAGGATTAACACTAGAACTATCGGCGTTAAATCTATTGTATTTCAACATATTGTTATGCCACACTCAGTAGTATAAATATTACCGGGTAACGAGCCATGCCAATTATTTTTAAATAAAATAAATGGGGTTCTACCAGGTCGATAGTCCTAGTCGACGGACATGTGCTTTAAATAAAACGTTCTTACTTTTTCTATAAAGTGTACTTCATTTAACCAGTTAAGTGTGTTTGACGACTAATCCGTCATGGAGAAATGACATGTACTTCCTATCATGACGACTATATCCGTTATGTGGGAAATTTAGTTACCATTTGCTATTTAACCAGTTCGCTATGATTGACGTGTATACTCGCCATCGCCCGATCTTCCTGACTCACGTAAAATAATTAGATAGATGCACAATCTCACAAAAAGTCGCCACAGTTAACTGGTTAATATGTCCAGAAGGATTTTGCGTGCACGGTTGACTCCTAACAATACAAAATACGTACTTTCGAAAAAGAGAAATCAAGAAGTGGAAAAGAGGATCAATTCAGTAATTTTGTATTTTATAAGATCAACGTCGAACATCTGCTCTATGACTGATCTACAAACTTGGTGAAAGTTTTGGAAAAAATTTGTGACGAGTCATTTTGACTTGCTGGATAGTTCTAGTCTTAATACATTACGTATACCGGTGAAAAGATATCTCGTTTGTCATTTTTACATATACACAAAAAATTAAAAAGAAATTGATTTTTTTGCTACTTTATTAAGGCAATGTAACCTTGAATATTCTCATAACAAGTACTTAGCCAAATGAATGTATATGAAGTTTCCAAAAGAGTGAGATGGACGATGGATAATTGAAAAGAAGAACATCTCAAGTGTATTTCACGATGTATCGTCGTGAAATCGTGGAATGACGGAAAAATTATGCATCAGAGATAATTGAAATCGGTTTTACAGACGGTCGTTGATTGGATGGGGACAGTATTGCGTTTTGATTTGTCGCAATGCCGGTGCAAATTTGAATTACGCGAAGTGGATCATGCTCGTGGGCGCGCGAGATATTTAAACGGAGATTGATAGGAAGGTGTCGATTGGTTTTCAAAGTTTTATTAATTTTTTTAGATTGACTACTGCTGATGATTGATGTTTGAATAGATTTCAGAGACACGTTTAAATTGTGAAGTGATAGAAGAATATTGAGAGAGTTTGTATTTTTAAACTTCTAGAGGCTTTCGTGAGTTTGTGATCAAATAAAATGGATCTGTGTTTCTATATTTTAGACCACAACTCGAACCAAAGCAATCTAATTTCGAAGAAATTTATTCAGGAACTTTAATCTTTCATTTTTATTCTCTCTTTTGTAATTAAGCTTTCAATTTTTCTGTATCCTTGTCGATAACTACCAGATATCATAAAGCCACATTCTTTTCATCGATTGTCGGACAATCGGCTCCGTTCTGTCGCGATCGTCAAATAAAAGCCGTGCCCATAAAAAGGTATCTCGAACGACGGCATCGGAACCCCATAGGAAATTCGTAAACTCTCTTTAAGCCAACCGGGAGTAAAACTGTCGATGAGGTTCGATCTTGATCTCGTAAAAAGATCTCATTGTGATGCATAAGTTCGAAAGGGGATACTTTTACGAGAAGAGGCCAAGATCCAGCGATTTCCTATTATTTTATAGGTCCGTGTCGTAAGGGTGTACGGTTAGTATGCATAAGAATTCCCATCGATACGTTTTGGCTTTTGCACTTAAACCTATAACCTAATTTTTACTTCGATTCCATAAATCTTTATGGTGAAGTGCATGCTTTTCATAATAAAAATGCGTATATAAAAATAAGAAAATCCTCCGTGGTTTCAAATGGTTCCAATTTTCCTTCGCTTATCATTTTACAGTTATCAGACCGCTATTATTATTCGGAATAATCTGCTTTATCATACTGTTGTTGAAAGATCGGAAATAGTTGGATCTGCGTGAGTTACTGTCGATGTCAAAAACTTTTCATACAGAACCGTAGCGCTATATTCAACGACAGTATCCACCATATTGGATTTATAGCACCAATATAACACCTTAGTTAGTGTCGAACTCCTAATTAGTGGTTTCGAGTTCAAAGCATCACTTCCAGGAAGTTTTCTTATTTTCTATCTCCCAAAGGAACACAGAATTCGAAAATTCCAAACATGGTGGCACTATAATGTTATCCATTTGAGTGTCAGAGCTCTTTGCGAAAACCTGGTCGAAAAGTACCAAACAGCAGAATCGCGCTTCTTTCGATTTGCATCGATAAGTGCAGCAAATTAAAATTTCGGTGTTTTTCTGCTTATACGTGGTAAATATTGTCGTGTTTGTTAGTTAAAGATAGTGTCTGTATTATATTTATACGATTGGAATCCGAATATATTACAGAACTATTTTTATTATTCCTGTAAAAAGTATCTTTAATATACTAATTAATACCCCTATTAATATTTAACACACCTAATAAAACCCGGTTTTTAGGGGTATTAAAATAGATCTATTAATTTGCAACTTTTCAGAATAAACCCCTTGCCTTACAATGACGTGTGACACACGTGCCGCGGTAAATGGAATAGAAAATTTTTAAATTTTCCAAAAACTGTTAAATTGAAAGTATCAGTAGGTCAGGAGACGTTGAAATAATTTTTATGCTAACACTTTACCGACCGGAAGCATATTAATAGGCTTTTCGGATCCAACGCCTTTGAACTTTTAACTTATTAATCGGTGCCACTCCAATTAATAAATTATCATTTATCATTACGATTACCTGTGTTAAGGACTCAGTTACGAGAATTTGTAATTTTCGAATAGATATCTGTATCAAGGAAGTATTTGTGGACAAATGATCGGTCAGAAGGGGGTAGGATGTTAAAAAGATACCGGTCGGTAAAGTGTTAATATTGCGCTAACTTATACCGTTATATCGATATATTAAGGGGTTAAACAGAAGAATTGCGATCTCACTGTTTGACATTCAAATGATTAACACTAAACGTACCGACAGTTTTTCTTAAAGGCAAACAAACGTTGAGAATAGGTCAATTCACCCCTCTGTGGTAGCTTTAGTGTTAACACGTTGACTGTCATGGGTGTTACCGGTGCCCGGCGCTATTGAATTGAATGAAATTTTATGTAATGTTTCAATTGCAATATTTATGAATTTTCTAACGTATTGAATATTTAAATATTGCCATTAAAAAGATAAAGACCTGCTGAATATCTATCTATCAGTGTCTTTAACACTTTGCCCCAGAATTTCTTTTCTGACTGAGCGTGCCAAGACTCAAAATTAATTCCTGAGACCACAAATTCTTTCTGATTTCTAATATTTCATATAAATAAAGGTAATATTAATAATATATAAATAATGAGACCATTTCGCAACCGATTGATCTTTTCAATTTAATAGTTTTTGAAAGACTGTAAAATTTCCTACTCCATTTTCCGCCCCACGAGTTTCACACGTTGCTGTAGGCTGAAGGGTTGAAGTTTCTGCTTTATAAAGATGTGATTTTAATAGAAAAAGTTTTACTTCAGAAGAAGTGACGAAACTAGCAAAACACCGGTGGCGTTCAATGTGTTAAGCACTACAGTCTATCCATTTTTTTTGTCAAAATTCACCAGATACTTCATAATAAAAATTATCATTTTTCTTAAAATATAAGTTCACCCCTTCACCAAACTATGGCATAACAAAAAAAAAAGAAAAAACATTTTTCCCGTACACAAATTATTTCTACCTAAAGTTACAAAGTCTCTCGAATTTCCGGATTCTCAAACCCTTCCCGTCAGATACATTGCATTCCGCAAAAACAACCCTCAAGACAACCTCCCAAAAGGATCAGTCCAGTTTTCCGCGGACGTTTTCAATTTCTCACCAACAGCCGTACGCGGAAACGTTTGCGCGAATGGAAGCCGTGAGGGAAAAAAAAGAAGAACATTAGAGAAAGAAAACGTAGAAAATGAAAAAGCTCCAGACTTTATTTTTCAACGTTCCACGTTCACCCGTAGGAAATCATCGACATTCGTGTTGCTTGGCGCCGGATAGGATCGTTAGTTTACTTACACAATTAGCAAAATTAACGGATGAGACATTGACGAATGCACACGCCCGACGTTATATTCATCAGGCAGTGCTTCGCATCCTCGGCTCATCGATGCAAATGCATTCGTAACCAAGGGACGTTATACCGGGTGCCGTGGGAGTTAACGATGCACGGTTTAAACGGGAGACGTTGAGGAAGGTCGTGGAACAACTTTTAACATCTGCGGAGAATTCCTCCGCAGTCGTGAATCGCGTTACGATGTAAATTCCAGGCCGTCTCGGAAATACTATAACGCTGCGGTGAGGTGAGGTGAGCGAAATGAATTCAGGAATAAGTGATTCTGAATAATCGAGCCGTGAAGGAAGAATCCAAGGTTTTTGCAACGTGGATCTTTTTTTACACGATGAGGGAACATTGTAGGGCATTGATTTTGAGATAAACAGGAGAAAAAAGTGGTTTTCGTGTGAAATAGCGGTTTTGTCAGTTGAGCGAGATGAAATATGGAGTTTCGAATGTATCGAGCAGTGATCGGATATTTTTCTCTTGTTTTTGTGAGTTGAGAGGTGTGATGGCAACTGGTAAAAATGAAGTAGGAGTATGGTATGGGTGCAAAGCGGTAGGAAAGAAATTTAACTCTTTGCACTCCGAGAAATTTTTGCTATGAGCTATCGACTACTCCAGAACTATTTACACTGTGCACATCTGTGGAAAATTGAGAATCTTGCTTTGCCATTAAAAAGCAGCGTATACATTCTAAGACTTATGTTTCACTGTGTAAAAAAATATAGAAATACATCGGATTTACCTGACAACCGAGTTACCATTTTCTATTATAATGTCGCCACTGTAGCGATAACGGAATGCAAAGGGTTCATTTGCTTGGTTAATTCTTTACTTCTTATAGTGTAAAATTTAATTCTCGTTTGAATTCAGTTACTTGCTTTTAACCAGTTAGTTATGATTGACGATTATACTCGTCGTGCGTAAAAGTTAACGACCACTCGTTATTTAACCCTTTGCACTCTGAGCCATCTTTGACGTTTTGTATTAGCAACTTGGCGGCACTTTACTATTTGCTATCTTGTGCCATTTCAATAGAAAAGTTCAGGTGAACATATATTTCTTGAAATGTTATGGTGCAATAAGTTGTCTGTAGTTATTAATAAATTCGAAGGTTCCCTTAGAGGGATCAACTGAGTGATATGGTAAATTGACGATGTCCCCTCAGGTGTGACATCGGAGTGCAAAGGGTTCAATTTTGATTTTAACAAAATCTGAAATATATTCGTAAACTTCAAGATGTTTGAAATATTTTTAGGCCATGCCAGAATAAATCAAATAACTAAAACGTATAAATAATACGAGATAGATTTATGGAAATCTTTCGATTTTCGTGACCCACGTAGGTGCGCACTCTCAAAAGAAGTCGCCACATTTAACTGGTTAATGCAGTTTAGAATGAATTCTGTATGAAATTTTGCAATTTTTCGAATCCCAAAGGAAAAAAAATACACGAGGTTAGTTTAATCTTCTGAACAAAAGAAAAGTTTTAGTTTTAAACGATTTAATTGAAAATTTAATGAATAATTTTAATTGTATATTAAAAGTTCTATCTCGATCATCTACGATGATGTTCTTCGACAGTTTATTGTAAATAAAAGAAATCTTGTTACTACTACAGAACTAAATTTTATTACATTACTACTAAAATTATAACTTCACTTAAAAAAATTGAAGTCTCACAATCAGTACGACATCCCTGTGAAGTTTCCTCTTTAAACGTTCACGATAAAAATATGCCTGGTTGAAAATATGTTTTGTTACCCGTACGACAACTTACAAAATGTCAAAAATGCTACAGAAATTAATTACAACAGTAACGTTTCAATTAAATCGACAACGATCATTTCAATGAAAATGCTTCATTCGATGACACGTGTTGACAATTTAAATGATACAATAGCGACGAAAATTAGTTGAAACGTTTCTCTCACAGGAAAAAAACAGTTACGTAAAACATCCATTATTTTCAATCAAGCAGTTTATACATCGATGCATCTGGCAGTTTTGACACTACATTTACGTGCGAGAAATCTGTTACACTGCAAACAATTACACAAGGATTGTTGAAAAAAGGGAACAAGTATTAAATAATAATACGTTATTATTTTTTGTATTAATATATAAAATACACGTGAAATATCTACTGTACTACTTCTTTGTAAATTTAAGAATTGTTTATAAAGAAAGTAGAGACCTGTCAATTTGACGGCTTTCTTAATCAGTTAGCTGTGTTTTGACGAGTATACTCGTCATGCGTAAAAGCTACCACTGGTTATTTAAATTGTAATTTTGACGAAGACAAAAATATATTCGTAAATTTCAAGATATTTGGAATATTTTGAGGCCATGCCGAAATAAAACGAATAACTAAAGGGTATAAATAATTTGAAATAGATTTACGATCATCTCTTAATTTTCGTGACCCAAAATTCAAAAGAATTTTCGCCACAATTAACTGGTTAAATCTAGTGTTAATTTTCACGCATCCCCAACCCAGAAATCCACCATTGTCCATGGAGAAAATCGTAGCAAACCATGGCACATCCGTTTCGCAGTGATGCTAGAAGATGTTCCTTTTTAAAGTGCACAATTCAACCGGTGAATTAAGCCGTCGGAGTCCATTAATCGTTTCGGTTGGTTTGCCATTTTAGCCGATTAATCGTTTTGCCCGATTACCGCTCAACTAGGAGCACGTTAACTATAACAGTCAATCGCACTAATTCACTGTACTCGACAGCAGAGGGGAAGCACCCTCTTTTTTTTAAAGGAATATCCTCCTTCGTATTTAACCTCACGTTGGATTTTTTCGGTGTAGAAGTTACGTTCCAAAGGGGAGGAGAAATTCCGCCGATTTTCACCATTTCATAACGAACGTCTATGATCGAAGAGCCAAAATAAAAGGGACAAAAAATGTCCACGCAAGGAAATTCCGGGTGCCGTACCGACTGACTTCCCGATGAAATTTTTCCTCTTTTCGTTCGCGGACAATGAACAGATCGAGGAAGGATTTCCTTCGAGGCAAGAAAAGGAAGACCGAAATGAAAGACGACGAAAAAGAGTTTTCGCGGACTTAATGGAACTCCACCCCCTTGGTTCTCTGCAACCACTCTCGTCTTCCTCCTCTTCGTCCTTCGCATCCTACCAGACGGTACGAAATGCGACGGAATTGAAAGGCGTCGTTAAAGTGAAATTAACCGTGATCCGTAGCCGAGGTTGCCTCCGTTTGACTGTAATTAACCGGCTGGTTCGTAAAGTTTAATTGTCGGGAGGCAAAATACACGTCGAGTCCCGATTTTGTCTAAGCCCCTTTCCGGACTCTCTTCTCTCCGGCTCACGTAGTATTCTCTGATGTTGTTTCTTTTCCTTGCAATAAAACTGAACGAAGACTGACTCACAAGTCTCTGGCCGCAATAACTTCCTCGTGTACTGTGCCCTGTTTGATGGGATACATGGCATCGTCGATTAGAAACTTATACGTGGGGGGTGGAAGAGTTTTTGGAGTCGGTGGTTCGTTTTGTGTTTCTTGGGAAATTACAACGTTGACGATGCTATTGACGGAATGGAAATCATTTGGGTTATTATTAGGTCATTAAGTATGAAACGTCCGATTTGAAACTAACAAGGAGAGGACCCCAACTGTCCGACTTCGATTTTAACGAGACTTTGCAAGACGATAGCATATAGGTCCCTAATAATATGTGTAAAATATTAGCCGTAGTTATGCAGTAGTTTTAAAGATATAAGCGATTAAAGTTCATACCTCTTCATATACTATAAATGTAAATTGGGTTACAACAGCTGTGGAGGGGCAGTGGTAGCGGTTTAAGGCTCACGACCCCGAACGTCTTACGTTCAAGTCCCAATGACGGGTAATTTTTTTTTTCTATTTTAATTTGATAAAATTGCACACAATGCAGGATAACAATTATCGTACACTTGCAATACATACATTGCTTGCATATATACACCGCAGCTGTTGTAACCAGATTCACATTTATAGTATACAAACAGGTACGAACTTTAATCGCTTATATCTTTAAAACTACTGCATAACTACGGCTAATATTTTACACATATCATTAGGGACCTACATGCTATCATCTTGCAAAGCCTCGTTAAAATCGAAGTCGGACAGTTGGGGTCCTCTCCTTGTAAATGTTTGGTTTATTATATCTCGGGCAAAAAGTAACATAATTAATTAATTAGTCCGCGTCGTTTCAGATGGCTTCGCTTCTACTACAGCTTTCAGTTGATCGTTATCCACCTTACTTTCAGGCTGACCGCGTGGTTCATTTTGAAGATCAAAATCTCCAGATCGGAATTTTTCAAACCATCGACGTACTCTACGTTCCTTAGCCACATCCTTGCCAAATACTTCGTGAACATTGCGACTTGTCTGCGCTGCATTAGTTCCACGACGGAACTCATACTCGAAAATAACGCGAACTTTTGTCCTATCCATGGCTCCACACGACAATACGATAGATTATTAAAAATAAAAGTGTGCGTCTGAAAGCCAGATGGCGTACCTTCTCAATGCAAAAAAAACAAAGGACGGATGATGTAAAATATCGGAGTTATCCAGCATCAAACTTGATGCTTTAGGTAATCGGACATTTCATATTTAATGACCTAATATTTTCAACGTTCGTGAAAAACTTTGAAGTACTAAATTCGTGGAGTTCTTATCATTCTTGGAATATGTTGTTAGTTGTATTGCAATTAGGGAGAAAGGCTTCTTAGATGCTGTGCTCGACGTAAAATTGCGACGGTTTTTATGAAATTTCTCAGAGTTAATTTTTTCACGATGCACCATAAGAATAATACAGCCCCAGTCCTATAGAAATCATCTAAACCTACACTTCATCACTAATCTTTTACTGTGCAATAATGCATAACACTAGTGACGTGATAAAGTAAATAAGAAATTTTAAAGGTTTCCAAGAACTAAGGTAAAAGCGCCAGTAGTTGACACTTCTTAAAAAAATGTAATTAAATAAGGAATACATCAAATCTTATCAGTTTGTATAGTATCGTCTTTCACCGACTTAATTGGGAACTATTGCACATAATTCACCATTGAGAAGTGTCATAGCAACCGGTTAATCAAACCCGTGCTCGGCTCTTACGATTTTTGGGTGTTTTCTTGTACGAATCGCTAAGGACTTGGTTGAAATGACAGTCTTGTAAGTTTGTATTATTTAATCATTGCGGATAAAAAGGCATTCATTTATGTTGTTTGAATCTTAAAAAAGGGTGTGTCAATTATTGGAACTTGTAATTGTAAGGTACTTGTAATTTAAGGAAGTAACTTCTAATTATTAAATATTTTTTTTGTAAACTTACTCAAGAATAATCTTTTTTAAACATTCAATAAATTCCGGTATCCATATACTACCAAGCTAGTTCATTAATTGGTTTTTCTCCCTGTGTCAATTACTGAAACAAAAGGATGTCAACTACTAAATCTTTCGTTTTCGCTGGGTGTCAACTATTGAATCAAATTTTACTCTTAGAAAAAAAAAAATTACAACTGCCAGCAGGAATGAATACTTATCGCAATATCATAGAACAATAGTTTGTGCAGCAACTACTAATCATAAATTTTCCATAAAGTGAACATAGCCTGAGTTGTATAAACAAATAGGGAAAAAATTCCTTAAAATGTCAACTACTGGTACCTTTATCTCACTAAATTAAAAATATCAGTGGCTAATGAACAGATCAAATTATTATTATATTAGCAATCAAGGATACATTGTTATATCACCAATTAATTCTGAGTTATTCGGTATTCAATCACAAAAGAAATCGTGTGGCAAGGGGTTGGAAAAGTACATCGATCAAAACTGTAAAAACTCACACGAATGCCTCGACAAAATTTCTCGTTCACCATCTGCTCGAAATTCTCCGAAAAAATAATATTTAACCGATAAAATCAAAATGAATTTCGCACCATCGGAACATCAAGTCAAAAACTTCTCATGAGTGTTCATCCAGCGGCATCGATTCCACGGAAAAATGGACGCATTCTCATGGAAAACGAGCATCTCTACCGTAAGGCGGATCCTCAACGCGCGGAGGGTCATTGACGCCCTAAAAGAGAAAAATGTTTTTTATTACGCTGACGCCAGCATTGACATAACGGTGTTTTCCTCTCCGAAGAGGCGTGTGCATCGTGAGAGAGAGCGAAGTGGGTAAAAAAGAGAGAAAGAGGAAAAGAGAGAGGATACCTTGACGGCCGAGAGGCGCTGTTTTGACGGGCTCCGCCAGTCGAAAATATTTTTAACGAAGCACAGGGGATTATTTTTGGCTAGTGACATACTTTACTCGGAACAAACGAGAGGAACACACACGAGCAGAGTGGCATATAAACGGAAAGAGGGTTGAGGGGTGAAGAGAGGGAATGAGAAGAGAAGAGAAGCAGAGGAATCGAGGGTGGGAGGACCAAAGAGGAGGCCGCGCACGGCACTCTCGCTTTTTCCCTCTCTGGCGTGTTACGAGTCTCCGTGCTCTCCCTTTTCACCCCTAACATCAGCTTGGCCAAACAAACGCGCAGGGTATTACGTCACCAAGTTAAGGAGTGCCTCCGGTTGTTTACAATTATTTTTGTCGCCGCTCGAAAGAGTGACGAGAGTCGTCCGGAGTGCCGGCTTCCACGCACACTGCCCTCGCGGCATAGAACGTTCCAAAGATAGTTTCCCGCACGACATCGATTGCCGGATTAAACGTGTACTCTGTTGTTCTCTGCTTCTATTAGTCGCCAACGAAATGAAGTCATTTGGTTTGAGGTACGGAGTAAGGAGATTGCGTCCTCGCAACACCTATTCCCATCATATCTGTCGTTGAGTGCGACGTATGACAATCGAAAATTAAACACTTATTTCGTCGTTAACCCCTTGCCTTACGATTTCTTTTGTGACCGAACCCTCAAAAGTCAGAATGAATAGCTGGAATAATAATGTATCACTGATCTTCGATATACTGGTATAAGTTAACGCAATATTAATAGTGCGGAACTAATTTCAAGATCTCCTGACCTACTGATATTTTCAATTGAATAGTTTTTGGAAAGCTTAAAAATTTTCTATTCCAATTATCGAGTCAAGTATGCCACACGTCATTGTGAACAAGAGATTAATATGTTGAATGCCACCGGTATTTCTATTAAAAAAACTTTTCGTGTTAACCCTTTAGCCTACAACTACGTGTGAGACTCGTAGCGCGGAAAATGGAATGAGCAAAAACTATTAAATTGACAATATCAGTCGAAACGGTCTCATTATTTCTGTACTATTAATTTCACGTTTTAGTTATACGAAATATCAGAAATCAGTGAAACCTTTTGCTTCCAAGAATTAATTTTGAGTCTTTGCAAGCCCCAACAGAAAAGAAATCGTAGGTTAAGGGATTAAAATCACATTTTTATAGTCTTTATATTTATAAAGCTAATATTAAACAGATTTAGCAAATTCCTAAATATAGAAATTTAAAAGATACATGAAATTTCACGGAATTAAACAGCGCCGGTCACTAGTGACCCCGTGGCAGTCAATATGTTAAGGCTTTTTCGGTCAGTCACGCACTGGTATCGAAAATACGTCAGGACGAAGAATATCGTTATCCGTTGAGCGAATCGGAGCAAATTACTTATAAAGTGAATTTTTGCCCTGGTCCACTAATACCTCAGGAACCTGTCCAGCTCGTTGGTCAGATACAGTTCGACAACTGAAAGATGGCCAGGAAGCAGCGAAGCATCTAGTTTTTAACTGTCTATCCCTGTCATTTCGTTTTTGTAATTCTCAAACCCAGTATCTTAAAATAAAAGAGTATGCGGAATATTTACTTTAGTAAACTGAGCTTAAGAAATCCAAAAATGAAATGGCGGAAACAGACTTTTAACACTTCAAGGGCCGCTCACGAGTTTTCTCAAGTTTTCTTGTGTTTTCTACGCGCTGTCTTTAGACGTCATCTACATTGGTACATTGTATCTATTTTGTCTATTTAAGTATTTACATCAATAGTCAATGTATTTAACTCAATTGCGCAATATCATGCTTTAAAAAACTAGTAGAAACTCTGATAAAATTGATTTTTAAATCAAATTTCATGATAATTTTTTTAAATAATTTTAAAATAATACCGAAAATATTTTACATTTTCAAAAAATTTTTTACAAATTTATTTTTGAAATAAAACAGTTATGGTAACTATTAAAAAACAATTTTTTAATAATATCGAAAACGCATCCGATTATACAATTTCTGAAAGTTTCACAAAAATTGCTTCATAAATAACAAAACTATGATAATTTTAGTAACGTACAAGTTTCTCAAAAACATGCGGTCCCAGGCGTATGTCTTACAGATTCCTTAGCGGTCCTTAACACTTAACGGACGGGCCCCGTAGATTTACGTTTTTCCATTCTGACTTCCTAGGACGGGCCACGTAGATCTACGTTTTTGCATGAATATTTAGTATGCTGCATTAGGGTGTTTCTTTTGTGCACATTGTTTTATAGTACTATCTGCCTGTTGTTCTTACGGCGTAGTTTTGATTTTAGGAAATATTTCTAAACAATTTTATAACGGTAAAAATGGCAAGCAGCAAAGAGTTTTTAGAAAACTTATCCGGAAGTGATGTTGAATTTGAGAACCTTGATGAAGAAAGTGATGTTTCAAGCGATGACAGTGAATTATTATCTCCCAGGAAAAAAATTGCGCGTAGATTATCTTCTTCAGAGAGTGAACTTGAAGATAATGAATTAAATAGAGATGAATGGACACCTCAAGACAAAGGTGAATGTTTTACAGCATATCACACGCTTAAAAAATACTAAATAATAATAAATTTAATAAGTACTTTTTTTGAAATATCATAAGAAATATAATTGATTTAATAAAGTTTTATTGTAGTTACAACGCTTTAAATCCATACATTCTTCTTTATTTAATTCCCCTGGAAAATGCCCGGAAACTAGGAAAGACAGAGCAGATTCGACCCGTCCGTTAAGTGTTAAAGTGTTAAAAACGCGAGGCTCTGCCGCTCCCTAGCCATCTTTCAGTTGTCGGACTGTACGCGTTTAGCGAACCCATGGTAGTATTAATGCTAGACTATTGACAATTAACCCCTTCAGACCCGAATTTTTTGTTTAAAAAAAAATTATTTTTATACTAAAATTAACTTAATTCATGTAAATGAAAGCAACAATATACTTTTTACAGACATATTTATTTATTTATTTATAATTTGTAAATGTACATTTTAATGGACATATGGTCCTTACGCAAAATTTCTAACATGAAGGTGAACCTGAGAAATATTCGCATAAAAAAATAAAATTCATTAGGTGTCGAAGCTAAGTTTAAACCTATACGTAATCAAATACAGTACGAAAAGTATTATGTACATAACAATGTGCACAGGATCCGAAAGGGTTAATCAAGTTAGATCTCCTGACGATTAATCCGTCACATTTAAAATTGTTAAGTAAAAAAATGGAGAAAAGAAATGAGAAAGGCAGAATACTCGGCACATTTAGTGCAGTGTAATTTCCAAGCAGATGAATTAAAGAAGAGAATTAAAGAAGAAACGATGTTAGAAATTTATGGACTACTTGAACATTTAGCACCCGTCATTTCGAATACGTTAGTAGATCTACTTGTAAATGTTAGAGGCATGCCATATCTAGCAGAGAACATGGAGTAGTGCAATGGAAGTAGATGAGGGTAAACTTGATGTTGCCATAACAGACTGATTTGAGGCCAACGACTGTCAGGACGGACCGTTTTCAGTAGTATATACCTGTCTGTGCGGACCTTGTAGACGCGGTCGAATAAAGTACCTTTCTGGATGCAGTGTATCATCGTTTGTTTGCTTCATATTCTCCGTGTTAACTACTACAGTCATTTCGCTGAGGACGTGCAAGGTTAGGAGTTTCAGAGTGCCTACTTGAAACTAATATAGCATGATATACGATATTAGGAAGAATTTCGGCGAGGCGATGTTGAGGAGATATAACTATCATAAACCCTCAGTATTTCCTGTATTACTCTCCTGTAAATATAAATAATCGAATTTCTACTATGAATGATGAAAATTTGAAAGTTACAACGTTTTATAAATTTTGCAGTTAATTTTACATCGTTGATAGAATCACTCGTGAAGATAATCAAAGTTCTGCTATGAATGATGCCAATTTGAAAGTTAGGACGGTTTATAAATATTGCAGTTAACTTTACTTTGAAACAGAGTAACTCGTGAGTATATATAATTAATATTCTGCTAAGAAAATTAGTAATTAGAAACTTAGGACGCTTTATTAATATTGCAGTTAATTTTGCATCGAAGGGATGTAACTTATAATAGCTCGTTGACTTGAAAAATGTACACTATTAATTGTGATAATTAAAACTACATAATTTTATACAAAAATGCAATTGATTAGTAACTACTAATTATCACTAGGACTACCAGCAAATAAATCTAATGTGTTTAGATAATTTATTTATACCAGATAACAAGTTGTAGATAATAAATTGACCGATCTACTCGTTGGGTCTTTCCAAGACACATATCGAGAATTAAAAGAAAAACTCTGTTCAATATCTCAAGAACCTTTCGTAAAATTTTATATTAATGAGTTCAAAAACCTCAGTAGACTATTTGTAAAAACAGTTCATCAGTAGATTTATAGTAGAAAATGTTGCAACATATGTAATCGTCATGGTTGTCTGGTTAGTCGACAGTATGAAAGAAAGATTCGATTTATTTCTGCGGGCGGCAGACAACGGCAATAGATTAGCTGAGACAAAACGAAGGTGGATTCTTCTAGCACCGTTGTTTATCAATAAATATATCCGTGTCTCGTTTGGTAATGCGGGTATATTTCACTTTGGAACGCGAGAAATTTGTCGTTTCCCCTTTCAGTGTCCGTGACGGCGTAAATGGATTTACGAAAACATTTCGATAATTTCCGGCGTCGTTACACGAGATTGTCATTTTTCAAGCTTGACAGAAGCTCTTTGCCATTCGTTAAATCCATGGTATACGATTTTCGAACACTCAGTTTTGGGTAGAATTTAAACAGGATTTACTAATTTCCAATTTACTAAATGTTTGTTATGTTTGTACGATTGTACTACAGCTGCAGACTTACATTTTTGAGTGTTTCGTAAACAGTTAATTCCTTGTGACTGGTTCTTAGTAACTATTTTGAAAATCGTTTTAAGAATATTGAGCAAATTTTTATTTGGGGATTCGATATTATAAAAAGAATGGATGTGAATTGATTGTGACATTAATTTTTTATTCTGTTTGAGTGGTATTTTGTTCCCAAAATGAACACTTCTTTCTCAAAAGTAGAATTTGATTTCATCTCAACTAATTCTCTACTCAAAATATTAAATTAAAAAATAAATAAATAAAAAATTAAAATAAAAAATATTAAATATTCTTGTATTACTACTTCGGTATCAAACAAAATTTATTTAATAACATTTACCTTCTTTTTTGAGCACTACATTTTCAAAGTTTACTTTCCACATACTTTGCAACTCGAATGATTTTTGTATCCCGAATGAATCGATTAAGAAGACTGATTTGCGTAATTTTCCAAATTAAATTCTTCATCGAACAGTCGCTTTCATATTAATTTACAAAAAAAAATCCACTTATTATATACCCAAAGCGAAAAAAGTAATGAAAATAGACTTTAAAAAATGATCTTTGAGCAAAGATAAGATTCATTTTCTCCGGCAAGTCGAGATTTAACGACCCTTCTCAGAACTTTCCGAATGATCGATGGTAACGCATAAAAGTGCGAGGAGTGCAAAGGGTTAATTACACTTTGGCTTTCTCCTCGGGGATGCTCTTTTACGTTTGGAACAACCAGAGCTGAAGTTGAAAGTAAATGTCGCGAAACGCTGGCAAAAAAAGGGACCTTCGTTTCTTCGGTCAAGCACCTCTTACCAAGTCGCAGATTGCAACTGCTTGCAAAAACCGGTGCTACGGATGCACGACGAAGTAAACCACGAGCATAACCGTACTGGTATTATTGTGGTCGCGTAAATCAGCAATTTATAAAAGTAGAAGTGGCTCACCCTCTCTTTCGCCGAAAAAAAACGAGAACTGTACTTGAAATAATTGCGAATGACGAGAGAGAAAAGTTCGATGAAAATCGTAATCGTTTCGAAAAAAATACTGATTTCTATTAAAAGTGTTAGACAGTTGATGGAAAGTATGCTGTTTTACAAAAAGTTTCTGGAGAGAATGTAACGTTGGGTGTTAGAGAGAATATTATGATAACAGATACAAAATTATGAAACTAGTGGTAATAGATTTAGTACCTTTATTACCAATTTTCTTCTGAATATGTTTCCCTACTTATTACGTATCTACATTTGAAACTTCTTATTTTATAACTTTTCCTTTAAATGTAATTCTAGATTAGTTTATTAGTCCCTAACCCCTTGTTTTGCGATTTGTTTTTTGATAGCCTCCGCTATAGTTCCGAGTTTACTTAATTGCTAAAATAAAATTTGATCAGCGATTCTTGCTATTTCGTATAATTTACGAAATTTACTTATTTTAGTTTTGTAATATTTGAAAATTTCCTACCCCATTTACCTCATCACAAGTGTCATTCGGTATTGTAGGGCAGGGGGGTTCAAGTGCTCATAAATGTTGAGAATGTTAAACAAACCAACATGGATTTAAAACATGTTATTATTTGTCTGCCTATTAACTATATTCCTCGCAATAAAGGATTATAATTATTTCATATTAAGGGATACAGGTCATAACAAAATGTAATTTCTACTATCATTTTGAGGACAAACTTGTTATCTTATTGTAACAAACAAAATGTACAATACTTCTTACCTCAAGTCACCTCATAATTTAGTAAACACTTATTTCAGCCATTGTGAAGCAACAACTACTCTTAAAGAAACATATTCACCGAACATTTCTCTTTAACCTCTTGATCTACGATTTCTTTTGTGACCAAACTCGCAGTAATTCAGAATTAATTCCGTAAATTTTTCACTTAACCCATTATCCGGCAATGTCCCTTTTTTGGACCTTTTAATTTTTTTTGTTCTAGTTTTTCAAGACTATATTTGTTTTTCTGACGAAAAGTTAATAAAATAATTTGGAGCGTAAGTGATTAATAATACAGATATAATTTGATCGTCTCTTAATCCAGTATTATACATTCAGTTTAATAGCTTCTAATTTAATAGTTTGTTAGTATGAATCTCATTATACAGTTATTTTAATTTTTTTTTTGTATTTTTCAATTGCGGCGGGTACGGGTAATAGGTAAATAATTATTTTACACTCGTTTCTATCACTAGAAAACAATATCTATTCCTATGGAAAACACCACTATGAAAAAACATTCACCCCCTCAATTACAACTTCAACGTTCACACCCGAGTCATGGTATTTACTCCTATTTGAACCTAATATGATACGTTTCAATACTAAAACTCCTAATTTAAACCTGTAACTCCCCGAGTCGAAATATTGAACCTCATTTGAACCTTTTACTACCCAACATTTAGAAATTAAAAGTACAAAAATAGGTCTAAATTCAATGTAGAATAAGATATCTTGGGTAGTAAAAGGTTCAAATAAGGTTCAATATTTTGACTCGGAACTGGATAGGATGTATTATAAATCCTCAACGGAGGTTGAAATTGAAGTCCCATTTTGCGCCTTAAGACTGCATAAAGGGAAATTTGTGCCACTTTTAGGCGCTAAATAGGATCTTATTTAACATTGAATTTAGGCCTATTTTTGTACTGTTAATTCCTAAAAGTTAGGTAGTAAAAGATTCAAACGAGGTTCAATATTTCGACTCAGGCAGTCTTTCTTATCTCAGCTTACCTCGTAATCCTCCAAGCATTTCTCAAAACGTGATTATTTCAAATTGCCATAATTCCCAAATCGGAATTTCGATCTCAACCCCAACCAATCCAACAATCGCAACTCTCAACAATCCCCATTTTTGCTGTCTTCGTCAGCGACAAATATCCACGGGTGCCCTTAGGAAAGTGATAAATTCTCGCTGCAAGAAATATGATTGGTGGCCCCGTTAGCCTCGAAAGCATGTGCTCCCATGGGACTAGCCAGGATGTATTCTCTCGTTGCGTTGTGAAAGAAAGAGAGAAGTCGTGCTTGTTTCACCCGACAAAACACTTCTTATTGGTAGCCCCCGCATTGTGCTCGCGGCTGTACTTTACATTACGCTAAGGAGGCGAAACAGCCCGGCGAAATATACTCTTATTTCGCTCCCAGCCGTGGCTGCTGCGACCGTAAAGCTTCCTCTGCACGGTGATAAAATCTTTCCGATAATTTATACGAGCCGAGCTGGGACGACGGCCAGATGCGACAATGGATGTGCAAAGACCGCTTGAACACGGGCCATAGGCGCGTGCACCGTGCAAACTTCCACCTATGGTCTCCTTGGATATTTTTAGATTTCTTTTCTCTCTTATTTTACATTTTTCCTGAATTTCTACTTGTTTGTCTGCTATCTTTTGCTCTTGGGTTATTACGGTTCTTTTTTTTTATTTTCGTTCTTTCGCATTTTGTTTTTAATTTGCAAACATGCACGTCTCTCTCTTTCTCTCTCGAGAGAGAGAAGAGAGAGATTGCGGCTGTGTCTTTAGCTTAGTTTCTAGTGGCTTTTCCTCTTCGTTTTCTCTTGTAAATGCACACTCGTGTTGCTGGTCTTTTTTCGAGATGCTACTTTCTTTGTTTCCCTTTATTTGTTTTTTACTCCTATTGCAAATGTTTGTATTGTGTTACATTCTTTGTATAGGCCTTTCTTTTTTTACAAGCGCATGCGGGTCGGGAATTTAAAGGGATTACAGGAGATTTTAGTGATGTATTTATTTTATTTTAGTTCAGTTCCTCTTTTGTTTTGCTACTGTGTGTATGTATATACCCTCTCGTCTGTTTTAACTTCTTTGTTGTTGGATTCGCTCGGTCTACGTTTTCTTTCGTTGTGACGATAACTTTCTTTCGTTCAAATGAGCCGACATTTTTCTCGTTTCTATGCTCCTTCGTGCTCATTTTTCTTGCACAAACACAGAAATATCGACGTGTCCACGCGGTAGTTTGGCCGAGATTGATAACGTACAATAAATTATCGTATTTGAAAATCTTGTAAGCCTCTTGAGCAACAAATAACAGCAAATTCTTCATTATACCGATACAAATTGACAGGTGATCTGTCAACTTTTTTTTTATTATGGTTGTAAATCAAAATTTACAAAGCTGCGGTTCATGTGCTTAATTTTAAATGACCAATCTCATCTACAGCAAAATGATTCTTTATAATTCGGTTTTCCTTCTTTTCTTTAATCAAATAGAATAAAACATGTTACTTTTCTTTATTATCGTTGCATACTACGCATTATTTATCAAATATAATGAAAAAAATCACGTCTCTTCATTCTCTTTCTCATCGGTGCATACTAGAATTTCCAAAGTTGCAGTTAATGTGCTTAACCCTTTCAGTGCCGGGCGAAAAAAAGGTGACTCATAAAAACCAAACAAAAAACAATAGTTACATAATTCAAAAAGCAGTGTATTAAGGACGAAATAGAGAATGAAACAATGACACTGATTTTTCTGTATTCGTTAAAAATTATATAAATAACAAAGGTATAAATGATCATAAAAAAATAAAAATTGAGTTCTCTCTTACACAACGTATTTGCACATACGAAAAGTCATCTTTTCATCATAACTTTATATGGACCATTTATTACAAAGTATATAGTGTACATTTCCAATATATTTTGTAACAAAATAAATAATATTGCAAAACAAAAATAAAGAATAACTTCAAGGTACATGACATCAATCTGCATAGAATATAAGGAAAAGTTAAACCGAAAAACTATTTTTTTTAATTCTCTCGTGATGAAATTAGACCATTTATAACGTATTATAAATTTATTTTGAGATAGAGTTCTCTCGCAATGCAAATGGCAAAACGTTACAAGGTGCGGGCCGACATATCGGCGCTGGCACTAAAAGGGTTCATTTTGAATCAAAATTTTCGTCTACAAAAATCTAATTCTTTAGATCAATTTTCCTACTTTTTAGCAATTAATTGGAAGGAAAAATGGCATATTCAGCAAATAGAAGTTTCCTAAGCTTCAGAAAGACCTAATCTGCATTTCCGTAGCACATTACGAAACACATATTAGAACAACAAAAATAGAGTCGACGTACAGAAAATCCGTGCACTTATTACAGTCGGGAGAGGCCACGAAAAAACTGTTTCACCGTCCAAACCAGTGCTGCGCTTTAATAAATTACATCTGGCTCAGCTGCATCCATGTTGCGTCCAATATACAACAGTCAAAAAATATTGCGTTGCCGTCTACATGCTTTACACAGTCACAAGCGAAGATACAGTGGAGAAATGTCGGAAAGAAAAAGCATGCTACTTTTTACCTTGCAACAACAGTCTTAAAAAAGTTGTTTCCCTGTCATATCCCCTTTCTTGAAACTCATTCACTTCTGTCTCAGCTGTGTTCATTGTTGCAAGCAAGGTGTAACACTCAAGTAGTATTAAATATAGTGGGTAGTACGGTGGGCAGAAGTTGAGAGGTAAAATATAAGAAAAAATAAAAGAAAAATGAAGAGAAGATAATCAAAAATTTGAGAAGTCGTTACTTCAATTCATCTAGCAATTAGTCTATAATTGATGAGATCTTTCCTTGCTCAGTTACGTGGATCTTGGTTTCATTATACTCAAAATGATATTGTTACGAAGCACCCAGTAGATTAAATGTTACTGGGAAACGAGACTTGGCAATTTGTTAGTAATAAATAAAGAGATGAGATTCTGCGGTCGGTGGTCCTCGTTTACGGACGTGTTTCTTTAAATAAACGTTCTCAGTTTTTCTATGAAATTGTGTTCCATTTAATTATGTCCGAAAGGATAATGTGTGCGCGGTAGAGTCGTAACCATATTATACTGTGTACCACAAGAGTTGCAAGATCAAAGAAGACACACCAAAAATAACCAAGACATGTTACTCCCTTCGCTAAATGTTATTCTGCTACTTCAAGAACACATTTTCTGCATCCAAACTCGACAGATAAAAGCTCAAAATAATGTTAATCCCTCGCCTTACGATTTAACTTCCGATGAATCGTACCCTAATCAATAACAACCACACATCGAGCAAATCCCAAATACGATCAATTTGTCACTGAACAAAAAAGATTTATTATCTTGAATAAATTATAAATACGATGAAAGAAATTAATAATGTGACCCGATCGACGTACAACGTGCCTGAAACTTGTTCACATTTTATCCCATCGAGGTACCAAGTATGTGATACGTGGTATTCACGTTGGACCCAATCGACATGCAACGTATCTTACACAACGGTAAGCGAAAGAGTTAAGGAAAGCATTTAAAAAATCATCACGTTGAATCTGCAAGAAAAATAAAAACGATTTATTTCTTCCTGTCCACGTGCGTTCTCCAATGTTCTCCACGGTTCTGCACTTAAAAAATATGCATTACCTGCTTCAACCATAGCACTGTTGCATTTCTGCTACATCCATGTTGCATCTCAGCCCTGTCCATGGTGTATATGGTTCCTAAGGGCCATTTTCTTCGGTAGAACGATCAGGAAGCTGAATATCGGCTATTTTCATGGGCGTTCATTGAACAGGAAATGCCGTAGGCGCAATTATCGGCTCGTGTTCCTCCGATTCAACGATATTGGCTGCCTTGTGTCACGCGTATAAGTGCAATACCGGGGTATCTATTAATACGCAATGGTACACGGGCGTAATTAACACGAGTGTGTTTACTTGCTTTGATGGACGTGGGTGCGATTAGTTGTTTCAACGTCTGTGCGTCCGTGGCCGGTAGATTGTATTTTGTAAATGAAAACCGGCATACGGCTTTGGTGTGCTGCCATGTGTCGTGAAGCTGTTTCCTCGGTTATTAAACGTCGACTGGTCTGCTTTGCCTGCCGTTGGATCCCCGGTATGCCTAATTCCACGACCTTTGCATCTACCATTCATCCAATCAGCCGTCTCTCGTGACGCAGAATCTCTAATTAATATGGAGCTACATTGTTCGACCGATGATAATCAATGGATTTAATTAAAGGGCGTTTTTCGAGTTTATGGTGGGTTGGATTTAATGGAGAATGTTAAGGGACATTGTTGTGATGAGACATTCAACGAGGGTGTTTTAGAAGTGATATTTTTTTGAAGATTGTGATAGGTATGATGTTGCTGGGATTTAAATCCCAGTTTGTTTAATTGTTTAACACGTGACTACCACAGAGCTCACCGTTGATATTGAATTCAATGAAATTTCGTTTAACTTTTAATAATTATACATTTTCGGACATGGTAAATATTTAAATACTGACGTTGAAGAGATAAAGGTCTGCTGAATAGTTATCTATCAGTGTCTTTAAAGTTTCTATCTAATAATGATATGAATTTAATAGAAAAAGTTTCACTTCAGTGGAAATGATGAAACTAACGAAATTACGATGGCGCCCAACGTGTTAACACTAGAACTACCAGCTAGTTAAAATACCTGGTACACAATTTCTTCCAAAAATTCCACAGGTTTATGGAGAGAGCCGTAGAATAAATGTTCTTCGTCCATCGTATAAAACATAAATTACCGAATCTATCTTCTTTTCTACGTCTTAATTTTCCTTGCTTTAAGGTATACATTTGACATCTTTAACACTAGATTTACGGAGCCAATTTGACTCATTCAAAATTTGATTACTATATATATATATAATATATTGGTTGATTAATTTTTTAACAATAAATCTTTCATTTAAATTGATTAGGAACTATTTTCTTTGCAACAAAATTAAATTTTCTTGTATGAGCTAAATTGGCTCACTTCAGAAAAATAGGTATATAATCAACATCCGTAAATCTAGTGTTAATATAAAATAGGTGATTCGTTCGGCTGATTTTTCTTTGAAAGATGGACCGAGATCAGGAAAGCCGTCGCAGTATGATCAGGACAACCTAATATTATGTGTAACGGAAAGTTCTGTCGTTTTTAATTCGTATGGCATCCAAACAGAGATTTTGGACAGGAAGCTAAGTTGCGGACTGCGCTCCGTTCACAGGTATCACATTTTGTCACAATGGCTCCGTAGTGAAAGGGTTAATAGAAATAACATCACTGAAATAAAATTGTTCAACTAAAATTTATTTATAGAATACACTGTGCATAATTGCAATAGCAAAGAATCGAAGATAGTTCCATAGACGTGGAATTAGTTTACGGGAGACGCGATACAACCTTCTCTTCGAGGCAAAGGAAGTTACGATTCATAAAATTCCGCTCTCCTCCTTTTTCGAACGGAGGAAAAAGGTTGCCAAGGGTCAAGGAGATGCCCGATAAAGGGTCGGCGGATTTTTCAAGTTTGAGATAAAAGGAGCTACGAGCACGGTTGTCCGAGAAGCAATTTTTTTTCCTAGTCGCTTCGTTGTGCTGCGTTATCGGGGGATGCCTTTCTCTATTGCTCGAATAAACTTCTCTGCGGTGTTTCACGAAGATTCGCCGTTGCGGAAAGTATTTCTTTTGGGAAATAACCTTAAGATAATGCACCGCTGAAATATCGACGAAGAAACATTTGGAGAATTCAGAACTCTATAGAAAAGTTACGATTGTTATATCAAAATTCGGTAATTGCAGCTGCTTCTTTTAAGACCCAAAAAGCGTTGGAGGCAGTTGGTCTAGTTAATTGGCAATTTTTAATTATCGTGGACTGAAATAAACCATTAAAAAGCGGACTAAATATATGGAATTTAAAATACCTACTGTTTAAATTTCAGTTATTAGAGACCAAAATAAGATTGTTTGATAATATTATAAATTCGTCTGTAACAATTATCTTCTCCGCTTTGAAATTCGAAAACGTCTGGTAAATTCGTACTTAACAATGATACCTTTTGCTACGAATTCATTTTTGAAAAATCTACTATTTGTCCTCCGATTGTCACATAGCAAAACGAATATTTAAGAAACTTTAAAAATTAATAATAATTTCGTCTATTAAAATTACCTTTTCTGAGTCAGTTCTAAATTCCACATATTTGCTTCTATGTTAACGTGCGATTGAACAATCATTTTTTATTAGCATCTCCATTCTTCAAGTACATTCAAATCTCCCATCAGTCCAAAAGTCAATACCAAGCAATCCCATCACCATCAGCCCCAAAACCGTGCAAAATCCCAACAGAAAACTTCTACCACCGAAAAATTAATATTTCCCCCAGTGAATCGCGCAAAAGGCGACTGGTCCGCGAATGACTTTAATTAAAAACTCCCCAACGAGGCGTAAATTGAAATACACGAGAAACAAGCTTCCCAAACCATGTCGTTTTCTCGTTCACATTTAACAATCATACATATAAATAAATTTTCCTCTGTACTGTAAGTGAGAACCGTAAAAATCAGTGAAATACGTCCGGCACTTAAAAAAACGGGGCAATTCAGGAAGAGAATGAGGAAAGGGTGAAAAAAAAACAAAGGAAAACCCATGGAGAATCGTGAAACGGTAAAAATCACGTAGATTTTCGCTCGAGGAGGACTTTCATGAAATAGTAAAATACGAAAATTGCCTCTCGCATTTCGAACGGAGGTTATTGAATGGTATACACGTGCACCAAAACCTGCCTACCGCACGTGTACCAGTTTGAAATGCCCAACGTTGGACGCGCCGGTATCGATTCGGACGGAATTCGCGAGCGTTTTCCACTCCGGATTGTTACTGCTTATATTTATGACCCACAGCTGTCTGATCGCATCTACAATTTATACTACGTGTATCCTGCGCACCTGCGTTCTTTAAATTATCTAACGAAGAGAGAGCATGACAGTATTACAACGAGTGACGCGAAATATTTCGGCCGCGTTAAATGCACAATTATTTATCGCTTTGGGTCGACGTGACTGTGCGCAATTTTAACCCTTTTTTGGTATGACGAAGCAGTTATACTTGGCGAAAGTCGTCGGTGAAGTTTTGAGAGACTTGTATCTGGGTCTTTGAGAAATTCGATGTCTTTGTGGTTTTGTACACTTTAACGTGGAATTTTTCGTATTTATGACGATGCAGGATAAGATGCGAGGAATTTTTTTATTTCTTGGGTGTAAGAAGTTTTTTGATGGTGAAGAGATGAAAAGTTGCTTGTGGTTCGGAATTTGAGGTCAAATGTAGAGAGAGGGATTATTATTGGAGGGAATTATTATAGGGATGTATCTCGTAAGGAGAATTATTCAAATTTGATGTGAAACAGTATGGTCTTAGTTAATAACCAATGTAGATTGTTGTTTTCACCCGCCTTCCACTTTTACCTTTTTTAACACTAGATCTACAGCAGATGTCAAATTCACGTGTTTCTATTTTTTTTTTAATTTTTGTCAAATTGGTAGAGAAACACTACAGTCAATATTTCACGTGTATCTTATAATATACAAATTATTTAACTGATCGCCTTTCTTACCGCTTTATCTATTTTTTTCAAGGTACTTGTCACTTACTACTTATTACTTACTATATACTTATGTACTACTAACTGAAAATATTAATCTGTAATTATATGTTATAATAATACATTATACAAAATAACGTTATTCAGAATAGTACATCTTATACCTAGGGTGGAATTAGTCTCAAATATTGTAACCATATTCAAATCTTATTTCGAGAATATATTTTTATTTAAGGTAAATATTTATTTAGGGTTATTTAGTAATTTAGGGTTATTTAGTAATTTAGGGTTTTATGTAGGAAAGCAGACTGAATGAGAGAATGAATGAGTAAGTGAATGACAGAGAGAACGAGAGGATGACGTGAAAAACAAAAGACAGAACAGGAGAACGCGAAGTTAGAAAGTTGGTAACGAAACATGAAAGTGTAAAGACGCCATAACTGCTGCTGCTTATTTTTATTGTTCTTTTAAGTGTTTATTATAGTTATATCTTTTATTTTTAGTTGTATACATTTCATATTAATAAATGTTAGTTAGTAATAAGTAGACTGCGGATTTTTATGTATTTATGACAAATTAAATACGGCTAAAATATACAAAAAGAACATAATATAAAAATATATCTAAAATATCCAAAGTATGGTATTTGTTGTAATATTTATTAAGTGCAATAAATCCCTAGATAGGTTTTCCTGTCTCACCTGCATTTGTGAAACTCGAAATTTGCATAAAATCCGCAGTCTAGTAATAAGTAATAAGAGAGACTGTGAGCACCATCACAAAAAGTATCCCTACATTATATAATCAAGCTTACAAATATCTAAGGTTTCCTTTTTTTTTCTTATTGCAGACGAAGTGGACGTGATCGGTTATACGAGCAACCAGTCGGACACCGATGATCATAGCAGCGTGCAGAGTAGCAGCGATAGTGGAGTCGCAATGTCCACCTCCAGGCTGACCCTTTCCGAAATAATGGACAATCTTTAGGTACGCAAGTATAAAACTTTATCATAATACAAATCTTTATTAGAACTTAAGTACCTATATAGTGACCTTTTAACTCTTTGTGGTCTGACTAATTTTCCAAAGATTTTCATACACTAAGTGAAAGTAGGATTTCTAAATACATTACTATTGATTAGTTACTTTTATCAGATGTGTAACAGTATCTGATAAAGTCTCTAAATGTTATTATTTAGCAATGGATAGAATCATTGTCGAATTATAAAGTGAAAATAAAATGCGTATCTGGAAATAATGAATATTTTGAGTGAAGCTCAACTTAGCACTGCAAATAGTTAAGAATTTTGTGATCGATCATTTCTTTGTGGAGATAGTATCGAAATTTGAACACAGTGACTTAAAAAAGTTTGTCCCAATTAGAAAGATGAAAACTTCACTTTTGTATTAATGAGAGTTCATTAAAGATCTGAAAATAAATTAATCGCAAATGTTTGTCCTTGCCAAAATTTTAATTTTATCAAAAGATAATGTCATAAAGAAAATAGAAAAATAACTAATTCATTGACACTAGAACTACCAAGCAAGTCGAAATGATTAGTTCCGATCTTATAAAACAGTAATTAGTGAATCAATCATGTTTTGCACCCCTTTTGCAAATTACTTATTTACTATATTGAAATACAATAGATTTAACGTCGGTAGTTCTAGTGTTAAATAATACGTCCTCTTAGAAAGTTGGTATTCAATTTTATTATGAATTTCGAAATATTTTTATTGAATTAAAGTTTCTATCTTTGCAAATTACAAGTAAATTTTTCATATTTGCCAAATGAGCGAGCAGCTACTGTCATCGGAGCTAAAATATGTGTAATATTCTCGTCATCAGCTTTATTCCCTTAATTTATGAATTACTTACTTGGTAGTTCAACGCAAACTGATTATAAAGGAATTCCTGTATTGCAGTGTTTTAACTGTTTAAATGGTAAAGCAAACCAAATTTTCCATGTCTCCCTGCATTATTCTATTTAATTTACGATGCGGTCGTAACAAGTTGGATGAATTTCTGCTTATAAATAATTAAATGAAAATGAACACGCAGTATGTGCTATCATGTGCATTCAAATACCTAAAACTAACTGTAACGCGCAGAATATTATACTGAACAGCAATACTGTGTATTTAATTTTCACTCAGTGTAATTAATTTAAAAATTCGAAGTAATAATGCATAGTTCTTGTCGAGTGTTACTTAAAATTGCTATAAAATT
The DNA here is from genome assembly GCA_910591515.1 of Cerceris rybyensis. Classification (NCBI taxonomy): domain Eukaryota; kingdom Metazoa; phylum Arthropoda; class Insecta; order Hymenoptera; family Crabronidae; genus Cerceris; species Cerceris rybyensis. The sequence continues at coordinate 15,513,319 of OU342795.1, forward strand.
ACTTGTACATAAAAGATAACGATAATTACGCAAGTAGTGTATTACCTTTCCCGTTAATTAATTTTTAGCATAAAAGTAATAAATATTCCTGAAAATATACACTGTTAACAACTTCCTTAAAAATTTGATTCAAATGTCTTGATAAAATAAAATTATCCAGTAATTTTCTTCATATTTTCTTAATCCTTTTATGCTCAAATTGCATTTTCAATCTCTCATCAACTAATTAAAATGAATTTCACAAGATTCTTCACTGTTGGCTAATTATTTTTATATAATCACAGAGATAACTATAAATGCTGAATAATAGTTATTGTTACATGTAGATACATAATCACTGTCAAATTCCGAAACTAAAATGAAATCAGTAAGAACTTAAATACAATAAAACTGCAGTTACCTATATATTGTTTTGCAGAAAATTTTCTCACCTATTTTCGCGCAAAATGAAACAAATTTCTACCGTAAAGTCACCCAGATATTAAAACGTGTTTCTACAAAACAGTTCATATTTCATTTAAGAAACTGCATTTAAAATTCAAAAAACAAATTTCACTTTTGCGCTAAAATACAAAGAGAAACTAAAATGAAATTAGTGTGAACTTAAATTCAATAAAACTGCATTTACCTATACATTGTTTTGCAGATAATTTTTTCACCTATTTTCACACAAAACGAAATAAATTTCTACCCTAAAGTCACCCAGATATTAAAACGTGTTTCTACAAAACAGTTCATATTTCATTTAAGAAACTTCATTTTAAATCCAAAAAACATATTTCACTTTTGCGCTAAAATACAAAGAGACTTTTTTTCCCCACCCCATTTTCTACCACTGTATAAGACCGCAAAGAGTTAACAAACATCCCCCAAAACTTCCATTCCTTCGGCACAATAAAAAAAAAAATAGCACAACCTCACGAACCAAAACGAAACTTAATCAAACGCCCAAACCCACCCTTTCCCGCCAGTAATTGAATCGGAACGCCTGAATTTTCTATCTATCGTTGCACAAATATCAAATAAAGTAGCTTTCCTCCGGTATACAGGAATGTTTACTATAAAGCATAGAATGTAAATCGGTCCGTTTTCCTCACTCCTCCGAGTCTCTCGGGGGTGTGTGAACGTGCGGGAGAAGGAGGGTGTAGAAAATAAAAAGCAACAGATCCCCGACAAATAAATTCTCACGTCCGTACCTCTGGGCTATTTGCAGACAAAGAGGCGGCGCGGCGGCGGCGGAAGAAAGCGGTGGGAGAGCATTTGAAGACGCGGCAGGTGAGGAAGAGGAGAAAGAGCACGAAGAGGACGATGTGGACGAAGTCGAGAAGGAGAACGATTGCAAAGAGAAAGTTAAAGAATGACGTAAGAAAAAGGAAGAAGACGAATCTAAAGGAGCACGGGAAAGAAGAAAAGTACGGGGATATCTGCGAGAAAAAACAAAGAAGGGAAAAAAAGCCATCGAAGCGTACGAAGATCGACGGCGTGCGAACTTCTATCGCCTCCACGTATACGTACATACGCACTTTATCTCTTTCCAGTGGGTCCAGCAGTGCTGAAACGAGGAAAATTTCTGAAAATACAACACATACGTGTTTATTTCCCGTGTCTATGTACGTATACGACTTCATCGCAACCCCATGGATAGTCTCTGCAAGGAAAACGTCGGAGGGACATGGAGAACTCTTACGGATACTTGGAAGATGGAGAAACGCGAGTGTACGAGGCAGAAGGAAATAAAACACGTTCGGGGAATTAACGATACCGAGCAGAGTGCTAACAAGAGGGAATGGCAGAGGAAAAGCCACCCCTTTGCCTCGAGAGACAGATGTAATGCGTAAGAAAGAGAGAGTTAGAGAAACGAAGATACAGTAGAGGGTTGAAAGTGAGAGAGAGACACCCCTCCAAGTCGAGGAACGATGGAGGAATAATCGTTTTGGAGAAAGAAACACGAGGAGACACGCGGAGGGTATGGTAGAGGGAGAGAAATAGAAATGGTTGAAACGATGTACGGAGAATGTAGAGTGTAAATTATCGCGTTGCCGGCGAGTATTGTACATATTTTTAAGGGTGACCAAATTAATCTCGTGGGCTCTAGGTCCGAGAGAAAGAACGCGATGTGTTTAGAATGACGTGTATGAGTGCGTGTGAGAAAGGAAGGTGGTAAAAAAAAGGAAGGGAGAAATCCAAGCGTTTCTTTCTCAGCTCGATTCCAGGGGGTGGCGGGGTTACGGTGAAATGAGAAAAACGGGGTTGTAGTTATGGAGAATGGGAAGAGAGGAAAAAAAAGGAGCATCGACGGGGGCGACGTTGATGCGAACGTCTCGATGGAAAAAGTTTATTATCGTGGTCACTGTGTAAAATTCGATTTTCAGAGGTGGAAGTGTGCACAAACGGAACTCAATAACGGCACCGGAAGTACATCACGATAAGTGTTGCGCGCCGTGACACAATTTTCTCGTCGATTTCTAACAGCCGGTTGTACGCGAGAGGAAGGGGGATACCATTGAAAATGTCGCTACAGCAATAATAACTCGATCTTTTTCGTCGTAACCGGTAATGTTTTGTCACGAGAACATCGTGTTTCTATGCTTCGATGGATTTTGAAAAAGTCGACCGTATGGTTTTCGATCGCGATAAATTCCAAGTGAATCGCGAGTGACGTTTACCTTCCTCGCACATCGATATTCACCGCGACAACGCTTATCGCGCGAGGCAATAAAATGCAACGCGATTATTATTATTAATAATAATATTATTATTATTCGTGCTCGGATATTCGACAACAATATTCGCATAGATTTCGGTCGTTACTTCGTGATGGATATCTTTGCGACTCGGTCGTCGAGGCCTTCGAATGACACGAAAGGGATGAAACTATGAAAGAAGTTTTCGATGTGCACAGGGAAAAGGAAATTCGCCGCTCTTATCGATCTTTTCTTACTTTTCTCTTTTTTTTTTAATTTGATCGATTTTCCGCCGCTATTCGTGCTCAGCTTCTTTATACGAGGCTTCTGGAGCAGACATTCTTTTTGCTCTTAAAAGATAGATATATATATATATATATTCTTCGTTTTTCCTTCTTTTACATGTCCGATAACACAATGCGGAAAACGCATTGACGATGAATACTTTTCATCGGGAGAACCATTCTAAGTTTTTCTTTTCCTTTCACAGATTTTTCCAAACAAAACACCTTTATTCGAGTAGTGCCCGCGAGGGGAATGCACAATCGTGATCCGTGAAAGATACACGCGTGCCGAAGTAGAGATAAAGTAAGTGCATTTACAAGAGGCACGTTTTTTCTATGTGCTTCAGTATCGCGGTAATCCTACGGAGTAATTATCCACCGATGTTTTCTTTCAATCGGTAAGAAATTCATCGTGGATTTAATCCTTCGATGGAACGATCGTTTTAACACTAGAACTATCAACATTAAATCTATTATACTTCGATATATTAACCCATTCACTGCGAGAAAAACTAAGCAAATATTACCTGGCGCGTTAAAATTTGAGAAAACGACAGAAACTCTTTGGAACATTAATTTAATGGATCAAAAATATAATATCGACATTTATAAACATACGAAGAGCATGTTTGTCCAAAATTACTATAAACACTCGGCCATTATTACTAACTTGTTAATTCCAACTAATAGTGCAACCACGAGATATCTCGTAGTTGGTAGTGAATGGGTTAAATAAATTATTCGGAAGTAAAGCCATCAAGAGGTGGGAGAAATGATCAATTCAGTAATCTATATTTTATATGATCAATTAATATCTCCTCTATGATTCTCCAATACACTAAGAGAACTTCTGAAAAACATTGGAAACCAGTCATTTTGACTCGTAGTTCTAGTGTTAATCGACGTTGTTACAAATTCTTCATGTTTCTTTTCATTAGCGCCGTCTAACTTTTTTTTCTCGCGGCACGCGTCGTGTTTCGCGGGCACGGAATAGCCAGAGAATAATTATAAACACATAACGCAGACACACACACACACACACACACACAAACATAAAAGAAATCTTTTAATAATGCCTGTCTATAATCGCGTGAAAGTAGCACGACAAATTGGAATGAAGGCATCGAATGTGAAGGTATCATTGATCAATGTAATGATATAGGGAGGATGAAAATAGGAAAGGTCAGTTTTTCATCCTTCCACGAATGATAGAACAAGGGGAGGATAATTGAAAAGAAACTCGTCGAGACGAATCAATAACGGACTGTCGACGGGGTACTTCGCGGATGATAATGTTAATTGAGAAAATGAGATTTCCACCTGTCTACACAAACACGTACACTTCGTATACAGAGAAAAGAATGAGATAATTAGAGGAAGGAGAAACCAAGAGGGGAATGGAGAAGAAGAAAAGGAGCACACATAAAAACATTAAAAAAAAACAGGTACACGAAGTAAAAAAAAAACACGTATACGTTATATAACCGTCGTGCGCGCAAGGGGCACGGTAATATTAATTCTGTAATTAAGAGATAAAAAAAAACTAAACAATATAAAAGGCAAAAAAAGTAATTCATAATTGTATGGTATAAGTAACGTTGCATCGTCTCATTATATACACATTCAAAGAGTACAAATTCTATAAGTCCCTCGTTGAGTGTTTCCGAGGCTGCACCCACCACCTGTTACGTGACGCGTTTCTTTGGCGAACGCTGACGATTTTCGAAGAATGGCATTTTTATATCGGTACGCTGAAAAAAACGAGTAGATCCGAGGGGAATGGAGTTTGCGAGAGAAAGATCAGCCGTGAAATTGGGGAACAATTTCTGATAATAAATTGTAAAAGAACGAGAACAAGAGAGAAATGGTGAGACGTAGAATGAGGTAATTAAGAGGAGACGTTGTAAGGAGACGTTCTACAAAAATATATATATAAAAAGAAGAAGAAGCAGAGATGACATTACGGTCGTACAAGGGTCCAAGAGTTCCGAGAGGGAAATCGATCGATCGTCTTGCTTCCATTGCAATAAAGCCTGTTACACAATAACGGAGACTTATACACCGAACGGTAGTTAAAGCTCGAAGTCTCCACTTTGCGGCTCAAGTGGGACTTAACTCTGGGAAACCCAGCAGTTAGGTCAGCGACTTCGGCTTTCTTCTTCGGTTATTTAACGATACTCCGTCGTTTCTTAGTGCCACCGATGAAAATATAATCCTTGGTGCTATTTCTCGTACTTTCTAAATTTACAAATTTCTACAATTATTATCATTGTCTGAAGCTACGGTGAAAATTTTCGAGAGATTCTACGTGGCAGGCTTAGAAATTGCGGGATAATTGGACGATGAATTTTAAAAAGGGAGGAAAGGAAATGAAAGAATAGACAAGAAAACTCTCGGACCGAACGATGCGACGAGAAGAAACGATGTTTCAAAGGAAGTCGATTCTGTAGGGTTAAACAAACCAGATAGACTGATTACCAAACGTAAACGAGTGATCTCTGATGAAAAAAAAAAAAACAAAACAAACGGTTTAAACGGCTGTTAGCTTGTAAGGAAATAAAAATCAACGATTCGACAGGCTTCCGATGAGTGGACAAGCCGAATCTGAGAATACCTGGGGACATTTTTTCGTGAAGTGTATCCTCGATCGAAAGGAAAAGGACAATTGCACATCGACTCGAACTTTGTGAGAGGTTGCATGTGATCTTTGAGAGTTTCTTTCATCGTGAAAAACGTCGTGAAGTGATTATCGACCGGACTCGATATTGTGGAGAAGCTGGATTGCAAATAATTAACGTGATCTCGTGCAAAACGACAGCCAACGAGAGAGGGAATTTTTAAAGGGTCTTTGAGGAGAGATTTTTTCAATAATCAAGCTACCCTTTGAACCGAGGCAGAAGAGAGGAGAAGACAGGGGAAAATAACGAAGTAACTCAAATCCCATCGCAAATGCGACCAAGCCGAATGAAATATTTTCAGCAAGGCACGCCGCGACTTTTTAATATTAAACATAATGATACTCCTGTCGTCGTTGTTGTATCAACAATCGACCATATCTATAGTTAAACGCAATCATATTGGTTGTTGCAGAAGTCTACCGCGGCAAAACACATCGAGTTAGAATAAACGGTGGGATTTGAGACGCTAAACGCAGAGAAGATTTGTCTGTCTTTTGATAAAGTTCAGCTCTTCGACGCGTCTTCCAACAGTCAACTACAGTTATGAGATTTCTCATATGGGAACTCATCTTCGTTCAAAACTCCCCTTTCTTTTCGTCTCTTTTTGACAGAGCATCGAAGCGGACAAGCAAAAATTTAAAAAAAAAGAAACGTAATTTTTTTTACATTTTTCTTGTAAATCGTGGATTTTTTATTTAAGTCGTACTATTTCGAATCTAAGTGTAGAATTAGAAACCAGGAGTGTCAGGGATTTGACAATGGATGGAAAAAAATGCAAAGTATTAATCGCGATCTATTTAATAGATTCTAGCGAATATTTATTTTATTATCGTTGACGGTATAGTTTCATAGATTTCTCTTCTTTTTGTTCACTTTATCGTAACGTTTGACGCTACAATTATCAATTTCGATTGTTACCGTCGATTCTCAAACGATGCTTCTGATAGAAAAATGGTATCGTCAACAGCGTGGAAACCGTTCAAGCGATTCAATCGACGATCAGGTGTTAATTTCATCATTAAGAATTCACCGATCGTTCAAAATAAGACGGTAGAATTTTCCACAAGTTTTTCCAACGAGACAAGCGTTGGCTGTCGTTTGCCAATCCGCTAAACGATTCACCAACCTGTAAGCGATGCTGTATCGAAATTTCGATAAGATAGATCTCAACGGCATTGACTTTTGAGAAGGAAACGATGAAACTGTACAGGCTTTGACATCCTTCGATTATTCACGTTAAACGCGAATCCACATCCATGAAACGGGAGCAGGTGTCTTTTTTTCGGCAGATGGTGGAACAAAGAGGAAAGAAAAAATGGCGGGAGAGCAAACGTAAAGGAGTACGAGCTAAACGAGGGAACCACCAAGAACCACCACAAAGCAAACCAAAAAATATAAAAAAAAAAGATGAAGTAATTACACAAAAGTCTACAAAGGATAAAGAGGGAGAGAGAGAGAGTGAAGCCTCCTTAAGAGGTTGATGGGAGGGATAACGAGCAAACATAATTAACATTTTACAAGTATAAGGAGTTTCATTAAGTGATTTAACGATGAATGTCTCTTGAACGTGTAGATCGTTGATGAACGCACCTTCGTAAAGTTATTCCTTTCCTTCTTTTGTTTTAAATGTTTCCTTTTTTCTTCTTTCGTTTCGTCGTTGCCATCCAGTTGTTGTACGTGCCGTGTAATATTCTCTCGAAACGATGGATTTTATCGTTTTCATCTGGGTTCGTAGTATCTTGTCGTAGCGAGATAAAGATGTATGTAATTCTATATATATATTAAATAGGGGCACACTCGCCCGATGTATTGCAAAGTCGCTTCGCTGCTCAATACGATTAACAGAAATCTTGGGGAGATGATGGGAAGGGCGGACGAAAATCGGACGAAACACTCGATCATGATAGACGATCTGTCGTTTTGCTTTATTCTGAGGATTAAGAATCGCTACGAGGTAGTTGTTTGTGTTACATTTTTTTTGGGTATTATTTTGCATAAATTGTGGATAATTTTTAACGATTATTCGATCAACGAAAGTAATGGAACGGTTTTTGAAACTTGAAGTGTGTCTTTGACATACTTAAAATATAATTCTGTTATTTTTATGGAAAACTAAAGAAACAGGGGAATTTTGTAAATATTTGGAAGAAAGTTTTTATGGGTGATTGTAATAAAAACTGGAACTATCGGTATTAAATTTAATTTATTTCAATGTATTAAATAAGTAATTTGGAAGAAGAGGAATGAAGTGGAAAAGATGATCAATTTAATAATTTATGTTTTATAAGATGGACGTAGAGTATCTACTCTATGTCCCTCCTAGAAGTTTGGAGAATTTTTGTGAAAATAATTAAGAACTAGTCATTTTAATTGATTTGGTGTTGACTCATAATAAAATTGACTAGTGTTGATGAAAAAAACGGTACCAAGAGGCGTTAATGAGTTCGTATTGGCAATAATAATTTAAGTTTACATTAATTTGAAAACAACTACCTCGTTGTGAGTAAGGGGACATCATTTAACAGTAGCCTACGGGACATTATCGCGGATAGGTGTACTCCATTCGTAAGAGAAATTCTGTTTGAAAAATATATCGGGCCAGTCTGTCTCCATGAAAATGTGATATTAAAATTAACACGAAAGGGAAAAAAAAAGATGGAAAGCGGAAACGCGGAGGATGGAAGAAGATTGACGAGCAAATCTGAAAGGATGGATGGATCTTTCGAAGGGGTTTGGTGAGGGTGCGATAAAAATGGGGGTGGGAAGGATGTAAAGGGCGTAATGACAAGAACAATGCACCTAAACAGAGGTGCATGTATGCATGAGAGAAAGAAAGAGAGAGAGAAAGCGAGAAAGAAAGAGAACAGGTATAGAAAGAAAGAGAGAGAGAAAGGGAAAAAAAAGATAGAAAAAAGAATGCATGTATGGGAGTTTCATTGCGAATGACGGTTTGGGCACAGATCACAATAGCAGCAATATGAATTGATGCAGTATTGAGCTGATAAAACGAATGACAAAAAAAAACTTGTTACTCCAGCCGCTAGAAATAAATGTAAGATGTAATTCAATGGTAAGCGAGCTGCGTTCATTTTGAGCTCAAGAACGTCGCGGAAAATAGAATTACGCCGAGGCCGATCCGTTAAAGTCACAACCGTTTGTCATCGTTAGCGATGTTAATCGTGTGCACGATGAATTGGATTTTTTTCTTTCGTCCCTTTCCGCTGTCCACTTCGCAAGAGTGGAGAACGGAAGGTGAAGAAGTACAATGAGTTTTTTGATGTAGATTTTACGGACGATTAAAAAGAAAAAAGAACAAAAAAAAAGAGAAAAAGAAACTTTAATGCCTTCTGTCACGGACGAACGGAAGGACAGTTATTTTTCCCGCTTTCTCGACTTTCTTGCGAGGTGTTTGAGCTCACTGTGCGTTATTGCGCGGCCCTCAGTCTAACGTTTAAGGAATCTTTTAAGTAATACTTGATTGATAACTAAAAAAAAGATATAAGAAAGCAAGAGAGAGAGAGAGAATGTGAGAGCGAAAGAGCGAAAGAGAGAGAGAGAGAGAAAGAGACGACGATAAGGAGATACAAATATGAAATAATAATGAAAAATGGGTGTTATTTTTAGATGTCTATTAGATTATCAGAACCAGAAACTAAAGGATAAAAAAATGCTTAAACATAAAAACGAATAAAAAAATGAGAACCTACTATTAATACTACTACTACTACTATTACTACTACTACTGCTGCTACTACTACTATTACTATTACTACCGTACTTGTAATAAGGATTTAAAGGACATAGAAACTTAGTTGATGCGATTTCACAAAGATGCAACTTTTGAGAAGAGCGTCCCTCTTTTTACGGATACCTGCACAGGACGAAACGTGCATCCAGGTACCTCGCAATTCATCGAATTAATATTACATTTTGCGTACCGAGAGATTCTAGAAAATCCCAGATATATCTTTTTCTTTCCACCTCTTTGTTTTTTCTCTTCTCTCTCTTTGAAAAAAAATAACGCTTTTTAATCACGAAGCGTTGTTTATTGCCTGTCTACCTGGACGTCGTGAAGTCCTGTGCAGGTTGCGATTATAAGAGTGTAGGCGTGAAAGGGACGAAGACGACGAAGGGCGACGAATGGGTTTTGTTTTGTCCCTCCCTCCCTCCCAGAGATGCGAGAATGTCGTCGTCGTCTCCCTCCGTCGCGCTCAGGGACACCTTTTTCCTCGAGACGTTTTGCCGCTTTCATTGTTTAGATGATTACTATTTAACGACAAAAAAAAATCACGTGGAAGGTGTGACGAGAGGTCGATGGAAATTTTATGAATACGTCGTAATTATAGTGGGATGGGCTTTTCTTTTTCGACAAGACACTTTCAGCATGTGAATCGTCTCTTGTTGCGTTCGACGAAATCAGCTTGCACAATCTTAAGAATCGTCCTTGTACTAACAACCCTAAAAAGGCTACTTTTTGTCAATGTCACGTATACCTAGAAAAAACACCATGTACAACCATGATGACTTTTCAACAGGACGTGAGAGCATTGACAATGGATAAATGTCAAGTTTTTTTTAGATCAAACTATAAAACTGATCTCTTTACATCAGCATGAACTTCCACGGTTGACCTGGCCTGAAAATAGACCGGCATGTTACTGCGAATCTACCGCCTGCGATTTAAGCCTCGTCGGGATAGATGCTTGGAAAAAGAAGAATCAGAGTGATAGTTGCAAGAAGGAACAAGTGGAGAACGAGTGGATAGAGAGTCGCAACGGAGCAAAGAAGAAAAGAGGGGCGAGAGGATTACGGAGAAACGTTTCACGATGCCGACGTTGCAATCGCGCAATTGCCGCGTGGCGATACTCCTTCAGAGGAAATGTGCGGTCCTTTTCTCAGTCGTTGTTGAGCCACGTAAAGCTGCCACGAACAAGAAGTCTCTCACTGGCCAGGCACAGAGGAGGAAGGAAACGAGAAAGTAGCCGAGGCGTGGAAGTACAGGACGATTCTCGAGAGGCTGAATGCGAAGGGTCCGTACTGACGGTTTGAACGAAATCGAGAGGAGAATGTATGTTTATGTGCATGTATGTGTGCGAGGGTGAGATAGAGAGAGATAAAGAGAACGTAGAATATCGAAGGTTTTAACAAAAGAGAGGTCAGTCTGTGCGAGATCAATAATTTTCGCGAACGACGTCGAAGGAGAGATTTAATCGAGTGAGAGAATATGTATGCGTGAGTTTGTATATGAAATAAGAAAAAAAAAGAACGTGGAAAGATACGAAAGATAATAACGTAAGGAAGAACAAGATGCAGGAAAGGTCGATGAAACTAACATCGGCCTTTCCTGTTAACTAAGAGCATTTAATCAACGGTAGAGAATGCTTAGTTGATTTAATCTTAGAGGAGATGCGAGAAAAGCGGTGGAAAAAAAGAAGATGGGAGAATTAATTTAAGAAACGACTAAATGAAATAAGTAAGCCGGTTTTCATGTTTGTGCACCGACGACGTTGGAGTTTTCGATGTGCGTGTGCGAAAGACGATGATGAGAGGGAGAGAGAGAGGAGGAATGAAAGATTGAGAAAAAGAGAGAGAGTGGAAGGAAATGTAATACATTATATAATATTTACAGAAAGAGAAAATGAGAGGGATGTAAGTAGAGCACGAGAGAGAAAGAACTTTTGATCCGTTTTATGGTGTGTTAAATTTACAGGAAAGAGAAAACAAAATTGTGAGGATCGAAATAATGAAATAGGAGGGAGTGGATTTAAAGATTGAGACGAAAATTAATTGTCAAAATAACCGCGTAAAATCGCGCATGCAGCGCTGAAAAGTAGATGGAGGTATGGAAAATCGGTAGATGGAGGTTTAGGAGAGAAAGAACGGAAGGAGGAACGATAGAATTGAGTGTATGAATGTGTGTGTGAGAGAGAAAACGAGAGAGTAATGGAATGTGAAGGAAATTAAAAGGCACGTTCTGTCAATTTGTGAATATTGTCATGATTCGATGTTCGATTGGTATGCCTACGATCGGACCTCCATTATCGGGTGGATGTATGAAATATTCTTAATATGATTCAGTACGATCCTTATAATTATTATCGTTATTATTAATTAATTAATTGATTATCATTATCGATTATCATTAACAGTGCGAAAGTAGGAATATACCTGACAACAAGCAACAAACAACAGAAATAAAAGAAAGGCTACCACTTATATTATTGTACATATTTACTTGTAACTGCTATTCGTATTGCAGAGGTTTTTGTTCTCTCAACAAATGATTTCCTCGATTCTGCGGAAAGAAAAAAAAATGAATAAAATAAAATTTGTGTATTATTAAACCGGATCCTTGCTCTTTTCACGTTTTCTTTAATGACAGTTTTTCCTTGAACAATGTATTCTTTCAAGAGGATTTATTTCATTACGTACAATTCAAAGAATTACATTTTACGTTTATAAATTAAAGAATTATATATTCTATTCCAAAGCTTATCCTTTGAAATATTTTAATTATATTTTTTTATTTATAATTGATAGAGAATTTTAACAGGTTGCACGCCGATAATGTATGCCATGGTAATGCGGAATTTCAAATTTATGATTGTAAATTTTACCGATTAATATCAGTCTTACTATTCTGTCTTTAGAAAAACAGTAAAATTTAAAAAGAAAATAGTATTATTTCTTTTCAATTGTGATTAATGCATTTCAATTTGATATTGACTTAACCGTTTCAATATTTACGATTTTTGTGTAATAATTTGTTTTTTTATTATAGATGATAAATACAAGTTGAGAGTGACTTTAAAAACACGTATTGAAGGTTTCAAAATTTTAGAAATTTAGGCTTTTCAAAGAAGATGTTGGGATGTACATGTCACTGTAGTATAGAGTAAGGTAAAGGTACCAGTAGTTGACCAGTTAAGAGGAATATTCGATAGAAACAATGGTAACTGTTTACTCTGTCAATAACTGGAGAGAGTCGATGCCTGGAGACGTTCTTTAAACATTCTAGATTATGTACTAAGACCAATTTTTGAAGAAACATAAGTTATAAAAATTTAAGAAATATATTTAAAAATTCGGCAAATGCTTCAGTAGTTGACCACCTTTGAAATTGATAAAACTAGTAATTGACCACCTTTTTTCGTTAGTAGTTGACCGCTTATACTTAAAGCAGGGTTACAGCATTTATGCTGAAAATCACTTTATTATCGTTTAATTTTAACAATAACCAGTACAAATTATCATTAATAATTAAATAATAAAAGAACAAAAAGAACAGAGTAGACATTGGACACTGATCAATAATTGACCGCGAATGCATTTAATAGTTGACCGTGTCATCGACTAAAACTCAGTATACTATAATATATCGATTTACATTTTGTATTTCTAATAAAGTGAGATGTAAAACGGATACATTATAAATCGTAAACAAATTTAAATGAGTAATGTCGGTAATTAACCGTGCCTGTCAACTTCTGCAAATTGTAGAGTACCAATATCCAGAAGTTGACCATTAAAAAATTATTGTATTTTGTGGTTAAAATAATAAAAAATATGTATATATTACTTATAAAACGTTGCAAGGTCTTAAACAGTAAATAATTCATTTGCGAAATCTTCACAATCTATGAATTTTTTACCTGAACTGTACAGCGATTCTTAACAGAAACGTTAAGGAAATAGAGATATAACGGCATGTTGCTTACCTTATTGAATTCAGACGTTCGCTGTTAATAGGTATACTTCACTTTACATGTAATTGTTTCAAAATATAATCGACAGTTGCTGTGGCATCTGAAATTCACTTTCATCGAAAGTGCACAACTTATGCAAATCTTATTTTTTTTATGTTTTCTAAAAAATGGTCAACTACTGGTACTTTTACCTCAATTGGGACCAATCGTCTACAGAATTTTTCAAACATAATTTAAAATCTAAATATCCTCGTAGTATTGAAAGGGTTAAAATAGTAACATTATCCGATAAGAAAATTCCGCGGCTGATATTTAGCCGGCGTGCAACGTGTCAACAAAAGTATCAATTTCATGAAGCATACTTAACGTTTATGAAAACTTATTTAACTAACTAAAATTACTTATTCCCTCGGTTAACTAAAGATGAACTATTTTTCTATGTTGGTTATTTAAATCGTGACATCGAAATGCAGAATAAGATGCTATAATTCGTGTTTACTCTACTTTGAGTTTAACGTCATGGCGTTGATGACTAAAATTGTAAGTAATGCATTCTTTTACAAATAACGCAAAGTATAATTTATATATAGATCGTAATTAAATTATGTAAAGCATAACAGCAGCGCTTATAAAGCTTCCATATTCTTGTATCGATTGGAAAATGTATAACATTTTAAAGAAAAGCTTTTCGTAAGATTAAGAGCAAAATCGTAAATGTAAAATACCAAAAGTAGTAAGACTACCGGAAGTCAAGAGCTGGATGGCTCCATCAATGCGAATTACATTAAATAAAACGTACTCAATTTTCACCAATTACAATGAATCATAAAAAGAAAACTGTAACAGTAAAAACTAGTATTTTAATTTAGAAATGTTACTATTATTCAAAACAAACATAGATTCGAAAATATCGATATATTCAGATACAGTATGTAGTCGATAATACTGAACCTTTCGAAGCTACTTCAAAGTGAAGAGGCAAAATTCTGTCGTAGTCAAACTGACAACTGACTTCCGACTCGTTAAATTCATAAGATCAATAAAAACAAACAATATATTATTTAAAACGGAAAATATATACGACAGTGTAACAACATTTGAATGATGCCGAGATTGTTCGTTCGTCTGAGATTAGTTTCTCAGTCGATTCCGCTGGTAGAACGACATCAAATATGGCTGAATTGTCAACCTTTGTGCAGTTCGTGCAGTGAGCTCCGTCGTCATGGTAGTTCGCGTAACGATTTGCACCACGTTATTACGCAGCTAGCTGTAAATTTTACGTTCTACGTGCACAAAGCTGCAGAAAGAAAGGTTAAGGAATACTGTGCAACCGTTGTCAGCACATGCAGCAGGATAGAAAAACAAAAAATGGCACCAACGCGTGTTATTCTTATGTCGTGTGGCAGCTATAACCCTCCGACCAACATGCACTTACGAATGTTTGGTACATATATGTTATTCCTTGCAATCGATAACCAATCCTTACGTGAAAAGAAATCATCCGATACATGCTCGATGTAATGTGTAAACTTCGTGATACATGGCCTTCCCTGATTATTTGAACGGACCAAACTATAGTTAAGATAACAGTGTGTAAACAATCTCGTTTGAATGATGTCACGAATTTAAATAATTACTTTACGCATGAACGAATGAAATGCAATTGTTTAATGAAGATTACATGTCATTAAATTTGTTATTTGTTAAACAAGACATTATGTCTTTTGGTTCTACTTTGAAGTATGCAATTATGTCGTGCATGATTTTGTAAATTAAATGAATGTTTCGTAGAAAATGGGAAATACAATGAAATGCATAATTTAAATTTGAAACTTCTAGAAATTGCTCGGGATCATCTTCACAGAATGGGAACTCACATCGTCGTTGGTGGTGTTATATCCCCTGTGCACGATGCATATGCGAAGAAGGAGTTAGCGAGTGCCACTCATAGATGCGCTATGTTAAGATTAGCTTTACAAAATAGCGATTGGATAAAACTTAGTACGTGGGAGACTAGGCAAAATGGTTGGACGAAAACTAGGCAAAGTTTGCAGCATCATCAGAATTTGTTGAATTCTGCATTATATGATTTGAATAATATTAAACACCATGAACAAATTGACGATATGGAATGGATACCAGAGAATGTAAAGAATAGTTCTGATAATACTCCAATACAAATTAAACTGTTGTGTGGCGCAGATTTATTAGAAAGTTTTGGAACGTGCGATCTGTGGGCGGAGGAGGATGTAAGTTAAATATAATTGATAATGTGTGATACTGCAAGCATCTGCTTCAGTTATGAATAAACATAGTTGCAATAGATAAGAATAAAGATTATGAAATTTATTTACAGATCGATGCTATTGTAGGAGAACACGGTCTCGTCGTTATTACGAGGGAAGGTTCCAATCCTAATAAATTTATATATGATTCTGACATTCTCTCTAGGCATATGGTAATTATCTGTGTGTTACTTCGATTAAATAATATTTGAACGGATGCATGATATTGTTTATATCTTACAGCATAATATATACATTGTAACTGAATGGATTCCAAATGAAGTTAGTTCAACTAGAATACGTAGAGCGCTGAAACGCGGTGAAAGCGTCAGGTATCTGTTGCAAGATTCTGTGATCGATTATGTTTATAAGCATGGGATCTATGATGCCAAGTCTACAACATCGACAATGTGAGTTTAAAGTAAATTACTTGGAATGGTAGTTTGCATAAACTATGGTGACTTAATAGTGAATCTTCCAGTAGGTTTTAAAAAGAAATTTATTTTTATCTATTTTGTATGCAAAATGTATATTTTTATAGCGATCTTATATCTACATAATTGGTGAGTTTAGATAATATAAAGGTGGTTAATCTAAGGAATTGTAAATACATTGCACAAAGTTTTACAATTATGTATTATAAAACCAAAGTTTTATTGTTTATTGTACAGACAGTAATCCACTAGTCTTTCAATGATATGTAAAAAGAATTTTAAGAATCTAATCTCTACAATAACCATCGTTAATAAATGGCAACAAGTTCATTTTTTTATAATCCTTTGTTTACGTTAGTTTCATAGCAGTATTCTATTTTATTTAATGTTAGCATTAAGTAACCGACTCACGGGCAAAGCAATATTACGAGAACTCCTCGAAGTATGTACTGTTCGACGATTCAAAGATGGCTAGGCAAACGGAGGCAGGCTTGATTCGCCGTTTTTCGAGAAACGTCGTCTACTTCACCCACCCATCCACTTGAAATGTCACTAATTCACAAAACCTTCCTGTCAGGCTCGAATCTATTGGCACAATAAAATACTTTGACAGAAGTATCAGGCTTTCTTTGGTCAAGGAATACATTGTTGCTGCCGCGGCCCTGTGACATTTCGGGTGTGAGGTTAGAAGGAGGAGGCAGCATTTGCCAAAATACGGCTGTTGTATGTAAATCTGGTGCACTCCTGCTTTATGAGGCTGCATTTAGGAATTCCAGAAACGAAATAACAGAAATAGACAGTTGAAAAGGAAAAATTTCACTGTTGCCTAGTCATCTTTGATTCTTTGGATCATATAGCTCAACAAATGATACATGACTCTCGGCAGTAGCCTCTCTTTTTTAACCTCTAATTCCCGCTGCTTCGTTTTTGGAATTTCCAAACCCAGTCTCCCGAACTTTACGAGTTAGGACCTTTTTTTTAAAAAACGAAAACTTTTAACGTTAAGAAAGTTGAAGTTAGTATTTACACTTTAAACTTTAGGACCTTTAGGCCGTAAAGTAATCACTTCGCATAGTTATTTATTTTAGAAGACTGGGTTTGGGAATTTCAGAAACGAAATAGCACGAATAGACAGATGAAAAGGAGAAACTCCATTACTCCGTAGCTATCGTTGAATCGTCGGGCTATATAGTCCGACAAATTAAAGGTGTCTTTGGAGAATCCTCTCATTTTCAACCGCCAATTCCCATTATTTTGTTTTTGGAATTCCCAAAAACTCTTCTGATGCAAACACCTCACATAATCGTTTACTTTCGGAATAGGCGGTTGAAAAGGAGAAACTCCATCGTTGTCCAGCCATCTTTGAATCATCGGACTGTACACAGTAGACAAAACACCTTCTCAGTCTCATTGCTCTTGAATCGGTTTCATAAATATAAACTGAACCTATGTAAGAGAGAAAAAAAAACCATGTCTTGTTTTTCACGCTGCCAATCCTCTTGGACACTGAAGTAAGTTGGAACTGACCTCACCCAATGCGAATAATTACTTGACCATTGATTCCAAGTATCAAAGCACCTTTCTCACGCCGTCGCCTAGCGACGTTACCATGGAATCCCCGAGCCCGATCGAAATTATATCCATCGACGTTCCCGATACTGTTCTACGTAAGAATATTCAGAACGCAACGAACGTGGCTTGCGTGGGTTCCCGTCACGGCGGCCTCGAGGATGCGCGTGAAAAATTCATAAGCGCCCTCGTCGCCGAGAACAGTAATGCCAAACATTTAGCTACCGTGAAGGCCGCGTATCCAGGTCTCGCTAAACAGATCATCGCCACCGAAACCGGCGAGTCGCAGATCCTCGACGAGGTAGGTTTCGTTGACGATGAAAGAAATGTTAGGAAAGTTGTAAAGGTTCAGCCTCGCTCTAGCCAGGTAAAGGAAATCTTCTCTAATAATGGCGGAATCTCTAGCTCCTTGAAGAACGAGGAATCGCCGAAAGATAAAGAGGGATCAGTGAAAGAGGATGATAACATTAAAGATACCATTAAGTTAGATGAGAGTAAGTCCAACCCGTTACCCGATGACGATATTCTTAAAGTAGGGTTAGGTAAGAGTAAGGAACTCGAGAATAAATCGTCAGTTTCGTCTTCGAGTCTCTCTATGACCTCGGCAGTAGATAATAGCGGCCGTCATGAATGCGCACTTTCAGACTTTAGCGTAGATAAGGAGGATTATAGGCTTACACGGTATGGTTTAGATGGCGAAGTAGAAGATGAGGTACAGGAAATGGAAGATTCTAATACTAGAAAGGAACAATCAAATTCGAATGAACTCCGTGAAGATCAGGAAGCAAATGTTCTCCCAGCTCAGGCGGAAGTGGAGGAACACGAACAAATAAAGAGTAACGATGTGATAGATCAGGAGAATTTTACTAATGATAATATTCATTCTAATACACAAGTTTTAGTTTTAGTTAGCGCAATGATTCATAATCCTTTCGAGAAAGAAACTACGGCTGTAATCGTAGAAGAGAATGGGGTTCATGGGAAAGGGGAGATTATAATATACAAGGGCGATACGGATAGGAATATCGAGAAAGTTAATCTAATGGTACACTCTTCTCTACCATCGACTATCAGCGAAGAGAGTTCGGTGAAAATACAAGAAATAATTGAAGATAATCCGCAAAGTATTAAAGAACCTTCCGACGATTCTACAGCGGCTAATTTAGAGAAGAAGTCGAGCAAACGTGACGTGAATCTTGAAATAGATGGTAAGTACTTGAAGTCCGTTGTGAATTCTCGGAAAAGTCCCAGAAAATCTAAGAATGGTCAGATGCGAATCTACGAGAGCGAAAATGAGGATAAATACGTGAAAGATCAGATTAAAATTGAAGCTGACGCGATAAGATCGCATGCACGATCGGAGGAGAATCTTATGAAGAAATCTTTAAAACTATCTTCGAAGTCTACACATAGAACGAAGAGTCCTAGGAAAGATGGAAAGTCTGCTCGATCGAGTGGCCACAAAACAGTCCATGATTTAAAAACTCGTGAATCACCTTCAGTAAGCGACGAAAGGACGAAGAAGGTACGACGGTACGATTCATCCTTAAAAGGAAGCCTAGACTCTGTAATAGCAACGAACGAGCTTCGAGCTGTCTCTAGAAGAAAATCAAGATTCAACGAAGAAACTTTCTCCAAGAAATCCAAGAGCTACGAATCCATAAAGAAAATTCAAGAAGTATATCATGAAGATCCTTCAAAAACTGACAGTACATCTCAGCTCATAACAGCCAATGATTTAGAACTTCAATCTGATGAGTTTTGCTCAGTTTGCTGTTACGTTAACGAAATGTCCTTTCGAACTGGCGAAGAAATCGGCAGCTCGAATCAGGAAAGTTTTTACACTCTACGCTCCAATTGTAGCTCTTTCGCTGACGAAGATTCAACCGAATGTGATATCTGCAGTTCATGGAATTTACAGGAATCGACTGACGCTTTGGATCGTAAGGTTCTCTCTGCAACGAATGCCTGCGATCCTCTCTGTGAAGTTTGCGAGATATGCGGTGAAGTTGGCACCGCTTTCGATCTAAACGACGAAACAATGCGACAACCCGCTCGGGACTTCTTGGAGGATCGTACAATCGATTCGAGAAGTCTGATCAAAGAAAATTACAGAATTGCTGACAGTGGCACGGTTGATCCTTCTTTGGATGAGGACAGTTTCGAGATTGAGAATTGCGGGTTGCAGAGTACCACAGAGTCTACGGGTGATCGAAGGTCATTCGTGAAGGAGACTGGTGAATTTAAGAAGAACGAGAAACAGACACTGAAAGAGAAACCACGAGACAAGTATTTCGTACCGAAAGACGAGATTGCTATATTGTCAAGTGGTGGTAGAAGGATAAGTCGTAAAGGATCTCTCATGAGTAAGAAAATCGACGATCCTGTGAACGTTAATCAAGATAAACGTCGTTACTCTTCGGTAGATAATCTTCAGCTGGCGAAAGTACCTGGTAGGAGCAACGATAAGATCCTTAGATCGAAGAATAACAAGCTGATCGGTTCTGCGGATAATATACGTACTTCAAAGAGCTCGAGAAGATGCAAATCGTTACAGAGATCGGCCGATAACGTACGATATCTGGATTCGTCAACCGATAATTTAGATTCCTTGGTTGAAAGTCTTGGTAAAGAGGATGAGACACAGGGTTCGATCGATTGGATGGAAAGGCCGAAGATTCGTGACAATGAGACAGTTAAGATGATCTTGACGAAGCATGGGATTAAAATCATCAGCGAGAAGGAAACCGCTCTGTAATTAGACGACGTAATTGGAGATAAGCGCGAGCAACGAAAAATGAGTTCATTAATTACGGCAGGCTGACGTTGAGTGGAGAGAATTATAAATGGGATAGAGAAAAGAGATTTTTAGTTTGAATTCTCGCTACATCATCTGAAACTTTAGAAAGGCAGTCACTCTGTCGGCTCTCTTGTGATAATCTTGACCGGAAACTATCGTCTCGGGGAGATACAAGATTTTTCACATATAATAAATAATAGATAGTGTATAACGAAATAACACTAATGTTATAAATGATACATTTAATTCGGGAGAAACAATTGCCTTTTCGACCGAATTGTACGAGATGCCAAGATAACTATCGTTAAAATCTATTCACAAATTATATTTCATTAAGACATGCGTGATGAGATTTCGCGAAAATTGATATGAAAATTGAACAAATCTCAGAACGTACTGTTAAGACGCACGTTGATCGTTAAAGAATAGGAAGAGTTATAATGAAAATAATATACATAATTGAAAAAAAAATTATATATATAAATATAATACATACGTATAGGCCTTCGTGAGACTTCGTACGAAGATTACACAAAGAACGACGTATATATTGCATTAACAAATTAATTTCAATGCCGCAAATATCAAATGAGCGCAGCCACAAAACATCCTAAAATGCGTTGAAATAAAATCGAAATTAAATACGAAAAGACCATTTGAAAAAGCAGCGTAAAGAAGAAACGAAGACTCTGAATTGTTAAAAGAAAAGAAAAAGAAGTATTCGAAAACGCAAGCGCAAGGCGGCAAAAATTATCGAGACAATCCTGAATAACGTGTCAATATTACAAAACAAGAAATAACTTCAATTAAACGTAATATTATTATATAAACGACGTATAATACAACGGGCTGCGGTACATCGATCGAGGAAAAGTATTTCGGATCTAGATTATTCTATTTACGCGTACCATCCAAATCTCCATTTTTAAATCGCAAGAGATATAACCTTCAATGGGTACCACCGTATTTCCGGTGATCGATTGCTTTAACTTTATGGCAAAACGATCACTCACGTTCTAGATACGTTACTACGTATATATGCCAAATGACTTCCTTTCGAACTGTGCCAATTAACCTGTTTTTATATTTTTGTAGCGAACTTATATTTAAACTTAACGATCTCGAAATCACGTTCTTCGACTGTTCTCACTGTGGACGTCATATCACGATAGCTCTGAACCCCATGGTACTCTTTGTTAGCTTTAAACGTTAAAACCAACGAAATACAGTCAGACTGGTTCGTGAACTTTCACACGATCGTTGTACACGTATATACATGGAAATATCTCAATTACGTTTTGATTAGGAAATACGTGGCGCATTTCCTTTGGTCGGTCATTTTTCTGTGTAGCTGTGTTCTCGGCATTTTTAATGAAATTGTGATAAAAACTTTACCATATAGTTTTATTATTAGATTTGTAATTAAAAATTGTCGTTGCTTGTTGGAAAATATTCTGTGTTTTGGCTTGCGTTGTGTTAATTAACGTAAACTTTTTTACGTATGAAAGTTAATATATTAGAAAATCATTTGGTTTTGTTTGAAATATTTAGAAAACATTATTTTATTTAAATTCTTTAGTTTGTGTAAGATTTTATTCCTTAAAAAGTTTATTGACTTTTAGCAATAATAAAGTATGTGGTTTGTATTTTATATATTATTAGTTTTTTATGTTATTTTTTGTATTAGATGTTTATTTTATGCGTTAGTAGAAAGTTTTCGAAGTTCAGCCGGAAGTGAAGCTGTTGGAGCTGAAATTTTCAAAAATAGATAGTTTTTAATGGATTTGGAACTGGTGTTTAATTGTATAATGATAATTTCATTAATGTTGCCGGGAATCTCGCTGTTATAAACAGTTATCGTTCAGTCTCTTCCTTTTTGTCATTTGTATCCTCTTGCACGGTATCATGCGCCTTTTTTTTAGGAATTTCGCTTGAGTCATCCCTCCAGCGATTACTGTACGATCAACTTCCACTGCATCTAATTAACGAATGTTTTATTATCTCGTTATTTCAACGAAAACAATACGTGATTTTTTACCTAAAAAATATGCCAAGTATATAATCTTTTTTTAGGTACTTTTTATTAACAAATTACATTCGCTAAGTGTTCGACCTTTAGATTTGCAAATCTCAATATATTTATAATAAAGCAATATTAAAAGATGTAAATTACACTAAAATTACAAATCAGATTTTCCAGTTCTCATTTCAGAATCTTAATTCGTGACCGACAATGTTAAAAATAGAATCATTATATCAATTTAAAAAAAAAAGAAACGCAAAATATATAGTGAAATTGATAAAAACAATACATTGTTCACTTATGAAAAAGATTTCAAAAATCTTCAAGAAACAATTATCTATAGTAAATTTTCAAATTCATCTATGATTAACCCCTTGCTGTACTATAACGAGTGATACTCGAGATGCTATAAATCGGAAAGAAAATTTTCAAGTTTTACAACACCTATTAAATTGGAAATATCAGTGAGGTACGACAAAAATAAAATTATTCCTATAATATTAATATTACGTTAAATTATACTATATGTCAAGAATCACTGATCAATGTTTAATTTGCTAATTTAATTCTAAACTATTGTGGAGGCAGTCACAAAGTAAATGGCACGGCAAGGGGTTAAAGTACCACAAAATTTTATATCTAAAGGCTCTTTTCCACAAGTAATTTCCAAAGAAATAAATTGTAAAGAACACTTTCATTCCTTACAACTATATAAAACTTTTAATATTGAATCTTATCTAAACCCTGCTGTGCTCGGGTCTATGTGATCCGAAATGGAGATTATATTTGAACAGATACTATATTTCTAAGTATTGGTTTTTGATATTCAATGTATTTAACATTTACGTCTATCTATTCGTACATTTTATGTTTCTTAAAATGTGAACCTTTGTTCACCGAGTCACTATGACTGGAAGGAATACGAATATGAGATTTAAATGAACAGAACACCAGGGTTAATCTCTGCAAGTCTATAAAAATTAAAAATCACAGAACACTCAACGGATGTATTTAACGATAAAATTTCGACGAAATATCTTCTAAGGTGCAATGGATGGGAATTGTTTAAGACTATGGCTAAGCTTCTTAGGCGTATTCGCGTTAGTGCCCTATTGTTATCATTGTTGTGCCGGCAAACGTGACTTGGCGAGCCATGTTGAGGAGCATCGTGTCTGGATATGATTGTATGTGACTTTGTGAGAGCGACTTCTTTCTTGAATTGTCTTCTGTTCTGTGCCTTTTGAATTCTAGCTATCATATCTCCTGATTTTTTGTTAGTCTTAATGCGCAATGTCTTATTTCTTGTATGAACTTCGTTAAAAAAAAAAAAACTCTTTCCGCTCTTCTCCCTCTATTAGTAACGTAGATAGACGAAGGTGGCGAGAAATATGCTAAAGGCTGAGAGTACTGAGATATTTCGTTAGATGACGTGCTTCTCTAAAGCGAATGAAATGGGCCTTAGGCCTCCCCTCCCCTTTTTTGGTATTTATCAACTATTTTCGCTTCTTCTTCCATTATTATATGTCTTCGTTAAGTTTCTTCTGCCCTTTTGGATTATTTCGTGGGACATGTGAAATGTGTTTGGCCATCGCGACTTCTATCACGCAATCAAGCTGTACATACAATGGAATTGAACGTAGTAAATGTCATTCCTCCTTTGTGTGTGATGCCTTTATTTTGTTGAATTTTTCGTTGAAAATTGAAGAAAGAGATATTTTAATTTCATTGTGGTCGTGTGAATTTTTTGTGGTGATTGAATTGAGTGTTAATCGAGTTTTTTGGATGACGTCGAAGAACTTAAGGGAGCAGAGCGGTGGAATAGATCGGATATTTAACCCTCTTAATGCTTGCATTGACGAAATCAATTATTGTAACAAATTTTAGCTACAAAAATTTACATACTTTCTGATACTGCTACAGAAAATACTGAAATGTCATATATTCATGAATGTTTTGAACAATTTAGAAAATTCTAAAACATATTAATCCACCGTAGGAAGTTAAATTTTCTCTTAGAAAAATTTATCAAAATACCTGTTCAATATTTTCACCTTTCTACATTTATCTACTAAAATATAAAAGTTTCAGTAAATTTATTTTTATAGTATCGCTTAGCTCACTTTTCTTCAATACATCTATTTATCTCAAAATTGAACAGATCAATCCTTATTCAGATAACCTCTTAATATACAATGATGTTTGGGTGACGTCATTCATTTCATGTTCCATTGTAGACTTTGACGTCTCCGAGACGTCAAGAACTGCTGTACAGTATATTTTTATGTTATTCAATTTTTTCACTCGTGCTACAACAGAAGTATTAATTGATTATTTTATAACATTGCTTAACTACTGACCATTCAATCTACTTACATGTTACATAACGATGCAAATTTAAGAATAAAATATTGTTTCTAAGCTTGCACATAACTCTTCAGTTGGCACAAATTAACACAAAAACTACCGACGTTACAAAATTGAAATATACTTAATAATTACTTTAGAAAAAGAGAAATGAGGAGTTGAAAAATAATAACTGACTTAGGATTTGTAAGATAGAAATGGAACATTTACTTCATGGCTAATTTATTAATTTAGGTAATTTTTAGAATAAAATTTGTAATCAGTTTTTCGAACACCTTGGTAGGCTTAGTGTTAAATAGTATTTGTCAGACGCGTCAAATTCCATTTTATTTGTATGTCAAGGAGTTAAAATCATCCTTAATTTCCATTCAGGCATTAAGCGGCTCAAATCGCATCCAATTTCGAATATAAAGACCAGCTAGTCTAAAAAATCACCAATCAAATCTCTTTCTTCTTTTTCTTATTTCCACATTTCCGACCCTAGTTTCAATCGGCAGAAAACGATGCTAAAAAAAATATAGAGAAACATCCGATGGCGCGATAGAAGTCGATGTGTGGTGCGGTTCTGATGGAGCATGTGATATGTGTTTTCCAGGGTACAGCAAAACCTGCATGCCTACTGTAAGACAGATAGTTGACTGTCTCGTTGCTGCTCGACCCATGCCAATCCGATGCGGCCCCTGCCTTACTGCTAAAAGTACTAATAATGCTACTAACAATCGCGGTAGTAGCGGCGCCAATCGCGTTAGTAGCACGGCTAACAGCAACAACATCAACAGCTACAACATCAACAACAACAAGAATGTACACGCCTACGAGAATATTCAGAGCTTTAGTATGCGCGACAAAATCTCGACATATTTCGCAAGTAGCCGCGATTAGGGTACACCCTTAGGATGAAATTCATCCCTTTGGGATTTTTTAACGTCATTTCCTTTCCTGCCGTCGATGTAATCAAAACTCTTATCGGAAAGGAGATTTATTGTATGAGAGATACGATAACGTTTTCGGGACTTTTATCGCGAGATTAATTTGATATTATGTTTATTCGGGGATTCCCAGGGTGAGGTAGGTTCTTAGGTGCATTAGCAGTTGCAGCGTGTTTTGGGGATGCATCCACCACTTGATGTAATTTACAGGGGTAGGAATTGTTTGTTGATTCTTTTTAGGTGACATTGTTGGTAAGTTATGGTACTCTCTTTTTTTTTTTTTTTTTTTTTTAATAAGTTGTGAAGAGGATTAAGGTATTAACCCTTTGCCCTTCAAGGCCCTTGTGACATTAGTGACTCGGTGAATGCGATAAAAATATTAGTCGATTGGGAGACAATGATATTATTTTTTATTTTACCAATTAATTCTCAGTTATTGTGCATTCAAGTAGAAAAAAAAATCGTAGGGCAAGGGGCTAATTTTTTGTATGAAGTTTTGGTTTGTGGTAGTTAATGAGGTGCTTGGTTTAGTGTCTTGAATATTTATTGGTACAAAATTGTTTTAAATTGATTATTGCGGTATTTTAATCCAAATAGCCATCCCATATTTTAAATCGTTTTGTTATGATGGTAGGTATTGAAAACATTAAAAACTTATAGATTAATTCTATAAGATTAAGATCTTATAGAATTTGTTGATCTTTGGAGGACGTGAAAACCATTATAACTATCAAAAGAACAAATTTAAATATATGGCGACGACCTTAACTTCGACAGATCTACACTGTTGTTAATATATTTTACACTTTTGAAAGTATTCTTTGCAGATACAGATCTGTCTTAAAAGCTGCAAAAGTATGACCAATATTCTTTTCAACTATCTAGACATCAGATTATACGTGACTTCAGTTTCAGTGTTTTGGTCAATCAAATACTAGTAGTATTAACCTTTTTGGTATTACCAATCATTACCCTCATCAACCATTTATATAGTCACTATATAGTCTGCCACCAATATTTCACTATATATGTATAATAAATATATACATATGTTTCATTATATTCGTATTTGAATTGGAAACAGCAATTTTTTAGCACTAGATTTACGGATATTGATATACCTATTTCTCTACAGTGAGCCAATTTGACTCATACAAGAAAATTGAAGTTTTTTGCATAAAAAATAGTTCCAAAACAATTTAAGTGAAAGTTTTTTTATTAAAAAAAATAGCCAATCAATATATTATACATATAGTAATCAAATTTTAAATGAGCCAAATTGGCTCCGTAAATCTAGTTTTAAACATCAAGTAACGCGGTTGATCTTCCGCAAAAAGTTTTCACAATATGTAGCCACACCGAAAGGGCTAATGGTATTAATTCAATCAATTAATCAAGCACTCAACAATTTACTTTTAAAAATCTCATATAAAGTCATATCAACGACGATTGAATTCTTTAAAGCATAACGATCAGAAAACTGCCGATACTTTTTCAATACCTAACTTGCATGATGGGATTCTTTAACACTAGATTTGCATACATTTCTTACGTATATCTAACTCTATCGACACCAGTCAAATAGGTCGAAAACTACGTCAAAAACTTCGAAATTTGAACGTTTTGAAAAAAAATGAATTTCAATATATTGCCGTCTCGTTGCATAGATGAAAGTCGGTACAAGTACTAGAGAAACATGTAAACAGTTTCTATAATTTTTATCACGAAATTGTTCGAAATGACCTTCATCGTAAATCTAGTGTTAAATTCACCAGTAAATTGATAAATTTCATTTCAAAGGTAATACAAGTAATTATATTCTGTTACGTTTAAGTAAAAATAAGTTTTCTGATCAACTAGAGCCTATTTCTTTCCTTGAATGTTTACACCTTAAAGAGTCAAAGTATTCATACAACATAAGATTCAAAGTGGTCGAGGCCATCCCCATAAAACGTTATTATCAATGATAGACGTATACAATGGTATATATTAGTTTATTTACTTAAACTTTTAAACAAAGTACATTATTTTCATTTAGAAGATCTCTATACGTGACATTGACCTGTCGCAGCGTTGTTCCTTTTCTAGATTTATTTTTAGCGCATTTAACGATGTGATTTATGTGATAGGATACACAGGATTCGACTGAAACAGTTTGCAGTGTTCTTCGACGTTGATAACTGTTTTATTACACGTACCTGTATGAGAGATATCGTTAAATGTTTCGTTTTTACGACATATAATCCTTGTGCATTATATAATCAAAGTATTTTAGAATATCCGCGACAATCTCATTTTGTAACAGACGCTCTATTTACTTAAACGCAAGATGTACATGTACGTATTGTTAGTAGATATATGCTACCGATGTTCAAACGATCACTTTAGTGTTTTTGTTTATTGGGAAAGTAGAAAAATACAGCGAATAGATTGGATAGCAGCGATATTTTTGACGCTTTTACAACGTGTTTGAGATCTTTCTAGGACTTTCGAGCTTATTAATTGTGACAGGAAATTAAACAAAAAATTGATAAATGAAATATGATCGTGGATGTTTTAATGACTTAAGTTCTCCGTCTTGAATTTTATCGTTTATTCGGCGTTAAATTCTGCCCGAAAGTGAATTTTGTAATTTAGCTGTAAAATGAAATGTTTCGTAGGCGCGGGAAAAGAACAATGATGGATCTTATAACGTGAGAAAGAAATGTCAAAGATAAACGAGTTATTTTATATACCTATTGAGAGAAAGAGAATGAACGAGAGAGCGTGAGAAGTGTTTTATATGGATTTAAAAAAGGATGTTATTAGATTGACGTGACTGATGGCGTTTCTGACACAGTGAATAATTTATTAACGCATTGTTGACCGATAATTTTACATAGACATTAACTCATTTCATCCTACATTTTGTTCATGATTGAGTAGGAAATTGAAAGAATCTAAATAAACTTCGGTATACTTGTTTGTACATAATTTAAATGAAACTTTGTACATATCTGCTATATATAATGTTATAGTTTATACATATTATTTTTTTTTAGTACTTTATTTTACGTGATAAAATTGAAATAGTTAATGCAAGTGTAAACAGGAGTTATCTCGTGACCGGTCAACAATGCGTTAAGAAATTTCATTAATGGGAAAATTCACGAGGGAATAACTTGTTTGTGTTTCCATCTAATATGATTTCAACTTCAATTCTGCAACTTGTTCCGAAATTTAAAAAGTAATCTCTGTGTCTTCAGAGCGTTCCTTGTTCATTTTGAAAAAAGTTATCTTACATAACTAATTTGTATTTTACTATTGGAAGAATGATTGCTTTATGGAAATCGTTTATTTTTGTAAAATCTCTCGTGAATTATTATCACAGGGAACGTTAACTCGCCAACGCATATTTTCATTTCGTTTACTGTACTTTTATCTCGTTTAAAAGCATGACAACCAACCACGAATTCAAATGAATGAATCAAAAAAATTTGAAAAGTGGTGGTACTGTATTAACACCTGAACTACCAAGGCAGTTGATATAATTAGTTTTAAAATTTCTGAAACAAATTGCTAACATTTCTATTGATTCAATTTTTTTTATTATCGAAGTCTGCGTCGTCAATTTTAGAATCAAATTTCACTCTTTAATCCTTGCGTTTTAGCATATTTCTCTACCATTTTTAAATTAATCAAATCTATCGTCGGTAGTTCTTGTGTTAAATCGAAATAAAATGATTGATAGTTCGAGAAGTTGGACGTTGCATGTTAAGGGCTATCGACCAATCTGTACACAATTTTTTGTCTCCTTTTTCAAGATGTTTAAGACTACTTCATGAAAATTCTATGGTATATTTATATACAGTCTTTTTTGTGTCGGATAATTTGATGTAAAATCGAACATAACACATCCACTTGAACTGACTATTTAATCGACCGTGTGAAACTCTATTTCACAGAAAAAGAAAACTAATGTCTTGAGACTTTGCTTCACAGCGAACATTTTTTTCTAATCAATTTTGAATTTAATGGAACATTCTTAACATATTCCATGCCATTAACCCTTACCCCTATGATCTCTTTTGGGGTTGTGTGTGTCAGAATTAAGCATAAAATTGATGAAACAAAAATTCACTTATTATTTTTAAATATATTAACAAATTTAACAGTCAGCTAATATTGAATCACGCTGTACGTTATGTCACGATGATCGATTGATAAGAAAACTTCCAGTTCTCTCCAGCACTGGTCTCATCTAAAATGGTGCTAACCATGGTACCGTTATTAGGGCGTCCAAGATTTTGTTAGCAAATCAAAAATTCAATCATCATATAAATCAACAGCTTCAAATTAACTTGATTGAACTTTGTAAAAGTTCTGTAAATCTTAGTATGTACAATATTTAAATAAATATTGAAAATATCGTTAGTTTGAAGGAATTGTTGCCACATTTTCTTACACATACCAAAAGAGAATGAAATACATAAAAAAAATGATACAGAAAGAAATCCACGGTAGATGATCAGATAAATGACACGGAATATGTTAAGTACTATTCTTCTCTTTTTTTGTGAGAACATATTTCCATGATCGATGGTCGATGTGACGTGTCCCAGTGCAATTATAATTATACACCATATTTAAAACGAAGGTGTTTCGAAAATGAAGAAGGGAAACATAGTTCGCACGTTGTATATCTTTGTATACTATGTTATCCAGTATAGCGAATATCGCATACATACATATAAATGTATATCTCTGGAAACGTATAAGAGGAGATAAATAAAATTCGCAAACGGTGAAATATATATTTCGTTGATGCTAAAAAACAATTATAAGGACTAATCTATGTTACTTTAACCCCATGGTAGCGAACCTAGCACATAAAACAAAGATGACACATACAACAATTAAACATTAGATTTACGGACGTGAAATCTATTATATCGCAATAACTGGTTAACCAGTTAGCTGTGTTTGACGAGTATACTCGTCATGCATAAAAGCTACCATTGGTTACTCATATTGTAATTTTGACGAAAACTAACATATAACAAATAATTTGAAATAGATTTCTGCTCATCTCTCGATTTTCGTGATCCAAAAATCAAAAGAATTTTCGTCACAGTTAACTGGTTAAATAAATATTTTAGAAATGGAGAAAATACACTACAGAAAATGATCAGTTAAGTAATTTGTATATTATAAAATACATGTGAAATATCTACTGTATCACGTATCTATAAGTTTGGAAAGCGTTTCTGGAAAAGTAGGTATCCGTCAATTTGACAGCTTCCGTAAACCTAATGTTAACTAGCAGGTGAACAATTTAAAGGTTCCCCTTTTTTTTAATAAAAGTGTTAAACCGTCGATAAATACTATTTGAGAATGTTTAATATGTGCAAAGAGGTCCGCCACCATTGCTCTATCCGATTATAATTTACACGTTTTTCATACTTGACGATTATTTATTTTATAACTGGACAAACTTTGATATTATTTTTAATTTATCTTAGAAATCATTTTTTTCTATCTTCTCTTACATTTTTCTAGAGACAACATCCACATGGAGTGTTTAATCGTGGCGCCAGAGCATTAAAGAACGACTTTCGCGAGGAATGAGGATACAAGGTAATTCCTTCGTTATAAATAATTTATTTACATGTTTAACAATAAGAGAACTGGTATCCCCTACATCGAATATTGGTTTATAAAATTTTAAATAAGTACAATTTACCCTGATCATTAAATAGTAGAATTCGAGATCGCTCAGCTGAATGCCTCTACGGATAATATATTTACACACGTACATTATTTATTAATGATCACGTTTATCGTCTAACTTAGGAAACTAGAGGTACAAATATAAATATGGATCGATTAAGATTAATTATTAAAAGCATTTCATAGCGTGCCACTTCAACAACGCGTGTGTGGAACCTTATTAATTATTTTTCTCTTCGATCAAGTTTCCTGTTCACCGTTTTATTTATGAATACGTTGCAAATAGTAGAAGAAAGAATTCTGATAGATATTTATTAGGTGTACAAATTAATTCTCGGCCCCCAGATTTCATCGACCACAAAACCTATTCAGATTAGAATTTTTCCAAATTTGAATAGTCATTCTAAAGCGCCATTTGTTAGCTTTAAAATAAGATACATCGCATGACTCTACTCCAGACATAACATAAAAAATCATGTGTAGAAGCGATGTCGTTCGATAAGCAACATTTATGGCACTGTCTTCTTTTCGCGTTTCAACTAAAAAAAAAGAAACGCTATATCGTGCAGCACTTGTAAAAAATGGTTTCAAGAGTTTCGAATATTCTCGAGACTTAGCCCCTTCAAATAACCACCTATTTCGATCCCTACAACACCACCTAACTGATTCTCAATTCAAGTAAGTTGAACAGGTCTATAAATGCCTCAATGATTTCATTGATGTGAACCACTATCATTTTTCCGATCTGGAATCCGACAATTACCTCAGAGATGGAAAAAACGTATAGAAAATGAAGAAGATTATGTTTAATATTGAATTTATATCAACATTGTTATAAATAAATGTCAAAGTTAGTTCAAAAAAGCCGAGAATTAATTTGTACACCTAATAATTAGATTTGTTTAAAATTTCGAATGTATCTTTTCATTGAAAATTCTATAGCTTGAAGTGCAAAAGCTTAATACGTTCTATCGGGATCTATTATCACAATTGATCCGAGGATCTACTATTAAAGTATAAAGATAACATTTGAATAAAAATTGAAATCTTTCACAATTCACTCATATGATCATCCTAGATTCAAATTCTTTTTTATCACGTTGACTGCCATGGAGGTCACCGGTGACCGGCGCTATTGAATTCAATGAAATTCCATGCAATTTTTAAATTGCAATGTTTATGAATTTTTTAACATATTGAATATTTAAATATTAACGTTAAGAAGATCTAGTGGATATCGATCTATCAATGTCTCTAAAGTATCTGCTTTATAAAGATGTAATTTTAATAGAAAAAGCTTCACTTCAGAAGAAATGACGGAACGAGCAAAATACCGGTGACCTTCAACGTGTTAAACATTTCAACTCACATCTTTATTGTAATTTTAACCAGTTACCTGTGATTGACGAGTATACTCCTCATAGAGAAACGGCAGAATTTTGTACATTGACGAGTATACTCGTCATGGGTAAAAGTTAACGACACTGGTTATCTAAATTGTAATTGTGACGAAAACTAAAATATATTCGTAAATTTCAAAATGTGCGGAATATTTTGAGTCCATGTCGAAATAAAACGAATAACTAAAAAGTTGTAAATAATTTGAGATAAATTTATGCTCATCTCAAATGAATTTGCCACAGTTAACTGGTTAAAAAGCTTAAAAGTGCAACATATATAACTACCCTGAGGATGTGAGATGGAATTTCCCTTTTTATTAAATTGTTATCTTGTAAATTACTTTCTACCGACAATCTATAAATATTCGCATACCCCTAAAAACCTGAGTCAATATTGACGAATTACGAGCATCAACCCTGTGTAATTCGTGGAAATAGTCCTTTTCATTTGGGATAAGAAAATAATGTCTTCTTTATACTTTCTTGTGTATTAAACGATTGTCATCCCCTTTTCGACCTTAGCTTGAAGAGACAGAGGGAAAAGAAGACACAAATCCATGCTAAAACGATTATAAATCCAGTGTAAACATCCGGTTTGTCTAAAGAGTATCCTTTGCTCAAGATGCCCCTCAAAGATGTAGCTGGTAGTGTCACTGGTAAGGCCATGCTGAACCACCGAAGACCCTTCGGCATTCCTTCGATTGGCCAAATGCATCCTTTAAAAATTTAACTGCTATGAATACATTGTATTGATGGAAATTATTTTATAAATTTCTATTCATGAAACGTATTAGTTTTTAGCAGCGTTAAGGGGGGATTCCCATTTCACGGCTTAAAAAAAATTTTTTTTTATTATTATTGTAGTTCATACTCTTGAGAAACAATGTGCAAAATTTCAATCCGTAATTCGTTGAATTGATAAAGTTATGAGTCAATAACGAACTCGGCGCGCACGTATAGCGCAACAAAAAAGACGCGAATTTTAGAATGGAATCAGCAAATGGACCGAATGAATACTTTGAAGAGGAAGAAAGTGTACTGTATGGACCTGGCATAGCTGATTAACAAGAATATGCTGTAAGTACTAGATATATACCTACATTTTTTTTTACATATGAAAACTGTACGTAAAACTTCAAACGCATTTTTCTCGAAACAGGTTTTTTCTATACGGCCGACATAATATCTCCGGAACTATTCAGTCGATTGCCTTCAAATTTGGAACAATTCTCGAAAAAACATCTGTTTTCAGTATGAACTATGAAAAAACATATAAATGCATAACTTTCTTTTATAAATAAACGTCTGACGAAATTTTTTTTTCCAATCGTCGCAGTTTCTTTAGTTTTTGAAAAAAAAATTGTCCGTAGTTCATACCAGAACTACATTCATAAGGAGTAAATTGCCATTTGAATTTTTTGTTTCAAACAACTTGAAGATCAATTATCGTGTCGGCCAACGACCGGGAATTTTCAGGAGGTGTCCCACTTCAAACGACGTCAAAGCCAAAATTTTCAAGATTATCAATTAAAAATTGAACTGTAGTTCACTGAATACATAATAAATATACGTGTGAATTATGACAAAGATTTATCTTCTAATGGTTTCCTTAATAAAAATTCCTAAAAAAACACGATTTTTCAACACTTGAAGTGGGAATCCCCCCTTAACCATCTCTGGGCGATTGTAATTGGTTCAATTAGCAATCAATTCCAACGAGACGATATATTATTTAAAATTTGGAATTTCTTAAAATGCATAAATTCATATACATTTAAAAATATTTCGAATATTATTTAAAATCACAATTCTTTTGTTTTAAATACACTTTGAATATTTAATATTAAGAGATTTTGGAAATCTCAAATGTTGATCGTTTTTTGAGTGCTTGAATGACAAATAAATCGACAAAATTGATAATTCGAGAGACGATGTATTTAAACTTTCGTCTTGGTTTAATTCATCTTCACTTTTCCCGATTTTAATTTTATATTCTTATTAAAATTCTTACTAAAGTGGATTTTTCTCTATTACAATAAAAAGAAGTATTAATTTTCAATCTGTTGATTAAAGCACATAAAAAACTTACCACACAGTAGTATCAAAGGGTAGAAGGTTCCTGTGGCGACGAAATTCGAAACCGTGTGGGAATTGTTCATGACTGATATTAAAAAACCTAAGAAAAGAATGGGAAAATGTTGTAAATTTATTTTTATCTTTACAAAACTATTATAATATTATTCTCCAAGTTCACAAACCTTCTTTACAATTAAATATTTAAAAATCATACCAAATCTATAATTTAAAATTTCGATTTTAACATTTACCCCTGTGCAATCGTTATTTTATATAAACAAATTTTTTTAATCTTACCATAAGTCATACCGCAAATTCCTTCTAGAAAAACTAGCCAACAGACGCTTGCCATGGATCCGTGGTTTTCTAACTCATAGCACAAAAATGCTAGGCATATCGTAACTATCGCTTGAAATACTACCACTAACACGTGGGTTAATATATGGGCGTTTAAAATTTCAGCCGTTGTAACACCTGTATTAAATTAACAGAAATTCACTGAAAAATACGTGCATTGAAATAATTCATTGAAATAATGTAACTTACTAATGTAATTCATTGAAAAATGTAAAATAATGTAACTTAAAAATTTGGAATAGTCATGCATATAACAGAAGAAATGAAAATTGGCAACGACAAGGAATTCCGTTATTAGCAACCAAATGAGAACCGATTGACGTATGCATCTCTGTCGTAGCTACCGGCCAACTCATCCTTCTAATTTGAGAACAATCGATTAATTACAATATTGTCCCAAATAAATTCAACTTTGAGAACTGATAGGAGTCAGACGTTTAATTGTTGTTACAACTGTTACATATTAAAATTGCGAACAAACGATTTAACATTGTCTAACGGATATTCATTTTTTTAATTATTTTAAAATTTTTGCAATTTCATGTTCCTGTTTTCTGATACAAATGAAAATAGATAACCGATAGTCGTTGGTTCATTAATACTCGAATTACCGGAGTTAAATTTGTTATATTTAACAACTAGATCTATGAAGGTACTCAAAATAACTTTCCGAAATTTCTAACGCTGCCTATTTTTTAATTTTCTCCTTCGTTTTTTTTTCTAACATATTTATTTAATATTTTGAAATGTCTTGGGAAAATCATCCTTAGATCTAGTGTTAAATCTATTAAATAAGTACTGTGGTAATAGTAAAATCGAACAATAAGAAGAATTATTAGCTAAGTAATTAGTATCAAATACTGTATTCCTTTTCTATAAAGAGAAGTCTATCATTTTGAACATTTTCGTAGTGCTCGAATTGAATTATCAAGTTCGAATAACTTTTTACCAATTTATCTCGCACGGTTTTATAATTACCTTGAACTAGACTTCGGTCCCATACGCCTGCAAGTCGATCGGCAATTATCGTCGACGTGCAAATCGACACTGGTAAGAAAAACACTAATCTGAAATAATAGTGTAGCAAAAAGTAGCTTTATTACGAGAATCGATAAATTTTCCTTTTATTGTTCCAATGACATTGACTTACGTTAAAAGAAAACATGGTGCAACGAATGTGCTATACTTTTCGTCTTTCGTGCCAAAAATCGGTTCCTCGATCTGAAAAGAAGAAGCTTGCACGTTTATTTAAGAATTATTTCTTTTTATTTATAATATTTTATTAAAGTTGTATGATAGCAAAATAAAGTTAAAGGACTTCGTATTATAATAATTGTCAAGTGTAAAAATTTAGTAGGCAGCAACAATTTTAGATCATTTTGATATTCCTAGCTGTATGTTCGAGTTCCTGTTACGAAAACTGAAATTCATTGTTCTTTCATCATACAATTTTTATTTCATAACTTTTATTTGTATCTTTATCGCTCTAAATCAATTTTTTAGATCCTGCAAGCATTTATAATTTGTTTGTTGAGTCAGAAAAATAGAATCCAATTAAAATTTGCAAATTTATTAGTTTAAATTGTCGGACAGAAGTACAAAGACTAGAAAGGCCATAATTTATTATTGCTTTTTTTCCCATACTTACATGAATTGGCAACTCGACGTATTTTTCATTGATGTGGCATTCCTTCGCTATGTCCATAAATGTGTCCATGAAATTTGTCATTAATGTTTGCTGGGTATATAAACCAAGTTGTCTGTCTGCAAACGGGTACAAATTTTTTGCAATTTCGTTCGAAATACTTTTAACACTAGAAATCTTTTTTATTCAGAATTCGATGCTTGTATATCTCAATGAAGCAGTAAAACAGCCTTAAACCCATATTACTATTGAACGTTCCCTTCGTAACA
The DNA here is from genome assembly GCA_910591515.1 of Cerceris rybyensis. Lineage (NCBI taxonomy): Eukaryota > Metazoa > Arthropoda > Insecta > Hymenoptera > Crabronidae > Cerceris > Cerceris rybyensis. The sequence goes on from OU342795.1 coordinate 15,550,531, forward strand.
GTGCAAATTTGTATTCAAAATATTTTTTCGTACGCTACATATTTTGTGAGTTCGTAAGAATCGTCGATATAATGTCTTAAGTTTTTGAAAATTTTATTACATATTCAGAATCAGTTATTTCAATAATCTTGGTAGGTCTAGTGTTAGTCTTTTTCTTTAAAATTACCTCCCATATCGAGAGAAACGTCGATTCGAGCATAGTCAATGTCGTCGTGCAGTTGGAAAGGATCTTCTATGTAGGCTTGCAGATACTTTGAAAAATTTCTGCCAAAATGTATTACTCCAACGTGATGGTCAGACTTAATTGCTTTGGTTCCTTCGAAGACGTTATCATAAAACACCTACAATTCAAAACGTGTAAATTGGAATTTTACATTTTTCTCTATATTCTGAATGTTGTAAATATCAAGAGAATTATTTTATTCTACCTGCAAAAGGTAGCCACTACCTTCAGATACTTTACGACGCGAAAATTTCTAATTAATTTTAACATAGATATATTTGAGTTATAACTTGACTTTGAGATCGTTTAGTGCGTGAAATGAAGCAAAATAAACCGTCCACGTTTTATAGAGATGAAGTTCGTACAAGTGTCCCAATTTATGTAAGTAAATTAATATCTATTATATAAAGCTCAAATACCACTGACTGACTCACTCACTCACTCACTCACTCACTCATCACGAAATCTCAAAAACCACAGAACGGATTGCAATGAAATTTGGAACATACCTTCCCCTTGGGTCTTAGGTGCTCAATAAGAAAGGGTTTTGAAAAATTCGAAATTTTAGGGGGGGTTTTGGGGGGTTAAAGTATGGGCCAAACTCATCAACGCAGAGCCGAAACTACTTGAATTTATATATTATATGAATATTTATATGCTTTATTATATGAATATTTATATTTATATATTCATAGAAACTTGAAATTTTGCATGAGCGTTCCTTCTAGGGTATAAGCACCCACTAAGAAAGGATTTTTCAAAATTCGAAATTTTAAGGTTTTTTTTTAGTTTCGATTAAAGTGTAGCGAAGCACGGGGGCTTTCAGCTAGTTTGATATACAAGGTTGCGTTCAAAGTTTTGAAATTTTTAATTTAAAAATAATATATCGCATTACAAAAGTAAATGTACCTTTTTTGTTATGCTTTCGTCGACCGAATCCAAAAATTTACAACTGACATCAACGAAGTCACACGTTGACTCCGTGTCGTTGTATGTAATATTACCAAGGTATCTTCCATTGTTACAATTTCCAGCTTCCTCGTTAATTACAGAAATTTTCAATCCCTTTGGATCCAAGCCTATTGCGTTGAAAAATAATACAACTTGCAGTATAGGCAGTATCACCGTCATAAATATTCCTCTGAATAAAAAAAAACAAGAAGAAAAGTTAAATTATAAATATGCCTTCATTTGTGTTATATCAGTTTATAATTTTTCATCGTGATAGATACCCTGGATTATTTATGAATTGCACAAAGTTCTTCACGAGCAGAGCCTTGTACCTTTTTCCTCGTAAACTTTCTTTTTTGGGGGGAGTATACCAAATCTATTGGAAAGAAAAATCACATCGATTGGATAATTGCTGGCATTTTTATTGCTTTAATTAAATTTAAAAGTTTGGTTGAAGATTAAAAATTCTTTTAATTCTTAATACCGGATACCAGGTATCTTTTAATAAATTAATTACACTTTTTCAAAAGCCGCATAAATTTAACTACAAACTATAATCATGCTTCGGAATTTTGTAATAATTTAAAGCTTTTAAAATTTTATTCTTTGTGGTAAAATATCCATACATGAAAATTATATTAGTTTTAGTTAATTAGTATTTTTGGTATTTCATTTAAGTGATAAAATTTCTTAGAAATTTTGAATTTTTTAATATCCACCCTTCTTTTTCCGCTTTAGAAAATGTATTTTAAATATAACAAATAATATACCTGATTTTGTCTTGAGTTATTAAGTACAGTGACAACGTTATCAGGTCCAGTAGTATGATCAAAATTTGGTTGAAAATTAGCCGTGTCTGTTGTGATTCCACGTCGTTGGTTCTCTGCTTGTATTTCACTCAATTTTAAAAAAACTTCCTCCAAAGTCTCAGTTTGAAAATGCTGCAGCAACTCATTAGGCGAAGATTCGGCCAACAATTTCCCGCATCTCATTAATCCAATCTAACAATTGTTTTAAACATAACATGCGAATTATGAAATATGTTAAAAACAATATTTTACAATTTGATGGCATATCAAAAAAAATTATTTTACTTATTTCTTCCTGCCACTTATCTTATGGATAATCATCACATACTAATGGCCTCCAATTAACACTAAATATACCGACGATTAATTCAATGTATGTAAAATTTCCAAATTAACATATTCGACTCAAATCAATGAAGGAACAAAAAACTTGATCAATCTCCCAATCTTTAAGATAGACGTAAAAAATTGAAAAAGGAATAGCGTTAGAAATTTCTAGAACATTTTCAAAAATTCAAAACAAGTCATTTTTACCACCTTAGTAAATAGATCTAGTGTTGAAGGCAAATGTTTTATTTTGAATTCTGAACGCTATAAAATCTTTGATAGATAGAAAATGCGGGATACAAATTTTCATTATCCCTCTGGTCGTCTGATATCGTACCAATCCTAGTTTAAAAAAAAAGACGATGGCAAGAAGTGTGAAGTTCGAAAATTTGGTAAAAATTATGAGGCAAAGACGTAAAACTAGCACTACAAAATTTTTATTTTTATTATAACACAGATGCTTATCGCAAGAATTTTATCAGAAAACATTGAGAACAAAAAGAAATTTTCACTAATTATCAATAATGGAGGAAGTAATTTATTATCTGGAGGAAGTATTTTATGAAATAATGTCGTTTCAATTTCACTGATAATTCTTGTTGTATATAGTCTCGTAACGTAAACATGATTTATTTTACCCTATCAGCTTGTTTCGTTTCCTCGATATAATGGGTCGTAATAATTACTGTAGTTCCTTCCTTCGTAATTTCCACCAAATGATTCCAAATGCTGTTGGAAAAGAAAGAATTGTTTAGTCACATTTTCTTCCATCACTTATTTCTTTGTCATGGCCAGAAGTATTGAAGTGAAAAAGTACTTGCTTGTCCCTTAAAATTGGATCCAGACCACATGTAGGTTCGTCGAGTATCAACAATTCTGGTCTGTGAATCATAGCCGCGGCGAAGGACAATCTTCTTTGTTGTCCTCCGCTCATATTTTTCACTGCATGGTTCTTGGGTGGAAGTTGAAGCAAGTCCTTAAGAAATAAATATCTCTCCTCTGAAATTTAGACAGGTCAAAAAAAGATTGACGATTTTTCAAATTTCTTTTTGTTTCGTTTCTTCTAGAATTAAAGTGTTTTTATGAAAGAAACGATGAGTCTTATTGTTAGATAATACTGTAAGACTTCCTTCATATATATTCTGGCTTCGACAGCCATTATTATTTCGCCCCAAATTTCCAGTTTTTGGTGGGCTTAAAACAATCAAAGTTTTTCATCTTTTTGTCAACTGAAGGAAACAACTTTTACAAAGTTTTCCACCGTAGGTTTTCCATTTTCATTTAACACTAGATTTACGGATGTTGATTATATACTTATTTTTCTGAAGTGAGCCAATTTGATTCATTCAAGAAATTGAAGTATTTTGCAAAGAAAATAGTTTCAAATCAATCGAAATGAAAGATTTATTATTAAAAAATTATCCAACCAATATATTATATATATATATATATAATAATCAAATTTTGAATGAGTCAAATGGCCTCCGTAAATCTAGTGTTAATGTTGGGAAAAAAGTGTATCTAGCTATATATCTCCGTCATAAATTATTTCCATGCTATTTAATATTATACGCTACATCAGAAATCAGGGATAGGTTGTGATTCTAGCAATTAATTCTAACTTATTGCGCATTCAGTCACAAAAGAAATGGGACTGTAAAAAACTAACCAATGAAGTGGTCACAACGTACATATACAGGGTGTCCCGTAACTGGTGGTACAACCGAGTAGGGGATGATTCTACATGAAAAACTGAGTTGAAAATATAGAATAAAATTTTTTGATACAAGGCTTTGTTTTTGAGAAAAATGGGTTTGAATTACCTCATGATATTCTGACAATGAGTTACCTACTCTGAGTTCTGAGATACCCTACTCTGAGTTACCTCAACCTTTGTTAGCGATAGAAGTGGTATCATTATACTGACAGTGTCTGTAAACATATCTAGAAGTACGAAGGCAATTTCCGAGATACCCAGACGCGAGGCAGTGGAATTCGTTGAGCCGCAAGTAAGCCGAGTGCACGCGCACTAGACAAATTTTCAAACTTATTTTTCTCGAAAACAAAGCCTTGTATAAAAAAATTTGATTCTATATTTTCGACTCAGTTTTTCATGTAGAATCTTCCCCTGCTCGGTTGTACCACCAGTTACGGGACACCCTGTATATATACGGTAATATATACAGTTCGCCAACTAAAAGATGGCTAGCGAGCGGTAGAACCTTTAGTCTTCAATTTTCCATTCCCGCCATGTCGTTTTTGGAGTCCTCAAACCCAACCCCCTAAAGTAAACGACTAAGCAGAATATTTACTGTATGAAACTGAGTTTGAGAATTCCAAAAACAAAATGACAGGAATGAACGGTGGAAAACGAGAGGCTTCGCTTTCCCCAACTCATCTTTCGGTTGTCGGACTGTATGTTACGGTAAATGTGATTAATCCGTTGATAATGCATTTCGTAAATGTGATGAATTCTTGAATATCTACCAAATTTATCAGCGAGTCTGGATTAGATCTTACTTTTTCCCTTCAGGAGCCTGACCAGGTAAGGGTTTGGCGAACCCGGGGTTACTCGAGCCACATGGGTGGAAAGCCCGCAAGGGTGCAGAACAGAGTTCCTCAAGGACCTGTTCAGCTTGCTCGACATAATCTTGTACTTTGGTCTGGATTTTTAGTAGTATAATAATTATATATAATAACCGGTAATTATTCATAATTACCGGATGCTATAAATTTACTGTAACATATATACGTCATGTGGTCGAGTAAGATTTGGTTGTTTCTAATTTTTAGTGCCGACCGAAAACATTGATTGAATTAATGATAGATGTAGTTGTGAATAAGAATAATAGTCATTTGGCCATAGTGTGATATGGAACACGCAATATGTATAGAGCATGAGATATGTATTTACAATTATCTTTAGTAAAATTACTGATATCGTATTGGAAACTGAATAATAAGACTATGATGTCCAACGTTAGCACTATTACTAACGATAATTTCGATTTTGTACAATTCTACATTTATTTTTTACATTTTGTTCCTCATCAGACTGCGTGAGAATGCTATAACATTTAATTTTTCCTATTATACCTATCGCTTCATCTTCCATGCCATTAATTCTCCCAAAATAGTAGAGAGCTCCTAACACAGAGAATTCTTCAACCAAGGATATTTCCTGTGGCATATATCCTACACGTGGTCCAGGAATCCCGGATCCTTTTGATCCTGGTGAACCCCCAAGGACCGAAATTTCGCCGCTGTCCAAATTACGAACACCAACGACACAGGAAAGCAAAGTCGTCTTTCCACATCCGCTAGCACCCAATAAACCATATCTATGTGGCAAATGAGAGGGCATACTAATTAATGTAAAATTGAATTATTTAATGACAAAATTAAATTGTTGTTATTTCGGTAAATATCAAAGGAATTGATCTGCAGTAGTATTATCATTACTGTCACGCTGTTATGAACGGCACGAAAGTTTTTTCTCATACTTTTAACGTGTTATGCGCGTTTCTACATAATGCTGTTATTATGATGGATACTGATAATTCTGAGAAGTTTTAACCCTTTGCGCTCCTTGCATTTCTTGCACCGGTTGGTAGTCTACTCTACGGACTTTTAGGCAATATTTTGTAATCACAATACTTTGAAAAAAATGCTGCAGTTTTTAGAAAAGTGATTTTTTATTAACGAGAATTAACTCAAAAACTTAGTTAACTTCAATGTATCTTAAAATAAATTCAGATTCAAAATATACAATTTGGTTGACATTTTTTTTACTAACATAAACGGCAAAAAACCATTTTGATGACATTTTTCCAGTAGTGTATTAAACATCGATTAATTACCTAAATATTGATTAATAATATAAAATTTATTCACATATTAGGTTAAGTTAATTTAGCAATATAATAATTTATTTCTTATAAATTTGCAAATGTATACAAAATATAAAATCAAATGTATACAAAACAGCAAAGAGCAAGGAGAGAACATGTCTAACGTTGTTAAGAAAGTAACGGTATCAGCTATACATTCATTTTTCTTAGTTAGTAATAATTTGAAAATAAAATGTTGCCAGTAGAGCTGGAACTTGGAGTAGATCGTCTTTACTTGTTATGCCAGACAGACTGGTAGTTGGAGCGCAAAGGGTTAATACGTTGACTGCCATAGTGACTGGCTCTATTAAATTCAATGAAATGTAATGTTTAAATTACGATATTTATGAATTTTGTAACATATTGAATATTTAAATATTGTGGGATCGGGACTGAGGATCCTCCTGTAAAGAAGGGGCCCTACTATAAAGAACTTAGGAAGCAAAGGACGTGAAAAGGAAGTGTCAGAAGGGAGAGGTCGCTGGCGCAGTGGTTCCGCGCCGACTCAGGCGATCGTCGACGTTAACCCCTTGCCCTACGATTTGTTATGTCACTGTCTCCACTGTAGTTTGGAATTTAATTACTAAAAAAGAATTGATCAGTGGTTATTGATATACCCTCTAATTTAACGCAATATTAATGTTAGAAAAATAACATTATCCCGTCGCGTTTCATTAATATTTCCAATTTAATAGGTTTTGGAAAACTTGAAAATTTCCTATCTCATTTACCTCATGACGAGTGTCACTCGTCATTGTATGGCAAGGGGTTAAGCTACTCAGGCCGAGTTGCCGCCTTGGATGGGTTTCCACGCGCCTCTCTTTCTTTTTCACGATCCTACAATACTTATGTTAAAAAGACAAAAGCTGTGGAATATCTAACAGTGGTTTTAAAGTTTCTGACTTATAAAGATCTGATTTTAATAGAAAATGTTTCTTCGTCAGTTGGAATGATAAAACTAAGGAAATACCGGTGACGTTTACTGTGTTAATTTTATGCAGCGTATGTGGATTATTCAGTTATGTCTCCTTATGTTTTCCAGTTTTTTGCTCGAGTATTTTTTAAGCGTTGTTTTGTCAAATGCGGAAGTGACTGTCGTTTTTTTTTAATTATAGTAATTTCGGTAATTAGCTTCATTATTATACCTATCTTAAAACAAATTACGTTAATAAATATAATGTACATACTGATATCGTCAAAAAAAAAGATCTCTAACGGCAGAAAATTACGAAACTAATTATAGTTTATTAACAATAGATTAAAAATATTATTCTAGAATCCATTGAAATTTTTCTTTAGAAATGCTGGATGAACAGGAATAACAATTTGAATAATTTTAGTCCTGTTGATTGTTATCATCCAAAAAAAACACATAAAGACGTTCTTTTAAATACGTGCAGCCTTTAGCGGCATTGTGCAATTATTCACAAAATCCTTTATTCCTGAGCGAAAAGATAGTTTTCGTGTAAGAAATAAAAATACGATGTATTCATTAACCATAACGAAAGACGAGTAAGTCAGATTGAAAGGAATTACTGAAATTCCGAATAAAAAATTGCTTTAAAATGAGAATTGTATGCTGAAAGAAAGATCATCAACGTTTTTCAATGTGACAATAATTCACGCCTTAAAGATCTGCTTGAAAGCCATTGCAGAGTTTTTAAGTGGACATGTTTTTTATAATGTATTTACGGGTACTCGATATGAATATTCTTTTTTCTTATTGTTTATGTGACAGTTAAAACTATCAAAATAACATCAATGTAATGATTGTGATATTCAATGCATAATTTTTTTACTCACATAGAACCCTTCGAAACACTTAAATTCAAGCCATTCAGGATGTGCACTTTATCGTATCGTTTCACTGCATTTCGTACGACAATCGCTGATTCTGCTACCATATTGCAAAGTAACGCTTTATTTCTGTCCTTTCACTGACCTGTAACAAACAATTTTTTGCACGGACTGTAATATAATTTGTGCATTAACCCATTTAACATCATCAATTTTTTGATTTTTACAATTAGAAAAATTGTAATTTTATATTAGGAGGTACACCGAGAAAGAAACCACCCTTTTATGTAGTAAGAATAAAATAATGGACTTAAGATACGTGAAGAATATATTTGTATTGTGTAAGAATTAGTTCAAAATTAATATATTTACTTACGTTTAATAGAAATAAAATTTTGTATTGTTATCGTCATTCTTTCGTAAGATACGCACTATTTTATGTTTTAATGGTTGTAATATTCTGCTATAATTTAAATTAAGTTACCAATACTAATTAAGGGGTAAAAATATTTTAAATGAAATTACAAGTTTTTCTTTCGAAACGTTAAAGGAACTAAATTAATAAATTGATGAATTTACGAAAATGATTGCTGAGAAATATTTGAATTTAGTTATACCAATAGTAACATTCAAAAACCATCACGAACCTGAACAAGTATTGCGGCATCATAAATCAAATTATAATTGATAGAAAAATAATTCATTCGCGATGAGTCATTAATAAGACAGAAATTAAAATATTCTCAATCACGGAGTAGTTTGATGACTCAGTCAATTCCTTAATGTTTTTCAATATTACGTCTAAATCATTTTATATTTCGGAAAATAAACTAATTCTTTCTACTAAAATAAAAAATAATCAAATAACGAAGAAACCGATCAACATCATAGCGCAAACATTTGCATCACCCAGGTGATTCCCTGAGGATAGACAGTTTGTTGACTCTTGATCTGTATTGGCGAAGATAAACACAATTAGATTCCAAGCGAGGTTTCGAAGTGTCGTTAGGAATTTCGATGGAATCGTTTCAGCATTAAAGCCAATCGCATTGGTGGTCTCGTCTATTTGCCATTCAGTGCATCTTCTTTCACCGTATATTATAGTACTACCGTGTTATGAATATTTAATACCGGGTCCCATTAATCATAACTAGACTCCGGATGTTTATGCAAATGCACATTTTTATAAGAACCAGGAAGAGCAAAAGGACCTGGATAGAAACATGTTTTATGATTAGAGAATTCGAAAAATATATTTTTTATTACGCATTTTTTGCATAATGCATACGTTTTTATGTTTAGAAACATATGCAATATGTTATGGCATATGTTCTTAAACCTGCATAGATATTTTGCGCTTAGGTGAGATATGTATTTTATTTTTTATGTTATAAGTAGTTCAAACATTTAAAGAAAAAGAGGTTGCAGCAATTAAGACAGCAGACGATGTGATCCAATAAGATTAACTTACATGAAATTTAATATTTATTAAAGCCCATTTAAGCACTTGTCTAACACGATAGAAAAATTGGAAACAGTGGGTTTGCCTTTAAATACTTCGATGGGAATAGATACGATTTACATTAATTATTTAGAAAGTATGGTGATTATGTAGAAAAAATTAGGAAAAATGTAACTGCGGTTGTAGAAAAAAATACTGGCTTAACGAAATTAATACAAATGAATTTTTACAAGATCCGATAGATTTGACAGAAATCTACTGCAGTAAATATAAATACGCACCGCCTACATCGTGTGACGTGAAACGATCATTTTCCGCACATAAAATAATTTTTGCGGATAAGCGTCGTCAACTAACAGCATCTAATTTGGAAAAAATGTTTGTCATTCATTGTAACACGAATTGCAATATGTCACAATAATCACAAAATGTTTTGTTAATTTTGTATATCTTCCCTGCATATTCTTTGTGCATATTTGCATATTTTTAGGGCATAAATAACATATGTTTATTACATATTTATCGGGCATAAACATCTGGAGTTTAATCATAAATGTGTTGAAAATTGAAATCGATAAAGTATAAATTTCGTTGTCCCTCTGTAAATAAAAAGAAATTTTAATTTTTGCGATTCAAGTAGCTCGAAACTACTAATTTAATGTTAAATTACTACACAATCTGAGAACTTCACTTAACGTTAGATTTACGAAGGTCAAAGTGGTATGTTCTAAATATTCTATAAATGTTTCTGATCATTTCTAACGTTCTTCTGTTGTCGTTTTTTTTCTATTTTCAGCGACTATCTTGTAGACCTTGAGCTACTAAATCGATCACTTTTTTTCTTTAATTATTTTTCTTACATGTACCCATGTATCTACTAAGCCACTTTACAATGCATCGGATTAATCATTGACATACTTATCCAGTATTAATTATGCAGTAAGTCATGTACGATGTTATGTTGGACACCGACTCAGTTCATATTTTATTCCAAATTCACTATCTTCTTTAACAATAAGGTAATCGCTCCAAATATTACTAACGTGATTCAAGATCCAGAAGGGAACTATTAGTCGTCTTAAAATTCTGTCATCGCTTTTCCCTCAAAATATGTTTTCAAGACTTTGGTCTTACAATTAGCGAAAGTCACTGGAAAAGCCATCGCCCTTTTGGATCCTTAGTCACGAGAAGTCCTACCACATTAGTTAAAGACCTTTAACACTAGATTTACGGAGCCAATTTGGCTCATTCGAAATTTAATTACTACATATATAATATACTGCTTGATTAATTTTTTAATAATAAATCTTTCATTTCAATTGATTTGAAACTATTTTCTTTGCAAAAAATTTCAATTTTCTTGTATGATTCAAATTGGCTCACTTCAGAAAAATAGGTGTATCAACATCCGTAAATTTAGTGTTAAAAGGTCAGTCCTACCCCGAAATCAAAGAATTTTGTACTGAATCGCTGACAGTCCTTACGACGACGTTATCCTTAAATTGTTAAAGCTCCGAGCGCGCAATAGTTCTTCCTAAATAGTGTTGTTGAGCACACACGGAATACCACACAAAATTTGGTGTCAGAAGTGGGATACAACAGTTGTTAATGATATAATGTTGCAATATGTAACTTTCTGCAGTGTCAAACTGAGCATAGGCTTTTGTAACAATTAAAGTTTTAACTGTTAAATTTCCAATTTGTAATTTAATAATAATTGTATGTCTTTATCTAACAATAAGCATCTTTTGCAATTAATACTCATTGTTCTTACCATTGCTAAAGAGATATCAATTCATAATCAAGAGTAGAATAGAGTTTATAAAATTAATTTCTCTTGCCTGACAAAAATTTTTGGAAATAGTTCGAAAAATGTTAATGCAATTTTTTTTTTGGTATTACGAGATGTCGAGGCTATTGCTCAAATCCTGGAACAGAAAGATATGCTTCCTTATCTCGATATTGAATGCAACATCAAAGAGAATTCAATGATCTACGATGATATGACCTTCAAATGACTTACAGAAATATTTACATTTAAATCGATTTTGTATTCATTCGCGAAGTGTGATTTTCATAAATTACAAACTTTACGGAATACAAGTTGACGGAAGTATTTTAACTATATTAAGAATGGGGAATTATAATAGTCCAATGTAAAAAGGAAGAATAATTAAGAAGAGTATAATTAAACAGAATATCATTTAAAAAGATTTCCTGAGGCTAGAGTGGTACTGTTGGCAGTACTTTTTTGTAATAGACAGGAAAGTAATTTGAATATAGATTTTCTCCCCACGATCATGTAACACTGGATCTACGACAGTCGTCAAATTAACGGGTTCTTACATTTTTTTAAATATTTCTCAAATTTATAGAAAAGAAGTATAGCAGATATTTCACATGTTTCTTATAATAAACAAATTACTTAACTGATCGTATTTTCTGTCGCATAATCCTCTTTTTTCAAAGTACTTATTGAATATATTTAAATACACTAGGTTTAGCGGCCGTAAATCTAGTGTTAACACTAGAACTACCAAACAAGTCAAAATGACTGGTTCCCACTTTTTTCCAAAAGTTCTCCAAGCTTATGGGAGAGTCATAGAGCAGACACTCTACGTTCAACTTATAAAATACTGAATACTGAATATATCATCTTTTCCACCTTCTGATTCTTTTTTCTAAAGTACTTATCTAATATATTGAAATATAATAGATTTGACGCCGGTAGTTCTAGTGTTAAAGATCATGGATCGAATTTTCACTGACGAACAAAATGAAACGTTTCGTAAGAAAGAAACGCGGAGTTCCCGTTTTAAAAAATTGGGTGACCTTGACATATTTAACAGGATACGTGGAAAAAATGGATGCATATTTGCTAATTCGTAGAATGTTTTTTTTATTGTCCATAGAGGAATATGTGCTTGTAAAGTTAGTTACTTTGTTTTCGAAAATTACAGTAGCATTTTATTTCAAATATGTGAAATTTTGAAGAATGTCGTACAAAATTGTATGTTGTATGTGTCCTAACTGTGATAGTATTCTATTTCAATTGATGTGAATCAATGTTGATTTATGTTATTAATGTATACTTTATTTCAAGAACACCGGATTTCTTATTATATAAAATAATTGGTCGCCAGAGAATTAAACTTTTGATATAAACTTAATATTTACATTATATATAATTTTAAGGTTTGGTACAAGAATGTATACATTATTAACTGTTTTTTGCAAAAAATAATGAATTTCATGATTTATAAACATTTATGGTATAAAATTGAACGTTATCTGTAACTGATCAATGTAATCTTCGGCTTTGATGGTTTTGCATTATGCAAAGTGTAATAAAGTTGCAATTAGGATGCATATCAAGTCAAGTCGGGATATGATTTCCATGTCAAGATTTGATCGACCTTTAAACATTTCATTACCATTTTATGACTATGTATTTCATTAACCCGATTCGATCATTAGGAAGTATTTTCCACTTCATCTATGCTTTTAAAGTGTTTATGTAACTTATATCTTACAGTGAAGTTCACTGAGTGAACTTATTCGATCACGAAAATGTAATTTCTGCAGCATCATTTAAACATTTGGCAGAATCCATAGCAATCAACCCTTTGCCAGGCTAGTTTCTCTTCCTTCGGAATTTCTTTTTCTAATTAACTGTCATGATTACTCCGATTAGAATCTTTATGATAAATTAAATAATAATTTAACAAAAAACTCCTAAAAGTTAACAAAGGAGATTTAAATACACATCCGCTGATAGTGAGACTCATTATTTAGTTCTTTTCCAAAAACCATTAAATTTAAAAGATCAATGCGACATTTAATTATTTTTACATTGAAAGTTTAACATTACAATTTATATAGAATGTAGTACAGACCCATTCCTGAAGTATCAGAGAAACAATTTAACCCCTTGCCCAACGTTTTCTTATGCACCTTTGTGTGTCATAATAAAACAACAAATTATCTGTAAAGTAAATAATATAAAATTGTTTAATATGTCAAAATAACATCAAATTGTTCCCAGTATTTAGGTTGACAAAATATGGTTAAATTTTTTAATTTTTATTCACTCTACATGTTTCGACATCTTACGACGTCCTCTTCAGGAGTTTCCGTGTTATGTGTGGTTTGTTTTATCGCGAAACTTATGTGTTTCCATAGTTTTTCGGGTTTTTATTCTGAGTCAAGATGTTAATTTGAAAATTTGTCTTCTACATACTCGGTCTTAATGTCGAGTTGCTGTGAAGTCTTCTTCACAATTTGAAAATTTGTCTTCTACATACTCGGTATGTAGTAAGAAGACTTCACAGCAACTCGACATTAAGACCGAGTATGTAGAAGACAAATTTTCAAATTAACATCGTGACTCAGAATAAAAACCCGAAAAATTATGGAAACACATAAGTTTCGCGATAAAACAAACCACACATAACACAGAAACTCCTGAAGAGGACATCGTAAGATGTCGAAACATGTAGAGTAAATAAAAATTTTAAAATTTAACCATATTTTGTCAACCTAAATACTGGGAACAGTTTGATTTTATTTAAAACAAGGTTGAAATATAAAAATATATGTCAAAATAACTGCAAAATAAATATTTTAAATGTCTTACTTTTCAAATAAACTTTTACTTAACTATAAAACATGTAGGTTCATGAGAAATTGTTAGGAAAGTGGTTAAATCGTTTCTTAGACAAAGTACTTGCTAATATTACGTACACCCGTACGCAAACACCGACAAGGCACACGGGGAGTGTTTCAGAACATTGACCTAGAGTTACACTTTTTCCTAGACTATCTCCACGTCATCGACGCGCAGCTGGAAACGCATCGTCTGCTTGAATGCATATGGCTTACATTTCGATAGCAGGCTAGAGAAGGTCCCCCATATAACGGTAGAATAGTATCCGTATACCATCACTTCCGTTTCTCACCTCAGCCGGTCTTCTTTGATTGCATTTGCCTTTATAAGTATGATCGATGAAGAAAGAGAACTCGGATGCATCTAGCACTCTTGAAGAATTCAAGATTACCTTCTAAACATTGATCGTAGCGCTAATTTCGAATTATTTAGGAACATTCACAATTTCGTGATATATTTAACCCCTTGCCGTACTGTAACGAGTGATACTCGTGATGCGATAAATTGTAAAGGACATTTTCAAGTTTTACGAAACCTATTAAATTGAAAATATCAGACACGATAAAATTGTTTCTATAATGTTAATGTTACGTTCAATTATTCTATATGTCAAGAATCACTGATCAATGTTTATTTTACTAATTTAATTTCGAATTATTGTGGAGGCAATCACAAAGTAAATGGCACGGCAAGGAGTTAATTAACTTATATAGCAGATTAACAGTATCTAAATCGTTAGAGAAAAGAATTATTTTTGAAATTATGTATGGCTTAGAAAACATCGAATTTCGAGCGTTTAGGAAGAAAGAGGGTTAAGGTGTAAAACTATAAATTATTATTGGCATGATTATATTTCAATGTTTCAATCTGAACTTCGTATATATGCGGCTATAAGTTACAGAAAAAATGTTTCTCTGACCGCATATATGCGTCAATAAGCTAGGATGAAACTACTTTCTCAAATACATATATGCGCTATAAGCTACGATGAAAATATTTCTCCGACCGCATATATGCGCCGATAAGTTACGATGAAACTACTTTTCCAAGTGGATATATGCGCCGATTAACTACAATAGAAATATTTCTCCAAGCGCATTTTTACGAGCCGCCAAGCTACGATGAAAATCTTTCTTCTAGCGTATATATACGTCTGTAGAGCTCAACGAATTAAAGAAGGTGCTAACTCAAAGTAAACGGTATTTTTAACGCGATTCCGAATATTTAAAACATGTAGAGAGTAGCATTCTTGAGATCTACGGTATTTGAAGGTTCCGCCGAATGTCAAGTCCGACAGGAGCTGTAAAAAAAGCCATCAAACGTCCGGCACGCAAAGGATTCATACGGAAAAGATTCCGATCGTGTTCTTATTTGTAGAAGAAGTAAGACATTTTACGCCACAGAATCCATTGGCAATAGGCAACGAAAATAGGCGACTGTAGAAAGTAAATCCAGAGGAGAAATTCGCATTGAGAAGAGGAGGGACCGACGCCGATGCGAATAATATTCCTCCTCTCGTTCCCATGGAATTGTTAGGCCCCCGTGGACATTGACAAACTGACGATTTTTGACCGTTATCCTCTTACGTTGACTCACGTACATACCTTGTAACTCATTTTTACTCTACTTTCGTGGATCGCGTAATGCGTGAAACGAGAAGAAAGTGAAGCCGACTTGTCGGTTTATCTTTTTCTTCATCTTCTTTTGTTTCTTCGTCTCTCTTTTATGAAAATACGAGATAACAATGATCGTTCAGTTGTTGCATGTTGAATTTCAGAAGGGGAAAGTTGAATAATGTATTTTTATCTTTAATTCCGACAAGATTGTAAACGATAATGCGGTATTTAACAGAGTTTTACTTCATTTTACGAGGAAGAAATCTCTAGACTGCAATTATTTTATGATATAACCTTCAATTTATTTAATTTCATTACTTTCATTACTTTCATCACTTAATTTCACTTTAATTCCATTGCTAATTGCTGGTTATTTTGATTTTTGTGATTAGATCTAATTTACATTTTGTAAAACATTACACTTTGATAAAAAGAGAAACAAGTGACTGAGACAACAAATGTAGTACATTTAAAAAAATTTTCACGGCGTTCTGTCGCTAGTTGTATTATTTCTTACGCCAACGATCGATACCGATTCAGTTTTAATTAGTTGTTGTTAATGCGCGTGTGTTATGCAACGTATTTTGCAACTTTTCTGATCAACTAATAAAAGGTATTATGGCAGAATTGAATTAATTCATGCACTGTTTTCATAGCCACCGACTTTTGTTATGATATACGATTAATAATTATTATTTCGCATTTAAAGGGCATTATTCGCAATATTCGCTGTCTCGTCAATTTCGTGTCCCAAGTTTGGCCAGCGTTTTACTTCATGTAAGAGAATTTCATTTCTTTAAAAGTGAATGTTTTTAAGTGGAAAACAATAATGATCCTGTCAAATTAAATATTTTAAATTTGCAAATATTTTTTGCTAATTCTAATTCTTAAAAAATTTAATTATGAACAGAAGATATGATGTTTTTTTATTTATGCGCAAAATTATTATAATCATTTTCTTGAAAAGAACTATATCGGGAATTAATTATTATCAAATATAGATATTACACGTTTTTAATTATTTAATATGAATCTTTTTTAATAGATTATCAAATCATTAGATAATTAAATTTGATGAAAAAAGTTGACCAATATGAATGAATCTAAAAGTACGTGACTGTGAAAATTTTATGATCTTTGTGCTAAGTCTTGCATTCCTCGTTTCTCCAATTGTGTAACATTGCTGAATTCTCCTCCGAAATTGTATGCCCTCATAATCGGCGAAATTTATCAACCGTTACATCACTTAAAGACTCGCTAATATTACGTGTTTCTTTGTGGTTTCTTTTTTTTGGTTTTTAATCTAAACATCACAAGGTAACAAAGTACTGTAAAACGTATCATTTTTGCAAATTCCACATAGATTTAAGCCGACTTTTAACGATTTTTACGGGGCAAGACATCGACTCGATGAAAAATATTATACAAAAAGTGAAGAGGACATTTTTATTTATATCACGCCATTTTCTTCTGATCTACAAGAGAGAAAAAATATGTAAACTAGACTCCATCTAGTTAATACAATTCTGAATTGAAGAGATAAAGTTAGAAAGCGAAAAAATAGTTTGCACTTGCCGCTATGAATTTGATTTGACAATCACAAGTATAAAATATTTGATTTTAATTTCCATTTTAAATTATTTTTAACAATATTCACCAATCAAATAGCATCATTTTAAATTAACGAAACTCGTAGAGGATTCCTCAAATTTCAAGGCCGAAATTCATTCAGTATTTAATTATCATTACCATTTCGGTAATATACTTTTACACAATACAAAATTAATTCTTAACATCTCCATCAAATTCTTATGGAACAAAATGACATAATGCATTAGCCATGTTTAAATTCAAATTCTAATGCTGAAAAGGAAATCTTAAAAATCTATATTTCTATATCACAGTCATTACTACTCATGAAATCATGTGGCATAAAAAATACTTTAATTGCACGAACAAGTGGTCGAAACGATTTACATAAATACTCATGTCAAGATCACAAGTCAGTAAGCGCAATCTTAAAAAAATTAATCAATTATTAACTTACTTAATCACCACTCCAGTCTTCCAGTATAAACACAAAAAAAACGCTATACCTATATCTTCAATTTCCCACTTACTCAACGCACAACACAATCGTCGACAATAACTTAAAGACGCAAAAGAAAAACACTTTTTTTTATCACTCTTCTTCACTGTTCGCGTTTCACTTTGATCGTCCTATGGGATTCTCTTACCCAAGCGAAATCGCGATTCTTTTTCTATGCTACTCTAGCATATCCTCCAACGTCCAAGTGTCACCTGTCCGGCAGCTCAAAGCGGACTGATAGATCGTCAGTAAGGATCAATTAGCTCACTCGTAAATGTCAATGCGTTCGTGTTTGTCATGACAGCATTGATAATGCATTTGAATGCATTTCCAAGCACGAATCGTAGTCTAAGCACTGTTCGTTGTACCGTATAGTCGTTGACTGCCTTTCTTAGTACTCTCTTCCGTTTAGAAAATCAAGATCAAGACCAACTGCCGCCGTCTACGTTCACCGAGTGGGGGAATACGCATTGATGGTGATATTTATCAGGGAGAGTACTACTCTAACACGCGTGTCGCTTTTACAGGTTACATTCCTTTTTTACTCTTTTTCTGCTGACGATATTAATACATTCCTGAAGAAAGATAAGAAATTATGTTATTCGTGTTTCGTGCTTTATTTTAGACCGAAATAACACGTTCGAAGGACAGTAAAAGTTTCAGCGAGGTGCAAAAATTGACAATCAAATTATTTTAAAATTGGTTGTGATAACCGAAATTTGATTAAACACATTTTATAAGGGCAGTCAGATTATCATATTTTAAGTCTTGTATATAATGAATGCTATAGCATCCACGACAATACAGATCAAATTTTTCAACTGGAATGACGCGAATGCTATAACATTCATTAACACGTTCCGTGCAACGTGTAACACTGGTGGTACACGGTAAACTTGGTCGTCAGGACACGTGTACCACCGGTGGTACACGCAGTCATATTTATTTAATGCGCTGAAAACATATATTTTATTACAAATATAATTCTGTAAACTATATTTCTACTTAAAAAACGAGGCATTATACAAGGTGCAATATAGAACAAACCACATAAGTTTATTTAATTCTTATATATACAATAATTAATAATTACATTTAATGGTGCATTTCATTGAAGCAAGGGAGGCATAAAAACGGCTTTTTCGGGCAATCGCTGCAAAACGTTATTACCCTTATTATCAAAAATTAAAAGATGAAAGAATAATCTAATGGAAGTATATAATAGAAACTTGTTTTCCAACAGAAACAAATGAAAAACAAAAAATGTTATCTCCGTATATTTATCTACTCTTTCTTTTGTAAAATAATTTATTTTATTTCTCTCGTTTTTTATTCAACAAATTCGAGTGCAGCAGATTTTTTACTAACCGAAAAGTTTCGAACTGACTACTGTTGCACTCGGACTGATCGCAGGTGTACCACCGGTGGTACACGATGTGATAACTGCACAAAACAAGAGAACTACTTATGTATTGATGATATAATGAAATATTGTGTGATAATATATCGATCTCTAGTCAAAATATCACATGGCCTGAACGACAAGTCAGGCAAAAATGGCTCGGCATGGAACGTGTTAATAAAATACATGAGAAAAGAGGTTTATTATAGTTTCATTACAGTATTTATTGAACAGTAGATCTTTATTCGTCTATATATAAAAAAAATTAATAAATTAAATCCATAATTTCATAGTATGTATATATGAAAACGAAACTAAATATATCAGTCCATCATTATGATCCCTCACTATAACGAAGTGCCTAAGCATTTTCCAATGCACATTGCAGAAAGCAACGGTAATTATCAGAAAAAAATGTACAATGATAGAGTCTGCTCTGTCTCAGAAGCCTAAGAAATACAATTGCTATAGCAGTCACGTCAAGTATTACACCTCTAGTTTACTCAATGTGCCGGCTTAAGGAAATTTGTAAATACACGGAGAAAAGATACAATAATATTAAAGTACCTAATGAATCAGTTGGTCATTACTTTGAAATGTATATTAATTTCAAAAACTTAAGGTTGTATCAAATTGAATGAATACAAATTGGCTTTAAAACTTGAATGCTATAGCATTCATGTCATTTTGCATCACTATGAAAATGAATGCTAAAGCATTCACGTCCGCGAACGTCTTAACGTTGGATGCCACTAATATTTCACTGGTTTTATCGTTTCTGCTGAAGTGATACTTTTTCTTTGGAAATCCCAACTTTGCAAGGCAGAAACTTTAAAGATACAAGTAAATATATATTCTGCAGGATTTTATCTTTTAGACGCCAGCATTTCAATACTAAATGTGTTAGAAAATTCGTAAATATATTAGAAAGCTAGAGAGTTAAGGTGTAAAAAATGTAAATTATTATGTGCACAGTTATATTTCAATGTTCCAACATTGACTCTGTATATACATATCAATGTGTGCAGTGAGAATGTTTTTCTAACAATAAGCGTATATATCCGTCAATAAGCTACGATGAAAATATTTCTCCGCGTGAATATATGCGGCGATACACTGCAGTGAGAATGTGTCTGCCAACGTATATATGCGGGGATAAGTTGCGTTGAAAATATTGTTGTAAAGCAGAAACTTTAAAAACACAAATAGATATGTATTAGGCACCAATATCTAAAAAGGAAATTCGGAAATATCACAATTGAGAAGTCACATGAATTTTCATTAAATTCAATAGTGCCGGTCACCAGTGACCCCATGGCAACGTGTTAAGATTGCCATTAACTGAAATATTGAACTGTTCCATAGATTGCAAAGTATGTTTCATTCAACTCTTTGTATTGAAATATCTTTTCTGACTGAATGTGCATTAACTCAGGATTAATTGTTGAAACAAAAAATTATCACTGATTTCTGATATTAAGTACTACAACTTAATGTAATATTGCTAGTATAGAAGTAATTTGGTCGTGTCGTATGCCACTAATATTTTCAATTTAATGGTTTTAGAAAATTTCAAAATTTCCAGTTCCGTTCACTGCGTCACGCGAGTCGTTTTTGTCTGTTTTGAATTTTTTAAATTATGTTTCTTCAAGCATTTCTCAAAAAAGAATTGAAATTTCATTATGGGGCAGAGAACTATGCGCTGACTTTCATTAAACCTTTTCTTTGATAATTTCAATTACACTTGGGACAATTAGCAGTTGTTAATTAAATGTATAGTAAGGTAGGTTCGGGTAATAAGGCCTAGCTAAGGGAGATTTGTAATAAAATACAAACTACATATCGAAATCCACCAATTTTAATGTTAAGTAAACCGATAGAACCATTACTATAAAATATAAACAAAAAATGGCAACTTTTGCCGTAAACAAAAACAACATTAAACATTTTTTAAAACCCTGTCTATAGGCCTTATTATACTATGGTCGGGTAATAAGGCCTAAGACTTTAACATACATAAATAATCAAAATAGGCATCTTATATTTGGTAATTGAGATCAATAATCATAGATATGTATCAATCATACATTTATTTTTAAAAAAAGCAATGAATTCCTTTGACTAACAGCCATCAGGACACTTAAATGTGTCCATAGCATCTGCTGACAAACCGACGCAGTTCTTGAGATACCACTTGCCGCATTTTGCATTGTGGGGGTAATGGAAATTCCACTTTTGGATGGGATGTTGACTTCGCCGTTATTTAATGTTTGGTTAAACACTGAGCAATTTAATATCTGATGAAAATGTTAGCATTTTAATGTTTGATTAACATTGCAGTATTGTATACCCCTTTTTTTAGCTTCGACTATTATTGTTATTGTGACTAGAACCTATTATTTTACGGGGTGTAGAATCATCGAGGGTGTGGTGTGTTAAATTTTAGTTTAGTAAGAATGTCTCAGGAATGAGAGAATCTGAATATGAGCCCACTTGATTACAAGTTTGAGATTTTACCTTCTTACATAGATTTATCACGTCGCGACACGTTTGAGACACTATTTTTGAGTGTTAGCTACCTACGTTTGTGACCTTGAGCGATTCCAAAAATTTTAAATTGGATTTTTAATGCTTAGGCCTTATGACCCGAACCTATCGTACTGCATAAGAATATGAAGCCATTAAGTTTTTCCAACATACGTATATGTAAAAAGGATATTACGAGATCACGATTATTATACTTACACTGCTTTAAATAATTGTTTGAATATATTTTATGATTTTTACAGTATACGATCATCAATGTGTTCATATCATTATTGTTGTTAATCAAATAATAACGCGAGGAAGTTTGAAGCTTTTATAGAAGAAAATATAAAAGGAATGACAAATTGCTTTTTCACTTGATAAAGGTCACGCATGAAATATTCCTTGGCAACAGAATCTTTTAAATATTATACAAATGGTATAAGTGAATGGATAAAAAAGAATCCTGTTTTCATAACTTACAAAAGGACGAATAATGGACATGAGTTTTGGCTGTGGAGAATAATTATTACCGTAGATGTTGAACATTAATACGTAAAATTATTTGTTCGAGAATAACTGAGGGTATCTTTATATATTCATTATCCTTTTGTGTTCATTTATTCATTGAACATGAATAGAAATCGTTTGCTGAAAGGCATTTAGCTCGTTTATTGTCAAGAAAGTTCAGAAATATTATTTTATTAACATTTATGTGTTAACAAATTTCATCTGTTGAAAATGAAGGATGAAGGAAAGAGTTCTTATACTTCTACGTTAAATAATTGCAAATGTAATGTTGAAATTTGAAAAAGGGAAGGAGGATATTTTAGTTCCAAAATTATTGTAAATTCTCTAGTATAATTGTCAACGTATTGATTCAATTTTATAGTGAAAACTAAGTGATATCTCCCATTTTGCATCAATTGGGATAATTGCAAATCTCAATTTCATTGTCATTGAATCTGTCACTTATTATTATCGCATGAATTTTCACATATTAACATATTAATAATTCAACGTTCACAGTTTCATTAAAACCATTCCTTCTTTTTCGGAGTACCTCCATTTTCGCCATTTATCTCAAATGAGTCATATTGATGTTTTACCACTAATTCGCATACAATTACAGATAATTTCATGCTCGTATTATTCATTTAAATTGCAGTACTAAATTACAGAGAATAGTTTGTTAAATT
This sequence comes from Cerceris rybyensis, assembly GCA_910591515.1. Classification (NCBI taxonomy): domain Eukaryota; kingdom Metazoa; phylum Arthropoda; class Insecta; order Hymenoptera; family Crabronidae; genus Cerceris; species Cerceris rybyensis. Next base: position 15,573,488 of record OU342795.1, read on the forward strand.
CATAAAGTTTAATTGATTCTTTCCATTAAGCGCAATATTTTAGTTTCATGTATCTGTTATTAAATTACTCTTGGACATAGCAATATAAGTGCTTCAACATATTTTCTTAATAGTGTTGCATGTCAATAATGAATATTTATACTTTGCAATAGAATCAATTGCAAGTAGTGTGCGCGAAAAAGCAGTCTTCACTTGTTCAATGCGTTTGCATCTAATTAATTAGCTAGGAAGTTACATATTAATTTTTTATTCTCATTCGATCTGTCGTGGTTTAAGTAAAATACTATACTATTGCGAATGTGTTATGATTTGTGAAATACGTCTAAGGCATCTGAACATAAAAAGTAGTTACATAATGGCTACTTTATTTAACGCTATACACTTTAAGATTCTTTTATAAGCTTTACAAATGCAAACATTATTAGGGAAAATGAAATGTGTCTTCTCAATTCTTGTTTGCACCGATAATGTCTTCTTTAGCGATATTCTTCGGTTATTTGTTGCATTTTTACGCAAAAGAATTAATTAGACATGAGAAGAATTAAAATTTCAGATAAACGTTTATTCTAATATCCAAAAAATTGCTATTGAAGTACATGGAATAGATTCATATTGTTATTATTCCAGAATGTTATTTTATACTTTTATCACAACTATCACAACTAGAAATGACATGCAAAATCATTAACATTGACTCATCACAGTGATTATCAAGTCATGATTTTTCATCTTAACTGAATCTATTCACTGTGATTATAATTTTTTATGTTTAAGGAGATATACATCCAATATGATTTAACAACGAAGCGTATTCCTATTTGTACTTTAACAAGTCAGCACAAAATTAAAAAATGGCTAAAAGAATCATTCGTTATAATTATACAATAAAATTAAAATTATACGATATGTTATGGTAAGGAAGAAAATGCTTTCAAAAATGGGCATGGTTAACCCCTTGCCCTACGATTTGTTTTGCCACTGTCTCCACTATAGTTTTTAATTTAATTACTAAAAAACAATTGATCTGTGGTTTTTGATATACCGTACAATTTAACCTAATATTAATGTTTGAAAAATAGTATTATCCCATCGCGTTTCATTAATATTTCCAATTTAATAGGCTTTCGAAAACTTGAAAATTTCCTATCTCATTTACCTCATTCACTCGTTATTGTATGGCAAGGAGTTTATATAATGTGGTAGTTTATTATTTAAAATAACGCGTATAATATATAATGCATATAATATATTTATTCAATTACATATTTACGCTGTTAAACGATATAAATGTTCGTCGCCGTATCAAGTAGGTAGTGTAGTGCCTGACCTGTAGCCGCCTTTCGATTGGCCCGCCGTTCCCCCACCATGCCGCAGCCGAGCCGCCATTGACGCCCCCCACTCCTGTCAGGGGGAGCGCCCGCCTCATTCCGTCTCTTCACTTGGTGCCATCAACACGTACCCGTTGTGAGTGTCGTTTAGGAAATTCCTCGTTTACCGATCGCGAACAAATAGTAACCTCGTTTATCCACTAGGTAGTATTCTATTATTTCATATCTAGATGGGTTAAGTTAGCGCCGGACTAGAAGCAATCTTAATGAATTATATCTCAAAAAATTGCTCGCAATTTGCTCATCAAGAATATAAAATTGCTCACTGTGCGCCGATTATTAAAAAAAAGTTATTAAACAATCTCGTAACAAACACTAATTTGACGATTTCTAAGTTATCCGAGTACGAACGGGATCCTTTCTGGTCTCAAAAGATTGTGATTAATTTGCTCATCACTGCCCCACCCTTTTATTTGCGTCTTATTAACGTTTTTTGAGTTAAAAATAATAATTAAACTTTCGATGTTTTAAGGCCTGGGAAAACGACAGTAGCGCCGCTAGTTTTTAAACATGGAACTAACACACAGTAAAAGCGGTCCTCAATCCAAATCGGAAATAACAGTTCCGAATTTCGAAATTTTAATTCAAAAAACGTTAATAAAACGCGAATAAAAAGGGGGGGGGCAGTGATGAGCAAATTAATCGCAATCTTTTGAGCTCAGAAAGGATCCCGTTCGTACTCGGATAATTTAGAAATCGTCAAATTATTTATTCGTTTGAGTGTACAGTGTTCGGAGTACGCTTGGGGCGGCCCTGCAGTCGGACAAGTTAGGACAAGCTAACAGTACAACATGACCTGAGATATCATCATACGTAAACACAGGTAACGATTCTTTTATTTTCGTATCCTCGCGATATTTTGTTCCAGTTCATACGATACTCCTATCAATTGATATCTAGTCAAAATAATTCATAGCAGAATGTAGCGATTGTAGCCTTTTGACATTATTTTGAAACGGTTTCCAATGTGACTTTTAAGGTAGCTGCCTCAATTTAGCTGTTGTTACAAGTCATGTCGTTAAATTTTGACGACTATAATGTGATGCTAACATTATATCGTGACCTCTCAGATTCTATAATGACTTTACGTAGGTTTCGCGGCGTGAGTATAGACGTAATTAAAGATCGTATTTATCGATATAGCATATTAAAATCTAATGTTTGATTCGTCTGTAATTTCTATAATGGTTTTCATGAATTTATCGAAGTAGTTTATAACATTTATATCTGGCAGGAAACAAACATGGCTAATCGTATTACTTTAACAGTGCCAGCCACAGTACATATATTTATTATATGTCTATTTAGTTAATATTAATATACAAGTTATAAGCAAGTTGAAAACAAAAATGATGTTTCTTTGTTTATTCTGCACCTTCCCCACCACTTTTATTTCCAGCAAACTTTTTGGCAGTGCGCAATGCGGTCTAGATATAGCTCAGATAATCTTTACCTTAAATGTATGGATTATGTGACATATACAAAGAATAGATTTGATTTTCTACGATTAAGAACGATAACAAAAAGAACTCAAATCAATGTGAAATATCTTCGTGATTGAGAAAGAACGTGATCGTAACTTCGCGTTATTCAAAAGTGGCTTTCCACGCCATCTCTAATCGTACATACATTTCCTTAGTTTTTGTTATAGTGTCAGAAATGGTCCGAAAGGTTCGACAAGATACGTAACAATCTTAAATCTTTTGCGTCATAAACGTTGGACGTTACATGTTGCAAAAATTCGTTACTTTCAAATTCAAGTTTGTAAGACGTCAATAACAAATCCATATTATTTACAAAGAATGGTTAGTGTGTTTTTACATGTGATGTACGAGATAGACAGCTAAAAATATCTTGCATAAATACAAATTTTGTGTAGGTGGGAGAGAACAAAGTCTAGAAAGAAGAAATCTCTTAGGTTTATAAGTAGCATTATGTTGAAGAAATCAGACCTCGAGCAACAGTACGCAGAGGTAAATAAGAACTAACCCCTCAAAAAACGTGACGTTCGTCCGAAAGATTATGATTGTATTGATACAAAATTGACAATTATTTGTTTAGATGGTTGAATTACAAAATAGTACTGAATTAAATTTGCAAAACGTTGGGTTTTCCTATCCAGAAAATGCTGATGTCAGTTCGTTAGAACAGCTTAAACAGCATGATCTTAGGTTATCACAAATAAAAGATGCCTTATTAGTACAACAGAGTAGATTAAACAGAGCTTTACAAAGTCTTAAGAAAATGAAGAAAGGTAAAATATAAGAAATAGAGGTTAAATGTCGGTCGGAATATTAAATTAATTGGATAAATTCTTGCAGAAATCATATGCAGTAACTGTCGTATGAATGCAAATAAAAAGATGTGTCAGGCAGGTACACAGTTCGATTCCGATGATAGTTTCAGAGAACATGGTGCGACACAAACCAGTTTGCAAACACCGAGCTTATCTGTAGAGAAATGTTCTAACTCTGCAGAAAACACAGAACAAGACAATAAAATCTGTCCACTTTGTGGTTCCTTCTATGGAAAAAGTACTTCATTTTCAGAATTTCATGAACACGTTTTAAGTCACTTCAGCAAAGAGGATTTTATAGACGGCTTGGAAATTCTTCATTAGCACTTAGTAATAGTTATGTAGAGACAAAAATGACAGAAAAAATTACTATATTTTTATTTTCTTAAGACCTATAACTTGTGTGTAACTATAAAGCGAAAATCAGCAATGTATATATTATGAAAATCTTTAGAAAGAGGATAGATTTGATGGAAGAGAAAGACTTTTTTGAAATTATTGAATTTTATGAAGTGTTGATACAGGTAAGATTTTACAGATTGAAAAAAAATGTCCTGTAGAAGAATACGTTTTAAGAATGTATTAATTGTAATGACGACAGAACTGAATGTTACTGATATTGCGTTTATTTTTATTTGTGATATGGTAAGGGAGAATGGTCAAACTATTACAAAACTTACAATAATTATAGTATAACATGTATTACATTTGAGAAGTAATACAGCAATGGTCAATATTTTATTTCTAATATTTTTTGTGTATTTATTTTATTATTCCTTTAAAACTATTTACTAAAAATTAACATAGTTTATTCATGCCACATTTTAGTCATTCTTTGCACCTCTGTTTAAGCCAAATCATCGGGTTTAACATCCTTTTTAGTGGATTCGGCAGGTTCATCACTAGATGACTGTAATAAATTTTTATGGAACCATTCTGGTCTTTTCTTTGGTAGTTCAACTACTCTTTGTTTCTGGAAAAAAATATATTATGCATGAATATATGGACAAATAAATAAAAATGCTGCATAATAATATTATTTAAATACCTCCCAAAATGTATCTCTCAATTCTTTTTTCTCCCCTTCATATAACACAATAACCTCTTGTTCAACCGGACTTAAGCCCAAGTTTGTTTGTATAGCTTCCTGCATTTCTTCAGTTTCTTTTTTTACTATTTCATAACAATGTCCTAGAAATGTTAACAAAAACATACAATAACTGATAACAATATGTAAATATCTGTAAGTCAACAATGTTTTACCGCATAGTGTTCCATACTCATAATCGTGACCACATTTTGTACACATTAAAATATTCGTTTTAGGGACTAACGGTTTCCAGATATATTCAGGATGTCCAAATCTCCTTTTAAGCCTTTTTTCTACTGTTCTACGAGATTTAGGTACAGCCCATAAAATCCCATCGTTTAAAATATCTTTTAAAGAGTACCGACCGGGAGTATACACCGATTGTAACTGACTGCCAACATGATTACAGTCAACTACACATAAAGCACCTGCACGAAATAATGTAATGTTTAAAAGAAATAGTATTTTTACATTATCAGTGAATGTTAATATCTATTTATAAAAATGTAATTCGTTTTACGGAAAAGAGAGGTTAAGGATAATGTAAACTATGATAATCCTAGCAAATTTTAATTGTCATTTTATGAAGTACAATGCAATTGCACAGAATTTCTTTTTCACCTGGTGGAAAGCCCCGACCAAAAATAATATCAATTGTTTGTTCAAATTTTCGAATTGCTTGGGACAACCTATTCAACAAATTACACGCCATGTTTAGGAGACCACCATGAATCGTTACTCAATATAGATGGTTGTAAGATGTAGATGTATTTGAGTTTAAGGCCGAATTTACATTGTACTCATGTGTACATTTGAATTTTGGAAACTTAAATTACAATAACTCGATATATTCAATCTAACATTTCCTTTAACGTTAATTATTTAATATCTTTCTGCCAACAATACACCGCAAGAAATATATTCATACAATAGTAAATTCGGTTTAAAAATCTATACGGAACTTTTTATTAACTATTTTTGCTTAAATCATAATATTAGACTTTCCATTTTTCACTGCTGGACTGCTGGAAGATCTGAGAAAGTAATCAGGGTAGGCAAGCTGCCGTGTATGAAAAAGGTCCGCAAACAGCGCCGCTTTTAGCTGAGCGGCGAACTAAAGGCATCAATTTATGTATAGCATACCTATCTATATCAATGTATATACAGTGGTTATATTCTAAAGTTGGCCTTGTTTTCTTTACAATTTTATTTTTAAATTAAAATAACAACGTTATGTTTCAATTAACTATTTTTTATTAACATTCACAATAAAAAAGAATTATAATATACATAGGAGTACATAGGAACACATACACTTTCTAACCTCTGTTTTCTTTACAGAAAATAACCGAACGTTTCTTCCTTTGTTTCATACTTAAAAAGGGAAACAACTTAAATTATAACAGTATTTTAATAATTATAATAAGTATAAGAACTATGAAATAAATAATAATTATGTCTAGAATTCTTTTGGCTACACGTTTTCGTCTAGACCGATTTACTCGCGGTAACAGAATCACACCGATTCTCTCTTGCTAGTGTTTTGAAATTCTTCAATTCGGTGTGTATGTGTGAGTAGCGTCACTATCGCCACCTGCTAGCTGAGCGGGGCGTAACTCGGAACCGCTGAGCCCATTACAGCTTGTCGACCCTGAAAGTAATATTAATTGCTATGTGTATGTAGCATATTATGCTTTATTTACCGTATATGTTGCGCTATTGCTTATTTATGTGTCGATGCAGTTACATTGTTATATACATTGAATAGTGGTGTAGCACGTCTCACGGATTTGCTTGGCATATAAATGCACAAGTTTCTCACCGATTCAAATACCATATGTGTGTAGTTCTTACATTTACATAACTACATGCATCATGCCATAAGAGTTGTCTGCTCTTCGTTGGTATCACTGTGAAATTTCGTATAGTGCTTTCTTCCCACTTCCGTTTCCGAGAAGTTCAGTGTAATTTTTGTAGGTTCCAAAGATAATAATTAATACATCCATTCAATCCGTTAAACATTATTTATAATATTAAGAATAAATGACCTTTAAAAGATATAATACATTTTTCACACTATCTTTCGTATATATATTATAAATAAATATCTAACATCAATCTCTGGAGAAACTTAACCTTACAAATTTTTGTGTATTACATGTTACTAGCAAATTAATATTACTTTTTCAGATATTCCAAGAGTGAAAAATGGCAAAGTCTAAAAATCACACAAATCATAATCAAAGTAAGTAGACAAATGAAAATATGTATTACATTTAATTCTACCTTTTCTTCGAGACTGTGCGTGATGTCATGTTAAGAAATCTTCAATTGTATTAAACCTTTATTATGAATAGAACTGACAACTATAATGTTTAAAATATATTGTACATATGTTAAATATATGTTTATTTCTATTTTATAGATCGTAAAGCGCATCGTAATGGTATTAAGAAACCTAAACGTTATAGGCATGAATCTACCTTGGGTGTAAGTTCTTCAAATGTTTTCAAAATAGATATATAATTATTTTAGAAATACAATTGCAGATATTAATCTTTCGGAATATTTCTATACATTTATTCTTAGCAGTGTAATGAACAATTTTCTTATAAACTATAAACATAAGTGAAACAAATATTTATTATCAAGTAAATAATTCTTAGCTGTACTTATACAGCTTATATTTCATTTATTCCATGTAATATGTTTTTTATATTCATTTTTTCATAATTTTTAGATGGATTTAAAATTTTTGAGAAATCAGCGCTTTGCAAAAAAGCATAATCTAAAACCAAAAGCACAATTAAAGAGGGCTGAGAGGCGCAAAACTCTTCGTGAGGCTAAGAAATAAGTGTCTTGTATTTAAATGATTTTATTACAATAAATAATAAAAACTCAATGCTTATTCATAAATTTTGGACCTACTACATGAAATTAATCTCTTGCAGCTTAAGAAAGTATATATGAATGACATTAAAACTTATACTGTTTGTATGGTTGTATTTTGTTCTGATACAATATTTTTTATTGAACAATTTTTTTATATATAAATTGTAGTTTAGAACATTAATTTTTATGATATTTAAATACCATAAAAAATATTGAAGTATGGGTCCTTACAATTAATCTTTCTAATATCTACAATACTTTCAAAAGTAGCAAGGTAATAATGTAGATCATATGCTCGTATTATTAGATATATATTCTCGTTACATATCTTTACATCGGTGTATAAATACTTTACAATCAGTAAAACGTTTTGCGATAAAGTAAATTAACATAAAAACTGTAAGTAGCATAAATACAGTATCTGCTAAACCTCTGTACCAAGAAATTCATGAACAATGGTGAATGAATAGACAAGGTGAATCGATATTTTGAAGTAATGTATATTTATATCGTACATGTGATGTTTATTTAAATTATTTTTCGATTTTTCTTCTTGCGAATTCTAGCTTCCAATTAATTTAATGTCTCCATTTTGTCATTTCTTCCGATATTTCTTTCTTTCGTTACTTTTGTACTAATTATATTTTTTACATTTAGAGCATCCAAAATATGATTTAAAAAAAAATAAATTATTGTAAATCAATAACAAATTACTATCTCTATTAATATAATTATCGATACCTTCGATTATATTTTGGAGGTTATATTTTTTCAATTCACAAATGCACAGTTATATGATCGTGAATTTATTCACGAGTCTTCCTCATATGATATGTATAAGGAATTTACATTCATAAATATGTAGATGTAGAAATCTATCAGATTAAATGTGGAAAGATTCAAGAAGTTTTTCCATTTTAAAAAAGCATAGCACATGAAAATGTTGAGTTACAAGTACATAGTTTTAATACGGATATATGTAAGTAATTTTGTTATTAAATTTTTTCGATATGAGTAGCATATTATCACAATATGACTAAATGTATAGAATACATGAGGGTATTAGCTCTAATAAAAAAGTAGCTGAAACATTATGTAATGTTATTTTTAATATACAAGTCGTTATTTTTGAAAGTACTATGAATCTATTTTTCAATAAACCCCATTTCAGTTAATTCTAATTAAATGTAGGCGCCTTTTTACATACTTCAATTGGCACAATAAATAGAACAGATATGATATGATTTTCTCCTCAAGAGATAAACCGCTATGTATAACAGGATGAAAGTTTTTGTGTAAAGTCTCAAATATTTCTCCATGAGAAAAAAGGAATTTGTATCACTTTCAAATATAACAGTTCGTATCATTTGTAATTTTTTAATGCAGTAACATATATGAATAATGTTACTATGACCTTAAGTATTTTAACATTATTACTTTATTCTATAAAAAGTATGTCAAGCTTGCAAAACATTTTTAGATACAATTTTACTCTATAATATAATTTTTTCAGTGACAATTATCATATCAAAAAGCATTTATAACTTAATATGTCTATTAAAGAGACTAAAGTTGATTGTATTACAATGAGCAATCCTAGAAATTTGCCAAAACCACAAGCGATTCTGTTATTTAGTGGAAAAAGAAAGTCTGGAAAGGATTTTATAACAAATGCATTATATGAAAGGTAGTTCTTAAAAATATATTAATACTAGTCAGATTTTAATTTTATCTTGCAACATAAAATATTTTATATTGTACACTAGAACTGGTTCTGAAAAGAGTACGATTATTAAAATATCTGGGCCTATTAAATCTCATTGGGCAGAATCTTTAGGGTTGGATATGGATCAATTAGTTGGAGATGGAAGCTACAAAGAAAAGTACCGTCTAGAAATGGCTAAATGGGGAGAGGATATGAGAAAGAAAGATTATGGATACTTCTGTCGGGCAGCTATAGATATGTACAATGGTATAAAATCCACCTTTTTTTCTTCATTCTAACATTATTACACTTGTTTCCATTGTATCATGTCAACTACAGGTAACATATCGAATCTTCATCTTCCTAACACTAGATTTACAGCCACTAAATCTGGTATATTTAAATATATTAAATATGTACTTTGAAAAAAGATGTATCAAGTGGCATAAAATATGGTCAGTTAAGTAATTTGTGTATTATATGGTACGCATGAAATATCCACGGTACTGATTCTTTATAAATTCGAGAAATATTTATAAAAAAAGTAGGAACCCATTTTTGATGGCTACTGTAAATCTAGTGTTAATAACAAGTATATTCATATTACACTTATATTTCGTATATATTGCATAAAAAGTGGACTAAAATTAGCGTTTCCTAAAGCTATTGTATTTTTTTATGTGCAACATTTAAATTTGCTTCAGCACAAAATAAGCCAATATGGATAGTAAGTGATATTCGAAGGAAGACTGACATTCTATGGTTTACACAAAACTTTGGTGACAAATGCAAAACAATTCGTATAGTTTCTGATGACTTGGTCAGAAAAGAGCGCGGCTGGGTTTTTGTTCCTGGTGGGAAAGTGTTTCTTATGATTTTTAAATTCAATTACATAGTACATCTAGTAAGAGCGTAATATGCACGTGTGATCTGCTTTTAGGTATCGACGATTCCGAAACTGAATGCGACTTAGATGATATTAACACGTGGGACTTACAAATTGAAAATAATAGTGAAAACATCGAATCTGTATTACAAAACATATTAGATTTAATTAATCAAGAAAAATAAGTCTTATTTCCTAATGTAACAATGTAATATAAAAATGAAGGTTTATGCATACGGAGAATTATACAACGTTTGATATATATTTTATATTATATTTTATGCATTATAATTTGTAGTTTGCAGTATCGTAAGTACAGCAAAATAAAGATATGAGGGCTTATATATAAACATATATTATTTTTGCTATTCCAGATGCAAAGAATTGGCATCAGATGAAATAGGTTTTAAATAACGTTTATATAATAGTCAAATTTAATATAAATCTCTTTAATTTTTGTCAGTACATCATATATTTTCAATAGCTGTGTTTCTTTAAAAAAAAAAGCAAGAGTGCTCCTTCCAATTTCTGTGGAATCCGCGACTTAAATTCAATGTGAATGAAACATAACATGGTACACTTTGTGATTCTGAAATATTACTACTTTGCTTAGCATATAGTTTTCGAATGATCATATTTCTGCCGGGTGACTGAGATTACAGTTCGAACTGATCAGAGATATCGAAATATGTAAATATTAATGTATATTTACAATATATATATAATGTAAGACGCGCGAAAAATAGTCCGTCAACGATGTGTTAAAAAATCTTATTTATTCGTACTAAATGTGTGAATATACGTTATAAATCGATTTTTGATTACATTAGAACGTAAATTACGATATTCTACTGCTATATTTCATATATCAAATATATTATTTGAGTACATGTATATATATATGCTTGCATAGATTCAAAGTTAAATGGCGCATGCGCAGAAGTTAAATAATGGTTTGGTTATCACAATGTATATAATGTCTGTATATTTCCACGGTAATGACAAATTTCTATTATAGGGTGACTAAATTGTGACATAAAACAAATTATAACTTTTAAAAAATAAAAACTGCTTTATGAATATACACTCAAAATGGTGGAACATTCACTACCATCTGATATTCTTGATGATCTAAGCAGGTTAGTTTCTCTGAGTTGTGTTTGTAAATAATATATTTTCTACTTAAGAGTAAAATAGCATGAGCTTTATATTTTTTAATATTAAACATTTCGTTCCAAATACTTAATTTATTTCGAATGGAATCTATTTGTGCTACATACTTCAGTTTAATTTCTTTGGCATTTTTAGTCGTTTCATCATCAATGTTCCAGAAGAAGAAAGGAAAGATTTAGTTCGAATATGTTTTCAAATCGAGCTAGCACACTGGTTTTATTTAGATTTTTATTGTACAGATGAGAATCCAAAATTGAGACCATGTAGTATGAGAGAATTCGCTACACATATTTTTTTCCACATACCGTTTTTAAAACCGCATGTGGCTAATATAGATAACATTCTCGAACAATGGAGGGAATATAAACAGAATGTACCAACATTTGGTGCAATTGTACTAAATGAAGATTTAACGAAAGTATTACTTGTCCAAAGTTATTGGGCAAAGAGTAGTTGGAGTTTTCCTAAAGGCAAAGTTAACGAGGATGAAGATCCGTCTCATTGCGCTGTTCGAGAAGTTTTAGAAGAAACCGGATTTGATATTTCAAAATTAATAGATGAGAATGAATATATCGAATCAGTAATAAATGAACAGTTAGTCAGATTGTATATAATATGTGGTGTACAAAAAGATACAAAATTTCAACCAAAGACACGAAAAGAAATTAAAAATGTAGAATGGTTTGCATTAGCTGATTTACCAAACAATAAAAAAGATATGACACCTAAAGTAAAAATAGGTGTGGGTCCAAATGCATTCTTTATGGTTATTCCATTTGTAAGGTAATAATTAACTTATTAATCCTTTGTGGACTTGTTCTAAGCGTTCCATATAGCAGAGCCGCTACCGTGATAGTCGCTTAAAATCGTCACTGTACATTTCCATTTACACGCTAGTATTTCTCATTTTACTCCAAAACACTAAATTCTAGATTTAAGTATACGCACGTTCATAGGATCGATAAAATTTTATTAATATGTAATAAAGATATATGTGGATTTATAGGTCATAGCGTAGTGTAGGTAGAACACATATATGCGTTTTTTGGTTCTAGGAGTTCGGCATCGGCCATAGCGATATTTTTACGTGGAACACATATATGTGTCTTTCGGCTTTATTAATTCTTTTAGTCAAACGTATATATGCGTTCGTCGGCCACGTAGATGAACTCATATATGCGGCGATAGTCCGCAAAGGATTAATAATAGGAGCATGTACAAATTTAATGTATTTAAAATTTACTATATTTGAAAAACTATTGTGTAGACGGATGAGACGTTGGATTCAAGAAAAACATTTACGCGATAAAAATGTAAATACTGTACGAAGGCATAGACATAGATCTCTTGGTGATGTAGACACTGTGCCAAAGAGTAAGCGGCAACAGCAACTTTATCATTCGGTTCAGGTGATTAAGCACGATATGGTTTTAGTAATCATTTACTTAAATGTTACTTTTATGTGCGTGACCTGTATTATATTTTTAGAATGATATTCCAAGTTTCAAAGATTTGAAAAATGTTCGTCAATCTAATATCTCTCCGGCACGAAGTCGTCGTGGAACATACGATAATAAAATGTCTATCTCAAAAGCAGCGATTAAACGTAATTTATTTGGCGAACGAGATGAAGACGAAACATCATCAGTGCTTGCTAAACAATTAACAGATAGCCCACAAGAATCACAGTCTTACGTATTTTTAATGGATCCTGCTATTCAATCTGTAAAATGTAATCGTTTTAGTTACGAAGCGCAAGCTTCTAACGAAGCTACGGGTATATTATCTGAGCAAATATTATTTAACTTATACAGTAAATGTTCAAAATAACATCTTATATGTCAATCAGCAACAACTTTTCTTTTCAGATAAGATGTTTATATCCCAGGAATCTCAGAGCAAAGAACTTCCAACGGGAAATATAAAATCCCTTTTATTTGGTGAGGCAGCACGTAAGCTGCAAACAGATTTAAAAAGTATGCCTTCTCCATTTCAAAGGATAAATAGAGGCGCTCCCCAACTTTTGACAAAAAATTCTTTCGAAATTCAAAAACATCCTATAGAATTTCATTCTATGGTTTGGACACATTTCGAATTTGACAAACAAGCAATTCTTAATTGTCTTTAAAAGTATCAAGGTTATTTGTATACATAGTAGGGACTACAGTTCGGAAATTGAAAGATGGGGACCGGCGGAACCTCTTATTTTGTTCTCGAATTTCCAAACTCAGCCTCCTTAAATAAACACTCCACACACTCGATTATTTTAAGAGACTGGGTTTGGAGATTCCAAAATCGTAATGACAGGTATAGGCGGTTGAAAGCGAGAAGCTTCGCCGCTTCCTACCCATCTTTCAGTGGTCGAACAGTATATATACATAAATTTAGAAAGTGGGCCGATTATATCAAGTAATTAGCAGTTTTCTAGTTCTGCTAAATTTCATGAACTTTACAGATGTAGCTTTAGTTTTCAAATATGTCTTTTGATTATATGAATAATTTTACGCGAACCATGCGCATGAAGCAGGTTTATAAACTTGTGATCTCATAACACTTGTCAAATTATACTTGCTCTTGAGCAATCATGTTCACTATCATGTGTAGTTATGATAAGATGAATACATTGTTGACAAACATATTCCTCTCGATATTTCTTATTTTATCACATGCCCTTGATAAATTAATATAGAGTAAATAAAACTAAAGTATAAATGTTTATAAATTGTATTTAATGACTGACAATATAATTTATATACACATAGAAAATAATAATGAAAGAGTATAAGTATATATGTTTATAGTTTTACAAGTGTTCATTTTTTTTAGACAATTATAAAGTTTAACTTCTTTGTAAAATATTTTTACATATTCGTATGTTTAATGATGAATTTTTAATAAAAATTGTATTTCTTTAAAACTTAAAAGGAATAAATACACATTTATGATAGTTTGGTAAATTTAGCGATATACCTATTTATTATAAAATAAGAATAATTTATTTTCAGGAAATAGTACATTCAGTAAAACTATGTACAAAGCATCAAAAAGGGTAAAGATAGAATTTATCATTTCTATTACTTAATAGAAATGAGAATAATAAAAATAATTAATATTAGGGCAATAACAAAGTATAGCATCTTCTTAAAGAGTGCATTACTTGTGCTATGCACACTCTTAATAATCTCATTGTTTAGTGCAAAAACTATTTTACTTTCTTCGATAAGTTTGTTTTTCGTGTCTTCGTCTAACGTTTCCGCGATCTTATTCAATGTGTCGCGTAAGTCTCGTTTAAGGTCGAATATACTATTACTTCCGAAATCTGTAATATTATTACCATCTGTTTTGACTTTTCTAAAAGGTAACACCTTTTGCATGAGCTGTCTTTTTTTACGTAAAATAATTCCTCCACTAAGAAGCCCCATGTACAAATGATAAATGTATGCCAGTAATAAAGTGGGATCTGTATCTTCTACTTCTCTTAACCGTATCAGGTACTTTGTAACACTCTCCCTAAAATTTGAATCACATTAAGATATGTAATTTTAATGGAAAATAATTCAGTTTGCATGCAATACGTTCGACATAGTACATCATATGTAGCATTACTAAAATCATTTAACATTTAATGATACCATACATATATCGAAAAAAATTTTAATTAAAATGAAAATTCAATGACACTAAAACTACTGGTATTAAATCTATTATATTTTGATATATTAAGTAAGTATTATTGAAAAAGAAGAATCACGAGGTAGATTAAACGATTGGTTTAATAATCAGTGTTTTATGAGATCAACGTAGAAGATCTGCTTTAGAACTCTCCTACAAACTTGGAGAATTTTTGAAAAAAATTGGAAACCAGTGATTTTAATTTGCTTGGTAGTTCTAGTGTTAAATATACAATACCGTATGGAGACCATACCTTGGGGTGTAATTTTTTAACCATCCTTTTCCCAAGTAGTAATCTAGATCACGTTCGAAAGCTTCTGTACGTCGTAGTTCACTAAGTGGAAGTAGTCCAATTTTAGAATTTTTCAGTCTGATCATTGCACCTTCCAAGTATCGAAAGATTTCATAAAAAACTAGAAGACCGTCAGCCCACACAGAATCATCGAGAAACCCTACTTTAAATAAAATTCATAACCAATATTTTGACGCATCACTGACATCTTTACTTTACTATGTTAACATTTCCTCTCAGTTTTATACATTTATCTAAAGCAATTTTTTAAAACTATTGCGATTAATAAATAATATGAACACATCAATGTCTAATAAAAATAATATACATTGCAAATATTTGCATAATATACATGCTGTTGTTAGAATTGAGATAGTGTAACAATAAGGAGATTTCTTAAAACAATTTTCTTTCCTTACCAACGGCTAATTTTGCATTTACTAAAGCGTCACTGATTGCATGAACCTTTCTTGTGGCTTTACGCATTTTCTTGCAAAACGTATCTTCGATCTTGTGCGACATTTCTTTATAATTTATGTGAAATTACTTCGGAAAATATGTAATAACAGGAATGAAGATTTCTATGGTGTCATTTTTTTCGACTTCGCACTTTTGAGTGGTACAAATTTTTAATATATCAATATTTCCGTCATCGTGCCGATGTTTGTTACCTGCAATTCTTGCGTACTGATTGTGTGAGATCAAGTGTGTTAAAAATACTTCAAAAATCGACACGAGATGACACTGTATTCATTCGTCACTGACGAATCGTCAGACAAACGCACCTTTAAAATCAGTTATATTGCTTCACTTCTAATATGGTTAAACAATATATTAAGTAATATTTATAATCAATTGTCGGCTTAAATATATTTTTCAGACAATATTTTTGAGGCTGAGCATTTCGTTAATATATACTAAAGTCAAGAAATATATAAATTATTATATAGGTACGTGTACATCATTATCTTTAATGTAAATATTAGGGGTACCCGAAAAGAAAGCCGCTTTTTCAAATTAGAGAGGTGAATACTTACAGGAATGTAATTTAATTTATATATTGATATAAATTAATTTAAAATATTGATATCACCTTTCTTCACCGATCTGGCGAAGTTTTAATACCTCGTACATAAAATCCACTGAGTTTTGATTCAAAATATTCATTGAATCTTTTTTCCACGTCTTCATGTGTGCGAAAAAAAACGACATTCTTTGCCGGTACCCCTGACAAAAATATTATACCGTAAATGTGATTAATTCGACAATTATACATAATCACTGGATTCATCATATTTACCATGGCATGTATACTATTTTAGAATTGAATTAATGAAATTAAGTTACTAGTTTAATTAATATAAGTATCGTTAAATTATGTAAGCAAATAATTTGTATGAGACTTATAAATATCGTTGCTATCTACAATTAGTAGAAATGTTTCGGTCGAGTAACTTATTCGGATTATGCCAAATATTAATTTTCAAGATAATTGACTATTTCTTTAATGCAAAATTGAACTATATTGATGAACCCTATAGTTGCTGTGTAGTATAAATTTTAGGGTAGAATAATGAAAATCATGAATCCAATCAAAGAAGGATTATTATTTACGCGATCCGGAAGTTTAAAAATTTCAACAGCCACAGGTGGTTGTCTAAAAGCGCTTAAAGCTAAAATTGGTCTCATCTTCGTTAATACTATCTTTGTCATAGTTATTATTGTAATTAATTAAAAGTGGTAATAAGTAAGACTTTTTTTATCAATAATTTTAGCTGTACCGTGATAAAACCGTTCAATAAAATAAATCGTCATTTTAACTCCTTACCGTGTAATAACGAGTATTGAAAATTACATTAAATTATACTACTTGTAAGTATCAAGAATTACTGAGTAATTTTTATTTTACTAATTTTGTTGTACACAAGATTCCTTCTTTTTGAAAATGATGAAATGTCTAGTTTTACAATCTATCAGTCGGCAAATTTTTATTTATCATTGTAGTCAATCATTGCTATATGTGAACCGTTATATTTGAAAATGGTACAAGACCCTTATATATATTTTTTATATGTATATTAAAAATATAAGCCGCTAAAAGTTTCAATGCCGGTTTCAAATTTGGTAAATCAATAACAAATGCATTAAGTAATGCACAAATTAAACAAAGTAATACCACTTTTTTCGTCCATTTTACGGTTTTCCTAAAATTAGAATATTATGACAGTCACTTAATTAATCGCCAAAAATCGATTGCCATATATTTGAAATTTCCGCATTTATTGCGAGACCACCGAGCAATGCGTAAAGACTTTTGACGCAAACGGTTAAACGATAAATATATATGCAAAATTTATAGCACAAATATTTGAGAACCTTAAAGAATTGCGTAATAAATTAAATGAATGCAAAAATAATTAAATAATGCCATTATTCAATTAAATAGATAGTGTAGTAGATTCAGTTTCTTACAGCGCGGCAAAGAATCCGAGCGGACCGCAAGATGTCCAGCTGCCGCGCAACTTACCAGGAGCACATGAATTCGCTGTTGGTTAAAACGTCGCCGTAGTTCTGACGTGTAGGCTGTATGCAATCGTGATGCATCAGGTGCAGAGTACAGAGGTTTTCTTCCGTTATTAATATTTCATACATTGTAAAGATATCGGGAAATTTTAATTGTAATTTCCAAGGATAATGTAAAATACTAGGAGTTTTATATGAGCCATTTATTTTGGTGGTATAACCAAATATTGGTAGTTTATTAAGTGGTATGAGTCACTTTGTTTTTATTTTCGAGATATTTTGGGTTTGCGTTTTAACGAATTTAACAATATTAATGACAATTTTCTAAAAGATTTACTTTTTCTTGTTATTTTAGACATTTATATTTCCGCGAAGATTTTCGAGAAGACTTACTTGCACTTGTTATCTGGGATACTTATATTCTTCTTTCTTACAATTAGTATAAATAATTTAGTATAGTAATTGAAAAATTTCTATATTTCATAATGGTAAAGTGACTTATGACATTTTTAATTTAAACGGCTCATATAATGGAGGTATAATAGCACTTTGGTGAGACGGTACCCATTTAAAAAGTATTCCGTTATTAGAAATCAATAATTGATCTTGTTATTAGGATTAATTTCTTTTATATGGGTACACAAATGTATCCAACAGTTACGCACGTGTTTGTTTACATTTATAACAATTAATAATATTTATCAGGATGTAATATGTTTTCTAATATGGTGCAATTTTTCTACAAAAAGTTTTCCTTTATTATTTACTATCGACTAATTCGTATACATAGAATTCAAAATTCTATGCATTTCACGAAATAATTTCAACTTCTTTGAACAGACTTCTGCAGAAAAATTGTTTTGCGTATGGTGTGTCTTGTAACATGGTTCATAAAGGCTCTAATTGTAAGCATAAAAGCTATTATATTTTTTAATATTAATAAATGTGCAAAGCTACGTCCTTTTCTGAGAACCACTAAGGTTTTCAGATGTAACTGGTGTGTTCATGAACTTGACAAATTGGACGAAATTGCCTATACATATTACTAACAATAAGTGTACCTATACGTTCATGTTAAAAAGTATAATTCCGTCATTTTATATAATAACAAGATATTTCGTGAAATAACTGGTCATAGCCACATAGTTATTTTATGAAATAACCGATTTCACGCTTTAACGGTAACATATATAGTTAAATGTACTCTAAATTGGAAGTTTAATTGGTCTCTTAATCGAAAGAGAGGGAAAGGAGTCCATTGACCTTCGGTAAGGACACGCCATGTCCCCAGGCCGGGTCAGATTTAAGTCTTGCGTTCGTAGGGTAACATGCTCGCGGATGGTAAGGTCGCCACAGTATTACGTATCGTTCACTGACAATGAATGCTTCTCTCTCTCATGAATGATTCTCTCTCTCCCTCTCTCTCTCATTCTCTGTCTTCCTTTGCCTGTGATTCTACGTCTCTCTTGGTTTGACTGTGCTACCATATCTCTCCTACTCTATTTATTCTCGGTCTCACTTTCTCTCGTTAGCTCCCTACTGCTGTGGTATTTTCTATTTCTCTCTGACTTCCTCGGCAGCGTTTCTTCCTGTTACCCTGCTTCCAAGTATTTGTCAAAGGCGGTACAATGCCAGCAGAGACTCCACCCAGGCCGGCGAGCGCGATTCTAGCAGCCGCTTCTTCCTTAGATAACGTAAGCGAGAACCTGTAGTACTCACGGTTTAAGCTTTTCGGACACTCCTACGTTACGCCCTTTGACGTCCAAATATTAATTTCTCTGCCAATGTTGAAGGGAACACGAGAGTATGACGATAATTTGTCTAACTCAAATCTAACCCAGACCTAATCTGGACTTAACTCAGCCGTTAACACTTATTGGAGTTAGTTTGAGGTCTTTGTTACAATTGTAAATCGATATTTAGTAATAAGTCTTTGAGTTTTAACAGTGTTTTATTTTGTTAAATATTATTGTCAGGCATATATTATTATTATTACGTTATAGCTTTATAATTTTGTGCGACGAATTGCTTGAAATAATTTAGAAGCTAAGTACATTTAATATATGTATTTTAACACTAGAACTACCGGCCTCAGATCAAATATATTTCAATAAATTAAATAAGTACTATAAAAAAGGGGGAATCAAGCGGCGGAAAATTTGATCGATTGGGTTATTTATGTTTATTGATATACACGTAGAATATTTATTCCATGACTCTTATATAAACTTGGAGAATTTAAAAAAAAAATTGTATAGGTACCAGTCATTTTCACTGGTTTGGTAGTTCTAGTGTTAATGTAAAACGAGTACTGATTTATATGTAAAATTGAAAAAAAAGACGAAACTATGTCAGGGCGATATAGAATATTGTAAAATCCTTTTAGATTCTGCGTAAACTAGCTGAACTTTTACATAATTGTCGGTTAACATTGTGGTAGTTTACAAATAGTGATCCAAAATATAATTGCAACGGTTTAATATAATCTTTCTTCATTGATCTTGCAAAGTTTTAATACCTCGCTCATAAACTTTATTAGGCTTTTATTCAAAATATTCAATGAGTCCTTTCGTCATGTGTTCGAAAAAATGACATTCTTTTCCGGTACCTCCAATAGTTTCATAAAATACCAAGTTTGCAGTTTTGTTTTACATAATTCACCAAAGATTTTTATAAACCACGTAAACATTTTAATTCAAATTTCAACTTTTGTAATAAAATTATATTGAATCGCAACAATCATTATTTTATTCGTATATAAACTCGCGTTATATGGATATTTAGTGAAGTTACACTGTAAATAAAGCTTTAAGATTGCCTACAAGGTACCCAAATTATCGTATTATCATATTGTAATGTACAATATTAAGAGTGTTTACCTGCTTGAAAGAAGAAAAGAGTAAGTACCGTTGACAGTGTTGAGTTACGTCTATTAATTGCGCCTCCTAAAATTCCTTAACATTTTTAAACATAAAAAATTATCGTATTATAATATTGTAAGGTACGATGTTTATGAATATTTAACTCTCTAAATGAGGAAGAGAGTAGTTATCATTGACAGTGTTTAGTTACGTGTATTAATTACGCCTTGTAAGTTTATAAAGTTAATAATCAATAATGGTTCTATAAGAAAAATTAGGGTACTACATATTGTTCTTACCCAACGATTAACCCTTTAGCCTGCAACTACATGTGAAACTCATAACGCGGAAAATGGAATAAGAAATTTTAAAGTCTTCCAAAAACTACTAAATTCAAAATATCAGCCAATCACGAAACGGTCTTATTTCCGTACTATTAATATCACGTTCAGTTATACGAAATATCAGAAATCAGTGAAACCTTTCGATTTCAGGAATTAATTTTGAGTCTTTGCACGACCCATCAGAAAAGAAACCGTAGGTTAAGGGGTTAAATATCCTTTTCTTCATGACGCTCCAAATTGGAATATACTTTCTTATTAGTATTGAAATTCAGCTGTTTTTAGTTTGTTAATATGCTGATTATGTACTAGGTCGGAGAACAAAAAATACGATGCCCAAATTATTCGCCTACCTAAAACATCTTGCATATCAGATAACTCTACAATCTTGCGAATCTATATCGAATTTAGATCATTAACATTAGAACTACCGACTATTTAGTATATTTGAAGATACTAGAATGACTTCAGAAGAAAGAAAACGATATGCGCAAGACATTAAATGATTTAATCTTTCACCTTTTACAACATAGATTTCAACACTTTTAAAAAATTCAGTACAAGTCATTTTGACTCTCTTGGTAGACCTAGTATTAAATTCTTCAAGCTTCAAGGTTACTCCAGGCGAGGATGAGCTCCACGATCTTAGCACCTCATGTGCGGAATTTCGATTGACCAATTATACCATCTGAAAGGTCAGAAATTGGTCATAAAAGGTCAGTTGGTTTTATTAATTGGTCAGCGTTAGAAAATTTTTTATTAAGGGTTAAAGTTTCTCAACGTCATTGAGAAATTTTAGCACCTCATTCGCGAAAAAAATAAAAAATTCCACCTATGCGCGATCGAGAAGCATTCGCTGATAATTGGTCAGCTTATATAAATATTTGGTCAGCTTAATTTAATATTAAAAAAAATTAAATAAGTTGTCATTGTCGTAACGCGCATGCTTTGGGCCGGGTAATTGTATCAGGGCAGTGAGCACTTACGCACAGCTCTTTACTATGAACCAGACGGTGTGGGGGGAATATTTTTTTATAATTTTTTTTTATATATATATTCAAACTATGAAATTACCTACTATCAAAAACATTTTCGATCAATCTATTATTAGGTAACGTTATTCTACACATTACGCGGACGAAGTCGCGAGAATCTGCTAGTATATATATTTGATAGTAGTACATGTCTGTTTTTTTTCTCAAACAAAAATTATAAAAAAATATTTCCCCCACTCCGTCTGGTTCATAGTAAAGAGCTGTGCGTAAGTGCTCACTGCCCTAATACAATTACCCGGCCCAAAGCATGCGCGTTACGACAATGACAACTTATTTAATTTTTTTTAATATTAAATTAAGCTGACCAAATATTTATATAAGCTGACCAATTATCAGCGAATGCTTCTCGATCGCGCATAGGTGGAATTTTTTATTTTTTTCGCGAATGAGGTGCTAAAATTTCTCAATGACGTTGAGAAACTTTAACCCTTAATAAAAAATTTTCTAACGCTGACCAATTAATAAAACCAACTGACCTTTTATGACCAATTTCTGACCTTTCAGATGGTATAATTAGTCAATCGAAATTCCGCACATGAGGTGCTAAGATCGCGGAGCTGTGAGGATGTCCTCTGGAGTGTTGATCAATCGAAACGATTGAGCGTTATGTTATCCTGATGACTGGCGAGTGGAAGTTGTGCGGGCCAAATGCCGCGAAACACCGCACGCTGGTGCTACATCAGGCTCTAGTAGCGTTGTGTTCGCCTGATCTTCGGCGAAATGTATTGTCACTTGATTGTCAATCGATTTTTTATTTGGCTGTGTTATTATCGCGCAATCATTACAACGGTACAAGTAATAGAGAGCTTCGAGAGGAAACGAATACGTTAAAACTCCTATTGTCTTTGATATTTTTCATTTCCCTTCGGGACTTTTTGTTCCTCCCTTGGAGTATGTATTATTTGAAAAAAAAGCGCAAATTGCTTCAATTAATTATAACATTTCATTGAAACGCCTACAATTGGTTTTTTTGGCTTACAATATTTCAATGAATACGTTCGTTAACATGACTTTTTTGCTTTTTCTGTGAAGATATTTTAATATGCAGCTTTTTTACACATACGCATGTATATATATGCACTTTTATTTATTTGCATATGTGTGATCGTTTATCGTATGGGCTCATAAAGATTATATCATTGTTAGACTTCGGTGCATTCGATTTCGGGGCCACTGAGGAAAATATCGGTAATCGTTAAGAGGTACCATTGCGAAGGGTATTTGAATTACTTAATTTTTTTACCTCCAACGGTGACCGCGAAATTATTTGGATCGATGTCACGCGACTTTAGTGAGCTTCTGTTCTCCTGCTTCGATATATAAAATTTTTCAGGGAAAAGCTTGAAATTTCAGAGTTTCCAGTGAAATAGTTGGCCGTGCAACGAAACATATTAATGTATTCTTAATCATATTGATATCTTAATCCCATTATAAGTAAATGAAATCATTTTATATTAAAAAATGACATATATCAATGTATAGTACCACAGGAAGAATAAGTAAAGTAGATTTAAGTAAAACAGATACATACAAATATATTTAATATATACGTATATCATATACATGTATTAATATTTCCAATTATCAACTTCCGGAAACCTAAATTATTTTATTTATACTTAAAACAATTAATCTACATATATCATCGTATTGCAACATGTAATCATTTTATCTTCTACTTTGCAATTTTCTTTATATTTGAAATAATATTATAGAAAGATTAAATTGCGTTTGGTTTTTTTTTCTAAGTATCTTCTATACAACTGTTTTAATATATTACAAATAAGTGAGACATCATAGTGCGACTATTTACGAATAATTTTTTCTTTAAATTCTTTCTTCAATATGTTGCTAATATTAATAGAGAAATAAATTATATCGTTTGGAAGATAATTGGGAAATAATAATTATAGACGTGTTCTCGTTACCAGTCTTACAATTAGAATTCATAGTGCACACATGTTCTTCGGATGGTCACACTCGACTGAAGTCACCCGGTCGAGGTCACTAGGAGATCAGATTCACGGAGAAGTCATCGTGTGTTGCGAAATAGGATTGGTTTAACGAATATAAAAATTTGTCTGTCGTCTCTCTTAAATTTTATTTTAGAAAAAACAATTGAATTCTGCATCGATATGTCTTAGACGACTGTTTAGACAGTAACAAATAATGGTAGTATGATTTATCTCCGAAATTTGCATGCTAAAAATCTTACTCGGTTGGAAACTTTCGTACAATTGCATTGTTCAATTGTTTACTTCATAAATATAATTTATTTTAGCTTTTTTATCTTCTGTTGCTTTCAACAATTAGTAGCTTGCAATTACAATTTCTGCTGTATTACATTTTGTTATCATGTTTCTATGTGCTTTCGCATATTCTTGTAAATGTCTGGTATCCTTTCATGATGAAATCACTGTTCACACAAAAACGATTGAGAATTTTCAAATTAATTAATTCAAATGAATGAAAAAGTTCATGTTTTTCGACAACCTTCTAAAAGTTATTTGGATGCCTAACTTACAGTGTAATTTAGCATTATGCGATTTATCTCAAATAAACAAATTGTGATATAGAAAGTCTATGTTGATAAGCATTCCCTTCAATTACTTAATCAAAATTATTGAAATTCGTTGTGCGAAATAGCAGATATATTATTTATTACTATATAGTAATGTTCAAAATTCAAGGTCAAAGTAAAATGACAAATTGTAAAAAAAGATGTTAATGGTGCAGATGGTATCCATTAATACCAATCATCGTAAGTGTATGTTAACTTCAGTGACATATAATTTATTGTACTGTTTGAAATTACGGTCTCCTTGTTCAGTGTGAAGCAACAGCATTGGTAATTAATAGAATAATCAACGCTTGGTAACTATTCGTTAACGGAATAAATGTTGTTAATTTATCTGTATAATAGGTTCAAAATCCACTTTATCATTCACTACATTGATCATTACTAAGGCCTTTCGTATTATATTGACGGGGGGGGGGGGGGGGGGGGGGGGGGGGGGGGGGGGGCGGAAAGTAATGTCGTTTTTTTACATTAAATTCAAACGAATAAATTCGTTCCAAGTTTTTATTTTCAATCAATGGCATTGTCATCCTCGTCATCAACAACCTTTTTTCTCCTAGTGTGAAAATTTTCAATACCGGATGGTATAAGTAAAATAATAAAAGTTATTTTCTGGTGCGCCTAATTTATTAACACTTAAGTCAAGAGCATAAAACGTTTGTAAAACTGGTGAGATTAATTGGTATAATTGTAGATACCTAAATAAAATTTTAACATTAATACAATATTTGAGATAAAAAATTACTATTTAAGTAAATTTTCAATAAATATTTATTTCATTGCATTACCGGGCTTCATAGCTTTATATAATTGTGTTTTAGTAAATTAGTAAAACAATAATGGAATTACGATTTTATATAAATTACTGCAATTATTCGCTGTGATGGTTGCGAATAATACAGAAGTGGTGTTTAACAAACGTTTATTTGGCGCGGAATTTTACACAGAAGTTTATTAACACAGTTCGTTCAATTTCGCATAGATCGTAGCTTCGCAACGTTAATTGTTCGTCGTCGGAAAAGTTATCCTTTTTCATACATACGTTTTCATCTGGATTCTAAGCTTATTTGTCTAACGTTTGAAAAATACCCTAGCAGGAGAAAAGTTTTCCGATTTTAGATGTGTTGGAGAATACTTTTGGTTGTGCCGAACGGTTGTAATTGTTTTACTGTTTACCAGGACCCGGTTATTTCCACCTTTTGTCTTGCAAATACATTTTTCCCTCACTTTGTAGTTCGCGGAAAACGAATGCCCATATTTTTCCTAAGAGTATTGTAAATTTTAGAAATAAATTTAGGTTCAGTATTAGAGGCAAGGTATTATTAATTGAACAATTCTAAATAAGCTAGAGATACATTTTATTTTTCGTTTTTACAGAAACAGTAGTGCTAATTTCCAAAATAACTAAAAATTTATAAAATTTCCATTGCCATTAACTGAAATTATTGACAGTAAATAATTACCTGTTAATGGATTCATACTATAAAAATTATCTAACAATTTCATTAAAAATGGTCGTTATAAAAAATTGTCCCTTTCACAGCATTTTTCTTCGAAGTTTTGTTCCATTCCAAGTTTCTTATATTTTTCGTTAGTATTTTTATTGGAAATTTCGACTTCAACTATTTTAATAACTTTATTGACTATCTATCCGTATTTGTAGTTCGATTCGGAACCGTTGACAGTATAGGAGAGTTAATAAGTCGATCAATCATTTATCTCAATAAATGTGAACTCAAATATATTTTCCCACGAATAGAAATTAATACTTTGACAGACAAAGAATGAATCTGTTTTTCTAAAACAGATGTTTGTTTTGTCATATTTATTATTTTATTCGCATAAAATTACAATGGTCTCACTGCAAATGGTTGTACGATTGCCACTTTGAAACCTCTTGCTCAAACATGTTTCTCTAATCAGCAAACTCACCGTGCACGTCGCGTGACACCACGCTCGCTACGACGCACAGTGGTTCCAAATCGCTAAAACGTGCTCAAAACCTCAAAAATGAACTTTTTATTACGAGCATTTTTATTACTACGTTAGGTACTCGAATAGCATATCTATGAAGATATGGAAGAGTGGGGTTTTGTAACTTATACCCGCGATATTGTATTTCAAAAGTTGCGTTTATTATGCCCGTTTTCACCAAGGTCTCCTAAACTATCACTTATTGTTAGTTAAGATACCCATAAGCTAAGTGTTCCCCTAAATCGGCCCTTTACCTAAATTGATTTGCACCGACTTAAGTGTCCCCTAACTATGGGCTCCTTAACAAAGTGACAGTTTTTTTTTCTAAAAGTGATGTGCGTATCTGCAAAATAATCGATGTATCTGAAAAATACTTTTATTGTGGATAATGGTAAAATAAAATAAAATAGCGGAATTGTGGCTGTATAAACTGTAGCCATTGCTTAAAATAAACAACAAAAGTTTTGACATTTGTTATGGTTGGAGGTTATGTGTTGCATTGTATTGTACTGTTTCTCGTGTTTTTTGGATATTTTAAAAATAATGGCTAAAAAACGGAAGCGTGGACAAAATTTTATTGCGGAAGAAGAGGAGAAATTGTTGTCTTTGTTGTGCCAGTACAAAGACACAATTTTATGTAAAACAACAGATGGATCTACTAATAAAGCAAAAAATACCGCATGGGTTTCCCTTACGGCAAAATTTAACTGCTCCGGGATAAACTACAGGTAAATCTATTAAAATTATATACAGTTCCTATCGCTGGAAAGAATCTATGCAACCCAAGCAATTAGGAAATTTCGCAATTTTGAAAAAGTCCATCTTCACTTTATTCTGTTCTTCTTCAGTCTCGGGAAATTTAATGAATTCTCTTCTGACAATAAGACGCACAATAGCTTCTGAAACCCGCTTCACAGTTCTACTAGCAGTGGCTACACTGATTCCTCCCATGTCAGATACTGCGAGCAAATGGTTACCAGTGGTAAAAAATACGTGGTCTTCGAAAAATATTATACACATTTTCAATCGCTTCTACACCATCTAAATTATCTAAAAAATCAAAGATATCGCCCATTTCGTAAAATTTTTAAACCAAAGGAGGCCCTTGCTCGGCCCCGTAAGTTTAAGGAGCCACTTATTGTGTTAGGTGACAGTTATCCCTTGGTGAAAGTAATTTCACAGTTAGGTGTTGCTTAAATTTTATTAGGAGATACTTAAATATTAGGGGTCGGCGGTGAAAACGGGCATTAGTCTCGTAAACGCACGTTGGTCCAGAATGTGCGATTAACCGCGCAAAAGTAAAAAAGTCAACTTTACCATATCGATTCTTAAGTGTCCACCGACCTCAGAAGTGGCAAAATTAATGAAATTGGACAAAAATTGTAGTTATAACAAACGCTTAAAGTTGAAACTTTTTCTGGAGACCAGTTTCTATCGGAAAAAACACGTTGTCTTTTTCGTGACATTCTAACGAAACTATGCAATATTTTAAAATAATTATTGTTTCCATTTGAAGCGTATTCTTCCACGATAAAAATTCACAAGCCGAACATCAAATTATTTTTTGCAGTTTATTCAAAAATTAATGTTCAATGAATCAAAGAAAATCGTCAAAGTTTATTATTTTTTGCAGTTAATATTTTTATAGTCCCGCATAATCCTGTGCTCTAATCAACAGAACTGTTTTCTTTAATCCTTCCCCTGAACGACCCTGCAAAAAGCTAGTCCGCCCGGATCCGCCTCCGACGAATTTTTATTGTTTAAAGATTCGCGCGCACCTTAGCAAGGCGCTACTACCGGACTGTCTCGTAAACTTTCGGCAGGTATAACAATGAAGGGCGCAGGTTGACGCACGAAGTATTTGCAGAAATAACTTCCATATAGTCTAAGGAATCTATGTGGAAAGTTTTAACCGAGTACCTTCTGATACTTTTAAGTTATTTAATTTTTAAGTGAGCCCTGCACTGCGAAGAACGTCTATACGTTGCGTATTGTTGTTTTGTAAACCAAAGTAGATAGCGAATAATTTTTATGGAAGTAGATTTATTTTAATTCTATAAAATAGATGCGGATCCTGGAAGCAAGTACAATATTTATTAACATAGAAGAATTTGTTAATAGTTATGCTATTGTTATTCCACTATGATTATTGTTTAGGCTTACAGTTTACAGTTCCAATGTACAGTATTTGGAAAGATTAGTTGCTAATAGTTATTAGTCCAACTATGTCGCCACTTTTTAGAATACGTTGATCCTACTTGTATTACTAGCTAACAGTAGGTTTTATCGAACACTGTGGACCTTATGGAAAAAATTCTCAGATGAATTTTATATATATTATTGTATTGAATTCTGTATATAATCTTATATAGAATTTGGCATAATTTATTATTAATCACAACTTTTTGTCAGAACGGAATCCTATTGTTCGGTTACTACAGTACGTAGGACTGATTGAATGGATTTTACATTTTTATTACAAATAATCCATTTACAGAATCTTGCATTAAAACTGTACTATTAAACCAAATCAATGGTTTTATAAAAAAGTGGATATTCAAACGGATTCCACTTATCAAAAATTTGAGCAACGCTGCCTTAAAAGAAGGAGGAGGAAGTTTAAATTTTCTGCTTGAAGATTCTAAACTCTTATTAAATGTTACATATAATTTCATTGTATAAGAAACATACTACCTTATAGTTAGTTCAATAATTAGTTTAATAATTCATTATAATTTTACCTGCTTCGTATC
The DNA here is from genome assembly GCA_910591515.1 of Cerceris rybyensis. NCBI lineage: Eukaryota > Metazoa > Arthropoda > Insecta > Hymenoptera > Crabronidae > Cerceris > Cerceris rybyensis. The sequence continues at coordinate 15,602,967 of OU342795.1, forward strand.
ATAATTCTAATATGGCTACTTGAACGTAGAGAATTTGAAATGTATATTTAATACAAGAATATGACTGATACTATTTCTGTCACATTGTAAGAATGGAAAAATGTCTTATAGAAGTTACATTTAGAAAAATCAATTTCCGAAGTGAAAGATTTAAATTATAAAGTCCACGACCTTAATAGATCCCGACAGGTTGGAGCATATAGAATTGCAAACTATTTTTAAAAGTGTTGGACGAGACGGCATTAATCCCTTGTCGTATGGTAACGAGTGACACTCGCATTCCGATAAATGGAACACCTGATTTTGAAGTTTTCCAAAATTTATTAAATTAAAAATATCAGTGGGTTTGGATAAAATTAAATTATTTCTATCCTATTTAATATGGCGTTAACGTATAAAGACTACGTCAGTATATCAGTATGTAGTATATCACTATGTTAGAAATCAAGGATATATTGTTATTTTAGCAATTTATTTTGAATTATTGCGCATTAAATCGCACAAAAAACTTACACGGTAAGGTGTTAATATTATATTCGGTGTATTTAAGTACTACATTTTAATCTGTCACTAACGACAATAAGTAATATAGAAAAGTGTCAAAAACTCATGAATATTTCTTGTCAGTTGCCTAACGTGCAGAGTATTACTCTTATTTCTTTGTTTAAATAATTACAATTAAAATATTGGATCTGCAAATCGTTCACGTCCATTAAATTGTTGTGTGTGCCATCTCTAGCACGCGTGCCTCTCGTTTGTTACTACGGTTACAAAATATTCATGTAACACGCATACCAGATATGACAGTGTCTCCTTGTTCTGTTTGTTAATTTGGCAATGTTTCTTATTTGAGCTTAAAGGTCCATACCCCTTTTCCTCTGATGTACAGAATTCGACATGGGTGCGATATTCCCAAACACTGCACTTGCAGCGGAAGAACCGTGCTTAAAAATTGTTTGAACACCGATTTGGAGAACGCATATCCGGTAGTCTCGTTACGTTCACAATTCCACAAGGTTAAACGATTTTAACGTATCCTTCCGAAGGAAACCACTATTCACATAGCCGTCTCGACACGCCGGCAACTATAGTCCGAAAACTGGAAGATGACCAAGGATCGCCGAAACCTCTCATTTTCAAACACCCATTCTTACCATTTCCTTTTGACTATGCCCAATCCCACTCTCCTAAAATACTGCTCCACCCAGTCTCTTATTTTACAATCCTCGGTTTGTAAATTCCAAAAAGGAAATAGTAAAAAATATCATTTCCTCTTATCATTTCCAAACAATAAACAAATCCTTCGCTTTCCAAGCAACCGACCAATTTATAATAAGTTACCAACAATGAAATTAATCAATATAACGTTACCATACTAAGATTAAATCTATTATTTACCACCAACAATTTAATTAAATATTTCCTAACACAACGTCACGTAAATTCAGGGATAAGCGTATCCTGTGCGTATGGTAACTTTGTGCCCATCATCGAGTGGGAGTTCAGTATGGCGAAGAGGATGGCCACGCTGGATTCGTAGCTTGTCCGCGTTTTTCGTCTCCGCACAAGCAAGATGTAAATACGGACCATGTAGGTATTCATACTTGCAATTATCCTCACTGCAGCCTTGCCTCGAAGGCTCGCCGAGTGTCTGCTCGCGTGTATGCACGCGAGCAACGTGCGAAGGAAGGGTTCGGTAATACCGTCAGGCCTTCGAATTGGCGAACCTGGTAGCAAGGCAGCATCTCAGCTGAGGAAGTGATTCGCGAATTCGCAGCACGTGTTTGATCACGAGCATACGTACACTCTTTCAGCGGCTCTGAGTTCGCACACGCGCGTTATGCCACGAGTGGCACATACTACTGGCGAACAATCTCGGAGGAGAGTGATAGGGAGAGGGAGAGCGAGCAAGCGTGGGAGGGAAGGAGAGAAGGTGTTCGTTGTTTCTCTCTTTATCATCGTTATGATTGGTTGCGCGTTTGTAGTGGGAGAAAGATGTAGGCTGCTTTGAATTTACAGCGTGGAGGAGGAAAAGATTAAACATTCCTCCTTTGTGTGTGTCGATGTAGCGAGATATTACTTGATACGGAATAGAGGGAAACTTGGAAGAGGAAGATTTAAATTGTTAATGGTCTAGTATTAATGCCCTTACTTTAAAATTTCTTTCGTGACTATTGTTACAATGAGGGCGAATTAAATTGGTAAAATAAAAATTGCTCAGGGATTCTTGATATATCTTATACCGTATGTTTCGAAAGATAACGCGCACTTATTGTATTACGCACATCTTTTCAGCATTCTTTTTTTTCTTAGAAATTCCACCACGGTTTTATTATTGAATTTAACATCCTTCATATCACTTTCTAATGTATAACACGCAGGTTCTTATTTTATCAAATTTTAACTTTTTTGTTATGTACCGAATAATATGGTAATGTAAGGTAATATTGTTATTATAGAAATAGGATTATCATGTCTTGATATACTAATGTTTCAAGTTGATAGATTTTGGAAAATTTCGTATTCGTTAAGTGATGGGTGATCAGTAAGTGCTACTGAATGTAGGTGAAAAGGAAATTGGTACTGATAAAAATTAAGTTAATGTTGATGATGACTGGAGAAAAGAATTCTATTCTATATTATTATAATTGATTATTATAATAATTTTGCAATTATTAATAATTGAGAGGCGAAGAAATTATTCTTTTCTTAGCGTTAAATGAGTTTTAAATAGAACTTAACTTTGCGCATAAACTTTATTAAGAAAAAATACTGTTAGAGCAAGTATCAATTGATGAAGTAAATATTTAAATACCCTTAATGAGACCCTCGAATAATCATTTTTTCGAAATTTTGTAGAGGTCTTTTTAAGTACATGTTATTCGTGTTACATCATGCACTTCGAAATTGAATAACTGAAAAGTACGAAAAATTTCTTGGTAGAAAATTTGTCGATATTTATTTTAACCCGATCAATACAACCAGTGACTATATTTACCCTTTTTATTACTCGCTGAGTAATACCGGTGACTATAACACGCTACGAAATTTCACAATAATTGTAAGTTACTTATGTCAATATTAATTCTATAATCATATTTTGTACTTAATCGTTTTTAAATGCGTTAAGTTTTTAGTTTTTATACATGCATTGCAATTTCAATAAAGATCGAAATATTTAGATTACACTAGTAGCCATTAAAAGGTATATTCCACTCGCAGTGTGTGATGTACGTCCGTTTACACTGGGATTGTTCTCTACCCTATTAATGCACACGTAGAAGAATATTTCGCCGCTAAAGCGTTAAATCAACGCATATAACAGAAATATTCCAAAAAAATATGTGGAGACAAACTGCGCCCCATTTTGTTACGTTTTCTTAAAGTTTTTGTAAAATAATCTGCCTACTGTTTATCGCAGCGTGATGAACAAAGTGTTAAATATATACGTAACAATTTATTGTGATTGTAAATATATTGTTACGAGTCGACCGCGCAGGCCTTGTCCTTTCGGACATAATTAATTAAAATACAATTAAAAAGCGATAACGTTTATTTAAGAGAACACGTCCGTCTACGAGGACAACCGACCATAGAATCTCTACTCTTTTTATATAACAAACAATTGACAAGTCCCGTTACCCAGTAACATTGAATCTACTGGGTGCTTCGTAACAATATTTAAATAGGTACTTACAACTCACATTATTAGTAAAACATGTACAAAACGAGCTTATGTATTTCCGATCACGCGTGAATTTGACATATCATTGAAGATAGATAAGGATCGCGTGTCCGATAAGAGTGTAAGATATTCATGTACATACATACGTATATAAACTCATCCTCCAACGGTTAGTTTTTCTATGAGGTTCTCAATAAGGAACAGTAGTCTGCCACGATTAAACGAGTGAAGACGGAAATTTATCACTGATAGCACGTTAAACTACACTCCTTGCCAATTAAAACTAGCTAAAAATTATCCTCTACGACCTCCAGGAGCCGAGAAACGCAAATTCAAAGTAAAAAAGCAGAAAACCGACTTTTCGACAACTACCCACTATTTACCTCCCAAAAATCAAACGCCCCTGGCTTCGAAACCAAATATTTTCCTTGTTTCTTGGCCGATCATGATAAAACTTTTTTCCACGTATTCCTGAGACTTCAGACTGTTATACTACGTATATAAAATCATCCTCCAACGGTTAGTTTTTCTATGAGGTTTTCGAGAAGAAACAGTAGCCTGCCACGTTTAAGCGAGTGAAGATGGAAACTTATCACTGATAGCACGTTAAAGTACACTCTTTCCCGATTAAAACGAGCTAAGAATCATCCTCCTATGACCACTAGAAGCCGAGGAACGAAAATTCAGAGTAAAGCCTGTTCCAAACCGACTTTTTGTCAAAGACAAAATTAGATATTCAGAATTAAATATCTTCCTCGTTTATTGGCCGAGACGAACACGATGAGCCAAGAAAAAAAATTTGTTACCCTCTCCCGAATTTCGTAGTCGGATTTTCTCGCAAATCTCCATCGATCTAATGCTGTAGAACAACCCCTGAAAGTCATGACCATTAATTTTTTTTTTTACATCCTGTATAAATTACACTACACGCGTGCACTGCTTATTTTTTTTATTTCTTTTGATTTCTTTTCTTCAAATGTTTTTCATTTATTTCTACACTTTTAAATATGCGTGATACACTTCTGGTAATAAATATTTTAGACAGAAAATACGGGAAGGGAAAACTTATTTGTACAATAATAGTAATAATTAGAATTATTAGAAGAAGTTGGCATGGAGAATGTCCATTCGTAGCAAAAGAAAAAAACTGAGTCATACAAGGAAAAAAAACTGTTACGGAAATCAAGGTAGTTCTTTTAATTATCATAATGTCGTTGTTGCATATTAATTTTACAAACAAACTTTACGCAATAACTTTTTCAAGATTTCATTTCTCAGTAATTAAGACAAGGTCTATGTTTATTATTTGCAGTCAATAAATACTTGCAGGTGTTTGTATTTAAGATTGTAACATTTTTAATTGCCTTTAGAATACACCTATTCATCGTCTTAAAACAAAAACTAAATAAAGCACGAGAAATTTGTAGCAGTTACTTAATCCGAAACACGCTACCATTTGGAAGTCATTAAGCTACTGACATAGGAGAGAAAACATAACGACAATGATGCTGGTAATCCATTACGTTTAAAGAGCCTTACAATGGAAAACCTGTTGAGCAATTTTACCTTACTCGTTACCCGGCAATCAGAAAGTAAGGATAGTCGTCTTCTCCGCTCTTTGTACGAAATGAGAATTATTGAATTGAATGTTGTTAATTGAAAATGAGTTGTTCAAACGAATCCTTTTTTAGTGTTATTTTCCTGAAACATTTTATAACGGAAACACATTATACAAATGGAAATGTACATACAGGCGGCCCTCGACTTTCGCACATAATTGATTCCTAAAAATGTGTGCGAATATTGAATGTTCGAAAGTAGAGGGATATACGAAAAATAGTAAAAGTTGCATATTAATATGGTTTCTTTGTAATCTTAAGATTTTTCAACATCTAGTAGATAATACTAGAGACAATGTTACAATAGTAGAAAACCTCGGGGTCCTCTAACATTATATTTGGGGGCGTCAATTTTTGAAATAGCGACACAAATAAAAAAAAAATGAATTTTCAAATATGTGCAAGATAGCGAATTGTGCGAAAGTAAAGTGTGCGAAGTCGAGGGTTGCCTGTATATATTACAGTAAATGTGATGAATTCTTAAATACATATCAAATTAACCTGTGAGTCTGAGGTAGATTTTGCTTCTTCCCTGCAGTCCAGCTCGTTGTTCAGGTACGACTTTAGCGGACTCACAAGGGAACATCCCGAGGTGTAAATCACCGATTTTGATGAAATTTTAGTATGATATAGTCCTCGCGAAAATATTTGACCCGTATTTTTTTATCGGCAACCGTCCACGTTAAAGGGGTGAAAACCGCCCCCAAAGTTGGAGTAAGGAAAACTATTTTATCGAATATCTCCGAAACTATTAGATATACGAAAATTTCGTAAGGACTGAAAATTTACGTATTTCGACCACGAATCCATTGGTATAAACATTTTTTTTAAAAACCCATTTGTTTAAACAATATGATAAAAAATACTTTTTTTCAACTTTGACGGTGGTTTTCACCCCTTTAACGTGGACGGTTGCCGATAAAAAAATATATCATACTAAAATTTCATTAAAATCGGTGATTTACACCTCGGGATGTTCCCTTGTCAGTCGCAGTCAAGGCGAATCCATAGTGGTTCCACAAGAAAGGAATTATTATATGCCAAATGAAAGAAGTCACTTGGTATCAGGTACTGAGCAAGGGGAGACTATCCTCGCATCGCCTATTGTCATCATATTGGCCCTTGAAGACTGAGCCTAGGGAATGATGACCGAAAACGAAACACTTATTTCGTCGTTAAGTGCTTTTTCGGCCAGTTACTCATGAAGATCGAAAATACGTGAGGATGAGGAACGCCTTTATCCGTCGGGCGAATCGAAGCAAACCACTTTTCCGGTAACTTTTTTCTGTGATCCAAAAATACCTCAGGGGCCTGACCTGCTCACTGGTCAGGTACGGGTTTGGCAAACCCGGGATTACCCGAACCATATGGGTGGAATGCCCTCCAGAGGTGCAGAGAAAAGCTCCTCGGGGGCCTGTTCAGCTTCTTGGATAGGGTCTTGGGACTTGGGTCTAGATTTGGTGTAGGGTTTAGTGGTAATTATATATAATGACCTGCAATTATACATGAAAAGAAGTCTGCGTGAGAGACAGAGAGTGTATGAAGTGTGACAGAGAGAGTGTTCAAGAGGGTCTTGGAAGAGTGGAGAGTCAGTCGGAAAAGAGAGTCTGTTAAGAGTAGATGTTAAGAGTCTGTGTGTTGCTGCGTTTAGATATTTTATATTGTTTTCTCTTACTTTATTATTATAATTATATTTTTTATCGTAGAATAGGATAGGTGTATCATTCATTCATATACCTCTGCACCACCTATTCCTACATATATGCTCATTTTCATTCGTGTAAATCCGTTAATGTTTTGATATTATTACACAATTTACTACAGGTATCACATTTTAATTTGGGAAAGTAATTGTACGTAAAAGAACAAATTATTACTACGTACTCTTTTTTTATATCATTGGCAATTTATATTCGCGGTTAAATTTCTCTTTAAATGCTAATTAATATATTAAGGTAGTTGCTCCACGCAGGTACCGTCGCTAGATCGGGTTCATCCCCCCATAGAAATAAAATTAGTATTTTCTACGGAATGTATTAGGAAGTTGTTCCAAAATATAAAATATTTCATTTTAGAGTTTTTGATATTAAAATAAAACTAAAATCCAAAATTAATCATAATGCAACTTGAAAAAATTTTTTAAATCTGCACTTTAATTTTGCTACGTTATTGAAACACACATTGTGCTTATTCCGTATATGTACACACGTACACTGGTTATCAGGTTATCTGTTTAACCTGTACATATGTATACTGTCATATGGTATCTATAGTAATATCCCCTCCTCTACTAATAATTATGAAACGAAGACTTTATTTTTCCATATTTATGAAAAACTAACTGGTAACAGCATGTTTATTTTTTTCTAAATGATTCAGAATATATTATTCTATTACACTGTAGTTTTTCGTTTCAACGTTGTTTATTTTTGCCACAATAAAAATTGATATATACTACTTTCCCACGCTTTTCCAATGCAGTGTGTACAAAAGTATCATTTTTAATTGCAATTATTTAGTGTATAACGAGGTGAACGGTCATCAAATTTCACTATCATATGTATTACATATCTATTTATATATAGTTCAAGTTTGAACAACTTCTTGTTTATTTCGAATCATGAGACAACTACCTTAATATGTAATGAAAAAATTTCCTTGGCAGAATGAGATAAGTATTTACTATACCGAAAAGATACGATTATTGTTATTATTTATCAAAAAGTAGAATGATATGCGGAAAATAACAACTTCGGACTCTGTTTCTGAAGAAAAAATGTTGCAAAAAATTTTCAAATGTCAATCTTTAAACTAACATCCCACGATATTATACAATGATTTTAAATAAGATTTTTGTTCTTCGGATTATTAATTTTCAATTAACTGTATTAGATACATTTTCCAAAAGGAATTGATATAATATAATACTGTTATACAATTTTGCACAAAACGTCACTCTATCTATACAATGTAATTTCTCAAATAAATACATCGTTGATTATTTTGTTTTTTATTCGAGTCAATCGTATTTTGGCAGCAAGAGCTTCGCGTTTCAGTAGAATAGGGACAGACGTGGGCGTCCGCTTCAAGAAAGGAATTAAACCTTTGGGGTTTTCGTGTTTGTGTTACTTTTACGGGTACACAGTTTTATGGGGACATAGTTTTCTGGGATATTTGCTGCGGAAGAATTAAATCTTTTACGTAGTTGTTCAAAGATTCATCAGTGATATAATAGTGACTTTTAGAGTAACTATTACATCAAAACCATTACATAACGTATGTAAATAAATTACGCCAAAATCAATGTTTTGAAGGATGGTGCATTTCTGAAAATTTCATGAAAGTAGAAACTGTGTATAATGAACCACTAATGCCATAGATGAGACTAACAGTCTGTTCGAGACTAGAATTTGAATTTAGGCTGGTTGCGTAAAAGTAAATAAGAAATTTAGTACACACAGTTGAGATATTTTGAATATAATTTACTTTAGTAGACACAGTTGAGATCTTCTAAAATATTAGACAATAAAAATAAAAAACAGAGTTTCACGGCACAAACATCATAAAAAAAAGATAGGGTCATAAGTAGGGAAGGAAAATACATTCATCTCGTTTCTTCTTTCAGTATACGTAATACGATTTTTAGATATTAAATATGAATGGTAATATAACAATAGGAATCACAATGATAATGACCGAGTAAAACGAATATCAATATCGGTAACGGCGATTAATATTGATAAACCAATAAAAACGTTCATAGTATAGACGAGAGATATAGTTCAGATGTAATAAACATCGATTTATATGGAAACTTCTTTACTACACTTTGATACAACAAATTATATTTAAAGTTAAAGAATTTCTTGTTTAGAGAGAAGTAAGATGTAAAAGATGTAAAAAAATAAGAGAAATTGTATATTATAATTGTAGAATATAAATCTAATTACTGTTTCTCAGAACTACTTGAACCTTATATACGCCCTTGTTTATGAAAGCGTTCGAAGTCAAAGATCGAAGAAAAAAAGATTTTTTCCCCAATTATTTTACATTAATTTCTCTTCCATTATTGTCATCTGAAATGCTCGTTTCGAAGTTATAAAAATTGAGTAGTTAGATAGTATTGATTGCTGTGTCGTTAAACAGAAATCAGTTAATTTTAATTATAACAGTAGAAGTCAGTGACAGTCAGATGAATTTGCAATTCGGATGTAACAAATTCATTATTTTTTGTTAACAACAGAAAATACTCGCTGAAATATTTTATTATATAGTACAATAATATTTTCCAATTTGTTCAACCCTTTAAATATCTCGAATCGAAATTGTATTCATAGGTGACGCAATATACAAGCCCATAAAAAATACGTATCGACAGCTTCCTTTACATACCATCTGCACAACAAATTATAATATAAAACTTGTGCTAAACAAAATTATCAACAGAAAGACCAACCGAAAATACAAATTCCTACTCAATAAGAAAATTGTACATGTTAATACATAACATAAAGTTTCTATACCAAAATAAAGAAATAAAAAACTCACATAAATATTACTAAACCGTGTTAAAAAATTAGCACACTAATTAACAAAGTACTTTAGAAAACACGCACAACAGCGAATAAAAAGTGCAAAAAGAGCCTCACCTATTTACCCCTCTTACATACCCTCTTAAGTTACCCTTTCGCTTAATAATCTCTCTATTACGAATCCCAATTAGTGTCAATCCAGGGAACAAAAAAAATAGTAAAATTAAATAATAAAATACCTCAAGGCCTTCAGTACAAAATAATTCAATATAAAAAATAACGAAGCAATTTGTAAACCTTTTGAGAGACTGCTGATTAAATGTACACTAGAAACACCTGAGCAGGGGTGATAAAAAAAGCAAAACACTCGAAGGTGCGGGTCGTGTGGTATATCCTTTGCAGTGGTTGGCAGCTCTATGCGGATATGTGGATTTCCTATGGCGGTGGCATATAGTCGGTGTATATCGTAAGTGGCTGCGGTATTCGGCTAGTCAGATCGATGAGGCGCCGTCGTCGTGGCGCCTCGTAAACGCCCAGCCTCTGCCCCCTTTGTTAAACTCATCCTGCTGGGCCTTTTTAATCTTTCCGTTCAATTATCCACAAGACATTTCGTCTCATTACTTCCTCATTTTCTCCAAGAGCTCTTCTCATTTAAGTCTTCACATTCCTTTGTTCGTCCGACTGTTTTATTTCGGTTTTTTCTTTTGCACTATTTTTTATGGTGCAATTTTTTTTTCGGTATTTGTCTCAATAGCTCTTTTTGATTGATAACGTAGGTTTTATCGAATTTAATGGCATATTTGAGGATGTGTTGGCTTGTTGGAGAAATGTAGAAGTTCGATGAAAAATCAATCGTATGGACCTCCTTTAGGGTTATTCACCTTTGGCTATTCCGCGGGTTTTAAGTGGTCCTCCTTCGGTTACGTTTCATGTTATGTAATGCTGTTGCAAATACGATGTACTTTCCTTTGTTGCTAGCTGTAATAGTTGAGGATCACGGAAATATTGGATTGTTGAGAAAATTCACGCGGTTTTGGGGAAATGAGTGTGATTGAAGTTTACATTATGAAGTAAGAAACTTGTAGAAGGAAAATTTTAATTATCTACGTTATGTAGATGGATTACTGCATATTGATAATAATCGTTGGTACTTTGATTTTAACTCCTCCTATAACAACGTGTGACACTCATGGTGTTGTAAATGGAATAGAAAATTTTCAAATTTCGAAAGACCTATGAAATTGGCGATATCAAGGGTGCCTGACATGACGAAATGATTTCGATAAAATTATATTACGTTAAATTACACGATATGTCAAAAATCACTAGGTAATTTTTAGTGTAGTAATTGATTTTTGCATCATCACGAAGGCAGTCATAAAACAAGTTGTAAGGGAAGGGATTAATAATTGCACTCGTGTGTACAATTATAACTTTTCTTTCGTACCTAAATATTAGATGTGTTAAATAATGCATATTTTAATTAATCTTTGGCACAAGGAGTCTTTTTTTATCTAAATCGAGACAAATTGAACTCGGTGAAGACATATTGTTCTCGATAAAGTAACTATAAAGGAAAAGTAAAAAAGAATCTTCTTATAGGATATAAGAGACGTTTTTTACGACGTTTTAATAACGATTTTAAAGACGTTTCTTTTGTTGATTTTTTTACATCTTAGATAATAATTTTAAGAGAAATATCAAAACTGCTTAGAAAACACGCCATTTTGTCAAACATGCTGCAAGCGCAATTAATAAACAGTAGAATTATTTACGGTCAATTCTTTTATTCAAACTATAAATTTCGTACTCGTTATTGTTACATTTTATTGAAAATTACAATTTTCCTCATTTTTTACCCCTCCCTCCATTGGGTCTGGTAGAGTGAACTCCAGACTCAAATGTTAAAATTCATCTACTATTTACAATAAAAATATTACTTTTCCTTATTAAAAAAAAATTGTTATTTTCTTATAAACCAAAGAAAACAATTATTATGTTATATATTTGCTTCGAAATTGCGATCTTGTTTAAAAATGTATTTGGGGTTTTAAATAATTATACATTACACGGTTAAAGCATAATAGATTATACATTATGGAAAGTAGGAATATGATTTTTATAAATAAATTAAGTCTACATAATTACATCAATTTTTCTTATTTGTATTTCAAGCTTTTACTGATAGTTGAGAATTTAGAACGAATGGACATTCTGAAATCGTTTAATTCTTAAACATGTAACTAGAGAAAATCAGTTTGAAATAAATTAATTGAAATTATGTTTATGTGAAATAATTATAAATCTTATAATACAGTTTTAGGATATACTCAAGGATTCCTTTTCATACACGTGAACTTCCTAATTTGTCTGATTACGTAACGTCGGATTCTACTGCAGGCCAATGCAGTATGTCTGGTTGTGAGTATGTCATTCACCGCAGTCACGCTGCAATTGAAACTTGCTAACAACGTAAAAACTTATTTATTTGTCAAGTTATTGACATAGGAATCTTACATACAACAAGATCCTCAAAACGTTTGAAAGATTACTGATTTTTACTGAAAGATTTTATTTTTCTTTCTCAAATATTATTTTTATTTCTCAAGTTATATTTTTGATGTTTTATAGAGATTTTAAAAAATTCGTTTAAATGAAATAATTTTCTTCTCCGTCCTTTTCTTTTTCGATAACATCTGTATTTAGGATGGAAAAAAAATTTATTTTTTATTTTGGTGTCTGTATTAATATAAAATACGCCAAACACCAAATTGTGTAATTAAGACGTTTATATGTAGTGTCTGTAGCTTGCTAAAACGGCATTTTTTAAAATGAAAATTTCACGAATTACGAAGACAGTGAAAACTACTAGTAGGTATAAATTACTGTAATTACTGTGTTAACCCCTTGCCATACGATTTCCTTTGTGACTGCGACTACAATAATCCGAAATTAAATTAGTAAAATAGAAATAGACCAGTGATTCTTAATATATCGTGTAATTTATTGTAATAGTAACATTATAGAAATAATCTTGTCACGTAGCGTCTCCCTAATATTTCCACTTTCATGGATTTCGCAAAATTAAAAAATTTCCAAATCCATTTGTCGCATCATACTCTCTTTCCAATGTACTTATTTGACACTAGACCTACCGGTGTTAAACCCTTTATATTTTAACACCAGAACGACCGACGTTAAATTTATTACATTTAAATATATTAAAGAAGAACTTTGGAAGAAGAGAAAGCAAGGGGTGGAAAACATGATCGGTTTGGTACTCTGTGTTTTATAAGATCAACTTTGAATTTCTATTCTAGGACTCTCCTGTAAACTTAGGGAATTTTTGGAAAAAAATGTGAACAAGTCATTTTGACTTGCTCGGTCGTTCTAGTGTTAATAAATTAAGTAAGTGCTTTGGAAAAAGAGGAATCAAGAAGTGGAAAAGATGATGGATTGAGTATTCTGTATTTTACAATATCAACATAGAATATTCGCTCTGTGACTTTCCTGTAAATGGAGAATTTTTGTAAAATAGTAGAAACGAGTAATTTTGACTTGCTTGGTAGTTCTAGCGTTAAATTCAAATAGTTCCAGCGTTAAATCCCTCCCAGCCGCCTCTGAGAAATTTTTTCTACGCGATATGCATATTATAATCTCTATAATTGGGAACCCACCTGAAACAGTGGGTTTTAGGTAAAATTACCATAGAAATTAAAGTTGTAAACGTAGAAAAGAAACAAACTTTAAAGTTCTACAAGATCTCTTTAATCCATTGTCAGTCGAGATGCAACCTCCATAGAAATTACTCGGACATGGCTAACACTGGGGAAATCGGGCAAGTGGTTAAAGAATTCATCCGCTTAACGCTCGTTATGCACGCGCTATAAGAGGCAGAAGTAAACGTGCTTTATCGCGTAGTAGGAACTTCTTGGGTCTCGAGAAAGAGGCCACGTGAGTCGTGGTTAATACGGACATCACCGTCACTCCATACAAAAGAATTAAGGCGCATCTCTACTATAGTTGATTAGAAAAAAGCCAGCTAACAATTTTGCGTCTAATGGAGGCAATTTCTTTGAAGGAAATCATGCCGAACAGCATGTTGAATTCGTTGCCTGCTGGAAAAAATATAAGAAGCACATGTTCTTTCATTGTGTTCATGTTGCAAAAACATTATAATGTTTTATACCATTTTACTCTAGAATCTAGATGATTATTATTAATCCTTTGTGTATTTTTTTTTATTTTAAAAAGGAACATCCATGTACTCATTTAAATAAATAATTTTAGGCGTTAAATTAAACGGATAGGTACTATATTAAAAAGGCAAGGTTTGTTACTTGTTTTTATTTAAAAATGTATATCCTTCATTGGTGTGATCATGCAGATTTATATTTGTCAAAAACATCGAAGGGGTTAAGCATTGACAAAACTTAACCCCGTGTTTGACAACATTCATGTCATTTAGATTTCATCTATTTCGAGTAACAGTTTCAGTTACAAGGTATACAGTGTACGCTGATTTAGTAAGTATTATGTAAAACGTTATTCTGTTGTAACTCCAGCTTTGAGGTGCTTCGTACTCAAAGGATTAAAGCGAGAGGTGTATTTTTATATTTTCATGTCAATTTTGTTATATCATTTTGTTTACAGATACAGATTTTCTACTGTAAGTTAGAAGACATGAAAAATGGCTATATACTAATCCAAAATTAAATAATGAAGCTACTTTCTAAAAAGCAAAACAGCTTTTTAAAGTTCTATGCACGTAATTTAGCAGATCGGAGTGTGAAATTGGATTATCGTTGTAAGGCTTATTTCTTATTTGAAATTGTTTAATTTTGTATGAAAATACGGAAGTAGAACTTTCGATTTAGAGGTACCATTTAAATTGGTACTTTCCGGTTCGCAGAGTTCACGTTTAACTTAGTTACTGCCCTATAATTATTATTTTTGCTCACTCGTCGATGAATTGGTTTTTGTCACGATAGCGCATCGCCTAGTATTCCGTTGTTCACAATACAAAACTCTTTAACATTCTTACATTTATTTTTGTTAATCCTACTAGATGAACAAGACTTTCTTAATGTAAAGTTATTTACTATTTGCATATTTTTTTATAAATATTTTTAATAACGGATTAATACTTAATAAATACATATTTTAGCCTTGTAGTTTATAATAATAGAGGCTGGTAATTGAAGAAAGATGTCAATCAGTCGGAGTTGTTCAATAATTCAATTTGCCAACAGAATTATACCACAAAATGAAAAGAAATTATACGGTCGAAATACCCTTTAACATTGATTATTTATACTCACCGTTTATCTTTAGAATTATTTATTTTTTCATATATTTGAAATACAAAAATGTTATTGATTCTACTAGTCCTCTCGAGTATATATTATTTTAATGTTACAACATTGAAACATGTTTAGGGAATGCTCAAGGGAAAAGCGACGCCCAAAATGTCCCAATTTTAGTGGACATTTTAAAAATCAGACATCCAAGAGGAATTCTAATAGCAGAACCCGGTAAAACAGACATTTTCCACTTGAAAACCATAACTGAAATTTGCAACACGGGTCTTATTTTCAGAAAAGAAGTTAAAATATCTCAGCAGGACACAAGATACTGCCAGTGATTCTCACCGCAGCCATTTCAGCCATTTATTGTTCATGAGTTAGTTTCTGTCATTGAACAAAGTATTATATTTTTAACATTTTGTAAAACATTTATTTATTAAAGAAATCTTAAATACTAATCAGCAAAATAATTTCCATAATTTTCTAACACTTTTAGCCAGCGAAAATGGGTAGTTGTTCGATTTCCTTTTTAAGGACGTTCCCAAAGACCAGTCGTTCTCAACCTACGAATACATTTTCCCTATATGAGTTACCCATTTGTACTGTAAGAATTAGTTGACCAGCAGTACGCTCTTTTGCCCCGCCTCCCAAAAAATATGTTTAACTTTGAAAATTTATATAAATTAGTTAATATTGTTATAGAGAGGTAAGATAACATTACGAAAGTTATACATTTTTTATCATTTTATATAATTGTTTGTTCATTTTTATTATGATTAGTCAATAAATATTTTATTCATTATCAATATAAAAAGTGTATTTTATTATTTATTATATTTTTTAAGCCTATGATTTACTTTAAACATTTTTTACAACAAAGTAAATGTCGCTTCTTGTACCGATTTTGTATGAAAATTATTTATGTGAATATTATCTGCCAATACTCTAGATTTAAAAAAAATGGTAAGAAAATTAAAATTGTTAGACACTAAAATCTACATGAATAGTATGAAATGTATAAATTAACATGCGTTCAAATAGAAATTGAAAATGCTAATATTTTCAATTTTAGTACCGCAAAATGGGTGGCAATTTTTCGTATGCGTTCAGAATACTGTCAAGAATTTAGAAACAAATTTTAAAGATGATCGTAAGAAAATTTTTTTTTGGGAACGTCCTTAAAACAGTCCTTCGATTTTTTGTAGAAAAACGTTTTCAATTACATTTTCACTTCTCCAATTTTGATTACCTACTTTTCGGTACCCCTAATAGATTATAAGTAAAAATAAGAAGAAAGTTTATGATGTATCGCGTATTATCTAAACAGTATTTAGTCACACAGGATTCTAACCACTAAGAATATAAAAACACTCACAATCAGTATATCCACAGAGGATTCCAACACAAAGAATATAACGACACACAGTGTACAATTTACGGAGAATTCCAACCACAGAGTGCCTCGTTGGTCTCTCGAAAAACAACGTGCGATCGGCACTCAAATTCATACATCTTATATAAAATAGATCTTTAGCATTTTTATCCCACAATATTCTTCTATCATATTTATAATATCAAGATCAACTGTACGAGCAACGAGACCAATTATTACCACTTCACTAACCGACGAGTACGATGACCGTGTTGTCAAAACATACTCGACGGTCCTCGACGATCGCACTCTGCAGGTGGTCGTCTCGTTTACCCTCTAACAATAACAAGTCGTTTCGATGTACAGCTCGTTATCAGTTTGTCCTCAACCGCCAACGATTAATCAGTGCTCCGTGATCAGGTTCAACCATTTTCACATACTAATACGTGTATAATATTTTCGAAGATTCAATATCATCAAATACCTCTCTTTTTGTGTGCTATTTGGTCATCCTCACGGTATCCTTACAGTGGAGCCAACCCTTAGTTAGCGGTCGTGTATCTACTCTCAACCACCAAAGCAAAGCAAAGCATCAACAGGTTTTTGAGGTATATATTTAATTAATTTTCTGAAGCATATATATAATTTTTACTAAGATTTTATTGGTTTTGTTTTAAATGCGATTACACATTTTGTTTTTAATTAAATACGACTGTAGAGGGTTAACGTAAGAGTACATGAAGAGAAACAAAGTTTTTCCGTTTAGCACAAAAGCTTTAATATATATTTCTGATAGTGTTTTTTGAGCTAAATTTAGATATGTAGTCCATTTGTCTCTATCGTGTAATATTTTTTAACGAACGTTTTTATACTTAATAAGTCGAATAGTCTGGAAATGAAGAATGCAATTGAATAAGATTGCTTAATTATATAATAAAATTTGACAAATATAGTTCTTTTTCTAATGGAGCGTTATTGTTGTGAAATAAGGCATAAACAATAAGTGTACTTGTCAAGCAAGCTACGTATCATAATACCAGCACGGGAGGAATGGCTGTGTTGAGAATCACTGGAACTATCTTGTGTCTTCCGGGGCTATCTTAATTTCTCAGTCGAAAACAAAACTTGTGTTGCAACTTTCAATTATGGTTTATTCAAGGAAAATGTCTGTTTTATCGCCCCCTTCGTTTAGAAGTCCCCCTGGGTGTCTAGTTTTTGACATAAATAGTAAACTGTTCACAAATGTGGAGGCATTTTGAGTATCGCTTTCTTTTTAAGTCTTGTTTAATCCGTTGCTCCACAATTTCTACTTTGACTGTGTTCGCAATAACTTAGAATTAATTCCTTAACTCTTTGAGGCACAGGAATTCAGAAAATAAAATGACCCATGTTGCACATACATTTTTTTTTGTTTTAATTCAATAAAGTTTGTTCATATTTAGTGGCACAGTTATATGATGATATGAATTTTCGAGATGGGACAAAAAATGTCCCACCATGCATCTCCACGTATCCAAGAGATAGGACACTTTTAGTTCCACTGTTCCTCAAAGAGTTAAATCAAAATTTCCCTTTGATTTTTTATATTCCGTATAGCTCAACAAAATATTAATAGTACAGAAATAATATCGTCGTCTCGCGATCGACTGATATTTTCTATATATTCATTTATGGAAAACTCAAAAATTTGTTATTCCATTTATCGTGTCACATGTTACCTTATGATAACTGTATTAAATATGCTTAAATGTTCATAACATTAAAGTAATCTACATTATCATATTCTGGAGCGTTCGTAGAATTAATTCATGCAAAAAAGAATATAAATAACTTTCACAGTTAAAATTTAACAAATTTTAAATTTGTCCTTTTTTCTAATTGATTTTCTAAAAAATGGAGTCTGATGGAAACAAACGAACTTTACCTTCGTAAATACTCAGCCCTACAAAATTTATTATAATCAGTATAACTACTCTATAGAAAAGTTTAATTTTGTAGACCAGTGTTATTAATGGTAAAGTCTCCTTTCAATACTCTCATAAAAATATTCCTTAATCTTTCCCAAGAAAACGCCATAAACTTTTGTAGGCTTACAATGATTCCAAATCCGTTGGAGGTCATTTAACAGTTTCCGATATTGGTTTTAGTAGTGTATTTAATGTCTTCAAAATGTAATGCAAGCATGACTCGATATCAGTCTACAGATGTCGATTTAACATTTCTATTCCACGTGTACGGTTCCTTTTATCGATTCCATGTATCCGATAACCAATTCGGTAGTGTAACTGACGATCGCCAAAGGTTATTCAATACATTTTTACCTTTACACCATAGTTCAAATTGTCTCCGCTGACTGATTCGGTATTTTCACGTGCGGCATAAAATGCGAAATGAGAAAATGATTGGAGCGTTACAATAATAGCGTTGGATGCAAATATCTGAATGCTTAATAAGCATACGCATTATTGAACGAACTCTTCAACGAGAAAGGTTCGTGTCTCGCTACGCCTCGCCAGCCGTTCAGTCACGGACTCTTTAATTAGTATTTTAATTGCATGACTGGATTGCTGCAGACATTTCAAGCATGCTTTTACACGAAATAGAGTTTTCAAAGATTCGAATATTAGTATTTACGTCAGCTACATGTTCATTATTAACGATAAATCGATAAGTTGTCGTCAAAGATTAGGAAATACGTTTAGAGAGATGTTAGGAGAAAAGTTCTACTTTTTCATTTCCCATTATCTTCCACGACCCCCATTGGATTTAGTCATTTTCTAAATCTTTTGACAATCAATTTAGATATTTGACATGCTTCTGAGATGAAATATGTTTACTACGTTGACTGCAATGAGGGTCATCGATGACCAGCGACATTGAATTTAATGAAATTTCATATTACTTTTCAATTGTAACATTTAAGAATTTTGTAACGCATTCAACATTAAAATAGTAGTGTTCAAATTATAAAATTCTACTGAATATATATACACATACCTATTTACGGTTTCAAAATTTCTGCTCTACAAAGATGAGATTTTAATAGGAAAATTATCACTTCAGTAGAAATGAGGAAACGAGCGAAATGTCAGTGGCGTTCAACGTGTTAGAAGAGTCTGTTTTAGTTGTCCTTTTAAGTAATAATTTTTATTTTTACATTGTGACAATACTTCTAGATGTAATTAAAACAAGACAAATTTGGCAGGGAATGGGTTAAGCTCGATTTAAAAAAATATTCAATTATCCAAGAAAGGCTATAGGAGGATAAGTATGGTCCAGCGGCCTTAGCTCCGATCATGCTCGCTTTTTTTTGTTAAAAAGGTTCCTATGTGAGTACTTATCACAGCAATTTTCAACCCTTAAAAATTCGTCCCCAGGGAGTAATCGTTAAATAAACAAATTTTTTCAAAAATTCATAACTTGAGAACAACTATTTTGATTTTATTGAAATTTATTCAGGACGTACATATAACTAAGATCTCTGATTAAAAAAAAATCCAGACTTGATGAATTAACATAACCTTAGAAAAAAAATTAAAACATTTTTCAATGACTACTATTGGTAGGTTATGTTTGAGGCACAACTACCAAACTTTTTTTTATAGCTTTCTAACACCATTTTGCACCATATATAATTTTGGTATAATTTATTTTTCGGTGCGTCATATGCAAAATAAATAAAAAGTCTAATTTTAATCATCTTCAAGTTTTTTCAATATGTTACCATTATAGCACAATCATATTATTTTTTTGGTTTCCTCACATCGTTTTACTCTATCTATAATAATTTCTGAATTCATAATTCTCAGCGTGTTACATTGGAATCAATAAAAGTATACAGTTTTTCTATATTTCGGCAACTTCCAAAAAAAAAAACAACAAAAAGTCCATTTACTACAATGACGATGATAGCGAATATTTAATTTTGATTCGGCAGATCGACCGTACGTTCTAATGCAATTTTCGTCCGTTGCTAGTGCTGTGGTAGATACATGTAGCGGGGATATGCGTTTTAGTGGTGGGGATAATGAGTTAGGTATCAAGTCTGTCGTTCGCGCGGGCCCGCTTGAGCGGGCAAGAGCTACAGACGTATGGAACTAATCTTGCCATCGTCTTTATTACTTTTATAACTATTATAATCACTGTTTCTGTTGTTGTTGTTGTTATTATTATTATTATTATGAATTATGAATTCAGAAATTATTATAGATATAGTAAAACGATGTAAAGAAACCAAAAAATAATATGATTGTGCTATAATGGTAACATATTGAAAAAAATTGAAGATGATTAAAATTAGACTTTTCATTTTTTTTGCATATGACGCACCAAGAAATAAATTATACCAAAATTATATATGGTGCAAAATGACGTTAGAAAACTGGAAAAAAAATTAGGATGGGTGTGCCATAATTATAAAATATTTAAAAAAATTAAATATGATTAAAATTAAACTTTTTATTTTTTTTGGATATGACGCACCAAGAAATAAATTATACCAAAATTATATATGATGCAAAATGGTGTTAGAAAGCTATAAAAAAAGTTTGGTAGTTGTGTCTCAAACATAACCTACCAATAGTAGTCATTGAAAAATGTTTTAATTTTTTTTCTAAGGTTATGTTAATTCATCAAGTCTGGAATTTTTTTTAATCAGAGATCTTAGTTATATGTACGTCCTGAATAAATTTCAATAAAATCAAAATAGTTGTTCTCAAGTTATGAATTTTTGAAAAAATTTGTTTATTTAACGATTACTCCCTGGGGATGAATTTTTAAGGGTTGAAAATTGCTGTGATAAGTACTCACATAGGAACCTTTTTACCAAAAAAAAGCGAGCATGATCGGAGCTAAGGCCGCTGGATCATACTTATCCTCCTATAGCCTTACTGTTGGATGATGTAAGAAAGTGATAATCAAGATTGCGTCACTGATAGTCCTTTTCTACTATATTATGTTAATGACCTCGCGAAGAAGTGCAAACTGCTTATATGAAGCTATTTTTCTAATTTTTATGTATATGGTCTGCCTGATTAATTGCAGTAGTCAAATGTTTCGCAATGGATAATGTCCCATGTTCTCGTTAAATTTCGAGTTAGACGAGCTAGAAGTTATTTGAATTTCCGAACGTTTTACGTTTTTACGTGTGTTTCAGTCAAACTAATTCAATTTGAGTTTAAAGTGAAATCTTTTATTGTACGGAAACAAGTTATACTTCAGCTTGCAAAGTTGGAAGTATGAGTAAGATTGAGATTTCTGTGAAAATTTCTTTTCAGTAAAGTTTCTTGTATCCAGAAGTTACAATCCATTTCCATTTCATGTAACACTTTGTTTGGTTTTATAAAAGCATTAAGTTTTAATTATAATGGTGGAATGATTTATCTACTGATTTACACACTCAAAAGTTTTGTAAATATGAAAATAAGTTTGAATAAAATAGACTTCCCAATTTGTTAAAAAAAAATTTATTTATATTTGTAAAGCTTTCCTTCCGATTTAGATTTTCTTTAGTGATAAAATAAAATATGTAGTGATAAAACATCAAATTCCTTTTGGTGCCCGCAAATCAAATCCCTTAAATGTTCATAAAATTAATGTTATTGTTAATACAACTTTTACAAACTGAACACATTTATGCATAAATTGTTAGTACATCTAGTCCTTTTTAACAAAAACTGATCGAGCTACAGACATTGTGTTTCAACATTACATGTTAACATTGCAAATTATAATCGTTGTGATAACAACAAAGTTTTCATGAAGGACCAGACATATCTTCACAAGTTAAAGTATAATCTGCATTATCCTTTATTCAAAGTAAACTTACACTTATAGTTTTTAAAACATCTTTATCAATCTCTTTATTTAAGAAATAAAAATATTCCATAATGACTATAACGAAGTAGCGCAAAAAGTGTATTTAAGCAGCTGTGCAGAACATTTATTGCACTGTTAAAAGTGCTTTACTAAACAATTAAATGTGTAACGTACACACAAAATCTTTGTTCTGTCGCGGCCATAAATCATCTTTTTTGTAAAGCTGTTTTACATGATTATTATATAGGTCACATTATCGTGTTCCAGTTAATTATTTTCGAATCATTCTGACAATACTGCGATCTTGAAAATGTGAGCTTGGGATGAAAAGCAAAATTCTACCCGATAGCTCAGAGCTATTAATCTACAGATTTCTGCTGATCTTGATAATAAGATTCTTTCAATAAAAGCTGTCTCTCTTTTCTCCTTCTACGACAATGTTTTCTTACTTCATTAATTTCAGTAGACATTTTATCTGAAACGCGGTTTATTATTTAAATCGTTTACTCGGGTAAAAATAAAAAACTGAAAACAGAATGAAAATTCGAGTAATTTTTCTATATTAATATACAGTCGGAAACTTAACTTAAAGAAAACTGAGGTAGTGAACAAAAGTCGGAAAATTGTCAGCGAAAAAAAAATTGAAAATGATCTGAAAATATTTTATTATTATTATTAATTAAACGTTTAGAGTCGCATCGACTGCTGAGGTCATTAGCGACTATCCGTTTTTCATTGTAACATATTTTCTTTTCATTACTCGTCGGAATTAACTGATATATGAGTCTCCAATCAGTCTGCTTTCTGATCGAACTGAATCAATGTAAAATTTTCAGTCTGACTTCAGTCTCGGCTTTACCTGAAAAATTCTTCCGTCTTGTTTCAGTCTCAATTCCGTTCGAACTTTCTCATTAACATATGTCTTCAGTATATTTCAGATAATTATCAGTGGCAATTATTTGTTTCGCCTTATTTCCGTTCGAAATTCATCTAAAATCCTGTTTTCAGTCTTATTTCAGTTTTTTCGATCTTTTATTTTTACTCGGGCTAGAAATACCACTTTTGAAGTAGTTTAATAATGTTTCAACAATTAGGAAGTCATAGTTTATTCTTGTATATTCAACAGTGGATTAAATCAACAGATTTTACCTTTTTCCTGTGATTCTCGCGAGAATGCTGGAATTGAGGTACTAAATTTAGCATACCTTGTGGTCATCTCCCGAAAAATTCAAAAACGTCCAGTAATCGGTTTAAGAGTATAAATAGAGCGAGATTCGTCATGCGGCAAGACTTTCGACGAAGAGGAAAGGATAAACGCGCAAGTAAAGTTTAAAAAATTATTTTTTTTTCAATTAAATCTCGTCTCGTATTTTAACGAAACAAACAATGTAACTATGAGAGTGCGTTATGAATAATCGTACAACGATATCTCTTATTTTTTCCTTTTATCTATCTACTTACTTTTTACACAGTGTGAACAGTAGTATGAGATTAATGTCGGACGAGTAAGTGAGATATTGATGTGTGACAACTTTCGAAGGTGTTTCGTAGTAATTTACTAGTTAATTCGAGACTAAATAGTTAGTAAAGTATTAGTGGTATATAGACCATTTACAGTGCACAGATTTTGCGATATAATTATTCAGATTATTTTAAGAGCACATTCGTAATATTTGGTATTTAGTGTCATTAGTTGGTACTATTAGAATTTAAATACTGTACAATATTAATATCTTGAAGTATATCGTACGTTTTATTTTTTTAGATCAAACATATTTCCTTTTCAACTTTTGATCAATTTTAATTTTTAAGTGAAGAAGTATTGTTATTGCGTGACCATCTGTACTGGACATAGCTTTCATTATATACAATTTTCTGTTGAGTTTGTTTTGACTTTAAAATTTAATGGTGATATTTTATTTCTATAACGTAGTTAAAGTTGTCAACGGATAGAACTGAGTTAGTAACGGTCAACAAGTTCATTAAATTAGTTTTATTTGATTGATGAAAAATTGGAAAAATCGATATGGAACAGCAAAGATTTAATATCCGGCGGTGTAACGTTTTTTGGAAAACGTTTATCTATACAACAAAGGAGTAGAAAATGAACTATTAACATGTAAAAAAGAAATCTTTGAGAGATTGCAAATATCCGTTAATGTCTAATCAGCTTCTGGTATATAGATTTTGTGGATTTTGTGATTTTCCATTTTAAGTAGTTACACACATAATCAATGCTCGAGAGATTTCACTCCCTTGGGTTGCTTGAAATACCTCGACTGTATAATTTATCAAACGATTCTCAGGAATGTTTGTCTGAACATCTAGGGCTCATCTCTCAACGGTCTCTCTGCAGTTGATTGTTCTATTCCATGAATTATTTTGAACTGTAACTCAAATACGAAGTTGCAAAATCAATATCATTTTGTTACTAATGCATTCATTATAAGAAAATGTATTTTCGATAATAAATTTACATGCGTAATAAATACGATTCGGTGAAATAACACTAATTGTAAGTAAGATTGTAGTTGGCTAAGGTGTAGACGTGGATATAATAAAAAAAGAACTAAGTGTCAGGAATAAGAAACACAAAACACATTAAGGATATAATATAAATAAATAGGATATATATACATATATTGAGTACATGAAACATATAGAATACAAAAAAAAAAAACACTAAATAACTAATGATCTAATGTATCTAAGGGTGTCTAAAAGTTGTACGTCTCACAGTTTTCTCTAAAACTCTACTGTCTATGCATCCTGAGACGTAACCTCTTAAGATGATCTCCCCCACTTCTCTCTGGGTCACGCATTTAAGGGGGGAAAGTCACTCTAAGGGCATTGGCATCAAATATTATGTCACAGTAATAAACTATATAATATAAGTACAAATGTCAGACCGTATACTGTAAATATATCAGACGTTCATTTTGAAAGTAGAATAAGTGACTTGACCTTTCAACGAAAAATGTCGATGTTTCGATGACTACACGAAATTATTTACACTGACAAAAACATAAGTGTCCAAGATAACAAGTGTAAGTAAATCTTCTCGAAATACATCAGTGTTTTTAAACACTTTAGAACACAAATCCTAAATATCTCGACTGAAAAAGAAAGTGACCTATGCCACTTTTAAAATAAACGGCTCATACTACGAATTTATTTTCAACCCATATATAATAGATATCAACTGAAACATGGCTAGTGTAACGGAAAATCTAAGGATTCTCAAGAATCGAGATAGGACTGCTTGAAACATGCTTCACGAGTGCATGCCACCGACGATTTCATGCATCATAAAAGTCTTCGATGTCTCTCTAGGGTGTGAATCCATGAATTCACAACGCAAAAGTATCAAAATATCGGAAAGAGGATGTCATAGTCGTCCCTTCACGACTATGATATAGAGATAAATAAGAAAATATTTTTGTAATGTAGCCCTTTGAAAATATAGATGTTACGATAAATGTGACTAATCCAGTGATTATAATAATCACTAAATTTGATAAAAGTCATGAATTCTCGAATATTTATCAAATTAACCGGCGAGTCTGGGTTGCATCTAGCTTGTTCCCTTTAGGGATCAGTCCAGCATCTCTGGTCAGGTACCACCTTGGCAGATTCGGGATTACCTGAGCCAAAGAACAGCGAACCCGTGGTGGTTTCATACGAAAGAAGTTATTGTATATTGTAGTAAGAGGTAGTAAGTAATCAATAACACTCACAACTAGGGATTGCAATATCGGGCCAAAAGTTCAATACCGGTATCCGGTATTTTTTAGATCTTAATACCGGTAGTAGGAATTTTAGAAATAGAAAGAAAACACAGGTGTTTCTTTGATTTACTTGCCAGTTTTATTAGAGAGAGGAAATATCACAAAAAATCATTTGAAACTTATAAATTATAACAGTATATAAAGAATCACAAAAAAAGTAAAGGAACAAGGAACATCTTATGTATTTGAATCACAAGAAACTGTAAATATCACTATTCAGTCTGTGGTATTATTACAAATTTTTGAAATGTGATCTTAAAAAACATAATGCATCAATTGTACTGTCATTAAGCCTGGAACGTAATTTTGTGCAAAAATTACCAGCTGTCGAAAACGCTCTTTTAGCATCTACGCTAGTTGGTGGTACTGTTAGCAATGCGCGATATACTTTTTCGAAGTATTTACCTCTATATCCCTCATCTTCAAATATGTAAATCGATTTCTCGCCGGATGGTGTTGGATATAACTGATTTCTGTATTATATTTTAGTTTGCTGAAATTTTTTTAGTTATCGCTAATTCTAATTTTTGTTCAAGGGACAATTCCTTTTCACTATTGACATTACTGTCATCGTTATTTTCAATAACTGTATCGAATTCTTCTGAATGTGTATAGGTTTGCGAGTAAGAAATTTTAAGAAATTTTACTATAAACTTGATCAAACTTTACGATTTAAAATATTTCTAGTAAATACCGAAAAAACGGTATTTAAACTTGTGGATACCGGTATTACAAAATTGTACAAATGGCTCAAAATACCGGTATTTGGTATCCCGGTATACCGGTATTGCAATCCCTACTGACAACACAAATCAACAAAAATAACTAGAGTATATACATAGGTATTTAGATAAAAGAAGAATATTGAATGGTATAATAATAATGATAACAATAGTAATAACGTTATTACAATAATGGTATTAATAATAGTGTCAATAAGGGTGTTAATAAGGTATTAAAGTCAGTATTAACACTATTCCTACCACAACCAGTCAAATGACCGTTTTTTAAATTTCGATTAGAATTTTTTATATACAACGTACTTCAATCGCCTTTAAACTTAACGACTTTTCCTGAAACATACGTGTAATACATTTTTCAATATTCACTTCTTTTTTTATTGTTTATTTTCTGAGAAAAATTTATAGTCTGCCTAGCCTATCACGACCGGTCATTTGACCGGTTGAACGATATACATATATCTTTTTATAATAGTATTCTCTCAAAGATTCAATTCTGAAACGATAACGTCGTTAAGACTGAAAGGTAATGCAGTTGTGACATTATTTTATCCAAAAAGTGCCTTCCAGGAACTGTTTTACAGCACTTCCAAGTGTTTAGAGTTCTCGCTCACCAATCGGTCTTGTGGTGCTTATTTGCCTCATTGGTATCCAAAGTGGTCCAGAACCGTTACAAGTGTCATTTTCAAAACAGTGAACAAAACCAACAATACTTCGTAGTAAGTTTCATATTTGATCTTCTATTCATTTTTATCCATTTTGATCGACATTTTTATATTTAAGTTTTTATTTTGTCAGTTGAATAAAATCATGGGTTTTATATAAAGAAACCATGGAAGAAGATATTTCGAGACAAGAAGTTTTACTTCAATCAGCAGAAGAACTTTCCATCGAATATCAAAAAAGTGCTACAGCTAGGCAAAAAAGAATCAACCAACACCCGTCACAAATACAATTACAGATTTCCATAAACTAAAAACATGTCAGATAAGACATTGCAAAGATAATAATCCTAACAAAGTCTATTTAAAATGTAAAAACTACGTATGTGGAAAATGTATTATATAATAGAGATGCCTATTTGCAAAAAATCCGGTGAAAACGAATAATATGTACATTATATACTACTGAATAAAATAAACTATATTTCTATACTGTCAAATTGGCTGATATCTTCATTCTATATTATAAAATATAAGTTTTGCTAAAGACCGGTCATTTGACCGGTCGCGGTAGGAATAGGTATATGCGAAGTGTCGGTAGGAATAGTGTTAAAGGTCTCGCAAGTGTCTAGCTTACAAGGGAACATATTAAACTCGAACACACCGATTTTTATGCAATTTATGTCGCAGGTAGCTCTGGAAAGAATATTAGGCACGTATTTTTTTATCGGCAACCATCCACTCTGAAAGGGGAAAATTCCCCTCAAAGTTGAGGGTTGAAAACACATTTTTGGAAATATCTTAGTAACCATGGGTCATAATATTTTTTATCAAATTGTGTGTTTTTCAATCAAGAATTCAACTGTATAAGAAAAGTTGCCTAGAAGTTACTTGTTTAAAAAATATATTAAAAAATTAATTTTTCTTGTTGATATCTCCCAGAAAATATTCTCAATCGATTAAATAAAATTATATACTACAAACGATGGTCCAAGTTAACGGATCAGAGTTTTTGGATTTTATTGATTTTTGGTGATAATTGTTATAATTTTGCATTTAACTTTTCTCGCTCCGTGCGAGACTGGCCGGCTGAGATAAACTTATTTTCATAACAAAGCTGATTTTATTGTCAAGACTAGAATTCTAATAATCTATGCGAAGGAATGTTAAACATCAATTAATAACCGTTAGTGTTAAAAAGCAAAAAATTCAAATTCATTGTTAGATACCCAAACTGAATTGGTAAACGATATGTATCGGCAGCATCCCTAGGCACAGTTGTATATAATAAATGTAAACTCGAGATATCAGACCCATACCTATGTCATCCCTTCGTCTCATAAGATTTTTTTTAAAGGGGCACTACAATATAGAGTATATAGCGTATACAGAGTATATATTGTATATAGAGTTATGTATAAATACAAATCAAAGAAGTCACTTGCTATCAGGTATGAGTAAGGGCAGACTGTCCTTGCAGCCCCTATTCTCTTCATATTAGCCCATGAAACGAGAACTCTGCAAATGAAAACCGAAAACTAAACACTTATTTCGTCATTAAGCCCTTTTCAGCCAGTTACGTATTAGAATCGAAAATACGTGAGGACGAGGGACGTCTTTATCCGTCGGGTAAACCACTTATCAAGTGACTTCTTTCTTCGGTCCAGTAATACCTCAGGGGCCTGACCAGCTCGCTGGTCAGGTACGGGTTTGGCGAACCCGGGGTTACCCGAGCTACCTACTTGGGCGGAAAGCCCACAAGGGAGTTCCTCAGGGCAAAGGGTAAAGCAACTGAACAATGCTTTGAATATCAAATTTAATTATTTATTGACTTTTCAATAAATAAATCTTAAATCAAAAACTTTGTAAATGTATGAAGAATGTACTTGTCACTTTAAATAACAAGCTTAAAGTAGAAAGAAAACAAATATTGTACTGAGGTTGACATTCTTTTCCAATTGGAAACCGAATAATAACATAGAATTGAAGAAACCGTTGTGCTTGGTATAATGTGGAAAAATATTTGTTATTTTATAGTTTGAGTCCATTGTTTTGCATCGAACCTAATACAAAAGTGGAATGAATAATTTTTTAATTTCATGTCTAATCGAAATTGCGCGAGAACAGACGTAATTATTAAATCTTATCCGCGTGTTCCCATTATCACTAAAATGCTTCTTGACACTAGAATTACCAAACTGATCAATATAATACTACACAAAGTTTTCCAAAAATTTTCCAAGCTTATAAGTAAGTCATAGAATAAATATTCTACGCCCATCTTAAAAAAACATAAATCACCAATTTGAACATCTTTTCCACCTTTTGATTCCTTGTTTTTCAAAGTATTTATTTCATATATTGAAATATGTTAGAAGCACATTTTTAGTATCAAAACACAAAATCATTTCTAAGTCTGGAAATCCTTATTTTCAATTCACATTGTTTATATAATTCTCATTTAATTTAGTACCTTCGAGTAATTTCCTACTTAATTTGCAATTAGTAGATATACGTATCAATATAATAAAACGGCAAAATTACATAATTACAAATACAGAAAAAGAAATACATAATCAGTAGTACCGAGAAGGAAAAAGAAAAATAGCTGAAGAACAGAATTGCTGTGATACAATGAAACAAAACAAGTATCCATACTTGTCGATCATTTCTTTGACTGGGCTCAGTATTTTCAATAGGAGCATTATAGGCCTTGTACTACACGAGTTCGTAGAAGTCTTTGACTAGATCGTTCCTACAGCTCGTTGCACCCCTTCGTATTTCGATTTTATTTCTCCCGAAACAAAGTAATATTCGTTGTTAAAGCCGCGAGCAATTGTTCTTTTAGAACGAATACGGAACATTCGAAGAAGTTTCCGATATCGACGACTGTCTTTCTACTGAGAAAGAATACTACTCGAGGAAGTGTAGTGTTGCCGCTTTGTAAAAGCTGCAATGCAGACTTTCGTCGAATTCTTAAAGTGATATTTCTCCTTCTTTATTTGCTCAAGTCAGATGTTCATATTTTTTACAATTATTTTGTTACAATGTTTAGTGGATGACTCAATTAAAATCCTTAAATGCCATCCAAAAAGTAGTTTCGAGAGGAAAAGTAAATATAGTAAAAAAGTCAAATGCATCGATACTTCTGTTAAACGTTTGCTACAGAAAAATTAACAGTTTATCGGTAAAGTGATTTATGCCACTTTAAATTAAAAAAACGTCTCAACTGACGTGTATTAAATGTTTGTGCTACAAAGTGTTTTCAATTTTGTCGTTAATCAAATAAAATTCATTTTGTTAAATCGTCTAGTGTTAATTATTTACTTTTATCCCACAATAAAAATTACTGGTTCTGAAGGATGTAAATGGGAAATGAAAATCGTTGTCAAAATTACAAGTGAAAAATTAACTGTGATTTACTAACGTTAAGATACTCGCTGAATTTTGTTCTGATTTTCAAATGAAGACATCAGCGTATTACCGAATACAATTGGCATTAATCACTTAAGAGTTCTATTGTTTACGTGCAGCGTGCTCCAAATTTGCAAATTTTGTTTTTCATTGTATAGATAAATAAGTGCAGATAAATTGAAATCATCTCATCGCACGAGCGTACCTTGCGGAAGCAAAAATCATACAATTTTAAGTAGTATGTGTCTACTAGGTTCAGACAGTTCTACTAGGTACTTGTCAGTACGTAAGGAGAAGAGTTTCCTAAGCTACATAAACTGTAAAGTAGGTAAAACAATAGCGTAATAATTAATAAAATGTTCTTGAAAGTAGTTACTTTCATGTTTCAAATTCACAGTATGTAACATTGTAACTTTCTTAAAGAAAGTTTCACTTCCCTGTAAAGGCAGAGAATAGCAAAGTGTAATAACTCTGTTTAGGTTGTTAATTTTCAACAGAAGTTTACAAAACGTACAGGGGCAATAATTGTGTTAATTTGAATAGACAATAAGAAATGAATTTTGACAATGTAAAAAATGTAGCAGGTGGATTTCAATCGTTTGAGTAAGATCTGACAATAACTTGCTGAATATCACCTTCCACAGATGGTATCGTGTCGATATTCCGTGAGAAATCAATTTCTACCAAATTTTATCGCTGACAAATCATATATGCACCTTTGTAGTCTATCGCGATGAATTTTTTGGATATACCTTTGTCAACGTGAGCGAATTTTGAAATATAATTTATTGATCATATATTGGCAAAACTATTATTTAGCTTTATCACTTTTGTAACGATAGATCGTTTTGTTGATTGCAAAGAGAAGTGTTTACGAAATGATGCGTTATTAAATTTTATTATAAACTATACGAAAACTTGACTTATGATAAATTGTTGCATTTTCGTGACTTATATCCTTTTTTATATAAATTCTGAAATTAAAATTAATTTTAAGTTATATTATAAGAATTTTTCATCGCAATTCGTCAGTTGCAGCAATGCCACGATTGAAAAGTAGAAAAGATCGTGAAAGATTTCGTGAGGTTGAAATCGTAAAGAATTTTAAATTTGACGTGCATTCTATTTATGGCAGGTTCTACTACAATAGTCAATATAGGAAATGTCGTGTACACTAGTAACGTATGTCAAATATTTAGAATTACAACTGTAACAAAGTCTATTCTAAATATATCTTGTATGGAAAATTGATTACCTGTAAAGTATAATGTAAAGAAACAATCCTTTATTAATACAAATGAGTCTTACAAAATTATAACTGTAAATGAAATTTATGCACAGTCTGTGACAGAATAACAAACGGGCATGAGGTAATCCCTTGTAAAAAGATTCATTAAATGTACAAGAAAATTTTTTAATTTGACATCTACTTTACGAAAAAATTAAGCTTGAAAATGCTATGGGTACATATGCCATTACAGCTAAAGAGTAATGTGAAAAATGTTTGATGCGTATTTTTTTGATCGGTTCACATTGATGTGAAAATACTTCTCAAAACTGTGGGGTGAATATTATTTTTTTCGGGTTTATGGGGTTATAAGGTTAAAAATTATATTTTTTTTATTAATAGTTTATTAATTGATAGAGAATTTAGCTGCGTAACAAAAATTGAAAAAAAAATTTTAAATAAATAATGCATTGAAAATTTGAATTTTCCACCTCGATTTTCTCGAAATCTAATAACATATTATATTACGGTATAATGTTATCGTCTTGCGCATAAAAATATTACGATATATAGTGACTCCTGAGAACATAACTGGGCACTGTTACAGTAAAAGTTTGACAGCTTATTCACTCATACATTTCCTCATTTTAACCGTTAGCATAATATTTCCAAACATTACTCACCTTTTCTTTATTCTTCTAAGAATTTAAAATCAACTGGACAATAATATTCTATCATTATTAATTGCAGAATTTCTACCATCAGAACCCAAATAACAAACTTACATTTATTCTACTAGCCACCCCCCAAGGAACACCATACAAAATGAGAGTTTATTTAGTATTAAGTAGTGTTAACACTAAAACTATCGACGTTATATCTACTAAATTTAAAAACACTTAATAACCACTGTAAAAAAAGAGAACAGGCTG
This sequence comes from Cerceris rybyensis, assembly GCA_910591515.1. NCBI lineage: Eukaryota > Metazoa > Arthropoda > Insecta > Hymenoptera > Crabronidae > Cerceris > Cerceris rybyensis. The sequence goes on from OU342795.1 coordinate 15,636,062, forward strand.
AAAAACAATGTTTGTAAAACATAAATACTCTTGAAATTAATACAATCAAAAACTTAATTTCAAGTAGAAAACAGGTGAAAAAGATGATTAATTATGTACGATCTATTAGATAGAAGTGGAATATTTATTTTACAGTTACCCTGTCAGTTTAGAGAATTTTTAGAAAATATTTGGAACCGGTCTGTTGGCCAGGTAGGTTTACTTATAAATAGTGTAGATGCTTTGTTTGTAGCGAATTCCAAGACAGTACGTCAGATTGAACTTACAAGAAGCATTGTATACTAGTGACATTAACTAACAGTATGACTGCATAGAAGTTTGCATGCATGTTTGTTAGACGTCACGACCGTCGCCGTGATGTTCTTGCTCTCTACGTATACACTTGTTACATCACCGTACGCAGGTGCGTGAGGAAAGGAACGTGCGGTAGGAAAGGGGGATATTTGTAACAGTGATAGGGGAAGGAGTGTTAAGCTTCCAAAGGTACTATATTTTGGTTTCTGATGTTCTCAAAACGGTTAGTAAGAGGCGCCGGTCAATACTAGCTCCGCGCAGTATAGACAGTGCCGTGAAAATTCCTCCTTGTGCCCTGATCGTATATCCTGATGATATCGAGGAAGTATTTTGCAAATTTTATTCACAAATAAAATATAATATAATCTGATCCAATTATCCTTCCTCCAAATTTTCTACATATTTTTGAAAATTGAAATTAAATGTTGCTCCTTCTAAAATTCTCAGAATTTTCACTTATACCATGGTCTGGACTATCTTTAACCCTCACCAATGGGTAATTTAATTTTAATATTTACAAACAGTAGCTACAACTCAAAGACTTACAAAAAAATGACGACCTTATCAAGTGAAATCGTATAAGAATATATATTTCCCATGCTAATTAGGTAGACATGAATAGTTGCATGTTCATTTACGATATGTCTTTTAATAAATTTAACAACTAATTTTTTAAAGATATCAACTCATTGTGTTCACCATCGTTCGGGTACCGTGAGACAAGGGGTACGAGCCTGGAGATCGTAGGATGCACTGCGACAATCGAAACTACTTGGGGAGTCGATAAATCGACCGAAGCGATCAACACACGCCTTCTTAATCGTGACGCGGTTCGTATTACATTTATGCCGACAGTACCTTGTAAATTTATCAGCCGGTATACAACGGGACAGCGAGTAATGCCGAAACCAAATGCAAACTACATTTATTCTGAAATCCGGCATGAAGTTACGGTAAATGTCATGGATATTAGAAGTAGAAAAATTATAGTAGCAGTGAGCTGAAACGACAGCTCATGAAACGAATAAAAATTAAATCGCTACCGAATCAACGCTCCCCCTTTGTGTAGTTTATAGCAGCTGATGTTGGAGCTCAGGGCTTGTTACATAATCGGTGACGTAAGGTCACGCAGCATTTCCATAATTTTGCACCGTCTTCATAGTAAAGCCGCCTGAAGAGATTTACGTTTTTCTTTGGAAATTACTTACGACATGACACTGTTGAAAGATTATAATGTTTTGAAAAATATTGGGTAACAGTAGAAGTAAGGAGGTTAAATCTATTTTATTTCAATGTATCAAATAAGTACTTTGCAAAAGAAGGAATCAAGGTGTGGAAAAGATGATCGATTCAATAATATATATTTATTTGGAAAATATTAGGGACCAGCCATTTTGACTTGCTTGGTAGTTCTGGTGTTAATTTTGATAGTCGGAAAAGGGGATGGATATTTAGATCTCTTTGTTAACAGAAGGGATCGCTATTCTTAGTAATTGATCTAGTAATTATTAGTCATTTACAAATAATTTATTATTCTGAGCATAGATTCTCAAGTTGTTTGAAGATAGAAATAGTTTCTCAGCTGTTTAATTCTTATTTTCTTGTTGAGTGCGAAAGAGATTTTTTTATACGGAAGTGTGAAAAGTAGACTGCGGACTTGTATGCATTTATGATGAAGTTAATGTTACTGAAACGTACAAAGAGCACGTAGTATAAAAAAATTACCTAAATTACCCAGGAATATGGCATTGGTTGTAACATTTAACACGTGAAATAATCCCGTTCGTGGATGATCCTTTATCAGCTGCGTTTATCAATCTTGAAATTTGCATCAAAATCTAGATAGAGATAAGTTCGTTACGTCTGAAAAATTTGTTTGACATCTATTTTTCGTATAATTTATCAACATAGTTCAGCCATGTTGAGTATTAAATATTGTCTACTATTTGAAAATGGAATTAATAGAATTATGCAGAAAAAAACATTCATACGGATAAAGATGGCGAGATTATTTTTGCAACATTTAAACGTAAAATAATAAAATTTATATGCTTTAGTAATTCATAATAATTAATGTATATAAAATGGAGAATCTTCGTATCACTTATTTTTTACTAGAAATAAAGCTCCACTTAAAATGTATAATATAAGAATTTATTGTGAGACATTAATCTCAATATGAATTTCTCCCAGAAGGTATTTATATTTCTATAACTAAATGGAATAGAATAAAAATGTACAATAAATTGAGTATCCGTTATCTCAAGTTGTTTTTTTATATGGATTTAACAAAATTAATTTAAACATGCCTAACATATGCGGAGGAAGATAAAAAAGCACTTGTAAAACTATTTCCTTTATACATATCTAGGTACTCCATAGACATATAAACGTGTTAATATTTTGGAGTAACATCCGCGATAATTTGTTATCCATACATTGCATTATTATACCAGATGTTTTACTTACAAATTCCCGAATTTTTTATATTCCGTGTTTAATGTCGTATTTGTGAGATCGTTCTAGAAAGAGCACTACAATTAATTTGTCGTTCCCTTTGTGTGTGAGATTAGAAGGAATATGTGACACTAAATCCCATTAGCATCGATCGTTCACGATGTAAGACGCACGTACGCTATAAATAATATATTTTATTTATCTAGTTTTATTAGCAAATGATTGTTGTTGACATTAAAATTTTATCATTTATGTAAGTTTTTGTTTGTATTACTCCAAAGCCAGAAATACACAAGTACACAGAATTTTCTAAAACTTCGAGCTATTTCGAATATATATAGATTGTTGAAACATCTTGTAAATTTCTAAACAATTATCACTTTTACAGAAATACGAAAAAACAAGGAGGTGTATCACTTAGAAAGTTTGAGCCGGCTTATTGTTACTTTTGTAAGAGTTTTAATTTTATAATGGAGAAACAGTGTACCAGCATTGGACTTAAGCTGGAAATTTTTTTCCACGAACAAAAATTGTATGGATGTCTTTATAATTTATTAACAAATGTTAACATTTCATATATTACGAAAATGTACTTAACATTTATTTAATGTAAGAACCCTCATTTTATTAATTGCGGAGATAAATAAATTACTATCATCACTTTTGTGGTGACTACAAATAACTTTTTAAAAACTCCGAGTCGAACATTTTTTCAGGTGTTAAAATTTCAAAGATGAAGTAAGATTTAAATTGTAGATTTATCATAACTTAGGAAATATAGAAATTATATAGAATATTTCTTCAAAGTAAAATATGATATTACATCTATATTCAGCCGGACCTAATATTTTATAGTATGATTGATCATCAATCTGCAATCATATATACATAAAATATTATTTTTAATGTTAAAGGAAAATTTATCTTCCAACATATAAATATTAACTGATTGTACAGAACTCCAGACGAAACTAATCGAGCCCACAAAATTCAACAAAGGTAATACAAAAAATAAAAAAGTAAAAATAAAAATATAAATATTCAGTATTTTAGAAAATTCATAAAAATTGCAGTTGATACGCAGTATGAAATTTCATTGAATTCAATAACGCCGATCACCGGTGACCCCCATGACAGTCAACGTGTTAAAATTTTTGAATTAAAAAATTTTGACATTTGTGATATCGATAAAAGTGTAATGATTAAAAATTCTGTTAAAAAAGTAAAGTAAGTAATTCTCTAAAGTCTTCCATACTAAAGCCTAATTTTATTTCTGATCCTTTCTTCAATCTTTCAAATAATATCCTGAAAGTATCCATTTGTCACTATCTTTATATCTTCAGGATATAGGTATAAAATATTACAAGACATTACGTAGTGTTGATTCGAAGCCACGTTTTAATTATAATTTTCTATACTGACTTCTATTCTCGCCTTTCGTTTCATCTTGGATACAAAGGCAATACATATTAAATTGTTTCGTTCAGAGAGGAAGTAGTATACGCGTCAAATAGAGTGTATTTGCAGTGTAGTCACGTTTTGGTCCGTGCCGGGTGTTCGAAAATTCTTTAAGATATCTATTCACTTTTGAGACACTCTACGTACTTGTGATTACGTGCACATTACCGATTCTTGATTAAGGGGATAATCCGAAGGAAAGCGTGTGTTTTGCAATCACAATTTTACGACTATTGAAAGTCTGCATAGAACGATACAAAAATACTGCTTCTGCGTAGAATATACAGTCAAATTAAATTAACCATACTCTGGTAATGGAGAGTTTCTCGGTCAGCATTGAAATGGCAGCGAAGAATACGCTGGATTACTTGAAGGATCCCTCCCTGCATTGCGACAAATGAGTATGACTAGCATAAAGCATGTTATAACACTTTTATCCCGTATTCTCGTACGATCATCGAAATATAAACCTATATTTATCTTCACCTTGTAGCGTTACGTGTATAAGATGATGAAAAATACTCCAGGGCTGATTGTATGCGTTCGGATTTCCAAAATGGGCGATCTAGAAATTCTATGGTACGACGACACTTGTGATACGAATACGCTTTAGTAATATTAATTGCAGTAATATATTAATGTCGAATCGATGAGAAAAATAAAATATTTTTGTAGTTTCTATAAAACTGGCATTAGGTGTAAAAGATAATGAAAAATGCGCCAATACTGATTGTATGCATTCGGATTTCCAAAATGGACGATGTAGAAATTCTATGGTAAGGAGACTCTTGTGATTCCAATGCAATATAGTAATATTAATTGCAACGGTATTTTAATGATGTATCGATGAGAAACATAATGTAGAACTTTTTTGGAGTTTTTGTAAAACTAGCGTTAGGTACATACGGTAAGGAAAAATACGTCAATGCTGATTGTATGCATTTGGATTTCCAAAATGGCCGATGTAGAACTTCTACGGTAAGGAGAGACTTGTGATACCAATACAATATATTAATATTAATTGCAGTGATATTCTAGTGTCGAATCGATGAGAAAAATAAAATATTTTTGCAGTTTCTACAAAACTGGCGTGAGGTGTAAAAGATAATGAAAAATGGGCCAATATTGATTGTATGCACTCGGATTTCCAAAATGGACGATGTAGAAATTCTATGGTAAGGCGACTCTTGTGATACCAATGCGATATAGTAATATTAATTGCAATGGTATTTTAATGTTGTATCGATGAGAAACATAATGTAGAACTTTTTTGAAGTTTTTGTACAACTAGCGTTAGGTACATACGGTAAGGAAAAATACGCCAATGCTGATTCTATGCATTTGGATTTCCAAAATGGCCGACGTAGAACTTCTACGGGAAGGAGAGACTTGTGATACCAATGCGATATATTAATATTAATTGCAGTGATATTTTAGTGTCAAACCGATGAGAAAAATAATATATTTTTGCAGTTTCTGTAAAACTAGGGTTAAGTGCATAAGACGATGAAAAATGCGCCAATACTGATTGCATGCGCCCGGATTTCCAAGATGGACGATGTAGAATCTCTGTGATACGACAATACTTGTGATATAAGTGCACTATATTAATATTACTTTCAGTGATGTTTGAATGTCGAAATGATGAGAAAAATAAAGTATTATTGCAGTATTTGTAAAACAAGCGTTAAATATATAATACGATGAAAAATGCGCGAATGTTGATTAGAGGCGTTCGGATTTCTGAAATGGACGATGTAGAATCTCTGTGATACGACAATACTTGTGACACAAATGCGCCATATTAATGAGAAAAACAATATGGAACATTTTTGCAGTTTCTGCAAAACTAGACAGAGTAGGCCGCGTTGCAAGTAATAAGTTCCAAGAAAGTAGTCACGAATAAGGATCCTTAGGAATAAAAATATACAAAAAATAAAAGATTCTTTTGGTCCTACAAAATCTTGGTAAGAAATAACCGACTATCATTTCAATACTTTAAGAGAGGTTCTTTAAATCATATAACAAAACCAAAATAAGAGATACCTATCTACTCTAAATTTATTTGCGCCATTATAACATCATTGTCACTAATCACTACTCAATTACACTTAATCCCACGAGTCATTCAACTTCATCACATTACCCACTACCAAAAACTCTTTTACATCAACAACAAAATAATTCTACAACCATTCCATTCTTATTCAATCTCCATACAACTCTCCATCAGTGAAACATACCACCCAATCTTAGCCATCCTCAAAATCTTCTCCACAATACCTAACATAACAGTAAACATCATTCTCCTCAATTTCCCACGCCGGCCGGCACAATAGTAACCGGTCACATGTATCGCATGCGTTCCACATCTCAATTACTTCACCCCGTTACATTTTCCCCTAAATAACCGCGCCCGTATTGCAGTAGTACCAGTGTCAAACTTGAGTCGGAAACTCCTTGTTTTTCCGCGTTTCCAATAAAAGTTGGAGGTCCTTTCCCTTGGCGGCGGTTCCTGACGCCGGCCGGCCGGATGGCCAGCCAGCTAGGCCAGCGCAACGTTGCTGTACCCCCTGGATCCTGGAGAGACGTTTCATCATATACCTAGATGCGCCTACATCGCGACGTGTCTGATTATAGGATGCTGTATATACTGTCCATAGCTGTAGAGGTAGGCCCTGCTGCGCGTACGACCGATCAAGTCGACGCGCATCGTTAGTGGGGGATACTTGGAGCTCCAGCAGCGGAGGGGGTGGCCTGTGTGGAAGCGATGCAGGGGGCCGCAGAGTTTGTCAGAGAGCCGGCAGCTTGCAACGTGAGTGTTGCTGCCGAGCTGGTTCGAACAGTCTAAATAGCGAGACAGGGTGGGACATTGGTGACATAAAAGAGTCCGTCACGAGAGCGTTAGATTCTACCCTCGTGGAGAAGACACGTTTGTCTTCCTCGCAGCGATCAACGTCACAGTCGTCTTTGCCTTCATCATCGGACGGTTCCTTACAACCCTCGCGTTACTCTCACGAAACACGTAGTTTTTTTCTGTCATTTTACCCTCTCTTTGCTTCCTATTCTCTTTCTTTCTTTCTCTCCTCCCTCCCTCTCTCTCTTGCTCCTAGCTCCTTTCGAGTCCGTGGTGAACAAAAGAGACGAGGTGGGCAGGGTGGAGCGACTTCGACCTTAGACGAGGAGGCAGACTGCCGGTAGACAGACTGTCTCCGATCTACTCTTCGACTTTCCCCAACGGAGACTTCGCTCCTGCAGAATTTTACTCTCCGCGGAAGGAGAAACCTTCCCGGATACGTCGAAGAACCTGGAACAGGGAGCTTTTCACATAACAAGGTGAGTGTTCGACGGATAGTCTTATCGGTGCGATTGAAACGTTATAGTTGAAAGTGTAATGTCTCGAGGGGGAAGATGGTAATTGTGACGTTTATGGAGTTTTTTTTTTGGCTGACGATGTTCATGACGTATAGATTTTATCGGCCGGCTGGCTGACTGGTCTACGGGAGGGGTGGTCGTTACTAAGGGGTAGACTGCAGTGCCGGTATCTGGTGGGGTGGTCGGCTGACACTTATTCCAGTTTCGCGTATTCAGCTGTTCTCACCGGTACGCCATCGTATTTCGTCCCTCGATGTGATTGTCGGTCGACCGTGGATTATCGAGGTATATCGATAACGTGCTTATCGAAAGGTACCATCTTGTCGTTCTCGCCGATCTAAAGCTTTCGAGAAACTAGATCCTCTCGAGGTAATAATACCTCTATGGAAAGTGCAATTTGAATTGTGAAAAGTAATATATAGTATATCGGTTATAGTACTTGGTGCCCCGTTTTTCTAGTCAGCTAGTCAGAATTTGGATCAATGATCTAAGGCTGTGCGGAGTGGCATGGGTCCTGCGCATTGGCTAGTAGGATATAGCCCTAACACTTTTCAGGGAAAGGCTTGGTGTAAATCCTGCGCAATAGTCAGTGCCGTTAACGTACGTAGAAAATCACAGTGACATAGTTGCAATTGCACGAAAAGACTTCCTGTAAAATTCGGCGATTCGGTAAGATCGTATCTTTGAAAAGTTCCTTTGCTCGTACAAAGTCATTTGATTGTATAAGGCAATCGATAACGTTTCTTGCGTTAGTTCACAATTTCCCAGACTCTGCGGTCGTTTCACCTTCTACCGAAATGTGTACCTTTTAATAAGATTTCGAGTAAATCTCATCGACGTTTGGCTTAACCGTGCAGACGTTCGTTGAATTTCTTTTTAGATTTGTGCGTGCATTTATCGGGGTTATTAATTTGAAAATTATAAGGGTGAAGTGTTGAATACATATTAGGATGTATCAAATTTTATAGAAATTATAATTATTGTCTGGTTGTTAAATATTTTTAAGTTCAGGATTAACTTAATATGTCGAGGTCGTGTAATAGTGTATCGTGATAATAATTCATTATGGTAGAATTAATTTTATGTTTATAACAATGCGGTATTACGGATTATTGATTTATAACACGGCACAGTCGTTTTATATGCAACGTCTAACTTCAGGCACCGGTTCTTTAATTATACCGGCATAAGTGAGCCTAACCTGCAAGTAATTCTCGTAGGTACATGAGTTGAACAATGGCGTTTGACGTTACGCAAATCGAAATCATATTTTTCTTTCATGTGCATAGATGAGAAGTTTTTCTATGTATTCCTTTTTTTTTTTTAATTTATCCGGCTTCTTAAATTTTTGTCCAGTATTTTAATATGCACTTTTGTAGACCTCACCAAGTAAGCATAATTAGAGAATTTGATTGAAAAATTATCATACTTAGGGTAGTTTTTAATTGTCATAACGTTTATGTTAAGCTATATTTTCTCCATATTTTATTTGATAATTTTTTTAGATCTTCTCGAAACGTTTGACGACAGTTTGAAGCATTATTGCCGGTAGATACTTTTAAAGAGAAGAAACATTATTTCTCCTTTATTGTTGTATTTCGGCAACCGTTTTTGAATTCTACTGCAGATATTGGATAAAAAAACGCATTTTTTCCATTAACAGCATTGTCAATAATTTTGCGTTTATTCGAAAAATTTATTTTCAGTATATATGAAAGTAAAGTTTATAACATATGATATCATAATGTATCAGGTGTATCGAAAAGTAATCAAAATTTTTTTTTTTGGCGAAAAACATTTATTTATTAGAGAAATGTTAAATACTAATCAACAAAATAATTTCCATAATTTTCTAACACTTTTTGCCAGCGTAAAGGTAGTTTCTCGATTCCAGTTTTAAGAAAAGTCCTTCGATTTTTTGTTGAACAATATTTACAATTAGGTTTTCACTTCTTCAATATTGATTACTTTTAAGTACCCCCAATACATTGAAACGACAGAAATATGATATTAATTTGATCACTTTTGTCTCACTTTTGTCTGACTTTTGTAATTTTCTCACTTTTGAATCATTAATATTTTAAGTATGGCCAATATTTAATGAAATGCAAATTTCCGTATTATTATTATATACTATATTATTTTGATCTTCATGTATAATTTCTAATTATGGGATATTTCTATGATGATCAAATCAATACTGAAATTGATGCTTTCAAGTAGGATATTGTATTTGGAACAAGTGAAACGTCGAATAATAAATAATAGCAGATCACAAATAACTTGAATTACCGATATTGAAAGCTTCTCAATAGCGACTAAAAAAAATTAGTACTTATAGTGATTCGTACTACACTATAATGTAGAACAAATGACATTTTCCGACGGTGTGGCAGAACATAACGATACTTGCAAAGAATATTTAATTAGAAGAAAAAAATGTAAATGAGGGTTGTGTAATTACCATGCTATTATGGAAAGAGTACATCTGCGTATATTCAATAACTGTGAAATGAATGAGGCACGGTGGATACTTTCCTATATTTAGAATGTAGCCGTATAGACGTTTGTGAAACATGTAAAACTGGAAGAAATTAAAGAAGTAGAATGGCATAGAAAAATAGGGATGTTTGATATTGATTAAGCATTACAGAGAGACTACTACCATGTGCATTAAAAATGTAGTTCTTATTATACTGATTTCAGTAGTTTGTACGCAACTAAGGTAGACATTGCATCTTCACCTCGCTACAGTAGATTTTCTTATATCTTCTGTCTATAGATTTGCAGATTATTGATTGCACAATAATGAATGTCATTTAATGACACTGATGTGATTAATTTAATAAAGATAATAGAAATCAATTTCAATTATCATTCACGATTTATAAAATAAAGTTTAAAAATAACAATTCAAATTAAAATCACAATATATGGATATATCGAAAAAAAGGTGTCAGTATGATGCATTTATAATCAAATAATTCTTAAGAAAATATCAAATTTCTCATTAAAAATTCTTACTGACATAATCAAGTTAAATGACAGATGAAAAGTAGAATAATTTTCTAACGTGGATATGACATTTTACAAAGTGAATTAAATTTTTATCGTAATAACTTTTCTATAGTTTATTCGATTTAAATAATAGATTAATTAGCTTGAAAGTTTAAAGTCTAAGAATGTATAGATATTCGTTATCAGGATGTTAATGAACTGAACATTTGTATAAGTTGTTAAATGTATTTGTTCAATTATCATGCTGCTCAGTGGTTTTACTTATACAACATAATTTTTCATACTTGAAATGAGCAGTTTCATAATATTAATGATTAAAGACACTATTAAAAGTCAATTTAAGATGAGTAGTAAGATGAAAATTAGTGACGAAGGAATTAAATGCGTTTCAAGTACCACAGTAGCATATTAATACAGTTTCTTGCAGAAGTTAAGCATTGCGTGAATTAAAGTTAAAGACATCTGAAACAAGCATCGATTTATTCACTTTCCCCACGTAATCGTCTACTGTACAAAAGGGCAGACACAACGATCCATTGCACTATTAACTAATATCGCATACTGAAAGGAATAATATCGATATATCATTACGTACGTCTGACTTGTCGCATCCATGATAACTACTTAGTAGTTACAGTACAGACAATGACCAGACATTTTCGCATGCATTACCATACTTACTTTCTCGGTTATTATAACAGATATAGAAGAGTTTCAAGTAGTAGTTTCAGACAAAGAGTACTCCCACAAAGAATACTTGGTAGCTGCATTAAGCAGATCACAGTGAATATTTGTCTTCCTTGAGTTTTGATTGAATCAAATTTACATTTCCATTAACATAAGAAATCTTGTAGTTCTTTGCAAATTTATGTAGGAAGAGCTCTCAATAATTAACATTTTCGCTTTTATATTACGTGTCGTGTTTTAATGTACAGTATTTTCCACTGTTCTATTTGATTATTGTTATTAGCAAATTCGCAGGAGTGATAAGAAAGCAATGTCTCGAACTTTCAATCAGTGTGGACACGTCCATTTCTACTTTTGGTAAATTTTTTCAAAATTATTAGATAATACACCATAACTTTGGTGATTTGGCACCGATTTAAAACTTTGAGTCATAAATGAAACGATCATAGATGTTTTAAAGCCAAAAGCTACGCAGTACCTACAGGAAATTTTCGACAAGCAATAACTGATGGAATGGAAAGGTCAAAGTAGAGAATAGAATATTTTTTTGAGAAGATTAAAAGCTCTCATAGTGTTTTATTTTTTTTTTAAATTTGTTGATATTCACTTATTAATACAAACATGATGACGGTTTCTAGGATAATTTTGTGGTCAGATTTCGGTTTTGAGTTTGTTAAAATTAAACCTACGAGGGTTAAATCTATCATTCTTAAATACATTAAACAAGTAGTTTGAAACAAATGAGACAAAACAGCAAAGTAGACGATCAGTTGAATAATTCGTGTATCATACCATACACCATAAATATCTACTGTCTCGATTCTCCATTTTGAGAAATGATTATAAAAAACTCGAAACTCGTTAATTTGACGGCTTTTATAGATCGAGTGTTCACTAATCTGCAATTCAATAAATCGATGACAAAGTGAACGGAGAAATGTGGTACAATAATTTCGCTTTTGAATATATTAATACCATTCTAGATCTACGAGGTTTAAATCTTGCATTGTTAAATACATTAAACAAGTAGTTTGAAATAAATACGACAAAACGACAAAGTGGATGATCAGTTGAATAATTTATGTATCATAAGATACCCCTGAAATTTCTATTGCTCCGTTTCCCCATTTTGAGAAACGATTATAAAAAAGTCGCAACTCATCAATTTGACGATTTCTGTAGATTTAATGTTAAGTAATCTGCAATGCAATAAATCGATGGCAACAGGAGGAGAGGAATGTGGTGCAATGGTTTATCTATTTTTCCAGCAATGAGTACTACGGATCCTACCGGGGAGGGAGGAGGAGGGGGAGGAGAAACGGCTACAACACCATCAACAAATGTTGAACAAAATCCATCACCGGTTACACCGGTAACCGGTACTGCGATGACGGGCTCTCAACATCCACCACCGTCTCCCTTAAGTGGTTGTTACCTTCTCGTTGTGCTTCCAGAACCTCACACTGCACAACATAAAGATCTCATACTGAATCGCCTTGCGAAGGGTGAGTACACTTTATTTCAACACTGTAGGTATTATACCTTGGCGGACTGTTAAAAATTATGACAATAATTGTTCACTGAATAATTACGAAGTGTGCATATACTTAAAGAAGAGGCTGGCAATTTTCGAGATGTATAGTGCTTTTGATGTACCGATTATGTGCGTCATTATTTATATTTGTATCATTTTAAATTTATTATGATTAATTAATAGAAAAAGCTGTGATTTATTAATCAGTACAGGTTTTGTATTCTTACAATTAGAGTAATTTATACTTTTTTGTTATTGTCAACTGATGAAATTTGAATTGTCAGTTCAAACGGTGAAGGAGACGGGGGATATTTTGATATGTAGGTTTTTGGATTGATAATGTGATGATCTTTTGCTGTTATCAATACATATTGGGAGATATGATGTATAGTTCTGTTTTCTATGATGAAGACATTCTACGCGAAATGTAATCATTAATAGATGGAAATTAGTTTTTCATATGGATTGTAGACGACTCTGTGATTAAGCATAGAATTTTAAATATATAAAAATATTTCATTCCTCTTTTATTAGTACAAATAATAACTTATATTTATTACGTGACAATTTATAGTTGTAAATTCAGGAATATATCAGTTTATTGTACCAAAATAATGATATCAGTATTCTTCATTGTGAAATCCAAAACGAAAAAATTTAATTAATCATTAACTCAACGAATCGTCTCACCATGACTTCCAATATTAATATCAGAACTCCCAAGAAAACCAAAATGACTGCTCCTCCATCCTTCCTAAAAATTCTATAAGTCCCTCATTTTTCTATAAATATTTCGCGTCCGTCTTAAAAAAAAAAGAATATTGAATCAATCATATTGACCATAATTTAATTCCTTTATTTAAATATCATAGAATTATGATCAACAATCTTAGTAATAAAATCATCTAAAGTATACGAAGCGAATTTCGTTTGCGATTCGAAAAAAATCATTTCACACCGAGTTCAACATGCGAGTATACTTCGATTAGAGTGCAGAAACGGTTACAATAGTAATTGCAAGCAGATTCAACGAAAGTGCAGTTATGAAAATATCTCGTCACTACGTGTAACAAGCGATGCAACTTGACGTATCTCGGGATTAAGATTACACGCGTTTGTCACCACACTTCCGTATGCGTACCGAGTGGTAACGGTTTCTCTTCACTGTGCGTATTCCTTCCGACTTATCGGCCAAGCTTACCCGACAACTTTGTAGGTCCCCTGTTGCTAGGCGGTGTTTAAGCGGATGCCGCCGCCCGGGAAGGAAATCGAGTCGCACGCAGCTCGTTTATTCCTAATAGTTCACCATTAGTCGCTTGATACCACGCTTTAAAAAGCACTAATGTCTCTTTTTTATGTGCTTGTCCAGAGTCATATTGCACTTGGATCAAGACAATCGTACCGATGTTATATTTCGCTAAGAGAGTTCCCTTTTTTCGTCTCCGATCAATGCGTCAAATATATATTGTTATTAACCCCTTTCCGTACGATTTCTATTTTCACTGTGTGTTGAACAACTTAAAATCAATTCCAGAAATAGAAATTTCTCTCTGACTTGGAACATTTTGTATAGTATAGATAGTTATTATTTTTTTAATTTCAATTTAATAGTTATTGGAAAAGTTTAAAATTTCGATGGATTTCGCTTCCGAGTTGGATCGGCGCTCGAGTTTTTCAAACTGAGTCGAGGTTTGCTAAAGGGTTAATACTAATTATAAGAAACAAGATTAGGTTTTGTATTGGTAGAAAAGTCAGGAAAATTAATGAAATCTGTAAATTTTTTTTTTTTTTAATTTTGTCCAGTTAGATCGACTAAATTACACACTGTGCAACGGCGCACAGCGGTTTGGTCGAAATTCTGATCAACAACCCTAAAAATTCTTGTTGCGGTTCTCAAAATCTAAGAATTGCGTTTGATTCGTAACACATCAGGGCATTACTTTCCGCTAGTAATAATGTTTATTGCACAACATTATTATTATAAGTATAATTTAAAATTAAATTGATAGTATGAGAATAATGTTATTGAAAAGTTGTTACTGGGTTGTTTTCGTTGACGGAGTTACTTTTTAGATCTTGTTTGGAATTAAAAACAAATAGAAGGTTGTTTTATATTGATTTTTTGTACGCTGTTACGTATCATTCTATATTTAATATCAGATAGAGAATACAGTACATTTTTTTCAAGCTTAAATACTTAAACGTTTTCGGGTTGGCGAGCATTTTCAAAACTGTGTCAAATATATCGCTGCGTGACAGTGTTTATACGCATTTTGTTGCCTTCTTTGACACATCTGAACAGCACGATCGTAATGCACTGTATTGTACGCTAAAAACGGTTAAAATTAAACGAAGTACACTGTCTTCAATGAAGACTTTAGAATAAAAAATGTCCTGGTGGTGTGTCGGAAGGCCATCTCACATATAGGTATTCATATGGATATTTAAACATTAAGTAGATAATGCATTCCACGAAAAATAAAAGTTCTCACAAAAACCTTGATAGGACAATTTATATATGGATACTTAAATATTAACTGATGATAATATGCTCCACGAGAAATAGAAGTTATCGCAGAATTATTAATTGCTCTGATAGCATCTTTTTCTAATTGTGATTAAAATATTTGTACGATTTTGCGCTGTTAACGAATTGTTGACCGGTAATTTTATGTAGAAGATAACTTATGCCACCGGCTACTTTTTCCGTAATTAAGTATGACATTGAAAAAATCTAAATAAACTTCAGTATATTTTATTTATACATAATGAATTTCGATGAAACTTCCTACATATTTGCTTTATATCATAATTTATATATATTATATACTTTAATACAGTTAATATAAGGTACAACACGAGTTATCTCGTGACCGGTCAACAACGTTTGGGCATAGATACACGAGTTAACTCGTGAGTGGTTAACAATGTGTTAAAATACAGTGGTTTTAGGTATTCTTTGTTTTAATTAGCTGTCTGTTAAATCAATTATGATCCCTGGTCTTCCTTCGTCTCGGGGAACACTAGAAATCAAGGTGGAATTATTAAAAATTCCTTCCTTTGATCATTTTTTTATCGTTTTAGTCGTTCTGCTACTTTAGAATCGTGGAAACTAGGATTTTCAGTAAATTAATGCGACCACTGGGTGAACTGAAAGAAAATTTTTTTTCAAATATAATAATTAATACGACACGTAATTAACATAGCTTAGCACACTAATAAATTAGAAAAGAGAATTAACGCTTATTGTAAATTTCGATTCATTCATCATCAATTATATCTTAACATACTGTCTCAGCAGTGGCTATCAAAAATCGTTTCACACATTTAACATACACCATATGTGTTCGCACCAATGATGACAACTCTTTTTAAACTTCTACAACTCCGATATTTTTACCAATTTAAATTATGCATTTTGCAGACATGCTATTACATATGCATACTTTTAAAAAGACAGTAAAACAATCAATTTTATCACAACGTTCCACATTATGAATCCTCTCGGTCGTTGCCAAAAATGAAGACACATTGTTGTAATTGTATTGAATCATTGCTTTCTACACTGAAGATGACGATTAAGGGGTGATTAATAGGATCTAATATCTGATATCTGGTCACGGTAATAGTAATTACGAGAATATATCACCAGCCATTCGAATACAGTCAAAATTAGCAATTAACCAGTTAACTGCGGCGACTTCTTCTGAGAGTGCGCATCTACCTCTTTATTATACGTGAATCAGGAAGGACAAACGATGGCGAGTATACACGTCAATCACAGCTAACTGACTAAATAGCAAATGGTAATTAAATTTTCCACATAACGTATATAGTCGCCATGACACGAAATATATGTAATTTCTCCATGACGGATATAACCGTCAAACACACTTAACTGGTTAAGTAATATAAGTGCATTTGCAAATATTCGAGATAATGGGAGCAGTCATTAGGAAGATAGAATTCGTAAAATTAGTACAAGAACATTCACGCGTTTTCAGCTCTCTGTGTTTCATACGTGTTATTACGCGCCGGATGGCAAAATTCCAAGCTGAATACTGCTTTGTCAGTACAAATGTATTAAAATTAATATACCAATAGGACGATCCTGCGCGGGGGAGAAGAGAGGGAGATGGTGGGAAAGGGTGGAGACCGAAAGAGGGGAAGAGAGAGCGCGTGTCGGGCCATCGTTCGAGTTTTCCGCATTGCGCCAACGATAGAAGATCTTTAATCTAGTTTGCCGAACTTTAACTTTAGATCTATCTTGAATTTTTTAGTATGGCGTGAAATTTTCTGAAACAAGAATTTTTGGGATGATATTGCCAGCTATTGCTTTGAAGCAGATTGTTAATCTTATCGTATTAACAACACTTTCGTGATCGAACTTTATCATGTTGGCTCATTGATATCAATTTTGTCATCTTTTTTTAGCTGGGGGAAAATTCACGGTTCACGTAGATATTGAATGTTGTACGAAACATGTTTAATTTCATTTTTAAAAATATTGTAATGTGTATTGCCATTGGGTATTACCATTTGAGTTATGCTTGTAATATTACAAATCTCAATTTGTTTTTATTACGTTTAGAAATAAAAATTTAATTAGAAATGTTAGAAATAAATAGGGTGCTTTTTTCCACTTTTAGGGAACATTTGGTCTGCTTTCTACCATTTTGACGTTTGAGTTGTATCTCTGCCAAAAGTAAATATTAAATGTGCGAAAACTTATTTAGCAAATGTTTTGAACTTCCAAAACATTTAAAGTAAAGCATTCTATTTGAGAACAAAGATTTTAAATAAATTTTATCCTTTCAGAATATTCACTTGTATTTACTGATATTCTTCTTTTATTACATAAATTGTGCTTTTTATAAAATTTCATGGCATCACTTTTTATAAAATTACTGAATATAATTTATGCTTATGACATTTTTTTTACAATGTTCTACTAGAAAATGCAAGAGTTTTAGTATCTTTTAGAAACGCAGTTTAATACAAAAGAATAGTGATTGAATTTTTATAATGGTCGTCGTAGACGACGATTTGATGTCGCACCATCATTTTTGTGAAATTGAATCGATCTGTTTTATCAGATAAGGTCGTAAAAATATCATTTTAGTGCCAATACTTCATATATCTTTACTATCCGTGTCGTAAAAATATTTCAAATCTTCCTTTTCCCCTGTACAACTCTTTACTGCCTCAATTATTTGATTCCTTTGGAATAAAAAAAAATCGTCTAGATGAAATTAAATAGATAGCTTTTGGGTAGCAAAAATTACAAAAAATACACTTCAACGTATTATAAAACGGTGCAGTTACACTGTTTACCTGAAACGGATTCCATAACTACAATATTTCCTTCAACAAATTAACAGTCACCATTAACATCTTAAACGCCAACGCTATTTCGCTTGTTTCACCATTTTTACCGAAGCGAAATATTGTCATTACAATTATATCTTTAAAAAGCAGAAATCTTAAATAATTTTCAATGCCAATATCTAAATCTCGAATATATTAGAAAATTTGTAAATATTACAATTTTAAAGTTATAGGAAATTCAACTGCGTCGATCACCGATGACCCCTATGACTTTCAACGTGTTAACTAAACAGACTCTACTGACAGACCAAGTTACATTTATATAAAAAATATCGATTACCCGAACTCAACTCTTTGTTCTCAGCCAATAAAGGAAGATTAACTCATTCCGTTGATCCCCTTTTTTCTCAGACCTTGAAACGCATTCTAACACGGTTCTCGATGTTCGGTTTCGAGACATTCGTCGTTGAAACCGACAAGAAAATAGTAACTTAAGAATAAACCTCGACATGAACGAGCAAAGATCGCATCTACCATGTCGTTTCACGTAGACACGAAAAGCAATGGTATTTCTTCTTCTATCCAATCTCCGAGTAAATTTAGCGGTTAGAGAAGAGTTCGAAGGCTTCGTGACAATTTTTCTGCTCCATTTGCCGCAGAAGACATTGTCGGGTGGAAATGTTTCCCTCGACCGGTGCATACGTGCTTGCACTTGACTTGCATACCTCTATGCACTATTTGGGACTTGAAAGCGGTGCATTGCCCCTAACGTATTTCGATCGTGGAGAGATGCCTCCTTTAACCCCTTTTGCGGTGGTATTTGTAGAACTTTGTTATAAAATAGCCAGCTTCTGATCTATATTACCACAATTACCTTTGTTCGTAGGGTTCTCGGGTAATCTTATGCTTCACCCTTTCAAATCTACCAGAAACCGTATACGTAGTATTTTATAATAATTTATTGTTTAACGAGGGCTGTGTACGATGTTGAAAATTTTGAATTAAAGTGTATTTATGGCTTGTATTGATTTTATCGGTTTAACATTACGTATTACTCAGGGTTATACGGTGATACGTGGATCTATGTCTTTGTGAGGTGTTGTACGATCGAAGTACGTGAGCTGTTTGTGAAAATAATTGATTATGTATTAGAAGTCGGACAAATTTGGTAGGGAGTTTGACGTTAGCGATGAGTAATCAGTATTGTGTTTTTCTTTGCTCTTTTTAAAGTTAGTATAGGAGTTATTTGGTCGTAGAGTAGTTTCAATTTACCATAAAGATATTAATTGCGAACAATAAGTTGCACGCTGGAGGTGAGTATATTAGAAAGACGTTATACAGAATTTTTCATTTTATAAAGTTTATTTGTTGCAAGGGAAAAATATTTTTTGTGTAGAACTTCTAACTTGTCGAATTAAAATATATGTCTCTATAAGGTAGTTTGTTGTAACTCGGTTGTGAATAAATCATGGTAATTTCAAGCGGAATCAACAATTTTTATTTGTTGAATTACGTAGTATCTTTTATGATTATACGTAGCGGGATGAAAGGAAGAGGTACTTGCTTTGCAAGCAATAACATGAAAGGAGGAATTTGAACGTTCTGTTTTACTTACTGAAATAAACTCAATTCGTGGAACATAGAGGTCCCGGAATTATTTGTCATTAATTTTTTCACATTTTATGTGCATAAGCAATATTTATTTTTCACGGCTAAAATTAACGATAAATAGAGCTTCAATCAACATTTTTATACTTTGACAAAGACGATTCATTGTAAGATGTTATCACTCTCGTGATGTAAATTTTTATTATTGTCTTTGTAAATGCCAAATCGATGCATTCTGAATATTATTCAATGCAAGATACCATTTACCAATATCGTAGAACAGTGCAAATGAAACAGAGAACCGATTATTCCAGTCTGACATAACACGTACAGTATTTTTACAATCTTATTCTTAACACTACATTTACGGATGTTGATATACCTATTTTTTTGAAGTGAGCCCATTTAACTCGTACAAGAAAATTGAAATTTTTTGCAAAAAGAACAAATAGTTCCAAATCAATTGAAATGCAAGATTTATTATTAAAAAATTAACCAACCAATATATTATATATGTAGTAATCAAATTTTGAATGAGCCAAATTGGCTCCGTAAATCTACTGTTAATATCTATAATAACAACTTATTCATTTTGTTAACGCCAAGTCCTTTTAATCTCCATTATAAAAAGTAATATTAAATAAAATTTTAAAAATCAATTTGTCCTATATAAAGGATTCAATATTTGAATCTGTTCAATATTTGAATTCAATATTTGTGTCTGAACACTAGAACCATCGACTTCATCTACTGTGTAACTGAAATCTTCTATGTTTCAATATATGAAATAAGTACTTTAGAAAAAGAAGCATCGGGAGGTGGAAAAGATGATCGTTTTCTTAACTGTTAAGTCACACGTTGATCGCCATGGGGTTCATCGGTGACCGGCGCTATTGAATTCAATAAAATTTCATATGACTTTGAAATTGCAATACTTACAAATATTCTTACACATACGGTATTGAAATACTGGCGTTTAAAAAACAAAATCTTGCTAAATACATATCTATTTGTATCTTTAGTCTTTCTGCTTTACAAAGATGGGATTTTAAGTGGAAAAGTATCACTTCAATAGAAATGATCAAAAGAGCGAACTATCAATGGCGTTCAACGTGTTAACTTGAGTTTAATAAAATAGTGGCAAAATATTTCATCTACAGTCATGCTACAAAAACAGAGAATTTTTGTAAAAAAAATTGGATATCATTCATTTTGACTGGCTTGGTATAGTCCGACAACTCAAAGATGGCTGCGCAAAAGAATTCATGCTTGATTCATGTCGGTGCTAACCATATTACATTTATCCAGTAAAAACGGTCACGACTACTCAGAATGTTCACTTTCGAAGGCTGAGTTTGGAAATTCCAAAATCAAAAATGCACGAATAGCTGTTTGCGAACGACAGATTTCTGTGTTCCCTAGCCATCTTTTAGTTGTCACACTATAGTCCTAGTATTAAAGATATCGTCATAATTCCTACTATTAATTACCACACAAATTCCTACCAAATAAATCGTTCAAACCTACATCTTAAACGGTACAATTTCAGTAATGGTCTATTATTCTTTTTTTCGTCAGGCACTCACGAATTGGTGCAATCTTTCAGGAAAACAACCATAAAAATCGTAACAAATACTGATATCTTGATCCAATGAAGACATTCGTACAATTCGTGCAGAGTTGCGTACAATTTATGTATCTGCGCTCACGCACTCGTTTTCTACCCGGCAGACAGAGGGTTACAGGCCTTAAATGCCTGTTTATATTTATAGAGCTCGAACGTGCGCTTCGAGGAATCTCTCCCTTTTACCGTCCCTCTGACGATATATACACCCGATGTCGCGCCCCTCGCTGTCCCTTCTTGGCTTTGTTCCGACAGAAATTCCTCCTATGCGCAAATCAAAAGAGGAAGGGACGCAGGCGAATACAGTTTCTTATCATCATGACTCGATCTAGATAGAAACGTTGATCCTCGATATATGAAAGGACACGTATTATTTCGCGAAAGAAGTTACTTCTCGATCGGTGTTGCAAGAAACTGAGGAATCGGTATTATTAGGTTGGTGCTAGGGATTGCAATATCGGACCAAAAGTTCAATACCGGTATTCGGTACTTTTTAGATCTTAATACCGGAATACTGGTTCTAATACCGGTAGTAGGAATTTTAGAAAAAGAAACAAAACACAGGTGTTTTTTTGTTTTATTTGCCAGTTTTATTATAGAGAGTAAATATCACAAAAAATCATTTGAAACTTATAAAATATAACAGTATATAAAGAATCACAAAAAAGTAAAGGAACAAGGAACATCTTATGTATTTAAATCACAAAAAAATGTAAATATCACTATTCAGTCTGTGGTACCATTACAAATTTTTGTAATCTTAAAGATCTTAAAAAACATAATGCATCAATTGTACTGTCATTAAGCCTGGAACGTAATTTTGTGCAAAAATTACTAGCTGTCGAAAACGTTCTTTCAGCATCTACGCTAGTTGGTGGTACTGTTAGCAATGCGCGATATACTTTTTCGAAGTATTTACCTCTACATATATCCCTCATCTTCAAATATGTAAATCGATTTCTCGTCGGATGGTGTTGGATATAACTGATTTCTGTATTATATTTTAGTTTGCTGAAATTTTTTTAGTTATCGCTAATTCTAATTTTTGTTCAAGATACAATTCCTTTTTACTATCGACATTAGTGTCATCATCATCTTCGATAACTGTACCGAATTCTTCTGAATGTCGATAGGTTTGTGGGTAAAAAATTTTAAGAAAATTTACTATAAACTTGATCAAACTTTACGATTTAAAAGATTTCTAGCAAATACCGAAAAAACGGTATTTAAACTTGTGAATACCGGTATTACAAAATTGTACAAATGGCTCAAAATATCGGTATTCGGTATCCCGGAACGTATCTGAACAGATAGGTCAGGTTGGTGTCGATTTTGCTAGGCCCCGATGCATATATTTGAAATCAATTGATTTGTCCTCAAGTATTTGAAAAATTTTGGCCTTCGTTAAACCTAGATCTACGGCCGTCAAATTGTCGAGTTCTTAGTTTTTCTTTTTTTATAAATATTTCTCAAATTTACAGAGAAATAGTACAGTAAATGTTCCAAATGCATTTTGCAATACAGAAATTACTAATTGTCTTCTTTGTAGGCTCATCCTTCTTTTTCAATGTGGTTATCTAATATATTATATTTAAATATAAGAGATTCAAAGTTTGTCAATGTGTTAACGTATTTATATAATTCCATTTAGGCGATGTATTGATTATTATGATTTCTCCTTGTTTTTCTTTTTTCCCCTTTCTGTTTATTTGGGTTCTTATTGAAATCAGAAGAGACTCTGACAATTATTGTTCACCTACTGCGACGTATTTAAGGATGTTTCTGTGATATTACATGTCTTCCATGTTACGGCCTTTTTCACTTCTCCGTGTGGCATGCACTTGCAATTGCATCAGGTGTTACTTGAATGTGTTTGATGTGACAGCAATAACTGAGATTATGAAACGATATTATACATCGTTTTCTCATTCTATGTGTACTACTAACGGTATGCATTTTTTAACTTTATCTCTGTTTTTGCGTTCTACGTTTGTATCGTTTGGTATTGCGATGTCGATGAGATACATGACTCTTTTACTATTTGTTAAACTGATGTCTGATTAATTTAATTTCTATATTGCTTCTTTTCCATAAGGATGGTTGGGCTGCATTTGATGGGAATCGTATTTTCTTCTAGATTGCACTATCTACTTATTGTTATTTGTATCACTTCGGTCGCTGTCTTATGTTTGTCCGTGGATTCTATGTTGGATAGTAGTTTACATTGTTCTGTTATGTGATCTATTGTTTCGTCTCCGTTTATATCTGCAACTGTGAATACGAGTGTCCTTTAATATGTATTTTAAGGAATTTCCAGAGGAAATTACTTGGTTTCGTATTAACAGCAGCTCAATTATTCAGTCTAGTATTGTTATTGTAAATAAAATCCTTGTGTTTCTGGAAACACATTCCTCTTTTAACGGTGTTACTTTGAAGTTCGAATTTCGCGTTATTCTGTATCTGCTCGCTTGTGTCGTAGTAATAAGTCAGAATAAATATAAATTTTATGAAAACTCTGCTTTACGTGATAACAAAGTATGTACTGAAGATTATTTCAAAATTTCTGAGCCGTTAGACAACTAGATCTTAAGATATCGTGGTGGCCGAAAGAATCCATTCACTTTGCAATTCGTCATCTGACAAGAATGAGAACTTCCCTTGAGAGACGTTTATAACTTCATTATTTTTGAGAATCTAGATCCTTTGAAAAAAATTGATTTTTTAAAAGTATAGAACAGAATACACTGTTAAATTTTGATACAAGGTAATAATCACTCATTTAAAAATAATCGCATTAGTTATAGCTTAATAGCGAAGCGGTATACCGTATATAATTTAGGGGGTGTTTTCCAATCGATACGCTTCTGTTATTCAGAGCCCCCCTCACAAAAAGAGGGGTAAAGAAATTCGGAGAAAAATGACTAATATTCAGTTCGTCATCACGCACCTGAATTTCTTTTCACGTAGCGTGACAATAATTTCTATTCTCCCGATAAGGTATATTGAATTGTACGTTCTATGGGGTTTATATTGTTCGAGACGACCGCGCACGCAAAATCGTTCTAATATGAAGAATAATAAATAAAGGGTTACACTTTAATATAAAAAATAAGAAAGTTTTATTTAAAACTCACTTCCGTCGACCGGGACTATCGACCGTAGAATTCTCATTTATTCATTTATAAACAATTGACATGTCCCGTAACGCAGTATCATTTATTCTACTGAGTGTTGTGTAACAATATTGTAAGATATTTCTCCTTCTCTCTTAAATTCTATATTATAGAATATATTATATTATATATTTATTTATATATAATATATTTTCTTCTCTTAAATTCTATACCTCTTAAACTAATGATATCGTAGTCTAAACATAAAACTATAAAATAAACAAACTCCCTAATCATCAAAAGCTTTAAATACTCCAACTCGCACTCTCTTAAATTTTCTCTGTTCTCAAAGTTTTCTTCTCCACTGCTCTCAACTCAACTCTATGTCTACACACTCTCCCCCCAAAATTCAAGCTCACACTCACCCTCCGTGCTCTTTCTCACAGCATGCATTTTCTATTGCACTCACTCATTTTCTCCTTATCCACAGACTAAAGTTTCACGCTAGCTCTGGCATTTGTCGCTTTCCAAATCCTCTATTTTAAACATCCACTCTCACTTACAGTAACTACATCCACAATTGTTTTCTATTTCTAAGAATTTCCGACACCGCAATATTATACTTAAATTGTTATACGCGAAGAAAATATTACAAAAGTAAAGTACCACTGAATATGTTATATAACTACTTGTACTTCTAACGTTTCTATTCCATAAAGCTAGATTTTTGACAAAAAAAGTTGCGCCACCGTAAAAATGATGAAACTAGAAAGATACGACTTATTTACATGAAACATATTAATTCACCCCTCATTTCTTTTCTCTTGCATTCACTTATTTCTATAATTATTATGTCTGGTGTTTTCAGAATTCTGTATACCAATTGCCACATATAAACATTTTGTGTATGCATATAAACAACTGAGGATATTTGCACACATTGATTACATTGACCGTACGTGATTCTTACGTATGGGTGCACATTTGTATGCATAATGGCTCCGGTGGAGATCTGGATTATCGAATTTTCGAAATACCAATAGGTCAAAGCATGCCTGTTCACCACGAATCATTGTGCCGAAAACAATGCCGCAATAATATATGCGTTCACGTGAATATAACGAAGCTTGTATTACATGTCGCATCTTTTACTGAAAGTGCTTTATAATACACGTATGTATCGTAACTTGAATTCTATCGAAGACTATGTAAACAGAGTGTATTCATTTTATTTCCTGGCGTTTTCTACATCAATAGCTTCATGTGAATTCCGATTCACTGGAGGTTGTGATATACACGGTTTTCTTTTCCTATCAAGCAAGGAAGTCTTAATTCATGGACAGCATAGAAGAAAAAGGTTTCATAATATGCGTTCTGTCAAATAAATACTGGGAGTTGAATAAAACAAGAAAATATTGGATCAATCGTTGACATTTATTTTATAGCATTCATTGTCAGAATGAATAAAATTCCTTAAGTAGCGATGTGTTGTAAAACGATATTACTGTTTAATAAATCTAAATTGCTATACTGAATTTTAATCCTTTGCGAGTGGAAGTATTTTTGAGTATTGAGAGATCATTACTTATTTGCATAATTCTCTTTCAACGATTATATTTGAATTTTTCAACTTTAATTGTGTGTACATACTACAATAAACTATAATTAAATTTTTTCTCCGACTATATGTATGCGTCGGCAGTCCTCAAAGGGTTAATTATTACCGTCAAGTACGCGTTATTTTCGGTAACTAAATGGTTTCATTCTAAAAAGATTAGTTCAATGAAAGGGGTCATTAGAAATAATTAGATGTAGTGTATTTCATCCAATAGATTTCAATAACAGGTGATTTTTCTTAGCAGTTAAAATATTGTAGTTATTATATTATAAAGTGCTATAGTATATCTTGCAATCAAAAATACATTCTTGACGATACATACAAGATTTTCGAATAAAAAGCTGCTTATTGTAAAATACCTTATACTATGCAAATGTGAAATCATTTTTCTGAACTCTTTATCCTATGTTATCAAACAGAACTTTAAATAATCTTCATGCGACAGTCATAATCAATTGCTAAAAAAAAATGATGCACAATTCGAATCGGTTAATTTCATTGAAGATGAATGATTTGCGAAAAATGTACATTTGATAACGTTAATAGACATTTCAGAACATTATGTATTTATACATTGACATGATTCTTCTGCATTTTCAAAAACCGTCGTTACCTGGATTGAAAACAGACATTGATCTACGAATCAACACAATGAATGGAATGAGTAGAAAAAAGGATTTTTTTTTAAATATTTTTTTTCCATACACGTAATTCAATAAACTTGTTGTCTTTAGAACTTACCCAGACCGACGTGTTCACGTGACAGATTGTCAATACTTGCTTTTTATACATTCCAATTTATTTTTAGATACGACTTACTTCCGGAGTTAACGTACTGTTAGATGGATCGATGTTATGTCTATCGCGTTATGAACGTGTTCAGTCGTACGTGTTAATTAGTACTTTGAAGCAGAATTTATTCCGAGTATGCTATTATTCAGATCTGAGGAAGTTAGGCCAGGATGAAACGCAAGATTTGCATAGCTGAGAAATCGTTCATGCGTTTCTCGGTTAAATACCGTACGTATTCCTGTAGATGGTTTTTTATCGTGTAATTCACAATGCTAGAAAGTGGTTGGAATTTTTTTAATTAGCCATCCATTGTAAGAGGTCCTAAGGACGAAAATAATGAGAACTTGGAAATTAACGGTGTGACCCGAACGTTTTTAAATTTTTACCCTGAAAACTAATTACTTCAACAATTCAACAGGCATTTTTAATTATTATTTAATCGCAGGAAAACGTATTATATGAGCCTCAAAGAAGGGTTGATAGTAGACGTAGTAGAATTATCTAGTTAATTTTTTAACTAGGTATTCTAATTAACTAATCCATTCGACTGTTTTATAATACATTTGTGCGCATGTTATTATTTTTTTTGTAATGTTCTCTGTTAAAATGGTGATATATTAGGGATTTTTTCAAGTGAAAAGTATTAGTTGAAAATTACATTAAAAGTTAGGAAAATGACTGATTTCACTGGTATTGGAGTTCAATGAGTTTTCAGATCTATGTAATTTTACGCATCCTGGAAATATTTAATGAATTTATCGATGTAACATTAATTGCCTTATCATGGCCAACAATTAGTAAATGCGTATAATTGTTTTACGTTGACGTAGGGTAATTAGACGACAATTTGTACCGTGTAGAGCTGCTTGAATTAGTTTGCATCGCAGACTGCTGGAGATGCACGTTTTATGATTACGATATCTCTTGTCAGTGACATGCAACTTCAGGAAATTATAGTAATTACTTAAACAACATTTTTATATTTATCCTGGTACTGTCTGGTGCATTGCACTCGAGATATAAATAGTACAGATGTAAATATAACGGCAAGTACTGATTTTGTGTGTTCAAGTAATGGTATAAATTCACTTAGTGCAATTAAAAAGATCGGGGGTTCTTGCTGTGTTTGCAAACTCATCAAGACTCCGCGATGTCGAAATGAGAAATCAAAATGTTGCCTTTCCTAGTATTTCTAGTGTTTAACGATAGATGTACCAAAATGTTCAAAATGACTCCAGTTTTTTGAAAATATTCGTGAAATTTAGAACGCTGTTTTTTGTTTAATTTTTTACAACTATCTTAAAAATAGTAAAGTATTGAACTGATCAAGTTTTCGCCCCCACATTTAGTCTATTCGAACTGATTTATTTAACAATCTTAAATGTAATCGTCGGTAGATCTAATATTGAAGTTCCCTTCTTTTAAAATTATTTTGATTAATTTTTTTGATATTTCCATTCTTCAGTCGAGGAATCAGATTACGAAGATAGCAAAAGTACACAATTATGTATTATAGGTATATTTGAGATCTATAATTGAATTTATCTGTAATTAAACTTGAATAAATTTAAGTTTGAAGAGTTAGTACCTTTTTCGAAAAAAATAGGAAGAGTAAATATGTATCTTTGTTTAAACAAGTAAGACATAGTCATATTTAATTGAATAACTTCATTGAATTTAATGTAACAATATATATTTATATATTCGGATTTTTCTACTACCAACTGGAGTTGCATCATCTTAATAATAAATTATACATTTTGCAAAATCATACCTATCTACTATAAATTATATCTACGTTTACTTCTAACACATTCAAACTATAAAGTCCCACGAAATTAATTTACAAGTTTCAACTACTCCTATGTTACCGCAGTATAATTACTAATTTAACTCGATGATCTTGTTTCCATCGATTCTCACATCATGAGAATTTCTACCAACATAATTAAAACGAACTCTTGCATAACTTCCTCTTTCCCTCGATTCACCACCATACATCTTCATTCTGCTCGAAAACATCATTACCTCATCAAATGCACTTTGCAATACCGCCTTATTTCTTTGAATCTTCACCAAATGTCTGGAAACTGCCAGTACCAAGTATTCGAAAGTAGAAACACGTTGTCTCGTCAGCTTTATTACGCCCTTATTCTCGTTGGCTGAAGTATCGAGTTGGAGCTTTCTCGAGTACAATATACCTTCTCCGCATTCTCCAGAATTTCATCGACTAGCAAGAACTTCCTTTGGATGATCAGGGGGATGCCAGAAGAGTAAGGGGGTGAAGGAAGTACGCGCAGAGCCTCCTCAAGGGGTGGGAGTACAAGAAAGTACGTCAGGGTAGAAATTGTAGAAGGGGATACCAAGAAAGTAAGAGAAAGAGATAACTTCCAACGATACAAGAGAAAAGGTAGATTCAAGAAGGGAAAAAAGACAGAGTACCAAGAATAAGAAAATAGGATAGAAAATGGAAGAGGAAGGAAAGAGTGGATAAAAGAAAAGAAATGGGAACAGTAGACAAAGAGATGTGAAGGTTGAGGAAGAAAAGAAATAGGAACGGATAGAGAGAGAAGAAACAGAGGGTGAAATAGGGAGAGGAATATAATTGTAAGAGAGGGAGAGCGAGTGTTGCTGTAGGTTGATGCGGCATGCGCACGTTGGTACCTGCCTACGGCCACATCCCCGCAGTCCCAGAACTCCGATCAATAATCCATCCACTCGCCTCGTAGCGAAAACTGTCGCTAAGCCGAAATGACGATGTTGTTTCGTCACTCTATCATATGGCTTGCTTAAAAAAGGGGTGCATACGTGCAAGGAAGAAAGAGGTGAGAAACAGAGAAAAGGGGCGTACATGGAAAGTAACGTTTGGAAGAGAAACATTAAGGGAGGGATGAATGAGAAGAGGAGATATAAAATGTGCAAAAGTGATTAGAAGCTTTTCTCCAGTGTGAGAATTACGAATGAAAGAGGGAAAAAGAGAGAAAAAACATGTGTGACGGTTGTAAGAGGGTTGAAGATATGTATAGGAGATTGAAAGGAGTAGAAAGAGGAGAGGTGAACATGATGTTTAATTCACTTTAAGGGAAACTATATACCTATCTTTCGCAGCTAATTAAATTGGTTTCCATTCTGTAATTATATTGCTGTTTCTAATAGCCAATAGAGGAAAGTTGGAGATGGAGATGGTTCAATATAGGATGTACAAAGTTTCTTTTTAAATCATTGTAGATTTGTTAAAAAGTTATTGTATTGGTAAGGTTGGTAATTGTCGTTGTATACTTGTTCATTGTGCTGTGCGTGACATGTGCACGTTAAATATGCTTTTAAGACTTAAGTATGGTCGTGAGGATGAGAGCAGAACAGCAGGGGGGAGGGAGCCATATGAGCGAGAATGGAGCCAGTGTGCCTAGGGAGTACGACTGACAAGGTCATTGTTCACGGATCACTGGATAATCATGCTGACGTCCCTGATTTCGTGTTTCCGTCATTTAGGGCGAATGCTAATACATATTTGCAGTCATGTGGACATCTTTGATAGTCGACACGCCCTTTTTAAAGTGGATGTATCAGTTGCTTACAAAGGCAGTATTTTTAAAAAATTTAAATAAATTCAGATGCCTAGAAATGCTGGAACGAATAAAGCTTTGACACCGATTTGCTAAGGGTTATTGAAAATATATAGCGGAAGTGGAAATTGTAGATACTTATTATAATAATGAGCTCCAACAAATCAAAGTTTTAAAGCTGGCAATTAATATTACATTATGGTTTATAAATCTGCAATTGTGCTGTCCATTTAAAGCACGGTTCAACAATTTATTTTTAAAAACATCAAAAGTATAATAATCAATGATTAACGACTCAAGTTGAAATAAAATAAAGAAGCTAAAGATTTAAAGTCGAAGATAAAAAATAAAGAAGTTAAAGATTTAAAGTCAAAGATAAAAAATAAATAGTCAAATCATCATATCAGATATAATAATCAGATAGAAATATCAGATCAAGTTGAAATAAAATAAAGAAGCTAAAGATTTAAAGTCGAAGATAAAAAATAAATAGTCAAAGGTTTAATTTATTGACGTTAAAAAAACTCCTTTTAAATATTTCCGTATAAATACTTTATGAAAATTAGTTTTAAAGAGCACTTTTAACAATTGAAAGATAAACGTTGGATAGAAATCATTCATATCTTGTAATATTCACGTTTAAAACATTGCATACGATATTTATATTATTTAAT
Organism: Cerceris rybyensis; assembly: GCA_910591515.1. Lineage (NCBI taxonomy): Eukaryota > Metazoa > Arthropoda > Insecta > Hymenoptera > Crabronidae > Cerceris > Cerceris rybyensis. Next base: position 15,667,208 of record OU342795.1, read on the forward strand.
CTTTTTTAAATATTGCATCTTTTCAGTTTTATAAACATCAGCATCGTTGAAATAACGGTATGATAAATGTAAGTGTTAACACGTCATAGCGGCAATAATATTTTTTACAAAAGTCTAGGTCTACATTTTTAAGGAAAGAAAGTAGCGAAACTTTACTCCCTTTTGTAAAGATTTAATCAGCCGTCGTGTTACTTCAAGTGCTCTGCACGTAACTATCCAGCACACTGTCATTATTTCTTTGTTTTGCTTCGTTCTTTTCTTGATTATATCTTGAGAGGATTAATGAAATATAAAAATGTTGTGCAAGGTGTAACATGATATTTTACGAGCGCATTCCATATCAGTAAGATCGGTTTTACGGTGTCTCTTTTTTTTACCATGTTGCACGAATAGATTTGCAATACATTTCTCTTTTCAAAAAATTCTCCGAAGTTAGTCATTAAACCCTTAGCCCTCAATAACGTGTGACACTCGTGGTGGGGGAAACGGAATAGGAAATTTTGAAGTCTTTCAAAAACTATTAAATTGAAAATATCAGCCGTTTGCGAAACGGTCTCATTATTTTTATACTGTTAATATCAGAAATCAGTGAGAACTTTTGATTTCTCGAATTAATTTTGAATCATTATACGCCCAGTCAGAAATGAAATCATAGGCCAAGGGGTTAATATGTAGCACAATTATACCTGCTAGTAATTATCCATAAATAAATATTTGCACGTTTGGTTGTACATAATTTTTAAATTAAATAATAAATAAATTTCATCACGAAATTATCTAGTTTCGGTCAATTCCAAGTCAATTTCGAGAAACAGTATATTGACTTATACAACATCTTTGAAATTTTCATCACGATTCCTTTAAAAAGTGATTGATAAATTAGTACATGGGATAACTTACAAATTCATTAACGCTAGAACTACCGAAGTTAAATTTATTATATTTCAGTATGTAAAATAGGTACTTTGGAGAAAGAGGAATCAAGGGGTGGAAAAAATAATCTATGATTTATAAGTTTACGGCAAAATATTTTCTCTATAGCTCTCCTTATAAACTGGGAGAATTTTTCGAAAAAATTGAGTGCAAGTCATTTTGACTTGCTCAGTAGTTCTAGGGTTAATGTTACGACTACCTACACATATAGGTTAGTGCTTAATCCGAATAAACAACAAGTTTATAATGAAAAATTTCTGACACCACCCTGTATACGTGTATATCTGAAACCGACCCCTCTATATTCGATATAGGTATAAAGCAGTCAATTAGCAATACACCATCTGTTCTTAATACAAACACGCAACCGATCGTGAGCGATTCAATTACTACTCCTGCGGAAAATCGTTTTAGTAATGACGGGAAAGTATAACAGTTATTAGAATTTTTAAAGACACTAAATTACATCAAAGTGTGTATTGTAATATTAAATCTATAAAACAGCAAATACTTTAAATAGTGAAGTGACATTTTTTGGTATCTCTTACCACAAGCAAATATGAAGTAAAATATTAAATAACTAAAGCATATCGGTTATTGAATTACTAAATTAGTTAACCCATTTGCATCATATGGCAAATTCAAAAATATATCTATACTGTCAAATTTCTTAATATTAAGTCTAAGTCTAACTGTATTTCAAGAAGTGATATTGTGCTTCAATCGACGAGTGTTGCACAAATAATTTAAACTGTTCATATGTTGCTATTCACTCACAATGTGAATGCATAAATGCGTTGCGATGATAGTGACCAGAAAAAGTGCACGCATATATGCGCTCATGATGCAAATGGGTTAACTGATAATTTTTCTCGCTTCATCATTCCTCTATTTCCAAAGTTCTTATTTAATATATATAAATATAATGGATGTATCATTATTACATATCTGTACCAGAGTTATAAAATATTTTTACCTTAGATTTAGGAATAGATTTAGGTTTCGAAGGAGTACTTAACACATATTGTTCTTTATCGGTCTCTTTCTGTATTAAGGTGGTGAAATGACTCCCTTTACAATAAAATCTATCTATGTAATTTTTTGGGGGCTACAAAGATGTCAATGATCTGTGTTTAGTGTCAGGTTGTTTGAAGGGCTCTCCTGGGTGGAAGAACATAAACCCTAGCACTTTTCTTCCTAGTTCAGTGACTCAGACCTCCATTTTTCAATTTCATGTAACACTAACAAAAATAGCTTATGTGTTTCATTCTAAAAGGTCGGAGAGCTGTCAATGTTTCCTGTCAGACATTTTACCTACGTAACAAGGCAAATGCCAATAAAGCCAATAAAAAGAAATTTGCCACCCTTTGGCAATTTTAGATCGTTTTTTTTTTCATAAACCTCCATCGATTCAAGGGTGTAGAACAACCTCAGAAGACCATGACAACTACTTTTGAAACACCCTGTACAGAGCGGCATGTTTGGTAGCTTGTGATAAGCTAATATTTTCGTGCACGCACTATTTCCCATACTGATTCATATGGGTTAATGTTTCGTTTCTCGTTCAAGTGAAATTTATATTAAAGAACAGTACGAAACAATTGAATTTGAACAATATCTTAATAAAATTTAATTAGTATTTTAATTACGGACGTACGTTGTGAAGGAACACAAATTTCGGGGTCGATCAAAGGAACATTAGTAATGTTAAAATAGTGATAATTTGATTAATATTTAAATTTTAATTATTAAAAGAAACACTAGTAATGTTATAATAACGATAATTTAATTAACCAGTTAACTGTATTTGACGTGTATACTCGTCATGCATAAAAGCTATCACTGGTTACTTAAATTGTAATTTAGACGAAAACTAAAATATATTCGTAAATTTCAAGATGTTTGGAATATTTTGAGGCTATGCCGAAATAAAACGAATAACTAAATGGTATAAATAATTTGAGATAGATTTATGCTCATCTTTAGATTTTGGTGACCCAAAATTCAAAAGAATTTTCGCCACAGTTAGCTGGTTAATATTTCAATTTTAATTATCACTGTTATAACATTACTAGTGTTCCTTTTATCGACTCCGAAAATTTGTGTTCCTTTACAACGTACGTCCGTTGTTTCCGTGCCCAAGGTATTTCGTATGCTGTAAATACAATACGAACGTGCTAACCGGTAGGTTTTGTGTGACTCATAGAGCACCTACACCAGGGAGGTTTGGTCGAGCGGAAAGAAGGCGAGACGTGAATTCATTCATGCGTTTATTTTAAGCTACGTGCACTTCTGCATCACTTCTGACGATTGTACTTCTTTCTGCTCCCAAAGTATCCATAAATCCGTTCGTAAAAAAAAGAAAACGAGTAAGCTGAACATTTCTTTATGTGCACTCTCTACTTTTGGCAAGAGATTTTACCTTCGTATTATGTTCAACAATTTTATGAATTGAAACATTTACTAGCGAATAACATCATAATTACATTAAAAAAGATTTAAAGAAATGATGCAGTTATAAAGTGCGTTCGTTTTTGTTAGTCTAGGGTATTTTTCAAACTACACCATTAAGGGATTAAGAACAGTTCCTAATTAGTAAATAGTTGCATTTTGCATTATAATTTTTTTGCGTTTATTGAGAAAAATTATTGTAAGTTATATAACGTCAGATCCGACTATGTAAGGTTGACTTATACCCCGTGACACAACTATATGTGAATGTCAGCGTGTCACATATAGACAGGAAAGTAGGGACGCGTCATTGACGCCATTACAGTTAAAAGACTTTTTAAAGTGTCATAGAGGAGACATGATAGTTTTACTTTACAAAACACTAATTTAATATTATATGAGACAGCAAAAACAATTATTCTCTGCAATATTTTTTGCAGATGGCGCAATAATACATTTTAAATTGCACGCGAAAAATTCGTTAAAGCATTTTCAATCGTATTTGAAGATTTCGTGAGCGAAATGTAGAAATTTATGAGTGACAATTTGAATTGAAATGTATCATTGTAAGACGTGAATCATATAATACTTAAAACTCCGGTTAAAATTATATTTCATTGATGATTCAGTTTGAAATGTATAATTAAGATGTTCAATGTCATTTAAAAAATCTACATTGTTATAATAGATTTACTTGACAATTATATTCTTCTTTTGGTCCATGATACAATTACTTTATTTAAAAAATGAAAGGCATGAAATTATAGCCACAGGCGGATCAAGGGAAATTAAACTAACGTCACAGTGTTTGAACAAGCTTGAGTAACTAGCTTTATGACTGATTATAGTCACGACTATTATATCGTTAGCTTTATTTTACATTCGTATGTGATAACATACGACGTACACGCTGTGTGCTTTGAAAATGTCATTTCAATTACACTTGTCTGTTTATTCGCAAGGTGTCGCACTTTAATGGAACACGTTGTAACGGAAGTTTTAATATCAATGTGCATTCCTTTTTTAAGCCATTGGTCCCTGGTATGAACTACAGTTTCAGATTTTAAATATTCTCTATTTGGAACATTGTTTTTACTTTCTAATAAATTAGTTCTGCCTTACGATACTGTAATTAGTACATTCTCACTCCTGATCTGCCAAAAAAATGTCAGAATTGTCAAAGGGGCACCGATTTTTGATAACAAAATAAATAAAAAGTAAGTAATTTTACGTACAAGCAATTCAGGGTTCAAAAGATTAGTTTGGTACATATCTGAATGTGCACAGTAGTCGAAAATGTGTATAACAATATCAAAATATTACATAAATTGATCTACATATCATTATCTGTATAAAATAATTAACATTTAATACATAATGTTACATTTTCATGTACAATTTAATTTTGAATTTATTTATGAAGCTTAAGGTAGAATAGATAAAGCGTTGAATTTATCCGTAGTATTTAATTTCCTATTCTAAATATAACGATTTTATTCTCGTAAAGAGTAATTAGTTGCTTTTTAAATAGCTCTAATTAATATAGTTTTTGATTATCATTTATTGTTGAAAATATCGCGTGTCTCGTAGATTTCCAGCGCTAAATAAAAGCTTTTATGGAAAACGGAGCTGAAAACAGAATGGATTTGAAAGCACTGGAAGGAAACTCGGCCGTGACGTTTAACGAGGCTGAGAACACGAAATGCAAACAAGAGGGATGCCAGATTTTAACGAGAATCTAAACGGATATCAAATTTATTTTCGTGTTCAGGCTCCTTTATTTTTAAACTCACCGTTTATTATGTTTAGAATATTATTTAAATAATTTTCTATTGTATTTACAAAAGAACGATTCGAAGGTGTTTTCTTACCCCATGATTTTACATTTTGTTTGCGTCCAAACGTTTTACTGGGAATAAAATTATACTTCATACACAATTGAACGTATTCAATATTATAAATTTTGATTCTCTCCATTTCTACTCGAATATTCGAAATCAAGATATTTGACAGTCACAATGACGTATTATATAATAATTTATTTTACCATAATTAATATTATATTATTTACTTAATCAGTCAACTGTGACAACTTCTTTTGTCAGGGAAATCGAGCGATGACGAGTATACTCGTCAATCACATCTAACTGGTTAAATAGCAAATGATTACTAAATTTCCCAGCTAACAGATATAGTCGTCATGACACGTAATACTGTCATTTCTCCATGACGGATATAGTCGTCAAACACAGCTAATTGATTAAATAGTAAATGATAACTCTATTTTCTACATGATGGATGTAATCATCATGACACGAAATACTATCATTTCTTCATGACGGATATAGTCGTCAAGCATAGCTAATTGATTAAATAGTAAATGATAACTAAATTTCCCAGCTGACGGATATGGTCGTCATGACACGAAATACTGTCTTTTCTCCATGACGGATATAGTCGTCAAGCATAGCTAATTGGTTAAATAGCAAATGATAACTAAATTTCCCACCTGATGGATATAATCGTCATGACACGTAATACTATCATTTCTCTATGACGGATATAGTCGTCAAACACAGCTAACTGGTTAATAATTCAGTCATAGGTACATAATTTAAATTTTCGCTGCTACCATTTTTCACTCTATAAGATTTTCTTTCCCGTCATTCAGATGTTGTTCCACGCAAATTTCTGTGCCACGTACGAAAATTTCACATATTCTCTGAATTCTACAAAAGTATGATAACACGTAGGTAGGTAGGACGGCTTATGTGAACATATAATCTCCATACCGTAATATAATGCAAGGTAATACTGTCACATAGAATTCACATGATAACACGTGTATAGGTAATGTCCATGTGTTCATACGTGTTTTTAGCACGTAGATATATAGATAACGTCCGTATGTGTCACACGTATGTAGAAGACACACACGGAAGATAGGAAGGCATACTTGTCGGGGCATGAATCATGATTGAGGACGTGGGGAGCATCGAGAAAGTTGAAGTTGCATGATGCCGCTATTATCTGGCACGACCTGTACCGGGGTATACGCTGAATTAAATTGCTCAGATCTCTTCATCTCGATCGACCGTCTACCTCTATGTCATTCAAGCGTATTTCAGCTGATATTCAGTCGGGGACCTTGCTTCCGGATTTTCATGATTAAAGCGAACCGCGAAACGGTTCGAGATGTCATAACTGAATGGGTTAGGTGGGCTGTATTATTCACTTCGAATTCAATGGGGCTTTGGCCAATGATCTATCTAATAGGAAATATATATATATATAATAAGCTTTGAAATAAGACATATATGTAGGAAATTCAGTAAGAAGCGTAGAGACTTTACTTTAAAATGGTACATTTACAGAATCAAAAAAAATTGATGCACCTCTTTAACGATCGCTTCCAAGTTTTCGTACTAACTGTTCGCTCTCGTGCCTCTCGATTTTTTCTACCTCTCCTAAACTCTCTATTGTTTAAATCATCTTTCTACCTCCTTAACTCAATCATTTCGCTCACTGATTTAACCATCTCTCCCTTTCTCTAATTCTTTCTCTTACAATTAGTGTCTAACACATGCATTCCCACATATATCTTACGATAAATGTGATTAATTCGACGATTATGTATAATCACCACTAATTTTGAGTTTGGGATACATTTGACTTCTTTTCTTCAGGGACCAGTACAGCTTGCTGGTCATGTACGACTTTGACGGACTCCGGGTTATCTAAGTTCGGGGATAGCGAACTCACATTACCATTTTTTTCGGACAGTTACACTAGATTAGAATCGAAAATACTAAATGTGCTCGAATAGAATATATTTCGAATATATATACACTAGGATATATCAGAAAATTTGCAGTAGAATCGAAGTACATGAGGACGAGGGGTGTTTCTATCCGTTGGGCTAATCGGAGCAATCCATTTAGAAAGTGACTTCTTTCTCTGGTCGTATGATATAATGAAATAATATAATACAATATATTATAATAAAATATAATACCTCAAGAGCCTGTTTAGCTCGCGAGACAGGTACGGGTTTGGCAAACTCGGGGTTACCCGTGCCAGGACACACATAGTCATTTACTTTCGGAGGCTTTAAGCATGAAACCAAAAATGTTTAATATCTGAATTAAAAAGCTTTATTTACGAGAGAATTTAGAAGCCCAACAATGACTGTAAAATTTCGCTTTACAAGAATACGTATCATTTTCTTTCAGTTCGAGGTAAACAGACAAGTAGAGAAGTAATAACACGTTGGTTGAATGACTCAGCCACGAGTGGAAATCAACGTATATACATAGATTGGAATGAAAACGAGGATTCCTTAAAGTAATTTCCTTACGAAATTCAATTTTAAATAACAGTAGTTCTAGTTCGAAAAGAAAGTATGTGCCAACCTGTTCCCGCCATATTTTCTTTATGATAAAAAGTGTTTATTATTCAGAGAGATAGACTTCCGACACCTATACCTATGCGACGAAACGAAGCCGATTAACCAATAGAAAACTTTGGCCTTACTTTGCACATATTTTGCGAATTTTTGCTGTTTTTTTCCGCAAATGTCGACCGATTCAAAGTATAAATGTCAGGTCGGTCGCTATAAATAATTTTAATGTACCATGTACATGAATATTTTTTATTTTTTTGAACGAAATATTCATTCGAAGTTTATACACCTATCTATGAATCATACTTTATACATTATTTCTGTTCATTCTTCAGTTATTTTTGGTACTGGGTCAGTGGATCATTGACATTTCAACTTGTTTTATGTTGAAAAGTTTTCTAAAAATTCTCAGTGGCTGTCGAGCCTGCGGTCACTGACTCCTCCGATGTCGTTTTGTCATTAGATATGTAAAAGGATTGAAGTCGGCAAAGCCACAGATCGTGTGTAGCCATGGCGCTATCAAATAATGATGTAAATCAATTCTTGCCGTGGTGAGAGATTTTTATTAAGAATCTGATCTTGTAATAATGTGTAACCTTATTATTTTTATAGTAGTAGTACTGCAATAACAAGTTTAACAGGGCGTTGCTATTTATGAAAGAGAACGGTAACATAGGAAAACGTAGAAAATAAGTCTTCTTTGTGGTAAAAATGATTTTAAGCCTTTCCACTGTTAATGGGATTTATGCGTCTCAAGGAAAAAATTCTATTTTTTAAATTTCGAGAGAAATATTTTTTATCTCATACTGCGAGATATAAATTTACTAAAAAGAAAACATTTTGATGTAGAATTAGTTTTTGCAAGATTTATTTTTTAAGTTTTATGAGATAAATATTGTCCATTAATTCTATATGTAAAAAAAATCTTCGTAATAAGTTATTTAAAACTAACAATTACTGGAATGAGACGAAGGCGTGTTTTCGCTGAAAATATTGAATAATTAAGTTTAAACAGCGTATATGAGAAATTCATAATTAGCAACAAAATTCTATTAATGCTGTTTGACTATTACGAAGAGCCAGTGGTTGTACATGTGGAACATTATACTTGAAATGCAAACTTTATCATAGACGGTTAATTCGTGTAGCAAAGTCAATTTAATTTTGGTTGAAAGTTGCGTGGTACTCACAGGTATATGATGCTATAAAGTTATAGTTAAGTTAAGAAGTTTGATTTAAAATATTAACAATTAATAAATTTCGCTTAAGCTGGAATATAATTTTATAAAACAAACTATTGGGAATATAAATTGTTTAAGAACGGTTTATGAGAATATTAAGCAGCACCAGCAAGTTTCGATGTTTATTCTTGCGTGCATAGGTAGAACAACGGAAAACTTGAGAATACTTGAAGGGCTAACAGAGCGGATATATCACGGTTGCATGATTTACAAAGTGTTATATACGGCAGGAATTCTCGACCTGAATAAAATCGAGAATAATTAAAGTTGAAGTGGATTGGAAATATTTTAACGAGCATTAATGTATTGAAAGCGTTGGCTAGTGAGCAATAAAATGAAGAAAAAAATACACAATATATTGTTTAATGAAATGCACAAAGTTTTGAAATGAATTTCCATGAAATATACTCATTGTTAGTTCCATTGAACGTAATTGTAGTTTGTATATACAACCTTTTTAATGGATAAGGGTATTATTATCTTTGTTATTAAAAGTTCAATTGAAAAGTATCACTTTTTAAAAATCTTGGCAATTCCTACGTTGAGCAAGAATTTGATTTTTATACTTAACATTTTCTGCAGTATAATGAAGTGTAAACCATTTAAACATGTTAATCGTTAATACTTACTTGAGCTGCTTATATTTTGCAACAATTGTAGAGAAAACGTAAAATAGAATATGGAATAAATATATATTTTCCGTATATGGAATTACTTTAATTCAGTTAATAAAGATTAACATTTTTTATTGACATGTGAAATAAATGATCAAGGTATGATATAAATGATTAAAAATATATTGATCAACACAAAAGCTGTCAGCATTTCCTATGAATGATGTTTATTCATACTAAAATGCCAGTATATATAACAATATACCTTGTCAATAACAGCAGGTGCCTCCGAGAGATTGGATTGACATACTGAAAATGGATTGAAATTGATTATTAAATCAACTGCGCGACAATCTACCGTAAATATACGAAATTATATCTTATTACTTATACATCTCATATTGAATGTTCATACTTCATTATATGGTATAACAATATAAGTACATAATATAGAAACAATAAATATATAAACACAGAATGCTATTATAAATTTTCAATCCAATAAATACCAGCAATCATGTGTTAGCACCGGGATGGAATAGAAATTGAAGTAAATTTATTTTTTTTTAATTTAATTAACTCTTTGCGGTTGAGTGAATTTTCATCTATCTAATTTTTTACTTACTTTTTTACACATGGTGGAATATGTTTTAACTCACTCCGAGATATTGAATTTAGTAAAAATCTTACGATTTCTTGACGAGATTCTTCTAAACAAACTTAGAAATTTTGAAAATTTCGTAGTGAAAGTAATATAAATTACCACATTCTGTTGTTTTCAAATAAAGGTAAATACTCCTCTATTTTTTGCGACCAAGAACATCTACCTATCTTTCTTAATTTCCACGTAATACCAGCTTCTTTACCGAAATCCACAGTTTTTACGAAAGCTGATGTTTCACGAAAACAGAGGGTGATAGAGAAATTTCGTTGTCCGATTCGTGTTCAGGACGACGAACTCTGTAAGTTGCTATAAAAGGACAAAAATGATGTTAGGCAGACTCATTTTTCTGTGTGAATAGGGTCCAATTTTTCCCTTGGAATTTAATGTCTCAGAGTTAAACGGTTTCAAATTGAAAATTTCACGTTTTCCCAGTTTATTTAACACTAGATTTACGAATATTGATTATATACTTATTTTTCTGAAGTGAGCCAATTTAACTCGTACAAGAAATTGAAGTTTTTTGCAAAAAAATAGTTCCAAATCAATTTAAATGAAAGTTTTATTATTAAAAACCTAATCAACAAATATATTACATATATAGTAATCAAATTTTGAATGAGCCAAGATGGCTCCGTAAATCTAGTGTTAAAATATTTTGATATTTGTAACGTTAATTTCGTAGGACTCTCTTATGAGATAAGATGATATTTAGTATGCATTCAAAAGGACTACATGCAGTTTCATCGTGCATGCAACTGAATATAGTGTGTCTAATTTTACCATGGCATTCACCGACGGTTTGCTGTCCCGCGCATCGTGCTCTTCGAGTCATGAGACTTCGTTTCTCCACTACCTCGTTCTTGAACCTGACCCCAAGTCTGATGCACGTTTCGGAGCCAATACATGCCGGAAGATTGTCGCGAGAAATTTGTCACGATTTTCTCACCTTCTAATTTTAGTTTTGAGAAGTACGATACTAATTAATATCACCCTTATTAATTTCGATGCTTGTTAACCGTGCGAATTATAACTTTCGTGATTACATTTTAATTCATTTTCAACATGTGAATGAGACGAGATATTTTTCTCATTTTTAAACATTGATATTAACCCTTGTCGGTCGCTACCTTTTTTGACATGATTCTCCGTTAGGTTGCAGTTGGTTTCGGTACATATGCAATAAAGTTTCAGTATTGTAAGAATAACATTTTTGATGGAAGTTATTTATTTTTTGGAAGGAGCATTATCATCGAGTTTCAATTAATTCTTTGTAATTTTTAACCTTTGATATCTTTTTAAAACAATTTCCAACATGAAAGCATAGTTTTTTCTTGCACGTTTCACAGAACTATACTGTTCTTTATTCCCTTCCACACCATTATCGCTATTGAAATTTATAAAATTTTCCTCGTTCATTTTTTGAGCCCAATATATTACAAATTGACTACAGAAGGCATTGACATGTTAATAGAGATGTTAATTGCTACGTTGCTGGTATTTGACTAACAAGATAATCGCGCCGCATTTTATAGACAGCGATTTTCGACAGAGTTCGATCTGTCACCTCCCACGTGACGCACGACCGCCTTGCTAAAGTATTGTTGTCACGTGAAAGGTGACTTACGACCGTTAAGGGTTAATATTAATCCTACCAAGTCAAAGTGACCAGTTCTCAATGTTTTCTAAATCTTTCCTAATTTAATAAGTGGTGTCCAGGAGGGAATACTCCACTTGTATCTTAGAAAACGTAAATTAATTAATTAACCCCTTAGACTATAATTACGTGTCAGACTCGTAGTGTGGAAAATGCAATAGGAAATTTTGAAGTCTTCCAAAAACTATTAAATTGACAATATCAGCCGATCACGACACGGTCTCATTATTTCTGTACTATTAATATTACGTTCAGTTATACGAAATATCAGAAATCAGTGAAACCTTTTAATTTCAGGAATTAATTTTGAGTCTTTGCACGCCCCATCAGAAAATAAATCGTAGGTTAAGGGGTTAATCAGAGCTTTCACCTCTTGATGCCTATTTTCCGCAAGCACGTATTCGGTATATTTAATACCAAGTTTGCGGAAGCTGTAAAGTTGACAGATTCCTACCTTTTTAGAAGCGCCTTCCAAACTTATAGAGACGTGGTAGAGTAGATAGTTCACGTGTATCTTATGCAAATTACTTAACTGATTGTCTTCTTTGCCACCTGATACCTCTACTTCCAAAGTCGTTAATTAATATATTACGATGTAAAAGATTTCGCGCCCATATATCTAGTGATTAAATGTAGGTAGATATAACGTCGGTAGTTTTAGTATTAAGAAATTTTCCACTGATTATTGTGTATAAAACTATTTTCTGAATTATTTCTATTGTATTTATGAAACAATAATGCTATAGATTTTCCCTCTTTTAAAATTTTGCGTTCGTTCTCCATTCACATGTTTCTCTGAGAATAGGATTATGCTTTTGTATCTCTACTATTGAAACTTTTCATTGTAACGAAGAGATAGTATTCTATTAAATTGCGATTTTCAATTTCAATGCCAATGGTTGAAAGGAAAATATTTTATTGTCCGGACGAAGGGAAGATAACTAAAACATTTTTTCGTAAAATTTTAACGCAAACAATTTCGTTATCTATTCAATGCTATTTCGTGCGATTATTGAATATGAAATTCATTTTATTTTGTGAAGATATGCTCGGTACTAAAGCCTTTTCAACATAGACTACGAGATAATTTAAATGTGATTCGTGTTAATTAAAAAAACGTTTACTATTCTTAACACACGAGTTGGGAAATTGCATCTTCAATTTCATAGATTCTTTACTATGGCAGATTTTTTTAAATACAACTTGATGCTGTATTTCGACGGTTAATTTTGAAAATTTCTTCTTCTACACAAGTCCCATCGAAATTTTACAAAAATTAAATTGAGTCGTTTATTCATCATGTTATGTTTTAACACTAGATCTACCAAGTAAGTCAATGACTGGTACTCGATTTTTTCTAAAAATTCTCCAACTTTATTCGATAGTCAAAGGGCACACATTTTATGTTGATCTGAGAAAACACAGATTAAAAAGTCGATCGTCTTTTACACTTCTCGATTCCTATTTTTTCAAAGTAATTGTTTAATATATTGAAATACAATGAATTCAGCGTCGGTAGTTCTAATGTTAAACATCATTAGAATATATATTCTTCACTGTAGACGTTAACATCATTACTGAGAGGTAAACAGATGAATAAATTGAAAATACATTGTAAAGTAATATAAATTAATTAATTGTATAAGTTCTTTGAAAGGAATGTAGAAAGTTTGCATAATGGCATACCTTACCGAACGTAAATAGCTTTTGGTAACGGCAACTTCTACTTTTTAATAAGACTTCCTTTGTAATCTTAAATTCCTTGCGGAATCTCATTTTGACGTTTTCTCTTAGCATGCAAATGGATCTTCTTGAAAATTCAGAAAACCGATTTTGTAGGAAAAATGATGCAATGTAATTTCAGAAAGGGTATTCATAATTCAAACACTTCGTACGATACTGTAATTTGTCTTTATGCTGGTTAGATTATTCTGTGGGGTTGAATCATTCACTAAATATGCACATAAATCTCTCCTTCATTCGCTTTATTAGCTGCCCAAGACGATTCTGCCTTTCCTGCTTCACTTCGTTCATAATCCAGCGTAGTCTGATTTTCTGCATTTTTGTTCCTCGGGGCACGCGAACACTGTCACTACAATAATTTATGTTCCCTTACAAGCGTTTTTATCACTATTTCTACAGCTCTTTATTAAATATATTTGTAGTATCGGAAATGTACATAATTATATGAATTATATTATGTTCAGAGCGGAGGGCGATAGTGCTAGCCCTGAAAACAAAAGCCGTATAGCTTTCCAGAAAGCTGGAAAGAAAAGAGAAAAACGGCAGTGTCGTGTTGGAAGCGTGAGTTGCCACGCCGTTCCATGATTTTATTCTCACTGTTTTTCATTAAATATTATTAGTTTTGAATACTTGGGCCTTTCTTTCTATCCGTTCTAAAGTTTAGGCCTTACATATTTTATTAAATATTATTAATAAATATCTTCATTAAAAATATTTTAATCATTATTTACGTGTGAATAATAATTACGTGTTTCGAGTAAAGTTCGTAAAGAATTTTGATTTTACGTAATAGGAAAGGTTGGAGATTTTTCTAAAAAAAAATGTCTGTACAGTATTAAACTACCCCTATTACTGGGGTAGTTTACAGTTAGTTAGGTAGTTTGCAGGGTGAAATGGATATTACCGTTTAAACATGATTGCTTTTGTTCTGTTTCATAGAATATTATGAAAATGAGGAGAGATACCATACCCAGTGGCTTGTATATTTGCCAATTTTATCCGATTTTTTTGTTATAAAACCGCATTTTAAACGGTTCAAAGTTGATCTTATATTGGAGATAGTCAGTTTAAGTGTGGATTTACTGAAGGTAATTCTTGTCTTCCGAATGCCTTTTGAGTTGACAGGTTAAACCAATTTTGAAAAAAGTTTATTGAATTACCCTCCTTAAACGCGAGATTGGCAAAGAAACTTGATTTCAGTTCTAACGTTATTAACGCTAGAACGGCCAAGCAAGTGAAAATGACTTGTTCACATTTTTTTGCAAAAATTTCCTAAGTTTACAGGAGAGTCCTAGACTAGAAATTCTAAGTTGGTCTTATAAAACACAGATTACCAAACCGATCATATTTTCCACCCCTTGATTCCTCTTCTTCCAAAGTTCTTAATTAATATATTTAAATGTAATAATTTTAACGTCGGTCGTTCTAGTGTTAACTGTGTTAATGCGATAGAAAAAGATCTCAAAGTTACTACGTGCATATTTTATAAGCAGTCACATAATCTCCAGTGGATACTATTAGTACGATGATGCATTTATAAATTTACAACGTTGTGATTTGGTGCACAGTTTACTATGACTTTATAAATTCACACATTTTGTGATCATGTCTGACAATGAGCTTACAGACACCACTTTTGGAAACCACGAGAAGCCGGTATAAGAATCTGGTAGCCGGATCATCGTGATGCAACTGATAGCCGTATTAATGCACCCACAGACAAACCTCTTTAAACAGACTTTGAATACCGTATAATCGTCTTTTATAACGTCGTATTAATTATTATGTAACGAGCTTACGTAAGGTCCGCGGTCTTTTTATTCTATTGCGTTATCTGGAGAGGGTGGAATGAAAGTGACATTTTGAGATTAATAAATTGAACAATTTGGATTGTAAGGAGGCTTTATCAGGAGATATTAATTCGGGTGGATAGGTAGATTGACATGATTACAATGTGACAAAGGGGTGCACGGTGTTATAATTAAGATAGACTGAGTGTGGTTTCGTAATCAGTTCATTGAATCTACATTTTCGAAATATCCCTTTTCATAAGTTTTCATAAGATTTTCATAAGTTTGTTGAATCATATCAGCAATAAATATTAGGATAAAATAATTTGGGAATGTTATATGTAACGAAAATGATTGATAATTATTTATGTACGGATGAATAATTGACACTTTAAATATATATTTCAAAACAGAGTAGTAATCGTTACTTTAACGAAATGTGATCTGTGTGAAACAAATGTATCTTTACTATCAAATTTATTTACATTAAATCTAAATATAGTAGTATTTTAAAAATAGGGGTATTACATTTTAATCGAATAATGTTGTGTAAATAATTTACACTGTTCGTATATTTCGCTATTCATTCACAATGCGAACGTATAAATGCGTTTCGACGATAGTGACCAGAAAAAGTGTTCGCATATATGCGCTTGCGATGCAAATGGGTTAAATATGGGGCAATAAGGTGAAGTTACGAGTTGACTTTGCTTCAATATAATTAATACTTTTAAACAATATTAATATGAATGTAAATAAGGTGACAGTCATGGCATCAAAACTTCAAAAGGTGTTTAGTGTTATTCTGTACTTAATCTTCTCTGTATTTTCATCTATTGTGTCTACATATTTTCGTTTAAATACTTCTCACAATCAGTATTATCAAATTTTTGTATAACTTCTCGATGGCAAGTATCGTCGCATGAAGGAATCGATTTAATATCAGGTCATTACGACACATGCATGCGGTAATAATTGCAATGAAAGTGGATTACTAGAAGTAACTGAATTTAAAATTCCTTTTTGATATTCGTCCGTCGAAGAGAGAAAGTTTCGGTGAATCCTTGGTTCGGGTCTTCGCCCTTGTCTTGAAAATATAAATAGCTGCGAGTCAGCTAGGTCGATCTCTATGTTGCCTCTGCCGAGGTCATGCACTGCATATCCGAATATCCGCTACTATTTTATTCCCCACGTGCATATGTTCAGTTTCTAACTCATTAAACTTCACCGACGGATTGTGCTTCGTGTAGAGCACCAAAATATTCCAGGCCAAGGGATAAAAAAAAAATCCTGACGAATATTCTTTCGCAATCTCGTGCGACAAATAGACAATAATATTTAATGATGTTGAAGAAGTTCTTTTTATGCTACTTTATACGAAAAATTGACAAAGAATTTGAGAAGATCTCAAAGATAGACGTGATAGTGACTTTGTCAAACTTTTAGAAGTATATTATCCGAGGCAACAAATTTAAGGATATCAGTTTATATATTGTTTATATTAGACCCGTTTGCGATACATTTGCTAGTATTATTAATTTTTTAGAAATTCTCCGTTTAAAATATTGTCAGCACCTCGTTTCTAACACATAAAATTATTTAACGAATAGGCATAACTTAGGATTCATACAAATCACATTAGAAAGAAATTAACATAATGACGTAAATTCAGTTTAGTGTTTTTTTTTTTATATTCTTTATCAGCCTAAGTCTCTGATTTAAATAAGAAATTGGATCATTCTTCCTGGGACAAAGAGAATAAAGAGGATAAGTGTATAATTTAGAAGCTTATAGTAACATTAATCTTGACACAGAGTACATCCATAGGGATGCTTTATTTCTGTCATAAATATCATGTATTTTCAGAGAGAATAATAATTTTGCACTCTATGAAGAATCTAATTTGAGATAGTATTAACTCTTTATTGATTTAACCCAAATTCGATATGGAAGAGAGATTTAATATAAAAAAATTCATGGCAGCAATCGATGTATGCATATTGAATACAATATTTCTGTGACGGTCCAACACGTTATGCAACTAAACTCATTTCATATCTCTAAAATTTGAAGGTTTTACAGACGTCAACAATTTATATCGGTAAAATTAATTTAATAGATTCAGGACATATAAATTTTGGTTAGATTTAGTATGTTTTCTTTTTTTTTACAAAGTTTAATCGTCCTTCTTGTTCCAATGATAATACCAAACTTAATTGATACTATTTGTAACCAATAGCATTATTTAAAGTATGTAATCTTGCTTAATGATTTCTTAACTAACATTTGATAAGGAATACTAATATTATTATGCTGAGAAGTGTATAATACAAGACATCTATGTACATACACATAATTTCAAAGCATTTTAAAAATAAAACTGCTTCCCACTAATTTGTTTTATATATGAAGTGTCGCGCCAGATGTGACTTAACCCTTTGCGCTCCTTGCATTTCTTGCGCCTGTTGGTAGTCTACTCCACGGACTTTTAGGCAATATTTTGTAATCATAATACTTTGAAAAAAATATTGCGGTTTTTAGAAAAATGATTTTTTGTTAACGAGAATTAACTCAAAACCTTAGTTAACTTCAATGTATCTTAAAATAAATTCAGATTCAAAATATACAATTTGGATCACATTTTTTTCATAACATGAACGGCAAAAAAACATTTTGATGAAATTTTTGTAGAAGTGTATTAAACATCGATTAATTACTTAAATATTGATTGATAATATAAAATTTATTCATATGTTATTGTAAGTTAATTTAGCAATATAGTAATTTATTTCTTACAAACTTTTCTTGTATGATAATTCAAGAAACAGTCGCCTTCATGTAGACCGGGTTTTCTTGTACATGTATCACAATAGAAAGTTGTTCTTTTTCTTCCACGACCACCAGGAGTTGAACGAACCATACATATTTTGGTTCGTTTAGGGTCATTTCTAATTAATAATAATTAGAAAATAAAATGTTGCCAGTCGAGCTGGTAGTTGGAGTAGATCGTCTTTACTTGTTATGCCAGCCAGACTGGTAGTTGGAGCGCAAAGGGTTAAAAGTTCTAGGGAAAAATAGTTTTGTCACGCCAGAGGTGACTTCATAGTGCAAAGGGTTAACCGTAACTATTGAATCGACTTACATTCGCAAGTGTATACTGAACGCAATCTAATTGTATTGCAAGTTACGTGGGTAGCCTGTACCTTTTGTAAGAGAGTAAAGTAACGTTTCCGCGTTGATAAATTGATTTCTGCCTGAGTAAATCGAAGATAGAGATTTCTCACCAAGATAGGTTGAACGAGCCGGAACAACGGCTCGTCATCGACCTCCTTCGGTGTTTCTTTCCGTGACGAGATCAAGTAAGAACACTGTCAGCAATTTTTGACGAAACTTTTTGACCCTGATACGAAATAAAAGCTTCGTCGTTATATTCCTTTATATTCCATTCTGTCGATACTTAGAATATTTCAACACTTATACTTTGAGGACATCAAGCCAATGAAATTAGAAAAGAAAACTAAAGTATATTTAACTGACTCCTTTATCCATAATTTTGTATTACCTAATTACAAGCTTTGAATTAGTACTTTCGAGTTAGGTGATGTTAGGTGATTGATTCAAATTTCATATTTGTTAGTACATGCAATTAGTCTGTCTAAAGTAGCAAAATTTGTCGACAGCTTATATTGTTATACACTTTTGCAATTTATTATAGATACTTATCATTTATTTAAAGTTTCATCGACGATATCACATCTACGGATATTTTTATTAAAATACTATCACCTTTTTGTTTGTTCATGGAATATCAAATATTCTCTGATTGATCATTGTAGCATTCGGAGAAATCTGGAAACTTCCAGAATACACACATGTATTCTTTGATGTTATAACAATTGACAGTTGCAAGGCGATATCCTGATTTAGACAGTCCTTACAATATTCCCATTGAAAACAGATCTTTCCATTTTAAAATTAACAGTAGGCTTATCAAGACCACCAAAATGAATGGTTCTATCTTTTATAAAAATTTTCTAAGCTTATAAAGAAGCCATAGAGTAGGTATTTCACGGATACATTATAGAATATAAATTACGTAATTAATCGTCGTTTTCACCTTTTGATTCCTTTTTTATTAGTGTTCAGTTAATATATTTAAATATAAGAGATTTAACGACGGAGGTTGTAGTGTTACATTGAACGCTATGGGAATCACAGGGGGTGGCTGGCGCTGTTAAAATCAATGATATTTCACATGACTTTGAAATTTTAATATTAACGATTTTTTTTAAATAAATTCAACATTTAAATGTTGACAGTAAAAACGTAAAGTCGATTTGTAATGTGGCGTTTAACATGTTAATTTTCAATCGCCATTAATTAACTCTCTGCGGATGGAGATATTTTTGAATATTGCGAGATAATTTGTTTAGCAATTCAAAACAAAATTTGTACCAGAAAGTTAGACCGTCCATTTATACAAATTATAAATTACTACTTGTATAATCATATTTCAACGATAGTATTTCAGTGCGGCTATAAAATATAATTAAATTTTTTTATAAATTACATATATACGTTAGCAGTCGTCAAAGTGTTGATAATGTTAATAAAAATGTAATAAACAATTATCAAAAGATTAGTCTTACAATTAGTATTTTTGTCTACAATTTATCAGTGTATTGTCTCAAATGTGTTAGCGTATCCAAATGTTTATTCAAAATTCTTTATTGAAATAATGATGATAGACAGTTCGATGAACATTTTAATTATTTTTTCTTGTTTCCAATTTCTTGGTCATTGATCGCTCTATATAATGCGAGGATGTCGGTCACTGAATAGCGTGCTTACCTGTGTCTAGTGTTACAGCAGGTCGATGGTTGGTGATATATAAAAATTAAATGGTTGCTACTACGGTACCAGCCCGTAGGCAACTGTTTTTTTCGTACGGAAATAGAACGTTGCAGTTTGAACTTTTTGATCCAGTGTACAGTCCCTGCTGGAAGAAGTTGAATAAAAAATAAGCGAAAACTCCTTTTATATCAAACATTCAATAGCATTCACTTTGTACAGCTACATTCATGCATTAGTATTATATTTTTTGTACTTTATAATGACATAGAGTAAGAGAATTTATAAATAATATCAACACGTTGAACGCCAGTGGTATTTCGCTTGTTTCAGAATTTTTACGGGAGTAAAATTTTTCTATTAAAATTACATCTTTAAAAAACAGAAACTTTAAAGACAGAAGTAGACACGTAGTCAATGGGACTTTATTTTCTTTAGTGCCAACATTTAAATATTTAACGCGTAAGAAAATTTCTAAATATTACAATTTTAAAATCATATGAAATTTCAATAAATTTAACAACTCGGGTCACCGCTGCCCCCCAATGCCATTGAACGTTTTAAACGTAAAAGTATCTTGAAAGACATTGATTAACGTATGTAATTAAAATCTATAACTAAAACGTAGCTTTGTTGTTTTATATTAGAATATCTCTGGCTGATAGTGTGAGTTAAAAGTTATTAAATTATCAAACTATTTAAAAACAAATGTCGTATTATGAGAGTTTATCGATAACGTCACGTATCTTTGAAAATAATCATACTCCTTTCATTAACACTAGAACTACCCAACCAGTGAAAATGACTGGTCCACAATTTTTTCCAAAAATTCTCCAAGTTTATATAAGAGTCATAGAATAAATATTCTACGTCTATATCAATAAACATAAATCACCAAATCGATCATATTTTCCGCCGCTTGATTCTCCCTTTTTCAAAGTATTTACTTAATTTATTAAAATGTGTTGGATTTGACGGCGATAGTTCTAATGTTAATAATACATATTCTCTAAGTTTCATAAATTTCCATTTATATAATCATTATGGTCAACTTTGTTAAATCTTACTCAATACAGTGGCTCCATTTCAAAAGGAAATACGCGACAGTTTATTCTCAGCTAGTAAACGTATCTTGTCACCTTCAACTAGATTTAAACGTCACAGTCAATTAACTCTCCGTATATTTTATGAGACAAAAACAAAGAGTACCATATATCTTTGTAGTTACTTGGTCTGAAAGAAGGTTTAGTTTTATCGTGCGTTGTATTGTGCGTACCTATAAAACGCATCTACAACTTAAGTACTGTGCGGCGAGGACAACGGGAAACCATGTCTAAACATAGTTGGGGCAAACCCAACATTCTCGGCATCCGTCGTCAGGGAAGGAAAAAAGGAAGTCAATGCAAATCGAGAAACGCGATGAAGACGAGTACATGCGGTTCTAAGGGACGCCGCAGGAGGGGTTAAGGCTCTGGCGAAGAAACCAACGGTTTTGTCTATACTTAGCTTACTACCGTCAAGCATACTGTTTTTGACTACTGAATATATTACAGCCATCACTGTGATATTTTTTGTGAGGAATATTCTAAATCAGCATTTCTTTATATTGATTCGAACATTATTTAGAACTCTTTTATACGGCTGTTCATACAATTATATCGCTTTTGACTACTAAATATGTTACAGCCATCACTGTAATATTTTTGTGGGAAATATTCTGAATCTGCATTTCTTTATATTGATTCGAACATTATTTAGAACCTTTTATTGTTATGGAAAATGAAGAAACTTTACCCTCTTTTAAACGGTTGTTCATACATTTATACCGCTTTTGACTACTAAATATGTTACAGCCATCACTGTAATATTTTTGTGAGAAATATTCTGAATCTGCATTTCTTTATATTGATTCGAACATTATTTAGAACCTTTTATTGTTATGGAAAATGAAGAAACTTTACCCTCTTTTATACGGCTGTTCATACAATTATACCGCTTTTGACTATTGAATATACTTACAGCCATAACTGTGATATTTTTTGTGAGAAATATTCTAAATCTTTCTTTATATTGATTCGAACATTATTTAGAACCTTTTATTGGTATGGAAAATGAAGAAACTTTATTCTATATTTATACGACTATTTATGCAATTATACCGTTTCTATTTATTAAATATGTTAGAGTCATTATGCTGACATGTTCCAGCATACAAGATAATAGGGTATTTTTAATAAAAAGGGGTTGTGTACTTTAGTTAATTTAATTAACTAAAAATAATATAGTGTTCGTTAAAATTGTCCTTTACATTTTGGACGAAAAGCTCAATTATTAGGTAGCAGATGTTTTAACATTGCAAATTCTGTTGATGCCAGACTAAAATTACACACATGTCGCAGTCAATGAGGTAAATGGTAATGACGTTTATACGGTACGTTTAAACTGTCAAATGTTACTTCACTTCGTAAACACTAGAAGAAAATAGTAATACATATTTTCTAAGATCAACCTGTTAAATATATTGTTATGAGTCTTTCAGGTTAGCGGAGACCTATTTAACGTTGTTAACAAACCGACACTATTTTAAGCGTCGGTTTATTTTCAGGATTGGTAACATGTCCACTATATTAAAAATTTACATGTCTCGTAGCTTATAAATTAATTCTACTGGGTTCTTAACGCTTAGCAATATTTCGAGTTTCAATTGTTTATACAATACAGCTCAGTGTAAACGATAAATTCTATTTACTGAAGTTACTGTCATGTCAGGCAATAAACAAAGATTATACGTCATCCAAAGGTAGACATTTTGGAACTTAGGTATAACCATTTAGAAAGCAAAGACGCACAGACTTTATACAGTCTTGATACTATATCCTTTACCAAAGAATAATTAACAAAGTAGCTCAATATACTGACTGAACAAAGTAGCATTTCTGAGGAAATAGTACATTGAAAAATGTTTCGATCTCTGGAAAGTACAAGGATTCCTAAAAATAGTAAAGTAGAGTTCAATTTTATATATCTTAACTCATTGTGTTCTAGACATTTTATGATTAATCATGCTCTACTTTTAAATATTCGGATTCTTTTCTTCCTCTTAATATTCTCTTTATAATTTTTAGATGAAAGCAAATCATCGATGTAACATGTTAATTCTTGAAACTCACATCTTCCACAATTCATTGTCACTCCCAGTAATAGAGCATAGTCGACTGCAAAAGCAAATTATTGAATTTCTTGCACTTTTGCATGTACTTTCTTGAGATATCTCGGACAAAACATTCTGCGATAGTCACGGT
This sequence comes from Cerceris rybyensis, assembly GCA_910591515.1. Classification (NCBI taxonomy): domain Eukaryota; kingdom Metazoa; phylum Arthropoda; class Insecta; order Hymenoptera; family Crabronidae; genus Cerceris; species Cerceris rybyensis. The sequence goes on from OU342795.1 coordinate 15,690,853, forward strand.
GAGCTTCTGTGCTTTTCACGCGATGATTACCCATTTAGATACACTTATATTCTGCGGAAGATGCAAGTGGTACGTGCATCAAAGTGTCAGGCGTTAAAGCAGGAAACGGCGGGATTCTAGAGACGTCAATAGCACAAAATCATGAATATACCTTGAAAAGGCACACATACATATATGCATTTATATACGTCCTTATGTCGTTGCTTCTACGATTTTTTTTTCTAACAGAAGGATTGAAAGTATTAAGTACTTGGGTTTGAACAGTCATTACCATCATGATTACTGCGTATGATTCAAGTTGAAGTCCCTTTAAAAGACTACTTCTATTGATCGTTTTTCTTCTACTTCTACTTGATGTTATCATTTAACACTTGCATTATATTTTATAATTACATTTCAACTCAACGGCATGCGAATAAGGCGACGTTTTTTAAAGTGCGAAATGTTGTTTTTTTTCAATTCTCTGTTTCGTTGTGGTTCTGTTTCATAAATTAATTCACTTTTAAAGTAATAATAAGAACTTTTATGTACGATTCACTAGAACTACCGAGGTAGTAAAAATAACTGGTCCCTCTTTTTTTGTTAAATATTTTCCAAGTTTATGGAGGATCTGTAATATAAATATTTTACGACCATCTTATAAAACAGGAATTACTTACTGAATTAATTATCGATTTACTTCGATCTTTCGATTTCGCTTTTTCTATTGTATTTATTTAATACATTTAAATATAATGATTTATGTTATATTTGTCTTATGTATAATAGAATTATTTTAATGTAATATAGATTTAACAGTGAATTACCTACTTGATGAATAAATTAATTACTTTTTATAATATTTGGTTTAGCCGATATTTTGATCTTTATATTCCGGTTAAATTCCATTTATTGCACTCCGTCATTTTAAAATGATAAATAAGTGATTAAAATTTTTGTTTCAGATTATTAAGTAATATCTCTTGTTATAAATAATTGGAAAGAGAGAAAGAAAATTTAATTAGGATGTTTAGAAGAATCCTTGCTAAGTAAAAGATCATTTCGGGACAAAGTAATGTTATAGAATATTTGACAATGTAAAATGTGAAATTATCTTTTTATGCTTTTATCTCAACCGGATAAGTTCGACGTAATTACTTGGCAGAGTTAAGGTCTTGACATATTAATTATAACTTCGAAGCTCTAATGACTTTCATTCTTAGCTGATTTTTTTCTCGAATATACAGTTACTGATATTGCAAAAAAGAAGGTAAGGAACTAAAGTTCGAAGGACCATCAAGTTCATGTTACTTAAGTCTCTGTTGAGTGAACATTAATTTCATAAAAGAAAAATACATTTGCTGAGCTACAAAAAGGTCTTCCGGCTTCCATTGGTTAAAGCCGACTACCATCGACACAGACACATATTTTTTCCCCATCACAGTAAATTAATTATCCACAGCAATCTACAAGACAATAAATAAATTACCGAATTAATACAAGGAGTAACGGTAAAAAATTTGTATATTTTACAAAATACATTTAAATAAGTACAAGTAAATAATGCTTATATAAATATGAAATATTAATTTACAATTTAAATAAAACCGCGAATAAGGAAAATTCCAATATCGTTGGAGATGTGCAGTTATCTCTCGAAATTTAAAGTAGTCATTGGAAAATCACAGCGAAGTATAGAGAATTTCCGCGTATTATAGGAATATTACATAGCCAGTCATATATAGGTAAGTACGTCTAGGTCGTAACGATATATCGGATACCTATTGCAAACAAAGTGGGCGGGGGTTGGCGAGCATTAAGAGGCGCGACCCCCGAGGCACGGCTTCTCTTGTATCACCCTCAGGGCTTCCGATCAATTTGACATACAGAGTTCACCGCTTGTATGCTTCGATAGGACGATTTAAATGATTTAAGACGATGATGGTAGGTGGGTCGTGCTTCTATGAGAAATATAGTCGCGGTGTTTTCAATGATATTGTCACTGAAATTGTAGGTACATTCCAATACTCTGAATTTGTTTGAAAAATAATTTTACAATATGATGTGGCAACCATTGGCTTCTGTGACTGTCTTTCAATATGTTAGTCTCTTATACATCCCTTTATTGAAAGAAAAACAAGTTAAATGCCGTTTTGTGCACGGTGCCTTTTTTAATATTCTTGTTGTCTGTGAAATTCGAAATAGATATATAGAAATACATAGATTGATAGGCAGAAGGAAGTGGAATAAATGTAAGGAAGATAGTTGTGCAAAAGAAGTATTCGTTTCTTCAATATTTTGTGTAATTCGTTTCACTTTAAAGTTTTTGTTCATATCATTAACATTGGTACTACCGGAGTTAAACCTGCTGCAGGCGACCCTCGCATATTTTTAAAAATTCAATTTTTTAAAGATTATTGTCGCCATTTCAAAAATTGCTTTTATGCAGTCAGTTCCTCGGAGTCAGGCCCCCAAATAAAATATTAGAGGACCATGAGGTTCTCTATTATTGTAATATTGTCTCTAGTATTACCTACTAGATGTTAAAAAATCTCAAGATTACAAAGAAACCATATTAATATGCAACTTTTAATATTTTTCGTATATCCCTCTACTTTCGAACATTCAACATTCGCGTACATTTTCAGGAACCAATTATGTGCGAAAGTCGAGGGCCGCCTGTATATTTAAATATTTTTAATAAATATTTTAAAAAGGTCAATTCTGTAATTCATGTTTTATGAAATGGGTGTAGAATATCTACTCTAAGGCTTCTCTGTGAACCCGCAGGATTTCTTTAAAAATGAGAAATCAATCATTTTAACTGCTTAGTAGTCCTAGTGTTAAACGTATTTAACCCTTTGTCCCACGACTTGTTTCATGACTGTTTCTGCAACGATTCTAAATTAAATTTTTATAATAGAAATTAGTCAATGATTTTTATATATCTTATAGTTGAACGTAATATTAAGTCGTTTGAACACCATCGGTACTTCGCTAGTTTCGTCATTTCTACTGAAGTGAAAGTTTTTCTATTAAAATCACATTTTTATAATGCAGGAACTCCAGAGATACCGATAGTACTGATAGATACTGATTCAGCAGACTTTTATCTTTCTAACGTCAATATCTAAATATTAAAGATATTAGAAAATTCATAAAAATTGTAATTTAAACGTTACATGAAATTTCATTAAACCCAATAGCACCGATCACCGGTGACCTCCATTGCAATCAGTGTGTCAATACTATAGAAATCATTTTTCCACGGTAGGCCTCAATGATATTCTCAGTTTTATAGGTTTAACGTAATTTGAAAATTTCCTGTTCCATTTGTCACACCACGAATGTTACACTTTGTAGGCTACGGAGTTAATTTGAAAAAATTCTTAAATCCAGCGAAATCCCTTCTTTTCGGTTCTCCTCTCATCAGCAGAGGAAGAAGACAAATCGTCGGCGCTTGAAATTCATTTTTACATACATAATTCATTGCAGAATTTTCTACATGCTCCTTTTGCAATTTCATTTAATTCCCGCCCTATCGACAGCATTGATTGATACCAGCACAGTTGCCTGGCAACGTCTCGAACGAGTCTTCTCTGTGTACTCGCCGGTATAGAATTACGCGAGATTCGTCGAACTCCCTTGGCAACGAGAGCTACGTTTCATTGTGCTGCATCATCAATCCTTTAATTCCCTCCGAGGAGTTGGAAGAAACTTATTGTTCGGCCTGCCGTTTTATTTCTCCAAGCGTTACACAGTGAATGGAAAATGCAGCGCCAAGTGGAAGCATCATGCAATTTTTTTCTTTTTTCACCTTTATTTGTCCAATTAAGAGTGCTGGAAGTAGTGACTAATATTTTGTTATTTTTCGAGCTCTATTTACTTGGTGGAATAGTCATTAAATAAATGTATTAGGGATACTGGAAAAGTATGTCATTTTTTTGGAACATATGGCAAAGAGAAAAAAGGACTCATTGAATTTTTTTAATTAAAATCCAGTGAATTTTATGAGCGAGGTACAACATATCTTATAACGGCTTGTTTCATAATATAGCTATTAACACTAAACTTACGGAAGTCGTCAAATGGGTTTCTATTTCTTTTATAAATATTTCTCAAATTTTGTAATACATTTTGTAATACAATAGTTATTTAACGAATAATCATCTTTGCCGCTTGATTCCTCTCTTTCCAAAGCCCTTATTTAATATATTGCAGTGCAATAGATTTCACGTCCGTAAATCTAGTGTTAAATTCAAAGTTACAATTCATGTAACAGATGATAAGAAAAATCATATGATTTTTCAAAAAAATATTCACTTTGTAAATACGATCTAATAATTAATATTTATATATATCTTCTTGTGAAATTTTCATGGGTGACTATAGTCACTGCTCGTAGAAAAAGAGTTAATGTCGAGTGTTTTATCATCCATAATTAATTATTTTCCATTTTATAAGTTTAAATAAATACGGTTTAACTCTTTCAGGTACGGTGGGGTGAAAAGTGTCCCACCTCGTTTACACGTGAAGATGCACGGTGGGACATTTTTTGTCCCACCTCGAAAATTCATATTATTATATAACTTTGTGAATAAATGTAAAGCAACTTTATTCGATCAAAATTTTTAAAAATTCCTGTGCAACATTGGTCATTTTATTTTTTGAATTCCCGTGCCACAAAGAGTTAAAAGACTGAGTATACTTTAATACAAAATCTCACGTATATATTGCTTGAGATATCGCGGTCAGAAAGATACGTGTAGGAAGTAGGAAGATACTTTGATCAGACCGAAGTAATTGCTAAATATTATAAATTATCGGTCTTATGAGTAGAATGAGTAGGTGGAGCTTCACGATTTATTCCATCGTTTCAGCTAACGATGTATTATTGTGAACGAGTTTATTCGGTGGATAAATATCCACTGCTTTTCTCGAAGACGTTCCTTTCTTTGAATTTCTATAATGAGTACATTCATGAATCATCTTGTTTGTAAGTCTTATTTATCATGCTTATGAGTTATTTCTAGAAATCTTTTTATGAGGGCGGAACATTTTTGAAGGATGTATTATCATTCTTTTCCAGTTTCATCATTCAAGTTCTTCTACCATAATTATTTGAACATGTTGGTGACATTAACCTCTTGCCATTTCATTTGTTATTGAATACGTTGCAACTTTGATTTCAGCAATTTGATTCTAAATTCATTGCGGAGAATGTCACAAAATAAATCGTAAATCGAAGGGTTAAAAATCACTAATTTCAAATCAGTACCAAAGGCAGCTCCTCAAAATTTAATTATTTAACTACGGAATTTACATTTGAGAACCCCTCGTAGGCACGGAATTAAAATGGAGCGATGGCGTATATATACGTTAAAGACAAAGTAAATGGTTCTATTATAAATTTTACGAAAAGAGGAAAGCGAAACGCAGACTTTTTACATTTTTAGTCGATAATGAATTGACAATTTAGTGTTAAAAGGCTGTAGCAATAGGACTTTGGATTGACGTGTATACACGTCGAACGTAGTTAACTGGTTAATCCTCACAAAACCTATATCATTATCAAAGTACAACAAATCACCACCACCAAAAAATCACAAGTCCTATGGGAATTCTGTTTTACTTCTTGCAATTTCTTTGCTTTCCAAACAAATTTCATTTTACATTTATCTATGTTCATTCTTCCATTCGATGCACCACGAGTCAAATTGATTTGCGCGCATATCGGCCGGAAACAATGGAAATGCTTTAAAAGGATATGAATTTTCGCTCGATGGTTTTTCGTTTACGTGGAAAAACCAAAAATGGAATTTCTCTGCGCTCTGGTGTCGGCGACAGAGGGTGTGTGCAGGATGCTAGTCGATCGATTGCCGGCTTGGAAGGAACCACGTGACAAGGTGCGGTATGATGACGTCACAGAACATCCACCTCGAGCTACTTTTAAGATAGACTCCATTTTGGTACCCACATTTGTCTTATTTATGGTGTTGTATGCTGTATCCGGTTCCAGCAAGTGTATTAAAAAAAAAGAAACATAACTTTCGGATAAGAGAAGGATAGGTTCATGAAGAATCATAGATTCGGATAAGAGGATAATACAGTAAGAGAAATAAATGATGATTAACTCTAGAACTATCAAACGAGTCAGAGGGACTGGTTCCCAATTTTTTCAAAAAATTTATACCAAATTTTAACAGAGTAATGGAACAAATATTCTACATTGATCTTATAAAACACAGACTATCGAGTCGATTATTTCTTCTACCTCTTCATTCCTCGTTTCCCAAAGTACTTATTTAATATATTTAAATACAATAGATTTAACCCTGGTTGTTTTAGTGTTAAATCACAGATCGTTCTTTCGAACTTCTTCTGAATTGGAAGATTAAAACTAATCTCTTTCGCGCTCTAGTGCAGGACATTGTTCCAACAACATGTTTAATTGGTTCCGCGTTATTCGGTATTAATGATTCATACAACTTTGTTGTTGCGGACTACTCGAAACCATGCAATTCGGAACTCGAGATCCATACAAAATACAGTCCGATAACTGAAAGATGGCTAGGGAGATTCCGAACCTCTCGTTTTGAAATGCCTATTCCCGCCATTTCATTTATGGAGTTTCCAAATCCAGTCTTTTAATTTAAACACTCCACATATCTGTTTACTTTAGAAGACAGGGTTTGGAGATTCTAAAAACAAAGTGAGAGAAATAGATGGTAGAAAATCAGAGGCTCTGCTGCTCGGTAGCCATCTCTCAGTTGGCAGACTGTACATTTGGTTGCAATGATTCATTAAGAAAACATTGAAAACAAGAGAACAATTTTTTTATGTATTTTCAGTTGTAAAACTTCAATTGTACAAAGATAACATAAAATTCATTCAATGCGTATTCAGTATATATATAGTGGGTGATGGAATTAATGTTTATTAGTATATTCGCGATTTCCTATGATTTGAATTCCGTGTTACTTGAGGGTTGTCGTGTTTTTTACTCATGCAATTCAAGTACATTGTACCTTGTTATTTGAGGGATGATTTGCTGCTATAGGGGTCTTTTATATAAGTACTCGATAATAATGCGGTAGAAAGTTTGGATGACTTTGTATTTTTCTGACTAATGTTCCAAAAGCAATCACATTTTCTGTGACTTCCTTTGAATCTAACGTTCTTTAGGAAAACCTATCGCGGTATGTAAAATGAGCACTGTTTCCTGCGATACTTCGGGTACATTTGCAAAATATTGTTTAAAACGAGCCAGCAGTCAACAATGGTAATACCACATACGTATATCCGGTTCAATTTCTGTTTGTCTTATTTATTGTAGAATGTAAACAAGTAGTTCGGTTCACAATCAGTGAATTGTATTAACGTTATTATTGTTTGTAATATTCTTCTGTTTTGCGGTAGTCAACTGTCTTACAGAGGAAATGACACAATGTGGAATTTAGCTGTACAGTAGCATAGTATCGTAAATTTTATAGTCCTGAATTTATTTCTATATATTGTTGTAAAGTTATGGTATTGTATCTATATATTTTATAGTAGAAGTAGGAGCATATTAAATAATTTAGTGTACATTTCTATTCCCATAAGAATAGAAGAAACTTTTGGTCAATTTTTATCTTGCGGTAAAAAAAAATTTTTTTTTTAAGTGCTAGCTTATTTATTACTTAATTTATTCAATGAATGAAACTGGTAATAACCAATTTTCGCCCTGAACGGAGGTGAAATAAATAAATGGAATAAGTTTGAGAGAATAGATGAGATGTAGTAAAACTTCGTCCATAACATCATTCCAACTTCAAATTTGTTCGTGGCTGATTATAGCAAAATACTCATATATTGTTGTATACTGGAATCACCTCGTTTCAGTCGATGTGAACAAGGTTTTAAACTAAATATGAATACAGGATTTTAAATTAGGTATACAAGTGGAATAAACGAAATGAAGTTCCTAGTGTTTTTAAATTTTTCACTTAAATACTGTTACGAATTATCGTAACGAAATTGTCTCCCCTATATATTTAATATCGATTACGAGAATGTTCAAATGTTTAGATATTGATTTAATATTGTATATTGAGTTGTCTTTGTGCTAGAAGTTCGGATTGATTAAATTAGAGACATTATTTTATAATAGCTGATTATTTAATTATGAAGCGCCGTTACAATACATAAAGTAATACAATAATAATGAAATAACGGAATTATTTTTATTTTTCATCGAATATATTGAAACTCTATGTTGCTTCCATAGAAAAATGTTATCTGTTACATTTTAATTATGAAAATCAGTCAAATCCAACTGTATTTATTGTTTCAAAAGAACTAATGGTGATTAATCATTGGGATATTATCATTAGGAAAATGACACCTAAAAACAAGAAAAATGTGATGCAGGTATAAGGAAAACAATTTTTTTATTCGCAAAGAAGACACACAATTTCAAGATTACCTTGTGTCGAGGCAAGACATCTACGACATAAAAATTGAATAATGTTTTATCTATGGTACGAATTATGGAAACGTGTATACCTATGTGCCAGAGAAAATAAGTTTACTCTTTCGCACAAACCTTGTCTAAAGCCAGCCAATTTTCGCATGCTATGTAAAACATGCACTTAGTTTTCATAGTCTGAGGTACACCGCAGTTTACAGCGACCCTTAGAGAGAAAATACCACATGGTTCCTTCCTTTGAAACGAGCATTTGAAGACATATTGAAAACTTTTACTTTTACGTAGGCATATTATTTTCCATTAAAAAATAAATTGATGTGGAAAAAATTCTCTTCATTTTTTGTTAAAACTTCAAAGTTATCTGTTTCTACCTTCTTATTTTCCATCGTAAATAATGGCGCAGTTTCTCGGTGAAAGACATTTTTTTGAAATACTTCCCACGTTATATTGAATCGAATTCTTTGAGGAGCAAAACTGTATTCTAGAATAATTTAGACGAACCGGTTGATAAAGTTATTATAATGAATAAAATATTCTCAGAGGGGAAATTCGTTTTTCTTAGAAATAAACAACCTACAGATTACGCAGTTGAAGGAATAAATTTTCGTAAGATTACGCAACAAAAATTAGTTAATAATATAATTAGTAGTACAAATTTCAGTATAATAATATATGAAATACTTTCTTGCGTTGAGGCTTCAATGAAAAAATAGTTAGACATATCTGACATAGACGTATCTCACAATTTAGAAAGACACGGAGGATCAAATTAGAAAAGTTTACACGGAGTAATACATCAAAACTACAGCACATCTTTCTTTTAAACAAATTAAGAAGTGCATGGATTTTGAAGAATTTATTAAAGTAACTGCCGCAAAATATAATACTCATTTTTCAACTAAATTATTAGAGCAGGAAGTATCTTCATGTTCTAAAACTTGTAACTTTCCATACGAGAAAAAACTTGAGAAATGTTTCAATTGAAACTCATACAATTTAATAAAGACCGTGATAAAATACAAATTAATAACTTTACGTCTATACAGTGCAAAAGAGTATTCGATAGATTCCGTATTAAAAAGTGATAATACATAAACAGAAATTAGCGACTTAAACAGCAAAACTTCAAGTTTAATCGTAAGAATTTAGTTTTTCTCACCGATAAGCTTTCAAGTTGATAAGTTCTTACCTTCTTAACCTTAACCTTACAATATTCATTTCTGAGTAGCCATCACTTGGTGAAGCCGTACCCCTGCAAACCTGGCCGACTATGTGCGGTTATGACCTATTATTTTTCTCACACCTGACCGTCTTACGCCTCCATAACAACTGGGTTAAGAAGAAAACGTAGCAACGTTTTTAGTTTCATACGGTTTTTCGCCAGATTTTCGAGAATGTTTAGAAAATTTAATCTTGAATACAGTATATCTTTAGATGATCTTACGTTGCATTCTCTAGCACCTTTCTGTGTACCTATATCGTGATAAAAAAAGATCGTTATTTTTTATATTCATATAAGAGCGAAAGTTCTTAACAGTTTGCACTCGAGGACTTTTTTGCTCTAGCAAACTAGGTACTCTAGAAAATTTTGACTATATTAGGCAAGTGTTTTGCAGATACTTTAAAATGTTTTTATACTAAGAACGCAGGCCCAAAACCCGGCCCAAGAAAAAATTTGGGATAAAAATATCGTATCGTAATAGAAGTAAATATATAGTGCGCGAAAACTTGAGAAACGTCAGGCGCCCCTCGAGTGCGGAGGGTTAATACGTTAGGGAGGGGAGGAAAAATATATTTATGAATTAACGTCATTTAATTAAGAATTTAAATTCAGAATTGTTAAGAAATTAAAATTAGTGTGCGTGTACTATTTACTTAAGATTATGATTCCCAAGGCAGTTAAAATGGCTGGTTGTTCATTTTTTATGAAAGTTCTCTAATCTTATGGGGGAGCCATAGAGTAGACACTGTACGTTCGTTTCCAACATAAATTACTGAATTAATCCTCTCTTCTAGCCTTTGCTGTGTCTTTTTCTAACGGACTTATTTAATATATTTAAGTACAGTAGATTTAACGCCGGTAGTTCCAGTGTTAACGCATACAATGTCATGAGTCAGTTAAATAATTTGTATGTTATAAAATACACGTAAAATATGAACTTTACTTACTGTTTCTCCATAGACTTGAGAAATTTTTATACAAAAGTAGGATCCCGGCAAATTGACGGCTTCCACCGGTCTACAATTAAATTATATTTTATGCAACTTCGGATAACAGAATTTTACGCTAATCGGAAATGTTGTTATTTTTGATACTTATATTTTTCTCAGTACAAATAATTTCGTATAGTCATTAAAAAATCACCATTTCTCCATATCGTAACGTGATTTGCGCCATTTTCGAAATGAGCAGCTCATATGTTATATATACAGGCAACTCTTTATTTTCGCACACTGTATTTTTGTACAATTCGCTATTTCACACATTTTTAAAAATTCAATTTTTTAAAGATTTTTGTCGCTATTTCAAAAATTGCTTGTATGCAGTCAGTTCCTCGGAGTGAGGTTCCCAAATACAATATTAGAGGACCCTGAGATTCTCTACTATTGTAATATTGTCTCTAGTATTAGCTACTAGATATTGAAAAATCTCAAGATTACAAAGAAAGCAACTTTTAATATTTTTCGTATATCCCTCTACTTTCGACCATTCACCATTCGCACACATTTTCAGGAACCAATTATGTGTGAAAGTCGAGGGCCGCCTGTAATAATGTGCAAGCTAATTCTTCTCTAACTTAAATCTCTTCCTAAAGAAGGAATTTGACAGAGTCTATAATTATCTTTAAATACTCTGGTAAATAAAAAATTGTAAAGTATGTCAGAGACATTTTCAGTGTTAGGACGTACTCGTGTATGATATTAGTGAGTGTCATATTGCGATCCTTACTATTAAAAGTAAGGAACAGAGTATAACAACTTCTTATAACTCCTATGCGCTTGAAAGCACTTCCTAAACACTCCAGTGAATGAAGCTAAACGTATATAGCCACTCATGATGAGCTAAAACAAGCGCAACCTACATTCTACTTAAAATGTCACAGGAAATCTCCTCTAAAATCATGGTAATATCTCTTACCGATAGATGTACACTTGTTTTCATACGTTGACACTTTCTCATTTTATCGCCTTATTTTCTATTTGAATGTCAGTTATGAAGTTTTCGTAGAAAGTAATTCATTTGATTTGAATAATATTTTACTTGCAAATTAATACATTCTCAGTTGCAACGTTACACATAATTTAATGTGCACTCCAAAATAAAATTGCAAATATCTCGAAACAGAAAACAGATGACTTTAATTACTTTCAAAATCAAAAGAATATTTAATCTTTTGGGGACCAGAGGCATTTTTGAATATTGAGAGATGATTACTTATTTGGTGATTCGAAACCAGTTTTTTGTCAGGAAGTCAAACTGTTAATATATAGAAATTTGAAATGTAATCGTTCAAATATAATTATGCAAATAGTAATTTATAATTTTTAATTTTTCAACTTTGACCGTGTATACATACGGTAATAAACTATAATCAAATTTTTCTCAGACTACATATATGCGTTCGTAGTTCTCAAAGGGTTAAGTGAGACAGTTAATTGAAATATTCGATGTAGAATAATAATAAGTTAAAGTGAAAGGTTCTCAGTAATATTAATAAAATTATATTTTCTGTATTCACCGAAATATGTAATTGCATTATGTTGATTTTTATGTTTCAGGTTTCCTATCATGGGACAAAGATAGTTGTCACGTGGATTTAGAAAAAGAATTACTGGCCCTAGTAGTACAAGCTCCCGAAGGCGAAGAAGCCAGAAACGGTACATTCATTTTTATATTTTCCTTTCTACGTTAAATATTGTCTGAGACTTCCCAATAACATTCTATACTTTAAGAAATACAATTTAAAGAATCTAAATTTCATATTAAATTTTCATAAGTCGTTTTCCCTAAACAAAAAAATAGCATATCTAAAATGCATAATAGGAATGTAAGAAATGTAGACTTAACTTTGTTTGAAAATATAATACTTTACTTAACACGTTCACGAATAGTAAAAGTTTTAGCGAGATGCAAAAATTGACAGTCAATTTATTTTTAAATTGGTTGTGATATCCGAAATTTGATTAAACATATTTTTTAAGGGTAGTCAGATTATCATACTTGAATCGTTATGTACATAGAATGCTATAGCATCCAGGACAATACAGATCAAATTTTTCAACTGGGATGACGTGAATGCTACAACATTCATTATTAGAATACATGAGAAAAGAGGTTTATTATAATTTCATTACATTATTTATTCAACAGTAGATCTTTATTTGTTTACATATAAAAAAATTAATAAATTAAATCCATAATTTCATAGTATGTAAATATGAAAATACAACTAAATATATTAGTCCATCATTATGATCCCTCACTATAACGAAATGTCTGAGCATTTCCAATGCACACTGCCGAAAGCAACGGTAATTATCAGAAAAAAAATGTATAATGATAGAGTCTGCTCTCTCTCAGAAGTCTAAGAAATACAATTGCTATAGCATTCACATCAAGTATTACACTTCTAGTTTACTCAATGTGCCGGTTTAAGGAAACTTGTAAATACACGGAGAAAAGATAAAATAATATGAAAGTACCTAATGAATCTGTTGGTCATTACTTTGAAACGTATATTAATTTCAAAAACTTACGATTATATCAAATTAAATAAATAAAAATTGGCTTTAAAATTTAAATGCTATAGCATTCATGTCATTTTGCATCACTATGAAAATGAATGCTATAGCAATCACGTCCGAAAATTTGGAGAAAAAATAAAAAAAATTATAATATTTATATCTACTTTAATGTAATCTTATAACAAATAATTAGTCGCATTTAAAATGTTTCTGTTATTTCAATGCTTGCTCCTTAATGGGTTAAAACACCAAATTCTTAAAACCTAATGTAAAATTAGATGTACACATTGTTTCTACTATCTCTAGAGTCTTAATTAAATTTCTGAAAATAAGCAAAAATATTCTTATTCCTTTTGCTATATCAAAATGTACAATGAGCCGAAGTTATTCCTTATTCCATAAATAGGATGTATCCTTTCAAATATTAAATTCATATTATTCGACACTAATTGTAAGCTTGATTAATCCCTCTATATAATGTTCAATAAATAACAATTTTGTTAATTAAACAAAATTTCAGGCGAACGTCTAATCCAATATGCCACCGAGAACCTCGTTACAGAAGTTCTTATTCATCCGCAAACAAATACATTATTACAATGTATTCGCAATCTCCTCGCAAGCTTCACGAAACATCGGCACATCATACATGCTGGGTACACGTTTGGCGGAAATGGTTCCTGGATTTTGCAAGTACGTATAATCTTGGAATTCTACTAATTTTCTTTTATTTCACTTACATATGCTTATATTTCTTACGTCGTCTAGTTCCCGAGACATTCTGTAAAATACAATTTTCACCCCTTACTTTGATACGTACTTTCACCCTTTCAGTATGTAGGGTAACTAATAAGAAAATGATGTGTCAAATATTTTTTTCACGAATTAAATCTCATTTAAACCTTATAAAAATTTGCTTGCACGAGTATTTCTTTGTATCCTGTCATCGAAAATCATAAAAATGTTTAAAGAAGTTAACTTAAACAAGTAAGTTAACTAAGTAACTTAAACCATAATGCGCATTTAATGTCTCTAAATAATTATTCCAAAACGATTAAGAAATTGTTGGGTTACAGAAAATTAGTTTTAATGACTTAATATTTGAACACTTTATGGAAAGTATCTTCCTTATGAATTATTTAAAAATCTTGGTTATGCTAAAAACAATTCCTTCTATCTCATTTTATATTTAGTCTTTCCGGATAAGTGAATATGAACAATTTTAATTGTTATATTTCAGGATGGAACCTTCAGCCTTGCCGACTTTTTGGATGCGTTTAGTGAACATGAAGTGCAAAGAGTTCTTCGTGCCTACGAAAATAGTGTTACAGTAGATATTCATTGTGCGGGTGTTGGCGATTGGACAACAAGCCGATTATCTAAGGAGGCTTGTACCAGGTATGAAAAAATGACTTTCAACTAAAACCCAAATGTGATAGGAATAAAAAAAATGTGTAGTGTACGTGATGTCTTATTCCGCACGCCATTTTAATCTTTTAAAGAAAAATTGTTGTGTCAAAAATGAAGAAAGTATTTTGAATAATCGGAATGGTGATCTTTAAAATAGTGTAATTACTTAATTTATAGGTTTGCAGATGTGTAAGTTAATATACAAATGGATGAATTAAAAATACCTAAACATAAAAAAACTATCTATTTAATAAGATACTAACTATTTATTTACAAGGTAAATCACATATATAAGACGCTCAATGCCAATATATTATTACAAAGATCATATAATTGAATATTTAGGGATTAAATTTGCAATGTAATTCCGGTTGACATTATTTAAATTTGTTTAATACATTTTAAATGATGTTAAATACAACGGAATAAATAACTCTGTAAGAAGAGCGACATTCCATCGTTCTGAATGTACTGTACTTCATTCCTTTCCCACGTTTTTTTTTCATTGTGAATTCCTTTCTTAAAAAAAGTATTTTACAAATATATGAAAATATATTGAAATTTAATCGTACCAATTTTCGCACCAATATTCAATTTTATTTGGTACACTGTCACAATTTCTCCACATTAATTCAAACAACGTCGCAGTGAAAATCATACTAACTAAACCTTATATATATATTAATGACAATGAAGAAGTGAACTTATTATCATTACTATCCTACAAAACGTAACATAATAGGAAATTCATATCCAATTTCCGAATACCTCGAATATTGTACTCTTTTTCTATTACACTTCTTTTATTGATGGAATAAAAAAAAACACCCCTATTATTTTTATATAAAAAATAGAAATACAAAATCAAATTATATCTTAACACTAGAACTACCGGTGTTAAATCTACTATATTTCAATATATTAAATATGTACTTTGGAAAAAGAGAAATCAAGAGGTAAAAAAGGTGATGGATTCGGTAATTTGTATTTTATAAAATCAATGTAGAATATCTGCTCCATGGCTATCCTATAAACTTGGGGAACTTTTGGAAGAAATCGAAAACAAGTCATTTTGACATACTTAGTAGTTCTAGTGTTAAAGTATAACTACAATACATCTTTATTCGTAATTATAGCTCAATAGAAGTTATACCATTGTCTACAGGTCCTGTAGAGTTCGAGTGAATCCTGATGATGTTCTCACTGCGGGAGTTCCGGCCATTACGAGTTTTATAAATTATGTCGGGCAGTATCTTATGGCCCAAACGTTGGACCAACTTATGGAACCATCCGACGTCGTAGGCAACATTAGATTTAGTCATCCAACTTTGTACGTCTTCCCTGGCGGGCAAGGTGACGCCGCCCTTTTTGGCATAAACGGTTTCAATATGCTCGTCGATGGTGGTTTCGCCAGAAAGGCCTGCTTCTGGGACTTCACGAGGCATTTGGATCGCCTCGATGCGGTTCTGGTTACTAGAATAAATAACAGTAATGTTGGTGGCATGTCCAGTGTTCTTCGGAAGAAAAAGGAGATGCATGTTTATCCTCAAATTGGACATTTCTTCTGTAATTTAGTTGTAAGTATTACAATCATTTTGTATCTTGTATCTTTTGGAATCACAGTACTATTATCATTTTTCTTTGTTTTAATCCTTTATAGTCCAAATTTGTTGTGGTGTCCAAAGATTAGCTTTGCGATAGCACAATTAAAAAATAAAAAAAATACTATTTTAGATAATGAATAAATTCTGAATTTGAAATATTGAATTCTATAGAATTTCATGATTTTCACGAGCTAAATTATAATGTTTGACAAAGTTCAAAATTTAACTTTGTAGAATAGAAGCTCAGATGTGTCTTGCGTTAGCTCAAAGTCACAGGGACCCATAGAGAATTCTGCCTTGAGGCACGGTGGAATTAAAAGTATCTCAACTCATTGATCACAAAAAATAACTATTTTTCAATGCCACTTTCGACATAAACGGTTCATGTATTATATTTCCAATTTCATCTCTTATCAAAGAAAAAAATCGGAGTATGTAATTATCTTCAAGTACTCTGGCAAATAAGAAATTGTATCTCAGCCCTTTGTTGCACGGTGGGATATTTTCGTTCCGCCTTGATAATTTATATTATTATATAACTTTGTTAATAAATATTAACCAACTTTATTCGATTAAAAAAATGTCTGTGCAATATGGGTCATGTTACTTTCTAAATTTCCATTCCACACAGACTTAACGTCTAATATATTCTTGACTCGTAATTTTAAACAGAAGGTATCTTGAGTTATGAACCATTATTTTGCTATTATTATAATATCAGATTTATAGCTGTTTCCCGATAAAGTTTTACAAAATCTATCAAATTGAAAGTATCAATGAGACTCGATGCGATAACATGATTTCTATAACATTAATGTTACGTTAATACTAGAATTACCGACGTTAAATCTATTATGTTTCAATATATTGAATAAATCTTTTGAAAATTGCGAAATCAAGAGGTGGAAAAAGTTATATAAATACTTATACAAATACCTGTATAAACTTGCAGAATTTTTTGGAAAAAATTGGGAATCGGTCATTTTTACTTGTTTGGTAATTCTGATGTTAAATTGCACGATATATCGAGAACTCTACTAAAATAAAAATTGATAAAAAATTCGTGATATATCGTGCAACATAACGTAACATAAATATTATAAAAGTCATGTTACCGCGTCGTGTCTCATTGATACTTTCAATTCAGAATTATACTACTAAAATAAAAATTGATCAGTGTAATACTGAATTAGCGTAGGAATAGTCGCAAAAAAATCGTAGAGCAAGGCATTAAGCATTAATTCACTAAAATCGAGATTACTTGATGTTAAATTTTTTCTCTGTAATATACTTTCATCACACTGCCTTTATCCTTATCAGTCAGCAAAACATAGAAATCTTTATATGATTCAAACCCATGTTTTGTTATCACAGTAACGTACCATTAAAATTCATTTACTAATGACTGAGTGTATTTTTAATATGTTATAGGAGAGAAGACAATCCAATTCACCAGACGGTGACAAGGACATCGATCCTTTAATCGTAAATCTTACCGATATGGGACAGGAAATGGTGATTAATCTTCGTCATATTAATCTACGGGCGCATCCCTGCTATAGGGATCCTGATCCAATTAATTTATATCACAAAGTCGGCCACGGTACACTCGACATGTATGTTCTTAGTCCGAGCAAAGATAGTCGTGAAGTGAGAGAATTTTTAGCAAAATGGCATGTTTCGGATTCGAAATTATTTGCCGGATCTCATAAAAAAGACTCGAATAATTTAACGTTTCCAATTCAAAACCTCGTATCGATATGTGCGCTTCTAGTTTGGCAACCTGCTAATCCTGAAGACACTATTACAAGAATCCTCTTCCCTGGCAGTACGCCACAGCACAAGATTTTCGAAGGTTTCGAACGACTGAAGCACTTGGACTTCCTAAAACATCCAGTTTGCTCGGCTAAGAGTCTTTCTCCTTCGACGTCTCTCGCGACATTACGTGATAAACCTACGAAACAGAAATTAATCGAGAAAGAAACAAAGAAGGTATCCGAAATGAAGAAAGAGAAAAAAGAATCACCGGATATGCATACCGTAAAAAGTACCGATGAGTCACCTCCAAAAGCTGCTCAAACACCGATAATAATGCCTAAGAGTCAGCCTTCTAAAATCGAAACGAAAACCAAGAAGGTTGTTGAAAATAAAAAGATCGAATCTGAAGCAAAGGAAGCGAAAGATAAGAAGATCGAGAAGGAATTGAAAGACGTAAAGAAAGATGTAAAGAAGGAATCCGCAAAGATAGAAAAACAGATTGAAAAGCAAATAGAGAAACCAGAGAAAATTGAAAAGCGGGATGAGGATGTAAAGAAAATTGAAATAATCAAACCAGAAAGTGAAAAGACTGCTCCTGCCAAGGAACAGAAACCTAAAGTGGATGCAAAGAAGAAAGAATCCAAAGATATCAAACCTAAAGTGGCAAAAGTCGATGTGACATCTAAGTCAAAAACAATTGAAAAGAAAACGAAACCATCCACGGAGAAGAAGGATATCATGAAGTCTTCACCGACTACTCCGAAGAAAACATTAAATGGGGCTGCAACTAAAATAGAAATATCTAAAACTGCACCCAAACAGAGACCAGCTGCAAAGGCTGTTTCTGCACCACCGGCAAAGAGTGCTAAAGATGCGAATAACAGAAAAGTCGTGGAACAAAAGAACATTGAAAAATCAACCATAAAGGACACTACCATCAGTGCCGTTAAAGTATCGGCCAAACCGAAACCAATGGATAGAAAACCAATCAGTCGAAGACCAAAACCAGTTAGTCCAAGCAAAGCACGTACACCAGGTAGTCCTGCTAAATCAACTCGAAGTACACCAACAACTTCTGTCAAGTCCGACAAAGATGGTGTTATACGTAAAGTGAAAGGTGACAAAGGAACTACCGATTCATCCACCGTATCTACTCCTTCCGGCATTGAACCCGAAAGTGCTGTAAAATTCGCTGAAAAGAGTCTTCTTGAGAAGTCAGAAGATATTTCACTTGATTCCATTGAGAGCAAAGTACTAGCTGATTTGAAAGAAGAGCGCGAAGTCGTCGAAGAAATTGAAGCTGTACTTCAAAAAGCGGAAAGAATCGAAGAAACAAGAAAGGAAGATCGTTTCGAGGGAGATGACGAGATTACGGCAGAAGTTACCGATAAGAAGGAAGAAGATATTACCGAAGAAGACGTTACCGCTGAAATTGAAGACGCACCGAAGAAAGACGCTTCGAGAAAAGAAAGTCAAGAATTAACGGAAGAAGATGAATATCTTATAGTAGAGAAGGAAGAAGTTTACACCGAGGATTCTATGCAGAGCGGAGAAGGTGAACAGAAGCATGTTTTAGACGAAGCTGAATCTGAAAAAGCGAAAATATTAAAGGACATGGAACTTATTGAAGAGAAAGGTGAAAAAGAAGAAACAGAGGAGAAAGAGAAGGATGAAAGTTTGGAAAAGAAAATGGTACAGGAGAAGGTCGACATGGAAGAGGAGAAAAAGTCTGTTGACTTGTCTCCTGATCGAAAAGAACAGACGCAAGAAGAAACTAAAGAAGCTATGACTCCTACAGCAGAAGTTGCGCAGAAACCAGAGGAGAAAGACGACTCTGGGAAGAAGGATAGCGATGATATTACTAAAGAACCATCTAGCTTGAGTCCTGATAAGTTAGATTCATCTGAGAAGAAAACTACCGATACTGATTTAAAACCTGAACTCGACCAGAAAGAACAAATTCAAGAAAAATTGGAAGAATCTCAAGAACGAATTTCTACTGTGGAATCGGGAGCGACAACAACTGCCCCTACGCTTCCAGAAGATGAACGTATACCGTTGGATGAAATAAAAGAAGATATTGATGAAAAACATGTTATCGAGGAAGTTAAGGAAAAAGATATTCCTCCAAAAGTCAAGGAAATTCCTCCACAAGCTATGCCACCTGCAGCGAAACCTGACGTTAAAGTTTTTGATGTTCGTCAAACAGTTCAATGTTTACAACGTGACATTGTCAACACACCGGATGAAGTTGCTGATCTTCCAGTTCACGAAGAAGTGGATCCTAAGCTTTATAGAATGGAAGATTTTGAAAAGGATAAAGAAGGAAAACCAGCACAACCCCCGCAAGAGGCTAAAGAACCTCCAACTCCGCCAGTTAAGGAACAAAAGGGTGTATTCAGCTTTTTCGGTAAAGTTGCTGATAAGTTTGAAAAAGGTATCGATAAATTAACGAAAAAAGCGAAGAAGGAACAAGAAAAGGATGTCGATGAAAAGTCTTCCTCTAAATCCAGTTCTCCGAAGGAGGTGAAAGCACCAGAAAAAATTCTTCTGGAGGAAGTCGATGTGGAAAAAATGTTCCCGAAAGTTGGTAAAGCTGTTGAAAAACCAGCGGCTCCTGAAGTTGTTGCACCTATTCCAACTGAAATAAAAGCAGCCGCTAAGGAAGCTGATGAATTTATACAAGAAGAGATCAAAGACGCAAAACGACGTAGCGTGACAGAAATTGATGTTAAAGATAAGCTTGAAGAAAAGGTGAAAGAAAAGGTTGAAGAAGAAGTTGAAGAGATTGTAGACAAAGCCAAAGCCGTAGTTGATGAAGTATCGAAGGAAGTACCCCAGGATATTTTCTCACCAAAAGAAGACCTTGAAAAAAAAGAATTCGTCAAAGATATAGAGCTTCTAAAGGAAGAAGTTGAAGATGACGTAGAAGACGTAGAAGCCCTTTTAGAAGAGGCTTCTAAGAAGTTTAAAACAGTAAAGGATAGTCTCAGAGATTCCCTGGAGTCTTTGGAAGAGAAAATGGAGGAGAAATTGTCTGAATTAAAACGTGACATTCTACCAGCAAAAGATGTCGTCAAAGATACATTAGATGGGGTTGTGGAAAAGTTAGAAGAAATGAAACCACACATTGAAAGTGAAACAACCGATATTAAGGAACCTGATAAAGTTAAATTCGATATTCCCAAAGATGAAGAATTTGAAGAACAATACGACGAAGAACTTGCCGGTCCTGTGAAGGATGTCAGAGAAGCTGTACGCGATGTTGGAGAAGTTTTAGCTGGCACAGCTGGTATTGACATAGATGATAAACCGAAAGATGTCGTCGAAATTGTAAAGAAAGTCGCTGAAGTTCTTAAAGAAGATGATTTCCTTTCAGATAAAATTTTATTCGTAGAACCAACGAAGAAAGCTGTATCTCCAACGACAACTGAAGAGAAACCATCGGAACCAGAAGCGGAGGTGCCAAAGTCCGAAGAAAAACCTACAAAGTATGACGATATCATACCAAGAAAAGTTGGTATCACAGAAGAATTCCCACCTCAGGAAGAAATCGAAGAGCTTATCGAAGAAACCACAAAACCACTTCCAGTTTACGAAACACCTGGTGCACTGGAAGTATGCGAAGAACCATGTGTGAAAGTCGTTAAAGAAAAAGAAGATGTTACATCGCCTGTTAAGGATGGAGAAAAAGATAAACACGATGCTAAAGAAATTTGTGAAAAAATGTTGCAAGAAGATAAAATTTGTAAGACCGAAGAAACCACACCAGAAGAGCCATCCAAAGTGGACGTTGTGAAAGCAGGAATAGAAACTGTGTGTGTAAAAGAAGTGGCAAAAACACCATCCGATGAGGAAATCGAAAAAGAAATAGAAGAACCTGTGATTGGTTTCGAACAAAAAGTTTCACCTGCAAAAGCGGAAATTGTAATGGTTTCACCTGGTTCTACGCCTACATCACCGAAATTTGTAACAGATAAGATGGATGTCAGCGCGATGGAAGTCGAGAAAGCTATTAGTCCTCCGCAGTTGCCTACAGAAATAAAATCAATTTTGGATAAAGTAGGCCGTGTAGAAGAGATCATCGAGGAACTTATAATAACAAAGAAAAAGAAGATTACAATTGAAATCATAGAATACATCACTATAGTTAAACGTATTCCAAGAGAACATGTAATTTATATAATCGAAGAGATCATCATTAAGAGAGGCCTTCCTAGAGAAAGTGTCGTCGATGATGTTGAAATTCTCAAATCGAAAGAACCAGTTACACCGCAGAAACGAATGGAAGTGGAAGATTATATTATCAATGAATATGTCACCAAAGGTAAGAGAATCACAATTCAAATAATTGAAGAAATTTCAATTAAAAAGATCGTACCAAAGACGATAGTTATTGAAATCATTGAAGAAATTATCATCAAAAGGAAGATTTCTAGACACATGGTATTTGATATTCCTAAAGAAGAACTGGGTGAATTAGAGAAAGAAGAGCATGTGATTGAAGAAGAAGAGAAAACAGTAAAGCCGGATGTTGCCGGAGAGAAACGAAAGTCGATTGTTGAAGTACCGGGTGAAAAAGAAGAGGAGAAAACTCTTTTAGATGAGAAGGAAGAAGAAGAGAAAGATGCTGAAAAACCAAAAGCAAAGGAAGATGAGGATGAATCAGAACCAGAGGAAGAGAAAGAGGAGGATAAACTTGTCGACGGTTTTGTAAGTATATCCAGAAAAGCTTCGAAAGAAACTACAGAAGTTAAAGAGAAAGAAGTATCTCCTCCTAAAGAAATGGTTAAATTAACAAGTCCAAAAGAACACGAGAAAGATGTTATTGATGACTTTGAAGCTGTTGAGCAAGAATATAAAGTACAGGGTGTACCAGTAATGTCTCCTGAAGATACGTCTCGTGATGTTTCACAAAAATTAGACGAAGAAAGGGAAAGAGAAGTTGCGGAAGAAGCTGTAGAAGATACGATAAGTGATGTTGTCGAAGCTGATGAAAAGTTTGTTCACGAGACTAAGGAAAAAAGGGAAAAGTCAGAAGTACATGCTGACGTCGCCAAAGATGTTAAACTAGTCGAGAAGAAGGAGGATAAAAAAGTACCCGAAGATATCAAAGTTGCTCCAACTTCAGAAGTGTCAGAAGCTGCAGATATCACTGAAAAATATTTAGACGAAGCCAAGGAAAAGACTGATGCCATGAAAGGTGAAGTGAAATCTCCTGCAACTGAAAAAGTCAGCGAAGTTCCTGTCAAAGTAGAAGAAAAAGAAGAAGAAAGGAAACTATCGCTTGATGGAAAGAAGGAGGAGAAAGAAACGATAGAAGAAGTGAAAGAACATGCAGAGAAAATTATAGAAACAGAAATTGCGAAGAAAGAACCAACAGAGGTACAAAAAATTGAAGAACCTATTCCGAAAGTGTCAGACGAAGTCTTAAAGAAAGAGGAATTCCCTGAGAAGACAGAAACTCTAAAATCAGAATCACCTACTGAGTATGTAAAAGATGTCAAGACAGTTACTGAAGCAACAAAAGAAGATAAACCAACATCTCCAGTTGTAGAAGCAACAATGCCTGAAATTAAGACTGTTGAAGCAAAAGTAGAAGAGACACTTGAAAAGGAAGTAGAACAGGCTGCTAAAGTGGAAGCAGTCTCAGAAACAACAATAGCAGATGCTACAGGACGATCTGCTGAACCTACAGGTGAAATTAAACCGGTCGAAGTTGTGAAAGCAGAAGTGCCAGAAAAACAAAAAGAAGAAATAGAAGTTGCTGTTAAGGAAGAAGTAGTAACAGAAAAAGAAGCAGTTGTCGAAAAATTAGGTGAAACGAAAGCTGAAATAAAACCTACCGAGGTTGCAAAAGAAGAACCGGAAATAGTCGAGAAAGAAATGGAACCAGCTGCTAAAGATGAAACATTGCCAGAAACAAAATTAGCGGATGCTACTGGCAGATCATTGGAACCCAAAGCTGAAGTTGAAATTGCCGAAAAAGAAGTACCAGGAAAACCTGAAGATGAAGTGAAAAAGACAATTGAAGAGGAAGCAATTACAGAAATTAAAGATAAAATTAAACCTGTTGAAGTCGCTGAAGCAAAAACACCAGAAAAACCTAAGGATGAGGACGAAAAAATTGTTAAAGAAGACAAAGTATCGGAAGAAAAATTAGCAGATGCTACAGGACGATCAGTCGAACCTAAAGTTGAAGTTAAACCTGTTGAAAGTGCCAAACCAGAAGCACCAGAGAAACTGAAAGACGAAGCAGAAACAGTAACTAAAGAAGAAATAATACCAGAAACAAAAGTAGCCGATGCCACAGGAAGACCGACCGAAATTAAACCTGAATTGATAGACGATGCTAAGAAGTCACCAGAAGTAGAACAGAAACTACAAGAAAAGGAAGACATCAAAGATAAGAGTCCGGAGGAGACAATTAGAGAAACACCTTCAAGAAAGGAAAGCGTTGTCGAAGAATTAAAAGAAGAAGCAGTAGACTTGAAAAAGAAATCTCCAATTTCCGAGGATATTAAACCTTCTATCGAAATAAAAGTTGACACTGAAAAAGTATCTAAAGAGGAAGACAGTGGAACAGTTCGACGAATGTTGGTAACAGCAAGCAGTGAGGATGGAGGGCATGAAACTGAAATTTGTCCAAGTGGTACAATTACTTTCACAAAAACTGTTACCCCTGATGATTCTCTCAAAGATACGTCTGCAAAGTCAACGCCAGATAAGGATTCCTTACTTCTGGATAAAGATTCTTTACACTCTGGAATAAGTACACCTGAAAAAGACAGCATTTCTGAAAAATCGGCAGTAGAAAGCAAAGAAATTGGGAAAGTAACTCCCGAAGACAGTTTAGATAAGTCGCCAATTGATACTCGAGGATCGCAAGATCTCGAAGACAGTTTAGAAAAGATGGAAATTGGAAAAGCAAAGGATGTCGATACTACTTCCCCTTCGCTGGAGGGAGAGTTGCCAAAGTCACCTCTAAAAGAAGAAAAAGTGCCTGTCGAAAAGCCAAAGACTCCTACAGAACAGATTGAAAAGGACGAAAAATTAAAATCTCCTATTAGTCCTGTTCAAATTGAAAAAGCTAAATCACCCGTCGAAGAACATCTCGAACACGTCGAAAGTCCAGAAAAGGACGAGCCTGCAAAGGCACCCGAAGTAAAAGACAAAATCATCGACAAACCCGAGTCGCCTATTGAGAAAATAGAAGATAAATCACCATCAGAGATTCGAAAATTATCTGTAGAGGTAGAGAAACTTGGAAAGACCTTAGACATTGAAGCATTAAAATCACCCGAGTCGATTCGTTCCGACGATGTTTCACCGGCGGAAACAATCTTTGCCAAATCTCCTACTGACCATGAATTCCCGAGATCAATTGATAAAGATGAAAAGAAAATTGACGAGAAAGAAGAAGAAGTGGCTGTTGCACTTACCGATAAAACGGATGAAAAAACAACTGCTGCAATAAAGTCCGACGAGAAAGCTATTGAATCAAGTAAAATAGAAAAAGCCGAATCAAAAGAAAAACTTACATCGCCTATTATCGATGACAAGAAAGAAGAATCGAAAGATATCGATAAAGTCGAAAAGGAACGATCGCCCAGTGTTGCTAGCGACAAGTCCGATGAAAAAGAAGCAATTGTTCGATCTAAATCTCCAAGTGTTGCAGGAGATCAAGAAGAAGTATTGAAATCAAGATCACCAAGTATTACAGCCGACAAATTGGAGCAGAAAGATGTATCTGATTATGCAGATAAACCTCGATCTCTCAGTATAACTAGCGAGAAAGAAAAAGAAGAGGTAGCCATGAAATCTAGGTCTCCCAGTATTGTAAGTGAACAACCAGAAGATCATAAGAAATCTCCTGTAGCTGGAATCGATAAGCATGAACAGAAAGAAGTCACTGATAAATCAAGATCTCCAAGTATAACTGCTGAGAAATCTCCCATTATTTCCGAGGGAAAAGAGTCCCCGTCGAAATCACCAAGTCTTGAGAAACTTGGTGAAGAGAAGCTTGATGAAAAGGACATTTCAAAATCGAGAACACCAAGCATCGTGAGTGAGAAAGATGTGCTAGATCAATCTGTTGAGCAAAAATTAGATAAATCAAGATCACCGAGCATCAAGAGCGAGAAACTTGCGGAAAAGACACCTGACAGGTCCAAGTCACCAAGTGTTGAAAAAGAAGAAGTTATGGAAAAATCAAGATCACCTAGTATTTCAGCTGATCAACCATCTCCAATTGAAGTAACAGGAAAGTCACCGACATCAGTGAGCGATAAAAGTGTTGAAAAGGAAGATGTCGAATTGAAAGAACAAAAATCGCCCACCGAATCAGATATAATTGACAAAACAAAATTATCTATTGAAACTGGTGAAATTGAAGTGTCACCTGACAAGGATAAATCTCCGATCAGCGATAAATTAGATCAGATGAAAGCAAGCGAACCTTCTAAATCGCAAAGTATCACTCCTGAGCAAGCAGATGCCAAAGATATGACATTAGGCGAAAAGTCAAGGTCGCCAAGTGTAACGGGTGATGTTCACGAGGAACTTAAAGATAAAGAAAAATCACCTATCGCTGAAGAATCTATTGTAAAGAGTAAATCTCCAAGCATAGATCTTGGCAAAGTTGAAGAAACAGAAAAAGCTAAGTCTCCAGTTGCAATAACTGAGGAGAAGGAAGCAGAAAAACAAATAAAAGAAATTGCCGATGAAAAAGTGGACTCAAAAGTTGAAGAAGAAATTGCTGGAAGATCAAGAGCCTCCAGTGTTGCAAGTACCGTAACCGATCAAAAAGATGCTACGGAAAAGGCAAAATCACCTACAAAAGATCAAATAGAAGAAAAGAAAGAAGCGGATGAAGTGAAACTTCTTAGCCGTGATAGTATTACCAGTGAAACAAGTGAAGTAAAAGCACCGAGCATTGAAAAATCTTCTCCTGTCTCTCCTGACAAGTTAAAAGATGAACCGCTGGATTCAAAAGATCTTAAAGAAACAACACCAGATAAATCAAGATCCTTCAGCGTTACGAGTATCCCGGAAAAAGGTAAAGAACCAACAATGGCAGATAAACATGAAGAAAAAGAGTCTGAAGAGAAACACTTGGATAAATCGCGATCTCCCAGTGTAATAAGTGTTCCAGATGTCGAACCGTCAGAAAAATCGAAGTCTCCGAGTCTTGCAGGAGAAGCACCCGATCTAAAGGACACTGAAGAAAAATTATCAGAGAAGTCACGATCCCCTAGTGAGATCAGTATTAAGGAAGAATCAAAAGAAATCGCTGATAAGTCGAAATCTCCAAGTGTAGTAGATGAAATACCTGAAATGAAGGACGTAGAGGAGAAACCATTGGATAAATCTCGATCTCCTAGTGTTATAAGTGCACCAGGAGAGTCGAAGGAAGTCTCTGATAGGTCGAAGTCACCGAGCATAGCTGGAGAAAAACCTGAAATGAAAGACGTCGAAGCAAAACCGCTGGATAAATCGCGATCACCTAGCGAAGCCAGTGCTACTGAAGAAACTCAAGAACCTGATAAATCTAAGTCGCCCACCATTGCAGAGCAAAAACCGGAAATAAAAGACGTTGAAGCAAAACCACTAGACAAGTCACGATCTCCTAGTATAAGTGCGACAGAAGAAGCTAAAGAGCCGATTGATAAATCCAAGACACCTAGTGTAGCTGGAGAAAAAGTTGATTTGGAGGATGTTGAAGATACATTACAAGATAAATCACGATTGCCAAGTGTTGCAAGTGCAGAAGACACCAAAGAATCACCTGACCGATCGAAAGCGCCAAGTGTAGCAGAAGAAAAACCTGACTTAAAGGATGTCGAAGAAACTTCAATTGATAAATCTCGATCTCCTAGTGTGATAAGTGTTCCTGGAGAAACTAAAGAACCATCTGATCGTTCAAAATCACCGAGCATTGCAACTGAAAAGCCTGACTTAAGAGATGTTGCTGAAGTTACAATGGAGAAATCACGATCACCGAGTGTAATAAGTGTGTCCGACAGAAAGGAATCTATGGATCTTTCCAAGTCGCCAAGCATCGCAGGGGAAAAACCAGAGTTGAAAGACGTTGAAGAAAAATCTTTAGACAAATCGCGATCTCCCAGTGAAATCAGTATCTCGGGAGAGGCGAAAAAATCAGTTGATCTGTCGAAGTCGCCAAGCATCGCAGGGGAAAAACCAGAGTTGAAAGACGTTGAAGAAAAATCTTTAGACAAATCGCGATCTCCCAGTGAAATCAGTATCTCGGGAGAGGCGAAAAAATCAGTTGATCTGTCGAAGTCGCCAAGCATCGCAGGGGAAAAACCAGAGTTAAAAGACGTTGAAGAGAAATCTTTAGACAAATCGCGATCCCCCAGTGAAATCAGTATCTCCGGAGAAGCGAAAAAATCAATTGATCTGTCGAAGTCGCCAAGCATCGCAGGGGAAAAACCAGAGCTGAAAGACGTTGAAGAGAAATCTTTAGACAAATCGCGATCTCCCAGTGAAATCAGTATCTCGGGAGAGGCGAAAAAATCAGTTGATCTGTCGAAGTCGCCAAGTATAGCGGGAGAAAAAGTAGAGTTAAAGGATGTTGAAGAAAAATTGGACAAGTCACGATCCCCCAGCGTTTTAAGTGTCACTGGTGAAACTAAGGAAGCATCTGATCGATCCAAGTCACCAAGTGTAGCAGGGGAAATACCTGAAATGAAAGACGTTGAACAAGAGCAACTCGACAAATCACGATCTCCTAGTGTCGTAAGTACTTTGGGAGAAACTAAAGAACTGTCTGTTCAATCAAAAGCACCGAGCTTAGCTGATGAAAAACCCGACGTGTTAGATGAAAAATTGTCAGAAAAATCACGATCTCCTAGTGAAATGAGTGGTTTAGGTGAAACAAAAGAATCTGCCGATCGATCCAAATCACCGAGTGTAGCAGGTGAGAAACCAGACTTGAAAGATATCGGGGAAAAATCACGTTCCCCTAGTGAAATCAGTATTTCAGGAGAGACTAAAGAAGACGCAGGAAAGTCGAAATCGCCGAGCCTTGCAGGGGAAAAGCCTGAGATGAAAGATGTCGACGACAAACCACTGGATAAGTCACGTTCTCCTAGCTTAGCACCAGAAGAATCTAAAGAGCCTGTTGATCGATCAAAGACACCAAGCGTCGCAGGTGAAAAGCCTGAAATGAAGGACGTCGAAGAAAAATCACTAGAAAAGTCTCGATCTCCCAGCGTTGTAAGTCCACCAGAAGAATCTAAGGAGTTTGTCGATCGATCTAAAACACCGAGCGTTGCAGGTGAGAAGCCTGAGATGAAAGATGTCGACGACAAACCACTGGATAAGTCACGTTCTCCCAGCTTAGCACCAGAAGAATCTAAAGAGCCTGTTGATCGATCAAAGACACCAAGCGTCGCAGGTGAAAAGCCTGAAATGAAGGACGTCGAAGAAAAATCACTAGAAAAGTCTCGATCTCCCAGCGTTGCAAGCCCACCAGGCGAATCTAAAGAATCTGGCGATCGATCTAAAACACCGAGCGTTGCAGGTGAGAAGCCTGAGATGAAAGACATCGAGGACAAACTGGATAAATCACGTTCTCCTAGTTTAGCACCAGAAGAATCTAAAGAGCCTGTTGATCGATCAAAGACACCAAGCGTCGCAGGTGAAAAGCCTGAAATGAAGGACGTCGAAGAAAAATCACTAGAAAAGTCTCGATCTCCCAGCGTTGCAAGCCCACCAGGCGAATCTAAAGAATCTGGCGATCGATCTAAAACACCGAGCGTTGCAGGTGAGAAGCCTGAGATGAAAGACATCGAGGACAAACTGGATAAATCACGTTCTCCTAGTTTAGCACCAGAAGAATCTAAAGAGCCTGTTGATCGATCAAAGACACCAAGCGTCGTGGGTGAAAAGCCTGAAATGAAGGACGTCGAAGAAAAATCACTAGAAAAGTCTCGATCTCCCAGTGTTGTAAGTCCACCAGAAGAATCTAAGGAGTTTGTCGATCGATCTAAAACACCGAGCGTTGCAGGTGAGAAGCCTGAGATGAAAGACATCGAAGACAAACTGGATAAGTCACGTTCTCCCAGCTTAGCACCAGAAGAATCTAAAGAGCCTGTTGATCGATCAAAGACACCAAGCGTCGTGGGTGAAAAGCCTGAAATGAAGGACGTCGAAGAAAAAGCACTAGAAAAGTCTCGATCTCCCAGCGTTGTAAGTCCACCAGAAGAATCTAAGGAGTTTGTCGATCGATCTAAAACACCGAGCGTTGCAGGTGAGAAGCCTGAGATGAAAGACATCGAAGTCAAACTGGATAAATCACGTTCTCCTAGTTTAGCACCGGAAGAATCTAAAGAGCCTGCTGATCGATCAAAGACACCAAGCATCGCAGGTGAAACGCCTGAAATGAAGGACGTCGAAGAAAAATCACTAGAAAAGTCTCGATCTCCCAGCGTTGCAAGCCCACCAGGAGAATCTAAAGAATCTGACGATCGATCTAAAACGTCAAGTGTTGCAGGTGAGAAGCCTGATTTAAAGGATGTCGAAGAAAAATTACAGGACAAGTCACGATCTTCGAGCGTAATTAGTGTTCCCGCAGACAGCAAGGAATCTGCCGAGCGATCGAAATCACCAAGCGTTGAAGGTGAAAAGCTTGAGACGAAGGACACGGAATCAAAAGTGATAGATAAATCACGATCTCCTAGTGTTATAAGTGTACCAGGCGATAAGGAAGTATCTGATAAATCGGCTACTCCTAGTGTTGCAGGAGAGAAAATAGAATTGGAGGACGTCGAGGACAAATTGTCCGAGAAATCACGATCTCCTAGTGAAGCCAGTGGTTTGGGAAAAGTTACGGAATCTGCTGATCGATCAAAATCACCAAGTGTGATTGGAGAAAAACCAGATTTGAAGGATGTCGAAGAAAAGGGATTGGATAAATCACGATCTCCCAGTGAAATTAGTATCTCGAGTGATGTCAAGGATACTGTCGATAGATCGAAATCACCGAGCGCAACAAGTGAGAAATCTGAATTGAAAGATGTCGAAGATAAACCACTGGATAAGTCAAGGTCTCCTAGTGTATTAAGTACGCAGGAGGATGTCAAGGATGATCGGTCAAAATCACCGAGCATTGTAGACGAGAAACTTTCTGCGAAGGACGTTGATGAGAAGTCCTTGGACAAATCGCGAACACCTAGTATCTCAGGAGATATGAAGGAATCATCTGATCGATCGAAATCACCAAGCGTAGAAATTGAAAAACCTGAAAGTAAGGATTCTGAAGAAAAATCACTGGACAAATCACGTTCTCCAAGTGTCGTAAGTACAACGGGAGAGTTGAAGGAGCCAGCTGACCGATCAAAGACACCCAGTGTAGCAGGTGAAAAAGTTGAAATGAAGGATGTTGAAGAAAAAGCCTCGGATAAGTCACTATCTCCTACCGAAATTAGATCGAAGTCACCGAGTTTAGTGGGCGAAAAGCCTGACTTGAAGGATGGTGATGATATTGGAATAGAAAAATCACGATCTCCTAGTGTAATAAGCGTTCCAGACGAAGCTAAAGATTCTGGCGATCGATCAAAGTCGCAGAGTGTCGCAGGAGAAAAACCTGATATGAAGGATGTTGATGTGAAATCTCTGGATAAATCTCGATCACCCAGCGAAGGAAGCGCACACGAGGAAGCTGCAGGATCAGCTGACAAATCCAAGTCACCAAGCGTTGCTGAAGAGAAACCTGATTTGAAGGACGTCGAAGAAGAATTATTAAGTAAATCACGATCAGCTAGTGTTATAAGTGTACCTGAGGGCACTAAAGAATCCATTGATCGAGAAAAATCGCCAAGCCTCGTGGGAGAAAAAGCAGATTTGAAGGATGTTGAGGAAAAATCAAAAGATAAATCATTATCTCCTAGCGAAGCAAGCATCCCAGATTCAAAGCAAATGTCTGATCGATCTAAATCACCTAGTATTGCTGGTGAGAAGCCAGATTTGAAGGACATCGAGGAAAAATCGGATAAGTCACGATCTCCTAGTATGATGAGTGTTTCTGGAGAAACTGAAGAAACGATCGATAAATCTAGATCTCCAAGTGTAACAGACGTTCAGTCGAAAGTGAGTGACAAAATGTCGCCTACTTCCGTCGACGAACCGATTGATTCAGCAAGAAGTAAATCACCAAGTGTGACAAGCGATAAATCCGAAAAGAAACCAGTTAGCGAATCAAAATCACCCAGCGTTACCAGTGATAAACCAGATTTCAGTGACGTTGCAGAGCCATCTTTCGATAAGTCAAGATCAGCAAGTGCTGTGAGTATCATAGAGGAAATTGAACATGCTGGTGACAGGTCATCATCGACTGATGCAAGAAAAGCATCTTGTGAACAGAAGCTCGACGATACACTGTCCAGTAAAGAATTATATGAAGATGCTTTAGATAAATCTCGATCTCCCAGCATCGCCGATGAAAAAATAATAAGCAAAGAATCTTCAGCTGAAAGAGACGATGAAAAAGCACCAAGTACCTTGTCACCTAAATCGGGAGAAGAAATGTCACGCGATGATACAAAGTTAACATCTACTGGAAAAGAGGATCTTGCCGTTGATAAGACAAAAGTATCACCGGTGGACGATGAAGTACGAAAATCAAGGTCACCATCTGTAACTCCTCAAGACTCTAGTGAGAAATTACCATTGGATAAGTCCAGAACTGCAAGCATAAGCGATGATAAAACACCAGAAAAACTTGCTGTTTCTCTACAAGGTAAAAGTCCTGTTGAATATACCGATGCAATGAAATCATTTGAAGGAAAGAAAACACCTGAAATGCCTCTTAAAGAAGAGGATACTAAAAAGATCAGTATTGCAACTACTAAATTAATCGACGAAGATTTAGGTGTAGCTAAGGGCGAAGATAAAACAGCCGATACAACAAGTATTAAAACGGAATCGAAAGTAGACGATGAAGATGAAGATGAGAAGATTGTGAAAGTAACAGCTGAAAAGAAGGCAGAAATTCATAAGTATATTATGGAAGATTATATAATGAAGAAGAGGAAAATTACGACACTTTTGATAGAAACAATAGTTATGACTTATTCCGTACCACAATTCGTCGTGATGAATATCATTGAAGAAATAATAGCAAAGGAAAATGTGCGTAGAGATTCTGTCTTAGACCTCGTTGAGAAAGAATCAAAAATATCGCCCGACGACACGAAAACTGATGTATTAGCAGGCGTTGAACAAAGAAAAATGAGCACAACTGGTGCAACGAAACCTGATCACTTGGAAAGCCCTGAAGAAAGACGTGACTTCCGAGGAAAATCAGACATTCTCAAAGGATCTTCAAAGAGTCCTAGCTTAAGTCCTGAACCGATCGCTTCTGACAAATCAACGCAAGACAGTCCCATACGTTCTGAACCACACATCGACGAAGAAGTTTCAATCTCAGAGGAGAAGCGAACAGAAATTGAAAGATTGCTGGAAGAAGAATATATCAAGAAAGGAAAAAGAATCACAGAAATAATCCTAGAAGAGATAATCATTAGAACATCTCTTCCTCGATACATTATTTTAGAGATCATTGAAGAAATAATCTTGAAGAAGAAACTATCAAGAGATTCTGTAATTGACATGGAAATTTATCAAGAGGATGAGCCCGATGAAAGTTACGACAAGGATGAATATCACTATGGAAAATCGTCTAAAACGTACTCAGTTCCTGAGGATGCAAGAATGTCTTATGATTATGCAGTGAGCGGTTATTCAGAACCTGATGGCAGACAGATTGAAAAATCAATGTCTGACTATCCGGTTGATTATGAGAGCCAATTCCACAAAGCTTTCGTAGGTGGAATGACGGAAATACGAACGACTCATATCACAACATTGTCAGGAAAATCCACACCGGACTTAACTGGACGCGATGGAACGCCAGATTCAACGTCAGAACCTACAGGTTCTACTGTTGAAAGAATGGATTACAAGTCAGGAAGTAAAGTACACGATCGCATTTCACCTGATAAAGCTACTACAACATCAATCGCAACTGTAACATCGACAGAAACAATAGAAACAAAACCAACCCAAATAGTTACCGTATTAAAGGAAAGCAAGATAGGTGTACCAGAAATTTATCCAGAAACTTCGAGCAAACATGAGACAATCGATTCAGAAAAATCGGAGAAGAGTCTTAAAGTCGAAAAACGTGAAATCGTTGAAGAGAAGAAATCTGAAGTTGGAGGAAAAGAAGAATCAGATTATTCCGATTTATCTGACCAGGTTACAGTGAAGAAAATTGTAAAGCGTGAAATAGTAGATGAATCGGAACCTAAACCGGAAGCGATTACAAAAATTATCAAACGAGAAGTAGTGGAGCAAGGTGAACCAGAAGTTATTACGAAAATCGTTAAACGAGAAATAATCGAGCAAGACGAGCCTGAAGTTATTACAAAAGTAATTAAGCGCGAAATTATCGTTCCTGCTGAAGAAACTGGTGATATTAAAGACTCGGAAGAATTGAAAAGGACGGGAGGAGTTCTTGAAACAGTCACAACTAAGACAACAAAAACTATTATCACCGAGGAATTACCCGATATAAAATCTTCGTTATCAACCGGTGAAAAAGGTGAAGACAAAGAGACCTCAATGAGTGCCGATGTGAAACGAATCGTCACAACGGTTACCACGATTACCGGACCAGATGGTAAAACCACTACGCAGAAAGATGTAAAGGAAAGCACAGATATTATAGATAGCGAGGAACTTTTAGAAAAACTTATTGATTCTTCCTACGGTGATAAAGCCAGTAAAACTTCAGCCGAAAGAAAAGAGACTGATACATCGAAAATGGAGAAAATCATTAAACAAACGATCACAAGTGTCGCATCTGGAACTTCAACACCAGATCCTAAAACGTATTACGATTCGGGTAAATCTACGCCAGATTATAAACAAGAAGATAAATCCGAACATCTAGTATCATCTCTCGTGCGAGATATTATTTCAGATGATAGAAGTTACTCAGGAAAATCATCACCCGATATTTCGTTACCGAAAGACATTGTTTTCAGTGGTTCCACTGGAAAATCCACACCTGACGTTTCCGTATCACCGTTGATTCGCGATGGTGCTACAGTTCACCCCCACATTTCAGGAAGATCCACTCCTGACAGACGATCCGAAGGTAGATCGATAACAGGAACACCAGAAGGTTTTAGAACTGACGAGTTGGTTAAAATCACCATAACAACGAGAAAAACGGTTTCGGACGAGGGTGAGATCATTATTACAACTAAAGAGGTCACTGAGACGACTAATGAAAAAGGAGAGACGGTGATTTTAGCAGAAAAGACTGACGTTAAAGTAGACGAGAGATTACCTAGCAAAGATGTCGCGGAGTCTGCCATTAGTAGTATCATCGGTAGTATAAAATCATCGGAATTGCAACGTGCAGCTAGTTCAGGATCCGATGATGGATTAAGCGACAAGGAACACGGTCCTGTTAGTTCATTAAGTGGTCTCAGCAGTATACACAGTAAGGCTGGTCCTCATGTTTGGAGTAGTGACGAAAGACAAGCATATTCGGACGATGAACCATCAAGTTTGCCTCTTTCATCTGCTTCTCACGCTGAATATTCTCCTCAACCGACTCGTCGATTTGAGCATAGCTCGGAAAGAGAGGAGAAACCGGTCGAATTCTCAGCTGCTGCGATGAGTAGTAGCTTTTATGGAGAATTACCAGCCGTACCTCCTCAAATCAGTGCCATAAAAACTTTCCGGGAAGAAGGTGGAATACACAAAAGCAGCGATCCTATACCGATACAGGGTGATTATACTTTTAAGAGATTCACAGTAGAAAAGGAATATGCTGGTGGCTACGAGGAGAAACATGGAGGGAAGAAGTACGTGGATGAAGCAGATCTTGATTTTGAGAAGGCTTTAATGGAACGAAAGGAAATGAAGGAACCATCTGCATCATTTAGTAGTGATGTGTCGCTGAGGTACACTAATGGTAGTCTTCGACGGGAAGAACCAGATGATTCGAAAGATGATGACAAGGAAGGTGGGAAAAGTGACTCGAAGAAGGATCCTTTAGATGGCTGGGGAACTCCATTGGGTCTTCCGTCACCGAAACCGCCGAGGAAATTTAATTTGAAGAGTCCGGTACAGCCTTCGAGTTCGAATGAACTTTCTTCCAGCACTTTGAACTTTGATGTTGTGAGCGATTGGGGTGAACCACTTAGATTACCTTCTCCTGTGCCAGTAATGAATGAAATGTCTAATAAGGGTACTCCTGGAACGCCGAAGAAAGAGAAGAAACAGGCGAAGAGAGTTTTGTCGGAAAATCTTAAGAATAAGAAACGATCAGAGAGTCCAGGGAAGAATGAGAAGAAGATTAAGGATTCTAAGAATAAGATTCAACCGGTGTATGTGGATCTTACGTATGTACCGCACCATGGAAATTCTTATTATACATCGTTAGAATTTTTCAAGAGGGTCCGCGCAAGATATTACGTCTTTAGTGGTACCGAACCAAGCCGTGAAGTATACGATGCGTTGCTGGAAGCTAAGAAGTCATGGGAAGATAAGGATCTTGGTGAGTTTTATTAAATTTTGACAGTGGCAATTAATTTTAACTATTTGGTTTATGGTAATTGGGGCTTGCGGACTTAACCCATTTGCATCACAAGCGCATATATGCGCGCATTTTTCTAGTCACTATAATCGAAACGCATTTATGCATTCACATTGTGAGTGAATAGCAACACATACGACCAGTCTAAATTATTTATACAAGATTCGTCGATTAAAGTACAATATCACTTTTTGAAATAATGTTAGATTTAGACTTAATATGAAGAAATTTGATAGTAAAGATATATTTTTGAATTTGTCATATGATGCAAATGAGTTAATACCGGTATATAAATGCAATAAAAATTGCAGACTTAAACCCGTAATAGAAATTAAAGGTTTCATTCATAAAAACGTTATGTTATAGTTTTTTAGTGTAAATAATTAAGGTTTTCATGTTCCTTAATACGTTCAACGCAACTGATATTTCGCTCGTTTTATCATTTCTACTGAAGTGATACTTTTCCGAGTACAAGCCCAGTTTTGTAAAGCAGAAACATTAAAAACACAAATATATATATTCAGTAGAATTTTATCTTTCGGAAGCCAGTATTTAAATATTACAATTGTAAGGCTATATGAAATCTCATGGCGTCAATGGCAGTTGATGTGTTAATGTTTTCTCACATGTGATTTGGCTGTAATTTTATAATGCTAATTACCTAATATTTTTGTTGAAAATTTACATTGATTAAAGACTGCTATTTAATTATTGATATAAAGGAGTAGCGACTTGGAAGTAATTCTCAAGGCTGTTGAACATGTACATAATTAATAAAGATAGTTCTAGATAAAATTGATTAATTTGATACATCTTACGCAGGCCTGTATAGATAATTATTTGACTCATTTATGCTAATGATTGTATTGTTAATGCAATAACATTTAATTAAATCAGGGTAACGTAATGGAACGAAGCTATTTGTACAAGTATTATAACAATTCTGTAATTGTTTAAAAATATTCTAATATTAGCATTTTGTGATCAAATTTTAACAAATATTTTCGACTTATACAATGAAAATAGTAATAGCGGAGATATTAATATTTGTAACCATGTTAAGATTTGTCTGTGAAGCGTATTCTTATACAAAATTATTATCATATTATTTGATTAGGATGGATTACGTGAAATACCTTTAACAATACATAAGTTGGTATATTATAATAGTATTTAGTCATTTTCAATAGTAATGAACAATTTCCGGTTGATGCGGAGAGAATTATTATTTTTTACTGTTTTATAAATCTTTTTCGAAGCATTACTATTTAATTGGCCATGTTGTTAAACTGTTTAAATTCAACCAAACAATTTAAATCTATCGCGTACAGGTTTGCCCCATATTACATGGTACTTACAAGGGCACATCCCGAGCTGGGAAAATCCCCGATTTTGATGAAATTTTAATATGATATAGTTCTCGTGAAAATATTTGACTCGTATTTATTTTTTGACTCGTAATTCGATTCGATATTTTAAAAAACTGATTATACCATTGGATTCAACATTGGAAGGCTTTAATTTTCATTCCCTACGAAATTTTCCTATCTCTAATAGTTTTCGAGATATTCGATAAATAATTCTCGGGACCCCAACTTTGAGGGTGGTTTTCATCGCTTTAACGTGGACGGTTGCTGATAAAAAAATACGTGTCGAATATTTTAACAGGATCGACATCATACTAAAATTTTATCAAAATCGTTGATTTACACCTCAGGATGTTCTCTTGTTAGGGCCTAAAAAACACTGTGCAATTCTCAGGAGAGAACTGTTACAAGCAGACGATTCGACTTCCAAAATGAAAAAAATTACGATATGATTTCTTCCATGTATTAAGATACCACTCAACAAACACTCATCTTATTAGAGACAAAATATCCTTATCCAAACTTGTATATGTATAATCATAATTTAAAAAAATCAAACTTTGTCCTTTATTTACATTTATCCACAAAAATTTGCTACAATTCATATAGTAAAGTACTTGCAAACCTTTTTTTAAACTTTGCAATTCCCATTATAGTAACGCCCGTTACATTAAATCCCTTTTACCCTAAAAAAAAACTCTTCTTAAAAAATAAAGTACAATTATAAATGAACATTAATTAACTTTATTTCTTCATCTACAGAGGTAACCATGATACCAACATACGATACGGATACTCTGGGATACTGGGTGGCCGACAACGAGGAAGCACTTGCCGCAAATCACATCGATCTTTCACCATCGGCATCCCGGTGCACTATCAAT
Organism: Cerceris rybyensis; assembly: GCA_910591515.1. Classification (NCBI taxonomy): domain Eukaryota; kingdom Metazoa; phylum Arthropoda; class Insecta; order Hymenoptera; family Crabronidae; genus Cerceris; species Cerceris rybyensis. The sequence goes on from OU342795.1 coordinate 15,729,708, forward strand.
CTCCAAGACCACGAGACTAGTTGCAGCGCCTACAGACTCGAATTCTAGGGATTGGCAGCCTGCTCAGCCGTAATAGTCGAGTTCTGAGCGGTGTCCAGAATATATCATCATTTCGACTCTGGACTCATTTCCACGAAGAGCCACAAGTCGGCTCACCGTCCCGTCTAGCGACTCCTGAACATCAGGACATCCTAAGACGAAGGCATTTCGAATACGATAATCTTTTCGTGGTCTGAGTTTCGTGGCCTACTCGAAATGAGAATTATCCTTTAAACGATATCTATTGGATCAAGAAGAGGTAGACAGAGTCTCCTCTTCGAGTTCAATCGTAGAACTATGCCGTGTGTTCTCCATGTTCTTTCTCAAAGAGGGGATGGTGGGTACGAGGGAGAAGAAGTAATTCTTCTTCGTGTGATTATAAAACATAGAGTTATTTCTAAGATAAAGTAAATGAAAAAAAAACATACGAAACAACGATATTCCGTTGCAGAGGTGTCTCTATTTTCTAGAATCATATTAAAATCATTAAAACAATGAAAAGGAGCTTGATTTAAAAAACACACACACACTACAAACATATATACACACACAGCCGGATAGTAAAAGTTTATATTTATACACCGATAATCCGACGCGATAACGCAGCCTGCGATATTTTATCACTGCTCAATGACGAAAGTGAATGATTCAAATAAATTTAAGACTTCAAAGTCGCTGCTGTGAGAAGAGAACTGGAGAACAGACATAGCTCTCGAATAGAAAGGAATGGCAGCGCAGCCACGTTTCGACTGCGAATCGACTGTTCGTAAGTGCCGCGGCCTAGGACAATCTGTGTGCATTAGATACCTAACAAATTGAAATAGGATATTCAAATTCCCAAGTGCGATCCTACCCTCGGTCGATGACACGTATACCTTCCATTGATGCTAGAAAAAAAAAAGCAACCAGGAGATGTTTTTTCGTTCCCACCTTCTCCTCAGCAATTTAAAAGTAATACTTTTAATATATCTCCGATACTGCTGCCGCTTCAAGAGCACCGCGTAGTATTCAGTATACCGATTAAAAAAGAAGAAAAGAGTCTCAAAACGGGAAGTACGGTACAATGGCCAACACTAACGGTGACGTTATAGAATGAACGCGATGAAATGACGTATTACGATGTTAATGAGAACTGCACGATATGTTTCTCAATCCGTTTGTTCGCGGTGATGAGAAATAAAGTCGAGCTTCAGCAATGATTCGTATTCGACAAATTAACTCTTCGTTATTACGATTAAAGAAAAAAAAAACATCATCCTCGTCGTAAATGAATATTCGTGCATAGATAAATGACTATTTACATCGGAAAATATTCCATAGGAATTATCTGTGTCCGTGTTTCTATATCGTAGGAATAGAGATACGTGGTTTTAATCTTGGCAGAATAATTTGATAATTTTTGCACGACGAAAGTCTGAAGGACGAGACATAGGTAGATCGAGTCTTCGTTCGAGATTTTCGACGTGCAGGAATTGGTATAAGCGAAAAATGATACATCGTACTGAAACGTTAGATCAAGAGAAGTCGCAGTACATTCTGCGAGAGGAAGAATTGAGATTCTTCTTCGCGGAGAAACAAATGTTTTGAGATAATGAAAAACTGTAAAATATCCATCCAAAGGACAGAGTCCGCGTTTGATAATTCCAGTGAAGCGAAGATCCTTGTTCCTTTTAAAATCTCAGGAGCGAGTTAGTCCATAGCTCCATCGAGCGGGGATGATCGCTTTTCTGACGTATCTGTTTTTAGGTATCTTTTAGAAGCATGATAAATTCGCAGCAAGTGAAATACCATTTTCACGAAAGAGAAGAATATGATTTTAAAACGCGCACCATTTGATAAATTCGAATAAACAATTATTGCGGCGTATTCGTACCGATGATGAGTAGCAACCGATACGTTCTTTGATATGATGGAATCCGCGTGCGAGAATTTCAGTGAGACGAGGAATTTCCATTTTACGAAGCCTCGAGAATAACAGCGTTTTACGAGGGAAGACTGCTCGTTTACCCCTTGAATAAATATCTGCTCCTAGGAAAGTCTTCAAATACTTGGTCCATTGCTGATAATCAAGCAAAAACAAAAAGTATCTTGGAATACAATATAGTACCATTCGAACCCTCCGAGAAGAAATTACAACAGGATCGACCTTTTTGTACTTACTCATCTTAACGAATGGAAAATTTTGTTGTAAGCTTGAAGCGCGACGAAGTGATCGGATTGGAGGAAGTGACATTAAGATTAATGATAATGATTACGATGATAATGATAATGCTGATGATGATGATGACAATGATGATAACGATGATGATAATGAGAACGATAAACGAATACGGCAGTAATGTTGCTAAAGAGTGGTCATTATATTTGTTTCATATAGAGAATTTTCTGCGAATACGGAAATGAATTTATCGCAAAACTTTCGTGCATGTGTTTTTTATTAAAATGTTCGGAAATCAAAACGCAGATAATAATTTCTATGTAATCGTTAAATAGACCTATGCATTATATCAATGTATGTTATGGGATAATATGTTTACCATGATGTTATAATACGCAGTCAATTGTCGCGCAAGAATGAAAGAATTATTTCGCGATCAGAATAAGGGTGAAAGTGTTTGTTGATGCGCGTTCAATCATTGCGACAAACACGCCGATAATCATTTTTCTTATTTAACGTTCACTTTTATAATTGGACCACGGAAACTTTACTTTCCGATTAGCCTTAGCTCGTGCGCAAATGGCAGAGCCGTTGAAGAAACTCTCAAAGATTTTATGTCAATGTTCCTTGATATTAACATCACGCTTAACCTCGCCTAGACGACAATGTTTAAAGCAGTCGCAGCTACAAATTGACCACGGAGATATACAGGGTCTAAGAGAGAAATCTGTGCGTTACTTTCTCAGGGTGGTACCCTGATAAAGACAGAAATAAAAGCTGACGTCACATAATATGACGTCCAACAGTGTCTTAAGTTGGAGAACTTTTGCTCTATGAGATCGAAAGCGATACAATTCAAAGCTATGTCATCGTCGTTGAATTCGATAAACGTAAAGCGTTGCGACAAGGTCACCAATAGCGACGCCGATCTCGAGGAAAAAGAGCAATGAAGTTTCTCAAAACACAGATTCTTATACCTTTATCGTGTAAGAATCGGTATACTCGATTGCTGTTGACTGCATCGGGGAAACCTGACTTTAAAGAAGCTAAAGAAGAGAATTCATTCTCGTGTGGTTGCGATTGACTCGCGTTAATTCCGGGTCCATCAGAATCTCTTCGGCTAGTACGTAAGTTTTTTACTGCCCACTTATTATATAGTTTCTTTCGCGCCGTGAATTCCTTTTATATGCGTGCATACATCATACGTTTATTTATTTATTTTTATCTTTCGTTAGATCGACCATCATTGCATTCACTGTCACTTGTCATTTGAAGGAAATACGTATGTCCTTCGAAGAGTTTCCTTCTTTTAGGATCATAGATCGTTCTGTTTTTTTTTCCTTTTTTTTATCTTGAAGAAAGAGGAACTTGTACGAAGGTATCGTGTAATACGAAAGAAAGTATGGTCAGGGTTGAGATACATCGAAATAAGAGAGCGATTGATATTGTTATAGATACAGTTATTGCGATAGTGTTTATTATTATTACTACTATTACTGCTATTAGTACTACTGCTATTATTATTAATATTATTACTATTATTATAATAATAATTATTATTATGGTTACGATTATTCTTATTGCTATCATAACTAATGTTATTATTGCCTTGGCTAGTATGGGTCATCATCATCATCAACATTTAAGTTGCTCTCTTTCGAGGATGGTCCTTCAAGGGAGGACAAATTGAAAAAAAAGAAACAAAACGGTGATGACGATGAAGTATGTACCTATGTATTTATGTATTATTTATTGATGAGTAATAATGACCAGCTATCTAGGTAGGATGTTAAAATTATGAAATTGAATTTAATGGAAAGCAAAGTAAATAAATAAATAAAACTAATAAATGAAGCTATTGTCGATTGGTGAAGACGGGCTGACGCAATTTAATATACACGCCGATGATTTTATGAGACGATGAATTAGTTTAAACTAAATGAAGAAAGAGAGTATAAAAATTAGGAACGAGCTTTCAATGAGACAGTTAGAGGGAATATGAAGGTAAAAATAAATGAATAAATAAATATATAAAATAAATAAATAAATATATATATATATATATATAATATATGGAAGATGGCGAAGGAGATGGGAAGACGAAACAGAGAGAAAAAAGAACAACAATTAATGAAATGCAAAAGAATGAAGGAAATACAAAAAAACGTGAGCCTCAACACCTGTACGAACCCCCAAAATCGCGGTGCTCGACGGGTGTGAGAACGGTGATACTTCTTTCATTATCTTCGTTTCTAAATTAATTTTGTTTCGAATAATCAAGGATTAATTATTACTATACCCGGTATTAATTGACATCAAGTTCACCAATTTCGTTGTGACATTTGCGTGCTCTATTCTCTCGTTTTCCGTGAACGTCCTGAACGTTAAAGCAATACGACCCGGAGATCATTTTCGAACACTTCTTGCAGATGTGTTCGATGATTTCCGTATGTGGCGCAGTTCTTTTGTATGTGAAATTTCGAATGCGCACGATTCTAGTCAAAAAATCTCGTTTCCTAGGGTTGAAGTCATCTAGTCATTCAGAGTCGAATGTTCTATTAATGCGAGAGAATTGCAATGTAATGCGAATAATTCAGTTTCTCATAATTCTCCACATGTCGCAGTTCTCACCCCTCGAAGCGCATCATCGCGTTGCGTTTTTTCGAATAACGAATTAAAAACAAAATGAAAAACTTACTGTGGAGTGTTCATGGTGCTATGATTATTATTATTATTATAGAAATAACAATGTTATGCTATATGATAAAAATGATAATATAATAAATATACACTATACCTTAATGATTCAACATTTATTCTTAAATGGTCTATGGATTTTATATGTCGTCTTGCTCCTTCGTACCTAATTTAATCCTCACAAGTTTCTTTTAATCCATTGAGAAATATGTTCATTTTGTTTGATTAAACCTAATAAGTATCACTTTTTGGAGATTTAACGTTGCTTTTAACTCGATCTTCTGCATGGTTTTCTCTTATTTATATGTTTAGATTATTGTATTAAGCTACGGTAAATGAAGAGGTAAATACTCAGACTTGCAGTCAAAAGGGAAAAGTTCAAATCTTCCGACAATTGTGGGAAATTCTTATACGATATGTATATGGGACCGCACGGTACCCCTCCTATTGTTAAGTTAATTCTATTATTAACGTTTTAGCTTACAATAACGTGTACATCTCACTACCCTTTCGCTTACAATCACGTGGTACACACGTGACGCGATAAATGGAATACGAAATTTTCAAATTTTCCAATAATTATTAAACTGAAAATATCAGTCGGTTACCAGACGGATCAATTACTTCCATAATATTACTATTGTAGTCGATTATACAAAATGTTAAAAAAAAGGATGAAACTTTTATTTCCAAAATTAATATTGAGTTGTTATGCACGCTAACAAAATAGAAACGATAAGGCAAGGGGTTAACTTTAAACGAGTGGGCGAAAAAAAGAATTATCATCAGGAAAAGAACGCTTGCGTAGTGGATTGACGCTGATTCACAAAACCTACAGTGTTAAGCGACATAGACCGAGTACTGATACTTGGATGGGTTACCGCGCCTCCTTTTCTTTTTTATGACCCAACATGTATATCATAGCATATATCATATCGTAATTGTTGGGTCGGAACCTACTTAAAGCAGAATAACTCCATGATGCATTATCCGTGCTTACATGTAGGACAGGCAGGACATATAGGACTGGTGGGACAGGTAGGATATGCAGAACAGACAGAACAGGCAGCGCATGCAAGGCGGACAGAGCCGGTAGTACGGCAGGACAGGTGCGGCCTGAAGGACAGACAGAAGATGTAAGTCAGGTAAGACATATAGGAGAGGCAGGACATGTAGAACATATAGGACAGACGGTCATGGAAGGCGGGTCAGGCGGTGAAGGCAGAGCAGGTACGGCATTTTTTCACCGGTTTGATTAAAAAAAAATTTCAAAAATGATGTACCTGGTATGATCCAGTTTGATGAAAAGAAAAAAAATTCCAATACTTTATATGTTTTTGGAATCGGTTTGAATTGACCGGATGCCGTCTGGAATAGACAAAAAGTAATAAAATAATGCAATAATGCTGCGAAAGTATTATGTTTATTCCGAAACCGTAATAGAACAATTATAATAAAAAGCGGTGACCGAAATATTATGAACGTATTTAAAGGTTCTCCATGAGGATTTTCGCTCTCTTCAATTCTGAAAAAAATTCAAACTTCAGGAATGATAATAAACTATTGTAATGTAAAATAAGAGAATGTAACACATGAATTATCACCTGTTAGCAAAACTTGTACGTCATCTTTTGAGATATTTATCGCAGAGTCTTCTTCGGTACCATCCAGTTTCTTTAATTTGAGCGACACCGTTGAAAAGGGCGATGAGGCGTCACAAGATAAGACTTCGATAGATGTTAACCGACTAACTGTAAATATTGCACAAATATTGAAAAGGAAATTGACCCCATACCGTACAATAACGAGTGACACTCGTGATCAGATAAATGGAATAGGAAATTTTCAAGTTTTCGGAAACCTAATAAATTGGAAATATTAATGAGACGCAACGCGGTAATATTATTTCTCTAACATTAATATTACGTTAAATTATACGGCATATCAAGAATCAGTGGTCAATTTTTATTTTACCAATCAAATTCTGAATTATAGCGGAGATATTCACGAAACAAATCGTAGTGCAAAGGGTTAAAGTTAAGATCTTTAATTTTAATGTTAAATATTCTTATCTACTGGTAATTTTTACGGCCAGACATTACCTCTCAAAGATTGCGAAGAAAGAGCAGCAGTGATCTGAGGAGAATGATCCGTGTGCAATCGAGCAATCGCAGCACTATGCTCTTGAGGAAGACCGAGTTGTTGAAGTTCGCTGTTTAAATCAGCCGCGGAAACTCCGTGGCGGGAAGCGGATGTGAAAATGAATTCTAGTGCCGCCACCATGGCTTTTGCATCGTTCAGCTCTTCGTGAATAATAAGTATATTACATTTTTATAATCCTTGATAATTGTTTTGCAAATTTTTTGAAAGTGTAATATCCTTAATTTCATGATTTTAACATCAAATTCTTGTTTTGCGGTACATTTACCAACTGCTTGACCTGGTATTCTAATTTTTATGGAATTTTGAAAAGAAAATGACTTGGAATTTTTAATTTAATTAGTTTATTTATTATGCTCTGAGTGAATATGAAGAATATATCAGATGAGCATATGAGTTCGGTGTAGTTTTAGGCAATTTTAAAGTTTTATTTGCAGCCAACATTATATAATATAAAATTGTTTTTTATAATTTTTTCCTATCTTTTCGGTAAATTATAAATTTGCGACTACAGCCTCATATATTCATCATAAAACAGTGAAAAATTGAGTGCCTTATATTTTCATTAGCTATTAATTCGTGCAGCATAGGATGATGATATATTTTTTATTTAAAACAAGGGGTACGCTGTTTTATTTAGATACTCACCAAGTTTGGCATCTTGGGTAATTTTCTTTATTTTTTCTTCCTGGAAAAATAAATTTTCGATGGGGGAGGAATGTAAGATATTGTTTATTAATCTTAATATTCCTCTTTATATAACAATGCATCTGATAATTTAGACACGAAATATGCAAATGGCACAAAACGAATTTTACAAAAATGAAATTTCCTCTTTCAACTTTTAGTATCTATTTCAAAACTAACGAGATTTACTTCTTTGAAGTGGTGATAACATTGAAAAAGAAAGCACAGTGGTATCAAAGCACGAAGTTTTTCAATAATTACATATAGTACCTCTAAAATTCTTTCACGTTCATGTACCCGCTGTTATCTGAAGAAAATTGCCTTAATCTATAATATCATATTATCCACTAAAACTTTTCAGAAAGAAACAAAACTTTTTTTAACCGGTTAGCTGTGTTTGACGAGCATACTTGTCATGCGTAAAAGCTACCACTGGTTATTTCAATCGTAATTTTGACGAAAACTAAAATAGATTTGTAAATTTCAAGATGTTTGGAATATTTTAAGGCCATGCCGAAATAAAACGAATAACAAAAGGGTATAAATAATTTGAAATAGATTTATGCCAATCTCTTGATTTTCGTGACTCAATTTAAAAGAATTTTCGCCACAGTAAACTGGTTAATCATGGCCATGTTAAATATTATAATATTGTACGTAATAATTATTAACTGTGAAAAAAATATTCATAATTAAGTACTTATCTAAATACGTTAATTACATTCTATATATAATGTTATTTATGTTAATAACAGAAGAAGTAATTTAATAGTTTCGTGAACTACAAATATGAGAATTTTCATATCATCCGATTGCGTGCAGAGTAAATTAACATTTGTGTAAATAGATTAGAAAAATTTTTTACATGTAATGTTATACTTACGTCGAGTTCTCCTTCTGTAAGATACTTGGCAACTGCTTGACCTAATATCCTAATTTTGATAGAAGTCTGAAAAAAAATGATTTCAGATGTTTAAATTTTTTCATTACTTTATTCAAGCATAATTTTCAAATGCATACCATACGTGAGAGCGTTGTAATTTCTGCAAGCAGCCAAGTAGGACAATTTCCATCTCCCAGAAATCTGAATTTCTATGAACAGCCGGAAAAGATGTTGATAATTACGTGGTCAAACGTTGAATTCAGTTGAGATACCCTCCCACAATATTTATCAACAAAACCATATAAAATAGTAATTGACAAAAAAAAGGGAACTACATGAGAAATTTTCCCGGAAGCATAGATAGTGGTAGTCCCTAAGTTAAGATTCCCTAATTAATTTCTTTAATTTCCATCTTTACGACATCAATCATCAAGTTGAAACTAAAAATATCTTTGGGCTTTAGTTGTACATGTTTCGCGCGTAAGCTACTCATTATCAAATTAAGTGATTTGATGAAGAATGTCGGCGTTATAACCGTAAAAATGACAACGTCGTTGTATTTGTAAAAATTCACTTAATCAATAGGGTACTTTTTTTACATTTTTTTGTTTGCAGTTCATTTTTTCTACTAGACTAGAGGCAATTTTAATGAATTATATCTCAAAACATTGCTCGCAATTTGCTCATCAAGAATATAAAATTACTCACTCGGCGCCGATTATTAAAAAAAAGTTATTAAACAATTTCGTAACAAACACTAATTTCACGATTTCCAAGTTATCCGAGTACGAACGTGATACTTTCTGGGGTCAAAAGATTGCGATTAATTTTCTTATCACTGCCCCACCTTTTTATTTGCGTTTTATTAAGGTTTTTTGAGTTAAAAATAATAATTAAATTTTCGATGTTTTAGGCCCTGGTAAAACGACAGTAGCGCCGCTAGTTTTGAAACATGAAACTAACACTCAGTAAAAGCGGTCCTAAATCCAAATCGGAAATAACAGTTCCGAATTTCGAAATTTTAATTAAAAAAACGTTAATAAAACGCGAATAAAAAGGTGGGACAGTGATTAGCAAATTAATCGCAATCTTTTGACCCCAGAAAGGATCCCGTTCGTACTCGGATAACTTAGGAATCGTCAAATTAGTGTTTGTTATGAAATTGTTTAATAACTTTTTTTTTAATAGCGGCGCCAAGTGAGCAATTTTATATTCTTGATGAGCAAATTGCGAGCAATTTTTTGAGACATAATTCATTAATATTGCTTCTAGTCCGGCACTAACTTAACTTATCCTTATCTCTTCTGACCAGTCACTTTGCCACAAATACTTATCTGATGCCGATTTCTCTACGAAAATTATAAATTCACGTTACTGAGTCCTCGGTACAGTAAACCGCAATGATAAATAACAATTTATTAATTGCTGTGGCAACCGATTAATATGTTAAAAGTCCAAAAGCGTTGGGCCCGAAAAGCCTATTAATAGGCTACCGGTCGCTAAAGTGTTAACACTTGGCATGCGGGCAACGTACTTTTACGTTTTTTGCAGTCTGTCAGTGGAGTGCGGGTCACGTAAAAATACATATTTAGCAGATTTATGTTGTTGTTCCTGGAAGATTGTCAATGGATATGCGGAAACACATATTAGAGAAAATTGTAGGTGTCGGGGAGAAAAAAAATCCGCAAATACAATGTCGCGTGTGCGCAGCCGAAAAAATACGGAGTGAAACATGTTTGTAACTCTTACGTGAATGTAACTTCTACGGAGTTTCACTCCATAGAGAAAAATGTTTTAAACAGTATCATACGGTGAAGAATTATTAAACTTGTATCAATGCTATTTGTACTTAAAAAAATATTTTCGAATGTATAATAAATCTTTGAAAATCATCTATTTTCGTGAATTCGTAAAAATGTCATTTTATTTTGTTGAAACAATCATATTGAACTATTTGAGTGTAAAATAGAACAAGTTTCGTTTCGAAAAACAAAGTAGTTTTCGATTTATTGCGATTTTAGTGAATGGCCAAACTCCCGCGAGATTCACGAAAAACGCCCGCTACACACGTAAGTCCGTGGCGAAGTGTACCCGCATGCCAAGTGTTAAGAAGCTAGATATTATTGGCCAATTAAAAGAAGTAACTTGATAAGTGGTTTGCTTCGATTCTAATGTGTGAGCGGCCGGAGAAGTCGCACACTCGTGACGTTGTTATGGGAATGATGGATTAGCTCAGCTTTTTGGGGCCGATATGATGGGAGTAGACTACACCAGCGACAGTCTCCCCATACTCTGTACCCCATACAAGACGACTTCTACGGTTTGGCCTATAATATATCCGCGTTTCGCGCAATTCGAATGCGACTTCAATAGAAAATTATCCATGTTTTGTATGTGCAGATCGAAGAATTGTGTTTCACTTTGGAACAAAAATTCACTTTATTAACACTATTCCTACCGACACTTCGCATATACCTATTCCTACCGCGACCGGTCTTTAGCAAAACTTATATTTTTTAATATAGAATGAAGATAACAGCTAATTTGACAGTATAGAAATATAGTTTCTTTTATTCAGTAATGTCTTATCTGATATGTTTTTAGTTTACAGAAACCTGTAACTGTATTTGTAACGGGTGTTGGTTGATTCTTTTTTGCCTAGCTGTAGCACTTTTTTGATATTCAATGGAAAGTTCTTCTGCTGATTGAAGTAAAACTTCTTGTCTCGAAATATCTTCTCCCATGGTTTCTTTATATAAAACTCACGAATTTTATTCAACTGATAAAATAAAAACTAAAATATAAAAATGTAAATGAAAATGGATAAAAAAATGAATAGGAGATCAAATATGAAACTTACTACGAAGTATTGTTGGTTTTGTTCACTTTTTTGATAATGACACTTGTAACACGTAATACAATATAAAACGAGAGTAGAATAGTAATAGAATATAAATAAAAATTAACAAGTTACAAAGTTTACTGATTTGAATTGGAGAGAAGACACACACACACACACCTCTTATGCATCCTCTTCCGCTGTTTTATTTATTTTACGGTCATAATAGTAAAGACGGTATAAGAAAATCTACGATTCTGGACTACTTCGGATACCAATGAGGCAAATAAGTACCGCAAGGCCGATTGGTAAGCGAGAACTCTAAACACTTGGAAGTGCTGTAAAACAGTTCCTGGAAGGCGCTTTTTGGATAAAATCATGTCACAACTGCATTACCTTTCACTTTTAACGATTTTATCGTTTCGTAATTGAATCTTTGAAAGAATACTATTATAAAAAGATATATATCGTTCAACCGGTCAAATGACCGGTCGTGGTAGGCAAGGCAGACTACAAATTTTTCTCCGAAAATAAACAATAAAAAAAGAAGTGAATATTGAAAAATGTATTACACATATGTTTCAGGAAAAGTCGTGAAGTTGAAAGGCGATTGAATTACGTTGTATATAGGAAATTTCTAATCGAAATTTTTAAAAACGGTCATTTGACCGGTCGTGGTAGGAATAGTGTTAATCGTGAATATACTTATAAATAATACAAAAGATCGCAGTGGATTATAATAGAACATAGAAATAGGTGCGAGTAGTGACACGTGCTTTACTATGGTTGTCATGAGAGGAACTGAAGAAAACGTGGCATTTGCAACGCGAGCGAATTTTCGCGATCGTCCTTTGTCTTTGCCCGATCGGAGACGCAAAATACAGGGCCGTGTTTATTCACTTAACAATCCATTTGAACAATAAATTAAATTCTTAATTGCAATCTCACTTTGTAACGTTACATTTTATATAAAAATTCGAGTAATTCTTGACATTCTTCAAAAGTTGGGGATTATTATCACTTACATAAGATTCATGTCAATGGAATTGAGAACTCACCATTTTTTGTGTTTACTCCTGTCAAAGTGCTCACTACTTTATCTGAAATTGATAGAAAAACTTGAATTATTATACAGGTGTAAATGACCAGGTGATTCGTACAATTAGTACTACATAAAATTATGTCGTATAGAATAATAAATGATCAGTCTTGATATGTGGTATAGTTTAATTAATACCACATATTACATAATATTAAATATTAACATTATAAAACTGATTTTATCGTGTCGCGTTTCACTGATATTTTCCATTTGGTAGGTTTGCAAAACTTGAAAATTTTCCATCCGATTAGCTTATTGTATAGCAAAAAAGTTAAATATCTAATCATCATTTTAAGGAATATTACACTTGTCGAGAAAGAATATAAAGAAATGAGAAACCTATACGTGAATCGATATTGTGCTCTTATTAATTGGCAATTATAAAATGTAGTATTGAAAAAAATTGTCGCCTTCCAAACGAAAAGAAATAAAACAAGAAATTTTGAATATCATAATACAAATTCGCACAGAACGCGTTTCGTCGCCGCTGCTTATCACACAACATCTTGATTGACACTACTTGCATGTTGCGTCACGACTCATATGAAAAAGACGAAAGAATCAGTACATACATATATCGAATGCCTATGCAACCACAGAGCCGCTTCCTCGCTATAATACTTGTAAATATGATCGATTTTTATTAACATGAATGAATGTGATATTATATAAAAACGGAATAGGTGTGGCATCAAGTTTGTTTACTGATTTATTTTAACGACGTAGACGTTGTAATAAGAGCAATTTATAACGAAGATTTATTGCATATATTATGAGTTAGTTATTGTAGATATTAATTAACACGTTACTTTTTGATAAAACGTTCTGTTTCTTACTTAAAATCATTGATTATGGTTCGATCAGGTGCCACTGAGTTGCCTAGGTAAAAAAGAATCGTCGATTTTCATTGATCAGCATGAACATGAACGAGAAATCAACGACCGGTCCCTAGGGACCGATGTGGCGCTTAACACGTTCCGTGCCGGATCATTTTGACAGATTTTCTGTTCAGGCCGTGTGGGGCGTATACGACCCACATTTGTACGATTAAATAAATTTTTTTGAAGTATACATGATATTAAGACGCCTATATTTAACTCTACAATATATTTTTCACAGTGAAATTCTTCGTTTTGCAATGAGAAATGCAAGCGGCATGAACGATAAGTTTAGTGGGGGTCGTATACGATCCACGCGTCACGGAACGTGTTAACGTCTTAATAACCATTCATTCACACATGTTGCAAAACATTGAATATAATATGACATGCCATTCTAATTGCTAAAACATAATTTTAAAATTTTTTTAAGAAAAATGCTACCTCTAGAGCCTTGGAATGGACAAACTACAATCCACGGGCAAGATGAAGATCGTTCGCAAGTAGACGTTCCACGTTAAAAAAAATGTTGGATGATGTGAAATAGAAATATGACTCTTTTTTTGTTTATTTGATTCTATTATGTATCATATTTTCGCGCGTCCAAGATGAGCGTCGGAGGCATGCTGCCACCTATTTTTTGTTTTTTTCTTATATGTTGTATGCAGTCTAGGTGAAGTTCCCGCAATAAAGAGATTATCAACAAAAAAAATAATTCAATATATTTCTTCTTTTGCATACGCGAAAGTTTTCATAAAAATAGCAATTTTTCTTTGCATTTGCAAAATATTGTTGTAAGATTTTAAACGAGTATTTAATTTACTTCCCAGAATTAGGAGATCTTGGTTTGAATCATATTATGACGAAATTTTAAAAGTAAAAAAGTTTTGAGTCTTTATTCAATTTTACAATAATTGAAAATAGTCCGACTTTCTTTCTTTTTTTTTCTTTTGGCCCACTCCTAAAAATCTTTGTCCATGACCGCCATAGTCAACATAGAATTGTCTGAAAATCGGTTATTATCCACAATTAAAATTCTCGAAACAATTTAATTTTTCATCGTGTATCTGATTAACAAAGTTCTCGAACCATAACCTGGAAGTGATATGGTGGCAAAAATTTGACAAAGAAAATAGTAATTCAAGTAATAAGTTTTATGAATGGTACTGTACCCCGTAGCGTCCACCGAAGAATGAAATAGCTATGGCAGAAAATAATTTCTGTGAATTTCCTGATAAGTTGCTACCCACCATACACATTTCCCATGACGAGAAGTTTCTAAGGGTAGAGCGAGAGAACAACGCGAAAGAAAGCAACGGGTAGCTGTCAGAATGTTTACACTGGCCAGTCAGGTAGATTGACGTGGGCTATGTTCATGGTAGGACGAATTCCCCATGCAATCCTCCTAATCTTTCGACCGCAACGAGGTCACCAACGAGGGCCAACGAGAACGACCATAAATACCGAAGAAACGATCCTATCAAAGTCACTCTTCGCGAAGAAGTCGCGGAAGGCAGAGACTCTTCGAAACAAGTATTAACCACCGCAACAGGTATTACTCATTTTCGTTGATAAGAACATGTTTTTACTCTATGAAAATTTTAATTAACAAATCAATGTAATTTTAAGTACCACATTACGAATAATTATCAAAGACAAATAATTGGAACATATTATATATTTACGTAATTAGAGACTATCTTTGTAACATAATGTTTAGAATAGTGTCTTATTATTGACTATTATAAAGGTAGTATTTCGAAAAATGTATTAGATAATTACAATTTTTCTTCGAACTTTTAGATTTATAATTTTGAAATATTTTACTGTGTTAGATCGATACAATTATAAATTTATTTGAAGAAGTATCTCTACGATTAGACTGCAACAATATCTATACTTTCTGGGTACACATGTAAGGGGTATCGGAAAAGAATGTCACTTTAAATTATTTACTTTTAAATAAAAGATGTGGGATCGCGACATATTGTCGCGAATGAACAATGTGGTACTTTATAAAAGAATTTTCAACTTTAAAAATTGTTTATAAATCTTTAAATTCTTAATTGAAGATTTCTAATCGTTTGTGGCGCATATACCTTCGTTACTTGGAAGGATTTTTTAAAACGTTGATTTTTTATAATGTATCTTTTAAGACTGGACATTCTGTCTCTTATACAGTGCGTATATTTCAATTTTAATTATTTCAGCAAATAAGATATAGTGCGCGGAGGTAAAGGAATATAATTTTTTTTTTTTTTTTAAATTAATAGAATATAGTGGTAGTCTAGAGGTTATTGAAACGATAGTGTATTGTTACTGCATGTGGGTGTTCCCATGGAGGAGTTCTATGAAAGATTACTATATCTTGTAAATGCATGGGAATGAACATTCGTACCGCCTCAGTTATAGTTTATCAGGAAACCAAGTCTTCGATGGTTTAAAACTTGTCTCTAATTTAAATTTTGAGTGAAGTGATCCAATCAAAGTACTTATTAAATCTTTATCAAATAAATAAAGTCGAGATATGGCAGTTTGAATGAACATTTGGACACCATGGTACCCGCGGACTTATTGCTTCATGTGCTTACTGGAAATTGCAATTATCAATTTTTGAACATTTTTAATGGGTTAAAGCACATACTTTTGTTTGTGTAATACATTAAAACTAAATGTATTTCTTCAATTACTTTCATAGTGTTGTTTATATCTGATTCGGTACTGGGAGCTTTTCAAAATTTGCTAATATAAGTCGGTATGATAGAAGGAATATAAACAAAATGATAAATAAATAAACTAAATGTGATTCATATATTTTATAGAAATGCGGAGGGTGCTTGTTGCTGCGATTCTATTATCCACTGCAATGTCAGACAAAAATCCGGTAAGTACAGATAAACATAATGAACTTTTTTAAGAGAAAGTGAAAGAGCCACTTATTGTTAATTGAAATTTGGCCTGCTTTCGACACAGTTGATGCACCAATCCCATTGAATATCCATTTATGTTCTAAGATTTTAAAATATGAGGAATTCTAAAAAAGTTTAAGAATCGTTGCTATGGTAAATAATAGAATTCTTGTATTTACAGAGACGTACAATATTTTATTTATTGACTGTGAATATTCGAACAGTGGGAGTGAGCTGTTCTTACATCAATTTTCTATAAGATTAATCTACCGAGATGTAACTATTTTCATTTATACTTCGAAAAATAAAATGGGTGAAAGTGCTTAGTTCTTCACGTGACGTTAATCGGTAATAGCCGCTGTTGGCGACAAAGCATTCTTATTTCATACTATGCAACTTTGTCTAAAAGTGTCTCATTTATTTTTTTCATTATGCAATCTGATTAGTGTACGTGATTGTTCAGCAATTAACATGTTAGATTCGAAAATATATGTGACGATAGACGTATTCCTTTAACTTTGTAAACTTTTTTATCCTTACACTTACAATTAGATATGTTGTAAATAATTGCCATTAAATTAATATGATTTATCTATTTCGAATTGCAGATTAAGTTTTTTATTTATATCTTAAAAGAACGAAACCTTAGAAATCACACTGGTTTCTCGACAATCCGACTGAAGTTTTGCTCGCAAATAGAAATGATAATTTGTTTTACGTACGGAAGACGGTCTTCTCCCTAGAGTCACGTTCCTACTTTACTTCGTAACGAATGTAAAATAGTTTCATGTATATTTAAAGCCGGTATTATTACCAGTAAGAATTTGTCTCGTGTTTTTTAGACGAAAGATCGTCAGGAGGCGTCTTATCGACTCACCGGAAAACAGTTTTGGTCCAGAAGAGGCAAACGTGTCCCACGGGATACGATTCGCATTGACATCGACGACTTTTTGGGCACTTCAGTTTTTACGAAAGCGATTAAGTTACCTTCCCCCGGACCTACTAGGTAATTTTACAAATTGCTATGTATATGAAAATTATATGAGTCTAAATTATTCGACAGTATAAATTATTATATTTGAAAGTAGTACAAACCCGTTTCTTCTTGTATTAAGATATTTGGAAATTTACATAAAATTTATGTCATAAATTCTTACATGATATAAGTTATAACCAGACCGCGGATTTTTATGCATTTATGACAAATTAAATACGGCTAAAATATACAAAAAGGACATAATATAAAAATATATCTAAAATATCCAAAGTATGGTATTTGTTGTAATATTTATTAAGTGCAATAAATCCCTAGATAGGTTTTTCTGTCTCACCTGCATTTGTGAAACTCGAAATTTGCATAAACATCCGCAGTCTAGTTATAACAGTTGAATCTTTTTAGACGAAGTTACGGGGATATTTTATTCTATTTACTTTGCCATCGGAAATATGAAAAGTAGTAACCATTTAATATCCAGTAAGATTTTATTTTGTGAATATTACTCACAACTATTGCAATTCTTACAAAGATAACACGATTGTTTAAAAATCTACTGTTTTTTTTTCTGATAATATCGAGAATTTAATGCCGTTTCTTTTATTTTTCACTGTCGTCACCGTAAGATATAAACGATTCACTTTCACAAAATTTTCATTTGTTTTTCATTACTATTCTTCCATTATATTCTCTTGTACAATATTTTGAAATACATCAGCTTAATCATCTGTAAGGTAAAGGTACCAGTAGTTGACACTTTAAAGAATGTTTTTCCTATTTGTTTACATAAGTAACTCAGGCTAGGTTCACTTTATGGACAATTTATGATTAGTAGTTGCTGCACAAATCATTCTTCTATTATATTATGACAAGTATTCGTTCCTGCTGGCGGTTGTACATTTTTTTTTCTTGTTTTTTCTAAGAGTAAAATTTGATTCGATAGTTGACACCCAGCAAAAGGTTTAGTAGTTGACATCCTTTTGTTTCAGTAGTTGACACAGGGAGGAAAACCAATTAATGAACTAACCTTGGTAGTATATGAATACAGGAATTTATTGAATGGTTAAAAAAGATTAGTCTTGAGTAAGTTTACAAAAAAATATTTAATAATTAGAAGTTACTTCCTTAAAAAATCTAACTTAGTTCGGTAACTGGATATAAATTTCTGGTTCTGCTCATTTTTATGGTTTCCCATTCACAATCTAGCTTATCCATTCTTTCCGGCCACTTTGCCACTGCTGATGTCTCTTGCAGAACAACTCTGTTTCGTAAGAAAGTACAACATATTACATATACGACATTCCCTATGTCAACTACTGAATAATAGCCAATTACAAGTTCTAATAGTTGACACAGGGGGAATTTCGGAAATTTAGCATTCTTTGTTGCAATCATTAATACATAAACCCTTTTTTAAAATTCAAACAACATAAACGAATGCCTTTTTATCCGCTATGATTAAATAATACAAACTTACAAGACTTACATTTCAACCAAGTTCTTAGCGATTCATATAAGAAAACACCCAAAAATCGTGAGTCGTGTAAGGGTTTGATTAACTGGTTGCTATGACATGTCTCAATAGTAGATTATGGGCAATAGTTCGCAATTAAGCCAGTGAAAGACGATACTATACAAACTGATAAGATTTGATGTATTCCAGCTTGTGGTTTCCTTATTTATTTACATTTTTTGAAGAAGTATCAACTACTGGTGCTTTTACCTTAGTTCTAGTGTTAAACTTTTCAAAGTACTTCAAATAAAACATAATTAATCTTGTACAAATTTTTGTCAAACAGACACGCGGACATTAACTCCAAACATTTGCAAAACAATCCAAGTCAGCCATCTTCTGAAGATATAAAATCTCGGATTGTAGCACCGATGCTTCTCCTCTCTGTTGACTTTCGCGATTTATTAGATGAAACTACTCAATTTCCATCAAGATGCAATTCGGACAATTGTCATTTCCAAGAAGATGGATGGAAATTGCAGAAACCGATGTATGTCGATGAACCGAGTTGGATTGAAATCGAATCCGATTATACGGACCATGTTCCCCATTATATGGATTCTGCAGATCCTTTCGTGTTATCGAGAGGCAAAAAAATTCAAATATTCAAGAGCACCATAGATGCACCCACTGAAGAATCATCAAAAGGTTATCAAGGCTTCAAAAATATCCAAAAAATGATTCCAAGTCCTACGATGAATAGTCTAACAAGAAGCAAGAGATCCATGAGATTAAATAAATACGAAAGGAAAAGAAACGATGGAAAAAATACAGATGTTGAAAAAAAAGATGACGATAACGAATCTGTGAAGACAACGAAAGAAAAATCGTATACGGCTGATCTGGAGAATTACGAAGATCCATTCGTTTTATCTCGTGGAAAAAAGATGCACACTGAAAATGATGAATATCGGTTAAAATTTGAAGGAGAAGATAATTCTGGATATTATCCTGATGATCGATATGGAACATGGTTCTTTGCTGTGAACAAGGATAGAAGATTCAAGAGATCATTGCCATCTTTCGACTTCAAACAGGAAGACATTGATGAAGATAATTTCAACGATTCGACAAAAGAACCAAGAGAATTGCTGATCCGTGCTAATTCGAATAAAGAATCATTAATTAGCCAAATAGTTAATGAAGTTTTACACAATCAATCGGATAATGTGGCTGTTATTAAAAAAAGACTCTTTGGACATAACAAATTTGATAAAATGGATTTACCTTCATTTTATATGCAATTGAAAAAGAGAGATAAATTAAAAGATAACTATGACGCGACGTCTACCAACTGGAAGGAGGAGCATCCTTTTGAAAGACAAGATAATGAACAAATTGGAGGTGAATATAATTCCTGGTATAAGAATATTCCAAAAACGAATAGCGATGAACGTTATGAGCAAGAAAGGGTTAAACATTCGGATATTTTCAAGATACTGGAACAACCTTATATCATTTCGAGAGGCAAGAAAGATAATGGCCAACACAACGCCGAGATTTCTTTGAACGAGGAGCAAAACGAATACGATGGCTTGGCGAATACGCTTGTTTTGAAAGAAATTCTGAAGAAACTGACGGAAAGTTTGCGATCGATTTCTGAAGAGTATGTAGACAATCGTAACAAAATAGTTAAGAAAAAGAGACCGAGAGATCGTCGTGGAGTTTTGGACGATCTTCTTGCGAAATATGATCCTTACTATGTGGCAAGAGGAAAGAGAATAAGTGTGAATAATTCTTTGGCAAAAATAAGAGGCGTGTCGAAGTCTGAGATGAATTTTAACAATTCTTTTCGTACTGGAGATAAGACCGATGCTAAAGGCGAAGTGTTGATGTAACTGATGCTAACGTTTTTTAACACTAGATTTACGGAGCCAATTTGGCTCATTCAAAATTTGATTGCTATGTATATAGTATATTGGTTCGTTAATTTGTCAATAATAAATCGTACATTTAAATTTGTTTTGGAATTATTTTCTTTGCAAAAAAACTTCAATGTTTTTGTATGAGTCAAATTTACTCACTTTAGAAAAATAGATATAATCAACATCCGTAAATCTAGTGTTAAGTGTGCACGGTTGAGATATAAAAATGACGATGCCACTTGCTAGTCTAATTTATCCGCAATGGAATGATGAGAAATGATTAGAAAATATCGATGTTTATTTTTAAATGCACCACGAAACAATCCATTTTGTATGCTTGGATAAATGTATAATTTTTTCTTAATTCTGCAAAGAAGAAATTTTTACATGCAATCAGAAGCATGATGCAAAAGCTGTAATTTTCGAATTATCAAATCTTAGTAATAATTGATAATTTATTTGTTTCTATAATTTGAACCAGAAAAACAATTATATCGCCCTCCCGCATATTGCACAGTATGCTAAATGTATTTCATGACCTAGCTGCATTGTATTTTTAGTAGTTGAAAAGTAGAAATGAAGGAAAACTAATGATTCAACTTGTTTTATAAATATTATTTTCTATGGTTATAAGTTTGTTGATAAAATAATATCACTTATGTATAAAAATGCATTTTTGCTCTGATGAAAAAATATAAATACTATTTAGAATTGCAACTTTATTTATAAATGTGCGATATCATGTCAATAATGTTTTTTAACAATTGTAATAAGTGTTGTTTTGTGTAACGTATACTTCGCGCTTGTAAAGAAATGCGTTTATACGTGTAAAATTGTCAGTATCGCAAATTGTACTTTTCAATCCTTTGTTAACGTGGTAAAATTTTTAATTTCTTGTCAATTAATTGATATAAATAAGCTAATTGTACAAATTGTTTAATCGATTTTTTTAGTAATAACATCAGCTATAAAGATTTCATGAAATAATATGTAAAGCAGATGCTAAATCTGTAAAATGAAAATAATTTAACAAGGTATTAAGGAAAGTATTAAAAAGAAATAGCATAGAAAATTGAATTATGAACATTCCTCAAAACTAATTCCTCAAAAATATTTGTAATACATACATAACTCACGATGGATGAAATATAAAAATAATTTTACGTACAATGAACTACTTACTTGGTCAAATAGAAATTCTTCTTTGAAAAGTTTTGTGATCACTGATTTATTTAGATTTATGTAAAGTACTCCCTTGTTTTTGCACATTGAAATTATCAATTTATCAAGCAATGCATTAAATGTACTAGATAATTTTCTACGACAAAGAAGAACGAAGAAAAGAAGAAAACTTTCTATTGCTAATTTTGCAAGGTGGACGAAGAATTAACACTACAACGACCGGTGTCAAATCTATTACATTGAAACATATTAACGATGACTGTCATGGTGGTCACCCCATTGGATTCAATGAAATTTCATGTAATTTTTAAATTACAATATTTATGAATTTTCGGACATCATGAATATTTAAATATCGGCGTTGAAAAGAAAAAGATTTGCCGAAAGAATCTATCTGTATATTTAATTGAATATCGGTGGTGTTCTACGTGTTAAATAAATTACTTGAGGAAAAGAGGAATCTAAAGATGGAAAAAATGGATAATTTATTAATTTATGATTTCATGAGATGGATGGAACGTATCTATTGTATGACGCGCCTATGAATTTAAAAAACTTTTATAAAGAATGTGAAACCAGTCATTTTAACTTCTTTGGTAGGTCTAGTGTTAGAAGGGTTGTGCTGTTATTTTGAACATTCTAAATAAAGTAGAAACTTATTTTGCCTATTCTGGTAGATCTAGTGTTAAGTCGTTGATGCTGATTCCGTAATGTAGTAATACAAGTGCAAAAGGTATTTACCTGCTGGAGAAATAATAATATGACTGTACGCGAGTGCACTGAAGTCAACGAACAATGCTAAACGTTCTGAAGAAACATCCTAAAGAATTATTGTCTGGAATTAATTGCACTTTCTTGCTTCTTCTACCGTAACATCAAATGTGCAGTTAACTTCGAGAGAAAGGTCATTCTTTCTATTTTGGAGGATGATTTTACACATTGTCATTTTTATCTTAGTTCATGTTTGTAGTTTATTTGTTAACCAAAGTAGTAAAACTGTGATTTAAGAGATTATACGGCGAAGTTACTCGTTTTCGTCCATAAAAGTTCTTTATTTTCAAATACCACCATAAAGTGAAGGAGTATTAATAAATGATAAATAAAGAATTACAGAAACCGATAGTAATTCCCGTTTAGCAAAAAACTACTAGTGATAACTGTTAAAATATTGATACAAAATATGACCCTTCCTTTTGCATTAGATTATGTCGTGTAAAATTTTATTATGTTTTTTTTTTCTCCTTAATCTCTAAATATATTTGCTAAGAATTACATAATGCCATTGTAAATTCAAAAATAACTTTTTATATTTTCATAATAATGTGACTGAAAATTATCCTGTATTGACATAAGAAAAGGTGCCATACACTTTGTTAAATTTGAGATTCACAATATTATATTACACAGGACAGAAACTTACGATGCAAACCCACGTTAATCCTTCAAAGCGTCAAGTAACATATTTTTAGGGGATCTACACATATGCTAACCACTTCTCCTTTTTCTTCTCCTCACATCTAATCCGCTTATGCACTTTCGGATCGTCACACAGTAAAATAAGTTTGCATAAAGGACATAGCACTGTAATATAACTATATAGTAATTGTCTAGAAATCCATTTTTCTTAATTTCTCACATTTTACCAAATGGAGATCGGAACATACAAGTTTATTATATTAATTATATTTTTTTGGAAAATGTATTTCTTATTTTTAACACTATTTCTACCAAGAGGTGTCAAAAGACACCTTTCAAATTTTAACATAAAATTATTCTATATCATTTCTCCATAATTAATTTTTTGACTTTTCATACAATACTTGTTAAACTAAATCAGCGTTATCATTTTTTACCAGCACATCCTAGATCTAGAAATGTGCATATGCTATATACCTACTTATTTCTACCATGAGGTGTCTTTCGACACATTAAGGATTTCATGACAGTGCCTTATTTTAAACAATTTTACATATAAATATCAACACCATTTTGCAACATCATATCAATTATAATCAGACTAGATACTCCCGATTTCAGTTGTAATGGAAAATACAGGAGTTGCGGCATAACTTTGACATTCGCTTATTTCCCGCCATGTTACATTTTTGCGTGCACCGCTGCAATGACTTTACAACTGTACACCGCTGCTAGAATTTGCAAATTGATTAAATAATCTCTAATAAATACACACCAATGTATCAATAAACATATTCCTCAAATTATCTGCATTTAACTGATAATTTGAAATTTCAACAGTTTTGGCAATTATTTGCATTCATACGAAAAGGTGTCAGAAGACACCTTTTGGTCGAAATAGGTATACACAAAATCGTGATAGAAATAGTGTTAAAAATTCATATATTACGCGAATGATCATTTTTACCTATAACCTGCCCTTAGTAACGCCTTCATGAAGGTATATCAATAATTAGATAAGAACCAAACGAAAAAAGATGTTACGTCCTAACCGTCACCATCATTGTTATCTTTACTGTTATCTTCAATATTACTATTATCATCATCATCATTATTATTATTACTATTATTGTTGTTAATGTTATTGTTATTATTATTAATATTAGTCGTATCAGTAATCGTAGTAGTACTCGAAAACCTCATCCCCACCTACCAAGGCTCCTGATCCCCACTTCTAACATCTCGTAATTTTCCGCACCCACGACTTTCCTGAAAATTCGCCACTTCCATTTTATCTTTTCGACAACCAACAATACTTATATTTCTACTTTTCAACGTTACACACAAACATTATTGCAAAGAATTAAAAATAGATGTTACAAAATATAAGAAACTTATATATTTAGTTTTCGCAAGTTTAAACGTTCCCTCACGAAAACAAAGTGGTGCTCGTAACAAAGAATACAAAATTATTAGCCGAAAACTGTTTTACTAACTTCCCATAATGACAATAGAAATATTAGGTTGTAACGTATAAAATGTCCGATTTTTAAGGTTACCTTTAAATGAGCAGAATTTTTTTACTAATAACTATTTTTAATCGAAATAACAATCATTGGATTCTCCACACTTTTTCCAACAAGTTTCTAGTTTTTTAATCCCTTTTTTAATAAAAATCAGGTGTTTTGGTATTCATAAATTCTCGAATTGTGTCTTCGATGTTTGCTTGATTTCTAAAGGTTTTTTCATTGAGAAAATGGTTTAAATGTTTAAAAAAAATGAAAATCCGTCGGCGATAGATCCGGGGAGTAAGGATGATGAGGCAATGTTTCATAATTTAATGAAAAATTTTGGTTTCGAATCAGTAAAGAATTGCATATTTCGTAACGATGAAACTTTTGCCAATCGTTCAATTCATGTGGCACGCACTTATCCAACTTTTTTTTCTTGCCGATCAAATTCAAGTGGCGTGAAATCGTTATAGCACTTACGTTAAATTCTTAGTCAAGTTCTCTGACCGTTGTTCGAGGATTTTTTTCAACTGCAAGCTTCAAATGATCGTCGTTAATGCTCAGCTCTGGCCTTCCACGAGGTTCACTTTCAAGATTTTTATTTCCAGCTTCGAATTTTTGGTACCATTGACGAACTGTACGTTCATCGACTGCATCATTGTCAAATGCATGGTTGATATTTCGAGCAGCTGCGGATGCGTTGTTATCACTTTTCCACTCGTACAAGAAAAGTACGCGAAAATCGAGTAGATTCATGTGTTTAATCGAAGCACAAAATTGTAAAGTTAGTTGCATATGCACAACAAATAAAGATCGGATCTAACAAAAGAAACCCTGCTCTTAAGGTAGTTGCTCCACGCAGGTACCGTCGCTAGATCGGGTTCATCCCCCCATAGAAATAAAATTAGTATTTTCTACGGAATGTATTAGGAAGTTGTTCCAAAATATAAAATATTTCATTTTAGAGTTTTTGATATTAAAATAAAACTAAAATCCAAAATTAATCATAATGCAACTTGAAAAAAATTTTTTAATCTGCACTTTAATTATGCTACGTTATTGAAACACACATTGTGCTTATTCCGTATATGTATACACGTACACTGGTTATCAGGTTATCTGTTTAACCTGTACATATGTATCTGTCTGATATACTGTCATATGGTATCTATAGTAATATCCCCTCCTCTACTAATAATTATGAAACGAAGACTTTATGTTTCCATATTTATGAAAAACTAACTGGTAACAGCATGTTTTTTTTTCTAAATGATTCAGAATATATTATTCTATTACACTGTAGTTTTTGGTTTCAACGTTGTTTATTTTCGCCACAATAAAAATTAATATATACTACTTTCCCACGCTTTTCCAATGCAGTGTGTACAAAAGTATCATTTTAAATTGCAATTATTTAGCGTATAACGTGGTGAACGGTCATCAAATTTCACTGTCATATGTATTACATATCTATTTATATATAGTTCAAGTTTGAACAACTTCTTGTTTATTTCGAATCATGAGACAACTACCTTAACGATAGATGTAATATATCTCTAAATATTTTAATAATTTTTGACAGAACGGAATTTAAAGTAATGATAAACCAAAATCGGACATTTCACATGTTACAACCTAATAGATAACTCCATCATTACCTCAAGTGAACTGCAGGTAGAAAATTAAAGACTAGAAAAAAGCTTAGCAGTATTGTTAAGGAAACAATTTCATCACCGAATCCAATCAAATCAATCTCTCAAATTATCAACCTCCAAAAATCTCATGCCTACAATTTTTTCTAAAAAGCGTCATCTCTTTTCGAAAGAAGAACATGAATGGAAATGTAACCGCAATATGAATATTCGCAATTATAGATTCAGCCGAAAGAAAGAGCACGGTATGCCAACAATTTTCATAAATTATTTGAAAGCACTCTCATATATGAATCAAGTATTTGCCTCAGCTGTAACAACTACAGATGCATTACAAATATACACAACAAAATTGTTCAACATTCATTCATATACCAGAATCATTTATTTATAATAGTCCAAGTGTGATTTTTGTCCTATCAACTATAAGCCTTATGAACACATAATATCATATACTTGTAGAAATCATTTTAATAGACTGATAATAATTAAAAATTAACATATTAAAGAAGAATTTTGCGTTCGAATTTGGATCTTTTTTATTGAATTTTATCCAAAATTATGTATAACAATCATGAGTATTTGTCGCATAAAATATATATTTAAATTACTTTTATAACGTATTGCTCAAACAAGTGAATTTTCTAAATATCTTTAACATAAATCATTTATAATACTGCTGCATTACACTAAATAGCAACATTTAAAACGTTCGGTTCACTTCTCATATTCCTCAGTTTTTCGCACTATCAGCATAAAATCCCTCGCAGAAAACTACGTTACAAATTTTGATAATTAAAATTTTACTATCATAACACAAAATTGAAAATCAATGTAAACTTATCGTTTCAAATGAATGAATTTCAAGTACTTTCCACTGAATTTTCTTTTCTTTGTTAATCAACTTAATGTCTCATTTTCTCCCGCATTATCACCCGAAACCGAAGACTAGTTTAACTATATTAATTTCACAAGAAAACGACCGTATCGCATTACCAGCGTGCAGAAAGTAAAATGCATTTACTTGGCCGGGGGAAAAAAAAAGTGGAAGGAAAAGGCAAAAATGACGGAAAAGAAAGAAAGAAAAGTGGGAATAAAACACGAAGAAACACTGAAACTGGAGGCCGACTAAATGCGAGCAACAGGGTCGAGGGTGAAAGAGATGGTTAAATGCCGGGGTTGATTTTTTGAACCAATCAGAGAGTGCGCCCGGAAACCACGTGGCACGTATAAGAAGAGAAGCAGCCACCGAGCATTGTCATTGCACGAGAGAAAACGCGAGTGAAAGCGTTCTGTCCTTTTACAATCATAATTTGAAACACGGTGAAAAGCGTGCGTGAATAAAGGAGACGAAGATAGGGCGCGCGAAGAGTGAAGATTGTTACCGAGGTGAGTGAAAATTAGTGATGAAGGTGGACCAGAAATTTAAAAAAACAGTTTTTTTTTAAAGACATTAGAAAGAAAAGATATTTCTTGGTGGTTGTTTAACCCTGCTATTCTGCTCGGGTCTATATGGCACGACATGCAGATTACATTTTAACAGCTACCATGTTTCTATGGATCAATTTTTGATATTCAATGTATTTAATATTTACGTCTACCTGTTTGTATATTTTATGGTTCTTAAATTGTGAACCTTTATTCGCTCGGTCACTATGACTGGAAGGAATACGAATTTGAGATATAAATGAACAGAACAGCATGGTTGAGATTGTGAAACGAAATTTATTTATTGGATAAAAAAAGGAAGAGCGTATATTTATGTTATAAATAATAATAATGGTGTAGTTCGTGTGCTTTACAAAAGTATATAGTTGGAAAGACAGGGTAGGGAAAGTGGAGAACATACGGATATACATAACTAGGTGAAAGAATTTATAAATTCTCTATTAACAATTTATGGTATATGTGGGCTACAGGTGCGTGCAGTTCAAAGTGTTTTGTAGAATTTCGGGAAATGAAAATTGAAAGATTAAATATAGTAGATTGAATAGTGTTTCAAATTAGTGTTGATGATGTACGGCTATATGTTGATTTTCATTTAACAAGTGGCATAATAATTAAAGTATAAGTTTCTTGAAACATATGCGCTAAAATATATTAAGTGGTTCGATAATAACAGCGTAAAATTGAGATGTCGAAATATAATATATAAGAGTATACTGTTAATTACACACATTGCTAAAACTAACATAACAATATAAATAAACCTGAATATTTAAAATAACTTCAAAATTGACAATAATCTACGGTAATAATAATTGTACAAAGTGATTCGTATTGTTTTACAAAACCATGCCCTTTTGAACGATGAATCGACATATTTTTGCGTTAATGATAATGACAAAAAATTTTACTGAACGGATATAAATAAAATTGAATTGAACAGCCATAAAATTTTTCGAAGAGTATTTCATTCAATATAATATCACGGACGTAACATTAAAAGCAATGAATCCGAAGTAACGAGGATTAAAAATGTGACAAATAATGTAAAATTTCCTGTAATAGTATTTTAGTTTATTTAGTTAGTCGTAAGATTTCAGTGGATCGTTGAGAATATTTAAAAGATGGAAGGAAAATAATGGATAACATCCTATCAAGAAGCGGGCGTAGACAGTTTGCAAAAACAAATATATTCTACAATGACAGGTTTGAAAGCGTTCACTAACGAAATTTTAACACGACTTGCTGACGAAAGTGCACTATGCACTTTTACCTTTTTCCCCTTTCATACAATATACTGTGCGATTATCCATACATTGTACAAACACTGACCAAGTAGCGAAAAAAAACGGCGGACGATTCAGTCTTAACTTGTTTCTGAAAAAGAACATACAGTTTTAAATGAATACTTTGAACATCTTATGTGTTTCATTTGTTTTAATTGATATATGCTGCGATGGGGCTCCATAGTATAAAGTAAATATTTTAATGTTTCTGCATATTTTTAGAAAAAAGAACGTTTTGAGAAAAATTACATAACACATTAATAACATCATCTACTGGTTATTTTAACTGATATTAAAAGAATATCGAAAATGTCATGTATAAATAAATAACGTAACGAGGAATATAAAAAAAAAACACCTCCGAGTATTTTAGAACTTTCGATGGCTTCTTAAAAGTTTCAATCCTTCGGAGATTCTCAATTCTCCAGAGACGTTCTAGATATTTAAGATTATTTAAATTGTTCAAATAAAGGCAGCCAAAGGCACAGAAAATAGAAGTTGGAGAAATAGAAAGTATTATGTCATAAACAATTGCGATGTTAATGCTGTGAAATAACTTAAAAATAGATGGGAAAATATTTATTATTTTTTTACTAAATACTATATGGAATTTTGTCATGTACAATTGAATGAAAAGTTTTTACTCTTTTATCAGTTATAAACATTATTGTTATTATTTACAATAAAACACAAATTTGTAAATTGACATAGTTTTATAATTGTATGGTTGTGAATGTTACACTTATTAATATTTGCCTCATTACAGTATACTGTAATTGAAATAAACAAAATTACAACTACGACATCAGGAAAGAGGCAAAAATTTGCAAAACAGCACAGTTTAATAGTCGATTTGAACAATAACAATGAAATTGTACCTTATAATAAATAAAAAAAAAACTTGCAAGAACTTCAACTCTTAATCACTGTGAAATTAACACGCTTAATACTACGATAATTTCATTAGTTTTATTATTTTTATTGAACTGAAATATTTTCTTTATTGAGTAACCTGAAACAAGGTTACTCTACCTTTCTAAAAGTGATATTTAAGTATTGAATATATTAGCACATCCGTGAATATTACAATTTAAAAAGCTTCAAAAGCTCGAACTCCTAACTAATGGCTAAGTTGAAATTTCAATTAATTTTCAGTAATTTTTCGGTGATTCGAAATTTACAATACAGTGAATTCTAGGTAAAATGAAGAGTGTTTTTTTTCTGGATACGACTCAATTATAATAAAAACAAGAGTAATAACTTTTTTAGTTTCTGAAATTTTTTGAGCCCTCTTGATTTCGAATGGAGAGGCTGATTTTTCTAAATTTCCTTCAACATGTCATATGTACTACCATGATGAATAATATATTTAATTCCATATTACACAGAAAATGTGTTAAAATATATTTATTAAAAATTACAAAGGAAAGGAAAAAGAATTAGTGATTGTTTAATCAAAATAAAACATTATACGCAAAACCTACTCCAAAGGTCTTATTTTTCTCATGACGTGCCAGATTCAACTATCAACAGAGAAATAAATTTACACCAACTTTAATATTCGAAACACGATAAACAAATTAATGTAATAAAATAAAACGTCTACCTCCATTGATTTCATTTCAAAAATAGCAGAATGAACTGAAATCAGCAAAACAAAGTTAGCATTTTATTGAAGAACATTCCTGATAACGCAAATATGCAATCAGCATTATTATTGTAGATGCAAACCTTTAAGAATAGATACTTTAAAGAGATCCAAATGAAATGAGACTACTGTGATGTCACTCCGTCGTTATTATAAACGTTAATCTGTTAAGTACTTGCTTATGTTGAAGTCCCATTAGCTTCTTTTCCAGAAAGCTTAAAAAACTGCATGTGGGTATTATTATATCATGAGTGCATTGTCATCTCTTATTTTTATGGAGTCTGATCGAAATAAAATCTTCAAATTGTCTGACATAAATTCTATTTAATGCTTCTCAGTTGCCGCTAGTGTATATTATATAGGTAACGTTGCATTTAGGTACTTCTCGGTGTACGCATTATTCACGCAATTTCTCACAGCTCAAATTACAATTATAATATGATTATTTATTGGTTAAAGAAACGTAAAAAAAATAGCCATTGTATTTCTATATACTTAATTCTTTCTGGCGACAGATTCAAATTATTTTGATACTGGATCTACCAATGATTAATTTAATACCTAATATATTTAAAAAAATTTTTGTTTTAATTTGTTGTAGTTGACAATCCTCCTATTATAATATATTTATATAATGAATGACGTTGAACTTTAATTTTTTTAAATGTATTCTAGTATCAACTATTATTCGAGTAAACTAATATTAAAACTTTGTAATGTAATAAGTTTCGGCATAATAATATTACTAAAAATTGATATGAAAATGTATTAGACATATTTATACAATGTGTTTCAATAGTTTTGCTTTCTTCCCCAAAAGCGATACGGAACATGTTAACACTAAGTCTACCAAAGTAATCAAAATGGTCTGTCATGAACTTTTTAAAAATGTTCCTGAAACTGCTAATACTGTTTCTTTTATGAATTTATGCATCTATCTTGAAAATTGTAAGTGATTCAATTGGTTAAGTTTTCTGTCTTCTTCATCTATTTAATGGAATCAGATGGATTTATTTGAAAATTTTAACACTTTTGCCGCCGCTAAATCGGGTGTATGTAAATATATTAAATAAGTACTTTGAAAAAAGATGCATCAAGTGGCAAAAAATGCATTCAGTCAAATAATTTGATTATTATAAGATACGCGTAAAATATTTACTGTAATCTTCTCTATGCATTTGAGAAATATTTTGAAAAAAGTAGAAACCCGTCAATTTGACTGCTGCTGTAAGTCTAGTGTTAAATATATTGAATCAATCGTCGGTAGATCTAATATTTGTGGTACCTACATGTCATTCGCATGTAAACGTTATAATTTTGGTTTTAAGCTTAAGATACATAATCCACAAATCCAGATACAATAGATTCAATTTACTATTCAAGGTATTGTACTTTACATTTTGTTCTTCACTTAACATTCTCTCACTTGCTTTGATTCGAGTTATTCTCTTTGTCATACATTCAGATTTAAATGTGTCGTTTATTCAATAAATGTCTCTAGCTATCTGAAGGATCATACAGCATTCCTTCCGTGTAGTATCGGTCATATTGCAGACAGTAAATAGGTAAATGTAAAGAGTAATATCATTTCTTGAGATTTCACTCGCAGTGCCTTCATTAAAGTCACCAATAAAACCCAACGACGATGTATTAAAACATAATGTTTATTTGGACTATTGTTTATTTATGTTATAAATGGACAGATTATATACTTAGGTATTGGTTACAGTTGAATCTAAGGTTTGCACATACTTATGGCACACATTAACTATTCGTTGGATTTATAGAACGTAGTCGTTCAAAGAAAAGACATTTGTAGGATAGGGATAACTATTAAAAAATCTACCATGTGTAAAATAAAGCCAAAAATAGAGTTTAATTAAATTCCGTAAAATTATAATATTATATACTAGGTGTTTCTAAATTAGGTGTCGCGATCCACCAGGCAATGCTTTACACCTTTGAATCGTTGGATATTTGTAAAAGAACCAAGCTGCAAAATTAATTTGCAAGAAAATGAATCTCTGATTCATGGTTCCTTTTAGATATTTATCTACGCAAGGTAATGAATGCGATGAGTAAATAAAAAAATTTGACCTTAATTTTTAACTGTTTCGCTAATCATGCGGTTGGGTTCTTGTCAATTGTCATCTTGCCACTGTTTCTATTATCAGAGTAAGATAATTAGGTACAGAATTGTTTTAATGTTTTATGCTATATAAATAAACCCGAACAATTTCCGTCATCAGGATTGTTACGGCCTGTATTTAACTTTATATTAACTAGATTTACGGCAGCCGTCAAAATTGACGGGTCCCTGCTTTTTTAAAAATATTTCCCTTTATAGAAAAACAGTACAGTACATATTTCACGCGTATTTTATAATAAACAAATTACTTAACTCTCTGCCTTTTTTTGGAGCTCATTCCATATTTTTCCAAAGTATTTAATTAATATATTTAAATATACCAGTTTTAATGTAAATCTAATGTTAAATAAGTATGACATATATTTTACAGGCATGTGGGTGTTTCTTCCGATTGCTTCGCTTCTGATTCCTGTCATTACCGGAAACCTCAAAATTAACGAAAACGGTTTACCCTCACAATCACGATTTCAGAAAGACAGCAAAAATGCTTTTGCCAGTAGGATCAATCAGTTGGACATCATCGCGCCGAAAGCATGGAGTGAGACAATCGTTGCAGCGCAAAAGGACGAAAATAAAAGTAACTTCAGAACTATTCCATTACGTAAGAATGATAAAGAGTCATTTAGGAGAGAAGTACCATATTTTGTTCTTCTTTCTTCATAATTATAATACAAAATTAGCAATTCCTGTACATTGTACTTCATTATGTGTATAAGAATTTATCATTTCATTTATTGACAATGTATTAATATTGATAAATGTTTAAGAGGAAAATTTAATTTTTAAATCTAGATGAAACAAGATTGACAATAAATAACAATCTTAATGCCATACAAAATAATAGGCAAAATAAAAATACACAGCAGATAGATTCAAACATAAAAATTGTCTCGAAAAGAAATAAAATTGGATTTCTAGAGCCCTGGCTTTATAACAACCATAAGGTATGCTTGCTAACTATTATTCTAATCAAGCAACAAATTGTATTATTCAATTTAATCTACAATACCAAGCAATCGACCTATGTTAGAGGGTTTATTTGCAATGATTTGGGGTGTAGATCTGTATTTGATAAATATTAACGAAAATATAGTAGATGCGTACATTATTTTTCGTCTTTTTAAAATCTTCGTCAACTATTTTAAAGAACTGACAAGACAAGAATCCTCTCAATTACTCGTTAAATAAAAAAAAATTATCATTCGAAAAATTAAGATACGGACACAAATGCTAATAATTAATTAATGGTGATTACAAAAAATAAAAATCATCGCACAATTATTACATGTTCTAATAGCATTTTCTTGCAAGTAAAATATCTGGGCGATTTCGTACTGCTATGATTCGAAGTTTCCACACATTGATTTTTACACTTAGATGGTTCATAATTTACTTATTATTCAAGTCATTGTTATCAACACACATTCTAAATCAATATAAAAAAGGCTGTTGCCCATTATAATTTTTTTCCACCTATATTATTTATTTCGTTCCACTATGTAATAGTGAGTTGGAACTATTTAATTTCTGTATTTGAGGAATTACAGAATCCTTTGCAAAAGAGAAAACCAACATTTCAACCGTGGGGTGGTAAGCGAGTCGTTCTCTATAAACCAATACCTACTATTCATCAACCAATTCGCATGCCGTTTAACAAGTGGTACAGAAAACAAGGAGGAGACTATCTTAATGTGATTATCGGGTCTGAAACAAAAAGAAGCAAGTTTATAGATGATGCAGCTAGGCAGAGTGACTCTCTCAGTAGATACGGCAGTAAGAGAACGATAACAGGTGGAAGAACTGGTCGGAGAATTCCGTTCAGAAGCTGGGGCGGGAAAAGATCAGAAGAAGCGGCAGATCTCAATGACGAAGAATTGGTGGTAATGGAAAATGATGTTGACATTAACGATTATGATGCAAAAGGTTAGTTAAGTTTTAGATAATTATTTTTCCTGTAAAATCTGTCAATTTGTATAATAAATTTTGTGTAAAACGATAAGAGATATCGAGAATTTCATGTAGTGTCGATGTTCAAAAAAGTTTGGCAACACCTGTTCGATGCTTACACCGATGTATCTTTCATTTCATGCTATAGTTCGACAACTGAAAGATGACTAGGGACGGACGACTAGGATCGACGGAGCTTCCCAATTTCAACCGTCTATTCCCGCCATTTCGTTTTTTAAATCTCCAAATTTAGCGTCTTAAAGGAAATGACTATGAGGAGTGTTTACTTTAGGAAACTGAGTTTGGGAATTCCAAAAACGAGATGGCAGGAATCGGCGGCTAGGAACTAGAGGCTCTGCCTCTCTCTAGCCATCTTTCAATCGTCGGACAGTACCTGTCTTTGTCTCCAAATGTTTTATTTATTTTCTTCCATTCAGCAAACTATTTAGCAAATAGTAAATACGCTGTTAAGCGTCGTCAGCGTGTGTAACCCTTTAACTGCTATGGGCGCATATATGCGCTCAGTGAAATCTATCGATGGAAACTATGAACGCATATATGCGTTTTGTGAAATCTATCTATGGAGACTATAGACGCATATATGCGCTCAGTGAAATCTATCGATGGAAACTATGAATGCATATATGCGTTTTGTGAAATTTATCTATGGAGACTATAGACGCATATATGCGCTCTGCGGAATCTATCGATGGAAACTATGGGCGCATATATGCGCTTTGCGTAATCTATCGTGGAAACTATGGGCGCATACATGTAGGATTTTATTAAGGTGGTAAAATATATAGTTTATTATAAATAAAAATAGATAAAGAATAAAGTAAATATGAGTGTACCGACAAAAGAAACTGAAATAATCATCGTACGTCTTCTCGCATTCGTCGTTCACACTTGACTCTCTCAATGCATCCACTCCACGTGCCGTTCATCCTCACTCGCTCGTCATTTCTTTTCTCTCACTCGATACATTTAAAATACGTCACATATACACACTCATTTCTCACACACTACATATATGCGGTCTGCGATATCTATCAATGGAGACTATATACGCATATATGCGCTCTGCGAAATCTATTGATGGAGACTATGGACGCATATATGCGCCCTGCGTAATCTATCGTGGAAACTATGGGCGCATATATGTGCTCTACGAAATCTGTCAATGGAGACTATAGACGCATATATGTGCTCTACGAAATCTATTGATGGAGACTATGGACGCATATGTGCGCTCTGCGAATTCTATTGATGGAGACTATAGACGGATATATGCATTCTGCGAAATCTATTGGTGAAGACTATAGACGAATATATGCCCTCTGCAAAATCTATTAGTGGAGACTATGGCGCAAATATGCGTCCAGCGAAGGCTTTGATTGTTTACTATAGTCTTATATGTACGCTCGGCAATTGTTTCTATCCTATATCTAGACTACACGGAAAACCGTGCTTCCCAAAATATCCAATGTTTATTACACAACACTTCCCATTCTTTGTTCTATTATTTACAACTTTTACTTTGACCACTCGGATTGGGATTTCATTGAAATTCCTTCAGCAGGACTTTTTTTAAGCAACGTGTAATAGTAATATAGCATTTTTTTCCTGAAGCAGTTTCTGATATTAGAGAAATTGAAAATGCACTGGACAGCAAACGAGCAGCACAAATGAATCGCAACAACCATAAGGCGTTCTATACTTGGGGTGGAAAACGCAGCTTCGCTTATGGAACTCCATTACATTCTACAATGGTGAATAATGAAACAAATAATGATTTTACAACGAACGAAGAGACCGACGGGAACAATTGGTTTGTCGTTACTGCATTATAGATGTACGATGGTTTGATCGTTTATATTTGCAATATCGATACGTTAAATTACACAGATAAATTAAGTTCCTCTAGTTTTTATTAAGTAATAATTGTACAGTGCGTTGTAATAAACTACGTATAAACAAGAAGAAGGTAGTAAAACATTATAATAATAAAAAAAAAGATTAATGCATTAAACACAGATAACGATTTGGAATCTATTAAGTATACTTGTCATTATTAACTTTCGCATTTTATCGATTCCCTGATGATGTTATCATATTTTCCTAAAATGTTATTTAATGTTTTAAAATAACATTTATTTATTTACTTATTTATTTTTGAAGAACAATAAAATATTTCAATTGCACTTTGTATAATAGTAAGCTTATATTTAACGGCATATACTATAAATTTTAAGAGGAAATGTAAAAAAGAAAAGAAGTACTTTCGGAGCGTTCCAAAACCTCAGAAAAGAAATTTAAAAAAGAAGTAATTAAACATCGAACAAGTATAACAGTCATTATATGGAATCCATTTTTTTCGATTATATAATACAGAAACGACAGAAAATCGAGAACAGATAATCCTGCTGGGGAACCCATGATTTTTTATTACCGATAATGACAAAAAAAGATCATTAGATTAAAGATCTTATCTAATCGTGTTTCTACTAATAAGTTGTGGCCGTATTTGTACTGCAATAGTATGCAGATATTTTAATTCGAATAGGTGGATTTATTATAAGTACTGAAATGGTACATTTTTATATAAAATAATTATTTTCGAAAGGATCGAAACACGAGCGATTAAACGAATTGAATTTATTGGACGAAAATGTTGAATAGTGTTGAATATCAACCATAATTTCGTGGTCCCCAGTACCAAGAGAACTGTTTCAAACCAATCGGTCATTAAATGTAATTACTAATTATTAATTAGAATACAATTACAATTAGAATACAAAAATGGCTATAACTCAGAAATCAGTGAAAAATCCCTAAGTTTACATGAATCGTTTTAAATATTTTCGAAGATTGAACTCCTCTCGCGCTATTATTTGCTCGAAAATTTATATTCAGCAATGAGAATAGAGATGTAATATAGGTACATCTTATTGCTTGATCGCAGGTTGATGCCAATGCCCGATAAGAGATCCGAACAAGGATTCTTTAAAAAAAAAAATAAACAAATTATGATACTCGGAACAAA
Source organism: Cerceris rybyensis (assembly GCA_910591515.1). Classification (NCBI taxonomy): domain Eukaryota; kingdom Metazoa; phylum Arthropoda; class Insecta; order Hymenoptera; family Crabronidae; genus Cerceris; species Cerceris rybyensis. The sequence goes on from OU342795.1 coordinate 15,767,715, forward strand.
ACCGTAAACTTTTGCCTTTCATTTAGGAGACAATTATCTCGATATATTCTCAGAAACCGCCAGAAAACGACAGGTTTTTCTCGCCTGGGGTGGATAAGAGTTATCCGCTTTTTACTGACTCTCCTCGAATCGAAATTGAATTAAACCGTCCCGGAATTAGACACATTCATTGAATGTTTAAACGCTGACCAGGAAACAATAAAGACTGTTATTGCTGACTTTGTAGTTTATCGAGAATCCCTGTTTAATATCGTATCTCGATAATATAACGAAACTGATTTCTTTTCTGTTATATTAATAAAATTGATTAGATATTAAACAGTAACAATATTTCGTGTTATATTTATTTGCTATTACAAGATACAGCAAGACGTATGTTTTCTTTGTTGTACAATTATTAAAATTAATGTTAACGATGGACTTTTTTACACGATGCGCTTCATAAAAAGTGAGAATAGCTGAGTATATTTAATTATATGTATTAACATTAAATGTCTGTACACGTTTGATAATGTAATAAGGTAAAGATTTGCGATAAAACTTAATAGTTATATTTTTTATGACAACAACCTTATGTAAAGGATGTTAAATGTTAAAATTTAGCAAAGGATAATAAAGAATATTTATAATATTTCTGAAACATACGTCGATATTAAATGTATCTTTAATAAGTTAAATTCGTGGTACATATACGATGATATGAAATTAAGTTACAACCGCAAAATAAATTACTTTTGGCTGAAAATAAATTACTTTCAATCAAACCGAATGGTTTTAAAAAACTATCATTATTCGTTTTTTTTTGTATTACCGATTTATATTCTTGATTAATTAATGTACTTACCTAGGATAACGTTAGGGATTTACATAAACCCACGCTCTTCTCTTATATACACAAATTTATGTATAGACCGTCTATATTTATATATAACATATACATAGTTATATTTGTGTACAATTTTATGTATAGACATACTGTCAAATAATAAATCTGCTTATTAGGTCAAATGAAGAAAAACGTCGTTTTTGTTTTATAATGCTAAAAAATTGAGTTACAAAAAAATATATACGATATCTATTCTTTTTAACTCCTTGCCGTACAATAACGAGTGCTACTCATGACGCGATAACTGGAATAGTCAATTTTGAAGTGCTCTAAAAATTATTTGATTGCAAATATCAGTGGGTCATGATAAAATAAAATTAATTCTACGCTATTCAATATTACGTTAAGTCATTTATCATATCCGAAATTAGGGGTTAGATTATTATTTTAGTAATTAGTAATTAATTCAGAGTCATTGCAGATTTAATCACAAAAGAAATGGCACGGCAAGGGGGTAATTACGCAAAGTACACCTCGTCTGTAATTTAACACTTAAACTAGGTTTTAAAAAATCATAACAAATCAAGCTCGAAATATCCTATTAGACAGATAAAAAAAGGAACTTTTTTTCGCTTTACCCAATATAAAATGTTGCAACAAAAATAGATTATTATAATATAATATAACAAAAAGAAATGAAATTGGAATGTATTTCTTGTTTTGATTATAGTTCCCCTCCTAACTTTATGTACAGTTATTGTAACATCTGCTATCTTTTTTACACGTAAGTTTGTTGATAGTGCAGTTAGCATTCATATCACCCAGAGGAATATACTATTACCGTTTAAATATTAAAATGTTATATTATTCCATACATATATTTACTTGACTTGTCTAAAATTATTAATCTGTAAAGCACAATTTGTTATAACTGTATTTAAAAAATCGTTAAATTGAATTTCTTACTAATTTACCGAGATAACGGAAAATGTGATTCTAACGATTCTCAGAGATAATTTCATTATGACCGTATATAAAATATAAGGTTTATAAAATTATTTCTTATAAATAAAAATATGACAGTGACATGATTTATATAGTAGAATATTAATGCACAGTTTCAAACTGTGTCTTTAACACGAAGTAAATGAAAATAGTTGCGCTCGAAGTGTCAAATGGTGACTGTTAAAATACATTCGACCAGTAAGATAGATTTGTTTATTTCACAAGATTTATTTTTAATTACGCTGTCATATTTATATATGGAATCACTAACGTTTAAATGGGAACAAAGAAAATAATAAAAGACTTACCAAATCAAATTCTCTGTATTCCTGCACTGACAGGTTAACGTAAAGTTGAGGTTAGAATTGCGATATACTCTCCATTCACACTGAAGGCAGCGCCAATTTAAAATGTTATACATACCAATAGAGTGTAAGCAAATTTCGTATATCAACACACATGTAATAGATTTTAAACTTTAACACTGCGCAAGAATAACCTTGGAGCATTTCTCATTTATTTAAGTATAATAGATTTAGTGTATGTATTACGGGCTACTATTGAACAAAGGTCTAAGTAAATAATTATCTGTCATAATTAAAAATAGTAGTACTTTTATAAATATGTGTAATTGTTACTTTTTAGTTTTATATATCAATAGTATAATGAATGAGTTATGATGGAATTATACATAAAACTACCTATGGTTTTAACGATTAACATAATGAATTCCCTTTATTGATATGTGTTTTTTCAGTTGCACATAGACATATATTGTATCTATATATTACATCGATGTATGTATACATAATAAATTTGTAATTCACACATAATCTTATACATATGCCTATATATATATATATATATATATAGATGTATATATGTATATATATATATAGATATATATTTATATGAATTGTTTCCCTTTTCTATAATTTTCTATGATACAATGCGCACGGTACAATGCAGTACATATATTGGAAAGAACATTCCTTTTAATTATATTGACACTCAGTATAATATAATCAGGCAATTGAATGTCTTGATCATATATATTCATCAAAATAATCTTTAATCTTCTTTCAATTGCTGTCGTACACTTGCATATTTCAGTTTTAAGCTATCATAGAACATTCAAATAAAGAAATAAGTAGTGAAGTAATAATTATATATTTTTTGGATATTAGGAATTGTTTTAGAGGATATCGGCCAGTAGATGACTAAAATGTAATCTTTGGATAACTAAATAGACAAATTATATTGCTAATATAACATAAAGTAAAAATAGTATTCATATCCTGACTCCTTTGTACTTTGACTTTAAATGCTATGGTTATTTCACTTTAAATCAATAGTTGCAGGCAGCCTTCAAACAGTTTATTATTAAGAGTTTCATGGCTGCATAAATTTTTATAAAACAAGGAATTATTAATTTGATATATTACTAAATGAATTTAAATCAATGAGTTGTAATTTACAATTTTCATGCTTTTCCCCTTGATTACAGAAAAATAAGTATATACTTCAAAAATTTGCCTTACGTAGCTAAAATAAAATTCAGTTAAGCTAATCAAATTCTAAAAATATATTTTTTTCCTCCACCAAGAGGATCATGTTTTAATCTATATGCTTTAGTTGCATGGTATCTTAAAATTTCACTTATGCTATCTGTTCACCATACCTTAGTCAAAAAGATTAATGATGTATGCATGTGCCTTATCATTTGAAGCTACTTTTTCCATATACATGACCCGTAAGTGATACTTTCAAGTACATTGTTAACTATATTAAGTAGATACTTTTTTCTCTCTATTATCTAGTAGTATATTGACAGAATAATCGAATAGATATATAGTCCATTAATTGTACAATTCTAAGACAATAATGTAAAACTTATACGAATTTGATATAAGAATATAGGAAGAAGAGTAAATAGGTCAGTGATAATGTGTGCATCAATTTAACATGTTGACTGTATACATACTACAAGATAACTCGTAGTTTGCGTTCTTGGTTGGGTCGCCGATTACGAGTTATCTCGTCGTTTGTTTACTACCCATATGTATATCTTTGTCTGCGATTAAATTAGTAGTATAATAAATAGACACAAGCATTGATAATTTATTAATGAATGGACGGAAAAAATAATACAAAATTTATTCAAAATCAACTACGAGATAATACGTAAGATCGTTTTTTCCTAAACAAATACATTCTCTGTGCTTTTTGGCGATCACTATGTACTATAATTCGAATCTTTAACAATATAATATGATTAAATTAAATTGGTTTTTTACACCGGAATCCTAAAAACTACCATGACAGTCAACGTGTTAATTTTCAACAGCATTTCTTTTCTAATATTTTTAACATAGTGCTTGCCCGCTTATGATATAGTGTTTTAAATGCGTTTTGAATAGTTTTGGGATAGATTAGACACTAACAATAAGATGGGATTAAAGAGTATAATGAATGGACAAACATTGTTCCTCTTCCAGCCTAGGAAATATGCCGGTCCAGCTTTTTATAGATATTCATCAAAAATATACACTTTCGTTTTACAATGTAACAACACACATTCGTAATTTTATCAAAATTAAACACACGATAAAATATAACGTATTAGATATAGAAAACTAATTGTGTTAAATTATAAAATCATTTTTAATTCCATCACTAAAAAGGAGAAAAGTTTAATAAAAGTGCGAATATATAAAAATTAATCTGTAACTATTAAATAATTTAAGTAATTGAGGAAGTCTTATATTTTTGAGGATTATCTATTCGCCTTCAGCCCACATGATACTATTCTAAAAACTTATATAACGGGTTATAGGTAGGGATTATTAGATATTTAGCAATATCAATACGAGGCAATGCGAATATCACTCGCATTGCTTTACAAGTTGTGCAGACTAAAGTTGAAATGACTAAAGTATGGTGTCTCCTAACGTTGAAACATTACCTCGTCAATTGTATACAGACACACATACATATGTATATGTATACGTATATAGAGACGTATCGACAGCTTAACATTCAGAGAAAAATATAATTCATATCTATCGTGATATATTAAATATTTATATACCATTTACCCTTAGTTCGCATCGTTTGTATCTTTTAAGTATCATGGGAAAGGATTTTCAAGGACGTCATACCTGATCGACATAATAGCTTCTTTTTCACTGTTAAAAAAAAAAGAAAGTAAATTCCTCTCTGTACAATAATTATATGAATTAACAATAATACTGATGTAGGCTTTAAAAACATCTTTAACTGATTTACGCTAATACATAATCTTACTGCTTTGTATCCTCATCGGGTTTCGAAGAAGGGGCACACCTTTGCTTAACCCTTTCGCGTCGACTTGTTGATTTATACAAATTTTTACTCTTTTTGAGTCAAATAATAAAATGGCAACACAGATATGCAAGAACAATGTTTTTTTTAAACTTTTTTTTTATTTTATATTTTTAAAAAATTCGCATGGGACATAAATGACCCTTTGGGTTTTAACAATGGGTCATATTTTTACCACCAGGCATAAAAGATATAAATTATTATGTATGTACAATAAGCAAACCTACGTATGATAAACTGAAAAGCAATCTATAAATAATAGACGTGCTTCCCTCTCAAATTTTTTGATTTTGCTATGGCATATGTGTAACTCATTAGACGCGAAAGGGTTTAGGTATCCATCGAAGATTAATTAAATTACGCAGGTACTGACACACATTGACTAGATAAAGGGAACATTGCAATACAATAAAGAAGTAAAACGTTATTAAAAATGTAAAACGCAGCTGAATAACGGACAGTATTTGTGTCTACCAAGATGGACGCATTTGGTCTTTATATTTTTACTCGTTAACTCAGATTGACATTAGCCGTTTAAAGGAAAAAATTCGCAACGGTGACTAATTGCAAGAATGATAGAATTACTGGGCATCTGGAACAGAAAAAGAATAAGAATATCTATTAAAATTGTATTCAATCACATTGAATGCATCGATAAGTTGAGTGTACCACTGAAAAGTTTATTTGAAGAAAAATGGCTTCCGGGAAAAAGATGGTAATACATTTTTTACGCTAGTATAAATAATTTTACATCAGGCGATCCGTTCTCGAGAGAGTATTTAAATTATAAACAATAGTGAAAATGCAAAACACTTAGGTTAACACTTTGATTATTTCTACTGAAGTGAAATTTTTTCTATTAAAATCACATCTTTGTAAAGCTGAAACGTTGAAGACACTGATTGATAGATATACAGCAGATCTTTATTTTTTTGACGCCAATATTTTTATTTTCAATATATTAGAAAATTCATAAAAATTGTAATTTAAATGTTACATGAAGTTTAATTGAATTCACTAACGCCGGGTCATAGGTGACCTCTATGGCATCCAACGAGTTAAATATACTACGGTGTACGTAAATTTGTTGTTTATAAATTAAATTTAGTCTATAGCTGTAAGTAGATAGATTATACACATTATTTAATATTGAATAGTATAATACTTTTATAACGAATGTAATATGTTTTCATTATTTTTTTGCTACAGGGTGATATATATTTTTTGAACGGCGATAGTATAATTCTCATTAACAATTCAATGGTACACTCGTTCTAATAACCATAACGATCTAAAGACACATACAATTTTTTTTCTATGTTCAAAAATATGATCTAGATAAAAGATAACGATATATTTCAAGAAATGGGTAGATCTCTCCCTACAGAAATTTACACAATTTTTATTCCACTTTTACTATAATTACATATTATTATTAAAATTAGTGTACGCAATTTTAATTAAAAAAGTCAATGTAATATACGAATTTTCACAACAGTTATTACTTCACCAAATGTTTATCAACTTCAAAGTCATTACATTAAATAACACTTTTTATTAAAAAATATGCATCTTCCTTGCATATTAAGGCCATAAATTAATATTTAAATGTCGTAGATATAAACATACATTGGAACTCGAGCTTATATTTTCCGGACTATATCTTAAGAAGGAAAATAAAACAAACTCTTCTAATAAACAATTTGATATAAAATCCGCATCAATATCATAGAGTAAAGTTTATATAAAGTCGACTAAAAATGTAAAATATACATATATATTTACTGGAACTTGTAAGATATAGTGGCACATACGTATGAAATCACGTAAAAGGGATAATTAAAATGTCTTTCATTTAAAATTAAATCACATGCTCTTATTTATTTATATATCATTACCTTTTGTTTACTCAAAATTTCAAGACTTTTAATTCATCAAGTATTTAGAGAGTAAACGAGAGAGAAAACTTAGTGGAGTATGACAAAATCCATAGCTTTTTATTTGTTGTGTAATAATAAATGAGATAAATTCAGTGAGCCAATCAAAAGAAATACATAAATGATTGAAAGAATATCGTTATTAGAATACCAGAAATCTATACGAACTTCACGTGAAATGTACACATACGTGCAGCATATCTACAAATAAATCGAGTTGATTCTACCAATAGATTCCAAATGAAGAATATTTGTAAATAATTAAATCACTACAACAATACCACTAACGTTGATCACAAAATGGAACGAATAAATGGAATCGTCATTAAGTATCCGAATATTAATCATTAACGACAAACACTAGTACCATTCTGAACGATTATAAGATGAAAGATATTGATTCTTCTACTTTCTCTAAACTAACATACATAAAGCTAAACGATGGCCCGTTATCATCGAAACTCAAAACAGACACTCACAATGATTACAATGAATTGAATTAATATCAACTATACATCAAAACTCACAGCCATTGGAAAATTTCTATGGAACACATAATAAAAGTCGATTAAAGCGTCACGAAATTGTCCACAGAGCACTACGAGGGTATAAAGGAATCGAAAATATAATATCCAATTCCAAGAAGAATATTGTAAAGAGAAATTGACAATTCGTCGATCATCGACATCTCTGTCAATTACCTAATGACGTCGACGAATCTCCATCCATGCAGAATCCTTTCGATGTTATCAAACACGTTAAAGAACGGGCTGTTGTCGTTGAAACGAGGCCGACTTTTTGCCTCGTACCCCTACGAATTTCCCCCGAATCTCCCACCGTGGATTTTTCTTACCACGCATTCCGAAATACCTGTAGGGCGATCGCTTTTCGACTTCGTACGACATTAGTCCGTTTCGTTGATCGTTCAATCCTGCTCGGAGAAATACAATTTGGGCCAATGTCGCCGACAGAAAGAGAAAATTGAACTTTCACAGGGTATCAAAGGGAGGTAAAAAGAAAATAACGTGCTTGTCATTCTGTGGTGTATTATTAAAAAGTGACAGGATATTAAGGGGGTATCTTATGTGAGAGCTATTTTTTTCGCTTCTTTCGGTCATTTCTTTTTTGCCGAACCATTAAAATATACAAGTTTGAAACATTTACCATACGTTTATTGATATTTTTGTAGTCTATTGGAATTTTTGCAAACTAAAAGACAAGGTTTTTGATTGACATTACACCGTTTGAACGACACTATTTTTGGCGACTGTCATGATTTCAGAAGTTTTGCCTGCCTGAAATAAAAAAATCAAATGACATTTGAATTTGTAAACTTAAGGCTATCGACGAAACTAGAATAATTCTGATATCTGTCACATTTTGTTTTTTTTGAGCTGAAAACTCCGAGAAACTATGACGATTCTTAGCACTTAGCTTTTAACCCCTTGCTTTGCGATTGCTTTTGTGACCGAATGCACAAGAACTCAGAATTAATTGATTGAATAATAATCTATCACTGATTTCTAATATACCGGTAATAAGTCAATGCAATATTAATAATATAGGACTAATTTCAATGTCTCCTGACCTACTGACTTTTTCAATTTTATAATTTTTGGAAAACTTAAAAATTTTCTATTCCATTTACTACATCACGTGTGACACACGTCATTGTAAGGCAAGGGGTTAAAGCTGTGCCAAATCTTCAATTTTTAATATTTTTATTTTATTCTAGTTCCAGCGATAGCCTTAGGCTTCTATATTAAAATGCTATTTGCTTTTTTAATTTTAGATGAGCGAAACTTCTGGAATCATGGTAGCCGTTAAAATATACGAGTGCGTTTCGAACGGTGTAAAGTCAATTAAAATCGTTATTTTTGCTTACAAAAATTCCAATAGAGCAAAAAAGTATCAATAAATGTGTGGTAAAAAATCCAAGATTGTACATTTTAATGGTTCGTCAACAAAAATTTCCAAAGAAAACGAAGAAAATAACTGTCATATGGGATTACCCCCTTAAGAAAATAAAATTTGAATATAATGTTGTGTGTAACAGGTGCCTAACATGTTAAAAACAGTGGTAATCTAGAAGTGTTTAATCTACATGGTTGAATCTACAATATTTTTACCTTGATATTCCATCATCGTCCTTTCGAAATCCAAATTGGTCCCGTAAAGTTGCGCGGCGTCCCTTTTGCCTCTCATACCCTGGAAACCCATTGGTGCACGTTTGTCAGAGTCCCTGCCCGTTATCCCTTGGAAACCCATGGATCTTTTATCATAATCGAGAGGATCGACGAAGTAATCTACATAATTGTCGAGTGTGTCCTTCTTGCCTCGCATTCCCTGAAATTGGATTTTTACCCAGATACTCACGATTATGTTTCGGAACGTTTAAAGCTCGGGTTAATGTGATTATCCGCTTTGGGCTATGTATTTATAATTTTCGATATTGTGCTGATTAAGATTCATGTGATTATTGAATACTTTTATTATAGACGAATACTAACCCAGACGAATAATTAAACAAAACATATTAAACAATTTTCGTATAATTATGAATAGTTCATTTGTAAAACATAAATTTAAGCGCTCTAATGTGTTTACTTTTATAATAATATGAGTAAAATATGAAAGTTTAAAATGATATTGAAATTATGTTATATTCATTTAATACGTTTAAATGATGCTTCGCGTGTTTCTACGTTCGAGAAATAAAAAAGAAGATGTTGATTTCATACATGAAAGTTATGTGATAATTTAAGGTGTCAAATAAGTAAATAAATTAAATAAAACAATAAAATGAATAGTATAATAAATTATAAATGTAATGCCTACAGGTGTTAGATTGATGAAGTTTCAATAAAACACGATGAAACAAAATAACATGCATAAATAATGTAACGATTTCTGCAAATATTAGTCATAATGCAAATTTAAAGAATTTGATGTTCTACATATGAGACATTTTCTGTAATTTTAAATAATTCGTTATTAATTTCATTGGATACATATAATTTTAGAGAGTGATATAAATTTTACGAATCATTACATTATATTAATTTATAGTGATAAGACACATCTACTTACTTGGAATCCCATAATAGCCCGTTTTTCGAGTTCCTCTATTTCGTCGAGAAGCGATTTCTTGCCTCTCATTCCTTGAAATCCCATTGGGGCCCTTTTCTCCCATTCTACTGAGAATTCGTCCTTTTTTCCACGCATACCTTGGAAACCCATTGCTAGTGCCCTCTTCTCATAGTCTTCCGGATAGTCGAACAAGTATGCCTTTTTCCCTCTTGTGCCTTGGAATCCCATCATCGCTCTTTTTTCAATTTCGTCCAAAACCTGTTCGGATAGTACTAGGATCACTCTTTCATTTTCCTTGATACGGAAATTAAGCGACATTAACGAATTAAAATGCCACTAATAGGAATACATGTACTTTTATAGAAATCGCGTTAGCTTATATCGAAGCAATAAACCCTGAAGTTTACTTTGTGCGACTGGTATATAAGGGAAATTATTAGTTTATAAGGTATTTTAACCCCTTAACCTACGATTTCGTTTCTGATGGGGCGTGCAAAGACAAAGAATTAATTTCTGAAATCAAAAGGTTTCACTGATATCTGATATTTCGTATAACTGAACGTGATATTAGCCCCTTGCCGTGCCATTTAATTTGTGATTGCCTTCACAATAATTCAGAATTAAATTAGTAAAAGAAACATTGATCAATGATTCTTGACATATAGTATAATTTACCGTAACATTAATATTATAGAAATTATTTTATCGTGTCGCATCTCACTGGTATTTTCAATTTAATCGGTTTTGTAAAACTTGCAAATTTTCTTTCCAATTTATCGCATCACGAGTATCACTCGTTATAGTACAGCAAGGGGATAATAGTATAGAAGTAATGAGACCGTTTCGTAATCGGGTGATATTGTCAATTTAATAGTTTTTGGAAGATTTCAAAATGTCCTATCACATTTTCCACGCTACGAGTCTCACACGTAGTTGTAGGCTAAGGGGATAATTCCAGTACTGGATAGCAGTATTGCTACTATGCAAACCTATTAGTCCATCATCACTCCACATCATTTTCCAATAGGATTACAAAAATACCCGGTAAGTTAATTATTTTTCGGTAAAAGTGTGGGGGACGCGGGGGGATTAATAATTATTGTTCATGAGGAAAACATAAATCTTAAATATTAATACTGGTATTTATGGCAGTCGGCGGAGAACTGCTCTTTTCTAGCTTTGATAGAAACAAAGATCTCGTTTTCGTCGACGCGCGTAATGATGCACAAAATGTGCGTAGAATACCGAAAAGTAATACAGAAAATGCGCTCTTACATAAGTAATTTAATACTTTGTGTTACTAATTAATAGTTAACTATTATTAATATTAGATCTACAGCAGCCATCAAATAATGGGTTCCTACTTTTTTTTAAATGTTTTTAAAGTTTATAGAGGGCCAGTACAGTAGATATTTCATGCATATTTTATAATGCACAAATTGTTGAACTGATCATATTTTTTGCCGCTTTTACCATCTCTTTTTCAAAGTATGTATTTAATATATTTAAATATACCAAACTCATCAGCCCTAGATGTAATGTTAAGGTATTAAAAATATCTTTTTCTCTTCTCTAAAAGAATTTTCAATGTATTAAAAAAAAATATCTCTGAAGAAAAATAAGTATTATTGCACGCTCTTGCCAACAGATAATTTCTAACATTAAAACTCGATACAAGAACTTTCAGAATATACATGCTCTCTTGGGAACATCTCGTTTCTAGTTTTAATTGTCCATTGGATTCCTTATCTCGAGCAAAGAATAAAAGCAGAACGCGTGCCGTTTCATTTACATTTCGAACGCATACAATCGAAGCTTTACCTCCTCAAAGGACTTCTTGCCCCTCATTCCTTGGAATCCCATGGGGGCACGTTTGTAATACTCCTCTTCCAATAATGCTTTCTTGCCCCTCATGCCTTGGAAGCCCATCGGTGCCCTTTTCTCGTAGTCATCGCGAAAGTACGAATCTTCGAAATCAGGCATCAGGAAGTCTTTTTTGCCTCTCATACCTTGAAATCCCATCGGTGCACGTTTTTCAAAATCTTCGTTGGAGAACTCGTCGTCGACTTCGGATGTTATTGTATCCTTTTTGCCTCGCATTCCCTGTAATTACAGATATACACGATGTTACGGCTAGTAATGGGTATCTTAAACCTTTCGCGTTGCTTTACGACATGTATTGTATTTGTGTAGAGATTTTTGGAACTTAGCTTTTAAAGCTGTGCCAAATTTTTAATTATTGATATTTCCATTTTATTCTAGTTCTAGTGATAGTCTTAGGCTTATAGATTAAAATGCCATTTGATTTTTTAATTTTAGATGAGCAAAAGTTCTGGAATCATGGAAGCCGTTAAAAATATATGAGTGTGTTTCGAACGATGTAAAGTCAATTAAAATTGTTATATTTGTTTGCAAAAATTCCAATAGAGCACAAAAGTATCAATATACGTGTGGTAAAAAATCCAAGATAGTACATTTGAATGGTTTGTCAAAAAAAATTTCTAAAGAAAACGAAGAAAATAACTGTCGTATGGGATTACCCCCTTAAGAAAATAAAATTTTAATATAATGTCGTGCGTAAGAGGTGTCCCACATGTTAAAAACAGTGGTAATCGTGAAATGTTTAATCTACATAGTTGAATCTATAATATTTTGGGGAATCCCATAGTAATGGGAATTTTAACCCTTTCGCGTTGTTTTACGAGATGCATTGTATTTACGTAGAGATCTATGCATGACCGAGATAGAGACTCTGATAAGTGTATGCCGATAAAAGTGGAGATAGTAAGATGAAGTTAACCAGTTAAGTGCGGAATTCAATTTTAACACTTTGCCGACCGGTATTTTTTTAACAACCTACTCACTTCTGACCGGTCACTTGGCTGCAAATACTTCTCTGATATTGATATCTCTTCGAAAATGATAAATTCTCGTCACTGAGTACGTTGCGTGTCAAAATGTACGGTCAGTCCCACCATAGGCCCACAATGAAAATTTCCTCCAAAAATATGAGCTTTTGAGCAAATTTTCTGAATTGTTTCGCAAAATTGTGATGAATCCGAGTGAGCTTTTTCGTTTTGAGCCATTAGGTGTGAGCTTTCAAGCTTATTTCAAGGTCAAATTTGAGCTTGCAAGTTCACGCCTAATGGCTCAAACTAAAAAGCTCACTCAAATTTGTCGAAATTTTACGAAAAAATCAGAAAATTTGCTCTGTACTTACGTGCTCATAGCTCAGAAGCTCACAGTTTTGGAGGAAATTCGCAATTTTTGGACGAGCTTTTTAGTTTGAGCCATTAGGTATTAGCTTGCAAGTTCTAGTCGCGTTGCTCAAACTAAAAGCTCACTCGGATTTTGACCTTATTATACAGGATTATTGCCAACATTGGACGTAAAACGAATGTAGTGAATGTTCAACTAATTCTGAAATGAAATCGACAATAAACGTATTTTTCCAATTGAGTTTTTCAATTAACATGTGCAAACAAAAGAGGAATTTACTCTACAATATATCTTATATTTATACCGAAAAATTTAATTTTTAAAGTTGGAATACATGTAAATGAATTTTACATATCTAACATATTTAAATGATCTGCATGTATCTTGATCGAAGTACTTATATGTTTTAATGTTATACAGAAATATTTAAATTGTCCTAATATTTCAAATTACAATTATGTAATCGAATGCGTACTGCGGAAATGAATCTAGATAATATTTAGATAAAAATTTGCAAAAATATCGTCTGGCACTAAGAATTGCCAAAATCATTGTATAATTATTAAAATATAATAAAGTAATTATTTTTAAAATAACTGGGCTAACAACGTGTAGTACTAATATTACTTGGACTGCAAAGTATTAATGTCACATGTATTGCATGGTGCTGAAAAAGCGACATTTGGTAAAAAAATGTTTGCTTTATTACTAAAATTATTACATCTATTTATTGAAAATGAGTAGAAAAGAGATATAGTGAATGACTTTTTCTTTCGTTTTACGCGACATCTCAATTGCCAATTCTTTGGCTTTCTAGCATTCAAAAACAGTACTAACATTCTGTTCCATTCAAAACAACTTGAACACTTTTTGGCTGAACGCTGCCATAACAAAAGTCTGAATACTCTACTTATTATGACTTGGAAGAACAGAAATATTGGACAGTTATTGCAAGAAAAATAATCGGCATCGAGCCACGTTCAGCTTTGAGTACAAATATTCCCTAAAAAACTCCAGTCTTTTGTATTGGAGTATCTTTAAGTGCCTCACCTGGAAACCCATAGGTGCTCTTTTGGAAAGCTCGCCATGCTCTGAGGACGTGAGGTCCTTTTTACCACGCATACCCTGGAAACCCATCGGGGCACGTTTAGAGGAAGAAACATCATTCGATTCTTCGGCAAACGTGGACGTGATCGAAACAATGAGCAGGAAAATCGAACCGATGATCATTCTGTAAACAACAAATATTTTCATAACGTTTATCTCTATCTCAAACGTTTATCGACAATTAATTCGTCACTTTTAGAAATATTAACCCTTTGCGGTCCTATGTCGAGCAGTACTCTATATAGTTTGTTAATTGATTTCATTTGCTGACACTTTAATATCAACTTTTCAATTTCATAATGATTTTGTAAGATCGCGTAATTATTAGTGAGTATCTACAGTTTTTATGTCATTTAAAAAAAATGAATAACTAATGATAGAAAATGTTGTAAAATTAATTTTATTTAGCTCACTAGAAAATTAAGAAAATAATTCAGACCGCAAAGGGTTAACACTAGATCTACGGTCGCTAAATCTGACATATTTAACACGTTCAGCGCCCATTCCTGGAGACCGGCACTACACTTTTAGGCCCTTTTTTAAGAAACGTATCTTTCTATTCGTTTTAATAAACTGCATTATTTTTTGATAAAATGTTCTATTTCTTACTTAAAATAATTAATTATGGCACGATCAGGCGCTAATGAGTAGCCTAGGTAAAAAACTAATCGTTGATTTTCATTGATCAGCATGAACATGAACGAAAAATCAACGACCGGTCCCTAGGGACCGATTTTGCGCTTAACGTGGTAAGTATATTAAATAACTTTGAAAAAAGTCGCATCAAGCGGCAAAAAATACGGTCATTTTAATAATTTGTGTATTATAAGATACGCTACCATTTTACTGCTTCTTTATAAACTTGAAATCTGTTTTTAGAAAAGTAGGAACCGGTCAATTTGGCGGCATAGACCTAGTGTTAAATAAAGAGTCACTTTATTTAGTGCATAGTGGTGCAACATCATTCTTTAAATAAAATATCTGATTTACTTCATCTTTACTTATTTTCCTCTGGACATATTATATTTTTGGTTCCGTTATGGAAAAAAATATTTAACACGGAAGGGAATTTTTGCTACATTTAATATTTATTCAATCCTTTTATTATCTATATTATAACGAACTACAATATAATTATCACGAAAAGTACAATTAAAGTCTGTTCGTTCATTTCTTTAAAGTCACCATCTATTATTTATGTGTGTTTTCATAGTAAACTCGTTCTCATATAGTTGAACAAAGATACAACGATTTTATCATGTAAAATATATGTATATATGTAACCATAAATGATCACCATGTTCGATATGTGATGTTTACGTTACTTTGAAATTAATTTATCCATGAAATAATTGCACGCAATTTGATTTAATTAGTCAGGAGGAAATTCAGAACGATCCTAACCATCGTACGGGTCAAAGCACTCTTCGGTTGATCGAACTGTGTAAATTCATCTCACAGTGCACTATCAGGATGCAAATTGGAAAAGTAGACTATATTTGTAAAATCATAATTGATATATTCTTAACATAAATGTTTCGATATTTATTTACTATTGTTCATTTGTAACAAATTGCTTGTGATTTTTTGTATGTAGATAAATAATATTTTCAACTTACAAAGGTTTAGATTAAAAATGTGCAGGTAGTCAAGAGTCATTCGATTTTGGGATGGAAAACATACTTCAAAAATTATCTTCCCTTGCAGGCGTGTCTGTGAATAAATCTTCATCCATATGAGAGAAAACATGTATCACGAATCATAAATTCTACCTTCCTATGTGTTTTTTAGATGTTTTACGCCATAAAAGATTGTCTAAGCTAATTCTCGAAGAATAATTGAAATATTCGAACAATAAGTTTTGAAGTGAATGTAGTTAATATAACAATCACGGTATATTCTTTAAATTCGCTCAATCTTGAAACAAGATGTACAAAACTAACAAGTAAAGCTGGGAAAACTAAAAATAATTTTTAACATTGGAATGTAGCGTAAAAATGTAATTTATGTATAACACAAATTAAATTCTGTTCATGTCATAATTCGGTTTTACAGGGTGACAGTAGCTGTCAGAAAAATTTAATTTTTCACAAGATATTTCAAAATAAAAAGAGTTTATATTTCGTGAACGAGTGACAACATTCCTTAAAACTGTGTTATATCAAGAATTATAAATAGACATTTGAAATTCATGAATTACTTCGTTTCTACTAGTAATTTCATAATTTTCTGAATTTTTAGATAAAAAATAAGACTGTAATAACAATATAAGAAGAAAAGAAAATTTTCATCGTATTAAAACAATAGACGTTAAGAACAGAAAAAAATAAATTGTTTAGAGACATTTTATTCTTATTTGTTAATAAGTTATTTTATTATTTGCACTACTTATATTTAATGTGAGTTCCAAGTAAATTGGAATTGCACGTGAAGCAAGAAGAGATTAGCCAGAAGATTACTTCGTTCATAAGGAAAACAGGTATATTTTATGAAGTGCACTTCTTATGAATTTTAAATGAAAAATACAAGTACGCCATCGCATCCTGCCCTGATTTTCACGAAGATTATTTTATTTTTCCATCTTCTTGAAAAACAGGAATATCTCTATAGCTGGGAATATAAAGTACAGTGTCGCAGCGGAAGAAACGATAGGAAAGCTTCCCATAGGGAAATGGAAAAATTCCCCCGAGTAAGATCCTCGTATTAAATGCAGAATAAAGTGAGGATTACATAATATCTGCAATTTATTTTTTAATACAAATTATTAGTTTACAAGCAGTAAAAGTACAATATTTGAAATTACTTTATCATATTTAACATATTAGAGAAGCATCAATTAAATATTGCTAAGTGATGAGTTGTAATATAGAATCATTAATAAAGACAAATAATTAAGACTTGATAGATTCATAAGTTGTTATTAAACTTTTAAATGAGTTCTACCACATGTTTAGAAATTTTCAATGAAAATTTGCTTGATTTTTATATTACAATAACAATTTTGCTATCATATTTAAGTAAAAAATATGAATTCTTTTAATAAGAAAATTACACTAAATGATTTTTTTTTACTAGGATGGTAGATCTTTTAATAATCTTAATTTTTCAGTAACGACAGGTAGAGACAGGGTAAATTCGTATAATTACTACGAACATCAAACTTTCGTACTATTATAAATATCCAAAGAAACAGAAACACATTACATGAAAAACACTCGACCAAAACATGTCAATGAACTTTAAAATGGAATATCTTCTTCAATGGATACCCTTTAGCTTAATTTAAGACTTCGACAGACGTTCAAATAAGGGAGAAATAATGCATTAATATCACACAATTATTCCTTCCTAAAAGCATCGAAAGTTCAAGTTCCAATCAAGCTTTTAATTTGAATTTCCAACGAAGGTGAACGAATTCTTTAACAATGTCTTCCATGAAGTGCCGCTGTTAAAAGCTCTTTCCACCTAATCGAGTTACTCAATAACCCTCGAAATAATCGGTAAACACTCTTTCGAAAATACCAGAGGTCTATATTTCCGCCTTGAATTCAAAGCCTAAGATCAAAATGATGCGAATTCTCTTGTTTCAGAATGCTATGGTTGAAATGTTCTCCTCTTCCAGTGGATAATTTAGCCTAGTATAGCTTTGTAAGTTTAAACGACGTGGTAAACCGTACGTGCAGGCTAAATTTAATTAGCACAACTCGATATCACGGCAGAGACGACATCGTCAATCTAGTCGTTTTCCCTTCGAGACACTTTCCATTCGAAATTTACTTTTCGTCGTCTGTTCGTTAATGTAGCTCATTGAAAACACTCGCAAAAGTGCACTTAGATGTCCTGTACTCACGATGAATGCAACCCCGTTGAAGTTTTCAGAAGTATTTTTACGCCCTTTAGATGGTTGCACTTTAGAGATTCTCAACGAACAAACACGTTTATTGTAAGATGTATTGACAAAGTTATTTTTTTAAAATACATTTGAACATGTTTGTAGGTTTAGATTAAATTATGGTATAGATTCGTAATTCGAAGGTCTTTGAAAGTGGATTTGTAGAACTTAATTGATTTTGGTGTGGTTGAATATGTGCAAGGAAAGTGACTGAAAACTTAACTGTTACAGCCATGTGTTTTATTTTTCTTATAATTAGTTAATAGTTTAGGATCATTATTCTAGTGTAAAATAAAATTAACGCTAGATTTACGGAGCCAATTTGGCTCATTCAAAATTTGATTACTACATATATAATATATTGGTTGGTTAATTTTTTAACCCATTGAAAGTTTATCTCGTGACAGTCACGGGCGGAACCTGAAGTATCAAATGGTTTATTCCGTTTAGTCTACGAAAGATATCTAAGTCTATGACTAGATTCTTTGCTTCCTCTGTTTTCTAAGGTTATTCTAATTGAAGAAGGAGACGTGGTTCAGTTTGCATGGCAAAGTGTTTTCGAACATAAAAAAAAGTAGACATTTTTCGGGCCAGAATTCGTAATTTTACTAAACTGTAACAGGGTTAATAATAAATCTTTTATTTCAATTGGTTTGGAACTATTTTCTATGCAAAAAACTTCAATTTTTTTGTATGATTTAGATTGGCTCACTCCAGAAAAATAGGTACTTATATCAACATCTGTGAATCTAGTGTTAAGAGAATTTCAGTTTTGAGGCTTCTACAGCTGCTCTCATGGCTATTACTTTTGACTTCCGAATGGCAGTGGTGTAAAAAGCTAACCTGTTTCTGACATTGAAACTTCAGAAACGTTGTTGAAAGTACGTTTGTTCAACGTTTTACAGATCAATCTACTTTGTAAGATATTTAAGATGTCTTTTCCAAGATGTTTATATGCGCTCATGTCTTGAGAATAAGGAATCAAATAAAAAAATCTTAATGTCATCAAACATCCCAACAAAGTGAAGATCTAATTGTAAGTAAGGTGTCGCTGTCTACAGAATCAGTATTGGCAAAAGAATACAATTTTATCATTAACCCTTTGCGGTCCGAATTATCTGCTAATTTCGGTAGCGAACTGAATAAAATTAATTTTTCAATATCTTCCATCATTGGTTATTCATTTCTTTAAATGATATCAATAACTATAGGTATTGACGGACACTTAGGTGATATTATAAAATCATTGTAAAATTAGAAAGTCGATATTAAATTGTCAGAAAATAAAATAAAATGAATATCTATGTCGAGTTCTGCTCGACACAGGACCGCAAAGGGTTAAGGGTTAAGGGTTAAGGGTCCTCGGATGCACAGAAAGTCTGGTATAAATCAAGTAGAATCAGAAGTATTATATGTTCTCGATAATGACGTTAATTTACAGCCGGAGAAGGATTTTTGTTTTGTGTTTTTTCGGTTTTTAATGCCATGCTTACTTCAAAAAGGATGTATGGTTTTAGGTGAATTTCAAACCACCTAGGTTATGATATGGATATCACATAAGAAACATTATTTAAAAGGTGTCTAAGAAAGTTTAGAACTCGAACCTATTGACTGCAACTTTGAGTCTTTCCAATTTTGCCCACTGCAACCCCATAACAATACATTTGTCGTATGGAGGGATGGAGGAAAAATTTCAAAGTTTGTTCAAGTTCATCAATTACCTTTATCAATATACGATTTTGTATAAATATTAAATTAATTTAGTAAACCCCTAAGTTTTCAAATTTCAGTTGTGAAAATTGTTTGATTTACCCTTTGCACTACGATTTGTTTCGTGACTGCATCCGCTATAAATTTAGAATTTAATTGGTAAAATAAAAATTATTCAGTGATTCTTGATACGCTGTATGTACAATAATATTAATATCAGAGAAATAATATTATCGCGTCATTTTTCATTAATATTTTTAATTTAACAGATTTTCGAAGATTTGAAAATTTCCTACCTCATTTACCTCATCACGAGTGTTGTTTGTTATTGTACGGCAAGGAGTTAATTATATTTTTGTGTTAAAAGCGTTATTTCTTTAAAAGACTTTATAATTTCTCAGCAATAATGTGACTTTATGAAAAAAATGAACAAATCAGAAGGAAAATATTATTTCAAAAAATTTCGAATAAGATGATAACGTTTTATTTAAAAAAATCTACTTGAAGTTTGACAATAAAAATATTAAAAGTACCTGAATTTTATTATAAAATACATTATTAATGCTACATTTTTTGTTATCAACGTTCGTGTATTTTATGTTACCTTAATTCCACACACTCGCGGCAAGCAATTTATAATTATCACGAAAAGAAATCTTTAAGAAGTTCCTACAATTATAAAAGCAAAACGTTTTCCGCGTGATTTTTCTTCATTATGATTAAACTCTGTATTTTGGTAATAATAGCCTTACCGAGTTTGCACGATAAATCATCCGTATTCTTTTGTCAGACGTGACAAATCTCACGAACAAAGATGCGTGTTTTAAAGAGAAAAATGGCACACGAAATGGTCGTTGTCAGGCGAGACGCGCGTGTTATGAAACAAGAACATGATTTTCACTACATGCAAACATGTTGTCGAAAACTTCGTTCTTTCATGGCTTGCTCCTACATGTTGTTTGCAGTCAAATCTCAATTAAACTTCATTGGAAATTATATCTTAATTAAATCTGCTCCTCGACTGATACGTCTACACGACTGATTTGAATAACGATACTTTCGAAACAGTCTCCATCAAGATGCTAGTAATCATTTCAAATTCAGCGTATTAATAAAACTCACACCTTGTAAAACTCAGACATCGTCGAATATGTCAACCATAATTAATGTTGAAATACTGACGTGAAATGACAGCTGTAATTCTGCAAATGTAGTTAATTTCATATTTAAAATTTTCCCTGTAATATAAATATGTCATAAATAGATCGCAGAACATACATGTCTATGGATTCATCATGAACTAATTAACTGTGTCACATGTTTGGAATTTATGGACTGCTCCTCGTAAAATGGTATTCCTCTTACATTCAATTTTAATTTCAATTATGATACAAATTATGAAGCTATAAGTTACTTTTAATCCCCACAATTGCAACATTTATATTATAGCTTTGATGCACTTAATTAACAAAATTTAATATCACTAATAATAACTATTCGAATAATTTGTCGATCGTAATTTAAATTCTTCTCGTTCCGCGTAATTTACAATTTCAATAAAACAGACAATTTCTCAAATAATTGGTAATACGTCACTGCGAACACTAACAGCAAATATATAACAATACACAATGTTTGCAATACGTAAAGAAGAAAACATAAGCGTTCGCTAAGCAAGCGATAACAAAAACTTATGATAGTCGTATGAATTGCACGGTTCCACCAGACGAGATTTGAAACGTAAAGCAACGTTGAAACATAAAGCGGAAAATATTCGAGATTACAGCAGAGTAAAATCTGAAGTCGGGATAAAATTTATAGACGATCAGTCGTTGTAAACTGACGAGGTCAGCCCCTTCGTCGACATAAAGTAAACGGAGCGAGGATTCTAACGCGGAGAAGAGGCCATCGGGGAGGTGAGAAAAAGGGTGGCTCAGTGAGGTATCGAGGGTAGGATAGAGGCAAGGATGAGCCCCGCTCCAAGTATTGCTACTATGGTGAACCAGCTCTTCTCCGCAGATCGGTCACTCGTGTAATCGTTGTAAGCGAGCTTGTCCTACGCGTCTTTTCTCTTAAAGTCGATGATTCAAAATCCATTTGCTGGATTACTCTTTTTTTCAGCGGCCGAAGTAAGATGCTTAGCCGAGTTAAGATTTTTTATTTTTTTTTTAGAAGTTTATTTAATTGACGAGAGTCTCTCTTGAATAAAGTTATGAAACATCTTAACACTCCACCGACCGGTGTCTTTTAAATATTCTACCCCCTTCGGACCGGTCCCTTGATCGTAGATTCTTCCCTGATACCAATATCTGTTAGAAAATTCAAAATTTTCGTCACTGAGTACTTGGCATAGTAAACCGCAATGGTAAATAATAATTTATTCACTGTCGCATTAACCGATTAGTAAGTTAAAGTTCAAATTGTTGAACTCGAAAAGCTCTAGGCTACCAGTAGATAAAGTGTTAATTAATGCGCTATAACACGTGGAGGACACATTACATCATTGTTATTTTATAATACATATTGTGACAAGAAGCGAAAGTACATTTGTACGTACACGGTGATTGAACTATTACCATTTGCAACAGGTAGTGTACGTTGGACGAAGCACTGGTTTACTGTTAGGAGGTCAGTTCTTGCTAATCTATAAGACTGTATGATCTCGGTATGTCCTATTTTCAATGTTGACGTTATTGTCTGTCCTACTGTCATCAGGATAAATGTTGGTTTGTGGAGAGATGTGGTGTGTCGATTTGTGGAGAGAAATAAATTAGTAGAGCTGAAATATTTCGGTAGATCGTTTACCCCCTTGCTGCTAACTTTTTCTTCAAGTTGAACAGATTCTCTTTTATTTTCGAGATATCATATGGTGTTAGGTAGGTGCATTAAGTATTCTCTGCCTTCTTTACAACTTTGCTTGCAACACTTCTCGGATAAAACGGCATTTTACCCGAAAAGGCAGTTAAAAGAAAAAGATTTGTAGGATTTATTATTCAATAAAGAATAATAAATAGTTTATTAAATATAAAATATATAAAATATAAAATAAAAGCAAAGATACACTAAAACAAAATAAACACAAAACACACAAAATGCACAAAATAGTATATTACGCTATTCTCTAAATCGCTGTTCGCTGTTATACTCTCAAGAATACTCTATTCGCTGTGACGCTGGTAAAAACTGTGTTCTCTATCGCTGTAAAAGTGTAAAATATACTCTGGGCCTTCTTACGCATTCGGACTCCTCCGAAGGCCCTACACCCCATACACGCAAACACACACAATCATACACCCTCATCATCTCGCAGGCACTTTCTCTTGCAACCCTCTTTCACTCTCTCTCTCTCACACATACACGCTCCTTCGTTGCTCTCTCTCTCTCTCTCTCTCGCTATCTCTCACTATCTCTCGTTATCTCTCGCATTCACTCCATCACGTTTTTGCATCCTACAGATTTCATGTTTCTTTACTTTCTGCACGCAAAGCAATGTTAGTGGAGTTACAACTCTAGATCAAGGGTTTGAATACGCATTTTAAGTTGTTTTTTTTTACCGTAAGCTATTGTCGCACAAAGTCCTAATTATTAACCCTGCTCTACTTCCGAGAATAATAGTTTGTATTCCGAAATCGAGATTATATTTTCACAGATACTATGTTTCTAAGTATTCGTTTTTGATGTTTAATCTATTTAACATTTACCTCTAATTGTTTGTATATTTTATGTTTCTTCAGTTGTGAACCTTTGTACGCCCGTTCATTATATTGTAACTGAAAAGAATACGAATATGAGATATAAATAAGTTGAACACCAGGTTTAATAATTATTAGAAGCCGGGCAGAGCGAAAATTCGGCTGAAATATCATTGGTTTATTCCATTTATGAGCTGAAGCTCATTTCTGACAAAAGAGAATTGATACGAATCAATGACAAGTCAGAAATATTGAAAATTCGTCGGAGATACTATTAGTTTAGACAAGCAGGAGAGAGACAAGACGAAGAGGACAGGCAGGAGACACACAGGACAGGTGCAGGATAATCAGGGCATGCACAAGACAGTTAGGACAGCATTTATTAAATAAATAATTTGTAGTCTCAGAAGCAAACAATTTTATTTGATAAAGATTTTTTCACAATTTGATAATGACTTACAATTGTACGATAATTTGCAATTGCAAATGATTATCGAATTGTGAAAAAATCTCCAAGTTAAAACTGTTCTGATAAAAATCCACTGTTTTTAACCCCTTGCGTTACAATGACATGTGGCACACGTGAGGCGGTAAATGAAATAGAAAATTTGAAAGTTTTCCAAAAACTGTTAAATTGAAAATATCAGTAGGTCAGGCGACATTGAAATCAGTTCGATGCTATTACTATTGCGTTCACTTATACCAGTATATCGGAAATCAGTGATTAATTATTATTCTAGCAATTAATTCGCAATCATTGCGCGTTCGGTCACAAAAGAAATTGTAACGCAAGGGGTAAATATCATACAACATTCAGATTTCAAGATCTCTTGGTGTATCCATATGGACTTATAAAAACATCGCTGGATATATTCACCATTGCCCACATGTTTATCCGCAGGTAGTCTCGTGCGACTAATTAGAGAAACTGTTTTCTCTCGTGATTCAACTCGTTATATTTCATCCTTCATGTGATCCCCAAACAGAATTTCCAGCTTTTACAGTATTCTCCTTTAATCCTCAAGTTTGGAGATATAGTAAATTTTAAACTACATATGAATGGATCAGTTGAAAATAAGGCCTACTTTTTAATGCTGCATTTATTTCATGTTTGCTCTTGCGAAGATAAATGTTTCAATTGTCTGTAGTTGTACATATCTG
Organism: Cerceris rybyensis; assembly: GCA_910591515.1. Taxonomy (NCBI): domain Eukaryota; kingdom Metazoa; phylum Arthropoda; class Insecta; order Hymenoptera; family Crabronidae; genus Cerceris; species Cerceris rybyensis. The sequence goes on from OU342795.1 coordinate 15,792,717, forward strand.
ATGAAGTTTCTGTTCACAGCAAAGCACATAACTGTTTGCGTCCAATAGTAAACCTTGGAATACGTATGCAACTTTGAGTGAACCGATTTAGACGTCTGTTTATCTCGACGAAGCTGTCTAAAATATTTTCCCGCCATGAAATGCAACATATATCTTGAGATGTTTTATTTAATTATATGATATTTCATGTCCAATATTTCAAGCTTTGTTTTGTCTCCCTGTTAAGAATTTCTTCTCATTGTTATGGATTTTAAAATAATCTCAGAAGCACACACGTCATACTTACTGACTATAACAAAAACAGAAAAAGTTACGAATATTAAATGTTATTGTATAATTATATATTTTTAAAATGAAAAGACTTTCACAATTTCTTCTCTGTTATCTAGATTTTCAACAGACTTTTATGTAAAACTTTATAACGAGATTCACTATAAAGGGTGGGGAAATATCTGTGTACTCTTTGAATATGCCTATCATTTGTAGTAGTATATAAAATTGCGATAAACAAAATTTGTGTGATATGGAGGGGACATATTTTTACACAAACATTTATTACGTGGGTGGCGACATAGAGGAGACTTTATGGTCATCTCTATTTCCTTAAATGGAGTTTAGAAGATTTAGAAGATCGCAATAAGCTGTCGTGCAATATCATGCAAAATCCAATTCTGTGTATAAAATATACACGACTAGTATATAGACTAGATTCATACAAACGTCGTAATAGGCTTCTTGAACCAATTTGCCTTATTTTTTGTGATCTCTTTGAAGGTCACTCGTCGTTCTCGTCCTTTATTTACTGCTAGAACTACCGAGGTTAAATTTATTGTATTACACTATATTAAATAAGTATTTTGAAAAAAGATCTTATGTTTTATGAGATAGACAAAAAATATCTATATTATGACTCTATAGAAGAGTTTATAGAAATCTTGGCAAATTTTTTCGAAAAATTGAACCAATAATTTTGAGTGGGATGATAATTTTAGTATCAATATACTCTTATTACATGGACAAATTCCATAATTATGGAAACTTCCAGATTTTAATTCAATTCCAGGAATTTCGAAATTCTGCATACATTAATTGCCAACTCTTGAGCACAAAGGGCTAAAGTGAATGTATGTTTGATTTGTCAGATATTTAATTCATACGTAATACTGTTCTACCCATGTACACTTTCCCTCGACAAGTTCTATAGGTAACGATGTTAATTAACGATTGAGATTTACACGGTCAAACGTGTTTCTGGTTGATGATTTCGTGTGGGCCAGTTAACGTTGTTCTCTATGTCTAGGAGTTTCCTCAGGAGTTAAGCAAACGAGCAAACACGAAGTTCTTGGGATAGAATCTTCGCAGGTTACCTAGAGGTGTGAAGGTGAATGAAGTAGCTAAAGTTTGACAAACTTACATACGAAATTCAGCTATGAATGTGCGTTGAATAGCAATGAGAATTTAGATGAAAACTGAATTTCAAAAATCTAATGACTCTCAATGAAAGCTTTTGTACATCTACGGTATCGAGTCAAACATTTATTTATATGGGAGAAGATTTATATGAACAGCATCATTATATGCAATTAAGAGAAAAACAGAAATTAATGGAAAATACCACAAGATTTATCGGACGAAGTTAACCCGTTGCCCTACGATTTGTTTTGTGACTGCCTCCGCTATAGTTGAGAATTTTATTGTTAAAATGATAATTGATTAGAGATTCTTCATATTTCGTATTCTTAAATGTAATATTAACATTATAAAAATAATAATGTCGCGGCGCATTTCATTAATATTTTCAATTTCATAGGTTTTGCAACATTTGAAAATTTCCTATCCCATTTATCTCATTACGAGTATCATTCGTCGATGTAGGGCTAGGGATTAAAAATTAAATAAATATTGTAACCCAATAATAATATTGGATTATTATCTAATTTACAATTAGTGCTGCGTCTACAAATAACTTCTTTATCATTCTACCAGTTCGTTAATTAACATGAATTGATATTATATCGATTAAACAAACTGTGCTGTTATACTCGATACAATACTAGTCTGTGTTAGTAAACTAACTGATGTCGAATAATAATGTGGGTAATACATCGAGATGCTAACAGCATTATGGTGTAATCCATTGTCGTCGAAGTTCGCCAGGGAAACTTCATTATTGCGCTTAATAGTGTACGGATAATTGCGTATCCAAATCGGCGGTAAACCTAATAAAAATGGGTACTACATGTACAATGATATAACAAGACGGTTTTTACTTTATGGTTTCAGCTACGTGAATTAGCGATATAATTTATAAAATTGTATATTATTATATTCTAATATGTTTCCTGTTATTACTACTATCTGATTAAAATTTTGATTAATAATACCAACAATATCATCTTTACGATTTCTCTCATAATATTTAAAAATTTCCTTTGTCCCATGAATGACATAATTAATTTTACAATTACGAATTCTCAACATTCTCTGCTACCAGACGTAATGTTATCTCGCCAACATACTTTTATATTTAGAATTACCTCCAGATGTTAATATCATTAAAGGATCACTTTTTACAACTTTATATAAATTACTGAAGCAAGATTAAAAAGAAATAATCACGTTTCTTTATCTTTGTAAACGTGTTTCAATTCATTTCCATTATCTTTTTAGATTATGAAAAATATCTAACGTCTAGAACTACTCTTTTCCCTTAGTCTTATGATCCATTTCCTCCAGCTCGCCAGTTCGAAATAACGCGATGTAATATAAATTGAAGAATATTATAATTTTAATAATTTTAAGGGGATCTTCCTATGTTTCAGCTATTTTTTTCGCTTCCTTTGGGAATTGTTTTGATCTATTATTATAAATGTACAATCTTGGAATTTTTACCACGCGTTTATTCATATATTTGTAGACTGTTGGGATTTTTGCAAGGAAAAATAACGATTTTAATTGATTTTACACTGTTCGAAAGACACTCATGTATTTTTGACCGCTGCCATAATTCCAGAAATTTCGTTCATCTGAAATAAAAAGATAAAACGGCATTTAATTTATAAACCTAAGGTTATCGTCGGAAATAGAATAATTCTGATATCTGTGATAGTTTGCGTTTCTTTTAAGCTGAAAACGACGGGAAGATATGACGATTCTTGGAACTTAGCGTGTAAAGTTGTGGCAAAACTTCAATTTTCGATATTTTTATTATATTCTAGTTCCGTTAATAGACTTAGGTTTTCAAATTAAAATGTTGTTTGATTTTTTTATTTCAGATAACTGAAACTTCTGGAATCATAGCAGCCGTCTAAGATACATAAGTGTCTTTCGAACGGTGTAAAGTCAATTAAAATCGTTATTTTTGCTTGCCAAAATTCTAATAGACTACAAAAGTATCAATAAATGTATGATAAAAATTCCAAGATTGTAGATTTTAATAATTTGTCAAAAAAAATTCCCAAAGAAAGTAAGAAAAAATAGCTGTCACATGGGATGATCCCCTTAAACCAAGAGTAAAACTGAAAAATTAATCCCAACTCGTATTTTCTTCTCCAAGAAAGTCATAAAAGCAATCACGTACTCGTACTCCGAGAAACGAGCATCGATGCGTTCTCCAGTTTGAGATTCGAGTGCAAGAACACAACGTTCGGTTCCGAGTCGCTGCTTCTTTCCCCGCAGGCGCAATCAATCTTTCCAGTTACTTCCTTCGGGGTGAACCTGCTATCCATGACACGAGAATTAAGGTTGACCTTTACCTTTACTCTTTACCTCTACACATGTTCCACTGCCCAAGAACTATGGACATGCTTGTGGCTATATACCTGAGTCTTTCTAACTTCATCTCCTGCGGGTCCACGATCGGTCAACGAGATGATTGAAGGTGAGTGGAATAAGGGGGGACTATGGTTTTATCGAAGATAGAGAAGCAAAGAAAGTAAAAATGAGAGAGAAAGAGAAAGAGACAGATCTGGAGATATGTTTTCCTACCTTTCTTTCATTTCGAGGAGATAGCTTTTTCAATGCAAGAAGTATTTCTTTCTTGATGGGTCGTGCAGTACCAATTTCCGTGACAGAGCAGAAAAAGTTAGAAACGAGTTATAGAAAATTGCACGCGCAAATTTTCTGGTAGAATCGAGTTTATAATCCAGTTTGAACGGATGAAGGAGAATAAAGCAATATTGTTGAATAATTCTGATGTAATGTAAAACGTACATAACGTAAATAGCTTTTAGATAAGTCTTGAAATTTGAGTTGATCATTTATGTGGTTAGTCTGAACTCCATCATAAAAGAAATAAGTGAATTTAACACATTAGGCGCCGGCTGCATTTGGTCATCTCTGAACAATAAGTAGCCGAAGAAAATATTTATACTGTTGGGCGTAATTGCAGCGCGGGCCTTGAGGTTGCGGGGGCAAGCTTTCTACATTCTATATTTTAGAGTCGCAGCTGTGTAGACCCATCTGGCAACCACCTTCGAATATTGAGGGATGGCACGTGGCTACCAGATTAGCACTTCAGAATTCTTGCGCTGGATTTATGACACCTGTCTAGCAGTTCTCGTCCACACCTGAGTCACCCTCGCGGCCCAAGGCCCCCCTCTGCCTGGGCCTTCCATGGATTTTGGCAAAACCAATGCAAACGCTGCATTTTGGTAACCACCCACGAAGCCCAGGCAGAACCAATAACATTTCACCAGGGCCCAACATACTCCTCCCTATCTAGCCACCCCTTCCTCCTCGTCGGGGTTGCCGACAGAGGAAGGGGTGCTTGCAAAACTGATAAAAGAACCGAAAAGTGAGCCAATTCTTCAGATTTTCTTCCCGTAACATTCTATTCTCAAGTCTTTTTCTATACACATTTGGCTCGCTCGTATTTATATTTGTTATCTATTTGTTATTCTCTTTTTGTTATTATTTGTTTCCGTGTAAATACTTGTTCCTCGTTACAATAAACAATCACCAAAACCATTTCGGGAGTGTTTGTGTTTATTAATCTCCGAGGGAAGAACAAAACTAGACTCCAACGACTTAACTGTCCGAAGAGTCGCAACAAATACTTTATACATTTTTGCAAAATTTGTTTCCCTGACTGAATGATCCTAGTATCTTTATAGTTCTTCATATCACTTTGAAGTCTTTGAGGGTGATCATCTTTTGATCTGTGAATAATAAAAAAAAAATCCGGCATTATCGCGGGACCGATGCTCAATGTGTTAATACTTATATTATTGTTCTGCATTTCTAAATATGTAATACAGTACAACCCTGTTTGTACGTTCCCGGATTTTGCGTTTTCCCGCCATTTACACTTCTTGAAGCCGTCACGAATCTGTGTACGCCATTTTTTTCATGATAATTTTGCTTCCTCTTGCAACGAGATTTATCTCGTCAGCATCCTGAATGCACTGCATTATATTGCAAAGGCATGGAAAGACGTGAGTCAATCCACCATAAGCAACAGCTTCAGAAAAGCTGACTTCTTCCAAACCCATGAGGGAGAAGTAAGTGGAGAAGAAGAAGATAGTGATCTTCTTTGTGCATGGGAGAAATTGAAAATAGATTATGAAGTTAAAGACTTTCTCCATTCTGACGATAAACATGCAACTGTGCAAACAGTGTCAGTAGAAAGTTTGATCAATTCAATTCAGGAAGAAAGTGACAGTGATAGTGATTTTGATGATGCTGACAATGATGGTGATAGTAGTGTGCCTACTTGTGCAGAAATAGTTTCGTCAATAAACACTACAAAAAAATATATCTCTGCAGCAGATGGTGATGTTAATAGTTTTAACCATGTGTATGAACTTGAAAAGCAAGTTGAAAGAATTCACCAGAAGAAGGCAAAACTGTCATCCATATTAGATTTTTTTTTAAAAAACAGTAGAATTTTTGTATTTTTATGTAATATATATTATCTAATATTTAAACATTTAATAAAAGTGGATTGTAAATTTTCAGTATTTTATTACATGTGCAAAAGGATTTTCCCTCCGTTTACACTTTCCCGCGATTTACACCATTTTTTTGTGTATACATACCATTTTTTACACCACTTTAATTTTCCACTTTCATTGATAGGTACTATGCGAGTTAAAAATGTTTAAATTTTTGAATACTTTGTTCGAGGTTGTAAACACATGTAAAAAAGTAAACAATCGACCTTGTCCATTGTGGGACAGGAATTTACAAAGGCGGCAATCCACACAACGAGATCTACTCTTTTATCTAAATTTAATGTTTTAGTATCAAAGACTGCTATAATATGATAGTAAATCACCAGTGAATGTGAATACCAACATTTTCTTTATACTTTCTATTTCTACCAGAGATGAACTTTTGGGTTACCCGATACTAACAATAAGTTCATTATAGAGTACTATACGCAACAACTGTATTATCTTCTTGAAATACCATAGTTGCTTGCAATTGATCTCAACACTAACAACTTCAACCATCATTTACGTATAGTTTCAGCCACTTTCCGAAAGACAGTAATTGGATTTGCTTCAGTTATTGCAAATGCAGCTTTATGAACGCACGTTCAAGCAGACTCTATAACACAATACCTATTTTGTGTAAAAATAAATCGAATAATCGAACTGAAAAGGATTAGAAGCCATTACTTACAAAATTCTAGAAAATTTTGTACATTTCATTCTTGAAATTGATTAAAAGTTGGTGAAATCGAAGTCACCGTTTGAGTTTAAATTTAATAGACAATGTTACAAACAAGCAATTGGATTGAAATCGAATAAGTGTACAGAAATTTTATTTTTTTTTCTTATCTTATCTAGCAATTTATATACTTCTTGCATGTGTGAAATTGGCAAATTCATGGGATTGAAAGAACTATGAAAAAGGTCCAAAGGTCAATCAAGGAAATAGATATTTGATTTGAGAAATATTGCTTTTCTTTATTTCTTCAATATCAACATTTAATCCGTTTATCCTCGACCAATGCGTTCGTAAACTTATAAATTTTTATTCTTGTTACATATTTCGGGTAATATAGAATTTTTGTGATTGCTTTTTATGTTATTTCAGCGAAATGGAATTTAAACTATTACTTGTAAACGCAGAAAAACAAACATCGGGATTGTATCAATTTTCGCTCTCCATTCTTTCCAAAGGGATTGCAATTTTTCAATTTGTGGTCCAATTCTCAAAAATCGGAAAACAATTATTTTAACGTTTGAAATCCTTATATTGAAAAGTTTATTAAACAGACGAAAAAACAGGTATTTGCAAGAAATTCTTTTGTCAACACACTAAACATTCACCTTTTCACGTTTAATATGCCTAGTTCTCGATATCGATCTTGATTTCAATCGATGTTAATCCTCTTTGGGTCCTTGTAACTTTGGAATCCGATCTTTGCAAAGTAGAAATTTTAAAGACACAAATTTATATATATTAGGGGTACCAAAACGTAATCAAAATTTTTTTTTGCTGATGAAAAACATTTATTTATTAAAGGAATCTTAAACACTCATCAACAAATTAATTTCCATAATTTCCTAACACTTTTTACCAGCGCAAAGGTAGCTGTTTGATTCCCTTTTTAAAAAAGTCCTTCGAGTTTTTGTTAAAGAACGTTTCCCATTACATTTTTACTTCGGCAATTTTTATTACTTTTCGTTACCCCTAATATACCCAACAGGATTTTATCTCTGGAAGGCCAGTTTTTAAATACTGAATGTGTTAAAAAATTCGTAAATATTACGAATATGAAAATATTACGTCATATGAAATTTCAGTAAATTCAATAGCGCCGGTCACTGGTGATCCACATGGCAGTCAAAGTGTTAAAATCTAATTAATTTATCACTACAGATGTTGACATTACTATTCTGTAATCGTGTAAATCGCTTAAATTTTTCGTAAAGTGTTTTATCATTGTGTAGAATCGTGAAAAAGAAGGAGAGTCGCGGTAACCCCATCCAATCAGCCAACTTGACCTGAGTAGCTTAACGTTGAAATTTTCCCGGTCAGCGCAGAACCATTGCGCCAGTAACCTCTCCCTAATGACCTTTCTTTCTGACGTACTCTTCTCTTAAGTTATTATAGGAGGTATCACCCGGTCCCACAATTGTTATTTATTCAAATATTAGTGAGACTGGAAAGTAATGTAGTCTTTTTACTTTAAATTCAAACAAACAAATTGGTAACAAGTGTTTCGTTTTAATCAATAATGTAATTACCCTGGTTATCAACGACATTTTTCCTTTTAGCGTGTAAATTTTCAATGCCAGATCGATAAAAATCATTTGGTTTTTCAACAAAGTATTTGAAAATAAGACATTCCTTTCTGGTCTCCTTACTTACTTATCTTACATTCCAGTGAGACAGGTTGTAAGCTTTAACATCATGATACATCGTTTTTTAAGTTAGTGGCTCTATTTTGTTAACAGCTTCAGAGTCGTGGTATTTAGGTCTTACAGATGTTAAGGTACATTCTAAAATTATGTTTCATGCTTTACCGTGTTGCATCTTTTCACTGACAAGTGAAAGCCTTTTCATGCTGTTCATAAGCGACGATAATACGACTTATACGTTACGGAGAACTTTTTTTTACCGTAACTACCGGCTCTTTTATACATAAACTTTTACTTTTTATAGGTCGCTCGAGTGACACCGAGGGAATACTGAAAAGACATTCTTCGCTATCTCTAGTTTGCCATGTTCAAGTAGTTGTTGCATGAATAATTCTGATTGGTTATCATATTGGATGCAGATGCAAAGAATGCCAAGATCTAAGCAATACGAACAATATATAAATTGCTGTTAATATATTTGATATTCTAATTTACTTATATTAAATAAATAGTGAAAGTAATAAGTGGGCTTGGATCTTTATTATCGTCATAGATTTTGATATTTTATTATTTCTATGTAGATAAATTCTTGCCTTTTTCCAACTTAAATATCGTCGTATTATGTAATTTTGTTTCTCTAAGTAATTATAATAATTTAGTTTAATAATTTAAGTATTATGTTCCTAACAGTAATATAAAATTAACTGTATAGTATTAACCCATTGACAGTTTATCCCATGACAGTCACGGGCGGAGCGTCAAATATGAAACGGTTTATCCAGTTTAGTCTACCAAAGATATCTAAGTCTATGACTAGATTCTGTGCTTCCTCTGTTTTCTAAGGTTATTCCAAATGAAGAAGGAGACGTCGTTTAGTTTGCAGGCCGAAGTGTTTTCGAACATAAAACAAATTAAACATCTTTTGGGCCAGAATTCGTAATTTTACCAAACTGTGAAAGGGTTAAAAGCAACAGAGCTTATTAAAAAAAGAAAACCATAAATACAGTGCGAAGTTTCGATAGAGCATATTTGTCATTGCATTGAAATATTGAAAAAAAATTTGTTTCAAGTGCATGATGCATTTTTTATACATTATATTCCATCGTAGAATATCAACGAAAAATCAATATATCGATATTATATATTTCATGCTTCATAGATTTTAATTAAAATCAGTCAACTGTTGACGTCCACATTAACTTTTGTACCTCTTATTAAAGATTCTTCATCACTTTATAAAGATTTTTCTTATACTTCGTTTTCTAAAACGAAACTACGGTTGTTTGTCGCTTACTGACACAACTGAACACGGTGTACAGAAGTTTCTATAACGGGAATAATAATGTTTACTTCACCCTAGAGCTACTAACGCTAAATCTGTTATATCGAAGTATATTAACACCATCATAGTAATGTTCCAATTTATTATTTGCAATTTCCGATAAAAATTTCTATATTATGATTAAAAATCATATTATTGTAGAAATAGAAAAGACTCGAAAAAATTTTTATCCTATAACGAAATAAGAAGTTTTACAATGTTCTTTAACACTATAAACATTGATACACGATAGTCTCCGTATAGAACATTTAAAATATGGATAATACAAATATTTTGCAATATTCAATAATATAAATAGAATCTTCTTCATGAGCAGTTTTAGCTCTTTACTTAAAATTTTATTTCTATATTGAAAAATGTTGAAAACATCTCAATGCACATACACATAGTTCACGAAAAACTGTCGATATTAACAAGAAATAACGAAATGAGATAAATCTCTATTTGAGCATTTAGTCGTTTCTATCATTTTTCAACTGTTTTTTTGCTATGTGTGAATTATTTTCTGCACAGAAATAGTTATCGAAATAATAAAGTAATGCAGTTGCTGCCAGTGATAGTACAATTGGGACATTACTCCTACATCGACGCATTGTGTTTTAGTGACTTCTTTTATTTTCACATGTAAAATGTGTGCAATGAAGTGATGACTCAATATCTGAAAATAAATAATTTGTTGTGTTTTAGCACATTGTAGACGCACGTATATTGTTAAAACAGTGTTAATATGCAATTAGCACAGAAAAGAGATTTTGTTCATTGAGATATGATATAGAAATTATATTTTATTCATTTCCATAGTTATTGGTTTGTATATGCACATTTATTTTATTTTGTTAACTTGTATATATTGTTATAGCGATAAAATCGCACGTTCAACAGAACAAATTTAAGAGATGTATGAAAATGATTTAAGATAATAGAAGAAAGCTTTAGGTATTTTTATCGGGATATCGTCTACTTTTATTAATTAAAATTGAATAAGATAACTTACATTTCTCTTTGAAAATTAATGTAAGTCAATGTCCACGGATGTATCGATACGCGCAGAATAGTAAAACTGTTGCTACAATTAATTTAACGGGTTCATCCTTCATACTTTGGTGCCTTTTTTTTAACAATTTATCGCACAGTGGAAAGAAATTGTTCCATTTGCTATTTAGGCGGTGATTAACATCAATGAAATATGTTTCTTATGGTACTCCTAATGAAGACAAAAAAACCAAGCCAGTTGTTAAATTTCATAATCAAATTGCCCGTACTTGAATGGTATTAGATATTTAAATTTAATCTTTTAAAAATAATTTCAGAATTATTTAACACAAAGTTTTATCGGGGCTCAATGTATTTCTACTTAACACGTTAAGGACGAAGCATTGAAATAACAGAAATATTTTAAATGCGACTATTTATTTATTATAAGATTACATAAAAGTAGATATAAATATCATAAATTTTTTTTTTATTTTGTCTCCAAAGTTTCAAAAATTGTAGGACTTAAGGTGATGAACAATTAGAGAATAAAAGTGCATAAATTAAACCTTTGATATGTTCTTTTACTATGACATAGGTTACAGTATAAATAAAATTATTCCGAATCCCCGAAAAAAAATTAATAGTTCAATGTTGCGTTAACGCAACTTTGGGCCTTAATGAGTTAAGAAGGTAGTTTTGACAGCATTTGTTTGTTGCCATATTATTGTTGTTGTGTGTCAGCTGTACAAATAATTATTGATTATATTCTTTTAAAAATTGTTGTTTTACCGCACTGTTTTTTTCCGGTTATGCTGTGAAGGAGTGACTGTAATTGCACTGCTGGCGGGTTGTGTCTTAAATGAACTGTCTAATTTATTCTACTTTATAGCATGCTTTACTTCCTATTCGTACATCTTCAGGTGCTTATTTCTAATTTGTACGATTATTTCAAGTGAACTTTATGCGCTACTTTAATATGTCTTGCACCTAGCTGTAAGTATATGAGTTTGTGAAATAATGATCATGGGAATGAAAACGAAACTAACAATAAGTGAGAACAACAGAGATTTCAAAGACGTAAAAAATATCTTTTTTTATGGAAAACTATAAAAGTAGAACTAATAAATGCCAAAATATTTTGAAACATTGTAATGTTTGGTCTAAAATAATACTAAATATTCTCGTGAACAATGTTTCAGCGCTGTTTTCACAGTGGAAATAATGCGTGGAAAACATACTGCATAAACCAAGGTGCGGAATAGAGAAAACTATGATATTCTATCTCTAATATTTGCTAATCCAAATTGCATGAGATAAGGAGGAGTAACATAGTGGAATTGATTTCAATAAAAGTATGCGTATTGTTCCTATAATAATTTCGTAATTTTTATAAATATCTGAATATTTGCAAATTTATCGGTATTTCAGTAGCATAAATTTAAGATTCACAGCTCGACACTTTCAAAATAGAATAGTTATTGTTAAGTATATATGTAATTTTAATAGCAAACCTGAAAAATGTGCAATCAGAATTCTGTGCAACATCGTCTTAAACCACCTGGCATCCTTAGTACGTATATAAGTACTTTGAAGACTTTACTTTTTACATTATCTTAAATTTCCTGAAGGACTACTATATTATTTTTAATTAAAATTTTGGTGTCATACAGTCAGCACATATTACAAAATATTGTGAAGTTAGTTGTAAGATGCAATTGTTTTATGTAATCGACTACATGTTTTCCAACTTTTATACAATTAAAATATAATCAATGGTATTCAGGGTTAGATAATTTAGACGAAAATGACGATAAGCAATTTATATAGTTATCTCATATCTGCACTTACGATAAAGGAACTACAAATTTTGTCATCAGCCGTGCGATAAAAGACAAACCCTTTTCTATTTTCTGAAGGTAGAAAATTATAGTGATGGAAAATATTGCGTAGTAAATTCAATTACTAGGACAGCACAAACGTCTAATCTCGCCGATTGAAGTTCATGTATACAGGCGACTCTCGACTTTCGCAAACTCTACTTTCGCTATTTCGCACATTTTTAAAAATTCAATTTTCTAAAGATTTATGTCGTTATTTAAAAAGTTGCTTCTATGCAGTCAGTCCCTCGGAGTGAGGTTCCGAAATACAATATTAGAAGATCCTGAGGCTCTCTACTATTGTAATATTGTCTTTAGTATTACCTACTAGATGTTGCAAAATTTCAAGGTTACAAAGAAACCATATTAATAGGCAACTTTTAATATTTTTCGTATATCCCTCTACTTTCACACATTCAACATTCGCACACATTTTCAGGTACCAATTATGTGCAAAAGTCGAATGTTTCTTAGATTTAATTTATCTTTCATATAATAATAGTATATTTTTCAATAAAATATAAATAAAGTTCTTATCTAATATTACAAAAAATAGATATGGTTTAATTTAAAGTTCTAATTTAATAATGTAATAATAAAGTAAATTAATTAATTAACTTGTTTTTATAAACAGAGAAGAGTGGATCGTGGTAATCTGTGCATTGTGGATTATTTAGGTGCAAATTTTGCTAATGAGTAACTGATTGTTCAATCAATTGACATTTATTTACAACAGGTGGGAGAGCTCAATAAGGGTAATTATTTCTGATTGTGATGCAAATAAACTCTCAATCAGTGTAATACTATAAACGGTAATTGCAGTAAAATGATTTTGGCATTTATGTTTAGTGTTACGTTCTAAATGGCAACATTTCATAAATTCCTCACATACTGAAAACAGTGTAAACTGTTTCGGACTAAAAGCTCATTCTGGTTTTCTCTAAGAAATCCAAGTTCCGCGTCTATTCAACCTACAGTCCGACAACTGAAAGATGGCTAGGGAGCAGCCTCGCGTTTCGAACCTCTCGTTTTGGAACGTCTATTTCCACCAAACCGATTTCTTGAATTCCCACTATTAATAATTACCATTATTTTCTTGCGTTTTTACACAAATAAGTACAACCACTATCCATAAAAAGAATTTTATGTAAATGTTTTACGTGGAACAGTATTATATGTACATACAGTAAGACCCCGCTTAACGCTGTTTCAGTATTACGCGGTAGTATTGTTGAAGTCGACGAAATGGTCAAGCTAGCTGATCAAACAGGGTTGGATAATATAAATGCGCAGGATATTGATGAATAATTGCAAATTACAACAGGTGAAATCCTTTCTAACGACGATCTTAAAGAATTAGTAGAACAACAAGTGCACGAAGATTACAAAATTAGCGTTTCTGAAGATAAGGAGCAAAAGGAAATCTGAACGGATTTTCTAAAAAAAAATTATCCACTATAACGGAAATTATGGATCAGTTTGTACAAAATGATTTAAATTTTGATAGAAGTTCAAAGGCAAGATAAAATGTCATCGATGCGGTGTTGTGTTATCGACAACTGCTTGTTGAACGAAACGGGAAAAGAGAAACGACTTTAGATAACTTCGTCACAAAAAAAAAATTAAATGTGGAAGTACCTTGCTCGTCACAAACATGACACCTTTACTCGAATTTTGATCATCATGAATGTTTCATGAATAAAAATGGATATTAGCAATAAATAAGTCTATAATTGATGCAATAAAACACTATTAAATAATAAATGTAACAAAGTTAAACAAAAAAAGGACTGATCAATTTTCTTATTCTTTGTTCTGTTTCACTTATTCCTATTATTTACTTGTTAAGATGACCTCGTTTAACGCTGTTTCGTTTAGTGCTGGAATTTATTGGAACGTATCCCCCGTATTAAGCGGGGTCTTACTGTATTTGAAATAAAAGATTTTTAACAACAGTTCATTTTATAAGTTAAGTTAAAAGCTTAAGTTCTATTTTCACCAAAGCTACGCCTGTCACATACTACATTCTTCTTAGAGTCCTACATTTAAAAGTTACATTTTTAGCTTTGTAATTATTTATTGCTATTTACAATTTTTTTACTAGCAACGTTAGATCGCAATTTATATTTCAGAATATGTATGTACACGTTGGAGTATATATTGTAATAATTTCGCCACCCAACAATCTCTGCCATAAACAAATGAAGAAGAATTACTTTTCCATATAATTCATGAAATTACAGCATAAAACTTAAAACCGAATCAGATATTTGATATCTAACAATAAGAAATGTAATATATAGAAAATCATGTATCAACATTGTATTTTATAAGTGTGATAATTAACATGACGTGAGGAAATAAATGTTGATTAGCGTACATCGTCTGCATGGGAATTAAGAATTTTGTTAATAAAATAATATTAATGGCTATTTAACTATATCGCCGTATCCAATAGAAACATCCACAGATAATGAGGATTGTTGCAATTTCGATTGGGTGCGTCCGAATAAATTTCTCAATGTCCACTTGCAATTGTTTTCCTCTCTCGATAGTGTCATCGATAAAATGATCTCTCGCTCGAAAGTCAGCCATATTCAATTAATAATCAGGGTGTCAATATATTATCTATTTTCAAACATTTTCAATAAAATACTGATATCTCATTGATACTTAATTAATAATGGATAATTCTATATACAATCACTAATTAAATGTTAATTATTAAATTTCTTATTATTTGCTATATCACGCGTAATATTAGCAAGAATAACTTACATTTGAAAGGCATCAAAAAGTACAACACTTGCCGAAGCATACAATTTGCACAGTATTAATCGAAAAGTGTAGAGGAATTTAGTTCGAAGTCTTGCAAGCTGTTCTGAAAGATGCTTTAAACGTCAAGGACTTCGTTAAGTATGACTTTAATGATGTAAAAAATGGGTTATACTAAATCAACGCCAACTACGATAATGGAGTAATGAATATTCAAGGACTTCAATGAATAGGATATTAAATGGTCCGTAACAAGAACTTCAAACTTGGGATGATAGATTTATTTATGCACAACGCAATGAAATTCTAGAATGAATAGTAATTCAAACAATTATACGTATAATGATTTTCCGCTCTTGATTAAAAGTTCGTCGCATTTTTCATTAGAAGCTACAATAGCTTATAAAAATTAGAATATGTTATAGAAATAAAATATACTGTATAAAATTATAATTAAATTCTATAACCGTTGTATATATATTTATATTATTGTAATATGCACATATCATTATAGAAATTAAATTACGAGTTAAACAACAAAAATTCAAATGATGTATAAAGATGATTTAATATAATTCAATAATATTGTAGATAAATTTGTATATATATATATGATAAATTATATGTATAAAGAAACGTTTGTTGAAATTCACCAAACGTCCATTTCCGCAAAGGGTGCGAAGAACCTAATCATGTTCAAGATACACCGCCTCTTATAAAATTTCATGCTCGAATGAAATCAAAAGCGCGACATATGTAATTTTACTAGATAAAATTGAACAAGATAAGATACATTTACAAAGAAACATATACAAAAATCCAACAATTGTCAATTTTCACAAAGGGTGCAAAGAACCTAACCATGTTCAAGATACACCGCCACTTATAAAATTTCGTGCTCGAATGAAATCAAAAGAGCGACAGGTGTCCGCTTATTCAAAGCTTAGCTTTACACTTTTCTCAATACTGATAGCGGTTCTGGTAACTATCGATCATGCCCACCTGCACATGTTCACCGTGATTATTGGTTAAAACGAATATTCGTTGGGTCAATTAACCCCTTAGGATCGTTTTTGGGGCTGTCGAAGAGTTTCATAGTTATTATATCGCATACAACTTTAAATCATTTTTCTATTGAAGTTTCAATAAGAAAGTTTAATTTAAAGATTTCCAAAAATGTGAAAGGTGAATCATTTAAGTACACGCTTTGTATTCCATTCATTTTTGATAGATAAACCTGAAAATTTGATTTCTTAACGGAGGTTAGATTTCGTTATAGAAGGAAGTATTATTGAAATTTTCGTAGACCATGGTTCGTCTGAGAATTAGTTTTAACTGTAATATTGAAAGTTGAGGGAAATAGAAAATACTTTTTGGCATTTCGATAAGGTACGTATTTCTGTCTTTTATAAATAATTTGATGATTCTTTCGTACATTATATAAGTAATTTTACAGACAACACTGAACGAGAATAGTTAGAAACATTAAAATTAATTATAATTACTTCAATCGACAGTAGTACTGTGAAAAACATCTTAAAGACTACAAGTTTAATTTTCTCATATCATTTTTACCCTATATAACATTAATAATTAGGTTTACTAATGTACAGTTATTTCACAAAAATTATGTTTTTTATTTATTTTATTCTTCGAAACTAATCAAGGCTGACAAACATGTTATATCAACTTTTTTTGGGTGATAAGGGTTAATAATTCTTATAATATCAATTAATAATGATATAGACGGTGACATTTCGTGGAATTAGAAATTTTACAGAAGCATTCATTTTTCCTTCAGCTTCATATTTCCTACTGCATTTATTTAAAAATTCTGTGTAGAGTGGAATTCAAAATATAATAGTTTAACTACCTTTCTGCGAATTACCTGTTTCATTTTCGAGATCTTAGTTGAATAAAGTTGAATATGTCAAATTAACTTTTAATATGAATTCCTATAACTAAACTTCCAAATTGTATTACACGGAATTCTCATTTTGATGCCCAATGATGGAAAAATATAATTTGAAAACTAAAATATGAATTAATCCTCAAATTAACGCCCTTTAATTAACTCAAGAGTCTATTAAAGCTATTAAAATCTTTCAATTTTAAAAAATTTTTCAAAGTTTTTCTTACCAAGTAACTATTTAATAGTTTAGAAACTTTTCTATCACTGAATTTTCGAAGATTTTTACGAGTGAGAATTGCATCTATGACTACCTATAGTAATTATATTAATTAATCGTAAGTTCTATAATAATTAAACTAATTGTAAGTATCTCCGTCATAGCTTCAAATGCAGCAGGAATATCGCACAAACATTTCTATAAACCTAATTTCTATATTGAAAGTATTAATGTCTCTATCTTTTTAGGATGTTGAGAAACAAAAAAGATTATCGCACTACGAAAAATTCAGAAGTCGTAAAGGAACTTCAAAACAAAAAGAAGAATGAGAATCAATTGGAGACGTGTCAAATTGAACCACTGAAAAAGAAGGACTTATTGAGATATTTCAAAAAAGTCCAAAAAGAGTTACGTCGTGAGATCAGTAGTGACAATCAGGACCATAAAAGTTCAATTGTATCTGAAAATTCAAAGACTACCATAAAAAAAGTACTTAAGAACAAAGAAAAACCTTCGAATTACAAAACGAAATGTTTCGATGTACTTAAATCGTCGTTACTGGGACGTGTGAAAGAGAAAACAAAAAATGTGAAATCTCTTAAGAGTAAACACGATATTTCCGATATTTATAACGATGACGCTAGTTGCGATTCGTACAGAAAAAGTACCTCCGACAGCACACATTTAGATACTAAAAAGGTCACGAAAAATTATATGAAATCTTCCAATCACGTCAGAAAAGTACCGATTAAAAATCAATGTTGTCAATACTGTCAAATCTCGCCAAAATTACATAAAACATATTCCATTAAAGATACTGGCAAATGGCGAGATACAACAAAAGTGCATAAACGTGAAATCAATAAAAATCAATCAAAAGAAACCTTTCAAAGTGGAAGAACCAACGACACTAAAATTTCTGGCAAGAAAAAATCACAGAGACGAATATCAAAGTCACCAGTAGATTCATATTCGAGCTCCACAAAGATTTCCGTAGATTCCAAGAGTTCGTCAAAGACAGGAAAGAAGAACACGGTAAAATTACGTCATAAGTACACGCAAAGTATAAAAAGTACTTCGAATAAGAAAATAATTGAAAACCAAGACATTAGAAACATCTCCAGTGAACAATTCCTAAGAAACGCTACCCCATTTCCAATCAAAGACGATTTAAACAGTTCAGAAATTCTACATTGCGAACAACTATTAAAACAACAAGAAAACAATTATTATCCTCCTGATCATTCTTTTTGCAACGAAAAATTAAACCTAACAAACATACAGTGCCAGTGTAACAAAAAATCCAAAGACATTCTTTCATCCCTAAAAAGTCAAAAAGATCTCTCTTCTCGTGACCTTGAAAAATCACCTCAATATTTAAGAAACCGAGCTAATTGTCCCAAAGAATTGTTTGTGTCGAAGTCAACAGAATGCGATTCAGAGAATCAAATACTACAGCTGAAAGAAGACGTTCGTCACAGAGCAGGGAAGTATCGAGGAAGATTCTGGCTGGATAACGGAAATACAAACATTTTAGGAAATGGAGGGGACGTAAGTTACAAAAACAAGGCGGGAAGGTTGTGCGAGAAGAGAGGGCAGGAAAAGCTGTGCAAACTGGTAAACACTTGCCAAGGCAGAGAATGGCTCGGTTGTTCCTGTGAGGGCGAAGAAGAAGAAGAAACGGCAGATTGCTTCGTGTATTGCCGTTGTCCTGAAAACGTCGATAACTATGATCGTTCGAAGTTCCGTTTGCAGTGTCAAGGGTCGTGTAAAACGGCTAGTACGGGTCAGACGAAGAACGTTGATACTGTTACTGTTAAAAACACCTACAGTCAACCTTTACAGAGGTGCTGTTACACAAAACGACAAAAAATACTTGAAAAGAATCGTGACCGAGAATCACCCGAGGTAAGCTTTCGCGAGAGGGATGAGAGATTTGTTTGTAAAAAGCCAGACTCACAAACAAATCGGAAAATCGTAATGGCGTGTCCTTTGAGAAAGAAAAACAACGTTGGAAACGGACAAACCTATCCACAGACATTCCACAGAACGGTGCGTTTAGGAAAAAATAAAGTATTTACACAGTTCGACGGAGAGAGTTTCAATATCACCAAAAAACCGGTATATTTGAATTCGAATACGAGCCAAGTACAGAAAAAATTGACGAAACATGAAAAACCTTTGAATAATGTCACGAATCGATGTGAAATGTCCTGTCAAACAGGAAGAATGTCAAAATCACCACGGGAATCATGTAAGAAAATTATAAAAAATTATAATCCAGAAAAGGAATTTTCATTCGTAGTAAAAGCTTCATCGACACCGATAGAATCAAACCAGAATTTTCAAGGGCATAGTGGTATTAAAAAATCCCCACGTTGTAACTGTAAAGAGCTTTTTTTAAACTCCACTCCAACTTGTCAAATGGAGCATTGCTCTTGCATTGAAACGGAGAAAAATGAAAAATATAATTCCACAATAATGAAGAGAGATTTACTTTCATCAACCCCTTATCATTCTACACTTTATAATCTCGATAAAAGTACAGTTACGAAACCAGGTTTTAATGTTGAAAAAACTAAACGTACAGATTCACCAGATTTCACTTCGTTCTCAAAGAGAACCAATTGTCGGAATTGCTCTTACTGCTACGGTGATTATGAATTTGATTCGGAAGTGAATGCCGAGAAATTATGGGATCCGGAAGTGTCAGTCAGAAGGAAATGGCCGACAGATCCAACGAACGTAAGGGTGGTGAAACCGAGAGATAGTTATGGTAAAACAAATCTAAAGAAAATCTTGATCTATCCTCCTCATGGTGAACCTGGACCACCGTTGACTCTTTATAAGAATGCTTCAAGGGTTAATTGTAAGGTGAAAGGTAATGTCTGCAAAGGATTTAGTTACAACGTAACGTACATTCAGAAATTCGTAAGTCCTGCATGGCATCCTGAAAAGGATGCGGATAGCTTTTTCCTAGGAATTCCGGAGAAATGTGATTACAGTTCTGGTTATGGATGAATTGAATGTTACAGGAAGCTCTGAATAAATGATGCAAGACATTAAGATTTTAGATGTTAATATAATCCTAACCAGGAGTTTGATTGTGAATTGTTGGTCGATTTTAAATTTGAAATTAGTACGCGAATTTTAACCCCTTGCCTTACGATTTCCTTTGGAACCGAATACGCAATAATACGAAATTAATTGTTGAAATAATAATTTATCAGCGATTTCTGATACATCGGTGTAAGTTAACGTGTATAATATTAATCGTATAGGACTAATTTCGACATCTCCTGACCTACTGATATTTTCAATTTAATAATTTTTGAAAGACTTAAAGATTTTCTATTCCATTTATCGCATCACGTGTGCCACACGTTATTGTAAGGCAAAGGGTTAATTAAGAAAAGTTTAGGTATGAACGTACGAATTCTGAGAATTTTCAAGTGTTTTGGAATGTTGCAGTATGGTAAATTATTTCATAATGTCCTGATTTCACAGTGTATTGCAACGTAGTATTGATGGTTTAGTTTAATTTAATGTAACAATGATTAAATCAAAGGGTACACAATTTTCAAAATAATTTAGAAATGGTAGACGTTTTAATAGTAGAATAATATTGAAAGTTATTTATATACTATATTTACATATTTTAAATGATATCTTTTTATCTTTATTGATAAACCTTTAGGAAATTTATATTTTTAGAAAGACAATCGTATTTACACCGTTTTGATGGTAGTTTTGAGGACGTAATATTTAAATATTTTATATTTTATGGGTAAACGATTGAAATATGAAATACGACAATTTGTGTTTCGTTTTCAAACCTATGTAAGAAGTTGTAAATTTTAAACGATTTAATATGAACACAATACGTCTTACAATTAGTGCTAAGGAAAGCAGAATTTTAACACGTTGTCTGACATAAGGGTTAGCGGTGACCAAACTTATTGAATTTAATGAAATTTCATGTAACATTTCAATTGTAATATTTAGAAATTTTCGAAAATACTAATTATTTGGATATTGACGTCGAAAGAATAAAGGTCTGCCGAATATCTATCTATCAGAGTCTTTAAAGTTTCTGCTTTATAAAAATGTGAATTTAACAGAAAAATTTTCACGTTAGTAGAAATCATGCAACTAGTGAAATACTGGCGGCGTTCAACGTGTTAATATAATGAAATTAATGAATTATTAAATCGTAACTGTTCCGTAATATCCTTATGTTAAACCTGCAAATAAATATAAAGATGTATGAAAACTTATATTGAAATTTTATTAATGTGTGCGTATTACTTACTGTAATAGCTAATTACCACAATTAATATAATATTCATACATCAAAGTACATAATAAGGCTGTGATCAACTTACAAAATTAATTCTATTTATTCCCAAGAAAACACATTATTTGAAGTATTAATAAAAAAATGAGCTTATTCAACAGTTTTATATTTAAAAACATGTATAAGTATATATGTATTTTATACTATTGCATATGCATATTTTCAATATGTATAAAATAATATCATACGATTACATAGTACATTGTTACGTATCATCTGAAAAGATGTAATGTGAAGTTAGAAAACTATGATTAACAGGGACACATTTTTGATACAACTTTTTATGTTATTATTTATCCTAAAAAGATACTAAAAATGTCACAGACTTTAAGAAAAATTCTGGGTATTACGTTGATAATTGTGGCAATCGACTATTTAATACACCATTGATAGAAGTATATGAAATAAGTCGGGATCCTCGTAGCTTTTCCCGTTTAATCGTGCATGTACGTACAGGTTACAATTTTCAATAATTTATGCAATACGTGGCATTGATGAAAAATAGACTTTAAGATTGTATTATCCGCATATATGTCATTAGTGATAATAATAGCGATTGAGTATTATTACATTATAAATTTCGCATTATAGTTTTCTTTATTTTTCGTGTAAAAGAACATTTTTTAAGTTTCTACAGATCACATTATTCACTTAGAATTTTATATGTATGTAATATGTAACATTTGTAACTGTTAGAAAGGTAGGAAAAATCTTTTTCTTTAACATTTTTATTTTTACCAAAGGTGAAATTCATTTCCATTAAATTCAACATTTATTCGAATTTTTGTTGAATTAGTAAAATATATCGTTAATGGAAAAATCAGTCATTCAAAATTATCGTAATTGACGACTGTACAAAGCCAATGTACATTTCAATGTACATATATTTCAACGAGCTTTTGACGCTTGTCTAACAGATAAGTTCAGATGTTTTATTTTAAAACAGAAGAACATATTGACGTTTCCTTCCGAAATAAAGAGGAAAATAAATCTCACGTAAAAGCAGAAAAAGAACGAAAAAATTTAATGGTACTCACAGAAAATCTCCACCAAACATGCGGCTGATAGATATTGCTATAGTTACTTTGCTGCTTTATTGCGCATATGAAATACTTCGTTAAGGACAGGTAAGACTATGATAAATATGCATGTAGATTTTATATATAAATGTACTATTTAATAAAATCATATATTAGGTCGAGTCATAAGTAACTTCCGTTTTTTTATGAGACATTTATTTTGCTGTCATTAAATAACAAAATTATATTAATTTATTGTGTATTCTCCGTTATTACGTATAACCTTCTTCCATCTTCCTGGCAGTTTATTAATCCTATCCTTGTAAAATGTGGTTGGTTTGGACTGGAAGAAGTTTTCGATTGAATGTTTTTCCATTTAAAAAGTTTTGTAACGAACAGAAAAGGTGGTAATCTGTTGGGGCAAGGTCCGGGGTGTAAGCTGGGTGTGGTAAAACAGACCATCTAAGCATAAGAATTTTTTCTTCAGTCATCTTTGCCGTGTGTGGTCGCGCATTGTCGTGTTTTGCAAGTTTCTTCCAGTCCAAACCAACCACATTTTACAAGGAAGGGATTAATAAACTGCCAGGAAGATGGGAGGAGGTTATACGTAATAACGGAGAATATTGTTGTATCCCACTTCTGACACCAATTTTAATGTTGTATGCCGTGGATGGTTAACAACAGTTTATTAACCAGTTAAGCGTGGCGTCCTTTTGGCAAAGCGCGCACCAGTGTGTGTTGCGATAAACAAACGATGACGGGAATAGTCGTCAAACACAGAGTAAGTGGCGCTGTTGAAATATTGGGTCAAAAAGACGACTTTATTTTAAGAAATAAACAATTTTATTAGTAATATTTACATAGTCGCTTAATATGAACATGTATTTATACCTAATGAACGGAAAACTTAGAAAAAAAATTGAATATATATAGAAGATAGAAATCTAAACTGTTGCTGTCGTGTGATATTCACGAAAACAAGGAACAACGCATAGCGGCACTTTGCACGAAAGACCAGTAAAAAAAAAGAAGTGAGATAGAGCGCACATGAGCTCTTTCCAGGAATCACCGCAGATAAAGAATCTAAAATACTTTTTTTTTGGTTTTGATACATCAAGATGAAAATCGGGATAATTAAAGATCCAGTGTTACTGCATTGTTTACGAGTTAGCTTTCAGGAAGTTATGAATCCAAATCAAATTATTTATAATTTTTATTTGTTTGTTTCATCTCGTCTTGACCTCTAAACATTTTAAATGTAATAAAATTTACGAATATAATTTAGTTTTTGCCAAAATTACGATTTAAATATCAAATTGTAACAAAATTTTACGCATGACGGATATAGCCGTCATAACACAAAATTCTGCCACATCTCCATGACGGATATAGCCGTCAAACACGCTTAACTGGTTAAGAAAGAACTATTGCGCGCTCGGAGTTTTAACAGTTCAAGGGTGACGTCGTCGCGAGATGCCGACTGTCAGCGATTCGATGCAAAATTCCTGATTTAGTCTGTCTGAATTTGGTAATGGGACTTGTCTTTTAAAGAGCCTTAAACTAGTGTGGTGGGAGGTTTGGATGACTCTGACTTCTCGTGACTAAGGTTCCAAAAGGGCGATCGCTTTTCCAGCGACTTTCGCGAAGACCAAAGGTCTTGAAAACATATTTTGGAATGAAAAGCGATGACGGAATCGAGGATGAGTAATATTCCCTTTTGGACCTTGAATCACGTTGAGTAATATTTTGAGCTAATATCTTATTGTCAGAGAAGATAGCGAGTTTGAAAGAACGTGAATTGAGTTGGTATCCAACAATATATAATAAATTAATGTAATTTTGTTATTTAATGACAGCAAAATAAATGTCTCGTAAAAAAACAGAAGTTACTTATGACTCGACCTAATATATCAAAGTTTATTTTGAACGTGGCATAAGTCACTTTCTCCTTAAATCGATACTTAACGTATTTAAAAGTATTGACGCCAATTTTTGAAAAAATTTTCTAGCTCTTATTATCCTAAATAGTTATATTTTTCTCAGTATAAATAATCTCGTATAGTCATTGAAAAATCACAATTTTTCATTATAATAAAGTGACCCATGCCACTATAAAAATAAATAGGGTGCCCTATAATTTTAATGGTAACCTTTACAGTTTCATACATTCCCTGTAAATTGAAGAGGCAATAATCAAGAATAATATAAAGAACAATAACTGGAACAAATGTCTTCAAATACGATCACATTTATGTAATTGTATAAAATGTACGTGCAAGATTAAAAGCAACAGCAGCAATATTTTTGTTAGTTTTAATTTCTCGTATAATAAAATATGTTATAGGAAAAAATACATCCAATTCCATTCGTTAAAGTAACGCTGAATTAAGAAGTATCAATTGATGATAACATATATATTTATTTGATTACATATTCTCATGATGATGTATTCAACATTTACATTAATAGAATGTACACATAGTACACAACAAGTTTTATTTAACACGTTGCAAGTGGGGATCAATGGTAACCGACATTACTAACAAATTAAATTTTTTATAATTGTTAATTATTGCCTTTCTTATATGAAAGTATTCAAATACAATTGGTATTGTAATTGCTTACCTCGTCCCTATTTGAATTGTAAAACAATGTACTTTTCCACGTAAATATTTCACTTAAGCAGAAAGTGCAAATTAAACGGTATACACTCTGTGTGCAACAAGTTCAAATACATTCTTTTCTTAACCCCCACTTTTATTGAGGAAGGTTTATGACTTTTAAGATTTTACGAAACGAACTTCTACTAGTTAATTTTATTTCATACAGATATCCTCTTATTAGCATTAAGTAATACATTTTCTAAGGAAACCCATTAAGCAACCTTATTGCCTCCAAGAATCCAGTAAGTTATTTCGTACATTTTATATCAAAGTTCCATTTTATTTTATCACTTCATCCCACGGTCAATTTCAAAGCCTCATTTGTTAAAACGTCCTACGTCCATGCACGTCTGTGACAACGATGCCGTTACATTAATAATAAAATGTGCAATCTCAGGATACGAGCGATGTTCTCTTCTGCCATCGGGAAAACAAATAAGAAATTTTCCCTTCTCCTTGCGACGTTACTGCCAGGTCGGCCGAAAATTAAAAAGGAGATGCTCCGAGGCCGTAACGTCAGGAAAATGGTCTCCCAGAGTAGCAAGCAGGGTAATCAAGTAAACGACAAATTGCATCGTAAATTGCAAACTCGACCAGGAACGTCAGACAGAGCTGGCCGGCATTAAATCATCCCTCTTCTAAGTGTTAAGTGGCGGACTGCTCGATTACCTTGCTCACTTTCTACGTGCTTCCAACGATTACCGGAATAATTACTTAGCCAAGCTACGAATTTCACCTCTCGTACTTATAACGTTTACAACCCTTTAACCGATTAGATCGAAAACGAGGGCTTATCGTTGCCCTTAGCCGCAAAATATGTCTATTATAATTGCCATCGGCAATTTCTTATCCCCCCTCGAGTACGTGCGTATAGTTCTGCTGTTCCAGTTGTCAATATTTTGGAGAGCTTCGCTCTCGGATTTGCTTCAGTCTTTTTTGGAATGCTGGTGCATACTTTTAGATTTTAAGTGTGTAGTTAATATATTAAACTCCATATTACTTAGAGATTTAAGATTATAATGTCATTTAAATAATTTGCAATGGTATTAACTTATTATTTGTATTCACAATAGTATTTTTATAGATGCTGATGTTCTTGGAATAACTTTTTAGAATATGTTGCAAGAGATAATAAATTGTTAATGTGAAATGATTACCAGGATAAAAGAAATTATTTTATTATTACATTCAAGCTGTTTAGTTGAGATTAAAGTGGGTTGGCTCTTTGCGTTTTTTTATTTTTGTTTTGTCTTTTAAATGTGTAGTAATTATAATTCTCACGTGTAACGAACATCTTAATTAAACAGAAATATCAGTTTTAAAATGTATGTAGAACAGTGTTTCAGAGAAATTACTTGATGATTAATGTCGTGTATCTTTGTCCAAATAACTTCAGTTATGAGGAATATAATTAATTAATTTGCAATGCAGAACAATGTTACTACTTTTTTAGTTATTTCTATTATTGGTATCAAAGCGAATTCATTCAAATGCCTATTAACCCTCTATGGACCGAAATTTGTGTGGTACCTGAAGATCAATCGCACGATAGGACAATTAGAAAATGATAAAAATGTAATTATAAATAATGGATTCAACCTGATTTTTAAACATTGAATTGTAAAGAATTTCATGATATTCAAGAATTAAGATTCACTACTTTGAAGAATAGAAGTTTAGATGATGGGTGTTGTGTTACCTCAAACTTACAAGGACGCATAGAGGGTTTAATATTTCTTTCCTACAACTTCTTCTACAAGGAAAAATCTTCTTGAAAAATTTTCCCTTTAAGAACAAATTACAAATTTGTCAAACCTTTACGAATTACTAAACGCTCTTCTTCCCAAATGCAAATATTTTCAACGACACTGCATACATTTTGGTAGAATTTGATACCAATAGTCCTCTTTCTCTAGAGATTTTTGATTTCTTCTTTTTTACTATATTTACCTCTCTTGTTTCAACGATGTAGATAAGTATACATAAACATCGGCGCAGACAACGCAAATATGTACTAAAGGAGATGCGTGCCTTTGAATCGATCGAGATAGGGCTGTTAGGTCCCTTCGTTTATTTCCACCTTCAAGATTTGCAATTTCCGAAAGCTGCCAATACATATTTGCTCATGCATGAATCGGATCACGAAAGCCATGTTATCTTCCCGAAAACCTCTTCGCATTTATGACGCGGAAGTTTGATATGTTACTCTGCGAAACTTCGTGATTATCATATGTCACATTTTAGATCGAAATGTAGAATATTTTTCACAATAATATTCAGTTGATTCACGTCATATTATAACCCACTGAGTTGTGAACGACATTAAATAAATTAGTTTAAGAAAAATTGACAGACGTTAATATAATGATTCCTATTAAATGAAAAATAGTAAAGCATGGAATATAATTTCTATGATACTTGAATCCCTCTCATACTTAATGATCAGATTTGTATAAGTTATATAACGTTAAATTTTACTCGAATGTAGAAAATTGACACTAACAATAAGATACGCGGGAGAATTCTACAAAAATTAATTCTTAACTGTAATGGCTATGCAGGATATATCACATAACTTCATTATATAAAAAATATTTCTATTGCTATTAATATATAAATTTATTTTACGTGGATCACATAAATTCATGGTTACTTGCGCATATAACACTTTGCGGACGGTTACATATCTGAATATTGAGAGATAATCATTTATTTGGCAATCCAAAAACATCTAAACATGTTTTAATCAGAAAATTAGACTATTAATGTATATAAATTATAAATTACTATTTTTGCAATTATATTTCAACGATTGTATTACAATTTTGAAGCTTTAACCGTGTATAAATGTGGCAATAATTCATAATTTAATTTTTTCTCAGACCACATGATGATCGAGAGAATTTTTTCCAATTCACCATACTTAAATATTGATTTTATTCAAAAATTTGGAAATATCACAGATTAAAAGTTATATGAAATTTCATTCATTGAAATTGTGCCAATCATCGGTGACTCTCGCGGCGTTCATCGTGTTAAATTATAACTGAAAGAATTTATAAAAATGGTGTGCTATATTAACAATTTTCCTTAAATTGCTTTACATCATCTTTATCAGTAATGATGCAATTAATTGATTAAAATTCAGCAATTTCATTTTTAATGTAACAAAAGAACCTAAATCATAAAGTATTCCATTTTCATTTAAATCAATTCCATGTCGTTGAGACTGGATGTATTACATCATTGCAAATTTTTAATGAATTTTCTCGATAAGAACATCAGCACTAGAAAGATATTACTCCATGAGCGTTCACGATGATCATTATACGAGTACGGTATAAAAAATAAGTTTCTTAGAAGAGGGTTTACAAGATGGAATCACTACTTAGAAACCATGTCTGTTTATCGAGCGATAAACCAATGAACGGTGCTTTTACGTATACGAACTCAATTTATAAACCTTTTAAAGAATAACCGCAGGTAAAATAACTCGTATTCATAAGATGTCATCAACGGGTTTATGTACACAGACGTTTCATCCTTTCAGCACCGACTTTCAATATAAGTGTCGATAACTATTCTCCGCAATATCAAACGACAGTTCGGTACAAAGAAATGCAATGCTGCCACCTTGAAATTTTCAAAGCGATTGATATTTCTATTTAAGAATTGTACATCTATTCGATACCAGAAAAAGTTTGTGCGGTTTTCTTTTTGGCAGAGAATATCAATTCATTTTAGTTCGCAATTCGCGAAGTGGCGAATCCACAGCCAGAAATAGAATATTGAATTGAATATTGAATTTAATGAAATTCCATGTAACATTTAAATTGCAATATTTGTGAATTTTCGAACATATTGAATATTTAAATGTAGCCGTTAAAAAGATAAAGATCTGCGTAATATTTATCTACCAGTTATCTTTTAAATTTCTGCATTACAAAAAAGTAATTTTGATAGAAACACTTTTACTTCTCTAGAGATGATGAAATTAGCGAAATACCGGTGGCGTTCAACTTGTTAACCCTTTCGCTCCGACGAGCGTATATATACGTCCTCGAAGAATGACCATTCATATACGAAGAGCGTATATATACGCTCTGGAAAAGTGGGCGCTCGGGTACGAAGAGCGTACATATACGTTCATACCATACATGCTTTTATTTCATACTTTACATGAGATACTTTTGTTAATCGAGTATCTGACAACGTTACATGCCTCAAACTGTTGACTATCATGAAATAAAATATGATCGACAAAACGATATTGTGATTTGTTTTAACAATACACAGTTTCAGTCTTCTCTAGAATATCGTCAGCGACGGATATATACCAGCAATTTATAATAGTAGCGATTAAAAGGTTTAAACAAATTTAAAATTCTAAAATAATTTCGTTAGCATAATGTTTATAATTTACAGGTAAATACTCAATTTCTGCCTTTGTGATAATATGTGGACTTTTAAAGTATTTAATTTTTTAGAGCCATTATTAAAGCATGGGGAAGAGAAAATTTAGGAAAACATTAAAAAAAAAAAAATTATGATTATAGATTTGTATATTTTAGAAAGTAAAATAATAGTACTAAATATAATAAATATCATTGTAAAATTTAGAAAACAAGAAACTACTTCTAATTACTTCGTAGCATTCCGTACCTAACAATAAGTGTCAACTACTCATTGTCGGTAACGCGCTCCGTTCACAGCTATCTCATTTTGTCACAAGCGCTCCATAGCGAAAGGGTTAAATCTCAATTGGAGATTCTTGAGTGATTTCGGAATTTCGAGAAAGCCAGGCTGCCTTGTTTTAGTTAACAACGGAACCAATCTACTATTCAATTCGAAAGATCCCATTGTTAAGTCTGAATTAAAATGGATGCTTATACTACTCTTTCTAGAATGTGCATACTCTCGTTTATGAGCTTAAAATGCCCTTATTATGGTACTTATCTTTATGTTCAATCTCCATTAGTTCCATTTTCAATGGATATTTAATTTGCAATTATCATTGTATGCGCATGTAATTATTCTTTTTCCTTTTCCACTTTTGTATTTATATTATTTTTAACATTGCTTTTAATAGAGCTAACATAAACGAATTTACATGAATATTCATCAGTACCGTGCAAGAAGGATAACAAAATTCATATTCAGATTATTCTAGAATAAGTGGTAAATATTTTAAGGGTAGTTTTAATATATTAAGACAATAAACAAGGTTTTGATAAACAGACACACATTTCACTGCCATTAACTGGGTCTCTTGTCTAACACGTTGAACCCTACTGATATTTCTGTCGTTTTGTCGTTTCAACTGAAGTGATACCCTATAAAGAATAGAGCTACCAAGCAAGTCAAGATGACTGGTTCTCAATTTTTTTCAAAAAGTTCCCAAAGTTTATAAATGAGTCATAGAGCAGATATCTTAGTTTTCCACCTCTTGATTACTATCTTCCCAAAGTAGTTATTTACAACATTACAATGTTGATTTAACATATTGAAATATAATAGGTTTAACGGTGGTAGTTGTAGTGTTAAAATCTTTTATTTTACAACTGAAAAGTCATACGAAGTATCATCGAATTCAATAGCGCCGGTCAGCAGTAACCCCCATGACAATCAACGTGTTAACTGATTTCAATCTGCTGGAGTTTGACTTTGGGTATTATTTAAAACATATAATGCACAGGACTGTTAAAAATAATGTCTACAAAATTTTAGATTACCAATTATTTATAGTATTTTTCATTGTATAGCTATACTTAAATGTAAATTATGTTGAAATTTTGCATACAATTACAAGTATATTAATATGTAGGTTACTTTGAAAAGTGTAAAGAGCCAGTGGGTTTTCTTAGATGAATTTTTTTCCAGTTCTCATCGAAAATCCTTGCTCATTACCCTGATGAGGAAATGCTTCGAGAGGAAAATTTAGATCACACCAGGAGAAATTCCCTCGCGTACGTGACAACAGTAAATCAGAATGAGGAGACCGTGCAGGACACGGGTCTTCACGAGGCTACCTATTGTTTCCTTTTAAATGAGATAGTCTCGTGGTATACTGAACAACGGATGTACCACTTTCCATCTGTGAAGCACGTTGAGGAAACTTTTAGACATTATACTTTCGAGATGGGAAAAGGGAAGTCGATGTTGCGACGAAATGAGTGCCGCTAACATTATATTGATCACTACCTTTAGCTTTTTACATTTCATCTTTCATGATTTTTATTTTTACTTCTGTAGGATTTCTTAATAACACGTTTAATGTTTATTATAAAAATTACAAATAACAGTATGAAAAAGAAGATAAAATAGATTATAAGTAAAAATAAGACGAAAGATTATAATGTATCGTGTATTCTCTAAACCGTATTTAGTGACACTGGATTTGTCCAGGCAGGATTCTAATACAAAAAATATAACACACAGTGTATCCACGGAGGATTCCTATCGCAGAGTGCCTCGATGCACCGAGTGCCTCGTTGGCATCTCGAAAAACAAAGTGCGATCGGCGCCCACATTCATACATCTTATATAAAATAAATCTTCACACTTCTAACGATATTTCGATAAAATAATGAATATGTAAAACAAAACTTTCAATAAGATCATTGTTGCGTTGTATCCCGTACGGTTTACAACGTTTTATTTTGGGAGAATTGTTGTGCGGTCGGAGTTTTTACTAACGTAGGAATGACGTTGTTGCGAGGTACAGACTTTCAGCGATTCAATACAAAATTTTGAATTTAATTTGTCTGATTTTGGTAACCGAGACTGGCCTTTTAAGTGTTTTACAACAGTGTGGTGGGAGCTTCGGATGACCCCGACTTCTCGTGTGTAAGGTTCCAAAAGGTCAATCGCTTTTCTTTGGGACCAAAGGTCTTCAAAACACATTTTGAGGGAAAATCGTTGAAGGAGTCGGAGATAGCTAACAATTCCCGTTTAGACCCTGACTCAAGTTTAACCCTTTGTCGTGCCATTTCTTTTATGATTAATTGTGCAATGACTCTAAATTAATTACTAAAATAACAATCTAGCCCCTAATTTCGAATATTGTAAATGACTTAATGTTATATTTAGGATAATAATCAGGACCCACTGATATTTGTAATCAAATAATTTTTAGAGCACTTCAAAATTGACTATTCCATTTATTGCATCACGAGTAGCACTCGTTATTGTACGGGAAGGGGTTAAGAATATTTGAATATGAAATCTTAAAGCATTAGGTCGGTATACAACAATTGTACAGGGAGTAAACAAATTATTGAGTCACGGATTTCAGAAGTTATTTGCATCCTTGGATAGATGGAGATTTGTAAAAAAACAAAATTCGCGAAAGGATTGCAAACTGTATAACTTACTTCATTTTGTATTTTATGTACCATAAAAGAAGTGTGTGATGAGTACTTAAGGTTCATATGTTAGATGACACCTATGTTTTTGGTATCTTCCTTAATAATGTAATATTAATGTAATATATAACATTGTCGGATATTTATTACAAATACACGTTGTTATATGTATATACAATTAGAAACGTGATATCGTGAAATATAGAAAATACACTACTCACTTACGCACGTATAAACGCGTTATTAATATGCACAATATAAACACATTATTAATTGGGGGGATTTATAATATTCCCACAACATATTCTTTATGTTTGTAACCTGAGCAAAAGTTGCAACATGTATCGTGAAAGTTGCCATCCCTCCCTTTCACAGTACTTATAAAGTCACCACCAAAACTCAGAGGTCAAGATCTGTTTCATATTTTACAAAAAGGGTGTCATAAATACGAGGTATGTATTTTCTTATAATGAATACATAGTGCTTAAAATAAAATCTCTTAACCATATCTTGCGAATGTAAATTTACGTACGGTAGTAATTTATGGTTATGGATAGAACTGTTTCAAAAATAAGTTGAAGAATACAATCTCAAAAGAGAAAAACAGTTGGACACATGTATTTGAGGATATTAAAAATCTGCACAAGAGAATATATTCGTATCTGGAGATTGAAGTGAAAAATTGGATTAACATTAAAAATACCAAGGAAGCTAAAATGACTGATTCCAAATGATTTGTAATAAGTTTTTTAATTTATGAAGGGATAATATAATACAACTTCCAAGTAGTAGACTTTCCAAGTCTATCTTACAAAACATTAATAACTGAATTCATCATCTCTTTCACCTCTTGAATTCCTATTTCTTTAAAAATCACTTTCACTCTCTTGCTAGAACTAGTTTGAAACCAACTGTTGCGTGTAAAATTGATCCTGTGTTACGAAGAGCGTGTCAACCTTCCTACTATGTCAATCTTCATAAATCGATGCGATGTTTGACTAAATGTTTGGTTAACTGAATCCTTGATTTGAATACCAGCAGTCTTCATCAATAATCTCCTGATATTATTGATTGTCCTTTACACAATGCAGCGGCCAAGTAAGAGACGCTTTTCAACATTGCAATGTTCCTAAAGTCATATTGCACCTACTAATAATAATACTGGGAACAAGTGCTTCAAAATTTTTTGCTTTTTAGAAGCACCAATACTATTTGATTCTACAACTACATTAATTTTCCGATGGATAGTTCGATAATTAAGGCGATCAGCAAGAATTTTGGTAAATGTTTCTTATCAAAGTGAATAAATGGATAAGTTGTGCCAAATAAAATAAAAATTATTTGATGAACATGCCAGAAAGGAAAATAAAAGTAAAATAGTAGAGACTCTGCTAATACTAGCATATTTTCCCACTAAAATCTGTAGCCTATCTCTCTTCAGGTAATTTAGTTCTTTCCGCACTCTTATTTGCAAATATTCCCTGAGGACCAATTTCTTTTGGCACCCCTATGTTTCATGAAACTTCATTTTCGTTACATGCATATTTCAGTTCCACCGAAAGATCGCGTAACTTTCAAAATTTTGAAATCCCATGTCATCCGGCTTCCTTAAAAGTGCGATCTCATGCCTACGATTTCTTTTTTGACGAGGCAAAAGTGTAAGTTTTATCAGTACAAAGACTTAAAATTAATTCCAGAAAACAAAAGTTTTCACTGATTTCTGATATTTCGTATAACTAAACCTTATATTAATAGAATAGTAATAATGAGACCGTTTTGCGACCGGCTGATATTTTCAATTTAATAGTTTTTGAAAGACTTTAAAAATTCCCTCTTCCATTTTCCACGCCACGAGTGTCATACGTTGTTATAGGCTAAGGGGTTAAAGTTCTAATGAATTGAGATTTCAAGAAATTGACGGAGTTTCGTCTTACCTTTATATTTTTGAATTACCCAATAATTACAAATAAATCTTAATAACGTGTTATATTATACAATATATTTTTATAATAAGTATAAGCTGTTTAAGTTCCTACTTCTACTTATCGTCAAACACACTTTCTAGCATTCACCGATTCTTCACCACCCTTAACGAATATCAAGAGCCCAATTTTATGGAATTCTTCAAGGACAATGAACGAGGACAATTTTTCCAAAACAGCCATTGTAAGATAGTTTAAGAAAGTTGGGGGAGATGATTATGTAAATGAAGGTTTCTGCGAAATTTTTTCCATGTAATACGTATATCACAAATTTCATGGTTCATAACTACTTAAAACTCAGATTAAAATGACCGTCGAAATTGAAACAAAAGATGCAAAACGAAGAAACAGAAAAAAATGAGTCTTCTCTACGAAACCCTTCAAAACTTATATCTCCCATTGACAATTGCTAAAAGAAGTTCAAACCTTCAGTATTCCAGCGCCTAACTATACTCTGTGTTAAAAAAAATATATGGATAAGTGTTAAGAATTACTATTATATTTTTGTTTAATCTTACAGAACAATATTTTAGAAAAATTAATATTACAAGTTTCCATAGCAATGCAAAGAGGGCGGTACGAGTTATTCAGTACCATCCAATTAGATATCTCAAGTTGTTGAAAGAATAATAATAATATTGTCATAATTAAAACTCATTTATTTACAACGTGGGCGGACGATTTCATTAGGAGAAATTGTACTTTCGATATCTGAGAGGATTTCAAGTGAGGAAACGGACATTGCGAAGCTAAATTTAAATTCGTACGACGGTACGATAAATCCGTAACACGAACCCTCGAACATACGTCTATCTGAGAATTGGATAAAAAGTGTGGTGAAGATAACATCGACAGTGACGAATATATGCGTAGAAACAGCATAAAGAGGAGACGTCGAAGATTACTCTACGAGAAACATGAATATTTTTTGAATATGTTGTATAATGGTATACAGTTACAAATATATCGCGGAATATTAATGATTGACTCGTATACTTCAGTTAACCCTTTCGGGACGGTATTCAAAAAATTGTTTAAAAAAC
The DNA here is from genome assembly GCA_910591515.1 of Cerceris rybyensis. Classification (NCBI taxonomy): domain Eukaryota; kingdom Metazoa; phylum Arthropoda; class Insecta; order Hymenoptera; family Crabronidae; genus Cerceris; species Cerceris rybyensis. Next base: position 15,828,558 of record OU342795.1, read on the forward strand.
AGTTTGTATAATAATTTTAATGTGTGGTATATGTTAAGATAAAAATCATAAATAAAATAATTTAAAAAAATAGGGGGACAGCTGGGGAGACTGGTAAACCATTGTACCATCCGTACTTTTTGTTGGTACATATTTGTACCAACAGTCCTATAAAACCATACAATTCAGCAAATTATGAATTTGTTTTATTGTAGACTTCAAAAGATATATACAATTTATGATACAGTATGATAAAGCCTAAAACAATTTTTGCATAAAGGTATATCGCATTGCTTTTATACATAAAGATAACTGTTCAGATATTTTTAAACTTATGTGGTACCTATGTGTACCAACCGTACCGAAAGGGTTAAGGTAGTTCTAGGCACTTATCATTTTTCGATCAGATTTCCTTAAAATTTCGAAAATATATTCTTCATGATATTTTATAATTATATAACCGGAATCTCAACGAGTTCGTCCACACGGTTTATGAATAAATCGTGTTTAAAAATAACATATTTAACATGGGCCTAATGGAAAAACATTTTTGCTGAGTCCGTAAAATCATTTTTATTTTTCTAATGGAAAAACGAGTCGATGGATTCTAATAAAAAATTAGCAATGTATTATTTTATGCTTTTGGAATATTATTGAATTTTTTCATAATTTTTTACTTCATAGTTATAGCACATATTATTAATTTGAGGAAAATTTATGTTCCATTCAATTTTCTGAACATTACATAACAGAATATATTCTATTCGTTTTATAATGTATCATAACGTTATATTTTACATTCCACGAAGAGCATGAGTGTTATTTACATATTACAGATTATTTCTGGTTTTATTAATTTAAGATATTATGAAATACATATATAGCAATTGGCATGCGTGTAATCTTATGCATGTCATGTTATAATGTTTCATTATATATACATTATATAGAATGTTTTGTTACCGGTGAAGAATTTGGGAAGTGTTGTACTGTCCAAGCTCTACTAGGCTTAAGTATACTTATGCGCATTTCAGCATGTTTTCATTTTTGCTTACTAAAATTTCCTAAATCGTGTTCTTAAATTCTTACCGGACGGATGTTCAATAATCCATGCGGCAGTACGTGAGAAATTAAAAAAGCACGTTTAAATATATACCTTAAGTATATTTATATATAGAAAGTTTTTTAAAGCAGTTGGACGTTGTTATCAAAAGTTAGCCTTGGAGTTGTCTACTGTTTCAAGTAATGCAGATTTTATACAGTACAGTAAAACCTGTCTTTGTGCGGTCCTTTTTTATGTGATTTTATTTTTGTGCGATTTTTTTTCGCGTTATATGAATTCCAACGGTGCAAAGTTTTCTATCAGTGTGCACATGTACACAACAAAGCGCTGTTCGGCTCCAGACGCTATGTTCATTTGTTATCAGCAGAATACGCATCACAAGGAGATGCGCGTTTTGGACTACACCGAGCAGCAGTAAACTATGTGCATTTTGAAAATTTCTCCATGTGTGAAATGAGAAATTATTTTTTTTAATGTTTCCATGTGTAATTTAATTAATACTTTTGTTTGAAAGCAAATTCTCAGTATTTCATAAATCTTTGACATATTTTCTAAGGGCGACTTTTTTATGCGGTCCCTATCAACCGCATAAAAATTTTTTTTCTAATATGTTGTAAAAAATTATTTGTTATAAGTGTTTACGAAATTTCTGAATATTTCTTTTTTTTGCGGTTTCTTTTATGCAGTCTCTACCGCACAAAAACAGGTTTTACTATATATTTACTTACTTATATACCAAGTAAAAATATTATTACGAAGAAGGGAAACTGTCTTCGGTTATTCAATCGATTAGAAAACGTATTCTACGAGACATCGATAATCGAGAGGTGAATGTTGTATCAAGGACAACAGATTAAACAAGATAACTGATAATGAGAGTCTGGAAGTGACTGCGGCGCGGAGAAGCAGCTCGAATCCCTAGCCTACTTGACTATTGTATAATTTAGGCCCTTTGTAAATAAATTATGTCGTGTGGCGATACTTCCCAGCGCAACAATATATTAGAGTGATGTAAACAGAAGCCCTTTTTCCTCTCTTCAAATATAACTTATCTCTATGTTATAGCTTCTATGTTATAGCTTCTATGTTATAGTAAGCAAATTTAAACGATTTTACGGTTACGAACATACTTGGAATAATCATAGCGTTCCTCGAAATGAGGAATAAGGCCTGAGGCCTTTACATTGTATTTTCCACCCTTTGGTAACAATTCATTAGCGTACATTACGGCGTTCAGATATTACCATAGATATTACCTGATTTAACCATAGAAAAACGAAAACTTTTTGCAACGTGTGAATTATAAGTATAATGTTTTAAATGATCAATGGGTTGAAATTTCCTTGAATCATAGATCTTTATTGTACCCATGCGAATTCAAGATGAGAGAAATACAGAAAACATTTACCGAATACGATGAAAAATCATACTACATGTAGTTAAGAATTTACATAAGAGTACATCTTTTTCTAAATCGTTGGACAAACTGTATTTCAGAATGGTTTAACTTGATTCCGAAGTTCTGTTCTTGTTGGGGACTCAACTAATTAGTATAATTTATCATTGTTTGCCATAGTTGTACACTCAGGAACAAATGGACACGTAGCACCATCCAGAGCTATATTCTGGAATATATTACACGGTCGTAGATCTAAATTAACAATGATACATTGCCAGTAATGAAATGACAATATACGATATTGAAGAAACCACTGACTTTTTCCCCTTAATCATTAAAATATCACTGTTATCCTGTTTCTCCTTTGAAACATAACAAGTTTAATAAAAAAAAGAAAGATAAGAAACTGTTTTTACTAAATTCTTGTAGAAAGTTTCTATATGAAAAAAAAATGTTAAAGTTATTGCATACGCTCCATCTTGTATGATAAAATTCTTCTTCATCCATTACAAGTTGAAAATATAATTAATACAATAAGGCATGGACGAAATGGCCGTCACAATCAAATCCGAAATGTATGTAAGCTTTAATATTCAATGAAATTCTAATATATTTTTTTATACTTGTTGATTACTGCATGATATTTAAGATTTAGAAGGAAGTGGTTCCGTTTGAAATATTTAAGCTGCTTTCTCTCTATAATTAAGTTGATTAATCCTTACCTTCGCATAGTGAAGACACGTTCAATGCACTTACAACTTACAATTAGAATTACTTATTGTTTGGCAACTAAGTTATTGTTACTTACTAACTAATTACAGTTAACTTGCTTCTTTTGTGTCTTTTCGGCTGCGACTGAAATGATCAAATTACATAGGACCGACTCTTTTAAACTTCTAAACACAGCACTGAGGATATGATACACATAACTAATAAAAATTTCACGGCATTAACCCCTTGCCGTGTCATTTCTTTCGTGACTGAATGCGCGATAATTCTGAATTAATTGCTGAAACAACAATTCATCTCTAATACAGCATACGGCTTAACGCATTATTGAATATCATAGAATTAATTTTATTTCATCGTGACCTATTGATATTTGTAATTAAATAATTTTTAGAATACTTCAAAATTGACTATTCCCTTTATCGCGTCACGAGTGTCACTCGTTATTGTACAGCAAGGAGTTACTTAATACGATTTTGATTTCGGATCCAACAATCGGGAGTCGAAATTTGTATGCACGTAACTCCATGTACAGCACAGAAGGCATCTATTATATTTTATATCTATGAGAATTTTTCAGAAAATTAAATAATATATCCATTGATCAGGTATGTCAAAAAATAAGGATACCAATATTAATTTGATTGTTACCAACACAGCATGTCTAGACACAATATCAAAAATGTCAATATTTTTCTTCTGATTTGGCATCAACTTTCTATTCGACTCTTCAGCTAGTTAGAAATGCACATGTCAACAAAATGCATAAAAAAATATAACCAAAATAAATTTTCCTTTTACCAAGTCAGTCTTGCGAACTCTAATTTAACGATCAAAGTGTCTACAACCGTCTAACCGCAAAAAATATGATTGAAATAGTACACAAAGCCTAGGAAAAAATGCAACGAGGCAGAATGCACTCGGTCGATTTGTTAAGCCTTCTATGAATTATATATTCCCTTGCACGATGTAATATCGTTGAACTATCATTTGATCACACAGAAAGTAATAAAACAGTGAATTTAATTCCCCTTGTATGGAAGAGGAGAGTGACGAACTACATATGTCACAAAAATACTGACGTGTGACGAAATTCCTTTGTGTTAATAAATCAATTATTTTTCGTTATTAATTCCTTTTTGCTATAATAGTTATTTAGTTGATTTTACAGGTTTCTGCAGCAATTACGTCGTCATATTTTCGCACAGATACCATTATATTAGAGTAGGTGTCTGTGTCGTATTTCACTACACGGATGAACGTAAATGTGACATTTTTAACGGCAACAGGCAGCAGTTTTTGCCAATTCGACCCACTTGCGCGAGCGCTTTCAATTAGCAGGGGTATTAATTATTAATTACTGCGGTTTGTTGTGACTGATTCTTCGTGGCGTTAAGCTTTGCGTGCCGTTTCTTGGTGTAGGGACGAGTAGCCTATGTAGGGGCGAATGTCTAAATATAAAGCTGCAATTTGATAGATGGTATAAGAGTATTCGACAATCGAAGGTTTAATTGCATCAATAGGAATTAATTACAAGCTACGTTGGATGGATATGTTGTGATTTCCTCGTGTGACATCAATATCAATGTAATAGAATGCACTTGAAATTGCAACGAGGCAATGATAATTCAATAAATGTACGGATCATTGTTATCGTTATAGAATCGATGCAGTTGTATCGTATTTACTATTGTAACACGTTGTTCGACTCTTTGAATAGTGTTACAACAGGTGTAATTTGACGCTGTTATAGATTTTCCTACAATTTACTATAGCAATTAGTGTTTTAGTACTGTTATGGTATTTTGAATTCACCTCTTACTTGGTACTCACAAAAAGCATAGTAGACTGAAATTAAAATTTTTGTATAATATACAAAATTAAGATAAGTTACTAATTAACCAGTTAGCTGTGTTTGACGACTATACTCGTCATGCGTAAAAGCTACCACTGGTTATATAAATTGTAATTTTGACGAAAACTAAAATATATTCGTAAAATTCAAGATGTTTGGAACATTTTAAGGCCATGACGAAATAAACCGAATAACTAAAGGGTACAAATAATTTGAAATATATTTATGCTCGTCTCTCGATTTTCATGACCCGAAATTCAAAAGAATTTTCGCCACAGTTAATAGGTTATTGCTTGTAAAATTAATATATATGATTCTTCAATTAGATATTGCTGTTTAAATATTATTTTTGTTTATTAAATAAGTAGTTTGCAACAAAGAATGGTATTAAGTTAAATCAAATTTAATAACAAAAAAGGAATCACAAATATAGAATTTTTAATAATGAATATACAATCTATTTTCACGATTTAATCGCATTAGTGAGAAATAAACTCATTGTTTGTAAAAAGAAAGCTTTAACTTCGAATTTTTCATCGTAAGTAAACATTTTCTTCGATAAAGAAAATAATGTAACTAAATTCCAGTTCAGTTATTTGGAAAATAAACTGTTTTCGAACAATGACTTTTAATAATTGGAACTATTTCAAGTAATAATGTAGAATGTGAAAGAATAGGTTTCGAGAAACGAAGAGATAACACGATTGCAACAGGGCATCGGAGTATAAATGTTACAGTAAATGCGCCACGTAAATGGATAGTATAATCAAAAGTTTACATTTATGGAATGGGAATTCCATGCTGCGATGGAAAGAAAACGACTTTACCCTGAAAATTACATAAAAAATATCAATATTTCAAAATAACATAACAAATGGTGAAACAATTTATCTACAAATATATTGTTGCTCAAGTTATACGTGTAATAAAATGACAAGGCAAATAGCAAGTTAATTTGAAATCACCTTTGAATGATTATTCAAACAACAATTACCTAATTTTAATAATACCTGATTTCAACGCGCACTTTCTCAACGATAATAGAAGATTTCCAGTTTCACAAAGTATAAGAAGTAACCCGAGTCGAAATATTGAACTTACTTTCATGGTATTTACTCCTATTTGAACCTAATATGATACTTTTCAATATTAAAACTTCTAATTTAAACCTGTAACTTCCCGAGTCGAAATATTGAACCTTTCGATTCCTAAATATTTGGTAGTAAAAAGTTCAAATGAGGTTCAATATTTCGACTTGGGACTGGATAGGATGTAAATCCTCAACGGAGGTTGAAATTGACGTCGTATGTTGCGCCTTAAGATGGCAGAAAGGCAAATTTGTGCCGCTTTTAGGAGCTAAATAGGATCTTATTTTACATTGAATTTAGGCCTATTTTTGTACTTTTAATTCCTAAATGTTGGGTAGTAAAAGGTTCAAATGAGGTTCAATATTGCGCCTCGGGAAATGAAAGATACGTAAGAATTGTTTCCTGACTCGTGTTTAAAAATATTGATATCGATTATCAACAATATTTTTATATTTATTTGCATTTATTATCTTGAATAATACCATTAAAAGTCACCATTTTACATTATATTGTAGTGATTTATGTCACATTCAAAATAAGCATCTCACGTATGTAGAATTTGAGCGATTCAATAAAGAAGCGGAAATGAATCAATCAGATGCAAGCATATGGTTTTCCTCTATGTCAACGTAAAAGCTATTGTATCGTGTTTCCTATGAGCTTTAGGATTCTGCAGTTTCAAAGTACAACCTAATCCAACATTAGGACGTTACCGTGTATTGATGAAAGACACACACAGAAAATACGTTTGATGCCATTGTATGCGATTTCTGTATGCAATGTTAATTACGTAATTCCATTCTGCAGTAACGGTTGTCATAAGGATCGTATATCTCACAATCAGTCGACAAATGAATAGGAGGGACGAATGAAACTTTTCAGTACAGTCGGCCCTCGAATTTCGCGCATAAATGGTCCCTGAAAATGTATGCTATTAGTGATCGTGCGAGAGACTTCCGATCCGCGCTTCCGAAAAGTTCCTGCGTTGATATCGGGAACTATTTTGTCTTACGATGCGTAGGGCGTCGGACCAACAGACGCCGATGACGAATTGGTCAGTCTCGCAAAAGATATCATCACGCGAAGCCTGGCGACTTTTATACTAAATATATTTTATTACAGTGTGTTCTAATTCATTTCTGACCTCGATCCACCTGAACCTTCTAACATATGCGAATGTTGAATGTTCAAAAGAGAGACACAGGAAAAATATTAAAAATAGTATGTTAACTCGTTGACCGTCATGGGGGTCAACGGTAAACGGCGCTATTGAATTCAATGAAATTTCATGTTTCGTTTGTTGCAATAATTATGATTTTTCTAACATATTGAATATCTGAATATTAGTGTTAAGAAGATGAAGGTCTGCTAAATATCTATCTATTAGCGTCTTTAAAATTTCTGCTTTATACAAATGTGATTTTAAGAGAACAAGTTTCACTGCAGTAGAAACTACGAAAGCAACAAAATACCGGTGTCATTCAACGTGTTAATATAGATTCTTTGTGAACTTGGGATTCTCCAATATCTAGTAGGCAGTACTAGAACGGATATTATTGTGAGGATGGGAGGCGACGTGGATCGGAACCACAATAATCAAAACAATCCGTTCGTTGCAAAACGATATATTACGGTAGAATAAAAAGTGAGATACATGACGCGTGCATAGCGATGAACGCACAATCTGCATAAAAACAATAGATGGGGGTCGCCACGCGAAAAGCAGAAAAAGGTGCGATCGGCAGATCGCGCCACCGGCCGTGACAACGCATCGCCAATGTAGTCGATTTCCAACAATTATAATGTTAAAAAATCATAGACAATGTTGTGAATGAGTGCGAGCTACAACACTCCGAAGCAGTAAACTGCAATGGAAGCAAACATTTTTTGAAAAAGCGACAAAAATCTTTAAAAAAATTTAATTATTACAAACGTGCGAAATAGCGAATTGTGCGAAAGTCTAGGGCCGCCTGTATTCCAAAGTGATAGCCTGAGTCGAAATATTGAACCTCATTTGAACCTTTTACAACCCAGCATTTAGGAATTGGAAGTACAAAAATAGCTCTAAATTCAATGTAAAATAAGATCCTATTTAGTGCCTAAAAGTGGCAAAAATTTTCCTTTATGCCATCTTAAGGTGTAAAATAGGACGTCAATTTCAACCTCCGTTGAGGATTTATATCCTATCCAGTTATTAATGTTATTATTATTATTTATATATATACACATAGTTTTTAAAAATAAATTAGTCAAAATCACTAAAAAATCATGGATTTTTACTCGTTTTCAATTATAAGTGTACCACTATTCGAATTAATGTTGTGACAGGAAAGTAAAATTGTCAAACCTACTCAACATCGTCGGGGATCTGACTCCAGATAAGCGAGAATATTACCGACTCGCGTTCGAAATTCCCTCGCAGGGAAATGGCGCCGTTAATTGTAATAGATAAAGGGCCAGCAGAGGGCGAACATCTTTCGCGTTCGATCGACGATCGAGCATGCGACACTCTGCCCCGCGAGCCGAATTGTAAGGATCGAGAGGGACTCTGTCCACACGAGCCGAAGTAAAAGGATCGGGCAAGATCCAGAGGGACTCTGTCCCCGTTAGCCGCATTGGAAGGATCAGGCAAGATCCAAAGGGGCTTCTGTCCCATAAGCCAACGAGAGTAGAACGTGATTGTATTAAGAACATATTTTGTGATAAGAAATTATTACGGCTGCGGCTCTCATACATTCGTCAATATTATTGTCAAACTAGTGTTAAGGAACAAATATTGTCAAGTAAGTGGGAACTATTTATCTGAAGTAAATAATTTTGTCTCATATATTCGACATTCCATTTCTTGTATTTCACCTTTGGGTCATCCGACCTACCCTCCCCTAGGAGGGCCTCACCTACCGCTGGCTCAACTAGCCTTATTTTGTTAAATAAAACTTGTGTTGGTTCATAAAACCAACTGGCGCCCAACATTTATCAATTCATATAATTTTCCAATAAATTTGCCCAAAATTTCGTCAGAGCCCCGGCAGCAATTGACCCAGGCCGCGCCGGGTGGCACCTTTCGATTCTGATAATCTTAAATTGTTAAATAAATAAATAAATAATTGTTAAAAAATTCTTAAATAATCAAGAAAGGTGGTTGTCTCAATGTAATAACTATAATTACAAACAAATAAAAGTTCATTATAATGTAATTGTACTAAAATGTACACCAGAGCATTACAAACAATCTCTTCTGTAATACAGTATTTAGAAAATGGCCAAAATAAAATCGGAAAAATCCATTGTTTTGTAAAACTTTCTCACTGTAGATGTAGGCTGAGGATATGTAACTGTATGCATCAGCACTATTCTATTATACAAGAATTTAATTGTGATCATGTTTTTGTTGCGAATGGTAATCATGACTCATTTAATACTTCTAAATTTTTTATTAATTGTCATGAAACTAACCAGTTTAACACTAGAACTACCGGCGTCAAATTAACATATTTTAATAAATTAAATAAGTACTTTAAAAAAGGGAGAATCAAGCGGTGGAAAATTTGATCGATTGGATGATTTACGATTATTGATATAGACGTAGAATATTTATTCTATGACTCTTATATAAACTTGGAGAATTTTTTGAAAAAATTGTGTACCAGTCATTTTGACTGGTTTGGTAGTTCTAGTGTTAAGGCTATTCCTGTAGATGCCGTCATTATGAATTGTATATATATGAATTTTGACTGTCAAATGTATGTTTCATTACCTATTAATAAAAAAGAGCTGGAACAAATAAAAAATGACTGTTTTTGAAGTATCTGTCCACTAGTTACATTTATGTATGTATACCAGTGGCGGATTAAGGCTAAAGCGGGCCCTAGGCAACATTGTAATTCCGGGCCCATTTTTCAGTCATGACACATACTTTGCGTTTGGCAGTTTGGTTTTTAAAAAAACGGGCCCTAGGCACGTGCCTAGGTTGCCTAGGCCTTAGTCCGCCCTTGATGTATACCTTCCTTATTAATTAATTATTTAAAAAAATTAAAGTTCTTTATGCGATATTAAATATACCTATATTGAATACAAAAATTATTATTTAACCTAGGAAGAGTCCGATTCAGGGGATAAAGGTTTTGCTGATAGCTAAATAGGAGTATCATTTTACTGAGAAGGAGTTACAGGTTTAGATTAGGAGTTTTAGTATTGAAAAGTATCATATTAGGTTCAAATAGGAGTAAATACCATGAGAATAGGTTCAATATTTCGACATGAGAGCTGACCACTAGATTTGTGGACAGGAAATCTGTTACGTCTCAATATATTAAATAACGACTTTGAAAATAGAGGATTTAACTGGCAAAGAAGATGATTAATTAACACTAGAACTACCAGAGTTAAATCTATTATATTTCAATAAATTAAATAAGTTGTTTGGAAAAAGAGGAATCAAGAGATTTAAGCGATGATCGATTCGGTAATATGTCTTTTACAATTCCGATGTAGAGTATCTGCTCTATGGCACTCCTATGAACTTTAAGAATTGTTGAAAAAATGAAAACCGGTCATTTTGACTTGCTTGGTAATTCTAGTGTTAAGTAATTTGTACATTATAAGATACATACGAAATATCTGCTATGTATAAATTTGGAAGGTGTTTCTCAAAATGTAGGAATCCGTCAATTTGACAGCTTCCATGAACCTAGTGTTGAACAACTTGCAACGTTTAAACAAATAGATGCAATTATTTACTTATATAGGTAAATATGAAACTATTTATTTCATATTCAAGATTTCATCATTCAGATAGCACGTTAAATATACAATAGTACAAAAAAAGAAGAGAGAAGTTAGCAATGAGGAAGAAGATTCTTCAAGGAAATTAAGAGATTATAAAGAAAGCGAGAGACACATCGCTGTACCCAGTGGGGTGTTTTACAATTTGGCGACAGATGTTATAACGTGATTTGGTTTATAGTGATTGCTGCTTTTAGCCCCTCAGGGAGTTGTATCTTTAAATCTTCGCGTGCGTACGGACATTTCGCAGGTATTCTCAAAGCCACAGAAGGGCAAACGATCCACCCCGTAATCCCCGGAGATGTTAAAACGACAGATTGCGCGGTCGCTATTAAAAATTATTTCCACGCGTCCTACGATAAGAGAGTGCCTGAAGAAAAAAAATGGGTAAAAATTACGTGCCAACTTAACAAAAGCTATGCTCTTGAAGTTATTATTACTGACATTTATTTGCATACCATTCCTCTTGAATCACGTCCTTTTAAGATAGGATTTAATATTCACTGACAAGCTACAAAATTTTACTTTTGTTTTATTACATTATTATTCATTTTGTTTCAGATTGTCAAATTGTAATTTTATTTTATTATATCAGGAAGGCCACATTGAATATAGCAAATTATCACAAAGACGAAGATAAAGTGCAAGCTATCCGTGAAAAAAGTCGAGGGGAATTGTATTTTCTCGTTGCAGACTGTTAGAAAAACGTAGAGATAAATCGACCATTAAATTAGGTGTAATTAGTTGCAGTGAACTTAAATAACGATACAATTTCAACCAGTATATTAGATATATGATATTATAGAAATAGATAATAGACAAATGATTCGACACGAACCATTTAATTACGTGGACGAAAAGAGTTGTTTATAATTAAATATTTTATTCATTTATTAAATATCATTATTTTAAAAATCAGAGCTTAATGCCTTTATTCATGAATACTAAATGAAGAAATCTTACTAATTTTAATCTACAGTAATATACTATTATCGAAATTAGACCTCAGATTTTCATTTGAAACAATGAACTCCATTTTCAATTTTCTCTGACACTGTTCAAAATAACATTAGCTGCACAATTGAAATCAGTTGTATTTTACAGTGATATTAAGATAGTTCTGTATCTAGATATGTACCAGAGATAATGAATAACAATACATGACACGTTTTACACGCGATGGGCACACTGAATAGTAAGTTTCGCTTCTCGAATTTCATTCCATGGAATGCTCGGTTTCAGTAACCGATATTTAGATATTCGAAACGCACTTTAATTTCGCCAATTGTTCAAGTATTCGAGTTGCCTAGATACTCACGCAATTGATCAGAATTACCTTTATTTTCGGGGGAATTTGACAATGCTTTTAACGTACGATTTGAAAATGAAAGAAGAATAATGAAACAAAATTGAAAGAATACCTATTTTATTGATTAATCAATTAATGATGACTTCTAAAGAGTAATGTTTACCTACTTCTAAAATTATAAATTGAATTTCATATATATTAAATTTGATATACTCAATTTTAATTAGAAATTATTTATAAAATACATCGGCGATGGAAAAAAGGGTCACCTTGATTCCGCCGGAAGTAATGGAGATCTGAAAATGTATTATGATGTTTTTAATTAAAAATCATTCTTAGATGTGCTCTTACAGACGAATGTATTTCTGTATTCGAAATTCAAATAGAAAGTGAGATATTTTCTTTTTCAATTTCTCTGTTACTGAACGCAGTACATATATTCTATATGGAAATATAAACTCCATATACATATGTCCATATTGAAATACGTTGTAGTAGGCTACAGAGTGAACTTTTGCCCTTTATTGACAAATGGAATAATTTTCCCTATCTTTTTATTTTCTATTTTACTTGTTAATATTATTAAAAATTATTTTGCAAAATATATTCTTATTTCTTCATTAAATAACGTTGGACATCTTACAGCAACTAAATGAACTTCCTTGGGTTAATTTCGTACGTAATTAATACCGGTTAGTGCCTGATCTAGAAATCCTACGATTTATCCAAATCCCCTCGAGGTAATGAAATGATTAGCTTGAAGCTTCCTGCAAATTGATATCCTAGGAGAAACTACGTCATCTATTATTCTTCATTTCGTTAAACATTCAACGTCAAATCGTGTCATTTGGATATTTTTCCCAAATAATTCATCATGGAGATACAACTTCAATTACCCTGACATAACACTGATTATATTATCATAACGGATTTAGATGGAACTATTGTGAATCAACCTTTTTAAGATCTCCGCGCCTCCGTCAAAGATAATTCTAATAATCTACTGACGCATATTAATCCTCAATATCATTCGTTTTAACATCCAGTTACTCTCTTTGATGTTAAACTCCTCTTTGTGCCAAGTTTAATAAGATCTCGCGTCTCATTTCTATGGTTCTCTCATTTTTTGCTTACAACCTATGAACCTATGATAGAAAGGATTAACAGGACTTTGAATTCAAATGAAGTGAATCAATTACTTGGGTACGAACAATCTTTATTTAACGTACAAAATTAAAATGTACGCGTCTTGATAGTCTCTATAAGCAGCCCCTTTTAATAATATTTTATAATTATTCTTGTTACACTACGAATTAAAGGATCATGAAATATTCGTTCACAAAATATTAAATGCGTAGTATATGAAAAATATTGTTACGCCTCGCGGAGGGTCTTTCGAGCTTCGGCATTTTTCCTAATAAAAATTACTCGTACTACACCAATTCGAACGTCCGATGTCTTCGAATGCAAAGTAGCGACTTCCTGTCAACAACATTTCCGGTCGCTAACGCAAAGTGACCGGCCGATCGATGAAACGATTCGATACTCGAATTCAGCGGGATCGAGGGCACAGCTTCGTTCGGTACATCAACTTTATATCAGCATAACAATAGTATATTTATTTCTAACATTCACTTTTGGGTTTAACAAGGAATTCACTTTTCTGTAATTTAATAGTACATAATTCCTGGTATTACTTTCACATTTGAAGTTTTGCTTGATTTTATTTTTTGAATACTAAATTCTAAGGCTGCGAATTATTCAAGCACAGAACTAAATATCAGAGCTATCATACAGAGATGTATCTTTTCAAATAGGAACTCTGACATTCTTTAGAAAGTTACTTTTAAATAATTCATAGAAGATCTTACATTTGGTTCGCTGCATAAAACGATGATGATAGTCGACATGGCCGGTCAAGAGATTTAGTAAATAAATTGCAAATTCTGACAAAAAAAGACAAGTAAAGCATGTTAAGATATACGTAAAAAGTGAAAACGGTAAAAAGTATACTGGTGTTAATTACCACAATTTTATTTCAACGTTGTTTATGAAGAGAAGCATCAGGAGAAATTATACGAACAGTTTAGAGGATTAGATTTTATGAACAATTGTATATATATATATATATATATATATTTCTCTTGGGTAAATTTTTTTGAATAAAGTAACAAAAGAGTAATTTTTTAAATCATAATTGTCGTGATTGTAATGTTGTACTTTTCAGAGGCAACTTGAGAATTTGAATAGAACAATACAAATTGAATAGATACATCGAAAAAGAAGTAAAACTTGGTGCCAAATATTGATTCATTACAATTTTTGGAAATTTCCATGCTCTCGTTTATACATTGCATTCATTTGTAGGTTTTACTCAAATTAAAATTTACTTCCTATCTATTACTTTCTCATGAATAGCGTTACCATCCAATTAATATTTTTTTTCATAAAGGACTTTTTCTCTTCATTAACAGAATGTATAAAGTATTTATCAAACTGTATGTAATCAACAAATGGACTGATGTGAATGTCGATGTTTCAAAACTTTTTTTAAAACTGATATGATAATCTCAATAACTTCTAAAAGTAATCAAACTAGTGCAGAACAAATTTTGTAAAAATTTTGCGAAATTCTGTAAACCGTAAAATTTTTGTGAGATTATCATCAAAATTATTAAATATAACATTTACTTTCATTAACGATAATATCACTTTATGTGCATTATTTTTTTTTAATTATTTCTATCACCTCAATTATTCTACACAAATGCTGTGTAATAATAATAATATAAACACGAAAACAAACAGTAAGAAAAAAAGATAGCTAATGGAATAACAAAACTGAAAATGAGAACTTTTCAATTGTATTAATCTATTATAACATGTGAAACATAAATGTTTTAATAGAGTATAATTACTCGAACGGCCTTGCAAAATAAAAAAAAGCATATCCACCTAAAATAATAATACAACAAAAAAAATTAATCGTGGAGTGTGTAAACTTAAAAAATATATATAATTTCTGCCCACGATCCTATTAGCTGGGTAAAGTTTGTTTAAGATCCTTTAATGATGTACAAACACCCCTTGTTTAGAACGATGGTCGATAGCGTCGCGGTGGAGGACATTTTTTGCAGTTTTTCAAAGTAGCTTAATATTGTATTCCTAATTTTTCGGCAACTTATTGATTGCCAGTATTACTGACTCTATATAGTATTTCACTCTGCTTGTCAGGCTTTTATATTTGCTATCAATCATATTGTTAGATTTTGATACTTAAAAGTTATTTACATTACGAAGAGGGAGAATATATTTGTCGTCACAATTATAAGCATTACGTTCATATGGAAAAATGTTATATCGAAAGTTTCGTTCTTAAAATTCCCAAACCTAGTGTCTGGAATTATACATTTTGCATAGTCGTTTATTTCAGATGGCTAGGTTTGGTGATACCAAAAAAGAAATGTCGGAAATTAGGGATCCCTAGCCATCTTTCAATTATCAGACTATACGTATGAACCAATCTGAATCGCACAAGTTATTAACACTAGACGTCAAATCTACGGATTCCTTCTTTTTAAAAACGGCCTTCAAATTTACAAAAACGAGGTACAGTAGATACTCCACGTGTATCTTAAAATATACAAATCACTTAACTAATCATCACCTTTGGCGATTGATCCCTCTTTTTTCAAAGTAATTATTTATTATATTCATTTTATAATTCTAAATTACTCAATGAAATACAATTCATGTAATTTTTGAAAAAGACGAAATGCAATAGTTCTTATTAAAGAAATTGTTGCAGTTGTTTTAATTTTTTTTTAAAGATGTTAAAATACTTATACAGTAAATCTGTTAGTGCAAATGTTATTAACGTTAATGGACTGTTGATTTATTTTAATATTTAATTACTTTTTAAATACGAATACCTTCGATGTGAACGCTGTGAGATAAACTTAATTACAGATATTTTATGTATATACACATAAAAATCGATAAGACATAGTAATTACGTGAGTTCTCGCCACAGTTATGATAAATTTCTACATCGTGAAAAATCTCGCAGTCATTCAACAAAGAGAGAATACAATAAATCATCATTAACTTTAAGTGACGTTGAAAGACCAACGTACCATAGGTGAACGAAATTGTATCAGAATTAATCACATCTCTGTTTACAAGAGATTTTATAATTCCACTTGAAGAACTGAACAGCGACTTCAGATTTTGAAGAAACCGAAAAATAAACAAAACATCATCTTATAGTTTATCGGAATAATGTCTTCTTTCCTTGAATCTTTTTCATTTCTAATAATATAGGAGGAAATCAATTAAATGAATTCACAATAAAGCACTCTATACGACTCATTATTCTGTATCAATTATCTGCATACAACCATTATATTATTGCTTCATCAATCGTTTTGTTTTTTATGATCTATACGGGTTCTGTTTAAATTACTGGAATGGCTATCATACACGGTAGGAAAATTTTATATTAAATAGCAAAGTAATATCTTTTCAAATTAAATTCTATAAAATGTCATTTTCTTGATGAAAAGTTGTTTGAGAGGCATCGGATTAAGGGACGTCCAACCTACGCGGAAAAAAGGCGATAAACATGTTACGTTCTTAAGTGAACGCATTGGATCCCATGATGTCACATTAAATCATGTTTCATAATGAAGGCACCTCGTTATTATCCTAGTAAACTTAACCTTTAAAGCATTACCTTATTATTCACATTATTTTCCTGCACTTTAAAACAGAAACGTGTGATGCAGTTACTGACATGATCAGAAATGGTGCAAATGAATATCGAAGTCCATAGAAAAGGTTAAAGCAATTGACGAAGGGAGAAGAAAAGTTACACGTGAGAGTGGGATATAAATAAACTCAGTTTGTATTAGAAAAGGAAATTCATGGTGATCTGAATCCATTAATGTCTAGAAATTCTTTATACAGGCAAAAAGTTTTGGTCTTTACTATTACAGTCATGACAAATAAGGAATAATGCATAACAGGCGGAAAGAGCCTCAGAAACATTCGTATAAGACCTTATTATAATCAAAATAACATCAATACTTTACGTTTACTGTTTTCGTCATTATTATTATATTTTAAAAGAATCGTGATCATTTCTTTCATAGAACATAAAAGTTAGAAAGAGAGACATGGAAAGGTAATAGTAACAATTAAATACATACATATAATAATTAAATTACATATATGCAAGAAACGAAGATAATTCGGCAACTACTAAATTGTCGTAAGAATAACAGTGAAACAAATGCTAATATTATCATTGAGCAAAAATGTTGGTAAGGCAAACATGACGTAGACACGGTAAAAAAAGAATGTCAAATATCTTATTAAGGATCAACTTAATCTCGTAGGGGCACGCATAAAAACTATGTAGAAAGAAATAACCGGCAAATGTTCTTCAAATTCTAAACTTGCACTTGCACGTTCGTTTAATTTAAAAGAGCTTAACCGTTTATCTTGATACTTCAACCAGCCATCAGAAAAGCGAAGAAAAAGTGAAGTAACTCTGCAAACGTATCAATCTCTGAATCTCTTTTCATGAGGAACAACTTGTTGGAAAAAGTTATGACTTATCACTTCACGACGTATTTCCAGCTTTCTTTCCGTTAGCGTGCAGTTTTACTTATCGATTTTCGACGATCTTCTACGTACTCTCGACAAATTTTAAATTGTATGTAGAATTTCGTGAAATTGTGTTTTTTTTGTCTGCTTTTCATAAAAAAATACCAATCCATTATGGCATATTTTGGATCGTGAATATTATCGTAAGTATCAGCGATCGAATCTGATAATGCTGGTTCTGTAGTAAAGAAGCACATTTTTTGCAAAAATTTACGCAGACCTCCTGTCTCCGTCTTTGGAGATCACCGTAAAAACTGATCATTCTAGAATAACATTGGCGTTGATCAAAAGCCAAGACTCCAAGGAAGATGTACATAAAATCCCATCATGGTTGGCCAAAGAACCACCAACACATTTAATTTCAAAGTCAGAGAAGTTGGATTTCTGGAAGGCCTCGACGTGATGGTCAAGGAGGCCAGGGGAGTGGTGCAGATCAAAGTTCGAAAATTTGTTTCTCGGCTTCTGGGAGCCGCAAGGGAATGATTTTTGTCTCGTTTAAATCGCGAAAGTGCTTAGTTTAACTCGTTGAAGCACGAAAATTCAAAGAATAAAATGACCAAAGTTACACAGGCATTTTTTTTAAATTTTAATTGAACAAAGTTGGTGCATATTTATTCGCAACGTTATATAATAATATAAATTTTCGAGGTGGGACTAGAAATGTTCCACCATGCATTTTCTTGTATGAAAGAGGTGGGATACTTTTCACCCCACTGTGCCCCAAAGAGTTAATACGCTTCTATGCAATAATTCCCATCTTCATTTGTTTAAACATGGGAGACATTTCTTTCTGTTTTGGGGAACCTCGTACAAAAATTAATTGTTGCAGGATCATTTTACTAGCGTAGTTTGAAAGCCGGAAGGCTAAGGAAGACAAGGAAAGAAGTCTCATCACGATCGGTCGTGTAGAAATCGAGATATTTAGTTTTAAAGCCGACGGTGTCCTATTTTTGAGTGATTCCACGGTTAGGTGTAAGGGCGGCCAGAGGAACGGTGCGGGCACCACCTTGAATTTCCCTTGGCTTCTGGGGATCGGAAAGGGGATGATTTTTGTCTCCATTAAATAGCGAGAGTACGTAGTTTAACATGCTTCTACGCAATAGTTCCCATCTTCATTTTTTTAAACATGGGAGACGTTTCGTTCCATCTCAGGTCCCTCGTACAAAAACCAATCGTTGCAGAGTGCTTTTATTGGCGCAGTTTGAAAGCCAGAAGTTTAAGGAAGACGAGGAAATAAGTCTCAACACGATCGGCCGAGAAAGAAGCGAGATATTTAATTTTAAAGCCGTCGAAGTCCAATTTTTGAGTGACTCCACGGTTAGGTGTCAAGGCGGCCAGTGGAACGGTGCAGGAGTCAATTGTAATTTCCGTCCCTCGGCTTTTGAGGGTCGGAGGGGGATGATTTTTATCTCATTTGAATCGCGAAAGTGCGTAGTTTATTAATTTAAATTATTTGATATTCATTTAACGTCAATTTGATACTAAAATTTTATACAATGTGAAAGTAACAAATTGATTTTCGTTCGGTGAATAAATCTCTGAAATTTCTAGACTGTGATAAGTCTATGCAACACTTGTACTCTACATTAATTTATACATGTGCCAATGTTGTTATTGGACATACCCCAGAATTATTATGGAACAGATTAGTCATCTGTTTTGACATGAAGGTGTTTAAATAAAGGTTTTTATAAAGTTATGAATGTCGTATAAAGGTAAGTCAAAAAAAATTTCATGAATTCTATCTTTAACGTCGACTACACGTTCGGAACTATTCAAATGAATACCTTGCAGTTCAACGTATTTATTTAACAAAGGGAACATTATAGTTGCAGATTGCTTCACAATTCTCGCTACATTATAGTTCCTTGGGGTAAAAGATATTTTAATGCGATCATTAATTTTTCAGAGCTCAAAGCTGTCAGCAATTGCAGACTTGCGTCTTTTCATTTTCAAAGGAAACTCGATTACACTGGTATGAAAATTCATCTGCGTGATGGTAACAAGATTAAGGCGACGACGTCAAGACGATTCACTTTTTAGATGAGAAGCCGTGAACGGATAAAACGGTCTTTACGATTACCAAAGAGACTTTCGTGGATTTCTTAATTCTGCGGTAAAAGTACAGTAATAACAGAATTATATTTCTTCCTTTACGTAAATTGAATTAATGTCAATAAAATGTTTGAATAAAATTGTCAGAGATAAGAATATTTCAGCCGGATGATTAATCCACTGTAGTCTAATGTTTTTGATACCTTTCAAAATCAATTAGATGATAACATATTAGTGAATGTGAACAATAATATTCTAAATAGCGTATTTAGCTTCATTCACAAGTATTTTATTGCAAAGTGTTCGAGTTTCAACTTCCTAATGAAATATGTGTCAGTAGTGAATGTTATCTTATTTTAACTCCTTAGTCTACAACAGCGTCAAGAATATTTTGCACGCCAGAGCCGTCCTTCGAGAAACACCGCCTCCTTCACTCAAACATACAGCCGAGATGTCACTGATTCACAACCACTCTGTAGGCGTCACGCTCGTGCCTATAGGCACTGACGTTGTGACGTATTTGGGGCGACATTCGTAGTTAATCGCTCGCGCTGGAATGACGTGCCTCGCGCGTCAGTTGCGGAGATCAGAACGACGTGCGTGGCACGTCGACTCAGAATATTTGTTGACAATATCAGCCAGTATGTCTCAATATTAACAGCTATCAACAGCTGTTTTATAATTGTAGCTCAATATTACATTCAGTTATACGAAATATCAGAAATCAGTGAAAACTTGTGATTTCAAGCATTAAACGTGAGTCGTTGCACGCACTCTCAAAAAAGAAATCGTATGTAAGACCCCACGCCAGCAAGGCGCCGAGCTAGACGTTCTCACGCCTGGATTTAGTCAAAGGGACAATTCCTCCAGCGAGGGAGGAAGACGACTGTGACCGCTACGGGGCCTCTTCGAGGAAAGGAGGTCCTTCAAGGACCCAGCATTGGCGAAATAGAAATAGCAAGGCAGTCGATAGACAGTCATTAAAGAATCGACATAGAGTCGATATATGTACAGGGTGTTTCAAAAATATTTGTCATGGCTTTTAGGGGTTGTTCTACACCTCTGGATCGATGGAGATTTGCCAAAAAAACTTGCCGCAAAATTGTGGAAAGGGTAGCAAATGTTTTTTATTGGCTCATCGTATTCGTCTTGTTACGTAGGCAAAATGTCTGAGAGGACCAGAAACGAACCGTCAGAAACGTTACCTACGTAACAAGACGAATACGATGAGCCAATAAAAAAAATTTGCTACCCTTTCCCGAATTTTGCGGCAAGTTTTTTTTGCAAATTTCCATCGATCCAAAGGTGTAGAACAACCCCTGAAAGCCATGACAAATATTTTTGAAACACCCTGTATGTATAGTCGTTAGAGAGTCGACGTCTTGCACGCGTCGAGGAAAGACTTAATTAGACTTTTGCGAGAGTGATATTGTGAACTGAATTATTAATATTTGTATTATTGAGGAAAAACGAAACAATTGTATATATTATGTTGTATTTATCACAAAATATTTATATACGCCCATATTATATCAATACATTATTATATAAAAAAAAGAGAAATCGATGTGTCTTACACGTAGGTCAAAGGTTTAAAGAAATTTTAGGAGAGACAAAAATAGAACTTACAGAATTGACCGATAAATGACAGATTTTAGGAAGAAACCTAAGGAATATATGAGAAAGCGTTGCAACTAGCCATTGTATTGACATTAAATTTTTTATCCTCTCTCTTTCGTACAAAGAAAGTTGGTGGGAGAATTTATAATAATAATATACGGTTACATTGCGTTGTATAAGCATCGCAAATTCGAAAATATCGACAAACGGTTCTCGAGGGACTGACAGTCAACGAAAGCTGATTCGATCGGGGTATAATATAAACACGTCTTCAATCTAGTTCAACGACTTACTAACTCGTATTGATAGTTCAGCACAAACAGTGAAATCGTCTTTAAAGCGATGATCCTTCAATATTATTCAGATTTCAGAATTACATTCTACTACATCATTCATATAACTTAATTTTGAGACAATATTCTCGATAATATCAACTTTATTTAGTATTCAATTCTGCTGTATATAAAAAGTAACATTTTTTATTAGAATCGAATGAATACTTTTTTGAATTAACGATTAAGATGATGCGTTGATCAAGATCCTCAAGTTAACACTTTGAACGTACTCGGTACTTTTACTAAAGTAAAATTTTTTCTATCAAATTCACATCTTTAAAAAATAGAGACATTAAAGACGCAGATAGATAGATATTCTTCAGGACTTTATCTTTTTAACGCCGATATTTAAATATTTATTATATCCGAAAATTTATAAATATTGCAATTTTAAAGTTACATGAAATTTCATTGAATTCAACGGCGCCGGTCACCGATGACCCGTATGGCAGTCAGTCTTAGAAAACTCAATTTTTTATTCAGCCTTAAAATTCGTAAATCCCAACTGGTAGGTGTAGCCAGATTTCTTTGACTTTAATAAATCTTCCAAGTATGCCAGTTCTCACAAATGTGTAGATGTACCATTCAACATGAAATAAGAAGTCACTTGGTTCGGTTAGGGGGTCACAGATGAGAACGACGAATAACAATCGAAAAGAAAACATTTCTTTCGTTGTTCCCGTGACAATGTAACGAGTTTGAGACTTTTTTCCGCCAGCCTCGTATTACAATCGAAAATTACGTCGGAACGAGGGATGTCTCTATCCATCGAGCGGATGGGAGGAAACTACTTGCCAAGTGACTTCTTACTTCTGTTGAATAGTATATTTGTGGGTTAATTAAACTGCACACTTAATTTAGCATATTTCGTCACTTTATACTAAGTGCACGATAGAATTGTTCGGGCTAATAGAACTAAAGAAGTTAGACCTGCGAATTCTGAAAAGGGACTTAGTCAGTGATAGTCTTGGGTACTGCAAGTAATGAAAGCAGTTATCCAACAAACCATGAGTCCTAAGGTCAAGCGTCTGTCTAAGAACAGTTCCTCGCATCGTTTAACTGATTATTACAGTAAAGTTCTGAGCTTTGATGCGTGTTACCATGGTTCCATATTCCACATTAAAGCAGGTTCGATATAACTTTCTTAATGTTCTAAGTTCTAGTCTTGAAATATTTATCAGGTAAGTAGTCAATAATATCCAATAAAGCTAATTTTGATGCTGTTCGCTTATTAAACATCTCTTTCTAGTCGTGTATTGAATGAAGTATATCTTGCTGTATGCTTCTATGTAGCAAGCGACGTAGAAGAATGAAAGATTCTCTAGGGAACGGTAGCTTTCTTTGTCATCTACTATTGTCATAATGTGCAGTGTACAAAACAAACGATCATGGACGTATATTTGTAGCATCGAAAACTTTAAAACTTACCGAGCATCATTATGCCGTTGCTCTTGCAATAAATTAATATCTCAAGAGCTAATTGTACATGATTGAGTTTGATTGATTTTTTTTAATCGTTATTCTAAGTTCCACAAGATATATATGTATGTTGGTTGAGTTGCTGGAGAGTTCTGTGTTATTCCTTGTTTTACGATTGAGTTCTTCAATAAATTCAGTAATTCGTTGATCGATGAATTGTTGCAATTAATTTGTGTGCGGTAGTGAAGATGGACATTGATGATTGGTAGAAGGTAACTGAAGGTGGAAAGAGATTTGGAGAGAATTCAAATTCTGATTGTTGGTAAAGTGGGAAATAGGAAATTCTATATACCGGGAGGACAATGGCGAAGTTTCGGACCAAGGAAGCTGGTTTCTATTATTAAGTTATGGACAAAGTGAAGTTGAAATTCCAAGTTGCAGATCTTCTGTGATGGGACGATATCTGGTATTGTTAACACATTGCGTATGGGTAACGAGATATCTCGTATTTGGCACACCGACTACTGGAGATTTCTTGCTACTTTACTAATGCAACGTAGCTTTGAATATTCTTATGACAAATACTTAGCGAAATAAATATATATCGAATTTCCAAAAGAGTATAAAATACGCGGATATATAAACTATATCAAATCTATGGAGCGCTTAAAAATTTGCGGGCACATTGAAACAGTAGAGTGCCGTACGCAATGTGTTTAGTACCATAAGTTAAAAAAAAACATTTGTGTGATTATGAAAGTGATGCAAACAAGATTTGAAAAATTGAGCTTCTCATTTAATTCATGGTGCTTTGTTATATAATACAAAATAGTAGATATGTTTTGAACTAATAAAGAATTCAACCGTTTAATGGGACGGATTCAATCAGCAATTTAAGTAGAACATGTAAATATGTATAAATCCAAATAAAAAAGATCATAAATAACTATCAAACTAATTTTATATTTAACATCATCAAAAATAAGACAATAAGTCTTCAAAAAGAATGGATATGGAACATGGATGATGTTAAAATGAAAATGGAGATGAAAGTTACGATAAATCCATTGGGGGAGCGATATCGCATTCAATGGGATCAAAAATTTATCCATTTACTTTTAAAAGCCTTGATTCAGTGAATGCATAAGAGGGATAATAACGAAAACTGTACAAAATGATGTAGTATTAAAGGACAATATAAATACTTGCTATCTATGTACGAAATAGGCACATCTAATCAATTACATGTATTTACATCGCTGTCTAGTTTTTTTACAAAATCTTGAATTTTCGTCGTTTCAGTTAAATTGATACTAATTACTAATTTGTAATCAGAAACTATATATCTAATCGTAAGCTTTGAATATTATTTTTTTAACGGGCAACTGGTACTAACGAAAAATATGTGTAAACTTTTTAAGTTTGGCCCGACCATCATTTTTTAATATTCGAAATTTGTAGTACTAAATACATGTATCCTTAAGCACTCTCTTAACACGTTATGCAAGCATCGAATTTACAATCCGCGATGTTTGTATAGGCATAAATTTACATGTTCGCATCTCTCCTGCCAATCTCATAAAATGCTCAGCTATGTATGTACATACATACATATGTAATAGCAAAACTTTGTAGGTGCTCGAGGATGTTGCCAGATATTTTAAATATGAAAAGAGGTGTTTTGAAAACTACGTTATAATATATTTCTCACTTTCAAGTTATTACATTTTTTATGTGCTCATTTAATGAAAACATTCAATACTTATATACATATATATATGTATATACTTTCTGCATTTCAATCAAATATTTTTCATTTCCTTCCAAATAAACGTTATATATGACATGACTGGCAGATAAAAAGAATGTTTTAATTACTCCCTTTGTCGAGAATTTGTTGTTATATTGAACCATGGTATTATTCCTTGGTTTGTTCTTGTGCACATTCATATATGAGGTATTCAATGACAATTCTTAATGAAACTTTGGGGGTCCATTAATTGAATAAAACATAGTCGACGTATTTCTCTCCTCGGCTGCTGAATCTCATCGCAAAGGGGTGAAACTATTTTCCTGTAATTCAGAATCGTTAATTTCAAAACTAACGTATATGAAAGGTTTTTTAAAGAGAAAATTTTATGATATTGTACATAAAAAACGATAATGTTCAAATGTATCGTAAAAAAATTAATGATTTGAATGTAGTTCAACTCATTGAACTAAATTAATTACAGCAAATAGAGTTATTGCTTTTTTGTTCATAAGGTTGTTAACACTAGATCTACGGCAGTCGTCAAATTCACGGGGTTCTATTTTTTTTTAAAATTCTTTTCAAATTGATAAGGAAGTAGTACAGTAAATATATTAACTATTTTTGATAATACACAAATTATTTAAATGATCATATGTTTTATCACTTGATCCATCTTTCTGTAAGGTACTTATTTAATATATGTATGTAAACCTACTCGGTTTAATAACTTAGACCGTAGATTTAGTATTAAAATATTTGTAATAAATAAAGAGCATAGTGTAACATTTTATAGAGAGGTTTTAAGAGACACCTCTAATAACTGTATTTTAAAATTCAGGAAGAGCATTTTGGAAGTCCATTCACGACGGCCTTAATGAGACTTTTTCCTTCGTTCAGAGAAGATAGGAGGACAGAATCTTAGAAATGTCGTAATTTTTTTAGAAGAACATGTTTAAACATCATCCATGTAAAAATCATTTGATACGTCGAACACTTATTGAGCTGAGAGTTTCTCAGATTTACTATTACATTCGGCCCTCGACTTTCGCGCATAATTGGTTTCTGAAAATGTGTGCGAATGTTAAATGTTTGAAAGAAGAGATGTAATGTACCGACCCTCCAATCAATTAGTACAGTCCGACAATTTTAACTTGGCTAGCGAGTGGAGAAACCTCTTATTTTTAATCGCTTTAGCAAACTGCGTTTTTTAGATTCCAAAAACGAAATAACGGAGACATGCAGTTGGAAATGAGAGACTCCACTTCCCACCAGCCAAGTTAGAGTTGTCGGACTATACATAAGATAGGTTTAGCGAATATTTTGTAAACAGAAAAATTTTGTCCATACGCAGCTCACTCAACATCCGTCATTCCACAATCACCTCTGACTAACTACCTCAAGTCCAGATCTTCTATTTTTCCATCCAGACCTTTCAACTCCCTAACACCGTCACCGCTCCTTACTCATCTTCGAAATCACCGTTCCAAGTCTGAAATCCTACTTCCTATTTTAACCTTCGGCTTGCATCCACCGGCATCCTACTCCCACTCTTCTTCCAAAACCTTTAAAAACCCTAAGTGTCTTTCCATAATCTCTTAGATTATCTCTACTACAGTTCATTACAAGCTCAGATTCAATTCATTCATAACAAGTTCAACTAATTGAGGAGTCATATTCTAATTCTAAATTCCAATTCTTAAGTAATTCTAACTCAAGACTCTCACAAGTCCGCATTAAATCATTCGTTACTTAATATATAAAAGTCCAAAAGCATAAGTTCTCTTTTTCTGGCGTGTCTTAAGCGCGAATTGCACTATTCGTCGTTACAGAGAGATCCAGGGAAAAAATTAAAAATTGTATGTTAATGTGGTTTTTTTGTGAAATTGAGTTTCTCTAACATCTAGTAGGCAATACTAGAAACGATATTACAATGTTCGAAAATCATAAACAATGTGCCAGTGAGTGCAAGCTACAGTACTACGTGGCAGTGACTGCATGGAAACAAACATTTTCTTAAGAAGCGACAATAATCTTAAAAAAAATTGGATTTTTACAAACATACGAAATAGGGAATTCTGCGAAAGTAGAATGTCCGAAAGTCGAGGAGCGCCTGTATAAGCTAATGTAAAATAGTTGCGTATTCATCATAGGATCAATTTTGCATATATACAGAGGAGTGGTAGCTATCACAACCAAAATATAATTAGGTATAGAGTTCACATAATCCAAGCAAAAGTCCTCGATAATAATAAAACTGCCCCATAACGTACATTGCAAGTGGAAAACTTTAAAAGTAGTCAGACAATGAATGTCATGTGCAGCAAAGTACGGTTAACGTTTGCTACTTATTGTAGTCAGAGGCTGTGCAGCTTCGAACAAAGAAAAGTATGATAATGTACAACATAAAGTACTCTGTATCTATATAAGATAGTCTCTTCGATTTAATGAGGGGAGAATATTTAACTCTGCTATGGATTTTTACTATTTATAGCATCAATCACTTATCGTTTGCGATTTACAAGGGAAGTCCAATACTAGGAGAATATAAAAAATTACAAAATTTTCACAAATGTAATTTATGTGATATGGAATCGGTCCAAAATTACTTCTCAGTGTAGTAAATACATGGACTTGAATAATTGATTACAGATATCCTGAAGAGCTTCACCCATATTTCATGTTTGCAATCTGTGGTCCCTATATGAATAGTATTTAAAAAAGCTGGTGCAGCAATAAACTAGCGATATCGATTAAAATGTAATCGACTCTGTTTAATTTTCTCCGTTAATCACACCGAAAAGAAATGTTCATCTTTTTCGCTTCTGTAATCCACATGCTTCTAACAAATGAATTTTAAATACTTTTTGTTCGAATATTCATCGTTTAATTTCCTTTTCTTTCATCAGCCTTGCTTTGTTCTCGGCACGTTTCTAACTACAATCGATGTCCCTAAATCCTTTCGAGACTCCCGGTACATACATGTAGCATTAAGTACGTTTAAGAATTGAATAAAATACTTTGAACTACGGTTACGTGTTGCACTTCTGAATTAAAAGGAAAACAATCCAAAATTATAAATTAATGAATAAAATATTTACCACGATGAACCGGTTTCGGAGTATAATCTGTGAAGCTTAAACTTTGCGATAAATAATCCCCTTTAAACTTTAAATGTACTGCAATTTGTATCCAAATACTATCGCACGCGAAAATGGCCATTGTATAATAAGCTTTCTTGTTTTGTTATAATATTAGACAGGTTGATTAAGTCGGAGCAATAACGAAGTGGTATCCAATTACCGACGGATTAGCACTCCGTTAGCTCACAATGAGAAAACTTGCCTGTTTACTGAGCCTGCAGTTTAAGAACCACGAGATTGTATTTAGTTAAAGCCCTGTTAATCTGCGATTTACCACGTAAATTCCTAACGAACTTCCAGTCGGCTCTACAACCTTTTTGGGTCCCTTTTCCCTTTGATGTAACAGATATGCTTGTAATTGAAGTAAAATAGAATTTGCGATTTTTGAACAACAGTTGAACTTCCGCGGAAGTGCAACTCTGAAAACTGAATTATCAATTATACAATTGATGTTTAAGATTGCATTGAGTCTTAGCACTTTCTCGATCGGTAGCCTATTATCACGTTGCAGCAAATGACGCCTGTAGCCGTCCGAGTTTTGGCGATATGTAAGCAAATGACGGCTATAGCCGTCCTGCACATTTTAACCCTTTCACAGTGAGGTAAAATTATGAATTCTGGCCCAAAAAGTATCTCGTTTTCTTTATGTTCGAAAACACGTCGACATGCAAACTAAATCACGTCTCTTTCTTCAGTTAGAATAATCTTACAATAGAGAACAAAGAAAGCAAAGAAACTAGTCATAGAATTAGAAATCTGTGGTAACCTAAACGAAATAGACTGTTTTGAAAAAATTGTATCTCACACTATTTTTAATAGAAAAACTGAATGTAAAATACTTTTGTAAGACCCCACGACAGCAAGGCGCCGAGCTGGGCGTTCTCACGCCTGGCTTTCGTCAAGGGGACAATTCCTCCAGCGAGGGAGGAAGACGATTCTTACCCCTACGGGGCCTTTTCGAGGAAAAGGAGGTCCTCGAAGGACCCAGCAATAGAAGAGGAGAAGTGGCAGACGATAGATAGTTGTTGTAGACTCGACACATAGAGTCGATAGACAGTCGTCATAGAATCGTTAAAGAATCGACACAGAGTCGATATACCTATAGCCGTTAGAGAGTCAATGTCTTGGACTCGTCGAGAGAACACTCTTAGCAGAGTGTCGTCGCGAAGACGCATTATTAATATTTGTATAATTGCCGCAAAACCAAATAATTATATATACATATATTATATACTGTATTTATCAAAGAATATTTATAAACGCCTATAATATATCATTATATTATTATATAAAAAAAAAAGAGAAATCGTTGTGGTGTCTTACACTTTAGTCAGGCAACCAATATATCTGTTGTGGAGTTGTTTTGTCTAAATTGGGCCACACGACCGGGTGCGCTTCTATTGCCGAATCGTCCCTCTTGGTGGCCTTTACAAAAATTGACGTACATACGATACATACACATGTAGAATTGAACTATACCAATGCAGAAGTTAAAAATATCAGTTACAGCGCTGTAGAACCGATACGGGGCTAATATATTCTTGGTTTCGAATTACAAACAACCGAAGCCGAAACTAATCCACGAATCAAAAAATAACAGTTATAGAATCGATACGAAACTTATATAATATCGGTATATCTATAATAGTTATAACATTTTTTCGACTCTCATAACCATATCAGCCGGAACTGTAACACGTTGAGTGCGGAGCCGTTCTTCCTATACCTTCCACTCACGCGGCAGCGCGTAAAATATTCGCTTTCAAAAGAAAGAGAAAAAGGTGCATAAAGTTTGGCAATGCTGTGTTGAATGTTATAGCACAAACACAAGAACATGCGGACGTAAGTTCGCCAGAAAACTTATAAAACAAGCTACTATTAGGTCATTAAGTATGAAACGTCCGATTTGAAACTAAAAGTTTGGTTCAATATATCTCGGGCAAAAAGTAACATAATTAATAAAAATATATCATAATTAATCAAAATAAGTCGTTTCAGATGGCCTCGTTTCCACTAAAGCTTTCAGTTCATCGTCATCCACCTTACTTTCAGGTCGACCGCGTGGTTCATTTTGAAGATCAAAATATGCAAATCGGAATTCTTGAAACCATCGACGTACTGTGCATTCATTAGCCACATCCTTGTCAAATACTTCGTTAACATTTCGACTTGTCTGCGCTGGATTAGTTCCACGAGGGAACTCATACTCGAAAATAGCGCGAATTTTTGTCCTATCCATGGCTTACAATATTTAACCTCCACACGACAATACGATAGATTATTAAAAATAAAACAGTGCACCTGAAAGCCAGATGGCGTACCTTCTCTACGCAAAAAAAAAAACAAAGGACGGATGATGTGAAATATCGCAGAAATCCAACATCAAACTTGATGCTCTAGGTAATCGGACATTTCATACTTAATGACCTAATACTTACTGTAATATGTGCAAATCTCAACAACATCTTTGCTTCAAATATTTTAACAACCTTTACTAAATTTCAACATAAAATTTTTAATTGTATTTAATAATTTAACCCTTGACAATGCCGATCTCACGCACCGGTATCAACCGAACGAAAAATTCGTTGTCAGTCCCTAGGGACTGAGGCCGTCTGAACGGAAAGTTCAGTATCAGTCCTGTTGCCAATGCACATATATATTTAATTCAATAAAATAATAAATATACGTTAAGTTCATAAAAAATATTCCATTATAAAACAGTACTATTCAGTTGCAACTTTAAACATATAATTTAACCCTTTGCGGTCGTATTAAATTTGGACATGGGTATCGTACTGGTCGGAATTAATTTCCGTCGAAAGAGCAGGGATACATAACATGCAAGATTACGAAGTATAAACAAGATTTAGTAGTTCTTTTGTGAACTTTAGATGTATGTTTACTCAATAAAGTGATCTAATGTCACGTTTTTGTATAAAAATTATATTTTATAGTTTTCCATCGTGTGATATTTTTCGAAGCAATCTCCAACATGCAGGCCTGGTTTTCGATTGCATGTATCGCACAAATAATTGGTTTGTCGCCTTCCGCCCTTAATCTTTCTGTTTGAACATACTGAGCAATCTTTACTTTTTACGTCTTCACAATGCCACAATATGTGCAGTTTTCCATTCAGTCTTTCCTCCTTATCTGAGGTCGATGGTTTCCCTAGTTTTGATTGTGCTCCATCACGATAACCACCAACCAGTTGTTCCACAAATTTTCGGAAATACATAAAATATGTCATAGGCGTCCTGTTCTCTCTTCTAGCTGACGCCTTATATGCAGAGTCTATATTGAAGGAGTCAAAACAAAACTCTTCATCCCTATTTTCAGTTTCACAGAACACTTCTTGCGGTAACTTTCTTTTTGCCATTTTGGAGTATTATTTTGAAATATTTTAACAAGCGAGAATGTCTTATTACTGTTAAACACAATTTATACAATATTCTTTGGAATTCTACATGGTATCGCCGAACGTTGTCGATTTCTTTACGCTCAAAAGGCGACTGACTTGCCACAGCGCAGCGTCTTGCATGGCGAGTGCGGGGTGACAGCTTTTGTTTAGATTGGATTTCCTTATATCCAATTGATAGGAGCACCGAATTGGTCCGTGAAAAGGTTCCTTAGGCATTTAGGTTCGTTTAGAGAAAGTGTAACCTGATAAATGAATGAATACAGTATAGGATTTGTATGGTTCTTTGCTGTGGTGGCTGAGAGAAGACATACGACCGGAACGGTAAAAAAGCTTTGGTGGCTGAGAGAAGACATACGACCGCAAAGGGTTAATAGTTTATATGTTATGATATTTAATTTGTTATATTAGAAGTACGAAATATCTTATTATAAATATGAATGTACGGCATGGAAGCCCGTAACCTAAAATGGAAGTGATATGACTCGAGAAGCGAGCGCGTAGGAGAACGCTCCCGCACTTTGTTTTGTTTTGATACGGGTCGGTCGAGCTCGTCCATTCTGAGTGATGTCAGTCGGGAACGCGATGGCGACCGAGTAAGATCGTGGTCCGGCGCGGTGGCTCTCGCGTTGTCGGGCCCTGGCTGTCCGGGAACTTTCGGGTCCGACTGTTGCGTGGGTCCTTCATCATGTTGAATGGACAATCCGTAACAGTAAACACGCTGGGTTGACCAGGTGTTCTGGGGGCCCGAAAGATAGCGGCGTGTTCATTGCTGATCGAGTTCGGTAATGTTCATGTGTCCGCGCCCCGGTCCCCAGGGTCGACTTAGTTGCGAGATGACCTTGGAGCCTTGCCTCGATCGGTTGCTCGGTCGTGGACGACAATATATTAATGTATATTGTGAGGAGAATAAATAAGGTCGAGTAAGGTGTTGCTCGGCTCAAATGGATACGATGTGTGCAAATTTATTCCGACCCCCCTCCCCCCTTGTTCCCTGGAACCGCCGGTCAGCAAATGATCGGTATGTTCATGTAAGAACTTGTGAGATCATTTGCCAGCCGCTCAAGTGCGGCGGTCGATGTGCCTTGCTGTACTGGGGGAGAGTTCCCAAATATCCATACAGTGGCGCGGTTTGGCACAAGTCCCCTGGGACTGACGCCGCACTCAACGTGTTAGGGAGTGGGTGAGGCGCATTTGAAATTTTCAAAGTGATTGCAATTTTCTTTATGCAATCTCAGCTGAAAGAAACCCTATGGAATGTGTAGGATGTTCAAACAATACCAGTCGGTAAAATGTTAAATCGCATAGTTTACTTTCGTTGATATTACGGCTTCAGAATATGAGTTAAATAAGACATTTTCAAAAGTAGAAGCCATAATTTGCAATCACATTGAGAAGTGGTTATTAATAACGTTGGAAAATATTAATAATTGTATTCAAAATGTACTACTTTGTTTTACTCCAAAAACTGGCAAAACTTTTCTGTCAACCTAAATGTAATAAAATTCCAAAAAAAATAAATTATGACGGGCTCGAAGACTAAACAATCATCAGACTAAACAACGAGTCACCATGTTTTGACCGATGACCGAAAGTGTGTATATGGTCGAGTATAAAAACCCGAGATCATCGATGCGGAACAGCATCTTGCTCCAGTCTCTCGACCGATTCCTTTCGAGCTTTTCAAGAAGTCGACGTCAAGTCTTATTGTATCATTCCATTTCGACGAAAATAAGAGAATATTGTAATATCCTTAGTATTGTAGTGTAGAATAAAGTTTACTTTTTAAAAAGTCTAACTTAGTAAGCCGGCCGGTCACAAAATAAAGGGTCCACTTTGACCGTGGATTTCTCTAGGACCAATGAAATAGCGACAAAAATCTTTAAAAAATTGGATTTTTAAAAATGTGCGAAATAGCGAATTGTGCGAAAGTCGAGAACCCCCTGTAATTGTAAATGCAATGTAGCACAGTTAATTAAGAGTCCATTATGAAGAAACGTTACAAAGTAATGCATTCCATGTCACAGTTTCGAAGATAGTAAAGTTGATGAGTAAAGAAGATAATCAAATTTAGAAGTTGAATAATGACAACTATAATATTACAGATGGCTATGGTAAGCTGGCGCAACAGTCGTCTCATTGTTACGTTTGCTTGATGTAACGATTTTCATAAGTCTAATGCGGTATCTGCGTCCACAACGATAGCCATCTCAAATATCAAGCATCCGATGTATTTCACAAAGCACACTAAGGTATTTCGTCACTAGACTGCGGATGTTTATGCAAATTTCGAGTTTCACAAATGCAGGTGAGACAGGAAAACCTATCTAGGGATTTATTGCACTCAATAAATATTACAACAAATACCATACTTTGGATATTTTAGATATATTTTTATATTATGTCCTTTTTGTATATTTTAGCCGTATTTAATTTGTCATAAATGCATAAAAATCCGCAGTCTGTTCATCACCTACTGCATTTAAATCTCTCAATGCTACTGCATTACTTCGCCTATTTATTCGCCTATTTCCAAATCTGCCGGACCTTTTATACAGTCTTTAAATCTCTTTAATATTTTGTTTCTTTAAAATACGTGGAAAATTAATGCAGGCAACACAGTTTTTCGATAATTATTCATCTACATTATAGAAGGTGTTTCAGGATTTTTCCGCGCAATGATATTAATGTACTTCGCAATTAAAAGCAAGAAAAGCATTTTACATAAACATGAATTCGTCAATTTTTTAGTATGATGGCACGATGGGAATACTAAATTATAAATCATTACGAGACCGACAAATTTTACATGGAAAAAGATTGTTCAAATTGCCGGAAGTTTTGTTTCAATGTTGTTTGTTTGATGTTGAAGACAAATTGAATTAGTCCTCATTTCTGAATTTCTGAATTTCATCTAGATTTTCAATCCTCCGAGTGGGTGCATTAGAAAATCTTTCAATTCCTTATATTAAATATATTATAAATTATAATAATATGTTTACTAACTTCTATTCAGTTCTATTCAGTAGTATAAACAACACTAAAACCTTCCAATTGTGAAAACTTTAAACCCTTTACAACAACGTGTGAAACTCGTGACGCGGTAAATGGAATTGAAAATTTGTATGTCTTTCAAAAACTATTAACCCCTTGACCTACGATTTCTTTTCTGACGGGACGTGCAAAGACTCAAAACTAATTCCTGAAATCAAAAGTTCTCACTGATTTCTGATAGTTTATATAACTGAATGTAATAGTATAACAATAATGAAACCGTTTCGCGACCGCCTGATATTGGCAATTTAATAGTTTTGGAAGAAGTCAAAATTTTCAATTCCATTTTCCTCGCTAGGAGTCCCACACGTATTTAGTTATAGGCTGAGGGATTAAATTAAAAACATCAGTCAGTCACGAAACAATCAAATTATTTTTACACTATTGAGTATTGCATTCAGCTATAAAAAATATGAGAAATCAGTGACAACTTTTAATTTCAGGAATTTATTCTGAGCTATTGCACACGCATGTACAAAAGCAATGGTAGGACAAGCAGTAAAGCACTGTGGAAATAACAAAGCGTTCAAATCTCTCTTTTATTTTGACTGATCAATAAAGAAGCAATTCTGTTCACTACTCGGTACTAAATTTTTGTATCTTTTAGTTCTGTATTCCTACAGGTTCTGTGTGGACTACCCACGCGAAAAGAAGCATGACGAGCTTATTCCTTACAATTTTCTTTTATCTGTGTACTTATATTCTTATTCTTTATTTTATATTTTTTATTATAATAAATTATTTTAAACTAACATAAATCCTACATCTATAACGCGAGCTGGCCAAAATGAAATGTAACCATCAGCTTTCGTTGCAAAACTTTGTGCTTTCTTTCATGTGTTACGATGCGAAACTAGTAAGCACGAGATAAACGGCACAAGTTTTTAAACTTATAGAAACATTTTCATCCAGGAAAAGAGTATCTGATTATGAATTTCAATGAACTTCAAGTAGAATAAGGTGAACTGGTTCCATGCCCTGGTGGTTCCTTAAATTATAGTCATTTTAATTTTTTTTTTCGCAATGTAACAGAAAAATAATAATTAATAATTTGATTATAGATATTGTAGAAGACCTACAAGTAAAAGTAGTCTCTTAACTGACACGAAATAAACTACATGTTCTTTATATCGTACACGATTCCGTGTAATTTCATATCAAAATGAGTCTACGGTGAAATAATACCAGATCATTTTTTATTTCTATATCGGATTCGATCAAAAAAAATCAAGCGAGTCACGTCCATTACTAAAACTAAAAAATATCTAAATATCAATGCGTTAATCTACATTGACTAAGCATTTTTTACTAAACGTAGCGAATATTATGCGCCATTTGAATTTTCAATTTGTTATATAATATTATATTAATATCGCCTTAATATTTTTATCATTCTTCAATGTTATATTGTTAATGTGAATCAATGAAGCATTTGATTCATACGGATAACATAAATTGGAACTGCAATCTTGACATTGCAAGCATATACCTGCATAACTGGAATGACACAAATACTGTTTCCAGATCGACGGAAATTCTGTAAGCATGATGTGAAACATAACATTTGAAGAAATAAGTAAATCGTAGTGACCCTTTTCGTTGAATGGAAGCTTAAGGATTGTCAATAGAATTTCTAAAAGTAAGAAAGACTATCAACTTTCACAAATTAAATAGTTTAAAAATATTTATATTGAATTAAAGCCCAAAGTTGAATTTCTTATACGAAATCGTAGGCTAATAGAATTTTATAGAACAGATATTTGAGAAAAAGCAGATATCGAGTAATACCCTTAAAAGAATAAGTGGGCTTTTAAAAGTACATCAATATAGTACTCCTTCAATGATTTCAAATCAGAATATGTTTCAAAAATTTGGCCAGGAGGCATTTTACTCTCTGGTTATTCTAAAATTCATAATTTAACATTGTAAAATATGAACCTACATGAAAAATAATGAGGTTTGGTACATTTAATTTATTCAATTCAATTATCTTAATTATTTGCCCGATAATTTGTTAAAAAACGTATTGATGAATTGTTAGAAAAATTTATTAATACATTTTTGCTATGAATTTTATAAAACAGTAATATACAATCGATAAATGAAATAAAAGCGAATTATTTCTTACAAACAATAAACTATCATTGTACTAGACTTTTTTAAATTGGGACGTTCTATTTCCTATGGTTTACTATGAAATTTTTCTACCAATATTAAAAATCACTTTTCTCACAGAGCTCAAACCATTATAAGAAGAACCACTTAAGCACTTCTACTTTCAATTATGAAGTAACTCCATTAGATGTAATTTTGAAAAAAGGCTATTCGAATTTTCCAATTTTCAAATGCTCTTCAAGCATCTACTCTTTTAATATTTAATTCACATTTTTCTAACACTTTATCGCGCCAAATCTTCTCTGAGGGTATTACACATCGTTTCAAGAGAGAAGGCTTGAGTTTTGCCATATAAGGGGTCGTTTTTTCCCTCGAGAATGATTTATGAAAGTATGTGCGAATTCTCCCAGGAGCGTTTCCTGTTACTTTAGAATATACACATTTCGTGACGTGCGTTTCGAAATACACGACGCAGATAAAACGCAACAAATCAGTCTGGGTTCAGAGCGTGACACAGATTTTTCCGAAATTCTTGACAGATTACAATGACGTTATCACGATTTTGATAAAGGTACGAGCATACATTTCGATGAGCTCAGAGACTGACATTGAAAAAGTATAATATTTAAATATTTTTAATGGTGAAAAATGGTATTATATTAGTACTATCGTAAGGTTTGGAAATGTAATCACAATATTATACGATGTTGAAGTATTTCGATCAGAGAATAAGAATGTATAAGGCGTAGGAATATTATCTGCCACGAGCTGCTAGGTCTTGCTTGATACCAATGATGGGCAAATTAGATCCAGCAGACGGGATCCACCGCAGATATTAAAATAATAGTGTAGAAATTTTTAATTTCAGTCTTTCAACGTTAAAATTATCCAACCGTTAAAAATAAACGGTTCCCAATTCTTTCTTAAAATTCCCTAACTTGATACACGAAATATTTTACAACTATCTTAGAAAACAAAAATTATTTAATTATTTATCTTTTTACCCTTTCGATTCTTATTTTTCCAAAGTACTTAATTAGTATATCTAAAAGAATTCATTTAAGGAGGTGTTCTTTTGTGTATCCAAAATTATGCATAGGAATTAAAATATTTCTTTGCTTATAGAAAATACAGTTATGAGAATTTAAACGACAGATGAGTATTTATCTTTCTCTTTCAAAATCAGTACATCTCGGTCCAGATAAATTGTGAGGAACTTTTACAAAATGCAGTCACAACTTTATTCATCGCATTAGTCTTAAAGTGTCTCTAAATCAATATTTTTTTGAGTTCTTAGTAAGTTTTATATGTTATATTAGCTGGACAAAAAAAGTTAGAACATTACTGGTTTAGTATTGTTCATCAGTGAACACTTGCAAAAAGCAGTTATATGTGAGTTTAGATTTTGAAAGTCTATTATACGTTTACATTCAAATTACATGATTAACACTAGATTTACGGAGCCAATTTGGCTCATTCAAAATTTGATTACTATATATATATATATTAATTGGTTAATTTTTCTTTTTTTTTTAAATAATAAATCTTTCATTTAAATTGATTTGGAACTATTTTCTTTGCAAAAAACTTCAATTTTCGTGTATGAGTCAAATTGGCTCACTTCAGAAAAATAGGTATATCAACATCCGTAAATCTAGTGTTAATGTGTTGCAGTGTGATTTTAATGATATTGCGAAACAGTGCGTTCCCGATGTTTTCATCAAATTGATTCCAACTATACTCCCACATGTTGCAACGTTGATAATAAGGAAAAGTATGATTCATAGAAGAGTCTCGAGCTGCAGTCGAAGATTAAAGTCTCTGAGGCGAAAGTAAAATATAAAGACTGTAGTTTTTCATATGAGAGTTCGTTCAGAAATGCACGTTTTTGAGGTTGATGCAAGAATATGTGGGTTCCAAATTACATATATCAAATTACATTCCATATGACAAATATAGTGACATATCTATCGAAGATTTCATAGTGCTTTATAGAAATCTATTATGAACGTGAATGCGTCGAGTATTAAGTAATATTAGAATTAAAGTAAAGTATATTCTAAATTTAATGTGGATGGTGCAATGATGGTTTGGTGAACATTTTCGTGAAACCATTTATGAAAGATAATAATAATGCATGGAAGTTATATCTCTTATAAAAGAAATGTGCAAAATTGGAGCCAGGAATGAAGGAATATAAGTAAAGTGTCCGCCATTGTGTTAACCCCTTGTCGTACAATAACGAGTGCTACTCGTAACGCGATAAATGGAATAGTCAATCTTGAAGTGCTCTAAAAGTTATTTAATTACAAATAGCAGTGGGTTGTGATAAAATAAAATTAATTCTACTATTCAATATTACGTTAACTCATTTACTACATTCGAAATTAGGGGTTAGATTGTTATTTCAGTAATTAATTCAGAATCATTGCACATTCAATTACAAAAGGAATGGCACGGCAAGGGGTTAAGTAGTAAATTAGAATGTAGCAAGGGACACTTCAATATTGTATCATTCTGTAAGCTTCTGCGCATTTTTCCATATTTAGATATATTATAATATATTAAATAATTAAAGCAACGTAAAATTGGTGTGACTTTTTGAGCACTAATAAATAGGGTGTATTATCTTTATGTTTTTAAATATACTAACGTCATTGAATAGTTTTATTGGATGCAATTAATTGTCATCCTCGCGAAAAAGAAGAATGCTAGTATGTTATTAATATCTGACATCAAAATTAATTAAAATATTAACATTGTAACATTTCCAAGAATATGGTCGGATTAGTATGCAATAATTATGCGGTTTACATCTGTTCCGTGTAATCTTGATGCAGAATTACAAGAATCTACTTCGCATGAATACCCTTCATACCATTAGTAAATTTCACTAAATTCACATTTTCCGATAATCTTTAAATTATAGGTATAATATATTATAACGAATATTATTTTTTGCAATATTTTTTAACCATTTTGTTATATTTTTAATCCCCTATGGGCCCCTGTGAGTTTGAGGTAATGCAGGACACATCTGAGCTTCTATTTTTCGAAGTCAAATTTTCAACTTTGTCAAACATAATAATTTACCTTATGAACACCATGAAATTCTTTACAATTCAGTATTAAAAATCAGGTTTAATCTATTATTTAAAATAGTAGTTTTATCATTTTCTAATTGTTCTCTCGTGAAATTGATCTTCGTGTACCACAAAAAAAAACGAACTACATAGGGTTAAGAAGATTATTGGAATTTTATTCCTTCCACTACATCCTTACACATACAATAAAGCATTTTTCCTATTATTTCACATATTATTATTAATATATTTCGCAACGTGATTACCATAAATTTAAATAATTTGACAAGAGATGACTTTCCTATTTGTGTGAAAATATTGATTAGAGAAAATGAAGATCGGTGATCACAAATAAAGAGATTTTCGTTCACAGTCGGACCATTTTAAACTTCATTAGAAATGTCGGAAATGACACAATTTTTTTATGTTAGAAATAAACTATCTCTTCGAAAAATTTTGGTAGAAAAAATCGTAAAATTCAATAGTGATCATATTTTCCATGTTGTTCAAAGACAGAAGACAATATGTGCAGGATAGAACAGTGTTATGAATAAAAGACACGTATTGCGTGCAGGCTTTAATAATCGATGGCTTTTCATATTCTGTCAGCTCATGGCAGCCAAAGAGTGGACGTATAAATGGTGCATTGATTTTCATGCACATTCACTTTTGCGTGTAACTAATTTTTCACGGCCCGAATGATAATTTCTTTAAAGTCACATTTACTTCGTTTTTCTAGAGCAGCTTTTCTAGAGCAATGCAAGTGATCCAAGACAGAAAAAAAAAATACGAGACAATTGAACAATGTTTCATAAAATGCTGCACTTAAATTTGAGCAGCATATACATGTTCTACAATGCGGTAACACATTATTAATTGAGTTGGCTACCGAAAAAAAATGTTTTTTTGTTAAAAATCATACAGAACGCACGTGTAATTGGAATTAAATTGAAAATAAAGATACAGCATGGTATTAATGAGAAATTTTAAAATAATAAAAGTTTCACAGAAAATTATAAAAATATAAAAAAAAAAAAATAATTCGAGTTAAAAGTATCAATTTTTCTTTATTACATTTGCCATAATAATTTTAATAGAATTTCTAAATTATTTTAACTGTTGAAATCCATCGTCAACAGTCTAAATACAGTAGTTTGTGGAATGTTTACGTAATTAATTTTTTACTAGAACTTTTTCCCAGACTTTTTAGGTATTTTTCAAGATTTGTATTACAGTACCTTATTTTTCGTGTAAAATCAATTCGAAATATCTCAATTTTCTCTGCTCTTCAACGTAACTTCATTTCAGGATATACTTTTTGAAGAAAAACGAAATCGATGGATTTACTTTGCGCACTGGGTTTAAAATGTACCTACATTTAGCAGCGCCGGTGATCTACGGTGAAGTAGTCAAACATCATATAACCGAAAGAGAATAAAAATGTTGAAAAAAGTATCGCTCGTTCTGCGGAACAAGATAACTGCATTTAAAAATGAATACTCGTATAAATTGAACAAATAATCGTATTTCCGCGTAAGAGAAGAGATTTGATATTTATTTTAACTCCCATGAGTAATTTCATTTGTTTTTCTACTAAACATCATTCTTAATCAACATGTGAACAACAAATACAAAACAAGCAAATATTATGAAGAAATATTAAATATTCATGTGAATTTTATATAGATGTTTT
Organism: Cerceris rybyensis; assembly: GCA_910591515.1. Taxonomy (NCBI): domain Eukaryota; kingdom Metazoa; phylum Arthropoda; class Insecta; order Hymenoptera; family Crabronidae; genus Cerceris; species Cerceris rybyensis. The sequence goes on from OU342795.1 coordinate 15,870,120, forward strand.
ATTGATTACTCGATCCTACTTTATGGCATAAATAATTGAAAGAGATACAGGGTAATGGCTACGGGAGTACGATATCTATACACTTCATTGCAATTGCGTTTTAATTAGCGAACAGGGCTTTTCCTGATTGTTACATAATAATCTGAATTCAACCGCGAAATATTCAATATGGAGTATACTATTAAAGCTACGTTTATTAAAATCTCAATGCCAGTGGTTTGGGACCAATCTGCAAGTGTAAACTCTAATTGTGAGTGAAACAGTAATAGAAAAATGTTGGAATCAAAGTGTATAGCATAAAACCAGGACTCTATCTCTAATTTTTCTTTCTGTTTTTGTGACCGCTTTTCTATGTTGCTATTTTGCGACTATTCCGAACATATTTCTAAAAAATATTCCACCCTCAACATGCACCGTTCTATGAACCTCTCACTTGATTAAAAAGATAGAAACTTTCTGCAAAAACAAGTAAAGGATGAAAATCTCCTAAATTTTTGTTTAAATTTATTATATTAGAGCAATTGAACGTTTGAAAAATTGTAAAATACAAATAATCCTGAAAGGAATTCTGTCGCAAATTAATTACTATTTTTCTGTAATTCGTTAATTTTTTGCGCAGACTTTTATGATAAAGTACCAAGACCGTTGTGAAGAAAAAACTTAAACGTGGTTACATTCGTATGGAGAATTTTACTACGATTCCAGGATGTGAACATGCTTGTATACAATGTTTTCGACATCGTCTGAGATCAACAAGTGTACTAGTTTCCTTTGTCCCTTGTCACGCAACTAACAAGGGAACATATCGAACTCGAACACACCGATTTTGATGAAATTTATGTCAGAGGTAGTCCTCATAAGAATATTAGACACGTATTTTTTTTTATCGGCAACCATCCACTCTGAAGGGGTGAAAACACCCCTCAAAGTTGAGGGCAGAAAACACATTTTTGGGAATATCTCGGTAACCAGCGGTCAAAAAAATTTGAATTTTTTTTCAAATTGTTTGTTTTTCAACTAGGAATTTAACTGTGTAAGAAAAGACGCCTAAAAGTTATTTGTTTAAAAAATATATTAAAAAATTATTGTTTTTTATTAATATCTCCCAGAAAACATTCGCAATAAATTAAATAAATTTATGTACATAGACTATGGTCCAAATTAGCGGATACGTGTTTTTGGATTTTTTCGATTTTTGACGATAAGGGTCATTATTTCGCGATTAACTTTTCTCGCTCCGTGCGGGACTGGCCGGCCGAAATGGACTTTTTTCATAACAAAGCTGATATTATTGCAGACTTGTTTTCCATGTAGTTCTACATCGTAACAATCCGGAAGTATATAAATGAAATCATAAAAATTAGTCTACATAGTCCCCGTTACTGAAAAACTTATTTCGATATGCGTGGTTCAGTTGTGGCTATATAGACGAACGACCTGAAGAATTCGAACATCCTGTGGACTTTTCTTTCATGCAATTAGAAAATATGAAATGTTTCCAGTACAATTGTGTGATCACTAGACTGCGGATTTTCATGCATTTATGACAAATTAAATACGGCTAAAATATACAAAACGAACATAATATAAAAATATATCTAAAATATCCAAAGTACGGTATTTGTTGTAATATTTATTAAGTGCAATAAATCTCTAGATAGGTTTTCCTGTCTCACCTGCATTTGTGAAACTCGAAATTTGAATAAACATCCGCAGTCTAGTGATCACACTTAAATGTTCTTGGCGCAAAGAACATTTATGTTTAACGCACTTCTTCGTACAATACGATTACTGTGAACGCTACAGAATAAAGTTTTTTATTATTTTTTTTATACTTTCTCGATTTTTCCTTTTGTCATATACGTAGAATGTTAGTCCTTACAAGTAGACCAGTTTTGTTTTGAAAGGAGTACATTTTCGTTTGATTGCTCCGTGCGGAACTGCCCAGTCGAAGTGGACTTCCTTCAGGACATAGATGTTCTTATGGCAAAGACCAGAATTTTAATAATCTTGTTAAAACATCAAATAATAACGATTAGCGTCAAAACCCAAAAACTTCAAAAATCACGTATCCACTGATTCAGGTCATAGTTTTTGTACATGTTATACGATAGCAGAATAACACTTATCAGGAAAAATTAACGAAAAAATTCAAATTTAATTATATCATTTAAACAAATCGTGTATTAAAAAATTGAATTTTTTCGTTAATTTTATCTTATCAGATATCAGTCTTATTCCGCTATCGAATAGTATGTACGTTAACTATGATCTAAATCAGTGGATACGTGAGATTGGAATTTTTTGGTTTTTAACACTAGCTGTTCTTATTTTATGTTTAACATTCTTTCACATAAATTATTAGAATACTATTCTTGGCAATCAAATTAGCTTTGTTATGAAAAAAGTCTATTTCGGCCGGCCAGTCCCGCACGGAGCGAGAAAAGTTAAATGCGAAATAATGACCCTTATCGTCAAAAATCGAAAAAATCCAAAAACACGTATCCGCTAATTTGGACCATAGTCTATGTACATAAATTTAATTAATTTATTGCGAATGTTTTCTGGGAGATATTAACAAAAAACAATAATTTTTTAATATATTTTTTAAACAAATAACTTTTAGGCGTCTTTTCTTACACAGTTAAATTCCTGGTTGAAAAACAAACAATTTGAAAAAAAATTCAAATTTTTTTGACCGCTGGTTACCGAGATATTCCCAAAAATGTGTTTTCTGCCCTCAACTTTGAGGGGTGTTTTCACCCCTTCAGAGTGGATGGTTGCCGATAAAAAAAAATACGTGTCTAATATTCTTATGAGGACTACCTCTGACATAAATTTCATGAAAATCGGTGTGTTCGAGTTCGATATGTTCCCTTGTAAGCTACAAACTTTTCACGTGATACAATACCTCCTTGACGTGTGCTTTTGCGGGGTTGAATATTAATGTCAACTGCACTATTCTGACAACGAATATGACGTTTATTTTATGAATTTTTATGTTAATATTATCAGTAGAAAGACAGAAAAACGTACGTCTTTTATCTTTATTGGGCGTGGAATTAAATTATTGCTAAATATTAACACATTATTTGATTAATATTGAACCTCTTTGCAGGACTAATATTTTTTTACAAACTGGGATTTTTACAAAATGAGAAGAAATTAAATCAAAATATTTATACTTAGTTTATTTATATGAAACACATAAATTATGAATAATCATCAAAAGTATTTCTAAATTTTCTATCGTGTAATTTTATATATCTTTGTGAATTGACTGAAAATCAATGGAAAGAAGTTCTAAGGCACATTATTCGAGATTCAAGTTGTACTCAATAATCTGTAATTTTAATGCATTTTAATTTGACAGTTTGTACCGTCATAAATAATTGGTACAACTTAATTATTGCAATCGATATTTCATAAATTCTGTAGTTTCATCTAATTATGAGCATTAATTCAGAATGCTGAATTTTTAATTAACTCTTGATCTTTACGATCACTAGATAATTACTTCCTCCATGCTACTTTCTACAACCAACGAATTAATTATTTTCCCAGACATGATATAATTATGTATTTGCCATTTACAACATCGATGCCATTTTTTCATATGTAGCTTAAAGTTTCTTATCTCTGTTAAATACTTATATTTCTTCATTAAATACATTACAAATTCCATATCTTTAAAGTGGAAAGAAAAAATATTATTAAATGTGCTGTATATTAGTGAATCTCTAGTTATCATTATCAGAAGGAACTACGAATATTTCTAAAAATTATATGACGTTTTCTCTTTCTATTATCATATCTTGCGCGGGAAGCGACTAAAATCGTTTTGTATGTGCGCATTGGTAGTCGAGCGCGGGTAACGACAAAAGTTGTTTTCTATGAATTATTGGTGGATTATTGTTACTAGTGGGCTTGTGTAACGTTTTTACAATAAGATCGAGTACACATGAGTTTTAGGTCGACGTCCATACGCTTCGACTTAAAACGTGCGTTGCAAAAATGTATTTCTATAATTGCGCTGTGCTGGTGCTGCTATGCTACGATAAGCGTATTCGACACTGGAGCTTCCAGCTATGCATTGACATAAATTACACGTATACGTATAAATTTTGCTATGTACACTTGCACAAAAGAAAGTACTTTGAAAGATATCACTAGTTAAAGCATTTTTAAATTTTTGATTTTATTAGTTTTTGATTTCTGAGGAAGTATTTTTATTTTTTTAAAGTGAATAGAGAAATTGATTTTTAAACAGAAACTAAAAGTTTTATGAAAAGAAAACTTAAAGTTCAATGACTACAGCTATTTTGCGCAGAAGTAATTTAGCGCACGAATCGCAAAAAATCGCTCACTACTCCACGAAAGTTTGGCGGGAAAGCACCCGCACAAAATGTGTTAATTATGACAACCGTCTTGTTTTGCTATTAATTATTAACAACATTCGTTTTATAGGGTATTACATGCATAACAATGTCATGTGATTCAAAATAGAACTAACTTTCAGTACATCGTTAAACAGTAGAACTACCGATGTTGAACCTATTAACACGTTGAAGGTCATGTTGGTCACCGGTGACTGGAATAATATTCAATTCACTGGAATTTCATGTGACTTTTAAACTGTAATATTTACAAATTGTCTAATGCATTTGACATTTCAATATTAGCATTAAAAAGGCAAAGGCTTGCTGGCTATATATCTACATGTGCTTCTAAACTTTTTGCTTTGTAAAATTGGGTTTTTAATAGAAAAAGCTTCACTTCGGTAAGCGTTATGAAACTAAAGAACTAGTGCTCGAATTTAAAGTGTTAAGTATAATAGGTACAGTTAAATACGAAATTTGAAAAAGCGGAATCAAATAATGAAGAAAACCAGCTAAATGGCCTAAGCTTATTTCTACGCTTTTACACATTTTACGATAAATATGAATAAAAGTACACGTCGACATGAATTCCTTCGGGTCATTATACAAACTATATGTTGCTTTGCCAAACGATCAAATTGATTTCACTTCGTTTAAAAAGCATTGAAGTATAATTTCGAAACTTTCAATTGGTGTGGTTTTTGTATATTTTTTGCCACTTTACCGCAGCTGCATAAGCAATTAATTTACAACTTATACATGTGAAAACTCTAGAAACCAGAAATTTTAGTCTAACACACTCGTGCTTAAGGGTTTATGTAAATAAACTACTATCCACCCCGTACGTCTCACGTGTTTCATCAAGTGACTTCTTTGAACTGAAACCTGTCTTCCACAGATGTGTTTGCCTCATATAAAATTAACCCTTTCAGGACTAGCAACGTACAGGGTGTAAAAAAATTAATGGTCATGGCTTTAAGGGGTTGTTCTACACCTCTGGATCGATGGAGATTTGCGAAAAAAACCGGCCGCAAAATTCGGGAAAGGGTAGCAAATTTTTTTTATTGGCTGATCGTATTCGTCTTGTTATGTAGGCAAAATGTCTGAGAGGAACCATGGGTCAGAAACGAACCGTTTTCTCACAAATTAACTTTTAATTCGGCCTTCTGATTACAATTTCGCCCATATGGCAGCCTTCGAGTCACCGACCTTTCGAAAGGAAACACATGAGATACCCTTGCTAACTCCAATAGTTGAAGCAGAGGCAACATAAACGAAGATAGAAAATGACTAGAAAAATGTCATTGACCTGCGTTCGGTGTTGGGTTCGCTCAAGGGCCCACCCGGGGAGAAGAGCATAAACACATGCTCTTCTCTTCTGGTACGGTGACACAGTGCCCCATTTTCTAACTTCGTTTATGTCGCCTCTGCTTTAACTAATGGCGAAATTTTTATCGGAAGGCCCAATTAAAAGTTAATTTGTGAGAGAACGGTTCGTTTCTGACCCATGGTTCCTCTCAGACATTTTGCCTACGTAACCAGACGAATACGATGAGCCAATAAAAAAAATTTGCTACCCTTTCCCGAATTTTGCGGCCGGTTTTTTTCGCAAATCTCCATCGATCCAGAGGTGTAGAACAACCCCTTAAAGCCATGACCATTAATTTTTTTACACCCTGTATATGTGTGGTCTGAGAAAAAATCTTGTTACAGTTTATCGGTGCATGTATATGCTATTCGAGTTAATAAATTGAAATACAACCGTTGAAATATGATTGCACGAAGAGTAATTTACAACGTCTCTACATTAATACTAGAACTCTCCAGGTTGTCAAAATGACTCGTTCCTCATTTTTCCTAAAAACTTTGGAAATTTATCGGAGAGCCACAGATTTGATATTGTACATGCAAATTTTACGCCTTTCGATTCCTCACTTCTTAAAGTATTTATTTAAGACATTGAAATATGATAGATCTAATGCCGGTAGTTGTAGTATTAACACTTTCTGACTTTCTGATAAAACGGTGGATTTTCTTCGAGAAAGAAATGTTTGTTTTTCAATATTCAAAAATCTCCCTGTTTGCAAAGAGTTAAATATTGATAACTTTTCTCCCAGTTACTTTTCTTAACCAAATTTCTACTTTGAATCTCCAACTTCAGAAACGTTCGTAAAAAAGAAACAATCGAATAATTTTAAAATCATTAAAGTTTATGAAAACAGCAACTATCAAATTATCTAAAGAATATATTTATCAAAAGAAAAGTTAGATTACAAATTGATAAGACAGATACACTCGATACATAAAACACAGTATTCTATTCGAAGGAAAAAAATTAAACATATGAAAATTCACATTTATCACACGACATACTGAATTGTTCCATAAAATTTTTTATGGGAATCATAAATTGTACGATCGGTCCTTTACATACTTTTAAACACCGCGTTTAGCCATGGGATATTTCAGGCAAGAGAAACTGCACGAATCCTACAATAAAAACAACCATTCGATCGATGACACCGGGTGATCCCGGGTTGCGAAATGTAGCCAAGGAAATCCGCTATATCTTTTTTACACAGAGAAAAATCCTAGGATACCACAAAGCTTATAACAACAAAGAAAAGCATAGTGAACAACGGCGAATACGGCAGAAATATTTTCTATTGTGTCGAGCATCAAATGTCTTTGATAACAGAACGTGATAAGCTGCGGAAATCGTGTAACTTTGGTAACAAAATTGAATGTAGGATTGCCAATTCGAAAGCCATAATGACGAATTCGCAATAGATGGAAATATTACTATTATTATTGTAATGTGTGAAAAAATTCAGAACCGTTGTTTTAACACTAGACCTACTGTAGCGTTTAAAATGACAGATTCCTATATATTTATAGAAAGTCCAGGCTGTTATAGACGAACTGTACAGTACATATTCGATGTGTATTTTACGATATACATTATAAGTTGTAATGCATAAATTACTGAATTAAAAATATTTTTTGCCGCTTGATTCCTCCTCTTTAACCCTTTAGCCTACATTTCTAACTGCATGTGCAATAATTCAAAATTAATTCCTGAAATCAACAATTCTCACTGATTTCTAATATTTCGTATAATCGAATGTGATATTAATAATATAGGAATAATGAGACAGTTTCTCGACCGGCTGATATTTTCAATTTAATAAATTTTGAAAGACTCCAAAATTTCCTATTCTATTTCCACACCACGAGTGTCACACGTTGCTGTGGGCTAAAGTGTTAAATGCTTATTTGATATACTATACCTGATCCAATATTCATATTCATATCCAATATTATTACATTAGCTATAGATAATATATTAATAGCCGATTTAATAGAGGTAACTTTAATGAATGATGAAGGAATGCGAACGTAAAAACGAGGTTCGGGTCGAACTTGGTGATCAGGCCCTTTAATTTCTTTTCCGAGGCCCAGAAATTACAGAAATTACAGAAAATTATGTTTAAGGGTGCGCGCAAGTGAGTAACTGTGTAAGAAGGGTAGTAGGATGTGTTTAGCATAAATTACCATAGAACTATAGGTTTTAGGTTAATTGCTTTCTGGTTGTTGTTGTTATAATTGAAACTCCAACGCATTGTGTAATTATTATTGTTGCTGTACAATTTATCATTCTGTAACTATTATCATCTATTACAGAATGTCAATGTAATATATATTTTAATGACAATACTTTTCTAATATTCAATCAAATTCCGGAAACTTTTAATATATTCTAGAAAATGATCAATAAAAAAAAATAAATTTATAGAATGAAGAAAAGTTTGCCGCGGGATATGTAAAAGTTTATACAATGCAACTCATTCATGAAAAATACAATATATAACAATACATTCTCACGGTTCAGTTGCGTATGTGAGATAATAGGAATGTCAAGTGTCATGTGGAATATGAGATTATCCCGTACCTTTTGACTTGTTTTAGTACCCTGCAAATGTTTACCGAAATATACCATTTTTCTGAATATTTACAGAAATCTGGATGAAAATATGATTCATGCCCCATATACAGCGTGTCCCAGCCGATTTTGACATCTTGAATATTTCGGTATTGTGATATGTAGCAAAAAATGATTCACGGGAAACTTAAATGGTATCGAGTGGGACATAATCTGGTGTCATTAGTTTTTCCGTGGATGGACGCGTCAAGGACATATGAAGGTGAACTTTTTTTTTTAAAGGAATGAGGTACTTTTTTATGCATCAAGCGATGCAGCTAGACATTCTTTATAAAAAAGTACTGACCTATTTAGGTCGAAAAGCTAATAGTTTAAGAGATATTTCAATTTACGTAATTCTAAAATTTGTATTGCAAGGGTTCAGAAAGAAGTCACTTGGGACGTAAGGGGAGACTGCTCTCGCACTACTTATCTCTTTCTATTCTATATGTCTGCTGTCCTCTTCATTCATAGTCGTAGCTATTCAGGTTCATTTAAGTAGGTAAAATCGCTGTCTACCAATCTGATAATAAAAATATCGTGCGTACGTCAATGTTTCGATTTTCACGATCAATATCGTGCTGTCGCACTCAGTTCCACGGCTTTTTCTTTTCTCTCTTTGTCGAGCAGTGCGAGTTCCCCTCAAGTGACTTGTTTCTGATCCCTTGCAATAATTACATTAGCGTTTATTCACAGGTAAGGTTCAATATAACGACCATTTGCATCGCAGCATGTTTGAGATCGATGAAATAAGGACTGGCCTACGTTATTTAATGTATCGGCTGATACTTTGCCACTTTCATCGATAATGTGCTGCTTCATATAACTCACTTTAGTTGAAACTTTCGCGTTTTATCCTTTAAATAGCCCCATAAGAAAAAGTCAGGCGACGTTAAACCAGGTGACAGACACATAAACAGATAAACAGAGCTCACGTCTTAATGCGGCAGGAATGATGCTTTTGTATTTAGATTATTTATACTGAAATCTCTCCTTAACTATTAGCTTTTCGGCATACGTAGGCCAGTACTTTTTTATAAAGAATGTTTAACTGCATCGCTTGATACATAAAAAAGTACCTCATTCCATTTAAAAAAACAAAGTTGACCTTCATATATCCTTGACGCGTCCATCTGCGCAAAAATTAATGACACCAGTTTATGCCCCACTCCATATCATTTAAGTTTCCTGTGAAACATTTTTTGCTACATACCACTATACCGAAATATTCAAATATTCAATTTTAATACATTTTTATGAAACGTGCAAAAATAACATTTTGCCTATTATCAATGAATTATATACAAAATAGAAGTAGGCAAGAGATAACTCCTTATGATAAAGTAAGGACAAAATATGGAAATACAACATTTTCATTTAACTTTTTCTGCTATGACGAAAAATATCGATGTAGACGATAGACACAAATAAGCGCCCCCTGAATGCTTTGGTGTCGTGTGTATGCTCGGATATTGTTGCTATTATATATCCATACTGCGCGAAAAGATATTCAATCCCCAACAATCGCAGATGTGAGGCGAATGCAGCTTACGCGATGAATTTCAACTTCGAATACTTCGTTGGCAAAGGGTTTTAAGGATTAGTTTTCGAGTTTGAAAATCCAATGTGTATGAATGCTGTAACAGTTAACAAAGAAATATATCGAACTCGTGAACGCGGATTTTGATAAAACTTAAATGAGAGATAGTTTTCGAAAAAATGTTTCACACGTATTTTTTGTATCGGCAATCTGACATATTCTGGCGGTGAAAATCCCCGTCAAAGTTGAGAGCTTAAACAACATTTTTTACAAATTGTACAGTTTTTAACAGAGATTTTAGCTATAGTAAAAGAGTTGATAAATAGTTATTTATTAGAATATCATATGAAAAATTTCTACTTTCAAACTCGATCGTCTCTATAACGAAGCCGTGAAAGAATAATTTTATTCTCATATTTTATTCATATTTTTTTCATAAATAATCACCTTGTGCCTGCTTATATAAGTTTCTTACCTCACCCTGTATAAAGGGTCTAGCATGATAAGGGGATCAAAAGTGTCCTTGAGCTGATTTTATTCGACGATTGGTCATTCGATAGATGATAATGAAAAATCATTGTACACCAATTTTTAATCCCACACCTTCACCGGGAGTGTAGTTATAGGGTATAATCAAAAAATCAGTTTTTGCCTCATTTTCCCCACTTAATGGAGTGCAAAAATTCCGAAAAGATTCGAACACATTCTAAACATGAATGCACACATTAGGGATTTTTTTTCTGATTTTTCCTTTGCAAGTTCTACGCATGAAAAATGAAAAACCAAAAAAAATTTTTAAACATCGATTTCGTATTGAAATCTTCCGAGCACAACTATTTCCTTCTTACAGTAGTTGCTTACTGTTATCATTGTTGTCGGAAAAATAGAAAACCGATTTCTGCGACCCATTTTGAGCTGAAACACACACAGTATTTACCATTCTTGCATGATTGATTTTAACACAGTATGTTCATTTTGTGACCTTTAATATGTCTCCATAGAAATATGTAGGTGTTAAAGAACACTATCGAGATAATTAACACTAAACCTACCGACGTTATATCTACTAAAATCTAAATATACTCAATAACGACCTTACACAAAGAGAAGTGGAGAGATAAAGAAGATAATTAATTGACTCATTTTGCTTTCGTAATATAGAAGTGGAATATTTACTTCATGGCTACTCTATTAATTTAGATCATTTTTAGAAAATATTTCGGTATCGGTCTTTTGACCGCCTTGGTAGGTTTAGTGTTAAATAAACTGCTGATTGTATGGTCCTTACAAGCTAGTTGTATGTAAAGGTTCCATATAATTTATAAGTTTTTGCTTCAAATTTTGGAAGAAGAAAATTACAATTATAATTTATAATTGTCAAACGTATTTCGGTTAAAACTTATTTCGACATTTCATACCCATCAGTCAATACACGTAAGACTACCTAGTTGGTTGGCCATTGGGGATGATTTTTAATCGGACGTCTGCTCTTTCCCTTATTCGTGAGATACGCACCCACACACAAGACAGAAGAATAGAAGTGAAATAGAAGGATGGGGAAATGCGCAAACAGAAAGGAGGATGTCTGCTATTATCTGGGAAATCAAAATGTACCAATCTACTCTTCCCTTGCTAAGATATTCGTTTCGTACTTTTACACCCGGATGAGCCATTCTTAATCGCAAACAAAAAAATATTTAACCCTTGAAAGTGTAAAAACTTTGTTGTGACAGCTTTAATATAGTGGCATCGTACTTTTATCACAGAAAATTATCGATCGTTATCGTTTATGATGTTACGTAATTTCATTGTACTGTATGACAGGCATGCCAGATACACGACCTGTGGGCTGCAGGCATATTTCTGAAACGTTATCGTATATTCTACATGTGTTGCTTTGCATTTGTAACTCCAATGTTAATAACAAACAATCTGTATCAACTTTATTTCCAGTTATTTTTTCATATATTTCTACATTGGAACTACGCTGACAGACAAAATGATTGGTTCATAGTTTTTTCTAAAAGTATGATTATAAAAGGTACCATTTAAAATCATAAGAATTGTATTTTAAGTAGATAAATCAACAGAAATGTAACAGGAAATTTCTATAGAATTCCTTTAAAATTTATAAATACATTGTTTTGACTATACTTTCATTGACCCTATGTTCAGAAAGTGCAATTAACATTTCTTGAGGAAAGTTGTGATAATAAGTTTGGATTCAATTAAAAAAGTTAATTGGAATGTTATTTACGACACATGGTATTAAGAAAGTTTGTATCGAGATTACGTGTCGGTAAGTAATATTCTTAGGCGATAAAAGCTTTTAGCCATAAAACTAAACGTATTGAAAAATACTAACGAGCTTTTAGAAATTGCATTAAGTGTGCGTTATACAATTTCCAGATATTGAGATTAAAAGAAATTTTAAATATTTGATAGTGATCGACATATTTAAAAATTTTTTTCTCATTTCACATGTATTTGGAATTACTATCTTTATTTTTACTATTATTTTAATATGTGTATATTGTAAAGTACATATGAAATTTCTCTGATTATTATATCGAGATATTAGTCTGTAAATTTGAAAACCGTTTCTAAAGAAGCAGAAATCAGAATTCATGATATTGTAATAAAGCCCTGTTGATTGATTTTAACAAAATATTTTTTTTCACATTTTTTGTGTAAAAGACGTTTAAATGTTGATGTAAAAAATTACATAAACGTAAGATAAAAGTGGCATCAAGTTATTAAGTATATAACGACCATGGAAACACGAACCCCTCGGACAATTCGCATTAAAGATATGAATGCATGCGTACTTAAGTTTCGTGTGCTTTTACTGCATAATGTAAAGGTGGTTAATATTATAATTAAAATACAGGGTCTATTCATCAGTGTAAAATTGTTCAGAAATAGTTGGTGGTTCCCTCCACTTAGCTTGAAGCTTTACTCTCGTGTTTATGTTGCAATATTCGAAACATGAAGTTCATTGCCTCGGAAATTTTTATTAGAAATTCTCCATACTTGTACAAAAATCTCTTTATTATCCTTGTATTTAAAGCAATTTAAATGAAAAAGCTGAAAACATAACGATATGGTGTAACTACTTGTGATGTAAAAATGGTAAAGAATTAAATATCGTCTGATGTGATTAATATTTGTCACGTTCCACGAAACTCAATATCCATCTCAAAATAAAAGTTTCAATATTTTAAAATTGCGAATAAATGTTTTATATTGGTTGCCTAATTATCAACACATATGTGAGTTGTAATATTTAATAATTATTAAATTATGAGTTCTACATGCCCATACGTCATTGAAATTTCAAAAAAAAGAATCGAAAAGGGGGATACAAAAGAAAAAAAATCTCGGCACTAAATATTTGTAACAAAAACTCTTATAACTTCAAATTAGAAGATAAAACGAGAATAAAATTGAAATCCTATATTTATCACGACCTGTCACGAAATAGTTTAAACGAACTATCATCTTTTGCGCTTTATCTTTGAAAAAGAGTATCCTAAAGGTATCAAATAACTCGACTGTATTTTCTACTAGGACAAGAAGAACTTGCAAATAATTCTAGAATAAATTTTATGTAAATTCAATAGCTATTTACCTAAAGTATGTATTCTCTTACCTTAACCCCTTGTCCTGCAATTTGTTTTGTGACTACCTCTGCTATAGTTCAGAATTTAATTACTATTCTTGATGTATCGTATAATTGAACCCAATATTAATATTGTACAATTAACATTATCGTGTCGCCTTTCAATAATATTTTCAATTTGATATATTTTGCAAAATTTGAAAATTTCCTACCCCAATTACCAACCACGAGTGTCACTCGTCAATGTAGAACAACGGGTTAATTGTTATTGTAAATGTAACCAAATAATAAAAATAATCGTAAATCTTTCAATTCATTTCGAAGTAAGATAAGTCGAAAACTGTGATTTAACCAACTCTCCGTTATAATGAATCTTTCTACATCTCAAATCGTATTACTCACAGCAATATTGCGGTATGGAATTCTCAGAGAAAGACGCAGAGTTAAGCTAAAATTGTCTAGAAGCAATGTTGCTAACTTTCAAATTAATCGCGAGTACCGAAGCCACGTAATAAAGACATTTAACTGCCCACTGTTCCATTTCAACTCGCAATGCATTAATATCCCCACGATTTAATTAGCGATATCATCTGGGTATCATAAAGACAAGCGCAATATCCGTTTGCAAACTGGAGAGACGAGTAATCAATCCGCATTATAATCAATTCCATGGGACCGTAGCAGATAAGGGAGAGTTGTAATTTAAGTTGATTCACGCTGAGACCTTCAAATGCACTGACCGTTCGAATACAAGCTCTTATCTCAAAGGAATACAAGTCGAGGCGTGTCCTACTGAAGTTTGTTAGTCTAAATCGGTCGACTAAATTGATAAGCTTTGGCACCCCTTAATTATTGAATACCTTTAAATATAATAAATTTAACACGAGTAGTTTTAGTGTTAATGTCGCCTTTCGTGGTATTACGTGTTTTGTACCTATGTCTATATTGTAAGATCCCACGACAGCAAGGCGCAGAGCTAGGCGTTCTCACGCCTGGCTTTCGTCAAGGGGACAATTCCTCCAGCAAGGGAGGAAGACGACCCTCACCCCTATGGGGCCTTTTCGAGGAAAAGGAGGTCCTTCAAGGACCCAGCATTGGCAGAAGAGAAACAGCAAGGCAGTCGATAGATAGTTGTTGTAGACTCGACACATAGAGTCGATAGACAGTCGTTAAAGAATCGACACAGAGTCGATATATAGTCGTTAAAGAGTCAATGTCTTGGACTCGTCGAGAGAACACTCTTAGAAGAGTGTCATCGCGAAGATGCATTAATGATATTTCTATAATTGCCGCAAAACTAAATAATTATATATACATGTATTATATATTGTATTTATCAGAGAATACTTATAAACGCCCATAATACCTATATCATTATATTATTATATAAAAAAAAAGAGAAATCGTTGTTGTGTCTTACTATTGTATGACAATGAACGCAGATGATGATGATGGGACAGTTTTCATTTTCTCGTTTTAATGGAACACTATAAGACTTCAACTTGACGTGTTTACAGAGAGAAGGATCACAGTAGATATTTCACTCGTAACTTATAATAAACAAATTACTTAACTGATCTTTGAATAGTTTTCCGTAATGTCTTTTTAAAGAGCTTATTTCAGCCGTTCAAATTTACTGACCGTTCGAATACAAGCTCTTATCTCAAAGGAAAACAAGTCGAGGCGTGTCCTACTGAAGTTTGTTAGTTGCTTTAACAAAAGAATAAGACCGATTGGTGGGCTGACAGAACGACGCGATACGAGAACGAGAAGTTCAATTATCATGGGAAACAGTATCAATTCGAAATAGAACTTTGCATTCTCCAAGGAAACGTAATGAATTCTGTTTCTATGAATTAAAACGTCGCTTACTTAGAAGTGCAAACTTCTGCAGTACGTGGGATTAACGAATACTGAGCTGATGATAAAAAATGCATGAGGATTAGACCCAGAAAAGCATTTAGGATAAGTTAATGTTGTGATCGCGGATGAAACTTCACTTTGCAAATGAAACCTTTTGGTCTATTTATAATATAATATGAAGGAATGAGAGTGAGGATATGTGTGCGTATGGCTGTTTAAAACAAATGGATGCGAGAACGAGCAAGGACGAAGATGAAAACGGGACGAAAGTCAGTTGGCATACGACCGTCGATCGAGAGACTATATTATTTATGTTATCCTTTTTTTCAATGTTATTTTCGTAATAAATACACTTTAATATCTTGTATTTATCTGGTGCCCTTCAGCCCAATTCAATATAATATATATATTATATACAGGGTTCGTCAGCAAAATCCGGATAAAATCAAGAGTTCATTCAAACACTTGTTTAGTTCGAAATTACTTGTATTGATGAAAAAAAATATGTGTAAATTAATTAGGGGATCCTTATTAAGTTTTATCATTCAGTGTAGCCTCCTTCCGTTGCGATCACTTCTTCGATTCTTGATCTGAAGCACGAACATGCTCTTTTCACCTGATCCTTGCCCAAATCCGCGAATGCTGCCTCTATAGTGACCTGAAGGGATGCCATGTTGGGGTGCTTGAATTTATTAAACACCCTTTCAATAACGCCCCAAACATAATAACTTAGAAGCTTCAAGTCTGGTCAATTGGGAGGTCAGAAGACTTTGGACCGAAACATTTCGACGTTATCGGAAAACCAGTTTTGCACTAAATGACTCGTATGAGCTTGTGCGTCAACCTATTGTAAAATGTAGGATCTCCCGGATGCTACAGTTTCCATCTTTGGCTTCACTATCGAAATTATGACCCGGAGGCACAGTTTATTGTTAATGGTTTCACTCTTCTTCAAGAAATGTGGCGGGTTGCTAAGATCTTTCGTCGGCAGCCGCAGTCCTTGTAGACTTTTCTTTGGAATAAATTTGCCTTGACCGATTAGCAGAGCCTTCCACGGACTTATCTGCAGCCGCGTACCTTCGTACAGTATGATAAACAGTAGAATTTGGGTATCCAAAGAATCGAATAATTTTAATAGCCGAAAGCTCAGCGCGAAGCGCTTCAGTTATTGGTGCTTTGCGATTATATTTCGTACACTATCTAGTCAACTCTGCCATTTAGATGTTGCATAAGTATTATACGTACATGTGTCTTGCTTGAAAAGAAAGAAACATCTACTGCTGACATTACATGTAGCGGGAAATTAAAATAAAATTTTCTCCGGATTTTGCTGAGGGACCCTGTATATAATATATCGTTTGCAAAGTGAAGTTTCATCACTGATTATAACATTAACTTATCCCAAATCCTTTTTTGAGTCTAATCCTCATCCACTTTTTCATCATAATATATATAATATAAATTTACAAATAAGTTGCAATAATATAATACAAGATCAATTTAATAAAAATTGGACGTTTGTGTGGTATTTGTTATGGTAAATGATGAACCCAGTGATTACGTTTAATTGCCGGTTATTACATATAAGTATCACTAAAGTCCAGACCAAACCTAGATCTTTTTTTTTTAGGAGGGGAAATGCGTTTACGCACCCCCTCGTGTATGTACCCCGGGGAGTGTGGATGTTCCTGGAAGTTAAGATCACGGACTTAAACAATCTCTAACCTAGATCAAAGTCCCCGGACACAGTCCAGGAAGCTGAACAGGCCTCTGAGGAACTGTCCTCTGTACACCTTGCGGATTTTCCCTCCTTGTGGCTCGATACCCCGGACTCGCCAAACCCGTATCTGACCAGCGAGCTGGTCAGACTCCTAAGTTATTATTGGACCAGAGAAGGATTTTACAAGTAGCAGCACATTTATTTTTTCACCGTATTGTAAAGAATACTGTGACGAATTCAATCATTATATTTTTCCTAAGATATTGTAAGAGTTTCGACAGTTTCTGTCGCATTGCAACTAATTGTGTCGTTACGTGGATCGACTGACATCGTGCATTTATTTACCTGAACCCTCTATGGGACCATGTGACTTTGAAGTAACTCAAGACACGTGTAACCTTCTATTCTTCAAAATCAAATTTTAAACTTTGTCAAATATTATAATTTAGATCATGAAAATCATCAAAATCATGAAATATCTTAGAATTCTATATTTAAAATTCACATTTAATCTATGATTGAAAATAACATTTTTATTATGTTCTAATTGTACTATGGTGAAACTGATCTTCGGATACCACAAAATATTTGGACTATAGAGCAATAAGTATTTATTATTAGTAAAGTATTATGTATCATATGTTTTGAATTCCTCTCGATGTACTCTACAATATGATAAAACAAAAGAATTGTTTTTGTAAGATTCAAGGTGACCTTGATTTCGCTGTGAAAATAAGCTGTCAAGTTCTGTTTCACATACACTCAATGGCCTGTAACTCCTGTTCTAATCTTTTTTTTTTATTAGATAGTTGTAAGTGGGTAAAAAATCTTTTTTATAAAAACACTTAATAAGAATACTATCACTATTTCAACGAGTTTATTTACTGTACAATCCTTGTGTCCTAACTTTAGAATATTATTTTAAACTGGAGATAGTAAGCCATCACGTTACAAACATGTTTGCAATTGTAAAAACAAAACTTGGGATGTCAGATTCATACAAACTTATTTGTATTCATTTGTAGCATGTGTAACATATATTTAAAATTTTGCTACCTATTTCAAAAACACCTTGTATGCGAAACGTATTCACCTGTGACATTTGTGCAAAAGATTTTAGAATTATTTACGAAACTTAATGTACACGCTGAAGAAAGCGGAATTTCATGAATATAAATAGAGTTTAACGATTTCCATATGCTCCTGTAAACTCATACAAATAATCTCCTCTTTTTGACAAGCGTTCAATTTTTACACAGTATTGGTGTTTCCTTCCTAAAATGATGTTTGCCATGTCCGAATAACTGGAAAATGATTCTGCTACCAACTTTGCATAGAAAACAGAAAGAAAATGTTGCTGTGAAACATTTAATAGCTTTAACTTTTACAAAATATTTTGGCGCGCAATGGAATTTACAAAAGATGAAAATAGCGAAAGATATTTCATTTAAATTGTACAAAATATTGAAGAAATAAAGTGTATCCCATTTTTACTTTTTATCTAAAAGTTACAAGATTTTCACGATAAAATTGTGTTAACCATATATGAGATCGACTGTACTACCGTTTACTACAGATATTTAATAGTAAACCGGTGAAACTTGGCATACACAGAACACCGTTTTAAACTTGTAAGTTTAAAACACTTTACGTTTTAAAATCGCAATTTTCAACCATATTTGTCAATGCAAAGTTAATAGTGTGTACCTTTAAAAATCACAGCATTTTAAATGTCAGGCTTTCCATTTGTTAATTAAGAATGTATATTAATTTTATTCACAGAAAGAGATAATATTTTCCTATCATGCGTCCGTTTCAACCTTTCGAGAAGAAAACAAAGGAGTTCTGCGGACACCGAAACTTTATTTGAGTAATGCACGCGTTGCAAGCCATAAATTCGTTTGAGCCAAATCCAATTGACACATTCGCAATTGGCTATATTGAAGTGAGATTTTTGCCTGACCATCTTTTTCGATTTTTAAACGTCTACTACTGAATACCATAAAATTGGGATATCTAAATGGATGTAAAAGTACAGAATATATTCGTTCCTTCTATAATGTGCATAATCATTTATTGTTTAAAATCTAATGAAAAATTTTCGCTTAAAAATGCAAACATTGTGAGTTTATTAAAAAATAATGAATGTAGAAATTGGACTTACTACGTTGTAACTGTAGTTTTCACTCTATACTAAACAATTAAAACTAAATGGGACTACGTTGCGGATCATAAACATGTTGGAATTTTATGTCAAGTAGAAATTTGAAAAAAAGATTCTTATCATTGTCTAAATGTCCCTAAGTTGCTTTACTTTCTTACCGAATCCCAAAATTTATTAGATGAAATATCATATATTTTCTATATCCTCATGTTCCTATTAATAAGTTAATTTTATTCTTACAATTAAAGAATGTTCTTGTTAGAGCATTCAACGCTTCATATCAGGTATAGAAAAAGAGGTAATGATGGCTTTGCAATCCAAGACTCGGATTTCTAATCAGTGGACTCGAATTATTTTTCAGTATCTCTGAAACTCTTAGTGTTTCGTGATTCACCTTTAACGGATTGTCTGTAACATAATAATTGCAACATTTAAACCCGCAAAAATAAAAAAAAAAACTTTTAAACCCATTAGTAACGATTCTTTGTCCTCTCTGTACAAGCATGTATCAATTTCTCCATGAATAAAATTCTTATGCATTATTATACGTACACTTGTTCAAAAAGTCACCCACAACCAAAAATACGCAGTTCTTATCTTTAATATTTTTTC
The DNA here is from genome assembly GCA_910591515.1 of Cerceris rybyensis. Taxonomy (NCBI): domain Eukaryota; kingdom Metazoa; phylum Arthropoda; class Insecta; order Hymenoptera; family Crabronidae; genus Cerceris; species Cerceris rybyensis. The sequence goes on from OU342795.1 coordinate 15,890,002, forward strand.
CAGCTTTAATCCATTCACTGTCAGGACAACTAAAGAAATATTACCTTGCATGTTAAAATTTAAGAAGACGACACAAAGTTAGTTTAATTCGATAGAACATTAATTTAATTAATCAAAAATACAATCTCGATATTTGTAATGTTACGAAGAACATTTTTGTTTCAAAATTACTACACACGATTGACCCTTATTCCTAATTTATTAATTAGAACGTATAGTGCAACCACGAGATATGTCGTAGTTTGTAGTGAATGGGTTAAATGCTATGGTCATTTCGTGTACGATCTACTATGTTAAATGTGTTCCAAATCGCCGAGACTATGACGTATAATATTATTTAGGAAGAATATTCTAAAGACAAAGTGGACTTCAAGGTAGCTGCATTAATTAAAAATCCAAGACTTTTATTCTGTACCAAATATAACTCCACGCGATCCTTTAAGAAGGTAAAGTACTCATCCAGTCATAAAACAACCGCAAATACATTAAGATGTCTTGCGGTAAGGACAAGATTTACAACCTCCATCCTTGCACATCGCTACGAGCTGCAGCTATTAACTCGTTACACTACTAATTGTAAATACAGGTAAGTTTCCAATAACACGGTAGATAGGTTCCTAGACATTGCCGTTTCATAGAAAACCGTGTTATATGAGACCCAGAATCAGTACAAAAGGATGAGTCACGTTCCAGAAACTTAATAAAGGCAAAAATTTTGTTAAAATTCCATACTTCTAAAACAGGATGTCTCGTTGCGGAAATGCCATTTTTTGCTGTACCATCGGAATAGCTTCGTAAATGAGTAAATTATAACTTGTTTATGTATTTTCATGTAACGGTACTATAGTTCATTATACCTTCCCATTATTATTTCAAAGTAATTTAGTTTTTAACCCATTGACAGTTTATCCCGTGGCAGTCACGGGCGGAGCGTCAAATATGAAACGGTTTATCCAGTTTAGTCTACCAAAGATATCTAATATAAGTCTATGACTAGATTCTTTGTTTCCTCTGTTTTCTAACGTTATTCTAAATGAAGAAGGAGACGTGGTTTAGTTTGCAGGCCGAAGTGTTTTCGAACATAAAACAAGTTAAACATTTTTTGGGTCAGAATTCGTAATTTTACCAAACTGTGAAAGGGTTAAGTACCTTAACTCCTTAACCTACAACTACGTGTGAGACTCGTAGCACGGAAAATGGAATAGGAAAGGGTCTAGCCGAATAAGGGGGTCAAAAGTGCCCTTGAGCCGATTTTATTCGACGATGGGTCATTCGATAGGTGATGATGAAAAACCATTACACACAAATTTTTAATCCGATACCTTCACCGGGAGGGTAGTTATAGGGTAAAATCGAAAAACCAGTTTTTACCTCATTTTCCCCAATTAATGTGGAGCAAAAATTCCTCAAAAATTCTATCACATTCTAAACATGAATGTACACGTTAAGAATTTTTTCCAGATTTTTCCTTTGCAAATTACACTCACGAAAAATGAAAAACCGAAATAAAATTTTTTAAACATCGATTTCGTCCTGAAATCTTCCGAGCACAACTTTTTCCTTTTTACAGTAGTTGCATAATGTTATCATTGTTATACCCTAATTTTTTCAGATTTTTTGAGTACGGTGCATCACGGTCGGAAAAATCAAAAACCGATTTCTGGGACAATTTTTGGCTGAAACTCGCCCATTATTTGCCATTCTTGCATGATTTTAATACAGTATGTTCATATTGTGACCTTCAATGTTTCTGCATAGAAATATGTAGATGTTAAAGAACAATATCGGGATAATTAAATAAATTGCTGATTGTATGGTCTTTATAACCTAGAATTTTAACCGTTCTTTCAATAGCATCAATGGCGCAGTGGCTGTGGTGTCTGCCTGTGGAATCGTTGGACACTTTTTTGTCGCGGGTTCGAATCTCCATGTGGGACTTAAGTTTTTTTTCTGTAATTTTTTTTTTTTTTTTATAAAAGACATAACAATATTCAGTAGTAGCTTTAAAATGTTTCACACATACTTCTAAAAATAATTATACAGTATACTTTTTTCTTCATCGACTCTTTTCAGTCATGTCACGATTTACAATTACAAGTACTTTTTTACATTCTGTACATTGAATTTTATATTTCTTTCATATTTAAAATATATTTTCATACGTTGCAATAAACCAATATCTATGAACAATATAAAATGTTTGAGAATACTTATAATTGCAAAACGTTGCATGTCTAATTGTAAGAAAAGCATGTTTTACGATTATTTTTCTATAGGTTTTATATTGTTGAAAGGCATAAAAATATCTGTAAAACATTTTACAGCTACTTTTGAATATTGTTATGTCTTTTATAAAAAAAAAAAAAAAATTACAGAAAAAAAACAAGTCCCACATGGAGATTCGAACCCGCGACAAAAAAGTGTCCAACGATTCCACAGGCAGACACCACAGCCACTGCGCCATTGATGCTATTGAAAGAACGGTTAAAATTCTAGGTTATAAAGACCATACAATCAGCAATTTATTTAATTATCCCGATATAGTTCTTTAACATCTATATATTTCTATGCAGAAACATTGAAGGTCACAATATGAACATACTGTATTAAAATCATGCAAGAATGGCAAATAATGGGCGAGTTTCAGTCCAAAATTGTCCCAGAAATCGGTTTTTGATTTTTCTGACCGTGATGCACCGTACTCAAAAAATCTGAAAAAATTAGGGTATAACAATGATAACATTATGCAACTACTGTAAAAAGGAAAAAGTTGTGCTCGGAAGATTTCAATACGAAATCGATGTTTAAAAAATTTTTTTTCGGTTTTTCATTTTTCGTGAATGTAACTTGCGGAGGAAAAATCTGAAAAAAATCCCTAACGTGTACATTCATGTTTAGAATGTGTTAGAATTTTTTTGGAATTTTTGCTCCTCATCAATTGTGGAAAATGAGGCAAAAACTGGTTTTTCGATTTTACCCAATAACTACCCTCCCGGTGAAGGTATCGGATTAAAAATTTGTGTGCAATGGTTTTTCATCGTCACCTATCGAATGACCCATCGTCGAATAAAATCGGCTCAAGGGCACTTTTGACCCCCTTATTCGGCTAGACCCTTTTGAAGTCTTCCAAAAACTATTAAATTGACAATATCAGCCGATCACGAAATGGTCTCATTATTTCTATACTATTAATATCACGTTCAGTTATACGGAACATCAGAAATCAGTGAAACATTTTGATTCCAGGAATTAATTTTGAGTCTTTGCACGCCCCATCAGATTGAAAATCGTAGGTTAAGGGGTTAAACAAAAATCATGTTATCCAGTGATATAGAAGTACAGTTTTGTACAATTGTTTCTGTAGTTTTCTTATCGTGTTAAAGCGAAACCGTGTTGTAGGAAGGATCCCGCAATTTATAAATCGTGTTATAGTGAAACCGTGTTACAGGTTGCCGTGTTGTTGGAGGGCTATCTGTATCCCGTGACAATTTCACTCTTTATTAGGACAGTTTGGAAGTATCAGGGTGTTTACACTGAGAAAGTTCGGAGGTTATTAACACAAAGTAAACGGTGAAGAGAAACGTTTTGGAAGCCTGTTGCTTCCGTAGCTGAATCGAGAATCGCCATAGAACTTGCTGGCTTTCGTCTTGCCACAAGCTCAGCATCGAATGCGGGAAAAGTTTTCGCGAAGTTACGTTAAATCAGTTATTACTTCCGTTTCCTGTGGACCGTTTCAATGATTTAGATGTACCATCGTACCGGAAGCTGTCTGCGGGAGCTATTCGAAGGTTAATGGAGAAATATCTTATCACATTGTTTATATAACGATGCAGTAGTACCTTACCCTTAATACTGAAACTACCGATGTTAGATCTACTAAAATTTACAATTAGATATACTTAATAATTACTTTGGAAAAAGGGGAATGAAGAAGTGCAAAGGGTAGAAAAGACGTGTGGAAATATAATAGAATATTTACTTCGTGACTATCCTATCAATTCAGGTAATTTTTAGAAAAAATTTAAAACCGGTCTTTTGACCGACTTGGTTGTCTTAGTTTTGCAGAGAATTCAGTATAATTACAATCTTGGTGATCTGTTACAATTGTACAAATATGTTTATAACTACGTTGTAATGATCTGAAAAATTAATAAATAGGCGGTAAATTGTAGTTATGAAAAAAATTTCGTGTGAGTACTTGAAAAACATCATTTCTGGATCATCATTCGCTTATTTTGTAAAAAAGTCTTGTTAAATAACAATTGGAATATTTTTTGGATTAGTTTTCAATTCGTTATGTGATGTTTTCAAAAGTTAAGTTTAATTTCAAGCTAATTATACTTTCGTGATTAATGAATGAAGTGAAGATAAATAATTGTTAGCATCGATCACGATCTGAGTTATAAGAAAAATCTTTCTAACAATAGTAAAAATTATTCGTATGCAATCAGTCGCTAAAACAAATTAACTCTTTGGTCACTGGGGGACCTATAGTTTAACTATAGTTACATATTCTCTATTGGGAGCATTGTTCTCACTTTTTAATAAAGTATTTCTGCCATATAATACTGTAATTAGTACATTTTCAATCCTCGTCCGTAAAAAAATGTTAGAATTATCAAAAGTGCACCTATTTTTGATAAAAAAATAAATAAAAAGTAATGAATTTTACGTAAAAGCAAAATTAATATTGTAGGTATATAAATTAATAGATGTTATAGACATAATGAAATAATTCATGTTGCACTGAAGTATTAGATTAAATTAAAAATGAAAAAAAAAAATAATTTAACCGGAGAATCAATACGAAAAGTGAATGAATTGTATAATTTTTATGCCACGTTTTTTTGTTGCTTATTCATCATTTATTTTGTTACTTTTTTTACTAACAAGCGTTTTCTATATTATGAAAAGTGATGACGATGAAGATCAAAAATATAGTGAATTAAAGAAATAAAATGCAAGGTGAGAAAGTACCCTTGAAAAATGTGCGAAAACATTAATACAAACTCGAACGGTTAATTCTTGAAGTTCGCGAAGAAAGAGTTTGAAAAGTTTTTCAATTATATGGAATAATAGTGCCAGGCACGAAGTTTCAAACCTTAAAGGTTACCACCAGTGTGTACAGTACGTGACATACTGTTAGTTAATTTCTTTTATAAGGTGTTTGAAGATATTTGCAAACAATACTTCAAGTTCCACAGGAAATACTGTAATCATAATTAATCACAACTACAAGTGAAATTAGAAATGAACGTTTCGTTCAATTGGATATAATTAAATAAGAGAAATTCGTACTCATTGTCAGTTTTGAAGCACAATTATACATAAATGGAAAATTTATCCAAGGAAATATAATGGAAAAAGTACATAAACTTTTAAATTTAATTTTCTTCTATTCGTATTGGAATTTTGTCGTTTAATTGTAAGTATATTTCTTCTTTCCAGACATTGTAATCGCTTAATTATAAACTTTGTTTACTTCGTAAATCGAACTGAACAAACAACAGTATATATAATTTCTCATTTGCTAACAATTTGCGTTACATGGCGTAAAACGACAAGTAATTTTCTTTGGCATCTAACGAAATTAGTCTTTACTTCGTCATTAACCTTCCATTATCAGGAAATATAAGAATTGTATGAAAATGTCGCGTATCAAACGAGGAAAATACATTGAGTAAATGTCATGAAATTACATGGCATATTAGGAACTTAGTTACCGAAAAGTAATCCAAACTTTTTTTTGCTGGCAAAAACATTTATTTGTTAAAGAAATTTGAAACATTAATCATCAAAATAATTTCCGTAATTTTCAAACACTTTTTGCTAGCGCATATATACTAGCGGTACCCCTAATATATACTTACTTTATCAAATTATAAAGTAGCTCTTGATTTTTCCTACGTTTAACACTGTGAGGTAAAAACTAATTTTACAAGGGAATTTATTTATCACTTTTCGTGTATGTAGTTAGAAATAATTCACTACTATTTCTAACAATTATAATAATATTGGGTACTTTTCCGTTAGCCGGGCGCAAAAAAAATGTAGAATTTCGCCAAATTTCTTACAACCATAAGGTTCTTTCTTACAAAGGTTATTTTTTACTACCAAATTTCAAGCAGTATCTTTTTTTCAAGAGAAATATATATTCATTATATTCATTACATATTCATTAATATATATTCATTAGAGAAATATATATTCATTAATACTTGTTTATAGTTGAACTTGTTTTGCTTACTATTAATTAATATTTGCTTATAGTTGAATGTTTTCGGCTTTTATTCCGTTAACTGTTTTGTCATCCGCTTCGCTTGGCGACTTGGCTCGCGTTTGGTTTACAATTGGCGGCATTTGCGCCCGGCTAACGGAAAAGTACCTAATATCGTTACAATTTATGTAAATATCTTTGAAAAATTAACGACTTTAACACATGAAAAATAAAGATTTGCAGTAAATAGTAAAAGGGTTGAATTAAAAATTTCAAAAAATTAAATAAAAAGGATATTGCAATTAGATATATTGTAAATGGAAACTGAACATGTTTTACTTCCCTAACGTTTCCATAATACGGTTAGTTATACTTCGCTCGGAAGAGCACTATAATTCATATTTATTTTTATCAACATTTGCCATTTGAAATTGTATTTTCAAGTATTTTTTAGCAATGTGGGTCGAAAATGATTGAGAACTGTTTTCTGCAACGTGTTTTTCTCCTAAGTAAACACTCGCACGAAAATAATATCCCGCAGTGGAATATTAAAAGGCGTGGGAAATGTTAGCTAGAAACTTTGCAAACATTTTCATCTGCACGAATGTTGGATATCCGTTACTATTTTGTAATGTGGGTGACGTAGACAAGATGTACAATAATTATAAGCTAGTTTGAGTTAATAACTTTTTTATTTGAACCATATTTACCAACGTACTATCGTAGATAATATTTCTGGATGTTTTAAAAAATTCAAATTGTAGAAGTCATATAGAGTCATTATAATATGATAGTCTCAAATTATGTATATAACAAGTGATTAACAATTATATAGATAATTTGAGACTATCATATTGTTACGAATTATTGTGAGTAACGAAATTGTCTCCCCTATATACGGTATCGATTACTAGAGCGATAACAACGAGTTACAAATATTATTATTGATATTCTGCCAAGAGAGTTGACTTTGAACTATGAGATTGGATTTGTTCAAATAGAATCGTTATTTATGATCTGTAAGTTGTTTTATTATGGAGCGCCGTAACAATATCATAATGACTTTATATCTTGTCTACATAAATGTTGAATATGCTTTAACACTTTCGTCAGTATAGGAATTAATCGAAGAGCGTCGTAATCAGTAGTGCTTACACGTTGAATGTCAACCGTGTTTCTCCAATTTCATCAAAACTACTGAAGACAAACATTTTCTATTCAAATCACATCTTCATAGAGCGAAAACATTGTTGGTAGAAATAGTTATATACTCAGAAGTATGCTATTTTTTTAACATCAAGGTTTAAATAGTTAAAATGTTAGTAAAGTTTTTAAATTATAAGAAATTTAATTGAGATCAGTAACTCCAGGCATCGGTAGTTGCCATGACATTCAACATCACTAATTAATAACTGTACTCGGCAATCGAACTTTTTTTTGCCCAAAGTGTACTTATACTGATTTTTATAGATTTGTGACGCCGAATATAAATATGAAGACCATCTGTGTCCATCAGACTTCGGAATTTTTTACATTTCAAAGGTAAAAGTTATTTAATCTTTTCTTTTTGCACAAATTGATTCTATAAACTTTCCTAAATATAACGCGGCATATTAATTTAATGTTATAAACATTTAAACATGTTGAAACAATGGTTAAATAGAAGCGCATGCCTAAGATGGCCCAACTCTTGCGGATATTTTCCTCTCTATTTTAAAAACTAGACACCTAAAAGAAATTCTAATAGAAGAAGGCTATAGAGCAGATATATTTCTTGAGGAAACCATAATAGAAAGTTACAACACACGTTTTATTTTCAACTGACAGATTAAAATGTCTCCGTAAAACAAAAAGTACTGCAAGTGATTCTCAGCAGAACTGTTTCGTACGCGCTAGTATTATAAAACATAGGTACCTTGTTTTATAAGTACATGTATTGTTTATAAGTTATTTTACGACACTTGTACTTCATTAGGCAAAGAAGTATATATATTTGTCACATTTCATCATACAAATAAGTAATGTCGTTCAACAGCATTCTCCTTGTCTACGTTATTTAACTTGTTAACACTAGATTTACGAAGCCAATTTGGCTCATTCAAAATTTGATTACCATATATATAATATATTGGTTGCTTAATTTTTTTAATAACAAATCTTTCATTCAATTTGATTTGGAACTATTTTCTTGTATGAGTCAAATTGACTCACTTTAGAAACGTAGGTATATAAACATCCGTAAATCTAGTGTTAAATATAAAAGTGTTTGTCGCAAAAAAACATTGCATATGTAAATTTAGCTCAAAAAAACATTATCATCATTACATATTAAAGCTTTTGTGCCAAAACAAATACTTCATTTCCTTTTCAGTTCTCTTACATTAATCCTTTGCCGTTGTGTTTAATTAAAAACAAAGTGTGTAACCGCACTTATAACAAAATCAGTAAAATCTTATTGTTAGTAAGAATTACATATGTATATACCTCAAAAACGTGTCGACTCTTTGCTTTGGTATCTGAGAATAGACATCCGATGACAACGATAAAACTGCTTTGGTGGCTGAGAGCAGACAAATGACCATTCACTGATTGTGAGGGTTAATACCACTGTAAGGATGAAGTAGCAAGTAGCCCGCAAAAAGAGAGGTTTGATGATGCTGAATCTCGTTTTCGAAAGTATTATATACGCACTAATAGGTAAAAATGCTTGATTCCGATCACGGAGCACTGATTACTCGTCAGTGCCCGAGGGCAAACTGATATCAAGACGAATATCGAAACGGCTTGTTATTGTCAGAGGACGAACGCGACCGAGGTTAACATCGGAAGGACTTATCATTGTTAAAGGATCAACAAGAAGACCACCTGCAGAGTGCGATCGTCGAGGACCACCGAATTTGTTTTGATAACTCGCGGCCGTCGTCGTACTCGTCGGTTAATGAAGTGGAAGTAATTGCTGCCACTGCTCTTATAATTAATCTTAACATTGTCATTGCAATTGAACAATATTGTTTATTTATATGACTAAATATTAAAAATATAATACTTTGTTTAACATAACGCTAGTATCACAAAGTAACTCATGGGCAATAAATGTATTTGTAAGTATTGCAAGCTGATACTAAAAAGTGAAACGGCTGCGGTGTGAATCACTGACAGTACCTTGTGTCTTGCGGAGTTGTTTTAATTGTTCGGCCGAAAATAAAACTTGTTTTAAAACATTCAATTGTGATTTTCTCAAGGAAAATGTTTGCTCTATCTCCTACTTGTATTAAGATTCCTTTTGGGCGTCGGGTTTTAAAGACAAGTAGGAAAATATCTAAAAGTTGGGCCATTTTGGGCACTGTTTTCCTTTCGTTTGCAGAATCGGTTTGTAAGAAAAGAATACAAATAACTTTTACGGCAAAGATGGAAATAATTCTGAAAATTCAAAAATTGATTTTTTTTTTCACCGATTTTCTCAAAAATGGTTTCGTAGTCAACGTCACAAATATAAAAATCAGTATAAATATTCTTTGGTCAGAAAACCGTATTCACCAGTGTAATCTCTCAGATTTTACTTTTGGATATAATTGATTCACAGTTTAATTTCTGAGTTACCTAAAGTACTTATAAGAGAAAAGTTTTCATTATTTTACTTAAAGCTAGAGCAACTCTATCTGAAAAGATTTTTGTGTTCACTGTGTGTATAGAAATAATGCTCAGTGGCCGATGATTACAGTGGCTTCTAGTAATGAAAGTGTTACCCTTTAAAGGTTAAACTCGAAGAACTTTGTGGTCCGAATAATATTGACGATCTGTTGTTATTTAATTGAAACTAGGATGTAAATACTTCCCACCGTATGATATACACCACTCTTTTATGACAGCACTAGGTACAAGTTCTGTAGGATGTTTTAGTTAAATATACAAAAAAATTATGAAACTCCGAGTAATAAATGACTCTAACAGAAAAGCAGTTATGACAGGGGGTACTTCAGCTATATCTCGACATAAGACCGTAAATTGTTGGTTGTAAAATTTCTTAATAACTGTGGAAATGTAACTAAAATTTCTTTTGCGCAATTACATCGAATCTTAGATTTTCGTCACTGATAATTAACTTTTTAGTTATTGATCGATTCATCGGACATAAAGTACGAGATGAGACACGAATCAGTTTGACTGCACCGGGAGTATGAAAAAGAAGACAAATTTTGTATACGCAGAATTTCACATCGTTTTTGTAGTTATAAAAACATTGCTGCAGATAAATATATTAATAACTTGCAAAAACATTCTTTTCATTCTTCAATTAATTGCGAAAATACGCATAAAATCGAACGAAAAGTAAACAATGTGGAACTTATAAATATTACAAACAATTCTAATGGGTTATTAAAAATGTAGCAGGTGATAGTCATTAGCATTAATGTAATACCATTTACTTTTAACGTCATGACATTATTTATTAAGAATATTGTACGATGCTATAATAATACGACTATCTATTAAAACCGGTAACGATGAACTCCATACTTTCTGGATACTCATATTAAAAAAATTATCGCCGCCATAAGAAAGCTCTTTATACTACACATTTATACAGAAAAATGTTTTTTCTAATGAAATACTTTTGAAAAATTTGAAAGTGATACAATTTTATATTTCACTTTGTACGGATCAATGAATAAGACATTTGAATACAAAAAAACATTGTTCATTCTTATGTCTATTAGAGATAAATGTTTCAAGCTCATCAAAAAATGTATTATCTCCTTTATGCCTTCAAAGAATGTTTTTATTCTTTGATTGACCCATTGGCTCCTACGTCGGTCGTCGATGCAAAGCATTTATTTTATGACATTAAGCAATATTTTGGCATTTTCCATTAAATTTTTAACAAAGAAGTGAAGACGAACCTAAAGTGACATAAAAGTTCCTTCCTTCGTATAACGAACTTTCATAATATCTGGCTCAAAACTTCTTCCGAAAAACATCGATCGGAAATAATGTTAACATGTCGGAAAGAAAACTTTTTCTCACACTTATTACAATAATACAAGATGTATATACATATGAACATATCAGTTTAAGCTTAACTTCTAAGAAACCCGATGATGTATGAATTAATAACATTTTTTCGATAATAATCACGATATATATTACCAAAATGTAAAACATATGTTTCACACGCGATCAAGTCTACGATACTTCATCGAGAAATAAGGAGCATTTACATTCCTCTGACATGCAGATAAAGTTCAATTAACTTGACAAATTACATATTTTTCAGTATATATCAAAATATGATGGCGGATTAATTTCTTTGAAAGTAGTATAAAGGCAACAAGATTTAATATATATTTTCGCACAATCTTTATTGTTAATGTACCTTTGCAATTTGACTTTTATCATTGAATAAAAAGATTAATAGGAAAATTCCGATAATTTATGAAATATAAAAATTATTCCATTATGGATATTAATAATTATTATTGAATTTACTACTTATTATCGGTATAATACAGAATATTCAAATATGTTTTAATTATTATATAAAAAATATTCCCACATATTCCAAATATGATATTTAAATGGAAAACCTACGATTTCTTTTCAGTAGTGTGAAAATCAATTTGAACCTCTCAATAGCAAAAAGAGATATTTTATTACCTATTTCGAAACACGCTTGAAAATTACAAAACACTTTTTTTAATCTTTGAGCGGCTTTGAATAAATTTTCCAGTTAAACAGCTTCTTCCTTTTGCCATAGTTTTCAACAAAAAGGTTTGGGTTTAAAAATTAAGCTTTTAATCGGAGTATCTCCTTTACGTTTATTATTAGATTTACCTGTCCAATAGACCTGCAGGTACGCAAAAAGGACAATATTTATTTTTAGACATTAAACGTCACGTGTCGTTAGAAATTTTTGCGAATTATGTTGTAATTCAAAAACACAATTATACACGATTATAGCAATTATATCTCCTTAATTGACTTTGTTGTCTGCATATATCTTTTCATAACGTTGTATTTAATTGATCTAGTTTACTGGTGTGCATTTAATCAATTGATTTCTATAAAAATATACATACAAATATTGATTTCTAAATCACATCTCCCATTACATTAGAAATTTCAACGCGCACAGAAGAAAACACTAAGGTACCAATTCCGTCAAAATAACAATTACTACAAAATTCTTTTCACCCTAATCAAAATGAATTTACTTGTATTTTTAAAATCTATCATAAAATTCTTATTTTCGCTCCGAAATAGCAATTAGATCCACAATTTCATAATAAACATTATCTCAAGTGAAGTAAATCTTCATCAAATTTAACTATTTACATTTACATTAATACCTATAGAAATCGTAAAATTTCATAAAACATTTATATCCTTTCATCCCTAACAATCATGAAAAATTCCATGTACTTTTTGGTATATCCAAACGCAAAGATTAAATAAATAAATATCTGTCCTACCTTTCGGAGATGAAACTGGAAGATTTCAGTTGGATTTCAGACTGGACCTATGGGTTGAACTCTTTGTATATTCGGCAAGGTCGATGCGCCTGTTCGTAGATCGTAGTTCAAGGGTGACACCTGCTCAACGTGACGAACAGCGGTGAACTGACGCTCCGCGTGCTTCACCTTATACATAAGCCGGCGTTGTGACGTCACAGATCGCCGGGACCAATGAGAGGACAGAGTTTGCACCCCGAATGAGAACAACGAGAATCCTCGTGCCCCTTCCGCTGAGACTATCTCGATAGAAGGAACTTGCACCGCAAACACCTGGCGGACGAACGACTCCCTGTTTCCACTACCGTCGCTGATGGTCCGTTTCTTCTTCACTCCTCCACGACTCAGTGTCATCACCTACGTCCATGATGCAAAAAGGTCAGTAATCTGACTTCTGTAATGAATGAACGAAAGGAAAGCAATTAATGTCATGTTCGATTAAAATTTTATTAGCTCCTCGTAGAGAAATGAAGTCTTGGTTTTTAAGCTATTGAGGCTGTTGAAAAGTGATTTGAACTTTTCATAAGCTGTGGAAGACCTATAGACATCTTTTAAATAAATATTTCAGTCTGATGTAATTAATCGTGTAATGCAAATTTATGTGAGAGTCACATCTATCGCTATTATGAGCTATACAAATATTTTACGGTTTTTTTGCGATCAACACATCAAGCACCATACTACTATTTCCTCAATCTCTATTCGCACTGCGCAAGGATTGAGTCTGTAGTGTGTATCCTGGTTTTAACCCATTTGTATCATTAGCATATGTATACAATTAATTTTTCTGGTCACTATATATCTCCGGAGCGTATACAGACTACAGACACACAATTTTTCTGATCATTAACACCGGAGCGTATATATACGCTCAGTTTTCTTCGTCAGTATCAACGGAACGTGTATATACACTCCAGTTTCCTGGTCACTATCACTGCAACGTATATATACGCCCAATTTTCTTGGTCATTAACACCGGATTGTATATATACTCTCAAATTCCTTGGGCACCATCACCGGAGCTTCTTTATACGATCAATTTTCTTAGTTATTAACACCGAATCGTATATATACGCTCAATTTTCTTGGGCACTATCACCGGAATGTATGTATACGCTCAATTTTCCTGGTCCCTGTCACCGGAGCTATAAACAAACGCTCAACTTTGTTGGTCATTATTATTATCCATTAGCTACAAAATAACAATGAAGATGAAATTGGATGGGGGTGATTGAATTCTATAACCATATAACTTTTAAATGACAACACACATAAATTTTGATATACATTTGTTATTCAAACCTCGATCCTGCAAAAGATAAACACTGCTGAACATTGAATTATTTTTATTCTCAATGTTTTTGAATTATAATGATAAAAATTGAATGAAAAATTTTCTCATTAATGAAAGTGACGAAATTAAAATCAATGGCATTCCACGTGTTAATGGGTTAATAGATATAAATGTTACATTTAATTATATTGAAATGTACGATCGGACAAATGAATGACTGAGACTGGAAATTGACAGAAAAGGAGATATTAGCCAATATTTAAAATGTCGCAGAGGTAACATCCGATTTGAACTTGGACTCACTCTTTGGGGAGTTTAAGCAAAAATTAAATTAATCAAATAAACAAAAACTATATCAATTTCTTTAATTTTATAAAGTAGTGGAAATCATCACATGAACGTACGTGAAGTGAGATACTTTTCTTCCGACGAATGTATTTTTGCCATTTTGTTTTAAAAGCTTGAATTGACTACTTTTTATCGATGGTTTTACCTTTTCATGCAAAGTAAAGTGAAACGTCATTCTACTGCATGATAATAGAAAATCCTACGCACTACGAATGAGTCAGGAAAAGTTTTAGAGTCTGGATGATCGGTTTTACGATATTTTTTATATTCACAGTAGTTTTGCGCGAAAATATTACCTAACTGCTAAAGCCTTTGAAACGAACTTAATAAAAAAATTTCGTACAGCCGATGAATGTCGACAGTTTCTCGATGACCTTTTCAGTATGATATCTGAAAATTATTGCGCAAAAAGATATTAAAGCTGTACGCAAAATAGCCGAAAAAATATGTTGTGTTTATTCCATGATCGCCAATATGTTATATATTAGAGTTTATAGGAAAATATTTTAAATGGAAAAAAAGAAGTGGAAATGGCGTGCTGATTAAATTCAATGCGTTGCATATTCAAATGCTATTTATCACTTTATCTTGATTACACCAATTAATTTAAGATAAAACATACAGTTTTTGAAATTAATAAAGAATTCTCAAAATTTTTTATATTTAAATAGAGATATCTGTTTTATGAGGCAATTTTTCATGGATACGTTTCACGTGATTATTAATAAATTAGTTTAAGAGACTACAGAATTTGCATGTTAAAAGCAAAAAATATTCTTTGAAAGTAGCATTATTTCTTTGGAATTGTAAAACCCTTCTGGATATTGCATTTGAATAACTTTGGACTTAAATATTTCAGAATATTCACCGACTTCTTTTTCTCTTTTTCCGCGATATTATCGTTTTCATAGACATTCATTCTCGCCCGTACAAAAATGGAGAAAATATTAACGCTAATGACGAAACGATAATAACGATATTGAAAGAATGGAACGTAATTTATCGAGGATAAAGCAATAAGAAATTAACATTACCTATTTCACAGTAATATTAACAACGATTATTCTACTGGACATAATAGGATTTTGAAATCATTGCAAAACTTCATTTATAAATAGGAAAATTCATAAAATTACATATCTTTTGCCTAAAAGCTTCTAACTCATTTCTCTGAAATAATTTTTTACGCTTTTAATCACTTGAGTAATGTTTTACCATATCGATTGCAAGAAAATCAGTTTGTAAGGTAAATTCGGTTACATAACTAACACTGAAACATAGTGCTCTATATTATATCAACAATGTGAACTTGAAAACAAACAGAGAAAAGAAATTAAAAGTTATCATTGAAACGTCACGTGAGGCGGAAAACGATATAGGAAATAGGAATCCTCATGCTTATTTCTGAAAAAGTGGTCAAACATTTACTTAAATTCTTCAAGAAATTATATCGCGAACGATTAAATATCCGTGGAATTTGTTCTTTTACTTTTTCATCGTTTCTCCTTTTATATTTTATTTTTACTAGAATAGCACTCTCGTAATGCGTACTGTTGAAGAAAAATTTCCTTCTGTATTTTCATATCTTTTTAAATTCCATTATAAATTGTACGCAATAAGTATATAAGAATAGTATAAAAATGTAACGGTGCTATATGGAAATCAGAAACTGTTTCATAGAATAGTTTATGAACTTATAATTTGAAAATACCGTCACTGCTCCTTGTACTTACTTTACAAAATTAACTCAGTGCGGTACAGTGAAAATCAAGATTCAATGAATATTCATATCTGTTTGTCAAATGCAACCAAATATCGTGGAATTTCGAAATGACAAAATATTGGATCGTAGTAAGACGAGTAGTAAGTTAAAGTGCAGAAAATTAGATTTTAAACATACATATAAAAATGAAAACGCCATATGAGTATTTTAAACACTGAGCATTTTTTAAAACAAATCTTTTTGTTCAAAATGATTCGATGTAATATTTGATGTTTTCAAATGCAAACAACATTCAATTGTCAACAATGTAAGATGAATATGTAATTTGTCGATAACTGTTCAGTGAAGTTTGTATGATTTAGACGAAAGATTAATTTAAATAGAATATATTAAAAAACATGGAGATACTCAATAGAATTTCACTAAAGAGACCATTATTTTTATAATACCAACGCTGAAAATTGTTTTATTCATGCACTGCAATATTTACAAAAAAAAACTAATTACTTTTCAAAGAAAACTGATGAACTTGAACGATATTGTGAGTTGAATTATTACTGGGTGAATTGAGCAGCTGTTATGATTTGTTGTGATGCATAGAGTCTTGTATGACAAATTTCATATTATTATTATATATTGACGTTCTTGCAATTTATATTTTATTTATAAAGAAAAACTTAATTAATGATTATTATTAATAACTATTTTTCATATTTTACAGACTATCAGAAAGATGAAAGAACATAAGAGTAACTTTAATACCGTCGTAGTGTTTCAATTAAAAAATTACGCAAATGTTACGATACATTTTCGTATTGTATAGATATGTAAATTAAATTATGTTAATAAAAATTGATATGAAACTGTTAGAAACTTTTAAAATGATAGTTATGAAAACCTTAGTTGAAGCAATCATTAAAGATAAAACAACTTATCTGTAAGAAAAAGTTTGAACTCTATAATAGCATCGTTTTCTATTTTCTGTTTAATTTTTTACAAAAACGGAGAGTAGTATTTACGTTTTATTTAAGAATTTAAACATGCGACAAAGAATTTCGTAATAGCTCGTGACAATAAAAACCTTTCCACTCTTTAAACATATTTTTTTTATTTTAAATAAAGGAATATAGTATTAATATTCTGTAAACATTTATTCGGTGCAATTACGTAACATTATTGAGATTTCATTGATTGGACGAATTTAAAAAAAATATCATAAAGATTAAATAATATTATAGTGTGAACCATAATCAAATGAAGTTATCAATAATTCATATTAAAAACAATTTCACAGAGTAAATAGCGTCTCAATTGAAAATCTTGACATCACTCTGCTGGTTTGATTAAGTTTCAAAACGTTCAAAGAATACCATCTATTTTTTTAGTATCATCTGTTCCATTATCTCGGACGTGAAAGTTTGCCAGTTACACAAGAAAAGAAGAAGTAATCGTATTTGCATTCGAACGATGCCTGGAAAGATCTCATTTCAACTATGAACTTTAAAAGTATCAGAGGACTCTACAGATAATAATAACTCATAATCAGTGAGGATAATACCTGTGTTAAAATTACCGTCATTGGACAGCAAATATTGTACAAACGCATGTGTCATGAATACAACCAGATATTATGTTGCTAACATCTGTAAAATCTACTGAAAGCAATTTCCATCATTTCTTCAACGTCCGAAAACTGTAGAAACAATTCAAAATTATAGTAAACTTTGTTATTCAAAATATTTATTGTTACAAATTATGTTATAAAAATCTATGTACAAAGTGTGAACTATGTTAATATATCATACTAATATCTAATGTATGTATGTATGTATTAAACATTTTATAACTTATAACTTACAGAAAAAATGTGGCAGAAGATTGTCTCGTACGTCGGACATAACGTAGCAGTAATATATTTGCAATATATATTTAGTTGCAGCTAGCGTGAGAAAATAAATAGATAATGAAGAAAAATTTATTAATTAAAAATTCTCTTCTTTTCAAACGCCTTCGCATCTCACTTTCCGTAATTTCAATTTTATTCTCACATTAATGCAAAACTTCATACGATTTTTAAAATTGAATAATGCACGAATACAGAGCTAATTACATTCATTTTCTATCATCTATGTGGGAATTTTAATAATTCCATATGAATGATCCAGAAAGTCGATCGTCGATGGAACGTGGACGGTACAAAGGCGACACGAGAACGAGAGAACAGTTGGAGAGTAGACGAGAATAGAGTAGATCATTTAGAGAATAGACGAACAAGAGAGTAGGCGAACGTATAGACGATTAGACGATTAGAGTTACAGACTAAACGAATAGAGTTATAGACAATTAGCCAAACAGAATTATAGACGATAGACGCATAGAGGGACTAGACGAGTAGACGGACAATTAGACGTGACTAAATAGATTTTATAGTTTCCATTTTATACAATTAGAGTGTGTGTGCGTGTGTTTTAGAAGAGTGCGCTCCCCATATTTCACACTAAATTTAAATCTCCACTTGTACATGTCACTTTTAAGTATATTTACAGATGTACAGATTACTAGATTTACAGATGTTGATTATATACCTATTTTTACTGAAGTGAGCTAATTTGACTCACACAAAAAGATTGAAGCTTTTTGCAAAGACAATAGTTCCTAATCAATTTGAATGAAAGATTTATTATTCAAGAAATTCATTGAAAACCTTTTTTTACAGAGAAACTCTGTTCTTGATATACATTTTAACTAAAAATGCTCTGTTTACGCGCAATGTACAAATCGAAATGATGACAGGAGTGTGAAAAATTAGAGGAGAAACAAATCACGTGCGGCTTGAGAGCTGCAAGATACCCTGGCCTGATGTGAGCTACAAATTTCATGTGTTTTGCGATTAACTATATCATTTTATGAGTCAAATTGACTCACGACCGTAAAAATAGGTATACCACTTTCGATAATGCAAAATGGAGGAGTCTGCGGGAGAGAGGAATCAACATTTAGATATATTTCATTATCTGACTAAAAACGAACATATGTTTCTCAACAATAATATTTAAGTTTTTTATATATATATATATATATAGTCATCAAATATTCAATGAGTCAAATTGGCTAAGTTCGTAAATCTAGTGTTAGAGTCGTTGCGAAGATTCAAAGATTCGTTTGATTCCATTAAACGAAATGTCATAATATTTGTTTAAAATTGTCTGAGCTGTAGATCACAATATTTTTGAGTATTCTCGAAAAAACAATTAGGTTATAATATTGAAAATTATAAAATATATTATATATTATATTTTATGAAATATTATTTAAAAATTTTTTTTGTCTTCCGGATAAAAGCTCAATTAGAGCATTGTTACATTAATATTCAGTTGAATTTTTCTGTAAAAAATTTGTTATTCCATGTAAAAAGTTATCTATGAAACATACGTCACTTGATTTGGAATATTTTGGGGATCATGGGACTTTGTAGAGAATGATTTTTCGCGGTGTACATAAAGTTCGTAAAAATGTGACGAAACAGCGATAAGTAAAAGCGATAAGCTAATATTCGGTATTATACTCTGTTTTTTGCTTATCACGTTGTAGAAGGCGATAACATTCTCGAAAAGAGTGAGATTTTATAGTTATCATTGGATGGGGCAGATGTTTCAGTAATTACCGAAAAATAACAGGGATTTTGCATTAATTCACTGATACAAATGCGTGAAAAATGCAGTTACATATTATTCTGATTTGATTCGGTATATAACACCGGTTACGTACATATAAACTTTGCAAACATTCTTATTCTTTATGGGTTTTCATATGGAAATATAAATTGACATAAATACGACAGTATATTAATCTATTCTAATAGGAATAAGAATAAGATATTCACATTACCTTCATGTTTCCATAATAAAAGTGGTTGCAGCATTTTGTCAAACATCTCATTAATTTATTTTTTATAAATATCATTAATTTAATGATAATTTTTAAAAAATTATAAATAATACAAATTTGAAAATATTATAAATAATATTATAAATCATACATAAATAAAAATTTAATAATAATAATCAATTTAACTTAATTAATTGATAATTAATAGTTTTAATTGAAAACGCGTTGCTTCAGCTGGACTTCAGAAAATTCTAACTGCCTTATGTACATACATACCTTTACGATGGCTGACAGCAAACAAAATCTCATTAATTAACTAATCCTTTTCTGTGGACTATTAAATTAAAAAAATTAAAATACTACTTTTTGTTCGAAACAAATAATTGGCTCTAAAAAATTAATTGAACCGTTGTAAACAGTACGAAAATCGCAAAAGTTGGAAACAGGCGTGCAATGTCTGACTATAACGTGCCTCTTCTACTGAATGACTCGGAATCAGACATAATAAGATTATACAACGTTTGTAGCCATAAAGACTAAAAATACAATGTGTCAAGACCAATTTTATTGCAAATATTTCATATTAGATATTAATTGTCCAAAGTGACAATTTACAGAATAGAAATATAGTAGTTTAGAAAACAGTGTTTGAAAGTACCTGAAAAAAGTCGATCAAGTTCAATTAAAATCTTTGCTCAGAATTGTATAGATGTTCTTTTCAAATTATGCCGTCAATATGACATTTTTAGAACCTTTAACACTTGAACTACTAGGACAGTCGAAATAACTGGTTTTTAGTTTTGAGTGAAAAAATATTGAAGTTTTTGAGTCTGCTACTCCCTCATTCTTCTATGCCTATCTTCTTTTTAAGGAATTACATCATTCAATTTTCTGCCCCTCGCAGTTCCTTTTCGTTCAACATGTTTATTTATTACATTTATTATATTTATCATATTTATAATGTTATTATTGGGCGGTAATTCAACTGTTGCAAGAAACGCCAAGCCCACGTAGACATGTTTATTTTTCAGCTGTAAGAAAAGGAGACCATGAATTTTTGCAATAGTAATATCAACATATGTAAGCCACCATCTGCATGAACACTCTTCTAACCCGCAAATCGACTGACGAGTTACCCATTTACTTTGACCCGCAGATTTACTGCCATGTAATAGAATGTCAAGCTCATCTATCTGATCGTAATCACTGATACAGAAAGAACAACAATAAGGTATCTATGATCTCGTTAGAGTATTTTAACATTTAAAGTTAACAAACGGAACAATTGAAAATACATGGCCATATGAACTTCTGCTATCTCTGAAACTACTATTAACTCTTTGAGAACGACGGGCGCATATATGCAGCCTGAGAAAAAATTTGATTATAGTTTGTCGGTGCACATATACACGGTTAGAGTTGAAAAATTGAAATACAACGTTGAAATATTATTAGACAAATAATGAAATTCAACTTCTATACATTGACAGTCTGACTTTCCGATAAAAAAATGGTTTTTCATTGCGAAATAAATGATTCTTTCTCAATATTCAAAAAAGTCTCCGCCCGTAAAGGGTTAAATTCTTTTCAAGTTCAGTCACTTGTTTTTGAACATAATTATGAAACAAATAATTCATAACAATGGCAATTGTGAATGTTAAATAATATAAAGTGTGTCACCTTTGAAAATCATTTAATTTCATCAATTAAAATACACTTGAGTCCTGTAAAAAGAAGTTACACCCTTAAGAGATTTGAGGAAATCTACTATGGACTTTATAAGAAAAGAAACTGGCGTTAGTTTCATGGTCGATCTGCCATCGTCGCGCACCATTACCATCACCCACGAAGGAAAATACTCCCAAGTGACTACTACTTGCACTTTCCACTGTTCTACTTTCCGGTATGATTTCCAGTTTTAAATTTGTATACTCTCGTTTGCTTCGAAACATGTGTTTTATTTCCTCATTACTAAATGATAGAACAATTTCAAATCATCGATTCAAAAATGATACAATTGCTTTTTATAGCGAATAAAGCAAAGTGACTTTGATTGTAAACGTAGAGGGTATTTTCGACACAGCAAGAAAAGGGTAGTTAATCGATGCACGAATGGAGGATAGAGAGATAGAGAGAGAAGTATTTAATTTTCTCTTTGAGCATTAAGTATAATTAACTAAATGTATATTAACAAATATACAACAGTCTGTAGTCTTACTGTTCACAACGTAAGTACAGCTCGATACAACGTGATAGAACTAACAACTTTTCCAACGTACCTAATTATATACTGAAATGTACAACTCCTCGAAACTGACAGCTAAGCTTTGCTACCTAAAGACGCCGTCATACTTCTCGCAATTAACCCTTTGCGATCCGACTTATTTTGTCCATTTTGTAGCGAGCTAAATGAAATTAATTTTCCAATATTTTCTATTGTTGGTTATTAATTTATTTTAATGATAGCAATAACTATAGGTAACGATGCATATTTATGTGATATGATAAAATTATTATATAATTGGAAAGTCGATATTAAATCGTTAGAAAATAAAACGAAGTGAAAATCTACGTCTAGTATAGCTCAAAATAGGACTGCAAAGGGTTAAAGCTCTTCTAAAATTGACAACTAAACTCTAAACCCGCGTACCATACTTTCCAGAATATTCAGGGCCATGAGGTAGATTATGTAAGCATTATATGTATAATAATATTATATGTATAAATTGGTTATTATATGTAATTAACACTAAAACTCAAATAAAATCCAAATCTTTTTTTTTCAGGTGGAGAAATGCGTTTACGTAGCCCCTCGCGTATATACCCGGAGGAATATGGGAGTCACTGGGAGTTAAGCTGCCGGACCGAAACCAAGTCTTTTTTTTGCATGGGGGAATCTTGCATTAGACACCTGTCGCCTGAGGGGACAGCGGGTACTTTGGAGATTCCTACTTACTAAAACCTTATGGCAACCTCGTTACTATTTTATGGGTGAACCACGGGAACCAGACCTGTGATGCTAGTAAGCTGATCAGGCCCCTGAGGAACTCGCCTCTGCTCCATTTGTGGGCTTTTCCTCCATGTGGCTCGGGTAACCCCGAGTTCTCCAAACCCGTACCTGACCACCGAGCTGGACAGGCCCCTGATGTAGTATTGTACCAAAGAAAGAAGTCGCTTTACAACTGATTTGGTTCGATTCGCCTGACGCGTCACACAGTGGTCGATTTCGCCGAAATCCTGGCCAAAACCCCAAAGAGTTTTTCAATTTAGCTGAAAATTGGTATATTAGTATTATTTCGGTCGCTGATTAAGAATCCGAACACAGAATTTCCAAAAACAAAATGGCGGCTCTAATATGGCGGGTGCGAGTATCGAAAAATTGTCTGATCGGCACGAAAATCAGTAGTCTTATGATAGCACGGCCCTATGTTATAAATACACTTCCCCGAGCATGGCGCGCGCGACAAACAAATAACAATAACTCGAAGAATCGCAAAAAGTCGCAAGAAAACTCAACGAGGTCTTCTTCGGGAAGCTTCAAAGTTTAATTTAAAAAAAAATATATTATGTTATTCCACGGACTTCTGCAGTTTTAATGATATTTATTGCAGCAGTCGCTGTATCTTAATACAAGAATGTCATTGCTGTTCCATCTCCGAATTTCTCTTTGTTTAATAAAAATTTCGGTCGAAGGAGAAAGATGAAACATTGTAAGCAACAAATATTTCCCTCATACCTGCAACCAGCTAGATTTTCATTACAATCGTTAAAGATCTTTCGGTTTATGGCGGTAAGCGGTCGAGGTAGCCGCGGCTATCTATTGTTGCCTCGAAACAATAGGCCACCAGCTTGTTTAAACACATTCCGATTTTTAACCCCATGAAATAAACATATTATTTCATTAATTGCCAGGTTAATCTTAGAGAAGGATTAGCAGTATTCATTAGGTAAAGCACGATAGCTCGGCTCTATGTCATAAATGCACTTCCCCGAGCATGGCGCGCGCGACAAACAAATAACAATTACTCGAAGAATCGCAAAAAGTCGCAAGAAAACTCAACGAGCTCTTCTTCGGGAAGCTTCAAAGTTTAATTTAAAAAAAAATTACCTTGGATGGTTGTGGACTTCACAACTATTTCAGTAGCAGAAGGAAAAAAATATATAGGATTTACATTCTGTACCATCACAGTTGTAAAATATTAAATAAAAAAATGAAACCAAGATATTTATAAATTAAAAGTATGATAAATAGCTACCAATACTGAAAAAGTGGATCAAACTTTAATTTCACATTAAAAACGTATTCTCAATTTCGACGTGAAAACGTTACATTATTTAAGTGCCAACTTTGACATTGCATATCTCTAAGAGTATTGTTCAATAAAAATTTTTATTAATGGAAAACAATGCTCTGATGTGTGACAAATCAAATGCAATTGCTAAATTTTGAAAATTGTGAAAAAAATTTTGGGGTTTTTCAATTCAGCTGGTATATTAAAAAATTGAATTAAAGAAAATTGGTAAATTAATATTATTTGGGTCGCTGATTAAGAATCCGAACCCAGAATTTCCAAAAACAAAATGGCGACTTCAATATGGCGGGTGCGAATATCGAAAAATTGTCGGATCGAAGCGAAAATTAGTATTATTCTGTTTTTCTGGTCGCTAATTAAGAATCTGAACTCAAAATATTTAAAAATAAAATGGCGGATTCAATATGGCGGACATCCGTTTAAAAAAATGTTTGGTTGTGTGCCAAAATTAGTATTCTAATATTTTTTGAGCCACTAATTACGAATCTGAAACTAAAATTTGTTTAAATATGCTGATGGATATAAAATAACAATAAATAAAACACGATATCCTGGTCTGAGACTATACATACACTGCTTCACGGATGGCGGTCAGCGGAAGAGTCGTCCGCGGCTACCTATTGCTGTCTCGAAATAAAACTGTCAGACTACGAATCTACTTAACCACATTTGAATCTTCAACCCGAAGAAATAAATATATTATTTTGTAAATTACCAGAGTGCCTGTAGAGTAAGATTAAGAGTATTCATTAACTAAGGGAAGATAGCCCAGCAATACGTCATAAATGCATTTCCTCGTGCATGGCGCGCGCGACAAACAAATAAGAATAACTCGTAGAGTCGCAAGAAAACTCAACGAGGTCTACTTCGGGAAGCTTCAAAGTTTAATTTAAAAAAAAATATTATGTTATTCACCAACTGTACCAAATTTCATCAAAATCGGCGCCGGACACCTCGGGTAGTTCCCTTGTAAGTCAAAATTTAAAAAAAAATGAGTTTATCAGTTATTTCACACCACATTATTATAAACTAAATTAATTCAGTGTAATTCTTATGATATTGTCAAAAATGAACCATTAGATGGTGGTTGTAATTTCAACATTATATGGAATTCATTTAGTGTTAATTATGAAAGTGGTCTAATTGTAAGTCAAGGTCATTCCTTTCTACTGAATGACGGTGATTTTGGGTTGATAGAAATGAAAATAAGAAAAGTAAATTACTTATCCAACCCTGAGCATTATTATGAATTGATAGAAAAGTGTAGAAGAAGAAATGCAATTTCGGTAAAACAAATGACGTAGCTGGATTTTATTTCAACGAAACCACTGTAAGAGTCAATGACAAAAAGAGTAAAAAATACCGCGGGCGAATCTGTCTCTTCGCTGCAAATTCAATGGATGAGATTCTTGCAAAATGAACGTTACAAGATGTTCTGTAAAACTTCTTTAGATGATTCTAAATTCCACGTTTTGGATCTTTCACCTAAAAGAGGGAAACCAAAAATATACGAAAATATTAAATTACTTCCATTATACACCACCACTAGACCAGGAACGGAAGGAAAACATAAAGATATTATATGTTTACTATAATACCATACATCCCTCCAGTTTTTCAAGAACATTTCTAAGAATCTTAAAAACTCATAATAGTAAAAGCCTAAAATTTTAAAAACGGATTACTTTTTAAAAATAATTAATAAATGTTCATGAATTATTTCATTAAAATTATTGTTTCTAATAAAACTCGTAGTTTTTTATTACTTTAAGTCATTTATAGGACATCCAGTTAATTATGAAAATGGTCTAAGTCAATTCAAACTTTAAAAACATTTCCGTATGAAATACATGCAAAATTTCATATTCATAACAAATTTCCATTAATCAAGACTAATAAAATTCTAAATTAAGATGTTGCATAATATAAAAATATTTTTTAATTCGTTCAAATGCAATTCATTAAATATCTCGAAACAAGAAATATATGACTTAAACCACTTTCATAATTATGGGCACAAATATATGTATGGATACTTGTTATGATGGTGCTAACAGTCAGACCTATTACTAATTAAGATTTATTAATATGCAATGCACAAATAAATATCATTGCAAACACTTAGAAAAATAATAAGGAAATAAGCCGCAGGTATGGCGTCGTTTTCGACCTCTCACTTATTCATTCAATCAACACTCCTACAAATATTTTGGCAGTGCATAAATAAAGTAACTTTGTTTTATAATCACATTTACATCCAACTCATTATCGTTGCAACGATAAGGAAAGACTCGTTATGTGAAACTTCGTATACTACGAGGACTTATGTTTCTAACAAATGTCAGTCTTGAATTAAAAACGTCCTTCCTCCAAGTCTGAGTTTTAGTATTTGACCTTCCATTTAGTTTGTGATAATAAGTGAATAGCGTTATATACGGAATTTGTAGTAATTCTAAAGGAACTATAAAACCAGTATTCTTACGAGACGGCAAGTTGCTTGAGGCAAATGAAAGGTTCTTCGAGGAACTATTCGAAAGGAACTGCAGAGATTGATTAGACTTGATGGTGAGGAAAAGCCCGAGGCAGTTTCAAATGAGGATCCCTATTTATCTCGTTTCTCTAATTGACGAGGGATCACCTAATATCCTCTTATCATTGAGACGGAAGTGAAATGATCTAGTAAAAGCGATTTTCGGTCGATTTCATAATACGGCATTTACTTCGAATCTAAAAATTTCGGTGCATACATTTTAAAAGTCGAGCGACTTTCTGCTATGATGAAACATCTCATTCGTATTATTGTAAGAGCTAAAGGACTTTGCAATATTTGAAATGGTGTAAACAATAACTGATAGTAATGAGATTTAGTGTGAATTACTTTTTGCACAAAACTTATTTTTAATCAATTAAACAAAGACATGAAATCTGTAAGGATCTGCTTCATATAATTTCCAAGCTATTTGAAAATTAATTTTAATTTGGGTCAAAAAATATCCTATAGTCAGATCAAAGTTAAAATAGCTGATGAACTGTACAATATTCGTAGAAAATTATTACACACTTGAATTTCAAGCCACATATTGGCATTAAAGCTTCTCGATTCGATATGATGAGAATATTCCAATTAAAACTACTATTTTCACAATGTGGCTAAAATTTTCCTTCCTCGAAAAATGGTCGTAATTCCGGAAATTGCAGGTAACCACCGTTGTACGTGCAATTAATTAAGACAATCAAAATGAGTTATAGCATTTTCGTGTTTAATATCTTCGTGTTATTCGTCTGCCTATGCGGCCTTATCGTTGAAAGACTAAATTAGATGTTTTCGCAACTACTGCACATTAAAAAATGAATATCAGTAAAATCTATTGATTATTATAGCAAATAATGTTCTATCGACGAAATATACAATAAAATATACAATAAAATATACAAAATACAATCGTAAGAGAAAAAAATCTACATTTCTAGTTGACTCTATATATTTAAAATTGACTCCATCGATAGTAACCAAATTAAATATTTCTCTATCCTCACTAGTGAACAACCCTCGTTTGTAAAGGCTGTAAAAAAATTAGCGGTCATGGTTTTAAAGATTCTGTTCTACACCTTTGTATCGCTGGAGATCTGCAAAAATAACTGATCGCAAAATTCAGGAAACGGTAGCACATTTTATTTATTAGCTCATTGCCCTTTTCTTGTTACGTAGGCAAAATATCTGAGAGAAAAAATGGATAGGAACGAAACGTTCTCTCGCAATTTAACTTTTATTTAATTGGGCCTCCCAGATTAGAATCTCGCTTCATAAGGAAGACTTAAGGAAGTTCGAGCGAATCTAATGTAAAAAACTTTTTCCAACTTTAAGCTTTGAAACTCTGTATACATGTAATTAAATACTCGATTGATATATCCTAAAAAAATTTAAACGATCCTCCGTCTAGTTTCTTTGAAAGAAAATGTTAAAAATTACATTTTTTAAGTCCTTATACACAGGCTCTAATGGCTGACAAGCTGTACTCGCGTCTTTTTCGATTTTTTTCGATATTAACCTCCCAACTTTAAGAAAAACAAAACTATGTGTAATAAACTTGAACAATTGTAGAATAAAATTAGATTTCAATAATATAACCTTATCGATGTAGTTTCGTTGATAATTTAACATAAACTTTATTTATTACTCATGCTTATTGGGAGCCGTACACGTTACTGAACGTTTGGCAACGCTGCGAGAACAGCTGAGAAAAGTATAAGGATAGAAAATGAGTTAGAGAGAAAGAGAGAAGATAGAAAATTTATTTTGTCACCTTACGATTAGTTCAAAAATTGTATTAATAATTTTTTTTTTTAAATTTTCATAATACTTTGAAGCAAATTAGAATAATTTTAGTTCTTGAATAAATCAATGAATAAAATATATAAAGTTATAAATTAATGAAAATAATATCACAATAATTATATTATAAAGAAAATCAACTGTGTTTATGTTTTTAAAAACTAAAATATTTGATGTCAGTATGAAAACGGGAGTATAACCTCAAATTAAATAAAAATGTAAATAATTACCTATAAATTTGTTTTCTTTTCTTTTACAATAATTGCAATTTTTGATTTTGCAATTATTGTTCCTGCAATCAATCCGAGTTTTGTTACTCTTGATAACATTTTGTCTCCATTTCACAATATTTTTTTTACAAAATCGACCGTTAAATCTGTGCATTTTTGCAAATTATTTCCATTCACTCATGGACTAAAACACTTAAATTTGATAATGCTCTCTCCGTGCTCTCTAACTATAGTAGGGGAGGGCGGGGTTCAACGTGCCGATTTTACTAAAATGCAAGATAGCACCTACACTATGAATGTCATATTCATGCTTTGTAAAGTATCTAATGCGAAATTTAATGTAGTTTTTATAACCATATGCTATTTTGAAGTATATTCAATATCAATTAATTGATAGGCTATAATATAAAAAAAGTCAGAGCAGCACAACTTACCCCATCAAGGGGCGGATTGTGCCGAGAGTGAGGTAAGATGTGCCGCTTATATTTTAATTATGTTGCAGTCAATTAAATGAGAGTTAAAACAACAAATAGACTTTTAATTTGCAAATAACGTGTATTTATTGATAAGTTAACAATTTGTAACTAACATTAGCTTATATAAGTTTGACATTTGTACTTTGAGATGAACATGAAATTGATTTGAGATGAAACTAATGAGATGAACACAGTAACTTAGAAATTTGAAACAAAAAATTATAAGTTACAACCTAAAACTCAACATTATCTCTTAATTTAACCAAATAATCATCATGTTCTTCTTTTAATAAACATTTGCATAAATAAGACTGTCATTTCAAGGTTGTCAACAGTGTACCCTGTGTACCTTATTTGAAATAAAACTTTACAAGTTAGAATATAAAACTCAACATTTTACACTAGTTAAACAAAACAAAATAATAGTTTTCTTCTTAACGTTAATCAGTCGTAGTAGCTAACCTATATACCTAAATTATTTCTCTGTCTGAAATTAGATTTTTTTTCTTTTTTTTGTAGAATCTCATCCTAAAAACAATATAAATAGTAATTAGAATTATATGGGTATAGTTGTGCCCTAAACGGGATTAATTGTGCCGCGGCACAATGAACCCCCGGCCATCGGCACTTTAGACCCCGTTAGTACCATCATCACCTAAACTTCGATTGTTAAAAATATGTTGAACGCAGCGTTATTTTACAGTGTCCTTACGATTCCCTAATAAATTGTCAACAAATTATAAAAATACTCAAAACAATAGTTTACAAAATGTAAGAGATAGACCAAAAACTATTATCACGGAAATATTTACTTATGTGGCACCGGCACAGCACGTGGCTATGAGCTACTCAAGCCGCGATGCAGATGCAACTAAAATGACTGCCGATTGTGCGCGTGGGTAAAGCATTTCACGATGCACTAGCAGAATGTATTTATCTCTTTTTCGCGTTGAAATATTCTCATCGGCACAATCTACCCCCGGCACTTTGAACCCCGCTCTCCCCTACACAGGAAGAACAATACGCTGTTGCCAGATCTTCTTATTCAAACGGATGAGTCAAAAGTCACGTAGTCATTTCGTTACTTTTGTTAATAAAATAAATAATATTTTACAATTTTTGGATTAGATATGTTATTATAAATTGAAATAATGAATTTTTATTATTATTACAAGAATTGAAATTACAGAAAAATTCAATTACTATTTTGAGTCATTAGTTACGCTCGAACTTCCTTAAGGTCACCGACCATTTATAAAAAATAGAAGACGGCCATCGAACCAGAAGAAAAGTGCAAGTGTTTATATTTTTCTCCCCAAGAGGACTCTAGCGCGACATGACACCGATCGCAGATTATTGACATTTTCCTAGTCTGCGAAAAATTACATCGATCGATTCGTCCCAAAGAGTCATTTTAACGCCAGAATACAGATAGGGACCGTCAAAAAAATTAATGTAAAATATTTCTCATCAGAAAAAGGTCTCAGCATGATTGGTCACAGTACCAGGAAGATATTTAATTTTAAAGCTCACGGTGTCCCAGTTTTAGGAGGTAAGGGGGGGGGGGGGGGGTGACGAAAAATCGGTTCGGAGCAGACTTTACTTTAAACTTTCATCCCTCGACTTTTGGAAATCGTAGGAGGATGGTTGTTAGTTCGTTTTAATCGATAACTAGTATAGTTTGACATGCTATCAATAAAAAGTTTCCATCTTTATTAGTTTAAACGAGATCCTCATACAAAAAGTAACCGTTGAAGGATGATTGTATATACGTATGTACATGAATTTCAATTGCAAAAAATATTGAATTAATGCATTTTTTCAAACACATAAAGTGATATTGGTACCGATAACTTGTTACTCTTAGGTAAACTATAAATAAGAAAGAATCTGTACTGAAATCAGATATGAAATTTCGAAAAAGAGAAACTCGAGAAACGAAAATTTAACTTAACCACTTGACATACAATGACGTCTGGGAGACGTCATTCGTTTCGTGTGCCATGGTAGAATTTGACGTCTCCGAGACGTCAGGAATTGTCTCCAATGGATGACGTATAGTATATTATTATATTATTTAATTATTGCACTTACATCAACATAAATACTAATTTACTATTTTATAATATTACTTGATTATTGTTCATTCAACGAGATTACACGTTACATAGCAATGCAAATTGCAAAATAAAATGTTCTGTTTTGAAGTTTGCACGTACTGTAAAGTTGGGCAAAATTAAATAGTATTTTTCGGACGCATCGAATTCCGTTTTATTTGTATGTCAGGGGGTTAATCACTTCTGTATCCGAATCTGGAATTCACAAGGCTTTTTGTTATTCACATTCATCCTCTCTGCCTTTATATATTTATCCCCCAATTAATATTCTGCGAAATAAAATAACACCATTATCTTTTGTTAATTATATTAATAAAATAAAAGCAAATCTTCAGTTAACACATTGCGCACCGTCTAAATATTAGCTGCTGAAAGCCTGATTTCCGGACAATATCAAGAATGGCAAATACTGTGCGTGTTTCAACCCAAAATGGGTCGCAGAAATCGGTTTTTGATCTTTCCGAACCGTGATGCACCGTACTCAAAAAATCTGAAAAAATTAGGGTATAACAATGATAACATTAGGCAACTACTGTAAAAAGGAAAAAGTTGTGCTCGGAAGATTTCAATAGGAAATCGATGTTTAAAAAATTTTTTTTGTTGGTTTTTAATTTTTCGTGCGTTGAACTTGCAAAGAAAAGATATTTAGAAAATTTCTAACGTGTGCATTCATGTTTAGAATGTGTCAGAATTTTTTCGGAATTTTTGCACCCCATTAAGTAGGGAAAATGAGGCAAAAACTGATTTTTTTATTTTACCCTATAACTACCCTCCCAGTGAAGGTATCGGATTAAAAACTTGTGTATAATGGTTTTTCATCATCACCAATCGAATGACCCATCGTCGGATAAAATCGGCTCAAGGGCACTTTTGACCCCCTTACCCTGCTAGATCCTTTAAATGTATTAAGACTTAATAATTAAGTGATGCACAAATTAAACGAAATATTACTGCATTTTTTGTTCACTGTGCCACTTTCATCAAGCCACAATAATGTGATAGATATTGATCGGCGAAGTTTACAATCATATATTTGTAATTTTGTATTATCGTGGAACTAGCGTACTATGTACAATATAACACAATACAATATGATTTATAATATAATAGAATAATATAATATACTACAGTATAATATGCGTACAATATAATAGCAATTCAGTAAAAGATTGCATAGAGAAACCATTACAACACTGTACCACTATGAAAAGTACAAATACTTGAAATCCTATCACTCCAAGCAATGAACTCTGCAAGAAGCTTTAAAAAATAGAAAACTGCAGAAAATGTCAATTGTAGCCGATAGTAGAAGCGAAAGAAACGTTTGAAGCAGTTTGTTGACTATCTTCACTACACATAAGGAACCTGTAAAATTCTTTAACGATTGACTGCTTTGCAATTTGTGCCACCAATATCTTAATGCACTCGTACTTCTGTCATTTTACACACAAATAAAAGACCAGTTTATCACGTCCAGCATTTCCCAAGGAACTGTTACGCTGTCGCGAACGATCTCGAACGAAATGCAAACACGGAATCTCTCTCCTGGGAGAAACTAGTAAATTAAACGGAGTGAGGATAAACATATAAAGCATGTTTTCTAAACTGTTAGGAAAACAAAGAAAAGGAGAAGTGTACTGGCATATGTACTGTACGGAATACTTTTTTTTTAGTGTCAACAGTGGCGGTAACTCGTGAGTCACCGAGATATAATATTTTGGTCCCTTGGGCCATGTAAGTTTGATTTTTCTTCAAATTTTGTTCTTAGACACACTCTATCGTTTCGGAGTTGTGCGTTACTAGGGTGAAGTTAACCACGAACAAGTTTATCCGTAATATTGCATTAAAATAAAAGATTCATGTTGGAATGGGTTGCAGGGCATCAGATAAATATAAGATATTAAAGTGTATTTGTAAAAAAATGGTAAGAACCATTTATTGGAACGTTATCTATTTATATCAGGTAATGATATCATTCTACGTAATAAGACGTACATAGAATGTTAGAGTACAAGCTTCTAATGGAATTATCAGTTAGTTCGTGTGACTAATAAACGTATTGCATGAAAAGTTAGTTAACAAGGAGTATACATGAAGACAGATTTTTCGTCGGCAAATTGCTTTAACATTCGCAGATGCGTAATAGCATGTAATAGTTTAACAGGTGTTTGAAGCCGTAACCGTATTTCAATATTATTATATTAAATTTTAAAACTCAAAAGGGAGTTGCTATTGTGGGAGTGAAGTTAAAGGCGCGAGGCCGCAATTTAATAAAACCGATTTAAAATACTAATCACTTGTAGAAGACTTTTGTTGTGTGATATATCACAATATTTGTTTTCACAGATTGGTTGGAAAGAAGAACATTAATGAAAAATAACTGCTAAATTGCATATTACTTAAAATGTGTAATAATAAAAAAACAATTGTCGGAAGATTTTTCATGCATTTTGCCTTTTTCATTAACTTTGGGTATAACTTTTTAGTTACAAAAATTAAAGAACAAGGACTGAGAAAACGACTCCTTTTACAGTTTTCATCGTTTCTCCCTTTCTTGAAGCTAAGAAATTAAATTAAGCTTTAAAAAAAAGCCAAGGATTAAAGAAAGAATGAATCATTAGACATGAAACGAGCTGGCTCGTAAAGAAAATTTTTTACGAAATTCTAAAGTATATTTAACCATTCCCAACGAAAATGGCACAGTATTTTCAATTGGTAAATGGACGTCGTTATCTTGCATTATACCATATTATCACGAAGCATAGAATACAGTGCAGCGAGTTGCAACAGGATTTTGCACTTCCTTGAACACTATTCCTAACCATTGAAATACGAACGATTTGATTCCCGTACAAACTGTGCAATCAAAGCATAACACATAATTTTGAATAATATCTTAAATACGTAGCAGATATGAAAGGAAATTCAAATATTACAAGTATTGTCAAAATATATTTTGAAATATATTCACAGTTAGATTATCAATTGACAACCGTTTGAATTAAGCCTGCTACATTTTACAAAAACTTTAGTTAGAAATCGAACAAAACCTAAATAATAATCTTGTTTTCTTCCAAATTAAAGAAGTAAAGAATAAAGTAGATTTAAATTACCTACGACCTCCAGAAGCCGAGAGACGTAAATTCAAAGAAAACCAGCTCAAAATCGACTTTTTGCCAACTATTCCCCTTTACGTCCCAAAAATCGGACGCATCCGACTTCAAAATTACATATCTTCCACATTTCTCGGTCGATCGTGATGAAACTTATATCCACTTCTTCATTCCACTTCGCGATTAAAACAAGCTAAAGATCATCTTCTACGAGCTCCAAAAGTCTGACTGCTAATTGTCTGTAAATCCCTAAAGTTCTAGAAAACTCCAACTATATATTTCCACCATCCTCTTTTTTTAATTTTATGTTTTAACCCTTTTAGTGCAGACCAAAAAATTGATTGCATTAGTGACAAATGTAGTTGCAAATAAAAATAATTGCCATTTGGCGATAGTTTCATATAGAACACACAATATAGAGTATAAATTATGTATTTATAATTATCTGTCTTAAAATTTCTGATATCTTATTGGAAACTGAATATTATCCCTTCGATGCTCAGCATTAGCACTATTCCTAACGACGATATATCGTCGTCCGACACTAAAATGGTTAAACAGGCAGAGACTTTTAATTATATTTAACATTATATACATAGGATTTAAATATATTTATTTTCCATCATTTGAATGTTCCGCCAGTAAAGCGCGCTGGTTTGTGGCGCCCTGCCGAAGTAGTGGCGTTACAGTCGTTCTCGACAAGTTTCCCCGCTTGGACGCGAAAACGCGTGCTCCTCCATTGGATTCATTTTTCAATGAGAAATTTTCTTCAAATGTCCTCGACTGCTAGTCGCACTTAGTTATTGATGTTTGCGCGTCGAAATATAATAATGACTCGTGGATATTTTCTCTTTCGACGATGATAGGATGAGAAATGTTGGCCGTGGCATTTCTCCCTCGCCGACCTTGTCGCTGCTGCGATTCGCGCACGAATATTTCCGAATATGTGAGTTCTATTCCTTACACTGCCACGTAGTACAAGCAGTTCTTAGCATTACATTTACGGCTATCGCAATTCTCTCATTGTATCTAACGATACACGAGCAAAATTAGTGTTATATTTCTATCTTTTTCTCTGCCTTTATGAAGTCTGCGCAGATGGCTCGCGCGTATACCCTGCTCACAATCAGACGCAGACGCAGGGCACCCGCCATCTTAGAAAGTTTTGCCGCGTTCAGTTGACTCTTCGTGCTCCTACATTTGTTTCATTGTTCGGTAAGTGATATTCGATAATATTGCATAAATTCGCGTCTCAGATAGTCATTTGTGTTTGTGCATTCGAACATTATATGGAACCGTTGATTTCTTTTGTTTTCACAACAGTAGGAGACAAAATTACTCGTACCGTTTCTCTCTGGCCAGCCGAGGTGCTTCTACGACGCATTTTCCAGTATTTCGGGTTTCGTGAGTATTATTTTGTCGATTTTTTGTCCCTTTAGATGCAAAATATCTTCAATAGAGATGCTTGACCGTTGAATGACAGGAAAAATTAAAAATTTTTTGTTCTTTTGCATTTTTTGTTGTTCTTTTGTCTTTTGTTACGCAGACTCCTCAACCCCCACCACCCTCATCACCATTTTCCTTTTCAGCAACCAGTGACCGCGTGCAATGCGGTCTTAGAGACAGTGTTAGTTACGTATTAACTGTAATATCAGTTTTGTTCATATAGAGCACCCGTCTCTGGCTTAAACTCAATGTTTATCATTACAGATTATTAGAGGTCAACGATGCCCATAAATTTCAACGCGGGTGTAAAGTCAGTGTTTTCATCGAAATTAACCCTTTCGCTACGGGCGGGTTCTCCGCGGCGATATTCCCACTGAACGGGCCCCTGCGACGCGTCGTGACAAAGTTGCACGCTATGGAAGACCGATCGTCGCATGTTATGTAGAGCGACTATAGTCGCCCGTAGTAGCGAAAGGGTTAAAGAGATAGGACAGTTATTCCAGAGCGTCGTGGCTCTTATTACAATATTTGTATCGCGAAGAAAGTAGATTCACTTTTTTCGCCGGCTAGGAAGGAAACGGTCGCGTTTTTTTATATTTTATTTTTCGTCACGGTGTTAGAGTCTCAAGAGTTCCAGTTGGCAGATGTACCACCACCGGGACATCGAATTTTATTTCGTAAGTTGAATCTTTTAAAATATATGTTATTTGCAATACTTTTTCTCATAGATCACGTTAGGCAGACTATTTTTAACGCGAAATTTTCCTGACTTTTAGAGCCTTCCTTGTCGAGACGATCCTGAACCTGTGGTTGGCACTTACCTGGCCTTGGGCGGGCATCCTGTTGATTATTTTCTACGTTCGGTGAGTTGCATGTACTTACAAGGAGACATTACGACCGTGGACATGGGGATTTTAATGAGCTTCATATTAGGTGAAAGTACATCGAAAAATATTTGTGTCATGTCCGGGCGTTTTTGTGAATGGGCCCGCAATTTTGAGAAATCGCATTTTGAAAAACGCAATTTTTCTGTAGTACGGGATATACTCTTAAAGAGAACGAGTATATCGAATAAGTGCGATGGCTCGGCGGATGCGTGCTTGGCTTATACTTTTGCACTCCGCCGCGCTTCAGGTTCGAATCCTGCCCGATGAATAATTTTTTTTTTTTTTTTTTTGTTAGTAGATAACGTTTTAAATAACTGATTTCAAAACGGATTAAAACTAATATATTTATCTATCTATTCAAATTACTGATTTCACAAGTGTTCGGATGAAATGATTCATAAAAACAGGCAAAACATATAAATTTCCGGCACCAGGAACATTTTATAAACGCTGCTTCCGAACAAGAACATTTGGATCTAGAAATTTCAGACGGAAAACATGCTTGGTTTACGTTCATAAAAACTTTTCTAGTTGAAAGTAATTTTGAAGCAAACCAAGCATATTTCAACATGTCTTCAAAAACAGGTGCACATAATTGATTATGTGCCAATGCATTTTTACAGAAAGATTAAATAATGTTCAATGTAAATAACACTATGATAGTCAAAAGAAATTCTTTGACTGGATAACGCTTCCTTTCACTTCGGTAGTTGCAGGGAAACTAATGATCACGTTAAAATCGTGAAAGAATGCTTTTGAAATATTTACCGAACACTTGAAAAGTTACAAAAAGTTTACGGTAAATTAATAAATACACAGGTACCGTAACGGTAAATATATTCGTTGTGGCGAATAGCGAACCAGGTAATAAAACAGTTGCCCTTTTATTTGCTTGCATTCAAGAAATGTAATTTTGTAGTAAACATTTTTTAAAAGTTATAATATATTATCGATATACAAATTTTCAATTAAATGATATTTAGGAGGATTGAAATATTACAGAAAAGAAAAAAAAAAATTATTCATCAGGCAGGATTCGAACCTGAAGCGCGGCGGAGTGCAAAAGTATAAGCCAAGCACGCATCCGCCGAGCCATCGCACTTATTCGATAGACCCGTTCTCTTTAAGAGTATATCACGTACTACAGAAAAATTGCGTTTTTCAAAATGCGATTTCTCAAAATTGAGGGCCCATTCACAAAAACGCCCGGACATGACACAAATATTTTTCGATGTACTTTCACCTAATATGAAGCTCATTAAAATCCCCATGTCCACGGTCGTAATGTCTCCTTGTTAGATTCCTCCGGGACCCTGATTCATGCCGTAGGACGATTGGTCCGAATCGGCAAGGGAAACTGGTTGTATTATTTTTCGTTGCGAGCACCGTGACCATGGGTTAGATAAATAGTATCCTACTCATGAATAATTGTACATTTAGGGTGTCTATTAGCTCAGGCTAGGTCTTCTTGTACGTCGCGATTGCTCCATGAATGAGTGAATGAATGTACATGAACGATAGGCTCGAGTCGCGAATGATTTCCGCGAAATTAACTTGGCGCGAGTAGATTCTCAAGATGGATCACCCATTCTACTTCGTATTTTTTATTATATTTGTTCGAACCATCACGCAATTACAATTGTAACGCACGATAGAGTACTGCTCAACGACTTTTTCCCGTTTCCGTTGATTCAACGAGCCGAAAAACTTTGCCATCTATAATGTGCAAGAAGACACTTCGCGACGGGCAGATTCTAGAATCGAAGTATCAGTTTGCATTGTTTTCTATATCCTTTGAACCATTTACTTCGATGGCGGAATCCCCCGAGGATCCTGCATGCATTTAGTCTATTAATTCAATATAAATATTTTCAACATAAAGTTCAATATAATATTCACTCTAAAGTTCAATATGATATACAATTTAAAGTAAAGTATTTAATTTTTGGAGATATTATAAATATTCTTAGTAGAGTCTTTGCTCAAATTCCCAGTTACGTTTCAATATTAATATATATCTTGTCTGAATAATGAAATACTTTTAAGACAGAAAGATAGATCGTTAGATACAACCAATTAATCATTTTTCAAGCTCAGGATTTTCAGCACTAATCTTTAGCTGACACTTAATAACGCAGGGCCTCGAAGATATTGGCCCTTCAGAAGGGTCATCGGGAGTTCTCTCAATTTTCATATAAAGTAGTGTTGCGAAAAAGAAACAGCACCGGAAACTGGTGCACGGGTT
Source organism: Cerceris rybyensis (assembly GCA_910591515.1). Taxonomy (NCBI): domain Eukaryota; kingdom Metazoa; phylum Arthropoda; class Insecta; order Hymenoptera; family Crabronidae; genus Cerceris; species Cerceris rybyensis. Next base: position 15,929,141 of record OU342795.1, read on the forward strand.
TGCCACGCATTAGGTTTGTAAAATGTAGAGTTGCGAGATTAGAAGAAGCACCATAGGGTGCACGCGTTTTGCTCGTATCAGAACTCTAGGTAAAGTAGCATTGCGGAACAAAGAACACCTAAGATTGGTGCGCGGAAGTTTGCCAAAGTCAGGGCTTTTCAGGATTCATCTTTGTCTAGTTTCCGCGATATTAGCGTTGCGATAAGCAGTTACAGATGGGTTTTTCTTTGCTCGGTACTCGCTTAATTAGAGTCACGAACAACTTAGGAGCATGGACGGCACTTGTTCCGAACTTGGTACCCTGGAGTCGCAAAAGGACGACTCCTCTGTGAGTGGCTTCAATGCCCGCTCTCTTTACCCGCGAATTATTGTTCAACTCATCCTCGCGATTTGCTTGTAAGTTCAATTAATTGGAGTTGCACGACACAATAGCGCCCACAGTGGTTGCTCGGAATTTTTTTCTCGAATTTCTCAAAGTAGCGTTGCGATTGGACAGCAGTTGAAACGGGATTTTTATAAAACACCAAGCAGAATCAGTGACGTTGCGAATCAATAGACCTCCCCCATCCCTCCTCTTGGTCCCTTATTTTAAATTCTATCGATTGTCATTTCATGGGTATTAAGCGTTTCTAAGTAGATAAAGGATGGGTAGAAAATATGTTTTCCATTTTTTGTGGAAACTTTAAAAAAAAATGCAAATGGTCTTTTTAAGAATATTATTATTATTATTGAAACGGGAAATTGGATATCTCCTTTGTGTGATGAAGATACAAATACAGTTTATCCGTAGTTTCGTTCATCTTCTTCTCCATCGATTTTAATGTGTATGCATCACGCGAAAACACTTTAAATGAAACATCGCACACAATAGAAAATAATCTCTTATCGTAGCAACTATCATTGTGATGGGACTTCATAGTAATTATTTGCCGTAACTCTAAAACTTTTATTTCATACTAGTTTTCTTATATTGAAAGCAATAACCGTCCAATGGATACGAAATTCGTAAAACCGTAGATGTTCTTTAGCCATTCTCCACCTTTACAATGATTTTCCAAACTTTAAAATGTATTTCATTTGAAAAAATATTGTTTTTCTTCCGCGCAGCTGCTGTTTATACAGTTAACGATAAGTTTTCGTAATCGTAATTTGTCAGCATGAACAAGATCAGATCATGTGCATGACCGTACTTTGCGTTACTTTGAAATTTCTCGTGATATCGATATTTTCTTCATTCTGTGCCAGTATTCAAACAAAACACGTCGTTTAATTGATAACAGAGACTATGCTAGTATACAAATTCAAAATTGAATCGTTTAGCATTCATACATCACGTTATGCTTAATTGCTTCTATATTAATGCTTAAATATTTTTGAAACTAATAAGGGTCATGCCTGATTTAATTTTTCATTTACTACAAAGTATCTTAACGCAAAATCGGCAATCTACATTGGTCACTATCAAAATAAAGATTACCTTTTTCCGATATACAAAATTCAAAATAATTTAGCGCCTAAACGACTGCATTTTATGTCCCGTTGGTTTACTCTAAGATTGGCGATTTTCTCGTTTAGAAATGAAAAACAAATACATACAGGAAATTAAAAATCCATACATTTATTAACCTTATAATGGTTAGACAGATGCACGTGGGCAGATATAAATGGTTTTGCCCATCTTTATTGAATGATCCTCACTTTCTGATTGTTCGGTACACAATAATTTCGTCATCACTATTTCGGACACACCTTTCAAAATTTTCTAAATAATTAGCTTTATACAAACTATCTTCAGAATCAGTAATAAAATTGCATCCGTTATCGCTCGATACATCAATGAAATCGTCTACGATTAGTAACGCTCCAGAAAAGTTATTTCATCACACAAATAAAAGTTCTTGGAATTATTTAAGACAATTTAATTTTCTTTAAGTTGAAATTATTATGAGAGTAGCAAATAGTGCCCAGTAAATTTAAAATGTATATACGTATTAAATCCTGCAACACATGAATTCGTTTGAATATTTTATAATATTTAGCAACTACTATTAGAATATATAATTTATAATGAAAAGAGATAAAAAAACGAAGTGTTATGCGCGATCGGTTAATTGTTAATATAACTTAAATCGATAAAGTAGATTTTCTGCCAGTAAATCAATGAACGCGACATCTCTCGGTTTATCGTACCGAAAGAGCTACAATGTTTCGTTCGGACACCCATGGATTCCGCTGTCGTCAGTCTATTTCGTCCATGCGCAGAAATGTAATAAAAATCTAGATCATAATTTGCAGCTTCTGCTACTACTTCGCTGTTCTCATTCTTGAAATAAAGCCGACGTAACCTTGCGTAGTTGAATGAACTGACAATTCGGTGATAAATTATACATTTACGAGGATAGATCATCTCGCGATGGAGCGATGATTTAGAAAGAAAATTTCACGTTACTTTTGTAATGTACACATCGACGGACACTGTGCAATTACTGGAAAAAATTCATCATTGTGACGTTAAGTTACATCATCGTAAGTTTCAGTGTTATTTTTGGAGGATTTTAGGTGTTAGTGGACTGATGATATTTTTCCCTGTCTATAGTTTCGTATAGATGTGACCCTGAAGTTTTTCTCCTGAAATTATGCGTTAATAATGTACTTTTCAGTAATAACAGTTCGCATTTCTATGTACTTTTTTAAACTGAGGCATTAATCTTGAAATGAATGTAAAATTGTTACAACTACTTCTGTAAAAATACGTTAGATGATTTTCGTGATATATAGCACGAATATATGCAAGGTGCGCAAAGCGAATGTTTTGTTATTGAGGTTCCAACGGTATAAATAGATCATTTTATATTGTCTTAAAATTAAAACGTGCTCTATCATCGCGATCTACGTAACATTCAATTAGACGGATGTAATACGTGCATGTGGCATACTAACACGCCTTTTTTTATTAAATCGATTATGCCTGAAATTGACGAAAAAGAGCTTACTTCTTTCCTTGAATAATCGGGAATAGACTTACATGTGAATGAAGACATTGTTTGATGTATATACGTAAATGAGAATGAATATATAAATAATTTAAGAATGATAGATTACATTGTCGGTGCAGTCAATTATACAATTGCTAAACATGGTATAAACAGTTATTCCATGTGTATTCTTATATGTACTTACTTTTGCCAGTTGTGTGAACAATCTGGGCATTGATGCCCTTAAAATACTGATGAGATATGCTGCATCAAGTTGAACAGAGGCTCCCACATCCGTTGCTGTATGATTGTATTGACAATATTACAAACAATACTGACATAAGTCCAGGAGATGTCTGCGGTAGAGGCACCACCGTTTATTCGTACCATCGAATGGGATATGATGGACAAAACAAAATTTTTCCCACTCAGTATGCTCTCTTCGTTCTCAGTACGATGCTGTCTTTATCCTTTGACAGTAATAAAAACCTGTTTACAAGTGCAAAGGCAAAATCATATGTACAGCGGTAATTATAAGGACAAAATTGATCATATTACATTTTTATTGTACTTAGTTGTTGTATAAATTAATCATTTTTGCAGGGATGTTAGATGCTTGCAGAAAAATATACAAAGCTGAAGGTATAGCTGGTTTTTACAGAGGATTTTGGATAAGTTCTATACAAATTGTATCTGGAGTATTTTATGTATCTACGTATGAAGGTGTACGTCATGTACTTGGGCAGGAACATGTTATAGGCCATTTAGATTCCAAAGTTAAAGGATTAATAGCCGGTGGTGCGGCAAGCTTAGTAGGACAGACAATAGTAGTTCCCTTTGATGTTCTTAGTCAGCACATTATGGTTCTTGGAATTGCTACTACTGAAAATGGCAAACGTTATATTAATAAGGTGTGTAAATAAAATTAATGCAAGAACGGTATGGAATTTTTATATGGTGTATGGAATTTTTTATGGTATATTTTAGATGGGAATGAATCCACTTGGCTTAACTTTTGATCATGGAAAGTCCCACGCTCGAATAGCAGCTGATATTATCAAGTTGATTTATCAAAGAGATGGATATAGTGGGTTTTATCGAGGGTATGTTGCGTCATTGTGTGCTTATGTCCCCAACAGTGCTCTTTGGTGGGGGCTTTATATTGCTTATCAAGGTAGATGCTACTTTTATTTTTCTCATGACTAATCTGTAGAAACTGAGTGGTATTAGGAAAAAAACTGTATTAACATCAATTATATTTTACTTAACAGATGAGCTTGTTCGGATACTTCCAGATTGGTTTTCTCATTTGTTTATCCAAGTTGTTGCTGGAACATTAGGTGGATTTACAACTACAATAATCACCAATCCTTTAGATATTGTTCGTGCACGATTACAAGTGCAAAGGTTGAATGGTATGTTTGGTGCTTTCAAAGCACTTTGGGTCGAGGAAAGGCTACAAATGTTCACAAAAGGGTTATCTGCACGGCTTGTACAATCTGCCTGCTTTAGTTCTTCGATAATTCTCGGATATGAAACCATTAAAAGATTTAGCATAAATGAGGAACATAAACGTTACATTAGATGGTGAAACCAGTCATTCATACACGAAACTAGGATAAATTACATTCAAACTGATGGAATGATTTACATTCCATACACACCAATTTCTAGGGTACCGATACGCACCAAAGAAACTGAAACAAAATAATATATAAGAATATTTTTCAAAAACGATACGTTATTAACACATTTAGTGTTCAAAAAACCATGTTTATCATTAAGTTTATCGCATTGTCAAGCACGATAGAAGATGTCAATCTTTCGAATGGTAAAGAATAAAATTATCTTCATTCTCTATCCTAATAGAGACTAAAAATCAATTATAAATATTTCGAAATCGGAAGTAATTCGATAGATTCAGACGAACATATAAATCTCTCCGCTACATTATATTTCAAAGGCATACATTTATGCATGTTTTACAAAAATGCATTTTATATAAGTTTTTTCACACATCGTACAAAGTACAAACTTTGTAATATATGTTAAATATATTGCTGTGATAAAGTAGTCCCCGAAATAAGTTCACTAGTATAGAAAATTTCTATGAATTGAAATATGCGAAAACAAAAAAAAATAATAGAAAAGATTATATTGTATACATAGTATTAATATGTATATATAGATATAAATTATAATAAACTTGTTGACTACATGAAACGATGACATTTAGATCGATGGATTATACTGATTTAATTGCAGGGAGCACATATTCAACATAGGAAATATAGAAATAATTTTTCTATCATTATTTTATTACAAAGGACAACATATCGACAGACATATTTTTTGGAGCTAATTAAGTAGTCTCGGTAACGTAGATCTCGTACACGAACTTCTATAATTTTAATATTCGGCTACTATTTATCGCATTAAAATTAAATCGCTACAATTTATATTTTTCATATTATTTATACGATATATACAGGCCGGAGAAGTCATTTCCATATACAAACGATACATCGCAATAAAATCTTCAGATCGTTACATCAATTCGAGCGTATTTCGTACAAGATTTTCTACTACATATTTTTACAAGTTTAAAAAATTTGCACGACGCGAACAGCGAATATCTTTTATTACGATATATTCCCTGTCGGCGTCGTAAAAATATGATATTTCGATTCTCGATAGCGCACGTAATCCTTGTTTTCCGTAAATTTCAACCTTTAAATGTGAAATCCACTGTCGTACAAAGCGACTCAAAAATCAAGGTTCATTTCTCGTATGAAAATAAGACAAAGATACGGCATAGGTTCTTTGCATCAAGGAAATTTTCCGTACATTTCCTTTTGCGTTTAGATGTACTATTCTCGGAAGAATCTTCGTTATGAGATCCTTCTTCCTTCGAGGAATTCCGCGTAGAATTTATAGTCCGCATACATCTGATTTCTCTCGTAAATTTCGTTGGCCGCTCGTAAAGTTTTATTCGAGTGTATAAGCCGGAGAATTTCATTTCTAGCTTATTTTTTACGTTTATTCGACTCGCTTGGACCGGTGGAATAGCAACTGCGATACTTTAATCTTTTTGTCTCTGTTTATCGGCATCCGGCGAATCCGCGTCATTTTGCATCGTTTTCTTGAAGCCGAAACGTTCAGCCAAGATTTTCAAACCGAATAAACGTTTGTTTTCTTTTCTAATTGTTTATTTCGACGTTCGATTTGTTGAAAGGTTCATAAATTTCGAATGTATAAACCCTAAATTACCATCTAATGAGGGTGAATTCGATCGCCATCTATGGAAGAGTTTATGAAGCAACGTATTCCAATCTCCGTTGGTCATGATCAATTTTCAATCAATTAATTCGTGATAAAATGATCGTACTCGTTAATGTTGAAAATTATACGAAGCGAGGCTAAATTATCGTGTAAGAATTTGAGATTTTTTTTTTAATTCTGAACCTTGAATCTACCTATTTGAGATTTTATTAAACTGACGGAGTTTTTCATAAATCAACCGAGATATTTTGGCGCCAAAACAAAGCTTTCATTCATTCTTGATCATTTAATTCAGGAATATACTACGGTTTTGGAAATAGGAAAAAACAATGAGATACACTTCCACTTAATTACATAATTTATCCTCGATGGTACCTTGAGACTCTGAGTTAAATTTGTAATGTCATTATTTTAACATGAAATTATATTTAAGTGAAAATACCGATAATGTAACCTTTTATATGAGTTTTTCATAAATAAAATGTACGACGGTCTCAGAGTTATTCTCAGATATATCTCTCTTCCTGAAATGCCTTCAATAATGAATTATCTCGTGGAATTCAGTGGTCGTTTATCGTGTTTAACACTAGAACTATCAATGATTAATTTAATATATTAACACTAAAACTACCGACGTTATATCTGCTACATTTAAATGCACCGATTAACCCTTTGTACTCCGATGTCCCCCTCTCAGAAGACCTTCGAATTTATTAGAGATCACAGAGGATGACCTTATTGCACCGCAACATTTTAAGAAATGTATATTTACCTGAACTTTCCTATTGAAACGACATAAGATAGGAAATATTAAAGTGCCGCCAAGTTGTTAATAGATAAAGTTGAAGAAGGCTGGAACTGCAAAGTGTTAATTACTCCGAAAAAAAATTAAGAGGAAAAAAAGCTGATCAATTAAGTCATTTAGGTTTTATAAGACACAAGTAAAATGTTCACTTTATAGCTGCCTTATTAGTTTGTAGAATTATTCGAAAAAATTGGAAATCAGTCATTTGACCGCCCTGGTAGTTTTAGTGTTAAAAATGTTGATTAAATACATTAAAAGAATAATTAAGAAGGAAAAATACTTGATCGATTTAATCGCTTGCAGTCCACAAAGTTGACTCAGAAAATTGAAAAAAGAGAACGTCAGAAACTTTAGGAACATTTACAAAAAATTTAAAAAAAAGTCATTTCAATCATCTTGGTAGATCCAGTGTCAATGAAGAGCGTGTAGTGTATTGAGCACGTATCGTATTACAAGTATTCGTAGATATACTTTATTCGATTAATTCCACAGCTTTGTACTATTTACATTTTGCACAGCAAAGACGTATCGTATATATGTACATCGACGACGATAGGTATAATTCTAAATTTAACGCGGTATACTTCGAAGAAGGAGTCGAGTGTTCGTCCTAACAGAGTGCCAACTATCACGAATAGATGGCCAGCTAAAAACGCCTTAAATACAATTGTGGATTGTCGATTACACTGTAGTCGAGTGACACTCGAGAAGGAAAACGTAAAGCATGAAATCTGAATGAAATTAAAAAAGTATAATCGATCTGTTCGATAATACTTTTTCAAGCAATGCGCTGAAGAATTGAGAACATTTGCGCGCGAATCGTTGAAGATGAAAATAATTTTCGAGCTTACAAATCCTTTTAGTCGCACGTAAAGCGGGAAGATCGATTTCAGGGATTCTTGGCGTTGGACTGAAAGACACTGTTACTTTAACACTTTACCGACCGGTATCCGATTAATCGGCTTTTCCGGCCCAACACTTTTGTACTTTAACTAATAATTGGTTGCTATGGCAATTAATAAATTATTATTTACTACTGTGGTTAACTTTGTCAAGGACTCAGTGAAGAAACACTGCAATTTTCGAATAGGTATCAGTATCAAGGAATTATTTGCGGGCAAGTGACCGATCAGAAGTGGGTAGAATGTTAAAAAAATACCGGTCGGTAAAGTGTTCAAAATTCTTTTTGAGTTGAAATTCTGGTGTTTGTTGTATTTGTTAATTTTAAGATGAGCATTGGATCATGTGAATGGGATATCAAGTAGCTTAGTAATTCTCAACAAAAATACTTCCACATTTAAAACATATTTTACAAATATTAAATTAGAAAGGTGGGAAAATTCTGAAGATTTGGAATGGTAAAGTGTCTCTATCTAAAATCGTTTTCCTCGATTTTACATACAATCATGCGACTTTATTCGTCCCTAAAGTTACTTCTGCCCTGTCGTCTCTTTCTCTCCCTCTCCCTCTCTCTCTATTTTCTCTTTTCTCTCTTCTTCATTGTCAGGAAAACGATTTCCCAAATACATCCTAAAAGCCATCCTCGGCATCGATTCTTCTCTTTTGCTCTCACTCTTTCTCTCTCTACTTCTCATGAATTCGCTTTCCAGAAAAGCCTCGGTTCCTCCGTTCCTGTCTTCTCTACCTCGAAGGAAGTCTCATGGACAATTTCAAGCTTGTCGTAGAAAAAATAGTCGCGTGTCAGGCTGGATTTGCCCTCGTAACACAAGTGTCTCGTCTTCCAGGGCGAGGTACTCTCGTGTCACGTGCACGTGTTTGCGCTCACGCGGATGCATTGGAATTTCACGCGATATTGCAACCCCTCGGAGGAAATTCGGTTGTGAGGTTCGCGCACCTCGTGCCGGAGCTATTTCGTTCTTCTTATCGGGGGTGATTGAACGCCGATGAAATATTTTATCGTAGATTGTGCGAATGTGAGAGGAAGTGAGAGAGAGACCGAGAAAAAATATAGGAGAAAAAGAGCGTCAGAAAAAAGGGAGTTAGAGAAAGAGAGAACCAGGGAAAAAGGGAGACTAACAATAAGAGAAAAAGAGAATCGCGAAATGGAAGATTGTGGAGAAGAGAGTCAGAGAAAGAGAGTGACAGAGAGAAAGAGAGTAAGAGAAAGAGAGAATCGTGGAAATGGAAAATATGGGAAACAGAGTCAAGGAAAGAGAGAGTAAAAGAAAGAGGATGTCAGAGAAAAAGTCTCATCAAAAGAGAGGGCAAGAGAAAACGAGAATCGTGGAAAGAGAAAATGTGAGAAACAGAGTCAAGGAAAGAAAAAGTAAAAGAAAGAGAGTGTCAGAGAAAAAATCTAGCAGGGAGAAAGAGAGAATCGTGGAAAGAGAAAATGTGACAAAACAGAGTCAAGAAAACAGAAAGTAAAAGAAGGAGGATGTCAAAAAAGAAGAAAGTGGCAGAGATAGGAAGAGATAGAAAAAGAGAGTCAGGGAAAGAAAGAGCAAGAAAGAAAGAATTTCAGAGAAGAAGAAAGTGCCAGAGGCAGAGAGCGTCCGCGAAAAAGAGAATTAGAGAAAAAGAAAATAAGAGAAGGAGTTAGAGAGAGCGAGAAAGAGACTAAGAACGTTGGTGCAATCGAACAGCTGTAAAAATTGGTGAACGTCACGTTTTCATCGGTTTGCCGTAATTTTGACGCGATTCGTTTTCCCTCGACTCCGTCGTACGATAGAAAATACGATGGTCCAGGATCGATGCACGAGAAACGAAGGGAGAAATAACGTATGTTCTCGTCCGCGAGCGAATTTTACGTGGAACCTTTGAGTTTTCTTCGGCGAGGTCACACAGTCTCTACGATTCTCGTGGTCCATTCCTCCCGTTGGGCAAACACCGCGATTTCGGCGTGGATTAGCCGAAATTGTCTCCACTGTGATGAATTTCCGAATGGAATAATTTCCCTGGGAAAACAGACTTTCGGGGAATCCTCTGTAGACGAGTATTTCGAGGTCTCGTTGGAAATTAGGTGGAAAAAGACGGATGAGACGTTTTGGGCCAATTTGAAATTGTAGGTCTTTTAGGTCCAATTTTGAACCGAGCATGATGGGACGCAGAAACTCGTTGGACTATGGTGTGCCATTGAAAAAATTAATGTTGACTATCTAAACTCGATATGCGTAAATTCGATAAGTTAAAGAAACTAAGCAAGCTCAACGCGAAGAAAATTCAGTATCACATTCAATTTCATCCCTGGTACTTCATCTTCCCAACAAGTATACCTTACAAAATCAATAGGAAGCGAAAAGAATCAGGATCTTTTCACTTGGAAATATTATTTCACCAATCGACAAACTCTCTCCGTTGCTACAACCATAGCATACTTTACCATCGGAAATGTAATTCTTTCAAAAAATTATAACCCACATTTCGCACCGTTCTCCTCCACCCACGCGTTTCCTCCGAAATTCCCCGTACAACATCCTCCTCTATCGAACTAGCCATTTAGAACGATCGGCGATCCATTCGATCCAAACGGAGAACAGCGACTACGAAGGATTCCCAGAGACACAGATCGAATGTAAAAACATCATCGATTCCCCCTGGCTTGGCTTACGACAGCTAAGATACGATGTACAAGGATAATTCAGGGATTCGACGAAGGATCCTTCGTCGTTGATAGAAAATACGGTGCTGCTTTTCTTCCGCGTTTGCCTCTGCGCGTTCATACGAATTCGGATACACACAGAGAGGAGAGGTCGTAAAAAGAAATGCATCTGGATGCTTTCGAAGCATCGTATCCTTATTCTCGGACGAAACATTTCCTCATGGTCCACTGTGCTCGTTGCCCCTTGACGGCGAAGACGAAAGAACGCAGGTGGAGGAGATTGGTCCTCGTGGAGGCGCGCTCGGTCGCGTTGTGCGCTTTGTTTTGTCCAAAAGGGAACCCGGTGAACCAGGTCGGCCGTCGAGATCGCTCGAGCGGTCCCGGTCGGTGGTCTCGTCGAGTTGGACTTTCGTTCATGAAGAAATCGAACATCCGTTCGTTCCTCGAGACGTGGTCCCCGTTGATTTTCTTCGGAGGAACGGGAATAAACGTCGAGACGTGGTCTCCGTCGGATCTCTTCGGAGGAACGGGAATAAACGTCTAGAGGTGGTCCCCGACGATCCTCTTTGGGGAACGGGAATAAACGTCGAGACATTTTCGGCCGTGGACTACTCTACAATCACGTGTCTCGAAAGCGAATTGCTCGTTCTCGACGAGGCCCGGTTCGGGCCCCCGTGTATCGTCACATCCCCCCGGTTGGTAGGGTAGTTCCAGTTCCGGGACCGGTCCCGCAGGCACCGCCGTCGCTGCTCTGGCTGACGCTGCTGTAGCTCACGCTGCTTGCTTGCCCTCCTGCACCCATTCCGGAAACGTACTGCAATCAGAAGGAGCAGAATTTCAAAAACGAATTTGTAGATGGTCCTGCATCTCGCGATCTGCGATTGTTCGTTTGCTTGGGTAAAGTGTATGGAGAGAGTATGTACAGATAGAGTGTATATAGAGTAAAAGAGAGAAGTGGTGAAAGTTGCGTGAGAGAGTGTTAAGAGTATGAAGTTACGGTGTTACGTTAGCATTGAGTTTAACGATTGTCGCGTGTCTCGGATAATTAACGTATTTTCTCGGTGCTTTAGGTTTTCCTTGTAGCGACGTTCAATCGCTTGGATTATTTCCATTTGAAAGAGAAAATTGTCCTTCGTTGCCACGAAGAAACTTGAAGGAATAAGGAAAGTGGTGGTAATAATAAAATCCAACAGGCATCGCATTTATCTTATTTCTTCGTCGATACTTCACACCCTGGAGACCCTATTAGGTTTGGTCGTTAACAGCCGCAAAAGGTCGAGGAATATTGTCAGAGGGATCATACCGTTCGATTTTCCGATTAACGTGGTTCTCTATATACCGAGAAGCACGAAATGATTTGCGAGACGAGGTCGCGTAAATTTCGATTACGCGAACTGACAAAATTATTTTGATGACCCTGCGGAACGTGGCCCCTTCACGTTCGTAGCCTGATTTTCCTCGGTCTATTTGAGGGGCACGTCGATAATTTTGATTAGACTAAACGATAGATACGCGCTTTAGCCATCGAGGAATGGAAAAAAATATCGAACATGTTCGCTAATGCTTTCCGGGAATTACGAAGAATTATCTTGCACATCGGGCTTCAGGGTGAACCTAGGTAATGTAGAACGAATCGTGCTTTTATCTGCTCGCTAATTTTCGCGACGTTTGTGCACGATGAACGGTGCGCTGTTTGACGAGGCGAATCGAAAGGTAAAATAATATTTTTAATGTGAAAAAAACAGCAAAACTTCTATTCCCTGTGTGTCTGGAGAGATGCAAAAGTTACAAAAAATTTTTATTTCCTGTTTCTCGGATCCCAGTGCTGGTAGAAACCCAAGTCGAAATATTGAACCTCATTTGAACCATTTACTACCCAACATTTAGGAATTAGAAGTACAAAAATAGGTCGAAATTCAATGTAAAATAAGATCCTATTTAGCGCCTAAAAGTGGCACAAATTTCCCTTTATGCCATCTTAAGGCGCAAAATAGGATGGCAATTTCTTATTATTATTATCAAATTCAAATTCTTCTTATTTTTATTTATATATCACTTACTTTTAAAAACTATGTATATATATAAAGTCAAAATCACTAAAATATAATGGATTTTTACTCGTTTGCAATTATAAGCGTATCACTATTCGAATTAATGTGATAACTATAATTACAAACAAATAAAAATTCATTATAACGTAATAGTATTAACTAATTTATATGTAAAAACGATACATGCATATTGATGTAAATTGAAAGGTTATTTATTTACTTACATTACTCCCATGATAACACGAATAATTATGATAAATGTTATTTCTATTTTATTTTCTTTCTTTTAACAAATCTTATATTTTTATTTCATGTTTTAGTTATAATGACGTATAGTCCATAGAGTCATAAAGAGCTGGAATAAATAAAAAATGACTGTTTTTGAAGTATTTACCCACTAGCTACATTTATGTATGTATATGTTACTGTCAAAGACCGATATTGGAGAATGTCGACTTTCACCGGTAAATGTCAACATATACCAAATACGTCGGTGAAAGATCGAATACTTCATTACATTCTGGTACATTCGGACCCTCACCGGTGTATGTTGACAATCACAGATATGCTCTGGTGGAGGTCCAAAAGAGAGAAGCCGACAAAGATGCGACTGGCTCTCTCCCGCCAAATCCTTTGGTCTGCTGGGAGTCAGTCAGCTTTGTCAGTCTTATGCAAGCTTTGATGATGCGAGGAACGTTTTCTTAATTTTTTTCCGATACCGTAATTTATACTGCATGGATACTGCAGTAAATCGTGATCTTTTTCTTGAAATGTTAAATGGATTAATTGCGGGTAAACGAGAAGTCAATTGTTTTTATTTTTCTCAAGAACAGTGCTCTAAAATACTTTCTGAAGTGGTTTCTGCTAAAACTAACAATAAGTGCAATACACCTTTGGATTACAAACGATTAAAACGTTTTGACGTTTTACTAAATTAACGTATAATAAATAAATCCACAAATTTAGTTTAAGTTGTAGCAATAAATAAGATTTGAATCACATAATGAAGTAATTTTTTTATTATTACTATTATTTCCTTTTCTCATTTAGAATGTACTGTGTGTTTTAAATTCTTGGTCACTCCTCCCAGAAAGAGAGGCGGAAAAGGTATATCACCCTTGTAACGTTTTATAGCAACTGAATTACGGAGAAGGAAATATAAATCTCCGACATGTTCAACATTCACCATTAGTGCATGGTGAATGTCGACATTTACCGGTGTAAGTCAGAAATAAGGGTATTTAGCAACTATTTCGGACATACACCAAGCGACTATGTGAATGTTGGACATATACATTCCTTATTAATTAACTATTAAAAAAATTAAAGCTCTTTATGCGATATTAAACATATATTTAATGCAAAAATTATTATTTAACCTAGGAGGAGTAACAGGTCCAATTTAGGGGATAAAGGTTTTGGTCGTTGCTAAATAGGAGTATCATTTTACTGAGAAGAAGTTAAAGTTTTAAATTAGGGCTTTTAGTATTGAAAAGTATCATATTAGGTTGAAATAGGAGTAAGTACCATGAAAATAGGTTCAATATTTCGAGTCGGGAAGGTTACCCCATTCCCTGCCAATTTCTTCTTGGTTTCTAGAAGAAGTGTTGTCACAATATAAAATTAAAAATAACTCACGAAAACTACTGCTTAAAAGTACAACTAATACAGACTGTTTTAATCCCTTGTTTTACGATTTGTTTTGTGACTGAACGCGCAATAACACAAAATCAATCATACGAATAATAATCTATCACTGATTTCTGATATAGCGGTATAGGTAAGTTAACGCAATATTAATAGCATAGAACTAATTTGAACGTCTCCAGACCTACTGATATTTTCAATTTAACAGGTTTTGGAAAACTTCAAAATTTTCTATTCCAATTACCGCGTCATGTATGCCACACGTTATTGTAAGGCAGGAGTTGACGACATTTAACCCCTTCCGCTACGATTTGTTCCGTGATTACCTCCGTCATAATTCAGAATTTAATTGCAAAAATAAAAATTCATCAGTGATTCTTGATATACCGTATAATTTAACGTAATATTGATGTTATAGAAATAACATTATCGCGTCGCGTCTCATTAACATTTCCAATTTAATAGATTTTGGAAAACTTGAAAATTTCCTATCCCATTTACTTCATCACGAGTGTCACTCGTTAGGTCGTTGTGGGACAAGGAGTTAATCTCAAAAAGCATAACAAATATCCAAATTGCATGTTAAAATTTAGAAAACGAATAAATCCCCAAATAAGGATCATCAAAGGTAATGGGTTAATCTATTTTTGTTCGATCCACCATTTCAACTTAATGTAAATAGATATTTTATTTCCCGGATAAATATTAATACAAAGAGCTAAACGTTGTAAATTAAAACATATTCATCCCAGCCGATCTATCTTTTCCCAATTGTGAGCAAAATAGGATCTCGTCTGTCTAATTCGTCGAATGAAGAGTCTTGTTTATGCATGGTATCTGCCAAATTCGCAATCTTCGTTCTTGACTTTTTTTTCCATCCGGCTCGCCCGATACTCATTTCTCTTCCATCCTCTTGGGAAAGCTCCAAGGAGCCTGACACTGTACCTTTAAAAAAACAGCCTTGTTACTTCGGTTCTCCGCATGGAACTTGAACTTTCGCCTTTTCGAAAGTTTGGCTATCGATCGTCACCATACTTTGAGCGTATTGTAATTTCAAAAGTAAAATTACTTTTTTAGTTGCGCCATTAGAGAAGTTTCGGTCGTCGCAGGCTCAGATGTAATTGTCCAAATGACTATACAGTTGCTCGATTACAACTACGTATTTTACCTAATCAATCAGCAGCCTGTTTGCTTTTATTTTCACTGTTCGATACGTCACTTTCCATGGACTTCACGATATTATTATTCGAAGCCCGACGTCGATTCAGAGATGCAATTTTTACCGCCAGAACTTATTTCTTCACCGTAAAGTCGAGCCAAGAAAGTTAGCGATCCACTCGACAAAGTACATTTCGAAGTACGTGGCACTTCGTTCAACGTATCAATTTTTCTTAGCGAGAATAAAGGGCGATAAAAAAGACAAAGAGAGATCGTAAGAAGCAAACCTACGTAATGTGCCAGTAGCGGAGATGTTAGCGGTACCAAAATGGCTACTGCGTCCGCTCTACTCAAATTAGATACGGACGAGAAGCGTTTCTACGACTTTGCCCTGTTATTCTGCCAACCGAGAACTCAATTTCTTTTATCCAACTGCCTCTAAAGTTCTCCAATTACAAAAATTCTTTTAAAAATACTGCAAACATAACTAGAAATTAGTGGACATTTTTTTATCGTCAAAAAAAACATTTCTTCCTTGAAAATACCTCGAAGAAACGATCGATGTGTCAAGAGAGCCTCGTAGTTTCCGTTGAAAGGAACGAGTTTCCCAGTGGCTGGAAGCTGTCGGTTTTTCTATCTTCTGGCTTTACGCCGGATCTCAATAGGAGAGAAAAACCTCTGCCGGATTGATGGGTATAGTGCCGTTGCAATACGAGAAAAGCAAGTAATTCGGTGCTCGATGAAATTTGGAAACATTCCCGAAGTTATTATCTGTTTTAGTATTAACCCTTTGAGAATGAAGGATTTTTCTGAATATGGAAATGTTATCCTCTATTTGATGTTCGAGACCATCGATAAATTATGAGTAGACTGCGGATGTTTATGCAAATTTCGAGTTTCAAAAATGCAGGTGAGACAGGAAAACCTATCTAGGGATTTATTGCACTTAATAAATATTACAACAAATACCATACTTTGGATATTTTAGATATATTTTTATATTATGTTCTTTTCGTAGATTTTAGCCGTATTTAATTTGTCATAAATGCATAAAAATCCGCAGTCTAATTATGAGCTTTTGCCGGAACGTATATATGCGTCCACACTGTAAATTTAAAACTCAACGACACCTTGAAACGTCCTAACTACTTTTCGCATCTTCCATTAAAATAAAGGCACCAATCATTGACCATGTGTCAGAATTTGACCACTAGTCAGTAAAATGTGAAAAATGAGCTTTCTTTAAGCATTGGCCTTTCGAAATAAGTACGGTAAATGCGTTACTAGAATACACTGGCTTGAATAGGATTGGTTATCCTAATTATGGAGGATTAATATTATCAATGACAGTCGTATTCTTCTATACTATAACCTTCTCAATTCTTTGGCTAAATTTTCTTTTCTGACTGGGTGTGCAATAACTTAAATTTAATTCTTGAAATTAAAATTTCTCACTCATTTCTAATATGTACTTCGTATAACTGAATGTACAATAATATTAATAGTATAGAAATAATGAGATACTTTCTCGACGGGGTGATATTTTCAATTTAATACTTTTTGAAAGACTTCAAAATTTCTTATTCCATTTTCCGCGCCACGAGTGTCACACATTGTTGTTAGCAAAGCGGTTAACGCTATTATTAAAAAAACGTATGCAGTTGACGTTGAGCAATTTCTCAGTTTTAGACTCTTTATGCCTGAAACTGTCACTATTTTAATTGCCATTAAATTTCATATTCATTAAACATGCTCTTATTCTTATGCCAATGTCAAAAACTTAATTTACCGTGGGATTACCGAATTGTATAATTCTGATTACTTCTACAAGTTGTACACTGTCAATTACTAATACAAATCAATCTTTATATTATATATCTATTTCACATATAATTCCATAAGCACTGAATAACAGAACGCTCACTTTTATAGAATAATATATGTATTTTAGTAAGTGATCGCATGGTCCACTATTAACTTAACCTGCGGTCAATTATTGATATCATTTAGCATCCACTATCCTAAATTACTATTTAATATTATCAAAATCAGCAAAGTGGCAGCAAGTATACCGAAGAAAATACATTGGAAAGAAGAGAAATAGGAAGTTCTAAGTTCCTAAGTCCTTTAATGGAAAAATTTCAAACATGTACTTATGGTCGTGTGTATAATGTGTCAGAATTTTTTCGAATTTTTTGCACCTCTATAAATAAGAAAAATAGAGCAACAACCTGTTTTTTGAATTTTCCCCATAACTGCCCTTCCGGTCATGACATAGGGTTAAAATTTGGTATACAATTATCGCTGAACATTATCCGAGTCGAAATATTGAACTTCATTTGAACCTTTTATTACCCAACATTTAGGAATTAGAAGTACAAAAATAGGTCTAAGTTCAATGTAAAATAAGATCCTATTTAGCGCCTAAAAGTGGCACAACATTCCCTTTATGCCATCTTAAGGCGCAAAATAGGATATCAATTTCAACCTCCGTTGAGGATTTACATCCTATCCAGTTATTAATATTCTCCTTCTTATTATTATTATTATTTATATATATACACATAGTTTTCAAAAATAAGTTAGTCAAAATTACTAAAAACTAATGGATTTTTACTCGTTTGCAATTATAAGTGTACCACTATTCGAATTAATGTGATAACTATAATTACGAACAAATAAAAATTCATTATAACGTAATCGTATTAAATTGTACACCAAAGCATTACAAACAATCTCTTCTGTTATACAGTATTCTGAAAATGGCCAAAATAAAATCGGAAAAATCCATTGTTTTGTAAAACTTTGTCACTGTAGATGTAGGCTTAGGACAGTGGTCGGCAAACTTATTAGCCAAAGAGCCAAATATGAACATTACAACAAATTAAAAAAAAATTGGGAGCCAAATCTGCTTGTTTAGTAAACTTTTATTACACTAACATCTTGCCCCAAGTCGGGGTAAGTTGTTACTTTCCGACTTTAGGCATTAAAAAATTAATAATAAAAGAATCTCTCAAAAAATGACCCAAATAACTGTCTTAATATCAAAGTTACATATGTAAGTTGATTTTGATCGCATCGTATGAATACTAAAAGCAATTATATTAACAAATTTTGAAGTTAACTAAAAATCGGAACTTTTAGCACCGCTCTCCCCTACGCCGAAAACATACGAACAATTTCAGCCGGTAGCTTGTACATGGTTTGTGTTTACGTTTACGAAAACTAATAAAATTAAACTCGATGTTCGTTACATATTTTTACAACAATATAAAATTTTAATTACCTATCTATCTTTTAACTTAAACATAAAATTATACATGTTCTCGATTTATAGAAGAATTTTAATTTATCAAAATAAGATGTAATTCTTTTCTTACCAAGTTTTTTTTAAAATGAAAATATTATTGCGCCTTTCGTGGATATTTGTGTCAGAGCCGCACTTAAAGAGCCAAAGAGCCACATGCGGCTCTGGAGCCGCACTTTGCCGACCACTGGCTTAGGATATGTAACTGTAGCATCAACATTATTCTATTATACAAGAATTTAATTGTGATCATGTTTTTGTTGCGAATGGTATTCATCACTCATATAATACTTCTAAATTTTGTATTAATTGTCATGAAACTAACCATTTTAAGGCTATTCCTATAGATGCCATCATTATAAATTGTATATATATAAATTTTGACTGTCAAATGTATGTTTCACTACCTATTAATAAAAAAGAGCTGGAATAAATAAAAAATGACTGTTTTTGAAGTATTTATCCACTAGTTACATTTATGTATGTATACCTTCCTTATCAATTAATTATTAAAAAAAATTAAAGTTCTTTATGCGATATTAAATATATATTGAATACAAAATTGATTATTTAACCTAGGAGGAATAACAGGTCCCATTCAGGGGATAAAGGTTTTGGTGATAGCTAGATAGGAGTATCATTTTACTGAGAAGGAGTTACAGGTTTAAATTAGGAGTTTTAGTATTGAAAAGTATCATATTAGGTTCAAATAGGAGTAAATACCATGAAAATAGGTTCAATATTTCGACTCGGGTATCTATCGAAGGAGACAACCCCCATTAGAATCGATTGAAGAGCACTTTTGACCCTCTTATCCTGCTATACCATTTGCCTCAATTACCTACAAATACCCATTGACATCTTTCAAACACGTACATGGTACATTTTCTTAAAAAAAAAAGCGGAAACAAACGGTCCCACGGTTCATAATTCCTTCATCCAGTTCCCTGGGGTGAGAAAATTTAGCCGTAGCAAGTTGTACGACTCGCTAACTACAACTTCCGAGGAGTTTCTCGTGGAGGAATCGTATTTTTCCGTACGAGGGGACATTTCACGGGATGATCTTGATCTTGTCGGGCTACGTAGCCGCGATTCGCGGGAAAAGAATAAAAGTTGTCTTCCCGGGGCCGTTTGGTCGGTCTGATCTCGCGGGACGGCGAGCGTGTCAACGGAAAAGTTTGCTCGTTTGTCGTACGAAGCACCGAATTCCCGAGGGATGCCAAAGAGGGGAGGGTTTGCCTTCCTCTGCCTATTCTTTCGTTGTCGTTGCTCCTCTTGTTCTTCTTCGTCTTCGTATTTTTCTACCTTGTCGTATCTCTATGTATTTCTTGTTTTTCTGCTCGTTCCTTGTTTTGTTTCCTTTGTTGTTTTTCTTCGTGTTTTTCTTCATGTTCCTCTTCATGTTCCTCTTCATGTTGCTCATGTTTCGCGTGTCGTTGGTTTTTCTTTGGCTGATTTTACAGTTCGAGAGGAGAGACACGCGCTTTTATCCTCTCGGAGGGCCAACGAAACTAAAATTATCTGGGTCAACTTTCGACCGATCGGATCACGTTTTATCTCGTACTTCTCTCACGACGGAAATTGCTTTTGTGTTTTTGGGACGAAGATGAGGTTGGATACTCGGAACAGCGCGGTTTTTTCTTCGGAGAGTTTTCGATATCTTTTTCTTCGTTTTTTTGCTGGATTTTCGTCTGTCTGATCGATGTTTTATTCTTATAGATGAAGGCTGTATGAATTAATCATGGTAATTTCAGTTATTGCCTCGATGTATGATTTTTTAGAATTCTATTTCTCACCGGAGTAACATTTGTGGTATGCAATTGATTGCTACTTGAATTGTTTGAATTCAATTTAGTTATTAAGTAATTAAAAAGTTATTCGGTCATAAGTTAATTAATAAAGCGAGCTTCCTTGCTCTTTTACAGAATTTTGTAACTCTATCTACTCCCGTTGTGTGAAAAAGAGAATTAAATTTACGGTCGGAAGAGTATGTAGATAGGTACTATGGGTAATCGAAAATTTTGGCCATAGGTGTTAAATCGTACGAATCCAGGCTGAACCACCGTCATATTCTCTTTACTCTCTCTTCGTCCCTTCCTTTTTCTCTCTCTTTCTTTGTCTCTCTCTCTCTCTCTCTCTCTCTCTCTCTCTCTCTCTCTCTCTTTGTATTTTCCTCCCTTTCTCTCATTCTTTGTCTTTCTCTCCTCCCTCATTTCTTCCTCGCTCTATTTTACTTCCTCTTTCTCTCTCTCTAATAGTCTGACGCACCATTTTCGCGGTTACAATGCCGCATTGAATCGAACGAACGAGCCATTTCAGCTAGAATCGGCTCGTTTCGCAATCTGCTAGAATTAATATCGCGTGTCGCGGTCGAGCACGAAACGCCCCTCTTTTTCCAAATGCGTGTATTTTAAGTCGCAATTCACAAGCTTTGATCGAAAGAAAAACCCGAGTTTTCGAGGCGTATCACTTGATTTTTTTATCCCTCGAGACGTCCTCCTTTGACGAATAATTTGCAAAGAGCCTTATATTGGAAGATTTGTTTAAATTTCGTGTTGACGGTTCATTCCATTTGCGAGAATTTTTATTTGATTAAGAAATATATTATTTATGTTATTCACGGAACTGTATCCAATTGATACTTCAACATTTGCTAAATAGATGTGGAATTGGCTTTAAAATTCACTGGGTATACCGCGGAGAGCAGAAATTGATGGTTCTTCAGCTAGGTATATATTTTCAACCGCATATATTCTCTCTCAATTTTTTCTTCTCATCGTTAAAACACTTGACATCGCAGTTGAAATTATTTACACAAAATTCTCTACCGTCAGTTACTCATTTTTATCCAAATAGTTGTACCAATTATAGACTCTGAAATATATTCAGCGAAAAATTGAAAATTGCTTTGAAATTTCAATATTGAAATTAATTAATAAAACACTTAGAAAAAAAATTACAAAGAAACACTAATTAAAGATTAATTAACGTATCATAATAGCGATAATTCAAAACCCACCTGAAATAGTACACTCTAGGTGAAATGACTATAGCAGTTGAGCAGGAACAAATACAAAATAAAGATTCCTAAAAGAACCACATAATAAGGGAACACCAATGAAATTCTATATCGACGATTTGAACCTTCCTCTAAATTGTTATTTCTAAAATGGGGAGTTCGCGAGAAGAAGAAGAGAACAGGATTGCGAACAGGAAAGGGAAGAGGCAAAAGGGACCGGGGAATAGCCGCCCCTGGCCATTTCCGACATTTATATCTCTTCCGGCAAAGGACGTGCTCGTAATTCATGTCCCCTTGTTTTTCGGGACTTTCATGGCGACATTTGCAGCTCGTTCTCCTCTCTCCTGGCCTTCCGTCCTTCTGCTCGTACCGGAAACACTGCGTCGAGCAACGAGGAGTAGCGTAACCCTGTCGCGTTGTCCCGACGAGCCATAAACTCTTTCGGAAAGTGCAATCATCCAACTCTGTAGGTGGATTCTCGAAAACTTTTACACGTGAATCTCTTCTTTCACTGTTTTACGCTTTTGTCTATTGGCTGGCGAGATATTTTAAGAGAATCTCGCCACGCAAAAATGGTAGCATTAAGTTAATTCTTTGACGGAAGCGATTCGTGAGTTGGTTTTTCTTCTTCTGTATTTTTTTTTCTTCAAGAGCTACCGACATTTCGCACATAGTTTGAGATGGCTTTTGGATTCTTTTGTTTCAAAGGAAAGCGAAAATATTTTTTCAACCTTTCTCGATCATTAAAGAGTAACAAAGAACTGTTACCGGAAGTGTAAATTGTATCAAGTCAGAATTATCCTCGTCAAAAGTCTGAGACAATATTGTGTTCATTTCTTTGAAACCCTGTGACCAACTGCATGAACACAGTTTTCTAGTGGAACTAATAAAGTAATGACCATAAAGTTTTTACTTTTAACGAATCAACTTCGTTATCAGCAACGTTCGTGCATCTTGAGTGGAAATTTTCAATGTCGGATCGATAAATTTCAATTTGTTTTTGAACAAAATATCTGGAGAAACGACGCTGCTTTTCGGTCCCACTGATATTTTGATTATTGCACTTCTACTTTGGATGATAACAATGATCTTGCACCTTCGCACAAATATTCCCTGCTACCTGTTATTATTTCATGTTACAAAATAAAAATGAATACTCAACAGTCGAATATTTTCCCAAATAAGTTTTGCATGGCTGATGAAAAAGTGGAAACGTAATACGAACCGCAATGTATTAACCCTTTCGCTTCGGCAGTCCAGTCCGCCGAAGTGCCGTCACCGAAAGGAAGCATACGCCAGAAATGTGCACAGTGCACATGGTTTTTATATATATGTTCTTCTAAGTCTTAAATAATTACTATGCTTAATAAAACAATTATTATTCTAATATAGCACTAATATAGCATATGAGCCGTTTATTATGAAAGTGGCCTAACTCCATTTGTCAATTTTTTTCCGGTTGCCACGGTTACATGTACAACTTTGTTATTTATCAGTAAAGCATTTCAGGCTGCTTATATTCTGAGCAAATACGATAATTCTTGACACATATGTTTTCAGAGTTAGTTCAATAATTCAACCGTGTAGTTTGAAAGTGGCCTAACTCTATTTATACTTAAATAAAGATTTAAATTTTGTTAGTCAATCAATTTATCAAATTTGGGTATTCACAATTTTCATAACGATAATGTTTACATGTACGTTTGGGATGTAACTATTGCATCCAGAGGTGCTCAAGAAATAATTTCATGCATCCTAAAACATGTTAAAAATTTAAGAAGTGAAAGACACATTATAGCTTACAGTGACATGTGCGCCGGGCAAAATAGAAACATTAAAGCTGCTTTAATGTGGTTAAAAATTGTCCAAACTTTGGAAAATAATGTGGAAATCATAGATCACAAATTTTTATTATCAGAACATTCGTTTTTACCAAATGATAGAGATTTTGGCGTGGTAGAAATGTCATTAAAAAAAATAATTTACTGTTCGTTCCCAAGATTATTACAATATTATTAAAAAGTGTCGGAAAGGTAATAACTTTATTGTAAATGAAATGAGACAAGAAGATTTTGTATCAACAAAATTATCAGAAAACGCAATTTTTAAAAGGGTAAAGAATTCTGATGGAGGATCAATAAACTGGTTAAAAATATGTTGGATGCGTTTTGTCAGAAATAAACCGTATACAATTTTCTATAAGACATCAATAAATGGGAATGAAAATTTTAAAGTCCTGAATTTACTACCACGTCGGGGTAGACCAAGATAGTTCGAAAATATTGTATTGACACCACTGTATAAAAATATCAGACAAATTACAAAAGCAAAATTCAAGTACAGTGCGACCTGGGAATAAGAACGCTGAGAATAAAAACACTTCCCCAGTCTGGTGTTCGCTAACGGTCCCCCACTCCGACTTAACTTCCGAGCGCGCCTTATATAAAAACGCATAATTACATGGAAAACATACAACACTTTTATTTTGTATGGGTGAGAATGGCAACACTTATTTTCAGGCGCGCGCTGTAAACAGAGAGAGACAAAGAGCAGATAAACGCACGCATGGTGGGGGTACTCGTATTCCGAGAAAAACACTTCCCCGCAGCGCACAGTGGTCCCAAACGGCCAAAACATGCGAAAAACCTCAAAGCGTGCTTCAATTTAGCTGAAAATTTACGTACCAGGGTAATTTGGGTCGCTGATTACGAATCTGAACTCAAAATTTGCAAAAACAAAATGGCGGGTCCAATATGGCGGACACATATATCTAAAAATTACTGGTTCGGCACGAAAGTTAGTATCTCAATATTTTTTGGGTCGCTGAATACGAATCTGAACTTAGAATTTAAAAAAACAAAATGGCGGATTCAGTATGGCGGATACGTGTATGTAAAAACTGCTGGTTCGGTGCGAAAGTTAGTATATTAATGTGTTTTGGATCGCTGAATACGAATCTGAACTTACAATTTCCAAAAACAAAATAGCGGTTTCAATATGGCCGACGCGTGAGTCTAAAAATTGCCGGTTTTGCGCGAAAGTTAATATGCAACTCATATTTAATCTAACAAGTAAATAAATATGTAACAATAAATATTTTTCATTAATAAGCAAGAAAATCTATCACAAGTTAACAATTTATTTAGTAATTCCAATAAATTTTTTGACGCAGTCAATTTCAAATAAATAGTCTCGAAACACGGAAAAAATTGTTCGCCATCAGCAGATGCTGAAATGCAATAAAGTCGCAAAATGATGCATTAGTCATTATAATAGATTTAAAGAACATAGTTTAACATGCAGTCTAATAAATAGAAATATTCGCATTCAAAGCTCCCAAGATTCACATTCAAATATCCCTCAAAGTAATGTTTTCTTGGTGCAAATCATTCAATAATTTAATAATATAGAAAAATAATAAATATTAGAAAGAATTTAAACAATTTTTGATATATATTAATGAAATAAAACGAATGGCTATCGTAACACTTATACTTGCAAGAAAAAAATTAATTTTACCTTTTTATGAACTATGTATATTAGTTTAAACAAATATATTATGATTGAATATTAAATTACTCTCAAATCGCATAAAATTTATATGAGAATTTTTTTTGTATCGTCCACGGTTCTCGATGAAACACGCTTGTAAGCTTAGAACGCGAGTACACCGCTGCACAAAAAATTACAAAAATATCCTAATAGCACCTAAACCTTGGAGGTACATCAAGTTGAAAGTGTAACCTATAAGCCTAAACAAGAATCACAGTGGAACACTGTGGAGCACTTAACTTTTTCACTACATGTGTAAAATTCTCACATAAAGATTGACCCCATATTTCCAACTATTTGCATTGCAGTTTTAAAACATAACGATTAACAATTTTAATTTTTCTTTTGTCAATAAATGTTGTACTTACTTCCATGAACTCCATACATTTTGCAGAATTGAAATAGACTCACTTTCACAAAAGTTATTCACTCTATACTGCGGCCAGCAAAACAGTGGTTACGCTCACGGCGATTGCGGGACTAGTGAACGCGATTTTCAAAATACGACAACGTCGCTGGTATAAGTAAAAAAACCCTGCCCTTCCAGGTTTTCATAGACAAACTATCTGAGTACCAAATACAATAATAAAAATGGCCCTAACGAAAAGTTCATTTTTGAGGTTTTTCGCACGTTTTAGCGATTTGGGACCACTGTGCGACGGCTTTTCCGTTCTTATTCACAGGTCGCACTGTACATAATTGACCTATTACGATATATGTATACCACCGGAACATCATGATTTCTTCAAATCCCTTTTACACACACAAAATGTAGATGAGTAGTAAATTGCTTTGTAATAAATTGATGTTTGTAATTTTATACATTATGTAGTTAAAAAATGTTTTGAATCGCATAAATTATGTTTACGAAGTGTTTTAAAGATATGTAAAATAAATTGAGTATTGTTTTTTTTTTTAACTTGAAACATCTTAAATTATGTTGGACTTGGGCACCTTCAAAATAATGAATCTGGTTGTTAATTTTGAAAGTGTCCTAACTTCATTCTTGATAAGAAAACTCATATTATTCACTTAATAATTGCCACTATTTTAATAGGAACTATAAATTTAACACCCTTAGATACACTTACGCAGTATGACTCATTAGTATCCTGTACGTATATTTTTAATTGCATTGAAACGCAAACCCTTAAATATCTCAATTTAAGTATAAATGGAGGTAGGCCACTTTCAAAACGAACGGCTCATATAAGCTAATATAGCACTCTTTACATTTTTAAAATGAAAAGATTTATAAATTCATCATTACTACAGATGGTTCTTATATACACATGATATAAATGCCGGACATATCCGGCACTCGTACGCACAAGTCGTCGCGCGGATGCCGGATATATCCGGCGCTCGAAGCGAGAGGGTTAAAGGTCGGACAAAACGAGAGAGCAGGAACACACGTAAATGCGTTCTACTTGGATTTTATTGACGACCTGCAACCCTCACGAAAGAGCCAACATTAGAGAAAGAGAAAAAACATGTACGCGTACAACCTGGCGTGTTTAATCCTTTCAAATTCTATGACTATTTACATAAACATAGATCTTTAATGGAAGTAATATTTTAACTATTGAACTTCAACTTTAGATTTAAAGAATGATCTTATACCTACACATACATATTTCTTGGTACCAGTAATTATTCATGTTACGAAATAAAAATGATTACTCAACAGTTGAGTATTTCCCAAAATTAATTATTCTTGGCTAATGAAAAATTGGGCGAATGCTATGAAAGGGTAAGAACACACGTTGGTGCGTTCCACTTGGATTTTATTGACGACCTGAAACCCTCACGAAAGGGCCAGCTTATAGAAAGAGGAGAAAACCTGTACGCAGACAAGCTGACGTTGTATCGTCAAATAAAACGAGAGTTGAAGTTACGAAGAGACATAATGGCGGAATACGCATTCGTAAAAGAGAGATCGGAACGAGTCGTAAAAGGGATTCCGTTTCGAAGCGAGCAAATGGAAATTGCGAGGGAAAACAGGCCGAAGAGAACTCGTAAGCCTGAAATCTCCGAGTTTTACTAACGTTAACGTTGGAACTTTAATTCTTATCGGTTGGTAGAAATGGATTTCTTTAACGTCCGCCGGAAGTCGTCGAGTCGCAGCGGGAGACAAACGTCGGGCTGATAAAAATTGAAATCAACTGCGGAGAGAAATTCGCGCCGATAAATATTTATGTTTCTTTCGTGGCGCAATTTTATTCGCCGCTAATCGAAATGCAGATCAGACCGTGCGCGCTAATTTCATTTGCAGTCGTGTACTGATCAGCATCGGACTTTTAACCCGGTTTCACGATGTAATGTAATTACCTCGCAACGAAGTATATGCATTTAATACCGTCGATTTTCCAATTCATTTTGGAGATTTTCGGTACCCATTTGACCCTTGTATTCCTGCGAATGACGATTCAAAGTGTCGGTTACACGTTAATAGTATTAAAAGGTTTCCATTCGATGCACGGTCGTGCAATTTGAATTTCCCGCTTGGAAAGCAATTCGTGGATTATTTGAATATCGATTTAATAGAATATCTGTCGACTATTTTTACTCGATTGTTTTTTCATTTTCTCAAGGCTCTTTAACACTAGAACTACCAAGCAAGTCAAAATGACTGATCACCAATTTTTTTTAAAAATTCTCCAAGTTTATAGCAAGACCGTTGATTAAATATTCCACTTTTATTTTATTAAACACAAATTATCAAATCAATCATCTTTTCCACGTTCTGATTCTCGTTTTTGTGAAGACCTTAAATACATCATATATCGAAACATAGTAGATTTAACTATCGTTGTTCTAGTGTTATTTTTAACTTCTTCTTTTTGCTAAATCATTTAATCAGGTTGTTTGGTGGGCTAACTATGATTTAGTGAGTGATTCCGGACTCCTTTATTAACAAGAATTTTTTGAAGATCTAAGTTTCAAGTTGATTTTAAAAGTAGTAAAAACAGTCCTGAAGTAATCTGTATCGAAATTTCTTTTGTTAGCAGTAGAGAACCATCCTTTTTCTCATTTTTCACAATATCGCGCTGTTCGATTATCTCGGTGGAATACAGACGATCAAGTTAAACTTAAGTACATCGAAGAAGAATTTCAAGTCCGTCGATGAATCCGACACGTAGCGTCGATTCTTCCAGCAACTCTTCATCATTGTTTACTACAGGATATTGTTCCCCAGCGAACGGTGAATCGAATTTTTCTTTCTTCTTTTATCTGCTCCTTTAAAGACTGCCAACACCAACATTGATCCTCTATCGGCGCGAAAGACATCGCTCTTCAAGTTGAATTTTCTTCCTTTCTCTTTTTTTTTCTTTCTTCTCTCACTTGGACTCGTTATTCCCACGATTACGATTTCGATGTTCTCGTTGAACGAGAACAAAGTCTAGATTCGTTTGTCCCCCGACAGAGCGTTCCTTCGAAGTTATCTTCTTGAACTCTCCTCCTCAAGGGATGAGATGTTCTTAGAAATTTATATTACTTCTCGGCTGCTTCTTCGTGGCTTATTTTACGATTGAGACCCTTTAAAGTACACCAATCATCCCTTGTTAACTATATCCTTGAAGTACGTTATAAAAATTGCCAAGTTGAACACTAGATCCATCAAGGTGATCAAAATTACTTGTTTTGTACTTATTGTAAACATTGCTGACATTCTTAACACTTGAACAACCGGTAGCATATTAATAAACTTTTCAGGCCCAACACTTTTGAATTTTCAACTTATTAATCGGTTGCCATGGTATTTAATAAATTGTTATTTATTTGTGCTTTACTGTGCCAAGGACTCAGTGACGAGAATTTGTAATTTTTTAAGAGATATCTGTATCATGGAACTATTTGCGGCCAAGTAACCGGTCAGAAGGGGATATGATGGTAAAAAAATACTGGCCGCTAAAGTGTTAACATGTTTGGTGCCGGACCGCTTTTTGGACACTTTCATTTCAGGTCACGTAGGGTGTATAGGATTATACATATAACTCTGACGTATTCTTTATAATCTGTATAACAGTTGTCGACGTAAATCGTTGCGAAATATTGTTCACACGGACTGTGAAAGAGAGATACTTTCTGCATGCTCTGTGACTATGCTGAGGATACGGAAAGAAGTCACTCGGCATGAGGTACGAGGTTAGGGGAGATTGTCCTCGCACTGCTTTATTCCCATCGTATCGGCCGTTGAAATTTAAACTTGGCGAAACACAACCGAAAACTAAACTTTTATTTCGTCGTTAAGTGCTTTTTCGGCCAGTTTCATATTATTAGGTTGTAACGTATGAAATGTCCGATTTTTAAGGTTACCTTTAAATGAGCACAACTTTTTTACTAATAAATATTTTTAATCGAAATAACAACCATTGGATGCTGTACACTTTTTCAAACAGGTTTCTAGTTTTTTAACCCCTTTTTAATAAAAATCGGGTGTTCTGGTATTCATAAATTCTCGAACTGTGTCTTCAATGTTTACTTGATTTCTAAAGGTTTTTTCATTGAGAAAATGGTTTAAATGTCTAAAAAAATGAAAATTTGTCGGTAATAGACCCAGGGAGTAAGGAGTATGAGACAATGTTTCATAATTTAATGCAAAATTTTGTTTTCGAATCAATAAAGAATTGCATATTTCGTAACGATGAAACTTTTGCCAATCGTTCAATTCACGTGGCACGCAATTATCCAACCTTTTTTTCTTGCCGATCAAATTCAAGTGGCGTGAAATCGTCATAGCACTTACGTTAAATTCTTGGTCAAGTTCTCTGACCGTTCTTCGAGGATTTTTTTCAACTGCAAGCTTCAAATGATCGTCGTTAATGCTCGGCTCTGGCCTCCCACGAGGTTCACTTTCAACATTTTTATTTCCGGCTTCGAATTTTTGATACCATTGACGAACTGTACGTTAATCGACTGCATCATTATCAAATGCAGCGTTGATATTTCGAGCAGCTCTGGATGCGTTGTTATCACTTTTCCACTCCTAAAAGAAAAGTACCTACGCGAAAATCGAGTAGTTTCATGTTGTAAATCGAAGCACAAAATTGTAAAGTTAGTTGCATATGAAGAACAAATAAAGATCGGATCTGACAAAAGAAACCCTGCTCTTAACGATAGATGTAAAATATCCAAAACCATTTAACAAGTGACTTCTCTATAAATCCTCAGAGTAGATAAGGCCATAAAACGTACCTGGCACAAGGCAAAGTGCTACATTTAGCTATTCGGACTGTGAGTATACAGAATGATTTCCCGCTTTTCGCGAAGGTATCATCCCCTTCTCTAAGGGTGAACCAATTCTCTTTGATCAACCACACATGTAAAAAATACTAGTTCAGTCTTCAGTGTCTAGCCTTCTCGTAGTGCATTTCATTCGTATTGCATTTTTGCTCTCTTCGTCAAGCTATCGGTCAACCAACAAGTGTCACAGATCAGAGCACAGTTCAGTTCATTCCTGCATTATCATTTACAAGTCGCGTAAGACTCGACATGTAAGAGTGGTGTATTTGTAAATATTTAAATAGAATATTATTATCTCCCATTAAACTCTTTAAATTAACCATCACGAAGACCCTATTGCGAGTGGTGTGGCCAGAAATATTGTTTTTTGTAATGCGCGATGCAACAACAGTAAAAATACCATAATTATCAAAGAGTTTGTACCGTGATACAATAAACGCGGTAAATACATATGATATTCAGATATTGATATTTGACTTTACGATGAATTTTTAAAAAAATATTTTGTTTGATATTGAGAATTCCAGATGGATTGAACGCAGAGTTCCGCGTGGAGCGTATACGTCGTTTTACAATTTTTTGTGTCGAATCTTGTAGACTGCAAGCCAAAAGTATAGAACTGAATTGTAGAAAATCATCCTCAAAATTTTACTTTAGCAATTTCATGTACAATTATTGCATATGTAGTCAAAAATACATAGTAGGAGAAGAAGTTAAAGGTATTGTGTTAATCACCGATAAATCTAATGTTAACTATGGTATCTTTCTCCAAAGAATTCCAAAATCATTTCTCACTTCTCCCAAATCGTTACAGCAACTTTATCTTACAATTTCTACTACACACTTACAATTAAAACAATCTGCCGCTACCTATATCCACCTTACACTCTAACCTCTCTTGCCATGAGAATTACAGCCAGAACTCCTCAAAGTACAACCCATAAATCGTTGAGGTTTACCTCAAACATTTGCGGTCAAACAGAAAATTCCAAAAGTCCGTTTCGACTTTCTCCTTGCACTAATTTTATCGCGATCACCTCAAACAACTAACATTTATTCGAAGAGTATCTCTCTCGACGATCGAATTTATCGTTATTTTCTTTTAAAGTACATTGATCGCAGTGGATTATTTCAGATAATGGTTGCGGTTTGCAGGAGAAAGAGGAAAAAAAAGACTCCGTTTTACCATTTATATCGGATCACTTAGTACAGTGCATTAACTTTATTTCATTCAATTCGTAGGGAGGAATAATTAGACGAGAGCTTTCTTTAGGTTTCTTCTGCTTTCTCTTCGTCTTCCTCTTTCGTTTTTTCCTTTCTTTTTCCATGTTTTATTTTTATTTTTATTTTTATACGTTCCCGTTAAAGCGAAATGGCGCGGTATCGAGATACGAGCCGTTGCGGGTCGCACGAACCTCGTTATTATTATCGCACCCAGAGGCTGGCATGCTTTAAATTCCAAGAAGTCGGGAGGAAAATATTCGAAATAAAAATACGATTAAATGAGAATTCTTTGGGTGCCGGAATTCCCCGGGCTTCGCGAGAGGCTCGTCTTTAAATCTCGAGGGGGGAGAGACGACGGAATATTTTGATTTGAAGTCAGAAAAATGAAACGGACCGTTTAAACTTATCCTTTCCTCTCCGGGGCTCCCCTTTCGATTACGTTCCTGCGATGAGACGTGAATTTTTACCGATTCGTAATTTCGATTGAATTGAAATTTCTTCATTTTCGGCGGTTTCAATGAGAGAATATTTAAATTGCCTTGAGAGACAGTATTGGAGCTCTCAATAAATGAAAGTCAAAGCCGGGAAATTAAAGTTGTCATAATTTTATAGAAAAGAGGAGCAAAAATATCCAAGTTTTTTTGTTTATTTTTTGATTCGATATTCTTCATTTTGTTCCGCGACCTTGTAGGGATTCATAGCGTTACGTGCGATCGTTGGGCAACTTTCGTAATTTTTCTCTTCGAATTTCACCATCTGCTACGGCGATTTAGTTTAGAGGCCATGCCAGATCGCCGAGGTTATTTTATACGCATTGCCCGAAGAAATTCCAGTCGACGCGAAATGGAGTTTTGATCTTTATTTCGAGCTAAACGCTCGGTGTCTTTCGCCTTTCGCACTTAGGTATTACAGGAGAAGAGAGATCGATGCAAATGTAAAGTTAAAGCGTCACTTATCTCTGCTCGGTGAGAAAACCATTGAGAACGCGGAGGAAAAAGAGCAGACAGCACCGACGCTGTCTGCACGTTTGATCAAACGTTTTCGCATTAACATACCGTAGTTTTTCTTTTTTAAATCACTTGGGCTAAGGTATACTTAAGATTAAAACAAGTTTCATGAAAATAAGAGTCTTGCAACATTTAAAATCACGATCATAAATAATCAAATGTTCCATTGATTCATGTCCAACTGCTCCGTCCATTCGAACTCCATCGTTCAGTTATTCCTACCAAGGATTGGATATACAGGGTGTCCCGTAACTGGTGGTACAACCGAGCGTGGGGTGATTCTACGTGAAAACCTGAATCAAAAATATAGAATAAAATTTTTTCATATGACACTTCGTTTTTGAGAAAAATAAGTTTGAAAATTTATCGAGTATTATATATAATCACAGTATTTCGGAAACTAAAGGTCCTTGCTCGATCAGTATAAGGAGATCGTAGAACTGATACAAGAGGTATCATCATCCTGACAATGTTTGTAAACACTGCACGAAATACAGAAATGCTCTTCTACTCGTAAAAGTAAGATAGCGAAATCCGTCGAGCTGAAACGTGGATCCAGTGTCCGTGTACTCGATAAATTTTCAAACTTATTTTTCTCAAAAACGAAGCGTCATATGAAAAAATTTTATTCTATATTTTTGATTCAGTTTTTCACGTAGAATCACCCCACGCTCGGTTGTACCACCAGTTACGGGACACCCTGTATAAGAACATTTCTTATGGCTGAAATTCCACAACGGACTTTATAAATTCTCACAAGTTCCAACAAGTAATACAACTCTGTGCGGGGGACCTAAAAGCCTTATGGTTCCAAAGCATCGTGATTATACAATATACAATCAGATCAAATAATGATAACAGTTATCTCTCCACGCTCTCAAGATGTCTATTCAAATATCCTCATGAAATTCTTTTTTTCCCATATCTCCTAATTTCTAACTGACATAGTCATTTCATCTGAGACTTACTTTTTTTAATAGGTGTGGTTACGATGTACAGGGTGCTAAAACACATAAAAGCCATGGTTAGGGTCACGGTTTTGGTTTTATTCAAATCATAATATTATGCAATTTGTGTTAAAAAATGATTTCTGGCATATGGGAGCCGTGGCTGGGTCTAGTGAAGCGCAATCTCGAAGTCCAATTTTCGACCACTGTTTCGAGCAGTTGAGACTGTATATCGACGATAACACGGCTAATATCGACTTTCAAGCTTGTGGTTCGTCGGCATACACTAGCGACTTTACATATCCCCCAGAAAATAATCCAGAGATGTGATATTACACGATCATGAAGGCCAATGCACTGGCCCATTTCGCGAAATTATGCGCTTATCGAAAGTTTCCTTAGTAAATTGATTCTATCGCGCGACATGTGGCATGTTGCATCTTGTTGAGATCAAAGCTCTTTTACATTAATGTCATACAAATGGAGAATGAAAAAGTCGATAAATATTGACATATGAGCTGGTGGAATCATTAGCCCATATTTCTTCAAATTCTATATCTTCTATACCGGCCAAACGTTGCGGTTAATGGTGAGAGCTATAGGTCAATGATTATTAACGTATTTGTCCCCAATTTCATGGTATTAATGTGGAAGAGCGCTGGTTTCAACAAGACGGCGCACAGTGGGCCAGATTCAAAAATTGAGTGACATTTTCATATAACTTTTGAACCGTAAATGATATCGTGATGAAATTTGCACTGAAAATGTTTTTAAAACCTTTTTCACGTTTACGCAGTGTTTTCTATGAAGTACAATATTTAATTTTACCAAAAATAAAAAACAAATGAGCCTAAACAGTCTTATCACATTTTTTATGTTGCAAAGTTATTATTTAAAGTTAAATAACCACTAACCTGATTATTGAAATATAAAGATATAAAATATAAGAAAAATACACTAAACACAAAATACTACGCGACGCTGTTCGCTGCTACCACTCATTGTCAGATACTCTGTTCGCTCACACTCTGCTCTGTTCGCTGTTACGCTAACACACTCTGATGAACTGTTAGAATTTAATGCAGAGGAAAATTCAAAAACATAGCCGGAGGCTCATCTATACTATAGGAAAAACATTTTGTGTGGTGTAAACGCTTCCTCAAGTAAATTCTCAAGTATCTGACAGCCCAGATGACAACTCGTGAGACCGCACGCTTTAGACACAAATAATTTCGGAAGCAGGAACAAACGGGATGAGATTTTTACATTTTTATATAGGGGAAAGCATGCTAAAAATGTACTAATATGTAATAATTTGGAACTATTTGGAACTTAAAAGATGCACCTTACCAAGTGAAAAATATTTATCTACTTTTTTCATTCTGTTCAACATTATACTTTGAATACAAAATTAACGATAATCTGTAGTTGAAGATGCTTTTACTTAACATTGTAGAATACGTTTCATATAAAAAAAATGGGATTAAAATATTAGATACAGCTGTCAGAATACTTCGCAAAAGGCAGGCAGTTTTTTTCGTAAGAAACGCCGACTTTAGAATATCTAAGTTTAAATATTCATTGTAATTATAATTGTTGTTAAATCCTATTAATACCTTTGGTCCCAAAACTCATAAACATTTAACAATCTATATGTATTT
Source organism: Cerceris rybyensis (assembly GCA_910591515.1). Taxonomy (NCBI): domain Eukaryota; kingdom Metazoa; phylum Arthropoda; class Insecta; order Hymenoptera; family Crabronidae; genus Cerceris; species Cerceris rybyensis. The sequence continues at coordinate 15,964,585 of OU342795.1, forward strand.
ACTAAATATTGATATGCAAAAGTTGGTTTTTCGACAAAATGTCACTAAATTCCATGATTTGAACCACTGTGCGGCGCAGCATGCCACACATCGAGCGAAATAAACAATTTTGGGAAACTGGTTGAAGAAAACGTTCGATGAGCGCATAATATTGTATTGTCGAAAATTGGACTTTGATATTGCGCTTCATTAGGCCCAACTGCTGCGCCCATATGCCAGAAATCGTTTTTTAACACAAATGGCATATTATTATTTGAATAAAACCGAGACCATGACCATGATTTTTATGTGCTTTAGTGCATTTTAAAGTTCCATACCACTAAAGAAATACCCGTTATTAAATGATAACTTATTGTTAGTAAAATTCTCCTAGATTCGAAGGGAGATTTGAAATCTCACTCCATTGACTAATTGTAAGAATCCCAGTCTTTCACTTCATACTCACCATAGACTCCTCATAGAGTTCTTACCTCCGACATCTTAAACGCGCAGAGGGAATAACCTTTCTACATTAATCACATGAGGCAACAGGAGATTCAATTTGAAAAGGGACTGTCAAAAGTGGTAGGTGTGTCGGAGAGGTATAAAAAACGCGTGCACTGTCCGATGCATGGTATAAAGAGAGACGTGTTGCGTGCAAGTGCTGGTGTATCGGTGATCGATAATCCATTCACTAATAAACATACCGAGACTATGTTTTACATGGATGGTGAGAGAGTGTCCTTCGCCGCTAATCGCTATTAAGTACCTTCGGATAATTTACTAGGAGAGGGTCGTTATCTCGTGGCGATGGACAGGAGGGAAAGGAATCGACATGACAGAGATACAGAAAGGCGTGTTTGAAGTAATCCAAGGATTGACGACCAGGTCGCGACGATATCCCTTCGTTAAATGTAGGTTTGCTCGCACGAACTCTCTCTGCTGCTTCGTACGTGGTGGAGCGAGTACGCGGAGTAGTATCTTCCCGATGCGAATCTCTGAAAAAAAGCAACACACTGGAGATACCTTGTTTCGCTGTGTCAGGCTACCGTTAGATTTTCCATCTCTTTGTTCTCCCTCGAGTGCGATACCTACTACTATCGAGCTTTTCCGTGCCTGTCGGTTTTACCTTGAGATATTTTACCTTCTTTCTACTACTGTTTGTTGGTTACTCTGATGCAAAGAGAGAAGGAGACAGATAGGATAGAAAAAGTGTCTTTAAGGATTATCCATATTCAAATTTGGCGGCATTGCTTTAGAGAACGATAGTTGTAACGTAGCTTCCTGTTGTAACGTACCGACCCTACGATCAATTAGTATACAGGGTGTCCCAGCCAATTTTGACATCTTGAATATTTTGGTATTATAGTATGTAGCAAAAAATGTTTCACAGGAAACTTAAATGGTATAGAGTGAAGCATAATCTGGTGTCATTAGTTTTTCCGTAGGTGGACGCGTCAAGGACATGTGAAGATCAACTTTGTTTTTTTAAATGGAATGAAGTACTCACTTTTTTATTCATCAAGCGATGCAGCTAGACATTCTTTGTAAAAAAAGTACTGACCTATGGATGTCGAAAAGCTAATAGTTTAGGAGATATTTCAATTTAAGTCATTCTAAAATTCGTAATTACATTAGCGTTTATTTCCAGGTATGGTTCAATATAACGACCATTTGCATCGCAGCATGTTTGAAATCGATAAAATACGGTCTGGCCTACGTTATTTAATGTATCGGCTGATTTTTCCCATATTCATCGATAATGTGCTGCTTCATATCATTCACTTTAGTTGAAACTTTCGCGTTTTATCCTTTAAATAGCCGCATAAGAAAAAGTCGGGCGGCGTTAAATCAGGTGACAGACAGATAAACAGATAAACAGAGCTCACGTTAGCTTTTCGAGATACATAGGTCAGTACCTTTTTATAAAGAGTGTCTACCCGAGTCGAAAATTTCAGCCCAAAATTCTTCTAAATTACTAAATAACTTAGGATATTTAGGCTGAATATGGAAAAATATGTTACATATAAAAGAATGCAAATTTCAATTCCACAATCGCCCTAAACTTGTTCATTTTTGCCAGTTTTGCCTAGCTTAGGATCAATTTAGGCTTCATACAGCCCAAAATAATCATCAGCATTCTTATTTAGAAAATCAATCTCAGCCCAATATTAAGCCATACATTCTATAATGAGTAGTTTTAGAATTGGATTGGAATTGGAGTGGAATGATCTAGGTCCAAAAAAATTCTCAATATCCTAAAAATTAATTGATTTTAGGAGATTTAGAATTTATATGGAATAAAATGATAATTTAATTCCTACTTGCTCCTGAAAGCCCTATTTTTAGAATATGAGTCGACAGACTTAGAACTTCTGAAATATTTTAGGGGATGTCAGATTAAATTGGAATAAAAATTTTACCTGATCAGTCCATATAACTCCTAAAAATCATATTTACAGGACTTTGAGGCGCGTAGACACACTAGTTGAGGATTTTGAGGTTCAAAATGGTATACATAATTAAGCGGCAAATGAGAAATCAAAAGAATCTAGGATTTGAAGTTTCTTTTTGGGCTGGACTTTTCGACTCGGGTAGCTGCATCGCTTGATGCATAAAAAGGTACCCCATTCCATTTAAAAAAGCAAAGTTGACCTTCATATGTCCTTGACGCGTCCACCTACAGAAAAACTAATGACACCAGATTACGCCCCACTCGATACCATTTAAGTTTCCTATGAGACATTTTTTGCTACATACTATTATACAATAACGAAATATTGAAGATGTCAAAATCGGCTGGGACACCCTGTATAAGATAGGTCTAGTGAATATTTTGTAAACACAAACATTTTGTAGGCGGCTAACTCAACATTCGCCATTCCATGATCATCACTGACTCACCACTTCAAGTCCAGATCTCCTATTTTTCCATCTCGACCTTTCAACTCCCTAACACAGACACCGTTCTTTACACATCTCCGAAATCATCGTCCAAGTCTGAAATCCTACTTCCTACTTTGACCTTCGGCTTACATCCACCATTATCACTACTCCCACTCCGCCTCCAAAAACCTTTAAAAACCCTACATCTCTTTTCACCAGTGCCTCAGTGTTCATAAGAAATTCTACTATTCCAAGTTCATCATTACTCAGTTCATTTCCAAGTTCTACTAATTTTGAGAGTCATCTTCTAATTCTAAATAATATTCTAAATTCTAATTCTAAACTCTCACAAGTCCTCACCATCAAATCATTCGTTACCGTACGTCACACTGAATCGCTCTTGGAACGAGCCGAATTATTCTAATACAAAAAGTGCAAAAGTATAAGTTCTCTTATTCTGGCGGACCTTAAGCGTGAATCACACTATTCGCCGTTACACTGTTTGCGGGAAAAGTAGACCGAATCCTCGAATTTGAACATCACGCGGGACAGATATGACAGGAAAGTAATTTAGATAGACTCTGAGAGCCATTCGGGGTATCAGCGAGCGGAATCTAAACCCTTATCTGACTCCGTGTCGTACATTCTGCAGATTCTACCAACGTGGTACATTGCCTTCATTCCGAGTTTCAAATTCATTGTCCTACGTTTTTCTACCTTTGTATCAGAGGTTTTTTATTTGCCGGAAAACCTAAACGAACGAGATGCAGATAAATGTGAAACGAAGGCTACTATAAACCGACATATCCAACAACTTTGCACGCTCGACGTCCTAAAAACTTCGAAGTTCAAAGGAAAGTAATGCCTCATGATCACACTCTCTTCCGATTCTGCTACAAATTCGTTAAATGCAAAAACATATAGGATAGCATCAATTCCGGTGACTCCGTTACGCGAAGTTCCCCTTACAAATTTCAATTTTCAATGTCCGCAACGAAACTCCGCGAAACAAGAAAAGTATTCCGCGTTTCTGAAGTTATATAGTAGAACGAGGGTGTAACCTGAAAGCCTCAAGAGTTTCGTAAACCTAGGGGAAATGTATGCCGTACGTGGTATCGAATATTTCCTTTTTCTTACGCTTTTACGACGTACGGTCAGCATTTCGTTGGCCCGAGTTCTTCCGCATGGTACTTGGACCGCCATTGACGTTCCCGCAAATCTCTATTGCCATAAGCCTGTCGGTGAATTCACGGGATATCTCGATACGAGGGACAACGACGTTCCATTCGATTAGGCTGTTTGTCGAGACGTTAACCCGGATTTCTGAATGTCGTCGAATCAACCGAGATATCGGAGAACACGATGGAGAGGGGAATCTTATGGTGGGGAGGTATAATGGTCGAATATATTACAAATAATAATATATTCTTCGTTGAGATACAATGTAATATCGAAGAGAGGAGGATATTACAGGGAAACGGTTATTACAGAAAGATTTTCGTGAAGATTTTACGGAGATTTCGCAAAGATTGCCCTTGTCGTCGCCCAGAGAGTAATTTATAGGGTGAGGACCAACCGCGGTGTTCGGGAAGTGAGTACTTGCAACTTCTTCCCGGGAAACTGACACTGTTTTTCTTCCGTTCTTATCACTGAAAATGAAACGAGTCTGATAGTTTCTTCGAGAGTAGGATATTTGGGATTTGGTTAAGTTAAAAAGAGCGATGCAACGAAGAGAAAATGGGGAAGAAAGTGGCTGAAGGTCGTCAGAGAGTTTGCTCCGATTCTCGGAGAATGAGGATCTCTAAACGCGAAAGGATCGTTTTGGTAATCCTTGCAAAATTGTTCCACGAGAAAAGTCGATCGGGAAATTAGAAATCCAAGGGTGAAGAGATATCTTACAAACCTTGGAAGCAAAAGGCTTTTTTTCAGGGATGCGACAGGACGGATGATCCATGGAATTTGAAATGGAACACAGATAGCACCGAGAGACTCGGTCCGAGGTTAAATAAGAGCGGAATTATTCGCTGGAAGATGAGAAATCTTGGAGATAAAAAGGTCCATGAGTTGGAAAGTTCAGAAATCGGCGCACTAAATTTGCTTTCTTGGCTCATTTTCAAGATCACACTATTCGCGACAGGACCGAGAATTTTGGGGCTTTTTCCCTTGACCGATTTGCACTTGGCTCGAATCACACTTTTCTACAGGGGATGCGGTTATTTTAACTTTTACTTTAACTTTTACCATTCCTCACAACGAGACCGACAGCTTTGAAGCTGATTTCTGTTTCTGCCTGTTGCATATGCAAGCTGTTCGTCTTCGGTCTGCATTCGGTGTTAATTCTACGGATTTACATTTTTGCGGCAGGAATTTACAGTAGAATTGGAGAATAAAACACCCACAACCGATGGAAACGTCAATGGGGAGCAATTTACCGAGTGCTCGGTGAAGTGAAAGCGGAACGAAGGGTGAGAAAATATGTGCCGGTAATTATAACGCTGGTCTGAGTCACGTTACCTTTCGATTTGAGATATTTAGAATTTTATATTGAAGCGTTTTTTGAGCTCTGTGTAACGGAACAATTATTAAGTCTTTTAACCCGTTCATTTTTTTATTATATGTAGAAAGTTAAGCTATTACACGCGGCCTTCGACTTTTGCAAAATTCGCGAATTCCTACATTTTTAAAAATTTGATTTTTTACAGATTTTTGTCACTATTTCAAAAATTCCTTGCTTCCATGCAGTCGCTCCCACGGAGTTTTGTATAATAGCTCGTGCTCATTCACACGTTGCCTATTAGAGGTAATATCGTTAACACATTCGTGACCGGCAATGTTTTTCCGTTTCTAATACTAATACTGACTATGAGTAGTGAAAATAATGAAATTCTAAAGCTGGTTGCCGCAAATTTGCATCGTTAATACATGGATTGCCATGGGGGTCACCGGTGACCGGTGCAATTAAATTCAATGAAATTGCATATGACTTTTCAATTATAATATTTATGAATTTTTTAACACCTTCAGTAATTAAACACTTGCATTCAAAAGATAAAATCCTGCTGAATATTTGTTTATTTGTATATTTAATGCTTCTTCTTTGCGAAGGTAGGATTTTAATAGGAAAAGTATCACTTCAGTAGAAATAATAGAACAAGCGAAATATTCGACTACTTGCAAAAAAAGGCGAGCCATCATAAGAGCGGATGAGGAGGCTGGTAGCGAGTCTAGCTATATTGGTTTTCCATTTCGAAAAAAATGTAGAATGCTAGATGAAGAAGATGGAACTGATTGGGTGTGGAAAAACGAACCAAAGTATAATAAAGTATGGCATTTCTCGAGAATTCTCGATATAGAGAAATCAACACTTGAAGTTATAGGACAAGATGCAAGAAGATTTTTGAAAAATTATAACAACGGAAACCAACCGTTAATCTTTGCCATATATAAAAATGAAATGAAATTTATGTTGTATATATATACAATATATAAAATATTAATATATATATATTTTGAAGCTTTAACAGAAATTATTCCAAGTAAAAGTTCATTTGGAATTTCTTTGGGTGGGATGGGCACACATTTCTGCTAATTAATTGATAGCGCAAGAGGTTAAAGAAAAGATAAAAATCATAAATTTTTTTTGAAATATCAATGTTGGAATTATTTGTTGTTTAAAATAAAAAGATTTTTATAATTTGTATACTCGTTTTACAGCTAGATAATAGATCACTTGTTATTTTTGTGCTCAGTTTATTTAGAATTATATTACTTACATGTATTTTGGAGAAACAGAGGAAAAACAAAATTTAATATTTCTGTTTAGTATGATAAATTACAAAACAATGACACTTGCATAATCGCACTCTACATAATTTGCATATATATGAAGTATTATTTCCACGGGTTTCGTAAATTCTACAACGCTCTTGTACATATTTTGATTTTCCCGATTATGCGATTTTTTCCAAGTGATATTTTGTCATGTCACATGAAAGCTTGTAAGGATGTTCAAGGTGTCTGACTAACAATAAGATGGCAGTTATCGAAACTGCTTAATGTTGTCGCATTCAAAAACAAAAATTGCAGGACGTGAATTCACGTCAGCGGTCGCGAATGTGTTAACATTGTAATGTCTAATAATGTCTAATATTTTAATATTGTTAATATTACTAGCTACGTGTTAGAGAATCTCAAGTTTACGAAGAAACCACACTAACGTAGAATTTTTAACGGTTTTAGTGTTTCTCTCTATTTTTGAACATTCAACATTCCCACACATTTTCAGTAACAAATTGCGTGCAAAAGTCGACGGCCTCCTTTATGCTGTAATGTACATTGGTGTGCTAGAAAATAAGTGATAAATTAAAAAATGATTGACTCATAACTCTTTTATATTCACCGGCATATATCCATTGGGTTTCCTTACAAGAAATGTTTACTTCTCTGGCGAATCACGTACGCGACGTCACGAAGACCGTTCACATAAACTATACGACAAATTTCGAGTCGATTTCCTTGATCAGATCAATTTCCAAATGGCTGTCCTATTTTTCTGAAACGAGAACACTAAAGTACATTAGCAAGATCTCGAATAAGCAAACCTCAAGCGACAAACTGAAACCTGCCCCTTGCAAACCAATCCGAATGTCGTTTCTAAAATCGAAGAATCCAATCTATCGTCCTCGAAGACAAAACAGCGCTCTTTCATCAAACGTAGCCCATCTCCCTTCAATAAAATCTTCCAAGGAATCAACCGGAGTTTTTCAGGAAGTTAACTGTCCTTATCGTAGTTCGGCGAAGATGACGATTACTTGCACCATCAGAATCTAATTCGATCCGATGGAAGGTGAATTCCGAAAGCGTCCACTGAATGAATATCGAGGTCGAACTTGTAGCCACCTTTTCTCTTGTCTCTTCGAAATTTCTCCTCGAAGAGCAAAGGGTGCTTAGACCTTTCGACGAGTCGAATACAAATCCGCGTAACCGGGCGTCGCGTTTCACGAGATAAGCTCTCGGAACGTGACTACCTGAATTTATGGTGCTCCTCTGTAACTGTATACGGGGTGTACAACCTAAACTTCATTACCTTCCGAGTTCTCGTTGTAACATGAAAAACAAGAAAATATACACTACACCGGTTTTAGTGATTCTTGTCATTTTTATGATCATGACTCACAGTGTAGGTCATCGGTCAGTACGAATAATTTTAACTCTTTGCGGTCGTATTTTCAGTGAACGTAGAAGTTGCACCAGTCAGAACGCTTTTTTTAATTGCGAACAATTAATTAGTTAATGTCTAGAATGACTGTAAGATTATCGCCTACGTTAATGAAGGTGAATCTTTTTTATAAGTGAGTCAAATTTTGTCGATTATTTTTTCTGGTACTAGCTCGTGGCTCACTAACAAGGGAACATCCCGAGGTGTAAATCACCGATTTTTATGAAATTTTTGTATGATATAGATCTTGTCAAAATATTTGACACGTGTTTTTTTTGCAACCGTCCACATTAACGGGGTGAAAACCACCCTCAAAGTTGAAAAAAAAGTATTTTTTAACATATTTTTTAAACAAATGTTTTTTTTTTTAAATGTTTATACCATTGGATTCGTGGTTGAAATACGTTAGTTTTCAGTCCTTACAAAATTTTCGTATCTCTAATAATTTCAGAGATATTCGATAAAATAGTTTTCGTTACCCCAACTTTGGGGGCGGTTTTCACCCCTTTAACGTGGACGGTTGCCGATAAAAAGAAATACATGTCAAATATATTAACGAGATCTATATCATACTAAAATTTCATCAAAATCGGTGATTTACAACTCGGGATGTTCCCTTGTAAGTCAGTGTCGTCACTTAAAAAGAGGGAGGGACGGATATTGAAAAATTATATTTTTTTGGGTTCTCAACTAGCTAATGTCTACATGGAAATATTTTTTTATAAATTAGATATTAGATATACAGGTCTCTCCTATAACACGGTAAATGGGTTCCTAGAAATTTCCGTGTTGTAGGAAACCGTTTTATATGAGATCCAGAGCCAATACAGAAGGAGGAGTTATTTTCCGAAAACTTCATAAAAGCAAACTTTTTTTTAAATTCCATATCTCTGAAACAGCAAATCTCATCACGAATTATTTAAATATTTTCATGTAAGGGCACTATAGTTCAGTATACCTTCCCATCATTATTTATATGTTATTAATTTGTAAATATCTTCATTCTGCTGTTTTTCTAGGGTCAATATGACCAGAAATGGAGATTATATTTTAATAGATGCTATATTTCGAAGCATTAGTTTTTGGTATTCAATGTATTTAACATTTACGTCTACCTGTTTCTACATTTTATGTTTCTTAAAATGTGTAACTTTGTTCGCCTAGTCACTATGACTGGAAGGAGTACAAATGAGAGACATAAATGAGCAAAACAGCAAGGTTAAACAAGAACCATGTTATCCAATGGTATAGAAGTACAGTGTTGTACAGAGGTTTCCGCAATTTTCATATCGTGTTAGAGCGAAACTGTGTTAGAGGATACCATGTACTTTATTTTGTACCTGTATATACTTTATTTTTTTTTAATATTCTTGATTGTTTGTTCTCCCTTTTATGATATCAAAAATAGGTTTATGAATATCAGCGCGTGGGTCATAACGCACCTTGTAGCGCTTTACTATTCGCATTGCGAGAGAACTCTATCTCAAAATAAATTTATAATACGTTATAAATGGTCTAATTTCATTACGAGAGAATTAAAAAAAATAGTTTTTTGGTTTAACTTTTCCTTATATTCTATGCCGGTTGATGCCACGTATTTACCTTGGAATTGTACTTTATTTTTGTTATGCAATATTATTTATTTTGTTACAAAATATGTATATTGGAAATTTAAAGTATACACTTTGTAATAAATAGTCTATATAAGGTTATGACGAAAAAATGACTTTTCGTATGTGCAAATACGTTTTGTAACAGAGAACTCAATTTTTATTTTTTTATAATCATTATACCTTTGTTATTTATATAATTTTCAATGAGTATAGAAAAATTAGCGTCATTGTTTTATTCTTCATTTCGTCCTTAATACACTGCTTTTTGAATTAGGTAAATATTGTTTTTTGTTTGGTTTTTATGAGCCTTTTTCCAAACCCTAGTAAAATCGTGAAATTCGGTTGGTTATCTTCGCATAGGTACCCCTTTTCCGCTCGGCACTAAAAGGGTTAAAAAGTCTGCGTGGATCTGTGTCTCACCCGCGGGTCATAGGTTCGCCATCGCTAGCCTATTAAATGAAACAATGACTGTTCCTGCGGTCTACAAAGTGATCTGTGGTATGCCCAGTAATGTAAGAGAGGAAAAGCCGGAACAAAATCAATTAGTTTTGCAAATTATTTTAATCAATTAATAACATAAACTAATGATCGTAACCGAAAACAACACTTAACACATAAAAGCAACACAATTGTACTTAAAACATAAATCGTAACTTTAAACACATAAATTAAATATCTGTTGTTAATTAATCTGTCTGTTCCCTTCTAATCTCCATAAACGACTGACTCAATATTTTAAAAAAATGCGGCTCGTCGTTCAGACAACAAGCTAACGCGAGTCAGTCGTCGCAGCAACGTCGACATACTTGGCGTTATATTAATATATGCATTAACACTCTTACAGTAAGGAGTTCACAATATAGTGATATCTAGTAATATCTACAACTACTATCGATTCACCATGCCTAAATAACCATTGCATAGCAGGGAATATCCCAGTTTACGACTGCAAAGAGTTAAACATAAACGACACAGATACTGATATATGACCCACAAGAAGATGACCCACGAATGATTCTTTACATGGCACACACGGTGAGTCGCCGGATAAACGGATGATATTTTGTATGACCCATACGGCGAGTCACCGGCCTCAAACGTATTAATTCGCATTCGATACACGATGAAGCGTCCGTTGCAAATGGAATGGGACTGCTGCTGCAGAATGAGTTTGAAATTGGCGTATTCGCGACATATGAATATTTCATACTCACTTGACTCGGTTTACATCTGAATGCAGGCTGATATCGCCGTCTCATTCGTGTCGGACAGCAGGCGCACAGGATTCTCACGAAAGCTCTGGAAAAAGGAGAAGCGAGTGTACATGTTACATCAGAAGCCGTTTTCTTACCCCCTACGATCCACTCCCGACTGTTTTCTTATTTTGTATAAGATATAAGTGACTCGTTTCTGAGATTTCGAGGAGGTTCGTGCATGTTTGCACAACGAATCTTGAGGAAGGATGTTACTTTTAAATCTGCTGGATTTGATAGAAGCGAAGAAGGATCGTACGAATGTTATCCGGGGATTAAATCGAGTCTGAACGAACGCGAGAATTTATCACTGCTTTGGAGACACGAGGGAATATGGGTAGAAGACGCGTCCAAAGTAATAGAAGGAAGTTTTGCCGAGTGAATTTCATTTCTAGGAGGAACGAGAAAAGTTGACGGAAACTTGTCCTGTAAAGTTGATACATCCTGGAATACCAGTATGGAGTTCTTTCTTTGTCCGTTGTATGAATTTCGGACAAAAACTCATCGATAGAACATTCCGTAATTTCTTTTGAATTTACATGCAACGATGCATTTTTACCGAGGATTTTATTCGGCAAACTGAGGACAATGAAACCGCTTTTGACAGCAATTGGCAAAACGATGACGAAATATTGTTTGCACCTATCAGGATCGATTTCTGTCGATACTAATAGTAGCTTCAATCACCCGTCATTCAAAATTCGCTCCATTCTACCATTTATCGTAGTAATTTCTACATTTCCTGGTTTTTTAAATTTTAGTCGAAAATAGTACAGTTTGGGGGACTATGGTGAATAAGAAGATACCCGAGTCGAAGTATTGAACCTATTTTCATGGTATTTACTCCTATTTAAATCTAATATGATACTTTTCAATACTAAAACTCCTAATTTAAACCTGTAACTCCTTCTCAATATAATAATACTCCTATTTAGCTATCACCAAAACTTTTATCCCCTGAATTGGACCTGTTACTCCTCCTAGGTTAAATAATAATTTTTGTATTCAATATATATTTAATATCGCATAAAGAATTTTAATTTTTTTTAAATAATTAATTAATAAGGAATGTATACATACATAAATATAACTAGTGGATAAATACTTCAAAAACAGTAATTTTTTATTTATTCCAGCTCTTTTTTATTAATAGGTAATGAGACATACATTTGACAGTCAAAATTCATAGATATACAATTCATAATGATGACATCTACAAGACTAGCCTTAAAATGGCTAGTTTCATGATAATTAATAAAAAATTTAGAAGTATTAACCGTTTGAATACCGAGAGGGTTTTAAAAATTACTTCGAAAAAAGCCAAAAGCCACTTTCGCGCTCTTGAGATTTTATTTCAAAATAAACTAAAGTTGGTGTTTTATTTGATGTAGTGCACAACAAGAATAATCTTCTCATGCTTGTATCCTAATGTGGAATTACTTTATATTATAAAAGAGAAACCTGATGCTTTCTTAACAAAATATCGTAACAAAGTCTTCCTTCAATTGTCAACATTGAAAAAATGTCCTCGGGTTTTTCGACACAAAAACTAAAGAGCGCGAAAGTGGCTCGTGGTACGCAAACGGTTAAATGAGTAATGATTACCATATTATATCTTATATGACTCTATGGACTATACGTCATTATAACTAAAACGTGAAATAAAAATATAACATTTGTTAAAAGAAAGAAAATAAAATATAAATAACATTTATCACAATTATTCGTGTTATTATTGGGGTAATGTAAGTAAATAAATAACCTTTCAATTTACATCAATATGCATGTATCCATTTTTATATATAAATTATTTAATACCATTACGTTATAATAAATTTTTATTTGTTTGTAATTATAGTTATCGCATTAATTCGAATAGTGGTGCACTTACAATTGCAAACTAGTAAAAATCCATTATTTTTTAGTGATTTTGACTAATTTATTTTTAAAAGCTATGTGTATATATATAAATAATAATAAAAATAATAATAATAACATTAATAACTGGATAGGATGTAAATCCTCAACGGAGGTTGAAATTGACGTCCTACTTTGCGCCTTAAGATGGCATAAAGGGAAAGTGCTACTTTTAGGCGCTAAATAGGATCTTATTTTACATTGAATTTAGACCTATTTTTGTACTTCTCGAATGAGGTTCAATATTTCGACTCGGGTACAATCTCGAACTCTCGTTCATTGGATACATATTTAAAAATCCACGTCCGCCATCCCAAGAAAATGTTCACCAATTTATGTGGGATTATTATTTTTTTGAGATGGTTCCAACAGTCTTCTTACTACTAAATAACATTTATTAAAAACAATACATAAAACTAACGATAATTCTAAACAAACACTTAAGAACTAATAAAAATAAACAATAGCAGTCTGGCTTTTCTCTTTCGCGTCCGTTCTTTTACTCTCGATCTTCACTACTGTTTCTCGTTCTTCCCTACCGTCACGCGTTCTTCTGCCCGGCTTTTGTTTTACACGTCATCATCTCGTTCTCTCTATCATTCATTCACTTTCTCACTCACTCTCTCACTCACTCATTTCATCTGCATTCCTACATTATTGTCTTACGATTTCTTTTGTGACCGAACGCGCAAAAACTCCGAATTAATTGTTGGAATAATAATCTACCACTGATTTCTGATATACCGATATAAATTAACGCAATGATAATAATATAGGATTAATTTCAACGTCTCTGACCTACTGATATTTTCAATTCAATAGTTTTTGGAAAACTTAAAAATTTTCTATTCCATTTACTTCGTCACGTGCACCGCACGTCATTGTAAGGCAAAGGGTTAATTTAACATTCCGTATCCTCGGTTGCTCGGAACCCATCTAAAACTATACATCGTAAGCAAAGCGACAACAGAAATTTGCCCCAAAAAGGTCAACAAGAAGAAGAAAAAGTACTTACAACCTTTTTATTCTCACAGCTTCCAATATTTTTAATGTATAATTATTCTGCTTCTTGTCGCGACCACTCTGAATGCGACATTTACATCGCGTTAAAAAGTGTCAAATATTGCACGCATTCTGCCGCAATATCGTATTCACAATTCAAGTGTCCGTACAGTAATTACACAACGATGAAAAACGATCGTCTCGAAAGGGTTAAACGTTAGTATTGCATGACTGGAGAACTTTTTCGTGTATCACACGCTCCATGTATTTGCATAGAAGCCATTGCGGTAAAACGCGACACGTAAGCGATCCTCTTTGTGGTCTTTTCGATACTGAACCAACAACACTACACGGAATCGTTAGTAATTGACAAAATACGTGAAATTTTTCCACGCCCTTCGAAGGTCTCGATACATTAAGGATATTGGTTGTTGGCCGATCGAAGATCATTTTAACGATAAGGAATTTTCGTGGTAATGATAAAAATTCATTACCGTTGGATAACGAAACCGGGAACACGTAAATAGCTGGCGTGCAGACCTGATAAAATGATATCTATCTGACCGTGCTACACGAGGGTCCTCGATATTCCACTTTTATCGTTAGCCAATTAGAGCATCGAGGTATTCATGACGGGAATGTGAGTGTCGCGGGTCAGTTAGGCTTTTGGTGCCACTAGAAAGTAGATCGAATGTTATTTCTGTAAGAGACAAAGCTAAAGAGATGGCAGGCTTTTGGTTCTATTCGAATCGCTTTGTGTTTTTCATCGCTTTTGTATATTTTCTTCTTGGAATTTTGACATCTTTCGCATTCGCCATTATGGTACCGAAGCCTTTCATCGAACAGCGCAATTTGGATGAAAGGAATGGTGATCGTGAACTTATAATCGACCGTATACTCAGTCAGGAAGAGGATAAACGAGAATTCCTAAGAATCATGCCCTGCGTCGTGAGTTTTCTCAAGAAGTATATAACAGAACGGGATAGATCGTCTTTCTTCCTGCCAATAGTTACCGAAGACATTGTACAAATTAGTGAGACGTTAATAAAAGATTTGAAGAACGATATCGTGCACTTTGTGCAAACCGGAGAAGTGGATCTTCACGTGAAACAAAGATCCGCCTCAAGCACCATCGTTTTAATGGAGAACAACACCTGCCTGGAGCACGTGGTATCTCGACTGTTGAATTTCTGTGATCGAAGTTGCAGTTTTGTCATGATACTAACTACTGCAATCGAAAACAAAGATACGTTTCTCGAAGTGGCAGACAATTTGATACAATTGTCGTGGAACGAGAGAATCTCGAAGCTCGTCGTTTTAGCACCGGTGGAAAATTCAGTGCTCGCGGCAGGAAGTACTTCTTTTAAACCTTACGAACCTTGCAATCCGTCTTTTCCGGATCTTCTCGATACCTGCGAAAGAAACGAGTGGAATAATTTGATCAAGATTTCTACACCTTTGTTGAACGGCTGCATCGTCAAGGTGGCATATTTCGAACTCTATCCCTATATTATCACGACGAACAGCTCAGAACAACTGAAAGGAATCGAGGGTGCGATCACGGAAGAGGTGTTGAGACAGCTCGACGTTGAAGTGACCCGAGAAAGAATTACCTGGCATGGAAATACAACGTTTCTCGACGAAGTTAGGTTCTACCTGATGAACGAGTCTCAGGCAGACCTGGTTATCGGCGGTGTACCATGGCATCCGGATCACGAGATTGATTATACCAGCACTTATGGAACTACAAAGATCGTTTGGATGATACCGATGATACCAAACGTTTCTCTTCGAGGACTCGTCAAGCCCTTCGACACGTACGTTTGGGCGGCCATTGCCGGTGCCCTGCTCTTTGGAGGGGTCGTTAGAATTTTTCTTATTCCCGACATCTCCTGGTTGGATATCTTTGCTTTAATTATCGGCGTTTCAACTGCCAGACAACCTTCGAAGACAGCTAGTAGACTTCAGTATATATCGTGGAGCATCTTTGGCCTCTTTCTCACCCAACACTACGTCGATTCGTTAGCTGATCAGCTGATGCACGTTTCAGAACTTCAGATAGAAACTCTGGAGGAACTTTTATCGTCCACCTTTCAAATCGGTGGCAGAATCAATCATAAAGAAATGTTCGAAGAAGCTGAAGATGAGGATGACAAAAGTGACGACGTTGTTGAGATTTTCAAAGAGAGATTCATAGTTCTCAATCGTACTGATTACCTGATGCACCTGGCGGACCTTTTGGACAAAAGAAACGATTCGCTGGCTCTAATTGTCGTGTTAAACTTCAGTCGAGCAGAAGATATGAAGATGGCGAAGGTGAACATAATGGAGGAGAGCATAAGCCACTATCCTTTATCCCTGGCCACGTGGAAGGGATTACCGTATTTGTTTGAAATCAACCTGAGAGTACGCAACTTCATTGAAAATGGCCTTCTCGATTATTGGATTCATAGAAGCGTCTTTTACAACACAACCTTGGAAGAAGCTGAGGAGGAATCGCAAAACGAGCTTCACATCGAAGAATTTGCTCCGGCTTTTCTCCTTTTAATTATCGGATTCAGCGGTGGCTTTTGTCTGCTTATCATCGAGATAGTTACGTACCCGTCGAAACTTCTCGAATAATTTGCATTCGATCGTGCGATGAAAAGAAAACTTTGTAAGTCGCTGCAGTTCTTTGGCGTTTTTGGACGTTGGCGAAAAAAAGTGGTAGAGGATGTTGATAAATGGGAGGAGAAAAAAAGTCGGAAATTGACGGGATCGTTACTCTTCGTAATCGTTTTTTTTTCGGGGGGAAAAAATCTGGCATATTTAATAGTCTGGAGTTAATGGAACCCCGCACGGGGAGTTATCAGTCGCGAAGTAAAATGTCACTCGTACGATTGGATGTCGTTTCGTTGAGGATTAACGGATTCTGTTTTATGAGTTATCGAAGGATATTGGCCAACGGCTTAGCGATTTTGGTACGTTGTAACCTTTTTTTCCCCCTTTCGGCTATCGAAACGTCCGGCTCGATGTCGAGGACGCGGACGAAGCGTCAACCATTTTTCCGGTTGTCTATTTTCTTTTTTGCAAATCTCTCTACGACTTTGTCGTCCACGACGAAATGTTTTGGAACGTCGCTTTGATTTCCATGGTGAGATAGAATTTTTCCGTGGTCGACAAAAACAGTGAGGGTAATGGATTTTTATATTTTATCTGGCGAATGTACCTGTCAGCTTCAGATGTAACGACCTGTCGGGTAGACACGTAACGTAACTTTGTAATAAATATTTGACCAGTGAAAATTAACTTGTGCCACCGTCCGAGTTTTGAAGTGTCGCTTTTATTTACGTTGTATGTCCTTTTTTCGTGTCTGACGAAAGAAACGATCGCAATATCTCACGAATATATCTGTCAGATCTCTATATACTAATACTGGAAGATATACTTATATGAAAGTTATAGTTCAATTACGAAGGAATTTACAATTAGTTGAAAATCTTGACTCTTAATTAATCGGCCTGATATTTACGCATAGGAATCACCTTCTCTTACAATTACTTAGTCACCATAGTTGCTAGGGACTTTGTTGTTGTTCTTTTGTATTTTTCCGACTGTAGCTTAACCCTTTGACTGCTAAAGGCGTATATATACGCCCTCTCTATTCTTTACTATAATACCTTTATTACTATTTTACCGATTGATTCAACATGGAATTTATCGTCCTATGTAACATAGCAACTGAATATCGGCAATTGTATATATACCGTACACAAATTGATTATTAAATTTTTCTATTATAATTCTATTATCTTTACTCGTTCATTATCGTTTTATTGCATTTGCCATTATTATGTTGAAGTTATCAAAATAGCCTGTTGAAGTTGTCAAACCCTGTGTTACATTATAAACTTTGGATTTTTTCCTTTATATTTAAAAAGCTACTTAAGATAAATGAAAAAAATTTGATATTTTTAATTTATTTGCCATTATTATTTTTTAAACTCTAAGAATGGTATGATATTTCCGGGTACTGTATTGGTTACTAGTCAGTGGACAACCAGTTGCAGCGACTGACATGCGAAAAACGCGCCGTCGATATTGATGGATTCGTCCGAGAGCGCGCCGCAGTCAAAAGGTTAAATGATTTCACCTACGACGATCTGCTTAAGGTATCTTTCGAAATACCGACGCTATAATATAGATAAACGGCTTTTATTTCAACTAATATTTCCCCATGAAACAGATCTCTCTGGGGGTGGTTACATTGCAAAGTCTGCACCTTGTTAGGATGCGCATAAAGAATTTTTAAATAGTTTGTGTCATTCTAGTGGACGCTAGAGATAACTACAGATTATTACACAGAAAATATTTTTTGGAGATGACGAAATTGAATCCGGGCTTAATTAGTGTGAGTTCGTGTTTTTATCTCTTGATCCGCGCTAGTCATTTGGATTCCCTGTTTATTTCTGTGTTGTGTTTTTCGATTTAAACTGTTATGATCATTATTGTTAAGACGTAATGTTTAAGATTATTGGAAATGGGTGTTTTAAATAGATGAAAGTCTTTATATTAAGACTTAACGGACGGGTCGAATCTACTCTGCCTTTCGCGATATCCTGGCACTTCTTAGCAGAATTAAATAAACATGTATGCAAGATTTATTGCGTTGCAATTTTATTAAATCAACACTATTTCTAATAATATTTGATAAAGTTACTTATTAACATGTTCAGTATTTTTTATGAGTGTGTTTAGTATCTTTTACGAGAGTAGTTTATTTATGAATATATATTAAAATATATTTTGTAAAACAATCACCCTTGTGAAGTGGAATCTGATAGAACTGATATACTAGGGATACCGAAAAGTAATCAAAATTGGAGAAGTGAAAACGTAATCGGAAACATTTCTCAACAAAAAATCGAAGGACTCTTTTAAAAAGTGAATCGAACAACTACCTTTAGGCTGGCAAAAAGTGTTAGAAAACTATGGAAATTATTTGTTGATTACTAATTAAAATTTCTTTAATAAATAAATGTTTCTTGCCAGCAAACAATAAATTTTGATTACTTTTCGGTACCCCTAATATATGTATATCTTGTTTCGCATCTTTTTTTCTTCGAGCCGCGGATTTTTTTCCTGAGAGCAATAATTTTGCTCCAAACACTAGAGATAAATCCTTCCTCATCATATCTCTCTAATTCATTATCACTTCCTATATCGCACAAATTATCCGTATAAATTTCTTTAAATCTTCTGCAAAAAACTCTGTCGTGTTCGTAATTTTTACGGTTACGAAATTACTTAAAAATACCGACTGAAAAGCAAAAATGCCCAGTAGAATCAACTGAGACAGATAGTGTAATTTACTATAGCTAATTGTATCAAGAAAAAATAACACAATGTGCATAAAATGAAAAACTAACACAGCGTACTAGAAATTCAAGCAAAAACGTAAATCTACACGACCCGTCCTAGAATCTCACAAAATGTAAAATTACGTGGCCTGTCCGTTAAGGGTTACTATTACTTTTATTCTTACAATTAGTCTTCAGAAGAAACGACTTTATAACAAACTAAACATAGATGCTTATAAGATGCGAAATAGGGCCCATTTACAATTAGTAATGTGGGAATTTTATAAATTCCGCAAGGATCTTTCTAGATCATTCTAGAAGACGACCCAGAGAGTAGACGAACGTCATAGTAGACAGATATGTATAGAGATAGACGAATTGACGAATAGAGAATAGATGACCAGACGTATAGAGCAGTGACGGACAGACGACTAAAGTAATAGATGAGTAGATCGACGATTGGCCGGGACAAATAGAAAATAGACGAATTGATGTGACTAGACGAACGTTATAGCGTATATTTTAGATTATTAAGAGTGTTAGTGTGTGTGTGTGTGTGACAGAGTAGTCAGATATTTCATATATATTTCAAGATATTCATGTTTCCGCTTGTATATATATATATATAACAACGTATTTTGTAATAAATATTCTACACTAAAATAAACTTTATATAATTCTCCTGTGCACCGTAGAAAGTCCTCTATTCGGAATAGGAATTCTTACTATTAGAACGTAGAGTCGTCTTCTACCTCATTGAATATACAGAGTGTCCCAGGTTTTAATGTTCATACTTTGTCAGTATATTCGATGGCACTAAATAAGAAAAAAATATTATATAAACATAGGTCTCATAGAGCTTTATTAAAAAGTTATAACAAAAATACAGAATAGAAGTAATATAGAAATAGTAACCGGCTTGATGTTACTGCAAGTATTAGCTCGTATAGATCAATGCATTTATTACTTGACATTGTCATTTCCACAATTAATTAATACTCCATTTCAAAATGTGTACCTTTCTTCACAATACATACTTAATTGTCAAATACAAGATTCTTGATTCGTAAATACTTGTGGAATTTCGATACGAACTCCAACAACTAATAATCATTGCTAGCGAAAATTACTTTCAATCTTAAGTAACCTCAGATAGTAAAAACAGCTTACATAAACACACTGAATGTAAATATTGCTGATTTATTTGAGCCAATACTCGTAGTAATAGCAAGTCGGTTACAATTCATATATTACATCTATTTTGTATTTTTGTTATATCTTTTTAACAAGTTGACTGCCATGAGGATTACCGGTGACCGGCGCTATTGAATTCAATGAAATTTCATGTTACGTTTAAATTGCAATATTTATGAATTTTTTAACATATTTAATATTTCGATATTGTCGTCAGAATGATAAAGGTGTACTGAATATCTATCTATCAGTATCATTAGAATTTCTGCTACATAAAAATATGATTTTAATAGAAAAAGTTTAAAGGATAAAATAAAAGAAAAGAAGAAACAAAATGTCAGGGCTAATGAATACACAAAACACACTAAGGATATCATATAAATAAATAGGATATATATTGAGTATATGAAATATATATAATACAAGAAAACGAAATACTAAATAACTACATAATGATCTAATGTATCTAAGGGTGTCAAAAAGTTATACGTCTCACAGTTCCTCTAAAAACTCAACTGACTATGCATCCTGAGACGTAACCTCTTAAGATATCATGTATCATTGCTCGTTCAACGGAAATTAATTACGACCAGTACGACACCCATGTCTAAATTTAATACGACCCCAAAGGGTTAAATTAGGAAAAATTTCCCAGAGCTGGCCGAGGATTTGAACTCAGGCCAAGTGATTTTGAGCCTGATCCTTTAATTCCATCCTTAACCGTAGGCATCGTAATCACCTTGCCTCCGTGTCATTCAATCTTTACCTTTTCTACAACTTGCCACCCCTTCGTAATACATTCGACGATGTAACCGTACATTACACGTGTCAGGCACCGAGCAACAGCGGTCATAGAAAAGCTAAGAGATCCCTTGAAATAGCGTCCCGATACTTTATTTCCAGGCTCGTATTTCCCAGTCAGAAAATGATCCTCGCAGAGGGTCGTTCACTGACTTATTCGCGGTCAAACCGGCTCATTCTCGACGGGTCTTCGTCCGAGGTGTAATCGAAGAGAGCAGTGGTCTTCCAGAGGAAGACGATTTATTGGATATCGTAAAAGGAAATGCTATTTCCTCGATGTAGTTCAAGATGAAGGAATACAGGTGCGGAAAGGGAGAAGAGGCTTTTTAAACGTATGAATTACCACTCGTAAGCATATGCAAAACGACTTAAAACTGAAGCAAAGTTATATACTTTGTTTTATACTTTGCTTAGGAGATTTTATTTAACGTTGTAGCTAATTTTTTGTCGGAAAAATTTGAAGTTAGGAATTTAAGAGTTAACGCTAAACCTACCAAAAATCGGTCAAAATGACCGGCTCCTAATTTTTTGTATTTGTTTAAATTGATAGAACAGCCATGAAGTAAATATTCCACTTCTGTATTATAAAACCTAACTTAGTTAATTAATCATCTTTTGTACTTCTTGATTTTTCTTTTCCCAAACTGCTTATTCAGTATATTGTAATTTTAGTTGATACAACATCGGCAGTTTTAGTGTTAATTGTTTTGTACGTTTAATCTTCTGTATGTTGGAACTTTGTATTACGTGTTAAAATCAGACGGTGACGTATTGCAAAATCCAGTATGGTTCAAGATTAAAGTTAAAATAATTTGTCACGTAAAAATTCTTAAGTTAATATTCGCCGCAGTAATGAAAAAGTAATTAGAATATCCCGATACAAGCTATGAAGTCTTAATAAATAAAAATTCAGTCCTTATTCACATATAATTAACAAAATTCAAGACTAGAATTCACGATCCTTCGACGATCTACTTTGAACAAAGAAATTTCCGCGTGTTTTGGACTTGCTGGCTACTAGATATTCAGTTTAATTCTAGACATCACTTCTGAATTAACAACTTCTAAGACTAGAATTCACGATCATTCGACGGTACACTATTAAGAAAGAATGTTCGCCATTATTCAGACTTCCGGTGAGTAGAAATCAAGCTTTAATTCCAGAAATCGCCAGTCAATTAACAACTTCGAAGACTTAAATTCACGACCCTTCTACGTTATACTTTTAACGAAGAATTTTCGACACTCTCCAGACTTCCGGCACCGGAAATTATCCGTTGATTTAAGCGAGTGTTCCTATTTTTTGTGGTGCTTCTTGGACCCTTCTTCAGGCCGTCCTAAATTTTTTAAAGTAAAAAATATACAAAATTGTAGCGCAGAACTCATATCGTTGAAAAAGGCAATTTTGTAAGAACATGTCGTCATGGCTTACATAGGTCCGGCAGTTGCAGTAGATAGAAACAAAAAAACGAGGTGCCATTTTCTTCAGTATAAATTTGATTTGGCTCCTACCGAAATAAATGTAATATTTCATTGTTTAAAAAAATGGCGACTCTTTAAAGTTAAAATTCAATATTTCGGTTTACTTTTAGAGCTATAACAAAATAAAAAGGTTAGAAAAAGTAAAGATAATTTAACACTAGATTTACGGATGTTGATATACCTATTTTTCTGAAGTGAGCCAATTTGACTCGTACAAGAAAATTGAAGTTTTTTGCAAAGAAAATAGTTCCAAATCAATTTAATCGAAAGATTTATTATTAAAAAAACACCGGCACACAAAAAAAATTAAGTAGAATGTGCATTTGACCGGACCTGCCTACGGGTACGTATTTTGGTCCGCTGAATCCGAATTCGAGGTCAGTTTGACCCCTACACCCTCGAAATTTCGAGAAAACTTCAAAAAACCGTAAAAATGATGAAAATTGGCAGTTTTAATGATAAAAAAATTTTTTGGAACTAAACTAAGCGTGATTTTCATGTATTTCGATCCGCTGAATATGAATCGAAACTTTATTGAGACCACGAGCCATTTTAAATGTGAAAAAATCACACAAAACTCTCGAAAATTCCGAAAAAATATAGTTTTCATGATAAAAAAACTTCTTCTGGTCCAATTCAGATAAAATTTTATATCTTTTGATGTCTTCAATTCGCATCTTAATTTTTTTAGTCTATTCACCCTCTAAAGCTGGAAAAATTCGAAAAAATTGTAAAAATTACCATTCATAACAGAAAAAAATTGATTGAACATGATTTAATGCCTAAAATAAATACTCTATAACGTAGATATATCAAATAACTTGAAATCTGTGAAAAACACAAGACATAAAAAGATAGAAAGAAATGATTTTTACGAATCCTAAACTTTCCTTCGTTTGTATCGCTCTCTTTTATCCTCAAATGATCTTCGTAGTGGATTCCTCTTTCGTTTACGATTTTCTTCGGGTACTTCTCTTTTTAACATCCAACAAAAATCTGCCATCATTCGATTCATATTCAGCGGATCGAAATACATGAAAATCACGCTTAGTTTAGTTCCAAAAAATTTTTTTATCATTAAAACTGCCGATTTTCATCATTTTTACGGTTTTTCGAAGTTTTCTCGAAATTTCGAGGGTGTAGGGGTCAAACTGACCTCGAATTCGGATTCAGCGGACCAAAATACGTACCCGTAGGTAGGTCCGGTCAAATGCACATTCTACTTAATTTTTTTTGTGTGCCGGTGAAATTAATCAACCAATATATTATATATTATATATATCAACCTATATATATAGTAAGCAAATTTTGAATGAGCTAAATTGGCTCCGTAAATCTAGTGTTAAATATTTTTGTACTGGCTGTAGCGACAAGTTTACTAAAGAACATATTCAAAATTTAACCCGATTGGATAACTAGATCTCGATATATACGTAACAGTGCAGTTGTAGGAAAGTTCACAATGATGCTTCTTAACACTACATCTTCCAAGCTGGTCAAAATGACTTGCACTGATTGTGAGTTTTTTTAAAAACGTTGTTGAAATTTGTAGGGCTGTATTCTACATTTTTTTATATATTTTGTATGTTCTATATCGGTCTTGTAACACGTGAGAAATTAAACGAATTTACTTTTTTGCGCATTTCATTCTCTTTTTTGAAATGTTTATATAGTATCATTATATATACTTAATTAATAATCGGTAATCCTAGTGTTAAATATCTATGTCTTCGTTACTTTTACAAATTCCAACATGTCCTTTGACAAAGATATTCTCAAAGATATTTACTTTATGAAAATGCAACAAAATCGATGTTTTCAATGTTCGAGATGGTAATACCCCCTTAAAGTTTTTCCATTCGAACGAGTGAATGTCCTCGATACTTTGTAGACCATAAAAAAAATGTCAGCGAGGAGTCGAATGTTTAACGTTTACCTTGCGTCATCAGCGACTGGAATTAAATTCTTCCACATCGTTACGATGCATTTTACGAAATGTGCGACACGAGATTTGCAAAAGTCGGTCGAGATTTCTACACAAATTTCATTATAGAAGAATAAATATACATAGGATAAAAAGAGCAATAGCCAACTTGAATTTCCCTTGGAATTAATATTAAAAGTAGCAAGAGTTTCGCGACACTTCATGGATAAAGGGTGGAAAAGAGCGGACATTAAACGCCTCAAAGATCGGTCGTGCTTTTATGATGGATTACATTTTATTCCCATAAGAAGTCCTTCCCATATCGCGGATAATAACGTCTTTGTGAAGATTAAATTCGCCAATCTCTTCGACGCAGCCTCTTCTTTTTTTTTCAGCTTTCTTCAATCTCATGCGGAAATGCTAAAACGTCGGAGGTTTTCTCTTTCTTCCTTTCTCTCTGCCTCTTCTCACCATCCTAAAAATGATGGGAAATACGATTGACAAATTCGCGAGGTGAACGCCCAACGATTCGTCGTCTCGCCCTCGAATGCATCCATATTTCTTCCGCGCTTTTTTTGTTCACCTATTTTCGCAATCTCATAATGCGTCGTCCGTCGTGATGCTTTTAGCGAAAGTTTCCCCAGGGAACGTACGAGATTCTCGAGAGTTAATTCGACGAAGATGTTTGCGACGGATCGTTTGCATTTGCGTTGAGAATTTCGACGATAGTTTTGCGAACGATGTTTTACGTTGCTCGTTTACTCGTCTAGACTTTTCGAGGATGGAAATTTCCGGTTTGGCATAAAGTTTCGAGGATGCTAGAAAATTCATTGACGGTGCATTGTTTGACGGATTTTTTATGGAAATTGTATTGTTTGTGGAATCTTTTCCGGGGAAATATTCAACAGAATGGTTGGAAATTTAAATATGAGAAAGTAATAATGTGAGGGTTGTATTAAAATTGTTTGAATTTTCGTTGAACGTTATTTGGTGCAGATGGACAGTATATCGAGAAATTCGTCGATATTGTTGTGTAAAATTGACTTGAAATTTCATCCAATACATGAACACCTATTACTGGCAACTACCATTGTATTTAACGTGATAAGTATAATTTAATATCAGAGTATACCGCGTTCATCAGTGGTGACCAACATGGCAAGCAATATGTCGATATTTGCGTCCTGTTTATCACTTAATAGAGAAATTTGATTCCCTTTTGAAGCTTTGAAAGGACTACATAAAACAGAAAGTTCTATTTTCCCTATGCAAAAATAGAAATAACAAAAGGTGAACCACCAACGTCCTTTTTTTACGATCGAAATAAGCGTTCAGTGATTCATTCGTTGTTTACTAACGCAAACAAAGACTCCACTCTCTCTCTGCGTCGTTCCTTGAAAGCAACCCTATTAATTCAATATTTTTCACGATAAAAATATCGTCCAACGGCAAACGGACGCGTGCGGCGTAGTCAAAAGCAATGAAATGAATTCGAACGGCGGGAATTCTCACGCAACTTCGCATGTACAAGGGTGAAATTCTGCGTGCGGATAAATTTAACGGCTCCTTTTTTAAAGTCACTCGTAGTTGGCGACATAGAATTTCAAGGATCTTTCGAAACTCGTTCATTTGGTCGTGTAGCCTCGTTTAACTTCTCGGCCTGACTTATGCGAGCGCATTAAGTCAAGCATCTCATTACCATGCCGCGAACTGAGCCCGGAACGCGGTAAATTGCTGAGACTCCTACAGCAGGTATTGTATCTATTTCTTTGTTATACCATTTGTAAGTGCCACTTGAGCCCTGAGTGGATTAACGAGGAGAAATAGCGAACCGCGTTTACACTTAAGCGGCCTCGTTTAACGCACAGCGATTACACGAGCCTTGGATTAATTCGCGATAGTCTGCAAAACAGAAATGTTGATCCGAGAATACCGGAACTCGGGATTGTCGGAATTCAGGGTTGCCGGAACCCGGGGGTATCGAAATTTGAGGGTGCCGGAACTCGGCGGTGCCCAAAATCGAAGTTATTGGAATTTGGAGATAACGAAACTGGGAATACAGAAAGTTGGGAATACCGAAACTCGGGAGTATCGGAACTCGGGAATACCGAAACTTGAGGATACCGAAACTCGAGGGTACCGAAACTCGGAAAAACCGAAACTCGAGAGTACCGAAACTCCGGAGTACCGAAACTCGGGAATACTGAAACTCGAGAGTACCGAAACTCGGGAGTATCGAAACTCGGGACTACCGAAACTCAGGAGTACCGAAACTCGGGAATACTGAAACTCGGAAATACCGAAACTCGAGAGTACCGAAAAACGGGAGTACCGAAACTCGAGAATACTGAAACTCGGAAATATCGCAACTCTAGAGTACCGACAATCGGGAATACCGAAACTTGAGAATACTGAAACTTGGGAGTACTAAAACTAGGGGGTACCGAAATTCGAGAGTACCGAAGATCGGGAGTATTGGGGCGGATAGCAGAACTCGAGGATATTATAATCTAAGAATATTGGAATCCGGGATATTGAAACCCGGGGATATTGGAACTCAGGGACGTTGGAAACAGGAGATTATGGAACCAGGGGATTTTTTAACCCGAAGATATTAGTACCCGAGGACATTAGAACCTTAGTATATCAGAACTCGCGTATAACGGAACTCTGGGATATCCGAACGATAGTCTGCTTCTGAGCTTGTTGTTTGGATGGAGTATTTTACCGCACTTTCGTGGCTAATAAATCTCCCGCGATATCGTTGCACCTCGGACGAATGGTGGGTACGTGTATCGACGATAAGTAAAACGAGGGATCGTGGAAGAAGGATCGGCAATTGAATATTGGTAAAGTCAGTATCTTTTTCTGGTAGAAGTAGAGACTTCGAAGGAGTAAAATGAAACTATTGAATCTAGGAATAAGCTTATACTATCATACACTATATACGATCTAAGTCATTGAGTCTAGCCTTAGATTCTATGTTATCCCGTGATATAGAGGTACGAAAAGAGGTTCAAATCAAAAAACTGTACGTCGCGCGTCCACTCGTTCCACTCGTCGAGCCAAGAAGAAGGAATCCTCGTGGATCGTGTAAACAACAGCCGAGCGACGATTCGCAGTTCTTTACCGAACAAGTCGCGAGAACGCACGAGCGTATTCGGATAAAATACATATCCGCGTTCGAGTCTATCGAACTGCTCCGACAGAAACTAACTCAAATTCTATTAACACGTTCCGTGCCGGATCATTTTTTAAGATTTTCTGTTCAGGCCGCGTGAGGCGTATATAACCCACACTTTTACGATTAAATAAATTTCTTTGCAGTATACATGATGTTAAGATGCCTATCTTTAACTTTACAATATATTTTTCACAATAAAATTCTTTGTTTTACAATGAGAAATGCAAAAAACCTAAACGAAAAGTTTAGTGGGGGTCGTATACGCCCCACGCGGCACGGAACGTGTTAAACATTTTTAATACTATTTATTTCGTTTTAACCTATTACATCTAGGACAAAGACTAAAAATGTCTAATGTTTCATTTTTATAAATATTCCTGAAACTTATAATGTTATTTTCCGTTTAATTTTCTACATCCTTATTGCAAAATCTAAATGACGAAGTGAGCAAATTTTCCTTTCCCCTTCGTTCTTGCTGTTTCAACACATTTATCCACTGTGTTCAAATACTGTCCGAGTAATCGTCGACGATTCTACTGTCAGTCCAAAATTACGAGTAGCTATGTAAATCATGCGTTCCCCGAATTAAAGTCAGAGCGAATTTCTTAAGCTTAATAGTCGGTAATAGGGGAAGTTAGAATTTTGCGGGGAAATGCAAATAGCAACGGATGAGTACTCCGCTCTTTTATCGTTAAAAATGCTGTGCCTTTATTTCGAAATACTCGAGTTACGTGGTTCTCAGCTGGTACCGGAGAACCCGAGTATTTCCAGGCTCCTCGTAATTTCGTTAAGCTTAACAAACCTCGTTAGTTTACTATAATATCGACCCTCCCTCACGTCTTGCAGGTTCTCTTTCCTTCTCTCTTTCTCTCTTATGCTCTTTCTCACCCCTCTATAATCCTATCTTTCATCCTCTCTTTGTCTCTCTCTCTTTCTAATTCTCCCTCATACTTTCTCAGCTTCAACTTGTAGAATGCTGACATGCTTATGAGTTCCCTCGACCAATGTTCCATAATTGCTCGATTAATGGCAATTGAGGGTAAAAACCGATTCTTTGAGAATAAAGGAGGGGTTGCAGGAAATTCGTACGTTTGATTCTTCTTACATGGATGAGTCTCTTGGAGAACGTCTCACAATTGCTGGATTAATGGTGGGATGGAGGGTGATGGGTGATTCTTTGGGGATAAAAGATGGGATTTTTGGTAATTCCTAACACGTGGCAAGTTGATGGAATATTTGTACATTTCAATTTCTTTTCTCTGTGTCTCCAGTCTTCTAGAAAACGAGCTCCTTTGAAGTTCGAACAAGTTTATTAATACTTTTTGTCTTCATCTATTCGTCATTATTTTTTACTCCTGCTGGAAATTATCACGCGCTCATAAAACATTTTTTTTTTTTTATATGTAATGAAATTTTCGCACTAATTTTTTTATTTATTTGAGGATGTAATAATTTTAAACTGTTTGTAAATATAAACGAAAAAAAACAAGAATATAAAATAATTTAAGGTGTGGTGTTTTCTGCGATTCCGACTTTGTCACCGAGGCTCAAAGTTCTACAGCACGAGGAATGACTTTGCCTTCCCATAAACAAATCTTAAAGCCGCCACTATTGTACTTACTCAGCCGTTGAACGCTACGTCGTTGCACTTAAAAAATAAGAAAATATGAAGCATATAGGGTTATATATTTTTGATTTTCTGTCCTTGATTGGATTCTCGTTAAATTAGATTCCCGATCGTCGTGTAATTAATTTTTACGATATGTTTTATCCTGGTGATATCTACTATCCCGAACATGCGGTCTCTGAAATTTAATTGTAAACTCTCACTCGCTCGATCGTCTCGAGAAAGGAGAGGTGAAATTTTATGTTTTTCTTTTATCGTCGGCGATCGTCGCAATTTTTCGTACAATATAAGGAGGGAGAAACGATATATACCACGGCGTTTCATCGTATGACCTGAAAAGGAACGAGTGGGTAGCGATTTTTATGCTCGAAGAACCACGCGATGGAAGTTCGCTGCGATGCACGTTTATCTGCTTTTCACAGATTAGCGAAATCATCAGAGAGAGGGTAGAATTCTGAGGGAAATACCCTCTTGTTTTCTTTTCGACAAAATTTCAACGATGCTTGTGAAATTTTTACGGACGAATTTATCTCATATTTTAGAAGTTTGAATAAAATAGATTTACTCTGCCA
The DNA here is from genome assembly GCA_910591515.1 of Cerceris rybyensis. Lineage (NCBI taxonomy): Eukaryota > Metazoa > Arthropoda > Insecta > Hymenoptera > Crabronidae > Cerceris > Cerceris rybyensis. Next base: position 15,994,576 of record OU342795.1, read on the forward strand.
TTCAACTCACTTTTTATCGTTAAAATTTTATCATTAGACGTTTCTTTTTGCTTGCATAAAAATCTGATGTCCTCATGTAAGTTCCTGATCAACGGACCCACTGTCTGAGTCTTTGGAAGGACACCAGCTTTTTTCCAAACATCTTCTTTCTCTCAAAAACTATATTCTTCATTCTTGAATAAAACAGTAATTTTACTCGGAGATTCAATTCCATTTTTATCGTTAAAATTTTATCATTAATCGCTTCTTCCTGCATGTGCAAAGATCTGTAATTTCCATATAAGTTCCTAATAAACGGACAACAGCATCTAAGTCTTTGGAAGAATCTCAGTTTTCTTTCCAAACATCTTCTTTCCCTCAAAAACTATATCTTTCATTTTGTCGTCAATAACCAGGCACAAATACAGTCTGTATCACAAGAGCGTGGATGCGATATCTCTGTGGGAATAAAACTTTTTTATAAGAAATATCATATAAATCGAAAGTACATCTAAAACATTGATACGTAAGTACTTCCTTAATAACATGTCCAATCTCCACCATTAGCGATTATCGTTTAACAACGTCTCGGCATGCTTTCAGCCAACTTTTCAGCATAAGAGACAGAAAGAGACTTCCATATCTCTCGAATTCGACGAACTAGTGTTTTCAATTTGAAATTATGCTTTTCTCGGAGTTTGTACTTCATAACACACCAAACATTTTCGATTAGATTGGCATCGGGGGACTGAGATGGCCAATCCAACACATTAATACCGTTCTGTGTTTTCTATTCCGTACAAAGACGGCTTCGATACAAATATATCTATATTAGTAATTTTATAATATACCTTTTTAATATACCTATATCTATGCCCTTTTCAGTTAAAATTGTGTGCGCTTTGCGTAAGGAAAGCGTCGGATTTTTCGAAAAACGGTGTAAAATCGCTTGATCTTCCCGTTTCGTCGTAACCCGTTTCGAACCTCGAACAGGGAGGTCATCGACACAATTTGTGTCTTTATACCGTTGCACCCACTTATTTACGAATGCGCGAGGTTTATGCAGATATTTTGCTGCATCTCTAACAGTCATTTTAGGACCTTTCGGATGATGGCACAAGAAGACCGCTTTGAATCGTTTAGCGGACACGGCACTCATTTCGAAATGAACTGAATTTCTCAGAGATAGAAACGATACTAAAAGAATTGGACCTATTGCGTATTAGAGGAAACTTTTTATGTTTAGACCAGCACAGTCTTTAACAAATTGCGTATCAGATTTCACAAATATCGCGTCCACGCTCTTGTGGTAGAGACTGTATTTTAATCTTTATTCTTAAGTCTTTTCGACCTCAAACTATTCTCCTATTGAAACTCCTAACGTAAACATCCCCCGAGCTTCCAACGCTATAATATCATCTCTCGAAACAAGACATCTTTATTCTCAAAACGAAAAGCACGGGCGTAAAGTCCGCCTTAAATGGATATTGCCTGACAACAGGACAAACTTTGTTTGATTTTTACGCAACTGTTGTACGAATTGACTAACTCTCGTGGTGTATTTCTCGCAGTTGTCAGTGGCACTGGTGCAGCGCGCGAAACTGCAGTGAAAGACTCGTAAAAATGTCCGTCCGTAGAAGAGGACGGAATTTATTGGTCGCAGGCGAAGATAACAATTAAACGCGACGTAGAACGACGAGACAGACCCGCGTAATCGCATTTCACCAGGCCGACGAAGGAAAAGGTGAAAAAAGAAAAGAACGCGAAAGCTCCGCTGATTCGTTTAACCGTACTTCTTGGCACGAAACCCGCATCTTTCATTTACATGCCCGTCCGAGGAATTGGAGACTTTTATCTGATGCGGAATTGCGCAGAAATTTGGATAAAATTGTTATCTGTTTAGGTCTTTTAATTAATTAACCTCCACTTTGACGGTAGGGAGAGTGGATCTTGAAGAAAACAATCTCTTGGATAAATGTCCTTCGTCAGTTAATGATGGTGGTGAGATTCATAATGGCCCTTGTTAGTGTAGGAGAGAGAATGTTTTTAACAACACTAGAGAGATGGAAAGTCGCGTTTGCTTGAGTGACATAGAAAGAAGACAATCTTTTTCTTCGTTTCAACAATAATAATGTATTAACTGATATCTTAACACGTTAACTGTCATGGGGGTCACCGGTGACCGGCGTTATTGAATTCAATGAAATGTCATGTAACGTTTAACAGCAGAACGACAGGCGTTAATTCTATTTTATGTAAATATAGAATATTTATTACAAATATACTTAAAAACAGTCTGTACAAGTGGAATCGTAGATGTAATGTAAACTATAGGGAACGTATCCCTCTAATATGCACACACACACATACTCAAAATTATATAAAATACAAACCACAATACAATGTGGCCCTACAATCCGTCATGTCACGTCTAATTGTTCTATTCGTCTAGTCTCTCTATGTGTCTATCGTCTATAATTCTCTTCATCTAATCGTCTATAACTCTATTCGTCTACTCTGTAAGTCTATTCGTCTATACCTCTATTTACTGTCTACCTCGTCCACTCTATAACTTGTCCATTGTCGAACTCTATGCATCTATGTCGTCCTCGTGCCGTCGACGTTCCTTCGTCGATCGTTTTGTCGTCAGTCAACTGTCTTTATTCTAAATTATTCCAGCGGGATTTATAAAATCCCCACATAAATATATTAAATACTTTATATTGAATATTTTATATAAATATATTAAAGTATTTTGGAGAAACAGTAATCAAGAGGTGGAAAATATGATCGGTTCGGTAACCTGTGTTTTATCAGATTAATTTAGAATTTCTAGTCTACGACTGGCCTATAAACTTAGAGAATTTTTGGAAAAAATTGTGAACAAATCATTTTGACTTGCTTGGTAGTTCTAGTGGTAAATTGCAATATTTATGAATTTTCTAACATATGGAATATTTAAATATCTGCGTTTCAAAGATAAAGGTCTGCTGGATATCTAACTGTCAGTGTCTTCAAAATTTCTGTTTTATAAAGATGAAGTTTTAATAGAAAAAGTTTCATTTCAGTAGAAATGGTAAAACTAGCGAAATGCCCGTGGCGTTCAACGTATTAACCCTCTATAGTCCGAATTTTCTGTGGCATCTGAAGATTAGTTGCACGATAGCACATTTAAAAATGATAAAAATACTATTATATACAGAAGAGAGAAACCAGGAACATGGTCTAAAAATAACACAAATGATTTTAATAAATTAATAATATCAACTGGCAAACACAATACAAAATAACGCTAAATACATAAAAGCAACTCATTAATTCATAAAACGTAAGCTATAACTTGGAAACACATAAATTACATACTAATAATTCAATAATTAATCCGTTCACTCGTAATACCCATAAACGACTGCCGCTATCGTTTATACAAAACGCGTTTCATCGTTCCGGCAATGGAACCACGCGAACCAGTCGTCGCAGTGGCGACGAACCATACACATTATTACATTAATGCACACACTAACACTCTTTCATAAAAATAACAAATTTAAGTTTATTTTTAAACTTTTGATTGTAAAAAATTGTATGATTCTTAAAAGCTAAATAGCAATATTTTAGAAAGTTAAAAAAACTTCGAAGAATAAAAGCTTAGATTTGCCTCGTGTTACTTCAAAGTTACAAGAGTCTATAGACGGTTAAAATATTACCACTAAATGCAACAATGTAATGCACCTCAGTATAACACAACTCTTACAACACAATTGTCAATTCAGTACAACACAATCTTCTCTCTAACGACAACTCAAAACTCTTCTACATAGCAACTACTTTTTCCGCGGGACAAATAAAACTCTTCCCTCACGACAACTATTCTTCTACCACGACCCTTAGCCCCGTACTTACACACTTGTTAGTTATATGCTTCTCTTACAACCTTTTCACACAATCATTCACTCTCCCGCAATAGCACTCACTAAATTCACGGCTAGAGGGAGAAAGCAGTCTGCCTGGTGGCCGAAACTGATTCAACCTCGTTTTCTCCCTCACAGACCTTCGTCGTTCTTGAAGCTAAGTTATCGGAATATTTTTCGGTCGTACAATAGAGTTCACTTTAGGTGTAGTGTGTGTAAAAGTGGTACCTGAAAAATTTCAGAAATAGCTCAGACTTAACACATTGCATACGGCACTCTGCTGTTTCAATATGCTAGCAGATTTTTAAGCGCTCCAGAGATTTGGTACATTTTATATATCTGCTTATTTTGTATCCTTTTGGAAATTCGCTATACATTTATTTCGCTAAGTATTTGTCATAAAAAAATTCAAAGCTACGTTGCCTTAGTAAAATAGCAGAAAGTCTCGAGTAGTCGGTTTGCTAAATACGAGATATCTCGTGACCCGTACGCAATGTGTTAAGTGAGGATTGCAGGGATGTTAAAGTGGGGAAAATTGCTGGCTTACTGTTTTCGTTTGATGAGAAGAGTTATGATTATTGTTCTTTATCCCTTAACACTCCAACTTTTCAATGTGAATATCGACCGACAACTCCAATTTATTCTCGTTATATTTTGGCTTGCAAGTTTCTAACAATAAGTGTAAGTCTTTAAATGCTACAATGACGTGTAAATAATAATATTAAAGTCATTCAAAATAATCTTTATTCATTTCAGAAGTAATATAATATTGACTGCAATATGTATATTATTAATTATAATTGATTACTGCGTGGTAGTTTTTCAAACAGTCATTGGGATGCAAATCAGTTTTGCGCTCACTGGTCTCACAGTAGAAAACTGTTTGTTTTTTTGCCGCATTACTTCCTTTTGGTTAGTTACAACTACATCATTATAGGTGTGAAAATCAAAATTGTCATCGCCACTATTAATATTTTCCTCGCAAAGATAATTTATTTTCCTTCTCGATAATTGAAAAATAGATGGGCTTACGATAAAACATGTTGAGATTTGACTTTCTTTATTGGTCGCTTGTAATTAACTGAGGTAGACCATTTGTTATTAAACAATTACCAATAACGACACGAACAATGTTCGAAGTAAAGAGTACACATGGAGTAGCACCTTTCGAATCAGTGGTGCCTGACAAACACACTTGGAGTAGAACGCCGCACGTCGGTGGTGCCTGAGAGGCACACTTGGAGCGATAAGGGTTAATTTCAAACCACAGGGGTCTTGGAATGTTCCAGGTACGGGTTTGGCGAACCCAGGGTACCCGAGCCCATATGCTGACCTATGCTATTGACAATAGTACTGACAATGAGTTAACAGCTAAGGACACAGAGCTATATATCTTTAACAATTGAGTATTCTACTAGGTATGTACTATATTAGTTACATTCATATCTTATTCATATGTTACATGTAGAGTTTGATTCCTGATAAGCCCCTTCGCTACGACCGAGTTAGATCATATTTTGTAACTGAATTGTTTTTAAGAACGATAAGTTTTTACTTTTTTGTATTATATGTATTGTGACTTTAAGTTTACTATTTATATTACGCCACAAGCCATTATCTTATATATAAAGCTCAAATACCACTGACCGTCTCACTCATGCACTCATCACGAAATCTCAAAAACCACAGAACGGATTGTAATGAAATTTGGAACATACCCTCTCCTTGGGTCTTAGGTGCTCACTAAGAAAGTATATTTCAAAATTCGAAATTTTAAGTTTTTTTTTTAGATTCGATTAAACCGTAGCGAAGCACGGGAACTTTCAGCTAGTAAGATATATTCCACAGTAAAAGCTTCTAAGGCTAGGAAGATATAATGAATTGGAGCTGATCGCGTAGTCGAATCTTCGACGTGCATTTGTTTTTTTGAGCTGCTAAGATACAGTGATCACGAGGACAGTCTCGACGCAGCAGCAGTAGCATATTGTCCTACATTTAAATATACAATTTTATTTCCGTTTTAATACAACTCCCAGTGCCTTATTTCATTGACATCCTGACCTTGAACTCCCATTACACTACTTGCAGTGAAATAAGTCCGTACGCTGTTAGCACACTCGCGGAAATGGACTGCGTAGTGAAAGGATTAACTCTGTATCTTATACATCGGTAAATTTTTTTGTGCCTAGTTTTATGTAAAAAAAAGAGCAGAACTTTTAGAATAAACTACAATAATGAGAAGAATCTCTGCGTGTAAATTCTTCGAAAATATTTAGAGGATTTTCCATTTAAAACTGCAATATTACTTAGGTTTTAGTATCTCAAGAATTTTCGCCACTATTGATAGTGACTGAATTACGTTTGTGCTTCGAAATAGAAGCTACCATAAACCAGTGTCTGTACTTTGCTCTAATTGCAAGTAGACTATGTGCTTTAAGTGCAGCCACCTATTGCAATGTTCCTAAACCCTTCCGCTCAAGAATCGTCTCGAATAGATAACGATATCGAGGTCACGCACAGTTAATTAATTAACAACTCGACTTTGACATCCCAAACATCTCAGTCCAAAGCAAATACGAAGTCCTTACCATTCAATGCGACTATTCGGGGTACTTCTGAAAATTCTCCTCTCTCGAATCTCATTAGAACCTCCAATGAATCTCACTGTCAGCTTTCTAGGGTGCTCGATGATTCTCGCAACGCGTACTCGTCAGATTTCTAGGATATATTGGTTGATTGCAAATCCCCAATCGTGGTCTTGATCCCTCTCTATTTTTCCCCGTCCCTTGAGAACCGCTCTATTGAAAATTCCATGACCAAGGTAGGTATATATATATCGGAATTCACGTCGTTTCTTGCATACGATCATCGCGTAAGAAGATCGCATTTTGCATCGTGATGCTTGTCGAGTCACGATCGAATTTTAGGAACGAGTGGTTCGACTAATCGTGTCTTGCGATTTTCGAAAATCGACGTCGGAATCGAAAGGTCAAAAGGAAGAAAACGGGCAAAGGGAGAATTGGATGCTCGGGAATATCGGTTTCTCGAGGCACCCGGAAAATCCTGTTGGATCTTCGTCGCGAAATTCGATTCACCCTAGTCGTGCGTTTTCTTCTGTGGCAGCCTCTTCGTTCCTTTCATTCTTTCTCTCTCTCTTTCTCAATTCTCATCTTTCCCTATGGAACTACAAGGCTATTATGTTATTCGGTTGCCCCGGTCGAGTATACTACAGTTATCCAGGGTATGTTCCTTCGTCGGTCCTCCTCTTGGGACGTATTTTGCGGAGACAAACTCCGCCGTGACAGTAAACATCGTAGAGTAACGATACCTAATTCCTTGGTTCTGTTTGGAGAAATTGCGAGGCGCGACAGAAGTGGTCGTTTTCGCTGATTTATTGCTATTAGAATTGCAGAAGGATAACTGGTAGCTCTCATTATGTACATGTTAAGGAAACGAGTAATTTGTCGTTAGAGTATCGACAAAATATCAGAGTATCCATTGCACCTACTCGCAACGTCCTCGACGTTGTCGAGGAAGATGCAAAGGGAAGATAATGATGCGAAAGATGATCAGAATCAACTGAAATTAATCCCCGTGATAGCATGCGACACGTAGAAGCTGTATAGATGTTGCCTGGGATCCTTAATGAAACCATCGCGTTAATGAGAGGCCATCGAAGAATACGAGAGATGGTCATCGCGAGAGAACTCCACTGAGACGATAAATTGCTCTGCTCAACCGATCTTGCGGAATTAAGGGGCTCTTTGGGCACGAAAGAGGGCGAAGGGATGATCGAGGTATCGAGAGAAAGAGAGAACGAGAGAGAGAGAGAGAGAGGGATGACTCGATCTCATCGCAAGCTCAGATCAGAGGGTTGGAAGTGAAATTCTAGATGACGCCGTTCTGTCGCGACGACCAATGCCAAGCTTCGAACGAGCGTACTGAGTTTGCATCGAGTTTTGCGTGTACCGTGAAAAATCTACATTGCGATCTCTATCGACGATCTCCTCCGATCGTGACGTTGCATTTTGTACTTGTTTTTCCTTTTAACCCTTTGCGACATGGGTTACTTTTGTAGTGGAGGAAAATATTTGAATAGTTTAAGTTCTAGAAAGACGAAGGGCTGCGAGGGTGAAGACGGGGTTGGGTTGGATTCAGTAAGTAGGCCCTTTGCTTTGTTCCTCAAGGCCCGAATATTCTATTATATTAGGTTGTAACGTATGAAATGACCGATTTTTAAGGTTACCTTTAAATGAGCACAACTTTTTTTACTAATAAATATTTTTAATCGAAATAACAACCATTGGATGCTACACACTCTTTCCAACAAGTTTCTAGTTTTTTAATCCCTTTTTTGATAAAAATCAGTTGGTCTGGTGTTCATAAATTCTCGAACTCTGTCTTCAATGCTCGCTTAATTTCTAAAGGTTGTTTTATTGAGAAAATGGTTTAAATGTTAAAAAAAATGAAACTCCGTCGGTGATATAATAGATCCGGGGAGTAAGGAGGATGAGGCAATGTTTCATAACTTAAATTTTGGTTTCGAATCGGTAAAGAATTGCATATTTCGTAACGATGAAGCTTTTGCCAATCGTTCAATTCATGTGACACGCACTTATCCAACTTTTTGTTCTGCCGATCAAATTCAAGTGGCGCGAAATCGTCATAGCACTTGCATTCAATTCTTGGGTGAGTTCTCTGACCGTTGTTCGAGGATTTTTTTCAACTGCAAGCTTCAAATAATCGTCGTTAATGCTCACAATCAGCTCTGGTCTTCCACGAGGTTCAATTTCAATATTTTCATTTCCGGTTGCGAATTTTTGATACCATTGATTAACTGTATATTCATGACTACATCATTGACAAATGCAGCGATGAATTTTTCCACTCGTACAAGAAAAGTACGCGAAAAGCGAGTTGATTCATATTGTAAATCGAAGCACAAAATTGTAAAGTTAGTTGCATATGCAAAACAAATAGAGATCGGATCTGACAAAAGAAACCCTGCTCTTAACGATTGATGTAAAATATCCCTAAATATTTTAATAATTTTTGTCAGAACAGAATTTAAATTAATGATAAACCGAAATCGGACATTTCATATGTTACAACCTAATAGAAGTTAGTGAACGCGTATCCGAGTGCGAGACAGTGAATGGTTGTGTGAAAAGGATACAACAAAGTAATTTAAAGAAACGTAAGGCTGAAGGTCAAGCCAGAAGTGTAATTGTTAGAGAAGAGAAGTTGTTCTGTACAAGGATAGTTGTGTTAGAAGATTTACAGTTATCTGGTAGTATTAGATTGTAAGGGGTCGTGTTGTATTGCATTGTTGAATCGAGTTGTGATAGAATCGAAATATTTTTTAATACATTTCATTGTTATCATTATTGTTGGAACCAAGAAATAGACTGTCCTCCTTTTGTTTTTCGATCTGAGAATGAGTGAGTCTCCATCCCTCCGATGTTGCTCTTAACACGTTGAATGCCACCCTGATCACCGGTGATCGACGCACAGTGGTCGATTCGACCGAAATCGTTGCCAAAACCCCAAGGAGTATTTCAATTTAGGTGAAGATTGGTATATTAGGGTTATTTGGGTCGCCGATTAAGAATCAAAACTTCAAAAAGCAAAATGGGGGATTCGAAAAGTTGTCGGTTCGGAACAAAAATTAGTATTTTTATGTTTTTTCGGTCGATGATTAAGAATCCGAACTCAAAATATCCAAAAACAAAATAGGCGATGTAATATGGCGGGCATCTGTATCCAAATTTTTGCTATCTAAAGATACGATATTAATAGAAAAAGTCTTATTTCAATAGAAACAGTGACACGGATAAAATACCGGTGAAATTCAACAAGTTAAATATTTTTCAAATTTTTTGTCAGTTAAGCTGAAATTATATCCAAGATCATTAAAATATTGATTATTCAATTTGATTTAATAACAGGGACAAGTTTAGGTAGTTAGGAGTATTTATGTAAAGGTGCAAGATTATTACTGAATTTCAAAGTTTAGTAGCTAAAATATTAACCTTCATCCGGCCTTCGAATCTACTTTGAACTAAATCAAGATTTAATTTGACCGAAATTGAGACAAAATAATCATAGTGAATAGATATTATTCTCTATAAAACTATTATTAAAAACAGTAAAAAATCTTACTTATTTAAATAGAAAATAGATTACGGATCAGAAAAGGCTCTTAGGGCTTTTGTGTGATTTCTTTTGAAGAAACTGAAGAAGTTTAATAATACCAATGCAGAATATAAATTAGCATCGGGCTAAACTTTTTTTGCTTATTATCTGATGGTAGAGATTTTCGTTTCTCTGTTGCCAGTATATTTATGTATCTATCTATGTATTAGGAGTACAAATTAGTTCGATCCGTTTTTTTGTGGCCAAAAATATATTTATTTCAGTACAAAATGAATGAACAGATTAATCAAAGTATCGTCCATCACTGGCTACTACTTTTTCTCTCCTCTTAAGCAATTTTCGAATTCCATCTCGAAAAAATGTCTCGTCTTTTGGGGCGATTCAAGATAGGAGCCAATTTTCGATTTTTGTGAAAGAAGTGAACCGGTGACCTGTTAAATAGTGTTGCATCCGTTGGAACATCCAGTAATCCGAAGGAGCAATGTCCGGTGAATACGGCGGGTGCGGTAAAATATCCCGTTTGAGCGTTCTTAAATATTTTTTTACGACTTTTGCGACATGAGGCCGAGCGGTGTCATGCAGAAGAATAACTTTGTCATGTCTTTGCTGGTATTTCGGCCGTTTTTCTCGTAATGCACGGCTGAAACGCTTCAATTGTAGCCTATACCGATTGCCAGTAATAGAATCGTCAGATTGTAGGACCTCATAGTATACAACACCCTTTTGGTCTCACCAGATACACAACATGACCTTCGAACCATGAATATTCGACTTTGGTTTTGATATTGATGTCGATAGCAACGTTTGGCCGGGCATAGCGTAGTATTTTTCTTCTTGGGGTTGTCGTAGAATATCCATTTCTCATCCCCAATCACAATCCGATGTAAAAGCTGCACTTTCTTTCCAATTAAGGCAGAAAACTAAAACCTCCCGCAAATGGTGCTTACGTAACACAAAATTTGACATATTCAACACAGTAAAAAACAAGGTCTTTGTATGAAACTCAAAGCAATACGAACTGAATATTATTGACAGATGTCTAACCGCTCTGAAACATCTAAAATCAGCTGTCAGTATGAAACATTCATAACAGTCAGAGCTGTAGTTTGAAAACGGACCGAACTAATTTGTACTCCCAATATATCTATATTGTGCAATGTATTATTCAATGTATTTATATCTGTGTATGTACTGATTTAAACATTGATAATTCCAGTGTTAATTAAACAAGATGTAATTCACAGATAAAAGCAAAAGTGGAAATATTGCGAAACGCAAATAGTGCGACTTGATTCACCCTCGTAATCAACGGTACACATTCGAACGGCGACATAAATATGCATGAAAGTAATTAAACTCGAGATAATAACAGCCCGTAAAAAATGTAACAATTAGAATAATATACCGTCCAATATACCTGGAAGAGGGCTCGCTTTGAGACGGTCTTTTATTTTCAAAAAAGTTCACGAAGAAAATTAACGGGATCGCAATTACGACATTCTTGTATTTATAATTTAGTTAAAAAGTTCACGATAAAGAGGCAGGAATTTTCTGAAAGACGTTCGTGAAACTTCATAAACTCTTTTCTTTGACTCCTCTTCGTATTTCTTCATTTTCACGGATAATAAAGAACTCTTTGATATGCAGAACTATTGGCAAACTATGGAAGATATAATTTTGCGACAATTCTTCTTCAAATTGTCTAAAGGGGATGTGTCCTTTTTTATTTAACTAAAAATACATAAAACAGATCTCCTAATTATTAACCAATCAAGTGGCTACGACCTTTTAGGGGGACCGGAAAGTAATGTAGTTTTGTTACATTATATTCAAGCAAATAAATTTGTAACATGTTTTTATTTTTAATGAATAATGTAATCAATCTTGTTATGAACGGGCTTTTGTCATCTAGTTTGCCAATTTTCACTAACGGATCGATAAAAATCAATTGGTTTCTGAACAAAATATCTGGAGGAACATTACTTTCTGATCCACCTAACATACAGGGTTTCCCACGTAACAGTTTTCAGAATTCTTCAAGTAAGTATATGCGATAACCTGACAAAAAAGTATTTTAAACAAAAGTTGATCAGTTTTCGATTGGCTGTACATTGCAATAAAAAGAACGTTCGAAAGAATGTAAATTTGAGTCTTAATAATCAACACAAGTTACCATCGCCCATTGAAACAGGTTGTCATTTTTTGTTGAAATTTTCATTTCCTTGCGTTTAAGGCTATCCGAAGTTCATGGTATACTAGGTCGTTAAATTTGTCTTGATACGGGGTATAATACTGTTAAGTCAGAAATACAAAGTGCCATTTAAAAAAATGAATGTGGCCTTGTCAATAATTAAAAAAATATTTTTTCGAATTTGTTTTTTATTGCAATGTATAGCCAATCGAAAGCTGATTCAGTTTTGTTTGAAATACTTTTTTGTCAGGTTATCGCAAGTACTTGAAAAATCGTGAAAAGTGTTATATGGACACCTTGTATTTCATATTATTTATGTCATGTATTCGACATGACGCAGTGGATAAGCTTTGTTTCAAATTTTAGATTAATTCTTCTAGTATTCAAAGCTCTTGTTCAAATAACAGAGTTCACTAATGATGGTTTACAATTAGTGTACAAATTATATTAATTTTTAAGTAGTATAAATCTAGAGACATTTAAATGTCCCAATGCGAAAAGACCTCCATTCGAAAAATGAATCACTTGACTGGTAAAAAATCAACAGAAACGATACAAAAATGCATTATCTATTTAAAAGCAGAGAACAGTACCGAGAGATAATTGCAAACATCTGCAAATCGGATACGCCGTTCAGATTTGCGCGAAATTGTTTTGAAAATTGTGATTTCCCATCAGAGAATGTCTCCCGGCGACAGGAATATCGAAGTTGGTAAGCGAGTTACAGCCGTGGCCTCTCGAATTTGAAAGTCAACGTTCTCGAGAGTCATCTCCTCCTCCTCTTCGGCTTCGATATGCAGAACCAAGTGGCTTAATAGAATTGCCCGGGAAGTTTCCTAATTAACTCGTCGGGATTCCGTTTCCGTTTTCGCGGACGCGCCATTTAAAAATCCAAAGTCGATCCCAGTGGTCCAATTATGAGTCGTTAACGATTCGCTGTTTGGCCCGTTGACGAGTAAATAGCCTTGTTTAAATATACATCAATGTATATCGGTTTGTAAAAACGAGAGAAAATTGCAGGAACGTAGAAATCACATAGAGTCAGCCTCCTCGAGGAGGAAACGAAAAAACGAGAGATATTTCATTGAAAGGGACGACCCGTTGGACCTGTTTCACGGTAGGCACAAAGTTTGAGGACTTTTTCGTTTGCGATGTTCAAGAGAGGCTCGAGTATCGTGCAAGTTTTTGAAATTGAGAAAAAAAGAGGAATCTGTTTGCTAGAATTCTCGGTCAAGATTAACGAACGAGTTGATTTGAGAAGTTCATGGAATGAAAGGACGGAATCGGTGAACGAGCCAATTACGTTTTTACCGTATTCGCGAAAACATGTATATAGATTTATCTAACGTTTTTATAAACTTGGAGTTATATTTGAACAATTGGTAAATAGTTTTTGTAGCCTCGTTTAATAATGCACCGATTCAGTCGGATGAACCTTCGACCTCTTGAATTCTGTTTTCATGGAGGTAACTTTCGATGTGTAGTATTTGACAGATAAAACGTTAAATCCGTCTTTTTCGATGGAGTTCGATGCAGTCTGGGTTACAATTCCTAACGTGGTCGTCATCTGTATGTATCAGAAACTACATAGTTTTTGCAGGTTCTTTTAATATCACAGTTGCTTCCCCGAGTAAACCTTCGATCGCCTAAATCAGGCATGTCAAACTCATATGATATTACAGGCCAGATGATCTATTTTGTATTAAATTGGGGCCGAATGTTTCTAAAATTCAAAAAATTAATAAAATACGATTTTTAGAATGAGTGTATCATGTATTAAATATTTATTAGACTCAATCTCAAGCTTAAGATATTGTATCTATATTGGGTTGCTCGGAAAGTTCGTAGCGTTTTCGAAAAATGGCACAATTAAAGATTTTTATCACTGTCATTTGTTATTAATGTTATTTTGTAATAGCATAACATTCAAAATCATAGTTTCATACATTATTCAGAACAAAAGGCAATATTTATTAGTATTTTGTGCGTATAACAGTGGCAGGAATATGGAAAACAGAAAAGTACACTTCCGACACTTAATGCTTTATTATTAAAATAAAGGTAAAAACGCTGTTGAAACTAAAAGAAAAATATGTGCGGTTTACGGAGATGATGCTATTGGTTATAGCACTGCCAGAAACTAGTTTTCCCAGTTCAAAAGTGGTAATTTTTGGTTGGAAGATGCAAAGCGCTCTGGTCGACCATTCGTTATTGATGAAGACGAAATACAGTTGTTAATAAAAAATAACTCACAGCACACAACTAGGGACATTGCTGAGATATTGAAAATGTCAAACAGGACCGCATATGTACATCTTAAGCAACTTGGGTTCAACAGTTGTTATGACATAGGGTGCCGCATAACTTAACGGAGAAGAATTTAAAGGATCGCATCTCTGTATGTAACTCTCCGTTAAAGCGCAACAAAACCTGTCAATTTTTAAGACAAGGGATTACAGGAGATGAAAATGGATTTTATACAATAATGTTGTAAGAAAAGATTTTAGACAACCGCAGAAGAATCCGCATTAGTAACACCAAAAGATGCATTGCATTCGAAGAAGGTATTGCTCAGTTTATGGTGGGACTGGAAGGGTATTATTTATTACGAACTTTAAACAATAAAGAAACTCTTAATTCTGATAAATATTGCGCCCAAGTGGATCAATTAAAGGAAGATATTTAAAAAAAGGGCCCGTGTTGACCAAAAGGAAGAATGTCGTTTTCCACCAAGAAATCGCTAGACCGCATGTGTCAATGAAAACTCGATAAAAATTATTGGATTTCGGTTAGGAAATTTTACCACACCCAATCTACTCGTCAGACCTAGCACCATCTGATTATTATTTATTTAGGTCTATGCAAAATTTTTTGAATTATCAATTTAGTAGTCTGTAGGCTTGCAAAAATCGTTTAAAGCGGTTCTTTGCTAAGAAAAATGAAAAGTTTTTTGATAGATGGCAAAAAGTAATCGATAGAAGTGGTGCATATATTATTGAATAAAGTATTTTTTTTCCACAAGTTTATCGAGTTTGAATATCACCCAAGTAACGCTACGAACTTTCCGAACGACCCAATACACACATGGCCGTTTTATATGTCATGCCATTTTTTAAACTATAAATACTTTATATTTCTTATAGAAAACAAAAATAAAATTGTAATAAGAAATAAACAAAATCACAGTTTAATATTACCTACTTTTTAGAAGGTATTTGATATTGTTTTTCACAAAGCAAGTCATCAAAATTTAGTTGAATATATTGAGCTGATGCAATTTTTTAAATAAATGATAAATGTTGATCAGTTAATCTGGATCTTCCTGGATTTCGGTTATTTTTCATTAAAGAAAATAGTTACTCGAGTGAATAAGTGCCTCCGAACAAAGCCAGCATGTATACGCGCAAGAAACTATCATATTTTGAGAAACCCATCTACAGATAAATATGTATAAAAATCTGGAATTCCAACTTCAGCAAATTAGATTGCGTACAAATAAAAATAAAATTTACTTTAAAATAATTGTTTAATATTTTTTTTTAGTTATTAAAAAGTAAAAAGTTAATTTAAAAAAACGGTAGAAACTGACTGGCCTAAATTGTCGATGTCTTACACTTATTGTTTGACATGTAAACAATGAAATATAATTCCTCCGCTCGAAAAAATATTCGCAATTAACACAAACAAGGAAAACATACCTGCTTAATTAATTCTAACAATAATCATATCCTAGAGGAAGCTGTAATAAATTCGTAAATTATTGCGTCGCTAGTACGAAAACTAACTTGCACTGTTCCTCACAATTACCCTCAGCATATGTAGATCCCGGATTGCGGGTGGTACACATCGATTTCCGGTTTTGCGGTAACTTGTCCATTGCACAGTCCTTTCTCCGATTCGTAAATATCCTAACAATAGTTGTTTCGAAGCGATGGAAGAGAGGGATAGAGAGAACAAGTGAACAGAGAAAGGGGGTGAGAAACATAGAGAAGGATATGGGGAAAGAGGGAGTGAGAGGATTAGAAAGGAAGAGGAAACGTATCGAGATAGAGAAGGACGGATAGATCGATTCGAAGACCGAGCTTAATCGGGAGACGACTTAGCAAATTGGTATTGTCCCCCGTGGGAAGCCTCCAAGTCCGTCTTTATTGAGGAGATCAAACTGCTTCTGTATATGAGAAGGAGTTGCTTCTAGATCCCATTGTAAATTCTCTTTAGTAACAAATATACCCGTACATACAATATACATTCTTGACTAAATACATCTGCGACTAGCTCCATTGAAAGTGGACCCCTCGAATACTCGAGATTGATTTGTATCCTATTTCAGGAACGATGCCGCATTAATATTAAACAGCCAATTTCTCGGATGTTTTATTCTCACGATACCATCTTCTCCGACCCCCTCTCCAGATCCGATTAAATTTTCAAGCATTTCTCCGATTAAATCGTCACAGTTTCGAGTCCTCCTTGTATCGACTTTGCTCATCCAGAGGTCCTTCTTCCTCTAATGTTTATTTTACCATTCTTCCTCCAAATTTCAATTATTCGCTTAATCAATATTAACCCCTCTTCAGGCGTGGCTTCAATAAGTAGAATTCTCCCTTTGTTTTTTATTTTAGATTTAATGAACTGTAGTGGAACTTTTAACAATATATTTACAAATGTGAAACAGGTTGCTGACTTTCGAGGTGTTAATTCATCATCGCAAGGAGAGTGCACGTCCTTTGTATGCCCTGCGGTTTGACACTGCGTTCCCCCACTCTTTTGTAGGAACCAATCAGAGGAATTTGATATTTTGGCGAAATGCAGTGACGTCTTCGTTCAAGGGGGTGTGAGGGTAGCGGCAACGCTGGAGTACCTCCAGGTCGAAGCCTCTCACCCCTTAACTTTTG
Organism: Cerceris rybyensis; assembly: GCA_910591515.1. Taxonomy (NCBI): domain Eukaryota; kingdom Metazoa; phylum Arthropoda; class Insecta; order Hymenoptera; family Crabronidae; genus Cerceris; species Cerceris rybyensis. The sequence goes on from OU342795.1 coordinate 16,011,708, forward strand.
AGCGGTTCTTGAAGGGATGGTCGGAACTTCCTGGAAGCGCAGCTCCTACGGCCCACTGGCCGAGGGGCTGGTTGAACAATAAATTGTGGCCGCCTTGCCAACGCCTCACTAGTTTATTACATGGCAATAACTATTGAGTCCAAGTCAAAAATACGGAAACAATCAAACTCAAAGGCGCGGGTGTTTTGCGCGAATAGGTCCGCAGATGTGCACCCTTGGACACATCTGTGTTCTTTAGAAACTAATTAACGCTAAAAAATAGTTGTCTGGTCGTCCGTATAATAAACACGGTACCTTAATACATTACCTCCCGGCGTTATTTCTAAAAAAACTTTTTCTAGTACCGATACAAATTAAAGGTAAACAATTATATTTGAAATGCTTTTTAGCTCCAGAAATTTGAACAAAACAACTTTTCATTATCAAAATTATAACTAATTCGAAATGATAATATAATTCAATAGTTTCTAAAATGATAATATACTATTAATGATTTTGGTAAATAGATAATTAAATAGGTTAGTATTTTTTATTGCAATGATATTTTTGAAAGCATTCTCCAATATGTAATGCTATTTTACAAGATTTACACATATAAGTACTTGGTTTTCTTATTTTATGTTCAAAACAGTCGCGACAATTCCTTCTAACGAATTTGTTGGTCTTGTGGCTGAAAATTTTGATCAACTCGTGATACTTTATGGGCCCCGAAAGTCGTCCTTGTAGATCACACCGAGGTGTTCTCGTAAAAGTACTAGGTTCACTAGCTTCGATATCTTCGTCCAAGTAAGAGTTTTTCTCTGTTAGCCAAGACTCAGCAAGTGTAAGCAAAAACTTAGAAAATTTCAACTTTTCGTCGGGATTTAATTTTTTGTATATTATAAATGCGTTTAGAAATGCACAATTAAATAAATACATGGTAATTTTCTTGGTCCATTTTTTTGTTTTTTTAAAAATAGGATAGTATGAAAGATACTGATCTGCAAGATCTACACCACTCATAAAATTATTATAATCAATAATACTTATCGGTTTATATAATACAATAAATATATATAACTGTATTCAAAATACAGTTTAAATACACTTACATGTAACTTACACAGCAAAATACACTTATATGTAACTTATCTTATAGTGGCGTTTGAGTTCAAATTTAACAAAACGCAAAAATATCTGCACACGGGACGTAATGTGTTAATGTCGAGTCCTTAACAACCCCCCTGACTTATAATGTTGTGTGACACACTTGACGCGATAAATGGAATAGAAAATTGTTAAGTCTTTCAAAAACTGTTAAATTGAAAATATCAGTAGGTCAGGAGATGTTGAAATTAGTTCTATGATATTAATATTGCGTTAATTTACACCGATATATCGGAAATCAGTGATGGATTATTGTTCTAACAATTAATTCTAAGCTCTTACACGATCAATCACAAAGGAAATTATAAGGCAAAGGGTAAAATCTTCACCTATGTTATTTTAATCTTTCACCCTTACTCCGTGTTAATGTCGACTTCTAAACTTGGGAGGATCGATATTCTTTTAACACTTTTGTGTAAACGCTTCAAAAGTTCCGAGCCTCCTCGACTTTTTTCTTTTACTGCTTTCTTTTACTCCTTTCTTCCCTATACTTTCAGTGATATATTGGAACAGAATATTCGAGCCGATTCTTCCTCGCAAAATTCACTTGTTCAGCGATTCGCACGCATATTGGCTCGACAGGCATAGGATCGGATTTCTTCTATAAATCTAAGGTTCCGCCGCATCAGCGTGCCTCCTTTGCCTTCAATACCTCTATTAATATTTGCCCTTTGTTTCCTCTTGCTGGTGGAAGGAGCTTTCCTGTTCCTCGATATTCATCGCAACGGCGTTACTTCGTTCGCAAATTCGAGAGGGACCAATTAAAAGCATCTCGGGTCTTTTGATCAAACGATATGAAGCACCGGATAAAACTGTTTTTCTTTATACCTCGATTGAAATCTCGCTTTTTCTAGGTTTGCGGAGAAAAAGTCGTTGAATGTCTTCGTTGGCTGTTTATTCGTTCAAAGAGTCAATTTTCCATGAATTAATTGACGTGCTATTTAAACCTAGGTACTTGTAGAATTTTATAGAAGACGTCGGCGAAAAGGTCGAGAATTTTCCGCGTTTATTTAAAACCAACGAATTGCATCCCAATTGGGTTAATATAGTAAAATACATGCAGCTGGAATTACTTAATTTTTAACGTAGATTGCACGAATTTGCTTAAAAATTGCAGAGATAATAGAGACTCGAGCGTACGTTCGACCTGAGAATATTGAATTCGATAGGATCGGGCGAGCTGTAATATCGATGGAGATTATTACACGCAAATTTGCATTAACCTCTTCACTGCGACGGAGAGGAAAAAAAAGTGCAGACATGAACAATTTTCCAATAATGGCATCCAAATTCAATGATTATAACTAACGCCAATATCATTAACAATTCACGTAATAAAGGCGGCAAGGTATAAGGCGTTCATCAAATTTTTTCAACCGCGGATCAGCATATTTTGTAATATTTTTACATGACTCATTTTTATATAAAAAACATGCATCGCATTATCTAAAGTACTAATACTAATTTTTTATAATTGGATTAATAAAAAATCAGGATATTTATTTTAAATAATTCAGGCTCTACTATCTAATGCTCCAACCGCAATTTAAGATATGCTGGTATAAGGCATTATAAGAATTCTGGTTGGTCACGAATTACATTAAAATTTTTTTTTAAATATTCTAAAAAGTTTTCTGGAAAGTCCGTTTAATCAGCGGTTCTTTATTAACGCCACAGAAATGCGGAAAACCGAGCAGACGCGCCGGTGGCCGTTAATTCTTCGCGGTCCAGAGGCGATGCATACGGTGGTGCACATAGTAACTTTGTCAGCGATGTAGCTGGTAGCGGAAGATGTCTCTTTCTTTTAATGTTTCTCGGAATAAAGCGTTTTTCGAGCAAATTAACATAGTCGTATATCAGTGTTCATTTAGTAGAGTAGCGCAAAGATTATTTATTAGACCCACAAAAATACCAGCAAGACAAATTGTACCGTAGAGGTCTAGATAATTGTGCAATGACGGATAATGCTATTAGGAACAAGAAAACTTTTGCTTTTTAGTGTGTGTTATATTTAAATGTTGTCTTCTTCGAACAGCGATACAGTGACGTCGATGAATATTGCGAGAGTAAGAGAATAATGGGAAGTTGGCATTGAAATGAATATAAAACTTGTAAAAGTTTGAATTGAAATTAGCAATTGAACTAGCAACGACTAATAGCAATGAAAATAGCAAAGCCAAAACTATGTTAGATCGTTTTACTTAAAGGATATTTCACGCATTTCTAACAATGAGGAAGTGTCCAAATACTTATGGACGGTAGTGTACTAGTAATATGCAGATGGGTCTATACATTACAATTGCAACGTGCAAAAATTTTGATAACTATCTATGTAAGATTTGTAACGTTGTTCAAAAAGTAGAATTATCACGATCGCGATGACAATCCGACGAATTTTTCGCTCTTTTTTTTTTCCAAGTCGAAATGTCAGGACGGCAACAGGAAGATACTGTTGGCGGGAAATTTGCGATGAATTTAAATCCGCAAATTCGGTCGCGCTTCGATTCTAGGATTTCCGGCGGTTGGGAAAACAAGGTCTGACTACCGCGAATGTAAATAAGCTCTTATTAAATAAAGCCGTGAGATCTCTCGGCGTTGTTGTAATCGCATGCTTGAAACTCAGAACTAATACTGCTCGCGAACTTTCGTTGCAGAGTTACGGCAGGTTTAATTATTAACATAGAGGCGAAGGAATTCCGTGGGATATTTTGACTCAAAGAAACATAGACTTTGAGTAACTGACGGCGAGGAGTTTGAAGAAAGTTTGCGCGTATTTGCTAGTCTTTACGAGACTCCATAAGTTTCATCGTTCTTCAAGAAAACCGTTCTCATTTGGACAGAGAATGAATCACATTCAGAAATGACGAGTATTTTGGGAACAATGATAGTTATAGAGGCGACGCTTAAAACGCCCAATTAAGGTAAAGATACCAGTAGTTGATCAGTTAAGAGAAATTTTCGATAGAAACAATGGTAACTGTTTACTCTGTCAATAACTGGCGAGAGTCGATGCCTGGAGACGATCTTTAAACATTCTAGATTATGTACAGGGTGTTTCAAAAATATTTGTCATGGCTTTCAGGGGTTGTTCTACACCTCTGGATCGATGGAGATTTGCGAAATAAACTTGCCGCAAAATTCGGGAAAGGGTAGCAAATTTTTTTTATTGGCTCATCGTATTCGTCTTGTTACGTAGGCAAAATGTCTGACAATGAGAGGAACCATGGGTCAGAAACGAACCGTTCTCTCACAAATTAACTTTTAATTGGGCCTTACGATTGGCCCTGTACCAAGACCAATTTTTGAAAAAACATAAGTTGTAAAAATTTGAGAAATATGTTTAAAAATTCGGCAAATGCTTCAGTAGTTGACCACCTTTGAAATCGATAAAACTAGTAATTGACCCCCTTTTTTCGTTAGTAGTTGACCGCTTATATTCGAAGCAGGGTTACAGCATTAATGCTGAAAATCACTTTATTATCGTTTAATTTTAACAATTACCAGCACAAATTATCATTAATTCAACATTATTAATACAAATCATCATTAAACTCAAGACTACAAGAAACTATATTAATATGCTTTTAACTTTTAATATTTTTCATATATCCATCTACTTTCGAACATTCTACATTCGCACCCATTTTTAGGAACCAATTATGTCACCATGTATTAAGGTAGTTCTAGCTGGATTCAGAACTAACAGTTTCTTTTTTCATTAGCAATGAAAAAAATTGCGTAAGAATTAATGCAGGGGCTAACTTCACAGAGGTCATTTCATTCACTTTTTAGACATTAAAAAACATCTTTCTCTATAACTATGAAGTAAAAAATTATGAAAAAATTCAATAATATTCCAAAAGCATAAAATAATACATTGCTAATTTTTTATTAGAATCCATCGTCTCGTTTTTCCATTAGAAAAATAAAAAAAGATTTTACGGTGTTACGTCCCGAACTAAATTTTTATATCGGATTTTTCCATTCTCTTCTGTTTCATCTTAAATATTAAGTTTCATCTGCGTTCTAGCCAACATAATACTAAGAGCGTGATGGAATCGACGTGCGTAGCGCATTCCATCATATATCACTTAAAATAGGCAGTTAGAGACAACTGAACAGAGAAGAAGAATAAAGAGTTGCATTACCGGAATCAAAAACTAAGCATAACGTGACCACGGAACGTGGCTACCACCTCCATCATGGGTCCACCCTTCGTGAGACCCAGGGCGAGATTAACTCGTCACTCTTGTCTGGAAAGTCGCGAGGTGCGTAGGCATTGAGTCCGGGGTGTCGTTAAGCCAAGTTATCCGCGAATAATCTCAATAGTTTGATACGCGGTAACGGACTTTGATATCCTCGTAAAACATTCTATATGAATATCCTAGTTAACTTAAATATCTCTTGGCTTTCAATCGTCAAGTCGCGTAGTGCGTGATTGATAGCTCGCGAAACTGCGATAGTGAGAATCTCCGATTCTCATCGTCAGTGAGAAATAGTTCGGTATCGATAATCAGTGCCGAAGGACTCAGCGTTTCGCGTGAGATTTTACGTCAAAATTGAATTACCCCTTTAATAGTATCGTTTATCAAATGTCTGTATCGTATAATCTATAATTTTAATCCGTTAGTCATAAGTCAACATACGTTCATATCGAAGTGCAACTCTTAATTCGTCTTCTCTGTCTAGATTCTCAAACACTAAACAACATTGTAATCCCAGCGTTTAACATCGAAATTGTGTTACCAATATCGGAAGATCTTAACCGAAACGAGCGCACCTCCGCACGCTCGATTTATACACATTCATCCGCAAAATTATAATTGTACCGACCACAGGAGACCAGGGTGAGTTCCAATTTTTACCAAAATTATTATTGAACATTTTCACTGTCTATTTCCTCGACTGCGAACCCTGAACCGAACCTCGAAAGTAAAGTCTTGTTAATTCTTGTGAATGGGAAATTCATTCGAACTTCGTTTCGAATAAGTTTCACCACCCTTACGTTGTTATTTTCATGATCCATAATTCAGAATCTTAAAGTCTCTCTCTCTCTCTTTCTTTTATATGTACAATTTCCTAACGCATTAGAATATACTTTATTCTACCAGTTCAATCTTTGTTCGAAACCAATATTAATTAAAGTCCTTATCCTTTCAAATTTCGAATCCAATAGACCTGTACGGGTTTCAACAGATCGGCCCATCCATCCTGTCCTCTCCTCAACATAGTCCGGGGAGAGCTACAAAATTTTCGTATTAGCTAGAACGCGCGGAATCTACCGTCTGTCGACACCCGCTCGACGGCGGACGGCACGCGGAAAATAAAGCGCCGCACGTAACAACGGACTCGGCAAAAATTTTTTTTTATAAGACCCATGTTAAATATGTTATTTTTAAACACGATTTATTCATAAACCGTGTGGATGAACTCGTTGAGATTCCAGTTATAATTATAAAATATCATTTTTCAAAATTTTAAGGAAATCTATCGAAACATGATAAGTGCCTAGATCTACCTTAATATCTGTCATAGCATTTTTTTTAAGCTGAAAAGGCTGAGAACATATGACGATTCTTGGAATTTAGCTTTTAAAGATGTGCCAAATCTTCAATTTTCAATATTTTTATTTTATTCCAGGTCCGGCGATAGCTTTAGGTGTACAAATTAAAATGTCGTTTGATCTTTTCATTTCAGATAAGCAAAACTTCTGGAATCATGGCAGCCGTAAAAAATGCATGAGTGCCTTTCGAACAGTGTAAAGTCAGTTAAAATCGTTATTTTCGTTTGCAAAAATTCCAATAGACTACAAAAATATAAATACATGTGTGGTAAAAACTCCAAGATTGAACATTTTAATAGTTCGTCAAAAATAATTTCCAAAGCAAGCAAAGAAAAATAGCTGTCACATGGGACCACCCCCTTAAAAGTAAACGTTCTCTTGTTGGGTGAATACAGAAGCACAAATAGCAATATTCGTTATTACAGATCTGAACGGCTGAAGCTGAAAAATAAAAACTCATATTCTCGATGGTTTTACATCAATCTAAAACTATAGGTCCCAGGAGAAATACCCATAGTGGTTATAATTTAAAAATACAAAAACAGTGACGGATAAGAGTCTAACGCTTATAGAAGAATGATCTCGTTCTCTTAGTTTCTGTGCGATTCTGAGATTTTCAGATTCTCTATCCTGTTCGCCGACTCTCTGAATCTCCGGCGTTGCTTCGAGCGTGAATTAAAGACGGGATTAGCGAGAGCAGCCTCGGGAGATTAAGATAGTCGAGAATTTATCAGTCGTGACCTTCGCATCCTACTTTGGTGTATCAGGAATCAGGGCGCCGTGGAATACTTGATCTTTGAGAGCCTCGTCTCTAGAAATCCTGATTAATGCTACGCTCTTGGTGGAACTACTCTCGTCTCTATCTCTCGTCGTCTGTTCGCGACCTGCTTCGATTGCTCTGTTGACCTTAACCTCGGCTAATCACCGAAGGACGCTGGTATTTCGTTGTCTCGAAGTCTTTCAGTCTTACAGTCTGTCTTAATGACGAATGAAACTAAACAACGAAAAAACAAGGAATTACTGTGGATTAATTCCTTTGTAATTGGTTTGGTCTTTAACCCTTTGAACTCCTATTGTTCTCTGTGACCGTACATGCAATAACTAAAAACTCAATTGGTGAAATTGTCGCGACATAAATCGTCGCGAAATATTATTCGCAGGAACTGTCAAAGAGAGACACTTTCTGCACATCCTGTATCTAATATAGGGTCATAAACCTTGCTTGTTACAAAGCGGAGTACTGCACGTTGTAACTCGGGCTGTGTGCATGTAAAATGATTTCTCACTTTTCGTCAAGGAATCATCCCCTCCTTTAACAATAGGTTTACAGAAGCCGTTAAGTTGACGGATCATCTTAACTGATCATCTTTGTCGCATCATCCCTCTATTTCTAAAGTACACACTTATATAATAAATATATCGCAGTGTAACAGATTTCACGCCCGTAAATTTAGCGTTAAGGATAAACCACTTCTCTTTGACAATCCTTACGTATGAAAGGGACAAATCCATCGTCTCAGTCTCTCGCATAGTTCATTTCGTCCACAGTTTACTTTTGCTCTCTTCATCGTTATCCTGCTTCTCCATTTTTGCATTTACAATCATTTACGAGTGTCGCAAGACTCGAGTTGTATTCTGGTAATGAAATTTGTATAAAATTAAATAGACGTTCAGTACTTCCTCCTATTAACAAGCCACTAGGTTCACTGGTGCCCTGCGCTATTTATTTCGGATATACTACAACAGCGTCAAGAATATTTTGCACGCCAGAGCCGTCCTTCGAGAAACACCGCCTCCTTCACTCAAACATACAGCCGAGATGTCACTGATTCACAACCACTCTGTAGGCGTCACGCTCGTGCCTATTGGCACTGGCGTGGTAGCGCATTTGGGGCGACATTCGTAGTTAATCGCTCGCGCTGGAATGACGTGCCTCGCGCGTCAGTTGCGGAGATCAGAACGATGTGCGTGGCACGTCGACTCATTGTCAGAATATTTGTTGAGGAACAGTTTCAGATAACACTACGTCGCATGGACCGCAGCGACCGCGATGGCAACAATGTATTCTTTAATACGAGGAAGCCTAGCGTTCTAGTATCGGATAGTCATTTTTAACAATTTGCGCTAGTAATTAATTTACAAATGTGCGTACTGGAACACAATACTATATTTATGCCGTAAGACTTAATGAAGTGGTCCATTTTGGCAAAACCATCGCCAGAAGTTCAAAAACATTAAAAAATATATTAATTGTATTTGATTTAAACCATATCTGAGGATACTTTTTCACTAACAATACTTTTGTCTTATCCTACATGCGACGTAGTGCCATCTGAAACTGTTCCTCAACAAATATTCTGAGTCGACGTGCAACGCACGTCGTTCTGATCTCCGCGACTGACGCGCGAGGCACGTCTTTCCAGCGCGAGCGATTAACTACGAATGTCGCTCCAAATGCGCTACCACGCCAGTGCCAATAGGCACGAGCGTGATGCCTACAGAGTGGTTGTGAATCAGTGACATCTCGGCTGTATGTTGAGTGAAGGAGGCGATGTTTCTCGAAAGACGGCTCTGGCGTGCAAAAAATTCTTGACGCTGTACTACAATATTCATGAATTTCCTAACATATCGAATATTTAAATATTGGCGTAGAAAGAATAAAGGTCTGCCCAATATCTATCTATCAGAGTCTTTAAAGTTTCTGCTTTATAAAAATGTGATTCTAATAGAAAAAGTTTCAATTTAGTACAAATAATGAAAATAGCGAAATACCGGCGGTGTTCAACATGTAAAACTCTTAAATTAAAAATCTCGCCAATCGTGAATGGTCTCACCATTGTTTTCTATCCAGGAAACATAGTTTTCTGAACCGTGCAACGCAACAGAAATAATAATTTCCTAGTGACTTATTCCCTTTTTTGCGTATATTCAGGTTTAAAAGAGCTGCTATCGCTTCATTTAGAACCCACTGCTATAGGATAGTTCTGAACCACCGAAGATGTAATGTATTAAATAATAATTTAGAACAAATTCCTCAGAGATGAGAAATGAGTAGTTGAACTTCGATCAGACTGCGAGTCAGACCCTTTGCATCTTTAACCATCATATTCCCACAATCTTCCAATTTTCCCTATTAAAAATGACAGTCAGTTTATACCCGTACTACTAATCTCTATCGTAAACTGTGCGAGAAATCCACTGATAAAACGGCGTCCACGTCGCGTCGAGGAGAGAAAAAAGGGAATGAAAGGCCGTCAGCGCAACCGAATCCGAGGATGATTTCCGGCCACCGTTGCCGTCGAAACGGGCGAACGGAAGATTCCCTTCTGATTGGCATGTCGCTCGTAAATGAGCTATCGGAGTTTACGTTCTAATGACAGCGAAACGTGCACCGAATGTATTTCTGTCGAGAATCGGAGAGAGCAGCGTGGCCGACATACCAAAACCGGAAATCGATGCCGGTACCATGGCGTCACAATGAATTTCGGCTCTCTCTCTCTCTCTCTTTCACTGTTTCTCCCTCCTTCTCTATGACTCTCTCTGTCTTCTTCTCTCTCTCTCCCCGTCGAGGACACGGAATCGCCGGAATGCATTTGCCAATTGGCCGACGAAACCGTGCTAAAAAGTTTATCTCGCACCGACGCCCCTGCCGGATACGTAATCGGAAGTGTACTCGTGGAACGTCGCACTCGCGCGAAATGAACAACGGTTAAACGATTGATTGCAGAGCTGAAGAGACCCGACGAAAGAATTCGTCTCCGGTTCTCCAGGATAATTGCAAAAACTGGCTGGTACCATTGCTGCTGGAGGACACTGTGATGGTACGTCGTTGAATAGCATTTAGTCTCCGTTTCGTGGTAGCATTTGGGAAATTTTGATTGAAGTATATCAACGGAAAGGATCATAGTGACATTAGTAGTTTAAAGGTCAAGCAAAATAGTGAGGTAACTGTAATAGCTAAAAATCGAAGGAAGAAAGACGCATCTCACCCTGACTTCAGTATTTACACGGATAAATCGTAGGATTAAAAGCATTTTCTTGTACGACTGTTTGCCCGCGAAGGCAATGCAATCGATACCTCCTGCTACTTTTCACCTGTCGATATATCTAGATTTCGACCGCGGGACCAAACAGTTTCGAATGACTGATAGCAGACATTGTAGGATTGTGAAAAAGAAAGACAGTTGCGGATAGCCATCCAAGCATCGTACTCGGTCGGAGTAGCTTAACGCATTCGCGACCGGCAATTTTTTTCCGTTTCTAATGCTGAGTACCGGCGAAAATAATGAAATTGTAAAACTGGTTGCCGCAAAGTTGTATCATTAAAACAAAGATAAAAATTATAATATTTGTTTTGAAATATCAATGTTGTAATTATGCGTTCTTTAAGATAAAAAGATTTGATAATTTGTATACTGACTTTATAGGTAGATAATAGAGCATTTTTTATTACTATGCTTGGTTTATTTAGCATTATATTGCAATACATGCATTTTGGAAAAGCAGAGTAAGGAAACATTTGCATAAAGAAACTCTACATAACTTGCATGTATAAGAAATGTCACGATGTTTTCCGTGAGTTTTGCAAACTCTACAACGTTTTTGTGGATATTTTAATTTCCCCGATTGTGCGATTCTTTTCAACTGTTGTGTTGTCATGTCACCTGAAAGTCTCTAAGGACGATCAAGGTGTCTCATTGAGTTAGCGGTTATCCAAAGCGTCTAATGTTGCCCAATTCAGAAACAAAAATTACAGGACGTGAATTCACGTCAGCGGTAACCAGGTATAGGATTTAAAATGACGTGAATTCACGTCAGCGGTCGCAAATGTGTTAAGGGGGTCATCCCATGTAATAGCTGTTTTGTGTCGCTTCCTTTGGAAATTTTTTTCGACGAACCATTAAAATGTGCACTCTTGAAATCAAACGACATTTTAATTTGTAAGTCTAACGCTATCGCCGGAGCTAGAATAAAATAAAAATATTGAAAATTGAAGATTTGGCATATCTTTAAAAGCTGAATTCCAAGAATTGTCATATGTTCTCGGTCTTTTCAACTAAAAAAAAAATACTATGACAGATATCAGAATTATTCTAGTTCCGGCGACAGCCTTAGGTTTGCAAATTAAAATGCTGTTTGATTTTTTTTGTTTCTGATGAGCGAAACTTCTGGAATTAAGGCAGCCGTCAAAAATACAACTGCCTCTCGAACGGTATAAATTGAATTAAAATCGTAATTTTTGCTTACAAAAATCTTAATAGACTACAAAAGTATCAATAAACGTGTGGTAAAAATTCTAAAATTGTACATTTTAATGGTTCGTCAAAAAAAAATCCCGAAGTAGGTGGGAAAAAAATAGCTGTCACATGGAACGACCCTCTTAACCACTTCAGGGACGATTTATTGCTTAACGCTCTTTTTTATGTCTCTAACTGTACATCGAAAACAATATTATCAATGCAGACAAACCATACAATTTTTATTTCTCTTATTGAGAGATTCTATAGTGAACAAGTTATTATCAAGTTTTTGTTCTTTTTATTGACAATAATTATAATTATAGAAAACTAAATGTCCACATATGTAGTCAAGGGCGTGAAGATGTTAACACATTGTTGACCGGCAGTTTTACTGAAAAATTATCTCATAACACCAGCTATTATTTCGTAACTAGATGTGTAAGTGAAACAATATAAATAAACTTTAATAAATTTTATTTATTATTCAACTTTTATTATTTCTTTTTTATATGATAAGCAGTATAACAATCACCTACGTGTAATAAACACAACAGCTTTTACAACTATATCTAATCTAGTGTTATTTTTTCTTCGATGATGACATTTTATACACGAAATGCGCTGTTTTACCATGTTGATCAACAATCACGTTATATGATTACCAATAAGAGAGAAGAAATACAAAAAAAAAACACATCCCGAGTTAGCTCGTCATCGGTCAACAATGTGTTAACAGTAACCACAATTTGAATGTATAATACTTCGTCAATTATATTAGGTTATCGAAGGACGTCATACGACGTTCCCGGTAAACAATGTGTTAACATCGATGATCACCTGGATCGGCGTGAAACCACTGTGCCATTGTGTTCTTCTGCCAATTCTTTCTTACGTCCTTTTCTCTTACAGTTCTTTTCAGAAGTGCTCTCATAAAATCCACGGCGAACGATATAGAATGTTTCCAGTGTCTTTTTTTTAGAGCACTATCACGTTGTCATCGTTTGCGTCATTAAACGTCACGACCTTAGGACGCAAAGTCCGCGTGACGCAAACGAAGAGAGACAACTATTTTTGCACGGCGCACCGTTTGTCATCGTACAAGCTAGGCTGAATGAACCCTCAAAGCGATTTGCAGTTACCCGATGCTCTTTTTTCCGCTACACCGTCACGATCATCCTCTGACGTAACTGTTCAAGGCCGCCGTAATCACTATCGATTACCCGCACTTGCGACGCGCCAACAACCGACGCAGGATAAGCCGCAAACCTTTGGGGACATATTTCGTTAGGTCGTTTGCGGATTGCAAGTATTATCGTTCTTCTAATTATGCACCCTTTGAATAATACAAGAGCTGGTCCCTCGATGGACGATGGTCCCGGTACTCTTTCTACATTGGATCAAGCCCCTGGAGAGCATCTAAGCGTCGACCCTTTGATAGGGTGGTTGGTCCGACTCGTTTGGTGAAATTAGGTGAATAAATAGACTGAGTGGTCAAAAGTAAAGTGAGATTCTCTTGAGATGGAATCTTGTTTCGTTTGGTTTAATTTGACGTTGTTGAGTTGATTTAACACGTTGACGACGGGACCTGAATTTAATGTACCCACGGCGACGTAATAATGCAAAAAAGGTGTTGATTTTTCCGAACAAATGCCATCTTATTGTAACTGCTTACGAACAACAGTGAAATGGTATAAACAAATTGTAGTACAGGTGTTTACATTGCCGTACATTAATGGTAAATATATACTACATACGTAAACAATGAGGCAGTCACCAAATGAGCATTTTGAAATTTAGGGACACAACTATTGATAAATTATTGGAAGGTATCTAAATAGCAAGAAGGCAAATAAATCTTAGGAACCATCATTTAATAGACAGATATTCCGTCTTTGAAAGAAATGTTTGCGAACGTTACGAAGAATGTTACAGAAAATTATTTATGAAAATTATCTCTTCATAGCCACGAAAAAGATCAAGTGCGTAATGTCCTACATTTTCTCCTCATTGCAACAATCTGCCGGTACAGTACTTACAAGATTTTTAAAAAATTCACAACATGAAATAGCTCTGTTTTGCATATAAAGATGTAAACAAATTTATTAACTGCAGTAATCAGTTGTTTAAATGTGCCACCACCGGTGACTCAGCCCGTCGATGGGACAGACATGAATGCACCACCGCTGGTTCAGCTCGTCGTGAATGTGTTCATCGTGCATGGAATTAACTTTGAAAGGAAGCCTATTAATTCGATAAAAAGTGTTTCTAGTAGTGTTTTGAAAAATATACGTACAATGAGTTCAACAACAGCGTGTCGTTCCTTATTTTGTCAGGAGATAACACATTTGTTTAACATGCGGTTACATCAATTATACATTTAACTTCAATGGACGGAGTGGAAACGTGAAAATGGGATCAAGGCACTTCATTGGACTTCTTACAATTAGTTGCCTTACGCTAATTGCATTGAAAAAGTTTGGACAGAAAGGAAAGTCAAACTCAAGAAAAATTTAGTGTTCAATGTCAAGCAGCTAACACGTCGCATCCGCCAAATATGACGGATTATACGCGAAACAATAGCGGAAAAGCTTGACGAAAGTACGCTTATTTGGTGCAAGGCTATAATTGACACTGATGCATAGTAGTACAGGCTATGACACAAGTAGATAGGTTCCTATAAATTGTCATGTTGTAGGAAACCATGTTACATGAGACTCAGAGCCAGTACAAAAGAACAAGTAAAGTATAATTTATTTATACATTTTTATATGAAGGAACTATAGTTCATTATACTTTCCCAACAGTATTTGAAAGTAATTGCACTTTTAAATATCTTAAACAAAAATCATATTATCCAGTAAGATACAAATACAGTGTTGTAGAAGAGCTTCCGCAATTTTCTTATCGTGTTAGAGCGAAACCTTGTTGTAGGAGGGTTCCGATAATTTATGAATAGTGTTATAGCGAAACCGTTGTGGCGGCCGTGTCATGAAGTTCAGAAAATCATAACAACTATTTTAATAATTATTAATCAATGTATCTAGTACAGTAAACTCACCGCCGCGGACAATAAGCAAATGAACTTCATGACACGAAGTTCCTAATATAGACGTACCTGCTTAGGGCCTTACCCCCGCATTACCTCCTTGACCAATTGCAAGCGTCGGAGGGACTCGTCTAGCGAAACATAGGTAGACGCCCCCCACTCCGACACACACAACCAAACCATATATATTAAGGCAAATAAGGATATCAATCAGTGTGTAATCAGATTTCAAGGAACAACTCTCGCAATCCAATAAACCTCTAGTCTGAACCAATCTCGCCTACACATTACCTCACCGTGTTACAGGATGCCATGTTGTAGGTGGGGTACCTGTACAACGTTTATAGAGATAAGAACTCCTTTTTTTTTTACAAAATATAATCGAAACGTTCTTATGAAACAAAGTGTATATCCAGTTCCACCTCTGGCGCTACTAACCGATTCTACTCGTTTCAGAGTGGGTATCCTATTTTTCGCAAAACGCAATGCCGCAACGTCATAAATTCAGGCACGCCCAGGGTCCTTGCGCTTTGTCCAAAGTTGAGTTTAATTCGTGAAGCAACTGCGACCAACGCGTCTCGGTCGAGGACGTCAGCGACTGACGTCAGGAGCCGCAACACGTGGTGCGACGAGGGCGAAAGGAACAACCAAGCGGAATTGCGTACATGTGAAAGAAAAGGAGGTTGAAGATGAAAAGAGAAAAGTACGAGAAGAATACAATGCAAAAACGAATAAACATGCAGAAACGAGGCGAAATGCAGATAAATGCAGAGGAAAACATGGAAAAGCATAGAGAAACGGGGAGAAACGTAAGGAGAAACAGGATGAAATGCGTAGGACGCGATCGAAGCCAACCCCTTTTGGCGTTTCTCGTTCGATTTATGAGTCAGGCTTGGGAAAAGCGAGCACGGTCCAGCGGGTGCCACCGGCTCTTTCTCGCTGTTCACCCTTTGCGCTTTCGGCAACCCTGGGACCCGCAGACGTCCTGGCGCCCGGCGTCCAGACGTCGACGTCGTATCGAGACCTTGGCAAGCTCCAAACGTCCTTGTTGCCCTGAATTTAGGCTGATTTCTGATCCCCCGCGAAATTATGTCGGTAGAGGAATATATCAAGGAAGGTGGAAGATCTCGGGATTTTCTGTTTTGTTTGCGGCATGAAAGTGTTTCTTTTTTTTTTAATTGGTAGAATTACAGATTGTGATAAAGAGAATTCAATTTGAGAGACTACTAATTTTTACTATAGGATCCTATCCGAATTTATCTCCAACAAGCCCACAACGAATACTCAGCTTTTAGATAACAACGAACACGTTTCCTAAATTATCATATATAAATGAAAAGTGAAAACTAAACGTGTGGAAATAAAACAGTAGATAACTCTATTAAAAATATGTGAGACTATAAAATGACAAAATTCACTAAACATTAACTCCAATTAAAAGTAAAACAAAATACTCTAAATCACAATTTCACAAAAACTCTAACTTTCTCTTCTCAGGGTATACTCTTCATTCACAGCATATTCTCCACTGACTCACTCTCAAAAATTATATTCACATTCACCCTCGATACTTTTCCTCACCATCCGCTCTTCATATTTTTCACAGCAGGCATTTTCTATTGTACTCAATCATTTTCTCCTTATCTACAGACTAAACATTCATGCTAGCCCTAGCATTCCTCGTCTTACAAATCACCTATTCTCAACGTCCACTCTCGCTTATACACAATTCATCCCCACACACTAATTTTAACCCTTTGCAGTCCAAGCAATTTGTGATGTTATCTATTAACAACTTGGTGGCACTTTACTACTTCCTGTCTTGTATTTACCACCACGTTACTTGCTATCTTATACTACTTCAATAGAAAAGTTCAGGTAAACATATATTTCTTAAAATACAGTAAAACCTCTTTTTCTGTTGGATAAGGAACGCATAAAAAAAAAGTCGCGCTTAGAAAATACGTTGAAGATTTATGGAAGTAGTGAGAATGTGAGTTTAAACAAAAGTAGTAATTAAATTACACATGGAAACATTAAAAAGAAATTAATTTCTCATTTTACATATGGAGAGATTTTCAAAATGCCCGTTTTGTCCAAAACGCGCATCTTCTTGTAATGCGAGTGTTTCTGATAGCAAATGTACATAGCGTCTGAAGCTAAACAGCGCTTTACAGTTTACATGTGCATATTGATAGAAAACTTTGCAACAGTATATAATGACATCACCGTTGTAATTCATATACATACCGCATAAAAAGAATCGCGCAAAAATCGCATAAAAAAGAACCACACAAAAACAGGTTTCACTGTGTTGCGGTGCATTAAGTTCATCCTCTGTAATCACTAATAAATTCGAAGGTTTCCTTGGAAGGGTCAACCGAGTGATATTATAGTCTCACGATGTCCCTTTAGGTGGGGCTAAACATATAACTTTCTGCTAATTCTAAACTAATTCTACGATACTCTACAGAGTCGCGAAAGAAATCCACTCTTTTTATAAGAAGTTTGAATAGTATTATAGAAATTTTCCCACGATAGGCTTTGAATATTCAATAAAAATTGCTGGCAAGACCGCGTCCTCCGCATTTTCTCGGCGCTTCCTCCCTTTGTCGCTACAATCGGAGAGAAAGACGGACGATCTCGCGACCTGGAAGAATTACCCCAGAATAATCTCGAAGGATCAGCGGAAAGGAGAAGGAAGCGAAGGAGGTCGCAGGAAATGCAAATTCGACTTTTCGTAGCGATAACAAAGAGGTCATTAACAAAACGATCTGCGCGTTCGTTGCTGGCCCCTGAACGCTTTGCTTTCTTTCTCTTCCGTTTCATGTTTCAGGTTAATCGTGCGACAACGTCGAGCATAATGTAATTTATTTACTTTAATGCACGACTTGAAATTACTAGAGAGCAATTTGGCGCATCAAAAGTCGCGATTTATGTCGGGAAATCGCAAGCGCGAGAATGGGTCTGGTTTCTATTCCGAGAAATTGAAAGCCGTCTGATCGACGAGTCGGAAGTGGGCGAATGAAGTTGACTTATCGCTGAGGGAGAGTCATTTTTCGTAGAAAATTAGAGTCATTGGGAGACAGGAATGCTTTTTCTTCGAGTTAGAAAAAGTTTGATACGTTATTCTCTTACTTCGCGAGGAGATTGCGTTTCTTGAGCACTGGGCTTGAAAACTTGAAGAAGTTTCAGGGTGTTGATGAAATATTTGTGACTCTCTTTTTACGATTTGTAAAGTTTCTAAACAGTATATTTATATAATGCCGGTAATTCTAGAAATTGCATTTTGCTGTCAGATTTATCTCTGTAAACGAGATAACTCTGACATCTGAATTTGTCATTGTGTCATTATGAACTTGGCTTAATTTGAACATCTTTACGCTTTGTAAAGTTTCTAGACAGCAGTACATTTATATAATGCCGGTTATTCTAGCAATTGCATTTTGCTGTCAGACTGATTTCTGTAAACGAAAAACCACTGACATCTGAATTTGTCAATATGTCATTATGACATTTGAAATACCAATTGTCAGAAATTGTTGTAATCTTCTCTGAACAATTGTCCAACGATCTACACAGTTGTTCTTAACCAATTAGCTGTGATTGACGAGTATACTCGTTATGGAGAAATGGTAGAATTTTGTGTATTGACGAGTATACTCATCATGCGTAAAAGTCAACGACCACTGGTTATAAATTGCAACTTTGACGGAATCTAAAATATATTCGTAAATTTCAACAAGATGTTAGGAATATTTTTAGGTCATGCCGAAATAAAACAAATAAAAAAAAGTATAAATAATTTCAGATAGATTTATGCTCATTTTTCTATCTTCGTGATCAACGTAGGTATGCAGTCTCAAAAGAAGTCGCCACAGTTCTTAAAATCGATTTAATTTTTTGGTTACAGTCGTTATTAACGACTCTGAACAGTTGTCGTATCGATATATAATCGTCGTCAAGTCTACGAAATTTCCCTTCTCGCACAATTACCAACTTCCCCGCGGAGTTAACGTTTAACGAGGGTGCACACGGGTGCGTAATTTCTTGAATATACTTGGCGAAATGAGCGTCGTGAAAGTTTCTACGCGACGGTGCAGTGGGACCCTTCGTTTACAGTCGCCATTTTAAGTTCATCGTGCCAGAAACACTGTCCCGTCTTTGCTAGGTTTCGTAATATTTACGTTATGTTAGAATTTCGTATATTGCATTGTGACATGCAACTTGTCTCATGAATTTTACGTCGTTAGTTCGTTCTTTGCTTTGTTCTGTAATACGGCTTGAACTACCGTAACAGTTTTCGCCTACGGCTTACAGTTTGTAGAACGTATATAGAACCAGTAAGAATGGCATTGTATTCATTCGGGTTTAATTTCTAGTTATTTAAGTTAGAATCAACACTTTTAGATAAATTCCCTATAGGCCATCTCCCATAGTTGATGAGGTTTTGAACCTTTAACCACTTATTAGGAGTCTGAGCGTTTAAGGGGGTCATCCTATGGCACAGCTATTTTTTTTTCGTTTCCTTCGGAAATTTTTTTTGACGAACGATTAAAATGTACAATCTTGGAATTTTTACTACACGTGTATTGATCTTTTTTTAGTCTATTAGAATTTTCGTAAACAAAAATAACGATTTTAATTGACTTTACACTGTGCGGAAGACACTCATGTATTTTTGACGGCTGCCATAATTCCGTAAATTTTGCTTGTCGAGATAAATATTTGAGACGAAAGAGAATGAAATACGCAAGAAACTAAATTGATTTAATCTCTCACGTTTTGCAAGGTAGATATAGAAAATTAAGCATGGTACAGCTTTGAAAGTTTTAGTAAGATTTTTAAGAAATTCGGTTCAAGTCATTTTAACCCCCTTCGTAGATCTAGTGTTAACTTCATAACCATTGTGCCCTCTCTGAAATTTGATTAATTCACTGACGTTTCTAGCTATTGAAGCAATGATACGTGTCAATAATTATTAAAGTAACCCATGTCAAATATCTGAAACATCAAATTTGTCACTTATTGTTAGTTCCTGATGCACTAATGTATATGATAATAACAGTGCACTCAAGACCTACACTGCCGCTCAAAAGTATGTGGACACTTCCTTAACTCTCATAACTACCGGAAAAAAGTTTCGATATCTTTGGCACAATTGATTATCTTGTAGGTATTTCTGTTTGTACAGTATTGCAGAACACATTTTAATAATAATTTATTAAATATCTCACCGATAATGATAACAGATAATTATATCTTCTTTTCGTCTACATCTCCACCGCGTGATTTTATGACCGCGTTTACTAATCGTGGCATCCTGGCTATTAATCGTTTAATTAATTCGCTGCCAATCATGTTTATAGATGTTTATGTTACTCTAGAGAAGGCAAGAGACCTCACTTAAGCAATGCAGTCCCTGGAAACTGCTAGAGAAAAACCTCAAAAACTCTTCGCATGAAGTGCAATATAATGCAGTTTTCCTCCCAGCGCACCGGATTGATTTTTTTATTTAAAAGAATTGAATAACTATATTTGTAATTTAATACTATTCGAATACATTACGTACATATTTGTAACAGAATTTGGCAACAAAAATTGATTAACAACAAAAATATACCTTCTCTATCAGAAATTTCATAAAAGTGGTAAGTGTCCACATACTTTTTAGCGGCAGTGTAGCTCTTCCCAGTATGATTTAATCATGAACAACTGTGCATGGAACCACCATTTAATGTTTCTTTAAAAATACATCTTTCATTTGATAATTTATATATACTGTTAACTGTACAATATGGTTAATAAAATTAATTATTATCATATTCAACAATAACCTAACTCACATGATAAATGTAACTCGTCATTGTACAGTAGAGCATTGAAAGCCGATGACGAATTAAGTTCGTTATTTTACCGCAAGTGGTTAACTAAATCTTTCTAGTTGAAAGCCCTTTAACTCCATACATCTTCTCTTAACATCGGAAGATAGTAAATCGTTCGTTTCTTGCTCAGTATTTGAGATCCTTTTATCAAGAACTTACTACCTCAGATGGATTCCGACCCAGTACTACCATAAGGTACCTTCGTATCACGTGGGAAGAATTCCCCGGAGCCGAGGGGTGATGGCATTTCAACTCCGGCACGCTATGTGGAAGTTTGAGATTCTATCCCCATCCCCATCGTTGCTCGTATAATAGTCGTGTTTTATGGCGAAACAGAGAAACCGATGCCCCGGAGTGCTGGCTCTTGACAGAACTAATAATGAATCTCTCACTCTCATAATCAGGGACATAATTTCGCAGCTGGAATTGAAATCGTTAAAAAAAGACAGGTAATGTTTGTCCAGGGAAGAATAAGCGTTTCTCCATTTCCATTATTGTAGTACGTTAAAAAACACGTAATTGGAATTCAGTTTAGGCGAAACGATATTGAACGAGAAATTTGCATGAAACGTAGCGTATAAATGTTTCCTCTTGATCGTGCGACTTCGAGGTCGTTGATGGAAAAAAAAATCTCATTGGTCTGTTCGCGGTTCATTTGTTGGACGAATTGCTCCCGCCGCAATATGAATTTTAAACGACAAATCGATGGTACACCGCGCTTATTTCTGCATAAATTCAAGGAGAAATAAGAAAGCTGAGTGAGAAGGTTATTATGCCTTAATGATTTATGACTGCCGTCTCGTCGGGGGCCATTTCGCGGCCTCTGTTATTTCGCTGCGAAACTTCGCAAAAAGCCGACTCAATAAGACTTTGCTTTTAATCTCTAGAAGTAAGGACAAGTTTGCTGGTTAATAAAAACAGGGGTGGCTGAATCGCCAGTCGCGATTGACTCTGGTTTTATTTCAGCTTGGATTGTTTCGCTTGCATCGTTGAGAAGATAAGGGACTGCTAAGGAAAAGAACAAAATACGGGGGAGAGAATATTTTTTTGAAGAGATAGAAGGCGGATTTCTATTTTGTTTTCATTTTCTGGGAATAGAGATTATCGTTTTTGTCGTCTGTACGTCCGATAGTGCTTATTGTGATTTCGATTGCTACAGCCGTATGATTGAAAACCTATACTGTAGTGTTATTATGGTTAAATAATAACTAAAACGTTTTTCAAAATATAAAAATATAAAGTTCACAAAATATACTAAACACACAATACTACGATACGCTGTCCAAATCGCTGGTAAACTCTCGCTGTCTCAAAGAAAAGACATAACGTTCTTTGCTACTCGGAAGAACACTGGAATAATCTGCTGTCATTCAAAACATATTGGGCCTTCTTACGCACTGCTTTCCTTCGAAGGCCCTGCAGCCCACACATGCAGATACACATATAGATACATATAGAAACACGTAGCCACCCTTATCGTCTCGCAAGCACTTTGTCTTGCAACTCTCTTTCACTCCCTGTTCCACACACGTTCCTTTATTATTTTCTCTTTCTCTCTCTGTGTCTCCCTTTCTCATTTACCTCCTCACACTCTTCCACTCTTCCCTTCATGCACTCGCAATCCTACAATGCTTATCTAAAGGTTCACAAGATCGGAGAATATGCAGAAAAAGAGTTCTTTTTCTTTTCTTCCGCAATAACCAATAATTAAGTATATTAATAGATGTACAGAATCTCCGACTGCAACTCAACTTCGGAAACGCAGTATGTTCAACTCTTACAACACGAGGTAACTATTAAATCGACGCAATTAAGACTAAAACCAACACGACGATTAAATTTCCTTTCCAATGACAACAAAACTTTTTTACAACTATTGGGTTGTCCGGAAAGTTCGCGCTGATTCGGAACGAAAACTAAATCAAAGAATATTTAAATATTAGTGCATATTTATTAAATTATATAAGTTGCATTCTGCTCCACAACCTTTCAGGTAACGTGAAAATTCCGTTCATCCAGAATCCCTCATGTTTTTCAACGAAAAAATATTCTATATGATTGTTTATCTTGACCAAAGTATTGAAGCATTTCCATTAAAGCAATTTTGTACTGATCAAAATAGGTGGAAATCTGAAAGGGTGAAATATGGTGAATATGGTGGATAGGATAGAACATCGCAATCGAGCTCCAACAACTTTTGTTGAATTCTCGAAAACACATGAGGCCGCGCATTGACTTGATGAAACACGACTTGTTTATATTGATTTTTTCAATTGCTGTCTTTAATTCGTCTAATTAGGAGCAATACTTTTTTAAATTTATTATCTCATTGTTTGGTAACAGCTCATGACGTACGGTTTCTTCCTAATCCCACCAGATACAAACCATGACCTTCTTCGGATGAAGATCAGCTTTTGGGGTGGCTTAAGATGGTTCATTTCGGTTTCCCTAAGATCTTTCTTGTTCAACATCATTCACCATAAACAGCATATATTCTGTTAGCCATGTATGCGGCATTTTTGCCCTTCCAGTAAAAGAAAACCATTAAATGCCTATAAAGCACTTTGGTTCCATATTCAAAACCATATAAAACTGACAAAATTTAACGTGTCATAACCAAATTTTTTTCCAGATATGCTTGAAGTATCGTCATTTAAAATTTCGGCACTAACTTTCCGGACGACCCAAGACAACCTTCTCTACGACTCTTAAACCTGCGCTTACTTATATTCTACCCTTGCATTATTCTTACACAATCATTCACTCTCTCGCACTCGGACTCAATTAAATTCGAATATCCGGGCCTTAAGGGAGAAAGCGATGGGCCTATCAGTCGAAACAGAGCCAAATCCACTTATATTCTCGCAATTCTTCATCATTCTTAATCCTTTCAACCCTGAATTTTTAATTAACAGAATATAATGTCTTTCTGTTTAAAATATTAATCAAAGGTGAAAAAAGCACTCCTCTGTCAAATTTGAGTTACTTTCGGTTAAACTTATAGAAACTAGAAAGTTATGGGAAATTCCACAACGTTCGTTGGTCCTCGAAGACTAAAAAATTGAAATTTTCACATTAATTTAATTTTTATTTGCCACGAATTCAAAATCATTTCACATGGAAATTTTTAAAACAGTTTTTCATTTATGCTAAATATAGAGGCACCTTATACTTTTCACGCTGAATCCTTGAACGTCCAATGCAAGTATCAAGTTTGCAACGTTGTTCGTGTCCCATTATACGTTCCGGCCAGTGACCAATATTAAAAAATAAAAAAAAAATAAAAAATTCCACTATCTTATGTTTTGAGAATGTTTCACGCTCGCAACATCTAATATAATAAATTACCTTCTATTTTGAACTAGAACATAGTAAATGTGCTGGTGATAAATTCCACCATGTGGGCCGAAAGGATTGAAGCTACATCATGCGAATATTCCCCTATACTACATGTCTATAACGTTGAATAGAGTTACTAGTTAAATTGCAGTATGGATTGCACAAGGAAGAAATTTATGAGAGATTCTGGAAGAGTATTTAGATCTCGCTATGTGGAACATTCCTCTATATCTATTCTCGTGGCTTGGCATAAATATCTACAATGCTTCACATCACTTCATATTCTTAGCTCCTTCCTTGCCTCAAGATTCTTCAATCTTCAATTTTCTCAACAACATGACCCTTTCGAATGTGCAAATCGTTGGAAAAACGGCAGAAAACGATTCTCCACGATTAGTTTCATTCGCACCTTTGTCTCTCACCTTGAGAAACAGCTTAGATATCGGTGACCCGGATTTACTTGGCCAACCGGCTAATAGAATTCCATCGGATTCTCCTGCATTCGCTAAATTTCTTGGCGTCGCTCGTTTCTCGCGATGCCTCCAGCTATTTTTCTCCGACTTCTTTCTATCTCGGCCTGCACATCTTTTTACCGTAACTCGGCACGTACAGAACGATAATTTCATTCTCTTATTTCCCACCGACTGTTCGCAACGTGTCCTGTCGAAAGAAAAAGCATCGCCGAGAAAAACCGAGGCTGTAAAATGGGAAACTGTTTTGTTACAACGGCGACTTTTATATCCTTTGCACTTGGCGCGTATTTATATTAATTTACTGAGAAAGTTTCGTCGTGTCATCGATGAGAGAGAAAGAAGGAGAGAGAGAGAAAGAGGGAAATAAAGAGAGACGGAGAGAGGAGAAATAACCAACTATTTCAATCGGAGCCGGAGTAAAGTACAAACTAAAAACGACCAAACGTTTTCACTCGGAAAAAGAGGGCCGCTGCATGCCGTAGCTGAAGCCAATTGGTAGCAGGTGTGCGGAAGAAATTTCATTTATATTCGCTCTGAGTACGTTATAATTGAAAGTAAATAATTCAATAAACAGCCGATCCTTTCGCAGTTAGAAGTACATTAATGAATTTCAAGTGAAAGTTTTAAAAAACTTCACTTAAAAAATATCTTCCTCCCTCTAGACGTGAAATTCTGTGGGAGGGAATTAAATAATTAACTGGCAAAGCTGTATTTTTACCGAGGTATAAGAGTCGACGTTGCCTCGATACCATGCAACGTCTATCTAGGAGAGGAAGACGGATCACGAAAAGTAGGATGCGGATTAAATATTGCAGATTCGAAATCCAGGCAGCAGGTCGACTCTGGTAACTCCTGCAGGATTAATCTCCTGCCGGTCCGTAATGCCTCTTTTGTGCGGGTAACCTTCGGCTCTCGTGGTCGGTGTTTCTTAACGGCGATATATAGCCATCGTCTATTCAGGGAACGTAATGAACCGTGATGCGGGATGTGTGCCTCGGACTTATAAGAAATTTTTGCCTGAACGCGTGGCATGATTTATTGCGACCCTCTTTATCGTAAACGCGAGGCACACGACGTTTTCGCGGAGCTTTCTTGCAATCGTTAAATCAGATTCGCCCGGATAACGATGGGTTGGAGTTGAAGGCTCGGCCATCCAATTAGTAGTTGGGAATTTCAATTCTATGCTAACTGCTAGAGATTTTTTGCCAAATGTTGTATTGAAAATAATGTGAAGTATTTAACCCTTTCAGACCTGACAATGTAAATTAAATTTGTACAATCAAATTAACTGGTTCGTACATTAACCTGTTGCCCTTCGATTTATTTTGTGACCGAACGCGCAATAACTGAGAATTAAGTGTTGGAATAATATTCTATCACTGATTTCCGTTATACCGGTATAAGTAAACGCAATTTTAATAGCATAGAACTAATTTGAACGTCTCCTGACCTATTGATATTTTCAATTTAACAGTTTTTAGAAAACATAAAAATGTTCTATTCCATTTACCGCGTCACGTGTGCCACACGTCATTATAAGGTAAGGGGTTAAAAGTTGCTTAATCCCTTGCCGTGCTATTTCTTTTGTGATTAAATGTGCAATTACTTTGAATTAATTACAAAAATAACAATCTAGCTCCCAATTTCGAATATAGTAATATTGCATAGCGTAGAATTAAGTTTATTTTATCAGGACCAACTGATATTTTTGATAAAATAATTTTTGGAGCACTTCAAAATTGACTATTGCATTTATCGCGTCACGAGTAGCACTCGTTATTGTACACCAAGGGGTTAAAGCAGAGTGTATACGGTCTACAGTTAATGCAAGTGGAAATCGACAAATCAGTCGGTCCTTAACTTTCGATTTTAACGAACTGTGGTGCTTTGAAAGTTATCACTTATTGCGTCGTCAACTAGACGAGAAAGATGTAATTAGAAGGATCATCTTATTGAAAGTGTAGTTTTTACAAAGAAAGAAATTATTTCAAAACCTTTCACTTAAATCTTTAAGTCCCGAGCGAGAGTATCGTACCTATGCGAAGAATACCGAGCCAATTTGACGAATTTGCAAAGGTTTGGGAAAAAGCGCATAAAAACGAAACTAAAAATGATATTTAGAAAATTCAGAAAGCAGAATATTACGACATAAAGAAAGAATCAAATAATGCCAATTGTATTTCTATATTTGTTGGTAATCGCAGGAATAATATCAATATAAAACATGATGAAAAACATAAAAATGAGTTTATCTTCTACAAGCAGTATTTGCATATAAGAGTAATCATGAATGAAGTATGAATATGAAATTTTTAACCATTAACGCTACAAGTATGCCCCCCAGGCACCACCGATGTGCGGCCTTAACTCCAAGTGTGCATTTCAATATGCATCAACATATTGTTTCCTAAGAAAATCGCAAAGATGGTGGCGGAAATTGTTCTTTTGGGGACTAGAAACAAGCTTTATAAATGCTTATATACTTTATAAGCTTTCTCAGGAAAGGAAAGGAGAAAGTGCTTTGTCGCATTATAAGTTTGTTAAATTATTAGTGAGACAGCTCGTGAATAACTTTCGGAATCACAATATGTATGGCAGGCCTTCCGGAACAACGTTTAGATGGGAAACTCCATATAATAAATCAGTTGCCGAAAGGCAAAAAGAAAAAGTGCCTTGTTTGTTCAACAAAAGGAAAAAATATGATAAAAAAACAAACAGTTTGCTACTGCGAAACATGTCAACGCAAACCCGGTTTACATCCCAAAGATTGTTTTAAGAAATTCCACACATTACTCAATTATAATTAATATAAATATTATAATGAATATTATATTACTTCTAAGATGAATAAAGATTGTTTTGAATATTATTATTTACACGCCATTGTAGTATTTAAAATCTGACACTTAAAATTTTGCAAGAATAAGTTGGAGTTGCCGGTCGATAACCACGATTAAAAGTCGGAGCGTTAAGAGGTAATAAGTGTTAACAAAATACCTAAATATCGTACCTTAGAACTATAAACAATACGCAGTCTCAACACCAACTATATAACAAAAAGTTAAACCCAAAAACAATTTTTTTAATTCATTCGCAATTAAATAAGACCATTTACAACATTTTATAAATTTATTTTGAGATTAAATTTTCTCGCAATAATTTTCTCAACAATAAGTTATTGGAGACGCAACGATATATCGTCGTTCGGCACTAAAAGGGTACATATAATGTATGCTAAACTGATAAAGTAAACATATTTCTTGACCAGTTATTTAGTAACGTGATCCTAATGTACATTACAGTGAACATTCTTTAAAAGCCATAACCGTATATATAGAAAAAAGTAGATGTAATTCTTTTGCTTTAAATATCACTCTCGTTTAAAAATATATTTGAAAAAAAAATTTTTTGCTTTTAAAACACACTGGTGTGAAAGGGTAAGGTTGTTGAAGATAGAGAAATAGTTTTCGCAAGGTAGGGCCCCTTGGGTCTGAAAAGGTCCTCAAGGGAGGATGAGGCTGCCATTTTTCCCATTGATCCACTGAAAATGGGATAGTTAATAAGACGAAAGCGTCCATCTAAAAAAAAATATTTTAGAAAATTAACGTGACTTAGACAATAAAAAATGACAATAAAGGAAGTGTTTTAAATGTGCAACATCGCAACAAGTAAATGTGGGTAGATGATAAACGAATAAAGGCAAAATTTGGTAGAATTAGGGCAAAAAGTAAATTCGATAGGAGCACTGAAAAGCTACTGATCATTAGGGGTTGCCTCGTAAACTGTTTAATACATGTTCGAGGATGTAGCCGGAAGTGTGGATCGTTTTAGAGATACCGGATGCTTTGAAAGTCTGCCTCATAAATCTTAAAGTTGAGCCGTCAAGTCCGGGAGATCTTGATTTCCGAAGCGAACGATCTTGCGGGGAGAATGTTAGGATCGTTGTTGAAAATTTGATAATAAGCAGTTCCAAAATCTGGGAAGGAAATTATCTCTCTGCCTTCGTCTCCCTTCCTCCCCTTATCTTTCTGCTTCTCTGTCTTCCTCTCTCTTTCTCTCTGTATCTATCTATCTCTCTATTTCTCTCGAAGGTCGACAAAAGTTGTCGATGGCGTTCGATTATCCGCAACGAGTTCCTCTCGCAAAAGTCGAGCGGATGATCGTGTCGCGATTCCCTTTAGGTTTAATCAACGTTCGAGTTTGTCGAGGATAACCTCTGCCTTGCTCGAGGTCCGCGGCAGCGAATACCTTCGAGGAAAGAAGGGCGGAGAAACGCGAAAATGAAGTGACAAAGGCACGAGACGGTATAACCGGCCGAGCGGAAATTTCAAAGTGGAAACAACTCGGAAAAGAAAGAGTCTGTTGGAGTCTTTGCAGAGCCATCCACTTGTAAACCTTGATCAGATTGAAACGAAGTGTGCATTTATTATTCTGTCTTGGAATTGTTCGTCCACGTTGAGACCAAGTTTTAATTGATCTGTGAAGGCCGCTTTGCAATTTTTCCCGTAAGAAGTGTCGTTTTAATTTGACTATTTGTTAAGCTCTATTCACCGATGATTGTCAGGGATTCTTCACAAATAATTTCGCAATGCAATTGCATATTTTTGCAATTATAATTTTATTTTCATATAAATGCTAATAATCGTTGAGTTAAAGAATGTTAATAATTGTAAAGTTGCTAGAAGATGGAAAGTCACCAATTATTTCTGCATTTAAAGAATTTGCGGAAATTCCCGCATGGCGTTCTAATTCGTTAATTTTACTAGTTGGCTGTCGAAATTGTTTAACGTAGAAGGTAGGATTTCGATGGAATTCTCCGACTAACCGATCGTCCGACTTTCGTGTCGCTGAAACATTCCTGAGACGAGGATGGAATTCCAAGTCGGACTTTTCGCAAGTGGATTCGACGCCCCGTCGGCTCGTGCCTCTCTAATTCCTCCGTTTAAAATTGCAAATCTCACTTTGAAATGTGCTAATTACAAAAGATAACTCTCCCTGTAATTGCATCGTATTTCTCACGGAAATATGGTTATTTCGGCTTTGAGGTCGACAATTATAGTTGATTAGGGAGGAAAAACGTGAAATAGGCCACGACGGAGCTATTTGAGCCTCGAGCCAGTTCCCTTTTCACCTCGTTATTGAACGTATTGCCGAAACTCGTTCTTCTTTGTACACCTGGGAATATATTGGGTTGGAAACTAAGTCATTGCGGATTTTGTCAATAGATAGTTTTAGTGCATTCTTTTGGTTTTTCAGCGTTATAAAAGCACCTAAACTATATTGTTTTCTGATTGTTTGGACTTTCACCTTTAATCTAGTAAAAAAATTGTATCTATTAATTATTTAGTTTCGTTTTTATCCCAATTTAAAAATGGAAGAACAAGACGGGCTTTTCAGACATATTTTATTGTATTATTTCCGAAAACGCAAGAACGCATCGCAAGCACACAAAAAGTTATGTGCCTTATATGGGAATAAAGCCTTGAAAGAGAGACAGTGTCAAAATTGGTTTGCCAAATTCCGTTCTGGTGATTTTTCATTGAAAAATGCCGTTCAGTTGAAGTTGGTGAGACTCATATCAAGGTTACTATCGATTCAGATCGTCATAGCACAACACTTGAAATTGCACAGAAGCCGAATGTATCGCATACATGCATTCAAAAAAATTAAAACAGCTTGACTATGTCAAGAAACTCAATTTATGGGTCCCTCATTTCATTTGACGCAATGCACTGGCATCTGCGATTCGCTTCTGAAACGTAACGAAATTGATCCATTTCTGAAACGACTGATTACTGGCGACGAAAAGTAGGTAGTTTATAACAACGTTAAACGGAAAAGAACGTGGCTGATGCAAGATGAACCAGCACAAACGACAGCAAAATCTGAGATTCACCAAAAAAAGATTATGCTGACAGTTTGGTGGGATTATAAAGGGATTTTGCACTTTGCATTTTTACCAAAAAACCAAACGATTAATTCAAACGTGTACGTTCAACAATTCGCCAAACTGAGCGATGCGATTCAAGAGAAGCAGCCAGACTTGGCAAACTGTAAGGGTGTTGTTTTCCATCATGATAATGCAAAGCCACACACATGTTTTGGTCACTCGTCAAAAATTATTGGAACTAGGTTGGGATGTTTTGTAACGTCCACCATATAGCCCTGACCTTGGGCCTTATTATATATACATATATTGCGCAATACTTCCTTGAAATTCAAAGAGAATGCCACGGTTGTGTTCTAAAAAATTGTGAAGCTCTAAAACTCTTTTTACAACAGAGAATTTTATCTTTCAATTAAAACGAACATATTGCAAAATTGAAAAAAAAATAATTTAGAAGTAATGATTGTATAAAAATTGGTAGAGTTAAATTAATCGTGCTACCACAAAGTGATCAGTGACAGAAAATACCAAATATAATCTCCCGCAACCACTAATGGATTGCGGGCGAAGTACTCGCAGACCTTTTTGGTTCAATTATCGGCGTTCGATGGTAACGTGCAGGGCACTTTCCAAATCGTTGCACGCAAACACAAATTAACCATCGACTATTCGACCCTCGATCTCCATGGTGACTCGATAATTGACATCGTTACTGCACGTACTTTGTCGCCATTTAACTACGTACTTCCTCTCTGTTTTGATGTTTTGTAAACCTTTTGGTCTTCTCTGCCGTAAGGGTTTCAAGCATGTGGAAAGAAGTTCTGACCGGTTATGGTGGGTATGGAGTTGAAGGGGCAGGCGGCCAATTAAAACGTTTGAGTTTCAATCCCTGAAAGCTTTTAGCAGAGTTTTTCTAAATTATTAATTAATATATTATAGTGTCCTATTGAAATTATAACTAAATTATTATATATTAAATTAACGAGTTAACTGTGGCCACTTCTCTTGAGAGTGCGCATCTCGTGGGTCACGAAAATCAAGAGATGAGCATAAATCTATCTCACACTATTCATACTTTTTATTTACTCGTTTTATTTTGACATGGCCTTAAAATATTCCAAACATCTTGAAAGGGTATAGCAGGATACGGGGGTCAAAAGTGCCCTTCCACCAATTTCATTGGGAGTGGTTTCGTTCGATAGATAATGCTCGGCGATCATTGTGTACAAAATTTTAACCCAGTATCTTGATCGGAAGGGTAGTTATGGGAAAAATTCAAAAAGCAGGTTTTTGCGCCATTTTGGTTATTTATTGAGGTGCAAAAAATTCGAAAAAATTCTGACATATTCTACACGGTACCATACATGACTGAGATTTTTTTCAGATTTTTCCATCGAAGAACCTAAGTGTAACGAATGAGCAAACGCAAAAAAAAAACACGAAAAAAAGTAGATTTCGTATCGAGATCTTCGAGTGACAACTTTTTGCATATTATAGTAACAATCCAACACTCATGATTGTTATCTCTAATTTTTTTCAGATTTTTAAACCGCCTGCATCATTGTGAAAAAATCGAAGACCGAGCTGCGCGACACATTTCAATGTGAAACGCCATGATCCAGTTATTATTTTCACATTCTTCGATTACAGTATGTTCATTTTGTGACTTTCAGTGTTTCTGCCACGAAACAATTACATGCTAAAATAGAGAGTCGAATTAATTAAATCAATTGTGAACTTTGATGGTTCCTCATCTGCAAAAATCTTTAACGTTATTTCAAGTCAGCGATTTGGCGCAGTTTGTAGGGCATCCGTCTGCGGAACCGCTGGACGCTTTTTTGTCGCCGGTTCGAATCCCCATGGGGGACTTAAGATTTTTTTTTGTCATTTTTAAAAATCATTAACTGGTTAATGTTATTTTAGCCTAAAATATCTAAACGTATGAAATCAGAAAACGATAAATAACTTTTGTAAACGTGTTATAAAACTAGAAATTAATGAAACTCACTAAACATAAAGTAATTTTAAATGATTCTAACTCTCATAATACTCTAGCGCTCTCTTCTCATGTCTTAATCCACTCTTGGTAAGCTCTCAACTGACTGTCTGTTCTGAATTGACTGTCTGTTCTCAACTGGCTCTCTGCTCTCAACTCTGTTTTCAACCGATCCTCTCAAAAATTCACGTTCGTATCCACTCTCGATACTTCTCCTCACAGCGTGCATTCACACTCACTCATTTTCTCATTGTCCATACAGGAAACATTATCGCTAGCTCTAGCATTCGTCGCACACTCAATAATCCTACAGTTAAAACAATTTTTCATCTCTAGAAATTCCGTTCCTACAATATCATAAGTTCGAGGGTTGGGAATTCATTTAAAAGTCTGGGTCTCAGGAAAAACGGTCGTGACATCATGCAGTGCTGAAGAGAAGTCCCTCAAGACTAAAAATGTATTTGCTTTCTTCGTTACTCGATTCGAACAGTGTATTTGATCTTTTAGCAAATAGTTTCTACTTTAGCCAATTAGATTCGTATTTCTTTCGAATTCCTACAACGGGACTATTTCTGCAGCACCGTAAAGAGCACCGCAAGGAAAAAATTAAATTAGAGACAAATATGAACTTTGTATCTGATGAAGTAACGTTGGAAAATATATTTACGATTTAAACCAAAAACTTTAATTAAAATATAAAGCAGCAGCAGGAGATACTGTCTTCAAGGATCAGACTGTCAATTAGTGGGACGGGCTTCAAGCTGTTCACATCCTCTGAAAAACTTTTTTTATATTATCATTTGATATATAATAGCTTCCGTTGTTCTACATCTAAAAAGTGGTCCCAAACGAACCGTCCATAGAAGCTAAAGCTGAAAAGTTTCAAAGAAAAAATGAAGTTCCTTCCGGTGACGTCTTATGTTGGCCGAAATACTTGGCTGGTGAATGAAGAAGAAAGGACAAAGAGTAACAGACGAACAAAAGGCTACCTCTTGGGATCGATGTTCGTTATCCGTTATAAAGTGATACCCATTAACTCTTAATATCGAGAAAAGAAGGAAGTGTTCGGGCGGAAAAGAAGAGGAACTCCGTTTTGTCAGGGCGAAAAAGGTGGCACGAAAAGAACCGTTGGATACGAAAGTCTCGTTCTCCCGTACAACCTCGCGGATACTTTTAAGCCCCATCGATTATTCGTTATTAATAACCATTTGCCGGTGGTCGCGTCGAGGCTATTCAGTTTTCGACCTCGAAGCTAATCCTCTCTCTCTTTCTTACTCTCCTTTACGCTAAGCCTATCTTTCCTTTCTTGCTCTCTATTGATACAAATCTCTCTCTTCTTTCTGTTATTTCGCTTGCTCTTTGCCTTGTCTTATGTTATGGTTATCGCAAAATCTTTTTGAACGTTATAAGTGAATTTATTATGAAAATAGCGCCGTTGGATGACCAATCTACATCATTTACAACACCAGCCATCGACCTAATGATTAAAAACTTTCGAGATACTTCTAGAAAATCACCACGAAACCCTGAATCACATTGGTCAGAGTTCATCTGTAACTTTTGGTCATTCTGACTCTCGCCCTTCAATATTGTACGAAGGTCTTATTTCTAAAACATATAGGGTGTTTTTTTTTTTTGAAATATGGAACTTTAAAATGGAATGAAACACATAAAAATCACAGTCATGGTCATGATTGTGGTTTTATTCAAGTCATAATATTATACCATTTGTGTTAAGAAATTATTTGTGACATATGGGCGCCATGGCTGGTGTCCAGTGAAGCGTAATCTCGTAGACCAATTTTCGACCACTGTTTCGAGCAGTGGAGGGTGTGTATCGGCGATAACACGGCTAATGTTGGCTTCCAAGTGGTCCAAAGTTTGCGGTTCATCAGCATACACTAGTGACTTTACATATCCCCATAGAAAATAATCCAGAGGTGTGATATCACAAGGTCATGGAGGCCAATGCACTGG
This sequence comes from Cerceris rybyensis, assembly GCA_910591515.1. NCBI lineage: Eukaryota > Metazoa > Arthropoda > Insecta > Hymenoptera > Crabronidae > Cerceris > Cerceris rybyensis. Next base: position 16,046,260 of record OU342795.1, read on the forward strand.
CCCACTTTGCAAAATTATGCGCTCATTGAAAGTTTCATTCAGTAAATTGATTCTGTCGCGAGATATGTGGCATGTTGCACCGTCTTGTTGAAATCAAAGCTCTTTTACGTTAATGCTATGCAATTGGAGAACGAAAAAGTCGGTAAATATTAACATATGAGCTGGTGGAATCATTAGCCCATATTTCTTCAAAGGCGATGCCTGTCAAAACGTTACGGTTAATGGAGACCGCTATAGGTCAATGGTTACTAATGTCTTTGTTCCTCAATTTCATGGTATTAATGTGGAAGAGCTCTGGTTTCAACAACACGGTGCAACATGTCACACATCGCACAGTGTGTAATTTTGGCCGTTCTAGCTGTACAAAACTATTTTTTGAAAGAAATTATGGCTTTCGTTACTTTTAATGACTTTTCTACTAGTAAACAACTTATTGTTACACTTAGCGTAAATAATAATATATATTCCTATAGTTATTTAACATTTATGCGTAAAATAAGAAACTCTCAACTTTAAAAATTTGTTGTAATTTAATCGTAAGGCTTGTTTTAATTTTTTTTTGTGTAAAATGCTTCTATAAATTCTATCAATTGCAACGAAGCATATCACTTTAGTGTTGTAAAGATTTAAACATGTTTAAATAATGTTCAAAGCGGAGCAACGTCCAAAATGCCGCAATCATTATGAATATTTTCCGATTTACTCTAAATTTAAACGTCCAGGAAAAAATCTAATAGCAGGAGGCGATAGGGCAGACATTTTTCTTAGGAAAAGCAAAAAAATCGCAATATAAATTTTATTTTTAACTGAAAAATTTGAAAACTTCGCAAGGCATTTTTCGGGGGACTCGTGAGCAAACGAAACAAATTGTACCTAAATAAATGCCTCGCGGAAGTCCGCGCGAAATAAAACAATAAAAAAGTAACACATGTCATCATTTGTCTGAAACGGGTCTTTGCATTTTCAATTGTTTATACCTTTAGCTTTAAACACACAAAATTGCAAAAGTATAATAAATAGTAATGTATGTTAAAAGTCTACATACATTTCGGAATGGAACTTAAATTACATGTTAATAGTTAATGCGGATTAAAATGGTAATAAAAGGTCGTTTAGAAAAATAAAAAATTGTAAACATATCCCAAATAAGTGGAGATAACAATACATATACACAAAGTCCATTCTACCCTTTCGTTACAAAACAATTGTCAAAAATGTCTAGGGCATTACACGAGCGTGTAAAAACATTCTACGGAAAGTACAACTTTGAGGCCTGTTAATTAATTATTACAGATTATTTTTTCAAATAATTTTTACATTTTCTGTTTCTATGGACATTCTACTATCGATTTCCAATAAAATTCTATTTATTTGGACCATTACGAAAACTGAGTTTTGTCCAGTTAAAATGGCGAAATTACACACTGTGCATCGCACGAAACAAACAATTTGTTGAAAGAAACGTTCAATGAGCGCATAATATTGCATTATCGAAAATTGGACTTCGATATTGAATCTCAGTCGTATTTACCACTTGTACAAATCGCCTTTCGCTTTATATTATTGTACTATCTATGCAAGTATAAATGTTTAAATAATGTAACGGACAAGCACGGACAATTGACGGTAAAGAAAAAAAATACAAAAAAATAGCACTGACGACACTATTGCCGCCTGTCGCCCAATTTGAGTTAGTAGACGGACGCATAAGAATGCAGAGTTTTACATATAATCTTAAAAACTCAACACCTTATCACACGAAACTTTTCTCTCGTCTTTTTAATTCTCACAATCAGTTGCTCTTTATCACCAACCGAATTCCTTTTGAGCCATTTCACTCTTTCTCTCCGTTCCTTTAAATGTGTCTTTTCTCTACTTTCTCCTGTCGCCTCTCTCTACCTTTCAAATCTTACCCTCTTTCTCTCTCATACCCCCAGTTCCCACATGTCCCACGGAGAAAGTCCCGTCGTTGTATCGATTTTGCATTTGCCTGCCTGGCTAACACCCGCGAAGCTTGATAGTCGCACGTGCGATTGCTACACACAGTACAACTAGAGGGGATGGTTTTCGTCGTTGTCGGGGAGAGTAACTGTTACGATCTCGGTGTTTCGCTGGTCTGTAAACTACTGCTTCTCGTCTCACGCGATTCACGCTTTAACACGCGACCATGACCAGATGGCCCCAAGCTGATTCCCTTCTTGGATGATCTCAACGATCCTAACAATCTTAACCGCCGAGAATTGTCGTAGAAACGATTTGTGATAATTTCGTGGCGATTCGTTCACATTGAGTCAAACGGAAAGGAAAAGGAAAGTCGAGATTGATCCTGGGAATGTAACGGTTGGTGGAACATCGAGGAAACAGAGTTGTCGGATATCTTAATTGCCGAAAGCTTCATGGCAGTTTATGGGGCGAAACGAGGGGTCGGGTGGAACCCTGGTGATATTGACTTTTACAAAGTTTTCGGCCGAACGATTTAATCCTTCCGAGCAGTTTACTCTCGAAGGGACGGAAAGTACTTTTTCCGAGGAGGTACGGTTAATATCGGACTTCTTTCATTGATGCGAGAACGAGTTCGATGGTTGGTATAGAAAATTCAATTTCTCCTGGCATCGATAGAACGACGAAATCTTCCAGTCGATCGTTCTCCACCGGTTGGTCCCCGATTTCATCGTCTTTCTTGAATCGATGTGCGGGGGAAAACGTGTAGGTACCGTTTATGGGGGAGGGGTCGAGTACCCCGTGCAGTGTGGTATCGCGCTAAATTCGTCGAAATCTACGCGCACTCGAGTCTCGTTCGTGGATGCATTATGTATGAAGGCTTGCATCGGAGATTCGGTGTAAGAAGCGTATAGATAGGATGCTGCAGATGTGCTTCGACGAATATTAACGCTATCATAACTCTGTTGACTCGGGACCTACCCTTCGGTTTTTCGGTTGACCGCTGATATACTCAATATTTTTGTGCTCGGTGCTTTGGTGATAAATTTTCTGGAGATACTGCTTTTCTGTAATATAACACGATGCTGCAAGAAGTACCGAGTTTTTTGCAGTTGTATTACAATATTTACCTAACAGAAGGGTATAAAATTGGACGAATAACAGAGGGCTGTTGGGAAAAAGAACGTAACGGCTTAGACTCGCAATTAGTATTTCCGACCTCAAGTAGTCCATTGTCTGTGGTAAATTTTTCCTAATTTATTTAATATATCGTATCCTTGGACTCTTGAAACTTACCTACAACAGTAGGTAATCAGCCAAAGAACCATAAAAAGAACCATAGAAAGAACCATTTAAGGGAGGGTTATTGTGGTTACAGAGTTAAAAACTCGGGCTCGCAATCAACGAGTGCCAGTTAAAATCCTCCCCTGTCACTTCTGACAGATATTTTCAAAGTTATCATTCAACTCTAAAACTATCTAGGAGGTTAAAATGACCAGTCCCCTATTCTTTCTCAAAGTTTCCGAAACTGATAAGGGAGCCATCCAAGCAATACTTCCTTTCTCTCTTATAAAACCTAACTTACTTAATTAATCATCTTTTTCACCTCTTCACTCACCTTCTTCCAAAGTACTTATTCAGTATATTTAAATATAATATTGTAGTTATAATGCCAGTAGTTTTAGTATTAATATATCCTCGGTGGTTTGAAACCTGTCTAAAACGGTGGGCTCTAGACGAAAGGACCACTTAAGGTGCCATTTCCCCAACTGCCTTCCTCTCTTTTATCTACCTCGTTCCATCAAGAAATACATTAACACTAGATTTACGTAGTGTGCCAATTTGGCTCACTAAAAATTTGATTAATACATATATAAAATATTTACATATTATTTTTTAAAAAGATATGTTGGTTTTTAGTTACCTAATAAAATATATGTAAATGTTGATTCCTCTCCCCTGCAAATCTCTTCATTTCGTATTATTTGACTCGTAAAATGCTTTAACAGTTAATCGCATCTCGGGGCTGCAAGCAGCACGTGATTTGTTTCTCCACTAAACTTTTTCTAATGTTTGTCTGTGTGAGACTCATTCTCTTGTTTTCGCTACTCCGCTATATTACCGTTCTACCTACCCACTTCTGTCATCATTTCAATTTGTACACCTCGCATGAACAGAGTATTTTCAGTGAAAATGTATATAAAAAACAGAGTTTCTATGTAAAAAAGGTTTTTTCAATGAATTTTTGACGGTCACAGCCGTCGATCATTTAATTCGGTGCTATAACAGAACGATTACAGGCGTCGACTATCCCATTGAACAGTATAATAATACGCCGCCGTCTCACGCCAAATTAATTTTGTGAGACAGGTTGTGTTATAATATATATTTATAAATATAATTGCTTTATTGTACACCGGAATGGTACTTGTTTATTTAACCCTTAACGGTCGTAAGTCACCTCTCACGTGACAACAATACTTTCCCGAGGAGGTTGTATGTCACGTGGGAGGTGACAGGTCGAACTCTGTCGAAATTCGCTGTCTGTAAAATTTTGTCAGTTAAACACCAGCAACGGAGCAAGTAACATCTCCATTAACATGTCAATGCCTTCTGTAGTCAATTTTTAACATATCGGGCCCAAAAAATGAACGAAGAAAATTTTATAAATTTCAATAGTGATAAAGTCGTGGAAGGCGAAAAACAACAGTATACTTTTGTGAAACGTGTAAGAAAAAACTATTCTTCCATGTTAGAAATTGTTTTCAAAAGATATCAAAGTTTAAAAACTTACAAAGAACTATTTGAAATGCTCCTTCAAAAAACAAATAACTTCTAAGAATAAATTATTCTTAGAATACTTAAACTTTTTTGCATATGTACCGATACCAACTGCAACCTAGTGGAGAATCATGTAGAAAAATCTAGCGACCGATAAGGGTTAATAACAGTCAAGAAGAAACAGAATGCTTAACGGAACACAACACGGACCCTTCATGAATTTGGACTGTCCGTCAACGTGTTAATAATAAATCTTTCATTTCAATTAGTTTGGAATTATTTTCTTTACAAAAAACTTCAATTTTCTTGTATGAATCAAATTGGCTCACTTCAGTAAAAATTGGTATATAATCAACGTCCGTAAAGGGTCTAGCCGAATAAGGGGGTCAAAAGTGCCCTTGAGCCGATTTTATTCGACGATGAGTCATTCGATAGGTGATGATGAAAAACCAACGCACACAAATTTTTAATCCGATACCTTCACTGGGAGGGTAGTTATAGGGTAAAATCGAAAAATCAGTTTTTGCCTCATTTTCCCCTATTAATGTGGTGCAAAAATTCCCAAAAAATTCTAACACATTCTAAACATGAATGTACACGTTAGGGATTTTTTTCTGATTTTTCCTTTGCAAGTTACATTCACGAAAAATGAAAACCCGAAAAAAAATTTTGTAAACATCGATTTCGTATTGAAATCTTCCGAGCACAACTTTTTCCTTTTTACAGTAGTTGCATAATGTTATCATTGTTATACCCTAATTTTTTCAGATTTTTTGAGTACGGTGCATCACGGTCGGAAAAAAAAAAAACGATTTCTGGGACACATTTTGGGCTGAAACTCGCCCATTATCTGCCATTCTTACATGATTTTAATACAGTATGTTCATATTGTGACCTTCAATGTTTCTGCATAGAAATATGTAGATGTTAAAGAACAATATCGGGATAATTAATCAAATTGCTGATTGTATGGTCTGTATAACTTAGAATTTTAACCGTTCTTTCAAAAGCATTAATGGCGCAGTAGCTATGGTGTCTGCCTGTGGAATCGCTGGACACTTTTTTGTCGCGGGTTCGAATCTCCATGTAGGACTTAAGTTTTTTTCTGTCATTTTTTTTTTTTATTAAAAACATAACAATATTCAGTAGTAGCTTTAAAATGTTTCACAAAATATTTTTATGCCTTTCAACAATATGAAACCTATAGAAAAATAATCGTAAAACATGCTTTTCTTACATTTAGACATGCAACGTTTTGCAATTATAAGTATTCTCAAACATTTTATATAGTTCATAGATATTGGTTTATTGCAATGTATGAAAGTATATTTTAAATATGAAAGAAATATAAAATTCAATGTACAGAATGTAAAAAAGTACTTGTAATTGTAAATCGTGACATGACTGGAAACAGTCGATGAAGAAAAAAGTATACTGTATACTTAATTATTTTTAGAAGTATCTGTGAAACATTTTAAAGCTACTACTAAATATTGTTATGTTTTTAATAAAAAAAAAAAAAAAATTACAGAAAAAAACTTAAGTTCCACATGGAGATTCGAACCCGCGACAAAAAAGTGTCCAGCGATTCCACAGGCAGATACGATAGCATCTGCGCCATTAATGCTTCTGAAAGAACGGTTAAAATTCTAGGTTATAAAGACCATACAATCAGCAATTTGTTTAATTATCCCGATATTGTTCTTTAACATCTACATATTTCTATACAGAAACATTGAAGGTCACAATATGAACATACTGTATTAAAATCATGCAAGAATGGTAGATAATGGGCGAGTTTCAGCTAAAAATGTGTCCCAGAAATCGGTTTTTGATTTTTCCGACCGTGATGCACCGTACTCAAAAAATCTGAAAAAATTAGGGTATAACAATGATAACATTATGTAACTACTGTAAAAAGGAAAAGTTGTGCTCGGAAGATTTCAATACGAAATCGATGTTTAACAAATTTTTTTTCGGGTTTTCATTTTTCGTGAATGTAACTTGCAAACGAAAAATCAGAAAAAAATTCCTAACGTGTACATTCATGTTTAGAATGTGTTAGAATTTTTTTGGAATTTTTGCACCACATTAATAGGGGAAAATGAGGCAAAAACTGATTTTTCGATTTTACCCTATAACTATCCTCCCAGTGAAGGTATCGGATTAAAAATTTTTGTGCATTGGTTTTTCATCATCACCTATCGCATGACCCGTCGTCGAATAAAATAGGCTCAAGGGCACTTTTGACCCCCTTATTCGGCTAGACCCTTTACCCGAGTCGAAATATTGAACCTATTTCCATGGTATTTACTCCTATTTGAACCTAATATGATACTTCTCAATACTAAAACTCCTAATTTATACCTGTAACTCCCCGAGTCGATATATTGAACCTCCTTTGAACCTTTTACTACCCAACATTTAGGAATTACAAGTACATAATAGGTCTAAATTCAATGTAAAATAAGATATCTTGGGTAGTAAAAGGTTCAAATGAGGTTCACTATTTCGACTCGGGTAGTGTTAAAAAACACGCTACTCAATTTCTTCAACCTCCCAAGATTGACTCATTCCCATGGAAGTCCTCTAGGAAAGAGATTCTTCACAAATTCCATGCATTCTTCGAAACCACTGTATCGGAATCGTCACGATGCTCGACGTCGCCGAGCATCGATGCCGAAAGTCTGCGGAATGATAAAAGCCTCGGCATATTCTCCTTTACGGAAACACTGGAATCCATGTTAATGCGATACCCACGTGCCGATGCATTATGTATTAGAACTCATCCTCGTCCAACCTCTGCACTGTATTACCTCGAGATGCACTTTGTACAGGTGGTGGGTACTTCGGTGTATGAAACGCGTCAGTGCCAATATCCGTTGTTCGTTGAGTTTGTGCTCCTTGTATGTGAAAAAGTATGGTCGAAAGTTTAGGAAGCATCTAGAAATTTTGAAGTAGATGAATAATACATTTCTGATTTCCATTTTGAAGCCGGAGTTCAATTAAATCGTCTAAGTATTATTGTTTGCTTAAATCCAATCGAATTAAGGGGGGAAGAAAAGAGGGATCCGAGGAGGATCTATGGAGAGAAGAGGGAAAATTACAGTCTCAAAAGCTGCCATTAAGTCCGAGATGTATTTAAGGTAGCGAATTTTTCTTACGTTTCCAGCGTCTTCGGCGGAAAAAGTGGCAGGAGACCGCCGGAAGAAGCTCCGTCTCTCTTCGTCTTCAGGTACTCCGAACACTGGAGCTCATTTCACGAGAATGAATAAAAGTAATTTGCTAAAGAGCCTCCTCCTCGTTTTCCTCTTTCTCCTTCTACCTTCTTTCCTTCCTCCTTCTTCCTCTTATCCGCCCGCAATCCTCGAAGCCGAAATCTCTTTTCTGCCGAGAAACACCGTTTCTCTATACGCGAGCGTATCTACCACGCTTATCTTCGTATCTTCTCCCCGAAACGAAGGGTGTCTCTCGTGGATCTTTCGCAAAGCCTCGTCGGCAATCCGGCGAGCATGGGATAACCTCTCCTTTTGGAAATGACTCCTTCGTCCGCGGTCTCTGGTCCTCGGTCGAGACCCTCCTCTTTCGCTCGCGATTTCTCGCGGAGAATTGAAATTCCTTCGTGGCTGTTCAGCCGAGAAATGGGAGAAGCGTCGGACTAAGACTTGCGGATGGATTTGGTGGAGAATTGGAAGCGATAATGGCGAGGATTCAAAGCGTTAACCCTTCGATGTCGATGTTGGTGACGTCGAAGTGTAATTTAATTTGCTGAAATTTGTAGAGCATGAAAACTGTTTTCTTTGATTATGCTATTTTGTTTGATTTCAATTGGTAGAACCATTTAACGAGGGAACATACTGGACCCCTACATGCCGATTTTGATGAAAATTGTATGGTAGATAGTTCTCGAAGAAATATTGGACACGTATTTTTTTATATATGCAATCGTCCACATTGAAGGGGTGATAATAGCCCTCAAGCTTTTGGGTTGAAAATTTTTTTTCAAAATATCCCCGCTATTAAAGGACGCAGGCAAGACAATTTTTTTCAAATGGTGCGCCTTGAAATTACGAATCTATCGATGTAAATAATAATTGCACAAAGTTATTTGTTCAAGCAATATAACAAAATTTCGAAATATTTTGTTAATTATTCGTTCTAAATGTTGTTCTAACCTTGTGTAAATTTATATGCGTAAAATATAGACAAAATTAGTGAATACGTGTTTTTGGAATTTTTTTGTTTTCTAATATTTAACGATAACTATGTAACGTTTAATTTCCGCCCGTAATCATAAGCTTACAAGTATAGGGGTATTCCACATCATCAAGGCTTCGATATATCAACTAATAATTGAATAAATGAAATTTGTGGGAGATATTTTTTTCTCTATAATAACGCTCTGTTTATAGCTTTAACAGATAGAAATATTTCGTTAAACAATTAGACTTACATGGAGAACGTAAGACCATCGGGTCCCCTATCTTGTTGAAACTTTACATATTTGTATAATAAATCTTCCGGATTACAAATATACCACATTATTAGGGTTGACTGTTAATAGTTTTTATGGTATTTACAATTAAATTTTCGTAGCCGAACTTAATCAAAACTGTACTTGAAATTTCGCTTCCATTTTCAATCAACGAAATACAGTAAATATATAAATTTTAAATTCTCGATTCTTCATTTAGTTTTGAAGGTGTACATCGAAAAAAAAGAAATTAGATCTATCTACAGCAGGGATACGAATCCTAATTTTTTCTGTACAAATCTAAAATGTTGCCACTACGCCACAGCATCTCTTGAGGTGCCATTTAAGTATGGCAATGAAATTTTAATTACAAACAACCTTAAAAATGATTGAGTAATGGAGAATATTCATAATCACAACAATTTACTCTTTAGGTATGTCAAGTTTCAACAAAATCGGCGTCCCGAAGGACTTGTGTTCCCCTTGTTAATAATTTAGAGGTATTTCAAACCATCGAGGCTACAGTGTATTAAATAATAGTTGAAGAAAAATCTCTCAAAGGTGACGTGATTTGTGCTCGGTCCTATTAACCCTTTGACTGCTATGGGCGCATATATGCGTCCTGCGAAAGCCATCGATGGCGACTATGGACGGAAATATGCGTCCTGCGAAAGCTATCGATGGAGACTATGGACGCAAATATGTGCTCTACGAAAGCTATTGGTATGATCTGTGGACGCAAATATGCGCCCGGCGAAAGCTTTGACTGTTTACTATGGTCTCATATGTATGTTCAGCAATTGTTTCTATGGTATATTCGTATTATGCGCAAAAGCATTCAGTCCCCAGTGATCACATTTGCAGGCCGCATGTCGTTCACGCGAAATGCTTCAACTTAGAACAGTCCACAATGAAAGGGTTAATTGACACTCTAAGTTTTTCACTCCGTGCGTACCATAGTCCTCTTTTCTATTGTATCATTTAACTCTTTGGTGCACGGGAATTCAAAAAATAAAATGACCAATGTTGCACAGATATTTTTTAAAAAACTTAATTGAATAAAGTTGGTTTATATTCATTCACAAAGTTATATAATAATATGAATTTTCGAGGTGGGACAAAAAATGTCCCACTATGCATCTTCACGTATCAAAGAGGTGGGACACTTTTCATCGCGCTTCAAAGAGTTAACATAGAACATCCCAAATTCCTGTTCGCTCAACATCTAAACTTCGCCGTCAAAGATTAAACACGAATAACCGAGCTTCGTACTCCCTTCTCACGTCCACAAGTTTGCTTTTACGCAAAGTGTATTTATTCATTTCCCGCGTCAATAAATCACGCGAACTCGCTCGTGCGGTCAGCACGACGAAACGGATCGACGCGATTATATCGGTCGATTTGATTTATACGACCGACCGCGAGCAACAGAAACGCTCTGTTAATCGACATCGGAGAATACTCTCCATGGATGGAAAGCAAACTGCGAGGACAATATTCCCGCCATTAATACGAGCATAATGATACCCCGTTTGGCGTTCAAATTCGCACCCGAAATCGCGCATCGTAGCGACACATCGTGGCATGAGAACCCGGCCAAAACGAAAACGTACATTCTCATAAGAGGATTAGTCAAATTGACTCGACGCGGGTTATTTCGCATGGAAATTACTCGAAATACTCGGCAAACGATGGAAAAATATTTTACGGTACTTTGGGAAATTGTATCGCACGAACGTTAAATTAATTCGGAAGCGTTTGTCTCGGCGAGTTTAGCGGAATTCCGTCGCTCAATAGCAGCGGACGGTCTCTCGTGTAATCTGATAACTGAAAACCGCGTCAATTTTTGAGATCGAAATGGACAATAGTGGCTTTTTTGAGCGCGGTTTCCCATGTTTCAATTATGCACACATTTCCCACAATTTGGTTCGACCATCCGTGTTGATTATTGTAATTTCTTTGTATTTTTTACATTGTTTTTTTTTCTTTCAACGTTTTCCGGTTTAGCGAGACAAAATTGGAGGGGAAAGTTGATAAGAATGACGAATTGGTGACAAATTAGAGGGTAATTTTTATTTCAGAAACTGTATTCTCATTGTGCCGTTATTTTGAACTCTTAATGATCCTTGAGGGATGAAAGGTAACGTGGGTCACAGAAGGCCGATTGTCTGGCGTTGAGCTCTTTAATGTCGACGTCAAATACCAAAGTCGTTTTGTTTGAATCTTACTGAACTTTTTCCCGTTGTCCAACATCAAATAGGGGTCGGAGGGCTCAACAGCCTGGGGGTACAGAATCTTTAAAGATAAAATTATGGAGCCTGCGATAAAACGTTCGTTTCATCCCTCTGCTTAATCGGCCTAGGTACTATAGATTTCGGAGTTATCGAGTTAGAATTATTATATAACGTACGATAGCCTCGGTTGTTCACCTACTTCGAATTATAAGAAGCCTAAAGAATATAAAAAGATAAAAGAAAAAAAGACTGACTTACACTATCCTCATACTTCCTGCGGTATCCACAAATTGATGTTCAAACAGTTTTATCTTTCATAAAACAAAGAAAGACAGTTTTGTATGTAACCGTAAAAAGTAAATTGCAATGTTTATAGAATATCGGCATCCGCTCCACAGACACGTACCATCCAAAATTTGGAACCCGTAATAATAACCCGAGTCGAAATATTGAACCTATTTTCATGGTATTTACTCCTATTTGAACCTAATATGATACTTTTCAATACTAAAACTCCTATTTAAACCTGTAAATCCCCGATTCGAAATATTGAACCTCATTTGAACCTTTTACTACCCAACATTTAGATATATAAGATATCTTAAATAAGGTATCTTATTTTACATTGAATTTAGATCTATTTTTCTACTTTTAATTTCTAAATGTTGGGTAGTAAAAGGTTCAAATGAGGTTCAATATTTCGAATCGGGAAGAATGGCCGTAAAAGCCTTGTAATTTAACCTGCATACCCGCGTAAAAAGAGCTCAATTCACCAAAATTATCCTCAAAATCTCAAGAATCGATGCAATCGATGAAACAAGTTAGAGGAAATCCATGATTGCATGTTGCATTGAAATTATTCGATGAACAGACGTCAATTCTATTACGCAGGAGGGAAGTTTCGTCGATGGAAAATCGATGACAAGGCTCGTTAGAGGAGCGGCTTTGATCGAGCCGCGCGTCGGCATCGAGTTATCCCGATGTCGTGGCAAACAAAGCTGCGGTAAATCGAGGCCGATACTGGCTAATTAAATCGAACCGCGTACTCGCGCTCCGTAACACCGTGCCGCCGAGACCACCGCGCGATTACCGCCGAGAGCATCACTAATGCAATCTGCCCGAATGACACGGCTATTAATGCGAGCACCGCTAATCCGTAAGTCGATGAAAACGACAGTGATTCGCCTTTGGCGATGGATCGATCGTCCTGGACAATGAATTGTAGAATTTTTTCTGATTGTCAATTCCTCTATTTGGTAATTGGAGTACCGACTTTGAGTCCAGCCACGTGAATATTAACATAATATTCGAAAACACCAAGAAAACAACAATGATTTGTTTCTGCCAAAGGACCGATCGTCCTGGAAAATGAATAATTTGATTTTTTTAACAGTTATAACTGTAGTTCTCCGATTTAGTAATTGAAATACCGATTTCGTGTTCAGACACGTGAAGATTAATATTCCAAAACACCAAGAAAACGACAACGATTTACCTCTCCCAAAGGATCGATTGTTTTGAAAAATTAATGATGGGACTATTCTAATTGTCAATTTTGCGATTTGGTAATTGGAGTACTGACGTAGAATTCTGGTACATGAAGATCAACATAATTTACCAGAGCACCATGAAAGTAACAATGATTTGATATGAATTGTGGGATTTTTCTAATCGTCAGTTCTCCAATTTGGTAATTGGAGTACCAGCTTGGAATCCAGGTACGTGAAAATCAACATAATTTCACCAAAATACCATGAAAGTGACAGTGATTTGCCTTTGCTGAAAGATCAACCGCCCTGGGATATGAATTATGGGACTTTTTTCACTGTCAGTTCTCCGATTTGGTAATTGAAATACTACCTTTAAGCCTAGGCACGTAAAGATCAACATAATTCACCCAAGCACGATGTAATTAAAAAAAAATCCTCAGTTATCCAAAAGCTCTCCCGCAAAAACATTGCATGGCCCCTGCAACATTAACTTTCGTACAGTACAACTTAATCCTCTCGCAACGAGGATACATAAATGCAGCAGGACTACATTAAGTGTCCGAAAGAGTTGGCTACTTCCACAATCCTCTGCAAAACTGCAGTTGAGTACTCTTCCTCCCCGAAATTACAAATACAATTACTATAAACTGACTCGACTGAAACGACAGGTCGGTGAATTAACGCAATCAGAGCAATTAACGCGGCCAGATATTTCTGTAGGATTTAAAATCAACCTCCGTTGGCACGTCTGCCATGAACGGAAACGAGCAAACTACCCAGAAGCCTGTTACACCCTCGCAGAAGTAAAGCTCTAGCGAGAAACTTGCTACGTTTAAATGCCGCCAAATGAAATCTCTTGGGCGTTATTTGTACAACAATTAAACGTATTACCAAGTTTCAGCCTCGGGTTAAACGGGGAAGGATGGCAGAGGCATCGTACCGTAACGCAGTCCCTGTTTCACGGGGTTGAAGCGATGGGGGGCTTGGGTACATACGAACCAAAACCTGTTTCCAAACGACAGAATCGCCGGGGGCGTCAGAAACGCTGAAGTTCGCGCTCGAAAACTATCCGTCGTAAATGTCGAAGGGCAAAAAAGGTGCCAAATCGCCCGAGGAATTTACGCGATCACTCCTTTTATCGGGCTAGTGGAGCAAGTTTATTCGATTAGCCGGTTCTTCTTTTTTGGATTTGTACTGTCTACATAGTGTTGGAGATGAGTGAAAACGGAGCTGTGCACTTTATGAGAATTACTTCACAAGCTGTTCGAAGGCTTTGATAAAATATGAAAGCAAATAATATATATATACATATATCACTAGATTTACGGAGCCAATTTGGCTCAATCAAGATTTGATTACTACATATATAATATATTGGTTGGTTAGTTTTTAACCATAAATTTTTCATTTCGATTGATTTGGAACTATTTCCTTTGCAAACAATTTCAATTTTCTTGTATGATTCAAATTGGCTCACTTCAGAAAAATAGGTATATCAATATCCGTAAATCTAGTGTTATATATATGATGGGGATTTTTTTTAGAGGTATAGAACTTTAAAATTAAATAAAACACGTAAAAACCATAGTTATGGTCATGGTTTTGGTTTTATTCAAAGCAGTAACACAATATTATGTCATTTGTGTTAAAAAATGATTTCGGGCTTATGAGCTCCGCAGTTGAGTTTAATGAAGCGCAATCTTTAAATCCAATTTTCAACCATGCGAAATGATGCGCCCATTGAACATTTCCTTCAATAAATTGTTTGTTTCATTCGATGTGTGGCATGTTGCCCCGTCTTGTTGAAATCAGAGCTCTTCCATATTGATACCATGCCTTCCGGTGGCTCCACAGTGGTGCCATGAGAAAACTATCGGTTAAGCGTCGCTGGCACCACGTTGGAGCCATGCGAAAACAGTCGGGCAAACGTCTGTGACACCTAAGCTACGTTGTCGCGCCTAACCGAGCCACAATTAGTGAAGTTAAGTATAAAATAGAACATTTGATCAAAAATAAATGTAGTATGTTAAAACAAATAGAAAGGTATCTTTTCTAATAAAGGGCCCAAACGGATAGTGCTTTAAGAACGAGCGTGGCGCTTTAACGTGTTAACAAGTTTTTGTTTTTATAAACGCAAGCAGAAGAAGCGGAACCGGCGACAAATGAAATGATGTGAATCTGTCCTACCGGCGTCAAACGAAGGAATCTCGATTATATGCGCGGACGTCATAGTGTTAATACCATGAAATTGAGGGGAAGAAGTTGGTAATCATTCACCTATAACGCTCTCCATTAACCGTAACGTTTTGGCCGGTATTGTCTTTGAAAAAATATGGGCTAATGATTCCACCAGTTCATAGGTCAATATGTACCGTCTTTTTCGTTCCCCAATTGCATGGCATTAATGTGAAAGAACTTTGATTTCAACAAGACAGTGCAAAATGCCACACAACGCGCGACAGAATCAATTTACAGAAGGAGACTTTCGACGAGCGCATAATTACGCAAAGTGGGCCAGTGCAGTGGTCTCCATGATCGTGTGATATCACACATCTGGATTATTTTCTATGGGGATATGTAAAGTCGCTAGTGTATGCTGATGAACCACAAACTTTGGACCACTTGGAAGCCAACATTCGCCGTGTTATCGGCGATACACCCCCTCCACTGCTCGAAACAGTAGTCGAAAATTTGACTTCGAGATTTGGCTTCATTGGGCTCAACCACGTCGCGCATTTCCCAGAAATAATTTTTTAACACAAATGGCATACTATTACGATTTGAATAA
The DNA here is from genome assembly GCA_910591515.1 of Cerceris rybyensis. Classification (NCBI taxonomy): domain Eukaryota; kingdom Metazoa; phylum Arthropoda; class Insecta; order Hymenoptera; family Crabronidae; genus Cerceris; species Cerceris rybyensis. Next base: position 16,061,968 of record OU342795.1, read on the forward strand.
AAGGACAACCATGACTATAATTTTTATGTGTTTTATTTTATGTTAAAGTTTTACATCGCTTAAAAAACACCCTTTATATAGCAAAAAATGTTATTTCACAATTAGAGTGGCATTTATAGTGATTCTAAAATAATCTCGAAGTGATTCAAATGATGATTTCAAATATTGAATGTTCTTGAAAACTTGGCATCTTGACAAGGGATGTTAAAATTGTCTCGTTCTGACCTTGCGGCACTTTCCAAGTAACTTTGAAGATATCAATGGAATTATACGACCATCCACCGTTGGTTTTTGATAACTAACTTCATACACTCGGCGATTTCGATTTTGATCGCGAAGATTAGACGATTGTCGAGTACCCACGATACCATCCGTCGTTAAATCGCAACCATCCGCTCGAACGAAGTTGTCTTTAAAGGCTTTCAAACGTAAGGGCGAGAAGATGCCGGCGAGTGCGATTTACCACCGAGGAAAATTAGTTTGGAACTGTTTCCGATTCAATCCCCACCAATGGAACCCCCATGGATATCGACACCACGGCTTAATTTGAGATTCTTCGAACCATGTCTCGATGAATTTCGTGAACTTATGTTATTCCACGAACAAACCCACTTTTTTGGAATATCTATGGCAAGTTTTCCCATAGTTTTAATCAAAACTTCTACCCCTTCGATGAGATAAGCAATTACACTGTTTAACACGATTTTCTTGCGTCAATATCCACTGGCTGATCGTCGTAGAGCTGCTGATTCTAAACACGAATCCACCGGCAGAATTGCTCGATCATCCTCGATTAAAAAAAAAACAAATGAATTTTAGTAATAACACCCAGTTTTGGTAAAAGATGAGGTATTACGCAAAACCTATAAAGGCTAGGAAGTTGAAATTGGTCTTCAAAGATAGAGGAAAACGTGCTGAATATTTTAGAGTATGTAATTATTAATATTGGTTGTTTCAAATAGTTGTAAATAACGGTCAAAGTTTAAAAAAGTGCCAATGCGCGAACTTGCTACGTTATATTTTTGAACCTTTACGAAAAGTTATTTATCTGGCACTGTACTATGCAGGATCGCATTCTGGGGATCACCCAGTGGATATTGGTAAAAGTTAAAAAAAGTTCGACTTTGTTGAACAGTGTTTTTATAGGCAGGTTCTTAGAATTTATTGCAAAGGTCGCACCAACAAATATTAACAAATAATTCCAATCTCGTACATCCATCCAACCTTCCATAGAAATGAGACGAAGTAGGTGCGATCTTCAGCGACCGTCCTCCATACCCCATAAATATTTCAATTCCATCGAGAGCCCGCACGGTTCTCATATTCCTAAGGAGCTTATAAATATGAAAGACGAATATCTCGAATCCTCGTGTCGTTACATTTACAAATTACACCACAGAAAAGCAATTCCTCCATGACAATTTTCCCGTCTGTTCTCGTCGTAAAGTTGAAACTCTCGCGATTGAAACTGAACGGTGTACCAATGCCTGTGATTTATCGCCCTGGAAGCAGATCTGTTGGAGAAACGATCGGAATTCCGAGGTGAAAATCCGATACTCCGTTATCCGAGGAAATAGCGCCGTTTAATTCGCAACTGACGAGAACTATGCGAAACTGCGGCGCCGATGATGGATCGGCAAAGCACAGTGGTAACTGGTGAAACCACCTGGCAGGGTTGGCAGGATTTGAGCTAATACTGACAATGAGTATTGTTTGCCGCGATAAAATCGGCAATCGAATCGCACTTGCATTTAAGAAATTCTTTAAGAGATTGTTCCTTTTTCCTTTATACGTTTCGACTTTATGGTCATTTCGCTTGGGATGTACTGTCTTATGTGGTATTCGAACTACCGAAGTTATGGTATGTAAAATGAGCCGTTTTCTTTGAAAGTGCTGCAAATCCATTTTTGTCAAAGATGTAATATTTAGTTCAAAAATTATACTACATAATATCCATGTTATATGTGTGGCAACACTGTTAATGGCAAAGATTTTTCATTAAATGATATTTTGGTACTTCTCCCGTTTATAGTATAGTATAAAACTTACAATTAGTAGGATCTTTTGTTTGTTTATTTAACTGGAAGTAAATAAGCGCGATTACTCCTTTTACTAATTGTTAATTTCATAATAAGTGTGAATTTTATATTACATAATATTCAAAGTGGATAATATACCTTTAGAATGGTATAGTGATTCACGGAGGTATTTATAAAACAAACCCTTCTCTTTATTTTAACAATACACAGTAATTTACAACACTTTTACACAATAGTACCTACAGTAACTGAGTTACAGAGATACACTTTCATTTCCAGTCTTTGAGTAAACCGAACACTGAAGAGAAAATATCGAAGCGTGTGATTTGTTGTACGACAGGAAAATAACTTTTGTTATAACAAAACAAAAAAACTGTCTCATCAAAAACAAACCATTGTTTTGATAAATTTCCGTCTACATTTTAATAATTTTGATATTTGATTATTATTACTTTATAGAAATCATCTCAATGAATAGAATAGAAATTTATTATATATACCAATATTTTTGAAACCATTCAAATCAATCTTTAAATATTTCCATAGAATAGAAAATGGAGTTACACTATGTTCAAAGAAACTGACTTAACATAAGAACTACGAAACCAGTCAAAATAACTGGTACACAATTGTTCCCAAAAATTATCCAAGTTCATAGAAGACCCATGGAATAAAAATTCTACATCCATCAGAAAATACATAAATCACCGAAATGATCATACTTTCCGCCACTCGATTCCTCCTATTTCAAAGTACTTATTTAATGTATTGAAATATGATAGATTTAACCCCGCGGCGGTAGTTCTAGTGTTAAATGATAATGTAAGAGGAATTTTCCATAAGTGACAACGGAGACTTGAATTCAAGCCAATTTATTGTGATTTCGACCAGTTAGGCAGTGTTTTAGGTAACACCGAACCATCGAAGCTATGACATTAAATAACAATTTGAAAAAAATGAGTCAAAGATAACAAGGCAGGAGTTGAAGTCAGTTTTTCATTTGAAGTCCTTACCCCCCCCATAGATCCTCGTCAGATAGTTTTCGCAAATTATGCTTGATACTTGCACATATTCACATTCATAATGTAATTGTAACGTTTTTTTTTTGCGTAAAGGCTATATATTGAACGGAGAATGTCATCGCTTTGTAGAAGCATTGCTTTAATGGTTTCGCCTTGCAAAGTGCACCGGTCAAATTTTATTTCTATTCACGGATTGCTTTTGTCGAGAGAACGAAAACACTCGGATTTTCATGGAAAAACTGCGTCATGGCTGAGAACGAAGGAAAACGATTCCTTTGGACGAAAACAGTCGGGTTTTCTGAGGAACGGACGACTTCTGGGGTGGAAAGATTGAGTATCTTTCAAAGGAATATTCTTGTTTGTACGTTGCATCGACAACTCAGCTACGAAAGAAACATTTCGTTCTGATTTTTGGGGATCGATGTGACCTGCCTTCTTTTTCGCGGTGCTCGATGACCCGTTTGCTGTGCATTCTATCGGGAATGTTTGCTTTGCGATATTGGGTTACGCTTTTTGAGTATTATCGATGAATTCGTTTGTGTTTCTGAATTTATGCAGTTTTGTTTTCCATGGCGCTTGATAAAGCATTCTCTGCGCGTATCGTTAAAAATGTTTATTTTGTAACATCATACTATTTGTTCAAACATTATCCATAATTTCATTCCCATTTCTGAATTTATTTCTAATTGTAAGTGGATTATATAGCCAATCAACTCTTCGATATCGATATCCGATACTGTTCGCGCAAATGTATTTGAGCACATTGTATTTGTGTATATTGTATACGCATTTATTTATTTGTGTATATAAAAAGACTTGTTTTAGTAACAATATCTGTAGGTTTGGATACATCTGTCCGTGGCAGAGACCAGTAGCTATTTAAGGGAGCTAGCTGCTGTTTACCAAAAATGAAGGAATCTCGAAATAAAAGAATAAAAGATAGCGGTAGATGGAAAAAATAACAACACGAGGACCATTCATTTTAGAGAAAAATGTTATATACAAAAGTTTCATAATACCGAGAAGAGAATACTCCATTATAAAATAATATTATATAATAATATTGTGTATTAATATTGTGGCATAATATTAAATGTCAATGCCCTTAGAGTGACTTCTCCCCTTAAATGCGTGACCTAGAAAGAAGTGGGGAAGATCATCTTAAAAGATTACGTCTCAGGATGCGTAAGAGACAGTTGAGTTTTAAAGAAACTGTGAGACGCAGAACTTTTTTTTAGACACCCTTAGATACATTAAATTATTAGTTATTTAGTATTTCGTTTTGTATTATATATATTTCATATACTCAATATATATCCTATTTATTTATGTTATATCCTTCGTGTGTTTTGTGTATTCCTTATTCCTGACTTTTAGTTTCTTCTTTTTTTTATTTTATCCACGCCTACACCTTAACCAACTAAAATCTTCCTTAGTGTTCTTTCACCGAATCCTACTACAATATAATAATATTTAAGAGATTTTCATTCTACAGCAGAAATGAAGAAACTTTTGTATAAGTCATTTTCTTGTTGGACTTTATGTTGAAAAGATATTATCAAAAAGACTCTATTAAAGCCTTTTTCGACAAGCGGAGTGTCTTGCAAACTTTTAGCAAGAATATCAAAAAAGTGCACAGGTAGACGGAGAAAATATTTACAATAATTACTTGTATATAGTCTAAGCCTTAGATTCTCTCTCTGTGTATTCCTTAGACTCTAAGGAATACCTACATCTGAGAAGTTTCAACCCTTAGTTATGCAACTTTTAAGTGAACCGTGTGCGACATTGAGAATCGACAGTCGGACTGTCTAGCCGATTTTCGATAGGTATAATAAAGAAGAGTACAGGTAGACGCAGGAAATCTTTGCGATAATTATTTCTATGTAGTCTCAGAGATATACCTGGGAATTTTCAACTCGGTACCTTTCGGTATTTCTTAATTGTTCAACGCATTGGCAAGTACTCGAACAGTAATCGTTAATATCTATAACAGACTTCGAATGAAAATTGGATACAAAATGAAACAAAATTCCAATTAATCTTTTGGCTGTATCAAAACGAAGCAACCCATATTCTTTGCAGCCTAACATCTCATTGTCAGAGTGATGAAAGTTCACCAAGTACGATTCACCAACGCGTTGAAAGACGGTTCGTTAATAGGTTCTCCCTGATAGACGATGTCCTCGCCTTTCCTGCCGAACCTTATCGCTCGGAAAAGCACGACAAGAAATTCAATACCCTCTCGATACACTTTCCAGTTACAGCACGACTTTTTCCCGTATTTCTCTATCCTGACCATTCGAAAAGCTCCGTTCGAGGCGAAGAAGTCGATGCATTACCCGTGGACGTCACCCTGAAAAAGTCACCTCTCCAAGAGAGTTCCACGAAAGAAAACTAATTCGCCTGTAAGAAAACTAATTTCTATGGAATGTTAACTTCCACGATCATTTATCTCGTCGTAGATGTCTGATGGTAATTCTAGTAGTCGTGCAATTCCCGCTGTCCTTAATAATCACGCGAGTAGGTACCTCCATTAATCAACATCCGCGGAGCCATACATCAGACGTGATTCTTTATCGGATCTGATGTGATTTCGGCGAATCGAGACTCTTCATGGATTCTTTCCGTGACGGGAAATGTGAAATCGTTTCGGGTAACCATTGTTGAAGCGATTAATTGAGGAACGTTAGGGGAAAATGGTGGATATCGAGGAGTCGGTTGCAGAGATCGTATTAAGTGCACGAATCTATTTGACGTGGTCTAATGGAGAGAAAAATGAGGAAAATGGAAGTATAATAGATTGCAGTAGGGATACTTTGGGGATGATGTTAAACTTGTTATGATATTTTCTATATATACTTTGGGATTTCAATATCTTTTCAGGGGACGTTCTGCTTAAAGAGGATGTCAAATCATTTATGATGTATCATTCCTGATTATTGATACAGTTAAGATCCTTATATTATATTGCGGGAATTTTATAAATCTCGCAAAGATCTTTTCAGATCATTCTAGAAAATTCGGAGTCAAACAGACGACAGACGAATGATAGACGTAAACGGCACGAAGACGAGAAGACATCTCAGAGAGTTTACAAACGCCACAGTAGATGGACGTTCAGAGAGAAGGAAGAATTGTAGACGAATAGACGGTTAGACGATTAGATTGATTAGACGAATAGATGTATATACGAACTGACAAATAGGCATGACTAGACGATAGAGTAGGGGAAAGTCCTCCAGTACCGCACCTTAAGGTTTATCAGCAAAAAAATCGAAATACCTAAGGTTACGTGTTCAATACCTTCTGATACATGTAAAAGAATTATTGTGCAATTAAAAAAAGTAACAAACGACCAATACGTTTAGATATTAGCAGCTTTATTACAACAATTGTAAGACTAGGGAAAATCAGACTACAAAAATTTGGCCTCCAGTACCGGCCACTAAGTATGTAACCATTTATACAATACAATAATCGCAAATGTAATGATCAGATATCTCCGACATGTTTGCACAAGCCTCATTGGCCCAAACCTTGCAGTTTCCACACTGTATCCAATCTTCTTCATGAGATTCAGCACACAAAGGGAAAACTGACTCTTCTTCAATCGGTGTGCGAGGAGGAGGTAGGTTTTCGTTTTTATTTTTATTGGTTTTCTTACTGACATCTCTTGCTGACAGCAAGCTTTTACCTTTTTTAGTCACATCTTTTCCTGAAACCTTACTTTTCTTGTTAACATCTTTTAAAAACGAACTTAAGGAATGCCCGGTACTGCAGAATAACGTAATGGCCGGTAGTGGAGGAACCAAACAAAAAAAATATGTTCGATTTCAGACAAAAACGAACGTACAAATGTTGATTTAATATCCATTTTTTTATAGTCATATAAGCATACTATACTTACCAGAAGTTATTTGTTTTATATTGGATCTCCGAACTTCAAAATCACCGACAGAATTTTAATTATGTAGCGCACGTTCTTCGCGCACAACATAAATCTTCGATTTGCCAGTAAACCGATCACGATAGGTCGACGCCGAGCGGGGAATATACTTGTATGAGTGTATCGCACTAATGGTGGTAAAAATCGAAACTTCATCTATTATAGTATTATAGAATTTACAACTGGCCGGTACTGGATGCCGGCCGGTACTGGGGTACTCTCCCCTATATATACAAGGTGCTCGGCAACTGGTAGTACAAGCGAAAAGAGGGTGGTTTTACATGAAAAAATGTGTCGAAAATATAGGATAAATATTTTTCATGTGAGGCTTTGTTTTCGAGAAAATCGACTTTGAATTTTCGCCGGTTAACCGTGCACTTGATCATATTTCTTTATGACAGATCTGACTGTAGATCACTGTCTCGGTGGTTATTATCACAGTTTAAGCCTGGATTTTGTTCACACGAATAAGTTATTGTTGGTAGACCTCGGCAGTGACAGTCTAACTAGGTTGAAGCAGCTCATAGTGGGTACTGCACTTTTGATCCCATCAAATTCATTACAAAACCTTTTTTGCATGGATGAAGGACCTCATGGAGGAAATTTTCCTTTCGAAACTATTGAAATCCTTTCTTACAAGTGCTGTATGATATAGCGTTTTCACCCAAAACCGAACAAATCATTCCTCTGTCGCGTTTTTTTTTTTTTAATGAAACGCGAAAACAAGGCGGAGCCTAAAATGTTACTTCTCGAACGACATCGCTTCTATAAATGATTTTTCACGTTATGTCTGCCGTAGGGTCTTGCGTTATATCATATTTTAAAGCTAACAAATGGCGCTTTAAAATGATTATTCAAATTTGGAAATATTCTGAGACAACCACCTTTCTTGTTTATTTAAAAATCTGAAAATTTATATTTATTTCAACCGAAAGGCGTCACCCGGCGCGGCCTGGGTCAATTGCTGCCGGGGCTCTAACGTAATTTTGGGCAAACTATTGGAAATTTATATGAAATCATATTTGTTGGGCGCCAGTTGGTTCTATTAACCAACACAAGTTTTATTTAACGAAATAAGGCTAGTTGAGCCAGCGGTAGGTGAGGCCCTCTCAGGGGAGGGTAGGTCGGACGACCCGAAAGGTAAAGTACAAGAAATGGAATGCCAAATATAAAGACAAAATTATTTACTTCAGATAAATAGTTCTCACTTACTTGACAATTGTTGTTGCTTAACACTAGTTATTGACAAATGTATTCAAGCCGTAGCCGTAACAATTTCTTATTGCGAAATATATCCTTTATAATATCTTTCTATAGCTTATGAGACCGGAGATTACTCTTGAACCTTATTCGACGGTCCCCCGGGACAGAGTGTCGCATGCTCGATCGGCGATCGAACCCGAAAGATGTTCGCCCTCTGCTGGCCCTTTGTCTATTACAATTAACGGCGCCATTTCCTTACGAGGGAATTTCGAACGCGAGTCGGTAATATTCTCGCTTATCTGGAGTCGGATCCCCGATGACGTTGACTAGGTTGACAATTTTACTTTCCTGTCACATTCTCCCCCCTCAAACCTCAACGTCGGAGAGGGATGATCTCAGCGAAGCTGCGAAACGGTCTCTCTACAATAAGAGCTAGTTAACAATCTTATAAATTTTGAAATAGGCTTTAGCAAGTTGAGAACTAGAGTCTTACCTGAAGTATTCCACGACATAATTTGAAAAATCTCGTCTTCATAATTTCCTCACTCCATTTCCTGTGGAAGGAAGGGATTATCGGAAACACACGCAGTCACGACATGTTACTATGAGACATTTGTTAAGGAGTAGTAGGTAGGCAAGGACAAACACAATAAAGAAAGTCTCTAATGATTAACAGATTATCCTCGCACGCTGACATTGTCCAGTTGAGGAGTCGTTGATAGTTGAACGGGATCCCTGCTGGGTCTTGTCGAAAGTTTTCTTAAATTTTGTTGGGACCACGACCTTGATCTTCTCGTCTCCGCTCAGCTCTGGGCGCTCCTTCATTATTTGGTTGAAGGTTGGTTCCCGCGGTAGTGACGCTGGTTCGACTACTGACGGTGCGACTTGTGCAGACGGGTTGTCCGTCGATCGGGGTGTCTTCTTGTACTGTCTGCCCGTTTTCGTAGCAGGTTCTCCTGGTGGAGGTCTGCTTCTGTGATGACAGTTGTCTAAGTCTGTAGCCTGGAAGGCAGTTTGTTGCGTATCTTTTGCAACAAAGTGCGGGCTTCCTCGGGTGCTCCTGCCTTGATGGTTGTCACTGGCCAACGCTTGCTGAACTTTGGTATGGCTCCCTGCCCTGTGGGAGCGGGTTTGTCCTTTGTGACGGTTAATTGTTCATCGAATAACGACGCCAGGGTGATATCCTCATCGTCCGATGTGGCACCGGAAGAGCTGTCGCTGCCTATCGGAGCTTGCAGGTTTATGGGCTCCTTTGTCAAGTCGGCGAGTTGTCGAATCGCCTGCTTCTTCTTCTCGACGTCTTCTGTTCTTGCCAAATTAGGGGTTGATGCGTCCATTTTGACAATACAGTTTATGTTTAACGCGGGGATAAGACAAACATAAAGGTGACGAAAATGACATCTACAGAGGAGTGTTAGGGTTCCTAAGACTACGACGTGGAATCTTTAAGTCTGTTAGATAGTATTTACCAATGAGTTTGTTATTCTGGTCTACTAGCTCCACAGTCATAGGTCCTAATACCTTTCTTATTTTGACTGCTCCAAGATATTTGTGTGCCAGCTTAGCATTGTAACCCTCTGCTTTATTACTAAGTTTTTTTATTAGGATAATAGACTCCGTCCCTTTCTTTACCTTAATTTGTGTTACCCTGTCTTTATTGAACTTGGCGAGACGTTCGTCCGAATATTTCTTTAATTGCATTTCGATTTTATGCCGTAACTCATCGATGTTATTCATTCTCTCTACCTAATGGTTTACTGCGTCATTTGAAACACGCGATGCATTTTCTGAGCTACTGACATGTCGAAAAATTGCTTCTCGCCCGTGGTTTAGGAAGAATGGCGATATTCGCGTTCCTGCATGTGGTACCGTGTTATACGCAAACTGAAGTTTGGACAAATATTGATCCCACTCGCTCTGCTTGTCTTTGACGAATGCAGCTATCAATGGTTTTATTGTCTGGTTAACGCGCTCTACCGGATTTCCTTGTGGATGCGCTAACGGAGTGGTAATATGTTTTACTCCTCTCGCGGCTAAGAAATTGCTAACATCTCTGTTAAGATACTCTTTACCGTTGTCGGAGATAATCGATTGAGGTGTACCCCATCTATCGAAAATAGCGTCCAATGCTTTAACTACCGTTTTACCCTTCTTACCGCGAGTCGCGAACAATTCGATGCATTTTGTCGAAAGGTCTTGAATGACAATTATATGGGAGTTACCTTTCTTCGAACGAGTAGTCTACGAGTTTACTAGAAATTGTTGCGTGTAATTCATTATCCGTAAGATCTAACTCGTCCTCCGTTCCGTCCTCTATTTCCCATAGAAAGTTTGTAACGTTATTTTGAATTACTTGCGGGTTATCCCCTACATAGTGCAAAGTATGTACCACGGGGTTGCTAGACTTTCGGTCAAGATCTTTTATCTGGTCAATTTTTATTTCCGTATTTATATTATCCTTATTAATACGATTATTTCCCTCGGTCACGCCCTGTCGTCTAGTAACTGAAGGAGAAGCTACTGAGGGCCTTTCAGGTTTCCCTGAAATGCTGAACAATCTTTATTAGTGTGTCCCTTTTTCTTGCAAATAAAACACACTTCTTGTCTTTCCGCGGAGCACGAACGCGCTAGGTGTCCCCATTCACCGCAATTATAGCAAAATACTTTACTCCAATCTCGCGGTGTATTAGGCCATACTTTCTGTGAAGTATCGTTCGACTTGGACGAAACATTACTCCGCTTGATTTTTTCGTCTAAATTAGATAGGTTTTGTTCTAACCGTTGGTGTGTTAACGACTTGGAATTAGATGTGGTTCGTTTATTAGTTCTATTCGACCAGTGAATTTTCGGCTGAAAAGCTTCTAAGTTCGCGGCGGTATCGCAATCTTCGTCCGCGCTATTTTGAGAGATTTCGGAATCTTCTTCGCTTGAACTTTCCCCTTGTAGTTGTCGCATATCCACCCTTTCTTTCCTGGTCCGCGTTTCCCGATTGCTTTCGGTCGAACGATTATAGATGTAATATCTTTCATTTACATAATGTAGGAAATCTTCGTAATTAGTAATCGGCAAATTTAAAATTTCTAAAGTTAGCCGCGGATTGAATTTTACTAAGATCTGTTTTAATTGATCTTTAAACGATGGTGGACGTTTCATTTTTTCGAATATGAAGCGAGCTCTACAAGTGAACAACGCGAGGCTCTCGCCCCTTTCTACTTTTAAATCTCGAATTTCAGCAAAAAGATCACCGTCAGCTTTCCTAACTCCCCATTGGTATCGGAAGGCTCTTGTGAATTCTCTCCAAGTACGCCAGTGTCTTTTGTTAATCAAGTACCAACTTCTATAAGCACCTTCGAATATATTTGACAAACACGGAACAAATAGATCTTTATTGACTCCGCTTGTATTAAGAAGATCTTTTAAAATTAATAGGAAATGGTCCGGATCCTTTTCCGTGCGTGGGAAATTAATTTTCCATCCGGCTACTATTCTACCTATTTTTATAGCTAAGTTAGAATCCGAAGTGCTTGTACTAGTAGGTGAATAACTCGTTCCTCTACCGCGTACGGACGAAAATAACGAGGATTGTCTAGTTCTATAATTGTAATAATCTCTATCCGAATTGTTTATCCCGTCGCTATTACCGGATTCACTGGTTCGCCAGTAGAACGCGCCCCTTCTAGTCGATTTTCTACGACGATCTAGAAAATTTCGCGAAGGTGGTAGGTCATCGGTACTAACAGAACTTTCGTTACTAAAACGACGCGTTACTAACCGTGAATTTCTCTGGCTTGATCTATGAAGCGAGGAATTATAGTTATTATCGATTAATTCGTCTAATCGGGATATTCGGCGATATTCATCGGCCGTTACGAAATTTTCTTCGAACACCCTTTTTCCGTTCGGTAGATAATAAACCGTTTTAATTTTATGTGGTTCGTTAAGAGAACTTCGTTCCGATATGGTTCGCCTCTGACCATCTTGTGCTATAAAAATTGGGTTATCGAAGTGCACTCTTCGAAATTCCCTTTCGACCGATTCTTCGGCCCTTCCACGAAACGTAGGATCATTAATATCTTGATTTATAAAATTTTGGGGATAAGATTCAAGACTGCCTGCTCGAATCCTATCACTGACAGGGTTGTTATCTAACAATAATCTCTGTCTTCCCTGACTAAGACACGGATTTACAATTCTCCGATTTTCATAAACAAAGCTGTCAGTTCGAACTACAGACGGTTCTCCCCGACTTTCATTAATTAATTGCGAATTATCTCTACGGACCATAGACGATCCTTCTCTATTTGCCATATATTTCTTTGAAAAATTATCTTTATTTACTTTACGCCCGGGTTCGACAACAGACGGTTTCCCCCGAGTTCCATTATTTGCTCGTTCCGAAGTAGAGGCCCCCCTTCGCCGATTCCTACGACGCGAGGTTCCCGGATCCCTCTCTTCGTTACTATATTCACTGAGGGAGAGGGAATTCGACCCCTCCGCTTCTCGTGATGGCAACCCTGACGCGTCTCCCCCCTCAGACCGGTGGTTATAACGCGACGAACTATTATTGCCCAATATACTGACATAATTTCCCAAGTTATGTCCCTGACTCTGTCCCATTAAGCCTTGCATTGCATTTATTATTCTATTCTGAAATTCATTTAATTTAGCGTCTAGCTCAGCCCGTAGACCTGTCAACTGAGCATCTTCGACGCACGTTACTAACGTCTCGTGGGGAGTGGGGGTATTCCTTCCCCTTTCCCCTTCAACTCGTACCGGAGTCCCTATCCGAACAGACGCGGAAGGTGGCCCGATAGTATTATCATTTAACATACCTGTTTCTATATTCTGAACAGTTTCAATTTCGACCGTTGCCTTAGCATTTCGCGGATTCTTATCGGTTTGACTTTGAACGCTACTTGCGACAGATTCCTCTCCCGATATATCTCCTCCTAGCGAAGCTGCATTCGGCATTTCAAGCGAGGTCGATTCCTTGCCCTTTTTCGTATTACCCCTCGTATTCCGCGGCGCCGTTCCTTTCGACTTCCGCGGGGGAGAAAGAAATAATGAAGTCATTATATAATCTTTCGGAGAACGAATTGCCAAGATATATGTTCTAGTACTTACTATTAGTACACTCAAATAACATTTCAATTAATGTTCATCAATAATAACATCCATAATATTCAATATTCACAAATAATATCTCAATCAATGTTCATCAATAACAACCATAATATTCAATATTCGCAATTAATATCTCAATCAATATTCATCAATAACATCCATAATATTCAGTATTCACAAATAATATCTCAATCAATATTCATCAATAACAACCATAATATTCAATATTCACAAATAATATTTCAATCAATATTCATCAATAACATTTTGCATAATTATTCAGTGTTCACAAACAATTCTCGTAATAAGTAATATTCATCAATAACAATTTGCATAATATTCAACATTCACAAATAATATTCGTAATTAATAATATCCATCAATAGCAATTTGCATAATATTCAACGTTCACAAATAATATTCATAATAAGCAATATTCATCAATAATAATTTGCATGATATTCAAACAATTTTATAACGGTTACTGGTAGACCAAGATTCCAAGGAATTTGAAACGTATTTAGCAAATGAAAGTAAGAGGAAGAAAGCCCTTGTGAAGATAACGCTCAACGTAAACAACTCGACTAAGCCCAAACAAGGTCGCTGCGACCGGGCGTTTCTTATATGAAACGGTCGTTCGCTCTACGAAAATATTTTAACCGTAATTCAATGAATTTACCAGAACTTTACATTTACTTCGAATTTTAAGCATTTAATATCAATAATATAATTCCAAAATTTGCCCAGACAACAATATTAAATGAAATACTAAATTTTATAGCAAAATTTTCCAACCTGGCCCCACGTTGGGCGCCAAATGAGACAACCACCTTTCTTGTTTATTTAAAAATCTGAAAATTTATATTTATTTCAACCGAAAGGCGTCACCCGGCGCGGCCTGGGTCAATTGCTGCCGGGGCTCTAACGTAATTTTGGGCAAACTATTGGAAATTTATATGAAATCATATTTGTTGGGCGCCAGTTGGTTCTATTAACCAACACAAGTTTTATTTAACGAAATAAGGCTAGTTGAGCCAGCGGTAGGTGAGGCCCTCTCAGGGGAGGGTAGGTCGGACGACCCGAAAGGTAAAGTACAAGAAATGGAATGCCAAATATAAAGACAAAATTATTTACTTCAGATAAATAGTTCTCACTTACTTGACAATTGTTGTTGCTTAACACTAGTTATTGACAAATGTATTCAAGCCGTAGCCGTAACAATTTCTTATTGCGAAATATATCCTTTATAATATCTTTCTATAGCTTATGAGACCGGAGATTACTCTTGAACCTTATTCGACGGTCCCCCGGGACAGAGTGTCGCATGCTCGATCGGCGATCGAACCCGAAAGATGTTCGCCCTCTGCTGGCCCTTTGTCTATTACAATTAACGGCGCCATTTCCTTACGAGGGAATTTCGAACGCGAGTCGGTAATATTCTCGCTTATCTGGAGTCGGATCCCCGATGACGTTGACTAGGTTGACAATTTTACTTTCCTGTCACAATTCTAATCTGAATAGGTTTTACAGTCGATGAAATGTAGGGGCCGAGAATTAATTTGTACACCTAATATGTACAACGAAAAAGTATCATGCTCATCTGTCCATCACGGTTTAAATACAATTTCAAAAGCTTAAAAGTAAAACAACAGAAGAAAAACTTCACTCTCTTAAAACTTACCTGCAAATCTTTCAAAGAATTGAAACCAAAGATAATCTCTAAATGTTCTTTTCTCAGAAAGCAGAAGAAACCGCGAAAATCGTCTCGCACTGCAGCGATTTAAAGAGGATAAAACACAAGTTGAATGAGGGTTGCGTTTCCTCCTTCGAGGTTTACATCACTTAAAACGATCCCATAAGCCGTCTCGATAGACTGGTTGTATAAACTTCATTTCCTCCCGATCCTACATAAACTCTGTGCGCGCGTCTTATCGAAAATACCGTTCTTGTTTTTTATCGTCGCCTCGTCAATCGAGTTTCTTCTCGTCTCGTTTTCCACCCCAACTTCTTCACCTTTCTTCTCTCTCTCTCCCTTTCTCTCTCATCGATGCGAGTGTGGCATTTACCCAGCCTCTTACGCCTTATTTAATTTCACCGGTGTGCATAATATTCACGATCGGATAATCGGATAAAAAAGAGGGAAGTTACGATCATCACGAAGAAAATTTCCGACCGCGCGGGGATCCTTTGCCGAAGGAAAAGCGAGCCTACTAGGAATTCCAGGATGGGGAGAAATTCCCGACGTAGTTTTACGGTTGGCACTTACCATCGTGAGTTATTTAATTTCGCCTGAAAGGTCTTTCGTGGGAGGGAAAGCATCTTTTCTCCGTACTTCTACCTCTCCGATGATCGGATAATGAGAAAGGAGAGCCTAGTCTCGGTGACAATTTTAGGGGTGACTTTTGTGCGCCTGGAGAGAAAAGTTTCAGCCTATGCGACTTTGTGACAGTGAAACTGCGCCCTACTTGTCATTTGGGTTGAAGAACGAAGACGAGATTGAGACAAATATACCCCAGTAGGTCCATCGACTTAATTCGCCCCTGCACTTTCCTCCCTTTCCTCCTTTTCTTCGTGCTCCTTCTTCTTTCTCTCTTTTTTCTACTTCTATTGTCATTATCTTTGCTACGGAATGATATCGCTTTCTACCAGCAAAATAGCACGACTTTTCTTTCCGCGCTGTGCATTTCTTATCTTATTGCAACTATCGTTTCACTGACGCTCCTATTACACTCTAAAAGAATTACATCATTTATTTGAATAGTATGAAGAAACTTTTGCAAAGTATGTCGAATTACACAATTCGTCAGCATTTAAATAGTCCAATATACAAAGCGACAACGCTGCAATCGATCCTTCGTCCCAATCGCGAACCAAGCTTTGAACTTTTACACTAAAGAAACGAGTCCTTCCATTTCCATCTTGAAGCTGTCCTGGATCATTCTTTTCCCCTTCTCGTTTTCCGTATGCTTCTTTTTTGGACAGGAACACAGCTTGTCGGCTCCGGTCTTTGCGATCCTTCCAGCGTCCTTCGTTCTCTCTTCTCGACAGTGTTACAGGTATCGTCGTTATTTATCGGCGAACGTCGTCGTCATTTTTCACCGGGCATATTACCGTAGCGCAAAGCTACCCCTCGTCGAGGGTGGATGCTCGCGTTCGGCCCGGTGGAATGACTTTTTGAAAAATCAGTCGGAGAAGGCTCGTTTCCTCGTAGAAACGGAAAGCACGAAATTAATGACGAGGGACGGTCCCGGTCAAACTTGTCCCGGGGTTTTCCTTCGCCGGTGAAATATGGCATGGGACGTCGGGAAAATGTTAACATCGGCCCGGCGCGAATTAATTACGACGATATCCGTCCGACGGGATAGCAATGAATTTTTCCTCCGCGATTTTTTTCCCATTCTGAACGGCCACTTTCCCTTTTTTTCTCTTTTTCTGTTCTTCGGGTAAGAATTCCCGAATTGTCCGTTTTGTCCCCCTGATTTATCTCGTCCCTCTTTCCATCTCTCATCCCCCTTTTATTTTTCTTCTCTTTCATCCTCGGTGTCGTTCTGCGAGGATTTTCACGTTCTATTTTCACGTGCCTCTCCACTTTACGAATGCGCGCTAGAACGCGTAATGAAATCGCGTTATTTGCATACCTTTCTCTTTCTCCCCGTAACATCCCTCGTCAATTATTTAGTGCATTCACTCGCGAAATGCATGAACGACGAGGCTGTCGCAGGCTCGCCGGCGAGATTCGTTGAATTTTGCACATATCGGGACAACAAGATATACGAGGATGGATTTCACTTTGTTTAAAGTGTATTCGCCTGATGACAAATAGCTGTGGTTTCGGTGTCGACGAGGAAAATAGAACGGCTTGGAGTTTTATAGAAAGTAGACTATTTTCGTCAATCATTATGCTTTTGGAAGAATTAATATTTTTTAGTAGATACACAATAGTGGGTTTTTGGGGCAAAACTTCTTGTAATATTCGAAGACCGTTTATTGTGATCCTTTGCTACATCGTGATATGATATATTTGGACCGTTTATTTTGAAAGTGGTGCAAGTCCATTTTCTATTGTTTCGAGAAAATGAAAGGTTAGCATATCTGTCAATTAAAAAATATTGGTTAATTATGACAAGTCTGATAATGTTTCTATCAATTTATCAATATGTAATTTGACTATACAAATTTCTTTTAGGCGAATTTAACGGAAATAATGTATATTTACGGGTTGCAAATGGACTTACATCACTTTCATGATTAATCAATTGTAAGAATCATTTAACTTCAATTTTTAAAACTCAAATATCACTGAAAATATATTTCATATTAATCCACTATCGTTTATAGATAATAACAAGAAATAAAAAAGAAATAGTATTTTTTTATTTTGAACGTTAATTATATTTCTATATTGTTAAACTCAGCATAATATATTGGTATTATTTATTTATGCTCTTCTTGTAACAGTGTTTTAAAATTCTCATTAATAATAACCCCACTGATGAAGATTCTACATCTATAATTCTTCTTTCCTCTTTACGTTTCATTAACTTGTTTTTCACAGTGGAATTATATTCATCCTCTGACCCGTCAGATTACTCTTTTGTTTATACTCATGAGTTTTACTTCTGCGTGTATTTATTTAAAATTAAACAGAAATAAATATTTTTAATTGTCATAAAATAATATTATTATAATATAATGTCGATTTGTTACTTCCTCTTACCTATATCACTATTTGTTTTTAATATGAAATTATTCACTTCTAGAGGAAAATCAAGTAAGTAACCTTAAATTGTAACTTTCGAAATGTTAGCTGAAACAAATGTAGCCACCAGTGGTCACTGATCCCACAACTTGTCTACGGAAATTGGACTTACACCACTTTCATAACCAATGTCTATGCAATTTCTTTTAGCGGTCAATTTTAAATTGAACAAAACAATAGCATTTTTTAAGATACTAAGATTTTTTAAGACATCTTTTTAAGATTTTATTCTCCCTCTCTCCTGACGGAGGACCATTGGAGGGGATTGAATTAAGAGGAACTTCGGAGAAATGACATTGGAAATAAGAGGATCTCCACTGTACTAAATATTAACTTGTAATAAATAAAAAGTTTCTACTAAATTAAGCGTAAATTATGTGATACATTTGTAGGATCGTGAAAAAGAAAGAGAGGCGCGCGGAAACCCATTCAAGGCAGCAACTCGGCCAGAGTAGCTTAACGTCGACGATCGCCTGGGTCAGCGCGGAACCTCTGCGCCAGCGACCACTCCCTGATGACAATTCCTTTTCACGTCCTTTTCTTCTAATTGTAAGTTCTTTTATAGGAGAGCTTCTTCGCCCCGATCCTACACTTCATTTAAAAAAAAATTTACTTACACCACTTTCGAAATAAATAGTCCATTTAACCCTTTGTACTTGAAGCCATCTCTACCGTTATCTATTAGCAACTTGGCGGCACTTTACTCTTATCTTGCGCCCTTTCAATATAAAAGTTCAGATAAACGTATATGCCTTAAAATGCTGCCGAGCAATAAATGTATCCCCTGTAATTACTGTAATGTAGCGCTGCTCCGATCAATTAGTATATAAGATAACTTTAGCGAATACTTTAGCAAGCACAAATATTTTGTACTGCAGCTCGACCAACATCCACCACTCCATAATCATCTCTGATTTCAAGTTCAGACGATCTACTTTTCCATCTTGACGTTTCAACTCCCTAGCACAGTCACTGCCCCTTATTTATCTCCGAAATCACTGTTGCAAGTCCGAAATCTCACTTCTTATTTTGACCTTCAAGTTGCTGCCACCATTATCACCACTCCCATTCCTTCTCCGAAAGCCTTTAAAACCCCTAGGTCTCTTTCCACCAAGGCTCATAATAAGTTCACAACCAAGTCTCATAGCTAATCGCTCAATTACTACTTTCTCTTAAGTCATTTCTATTTCAACTGAGAGTAGTCTCACAAGTTTTCATCAGAGAGATCATTCGTAAATCATACCCAATCGCTGTTGGAACGAGCCGAAATCTTTATTAAATAAGTCTTGAAGGTACAAATACCTTTTCCTGGCGGATTCTGGAAGTGCGAATAACCCTATTCGTACCCGTTACATTACTAATAAATCCGAAGGTCCCCTCAGAGGGAGCAACTGAATGCGAAGGGTTAATATTAAATCTACCAAGGTGGTGAAAATGGTTAGGTCTAAATTTTTTGATAATGTTCCTGAACACTCTAACGCTGTTTCTCTTCCAATTTTACACGTCTATCTCGAAGACTGTAAGCGATTGGATCCAATCCATCACCCCCTTCATTTATTTCATTCGGACAAATTTATTTAACAATTTTAAATATATTGTATTAATCGTCCGTAAATCTAGCGTTAAGTCTATGATCACCACAGCTTCGCAATATCGAAGTTTAGGTAAAATTTAACTAATAACAGCAACAACATAAAATATTATTAAACTTCCGTCCATTCAAGAAAATTGCTCTTCTGGCTATTCTTCGAGAAGAAGAGAGAATAAAATCCTCCAACGTTGAAACTGTTCGAAGCTGTATTAATTAACGAAAATCTTGTAAGGTATAACTAAATTTACAAAACAGCAGTTGCGAGACAACCGACAGTAAAATCGCTTTCATAGTAAATATCCATTTCGTTGAAGTATGTTTGGGTGACGTCAATCTTAATTTTAATGCTTGGCGATTAGTCGGAACGATTTTCAAGACGATTGCGCCGTAATCGTCGAGCCGACGGTTCCAGACGTACGCGTCATTCAAGAAATGTGTTCGTCGACGTAGACAACGTACGTTCCTCTAACAATAAGATTAGTACGAACGGCTACCGACGGTTTAATAGAACCCTCGAGAGAAGTTGGTTCGTTCCAGTAATTACTATCTCACAATCGCTCCACCTCTCCGTATCAACCGATTTTCGCGCCGACGTTTATCAAAGAAAGAGTGAAATTTCTTTAATTTAATCCTGTCTCTGAAGTTGCAAGATTGTACTATATGACGACTCGTTGCTGAGTCTCGTCTTTAAAGGACACAAAAGGTTACGATTGATTCAACTGAAAAAATGAGTTGCCTCCTGGAACCCTTTTGTCTGAAGACACGCGAGAATTAGAAGACAGGATTCTTTCATCGTGTTCTTCCTGCCATTATCTTCGCATTAAGAACGAAGGAGACGTTTCTACTCTTTATCACAGAGATATCGACCTCCAAAAGATGTTTACAAGAATAACAGAAGGTTCACGCAATGACGAAACTATCAATCTCGAAAAAGTCTCAAAATAAGTCAACAGTTCGGTACGATTCTCAACAAACCATCGAAATAATGTCCAAAAGTCGGGAAGAAAGCATTTCAGCATCAGTTCTTCCAAGAAACACATTCGCCAAAGAGAAACTTCTATTCAAATCGAAACCAGGCCGATGAAAAGTAAAAGTTAAAGCTCACCTTCGAAAGTCTCTGCTCCAGCAGGCATAAATAACCGGATTCATGCCACTGTTGATCCACCCTAGCCACGTGACAGCAGCAAAGACGATTTCCTCTTGCCATATGCATCGCGTGCAAAAACCTGACCACAGGTTCACCACGAAGAACGGTAACCAGCAGACAATGAAAACTCCCATAACGATGCCGAGAGTCTTGGCGGCTTTCTTCTCCTTGGCGAACTTGGCCAGCTTCCGGGACAAGGAGAAGTTCTTGCCCAGATGTTGCTTGTTATTGATCCTCGTCGAGGATACTCTTGTGAGACCGTTGTTGTGTAGAGCCGTTAACGGCTCCTCAAGATCCTGCAGATCCTCCGGGGTGCTCGAGGCGGTCCTGAAGAGATGCCTCGCGTCGGTATTGGTGCCGCCTCCACGATGTATCCTCAAAGTGAGTTCCAGTTCACCGGGGGCCATCATCACCTGCTTCGTTCCGAGTTTCAGGCTTCTCGTTTGTATCACGGCCGCTCGGTAAATCCTGTAATACGTGAATACCATGACGAACAGCGGCAGATAGAAGCTGATGGTGGACGAGAAGATGAGGTAGCCAAGATGCTCGGTGAAGGGACACTTGTCCTCGGGCACTTCTTCCGTTCTGACTGCTCGCCACCAAGCTATCGCCGGAAACGAGATTGCACTCGAACAGATCCACACTATGGCTATCAAAATAGCCGCTCTTTTTCTGCTCATTCTACTCGGATACGTGAATGGATCGGTGATCGCCCAGTAACGATCCAGGCTGATCACGCAAAGATTGAGAATCGAGGCGGTGGAGAACAGAACATCTAATGATCTCCAGACGTCACACCAGTCGGTCGTGAAGAGCCAACGGTTCTCCAGAACCTCGTAAATCGCGCTGAAAGGCATTACCACCAGGCCGACCAAACAGTCCGCAAATGCGAGGGAAGTGACGAAATAATTCGTCGCTGTGTGGAGATATCTTTCTCTCACAACGGCGAGAATGACGAGCATGTTACCGAAGACTGTGGCTACGGAGAAGAGAAAGAGGAGAACGGCGAGACCGGCTCTGTCGGTTGCGAGATGCCAGAGATCTTCGTAGCTGTGATTTTGCGGAGGATAATTGGCGTTGTAGAAACTCCTATTGAGCTCGTTACTCGGCAAGTTTGCCTCTTCTTCCCAACCGAGTAGGTAGACCTCGCTTTCGTTCATTTTTCGTCCGACGAACGAGGAAAGCTGTTTCAGCTTTCAGTAGCAGCCTGGCCGAAGTGATCGCATCAGGTCGTCGGTCCGGCGGTTTCGCGTCTCTTCGTTTTACTTCTCGTTCGTTTTCTCATCTTCCGCTTATCGCGGCAGACTCGGTGAGCCTTCGACTACCAGGGATTTCTTAGTAAAGTTTTTCAAAGTCTTTTCTACGATTCTTCTCCTCGTAGCGGAGTTTCTTTTGGATTTGTTCGTAGGGAATTGTCAGGGAGGTGAAATGATTCGGATCGAATTTCAGTCGTGGTAAAACGAAACCGAACCTTGACGTCTATGCTCGGTGATCGTGGAATTCTTAAACTCTTTTCGAAGTTACGTTCACCTTCAAACGAGTCGATGCGAATGTCGCTTTCCTTATCCTTTCGAATTGACGGAGTTACTTGGAAAATTCTATATTCCTCCAGCACTTCGTAAAACTGACAAAAGCTATTTTTACGACAACTTGCTGCACGTACCGGAAATTCGTGCCGTGAATTTTTCAGTTACATTAAATCGTAACGAGTCCAACGTGTTTGCAGCGAAAACTGTCGGTGTATAGCTTTTTTTCAACTGCTTATTGCTTTATCTCGACGAAGTATCGATTTAACTTTGCTAAATATTCCTTTCATTTGACGGCATTTCTGTTCGACCTGCCGGCTCTTCGGGAATTTCACCCTAGGAAGTTTCTTTCGTCGGAATCTGAAACAGATGATAAAAAACTATGATCAGAATATGTAAATCGATTTGTGTCGGATGAAGGAAAATGCACAAGCGCATATTCAACCGTCGCGTACTATATTTCGAGTCACACTTTCTGAATAATATTGTAGGATTTCATGGAACAATTGGTTTAGTTGTTAATTCGCAAATCGTAATTATTTAAATTTTGAAATTATGCACCATCGCTCAGTGGTCCAGCGCAAGAGATTAGCCGCGCTTTTAGTAGAAAATCTATTTTGTCATATCGATTTTTTTACTTTGATATCGATTTTTAAATATCAACGATTTTATAGAAATAGCAAAATTAATGAAATGTGACAAAAATTGTACAACAAAGTCTTATAGTCGGAACTTTTTCTAGAGGCTATTTGCTATCGAAAAAACACGTTGCCTCCTTCGTGACATTTTTTAATAATCTTTTTCCTAGTTGAAGTGTATTCTTCTACGATAAAAATTTACATACGTAATATAAAATTAGTTTTTGAAGTTTATTTAAAAAATTAACGTTCAATGAATGAAAGAAAAAAAGTTTTTCATTATTTCCCATGAATATTTTGAGTGTAAGCCTTCTCGTAAATGATCATGCAAAAATCGCTTCCCTATATGGCCCATAAATGTGAATTTTTATTGTTTAACGAGTCGCGCTCACCTCAGCAGAACTTGTCGCTAGGGTCTTTACGCCGCCTCAACCCTTTGGCCTCCGGATTCTTTTACTAATTTTTCGTCAGATAAGCAAATATAGACTCGGAAAATTGTCTACCGTTGATTGTCCATTTTTATTTATTACGAGGAACAATTATAAGTACCACGGTATATTTATGTTGAGATACAAAATTATTATCGATTTCGAAAAGTCCATAACCAGTAGCTGAAACGTTAAGTGCCACAGAAACTTGTGTCAAGTGTCGTTCGACATAGAGGTGCAAAGGGTTAAGGAACTCTTTCTATGGATTGGTTGAATTAGAAACGCTTTAAACGAGTAGAGAGTTTCTTCTTAACCACACATTTACATAAATTAATGATATTTTAAAAGGGAGAAACTCTTGTAATTTTGCTCCGTTTCCTCACACTCCGCCTGGCTATTCATTCTGCCATATTGCCTTTGAAAATTTTAAGTTTAGATTCGTAATCAGCGACCCAAAAAATATCAGAGTACTAATTTTTAGCTAAAGCGATGTTAGCTAAAACTGTGCGAGGTGTCCAAACAATTAAACTAAATTTCTGGACCACTGTCTGTCGTGTCCTAATGTTTCTTGTAAAATTCGCAATTTGTAAAAATAGTATTTCCTCGTATCTCTAATTGTTCAAAAATTTTCTTTGTTTTGATTTCGTTATGTCTATGTAGTCCGTCAAGTCCCGCTTTTTCGTCTGTCTCCTTTCTGTCTGTTTCCGTCTCTCGAGGGAAAAATGATATCCCCACCACATAGCGCGTGCACTACCATCACTGGGCCTCACCCTAAGAATTTCCGGGCCTGACAGTCATATAAATACTTCCATAATGTAACGTTTTCCCTCAAGACGCCTGTTTTCGACTTTCCGTCTACTCGTTGCCGTACGTTACATCGTTAGTCCATGCTGTCATAAATAAGGTTTTAAAACGTCCGTTGTCCTTACATTTCTATATCCTATGCCAAATGTGCCTAAAAATCTCCAATATTACAATATTAGTGATTTATGGGTTCAAGGTAGTCTGAACTTTCGTTTTAATTGCAACGACGTACAATCTTTGATAGCTTCTGCTATTTCATAGAGTTACGATAGGAGATCTTAATGGAACTTACGCCGCTCGTAAAGTACGTTAATTGTAAATCATGAT
The DNA here is from genome assembly GCA_910591515.1 of Cerceris rybyensis. Taxonomy (NCBI): domain Eukaryota; kingdom Metazoa; phylum Arthropoda; class Insecta; order Hymenoptera; family Crabronidae; genus Cerceris; species Cerceris rybyensis. The sequence continues at coordinate 16,086,525 of OU342795.1, forward strand.
TCATCGATGAAGTTACGTACTCGACGTTTTAATAGCCTCCATTCGCGTTGGTTCACACGTGAGGTTTCCTCGTTGAAGAACGATCCCAGGAGAAATTTCCTTTTGTAAAAATTTACCGAATTATTTAGTCCCGATGTATCGCCCGGGCGAGGCAATGATTCTATTGAAGCGAGCGACGTTTATGGCGGACTTTATGCAACTTTTAGCTTGATTACGTCTCGAGTTGTGTAAGTGTATCGCGCTATAAAGGATCTGACGCGTCTTTCAAGCGAAGAGGTCGGCCATCATGTCACCGATCTTGATGGTTAACGTCAATGCATTAAAGTCTTCGTGCTTTAACGCCTATTTTTTTTATTTCTAAAGTGTATTCGGTAAAAAATCTTCGAAAAAATGATATTTTCTATTCCTATATCTACCTATCTACTAATAGGGTGTTCGGATAGTAATTTCGTTTTTTTCCAACAAGGACATAATTATATTTTTTCACAGCCATTTTCACACTTAATTCGCATTGTCATTATATATTTTGACAGTTGATATAGCAACCCTTGTTTGTGAAAAAATTTGTTTGATTCTATACAATAGTTTTTGTTTGTTGCCCTATCAAAGTTGCAAAGTCGAAAGCAGCATTTTCGGCATATTTTACTTTATTACTATCGAAAAGGAAAAAAAGCTGGTCAATCAAGAAAAAAATTATTAGATGTGTATGGAGAAGATGCATTAACAGAATGCCAGTGTCTAAACTAGTTTGCAAAATTTTTTTAACGGCAAAACCGTTACTTCGAATGAGGACGTCAAAAACGGCTTGGATCAGTTTTTTGTTAGCAAAGATCAACACTTTTGTGAGCGTGGAATCATGCTATTGCCAGAAAGATGACTGAAGGTATTGGAACGAAATAGATAATATATAGTTCAATAAAATATTTATGGACTACAAGAAAATCGTCTCTATTAATAGATACATATTAGTCCGTTATTTCATCTGTCATAACTGTGGTGGTTCTACTCGAAAGTAATGTGTTCAGGCACAGGCCTTGGACATTTGCAAGGTTTATTATGCGGACCGTTAAATTCTCCTCGGCCACGAGTTTGAGATTTTTTCGTACTTTCAATATTTCTTAAAAATATGGCCGTATAGTAAACCCGGGGCATTGGCAAAGGGTCTAGGCTCTCGTTGCTTGCCCGTGCCATTTGCACGTGCCTCGCAGATGTGCTTCCGAGAAAATTGTCCGGTCTTCCAGGAAAACCTTGAGGGTTTTAGCGGAAAGACCGGGCCTCGGAAATCTGCGGCGTTGCCAATGTCCTTTCCACCCTTCGACGGGGGCGTTGACGTCTCCCACCCACAAGTCCCACTGCTCTGGGCCTTGGAGAAGGGAGTTGGGGGTAGACGGAAACGCCCCTAAACTAAAATTATAAATTAAGCGTCGCAGTGTGCGACGCGTTAGATATTACACTCTCATCGAGATATTATACTCTCACAAGTTAGATATTGAATTCTCATCGAGATACTACACTCTCGCAATCCATAGATATTCTCGCGAATCAGATATTGTACTCTGAAGAACTATTACATTCTCGCGAAGTCGTAACAGGAGATAGTGTATTCTCCGGGATAGTGCATCCCTTAGTTAAATAAAGTGTTGTTTATTACAAATAATACTATTTTTCCCTCGATACGAGGGTGGTCCTTCGAGCAAAACAATTTTAACCAAAGTAAACCAAAGTTTCAGTAACTCGATCGACGATCGCCGAACTACGAGTCGAAACATAATGAGATTCTAAGAAAAACAATCAGCAATTAAAGCCAAAAAGAAAAATTTCACCAATTTAACCTTCCGCCCATACATTTAACCCTAAATCCACCGACAATTAATTTAGTATACAGGTAACCTTCCTATAACACGGTGAATAGGTTCCTAAAAAATCTGTGTTGTGGGAAACTGATTGTGAGTTGTATTAGGAGGATCGAAAAGTAACGTCGATTCTCTAGATATTTCGTTAAAAAAACAATTGATTTGTCTTTTTTTAAATATACAAACTTCGTACAAATATATTCGTTTGAATTTAATGCAAAAAAACGATATTATTTTCCGGTCCCCCTAATATGAGACCTAGAGGAAACACAAACATGGAGGTTACGTTCCGAAAAATTAATAAAAATAAACATTTTTTTAATTTCACATCTCTGAAATAGCAAGTACCGTCGCGAATCGCATGTAAACTGTGCACGACGTTTTTCATTATAACATCGGAATAGCATTATAAATGAGCAAATTGTAATTTATTTATATATTTTCATGTAAAGGCATTATACGTCCTTATTCCTTCCCAGCATTACTTTAAACCAATTTAGTTTTTAAATATGTTAAATAACAAAAGTTGTCGCAAATTTGCAATCGTGCTAGAGCCAAACAGTGTTATATGTTGCACCTCTATCTATACGAGGGAGAGCGTGTCTACCTGTAAATATATTGTTGTAGATACAAAGGTTTTCGCAATTTTTTTATTGCATGAGAACGAAACCGTATTATAGGATGTAATGTTGTAGCAGGGGTGCCGCTATTTATGAATTATGTTATAGCGAAACTGTATTAAAGAATGCCGTGTTGTAGGAGAAATGTCTGTACTTGAAATTTTCAAATAAATCTCTCCGCATCTAATAAATGAAGGGGACAGAAAACTTGATCGACTCGATCGCCTACAGTCTTCCAGACAGATATGGAAAAATGAAAAAGAAGATACATTAGAAATTTTGGGAAAAATTTCAAATAATTCAGGGCAAGTTATTGTGACTCCCTTGGTAGATGTAGTGCTAAGCATCGTAATTGGTAATTTAAAAATACCAAGTTTCTTTTGCACCAACATAACACGATTCTTCGTGTTTTATTTACAATCATCGCGTGCACCGTCCTTCTTGCCGCGAATTCCATCCAATCGTTGTATTGTTATATTAACCACGCGGGAAAAAGAGCGTTGGAAATTTCGCGTGCTCTGTTAACCGCCATAAGAAAATAACGAGAGCAAGGGAATTTTACAGCGGCCTCTCCAGAGGGAAACGCTCTCGATAGCACGGCACTTTCGCTATTTCTCGAGTTTGTTAACATTTCACGCTGCTTCTGCGATAACCGGGGTGAAATTTATCTCGAACCGTTTCGTAGAAAGCGCATCGAAGATTACTTTACGCGGAGCTGGGGAAAAATCGTAAATTTTCTCTTCTACGAATTCTGGAACGCGCTGTTTCTCGGGACCTTATGCTGAGAAAATTTTCCACCTCCGAGGACCTAAAGTTAATTCGCAATTTAATTAATTCCGTTTATCTTTCGCAACATCTCGATGTTTCGACTTTGCAGAAAATGGGAAACAATTGTAACTGTTCGAGTTTAACGAGTTTGTTGCCTTTTCTTCGAGTTTCGCCAAATAGTTGCGCTTTTAAACGTGTATACGTAAACTTTCGAAATTAATTGGCACAAGTATCAATTCTTTCGTAACGGTAGACGTTAATATGTATTTAACGACGCCTTCGAATCAATGTTACCATCACTGTACTTTGTTGAGATGGATGCGAGAATAACGTCTGAAATTTTCTACCAGCGAACTTAAATTTAAATTTTTATTAGTCATGATAAATTTTCTCTTTTTACGTCAATAGTTAGAAACTTCTGGTAGTAAATTCCAACATACTTGGACAAACTTAATTACCATTGTTTTGCTATTTTCCATTTCCGACTTTAATCATTCTGATCATTTCGCCCAAAGTCTCCACTTTTAGATTACTTTCAAGAGGCTTTCAGACCATCGCATAGTATGTAATTTCGCTGTTCTAGCTGGACAAAAGTCAATTTTCGTAATGGTCCAGATGAATAAAATTTTATTGGAAATCGATAATGTAAAAATTATTTGAAAAAATAATCTGTAATAGCACAGGTCCACAAAAAAAAAAAAGTGGTCTGTGCTGGGTGTTGGACAAAGATTTTCCGACGTATTTTTTACCGCTGAACACGAATCTGAAGTCAAAATTGGGGGTCAAACTCCAAAAAACGGAGAAAAATAAAAAAAACGATAAAATCCACGATCTAATAGTATTTTCAGTATCTTATTATCAATTTGCAGTTTCTGCTTGTTTCTCTCTGTAGTATTCAGTCTTTGATAGAAAATAAAACGTCAGGACATTGAATCGGTACATTTACCGGCAAAAACCTGCTACCACGGAGTGTTTGGACTACGATGACAACTGCCCTTTAACGGGATGTGTAGAATGATTCGGATGTTATTCAAAGATGAAGCATTTGTTTCAGTTATGAATGAGCAAGAAAAGGCATCATGGCTAAGTTTCAAGGAAGTATGTACCAAATTTTTAGGTAACACCAAGGATGCTGATTACGAAAATATTGTGGCCAATATGATCGCAAACTTTCAGCGTTCAGGTTGCCTAATGAATTTGAAACTGCACTTCCTTGATTCGCATCTCAACCACTTTCGGGAGAACAACGGAGACTTTAGTGAAGAGCAAGGAGAGAGATTTCATCAAGATCTCAAAGAATTTGAACGGCCATTTCAGGGACAGTGGGGAGTTAATATGTTTGCAGATAACTGCTGGATGCTACAAAGAGAAACTCGACAGAGAGGGAAAAAGCGTAGCAGAAATCCGTTGCACATTTGAGGAGAAAAGGGCCAGGAAACAACAAAAATTATAAGATTGTTATTATCATGTGTAACAATCAAATTTCGCGCGGTGAAATAAGATTCGCGTACAGCGCCTAGCGGTAGGACCCATTAGGTGCGGAGAGTCGCGAGCGAGCAACCGAACTGTACGCACGTACTATACCCTGCTTATATTACCTTTATACACCATTATATATATATAATAAATCTGTAATATCTTTACATTATAAATCGCCCTGGAGTAAATACTATACTTTTTCTTTTCTTTCAACACATGCAGAAAAAATTATTAGATCGTGGATTTTATAGTTTTTTTTTATTTTACTCCGTTTTTTGGAGTTTGACCCCCAATTTTGATTTCAGATTCGTGTTCAGCGGTAAAAAATACGTCGGAAAATCTTTGTCCAACACCCAGCACAGACCACTTTTTTTTTGTGGACCTGTGTAGTTAATTAACAGGCCTGAAAGTTGTACTTTCCGTAGAATGCTTTTACACGCTCGTATCATGCCCTAGACAATTTCGACAATTGTTTTGTAATGAAAGGGTAGAATGGACTTTGTGTATATGTATTGTTATCTCTACTTATTTGGGATATGTTTACAATTTTTTGTTTTTCAAAACGACCTTTTATTACCATTTTAATCCGCTTTAACAATTAGCATGTAATTTAAGTTCCGTCCCAAAATGTATGTAGACTTTTAACCTACATTACTATTTATTATACTTTTGCAATTTTGCGTGTTTAAAGCTAAAGGTATAAACAATTGAAAATGCAAAGACCCGTTTCAGCCAAATGATGACATCTGTTACTTTTTTATTGTTTTATTACGCGCGGACTCGGCATTTGAATTCCCCTACGGAAAGTTATTTAAGTTTTGACAAACTGTATTGTTTATTACATTTTTGCAATTTTGGATATTTAAATCTAAAGGTATGAACAATTGAAAATGCAAAGTGTTATTGAAGACAAATGAAGACATCTGTTATTTATTTATTGTTTTATGCCGCGCGGACTTCCGCGAGGCATTTACTTACAATTAGTTTCATTCGCTTACAAAACCCAAGAAAAATGTCTTGCGGAAGTTTTTAAATTTGTGAGTTGAAAATAAAATTTGTATTGCAATTTTTTTGCTTTCCTTAAGAAAAATGTCTGCCTTATCGCCACCTGCTAATAGATTGTTTCTTGGATATTTAAATTGAGGGTAAATCGGAAAATATTCACAAAGATTGCGGCATTTTGGACGTTGCTCCTCTTTGAACATTGTTTAAATATATTTAAATCTTTACAACATTAAAATGATATGTTTCGTTGCAATTGATGGAGTTTACAGAATCATTTAACACACAAAAAAATTAAAATAAGCCTTACGATCAAAATACAACAAATTTTTAAAGTTGAGAGTTTCTTATTTTACGTATAAATCTTAAATAGTTATTGAAATATATATTATTATTCACGCTAAGTATAGCGTTATGTTGTTTACTAGTAAAAAAGTCATTAAAAGTAACGAAAACGTTAATTTCTTTCAAAAAATAGTTTTGTCCAGCTAGAACGGCGAAATTACACACTATCCATCGCGGTTATGATAGCACATATGAAGCAATAATTTAGAAAAATTCTTAAAACAATGACAAACGATCGAACTCGTTTACAATAATCGCTACCCCTTTAATTCCAAATTCATGAAAGATACCTCCAAAACACGATCATCCACCGAATTCACTATCCCTTCCAAACTGACAAAAAGAATGGAGCATTTTCCCCATGAACCTATAATACCTGCATCGGCTATATTTATCGACAAAAGGCGTCATAAAGAGGCAAGCAGGGTGGCAGGGTTTGGGAAAGCATAGAGGAGGCTTTCGATTTCGTGGTCAGAGAGTGGTTGCCGCGGCAGGGGTTGGATGGCCAGGGCCATGCTTTCATCCGTGAGCCGGGAGAATGTTTACCGGCTACCTGATCAAAGCGACTTCGATCGTCGAACGATCGACGTCGATTTAATGTAGCTCGTGCTATCCAGCCTATGGATGTTGCCTCGTTGACACCCCTTCCGCGTCATCCTAGTCGTCGACGAAGGCCTCGACGACCTCGTCGATCTCGTCGATCTGGTCGATCTCCCAACGCGTCCTGTCGAGGCTGATAAACCTTCCGGCGTTTCCATGTACCAACAGCCCCAACTGCTCCTTTTACAACGAAAACCAGCGTTCGCGTGCTTCGCTAGGGTGTAAAGCGTGAAATAATTTCGGAAGAGGAGAGCCGAGTTTGCGCCGATAAATTTGGGCTAACGTGTTATTCGATCGATGCTCTTCCTTTATGGTTTGTCGAGGGTTGTTTGAGTTTTTTCGGGGAAGACCGTGTGAATGGAATTGGATGGACGATAAGAAATAATGGTGGTATATTCAGGATACGTTCTGCTAGTTGAGTGAAAGTTTTGCATGAAAGATTTGGAGTTTTGAAGAATAAGACGGCTAGCGGATGATGTTTGTTTAAAGTTCGAAAAGTACGTACCGAAGGGTCGAACCGCAAAGTTGAAAAACGTGTTGCGCGGATGATTGATCGATATGTTGGATGGACGTTTGGATATCTCCTTTCGGTAACTATTCTCGTGTTTTCGAAATTCAGCCGTACGCTTCGACGACTGACGAGTCGCGTTCGTTCGCTCAATTTTCAAAACGTCAGCTCCCGTCTATCGCGTCATTTGTTACTCCGCGTCGGTGAACGATATGGATATGCGGGATTAACCCTCTTTGACGCGGGCTTCGAGATAACAAAAGATGTCTGCACGTATTTCTGCTTTTTAATTTTAATTCTTATAGCTCTCATGAAGAGATACAAAAAATTGAACAATAGAATTGCAACTGAAATCTTCAAAGCACTTTAACTTGCCATAAAATTTTTAATCAGTTATCAACAAACTGAAAAATATGCTAATAAGACTTTTACCAAAGACTCCAAATTTTATTACATCCCTACTCCCCGATGTTGTAACATATACATCAGCAAAAAATTTCGAAACTCTATATCAAATTACTCTTCCCCTCCAATTACAATTACAACCCTTTGATTTACTATCAAATTAAGGTTACCCAATTATCAGCAAATTGGAAAATTTACTGTTAAGAATTTCACCAAAAACTCACAACTTTAACCCCTTGTTGTGCTATAACGAGTGATACTCGTGATGCTATAAATTGGAAACGAAAATTTCAAGTTTTACAAAACCTATTAAATTGAAAATATCAATGAGATACGACACGATAAAATTATTTCTATAATACTAATATTACTTTAAGTTATACTATATGTCAAGAATCACTGATCAATGTTTATTTTAGTAATTCAATTCTGAATTATTGTGAAGGCTGTCACAAAGTAAATGGCACGGCAAGGGGTTAACTATACCCCTACTACCCGACGTAGTAATATATACACCAGTAAAATATTGCAAAAGTTAATAGCAAATTATATTAGTCCCCCTCCAATTACAACTGCAACCCTTTGACTTGCTACCAAGTTAAGTTTACCCAATTATTAGCAAATTGGAAAATTCGCTGTTAAAAATTTCACCGAAGACCCACAACTTTTACTGTACCACTACTACCCGACGTTGTAATATATACATCAGTAAAATATTGCAAAAGTTAATAGCAAATTAAATTAGTCCTCCTCCAATTACAACTGCAACCCTTCAACATGCTATTAAGTTAAAGACTTGCTATCAGCAAATTGGAAAGTTCGCTGATAAAAATCTCGCCGAAGACCCACAACTTCAACTGTACCCTTACTCACTGACGCTGAAATATATACGTCAGTAAAAGGTAGCCAAAGTCCATAATAAATTAAATTCATCCCTATCTAATTAGAATTACAGCTCTTCGACTTCGTGGCCAAAGCAGTTCCCCATCTCAAAGAACACACCACAGAAATGCGATTCCAGAATCACTCGAAATACTCCTCGTTGCATCGTGCACCCATAACATACACTTTAGTGGTAGATCCTTGGAAGTTTGCGGTAGCGTGCTATTCACGCTCGCTCGATTAGTATATTCGGCCTTCTTCATTCCAGGCTCGATCAGAACTTGGATCAAACTTCCTCAAACAACGTCTTACAAGCACGTTTACAGCCTCTGCCGCAGTCATCGCAACGGAATCTCGAATCTCGCGATGTAATTAGGATACGACCTATGGAATATTAATATCCTCGGAACGAATCTCTTTTCGAAGGGTGGCAACAGGCGGATGTTGGTTTCCGATATGCTCTTTGAAATCATGAGAATTCAGGACATTGAAATAGAATACGAGAAATGAATAGAAAATTTCCAACTTGCTAAGACGGAGGGCGACTAATTATAAAACAATTAGAGAGAAGGAAGTGGGAAGAACTGTCGGGTAATTAGAAGGTACCGTTCGATGATGGAGAACAATCCGGTAACTGTTGCGCCAAAAAGGGAACCGCGAGTCGTGTTCCGACGGTTTAATTTAGTTTGAGCGATTTGTAATTTGGGATGTTGGGAAAGTTTCCTGCTTGGTTATCGCGGTCGAATTAAGGCGATTAATTGTAATAACGTGGATGAGGAGGAGGAAGATGGGTAGGAATAGTTGAACGCCTCGGTGAGGTTACGAGAGTGGAGGCACTTGAGCGGAGGGATCCGATTATCGTTGTAAGAGAATTCCGGGTAGTGTTTGCAGCTAAGATACTGGCACTCAGATGGAATTCAATTTGATTAAATACAATTATTTGAAATAAGAATTATACACGTACGTTTTGGTTAATAGTCGAACATTTGCACCTATTGATTGCATCTTTTCGAGAAAGTCCGACGAAATGAGTTTCTCTTTGCTTTTTAAAACGATAATGCAAGTTTCTGAGATTATTGTCTGAACTTCGGCCCCAAAATGTTGTGGGATTTTTGCTTCTTTGTATGGATATTCCTACACCTCGCACATCAAAATTTTATCACCTCCAGAGCCTTTCGGATGATATGAAGAAACATAAAGTTGCTAGAATTATTGGTTCAGAAAAAAAATATTACGAAAATGTATAAGATTTTGAATGTTTTCTTTAGCTACTGATTAATTAAATGACGACTAAGGGTATTGGCGCTTCTGGATCCACTGGAACAACAGAACTTTTACTTTTCGAGTATCATATACATATTTAAACGTCGTCTCCTTCGAATAGCGATACGGTGATGTTAATGAAATAATCCAGAGAATAAGACAACAATGAGAACTTCGCGTTGAAATGAACATTGAACTCGTAAGAGTTTGAATTAGACTTAACAATGAGTTTGAGTCAGCAATGACTTGTGGACTTACGAGCTATTTGTTGTTGAAAGCTTTGTTAGTATGAATGAACCTTGGCGTAAGCGGGCTCAGAGTTTTTAAGGGCTTTCAGAAAAGGAATGCAAGTAGGGTGACGGTGTTTGGGAGTTGAAAGGTCAAAGAAGGAAAGTAAGGATTTTTGAACTTGGGACGGTAATTCGGGGATGAGTAAGGAATGGTAACTGTCGATGGCGGAAAATAGAATTTTGGACTTATGGTGATGATTGGTCATGTACAAAATGTTTTAAAGATATTACCAATTCTAGTCGGAGGGTAGGTACATTACATTTAGGGGCAAGCAAATGAGGCCATCATTAAGGCTTTAAGTGGCTGAAATGTAGCCGGCACGCAACTTAGTCTACCATAAATTGTGAAAATGTATTTTGAAATTTTTGCGGCCAGAATGATTTTTAATGAATTCGGCTTCCGGGTTACGTTGAGCCAAGATAGGTTTAACTCAAAACTCAAACGTAGCTCCAATATGAAAGTCAAATCCGTGAAAATTTGTGCACCGCTTATTGATAAAGTTTAAATTAAAAATAAAAGAAAATATGGTAAGCAAACGAAGCTTGATTTCGAGAAAGCAGAAACCACGAGGTCCAGAAGTTTGGAGTCAACCGAAAAATTTTCTCGATCTATTAATTCTGGGTTATTGGGCAAACGTATTGCAAAAGTTTGGGGGAGTTTTGTTCGATCGTCGTAAATATGGTGGTAGGGTTGACGTGGAAATGTCCGACGACATCATTGCTCGTCGGCGGAAACCGATTAACGCTGAAATCGCCCAGCATGTTTGAGTAAACTACCAGCATCTATTTTCGACCTACTCTCTCTGTCCCTTCCTCTCTCAACCCGCGTATTCTGCTCCTCGACATCGATAAACGCTGTGTGTTTGACACAAGCAACACGACAAATGTCCTTGTCACTCCCATAGGTTTGCTGAATCTGATTCGCAGTGCACAAGATACAGAATAGGTGTAATTGAAATAAGCTAAATCGTTGGAAAACACCTAATCTAATAATTAACTAATTAATCTCTCATACAATCACTGTTCATGAACACGACATTTAATTGTAACCCCTCTCCATCGATTCTCCAGCCCTCTGCGGTCCTATGTTGGGCAGTGCTCGACATAGCTTTCCACTTGATTTTATTTTCTGACAATTTAATATCGATTTTCCAATTTCATAATGATATTATGATATCACTTAAATATCCATCAGTGCCTATAGTTATTTATTATCATTAAAAAATGAATAACTAATGACAGAAAATGTTGTGAAATTACTTTTATTTAGCTCGCTACAAAACTAACAAAATAATTTGGACCGCAAGAGGCTAATCAACTGAAATCTGTTAGCTATCTGCGCAAGATAATCGCGATATCAAGATACCAACAATGGTGATAACTGACAAGGTACTTTCTCCCAACACCCATGGTATTGTCCTCAGCTCTTTATATAGTCGAACATTGATGTTAGAGTTTGCAGACACAGGCGCAAAGAGAAATAACGATCCACCGAATTAAACTGCGAATCGTATTTTACAATTATCTGAGCACACTCTCGTGATTCCGCGAGGAATCACCGTTTGTGACCTTTGGTCTTAGTCTTTACTTGCAGGTGATTTACGAGGATTAGAAAAGTACTTGGTCTGCGAGGATTTTGAATAATTCAATCGACGAGGACGGTCATTCTGAGAGTGAAACGTCTCTCCAGTTTTAATTTGGAAAGGAGCCCATTAGACAGAATTATTTTTGTGGTGCTTTTTGTTGTTGTTTTTTAACTTTAACATTAGAATCACCAATCAAGTCACAATGACTACTTCACAGTTCTTTCCATAAATTTTTCGAGTTTATAAGAGGATCCTAGAGCAGATATTCTACGTTGATTTTATTAACACTAGATTTACGGAGTCAATTCGGCTCATTCAAAATTTTATTACTATATATATATATATATATATATATATAATATATTGATTAAATAATTTTTTAATTATAAATCCTTCATTTAAATCGACTTTGAACTATTTTCTTTGCAAAAAGACTTCAATTTTCTTGTATGAGTCAAATTGGCTCACTTAAAAAAAATAGGTATATCAACATCCGTAAATCTAGTGTTAAATACAGATTACCGTATCGATCATCTTTTCCACCTCCTGATTCCTCTTTTTCCAAAGTAATTATTTAATATATTCAAATCTAGTAGACTTAACTCCGGTAGTTCTAGTGTTAACATTTATGATAATTTTACCTTGCGTTATAATTTTATTTTTTCAAAACTAGAATCAAATTAAATAATAAGCTAGTATTATGGAGCGTGAATATATCCTGAATTACTACTAACCTTTTAACACAGTATTATTCGCACCCTGTGCTTGCTATCATGCCTATCAACCCTCCCCAACCAATAGCGACAAAAGCAAATAGGTAACATATATCATTTCATTATATCGTGTAAGGTTACATAGCATAAACACATCCTAAACCAGAATTTCGTATCGAAACTACACCGCAATTTTATTCTCACCCTCTATACGCTCGTATTCTCGTCAATCATTATTTTATAGAGTTCCATATAGTCGTAAAATTCATATAAATCCATTGTGGACTACCACAAACAGTATCACTTCCGCGTTCCAATATTATTCTCACCCCATATGCGTCAGACTCTCATTAACCCTTTGCGACTTGCAAAGACAAAGCCATAAGGTTTTCAAAGACCATTCTATCCCCGTTGCAAACTGCAGAAAATTTCTCTCGCCATTGACAGCAGGATTTATCCAACGCGTAAAATTTTCACGAGTCATCCAACGTTGTTTTAAGGGATGGGAATTGGAGGATTTATGGTTTATCGCATGGCACGCTTCTATGTCCTCGGCGTATGCAGGAACGTGTCTCTGGTTTCTCTGTAAACCGAATTTTCTTGCTTGCAAGAGATTCGCGCACGGTGGATTATCGTTAAACGATAAAAGGGATCGTAAAGTTTCTTGTATTGTTTGCACGACGTAGGCGCGTTATTTGTTGCGGGAGAAAGAAACGAGGAAAAAAAGAACGTGGGATGAAAAGGTGGTTTGGAGACGGTGCGTTCTCCAAAGTGAATTTACAGACGATTTAACTTTGACAACAACTAAAAACTATTGATATATTTTATCTACATATTTGAAGGTATATTCAAAGAGTTTAATTGCATTTAAAGCAAATAAATTATAATGTATTTTTACAGATATATGTATAATTGCGGAAACGGATTGGGGTTTATCCGATGTAACAGCTATTTTTTTCGCTTCATTTGGGATTTTTTTGGCCGACCATTATAATGTAGGATATTGATAACAATATACTTTTAATAAAATAACTTACACAAGTGGAAACTTAATTTATAGTGAAATATGGGGAACGCACACTCTAATATATACATATACACACACACACAATAATATAACAAATAATATAAACTACAATATAAAATCCGTCTATCGTCTATGCGTCTCTAGTCTACTGTTCGTCTATCGTCTATTATTCGTCAAACTCGTCTATCGTCTACTCTATCTGTCGTCTATTCGTCTACCGTCTATAATTCGTCTATCGTCTACAGTTCGTCTAATCGTCTATCGTCTACTTCGTCTACTCTATAACTCGTTTATCGTCAAATACGTCTATCCTCGATCTCGTCTACTGTCGATCTGTTCGCTCGTCCTCGTGTCGTCCACGTTTCGTCGTCGATCGTCTTTTCGTCCGTCGATTGTCTCATGGCGGCTCCGTCAAAACGCGCGGGATTTATAAAATCCCCACACTCGGCCATCCTGCAAGTCATCCGCCTCGGATGACACATCATCCTGACACCACGATCTCACACTCTTCTCATAGGTAGAGGTCATCATTGGCCCCTCCTGCACACTTCTCTTACGCGAATCACACGCATCTCGTCCCTTATCTCTAACAATTCTGTAAGAATTACATTTTCGTCGTCGGAAATTATAAATCTCATTTTCCTCGCGAATCCTAGCAGTCTCTCGATCAGTACTTGTTCCTCTCAATCTGGAATCTAAATCTTTCGTCTTCGTACCACTGAATTTCGCTCGTGACAATCCAGTCGTTATCACCTCGGGATTTACGTCTTTTCCTTCGTAATTTTCTTGAATTTCGTCTTGAATGAAAATTGTACCTCTATTGCTCATTGTATGGTTTGTATTCCCAAAAACATTTTTTTCTTTTTCTGATTTTCCTCTCACGTCTATGGCGGTGGTCGTCTTGGTGTTGTGCTTTCGCTTTTCAGCTATCATATTTCCTAAAATGCAGGTCGCGCAGTTATCATTAAAATCTTTTACCTTTTGCTTCAATTCCGAAATGTAATAATCCTGTTCCAATAATTTTTTTGTCTCCTCTACGGCGAAATGACCCTTCTCATGCGCTTGCCGTATCACTTCTGTCTCCATCGATTTAGGAACAACTAATAAATTGCGGCCTGAAACAAATTTATATAAAATACCACCTCTTAAATTGTAATCATCGTAAGGTTCCTCTTTCAATAATTCTATAATCGTCTTAATTGAATCGTCATTTTGTTGTGCTCCTCTTATTATCCCAATTGCGCCTTCATGCTGCATATCCATAGCGGGTCGTCTATTCCGTTCGTCGATATGCGTCATCTTCTCTCTTTGTCTAATTCCTCTCGCAATGGAATCCTTCTTATCTATAGGCTCCTGAAATGTCTGATAATTCGTAATGACTTCACCCGAATCTTGTCGTCTATCGAAATCTGATTCATTGTCCTTAACAATAACGTTAACTTCTACACTGGTACTCTCAGTCTTTTTCACTCCACAATTCGAAATTAATCCGTCGACTTCGTCACAGTCTCTTTCTGTATCGCGTTTGTCAACATCTATAGACCTATTTCTCGAAATAACTGTAATACCGTTTACATCTATCTTAACTTCAGCTAAATTTAAAATATCACGTCCAATAATCATATTTACAAACATCGAATCATTCGCTACTACATACATCGTACATGGGAATTCGTTGCAATCAATCGAAATTGTTGTTTTAAAGTATCCTAACGCTCTAGTTTCACACTTACCTACACCCGTCAATATAACATCACACGCATGCAACTCACACACTCCAGTTCTCCTGTACACACATTCACGCATAACACTTACTTCACTACCAGTATCAATTAACGCATCTACATCTAAATTATTACATCTAATATTTTTACACATAGTGTTTCTCTCAGCGGTCACAATAGTGTTCATTTCGAGTCGCGTCACTGACGGCTTTTCGCGATTTTCACCGTTCTCACAATTTGCAGCAATGTGTCCAAATTTTTTGCACTTAAAACATTTCTTACCCAATGCTCTATTCTCGCACTCAAAAGATCGGTGTCCTTTATCACCACAGTTAAAACAATACTTTTCGATTCTTCGATTATCTTCTATTTCGCGCGGTAAAATCTTCGGATTCCCCGTCCTCTTCGTCCAAACGTCTTTTCCTCGATATTCTCTAGGCTTCTCTTGACTGCTCTTCGGCTTTTCTTGATTTTTCCGTATTTCCGCGTATATCTTCAATCGCTCTTTAAAGTCTTTTAAATTTGCCACACCGTATAGCACATTTTTATTTGCAGAATCATCCGGTATACCATTGATTACATACCGTATTAACGATTCAGCTTCGATCGCTCCACGCACCGCTAGCTCCTTCATGTTTAGATAATATTCCTGAATTGTTTCGTCCTTCCTCAATTTGCGTTTGGCTAGCATCTCGTGTAATTCCGCACTGTTCACTCTCGTCGCGAATTCGTCCAACAACACTGTCTTTATTGTCTTCCACGATTTAATGATGCCTTCACTTTGCACCACCAATTTCGCGAGACCTCTTAGCGACCTTTTCGCAAATACTATTTGCTGTAACTCGGTCCATCTAAAAAATGCGGCAGCCTCTTCGAAATCCGTAATCCATCGCTCTACTGGATACGAATCCCCTCCGTCAAAAGTACGCAGAATGTCCTCCACGTCCTTGTACCCCATCGAAAATCTTACATCGTCCCGTTCTCCACGTGGTACGTTTTTCGTCGCATCGACGCTTGCTCGGACTGTCTCCGCTACAAAGTCTTTCTCTCTCACACGCTCGATTAAAACATCAACTTCTTCATCCTCGTCCTCGGTTTCTTCATCGACAACTTTTCCCAATGAATTCAAATTCATTAAACCATTGCACACTCGTTGTATTATTTCTTCTTTACTTCCTGTGTAATCAAGCCCAAGTATATTACAACACGATGTCAAATCACCGACCGTCAATCTTCTCGCGTCTTCTAATTTCTTTACATGATCTTCCGATCCATCTCTAAATTCGAACCCTCTAAATCCTCGTAGTCTTTTACGATTTCCTCTATCACCTTCGTGTTCGAAAACGAATTTGTGCAAAGCAGCTACCGAAGCTGCTGATGCCGTCTTAATTTTGCGTTCGATGGTCTCGATTTCTCCCAAGCTTTCCATCTTATCTGTTAGTCGACTCGAACTGTTATATTAAAATCAAAATCTATATCGCAAATCTTCTTTGCCTCGACTGTACCGTACCTCGTTCTCAGAAACGCGGATGCGAGTCGCGCATACAATGTTGCAGCATGCGTTCGCCTCACTCAGCTCTCTCGATCACTTTTCTTCTATATCACTTCACCTCGATAATATTGTTCGTCAAAAAAGTCAAGTCTCTAAATTCCTCACGTTCCCGATTTCACTTCGTTTCGGCACTTGTATCCCGGCTGAGCCCCCAAAGTTTGTAGGATATTGATAACAATATACTTTTAATAAAATAACTTACACAAGTGGAAACTTAATTTATAGTGAAATATGGGGAACGCACACTCTAATATATACATATACACACACACACAATAATATAACAAATAATATAAACTACAATATAAAATCCGTCTATCGTCTATGCGTCTCTAGTCTACTGTTCGTCTATCGTCTATTATTCGTCAAACTCGTCTATCGTCTACTCTATCTGTCGTCTATTCGTCTACCGTCTATAATTCGTCTATCGTCTACAGTTCGTCTAATCGTCTATCGTCTACTTCGTCTACTCTATAACTCGTTTATCGTCAAATACGTCTATCCTCGATCTCGTCTACTGTCGATCTGTTCGCTCGTCCTCGTGTCGTCCACGTTTCGTCGTCGATCGTCTTTTCGTCCGTCGATTGTCTCATGGCGGCTCCGTCAAAACGCGCGGGATTTATAAAATCCCCACAATAATATACAATCTTGGAACCTTTATCACACGTTTAGTGATACTTTCGTAATTTAATAGGAATGTTATAGGCAAAAATAACAATTTTAATTGACTTTCCACCGTTTGAAAGAGACTCATATATTTTTGACGACAGCCATGATTCCGCTCATCTGAAATAAAAACATCAAACGGCATTTTAATTTGTAAGCCTAAATCTATCGCAGGAACTAGAATAATTCTGATATCTCTCACAGATTTTTTTTTAAGCTGAAAACGCCGAGGAAACATGACGATTCTTGGAACTTAGCTTTCAAATCTGTGCCCAAGCTTCAATTTTCGATATTTTTATTTTATTCTAGTAACGGTTGTTACGTCCCGTACACAAATTTCACAATTTTTATTCTACCTTTTTCTAACGAACCACCCGGTATACTATTTTTACCATTGGTTTATGACATTGTAACAAAAGCCTACCCTTGAGCTAAGACGTAGAAACGCTTAACGGGACACAAAACAGACCTACGTAGCACATACCTCCTTGGAAGCATCGCAACCGTACAGTCACACATGTTGACCATATTTGCTACAACTTTCTCTAGCAAACTATTATTATTTTTCACAATGCAACATACTTTATAGTAAGGAATCATTGGTTGCAATTTATTTAATTCATTTATTCAACTCATTTATTCAATTTGTCTATTCAATAGAAGTTGTAACGCTGTCAATTCTGGCTACGCATTAGTCTGGAATAAGCAGATAGTTCATTCGAATAAGTCCCTGGACTTATTGATTTTTAGCGTTATCTTATTCTTGAAACATTCTCAGACGATGAATCCACATTGTAACGTCGTTTCGAGGACGATATTCGTCGTCGCAGCGACGGCCGTCAGAAAATTCTAGGAAATAGACCCCTTGTAAAAATCAGAGTAGGGAGGATGCGAGCATCGTGCCCCTCCAAAGAAACGGAAAGCATCACTCGCGTTGACGAATCCTGTGACAACCTTTAAATTTCAATAGTCCTAATTGGTCATTTTTGCGCGCGCTTTAAACGTCATGCATCGGTCGAGCGTCTTCACATCCCCGAAAAATTCAAACTTGCGAATCACTAGCGTCCCGGAAAGCACGGAGTGCAGACCTACTAGCGTCTTGGAAGCACCGTGAACACATCGACTTGCATCTTGGAAAGCATCGAGAACAGTTCGATAATTCAAAGTTCAGTACAGTGTTATTATTAATAATCGTGAGGTACGTAAGACGCTGGTCCGAGGATCTGGATGTTAAGCTAATTTATCCGCGAATATTTCTCAAAAGTGACGCGATAATAGACTTGATCCCTCGTTAAACAACGGTGGTTGAAGAGTGACATTGTTCGTGAAAATCTTCAATAGTGACGCGACAATACATACCAAAAGCCATCGAGAAATATGTAATATAATTCTATTCAAACCATTGTTAATTATTATCTTCGTCATATTTATATCTTCGTTGTATTACATTCCGAATTCAATTTATTATTTTCATTTAAAGATAAACCGACCAAATGTTAACATATTTTATTTTAAGTCATAGATTACAAAAAGGTTGTCATCGCAGCGATTCTGATAACGAGATTGGTGTTTTCTGCCCGTACAGAGAAATCAGCGAAAACCCAGCCGAATTGTTGTGTCTGGAATCGACTAAGCGTAAATATAATTTTCTTTATGTTTTTGAAAAGTAGTATTGCACAGTGAGCAATCACTCTGAGGATACCAAATGTGTAATGCTATCATTAAATATTCTTTTTATTGTTCACTATTGTTCTATCATCATAATTATTATAAAACTATCATAACAACATTGTTATTTCTATATATATATTCTTTACCAGTTATATATCTATTATATATCGAACAAACAGAAACATATGTAAACCAGAGTCAATAATTGTAAACAAGTTTTCATATAAAAATTCAGTTGTAAACATAGATTCAGATTAATTGTAAAATCTAAATTCTTGAGTTTAATATAAAACTAATCTTTGTTCAAATCTAATCATTGGATTCTTTGAATCACCTTTGTTAGCGTATCCATTCCCACTGTAAACGAAATTGGTGGATCCTGTAGAGGATTTCCAGCACAGCACTACCCACATAAATAATTAATCGTTCGATAATAAAACATCGAACGAGTTTTCCTTTTGACGCGACGGAAGAGTTCCCTTAAGCTCGACTACCTAACCGCTACCGAAATTTATCATTATTAAAATCATTAGAGCCGATTCTATAACTCGTCCTTTCCTATTTCTAAACTCTTTATCCACCTCCGCCGCCCGTCACGCAACACGGTAATAGCCTTAGGTTTACAAATTAAAATGCCGCTTGATTCTTTTATTTCACACGAGCGAAACTACTGGAATCATGACAGTCGTCAAAAATACGTGAGTGTTTTTCGAACGGGGTAAAGTCAATGAAAATCGTTATTTTTCGTTACAAAAATTCCAATAGACTTCAAAAGTGTTAATAAACGTGCGGTATAAATTCCAAGATTGTACATTTTAATGGTCCGTAAAAAAAATCCCAAAAGAAGCGAAAAAAATAGCTGACACACGGGATGACCCTCTTAACAAAAGAAGAATAACAATAAAATAACTTTGTTACGATTAATTAATAGGAGTGGAATGATAGAATAAAAACGCAAAGAACCACCTGTCGCCGTATCGCAAGGATTAATGGCATCGTGTGGCCTACGTAATGTTTTTACACTCTTTAATTACTCATCCTTTTACTCAACCCTGTTTACATAAACATTTAACTGTTACATGTAACGTTGTTAACACATTCGCGACCGATGATGTGAATTCACGTCATTTTAATTTCTATTCCTGATTGCCGTTGGCGTAAATTAACATGCTGCAATTTTTGTTTTCAAATTCGGCAACATTAGGTGTTCTCGATAACACATTTTTGACGAAGATTTTGGAAAGCGTTACTTTTGTCTTATGGTAATAGCTTACAGTAACTATCTTCCTTCAAAACCAATATTGCATTTTATCTGTTATTTTTTATAATTTTACATTGTTCATAATGAAATTGAAGCAGATTAGGTTTGCATTCATGGCAGTAAATCCCTTGAATATTATCGATATTTTAATTGAAAATGAGTATCGCCGTTAACTGTTACCAAAATTATATAGAGAAACATACATTAATTGCAGCTTCATCATTTGTTTAAAAGCACCAACGCATATATATCAATAAAATCAGCTCTTTTGAATTACGAAGCAGTTATGAACCAGGAACGTTTCGCATAGGGACTCTATTTCGTGCGTCGAACAACAAAATTTCATGTGTAATAACTTTTTTGTTGATGAGAAAATCGAAATTCCTATTCATCCGTAATTTTGTATTGGATATGTAGTTTTTATAAAAAAAATACTCAAGAAAATTGATTGACATTAAACTGGTAAAACGATCGAAATTATGTTATTTTTCAACATATTGTTTAAACAAATGGAGATTTTGCGAAAAAAATTATACCATTAAATTCGTAATACAATGGCGCTAATTTCGTCAATGTACGAAATTACTCCATCACTTATAGTTTCCAAGATATTCAACGAAATACATTTTAGCCCTCCAACTTTGGGGGCAGTTTTCACCCCTTTAATGTGAACGATTACCGATAAAAAATATACGTGTCGAATATTTTAACGAGTTGTCCATCATATTTAAAGTTCCTCAAAATCGGTGATTGGCACCTCGGGAGGTTCCCTTATTGTAATCACAGTAATAACAAGTGGTTTATTATCTACCTATAAAGCATGTATACAAATTATAAAAATGTTTTTATTTTAAACAACACATAACCGCAACACTGATATTTCAAAACAAATATTAAAATTTTTATCTTTGTTTTAACGATACAAGTTTGCGGGCAACCAACTTTAGATTTTCATTATTTTCGCCGGTACTCATTGTTAGTATTAGAAACGGAAAAAAATTACCGGTCGCGAATGTGTTAATATTTTATATTTATGAAAAATGAATACTTATAATGACACCGTCTAAAGTAAATTCTTTTTAAAACAGCTAACTTCTAAAACAGTTATCCCAAACGAAGACATCTTAAAACCGCTTCTTAAGCTTGTCGAAGTCAATCTCATCCTTCCCCTTTCATTTAAAGGCCAAGGATTTAAGAGACGCGGGAGTCTTCTTAAAGTATCGTAAATAATAAATGACGGAATTCTAGTTCAGAGAAGGCGACACTCGACGCTTCCTTACAACTTACTCCGACAGATGTGAGCTCCCCATGGATTTTCAGGATAACCATGATCGAATGCTTTCGCGTGGGACAAAAGTAAGACAGTTTTCATGAAAGAACTCTTTTCTCCTCGTTCTCTTTCGATTCTTCGTATCTCTTTCAATTCTTAGGAAGATCTTTCTTCGGATAACGAATCGTCCAGCTTGAAAGTTAATCAGCGCTTCTCGGACCGCTACGAGGTAAGTCGTTAATTGCTTGTGCAATCCCTCGCCAAGAATGTAGAGTAATGTAATCGCGGTAAACTTGCTAGTCATTGACTAATACTACTGCACAAGTTAACGTTCTTGTTAATGTCTTAACACGATGAATGACGTGAGAATTTCACGGCGATTTTTTTAGAATGTCCTTATTAGATGTTTGTAGCGAGGACTTCTTGGAATTTTTATTTTATTAATTTTTATTTGAAATTAATTTCATCATTGATTTAGGAGAGGATTAATTTTCTTGACAAAAAAAAAACGACTAACTAGCAACGGTTGAGTTAAAATTTTTGTTAACTCTGGTAGACTTCTCTTTTTCATTCAGTCAAGATTACCGTTTTGACTATTTAGATAAATTTCACTTTAATCCCTTCCGATAAGATTTAATAATGAAAAATTTTGCATGTAACAATCATTTATTTTTTATTGGGAACATATTTAGAGTTTTTTCATATTATACGACTTTTTAAAGTTGTGGAACATATTACCAAATTTACCATATGTGGCACGTATTTTTTGCACGGTTTTCTAAAAAACATATTTACCGCAAATAAAAAGAGCTGAGTGTATATTGACCGATTTTCACGCTAAATATTGTCAAGAATGAAATCCTACTGACTAATAACAATTTGCCCCTGACTTGTACCAAGAAATTCTAACGGTAAACAATATGTTCTAATGATCTGTGATATCTACATTAGTAAACAGGTATTACCGTTTTCAGTAACCTTGACATTTTAAACTAAATTAATTATTATCATACTCAATAGTAACTTTCGTCGCATGACGAGTATAGCTCGTCATTTTGCTGTTGGCACGAAAACCCAACGGCAAGCTATACTTGTCATTTTACCCGAAGGGGTAATAAAAATATTTTGCTTCAGGAACCATTTAAAATTTCACATCTTAAGCAAAATAGATATATTACAATTCTAGGAAGTTTATATGGATATATAAATGCACAGATGATTCAAATAAATGTATAAATCATAACGGTTGCATCAAGTAGAACAAAAAAGTTGGAGTAGCAATTTACCCTTTGCGGTTCGGATTGTTTCGTTAATTTTGGTAGTGAGCAGAATAAAATTAATTTTGCAATATTTTCTATCGTTGTTATCCATTTTTTTTAAATGGTATCAATAACTGAAGGTACTGACAAACATTTAGGTCATATTACAAAATCATTGTGAAATTAGATAGTCGATATTAAATTGTCAGAAAGTAAAATCAAGTGAAAATCTATGACGAATACTGGTAGACATAGGGCCGCAAAGAGTTAACGAGGTAAATACTCAAACTCCCAATCAGAAAACACCAGTTTTAATTGTAACCTTTGACTTTTGGGAAATTACAAAAAAACTCTATATACTTCGTATATCATAGCCTCATTGGTTCAAAATTCACCTAAATTGTAAGTCCTTGTCGAAATGATCGTAGCAGTTACTGCTAAAAAATATAAACGAAAAAAAAATGAAAAAATCGTTCGTCATGGAGTATCATTATCCGCCCTTCCATCGATTCGATACTTTTTGCAAACACAGAGACAATAAAGAGACTTTAACGTTGACTAATATTCAACAAATTAGACGACTGAAATCGTTAAAAGTACGGAAAAGCATGAAATCCCTGATTGCGCAACATGCCGCAGATTTACGAGCATTGACTTTAGTCGACAGAATTATCGTTTCGAACGTGAAACACATAAACCGTTTACAAATTTTCCTCGCGTATTTACGCTCGTTAATTAACGATGAAGATAGATAACCGGACACGCAACGAGGCGAATGTTTACGTTGGGATTAAATTCATCCCCGTTCTGGGGTTAGATGAACAAAAACATCATGGACCGTTTTTTTTCCCTTCGTTACAATCGAATTTTTTTATGAATTTTACAAAACATGGATTGTTTTTGCTGCTCGTGGAGTCATACGATTTAAATATTTTAATGGGAATTGTATGGAGAATGACAGCGTTGCGAGTAGAGATTCTCGGATAATAACGAAATGGATGTAATTGCAATTAAGATGGGACGAAGAAAAAGTATTTGAGATACACTCGTTGAATTTTTTATCTTAGCATTTTCTAATTTCGATGAAGATATTGTAACAGAAATTATTACAGGTAGTTAAAATTTGCATTTCGACGACCGATCGCAAATGTATCAGTTACGGAGTGAGCAATTAATGCGAGTATTATTTATAACGGGTATTATGAATAAATAATCATAAGGGAAATCGAGCAGTGCAATAAACTTGATGTTTGTTATTTTTTTAATTATTAATGATATTTTTATAATATTTTTACGCGTCAAGGATCTTTTAATAATTGTAGAAAATTTACTAATAACCTTGCTAAAGCTTCTTACAGAATTTATCCTGAAATAAAAATTAGGCATGAAAAACCTAAATACCCTATATACTCGTCAAGCTACTAATTAACAGTATTTCACTCGTAACTATCAATCTGGCTCTTATTAATATGGGAATGCAGATTGAATGAGTGAGTGACAGAGAGAAAGAAAGAGGATGATGTGAAAAGAAAAAAGACAAGAAGACATTAGAACAAAAAGTTCGAGAAAAAACGTGAACGTGAAAAGACGCGAAAATTATGCCATATCTGCCGCAGCTTATTTCTTTACTACTTTTCTAAGTGTTCATACTCATATTTTCTTATTTTTTGTTTGTGCACTTTATACTAATTAACCTTAATTAGCAATAAGTCTGACTGTTGGCACCATCACTACAAGTCTCCCTACATTAATTTCAACCAAATACAAGAAAAACTAAATAAAACTACAATGAAAGAACATCCGCCACGTTCTTCAGCAACCGACTCAACTCTTCAACCCCATAACTCATTCATTTTCACCGAACCGGGCGAAGTAGATTTCTGCAACTTAATCCTCGTCCTCAGATCGGTGTCTCGAATTCGTTTTCGATATTGGAAGGCTGAGCGAGAAAGAATAAGAGAAGAGAATAAAATCGATCGAGCGTAAGAAAAGAATTCGCATCGGCTAGGTCTCCCAGCAGGCTGGATATGAGACTGACTACTTTAGGATATTGCCCGAAATGTACGTGTCGAATGTGAAATTGAGCGAAACAGACTCTTCGGAGTAACTACCCTCCTTTGCGTATCCCCTGGAAATTGAAGCGGCGCAATCTTCGAGGAGAGAGGATCGTCGGATTTGCCTCGAGTTGCTCCACGAATCGGCCCATTTTATTGCTTCTTGTTTTACGAACAAACGATCACGATTGTCGGAAGAATCGAATTGTATCGGGACATGAAAGTGCCGAGGAACTAGCCTTTCTTGAATTGATATTCGATATCTTTGGATTCGGTGTTCGTTGTTTTTTTTTGGTAACAGTAAAATGTGGGAATATTTTGACGAATTATTGGAATATGTGATACTTACGCGGAGGTCGAGTGATATTTTTCGTTGGAAAGAGAAAAAGAGAGAGAAGTTTGCCAAAGAATCTATTTGCTTGTTGTAAACAGAGACGGTTGTTCGTTTATTTATTTAGTTCACGCCATCGCGAATGAAGATCGAAGGGTGGTAAGGCAGACGAGAAGGGGATGTTACGAGTACATGAATAATAAAGTGGAATGCCTCATAGCAAGCTCTTCCAAACTTTCCCATTATCGACTCTCGGAATACTTCCGCACATTTTTCTACTGAATGGCAGTTTAACAGAGTAATTTCTGTCGTACTGCATATTCCGCGGGAACATACTTCCTGCGGACATTGTGATCTGTGCTTTTTCCTTTCGTTTCTTTTCTGTTCACATTAAACCTGTCGGCACAATTACTGATTTAACTTTTTTTCGCAAAAGTACACATAAAATGGCCATAATCCTGACCCAAAGAATCTAAAGTCGCAATCAGCTATAAATGAGCAAAATTATTCACTTAAGAGTCACTTTAATCCTGTGCGGACGAGGGCTTTTTCAAGCATGCTTTTCGCTGGGTCGAATAAATTTTATTCAAGTAAGCGATATCATGTACGAGGACGTTAAATATATGAAATTAATTGAAAAATATTTTGTGTAATGGAATTTTAAACTTTATTAAAGAACAATTACGTTTTATTTTTTGTATCTTTTCAGAGTGTGAAATTTCTCGAATTAATCCTCTTTCGCCGGTTTTCAAGAACAACGACACATTTGGTTTTGTGTCATTATCGAGTTAATTACAGAATCTACGTAAGCTTTATTCTATTGTGAATAAAACTCATAATACAGTATATAAAACATAGTATACTTAATACATATTTTATATGTTTATAGATATCAAAGGATGAAAGAAATAAAAAACTAAAAAGGGCCTATTGTAAAACTGTCTTTTTCGAAATGTGTCGTTATTCTAGAAAACCGTCGATATGTATGATACGTTTATAAGGGCAAGTATCGCAGTAGAATTGAGTTACTTTTCCAGCCGATCTGACCGATTTTAGAAAATGTAAACTTAAATCAGTATTCAGAGCAAGACTGTGATATTTCTATACCTATGCTACATTTCGTTATGGTGTTAATTATTGCAATTCATGAGAAACGGAAAGCAAAAAAGGAGTGGTTTATAAAGTGCAATGAGGATTGGTAACAATAAAATACTCCCAAATTGAGTAAAAATCTAATGACGCTATAGATCATTGATGGCGAACCTTTTTTCAGAAATGGGTCAAATTTTGTTCATTATTTTTATTTTTTTTTAATACTAGCTCGTGGACTACTAAGTTAGGGGTGTCACTTGGAAAGGGAGAGAGGAGGATGGTTAAAAACTACTTTATTTTATCTCTCAGGTAGCCAATGTCCACTTGCAAATATGTTTTTATGAATTCGACATTAGATATGTATATATACTTCACTTTCTTAATATTTCCGAGTGTCTGTTCTCTGTTTCATAATATAGAAATAAGTTTACAAAAATTAACACGTAAACCATTCAACAAGCCTGCGTGGGTCATTGGTTTGCCATCACTAGTATAGGTAATATAAATTATTTTCTGCTGCCTTTACAGCGACATTCGAACTTGTGTATAAAAATGTGATGACCCCTGTACAGTGGCATTGGTCCACAAATGGTTAATACTAGATCTACAAAGCTAATGAGAAACGAAATGGATGCTTTTCAAACATAACAATTACACCAACAAGACAATCAAGTGGCTTGTTCCGAATTGGAGATACTATTTTCCAAAATTCTTAACGCTGCTTCTTCTTCATTTTCTACATCTTGAAAAATATAATGCATTAAATTATTCAAGTTTCTGGCACTTTTGTTCTTTTCCTTCTAAAAGACATATTTATCTGATATCTTTAAATATCCCCAACTTAATTCTGCCATTAAGTCTTTCAATACTGAGGAGATGTACAGATTCTAAATAATGTTTGAAGAATTTTTTAGACGATTGGTCCCAATTATTCTACGCTACAAGGACATATACATGGCAACCCTTTTTTAGAAAATCGCAATTTCTAAAACTTTGTAACCTTAAATACATGTTTTTAAAGTCATTATCAACTTATATTTATCATTTATATTTAAGAAAATTCATTACACAAAAGTCGTACTGAAAAGGTTAAAGTATCAATGAAGTACAGTGACTACCGTTGAAAAAACAAGTTGGCGGAGAATCTCTCATAAATCTGCGGCCAAATTCCCGATGGAGATCCCGTGAAAATTAACGTAACAAATGGCATTCGAGGGACTCGTAGAAATAACCCGATAGAAGCCGCAAAACGCGATCGCGTTTTTCCAAGAGCGAAAAGGAAATTTGGCAGGTTTGATCTTAATCGTCCACCTAACGTTTTATTTCATCCACGATACCTCGCAACGACCGATCTCGACGCGTTTAGGGGAGTAAACGTTTATTTCTCTGCATTTAACGACACTCCAACGCTTAAATGCCCTAATTCGTCGATTTACAAACTTTATTTATCTCCGTACGAAAAACAGGAGAAGAATATTGTCAAATATTTTATTCCAGCGTCATTTACATTTTATTTTATCCCATAGTCCTTTTACCTCTCTGCCGTTGTATTAACCTAGCTAAAAAACATTCCCAGGAAATACAATATTTTAAATTAAAAACAATTTATACTTTAAAATGTGTTTTTTAGGTTTCACCCTATTTTAAAAAAAATTGTACCCTGCTTCCTCGTTGAAATCGTAAACTCGCATGACGTTAATTTCACAACAGCCCTCCTAATTTCACCTAACAGGTGTTTCCTCGGGATATTGCGCCCAGCAAGCTTCTATTTTTACACCCTACACGATTTATTAAACTTATCGAATGTTCCGTATATCCTCGCACACGACCATTTGCCACGGATACATGCATAGAAGTACGTATAACGGCGAAGGTTCCTACGGGAGAATTCATTGTTGACCTGTCAGAGATTATTACGACTTCTCTTTTTCTCCCCACGAGGGAGATTTTTCAAGTCAGAAAAATTGTTTCGCCGTCGATACAAAATCGACCGTAGCCCCAAGTATGATTTTTCTCTCTATGAAATATCATGTAATTCCGTTATTTTTTGTAGGATTGAACAGCCAGCAGGGCAATCTCATCTCGAAGAGTCCAACCCAATTATCGTACCAAGTGAATTCTTATCCTGTAACGATCCTGAATCAGGACGAGGCAAATACGTCGGTTCATTCGTCGGGAAAGAAACGAGAAGTTGGGCCGAAGAATTTTTAGGCATCAATTGAATCACATTCAGATATATCTCCTAACGTTTTTGCGACGAACGGATCTTCGAATAGTCTCTCGAGCGTGCTAAACATTCTCGTTTCTTCGTTTGGCCTTTGGAGAACGGTTTGAATCGCTCAGAAGGTTTTATTCCTTTTGGAGACGTCTTAACGCGTACTCCTAGGAGATCTACGATGGCTACGGGGAGAAAATTACCTCTGGCTATGTTTTTTTGTGGGTGATATGTGTATAAAACATAGAGGCAACAAAATATGTGGAGGAGGACGGGGGGATGAAGTCTTGGACGCTGAGGACTCTGAGGAGTTGTTTCTCCAATTGGAGAACCCTCGCTGTCTGTAAATATATTCTATATTTATGTATTTTGTGGCATTGACGATTTAGAATTCATGCGAGGGTGGGCATCAATTTGAATGCGAGAACCTTAACATCGAAGTAAATGCAATGTTTATATTGAATTCGTTGAAAAATATAAATACAAGTACTCCCGGTTATTGTTGTTAGTGCATATGTTACGTACCTAAATGAGAATTGGTTTTAAAAGGTATTCCTAAGAAACCCTTCTTGGGAAATGAAAGAATATTACTTCTGAGTAAATCCTTTTTATTTATTGGGTAAAACACAAAATCATCAAAATACAGGTAACCCTCCATTAACACGGTAAACAGGTGTCTAAAAAATGCCGTGTTATATGAGAACCAGAGTCAATACAAATACGGGGGTTACGTTCCGATAACTTAATAAAAATAAACATTTCTTCAATTTTACATCTCTCAAACAGCAAATCCTGCCGCGGATAGCGTGTAAACTGTGCATGTCGTTTTTCGTTATAACATCGGAATAGCGTTATAAATCAGTAAATTGTAATTTATTTATATATTTTCATCTAAAGACATTATACTTCATTATTCCTTCCCGTCATTATTTTAAAGCAATTTAGTTTTCACATGTGTTAAACAAAAATCCTCTTCTTCAGTATTATAGAAATACAATGTCGTACAAAGGCTTTCGCAATTTTGGAATCGTGCTAGAACCAAACAGTGTTATAAATTGCAGCTCTATACAGGGTGGCCCAGCCGATTTTGACATATTGAATATTTCGGTATTGCGGTATGTAGTAAAAAATGTTTCACAGGAAACTTAAATGGTATGGAGTGGGGCATCATCTGGTGTCATTAGTTTTTCCGTAGGTGGACGCGTCAAGGACACATGAAGGTCAACTTTGTTGTTTTTTTTTAATGGAATGAGACACTTTTTTATGCACTAAACGATACAGCTAGACATTCTTTATAAAAAAAGTACTGGCCTATGTATGTCAAAAAGCTAATAGTTTAGGAGCTATTTCAATTTAAGTAATTCTAAAATTCGTAATTACATTAGCGTTTATTTACAGGTAAGCTTGAATATAACGACCATTTGCATCGCAGCATGTTTGAAAACGATGAAGTAAGGACTGGTCAACGTTATTTAATGTATCGGCTGATATTTTGCCACATTCATCGATAATGCGCTGCTTCATATCACTCACTTTAGTTGAAACTTTCGCGTTTCATCCTTTAAATAGCCCCATGAGAAAAAGTCGGGCGGCGTTAAATCAGGTGACAGACAGATAAACAGATAAACAGAGCTCACGTCCTAATACGGCAGGAATGATGCCTTTGTATTTAGATTATTTATACTGAAATAACTCCTTAACTATTAGCTTTTCGAGATACATAGGTCAGTACTTTTTTATAAAGAATGTCCAGCTGCATCGCTTGATGCATCAAAAAGTACCTCATTCTATTTAAAAAAACAAAGTTGACCTTCATATGTCCTTGACGCGTCCACCTACGGAAAAACTACTGATACCAGATTATGCCCCTCTCGATACCATTTAAGTTTCCTATGAAACATTTTTTTGCTACATGCCACAATAACGAAATATTCAAGATGTCAAAATCGGCTGGGACACCCTGTGTATACGAGGGTTCCTGCAATATCTACTATCGTGTTAGAGGGGAACCGTGTTATAGGATGTCGTGTTGTAGAAGGGTTCCCGCTATTTGTGAATCGTGTTATAGGAGGGATACCTGTACTCAATCCGTAAAACTGAATCTCTATCCCCCACGTAACTAACTGCTCCAATCGAAAAACTTAGTGGAATATATTTTGCATTTATTATAAATAAACATATTGCATCATATTCTAGCTGGTTGAAAATTCATCCGGATACACAGATCAGTATAAATGCAGTAATAACTCGTATTCGTTGCAGCAGAGCGAACCGCATGCAAAATAAGATATTTCACAGAGGACCGATCGATTACACGAAAAATTCAAAATAAAATCATACAGCATAATTGCATCGAGTCAAAAGGCAGAAAACCCGGGGCGAAAGCGTGGAACGAGGCGACGAAAGAAAAGTAATTGGAAAAGTCAGAGGGTCAGGAGACAGGATCGCCCACGTCTGTCCTTCGGAACGTTCTACGTCATTTTTCGTAGGTCTTGTGTTAAATTACGCGAGTATATATGGTGCCCCGTAGGCACTGCACGTGGATGTGCTGGCTGTCGAGATGGAGGATGCTATGTGTTCATTATTTGATCGTATTACACGCTTCAATGAGACACCGATGTGTTCAACCTTGCAGAACTCTTCCTTCGTGGTTACATAACGAATTTTAGCTTCGAGGAACGATATGAAGAACGTGGAGTACAATTTTTGCATTTATTGTGTAAAAATGAGTTTTAAATTGTATATTAACCCTTTTCGTTTTCATGATCGCATTTGGCACCAATTTATTTACAATATATTACCTTAACCATCTTTCTTCTCATGGTGGCATTTACTTGAACTTCGAAATTTCTCTTGTATGACCGAAAGTAATAAAAATTTAACAGAGTACATATGTTATAGACCTTAAATAATATTTTAAACGGAAACAGCTACATAAATTGCAAGTTCAAGGCTGAAAGAGATAAACTTGTTGCTCTAAAAACAAATACGTTTTTACATTGACGAATTAAAATTTCACTGTACGTGACTACTTAGATGTGTGATTAGTTAAAAAAATTTTTGTTAGCAGAAGTAAAATCGCGTAAAATTATTTTACTACACAAATTGTTAAAAACAGGCGAATATTGAATTTGGAGAGGATATCTTGATGAAAAAAAAGCGCCACTAATCTTGACCAGTTACCAGAAGTTAGTGAAGATTGAAATTTATTTTTCAACGAACAACCAAAGCTTGCCCGATCCTTGGGGTAGGTTTGCAGTGTTTTCTCATTTTCCTTAACGATATTCGATCGTTTCCTGGTACACCGCCGTAAGAAGAAAATTCCCGTGTTGAAAACTGAAGGAGACACCATCGCTTTCGTTGAACGTGGCAAAGTATTTTTAGTTTTTCTTCCCATCCTCGCACATCGATTTTTGCGCTCGTCGTTGCCTCATGGTGCGAATATTAATAAAGTAGAAATTTATTCTTGTTGATTAACCACGAATCTTTCATCTCCAAATTATTAGATCAAATTATTTAGAAATTAATAATTCCTCACATTCCGAGTAGATAATGCCACTTTTTCGGATATCTTGAATGCGATCTTATAAAATTTACCTGATAGTCAAAGTTCAAAGGGGAAATCTAGGGAATTATGACTCGACAAGGAGGTAAAGACTGGGTATGATATTTCGTGGGTCTGAATTCAAATCCACTAACTCTGTTGAAAAGTTTTTCCTAATTTATGTAGAATTTTATTAATGTTTGAATAATATATGTAATTTATTATAATAAGATTAAAGAAATAAAATAATAGAAGAACAATTAGATATCAAACGAAATAAAAATAAAACAATAACTCTTAACAATTCAATGCGCGTCGTACTTCTTAGCTTCTTCGTAGCAGATCAAAAACTGTTTTCTCCGTTGCCATCCGCATCTCCACCGTCACTCATCGTCATTCTTTCATCGCATCATTCAAACAGCTAGCTTCTTAGCTCACTCATTACATCCTCGCACGCTCACACACATCACATCCACTCCCATGCTCATTACTCACATTTATTATTTAACCATTTCACTACGGAGTGCTTTTCCGCGAGTATGGCAACATGGTACAAAGTAATCGCGACGCGGACGAATACCTTTTAACAGCTAGTAACGTAATATAAATAATTAACTTCTTTCGAAGTTACACTCCATATGATACACGAAAAATAAAAACATATAGTGTTTAAAAAATATCCAAGTACAAGGTATGATTCAATAATTAATTCTTCGGATGAAATTTCTACGGTGAACCATTACCACAGTTAGTATACAGCGAGTGTCAAACGTTGGGTGACTATAGTCATCGCTAGTACCATTGCCCCCCAAAAGAAGTCGCTTGATAAGTGCTTTGCTCTGATTCACCCAACGGATCGAGAAATCCCTCGTTCTAGCGTAATTTTCGATTCTAATGCGTGACTTGCCAAAAAAGCGTTTAACGATGAAATATGTATTTAGTTTTCGATTCTCATTCACCGAGCTCAAGTTTTAAGGACAAATATGATGGTAACATATGGTGCGACGATAGTCTTGGCCCATCAAAAGAAGTCACTTGATAAGTACTTTGCTCCGATTCGCCCGATGGATAGAGGATAAGTTATTTAGTTTTCGGTTATCATTTGCCGAGCTCAAGTTTCAAGGGCCGATATGATGGAAATAGGCGATGCGAAGACAGCCTTCCCTTACCCCGTACCAAGGGACTTCATTGCGTTGGCGACTTATAGTAAAAACGCTAGTATCATAGTCTCGGTGGTTCGAAAATCACCTAAACCAATAAGTCCTAGGTGAAATGACCACAGTAATTAAATCCGAAAAAGATACATACGAACCGTCTTTGTCTTTTCTTTCCTATCACTTGAATTTAATTGCAGTTATCTTTTCCCCCTTCAACCCCATATCCATCATAGCCCCGACGCCACTTTTCTTTCCAAGTCACTGACACTAGCCCAACAAATCAACCTCCATCCATCGCCCCAAACAGTCCTTTCGTTTTCGACTTTCCACTTACAATTTCACCATGCCGTAAAGGAACCATTGAGCTCAAACTTTAATTAAATATCTCAGATCTTTCCTCTTAATCGTCTTTATCTCGTCCACCTTTGTTGCAGTCTAATATCGTTCCTTTAACACAGCGTTCACTTTCGAGTTAATATTTCACCGGATAACACAAGTTGCTTACAAGACTTTCTTTATCGTAGGAACACCGTACCTCTCGATAATCCATGGGGTTTCATGTATTTGGCAATAACGGATTACAATTCCCTCAAACAAACGTAAAGGGTTCCCTTTCATCCAAGCGTAGGGAGCTTTATCGAATCGGCAGAAGCACCGACCGCATTCAGGTATTCCGTAAATGTATTTCTCTTTGGTATTCTATAAATTGAATACCAAGGGAGTTACAAGTTAGTTATAAATTGGATGCAAAAGCAGCTCGCCGCGTAAGAGGTTTCCTCTGAATGTTTCAAAACTGCAACAGTCAGCTGCCCAGTCGAATTTCGACGTTTCTCGACCAGCGATGACCTCCAATGCGCTTAAAATTAGAAGTATCCCTAACTTCCGGTTTGAGGCTTTTGAATATTTTTGCTTTGGAGAACACTGTTGAACCGATTGTATCAGCTTATTGAGTGAAAATGATGAACTTCGTGGGGCTTTCTTCTGGTGTTCTGTAACTAATGATTCTTTAACTAATAATATCGTTTGTCCTTAGAGAGAAGATACGATATTTTATCGGATCGTTCGAACTGCAAATAATTCGAAACTGAGATTTAACGAAAGACGGCAGTTTATTCGGGAGGACAAAGTTCTGACGATGGAAGTTAAACGGAAGACTGAACTTGTCCAAAGTGGAGGGAAGATTACTTGAGGTACGAAAGTTTGGAACTTAAACTACGACAATGAACACCGATGCTATGGTGTCACTGATAACAGGAGTAAACAATATTATTGCGATTTTTGTATAAATAGAGCCGCAATCACATTACGTCGTAAATTACTTTTCAATTTTTCAATTAATTGCTTCACGTCAATTTTGCCTACAGTGGCAGAAGAGCTTGCAACAATGACCGGTACTTAAGAGCAATGATGCAATTCGATTCACACTTAATAGTATTACTCTCCGTCCTTCGTAGCTTCGTTCAAAATTCCTTTCCCGTTTCAATTAGCACATTTCAAGGATCATCGTGTCCGATGTCGTTTCCACTTACAGTTGCATAGAGAAGTACCTAAAATTCGTTAAAAAACCGAAGACATCGTTACACCGTTCGCGCTTTGTGTGTAACAGGATTATACTATATTTGTTCTACCTCTTGTCCAACCTACTCTCTCTTTCTCTTTTTCAAAGCAGCAGATTCTCGTGTTCACGATCCACCATGTTTCTCCTGATTACGATTCGACTCTAGTAGACATATCATCGCGAAACGCACGTCGTCGCCAATAGGCTATCGCGAATAGATACATCGAGATTGCAGAGGAACGGTGCGGGTGCCATCAGGAGATGAATCTACAGTTTCGATTAGGAAGTAACCCCTGGAAAGCTAATCCGTTGCTCGTGTCCGACGTGCTCCAGTAATTTGCAATTGATCGCGTGTTCAACTGTTTTCCAACAACTGTAGGTATCTTGCTTTTCGTTCATTATATGGATAATTCCAGGTGTAAGGTTGGTTTCAGGAGTTGGAAAACTTTGAATCCTTATGATGCTCGGTTCGTTCTTTTTGTTTTGAATTTTTTGGCCTCAACTGTTATGATAATTTTGCCTATAGTCTAGTGCAGTCATGTGGAACATTTTTGAGAAATGGTTTAAGTTTTGTGTATTATTTTTTTAGTATTAGCTTGTGAGTTACTATGTCAGTGATGTCACTTGGAAAAGGGGAAAGCAGGATGGTTAAAAAAATTTTGTTTTGGTTCTCCGCTAGCCAATGTTTATTTGGAAATATTTTTTTATAAATTCGACATTATATATATACTTTATTTTCTTAATATTTCCGATTGTCTGCTCTCTCTTTTATAATATAAAAATAAGTTTACAAAAATCAAAGCGTAGGTCAATGTCTGACCCGCGGGTCATTGGTTCGCCATTACTGGTATAGGTAATACAAATCATTTTTTATCGCCTTTACGGCGATATTCGACCTATATGAATAAAAATATGATATAGTCTGTACAGTGAAATTAATCTGCAAATGGTTAATACTATATCTATCAAACTGACCAACATATGACCAACATAATGACCAACGAAGTTTATGCCTCCCAAAAATAACAACAATTATACCTGCGCATTAGTAATAACAAAATATTTCCAGATTGTACAAAAACCAAATGACAGTATAGACCATTGATGGTGAACATTTTTGAGAAGTGATTCAAGTTTTGGACATTATATTTTTTAGTACTAACTCGTGGGTCACTAAGTCAGTGGCATCACTTGAAAAAGTGGAAACGAGAATGGTTAAAAACTACTTTTTTTGGTTCCAAACTAGCTATTGCCCACTTGTAAATATTTTTTTATAAATTCGGTATTCGACGTATAAAGTTTATTATTTGATATTTTTGATTTTCGATTCCCTCTGTTATAATATAAAAAACAAATTGATAAAAATCGAAGCTTAGGTCATTTAAAAAGGCTGCGCGGTTCAATATCCATCCCGCGTGTCATAGGTTAACCATCACTGGTCTAGTGCTTTAGGTGGATTTTCATCAATCAAGAATATCATGTATTGAGTAACAATTTAGAAAAAATTTCCCACAGTTAACAGGGGATGATTTGAATTTGGGTGATTCATTAATTAATAATTTCGGCAAAATTTCCCAGAGGTGAGAAAGGAGGATTTGAACTTAAACTTGCTGATTATTTGCCCGAGTTTTACCTCCTTAGCCACCACAGCTTCCAAAAACGAATCGTCTAATCAATACAAGAACGAGTCAAGGTTTCTATCGTCGTCGGTTAAATTAGGCAGAGAAAGGATGGCAGATTAAGCGTGGAATGGATAACCCAAATATCCCGTTTCTTTTTCTCAATACGGAAGCGAGAATCGAGGCAAGTACATACCACTAAATCGTCAGGATGCGGTTCTAGCCATGCGCAAAGAGACTGACGAATAATTTGTAACAATTACTGCGGCAACTATGAATACAAATGTTCAGTTTATCTCCTAGTGACTACTCAAATCTGGAAGCAAGCCAGTTCTTCCTCCGCAAACTTCTGTCGAAGCTTTCTTCTTTGTCTTACAATCAGATTTCCTGTTTTATCTTTCTTCCTTTGATTAATAAAGATTCAATATCTTGATGAATAAAGAGACACTTTCACTATCATCGAGAACGACAAGGGATTTGGTTTTGCGTCGATTCGAAAAGAAATTGCAAAAAAGAGAAGTCTTTCAAACTCTACGAATGTAATTCGAACGCCACAGAATTGGACTACTGTAGTACGTTTTGTATCGTACTTTAATGAAGAAACGTCGTCATGTCTGGTCGTGGAAAGGAAGGAAAAAGATTGGGAAAAAAAGGAGGGAAACGTCGCAGGAGAATATTTCGTGATAACATCCAAGGCATCACGAAACCAGCCATCCCACTTCTGGTAAGACGTAGTGGAATTAAGAGAATTTCTGGTCTGATCTATAAAGAAACTCAAGGTGTATTAAAACTATTTCTCGAAAATGTAATTCGTCATGTATTGAGTCGTCCGGACAGTTCGTGCCGACTTTCGATAGGCGACAGAAAGACAGATCTGAATATATTAGAATGATTGAAAATAAATGGCATGCGTACATATTCTAAACGACGATATTTCAGGCATATTTGGAAAAAAATTGGTTATGACACGTTAAATTTTCTTAGTTTTATATGTTTTTGAATATGGAACCAAAGTGCTTTATAGGCATTTAAAGGTTTTCTTTTACTGGAAAAGCAAAAATGCCGCATAAGTGGCTAACAGAATATGTGCTGTTTATGGTGAATGATGTTGAACAAAAAAGATCTTAGGGAAACCGAAATGAACCATTTTTAGCCACCCCAAAAGCTGATCTTCATCCGAAGAAAGTCATGATTTGTATCTGGTGGGATTAGAGAGGAACCCTACGCCATGAGCTGTTATCAAACAATGAGGCAATAAATTTCAAACAGTATTGCTCCCAGTTAGACGAATTAAAGACAACAATTGAAAAAAAACGTCCAGAAACACTGACTCGGAGGAGCGTCGTGTTTCATCAAGTCAAAGCGCGGCCTCATGTGTCTTCGAGAACTCAACAAAAGTATTTCACGCTTTCAGATTTCCACCCAATTTGATCAGTACAAAATTTCTTTAATAGAAAAGATTCAATACTTTGGTCAAGATAAACAATCATATAGAATATTTTTTCGCTGAAAGACCTGTGGGATTCTGGATGAACGCAATTTTCAAGTTACCTGGAAGATGGAGAAAGGTTGTGGAGGAGAATGCCACCTATAGAATTTAATAAATATGTACTAATATTTAAATATTCTTTGGTTTAAGTTTCGTTACAAATCGACACGAACTTTCTGGACAACCCAGTTTAATATAGTGAGCATGCCAAGAGAAAAACTATGACGACCATGAACGTGGTTTATGGAGTCAAGAGAATTTCTGGTCTGATCTACGAAGAAACTCGAGGTGTACTGAAAGTATTTCTCAAACATGTAATTCGTCATGTAGTTACATTTACTGCCCACGCCAAGAAAAAGACTGACGACCATGGAAGTGGTTTACGTTCTGAAACGACAAGGAAGAGCGTTTTATGATTTCGACGGTCAAACTTCCCATTTCAACGGAACTTCGCACAATGTGAATGTGTGATCATTTCACTCAGGACTTACTGGGTTAGGTAGTTTTCGAACCATCGAAACTATGATGTTAATCGGTGACATTTTGTATCTATCTGAAGCACCAAAGGGCACGTAGCGCTTGAATTACGTGTAGGCGTTTTTTTTTTTATAAGAGGAAGAATTGAAAACGGGCGAGGATTCATGGAAAAATCTCGGACAATAGGCAATGCCTTTCGCGTTTCTCCCATGAGACACGGAGTCACGACGATGAAATTTATACGCGACTCGTGTTTTCCAGCACCTTCCTACACTGCCGTGAAATTTAATCTTAAGGTCTGACCGATTTTTCGTGTTCTTTTTCAAAAGGAAGACACCAGAGGAATCTACTAGGGTTAAGTTTTAAGGCTTTCTTCTTTACTAGCTTTGATACGTGACAATGTAGAATAGCAAGGGATTTATTCGTCGCCATGGTACACTTCCAATAGTACTCTTGTTCTTCGCTATGAGATATCCATGTCGACTGACAACGTGGCATTACGGAGAAAGTGATTAACACGAAGAAGGTAAAAGTACACAACAGTTTCACCTGTTGCGTTTAGCGAGATCATGGCGGCGAGTCGTCGTTACAGCGGAAAGTCTGTTCGGGAAACCGGAAGTTCGTCTTTGGCGAGTACCCTCGCGAAGATCGAAGACGAATGGCCGACGAAGAGACGAACCATGAGACTGGCAAATTTTCCGATAATCGATATTACTGGCGAGGGAACAAACAAAGGGAAGACTGAGATAAAAAAAACGTAGAGAGCTACCAGAAAACACGTAGAATAGGAGCGAAAAAGAGGGTAATAGAAAAGGAAAAAGAGTAGGAAAAAGAGACAAAGAAACACGTTCACGTAGTACAGAGAAAACGCCAGAAAGATAAAATAATCTCAGTTTTCTCTATTTTTCTCAGCATCCTCGAAATTGAATTGGCTCGGTGGCGAGCGTAATATTTTGTAAAATCGTATCGCGCGACTACATCGTCGTGTACGCTCTCGATTTGCGAGACCCACGGTCTGCATCGTTGTTCAAATTCGGTCAAATTACAGCGAGCTCGTCGCCGTTGCTTTTGTCGCGATACAAAGCTGCCGCCAGAAAGAGAACTCTCTCTCCCCCTCTTCCAGGTTGCCCGCGGAATTTCGCCAATGGAGTCGACCAGCCTGGGCTTCCTTTTGTGTCGTTCCATTTAACAAATTGCACGTTACACGCACACCGGAGAGGTCATACGAGAGAATCTCAGTGATATTCTATCGTTCGTTCTCTTTGCGAGTAATCTTAACGTTCGGCGTGACGCGCAATACTATTGTAGAGGCTATTCGAGTAATTTTAATTAAACCTTAATTGCACGGCTTAGGCAAAATTCCCCGGTGCAATTGTACGCCCCGCAACTATTTCCATTTACGAAAACATCTCGGCGAGCCTCGAACCGCGAATCTCTCCCATGAGTTGGTTACATGGTCGTCTCTCTCTCTTTTTTTCACCTTTTTTCCCTTTTTCGGTCGAGGCGTTTAAAAAAAAGTGCTGCAACGCGCACGATGGAAATTGATGCTGTTAAAAGGAACAAGGTTACGGCCTTGCACGTTGCCAGGGTTGCTTCGCCACGGAGATTACCGCAAAGAGTCTGACTCGCTTCTCAGCTTTTTCCATGGGGTTTTTCTTTGTCGGATTACTTTGAAAGTTTTGCACACGAGGACGAGGAGTATCGGACGCAGCTAAAAGCGTCACTGAGAGATAAACAGCTTCTTGATTATTGACCTAGGAGGGTCACGTTCTGAGAAGAGTCTTGCTTCATTAATCATCCGGGGGTGCATCTTTGAAAGTCGCTTTGGAAGAGAGAATACTTTTTCGCGGTTACCCTCACGTGCAAATTGCCTGTTTTTCGAGCTATAAGTCACTGTCATTCTTGAGTTAGGGTTCTCGAATCTCTCGCTTGGGACAAAGAGTTTCTCGTAACGATTGGGGAACGTGTTTTCGATCGAGCATCCCCCTGACGAATTTTAGGACCCCCGAGAGCCTTCGATTCAAATCTCTGCGAAGTCGAGGAATTTTTCACGCGCAGTCCTCTATCTCTTGGGACCTCGGAGTTTGGTAAAACTTCTATTTGTCACGGGGGAACGCGAAATTGACTTCGATGAATGAAAGATGACCGGAAAAATGCACATCTGTTACAATTAGAATAGATCTACTGATTGGATAAAGTTAAATGACAAAATAGACTTTCGTAATTAACGCTAGAACAATCAATACAGTCAATATGACTGGCTTCTAATTTTGTCGAAAAATTCTCCAAACCAGTAGAAGAATCATACAGTAGATATTTCACGTTTATCTGTAAAATATAAATTACTGAACTCGTCATCTTTTGCACGTCTTGAATCCCCTTTTTTCAAAGTACTTATTTAACATACTGTAGGATTTCTTAATAATACGTTCAAGGTTTATTATAAAAATTACAAATACAAATATGAAAAAGAATATAAAGTAGATTATAAGTAAAAATAAGAAGGAAGATTATGATATGTCGCGTATTATGTAAACAGTATTTAGTCACAGAGGCTTTGTCGACACAGGGTTTGTAACACTAAGAATATAAAAACACTAAGTACATCCACAGAGGATTTCAACACAAAGAACGACACACAGTGTATCCACGGAGGATTCCAGCCACATAGTCCCTCGATGCACCGAATGCCTCGTTGGCCTCTCGAAAAACAAAGAGCGATCGGCGCTCATATTCAAACATCTTATATAAAATAAATCTTCACACATTCGCATCTCACAATACTTTGATGTAATACATTTAATGTCAGTAGTTTATTAAATCTTCCTTTTCGAATTTCTTTTGATTCTGATTAGTATGGTAATTACGCCTAAAAGTTACAGCTTTGAATAGATTCGAAGTCATTCAAGGTATCCTGTATTAACACTAAATTATTAAGCGTGAAATATGTTACACTGCAAAATATTAACACTTAGCCGACCACCGAAAAAAAGCACAATTCAGCGATAACGCGAATTCGTAAGGTAGGAATGGGAGATCCCCCCATTTGGTGGGCCAAATGTTAAATAAAGACTTAAATAAGGAGAAAAAGGGTCAAGCGAATAAACTAATTGTAAAAATAAAATATCTACTATACAGCTTCTTTGTAAATAGACATGTTTATCAAAGAAATAGGAATCCGTTAATATGACGGCTTCCGTAAATCTAGTGTTAAATAATAATTTAGGTAAAATCTAGACGCGACGAGTATTTATATTCGAGCCCACTAATTAAGAGGTAATCCTGAAAGAACTAAACAAAACGAAAATAAGAATTTAAAAAAGATAATAATTAAACCAATAAGACCGTACAAAAATGGTAATTATATCGAGAAGGAAAGAACGGGTTAATAACCAGACAAGAAATGTTCGATTTTACTTAAAGTTACATCGCCAACGTATGTTTTATTTACGGTGTTCTTCGGAGCGCGGATCTACAGTTATTTACGGGTATCCATCCTAGAGCAGTTATTATCATCGTCGTCGACCCTGCTGCACCCTTCGCCGCCCTTCCAACCCTCTCGAACCACCCTCGTTTCACCCCGACGAACATCGATTGTCGATATATCGCGCAACGAACGCCCGACAGGGAGAGGGACACCGTTGAACTTGATCGTTACGGATGAACGCGATCGAGAACGATCGATGAGTTAAATAGGCACACAAATTCGATTTTCCTTGACCAACCGATTCCTCCTGTTTTCATTCTTTAAAAGAAAATCGATTTTCTTCACACGATTCTTTCAGTCTCCTGACTTTCCCTCTTGCTGACGTAAAAATTAACTCTATAGGACCTTCAGAATATTCCAAGATGCTTAAAAAATTTTCATTTAACAAAGTTCAAAGTATTATTTCATCTGCAACTAAACCTGAGAGGAAATTTAAAGAGAAATGCTGAAAAAGCATCGGTACTCTTTCATTTGTACTAGAAACAAAGTGGAAATGGTGAGTGATTCGAAACCCTCTTAAAACAATAGGACCTAGACGAAAGGACTGTAGTAATTAAAAGCGTACTGCGGAACAACAATACAAAGAGGAAATTGAATAAAAGTTATCCGCTTCACGATAAAAACTTCCCTCGAGTGGCTAATTAGAGATATTTAAGTCTCCATGTCGTGTAAAGCTTTCCGACGCTAATAATAGTAAACTAATTAACGTTTAAAGCAAACGAATTAAACTACAATTAATTGCGAAATTCAAACGAAAGCTTTAGAGAGAACATGAAACAGTAATGTCCAAGGGTTTAGTTCGAACGACGTTTTCGCGCGGCGACGTAGCAGGATCGAATTATCGACGGGCTTTCAAGTTGTGACATATTTGAAGAGACAGAGAACAAAGACAGAGACGAGAGGAAATCGGTGATCAGCTTGCATGTACGACAAATATTTGATTTGACAACTCGCAGCTAACAATTTGCACCCTCGGCCCGTTGTTTTTCCGCTGTTGGTTCTATAGACTCGTAGCACAGCGTATCGGTGGCAAGTGGAACAATGGCTGCCGGTGCAGCGAACGACTGTGCTGTTTTGATTAAAAAATAGTAAATATGCAGTTCCATGTTTGCATTTACTGTCTCGAATGTGATTTCGGAATAAATAGTAAAAAAAGGGAGAGTTTTATATTTCCAGTTTGCAGGACAAATTAGAATGTCAAGAGCGCGTTTGCCTCTTTCTATTGTTTCAAATTGAACGCGAAATGATCGCGTGAGAGAAGTTTTCGGCATGGAAAATCGCAGATATTGGAATTCGCGATCGGCGGAGAGTGGATTGTTCGATAGTGAGGGCATAATTGCGGTTTATATTTTGTATAATGTTTCCGGCTTTAACACTAGATTTACGAATGCTGATTAATATACCTATTTTTACTGAAGTGAGCCAATTTGACTGACACAAAAAGAACTGTTTTGCAAAGAAAATAGTTCCTAATCAATTTAAATGAAAGATTCATTACTAAAAAATTCATTGAAAACCTTTTTTACATAGAAACTCTGTTTTTGATATACATTTTTACTAAAAATGCTCTGTTCTCGCGCGATGTACAAATCCAAATGATGACAGGAGTGGGTAGGTAAGAAAGATAATGTAGTAGGGTCGCGAAAACAAGAGGATGGCTCTCATACAAATAAACATTGTATGCAAAGAGAGAAAAATTAGAGGAGAAACAAATCACCTGCGGCTTGAAAGCTGCAAGATACCCTGGTCTGATGGAAGTTACAAATTTCATGTGTCATGCGATTAACTGTTAAATCATTTCATGAGTCAAATTGGCTCACAACCGAAAAAATAGGTATACCATATTCGATAATGCGAAATGGAGGGGTCTGCAGGGGAGAGGAATCAACATTTACATATATTTCATTATGTGACTAAAAACTAACACATGCTTTTCAAATATAATGTTTAACTTTTTCATATATATATATATATATATAGGAATTTTTTCTTTTGGAAACGCAATGTGGTGGAAAGGAGGTTTTAATCACTCATTAACTGCACAAATAAACTGTATAACCCTTTCGCACCGGACGGGACATGTGCAGTCTGGAAAATTTTTGATATTACGGCTGGGACAACATAAGTCCCAATTACTGAAAAACATCTAAAACAGAAAATAATACCAAGTTGGGCCTCCAAACTGATTCTAAGGCCGTCTCAATCGTTCTGAGTCCATAAATTTCTCATTTCGATCGTCCCCGATCTAATCAAGCAAGCAACAACTGTTAAGGTTGCTCAGTTTTAGGCATAAAAGTTATTTTATCTAATAATCGCTTGGAGGAGAAATAACTGGTCCCGGCAATGGGGCGCACTCGGACTGGATTTTTCGCCGTATTGAAAGGGATAATAAGAATAAAATTCAAATGGAGATACAAATAGAATTAAAAAATATACGTCTTAAACTTTCATCTTGAAATTCTCGTTTTTTCTCATTCACTGTTCTCTGCGCACTATTTAAACATTTGTCATTCGTAAACATCGTCACCTCATTCGCACACTCACTCACCCAATACAAACGCACATACACACTTTTTCCAAC
The DNA here is from genome assembly GCA_910591515.1 of Cerceris rybyensis. NCBI lineage: Eukaryota > Metazoa > Arthropoda > Insecta > Hymenoptera > Crabronidae > Cerceris > Cerceris rybyensis. The sequence goes on from OU342795.1 coordinate 16,130,873, forward strand.
GTCGTCAAGAACATATATATAGTAATCAAATTTGCAATGAGTCAAATTGGCTCAGTTCGCAAATCTAGTGTTAATTATGTTCGCATCGTTTATGATCCACGGTTTTAGGTTGATTTTAACCTGCAGAAGTTGTTAGGTAGATGTTCATAGAAAAATTGGTACATGTAGAAAAAAACACAAATAAAACTTGTTTATCCATGTAGAAAAAATGTTTTCTGTTGGATTGGCAAAAAAGTAATTTCGCTTTTGTAGTGGAAAATAAAACTCAATTTTTCTTAACAAAGGATAAACTTTAATCAATTATATTTTTCCATTTTGTTCGATGACCTTCTGTCATCTTTGTGACAAATTCATGATTCCGCTTTTATAGAAACTCTGGTCCTTATCAACATAGAACTGTACCAACTGTAATTTTAGGATATCATTCCTAAAGAATGTTTTACCATTCAAAGAGTTTTGTAAACTTCATTTAAATTGTAATTTAATGGTGCCAGATCAGAGCTATATGGGGACTGTGACATGACTCCCAATGAAGCTTTGCTTCTATGACAAATCAAAATGTAAAATATGTCAGAAATGTTCGTTTTTCCACTCCATTTTATAAATATACTAGCTGAAGTACCCGTGCTTCGCTACGGTTTAATATCATTAGGATTAAGGACTACTTAAATTAATAAAAGTTAAGTTTAACGTTGATACCCTAGAAAGAACGCTCATGCAAAAAAAAAGAAAACTAAAAAAAAAACCTTAAAATTTCGAATTTTGAAAAATTCTTTCTTAGTGGGTGCTTATACCCTAAAAGGAATGCTCATGCAAAATTGCAAGTTTCCAGGTCAAATAGTTTCGGTTCTGCGTTGATTAGTTTGGCCCATACTTTAACCCCCCAGAACCACCCCTAAAATTTCGAATTTTTCAAAACCCTTTCTTAGTGAGTACCTACGACCCAAGGCAAGAGTATGTTCCAAATTTCATTGTAATCCGTTCTTTGGTTTTTGAGATTTCGTGATGAGTGGATGAATGAGTCAGTCAGTCAGTCAGTCAGTGGTATTTGAGCTTTATATAATAGATATAATTTACATAAGCAAATAGTTACAAACAGAATAAAGCACAATCTTTTTCTAAATCAAGCGAAAAGTCACAACTTTCAATTATCAGAAGAAAAAAATCATAACATTGTAACATTGAACAAATGTAAAGGTAGCCTTCATTGTCAGCGAAAACCGAAATTACTTTCATGACAACCCAATATAATGTATTACTTAAATGATACGTCAGCAAAAATTTTATAAAGCTAACGGATGATTCGAGCTCAGGCCTATTGATTAATGTCCTAAGCAAGAGAATTGCAAAAAAGTTGAAAAAACCTCTCAGACTATACCTAACTTGAAATGAAGTTTGGAAACTAAGCTTGATATTGAAACCAGATTAGTTTAGCTTGATATTTAGGGTAGACACAGGAAATTTGAAGAACTCGAGTTATTGGCGGCACACGACGGGTAGAAATGTATCGAGAATCATTTAACAGGGTACAGGAACTTCTACGGATCCATATATTTTCCTTGCCAACATGTCGACCCAACCACCGGCAAAATTCATCCATAAATTTTGGCAAGCCCAAACAAGAAGCTCGCCGCAAGTTCGACTTGCAGTCCCAGTGAAATACGAGGCTCGCGAAAATTCTTGTTCACGTGTACCAATTGCATACGTGCTTCGAAGAAGTCATCAAGGAACGTCCGTCGTAACCGGAGAAGTTTGTCATCGTAATACAGGAAGTTGAATTAACTGCTTGTGTACAGAATTTCTATTAAATATCATCTGCATTACTTCGCTTCTCCGAATTCAACTCTTCGTAAAATTTCTAGCCTAACAAGTCGGGAAGAAATGTAAGCTAACACCGATCCTGTTACTGCGTAATAGCAACCCTTCGCGATTTTAATTAATTTTCTAATCTGTCAATTATTTGAAATTAACTGGCCATTATTTCCGTAGTTGCGTACTTGAGTTTCTTTGATGATAGCAGTAACTACAGATATCGAAGAATGGTGCTTTTTTCTGTTGCTCTACGACTTTTTGGATCTTCCAATTAAATTGTCTACTTTTAAATTGGATGAAAGAATAGCTATTGAAAAATTTTCGACGTAAAGTGACGTTCTGTTAAAAATTGCAATCACTGCGAGTAACGTTGCGGCAAATCCCCCGATAAAACAATTTCAATTTTCTATCAACATTGTACAAAAAAATACTACAAAATTTCCCCTTCTCCTTGTCGTATAACATTGAACTATCATACGCCCAATAGAAAATTCGAATTCTTCTGCATAAAAATATCCATATGTAATTATCATCGTTGTCTTTCATCAAAAAATATATATTTTGCTACTACAACCATATTTCCTCAGCCGGCTAGAAAATTTGAATTCTTCCACATAAAAATATTCAACCGTGAAAAATTCGACAAAAGGAAAGTCTCAGAGAAATAATCGAATGAAAACGTCAAGAAACAACAGAGTACATAAACACAGATAACTCGAGAAAAATACTCCCCTTTGCCAAGACACTTAATCCCCTACCTCAACGAGCGTCCATCTAACATCGCTAAAGCATCCCCCTAAATCTTCCAAATTGAAATAAACTCCACCAATAACTTAAACATCCCAGGAATCGCCAATAAAGAGACCAACATGGTTCTGCCTATGATTTATCAATGAAGAAACACACGGCGAATGAAATAATCCAAAGGGGGAGAGGGTTGTGCTAAGAAGATTCGACGAATCGAAGATACCCTTGAGATTGGTAACCCGCTTATCGGCCCTTTTCGAAGAGGGTCGAAGGGAGGAGCGTTTCCCTTGGGGTTGTGCGACACTTGGATTAAGCACGGAGACCGGACGATCTGGATAACGTAAACGGGAGGCACCGAATGGTCGAATAAAATAAAGAGGTCGAAAAACAAGCGCGTCTTTTTTGGAGGAGGGACGTGGAACTAACTGCGAGGAATTACGAGCCTTCGAATATTCTCAAAGAAGACGAAATAGAACCAGGACGGTGCGTCTGACCAATGCCGTTCATCTACTACTTGTCGACTACTTGTCGCGTTTATAGCGGTGCGTAACCTATCTTTGATTTTTCTACAAAGTATCGAACGACGAATCGAATAGTAAGCTAGTCTGCAAGAGAAGAATATGGTCGTTTACGAAGAGAAAACTTGGTAAAAGAGAACAAAGGGAAAGCACAAAATTAGTTGGCAGTCCTGGCATTATCTCCGGGACGTCTCTTCTCGTGGAAAATAAAGGGAAAAGCTGGTATTTATTTTTTGCCGAGTGTAAGTTACGTAAAAAATGTCGCTGACTCGGTGGAACGCTCGCAGGGAGATTAAGTTAATTATGTTTCACGCTCGCGAAAAAGTCTCGTCGCGAGTAAAACGGAGAGAATTTGTTCCTACTCGTGCATCGAGACGCACATCCCGGTTCTCCAGTTCTCCGTACGAGAAAACGATTCCGTGTCGTTTAGAATTCTTTCATTAGATGCGTTTCCCCAGCGTTTCTGAATTCCTTCGTTCTTTCTCCCATAGATTTCTCGTGACATTAACCCTTTCCGAGTAGAGGGAGCGAAAGAGATTAACCTTGAACGTTTCAGCGACTTTTCCGGCATTTAAAATGTCAATCCTGTTGGCTTCTTCATTGTTTACCTATGCCAATGCCAATGCCTACACGTATCGCCGATGTTTCCCGCCTCGACGGTGTTCTTCTGTTCGTCGGTCGTTTAAAGGTCTCTCAGCATTCTTTATAAATACCCTCGTACCGGAAAAGAAAAACTTCCTTTCGGTGCAACGGGTCGAAGTACTCCAAACAAATGTCACTTTCACTCGTCGTTTTTCTGAGAAGCAGCGAGTTGCAAAATAATTGTAACTTGGAGAGCCCTTTCCAAGCGCTTAGATTCGGAGAAAATCCAGTTTAATCGCTACTTAGCACTGTTAAATTCACCCACGGAAAAACGTAATTTCTTTCTTTCGTTTACATTTCCAGGCCAAGATCACGAGCCGACTTTAAACCGTGGACTTGCACGATACTTTCTGCGAATGATTTCGCAACGGTAAAGCGTGTAGGTAATTACTGATACACTGGAAGCGAAGCTTTTTATAAACGACCTTTTTTTCCCTTGTTCAGTGGAGGTCGCATGTCGCAAAATACGTGTGTGTACCAAACAACCAAACTGATCCGTTCTCGTCACGCAACTCGCATATCCTTATGTGGACGATGCGTGAATCGTGATAGAAATATACGAGCTTATGTTAGTTGCATTGATTCTACTTGTACCTTCATTTCTATCGGACTTTTATTACAATTTAAAGATGAAGTTTCGTCCATTTTTATCTTGAAGCTTCTGCATTTACTCTCAAATACAGCAACTGGAAGGGTATTAAGTTTATGCATCCATTTTGCGAAGGAAACTTTTAACTGTCCTCCAGCAAATGAATGCGGATGTTGTTCAAGTTGGAAGTAAAACACTTCTCTTCAGAACTGTAATGTTTGGACAGTAGGAAAAAGTATCTCATAACTAAAGATCAGGTTGAACTGAACTTTGACTAAAGAATTAAATAATGTTATAACTCCGTGGAATATTAATGTACTTTACTATTGATTTATAGTTAGAAAGTAATTGTTAGGCACGCGAAAATCTAAAGTACTGATCTCGGCTTAACGATGCTGGTTGAAAGTACATAATTTAAAGTGAATTTCGCGGTGGTTGCGCGAAGAGGTTTCGGACGTCTCAAGGAGCGATAATACAAACGTATGAGCCGCACGTAGCGGCCATTTCGAAGGATGGAAAAAGGGGAGAAAACGGTAGGGACGGGTCTCGTTCGCATTACTGACTTGATTTTCATTCCGTTCGCGTTGAGGAAGATCGTATCGTCTTTGGGTTAGACGGTGCAAATAAAAAAATAAAGGGCAAGTGGGGTTTGAAGCCCAGTGGAGGAATAAAGACGTATTCCTTTCGGTTTGTTCTTTTTAACTACCGCAGCCATCGATATAGGGGTTGTAGAAGGTATTAGAGTTCGTTTGCGAACATTTCGCCTTTGATTGAAGTGGCAGATTTGTCTAGAAATCAGAAATTAGCGTTGCTCATAATTAAAGTGTATAGCTTGCGTATGTAAATTAATTCATTTAAGTGCCATTGCCACCGTGTAATTTAACTTTTAATTAGAGTCTGCGGCTTTTTATAATTCTACGGTATTTTTCAAGATGGGGAGTAGATAGGTGCTTCAGGAAATGAAATCTTCTACTTTAATCTAGTGATTAATCTAGTGAATAGTCAATAGTTAATATAATTAGTATACAAACACAAAAGATTAAACACAAAGAATACTGTTCTAAATACAATTAAACTTAAACTGTCATAGCAATCAAAAATATATAATACACTTATCAATTAGTCCCACAATTCACACTATTCAAGAAACAATATAACTTCCACAATTGAAACCCACACAATATTTAAATCAATTTTCACTGTCTGATTCGACTCAATTCGCGACACAATCCTACTTCTGAAATTTTTGTGGGTTTCAATATATAAAAAAGAGTACATTTAAAATTAATAATAGGAAAACAATGAAATACAATGGAATGAAATTGAATAAAATTTTAGGCAATTAGCTTTTTACTAAAAGAAGGTTGTGATGAGACTGTATTTCCATGCAACGATGTCGCTCTTAGGAGGCCCTACTGGCGTTGTTTATATTAAAATGAAGCTGGACCTCCCCATGACGAAGAAAAAGCAAGCATCGTCGCATTACTTTCTACAAGTGATAAAATCTTAGAAAGCGTCAGGCAAAAGAGACTATCCATTGATATTTCTGAATTCATTCACTATTCTGCTTATATATATAAATTTTATTGTTCCCCTTGGGGTTACAATTCCATTAACAACTCTTTCCTTTCTTTTCCGCTTCTTTCATACATGGTTTCCTTATCCTAGCCTATTTCTATTTTCCTTTCCTTTTGCGCCATCTTAACCTAAACTTATTTCCTACTTCTTATTGTACTGCATCTTTTCCTTTTTTATCTTTTTGAGAGAGAGAGAGAGAGCGCGCTTTCTACTTACAACTACACTTATCCTACCCCTCACTTATTCCCCCCCTTCCCTATCCTGGACCCCCTCTTCCGGTTGCTCCTCACCCATTCCATTCTTTTCCTTATTACTCTTTCTCCATTCCTCTATCTTTCTCAACCATTCTTCCCCTCCTCCTTCGTCATCCAATACCTCCCTCACCCACTCCTGCCAACCTCTTCCTTCATCCAATCTCATACATACCTCCCATACATGTTCCCATGTTTCATTCTCCCATCCACACACTCTACATTCTCTCTGCTCCTGACTCAGCCAGTACCTTTCCCCCCTCATCTCACATCCCAGCCTGTATCTGGCCATCCTTCGCCATCTACTTTCCCCCCAGCCCTTCTTTAGATACCCCGGCAGCCCTTCTCCTTTACACATCTTGTACCACCTGTTTGACTTTGAGCCATTTATCCTCTCCCTTCTTTCTCTTGCTTGCCTTCCCTTTTCTATTGCCACTATTTTCCCACTCACTTCTTCCCTTCTTTCGACCATCATATCCTTAATTTCCTGCGCTGACCACCCTTTTTCTTCAAAGAATTCCCATCTTTCCTTCTCCCACCCTTCCCTTGCCCCTCCCGCCCCATCCCTTCTCCTTACCTCCTCCAAACACAGTCTTGTCAAAACCCCCCCTTTCCCTTCACTTAACTTTTTTTTCGTACCCCCACGCCCTCAGTCCTGCCTTCCCCCTCAGTAGTTCCCTTTGTAGTTCCTCCCTTACCATGTACCCCGTTGTGTATCTATCTACCCCCAGGACCCACCTTAGGTATCTTTCCTGTAGCCTTTCCACACCTTCTCTCTCTTTCCATCCCCATATCTCGACCCCATAGCTGACCACTGCCCATACCAACTTATCAAATAACCAAATTCTCCTCCCCCAGTCCTTTCCAAACATCCTCTTCCCTATCCCCCATACCTTCCCCATTATCGCCGCCCCTTTCCTTATTCTTTCCTCCACATGTGCCTTTTGCCCCCCATTGTTAGATACCACGTATCCCAGGTACTTGTACTCCTTCACTTCTTCAATCTTCCCTCCCCCCCACCTCCACTTCACCCTTTTCCACCTTCCCCCTCCCTTCCTACACCTCATTATCTTCGACTTTTCCGTATTCAGTACTAGATTTTTGCCCTCTAGGTAGTTCTCCATTTTTCTCATCATCCCCTTCATCTCCTCCTCCCCCTCCGCCATCATCGCTAAATCATCGGCGTATGCCAGGGTATAAATTTTTTTCCCTCCTAGTTTTACCCCGCCCCACCCTCCTTTTTCCAGCTCTTCGTCCACGTCCGCCAGCAGCAAGGTGAACAGCAACGGGCTTAGCGGACACCCCTGTCTCACTCCTCTCCCTGTCCAGAAGCCCCTCCCCTCTTCCTCCCCTACTCTAACTTTACACTTTGTTTCGTTGAGCAGTTCCTCGCATCGTACTACTAGCCCTTCCCTCACCCCCCTTTTCCTCATTGTTTTCACCAGTTCTTCCCTGTCCACCGAATCGAAAGCTGCCTTTAGATCCATAAACATTATTGTCAATCTCCTTTTCTTCTTTTTTACCACCTGCCTGTTTATCAAGTAATTTAGCACGTACACGTTATCTATACAGCCCCTCCCTTTTCTAAAACCTGCCTGGCTTTCCGGGATCAAATCCCTTTCCTCTACCTCCTCCCTCAGTCTCTCCGCTAGGGCAGCCGCGTAAATCTTGTAGGCTGTTTGGGCCAGTGTAACTCCCCTGTAGCTTTTCACCCTGCTGCTGTCCCCCTTCTTCATTATCGGCACTATGGTTCCCTCCTTCCACTCCTCCGGCCACCCCTCCCCCCTCCAGACTTTGCCGCAAATTCTCCAAATCCACTCTTCCACTTCCTTCCCTCCATGTTTCCATACTTCGTTTGGAATCCCGTCTCCCCCTGCCGCCTTTCCCTCCTTCAGACCCCTGATCACTCTACTAATCTCCGACCTTTCTAACTCCTTCTCCCCGTCTCTCCCCCTTTCTACCTTCCTTTTACTTCCATCCCACTCATCTACTCCTCCTAATAATTTTTTAAAATACTCCTCCCATTCCTCTATCCTTATCCTTTCGTCTATCCTCGCTCTCACTTTTTTCTCCATATTTACTACTTTCCAGATCTGTTTCTCTTTTTTCAGTCCTTGTACCATTCTTTCCCATTTCTCCCTCTCTACCCTCTTTTTCTCTTCGCATAACTCCTTGTATCTTTTCTTCTCCTCTTTAAACTCCTTACCTTCTCCTCCTGCCCTTCTCCAATTTCTTAATTCATCTTTTACTTTCCTTTTCCCTTCCCTACATTCCTCATCCCACCACCCCCTCCTACCTCTTTTCTTTTCTTTCCCCACCATCTCCATCGCCTCTTCTATTCTTTCCTTCAGTCCTGCCCAGTCTGCCTCCACTCCTTCCTCTCCGTCGCCTCCTGCTCCAAATTTTCTTCTGAATCCCTTAATTTCTTCTTCTGACCAACTTCCTCCACATTTCCCTTTTCCCTTCCCTCTTTCCTTATTTTTGATGACTCTATTCTTCTCTCCTTTAATCCATACCGCCAGGGGTAGGTGGTCCGACTCTGTCCTTTCCCTTACTTCCATCCTTTCTACCCCTTCCCTTGTGTACTCGTTCCCTAGTATGTAATCTATTACCGTATTCCCCCTCCCGCCTACGTATGTCCATTCCCCTGTCTCGTCTCCCTTTATGTTTCCATTTAATATCCCCCACCCTCTCTCTCCTAGATATCTTATCAATCTCCTTCCTTCTGCGTTTACCTTCTCATCCTTCGACCTTCTATTCCCTTTCCCTCTCTCATCCTCCTCCTCCTCCTCCTCTATCACTTCCCCCCCTTCTCTCCCCGTTCTCGCATTAAAGTCACCCCCTATAATTACTCTTTCTCGGCACCCCCTTTCCTCTGTCCACTCCCCCAACTTTTCCAGTTTTCTTTCCAGATCCCCATTGATATATACCCCTACCACCCTCCACCAACTTTCATTCAATTTCACCTTCCCCGCCAGTATGCCCTCTTCACCTCCTACCTCCTCCCTACCCCACTCTAACTCTCTCCTTACTCCTATTACCATCCCCCCCTTTGCTCGTCCCTTTTTTTCTACTCTCTTCGCCCACTGCGTCTCCCACACATAACCTTTTGGTAGCCGCCCCTTTACCCAATTCCACCCCCTTTCCTCCACCCATGTTTCTATTAGAACTATTATGTCCCAATTCCCCAAATCTTTCCAAAATTCCTCATCCTTATTCCTTATTCCCGCGACATTCCAGAACATTATCTTGTATCCCTTGCACCCCCCTCTTTCCCTCTCCCCTCCCTTCCCCCCTCCTCCTCCCCCTTCCCGTTTCCCTGTTCTTCGAACCACACTTCCTCTATCTCGTTCCATCTCCTCACCCTACCGTTTACCCACATTTTCATGTATCCTACCTGTACGTTTTTTCCTTGTGCTCTTTCCTTCTCCGCTTCCCTTTCTATTTTCCACCTAGCTCTCCTTTCTTCCTCCGTTAAGTCATCGTCTATCCATTCCTTCCTTCCCTTTAGCAGTCTCCTTCTTTCCATTATCTTCCTTTTCTGCTCCATACTCGCCATTTTAACTCTTACCATCCCACGTCCGTCCTTTCCCGTTTTCCCTATCTTCCCTATCTCTTCTATTCCCTCTTCCTTCATCCCTACTAACCCCCACACCTTCTTTACTTCCTCTTTCAATTCCTTTCCCTCTACTTGTATCCTCCTTATTACTATGTTCTTCCTTTTCTCCTCCCTTTCCCTCCTATCTTGCATTATTTCTATTCTCCTAATTCTTCTCCTGTTGTCCTCTTCTATTTCCCCTTTTATCCTTCCCTCTCCCTTCCCCCCTACCCACGCTTCCTTGCCCACTTCCTCTACTCTCCCCTCTACTTTACATACCCTTTCGTCTATACTTTTTAGCCACATCTCTATCTTTTCCCTTCTTTTCTCCTCTTCCTTCCTCTCCTCTCTCCATCTTTCCCTTTCTTTCTTCCACTCCTCTACTAGTCTTTTCCCTTCCTCCCTCTCCTCCCTCATCTCTTCTCTCAATCGTCGCACCTCACCTATTAACCCTCTCATCATTTCCTCCATTCCTTCAAATTCTGTCCCTTCCCTCTTCTTTACCTTCTCTGGTGACCTTTTCGTTTTCTCACACCTTTTGAAGACCCTGTCTCCCTCCCTCTCCCCTACCTCCTCTATTCCCCTTTTCCTCCCGCCACTTTCTGTGCTCTCCAGACTTTCCGTGCTGAACCAGCGCTCCAGTCTGTCATCTTTCTTTATCTTTCCCACTCTCCCTCTTCTTAACTCCCCTTCTGCCATCTCTACCCCGTTCCCTTCTGTTCCCCTCTCGCTCATTCCTTCTTCCCTGCTTCTCTGCCGATCACTTATCTCCTTCCTCCTTAGTCTTTCCTTCTCCCGCTAGGTGGCACCACCTTCCTCCCCTTCGCGCTTTGTTCCTACGGTTTCCTCTTTACGGACCCCCGAACCTAACCTCTCCAGTCGCTTACTTTGTCCCTCCTGCTGTTCTTTCTATTGCCTTCTCCGTTACTGTCCCTTTCCCTACCGCCAAGCCCTTTCCTAAGGCACTCCTCACCACACGCCTCCTTCTTTCTTTCCTCTTTCACACCGCTCTATTTGCTTAAAACTCTTCCCACCTGAATCACACTCACTCTCTCACGCGACCGGAAACGGAAGTCCCACTATTCTGCTTATGTTCTATTCCCATTTATGTATTCCAATTTTATTTCTACCATATTCCATACAATTCTTCGCATTCTCAACCCTCTTATTCTACACCCAGTACGGACGAAAAGTAGATCGCCACGGCACGCGACCATGTCCATCTCAAGAACTCTCATTCTTCCCAGAAGATCTCCAGGCGTCCCACAATATTCTAGTGAATTCCAATCTACCGTATCAGACGTCATATAAGAAAAATTCCCCAGAGAAGACGAGAAGAGAAGTCGAAGGTGGGAAAATGCACTTAGGAATCCGGGTCTCCCTCTTTCGCGTCGGCATAGCTTCGCGATATCGATATTGACATTTTCGGTTTATCGCAAACGTCCTTGCGAGGGCTTTCGCGTTCCTCGAAACCGAGTTCTCGACAAGCGTGACCTTAAGCTTCAGCCTCCAGAATCGGAGAAAGCACGATGAAATATCGGCCGGGTAACTCTCGGCCGCTCGTTCTTCCCGATATCGCGTAAATAGCTTCGGGATTTATCGCGACGTTTACGTCCCACCTCCTACGATCAAACGTTGCGAATATCATCCTGTTTTTCCTATAGTTTACTCCCCACGGGTTACAACTTTCACGAAGATTCTTTCAATTCTTGCCAAGCTCTGAGTTAAATTCAGTGCTCGAAGTGATGGAGTATCGATGAATCATTGGAATCAATGGATGTGATGTCAATAAGCTTTGAAAATGAAAATTGAAGAAAATTGCAAAGAAGAAGGAGATGGAGAAGAGATTCTTGGATTTAATATTAGAACTGCCGGTGTTAAATCTACTATATTTCAATATATTAAATATCTGCTTTGGAAAAAGAGAAATCAAGAAGTGAAAAATATGATCAATTCGGTAATTTTTTTTTTATAAAATCAACGTAGAATATCTCTTCTATGATTATCTTATAAACTTGGAGAACGTTTGGAAAAAATTGCAAACAAGTAATTTTGACTTGCTCGGTAGTTCTAGTGTTAAGATAATGCAATTTCAGAAGAGTTAACTTTGAGAAATGACAGAAAATCAGGAAAAGAAAGGACATTCAGGAGGAAGAGGACGCAGAGCGCAGAAAATGAACGACCTGTCTTTAATCCCTTACCTCGATACCACGTGGCACACGTGATACGGTAAATGGAATAGAAAATTTTGAAGTTTTCCAAAAACTGTTAAATTGAAAATATCAGTAGGTCAGGAAACGTTGAAATTAATTCTATAATTTCAACAATTAATTTTGATTTATTGCACGTTCGGACGTAAAAGAAATCGTATGGCAAGGGGCTAAAAATATTAACCCTTTCAGCACTATGAACGCATATATGCGCTCGGTAAAGTTGTTCGCCATCGGCTATAAACGCATATATGAATTCAGAGGCTTCCATTCAATCTGGGTTACGAATGCAAAAAAAATTAAAAGATACTAATAAAAAATAAAATTCACAATTTTTAATATTGTTTATATTATCATCGTATAATGACAAACGGTTCTGCTAAAATTTTGCAGTCGCTGCTCAAATTATTTCACTTACAATCAATGTACTTTGCAGTGAAAGGGTCTAGCAGGATAAGGATGTTAAAAGAGCCCTTGAGCCGATTTTATTCGACGATGGGTCAATCGATAGGTAACCATAAGAAACTATGGTACCAATTTTTAATCCCATACTTTCACCGAAAGTGTAATTATGGGATACATTCAAAAAATTAGTTTGTGCCTCATGTTCCCCACTTAAAGGGGTGCAAAAATTCCGAAAAAATTCTGACACATTCTAAACATGAATGCACAAGGTAAGTCGAATAACATCGGCTCAAGGGCACTTTTGACCCCTTTATCCTGCTAGATCCTTTCAGTCCAGCTTTCGTTTCGTTGTGAAAAGTGGACAGCCTAATAATGTCGCATAACTCAGCGCTGAAATGGTTAATTCTCTAACTACAGTAACCGTAAATCTTTCCTATTTTATGATCTATGACGTAAGTGTATGAAGCAATTTGATATCAGTTCATAACAAATGATCCTGATATTTTAATTCAATGCAAGATGTAACTCAGAGGAAAAAGAAATTCTAGAAAAATTCGAATCAATTGTGCTCCGACATTCAGAGAAGAGAATAGTATTACTTCTCCGTATCCCCCGAAAATGGCAGGCCGCCATTCGTTTGCCGTTTGTAAGCCTAGCTTAGCGATGTCTCGAGGCGGTGGAACGAGGATCATCCGAGGAGGAATAGTTGGAGCGACGTCTCTTCGAGGGAGGAAGACCCAAGTTGTTTTTCTTTTTTTCCCCGTTGATCTCCCGTCTTACCTACACGTTCCTCGGATCTTCCTTCGCGTGAATCGAATCTTTCGCGAGGAATTTGATAAAACAACCCTTCCTAGAGGTTATAGTGGAAACAGGGTTAAAGGCTCGGACTTCTGTCAAAAGACAGAAGTTCACATCTCGCATTACCGCTAAACATTTTTTTTTAATTGTCACTTAATTGTTGACCTGTAATGACACATTGTTGACCGGTCATTTTACGTAGAAGATAACTCATGTCACCGGCTATTTTTTCAATAATTAAGTATGACATTGAAAGAATCTAAATAAACTTCAGTATATTTTATTTATGCATAATAATTTTCAGTAAAACTTCGTACATATTTGCTTCATATTATAACTTATATATATTACATAGTTTAGTAATTTCTTTGGTGTGGTAGAATTGAAGCAGCTAATGTTAGTTAATACACAAGTTATCTCGAGACCGGTCAACAACGTTTGGGCACGGAAACACGAGTTAACTCGTGAGCGGACAGTAATGTGTTAATCCTTTGCACTTGTATTTATATATGAGAAGGCTTACCAGACAAGATGGAATTTTTTTTTCATTTTCGGCCAACATGGACACATTTTTATGGGAACATATTACAATTTAACTTGGCTGTTTAGTAGAAAAAGTAAGAAATATAAACAAAAATTTGCATCTCATCCTCTTTTGAACAGTGTAAATGAATATAAATTTAGCTCTTTCAAATTTGTTAAAAAATAGCCATCAAAATATTTGTTATCTTTCATTGTTCTTTGATGATTATTTTACAAATAAATGATTTCAGGAACAAAACCAATTAGCTGGGACAAAAGAGGAAGAATCTTTTATCTATTATTTAGTTATTTTAATTTATATATACACACATTTAAGCAGGAACTAAAACAAAACAGTATAACAGTGGTAACTAGAATGAAATGCCAATATAAATATGTGCAATAATAAAATGTAGAACGGCGACTATATGATGACTAGACTGCGGATTTTTATGCATTTATGACAAATTAAATACGACTAAAATATACAAAAAGAACATAATATAAAAATATATCTTAAATATCCAAAGTATGGTATTTGTTGTAATATTTATTAAGTGCAATAAATCCCTAGATAGGTTTTCCTATCTCACCTGCATTTTTGAAACTCGAAATTTGCATAAACATCCGCAGTCTAATGATGACTTACGAGCACAACGGTAAAACGTATAATGTTGTCGGTATGGCGTCATACAAGTGGAAAGATTTAAGGTACGAGCCGTCACAAGCCAAATCGATTAACTCCATTTTTTGAATTTTAAAAAATTCAAGCGTCAATCCACTTGATTGAGTTCCACCTTTTTATGCTTATAATAAATATCCACGGTAATAATAACGGTTATTACCATTAAATGGCGAAATTCTTATATAACAATAGACCATCGAATATTGAATAATTTATTTCAGAAATAAATTTGCTCAACTCCAAGAGCATTCCATATTGTTCATTTTATATTTCGTTAAATGAAAGTTACGTGCAGTTACACATTTTACAATATTTATTTTTATTTATAGTTTGAGAGGAACTTTAAAAATAGTGTGTATAACATTTCATCACATTTCTCTACTTAAAGTTTTCTAGAGTTAATCTCGTTTTCTAGATTTTTCTAAAGTTTTCTAGAGGGAGAGGCTCGTGTCATATTCTTGACTGAGTTAAAATCGGAATCATTGTACCTAAATAAGTTGGCAAAAGCTTGGATTTACAATCAAAAGAAGTAGAGCTCAAATTCTCTTCCGTCTCCTCTGTGGAATTTTTGCTAATTTAATATTTAACATTAGGTTTCCTGGGCGGATTATTATGGTGTATATTAATTTATTTCAAATTTGGTGAAGAAAATTAAAGGAACCGTGTACATATTTTTCTCCACTTGTCTTCACTTTTATCTATTCAACCAGACAAAATACATTTTCCTTTAAGCTTATTATCCCCTTGTCCTGCGATTTGTTTCGTGACTGTCTTTGCTATAATTCAGAATTTAATTGCTAAAACAAAAATTGGTATGCAGTATAATTTAACCTTTCCGCTCGAGGCCTTTTTCCAGAGGAGTTAGCCACTCCTGCTTATTTCATAGATTATTTCATAGTTTTACAGTTAACATAAAATTATTTCAGACACAATATCACACTTTAAACATGTATATTTTAACATTTTACATATCTTCAAAGTTCAAAGAAAGACATTTGTTAAACATTACGTTCCATATTATAGCTCAATTTACTGCCTCGATCCGAGTAGTGCCCGATAGGTACCTTTCGAACACAAAAGGTTAATGTTATAGAAATAATATTGTCGCTTCGTATCTCATTAATATTTCCCATTTAATGGGTTTTGGAGAACTTGAAAATGCCCTATCCCATTTACCGTATCACGATTGTCACTCGTTATTGTACGGCAAGGGGTTAATTTTGAAGTTATCTATGTGGCATACCAATTGACCCTGTCAATAAGGTTAAATATATAAAAAATGTTGGTAAACCCAGTGTTAATATATCACAGCATCGATGGTTCAGCTTCCACCTAAAATAGTAGGTCCTAAGTAGATCAAGCATGGCTCTCCCAAATGATTACAGAGGCCAGGTTGATAACGCGTAACGCCACAGCGTGTCGCACTTTAACATTATAATAATGACACATGGAAATTTTCATTTATTTAATCCTTTGCACTATCGAAAGTTTACCTTATCACTCGCTTGCCTCCTCTAAGGGGACCCTTTAATTTATTAGTGATTACAGAAGATAAAGTTATTGCACTGCGACATTTTAAGAAGTGTATGTTTACCTGAACTTTTCTATTGAAATGGCACGAGATAACAAATATTAAAGTGCCAACAAGTTGCTAATAGATAACGTCAGAGATGGCCCCGAATCCAAAGGGTTAACATCTTTTTATGCATACAACAAGAAACAAAAGTTTGAATAAAAATATAAAATTGCGAAGCGAACTGCACAATTGAACATAGTGGGTCACGCGTTGGAAAGGTCTGTTGTAGCCGAAATGATAACAGTTGAAGCTATAACATACGAAATCCAACCTTTCTTCCTCCCTCCTCTCTTTTTATTTTTTCATCCAACCAACCTCGTATAATCAATCAACTTGATTCCTAAAAAAAAATCGCAAATATTCATTCAAAAAATCACAAAAAAAAACATCCTAAAATTACACCATCGTTGAACACGGAGAACGTGAAGCCCCGCTTCCAGTTTCAGCCAACAGAAACGGGTTTCGTTTCGATGTAAATAGTTGCCGCCAACGAGAGATAGTTGCGGTGGTTTTGTAACCGTAGTTTCGGGTAGTAAATATCACGTGGCACCATGAACCTTGTAAATCGGAGCATTAACATGGTTTCCGTTACTCTCGTTGCCTTCTCCCGCCGTTATCGGGACGTAGGAATAACGTACAGACAACGATATCGTTTTTCCCAGCCGGCATCAAATAACGCGGAGATAATGCATGGATATCCTTGGAGTCGGAGGATTTGCGAGAACGAGAACTCGTACAAAGTACGAGGCTTCGTTCCGAATCCCCCGCGTCATCCCTGAATTTTTCTACGGTGATATATGTATTGTAACACGGTCGGTTCACACGGGTTAAATCCACGTGTTTGCCCTTAAGTGTACGACGAAAGGATCCGGGATGTTTGCCAAACACGATCCGACGGGGGTGGATGTCGATAATTTTATTTGCCATGAGATTTGCGTTGCTGATTTTCGCCGATTGTTGGAAGTTAGTCTGGGGGAGCTGCTGGCTGGATCTTCGATAACAAAGTATGATTTTTAACGAGTTAAATGGTGGGAGTATTTTAAGAATTTTGGTTAAATAATCCAAGTGTGTGAACGTGAGAACAGTGAAAGTGAATTGTGAGATGTTTGTCTTGATAGGAAACACCAATCTTTTGCAGTTGCGAATTTTTTTCAGTTTTCTTTCCACTCGAAAGTAGTTAACCCTTTGCGGTCCTATGTCGGGCAGTACTCGACATAGTTTTTCACTAGACTTTATTTTCTGATAATTTAATATCAACTTTCCATTTTCATAATGATTATGTAATATTACTTACATATCCGCCAGTACCTATAGTTATTGGCATCGTTAAAAAAAATGAATAATCAATGACAGAAAAATTTGTGAAATTAACCCCTTGCCCTACAATGACGGGTGACACTCGTGATGAGGTAAATGGGATAGGAAATTTTCAAATATTGCAAAACCTATCAAACTGCAAATATTAATGAAACGCGACGCACTCATATTATTTCTATAAGATTGAGGTTACGTTAAATTATATGGAGTATCAAGATTCAATGATCAATTTTTAGTTTAGCAATTAAATTCTGGACTATAGCGGGGACAGTCACGAAACAAATTTTAGAGCAAGGATTTAATTTGCTTTAGTTCAGTACAAAATTAACAAAATAATTCGGATCGTAAAGAGTTAATATACTTTATGATAACAAATTTTTCACAACTTTTTAGGATGAAAAAATAATATTCATCTTTGTTCTATTTTTCACGGCGACCGTATTTGCATTTCAGCCTTAGAATGTTAAAACAATTTCCATGCAACCCCTAACTTCTGAAAAATCTCAACGTCATCGAATCTCCCTCTTGCAGCAAGACTCATCGACCCACACCACTGTCCATTTTAATAATGCTATTTCCAACAAGATACAAGATCAAATCCGAAGATAAAGCCATCGTAAAAGTCGAATCGTGCGACGCGCAGAACAAGAGGACTCTCCCGATTCGTCGAGGAGGTTTAAAGTCAAAGTAATTCGGAAATCTCGGCTCAATTTGTTACCGTATCCTTTTGTACAATCCTCGTCTGTTCCAAAGCAGATCGTCGAATCTATGAACCTCCATCGACGACGGAAAAGACGCAGGTCCCAACGCGATTGAGCTTAATCGAAAATCAGCACGATTGTACGATAAAACGGACGATTCGCGGTGAAACTGTGCCCTCGAGGAGTCGCAAATTTATCGGGATAAATCGGCGCGGTAACAGCCGGTTCGGCGGACCAACCGATTACCGGCTGTTAAGGGAACCGTTTGCGGACGACGAGGGATCTACGAGGCTCGATTACGTCCGTGCCAATTGAAAGATTGCGCCTGATTGCCCGGGAATTCCCGTACAAAACGGAAGTCCTCCAGTGTCAATGGCCCGGCATCGGTTCGCCGTAAACCGACGTCTCGCTCGTCTCCTACTTCCGTCTCGACGAGAGGCCGAGTTCTTCATCGACGACCCATGGTGAACGTAGTGATTTGAACCCTTTAGTAGTGGGCACTTTTATGGTCGTGTTGCCGCAAATTGTTTTAATGAAATATCCAAATTTTAGTTCTTTTGTAGTTGTTTTGCTTGTCGAATGATACTTGGTTCCGGCACAGTTTTGGGAAAAAGATTGTCAATAGGTTTAATTAAGGGTACCATAATTGCTAGTGGCTATAATAGGAGTTTAAAACATAAATTACAGCAAAAATATGTTAGATTAGATTGTTTAATCATTAATGTTGAGATTGAGAAGATTGGTATTACTGACAGACCTTTATATTAGTAGTTGAAAACAAATTATTTCTCAGAAAAAATATATCGGATTAATGTGTATAATAATTTAAAGTGAGATTGAGAAGATTGGTATTGCTGTCTGATTGTTATATTAACAATTGAAGAGGTAAATTATTTCCCAGCGTAAATGCATCAGACTGGTTTGTTTAGTAATTAATAATGGGATCGGGAAGATTGGTATTAGTGTGGGCTTTTATATTAGTATATTTATATAAAACCATAAATTATTTCCCAGCACAAATACATCAGTCTGGTTTGTTTAATAATTAATAATGGGATCGAGGAGATTGGTATTAGTGTGAGATTTTATATTAGTACTTGAAAATACAAATTCTATTTCAGTAAATAACAAGTGTCGGCGGAAGTGTTAAAACTTTTGCTATTAATAATAGAAGCATGCATATTAATAATACAGGACTTGATAATTGTTCGATACGTATATAATTTGCAGATCTTGTTATAATTAGAACATCACACAAAGGCTGTTTTCTAGCGTCGTACAAACCTTCCAAGCTCTTAAGCGTCCTTCAAGGGAAAAGGGTTAGCTTTTTTTCGGAATAACAGCATAAAATTAGCATCATTAAAGAAAACAACATTACCTTTAATAAAAAAGTGCACTTGGTTTTGAAACTATTTTAAAAGGTAAATACCACAACGAGAAAAAATCTTTAGTTTTGGAATTTCGGTGGGCGAGATCACGTAATATAACGACATGAGAGGAGTTTTCCATAGAGAGATAATGTCCTCTTTTCTCTCGCAGTTCGGAAACTAATTTAAAATTACCCCGTGCGTGTTCGCTGTTCACGCGCAAATTATGCAAACGTTACCTTATGCTAATACGACGGGATAAAGTTTTGAAGCACAGCCCTTTCGTCGTGGTTAGTAAAACGCGTCAAAACTGGAGCTTAGAGTGACGAATTAAAACCACGCTGTGGAAATTTATTCGGCTTTGTCTCTTAAATCGTGCTTACGAGAATTTTTTCATTTTTTTGTTTTACTGTCTTGATTTTAGTTCCACATTGGGAAATTTCAACACCGAGATTTTTCAATAAGGGATGAATTTAGCTCGAAGGCTTTCCGTTGCATGGAAACTTTGCGATAGGATTTGAGAATGAAGTTAAATAATAAGACGCAAAGTTTAAAAAAGCTTAAGTGAAAGGATGGAAGCACAGATGTAAAATTCTACGTTCAAGTCGAAAGAAGTTAGAGAGGATTAATGCTGCACTTGTTCAATGGATTTTGTAGAAGAGAAAATCGAAGCTTCTTAGCAACGTCTTAAATTGTTTTTGTCAATCTTGTTGCGAAGTGATTCGGCATCTCTTTGACACAATTCGTTCTCCAAGAACAATGAAAATCGCCGGATTAAGACTCGAAACGTTAACAAAGTATCTGACAGTCGCAGAAGCGAAAAGAGGGTGTGTTTTTGTGAAAACTCTTGAACGAAAATCTCGTTGCGTTTCCACGAATGAAATATTACATCGTCGAAGAAGTCGTATCTTCTATCGCGGATTTTTACCGTAGACATTGGACAACAGAACGAAATTTGCATGTAACTCGACAGGCGAAATGCTCGTCATCGACAATTAACTTCGATCACTCGTAAATTAAAAGCGACGAGTTGCGTGAAAGAACAGAGAAATCGATTCCTGAAGCGTCAAAAAATCGGGTGATCAAAACAGCAAACGGTGCGAGAAGAGATTTGGGATATTCGCCTTGCTGATTCTTTTCATTCTTCGCCCATAATCGCAGTTTGGTGAATATATACCGTGTAGTAAATAGTAATATGTATATCTGGTAGCACAGATACTCAATCACAGTGGCCCAGTATTTCCAAAAACTTCGATATACAACTTGAATGCAACATTCATGCGCCACTCAGTAAAGAATACTTCCGTAATGTTCTTTACCCTTTTCGTTTTTAATTCATAAATCCTTCAATCGTCCTTGACGTGCACGTCACATTAGTCGACAAAGTAGATATCAAATCCCAATATATCCGCAATTGAACTAATTCCAATCGCAAACACGATACCATATTCGTACAACCCGTTTCAATTCTACTTCCGGAAGTCTTTGCGACACGTGTTCGCCATTAAGTCCCTAAATAGTTTATTACCCTCTCCTTTATTGCCCTCACGCATTCTACATTCAACCCTCTACAATGTGCCCGCAAAAACTATCAAATGACGAAGATTATAGAAGCTATCACCGTTCAACCCCTTCCTCTTTAATCCTTGCAACGACACAGGAAATTTCCCTCTCCGAGGACGAAACTTCCTGACGTAATCCGAGCCTCGATTGGTGCATTTCCGCGGAAATCTCTCGTCGGCAAGGACACGGTGCTATTTCGACGAAAAAATTCGAAGCAGCTTCAAGGGGGTTGGTCGAGTCGGGCTTAAGACACTTTTAACCCGATTGGCAGCCCTCCCAGGATATTACCGCGATCTTCTCTAATGGAACCACCGAAAAATGTTTCTCCTCTTATTTTTTTTATCGGCATTATCGTCGCGAAAAATCTGGAGTACCGGCCTTGAGACGATTTCGCGATATTAAGCACGGAAGGCGACTCCCTTCAGTGCTGGCATTTTTGTAATAGTCGCGGTATTTAACGCGTCCGCGTCCCCTTTCGCTTTTATTTTCATCCCCCTAAGGGAGGGTTTAGAAAAATGCCCCGCATAATGCGGCCGCACTCGTACATCGAATTATGCTAAGAGTGCTCCGTTACGGAGTAATTTAACTCTGGAAGGATAAACGTTAACTCCGTCACTGTGGATCGTCTTTGTTAGAGATCCGATGGCTTTTTAAGTTTTGTGGGATGTCGAGAGAATTTAGAATAATAGAAACAAAGAGACTTTTCCGTGACGCTAACACTATCAATGTTAGATGCCAACGTTAAATCTGTTATATTTAAATATGTTAATACATTAAGGACCGTGAAGAAATCTGTAGAATATACGCTTGGAATCGCACGTTTTTGACAACCTTTACTAAAATCAACATAATTTTTTCTATTCATGAAACAATTTTTATGAATTTTGAAAAATTGTAGAATAGGATGCATTTTATCTCTTTGCATTCGTCAAAACAGTCATTGGCATCTTTATTTTCATTAAGAACATGTTATAAATTATATGGTAAAAAGTTTCGAAAGTATTTGAGCTTCGTTTCCTAATCCTTTTGTGAAAGAGGCCATTTAAAAAAACGCGGGATAAAACGAAGGCAATTCGAATCACTAAAATGCAATGCAACGTGTCCAGTTTCCTTTAAGACCAAGCTGTTTTTATTTCAGATTCGTGCATTTATGGAGTTTGTGGAGCAACGGTAAATAAGCAAAAAAAAAACATGAAGCCAAATGAGTTTAGCATATTGACTATTGATATTAGTACGTAAATAGACTACATAGTAATGTAGATACAACATATCAAAGTAGGTACAATATAAAGACAGCGTGTAGAAAACACGAGTTATCCCGTGATCGGTCCGTGACAGATGAGAAGCGGAACACGAGAAAACTTGTTAGTTGTCCTTAATATGTTAAATAACTATTGTAGTTTGGAAACAGGAATATTAAGGGGTAAGAGCAACGATCAATCATGTAATTAATTTTTTATAAGATAGGAACGGAATGTCTATTAAACTATCCTAAAAAACCGAAATATTTGTAGAAAAAATTATAAATTAATGACCCTGACTATCTTGCCAGTCCTAGTATTGGAATATGAAGAGATTGTTCATAAAGTAGAAAAAGATTCATTTCTATAGTAATCAACGCTTATCGAATCATGTCGCATCAAGCAATGTACCATGGATTTACTATATCAAAAAGAAGGGTTTCCACTAATTTAGAATGTTACTAATATTACTATCAATTTAAATTCATCGACGTTCAACCCCAAAGTCCTTGAAACATCAAACTCCTTCATTACCCGATGTCACGATTACTTTCTAACGCTAACTCCCGCGCACGTTTCCCCAAAAACGTAGAAACCCTCAAAAGACCACGATAAAAAGCTACCACCCACGTCCGAGATCTTCGTAGAAATTCTCAAAGTAATTAGTACGTCGTTTAGTAGCATTCTAGACGAGTCAGCGCGATCCGTGAGGCGATCGTTGCTCGAACGTGTTCAGAATGACGTAAAGGAAGAAAGCAGATAATGGAAAAACACGTAGTAAGAAGACTACGGTAAGATTTACCTTGGCAGAATTCCCCGCAACGTAGAAATCCAAAGTCCTCTCGGTTCGACGAGCGTTTGTCCGTTCACTCCAAAGTCTTCAGGAACGAGAGAAGATTTATCGTCCCTCCGGTCTTAATTAGGGATGCACAATTAAACCCGAAAATAATTCAGTCGAGGCTAATCGGCCGGCGTATCCACGGATACGTTCAATTAAGAGGGTAGCTTTAGTTGGCACAGAAAACGCGCCATCACTGACGGTAGACACCGTAACGAATATCCTTAATTAACGCGTAAACCTACTTTATATCTGTCAGAGCGTATTTTCCCCATAGTCGATAACGTAGCAAAGTAACGCGACAATGAAAAACGGAAAAGACTAACAACAACCATAGGAACGTCTTTCGCGGTTATCACCAAACGATATTTCCTCGCGAATCGTCCACGGCATTTACAGAATATCCTTTCTACGTCTATATACAAACACGGACGAATTCAATGGTCCACATCATCGATGGCCGTCGATTCACGTCATCTTTCGAGATCCGTGAAAGTTCTCCGTTGATTCGGAGGAGCACGATAAGGAGAACGACGAGAGTGTCCGCTTCGACTTGAAGGAAAAGTCCCTCTCTCTCTCTCTCGGGAAACGAGAATCGATTCTCACGACACACCGAACTTTTCTCGGACAAGTTTTCCTTCCTCCTCCTCTTCTCTCTTTTCGTGGATCGAGCCTCGCCTCATCTCCCTCCGCCCGGCTCCACGGGTTCCCTTTGAAGAAGCCCCGTCGAAATTCCTCCTCCTTGAACAATGCCCAACGTTATAACCCGTTTTCGCGCGGGACGATCTTCATCGTTGTAAAAAGGAGGGAAGATCTTACGGGAAGTCTGTACGAAGAGGAGAGTGAGGGTGTTTCGAGGAAGTTCGTCGTGGAGGAAGGATTGTTCGTTCAAAAGATTCATAAGCAGGACTTCGTCGAGGTGGAAATGATTCAAAGTGTAACAGGAAGGGTATATCAACAGGGGGATGAGGGTGGTTTGAGAGAGTCCGTCAAGTAGTCACGATCGTTCGTCCGGAAGATTCGTAGACGAGACTTCAAACGAGTGTCGCGAGGGTTTTGAGTTTGTAACGAGAGTTTTTTTGAGCTTTTTAACTACTCTTTACGCGAAAAAGAGAAAATATTCGAGAAGAAAGCCTGTATGGATGTTACCGTCGTCCTTAGAGTTTCTGTTTAGAGATGCTGGAGTAAATTACTCCGCGACGAAGAATAAGCTGCCTACTCCTAAAGGGTGGTTTTTAATTGTCTTTAAAGGGCTCGGTACAAAGCTCGGTGTGTCTAAGTGCTTCGACGAGATGTAAATAAACGACGTTAGAATTAATAATAATAATTATCAGTGCTTTCGCGGCAGAAACTTCGCGGAGTTTTTTAACGACTAGATTTTTACGCGAGAAAGATAAAATAGTCGAAGAGAGAGTCTGGACGGATTTCACCCTCGTTCTTGGTGTTTCCGTTTGGAGAAGCTGAAGTAAATTACTTCGTGGCGAAGAATAAGCTTTTTTCTCCCAGGGGTTGTTTTTAATAGTCTATTAAAGATCTCGTTACAATGTGATCGTATGTCTAAGTGCTTCGACGAGGTGTAAATAAAGAACGTTAAAATTAATAATAATAATTATCAGTGCTTTCGCGGCAGAAACTTCGCGGAGTTTTTTAACGACTAGATTTTTCCGCGAAAAAGAGAAAATAGTCGAAGAGAGAGTCTGGACGGATGTCACCCTCGTTCTTGGTGTTTCCGTTCTCCGTTTGGAGAAGCTGAAGTAAATTACTCCGCGGCGAAGAATAAGCTTTTTTCTCTCAGGGGTTGTTTTTAATAGTCTATTAAAGACCTCGTTACAATGTGACCGTATGTCTAAGTGCTTTGACGAGATGAAAAATAAACAACGTTAGAATTAACGATAGTAGTGATCAGTGCTTTCACGGTGGAAACTTCGCAGAGTTTTTTAATGACTCGGTTTTTACGCGGAAGAGAAAAGATAATCGAAGACAGCGTCTGCACGGATGTTACCCTCGTTCTTGGAGTTTCCATTTGGAAAAGCTGGAGTAAATTACTCCGCGACGAATAAGCTTTCTTTTCGTAGGGGTGGTTTTTAATTGTCTTTAAAGGGTTCGTTACAAAGAGATCGTATGTTTAAGTGCTTTGACGAGATTTGAATAAACAACGTTAGAATTAATGATAACAATGATCTACGCTTTCGCGGCGGAAACTTCACGGAATAAGCTTCAGAAAGAAAAATTGTAATACCGTTGGTGTATTCGAAGAAATTGTCACATTACAGAATTTAAAAAATTGCAGCGGCGAAGTGTAAATTTCGACAGAAACTTAACACAGTGTAAAGATCCCTAATGCAAGTCGATGCAGCATTTAGGTATATACAAATCCCTGGAGAACCGTGAGTGTAAAGCCGATAGAAACGACGTAAACTCGTCAAGAAATTTCTCTCGTTCTTCTTGTTTTTTTAAAACGTCTCTCGGGTCTCAGTCTGTGAACCATCTGACAAAACTCGCGCGAAACTTATCCGAAACTTGAGACGCGACGGTGAGAAATTCGTTGCACAAATTTCGTCCGTTCAATGGGACGTTTACCCACGAAGAGATCCTTAATCCTATTATCGGCTTCGTCCGAGACAAATACGCGCTTCCGGACGAAAGTCTACTTAACGAGAAACTGATAGAATCCTAGCTATTAAGGAAGTTTTAATTATCCGAAATGCTAGTGGATTCCGAGCGCTAAGTCTAGAGAACTCCGTTGGCGCTTAGGTTAGAGAGGAACTGATTAAACCGAAGATTCCATGTCCGAAAATCGAATCGGGGAAAGGAAACAATCGGAGAAGTCCTCAAGCGGATGAAAAGGAGAGGTTAGACCTCCGGAAGTCGTTTAACGAGGAAATGCGCGCCGGATGGCGACAAAGTTTCGAGGAAATGCCAAGTGCGAAAAATGAAATTTGAAGATATCGGAGAAAGTATCAAAGAGTTGCCTATTTGATGAATGTTATAAAAAATTATCAAATTGGTTTAAGTAGACATTTGAAAATGTAACAAAGTGAAACTCTTAAGAGAACCGTGAAACTTTAGAAGATCACTCGGAAAGAAGCTCACTCTAGGCGGGACAGTAACTGCAACACTTTTCCGCACGTTGTACAAATTGTTCATATATCAGATAAACTCTATTAAAACACTGTTACTTTTAGTGATATCTACTTCGTATTTGTAGTATAGATAATAGTTAATTCCAATTAAAGCGACGTAAAGAGACCGTCTTCGAGACACCGATATCGGTACCACTTGGAGAACAAACTACATCGCATCCACGAAAACTGTAGATAAGTGCAAACAAAATGAAATTTTACATCCTCAATTCAAAATGCCTGCATCTATCCCATCATACAACACTTTGCAAAGGAACAGAAATATGAAAGAGTAAAAAAGTAACGGTGTGCGGATCCGATTGATTGCAATAACGATACTTCGATTCTCAAACACAGAAACTTCGTCGCGCAAAACGTTATTCCCGAAAAACTGCGGTTCACAAGTTCCTCTCGAACTCCGTCCGTCTAACAATTCTCGACGCTTCACCTCGCGCGTGACACTGAACGCTTCGAGAGCACCCCTCCGAGTTACATCCCTCTGCGCGTTCGCCGGAGGGAGAGTCACGCGGTAAAAGAGGGTGTTACCGATGCTCGAAGAACGCGGTTCATAGACTCGACTTCGAACTTGTTCTTTCAACGATTCTCGGCGGTTCACCTCGCGCTTGACACTGAACGTATGGAGAGAAAGAGCACCCTTTCATTTACATCCCTCTGGCGGCACGTTTCTCCAAGATAGAGTCATACGATCGAAAACAGATCTTTTTTGAGCTAACTTTCCTTCACGACGATTTATCTCACGCAACACTGAACGACTTTAAAACACATCCTTCATATTTACGCCTCTCCGAGGCATTTATCTAAAATATAGACACAGGTCGGAAAGATATCTTCATCGAACTAACTTCAATATACTACGATTCACCCCGCGCAACACTGAATATATTGAGAGAGCACCCTTCCAGATACATCCCTGTGGCGGCGCATTTATCGAAGACACAGCCACGCGAGCGAAAAGAGATTTTCCCCCGATTAACATCAATTCACGATTCACCTCCTACAGCACTGAAACGGTTCAAAACGCACCCTTCGAATTTACATCCCTCTCGCGGTTATCCACAAGAAGAGACTCACGGCGCAAAAACTGTTGCAGTTCGCGACGAATGTCGGCAACGAGGTGCTCCGATGCATCCTGTCGCGACGGCTAATTCAAACGAGCTATTCGTGTAGAGACGGGCGCATTAATCGCAACCGCGTAACCCCCAACGGAGCACGCGACTTCCGGTAGATGGCTCAAGGTCACGGCCTCATCGAACCACACTCGCGCCTCAGTATCTCGCGAGTCACGTTTGGTAGCTTTTTTAACACCGTCTTTATCGTCGTAGTCTTTGCGTTGATTGTAGCGTCAGGATTTATAAGAAAGAGGAGAATCAGGTGAAGGGATGAATGGATTTTGAAATATTGCCGGTAGGTACTTTGGAACGCACTTAGATGTTGGAGCGCGATACCAAGAGAGACCGGAAGAGAGAGACGCGCGGAGAGCCAGCGAGAGAAAGAGAGAGAAACGGAGAGAGAGCGAGAGAGAGAGAGAGAGAAAGAGAGAAAAGCGGTCTGTCGGTGAAGGGCGCCGGGATGCGTTTCGCGGTTTGAGAAGAGCGACTGGTGCCGGCGCGTGGCCCGAAACCTCCGTCCTCGCGGCGCGTGCGCTCCACATCCGACAAGACACCCTCGCCCTCGCCCTCGCCATCGTTCATGACCTCCCCCTTGTCCTCACCCTCTCCTGAACCCTCATCCATGCCCTCACCCTTGCAACTAGCCCGCTCACGCACTCCTGCCACCGATTCAATCCGATTGCCGCGAACATTCTTCTCGATTTCTCCTCCTCTCTGTTTTCGATTAAACTTTTCCCTTTTTTTAGGTGGAATTCTCCCACTTTAACACTTACGGTACACATGTGTATCAATTGTAGTTTTAGTTAGCAGAATATGTTAATTTGATAAATCTGTTATTTTATATAATTATTTTGTGAACAACATGTGTTGATGGTGTTTTAACCCTTTCGTTATGTGAGTTCAGTGTGCCGCACAGTGAGTAGTTTGGCCAATTTAGTTGGGCAAAAGTCAATCGTGATAGTTCTGATGTATAAAATTTTATTGTAAGTCAGTATTAGAATGTCCATATAAAAACAAGATGAAAACATTATTTTAACACTTCTGTTCTGCTCATTTATATTTCTTATTCGTATTTCTTCCGGTCATAGTGTCCTGGTGAACAAAGGTTCACATTTTGAGAAACAGAAAATATACAAACGGGAAGACGTAAATGTTAAATGCATTGAATATCAAAAAGTAATACTTCGAATCATAGGATCCGTTTAAATATAATCTCTATTTCGGGTCATATAGACCCGAGCAGAACAGCAAGGTTAAAAAAGTAAATTGCAATAGTTAATTAACAGGCCTCAAAGTTGTACTTTCCGTAGATTGCTTTAACACGGCAATATCGTGCCTTAGTTATTTTCGACAATTGTTTCATAATGGAAGGAGAAAATTGTATTTGTGTATACATATTGTGATTTTCACTTATTTGGTGTGATATGTTTACAATTTTTTATTTTTCGAAACAATCTTTCATTACCGTTTTAATCTCCTCAATTAACATGTAGTTCGCATCCTGTTCCAAAAAGGATATCGATTTTTAACTTAGAATACTATTTATTAAACTTTTGCACTTTTGTGTGCTAAAAGCTGAAGGTTTAAGTAATTGAAAATGCGAAGAGCCACTGCAGATAAATGATGACAGTTCTCTTTTTTATTATTTTATTCCGAATTTCGGTGCCTCTGCAGAAAATTACTCGGCGCGCCGGAGAGCTGCAATTAAATGCGACATCGCACCAAAAAACGTGTGAACATTTTAAAAAAGATTTTTTATTGCAACACTTTCTTATCGCACAAATATTCCACTGTCGAATAAAAAAAACAGAAGCTCGGATTGACGGCCAAAATGAATTACTACGTTCAGAATGTACTTTGAGTTGGGTTAATCCAATACGGGTCAGCATAATCAAGAGATACTTTACAGGTACGGTATAATTCGATGCCGACTATAGTCGGCGCTCGTACATGCAGTTCGTCGCGGTACGAAAGAGTTAGAATTATGTGTCACGAGTTACCGGACGTTGAACTACACTTTTGGATCGATGGAAATTTGCAAAAGCACCTGCAGCAAAATTCGTACCACGTTTACCAACCTCTCAACATTATATGAAGTCAATATCGGCAAATTGCAGTAATTTCCAGTCCTATATTTGCAAAATAACAAATAAATTTCAGTCGCTGTATTCTTTAAATACTAATCCCAAGAGGCTTAAAATATGTCATGAGCTACCAAGCGTTGTTCTACACTTTTGGATCGGTGGAAATTTGGAAAAAAAGCTGCCGTAAAACTCGTAACACATTTCCCAGCCCGTTAACATTTTATGAAATCAATATCGGCAATATTCAGTAATTGTCAATTTAATATTTGTAAGATAACAAATAAATTTTAGTCGCTGCATTCTTTAAATACAAGTCCCGAAAGAGTTAAAACTATGTGTCACAAGCTATATAGCAAGTGATGTTTTACACCTTTGAATCGGTGGAAATTTGCAAAAATAGTTGCCGTAAAAGTACCACATTTCTCAGTCCCTCAACAATTATCGTAGTCAATATGGGCAAAATTAGCAATTATCCGTTCCATATTTGCAAGATGACAAATATTAGTCGCTATATTCTTTATATACTACTCTAAAAAAGGTTAAAGGAACCTGCATCATCAATTACGTACATAATTTGGTTACTGATCTACGAACAAATGAGCAATAGAAATCGAGATAGAACTTCCGATGCAACTTCGAATCGCGTTGCGAGTTTGCAACGGATAAACTCTCCTCGTCGTTTTTCGTTACCGAGTGATTTTTCAGGCGCACAAAGTTAAAGTGCGCGCAATTTATCCAACCCAATGGACGATTACAGATTTTTCATATGAACTGTTTGCAGAGCAAAGCCATTATCCGGCGATTCCGACGGAGATCACGCGCGTTCTCGTGCAATGGTTAAACAATTAACTCGCTCCCGGATCAGGCTGGATCGCTCCACCTTTCAATTTCGCAATGGTAATGAGGATAAAAACGGCCGATTAATCTATCCGTATCTCGGAGATTCATCAAAGCCTTCGTTCGTCCGATAAAAGATCGATCGTTAACGAGAGCGATAAGAAAAGTTACGCCACTTTTCCACTATGCCTCTCTTCCCCCTCCTCTTTTCGGCCTTGTTTAACGTTCTTCCGTAAAATTAACATCAACCCACCACTTTATGGCCGCCATTACGATAATTTTACGTCCGCATTATCTCTCGCACGGGATCTCCCTTGGATAGAAGTTTCCGGGCTAAAAAAAATTTAACGACTGCATTAACGAACGCTGAAGAATCGTGCGCACTCGCGCTGTCGGTTTATTGTTGCATGGGAAGATTGAGAAAAATCGAAAGGACACCACAAAGTGCGCTATTTACTTGGAAAAGCTGATGGAAAATTATTTCGATCGTTACTTATTTCCATGGGAATAAATACACTTGAAAAGGATGCGATGTAATTATTTTATAATGATGAAATTTTAATTAACCCCTTGCCGTACCATTTCTTTTCGGATTTCCTCTGCAATAAGTTAAACTTAAGGTAAAGGTATCAGTAGATGACCAATTAAGAGAAATCTTCGACAGAAACAATGGTAACCATTTACTCTGTCAATAACTGGCGAGAGTCGATGCCTGGAGCCATTCTTTAAACCTTCTAGATTATGTACCGAAACCACTTTTTTAAAAAAATTAAGTTATACAAATTTGAGAAATATGTATATTTAAAAATACGGCAAGTGCTTCAATAGTTGAGCACCCTTGAAATCGATAAAACTAGTAATTGACCATTTTTTTTTCCTTAGTAGTTAAGGAAACAGTCGTTAACACTAGATTTACCAGCGTGAAATTTATTATATTTAAATATGAGAGATAAGTACCTTAAAGCAAGGAAAATTAAGACGTCGAAAAGATGATAGATTCGGTAATTTATGTTTTACACGATGGACGAAGAATCTCTCTCCTAAAACCGTAGAATTTTTGTGAAAAATTGTGTACTAGTCATTTTGACTGGCTTGATAAATCTAGTGTTAAGGAAATAGAGATATAATATAACGATATATTACTTACCAGTTACCTTATTGAATTCAAACATTCACTGTTAATAGGCATACTTTACTTTACATCCAATTGTTTCAAAATTTAATTGACAGACGCGATGGCATTTGAGGTTCATTTTCATCAAAGGTGCACAGCTTATACAAACCTTATCTTTTTATGTTTTCTAAAAGATGGTCAACTACTTGTACTTTTATCTTAAATTGGCAAACTAAAAATCGGTCAGTGATTTTTGATATACATATCCTATAATTCAACGTAATAACAATATTGTAGAATCAATTTTATCGTGTCACGTCCTCACTTCATATCTTCAATTTCATAGGTTTGACAGAATTTGAAAACTTTTTATCCAATCTACCTTATCACGAGTGTCACTCGTTATAGTACACGAAGGAGTTACAAGAAGTAGTACAAGAAGAATGAGTACGTAGATGAGAGAAATATTTGTAGATAAGTCAATTTGTTCGTGATTCATTTTAGAAGTGATAGAGAATATTATAGTAACTAATGTACATGAGATATACTGCTATTGAAAATTTTGTAGGGAAGAGAAATTTTGCAATGACGCTGCAATGTTCGAAAGCTCCAAATGTACGAATAGCTCCCACGGTGGATCGTTAAGGTATATTGAATCATAAAACTATTGTCCACTCAAAATGTAGTCGAATAATTCCTAAAACTACGTGTCCAAATTGCAGATTGTTCTCTGTCGTTGAGATCCTTCCGAATGACGAGAAAAAAGCAGCGAGATATTTGCTACCACCGTTCTCCAAAATTCGCAAAAACGTCATTGCGAAAATCTGAATATCCGAAGGTTTATAATCCACACGTTTTAGGATTGCGTAATTAGCCATTGTCTGTAATTGTACGGCTTGTCTTTCGTTTTCGTCTTCGTAACAATAGCGTATTGGTTATTGTTTCGATCGGGTTTTCGCGAAATCGTGCCTCCCACTGAGCGCATTGCATGGGTATACCGCAAGAAGCAAAACCAGTTAATTAGGGCTCGATTGTTTCCGATCGTATTACGTGCAGTAATTATCAATGCCAGCTTAAATTTTCCCATACATCGCAAAGGAACGCGATAAAGAGCTCTGAATTTCTATATTTTGGTATTAACGTTTTAACGTTTTTGAGGTTTGCACTTTTTGCAGTTTCAGTAATTTGGTTGCAAAACGGCAGAAGAAGGAAGATATAGATTTGAGTATTTTCAAAATTTTTTCACGGCAAAACCACACAAAATCAATCCAAACACATGGAGGCAGACATTTGCAATGACTAACCATGAGATTTTACCACAATTTGTGGCACATTTTTTTCCCGTACTAGGCAAAGTACCGAAAATCAGATACAGTGGAATAGCGATAGATTCGAAAATTACTGAAAAATCGGTACAGCTGTCTGATAGGGTTAAAAGAGCAATAAATGAATGAAAATATATAGCATAATTAAAGTTTGGAAATCCAGGAAAAATGGAGAAAAACAAATTTTATTCTTTAAATTGTAAGTTCCTTTCAAACGCAAGCACAATCAAATTAATAGTACGGTTAGTCTTGGAGTGCAAGCGGTTAATAACTGTCAAGTAGTGCGATTCGGCGATGTTCGCAAACGCTGTAGATATCGATTAATATCTAGGAGGGATGCAACCCTTCCAAGAAGGTTCGTGCCGCACGATCATTGTTTAATTATTCCAAACCACGACCTTGCGTCACCGATGTTCCAATGGCTCTCCGAATTAATCGTAAGCTAACCCATGTGCGTCAACGCAGACAGATTTAATTGGCGGAGGTGGTATTAATTGTTCGGTAATTTTGAGCGTAATTTATGCCGAGACTCGGCCGCTATTAAAGATTGAAAATTTACATTTAATTGGTCGTCGCCTTAGGTAAGAAAATCTCGAGAGAAAGGAATAATCTTTAAAAGCTCTTGGGAAATGGAGTGTATGAAGTACAAAGTTAATTCAGATTAAATGTACCTTAACCCTCTATAACGCGTTTTTGTCACATTTGAAAATCAATTACGCGACAGTAAATTAATAAATGTCAGTAATAAAATCTTTAAGAAAAAATAGATATTATTCAGAGGGGCTTGTGCTAATGAAAATTTCAGTTTTATTTACAAAAAAAGTTATAAAAAAGCAATTTTATGATATTCTACTTTAGCACTAGATTTACGGCCGGTAAATTTGGTATATTTAAATATATTAAATAAGTATTTTGAAAAAATATGGATTAAACAAGAAGAAATACAATCAATTAAGTAATAACTAATCTATTATATTTCTTCTCTATTTTGAGGAATGTTTAAAAAAAAAATAGGTACCCATCAATTTGACGGCTACTACAGATCTAGTGTTAAAATCAAAAGAAGATACCGTGGTCTAAGTGCATCCCCGTTATCAAACCTTAAATCAACTTTTAATTGTAACTACATTTTCAATTCAGAAAATTAAATATTTCTGTATTTTATTTCCGCAGAACACTTTTCTCTTAACTCATTAATTTTTTTGCAGACACAAAAATTTCAGCGTTACCAAATCACCAATTTATTACCCTTAGTCGCGTAATCTCCTTAATTCCCCTCGCATCTCACCCCATTTCACCACGAGCCTCTAAGGGAACTCTATTCGAATCCACGAATCGGTCGGTGTTCCCAAATCGCTCAACGTGAAAGACGTTACATCGTTCCTGCATTTCGAACTTTCAACCCCCTTTGGGAGTGCATCGAGCTTCGACGGTGCATCACCCCTTCCAAACCTCTTCAAGTTGTCTCTTCTGCTCTATCGTTCAGATTGCCTCGGCGTCTGACGACTTATACCGCTCGTCCTTCCGTCGACATTCTCGCAGGACGCAGAATCCTTGCAGTCACCTCCAAAGCACATTGGTATCTTGTCTTTTTTTGAGACGCAGGGTACTTTTTCCGTGGATGATACAGAGATGCTTCCTAACAAGAGAGTTTTTGAGTTATAGGTAAGAGTTTCCTTAACCCCTTGCCGTGCCATTTACTTTGTGACTGCCTTCACAATAATTTAGAATTGAATTAGTAACATAAACATTGAGCATTGATTCTTGACATATTATATATTAGGATGTTCGGAAACTAATTTCGTTTTTTCACAACGGTGGATATAGTTATATTTTTTCACAGTTAACTTCACACTTAATTCGCATAGCCGTTATATGTGCCCATAATTATGAAAGTGGTTTAAGACTTAAACTTTAAGTCATATATTTCTTGTTTCGAGATATTTAATGAATTGCATTTGAATGAATTAAAAAATATTTTTATATTGTGCAACATCCTAATTTAGAATTTTATTAGTCTTGATTAATGGAAATTTATTATGAATATGAAATTTTGCGTAAATTTCATACAGAAATGTTGTTTTAAAAGTTTGAATTGACTTAGACCATTTTCGAAATTAACTGAATATCCTATAAATGACTTAAAGTAATAAAAAGCTACGAGTTTTATTAGAAACAATAATTTTAATGAAATTATTCATGAACATTTATTAATTATTTTTAAAAAGTAAGTAATCCGTTTTTATAATTTTAGGCTTTTACTATTATGAGTTTTTAAGATTCTTAGAAATGTTCTTGAAAAACTGGAGGGGTGTATGGTATTATAGTAAACACATAAGATCTTTATGTTTTCCTTCCGTTACTGGCCTAGTGGGGGTGTATAATGGAAGTAATTTAATATTTCCGTATATTTTTGGTCTCCCTCTTTTAGGTGAAAGATCCAAAACGTGGAATTTAGAATCATCTAAAGAAGTTTTATAGAACATCTTATAAGGTTCATTTTGCAAGAATCTCATCCATTGAATTTGCAGCGAAGAGACAGATTCGGCCGTGGTATTTTTTACTCTTCTTGTCGTTGACTCTTCCAGTGGTTTCGTTGATCTAAAATCCAACTAGGTAATACGTTTCACCGAAATTGCATTTCTTCTTCTACACTTTTCTATCAATTCATAATAATGCTCAGGGTTGTATAAGTAATTTACTTTTCTTATTTTCATTTCTATCAACCCAAAATCACGGTCATTCGGTAGAAAGGTATGACCAGATACCACAAATTTAACGGTATGTTTATATAATTTTTAAAAACTTTTGACTTACACCACTTTCATAATTAACACTAAATGAATTCCATATAATGTTGTAACTACAACCACTATCTAATGGTTCATTTTTGACAATATCATAAAAATTACATTGAATTACTTTAGTTTATAATAATGTGGTGTGAAATAACTGATAAACTCATTTTTTTTTAAATTTTGACACACAATTAGACCACTTTCATAATTATGGGCACATATATTTCGACAGTTGATATGGCAACGCGTGTTAGTGAAAAGATTTGTTTGATTCTATACAATAGTTTTCGTTTGGTGCCTTATTAAAGATGGAAAGCCGAAAGCAGCATTTTCGGCATATTTTACTTCTTTAGTATCGAGAAGGTAAAAATCCTGTTCAAGCAAGAAAAAAGTTATTCGATGTGTATGGAATAGACGCATTAACAGAACGCCAGTGCCAAAACTGGTTTGCAAAATTTCGTTCTGGCAATTTTGATGTTGAAGATGCACCACTTGCTTTACTTCGAATGAAGACGTCAAAAATGGCTTGGATCAGTTTTTTCCCAGCAAAGATCAAAACTTTTATTAGCGTGGAATCATGCTACTGCCAGAAAGATGATAAAAGGTATTGGAACAAGTGGAGAATATATAATTGAATAAAATATTTATGCACTACAAGAAAATCGTCTTTCATTTTCACCGAAAAAAATGAAGTTACTTTCCGAACATTCTAATAGTACAATTTAACGTAATATTGATATTATAGAAATAAGTTTATCGTGTCACATCTCACTGATATTTTCAATTAAATAGGTTTTGTAAAAATTGAAAATTTCTTTTCGAATTTATAACATCACGAGTATCACTCGTTATAGTACGGCAAGGGGTTAAGGTGCTACTCGAGGCGCAGATTTTGGTATTTATTTTTAGTCAATATCTTTTATATTATGCAAATATAATTTTTAGTGCAGCTTACAGGTTCATAATCCCTTCTTTACAGATTCAGTTTTTTGTAAATTTTGCAAATCTTCGAGTAAATATTTAGGTAAGTGAGCAAGATAATTGATCGGTATTTTAGCTAACATTGATGACAAAGAGTATAGCAGGATAAGGAGATCAAAACTGCCCTTTAGTAGATTTTATTTGACGAAGGGTCATCCGATAGGTGACTATAAGATCCATTGTACACCAATGTTTAATTAATTACCTTCATCGGGAGGGTAGTTATGGCGTAAATTCAAACAACCAGGTTATGCCTTATTTTTCACACTTAACACGTTGAGTGCGGCGCCGATTTTGCTATACTTTTCAATCAGGCGGCAGCGCGTGAAGTATTCACAAATTTAAAAAGAAAGAAAAAAAGAGCGCATGAAGTTTGGAAATACTGTGGTAAATGTTATAGCACAGACACAAAAATATGCGGATGTAAGTTCGCCAGAAAACTCACAAAACAAGTTGTTACTTACTGTAATATGTGCAAATGTCAATCACATCTTTGCTTAAAATATTTTAATAACCTTCTCTAAATTTTAACATAAAATTGTTAATTGTCATTAATAATTTAACCATTTTTAACCATTGTCAGTACCTAAGGACTGAGGCCACCTGAACGGAAAGTTCACTGTCAGTCCCCAGGGACTTAGCACTCAACGTGTTAATGAGGTGTAATAATTTTGAAAACATTCTGACACATTTGTAGTGACTGAGGAATGAGTGTGTATTTATGAGGGAGGGTAGAGTTTGTCAGACAAGATCCGGAGAGATGACAATCGGCGTGAAGGGAAAACGCCACGTGGAGAGAAAGAATCGAGAATGCGAACTACGGACGCGAAAAGAAGTACAATGAGATTATTCCTTTCAGTTTCTATTCATCCGTGTACTTATATTCGTATTCTTTATTCTATTATAATAAACTATATTTAATGAAACATATATTTTACATATTTCCAAAATGAATGGACACGTTAAGGATTTTTTGATCTGTAAAAAATGGAACAAATGTAGATATCTTATATGTAGAAATTTTCCGAGTATAACTTTTTCATTTTTATAGTAGCTGCCTAATATTATAATTGTTATAGTCTAATTTTTTCAGATTTAATTTTTCAAATCGTAACAGCTACTTCACATTTTTATTTTATAACAACTTGTCATATTTAACACTCAAAGCATTAAAGCTATTCCTCTCAAAACAAAAAGTAAAAGAATAGTCACTCATCGTAAAACCGCTTTTACTACAATTTATTCAAACTACAATCGTTTCCATCGATTCAAATATTTTTTTCACTCGAAAAACAAACACTGAACGTGCACTGTAGTGCCATGGATTCGACTGACAGATTAAAAAAATAGTTCTAAAAATTCAAATTTCGTAATTCCATAAAGTGAAATCAAATCCCTCGACACTCTCATGGTGCATGAAAAAAATTTCAAAAATAAACTATCCTGAACGATCCAGCACAACGTCCCCATAAAAACATTGACGATCGACGTTTCCGTTAATCGATTTCTTTCGGTAAATCCACAAAAACATCTCCGAATTCGAGGCGTCAATAGTAACACTTCTCAGCCGGAAGTAATTTTTTCCTCGGCCACGATAGCCGTGCAACGAATATCACAAATCCCTTCATTCTCTCGTTTCCCCAATTCGTGGAGGATATCGGGGATATAGAAATTTGTCGGGGACATCGGGACACTTACCGGACACTGTATAGGGGACACTCGTCATTCTCGGTATTCCCGTCGTCGTTTCAGGCCGACCGTAAACTTGCTCGTAAATTCTCCCCGGTTTTTCGGCTGACAAGCCACGGTCTTCCGGTTCCACCGGGGTTGTACGTTTCTCGCAACAACCGCCACCGCAACAACTTTGCCTCCAGGCGCAACAACTGTTGGATCTGTTGGCACAGATTTTTTAAAGAGATTTATTTTGCAGTTTTTTTTGTAGGTTTTTGTACGTTCTAATAAATGTCCCAGTATTAACAAATCTTGCGCGGGAAGCGATTAAACTCGTTTTTCACGGATTATTGATGGATTATTGTTTTCGATGGGTTATTGTGATGTTTTTTCAATAAAATCGGATAGACATGCGTTGCAAAAATACAAAACGTGCGTTGCAAGAATTAATTCCTATGAATTCGTTTTGCTGACGCGATTACGGCTCATTTGCTTGAAAGGCTCACGACTCACTGCTTAAAAAGCAGTAAAGAACGACCTTCCAGGGAGACTTTCTATAGCCATGAGGAAACATCGTGGGAACTGGAAAATAGAAAAATACTTAACAACAATGTCATGTGTGATCCGTTAAAAAAATACGCAGTGTAATACGGTATAAGTGTAAATTTTGTAACGTACCCTTGCACAAAGAAAAGTGCTTTGAACGATATCACACTTTGAAACATTTTAAAAATTTTTGATTTTCTTAGTTTTTCATTTCTATCAAGTTATTTTTATTTTTTTAAAGGGAATAAAGAAATTGATTTTTAAAGAGAAACTAAAAGTTTTGTTAAAAAGACCTAATGTTTAAAAACTACAGCTATTTTATGCAGACGGAATTTTGCGTCTGAACTGTAAAAAATCGCCCGTTACACGGCAAGAGAGAGTGACAGAAAGATAGAAACAAAGGGTGTTTTTTTTTAGAAGTATGGAATTTATAAATGAAATAAAACACATAAAAACCACGGTTATGATTATGGTTTTGGTTTTATTCAAATCATAATACTATGCCATTTGTGTTAAAAAATGATTTCTGGCATATGAGCGCTGCAGCTCAGTCCAATGAAGCGCAATCGCGAAGTCCAATTTTCGACCATGCGAAATTATGCGCTCATCGAACGTTTCCTTCGACAAATTGTTTGTTTCGCTCGATGTGTGGCATGTTGCCCCGTCTTGTTGAAACCAGTGCTCTTCCATATTAATACCATGAAATTGAGGGGAAGAAGTCGGTAATCATTGACCTATAGCGCTCTCCATTAACCTTAACGATTTGACCGGTATCGTCTGTGAAGAAATATGGGCCAATGATTCCAACAGCCCATAGGTCAATATGAATCGAGTTCTTCGTTCTTCAATTACATGGCATTAATGTGAAAGAGCTTTGGTTTCAACAAAACGGTGCAACATGCCACACATCGCGCGACAGAATCAATTTACTGAAGGAAACTTTCGATGAACGCATCGTTTTACCAGTGCATTGGCCTGCGTAATAGTGTGATATCACACCTCTGGCTTATTTTCTGTGGGGATATTTATAGTCGCTAGTGTGTGCTGATGAACCACAAACTTTGGACCACTTACAAGTCGACATTAGCCGTGTTATTGCCGATATATGGCCTCAACTGTTCGAAACAGTGATCGAAAGTTGGACTTCGAGATTGCGCGTCATTGGAGTGTTACATTCGACCCTGAGAATGATTAAAGAATTCTTCATTTGATGGCAGTTAGCCGCTC
Source organism: Cerceris rybyensis (assembly GCA_910591515.1). Classification (NCBI taxonomy): domain Eukaryota; kingdom Metazoa; phylum Arthropoda; class Insecta; order Hymenoptera; family Crabronidae; genus Cerceris; species Cerceris rybyensis. The sequence continues at coordinate 16,170,666 of OU342795.1, forward strand.
TCGAAAAACGAAAAGTTTAAAAAGAAGTGTTCTTCGCTCTACAGGGCTACTTTCCACTTATTTAGACTTATACAAACCATGACACATTACACTTTGGCCAGGTGTCTTCCATATATCCTTGGCACCCTTACATCCCTGCCAGAGTCCTACCACCCCCACTCATTTTTCCAAATCCTTCCCGAAACAGAGCCCTATATGAGCGAAACACTTACCCCTGCAGGTTATTTCTTCCATAGAACGTTATGCTGTCAGTCAGACAGGTGAATTTTCAGCGTCTCCGAGACTTGGAAACCCCCCCGATCCGACGTTCGACATTCGGATAAACTTTTAACTTTAATTGTTTAATTTCAGAATCAATTCCTGTAATTGTATCTTAAATCCAACTCATTGTTAATAACTTAATATACGTAGTTTAACGTTCTAGTTATTTTCAGTTTACTTCCTTTTATCTTTATGTAACCGATCAATGATCTCCTTTATTCACTCATGCCGCTCGGAGTGAATAAGATTATTTAAAGTTTCGGGTAACAATAAAATCAAGAGTCCTTTGATTGCAACATAAAATCCTTTATACCAGTTAGTGGCGGCAACCCTGTATTACTTGGTACGGGACTATCTGCTATACCAGCGTGAAGTACCGAAAGGTACATTCGTTATTAACGGGCAAACGGCAACTCTACTCTCTTAGATCGAACCAGTGGAATTTCACTGGTTCGCCAGTGGAAAGTCACTTGTTTACCAATGACACTCACTGGTTCCGCCAGTGATCTCAGTGGCCATCAAAATTCACTGGTTTACCAGTGAATCTCACTCGCCAGCATATTCAAAAATAAAACACAGCGCATGACGCTGCGGCAGCGGACGAAAATTTCACTGGTTCGCCAGCGAGATTGTATTCACTGGTTGAACCAGTAAAATCTCACTGGTTCCATCTAAGAGAGTATAGTTTTGCTATAGGCTAGTCCGGTCCCCGGAATAGTCCCTCTTTACTGTTGCAACTCTTGAATTCTCAAGAAAAAATATGCTCCATATAAAAGAAATATAAAAGAATAGAAATGTAATAACGCATTATGGTCGCGTTTCTATCACACGCCGGTAACAGGAGCCAGCCAGGGCGCCCATATGCTAGAAATAATTTTTTAACAAAAATTGCATAATATTATGATTTGAATAAAACCAAAATCATAACCATGGTTTTTATGTGTTTTATTTTATTTTAAACTACCATACCTCTAAAAAAACACCCTATATAAAGAAATAATATGTGATGGGAACTAAAGAATGTGCCATCGTCGATAGGGTAATCTTTCTAAACAGTTTGTATTTTTTAGAAGTCTTGATGATTCTAAGGTATTAGGAGTGAAAAAGGTGAGAAAGAATTATTCTGAGTTATCGCCAATTTAATTATATAATAACTACGATAAAGAAAGAGAGAAAGAAATAAAGAAAGACATCTTCCCGAGGTGACAGCCGAGGATTCTAAATTAGATGTCACTTTTATCACTCTTAATTCTTTTTTAAAAGTGATCTATATCAAAGCAAAGTTTGCAACCCAATTATTTTAATATGAAGGGCCTCACTTTACGTCAGCTTCCCGTTTTTCCAATTTGGCTGTTGGTGCGCTGGGGCGAATTGTTTCCCATTGCTCAGTTTTCCTCTCGATCAAGGGTTTGTAAGTTCTGAAACAATGCGAAGAAACAACAAATTTCAAAAACCATGAGCATTATGATAATTAATATAAAGAACTCACCTGCAGTGTTCACACATAGTACCAGAAATTTCGAGGTTAAACGAAAGAGCTGCGAGAAACTGATAGGATTTGCGAAACGATCGTCAGAAACCTGAGTTTCCGATAATAACACGTCGATATCGTATTTCTTACGTTGATCTTCTCTTTTTTTTTTTGTTATTTCTACTTTCAGAGAACTCTGCTTACTCGAAGTATAATAAAGGCACAGAATTACATTTTACGAAACGGGATTTATATTCAGTGTACAAGATTACATCGGTGATATCAAATGACGGAAAATTTGTAAAGGAATTCCGGAGGAATTTCAACTAGAAGGAACTTGCTATTTCCGTTCCGCGCAACACTTTGGAGGTGCATCGGGTTCCTTCGCTTTTCCATTCTTATCCTTGCAGCATCCGGACATACAGCAACCACCAGATGCTTCTCTCGCCCTTAAAGAAATTTCAACCATTATTTATTTGTTAAATAAGCCTAACAGTTTTAATTAAGGCTAAAAATATCGATTCCAATATATCTAGATACTTTACTTTCATTTTTTGCTCACAATTTCTTATGGTTGCTTCGCCCGAAAGCCTAGATTTTTAAGTGGTGTTCGAACCACCGAGACTATATTACTAAATAATTACTACTATAGAAAATATCTCTAAGATAAATTTCAATTAGAGCCCATTAATTGAGACTTCGATATATAAACATATAGAATCACTAACTTTTTAAGGATAGAGAACAGAGATATTTTCATTCTACCTCAAACACCTATCACTACTGCCATAATAAAAAATGTAATATTCAACAAAAAATAACACCAAATCAATTGCGGCTAATAGACGCAAATTGTATACATAGTACAAATTATACAAAATACAAATAGTTAAAGCAAATTCTGAAACAAACTGGCTGTAAGATCAAACGGCGGACCACGTTCTCTGCAATTCTAAAATTTTCTCGTGATTCAGTGTTCTCCGTTAAAATTAAAAACCCATATGGCCACCGAATACATTCAAGTTTACCCTGCAAATTTGGTCTATCTTGAAGTAAGCGTCCTTCGTATAATCCGCAGACAGAATTTCGGCTATTTGCCATTGGAGCAGCAGCCTTTCTGTTCCTTCGGAGCGCCACCACTGCAACACCCTCCGGTTTCCGGTGTTCCAGCGCAGCACTTTGAACCGCAACATCCTCCAATTGTCTTTTTCTCTCTGCACATTCGGTAATCCACTTAAACCGAGAGCCGACCACCGTTACAAGTATTCTATCTATCGTATGTAACGTTCTATGTCTGTTTCAGTCAGGAAATTTATGTAAAACTGTCGCCTCGGCGGCCATACGGGTTTACTAAAGATTCTCTCTTTTTTTCTTTCGATATATTGTATTATTATACTTGCGATAAAAAATAAGTATTCGTACTTTCTCGAGCAACATCCACCGAAATCCTTGTCCTTGCCCTCACCATTCTTCTTTTCGCCGCTAAAAGAAGGGAAAAGTGTTTTATAGACTATACTTACACTTTTTGAGGTTTTCATTCATTTCAAAGAGTATTTTGTGTAGTGTTGATATTAGTAATTAATATACTATAATATTTAACATATTACATTAATTATTAGAATAATATTATCTAACGTAATTTATTTGATCGATTTTTTATCGAACATACTTTTTATTGAAGTATAGCTTTATTAAAAGATGGAACGAAATAAAATATAGGTGCATTTATAAGGTAATAAGTTGGGAAAGTGATAATCTATAAACGTAGAGAAAATCTTGTGAATTGTATCTCTCGTTCCAGAACTTAAGAAAGAGATAATTTTGTAAAAAGACAGGAGATTTGTACTCACTGCTCGCATTTGCACGTCACTTGTCCGGCATATCCTTTCTGGCTGGTAACTTTTCTGAAAGAGGAAAAAGGCTTTTTGTAATGTTACTCTCGACAGATTGAATCGCTTTTGTTCGTAATTTTACGGAGAATCTCGAGGGTTGAAACCTACGAGCAATGGTCGCACATGACGAATTTGTTTGATTTATTTCAGCTGGGGTTAAAATGAGTGAAAAGTTGACGGGATTCCTGGAAATTTTGTGAGGAAAGGTAAATTTTGTAGGTTCGCCAAAAAAAATTGGACCGTGAACTATCGACGTGCGCGTTTCGCTGTTACGAGTTTCAGTCACTTTTTTTCACCCGGCAATTTTTTTCTGGCAGAAGCCACTCGATCACGACCTTTCTACCTCGTAAATCTCGAAAAGCGGCTGAAATCCGGCGATTAACTAACTTCAGACACCATTGAAATTCGTATTCTATAATCCACGACTACTTTTATCGGGGAATCTTCAAACCGTCGAAACCCATCTCAAATTGAAGGTCGCAGCCAAAATAATCGCAGCTATTACAGCCATTAAGTAACAAAAAAAAGCTGCACTGACAAGGGAACATCCCCAAGTGTAAATTACCGATTTTAATAAAGTTTTAATATGATATAGTTTTTGTGAAAATATTTGACACGTATTTTTTTATTGGCAATGGTTCACTTCAAAGGGGTGAAAACCGACTCCAAATTTGGGATTTCAAATCTTGTTTATCGAACATCACGGAAACTATTAGAGATACGGAAATTTTGCACAGAGTGAAAATTAATGCCTAGCGATGAATGTACTTTACCTTATTATATAATAGTATCAAAATACGGTAAGCCATGTGTAAACACTTCTTTAAAAAATCCATTTGTTTAAGCAATACGTTAAAAAAACAATTATTTTCATAACTTTGTCAGGCTATTTTTAATCAATCTTCCTGAATATTTGTTTCTAAATACCATACATCGAAATAGAAAGTACGGATAAATCATAAATTTCATATTTGTGCTACAAAAAAAGTTACTGCTTTGAAAGTGCAATAACATTTTTTGTAACACAAATATCAAATTTCTAATTTGTCCGTATTATGTAATTGGCTGTATGGTATTTACAACCAAATATTCAAGAAAATTGATTGAAGTACAGCTGAAGAAATTATATTAATTTTCACTCACACTGTACAAAATTTCTGAATCTTTAACAGTTTTCGAGATATTTGATACAATAGGTTTCGTTGTCCCAAATTTGTTGGCGGTTTTTACTCCTTTAAAGTGGACAATTGCCGATAAAAAAAAAGATACATGTCAAATATATTCACGAAAATTATGTCATACTAAAATTTCATCGATTTCGGTGATTTACACTTCGGGGTGTTCCCTCGTGAATAAAGATTTGAAATCTCGAGCACTGAAACAGTAGGGCCGAGTTCAAACGCTTGTCCGTCAACTTTAGAAAATTATTTTATATATCATACCGTTGGTGGTTCGAAAGCCGCCCAAAACAATTACTAGGCAAAGGGACCACAGAAAAGGAGCTATGATGTGTAAAGAGTACAAAGTCTGGAACTAGCAAGTAATGGGTTTACGTTCCAGTTCCCTCCGTTTCTGATAGAATTTTTACAAAATATCATTTAACACGTTGAACGCCATTAATCGCTAACAAAAATAGGAAAGCAATGTGCATTTAGGAAAAAATAATAAAAATGGAGAGGAAGAATTTTCCTTGCTGTTTTAGAAATGCATTATTGATCATGAATCATGAGTAGACTGCGGATGTTTATGCAAATTTCGAGTTTCACAAATGCAGGTGAGACAGGAAAACCTATCTAGGGATTTATTGCGCTTAATAAATATTACAACAAATACCATACTTTGGATATTTTAGATATATTTTTATATTATGTTCTTTTTGTATATTTTAGCCGTATTTAATTTGTCATAAATGCATAAAAATCCGCAGTCTAATCATGAGTAATGTGAGTAATAATATTTCTCGAGTGATGCCCAACTGTGGTCGTTGCGAGAGACAAATATTCGAATTATGCAATTTTTTTGTCTCTGTCGATACGTGTTACACAAAATGAGTTCGCGTGTCACCTCTGACACGTGTGTCATAGATTCGCCATCTCTGGAATATATGTAGGTATATACAGAACGAAAACGAAAGGGAGAAACTTTTTGACTAAAACTTGGAAACGATCAGACACTACATTTTATGGAAACACAGAATACGAGTTTTTACGAAAATATTAAGACGGTGGTATTTTTACGTTGCTTGTTTAGTACAGTCCTACAATATTTACGAATTTTCTAATACACGAACATTTAAATATTGACATTAAATAGATAAAGTCTTGCTGACTACATGTAAAGTGTCTTTAAAGTGTCTTAAAAGGTTTACTTCCCTTAAATTTTTTTGGTTTGTGTCATTTCAAGGGTTGTTTGTGAACACCACCCATACGAAAATTAATTATTTTTTTTCCACCCTTGATAAGTGTTATGAAGTATTGAAAAAATATATCAAATACTACCAACCAATAAGAATTTTTTGACCTTAGGCTCATTTAAATATCTTGTGTAGATACAGAAAAAATAATAACAATTTGAATAATATTTCAAGTGAGAGACATTATTTAGCAACCAATAACAATTGAAATTGATTTGGGGATCGTTTCGCCATGGTTATTTGCGCGGAACAACAGGGTGACAAAAAGTGAGACTGACGCAAGATTTTAGCAGTCGACCGATTTAAGATTGTTGAGACCCACATGGTTGCAATTTTCTTTGCTGACTCTTTATAGAACGAGATATTTCGATGAGAATGTTGCACATCCTGTGCCCCATATAATCGATATGAGCATTTCCGACCAGCTGACTTGTAAAACTTTAGACTCCTGCTGCTAACCGGGTCAGAAGGTTGATTCTGTGTTGCGTTACCACTCTACTTCCAATCGATGATGATGTCTGCAGTCTTTTTCTCGTATTCTATCAGGGTGCACGATGTATGGAAGATTATAATTCTCAAATTTTTTTGGGATGCATCTTATTGAATTTAAGCGTGCAGGTGCACTTAGAAGGTCTAGCTAGGTAACGATCCAGATTCTGGTGAAATTGGTTGAGCAAATGAAATTGTTCTTGGTCACGTTCGTTAGAAATATACTCTAGGACACTCTCGATTATTCGCAAATTGAGGACCCTGTTCATTGATTAGAATATTCTCTTGTTCTTTCCCTCGGCGTCTCGTCGTGTTTCATAGATTTTAGAATTGCTGCCGATTAATTTGGTATATTTACTTATAAGTATCTTTTATAAAAGATTACAGTTATATCACTTATGTCTACCAATTGTAACATTCCTTTCTAGTTCTAGCAGCTTTTCGTACATTCCCATGAAGTTTCGGACTGTCGTCGATTAATTCAGTGTAATTGAAAACGATACCAATCTTTCACCTTCGTATCTCTCCTTATATTAGGTGTATCAATTAATTTGGCCCGTTTTTGTTCTTCCAATTCGTATGGCACCCGTTTTCCTTCTATTGTATATACATATACCTTACCAATAGCTGCCAAAGGAACAGAAATTGTTGATCGACAAACATTCAACAATTGCGTGATCTCGTATTGCAATTGACACGAATGTGCATTAGTGTCTGCAATTCCTTATTCTTGAACTTTTTCGGTTGATGAGGTTTGTCATCGAAACTGAAGTCATCAACTTTGAAACTTCAAAATCATTCTCTGCATAAAGTATTTGTGAGAGCACTCTCACCACAGGGTTCTACAGCTTCAGAAGTTGATTTCATCAGATATTTGATTTTCCTCAATTTTTGACATTTTTGAATTAGATAAACATGATGTTATTATCGCAAACTCAAATTTTTACCTACGGAATATTATTTCCAGATATCAACTCTAACTCACACAGCCCTTTGCATCCATTAACCCTTTGCACTCCGAATTATATTTCAATTTTATTACCAGTAGCTCGCAACGCTATTAAGTGTTTTGTTTTGAATTGAAAAATAGGATATTTTAAATAAATAAGGAAAGAAACAAATTCAAGTAAATAACTGTTTTATTTTCACTATTGTTGTGTCCTGTAATTTGCAGGTGAATGATATCTTTTCTTTCCCGCTTTAACAACTATTAGTTTGGACTTCAAAAAATGTCGAGTGAGATTCGACAAAGGAGTTCCTGAGATACAAACTAACATAGGAGTGCAGGGGGTTAAGAGCTAGAAAATTCATTAACACTAGAAAGACCAGCAATAAATTTATTTATTAAATCTATTAATATATTTCAGTATATTAAATAAGTAGTTCAAAAGAAGAGAAATTAATAGGTGGAAAAGATGATCGACTCGATAGTCTGTACTTTATGAGATCTACGTAGAATATCTGCTCTACGTCTCTTCTATAAGCTTGGAAAACTTTTAGAAAAAATTGGGAACAAGTCATTTTAACTGGCTTGGGAGTTCTAATGTCAGTACAGCACTTGGCCACCAGGCGGACATAATTAATTCTCTCACCTAATATTACATGTATCTAATGTCCCCCAAAAACGCCAAAGGAACAGCGTTAATGATCTAAGATTTTTAAAAGTTGAAACATCGATGTTTTCAATCACCTTGATAAATTCCCTGGAAAAACTTCTTCCCTCAAAAATGAATAAAAATTTCTAAGCGACGTCTACCATTCGTTTCTCCATCTGAAATCATTCCAACCAAAAATTGATTTCATCTCTCGTTCAAAGCACATGGTTCAATGCAAGTCTCAATCGAACGGATAAACGTGTCAGTTGAGAAATCGTTCGAACGACAGCGATATTCCCCTTAGAATTCGTCGTTCTGTCGCTGCAATTTCACCGAGAAACTTCCGTCGTGTTATCTGGTCCTCTTTGTAGACCTTGAAACGATTTTGCGGAGGTTTTCCCCAAAAACGAGAGCATTAACCGTCGGAGCGTGTGCCAGTTCGCGATGTGTCGCATAAATCATCGTTCGACCTTCCCTTTCGTCGGTTCTTTCTGGGCGAAGGTTCAAGAGTAACTGAAACAGCAAGGCGGAAGTAATTGTAACCCAGTTTAGAAATTTCCAAAAGTTTTGAAACTGTACGGTACTACACCACTGTCGATTTCTTGGCTTCGATCGGCGTTTTTTTGGATAAGAGTTACTATTGCAAGTATTTGAAAATATTTCTTAGAAATGTGATAATAGTAGTTATGTAACTTAACAGTAGAGCTGCAGGAGTTATATCTGCTATATTTAGATATATTGTAAGTAAATACTTTAGAAAAAAAGAAAGCAAGATGTCGATAAAGAATCAATCAAGTAATTTAAATTTTATAACTTAAATTTTATAAGATAGAAGTGGAATATTTACTACATAGTTTACCTATCAATTTGAGGAATTTTTTGAAAAAACTGGATACCTGTCATTTTGGTCACCTAGATCGTTTTAATGTTAAAACTGGTTTTATTTTGTATATTATTGCAAAGCAACTGTTAGTTATTTTGAAGTGGATCGAGACGAAACGATAGTTCTCTTTTTCACGGCTCTGTTCTTGACCTATTTTTCTTAACTTTTGTTTAATGTGTTATTACAGTAATATTAATTTACTATTCAATTCGGAGCTAATAATAAGAAAATACCATATAGTCCTATTGTATTATTATACAGTTATATTATGTTAGTCAAAAACTTCATTTAATTCTTGGACATATAATTGCAACTAATATTTTTCGAAATCATTTAAATTTTAATCGGTGATACATTGACCTAATTAATCTAGCACCTTTTACCATCTTTCGCGTAGGTTCATTATGCCCCGTCCGTAGAAGTCTTGGAACTTACACGAACAAATTTAATGGGGTGACATTTTATAGTGCCCTCGTTTTTTTAAGTATTTTCCACTCAGAATGTAAGAAGAACAATCTATTTTTTAAGAAAACCGTAGCCGGAGATAAAAAATGGATAAATAATAACATCAAGAGGAAGCGATCTTGAAGTCGCAAGAATCAACAGCCACAATTCGCGTCAAAGGCTAGATTTCATCCAAAAGAAAGCTACATCAGTTGTATAGTGAGATTTCAGAGGAATAATGTTTTATAGGCTAATACCATGTGGGCAACCAATCAATTCAGATACTTACTGTGACCAACTAACAACATTAAAGCGGACAATCAGAAATTTGCAACCTGACCTCAATAATCGTATGAGTGTTTTTCCCATTATGATAATATAGAGTCACCTTTATCTATGCAGGCTCATAAAAAATTAGTGTGTCTTACAACTAGATAAGATATTTTACTCCATCCTGGAATTTCCTCAAACTTATCCTTCGTCAAAACAGAGAAGTCACTTCATAAGTGGTTTCCTCCGATTCGCCCGACTGATAGAGACATCCCTTATTCTAGCGTCCTTTTCGGTTCCAAAGCATGACTAGCCGAAAAAGCCCTTGACGATACAATAAGTTTTTGGTTTTCATTCGACGAGTTGAGATTTCAAGGACCGATATGATGCGAATAGGCGGTGCGAGGATAGTCTTTTCTAATCCCGCACTACAAACCAAATAACTTCTCTGTTTTGGCCTGTACTAGTTTCCGAAAATGATTATTGGCCCGCCAAAAGAAGTTATTTGATAAGTGATTTGCCTCGATACACCCGATGAATAGAGACATCGCTCGCCCTGACGTATTTTCGATTCTAATGCGTGACTGGTCGAAAGAGTCTTTAACAGGAAAGTAAGTGTTTAGTTTGTGATTGTCATCCACCGAGCTCAGGTTTTAAGGGTCAATTTGATGGGAATAGGGCTATATGATGCCCCAAGCCTAAAGCCAAGTGAATCCATTGCGTTGGTAACTTATATCACCTTTTTCGCTTGGTGCAGAACTCTTTTAATGGGAATAATTCTTCAAAGACGAAAAAAGATACGTCCCAAAACTTGTACGAACGGGGAGTAATGAAACTATGTGAAAGATGACAAAATATAACAAAGCAAGGTTGTCAATATATCACAGATTAAAATCACATTGGTTTTAAAAAATATTGGTTAGAATCATAAATCTAAAAATCGAACGAATTTTGTGACCAACCCAATAGTTATAGTTATATAAAATAAATATCATTTATTGACTAAGACGTTGAAACAGAATGAAGAAGAAAAGTCGAAAGTTGACGGCAAAAGGAACGTAGAAGACAAAACCGATACAGACGGATTAGGGTATTCGTCGTCGGCAAAGGCGACGTCGTAATGAAGTGCGGTCCCTTCGTTAATAAAGTTTAAATTAAGCGGCGGAGACGAGAAAAAATTGTTAGGCAGTTAATTATCAGCGTGATAAAGAGCACTCCCATCCGCGGGGATTGAGAAACTTGCCGCACAATGGGGAGAATTTCATTTTCTCCTTCATTTTCTTCCGTGATCTTTAGCGCGAATCTTCCACCAAGTTATCTTCGAAAACACGTTAACGATCCATCGGGCAGGTCGACGCGGAGGAAGTTCGAGAAAAAAAAGGAAAAAAAAGAGTCGCAAAGGTGCAGCAAAGAATTGTCTTTCCTTCGTTATCGGTTCCTCTAATTATTTCCGCGTTTCGAGCTATGGGGATGGTGGAAAAAACTTCCCTGCAAAACGATTAAGAATGCTTTAAAATTACATAGGATAGAGTATCAAATTTTACTGTCACAGGCGGCAAAAGTAAGTTTCCTAAAGTATTCTGTATCGATTAATTATTTTACATGTAAAATGGACTTCTTGGAACCATTCCGAATGATTTTATATCAATAATGGACCTATTTCAGGCAAAACAGAATACATCTACATTATCGATAAGGTGAATCACGTATTATTTTGTATCTGTATTCTAAAAAATGATGATCCAGTCGGGCAGTTTTTGAATCTCTGCCAAAATGAAATAACTGTTCACAATAATTCTTTATTAGTGTTGATGAATGGCTACTGTCCTTGGATATGTATGAACACATCTTGCGCTGGTGCTTTCCCGCCAAACTTTCATGGAGTAGCGGGCGATTTTTTGCAATTCGTGCGCTAAATTACTTTTGCACAAACTAGCTGTAGTCTTTGAACTTTAAGTCTTCTTTTAATAAAACTTTTAGTTTCTCTTGAAAAATCAATTTCTCTATTCACTTTAAAAAAATAAAAATACTTTCTCACAAATCACAAACTAAGAAAACCAAGAATTTAAAAATACTTTAACTAGTGATATCTTTCGAAGCACTTTCCTTTGTGCAAGTGTACGTAACAAAATTTATACGTATACGTATGAATTATGTCAATGCATAGCTGGAAGCTCCGGTGTCGAATACGCTTATCGTAGCAGAACAGCACCAGCAAAGTACAATTATAGGAATGCATTTTTGCAACGCACGTTTTAAGTTGAAGTGTACGGACGTCGACCTAGCACTCATGTGTACTCGATCTTATTGTAAAAACATTACACAACCCCACTAGTAACAATAATCCACCAATAATTCATAGAAATCGACTTTAGTCGCTTCCCGCGCAAGATGTGTTAATATTGTCAAGACGTCGAGCGTAGGACTTTAATTGTTTTCGCGACATAGACAGTGCATGTCAACAAAATTGTAGTGATTAAGGCTCACATGGAACCCGTCAGTCTCACTTGCATTAATTTTTTTGCATTTTTCGTACCAGCGATTTAGAGTTTTCCTGGCATGAAGATGCCCGATTCCGTGTAAACAATAGGCTTACGGTACGATTGACAAGGCTACTTATGAGGGTTATGGTAAGTTTCAAATCACCATGTGCCATCTAAATTTTTATAATTTTTAAATCTAAGGCTAAAGTTTCCCATTGCCACTTATTTCTTCTTCGATAGGAATAGCCGTACCGTAAGCCATCTCCTGCGCCGACGAGCCACCCTCTTTTCCACCTCTGGGCCTTCATCCCTCCGTCCATGATCAGTGTAAGGGACGGGGCCGTGTGCCGTAATTGAGGCAAATGAGAGCTTTCCAAATGTTATTTTTATTGACGATGATAGATTAAGAATTACACATTTCAGCACGTGCCTATACACCGTCCAGCAAGAAACTGTGCACTCTACCTTTTAAATAACGAAATTCAGATGGCGCCGTAACAATCAGCTGGTTCCAAAAACGGGGCAAGCGACAAACTCGCTCCAAAACCACCACGTAGTAAAATTAAAATTCGCGAATTTTCTGTGTGACTTCCGATGTCCCTTAAAACAAATTCCTTGAGCTCAGCGACATCAGAAGAAGGGAGAATCGACGGAGGACCCTCCCTCAATACCAATAGCAATCACACCCTCACCAAAGAAACATTCAACTCACCCACCCTTACCTGATGTCACAACGGTCTAATAATCTTATCTTTTATATTTTATATAGTTACGTAAATTGTTGACGCATTTTAAGTGAAAATATCTTTTTCGCGATCCTACATATATAGGATTTTTTTCTTTGGAAACGCGATGTGATGAAAAGGAGGTTTTAATCACTCGTTAACTTCACTAATAAAACTGTTTAATAAGAATGATATTCTAATGGATATACAAATAGAATTAAAATGAAATTAAAAATAAACGTCTTAAGAATATACTTTACTCTTAAAAATATACGTTTTGAAACTTTCGTCTTTTCACATTCGCTGATCTCTACGCACTATTTAAATATTCGTCATTCGAAAACATCGCCAGCCCATTCGCACACTCACTCACCCAATACAAACACACATTCACACTTTTTCAAACGTCGCGTCGTCTAGAACGATTCCTACACATATATAAACTCAAATCTGAGTTATCACCTAACCACAGGAGACAAAAACTAAACTGTGTTACATTAGGTACTTTACACTGCAACCAACACGTCCCACTCCGAATCGTTGATTGAGACGTGCACTTAACAATCAGTGTGAAAACTATTCCACACAGAATATAACACATCTGACAAATAAAACTACATTACAACAATTCTCTTTCCAAAAAATCCTGCTTCCATAATTCAGAAAATGTACCATTGATATTTCACAAAGTAATTAGGAATTTCCAACGAGAAAAACAGCTGTAAAGTCATCAATTCCTCACAATCAAAACTCGGACAATCAGACGAACCATAGCGCGAATTTATCGTCCAGCAAAAGGTGTGAACACGCCGTTGGAAATTCGCCAGGTAGCATCGCCATTCCCAATTTCCTTCGCCTTTCACCGAACTGAATACCATACGTTCCTCTTCCCTCCGTAAATCCCTTGTAATCGTACTTTATAACGCACTCCGTATCGGACAGGTCGCATTAATATCGGACGTCACGTATCTCGCCAATTTTCCGACAACGCAGCAATTTTCCATACATGTTTAGACCCTGCAGAAATTGCAGATATCGGAGCTTATTACTTCCTAAGTTAATTCTTTCACAGATTACAAATATATCCGTTACACCAAATTTCTCGCGATCCTCCTAAAGTTTAAAAAATTAATATACAAATTATTCCTACGCGAAAAATAGACGAAAATAACTTATACCAAATACCATAAATTCCTACAACACGATCGAACGAGGATAGTTTACAAGATGCAACGTTGCATCGTCAGCGAATTTGGGAATTATCGATGAAACCAAACTCGCAGAAACGTCAGTGGTAAGCGCGCGTTTATCTCAACAACAATACGGAAGCTTCCGGAAGCTATCAAATTGGAAATGCGACCTTACGGCGAACAACGATGCAAGTCCGTGCTTTCCGGGGAGATAAGTTCGGAAGTTTAACTGCAGCGGAGTGAATTGCTCGGCAGCCACCCCATGATTATTCCTAGCTACGCTGGTATAACTGGCATCTAAACGATTATTTGTTTATCTCCCCTTATTCAGCTTCGAGAATTGACTCTGCGAGTTCCTCCTCTTTGATCTTTCGCGGGGAAGTCGAGGACGCTCGACGTTTTCGAAGTCGGACACTTTGAAGTGTGATAATTAAAAGTTTTGCAAAGAATAATAGGCTCGATTTTATCGAGGAGTTTGACTGCCATCTAATCTTGTTTTTTAACACTAGACAAAATGACTAGTTCGTAATTTTCTTTAAAAAATTCTCAAAGGTTCTGGCAATAGTCTTAGAGCAGATATTCTAATTGTAAGTTGACCTTATAAAAGACAGATCACCGAATCTAACAGCTTTTTTACTTCTTGATTCCTCCTTTTCCAAAGTACTTATTTAATTTATTGAAATATAATGGATTTGACGTCGTTAATTCTAGTATTAATTCTTCAAGGTCTGAATTATTTTTTTCAATTTTTCGGTTGCAAAGTATATAGTGGCGTAAGTTGTTTTTGTTGCATGCACTAATTAAGTGGCAGTATTATCTGTCAACTTAGCAAGTAGTCTTAGTAATTTTATTCCTGCTCCAGAGAACTTTTCAAAATGGAGGTCGAAAGGGGACATTTGCAACATGTAAGATGAATGTACAAGTTTTGGAGAGGCATTAGTGTTGGAACTGCAAAAAAATATTTAGGTCATTTATTTAATCCGTGCTCCTACTTTTAGGACAATTAAAAGGCGATTTGGCTGATTTGGAATTTATGATTTCAACTTTGAAGATCTCTCTTCAAAAATAGAATCGTCAAACTTGTAGAGCGTTGAAAAAAAATATAGAGTGAAATGGTTACTACACAATCGACCAATAAAATTGTACTCCTTTTTAGATTGCTTTTTGGTAACGATCATGATCGTTGAAATTTTCGTTCATCAGATAATAATAATTGTAAGCTGCAAAAAATAGATAGAAGATCTGCAAAGAGTTAATATTTTAAAACTAAATTTCGAAGCCCTTTCACCGCAAATATTTAAAGCCTACATTAGTTCTCCACCATCAACAACTCTTATCGAAAGTGTTGAAGGTACCAATCTCTATTCTTCTTTATGAAGGATTTTAGCAAATTTTGAAAAAAGATGCAAAGCAGTCTCCCGTCAAAGTTTCCACACTGCTCTCCGAGTAAACGAGGACCATTAAACTGTAATCTTAATATCTCGTCGGCATCATCGAGACAGCGCCTGCGGCCGAGTCGGACATTTTCTCTTCCTCCGTGGACTTCCGGGCTGATACCTAGGAAATTTGTTGGACCGTTGAGACGAAAGGATAACGAGGTATGCGCGGTAAGGAATAGCCAATCGAGAAGGGTGCACGGCCAACTGGAAAATTCAGTGAGTTCAAGTTAATCCGAAAGCCACGGATTAACGGATAGATTTACTCCCTGGGTCAGGCGCTTGGACTCTCCTCTCGCTTTTTCTTACTTCCTGTCATTTCTGTTCCCTTTTCCTCGTTTCTTGTCGCTCCATCTTCCATTTTTTCTTCTTTCCTTCTTCGATGGCAGAATTTTAATAACGCTGTTTTGTAAAGCGAAGAGGACCGAATACGATAGCGCGCTCGAACAATCTATGCTCTGAATCTACTTCTCTCCTCAGCTTCTTTCTCTCTCGACTATGGAATCTCGGTCTCCCTTTCATTTACCCCTGACCCTTTTCTCTTTCTCACCATCCACCGCTTTATTTGCATCTTCCTTTTACCCCTTCGACTCTCTGTCTTCGACTTCACTTTGTTTCTCACCCCTTTTTTCCGGCTACTCGTGCCAATCCGCATCGCGACTCACCCTCTTCCACCCTCCGCGTCCTTGCTTCCTGACGACGAACCTAGCAAGACGAATCGCGCATAAAATGAAAAGTTTCGAATAAATCGAGCGTACAACGGCGAACTTCCGGGGATTTTCGAGACGCCGATACTCGAGGAATCTCCATAAATTTACGGAAACTCAAGAGACACGGGTGGTGGCCCTCCCCTGAGGAAGAGGTGTTTTTGAAAAATCTTCGAGCCTTGGGGATATTCGAGGGAGGAAAGGAAGATGTGGAACATCACGAATATCAATGCGAACCTAACGAAGAGCCTTTGAGAAGAAAAGGAGAAGACTAAAAGTGTCTTGATAGCGTTTAAACGTTTGACATTTCATTTTTCATGTACTGACAAGGGAACATCCCGAGGTGTAAATCACCGATTTTTATGAAATTTTAGTATGATATTAATCTCGTTATAATATTTGACATGTCATTTTTTGATCAGCAACCGTCCACGTTAACGGAGAGAAAACCATGCTCAAATTTGAAAAAAAAAGAATTTTTTATCATATTGGTTAAACAAACGGGTCTTTTAAAAAAATGTTTATTTTATTGGATTCGTGATCGAAATGCGTTAATTTTCCCTCTGTACACAATTTTCGTATCTCTAATAGTTTCGGAGATGTTCAATGAAATAGTTTTCTTTACCCCAACTTTCGAGGCGGTTTTTATCCCTTTAATGTGGACAATTGCCGATAAAACAAAGTAGGTATCAAATATTTCCACAAAAACCATATTATACTATAGTTTCATAAGAATTGGTGTTGAGGATAGTCAAACATGGAATCGATGTGACTATGTAACCGACAGACTTGAAAAATTGAAAAATTCTGGGAAGTGAGCTTTGTATATTTACAATTTGCGAATATAAACTACTTTAATTGATTATATAGTTGCTTTAGAATACTTGTGGTGTAAGAAAATATTTGTTATACAAGTAACAATGAAGACCATAATTGCAATAATTATTTCCAATTATTAATTATGTAATGGCGAATGATGCTATTCGCGATTAGGATCCGCCAAATAAAGAGAACTTGTACTTCTGAGTTTATACATATATTAAAATGTCGTGATTCGTTCGGACAGCGATTCGGCGTATTGTATGTACGTTAGTAGTAAGAATAGTTCTGGTCGAAAGGGAATGCAGGGTTTTTAAGGGGTTTTGGGAAGGAGGGAGAGTGATGATAGTGATGGCTGCAAGGCGAAGGTCAAATAGGAAGTCGGATTTCGGACTTGGAACGAGGTTTTTCAGGGATGAGTAAGAATGGTGACGGTACTAGGGAGTTGAAAGGTCGGGATGGAAAACTAGGAGGTCTGAATTTGAAGCGGTGAATCAGAGGTAATGACGGAAGTTTAGTTTAGTACAAAATATTTGTTAAAGATATCTTATATACTAAGCGGAGGGTCGGTACATTACAATTAATCAATCATATTTTTTAATTTATATAAGAACAATACACCATGTACGAAGCGGACGGAAATTAAACGTTACATAATTATTGTTATGTAGTGAGGGGTATTAAATAGTCAATAAATTCACTAAACAGATTAACAAAAACAAAACTAGAATATTTATATATATTTAGATAAATGGAAAATATTGAGTAGTATAATATAATAATGATAATAATAGTAATAATAATAATAATAATGATATTAAAGATAGTGAATAATGGTATTAAAAAGTCTTTCGCATCCGTCTCGCATAGACGCTCAAAATGAACTGCCTAAAATGAATTGCAACGGCAGTCGCTAGCACAGTTGTTTATATTAAATGTAAACTTGATATCAGGCTCGAGCCTACTTCATTCCTTCGACTCTTAAGAATTTTTCTTAAAGGGGCGCTACAGTTAAATGTTAGGAAACAAAAAATTCAAAAAACACGTACTTACTCACTAATTTTGTCTACACTTCACACATATAAATTTACACGAGAATGGAACATTTAGTACGAAAAACTAACAAATAATTTCAAAACTTTGATATATTGTTTAAACAAATAACTTTTTGCAATTATTATTTATATCGATAGATTCGGAATTTCAAGTTGCACAATTTGAAAAAAAAATGTTTGCCTTCTACCCTTTAAATGCGGAGATATTTCGAAAAAAAACATGTTCAACCCCAAAGTTTGAAGACTATTATCACTGTTTCAATGTGGACGATAGCAGATAAATATATTAAATACGATAGCTCTCGTTAAATATATTAAATGCTAATTTAGGAGAAATGAACTTGATCAATCTATAGGGGAGTCAAAAGTGTTAACTTCGTACTCACTCTAATATAGAGCTGCATTTCCCACCTTTTTTACTCTTATGGAACCCTCACGTTTGGGTTCACGTTTTAGGTAATCCTAGTATTCATGTAACAATATTATAATAGCTTTGCTTTTGATATTGACTTTACTCAACTAACCATTGAATTATCGGTGTGTACTGTTTATACATCTACGCAGATTCAAGAACATCCAAACCCCCCGCTTATATTTGATGAAAAAGCTGTACAGAGTGTAAAAAATTAAGGATCATGGCTTTCAGAGGTTGTTCTAGATGAGATTTGCGAAAAAACCCGGCCGCAAATTTCGGGAAAGGATAGCAAATTTTCTTTATTGGCTCATCGTGGTCGTCTTGTTACGTAAGCAAAATGTCTAACAATAAGAGGAACCGTGGGTCAGAAACGAATCGTTCTCTCGCAAATTAACTTAAAAGTTCTGACCACAGATTGGGGAAGATGACATTTCCTGGTAAGAAGACTGGCGAACCACGCGGCACTTACCCCAGAACTTTTATAGAATATGCTTCGAATCACTATTAAACTACCCTTAACACTAAACCTACCAGGCCGGTCAAACTGGCCGGTTTCGAATGTGTAAATGTTTCTAAACATTACCTAAATTGATAGGAGAACCACGAAGCAAATATTGAAGTTCTATCTTATAAAACGTAAACTAGTTAATCAATCATTGGCTTCACCTCTTACAATTAGTTCCTCTTTTCCCAAAGCACTTATTCGGCATATCTAACCCTTTGTACTCGGAACCATCTCTGACGTTATTTGTTAGCAACTTGGCGGCACTTGACTATTTGCTCCTTTGTGACTGTTCCGTAAAAAATACTTATATTGGGCGATTATCGATCGCTAGTGATAGGTCTCAGACTCGACAGAGTAAAGTAGTCAAATAAATAAATAAACTTTTAACGATATACAAGTAATTATGGAAGTGGGTGTGTTCCTCATTTCACCATTCCCACGAACATTAGCCACATTATATTCTACAGTGACATTTCAATAGAAAAGTATATGTTCATCCTCTGTAATCAGTAATAAATTCGAAGGTCCCCTTAGATGGGGCAACGAATTGACGTGGCAGACTTACAATATCCCCTCAGGTGAGACATAGGAGTGCAAAGGGCTAAATATGAGTAGATATGACGTCAATAGTTTTAGTACTAATCGCAAGTCAACATACAAAAATTGATCATCAAAAAACTAAAAAGGACTGCATCTCAAAAAATGGTTAACAATTATAAGACAACAACAGACTACTTTTCACCATCCTGCATCGTCGATTTAAAAAATGCTCTATCAAAGTCCAATTCAGAATTTTCCCTCAGAACGTAGAAAATCGAGACAGGAACGCTCGGTAAAATTTGCGACGCCATCGAAGGTGAAGGGAAGAGTTGAAGCGCCCTCGCGTAATTACCCTTCGTTTACCCTTCCGCTCGCTCAGCTCCCATTTAACCCTCGGTTTCTTCGTCCCCGTAACTCGAATCTCGCCACTTGGACGCTGGTGGTCCGTGTCGGAGCACCAAAGACACTTCTTTTTCTTCTATCTCACCCTTGCTCTTTCTCCTACGCGCTGGGCCTCCTCCACTGCTCCCCGTTGTCCTCCCTCGTCCTTCGACCGCACTTTCATGGAATCCACGTAGTCTTCCCTTCCTCCACAACGTCGGACGGTGTCATCTTCCTCCCTGTACCCTCGGCGCTCAGTTTTCCGGGTGCGCTTAGAGATTGTTTTAATACCCCGATGGGCAGAACTGTGACCCAGTTCCATGCCGTTGAATATAGACGCAACCTGAGCTACGTTTTCAGTAGAGAAAAATACCGGCTGCAGGCACGTTCTGGCTACCTTTGAAAAACGAAACACCCTCTCGCTATCTTACTATTTCTTTCTCCCTTTCTCTCTCTTTCTTTCTCCCTTTTACTTGGTTCTCCTTGCGCCCTTGCTCTCTCGGAACACGAGGGTTGTGGTTTCTATCCCTTATTGACTCGACGGTCCGGAGGTACGACTAATAAATTTACGAGCACCGATGAAACTCGTTCGGTCTTGTTACTTCGCTAATACGATGAGCCTTTCAACCATCTTTGACCTTCCTTCAATCGTTCAAGACGGCTCCTTCGTTTCCGCGACTTTTTTATCGGTTACTGTCATTCTTCGATTCATGGAATTGTTGTATAATATTTAGTCATCGATAGCCTTAAAGCAACGTCTGTGTTAAAGATTCTTGATCTAAAAAGAAATGGAGGAGAGTGTTTTAAGCGGTTGCGTCTCGCGACACGGGAAGAGAGTGTTAGAGATTCCTTCGTCAGAGATTCACTAGAGACACCTTAGAGACGTTTTTTTTAATCCGTAACCAGTTAACTATGGCGACAATTCTTTTGAATTTTGGGTCACGAAAATCGAGAGATGAGCATAAATCTATTTCAAATTATTTATACCTTTAGTTATTCGTTTTATTTCGGCATGGCATCAAAATATTCCAAGCATCTTGAAATTTACGAACATATTTTAGTTTTCGTCAAAACTACAATTTAAATAACTAGTGGTAGCTTTTACGCATGACGAGTATATTCGTCAAACACAGTTAACTGGTTAAATATTTTAGTTTATTCTAGTTATATCATATTTAGTGTATGCAATTCTTTTATTATTATTTAATATATATCCTATTTATTGTTATATTTCAACCTTAGTATTTATGGGTCGCTTTAACGATATCGGTAACTAAATATTATACCACATAATCTAGTGTGTGTGTTATCCTTATTTTATTTATCCTGACATTAATCATTTTAACTTTATCCACGCTTACATACATTAGACCATCCGCCTCGTTATTTCATTCTCCTCTTAGCACCCCCTTGTCTCCTTCTTCTTACAATTAGTCCGAATTCCTACTGTAGAATAGTGCTTGAAAAATCCACGAACCTGAAACAAACTGCTCCAGCCTGAAATTGACTGCCGTCGTTGAAGTTTAAGTTGCAGTTTTCACCAGTGCATTATCGGTACTGCAACACGACATGGGAAATTCCGTTGATCGAGATAAAATCCTGCGGTTTCGTACAAACGGAAGCTTAAACTTCCGACGTATAGAAAATTGGGAAATCCGAGAGAAAATACCCGATTTGCAGTCGCATCGACGTGAAATTCCCTGGTGTTTTCGCGTGAACTTGCTAATTCGGTGAAAACCAAACTTCCATCACTCCCTCTTTGCAACGGGAAATTACTTTCCTGCGATTTTACGCGATACCGGTTTACTCGTAGAGGAAAAATTTATCCCCTTTGTTGCGTTACTGTAGCACAATTGAGAGATAAATTCCAAGTATGCTTTTAACGCTTCATAAATTTCTCCCTTCTTGGATAATAGTTGTTATTTGTAAGCATGCAAATAGGAGGGACGATGCGCGATTTTTTTATCGCGAAGAATATAAAATCAGAATTTTAGGCACTCGACGAATTCTTCATCCTCGTTGAAATCGTTGTAAATTAATTTAATTTCGTTATCTTCGCCGTCATTAAATTTTAGAGACTGTCTTTTATTTTGCGTGGAGAACGTTAGAGAGATGATTAATATAATTAGCTGAACTACAATGGCTTACCCATTATATTTGTCCTTTGTTGTAATTTCGTTGCTGTTTTACATAGTTTTGTGCAAATATCAATTACAGAGACTATAATTTATTAACCCTTTGACTGCTAAAGGCGTATATATACGCTTTTATAAGTCTATCAATATATCCGAAAGGCGTAAATTTACGCCCTCTGCATTTACTTACTATCACACCTTTTACTGTTTCACCAATTAACTCAAGATGGAATTTACCACTCTATGTAACATAACAACCAAGTATCTGCAATTATTTAATTTAAAGTTATTTGTAATTATCATTTTTTAAACCCTAAGAATGGTATTAAATCTCTGGGTACTATTTTGGTCACTAGTCAATGGACGACTAAGAGCACGCCGCAGTGAAAGGGTTAAGGTAGTTCTAGCTGGAATCAGAACAAAAAGTTTCTTTTTTCATTAGAAATGAAAAAAATTGCGTAAGAATTAATGCAGTGGCTAACTTCACAGAGGTTATTTCATAAATCTTTCTCTATAACTATGAAGTAAAAAATTATGAAAAAATTCAATAATATTCCAAAAGCATAAAATAATACATTGCTAATTTTTTATTAGAATCCATCGACTCGTTTTTCCATTAGAAAATAAAAAAAGATTTTACGGACTCAGCAAAAATTTTTTTCCATAAGGCCCATGTTAAATATGTTATTTTTAAACACGATTTATTCATAAACCGTGTGGACGAACTCGTTGAGATTCCGGTGATAATTATAAAATATCATGAAGAATATATTTTCAAAATTTTAAGGAAATCTGTCGAAAAATGATAAGTGCCTAGAACTACCTTAAGTAGTTATTTAAAGAAAATATACGGAGAGTTTAAAGTGGATTCGTTAATTTGAAGGTTGAGCCTTTAACACAATAAGGGTCACGGCTTGTTTGTAATTTAATTGAAATTTCTGGCATACCTTTTAAATATGATACAAGAACTTAATATTTCAAAATTTAGCTTATTACTGAGATATTTCTAACATTGCTTCAGGGACAGGGAGGTCGTGGGTTAATAACAGAAAAATGTATTCAAGACACTAGATATCCCGTGCCAGTAGCTTTTACGTTTATTGAGTCGTTATTACGTTAACCTAGTGCTACTTTCTATGCAATTCTCAGAGCAGACTCTTTGTACAATTCGATCTATTATTTAAATTTCACACGAACGGAACGGTGTGCACGAGCTAAAACAATAAAAAATTCGTAAGGTATACAGGGTATCCTACGTAACACTTTCCACAATTTTTCAAGTACTCACGTTAACCTGACAAAAAAGTATTGTAAACAATAGTTGATCAGTTTTCCATTGGCTATACACCACAATAAAAGAAAGTTTAAACAAATTTTGTTTTAATTATCGTCAAGGCCATCTTTATCTTTTTTAAATTACTCTTTGTATTTTTGACTTAATAGCATCATAGCCCGTATCAAGACGAATTCAACGACCTAGTATACCATAATCTTCGGATGACTTTGAAGGCAAAGAAATGAAAATTTCAACAAAAGATGACAATCTGCTTCAATGGGCGATAATGTCTTGTGTTTATTATTAAGACTTCAATGAGCGATAATAACTTATGTTTATTTTAGACAATCGAAAACGAATCAACTTTCGTTAAAATACTTTTTTGTCAGATTATCGCCAGTACTTGAAAAATCATGAAAAGTGTCACGTGGTACACCCTGTATACCGTAAATTCTTGCATTTCTTCTACAAAAAGAAACAAATATCGATTTACCTGCGGGCAGAATTTAACGTAACATTTGCCAATTTGGAACGCTTTGTCGCAAGGATCTTTTCCAGCTGTTAATAAATTATATTAATGAAATTTGACAAAAAAGGGAAATAGGAAATTCATTAATATATGTAATAAAAAATTTAAGAATTCGTTGAAGATTCCAAATGCCACGTTCTAGGAGACACTTACAAACAAATTTGCACTTATCGAATATCTCTTTCGAAGAATGGTGCATGCTCTGAGGAAGATGTCGAAGTGCTCTCTGCACGTCTATCTCGGTATTCTTATTCAGAATTCCGTTTTTCATCATAAAGCATCTCAAGTAACATTTCATCTTGTGGTCGTTCTCATCGAACCTGCCGGACCTCAATCTTCTCAGCGATTCTGAAACGTTTCACGTTAAATTTTCTGGATGGTGGTTGCGTCTCGCTCGAGGAAAGAGAGACATTCAATTAAGAATACTCGATTGAATCTTCGTACCCCATGAAACCTTCGATTCTCTTCGGCAATCCTTTCTTATGTCGGCCCTCGTTGGGATCTACGAAAAGAATGAAGACGTGTCGGAAGAGAGATCCTGGAAGAGAAAAGCTCGTCCTTCCAGAAGGACGACAATTTTATCCCTTAACCCTTTGGGAAGGATATACCTTCGGATAGATTTCTAAGTCAGCTAATTTCGGGGAAAATTAATTATTTTCTTCCAGATTATCTGCGTTAGAATCAATTGCGTTTCGTAATATTAGTGAAACGTGGACAAAATGAAGAAAACTTTTGGAAACATTCTCTTACCGAAAGCCAAAAGCAGTTACAATGTAAGATTTTATTTTACATTGAAATTTATTAAAATCTAGGATAAATAAGAAGTGTATTGTAGGTGGATGACCGTCTGATAATTATTCGAAGGGCGTAGTATAATTAAAACTGATATTTATTAAATTAAGTAAAAATAATAATACAAATATATAAGTATATGTAGGAATAGTGTTCTTGGGTATATTAATGAATTCGAGACACTTCTTTAAAATACTATTTATTACTATAATGAAAGATAGATAAATGAAATAAAAATAATCTTATTGTGCGTAACGGTCCTATCTCAAGCACGTTCTACTGCTCACTTGCTTGCCCTACCCTCATGGCCTCTCTCGATAGGCCCTAGGGACATTTAGTTGTTTTTTTTTCTAAATTGTTAACCATTCCCACATATATATATCAGCTATTAAGTAGATATATATATATATGTAAAGAAAGTGTACTTTTTTCATTTGAATAGGCCGCGCTTCTTATGCGAGTAATCTAGTTGGCACCTTGTTACGAAGAAAGTGAAAATTACGTAAGATACACGTGCGATAGCTATTACACAATAACATTAGAATTAAAAGATAGATACAGGGAAAAAAACTTTAATTGTCGTTTCTCTTATTACAGAGCAACAAAATTTTGGTTTTTCATTAAAAAGAAAGAAAGAGGGAGAAAATCCTTAATATTAATTAATAAAAAAAGAAAATAAGACCATTGTCTTATATATATATATATATATATTCAAAATGGCACCAAAGGAATCTACTTAATAACTGATATATAAAAAAAAGAACATAACACATAAATATCATAAGAGACCATAACTTATAAAACACATAACTTCCGCACTATTCCGACGCCGAACACGTTTTGCTCTTAGGCCCATCTGCGGCCTAATCTAAACATTTCGGCATTGCGACGTCTCTCGCCACGACGGCATACTTTTTATAAATATACTACAGTATTTAAGTAATATATAAAATATAATTAACCACCCGAGTCGAAATATTGAACCTATTTTCATGATATTTACACCTATTTGAATCTAATATGATACTTTTCAATACTAAAACTCTTAATTTAAACCTGTAACTCCCCCGAATAAAAATATTGAAACTATTTTCATGGTATTTACTCCTATTTGAACCTAATATGATACTTTTCAATACTAAAACTCCTAATTTAAACCTGTAACTCCTTCTCAGTAAAATGATACTCCTATTTAGTTATCACCAAAACTTTTATCCCCTGAATTGGACCTATTGGGTAGTAAAAGGTTCAAATGAGGTTCAATATTTCGACTCGGGACTGGATAGGATGTAAATCCTCAACGGAGGTTGAAATTGACGTCCTATTTTGCGCCTTAAGATGGCATAAAGGGAAATTTGAGCCACTTTTAGGCGCTAAATAGAATCTTATTTTACATTGAATTTAGACCTATTTTTTTACTTTTAATTCCTAAATGTTAGGCAGTAAAAGGTTCAAATGAGGTACAATATTTCGACTCGGGCAGTTAACTACGGCAATTACTTTGGAGAGTGAGCACTTCGGTATGTCGCGAAAATCGAGCGATGACGAGTATACTCGTCAGTCACAGAGTAAGTTTGGCTGTTAAGGTATTTGATCAAAAAGATGGTTTTATTTTATAAACATAACAATTTTATTATTTATATGTACTTATTCACTTGTCATGAACATATATTATATACTTAATAAACGGAAAGCGCAAAAAAAATTAACTACCTATAAAATTTGAAATCGTCATATCATAAATCGCCCTCACGCTTTACGCTTGGCTAGTTGCTTTTCGACTTTTACTTTTGCGGATTTTACGCTAAAAGTATAAACTAGTCATACAAAATGATAAGAAGTTGTAGGATGCATGAATCTGTCTCAAACTATTTATACTTTTTAGTTGTTTGTTTTTTTTCTATGTGGCCTAAACATATTCCAAACATCTTGAAATTTACAAATATATTTTAGTTATCGTCAAAATTATAGTTTTAATAACCAGTGGTCGCTAACGTTTAGGCATGGCGAGTATACTGGTCAATCACAGCTAACTGGTTAAAAACTCACCAACAAAATCCAGACGATCGTCAACACAAAAATTAAACGATCACTGCCAGTCGCCTTTATGCAACGATTCCCAGACATTTCGCGAAATAACGCTGATTTTACCAAACCGAAGAATCAACGGAAAATATACTAAACGAAGGCCGAAGCTTTATCGAGGCAACTGGCAATTTCAGATTCGATCGCACATGTTGCATTAAAGTCGCCATTAATCTGTAATTACGTCGCGTGCTTGCCACATTCGACAATCAATCATATTTCCAATTAGCCGGATATAAGTACAAGTCCAAAACATTTTCACGCGGCATTGGCCTATTAAAAATTACGATTTAACGAAAAGCCAGCACGTCCTAGCGTTTTTCTCCTTATTCGTGAAATAATTTGGCATTTTTTCTGTTTTAAGGCCCTTAGAGGGCACAGTTTTACAGACCTTCGGCAAACGTTGAAAAAAAAGGGCGAGAACGGGATTAAGAGAATCGACGATTTTTCACGCCCTCGCGTTTTATCGGCGGTGTACGATTCATCTAACAAATTGCTCGATAGCGGGCATTAATCACGAACCTGTCGGAAACTCGCATATCGACGATAATCGAGATACCCTAAATATCGGAAACACGGTCTCGAATACTCTTGAAACATCGAAATCTTGCGGAATCCTATCTCGATGAAATTATGGGTGGTTCGGCGATTGGGAGAGAATGAAGGAGGAGCGATGAGGTTTCTAATTATGTTCACATGATATGTAAGAAATTTATTTTTAATTATATCTTCAAATATAGCCTTTAACGATTTTGAATCATCGAAATCTTGCGGAGTTATATCTCGATGAAATTTTAGGCGGTGTGGCAATCGAAAAAGAATGTAGGAGGAACGATAAGGTTTTGAATTTTTATTATATGATATGTAAGAAATTTATTTTTAAAGATATGTTACAGTAAAGTCTTTAATGATATTAAATCGTCGAAATATAGCGAAATCGTATCTCTATGAGATTATAACTGGTTCGGTAATGGGAAGTGAATGAAGGAGCAGTCATGTGGTTTTTAATTTCGTTAACATGATATGTAAGAAATTGATTTTTAATTATGTCTTTAAATCCAGTCTTTACTAATATTGAATCGCCGAAGAATAGCGAGATTTAGAATTTTACTTTTATGATATGTAAGTACTTGAATTTTAATTATACTTCGTAAGGTACTTTGTAATAAGTTACAATATTCAGTAATACTTTAGAGTGGGTAATGTTGGAGTGTTTGCCGTGCTTTGTTAATATTTGTATTTTATTTAATGAGAAATGCTCATGAGTTTCTCATTCTCTTACTTTGAATTTAAATTCAAATACTCCTTTATAATCAGTCGGCGTAAATAGAATTTTGTTCAGAGCACAATTTTTTCAATTGTTTGGGTTCTCCTAACAATGCGAAAAATAAAACGATATTTATCTCTCTTATGCGAAAGTTCTCTAACTTAAGCAGCCGAATTAACAAAGTGAATGCAAGTCTTCAGGTCACCGATTTTGCTGAAATTTTATATACAGGTGGCCCTCGACTTTCGCACACTCTACTTTCGCACAATTCGCTATTTGGCACGTTTTTAAAAATTAAATTTTTTAAAGAGGTGTGCCGTTATTTCAGAAAATGTTTGCTTCCATGCAGTCACTGCCAATGAGCACTCTCTCATTGCCTGTTAGAGGTTTTCTAACATTATAATATTGTTGCTAATATTACCTACTAGATGTTAGAGAATCTCAAGTTTGCAAAGAAACCTCATTAACATACAATTTTTCATATTTTTCCTATATCCCTCTACTTTCGAACATGCAACATTCGCACACATTTTCAGGAACCAATGATGTGCGAAAGTCGAGGGCCGACTGTATTAACAGAATAAGTCGTCCTGTTCATGAATTAGCGCTTTATTGGAACAAACGGCCAACAGTTTTTAACATATTTAGAATCAATGTTTCATCGCAATACTTAAACAAAAGCACAGATCGAGTGGGATAAAAATAATCAAAAGATAATTTGCTTCTGTTTGTAAACAATGACTTAGACATTTTCCGAATTATATCAGACAACTAAAATTAGATTATTCAGATATTAGTGTAATATAATTGCTTTGTATATTGTTAAGTATTATTAAAAAAATGATAAACGTTTATCACCGACAGTTATTGCTTTTGAATTTTGGAGATTCCGCAACGTTGCAGCAGTTAACAATAGTACATAGAGAAAAATTTGGTCACTGTCAGAAAGAAAATGTTTCCGGGGTGAAAATATATTACAAAAATGAAAGTACTTTTGAGAATGCGTTAAACTTTCGATTGAGTTAACTTTGAGAGCATCATATGCATTGCAGAACACTTTGAAAATGTAGAAATTTTCCATGACACATATGCTTCTAATTATTAAAACGCATTTTTGACTTTTTTAAACAATAAGAACAAATAGTGACGCAGTAATGCAGTTTTTATAGATAATTACAGTAATAATAGTTAATTGCAATGAATCACATATAAAATAATTATAATCTTTTGTGTAAAATTATTAACAAACATTTTACTTTGATGAAAGAAAAAAAATATGAATTAATCTTTCTTAGTTTAAAAGTTTCAGCCTTTTTCGCACTATGCACTACTTCCTCCACCAAGCGGCAGCCGAATGCTGTGAAGAATTCCTCCACTCCACCCACGCCAGAGGGATCATCTACCTCATTCTCTCACCTCGCCTGGTGTTCCTAAACGTATCTGCTATAAGTTTCGCTTTAAAAAATGTTCTCGTTTACCGATAGCTAAAAACTAGTACTCTTGTTTATCTACTACGCAATATTTATACTGTTATTATATATTTATCACTGTTTACAATAATAATTCCAAACTAAAACTACGGAAGTCATATGTATGAAAATTTAGATATGCTAACTACGTTGGATGATGAGAAATCAAGAATTAAAACAGATAATTAATTCACTAATTATGGCTTTATAAGATAGAAGTGGAATATTCTCTGAATCAAACAATTTGTAGAAAAAATTAGGAAGCGGGCAATTTGATTGGTAGACTTAGAATTAAGAGCATCCACACGACCTCTTGTTTCACTTTTCTTGTTTACAACATTAATATTCTTATTGTAGCTTCGTATTTAGATTCTCGTGATAAATAACGGGAGTAATATTGTTCTGACATGCGATTACATGGGATTTTTAAACTTTTTCGTTATTATTTAATTGTTTATTTTTCTATGCTTATAGAGTTGGGATTATCATTTGAATTTTTTTAAAATGTAGCTTTAGCACGATTTTTTATTAAATGATAATAACGAATAGCAAATGGTATTGAGCGAATAACCACGAAATCCGAACATGCAGTAGCTAGAACTACCAAATGTTCGAATTCCTAGTTCCAGTTGTACCTAAGACTTTACGTTTCAGTTGACCTTAAGATTTTCGTGATTAAGCTTCGTCGCGAAGAAGTTTCAACGTTGCGATGTTATTTTTTCTTTATCAGTGTTGATCGTGCGATCTCTACTGACTAGGTTGTTCATTAACTGAATGTATATATATTGTATATTAAAATAATTGTGTTATGCTACTGTTATGTAAATGTAACTTGAAGATATTATAAATATGCTGTACATAAAGAAATCGTAAGCAAAAGACGAAGTAAAAGAAAACAGAACTTTGCTTGTTTTTGAACTTATGCCATCTATTGTCCCGGTTTCAGTACCTAAATTATATCCTCATTGAATATCAATTTTATAATATCATATAACGAACAACTGTTGGTTATTTAAATAAGTATCTACTCTGAGCAGTATGTATACTATGTATTACTAAACTAAATTCTTTTATTTAATTACTTTTTTAATAATATTCATACTCAAATATCGTATTTCAAAGTTTTTTTTATAATTATTTGTTTGAAATTCTTAAAACCTCTGGTTGTGGCGTGCTAGAAGATAGCGAGTGTAACCGTGACGTGCAGCTGCATTCTGATTGGTCGGCCTCTCCTCCAATCAAACTGTAGTCGCGCCATGGAAGCTATCCCCACTCCTACCAGAGGAGCCATCTACCTCTTTCTCTCGCTGGATGTCGACCGGTCAACACGTATTCTGCTGTACGTGCAATTTCTTTTACATTTCCCTCATTTACCGATCGCTGAAACACTGTCCTCTCGTTTATCCATTAATATATACTATAGTATTGCTTCTATTGTTCCATACCTACCCATTTTTACAATAATAATTAACGAATTTAGCAACAATCGCGAAATAACTACAACATAATTGATAGCGTCTCTTACCACTCGCGACTTTTACGCGTTACTTTTTTCGTCTACGGTATTAATACTTGTTCTATAGCTTCATATTTTCATTTTATTGACGAATAACGCGATTATAATTGCTCTAAAAGTTGATTATACGAAATTTTTGTACTCCTACCCAGTTATTTATTAGTTTATTCTTGTGTGCTTGCAGGACTCGGAGTACACTACGGACGATCTTGCTCGCGGACAGGATCGGACACATACACGGTATAACAACAATGAGTAAGATATTACGACGCCATACGCAAGTAATACCTTTATTTACTTCGGGTCTTCGCGATATTTTGCTTCAATTTACTCAGTTTTACATATTCATTAATATCAAGTCAAACATCTGACGAGTTGAATTTACTACGCGTTAATACAGTTCTACGGAAGCATGCCACGTGAAATCTTTCGGTATTACTTGAAACCTTTTACAATATATGAGTATTTTGTTAATGTTTACAATACGAGAGTCGACTTCTGAGAAATCTGTCCGTTATTCTGGCAGTGCTTACCAACATTGGTGTTAAATTTCGACGGCTACAATTCTTTGGTACAAATACATCACGAATCGTTTGTACTTATTGTTAGTTTCAAGATGTGACTTATGCTTCCGTTTTGAGACGCTGTAATGGTTATATATACAGTGACTCACGAAAATATTCGGACACTAAGGTATATCGAAATTCATCGCTGTGTATCTCGATTATTTGTGAGGGAATCATCTTCGTTATTTTTTCTGGTAATGAGTTATTAACTAAGGTTAATAAAAACATATGATTTATTTGATAATTTATTATATATTGTAATATAATAAATGATTAATGAAATGGTAGCTTATTCTTAAGTCACAAAAATATTCGGACACGCAATGTATTTCCCGAGTATTTACTTTTGGAAACTTAGCGTTCTGAGGAATGACTGCTACATGTTGATAAACCTAGTTCTAGAGGTCGATGTCACTGCATTATTCGTTAGTAATACTTCAGAAACTCGTCAGAATGGGACGCAAGAAGAAGAATACGTCGTTCGAGCAGAGGCAACTCGTAATTTTCCACCGCGAGAAGGGAAAATCATATCGCGAAATTAGTGCCATGCTTCGTATTAGCAAGAGCACTATCGCGGACATTATCCGACGATTTAATAGCGAGAACCGCTTCGAATCCATTCCGCAAACTGGTCGGCCAGCTGCTTTAAACAATAGGGAGAAAAGAAGACTCGTGCGAAAAATTAAAGGAAACCCTCTTCTAAGTGTTCCAAGATTAGCAACAGAGCTGTTAGAAGAAAGGGGCAATGAAGTTCATCCAGAAACAATCCGAAGAACACAGACAACATGGGTACAAAGGTCGAATCGGTAGGAGAAAGCCATTCATCAACGAGGCCAACAGGAGGAAACGAATTAACTTCGCTAAGGAGCTTGTTTCTAAGGACGAATCATGGTGGACTGACGTTATATTTGCTGACGAAAGCAAATTTAACATTTATAATTCTGATGGAAGAACTATGGTTTGGCGTAAGCCAAATACACAGTTCCATATCAGACATACACGAGGTACGGTGAAGCACGGAGGAGGCAGCGTAATGGTTTGGGGTTGCATTTCAACCACCGGCGTTGGAAATTTAGTTTTTATAGACACAATTATGGACAAAAATGTTTATTTGAATCTTTTAAAAAGTAATTTACTTCAGAGTGCTGAAAATATGGGAATCCGTGATAGGTTTAAATTTTATCAGGATAACGATTCCAAGCACAAGGCGCGCATTGTGCAGGAATTTTTGTTATATAGATGTCCCAAAGTTCTCCATCCTCCCCCACAGTCTCCAGACCTCAACCCGATCGAAAATTTATGGGACGAATTGGATCGCAAAATTCATGTATACCCAATACATTCAAAAGAAGAGTTAAAACTAAGACTCCAAAAAGAATGGGCACGTATAACTTCAGAATATTTAAAAAAAATTATATATAATATGCCAAAACGACTAAGACATGTCATAAAACAAAAGGGTTATACCACGAAATATTAAAACTTTAGTGATATGCATTAAAGCTCAACTTGAAAATGTCATTTTAGGTAGTGTCCGAATATTTTTGTGACTTAAGAATAAGCTACCATTTCATTAATCATTTGTTATATTACAATATATAATAAATTATCAAATAAATCATATGTTTTTATTAACCTTAGTTAATAACTCATTACCAGGAAAAATAACGAAGATGATTCCCTCATAAATAATCGAGATACATAGCGATGAATTTCGATATACCTTAGTGTCCGAATATTTTCGTGAGTCACTGTAGCTCTCGCGGCATGGGTGTACAAGTAATTAAAAGTCGTAATTGCATATGTAGGATATCAAGATCCTGCATTAGATGAGTCCGTAATGTCTATGAAGATTTCGTGACTTTATTGAAGGGGGTTACAGTGTTCATATCTAATAAAGAATAATCATGACTAACCATGTAATTTTTACAGCGACAACTGACAGTATTTAAATTTCTTGTTTGTACATTTAATCAGTAATATATTATATTACATAAAGAATATTAGGAATGAATGTTTAAAGACGTAATTCAAAAGCAGTATTTCTTGACGCAAGCACTTGATTAAATAAGAAAAATAAAAACATGGTTTTTTGATTTTCTTGTGTCTCCCCACCCCACCCTTTTATTTTGTGCAAAATTGTGGCCGCGCGCAATGCGGTCTAGAGTCAGTGCTTGTTCCGTATTATATTTATATTTATATTTATATATAATTTTTTTTTAACTTGTTATAAATTCACGCGAAAGTAGAGTCAGTGTTTGCAACCCGCTATTTTACTTATTAATAACTTTTTGATAATTTTTGAAATTATTAATTCTTTTATCCGCGAAAGTAGAGTCAAATTGTTCGCCGAAAATGATTGTCGGTCGCGATTTGTCTTTTTCTATTAAATTATATCGTGCCGGAAGTAGAGTCAGTGCAACAGGAGCAGCTGTGGAAAGGATTTCAAGGCTTCACGAATTTAACCTTTTAGGTACGACGCGCCACTATAGTGGCTTTCGTATATGTCGTCTCTCTGAACGAGGCGCCACTATAGTGGCTTTCATGGATGTCATCTTTGAACGACGCGCCACTATAGTGGCTCACTCGCCCACCATTTGAATTGAATAACAGTCTTCATATGTATTGTTTCACACTTATTTTGTCTTTACACCAATTTACAACAGTATTAACAATAGACAGACAGAATATATGTACACTTTCCATCCTACTTCAAATCTAAAAATTCTGAAAAAGCTTTACGAAATTGTATAGTGTGTTCGAAAAACGATACAAGGCGAAGATCTCGTTATGAATATGAAAATGGTGACGTAGGTATATGTATTGTACCATGTTTCAAAATATATTATACTCAATTATATTATTAATTATTAAAGTGAATTGTTAAAGTTAAAGTATGTGTAATATATTTTTTTTTAAATTATGATTTAATCATCAAATACTTCATTTGAAAGTACTCGTGCACAGAACGGCATTGCTCGTCACACTTTGCAGTGTTGTATCGTTTATACATCGTTCACGTCAGACTCTGCCGTCCAGGGAAATAGCCACACGCAGAATTCAGCCGTACCTAAAAGGTTAAAAAGTAAGCATCACATAATCGAGAAGTAAAAATTCACAATCGAGAAGTACATAGGCAGCATATATTAATGAAATTGTTTATTTTTTTTGTTACAGAACAGTCATGTGATGGGATGGTTGAACGACGACAATCACTCTCCGGCGAAGGGCAACGTTTTCATAGGTGAGCTGAAATTCGAATTTGCATATATCCCATGATTTTTTCCCAAGATTCGGTTGACACTTGAAATTTTGCTCAAAAATGTCCTTACTAATTTTCCTTCAATTTATTGTATTCTGACAATAAAATAAATCAAAGTAAAGAATTCCCCAACATATGAAATTTTCAGAGAATAAATATTTTAGATATTCTTCTAATTTTTGTTAGAGACTTTGCTCAAATTCGTGAGGCGTCGCTGTACCCTTCAAAACTACGACGGACCTCGCGCTTTGAAGGTGAGTGTAACGTAAACATTGAGATATTTTCACTCGGAGTCAAGATCAATTTCATTTCTGAGAACTTTTCGTAAACTTTCAATATATAGTACGAGATATAACTTCCTTGCATTCTCAATTCAAAACTATTCTTAACGTTTCTTGATATACGATTACGATTTTCTTGTAATCTTCAATTTTGCAATATTAAATTCGATCTCTCTGTAAAATTCAAAAAGCAGGCACTTTAACGTTCTACGAACTTCAGTTTTTGCAATGCGATGTGCTTTGTTCTGTTTAGACGTTGGACATTCCTCGAGGTCACTGGAGGACAAGTTCGTTACAACGGCAGAGACAAAGATGGTAGTAAGGACTGCGGCAGTAACAGCACAAACATGACAGAAATTAAGGTATTATAATGAGTGTGTACACTGGTAAGTCACACATTTCAACTGTCCCTCCGGTCTCCAAACCATGCCGTAGGACGAAAGGTCCAAAGCGGCACTGGAGGCTGATTGTATTGTTCTATAAAGCGAGCATAGTGAACACGAGTAATTGAAAAATTACTTGTGAGTAGAAACTGTCATTTATTTTCCATATACACTGTCATATTTGTCTTAACTTAGGACAGGGCCTTCTTGTAGCGCGATTTTTGCATTATTCCTAAGAATGGATTTATGAAATTTACAATTAGCGTTGCGACTTTATCAATTCAAACGAGGAATTCACGAATATTGTGCGTTCTCTGTATTTATTTGAAAAATATTCGTATACCGCAATTCGTTATAAGATCGCGGTTAATACACTTCTTCGAGACGATTTATGTTTTATATACATATTGTATATTATATACATAAATCGGTCGGTTTTTGCTGGTGGTGTATGTAGTTTCGGAATTTTGCAAATTTGTTTCGCGTCGTTTTATTGACAATCATAATATTATCTACAAGATGGCATTTCGCGACGGTAGATCTCGAAGTCAGAGTGACAATTGATACGTTTACCTGTTCAAATTCTTCCTTTGATGGCGAGATCTCCCGGTTTTGAATATTCAATTTCAATTCAAAGTAAATTTTGCTTATTTTCAAATATATAAAGTAGAGTCTTTGCTTCTATAAAGTTCAATTTTTCAATTCCAATTCTCTTTGCTTGAATAAATATAAAAGTCGAGTCCTTTGCTTCACATAAGTATAAATGTCGAGTCACTTGCTTGATTACATATAAAATTCGAGTCATTTGCTTCAGTTTTCAATAAATCAGACCGTTAGAATTCTACTAATCATTTTCTTAGCTAGGATTTTCAGCAAAAGACACAGTGAGTACAAATTCCTGCCGTGTTCACTTTAAGCCCGAACCCATTCGAGTGCCCAGGATGCTCGAATGGGTAACGGCGGTGGGCCCGGCCTTTTTTTAAAATCAGCGACTGACACTGCGGTGGCGAATCGTGCACGACGTAATTTCCACACGTGCGTGTTGTGTGTTAGGTTGTGGATCTTGCGTCGCTTGAAATTTTCTCGTAACGTCAAATAATTTATTGAATTCTTTGTCTTATTTTCTTCTCTACTTTTCCTACAACTCATCGATGTATATGGTATCTCAATGATGAAATTCTCTTTATCTTTGCAACACATACCATATACATCGTCTTCAATGTCAAACGGTACAATGACAAATATTGTGAACTCCCTAAATATTTCAAACCGCGGTAGTAATATAATGCAAAACGCAATGATCACCACCCTTGTCAGTCGATTCCAGGAAATTGGTACGTACATTTTAGATTGTGAAAGTTGCTTGCGAACTCGGGTGTCGGAGGGTCCCCGGGGATTCCTCTCTAGTTTAGGCCTTTGCACCCGGGTTCCTGTTTGAGAATCGTGGAGTGATGTGTGTTTGTGAATTTGTGTCGCGATTTGCACTTTAAATATAGGCCTTAGGTAGGTAGGTAGCATACCCGTTCTTGAATGTGAGCTAAATTTAAGTAGGTAGGACCAGAATTTCAGGATATCACATTCAGAGTATAGGTTTGCACGTGATATGCCTGGACTTGAGATTAAACTGCAGTCAAACTGAGTGTCCCCCTCTTTTTGACCGTAGTTTCTTAGTATGTAAATTTCTGCGCACGTGGTGAAACTCCCGGCGCGAGGCTCAAATACTTTGCCTTTTTTGAAAGCTGTGCTACACGAGCAGCGAATAGGTACACTGTGCACGCTCGTAGTGTGGTTTTCACTGTCGAATTTGAATAATATTAAGAATTTATTGGTGCAAAGTATTTGAGCATTCTCTAGCGGCAGAAGAAGAGGCTAACAAGTGCCGAAGAGGCCCGACAAAATGTCACGAAGAGGGCTACAGCGAATGGCTTTTCATGTTCGAATCTTTTTTGGATTCTAGCATGGAAAGTCATTGTTAGTATTTGTTTATTCACTATGCTTGTTTTTTGTGTTTGTCCTCCGGCGGATGTAACATTCCCGCCCAACGAGCACATCTTGGCTGTACACGGTTTTTAATCGCGAAATTAGAGTTGCGTTTCCTTTGACCGTTAGTGTTGCGAAATTAAGGTAGCCCCGGATGGTACCCACGGAGTTGTACAAATTAATTGGTAGTTTTTAGTGTTGCGATATGAATATACTCGGTTTCGTCTTTATTAGATTATTATGTTAAATTAGAGATAGAGTTGCGAGAGAAAGCGTCTAAGATGGCGAACGGAAGTTTGCTTCAATTAATCCAGTAGTAGTAGAGTTGCGAAATGGAGCACGAAGAGTGCCCGGTTTGACTTTGAATAATTAACTGTAACTTTAGTATTGCGACCTTGCTCTTGTACAGGGAGCACGGGAGTTTGTTTTCTATTTTCTAATTTGTAGAGTACAACATCACGATTTAGCACCTGAAATAGGTGCCCGGGACTTTGCTCTTTGTAAATTTAAAAGTAGCGTTGCGAAACATGAATCATACGCGTTTTTCTTTCATCAATCGCGGAATTAGAGTTGCGAAATATAAAAACAGCTGATTGATGCGCATCTGCTGAGTTGAGACTCAGCCATTGGAGTTGCAAAATTGCAACTCCCCATGGAGTGCCTCAGGAGATTTGCTCCCAACGATAGCTATTTTTTTCCGGATTGGTAGTGTTGCGAATTATGAGAGCCCCCGGAATGGCAATAGGCGTGTTTTTGAAGTAGAGTTGCGTATTTGAAAGCCTCGAAATGGCAGTACGCGATTGCTTATTAAATAATATCACGAAGGACAGCCATGAAATGGCAGTAGGCGGGTTTTGTAGTACCGTTGCGAAAAATAAAAGCCAAAAATGGCACCGGTTTCTCGTGATTTTTATTGAAAGCGCCTTTTTGGGTGCTCCATGTTTTCAGGATTTTAAGCGCCTTTTGGCTGCTCGATCATTTCGGAATTTTTCTGTTGTAAATCAAGTGCTTGCAAATGGAAATACTACTGAAAATGTTTCACTAATAAAATAAATTTTTAGGATTCTTACATAATTTTTCTCAAATTGTATTATTTGTTATTTATTGAGATCAATCAGGGAATGAATTTTGATCGTGGTCATTGAAACCAGTCCGCAAATAAAAGTGCAACAAATAATGTACACATTTGATGACACAGATAAGAAGAGTGTCTGTTAATTTAATAAAATTCGCGAAATAGGAAACATGCTGTTGGTTGTCCCTGTTAAAGTTATGAATTTCACATAGTCTGGGGATTTTATTTTGATCGCGATGATATTTTTCTGAGAAAACCGCATTGTCGTAGAGGTTTCGAAAAATTCTCGAAAAATCACGGGTTTCTTATACTTTTTTCGTTGAATGAAAATATGAAACTTGCGCACGAAAAATATGTAAAGCCATTGCAGTTCGATAGACAGATGAAAAATATAATTATAGATTAACCGCGTCGCTTTTAAATATTCATTTATTTATTTAAATAAAAAGTAGAGTCATATTGTAGTAAAGAGGGAAGTCCGACTTCATTTAACACTTTTCCCGTCGCGAAGTAACCGTTTATGCATTTATTTTTATGCTCGTATAATGGAAAGCTTTCAAATAATTTCGAATGTAATCGCGTCGAAATTAGCATTTTTCATTTAAATAATTTTTTTGATGGCAAATAATTGTGACATTGCACAACTCGCCAAATAGCCTATAATATAGGCCCTATATTATTCAATTCGCGTTTGTCGACAAGATATGTAACTCCAAATTTTATGTTTGCTCTGATAAATTTCTTAATATTTCCTTATCATGAAATTCATAAAAATTTTTACATTTTCTACAGTTTTTAATAAATCATTCTTTTCTTGATTTTTGTAAAATTTGATACTCGTGTATTAAAATATACAATGGTTGGTGATATTTCCTCTTATCTTCCGCATTTTGGGCAAAATTAATGAGGTTCTGTTGCAGAATATAGAATACAATCATCGACATTTAACGGAAATAGAGTGGACCATGCCCATGGACATCGAGAGAGGCAGGCATCTCGACATGTTAGAGGTTTCCACAGTGTAATGAAATTGTACTAACAAATGAGTTTTTGTTACAGAAACTACATGGATCAACACACATCGATGGGTAATATGTAGATGGATATTTTTCACCAACATCTTGCATTGCAAATTGTGTTTTAGGTTTTCAGATATTTCTTCAAAGATGTTGTTGTGATTGTGTTACTACCATTTCTTAATGGTTTCGTTGTTCATGGTTTCGATACGTTTCATTTCTGAATTAAAGTATCGTTTGTATTATTATCGAAGTCTGGTTCGTAAGATATTTGTCCTTTGACTTCCCTTATTCTGGAAGTAGTAGGATGTGTTCCTTCATTCTGCTTCAAGCAGAATAAATTTCTTATTGTCTGACCAAGAAAGACGTATTGTTCTGGTCATAGTTTCCCATTGATAAGAAATTATATTTGTTATTATTTTCATGAAGGTAAATATTGAGAAGACCTTCAAGACTACTACTTGAAGAAAGAAGAAAGAAGAGCGACGAGGACAACTTTAACTATCTGCGTGTGCAGATAGTATTTAATTTAATTTGACCGAAAAAATTATGGGAACAGTATTTTCACATACACAATGTTTTGTGTACACATAATAATTTGTATATATAAAATAATTGTCACTGTGTAGAAAACTTTTTCCATATCGATGATCAGATAACGGATTAGACGTTAAGTTATTCGTTGAATGTTTAGTTTAAGCTTATTTGTAAGATTAATTTTAGTTCGTAAGAGTAATTTAAGGTCGTTGTTTACAATTAAGTTTACAGTTAAGTTTTAGAATGTAAGGAACAAATGTTGCGTTAGTATTTAAGGTCGGGTGCTTGTTGCATCCCAGCCAGAAATCTATTTCTCCAAGTCCCAGATGGGTAACGAAAGTAAAGTAGATAAAGAAATTTCGCCTGGCACATTTTTCCATTCATTCAGTCGTTTAAACTTTAAAAAAAAACGGGAAATGTTTCACGCGAAAGACAAAATAAGATGGAGGATGGATGGCTATATTTTTGGGTCCCCAATCGCAGAAACCTCCACGTGGTGGGACCCGGGTCGTTACTGCTCGCAATGATTCAAAAACTTTTATTTTATATTCTTTTTCTCGAATTGAAAGCAATAACGGGCCAATTGGCTGCGAATACCTAAAAATCTGAAAGTTATGCCCTTCATTCTTCATTTTTAACACTAAATTGACGGGTTCTTATTGTTTTCATAAAGATTTCTTAAGTTTATGGAGAAGCAGTGGAATAAATATTTCACGTGTATTTTGTAATACAAAAATCAGTTATCGAATTGTCACCTTTGCCACTTGATCCTTCTTTTTCCAAAATCTTTATATAATATATTACAGTGTAACAGATTTCACGTTCGTAAATCTAGTGTTAACGTTACATTTCAAATGGCCACAAATCTTTCATGAGTTTCAAATCAGACAGATTGAAGTCGCACATAATGGACAAACTATATTTTATGATCATTTGAATTTCC
This sequence comes from Cerceris rybyensis, assembly GCA_910591515.1. NCBI lineage: Eukaryota > Metazoa > Arthropoda > Insecta > Hymenoptera > Crabronidae > Cerceris > Cerceris rybyensis. The sequence continues at coordinate 16,211,752 of OU342795.1, forward strand.
CGCTGCTGCAGCGCGGTAGTTCGTGGCGCTATGCCAAAGTAGTGACGCCATAGTCGTCAAAAATTTCCCTTGCGTCTGCTTCTATAATTGATTCGTTTTTTTTTTGGAAAATTGTCAACATTTGTGCTTGACTTCTACTCTCAGGTACTCATTACTATTTTGTTCGTTCGAACGTAACACTGAACTGTCCATTTCTCCTTTTGTTACGGCAAAGAGTGCAATAATGTTGTTCGAGCCGGTCCTCTCTCGTCGACCAGCACGCCACTGCAATTCAAAGTCAAATAGTTTGGAATACGTGAGTTCTATTTCTCTTATTGGAACGTAGTACGAGCAAATTTAAAATTACGATTCGAACTTTGATAGTTATTTTATTCAAACTTACAACCAAGTACAATTTATGTATAATTATAAAATTACATTTTACGACGGTTCGGATTTGTCTTTGCTATTTCATAGTTCCTATTATTTCCTCTCTTGCTCCTTGCAGCCATAGTTTCTGCGCAGAAGGTTCGTGCGCATGCACAACTCTACTCAAAGAGATCTTGAAAAGTTTCCGTCGTTCAGTTGCGAGAACTTATGCTTCTGCATTTATGTGTTAAAAAGAAGTAATTGAAATACACAAATCGAAAGAAAGAAGTTTTAAAAATCTATGTACAGCAAGATACGGGTTTTAATCTTTACTATATGTACAAACCGAGTACATTTCCATTGCTTCATTTCAGCGCTTGATTTTACGTTCTACAGTTTGAGTACTTGAGTACATAGAGTGATTATAAGATCTTATAAGACTTTGCATTTCAGTTATCCCTAAGATTTCGTGATTAAGGTGAAATTAAGGATCGCGACGAAGAAGAGCAAGTGGTTAACAGTTATTTAATAATCCTGTGGGACTAGTTGTATTTGATATTAAATCTAACAAGGAAGGTTCCCCAAGTGTTAATTTCCGATTGTAATGAAATATACAGGGTATGTACAATTCGATGAAATATTTGACACGTATTTTTTTATCGGCCATCGTTCATATCTAGAGGGAGAAAACAGCCCCCAAAGTTGGGGATCAAAAAGCTATTTTTTTTAAATATCTCGGAAACTATTTGGTGTAGATCAAAAATTAAAAATGCAAATTGTTCGTTTTTCAATGGCGAATTTAACGAGAAAAGAAAGATTGCTTTAAATTTATTTATTTAAAAAATATATTAAAAACTCACATATTTTTGTATTTTTTTTTTTTTAGTAAAACGTTGAGTTATTTTTGTTGTATATTGCAAGTATATTGTAGGATTGTGATAAAGAAAGAGAGGTGCACAGAAACCCATCCAAAGGCAGCAACTCGGCCTGAGTAGCTTATCGTCGACGATCGCCTGGGTCAGCGCCAGCGACCTCTCCTTGCTGACACTTCCTTTTCACGACCTTTTCTTTCTAATTGTAAGTTTTTTGTAGGAGGGCTTCCCCGCTGCGATCCCACAATATAGTAAAATTACGTTTATTATCTAGGACTACACACTAGGTATTAATACAAATTGAAATGTGAACTTTTCGCTCATACTCATACATCCATGCACTCATTCGTACGTGCATATACACATGCGTTCCTTAAACCTAGGGACTTAGGGCCGCCGCGGCACGCATCTAATAAACAATCGCTTAAATTAAACAATGTACGCGGTTGCAATGGGTCCCTACTGCGATTCCCGATACTATTGTACAATGCACTAAATTAGAGTCACCGATTAAATTTTAATTCACCAATTTAACAATAACTGTATCGACAGTTTATGAATATTTATCATCGAAGCAGATCTTTTGACTGGTTATGAAGTAACGGTAATACCTTTATGAAAGAACTGCAGGAAACTGTCTAGTTAATACAGACAACAACGTATAAAACACTCTTTACTTAATAATACAAAAAAGGACATTTTCATATCATTGAACTGACCATTTGAACGATATGTTACGAATAGTATTAATTCTAAATATCTAGTTGACACTTTCCTCAAGAAAACGTCTGTACTACCACCTCCAGTTATCTTATCCCCTCCAAAACATTTAATATTCAAGATAAACCAGAAAATACCTCATATAAAATTATTTCATGGAGTTAAAATAACTCCTACATATAAAATATATGAAGTTGTAAAAGTTGGAAACACAAATTTCTCGTCAAAACTAATTTTCTCAAAAACGAAAGTTAACCCCTCGCCGCACCATTTCTTTTGTGTTTTAATGTGGAATAACTCTGAATTAATTGGTGTAATTACAATCTATCCTAATTTTTAATATTAGCACATGAATTAACGCAATATTGAATAACATAGAATTAATTTTATTTTAACATAACCCATTCATACTTTTGTTTCGATAATATTTGAACCATTTCAAAACTGACTACTCTATTTATCACGTCACGAGTGGTACTCGTTATTGTACAGGAAGGGGTTAACAGAGACGACAAAATTTCATATTTGTCTTCAACGCCACAAATTACTTCGGAATTAGTGTAAATGTTCTTTGTACTAAGAGAAAAAAGTTCAATGTTACAAACCACTGTTATCACTCGCGAGTCAACAGTGATCGTCATTACCTCTAGGGGTTGCGCTCCTACTAACAATGAAATGGATCGATAAGGTTACCATGGTAACGGCACCGTCAGAGAGCCTGGAGTCACGGATGGTGGTGGACGAAACATCGAGCATGATACTGATCCAGTGACGAAGTCACCGTCGCCGTCGCCTCCACTGAGACCTGGAGCGCTGCTCTGAAAGGTGGCACACTGTATTCCGCGCGCTACCAACGATTCGGATCGTTTTCGCGGATAAATTCGTTCTTGCACGACGACGTTTCGAAGCGACGAGAGGACATATCATGCGGAGGTCTCAGAACCTCCGCTTAAGGACACCGATAACACGGATGTCCTTGTTAGCCGTGGAGAAGTTAAAAACAGAGGGATGCACGAAGAACCAAAGTGCGAAAAAGCATCGAAAGTGTTCATGCTGCGACGATGGAGCGATATGCCACAGCATCTCCAATTCAATCCTCATATACGCACCGGTTACAGACCTCTTATGACCATTCGTCAGTGTCTGGGCAGTCTCTTTTATATCCACAATGAAACTGTTAATATCTTGACACACGGTGAGTGGATGAAAGGTATGATTCGGAGATATGCGAGAATTTTTTGGATGTTGTTGACCTAATAATTGTGGGTTGTGGATTTCGTTGATGTTGGCTGGTATTATCGTACGTTTAGAGGCATCGTTAGGAATGATAGTTTCTTTAAAAAATACATTTTCGATAGATTGAATGAACATGCTCCTTTTTTCGTTTTGTTGTTAGATTGGGGTATTCGTATCGTATAAAGTTTTAATAACGAATTGGATTATGATAATTAGTTTTGTTAGTTCTGAAAAATGTTTTAAGGTTTTTTAATATTCCAATGGCTACAATTACTGTGTTAGGGGAATTTTTGTCATCTCTATTACTACTATTATGAAAGTAAATAATTACCGCGTTGAGTTCTACAGAATACTCTCTGGTGAGCGGAGCTATTCAATTTAATGAAATTTCTTACAAAAATGACAATATTTCAAATGACACTATTCACGAATTCGTTACTACATACAATATTTAAATGTTTCTATAAAAAATGTAAAATAGTACTTAATATATAACTATTTTTATCTTTAACATTTGCTCTCTAAAGATACGATTTTAATAGAAAAAATCTTGCCTCATTAGAAACAGTGAGACGGGCGAAATTCGAATGGCGATTAACGTGTTAATATTCATTATTAGATCGTCCAAAAACCCTGACTTTATGAGAGGCACAATTCTCTTGAAATATCACGGTCTCTGATAGATCGATTTTAAAATCGTTTTGAATTACGTAAAAATGTAAGAGAGGACGAACGTCCTATCTTATTGGATTAAGCATAGAAACGGATTACACTCGAGTTGCGCGATTTCAAGGTCAACTTGTGAGAAACTCTTCCGTGGGCGCATTGCGGGATAACGGAAGATCGATGAATAAGAAGCCATATATCACTTTCCTAGATCTATTTTTAATATAAATCATACATGACATTGACATTTCTAATCTGGCATTAAGTAAGTTTCATTACCAAGCCGTATTACCTATTCTACACGTGCATTGTGCAAGGAATTTCATAATGCTTGGTACAATCGTAATACCCATTGTTCGTCATTAAAAATTAGATTGAAAAATGTGATAATAATGTTTTATGCGGATCGTGGTCTTTAATTATATTAGAATTTAAGTATTGGAGCACTTGATTAACATTTGAGTACTACAGATAAATACATATATAACTAATTAGGGTTGAAACCTAACTGTACAAGTAATAATTTATAATTTTTCCACTTTAACCTTTTAGCTATCTGATAGAAAAGTGTCTATTGATCGCTAAATAAATTGTTGTATGCCAATATTTTAAAAAAGTGTCCGTATGCAAAAGGTTAAAGGACAAATCTTTGATTGAGAAAAAAAAATGGATTATCCAAAAATATGGTAAAAATATCGTTGAATGCTGTCTCAAAGTTTTATTTAGAATTTTTCGAACGTATATAGTAACTTCTTAAATGTGGACTTAATAGAGTTATCCAAATTAAATGCAGATTAGTCTGGGATATTTTAAGACATTTATGTTCCGTGTGAAAAATTTCTAAAGCCAAGATATCGATTTGTATTAATTGATCCTTATCAATATTCTATTTTTGTGTTTAATATAATGTGGAAAACTGTAGGCGCGCATAGAAATGCTGAACTATAACAGATATTTATTTCGATTGCCTATTATTATGGGAATGTTCTCTCTTTAATTGATTTGTGACACGAGACAGAATCTCATAAATTAAATAAAGAAAGAGAATACACGTACAAAAGTGGTGTATCGACCCGTATTTGCACGAAACAAAATGCTACTGGGTCAAAGCTGTTGTTCACAACGCGATAAGAGTATAAAAATAATGGAACACTTTTCCTTTGATTACATTAAGATATTAATATAGTTAATCATAAATATCATCTAATAATGATAATATTAAAAATAAGCTTTCATGAAAGCTCGGTGTAAATAAAATTTCACTTCAAGTGAATTTTTAATTTCTCACAATAACAGATCAAACATATTAGTGTAAATAATCAAACTTTTTCTTCAACAAATGCTTTTAAAACCTTTGAATGCTGTTAGAGCCACAGCTGACTTCAAGAAGATTTCTTACCGTTTTTGAATAAAAATGAATACAAATTTGCTTGTGTATGCGATGAATACATGAATGTATATGTATTTATGTTCATAAATATATACATTCATTAACACCTTAACTTGTGCGCTCGAGTTAATTCGAGCGCGTTAAACAGACCACACTGTGCACACTCGAGATAATTCGAGCGGCGTTGTATTTGAAATTAAAATAAAAATTTTGATTAATTTTGTATTTTGTTTTTATTTTTGGGCCAAGAGAATGTACTAAAGTGTGATTTTTTACATTAAAAAAAATGATTTTTTTTACCAGTTCTTTTCAAAAAATCTGTGCGTTAAGGGGTTAAGTAATGCTAGCATAAAATGAATATCATTAGATCATTATTACATATTATAGTGTTGTCTCTAAGATAACTCGTTCATATAAATATATGTTAATAGATAACTAGTTTTTAACATTAGGTTCACGGAAGCCGTCGTAATTGACGGATTCCTACCTTTTTAGAAACGCCTTCCAAACTTATGGAGACGTGGTACAGTAGATATTACACGCGTCTCTTATAACATGCAAATTGCTTAACTCATTATCTTCTTTGTTGCTTGATCCGTCTATTTCCGAAGTCTTTATTTAATATAATGCGGTATAATAGATTTCACGTCCGTAAATCTAGTGTTAACGTTATTTGTCAAGTTCTCTCTGTCTTTGTAAATTTTTAATACCAAAAATTAATTCTACTATACTATTAATTCAATATATTTAAAACTGCAAAATAAATATGTCCGAATGAAATAAATTAACCCTATTAGTGCCGGAGGACAATATATCGTCGTTAGCAATAATGCTAACACTGGGCATCGAAGGATTAACACTAGATTTACGGATGTTAATATACCGATTTTTCTGAAGTGCGCCAATTTGACACGCACAAGAAAATTGAAGTTTTTTGCAAAGAAACTAGTTCCAAAACAATCCAAATGAAAGGTTCATTATTAAAAAAATTAGCCAATCAATATATTATATATATAGAAATCAAACTTTGAACGAGCCAAATTGGCTCCGTAAATCTAGTGTTAATATTCAGTTTGTAACGAGATATCAGTAATTTTAGGACAGATAATTGTAAATATACAGTTTATGCTCAATATTGCTTGTTCTATATGAAACTATCAACAAATGACAATTCCTTTTATTCGCAGCTAAAGTCATTAATTAAATATATTTTTTCGATCGGGACTAAAAGGGTTAAGGAGGCAGAAAACTTGATCGATTTAATCGCTTATAGTCTTCGAAATAGACGTAGAAAATTGAAGAAAGAAACAGCGTCAAAATATATAGGACCATTTTCAAAGTGGTCAAGTAATTTTGATCAGCTTGGTAGATCTAGTGTTAATTACTTCCGCGTAAGTCACGCCCATTTTAATCGGAACTTATTGTTAGAACAGTGCAAGCTAAGATTTCGTGCAACTCGAATGTAACTGATACACCATTAGTCAAGCAATGTTATAGTTAATTGGCTTAATTCGAAAATTGCCTAATTAAAATGCCATGTAATTTAGGTGTAACTTAGGTAACTTAAATTCATTTTATTATATTACGCCCACATCAATGCAAAGCTAGACTAAAATCTATCAACAAAAACACAATGAGAAATTAAAGGTTTATTAATTAGATTTTACGTAAACAATTTAATTACAGGTTTCGCTATCTTGTATGTCCTATTGACCATACCACAATTACTTCCGTGGGGTACAAAAGGTGTCCTCTTAGGTATTTTATCATGGTGTCACTTGATAGGCGCCATAAGTCCATGGATCGGTTCTTTTACCTATCACCTCTTCATGAATTTAGATTACGACGAATTCTTCTACAGGAAACTATTAAAATTAGATATGATCGGCATATGGCTGTGTCAAAGTTTCGGTAATTTTACGATAGAACATATGAAATTAACTTTATATAAACAGGAAAGACATATTTGATTTTTATTTCAGGAGCAATACCAATGATGGCAGCGAGCGTTCACTGCCTTCCGGATAGTTATTGGTATTACTGTATTTTTATCTACTGCTTCCTTAGTGTTTGGGGATTTCTTAAGGTGCACTATCTTAATATATTAACTGTTAACATGTTTCCGTATTATTTAAAAATTTTAAAACACTTAGAGTTACGTATTATAAGATATACAGACTTATTGTTAGAAGGGAACATCCCGAAGTATAAATCACTGATTTGTATGAAATGTTAGTATGATAATTCTACCGTTTAATTGAAAGTGGAGCAAGTCGATTTTCTGTTGTTTCAAAAAAATTAAAGATTAGCATATCTATCAATTAAAAAATATTAGTTAATTATGTCTATTCTTTGAGTGTTTCTACTAATTTATCAACATGTAATTTGATTATATAAATTTCTTCTAGGCGAATTTAATTAAAAAATTTATATTCGCGGGTTTCAAATGGACTTACACCACTTTCAAAATAAACGGTCTACATATATAGTTTTCGTGAAAATATTTGGCACGTATTTTTTTATCGGCAATCGGTTGAAGGGTTGAAAACTACCCCTTGGGGAAACGAAACCTATTATATCGAATATCTCGAAAACTGTTCGAGATACGAAAATTGTTCACAGAATGAAAATTATCGCCTTGGTATAGTGAATCCGAAGGTCTAAACATTTTTTTAGAAAATCCATTTCTGTAAATAATATATTGAAAGATACAATTTTTTTCATAATTTATTCAGTCAAATTTCAATCCAGTTATTTTGAATATTTATTTTTAAAAACTATGTAGACGAACACGACATACACATACATTGAAAATTTGGTATATGTATTACAAAACAAGTTATTGTATTTTCAATGCAGTAACCTTCTTTGTAACACAAGTAGTAAATTACTAAGTTACCCGTATTTTTTGTGTTTGACTATATAGTTTTCACAAACACATATTTTAAAAAATGGATTGAAGTTTCATTGAATACATGATAAAAAAAATTGTATTTTTTAACGTATTATTTAAACAAATGAATTTTCTAAAAAAATGATTACGCCTACGGATTCGCCATTCTAAGACATTAATTTTCAGTCTATAAGAAACTCCCGCATCTCAACTAATTTCCGAAATTTCGTATAAACAAGTTTCGAAGCCCCAAGTTTGAGGGCGGTTTTCACCCCTTTAACGTGGACGATTGCTGATAAAAAAACATACGTGTGAAATATTTTCACGAATGCTATAATACATTAAACGGGTATAGCCGGATAAGGATGGCAAAAGTGCCCTCAAAGATAATTAACCTTGAGGCATACCAATCGATAAGGCTCTTTGGAAAAATCTCTCCTGCAAAGTATGAACTCACTACCCCTACCGTAGGGGTACTTACAGGGTGAAACGTATTTTACAGTTTTTGCTCAATTTATCACGTTTCTCTTGACAGAAAATTCTGAAAAAAAATCACAGATATTATACCAAATGGTGTGCATACTTTGAAATTTTTTCAGATTTTTTGGTTGGCAAATTGATTTTTAAAAAATTTAAAAAGTTAATAAACATTAACTTTTTATTGAAAATATGAAATTACCACTTTTATATTTTTACAGTACTTGCATTGTACCCTAATTATTAATGTGTAATATCAAAGTCGGTGATTTACACTTCGGGATGTTCCCTTGTTAGAACAAATATCCATGCAAGAAATCTATCGAATAAGAGCTCGACTCTAATCTCAATATCTTTATTCAATCTTGTCTAAAGTTATTTTAATAAAAATAAAGTAGTTATAAATAATCTTTCAATAGTACAAGTTTGTAATAGTTTATGTAGTTGATATAATATTTGATAGTAGAAGCTGAAGTTTGAACAGTATTGAGTCCTTACTCATTGATCTTAAATAAAATTCAAAGCATGTATTTTTTAGGCAATGAAAGCAACATCCCCATGGGAAAGGCGGTTATGTTTCGCGCCTCTCTTTCTCATGAGAATGATAGTGATGACATTCAGATTACGCGGAATCGGTGGTGGGTCCCCCGATGCCTTAACTCATATTGTGTTACAGGTAAAATTCTCAAATTCAACACTTTTAACGAGTATCACGGAATTCTAGAGATACTCGAATTTTCTAGGACCTCATAGCTGTAGTGGGAGCTATCGTTGGAGCTCTGCGGATTCCTGAAAAATGGATACCCGGCAAATTAGACTTTGCGTTGAATTCCCACAATTTGATGCATGTTATGGTGGTTTTAGCAGTGTGTTCCATGCATGCAGCTACTTTGCAGGATCTTGATTGGATGATGAGTGTAAACGCGTGCAACAGAAAGACCTTCCCTTCAACGGGACACGACGAGCTGTGATTTAGTCTTGAACTATAATTCACTATAGTCTGTGATAAATGAAATTTCTAAGAAACGATTATTCGTGTATTTTACGTACTATGTCCAGAAATTGCTTTGTAAATGCAAAGCAGAATAATATTTCTGATAAAAATGCCGTGCGGATACGAATATTCAAATTTCAGTAGAACAAAAATTGTAAAGTGATCCGAGAATAGAATTACGATAATAATTTAAATTTGTATGTTTCAGAGATAGAATTTATCCTTGTCTATCCTACAGAAATTGTGGCTTGGACCATTACAAAGATCCGTAAAATTTCGTTAAAATTGGTGACTTCGAACTCGTGAAATGCTTTCATAAATGTAGACGTACAAAGAAATCGTAAATAATATACACTATTCTCCCGTACAACGCTGTTAATATGTTAACCCTTTCAGCTCTGAATTTTTAATTAATAGGATATCATTTCTTTATGTTTAAAATATTAATCGAAGACGAAAAGAGGACTCATCTATCAAATTTTAATTACTTTCAAATGTTTGTTCATTAATTTTTTTAGTAGTAGCTGGTGGGCCACTAAGTCCACGACGTTACTTGGAAAGAAGATCAGGATGGTTAAAACTATTTCTTTTTGGTTCTTAGCTAGCTAATGTCCCCTTGGAATAATTTTGTTTAATTACATTCGAAATTAAATGCATATACCCAGACAGAATGGAATATTGCAGCAATATTGCCGTGCAACATTAAACGTTGCAGGGAATATTGCCGCAACATTGCCGCAACATTGCTGCAATATTCCTATGTCCGCCTCTTTGTAGCTTGCAGGAATATTGCAGCAATATTGCCGGGAATATTGCAGCAACATTGCAGCAAAATTGCCAATGTTGCAGCAATATTGCGAACGTTGCAGGAATATTGCGAACGTTGCGGGAATATTGCAGGAATATTGCGAACGTTGCAGGAATATTGCAGGAATATTGCGAACGTTGCAGGAATATTGCGAACGTTGCGGGAATATTGCAGGAATATTGCGAACATTGCAGGAATATTGCGAACGTTGCGGGAATATTGCGAACGTTGTAGCAATATTGCTGGAATATTGGTTGGATGAACAAACATTTATTTGTGATAATTGCATTTATTCAATAGAAAAAAAAAACATTTTGAATTTTAAAAAAAACGAAGCAATATTGATTTGTTACTGAGTTTACGCTTGATGTTAATAATTATATTTATCTTGTTTATTTGTTCCGAATTGCCATCGGTTGTCATCGGATAACTGGATGGTTCTTGAATTCTGGAACGATTTATTCTAGTTTTGGACTGGGAAAGCCCACCAACTTTGCAATGGGATTTTTTTTTCTTACCTTACTCCTACTTTTTTACCCACGATGGGATTCGAACCCTAGTCTTTTCCGTGCGAACCCAGAACGTTGCCGCTACGCTACGGCAGCTCTTGATGTTACGTTCTACAGTTCCACTTAAATATGGCAATGAAACTTTAATTGCAAATATCTTAAAAACCATTGAGTGTTTGCCCCTATAATGGGGTATATTCATCAATGTTGAGCATACATTTCAATGTTGCCATTGCAATGTTCCCGCGGCAATATTGCCACTGCAATGTTGCAGCAATATTGCGGCAATGTTGCGGCAATGTTGCGGCAATATTGCGGCAATGTTGCAGCAATGTTGCGGCAATGTTGCAGCAATGTTGCTGCAATGTTACGGCAATGTTGCAGCAATATTCCAGTCTGTCTGGGTAATTATGGTGAAAATCACGGTACACGGTCCACTTAAACATTGAATAACTAAAAAGTACCGAAAAGTACCTGGCTGAAACTTCGCAGGTATATTCCTTAGTCTATGTAGAAGTAATTAACGCAAAGATTTTGTGCACATATCTGTGCAATTCTTTGTTATAGCTGTTGAATGTTTGCTGGACAGTCCGCCTATCGAAAAAGGCTTTTGTAGGATCTTGTTCATTAAATATCTTTTTAATATAAAGTCCAATAAGAAAATGTCTTATACAAAAGTTTCTTTATTTTTCCTGTACAATGAACGTCTATAAAAAAATCTACCGATTTTTGTATAAAACTTTAAGTTGATCTTTAAATAACATTGAAGAAATATAAAAAAAAATAATATAACACCAATATTCTTTCCACGATATTATGAAATTTTTGTATAAAACATTTTTCTCTGAAATGAACGGTTGTCGAGTTATTATTTTTTTCCACCTAGTAGGTCGATTCGTTCCACTGTGCAATATTGCAGCAATGTTGCGGCAATGTTGCAGCAATGTTGCGGCAATGTTCCGCTGCAATATTGCCACTGCAATGTTGCAGCAACATTGCTGCAATGTTGCCAATATTGTGCAAGATTCGCAATATTACTGCAATATTGCTGCAATATTCCAGTCTGTCTGGGATATGCATTTAATTTCGAATGTAATTAAAAAAAATTATTAGGTACCTTATTTTCAAAGTTTTTTTTTGTAATTGTCTGTTCTCTCTTTTATGATATAAAAAATAAGTTTACAAAAATCAACGCGTGGGTCATTTAAAAATTTAAAAAGCTTGTGTGAGTCAGACCTGATCCGCAGGTCATAGGTTCGCCATCACTGACATAGAAACTATGTAAATACAGTTGTGGCAAATGGCACCATCGGGTCTCAAAGACTAAAAAAATATAAATATTGACATTAATTTAATTCTTTTTTATTATATATTCAAAGTCATTTCGCATTGAAATTTTTAAAACAGTTTTTAAATTTTGATAAACATAGAGGAACCTTACACTTTTCAAATTGTCCTCCCAACGCAAATTTTAAGTATGAAAATTTATTCGTATCCCTATATCTGTTCTGGCCAGTAACCAATATTAAAGAATAAAAAGATCTAAAAAATTTCACTGTCTTCTATATTGAAAATATGTCACGCTCGCGATATGGCACAATATTGAATAAAAAAGTACCCTCTATTTTGACCCGAAACACAGTAAATGTGCCGGTGCTAAATGACACCGTGAAGGCCAAATGAGTTAGGCGTCGCGACGCATCGTAAAAATTCACATCAGACAGAAGTATATTGTCTTATTAGGGGGACCGGAAAGTAATATCATTCTCTTACGTTAACTCCAAACAAATTTTGCAACAAGTTTTTATTTTTAACGAATAATGTAATCACCCTCGTTATCAATAATCTTTTGCCATCCAGTGTGCAAATTTTCAATTGTTATGCCGGATCGATTAAAATCAATTGGTTTTTGAGCAAAATTTCTGGAAAAATGACATTAGTTTCTGATCCCCCTAATACAATTTTGAATGCGGGGTTCGTAAGAATGTACTGTCGACTATGAGCAATATATGCTACAGCTTAAGTACAAGTATGAGTACAAATACATTTGTATTTTCCATATCGTATGAGAATGATAATATAAATCATAATGTGCTCATATAGATACGATCACGTTATTTAACTTCAAAATTAAAAGATACAATGTTATATATAGATAAGCGACTAAAGTGTTTTGAATGGATTGGTAATAAAAGGCAGAGTAAGCACATCAAAAATACGTTTATTATTGTGATTACAATAATTCAGATCATACAGCAATATACAAGATGTGTTCCCGGATACCCATTTCATTAAACGCATACGTCGCTTCACAATATCACTGTTTACACAAATAAATCTGTTCCAAAATATCGATGGGAATTCAATCAATTCCACTGCTGTGTGATTGTGTGTATACTTAAATTCGCTTGTTCCTACAGAAATTGTATGGAAATGTCTACTATATCGTCTATCTATTTTAATGCAACGTTCTGTACGAACGAGAGAGAAAAAAAAAGATTGTTTTGCTTTCCAGAATTAACTGCATTTCACATTTAGAAACAGCAAGAGCTGCCATGTAATATATTCGATTCACATTTATAATCCCAATATTTTCCGATATATTTATACATATACCATTTATTTGATGTATTTATACTTTAATTAAAAGTAGAATTCTATATAAAATCAATAATGAGCAGAGTCATCAAAGTAGTACCATTCAACATTTCGATATAATGGACAGACAATACCTATATTGTGTTTTTTTTTTATAACATCGAAGTTAATTAGTTATTCCTCCTCCCGATTATATTTATAGGTTTGCATGTCGCAATAAGTTTTCCTTAGACTTTCATCGATAAACATCGTTTTAAACTCTGGTCTTACGTTTACTAAAAATACACGACAGGTAATAGAATATAAATAAAATATAAACAAGATTTCAATTAATGAGCACCTAGTTTACAAGTACATAAACCACTACTTAACTGTGTAACGTAACAATATATTAAATTTGCGACGTATTTGCCAATATACGTTTTTCGGCAAAATTTACAAACAAGAGTGTTCCTTATACAATTTAAGAAAAAAAATGTTTGGATCTGAGAGTTGTGTATAACAAAATGAAATGAAAATACTATAACTTAATATCAGAGAAAATATTTTTTCACTATCATATTTCCGATCAAATATTATAAGCCAAAGGAATTTCTTTAGCAGACATGTAGAGTGATTAATAAAGGTAGCACTGGTTCAGGATATAATATTTCCATAAAACCATAGTTCCATTATTCAGATAAAAATTTACGATTGTTATTACTGCAAGGGAGCCTCGCTTTCTTGAGTGTAACTTTTAACTCTGCTAAATTTAAGGGGTGGGTATCGTCCCCCAATAGGCGACACCCGCCATTCTTTCATAGACGGTTCTTTCAAACAAATTTTTACTTCCTGACCATTTCTGTATTTTGTAAATATTGTGTAGCTGAGCCACTTTAGTTGTGAATTAAGCCGTCTGTGGTAATCTTGAATTTCAAATTCCTAAAACCATATGCTACATAAATAACTTATCTTACGGTCATAAAATCACATTACAGTAAAAACTGGATAAATGAGACAGACTTCAGGGTCCAGATGTTGCTCTTATGAAGTAGAGGTGTCGAATCTGTGTTTACATTTGAGCTCCAACTGAGTGTGAACTTAGAAAAAGACAGACAGTAGATGAGACAGAGAGACCAAGCAAAAAAATTGAGGCATTGCTAATGCAACAGGAAACGTTTTTATTTATTAATTTGTCTGAATGCAACTTTTCTCAATGTATTTTTGAGATTTTTCTGATTTAAAAAATTATATCAAGTTTGGTATCATTTTAATCAGAAAAAATATCAAAATCACGATATCATAGATTCGCAAACCAAAAAATCAAAATTCCTCCAATTGGTATTGCCTCATCGATACGTTTGAATGGTATGCTACACTGCTCCCTCGTAGAACGTTAAGGTTCGCCGAGGGGAATCTAATTATGTGAAGGGGAGAGTTTTGTCCCATTTATCCAGCTTTTAGTATACTTGAACAGGGGATTTATTGATACCTACAATCTGAAACGTTTGTTCTCCGCTATCATGAACTGGCTCTCGTTTTTTCCTTCTGTACACATTAACTCCTTTTGCTTCTTGCTGTCTTTTAAGCACTAAAGTGACATAGTTATCGTGTAATCTGTAGTGACCAACGAGAACAGATGAATTTCGCGGGATACGATTTTTTAAAGAATATACACAACTTTGTGCTTCATCCGTTGAAGTTAACATTAGAACTCTTCCTTCGGGAAAAAATCTGTAAATTGGAGAAATGTAACATAAATGTTGCGAATTGAAGTTCACGATAATAGAACAGATATTAACCATTTGACTGCGGACTGTTCTAAGTTGAAAGCTTTCGCGTAAGCGGTATGCAGCCTAGATATGAGATCGCTAGAGACTAAATACTCTTTCACGCAGTATGGATGTAACAATACAATAGAACCGATAAACGATTAATATAACGATAGAAACAATTGTTGAGCATACATATCAGACCATAGTAAAGAGCCAAAGCCTTCGCCTGGCACACCCATAGCAGTCAAAGGGTTACATTACACTTCTGCGTACCTCAGGTACCTGAAGTATTCAACCAGATGCCAAGGTCTATAAAATCGATCCTGAAAACTATTTTCACCATCACGAATATAGCTGGTTTTACTAATGTAACATCCATTGTATCTTAATCTAGGCCGTTTTAAATACATATCTCTCCATGATTGATATTTTGGAGTGTACGTTCCGCAGTTTACACCCCATACTCTGTACAAATTATTTATTGTGTGATCAAGCATGTTCAGATAAATTTTTACCGAACAGATTTATTATTTACCGAATACAAGCAAGTCTCCAAATTTCTGTATCCCTTGCCGATATATAAAATCCACGACAGACTCGCGAAAACATTTCCAATGATCGTAAGTCAAGTTCAGGTGACACTACCCATCTCAGTAAATAAAGCATTATTTCCATAGGTAAGGCAGAAATATGTGTTGTCTGAAATAAGGAATTCCCTGCAATTTTCGTCTTTACATTTGGCAACATAGCTATAATAGTATTTATACCAAATTTGTATGGAATAGATTTTTAATATGCATCGTTAAATATGTTGCTTATTGAAGAATCGATTCTTACACTTTGTTCGAACTTAGGGAAGCAAACGCATTGATTGCAGTTAACAATTTTGCCTAATTTAACTAATAAATCAGTTTCTTCTTCATCTTCGTCGTCATGATTTTCTGTATTCTCATTATCAGCATGTACATCATTATCTAATCCATCAAGAGCATCGTTGCTTCCAAATTTATCTCTCGACTTCACCTTTGTAGATTCATATAAACGAAATTCAATATCAGGAACTAATTGTACAGCACGTTTATAAAATTGAATCGCTTCATAAAATCTTCTACTCTGTTCATGTTCAATTCCTTTCAAAAACAAGCTTTTTGCCTGCAACATCAAATTTCATGATAGAGATATATTGCCAGCATACGTGTTAACAATTCTCATACCCTGCTTTCAATAGATGCTTCGTCATTTGGCACATCAATTTTATGTGTGTTCGATGAATGTGTTTTAACAGGATCGCGCTTCGGCGATATTTCTAATTCTCGTTGCCATTGTTCTCTGAAGGATGTTAAAGCGTCCTCAATATTTGTCTCTTGCGAGAAAGAAGATTCCTTCTGCTCGTCTCCACCATCATCAGACTTGTCGTCAGATGCACTCTAACAATGTTACAGAAAGATTTAGTATAAAGTTTTAAAATAACCAATTGAAGAAAGTAAAAGAAAGAATTATGTGACTTCTTTCGAAATGTTACAAAGACAGACAAAAAAAAATATTATTCTAACTATACAGCTCTCTTTAATGAAGGTTATGTTGACGTAGCTAATCTGATCTGCTTCGTATTTGCTAACAAGAAGAGGACAGCTATTGTTCATTAGATATCACGTACCATTTTTTTTCCTTATTCAAATTCACAAATTATTCTTCTTTCAACGCTTGTATTCTCGGTCAGAAAAACGTACGACGCAGCGAAAGCACAACTTAGCTAACAGAACCGCCGCCATGGTTTTCACCTTTCTGCAGTCCTCAAACTTGATCTGGGAAAGGTCACTACAGCTGGTATGGATTACTCTCCTATATTTATAACTGATGCAACACATTTAAAGTTTTTATCATAGTATAATTTTTAGAACAATCGAAACGCATTATTTGACATAAACAGTAGGATTTTATATATTTTCCGAAATATTTGCAATGTATTAATAGCGTAACAGGTATTGCAAAAAAATACTGTAATCGGGATGATGATTATATCGATTACGTGTTATCAATTTAATGTATACAATTATTATGATAGACAAAATTTAAAAATTACCGATACATTGTGGCAATTTATATATTTTTCAGGATATTTATATGTTTACTTGTTGCATTTATCGATTATTTAGCCGACTATCATATGGTGATGTAGTTTTGCGTTCGTGTGATAATACTTCATCAGAATATGTCTTAGTTTTTACAAATATATTTTCATATTTCCTTTGAAATTCTTTTAAGAAATACTGCTTTTTAATATTATTTGTAATGGTAGGTAAAGGTCTCTATATTTATCAACCGTGAAACTGAAGAACCGACAGTGTAGAAATTTAAGAGAAATTCTAGCGCACCCTACAAAGAAATTGTTAAAGCAGATTAACTACTTGAATCCCTTGCCCTATGATTTCTTGTGCTACTACGTCCGCAATAACTCAGAATTAAATTGCTGAAATAAAAATTTATGTATCAATTTTCTTATGTCGGATAAGTACAAAACTAATTTGAAAACTTCAAAATTTTTTATTACATTTACCGTCTGAGGAGTGTCTCATTATTAATCCCTTGCCATACGTTTTTTGTTAAACGCCTTTGCAATAATTTCGAATTAAATTAGTGAAACAAAAATTGATCAGTGATTGTGACCTGTATCAGTATCAGTGAGTGTATACCGTATAATTTAATATGATATAAATATTATGGAAACAATTTTATTGTACCGTGTTTCATTGATATTTTTAATTTGAAAAGTTTTGCAGAATTTGGAAATTTTCTATCCAATTTATCGCATCACGAGTGTCACTCGTTATTGTACGAGAAGGGATTAAAGGGCCAGGGGTGGAAGTAAGTAAATGAGGAGGATACATTTCTGATGAATTATTTAACACTAGATCTATCGACGATTACTCATTATATTTAAAAATTAAATAAATATGTATCAATGAAATAAATGAAGGGGACAAAAAAGTGATCAATTTAATCTCATACAGTTTTTAAGATAAACGAGCGAAATCAAAAAAGAAACAACGTTAGAAATTTCAGGAACATTTTCAAGAAACTTAGATCAAGTTATTTTCACCACCTTAGTAGATTTCAAATTTAATTGTATTAATTATATTAAAATTTAATTTTACAATTTGCTATCACGAAAAATTGTTCCTGCTCCGAGACGCCATCTGTGTGAGAATATCTTCGCATGATGTTATAACGATGTATCGTGTGCTTTTCTAATCTTGAACTTGACATTGCCGTGTGCAGTATGTACGAAAGGTTTTCTAGTGATGCTAGAAAATATTGGTTCTCTTCGATACTTTTAATATTTTTGCTCAATTAACAAGTGCATCATGTTTTCTAACGGAATATGATTAACCCATTTCCGATTTCCGACTTTTTTGGTGATTGCCTCCAAAATAATTCCGAATTAAATTGGTGAAGTAAAGATTGATTAGTGATTCTTGACATATTGTACAAATTAACGTAACATTAACCGTTTGAATACCGGAAGGGTTTTGAAAAATAACTTCGAAAAAAGCCAAAAGCCACTTTCGCGCTCTTGAGATTTTATTTCAAAATAAGCTAAAGTTGGTGTTTTATTTTATGTAGGGCACAACAAGAACAATCTTCTCGTGCTTCTATCCTAATTTGGAATTACTTTATATTATAAAAGAGAAACCTGATGCATTCTTAACAAAGTATCTTAACAAAGTCTTCCTTCAATTGTCAACATTGAGAAAATGTCCTGGGGTTTTTCGACACAAAAACTGAAGAGCGCGAAAGTGGCTCGTGGTAAATATGCAAACGGTTAATATTAGAGAAATGATTTTGTCGGGTCGTGACTCGTTACTAATTTCAATTTGATAGGTCTTGCAAAACTTGAGAATTTCTTATTCACTTCACCGTATCACGAGTGTCCCTTATTATTGTACAGCAAGGGGTTGATGGTAATATTTACCCAGACAGAATGGAATATTGCAGCAATATTGCAGCAATATTGCCGTGCAACATTAAACGTTGCAGGGAATATTGCCGCAACATTGCCGCAACATTGCTGCAATATTCCTATGTCCGCCTCTTTGTAGCTTGCAGGAATATTGCAGCAATATTGCCGGGAATATTGCAGCGACATTGCAGCAAGATTGCCAATGTTGCAGCAATATTGCAGCAATATTGCGAACATTGCAGCAATATTGCAGCAATATTGCGAACGTTGCAGGAATATTGCGAACGTTGCGGGAATATTGCGAACGTTGCAGGAATATTGCGAACGTTGCAGGAATATTGCGAACGTTGCGGGAATATTGCAGGAATATTGCGAACATTGCAGGAATATTGCGAACGTTGCGGGAATATTGCGAACGTTGTAGCAATATTGCTGGAATATTGGTTGGATGAACAAACATTTATTTGTGATAATTGCATTTATTCAATAGAAAAAAAAAACATTTTGAATTTAAAAAAAAACGAAGTAATATTGATTTGTTACTGGAGTTTACGCTTGATGTTAATAATTATATTATCTTGTTTATTTGTTCCGAATTGCCATCGGTGTCATCGGATAACTGGACGTTCTTGAATTCTCGAACGATTTATTCTAAAGTTTTGGACTGGGAAAGCCACTTTGCAATGGGATTTTTTTTTCTTACCTTACTCATACTTTTTTTTACCCACGATGGGATTCGAACCCTAGTCTTTTCCGTGCGAACCCAGAACGTTGCCGCTACGCTACGGCAGCTCTTGATGTTACGTTCTACAGTTCCACTTAAATATGGCAATGAAACTTTAATTGCAAATATCTTAAAAACCATTGAGTGTTTGCCCCTATAATGGGGTATATTCATCAATGTTGAGCATACATTTCAATGTTGCCATTGCAATGTTCCCGCGGCAATATTGCGGCAATGTTGCGGCAATATTGCGGCAATGTTGCAGCAATGTTGCGGCAATGTTGCGGCAATATTGCGGCAATGTTGCAGCAATGTTGCAGCAATGTTGCGGCAATATTGCGACAATGTTGCGGCAATATTGCAGCAATGTTGCGGCAATGTTGCGCTGCAATATTGCCACTGCAATGTTGCAGCAATGTTGCGGCAATGTTCCGCTGCAATATTGCCACTGCAATGTTGCAGCAACATTGCTGCAATGTTGCCAATATTGTGCAAGATTCGCAATATTGCTGCAATATTGCTGCAATATTCCAGTCTGTCTGGGTACCTAACTCATTTCAAATTATGTCACTATTTTGACTTTTTTCAAAGTAACGAAACATCGTAGACTCGACCATATCTTAACCCTTTTAGTACCAACGACAATATATCGTTACGTATCCGATAGCGTCTTACCATTCGCATTGCGAGAAAACTTTATCTTAAAAGAAATTTATAAAACGATATAGACGATGTAATTTAATGGCAAAGGGATTACAAAAATTGTTTTTGGGTTTACAGGTGGCCTTCGACTTTCGCACAATTCGCTATTTCGCACGTTTTTAAAAATTAAACTTTTTAAAGAGCTGTTTGCTTTCATGCAGTCACTGCAAATGAGCGTTGTAGCTCGCGCTCACTCATTGCCTATTAGCGGTTTTCTAACATTGTAATATTGTTTCTAATATTACCTACTAGATGTTAGAGAATCTCAAGTTTACAAAGAAACCTCATTAACATACAATTTTTCATACTTTTTCTATATCCCACTATTTTCGAACATTCAACATTCGCACACATTTTCAGGAACCAATTATGTGCGAAAGTCGAGGGCCGACTGTAACTGTTTATTGTATTCTATGCTAGCTGGTGCCAAAGCGGTGTATACGACACTTTTTTGGTTTCTTGGCCTTTCCAAAGAGCATTTCCTAGTAGTCCGTGTTCGAAAATATCACCTTCCTGTTACAATTATAATTAAAAAATTTCGTAAATTTTACTGCTACCTTTTTACAAAATGTACATAACGGATGTGTATGTTGAGGCGTAATTTACAACTTGTGTGATGAGGCTGCGAGAGTCAAACGTGTCATTGTTTTTATTTCTTTTTTATATTTATTATTCTTTACTCGACATGAAAAGGATTGAACAGTAAGCAGTTAAAAAAGAACAGGTCGGTCAAGTAATTTACATTTCTGTAAACCATAATTGTCGTAATTTTTATACATAAAATGAAACTTTATAAAATAATTATAATTCGAGAACTTGTTAACCTTAACCTGTATACTATTAAGCATGTTATACTTTAAAAACTTTAAACGGAACACTTGAAAAAGAAAGGAAATGTCTTAATAAATTGAAAGTCAGTGAAGGAATGCCGAAGTATTTAAAAATGTCAAATTCTTTTACTTTTCTTCTCACGTTTCTGTAATGTAAACTTCCATGAAAACGTGACATTATTGAGGTACAACAGTCAATGGAAAATAGTGAAATGAAGAATCCATCGGCTATCCCGCTCCTCCTACAGTTGGTACATACTATATACATGCATCAACATTGTGGACCCCACTTCTTCCACAAAACTATCACCACACGGAGATCATCTTCCTGAGTAAAAGCCGACTGCCAGCCGAGTATGGGCACAGACAGCATCATGAACTTGGTGAGTACGAAACCACTCATCCATTGTAGCTTTTTCCAAACAAGTTTCCCTTCTTTCGCTATCATTCTGCTTCTTTGGCTTTCTACCACATTGATTTTCCCGCGCTTTTTCTAACGATTGTGTATAGGATACTTCGTGCCGAGTGACAGTGTATAAAATATAATCTAATTTGAGTGAAAAGTGGCTCCTTTTTTCCCCGGGAGAACTGAGTGATTTTAAAGTTTCGATAGTAAGTTAAATAACATTTCTCTTATCTATGTGCGTGAAGTAGGTTATATATCTTTATTGAATACTGCTCTTTTATTTGAATATCCGTTTCACTGAGACTGGTAAGAATGACACTGATGATGTCGGAAGTAAGTACTTCAATTATTAATGCAATTAATGATTAAAAATTGACAATAGTGTTAGTTATTATTATGCAGAAGCGGGAAACTTTTGTAAATTCCATAAGTTTCATCGTAATCGAAAGTTAGATGTGACGAGTGATTCGATGCTGGAAAAAGTCGAGATTTCTACAAACAAGTTCTCGATGAGCATTTCGTGAAGATGACTTTCTTTTTCCGTATTTGTTCAACGTGTATCAAATATTCGCGGATGTATGCGTGAAATTTTCCTGCGACGGATTCACGTGTGCTGACTTTTTCGTAGAGTACAAAGTTTTTGTGGCCATCGTAATTGATTAAATCTTCTTGCAAATATCGACAGTTCCGTTATACAAAGTGAAAACGTACATTAATTTATGACTTTCTGGAGAGGGGGAGGGGGGCTAAGAGTGTCCTCCTTTACCATGGGTCAAACTTATACTTTCGTTTCGATATTTAAATTTTCATTCTCTCGTACATAACCGAATTTCAACATTCTTTTCCATAAAAAAAAAATACTAATACTTAAAATTATTCCACATACAGCAATTGTTATTAAAAACGTATAAATTCTAAAAATCATTACGGACTAATTTATTCTTTCTTTAAAAGAAGAGAATACAACACATATTGATAATGTTAATTATATTAAACATAATTTGACAATACTAATGAGGAACGAATATTCAGCACGAAATACTCCACGTTGTGGTTTATTCAACTGAACATTAAATTCATAATTCCAATATGTTTAAAAATATTAAAGAGATACATTAGAAAGAAAGATATGAAAAAGGTAAAAAGCTTGATAAATTTAATCACTCGTAGTTTATAAGATAGACTTGCGTTTGAGAAAGAAACTGTATTAGAAAGGGTGTTATGGTGATTTGGGAAGCTAAATCTCAGATTATTATCTATTTTATTATAGCCACGATAGTTCGAAAACTACTGAAAGCAGTTATGTTTTAGACGAAATAGTTATAGTGCTGTAGAAGCTGAACAATCATAGGTTCTCTTTACTTTTAATGAAAGATATAATCATCCTCGTTATCAACAACCTTTTTCCACCCAGTGGGCAAATTTTCAATGCCGGACGATAAAAATCGATTGGTTTTTGACCAAAACAGCTAATATCCCCGTAATATATATAGAGAACTTCAAAGTTAGAAAACTACGAAGAAAATAAATTTTGATACGTACTCGTCTCGTTGAATAGATAAAAGTGGCAGAATAACATGTAAACGGATTCTGTAATATCCTTCAGAAAATTCGAAATGAGTCATACTGACTCTCCTGGCAAACCTAGTGTTAATTAATCTTTGGAACAAAATGTACTTTGTATGTATCATGAGTTTCGAATAACGTGGAACCAATTAACTGCATTATTCGAAGGATGTCTGTATATAATTAAAAAAAAAAAAGATAACATTAAAAAATCCAAGAACGTTAGAACAAAATTTAGAACAAGTCATTTAAATCATCTTGAAAGATTCAGTGTCGAAAGAGGAGCAGTAATTGCTTGACTGCAACACACATTGTACCCCGTAGACTTGCAATTTTGACGACCCAGTTACCATGTAGGGCGAGAATATGTATCACAACTACGGCTAATTGACGGTGGAATTAGTTTCGTGCAAGAATTGCGGTTGAGGTGTGCCACGCGAGTATGCACGCGTTTAAAGAAAAATTAGCGAATATAGCGCGATGAAAGTTTTGTGCAATGTTAATAAACTTTGCCGACTGTGCGGTATATCAATTCATTTATAGGTGAAATACGTATGTTCATAGGTATATGTGTAAAGAAAGTGTTAGTGAGACGATAAATCAAGTTAAATGGCCGAAGGAAAGCCGCGACCATAACCACGATATTAGATTTCTATGTCTATATGTAAATGCGTATTTATTTATTTTCGACATTTATTTATAATGAGTCCCTTTAAGGTCATTGGCACATGTGAGCATGTTTACTTCTTTTTAAATAAAAATTATATCAAATGAACAAGATTAATATTTGGTGAATAAAATATGAGTAAAATTATGAATGAAACTCATTCATGATTCCCCGAGTCAAATAATGAACCTCATTTGAACCTTTTACTACCCAACATTTAGGAATTAAAAGTACAAAAATAGGAGTATCATTTTTCTGAGATGGAGTTACAGGTTTAAATTAGGAGTTTTAGTATCGAAAAGTATCACATGAGGTTCAAATAGGAGTAAATGCCATGAAAATAGGTTCAATATTTCGACTCGGGTCACCATTAACGCTCCATGGTCACATATCGCCGGTTTTCAAGAAAAACCACACATTTGGTTTTGTGTCGTTATCGAGTTAATTACAGAATCTACGTAAGCTTTATTCCATTGTGAATAAAATTCATAATGAGTATATAATACAGAGTATAATACATATTTTCTATGTTTATAGATATCAAAAGATAAAAAAAATAAAAAACTGAAAAGGGCCTACTGTAAAACTGTCATTTTCGAAATGTGTCGTTATTCTAGAAAACCAGCGATATGTGTAAATTTTATTTTTGTGTATATTTAAATCTTCTACATTTTTTCACTGAATTGTTATCGATATGAAATGAACAAAACGGAATAAAAAAGATATTTAAATCGAATTATCTCACTTTTAAAAATTTGTCAATGAAGAAGTTCGATTACGATTAACATAATGACACCATGAATTTTTTACAGTGGTGAAAATAACCTGATTTTTTAATTATAAGTACTTTTCTTGAGATTATAATTTTTTCTGTGATGGTGGCTGAAGTATAGTAATATATTTTCAATTATAATTAATAATGAATTTCGATAGTGCTAAAGGTACGTTAAATTTGGTAATTTTGTGTAATTGAATGTTGCAATGTGATATTAAAAAAAAAACATGAAATAGTGAAGTGCTATATGAGACGGATAATTTTCTTTTTTGAAAAACTGAAAAGATTCGATAAACATTAAAATGAAAAATGACATACACGTGCAGAAATTTAACACTGCGGTTATGGTTGCGGCTGTTCTCCGATCTCGATTTATCATCAACACTTTCCTTGCCTCAAAACATTAAAAATTCATCTGAAACATGTAACTTCGCAGAAACGAGATTAGCATAGATGAAATGATGATGTCCCTCATTTTCAAAATTTGTCCAATTGTAAAAATTAGTGAGGTTGCTAATGAAGATTTAACACTAGATTTACGGAACTAATTTGGCTCGTTCAAAATTTTATTACTATATATATATATATTGGTAGGTTAATTTTTTGATAATAAATCGTTCATTTAAATTAATTTGGAACTATTTTCTATGGAAAAAACTTCAATTTTCTTGCTTGAGTCTAATTGGCTCGCTTCAGAAGAATAGGCGCATCAATATACGTAAATCTAGTGTTAATGTTAACGAGTAATTTGCATCATTTAAATAATTGCACACGATAGTAATGCTAACAGTCCATACGCATATTATTTTGATTTTTCATTAATTAGAAAAAGAAAATCTAAAAAAATTCAAGATGTTTTCATTGAAATTCTTTTTCAAGGATATCCTCTCTAAAATGTAATTTTGTATTGCTGCTTATAATCTGTATTAGACAGTCAAATAATAAACCTTAAGAAATTAGAAGGAAAACAACTGTCTTCCTTTTATTTGAAATAATATTTTTCAACTTTGTGAATCGTTGTAATATAATACTTGAAAACCATAAACGCCCTGTACAATATATGCGCAGAAAACAAGTCAAATGTTACCTAAAATTCTAATTTAAATATTTTCCAATGTCCTCTCAACTATCACAATAGTTGTCAATATTTTTTTTACTTCTTGGATAACAGTCTCTTTCAAGTACTTTGAATTATTCTCGAACCCTTTAAAATTAACTGCAATCAGCACGTAGGCTACTGCTACCAAAACATTCCTTGATAAATAATTATTTACCCAGAAAATGGCAAATCTCAGTCTACAAATATATATTTAATGAGGTGGGTACATCTGCTTTGCCTAAACCAGCTGAAAATTGCAATTACATTATCCCTGTGAGACCTCTTAATGGGCCCCTTCGTGGTCTCAAAGAAGACTGCGAACTTCAAGAAATCAAAAAATCAAAGCTGAATAACATTATAAATTCACAACTCAATCACCGCTCGCAAATAGACGCCAGAAGATTATTTTCTCATTCGTCTCATCGCGGAACAATCTTTCGAAGTATTCGATATTATCCCTTTGGCCTACGATTTCTTTTCTAACTGGGCGCCCAATAACTCAAAATTAATTCCTGAAATCCATAGTTCTCACTATGGATTTATGGATACTTCCTATAGTCGAATATAATATTAATAATATAATAATAATGACATAGTTTCTCGACCAGCTGATATCTTTAATTTAACACATTGCATGTGGGCCACGTAAAAGTACGTCTTTCGAAAACTGTACATAGACCGTTTAAAAAAGGCGATTCGTGGCATTAATCACTTAATTTTGAAAAGTTAAGTATATTTTCGAATTCAGAGAGTACACAGTTTTCAATTAATACTAAATTTTTGTAAAAATAAAATTCGTACAAATTTTTCAACACGTCTTCCTCTTGAGTTTTAATGAGACGTTAAGAAACACCCGCATACAATGTGTTAATTGTGAAAGATAAGTTAAATTTTGAAAGATTTCAAAATTTCTTAATCCATTTTCATATATTTATCCCAAAAGAAAATTATAATACCAAAACGAAGATGTAAAGAAAACGGAGAAACGTTTTCATGTTTCTTTTTACCATAATAAATCAAAGCTTAAGAACTTCTCAAATTAACAACTCAATCACTACTAACAAAGTACGATGAAACATTATTGATTCATTTCCACCGCGAAACAATTTTCCTATCTTATATCGTCAATTCTAATCAAAGAGTGTCGTCAAAGAATGACGAAGGTCGTCCGATGAACACAGTACCAACGACTCATTCTACTCCAACGAAATACGCATTCCTCCTTCGTCGTCCATGTGTCCCACGTTCAACCATATTCCGAGAGAAAGTAATTACCAAACAATTTGTGAAGAGAGTTTCGGATTGGGTGTGGATACTCTATGTGTCTTCTTCGACGGGGAGTTCGTTGAACCTTAAGCAGGTGGCATCTTTTTCGATGCGCAGAGAAGAAAGTTTTTTTCGCTTCCAAGGATGACTCGTTGACCCAGACTTTAATACAAATGCTACGATATCGATGAAGTTTACTGTATATTACAACCTTCGAGCCTGATGAGATATTTTTAGAGCAAACAAATGCCATAGTGGACAATGTGATGTTCGAGTGGTGACAAAAAAATGACAGGGTTTTCATTAACGTAAAATCAATAGTAATTGCAGTGTACGATGTCTAGACGAATAATATGATAGTTTATAAATGTGCTAGGGTACTTTATCGAGGATGTCGGGTGTTATTTCGTGGAGTAGGCTTCTATATGTTTTATATCTCATTTTTTCTCTGGTTTATCATCTATATTTTCTTTAACAAGAAATGATTTAAGTCTGATGATAATAGTTTGCAGAAACATGGTACCCAGGCAGATGTGTAGACAATCAAATTCTTAATGAAGAAGAAATTATGAAAAATAGAACAGAGTTTCGATGTATGACAATTTATGGAGTAGAAATTGTTGCCTATTAATTGTAAGATCGTATATCTTCGCACTTTTAAACTTATAAAATATTTATGACGGTTTAAAAGTAATGTAACAATTTTGTTAAATATGTAGAATTTCAACGGGTGAAAATTTGTGAATGAGAAATCGTAGGTTACCAAGATTATCTTTTTTCCTATTTTTAAATTTCTGTGATGCATTTGACGATTTTCAGGTATCGCAGATATTTTGTTCAAAGTATCGATGTATGACGATTATGATTACGGTTATATCGAAGATATTTTGTTGAAAGTATTCGATGTATGACAATTTATTAGGTAGAGATTGTAGTCTATTAGGTGTAAGATCTCCTACTTTCTTACTTTAAATTGATAAAATATACGTGACGGTTTAAAAGTAACATTAGTATTTTGTTAAAGATCCAAAGTATTATCCATACTGATAATTGTGACAATTTGTGAATGAGAGATTGGAGATTACCAAAATTAGTTCGTTTCTTGTTTTTAAATCCATGGAACTTACGCATATTTAACGATTTTTAGATATCGTAACTATTTTTTTGATGATGTAGAATTTTGATGTATGAGAATTTACGTTTCGGAGATTGTAAACTACTAAGATTATCTTTCTACTCACTTTTAAATCCATGGAACTTACACATATTTGACGATTTTTAGGTATCGTAGCTATTTTGTTGACGATGTAGAATTTTGATGTATGAGAATTTAAGGTTTAGAGATTGTAAACTACTAAGATTATCTTTTTACTTACTTTTAAATTTCTGCGATACATATGATGGTTTAACAGTATCGTAGGTTAATTCACCAGAGACCTTGTCCTTTCTTATTCCTTAGTTGATAGGATGCAAATATATCGTTATTAATAAGACCTACTACTCGTTATAATCTAGAAGGTAGGCAGGATATTTTTAGAGTAAACAAGTGTCAGAATGGACACTTCTGATGTATGAGTGCCAGCAAAAAAAAACAACTTTTCGTTAACCTGAAATCAATAGTAATATTGCGATGAGACGTCTGTGTCAAGTTAAGACGATATAAAAATATCGTATAGTACTCCGTCTACTTTTTCAAGTACAAAAATAATTGCTTCACATTATATCTAACAATCATATTCTTGTTTGCGCACTTGAATCAATTAATATCAAGAATATTAAGTTTTACGTATTTAAATTGCTAAAATTACATTGGAATCAAGTTTCAACAAACCAAACATTTAACAAGCTACATACAATTATTTGAATGAATGAAATTGTGATGCATCCATGTCAATACTTAATACTTTATCGACCGGTAGCTGATTAATCGGCTTTTCGGGCCAACACTTTTGGACTTTTAACTTCTTAATTGTTCGCTACGGCAATTAATAAATTATTATTTTTCATTGCGGTTAACTGTGCCAAGGACTCAGTGAAGGAACTTTGCAATTTTCGAAGAAATATCAGTATCAGGGAAATATTTGCGTGCAAGTAACCGATCAGAAGTGGGTAGGATGTTAAAAAATACCGGTCGGTAAAGTGTTAACGCTAGATTTAAGAATGTTGATTATATACCTACCTATTTTTACTGAAGTGAGCCAATTTGATTCATACAAAAAATTGATGTCTTTTACAAAGAAAATCGTTCCAAATCAATTTAAACGAAAGATTTATTATTAAAAAATCCATTGAAAACCTTTTTTACATAGAAACTCTGTTTTTGATATACATTTTCACTAAAAATGCTCTATTCACGCATGATGTGCAAATCGAAATGATGGCAGGAGTGGGTAGGTAAGAACGATAATGTAGCGGAGTCGCGAAAACAAGAGGATGGCTCTCATACAAATAAACATTGTATGCAAAGAGAGAAAAATTAGAGGAGAAACAAATCACCTGCGGCTTGAAAGCTGCAAGATACCCTGGTCTGATGGAAGTTACAAATTTCATGTGTCATGCGATTAACTGTTAAATCACTTCATGAGTCAAATTGGCTCACAACCGTAAAAATAGGTATATCACATTTGATAATGCGGAATGAAGGGGTCTGCGGGGGAGAGGAATCAACATTTACATATATTTTATTATGCAACTAAAAACCAACATATGTTTTTCAAAAATAATAATTAAGTTTTATATCTACATAGTAATCAAATCTGTAATGAGTCAAATTGGCTCGGTTCGTAAATCTAGTGGTAATCTCACGGTACTAATAATTAATATCGTTAATTAAGTTTAACTCAATTCTATTCTATTTGTATCGACGTCTATCCGTTTCAGCCTTAAATTTTTAGTTTACAGAATATAAGTTTTTTTTACATTTATCGAAAGCCCTAAGAGAATTTCTTTGTCTTTAACACCTTGCCGTACAATAACAAGTGCTACTCGAGACGCGATAAGTGGTATAGTCAATTTGAATTTCTCCAAAAATTATTATATTAAAAATATTAGTGAGTCTTGATAAAATAAAATTAATTCTATGCTATTCAATATTACATTAACTCATACTGTATCTGAAATTAAGGGCTAGTTTTTTTATCATAGTAATTAATTCATGAGTTATTGCACATTCAATCACAAAGGAAATGGCACGCAAGTGGTTACTTTCGATCATAAACGTAGAAACTAGGCAGCCGTGACAAACGCCACTATAAAAGTGAAAGATTTAATTGCAAATTAAACCCTTAGCTGGTACTGCGTATATAACCCATATGAACATCATTATCGTTAACCAATGGCTCAAAATTAATTCCTGAAATCAAAAATTCTCACTCATTCCCAATATTTCGTATAACTGGACGTAACGTTAATAGTATAGAAATAATAAGGCCGATACTTTCAATTTGATAGTTTTTGTAATACTTCAAAATTTCTTATTCCATTTTCCGCGCCCCGACTATCACACATTGATGTATGCCAAGGGGTTAACAATATCAATATTCCATTAATTCCACAATACCAACTAATTATTAAATCGTACATTAAGAACAAGTTCTCACGAACTGCTCCGATTATCCCGCCATAACTTTCCATCGATCATTCAATGGGTCAAGTCGATCCCGACTACGTCTTTTTGAATTACGCGCCTCCGGCAGCGAGTCCTACAAAAGGAGGATGCCTCCTTCGACACTGTTACAAAGCCGTCATTCCCGACTTTCACCCGTGGCATCGTGATACGATGCGTAGCACTGTGCAGTGCATTTAACTGCATTTGTCTGTATCGGCCTCATCTTCTCGTGGGCTCAGTAAAGCTTGTGCATTATTCAACGCCAAGGACTCGTTGTATAATCAGTGCGTACTTGGCGACACTTGTTAAGCCGCGCTTTCACGCGCCGATGTTTCCGCGTTTCAGCGTCGACTCGTTCGAAATATGAATTGTTGAGTGTTCTTTGGAAAATCGTGAAATTATTGTTTTGTAGAATGCGAGAAATGAGTTAGTAGCTTGTACAGGGAGGTTCAGAAATTATTGAAGTACTTGAAAGTATAATTTGAAACAATTAATTGGAAAATAAGTTACATTTTTAAATTGTTTAGTGACTTTTGAGCAGGCTTGTATAACGAATCCAGTTTTTATTTTTGGTTATTAATTTGTTCAATTTGAGACCAAAGTTGTGGACATTTGAAGGCCATCATGTATAAAATTAATTAACAGTAATATTAAAGAAGTAGATTTATTGTTTGTGAAAGCATAAATGTAAATTATTAGTAAATGACTTTTGGTTTATTTGTTGTGTCAGTATAGTCCAAATTATTTTATTGAAGATATGGAATGTATTTGGATTAGTGAAGATCAGAGAAATTTTAGTATGGATATTGTGAGGATTTATGATTGTTTTTAACTTGGAAATTCCATGGGTAATTGATGATAAAGAGAGAGTTTCTTTTAAGCAAATATACACAACTATGAACTTCTATGCGGTGAGTTTGGTGGCGCAGGGATATAGCACAAGTTTGGGGAGACCATCAGACTACAGAAGACATTTTTATTCTGTTTAACTGATTTGTAATTTGCATTAAAATTTTGTCTTGTAGGTATAACTTAAAATTGTAAAACCAATCTTTTATTAAATTTTAATCTCATTGTATCATTAACGTTTATAAAAATACGATCGTTCAAATGGGCGCTAAAAAAGGGAATAAATAGGAGGTATTATCATTTCTTCGTGTGAAATTTTTAATCCGAAAAATCGCATTACAAAATGTAACTGCCGCCTACTTTGTACGCTTTCTTCAACTTTTCTTTTTCAAGATTTCCAGCCATTAAGTCTATTATATTTAAATATATTAATTAAGTACTTTGGTGAAAGAGGAATCAAGAGGTGAGAAAGATAATCAATTCACTAATTTAGTTTGTAAGACAGACATGAAATATCTACTACATGGTTCTTCTATAAAGGAGAATATTTATAAAAAATTAGGTCACAGTCATTTTGATTGCCTTGGCAATTATATTATTAATACGTCTTTAAAATGATATTAAAATATCGATTTTTCCATCAAAATATTATTCAACATTGAAACTCAATAGGAATTATATACATATAATTAAAAGGACAGTGAACGTGCTAATTCCATCGAATGGCTGGAATCTCACCGTTTCCGGAAAGTTTCGCTTTTCAAACAATCCGGTAATAATGCGGTCAGCCGCGTCGAGTTTATTCGCATTGCATCAAACCAATTCTGCATTTACACGTGACAAAACTTGCACTCCGGATTCGTAATATCGAGCTTCGAACCTCGTCATACCGGCGAAGCCGAAGCAAGTTCATGAGCGCGCACATCCTCGACATGCCGCCGAGTGAAAGTGCCGCCTTAAGCCTGCGGCAATCTTTTCTTCGTCTTCCTTGTTCTATCTCGGAACGATGGGGTTCTGTCTCACGGCATTTTCCTTCCAATTGTGCCATGCTAACCGTTCGTTAACCGCTTTAAACAATGCCTGTCCTATCCGTGAAATTGGTTGTATCTTTAGAATTTAACAAGACCTTCTATTACATCATTGAACGATTCGGACCTAATTACAGATTCTTCGACAGGGTATCAGAGAGTTTCGAATAGTTTGCATACTTTGAATTCTTTGAGATTTAAAAAAAAAAACGGAGTAATCATTTTTTTTTATTCTTCTGGAAGATTTTTCTTGTGTGATGTGTAGGTTTCAGCTTGTGGTTCAAAAAGTATTTAATTTTTGTGGTTTTAGGCGAAGTAATCGTTATAGTTTGCACATATTCGATACTCTGAGATTTTTCAAATGAAGGATTGATTTTCTTTTTTTAATTCTTTCGGGAGATTTGTCTTATGGGATGTCTAGGTTTTTATCTTGTGGTTTGAAAAATATTTGAATCTCTTGGTTTTAGGCGTAGTAATTGTTATAGTTTGCATCTATTCGATCCTTCGAGATTTTTCAAATGAAAAAGTAATCATTTTTGTTATTCTTTCGACAAACTTTTTTACATATATGATGTCACGGTTTTTAGCTTGTAGTTAAAAAGGTATTTGAATCTTTCAGATTTAGGAGAAGTGATAGTTATAGTTTGCATTTTAGGGGTTGCATATATTCAAAACTTTGAAATTTGTTAAATAAAGGATTAATTTTTTTTTTGTTTCTCCTTGACATTTTTCTTGCATAATGTCTATATTTTCCACTTGTTTGGGAATTATTGAAATCTCCTGGTTTTAGATAAAGCGACTATAGTAGTTGAAGCTGAAATTTCGATTGACACTAATACTAGCGAAGTTAACTCTATTATATTTACATATATTAACCCTAGATCACTAACCTTCGTCGATTCAACGACGCGGATTTAATAAGTATGCCATATTAGTTAACATTATCGTAATAAATAAATACCTATCTTGAATAATAGAAAAAAACATGTTTAAATTTTATTTAAATAATACCCTTTAACCCCTTTTGTAAACACCGTAGTCGAAGAAACGAAGGTTAGTTTTAAGCGTCGAAAAATAAGGTTAGTGATCTAGGGTTAAATAACTGCATTGACGAAAGCGAAATCAAGAAGAGGATGATTTGCTTTAGTACTTTATGTTTTGTAAGATAGACATCGAATGCCTACTGTACAACTCTTCTGCGAGAATTTTTGAGAGAGTTAGAAACCAGTCATTTTAACTATTTTGATATTGCTAATGTTAATAGGTTGAATGCTGATCTTCTTTCGTCTGTTTCATTACTGATATTGAAGTTGAACATTAGATAAACACTAGAACTACCAAGCAAGTCAAAATGACTCGTTCCCAATTTTTTCCAAAAGTTCTCCAAACTTACAGGACAGTTAAAGAGCAGATATTCTATGTTGATCTTATAAAATACAAATTACTGAATTGATCATCTTTCCCATCCCTTTATTCTCTTCTTCCAAAGTACGCATTTAATATACTAAAATATAATCGGTATACCGCCGGTAGTTCTAGTGTTAAATTCATATTTCTATAAGGAAGCAACATTGAAACTAAAAATAGTTATATACTCAGTATTATTTGACTTGATTTATATCAACATTTTAATATCGAACATATCAACAAATTCGTGAAAAATGTCCTTCAATTATCAAACATAATCTTACTGAATTCAGTAGTGTTGGTCAACAATAACCCCCGCGGCATTCAACCAGCTAAAACAGAATTTCTATTTCTATCTCTACTAGTAGCCAATCGTGTCGTAATTTTATTTCGTAATTTCCTAAGAAAACGTTAGTTTTTTCAATCAACACCACTCATCATTTAAAGTCTATAATTTAAAATGGATATCGTCCCACTAACACAGAAACAACGTAGTTCCCTAGAGGCGATAGGTCAACTGGTCCTACATTTCGTGAGTCCCAGATTTCACCCCTCTCGCTACCATAGATCCCCATCTGTTAATTACTTTCATTCTCATATTACTGTACAATCAGGTAGTCAATTTTCTATGAAACTATCAGTCTCCTCTCCTCCATGTCATGACGCTTAAACGATTTAACTTCTTTTAAGGAGGGAAGCCAAAGGCTTTAACAAAGACATCATTCAAACCACCGTCTATTGTTAATCCAATAACTTTATACAAAATACACCTACACAATCTACAAATTATCATAATTACAATTACAAGTCTTTTCATGCCTTGGTGTCGTGAATATCACCATTAACGCTACATAAATCACTATCTTCAATGATTTACCGTTGAAACGCTGAAGACAAGTGAAACGTAGAATCATGCAAATTTCCCCGTTTACGACTTTAACGCCATAGGAATTGAAAGCATATCCAAATAAACGATATAAACGTAGCTCTCTAGAAAAATCATTTATCGGATTCCATTGAAGTGAGTTGAAATCCGTCGTAAGATCGTTAACATCGAGCGAGCAATGTTAATTAAACTTCTTACATCGCATGAGTGACCGATCGAATTAATTAGCGCGCAATGGTTGACAGAGTGAACCGGTCGGTCTCTACTTATGGGATTAATTTTTG
The DNA here is from genome assembly GCA_910591515.1 of Cerceris rybyensis. Lineage (NCBI taxonomy): Eukaryota > Metazoa > Arthropoda > Insecta > Hymenoptera > Crabronidae > Cerceris > Cerceris rybyensis. Next base: position 16,247,074 of record OU342795.1, read on the forward strand.
TAGATTTCGTGCGATACGATGATTTACTTTAAAAAATGAACAAATCCCACGGTCAGCTTTTTTTATCGTTGTAATTGGGTTCCGTGTTCCTTTTGGGATCTACCTTTCACATTTACTCCAACGCGGTGCACAACACGAACGCCATTAAATTACGTAAAACTGTGGAGAATAATCAGATATTAATCTCACACCTGTAAGATTGGTTTTGCGATTTACAGGTGTCTCTTCTTGCTTTTTCTTTCACTCGTTAGCTATCGTTTAACTGAAAAAAAGTTGTGAAATATGATTGAAACGTTGCTGATAGAATTTTATAGAATAGCACAGGGATAATGATAGTGGTGATTGAAGACCTGCGATAAATAAAGATAAACAAATAAGGAAAAATAATAGCAGCGATAAAGTATCTCGAACTTTCTAATAGCCGTTGTACGGTGGATAGTGGTCCCACATCGCCAAAATATGCGCAAAATTTTAATTTAGCTGAAAACTGACAAACTATGATAATTTTAGTCGCTGGTTGCGAATCTGAACTCAACATTTTTGAAAACAAAATGACGGATTCAATATAGCAGACACATTTATCTAAAAATTGCTGGATCGATGTGAAAATTAGTATTCTACTGTTTTTTGAGTTGCCGAATACGAATCTGAATCTAAGAATTTTAAAAACAAAATGGCGGGATCAATATGGTGGATCTGTATATCTAAAAAGTGCAGGTTCTGTGTGAAATTTAGTATCCTATTGCTTTTTGAGTCCATGACTGGAATCTTAACTTCGAAATTTTAAAAATCGCCGTGGATCGAACTTTAAGTTCTACTCTTTTTCATAAATTTCTCTCAGAGGCTATGCATATTATAATTTAGAAATCATTTGGAATATTAAATCTTCTCTAAAGAGACCGTTCTATTTGATACGCCAATTTCTATGGTATCAACAAATATTCAAATACAGTTTGAAGACATCTTTTGGTAGATTTCTCCCACTTATTATTTAAATTACAGCTTGTTTGGTTTGAAATTCACATAAAACTATAGAATTTCAAGCAAAAAAAACTATAATAGTAGAAAGGAAATGGGACAAAAAAGGAAATAACGAACATATTATGATTCCTCTAGAAACATTACATTTATTTTGATTGATACAGAGGAAAAGGCAATAAAACTTTACATTGTAAATTAAGTGTTTTAGAGGCATTTAAAGTTTCCATTAATGAAGATAATAAATTGGGCTTATAGCGACTGTTAGAGGGCTTTGTAATTTTACTCGTCCATTCGGAGTAACGTGATAAAATTTGAAATTACCGCCTCAATCGGCGATGGAATTTGTTCTTCTCGGAACTAAGGTAGATACTTGCAATCGCGTTATTGTATGAAGGCTGGCATTAACGTTTTTGTATGTCATTGTAATATTTTCTAACAGATGAGCTGTTCTCTCGACACGGAGAAACTCACGCAAGATACGATTCCATCCTGGAAAATTATAGGCTGGAAATTCGCCCTCTGGAAAATCGACTTGTAGAGAGTTTCTGATGATCGAAGAAACTTTCGTGTGCCGTGTTTCATTCACTTTTTCCAATTGTCACATTAATTACTTCTCCTTTTACTGAACTTCCAACAGTCACTAAAATTTATTCCAATTAGTTGAAGCTTTTTTTATACACTTACAAATTTTTGCCTAGTTTATATCATATACCTATTTAGAGATTTGAAATAAAATAGATTTAGAGACCTGTAAAAAAAACGTAATTATGAATTGTATAAAACGCCTTTTTTTACTTACTTTTTCTGCTTATCGATTTATATTATAAATTTCGACTTTTAATTTAAATAATAATCTGTATTAGTTCCAACTTTACGGACAAGAAATTGATTTACACATTTGAAGAAAGTGTAACTATAAATCTTACCAAAAGTCTTTTTTTTTACATTTTAGTTTATATTATCAATTTCTACTTTTCATTTATCATTTTCTAATTGTAGAAAGATGTAAACTTGAATGGAATTCGGGGAAAGGACAAGATGTCTCGTATTTAATGAATCACTTAATTTCGTATGGAGGAAACATTACGCTTTATATTTTATCGACGTAAAAGAAAAGCGAGGAATTTTAATTACTCATTACACCGAAAGAAGTATAATTTTCATTGCGACATAACGGACGAACTTTCGTACGAGCTGACACGTTTCCCCGATTTATGAATTTTTTTTTCTCCGAAATTACTTAATTCATCGTTTATAAATTTGCTGAAGATGACACGTGTCAGGTGATTGCCGGACACGATTTTCGAAAGTGAAACCCATCCCGAAAGTGCAGACGAGTCGTCTCGATGTAACACACCTGCGAGTACTCGTTCCTTCTGTGCGTCTCGAAGATTAATGAGATGCTTGGACCAACAGAGGCGAGGATACACCGCACGATTATTCGGCGATTTAGAAAGTTTCCAAAGATATCTACTCTCTGCTTGAAAGCAGTGTCAGTATCCTCCCTTTTCCAAGACGGAAGCTCTTAAAAATGTTGTTTACCGTAAAAGAGGAATTTGCTGCTTACGTAACGGGTTTCTTGCTATTTGGACGCATAACTTTCTTCAGCTACCTCTATCACAGTGGTTCTCTAACGGGAGTTCGCGAACTTCTAAGATTACAGGTTATATCTACTTTAAAGGGTCATCCCATGTGACAGCTATTTTTTTCCGCTTCTTTTGGGATTTGTTTTTGACGAACCATTGAAATGTACAATCTTGCAATTTTTACCACACATTTATTGATACTTGTGTCGTTTGTTGGAACATTTGGAAGCAAAAATGATGATTTTAATTCACTATACCTACACCGTTCGAAAGACACTCATGTATTTTTGGCTGCTATGACTCCAAAAGTTTCGCCCGCCTAAAATAAGAAAATCAAATTTTAATTTGCAAACCTAAGACTATCGTCGAAACTAGAATAGAATAAAAATATCAAAAATTGAAAATTTGGCATAGCTTTCAAAGTTAAGTTCTAAGATCCGTCACGATTTCAGCTTAACACTTTACCGACCGGTATTTTTTTAACATCCTGTCCACTTCTGTTCGGTCACTTGCCCGCAAATATTTCCCTGATATCGATATCTCTTCGAAAATTGCAAAATTTCTTCACTGACTCTTTAGCACAGTTAACCGCAATGATAAATAATGATTTATTAATTGCCTTAGCAACCAATTAATAAGTTAAAAGTCCAAAAGTGTTGGGCCCGAAAAGCCGATTAATCGGTCGGTAAAGTGTTAAAAGAAAACTATGACAGATATCAAAATTATTCTAGTTCCGGCGATAGCCTTAGGTTTACAAATTAAAATGCCGTTTGAGTTTTTTATTTCAAATGAGCGAAAATTTTGGAATGTTTTGGGATTATGGCAACTGCCAAAATTACACGAGTGTCTTTCAAACGGTGTAAAGTCAATTAAAATCGTTATTTTTGCTTGCAAAAATTCCGATAGACCACAAAAGTATCAATAAACGTGTGGTAAAAATTCCAAGATTATGTACATGTTAGTGATTCGTCACAAAAATTCCCAAAAGAAGCGAACAGAAATAGCTGTCACATGGGATGACCCCTCTAAAACGTTGACTGTCATGGCGGCTACCGGTGACCGGCGCTATTCAATTCAATGAAATTCCATGTCATTTTTAAATCAAAATATTTATGAATTTGTGGACATACTGTATATTGAAATATTGATGTTAAAAGGATAAAGGTCTACCGAATATCTGTCTATCTGTATCTTTAAAGTTTCTGCTTTATAAAGATGTGAATTTAATAGAAAAAGTTACACTTCAGTACAAATGATAAAACTTGCGAAAAACCGGTGGAATTCAACGTGTTAAACTAAAACGACAAACATTATATCTACTAAAATTTAGATACACTTAATATCCACGGTAGAAAAAGAGAAATGAAGAGGTCGAAAAGATGATTAATTAACTAATTTAGGTTTTATAAGAAGGAAGTGGAATATTTACTTCACGGCTACCATATAAATTGTAATAATTTTTAGAAAAAATTTGGCACCGATTTTTTGACCGGCTTGGTAGATTTAGTGTTAAGAATAATAATTCTGGATGACAATTCAGAGTTATAACAATAGCGATTACACTTGTTGGATAAAAATATCATGTAATACATGCTTTGATTTCGTCTCGATGTCTTCTACAATATGATAAAAAATAGATGTGTTCCTATTCACAAAACTCAAGGGGACCCCGATTTCGCCATGAAAATAAACTGTTTTCAAATTTTTTTGCAGATACCTATTGTGCAGTCTACACCTTGCAATTTTTGTTTTAACACTAGATTTACGGAGCCAATTTGGCTCATTCAAAATTTGATACTACTATATGTATATAATATATTGGCTGGTTAATTTTTTCATAATAAATCTTTCATTTAAATTGATTCGGAATTATTTCCTTTGCACAAAACTTCAAATTTCTTGTATTAGTCAAATTGGCTCACTTTAGAAAATAGATATAATCAACATCCGTAAATCTAGTGTTAAACTTCTTTTTGTTAGATGATTGCAACAGGGTGGAAAATCGTGCGTCGCATTAGAGATAACATTTTGTGAGTGATTGACTTTCTTTTTTAAAAATACGTCGCGATTTATCTACCAAAATATTGATGTATAAAGCATTCAAATTTATGTCTTGTCTACTGATAAGTACCAATGGTGGAGAAAATTTGTAATCGGTCAAAAATTGCTCCGACTTGTTGACCAACCCTCCTGTAGGAGACCGTGGAGGATACACAGGAGAAATCGTTTAAACAAAGTAGATGCACCCATCCTATTTACATTTGATGAAAAACAATTGTCACTTTCTAAATAAATAACTGTTTTTCAAAGAATGTTTTAGTAGCAATAGGTTATATATTCATTGCACTTAACTTTAAAGGATTCGTGATAAATTTACATAACTTTAAAGAGACCGTGATATTTATAAGAAGTCGTAAAGAAGTTTGAGAACCACTGATCTACAAATACACCTTTGGGTTATGTCGCATAAAATCACGACGCAACTTCATCATTTACATATTTTGCGAAATGGAAACGTTGAAGAGAGATATGAGAAACGTGTGAAATATCTTCCTCTTCGTTCAGAATTTCACGTTTGAAACACGATCGACTGAATTGAACGCTGGCATTTATACATGTTGACAGAGAGAATGAGAGTCGGTTGTTCCAACTCTCTGTTTTTTCACGTAAGATGACTTTTCTCATTGCAAAGTTTACATAGGAGTTTTGTTATCCCATGAGTGCACCTTCTCATAAAGTATTCTTTACATAATTATATTTTGAGTTCATATAAGCAAATGTCAGAGATATTTTATTCGTCGGTGCAGCCGTTAAAACTCTTTGCTTCTAGAGGCCGCCACTTGGCTCGTTAAATCCGATGAATTTCTTTATTCTCTGTACTTGGAGCGTGGTATGACAGACCGTCAAACAAAAGTATTTTTCTTGACGTTCAACGGGTGTTTGTCTACGAGAAAAGTGCACGTCGCTTTTCCCGGGGCATGGCAGTCTTAACGATCAGCGTGAAAGTTCGTTGTTGAGATAATGCCTAGTGAACAGTGAAGAACTTATGACCTTTGTAGGCGCGGTTCGCTACTCGAATAGACTCTTCCTCAACTGCAATTTACGGTAATTCGGATACGACATTCTTTCAGCTCAAAATACTGTACGACTGATATGAAATGGATGTAACATTTAGTGAGAAATAGTAAATAGTTAGGGAGCCTTCGAAAAAGATTGTCTATGGAATTTAGAATCAAATACTCTCTCTCAACTGCAAATTACGATAATTCGGATACGACATTCCTTCAGCTCAAAATACTGTACTTCTGATATCAACTGGATGTAACATTTAGCGAGAAATAGTAAATAGTTAGAGAGCCTTCGAGAACGATTAACTTTGGAATTTAGAATGAAAGACTCTCTCTCAACGATGAATTACGATAATTCAAGTACGACATTATTTCGGTTCAAAATACTGTCTAGCTGATATCAAAAGAGTGGAACATTTGATGAGAAATAGTAAATAGATAGTAAGCCTTCGAAAAAGATTAACTTCGGAGTTTAGAATGAAAGACTTTCTCTCGACTCCGACTTATGATAATCCGAGTACGACATTCGTTCAGTTCAAAATATTTTTCGTATTTTTGGTATCAAATGGGTGGTCATTAAATTTTAATAAGGAATAGTAAATTGATAGAATGCTTCGTAAAAGATTAACCTTGTGGTTCAGTATAAAAGATTCCTTCTTTAATAGGACTTATGATAATCCGTGTAAGACATACTTTTAATTCGAAGTATGTGCTGTACTTCCGACACCAAATGGGGTCATTTAACCATAAACAACAAATAGATAAAACGATATTGAAAAACATTAATTCTGAAGTTTAAAATCGAAGTAAAAAATTAAAGTTACAAATCTTTCAACGCGTTTTACTTCTTCGTGCATTCGACTTGTAATTACTAGAACAGAACACAACGTCATAAATCCTGCTTATGTTAAATTCGATGTTTTACTGAGCAGACTTTATAATCACGGATTTTATTGTCCAATGTAAGATAGTAATTTACAAGTCACGACGTCGTGTAGCCTGTTTTAACAGATACAATTCTTCTGTTCTTGGTGTCATTATGTCGTGAATAATAACCTGTGTGAATTTCATTTGCATGTAATTAATCGACGTTACCGCGAAAGATAATAAATTTGAGATTGTATCGATAATGAATTGTCACAGATGAAATTAACGTAATAAAAATCGTGAAAGATTCAAAACGAACATTAAATTCTACTGTTTAGGGAATTCTTGCATGAAAATTCCTGCTTGTTCTGAGAGACGATTCAGCGATTAATTTCACCGCGTAAGATGAAAGTTCGCGACTCGAGGCAAACTTGTAGAAACGTGCGAACCTCGCCTTCGCTAATCGCGAATGCGATCTGATTAAATCTTCACGCGCGCATGCCTTTTAATGCAAACAAAAATAATCATGAATGTACTTAATTAATTATAAATTTGTATACTGTCTCGTTGTAGTCTTTTATTGTATGATTAATGCAAGTCGATTGATTTGTTTTTAGAAAGATGTTTCCTACATTTTTATTGCAAAGTAGAGAATTCGTAATAGATTATACAGGGTGATTCAAAAGTCTGGGTTAAATCTGGATAAGGTCCGTAAAAAAGAGGCTAACTTTTTTATCTATTCAAAATTCATATTTATTCTTTTACAAGCGATAAATATATATCTTGGAAATTATTTTTCAATTAATTTGCAGACTATGTCTTTCAATTGGCTAGGAACATGTTCTTGACAGTGACGCCCCGAGTCGAAAATTTCAGCCCAAAATCCTCCTAAATTACCAAATAACGTAGGATATTTAGGCTGAATATGGAAAAGTATGATACATATAAAAGAATGCAAATTTTAGTTCCACAATCGCCCTAAACTTGTTCATTTTTGCCAACTTTGCCTAGTTTAGGATCAATTTAGGCTTCATACAGCCCAAAATAATCCTCAGCATTCTTATTTAGAAAATTAATCTAAGCCCAATATTAAGCCATACATTCTATAATGAGGAGTTTTAGAATTGGATTGGAATTGGAGTGGAATGATCTAGGTTCAAAAAAATTATCAATATCCTAAAAATTAATTTGATTTTAGGAGATTTAGAATTTATTTGGAATAAAATGATAATTTAATTCCTACTTGCTCCTGAAAGCCCTATTTTTAGAATATGAGTCGACAGACTTGGAACTTCTGAAATACTTTTAGGGGATGTCAGATGAAATTGGAATAAAAATTTTACCTGATCAGTCCGTATAACTCCTAAAAATCATATTTGCAAGACGTTGAGGCGCGTAGACACACTAGTTGAGGATTTTGAGGTTCAAAATGGTATATATAATTAAGCGGCAAATGAGAAATCAAAAGAATCTAGAATTTGAAGTTTCTTTTTAGGCTGGACTTTTTTACTCGGGACACTATTACAGATGTTATTTATAATTATTCAAATTAGACACTAGTAACATTTGTGGGCTAACAGAAGTGAATTTAACACTATAACTACCAAGTAAGTCAAAATGACTGGTACCCAATTTTTTTCAAAAGTTCTTTAAATAATATAGGAAACTTATAGTGCAGATATTTTACGTTGATGTTATAAAACACAGATTATCGAATCGGTTATCTTTCTCACCTCTTGATTTCGATTTTTCCAACGTACTTATTTAATATATTGAAATATAATTGATTTAACGACGGTAGTTCTAGTGTCATTGAATAAACCTCTTTATCTTAAATTACTAATTACTGAAAGTTATAGAGTTTCAATCATGTCTTAGGACTTAAAGATTTGCACTGGAACATAATTATTTTAGAACTGATAGCTGTATTCTCAATGCCACTATAGATCATCCATCTTAACTTCTCATATAAAACAACTATTAAAGCAGTTTAAATATAAAAATTTCGATCTACACCGATTAGTTCTTTGTAAACATCTCAAACAGATCGACACGATTATTCTTGTAAATTATTCAAGTATCAACGCTTGCCCTGTGATTTCTTTTGTAGGTGCATAACCATAACTATGGATTAAATTGCTAATTATAAATTTCACCATAATTTCCCCTATATTATGTACATTATAGTAAAATTGACAGCATACGAATTATTTTATCGTACTATGTTTCACCTATTTCTCCAAATTAGTACTTTTTAAAAAATCTCAAGTTGTTCCATTTCATTTTGCTCAACTACGAGTGCCACTCGTGATAAGGCAAGGGGTTAATGCTAGATCTACCAAACCAGTTATAATCACTGGTATACACATTTTTCCAAAAATTCTCCAAGCTTATACACGAGTCATAAATATTTTACGTTCATTTGAAAAAAAACATAAATCGCCGAAATGATCATCTTTTTCGCCTTTTGATTCCTCCGTTCTCAGAGTTCTTATTTAATATATTGAAATATGATAGATTTAACGACGGTAGTTCCACTGTTAATCTCCAAACAACATAAATAATGCCCAATGCAAGTTTCTTTCAATTTTACATGACGTGATTTCGAGTAGGCCAAAATATCTCGAATTTTTTCCATAGTCTGCGTATGTAACGAGTGATCGTTAAAAGAGATTAAAAATGGGGGAAAGGTTATCACACTTTCTTCTTCTATGGGCAACATCCGTGACTTAAAAATTACACGATAAAAATGATGCTCTCTATCTGCAAATAGAGCCGGGGAACATTCGAAGCATTCAGTTTCTCCGCGCGAATAGAAAAGCAGACACGCAAGAATGGTCTGCGTGCTTTCTGCAATATCGTACGTTCTCGTGCGCAATTAATTTACCTCTTGCTAATTAATACATGGAGCAAAGAAAATGTAGATAGCTGTATGCACCTTCTTTTCCCTCCCTTGCCCGATTTATACGAAATACGTGTAATCAACGTTGCATTGCACTGAAATGTATTGTTAATTTTGCATTTAATTTCTTTTGCTATCGTACTCTTAAACGCAACTTTGCAATTTATGAATAATGAGCAGAATTTCAAGATTTTATGCGATTATTATGGCAATTTTATATGATTCAGTTTCTAGCATATAAAAAAATAATAATTTTCGCTTTTATACATATCTTTTTATACATCTCATTTCTACAATTTTCTTATATTCAAATAAAATATATATTAGGGAAAAATAACATATATCAAAGTTTTATAATATTTATCTCAATTATTCAAGCTGCTCCAAAAATTATTATATTATTTTAAAATACAGCAACTTTTTTGCTATTAACTTCTACAAATTTCGAAGAAAATGTTAACCATTTGGAGAACATAATCTGTAAAACTAATAAAAAATAATATCCAAGAAGTATAGCCATTGTCTGTAAAAGAATGAATGTAAATTTTTAACAGATTATTAACTGTATTGCTGTATTGCCGCAAATACATTTTACTGCATAACAAGAAATATAAAAAAGTCCTAGATAATTTTCTCATAAAATTCGTTATATAAATTACAGGTCTATTAACGTTTCATTGTATCATTGTAATAAAAAGTGTATTTATTGTCGGAAAAGATTAATCTCTTGCCGTAAAATAACGAGTGACACTCGTGATGGAATACATTGGAAAGGAAAATTTCAAATTTTTGTAAAACCTGTCAAATTCGAAATATCATTTTACAATTTATTTTACCAATTTAATTCTGAATTATTACGGTGCCAGTAAAAAAAATAGTACGAGAAGGAGTTAATGTGAATTTTTAATAGATCATTAATTGTATTATTGTATGACAAGAATAGATTTTCGCGTATTACAACAATTATAAATTCTTAGATGATATTCAGCATTACCGATAATTTTCTAATAAAAACAGATTCGTTATATAAATTACAGGCCTAATAACGTATCATTGTTCGGCCTCCTGCAATTTTCACATCCTCATGATTGTACGGTTTTAATTATTCCTACGCACATTCTCTTGTGGTTGCGTAAAATGCGTAAAATACGTTGTTACCTACGAAAGCCGTACGCGTTTACGATGTTTTCAAAAGGAGAAAATCGTTTGCCGGTCGATGTGAATCTTCGCCACAGGGTTTAGAAAAAGCGCTTAAATGCACGTGAAATGCAAACTATTTTTCATTCAATTGGAAAGACTCGGAAGAGGAATAACTAATTTATTTTGATTTGCTAACATTTCCTGCATGGATTATTAACACCTTAATTATTATTATTTGGTGAATGAACCTTAATACGTTGAAAACCGTTGTCTCAATATTTGCGTCATGAAATTTATTCCATTGAACCAATGTCTCACCATCTAAGTCGTGTGATAATGATAATTGGAAATTGCAAAATTTAAAAAAAAATTAAATTTTGATATGTAGATAGGTACTTCGTGATAATAATATTGATCTATCAAAATGTTTTATAACCGTGTAAAATAATATACATTGAGTAGTATTTTAAACCTAGGTGTACAAAAGCTTGTTGATTAAAACTATTATTTATTAGTTTCTTGGATATGTATTATTAATGGAAACAAAGTCTCATATCAAATTAATTGTGATTTATAATTAACCGTACCGTCATTCTATAAGGTATTTACGTTTACATACATTACTGCCATAAGTGTTTAGCACCTTGTCTCCATATTTTTTAGTACTAAAATTTTAATTAACCCTTTAAGCGCCGGCTTCATTTGCTTGTCTCTGAACATTAAGTAGCTAAAAAAATATTTGATACCTTATACATTTTCATAACAATTTTGTTCCCTGACCCAATGATGCTAGGACCTTCATAATTCTTCATATTACGTGAAAGTCTCCAAGGGCAATCATCTTTTGATCTGCAAGGTGTAGAAATATGCATATAAAGAAACAAAAAATCCCGCATTATCGCAGTGCCGGCGCTTAATGTGTTAAGCACTTTAATTTTACGATTTATGTAGTATATCTCCATAAATGTATGTATTTTTATATGATTTATGCCGTTATTGAGACTGCCTAAAGACTTATATAAGCGGAAGTTTAATTGGCAGATTAAAGATTCAAGATTAACCCATTCACTACCAACTACGACATATCTCGTGGTTGCACTATGAGTTCTATTTAATAAATTATGAATAAGGGTCAATCGTGTATAGTAATTTGAAACAAAAATGTTCTTCGTATCGTTACAAATAGCAAGATTGTATTTTTGTTTAGTTAAATTAATGTTCTATCATCTTCTGAAATTTTAACACGCAAGGTAATATTTCCTTAGTTTTCCTGGCAGTGAATGAGTTAACCCATTAAGGACAAAGCATTGAAATAAGAGAAATATTTTAAATGTGACTATTTATTTGTTATAAGATTACACAAAAGTAGATATAAATATATCGGTATATATTCGAAATAAATATAATACGAAAATCATTTATGGAGGTTTTATTATCATAATACAATTTTTCATGTAAGGAAATCTATATAAGTATACATTTTTTTTTGAGATCTTCCATAATGTTGCGTCAACGCTACCTTGAACCTTAATGGGTTAAATGTTTTTGAATGAGGCTTACTGAGCATTGGTTCCTAGTTATTGCCTTTTAAATTAAGGGTTTTGAATGTATTAAATTTTACTGAGGTATTTAACACTAGAACGACCAAGCAAGTAAAAATGACTTATTCACAATTTTTTCTAATAATTCCCTAATTTTTGTAGGAAAGTCCTAGACTAGAAATTCTAAGCTGATCTTATAAAACACAGATTTCCGAACCGATCATATTTTCCACCTCTTTATTCCCCTTTTTTCAAAGTACTTATTTAATATATTTAAATGTCATAGATATAACGGCGGTTATTCTAGTGTTAAATTGGAAAACGTGGTGGAGAGATTTAACATCGTTCAATAACAAGCTTACAAAATTAATGACTGAAACAATAAAGAGACCATTCTCGTAGGCAACCTTAGCAGTTTTATTGGCGATCGTGTCGGTAACCGTGACGAGGTCTCAGGAAACGGAGATCTCGGCCAAGGGTCCAGAAGTGGGTTCACCACCAGTGAAACTCGACAAAAATCTCCGTCGAGCTCTCTTGAAAGCCTTAGCCGACTTAGAAGCTGAATCCGCCGAGGAAAACAGAGACGTAGGCGAAGTGTCACCTCTAAGAAACGTGGAAGCCATCTTGGAGAACGTGTCAAAGAAGAATTTAAATAGCGACCTCAGTGTTCAAAAATCAACTTTCTCCTTCAAAGATTTCCCTGGCGACGAAGAAGTTCCGAGTGAAGATAAGCTTCAAAATTCAAGCTTCGTCGAAACAGTTCGCTATGTAACCCTCAAAACTCCTTCGATGAACATCGAAAAAGCTGGTCAAGAGGAAGCAAGAAGTTTCCATGTTCAGAATGTCGTCCTTCCGGAAGCCAATGCCGCGATGAAGTCCGAGGCGAAGCGTGAACAATCAGAAATGAAAAGTGCAACGTTTTCTGGCAAGTCTTATTCCGTGAATAAAGTAGAAAGTATCGCTTTCAATCCAACTATCCAGGCCTCGGAGAGTCTCGCAGGAAGTGCGAGTAGCGGTATTGCAACGGCAAATGCACTTGTTGCACCAAAAACAACTGTACCGAGTCCCACGCTTGCGAGTAAGAGTAACTTGACTGTCCATAATGACGGTAAAGAGAAGTCAGAAGAAGTTAAAATCTTCCAGGCTCCTTTAGTAGCTGCATTTACCGTTCAGCAAGATGAACTTGGTGTACCAAAGAGTGTTGTACCTATTTATAAGTCGTCTGGAGATGGACAAGCTTTGACGCTTCAAGAACAATTGGAATTTAAGCAACAATTATTGGAGAAACAGTTGGCTGATCTCCAACTACAACAGATTCAACAAACGCAATTTTTAATTCGACAACGACAGGCGTACGAACAGCAGGCTAGGCAAAAACAACAGCAGTACTATATTCAGGAACAAACTAGAATTAAGCAGCTGGAGGAACAAGCAAGATTGAAACAACTTGAGGAGCAGGCGAGATTGAAGAGGGTTGAAGAACAGAGGCTGAAACAACTGGAGGAACAACGTTTTAAACAACTGGAGGATCAGAGAATCTATCGATTCCAACAACAACATAATATACCTCAGAAACAACACTTCTTCGAACAGAGCAATAATATTATTCCATTACAACCACCTGTTGATTCGAATGTTCATCTTCAACCCAGTGTCACTTTGGAAGTACCAAACATTGCGGCTCCTCCACCATTCCAAGTGAACTTCCAGGAACAGTTACATTTACAACAATTGCGGCAACAACAGCAGCAGCAACAGCAACAGCAACAGCAACAGCAACATCAACAGCAGCAACAGCAACATCAACAGCAGCAACAGCAACAGCAGCAATCACAACAACAACAGCAGAGGCTACAACAAAGCTTTGGATCTTTCTCGACAGATTTTCAACCACCGCTACCATCAACGACGAGATTCAATCGACAAGAGGCATTTAATTCCGTTGGTAATTTTGGATTTAACGGAGAAAACAAACCTACCCCTACCAGAAACAATTTTGGCTTTAACGTAGGACCAAGGCCAAATTTGAATTTGTACAATCCTTACACTCACAATCAGTTCAGGCCAACGAAACCTCCGACACCTGCTAAACAGATTCAACATCTATTGTATCAGTCCGGTGTCGCCCATAATTTGGGTAATGTGCAAGGTCCTGGAAATCCGGAAGATATCAATATCGTTTCCAAAGTATTAGCTTTGAACGTTGGTGCCTTGTCGAATAAAAATGTACAATACGCGACGAATAATCGAGGCCTGCTCGCTAAGTCGTCGGAGTGAAGAGAATGAAAAAAAAATGGCGACGGAAGAGTTCGACGAGTCATATAAATCGCTGCAGGACGATATTAGTAAGGTGAAATCGAGCTCTCACTTTTTCCTTCTCCACTTCTTTATTCATCTTCCTCGCCTCCGTCTCGATGCGTTCTTCGAGCGGACATCCTTGTAGAAACGACCTACAACCTTGACGCGAGATGCTCGGCGTTTCAGTGACCCGTATTTATGTTTCACTCTCGGCATTTCCGGAATAGATTATCGGAGATTTCGAATTCGAGTCTATGAGAACGTAATCGATATAATAACTCGTGAAAGAAAACGATACGGTACATTTGACGAATATCAAGGTTACAAAGTATGGTAATCTTGGGTGATCGCAAGTGAAATCGATTTGAAATTCCCGCATAAATTTCCGCGCGAATTTTCGAATAGCTGAGAGAGCGCGTGGGATTTAATACGAATACGACACATCGTGCAAGTCGTGAAAAACAAACTTTTCCACGCATTCTTCGTAATGAGGAAGTTCTTTAACGAGTACAATGATATTAATTACGATTGGGAGCATTTTCAACAAGTACTTGCCGTTTGTATTTGCCCGAGTAATTACGTAAGCTTGAATCGCATTGCAACACACGGATTCTGTACATAATCGCACGATCCTGGCACCGCTTCCTATCCTTCTCGCTTTCTTCCCTCATTTTCCGTATCATCTGCGGTACATGTTGTAAGTTTCATTGGTACTTATTGTTAGAAAACACGCTCAAACGTCGAGGCAGACACCGTGAAGTTATTTTATGGCCTCTGGAGTCTCTCATCCGAAGGATAAAAAAGAAATGGGTGTTACTTTACGCTCTTCCTCTTCTTCAATTTATTTGCTACAAATTTTACAGTTACTTTAACATTTTACATTTTAATTGATGTTTCTCAATCAATCTACAGCTGAACAATATCTCCGGAAATTCTCAGCGTCAGGTGTTTCCAATTTTTTTATAATAATATCAATGAGAGATGAATTCATCAAAGACACTTATAAACTCATTATATTCTAGATTTAATTTAAAGAAAGTATGTCGAGTACAGGGCCACAATCGTAAGAATTCATTACATTTATACATTCCACTCCTTATAATTATTTTTTTATACCACAGTGAAACCACTAATTCACATCCAAAGAAAGTATCACGTAGCATCATTTCATCCAAAATCCTCGGACTTTAAACCAACCCAATGCAAATTATGAGATTCCATGAAAAGACAAAATGTTTCAACGAATTTCACGGTGTCCGTATAAGGTACTAATAACCATTAGAATTATAAGACTATAGTATGAAAACTGTCCTTGATCCGTATCAATTCTCCAAGCCAAAGTTGGACGGAAACAAAATCGTGAGTATTTTTGTCACATTAATACAAATACTTGAAAAGTGTCTCCGATAAGAATCGTTATGACGCCAGCATCCACATAGCAAATCTAAACACACCGGCCAGTCCTGTCTCGTTGGCTATTAATTATTTATCTAGATTTATGTTTAGCACGAGTTTAGGACAGACCTGTATGGGAAATTAAACTCTCCCAGGATCAGAGGTCGTCTCAAAGTCGTGCATCCAGCCGCGCTTCGGAATTGAAAATACTTCTTTGACTGTAAATAAACTTTCGCCGGGACGATGCCTCCACAATGCCGGCGAGGAAGACCCGAAGAGACGCCTCTTGCGCATCTGTACGTGTGTGTCCTCAATTTCACAAACGTTTGGCATAGATTCGTGATTTCTCCCGGCGGGCGAATCGACGAATCTTCGCCGAAGGGTCGTCCTGAGACATCGGTAAACGGGAAGTTTGATCAAGCGTTAACTTGCAAACGAATTTACAAATAATTTGCAGTAGGAATCGTCCTTGATCAATAGAGAAACTTTCGATTCTTTGATGGAATGTTTGCAAAAATGTTTAACAGGTTGAACAGCACCAGTATTTGGCTAGTTCATTGTTTCTACTGAAATGAATTTTTTTTTAAATCATATCTTTATAGAGGAGAAACTTTAAAGACGTAAATAGTTATATATTCAGGAGGACTATATTTTTTAACACTAGATCTACGGTAACCAAATTGATGTGTTTCTACTTTTTTGAAAGATTTCTCAAAATAAAGAATCAGTACAGTAGATATTTCACGCGTATCTTATAACTAGACTGCGGATGTTTATGCAAATTTCGAGCTTCGCAAATGCAGGTGAGACAGGAAAACCTATCTAGGAATTTATTGCACTCAATAAATATTACAACAAATACCATACTTTGGATATTTTAGATATATTTTTATATTATGTTCTTTTTGTATATTTTAGCCGTATTTAATTTGTCATAAATGCATAAAAATCCGCAGTATACTTATAACACATAAATTACTTTTGCCGCTTGATCCAACTATTTTCAGAGTAGTTATGTTACAGATTTAAATATACTAAATTTAGTGACCGTAAAGCTAGTGTTATCGCTAATATTAAAACATTGAAGGTGTTAAAAAACTTGGAAATATTACAATTTAAAAATAATTTGAAATTAGATGGAATTCAATAGTGTAGGCCACTGGTTACTCCCAGGACAGTCCACGTATCAAAATAGTTGATAACATGCTTATCACGATCTATTTTATAATCCATTTAAAGGAAATTATGCTTGTATAAGTAGGTTTATGCTGAACTGGCTTAATACCTGATGGATAAAAATTTGATTCTTCTGAAATATTCAAAATCTTTTTATTAGATTAACATCGAATTTTGTATTGTTAAGGATGCTAAAGTGGAGTAGTGACAATATAAAATTGAAATTCCCACATGATTAATTGTTGGTCTGATAGCTTAAAACCGCAAAGAATTCTCATAAACCTTAATTATCCATTTGTATTTTAGCAGTCTTTGCAAAAATTTTGTCGAAATTGCAAAGCAGCGCGAACGTGCATCTTTCGTTTCGCATTGATAATAAGAGCAACAACAAAGAAAACAAAATAAAAATAAAGATCAGAATATTATTATTAAATTACTGTTGTAACGAGAATAGATTATTAAACTATCTCTGTTGTTCATACGAAAGGTATTATGAGCTATTTAGGTGCTATGGTGGCTTAGTCTCCCAATCTGTGGGCTCAAATTCAAATCTCCCATTGTCTCTAGAAAATTAAACATTTCTCCCATTTGATTGTACACCGTAGCCAGGATAGTTCAGAACCAACCTAAAGTTATGGGTCCTTAGTGAAATAGCCATAGCAGTGGACATGAAAAAAAACAGACGGTATTATTGTCTGTATAGGTCGATCAGCTTGGCACTTTTAAATTCTGAGCAGAGAAAATACGATCACGCTGCTGGGTACTCACATACTCAAATCCTCTATCGCATTGAATGATTAATTAGGAACTAAATAACACAATCATAAAATATATCGAAAAAAATATTTGTGGTTGACGCAAATTTGTTTATACAATTTAAAATACCAATTAAAAAATCAACACGATCGAAGTACTACGAATCCATGCGTTAAAATACCAGAGTAATATAATTTCTTGTAATTTTCAAAAACTAAATTTCATGCAACAGAGGATTATTAAGATAATCGAAGTCGCAAAACTAAATTGCGAGCTATAGTAATAAAAAGGGTTATTATTAGTAATAAATATATCAAGTGATTAGAGATATTAGTGAAATTTATTCAGCCATTAGCATAACACAGCAGAATATATGGTAAACGTTTAAAGTCATTTTACAAGGCGTTATTTCATCAAGCCCTTTTATTAGCCCTCTGAACGGCTCTAATGTTAGCCCATCTATGCAAATTTAAGTAACGTTTTCTCAAATGACATCTCGTTGATCTGAAATGGAATATGAAGTGTGCGTGGGACGAGTTCACAGCAAAAGCAATTCTGTAAGCGAAAGTTGTCACACATAAGCGATACGGTGTATAAGCGCAAATGGTACTTACGGACGCTTGGCGGCTGATGGTCATAGAAATTGATGCCGTCAATTTCACAAATACATAAATACATGCATACATACATACATACAAATCTTCTTTTAAGACTTACGAATTAATATAACATTAGGATATATGAATATATGCATAAGTAGTGTTAGATGTAATCGACAAGTTTTGCTTGTAATTTATCTGACGCTGAACTGTACCAGTTTTTGTAAAAATGTTAATAAACTAATTCGTTTCGAAAAAAGGATTCCCATACTTACGACCATATATGTTGTCTTGAATTGATTGAAGTTTTCTAGTAAATTTTAACCAAATCAAGTAATATTATAATTTTAATTATTATTTATAAGGATATAAATAGGGATTATCATCTTTTAACTGTTTGCATTAAAATTGTAAGTACCACTTATTCTGTAAGAGACAGAATAAAATAACTTGAAATTGTGTAAAAATGGTTTTCTGAAAAATTTAATCAATTGTATATTTTTATTTCGACAAGTTGGTACTCAATTGAACCGTTTATTTTGAAAGTGGTATAAGTTACTTTCTTTGTAAATTGAGATGTTTGTTATAATTTTCAAGAAAATTTATATATATACGTATTTGCTATCTTGGATGTTCATGTTTTCTCAGCATAAATGATTCCACATAACCATTGCAAAATCACCATTTTTCAGTACGGTAAAGTCACTTATGTCATCTTCCAAATAAACATGTTTGTTATACCGTTAACTAGCAAAATTTCTTTCCAACAAAGTTTAACTTATTTTCGTCATATCGATTGCAAACTTTATCAAGAGAAAGAGATACCGTGAAAATGTAATTGATATTATAAATAACGCGATTCTTTTTAAATTGCCATTTTTTATGCTACTTTCGAAATAAACAGCTTCATTATAATACAGCTTCAACTGGAAATGTAAAAAAAGGGATTAATTATAAAAAATTATGCAAGCCATTATTACTTACAACTACTTTTATTTCAATCTGAGGAATATTATGCAAATAATTAAGTACTGTTATATCATAAATTTAAATAGTACAAGTTCAAAATGTATCAATCTTCATTCAGGCAACGTGGAATATTCTGCTAGAAAAGCAGTACAAAATAACGAATTTTTAAAAAATTAATAAATTAACATCTTTGCTATGTAAAAATATATGGACTGTAGAAATATCTATTGCGCTCAATTTCGATTAAAACGTTATTTTGAAGAACCGATTTTCTGTGTAATTCAGAGAGAGACAGTAGGTTTATAAAGTTGTTGGGTTCGTGATAACAAAGTAAAGTTCCACAGAGTTCTATCTTATTGTTAGTTTAATCCAAAGCTAATCGTAAGACAGACGTTTACATTGGACTTTTTCAAAGAGTTCAACACAGTTAAACTTAATAATGTGACAACCACGTGAATCGCATGTAGTTACGCCATCTACTTCAGTTCTCATCAGTTCTCATCAAAACAATAATGACGGACGAGAAGATAGGTTCGTTGCAAGAGGAAGCTTTGAGGAGAAAAGAACGGTTACAAGCATTAAAAAGGAAAAGCGAAGACTCTAAAGAAAATAAGAATGAAACTGCTAATAAATTACCGAAGTGAGCATTGGAATTCAAACTAAGTATATAAGAACATAACCTCAACGAACAATAGAATGTTGCGATTGTTTACCTGCTTCATTTTAACAGGCCAAAATTCCGAAGTTACAAGCCTCAGGATGACAGTTTAAAAGACAAGATAGTCGATGAAGCCAAACCAGGAAACGTAGAAGCAGAGATACAGGATCAACTTAGTGCCGCAAATACTAAAGTTGTCATCGAAGAACTCGTACGTAATTACTTTCTTTGTCGAAAAAGCAGTGATCTTGGGAGTACGATTCATGTACGTTTTTAGGATATTAGTAATTTAGCTCCTCGAAAACCTGACTGGGACTTAAAGAGAGACGTCTCCAAAAAGTTGGAGAAGCTTGAAAGGAGAACACAGAAAGCAATAGCAGAACTTATTAGGGAACGTCTTAAAGAAGGGCAGCAGGATTTGGCTGCCGTGGTGAACGTTGCCACTAAGGAACAAATAAAATCACCCAGCTGAGATTTAAGATGTTAATGAATTTTGTGCTTTAAGATACAATGCTTCTTGTATATACTTAAAATTTATGAATCTTCATATTTCATTAAAATATTATTTAATGCTACTTCCACCGAGACATCACCCCTTTGACTGCATGCAGTGCTTATAGGCAACTAGTTAGAACCACTCTCTATGAACGAACAGCAACTATCTGCGCCCAACAAGAATTGCTCTTTATGAGCAAACGTCTATGGGCGTCATAAATTCGTTTTAAACAATACTTAATACGTTCTTTTTTTTCTACTGTTGTAAGAAATGGTTTTAGAGTCTTTTTTCCACCTAGGTAGTTCGTTCGGATCTGGTCGCACAATGTCACGATTAATTGTTTTGTTCGTAGACACTCCTCAGTCTAACGGTTAATAAAAATTAATTTATGTACATAGGATAATTACTTTGATATTGTATTGACATACTATCCGCGAACTTTATAGCGGTAGGAATACTTAAATAAGAAAATAAATAATATACACATTTTTTAACATAATTTATATTTTATTACATAAAATATTTGCTACTTACTTATTTGGTCTTAATTACATTATTATGTATACACAGACTTAGAACATTCATATACTAAAACAATACAACATGTAGAAATAAATATGTTGAAAAATATAAATATTACAGCCACACAGTGCATTGGATATAAATCTGATATTGATTTACTTGAATCTATTCAAAAGCTATTGAGTTTATCATCTCCCCATCTTGCAAACTCATCTAGAATAATTGACTAGAATATTCTGAGCCTTACTGGTACGGTAAAAGGAACATTGTTCCAAAAAGTGCTGCTAGTGCTGTAATAAAAATGAAAATATAATTCCTTACGGGTAAACATAAATTTCGGAGGGAAATTTTTAATGTTTAGATTGCTTAAAACATTAACACGTTGAATGCCAAGCGTATTGCGCCCGTTTCATTGTTTCTCTTGAATACTTTTTCTATTAAAATCGTGTCTCTAGGTAGTAAAAATGTCAAAGGTAAAAGTAGTTATATATTAAACAATACTTTATTTTTTCGATAGCAACATTTAGCTATTGAACATAGTAACGAATTCGTGAATATTGTCGTTTGAAACTCGTAAGTTTCATTGAATTGAATAGCATTCATCATGTTAGCTACACTACAAAACGCAAGAGAAAAAATTATTCTAATAACATAGACTGTTTCTTTTTATATTATGTGCTATATTATATAAGCAACTCTCAAATAGCAAGGAACTTTAATTAAGTCGCGAATAGCACGGTTAATAATTACGACAATCCTCGAATATAACGTGATTAGAGTTACATGAAGTAGCAAATAATACTGTTAAAAATGAGCTTGAACGCACAGTACTTATGTACTGAATATGCATTGAATGAATTTTTTGCTATTTTTGTAAAACTGAAATTTTACAATTAAAAGTACATAAAAAAATCGTTTCTATTTTTCACTGGTTTCTGAATTAATCGTTGGAACCAAATGTACTTTGTATGGATCTCGAGTTTTGAATCGCACGGAGTAAATTAACCGTGTTATTCGGAGCATGTCTATATATATATATATAACAAAAGCTTCAAAATATTAATTAAGAGTAAAAAAGGAACATTCATTTTACGAAAATAATTAAATTATATAGTGAAGGTTTAAGAATACTAACGCGAAAAGAAGGATGCTCTTATACGCTCTTGCCCAGATTTTTCATCATTGTTAGCGTCTGTTTCAATACTTCCTGCGATTGAGTTTTCTGAAATAGGATTATTACGATAAACCACTCTACCATCTAATGGTTGCACTGGGCGGAAATTGTGCGTTAAATTCTGTCCATCCGTGGAATGAATGCTGCGAAAAGCAGCTACCTGAAAATACACAATACAGATATACGTGACGTTACACCGATAAATGAAGTCCGAAGTGAATATGTAAGCCGACAGTGAATATGTAAATATCGTAGTCCGATTCGTTGTAGTTATAAAACCAAATGCAATGCAGATAGAAAATAAATTGAAACAAATCACCGTCTACTCTTTTTTTTATGTACAAGGAACGAAAGAATCGGGTATACAATTGTACATCAATCTTCGAGTTACCTGATCGTGAGATAATGTTAATGGTTCTATGAAATCGATCCACGTAACGATCTCGAGGCAAGGTGGAGTAGTCAATGAACCTCTGTAGGTGTAGTAATGTTCCATTGAATTAAGATTCGGCATAATTAATTTGTTCAATATCATAGGATCCGATATTATGCTTATGGCCCCGACTTCTGTTATACTGGGTAAAACTGCTACAATTGGTTCGAACGTTGGATTCGCGTCGTCTACTGCCTGTAAAGTTTCATACACACATGAATTTTAATAATGTGCGCCTGTCACAGCGTACTAACTCATTTTTTTTCTATTCTTACTTCGAATAAATATCCTAGTACGGTAAGTCCATCCGGATGATTCATTGCCTCTGCAGACGAGCCGTATGACTTTTTATAAAATACTACATGAAGTTCCATGGAAAACGAATGATTGTTAATTAAATCCTCTGATCCTATTCGATCGTTGTCGCCCCAGTGGAAATGTAATTGTTGGAAGACGTATGTGTCATTGTTTGGTCCACCGGATATCGTTGCTGCTTCTGTTTCGTTAGCTTGCAGCATCACTGTTTTAATTGGATTTATGTTATTTTGACAGTAGATGTGTCAAGGTAGTTGAAATAACTTATTTTAATTTTTTTGTAATACTAGAGTTACCAAGCAAGCCAAGACTCGTTCTCAATTTTTCCAAAAGTTCTCCGAATTTACAGAACAGTCATAGAGCAAATATTCTACGTTGATCTCATTAAATACAGATCTCCGAATCGATTCTTTTCCGCCTCTTAATTTCTCTTTTTCCAAAGAACATATTTAATATACTGAAATATTAGGGGTACCGAAAAGTAAGCAAAATTTCTTTTTTCCTGGCGAAAAACATTTATTTATTAAAGAAGAATCTTTTTAAAAGATTCCCTTTTTAAAAAAGTCCTTAGAGTTTTTGTTGAAAAACGTTTCCAATTACGTTTTCACTTTTCCAATTTTGATTACTTTTCGGTACCCCTAATATAATGGATTTAACGCCGATAGTTCTAGTGTTAACACGAAAATGTACTACTTAAATACACTTAATGAGTATTAGTGAAAAATAGTAATCAAGAGGAGAGAAAGACGATTAATTAACTAATTCAATTTTTATAAGAAAGAAGTGGAATATTTACTTAACGGCTACCCTGTGAATTCAGATTTATAATTTCTTGCTACCTATGTTAATATTTGCTGAAATATCTATTTAATGTCTTTAAATATACTGAATTAACCCTTTATCTCAGGAAAAATCTGATTATAGCTTACTGACGGATGTATGAACGGTTAAAGTTGAAAAATTAAAACGTAACCGTCGAAATACGATTACAGAAATCACACCTTGACTTTGACATTCTGATAAAAATTTAATTTTAATTTTTAATATTAATCAGTTAATAGGTTAATAGTAAATAGTAAATAGTTTTAGCCTACACGTAAGCGGAGCTATATTACAATTTTTTGCAGCACTCCGAATTTGGAGCGATTATAACATTATGCTGAAATTCATCCAAGCTTTCCACATCCCATGTCATGATTTTGTCGTGAAATAATAATTCCGTTGATGTAGAGTCTAATATGTATAGACTACTAATATACCTATAGACAAAGCCTTAACTTTAGACGTAATAAGAGCCTAACATACAGACATAAGAAGCATTGTTGAGACCATTCCTTTCATTATTTAGAGCGTTTTAAATTTTAATCGCTTATAGCGATTTGACAATCATTTAGTTTAATTTAAAATATTTGATCTATTGGTACGATCTCTTTAAAACTTCATGGAGAATAAAAACTTCGTTCGTGTGTGAGTGATTTCGATTATTTGCATGTACTTATGTAATTATTCTATTGATTGTCATATCATTATCACATATTAGCTAGTAATTATGGCACAACATTTATCGAATTGCTTATTTCTTGCTTAAACATTGTGTATGCAAATATTTTATATGAAATCACTGTGCTCTTTGCTAGAGCCATTAACACTATTTTCTTGCGACTTTGTTTAATTTTGTATTCTTAGATGCAATCGCAATGATAAATAGTGGTGTACTATTTTGTACAGTTCATCTTACAGTGTCACATATCAAAGTTAATGACAGTTCAAACTCAAATCCATAAATTGAATATTAGAGATTATTTCTATCTTTATCATAGCTTCAGTTATTTTCTACTCCAAATAAAATTCCTTTAAACGAACATTTTCTAAATGTGATTAAAATCAGACCGAACGGAGTCCTATTAATCTAATTATTAATCGTCCTAATCTGGGTTCCATTAACCCATTTCTACTGAAGTGAAACGGTTTCTATTAAAATCACATCTTTACAAAGCAAAAATTTTAAAGACACTGATAGATACATATTAAAAAAACCTTCATCTTCTTAACGCTAATATTTAAATATTCAATATGTTAGAAAATTCATAAATATTGCTACTTAAACGTAACAAAAAATTTCAGTTTATTTAATAGATTCGGTCACCGGTGACATCCATGGCAGTCAACGCGTTAAATCCAAGTATAACATTGTCTGTTGACTTAATGTTATATAAATAATTTAGGCTGTTCGTATATACCGGTATTCACTCACAATGCGAATGCATAAATGCGTTTCAATGACAGTAACCAGAAAAAGAGTGCGAATGTATGCTCTTCTAATACAAATGGGTAAAAAAGCTTCTCATTTCCTTTATAATCATGGACTCCTTTTTCTTCTTCTAAATATTTTCAATTTCAATTACAATCATTATCCCATCAAATCATAATTTTAAATACATCCCAAATTACAGCTACAATCTTTTCTGAAACTTTTTGAAAGCCAACGACAAAGACATTCAAACTTGAGCCTCCAATTTACATCTTCAACCGCGCCATCTGTCGTAAGCGTCCATAATTACACACTGGACCTAAAGTCCACGAGAATTATTTTAATCAACGCATTTTCTTAACTGCACCTTTTACAAGTCATCGCCAACGAAACTAGAATTCAATCGTTATTCATCAGATTACACAATATAGCAATTATCTCGAAGTAAACGTTAAGTTTTTTTCCGACTTTTTGTCGATTCCTCTCCCGTGACTGCTAGTCACGTTTTAAACGTGAACAAACGATCCGAAAGGTCAACGAGCCCGTTTCTTGTCATACCTTGACTGTTCAAGACTCACCTGTATGTCCATTGTTCGTAACAAAGGATGAATGAGGTTTTGTTAAGCCGTGAAATTCTAATGCGGGGAAAGTCGTGCTTTTAACATCATTCTCTTCGATATCGATGGGTGACTGATACTTTCCAATGCAAGTATGATAGTCCTCGCCCCAGTGTGATGGGCCTGTGTCAAGGATACGTAAACATTATTACTGTCAATTGATGCGTAGCACTTAGATGATTCACTGTCGTGTCAATTTTAACGAGAGAAATTGCTATTTAATATCCAACATAATACTTTTAAGATCACAAATAGAGTTAGGATACTCGAAGGGATCGAAAGCTATTGATACGATCACTTTGCGTTATGAAAGATAATACAATTTTCGTACTTTACGTATGACGTATCACTGTCGACACCTGTCTTTAAAATTATTTCATCGATCGTTAAATAAGAAACTATTATTAGCAGGAAATTATCGCGAGAAATTTATCGTCAATTGTCTTTGTTTGTCCAGCAGATTTAGAACTTACCGTGACTTCCGTCGTAGCTGAAATCGGCGGCGGAGAGATCTGAAATGAAAATTGAGAGTTTGAGAAAAATGTACATTTTGGTAGAATTAAGAGATGCTTAATTTTTTTTCACGTTTGAGAATTAAATAGAATAAGATTTTTTATGTGTAGTATATGATAGTCTTTGCATGAGGTTGTTATAATATAGAAATTTTTCCATTTGATTAGATCTTCGTTACGAGAGATCGCGTGCATTTGCGATTCAGCAGCAATTAAAGAGGATCGAATTATCTTTCTGCTATTAAATTACGAACGGTGAGTGACGTGAGAAACGTGTAACAAGGTAAAATGATTTCAGCGAATCGTCATCGCAAAAAGACGTTCGTTTATTAAGCATTATCATTGAATCGAACAAATCGATCATGTAAATAATTTAAAACAGGAAGTGCGTGAGAAAAATGTAATCAAGTGGTTGTATAATTGATACAAACTTTTCCATTTTGCAAATTTTCTCGAGTAAAGTTGATTACGAGTTTCACGTATGAATTTCTTTAGTTTGCTCGTAAATGGTCATTTATATACTTTACAAATTAAAAAAAAACAACGCCTAGGTAAGTGTGTTAGGGCATTAATTCTGATTTTATTAAAAATTATACGGTTGCGTTCAAAAATGTAATTGGCCATAAAATGCCCTCCATTTATAACAAAGAATTAACGAAGTACGATACGAGCTTTAATACCAAATAACTTTTGTTGAAATATTTTTGCAATAAGTTTAATATCACGTAGGATACTCGATTGTTTATTAGTTTTTTAATTATGATTTTATTAAAAATTATACGGTTGCGTTCAAAAAATGTAATTAGCCTTAAAATTCCCTCCATTTATAACAAAGAATTAAAGAAGTACGATATGGGCCTTGATACCAAATAACTTTTGTTGAAATATTTTTGCAATAAGTTTAATACCACGTGGGATACTCGATTGTTTATTAGTTTTTTAATTATGATTTTATTAAAAATTATACGGTTGCGTTCAAAAAATGTAATTAGCCTTAAAATTCCCTCCGTTTGTAACAAAGAATTAAAGAAGTACGATATGGGCTTTGACACCAAATAACTTATGTTGAATTATTTTTGCAGTAACTTTAAATCGTATATGATATTCAATTGTTTTCAGTTAAAGGAAGCTCACTTTATATAAGCGTGTATTTATATATTTGTTGAATATCAAATGAATTTTAGTCTGATCATAGAACTTAAATAATAAATCGTAAACTTGTTAAATGTATGCAACAAGGCCGAAATGTTTTAGATATCGTTTCTATTTCTATTTCATGGTGCACGCATTCATACATTTATCAAATCATAATACAATCTGATAAAACTTGAAACAAGTAATCGTTTCTCGACTTATGGAACAGAAAAGCGTAATATAAAATTTCCCTGGCATTTAACAATTAAATATTCACGTTACATCTCTAAAATTTCCGTTCTGATAATTTCTATCAGCATAATTTCTTATCTTACTTTCTATTTTTTACAAGGCAATACACGGATGTTTATTGCAATATTCTTATCCATAAAATTGTGTGCATGTGAATATTAGTGTTTTATACTTTCTCCAAATACCACAAAAATGAGTAGCTTTAGAAAAATAGATTATTTTTTTCGGAAGGTCTCCGCAGGTTTAGACACATTTAGAAACTCGAGATCCTAAGGCCAGGGTATACCTAATTTTGTTCTTGCGTGAAAGATACATTTTCGAAGAAAAAAAGCTGTGTAAAAAAAGATACCGAGCATAGGGGGAAATTGAAGATGGGTTCCAGACCTCGAAAACCAAGAAAAGTGTTACGATAAACAAATTGATTAAATCAACCGCATGCAACCATGTTAAAAACTTAATTTTGTCTCTGCACGAATATATGCACCTTTTATTTTTAAATTTATAAGAATATACGTAGGTAATAGTAATTAACATTTAGCGCTATGCACGTCGCTTGATCACAATCCTGCCAATTAATGTAGAGTGCAAGAGGTTCAAATGTAAAACGAAATATATTACAATCCGTAATTTGATCATTTGAGATTATTCTTGGCTTTGTCATAGTTGCCTTCTATTTCAAAAATAATTGTTTACATGAAAATATCCTAAAAGTAATTATAGCATGCACCCATTAAGAAACATCAGTTTTGCAGCTGTAGACACCTTTTTCTTTTTTTATGCGCATTGTATTTCAATTGTTATCATTATTTCTATAGTTGTTATTGAATCAGAAAATGAATAGTAGTAATTAATTTATTACTCAAATTAAATACATCGTTTAAAATAAAATTTTTTAAACATGCAGGGCAATCTTGAAAGAGCATTCACAGTATTTTTCTTAGATTAAACAAATAAACGAAGCTATTTTCACCGATAAACGAGGTGGACCTTTCCAAAAACAAAAATATTAATTGAATGATGTTGGGGGAAAAGTATTTTGTGGTAGAAAAACTAAATATTTTCTTGGCCCAATCAAAATCAAAAGGAATCCACTTAAAAACGATATTAGAAACAAAGGGCTATAGTGGGTAACGAAGTACAGACACAACTAATGTAAATTATAGGACAACTCATGAGAACCATATAATAAGTCTCGATCGAGAGTTCCTTTTGGGTAGTAAAAAAAAATGAGGTAAAGACTTCGACACACAACTAGTGGATCCGAGTTGAAATTCCTCGTTATGTCTGAGAAACTTTTCCAAAATTATTATATATATCGTAGCCTCTGTAATTCAAAAGCCGCCTAAAAAAGTGAGTCTCCAGCGAAATGGCAATAGCTCTTGAAACAAACAAAATACAAAAAAGGGTTCGGACTCACAATTAGTGGGCCCGTGCACAGATTCCCCAATATCTCTAAGAAATTTTTACCAAATCATTATTTAACACTAGAACTACCGATGATAAATCTATAATATTTAAATTCAATAAACAAGTACTGCATAATAATATGAATGAAAAGATAATAGAGATGATTAATTCAGCACTTTCTGTTTTATAAAATGGTCACTAAATATTTATTCGATGGATCCCCTATTAACACTAAACGTACCGGTATTTTACACCTACCTAATCTTACCATGGGGGGGTCATTTGACCCCTTACGAAATAAATGTTGATTTTTAGAAAAAAATACACAATTTATTAAAGAAAATAATTTGCAACATCATTTCTGATTTCTAATAAAACAATCAAACACAAATTTTTACTTCTATAAATATAATAATCAATAAATTACACAAGCCCAATTGAATGTAATGGAAACTGTCGTGTATTATCACTCCTTGTCGAACTTGATTTCTTGTAGACTCTGTTCTTTACTCTCTGACTCTCAATATATGACTGCATTTCTATTTCGTTTAGCTTTGGAGAACTAATTGAAGGGAGTGTTTCTTGTGAATCTCCGAAAACGGTCTTTTCGGTTTATGCGTTACGTCGCACAGTGGTTGATTTCGCCGAAATCCTGGCTAAAATCTCAAAAATTTTTTTTGCGGTTTTCAAAATCTAGCAATTATGTTTGATTTATAACATATCAGAGCATCCTTTTCCACTAATTAAAATTTTTATTGCACAACATTCTTAAAGATATGTAATCTCAAAGTTGGGACTTGAATAACGCGTCGTATGGACCCGCTCGGATCGTCCAACTCTTCCCACCGAAAAAACACATATAAATGAAGGTTCAAATATGTAAATGAAACCTTCACTTCAGAAGCGTATCTGAGTTTAGAACTAAGGTTCCAGTTGAAGAAAAGTTCCGAAAAATACGTAAACTTCGTATGGGGTCAAACGACCGTTCGTAGTACGTATGGTAGGAAGAAAATTTTTGACGGTAAAAAATGAGCTACGAGAAAAATGGAAAGCGAGAAATTGAATAATCAGATGATATAAGACTTTACAAAAAGTCAAATGAGCGAAAGAAATAACAATAAATGTATGATTTTAAAGTAAACTTTGAAAGGAGTCATTTCACCCCGCTTGGTACGTTTAGTATTAACTTTGAGAATATTTATAAACAATAAGGGACCAGTCATTTTGACCACCTTGTTAGTTCTAGTATTACTATATAGTAGCCTGTGTAGTTTACAACCCTCCTAAAATAATAAGTGCAAAGCGAAATGACAATACAAAGCTAAAGAAGTACAATGAAAGCCTTGGCAACACAATCACCCAACCCGACTTCAGCTTCGTCGCTACCACTGAGAAATATTTCCCCAATTTCTTTTAAATATATCATACTCTTTGTAATTCAAAATCCTCTTGAAACAGTCTGTCGTAAGCTGAACAATAACGCAACTTAAAATCGAAAAGGTACAAAAAAAACCGAATTCACGATCATTGGGCCCAAGGGCAAACCCTCCGTCACCTGTGTCAAATTTGTCCTATATTATTATTTAACATAATATAAGCCTGCTGGTTCAAAGCCTATTTAAAACAGTACATTCCATGTAAAAAAAAATCTATAGCAATAGAACGCGAAAAAAGATGCAACAAAATGCAAACGTTTTTTCGAGATAAGAACTGCACGAAGTTTGAAATCAGCGCTGAAATTAAAATCGATTGCTTCCGTAGAATTGTGAAGGTGCACGTTAAGATGCTTCTCGATTATCCAGTTAATGAGTCAGCCTGTAAATTTTCTCTGTCAGTACCTATCTAGCAGACGAATCGTGCGCTAGTGCTTTAAGATCCTCCGCATGTGCGTGACACGTGCTCCGAATGACGATTTACTCGGAACGAATATTATTTTACAAACGAGAACGATAGAGCGATGCAGGAGATCCTTTGAACTGCTTTACAAGGATCGAGGTCGAAATTCATAGTGTGATTCTAAGAACACTACGTACTTTGTGAAAAATATTTACTGCCACGGGTACTTGCTGGACGTTCATAAAATGCTGAAGTATGATAAAAATGAGAGCAAGTACCGGTACAGTGTTCTCACTGATTTCGCAAGAGCTGAATGCTTTAGAATTGTATGTGTCCTTTGAAATCTGCGGAGACGAAATATTTAAAGGTGGTGTTCACGGTAATTAGGAACTTGTTGGAGTCAAATATTTTAGAGTGATATTCATTTGCTACATGCATTTCAAGGGACTAATACACCGATATTATATTCTTTTGTGATTGAAATTCGCAAGAACTTAATTTGTCGAAATTGTATATTTTGGTGACTGAAATTTGCCGGACTTAATATTCTAAAATTGTATATTTCCATAAGTTGAGATTGGAGCGACATTAATTTATCAAACTTCAATTCCCTTATTAGGGAAATTCAGAAGGAATTAATATATAGAAATTCTACTTTTCTGTGATTGAAATTTTGGAGAAATTGATATACAGAAATTCTATATTTCTGTGACTGAAATTCATTAATATGTCAAATTTCGATACTTCGCTGACTGAAACTCATGCGAGATAAACATTTAAGAAGTATAACATCTATGACTTATAATTCTCACGATATCAATGTATTACAATTATAATTTTCTATGACCAAAATTAACGAGAATTTCATTCAAAATTGTATTCTTCTGCGACTAAAATTCGCGAAAAATAAATACTTTAGGATCAAATCTTCTATAATTTAATACTCGCAGGATATTAATGCATCAAAATTATAACCTTCAACTTTCCAAAATTCGAAAGAAAATCACATATTTAAAAATTGCATTCGTCAATAACAAAAATTCACGGTTATCAATTACTCCAAACTGTCATTCACCCATACATTCAAATATGCAAAAACTTAATAGAACCATATTTTTCGGCGTTTTAACACTCATAACATTCAAAATTCTCCATACAATTATTCCTCGTCAATTTGAAATTCACCGCGTCTAAATTATCCAAGCTACGCATTTACCTATAATTCCAACATTATTAATATACTACTCATTCAACCAACGTTACATTGCGCCAGGATGATGCAGGTCTGATTGCATAGATAACCCAAGTGCATCTTACATCTCCGGAATAAGAATCCTCAAAAGGATGTTAAACTGACAGTTAGAATGCACATTTACGTTCATTTAGGCGATGAAGCTCACGGTCCTTGCAAACTATGTCGTTTGTAAGACTAACAGCCATTAATTATGCATAGCAAAACTACTGCGAATCGATATCAGGAGACCCTGAAAATGTTAAGACATCCACGTCACATCAGAATGGATTTATTGCAATGAACTTCTGTCTGACTTGTGCACTTCAACATTAACTTCTCAAGTAGCAATGAACTTAATTAGATCAGGTTCCCCATAGCTTTTTTCTTGATAGCTTTTAGGCGGTTCATTTGAAAAATTGCTAATACTTTTCGGACTACTTGACACTAGATTTACGAACGTGAAATTTGTTGCCTTGTAATATATTAATCCTTTATGGTCCGCTGTGACTTTGAGGTAACACAAGACACATCTAATAGTAAGCTTCTATTCTTCAAAGTGAAATTTTCAACTTTGTCAAATATAATTTAGCTCGTGAAAGTCATGAAACTCTTTGCAATTCAATGCGTAAAATTCTGATTTAATCCATCATTTTAAATATTATTCTTATCAGTTTCTAATTGTACTATCTTGAAACTAATCTATGGATACTACACAAAATCCGGACTATAGAGGAAGAAGAAACTACAATGAAGAAGAAATTAAACCACTGAAACGATATAAAATATTGATAAAAGATCCGATTACCATAACACTGACAATAATCAAAATAAGATTGACAGTAAATTCGAGATGTTTAGCTCAAAATAAAAAAAAATAAAAAGTTTATCAATGTGTGAATTGTAAAGTGGCTTTATGCATTCAACATTTCAAATACCATTATGTTGCAACATAACTAATCAATATTTCCGCCATTATCAGTAATATATATACACATAACACGTATTTGCAGTTCATTTTTTATTTAATGCTGAAATATGAAGTTCTTTTACTTGTAGTGATTTTTGCATTTAACATTAGATTTATGGAAGTGAAATCTAATGCGCTGCAATATATTAAATAAAGACTTTGAAAAAAGGGGAATCAACCGGTAAAGATGATTATTCATGAAGTAATTGTTGTATTATAAAGTGTAAGTAAAATATCTAATGAACAGATTCTCTGTAATTTTGATAAATGTTTATAAAAGAAGGAGGAACCTGTTCATTCGACAGCTTTCGTAAATCCAGTGTTAATAAGTGCATTCAATAACTTTTCACGAAGTATTCTTCAGTTCGGCGGGATTCTCTTTTTCTCCAGAGATTACGTAACGCACGGCACGTAGCAAACTGCACAAAATGTGCCGGTGATATCGTTCGTGTTCACGTATTACATATCTTTCCGGGGTACGTAATTTCTGCGATAATGGAACTGGAGATCGAATGTAACGATTCCTCAGTCGGACTGTCCGTTGTGCGTCCTTCTGGAAAAATTGCCTCCGACGTTTCGTCGAAGGATGATTCCCTTTTCAAAGATAAATTAATATATGCTAATCAAATCTCTACCTCTCTTTTTTTTTCTTCCGATGTAAATCTTAAATTGCAACATTCTCGTGATGCACATGTTTTGAGAAAATTGTGAGAAGAACGGGAATTCACATTGACATTCGTTGTGGAGGAGGTTTCGTCGAAGGATGATTCCCTTTTCAACAATAAATTAATATCTGCTAATCAAATCGCGCCATCTCTTTCTTTTTATTCCGGTGTAAATTTTAAATTGCAACATTCTCGTGATGCACATGTTTTGAGAAAATTGTGAGAAGAACGGGAATTCACATTCACATTCGTTGTGAAGGAGGTTTCGTCGAAGGATGATTTCTTTTTTAACAATAAATTAATATGTGTTAATCAAATCCTGGTATCTCTTTTTTTTCTTCCGGTGTAAATCTTAACACTAGATTTACGAATGTTGATATACCTATTTTTCTGAAGGGAGCCAATTTGAATCGTACAAGAAAATTGAAATTTTGTGCAAAGAAAAAAGTTCCAAGTCAATTGAAATGAAAGATATATTATTAAAATATTAACCAACCAATATATTATTTATATAGTAATCAAATTTTGAATGAGCCAAATTGACTCCGTAAATCTAGTGTTAAATTGCAACATCCTCATGATGCGCATGTTTTGAGAAAATTGTAAGAAGAACGCGAATTCACGTTGACATTCGTCGTGAAGGAGGTTTCGTTTATTTTTAAAATAACTAAATATACATCGTGGATATAAATAGTACAATATGCAGGTCTTTTCAAAATGTCAGCGTTCGTTTGCGCTAATATTTTGTGTAATGTGTTTAAGTTCTCCTTAATATTGGTTATAATTTATAATCTACAGTGTCATCCTTTGTTGTTGTTCTTTAACCCATCTGCATCGTATAACATAATCAAAAGTGTATCTTTACTATCAAAATTTTTTTATAGTAACACGTTGAACGCGGTCGGTATTTTGCTAGTTTTGACATTTCTATTAAATTAAAACTTTTTCTATTAAAATCACATCTTTATAAAGCAGAAACTTTAAAGACACTGGTAGCTAGATTTTGAAAAGACCTTTATCTTGTTAACGTCAATATTTGAATGTTCAATATGTTAGAAAATTCATAAATATTGCAACTTAAGCGTAACATGAAATTTTATTGAACTTAATAATGTCGGTCACTGGTAACACCCATGACAGTCAACGTGTTGAATCAAAGTATCACAGTATTTCAACTCACTCACTCACTTCACTCACAATGCGAATGCGTAAATTCGCTCCAATGATAGTGACCAAATAACATAAAATCAAAAATGTGCACATACATGCACTAATGATGCAACTGGTCTAATACTTCAATTAAACTAAGATATCGCACTCTCTTGCACTTTGTGCAACAAATTATACAAATATTGATACAATAATTTAATTAATCAGATGATAAACCTCGTTAACACTAGATTTACGGATATTGATATAACTATTTTTCTAAAGTGAACCAATCTAACCCATACACGAAAATTGAAGTTGTTTGCATAGAAAATAGTTCTAAATCAATTTAAATGAAGGATTTACTATTAAACAATTAACCAACCAATATATTATAGGTATACATGATAGTCGAATTTTGAATGAGCCAAATTAGCTCCGTAAATCTAGTGTTAATTCTATTCCCATTAACATTAAGATCTTTAAATCCAATATTCCTGTAATACGCATTCCACAATTTTCCTTTCTTTTCTTTTTTTTCAATTTCTCCCACGTTGCAGTTAATCACAAAATTTTGTTTATACGGCTACCTACTTTCTTCTTTATTTATGTACCTCATTGCATTCCTGCCTTCGTATCAAAGAGATTGTTTCATAATTTAAATAAATAATTCAATATGTAAATGGTTCCAGTTGCTTCGCAACTGTACTTTTTTGAATGAAACATAAAATTCTTTGAAACATACTTAATACGAACGAACCTAGTGCTTGACGGAATGAAATGATAAGCCCTAAATATATCTGCGATATCGTCTGATTTATCGTTAATGTTTTCACAATATAGAGGACTATCGGATAAAGTGACGGAAAGATTGTAGAATTCGAGAGTTTATGGCAGTCATCAGAAAGAGGGATTCTAGAATTCTCTGCATCGCGTTGTCCTGGTCTTAATAATTTTATGAACTACCATACGCTATCTCGATGAGCAAACAACTTCCTGCATTAATTTTAACAGTGTAATACAATCTAATAATTCTTTATGGCTATAATGAAAATTAAAGTATCACGATGAATCTTGAAAATACCAAATGCACCGTGGAATTTTTTATCAAGTTTTATGGTACAACATTGATTAAATTGTATGGGTAATTAGCAATGCGAAAGGCCAAGATTCGCAATGTGTCGTATATTGCGATTTGTTTGACATGATTCTTTTCCCATCCGAAAAAAGAATTCCATGTAACGCACGTCTTATTTTCAACAATCAAAAATTATCTTTATGAACGACGCCGTCGAAACACGTTTTATCAATGCAAGCCGATGCAACGGAGTACGATTAATTATATGACGGATGTAATTCGATAAAATTAAAACGTGTCAATTTCGATTTCTTAAATGGAAAATTGCGCTAATTAAGCTTAAGATCGTTCAAGGAGCGTCGCTTATTTCATCTCATTCTGGTTTATGGATCGTCCGGCATATAGAAGTTGAGAAGAAATACGACTTATCTTAGTATATGATAGCATTGTAATATCGAACAATAATATTATCTCTATCTGTGCATCACAATATAATATCGTGTAACAATATTGCCGTATTATAATATCGTTATCATATTGTAATGTCGTGCAATTATGCTATTCCAATATATGATCACAGTATGATAGTTATATTATCCGGTTGTCAGCATCACAATATCATATCTCATAATTATATTACCCTAATATGTAAATCACATAATTTTTCACGATTATGTTATAATATCATATCATATTATAACATAATAGCTATATTATCCCAAAATATGAATCACGTCATAACGTTCCATTATTATACATTATTATCCAAATACATGAACTATATAATCATATTCAATAATTATATTACCTCAATATATTAATCATACTATAGTACCCCATGAATATATTACTTCAATATATCAGTCATATTGTAACATCCCATAATTATATTATTCCAATACTACATTATAACATCCCACAATTGTATTATTCTAATATAGTTATCACATTCGATGTTACTTCGTCTTTCTTCACTTTCTAAGATAATCTTCGACGACGCCCCTGACTTTTACTATCCTTCAGATACTGCGACCTACGTTCATGCGACACCGTTATGTAAGTTTCATTTTTCTTGCGATAATAGTATAAAAAATGTATTATATTAATATTCTAATCCTTCTTGCTACAGTCCCATTGACGAAATTACCTTATTAACTTGTATTGTTATGTATTTTCAATGTAAAATGACAAACTACATCATGAAATGCTCCGAATAAGTATAGTATATTTAACACCAGATCTATCGACATTTAATTCAATATATTTAAGGATACGATCTAAATATTTCAGAAGAAAGAAAATGAAATGCACAAGAAACTAAATTGATTTAATTTCTCACATTTTATAAGATAGATATAAAAAATCAAATAGCAGTACAAATTTCAACAATATTTTTTAAAAATTCGGTACAAGTCATTTTGACCTCCATAGTAGATCTAGTGTTAAGGAAATAGTCTGTGTACAGAAAGTCAATAAATATTTGCACAAGTAGCCTTTGCAAAACAAACCAAAATGGTTTCTAGTCATATTATGGATTATTATTATCCAAAAATAATAGAAATAATTCGTAATACTATTCCCTACCTGTTTTCTTTATAAAGTTGTTCAATCCCTTGTTATAATACAACAAAATGTTGGAATTTCTTCTACGCTATGTTTGGAAACGGATTCTAATATTTTCACAATCTTCGCATAACTAATTATTTTCTTATCAACAAAGAATAGTAAAAACTACCGATAATAGTTTCAGTCACAATAAGTATGTGTCATTGCCGTATAAGATTTCTTTGTCAAGGTAGAAGGAGAAAAATTATCTTCTTCTTTGTTATAGATTTATCCATTGACTTTGGACTGTTACGTTTTCATCAAATTCGCAGTTACGTTTGTATGGAAATCTTTAGCACCGTTCTAATTGTCGTTTACACATTGTCTCTTTGTGAGATGCAGAGGGAGAATATGTTAGACGTGCATCGTAACGGATAACGTTACTTTATGAACCGTGAATGGTTCGTGATCTTAATACTAACTTTCATTAGCAGCGCTTGCGTCTCTGTGCAGAATTGTAATCTCAATTAACTGCTGATTTGTTTTTTCTGATACCGCTATTGGTGGCAGAAAAAAAACAGTATTTCGATGGAAAAAAGCTAATCTCATTTAACCCAATTTTTTAATGAGAGTAATACATTAATTTAGTATTGACTAGATTAGTTGCTAATTTGCAATTTTTTACTCTGGAAAGCAGTGTTTCGATAGAAAAGTTAATCTGGTTTAACACAATTTTAAGGGAAAATAATACATTAATTTAGTATTGACTAGATTAGTTGCTAATTTTCAATGTTTTACTCTGGAAAGCAGTGTTTCGATAGAAAAGTTAATCTGGTTTAACACAATTTTAAGGGAAAATAATACATTAATTTAGTATTGACTAGATTAGTTGCTAATTTGTCCTTTCTGACCGTAGAAAGCAGTGTTTTGATAGAGAAGCTAATCTCGTTTAACACAATTTTTTAATGAGAATAGTACATTAAATTAGTTTTAGTTGAATTAGTTGCTAATTTGCCATTTCTGACCACAGAAAGAAGTTTCGATGGAGATGGTAATTAGCAGTGTTTTCTGCTGATTTCTTTTTCTGGTAGTAAAAGCTATATCTCAGTGGTCAAGATAATTTTGTTCGCCGCTATTTTTTACGAGAATGATATGTTAAATCGTTATTAGCAATTTTAGTTAACGATTTGTTATTTCACCACCGTTATTTCTGCTCGTAAAAAATACTTTTTCGTTAGAAAAGGTGATCTCATCTTATACAATTTTTTTATGAGAATGACACATTAGAGATTAATATGTTACCGTCTATCAAAACACAATTAGTCCTGGCCCCACCATGAAAGAGACTGTAAATCACAGTCAAGTTGAAATTTCTCATAAGATCCCTATCTCTGTCAGCTCTATTGATTAGAACCTAATTCTTATCTCACAACTATCTCCCCTGTGCAGAAAATGATCCGTCAAATTATATCACCTGTTAAGTCACCCATTAAGAAGAACTGCATTTATCAAATAATCAACGCTTATTTTATATCACTCATCACAAATAATCAGCACTCCGTTTACAACGTTGAATGATATCTAATAAAAAACCCTGCTTTCTATAACCCTCATCATATATCTTACAAAAAAAAATAATTAAACTTTCTTTAGTTCCAAACCTCCATATAAACAATCACCATCATACAATCCCAAAATACAACCTTTATCCAACAATTATCACAAGTTCATGTAAAGCATAAAACAAAACATCACACGCATCTAAATACCTGACTCATGATATGATAAATATCTCAAGAATACCTAAGCATTCTTACATACAATCGAGAAGTGATCTCAAGACGTCAATCAATCTGATGAGTCGAATCTTCTGATCGCAGAATCTCCGAGAAATTGGCAAAATCTCAAGTAAAAACAGAAAATGGGAACTTACGGGATATGAGAAGCACACCCAGGGAAATGTCCAAGATGCCCATGGCGGGTTTTAACTATCACCTTACACTGTGGGATCGTGACGATAACACTGCCGATTCCCGCCGGTTCTGAAGATGTTAGCGTGGAAATGCGATTCCCCTGTTACGGTCGATGGTCGACTGAGCACTGTCGGCTTCGTCGACCATATTAAATAAGAGTCCACCACTTCTATTTCGCGGTGAGATATCGACTCTGTAAAAATGTAATCGTCGTAGGGACAATCGACGACGTTTCACGTGGAAGGGATGATCGGTTTCTTCCGACTCTTTGTACAGAATGATCGGTATCTTTGGATTCCTCATTTAGGATGATGATTTGAAAATTCGGGAATGGATGAACATGAATCGACGGTGTTTTGATGTGTTATGCCGCTAAGCCATTCTTGGAACTTGTTTATGTGATTTATCGCTTGAATCGGTAATTTGTGGAAACTTATTCTCATATTCTTAAGCTGCTGATTCGATTATTGCAACGGAAAGTTGGGATGAATGCAAATTAGAGTAATATATGGGAGAACACGTGATAAACGTGATATAATATGCTAGATCTATCAAGGTGGTCGAAGTGACTTGTTCTAAATTTTTTGTAAAAGTTCTTCGTATTTCTACGTTATTTCTTTCTCAATTTTTTACGTTTACCTTGTGATCTTCAAGCAAGTGAATCAATCAAGTTTTTTGTCTTCTGCATTTACTTTCTTTTCACGTATTTATTCGACGGTATTTTAACATATTGGATTAATCGTCCATAGATCTAGTGTTAATACTAAAATTACCAAGACATTTTTAAATGACTGTTTTCTAGTTTCTTAAAAAATCTTTTAACTTTATAGAGGAGCTATGAAGTAGCTATTTCACGTGTGACGAAACAAATTACT
Organism: Cerceris rybyensis; assembly: GCA_910591515.1. Lineage (NCBI taxonomy): Eukaryota > Metazoa > Arthropoda > Insecta > Hymenoptera > Crabronidae > Cerceris > Cerceris rybyensis. The sequence goes on from OU342795.1 coordinate 16,287,445, forward strand.
TATTGTTAGTCAATTATTTTCTTAATCTCTTGATTGTACTATTGCCAAAGTGTTTATTTCATATATTTAAATATAGTAGAGTTAACGCCAGTAGTTCTAGTGAATATGTTAAATACAGTATAGTTACCGCCAGCAGTTGAAGTGTTGATATCGAATGTAATTGTGATATGTAAAAATTCGAATTTACATTTTCGCATGTATTCTAGTTGATTTCATTATGTAAGGAAAGCGGCTTTATTAACAGCGATACACGTGAAATTTTAACGAAAGTATTTTCTACATGATTTACTTTCTCAAAGGATCGTAAAACGTGGATGAAATTTATACGGTCCAATTATTCTTTTTGCGCGGAAGAGTTTAAGCTCGACGAGTGGATTCTGCGAAGAATTATTGAGATACTGTTTCTCCTTCAAAATTATTATTTTGAGATATTCACGATATTAAAACACCGCAAATGAATTATCAGGGTTGTTTTATTTATAAAAATGTTGCTTGTAGCTGTTGTCAAGAATTTTCGGGTTTACATTATTATCGTTTAGGGTGAACAAATTTAATGCTCCAAATTTTGAGTTTTTCATCGCATGTTAAGATTAATTATAGTAAATTTGGATCGTGAATTGAACTTGACTCGTAAGTATTTAATTGCAAGGAAAGTTTGTTATTTACAAGATTTAAATTATAATCGCAGAGTCGAGAAAACGATGTCAATGACTAGGAACAAATTTGTTGATAATTAACACTAGATTTACGGAGCCAATTTGGCTCATTCAAAATTTTATTGCTACATATATAATATATTGGTTGGTTAATTTTTTAATAATAAATCTTTCATTTCAATTGATTTGGAACTATTTTTTTTTGCAAAAAATTTCAATTTTCTTGTATGATTCAAATTGGCTCACTTGAGAAAAATAGGTATATCAACATCCGTAAATCTAGTGTTAAGAAAGTCATCGAAGTGAAAGATATGATAATTCATCTCATTAACCCTCTACGCGCCCCTGTGACTTTGAGGTAACACAGGTAGCACCTACGATTCTATTCTTCGAAGTAAATTTTTAAATTTTGCCAAAATATTACAATTTAGTTCGAAAAATCATAGAATTCTTTAGATTTCATTTTTTAGGAATCAAATTAAATGGATTACATTTTTGTAATTTTTTGTGTGCTATCCTGTAATAGATCTTCAAATAACAAACTATTCGGACTACAGAGGATTGATTTTCTACTGCTTTAATGCTCATGGTGAAACTACTTTGTAGAAGTGGTAGAGAATTGAATCATTAAACAGAATTAACAAATGTCTCTTTAAACAGAAGTTGACACGTTCATCAAAACATAAGTCAATTTTAGTAACATTTATTAGAAAAGCCTACAATTTGTGATGAAGTAATAATCCCGATTAATTAGTAATTTATTGTTTTTGATGGCAACTGCCATTCCTGTTCGTAAAAAAAACAGTACTTTTGTGAAGATGCCAATCCTATTTGAAAATCTCAAAATGAGGAATAAATGACTTATTGTTACACTATTTTGATAATTACCAACACAGACATATCTCGTATTGTTTTAGATTCACAGAGGCCATAAAGGGTTAAATTAACGATGAACACAGTCACTGGAGACAAACATTTCAAAATTGAATATCCTTAATCACTTAAATCAGTAAGTTGGAAAAACAACTTTATATACAACAGATAATTGGATCCCTTTTTATATAATGTTAAGCAAAAAATATGTAGCAATTTAGTACATTTAGCCAGGAGTACTTCATTCCTAGTAAATAATGATATAAGTATGTTGAGATAATACATCGAAGTTATTCGTAAATTCATTTGTCTATTATTTTTTTCTATATACAATAACTTCTAAGAATTTAGCACTGGATATTGCCAATTGTTGATTTCCCAGAAGCAGTCAAAATGATTGATTTGTGAAAGGATATTTTTATGAATAAAGGAATGTATCAAAAATTAATTTTTAATGTAATTTTATATTCTAAAAAAATAGAGTTCATTTAGAACACAAAAAAGGGCTTTACTTATTATTACTTATACATACATTAGACACGGTACATTAGACTCGGTACTTATCGCTGGAAGAAACGGTACGTGTATCACCTTTGTCCCTGTGTGTCCAGCTTGACGATGGAAAACAATGAAGCGGCAAACAACGCAGGAACAAAGGAATATTCTCTCGAAAAAATAAATACTAAACTTAATGATTTCTAAAATAAATTTGCAACATTCAACAATGAAATTCATTTAACACAGAACTACCGGCGTTGAATATATTATATTTCTATATTTTTCTAAGTACTTTGGAAAAAGTGGAATAAAAAAGTGGAAAAGACAATCGATTCGAAAATCTGAGTTTTATAAGATCCACGTATAATATGTCCCCTTTGACTGTTCTATAAACTTGAAACATTTTTGGAAAAAATTGTTAACCAGTCATTTTGAGTTGCTTGGTATTTCTATATTAATTAAGTTAAATTTTCCAAGTTGTAAAAATTATTACTTTCGGGCAATATAGATGTAACACGTACACAGTATGTCGGAAAAGTAACGGAACTTTTTAAATAGAAAAAAAACAATCAGATATTTTGCCAAAATTTTTTTTTTATTCAAAGTACATCCCTTCCGCATCGACACGTCACTGGACACGTTCAACCAATGCTAACAACGAAATTTTATATGTCATGTTTTGAAATCGCCTCAATGACCCTTGTCACGGCTTCTTGGACATGTATAACATTATCATAAAACGTTTTGTGTGAGAATCGTATTTGAAGTACCAAGTCTCGTCACCAGTTACAATTGATTCCAGGAAAGTGGAGTTCTGTCTAGCTGTTTTAACACTATTCCTACCGACATTTCGCATATACCTATTCCTACCGCGACCGGTCAAATGACCGGTCTTTAGCAAAACTTATATTTTTTAATATAGAATGAAGATAACAGCCAATTTGACAGTATACATATATAGTGTCTTTTATTCAGTAGCATATAATGTACATATTATTCGTTTTCACCGGATTTTTTGCAAATCGGCATCTCTATTATACATTTTCCACATACGTAGTTTTTACATTTTAGATAGACTTTGTTAGGCTTATTATCTTTACAATGTCTTATCTGATATGTTTTTAGTTTACGGAAACCTGTAATTGTATTTGTGTTGGTTGATTCTTTTTTGCCTAGCTGTAGCACTTTTTTGATATTCGATGGAAAGTTCTGCTGATTGGAGTAAAACTTCTTGTCTCGAAATATCTTCTCCCGTGATTTCTTTATATAAAACCCATGCATTTTATTCAACTGATAAAATAAAAACTAAAATATAAAAATGTAAATCAAAATGGATAAAAAAATGAATAAAAGATCAAATATGAAATTTACTACGAAGTACTGTTGGTTTTGTTCACTTTTTTGAAAATTACACTTATAATACGTAATACAGTATAAAATGAGAGTAGAATAGTACTAATAGAATAAAAATAAAAATTAACAAGTTACAAAGTTTACTGATTTGAATTGGAGAGAACACCCCCCCCCCCCCCCCTCCAAGGCATCCCCTTCCGCTAATTTATTTATTTCACGATCATAGTAGTAAAGACGGTATAAGAAAATCTACGGTTCTGGACCACTTCGGATACCAATGAGGCAAGTAAGCACCACAAGACCGATTGGTGAGCGAGAACTCTAAACACTTGGAAGTGCTGTAAAAGAGTTCCTGGAAGGCACTTTTTGGATAAAATCATGTCACAACTGCATTACCTTTCATTTGAAACGACTTTATCGTTTCGGAATTGAATTTTTGAGAGAATACTATTATAAAAAGATATATATCGTTCAACCGGTCAAATGACCGGTCGTGGTAGGCAAGGCAGACTACAAATTTTTCTCAGAAAATAAACAATAAAAAAAGAAGTGGATATTGAAAAATGTATTAGACGTATGTTTCAGGAAAAGTCGTAAAGTTTAATGGCGATTGAATTACGTTGTATATAGGAAATTCTGATCGAAATTTTAAAAACGGTCATTTGACCGGTCGCGGTAGGAATAGTGTTAATAAGGTCCTTGCAATGTTCAACGCGAGCAACTTGTTGGTACTCGTTTAACGCGTGAGGAACGAATCGAGCACAGACCTTCCGTTCATTTAAATCTTTCGTCAAAATTTCGTGAATCATATCCTTAGTCGTATTTAATTCTTCCGCTATCCATTTCACAGTCGAATTCGAATCATAGGCGATTATTGCTCGCACTTTTTCCACCAATTCATCGTGATTTTTGTTCTTCGGCCGGCTTGGCTTTGGGTCGACTTCCAAAGCGTTACGACCATCCTGGAATCGCTTATACCATTCGAATACACGTGTACGTGATAAACAATCGTGATCATAAACTTTCTTCATTAATTCAAATGTCTCTGTAAAAGTTTCATCGAGCTTGAAACAAAATTTAATATTAGCTCTTTGCTCCATCGTGTCTTTGTGACGAGATGACAAAAGGTTATGTCACTTTAAGAGCTATAACCTAAAAATACGTTGATTAAAACTAATGAGGGTGGTCTCGTTTTGCAGAGGAGATGTACAGCTTTCAAGCGATATATTGTTTTAATAGATCGAGTTGGTAGTTTTTTGTAAATTTAAATATTATATATGTCAAACAAAGCGGGGGACAGGCAAATACAACTCTTAATAAATGCACTTACATCAGTAATATATATTAGGGATACCGAAAAGTTATCAAAAATTTTTTTTGCTGGCGAAAAACATTTATTTATTAAAGAAATCTTAAATACTAATCAATAAAATAATTTCCGTAATTTTCTAACATTTTTTTCCAGCGTAAAGGTAGTTGTTCGATTCCCTTTTCAAAAAAGTCCTTCGATTTATTGTTGAGAAACGTTTCCAGTTATGTTTTCACTTCTCCAACTTTGATTACTTTTCGGTACCCCTAATATTTATTGATATACAAAGTCGTATCGTATCTAAGAAATCAAATTCTTATAAATATAATTTTTTCTAAGCGAAATTGGAAAGCAATCAAAAAAACCGCACTTCCTTGGGCAATCTAGTGGTAAGGGCGATAACGGGGGAACTTCTATTCAAACTTTTAATACGTGGTCTGCGGTACTTGATTAGCCGAGTTTAACTTGTATTCCCACTTGAATTTTTGTATCTCCATACGTGAGCTTCCGTTCTCTAAGATTATTTTCCGCAAGCGATTTCCTCCAACTAGTCTCATAACTACACGAAAATTGATCGGCATTTTTGTTCGAATTCATAAAATTATCCCATTTTTCAATCAACGAATTTCAATGTATTTTGTAACATCCTGCTCCTTTTGTGAATGCTCAATCAAATTTTATTGTAACAGGACTACATTTATCATCTAATTCAGTTATAACCAACAACAATGATCTCTATATTCAACTCTCCGGGAAAATTTGAAACTAACGGGCAAGTAATTACGACTCGAGTTAATCAAATTGCAACGTATTCTTTCGTATTTTCTCGGCTTCAATGGCTATGATGATTTCATCGAGAGCCTCCTATTTTATGTGGATTTCTAACTACTTAGACTTAAATAGTGAATAATAATAGAAGAAAAATTTGCAAGAAGTTACGGAGGTTTGAACTCAGACCCATCAATTATGAGTTCATAGTTTCGTTTTTATATATTTCTTCAACTTTAACTTCTATTGTCATGTCGTTTAGGAATTTCTGTGTTGGGTGGACTTCAAATCAGATAGGATCACATGTCAACTAATAATTTAGGATAAACTTTTTAAACATGACGGTCGACTTGAACTTGGAGTCACAGATTGGAAGTTCGATGTTATTTTTGTACTTCTTCGACTTTGACTGCTACGGTTAGTTTGCCTAACATAAGACCCACTATTTGAAGTGGGCTCCAAACTACCGAGGTAATGATAGAGTAAATAATAGTTAGGAAAAATTTTCTAGAGATGACGAGGTTTTGAACTCGGACGCACTGATTGAGAGTCCAAAGTCCTATGTTATATCTCTTTGGCATCAACGATTACAGCCATTTTGTCTAGGATCTATTTTTTTATATGGGATTTAAACCAGACATCACACATTGTGATATCAGCCGCTCAGTGCACAGATAGATTAACTACACTTTTTGAAAATCTTAATTTTATATGTCAAAGCACTTGATATAGTCATAAATTTTTATATTTATAATAACTTTTCTGAATAATGAAGATTAACACCATTAACACGTTGACTGCCGTGGGGGTCACCGGTGACCGGCGCTATTGAATTCAATGAAATTTTATGTCACTTTGAAATTGCAATATTTATGAATTTTTAGACATACTGTATATTTAAATATTGGTGTTTAAAAAATAAAGGTGTGCCGAATACCTACCTATCTATATTTTTAAAATTTCTGTTTTATAGAGATGTGAATTTAATAGAAAAAATTTCGCTTCAGTAGAAACAGTGAAACTAGCGAAATACGATTGGCGTTCAACGTGTTAAATGACCAAATTTTTTTGGGCATTGAATAATAAGTAATTTATTTCAGAGGCCATTTTGATTAACTCCATCCTCTAATGTAAATCGTTGCATTAAAGCAACTCAAATGCACTAGGGGGCGATGATTGGAACAATATAATCAAAACATGCAAACAAAATGTTCCATTTATTCCAATCCAAATGACTCACCAAGATTTTTTGTAAACAAAACCTTTAGAAAATGCTATCATTAACAGAAAAGTAGCCGTCACAGGATTTCCTGTAAAATAGCTCAAAATACGTTGAATAAAGTTAGAAAGGTCCAAACCCTACCTCATACAATTCAAATATGACTATAATGAAGATTCAGAAATTAATACTATTAATATAAGGGAACCTGTAGCAGGTAGACCACAAAGTTTGAAACATGTAGATCAACCTTTATTATATCCTACAGGTAGACCTGTGACAAGGGAAAAAAGAAGAGACATGATGGACCAGGTAAAATTTATTCCTCCTGTCAAACATAATTACTATGAAAAATTGACATCAAATCGAACTGACGAGAGCTGGTGAAGATGATATCATTTATCGATACCAACTTTCTAATATGTCGTATCCTACAAAATTTGACATTTTCACTTTTTTCGAAAAATGGAATCATAACAACGTTGTGCAGCTTATGTAAAAAGTTTAGAAGTCAAATTGTTTATTTACTATTTTTAAATAAATATTCTAATATGTCGTGTCCGACAAGCGAACTGTGGCGCGTTCTAACATGTCGTATCCCACATTCGTAGGTTAAGTTGGCGCCTAAAATGTGACAGCCACCTTTGATTTTGGAATTCGTATTAAGTTAATTTAACTCAAATATCTCATAAAATGGGTAAAAAGGTAATTATAAATAATTATTTCTCTAAGTTTGTAGTAAACAATTAATTATTTTAAATCACTACGAATGTCAATATTTTATCGAAAATATTAAAATTTTAAATATAGTAATATATGAAACTGTGTTATAAATAATTATTACTATTAAGTAATAAAATTTATTATTTCTTTAAAATTTCGTACTAATTTCTTTCTCTTTTACTACTGTTTGAATCCTATTCGCAATATGTCGTATCCCACATATGTAGCGTCAATCAATATGTCGTAACCCACGTAATAAATAAAAAAATTGATTAAACTTTTTTTCTCACTTCAATTTATATTACTTGTACATTAAAACAAACGTAAAAAAAATAAACTACATAATTTATTTAATTTGTGACCGTGAAACGTTTTTATCGTCTCCTGAAAAATTTTCAAAATGTGGGATAAGACATATTAGAAAGTTGGTATCGTTATATTGCTTATGATTCAATCACAAATAACATATTATAATAGAACTGTCAACATTCATTTTTATGGAAAATCTGTAATAAAAGTATATAATAAGTAACTTTTTCTGTAATAAAAAACTTACAAATTTAAACACCGTATTCAACTTTATTATTTTTTTCAGTTGCCAAATCGATTAACTCCACCAGCTACATAAAAATTGTAATGTTACTGACGATTCTTTTTGGTTATTCTTTCTTATTAATTTTATATAACGTTAGATGAAAGCTATACTTGTTTATGCATTCTACAATGTTGTTACGCCAATATGAAGTTGGCGTACAGGACGAAGCTGTTCCCTCGAACTCGCTGGATTCGAGGATCGACTCGTTTCATCGATCGGCCGGCCGCGTTGCGTTAGCGACCGGAAGTCTTGTTGACAGGAAGTCGCTACTGAGCTTTCGAAGACGACAGACGTTCGATTCCGTGTTGTACTAGATATTTGTATAATAAAGAATGCCGAAGCTCGGAAGAGCCTCCGCGAGGTGTAACAATATATATTTGAATTTATATTATAAAGGGAATTTTAAAAAACAATGTACATTATTTCGTCGCATTTCTCGACTTCTCATTTTATGGAGTTAACCGATTTGTGCACTGAACGGCTCATATACATATCACGTACGGAAAATAAAAAATTGCTCATAAGTGATGGAGGAGGATTTGAACACAGACCCACCGATGGCCACTGTATGGCATTACAATATAATATCACTTTCTTAATTATGTTAACACGATATATCGAGCAGATTATAATATCAAAATATGGCTCTCGTTACAATCTTCCATTATTATATTATCCGAAAATATGAACCATATAATTACTAATCTTATAATTATATTATCCCAATATATCAATCATATTATGGTATACCATAAAATATATTGTCCTATAATTATATTATTGTAATGTATGCATTGCATTATACCTCCCCAGAATTATACTATACCAATGTAATTATCACATTCGACGTTAATTCTTCTTTCTCTACTCAAGTTATGATATACATATTACATATGAAAAAACAAAAATTAAACATAATTGATAGAGGTGGATTTGAACACGAATCTACTAATTACTGCGAAATACATCACAATATAATGTTCCATAATTATATTATTTTGATATACGAATCACATTATAAGATTCCTCAATTATGTTACAGTGATATATTAATCATATTACAATATCGCGTAGTTATATTGTCCCAAACTATGAACTTCTTTATAATGTTCCATAATTATATTATCCGCGTAACGTTCCATAATTATTATTAGCCGCATATTCATATTCTACATGTATATTACCCCTATGTATTAATCATACTATAATATCTCATAATTATATTGTCTCAATATATGAATCATATTATCAATCATAATTATATTATTGCAAAATATGCATTACATTATAACATCCCACAATTATATTATTCCAATATAAATGTCACATTTGACGTTAATTCTTCATTCTCTACTCAAGCTATACATATTGCATAGGAAAAATAAAAAATTGTTCAAAAGTGAGCCCATAAGAGACGGATTGGAACACCGATCCACTGATTGCGAATGTGAGACTTTACCTCTTCAACCAACATAGCCACCGATTTCACGATCGTTGGACGCGTGTGTTAACGAAACCGCAAAGTGTTTTATGAGGATGACCTTGTTTGACACGGTCCAGATCAAAAATTTCATCAAAACCGGTCGTGAACTCTTAGATCCGATTTCATAACTGTGTTGAAACAGTGACGACAAATGTAGTTACATCGCGTTAAAGAAATCTTCGAGGCAACGTAGGGAAAATGAAAACAAGGGCAATGAGAAATTCTTGCGCAAAGGTCGACAAGATAATGGATTTCAATTAGCAAAAAGAATGCAAAAACATTACACATCGCACTGAGAGGAATACAAAAGGAAACTTTGACCTTTTGTACTGAATGACATTTTCACGTAAAGTTGAAAACACTTTTTTTTCTTATGAAAGAATAGAAAATTATGGGACAGTGATAAGTATTCTTGTTCCATACGTATCAAGCTGAGAATATATGAGGTATAAAATACTTTTTTAGGCGGTAAAAGATAAAATGTATCGAACTTTGCAAGTATTTTTATTCTTAGGACTGGTGACGTATTAAGTTTTAAATTTAAAATGGATTTTAAAAGTAATTTTTAAAGTAATGAAAGATTTATATTCAATAATATAAAAAAGTTTGATATGTTTTGTTAAAACAGTCTTATCGAACGATTAATTATAGTCGCATTTTTTCTTTTACAACTAAATAAATAAAAGTGTTGCAGTTTCACCAGTGAAACTAACAAAACGGTCCAAATGACCGATTTCTAACGTTTTCTAAGAATTCTCCAAATTAATGAGAAATACTTACAGTAAATATTCCATTTTTATTGCTTCAAATAAAAACTACTTAATTGGTTACTTTTTTCACTTCTCGATTTTTCTTTTTCAAAAGTATATATTCAATATATTTAATATTTATAGATGTAATCGCGACACGTACCAAGTATCAATAAAACAATTTTTCTTATCCATCTTATAATTTACTTCCACTTTTCAAGAATTGATACATGCCAAAGATTTATATTCTTTCTAAACAACAAATTAATACAACATTATTTATGTTTTCAATTTTTCAAAATGTCATGTATAGAAAAAGTTTTTTTTTACGAGTTTTAGTTGGTTACTACATTTATTTCGTTGGAAAAAAAATTTCCATCTTCTTAGCAATCTTGCTGCTCTATGCATATTATTTAATAAGAACAAAATTTTTCAAGAAATTAATTATGTCAAAAGATACTTGTTAGATTCACTCCACCAAAAACTTCCAATTCCTATTGTAATCAAATTTATATGCTGCCAGGAAAGTGCCGAAAGATTATAAAAAACAATTGTGATTATTTCAATGATTAGATCTCTAAACTTAAATTAATGTTACTCCGTCCCTAAATATTTGATCCATACATTGAGAGGACCGGAAATTAACGTCGTTCCTCGAGATACTTTGATTAAAAACCAATTGATTTTTGTTGAACCGACATTAAAATTTAAGCACGATACATGGAAAAAGTTTGTTTATAACGAGGGTTGATCATTCGTTAAAAATAAAAACCTGATACAAATTTATTTTTTCGAATCTATTATAGAAATCGACATTACTTTCCGGTCACCCTAATATTACCAATTAAAAACACGTACATATTTATATTTCTTTTATTTACTTCAAATAAGTTAATGTAAGCCAAGAAAAGTACTACTATCTTTTAATTAAATATTAGAATAGTGGGAAAAATTATTATTTTCTATCTTGGCAGATGTGTGATCGCTACGGAAACATACCGAATTGATCAAACTGCCAGTTGCCGATAGTGTATTAATCGAATGTTTAGTGATCTGGAACTAAATAAAACATTAACAAATTATATTCCAGTATATTTCGTTGCGGACTTGCGCGTGTAGCAAGCATTTTTTCGTAAATTTCGCTGGAATTTGGTCATTCAGTAAAATCGCAGTAAAATGAAAGTATCTAGTATCTGGTACGTCTCACAATGGCTGACATCTAATTTTTACTGTACAATGCGTTTTAACCGTCTCCTGCTCTCTACTAATGATATGCAAGAAACGCGTTTATACGTCTTTCGCTAACAATATGAAAAAATCTCATATTCAATACGAAAAATCTCAAAGAACATTTTGTTACATACAACACCCTGATTTAAATTTTGTATTTCATCCTACCCGCTAGCGTCCTCTACAGATGTCACTATCATTCGTTCTCAAAATGGTCAAAACCATGACGAGTTTCTCTTCTCTACAACCTAACCCCATGGTAACCAACGTATATCTCTACATCAGGGATGATCCCTGTCTATACGGATTGTGGAATAACCGTTAAAATGCTGTTGGAGTAGCGCGCGTTGCAAACTGGCCAGCGAGTCAACCAATCGGGAATCGGTTGTATGCCGGTGGGTACGTTTTCACGAAATGTGACAAAACTGTTGGATAGAGTGACGACAGTGCAAGTATGAGTTTGTAGATACACTTCGTCGCCGTCGTCGTCGTGATCATCATCGTCGACGTCGGCGTTGATTGTGCGCCGATCTTAATCGTAACTGCAAAACTAGGCGATATCTCATGTAAACCAGATAAACACGTAAGGGACATTACTTGCATAGAATCTGAGGGTGTTAGTGAATTAGAATCTTGCAGATATCGTGACAATCCTTACGTTTATTCTTATATTTGTGAAATCAAGCTTGATGTATACAACGTTATATTATCGAAGGAGAAGGGACAGGGCAACGGGATAATAAAGAAAGAGAAAAAGCATCTTAACGCTGGACGCGCGGGCTTTTTTCCGGGTGCGGTTTACGCGTGTTAGTGCGCCATAGTTACAAGAGTGTATCTCTAAGGGAAGAATGAGAGATTGACTGAGAGAGAGAGAAAGAGCGACAAAAAGAGAAAGAGTGAGAAAGAGAGTGCATGATACAGAGATAGAGAAGGAGAAACGAACGAGAGTGATAGGCTATACGAAAAAGAACGAGACGAGAGGCTTCGTAAGTGAAACGGAGTGAGAACGAGTGTGCCAGCGGGGGACACAAGAAAAAGGAAGGGGTCTCCGTCAAAATGTCGCTGAAAACGCCAACGCGGATACAGTGATTGTTTCTCGTCATTTGATAGGGGGTACGTCCTATTTTCTAGTATCCCTTGCACTTCCATTTTGATCGTTTTACGTACAATCGTTCTAGCTACTCTCCGTTCGTAGGAAAACCGATACCTTCGAAGTTTATAGAAAGAGAGAAAGAGAGTCATGGGTGCATCGATTGCGCACGGTCACCCGGTTTCCCTCTGTTTGTTTCCCTCGGGCTTCGTACTACTTTATCGTGACTGCGTGCACAACGCGCCACAGTCACCTCGTCTTTTGGCGGCGGGTAAAGACACCTCGTATTTACGTCCGACTAACTCGTCTTTCTTGCGTTTCTCACTTCATGCTTATCAAACATCATCGACCAAGACACTTGGTGATCGCGGTTTACAGTACGGATGCTCCAGGTACTCGTCATCGGCTTAACTAGCCGTTGATCATACAACTAGAGCAGTTTTCGTAAATGCGTGCAGTCCTCTCGTCGTAGTAAAGGTTCAAAAGGGAAATTGGAGAAATTTCGATCCATCTCGCATCGACCTCCTCGCCGACCTTTTGTTTGCATCGCTGCCAAGAATCGGTGTTTTTTTCTCTTCGAAAAACGATAGAAATAACTGAACCGTACGCAGAGCTCTTCGAAAATGTCTGCGAGTTACTCGGGAATCGTTTCTTTTTGATGTTATGACGAAACCTCGGAGATTCTTTTCGGGACGATTTTATCAACAGTTCGACCGTAATTACGATAGGAGAAGAAAAAGATGCCGTCTCTTGTAGAACAGGAAATTCCGAATTATTTCATGATATCTGAGTTGTACTCCGTTCGTTTTAGTATAATTATTCTGTCAACTTCGTAACTCCATTAATTGAGAGTGATTAAAGATTTTTTGCTTTAATAATTTGAATGTATTCCTTGATCGTACAATTCACGGAAATAAATGATATAAAGTAATTAATGATACATGCATTCAATTGTTACACGAGTTTTCATGGATTTTGAAAGAACATTATTCATTTTTACTCCAAGTGTAACAGCTTTTGGTGTCGATATATAATAAGATTGTGGTGAAGAGATTTTATTGGTGACATTTTTTTTAAGTTGATCCTCCAATGCATTGCAGTGTATATTTATTGAATTTGAAAATGTTTATCTCATTTTATTTACTTTCTATTAGATCATCAATCATATTTTTATTTTACTTCCATCTTTAGTTGCATAAGGTGCCTGGGTTTAACAGGATATGTTTTTTAGGTTGTTGGTGTAACTAATTATTTGGAAACATAGAAAATGGTATCGACCCGCCAGTCAAGTAATATGGGTGGAAGTAATGGGGCTGGGCCAGTTTCCGAAGTTGCAGATGTGAATTCATCTAGAAGACATCAACCCGTAACAATGGCTAGCAACTATAATGGAGGAGCGTCTGTTTCTGATTCTCCTTCTTTCACTAACTTGAATTTACTTGACTTACCAGTTGAAATTCTTGAAAAAATCTTCAGTTATTTAGACTATAATACTGTAGCTCATTTGCGTCCAGTAAGTGGAATTCATTATACAATAATTTGTTATACAATTAAAAATATGTTAGTTGTAACATAATTTGTAATATCGATTACTGATAAATATTTATTATTAAATTTTCAGCATTATACCATCATTAGAATGTGCTTGAGTACACTTGCTAAGAATGGTTCTTGTTTTAGGTTTCACATCAAATGGACCGCATTTGTGGATCAATTTTGAATTCCTCGTTTCAGAAACTCCAAGCACAAATGCTTAGTCGTTTTCAAGCAATTAAAGCACAAATGCCAAGGCGTGAATCTGCACGCCGTAATCATCCGTTGGCATGCGAATCAGATATAATTGAAACCCTTCATATGCGACTTACCTTGCTCCAAATGAGTTTTGGTAAGCACATTGAACGTAAACATTGTTGCTTTTTTCCTGGAGAGGTAAGTGAAGTTTCTCTTATATACAATACATACAAGACATGGTCAGTTACAGGCGAATAAGAGCAACTACTTTTAACTGCATTCTAGATATTAGATGAAGTTTATCGCATATTACATTACATAAAAGTTACTCCAAAATTAGCAAGGCCATATAAAGTTACAGATGAGTTATTTGATTTAAGTACCATGGCTATGGAGTACTTTAAGGAACATATTGAACCAACATTACCAGAAATCCCATATTTTGGAGCCGATTTCTTAGATTTGGCTGGGACATTCTCCTGTGAGCAAAGAAACTTGAATTTTAATATCAAATGGGACAAAGCTATTTCATTGTACAATCATTACAAAACTTTATTACAACTATTCACGTTTGTAATTTTACAGCTTCTAGTAATGTGAGTAAACCGTACATGTGCCTGGACTCTGCACCTTTGAGTGTTGGGAGTGGTAAAGCAGGAAGTGGTAGCGGCGAAGAAGGTTCTCCACCACATTCCTCCGATGATCCTGGTCTCTTAGAGCCCAGTGTATCCCCTCCACAATCTAATATGGTGTTAAGAAAACGAATTCGAAAAATCAAGCAGGGCATGAAACGATATAACAATCAATTAACACAGATGCGTAGGGATTTGAGGAGTTGTAAAGCAAAAATTGCAGAACAGCAGAAACAGATTGTCGAATATGCTACCCGCCTTGATGATAACGATAAGAAAAATGAGGAGACCTCTCGGAAATTTAGCACACTTCTGCAGGTATTTACTAAGGTACACTTGGTAGTTCTGAGTAGTTATAAAACGCGCGAAAAACATATGTTATTAGATGCATGTTATAAATATTAGTTACATATATTTAAATTTGCGTTTGTTAGTCTTTGAAAAATTACTTGTTTCTTTGATAGTTTAGAATGTATAAATATTGTGCAGGAATTGAACAAATGTAAAACAGAACTTCAGTATTGGCGGTCCAAATCACCTGCAATACCAGTATGCGTAGGATGTGGTCAGTCTGTGCTAGCACCGACTGAAGATTTGCAAGCCTTAGCCAATCAAGGCGTATTATCAGAGGCATTTGACGAAGGATTAGACTTTATTCCTATAGCGGATGCTCAAAGTCCTACCGAAGTAGCTCCAGAACCAGTAGCTACGCAACCTTCACTACCGGCTGTGGAAATGGCACCTCCAAAGGCTCCTGTGCCTTCATTGTCCTCAAAACGGAAATCCAATGCAGAGGAAGTATCGAGCGACGCAGCAAAAAAGCCTCGTCGCACTGTTAAATCACGTCAGGCCAAGCGCTCGAAAATATAAATCAATTCTGATCATGGTACAAAATATTTAACATCTCTAATGGGTTTTCGAAGGAGGTATTTCTACAGAGGTAATACATTTCTTTACGATAGCGAACGAATGATCTTAGTAAAGTACAAAATTCTTTCCCGAACGTCCTGCATTTCGCGCAACGAATCTCGTTTTTGGAAATTATAGCTATGCCAGTTACCGCGCGAAGGGAATTGATGCTATTAATTTTCCTATTTTATTATGGACGGATTCGTCACTGTCAGTGACACTTATAAATATTCTAAATGATAGATGATCGTTCGCGTCGCTCGTAAAGTAACGTGAGACAACTTTTTTCGGGCCCCATATTAGATTTGTAATTCTTAATTATTGTAATTGTCGTGATGGTAAACCCGAGGACAATGAAAGGATTGAATTTTGTGCAAAGGATTTATTTTACAACAATATCATTCTATAATGCAGAACAAATCCCAGAAAATGATGACCAGAATACATTTTCTACATGCCTTGGATAAGTAAATGTGCATTCGTATATATTTTATTTTCAGGGTGATATATTTCTCTTGCAATAACATAAGACGATTTAATATTCAAACATTTCGGTTCCTTTTTTAGGACAATACGAAACTAAATAACACGGAGCAATGTTTAGTAAAAGTCTCGTAAGAAAAGATTCTTTGAATTAAAACGGTAAATTACGCTTGTTACGTGATATTCGCGAGGGAATTACAAAATTAAAAATTCGCTTAATCACAGGTTTCATTAGTAATGGAAATTATTCATTGTGCGTGAAATTATTTTGTTTTGTACAGATAGGATAATATTTTTGTCTTTATAGAAGCTTTTATACAAAATTTTCCGGGTAAACATCATTAGACATGGTTATAGCAGATTTTACTTTGCAGTATCAATTGATAAGTACCTGAGAGAACTGAGTGGGACTGGTTCGCGCAGGTACTCCAAGTTCACTAAATTCATATCAATTTACTTAGTTATCTAC
The DNA here is from genome assembly GCA_910591515.1 of Cerceris rybyensis. Classification (NCBI taxonomy): domain Eukaryota; kingdom Metazoa; phylum Arthropoda; class Insecta; order Hymenoptera; family Crabronidae; genus Cerceris; species Cerceris rybyensis. Next base: position 16,304,215 of record OU342795.1, read on the forward strand.
GTCTGCTCATTTTACATAATCTAATTTCTTCTCAAAACGATTAAATTATGCCGTTCGGCATTTATTTGTGAGTTCTACCACGACAAGGTGGGTAATGAAAGTTTAACATTTTTGATAATCGATTAAATCCTAATATCATAGAAACCTGTTAAAAAAATGTTGAATTTTTTTTTGTGTTAGTTATTAAAGCTCATCGAAGAATTAATTCACAAGAAAAGAAAATAACGTAATTTAATTGAGAGCAGCTAATCTAAGTGAAATCAAAAACATTTCTGATACTATGAAATTTCGTTTGAGCCTTAAAAAAAAGGGAAAAAAGAAAAGAAGCGGGAGATAACATATTTGAATTCAATATACAAACGCAACATCTTATATACTTTAAAGGGTGTTATCTTATTTTTTGATCACATCATCTAACGAATGTGCGATTAATGCGTAGGATGGTGTATATTGCAATATTAATAGAGCTAGGAAATTATTTATAGGATCAATTATTTATAGGAGGATCATTTGATATCAAACTATTTTAAAAATGGCCAAATCGAAAAAATTGTCTTATTTATCTATTACATTAAATGAAATTCAGCAATCTCAAATTATATTTTTTAAAAGAAATATAAAGTCGTCAGTAATGGATTAATGGAATAAAATCGAAATTACTCGTTTAATTTAAGTTCTTCTTTGATTCGGACGGATTACTCTGCGCGATGCTCGATGATCGATCTACATAGATTCGATTAATTGTCTTATTTGCACCAATCCCGATTAATCTCAAAGAAGTATAGTTCGAAATATTGTGAGTTATTATTCATGATTCTAGTAATAAAGATGGAAGAATACTGATAATAAGTAAATGATACTTTATTATGAAAATAAAAAAAAGGAGCACATACATATATCTACCTATATATATATAGATGTATAGATCCGTCTACCTATATATCTATATATAAATATGTATGTATAAATATATAAGTGCGGTACTTGCCAGACATGCATACCACACAGAGCAGTTTAGTTTAAACTTTAATGGAACAATAAGGTATAATAATTAATGATAAAAATAATTATCGAAATATATATAATTTTGTATCGATGTCGAAAAAGAATTAGGGAAAAAAAAATAATCTAGCGTATGGACGAAGAAGTGTGCACTGTGTTAAATGTGAGAAGATCGTACGCGAGAGAGAGAAAGAGAGACAGAATGAGAAAAAGAGAGAAAGAAGAGAGTGTGATATATATATAAAGAATACTAAATTCAAACTCGATGAGAATTTACGATGTGATGCTTTATCGATTTAACTGCGGGAAAGTGACCTTTATTCAAATAAAATACATGTGGGGCGTTTCTGGCTACAAAATGTGTGAAGTTTTACTTAATATTATGTTTGAATAGGATTGCGGGGGCGGGAGTAGTTAAATCGCTGTGTCGGAAACTTCGAAACGCTTGCATTGTATGCTTACGTCGCGAACAGTGGCACGTTTCGGTAAATTACAAGGAAAAAAAAAAAAGAAAAGAAACTAACAAGAAAAAAACGTGGAACAAAGTGTGTAGGGAGAGAAAGAGAGAAAGAAACTCTGTTTACACAAGTGCATCTAGGCCCCTGATGTAAGAGCATCCTGCGTGAAATCTTTAGAAAAATTGTATTTACGAATCAGCAACTGAACGTACCTCACGTTATTCCCACTTTGAAGTGTTTACATTTTCGGCGATCTGCGTTGCAGGTTTTATTGTCTTAAAATACTTTACAGTCCTCGGCTTTCCGACATTATCCGTCCCCGAACGATACAAATGTAGCGTTGTGTATTACGTATATGGATCTATTAAGATAAACAATCGAGTATAACAATGAATACACAATTAGAAGTAGAATAATTTCCTAATCAGTAGTTACTGTGCGTTAAGATTGCGAGCATGGAACGACGATTTCTTTCGAATTCATCAGTTCAATCCGAAGACCATGGAAACGTTTCGTGGTATGTATACTTGAAAATAATGGTCTTCGGATGAAAAAAAATACCCAATAGGCAATTACACAGAGACGACACATTCGTGTACTTCGCAATTTATATATAATGAAATGAAACATAGGAATACAATTGCCAGCGTTACAGTATGAGACTCTGTACCGCCGAAGAATATGAATTATCTTAAATGGTTTTACGTGTATTAAAGCGATTGTAAATATATATATTAGATACACCTTATAATAAACATAATTTAACATAAATCACGTTCGGTGTCTTTTTATCAGCATTCTTCAATGGAACGCGAAGTTGTTTTTATTGCTTTCTATCATTTCTATCGATTTTACAATTAATGAACATCTATACGATACCATATATGTTTCTAACAAAATTATAGTCATCGTAACTAAAATAACGAAAAATGCAAATACTCCGAATACGAAAATGCACTTTTAAAGTCAATAAACCTATGTACAATTTCAGACGATGATAAACTCAAAATCATGATAACCGGAATAACGAAAAAAAGCAAATTCTCCAAATTTACGAATGCGATCTTCAGATCCATGCACCCATGCGCGATTTGAATTCAAATTCTTCCTAAACACCTGCCCCAAGTTGCATTTTAACAAATTTCAAATCAGCATCGTCAATACTCAATTGCAAAAGTAAGAAAAAATACTTCAAATCCCCAAAATATACTTTAAAATCAATACATATATGCACGATTTAAATTTAAATTTTCCTCAAACACTCCACACTCTCCTTTCCTCAAACAGTTTCTAACTTTAAATTCGACACCATCGAACCACAATCATCAGAAAACAAAAAAAAAACGGAGAAAAATGGATATTTTATGTTTGGCCATTTGAAAAAAGAAAAAAATGGTACCATTCGATTCTTCAGATTCGTGTAACGTGACCTTGAGGCTTTCACTTTCGTCTGCTAGACGAGCACGTGGTTTTGCTTGACAGTTCGCGTTTACTTTGCTCCGATAGATGGCGACTTTACTTTTACTTCCTCTCAATAGTTGCGTTACGTTTTCATCGAAAATGGCAGGTTCTCTGTAACTATGTTACGAATTTAATTCTGAATTATTGTTTGCTATTGTTATTACGTTAGGTGTATACATGTGAAATTTCTCAATGTTCACATACCTCTATACGTATAAGTCATTTCACTGAATCTTTATGGATAACTGTAATTTGGTGCGTTGCATTTTTGGTGCACCTTATTTGTTGCCATTCTGTTATAACCTTTCCACGTGTGCATTGTAATTTCTCTTCCCCGTTCCCCTCGAATTAATTCACGACAGGCAAGCCATTGGCGCAATGGCAGATACTTTGCACAAAGAGGGATACGAGATATGTGAGTGAATTTGAGTTTTCCGTTTATATCTTTAACGTCGTTTTTTTGTGTTTTTGTACAAAATCTTGTCAACCAGAGAGTAATAAGTATTACTCGGAATCAGTATCTATGGATGACGTTTAGTGTCATGAGACAGGATTAAGTTATTTTTTAAAGTGACAAGTTAGATACGAGATATTAGAACGCAATATTGTAAATTTTATTATCTACATATCATTTCATGGATACAGCTAGCATAGCTATGCGTGGCGGAGCTGGTAACATAGGATCAGATAGTGACATGAAGCTGGAACCGTCTAGTCCTACTGAAAAATATACATTTTCTCGGTGCAGTAGCACTGGTTCTGTAAATACGCCATCTTCATCTGCTCATAATACAGGTGAATAATCAACAACTTTTATAACACGAATGATAACTTCTTTTGTAAGACATGATATCATGTAATAATACAGAATATGAATTTTCTTTGAAAAAATGCAATTCTACTCTTAAGGCTAATTTTGTAGAATTTATCATTTACAGAGGATGAAGATAGTGATAATAAAAATTCAACGATAAGTTATAAAGAACGTAGAAGAGAGGCACATACTCAAGCGGAGCAGAAACGCAGAGATGCTATTAAGAAAGGATATGATTCCCTTCAAGATTTAGTGCCTACTTGTCAGCATACAGATTCATCGGGCTATAAACTGTCCAAAGCCACTGTATTACAGAAATCAATTGATTACATTCAGTTTCTGCTTCAACAAAAAAAGAAACAGGAAGAAGAGCGCAATGCATTAAGAAAAGAAGTCGTTGCATTACGTATAATGCAAGCAAATTATGAGCAGATTGTTAAAGCCCATCAGACTCAACCAGGCCATGCAGAAATGCGTGTACCGGATGAAACCAAATTTCAAGTGGTAAGATTAATGCATATTTATAATAATGTTGACTTAAACATTAACTGTTTTTCCTGCGAGGATTATTAACATTAATGTTATTACAGTTCCAAGCCATCATGGATCGCTTGTTTCAAACTTTCAATAATATCTCCGTGGCAAATTTTGCAGAATTATCTGGATGTGTATTTAGTTGGTTGGAAGAACACTGCAAACCTCAGGTAAATTATTTATTTTTACAATTACTACCTATACATATATACAAACACTTTGTAAATTATTTTGAGAAATGCATAATAAATATATTTCTAGACACTACGTGAAGTAGTACTGTCAGTACTGCAACAGCTTAACAACCAAATGAGTTAGTCGAACGTGTAAATAAAGCTTTGATCGCACAATGTATTTCTTACATATAATGAAAGTTTTCAGCGGGTACTTAGAACAGTCTACAGAAAAGTTACCAAGATGGATGGGAGCATGTGTGTCGCCTGCGATACGGGTAATAAGATTGTGAGGAATACAAATAGAAATTTATTTTATATACTAATATAGACGTAGATATTGCCATTTATCATGGCATAGCATTTCCTCGCCGATTTTGGCAATTGTATGATGTTGAATATTTGTATCAGAAATTTTTTATTACATAAATTTTGCCATATATACGTACGATACACAACGTACATACACATTTACGTTTGTATCCGACTATGTACATAATATATTAATCTGCAGCGGTGCAGATTAAAATGAAGATTAAAGCTACAGACTTGTATGTTTCATATGTACAATTGTTAATAGTCAGACATATCCTTGTGATATTTCTAATTCCATGTACAATCCACCATCCTTCTAGCACCAATTATTTTTCTCTCAACTTTCCTATTTGATAATGTCCCTTGCTTCATTAAACTTTTTCCGATTCCGTGGGCATGCTTTCTCCTTGGGTAATGTCATTTAAAAGCATCGCGTCGAATCTGGGTCTATTAGGGTCGTCGGTGTCACGGTGTGGACTGTGAGCTCGTCTTCTCTTCGACCTGTCCTCAGGACGGCAACATAGATCTCGAAAAATACAGGCATAACAGGCTAATAATGCGGTCATCATCGTTAAACCACCAATTGCAAGAATGACGACCAAAAGTATCGATATTTCGTCGCCCATTTTATTTTCGAAGTAATTTTTTCTGCCCAGTGTTTAATGCATCTGAAACATAAATATTAATATATGACGAGAAATAATTTTTTAGAAAATGATTTACATTATAAATAAGAAAAGTGTATTTCGTTCGTAGAATTTGTCTATTGAAGTGGTTCTCAAACATTTTTTGCATTTCTCGTGTGTTGACCTCTTTGTAATTGTTTACATTGATTGCGAAGTCTTTAAACTGAGTTTTTAAATTGAATTAAGATATAGGCTACTGCTATTAAAAGGTTCGTTGACAAATAATTATTTATCCAGAAAATGACAACTCGTGAAAAGTCATTAATTGCACGTTCTATGGGATGGGTGCATCTACTTCGACTGAATCAGCCCTAAATTTTAACTAACTGTAAGTAAATCCTTAGCGATCCCCGATAGCACTGATGACGAATCTTTTTGAAAAGTGAGTCAAATTTTGTTCATTATTTTTTTTAGTAGATACTAGCTAGTGGGCCACTAAGTCAGTGGTTGCACTTGAAAAGGGGGTGGGAAGGATGGTTAAAAGATACTTTTTTTGATTCTCATAAATTGGACAGAAGATATATATATTTTAGTTTTTAATATTTTTGATTGTCTATACTCTCTCTTTGATAGTATAAAAAATAAATTTACAAAAATCATAGCGTGGGTCATTTTGAACTGCGTGGGTCAGTGTCTGACCCGCGGGTCATTAGTTTGCCGTCACTGCTCTATAGGCACTATCATGGTCCCCTAAAGACCCCTTTGCGGTCTTCTGAAGTAGCGTTTCCCAATCTTTTCACACTTATGGAACCCTTGCTGCAATGTTCAAGTTCAAGAGAGTCTCAACATCCATGTAATAATATTTTTCATAATATAGGATTCAAGACTATCCGAAACACCTAGTTATATTTGAAAAAAAGCTGTACGTGTTATTTTCCTATTTCTTGTGTAACCCTTAACGCTAGATTTATGGGCGTTTCTTATATACCTATTTCTACGAGCACCCGTCAAACTAACGAGTAAAAAAATATGCATTTTCTTTAAAAAATCGATTTTTTTAAATTAATTCTGAATTAAAGAATATTATACTTCACGTTTAAATACATTATTAACACGTTAAGCGCCACGCTCGTTCCTAGAGACTGGTACTATTTACATTTTCCGTTTAGGCTCTTTATTAGGAAAGATATCTTTCTACTTGCTTTAATAAACTATATTAATTTTTGATAAATTGATTTATTTCGTACGTAAAACCACTAATTGGTCAAGCGCGACAACGTAGCTTAGGGAAAAAGGTAATCGCTGATTTTCATTGATCAGCGTCAACATGAACGAAAAATCAACGACCCGTCCGTAGGGACCGGTGTGGCGCTTAACGTGTTAATAAGTAAAAAGTTTATTTTTTAAATAATGATTCACGGAACCATAGAGTTCCAGGGAACTTTGGCGGAAAAGCGCTGCCCTAATAGACCATGGGCTCCAGTTTGAGTAATACTGGTCTATTGTATAAGTTTTACAAAAATTAAAAATAAGCTGCAATTAAGATTTTAACGCAATGCAAGATCCGTTCTATTATTTCATTGTAATACGAGAGAAAATTATGATTAATGTTGTAAGCTTTAACGGTTTTAATTATCCATCGCGGTTCATACACGATTCCGTTGCATTGGCTCGAAAGGGGGTGAATGTATTTCTTGCGTTTCAAATGATATTTGATAGAAGGAAGGAGTAGCGCGGACCGAACTTGAATGTATTATTGCTTTTACATCGGAAGAACGTGAGTTGCATGTAAGTTATCCTGTTGGTACTGTTCAACTTGCATTCCAATTGTCGGAATGTTATATTTTTATTCGTTTGTTTATCGCAAAAACAAGATAAATATTTTATTCTTTACACGCTGAATATACACAGAGCAAACATTGCTCTATTTAAAGAAAAAAGAAAAAAAAACACTTTTCTATATTGAAACACATAGTTGGATGTAATAGAAATTGTTATAAGTTTAAGGCCTTAAGTTCTAATTATTTAAACATTTTTTTGTGACGAACCTTTCCGCGATGTTAATAAAAAAATCTTTAACAATCACTTTGCGATGAATTCGATTTAAATTTAAAGCAAGAATGAATTTTTGATGCGCGTTTCGAAGGATAATATGTTCTCATGGTGTTTACTCTAGAGTCTGAAATAGAAGAGCGAATCCATGGATTTTATAATCCGATTTATTCACTGATATTCACGTACACGTAAAAAAAATAATTGTCGAACAAATCCTCGTTGACCGTTCCGTATCGAGATGAAATTCGACGGATAAAAACGCTTTCGTTCTACATTGTTTCGCAGTGTGAAGTAAATCTATGGTTTTGAATTATCAAAACGATCGATCTTGAATCGTCAGTGGTGCATTTTCTCGTGAAAGAAGGGATGAGAATGAAAATAGCGAATGTCGGAAAACAAGAAAATGTAATCAGGAGTAAAGCATATAGAGATCTTCTAGCCTTAGCATTTTATTCTTGCCTTTTTTACTTTTTTTCACGTTGTTTTTAAACTCAGCAGATTTAGTTTGTGTACTTTAGTGAATTTAGAAATCGTGTTCGGAGTAAAAGCATATAGAAATATATATTCTATTTGTTGCACAAGCACATAACGTCACAGAAGTCGCTGCATCCGGGAAATATTTAATAAATGTTAATAGGAATATAATGGAGAATAAATTTAAAAATAGTTGAGAGTACAAAACGTTTCCGCAACTGTCCCGTTTTCTTTAAATTTTGATATTTGGTTTTAAATTTAATTGCCTATTTGCCCCTGCAGAGAGGTAACATGAGATGCTCTGTCTTTCTATTCTCTGATTTTTTTTAAATCTGTGAATTGTAATTCATTAATTAAAAATTGCAACTTTTCTTTACAATTCCTTATAATTTTAATTTTAACATTGTTCAGGATGCTATTTTATAACTAATCCGATAGGTCAAGTATTTCAATCCATAGAGGATTTTTGAGAATTTTTTGAGAAGAAACATTTATGTATTTTAGAGTTTGAGCATTTATGTATTTTAGAATTGCTAATGCGAATTTTTAACTTTGATTGATTTGAGCAAAATGTTCCAGTCATTTCCGTTTCAATGCGAGAAAAATAACGTTGTTTCTTTATTCATCTTGTTTTTCCACATAGATCTTTCTCTCAATTTATTCTACTTGCTTTTCCGCGTTATTCGGAGTGTCACTACCGGGAATTCGGAACGAAAAAGTATATTCATTTTTCCGAATCGTACATATTCATTTATCCGGACCAAGTTATTTGTCCTAGTCCTGGACAATGTCACTTTGGACTTTGGATGTTCGACTTTCAATAGGTTTTCCTTTTACTTGGTACGTCGCGATGGAAAAACTTTTCTACTTATATTTGTCGTCCTGTTAGAATTGCATACATCAGTTGGGGAAAAATACGCGTAAAATAGAATTTTAATGATATTATAATCATTGTGCATTCATTTCTGTGACAATAATATCAGTTATTTTATTTCATGAAAATTTATGTATAGGATTAGAAAATAAGAATCCTGTTGCTTGTTTCAAATAAAGAACAATAGCTTTTTACACTAGATAAACGGCAGGCATCAAATTGACGGATTCCTATTTTTTTTTAAATTCTTTTCAAAATCGACAGCTGAGCAGTGCAGTAAATATTTTACATGTGTCTTATAATATACAAATTATTTAATTGACCGTAATTTTTTCGCATTTCATCCATTTTTTTTAGGTATATATTTAATATATTTAAACATACAAGATTTAGCGGCCGCAGATCTAGTGTTAATAAGTAATTAACATCTTCCATCTCTTTGTCGTAAATACATACAATGTATTCAATTTCTGATTTACAAAAACTTAATAGTACTGTTTTGTAAAACGTATAATTTAATCTTTTAACCATATCATTATTAACATGTCGATTATCACGGTAATTTTTAGAATTGCGCCCTAAGAAGCCAATTTAATTAAATCGTATAATATTTTTAAAAATTCTAATTATAGTACACAGTAATCATAAAAAATCATAGAGTATGTGTTTTTTGAAAAGAGACTTTACGAATTATCTCGAGGTTCATCTTACATAAATTGTGTACGAATGTATTATCTGTTCATTTATTCACCCTTTGCATTTGAGGCCTTTTTCGCTTGAGTGAATCAGCAACTCGACCGATTTTCCGTAGTCTGTAGATGTGCAGACGGCCGTTTGTTTTGCTATTTCTTTATTGATTTATAAAGAATATAAGAGTTGATAAAACAAATTTCTAAATCCCAAAGAAATAACATTCGCCACCATTTTAACACTAGAACTACCAAACCAGTCAAAATAATTGGTACACAATTTTTTCAAAAAATTCTCCAATTTTATATTAGATTCATAGAATAAATATTCTACGTCTATATCAATAAACATAAATCACCCAATTGATCAAATTTTTCGGCGCTTGATTCCCCCTTTTTTAAAGTACTTATTTAATTTATTAAAATATGTTAGATCGGACGTCGGTAGTTCTAGTGTTAGGGGCTTTCTTAGAAAAGAGTATTGATCAGCTCGTTCAACACCGCTCATGCATCTTGTATAGTTTACTACTATTATTGAGTTCTTTTAATGGTAACTTCAATTCCGCCTCGTAAAATCCTTTTTGTGGTACTCATTTCTTCAGTATTCCAAGTAGTCAAAGATGTGACAGTTCTTTTGCAGTTCCATGCTAAAACAAAAGTGTTCCATCTGCAATATGCAACTGTGGATTTCTTCTGAAATTATGTCATTTTTATTTGACACAATAGCTCCTTCCTACTTGTTCGTATCGTTCCAGTTATGTGATATTTCAGTTAGGCTAATTTCGCAAAGAAGTTAAATCTAAATAATCATCGTCACCGTTCGAGTTATCGCGTCAAATCAAATGGTGAACGAGAGTCAAATCTTGAGTGCAAGGGATTACCACGTTGCCATGGGTGGGGGGGGGGGGGGGGGGGGATCACCGGTGACCTGCGCCATTAAATTCAACGATATTTCATGTAACTTTTAAATTGTAATACTTATGAATTTTGGGACATATTAAATATTTAATTATTGGCGTTAAAAAGATAAAGGTCTGCCGGATATCTATCTATCAGTGTCTCTAGAGCTTTATAAAGATGTGATTTTAATAGAAAATGTTTCACGTCATTAGAAATGATGGAACTAGCGGTGGCGTTCAACGTGTTAATAAATATTTTGTTCATGTAAGCCAGGCTTGATTTTTTGTTCTCTTTGTAAAAGCTATTTACTCATATTTACACTAATATACTATTAAGTTAATCGGAGTTGCACGAATATGAGAAGTAAACAAATTACGAGATAAATCGTACTTGGTAATCGACATGTTAACACTATTTCTACAACGATTTTGTGTATACCTATTTCGACCAAAAGGTGTCATTTGACACCTTCTCGTTTGAATGCAAATAATTGCCAAAACTGTTGAGATTTCAAATTATCAGTTAAATGTAGATAATTTGGGGAATATATTTATCGATACATTGATGTGTATTTATTAGAAATTATTTAACCCTAGATCACTAACCTTCGTCGATTCAACGACACGGATTTAATAAGTATGCCATATTAGTTAACGTTATCTTAATAAATTAATACCTATCCTTAATAATAGAAAAAAACATGTTTAAATTTTATTTAAATAATACCCTTTAACCCCTTTTGTAAACACCGTAGTCGAAGAGACGAAGGTTAGTGTTAAGCGTCGAAAAATAAGGTTAGTGATCTAGGATTAATCAGCTTGCAACTTTAGGCAGCGGTGTGCAGCTAGTTGTAAAGTCACTGCAGCAGTGTATTCTAAAATGTAACATGGCGGGAAATAAGCGAATATCAAAGTTATGCCGCAACTCCTGTATTTTCTGTTACAACTGAAATCGATATTCTCTAATCTGATTATAATTGGTATGGTGCTGCAAAATGATGTTAATTTATATGTAAAATGGTTTGAAGTTAGGCACTGTCATGAAATCCTTAAAGTGTCAAATGACACCTCATGATAGAAATAAGTATACCATATGCACATTTTTAGATCTAGGATGTGCTGGTGGAAAATGATATTGCTGAATTCATTTAACAACTACTTACTGTATGAAAAGTCAAAAAATTAATTCTGGAGAAATGATTCAGCTTAGAGAATAATTTTAAGTTAAAATTTGGAAGGTGTCTTTTGACACCTCTTGGAAGAAATAGTGTTAATGTGACATTGACGTCACCGGGTCCGCTAACAGTTAATTTCATTAACTAAGTTTAACACACATCTATGCGATTTGTATCGATAATTAAGTTAATCCTCAGTTGACATTATGTCCATTAATAATATGAATATGAACACGTTGATTGACACCCGTTTTCCGCTTGTTTCATTCCAGCTATTAAAGTGGAACTTTGTATTAAAAAGTCCAATTTTTATGAATTCAATTTATTAACAAATTCCTGAATTTTATTATTTACATATTGAATTTAGTAGCGCCAGTCACTGATGATCTCCATGATATTCTATAAAACATACTGATATAGAGTTGCATCCACAGTTGGAGATGAGAGTTAAGAACTTTTGTGTTCTTAGAAACTTTTTCAGCCATTTTTTTATAAACTTCTCAGTTTCATGTTGCAGTTATAAAATACGTATGATACTTTATACGGAAAATTGGAGGATCGTGAAAAGAAAGAGAGTCGAGGAAACCCTTCGAAGCATCGTACTCGGCCGGCGTAGCTTAACTCTCTATAGGCCACTGTGACTTTAAAGTAACGCAAAACGCATCTAAACTTCTATTTTTCAAGGTCAAGTTTTTATCTTTACCAAATATTATAATTCAGCTAGTGAAAATCATGTAATTCTTTACAATTCACGTCCTCTTCTCTTAAGATCTCTATAGGAAGGTACTGCCCCGATCCCAAAGCAATAACGTAAACAGGAGTATTTGGTAGTCGGTACTAGTTCGTAATTCTCGATAAGTGCAGTACCTTAATAGCACAAAAGCGGGAGTGCATCGTATCCTAGATTGCTCTTAAATGACCGTATTATCGAGAAAGTCAGGTGGTGTATCTATTGGTTACGTAATACCTATTCCATTAACGTTTTGAATTCGATGCATTCATGGAATTTCGTTTAACGCGGAATACTAATATCTGTCAATTATCGATATATGTATGTTTCCGCTAATTATAGCGGAATATCAAAAGCTGTCGGATGGTCGTTAAAATTAATTAGCAGAGTAGTCGCGTATTTTCTCATTTGACAGTATTTTTTTATAAACATAATTATCTCAAAAATAACTTTCAAACTTAACATGTTGACGTGAATAACATATTGTAATATGATATCCCTTTAGACTCCTTTACTAAAGAAATTCAATTTTATTCATCCGGTAGGTAATTTATCAAAAGTGTTTCATCTATGGAATTAATTGGAACATTCCATTCTTATTGTTTTTAAAATTAACAAACACCTATACGACGTACATGTGGGAATGCATATGTAACACGTTCGAGGACGTGAATGCTATAGCATTCAAATTTTAAAGCCAGTTTTTATTCATTTAAGTTTATACAACATTAAGTTTTTGAAATTAATATACATTTCAAAGTAATGATTAACTGATTCATTAGGTACTTTCATATTATTTTATCTTTTCTTCGTGTATTTACAAATTTCGTTAAGCCGGCACATTGAGTAAACTAGATGTGTAATACTTGACGCGAATGCTATAGCAATTGTATTTCGTAGATTTCTGAGAGAGAGAGAGAGAGAGAGAGAGAGAGAGAGAGAGAGAGAGAGCAGATTCTATCATTGTACATTTTTTTTCTGATAATTACCGTTATTTTCTGCAATGTGCATTGGAAATGCTCAGATATTTCGTTATAGTGATCCTAAGTTTCGTTATAGTGATAATGATGGACTGATATATATGTATTTAGTTTTGTTTTCATATGTACATACATACTATGAAATTATGGATTTGATTCGTTAATTTTTTTATATGTAGACGAATAGAGATCTACTGTTGAATAAATAATGTAATGAAACTATAATAAACCTCTTTTCTCATATATTCTATTAATGAATGTTATTGCATTCACGTCATCTCAGTTGAAAAATTGTATCTGTATTGCCGTGGATGCTATAGCATTCACTGTATATAATGATCAAAATATGATAATCTAACTACCCTTATAAAATGTGTTTTATAAAAACTAACTATAAAATTTAAAATGTGTAAAATTAATCAATATTTAAGTAATTAATCGATGTTTAATACAGTTCTACAAAAATTTCATCAAAATGTTTTTTTACCGTTTATGTTATAAAAAAAATGTCAACCAAATTGTATATTTTGAATCTGAATTTATTTTAAGATACATTGAAGTTAACTAAGTTTTTAAGTTAATTCTTGTTAATAAATAATCATTTTTCTAAAAACTGCAGCATTATTTTCAAAGTATCGTGATTACAAAATATTGCCTAAAAGCCCGTGAAGTAGATTGCCGACAGGCGCAAGAAATGCAAAGAGCGCAAAGGGTTAAAATAAATTGACTGTCAATTTTTGCACCTCGCTGAAACTTTTACTGTCCACGAACGTGTTAAGATACTAATTGTAAGAAATAAAATGAAAGAAAGAGAGAGATAGTTAAATGAGCGTGCGAAAGAGATGATTGAATGAATGAACGAGAGAGAGATGATTGAGTGAAGGAGCGAGAGAAATGATTGAAACAATAGAGAGTTTGAGAAAGGTAGAAAAAATCGCGAAGCTCGAGGGCGAGCAGTTAGTGAGAAAATTTGGAAGCGAACGTGAACGATGTGAATCAATTCTTTTTTTATTTTGTAAATATACCATTTTTAACATACTGATTTCTAACAAACTCAAAATCGGAATAAACCAATGAATCACAATAACCGGAATAACGAAAAATGCAAATACTTCAAATATGAAAATGCACTCTTAGAATCAGCAAACCTACATACGATTCAAAGTCAAATTCTCAGCAAATGCTGATGTTAAACTACATTTCTGACAAATCCAAAATCACGATAACCAGAATAACGAAAAATGCAAATATGAATTTCGAATTCGCGAACGCACTTCTCAGATCAATGCACCGCAATGCCGCTTGAATTCAGATTCTTCCCAAAAACCTGCCTCTAGCTGCATGGTACTAAATTTTACATCACTATCGTCAATACTCGATTGCAAAGGTAAAAAAAAAATACTTCAAATCCATGAAATGTACCCTTAAAATCAATTCATCTATGCACAATTTAACACAAATTCTACCCTTAACAGCTGCTTAAATGACGCTATTAACAAGTTTAAAATTGGTAACGTTGATTCACGATTTTCAGAATAACAGAAAATATAAATATTCCAGATCAAAAAAATGGCGGCCCTAAAATCAATACATCCATACGCAATTTAATTCAAATTCGGCCCTAAACAGCTTTTTTAAACCACGTTTCTAATAAATTTAAAATTAGATCTACGGCATTCTTCACATTAACATATTCTATTTATTTTTAACATATTTCTCAAATTTTTGAAGAAACAGTATAGTAGATCCTTCAGACATATCATATAACATTAACTAATCGTATTTTTTGCCCTTAAATTCATCTTTTTTCGAAATACTTGTTTAATTAATTTAAATATACCAAATTTAGCAGCCGCAAATCTAGTGTTAAAATTCGCATCCTCGATCCACGATTACTAGAATAATAAAAAATGCGAATAGTCGGCGTCCTAAAAAGCATCTTTAAAATCCATGAATGCATACACAATTTGACTTTACTGGTCGACCTGCGATCAGTGCGTACACCATTGGTTTCCTCGTATCATTGATTTCGGGTTTTCCAGTCGACCAATCGTGGATGAACACCGATACCCTTATCCGAGGGTCTCTTTGAACAGGATAAGATCCCCGCGCGTATAATATGTCTGTATTAACGGCAATTTCGGTCATTTGTTACTACGTCAGTACGTAGAAGGGGATGAGATGAAAAATATCCGTAGGTAGCGAACCGACAGGAGCAGATATTACGGCGGGCGCGGAATTAATCAAATCCAATTTGATTCTTCGTTGCTCGTTTAATATAATTACTGTAATTTGTATCGATCGATCGGTCTGGAGGAGAAAAGTAAATTTGTTTCTTATGACGATCACTTATCTCTAGATGAATTTCATTTCTTCCCGTTATTCGATTTCAATTGCAGTATTCACTATGTATTGTGTAAGTGGGAAGTTTTTAGATTATAAATGGTATTTTAACAGTAGATCTACGTCCGCTAAGTTTAGTAGATTTAAATACAGGGTGTCCCAGCTAATTTTGACATCTTGAATATTTCGGTATTGTGGTATGTAGAAAAAAATGTTTCACAAGGAAACTGAAATGGTATTGAGTGGGGCATAATCTGGTGTCATTAGTTTTTCCGTACGTGGACTCGTCAAGGACATACGAAGGTCAACTTTGTTTTTTTAATTGGAATGAGGTACTTTTTTATGCATCAAGCGATGCATCTAGATATTCTTTATAAAAAAGTACTGACCTATGTATGTCGAAAAGCTAATAGTTAAGGAGATATTTCAATATAAGTAATCTAAATACAAAGGCATCATTCCTGCCGCATTAGGACGTGAGCTCTGTTTACCTGTTTATCTGTCTGTCACCTGATTTAACGCCGCCCGACTTCTTCTTATGGGGCTATTTAAAGGATAAAATGCGAAAGTTTCACCTAAAGTGAGTGATATGAAGCAAGACATTATCGATGAATGTGGCAAAATATCAGCCGATACATTAAATAACGTAGGCCAGACCTTACTTCATCGATTTCAAACATGCTGCGATGCAAATGGTCGTTATATTGAACCTTGCCTGAAAATAAACGCTAATGTAATTACTATACTCCGTATGTTTATGCAAATTTCAAATTCAACAAATGCAGTTAAGACAAGAGAACCTATTTAGGGATTTGTTGCACTCGATAAATGTTACAACGAATACCATACTTTGGATATTTCGGATATATTTTTATATTATGTTCGTTTTGTGTATTTTAGCCGTATTCATTTTGTCATAAATGCATAAAGATCCGGAGTCTAGTAATTACGAATTTTAGAATTACTTAAATTGAAATATCTCCTAAACTATTAGCTTTTCGACATACATAGGTCAGTACTATTTTATAAAGAATCGCTTGATGCTGCATCGCTTGATGCATAAAAAAGTACCTCATTCCAATTAAAAAAACAAAGTTGACCTTCATATGTCCTTCCCGCGTCCACCTACGGAAAAACTAATGACACCAGATTATGCCCCACTCGATACCGTTTAACCCTTTCAATACGGCGAAAAATCCAGTCCGAGTGCGCCCCATTACCGGGATCATTAATTTCTCCTCCAAGCGATTATTAGATAAAATAATTTGTATGCCGAAAACTGAGCAACCTTAACAGTTCTCGCTTGTTTGATTAGATCGGGGACGATCGAGATGAGAAATTTATGGACTCAGAACGATTGAGAATCAGTTTGGAGGGCCAACTTGGCGTTATTTTCTGCCCTAGATGTTTTTCAGTAACTGGGACATATGTTGTCCCAGCCGTAATATCAAAAATTTTTCAGACTGGGACAGCACATGTCCCGTCCGGTGCAAAAGGGTTAAGTTTCCGGTGAAATATTTTTTGCTACATACCGCAATACCGAAATATTCAAGATGTCAATATTAGCTGGGACACCCTGTATATTAACACGATGAACGCCACCGGTACCTCCCTAGATTCATCATTTCTACTGAAGTGGAACTTTTTCTATTAAATTCACATCTTTACAAAGTAGAAGAGGAATTCACATATATTACAATTTCAAAGTTACACGAAATTTCATGGAATTCAATACCGTCGGCCACCGGTGACCCCCATGATAGTCAAAGTGTTAAATAAGTACATTGCAGAAAGATGGATCAAGTGGTAAAAAATATGATCAGTTAAATAATCTTTTGTATATAAAAAATAAGTGAAATTGAATTTTGATTTTTGAAATCAATTTTTGAATTGTGTCAAATGTTACAATTTAATTCATAAGTATCATGAAATTCATTGTACTTAAATATTTATAAATAAAGTTAAATCCATTCTTTAACACGATCGTGGACAGTAAAAGTTTCAGTGAGCTGCAAAAATAAATAGTGAAATGTTACACTTCTAATTTACATTTCTTATTACATAAAGAAAAAATAAAATAATATACAAATTTTCAATGAATCAGTTGCCCATTATTTTAAGATGCATGATAATTACAAAAAGTTAAAGTTATGCAGAATTGAATGAATTGTGCTTGGCTTTATCATTCTACATTATAATGAAAATGAGTTCACGTTCGCGAATAAATAAAAATTGTATTTTTATCATTTTTTATTGCACTATCGATCAACAGATCTGCAAATGCAATACGAAATTTGCGCTATACAGAGTTTGCGTGGCTTGTCAGAGAATCCAAGTGGATCCTATTTGTTTGTTAAATAAAAAATTAAGTTCGTGCTATCTCATTTTAAATGATATGTCGTAGATTTATCATATTGTTATGTGGTTAAAAGATATTTTTTCAAATCGCCCAAAATTTAGCTGAGCCACTTTTTCTATTATTCCAGTTTAACAGATAGTCAATTCCTTCGTAACATTGGAAGTAAAAATAGAAGAAATTCGTTAGATAGACGTAGAAGTGAAAGAAATAACACTTTAAGAACTAATAATTTGAACATCTTGGTAGATCTACTGTTAATTTTGATTGGTAAAGGGTTAAATAGTGTTGATTGTATTAGATGATAGATGTAGTGTTAATCTTATTTGATCTTGGTTTGAATAGTATTTATCGTTGTAAATTTACTGTCAATCTGGGTAGGTCTATTATAGATGTATTATTAATTTTGTAATATTTAAGATTAATCTAGTGTTAAAACTAGAACTATATACCAAGCAAGTCAAAATTACTGTTTCTCAATTTTTTCTAAAAATTCTTCAAGCTTATTGGACAGTCACAAAATAGAAATTGTACATCCACTCTATAAAACATAAATTACAAAATGGTTCATCTTTTCTACTACTTAATTCATCTTGTTTCAAAGTACTTATAAAATATATTTGAAGTATAATAGATATAACGCCGGTACTTCTAGTGTTAATCTAGTGTTTTTGACACTTAACGGACAGGTTGAATCTGTTCTGCCTTTCTCGGTTTCCGGGCATTGTTTAGGAGAATTAAATAAACATGTATATATGGTTTTAAAGCGTTGTAATTTTATTAAATTTTCACCATTCCTTATAATATTTTATAAAGTTATTTATTAACATGTCTAGAATTTTTTACGAATATGAGATATTTTAAAACATTTACCCTTGTGAAGTGTATTTAAAATTCACGCAAAAACGTAAAGCTACGTGACCCGTCATAGGAAGTCACGAAGAAAAAACGTAAATTTACGTGATCCGTCCGTTAAGAGTTAATAAATATAATGTTGAACTGCTATTGATTCTGGTAAATATAATGTTGATCTATTAGGGTGACCGGAAAATAACATCGTTCCTTCAGCTTGTTGATTGAAAACCAATTGACTTTTATCGAAACGGCATTGACAATTTGCACACTAGATGGAAAAAGGTTGTTGATAACGAGGATGATGACATTATTCATTAAAAGAGGAAAAATTAGTACACATTTCTTTGTTCGAATCTAATGTAAAAAACGACGTAACTTTCCAGTCCTCCTAACGCTTTGCATGTCGGCTCATCAATTATTGATCTAGCGCTAATCTTGGCTCATCGACTAAGAGATGAACTGTAAATCTTACAATCGAGCTTCTGTATCAACATGATTCTAAAGTTAACAGAGAAAAAGCAGCTCGATGTACCGTCTAAGTAGAAATTACACGCTGAGTGGAAGAAATGTGAATATTTGACGCAGATGTTGAATTCTTGGGGTAAAATAGAGAGAGAAAGGAAGGTATATTGCAGGTCAGAATGAAATGGTGAGCATGATGAATACTCATCTCGCGAAGAGTTACGCGGCCAACGTTATACATCGTGCCATTTTGTCTGGCTGGCTGAAAATCCACGGGAACTTCCTTCTCGTAGTTCAACGAGCAAATTTTCTATGCTGGATTAAATTCGTCCATCGAGCGAAGCCACGGTAAAACTTACTGGATGTTGAATGACAATGCCGTAAAAAAGAGGATTCGCAGCTTTTGCCGATGCGTTATATTTTTGTGGATTAAAGTGGATTTCGTTAGATACTGGAAGAGAATTCTGGTGAAATTTCATCGTGCAGTTGTCAGACATTTTTCCCGTCGAATTTAATTTGTCCAAGAAGCGAAAATACGGTAATATCGGCTGGTTGCTGGATAGCAATGCCGTAAAGAAGGATTCACGTTGGTAGTCGACTGTAATATTTTCGCGGATTAAAGTGAATTTTTTTCTAAACTTGCAGAGAATTCTGTCGAAGTTTTATCGTACAGTTGCGCGAAAATCTCAGTGCTGGATTAAATTTGTTTGAGGGAGAAAAAGAGAATAATATTGGTTAAATGTTACATTTTTGAAATGTATGAAATGTTACAATTTAATTCATAATTGTCACGAAATTCATTCAAATAATAGTTAAGTCCATTATTTAACACGATCGTGAACAGTACAAATTTCCGTGAACTGCAAAAATAAACGGTTAAATATTATACTTCTAATTTACGTTTCTAATTACATAGAGAGAAAATAAAATGATATGAAAATATTCAATGAATCAGTTGGCCATTATTTTAAGATGCATAACAATTACAAAAAATTAAAGTTATATAAAATTAAATGAATTGTACTTGGCTTTATCATTTGCCATGCTGTAGTATTCATGTCATTATATATTACAATTAATTAATACACTGGTGATAAGAAGAATTCACGAGACGAGTGTTCTATTTTGTCGAATTAAAAAAATTTTTTTTTTATGTTGATGAGGTGGTGGTGTCGTACAAAATATTAACATAATTTTAAGATAAAATTTTCAGTGTCTATTATAAATTGAATAATATTAAGTAATATTGGTTGCACTATTGTTACTGATTTCATCTTGAAGCGTTTACTGAATTTTGTAAAAGTCAAAAAATGGTGAAATCATACGAGAAATATTAACACATTTTGCGAGAAATATTTGTAATGGATCATAAAAATATAAATAATATTGAAATTTATTAACGTGGCTGTTTGACATTGTTTTATGAATATTTCTACAAGGTCAGCTCCGATATTTTTTAGGAATTCATGGAATTTTTAGGGACTGAAAAATTTGCGTAATGATACGACAAAGAGTGATAAGACGTCGAGTGAATTTCATATAGTGAATCGTGCATTTATCTCGCACGACTTGACGGTATAGATGTCATTTTTCAAAGTTACAAACAAAATTCACAGCATTCTTAACTTGAATACTTTCACGGAAAAATGCGACTTAGCGTGGAAGTTTGAACATGGTACAATACAAGAAAGAAAGAAAGAAAGACGATTCAAATCAATACAAAGAAAGAGTTTTTTCTATTTTACATAAATCAAAGAAAGTTTTCATATTAATTACATTTTTCAATTTCAACATCAAATGAATTCTTTCCGAAACTTCACAACTGTGAAAATGATAATATTGTAGATGAAAAAACGACGTAGAATGATTTTAGCGAGAGATTAAAATAAAATTGATCCTATTTCGTTTCAATTGGAGATGTAATTACAATCTCACAGTCGCAATTTTAATTTTCTAGATTAAAAGAAGACGAGAAAGAACGACGACGACAATGATCTCTATGCAGTATTCAACTAAAGTGCATTCCTTTTTAGAGTCACTGCCATTGTGTTCCACTTACTTTACAAAGGTACAACATTAAAATAAATATAAAAATAATCTGCGAAAGTGTTAAACAGAATAAATAATTCAATAAAAAGAAATTCACATTTTCCTTTAACACTAGATTTACTTTTTCACTAGATATACGGAAATTTATTGCATTGCAATGTATTAAATAAAGGCTTTGGAAAAAGAGAAATCAAGCGGCAAAGATGATTATTCGTTAACATTAAACATACTGGCACTTTGCATATATCTATTCTTACTATAACGAGTCAAATGACTGAATAGTAAACCCTCGTGGTATTTAAGATATACAACGAATTTTTCGCGATAAAAAGTAAACTAAGAGAAAAATGGAAAGCGAGAAATTTAATAATCGGACAGTAAAAGAATTTACAGAAAGTCAATCGAAAAAATTACAATAAATATACGGTTTTCAAGGAGACGTTGAAATGGGTTTAGTGTTAAATAATTATTATATTATGAAATGTATATAAAATATTTGCTGCACAGATTCTCTGTAAATTTGAGAAATGTTTATAAAAGAAGTAGGAACCAAATAATTTGGCGGCTTCCGTAAATCTAGTGTTAAAAGCTACTTGTTTTAGAAATTGAAATTCAATATATTTAACACAACTTAAAAACTTCGTTCTTCATTCTCTATTTTTTTTTCTTATATCTGGTGTTTGAAAGTAAAGTCATATATCTTTCTGAACTTTTCGAAAGTTCTATCATTGAAAAACATGGACAGATATCTAGAAATTTATTTTGCGAATTCCGATCAACGAATAGAAACGTAGAAAAACAGAAAACGATAGGCGAATGATACGGATGACAGTAGCCCGCGCGTTTCTGTAAGAACGATTGCACTGAATATAAATGACTCGATTTCCTTTGGATGCTGTTTCTTCTATTTTGATTCGTTGCACTGCCGAGTTACAGAATACCTTTCCGACTATAAATAGATGGAGTAGAACTTAAACGAAATCAGAGGATATGCATTCAAATTCAATTTGATGTATGACGAATTAATAGATATCAAATTGTTAACAAATTTTCGCTTTCGAAATTTTCGAAGTAATCGTTTAGTTCTTGATAAACCTTGTCAGAAAGGATTAAATCTCATCGGATAAGATTATTGTAACTAATAGATTTCTCTCTAAAAAATAAGAATCACTAATAGAAAAAATAGAAAAATAGGAATTTGTTTAGATAATTCCTTGAACTTCCAGAGATACAATTTTTCTAATTTTTTCTCCTCTATTTCTTAAAACGTAGGCGACAAAAGCAATACTTCGCTTCCCTATTTATATTTTGTTTTTGAATGGTTTTTTCGGCATGTCTAAATATTATATATAAGGATCCATTAAAATTAAATTTTTGACTGACACATCTGGTCATCGCAGGACAAAATTGTCAATACCTTCAAGTATTCAGAGAAACAAAAAGTAATTCGCTATTTCCCCGAGTTATTCTTCATCCCTATATAAAGAGCAGTTATCTAAACTGCCTTAAGTTTAAGACTACTGTCTCTTCCTCATCATATTAAATTCTAATAAGCACCCTAATATATTTCGCAGTTGAAACAAAATAAATTTGTTTCACTATTACATCTAAACTTCGCGGCACAAGAATTTCAAATTCCTCCAAGTACTCATAGAAACAAAAAAGAATTCGCTATTTCTCCGAGTTTTAAAATCATCCGACCTGTTATTCTTCATCCCCATATAAATAGCAAATATCTAAACGGCCTTACATTTAAGGCTACTGTCTCTTCATCATCATATTAAATCCTACTAAGTACCCTAATATATTTCGTAGTTGAAACAAAATAAATTTGTTTCACTATTACATCTAAACTTCGCGGCACAAGAATTTCAAATTCCTCCAAGTTCTCATAGAAACAAAAAAGAATTCGCTATTTCTCCGAGTTTTAAAATCATCCGACCTATTATTCTTCATCTCCATATAAATAGCAGATATATAAACAGCTTTAATGTTACGACTACTGTCGGTTCGTCATCATATTAATTTTTACTAACCACCCTAATATATTTCGTAGTTGAAACAAAATAAATTTGTTTCACTATTATATTTAAACTTCGCAGGACAAACATATCGAATTCCTCCAAGTACTCATAGAAACAAAAACAAATTCACTATTCTCCCCGAGTTTTAAAATCACTGGACCTCTTATTTTTCATCCCCATATAAATAGTAGATATCTAAACGGCCTTACGTTTAAGACTACTTTCGGATCGTCATCGTTCAACGTGGATTTCTCGATCGAATCGCTGAATTTCCTCGTAAACATCGGGCCCTTCCAAAGATACGGTAATAAAGATGCCCTCATAAGATACTTCCTCTTCGTCCGTCTCCCGTGTTATATCCCTGGGACGATAATGTATCGTATAATATTCGTTTTACGCTTCGACTTGGATCGAGATCGTCCTCCGTCGCCTTGATAAATCCTTTTCCACAAACGTTCAGTAGAATGTGACGTTTCCGTCTGACCAACGACACCGTCTGATTCGTGGAAATAGCATTTTCTCTGTGAAGAAAGTTGCAGCGAATAGAGCAAACTTTTCTGTGACCGTATCCGCGTGAAACTAATTTGCACTATGGTAACACCCTTTGAACATTACTTCAGAGAATTCGTGAATTTTCTCTCAAAATTTCAGCGCGTTGCTCAACTCCTCTTTGAGAAACTTCCGAGCTGTACTTCCTAGTTGTTTGGTGTTTCATTGAATTCACGACTACAATGTCAATCCTCCGTGGTGCTTTGAAGTTACACGGTAATGCATAATATATATGTGCCCTTTTGTGATTTCAGTTTTCATCACTGTACACTAGAGCATCTTTTAATATCATTCATCACTCTGCAACGCCAAGGAGATCGTTCTTCACTATAATCTTTCACTACACGAAACATTTTCGATGTTTTCACTTTATATAGTATATGTTGTTCCTTTTATCCTTAAAAGCGCAAGTTAAAGAATTGGAAAAAAGTGTAAACTAAAGAATTCTACTTTTTTGCCGTGTGTTTATAAACTAGGATGTTTGTACACTTTTTGAGCTTCCACGAAGAAAATTTATTGAGTAGGGAATTCGCACGATTCGGTTTAAATCAATTCAAGGTACAGCAGCGTGAAAAATGGAATTTATGAAATCTCTGTTCAATGCATTTCCGCGATGTCAGAAATTTTCCGGGGAGCTGCACCGAGCGGCACTCACAGCGCGAAAGTCGCGTGCGAACTGCGAGCAGGTTTGGTCCAGGAACTCGCGCATCCTCGCGGCTTTTGCCTCTCCTGCCCTCCTCGCCGGTCCTTTCACCCTTGCAGGATAGACCGTCGTGGAAGCTTTGTTTTCGCCAAAGCCCTACGGTTGAATTTGCAAACGATTATGCCACGGGATTACGTAATTCATCGTGCAACACTTGGCGAAATGAGGGAAACATTTGAATTTTGTTGGGGAGTACCGATGGTGTTTTGTGCCGTTGCGATATCGTTAGGTAACTGTTTGCAGGGCAAATTGACTTATTTGCATCATAAGGAAATATGAGAAAATTGCCTTTTTTTAATATATGTAATTTAACACTAGGTTTACGGAAGCCGTCAAATTGACAGGTTACTACTTCTTTCATAAACATTTCCCGAATTTACAGAAAATATGTGCAGTAGATAGTTTACGTACATTTTATAATACAAAAATTATTTTATGAATAATCATCATTGTTGCTTGATTTCTCTTTTTCGAAAGTCTTTATTTAATATATTGCAGTGCATTACATTTCACTTTTGTAAATCTAGTGTTAAATACAAAAATAACTACAAGTACAAGAACTTCATATTTCAGCGTTAAATAAAAAATGAACTGCAAATATGTGTTAAGTCTATATATATTACTGGTAATGTTGGGAATGTTGATTAGTTATTTTGCAACATAATGATATTTGAAATGTTGAATGCACAAAGACACTTTACAATTGTCACACTGACAAATTGTTTCTCTTCTTTTATTTTGACCTAAACAACTCGAATTCAATGTCATTCATATTTTTATTATTATCAGCATTATAATCATCGGTTTCTTATATCAATATTTTATCTTCGTTTCAGTGGTCAAATTTCTTCTTCATTATAATCAGAATTAATACTGTCATCTCCAACAACACCCTCCATTTTTATTTTTTAACTAACGGATAATGATAGTGAGCAACAAACATGGGCGTATCCATACGGCTTTGGTGATTGTGAGTAGGAAAATTGAGCGTATATATACAGGGTGAGGCACTAACCATTGCCACCTCGAATAACTCCGAAAGTATGATAGTAGTAGAAAAATTTTCGAAATAAAAGTTGCATGGGACAACGGAGGCTATTATATAACGTTAGTTTTTTGTTGCTGGGTGGAGTCGCTTCAGAGATTTGAAAGTCAACTTTGTTTTTTTTGGTAGAATGCTATGTTTTTGCACTTATTTTCTGATAGCGGATATTGATACGAATCCAATGATGTGTAACATTAAGGTCTTTGAAGGTCAACGAAGGTTATTTGAGGCAAAAAAGGAGATTTGAAATTACATTTACAGAAGGTGTTCAAAGTGATTACCACTGGTATCAATGCAGTGCTGTAATTTCTTTATCAGGGATTGAGTAGTATTTCTTATCACTTTGACACTTAGCGAATAAGATGCTCTAACAATTCTTCATCTAATAATTTAACTAGTATCATACTTTTGGAGTAATTCTATGCGGCAATAGTTAGTGCCTCAACCTGTATATTATAATGATGCAAATGGATTAATAATTTTTTAAGGTAATTTATTTTTGAAACGATTTTTTAATAGATTTTAAAAACAATATGTGAAACAGCAACATATGGAACAGCATGTGAATGAAGATGAGGGGGTTTGATGGTAATCGAGTACAAATACCTATTGTCCCGTTTTTTTTTTAGAGGGATAGTGAGAGTTATTTTGCATAAATTATTGTAATAATTATAATGAGGCAGTAATAGTATAATAATAAGAATCCGGAATTTTGTTAGCCTCAATGAACTTAATCTATAAGTATATATAAAGCTCAAAAACCACTGACTGAGTGACTCACTCATTACGAAATCTCAAAAACCGCAGAACGGATTGCAATGAAATTTGGAACATACCTTCCCCTTGAGTCTTAGGTGCTCACTAAGAAAGGGTTTTGAAAAATTCGAAATTTTAGGGGGGGTTTTGGGGGGTTAAAGTATGGGCCAAACTCATCAACGCAGAGCCGAAACTACTTGACCTAGAAACTTGAAATTTTGCATGAGCGGTCCTTGTAGGGTACAAGCACCCACTAAGAAAGGATTTTTCAAAATTCGAAATTTGAAGGTTTTTTTTTTAGTTTCGAAGCACGTAAAATATTGCAGGTTTTAATATTAAAACGTAGCGAAGCACGGGAACTTTCAGCTAGTATAGATATATATTTCGATTTCTCTATCGCAAATCCAGAAGCAGAAATTCTTAAATATGTATGCTATTGGACGGAACATTCCTGAATATTTTCACAATTTTTTGCAAAGTACAACGAATGAAATTGAGCTTCAGTTTTAAATCTCCGTTTACCCTGTAACCGCTAAAGTATTAAGGATAACAGTTCGATACTTTGCAGGAAAATTTTGTTGAAAAATTGATCGAATGAAATTCGTCAATTTGATTTTCGATCATTTTTACCATATTTATCAATTTATGCTTTTTGCAAAACACATTTTCAAATTTCCTGCAATTGTACTAAAAATATAGAAATTACTGCATTATTTCTTCTTAACGCTGTATGACGATAAAAGTGTTTCAAAGGGTCTAGCCGAATCAGCAGCCCACAAAGCTAATTAATCTAGAGGCATACCATTCAATTCGGCTCTTTGAAAAACCTCTTTCTGCAAAGTATGAATTCGCAATCCCTACCGTAGGGGTAGTTAAAGGGTGGAACGTACTTTACAGTTATTGCCGTTTGGCTTAATAGAAAATTCTGAAAAAAATCATAGATATTATTCCTAATGGTGAGTAGACTACCGAACTTTTTCAGATTTTTTGTTTAGCAAACATTAATTTTTTATTGAAAATATGAAATGACCATTTCTATATTTTTACAGAATTAAAACTTATGAACACTCGCATAAAGTATCTAACAAGACACTTGTAAGACACGATTAAGAAACGATGCGATCAGAATCGATTTTTAATCATGTAAAAATGCATAAGTGTTTGGAATCGGTAAACAATCGTGGGTAAAAATTCTAAACACACGATTAAGAAGCGATACGATGCTTGTAGGTAGGGGGTCGCCGGAAATTTGACATAAACGATCCATTATCGCGTTGTTTATGCGAGATGTATTTTGTCGGGAGTCTCTTAGCGTCGAATTTACGAGAATCGTAAGCGTGATAACGCGAATGCCGAATCTTATCTTGGAGAGGTCTGCGTGGCGCGGAAAATCCGGGGTGGAACGTTACGATCCTCTTGGGAAACATTCGATGCTTTTCACGGTAATAGACCGACGGATAACCGCGTAAAGGAGTCCAGGGTGGTTAAATCGGAATGTGCGTTTCACGCGTACATTACGTATAAAATCGACAAGATTTCACGCGTTCGTTGCGGTGCGATCGTGACCCAGTTATTATCCATTGTTGGAACAATGGAAATTCGAATTTCGAGTCTGGTAATTATGCTTATTGTTCGGGATGAACGATTGTTCCCACAAATATCGACTGTAATATTCGACGGCCAAACTAGTTGCAGCTTAGCAACTTTTCATATGAGTCAATGACTCTGTTCTTTGTTGTGTTTAATACTTTTAGGATTTAATTGTTTAATGTTCACCGACGCATATATATGGTTTAAGAAGAAATTTATTACATAGGTTATCACCGCATGTATACACGATTAGAGTTCAGAAATTGAAATACTATCGTAGAAGTATGGTTGCTCAAATAATAATTTATACTATTGTTATGCAACCCCAAAGTAGAATAAATATTATTGGGTTACAGGACATGTCAATTGTTTATAAATAAATAAATGAGGATTCTGCGGTCGATAGTTCGGATTGACAGACTCTTTATTTAATATGTCCAGAAAGATTTTGCGTGCAGCGTCGTCCTGTAACAATATGTATTCATTGACAGTGTAACTTTCTGGTAAGAAGGTAATTTTAGAACAGATTATTTTTCAAAGATCAAAAATGCCTTTGTTCTGAAAGGGTCAATTGCTAACAAGGGAACATCCCGAGGTGTAAATCGCCGATTTTTATGAAATTTTAGTATGATATAGATCTCGTCAAAATATTTGACGACAGCCCCTTAACGTAGACGGTTGCCGATAAAAAAGAATACGTGTCAAATATTTTAACGAGATATATATCATACTAAAATTTCATTAAAATCAGTGATTTACACCACGGGATATTTCCTTGTAAGACTATTTCATCTCCTGACGTGTTCTGAATAATTGCGATGATATCCCCCAAGGGCCTGTCCAGCTTGTTGGGCAGATACGGGCCTGGCGAACCCGGGGTACCTGAGCCAAAAGTATTACGTGTACAAATACGTTCTCCACATTTCTTCCTGTAAATAATGACTTATTTATTTAAAACGAAGGTATTTTTTAATCAAGAAAGTAATCTCGGTTTGCTTCGACACATTTCTCCCACCTGTCAGGCAGATTCTGATTTCCTTGGTGGTAAAAAGATGATGGTTTTGTGTCGATAAAATCTGCAATGAAATTTATGTCTTCACCACAGTAAATTTGCCGCACTGGCAAAATTTGTCAGCTCAGCAAATCTAAAGCGTCTCTGAATAATTTTGATAGGTGTGGTCTCGCTTTGTTCCTTTCCGACACATACGCAATTCAATGGTCCATCTGTTGAATGTTATTGAGCTTTTTTAACTCTCTTAGTGGCACCCAAGGTACTAGCGAAAAGTGCCAATGAATTAGAGAATTTTCTATCACGTTATGAAAAAAAAAAACAATATTGTGGGGTTTACTATGATAAAAATAATATATTTAGAATTAAAAAAATAGAAAAGAAAGAAAAAAAAACAATTCAATACGTTAAAAAACAATCGGGTTACAATCAATACAATTTGAATCTGGCAGCTCCTTACTAAAGGAAAGCTGCAATACGACTGTCTCGCCAGGGGCCCATCCGGCGCTGTTTACGTTAAAACGACGCAGGGCCCGATGGCAGAGAAAGAACAGACGCCTTATCGTTTTGCTACCTACAATATGGAGTTACTACTTACAATTAGATATGAATGTAACGATAAAGTAAAAAAATACACTCTTTCAAATAATATCAAAACTATTTACCATTTATTATAAATCTATTAAGTTACTACGATTTTAATTATGGTCTACGCTCCAGCCGATATATCGATTCGTGGCACTTTTCGCCCGTGGAGCAAAAGCTGATATACCAGCTCGTGGTACTAAGAGGGTAAAACAACTGGAAATATCTTTTTGGGTAATTCATAATATAGTAATAATCTCCGATTGTATTTAGTAAGGATTTTCGTCTAGCTGCTGCTCCAAATCATCGTTTTCAAATTTTGTTGATAGTCCTGGTTTCTCGCCGTCGTCGAGATCGAAGTTTCTGTTCTGAAATCTTTGAAACTATTTTTTCACAGTACATATAACTACGGCACTCTTTCCCAATGCCTGACTTAGCCTCGGAATTTTTTTTCCAATTTAAACGTGAAAGGTATACAGGGTCTAATATGAACGTTATTGCAACTCATTTGGCTTAATGTGTTCAAGATTTATATTAGGAGTACAAATTAGTTCGGTCCGTTTTTTTGTGGTCAAAAATATATTTATTTCAGTATAAAATGTATGAACAGATTAATCAAAGTATCGTCCATCACTGGCTACTACTTTTTCCCACCTCTTAGGCAATTTTCGAATTCCAACTCGAAAAAATGTTTCGTCTTTTGAGGCGATCCAAGTTAGGAGCTAATTTTCAATTTCTGCGAAAGAAGTAAACCGGTGACCTGTTAAATAGTGTTGCATTCGTTGGAACATCCAGCAATCAGAAGGAGCAATGTCCGGTGAATACGGCGGGTGCGGTAAAATATCCGGTTTGAGCGTTTTTAAATATTTCTTTACGACTTTTGCGACATGAGGCCGAGCGGTGTCATGCAGAAGAATAACTTTGTCATGTCTTTGCTCGTATTTCGGCCGTTTTTCTCGTAATGCACGGCTGAAACGCATCAATTGTAGCTTATACCGATTGCCACTAATAGAATCGTCAGATTGTAGGAGCTCATAGTATACAACACCCTTTTGGTCTCACCAGATACACAACATGACCTTCGAACCATGAATATTCGACTTTGGTTTTGATATTGATGTCGATGGCAACGACTGGCCGGGCATAGCGTAGTATTTTTTCTTCTTGGGGTTGTCGTAGAATATCCATTTCTCATCCCCAATCACAATCCGATGTAAAAACTGCACTTTCTTTCCAATTAAAGCAGAAAACTAAAACCTCCCGCAAATGGTGCTTACTTAACACAAAATTTGACATATTCAACACAGTAAAAAACAAGGTTTTTGTATGAAACTCAAAGCGATACGAACTGAATATTATTGGCAGATGTCTAACGGCTCTGAAACATCTAAAATCAGCTATCATTATGAAACATTCATAACAGCCAGAGCTATAGTTTGAAAACAGACCGAACTAATTTGTACTCCCAATATTTGGAAGTTTTGTTAATATGTTTGTTCAGTAGAATAGTCTACTGGGTTGATACTATATGTAGGATCGTGAAAAAGAAAGAGAGGCGCGCGGAAACCCATCCAAGGCAGCAACTCGGCCTGAGTAGCTTAACGTCGACGATCGCGTGGGTCGGCGCGGAACCACTGCGCCAGCGACCTCTCCCTGCTGACGATTTCTCTTCACGTCCTTTTCTTCTAATTGTAAGATTCGTTATAGAAGGGCTTCCCCGGCCCGATCCCACATATATGACATTAAACGTGAAATGAAAATTTATTCGTTCAAGTATTTATTACAGTAGTTTTTATTCTCAGGCTGATAACTTATTTGTACACTTAACACTAAACCTACCAATGCGGTCATAATGACCGGTTCGCAATTTTTTCAAAAAACTACCTAAATTGATAAGGGAACCGTGAAGTGAAAATTCTACTTCTAATATATAAAGCCTAAATTAGTTAATTAACTAATCCTTCCACTTTTTGATTTATCTTTTTCCGAAGTACTTGTTCAATAAATTTAAATTTTAGTAGATATAACGTCGATAGTTTTAGTGTTAATATATAAGTGTTGAGCGCACAATACCGTTGCGGGGCCTTTTCGTGGTCCCTCTGGGTGCGATCTCAAGGGGATGCTAGAACACTGTATAGACTGTTTCAGGGATAGTTGTCAGTTCTTTCAGGGGTTGTTCTACACACTCGGATCAATGGAGATTTGCGAAAAAAAACGGCCGCAAAATTCGCAAAAGGGTTATCGTGCAGGTAAAATGTCTGAAAGAAACCATGTGTCAGGTGCCGTTCTCGCGCAAATTAAATTTTACTTGCGACTTCGTGATTGAATTTTTGCTAAATAAGTCAGGCTTTCAGGAAAGTAACACACGATATTTTTTCTAGTGCTACACTAAATTAGAAAATGGAGACCTAACAAGGGAACATATCGAACTCGAACACACCGATTTTGATGAAATTTATGTCAGAGGTAGTCCTCGTAAGAATATTAGACACGTATTTTTTTTTATCGGCAACCATCCACTCTGAAGGGGTGAAAACACCCCTCAAAGTTGAGGGCAGGAAACACATTTTTGGGAATATCTCGGTAACCAGGGGTCAAAAAAATTTGAATTTTTTTTCAAATTGTTTGTTTTTCGACCAGGAATTTAACTGTGTAAGAAAAGTTGCGTAAAAGTTATTTGTTTAAAAAATATATTAAAAAATTAATTTTTTTTGTTAATATCTCCCAGAAAACATTCGCAATAAATTAAATAAATTTATGTACACAAACTATGGTCCAAATTAGCGGATACGTGTTTTTGGATTTTTTCAATTTTTGACGATAAGGGTCATTATTTCGCGTTTAACTTTTCACGCTCCGTGCGGGACTAGTCGGTCGAAATGGACTTTTTTCATAACAAAGCTGATTTTATTGCCAAGACTAGTATTCTAATAATTTATGTGAAAGAATGTTAAACATAAAATAAGAACGGCTAGTGTATAAAACCAAAAAATTATGATTTAGAACTATGATTTAGATCATAGTTAACGTACATACCTACTATTCGATAGCGGAATAAGGCTGATATCTGATAAGATAAAATCAACGCAAAAATTCAATTTTTTAATACACGATTTGTTTAAATGATATATTTAAATTTGAATTTTTTCGTTAATTTTCCCTGATAAGTGTTATTCTGCTATCGTATAACATGTACAAAAACTATGACCTGAATCAGTGGATACGTGATTTTTTAATTTTTTGAGTTTTGACGCTAATCGTTATTATTTGATGTTTTAACAAGATTATTAAAATTCTGGTCTTTGCCATAAGAACATCTGTATCCTGAAAGAAGTCCACTTCGACTGGGCAGTTCTGCACAGAGAAATTAAACGAAAATGTACTCCTTTCGAAACAAAACTGATGTAGTTGTAAGGACTAACATTTTACGTATATGACAAAAGGAAAAATCGGAAAAGTATAAAAAAAAAATAAAAAACTTTATTCTGTATAGCGTTCACAGTAATGGTATTGTACGAAGAAGTGTGTTAAACATTAATGTACTTTGCACCAAGAACATTTAAGTGTGATCACACAATTGTACTGGAAACATTTCATATTTTCTAATTGCATGAAAGAAAAGTCCACAGGATGTTCGAATGCTTCAGGTCGTTCATCTATATAGCCACAACTGAACCACGCATATCGAAATAAGTTTTTCAGTAACGGGGACTATGTAGACTAATTTTTATGATTTCATTTATATACTTCCGGATTGTTACGATGTAGAACTACATGGAAAACAAGTCTGCAATAAAATCAGCTTTGTTATGAAAAAAGTCCATTTCGACCGGCCAGTCCCGCAAGGAGCGTGAAAAGTTAAACGCGAAATAGTGACTCTTATCGTAAAAAATTGAAAAAATCCAAAAACACGTATCCGCTAATTTGGACATTAGTTAGTGTACATAAATTTATTTAATTTATTGCGAATGTTTTCTGGGAAATATTAACAAAATAAATTAATTTTTTAATATATTTTTTAAACAAATAACTTTTACGCAACTTTTCTTACACAGTTAAATTCCTGGTCGAAAAACAAACAATTTGAAAAAAAATTCAAATTTTGTTGACCCCTGGTTACCGAGATATTCCTAAAAATGTGTTTTCTGCCCTCAACTTTGAGGGGTGTTTTCACCCCTTCAGAGTGGATGGTTGCCGATAAAAAAAAATACGTGTCTAATATTCTTACGAGGACTACCTCTGACATAAATTTCATCAAAATCGGTGTGTTCGAGTTCGATATGTTCCCTTGTAAGTCACGGAACTAGTAAGAAGAGCACGTCTGATTTCTAATTGTAAGATACATAGGAAACATCCATAAATGTTGGGCTATTTTGGGCGTCGTTTTTCCTTTGAGCAATGTTTAAATATATTTAAACGTTTATAACATGAAAGTAATGGACAACATTTTATTTGGGAAGATTTTTAAAGTCCAGGAGAAATTTTAATGGTAGGAAGAAACATTTATACATTTATTCTTTACGAGTTATGTTATGACTTTATGTGTTATATGTAGCTTGCCTTGCAAATTCATTTTATGATTATGAGTTACTTTTTGACAATAACGCTACATTAAACAAAGCACTGTATTAATAACATTTGGTTATTGTTGAGAATTAAATAATTCTCAATTCAAATCTCCCAGCTAATCGGAACTTTGTCGGCCATCTTGGGAAAAGTCGATAATCAATCAACTAGACAATCAACATTTTATCAATGTAGACACTCAATTGACCAACAATCTAGTCACCAATTTGACTAGCGGGGTTCCGGTATCCATTCCTTTTCTGTTCACCACTGCCTTCACGTGATATTCCGTTTGCTTTTTCCAAAAAATCGACTCGTTAGAAGACAATCAGTGCATCATAGTTCACCATAGTGATCTAAATTCAATTCTAATACCCTCGAGACATTCACTCAGTGTATATTTCATTGAGAACTTCATTCATTAGTAAAAATTCAGTTTCATTCGGTGTTCTATTGCACGCTGTGCTAACGCCACGTGCACATTCGTTTTTCTCATTCAAACAGCATAGTGTGTTGAACTTGTGTGGGCGGTAAATAGTACCAAACACCCTGTTTGAAGATTTTTATAGACATTCAGAATTCCTCCTTTTTATACAAGGTTAAGACAATCAGCATTCTATCGGTGACAATCATACAAAAAATTGATTGTGTTAGTGTGTGAGAGTTGAGTTGGTGCTGTTTAAATAAACAATTATTTTTGAACCTGTATGCTTATTTGCTCGAATCCTGCACATTCCTATCTGACCTTACCGGTCAGGCTATTTCATAGTTGATATCCTTTTGTCAACAGTTATATAAATAAATAATATTATTCAATTCCATTTACAATTTTTAAATCAATACTATGAGCAACGACAGTAATAATTTCCACTTCACTGTGCAAGGAGTACAATGACCTCGGTGTTATCAAAACATATTCGGCGGTGCTCGGCGACCGTAACCTACAGGTATCTTTTCCGCAAATCGTAATAATAAGACTTTCAATGCTCGGCTCGCTACCAGTTCCCCCTTGACCGCCGTAGAGTAATCAGTGCTCCGTGATCGTGTTCAATTATTTCCTTCGAAAAGTGCACGTATAATATCTTCGAAAACAAGATCCTGAATCACCAAATACCTCTCTTTTTGCTGGCTACTTGTTAATTCATCCTCACAGTGGTATCGACCCTTAGTTGGCAGCCGTCTGCTTTCAGCCAGCAAAGAACTTTCACCGTTGCCACGGTATGTCTACTCTCAGCCACCAAAGCAAAGAATCAACACTTTTTTGAGGTATATATAATTTTTACTAAGATCACGGTAGGTTTGTTTGAAGTGCGACTACATATTTTGTTCTTGACACGTTCCGCCACGGATCATTTTTTAAAGAGTTTCTGTTCTGGTCGCGTGGGGCGTAGACGACCCAAACATTAACAATTACATTTTGTTAACAATATATATGATATTAAGATGCTTATATTTAACTCTACAATATATTATTCACCATAAAATTCTTCGTTTTGCAATGAGAAATGCAAACGGTCTGAACGGAAAGTTTAGTGGTGGTCGTATACACCCCACGCGGCACGGTACGTGTTAAAAAACAAGGCCGCAAAAGGTTTAATCTCCTAGCTTGAAAGTAAGAAAGGTAAAGCGAGGTGTCTAATTCTTCGGTACTTACGCGCATATTACTGCTAAATGTTGGTTTAAAAGTTTAAGAAAATGCAGCGCCCAAAAACAAAAAAAGGATAGACTTTAGCTTTCACCCAAATTCCTCCTTCTTTCTAGATACTGCCTTAATCTTCTTCGTTTACTGCCTGAATGCCGTTGTTTGTATCGAAAGAATATTTAACACGTATTTTTTTTATCGGTCCCCTCCTGCATTACGGTGGTAAAAGTGTCTCCTTTTACAACGAAACCTTTCCATGTAATTTTTCGGAGGCTAGGAAGATGCCAATGACCTGCGTTCAGTGTCAGGTTCGTTCAATGGCCCTCCTGGGGAGAAGAACAAAAACACTTGCGCTTTCCTTACTAGTTCGGTGACCCAGTCCTCCATTTTCTAATTTCGCATAGCACTAGTAAGGATATCTCATGACTTTCTTTCCGAAAGGCCGGAGACCTGGAAGTCTGACTTATTCAGCTAAAATTCAAATGCGAAGACACAATTAAAAGTTAATTTGTGTGAGAACAGTTCACTTCTGAGCTATGATTTTTTCCAGAGATTTTACCTACGTAATAAGACAAATGCTATGAGCAAATCAAAAAATTTTCTGCCCTTCCGCGAATTTTGATGCGTTTTTTTACACACATCTCCATCGAGCCAAGGGTGTAGAAGAACCCTGAAAGTCATAACTACTTTTGAAACACCTTGAACAAGTATAAATTATGAGAGAGAGTAAAACTATTGTACACTAATAGATATGACATTGCCACAAATACGTAAAACAATATTTACGTAGGATCATTGTTCATCGTAATAAAACAAGCTCTCAAACATCAGCCCAAATAACTCAATATTTGATCGGTCAAAACATTAAACTGACGGACTTCATGTTGTACAGCCCTGATTTGGCACGAAATGATTTCTTTTTCTTCCCGATGCGAGGATTAAAGTACGTGGTCAATGATTTCCTTTGCTGGAAGAAGCAGTTAACGCTTTCATAATGCGTGTTTTCAAGGTACTTCGATCGGAATGGATAAAGGATATAAAAATTAGTTGAAACATATGCAAAAGTGTAGCGATTATCACACCTTTAATCATGTTTAATCATCTACAGCAGTGATTCCCAAAGTGGTCTATATCGACCCCCAGGGGTCGATGAAGACCTGCAAGTGGTCTACGTAGGCGAAAAAAAAATTGGGGGTCTATGAACTAAAAATGGGGGTCAATGGCAAGAAATTTCAAAAATTGCAAAAAACAGTATAATTGATATAACTTTGACATTAAAAAAAATTACAAAAATATAATATTATTAATATACTTAATATCGTCGGTCTAAAACTACTTTCACTTGATCTCGGAGCATTTTATACGCGTCTCACTCTCTCCATAGTACGCGCCTAACTTAGCGTCTCACTCACTCCACAGAGATGTGAGTCTTCTAAAAGAGAAACAACGATCGGTGCTTTCACTAAGGCCACGCGAAAATCGCATCGACTCACCAGTTTTGTGTATTTTTGTGTACATATTACAGTGTGACCCCTGTAATCCGTATATCTTATTCTCAGGCCTCATTTCGATTGTTCGAGTTGTTTGGATTAACGAAGACACAGAAATTGTATGTTATATGATTGTATGTTAGGAAATATACTTCAATACAGTTAGATAGACCCACAGCAGGGGGTCTATCTAAAATTGAAAAACATGACAAGGGGTCTACGAGAGAAAAAAGTTTGGGAACCTCTGATCTACAGCTTCATCAATTTCACGAATTTAAAAAAATCCTTCGACATTTTTACTTTCGCTGATGTTTACTTTTAGAAAATGCAAAAAAATCTATTTTCAGAAGGAAATTTTGTAAACTAAAAGGGCTTCTTAATCTCTGTTACAGAGAAATTTTGCTAAATAATGGTATAATAAACATGTTCATTTGGAGAGCTGCATAAGCCACTTCGCCATAATGAAAAATCATGATTTTGCAATGGTTACAGTCGAGTTGAGTTATGAAAAAATATGGTAAATCGTTCGGGAACGCCTGGACAAACATTACCATAAATGTTTAGTTATTATGTTTTTGTAAGTTCTAGAGCAATAATTATGTTAATTTTATATCGTATGAATTATGAATTAGGTATAGTAGATAGAGAATCTTACCACTTTGATATTTGATTTGTCGGATTACAAGGTACGCTTTTCCAAAAAGTTCCGGACTACAGGGGCCTGTGACAGTACTCTATAGTCCGACAAATTTGATAATCCGCCACCGCCTTGCAAAACGTTTGTCGGATTACCAAGGGTCGACTGTATATCCATAGTAGCAAATACAAGTAAATTTTTACAAAAATTTGCACCAATATTTTTAAACACTTCAAAACCCAGAACCTTAAACTTGCTCGGGTCCATATGACCCGAAATAGAGATTATATTTTAACAGATACTATATTTCTAAGTATTAATTTTTAATATTCAATATATTTAAGATTTACATCTACCTGTTTGTATATTTTATGTTTCTTCAAGTGTGAAACTTTCTTCACCAGGTCACTATGACTGAAAGGAATACGAATGCGAGATAGAAATGAACAGAACAGCAAGGTTAAGTATCTCAATTTTAAAATAAAGTGACTTATACAACTTTCAAAATAATCGTCTTATATATCGGATGATAATTTAGGAAAAATGTGCCGTTTGATTAACCATAATCCCCGACCTTATTTTTATTTTGCATTTTTTCCGTCTTAACCGCTATGGCTATTTTTCCTACGGGCTAATATTATAAATGGGCTCCGAATCACTGAACCTATGTTATATTAAATGATAATTTAGGTTAAAATGTCCTAGAAGCGGTAAAGGAGAATTTGAACTCGGGTTAATTGCGAGCATGAGCTTTTACCTCCTTATGCAGCATAACCCCTATAGCTCTTCGTTAACGAGGATAATCGGAAATAGTTCACTGAGGGATTGCAAAATGAAATATTGCGAGCAACGGTACGTCGATACGTCGAATCATGGAAGGAAATCGATTCTTTTACGATTTTCCGGTAATTAAATTTTAATGATACCGTTCACCCGAAGCTTAAGCGCTTCGGATCTCCTTGGCTGACTCTATTCTATCGTTTACTACTGACCTCGCTCAGCCGATTGTCTGACTAAGAACGTGAATCGCTGCTAACGTAACTTTAATAAGTCACGGCTGCTTTTCACTTTGCCCTAGTAATTTTCCCGCGAACTGCTACGAATGTAATAGCCGTTGACGCAGTCCTTGCTATCTCACTGGACGGGGAGTTCGTTTTCACGAATTTGCATTTTCCTCTAACTCGCTTCGAGTAGCAATTTCTGCAGGTGTTTCTGAAATTGTAAATTGTTGTATTAATTAAGAGATTCTGGAAGTCTAACGACTGGGTTGAAATTACTGTTTATATTTTGGAGATTTGAATATCGTGCTAGTTCAGACGTATTCAAGTTGTACGAAATTTTGTATGCATGCTAATGGGATTTCACAAGATGCACTACGTTTATAATTTAAATCTCTGACAATCTTGCTATTTAAATGCGTAAACAGGTACGTTTGCAAAACACAGAAATAAATAAAGTCGGCAATGATTTATTTACACTACAATTAAGTAGCAGTTCTACTTTTATTTTGAATGATTTATTTATATTTAGAGGTTACCACTTCGGATACCTCTTTTGTGATATAATTTTGATTTTATAATCAATTTTAGTGTATTTTTTGTATTTTTATGCGATATCAACATTGCCAATCATTCTATTTAGTGATTTAAAGTTTCTACATTCAAGAGAAAATCTTCGTCATTATGTTTCACATTTATTTTATTTCTCTCAATCCGTATGATTATCAAGCCTGTGAAAAATATTCCAAGACATTTATTTTAAGTTTATTTATTTATTGTCGAGTCAGCCATTAGCAGTAACGCTATTGTTCATTTGTATAAATGTACATATATTAAAATTGATATAAATATAACATGTATAGTGTTAGTAACGTACATATTATAATTATAAATATAAAATAAATATACGCAATAAAATACAAGGCGAAAAGTATTATGTACATTACAATGTGCACAGGTTCCGAAGGGGTTAACTTAATTATAATCAACATGTTTTTATATTTCGTGTAGAATCCATATTTGTCAAAACCATATATACATATTCTGTCCATACACTGTCTACGAAAAAGAATACTACTCCCATAATATTCCCATAAATTTTCATTCTTGCGCACTTCCCCCTTTCCTCCATTAAACCAATCTCCAATATTCAGATATTCGAGTCCGTTGTTACTGTTATTTTAGTTGGCTTCCGGATAACCCACCAGCAAGCCGTTTCTTTTGATACCAAGCATTCAGAGCGTTTCACGAGCTCCAAAGCAAGCTACAATATCTGCAAGACTTGTACAATGAAACACCACCGACGTCAACCTAATTGAAACTCCACTTTATACCATCCACCCGCCTCATTCCCCCTTCCTCTTCGTCTCCGACGTTAATTCATTACTTAATTCAATGTTCGAAGCCAAGTAATTAGTCTCTCCACAAGAGATTCACTATTAGCTTTGTTCGTCAAGGAAGAAAACTCTTCTTCCTAGCCGCATAGGCTTCCATGCATCTCGAAATTACGAAATATTCTCCCGATATGGGAAAGATGTTGCTGATTATACTAGCTCGGAGCTATTTTCCTGGGATTCGACGAGCAATCGGAACTTTTCTCCCTCCAAACGAGGTTCTCTCTCTCTTGCCAAATATCGTTTGTCACTCGCTTAACGAGTTGCCTCCTCTTTTCCTTCATATAGTCTCATTTCTTCCTTCGTTCCTCGTCTCATGTCTTTCCCTTGGATCGTGGTCTTTTCGAATTCTCGCTAGCTGCGTCTCTTCGAAAGGAGAAAATCTCTCCGGGGTCGAATTCCGAGCGAAGTGGCTCCGGTATGGAGAAGGGCCGAGATTAGGATTTAGGGCACGTGGCTGAGAGTTAAGGGAACGATACGGCCAGTCTACCTTACCCCTGCGCTTTCTCTTATGCTGGCTTTATTTTACGGGGAAAAGGTGTGACTGGAATCCGCTGCTGACGATCAACAATTTCGAACGGTGTGTTAGTATAAACGAGAAAATAAGTGAACGGGATTCTGTGCTACATGAATAGCTACAGTTCTTTTGGATTTGCCTCCTGGCTGTATCGTTAGTCGCGTTATTCATCGTTGATACTTGATCTGTAGCTTTAGGGGTTGCAATTTTCATATACTGAAGTATTTTTTATTAACTATTCCTGTGATTGGTTTGGGTTATTGTGTTAGTTATGGTATGGAAACTTGTCTGCAGCTGGTACAGTAATAATAGCTTGGAGATGATTTTCAGTTTAGGGTTGCAAATCGGGAAGACCGTGCTGTAAAGGGTGTTGCAATCAAAGCGTTGGCTTTAGTTTCTGAATTATACAAACTACTTACCTGAAAAGTAAAAATACTTTTATTCCATTGTAAATTACAAATGTCCGATTATACATATACGAAATAAAATGTCTGGAAAATGAGCATAACAATTCTTATTATAAACCAATTGATAAGATTTAAGGTGGTCATTTCATGTGACAGCTATTTTTTTTCGCTTCCTTTGGGAATTTTTTTTGAAAAACCATTAAAATGTACAAACGTGGAATTTTTAACACACGTTTATCGATACTTGTTTAGTCCATTGAAATTTTTTCAAGCAAAAAGAACGATTTTAATTAACTTCATTCATTTTCAAAGAAGTCTTAATAACCAGCACGGTCATGTAATGTGATAACATTGCAACTTCTTTCTATGGGATTCTTTGAATTCACATATGTATGCTAATAAGCTACAAACAATTATTGAGCTTAAAGCGGAGATTCAACGTATTATTGCCACAATCGAAACACAATTCTGCAAGAATGTTGTCTTAAATTTTATCAAAAGAGCAATAGTTTGCATTGACAGCCATGGCGCGCATTTGCCTGATGTTGTGCCGAATAGAATTGAAAACATACATAATCCGAATATTTGTGCGTTACAATTAAATAAAAATATGATTACGTTTCAAGTAAATAATTTTTTCAATTTAAAAACTATTAACCTTATCAGACATGAGTATTTTCAGAATATTATTCATATCAAACCACACAAAGTCAATTCAAACACATGGGGGCAAACATTTTTAATGGCTAACCATGAGGTTTGACCACGATTGGTTGGTTATTTTTCTATTTCTGATGATCCTGGCTTTGGGTCATGAATTTTCGGGTCTAAATTGAATCCAATAACCCAATAAATAAACTAGTCTTATTTTGACAGCTGCTTTTCCATAATGACTGATATAATAATTGCAATTCAATATCATTGCACAAACGGTGTATAATCCGTCTTGAATTAGTTAAAATAGAATCCGAGTTGAAATATTGAATCTTATTTGAACCTATTACTACCCAACATTTAGGAGTTAAAAGTACAAAAATAAGTCTAAATTCAATGTAAAATAAGATCCTATTTAGCGCCTAAAAATGGCACAAATTTCCCTTTATGCCATCTTAAGGCGCCAAATAGGAAGTTAATTTCAATCTCCGTTGATGATTTACATCCTATCCAGTCCCGAGTCGAAATATTGAACTTCATTTGAACCTTTTACTACCCAATTTAGACCTATTTTTGTACTTTTAATTCCTAAATGTTGGGTAGTAAAAGGTTAATATGAGGTTCAATATTTCGACTCGGGGAGTTACAGGTTTAAATTGGGAGTTTTAGTATTGAAAAGTATCATATTATGTTCAAATAGGAGTAAATACCACTAAAATAGGTTCCATATTCCGACTCGGGAAGGTTCTATGCGAAATGACCATAGCAGTTAGAATCGAAGAAATACAAAAACAAAGAAAGAAATTCAGTTAATTTGGGCTATTGTTCTTTGGCCATGCAATTTAGTGAAACTGCTGTATTCAATTGAATTTTCCATCAATCCAACGAGAAAAGCGCACCTAGTTTGTCGAAGGTTCTTTGTTCTAACGAGCTGCAGTTAATCCCCCAATGTCATCTTCTCAGTTCGCTACAGTACCTGATAAAACGTCTGAAAAAGGTCGTCAAAGTCAATTCGTAAGAAATTTAAATCTGCTTGATGTTCCTACCAGAAATCCTTTGACATTGATGAAATAATAAACGAAGGACCCAAGGAAATATTAAACTCCCTCGCAAAGGTAAACGTGGTATATAACGTCAGGTGAAAAAGGAAATTTTAAACTGACGTTTAATTCGATAAAAAAGAAAAAGAGTGACTTTCGTAATACCGACGAAAGCTAGCTTCAACGTACTTTCCAATAAATGGCAGAGACATTAAGCAAGCCACGCTCATGAAATTATAGTTGCTCTAGCAACGTCTAACCACTCTTTGGGAATCCATCAGAGAGTAATAAATATCGGCTTCTCTGAGTAAGATATCGACAAAGGATACCAACGATATATCATCGTCTGTTTATTTTGTTCAGTATTACGCCACTTATTGTTAGTAGCAATTCAAAGACGTTTCTTCTACCAGCTATCAATTTTTCCGAGTCAGCAGTCACTTCCTTATTTAACCCTCGGATCGAATTCTTTCTCCTTTTTTGTAGAAAAACCGTGTTGTTGTTTTACACAATATTCAGCGTGTACAAAAGAGAAATATTTAATTAATGGAAAGCTAGATGTAATTTCTATTCCTGCAAAATAGGTTACTGTTATGCCTCATGATATACAAATTATTTATGAACGAATGATAGAGAGAGTAAGAAATTATTTGTAAAAAAATATTTTAGGCTATTTTATATTTTTTCGGGAAAAACAGTTGATGAAGTATTTTATTTATAACATTTCTTTCTACGTATGCACCTTACGCAGTTAGTCAGAATGTCTTTTGCAACGATTTTCATCTTTTTAATCTTGCAATTAGTATTACATAGAACTCTCGACTTTTGCACATTCTACTTTCGCATAATTCGCTATTTTGCACGTTTGTAAAAATGCAATTTTTTTAAGATTTTTGTCGGTTTTTCAAAAAAAAGTTTGTTTTCATGCAGTCACTGCCACGGAGTGCTGTAGCTTGTACTCACTCACACAATACCTATGAATTTCTAACATTAAAATATCGTTTTTAGTAGTGCCTACTAGATGTTAGAGAATCTCAAGTACACAAAGAAACCACATTAATCCTCTACGGACCCTTGTTTTAAAGTCACACGAGGCAAATGTACGTTTTTATTCTTCAAAAGTCAGTTTTGAACTTTTTTAAATATTGCAATTCAGCTCTTAAAAATCATGAAATTCGGTACAATCCAATGTTTGAAAATCAAGTTAATTCTATTATTTATAACAGTATTTTTATCATGTTCCAATGTACTATAAAGTTCGGACTATAGAGAGTTAACATACAGTTTTTAATATTTTTCCTTTATCTCTCTACTTTTGAACATTCAACATCCGCACACATTTTCAGGGACCAATTATACATATGTGAAAATCGAGAGCCGACTATATGAGATATACATCAATTCATTGTAGATGACAATTGTCTTCGAATTATGTAATTTATTAGTTCAAATACAGCGGTTTACAAAATATTACAGGCAATTTGTAAG
Source organism: Cerceris rybyensis (assembly GCA_910591515.1). Taxonomy (NCBI): domain Eukaryota; kingdom Metazoa; phylum Arthropoda; class Insecta; order Hymenoptera; family Crabronidae; genus Cerceris; species Cerceris rybyensis. The sequence goes on from OU342795.1 coordinate 16,348,633, forward strand.
GATGTTTAATGTTAGTGAAAATGAGAAAATGCTGTTACTAATTATACATATACAAGTTTTTGCATTGGAAATTATTCTAATAGCGCATTTTAAAGAGTAATTTGTTTGTGGAAAACGTACATGTGAACGACAAAGGAAGATGAATATGAAAAAGATAATCCGTGACGAGAGGAAATGCGAAACAAAGTTGCGTTAATAAAAGGCTAAGGCTGCATTTCTTTTTAAAATTGTGTAGAAGAAAAGTACAAACTCCGGAACGTCGACATAGTCAAAATAAATAAAAATAAAAGATGTTATTTCTACAGAAATAGCTGGCAATAACAATTAAGAAAGAAGGAAAACTTTCCGCCACTCATGATACCATTATTAATATTTATAGCATACTTAAATAAAATTCATTGTTTAGAGAAGTGAACATTTCTAAAAAAATACAAAATTGTTCGTCTCTCCGACGACGTGAAATTCTCAAATTCGCCGTTTATTTAAACATTTAAAAATTCTACTACAGAAACTTTACCATCCACTTCTTTCCGTTGCATTCGATGCAAAACTAATGCTTTCAAAGCTCCTGGCATTCGTGAGATTGTGATGAAAACATTGCACTGGTAATAAGACTTCCACCGAGAAGCTCACCCTCAATATTGCCATTGTGACACGGAATTAGCAATAATAATTTTCAACGCTGTCAGGACGAAACGCAGGTCGCCGAGAAAGTTACGAAATCTAACCTTTCTTTGTATCCCTAACAAAATGTAATTCACCCTTATAAAGCTCTCTAATTATTCGCCATATTCTCGTGCGGAAGATTGATTGGCCAACTAATTAATGAAAACCCATAAAAATGTTCAGCCTACATACTGTAAATATTAAATTTCAATATTACCGTATGTACAAAGTTCACTTTTTAAAATATGATATATTGCGATTTATCTTGGGTGGAAATATATTTCCAAATAATAATTACAATCTATTCGATCCCTGCACTGTTTGTGTTACGTAACCATGTATTAATTGAAATATGGCAATTAGTGAAGCTACGATTAATGATTACAGATGTGTTACACGAATGTTATTAGACATTATTTCAAAATATTCAAAATGTTATAATGAATCTCCAAGTTTCTTTTAATGAAATAAATTACAAGGTTAAATAGCACAGTGGATTTTTTGTATTTAAAGAATTATAAAATGGTCTCAGAGATTATTGCACTAAATTCGTTTTACTTTACGTACAAATATAAAAAGTATCGTCAAAGTTAATCAATCTTGAAGTATACTATTCGATAGGGCTATTCGGAAATATGATTCCTGGAAAGCATGAATCCACTACCCCTACCATAAGGGTAGTTACCGAGTGAAACGTACTTTACAGTTTCTGCCCGATACCTCCCGTTTAGCTCGATAGAAAATTTTGAAAAAAATCACAAATATTATAGCCAATGGTGTGCATACATTGGAACTTCTTCAATTTTTTGGTTGGCAAATCAATTTTTAAAAAATTAAAAAAGTTTATAAACATTAATTTTTTATTGAACATATGAAATGACCACTTTTATATTGTTACAGTACTTGCATCGTACCGTAATTGTTAATGCGTACTTTTTTCTGATTTTTAAGTGCTTGGAACGCAGTTAACAAATTTGAAAATCAACAATTAACACACGAGTAATAAGAGGCATGTGAACCGTAGAATATCCAAACTGTCTCATTTTCTTCTTATATACTTTTACAATGAGACCATAAAACACCAGTATTGCAGCAAGCGGTATTTTTATATGATAATTCCCTAACGAATCCCTTTACGAAGGTCCCTTTAGCCTCTCCTTCTTTCTCGACTTCCCCTCTGAACTACAATTTCGTAAACCGTGGCCGCTTGGGAATAGCAGCTTTTAATCTGTCATTTATCACAACGGGAGTAGAAAAATCGTCGTCATAAGATCCTGCAAGCTGCGAAAGGGTCGTTAACCCTCTTATTCGCTGCCTCCTACTTGCTAGACACCCCAAGTAGTTGCGTGATGCTCTGCTAGGTACATACGTACAGTGAGCTCGATAAATAACAAACTAATGGAGTACATCCTTTGCAGGCTCCTTTTAATACTAACTCTTTGCGGTCCTATGTCGAGCAATACTCGACATACCATCTCATTAGATTTTATTTTCTAACAATGTAATGTTTATTTTATAATTTCACAATGATTTTGTAATATTACTTAAATGTCCGTCAATATCTATAGTTATTGATATTATTACAAAAACATGAATAGTCAATGGTAAAAAATGTTGTGAAATTAATTTTAATTAGCTTACTACAAAATTAACAACATAATTCGGACCACAAAGGCCTAAATATACTAAGCGCGGTTAAGTGATCGGTTTAGTGGAATGAATATATGTACAGTGCGGCTCGGCCAAGTTGGCTCCTGGGAGGCAGGCCTGTTTCGGTAGAGTATGATTCGCCAGGTGCCAATCGTCATGCCTCTTGTCAGACGTACCGTGCAGCTCGCCAGACCTGGCATCTCGGCGGCGGAGCTTCTCGTTTTCAACCGCCTCACAGTGGTCCAGAATGTGCATTTAGCCGCGCAAAAGTCAAAAAGTCGATTTTGGAATTTCGATTTTTTTTTGCATATATCGATTCCTAAATAACCACCGACCTCAGAACCGAAAAGATTTTTGAAATCGGATAAAAATTGTAATTACAACAAACGCTTAAAGTTGAAACTTTTTCCAGAGGCCTTTTTCTATCGAAAAACCACGTTGTCTTCTTTCTAACATTCTGGCGAAACTATGCAATATTTTTTAAAAATTATTATTTCTATTTGAAGAGCATTCTTCTACGATAAAAATTCACGTGTCGAACATAAAATTACTGTTTGTAGTTTATTCAAAAATTAATGTTGAAAACATGAAAGAAAATCGTCGAAGTTTTTTATCTTCTGCAGTCAATATCTTCATAGTCCCACATAATCCCACTATCTAATTAACACCACCCTTTTCTGTAAACCTTCCCCTAAACGATCCTGCAAAAAGCTAATCCGCCCGGATCCGCCTCGGACGAATTTTTATTGTTTAAAGAGTCGCGCGCACCTCGGCAAGGCGCTGCCGCCGGACTGTCTCGTAAACTTTCGATAGGTATAACAATGAAAGGCGCAGGTAGACGCAAGAAATATTTGCGGAAATAACTTCTATATAGTCTCAGGAATATATGTGGAAAGTTTTAGCCGAATATCATTCGATACTTATAAGTTATTTAATTTTTAAGTGAACCCTGCACGGCGAAGACTAGGATTTCCTTTCAATCGGATAACCTTTGCTCGCATCCTAACAATAAATCAATTAAGTAATAAAAGTGATGCTTTAGAAGTCTTCGTCCTCGTTAGTGACAATAAGATTTTGTTTTTATTGCACGGTATCTTTAAGAAACACGGGAATTTACTGACCGCGTGTCCCACTGGGTCTATGCAGCAGGTCTGGGTTACATAAACCTTAGGAAGGAATATCAAGAAAAGGTGCAGATAGATAAAGCAAATTTTAGCAGGAACTATTTCTATATAGTTTAAACTAAACATCTTCAATGGTCTCAGAGGCTACTTTGTGGTAGTTTTTATTTTTTCCATTTTGAAGTTAGCAATGTAAGCTGAATAAGCTAATGTACATAGCTACCCTCTATATATCAACCGCCCTTTTGTTTTTAAAATTGTTGAGTTGAGATTCGTAATCAGCGACCCAAAAAACATTGGAATACTAATTTTTGTGCAAAATAATTAATTTTTAAACAAACCTGTCCGCCATATTTAATCCGCCATTTTGTTTTAAAAATTTTTGAGTTCAGATTCGTAATCAGCAACCCAAAAAATAATAGAATACCAAGTTTTAACTCAATCCGATGTGTTTTGAGCCCGTGGTGACGATTTGAAAAAGATTGAAAACTGCGCGAGGTGCGTGAACAGCTAAATTCACGCTCTGGACCACTGTGCGCCTATTCGTACCATTTTCTTTCTTGGAGTCCACTCGCGCAGCCTCCTAAAGGAAGCACCCGACAAAGTCGTAGCATTCAAATATTCTTATTAGTTTGTCTGGAGGAACGAGACATTGTATTACATTGTTGTCTCGTCGCGCGCTCCGTTTCATCAAGGAGAATTTCCCCATGTGGTGGGGGTAATTCTGCCGGAGTTTATTCTGTTTTCACTATAGAGATGTTAGAAATCTGGTGCCTACGCCGATGTCCTCACTGTCGCCACCCAAATCGCGTTGTCTCCCTTGCTTCGATCTGCAGCGTTCTCTCTCTTTGTCTTTTAGTTGGATTTGTATGTGTAGCTCTTTTAACGAATCGCGAGGTAGAGCGTCAAGTGCCTTCGTGTACGTGTGACAAGAGGCATGACGCTTGACGCCTGGCGAATCAGACTCTGCCGAAACAGGCTTACCTCCTAGGTGCCAGGTCTGGCGAGTCGCACTGTACACGAAGGCACTTGACGTTCTACCTCGCGATTCGTTAAAAGAGCTACACATACAAATCGAACTAAAAGATGAAGAGAGAGAACGCTGCAGATCGAAGCAAGGGAGACAACGCGATTTGGGTGGCGGCAGTGAGGACATCGGCGTAGACACCAGATTTCTAACATTTCTATAGTAAAAACAGGATAAACTCCGGTAGAATTACCCCCATCACATGGGGAGGTTCTCCTTGATGAAACGGAGCGCGTGACAAGAAAACGAGAAGCTCCGCCGCCGAGGTGCCAAGTTGGCCGAGCCGCACTGTACGTACTATTAGCTAAAGACTGTTTTTTTGTGTCGTTTCCTACAGCAATACATTATCTTGTTAGCAATTTCCTGTATTTATTTCAGAAAGGTATCATAGAATTGAAACTGAATTAAACTAAATTAACTGAATTAAAATATCCTTCATTGCTCTCTCTCTCTCTCTCTCTCTCTATCTATCTATCTATCTATCTTTTCCCTTTCTCTCGCATTCGTCTCCGCTCTTACATTCTTTCCTTCACGTTTTCGCAGTCCTATAGTATTAATATTTTGGGGTAAACTGTGAAGTGGTACTAGACACCGCATTTCGGTTGAATAAGTCCACTGTCCAGTTCTACTAGACAGACTTCATTGATGCACTTATTTATACTAATAAATGAATTTGATCGTAATGAGAAAGACGATTACTTAACTGGTTTAGAAATGAGTGAATTAACTTATTTCGTTTTTAAAATTAACGTAGGCCTGTCTACCAACACTCTAAGAAATTCAGTAGACTGGAAAGTATTAACCTTATTTCGGAACTGCTTGAAAGATCTATTACAGTGAGAATAGGTATACATAAAGAAGCAGGGTGGTTAGTGTTAACGAAGAAGTCGGCCGATGAGAAAACGAGGTTGTTCTGTTCTTCGTTTATTTCATTCTTTGTCATGGTATAATAATTTGAACGCGTTAGAAGTGTGTGGGTAATAATAGACTCAGAGGGCACTTTATCTGTTTGATGTTTATTGAGCAGTTTAGCTTGCCGAATAGCCTCTGGATGTGGTATTCTATCTGTGCCACTGAGATGTCAAATTGTAAGGAAAAAAATGAGATAAATACGTGTACAGAACACTTGAGTTTTACTACTCTCTGTTTATTGTGTGCACACTGTAAGCTTGAGAAATAGATTTTCATGTTCTTTGGATACGGTTTGATGAGTTTTGAACAAGGTTGAACCGATTTGAGCCGGATTCATCAAAACGAAGAATGTTCGTTGAATTTACTTTGATCCGGTGTGAATTGATTTGAACCAGTTTGATCAAAAGCAGGTAAATTCCAACATTTTATTTGTTGCTTCCTGTCCTACCTGTCTTGTCTGTCTGTCTGAATTGCAACTGAATTAGATAGAAATTAATCTCAAAATTATATAAACGATACGTAAAAAAATTACAAAAATGGTTCTTACCAAAGACTTTATCATCGTCACAAATATAGATCGAATTAACTATTAACTGAAAAATTAGAAAAGTTAAATTGAAAGTCCAGCAGAATGAATAAAGCCATTATTTACACAAAAAATTATTTTAGTAAAAAAATCTTCGCGCAGCTTTATAAATTTTAAGAAACTGTATAACTTTTATTTCGACTATGTATTCTTTTATATCTTGTGACGGGTAGCTCGTATAAGCATGTAAATAGAAAGGGCGGCTCGAACAAAGAGGTTGATATCTCCCTCAAAGTTGTAAACGGACACGAACGAATTATAGCTATCTTCTTACAATTAGATATGTTTATCTATTTTGCAAACTATACAATTAACTTGAACACTTTCTCACCTCTCTTCGTACTATCGAATTATTAGTGCATAAGTGAAAACACGACATATAAATATCTACATGTAAGGGCGTTTCATTAAATAAAAGAATAACTAAAAAAAATTAATTAAATACTTTATTCACATCACCATAATCCGTCTGTTCGGCCGACACCTAGCAACTGACCGCTTTTCTCATTGTCATGCGACGGGCCTCTCTTTGTTTTTTACCAGATACATTGCCCGGGCGCAAGATGGCGTCTTTGCACACATTCGCACGCACAGTTGTGCCTGAACAAATTTGTTGCAAACAGAACACTATAATTTATATATATGTTAGGTATTTGGAGAACTGACTACCATGACAACACTTACAAATATCTTAAAAAATAACCATTTAACATTGAAACTTCAGAGGCAGACAAAATGACTGGCTCTACATTTTTTATATAAATTTTCCAAGTGTATAGCGGAGCCATAGAGTGATCTTGTAATTTAAAACTTAGTAGTTAACCCCTTGCACTACGATTTGTTTCGTGACTCCGCTATAATTTGGAATTCAATTGCTAAAATAAAAATTGATCAGTTATTCTTGAAATTTCCTATATTAACGTAATGTTAATGTTATAGAAATGATATTATTGCGTTGCAACTCATTAACATTTTCAATTTAATAGATTTTGGAAAACTTGAAAATTTCCTATCCCATTAACTTCATCACGAGTGTCACTCGTTATTGTAGGACAAGGGGTTAATTCTCTTTTCCACCTTTTAAATTCTCTTTATCTAAAGTACTTATTCAATGTATTTCAATCTAACAAATCTAACGTCAGTAGTTCTAGTGTCAACCCTATATGAGCTCTTGTGAAGTAACGCAACGACACATTTAATTCTAAGTTTCTATTCTTCAAAGTCAAATTTCTAACATTGCCAAATACTATAACTTAGCTCGTGAAAATCATAAAATTCTTCACTTAAATATTTTTATCATTTTCTAATTGTATCGTTATGAAGTTGATCTTCTATCACAAAAATGTTAGTCTATAGAGGGTTAATAGAATATTTTCTGATCGCGGCTAGGATGACAGTACATTTGTGGAAAAGTGAAATAAGACTGACTGTAGACGACAGCTATGGCCGAAAATCTAGGCCGAGTAAATGGGATACCTCATATACTCGCCATTTATTGAGCACACTGTACGTGCTCCTACGAGATGGTGTTCTCTATGCTTTCACAGTCTCACCAGGAAACCTACAACGAGGATTATGCTACAACATGCCGGCTTGATGTATTGTAATTTGACGGAGATGCTTTTAAGATGGTTAGTGCTGCCTTTATGGAAATTTCGTCTCGTAAATCGCAGAGTGCTTAATGGGAATTTTACTCCCCTTCTGTGAATATTGATTAGATGGTATAGGCGTTTATTCCTTATTTGTTGAAATATTGTATCATTTTAATTTGTTATTTCAATGTCGATTAAACATTATGATTTTTTAAACATCTTTATTCTTAGAGATTTCTTTCTTTGTTGGAATGGAATGCAGATTTTGTAAAGTACAATAGAATGGTAAGTTTCATTTCTAAAAGAATGATAGGATGTTGAAGATACCAAATTTCGTTTCACACATTTTAAAAACGATTTCTTTTTGCTTTGTACAATATGAAAAAAAGTTTCTCTCCGGCATCCAAGAAATAAATTCTTAATCAACATTAAGAATGTAGAAGAGACTGTCAAGTTTCTGAATTCTTAATGAAATTTTCTTTTCGCCCAGTGAAATTTAAGCAACCCCTCACTAATTCAGTAGAATTTCTGACAGATGGAAGCAATTAAGTCGTTCGCATTCGCGTATTCTTCGATTTCCGTTTCAATGTAGAAAGAAAATTACTTGTGAACGGATGTTCCTATTATAACATTCAAAAAATATATATATATAAAATAACTTCTCAACATAAACACTAATTTTCGCCATTATATTCGATTGTATTTTTACATTATATTCGATATTCATGGTATTTTGCAGCTATGCAAAATTCGTTGTATAGAAACCTCATATGAATTACTCGTTTTACATGGTATAATTAGTCACTAAAATCGTGATATATATTTCCTTGCATATGTAATATTCGCTCAACGTCGACAATTGCAACTTCATCAGCACTCGGTTGTACCGTTCAAACACTGCTCGAAGCGCAAATTTCGTGTGCAAACTGTACAATTCTATGGTATTTCGAATATAGTATGATTTTTTTTTAATTAGAACGGTAGCCCTGAATAACAAAAGTTGTTTTACGGAATACCTGAATCTGAATAAATAAATCTGAAAATACAAAATTCTGGATGCAGAAAATTATTGTATTTTCACGAATACTTCTTAACTGGCCACAAAGGAGTTACATTTTAATAGAAAAAAATGTGCAGTTATTATATTCTAAATTACAATGATACTTTCATTGAAATGGAAATATGTTTATCCTTAAAAAACCGCACAAAAAAAACTGTAAAAAAATGCGTGCAACATATGGTAAACTTAGAATATGTTTAACAATTTTATAAAGTCGTGTAAGATTAAAACACTTTAAATATTTTCCCAAAAATCCGGGAAAAAAAGTAATAATGAAATCCACATTACATATTTAGAAAACAAAAACAATTCATTCATGTTACAAAAAAAAAAAAAATAAAAATTAGCGTACAAGGAAAAGTCAGTCCATAAGTACAATATATACAAATTTTAATTGGAATAAGGAATAAAAATCAATTTTGCAACTATTCATCGCAACTTGCCAAAAAGCGTGCATATTTAGATATGTCATATGTCTAGCACAACGGTCACTAACACGTGTGTTTTTTGTTCTACCACGAAATCCAAAAAAAGTTTTCATTTTGCTAGAACAAAAAATTCGTGTAAAAAAATCGGCTTGTTCTGATTGGTGAACCGTGTACTTTCAAAACCGGGTAAAAGAAGATCGAGTAGAAAAAGAGTTGGGTGTTTTTGTTTATGAATAAAAGACATTTAAGATGGATGTAACAAACTTATAAAGTTCCTAAAAACATATTTTCCTAAATATCGAGTATTACATTGCAGCAGTAGTTGAAAATTTAACGTGCTGCAATTATTGGAAATGTATTAGTGATTATAAATTATTCGCTCGCTTTATTAATTCTGGCGATGGCATAATTGAGGAAGCTTTTATTGGCATAAAACGCAGACTGAAAATTCGCCTAGCAGTAACGCTGTTAAACGTATTTTTGGAAGAGTACAAGGTTCACTTTATACATGAAAATTCTTTTAATTTACGTTCCAGGAGTTTTAAATTAAATATTGAAAACCGATTATTGTTCTCATGTTGAAAAATTTATTTTGTAAAAATAATAATAAACTTGCGGTCCAGCGGTGAATATGTGGTTGGATTTGTACGTTGTAATATAAAGCATAAAAAATTGAAATTATAATCGAAGAATTAAACAAAGTTTTTAAAGAAGTTGTCAGATATACAGAAATATTTTTAGGTATTAAAAGAAATTGAAATTAGAGTAGAAAAACAATCCTTTCTTTTCTTTCATGAAACTCTGAAGAATAAAAATATCAAGAATATCTGACGATTTAAATATCCCGGAAGCCAGAAAACGCATAGAATTTGAATGATGAACTGATTTACATTAACGTAGACATTATTGACGTTCCGTTCTCTGATTACATTTCTTTGTTTACAGTAACCAATATCATAAACTGTTTACGTGTCCTGTGAAACCTATTTGACGGAAATTACAAACCATCTCAGTAATTATATATTTGAATTTTCGATAAATAAAATATGAAACTAATGGTAATTAATACCAGTTATTAAATTTAATAGTCTTGTATCATAATAAACTGTTATGTATTGTCTCTTTCTTTCTGGAATGATTTTTAATTGCATGCAAAAAATGTGCCATAAATTTCTGAGGAAATCCTCCATTATTCCTTTAATGAACGCGGTTAATTATATGTACATATCTTGTAAATCATCAGAATAAAAATACTCTGCTGTCTCTAAAATTCGCTCCCTTAAAAGTGTAGCAAATTCGTCTCGCATTTTAATTGAGATATTTAATGAGGAGCTTCAAGTTAAAAAATCTCTCATGACTACAATAATATTTTTATATTCCATTTCATACAGCTATGTTTTTTTTATTCTTTTTCCTCGTTAAAGGAACAATGTAGTTATATTTTTCAGTTTCGTTGGTTCGACATGAATTAATTTTGTATTTAATGGATGAACCTTCTAATCCCTGGTGCTTCTATCACATCAAAAATGTCGATGGAACACTAAGCTTTCGATCTTCAAGTTGAAGAGCATTCATTATTTCCCGACAAATCAATCCTCCGTTTGACATCCGATTTCCTTTCCCTCTTTCCTCCGTTCCGTTGACCTTTCTCCGAAGAATTGCAATCCATAATTCACATTCTCCTTTTCGCCAATTGCGGATGCATCCTTGACGAAATTTCAAGTGGGGGAATAGTTTCTCGGTGGATTCTTTTCAAAGTCTCTCTTCTCATCGTTAAAAACTTTTCTTCCTCGATATAGTTGTGTGAGTTTTCGACATAAGAAAGTTTCTAATAGAAGATTACGGGATTGTTGGAAATAAGAATATACATGGAGTGAGAAAAGCTATGATTTATGATTTATTGCGAAGGCTCTTCAAGCAGAGAACAAGGCCTCTCTGAGAGCTGTCCTAAGTTCCATAATTTCTTTTCGTAATTTGTCTACATCGCTGTCGTCGGATTCCTTGTTCTTTTGGCGGAAATAACGCTGCACCAATTGTGCCATTACCATTGAGAAGTTATCGTCTCTTTCCTTTTCCATGGTCTCCTGTTGAAGGAATACGACTGATTAGGTGAAAAGTTAACCCCTTGCCTTACGATTTCTATTTTGATAGCGTGCGTAATAACGCAAAATTAATTCCGGAAATAAAAGTTTCTCTCTGATTTTTAACAGTTTGTATAATTGATTGTGAAATTAATAGTATAGAAATAATTTGGCCGCCTTCTAACAAACTGATACTTTCAGTTTAATAGTTTTCCATCGTCTGTTGTAGAAGAAATGTGACTGATCATATGAGAAGTTAACCCCTTCCTTTAAGATTTCTATTATGATATCGTAATAACTCAAAATTAATTCCGGAAAGAAAAGTTTTTCCCTGATTTTTAACGTTTTGTATAATTGATCGCAATGTTAACACATTGTATGCGGATGTATTGTATCGTCTCATTAAGACTCAAGAGGAAAACTTGGTGACAAATTAGCACGAATTTTATTTAAAAAAAAATTAATATAAACTGGAAACTACTTCCTCTCTAAATTAAAAAATATACTTAACTCTTCAGGTCTAAGTGATTAATGCCACGAATTTTTTAAACTATCTATGCACAGTTTCCAAAGAACGTATTTTTACGTGGCCCGCATACAATGTGTTAATATTATAGAAATAATTTGGTCGTCTCGAAACCAATTGATATTTTCAGTTTAATAGTTATTGGGTAACTTGAAAATTTCTATTCCATTGTATTGCGTCAAGTGTATAGCACATCATTGTAAGCCGAGAGGTTAATTAACCCCTTGCGCAACGACTTTTTTTGTGACTACCTACGCACCGATACGAAATTAAATTGGTAAAAACAAATTGAACAGTGAATATTGATATATCGTATAATTTAACATTATATTAAAATTATAGAAATAATTTTACATTGTCGCTACTCATTGGTTTTTCAATTTTATAGATTTTACCAAACTTGAAACTTTCTCATTCCATTTGCCAGGTCACGAGTGTCACACGTTATTGTAGACTAAGGGGTTAAACTACTAATTTTCAAAGTATAATGTAATATAATATAATTATATTTTCTGCCAAATTATACTTACAATTAGCCGATATAGTATTCAATAAAACGCAAGGCTTTCTGCTGATAATTAGTTCGCTCATTTTATGTTGTAAAGGTTGGGCCATCTAACTTTTGGAATTTGAAACGGCTATGAAAAAAACTAGTGAAAATGTTTTTTAAATTATAAGTTTATTAGAAAGATTAGACATTTTCATTTAGGAATGAAACACAATATCATTCAAATGATTGCTACGGCTGGCTTGACAGTACCTCATCCGATCATTCCAATTTTTCAGTACATTTTCGATTGTTTGGGCTCCAATCGTATGAATGGCAACTTCGATTTCGTGTTTCAAGGCATCAATCGTCTCTGGGAGGTTAGCATAATACTTATCCTTAACGGTTCCTCACAAAAAAAATCAAACGGGGTCAAATCACCACCCAGAGACGAATGATGGCTTGAAACTCGAAACTGAAGTTGCCATTCATGCGATTGGAGCCCAAACAATCGAAAATGTACTGAAAAATTGGGTTCATCGGATTGGGTACTGTCAAGCCAGCCGTGGCAATCATTTGAATGATGTTGTGTTTCATTCTTAAATGAAAATGTCTAATCTTTCTAATAAACACATAATTTTGAAAAAATATTCATTAGTTTTTTTTTATTCAAATTTTAAAAGTTAGATGGCCCACCCTATATATAAGTCCTTAACGCGTTGAACGCCACCGGTTCATTGTTATAACTTTTTTAAAGTGAATTTTTTTCTATTAAGATCTCATCTTTGTAAAGCAGAAATTTTAAAGTCACAAATAAAAATATTTTCAGCACAATTTTACCTTTTTAATGTCATTATTTATATATTGGATACATCAGAAAATTTATAAATATTACAATTTAAAAGTCGTATGAGGTTTCATTAAATCTATCCGAATATATCCCCCCATATAATATAGAGCACTCGACCTTTAGATAAAACGGGACAAGTTCCCAAATTACTACATAGTTTGGCGGAATTCCAGTGTAAGAACTCCATTTATGAAGATAAACAGTAATTAACTATATTATAAATATATAAAACATAAAGTAATAAAGCTCCCTAAACGTTAACTAACTTCAATTAAAAATAACTCAGAATACTTTAACTCGTACTCTCACAGTAATTCTAACTTTATCCTCTCAGGGTTCACTCTCTACCCACTGTATTTTCTGCAATTCCTCACTGTCAACAATCCAGCTCGCATCCACCCTCGATATTTTTTCTCACCATATATTCTTCGTCTTTCTCGCATCTATTGCATTTTCTATTGCACTCATTCATTTTTTCTTATCCAAGGACTAATCATTCACAATTGTTCTAGCATACATCGTCTTCCAATGACATATTCTAAACATTCACTCTCATTTATACACAATCCATATACACTAATACTAAAGTTAAAACTAATTATTGTTTCTAAAAGGTACGGTCCTACAGAAGCGAATAATAATAATAATGGTACGAAGCAATGTTTCCAAACATAAACACAAAAAAAATTTCGACCCAAAAATAACAACTATAATAATCGTCGAGGCTCATATTTCCAAAGAGTTTAGTTGTGTTACTAACGATATAACAGCAGTGATTTAAATCCCATCGTGCTCGTTTGTCAGCCTGCGGCTTAATGAGTATTTTTATGTACTCTATCACCGGCAGAATTCCAGAATACGTTGGAATTATATTGAACGGTGGTGGAAGTGTCGTTGTGAGGATATAGTCGACGTAAACCTGAAACATTCGATTCGTTCGATTAAAATTCGGAAAGTACACCTTTGCAAACACTCGACAGACCTCTGTTCGACCAAAAGTCCATTCCACGATTACGTTGTCCGTCACTTTGGTGAATGTGTTCGACATGCATGCAATTAACATGTTCAGGACGACTATTACGGAGATAAATTGGAATCCTGGAAAACGGTTCGCTCTGTTAATTGTTCCACGGTAATTACACTTTACGATATTTTACAATTTTACGTTGCTTAGGAACTGCGATTTGGAAATATGAAAGTTTACGGAAATTGTATGAGAAGCATTTAAAAGTGTATTGCATATTTTTCTAATGATTTTGAAGGTTTCATTTGAGAGTTAATATATTTGGTAGTAGTTACAAGTTGATCATTATATCTACAGAATTACAATGTAACGCATCGTTGAAATGACATACATAAGTGTAGGTATGTATTAATTAAATTTTTCTACACTTTTACTTTGCTCATTCGGAGAAGAGTTTGTTCCACTTTTCTGGTTGACTCCTATGATTTATTAAACATTAATTTTTATTATTTTTATAATTTTTATTAAACATTCCCTTAAATTTGTAGTTACTGAATTTTTGACGCTTTTAAATGAACAATAGGAAGATCAATGCCAATGCAATTATCGTATTTAGAAATCATTATTTTTCTGATAAATAATAATCGTATCTATTTCCTACAATTTGTTCTTATTTATTGACCAGCAGTTACAGATCAATAATTGTATTTTATGTGTATAAATAGAATTTTAATGCATCGGATAAGTCAGTCAGAAAAAAGAAGAGAAATGTTTCGCCAAACGGCTTCTTTTTTTAAACGTACAAAGAGACTTGTAATTATTTTACTATATTTTAAAGATTATCATTTATTATTTTCACTATTAGTAATGAATGATGCATTTATAGTATTGTATGTAACTTTCACGTTCAGATTGACATAATATCGTTTTGTAAATTAAATACAATATAATCAGACATTAACCTCTTGCCCTACGATTTCTTTTGTGACTGTCTCTGCAATAATTTAGACTTAAATTGTTAACAGAAAAATTGATAAATGATTCTTGGTATATCGTATAATTGAACGTAACGTTAATATTATAGAAGTAATTTTCCCGTCTCGCAACTCACTACTGCTTTCAATTTTATAGGTTTTGCAAAACTTGAAAATTTCTTATTCCATTTACCGCGCTTCAAGTGACACACGTTATTGCAGGGTGAAGGGTTAACCTATCAAATTGAATGAGTCAAATAAAAAAGGCGACAAGATAAAATTATTTTTCTAATATCAGTATCAAGTTAAATTATTGAATAATCCAAGAATCACTGTTACATTTTTAGTTGAGCAATCTTCTGTATTATTGCGGAGACAGTCACAAAAGAAATCTTCGGGCAAGGGGTTAATGTACGTAAAAAAAATTATCCAAGACATATTTTAATACTTTACGCATCATACAATTTCCAAAAAATCTCAATACATTTCACAATCTCATTTTTTACAATTTACTTAACACCATTAAAAGTGTAATAATTATAAATTTAAACCTGCAATAAATTTTGTAGAAAATTGTACAACTTATTAAAGGGGACGTGACAAAACTTATTCACGAATCAGCTTGATCGAGTTCTTCTAACGTAAAAGCACAGATGCAGAGAAATTAGGTCGAGGTTGTACCTGCAAAGGATAAATAGCCAGTAACCTCCGTGAATGTGTGATGATTGATGATACTCTCGTTTTCCGTTTCCCCTGGAAGATTCTCAATTATAACATCGGCACTCTCGATGGGGCTCATGCAAAAAACTGCCCAGAACAGTGTTTTCATGCTGGACATAAAATCGACGAACGAGCTGACCTGTTGGGTCTTAATTTTCGACTCGTCGTCGATCTGCACCATCCCATCATAGTACTGATACAGTTTGCACAGTCCTTAAAAAAAAACATTATTAATGATACGGCAATTTTGTAAGATAAATGAATCATTGTAGAAAAATACTTTGGTATTAGTAAAACGTTAAATGATGTTGATCATTGATGACCGGTGCTGATGAATTCATTGATGAATTTCAGTGAAATTCTTATAATTTAGAAATTTTAATATTGATGGATTTGCTAATGTGCTCAACATTTTAACAAATAATTCGTTTAACACTTTGAACGCCATCGATATTTCGCTAGTTTCAACATGTTCACTGAAATGAAACTTTTTCTATTAACACACTATAGGCGGGGCGGGTAAAATTACCCGTCGTGAGAACTGCTGACTATTAGCGGGGCGGGTAAAATTACCTTTTGACTGTACTTACTTAAAAAGCGGGGCAAGTATTTTTACCGGCTGGGTTTACATATGAAACTAAAAAAGTTAGCTCGTACAATTGTTTTAGTTTAACAAATTTTATTTTTTCAACATTTGTTTACATAATAAAGGAGCCATAATAATAATATATAATCTTTTTCAAAAACAATAAGATAATTTATACATTATAATAAATTTACTACTTTTTCATAAAAATGACTGTTTCTTTAACTACCACACTGTACAAGTATTATATAGGTTTAAAAGACAATAAAATATTTTTTACAAAATATCTATTGATTTATAAATGTAAATTTATCAATATAGTTGACTTTTGATTAAGGTATACAGATAGGCTGGGTTACGTTTTAGTACCAAACTTTTGATAAAATAAAATAAAGTATGGTGGTAAGTAGTACATTAACAAATTTTATTAAAATCTGACCATTGCTTTTGCAAATATTTTTTTTTTTGATCGCGCAATTTTTGCTTATCCCGCAAATTATGCCCGCTACGCAGCATAGTTTCATATGTTAGGATACCCGCTCATAATGTGTTAATATCAAATCGTTACAAGACAGAAATCTTAAAGACACAGATAGATATATTGTCATCAGAACTTTACCTTTTTAATGCCAATACCTAAATATTGAATGACCTGAAAAATTAGGAAATATTATAATTTAAAAGTCGTTTCATTGATTCCTTGACACCGACCAACGATGACCCTTGTGGCGTTCAACATGTTAATCAAAACACAATTCTTTAAAAATATAAATCTCTTTGCAATGTTTTTGTGTTAAGTATTAAAATTGATTTTAACTGATGCAGTTCCAAACAACATAATATAACTTGTAAATTAATAATTGACGTGTTTCACTAAGTTTTTAAAGTTGACAGTTTTCTGCTGGTTTCAAGGTTTTCTTTTTATTCCATTTTCTGTGGCATGAGTATCAGTGGTTATTATGGGCAAGGGATTAACGCGAGAATATATGACCGAGAAACTCTGCACATCTCTCCGTGTACTGAATTTTTAAAGCTCGTTGTTAATTCTTTTATGATTGATAATGGCATGGAACTGTTAATACATTCGCGGCCGGCAATTTTTTCCCGTTTTTAATACTGACAATGAGTACCGGCGAAAATAATAAATTTCTAAAGCTGGTTGCTGCAAACTTGTGTCGTTAAAGCAAAGATAATAATTATAAAATCTGTTTTGAAATATCAAAGTTGCAATTATGTGCTGCTTCAAATAAAACGATTTTTATAATTTATACATTTGCTTTATAGGAAGATAATGGACCACTTGTTACTGTCGTGCTTAGTTTAAACCAGTTTAAACATTTTTTAAATTTAGAAGTTAAAAAAATGTAACATTTCTATTTAGTGTGATAAACACAAAAAAACAATGACATTTGCAAAACGGTACTCTACATAATTTGCATATACAGGGTGTCCCAGCCGATTTCGACATCTTGATAACTTCGGCATTGTAATATGTAGTAAAAAATGTTTCATAGGAAACTTAAATGGTATCCAGTAGGGCATAATCTGGTGTCATTAGTTTTTCCGTAGGTGGACGCGCTAAGGCCATATGATGATCAACTTTGTTTTTTTAAATAGAAGGAGGTACTTTTTTTATGTATCAACCGATGCCGCTAGACATTCTTTATAAAAAAAATTACAGACTTATGTATGTTGAAAAGCTAATAGTTAAGGAGATATTTCAGTATTAATAATCTTAATACAAAGGCATCATTCCTGCCGCACTAGGACGCGAGCCCTGTTTATATGTTTATCTGTCTGTCACCTGATTTAACGCCTCCCCACTTTTTCTTATGGGGCTATTTAAAGGATAAAACGCGAAAGTTTCAACTAAAGTGAGTGATATGAAACAGTACATTATCGATAAATGTGGCAAAATATCAGCTGATACATTAAATAACGTAGGCCAGTCCTTACGTCATCGATTTCAAACATGCTGCGATGCAAATGGTTCTTATATTGAACCTTTCCTGTAAATAAACGCTAATGTAATTACGAATTTTAGAATTACTTAAATTGAAATATCTCCTAAACTATTAGCTTTTCGGCATACATAGGTCAGTACTTTTCCATAAAGATTATCTAGCTGCATCGCTTGATGCATAAAAAAGTACCTGATTCCATTTAAAAAACCAAAGTTGACCTTCATATGTCCTTGACGCGTACACCTACGGAAAAACTAATGACACCAGATTATGGCCCACTCGATACCATTTAAGTTTCCTCTGAAATTTTTTTCGCTACATACCACAATATCGAAGTTATCAAAATGTCAAAATCGGCTGGGACACCCTGTATATGAAGTGTTATGACGTTTACCACGAGTTTTGCAAGCTCTATAACGTTTTGTGGATATTTTGAGTTTCCTAATGGTGCGATTCTTTCCAACTGGTGTGCTTTCTTGTCACCTGAGAGTTTCTAAGGATGATCAAGGTGTCTCACTGACAATGAGATAGCAGTTATCGGAAGTGCCTAATGTTGCGGCATTTAGAAGCAGAAATCGCAGGACGTGAATTCACGTCAGTGGCAACTAGGAATAGAACTTAAAATTACGTGAATTCACGTCAGCGATCACGAATGTGTTAATAGGGAAAGTGAACGGTTAGTTGTTACAAAAATAGGAAATATATATCAGAATATAGTTACAATCATTAGTTATAAATATCGCTAAAATGGTGAGCACAATGTTATCCAAAAATTTTTTAAAATACACTCCACGCGGTCTTAATCGGAATGTAAATGAGAAACGGTGAAACTCACCTGCTGAAAAAGCAAGAAGAAGGATTACAAAGAGTACGATAAATTTGCTAACGTCCTTAAACATTTTGCCAAGAGAGAGTTGAAGAGGACCGAGATGATAGTTCAACTGGCAGATGAACATCAGCTTGAAAAATGCCATGATCGTTGCTGGGCAATAAATTCCCTCGGCTATCAAGACGGGATCATACTTGTGCCAATATTTCCTCTCCAATTCGAGCTGCCCGTTTATCCTCACGTCGAGAGCGGCGGTTATCCAGAAGAGGAAAGTGAGAATGAAGAGGGATATCATGATTAGCTCGTACCTGCATTCAGATAAAGTAAATGGGGTTTCCTTTCTGTCGACTTTGATCAGTGCTTTGATAAAATTGTCAGCGAAGATTTGTGGTGAAAATATCGAGGTGCGGAAAAAATTGTTTCAAATTTCTATTTAACACTAGATTTACGGCCGCTAAATCTGGCATATTGAAATATATTAATTAAGTACTTTGAAAATAGATGGATCAAACGACAAAAAATACTGTCTGTTAAGTAAATTGTATATTATAAGATACATGTGAAATATTAACTGTACTGCTTCGCTGTCGATTTGAGAAAAATTTTTAAAAAAGTAGGTACCCATCATTTTAACGGCTGCCGTAGATCCAGTGTTCAGCAATATGAATAGTTGAAGCGCCTCGAAAATTAATTAGTCGATGCTATAATAAAGGTCTTCACAATACTTTAGTAACAAATACCGACATTAACGTTACTGAATTGCTTGCTTCATGACATTGAATTACAATTGATGAACATAACGATATAAAAGAAATTGAAATTTCGTAAAAGCTAGCAAAAAAAATATTAATATAAAGCGCCATTAATCGTATCTTAAAGTGTGTTTAATATAGCAACAATTACGTGGTAAACTCAGCAATTTAACACTAGTTCTATTACCAAAGCGGTAATATATAGTCTGATACCAAGGTGGTCAAAATGACTTTCCCTGAATTTTTAGATAATGTTCCTGAGATTTCCAACACCGCTTCTTTTTCAATTTTCTACGTCTATACTGAAGTATGCACGTAACCGATTGAATTGATCAAGTTTTTTGCTCCCTTCGTTTATTTTATTAGGACATATTTATATGACAATTTGAATTATATTGAAATAATCGTCGGTAAATCTAGACTTAAACGTGTACTTTAGTAATTCAATGTTTAACTATGTTATACAACAAAGGAATCGAAATGTTGAAAAGTAATGCCAAGGCATAATCGAAGTGTTGCTACACAAATTTTTTTATCGATGTAAAGGGACACTCTAGTTGTAACCATCTTACCAATACCAATGTGTACTAAAGCATCTCTTCGGTCCATGCATTATGCAAAGACGAATGGCCGCCCAAGTATAGGACATAATATAGACCACCAAAATCCATTCGTATCCTGAAGAAGAATCGTGTTAGGATGTAGAGAATCCCTCTGGGAGATCTGGCACTCCTCGATTTCGATATGAAAATATCAGGATATCCAGATATCGTTGTTATACCGGTATTAGGAGGCCCGCGAAGTTGTTCGGTCTTATCAGCATTACACTGAAGAAATACGACCAGCAGGAAAATGAGATAGCTGGCTACAGATGAGAGGAACTTGTTGACCGGCGATTGCCAGAATTTCGATTTTTTCGAGTTCGGCGCCACGAAAACGACGATCACAATAATAGGGAGGATGAAGATACGCGGTATTACCATCAGGCACTTCTTCCAGGTTCTCATTATTTTCCATTCGTACCAGCCATCGATCCAGTTGTTTTCAACTACCTAACAACGTGATTTGAAAAGAAATAAATTAAAAGATATCGCAGTATAAGAAATCGTCGAGTTGAAGAAAAAGTCAAGTCGGTTTTAAAAATAAAACTATCTGATAAAGTGACTTGAATTGAAAAAAAATTGAAAGTTATCCCAGTATATTGTAGAATACAAAAGATATCAATGTTCTATTGGGTCAGCAAGAAAGTAATTTCGGTTTTTGATGAGAGTCAGCGTTATGTTTGTTCTCAATGATTTCTGACAATGTTATAATTTTTTTCTTCTAACAATCGAAAGTTGTGAAACTTTTGACTTGGCTTAGAAACAAATTGCGCTTTATTTTGTTTGTAATTGTTTGTTTAGGAGAATTTTAACATAGAGTGAAAAACGAACATTTCTGATATGGTTTACTTTTTTATTTTTTGCAAAATCCAAGCTTCGTTGGGAAGTGATGTCACATCCTCCATGTAGCCCTGATCTGACACCATTAGATTACCATTTATTTTTCAGCTGGCAAAACTTTCAATGGCGATGATAGCCTAAAATTGCATTGGGTTCAGTTTTTTGTTGATATGGGCCAGTATTTCTATAAAAACGGAATCACGAATTTGTCAAAACGATGGCAAAAGGTCATCGAGTAAAGGTCTTCGAAAAAATTCTTTGTTAAAAAAAATTAAGTTCCATTTCACACTACAAACCCGAAATTACTTTCTTGCCAACCCAATATCTCTGAATCAAAAAATCGTCAGGTTTCGACGGTTTTAAATATAGATGATTTTAAAACTGGTATCCGCCTAATTCAGTGTGGCAATGTTACAAAAGTTTGCAATAACTGTATGTCACATTAATATAACACATTAACATAATTTGGAACAATTATGTAGGCATACTTTGAGGAACAAGTACTTAATATATCCACGAATTGAAGTTTTCGAATTCGTCAAGCACACGAAAAATTTTCTTAGTTATTCCATACTTCCTACTGTTCCGTTGTAACATTAGCACAAAATAATTGCTACAACTATATGTAATAATATTGCGAAAATTGTGCCATTTAAGCGTTTCTCCATTGAAAGTTTTTGAATTCATCAAATTTGCAACTTTTCCTAAATACAACTTAATTCTACTGTTTCAACGTGACATAATAACAAAACAATTTTTACAACTATGCGATGTATTTTAATGAAAATTAAGCACCAACTGAAGTTCTTGTAACTTAACAAATACATAGACGTATCAAACCTGCTGGATGTTGGGATGAGCAACAAAGGTCCTCTGCTTGTGATGCAAGGCGAAAAGAAGTCGTGGATAAATAAACTTTGATGAATGAGCAAAACCAGTGGACCGTTTCAATATCACTTCCACTTCGTCGATTCTGCGAGCACAACCAATAAGATCGGTGGCGAATTGAGAGACATTCTGTATAAGAGGATCCTTCTTATCGATTGTCTATAAAATGTCCATTGCAATGATAACAAACCTCGGAGAGTTTCTTGTAATTGTAATAAAACATCCTGTCGAAGCTGGCGGCTTTATCAAGCTCAAAAGACAATTCGAAAGCTTCCAAAATCGGATCGTCTACAGTCTGGCAAATGTAGGCGGGATTCGATATGGCTGTGTAGAGAAATAATCGCATCTTCTCCAGCGTTAATAGATCAGTTGTTTCTCTTTCGATTCTGTACAATCATAGAGGATAGAAATCAGTGAAAAGTGTTATTATAACTTTCTTTTTGTCATTAAAAAAAAAAGTCAAAAATCTAGGTTGTCTAAAAAGTTTTGAGTCCAACGTCGAAACAACTTATTTTTCGATCAAATGTAGTTTAATTTTTCACCATAGCTTTCATATAAGTTAATATACTTTTCTCACAATCAGAGATTATTTAAATTTGATAACCCAACCAAATAGCAGTTAGTAACTTGCTCCGCAAAATACGCGTGTACACATGCGGTGACCTTCTTGTGCGAAAAAAATCTCAGTCTTCCAAGCTTAGAAATTAGGAAAAAGTCATTGGGGGTCAGATCTCTTGAATACGGTACGTGATCAATCAATTACAACAACAATCAATTACAGTCTTGATAGAACAATACTTTCTTCTTTTTCAAATGTGACCGCTAAATGCGTTCTTTTAATATGCCCATAGTCTCTTGATTTAACGGCCGTTCAGTACCATTTGGTGAACATTTTCGATGTTATCGGTAGTGGTTGAAGTTTTTAGCCGGCCCAACTGCTCTTCAGCAGCCAAGCTGGTACGGCTACGCTTAAATTCTGTTGTCCATCTTTTCACGGTGGTAAATGATGGGACAGAGTTCCCGCAAAGACAGTTAAACTGGGTTTTAATGTGTGCAAACATAGCACGATATTCGATTTTTTCCATTTTTATAAAGACACTGACGTCGCTTGATATAAACGACTGTGAAACAATAACTGGGCGTCCAAAATGCCTGACATGCATTCTGTGGTAAAATTCTCACGATCATCTTTCAAAGCATATTAGATTGTAGTACCAGAATATTTTTTATGCGTAATGTCATCTTCGTGTTGAGGCACAAAACTTTGCAAACGTCCTTCGTATATGTGCTTGTTTAGATATTAATTCCAGTTTCCAGACTGTATAGGGTTGCAGCGGAATATCATATACAGAGTGTTTCTAAATTAAGTGTCCCGACCTAGTAGGCATTGTTCTATGCCGTTGGATCGGTGGACATTTATAAAAGAACCCAACCGCAAAATGAAGGGAAGAGTTAAATATTAAGGTATAACTTTTATTATTGACTTATCGCATTAGTCAATCAGACGATGGAGGAATCTGCCCGCCATCGCTCTCCTTCGGCGATA
This sequence comes from Cerceris rybyensis, assembly GCA_910591515.1. Lineage (NCBI taxonomy): Eukaryota > Metazoa > Arthropoda > Insecta > Hymenoptera > Crabronidae > Cerceris > Cerceris rybyensis. The sequence continues at coordinate 16,372,284 of OU342795.1, forward strand.
ATCACAGAAATGGTACTTAAACATTAATTTTCAACAAAACGACTTGTCTCTGACCCGTGTTTCCTTTCAGACATCTTACCTACGGAATCAGGAAAATTCGATAAATCAATAAAAAAGTCTGCGGTTCGGTTCTGTTACAAATGTAGACCATGACCATAATTTTTAAACACTCTATACAAGCGGTAAAAACATAATGGTCATGGCTTCCAGAGGTTGTTTTACACCTTTGGATAGAGATTTGCGGAAAAAACTGTCTAAAAATTCGCGGAATGGTAGCAAATTTTTTTGTATTTGCTTATTGTATTTGTCTTGTTACATAGGTAAAATGTCTGACAATGGGGGAAGCCATGAGTCAGAAATGAACCGTTCTTTCGTAAATTAACTTTTCGTTGCTTCTTCGTGGTTGAATTTTAACTGAATGGGTCAGGCTTCCAGGTCTCCTACCTTTTGGAAAGAAGCATACGAGATATCCTTAATAGTGCTACACAAAATCGAAAAATGGAGGTCTGGGTCACTGATCAAGCAAGGAACGCGCATGTGTTTTTGTTCTTTTCCCCAGAAGAACCCTTGAGTCAACCTGATAGATTTCGATGTAAAGGCAATCATTTTCACCATCTTAATACAGGAAGAGGCCAATAAAAACCTGTTAAACAACCCTTCGAAACCTACCTCTCAGGTGAGTTTAATAAAAATGGACGTTCAAATGGTCAACGAAGGCGAAGGCAATATCGGAGGCGATATAGGAAGAGAGAGTACAAAAAATAAATAATAATATTGTCCAATTTCATTTACAATTTTAAGATTAATTCTACGAGCAACGAAAGCTATTACATATTTCCACTTCACTGGCCAAGAACTACAACCACCGAGGCGTGTTTTCAAAATATATTCCGCGGGGCTAAGAGACTGTGACCTAAAGGTATCCTTTCCACACATCGTAACAATAAGTCATTTCGATGCTCGCCACGCTATCCGTTTTCCCTCACGGCCGCCGAGGTGTAATTAGTGCTCCATGATCGGGTTCAACTATTTTCATCTATTAATGCGCATGTGATGCTTTCCAAGACATGATTCTGAATCACCAAATACCTCTCATTCTGCGGGCTACTTGGTAATTCATCCTCACAGTGAAATCAACCCTTAGTTGGCAGCCGTACGTTTGCTCTCAGCCTCCAAAGTACCTTCACCGTTGCCATTCTATGTCTACTCTCAGCGACCACAACAAATAAGCAACACTTTTCCAAGGTATATATAGTTTTTATTAAGATTTTAATAGGTTTACAAACAAGGCCGCAAAGGGTTAAACATTCTAGCTCGTAAGTAAGAAAGGTAAAGCGAGGTGCCTAATTCTTCAGTACTTGCGCGCATATGGCTGCTAAATATTGGCTTACATTTTTAAAAAATGCAGCGCTCGGCAACAAAAGAAGGACAGACTTTCGGTTTCTTCCAAGATCCTCTTTCTTCTTAGATATTGCGTTAGTCTTCGTTTACCATCTGAACTCCGATGTTTATTAAAGGGTCTAGCCGAATAAGGGGGTCAAAAGTGCCCTTGAGCCGATTTTATTCGACGATGGGTCATTCGATAGGTGATGATGAAAAACCATTACACACAAATTTTTAATCCGATACCTTCACCGGGAGGGTAGTTATAGGGTAAAATCGAAAAATCAGTTTTTGCCTCATTTTCCCCAATTAATGTGGTACAAAAATTCCAAACAAATTCTAACACATTCTAAACATGAATGTTCACGTTAGAGATTTTTTTCAGATTTTTCCTTTGCAAGTTCCACTCACGAAAAATGAAAAACCAAAATAAAAATGTTTAAACATCGATTTTGTATTGAAATCTTCCGAGCACAACTTTTTCCTTTTTACAGTAGTTGCCTAATGTTGTCATTGTTATACCCTAATTTTTTCAGATTTTTTGAGTACGGTGCATCACGGTCGGAAAAATCAAAAACCGATTTCTGGGACACATTTTAGGCTGAAACTCGCCCATTATCTGCCATTCTTGCATGATTTTAATACAGTATGTTCATATTATGACCTTCAATGTTTCTGAATAGAAATATGTAGATGTTAAAGAACAATATCGGGATAATTAAATAAATTGCTGATTGTATGGTCTTTATAACCTAGAATTTTAACCGTTCTTTCAAAAGCATTAATGGCGCAGTGGCTATGGTGTCTGCCTGTGGAATCGCTGGATACTTTTTTGTTGCGGGTTCGAATCTCCATGTGGGACTTAAGTTTTTTCTGTAATTTTTTTTTTTTTTTTTTTTTTTTTTATTAAAGACAACAATATTCAGTAGTAGCTTTAAAATGTTTCACATATATTTTTATGCCTTTCAAGAATATAAAACCTATGAAGAAATAATCATAAAACATGCTTTTCTTACAATTAGACATGCAACGTTTTGCAATTATAAGTATTCTCAAACATTTTATATTGTTTATAGATATTGGTTTATTGCAATGTATGAAAATATATTTTAAGTATAAAAGAAATATAAAATTCCATGTAAAGAATGTAAAAAAGTACTTATCATTGTAAATCGTGACATGACTGGAAAAAGTCGATGAAGAAAAAAGTATATTGTATAATTATTTTTAGAAGTATCTGTGAAACATTTTAAAGCTACTACTGAATATTGTTATGTCTTTAATAAAAAAAAAAAAATTACAGAAAAAACTTAAGTCCCATATGGAGATTCGAACCCGCGACAAAAAAGTATCCAGCGACTCCACAGGCAGACACCATAGCCACTGCGCCATTAATGCTTTTGAAAGAACGGTTAAAATTCTAGGTTATAAAGACCGTACAATCAGCAATTTATTTAATTATCCCGATATTGTTCTTTAACATCTACATATTTCTATTCAGAAACATTGAAGGTCATAATATGAACATACTGTATTAAAATCATGCAAGAATGGCAGATAATGGGCGAGTTTCAGCCCAAAATGGGTCCCAGAAATTGTTTTTTGATTTTTCCGACCGTGATGCACCGTACTCAAAAAATCTGAAAAAATTAGGGTATAACAATGACAACATTAGGCAACTACTGTAAAAAGGAAAAAGTTGTGCTCGGAAGATTTCAATACAAAATCGATGTTTAAACACTTTTTTTTTGGTTTTTCATTTTTCGTGAGTGGAACTTGCAAAGGAAAAATCTGAAAAAAATCTCTAACGTAAACATTCATGTTTAGAATGTGTTAGAATTTTTTTGGAATTTTTGCACCACATTAATTGGGGAAAATGAGGCAAAAACTGATTTTTCGATTTTACCCTATAACTACCCTCCCGGTGAAGGTATCGGATTAAAAATTTGTGTGTAATGGTTTTTCATCATCACCTATCGAATGACCCATCGTCGAATAAAATCGGCTCAAGGGCACTTTTGACCCCCTTATTCGGCTAGACCCTTTGCCTGAGAGATAGGTCTCGACGGCATATTTTGATTTAATTTTTCGGAGGAAAGGAAGATGTCAATGATCTGCATTCGTTGTTAGATTTGCTCATGGATCTTGGGGTGATGAAAATAAACATAAACATTTACGCTTTTCATATTATATAGTTCGTTGACCCAGTCTTCCATCATCTAAATTCGTCTGTTTCTTTTCGAAGGGTCGAAGACCTGGGAATCTGACATACATAGCAAAATTTTGTAGGTAAAATATCTGACAGGAACTATGGGTCAGAAACGAACTGTTTTCTCGCAAATTAACTTTTCATTGTGTCTTCGCGATTGACTTTTCGCTAAATAAATTAGGCTTCTAGGTAGATCTCCAACCTTTCGGAAAGAAACATACGAGATATTCTTTTATACTAGTGCTACACGAAATTAGAGAATGGAGGACTAGGTCACCGAACTAATAAGGAAAGCACATCTTGTTTTCCACCAATCTGGTTTTTAAGTCACGTAGGAAGACATCTACAAATTTTGGGCCATTTTTGGTGCGGTTCCTCCTTTGAGCGCTGTTCTAACATGTTTAAGCGTTTATAACGTTAAAGTAATATGCCACATTATACTCTGGGGATTTTTTAAAATCAATATATGAAAAAAACTAGATGTTCAGAAGAAATTATAATGGTAGAAGGCGATGGAACAAATATCTGTCTAACAATGTCTGATCTCAGCAATTAACCCTTTGGGAACGGAAATGAATGTATTACTAAAGCAAGCTACACACAATAAAACATAGAGTCATAAAATAACTTATAAGGAATATTTGTATAGTTGTAAGAATTTGTGTTATTATATGTAGTTTGCTTTGCAAATATATTTGTCTCTTTTCGCAAAAGGTTAATTGGTAAAGTGATTTTATCTGCTTAGATGTGTTCTGAATAACTACTTTGAGATGATATCCCCCAAGGGCCTGTCCAGCTTGCTGGGCAGGTACGGGCTTGGCGAACCCGGGGTACCTGAGCTAAAAGTATTACGTAAATGCGTTCTCGACTTTTCTTCTTGTAAATAATGATTTATTTACTTAAAACCAAGTTATATTTTAATCGAGAACATAATCCTCGTTTGCTGCGAAACATTTCCCCCACCTATAGGCAGATTTCGAGTTCCTTGGCTTTAAAAAAAATGATGGTTTTGTTTCCATAAAGTCTGTAATGGAATTTATTACTTCATCTAATGTTTTGAAGTGGCTGTCTGCCAAATAATGATGGAGTGATCAAAACAGATGAAAATCCGCGGCAGCCTAGTCAAAGCTTCATGTACTTTTGAAACACCCTGTACATGCTACTTCACCGCATCTTGTAAAGTAGGGTTTAGTTTGTAAAGCGAATGGAATTTTAAATGATCTATCACTTTTCCTCCCACTTACATTTCCCTTTGTTTTTCCCATTTTTCATTTTTCTGTCCCATGTTTTCAACTAACTTATAATCACTTATTTCATTACGACTTCCTATGTCTCTACGTAACTACGTCATTTTCAATTCCTCCACCATCCTTCAAAAAATGTGTAACCAAAATTGAATATTTTTATTTGAATTGCCATCTCTCACTACCATCAGCAATCAGTCTCTGACTATTCTTGGATACCTTTTTGCTATTTTAAATATCCTTCAATACCTCCAGCCTTTCGGTACCCTCCAAAAAAGTCGAACTGTTTATATCCTTGATAGCCGACTACTTACTTCAAATTCTTAGCTCCCTCACATAATTTGTATATTTCTTTATATTATGGGGTCTCAATATCTTTTTAATATTATGTTGTACTTCCTTTACTATTTTTAAAATATATATATATAGAATTATTTTAAGTTAGAATATATAAGTACTATATAAGTTACTATAGTAATAATTTATAACTATGTCTATTCCCTGCTTATCCACAATTAATTACACTATCTATTTAACCTTTCTTGACACGTTGAACGCCACTGGTATTTCCGCAATTTCATTCTTTTTACTATTAAAAGCACATCTTTACAGAGTAAAAATCTTAAAGACACATATAGATATATAGTCAAAGATGACTTTATCTATGTAATGCCAATATGTAAATATTGAATGTATTGTAAAACTCGTAAGTGTTACAATTTAAATACATGAAGTTCAACATGTTAATTCTTCCACGTACGATGCCTCTTTCTGCATTTTTCTATAAAACAATGTGTACTGAAAGAATTTTTCAACTTTTATATACCAGCTTGTATATTGCTAATATTACTCATATCGTTGAAATTATTATGGCGCAACATCCATAAAAATAGATCCGTTGTTTTATTATTTTGTACGAGTTTTAAAACACGGAGTCTGCACTTTTCACTCTTTACTGTTTAAATATAGAGGTATAATGTATCAATATCGACAAGGCGTCCATTTAGCCAAGTTATAGGACTCTTTACGGTGCTTTCATTGCACGGCCATGGTCTACAATGTGCCTGGCAGTTGCAATCTTAGGAATAAAAGGAAGAAGCGAGGTTTATTTCCTACAATTTAATATCGTGCAGAACAAATAACGGGAAGAAAGACCGAGAGAAACATCGGGGTAAAAGATGCAGAGAACCGTAATTAAATAAGAACGTTGAATAACAAAAAATTATTACAATGAAAAAACGTAATTATAAAGGTACTTCTCACAATCAGAGTCACAAACGAATAATGTTTAATGACAGAGCTATCAAATAAGTAAAAATTACTAGTTCCTAATTTTTTTCGAAAATTTTTCAAGTTTAGAGTAGTGCCATAAAACAGATATTCTACGTTCGAGGGGAGAAACTTAGCAACTTAACTGACATTTCACTCGTTTTATCATTTCTACTGAGGTGACAATTTTGCTATTAAAATCCCATCTTTGTAAAGCAGAAACTTTGATAGTAGATATATTTTCAGCAGGATTTTATTTCTTGAACGTCAGTATTTAAATATCGAATGTGTTAGAAAATTTTTAAATATGACATTTAAAGGAGGAGCCACAATAAACACACTAAACATTAAACGTAGGAATTAGGAATTGGACTTAAAAAATAAACATAGAACACTGCATCCGTTCATAATTAAACATTAAACACTATCTTGTGCAGTAAGGTGTTTTTTCGTATTTTCTGTGTTGCGATATATAGAGCGTATAAGACTAATTGTGAACAAAATGACCCGGGAAAAACGAATTAGATCTGATCAGATATAACCATATCTGGGCTGAAAACTTCACCAGATATAATCAGATCTAGTTATATCTGATCAGATCTGGCCAGATATAACTAGATCTGATCACATCTAAAGTGTCATATCGGGCCAGATATAAATAGATCTGACTAGATATAATCAGATCTGAGCAGATATAATTATATCTGTTCAGATCTAATTCGTTTTTCCCGGGATGTTTCCTTCATCTCATGATTTTTATAATCCCGATGCTTTTTATCCCATAAATGGCGATAACCTTCTACTAAAGAAATTAACAATTCATCACCTGTCTTAGCAGTTAATATTACTTCACTTTCAGCCATTTCTTGCAAACAACACACAACGATCTGACTCAAACTGAGTGTCTAAACATAAATGCGTCACATAAAACATTAAGGTTTCTTCTATGTTTAATCGTAATGTTCTATTCCTTTATTGTGAACAGAATCATGGGCGTTCCATAAGAAGGAACTAAAGTTCCATTCCTTATTCCTAAAAAGTCTTATGTTTAATGTTCTATTGTGGACCCTTCTTAAAAAGTCGTATGAAGTTTCATTAATTTGAATACCGTCGTTCACCAGGGATCCCCGTGACAGTCAACGTATTAATTTCGCTGTCAGTGACTAGGTCAGTATGATCCATGTTTCTGGAATTATTGTGCACTACTTAAATTCTACTCAGTCGTGCAAATATCATCGTATTTACCCAACATAAGATTATTCGTTCTAAATACTTTCCATCCGTGTTTGAAAATTCCAAAGTGGTAACCACACTATCAGTCGCCTTAACTCTTTGATGACCGGTGAATGAACTTTCATATGACTTGTCCATTGTAATACTTACGAATTTTCTAACACGTTAAATATTTGAATACTGGCGCTCAAAAGATGAAATTCTACTATACACATATGTATATTTGTGTCTTTAAAGTTCCTGCTTTACAAAAATGGGATTTTAACAAAAAAAGTCGTCACTTCAGTAGAAATGATAAAACGAGTGAAATGTCAGTGACGTTCAACATGTTAATCATGGCGGCGTCAATTAATCGAAGAAACATGAGTAAAACTACCGTTTCATAGACAGTATAGTTATTACAACTTCGTTTTTACAAAGTAACTAGTTTTTTCAAAAACTCTCACTTGGTATACCGTATGTTAAACTAATAAAATTAATATGTTTGTGCACCAATTATTTAGTAACATGATCCTATTGTACATTACAATGGACACTCCTTTACTGTCACGCCAGTATATGTAAAACTTGTAGATATTATTTTTGCGCTTTACGTATGACCCCCATTTAAAAATATATCTGAACAAAAGTTTTTTTAGTCATATTAAGATTTGGGTTTGAAAGGGTTAACCCTTTGGGCTCCTATGTGAAGCTACATTCGACACACTTTTCTGTCGCACTTAAAGGCTTAGTTATTAATTATCGACTTTTCGAAATCAACAATACTTTTGCATCTTAAACATTTGAGGACGAAAGGCTCAAATATGTGGTCTGAGAACAAATGTAATTATAGCTTATCTCCGCATATCTACACAGTTAGCATTGAAAAATTGAAATGCAATTTTTGAAATATGATTAAAAAAATAGTAATTAATAATTTGTACACGTTGACAATCTAATTTTCTATTAAAAAGGTGGCGTTAATTGACCAATAAATGATTTTCCCTCTGACATTCAAAAACTTTACCGTCCGTAAAGGGCTAATATAAATATCCCGCGATGCCTACAACTCTTCTTACAATTAGTATCAAGTAAAATACATGTAAATAACAATTTTCCGAGACATATTTGCTTATCTGACGAAACTTTAGTAAAATAATTTAGAGTGCAGAGGATTAACGCTAGATTTACGGATGTTGATTATACCTATTTTTCTAAAGTGATCAAATTTGACTCATACCAGAAAATTGAAGTTTTTTTGCAAAGGACAATGCCAAATCAACTTAAATGAAAGATTTATTATTAAAAAATTAATCAGCCAATATATATAGTAATCAAATTTTGAATGAGCCAAATTGGCTCCGTAAATCCAGTGTTAACAATCAACCATCTAACGTCTATCAATCTCTTATCGCTTTATCGGACCATAGATTCCTACTTGCATTGTTCCTCGCAATTGCAGCTAGGTGGATGAGGCTTCTGTAAGCTGTGATGCCTTCTCCGAAGGAAATCGATGAGTTCGAAGTGGCCATATTGGGCAGCCACAGCTATAGGAGTCGTGTCATCAGGAAAATCCGTACTGTGTGTAACACCAGCATATTCCATGCCCGGTGCAATTTCGTTTAGCTTGTCCAGGATGATCATGGCGATCTTCTGCTGATTGTCTCTGATGGCATGGAGATGCGTGTCACCTGGATCGATGTCGGGATGAGAAAGAAGATATTCTATCATCGGCATGTTTCTGTCACGGACCGCGATGTAAAGCGCCGTGACACCCTGGGAAAAATATGGCTCATTAGAAGATGAGATCTTGTGGCTCGATTTTTTTTCTGATTTTCAAACATGAAAGCGGAACTGTGCGGATTTCTGTGTACGTGTAGATTAATACTTTTTTCATGGTGTTTTCTTTCAGGTTGAAAGACATGTGACATAATGATGGTGGAATTAATTGCATGCAGATATAGAATACCGTGTGTGGTTATTTTTGGGGAATTGAAGTTCATGAGTTAGCATTTTGGAATATTATATTTTGAGACTGAGAGGAGAACTGATCGAAATTTATGAGTGTATTTACATAGAAAATTAGATGATTGAAAAATATAACTTGTAAAAAGTGCAGAAGATTATAAGAAAATAATACTAATTATCAACAAGTTACATTTATATAAATTTTATAGCTTTTCTTCCTGAATTGCAGTTAGAAACTCTTTAATACTTTGTTAAGTCAAATATAAAACTGAGACGATAATAGTTTGCTTTATTAATGGAAGTATATGAAACCGTTAATATAAAAATGATAGTACTAAAATTTAGTTGACATAACAATGAAGGAGAAATTTATAGCACAGACAGAATTCCTTGGTTCATAAATGTTCCCAAATTTGGTTTTCCCAAGGTAGTATTTTTATCGATTACAGTCGGGACGTTTAATCGCCCCATTGAACTTAAATGGGGTACATTTTGATCTATGTAATGTTACCGTACGTTTTTACGTCATGGGTCACTGGGAAAGTAATACTCCATAACCGAAAGCTCTGTTCGCTTCAAGAAGTTTCCGGTTATTCTTGCGGTACATATAGGACAAATCATGTGGAAAAACATTGTGTCCGTTATAGAGAACATACTTTCAAAGCATATAAAGTACAAAAGAAACTCTAATATTGCGGGTATACAAAATTTAATTATAGAATTTTGGACCAGTGAAATTTCATGACAATTGTCAAGATTTCGGTCTAAGTATAATATTATATTGTTAGAATATTATAGTGCATAGCAATCAGTAAAAAACGTGGAGAATGTATTTGTTTCACACTAGAACTACCGGTGTTAAATCTAGTATATTTCATTATATTAAATAAATACTTTGAAAAAATGGAAATTAAAAGGTGGAAAAGTTGATCGGATTCGATGATCTGTAGTTTATAAGTTCAACGTAGAATATCTGCTCTATAACTTTCATATAAACTTGGAGAAAGTTTGTAAAAAATTGGGAACCAGTCGTTTTGTCTTGCTTGATAGTTCTAGCGTTAAAAGAAGATCTTACGAATTATCTCGTAGTTGATTTTGAACAAATCTTGTGTGATTATGTTTTCTATTCATTTAAGTCAATCTTGATTTTTTAATCTTATCAGAAATGATTTATTCATATTTACACTGATGTACTACTAATTTAATCGTAACTGCACGAATATGGGAAGTAAATATACTATGAGATAAATTATAGTCGGTATCCTAGCCAAGAACGCAAACTATACGAGTTATTTCATTGTTGGCAGTCAACGTGTTAACGTATAAAAAGAAAAGTAAATTCGTGATAGTACTTCCCTTTCGTTCGTAAGAGTTTTTCCCTTTCGTTTTTTTTTAGTTTTAACCCATCCACTGCCAACTACGATATATCTCGTGGTTACACTATAAGTTGGAATTAATAAGTTAGCAATAATGGCCAACTGTGTATAGTAATTTTGGAACAAAAATGCTCTTCGTATCTTTATAAATGTCGATATTATATTTTTGATTCATTAAATTAATGTTCCAAATCGTTTTATCGTTTTCTTAAATTTTAACACGTAAGGTAATATTTGCTTAGTTTTTCTGGCAGTGAATGCCAGTATATTTCGTAAAATATTAGAAAGCGTGAAATAATAAGTACCGATATTTTGTAATGTTCGTGCAGTTAATATCATTTGCTATCGAAGCAACGTTCGATTACAGTTGGAAACTGGTTGATTCTCGTTGTAGGAACCAAACATTTTTGTTAATTTGAAACGCTCGTATTACTTTACTGGCTATGTTTCCTGGAAGTGCAATTAGATTCGGTATCACAGAAGCAGACGATACAAAACGACTCAGTGAATATCGTCAAAGAGAATACTGTTTCATAGGTTAAAAAAAGATACCCGAAACTGTTAAAAAAACGTTTTTTTTTTTCTTTTTATCGCGACAAACTTTCCAATAAACGGAGGTAGTTGTACACCTCCGTACAGATAACTGAAACAATAAACCAACACAGTTGTTTCGATTGAAAATTCTTTTTGGAATAAAAGTAGAAACAGAAATACAATCTGCAATGTACACTTTGTCAAAAATATCCAAATATTTTCCACGCCTTTATTGTTGAATTTATTGTGGTATCAAAAATTCAACCGTTTGAGGACTAGCAACGCATGTGGATATGTGACTTGAGAAAAAATTTAATTATAATTTAGCGCTGCATGCAAAAATGGTTAGAGTTGCAAAATTGAAGTGAAACCATTGAAATATGATTACACAAATAGTAATTTCTAATTTATATTGATTGAAATTGTCAAGTAAATCATCCTCTCTCAATATTCAAAAATACCTCCGTTAATGAAGGGTGAAACTTTCAAATATTTCAGCTAATAAAATATAACAAAGTACATGCAATTTGACACAACTAACAGATAAATAATTATCAAAAAAACATGACACTACATACCTAGGTAGCGGATACAGGACAATAAGAATCTGACATTTCGCAAAAAATTTTTACTTCTGTTTAAAAATACCTCAAACACTGGGGTCAAAATGACTTGCTCCTTGAAATTGCTCCGAAACTTCTAACGCTGCTTCTTTTGCAATTTTCTACGTTCATCTCGAAGACTATAACCGATCGAATCGATCAACTTTTCTACCCCTTTAATTTATTTCATACCGATAGATTTATTTGTCAATTTTAAATACACTTAATTAATCATCGGTATTGCCATTATAAATTCCCACACAAAAGATCACCCTTCGCTCCCTCCTGGCGCGAAACGTTCACCAAAAATTGGTGCACCTTCCGTGTCCTCAACTTTCCCCGCACAGAGGGAATTCCTGTCGATCCCGCGCCACTTTCTGCCCTCGTGAAATCGACTTTCAAAGTACTACTATCTGCTTCTTTTTTTTTCCTCGGCCGTGTCCCTTTTTGTACGAAGAATGGGACGACGACGTTTGTCGCCCATCTGCGGCGCGTTTACAGAGGCGGGCCCCGACAATGGGCCGGCTCCATTGTTGCCGTCGGCAGTGCTCAACAATATTCCGTGATATCCTGACTTTTCGACGAGGCCCCAGGGGGACCTATGTACATCCACACGCAGCCTCACAATGACACCTTGTGATATATGCTCTTAGCGAAGGACCCACGCTTTTCACCGGTCTCCAGCTGTCCGACCTGAGACACCCTCTCAGTGACTGGGCCCGATTTTCGCGCCGCAACCGCGCAAATATTTGCGCAAGCTTTTATTACCCTTTATCGCGCACACATATGCTTGCTAGTTCTTCTTCGTTTGTTTTGGCTTTTCTCTTTCATTTAATGTCCATTCGATTGTGGAGTTTAACGGTCTTTGTGAGCTGGGTATTCTCAATCGATGGTGAGGAAGTGGCTCTCGTTGGGAGAAGGGGTGATGGATGATCGACACGTGGGGTTCTTCGATGAAATATGAAGTTTGTATTGACAGGATATTATTTTGGATAGATTAGGTAAATAGGGTGTAACGTATGGGATAGACGGGGAAGTATTACGGTGGGGTAGTTGGAGCGGTGTTTGGGTATTAACACGTTGAATGGTGGCTGTATTTTGATTAGCTTATCAGTTAATTTACGGCAGGAGATTTTCTGCTATATGCTACTAATCAAATTGACGTGGTGCTAATCAATGTATTCATCTGTATGTATTCATTCAAATATGTATTCAGTAGCAAATATCTCATTTTTCTGTACAATAACTTAACAATTAACGCTTTATACTCGAGATTCGCCACTACGGTGCCACTTGGGGTGTCTCGAATTTTTTTTTTTTTCCGGTACAATAAAATATTTAAATCCAAAATTTCTTCGTAGATCGAACTCGGCGTGTGTTTTGCGTATAAAATTATTTTAATCTGCCTGTAAAACACTTGCCTAATATAGCGAAAATCATTTCAAATGGTTAGTTCCCCCAAGCAAAAATCTCCTCGCGTGCAAAGGGTTAAGTATCTTTGAAAATCTCAATAACTGTAGTATTATCTGACAGTATAGGACGCTCTAAAAGAATTAACCGCACTAGCAATTAAAACTACAAATTCAATTTCATTCCTTTATCCCTCAGACATCACGAAACCCATCAAACCAATCTATTTTATCAAAATCCTCAAGAAATATGCATAAAATTCAAGATATTCTCTTATCATCCCATTCATTTTTACCACGCGTTCCAATTCGACGATTAATTCCTACAACACCATATTTCCCACGTCTAAAAAGCCCAAGTCCTGAGCACCGTCATAAACGATGCCTATGAAATTCCCTAACCATCTCTAATATCTCATGGCGGGTATCGGGGCGCCTCCGAAAACGAGAGCAAACGCGAGACGAAGGGACAGCTCGCGGGCAAGACGGTGGCAAGGGGATTCCCGGATGGAATTTACAGCGGAGCGGGTCATTTGAATAATTTTTATCGGTCCTCGGCTGAAACCATTGTCTTGTAAAGGACGGCCTGAAATATGGCCGGAGATACACGGAGGCAGCAAGCTTTTTTCATTCTATTTCTCTCTCCCTTTTCTTCCTCTCCCTATCTCTTCCTCTTCTTGGATGTTGTTGCTTCTCTTCTTCTTCCTTCTCTCCTTCCTCCCTCTCTCTTTCTCTCTCCTCCCTCTTCGTCTCTGTCTTTTCGGTGAGTCCCCAGGACGGTTTCGGTCTCAAAGTTAAACGAGGGTTGGGCTTTTCGAGAATCCCGAAGAGTGGAGGACGAAGGTGGAGACTAAAGAAAGAGAGAGAAAGATAGAAAGGGGGAGGAGAAGGAGGGGTAAACATTCCACGGGGGGTACGTGTTCCTCTACGGGGTGAAGATGCAAGATAACGAGAAACCTCCTCTTCCTTTCCTCCTCCGATTCGGCTCCTTCTAGTGTCTCTGGCATCCTTTCTCTCCTCCTCTTCTTCATCGTCCTACGTTTCTTCTTCGTCCTCGGGTAACCGCGACCCCGGTCGACGGCGTTGCTCTTTGAACCCGAGATGCTGAGACAGTCTCGTGTAAATCACTGGTAGAAATGATCTCGGAAAAGGGGTTGACAGTCCTCGTGTACGTTCGGCACGGGGGAAAAAGAGGAAAGGGAACTGTGTCTTCGTTTTACCTGAACTGTTGCTGCCGGATGAACGTAAGTGGCTGGCCGCATTTACGGCTAAGTTGTGGGAAACCAGCGATGGGAGATAAATTCGGGTATCTTTACGAGCTGCTTGGAAGCAGAGCTACGTTCACGAGATTTTGTTACGACGTGGTAAACATTCGTTAATTATCAATCTTTCCTGGGTTCGCCGACGAATCGTATTTTCACGTAATGTCTTCCATGATGGAGACTCTCCGTCGGTTTTTCGGGATGTTAATGAATGTACATGTTGAAGTTTTGCTGTAGTTAGGGTTTTTTTTTTAACGAATTTACTTCGTTTCTTGAGAGAGGAACTCCTTTCTTGATAAGATACAAATATTGTAAGTTTACTGTCAGTGTGTTGTTAACGACGCATATCTTGTAGTGATTTTGAAAATATTTGAGAGTTAGTTTGGAATTTCGTCATGTTTTGTAAGGAACGGTTGTCGGCCTTTTTTTATTTAGAAGAATACTGTTACTTTGCTGTAATTATGTTGCTAATGGCGCATTTCTGTCAGTAGTTTTGAAAATATTAGATAATTTGCGAGGAAGGTTAACAATAGAACTACCAAATAAGTTAAAATGATTGGTACACAATTTTTTACAAAGTATCTTCAAGTTTATAAATTATAGATTAAATATTCTGCGTTCATTTTAGAAAAGATTAATCATCGGATAGATCACCTTTTCCATCTTTTGATTTCTCCTTCCCAAGTACTTATCTAATATGTCAACACTACATATACCAAGGTGGTCAAAATGATTTGTTCTGAATTTTTTGAAACTATTCCAGAAAGTTGTAACGTTTCTTCTTTTTCAATTTTCCCCGTTTATCTCGAAGACTGTGAGCGATTAAATCGAACAAATGTTTCGCCTCCTTTGATCATTCGTATTAAACAAATTTATGTGATAATTTTAAATATATTTTATTAATCGTCGGTAGATGTAGTGTTAAAATATGATAGATTTAACACTAGGTTTACGGGACGCGTCAATTTGACGCATTTCAAACTTCGAAATGAAATATCTCAAAAACTATAGTATTAATTGCAACCACTTTTTGTCGTAAATTAATCATTTCAACCAAAGAATTTATACACTCAATTATTTTTATCCTAAGCCTTCTAATTTATAAAATCTGTATGTAGTATACCTATCTCTACGAAACGCGTCAAATTGACGAATTAGCTAATTTCACGAGTAGTTTTTATATATTTGCTTTGTTCGTAAAATCATTATTTCAGTTTACTTACTACTACAGTTTTTAAAACATAATGTGCAAAAGATTCTACAGTTATTGTTATTTCAGAGAGTCTTCGCTAATTGTAACTTTCTGCAATAGGGTAATCGAATTGGAGCACAATATTTTTTTTTATTTTGGTCAATCCGCCTTTTCTAGCAATATGACGTAAATCCAGGTGATATAGTAAAATGAGATGTTGAGCAAAATTGTCAAAATCAATGAAGATTGTTGTGGGGATACCTCCGAAGATGACCAATATGAATTACTCTAAAGCGAAGATGAGAGTGAAAGCTCCGAATGCATTGAAAGTGGAAAGATAGAAGGATTTTCGGGTAGTAAAGAGGAAAATTTCTTGAAAGTATATCATAGTAAGAAAAGGATGAGTATGTTTTCTTGTTTTGATTCCGAGGATGAGAGGACGAGCATTCCAAGCACATCCCAACATATAATGGATAAAATTGAAATTACAGTTGACAGAACACGGTGGATAAAATTGAAAGCAGACGAATCTGTGAGTAGGCCGCCCATTCATTTGATATTCAAGGATATCACAGGACCTACTGGCTATGATAAGAGAAATATTATGTCAGGTTATGTAACTAGTGCTTTCGGATTGATAATTGACAGACACGTAATAGAACACATAAAAGACTGCACTCAAACGGAGGCACGAAAAACCTCCAGAAAAATGAAAACAGTAATTTTTGTATATATTGCAAACAGATCATGTGCGGAAAATGCACAAACAAAATTCAGTATGTCTATAAAAAATGTGCTCAATAAATGTGATTGCCATACACCGTTAATACCATTGCTAACATTTCCGTGGCAATTTAAAAAAATTGACTTTTTACTTGTTAATAATGAATCTAACTGTGAACCCTAGTGTTGTTTAATTTATATTTAATTTGAAAAAACTGATTTTTTAAAGGAAATGCGCATTTTTGCTTACGCGTCAATTTGACGCGTGATCGTAGAGATAGGTATATAAGAAATGCCCGTAAACCTAGTGTTAATGTCAGTAGTTCAATGAATATCATTGTGTTATATTCAGGTCGCGTATTAAAGTTTTTATATTACAATTCGTAATAATTCATACTTTGTAAAGTCATATAGAGTTATCGTTAGTA
This sequence comes from Cerceris rybyensis, assembly GCA_910591515.1. NCBI lineage: Eukaryota > Metazoa > Arthropoda > Insecta > Hymenoptera > Crabronidae > Cerceris > Cerceris rybyensis. The sequence goes on from OU342795.1 coordinate 16,389,095, forward strand.
TAACATTCTATTACGTTAATCTCATTTTCAAAAATTAATAATTATTTTGTACTTTTAACCGAAGCGTGCTTCAACACCTACATTTTTCGATATCGCTAAAGGAAACAAAATATTCAACGATATATAACATTATAGAATTAATTTCAGTTAATTTACGTCAAAGTAAAAAATATTCTTACCTCAAACGATCAAAATTTTTTCTTTGAAAATCATAATTATTACTTAACAAAATTCAATTTTTTCCACATAGAAATTTTTAAAAATTCAAATTATGTATCTTGCTAAAAATGGTAAGTTGCTCGTAATCTAGAGAAATTGAAATTTTAAAAATCTTATAATTTTATTTGACTCACTTGAAAGTCAACAGCATTTATATTAAAGTCGTAATTAATCTCGATGAATTTGCGTACATGCGCAACGTCTCCTTCAGCAACGAGGTCGAAGAATTGCTGCTCCAATTGTTGCAAATATGGCAGTATCACACTGGGTAGCTGCAACATCAAGAGAATAATTAATAAAAACATTACGCAGACTAACAAGGTACAAGAAGGAATGCCATTAAATTAGAAATTCTCCAGCTACACCAAAGTGATTAACTGAAAGACGTAACTTAACCATCTGCGCCTGAAGTCTACCCTTACCAAAGTTTCTATTTGTCTTACAAATTTTCTTGCTAAGTAAGAAAGACTTTGTAATACAGGGAAAAATCGAGATAATCACATAAATAAATTTAAATCTTCTATTTTACTTTTCCGTTATAAAGTATAACATAAGAGCACACACACACATAAAAAAAAGACAAGTTAAAATTGCAATAAATATTAATGACCAATGAATTCCATACATGCCAAAAATAAAAACACCAATAAATAGCAAGAAGATCCAATCAGTGAAAAAGCGCAAAAATATATTGTGTATCGGTGTATTGAAATAACGTAAAGAAAGAAGATGCACCTGTCTGAAATTTAACCTGTGAATCAATGATGCTTAACCTTTGAATTTTCATGACGAAAGACTCACCCTCTCCAATTCTTCTTCTTCCTCTGTCATTCTAATCACGCGCCTGACTTAATCACGACTGGTGCCCTTTTGTGAGAATTATCTTTGTCATTTACGAGAAACGAGTGACACGGGGAATCGTCCATCATTTAACGCCACGTGACTTTTACAAAGGAACAAAAGAGCACCGTGGACGGCGAATTTCATTAAAATTTTTTTCACACCGACAAATCGCTGGGGAAACGAGTGAGAGAGAAATACAAGAAAAGAGAAAAAAGAAAGGGGATAATCGTTTCAATTCTTCGCAGGTTTGTCGAGATTTATTGTAGACAACATTTATGCAAAAAGAGACATTTAATTTCCTCATTGTTGATAAGATTCGGTGCAGGTTGGTCCGAAAATAAAATCGCTTTACGAGCAAGCTTGGATTTCGTCGAGGGTCGTAAAAGGTGCACCGTAAAATCGTACGTCAATTGAAGTTCATAGAGACCTGATTCAGTCAAATCAAATCGTACTTGCAGAAGGAAACTGTGTCAAGAACTTTTCATTTTCCTATTTCTATTCCATTGTTCTGCAATTGTTTTAGGGAATTTATAAATGACGTTTACTCATAATTGCAAAATATTGCATAAAATGTGTCGGTTTATGAGACTGGCAGTCACTTATAACAGTGAATCAATCGTTCTGTATTCTAAAATACTAAAAATTTTATTTTGGTATCCGCATTTCGTACTTTGTGATGATAAAATTATCAACTTCGTCAAACTTCACAACTTTTATTTTTCCAGTTTTGTGAAGTACTTTAACCAATTCCATACCAGCTAAATTTTAATCGCAGAACAGTTGTATGCCGATCTTAACACAGTATCAAATGCATTAATTGTAAGTGATGCACAGATTAAACGAAACAATATTGCCTTTTTTTATCCACTTTACTGTTTTTCTCAAGACAGAATAATATGACAGATATTGATCGGTCAAATTTACAATCATATATTTGAAATTAAATATTATCGCGGACCAGCGTCTAATGTGTTAATATGAAAAATATCGTATCATATCGTTTCAGGGAAATATTATATAATTCACACGTTGAACGCCATGGGAGTCACTGGTGACTGGCGCTATTGAATTCAATAAAATTTCTTATGGTTTGTAAATTGTAATATTTATGAATTTATTAATACATTTAATACTTAAATATTGACATTAAAAAGATAAAGTCCAACAAATTATATGTATATTTGTGCATTTAAAGTTTCTGCTTTGCAAAGATGTGATTTTAATAGAAAAAGTCTCATTTCGGCGAAAACAATGAAACTAGCGAAATACCGGTGGCGTTCAACATATTAACTGACAATTTTTGCCCTCCATCGCATTTAGCAACCTTTACGTAATGATGGATTTCAGCAAGAAATTGAATTTCTAAAATAAATATAATTTAGAAAAAATAATAATAATTTCACACTCAAAGAAAATTTCCTTCGCTTTATTTATTGATAAAATAATTGACCTCGCCAAGAAATTAAAACTACCAATGTTCCATTTTTTTTATTACATTCTATAATTTATCATTAACGTGTAATTGATATATTTTTTATATTTGACCACAATTTTCTTCACGTTACGACAACTAATAGCTAAGCCCAGGGGGGCTCTGTCCCTTACGGAGCTTCCAATTAGTGAGACCAGGTTTGAGCCCTCTCTTGTAATAAATTCTTCCTAATGTTTTCTGCATTATTGCCTGAATGATTCCGTGTTCATCAAAAGCTATAGATTCTTGATTATATCGCTGCAAAAGTTGAAGTCTAAAATATAAAAATAGCAATTTATGAAAAATAAACTCTTTCTGCAACCACTGCCTTCGCAGACGGGGATGGATTTGTGGGTGACCATTGCAATGGTCTTCCCTATACAAGGGCAAATTTGCGGGAAACCGCCAGAGCAGCTGGCTTTTGTAACGAAAGGGTTAATCAATACTGGTAGTAATATATTTTGTTACATTGGAGTGCAACTCGTGTTTGCTACGTTTCTGTTATAATCTGCGCGTGCAACATAACGTGAACCTTACGCGATATTCCGAGAATACAGAATAACGTAGTACATTACGAAAATGAAAACAGTCCTTCTACGATTCATGGTATATGGCTTGTATGTAGCTTAATATCAAAACTACAAATGAGTTAAATATAAAAATTAATGTTAAATATCTAAATATAGTTAATAAAGTAGAAAAAATAAACGTAGAGGGGAGATAATTTGTTGCTCTAATCAATCACTCTTTGCCAGATAGAATGTACATAATCAAAAGAATGACACCTCTGGAAATGTAAATTACCCTTTGAAGAAATTAGGAATGAAATATTTCAACTGCTTTGATAGATCTTGTACAACAAAATTTGAAAAATCCTCATGTATGATTTTTTTAAGTTTTCATCAATATTTTTTTGATAAGACACCGAAAAAGTTAACCGTGTTAAGACATGGTTGACTAGAATTCCAGAATTCAATTCCATTAAACTTCCTTTCGCCACGTTTGACCCAACATCGCAATTACTTAGAGGAAATGAAGAAAACAAAGAAACGGGTTGTTTTATGCTCTCGTTTAATGATTCAATTCAATCTATCGATGATATTATATATATACATAATTTATAATTTGTTTTTGCGCTACGTACAAATAATAATATAATAATAATAATAAAATATTAATAATAATTACTATAATATAATAATAATAATATATAAACTTCTGCGGATAACTTAGGTGTCGATAACCGCTGTAGCCTACAATAATTATCGCTTCGTTACGGGTTTCAATTGCTTCCTGTTAACGCCGCACGGGCGACAATAATGAAAACGTGACTCAATGATTGCTATACATAGCGCCATAGAAATTCGACGGGGCTAATCGCTCGACGATTGCTTATAGACGCGCGCAGTGTTAAAAATTGTAGCGATGAATACGAAGGTTAACGATTCGAGGCAACGCAGCTACGTGAGGTCTCTCGCGACACTAAAAAAAAGAGAAGTAGAAGAAATAGAAGAAGAAATGTTGCGAATAGCGGTCCTATGTACAATGATTCCCTCTCGGGCGCCCTTAATCTACATCGTTGTTCGCGAGACACGAGGGTGGCTTCGAAAGAGGTTTAAAAGCGGAGAACAAAAAGCGTAGCTGGACGGCAAGTATCGAGTGCCGTAGCTTCGATTAAATTTACATAAATTAAGGACACTTTTTAGCAAGTTAAAGTTTCGAACATCGATGGATGTTCTGTTTTGGGGATAGAATCGCATGGACGTGCGAGTGGTAAAGTTTTATAAAACAGTACGCTAGACGAGAACGTGCCCTCAGCTTTGACTGACCCTGTACGTCGGAGAAACTATTAATACTGCTTGGTTGATAATTTCATGGTGGTGTAATAAAGAAAGATAAAAAGTTGCGGCACTAAGAGAACCAGCAAGAGCTTGAATTCTCTTGTCATATTGTAGACTTGTCCATCAACAAGTTGGTGGATTTGGCCGTTTGTATAAATAATATTATAATTTCAGGGACGTTTCTACTCGTGCGAGATTTTTAATAATCTTGCAACGAGACTCGCAGACATTACGAGAGGCACGACTCGCGGATAAAGGACACGGGGATAGTTAAAGGGGGACATTTATATTATATACTCGTATTATACACACACTACAAATATTAGGAGAAAAGCTTCAATCCTTTCTAAAGCTTCGTTTCCATCCTAAGTATCTATTATACTACACGTCACTCGGTGAACGGAGGTGGATCACTGACCAATAAAACATTCTAGTCTCTCGTCTTCGACGTTCTCCACGCGAACGCGTTCTCCATTTAGTCGGAGGAGCCCAACTTCACCATAGACGTTACCGTCTTAGACGACACGTACGTGACTTCCATGGTAAAAATCCGTAGCACACCATCGATTCTACGTTTTCGAGGTTCACGATCACGGTGATTTCCATGGCTTCTTCACAAACTCCTATCCCTTTGAACGCTCCTATCGAAACGTTCAATGCGGACTAAGATTTCGGACTCGTTTCACGGTCCAATTTCACGGGAACCTGGTCCTTCCTCGATGTTGGACGAATTCTCAAACATAGATCATCTTCGTCGGTACAACATAAAAGGAGAGCCAGTAGAGTAACGATGCGTACCAATGTATACCCTCTTGCATCGTTCTCTCGCTCTTTTCCGTTTGCCTGATCTCCGGATGTTCAACTTCCTCGTGGTTCCCTATCCTCCTTACGACCAAAGACTTGATATTGTTCCAAACTCGAAGAGGAAGGAAACCGTAATGTGCCACGTCGTGACTATCGATGAAGGCATAGCAAGACGCGACGACATCGTCGATTAGAAGAGTACCCTCGGTCGTTAGAGGTGCAAGGACACCATCATCGAGGACCAGTCGTACGTCGATCACTTTGTCCCATCGCAGACGATGTTCGACCTCGTTCTCCAGACCGTTCGAGGGATCTCTCACGAGGATCTTGTTGCCCCGTTGCACTCGACCGGCGAATATCGAGGATCTGCCCTCGACTGGTACCAAGTGGGACGAGGTCAGGGTCAACACTCGACCGGATTCCGTTGTTAATCGCACGAATTGCCGCCTCTCGGAAAGAGAACGATCGAGGAAAGCGATCACCTCGCTGTAGACGATGTCGCCTCGTGAGTTGACGGCGGCGATGCGTTCTCCAAGTTGGACTTGGTCCAAACGTTTCGTCGAACCGTCCTGTGTTCGCACGAGACTTCTGCCGGGGAAACAGCCACCGGATTTTGCCGCCGAGGAGGATTCTGAAAGTAGAAATAAGAGGTTGAATTTACGGTGATGAATTTGAAACGTACAGGTTTTGTGGGGGTGAATGTAGAACAAATTAGGGTTTATTGCGAATGTGGGAATTTGTACGATTCGAATCAGGAACTGTATGTATTTATGGGGATTTTAACTCATTGACAGTTTATCCCGTGACAGTCACGAGCGGAGCGTCAAGTATGAAACGGTTTATCCCGTTTAGTCTACCAAAGATATCTAATTGTAAGTTTATGGCTAGATCCTTTGTTTTCTCTGTTTTCTAAGGTTCTTCTAACTGAAGAAGGAGACGTGGGTTATTTTGCATGCCGAAGTGTTTTCGACCATAAAAAAAGTAAACATTTTTTGTGCCAGAATTAGTAATTTTATCACACTGTGAAAGGGTTAAAGCTGTGGAACTGCATGGGATACATATTGGAAATTGATATCAAGAGACATAGAGTGAAATGAATATTCGTTTAAAATGCTTTTGAATTTCGTTCATGAGAATTTAAATTTCCACGAATATTAGCGATGATTATTAATGTGAGTCACAGGAATGGTAAGGAAACCTGTTTTACATGAAAAAATTATTTCATTTCCAGTTAAAGTTGTTTACTTAACCCTGCTGTTCTGCTCGGGTCTATATGACCCGAAATGAAGATTATATTTTGACAGATACTATATTTCTAATTGTAAGTATTAGTTTTTCATATTCAATGCATTTAATATTTACGTCTACCTGTTTGTACAATTTATGTCTCTTAAAATATGAACTTTCGTTCGCCTGATCATTATGAGTGGGAGGAATACGAATTTGAGATATAGATGGACAGGACAGCACGATTAATCATTTTTAAAAAATGTAACTAGTAAAGTTGCCTTTAGATGGAATATTTCTTTAAAGTATTATGTGACATATTTTCATTGCCTCGTCCATCTAGAATTCTTTATAACAACTTTCATGACACAGAATATGTTAAAATTATTAGAGCAACCGAAAGGTAATGTCGTTTATCCAGATATTCTGTTCAAAAACGAACTGATTTTTATCGATCCGGCATTGAAAATTTTATATACTGAATACAAAAAGGTTACTAATAAAAAAGTTGATTATATCATCTGTTAGAAATAAAAACTTGTTACAAACTTATTTGTTTGAATTTAATATAAAAAAACGTTACTACTTTCCGGTCCCCCTAATAATTTACAAATAATTATCTTCACAAAGTAATAATTATGTTGCAAAAAATGAACACCCCATACCATGCAACATCGTCCATAATTCGACTAAATTCCATCAATAAATAATTCTCTCTCGCAGAAAAGTAATTTGTATCAAATTAACGGTATTTTATCGCCGATAGCAATTTATTGATTGTAGATAATCACACATGTCGCTCAGTCTATATATGAACAATGAAACAAAGCAACCATATGGACAAAACCGGCTGAAACACCGTCGATTCGGTCTCGTCGGATATTAATAATCGTCCTCGAGTATGGTGTTCGATTCGGCCCGGAATTTCGTTCCACCGTTTTTTTTCTTCTTCCCCTACCATCTCCATGAAGCCGTAGGTATCACCTTCGCGCGATAGCCGATTTTCATTAATCAGTCATTTTATTTCGCGAATTTTCGGAATTCCCTCGCGCCTCGTTGATTTTAAGCTCTCGAACCGGAAGGGATCGGTCCTTGGATCGGGTAATCGGATCCATTCGTGCGGTCCTGCACGGATACCGGTTGTAGAGGAGTCACCGAAGCGAGAGGGCACGGATAAAAACACCCGCGAACTGACTTCACCGTGAGAAATTCGTGATCTCATCTTAAAAAGTGAAAATCAACTTGGCGCGCCAGGATGTAACGAATATTGGCGACAAGGGAAGACTGCGTGAATTTTCTTGGCACGTCGCGATTTCCCCCGTGGCTGAGATTTCCTTCTCTATTACCTTCACGAGATTGGGAAGCTCACCTCGTTTGAATTTAAATCTTGTCGTGTAACAACACCTTCTTGATCGGATTACGTTGTAACCGGGAATAAGAAGGCTGAATAGTAAACTGCTGCTTAGTTTTCGATCGAATTTCTCTGTAGGTCTTTGATCAATTTTGATAAGGAGAGATTGGAAAAGTTAAGATTACTTGAGATGTTTGATTTAACAAATAAATACGTAGCAAATTCGATTATAAGTATGGTAGGTGTACCTTATTTTTAGAAAGTGATGGCTATATAATATTTACATTTTGTAAAGTTTTTATAGCTGTATAGTATTATGTAAGTATGAAAATACTTGAAGTTATTTGAATGAGTATTCAACTTCTTGCAAGGTGAAATTACAAATGAAGGTGTCCTTTGTTTTCTTAAAAAATAACGAATTTTTTGAAGGTTTGTACACAAAAAGTTCAAAAGTGCATGGTAATATTTAAATATTAATATACTTGAGACTGTTTAACACTAGAATTACCGGCGTGACATCTATTATATTTCAATAAACTAAATAAATACTTTGAAAAAAAGATAAATTAAAAGGTGGAAAATATGATTGATTCGATAATATATGTTTTATGATATGGACGTAGAATCTCTTCTATAATCATGAAGGATTTTTGGAAAAAATTGAAACCCAGTCATTTTGACTTGCTTGGTAGTTCTAGCATTAAACTATTATTTAGGACGTGTAAATTTAAAATCTAAAATTTTAGCATTCGTTATTTCTAGCAAGCAACGAATAAAATTGCGTCGTTCAACTATAGTCTAATATAAAGTACTGATTTTATAAAAATTACCAACTTTGTAAAATTTAAAAAAAAAAGTAAAACAGCATTCGCGTTCTTCAAATTTCGTCAAAAACGGTAATTTGCATTTCGCCGACTCGCCTTGTAAGTAAAAATCTCTTGGAACTCTTTAGACCGTTGGCACGTAGCGAACCAGTCGATCGAGAGGATCGAAAGTGGAAATCGGCCACGCGTTAAAGCCACAAAGAGAGTGAAATGTATCGAGATACAACCCCTCTCTCTGTTTCTCTCCTTCCTTCTCTCTCTCATCCCCCATTCGCGTTCATCGTCCCGGTTGTCGTTCGTCCTTCGTCTGTGCGTCGGCTCGTATCGATTTCGCGCCGATTTTTACGCTCGATTCTAATCCGAGGAGACAGGTACGCCTCGATTTATTGACATTTATTTTGAAATCCGAGACCACGACGGAGTTTGAGACGCGTATGCTCCAATGATTGCCCTTAAGAGTCGACACGAGACATAAAATAAAGGACCCGACGTGTGATTTCTCAGCCAATGAGTAGAAGAGAGACGGATGTCCACGCTCTTCTAAAATGCACTTTCTACTGCAAAGTTTCGGTGTTGTAATTGAGCGTATCTATGAAAATTAATCAGTCTACTTTGTTTTATAGTTTTGAAGATGATTTTATAGAAGAGGAAGGGATATCTGCTCTCTTTTAAATTGCAGTTTCAATTACGAAACCTGAATTTAAAAGAATTTAAAAAGGGAAGTGATCATGAAATTTAATTAACATGCTTCACTTTGTAGTTCTGAAAATGTTTAGGGCAATTTTTTCAAAGAATTTGCAGTTGTTATCACTGTACTGTAGTTAGATAATGATTTGAGTCCAATGCCGTAACCAAAAATGTAGTGAACCTTATGATGTTATTTCGCTCTTTTTTATCATTTTATGTTTTGAACGATACTTTCATTATTTCTTACCAGAAATTTAAAGTATTTATAATTGCATCCTTTTTTTTCAATTCTTCATTGGTACAATGATAATGTATACAGATGTTATTGAACGAGGTACATCGATTGCTATTAACGTAGAGAAATTTATTGGAATCGTTTCCCTTATCCTCGACGGATAGTACTGCATGGATTAACTGGACTGTGGTATCTCGGTATTCATGGGACTTTATTGCGCAAATATAATCATTTTCTGCAGTATCCTGAGGATCCAGAGAAGTCGGTAAAAGAGACAACTTCTTATCGAAGAAGCCAGTGGCGCGACTAATGGAAAATATTTGCGAATCAGTGGTGCTCCATCAAAAGGTTTTTCAACAAAATTCTAAATCACAAAGGGCTACAGTAAATTTAATTTTATACTTGCAATTATGAGATTGTCTCGAAACGAGAAATTCTATTTATTAAAACAATTGCCAATTTGGAAATTTTACGTTTTAACGTTATTGATATCACCAAACTAAAAGAGACAGAGATGAATATGAATTAATTGACAACAAATCAGACCAACTATTTGAATCGCAAACACCGTAATACCTATCTTAATATTAATTGCGCAAAAGTGAATTAAACGACGTCATTTTTACTATCACCCCTTTTGTCTTATCAAATTTCAATTTCCATTATCAACTCCCATATTCGCACAACATTAATACAAAATATCATCAAACCGTTAAACAGAAAGGAGACAAAATTTTAATGTTAAAACTTTATTATCACTCGTACTCGATCAAATTAAACAGTTCTATTTTAAATATCAACCCCCTCAATTCAATTCTTTGTCACTCATAAACATGATGCACTTAAAAAAGTAATAACGAAAGTATCGAAATATAATAATAAACAAAACGTTCTATTATTAACTCCATCGATTGAATACACGATAATACCGTAATCGTTGAACTGATAAGTCTCTTATCCATCGAAACTCGATTAATTACGAGTATGAAGAGAACCAGGAGAGAAATTAAATGGCTGACACGTTTGCAGATAAAATCGGTACGTGACTCGTCCGATTTCTTCTATTTCCCTCTCTCTTTTCTCTTCGTTCTCCCGTCGTCAATAGAAATACAAACGTCGCGGATGTATGAGAATGGGTGAAAAATAACCGTGACGAAGCGATACGTGAAAACGCGTGTCGTTAGAAGAATGACGATTAAACGGCGCGATAATGCAACGAAGCGTATCGAAGTACATTCACGCATTTTTGTCATTCACGTATAACATCACTCTTGTTTTGTCCGATAGAATGAAAACAAATACCCATCGATTATGTGATCGAAGTTAGACTATCAACAGGGTCATTAAAATAGTAAGTGTTTAACCTCAGTACTTGACAGAAGTATTTAAATCACCATTGTCTTGCAAAGGTTCTGATGCATGGTACAGACATTTGGTAGCTATAGTAGCATTGTCATTTATTTTTTTTATTTTTGAAACATATGAGCCGTTTATTTTGAAAGTATTAGCATAAGCCACTTTAATCTAACGAGAAATGGTGACGTTTTCAATGACTATGTGAAATTATTTATTCTGAGAAAGATATAAAATGTACAAAGGATCAAGAGCAAGTACATCGTCTTAAACATATTGATGTGAACACTTTAAACCTTTTAGAAGAGACACTGTTGAATATTGGAAGATAAACATTTATTTCGCGATCGTAATCACCTTTTTATCAGAAAGTTACACTATTAGTGTGTCTAAGTTAAAATAGCCAATTATCTAATCATATTTCAATCATTTATCTGATTTATTAATTTATCTAATCATTTTTCAATTTTTTATTTTTAACGGTATGTACATGTGGCTTCAATGTAAACGGGTGACTTATATGTACCGATGGTCACGAAAGGGATCTTATTGTTAACCTGTTAACCCGGGTATTAACTTTCATTCAACTCGTTTCGCAGTGGAGACTTTTTACTTTGCAATAAGAAGTAATATAATCACTCCTAAAATACTACATTAAATGGACAAAAAAAAACATAAAATGTAATAGGTTCAACATATTACGTTTAAACATATGAAGACTAACAAAAATCGTCATGTCCATTGGAGTTGTCTATCTGAGATGATGAAATTTTTCTTCATACCCAGTTAAATGTTAATCAAACAATCAACTACTGATGTATCTACCAAAATTTAGATATGATGAGTAGTTTGTAAAAGGATGTATGAAGGCGGAAAAAGATGATTAAATAACTAATTTACGTCTTAAAAGATAGGAGTAGAATATTTACTTCATGCTTTCATTATCAATTTAGGGAACATTTAAAAAAAGTTTTGAACTACTCGCTTTGAACGGCTTGGCAGAGTTAGTGTTAATGTGCATTACAATATTTGTAATGTACTATGTAATGTACTACAATTATGGTGGAACTTGCGAGGGAAACTGAAAACGAACTTTTACTTGATTGGGAAAAAGAGAGTTCAAATTGTAAATCACAATGCGCAGTTTAGAAAATGATTTTTTGAGTGTAGATGCTTAAAAGTAGAGTCAAAAGTTCAATTAATTCCAATTCGAAACGAAATGTTGCAAAATTTGCATATTTAATAAAAGATTTAAAATGTGTAAGAATGCGTTTGTAATGACAAAAGGTTTGTGCGCAAGCAAACGTCTAGGATGAAGACAAGGTGCAACATTAATTACGACAGTAATTACCAAAGATGATCTATCTCATTCGACTCAATGACGAAATGAACTTAGCGACTGTTGGAAAATCGACTTGCCCCTCAGGGTTATCAGATCTTCAACGTTTACGGGATAGATTGTCTCTGGATCGTTTAATTGGAATTTACGCGGCAATTCACGGAAGCCATCAAATTAACGGAGCGTAATTACAATTTACATGGGAACATTGATGGAACCCGCTCGACATTCCTCTACCTTCGATCTGTGGCTAATTGCCATTCCATTTGTTGATCGTTCATTCGGAAATTCTAACAAATTCTTGGAACACTTTGAATTCTAGGACGCACTCTAAGAAATTGAGTGAATTAGTTACAAGTAATAGATGCGAGATAATAATTGTACTTTCCTTCGAATTGATCTAACTTATGGAGAGAATTTGTAATAGGGTTACCTGGCATGGGACTTTCAAGTTATGCATTAAATATTATTCAATGGATTTGAAAAATATAAATAACTTTTGAATGTAGAGGTAGAAATTATGTTTAAATTATTATCCATTTTTAACTGTGAAAGGACTATAGCTTTTTCTACAACTAATTTGAATGTGTCTTCGAATAATTTAGTGCTTTACCTTAAAGTGGAGCAACAGAAAATCGAAATTGTCTTAAATTTTAGCCTAACAATAGTTAAAAAAGATGACAGTTTCTAGATTCAACACGATCCCTCTTTACGTCATTTTATAATATCATTTATATTATGCAATATTGCAAGCAATCATTTGATAAATTCAGTAATTTAATATTAACACGTTGACTTCTATGGGGGTCACTGGTGACCGGCGCTATTGACTTCAATGAAATTTCATGTAACTTTTCAATTACAACATTTACGAATTTTCTAGCACATTCAGTACTTAAATCCTGTCGTACAAAATATACGAATATATATATTTGTATTTTTAAAGTTTTTCCTTTGCAAACATGGGGTTTTAATAGGAAAAGTATCACTTCAAAAGAAATGATAAAATGACCGAAACATCAGTGGCGTTCAACGTGTTAAATAAAATATATACAACCCCCAGCAATTTTTTATCATAACCGCTTAAAAATGCCAATCGATCCAAGAATATTCTTTCTCTAAAATATTTAAAATAAGTGTTCCAACCATCACCCAAACTCCAAAACCAAAAAATTGCAAATTTCTGCCATCGATTAATGTTCTAAACGATAAAACGCGAATTTAAACTTCATATCGTCACAAAAATTAGATTATCCTCAATAAAATTTCGTGAACCTCTTGCCATACCGATTTTTTTCTGACTGAATGTCCAACAAAGTTAATTGCTGAAATAACAATTTACCCCAGATTTTAGACACAACGTATAACTTAATGCAATATTAACAACATGTAAATAATTTTACCGTCTCGCGAGCCACTGATATTTTTCATTCAATACTTTTTAAAAAATTTCAGAATTTTCTATTCCCTTTTCGTATCACAAGTGTCACTCGTTATTCTACGGCAAGAGCTTAACTTTTTGAGGCGCGGTAGAATTAAAAGTATCTTGTTGATGCGTAAAAGCTGCATGGTGGGACATTTTTAGATCCACCTCAACAATTTATATTATCTTATAGCAATTATAACAATTTATGTTATCTTATAGCTTCATCAATAAAAATAAATCAATTTTGTTGAATTCAAGAGAAACAGAAATGTCTGTGCAACGTGGGCCATTTTATTTTCTGAATTCCCGTGCCCCAAAGAATTAACACGTTGAACGTCCCGTCATCTAGATATGGGCAGTAACTGTTTTAACACTATTTCTACCACGATTTTCTGTATACCTATTTCGACCCAAAGGTGTCTTTTGACACCTTTCCGTTTGAATGCGAATAATTGCCATAACTGTTGATATTTCAAATTATCAGTTAAGTGTAGATAATGTGAGGAATATATTTATTGATAGATTGATGTGTATTTATCAGAAATTATTTAATCAGCTTGCAAATTCTAGCAGCGGTGTATGCTAAAATGTAACATGGCGGGAAATAAGCGAATATCAAAGTTATGCCGCTACTCCTGTATTTTCTGTTACAACTGAAATCGAGACTCTCTAATTTTATTATAATTGATATAGTGCTGCAAAATGGTGTTGGTATTTATATGTAAAATGGTTTTAAATTAGGCACTGTCATGAAATCCTTAAAGTATTAAAAGACAGCTCATGGTAGAAACAAGTATACCATATGCACATTTTTAGATCTAGGATGTGCTGGTGGAGAATAATATTGCTGAATTAACTTAACAACTACTGTATGAAAATTCAAAAAATTAATTGTGGAGAAATGATTCAACTTAGAGAATAATTTTAAGTTAAAATTTGGAAGGTTGTCTTTTGACACTTCTTGGTTGAAATAGTGTTAATGGGGACCCTGTCACCCATATATACCTGATGTTCCTCTATTCCAAGTTAAACAGGATTTACAAGTAATTTAAAACAATATCAGTAATATTTCCCGCAAGAATTTGTACTGTTAGTCGATGACACTACATTGAGCCTCAGATTTGGAACGATAGGAAACGTTCGATTCTCGCTGGACGTTCAACGTATTAACTAAGGAAGTAGAAACTGTAACCGCGAGTAGAGGAAGCAAAAGAAATACTGACCAGACTTGACGGAGCAATGGATGTGTGACCTGGACTCGTAGTAGACCCAGTCGAAACCAGCTTCGACAGCAAGCCTCGCGAGCATTCCGTATTTCGAGCGATCCCGATCGCTCGTCGTCACGTCAACGGCACGTCCCTCGTAATGCAACGAATCCGTTGCGTGTTTTCCCTCCTCATCCCAGCCCTCCGTTACCCTCAGCTTCACTCCGGGCCATTGGTTCATTACTGAGATAGCGAGGGTGTTCAGCTTTTCCTTGCACCTCTGCAACAGAACATTTGCGTTGGTAGGATGTCGATGATATAATTGATTAGATAAAATATTGTCAGAATTTTTGTTTCTGTATTTTTTTTATTTCATTAGCTTTAGTTATTTTGGTTAGGAATAATTCCGAAAAATCCGAGGTTCTGATATATTAACACTAGAACTACCAAGGTAGTCAAAATGACTCGTTCCCCATTTTTTCTGGAAACTTTCTAAATTTATGGGAGAGCCATAGATTAGATATTGTACCTCCAACGTATAAAATATAAATTACTGAATTATTCATCTTTCCCGCCTTTTGATTTCGCAATTTGTAAGTATTTATTTAACTGAATTTTCAGGCCCTTTTTTAGGAAAGGCATCTTTCTATTTGCTTTAATACACTATATTAATTTTAGATAAAATTTTCTTTTTCTTATTTAAAATCATTAACACTAGATTTACGGTTGCTGAATATACCTATTTTTCTGAAGCGAGTCAACTTAACTCATACAAGAAAATTGAAGTTTTTTGCAAAGAAAGCAGTTCCAAATCAATGTAAATGAAGGATTAATTATTAAAAAATTAACCAACTAATATATTATAGATATAACAGTCGAATTTTGAATGAGCCAAATTGGCTCAGTAAATCTAGTATTAATTATGGTTCAGTCAGGTGCGACTGAGTAGCCTGGGTAAAAAACTAATCGTTGATTTTCAATGATCAGCATGAACGTGAACGAAAAATGAATCAATCTGATTTGACCCCAAGAGTCACATTGTTATCCAGCACAGCATCTTATTTTTATATAGTTCTTTGTATTTTTCTCGATTTTAACAGCTGCTTTATTTATGATCTTTTATTTTAGATGGATTTCGAACCGTCTAGGCTATGATATACTAACACTAGAACTACCGGCGTTAAATCTATTATAGTTCAATATATTAAATATGTAATTTGGAAAAGGAGGAATCAAGAAATGGAAATACGAACGATTCAGTAGGTATGGCTATCCTCTAAACTTGGAGAACTTTTGGAAAAAATTGTGGACGAGTCATTTTGACTTGCTGGTAGTTCTTGTGGGGTTAATTATTACTAATTAGTTGGTAAGCGTGAACCTAGTCGAAGAATCGAGAAGTTCGATTCCTTCCTCTTCCTTCGTCGTCTTCGAGAGCTTGTAGAGAAGTGTTGTATTAGAGTATTAGATTCGATTTTGTTAAATATACTTTTTGTTAAACCTTTCGTATTTATAATAAAGTGAGTTTACTTTATATCTCCTTCTCCACGTCAGTTCTAGTGTCAACACTTTACCGATCGGTATTATTTTAACATCTTACCATCTTTTGACCAGTCACTTGATCGCAAATACTTTTCTGATAGCGATATCTCTCCGAAAATTATAAATTCTCATCACCGAGTACTTGACACAATAAACAGCAATGATAAATAACAATTTATTAATTGCCGTGGTCACCGATTAATACGTTAAAAGTCCAAGAACGTTGGGCCCGAAAAGCCTATTAATAGGCTACTGGTTACTAAAGTCTTAAGTAACAATTTAAAAAAGAATTTCGCAGAAATAAACAATTATCTCAACTCGGATGTCCACTCATTGGTACTCCGAGTCTTTACTTCGTCACATAGCATGCTCCCCGTTTTTATTACATTTGCTCCGTTTTTTTTTGCTTCAATTATTATTCTAATTTCGCTTAGGACTTACTGTTCTAGATGGAATCTGAACCGTTAAAGCTGTGATATATTAAGCAACAATTCAGAGCAAATTCAAATTTCCATTCACTTAAATACCTCACAACATAAAGTACTACAGTAAAGTGTTAACCAAGCCTCATCCTCTCCCTTCCCAGCAAGATCGTCGCCAAGACATCGGTATCTTTTCATCGAACCAACAGCGGTCTTCGAGTTTCCACGAAGTTCCGCTTAACGCGATTTTCCCGTTGCCATTGGGCGCGCAAAGGGCGTCCAAAAATTTCAGCGATTTCACGCGGATGCGCGCGGAAAAAGGCATCGTACCGTGCGTAACCAAGCGGCCAGGTAAACGAAAGGACCACCGAGAGGTGGCGGAAAACGAATGCGTGTTTTGACCGGTCACGAGGATGGACAGGAGAGCCTTTGAGGGGCGCTTTAAGGGCTCAAGCCCGTGGCGAATCAGGAGGCAAACAGGAGTATAAATACGACCGGTGTCGGGGATCATTCGGTCACGGCGATCCTCTTCTCGTTCTCTTCTCATCCCCTTTCTCTCTCTCTCACGTTCTCACTCTCTCACGTTCTACCTGGCCGATGGGCTCAAGCACCAGTCACTGGTAGTCAATAGGATATATAGAGAAAACGCAGCGAACGAAGATGGTGACTCCGTGTGACGGGGAAGCAGCATGGAAGCGTGTAAACCTCGCTTAATCCGGAACGCGGCGTATCGAGGGCGCGAGAAGCCAAACCAGGGAGTCCCCATTGACTAGATAGGCCCGGTATTCTTCGGTGCTATTCGAACCGCATGCCGAGCCACGTTTAAGTTGATTTTCGGAGGGTAATCGCCCACGCAGACTCGTATCATGCGGCTCGACGAGCCCGCACAAACGGACTCCCTTAACGTCGTTTCTTCATGTTTTATCCTCGAGCGAGCACTTGGAAGAAGGCAATTTTCGTGGTTCCTTTCGACACTCGAAATCGAACGAATTCACCGCACGATCGCCGATCCTCCATTACAAAGGATTTTCTGTCGATTCACTGATTTTATCGTTACTTCGGTTGAAAAAGAGTTCGAAATCGAAAGAGAGAGAAACACTTGGATAGGAAACTTCGTATTAACGATCAACTTGCGTTTACTTTATACTCAGGCTAATTCGATCCAGGAGGAAGGATCATTGTGTCGTTTTAGGGTCTTTCGCACCCTCCCATTTGAATTTCGAACCCCTCGAGGCGACCGGTGCATCGGAGACGCTCGTGACTCGCGAGGACCGACAATGAGACTAGTTCGACATCGAGCACGAAAACGAGGTTTACAATGCCACGAATTTGCAGCTCTCCTTGCGGCAATTAGCCCCTATTGACTGTGCACGACAGCTCTCCGAGGGACCGGTCCCGCCTTTCCTCCTCCTTCTTCTTCTTCGTCTTCTTCATCGCCTTCTTCCACTTCCTCCGCTTCGTCCTCGTCTTCTGTCTCCTCCACCTCTTTTTTTCTCCTTTCCGAATCCTCATGGGTGTAAAGCGGAGTCCTTCGGTGTCACGGCCACGTGTACGCGATCCATACAAGCGAATCGCACGCCCATCGGCTGTCGGATGAATTTCCATTAAGGTCCTCATGGTCCGCCCCTGAATGAACAACCACGGTTCACCGTGAACGCTCTATAACCACGTTCACGATATACCTTGCCTTACTTCTCGCCTGTATTATGCATTTTACCGAATTTATAGTTGAAAATGTTTCTATACCCCTTTTGGATTGCTGATTGTAAAGTTTTGGTTCAGAGAAGAGTTTTAAATCGTGGAAATACGTTTAGGTTTGTTTGGGTGATTTAATTGTTGAGGATTCCTGTAATGGGATGTTTGATGAACATTATTTGTAGGTATTTGTAATTTTACATCAATTTGCATGTTTACGTCATCTGTGCTGGAAGAGTTAGAGTGCTGAAGTTAGTAATTCAATGAGGCATTGCGATTCATGGGACGTTGACTGTTCTCAGTGAGAAAGAGTGCGATAATTGTGATCGCTAAGAGTGCCGTTAATTCTCTTGAAGAATTCAAGAATTGATTATTCAGTTTTAAGTGAACGAAAGAAATATGTTTGCCTGCGTCTTCAAAAGGTTTCGTATCGAATATTGTAATTTTAGAACTAAATATCAATATAAAATTTTTCCATAAAAAGCAGAAGCTAATTATGCAGTAGTACAAGCATCAGTCGTTATGATCGAAGCTTTTCTCATTCAAAATAAAATCGGAGTAGCTATGTTCCTGGAAACGTACTTTATATGCTTGGCCTCTATTGAATTCTGTCAAAGATTGAAATCATCCGAACCTGTTAAATTCCGATAACAGTAACAAACACAGTTAGTTAATCGTCAATCACGCGTTGAAGATTTACGAGTTACTCGTATTAAGGGTAGGTTGCTCAAGCCATACCCCCTGAGAAAAAAATTCTATAAATTCTATGTTTTATTAAATAAATGACAAAAGTTTCCTTTATTTGGAACTTCTATGCATTCTGTAACTATGTATTTAAAGAAAGTTCAAAATACATGTACACAACTGAAGATTTTTAACAGAAACTAACATAGTAACCTCGGTGCGACTGAGTAAACGGTATCCTAAGTCTTAATATTGTTAATGCTAGTGTACATCACACTACCGTCAGAAGTGTTTTGTTGATAATAATAACTAAAAAAGGCATAGGTGCAACATGGACAATCTTCCACTATCCTCAATGTAGCTATCTTCAGAAACATGACGAACAAGTTTCGAGGAAGAAGAATTGATTTTTCTACCAAGTCATGTTTTATTAGCAAAATCTGTCAAGTAATCGACTGCCGCAGCCACTTCAACGAATTATCCTACTCGATGGCGTTTTGATCGAGGTGGATCGTCGATTCGATACGCGGTCGAATTCACGATGCGATTTAATTCCCTCGGGAGCGATTCGTCTTTGTTAAACATCGGACAGGATGCAACTGACGAGAAATTAGCTTCGTCGTCGCCGTTATTAACGGTTCCTATTGAATTCGCGGAGGAACGAACGTTTCTAGTATTTAACAGATTCTGCGTGCATTTGCACGAGCAAGTAGCGTGGAAAACAAACACGATGTGTTTGCACATCGATGATTTATTACTTTCGAAATGTATCCACGCCGAATGGAGTGTTAACGATCCGCAGGAATATGTTGGCCGAATGACTTGGCGAATGTAAGAGGGAAATGTTTGATTACGTGGAAATAGAGAATTTTGCACAGCGTTTATTACATTGTAGACATTGGATGTGTTTAAACTTTCTGACGTGAGCTTTTTAAACATTATATGTGGTTAACATTTTAGGAAGACTTTTAGAAATATTGAAAATGATATTAGCGTTATTTGCTAATTTCCTGCTGGCAAGTGGACGATTTTGTTATATAGTTAAGAAGAATTATGTGTTTTGGAGAATCTTATGAGTATTTTTCATGCATTTTATAGAATATTATACGTAGTCGTTAGAATTAATAATTAATCCTCAGATAAGGATTAATAGGTATACACACCGGTCATAAGTAGTTAGGCACTCCGCTTTTGATATATTTTTTATTACTGAAATTTCAGTTAAGCTTTTAAAATACCTATTCATATAGCACATTTTTTTATAAAAGCATGTGTGGATGTACTATTTTTATTGAAAGGCCTACAGACTTATGAGCGCTAGTGTAGGAGTTCAATATAGCTTAGTTTGGTAAAAGGAAAATTATACCGTTATACGATTTTTTACATTTAGAAACGACGAAATTTTCTTAACTATTCTAATCTGATTGAAGTGATTATACTAAACACTTAAAAATAATATAAATGGCCAATTACGGTCGCAATGAACAATTACGGCCTTTTCAATTGTGCCAATGGTTTACAGATTTGACAGAGTAACATTTTGTCAAATGCATCGTATTTTTGGAAGTAAACTTAATAAAAGTGAGAGTTCAATGTCCCCGACGAAGCGTTAATTTTCCTCGAAAACAAAATTTGCAAATAGATATAATGAACAGTAAATAAGGAACAGACGCCGACATAAAATTTGATAAGGGAGAAAAAATATCAATATTGCAAAAAACTATTGTTAAGAAAGGAAAGGGAAGAATCGCTACAAAATAAGATTGAGAAGAAACGGTGTAAGAAAGGACACTAAAGAATTAGACGATGGAGAAAAAGATCATTGTACAAAACCAGAAATGAATATGGAGAATAAGTACATAAAAAACGTAGTTATAGAAATACAAGAAGAGTTAGAAAGGAAGAACAATCAGTAAAAATGACACCGAAAGGAAGAACACAAGGAGAGACGATGTCGAGGAAACAATAGACAGAGAAGAAAGTAAAATAAAGGATGATCAAACAAAACAACTAATAATTATAAAAGAGCGAAAAAGGAAGAAGAAAAATTCGGAAATCATGAACCTAATAATTATACAGGTATATGCAACTCCGAAGATGTAAACACAGAAGAAAAATGAATAACAGTCATAAGAACAAACTACAGTCATAAGGCCCGATGAAAATTCATATAAACCCGAAGGAAAAGGTAGACGAGGAGAAAATGAAATAAGAGATTATCGAACAAAACAGTCAATAATTGTAAAAGAACAAGAATGAAGAAACGTCTGTAAAAAATAAACCTAAAAAAATCATACAGATACATGCAACCCTGAATAAGTAAACGCAGAAGAAGAAGTAAGAAGAACGTGAGGAAAAGCAGCAAAAGGTCCGATGAAAATTCATTTAAATCACAAAGAGACGACGCTGAGGAAAAGGTAGATGAAGAAGAAAATAAAATAAGGGATGATCGAACGAAACAGCCAAAAATAATGCCAGAACAAGAAGATTGGAAGAAAGTCAGGAAAACACGAACCTAAAAAGGAGAATCATACAGACATATACAACCCCGAAGAGGTAAACGCAGAAGAAAAACAAGGAAGGAAGCTACAAAGAAA
The DNA here is from genome assembly GCA_910591515.1 of Cerceris rybyensis. Lineage (NCBI taxonomy): Eukaryota > Metazoa > Arthropoda > Insecta > Hymenoptera > Crabronidae > Cerceris > Cerceris rybyensis. The sequence goes on from OU342795.1 coordinate 16,410,857, forward strand.
AATAAAAAAGATCTGCCATAAGAAAGAAGTATCAGGAAAAAAATGAGACCGAGAAGAAGAAGCGTAGAGAGATGACGCCAAGGATGAAGTAAACGCAGAAGAAAGAGGAGGAAGAACGTGAAGGAAAAAGTACAAAAGGCCCGATGGAAGTTCATATAAAGAGAGGGAAGAATAGTGAAGAACCCGAGAGATGTACTGGCCGTGGTGCGCTATGGGGTGCCTTGTTCACCCAGCGGGGATGCCTCAGAGCCCCTCCCAGACTTTACATCTATTTACAAACATTTTGGCGGAGTCGAGATAGAGAGAAAGAGGGAATGGGAGAGAATGCGCGCGGTTGGGCAAAGCCGAGAATGTCGGGCCTTATGAAAATCCATTTCGAGTGAAAAATGGCCTGGCCCGTAATCCATTAGGGGCTAAAGGCCGGAAGGGAGGCTGAGACGGGGGATGAAGAAGAAGCAACCGCGAGAGATGTTTTGCGTGCGGCGAAACATTCTTGAAATTAATCGGGCTCTTGCGCGAGACTGGAAATTTCTAGACTATATTCCCATTATTACAAGAATATTGCGAATATTTACTACATCTTACAAATAACATAAGTATATAAAGATAAATTATATCCTTAGTGTTTTAACATTCGTGATTCTGTGTAGAGGAAGAATGTATTAACCCCTTGTTGTACAATAATGAGTGACACTCGTGATGCGGTAAATTCGATAGAAAAGTTTTGCAAAATCTATTGACCCCTTGACATACAATGACGTTCATTTTATGTGTTATACTTATTGTTAGTACTTAGACTTTGACGTCTCCGAGACGTCAAGAATTATCTTCGGTGCGCGCCGTATAGTTTAATATTAAATTATTCAATTATTTCACTCGTGCATCAACAGAACTGCTAATTTATTATTTTATAATGTTACTTAGTTATTGTCAATTCAACCTGATTACATATTATATAGCAATGCAAATTTTAAAATAAAATGTTTTGTTTTTAGGTTTGAACATAACTGTTCATTTGGGTCAAATTAAATAGTATCTTTCACACGCGTCAAATTCCGTTTTATTTGAACGCGAGGGGGTTAAATTGAAACGAAAAACGATAGAATTGTTTCCATAATATTGATATTGCGTCAAATTATACGACGCATCCAGAACAACTGATCAATTTTTATTCTACGAATTTAATTCGGAGTTATTGCGAAGGCAGTCAATTAAAGAAATCATACAGCAAGGGGTTAACGACAAGACGCTTAGCAAGGAAAATTAAATCTGACACGGTATGCATTAACGGAGGGTAAGTAATGCCAGTTACGTACAGTACGTCTTATGGTGGGCGACAGAATGGCGTATGTAACACGTAACAGAGCTAAGTGGAGGAAGCCCGTTCATCCACTGTGTCTAGGATGTCATGTTCCGTTTTGTCGGGTGCACGATAATTAAATGTTTGAGACAGAATGTTTAAGCGAGTAATAGTACGAATAGAACGAGTAAAGCGAGAAGAGAGGTGCGAATATTTTCTTTCTTCCTCTAACCATAACGATAATGAACGAACGTGCCGTTTGTGTAAAGAGGTGTAATAAAGATACTCCTAACAATTCACGATCCTGATTTACCTTAGAGTATATTACACGTTATTAAAATATTTGTTAAAAATCATCACGATAAGAATACATAATATACAGCGTTGTCGGACATAGATACTGAATAATTCAAGCTCTCAGGGATTAATCGAATGAATTATAAGTGAAACGGTGTAGGAGTAAAAAGTTTCGTTACTCGGGGAAGGATTTATCTTCGCGAAGTTCCTATTACGAAAGGTGGATGAAAGGTAAAAAGCAAACCAGTTTCGATGGATGATGGAGTGGACGCGACAGGGATAATGTCTCCTGGCTCGAATGGCCTATCTGTGGCTCATCTCTCACTTCGATACCCGTTAATTATCGAGCGTCTATCATTTACACCTCGTTTACATGTACCGTATCTTATCTCGTTTAGTAAGCGCCTTGTTAATCCCCCTGCAGCTGCTAGTTAACCCGTGGGTAATTTCAATTCTGTATTTCCAATGAGTAGCTTGCATCTGCATTGGAATTCGCGAGGATGCTGAGCAGATTGAAATAAATAAACTCGCTCGTTTAATCGAGAGAAGAAGCAAGAGAGCATGTAAAAGAAGAGTATCGTGGTACTTGGACAAATGTCAAAAACTTCGAAGACAAATTCGAAAGTCTCTTAAAAACATTTAATACCGACGATAAACGTCCAATTTTGTAACATACAACAGGTGTTGGGCGGTAAACCCTAAAAATTAACACCCTGAAAAATTGGCTCCGGAGCAATCAGGGTAATCTTAACGTACAACGAAACGCAGGTTGTATTTCAACCGTCCAAGGAAAAACGCCATTGCGGTCGAAAATTTTACGGCAAATAATAACTATAAAATTTTTCAAAGTTATAAACTTCGCAACTTTACAACGTCAGAGTGTCCGTCGCGGATGAACTTCAAAAAAAATGCAGAAGAAGAAGAGAAAGGCAGAAAGAATAAAATAAAAAAGTTTAATTTCCAACGATCGGAATGATACTCGTAAAATGACTTCGTGAAGAATCAAGCAGAACGAAGAGCTTTTGGGGCCCCATGGTGGAAGAAACGACGAGCGAGCTGCCACGATGCGAACAGTTAGAAACACTGACCGAGGGTGAGAAGGTCAAGGGAAGAAGACGAAGATAAAGCGGAGGAGGAAGAGGAGAAAGAAGAGAAGAAGAATCGTCAGAAGGAGAAGGAAGGCAGAGGAAGATGGGCCAGCTTCTTGGCTGGAAAGGGGGTTGGGTCCGAGATGAACGAAGATGGTGAAGGAGGACTGAGCTCCATCCCAGCATCCAGAGACGGGGCCCCGCCCCCGCCGGTTCTCTTCGAGCCCTTCTCCTCCTCCTTCAGCTTCACCTTCGCGGCCAGGTCAAACTTTTATTCCATTCTTCTTGTTTCAACGTGCTCGTTCGACTCTCTCCCCGTTCTTCTCCTCCTCCTCCGCCATCGCATCTCTCCTCTCTTCCTTCGTCTTTTCCGATTTCGTTCCTCTCCCTCCTGCTCCCACCACTGACATTCGCCACCTCCTCCACCTCCTCTCGCGCTCTTCACATTCGGGGCCCAAGACTGGGCCCGGTACACCGCTCTGTTCTCTGCTCTCTCTGCTCTTGATATTCCATTCACTACGCTCCCAAACGAACCGCCCAGGCGTCAGCTGATCTCCCAGGAAGTCACTTCCGCCTCGATGGAAACGGATCCCCCAACACCTTCGCGGCACCTTGGCTTTTATCGACTCACCGAGCGCCGAGAATTCGAATTCTCAGACAGTGAGACGTCCCCGGACGATTCCTTTATGGGACTTTAAAGCTGACCGTTGAGATTTGTCTTTTACTTTACAAAATGGCTATTGTGTTTGCCATGGAATTTCGCGGATTTAATTGACTTTCTTCTTTGTGGAGATATTTTTATCCTTGTTCTGTTCGGATGAAAAGTCAAGGAGACACGATATCGGGTGTATTAAACCGATTGGTAATGCTCGCACTGGAGGACAATGGCCTGGGGGTCCCAACGAGATGACACGGCAACAATAGGGCCCGTGTTTTCAAGGAGAATCACGCGAGCCATGCTCGAGTGTTTGTCGAGCTCTCTAGAAGGTCCTGGCTCAAGTGCGATCCCTGAGTCTTCGGCGACCTATCTCACGCTTCTTCATCTTCACTCTGCTTTCTTTGACTCCACTGTTTTCCAGTCATTCATTTCCTTCTTGTACGATTACCAGCCCTTAAGTGAGACAGTATATGCATATCCAAGAGCAAACAGAGAATTTTACGTGACGTCCAAGCCAACTAATCGACTGTTTCTTCTTCACTTTTTTTCACTGTGCTTCTTCGCGTATGGAAGATAATGTGGAGGAGAAGCGTTTGGAAGATGACGTTGAAGGGTGACATTTTTGGGTATGAGAAAAATTACCGTCGCAATTTTGCGGACAAGAACGAAGTCGATACGGAGTTAAATTTAGATCAGCTTGGTGAGACGACTTCCTGGAAACCCTCGAAGTCATGCTCGACCTCGGGATGGAATTTTCAACCTGTCGTGAATTCTATCGGCGTGTCTCTGCACTCGGAGAGGCTTGGGTTACATCCTCATTGCATACCTGTAGAGCGACGCAATCGTGGAGACGTTGGCGAGGAGAAGATGCTAGAAATTTGCGGATATTGTGCAAAAAACTTGCAATTTTATGCTTTCGCTTGCAATACGTCTGTCGAAGTTACTCAATGTGTGGGGTTCAACATTTTTTAAAAAACTCTTCACAATTCGATATCATGCGAATTTTCTGATTTTTCACATCCATTTTGCAAACGTTAAGCGATTGAAGGAATAAATCCTTTTTACCGTTCATTAGCTTTCTACTAACTGTTCTAGATTTCGAGATATTTCCTAATAACAGTGTTTTTCTAAATGTTTAACCAGTTAACTGTGTTTGACGAGTATATCCGTCATGCGCAATAGTTAGCGCCAACTGGTTATTTAAATTGTAATTTTGACAAAAACTAAAATATATTCGTAAATTTCAAGATGTTTGAAATACTCTGAGGCAATGGTGAAATAAAACGAATAGTTAAAAGATATAAATAATATCAGATAGATTTATAGCCATCTCAAAAGAAGTCCCCACAGTTAACTGGTTGAAACCTTCTCATCATACTGGATTAATTAATGATGATTCTGATATTAAAGAATCTAATTTTTCACGTATCTTCAGAATTAGAATTTTTAGGTCGTGAATTGCAGTGGCTCGTTGTAATTAAAAATTTGATAACATCGTCCGTTCGCTATTATGGTGATCGTTTCAGAAAGTTAATGAAATTATCGAATCAAAGACAACCATCACAATCGCAAAAACAGATCCGTCACAGTCCTGCGTATCCTCCCGCTACTTTTGACACTTTCCAGGAATCGCGGTTCGTAAGTGAACCGATCGAGGATTCTCGAACCTGTCGTGGATCGGATCGTATCCTCTCCGTGTCTCGAGGAGCTCGGGTTACATCCTTATTACATACCTGCACGGTGGACAAGACCACGAGGACGAACTCGAGGTGGTGGAAGAAAATCGAAGTCGATGGACCGCGAGGCCCTTTTGTCTGTGGGAACGGATTACCGCGGGAGACGAAGAGAAGGCGAAGGAGAGAAGTTAGCCTGCCGAGTGGAGAATGGACCATGAGACAACGCTGCGAGAGGAGATGGAGAACAAGAGAAACAAAGAAAGACAGAGTGAAAGAGAGAATGACGAGAGAGAAACAGTGAGAAAGACGAGAGATAAATAGCGAGAAAGAGAGAAATTCGAGAGAGAAACAGCGGGGAAGAGAGGAAGACCAGAGAGAAACAGCGAGAAAGAGAGGAAGACGGGAGAGAAACATCGAGAAAGAGAGAAACAGGAGAGAGTAACAGTGAGAAAGAAAAAAGATAAGAGAGTGAGAGATAGTGAGAAAGAGAAGAGAGAGAAGAGAGAAAGAGGGAACAGGGGCGTGTTGTTTTGGCCCCGGGGCACATCACGCCCGTCGTCGACAGGATCCACGAAGGCGACCACGGGTGATGAAGCCTCGTCCACTGCGATCAAAGCACGCCTCGTCGCTTCCACAGCCTTGGCACTCAATCTCGCAGCTTCCTCCTTCCTCGAGGACTTCCCTTTCATTTCTTTCTTTTTTCCTTCATGTTTAACTGCTATAGTTGTATCGCCTAGAAGCTTTCATATTAGGTGAACTCCAAATCACCACACTTTTTATTTATTATGCGCTTACTTCTTCCATTTTGTCTTTCTTTGACGCTAAATTCATGGAAACCGTCGAAACGAGTTTTTACTCGTTTTATAAATATTTCTCAAATTTACAGAGAAGTTGTACAGTAGATATTTCACTTGTATTTTATATTGGAATAATTAGTCAACGAATTATGTCTTTGCTCCTTGATTCCTCGTTTTTCAAAGTCCAAAGTGCAATATATAACAGTGTAACAGATTTTTCTCTCGTAAATCTAGTGCTAATGACGTAATTTCATTAATACGACGCTCGGGTCTTAATTCAAGTTTATTGTGAGTTCAGAAGGCTTTGAGGCATCTCTGGATCTGAGTTCAAAAAGTTCGAAGCTATAATTATTCTATCGAGAGCGGAGTTTATTATGGGAACAATTTTTAATTGAATGTACAGAAATTAGAATGTGAAAAAGTGTACATTGGACGAAATGGGGTCGGAAGAAGGTGTAAGCTTTCCGAGAGATTTTGTTTTAGAGAAAATGGAAGGATAGATGTTTGCAAATTCGACTACGAAAGATATGATGTTTTGGGAAGAAACACACGCGTTACAGCTTGGTTAAGACGGAAGTGTGCGAAGGAAGGTATACATCAAAGCTTAGTGTGGGTGGACTAGGGGAACATTCAAAGTTGGGTTTCTCGGAAACGAAAGCTTTGAAGAAGAAAATATTATTTTATACTTTTCGTTTACTCTATCGTGTCCTAGCTTCCTTGACTTTTTGAAAATTTTATTTTAGCTTTTGTATTGTTGCCTTTAGAAATTTTGATTTTTAAAGGAGCATAGTTAAGTTTTTGAGATTTTACCTTCCGTGTTTTTAGAGTCGAAAAGACTTCAAGGAAATTATGAACAATTACCGGAAAAATTTACTAAGACACTGTATTTATATTTTTTTCTAATGGGAAACCAATTATGCATATTACCGAGAACTGGTTAAAAGATGTCAAAATGAATTTATCCCTTGAGTTAAGTCGATGTACATTGCAATAACATTGAATTATTTTGTAGAAATGGTTAAAGATTGAACCATTTAACAAAGTTGATACTCATATCGTTGCAGAGACTTCATTGAGTACCCCCCCCCCCCCCCCAAACAAAATTCCAAATATTCCCAAATACTAATACATAAATGACATGTCAAATAGATTTCATTTTGCAAAACGCCTAATCTTATCCATTGTATGGAAATCTTTTTTAATTTGTCAATAATTAATAGCAGCAAAAAACTTTAATAATAAGTACAATTTCTTTTGAAATTATACGTCATGCCTTATAATTACGTCTTCCCGGTACAAGTACGATACATTATTACTAGACTGCGGATTTTTATGCATTTATGACAAATTAAATACGACTAAAATATACAAAAAGAACATAATATAAAAGTATATCTAAAATATCCAAAGTATGGTATTTGTTGTAATATTTATTAAGTGCAATAAATCCCTAGATAGGTTTTTCTGTCTCACCTGTATTTGTGAAACTCGAAATTTGCATAAACATCCGCAGTCTAATTATTACAGTGTGTTATCACTTTATAATTATTCAATTCTGGATTAGTTATCAGAGAAAGCTTTAAAATTGTGCCACTTGTTCTAAGAACGATCGTCTGTTTAGTCGTCATTGGCATCTTCGAAATCGGCTTTTTACTACACATTTCTCGAGTACATGCATTCCCTCGAAAAGACTTTCACCAGGGGCCGGGTGGGGCAGAACGTCGAGAAATTATTGACAGCCGGAATATGTACTCCAAAGTGTGGAACATAGAGAGTGCCAACTACTCTCGTAATTTATTTGACATACCGCGAACGACGAGGAAGGAAACGAGAGGATAAATACTACATGAAAAATCATTTAACTAGAAAAATAAGAAAAAAAAAACTGCTCTTTCCCATTCTCTTCGAGGACACTTTCTTGCATAAATAACTCGGTAGAAAGCCGCAAAATTATTAGGCACATACGTCGCGACAGGATCTACCCAATTTATGCTCAACGACTGTCATTAAATCCTAGAGAAAATAGCAAATATAAAAGTAAATTTACACAACAAGAAAAAAAAGTAGTAGCCACTGGAAAATCTCTACAGTTTTCAACGGCTTTCAATGGCTAAGAAACATCGCCATGAAATAACTCACAACTGAGTGAAAGGCGCAGGACGCACGGCATCTTCGACTTAAAAGCTCGTCGCTTTGGTCTCGACTACAGAAGAAGAAGAAGAAGGAGAAGCAAAAAAAACGAAGAAGAAAAACCAGAAGTAGAGAAGAAGAGGAGGGGATTAGAAAAGGAAAAATACGATGAAACCAACATGAAAGAAAGGAAGAAAAAGGAGGGCGGGTATACGTATACGGAGAGGACGGATATCGTGTTCCAAATCGGGATCCGAGGGATCGGGTTATTAGGATCGAAATGAATGTAAATCCCCTTAACACGATCCCCGGCCAAAACACGGCTACCCGCGGCTCCGAAAGTGGCCAGATTAGATACTGTAGCCGGCCCTGGCTCGCCACGATCCTGCAGGATGTAGCAGGCCTGATCCTATCTCAGCTCGCCGCTACGTCCGACTGGGACCTACCCTGTGGACGGGCCTTAAATCTCGCGTGGACTACGAGGAATGCCTGGTGCGCGTCCGACCTAACGAGCTTTTAATCGTCGCTTCGACGTCCACCGAGACACGTGACGACGATGTCACGTGCCTTTAAATCACAAAATTATATCACTCTCCCACGCTCCTTCGTTTTTTTTCTCTCTCTTTCTCTTGTACTTTCTTTCTTCGTCCGTATTTTTTGTTCAAATGTTTTGCTCGTTTCTTTCACGGTGTTGGATGATTTAGTTTTGTTTTATTAAGATGGATTCAGATGGCGTTTAAAGACGGTGGATAGAAATTTGATGGATTGGAGAGTTTGGACAGTTTTATTACGATGGATAGATGTAAAGAGAGATGTTTTCTTTGAAAATAGAGAGATATTGATAGGAAGTATTTTTGAGGGTGGAGGATTGATTGGGTTAGGTAATAAATTGTTTTTGGTAGATTAGGAGGGATAGACTTCGTGTTGTATCAAGTTTTTTAATGGGATAGTGTTTTGTTAATCGTAATTATATTGCTGTTAGAATTTTTTTGTGGAATCTTCTTTTCTCGTTATGTATTTATCTTTTTTGTTATTCAGTGTACTTTCCACATCGTGCTAATTTGACATGCTTTTCTCTTCTTACTTTCATAGAATTAGACCACGTTTTAGGTTTCAACACAGTCTAATAATTGTTTTTAATGCACAACGTACATCGTGCAGCCAGAAATCTTATTTAAGTAAATATTTTTCACCCTTGTATCATTACTATTACAAAAGCTTTCTATTTCTGCTCAAATAATTCGCCATGCTGGCTCATTCTTCACTTAAAAATCTAAATCTAAGCGCATTTTGAAAAACTTTTTACTTTAAAAAAAAGTTTGAAACCAAAGCAATACAATAATTACTTAGATTTACGAAAGCCGCCAAATTGACGAGTTCCTATTTTTTTATAAACATTTCTCAAATTTAGAGAGAAATTATAGAGAAGTAGTTCAGCAGATATTTCAAGTGTATTTTATAGTAAAAAAAAACCTAACGTATTGTTGGTTTGGCGCTAGATCCCCCATTTTTCCAATCCCTATTTAATATACCGCAGTATAACAGATTTCACGTCCGTAAATCTAGTATTAATACCACTAAAGATAAATTAAATTAAACATATCCAATTATTGGCAAACATTTAACGATCTCACCGTCTCAACAACTCTTAAGTACCAAACTATCGTTAAACATTTAACAGACTTACGATCTCGTGAAAACCACCAATTTCCCCACATTCATTTCAGCTCGCACAGCTCGTCCCGTTGATTAAGTGTCTCGACACGCGAATAGTAATTGCGCCATTCTGTTGGCATTTTAATGGATTAATCGTTCTGCGAAACGGACGATAAAAGGCGTTTACGCGCTCGAGTCGACGTTTCGCGGCAATTTAACTCTCTTACGAGTACCTTGCGATTCTTGTCGTGTGTCCTGTGTTTCGTCACCGATTAAGATCATTATCATTATCTGTCCAAACCTGCTACCATGTGAAACGAAATGTAACGTAACGATTGAAGCTATTCCGACAGCTTCGAAAAAAGAAAAATAAGTATGTTAAAAAAAACGAACGATAGAACATCGCGAAACGCGTGAAGAGGATTACGAAAGTTTATAGCGACGGTTCTCGTAAACGCCACTGTAAATCTGACGTTATAAGGCGAATTCGTCGAGGGTACCATAAGGAGAACGAGGAGGAGTCTGTGGAGGAGGACGCTGAAGAGAATCGTGACTAGTTTCCTCCTCCACTCTGACTTCTGCAAGCGATTTCCGCCGGTCACGAGAACTTGCTTTGATTTGCAGTTCTGAGGTAACCGTAAGAAAATGCATTTCACGAGGATGATAGAAAATTCGAAGTCCGAACTACCCATGGAACGATATCGTCGATGTTGCATCATCGTCCATTTTGATGAGGGGATCATTCGAGGGAAGAATATGATGTTTATACTTACAGTGTCTAAAAAGTTTCGAAACTGTCGACTGTCGTCATTTAGTTTTCTTCGTTTTCTTTTTCTTTTTTGCTTGACATTGTCGTTCGTTTCTTCCCTAAGTTCTTTAAGTTGAAACGTTATTATTTTGACAGGAAAGGTATATGGATATTGGAGTTTATAAATTTACTTGCCAATTTGAATATTCCGATGTTAATGTTCACCGGGGAAATCGGTGAATCGATAAAAAATACAAAGTAGATGTTTAATGCTTCGAAGATATTTTGGAGAAACTCATTTTAACCCTTTGAAGATAGTTTATCTACGCATGTCTACCCGTTAGAGTTGAAAAAATGAAATACTACCCGAGTCGAAATATTAAACCTTATTTGAACCTTTTACTACCCAACATTTAGGAATTAAAATTACAAAAATAGGAGTATCATTTTACTGAGAAGGAGTTACAGGTTTAAATTAGGAATTTTGATATTGAAAAGTATCACGTTAGGCTCAAATAGGAGTAAATACCATGAAAATAGGTTCAATATTTCGACCCGGGTACCGTTACAATATCATTACACAAATAGTAATTTGTAATTGATATACATTACCAGTCTAACTTTCTGATAAGGTGGTTTTCAACTGCCAAATAAATGATTATGGCTCGAATTTCAAAAATTTCACCGCCCGCAAAGGGTTAATAGTGACGAAGAAAGATCTTAGAGGTGTTTGTACTTATAGTTTCTAAAATCTAAGTTTAGATATTGTCGAGTGTTGTCTTTTGTTTTTCTTCATTTTCTTTTCCTATTTGGCTTGACATTGTCAGCCGTTTCTTCCGTTCATTCTGTATGTACCTTGAACCGTGCGAGAGAAGTTGTTGCATGGAAGATATTAGCGCGTTTCAGGGTGTCATGTAAAGAACGCTTGAGAAGGTATATGGAAATTGTAGTTCATAAACATACTTGCCGACTTGAATGTTCCGATATTACAGTTTATTGTAGGAATCCGTGAAATATCAAAAAGGAGTAGAGATTTAATACTCAAACTACCGGCGGTAAAACTGTAATATATAATAATTTTTAATAAGAATTTTAAAGAAAGGGGAATTATGAGGTGGAAGAGATGTTTGATTCGGTAATTTATTTTTCATAAGGTGGACGTAGAAAATTTATTCCATGGTCCTCTTATAAACTTGAAGAATTTTCGACAAAAATTGTATACTAGTCATTTTGAGTTGTTTGGTAGTTCTAGTGTTAATGCTTTAAAGATATTTCGTAGAAATTGATTTTAATGGTGACGAGGAAAGTGTGCAATTTTTTAGGTGGTAGAAATTCTTTAAAATTTCTATTTTGGTCAGACATAAATTACAATTTTATGGTGCGCTTAAATATGCGATAAAGCTTATTTTATCAGGAGATATTCTCTTCTTTAAACCGGCAACAGTGACGCACTGTTACACTATAGATTAAACACACGTATGACGAAATGTTATATAATTGCCTTAATTGTATTTAAATACTAAAAAAAAATAGACAGCCAAATCCGAACTTATCACAAGATTAAAAACGGGATAATGAGAAAAATTATTTACAAGCAGCGAAAGACTATTACCTCGAAAACTATATAAATACTAAGTACACGAAAAGCTTCTGGACAATATAATAAAACTCTAAACCGTAGTGTCCACCTACGAAATCAATTACTGACAAAATTACAAAATGTGATACCAATTACAAAAAATAAAAAAAACTTTCCCGTTTACAACAAAATAGATAAAACCGATAATTTGCTAAAGATACACTTCAACATATTAATTTGAACAAACTCCTGCTACATCATTCCACAATTATAGCCAAAATAAATTGCAAACAATTCAATAACCCACAGCGAACAGAATACCGAAACTCAATCCCAAACCTCAAACACCAAACACCCATCAGAAATTCCAACGGCCGTCGGTATCTTCCGTGGCAACATAACGTAAGAGATTCTCGAAGTAGTTAAATTACACGAGGCGGTGCATTCTCAAAAGCGAATGAATCCTAAAATATCCTCACGTTAATCGACGACGGGGTATAAAAGCTGCTTATTTGCTCGAACAGCGCGGGCACCGAATTCCACGATTCTAAATCCAACTTCTGTAAAAGCAAACTTTGCGTTTCGCTTGGAGAATGTAACCGAAGAACTATGGACCACAATCTTCACCGGGTTTCCGACGAATTCAACAGGGAGGCATCGAACGAAGCTGAAAGTCTCTCGTGGACGACTTTGACCTTGTACGAAGAAGAAACCTTGGCGTATCCCCCATTGATCAAATCACGAATTTAGAATACGGCATTACTCAATGTCTCGATCCGGACGCTACTATTTGTACAGAAGGTCTCGTTCTCTTTTCTCTTTCACTGGTCGCTAAAACTACAGAAGAGGTTCCTCTCGATTCTTCTTGCTTTTCTTTCGACTCGCCGCGGCGCACGATTCGAGACATTTTTCTGCTCTTTTATCACGCGATCGAAGTACCGCGTGGGACGTTGAACGGCCTCTTGAGTTTTCTTGCTTCTCTTCTGCCTCGAGAAATTCAATTAATCAGTTTAAGTAAATCTTTGCAGTCCTTTGAAATCAACTTCATTTTCTTTTCCGCTAATGTTGGCTTTTTTCTTTTATCGTGGTCCCTTCATGTTGGAATTTAAAGTGCCGTGCGTTTAAACTCTTTGATTTTCTTTTGGTATTCATTTAAGAAGTTTAATTAATTGGCCGTAGTATTTCTAGTGGTGTATTTAATACGGTGTTTAAGTTTAATTTAATTTGTATACTTTAATAAACCATGCTCCAGTACTTGATTCAAATGAGGAAAATTCAAAATCGTAGAATATTTTTAATTTAGAATTTTTTGGAAGGAGATGATTTGTTTATCGTGTCATCAAAGTTTCAAAAACTCAAAGGAGTTATAAGGCTTGGACGAAATAAAAGTTCGAAGGAAACGAATGACTCTCAAAATTTAACTTTTACACGGAGTCTTTTATGCTCGAACAAACGACCGCAGTAAATACAGCTGGTGCTTCATACTCGCATTACCTACGTGCCATCGTTTATCTACACCGGCAAGAGTTACGTTTAGCAATTAAGACATCAAGCATCCCGTACAGACTCTTACTGTCATCGTATTCGTTCTCGACGCTGACATACGTCAAGCAATTGACTGGCTATCTAATTAATTGTCTGTATTAATCGCGCCATAATTCCATCGTAAATCACTCTTGCGATAATTCTCATCGGAATGTGGCGATTTCCCGTAGAAAGTTGGGAAATCGCAAAAGAACGCCGCACGAATCGACTCTCGTCAATTCAACTTCTCTTCTCGCAACATTTTCAACGTTTCACCGTAACTCTCTATTAACCTTAGACCTACGGATGATTAATTCGGTATATTTAAAAGTATCAAATAAATACGTTAGATTAAAACAAGGTGGAGGTGTCAAAGAACCATATCCATTCTTTCACTCGCGGTCTACAAATTAGATGTGGAAAAAAATCGAGAGTGTTAGGCATTTCAGACATATTTACAAAAGAATTCTGAATATAGTTTCCACTGCAACGGATCAATAAAAGTACAATAAAATTTCTATTCGCCGCTGTACAATAACTGATGGCAATGTCAGGCGTCTTACAATCACAAGTCATCTGATACACTTTTCTTTCATTCTCTCGGTGAAGTCCGCCAATTTCACTAAAACTTTAATTAACCCTTTGAGCTCTGAATACTCCCGGCCGAAACGGTCCGTAGAGACGAAGCGCGGCTAGCGCTGACCATCGCTGGGGCCGGAATACGTTTCCGCTACACTGAAGTGACTATTGAAGGTGCAAACAGTAACAAATTATAGTAATTCTTTTACAGAAGGTTAAATAATCAAAGACTGTTATTTTTGAGTATTAAAATTATTTATTATAAACATAAAAATATTTAAACATTAAATTTTAGAATCAACTAAAAAACTTAATTTGATATTTACAACAGAAATGAACAATTTAATTGTGTGTGAAAAATTTAAAAACAATTATCGATACATAGACGGACATCGCATTTTTTAATTTTTTAAATATTCTTCAAGATTTGACATTTTGTAAGATGTCACGAATAAAAAAAAAATGAAATCAAATTACTAATGACTGCTCCTGTATAATTTTACACGAAAATGACTGCATATTGATTGAAAAAATCGACAAACACATATATGCGCCCTTAGTCCAGGCCGATGACTTATTGTTAGAGAAAATCCATATATGCGGCCTTAGGCCACACGGATGACTTTCGCCAAACGCACATATGCGTCCATAGAGCTCTAAGGGTTATTAAAATCGTTCATATTTCTTTCACTATTAAATTATATCCTATCGCAATACCTAGTACCCTTTAATTATAAATCACCCATTACACTTTTCTTTGATCCTTTTGGTAAAACCCGGCTATCTTGATCGAGATTCTAATTAAAATAACACGCCAAACATTTATTTGTTTTTGGACATTGCAATAACCATTAATTTCCAATTAAAAACCATCCAATATGCTTTCCTGAGATGCATCCCATGAAACCTAGTTAATTTTAGTGTGACTTTAGTTAAAATAAACCCCCAAAGTTTCATTCACCACTAAATAATATCCCACCGCAATACCCATTATCTTCCAAATACAAATCACCCTGTACACTATTCATCGATCTTTCCGGAAATACCTGCCTAGCTTGACCTCAATTTTAATTAAAACAAAATCATCCACCAGCATCAATTTCCAAATAAAAATCATTCAATGCGTTTTCCTACGATCTTTCCCGTGAAATCCAGTCTACGTTAGTGAGACTTTAGTTGAAATAAAACCCTCAACGTTTCATCCATCACGAAATAATATCCCATATCAATGCCCATTATCTTCCAATTACAAATCACCCTCTACACTGTTCTTCGACCTTTCCAGTAAAACTCGTCTAACTTGAACTCGATTGTAATTAAAACAAAACATTTTATTCGTTACTAGACTTCGCAATACCCATTATTTTCCAATTAAAAATCATCCACTCCCATTTTCTTGGATTCTTCCGGTGAAACTAGGCTGACAACTTGAGGAAGATTTTTCATCAATTACGAGTGCAACAGGGTCGTATTTTTCTTCATCGTCGAGTCCGCAGACGGACTTTCCTCTAGCGCTGACTAACAAGTACATATCGCAATACCCACTATTTTCCAATTAAAAATCATCTACTCCCATTTTCTTGGATTCTTCCGGTGAAACTAGGCTGACAGCTTGAAGAAGATTTTTCATCAGTTACGAGTGCAACAGGGGCGTATTTTTCTTCATCGCCGACTCCGCAGACGGACTTTCCTCGAGCGCTGACCAACAAATCACACGGCGGTTTATACTTGCCAGTGGAATATGCACGACGTGGGCGGACGATTATTTATCTTGTCGTTTCTGTAATTACTTCGTGGCAACGGCTCGAGCTTCGAGAGCACGTGACTGTGAATCACGCCCGGTCAGCCGCGATCTCGTCGTTTCTTCCTCTTCGGGGGGCAGTTGAGGATCGGTCACGAGGACCGAAGGCGCCCTCGAAAAGGAAAGGTAGGAAAGGAAACGAGGAACGACCGAGAATCGCAAGTTCGAGTGTCATAGTCCGTGGCAACGGCACGTCCACTAAATCAATCAACCGTGTCTCATACTCAGCCACGCTAATTAACGCTAATTGATCGCTAGTCGAGATTAATCTTCGACCGAGTTCCACTGTTATTTTCAGACGTGATACACGACTCGTGGGATTTGTTTTCTCGAGTTTTATCGTCGGTGCTGGAGCCTTTGTTCCGACGAGGGCTGCGCTTTTAACGGCGATCTTATCGAATTTGATTTGTGGAGACGTTAAGAGCTCTTTTGTCGAGGCATTGGTTGGGCTTTTTGTAAATTGTTTTTAGTGGTATTTCGTTCGAGTTTGATTTATGAAATTACTCATTTTCTTGGGAATGTATTGGTAGTTTATAATTGACTATTTTCATTGTCCTTTCGATTTAATTAACTTGCGTGAATTTTACATTCAACGATTATTTTCATTTGTTTTCGGTTAATTGCATTGGTGTTGACTGTTTTGTGTTCAAGAGACTAACAGAATTCTAATGCATTCTTCGACTTTAGCTGCAATTGTAATTTTGTCTAATAGTGAACTGGAGTAGATAGATTCCGAGCAACGTAGGATAATATAGAAATCACATAGGCAAATTAATTTGTAGGTGAATAAGGAAGTAAATACTGGAATTCACAACAGCTAATCCCAAATTCAAGTCCCGCATCAATTTTAGCAAATTTTGTGTAAATTATTTCTTAATATTTAAGACCTACTTGATTCGAAACCCATCAAAAAGGGTAGATCCACGCGAAATTTCCCTTTACAATTAAGCAAAAAATTAAAAAGAACGTGGAGAAACAGAAGAACGATAATATTATTATAAATAATTTGCTACATAGATAAGGTGAAATGGGGTAAATGTAGTCTAGTCAATGTCAATTTATATATTTATATATATAAACATTTAACGTTGTCAGTATTAAACAATTTGCACACTTGTTTTATGTGAATTAATATCACGTAGGATTCGAATTATTCTTAAAAATTTCCATTTTGATAGGATATTGTTTAAAATGTCAACTACTCTGCACTTTACCCCGAAAAAGGGACAAGAGCGTAATTTATATTTAAAAATGGCTTCAAACCTTGTTCCATGTGCAACAGAGCAAGAGCAGAATTATTAACAATTATTAACTACCATAAAATGCTTCATTGCATTAAATCACATCGTTTAGTTTCATAGTTATCGATTTTTAAACAAACAAGTGCTTTTTACTTCATATTAACTTATAGTACATTAATAAATACAAGCCAAAGAAATTTCACGGAAATTATAATAAAAATAACCACCGTGTGCACTTGCCCCGTTTAAATACTTACCCCACTCCACTTTAAACTTCTTTTTTATTTTAGTTAATATTCACCAAGAGGACTGTACCCTCTAGAGGTACTACAATGCAACAATCAAATTACAAATGACTTACAATTAAACTCAACCGGAAATGAAGCAATCTCTGAACAAAAAACCACCCATTCCCTTCATTGTTTCGCGGCTATCGGTGCCGCAAGTGAATACGGAACGAACGGAAACAACGAACGGCTCTAATCTACCGTGTAATCAACGTTCTAAACAGGAGTAAGTACCGATCAAGCAGTCAAGCTGCCGTTTGTCGGTTTAATCGCGTTCTCCAGTAGGTACGCAACGTTGTTCCGCCAACAGCTTTTCTTTTATTTCTCTCCCTCCGTCGTTTGTTCCTTTAATCGTGTTTGCTAACGAGCATTATCCGAAAGTTTGCACTAGAAGCTTTTATCGAGACGCGTTTCGATCGATCCTAGATAACGAGCTACTCGAATTACCTCGAACGTTATTTTAAATGTTATCACGTACCGATTATCGGCGCGTGTTTCACCGATTAACTCGACGGAAACCCAACGCGGCAATCTTGCGTGCGCAATTCAATCGATGGGAAAATCTATTGGGTCAGCAAGAAAGTAATTTTGATTTTTGATGAGAGCCAGCGTTACGTTTGTTCTCAATGATTTCTGGCAATGTTATGATTTTTTTCTTCTAACAATCGAAAGTTGTCACTTTTGACTTGGCTTAGAAACAAATTGCGCTTTATTTTGTTTGTAATTGTTTGTTTAGGAGAACTTTTAACATAGAGTGAAAAACGAACATTTCTGATATGTTTTACTTTTTTATTTTTTGCAAAATCTAAGCTTGGTTGGGAAATATTGTCACAGCCTCCATGTAGCCCTGATCTGACACCATTAGATTACCATTTATTTTTCAGCTTGCAAAACTTTTTGAATGGTAAAACTTTCAATGGCGATGATAGCCTAAAATTGCATTGGGTTCAGTTTTTTGTTGATGTGGGCCAGTATTTCTATAAAAACGGAATCACGAATTTGTCAAAACGATGGCAAAAGGTCATCGAGTAAAGGTCATCGAAAAAATTCTTTGTTAAAAAAAAGTTAAGTTCCGTTTCACACTACAAAACCGAAATTACTTTCTTGCCAACCCAATATTTGCCACCGCGACGACGACTGCCGGAGGAACTTAAGTCCAGCGACATAATTTTAATCGTTTGAATTAATACGTCGATGAGGAACAGGTGGGAATTAGCGGTATTTTTGTAAAGTTTTTGTGAGTAGGCGATGGGAGTCTCGGATGAGATACATACTCTCTTAGATTGAACCAGTGGAATTTCACTGGTTCGCCAGTAAGGTTTGTATTCACTGGTTGAACCAGTAAAATCTCACTGGTTCGATCTAAGAGAGTACGTTTCACTTCATGGATAGGTCTATCTGAATAATAATTATTTGTATGGGGTTGTACATTGAGATTAACTTTGTAGGGTTGGACTAAGTATTTAAAATTTATATTTTAAGTTTTGA
The DNA here is from genome assembly GCA_910591515.1 of Cerceris rybyensis. Classification (NCBI taxonomy): domain Eukaryota; kingdom Metazoa; phylum Arthropoda; class Insecta; order Hymenoptera; family Crabronidae; genus Cerceris; species Cerceris rybyensis. The sequence goes on from OU342795.1 coordinate 16,429,706, forward strand.
GAAAATTGTTTCAGTCTTGGATGAAGTGTGTTTTACATCATTGCTAGGTCCATCTAAATAGGCATTAGAATTATAAAGAATTATTTTTTAAAGAATTGTATTTGTATGAGATTGTAAATTGAGATTAACTTTGCAGGGTTGGTTTAAGTATTTACGTTTTGAGAAAATTGTTTTAGTCTTGGATAAGGAGGGCTTTACATAGTAGCTTTACATAAGTCTATCTGAATAAGTATTAGAATTATGAATGATTGTTCGACTTTGCAGGGTTGAATTAAGTATTTAAATTTTGAGATTTTTAAGTATTTAAACATTTTTTTAGCAATTTTATCTAAACTTTAAGTATAAATAGTAACACATAGATTTATGAAACTGAGGAATGTGGAAGTTCGTTAAATATTTCGCTTTTATATGAACTATTTACCTTACAGTAAAACATGAGGTCCTAGCACTAGAACTACCTGCGTTAAACCTACTGTATTTCTATACATGAAATACAGATATGAAAACGATGATTGATTTTCTAATTCGTGTTTAGTAAATAGAAGTAGAATATTTTGACTTGCACGGTAGTTCTAGTGTTAATTATCAAATCCAGCAAAATGAAAGCGTGTGTACTGAGCTCACTTACTCAATAGCCGAAACAATATATTATCGCAAAACCAAAAATTAAAATCCCTATCTCTTAAGTAATGCCAAAGTTCCAAACCCTATCTAACAGTAAATCGAAAAGGCAGTTCTTCTCTTTCATTTTCTTCCATTTCCATCGTTCAGCCCCCCATTTAAAATTCAAACGATGCAATGAACAACTAACAAAAGACATGAAAAAACGTTCGTTCCAAAGATCAGCTCCATTCCCCGAGTATTCAAAGTAATTCTCCATCGTTCGCAACGAAACAACGAGATCTCGATCTCACGCTCGTTCAGCATCGCCGAAGGTATCCATGAATGGCGAGTTCGCTCTCTCGTTTAAATTATCAGCGCGATTTTTATTTCACGATCATACACAATATCGCGTAGCACACATCCTCGCGGCTGGTGCATGCTCGGTTCTACCCTTTTAACATGCTGCACGGCTAACCATAAGCTACAATGTATCGGACTTTTCTCCTCCGTATAGTTCCGCCGTATTTTATGGCTCATTGTGATGTCGGCCATTATTCATGGCGCAGTTATAATGAAGGATTAAATTATAATGCACGTTTCCTCGGATAACGGTATGACTATTATTGTAACAATAAATATGCATTCGTAATTGCCTACTCCTGCCGCGTGAATGGACCGGCGCATAAATATGTTAATTTCAGACATAAAATTCCAACCGTGTAATTACGATGAATTCATTTATGAATCTTTACCTCGGCACGAGAGCCAACTCGTTGCGGGGAACTTCGGATCCGGCAATTTTGCGCGGGGAAAAATAATAAGCGCTGACTAACAACGATCGTGCATGGTCTACGTGTACGTAGTCGTGGGGGAATACGGAAATTTACGGAAACCAAAAGGTTCCTATCGATGACGGAGATAGCGGTGATGGAGGACTTTAATTATTACCGACCGTGATCATGTTACTACCGCGGACGACCGGTGTAGATTATCATGAAAAATCTTTAGGACTTTTCTCGACCGATCGACTGCCAAAGAGGCTCAATTTTTTTACAGGGTCGTTTGTGACAGGTAGAATGAAAGCACTTTGATGTTTTGCGCGGCAGATGTGTAATTTTTGTGTTATTGGATTCATCGTTTTTTATGGTAAAAGATGAAACATTTTTCTTTTTTTATAGTTATTCCTTGAAAAGAATGAAGTTAAGTGGGTGAAAGTTGAATGTAGTGGCTTTGGCAAATTTTAAAAAATTGAAGTAGAAGCGAAGTAAAAATTGCCAATTGTGTGCAAATGATGTAGGTATCATTGAAATTACTTTGTATATCATTCATTAATTGGATGAGTTCCATAAAGGAAGCGAATAAAATATAAATATTAAATTGTTTAAAGTTGAACGCTAAGATCATTTGTACTGTATACAATTATATATCAAACAGGACTACCCCAATGATATTGTTATCTGAAATTCACTACCGAACGAATTGTCCCACCCTTCGTTATGAATGAGCCTCTACACACAGTTTACCGACCGTGAGATATAATATAATATTAAAGTCACATTTTTACACGACTTTCAAGACGCGCATATTTGTATAGAATTATTTATTCCACGAAATGAAATATTCATTGGAAGGGTTCCCAGTTCTCATATTGACACTTTCCTTTTAAAAATGCATTTGGTCCCCTTAAAAATGTGTCTCTGAGAAATAACTTATTATTTCATTTATTCCTACATGCACTTCCTTCTTCATCTTCAATTTCCAAAGTGAATATATCTCAAAATTAATACTAGAACTGTCCAAGCAAATAAAATTACGAACTCTTACATTTCATAATAAAAATTCTTCTTTTTTCAAAGTATTTATTTAATATGATTATCCTTTAACTGGCAGCGTTTGTATTAACACTAAGAATATTAACACTTAACCAAACATATCGAATGGAAACATCTCCCATATTTCACTTAGCAATCCGTTGCATCTCATTGCGCATAATTTTGTTCGTTACTACTTAATTTTGTGTTTCAACAGGGTGCAGTTCATTAGTCGCCCTATTTTTTTGTACAACATAGTTCTAGATAAAATAAACGTGCGATTGGCGAAATTCCGTTAGGTATTGACCTTAAAGTGCCAGCTAAGGGTTAAATAAAACAGATTTAACTCTAAAACTACTATAGTGATCAAAATGACCGGTTTCTTTTATAAAAGTTCTCCAAATTGATAGGTGGGCCACACAGTAAATATTCTACTTCTATCTTGTAAAACTTAAATTACTTGATTAAACATATTTTTCACCTCTTGATCTCTCTTTTTTCAAACTAGTTATTCACTATGTTTAACATTAGAACTATCGGCATTATTTTATCGTATTCTAATATACTGAGTATATAAGGTGATTTGAAAAAAAGAGAAATCAAGTGGTGAAAAAGACGATCGGTCAAGTAATTTGAGATTTATAAGATAAAAGTGGCATATTTACTGCAAGACTCTTCTACCAATTTGTGAAATTTTATTTAGAATGCCTTATTAGTTTTATTATTAATTATACAGTGTATAAAACCGATAGTTGTACTCGTAACGCAGATTGTTACAAGGTGAACACTTTTGCGAAATCTCGATGGCCGAGAATCGGACGAATTTCACGTGTGCAGAAGTGGAAGTGGGTAAGCTCATCGTTAAGTCCATTGTAAACGCATTAGCACAGGGTGCACAACCTGCAAGGGACCTCGAAGGTCGACTCAGGAAGGAATTCGTGGGGTCGAGTGGCCCACGGATGTAGATTTGTATATACGAGTCCCTCTCCTCGTCTTTTTCCTTGTCGTTCTACCTTTCTCTCCCTCTTTCTTCCTTTCTTGTTCTTTCACTTTTTCTTTCTTACTCTCTTCCTCTCTCTCTCGGTCTCTCTCTCTTTCTCGTCATGAATAAAACTGAATAGCTGAACCGGTAACCTAAACCCGAAGCCACTCACCACCTGTTGCTTTTGTATTTGTATACCACGAACGGCGTTCCTTTGGTGAAAACGAAACGTTTTACTTGTACTACACCGGTCGTTGTTTCGTCTCATTCTTTTACGATTTCTCGGGGATGAAAGTAATGCACCCTGGGGGTGACTTTAAACTTGATAGGAATTCCGGGTGCTGGGAATAAATTGAGGGCAAATTGTATGCTGATTCTCAGTCTAATGAGAATTGTAAAAGGCTTTGAAAATTGTGCAGGAAAATTAACGAGTTTACAACTACGGACAATATAAATAAAGCAAAGTTTTCTTGTTGCTGTTTGCAAGGTGCAAAGGATTACCGTAAAAAATTCACATCACACAGCAACCATCATTGCAAAATTTATTTTTCCAAAAAAAAACAAATAATAGGAATACTCAATTGGTACATCGTCTCCATAAAACTACCCTTAGTATCTTCTTCACCTCCAATATTTATACATCAAATTTCTGCAATTTATTTTTCAGTAAAAATAAATAACATTTCTAATGGATACATCGTCCCCATTACGCTACCCTTCGATACTAACATTATTGCAAATTTGATTCTTCAATAGAAACAAATAGTAGCAATCGTCAACTGACACACTGTTCCCATAAAACTGCCTCTCATACGTTCTTTATCCACCTTTACATACTTCAAACGCAATTGAAATAAATTCTAACATCATTACTTACACAGAACCCCCATTCTAGCAGTATTCTAACAAACTGCCAATTTTTCAAAAATTCCCAAAAAGGCTAGCCTTCCTTACGACTGCATTCCCTTTGAGAATTTCTCACGCGTAAGAATTTCTACAAGTTTCTTCTCACCGAAAACGACCTAATACGGCTTTATCCCCGTTATTAATCCCAAGTTTTCGTGCGATCGTCAGATTACTCCGAGGCGGTGCTTGGTTTAATTACGGGCGGCCTATACGAGCGTCATTAATTCAATTCTTCACACTCGAACGAGCAAGCAGGTAGCAGCCCCGTCTTGTCACGGGGAATTAAGATTAACATTCAGAAGTACCGTGTACCGTGGGTCGTTAGCGATATTTACAAGTATGTACGGGCCGAGCAATAAACTCGTTGCTGCAGTTATCCCGGGACCAGCAACTGTAAAGCAATAATCGAGTCGTTATCCCGGTTGTAGGTGAGCACCTCGTTCAACGGCTGGGATCTCGATACTTTCAACGGTTGCTTTACATTAAACTCTCTCTGTTCGCTGTCGTGCGTTTATCAATTGCACTTTTTACGCTACCGAAAGATAACTCGTGCTCTCCAGAGATATATAATGGGTTAATTGAGTCAACGAGGATATACGTTGGTGTTCGAGCGACGAGTGGGATTTCCGAAAAAATGTCGACCCTCTTTATACGAGAGTGGGACTTTGATAACTCTGTTTAGCTTGGAGAGATTATTTATCGGGGTTGTTTGTAGCTTTTTTGGGATTTATTGAGTGATGTGAATCGTTTGTTGTAGAATATTGTGTATAGGGTAGATGGAGTCGAGGGATATTTGATCTAAAGGCTTGGACTTGTAGTGAAGTATTGAAATTTAAATCCTCGTTGCCCCTTTCATATTTATCGTACATAGAAAGTCAATTGATCCTTTGCAACTTTATATTGCGCTTACTTAATATATATTTTCTTAGCGGATTTTCTACCGGATTTATTCGCCACTTGGAATTTCGGTATGGAATAGAAAACGTGATTTAGAATTTCATCAAAATGTCTCTTTAATGACGGGAAAGTCATAATTAAATACATTTTTGTTAACTGGCAGCAAATTAAAAAAATATATTTAATGAGAATCAATGGCAAATTAAATACTTAACTAGGGAATTTAATTTTAAGAATCCCTTGCGGAATACGGAATTAAAATCGAGAAATGACGCGAGTATAAATACGCCGATCACAGAGCCAATTCTACTATTATAAATTTTACGAAAAAAGAATAGTAAAACGTGGAAGAACTAAATTTTTAGTCGATAATGAATTGACAATTTATTTGGATTGATGTCTATGCACGTCAAACGCAGTTAACATGTTGAGTGACTCAATACACGAAGAAATAGACCTTAAACTTCAAGTGATAAAAAAAGTTCATTAAATCAATTACACTTAGGTAACAGCAAATTAAAGAATTCCCAATGCAAAGAGTTAACTCTTAAAATCCCAACAACAGAAAACCTCACCAAGTCAACACTTAACTTTTTTAGCCTACAACAACGTGTGACATGGAATAGGAAATTTAGAAGTCTTCCAAAAACTATTAAATTAAAAATGTCTGCCGGTCGAGAAACTGTCTCATTATTTCTATACTATTAATCGACTCTGTCTATACTAATTAAAATCAGTGAGAACTTTTGACTTCAGGACTTAATTTTGAGTTATTTCACCAAATTTAAAAAATTCACAGAATGTTAAAACTCGAATTCCTACAAATATTAGGTTGTAACATATCAAATGTCCGATTTTGGTTTATCATTACTTTAAATTCTATTCTACCAAAAATTATTAAAATATTTAGGGATATTTTACCTCTGTCGTTAAGAGCAGGGTTTCTTTTGTCAGATCCGATCTTTATTTGTTTTGCATATGCAACTAACTTTACAATTTTGTGCTTCGATTTACAATATGAGTCAACTCGATTTTCGCGTACTTTTCTTGTACGAGTGGACAAATGATAACAATGCATCCGCAGCTGCTCGAAATATTAACGCTGCATTTGGCAATGATGCTGTCGATGGATGTACAGTTCGTCAATGGTATCAAAAATTCTAAACCGGAAATGAAAATCTTGAAAACGAACCTCGTGGAAGGCCAGAGTTGAGCATTAACGACGATCATTTGAAGCTTGCATTTAAAAAAAATCGTCGAATGACGGTCAGAGAACTTGCTCAAGAATTTAACGCAAGTGCTATGACGATTTCACGCCACTTCAATTTAATCGGCAAGAAAAAAAAGTTGAATAAGTGCGTGCCACATGAATTTAACGATCGGCAAAAGCTTCGTCGTTACGAAATATGCAATTCTTTACTGATTTGAAATAAAAATTTTGCTTTAAATTATGAAACACTCCCTTATCCTCCTTACTCCCTGGATTTATCACCGACGGATTTTCAATTTTTTAAACATTTAAACCATTTTCTCAATGAAAAAAACTTTAGAAATCAAGCGAACATTGAAGACACAGTTCGAGAATTTATGAACACCAGAACACCTGATTTTTATCAAAAAGGAATTAAAAAACTAGAAACTTGTTGGAAAAAATGTGTAGAATCCAATGGTTGTTATTTCGATTAAAAATATTTATTAGTAAAAAAATTGTGCTCATTTAAAGGTAACCTTAAAAATCGGTCATTTCATACGTTACAACCTAATACAAAACTTCATTAAAATAATTCTACTTAGCCAACATTAAATTTAAAAAAAATACTAACACGAACGGATACAACTCGAACTTTCAAGCAAATACACCTACTTAATAATAAATCCACCCCTATCAGGATTACCTATTTATATCTTCAGATATTTCCCTGTAGCTTGTTTTCCGCGATCTCAGGGACGAATCGATCCGAGCCGATTATCGGTGCCGAATGGTAGCTCGTCGATCGAGGTACCGTGCGGCTCCACGGCCGTGTCACCTAGGAGGTAAGCCTGTTTTGGCAGAGCCTGATTCGCCAGGCATCAAGCGTCATGCCTCTTGTCACACGTACGCGAAGGCACTTGACGTTCTACCTCGCGATTCGTTAAAAGAGCTACATATACAAATCGAACTGAAAGACAAAGAGAGAGAACGCTGCAGATCGGAGCAAGGGAGATAACGCGATTTGGGTAGCGACAGTGAGGACATCGGCGTAGCCACCAGATTTCTAACATCTCTATAGTGAAAACAGAATAAACTCCGGCAGAATTACCCCCACCACATGGGGAGATTCGCCTTGATGAAACGAAGCGCGCGACGAGACAACAATGTAATACAATGTCTCGCTCCTCCAGACAAACTAATAAGAATATTTGAATGCTACGACTTTGTCGGGTGCTTCCTTTAAGAGGCTGAGCGAGTGGACTCCAAGAAACAAAATGGTACGAATAGGCGGTTGAAAACGAGAAGCTCCGCCGCCCAGGTGACACGGCCGTGGAGCCGCACGATAGGAAGCTCACGAAGTAAGGGACGCGTCGGTTAGAAGCAGGTTGCAACAGGGGAGAAGAAGCATTGGCCTGGCAAAGTGTTTAAGAGCGTTATCTTGCCGGCTATTAGTCTTTCTTGGTGTGTGGCCTCCGGTCTCACCGGTCCTCCTGGTCTCCGAGAGCACGAGCTCGAGCAAGGGTTAAGTTTAAGTAGCCCCCCTATCTTGGCTCACCATCTACATCCCGAGAGATTCATGGAGAGGATCACGGAGGCCCGGAGAGGACGGACGGGACGAGGCGCGAAGATCGACGTGAATTCCGTCGCGTCTCGATCCTCGGGATTGCTTTCGATTCGATAGTAATTCGCGAGCTTTGTCGTTCATTGAGGATTGCCAAAATGTCGATTTTTTATGTGAAAATGTTTTTTTACGGTTATGATGATCTATGACTGGTACGTGAGTTGTTGTGTTGGTCGACTTGATAATGAAAGCGCAGAATATATCCAACTCCTTTCTTGCACGTTTTTTTTTTACCTGATTTTGAAATAACACGGTTCAGCAATAAGAGCAAATACACTTTTTTACACGAATTTTTTATTATAGCACAAATCCCAAAAAAAGCTTTTTTTTTAATTCTAATCTTTACAGTGTTTTACAGAAACGTATGTATGCAGTAACAGAATACAATTGGGGGAATACCGTGATCAGTAGTTGGTCGGTTTATGCTCACACATATGTTGGTGACTTGGTCTACTACAGAGAATACAGGAATTTGATTATCACTTTTTCTTTATCTCGTACTTTAATTTGAAGACAACATTTCGTTATTCAGTAATTTTAGGTTAGAATGTTCAGTGCGTAGGGTGCAATAAATTATTTCAATAAAGTTTTAGAAGTTGATGTTCAAATTAAACTTTTTTTTTTAATTCGATGGTGAAATTTCCAGTATAATTTGTGTTGATGCTAATTTTTTACTACTAAAAAAGATAAGACATATTATGTTAAATTCTCGGTTTAGAAAAGTTCTATAAGCAATATTATTTTACATCGTTTTTAGATAGTTGTGGAACATATCCTCAAATTTACCATATGTCGCAATTATTTTTTACACTATTTTTTTGCACGGTTTTCTAAGGAACGTTTCTACCGTGTAAAAAAAGAGTTGAATGTATACTTATAGATATTTGACGCACATGTGCTCCGACTGTATTGGAAAATGTTAATATTATGTAATATAAGAAACTGAATATATCATGTCGTCTTCTTTTCCAAGTCGTCCCAACTAAATGAATTTAATGGTTAAATTATCTTCGCGTAATCATTCTTATTTAAAATATAGATAGCAAGCGCATATGAGCACCTATTGCATTAGATAATTGTTAACATTATAAAATACAAGATACTAAATATATTATGTCGCCTCGTTTGACAGCATACCAATTAAACCAATCAAATGGTTAAATTGTCTTCGCGTAATCATTGTTATTTAAAGTGCAGGTAGTGGGCGCATATGTGCGCTTACTGCATTGGATAAATGTTAACACTATAAAATATAAGAACTTGAATGTACCTATCATTACCCATTGTTTTCCAGCGTACGAATAAAGTCAATCAATTGGTTAAATTATCTTCGCATAATCATTCTGATTTAACGTATAGACAGAAGGCGCACCTGTGCGTTTACTGCATTAGATAGCTGGCAACATTATCTATTGAAATGATAATAATGTCATTATTTTGCATACAGTGTCTCTTAAAATGTCTCTAAAAACTCTAGTCAAATATTTGATTACTCTTGAATTTCTCTTTTTAAATATTATAAATCAAATTACTATTTACTTATTTCAAAGTACATGCATCGGTTCTATGTAATTGTGTAGTTTTTAATCAACTATTTACTCATATAGTTTGTAGAAATTATTACTTAATTTCCAATCGGGGCATTTAACACAGTGAATATGTACACAGAAATTTCTTCAATTTTGCCGCTTCCAACCCTTCAATATTTTTATCGTTTCTTTTAGTATTATATTTACCGTAATTTTTAGTATTATTTATTTACCCAAAGCTTAACAACAAGATTCTCATTAGCAAATGCTGAATGGCCTACTAATATTCTATTGCAAATGGCAACAAAATCAAATTATACTGTTCTAAAACAACTGAAATGTCCAAGGGAATAAGCTGCTAATAATTCGTTAATATTACTAAAATTCCTATTTTATCCAACTTCCACAAAACACACAGCAATACTGCAATCCAAGAAACATAATTCCACATCCATAAAACAATTCTTTCCAAATATCCAAATTGGAAACAAAATTGAAATCCTTCCACGTCGTGAAATCGGAAGATTGATATGAGTATCGACATCAATACTTCCACTATTCGAGCTATATTAAGACCTCGAGGAAAGGTCGACTCGCGGACAAATCTACGAAAGATCGATAGTGTCACGAATCCAGGCAGGTACTCGAGTCATTTAATAACCAGCCGGGTATGTTTCTTTGTTAATACCGTGGTTTATTAATAGGGCCCATTGTCGAAGGAGGTAGCCATTCTCGTACTAGCTTCGTGTGGGCCCATTGTCGAAGGGAACGTGCGGTGCACGTAATTCCTTCCAGATTGATGACCGACCATTACCAGGATTTATCACGCCTGCCAGGCGACCATTGTGACGTACGTGTAAATAAAAAAAAAAGGCAGAACGGTCGTGTGGCTGGGTCGCCGACTGACGAAGAAATTCGTCGTTTCGAGTGACGTGCAACCAACCCCGTCGTCGAAGAACGTCTTTCGGGTGAAAAATTAATCGACGGCACGCAAGCCTCTTGCAGTGTCATTTATCGAGAGTTTGCTCTCGATGGGACTCGATGGACGCGTGTGATTTTGAACTTTTCAGCGGAGAACTTTAACCCTTTGCGGTGAACTTTAGTCTTTCACTTGATTTTATTTTCTGACAACTTAATATCAGCTTCCCAATTTCATAATGATTTTGTAATACCACCTAAATATCTGCCAGTACGTGTAGTTATTAATATAATTAAAAAAGTAATAATAATGATAGAAAATGTGAAATTAAATTTATTTAGCTCACTACATAATTAACAAAGAAATTCGGAAGTAAAGGGTTAAAGGAGAGTTTCTTTGGGAATGATATTTCTTGTAAAAGATGTATGCTATCAGAGGCTATGTTTTATAAAGGTAATCTTGGTTTTAACCCTTTGAGGACGACGGGCGCTTATATGCGGTCAGAGAAAAAATTTGATTTCAGTTTGTCGGTGCATATATACACAGTTTAAATTGAAAAAATGAAGTATAACTGTTAGATATTATAAAAGTAGTAAATTCCACCTTCTATACATAAACAATCTGACTTTCCGATAAAAAAGTGTTTTTTCATCGCCAAATAAATGACTCTTCCTCAATATTCAGTAAGTCTCCGTCCGCAATTGGTTAAGATTTAGTAATTTGGTGTATTTCACACTAGATCTACCAGCGGTCAATCCAATATATTTAAAATTGCCAAATGATTACAATAGAAGCGAATAAATGAATGGCGTAAAAAGTTTGAACAATTTAATCTCTCGCGGTCTAGTAGATAGACCTGGGAAACAGAAAGGGGAAAGGGGTAGAAGAAAAATATCGGGAAAATTTTACAAAAATTCAGAACTAGCCGTTTTGACCACCTTGTAGTGTTAATACTAAAACTATCGGGATTATATCCATTGTATTTTGATATCTGCAGTTGAGGTTTTTTGTATTATAAACTCTTTCCTCGAATTAAATCCTAACGTATTATAAAATTGTAAACTTTAAAGGCGTAAGTAATTTTTCACACCATGCTACATGAACTGTGAAATGTTCGAAAACATGCAAATATTTTTGTATGCGTTCTGATTTATTTTAGATGTCAAGAAATTTATTATTACTATTATTAGTCAGATATAGCTACTGAATAAGTAGGCTTAAAGAACGCGATATCAAGGAATAAAAGAGATGATCAAAACTTTTGTTTTATAAGATAGACGTCGAATATTTATTGTATGGCTCCCTTATCAATTTGGAGAATTGTTAGAAAGAATTGATGAAGTTGTAAAACGCCTGTGGTTGCTAGATTTTAATTAATTTAACGAACTGATGATACATGGAATTAATTATATTTGTACAGCGAAGTTTTGAAGACTGTTGCACTGGCTTTCGTTTGATTTTGAAATTTTTTTAACGATCAGAAGGATTCTTAGTACCTATTAGAAATTAAAATTGTCAATCTGAAAAGCAGGTAACAAATTGAAGAATCTTTCCCATTCCTTTAGACCAGTTCTTTAGATTAATTTTTTAAATTATTCTTCTGTAATAACAATAACACATCAAGTATTGAGTAAAGAAAAACGGAATGTCATTTTCTTATGATAGGACCCAATTTATTTACAAAAAAAAGAACATATTATTTATTTCTTCAAATTGTGCACTGTGGACCTCGATAGTGATAGGCTGAGCATGTTTTAAATTAAAACTTTTAATAATACATACTGAATCACCCCATAAATGTCCCACTATGACCATGAACTAAAAACGACATTTCTTTTGCCTTTATCTAATACAAAACAACAATTCAGTTTACTAAAATCCATCAACAACATCTTCATTCCAACTAAAAATCGTAAATATCAATTCGCACATTTTCACCGTCAACATATCGACTCCAAGACACGTCACCCTTCTTCGCCAAGCCATTCACAACTCGTAGAACAAAGCTTAAGAATTACCATTCACGACTAAAGGCGAATCTTTTTCGGGGTAGGAAGAAAATAAATATTTTTATTTGTCCACGTCCGTGGTAATGTTTGCCGGAGGAACGTCGTGAGTAGATCTCAGGTTAACCAGGCTGAATTTACAGAGACCCAGAGACCCCGACAGAACCGTGAAGAGAGTAGGCCCCTATGGTTTTTGCGAACGCTGTCCGTCCAACAATAAAGCCCTGGGGCCCGTTATGACCGCTGTAAAATCTTATGGCGATCATAACGCGATCATGATGTGCATAACAGCCTCGCCCATTTCGATCCTCTCTCGGCTCGATCCTTTTTCGTGCCATCATCCTTTGTATCGTTGTTACCCGACGACATTAGTTCGACAGTAATATATCGGGACGCCGATCTCGTCTTGATTAATCGTTAAAAATGATACTCCCGCGAAACCGAATCAAATTCATATCTCAATGAAATGATCGTATACCAGCGGTCTAACTCGTAAAACTTTGCAACTGATCTGTCCTACGCTTTCATGGAAATGGAATTGAAATTATTGAGGTGTTGGTGCGTATTATTCTGCATGGAGGTTTCGTGGGAGATTCTTAAGCCTTTGCGGTCCAATGTCCAGCAGTACTCGACATAGATTTTCACTTAATTTTATTTTCTGACAATTTAATATCGAGTTCCTTATTTTCTAATGATTTAGTAATCTCATCTAAATATCTGTCAATGCCTATAATTATTGATATCGTTTAAAAAAATGGATAAACAACGATAGAAAATATTGCAAAATTAATTTTATTTAGCTCACTACCAAAATTAACGAAATAAATCGGATCGCAAATGGTTAATACTAGATCTACCAAGGGCTTCAAAATGACTTGTACCGAATTTTTAAAAAATCTTACTAAAACTTTTAGAGCTGTACCATGCTTAATTTTCTATTTCTACCTTGTAAAATGTGAGAGATTTAGTCAATTTAGTTTCTTGGGTATTTCATTTTCTTTCTTTTCAAGTATCTATCTCGTATTTTTGAATATATTGAATTAATAGTCGGTAGTTCTTGTGTTAAGACTAACATTCTTTCTGAAAGTTCTCCAAATTGAAAGAAAAGGCATGAAATAAATATTTCACTTCTATCTTATAAAACTTAAATTCCTTGAGACTAACTATCAAGGTGGCCACAATGACTTGTTCTGAATTTCTTGTAAATGTTCTTGAAACTTCTAACGTTTCTCTTTCAATTTTCTACGTGTATTTTTTAAGATGCGTACAATTGACTGGTTGAGTTTTTTACCTCATTCGTTTCGTTTATTCTGACGTATGGATTTGAGATTTTTGGATTAATCTTCAATAAATCTAGTATTAATTGATCGTCGTTTTCACCTCTTGATTTCTCTTTCTCGAAAATACTTACTTAGTATATTTAAATATAAGATATAACGCCGATGGTTCTATTATTAAAGTGCGAAGATGTTCGATCGTATTTCCTGCTTAATATTGCTTAGAAAGTTACAAATATTTTTGCAGATTTAGAAAAGCTTAGAAAATTTACGATACGAGGATTTGCTGGTTTGCATTCAAGGCAACAAAAATGTACTTTTTTCTTTTAAAAAGTATGCAAAATTATATTGTAAAGGTATTTCCTAAGTTAAACTATGTTATATAGGTACAACATTTTATGATTGAAATTAGCTACCGAACGCTCACACAGCGAAATGCCCTCAAAATTATCGTACAAACTGTTTTTTAATGAGCACAATACAATTTCTACGTGCGCAGATAAATCCAAGTTGCACCATAACAAAACATCCTAGGTAGGTATACTAAAAAAGAAAACGACATATACGTTCACAATCATTTAAACATAATTGCCACATAACATCACAATATTAAAAAAAAATACTCCTTCCATAACACCTGATTCTCCCCAAACATCCCCTCATTTCCGGTACCATACCCGCAAACCCCCCAACTCCATCCTATTCACCCAAAACATGAAAAATTGTTATACCATCACGTCGTGTCACCGGACGACAAAGGAATTTTCCAAAGGAAGAAAGAAAATTGAAAGGCTGGACAGTGATCACGTTGAAATCTTCAAGGACAAAAACGTGGAAGCATCTCTGGCGACGTGAGTGAAACGAATCCTGGGATTCCGGGTACCGGACGGAAGCGGTCGTCTTCTACCCGGTGGAGGAGGATTTATTGGGAAGTCGTCACGGGCTTCAAGAATGGTGTCCACGTAGAGTGGCTGCAATCAGATTCGCGATTCTTCACGGTGCGGAGGCTGTCGAGGGTGAAAAGGGCCAACTACTGTGCGACGGCCCGGTTAAACGGTAAACAGAAGTTGGGACCTTCCCTCGTCAGGTCGTCCTAAATATTTGTACGGGCCGATTAGTCGCGCGTCCAACTGAAACGTACGTGGACGAGCGAGATTTCCATGCTTTGCCGTCCTCTTCGAGAAGGAGAATGAGGAGGAAGAAGAAGAAGAAGAAGAAGAATTGTGTTGGACATTCTCGGCGAAAAATGAATGCGGAGGAAACTATGAAAACGGGCGTGACGGGGTCTCGTCAGTCACGGCCGACGATTCTTTCTGGGCAATGAAGTTTTGACAAACAGGACCGCTTTTTAGAAAGCAATTTATACATTATACGTGAGGTACTGATACCGTGGATGAGTAATAACGTGGGCTGACGTGTCGGGGTTTATTACGGTGATCAGAATTTATTAATGCGATTGTAGGGAAGACTTTTTTGTGTTTTACAGAAGTGAAAGTTGATCGAACCTCTGTTATTGTGGATTTTTTGGTGGTGTTTGAAAATTAGTGGAAAAGTGGTACGTTGGTAATTGTTGGAATTTTTTCTGATGAAATTTTAGATGACAGATAAGGTCGATTGCAGAATGAAGTTAACGTAACGTAACGAATACTTATATTTCAATATATTAACCCCTTGTAGCCCCTTGTGACATTTCTGTAACAAACTAAAAAAGATTCTACAAATTCCATACGGACCATATTTATTCCCTTTTAACTCATTGTATCATCACTGCTACATACCATACTATCGAAACAATACACCATCTTACGCAGAGATGCCGCTAATTAGTATATTACTGCAAATTAATTCTGATAGTTCGGTTTTTATTTATTTTAGAATTTATGATCTGGGTTACAAGGGGTTAAATAAATACTTTGGGAAAAAGGAATGAAGAAATGAAAAAACTGATCGGTAATCAGTGTTTTATAAGATCAACCTAGGATATCTACTCCAAGACTGTCTTACAAACTTGGAGAAGTTTTGGAAAACCTTAGAAACGAATCATTTTAACTTGCTTGGTAGTTCTGATGTTAAATTAAAACTAGCGCAAATAAACATTTAGCGTGTCTTCTGTCGCAAACAATTATAGACTTTTAAAAATATTCTTTAATAAGTAGATTGTCAAAAATTTTGTGATATTAAAAAAAAAGTCTGTATTAAAACTTAATTGTCTCCGGTTTTTTATTACCTACATTAGGTTTTGCAGTTACAATTGTCTCTTCATATACTTTAATAAAAACTAAAACTATTAGTAATGTTCCTCGGCCCTCAAAATTTATCATATCTAAAATTTCTTAAAAGTAATTTTCCCCCGACACAAAAAATGCCATCGAAGATCTAAAAAATTCTATCTCGATCCTCGTTGTTTTCTAAAATAAGAAACAAACGCATCAAAGTAAGATTTGAAGCATAACAGCGTTATCTAAATTTTCCGCGACTCTTTTTAAAGGCCAAATATATCCTACCATTCAAAACACAGTCCCTTTTACCAATGACAGGCTACGTGACAAATCAGTTCCTATGTAAATTCACCGGCAAAATACGTTATCTCCCAAGGGAAAACAATTGCATCATCATTGGCGAAATGGGGTTTCATAGAGACGGCCATTGTCAGCAGGATGACAAGAATATTACGAATAACAGTACTGAGATTTAAAAGAAAAGGTAACAATGGTCCGTCCCCAGATTTGCGTAGATGTTTCACCCGAGATTTCCATTTTCACCCCCCGCTGACATTACGACTGTGATGCCTTTATTGCCGGTAATATTGCCACTGTTTTCCGTAACAAAACTCCTTGGCAGTGATTTACGACAGATGCTCTTAAGAAAGGGCCACAGAAGAGACAAGGACGATGAGAAAAGTCAGGAAAACGGAAGCTCGACTATGGCGCCCTTTTTCAGCCTGTTCATCTGGTTGGCGCAAATTTTAGTTTCACAAACGGCAGCGATTCGAATGACCACTGAGAGCCTTGAAGGAGAAAGGGACAAATATGACCTTCGAAAGTCGGTCAGCTGTTCGTGAAGCATGTTTTCATTGGGGAGATTTTGAAGAAGTGACGTTTTTGCGACGAGAAACGGGAGAATTTTACAAGGGAAGGAATTTGTTTCTTGGCAAGATCTTTAACACTGAAAAAGTATTCGAGATTGCTTTTAGAAAATTTGATTCCACTGATAAGCGTAATTGTATGTACGTGTGGAATTGCCTTTATCTATATTTGAGGAGAAATGGCAAAGTATTGACTATTGGTATTGGCTGATTACAGTTTTAAAAAAACAGGCTGTTGAGAAGAATGAAACAAGAAATAAAAAGATTACTGAATATGAACTGGGCGAATAATTACATAATGAAATAATCAGGTATGATGGACTTAGATCTTATTAAACTAAAATACTTTAACACGTTGAACGTTACGCTTATTTCGCTCGTTTGACTGTTTCTTCTGAAGGAAGACTTTTTCTATTAAAATCATATTAAAATTGTCATTGGAGAACGAAAATGTTAAAGGTAAAAATGGTTATATATTGACACTTTGCACTCGGATGTCTCACCTAAAGGGACGTCGTAAGTCTATCAGATCAGCGATCGCCAAACTTTTTGACCTCAGGGGCCAATAAATTCATAATTTAAATCCCGCGGATCACTAATAGGATTCTTTAAGTGTTAAATATATTTATAAAAAAAATTGTTATCTAAGAACACATAAAATGTATTGTTATGAATTGAATTATGTTTCAATGCATCTTAAAACATAACTTAACGTGATGAGTAAGTATATTCCAAATTTTTCTGGGGACCAGCGAAATTTTCTCGCGGACCACCACTTTGGCGACCACTGTACCAGATTACCCAGTTCCCCCTCTCTGAGGGACCTTCGAATTTATTAGTGATCGCAGAAGATGAATTTATTACACTGCAACATTTTAAGAAATATATGTCTACCTGAATTTTTGTATTGAAATAGTAAATTGCCGCCAAATTGCTAATAGATAACGTCAGAGATGGCTCCGAGTGCAAAGGATTAAGCAGTACTTAACTTTTATAAAATCATCGTTTAAATATTGAATATAGTAACGAATTCGTGAATATTGTCGTCTCAAAGTCGTAAGAAATTTTATACAACTGAATATCACCGGTGACCGGAGGCTCTTGCGTCATTCAATGCTTTAAATACTGCATGTTGCCTGTTATTGCAACGTTAAAACAATTCCTTTTAACACCATCCTTTTCGCTTAATTTCAATTTCATTGGTGTTTACCATGAACATCTTTCCATACGTTGTTCCAAATTCACACAAAATGTATCTCACATACGTCCACCAAATTATTAGCACAACTTCCATAATGCAAACCTGAGAGCTATCCACGTCACTAGACATCGTGTTAACGCGTTTCAAGAATAAAATTCGAAGTCTGGCGAAACAAGAATACACAGCAAAAATGCCAATAGCCGAGCGAAAGCAAGAGAGGGAGGAAAAAGAACGAGGGATAAGAAGAGGAGAAGGAATCCTGCGAGGCAAGTGAACGCGAAAGGGCTCGTGCTTCCGGCCGATCGCCTCGTTAGCATCGTCGTGTTTCCAGTTGGTGAACGATAACCGCTCGTTAACGGCGATTAAACGGCGAGCTAAACATCGTGGTGCCGCGAGACGAAACAATCTCCGAGGCACGTTGAGCCCCGATTAAAATAAACAAGGTGCTACTCGCCGCCTCTCTTACCCTTCGTTGCTTTCGTTTTATTTTCTGCTTGCTCTCATTCTCTCTCTTGCTCTCTTGCTTTTTTCTCCTATCGTTTAAACGCGACAACCGAACCGCCGTGAATTTTTATTTTGACTGCACGACACGAATCGTTTTCCCGCCATGTCGATCACAGGGGCACCGATAAGGCCCACGCGGATGGGACTTAATGTTTTGGTCTCAACCCTCATACGCTCCTGCGAGTAAAATTTCAGCCAATTAAAAATGTAATTTCTTTTTAACCCCTTGGCTGATGATTTTTATTTCGACTGCTTCGCGATAATTTAGAATTACTTTATAAAATCAATATTTCTTTTTGATTTCTGATATATCGTGTGATTGAACGCAATATTAATAGTTTAAATAACGTTTTCTCTGTGTTTCGTGGCCGACTAAAATTTTCAATTGAATAATTTATAATAGTTCCAAGTTTCCTTTTCCATTCATCGCATCACAAGTACCACTCATTATTGTGTGCTAAGAAGTTAATCTGTTATAACTTAATTTAATTGCAGTGAAACGATCCGTTTAGTTTAAATGTGGGATAAGTAACATTACCGTAATATATGAAAAATGGTGATATTACAATGGTTGTAAAAAATTATTTATAGCGTTTAAGAGAACAAGTGTAAGTGAATGTTTTCGCAATATTTTTAAACATGTTAAAACGCAAATCCTTTAATAGCTCGTATTAAAAAGAAAGTGGCGTAACTCACTTTTTAGAAAAAATCGAATTAATAATAATATCAATTATATTATTCTACGGTATCTGTTAATTTTTATAAAATTTGGAATTAATATAATAAAAGTAACAATCATTATTAGAGAAACATTTTCATATTTGACATTAAAGTATAATCAACATGTTTACTTTGAAAGTATTATAAGTAATTTTACCATGATACAGAATAGAATTTTGCAATGATTGTAAAAAGTTATTTATACAAAAATATATAAGTATTTAAGATAACACGTACAAAATGGAAAGGAATTCTCGAAAATGGTACCAATATGTTTAAATATGTAAAAACGGAAATCTTTAAATATATCGATTGGAAATAAACAATTCAAATATAATAGATTACAAATAACATTAATTAAAGTGTAAAGGGAAGTTGCTGAAGCATCATCCGATAATACTTATTCTCTGTAACTATTTTCTAAGAGGCTATGAGGATCAAAGAAAATGAAAGACAGTTAGGTTGCTGAAGGATAAACGAATACTGACGGGAAGAAGTGCGAACTCTTTTACTTTTTAGTGCACTTTTTTAAATTTTGAGTGCAATGATCATTTTGTTTCCAACCTATTGTTTGAGGTAGGTTATGAATCACTGGGGCTATGTTATATTATATCACATCAGAAAAATTTCTCGTAGGTGATGGGAGATTTGAACTAGGAAGTCCAGTGATTGATAGTCCAAGTCTTTGACACCGTTCATATCATATCCAGTGTAGCTCCCATAAACGCTGATGCTTCGACATATTGCTATATTTGAAATTGTGCACTGAGTAAAAACAACTTTTGATGTTTTTTTTCGAAATCTTAAGCTCTGAAGTTGTAAAATATGTGGGCGTATCGTCGCTGCAACATCCGGGATTAAAAGTTTCTGAATGTTTTTAGTTATTAAGCGAAAACATTGTAATTACAAGAACATGTAGACTCTGCAATTACTATCTAAAATTGTGCTGAAATGCAATACTACCCGTAAATGAATTGCTATGTGATAACCTTTTAAAAACGGGCCTTAAGTTTAAAACTTAGTTATAAAAAATTCTAATTCAAATGTAAAGCAATAAGTCTTAATAAATTCTTCCTACATTCAAGAAGTAAATGATTGCCATTTTATCATCGAATATCGATCAAACCCCGGACGTTGATACAAACGCGTAATTAAAAAAACGGATCATACTTGAAACGGAAACAAATTCTTTATACATTCTCTCAAATATTCTTATTTTCACCATCAGCAAATATTTTTTTCGTTCCATTAACCTGTTAACTGCGTTCGACGTATATACACGCAATCCAAAGTTTTACAGCGATAGCCTTTTAACACCAAATTGTCAATTTTTTATCGACTGAAAATGTAAAAATTCCACATTTCGCTTTCCCCTTTTCGTAAAATTTTTAGCAGAAGCATTTGCGTTGCCTTTCATGTATTCATATACATAAATATATATACGTCATTCCCCCACTTTAATTCTGTGCCCTGCAAGGAGTTTTCAAATTTTAATTCCGCAGTTAACTGGTTAAAACCATTCCGACGCCGTCCGCTTGCGACACTTTCCCTTCGTTCTACAAATTCCATTTTACCAATCACAAGAAAAGCGAAGATATAAACTTAGCCTCTTCACCGATGCAAAGGGCAGAGAATTTTCCACGCTCACACAGCAAAGAGGTTCCTAGAGGGTCGTTAGAACGGGAGGCAAAGATAATGACCCTTTAGAAGTATTCTTCAGAGATGGCGGTCTTGGACTTAATACACGCTTCCCAAAGGTATCACGCGACACTCTCTCGAGTCTCTCGCGCTTCTTATAAATGAGAGAAACGTCTCTCGGTGTCTCTTTCTGGCACAGCTGGATCGTTAAAAAGCAAATCCTCCCAGGTACATCGGTACCCGATATACATACACCGTCGGCGAACATGTAAGCTCAAAGGACCGTGCCGGTGAAAGAAAGACGAGCAAGAATAAGAGACTGAGGAGCAGGAAGGTGGAAGAGAAAGCAAGAAAGAAAGAGAGAGAGAGAGAAAGATAAGGAGAGCCGTGAGAGAGTCCGGTCGTTGTATTGCTGGCAGGGTCGGGGGTCTTAATAAGGTGGAAAGAGGTGCTTTCGTGCCGGTGGATGCACGAAGAGGAGACCGATAGAGGGAGCCGAAGAGCGGCAGAGTTCACACCTTGCCTTGAAAAGGCGCCTTCGTGCCTCGTTCCATTCCTCTGTCCGTCTCTCTTTTTCCAATGCGATTCTCTTCTCTTTTTTCTCCCTCCAGCCTATGATCCTTCTTTCCTCGCTACGATCTCCTTCCATCTTTTCTCTCTCTTTCTCCCTAGCTAACACTCCTCTTTCCAAGCTCCGCCGCTTCGTCCATCCTCCTGCACCTCTCCCATCTTCTCCTGCTCGTCCTCTTCTTCGTGTTTGCCCGCCTCGTTAACGCCTCGCGGCCAGAACGGACGTTGCACACGCAGCTATTTACCGGCCGCCTTTGGCCCTCTCTCCCTCTCGAAGGTGAAGGTCTGCTATGAGGAGGAACCGAGAACTGTTTCGAGGGGAAACCGCAATGCCGAGTCGGCAGGTTTTCCTTCGACGAACTTTGAATGTCGAGGGAAATCTCGTGGGTCCTTGCCTCGTTTCGGATGCTATGGGGTCTTTCGTTTAGCAGTGGATTAGAACTTTGCGCGTCAGACACTTGGAATACGTGGTTCTACTGGTAGCGTCGTTGCGTTTCGCTTGGGGTTTGTTACGAAAGGTGGATTTTGGGGCTATGGTAGTTACCCTGTGCAGTAATTTCTGGTAAATTTGCCTTGTATATGTGTATTACAGCCTCGATTCAGAACGTAGTTGAAACAGGAGGCTCTGGGCAAAATGAGTTTAGTAGTTGGAGTCGGACGAGGGAGAAGGTGAAGTGCGAATATTTCGGATTTGCCTTGGGTGAAGTGGATTATCTTTAATTATAATTAGAGTAGTTATAACTGGTGAACTAATATTACGTAGAATTCCAATTTTTCCTGAAAACTTTTCTTTCGGTAGGATATTATGGAAGGTGCCAACAACTTTGAACTTTACCGAAAATAGGGCAAAAGCGTAACTTATTGTTAGAGTTAGAAATGCTTTCATATCTTGTTCCATGTGCAAGATGAATATGTTGCATTAAATTATATTGTTTAGTTTTATAGTTATTAATTTTTAATCTTAATCGTGCCACGCGATTTTATAATGAATTATATTACGATTTAATGTTTAATCACTTACGAGAATCATGGGAATAATTAAAATGTTATTGTTTTTGTTCATAATCTAGATTCATTTGTTTATCCAAATACATAACATGTTATACACGTGGCATTATTAAGTTCAAATGTGACGCAGAGTCATATCGTAGTACAATTGAGTTAAACAAACAAGTACTTATTGTTCTTATTAACTTAATGTACATCAAAGAATATAAGCTACAGGCATTCCGCTCGTATTATAATAAAAATAACCAGTATATGCACTTGCTCTATTTACAAACTAACCCCATTCCACCCTTGGTTGAAGCAGCAGATGCTAGGGGAAATTGCTCTAGCAGTTAAAGTTGTACGAAAGAAGAAATGCAGGTATTTCGAATTAACTAAGTGGTTCATTCTGAGTATTTTATCTTTAGACAATTATATTGAATCATTTACTTTCACCGATTAAAAAATTCACTAAAAATGATAAAACTTATCTTGCAAATATTACATCTTCATCCTTGAAACTTCCAAGTAACCACGACCAAAAGATTGTCGTACCTACACGTCTGACGTTTAAACTGCAATAAACATGAATTTTCTCGCGACTCTACAAAGGACGCAGGTACTCCGCAACCGCAGAAAAGTCTTTGTCTTATTCTACTTAACAGTGACAAACAGAAAAACACTTTGTTTCTCCAACCACATTACATCACACATACTCACGTAACATATTTTATTACAGAACAGCCAACAGCATTGATCTATGGACTAGTAAAATTCGTAAGCTACATCCGATAATTGCTAACAAACAAACTTAATTTAATTCAATCTACTGCAATTGTACGAGTCGCCCTTGATATCTTCACGGAGTGCATCCTCGAGCAACTGCATCGGTACGATCGTCTAGTAAATTCCAGAGCCGAGATTAATGTTTCGTATGGGGCCCCCGGAGGTATATCGCGATGAGATACATCCCATTGGCGCGCGGGAGTCAAATAAATAACACTCTTTAAGGGAAGAGCATAAAAGTACGCCGAAAGAATCTCGATGGGCCCTTACTTCTGTTTACGTCATTTCCGTCAGCTATCCCCGGCCCTTTGGTCCGGCACGGGCTCGTGTTACGGTGCCGGTCTGCTAATGCCACGACTAATTACCTCTGATCGACCACCTCCATGGAATTATGATCCACGCCGATAAGAGAGCGCCGTTCGAGGGGAGAACACCGTCGATGACACTTATCGGATACAAATCGGATATCTGATCGAAAGGTGGTTGGTGAATTCAATTAATATTTTTATTGGCTGAACATGTATTTGATGGAGCATATTTGTGACGGTAACTATAATGATAAACCTTGTCGTATTAGAGACTATAAATGACCATAAACTAATATACTTACAAGAATAATAGGCACAAGAATTTTCACGTAATTTCAGTGTACTATTTTAATACATCACAGATGGATTCTGTGATGTGAGTTGTACAAAGCAGTTGGCATGACACTAACTGAAGTGTAATTCAAAGAAATAAAATTACAAAATAAACTTTAAGAAAGCGAGAGAATAGCACCGTTATTAATTTCTATTAATTTTCTACAAGTCTACAACGCAGCCATTTCAATCGACAAGGAAGATTTTGTTGCAACTTTACATATTTGTATAGTAAGTCGTCCGAATTACAAATATACCCTATTATTAGAGCAGATAGTCAATAGCTTTTAAGATATTTATAATTAAAATTTCATAGTCAAATTTAATCAGAACCGTACTTGAAATTTCACTTCCATTTTCAATCAAAGAAATACAGTTAATATTCAAACTTTTTATTTCTTGATACTTCGATACAACAGGGATACGAACCCTCAATTTTTGGATAAATGTAAAACGTTGCCACTACTTCACGGCGCTTTTTGAGGTGCCATTTAAGTATGGCAATGAACCTTTAATTACAAATATCTTAAAAACGATTGAGTGTCTGCCCTTATAATGGGATATATTCATAACCATGACAATTTACTCTATAGGTATGTAAAGTTTAAACAACATCGGCGATTCGAAGACCTTGCGAGCTCTTTGTGAATCTGGTCTATCATATGTTGAACCTTCTTCCACCATCGTCCCACATAACCTGACACTCGCGAGCATCAAGCGCTCCATAACTCCAACCACGCGTCACCATACAAAAATCTCCGGATAACTTCCTATCGTTCATAAAATCGCGTTTCAACATTTCCCTGAATTCTTTCGACACACGTAACCCGGTGTGCGGGCCGCCTAACTCTCGTCTGTAGCCGGTGGCCAAGGTGGACCAAGGCGAGACGACGTGGAGAGTTTCGCGCAGGGTACAAGAAAACCATTAGCAGCCGCCATCGTCGGGGCAAGAAGTTAAATTAATTACCAAGGTTCCAACGAGGGTATCCGGCCGTGGTGGGATCGAGAGGAAGAAAGACGGTGAGACAGAGAGAGGAGCAAAGAAGGAGGAGAGAACGAGTGGCACTGCATGCCGGCTAACATTCCAGGGGCCGTCCGCGCCCCGATGACTCGCTTCGAATTAGGACGACACGAATAAAGGGGCCCCGGGAGACGGAGGAAAAACCGCCCCACGGGACCTGCCGGCTTCGCATCGTGGAATTCCAGGCCGGACGGGGCCCGTTGTTACCGCTCTTCTACCGCGAAAAATACGGCCGGTTTTTAGAAAGCGCGAGCCGATCGGATCACGGAGGAGGAACTCGGAGAACGCGCGGCCCACCGGGAGGCCACTGATTTTTCCTCGAATGCCAAAGTCAATGTTGCGACACACGGAACGCGATCTTGACGTATATACGCGATGGCGGTTACGATCGAAGGAAATTCCGGCTTTCTCACGCCATGGAGTTTGCGATGGAAATGATTTCCGAGGGTGGTTGAAAGAAAGTATGGGAATTTATTTTGTTGATATGTTGTTTTTTCTTGGTTTTAGGATTATTCTTTGAGAAGGCTATGTGGCTATGTGGTTTGAGTGAATAGTGCGACAAGATGTCTACTGTTCTGCTCGTTCTATATGATCCGAAATGGATATTACATTTTAACAGATAATATGTTTCTATGTTTTCTTAGTTTTTATTCAATGTAATTAACATTTACGTCTATATGTTTGTATATTTTATGTTTCTTCAAATGTACACCTTTATTTGCCGGATCACCATGAGTGAAAGGAATACGAATATGACATATGAATGAGCAGAGTAGAAGGGTTAAGGTGTTCATGTATAGCGATGGCTTTGGGGTTGGAGGGAAGCCTAGTTTTCTACTCGGTTACTATAATTCATTTTTTGTAATAAGATGCAATGGGTAAGTTCGTAGATAGGGAAAGTGCATATGGTTATTTTTATTGTAATGTGAGTGAAGTTTTTCTAGCTTGTATGTATTAGCTGTTTAAGAGCCAACTGGCGAGATAGTGTTTTTTCTGTTCAAGACTGCAAGATGCGAAGTTAATTGATCTTTAGAGTGAATGCAAATTTTTGGCAAACAAAAAAATAGTTCAGTAATGTATTGTTATCAGGATGGTATAGATATAATGTAGACAATATTTTCAACTGACAAAGATAACAACAATATTTACCACTTATAAGCAGCAAAACGTTGAAATCTTACTTTATTGCATTCTTTGATGCGGAAGCAAATGAACGCGATTTCGGTACTTGGCACTTTTCCACAAGGATTTTGCAAAGACCTTTGACACTCAAACGGTTAATGTACTGTAACTTTATATGATGCACAAAATACTTGTTTCTTTAACACTAGTACTATCGAGCAAGTTAAAATGACTGGATCCCAATTTTTCCAAAAATTTTGCAAGTTTATGGAAGAGTTCTAGAGGAAATATTCTACATTTTATATTTATAAAACACAGATTACCGAATCTTTTCCACTTCTTGATTATTCTTTGTCCACCGTATTTATTTAATGCTATTTTGTATGATAGATGTAACGAAGTTTTTTCTAGTATTAAAAATGGATAACTTTAAAACTAAACAATATAATTTAATGCAATGGAGTATTTCAAAGCCATCTTGGTAAAAATTCTGCTCTTTCACTGTTGCACATGAAACAAGGCTTGAATGCATTTTCAATTCTAATTATAAGTTACGTTCTTCGCCACTTTCGGAAGAAAGTGCAGACTAGTTGATATTTTCAACAATATCCCATCAAAATGAAAGTTTTTACAATAAATTAGAATTCTACGTAATGTTAGTCCACGAGTAATAACTGTGCATAGCTTTTGATATCGATGGCGTTAAGAATTTACACAGCAGACTGAAAATACAGAAGTTTAAAATTTAACTTTACAAAAACCAGTCTCCACTTAACCCACTTCAATTTACTATTTTAATTGGCGAAAGAGCAAAGTTTATACGAATATCTATGTTGTGGTAAGTTGGTTAGCACATTATATGCAGATGTTTTGTACCGCCTCATTAAGACTGAATCAGAACATTTGTTGGAAAATTTGCACAAATTTTATTTTTATTAAAATTAGTATCAATTAAAAACTGCTGACTTTCTAAATTTAAAAATACGCTTAACTTTGCAAATCAAAGTGATTGATGCCACCAATCGCCATCTTTGTAAACTACTTTTAGGTACGTGGTCCGCATACAATGTGTTAAAACAAAAGGCAGCGAAATTAAAAACACCTGCTGCACTTGTCTACCTTGCTGTTATTATTTCTGGCTTCAGCCATTTCCTCCTCAATTTATTTTATATTTAAATACTTTTTCTTACATATCCAATCGAAGAAAGCAGAGTAATTATCCTCCGTTCTTTTCATCTTCAATCTCCCACTCATTTTTCGACTCCATTTTAACGAATCCTCCGCCATATTTGATACATACACTTTTCGAAAAAAATGCTGAGAAAACATCTAATAGAATTCATCGGGACGAAATTCAATAAATCACTGAATCAACGTTAGAAACATCCGCTGGCTAATTCGACGTCAATTATCAACACCCACCGTTCTCACCACTCTCGACAATGTACCGAGCCTCCGGCTGCACGCGAGACGCGAAGAAAAGTCAGAAACTTAATATCCCCCTTTATGAGTAATCGACATATCCCCGATGATAAATAGCCGCTCGTTGACGTCGGTGTAGGCGTCATTGAGGAGGGTTGCGCGCGATCGTGTAGAAGGCGAGGCACGAAAGTGGCGGAAAATACGCGCTAAAGGTAGAAGGGGTACAAAAAAGAATCTAATGCCCTTAATCACCGAGCAGGATTGCCGCGATCTTTTGACCGAGCCGACTAACCACACAGTATCGCCCACCCGAAAGCAATCTCCGTTGAGCAAGTGGGCGAGGAATCGGTCTCGTTGGAAAATACGAGGGAGGAAACAAAAGACGTATAGTACCCTTTCGATCGTCGATCGACGCCTCCCTGTACGGAGGACTCGACGAGGAGAAACGATCGGTAAGTTGGTGGGTAAAGAATCGATGGAAAATATGAGATGGAAGAGAGAAAGAGAGACGAAAGATTTAATACCCCAGATTGATGCCCCGATCGTCTCGCTAAATCAACTATCGGCTACGGAGATCCAGGAGAACCAGTCTTCTTGGAACGAAGAAGGAGGAGGAGGAGGTTGGAGGAAAAGGAGTGCGAAAATCGAATGTGCTGAAAAATATGGAAGAAGAGGGAAAAGGAAGGAATCATATGGAAGGAGGTAGGAGAAAACGTACGAGCCAGGGGAAGTGGTCGGTTGCCGCCCTATTAATTAACCGCCCCTCTTGTACTTCTCCTCCCGTTGCTCCCCTCCGTTCCATCAAGGGCGCAGCCATTCACAGCTCTTGCTACACCGATATCTCTCCCCCTCTTTCTCGCTCTTTCTCTTTCTCATTCTTTCTTTCGATCTCTCTCTATCTTTTCCCCTTTTCTTCCAACGTTCCTCGATCCATCGCGGAACACCTCCGGGGTTCCTCGAACGAGCGACTAATTATATCCAACGACCGAACGAGAAAAAGGGCTTTAATTACGAATTACCTACAATTACGCGGCTTAATCGCCGTGTCAACCGTGAACGAGGACGATCGTCGGTGTACTCTCCTTGGCGAAGATCCTTTCGTTATCTCAACCATCTAGTAACACTTCGCACCTACCGTATCGTTTTCGAAGGTACTTGTAATTTCGTTAACGCGCTCGTCGAGGGCAATCATCGGTCAGGCATTTTACGGTATTAACGTCCTGGTTTGCGATACTTTTAACGACTGCGACGTAGTTGATATTTAATTGCTGGAATTGCGAGATGGGTGGAAGAAAAAATTGTATATTGCAACGTGAGAATAATTAAGTCCCTTCGCGTTGAAGCCTTTAATTATGGCGCGGTCCAATTGGAAAGACATTGCTGTGCACGATGCGTTATACTGTGGAACGATAATTGTGGATATTTTATATGAATATTGAAAATAGTTCTTTTTCTTTGTTTCAGTGTGCAAAGTATGGATAAAGTATTAAAGTTCATGTTTCGTTATTATACGTTGATATGTTGCTGAGGTCGTGAAATTTTTCATGTTTGGAGATATAGGCATATTTTTTAACTATGTTCTAATGTTTTTTATTTCTAAAAAATGGAGTGATCTTTCAGTTTCTAATCTATGCTCGTTCTTTTTTCAAATTAATACTAGAAGTACCAAGGCTACGAAGACAATGACTAACTCCTTTCTTATAAAAATTCTCGAAATTATTTAATATTGCGAATTCATTTTATAAAACAGAAATTATTGAACTGAACATTTTCTGATTCTTTTTTTCCAAAATACTTGTCTAATAAATTCAACACCAATAATTCTCGCGTTAATAAAAAGCAATAAATACCCTCAAAAAGTACTTGTACAACTTTGACACTTGCAACAATTCAATTAATGCCATTAGACCCAAGTATCCTTACATTAATTAACACAAACATAAACAAATCTTCTATTAGTTGCAAATACTGTGTGACACGATGTAAAAGACGCCCACTACCGTTTCCAGTCCTCAATGATCATCGCGCTTCCGCTCTCCAAATAATTAAGATTTCAGTGAAAAAAATTGGTAATATTATTCTCTTTCATGCACCACAAAATGATACAATTCATCTATCTTAACTAAAATTGCTCTTGATCGTCAAAAGAATAATAACTCGCAGAAAAAATCAAGAATGAAAACAACGGTGATGATTTAATGCCGTTAGTCCGCGATCCCACGAAACGTAGGCATACGCAGCAGCCGGTCCGCATCGGCGAGGACGATTACACGTCGTGGAAGCCATTGTTGTCTTCCTATGGAAATTAATTGAATGTATTTGAATAAGCGCGTTGTTCGCCGCTTGTTTCTACTTGCCCACCTACGCCGAACACGCGCGAGCCATAATCCGAGGCTGCAATCGAACCTACAGGACGATTCAAGTAACGAATGCTCGCTAAAATCATGTTATTCTTGTTGACTTTATAATTAACAGAGATAAGAGTGAACTTGACAACCGGACGTGTTGAGAAATGTATATTAGATTCATTGAAATCTGCCTTGCCCACATTTCAACACAATTTTCTTTGAGTCCGCCAGGAGTAAAGTAGTAACTTCGAGGGAGTAGGTACTTGACAGTGAGAAGAATCATTTAACCGTGTTGTTTTTCTAAAATACAAATAGGATACTTCAGAGCCTAAATTAGTACACTATATTTGTAAACACAAGTTTCATCTCCCCTGTTCACTCTTGTACAGAACGCCGAGTACTAAACATCTCAAATTCTGTGATATTATAGTTTTTCCTGTGAAGTAAATTCCTACACCCTATACCTAACGAAACGGTCGTATTTAAAATTTGACACTAGAACTACCGACGCTAAATCCATTATATTTCAATAAATTAAATAAATACCTTAGAAACGGGGAATTGAAAGGTGGAGCAGGTAAATAATTCAGTAATTCGTATTTTATAAGATGGACGTACAATATCTATCCACGGCTCTCCTATAAGCTTGGAAAGACTTTCGGAAAAATGAGGAATTTTGACCAGCTTGGTAGTTCTAGTGTTAAACAGCCTAAACATAATAATTCATCACTCAGACTTTCAAACGCATGGAAAAACCAGAAACAAAATGAAAACAATGAGGTATCCAAAATTGAACTATTGGTAATCTATTGTTTTTTTACTATAAAGTTACAAATTCCAGGAGACCTCAATTTTTGAGAACACTTCCTTACTATCTTACATCTCTAAAAAAAGTTTCCCTCCATTTTCTAATATAATTTCTCTCCCACTGAATTAACAAAATGACTGTCTCAAAAATGTACATCAGTCTTTCCCCTCCCTCAAAATAACCGTAAATTCCTTCGAAGAAAATCACTTTCATAAAACCCGATTCTCCTCTCAGTCCCAGTGATCAACGATCGCATAATGCGAATACTTCTGTGCGTACCTGTAGGCCCATGCGTGCACGCATACGTCGGGCCCATAATGCATTGCAACAGATACGACATTGTGTTAGCGTAAGGGCAGCCGGTTCAGCAGGGTAGAACTGCCTTACAATGCACAATAGGCTTGTACCGTGCATTATACAGTTATTTGTTTATTTATTAACTCCGTCTCCGTGTTTTGTGCCACTAACAAGGCCCATCGATTGGGCACGTTTGACTACCACCGGTAGAACCCGAGACGATTCGTATTACTAACTCGTCCGTGCCTGATTATGTTTCGCGACTGATTCAGCCTCTGTTTCGTATACATGCGTTAACAAGTGCCACTAACAAGGCGGATCTCGTTCGCGCGTTTTCTTGTACCGCGTGGTCGTTGTGTCTTATGGTTTCTCCTAAACTTGTTACGGGAAGGTGTACAATTTCTCCGGACCGTTATGTGATTTCTGTTTATGAGAACATATCGAGTAACGACGTGTTTGTTTGCATATTTGGAGAATTAACCCCGTAGCTTACAATGACGTGAGATACACTTGATGCGATGAATGGAATACGAAATTTGTAAGTTCTTCATTGACTATTATATTGAGAATATCAGTCGGCTACGAGACGGTAAAGTTATTTCTATAATATCAGTCTTGCATGTAAATATACCACATGTTAAAAATCGGAGAGATAGGTACTATTATTTCCAGAATTAATTTTGCGCTGTTACGAACAGTGTCAAAATAGATATCGTAAGACAAGGGGTTAAATAGGATTTTATGTTGAAAGGGTAGTAGGGTTTTAGGTATCTTTAATTAGATGGTAATGAATCATTGAAATTGGGATTTTTCTGGAACTAAGTGTTGATGGAATGTTATGCTGCTCAGAGTTGCGATGACGAAAATTTTTTCTCGGTCATTTAATAATTTATTAGTTGTAAGATGATTGATTATTTAGAATTGGAAAGAAAGTTGCGCGCTTTTTATAAGTTTGTACTATTAACGGGTACTCTTGTGTTTTTTTAGTGAGAAAAGTAGATAATGTAGCATTTTTTGTGCAGAAACTATAACGGTATTAATTTGAAATTTTCTATGCGTTTTATTTGTACCTTCTTTGTGTTACACTTTTTTTTTTATCTTGATATATTTGAAAATACTGTTTGTATAGACCGTGAACTCGAACGCTGCGCAAGTAACGATTGACCATCACCGTCAGCTTATCCGAAATAAAAAATTTTAGTGAGGTTTTATGCTATACACATATACAATAGTTATCGTTCGACCTGTAAACAAGGAAAAATAATTATTTTCGAAGAAATGGTAACAGTCTAAAGCCAAATGTTCGATTTTTCCACAAAAAGTTTCCGACTTTTCGGCAATTTAAAAAATAGTATATCATCTAGACTTGCCCGTAGAGCGAACGATAAAAGAACAATTTTTTAACATACAATTAAAATTTCAAGTTTATCGACATAACATATTTTTCTAAATCGTATTAACAAGCTGCGAAAACATATCTCAAAGTATAAGTATTAATTGTTCTTTAAAAGTCTATACTTTGGAAATTTTATGAATTTGTATTTAAAATTTGTTAAAGACATTACTATAAGTTAATCTACAAAATTCAGTAACAAAAAATTGATTTTTTTACCACGAAAATGAGAGTAAGTACTCTCTTTAAGTACAATACCTAAACTACTGAGAGTTGTTAATGGCTACGGTGGAACAACGTTGAACTACAAGAAATTCTATGAAGCCATGACGTTATCTATGTCGCGTTCTATTGATTAACGTTAGAACTACTGATATTTAACTTATTATATTAAAAGATACTAAATAACTACTTGAGAAAAAGAGAAATCAAAAGGTCGAAAATATATCTAAATATTTTGTGCCTAAACGTTATGAATTTTCTAAGAAACGAAGAACAAGTTATTTTGTCTTCTTTGATACTTCCAGTATTAACTGTAACTAGATTAATTAAAGGTACTTTATCTCTCTTGTGAACTACAATTTGCCTTTAATCATCCCTTTCCCGTTGAAAGTAATTTTAAAATTCTCTGGAATCTTGAACAGTCTTACTTATTTTTGTAATATATAAACAATTAGTATTAAAAAATTCTATTGTCAATATACTTTATCAGAACATGGAATGCATAGGCATTTTTTTAGTGTTAAAGAACAATTTGAAATCCAGCTACTCATAAACGGCTCAGTGTCTCCAAAACCATTAACCGAACCGAAATTTCAAAAGCCCGAATATTGAACACCGCTCGTTCAATCAATCACTTCGCCAGCGACGTTGCCATCCGCTCAACTTAAGTATAATATTCTATAATAGACGCATAAAGGTACCTCCGTTAATGTATCAAGACACAAGAACGATGATTACGCAATAAGCACACGGGGAAAGATGGTTTTGATAGGTGCGTGAAACGACGTTATAAATATTGATATCGATCGAACGATCTTCTCTCTCTCTCTCTCTCTCTCTCTCTTCGCCACCGTGCAACGAGTTTGCGAAGTTAACGAAGTCAATTACCTCCAGGCGATAATGGAAAGAAATTAATAACTCGAACGAAGTTCAGCGAAGAGGGGTACCGAAGACGAGGTTTTAAAGAAGAAGAAGACGAAGAAGAGGAGAAAGGGCAAGAGGAAGAAAAAAAAGGATTAAAAGCGCAAGGGCCAAAAGAAGACCAGCCAGTGACGATCCTTTCCCACGTCGGTCATCGTCGACCTCAAACTGGTCATCGGATCCTCGATCGCAACGGGAGGAAGGAAGTGGTCGAGAAGATCATTTTACAGCAAGGACCGTCCCATATTTTGCAAAACTTTCTTCTCCGCGTGTCTTGTCTCATTGACGGCAACGACCTCGTCGTCAAGACGATCCGAGACACGAAGGAATGATCGAGGAATTCGCAATGTCTACGGAGATTTTCGAGGGGTATCCCTGAATTTATTTGCAGTGAAAGATCTCGTGAGATACGGTTTTGGTTCTGGTATACAAATTTTTTGAATTTAGGGGTTATGGTTATTTTGTATGTGGTTCTAGATAAATGGGAAACGCTTTGTATTTATATTAAGGGAAAAAAATTGTTGTAGCTACGGGTTGTAAATCTGAACCTTGGACTTCGGAGTTCTTGCGGTTAACTTCTTTGCTAATAACCTACTAGATAATACTGATCTTTTATTTGTACGGATTCACTATTCTCAATTTGACATATTAGAGTAAAACTCGTTCAATTATTATTTTTCAACTTATTTTTCAGAAATAATTTCACGTTGCTTTACTGTAACTAGATGAAATGTAAAATTAATGTGTAATTCTATAAACATTGTGGCAGATAGAAAACAAAATAAATTAAATATCTAATTATAAAAATATACGTAAAACGACCTGTACATTTATACGTCAACTAGATTCGTCTCCACTGAGACAGAAAAAAGAATCTTCCAATGATTCCCATCGTTTCATCAGATATCAATATTTAATACGGCGAATACTATTTCTGAAATCTATCTTCATCATAAACGACACCCGACATCCGACACCATAGGTGTACGGTATACGCCGCTAAAGGGTTAATTACATGGCGCGTCGTTGATGGGAAGAGAAGCGAGTTACACGACGACCGACACCCCGCAGAAACCGAAAGTGTGAACTCATTTGTTGCAGTACCATTTACTTCCATATCTTCCATAACTTTCACGCAATAACGCGCAACAGTTATCCAATTTCCAACATCCGAAACTTCTCATCATCGTCGGTGTCGACTGACAGAAAGATAGAGAGCGAGAGAGAGAGAGAGAGAGTTCCGAAAGAGAAATTCATTCGTGTTACCAAAGGATAGGGCCCCGTAGGGGCCTTATGTGTATATAAGTACTCGGGATGATCGGCCATTTTTACGATTCCGAGGGCCGGCATAATCGCGATGAAGTCGTCCTGGCGTCACGTACTCTCTCTCTCGAGGGTTCGACGTTAGCCGAGAAATCGACGAGGATTTCAGCGCGTGGAAGCCGGCAGGTCCGCCATAGGGACGAGCAGCGCCATGACGTTCTTTTGACCCGCTTGACCCCATGCACACTTCTCACGATGCATTATGGCGGCCGCCTCGAGGCCCTCGGCCCTTCCTTCATCCTTTCCCCGTTGAAACTCGGTGGACCAACCAGATTACGTCCCTCTCTTTTTCTCTCTCTCTTTCTCCCTTGCTCTCTTTCTGCATCTCCATCTCTTTCCTTTGGTTCTTCCTCTCGCCTTTAGTCTCTTTGTCTCTCTTGTTCTCACCGCATTATCCCACATATAATCGAACATGCTGCCTGAGGAAGGAGAGAAAGAGGAAAAGAGAGACTATGGCTTTCGCTTCGTGCTCCTTTGGTATATACCTATACGCATCCTGGTCTGCGGTTTCTACTTTAAGCACCGTGCACAGCGAGATTGGCGTGCACCGAAACCTTTCGAACCGTGGTGTAAAGAGAGGAACGCAGTACGACAGGAAATCGCGTGGGTATCCGGTTGCTGAGATTACGCGGGAAAGGAGTCGAATTTTTAACGAAACCCAAGATTCATCTTATGCTCTATCCTCGTAATTTCGCGGGTCTCTTGCAATGCCTGTTGGTTGGTTGATTGTTTCCACCATTTCGAATTCACTTCGATTGGAATTTTTTTTGCGGTATTTTATTTTGTGATATAAGATTAATAATAACTTAGGTTGCTGAGATTACACGGGAAAGGTGTCGAATTTTCAGCTAAATCTAGATTCATCTTCTGTTGCATCCTCGTAATTTCGCGGGCCTCCTATAATTCCTCTTGGCTGGTGATTGTTTCCATCATTTGGAATTGACTTCGATTGGAATCTTTTGTACGGTGTTTTACTTTGTAATGTAAGATTAATAGTAAAATTATGTGTACTTAGAGGATGAGATATTTAAATTGTACCTACGTGAAATGCCTATTTCAGTAATATTATAAAAGTAAAATGAATTTAGCTATAAGAAATTAATAAGAGGTGAAAAGCTAAGTTATAAATTGAAATTAAATATGTACATGAATTTCCTTGATGTACAAGAAAACCTTAAATGTTGACCTTACAATTAATCAATTTAGTAATTCTGCTCATGGATTCAACATGCCAATAACTCCTTCGACATAGGAATAGAAATTTCTTGACCTTTTTAGAATACTTATGAGCACAAATAATTGCATGTTATTCAGCAACACGTCTGTTGTTTCATTACATGGTTCTACTGCTTCCTGATAATGCATCGTTAATATCCTTTATTTGCAGTGTACAAGTGTCTTATTGCTCTCAGTAACAACTTTAAAAAATTGGCGAAAAATCGACTACATTATCCAATTCTTCTTTGATTATATTTCGACGAGTCTACGATTTCATAGAGATTTAAATTCACTAAAATCAGTGCGTATATGCATCTTTTAACATTAGTGACAATGATTAATTCAGTAATTTATATTTTATAAGATGGATGAATAAATTCTACCCTATGGCTCTCCTATAAATTTAAAAAATTTAAAAAAAAATGAGGAACATGTCATTTTGATCACTTTGACAGTTCTCGTGTTAAAAAATTAAAAAGAACTTTCTAGAAAAAGCGGAATGAGGTTGAAAAAATCTTAGCAAAAACAATAATATCCGAAACGAAAAATTATATATTCCTTTGCGGAGAAAAATCTAGCAATACTGATCGAAAAATCGTGATCGATGCTTACTTAGCTCTCCGAAGTAGGAAAAGAAAACAATGGCAGACGAAAGGAAGAAGGGCGTGCATTGGACTCCATTCTGACGTTATTTTGACCGAACATCTCAGACCCACCCTTCGGTTCGTATAATTGATTTTAAACGCGGAGTAAAAGCGTTTCCATCGTGAAATTCCAAGGAAGACCGTTGCAATTAAGAGCCGACGAGTACGACAGACAAAGAAGCGATGCTGAAAGAATTATATACTTAATGACTCGGTCCATTGTCCCCGGAAAGTTCCGGTGGAATGTTACTTTTCAGAATCTATCGATCCTCTTTCAAGTCCCTGTCAAAACATCGATGAAAAATGTGGCCGACTTGGAGATCCGAGAAACATCGCTCGTTAAGAAGTAACACATTGTCTTCCCACGGTACCATTAAGAGACGAATTTACTTTTAAATTCATAAGAAATATTTCCCGTTTCATGAATAAAGAAACAGGAAAGAGTCTCGTACCATGAGACTCTCGAATGTCTTTTGAAAGATGAGAAAGAAGACAGGAATCATGTAAGTATTGCCTTCTCCATCGCTATTAACCTGTTTATCGATTAGTTGAAGACACTTTGGTACAGTTTGGAAGATGAATCGATGAGAATTTCGATTATAAAGTAATGCAATAAGAGTTTCTTAATTTTTTAAAGAGATTAAAAAACAACCACTCTTATAGAGGGTAAATGATAAATAGATCTCGCATTAAACTTTTGTGTTTGTCTTTTACAGATTGTATCTTTTCAGATACAAGTAGGCTTATTTCAATCCCTATTTTGTATAAAACTCGGAAATGTTGGTAAACGTTGCTTCACTCACGCTATTAAAATCTCCAATTTTTATCAAATCAATGAGCCAGCGTTTAGTAACAAACAGCTTAAGTTCCAATAATCGATGTAAATACAAGTATTGTCAAAGGGCCTACCCGGATAAGAATGGAAAAAGTGCGCCTAAGAAAATTAACCTTGAGGCATACTATTCGATAGGGCTCTTAAAGAAAACTCTTGCTCTAAAGTATGAATTCGCTACTCATACCGTAGCAGCAGTAGCAGGGTGAAACATATTTTACCTACAGTTTTTGCTCGATTCCTCCTCTTTAGCTTCATAGAAATTTTGAAAAAAATCACACACATTATACCCAACGGTGTGCATACTTCTAAATTTTTCGGATTTTTTGGTTGGTAAATCAATTTTTAATAAATTAACGAAGTTTAAAAACATTAATTTTTCATCGAAAATATTAAATGATCCCTTTTATATTTTTATAGTTTTTGTATCGTACCGTAAATATTAATGAGTCATCTTTTCAGATTGTTAGCCACTGGTAGTCCTAATTATTAATAGTTATTGGAAACCAAGCCGAGCGAGAATTCATCTGTCAATGAGATATTGGTTTACTCCACTTGTAATTGATTAATGCCAGTCAGTGACAAATCAGAAAGACAGACAGGACAGGAAGAGAGAGGTAGGACAGGCGCAAAACAACCAGGACTGGCAGAAGTCAGTCAAAACAGCATTCGGTAAATAAATAAATTGTAGTCTTAGAGACACACACCTGTATTTTATGAACATTATATTATATGTGCATGTATTGTGTAATATAAATGATGAATAAAGAATATGTTAAATCAGAAACGATGTTAACTTTTATTAATCGCTACCCTTTCCCAGTCATAAAATTCCAATATTCCATACAAACGCACAACAACCGTATAATAGTTATAAGTTCTCTGATATGATCAACACCTACTTGAGCTTCACATTCAGGTAAGTAATACCAGTACAACGGCAAGCCAAGACGATGAAAGATTCGTCTGAGATGTTATTGGTTTACTCCTCTTACGAACTGAACAAATTTCTGTCAAAGATTTACAAGTGGACAAGTGCTACAAATCCGTGATAATTCAGAGAGAGCAAAAATTCCGCCTGAGATATTATTGTATATATCACTTGCAAAGTTTGCAAGTCTTTCAGAAAAGTTTTACACGTCAGTAAGAAGTACGAGTCGCTGATAAGTCAAACGGAGCTGAAAGTCGGTCTGAGAAATTTAGATTTATACTACTGAATTCACTTTTAACATTTTTCGGGGAAATTTCACAAGTGAGCAAGTAGTACAAGTCGAAGATAAATTAGACAAGCTAAAGGTCGGTCTGAGAAATTTCATTTTATACTACTGAATTCAATTTCAACTTTTTTGGGGAAAATACCACAAGTGAGCAAGTAGTAAAATCGACGATAAGTCAGACGCAAAACTTGGTTTGAGATATCCTAGTTTATACTACTTGCAGAGTTTATCAATTATTGGGGAAAATTTCAAAGTAAGCAAGTAGTACAGGTCGACGATAAGTCAGACGAAGCTAAAAGTCGGTCTGAGAAATTTCTTTTTATACTACTGAATTCAACTTCAACATTTTTCGACAATAATTGCAAAGTTAGCAAGTAGTACGAGTCAGTGATGAGTCAGAAGGAGTTAAAAATTGGTCTGAGATATTATTTTGATTTATACTACTTGCGGGATTGGAAAATTTTTCGACATAATTGCACGAGTGTGTAAGTAGTACGAGTCGGTGATAAGTGAGGCAGACCAAAGGACCGTCTGAGATATTTTGATTTATACTATCACGAGATTGAAAATTCTTCAGAAATATTTTGCAAGTTGACAAGTAGTACAAGTCAGCGACAAACCAGACAGAGCGACAATTCATCTGAGATTATTTCAACTTCAAATTTGGGAAGTACGAGGACAGGATTTATTAAATAAATAACTCATAGTATTAAAAACACATAATTTTATTTTATGATGTGTAATACAAATTATGAATAAAAAATTTGTTAAATCTAAAACATAAAATATGTTTCACCGTTACGCTTGCACTTCTCCTACTCGTCCTACGCATGTCCTGCCTATCCTGCCTGTCCTCCTGTACATCTAGTCCTGCTCCTGTACACCTTGTTCTGCTCTTGTACTGCTTGTCTTCCGTTTACGGTGTCTATCCTGCCTGTCTTGCTCTTGTACTGCTTGTCCTCTGACTAAACTGCTTGTCCCGTTCGTCACGCGGCTGCGCTGCCGGTTCTGCCTGTCCTGTACCTCTTCTGCCTGTCCTGTTCTCGTACTACCTGTCTGCCTCTACAGTAGTGTGCTCTCCACTGTACTATACATATACTGCCTGTCCGGTATTATTAAATGTTACTCCTGTTGTGAGCTGAAGCTCATTTCGGGCAACATTTGGCAATTTGACAAGTGATACGAGTCAGTGATAAGGCAGTTTAGACAGGACAGGCTGGCGAGAGGCAGGATAGACAGAGCTGGCAGGAGACAGACAGAAGAGCGTCAGAAGAGCGGCAGAAGACTCACGAAACAGGCTGAAGAGAGGCAGTACTGATGGGAGACAGACAGGGCAGACAGGAGAGAAGTAGACCAAGCAGGGGATTGGCAGAATAGACAAGATAGAGACAGGGCAGACACAGGGCAACCAGGACAAGCACAGGAATCTTAGAAAAGATTTGTACTCTTAGAAAGACACAATTGTACTTGATGAATATTGTATCACATGCATCTATGTTGTGTAAAAAAATTATAAATAAAGAATTTTTTAAATCGAAGATAATGTAAAATGTTTTGCACCGCTATCTTTGTTCCATTCCGAAAATTCCGCATTGCCTTCAAATGCCAAACGAGCGTATCATAATTATATCTGATATGGTGAGTCGCACAGTCAGGTAGTGTTGACGGCAAACGAGAACAATAAAAAATTCATCTGAGATGTTATTGATTTACTCAAATTTTGAGTTGAAAGTCATTTCAGGCAACAAGTCTAGAGTCCATTCCTAATCTTCCAGTGAATATTAATAATTAGAATAATTAGAACTTCGTTGTCTTTTAACTATGTTCCACCGCTGCTAAAAATTTGAAAAAAATTATGTATTAATATCTAAGATACGATCCAAATACTGTAAAAATATGAAAGTGGCCATTCCAAATTTTCAATATAAAATTAATGTTTTTAAACTTTATTAATTCTTTCGAAAATGATTTTCCAATCTAAGAATTCAGAAGTATGCAAACCACTGGGTATAACATCCGTCATTTTTTTCTGAATTTTATACAAAACTGTAGAATACGTTTCACCATGTAACTACCCCTACGGTAGTGGTTGCATATTCATACTTTGCAGGAAGGGTTGTTTCTTAAAATAAAATAAATTTGCGCTGGGATACTTTTTCCCTCCTCATCCGACTAGACCTTTACTTCCTCTACATTACTCAAATCGTCCTGCTTCAAAAATGTTACCAAAATCAATAATCCAACATTTAGCAAAAACCTTCAGCCTTAACTGTCACTGAAAGCAATAAGTATCGTCAAACGTTACCTCATCAATATGATTAAAATCCTCATATCCCTAACTTTTATCGACATCAAGGAGCCAACATTCCGTAAATATTTTTTGTACGACCGCCACGTACAACTGACACGACGATCAACGTGCTAAAACGGTTTTTCATGAAAGAAACGCAAAAGACAAAGAAGAGAGAGGCAAAAAGTCTCATATATTTAAGAGGTGGGGGTTGGAAGGTAAGACCGAAGAAAGAGAAAGAGGCAGTGATTTGTCGCTGTAAACGTATGAACGATTGCATCGGGGTTAACGGAGGTAACCCCGAGGTCCGGGCGCAGGAAACAAATGCCCGTGGATTTACGAGGTTATGCCTCCGAAGATAACGGCGCAGAATGGAGCGGAGGTAGCTGTTTCGAGAGGGACTTTAAGACCAGCGCTAATCCCGCGCTCACATTAGTAAAACGAACCACGGACAGCCGGCAATAAGTAACGTTGAACGTTACCGCGGCCACTACATTTTCAGGATCTCCTTTGATATTTATCGGTAAGCGACATTTCTAACTTTCCTGACCGGTTCGAAGAATCGATCGGCGTAGGGATGCTTACGAATTCTCAGATACAACTGTATCGTAGGAATTGCGACAACTTCGGTAACTTGATCTCGATAACATTTACCGTGGACATGATTTCAAGAGTATTCTTGTAAATTTATTGCATGTTTTGTGGAAAATTAATGCCAGTCTTAATATCGGAATTAATATTAGTCGTAATACGTGAGTTAGTGTCATGTTAGATTACGAGAATCTTTGGATTCTTCGTATTCTCCATTTTTCGGATCTAAGAATCATTCGTACTTAGCCTATCGAGTAATTTCACAAATGTCCTAATACAGCTCTGGAAATATGTTCCAAAACTATTTTCTTGTCAAAAGTATCTGCTCTCCAGGCAGATTAATCTTTGATTTCGTTCATGAAGAAAGTTGTTAGAAGCACTCCAAATAATGAACACTAGATCTACCGACAATTAATCTAATGTGTTTAAAAATTCCAAATAAGTTTTTAAAAACTTTTATCCAACTTTATTATGAATGTTTTTATTAATTTTGTGTATATATATATATATATATGTAGGAATGCAGATTGAATGAGTGAGTGAGAACGTGATTAAATGACAGAGAGAAGGAGAGAGAATGAGGTAAAAAACAAAAGACAGGACAGGAGTACACGAAGCAGATTTCAAGAAGAAACGTGGACGGGTAAAGATACCACAACTGCTACTGCCCATTTTTATTATTCCTTTAAGTGTTTATACTCATACTTACATGTTTTTAGTTTTCTGCACTTTTGTATTAATAAATCTGTAATTGAGAGTAAGTGAGATTGTGGGCACCATCTCAAAAAGTATCCCTACGTATATAGGAAGTACCTTAGAAGAAACGAAAAAAGTAACAAATTTTTGTAATCGTTGAAGATTGAAAAAGGAGTAGTATTGAAAATGCGAAGAATATTTACAATAAACAAGTGATTTTGACTACCTTGATAGATCTAATATTAATAGTTGTAAACTAAAATAATTTCATTAAGCGTTTCTTCGACTTTGTTAAAAATCGAAAACAATCGCTTTGAAAGTTCTCCGACCGAAAGTTAGTATTGAAAGGATTACGCCACGATAGTGAAACCCTTATCGCAGGGCTTCAAAGCGCGAGAACCATCGCGGCTGTATTACCGATGCGTTACGCCATCGCTGATAAATCGTCGGTCGATTGTTCGGTAGACAGTGTATAACCATTCGCTAGCCGAAGCAAGAGAATAAATAGTCGAAGTGCGCAATCATTTGTATTAAAGGTGCGCCATAAATTTTCGCGGGGACCGCAAGACGTCAGTTTGAATTAACCGCTGCCGACGCGATGTACGCTTATTTTTTCCGTACGTTATTTTTG
Organism: Cerceris rybyensis; assembly: GCA_910591515.1. Classification (NCBI taxonomy): domain Eukaryota; kingdom Metazoa; phylum Arthropoda; class Insecta; order Hymenoptera; family Crabronidae; genus Cerceris; species Cerceris rybyensis. The sequence goes on from OU342795.1 coordinate 16,472,577, forward strand.
CACTTTTGCACGAGTGAATTATCGCTTGGAAATATCGGCGTTAGAACGTCGTAATTAATAGTACGACTCGAAGCCCAGAAAACCGAGCTGAAATAGGCGAAAGGTTAACAAAGTTCAAACCGGATTCGAGATTATGTCTTACTCGTTGCAACCAAGCGATATTATAATCATCGCCGTCCGATCATTCGGTTGGAATAACTAATCTCAGTTGCGGATACGCGTCTGAAAGTCAAAATAAGCCGACGTACGTGTAAATTACGATGCCACTAGTCTTTGGAAAGATTGTGACTTTAACGGAGAATTGCAGAGTGCAGAGACATTTAATACTTTAAGGTACTTGACAACCTTTGCTGCTGTTGTATTCAGCTACTGAGTGAGATATTGCAGTAACATCGTTATGATATTGTAGAAGCTTAATGAATATTATGAATTCAGCACTGTTGTTACAATTTATTCATAACGTTCACGTAAAAATTGACAGTGAAAATATTAACACGTTGAACGTGTATTTCCCTAGTTTCATCATTTTTACTAAAGCGAAACTTTTTCTACCATATTCACATCCTCATGAAACAGAAATTTTAAAGATATAGATAGATATATATTTGGCAGACCTTTATCTTTTTAATGTCGATTCGAGAGTTCCTAAATGTTACAATCTAAAAGTTACAAGAAATTTTACTGCATTGAATAGCGCCGGTCACATGTGACCCCCATGGCGGCCAGTGTTCAACGGTGTAACGTTAACCCTGATAATACATAAATCTTCAAAAAATCTTCAACTAACATTACAATAAATTTTGGCGACCCCGATAAATGTGAGTCTCTTGTCCAACAACTCCACTTACATTAATTGTAACCAAATGACCAATTGAAGGAGACTTATCTGACAGCCCTCATTCATCAGCATCCATATTTTCCGTGCTCCACAACTTTCCTATTTCAATTATGACATCAACACCTTCCAAACATCGGTTCCCTATCTTGAATAGCATAAATAGTAGGACCAATACTTCCAATGATCTCTAACATCCTCTACCTGTCCGATACAATCGGATTCATACAATACAACGAAACGAGGTGTGAATTCAACGAATCCAAGTGCATTTAACGGTCATCGTTGTAAAGCGTTAAATTGACACTACGACATCGATCGCGCAGGCGAACTTAACCTTGACTTTGCTTCATTATCGCAAGAAATCCCCAACGACGTTTCTCGAGGCTTCGACGAAGACGATAACGTCGATCGGGAGGTAGTGCGCGATTAAACTCGACGGAGTCAGAAGCATATCACATGGCGCCACGTGCGCCTATCGAGTTACCTGGTTGGTCATTGCCCGTCATCAGACACCCGTTACAAGTCACTGCAAGTTGCTGCTGCAGAAATTCCGGCTGATCCGTTTTGCATTAGCTCATTGCGATCGTCTAGATCGTACCTGTTCAACGCACGGTCCGCCACGTTAAATTGTACGACCAGCCTGACAATTTTATATTTTTATCGAAACTTTTCTCTCTCGTAGTATGTTTGAAAAGATATTAAATAAATGAAAATGTTCATGCATCATTATTATAATGCTAAACCTTAGGCGTTAACAAAGTGACCTCTGCAATCATTTGGGTTGGTCAGGGTTAGTATAGATGAATATAGTGCACGTATAAATCGCCAACCAAATGAAGTCACTTGATATGAGGTAGAAGGTAAGGGGAGACTGTCCTCGCACCGTCTATTTTCGTCATATCGGCCTTTGAAACCTGAGCTGGGCGAATGACAACCGAAAACTAAACACTTATTTCGTCGTGAAGTGCTTTTTCGTCCAGTCACGTGTTAGAATCGAAAATACGTGAAGACAGGGGATGTCTCTATCTTTTGGGCGAATTAGAGCGAACCGCTTATCAAATGACTTCTTTCTCTGGGCAAATGATAGTTAGGACAGTCGCATCCATGAGATAGGGAAGTTGTAAACATAGTTCGACCGTGAAATGCGAGTATTGTTTTTTCTTTTGGTATTTTCCGAACTGTATTTATGCACCTATTTCATATAAGACCTATTGGTATAGATAGATTTCGAAATCGCCGAAACTGTGATATGGTACGAATGTGGGCAAATGCGGCTCTCCGTTGAGTCAAGTGCAACTGCCGTGAAAATTGTAATTTAAGTTTTTACGAGAACCATTTGCAGTGGGCGGGCGCGCAAACTGTATTTGTCCTCACATTTAAGGGGGTAGTAGCGACAGTGGAAATTCATGTCTTTGTTATACTTTTTATAAAAAAATCCATTTTTATTATTTTCTTTTTAATAATTATATTTTTATATGTGTTCTTATCTATGGCTTGTGGAAATATGTAATTATATTAAATAAAAAATGATGAATTTGTGTATTTACGTGTGGCTCTTTATAAAATATAAGAAATCGGGTTGCGGCCCTTTGGCCCCATGTGTGGTCCCAACTTGATGTATTAACACATTGTTGGCCGGCAATTTCACGTAGAAGTTACATAACTCATGTCACCGGCTATTTTTCCCGTAATGGAGTACGAAATTGAAAGAATCTAAATAACCTTTGGTATACTTTACTGACACACAATGAATTGAAGAAACTTTGAAATTTCAATTGCATTGCGAAATGGAATTAAAACTTATTTTACATATCTATTGACGATTTATCTCGTGACCGGTCAACAATGTGTTAAATAGTAATGTAGGGAAAATGTCACGTCACGTGCTAAAGTATTTATGCGAGTGCTTCTTCTTTTCCCATTTTCACCTTGAAGAGCTGCGCTTATTTCGTGGAGAACTAACGGTTTTAATTTACAGTATTAATTTACAGTACAGAGCTAAATGGGTAATATTCGCAATCCATATCAGCGGATTCCACCTCAAATTCCGCGTCACCTTGAGAAAACTTTTCCTATGCCTTGTCCATGATATGCTTAACTATGCCACCAAAAGTACAAATCTTGGGAGAAATGACCATAGCTGACCATGCAAAAAGAAATTTCAGACGGAGCACAAATCTACTATTTCTCCTAATTAAGCTACTTAAACATTGGTTATGACTAAAGATACTGACCGATAAACTCCAATTTGACAGTTCATTCTACCCCAGTCACTTAATCGTATCACAGCTTTTCCCCACTAAATCCAAACAAACGTTCCCAAGTTACCAACGATGCAATCACAAAAGGTGCTTTACAACGTGAGACAAATTCGAGCGATACGTTTGACAAAAAGGCCCTGAAAGATCGCCGTCGGACGAAAAGAGAGAGAGAGACGGGAAGTCCAAAGAAAGAACAAGAAGCGCAACCATTAGGTTTATTTGCCGTAATTGGGGGAGCTTTAACGCGCCAAACCAAACACCGGTTATGGCTGCCATAAACCTACCCACAATCACTTAAAGCCGGCGCGCAGTACGCGCTTTTTCTCCCTATTTATTCCGCGCGACCGGCGCTCCTAGTGCTGCGATCCACAAGGAACAGGATGACGAAGAGGAGAATCAAGAGCACCTGGAAGAGCCAACAGGAACTTCCTGCCTGAGGCTGTTCTCTAAGTCTTCTTGCTTCTTCATCTGCCTCGTTTAAGGCTCGAGTTTCTTATTCCGTGGATTCAGCATGGTTGCTGATCTATTGTCACTCTTATTCGGTGAAAATTTTAGTCCAGAAGGAACCGAGAGAATTTTCTCGTACACAATATTTAATAGGCAGGTTTTGATAAGGATTTATATTATTTATGGATGAATTGGCAGATACAACTTAATTTCACCTTCTAGGATACTGATTGTGAGATAGATTTATAATTGAGCTCGATCCTAAATAATTAATTAGCTCGTTGGAAGTGCAGTGATAAAATTAAGAAGACAACCTATATATTTGAGGGCTGATATTAATATTTAATTGAAATTAATATTTAAATTAACTTCCAATTTAGATACGATAGGGAAGGACTTGACAGATGAAACTTATACTTAAACTTGATACATATGACATTTAACTTCATACTCCTCTGACAGTGCAATCGATTTCTAATTATACTGCCTTAACTCTCAACGGCCAAGAGTTTTTCTTGCAATATTCACTCATAAGACGACGGAAAATTAGGTGAAATTCTAAAACCTTCATAACGATGGTAACTTATGATGTAATCTAGTCTATTTAAATATAAATTCTACATATTTAGTTTATTTATTTTTTCACATATGAAATTAATTTCTGTAATATTCTTTCTGCATGATTTGTTATCTGAAAATTTGATTGTGTATTTATTTTTAAAATAAAAAGAAACTAGCACTTATAGCATTAGAGATACTCGAAAGTTGAAAATCACCAATGTGTAATATTTACATATTGTAACCATCTAAATACCATAACTACAATGAATACCAATGTGACAGATCTGTTGTGAAAATGCCACAATATTTAGGCCTTCAAACGTTATATTACGGTAAGCATTTTCTGTCAGTGCACGGTCACCAAGCCAATGATGTAGCAATATTTGATAAAGAAAACTACAACGATGAAAAATAAATTAAATTAAAACTAAATTCTTTTCATGTCCCCATATTGGGCCCTTTCATTTTCTATGGCATAAATGGTATATCCCCGTAGCGGGTTCTTTTGACCATTAAGGGTTGAAATCACAGCGCAAGAAACTTAAATTGCCGATCCCAATATTAATATTCCACTCGAATTAACATAAAGGCAATTTATCCACATCTTTTTCTCTTCCCAAGAAAACCAACAAAATCACAGAAATCCTTAAGTTTGAAAAACCGCAATAAAGTTACATCCATTCACTCGAGCATCTCCAAAAACGAGAGCGCATTGGTTCGTTGTTAATCAAACTACGCGAGACTCTAAAGTTTTAAGAACCCTGCATTATTCCATGTACTTAAATTTGTCAGTGAGTCCTGCTAATTGGCCGGAGTACCGTCATTTTACGATCGCGACGAAGAAGTAGCGTGTTCTCGTCCGACATGAGATTCATGCTCGCAAAACACGGCGTTAACGAGCACCCCGGCAACTCAGCGACGGATCCTTTCCCGCGAGAGCATCGACACCAGAACACGCGTTCCGCGATTTGTTGATTCACACGGTTTTTAAAGCTCCTATGCGTTTTTCAGATATAGCTGCTTCTATTATTTCTGCCAGGACCTACTGTTTTAGATGGATTCCGAACCACGGTGCTAAGATATGTTAACACTTTACTGACCGCTATTTTTTTTTAACATTCAGCCACTTCTAACCGGTCGTTTTGTCGGAAATACTTCCCTGATATCGATATCTCTTCGACAATTACAAATTTTCGTCACTGAGCCCTTGGCAAAGTAAACAGCCATGATAAATAACAATTCTATTAATTGCTGACTAATAAGTTAAAAGTCCGAAATCATTAAGTCTGAAAAACCTACTAATAGGATCCCGGTCGATACAGTGCTAACACTGGAAGTATCAAGTATAAAAAATTCTCCGAATAGAAAAGCAGATATTCTTCGTTGACATTAGAAAACAAATATTGCCAAATCGATCAGCGTTTCCATCACTTAAATATTCTTTTCTCAAAGTCTTATTTTAGACTAGATCTATGGTACTAAATGTGGTCAAAATGACTTGTTCTGAATTTTTCATAAATATTTCTGAAGTTTTCAACTCTGTTTTTTTCTTCAATTTGCTACATCTATCATACGTCCTGTAGTCTATTAACATTAAAACTACCAAGACGGTCAAAATGACTGATTCCCAATTTTTTCTAAAAGGTCCCCAAATTGATAGGAAAACCATGAAACGAATATTGCAGTTCTGACTTATGATAACCAAGTTACTTAATAAATCCTGTTTTTTACTTCGCAATTCCCTTAACTTCCAAGACACTTATTAATTGTATTTAAATGTAAGATATATATCGCCGATAGTTTTAGTGTTAAATCGATTAAGTCCTTCGCCTCATTCATTTATTTTCTTCTATCGTATTTGTTTCAGATTTTGGAATATATTCGATTAATCGTTAGTAAATATAATGTTGTAATAATTAGTAGAAATTGAATAGTGAAATATAATAGATTTAACGACGGTAATACTAGTATTACATGACGGTTTAATAACAGTTTCCTAGAGATGATAAAGGGCCCTAGCTGGGACTCACTTGATTAAAATTCTGAGGTTCTTTTTTTGCATTTTCTTTGGAAAAGGAAAGAAACTGAAATTTTCAGTGTAGGGTTCTTTGATATCAATTTAAAAATTTTAAAAATGTTTATAGAGATGGGGGAAATAGTAGAAGTGTGATTTATCTTGTTGGAATTTATAAGTTGTTTTTGGCAAACTATTCTTTGCACCGTAATTTCAAAGCTAACCATGTCGACAACGTCCTATTGTTGCTAATATTGTATTGACTTCATTTAAACCTTGAAACTTGCCAATGATTTTGTATTTTCCCCTGAACTTTCTATAGTATCTATAATTCTTACTACTATCTATTAAAAATTAAGAATTAGTAGTTAAGAAATTCAAAAAATTAATTTCACTTAGCTGACGTAAAATTAAGCAAATTATTCAATCTACGAAGACTGATAAAAAGAACAACCCACTAACAGCGATAGTTCCAAATTCCTAAACGAAAGATCCCACCACAAATCAATCGCAATTTTGTTCTAAAAAATCTACCATACAAAATTATACACAATTGATCTTCATTTTCCAAAATTCATTCGAAACGTTAGGTTCCGAAACAACACAACTATTTATATAATTGCCAAATAATAATCCGTCAAGTACGATCACCAAAACTACACTTTTCCAATTTTCCTTCAAAATATCAGCCTCATATTTTGCAATTTCCAACAGCTACTATCTATTCCGTCGAAGAAAAGAAATTTCAAAGCCGAGAAATCTTAATACAACATTTGGTCAACGAGATCGTCGCGAACGATAGATTCGGCGCCGGTTCAACGTTCACTCTCATCGATAATAAAATTTCGGTCGGTTTTGCAAAACGCAAGCAAACAGGCGAAGAATGAAGGAAAAGAGGTCCTCGCAATCGCGCCGTCATTTCTTCAGGGATCATTTTTACGAGCGGAAACCCGGCGCCGAGTGTCGGCCTTTGTGCGGAGCGTTTCGGCGCGTCTCGGAAACGTGGGACTTACAAATTGGAATACAACGGGCCCGGAGTTAGGAGAATCGTTTCACGCTTCGCGGGGGCGCCAAGTGGAAGGCAAACACCGATAAAAACTGCATGAATAAAGCACTAATGGATGCTCTATGGACGGGGAATAAACATCGGAGAGTACTCTGAACGACTATAGACCTGCGCAGGTGGCGACAGAACGTTAACGTCACGATTTTCTTCTACTCGATCTTCCTAATGGCTCGATTTGTCGCGAAGCTATTCAAAGAAGAAGGATATTCGTCGTAGAAACTATACGTCATGGAATTTATCGAAGATCTATTTCTTTATTGCTTAAATTGCAGGGTGAATTTCAATTCTAGGCAGAATATTCTCTTTTGATGTTTCCAGCGGGATAATTTGACGCGGAGCGATTCAAGTAGAAATAGAAATTTGTGTCAGAAATTCTGTGTCATTCTGTGTATCAAGGACCTATTTCTTAATCGTTGAAATAACGATCTAGTCAAGATTTCCTTCTTGATCTTACTAACGCAATTTGTCACAAAAAGAACTTAAAAACGTACAGAAAGTCACCATACAAGTTCTACCTCACTGAACCTCTAAGAAATCTAATTTCCAATCGTTAAAAGTGTCATAAGAAATTGCAACCTAATCAGAAATAAATTGGCAACTACAAATTGTCAATCAGTCCAAGTTTCTTACAACCCAACACATTGAAATTAAGAATCTAACAAAAATACAATTGATCACTTCAGCTTCTAAGGCTCTCGTAAAATAGCATACCTCATTTAACCCACTTCAAACTCCACTTAAATTATTTTTATCATTTCTTCATTGATCTGCATTACAAGCAAATTGTCAGCGGGTATGAAAACACTGATAAGAAATTTCAGCAACTTCGTTCAAACCTCAGGATTTCCATTGATAAAAACCGTTTGTCGATCGTTGATCCGTAAATCAATCTTTACATCGTTACGGATCAACGGTACGAAAGAAAACAAGGAACCATGGCACGATAGAGAGATACTAACTAGTTAACGTGCATTCCTAGTAGTTTTCTTGTGAAATCTTACGACGCATTTGAGCACCGATCGAATCTTGCACGCACAAGGCTGGTTATATTCAGGCACGATCGAGGCTCTTATCGGGCCGGATAGCATTTCGCATGAATCACCTGCCGACGTTTAACGACGTGCAGTAGCTAATTTGTCATACGGCGCGGTGTACGGTGACACGCGTTGAAGTAATAACACGCGTTGCTGCAGGTAAACCGCGCATCAGCCTGCACTTTAAACGAGACGCGTAATCAATCTTTTCGGAATCAACGTCGGGAGGATCATAGCGGGTGCTTACGGGTTGTTTTGAAGGAGAAATTCAAATGATAGAATTTGAAGCGGTCGTATGAAACGTTTCACGTTAAGGTGAAAATAGATAAGGCGATAGATGTTGAGATCAAAGCAGATAAATGATTGGCGATTTACCTGGTGTTTGCGATACTTGAAATCTTGTTTTGAGAGAAATGATCAATCTGACTCGAATCAATGATAGGAGGATCATGAAAAGTGCTAATGGGTTGTTCATAAATTAGGGGAATTTGAAGCATATCTCCTTAAAGTTTCAGTGCAATTTGAAAATAGGTAAGATAGTAGATATTGAAATCAAAGTGATCAGTCGATCGGTAATTCGCATGATGTGCGTTCTCGATAAAAATTCAGTTGGGAAAGAATTACCAATCTGATAAAAATTAATGTTGCAGAAATCATGAAAAGTGCCTATGGGTTGTTCATAAATTAGTAGAATTTGAAGTAGGTATCATAAAAGTTTCACTATAATGTGAAGAGTGGTAAGCTAGTAGATATCGAAATCAAAGTGATGATTAGTTGATTGGTAATTCCCACTATGTGTCTTCTCGATGAAAGTTCGATTCGGAAGGAATGACCAATCGAATTAGAATTAAGATTGCAAAAATTATGGAGGGTGCTTATAGAATGTTCATAGATAAATAAAATTTGAAGCGGATTTTCAAAAAGTTTCTGTATTACTTGAAAATAAATAAGACAGTAGATATTGAAATCAAAGTGATTAGTCGATTGGTAATTCCCATGGTGTGCATTCTCAATGAAAGTTCGATTCAGAAGGAATGACCAATCCAATCAGAATCAATTTTGCAAAAATCATGAGGGGTTGCTTACGTGATGTCCATAAATAAGAAGAATTTCAAGCGGATGTTCTAAAAATTTCTGTACAACTTGGAAATAGATAAGATAGTAGCAATTAAAATCAAAGGGATCAGTCGATCCGTAATGCATATGGTGTGCGTATTCCATGAAAATTCGATTCAGAAGGAGTGATAAATCCAGTCAGAATTAACATTAAAAAGATCACGAGAAATTCTTATGGGTTGTTCATAAATGAGTAGAATTTGAAGAAAATCTCCCGATAGCTTCACATTATCGTGGAAATAGACAAGTCAGTCGATATCATGATAAAAGGCGTTAAACGATTGACGATTTACTTAGTATTCGTTCTCCATAAAAGCACGATTTACGAGGAAAGATCAATCTTGACATCAACGTTCAGAGAATCATGAAAGTGTGCTCACTAATTGTTCACAAGGGAGGAGAATTCGTAGAGGATATTCTGAAAATTCCCCGCCAACGTTCAAATAGACAATGTAGGAGATATCGAGATCAAAGTCGTAAAACGGTCGACGATCCGCTTGTTATTCGCTATCCACGAAAGCTCGATTCCTAAGGATAGATACACAACACCAGGGTAACTTCTCGAACGTCTTTGGATGATCCTACAGTCGCATATATCACGGCACAAAATAATCAAATTTTGTGGCGCCGAACGTTCGATTTCTATTTCCGTGGTATATATACAAACGATACGCGTTCTTCTCAGTATATTATTCGTCAATGAATCATCGTACTATTATCGGAAACAGACGTAAAGGTCGGTGACTGCACTTTTTCTAGAATTCTACGATTCTACGCCTACACGAAGCTTCGACTTACACGAAGAAGATACTCGTTTCCAAAATCTCCCAAGAGACAACGAAGACTTTGGAAAAAGAATTTTTAACTTCGCTCCAACACGGGAGAATCGATCGTCAGTGACGATTTCTTTCGGTGAAGCACCGTGTCGCCCCTAGGATGATTCACCGCACGGTTTCTTCAAGGACAATCTTTATCGCGGCTTGACACACAGCACCGTATTTTATCACCGTCGACCTTACGAAGTCGATATCCCGAAAAACACCCTCGCGAGCGAAATGACGAATCGTCAAGTTCGTCTCGGAAATTCGTGGGTTATCGTCGGACGCGGGTTTACGTCGCGTCATGGTGTCGATCGTAAAGAGAGTATACTACGGTTGTTAAACGTTTCTCGTGTAGATCTCCAGGAAGATCTACAAACCGCGATGTAACTTGAGAACGTTCGTGAGAACGCGATTATCCGCCAAGCTTAAAACGTTTCTCCATTCGAAACCATTCACCTCGTTCCTCTCGAGAAACGATAATGAATTAACGGTTCATACGACATAACGTAAAACGTACGATTAATTTGTAATCTTTTGTTCACCTGGGTCATAAGACGATCCGCACCGGTACCCTCCTCGTCCTTGAAGATGATGTCGGCATTGTAATTAGGCACCAAATCCCGGAATCTGGAGTCATGCCTGGATACGCGACCCTCGCTAAGTCCACTCGCCGGCAACGTGTTCTCGCTGACGTTTGGAACATGTTGTTTGAACACCAAAGGCGTGAGTTTCCTTAATATCGGCCGACGTCCACCACCTCGGCCAGGTCCACAAGCCAGGACGAGGCCACCGTTATCCAGCACCGGTAGCCACAATCCGAGGAGGAGCAGGATAACCCGAAGAAGCGAGGGTGTCGCACCTCGCCTTCCAAGGACGCAGTGATGGCTCGCCTGAAGGCCGCGACGACGATGATGATGGTGCACCATAATCACGCGGCTCTGCCTCGAGGACGACCCTGGTTGATCACTTGTCCGTGATCCCCGTGTACGCGATCGTCGTTGCAGCCGTCGTCGTCCAACACGTCGACGGTACCAGGGATAACTCCTCCTCCTCCTCCTCACCGCCACCACCACCGCCACCGGCGATCCTTCTTCTCCACGGCTGACAGAACGACGACGAGAACGACGAGGGCGAACCGAAAAACGACGCGGTGCCGCTGACGGTCCTTCTTCTCCTCCTCTTGCCACTGACCTCACTCACGCTTAACCATAACCAGGGCATCACACACTCCCCCCCCTGCACACGCACTCTTACCACCTGTGTGTGACCGTCGTAGCTGCCTCGGATATCACCACGCGCGATACAATCCGAGCGATTTTAATCGCAGACAAAAACTTTATCCGTTAATGTAATCACGATCCGGTTCGGCACCGTGTACCGGCGCGTAATTTTCACTGGGAGGAGAGCACCTCCCGAAGGGTGTCTCCTTCCTTCGAATCCTTCAAAATCTCTCTATCTCTTTATCTCTCCGTTCTTTATAGCACGCGGTACCTATGCTCGAATCAACGAAACCGTCGAATTTCACGTTACCGTTCACCAGCTAGGTTTGCCTGACGAGGGACCATTTAACACGCTAGCTTTTTCTACCGAAGGTAACCATCACCGATCGTCATCTAACCGCGAAATTTCCTCGATTTCTCACTGCCCCTCTCATCGAAATCTAAAACGGAGCGATTCACGGCGTTCTCCAACGACGTATCGCGTACACCTTGTCGTTGAAATCGCCGAACTATGTATATCTCCTTCTCTTTCTATCTATTCCTTTCCTTCTCCTCTCCCCAATCTATAACTCTCGATGAATACTCCGAGAGGTGTACCCGATCGACCTGACTCACTTGACTGAACTCGATATTGCGAGCGCGGTCCGGAAGCTCTCTAGCGCACGTTTTCCGGACGAGCCGGTGGTGGGAAATGCGGGATGGGTTTCGGTGGGTACCCTGTGCGTTGTTCCTTTGGCCTGGCCGGGTCCAGGGTGCCCCTCTTCCTGCCCCCACCCCGTGGCCAACGGCCGGCCGGGCCGCTAACGCTCCTTGCAGCTACCTCCTGGCCCCCATGAGGCTCTCACGGCCTCCGAAGGTGGTGGTGGATGATCCTGTCCCCCACCACTCGGGCCCACCTCGTACGCGCCGTGACGTCACAGGGCCCGTCGAGAGACCATTGGTCGGGGCGGGGCGTGCCTCGGACGAACGAAGACAGGTGCACCAGGTGGAATAAAGAGAGTCACAGAGAGGGCGCAGGGCGAGGAGGAAAATCTCTTGGCTTTCTCCTCGTTCGATTCGGTTCGATCGGCCTCGTTCTCTCCTACTCTCCTTTCCGATCTTTCCGTTTCTTCGATGGGGTTTCTCTTCACAGCCGTTTTTCCTTCTCTTAGGCCGAAAGATCCTCGCTATCTTCGATTGATTCTTCTTCCTCCTCTTCTTTTTCTCCCTATCGCGTTGTCGCTACAACGTTTCACCTTGTCGCGCCTCTTGCAATCGGTAGGGACCCCTTTCCGTTCCTTCGATCTTTACCTCGCGGTGTGCCGCGAGAACGTTAGGAGATTCCCAATGACTGTCTACTCTTGGGAACACTCTTTGGTATAACTATTGCGAGGGAAGGTGACCTTGGAAACTAAGAAGATTCTCGATGTTCTTTATTCTTCCTTTTTTCCCTCTTTCCTTTTACTCTTGATTCTTTGTCTCTTTGCAACGACTTTACAAAGTCTTCTAATTTCGCGAATATTAAATTGTTTCTTTGACAATTATACAACTAAAGATGTTCCCCTTGATTTTTAATACTCACTATCGTTTCCTGGATGACTTTTGAAATCTGATATTTTTCCCATAAAACCCGAAGGTTTTATCTGAACACTCGAAGCAGCACCAATTGGAATGGAACACGCGATATACATCGAGATTTCAAAGGTGCGCAATTACTCGATCGATTGCAGCACACGACAAAAGTTTTATCAAACAAGTGGCGCTACGCTTATCGTGTCGGATCGGCCTTGTTATCGAGTAACACGTCAAATCGAGAGGTTAAATCGCGACTATCGATAGGTAGAAGAAAAAGAATTCGAGTTTTGGAAAGACAGCGGACGAAGAAACGTCACGAACTATGGTTACACGGCAACTGATACGAAAGTCCAAGTCTACCGAAGTACAGAGGGGAAAGAAACGGAGCGGAGTATGCCGAAGTGTTCGGTTTACTGATAATAAACATCTTTTCTAAACGCAATGCCTGCGTTTGCCCCCTCTCTTCCGGCCGGTACGGAGTCTATCACTGCCACGTCCGAATTTACACGAATAGAGCGAAAAGGTCCGCAAACTCCCAGGAAAAGACGTTGTTACATCATCCCTGTTGTTCTACGGCGAAGTACGACCCTCGGTAAATAGCGATATTTTAATCTCATTAACGAGAGATTTACGGTATCCGTCGATTTGTCGGATTTCGAATCTTAGAAAGAACAAGATAAATAAATTGGAGATCTTTTCTTTAATCTGTCTACTTGTTTTTACCTTCGGTGATGCTTTTAAAGATTTTATTTTATTCTATTAATTTTAACCTATTGAATTAAGATCCTCCCATGGTTTGATACAGTGTAAAATCTATACCTATTTTGTACGCCATTTGACTAGATATTTTATTTATACCATTGTTATGCCACTTCACTATTTTACCATTGTTATTATCTTTATAGTAACTTCTTTTATTTCATCCTATTTTACTTTATTATATTTCAATCTACTCGACTTCATCCAAATCTATACCAATTTTATGTATTTTGTCTTATTTTCCTATTTACCTACATATTATTTATATTGTTGAGTTTTTTATTCGACTTATGATCTTACCCTTTGTACCTATTTAATTTGGTGGTTAAAATAAGAAATGGCGTGGATCTTATGTTATTTTAATCTCCTACTTATTTATTTATTTATATTAGTTATGTGCGCCAATCAGCACAATCGACGAACTTTTCACAAAAAATTGACGTTATCAAACTGCAGTCACCCCGGGATGTTGCTTAGATGGCAGTATCATTAATTTATCTACCCCCAATTTCTTTAAAGTCTTCAAAAAAAAAAACTCCAAAAGATATTGTTCCCTTGGAGAAGATTTATTGCAAATTAAAGACAATTTAGATTTTTTCTTTTTTGAAATTTTTGTTATTAATGTGGGGATTTTATAAATCCCGCGCGTTTTGACGGAGCCGCCATGAGACAATCGACGGACGAAAAGACGATCGACGACGAAACGTGGACTGCACGAGGACGAACGAACAGATCGACAGTAGACGAGATCGAGGATAGACGTATTTGACGATAAACGAGTTATAGAGTAGACGAAGTAGACGATAGACGATTAGACGAACTGTAGACGATAGACGAATTATAGACGGTAGACGAATAGACGACAGATAGAGTAGACGATAGACGAGTTTGACGAATAATAGACGATAGACGAACAGTAGACTAGAGACGCATAGACGATAGACGGATTTTATATTGTAGTTTATATTATTTGTTATATTATTGTGTGTGTGTGTGTATATGTATATATTAGAGTGTGCGTTCCCCATATTTCACTATAAATTAAGTTTCCACTTGTGTAAGTTATTTTATTAAATATATTGTTATCAATATCCTACAAACTTTGGGGGCCCCTCCGGGATACAAGTGCCGAAACGAAGTGAAATCGGGAACGTGAGGAATTTAGAGACTTTTGAGATTTTTTGACGAACAATATTATCAAGGTGAAGTGTGGTAGAAGAAAAGTGATCGAGAGAGCTGCGTGAGTCGAACGCGTGGTGCAACATTGTATGCGCGACTCGCATCCGCACGTTTCTGAGAGTGAGAAACGGTACAGTCGAGGCAAAGAAGATTTGCGATATAGATTTTGATTTTAATATAACAGTTCGAGTCGACTAACAGATAAGATGGAAAGCTTGGGAGAAATCGAGTCCATCGAACGCAAAATTAAGACGGCATCAGCAGCTTCGGTAGCTGCTTTGCACAAATTCGTTTTCGAACACGAAGGTGATAGAGGAAATCGTAAAAGACTACGAGGATTTAGAGGGTTCGAATTTAGAGATGGATCGGAAGATCATGTAAAGAAATTAGAAGACGCGAGAAGATTGACGGTCGGTGATTTAACATCGTGTTGTAACATACTTGGACTGGATTATACGGGAAGTAAAGAAGAAATAATAAAACGTGTGTGCAACGGACTAATGAATCTGGGTTCGTTAGGAAAAATTGACGATGAAGAAACCGAGGACGAGGATGAAGAAGAAGTTGTAGTTGAGCATGTAAAAGAGCGAGACTTTGTAGCGGAGACAGTCCGAGCAAGCGTCGATGCGACGAAAAACGTACCACGTGGAGAACGAGACGATGCAAGATTTTCGATGGGGTATAAAGACGTTGAGGATATTTTACGCACTTTTGACGGAGGAGATTCGTATCCGGTGGAACGATGGATCACGGATTTTGAAGAGGCTGCCGCATTTTTTAGATGGACCGAGTTACAGCAAATAGTATTTGCGAAAAGGTCGCTAAGAGGTCTCGCGAAATTGGTGGTGCAAAGTGAAGGCATCATTAAATCGTGGAAGACAATAAAGACAGTGTTGTTGGACGAATTCGCGACGAGAGTGAACAGTGCGGAATTACACGAGATGCTAGCCAAACGCAAATTGAGGAAGGACGAAACAATTCAGGAATATTATCTAAACATGAAGGAGCTAGCGGTGCGTGGAGCGATCGAAGCTGAATCGTTAATACGGTATGTAATCAATGGTATACCGGATGATTCTGCAAATAAAAATGTGCTATACGGTGTGGCAAATTTAAAAGACTTTAAAGAGCGATTGAAGATATACGCGGAAATACGGAGAAATCAAGAGAAGCCGAAGAGCAGTCATGAGAGACCTAGAGACTATCGAGGAAAAGATGTGTGGACGAAGAAGACGGAGAATTCGAAGATTTTGCCGCGCGAAATAGAAGATAACCGAAGAATCGAAAAGTATTGTTTTAACTGTGGTGATAAAGGACACCGATCTTTTGACTGCGAGAATAGAGCATTGGGTAAGAAATGTTTTAAGTGCAAAAAATTTGGACACATTGCTGCAAATTGCGAGAACGGTGAAAATCGTGAAAAGCCGTCGCCGTCAGTGACGCGACTCGAAGTTAACACTATTGTGACCACGGAGAGAAACACTATGTGTAAAAGTATTAGATGTAATAATTTAGAGGTAGATGCGTTAATTGATACTGGTAGTGAAGTAAGTGTTATGCGTGAATGTGTGTACAGGAAAACTGGAATGTGTGAGTTGTATGCGTGTGATGTTATATTGACGAGTATTGGTAAGTGTGAGACTAGAGCGTTAGGGTATTTTGAAACAATTATTTCGATCGATTGCGACGAATTTCCCTGTACGATGTACGTAGTAGCGAACGATTCGATGTCTATAGATGTAATTATTGGACGAAATATTTTAAGTTTAGCTGAAATTAAGATAGATGTAAGTGGTATTACGGTCCGGAAGGTAACACCGTATGATGTTTCGAGAAATAGTTCTGTAGATGTTGACGAACGCGATACAGAAAGAGACTGTGACGAAGTTGAAGGGTTGATTTCGAACTGTGAAATTAAAAAAACTGAGTGTTTTGAAGTGAAAAAAACAGATTTCGATAGACAGAAACATTTTTCGGTAGTTAAACGTGAAATAATTACAAATTGTCAGCCGTTTCAGAGAGCCATAGATATGAAGAATTCTACTGCGAGAGAAATTAGACGAAGAGAGAAGACGATGAATATTGATGAACAGAATAGACGACCCGCTACGTATATGCAGCATGAAGGCGCAATTGGAATAATAAGAGGAGCACAACAAAATGACGATTCAATTAAGACGATTATAAAATTATTAGAAGAGGAGCCTTATGATGATTATAATTTAAGAGGTGGTATTTTATATAAATTTGTTTCAGGCCGCAATTTATTAGTTGTTCCTAAATCGATGGAGACAGAAGTGATACGGCAAGCGCATGAGAAGGGTCATTTCGCCGTAGAGGAGACAAAAAAATTATTGGAACAGGATTATTACATTTCGGAATTGAAGCAAAAGGTAAAAGATTTTAATGATAACTGCGCGACCTGCATTTTAGGAAATATGATAGCTGAAAAGCGAAAGCACAACACCAAGACGACCACCGCCATAGACGTGAGAGGAAAATCAGAAAAAGAAAAAAATGTTTTTGGGAATACAAACCATACAGTGAGCGACCGAGATCAAAATTTCATCGAAGACAAAAATCAAGAAGATTGCGAAGGAAAAGATGTAAAACCGGAGATGATAACGACTGGATTATTGTCACGAGCTCAATTCAGTGGTACGAAGACGAAAGATTTAGATTCCAGATTGAGAGGAAGAAGTACTGATCGAAAGACTGCGAAGATTCGCGAAGAAAATAAGATTTATAATTTTCGACGACGAAAGTTTAATGCTTATAGAATTGTTAGAGATAAGGGACGAGACATGTATAGTTTGCGTAAGAGAAGTGTGCAGGAGGGGCCAATGATGACCTCTACCTATGAGAATAGTGTGAGGTCGTGGTGTCAGGATGATGTGTCATCCGAGGCGGATGACTTGCAGGATGGCCGAGTGTGGGGATTTTATAAATCCCGCGCGTTTTGACGGAGCCGCCATGAGACAATCGACGGACGAAAAGACGATCGACGACGAAACGTGGACTGCACGAGGACGAACGAACAGATCGACAGTAGACGAGATCGAGGATAGACGTATTTGACGATAAACGAGTTATAGAGTAGACGAAGTAGACGATAGACGATTAGACGAACTGTAGACGATAGACGAATTATAGACGGTAGACGAATAGACGACAGATAGAGTAGACGATAGACGAGTTTGACGAATAATAGACGATAGACGAACAGTAGACTAGAGACGCATAGACGATAGACGGATTTTATATTGTAGTTTATATTATTTGTTATATTATTGTGTGTGTGTGTATATGTATATATTAGAGTGTGCGTTCCCCATATTTCACTATAAATTAAGTTTCCACTTGTGTAAGTTATTTTATTAAATATATTGTTATCAATATCCTACATTAATACATATTCGGGTTTTCTAGCGTGAATTTACACCCCTTCCTAATGTTAAATTTTATAATTCTAATATACGCGGAAACAGTTTTTGAATAAATGCAATAAGTGATCTATCACATATCAAAAAACAAGAAATCAAAATGAAAATCAGTGTAATTATGCAACCACAAAACATAATAATTTTCTAAATATTTTTTCCCGCCTTCATTTATAATATTTTAATAAAAAATTCTGTATAACGACGAATTAAGTATACTCCATCCCTTTAAATCTTCACCGATTCGAGGCTGACGCGTATAAAACGATAATCGCCAGGATAGCATCAATGTTAAAATTATCAAAAAAAAGGCAGCTCGTATTAGTTGGAAAACGTTGGTGTAGCATTCAATTTTACGAGTAGCCGAATAACCGAAGGCCAAGCCGGCTGGAAAATCGGAGATTAGTCGCGCTGACCTGCGGAGATAAAAACGACGTTCGCCAAACAAACCCCGCTGACAGTTGGAACACTACGCTTCGGTTGAACGCGCGCAGACCGTCAGTTTGGTAATGCCTTTCTTGATACCAAGTGCCGGCGTGATTTCGTGTGAATAGTGAAGGAAACTGCATTGTACTCTTCTTTTTTGCGAATTTTTTACCTTACCGGTCGTTGCTTTCAGACGCTTTAGATGTTACTTGAAACTACGCTATTTTGATATCACAGTGTTACGTATTCTTCGTCTACCCGTTATATTGACTGCTAATACTAACAGACATGTCATTGTCATTAGTACGCTAAGTGATAGAGTTATCCGTAAGCTTGTTTACAGGTCGAACGTGTTATTATTTTTTGGAGAACACAATGGTGACGTTTATAAGTATTGTGTCGGATTATTATGCCGCGCACTAGTTACTAGAAGAGTAACAATAGATTTCTAAACGTTTTTGATATTCGAGAGATCTTCAGAGGCTTGAAGATTCTACAAGTTTCACAATATTGATAGTGAGAGCGGTATGCTGTTCCATGTATTGTTGGCAGTGGAGAGGAAGGCTTTCAAAGAGGTTTCGCTACCTCGCGATAATAATATGAATAGTTCCAATCATTTAGAAAGGTAAAGGAAAATTGAGTACGTTGGACGATTACAAAACTTAAATATGTACGTGTAACTATTTGAAGAGCAATCGAAATTCGTGTGTTTCTGTGTACGGAAATTGGTTTAGTGTAATAAAAGCAAATGTGGAGAACTTCTATCTTCTTAGTTGCCAATAGTACATTCAATTGTCGTCATCAATCATAGGTAATGAAATTCTGCATTACATATGCATTCAATGAGTTTTTCTTTATTAATCCCTTACTTTATAATGTCATTTCACATTTACATAATGCAGAAAATAAAACAAAAACATACGGTATTCTAAAACCTGTTAAAAGATTGGAACTATTAAATTATTTAACACTATTTTTAACACGGTTTTGCACGTACTTAATTTAACCAAAGGTGCCTTTTGACACCTGTTGAGGTGTCTTTGCACTTGAATGAAAATATATCGGAAATAACTGTTAAAACTAATTTTTATTTAATACTGTTTACTTTCTCAGAAAGTTAATTAAACACAGCAACAGTATTAACACTACATCTACTTAAGTAGGGAAAATAACTTGCCATGAATGTTTTGAAGATGTTCTTGAAACTTTTAACGCCGTTCCTTTTTCAATTTTCTACGCCTACCTTGAAGACTGTAAGCGATTGAATCAATCAAGTTTTCTACTTTCATCATTTGTCTCATTGGGAAAAATTCATTTGACAATTTTAAATGTAGGTATTGAATTAATTGTCGGAAGATCTAGTGTAAAGAAAAAAATAGCATTATGAATTAAATATAACAAGGTGGCTTTTGACATCTTTGATAGAAACAGCGCAAAGTAAAATTAATTTGATTGCAGAGTGTATAATGTAATACCAACAAATTACACAATTTTAACTTAGAGATATTTAAATCACTGTTTTAGCATTTAGAAAGTTATATAAAATTGCAAGTTTATGGCGGAATAATTATAACAGGTAGAGTCGACGAAACTTATTCCAAAGCATACGATGCAACACAAACAAATCAATATTTAGTTACATTACTCACACTAGTAGCAAAAAACGTAAAGCAAGGGGTGTAACGTTCTCTCCTCCAAATGTTCACAACTCTGAAAATTCTGCAAATTTGAATGATACTCAAAAGAAATTGAAATTTTCGTTCTCGGAAATACTCCAAAGCGTTTGACGATCGGTAAGGTGTGAATTTCGCGAATATTCTGTGAGATTCTTTCGGCGTGATGCCGCAGAAAAACAATAGTTGCTTTACCACCCGTGTGAATAGTAATGCAGTAAAGGGGTAGAGTTACGGCCGAATGAACGCGTAAAGGTCGACCGTTAACGAAGCCGATGCCAGAATCGCTGAAACGCACCGGCAATAAAAGGTAACGAGTATTCGCGGGCTGTAAGCATCCGTGGAACGCTACTCCGGAACATTTCATAATCCTGTTACGAGGCACTTTGACTTTTGTGACGGCCACGGACAAATCGAATTCCGCGTTCGATGCGCAACTTTTGATCGTTTAGCTATCGTTTTTAACCACTTTCTGCGTGCATTTTGCGCGAATCTTCTCTCAACTCAGACTCATCTTTGAAATTTACAATATGTAGAAAATTTTGAAATTGAATTAATTTGGAAAGTGTTGGAATCATGATGGGCTTAGAATAATAAAACTTTGGGGAGTTAAGGGAACGTGAAAATTTCATTTAGCTAAATTTCTCTTGGATTAATTCCTTTTGAACAAATTTAAATCATAGTTTGACATTTCGAAATTTATATAAAATTGTGACTTTATGACGAAGTACTACCCCGAAGCATTTCATAATCCTGTTAAGAGAGACTTTGACTTTTGTGACGGCTACGATCAAATCGAATTCCGCGTTCAATGCACAAATTTTTATGGTCTAGCTATCGTTTTCAACCACTTTCTGCATGCATTTTGTGCGATTCTTCTCTTAACTCAGACCCATCTTTGAAATTAGCAAGATGCAAAAAATTTGGAAACGTTAAGAAAATTTTGAAATCAGATTAATGTAGAAAGTGTTGGTATTATAATGATTCTAAAATAATACAACTTTGGGTGTTATGGGGATCTGTTTTAACAGTAGCCATATCATAGACCTTCAAATAACTGGTTCATTTAAATGAAAATATGTAATTTTTTATATTATTAATTAAAGACTGTGTTCTGTGGCATGTTCTACATTCAACTGACAAAAATTAGTAAGGTGGAGTGGGGTAAATTAGCAAATGGGGCAAGTGCGCATACTGGTTATTTTTATTACAATATGAGGGAAATTTCTCTAGCTTGTCTTTATTATTCTACTACAAGTAAATGTGAAGCAGAGAGTACTTGTTTGTTTAAAAATGGATGACTGTAAAAGTAATCAATATAATTTAGTGCAATAACCATCTTATGGTAAGCTTGTTATTAATTCTAGTTTTACTCCGTTGCACATGAAGCAAGGTTTGAAAGTAATTTTAATTCTAAGTTACGCTCTTTCCCTATTTTCGGGGAAAAATGCAGAGTAGTCGACATTTTATACGATATCCTATCAAAATGGAATGTTAAAAAAATTAGAATCCTACGTAATATTAATTCACCAGTAATAAAATATTTTAATATATATCTACCAGTAATAAATAATGTAAATATTTGATACCAACAGCGTTAACTACTTACATACTAGACTGAGCGTACATAAATTTAAAATCCAACTTTACAAAAACCAGTCTGCAACCTACCCCATTTCACCTTATAGACAAAGTACCGGTACAGTTACTGTTAATGAAAGTAAAAGAAACTGTATTTCTCTCTATTACTTATGTTTTTCTAGAAACTCAGTTGCAAATGCGAGAAATTCATCCGGACCAAACCGGACGAAATTTAAATTCTCATGTGACCCTAAAAGAAGGAATCAAACCCGACAGAAGTGATTCTAAGATCAAAAGCGCCTCGAACCTGACGAAGTGTAATCTCAACTTATCAACTGTCCCTATGGCGTGCCACGGCGATTATATTTCGCCCCCTGGCAGTATCTTGAGATCCACTTAATCGCGCTGTTAAACGAAATGATTGGAATACCTGGCATTTTATAATCGAGTCCCCGTAGTCCTTTTTCTTTCCTCGATCTTACTCCGCTCACTAAGTAGCACAGAGTAGCAAGGAATTCGCGTCGATTCGAGAACTGGTAACTTAATGGGTGATCGCAAACGATCAGATCTCCTTTTACGAGAAATATTGATTACACATCGGTAATCGTTATCAGCAACCTCTTGTTCGGCAAGGAACGAACGACAAAGAAAAATCCGTTAAACATTATTTACGTTCGTTCCTAAAGAGCCGTAACACTAGATTCCCGGTGCGAGTCAATTTGACTCATTTACGATTTTATTGCTATATATTTGGAAAAACCAAAATAATTTTTTTAAAAACATGTATTGGTTTTTAATAAAATTAGGAAATATATACAAATACCAATTTCTTCCCCTCCGCCTCTATCAGTTACAAAAATCCGTATGTGCTATATCTATTTTGCCGGATGTGAGTCAGATTGATTAATTAAATTTATTTTTATCGTTGGTCGTTTAACACACATGTAATTTATTTCTTGTGCGAAGAAATGTTTTGTAAACAATCTGATGCGAGAGTTTTCATGTTCAAGCTTGTCAATTTACTAGCAGTAAATACTAATAATGTAGCTGAAAATACATTCATGCCTCTATCTAATGTACAGAACATTGGAAAACGGTCGAATTTTCAAGTTCAAGTATCATGCAAAAGAAATATAAGTAAGGCCATCAGTGCTAAATGTAATAAAAAAATTTGTGGAAAATGTATTTTAAGAACGGAATATACCTATTAGGAGTACCGAAAAATAATTTTTTTTTGCTGGCGAAAAACATTTATTTATTAAAGAAATCTTAAATACTAATCAACAAAATAATTTCCATAATTTTCTAACACTTTTTGCCAGCGTAAAGATAGTTGTCCGATTCCCTTTTTAAAAAAGTCCGTCGATTTTTGTTGAAAAACGTTTCCAATTACGTTTTCACTTCTCCAATTTTGATTAAGTACTTCTCGGTACCCCTAATACATGTAAAAACTGTTACTTTATTTTTTTTTAAATTTTCGATTTTGATGTTTGAGTCAAATTGACTCATTTCGCGTAAAATAGGTACATATGTACCCAACATCCGGCAAACTAGTGTTAATAACTTCGGATACAATTCATAGGTGTAAATCGAATTGTATATTCCGTTTCATTCTTCGCCATTCATCCGATAAGCTTTTACCCAAAATTACTTGACTCTTTTAGCAAAAAAAGCTCTTCGCGCACAAAACCAATCCCGTTTTCTCGAAACTGTCGACAGGATCGACGATACTTGTCATGCAACCGTCAAGAGAGCCAAAAAGTCGTGCTGTTTGTTCATCACCGAAAATTCCATACGGCATCATTGCATTCATCATAGGCTCCCTCTCTCCCCATTCTCTCCTCCGGGTGTCCCTTTTTCAAAGTAACACGATCCAGGAGGAACCTACGTCGGCTCAAGGAGGTAACGCCGGTCGGACAGAGGTCCGAGTGGCCCTTTCGCGTAATGGACGGCTCAAATATTTATCATCGGCCGCGTAATTTAAGGTGCGTTTAGCAAACGGAAGACGACGCGAGGGAAAACAAACAAGTCAGGGGCGGCGTAGGATCGGCAGTGAGGTGGAGAACGCGGCAAAGGGGAAGGAAGAGGGCAGGAAAGGCCCCGGAGGATGAGTAGATGGTGGAGGAGGCGGCGGAGGATGAAGACAAGGGGGAGGAGTGGTAAGGATAAGAGGGAGAAAAGAGGGAACGTCGAGTCGGGAGAGGGATAGAGTAGAAACAGTAGAGGCGAGAGAAAGAGAAAGAGATCGAGCGAGAGAAAGAGAAAGAAGAGCAACTGAGAAAGACAGATAGATAGAGAGCGAGAGAGAGAACGATCAGAGGGCGAGAGAGGCAGAAAGAGTAGCTCAAAGAGGCCGCCGCGGGCCCCAGAGGGCTCTGTGAGAAGGCACAAACCCCAATAATAGCACCAGAATTTATATACCTGCACGAACTCGGTGGAACGGTCCCGGGGCTGGGGGCCCACGGACCCAGGGACGGCTCGTTGTGATACTCCGACACCGTGGGCATTCTTCCAAGACGTCCTTTCCATCTCGACATCCTCCGTCTGCTTTTCGGCGACTTCTTTTCTCTCAAAGTCCAACAGCGAAAGTCAATCTCGATCAACAACATCCAAGCAACGTGCGATACATGGGTGCACTCTACAGTGCACCGAATGACCGGCGAACTCGCGACGTTAGAGGAACTCTTGGTAAAGAGATAGGAAAATAAATGATTCTTGATGGAGAGGAGTTATGATAGTTTTAAAGGAGAATTGAATTAAAACCGATCTAACCGAGGAACTTGATGTGCATACACCTCCGAACTGACCGGCCCTGCGCTCCATCAGCGGCCGTCTAGCATCCTCTACGGAGAGACCAACAGCCAGAAAGAAGTAAGGAGAGACAGAGAGAGAGAGAGAGTGAGAGAGAGAGAGAGAGAAGCAGAAGTAGATGCTAAAGTAGAAGAAGAGGTGAAGGAAGATGGTAAAGTTAAAAAGGGACGGTGAAAGAGAGAAGAGAAAGAAGGAGAGTAGAAGCAGCAATTCGTGGTCGGCTGGAGAGCGAACCATCCATCACCGAAGGCTCAAAGCCGTATCTTCTGGTGACCGGTGCCCGCCGCAACCGATGCTGGATGCCAAAGCACGGCCAAATATTGTGAAAGGTCCAGAAAAGGCAGGAACGTGAAATAAATTTGCTCTGCCGGCAGGATAAGGAACGACGAGAACGAAGGTGCCGAGACGAAAGGGAGAGGGACTTCGAGTGAGAGGGAAAGAGTAGAAGAGTCGAGATGAAGGAGAAGAAGGAGGAGGAGAAGGATGATACTCTTCTGGGTAGCTCGAAAGGTTGCGCCTTGTACGTACTTGTGCGTGTCGAGATGGAGAGAGGAAGAAGGCTCTTTAACCACTGTCGGCTCTTTGAACCCTCCGCGTCTCTTCTTCCTCCTTTGCTCTCCTCTCTCTGGATCGTTTTCTCTCTCTTCTCCTCGCGAACAAACACGTATATACCCGCGGGAAACTGGCCGGTCTCTGAAACGCAGAACAACGGCCATTTACATTTTACACGCGAAAATACGGTTCACGGTTCGGGCCAATCATCGCGCCCCGCTCCTGCCGGCTCATTCGCATCACACGCGTGCATCGTTTTCGAAATTGGGATAAATAACCGTTCGCCGCGTGCAAATTGTTCCTCCACTTATGTCTTTTCGTGTCTTCCGATCTTAAATCTTGCGGGCGATCTAGTTTCGTGTTGGAAAATGACAGGCACCGCGGCTTCGTGTAATTCTCGAGGTAATACTCATCTGTTGCCACCAGGCTTTAATCGCGATTGTCCCATAACACTTTTCCCGCGGCGGCTTAACGGAGGAAGGAGAATCGTGGGAATTCAGAGGATGTCAACGCAGAAATGGAAATTGTTGTGTGATACACGGGATGTACATTTTATTTTGTGATGGATCTGAAATCGATTATGGTCTGGAGTAAATTGATTATGCTGTAATTAATCAAATTATCGGGTTTATTTTGCGTCAGAATCAATCACTTATTGTTTTCATTTGAGCTTACAATTAGTTATTTTAGTAATCAGTAGAGTCCCGTGAAACGAGGAAGATATATTCCGCGTTGTAGGAAATCGCGTTGTATGGGAAATATTGTAAGTGCTGTGTCGGCGCTCTGAGGCTGATCAATCGCTGCCGAACGTTTCGACGCAACGGCAAATCGTCACCGTTGCGGTCAGAAAATTGTAGATATTGCCACGCTTATCGCATACTGCTACTGAGATGTCATTCAGTTCAAAACATTATTTCATTGCGAACAGACTGTTAGTGTTATATGTAACTAACTTGGTTCAAGAAAAGTTTCTTTTAATAAAAAGCCAAAACAGACGGCGTCGCTTGAATTTACTCGTTCATATTTTCGATAGTAAATAAATGTTAAATAGTGAAGTGCATATCTTTATTTTTATTAATAGTTGAATAAAATTATTTTCCTCTTATATCTTTACATGTGTATGGCCACATGTACTATTATTTTTTACCAACGAGTAATAATAAACAACGGGTAAGTATAAACATGTGGTTTTCTAAACAAAAAATCGGAGACTGTGTGAAAGTCTTACGCGTTATATGCGAAAGAGTCCCAATTTTTTCGGCTAATTATACGCATTTGCGTTGTATGGGGGTCCACTGTATTGTACGAAGAATATAATACTTCAATAATACTATTACAAAAATTGCAATATGTGCAAATATAAATACACTTATCTCTCTTTCATCCATGGAAATTCGTAAGTTGAAATCTTTGATGCAGAAAGATGCAGCGCGATTTAACATTGCTTTTAACATCATTCCCCGGAATGTTATTAGCTACGTCCCATACCTGCACTCCGATCTGAACGTCGAAAGTCAAAACTGATCAGAGATGCATCCACGGATAAGATTCGATAACGAAGCGCGAGCTTTCATCTTTGGAATCACACTTTATAACTCCTGCTGCCTCCCTCCACCGTTATCTTATTGGTGCTTGTTAACGTAGCAGCACCTTGACCACACTCTCGGCCCATAATCTCCGCGAACGCCACGGATCCTCTCGTCGGTGGATTAATAATCCGAGGAGAACTCGAAGAGAGTGCAAAGAAGATGGTGCGAGGGTAACAGCAAATGAGAAAGACGAAGAAAGATTTACAATATAAGAGAGAGAAGAAGAAAGAGATAGGAAAGAGAGAATGAGAGGCTAAAAGAGAGAAAAGGAGAAAGATGAAGAGAGAAAAAGAAAACTAAGAAAGGTTGAGAAGCTGATTGTGAGAGTGAAATGAGAGATACAAAAAGATAGAGAGAGAGAAATAAGAGACGAGGAGGAAAAGGGAAGTTGAAAGAGCAAAAGAGAGAGGATATGAGCGAGACGCAGAGAAAGATGAAGGAAGAAAGAAAAGTGGAAGGGTACAGCGATCGTAGCTCGTAAGTTAGCACGTGGTCGAGCCAAGCCGTGCGAAGGAAACCGAGAAGCGGGAAAGGAGAGGTGGAACGAGTCGAGCGGGCTTACCACCTCATCTCCCTTCTTTAGCCACTGACGTAGATAAAATTCTACGTGGCCCTCGTGAACGTGACATCAGAAAATGTCACCGCGCCGAATGGTAATAGCGGGAATTCGTGACTCCTCCGAGAAGCAGGTCCGCCGGCTGTTTTATTTATTTGAAATAAATAAAAGACTATCGCCGATATACATAACATAAAAGTATGAAGATTTATCAATTACGTCAAATTCTCTCTATATTTCTTTTGGTATTTGCACAGGTTTTAATGTTTATTACATTGCATCAGAGAGGAGTTTTATTTTCGACTATTCGATTGAAATTGGCAATGAGACTTCTACCTCAGGGGAGTCACCTAATTATAATTCTACTGTGCCGTCCGGACGGCGGTAATATCGTGCGATCTACACGATCCTTCGTTACTTACGCCACTGTCAGCACCTCCACCTCCTCCCTCTTCGTCTTCGGGGCCATCTCATCTTCGCGGCCCGAGTCGAGTCAAGAGACGGCGTGGACCGTGCGGTGGCGATATAGAGAAACGGACCCCGTATCCGAGCCGAAGGAAGAAAGTACGTAGACTCGTCGTGATCGAAACCCGAAGAAATTCGTAGAGACATGAGAGTTTAATCCTTTTGTCACCGACCAGAAACATGTGTTCTGCATATTCAACATATTTTATCAATAGCCTTTATTTAAAGAAGTTATCAAGCGGTTAGACGTAAAAAATTTAAATATCAAAAAAGTAAGATTAGCAGGAAAAAGATTAATACAGAGAATGAAAACGGAAGGAGAAAAAGTGAAAAGAATAGATCGCGAGAAATCATACGACAAAAGTCCCACGGGAGACAACGACGAAGAGATTCGAATAGAAGAGAAGAGACAAGCGAGAAAGAAGCAGAAACGTAAGAAGAAAAGAGAGGACGAAACGGCAAGGGACAGAGTAGGAAGAGTGAGGCGAGCGCGTAGGACCACACAGGACGCGGCACGCGCGCGCTCTACCGGGTGGGCCAGCACACGTCAGCTTCGGGCATCCTCGTGCTAAATCGGGTGCGCTCGTGCGTCCTCGGCTGGGCCCGGTGGTCGAGTCCAGCCGAGGCCACACAGATCGCGCACGCGCGAACGCTTCCTGGGTGGCATTCGCCTGTCGGCCGGCAGGCCGAGCGTAAGGTACTTCTTCTCTCCGTTCCACCGTGGGCCGTACAACCTGTTAGTGTCGTGCCATCCACGCATTATGCCCCTCGTTCTCTCCTCGTCTTTCACGGCTACCCTCGCTACCTGTCTCTTACTCTTTCCTCCTTTCTTGCCTCCTTGTCTTGCTTTCGCTACCGAGGGACCCTCGAGGCTCTTCCTGCCTCGGGTACCTCCGGCATCACGAGCTTCTAATAAGATTCCAATTTGTCAATTAGGGGGAGGACGGGATCCGGGCGCGTCTTCTCTCTTCTCCTTTACCGCTCCCTCCTTTCTGTCTTCTCCTTCTCTCCGCGTTAACACCTGCCTCGCATTAACGACGTGCAACTGCGACACTTGAGTGGCTGCCGTATGCGACGTAATCTCCGTGCGATCTTTTGCCACGATTTAAATGATATCCCTCTCGAGTCATTCGAAGCGCAGGGCGCAACTTTTCGTGCTATCGGTTTCCTCATTGTTGCGACTGCTTTAATAAGCCTTCCGATGATTCTAGCCGTGAATAAGACAGATTCTGCAGAGTCTACGATATCCGCAAAAGGTTCCACGCCAAATTAACGGATACTGACGATGTTCACGATACACTACGGTGCTTTCGGTCGTGTGACTATGTTGCACGTACGTATTTCTTACACGCACGTCAGCGTAATGAGCCTCGATGCTACGAACAGCATTCTCGTGACGCGAACCACCCGCTGGGTCTCGGCTCGAGAGCGTGTTGGAAGCTGAGACTGATTTCGGAGAAAATAATCATCGGATTTCTAAGTAATCTTCTCCTCTTAACCCGAAAGTTTATCCTCTACCCTTACACCTTCTCGGTGTGTCACAGCAAATACAGATCCTTTTTTCTGATATCGTCCTTCTAATTTTATTTTTTCTATCGTTTTTCCGTCCGATTTGAATTCAATTTTCAAATACTCGACCAAATATCGAAGCACGTTCCCACAAATAATGCATAGACTGGTCTCATCCTGCGTCACGAAACTTGAAGGATTTCAAAGTGATCCGCGCAGCCAAGGCATTTGTCCTGAGCAGGAGCGTACCGTGGATCCATGGTGCCCCTTGCATCGGCTACCACGTATGTTTAGCGTCGTAGCGGGTGCCCCTCTTGCCCCGCGGGCGGACTATAAAGTTTCATTTCTGCCGGGCGAATGTCTTCGAATTAGCAATAAAGCAGCGATTCTCTTCCCCTCGCAACGGACAACGAGGCCGCGCCGCGGCGTTGGCTCCTTCTCGTTTTTTGTTTACTCACCAGCGAACTGGTTTTGCGGTATACACGCTCCGTTCTCCTCTCCTCCTTTCCCTCCCGTTCGTCCTCGTCTTCGCCGTCCTCATCCTTGTCCTCTCGCCGTCTGACAGAGAAGAAAGGGTGAGAGGGAGGGAGGGAGAGTGAGAGGGAGGAGGAAGAGGAGAGAGTACGGCTATTTCGGGGTACGCAAATACGCGGAGTGCGTGTGCGAGGGGTGCCGCAGCGCACCCGCGGTGAGAGAGCCGCTAGTACTGTCATCGACAAAAATCATCGACCGCCGGTGTTTACCGTGAAAACCGTGGATTTTTAGTTTCCACACGCAAACCCGCGTGAGCTTCATAGAGCACATCGACAAGGATCGATCCTTCGATGGAAATACTGACGTAGAGTCGAACATCGTTGGAGAACCAGTCGGTGTAATTCGCACGCGGAGTCTCATCACGCGGGACGAGGACTTCCTTGGGATTCCTGGAGGAACTAAGCGCGGCGGATGACTTTGAAACGCGTACATGCAGGTGTACAGGGAGGAACATTGAACGTGACACCCTAGGCAGTAGCTGATGAGACGTTCAATGAGAAATGTGGAAAGGAGGCTGCGGTGAAGGAGAATTAGGTACACGGTAAAATGGTGAAGTGGTTATGTATGTACATTTGGGAAAGGAGAATATGACGTAGTACCTAACACTAGGCAGATATGTATAGCATTTAATATTGGATAGAACGGTGTAGGTTTGAAGTAACGAAGTCAAGTAAAGGAAGTCTGCCCATCCGTTGCTGCCTGGGGTGTCGTATTCTATTCTCTTGAACGTACCTGCAAATATACTGTCGTATGCGTTACAATATACAAATTATTCTGGCTTTGGAATTTGAGAAGCGAAGGAATGTTCAACACCCTCTCCTCGCTACTTTTCTTGTTCGAACGCTTCTTCATAGAGTTAAAAAAAACTACGATAATGCCTTGTTCTAATATAAAAATCTAATGTTCAGTCTGATCTACAACAAATGTTACTTTGTCCATAATTTGTTCCCGCTCATGAAATTATTGCTCTACACAACATGTAATAATACTACAAACTATATTACGAACCCGAAAAGAACGACACTTAAAATAACTTCACATTTCCATCACCCCACATTTCATCGATTAACTCCCCATGAACCTAATCCCCCGCGGCGCATCCACAGGTATAACTGGAAATTCGAAATACATCATCAAGGAAGCGTATGAATTTCCCATATCTCTCCACGACGGACAGAGCGAAAATTCTCTATCCCTGCAACATTAGACGCGCTTAATGCATCCGTGAGCGCGCAACCGCGCATAGTCGCACATTCGCATGCACATTATACGCATTATATACTATATGATCTAGGTCCGTGCGCGCAGAGACAAAGGAATGCTTCCTCCCCGCCGTCCCCCGACGTCCTTCCACCGATCCTCCTCGGTACCCCGTTCGAAGGGGGTACAAGGAGCTACGAAGGACGGCGCGAGGCAAGGCAAGGAGAGACACGGCTCAGGAGGAACGAGGTGGGAGGAGAGGAGGCACGCGGGAAGAAAGAAGAATAAGAGGAGCGAACCGGAGGAGGAATAGGCCATTCCACTTATACGCTGCTCGGATTCAATTAACTCTCCACCTTCTTCCCTCCTTCTTCTTCTCATCTCGCGGACCGGCGTGCCTCTGCCCCCTGCCTTATACAGGGTGTTCTGTCGGACGTTCGTGTACCATTGTAACCCCCGCCGAAAATTCTCATTTCCAGGTTCCGTCGATTTAGCTGCCATGGGAATTATTTGAGGGGTATCTGCACAGCTAATGGGGATGTAGGGTGTTTATGGGGTTACCGTGTTGGAATGTAGGAGAGTATTATTATATTTCGAAAAGGATAAAGCTAATTTCTATAGAAATTTTAAAATTGTGGAATTACTTGCAAGGTGGAGTGCGGTAAGTTTGAAAATGGGGCAGGTGTATATACTGATTATTTTTATTATAGTCTAAATGTAAATTTTCTAGTTTGTATTTATTAATGTGCTAGAAGTTAATGTGGAAAAGAAAGTACTTGTTTGCTTAAAAATGGATAACTACGAAAGTGAATAATGTAATTTAATGCAATAAATATTTTATAGCAGGCTTGTTAATAAATGTGCTCTTGATCCGTTGCGCATGAAACAAGGTTTGAAAGTAATTTTAATTCTATCTTACGCTCTTGCTCTATTTTCGGGGGTAAATGCGGAGTAGTTAACACTTTGTACAGCATTTTGTTAGGATACTGTACAAAGTGTTAACATGTTCATTTTGATAGGATAAACATGTTCAAGAAACATTAGAATTTTATGTAAAATAAATTCACCGGTAATAACTGTGCAAAGTGTTTGATACCGACACCGTTAAGTATTTACATACCATACTTAAAATACATAAGGTTAACACGTTGAACGTGCATCGGTATATCGCTAGATTCATCATTTGTACTGATGGAAAAGTTTTTTTTTATTAAAATCTCATTTTTGTAAAACAGAAATTTGAAAGACACAATTAAATAAACAGTCGACAGGGCTTTACCTTTTTAATGTCAATATTAAAATATTTAATGTATCGAAGAATTCGCAAGTATTATAATTAAAAATTCACAAAAAATTCCAATGAATAGAATAGTGCCGATCGCTGGTGACCCCCGCGGTGTTTAACGTGCTAAAATTCAACTTAAAAAGAAACACTCTGTACTTACTCTGGACCAGAAAGTAGTGTTGTTTTTTACATTAGATTGAAACAAATAACTTCGTACCAATCTTTTATTTTTAATGAAAGACCTAATCACCTTCGTTACCAAATGCCTTTTTCCATCTAGTGTGCAACTTTTCAATGCCGGTTCGATAAAAATTAATTGATTTTTGAGCAAAACATCTGAAGGAACGACGTTACTCTCTGGTACCCTAATAAAAGAAGTGTTTCTCCTACGATGACACTTGAAGCGCGCGCAACGTTCGAATTTCAATAGGGTCCGTCTTCGAGCGCATCGATCGTATAATCCGCTATACTCTAGATCGAATGATCCGCTAATTTTAGCCACCTTCATCCGGGTGAATGTTTCACAGAAACTTGAGAGATCCTACCTACGTTGCTAAAGAGTAAGGATCGGGCCTCGGATACGGTAGTGCGCCGTCAGCAGTCAGAGAAATGGATATTCCGGTCGGTGAGTCGGTATAGGATTTCTCAGCGACGTTCAGTTGGACGTTATCCTTTCGCGTAATCAGGTGCGTGTATGTCGTTACCGATACCGATGCTCGGTGAGCGATTATCGCGTTATTGCTGCGCGCATTTGGATCCTGTGCTCTGATTTACGATGGTAATGATAATAATAATAATGAGATACTTTATTGCCGTCGTATACCATACGGGGACGAATCGTTATCGTTGCTGTCGTCGTTACACGGGGCGAGAAAGACGGTGAGATAAGGAGTGACGAAGGTAGACGTCGATAATTGTACGAATATGCCACAACTTAATTTTACTATCTCTTTATGAAGAGCTGGACAATCTTTTACAATTGTTTCAATTAAAAAAACATTTTTAATTGCTCCAATTAAAAAGATACATGGAAGACCGAATATAAATATTGACTTTAACCCTTTTAGTCTCGGACAACAATATACTGTCTTTAGTAATAGTCCTGGTGGCAGGCGTCGTAGACTTATTATTTAGATTCCTCATACGACAGTAATTCTGTGACAGTTAATTGGAAATACACAATTTATACTCTATATAGCATGTTTTAGATGAAACAATTCTTCTTATTCGCAACTACATTTGTCATTACTTCAATCAATTTTTTCGGTCGGCACTAAAGAGCTTAACTTCTTTGTTAAGGGTTGGGAGGGAAGCAATCATGGATCACCAACGAAATGCATTTCAAACATTCGCAATGATCCAAAGTCTCACGGGCATGCCGTCATCTCCTCGTCGTTCGTTCGTTTGGCTTGAAATCACTTGCCTCGAGCTTCGTGAAGATCCGCCCTAAGGGCCGACTCACAGGGCCTGCGGCAGATTCTACGGAGTTTCTTGGCTCACTCGCGTATGACTTCGCCGTTTGGGATACATCCCATGGCCGTATATGCGATCGTGTATACCCTGCTCGAAAAAGAACGTTTTAAGAACGTTTCTATGTGATTTAACTCTAGTTTATCATTGATTCTGACACTAGTAATAACTCTTGTCGAACAATGACCTTTGTAAAAGTAATAAATTAAGGTTTAACATTCGATCAATCCTAGCCTTCTGGTACCGTGGTCTTCCGCGTGTTGCGTATTGGTACCGCCTTTATCAGAGTCGCCGATTATCGATTCAGTTGCTGGGACTCGAGTTACACTGACCCGATGCACGGTCGTGACTTTATCAGAGCAGAATAATGCAGTAGCCGCTGCTACGAGGATAAACAAAAGGAAGGAGCATAAGCGAGATTGCAGCACGCCCATGCGTTATCGACCGTTGCCGTTAATGCGTATATCGGGCTTCTATACACACAATTGTCCCTGCGTTATAAAACAGCGGATAACACCTCATTAAATTTCCCTTACATCGCACCCAATCGACGAAGGTAATCCCCCGTTACGTCGACTTACAATTCCGTATCGTATGACGGAGACAATTGTTCGAAGGGGCATTAGATTTTCACGACTCGATGACCAATTCCATCTCCAAGAGAACAAGCTATTGCAAGAGAGTCGGAGGCGGATCGATTATTCCTGCGAATTCATAAATTCGAGGACTGTCGGCAGCAGCTGAGCACAGAAGTCTCTGCGGTCTTGTCGCGCGTCTGAAGATGAGAACGGTGCCTTAAGGCTCGCAACCTCTCCTCGAGACGAGATCTCTCTCCTCTCTCTCTCTTTGGTTTCCCACGAGAACCACCGCCGCCGCCGCCTTCTGGAATGTCGCTCTCCCCTTCTCCTCCTGCTCTGCTCCTCCACCAGCTCCTTCTCCTCCTCCTCCTCCTCCTTCGCTACTACCATCACCACCATCACCACCACCACCTTCTCCTCCTCCTCTTTCTCCACCGATACGACCACCGCCACCTCCTCTTGCTCCACCGTTTCTCCTCAAACTCGGTGTCTTCTCTCGCTCTATCTCCTCGATCCAACCCCGCTCTCACATTCTCCTCTCGCTCTGCCACGATTTCCTCTCGAGATTTAACAGGGTGCATCCGTAGTACCGTGCGGCTCCACGGCCGTGTCACCTAGGAGGTAAGCCTGTTTTGGCAGAGCCTGATTCGCCAGGCGTCAAGCGTCATGCCTCTTGTCACATGTACACGAAGGCACTTGACGTTCTACCTCGCGATTCGTTAAATGAGCTACACATACAAATCGAACTAAAAGACGAAAAGAGAGAACGCTGCAGATCGAAGCAAGGGAGACAACGCGATTTGGGTGGCGACAGTGAGGACATCGGCGTAGGCACCAGATTTCTAACATCTCTATAGTGAAAACAGAATAAACTCCGGCAGAATTACCCCCACCACATGGGGAGATTCTCCTTGATGAAACGAAGCGCGCGACGAGACAACAATGTAATACAATGTCTCGCTCCTCCAGACAAACTAATAAGAATATTTGAATGCTACGACTTTGTCGGGTGCTTCCTTTAAGAGGCTGAGCGAGTGGACTCCAAGAAACAAAATGGTACGAATAGGCGGTTGAAAACGAGAAGCTCCGCCGCCCAGGTGACACGGCTGTGGAGCCGCACGATACGTATACGCCGTATCTCTCGATGCGGCTCGTGATTGGAAGCGAATATAGACGGAGAAGTTGCGAATTTAAAGGCGGCTTGAATGTCCCTGATAGCGGACTTAAAATTTGTCGACGGTGCATGGACTCAGGAGGTTCTCACGGATCTGTGACTTCTTCCTGCTTCTTTTGTCTTCTCTTTTGTTGCGTTTTCTTTGAGACGTATGACTTGTAATTGTATAAGGTTATTTTTGTTGTTTGCTTTTTCGTTTGACGTACTTCTTAAGCTTGTTTTACTTCATGCTGGGTCATAGTAATTTATAATATATTATTAATTGTGTACTTTTCTTTTGGGGTAATTTAACTTCTTTGGTTGTTTGTTGAAGTTCGTTAGTAAATACTTTTAAGTGTGTGGTGAAAAATGAAAGTACTTGAATTCGATCGAATACTTCGTTTAACGAAGTGCGAGGCGAAATGGACACCGGGGTAATTGTACAGACGATCTCTAATGTGATTTGAGTAAATGTCAGGGTCAATCTTAGATTTCATTTATCCCTCCATTTCTCTCCGCCTCGGCAGATTTATTGATCCATAAACAAGAAACCACGCGCTAATCACGAGTTAAACGTTGAGTAAGATATGCACAATGCTTTACGACCGCAGATTCTTTACAACTTGCCAATTACATCACTTCATAGAATCAAGACTTTCCAACTCTTTCTGCACAACCGACAATGACAATTGTACGTAAAGCTACAATTTACAGAAGGATCGTGAACAAATGATACCTATAATCCTTCTATAAAATATATTCGATCGATTGAACGAACTTCCATCTTTTTCTTATACGAAGTCGTTCTGTTGTGAATTGTTCCTAGTGCACTTTCCCTTGCCATTTATCCGCTGTTTCGTCGTGTCTTGCGTTCCATTTAATTCGCATCGCAACGCGAATAAACGCGTCGCAGAACAATCGATCACGGCGGTAGATTGTTCGCCGTCGAACGACATCGAGGCCCGATCTAATTGTCGCTTGGTCGGTCGCGCAAAAATATCGTTCCAGCTACGACTAAGCCCCCATTGTGTTTCAGTTCTTTTGCTAATTCAAATCCGGTCTCCTATTACACGTCTGGCTAATAATAATGGTGGTTTACACTTTGCTACCTATGTTTGCACCACACACCCATAATAAGATGAACGCTCGTATGTGGTACCATGGCAGTGTGCGTTGATCACGTACACAACGGGTGTTCCATTCAAAATTAGCGGCTCGACGAGACCGTAAGTTGTCTATTGTTGCTCGATGGTACAAACGAGGGTATTTGTTTTATTATTTGATATTTTTCTCGTCGAATGAAATGGTAAAAATGATTATTTATGTTGAAAATAGATCTCTTGTTTATTGCGATGTTGAGAAGGAAACAAGGAAATGAGCGTGATGTAATGTTATCTTCTTTCTGATTAGATATTTGCATATTGTCTGAAGTTTTCATTTTAGCAGGATGTAAAGTGTTTACTGTTTTGAGAATGGGGATCCGTAGTCTTCTAATGCTTGAATTGATTAACCCATTATGTATCTTCCTTGGGACACATTTTCATTTTTTGGTCCAATCGGTTAGTATGACTCTCATTACATAGTTAATTTAATTCAAATCTGGGCAATGGGTTATTGATGCTCGAATTACAGTTTAACGTATTACACGCCGGCTAAATATCAGCTGTCAAATTTGTCACTATTGTTATTATTATTGTTTAAATCAATATAAAATTCCAGTGCATTAAATAATGCGCAATTTAAATCAAATAATTCTGCTGCTTTTATCTACTTTGCCATTTTTCTCATGTCAGAACAATATGTTTGATATTATCGATAAAACCTGCAATTGCATATTTGCAATTCTGCATTATCGCGTGACTGGCATGTAATGCGTTAAGATTTCGTAACAGGAAGATATTCTTGCGAGCAAAATCATTTCGTATTGCGGAAAAAACAATTTACCGTTCACCCCGAAGTGTGTCACCCGATGTGTGGCATGTTGTCGTTCGACACAGCCTAGACGTAACACGAGACTGACCATACGACGTGGTCACTTATGATGCCTTTTCTATAATCGCCAGCATATTGTGATATTTATAGAAGGATAACAACAACAGTATTGCTAAAATAGTCATCTTGATCCAGCTGAAAAAAGAAATATGTTGTTTAGAAGATTTTATTTAATTTCTTTTCTCGATACAATAGATAAACGGTATTTTCCCTATTATCATCGATGTTAATTGAATATAGATTTGTGATGACAATTGTTTGCTAAATAAAAGCAAACCTACTGATAATAAGATTTTCCTTCTTCCCTTTTCCGTGTTCTTCTTCTGCTCTCTGTCTCTCTATTTGATGTTGGCACGAATGATCGAATGGTCAACGATACAACTGACATATTTGTAAACTTGTTAACAACAATGAGCGATGACTCTTATTTACATTATTCCTGAAAACTTTTAAACGTTTATCAGTTATTTATTCTGCATAAAAGTGTGATTAAAATTTATTTTATTTTTTAATCTCTGCAAAAATAACGCACCTTAATGTATTGTTGTTCGTATAACCATCGTTTCATTCTCTTAACACGCGTTTTTGAAGTATGCAAGATTCTTGAGAAATGCGGAAGAATGAATTCTGTTTATATAACTTGCACAAAGGAAAATGAGAACCACTGGTGAAACTACTTTACCATGCATGCATAATACCTAGTTTGCAGAAACCTGCAACAGTTTGCTATGAATTACGTGGATAAGGTAGGCTGCATCATAATTTCTGCAATTTACCGCACGATGATAATATTTGATCTACTATAGGTATACCATAAATTGCAATACATATAGTGTTTTTTAATTCTCGGCTGCAATTATTTTGCGTAAGACGTACTGTTTAAAGTGGATTTCGGAGTAACGCACTTGAAACCTGACCTTGGTGAATAATATCCGCAAACTAAACACTTATTTCGTCGTTAAATGTTTTTCCGGCCAGTCAAACGTTAGGATTAAAAATTTGTGAGGATGAGGGATGTCTCTATCCGTCGGGCGAATCAGAGCACACTACTTATCCAGTGCCTTCTTTTGGTACGTCAATAATATTTGAATTGCCCCAAGTCGCGAATATTACTGTTAAAAATTAGCTCGATCACACAATGATACTGAATATGTATTGAATGAATTTTATATTATTTTTGTACTACTGAAATTTCACAATTCTAAATATATGAAAAAATTGTAGTCTTATTTTCAATCTTTTCTTAACCTTTTGAATGTCAAAGAGCTAGATCGGGCTTCTTCTGCTCAATACTGAAAAGTGCAAAACTGATTGAGCTATAGAATCACTGACATTTTTTGCACGAACATTAAAAATAGTTCAGTAATATATTCCGAGTATAACAGTATAGATATAATACTTTTAACTAACAATCAAAACAACAATATTCACAACTTGCAAGTACAAAAATATCGAAACCTTTCTTTGATTGAAAGAAGAGAGATTTTACTGCTTGGCACTTACTGCTTTTACTCTGGCACGTAAACGATTTATTAATCTTTGGAACTAAATGTATAAAATTGTGTGGCTCTTGAGTTTCGCAACAAATTAACCGTGTTATTCGAGGGATACCTGTCCCTACGTATCACGTAGAAAAAATATTCTCAGAGGTGAGCTTTTATCCACAATAGGCCCAGACGTGCAATATTTACTGCCACGTCCGGTACCTTTGCATGCATTGTTTCAACGAATAAATACTATAGATTCCCGTATAACGCGACTCTTCGTATAAAGCACCGAATAATAAAACATAGGAAGTATCCAATTTAAGAATTGAATTGCCTTAATTGAGCATTCGATTATTTTATTCTTCCTTACCGGCTTTTCATGTTTTACATACCACTGGCATACAGAAAAAAAGTTACTTGATAAGTAGTTCGATCCGATTCGTCCTACGGATACAGACATCCTTCGTTCTAATGTTATTTTGGATTTTAATGCGTGATTGGCCGAAACAGCCGCACACTCGTTACATCGTCATGCGAATGACGAAAGAAGTGTTTTGTTTTCGATTTCAATTCATTGATCTCAGACTTTCAGCAACGATATCGTGGGGATAGACGGTACGAGCGATATTCCTACCTTACCTCGTAATACATACCAAGTGACTTCTTTCCTTTGGTGGCCGATATATTCACGTTTTTCTTAATCAATAATATGCCATTAACTTTTTAAATATTGTCCTGTTTGATAAAACATAAAAGATACAATTTTGTATACCAATAATAATTTCAAACATGTTACTTTACATTATGTGTGTTATACGAGAAAAAATGTCGTACACCAGGATTAACTATTACGCGCATTCCTATATGGTAAACATTGACCGCGTTATACGAGAGTCTGCTGTGCAACAGCTAGTTGGATTATGTCGTGTGAAGTGAATTATTAAAATGACATATTACCATTTTATATTTGTACTTCATGAACGCGTAACTACGATACAGAAATTGTTCTCACAATCAGATGAGCTATCAGCCTTAGGGATATCATAATTCAAAAAACTACGTATATACCCTAGTATTGCAGGAATTAAATATAACAATTTACTCATAGAAATAGTGTGTACAATGGGGATGACACGCTTTTCTTAGTAATTAAATTACAAAAGTCACGGTGATATCTGTATGCGGGGCGATAATACACGGCCAAGAATTTTCAGGGTTTACGTCTTCTTCTTGGTCTTCGCCGTTGCTTTTGTATTTCTGGTCTTCGTGCCGGCTGCTTTCGCCTTCGTCGTTTTCTCTGTTTTCTTCACGTATTTGTCGATCAGAGAGTCGAAGAAATTGTTTGACTGACTCGCACGGGCTTCGTTGCGGCTTTGAATCGCTAATGCTAAATTATTCGCAGCTGCATTCTCCTCATTTTCGATCTTCAACATTTTTTCCAGACGTTCGGCTTCTGCTGCTTCCTTAGCCCACTGGAAATTGAAAGTACATAGGGAAAATGATTATTGTGAAAAAATCGAAAATATCTTTAAAATTCTATATTTTTCAAATATCTTAAGATTTATTGACTGTTATGAAGATTAACCCCTTGTAGTAAAATAGCGACTGGCATCCATGGTACGATAATTTGGATGCGACATTTTCAAATTTTATAAAACATGTGAAATTGAAAGTATCAGTGAGGCGTGACTCGATAAAATTATTTCTATAATATTAATATTATGTTAAATTAGACGACATATAAAGAATCATTGATAAATTTTTATTTTACCAATTATTTTCTAAATTATTATGAAAAGAGTCATAAAAGAAATCGTACGACAAGGGATCAATGCATTAATGTACTCTACCGCTCATAAGTGTTTAAACAGTCCTCTTTTCATATATTTATTATTACCAAAATTTCAATTAAGCATTTTAATTTTCCTATTTATTTAGTATATTTTTAAAAATGTATTTAGTATATTTTACTGCTAAATTCTTCAGATATGATTTAAAGTAGAGTGTCACTGCTTTTTAGTTGTACTGGGTGATCCCAAAAGACACTGGTACATTCTAATGTATAATGGAAATTGTTTGTTATTGGTTTTTGAAACTAAGAATAAAATGGTGGCCATTGAGGGACATAGTCTACAAAACAAATTGAAAATAATTTCTAAGAATAATATTTAATTGTTTATAAACGAACAAAATTTTTTAATAAGAAATAATATATAATGTAAAAATAAACATATACAATATTATCTTTTTGCGTACCACCTTCTTCTATTCTAACTAAACCAAGGACGACACACACAATTGTCTCAACTATAATCGGTTGTATTAATAAAACACTAATTTAACCATGCACCTCATGTATCTAATCAGTTATACTTAATTTCAAGCTAAACAGGTTCTGATTAACGACTCGGCTGATAAGACCCCATGTAGATTTCCGACCTACCACGGTTCACGAGTGCCCTTATTACACAAATTAATTGCACTACTTCACGAGAACAGAAGTGGATCCACTCGTTGCTCTATTTTCAAAACACACCACGCGTCCATTCTTGAGATTACCAAGCTCTCCTTCTGCAGCTTATGAAGGTTAATTTTGATACCGAACGATTACTCTGACATATTTAGGTGAGCAAATATATATTTTATAAATAGGTGGATGATTAATGAAAATCGATGTGGATACTGGATTATTCTAACATATTTAAGTGAGTAAATATATCTTTTTAATGTATATAATCAATGAAAATTAATTTTGGTACTAGATGAATAATCTGATGCACTTAGCTGTTTAAATATGTATGTGTTGTAATTATGAAAGTGATGTTACTTTATTCTTCGATTTGAATTATTTAGAGTCTTGTTTTGAGGTGTATACGGAGTTGTGTTTGCTAAATAAATATTTTATTAATTGAATGGTTTAATTTTTTATCACTTCAACAAGGTCGTTTCAACATATTGCGATGTATATCGGTGCAATACAAAATAAGTGATCCATTCTATTTTTCAAATGACACACTACTGCTATAATCACCGTCACCATTTGTATTAAATTATGTTAAAAATGTGTTATACATTTATTTATACTCCTTAACAATAAAATAAATATATTAACTAAAAACATATTGAGAATTATATCATACTATTTTGGTGACACGTTAATTAGCTCTCCATTGTTACTACTTATCTTTCATTTCAAGTAGAAAAATTGGTATTCAGTTTCATAAAATGAAACAGTGTATATATTTCTAGATAACAATTTCTTCAAAGATATATTTAACTCTATAACTATTAGTATTTGTGCATTTCGCAGGGAGGACCAAAAGTCGTCCATTAAAAATTCACATTTACACTTTTAGACCCTATTAATATAATTCTTAAGAAATATTTTAATTAAATCGAAATTGGGCTGTTTAAATAGGAAACATCTTTTTCTTAACCGTTTGCGGAAGGAGACCTTTTTTAATATTGTGAATTAATCATTTATTCGTCAATCAAAAAGTACCTTCTTATCAGAAAGTCAGAGTGTTAATGTATAGAAGTTATAAATTACTATTTACATAATCACATTTCAACGGTTATATTATATCAATTCTGTAACTCTATGTATACATGAATCAGTAGAATATAATGAAATTTTTTCCCACACAACATATATGCCTATGTCGTACTAAAAGCGTTAATTTGCGAAAATTAATAGCGAAAAAGTTGTCAGATTTTTAAAAAATGTAGAGAGTTTTGAACTACCCTGTATTAATACAGAGAACTTATGCTTATGTGCATCTTTGTAAAAAAAATAATAGGCGGAAATAATCATTTGTATAATATAATATTGTGAAAATGTTTCACATATAGTAATATCAATTTGAATACTTTTTCTAAAAAATTTCAGATTCCTTGGTTCACAAAAAATATATGTAAATTTCATGCTTAACGAAACCGGATGTCTACTATTCCTATGCATTATTGTTAGAACGTACAATTCAAGGCATCCTGCCAACAATATGGTTTTACAATTTTGAGTGGAAGACAATGGGTTCTTACATTTCTCGGATGCATACGCAAAGCGCAAGGAAACATTAAACGATCTCGAATTTTTGTATTCTATCTTTGCCGCACTAGCAGCTGTTGTTGCGCTTAAGAACGCCGATGAAAGGACTACAAATAAACTTGTTCGAAAGTTTTGCACGTTCTCCGGAAATGTGTTTCTCTTCTTACGGATGTTTCCGCTCGTAGGATGAAAATTATTACCGAAAGTTACTTATATACTCTACAGAAACTAAATGTATGCATTACATATAAAATTAATAAAGTATGTAGAGTGAACCACCTAACTTTGTCGCGTAAAAAAATTTCTTTTGTAACATAAGATTGAAAAATATGTTTTT
The DNA here is from genome assembly GCA_910591515.1 of Cerceris rybyensis. Classification (NCBI taxonomy): domain Eukaryota; kingdom Metazoa; phylum Arthropoda; class Insecta; order Hymenoptera; family Crabronidae; genus Cerceris; species Cerceris rybyensis. Next base: position 16,516,133 of record OU342795.1, read on the forward strand.
TAAAAATCATCATATATATTAGTTTTAGCGGAAAAGAATCTTGTTTTTTTTAAATAAAAAATATGAATACTTATATGAATTTAATTTACAAATATTAGTCTAAAATATAATTTCCACGGTTGGATATAATCTTTCTCTATCAATCTGGCAAAGTTTTAATACCACGCCCAAAAAGTTCACTGAGTTTCCATTTAAAATATTCAATTTATCGTTATTATACAATAAGGGTGTAATGAAACTTTTCTGCTGCAACTATTGAAAGAAGCATTTTTCGGGTTTTGTGGTAGAATGGAATTTTTGTAAGACAATAGAGATAGAATTTAATTTGTATAATATACAATTTATTTACTTTGAAAGTAGCATCCGTTATTTTCCTCTTAAATGGTGATTTTTAACATTTTATCTACTAAGGTGGTTAGAATGACTGGACCGGAATTTTTTAAAAATGTTTCTAAAATTTTCTATGTCTATTTTGAAGACTGTAAGCTATTGAATTGGCCAAATTTGTTGTTCCCTACAGTTCTTTAATCCGGACATACTTATTTAATAATTTTAAATACATGGAATTAATTGTCAATAGGTCTAGTGGTAGAGTTTGGCGTTTTAACATATTTGAAAATGTTGACTCTAAAGAGGATTTACTTGTATTTCTTATTTCAGGATATTTGTATTCTTTTTAATATAAATAATTTCACATAATCCTGGAAACATTGTCATTTTTCTTACGCTAAAATGTCTTATGCCACCTTCAACGTAAACATCTCAATAATATAGAAGAGAAAAAAGAAATGAGAAATAAATATACTGAAGAAAACTGTAATATATACCTAAAGTATTTAATCCTTTCGCTTCGTGTTTTTTGGAAAAAATATCTCTCCTTCTAATACTACATGTCCTGAGTAAGGTATTCGAAATTCAATAATTTCAGTCTATATTATACAATACAATATATACAATTCAGTATATATTATACAATACGTTGCATTTCATACAAATCGACTATTCTCAGCAAAAATTGAGATGGCTCACAGTATGACGAGTTTGTCCTCACCATATTGATCCTGAAAACTTGAAAATCGGCCAATAACAACCGAAAACAAGATACCTCTTTCGACTTTCAAACGATGACGTAACAAATGTGCGTCTTTTTCGGCCACAAGCGCATCAAAATCGAGAATGACGTATTTACCAACGAGGGATGTCTCTATCCATCAGACGAATCGGAACTAAACACATGCCAGAGGCGATCTTATGTTTTGCCGAATATATAGTTGCCCATAGTTATGGTGACCATACGTTTTTTATTTAAGAGGACAGTCCTTTATTTCACTGCTCTGTTTTCTAACTTCATTTACTTCATAAAACAGGCGTTTTGCTCTTTATTTTGTTAAGTCGACGCATAGAATTTTACTCCATTCCTCTACTGGAATTTCACTGTATGGAATTTTATGACTTTTTAAAGCATGAACCGACGCTATTAAAAAAAAATTACTTCGACTGAAAAGTACCGAAATTAATGTTATTTACATTTGTATAATGTGTGCGTGTGTGTAATAATTAAGATTGTTTAAAATTTTAACGTAAGCATTCTTGTATTCTACTATTTTTGTAATAAATGTTATAAACCTATGAATATTATAAGGTATTTTTTTTCTTTTCTTTCACATGTCCTTTATTTTCCTCCCAAAATAGGGTCACCGTACCCATAGTATATCAGTAGCATTTTATGGAGAGCGACTATAATTGGCCATAGTAGTGGAATGGGTGAAAGCGATACAAAAAGTAGAAAAAGACAAATGCTAAGTAAATTAGCATATTCATCAACAAAATTAATTCTATGTTAAATAGCACTTGCTAAAATGTAAATTCATTAATCTTAAAAGGAATGATTGCACGTATAATGATATACAAAGGAAACAGGTCCTTTCTTAAACGTATTCTTGACGCTTACAGACTATAATAATCGCCGATAATTAAAAGGCGACAGATGAATGATCCCAGGAGAAGAAAGTCACAACTTGTCCCAATTAGTACGTTGCGACACGTGGAAATTTATGATCATCATAATAGTTTTACGTACAGAGAAGTAAAAGCCAGTTGATAGAGGTGAAATAACGTAATATACAATATTTTTCACGCATAAATATAAATGAAAATAATCATTGCAAATTTTGTTAAAAACAAAACAATGATATTCTTAAATTTTAACGAATGGAATTCACAATTTATCCTTTAAAATTGATGTGCAGATTGTAAATCGCGATCAAGTCACACAATTATACGGTGACGATAAATGTGGAATTTCTTGATAAAACGCGAATTTTGGTGCTTCATGGAATGCCCTAAAACTTCGTCTCTCATGGTTGCAAATTGATGCTCCATATTCTCGATGACCTACTCCATAATTCAACGCTGAGGAAATTCCGTTATTTATAATTTCTGGCAAGTACATCGATGCTGAAACCTAATGTTAGGTCATTGCACAACGCTTCGCGAAATTCTGAATGCAGCGATTACCGCAGAGCGACGGCTCGACCGTGGATTTTCGCGAGAGAAAGCCAAAGAATTTTGGTTCACGCTGTCCACCATTGCAGAAGGACAATGTCTCTCGTTTTTATTCAATATTTTAAGCCTTTTTTAAGATATTTGCAACTTATCCATTGTATAGTAAAACAATGTAGGAATATAATTTCATCAATGACTCTGGACAAAGATGACACATCATTCCATATAATATTCTTGAAATTATTGAACTTCATTGTTTTTTCTGGCAGTGACACCCGTTTTATATTTCCTTTTGTTATTTTTTCTTAGACACCGGAACTTATCGACCAATTAGTAAACAAACTGGAAAATTTGATTCTATATGTTATTTTCTAAACGGCAGAATTTTGCTGTTATTTTTATATGTGTGCAAAATATATTATTAAATTGAAAGTGATAATTAATTTAGATTTATTCATCACATTTAGCATTGTTTCATCGTATAATTTATTTTTGGGCGAAACAGAAAATGTGGGTTATCGAGGATTAAATGTTTTAAGTGTATAATAAAATTATACAAAGTACTTCTTTCACTCCTTGCATCATGAATTTTTACGCCGTAATTATAAATGTATAATTACTTATATACTATCTCAAATATTGTTCAAATGATTACTCTATGTATTAAACAAATTATTTCTTCTTAACACTAGATCTACCAGGGCATCAAAATAATTTGCACCGAATTTTTTTAAGACAACTTTTAGTTAGGTTTAGTTAGCTTAGTAACAATTTTGGGACTGTATCCTATTTAATTTGCTATATCTACTTTGTAAAACGTGAGAGATTAAATTGAATTAATTTCTTGAGCATTTCTTTCTCTTTCTCCCGAAGTATATATTTAGTTAACTTAACACTAGCTCTAACAAGGGGTTAAAATGCTTTTACCGAATTTTTTTTAAATTTTGCTGAAATTTTGAAGCTGTATCCTGTTTAATTTTCGGTATTTATATATCTGGTAAAACGTGAAAGATTAAATAGATTTAGTTTCTTATACATTTCATTCTCTCTCTTCCGAATAATTATTTATCTAGTATTTTTAAATATTTTGAATTCTTAGTTACTAGTTCCAGTGTAAATATTGCTTATAGATTTAGCGTTTAAATCAGGCAGATTTTCATTCTTACTTATCAGTAAGAAGGAAAATAGTTTTCAAGTGCATCATGGCAACAAATACAATATGGATGACAGAAGGTACAAGTTATTATAACTATTATTAAAGATGTTTGTCAAAATACAGAGTTTAGCGTGCCAATGTTGTTTTGGTTGGTATGCATCACCGTTGTTGACAGACGGGTCGTAAACTTGGATTTCTAAGAGCACGTCTCATCGACGGAGTTGCTGGGATTAAAATTTAATTGCATTGTTAATTAAATTCCGCATTATCTTAAATATCAAAATTTAGATTAAACTATTTCTCCGGAGACATCATAATCTACTTATGCAATTTGTTCTGTCTATGTCATTCGTATTTTTCTCAGATATTTAGTCACTACGAGCCTTCAGCGTTGGACTGAATCAAGACACTTTAAAGAATATCACATGCTACTTTAAATCTTACCTAAAATGTTTCTATATTGCACTTAACCCCCTCCGATGGAATACTGAGAAACACTCGTAACGCGATGAATGAAGTAGAAAATTTTGGAGTTTTGCAAAAGTATTGAACTAATAACATCTATCATATAATGTTAAAATCGAATTCTTTCTATGCTATTAACATTGCGTTAATTTATACGCTGTATCAGAAATCTGGGATCGACTGTTATTTTAGTAATTTAGAAAATTATTTAAATTGTATAATACATTTACTCACTTCAACATTGGAATTATAACCGAATATTACTAATTATTACCAATATCCAGTAAAAATGAATGTTTAGCTTCAAATTAATCGCATTTAATTATTTTAGAATCTTATAACTCTACTGCAGCCGAAATTAAAGAAATTTTAAAAAATATAAATATCCAAAAAGAGGTGTAATTTAATAAGAAAAATTTGCAAAACTAAATTTTCAGTACTGAATTATGCCGAACTGTCTATAAGGATCAGTATAATAGTTTCTCCAAAAGAAAAAGCAATTCAAATTCGACCGTAATATGCGGTTTACGTAACACCGCCGTTCGCCAATCAGTAACACTCTCACGTGCTACTATCCCCGCTTAAATCTGCACTAAAATATTCTCTTTCGACGTCTACTATTGATCAGTCACTAGTCCTATCATCCAACACCTCCTAAGTCTCAAATGACGAAAAGTATTCATTATCTACATTTTCCAAAAGAGGCATCAATTAATATTTGGTCCGGAACTGTCATTTACATAATATGTACGTTCACCAATCAGTAACACTCTCACGTGTTAATGTTCCCATTTAAATCTGCAGTAAAATGTTCTCCTTCGAAGTCTACAACCCATTCATCCATTCATCCTATTATCAACACCTCGAAAGTTTCAATCGACGAAAAGTATTCTCTATCCACTTTTTCCAAAATAAACAACAATTAATATTTGACCAGGAACTGCTATTTACATAATACCGTCGTTCACTAATCAGTAACACTCTCACGTGCTACTGTTCCTACTTAAGATGGCATTCTTCTTTTTCGCGCTACTATTTAGGTCTTCTTCTGGAATTTATTTGGTAAAGCCAGAGCATTGCACTGTATAAATCTTTTGAGCACACATTTACTTGTTATATTAGCTACATTACCTATATATCTTTTTAAAGTCAAAATACCGTCTTTTTCAATAGATAACGCGCTCCTATTGTATTATGCGCACTTCTATCTTTTCGGCATTCTGTCTTAGTTAAAATCCCACTATAGTTTTATTATTGAATTTGACATCCTTCATGTCGCTTTCTAATGTATAACGCGTAGGTTCTTATTTTATCAAATTTTAACTTTTTTGTGTAGATAACGCACACGTTATCTACCGAAAAATACGGTAAACGAAATTGTAGAAAGAACGTTATCGTTGCAGTTAGCGGGCACGAGGTTTCATTTTCTTCGGTAAGAATGTGTTTCTAGCCTGTTCCAAAATAAATATAATGCCTAATTTTTTTTTAAATTGAGACATTTTCACGTTAAAATTGGTTATTCTTGTTTATTTTTTCAGCTTTGACATAATAAAAAGATTAGAAAAAATTAAGATAAATCAAAGATTTTGGCACCGGTTGTTGCAACAAGCCTGGTGAAGAACGTAATCAAATTTCTAGATCTTAAGATATTTCGTTAGCCATCTCCAAAAAGCGTTCCGAGAAAACACGATTAAACCTAACAGTGTAGCTGTAGGAAAGGTCACAACGCTGATTCTTAAATATCTATATTTCTACGAATTCCGGCATACCCTTTGGCAAAGATATCCTCGCCAATATTTCCTTTAAGAAAATGCAAAAGAAAATTTGTTCGCAGTAGGAAATGGGAATACACATTTAACGCCATGGGGATCACCGTTGATTTGCGCTGTTGAATTTAATGAAATTTTATATGACTTAAAAATTGTAATCATTACAAATTTTCTTGCGCATTAAATATATAAATATTGGCATTGAAAAGGTAAAACCCCGCTAAGTATATATCTATTTCTATCTTTAAGGTTTCAGCTTTGTAAAGATGTAATTTTAATAGAAAACATACTGCTTCAATACAAATGATGAAACAAGCGAAATACGGAAGGCATTGAACATGTTAAACTATAAGAAAGGTTACAATGGTACTTCTTTACCTCTTGCACACGGCTGTTCCCTCCGAGGGGACATCAGAATAGATTAGTGATTATGGAGATTAAACTGATTCCACCACAATTTTTTGAGAAATGCACGTTCCTCTAAAGATTCCGCCAATTTATACAACTCAGAGATAATTATAATACATTACTTGGTTCCCATGTTATAATACATGATGTGAGCTAAGTCTTAACTAGTTTTTGCGAAAAAATGCAATCCAGTTGCTAGTATCATCATCTGGGAAGGCGTCAAGTGCAAAGGGTAAAATATCTGCAATTTTACTTACTTTTACAAAACCCGGCATATCCCTTAAGAAAGATATTCTCGACGATTTTTAGTTTAACACGTCCGTCGCCACGTCACCCATACCTGGGTGAGGGGTATACTTCCGCGGAGGCCCCGTCACCCAAATATGGGTGACGCTCTTCCTATTCAAGTTCCACAAGATTTTCAGTTAGATTTTAAAAGGAATTTAATGGAATAAACACTGAAATATAAATATCGGATATACAACATAAAAATACTAAAAATCACTTTTATTACTGACAATGAACCCTTTGCACTCGAGGGCTCCGGAGCGGAGCCATTTAAAATTTGTCTTCAAACTCGAGGGCTCCGCTATGGAGACAATGCAAATAATTTTCAGTTCATAACATATTTTTTAAATTACAATTTTTTGTTTTTTTTATGCATTATAACATCTGTATCCATAATCAATTAAAAAATCAATAACAAACAACAATGATTTTTCTTTTAATGCGCATATCATTTAGGTACTTTTATGTGAACATGATCTTTCCACTGAATTTGTTTCGAGTTGCTGGTAATATGAACGAAAAAAAAATTCGAGTGCAAACGGTTAATTGTTCTTGTTGTTGACGGGAGACAGTCCGCCCGTCGAAAAAGGCTTCAGTAAGCTCTTTTCTGTTAAATATCTTTTTAACATAACGCCCAACAAGAAAATTACTTATTAAAAATTTTCTTTATTTCTTCTGTAGAATCAAAATCTATAAAGAAAGATATAGATTTTCCTATAAAAAATGAAGTTGACCTTTAAATAACATCGAAGAAATATGACAAATAAAGAATTAATATTGCACCGATATTCTCTTCGCGATATTATGAAACTTTCGTGTATAACATTTTCCTCTAAAATTAATGGATCTAGAGTTATTATTTTTTTCCACTGTGCGACGGATTTGGGCCCCACAAGAAACTCAACCGAATCGCGCTGGGCGACGAACGTGTTAAGAAAATGCAAAAAAAAATAAAAATCGTTTCTTTTCTGCGTTCAAAAGCGGAAAATCATTTCAAATCTGCACTAAACTATTTTCGCTCAACGCCTACAACCTATTCATCCATCCATTCTATCATCAAATACGACCAAAGTCCCAATCGATAAATAGCATGCACTATGCTTTCTCTAAAATAAACAGTAAGCGGAAAAAAGCTGCCATTTACGTAATACAAGTAATCGTCAATCTGTATTACTCTCACGTGCAAGCGTAACGAATAAAATCCGTGCCAAAATATTCGTATTCAACGTTCATATGCGATGCATTCGTCCTTCGTCTGCAACGGCGCTTCTTCGCGACCTTGAATCACCTCGTCTCCCGGTGTTCCGAGCAAACGACTCGTCTGGCTGTGAGCCCGAGAGTCCGGAAATTATCCAAATCACAAAACAACTGGAAACACTCAATGCACTCGATGTCATTACGCAATAAATCCCCGCTGATGGTCGAGTCATCATCCCGGAATGCCATTGGAATTGAAATAGTACAGAGTGTTGATATTATTAACGTTGCACGTGTTATCAAGAGTCGAAATGGATAGTAAACGTTGTCTCTTTGCCACAATGGAACCGTTCAATCGGTGCTTCTTGACGCTTTGACGTTAGCACATCTACAAGGTGTTTTATAACATGCGGATCTTTGAAGGTGTACTTTGGAATTCGCACTTTATTATTGGTAGATGTACTTTTAGATTTTGTATTATATTTGATACTATTTACGTGTTGTTATTTTTGTATTCTAGTTATCCGTAATGTCAAATTCTATTGAGATTCTTGGACCCCTTCGAATAGTTTCTATTCATATTTGAGTTGCACTAAAGTATTTTTATGTAGCGTAGAAAATTGTGGTGCCAAAGTAAAGATTGCAGGCTATTTTCCATTCATTCTGCCGGGGAGTTCATCTTTTACTTTTATAAAATAAAATATTACCTGACCAATGCAATCACTGGTGCATCCTATTAACTTTTAGCCAACGAATTCCGCCATATTCGCGGCATTATAAATATTCTAAAAAAATCGAATGCCGGGAGGAAGGTGGGAAACACGTAATTATTGCAATACTTGTACTAAAAAGCCTAGTATCTACATAGAGGATTGTTGGGAGAAGTACCACAAAAAAATATAAGTAATTTTATATAAATACATTGTCAATCTATAAAAAATAAATTTATAAATGTATACAAATCTATACATTACATAATACGTCTATTCCTTTATTCCAATTGCCATTATTTTTTGTAATTTTCACTTCAGTATCCGTTTGTATGAACGTATCTGTTCATATACTATCTATCATTGCTGAAAATTTCCATAAAATTCAATAAAGCGACATTAATTATGCACTCTTTCTCTCTCTGGAAATAAAGCAACTAATTTCTTAAAAATTCGTCGATCTACTTACTGCTCATTTTCTAGCAAAATACGCTCGTTCGTTACGGATTAACCCCTTAACGCACAGATTTTTTAAAAAAAACCGGCCAAAAAAGATCAACTTTTTTTATGTAAAAAAAACACAATTAGAACATTGTCTTGGCAAAAACAAATACAAAATTAATCAAAATTTTTATTTTCATTTTAAATACAACGCCGCTCGAATTATCTCGAGTGTGCACAGTTTGGCCTATTTAGCGCGCTCGAATTAACTCGAGCGCACAAGTTAATCCTTTGCGCTCCGAATTATTTTATTAAGTTTTTGTCAGATAAGCAAATATAATCTCGGAAAATTGTCTACTGTTGATTATTCGTTTTCATTTAATACTAGGAACAATTGTAAATACTGCGGTGTATTCCTGTTAAAATGCAAAATTATTATTGATTTCGTAAAATCGATAATTAGTATAGGAAGTATTAAATGTCACGGAAAGCTGTGTCGAGTGTAGCTCGACATAGGAGTGCAAAAGGTTAAGGGGTTAACTTTAATTCCGAAGAAAATCTACTCTACCATTAACGATCTATCAATTGTCAAACATCAATGAAAAATTCTTCAAAATCCGTCGAACAATACGGTTTGTTAGGAATTTTAAATATCCCCCCCCCCCTCGCTCCCTCCGAAGACGAAGGTGTTATGAAACGTCCTGTAGGATATGTACAAGCGAACTATTTACAGCTGGCGTAGATACAGTCCTATCGAAGCAAACACAAGTGAGCATGCACCTGTTGCAGCAAGAATGCAGGAAGTCTTTACGAACTTGACATAGAACAGAATACTGTCGCTCTTTGTGCGTATATTTAACGCCTTTCAGCGGGTCTAACGAGAAGCAAAACGCAGTTATCCTGGTGCATCGGTCAAGGCCGTTACATAACAGTGGTACGAGATTGGACGATGACATTAGTAATTATTTCATTACCACTCCGGATGTATTATATGGCCCTCGTTGCTCGTTACTTCCAATTGATATTCAACAACGTTCCACTGCGGAAAACGTGCGTTTTTCTTCTTGGCAAACAATGTTCTCCACGATGACACGCGCTCGCAATACGTTGTATAACGGGTCCAAGTAATGTCAGGTGAAATTTAATGCGCGAAAATAATTAGGACAATGTTATACCTACGCTGCAATATCTGCGGGACTTGTGGTAACAGATGAAAGCGACACCTGGATGATCATTATTTTTGAATTCATGAAATCCGTGTTACAACTCGACGTCAATGACTCGGAGAAGCTTGGAGAAAACACGTCGACGTTTAACTGCACCTTCGTTCACACAGAGTTCGATTCTTCGATCAATTGATTACTAACCGTAAATGATGATTCGTATTTGAGTTAATTGATAAGTGTCATTGATATAGGTGCTCGATTACTTTTACAACTCTACGTGTAAATGCCCGCACAGGTTCACAGTATTGTTCAATTCCTCCGATTCGTTCAAAAGTTCATTCGTTTCGTTTCTCGTTTATTTTGTAATATTAGTATCGTGCGTTCTTTGGAAAATTTGTACGTTTTGACGAATATTATAACTAAGTCCGTAGCTAAAATCTCTCCACGAGGACATTACTCATAGCCATGAGACAAAAAACGGTCGTCGTGATCATCTTCAAGGGTTCGATCGACGTTGCAGAATTTGTATTTGGACAATCGGGCAACGGTTTATCGGTTGTTGTTTCCATGGATGGAATATTGGACGAAGGATGACCTTCTCTATTTTGCTGATAATTTTCCAACGGCGATAATGTGGTCATTGGAGGACCATAGGAGTCGGTCGGAGAAGAACCTTGACCTTCCGGTCCTTCGGTTGACAACGGTCGAACAACCGGTATTCTACTTGTTTGTATAGAATCGATTGAATATCTTGCTCTATCATCGATACCATTTGATGTTGAGACACCATTTTCGTTATTTGTCCAATAAGCTTTATTTGTGTCAGTAGTGTGTTCTACATCAGCTTCCGTGGAAGATGTTGTTTCCCGGTCAAGAGGCGGGCTAGTCGCCAACCAGGGCGGTTTGTTGAATTCGCTTGGATAACGAGGCTCTTGATGACGATCTTCTTCGTTCACGTGGGCTGCTTCCATCGGAGATTCAGTTTCTACGGTGGAAATACTCACAATCGTTGGCCACACTTCATGTTTCAATGAAGACTGCGTTGCCTCGTCGTCTCGATAACTGTCCACCGGTGGAGGTGCATAAAATGTTGTCCGGTAATCATTTGTAGGTCTTGGTGTCGTGTACCATTCGCGGCTCGTCGATAGCTCCAATGTTGGGGTTGTTTTCAAAGATGGAGTGACGATTTCTGAGGGATGAACGATTTCTTCGGTTGGATAGAACTTCCTCGAGGTGTAAGGTGTTTTCGATTCCTCAAATGAGATTGTTGGTGGCACATAAGGTTCTTCGTCGTATATAGACGTCCTCGTAATTGGAGGTTGCACGGATGTCCATTCATAGCTATCATATTCCGATGGCATTACGGCAGAAACTAAATCCACTGGAATTTTATCCCATTCAGGATCTCTATCGAAATTGATTCCATGATTCTCGAAGAAATTAGTGGCGCTATTAGGACACTTGAATCCGTAGTTTTCATTGAGGAATATTCTTTTGAGTTCCTTCAACGTTGACACGTCGTCGAAATTCAGGCATTGCAACCGGTTACCGGCGAGTCTCAGATCAACGAGGCCAGGGAGATTTCTGAAGACACCATCCTCGATCATTCGTATCCTGTTGTGGTTCAGATCTAAATACGTCAAGTAGGTTAATCCTCTGAACCAAGATTCTCGTATGATACTTAGATGATTGTTATCTAGGCTTAGTTGCTCGAGATTTTGTAGATGCTGGAAAGCGCCTGGTTCTATGTCAACGATTCCACACTGAGAGCAACCGAGAACCCAAAGATCCGAGCCGAATCTCGCGAAGGTACTTGCAGTTATCCGATCAATTTGCATCATCATAATACGAAGTTTACCTGTTGTTGGTGGTAGATCATTCAAATCAGAAACTTGACCACCCGTGCATGAATATTCGATCATATCATCGTTTCTTATGCGTCTGCAGACTCCTCTGACACTACTGACACTTGTGCACAAAATAGTTAATAATATCAGTACCACTTTGGCACCCATTTTTCAATTTTCTTTAAAATCAAACAGACCCGATTAATTACTTTCAGAGTCACACAACCGATCGTAAAGTTCGATGATTATTTTACTGTCACAGAATTGTTGTATCATTATTTCGCGGTAGTTTTAACGAATTTAATGTTTCATCGTGGTAGGGATTTTAGCGGATTATGAAAGTACACCTAAGCGGTGGGATAGAGCCGGTGTAATTGTTTCGTGATCTGAACTCGCTCTTGCGTTCCCTCTTTACTTATTTACCCGACCTCCCCCTCCTAACACCCCATGCAGTAGACTGTCTCCTCCTACTACTTCCAATCATCAAGCTGAACTGCCTATTGATAAAAATAGAAAAGCTTGAAAATAGCGCACTGCCGACTTGTCCGTTAGATTTCTGACGTGACGTACAACGAGGGGAGGGAAAGGATATCATTTGAATTCGCGCGGCTTTATTTCATTACGACGGTTTAACGGAAGTATTTCCGCGAAAATTTTTCAGATTGGAGCGATGCTGAAGTGAATTATTGAGATACATTTATTGCTACAAAATTCGTGTTTTCTTGCATTTCCATGTATGAAAATACGAAATTTTCAAGTATAAAAATCCTAATGGTAATGTTTTATTACAATTCGGCTAGTGAGGAAATATTTCTAGTATTTTTCTAGGATAGAGTATTTCTAGGATTATTCTAGGAATACTTCTAGGATTGTAAATAAAATTTTCTTTTTAATGTCGCGTTGGGTTGGAACGTGTATGAACTACGGTTATTTGATGTGTTAGCATTTAGCTGATGACTAGATTTGATATCATCTCAGGAAATGTTATAAGTTCATGAATTTTTCACGAATATATAGATTATTGTTTACAAACATAATCAGCTGAAAATTCACTGCCAGCCATAAGTAGGACACCTGCTACGTATGCACGAAATGGGGGCGTTTGAATTCGCGCGGCTTTATTTCATAACGACGCACAGTGGAACGAAACGACAATCTAGCTGGAAAAAAATAATAACTCGAGAACCGTTCATTTTAGAGAAAAATGTTTTATACAAAAGTTTCATAATATTGTGAAAAGAATGTCACTGCATGGTTAATTTTTTTTTTATATTTTTTAATTGTTATTTAAAGGTGAACATAATTTTTTATGCGAAAGTCTATAAATTTCTTTACGGACTTTTATTCTACGAAAGAAATAAAGAAACTTTTGTATAAGTCATTTTCTCATTGCACTTTATGTTAAACAGATATTTAATGCAAAATATCCTACTGACGTCTTTCTCTTCCTACTGCAGAGGATGCGAAGTCAACTGATACTGCTTAAGTTGGTCTATTACTTATTCAAGCGCATTCCTACCTTCAAACATGTAAAACTAAAAAGGGCGCAAGTGGATCCTTGAAATTTTTCCACTAATTACTTCTACACAATCTAAAGAATATATAGACGGAGTTTCAAAGATATACATTTCCTTGTTTGTCAGTTATTCATTGTTTAATGGGACCGCGCGACCCGGTGAAATTAGACTGCCGAATCGCATGCCTACCTTTAAGCAGGTAAAACTAAAAATGGCGCAAGCGGATCCTTGAAATTTGTCCACTAATTACTTCTACACAATCTAAAGAATATAGAGACGGAGTTTCAAAGATATACATTTAGTTATTTGTTAGTTATAGACATCTGGTCCTTTTGTGACCGCGTGCTCTGCAGGGAGTCGGCAGCCGTACTATGTCATAAACTTTAGAAAGGAATAACAACAAAAGGCGGCAGAAAGCGCAAACTTTTTTTGCAGGAGCTGCTTCTACAAGGTTTAAACTAAATACCCTCAAAATTTCGAGGTAATATTTTGATATACATTATAAGTTTTTCTCTGCTAAAGTTTGCTAATTTCTGCGAAAAACATGTGTCTAAAGAAAGTTCCATAAATTGTTTAAAAATTAATTTTTCGAAAAATCATTATGGGCATTCCAAGGTTAACTAACAGTGATAAACTGTACAAAAAATAAAAAGTCTCGCAAAATTTTTAATGCCTCTAACAGTATCTTCTTTTCAGAGAAGTATTTGTACGTTTTCGCGCTGTTGAAATTTGTTGTTTTTAAGCGCTGATTTTTACATTTAGATGATTGCAAAATCAATTAATATTGCTATCACTGGTCTCAGCAAACATTCTAGATTAAGATAAGATTATTAAAATTCAAATCCCAGACTTGATTTTTTTCCACCTAGATTACCCATTTCGTTCCACTGTGCGACGATTTAATAGAAGTTTTTCGAGAACCTTTTTCAAATCGGAGCGACAGTGAAGTAAATTATTGCGGGACATTTATTGCTAAGATATTGGTGTTTCTCTTGCATTTCTATGGACGGAAATACGAATTTTTCAAGTTTACATTGCAAATGAGAATTATAATTAAATTTTCGAAATGATTACGTTTTATTATATTTCGGCCAGTGGGAAAATATTTCCATTATTTTTCTATTTCATTATTGTACTAAGAGTTTGATATAGATTGTAAATAAAAGTTTTCTTTTCAAATGTCGCGTTAATTCGGAACGTGTATGAACTACGATAATTCAATGTGTCATCATTTAGCTGATGTTAGGTAGATTTGATACAATCTTAGGAAATGTTATCGCTTCATGAACTTTTATGAAACTTTTGAAAATTTTTGAAAATTTTCATGAACATCGTCACCTGAAAATTCACTGGCCATAACTGTTAGGACACCTGCTACGTATGAACGAAATAGGAAATTTATTGTGGTATGAACATTTTCACTGTTTCTATTGTCAGATATTGATTAAAATGTATGTTCAGCTCTAATAAGGGAACATCCCGAGGTGTAAAACACCGATTTTTTTGAAATTTTAGTATGATATAGTCCTCGCGAAAAAAATTGATCCGCATTTTTTTTATCGGCAACCGTCCACGTTAACGGGTTGAAAACCACCCTCAAAGTTAAAAAAAAAGTATTTTTTGTCCTATTGTTTAAACAAATGGGTTTATTAAAAAAATGTTTATACCATTGGATTCGTGGTCGAAATACGTTAATTTTCAGTCCTTAAGAAATTTTCGTATCTCTAATAGTTTCGGCGATATTCGATAAAATAGTTTTCATTACCCAAACTTTGGAGGCGGTTTTCACCCCTTTAACGTGGACGGTTGCCGATAAAACAAATTAGGTGTCAAATATTTATACAAAATCCACCTTTTACTATAGTTTCATAAGAATTGATGATTTACAGTTGGGGATAGTCATACATGGTATAGACGTGACTCTACAGCCGACAGACTTGAAAAATTGAACAATTCTGAGGAGGTGTGCTTTATATATTTACAATTTTCAAACATAAACTGCTTTAACTGATATATAACTGCTTTAGAATGCTCGTGGTGGTAGAAAATATTTGTTATGCCAATAACAATGAATACCACTATTGCAATAATTATTAAAAATTATTTATTAATCAATCCCATTTTTTAAATTTATATAATAGCAATATGGGTGACTGATAATAAAATCTGACCTTTCAGAGCAATCATACATGTATATACGAAGGAATAACTTGACAAGTACGCAAGCGTAAGAATTGAAAATACAATAACTTTTTTTGTAACAAAAATATTCAATTTCCAATTTATCCGTATTTTGTGTTTCGATATATAATATTCACAAACAAATATACAAACAAATTGATTGCCATTTAACTGACAAAATGATAAAAAAAGTGGTATTCTTTAGCATATTATTTAAACAAATGGATTTTTAAAAAAATGATTATACCACTGGATTCAAAATCCGAAGGCATTAATTTTCACTCTATACGAAATTTTCGTATCTCTAATAGTTTTCGAGATATTCGATAAAGAAGTTTCAGGACCCCAACTTTGAGGGTGGTTTTCACCCCTTTAACGTGGACGGTTGCCGATAAAAAAATACGGGTCAAATATTTTCACGAGGCACTATATCATACTAAAATTTCATCAAAATCGGTGATTTACACCTCGGGATGTTCCCTTGTAAGTATTTACAGTATCCATGGTTAATTCAAACATTTATTTCTGGTTTTTTGATGAAACTTTGTACTGTGTCTTTAAACACCTTTCAAGTTCTTTAATTCAACAGAGAAAATATGGAATAAATTCAAATGCCGGGTATGAAGTGGCACAAAAAGCAAAAGCAAATCCTTGGAAGCATTTACAAACAGTTTAGAATGAAGTTTCAACAGATACCATTCAAAAACTACCGTGCATAATGCTCGTGAAAATCGTCATCAAGAAAATATGTGAATATATCGATAACAACAAAATATAATATTATTTTATTTTTGCGTTATAAATCTGCAATTTCACTCATGTATATATGCCTTATGATATGTAATACTATGTAAAACAATATTAGTTAAGATCATAAAAAAATGTGCATAGATTTCCACATTTATTCCATTAGGAGTAAGTGTCCTAATACTTATGGCAATGTACATAATAAGTTTGCCTCTTACCTTGCGTTTCCTACGTTGCTTTTTCTTCTCATTTTCTTGTGTGAATGCTTTGAACTCTGGTACTTCACCATTTTCTACTAGTTTTTCAATAATACTGTGTATACGTGGCTCATCGCTGCAATTGACAAATGGAACTGTCTCTATGATGTAGTCCATATCTCCTTTACCTATAAAACACATTTAAATTGTTTATGGGTTTGTCTTTTGGGATAACTGAAGACAATTGTAAGTGAAAAGCATAATTACGTACTGTCTATATATGCACGTTTAAGATCTTTAAGTTCCAACTCAGATCCTTTGTAGGTTTTTTCATAGTTGCTAATATCTTCAACCGTTATTTTCTTAAACAGTGATCTCCAATAGTCAGCCCAATTGCGCATTAGAACTTCCTCACTTTCTTCATCATATTGACCAGACTGATCATAAATCTTACGCTTCTCACTGTCACTGAGAATAGAATGTATTCTCCCTAAAACTTTGAATTTTTCTGTTGCCTCTGCTTTGATGTGTTCTTCTACACGGTCTGGATGGACCAGCAGAGATAGCTGATGATAAGCCTTTTTCACTGAAAGTAACATTACAATTTGTTATTGGTTAGCACAATAGATATCCATATCATGCGGGACTTACACTCTACATTCTATTTTGCTTTTACAGTTTTCCTTCAAATTTCTCTTAATTCTAAAATACAGAAGTTAACAATCTAGGGATTTTCTTTTAAATTTAACTGACTGCTCTACAATTGCATTATACATTGATTTTAAATTTCTAAGCAAAATCAAAAATTTCTATACCATGAATCTAAACTAACAAAACAAAGAGGAGAATAATAAAGAGGCCATTTTAGTAAAACTTCAAAGTGACTCATATAATTATGATTTGACACTAGAACTAGTGGTGTTAAATCTATTACATTTCAATATATTAGATAAATGGTTTGGAAAAAGAAGAAACTGGGGTGGAAAAGATGATTGATTTGGTAATTTAAGTTTTATGAAACAGATGTAGAATATCAAAGCTGCGTCTCTCCTATAAATTTGCAGAATTTTTGGGAAAAATAGAGAATCAACCATTTTTATTGGCTTGGTGGGCCTAGTGTTGGCATATATTTCAAAAGATAAACCATGAAATGGTATTTGCCTTTTAACCCTTTGAGGACTACAGACGCATATATATGGCCTGAGAAAAAATCTCATTGTAGTTGATTGGTGTATGTGTACATGGTTAGAGTTAAAAAATTGAAATATAACCGTTGAAATATAATCATACAAACAGTGATTTATAACTTCTACACATTTCCACTACGACTTTTTAATTGATAAATAAATAAATATCTTTCAATGTTTAGAAAAGCATCTATCCGCAAAGGGTTAGTTCCCAAATAACTGTGTTCAATGATATTCCTGCGTTTCTTTTCAGAAATAGTATTTCTAAGAAAACAAGCAAAATATTGTTAATTTCGCTTAAGAATGAAGAGGTGGTTGTTGTATGCTCCATTAGCTTACTTAAGTACTAACCACCACAAAACTAAACTAGTGCAACGGACAGTTTTGTACATTTCGAATTTACGATTTATGTCTAAAATCCCTAATATGTAACATAGCAGCATAAAATGTTTAAAGCAAAAAATGTTGCATGAAGAAAATGGTGTTTCGCTTACTAAATGTAGAATTACAGGTTATGCGTGCTTACCTTGTTTGTCATTAGCGGTTTTAGGAATATTTAGAACATCGTAGAAATCCCGCGCACCGAAATATTGTTCACAAAGATCTAACAAACTCGCCATAATTTTGATACATACACTAAATATAAAAAATTCCGAATTAAACTGTCCGACAGAATAGGACGGAAGGATGTGTTTTCGCGCCACCACTTTATGGTAGATATTTTCAAATAACCTGGAGAAAGCGACATCTGTAACTGATCACAAAAACGTGAACGAAAAAGGTAGGGATTTTCTATGAATAAAAAACGTATTCTATTATATTTTTTTTAAATAAATTATCATAAATTTAACTGAATTTTGTATTAGAAAATTATATTACTTTTTATATACTACCATGCGAAAGATAGAAATAAAGTAATAACAGGAAAATTCAAAATAAAGCGTTACGACACCTTCAATTTAATAGGTTGTGCAAAATTTGAAAATTTTTCATCCTATTTACGAGTGTAATGCGTTATTGTATTGCAATTAATTAAAAAGATTGATAAAAGAAGTAGATTGAAATAGTAAAAAGGAATTTGGATGCTATGGCTACTACTGATTAATAGCAGACATTTGCGTTTACCGATGATATATTTAATATTCTCTGTTGGGGATATTGGGGTACAAAAAATATTCTTCTCGATACAACTTCTTTTTGCACGTTAATGATCGTTCATGTACTATCCGTGAATAAGAGAGTCACATTTTTCAATTTAATACAATACTTATATTAAAACGATATTATATACCATGGATTTAGTGATCCCCAATACAACAAATAAGATATTGAACCTTACAGCATAGGGTTTAATAATAATGATGCTATTCCGCTTATGCTCATCAATTTTGACAATTATAATAATGCAATTTCTTTCTATTAAAAGCACTGAGAATCACGTATCTACAAAATGCTTAACTGTAAATACAATCGAACTTTTATCAGTGTGTTCTGTGAAGTATAACATATTTACAGTATGTCTTCGAATTAAATAAGAACATACTCTTTAAAATAGTGCAGGTCTGTGGCTGTTTCATTGCGCTGTATTTTCATTGCCACAAAGAATTTGTTTATAGATGTATTTTGTTTCTTTTTAGTCTAAAGTATTTACAATGTCTTTATTAAACTGTACATAATCCACATCAGTAGTGTATAAAGGTTCAAATATGTGCAGGAGATACTAAGCTTCATTTGCATCCTTTCCTTTCCATCGATCTAACATTTCTGTTCTATCATAAATCATAATTTGATCATAATTACACTTTTTTCCCCCATTAATAATCTTACAAACATGAATTGTGTTACCTTACAAGGGAATTATATACATTAATTCACGCCATAAATATAAGTTATTATACATTAGATATTTATACCTATGTGTTCATTCATTATAGCAAATAATATTTTGAGCATTTTCTCCGTTAAGCAAGAATACGGTAAACTAATTCCATTTTCATTCTTTCAAGAAGAAACGGTATTATGAAAAGCGTAACAACGTAACGGTACCAATGGCATGTATTAATTTATACTGGTAGACAAAATTTATTAAGTTCTGTATTTCCAATTTAGAGTGTATCAAAGCAATGGAAGAATCAAGACCACAGTGGTCTTCTTTGGCAGATATTCTCCCCATGTTTAATCCAAAACTTTAAGTTATTTTCTCGATCAATATTGACATCCATATCGTCATTGATATTTGTATAATTGATACATTCCTTATCAACGATTCATTTACCTCTAATAATATACTTTTGTGTTTTTTCCTAGAAAACGAGTACTACTTTTATAATGATGCGCAATTTAGTTTCTAACAACTTCCATCACTGTATATTCAATTTTGCCTTTTAGAATATTCAACAATAATATTTTTTTATAAGATTCAACAACAATAATCAACAATGAATAAATCTCCAATATGAGTGGGAAATTTCCTAGCATTCATTCTATCACCGGTATCGAATTGTTTCTTTCTATCACGATGGATTTAAAATC
Source organism: Cerceris rybyensis (assembly GCA_910591515.1). NCBI lineage: Eukaryota > Metazoa > Arthropoda > Insecta > Hymenoptera > Crabronidae > Cerceris > Cerceris rybyensis. Next base: position 16,536,446 of record OU342795.1, read on the forward strand.
GATAGATCATGCCAACGTTATAAAACGTTTTAAAACAATCGGGAAGGGTTGCCAATGCCAATGCAATGTAACTATTCCTATACATTATTTTATTTACAATTGTGATCGATCATCCACAATATCGATAAAAATCAGGTAATATGTATGTTACAGGGAGAAAACGTAACACAATCGTTCGTTTCTCCACGATCTTTAGTATGCTGCTCCTTCGTTAGTTGTATCTAGGCACTCGGTCATTAATTGCTCGAATTCGTTTCACTTGTGCATACTTAAATTCACCAAGGACGAGAAAACAGTTATTTTGTAAAAGAAAAAAAAAAGATGATGAAGCATTTTCGTGCATATGTGATCGTTCACTCTTTGTATACTTTATTCGACGATTATCGTAATAAAACTAGTTCTCTTTGATAACCCTTTTCTCTTGTTACGTATGTAAAATTTATAAACATAATAATCGATTCATTCTACCGGTTTTATCGAATTAATTCTTCTTTAACGATTCTTACAATCTCATGAAACATCTTGAGCTTGTACGTTACAAAACGTGCAAGCCCAAGAGGAATATATCTCTCAACTTTCTTTTCGACGACGTTCCATCGAACACATTTATCACGAATACGTATACACAGCAGATTCTTTAAGAGACTGCATTTTCATTCTGCTGTTTGCATCGCTTTAACTAATGCCGTCGTAATATCAGAGACACGTTGATGGTATCCAATGTACTGGATCAATTAAGATCCATCGACAAATCATGCCGTAATTATTTATTTACGTCCCACTAGAGACTGCTTTAGCAAGTTTCCGTGACTTCACTCCTCTCACGATGCGTCGTCCTGTTACTTCATACGATTGAAGACAAAATCGCAGGCGAGTTGCAGGCCTTTTTGGTACGGGCTCTCAGCAAGAGATTGTGCAAATTTCGCCGCCTCGGCCGAATGCTTTTTCGCCAGGAATCTCGTTTGTTCGATGCCTCGGGATTTGTGCACAAGTTCGAAAGCCTTCTCGACGTCTCCTGGCTCTTGAAACCGGCGCATAATCATTGGATTTAATTCTGGAAACTGAAATAAAGGTGGAACGGTAATTTTTAGTTATTTTGTTCTTTAAACACATTGAGCGCCAGCCTATTAGAAAACTGTTGCTGTTTTTGGTCGCTATTATTTTTTTTTATTAACACTTTAATGGCCGCACGTCTACGCAGTCAAATGTTGCCAGGAGCCGGCAATATTTTTGAAGAATTAATTCTAAAAAAAAGGTTATTAAAATGAAGAGAAAAGTAAGAGAATAAAAATAAGATCAAAGACGTAGCAATGAACTACGAAGCCAGTAGCAATATCCACAATTGTTTGAATTCATAATTCATCACACAGAAAGTGTGATACTAACCAATAACTCTCGGCGGTACCATCACACACATGTGTGAGCGGACGCTAACGGTTGGCCCGGCCATCATACACGTGTCGTGTGAGCGACCACTAAAGTGTTAACATATGATATATGTCCCCTATTATCATGTGATATATTTGTAAAATATAATATTATGTTTATATTTGAATGCATATTCCAGTTTCAGTAATAATACAAGCGACTTGCTACTAAAATTATTTGAAGGCAAATGGCGCTTAACACTAGAACGACTGACGTTAAACTGATTACATTTAAATATATTAAATAAGTACTTTGGGAGAAGAGGAATCAAGGGGTGGAAAATATGATCGGTTTGGTAATCTGTCTTCTATAAGATCAACTTAGAACTTCTAGTCTAGGACCCTCCTGTAAAGTTAGGGAATTGTTGGGAGAAAATATGAACAAGTCATTTTGACTTGCTTGGTCGGTCTAGTGTTAATGTGAGAATTATATAAAAATATCGTATACGAAGTATAGCAAGAGAAGTTGAATGTGGTGCTCTTATAAAAGGCAAAAAGGAACAATATTCTTGAACTCTTCGGTTGTTGAATCTTTTCAGTATTATTAATCCCTTGTTCTACGATTTATTTTCTCATCGAATACGCAATAACAAAGAAAACTTCAGTGGTATTTAGTTTCCGGATACTCGCCATATCTGGATTCAATTTCTACATTGTAGTGTGCGAAATATCAGCAACAATTTAATCCCAGAAACGGTGATCAATAAAAAAATAGAATATTATGTAATTATTAAGAGTAATATTCTACTTTACTTCTAAAAGAAATAAATTATTGACACTACGTTATCGAGTAGTACATCAAGTGCGGATTGCAATTATGATATATGTCATGATTTCAAGCGAACAAAGCTTCGTGCAGCTACTCAGAGAATCACATTCAATTTCCCACACTCTCGGTATCCTTACTTCCTCGCAAGCAAAAAGAACCGGTGCCGTCGCAAGGCCAATTTTAAGATCCGCAGCTGCAGGTTTGCCCATTGTTGCTAAGGATGAAACAAAGTCCAAGACATCGTCGACGAATTGAAAGGCGAGACCGATATTTCTACCATATTGATAAGCCAATTCCGCCAGATGATCATCGGCACCACTCAATATGGTCACCTGAAATTTGTATTTATATAAGCGCTGAAACGACGGAGAATGTCGAATCTGTTGGTACTTACCGCTTTCAAGGCATTTGCGATCAAACTGGCCGTTTTACGATGCGTTTTCGTGAGGTAGTGTGCGAATCGTTCGTTTTCCGTCTCCTTGGAACCGAGTTGCATGAACTCACCTTGCACAAGGTCCATTACAACCTGGAAGGAATCTGATCTTACTGCGTGTGTACTAAATTACGATTTGTTCGTTTTGTTTTGCACTTCTTTCGGTTTCGACCGCATTAATCATTTTGTGTGAGATATCCCTATAGGTGGTTTGCGATCAACCAATACAATGTATTAATTAATAATTTAGGATTAATTTTTCATATTTGACGGAGGATTTAAACTAGATTCTGTAGTTAAAAGTACGAGGCTTTCGCTCATTGCTCACCATAGACTTTAGTTCTTTATTATTTGGCATTCGAAAGTTATGATCGCAATTAAGTGCTACTGTTTTAGGTGGTTTTCGGATCACCGAGGATATAATATATTAATTCACAATTTAGGACAATTTTCCCATAGGTGATGAGATTTTAACTCGGGCTTAATAAAAGTTAGTTCGAAATTTTATCTCATTGCCCACCATAGACCTCTGTTCCATGTTGTTTGGTGCTCAAACGTTACGGTTACAATTAAATGTTATAATCATTTTGCCCAAGTTTTACTTTTTTAAGCGTTTTACGTATGACCGACGAATATGATATATTAACACTAGATCTATGGCTGCGGTCAAATTGACGGATTCCTACTATTTTAAAAATATTTCTCATACAAGGGAGCAGTGCAGTAAACATGTCACGCCTATCTGATAATACACAAATTACATTACCGACCGTATTTTTTGTCGCTTGATGCATTTCTTCTAAGTCCTCATTTAGTATATTTAAATAAACCAGATTTAGCGGCCGTAAATCTAGTGTTAATTAACAATTTAAGACAAACTTTCCATAAGTGTGAGGGCGATTTGAAATCGGTCTCAATAACTGCGTGTTCAACATTTCATTTCGTGGTTTATCACAGTATTTGTTTTGTTTGCAAAAGTTATGGTCACATTTGAGTGCTATTGTCATTTTATATTTAACCTTACTCTTTCTGGTGGCTTCTAACTCATCGAATGGTGTAGATTTCAAATGGGAAAAATTTAATTAATGACAAGTTCATTGAAAATTTTATTGATGCGAGATATACTGATATTAGGAAGTTTTCAAAATATTTTTCATTTCTGATATTGCCTGTCAAGTTATGAGATATATCGATTCTGCAAGCGAGTTGAATGGAAACTTTTTAAATATGTAAAATACTGGAGAAACTTGTCACCACTTTAGATCGGCGTATCGTTGTAATATAAGCTATAGCATATCTAAAAGGTGCTAAAAGCGAAATGTGATCGTGTCGATCTACGGATGCAAAGTCAATGTGTGGTTATATTAAAATTATTTAATTACATCCTCTCGGTGCAAAAATGAAAAGTACGATTACTCGAGTTTCAATAGCTACTAAATACATAATGATCTGTGAAATATTCAAACTACATTTTTGATACTTTTTTGAATCAGTAGAAAGTACTAACATCAACTTCAATAAATTGGACATAGTCCTCAATATTTGGAAATTAATTATAAAATACTACATTACCAAATGTCAATAATAGCGTTTTCAGTAAGATATCAATTCTAATTCGAAATATTTCGTTCAGAACGGAGTTTGTAATTTTCCAAAAAGAAATAATAATGGATAGTTATAAGAAAAAAAAGGAGTTGAGACTTCGAAAGACAAAGACTTAGACTTCAAAGTCACAAAAAATAATAGACAATTTCCACTGACTTATGTACAAAAATCATCATGAAATTACGTTTCGTAAGTGGTATGCATAAGCACCACGACCAGTCAATTTTCAACTCGCCTGCTCCACATAAAAATCACATGCAAGATTCCTCTTTCTACTCGAAGAAAGTCGAGAAACGACTCTACACGTGAAACGTATATTTCAATGAATCCCCAAGCTTTCTCATCGTGCCAGTTACAATCATGAAATTCAGAAAACAGGACTCATTACCTGACTAAGCACAGAGGTAACATCGTCATTTCGAAGTTGAGCGATCATCATCGACGCGACAGCAAGAATATAATCTCCAGCCATTGTAACCTGAAACAATAAAGTCCCCAATCAGAACAATTCCATCTAACTACGTTGTAAAATTAAATGAACAATTCTGCTCTTAACATTAGAATTTCCAAAGCAGTTCCTAGTTTTTTTTTATAACAGTTCTCCTAATTTATCTCCTAACACTTTTCTATATTATCCCCTAATTCTCCTATTAGGAGATCCATAGAGTAAATATTCTACATTCATCTTATAAAAGATAAATTACTGTATCGATTACTTCCTCCATCTGATGACTCCCTTTTTTATAAACTGTATCATTTGATACATTTAACCCTTTGCGGTTCAAATTATTTTGCTAATTTTCTAACGAGCTAAATAAAATTAATTTCGCAACATTTTCCATCATTGGTTAGATTTTTTTAAATGATAGTAATAACTATAAGTACAGACGAGTCTTTGGTGATATTGGAAAATCAAATTTTGAGAAAATACGATTAAGTGAAAAGCTTTGTTAACCCCTTGTCTTACAATTTCTATTCTGTCTGTGTACATAATAACTCAAAATTCATTCTACAAATAAAAATTTATCTCTGATTTTTAATACATGGTATAATTCATTGCAATATTAATATTCTACAAAGAACAGAAAAAATTTCGTGTTCCATTTATCGCACCACGCGTGTGAGATGTTATTGTAAAGTGAAGGTTTTAATATAATAGATTTAATGCCAGTAGTCCTGGTGTTAATACCAATTCCCATTATTTTTCCATCCAAGAACAAAGAACCCATAATTCCTGCGTTTCATCCAACCGTTGGCTACCAACGATAAATCATTTCACGATGACTGGAGTTAACTAAGTTAAGTGACTGTTCACGATTAAGATCCCGGTTTCCTTTCACTGGACATCCTTCGAAACAGTGTCCGGAGAAGGCGAATGCTCGATATCTGGTGATCCGTCGGTACATTCGTATAAATACACGCAAGTACAGTAAGACCCCTCTTAACGCAGGGAATATGTTCCAGTAAGTTCCAGCGTTAAACGAAACAGCGTTAACCAAAGTAATCTTAACACATTGTACGCCGGTCCCGCGATAATGCGGGATTTCAAATATATGATTTTACAGATCAATATCAGTCATATTATTTTATCTTGAGGAAAACGGTAAAGTGAACAAAGAAGGCACTATTATTCCCTTTAAATTGTGCATTACTTAATGTGTTTAAATTTATATTGATTTAAATAGTAACATTATCAAATATAATAAATTTGATACCAGATATTTAGCCGGCGTACAATGTGTTAACAAGTAAATAATAGGGATAAGTGAAACGGAACAAAGAATAGGAAAATTTATAAGTTCTCCTTTTGTTTTATTGTTAAGGATAATTGAGCAGGCGGCAGTATAGATAATTTAGAGACTGTTCTTAAATAGACATGAGTGAGTGTATTTGAAAGATTTTGAAAAAGAAAGGAAAATATAGAGTTATTACATGATGAAACATAAAAAAGGATATAAGTGTAAAAAGGAAGGATATATAATAGGATGTATAACTGTAACAAAATAAAAATGTATAGTCATTACTTTGACTGGCGTGACGCGACGTATTTGGTGGGAAGATTTAAATCTACCATTTATTTTGTAACATTTACTATTAACACTAGATTTATGGATGTTGATATATCTATTTTTCTAAAGTGTGCCAATTTGACTTATACAAGAAAACTGAAGTTTTTTGTAAAGAAAATAGTTCCAAATCAATTCAAATGAAAAGTTTATTATTAGAAAATTAACCAACCAATATATTATATATATAGCAATCAAATTCTGATTGAGCCAAATTGGCTCCGTAAAACTAGTCTTAAATAGTTTTTTATTACATCAATTATAGACTTATTTATTCCTAATATTCATTTTCATTCATGAAACATTAATGAAAATTAAAAAAGGTTCGAGTAAACTTGTCATGTTTGTGACGAGGAAGGTTCTTCCCCATTTGAAGTTTTTAGTTTTTTATGACGAAGTCATCTAAAGACATTTTTCTTTTCCCGTTTCGTTCAACAAGCAGTTGTCGATAGAACGACATCGCATCAATGACTCTTTATGTTGCCATTGAACTTCTATCAAAATTTAACCCTTTGCGGTCGTATGTCTGCTCTCAGCCACCACAGCAAAGAACCATACTAATGTTAGATTGTATTCATCTATGTATCAATTTATACTGTCTCTGAATGAACCTGAGTGTCTAAAGAACCTATTTACGAACTAATACGGTGCTCCTATCAATTGGAAACAAAAAAAAATCAGTTTAAACAAATACTATCATCTCTTACTTGCTATGCAAGACGCTGTGACGGAACATCTTCAAAATCGGGAAGACCATCGTTCTCGGATAAAGAGGAAAGGCTTAATGGAATGCAGCACTGTCAAAACATAAGGAGTAAAGATCGCTTCGTACGTTCAAATAGAAAAATCCAGAGCGGAAGATATCAAACTAATTATTTTTGCGACACGTACAGTCGAAAACTAGGTGGTCATGTTGGAGACTACTTTGAAAAATCGCACACAATGAAGAATAAAAACTATAATTTTTATACAAAAAAATACATTAAAACATATTATTGTGTAAACATATATCCAAAGTTGACAAAAGAATTAATAAATCTTGTTTATCCTCCATAATCTTACATATCATGTATCACTGCTCGTTCAACGGAAATTAATTACTACCAGTTCGACACCCATGTCTAAATTTAATACGTCTGCAAAAGGTTAAATCATTTCGTACAAATTTATCCATAATTTCCGTTATGGTGGCTAAACTTTTTTTTTAGAAAATCCGTTGACAGTTCCTTTTGCATCTCATCTTCAGAAACGCTAACTTCGTCATCTACGTGCACTTGTTGTTCTAATAATTCTTTAAGATCATCGTTAGAAAGGCTTTCACCTGTTGTAGCTTACAATAATTCATCAATATCCTCCGCATTTATATATAATCTTTATATTATAACAATACTACCGCGTATTACTGAAACAGCGTTAAACGGGGTCTTACTGTATAATCGTATTTTCTCTCCGTTGAAATCCACGATACAAAGAATTCGCACTCAGTTAAGCGTTAATTAACCGACCACGATAAAGATCGTTCCAATGGATGGGACGCTCTCGTTGTTCCCTGAATCCGAGTCTGTTTAAGTGAGAGAGGAGGCCACTTTCTTTCTTTCATTTTAGAAGTTTCACGGGTACGCAATCTGGCACATACGATTAAGGTAAAAGTACAGAACGAAAGCGTAAAATAGAAGAAGATAGGCTTTTCAACAATACCGAGAATATTCATCGTGATCGTTTCCGATACGCGAAGTTGTTCGAAGCTTGTCTTTCGATTCACGTTTTACACTTGACAACGTCCACGTTTTACTGGTTTCAACGTCTCCCTGGAAAGCGGTCGCAAACGTACGTTTAAACATCAGCTACGAAATCATGCAAATTTCCGTGGAGAGAAAGAAGAACGGAGAGGTTAAAAGTACACCGCATACTTAGTTTCGATGCATTGCCTTGTGGTTTGTTCGCAAAGGAAATGTTGATGAACATATTCCCCATGAGGTGTAACCCGTGGAGACCGCACTCGCTTAATAGCTTTTAACGACACCTGCCTATCGTTTCCTATGTGAATTTACAAGTCGAATCGAGTATCATATCCTAAATGCATTGAAAAACCTTCCGACGAGAAGTTTACATTTCACGGTTCACTTATTTTTAGTATATATTCGATTCTACGACCGAAGGACGAATTTATCTTTTTGTCCTGATGTTGCATTCGTCGATATATCATCCTTTTTTTATGTTTTTTTCTTTAGCGTGATTCAAGTGAAGAATATTCTTTCAGTTTATGCTAATTTGTGGCTGGTTAACAGAGGCTTTTATACTCTTTTTATTTTTTAATTCTTCCTCACGCTCCTAGTCGTCATCCCCGAATGGTAGCGTAGTGACATGGCGCGTGTCCGATGTTTTATACATGATGCGGTATCTTCGATTCTATTTTTGGCTTGGACACTCTTAGAGTATTTGGTTCCGGAATACCTAATTGCCAGTTTCTACTTCTCTTCCGCGATTGCGAAATTTCAAGGTAAATGGAGAGAATCGATGGATGGAATTTATGCTGAATGGAGGGAAGAAAAGATATCGAGCTAATAAGTCTTATTGGTGTTTCGGGCAAATATATTTGTCGCTCGTGAATAGTATTAATAAACGAATGATTATTATCCTGTTTCGAGGACAACGCCTTCGTACACGCGTATGAATAAATTTGTGCAATTTGAGAAAGAATTTTTTGGGTTTTTTCTTGGATTCTTGAATTCTTACTGTATTGGACCATCTTTATCAGTCAAGCGATTACAGTTTTATCGCGAGGGATGTAATTTATGTATATTAAAGATGTAAGGGATTGTTTAACCGATTAACTGTGGCGATTTATTTTCAGAGTGCACACTTACGTGGGTCGCGAAAATCGAGAGATGAGCATAAATCTATCTCAAATTATTTATAGTTTTCAGTTATTCATTTTATTTCGGCATGACATCGAAATATTTCAAACATCTTGAGAAGGAATATATTTTAGTTTTCGTCAAAATTACAATTTCATTAATCAGTGGTTGCTAACTTTTACGAATGACGAGTATACTTGTCGAACACTGCTAACTGATTAGACGTTTTTGGAGTATTTTAAATTCTTGCAACCTCATAGAATTACATTGCCAAAATTAAAATGGATTATTAAACAATTAAGGTAAAAGTACCAGTAGTTGACTATGTGCCAGTAGTTGACCATTTTTTAGAAAACATAAAAAAATAAGGTTTGCATAAGTTGTGCACTTTCGATGAAAGTGAATTTCAAATACCACAGCATCTGTCGATTATATTTTGAAACAATTACATGTAAAGTGAAGTATACCTATTAACAGCGAACGTTTGAATTCAATAAGGTAAGTAATATGCCGTTATATCTCTATTTCCTTAAAGTTTCTGTTAAGAATGGCTGTACATACGGTTCAGGTAAAAAATTCATAGATTGTGAAAATTTCGCAAATGAATTATTTACTGTTTAAGACCTTGCTACGTTTTGTAAGTAATATATACATCGTTTTTATTATTTTAACCACAAAATACGATAATTTTTTAATGGTCAACTTCTGGATATTGGTACTCTACAATTTTCAGCAGTTGACAGGCATGGTCAATTACCAACATTACTCATTTAAATTTGTTTACGATTTATAATGTATCCGTTTTATATCTCACTTTATTAGAAATACAGAATATAAATCGATATATTGTAGTATGTACACTGAGTTTTAGTCGATGACACGGTCAACTATTAACTGCATTCGCGGTCAATTATTGATCAGTGTCCAATGTCTACTCTGTTCTTCTTCTTCTTTTACTATTTGATTATTAATGATAATTTATACTGGTAACTGTTAAAATTAAACGATAATAAAGTGATTTTCAGCATTAATGCTGTAACCCTGCTTCGAATATAGGCGGTCAATTACTAACGAAAAAAGGTGGTCAATTACTAGTTTTATCGATCTCAAAAGTGGTCAACTACTGAAGCATTTACCGAATCTTTAAATATATTTCTCAAATTTGTATAACTTATGTTTTTTTAAAAATTGGTCTTGGTACATAATCTAGAATGTTCAAAGAACGTCTCCAAGCATCGACTCTCGTCAGTTATTGACAGAGTAAATAGTTACCATTGTTTCTATCGAAAATTTCTCTTAACTGGTCAACTACTGGTACCTTTACCTTATTGACGCAATGAATATATTAAGAAAAATGAATATTTGTAAATTCGAAATATTAATATAGCATCAATGATTCAGATGCTAAAAGCGATATTCCCGACAGTCTGGCTATCATTTAAGCAGTAATTGACTTCCAGAAAAACGAAAAACACGTGTCAGATATCGTGTCGATGGATATAGTGTAATGCATGAAGTTACAGGTGAAATAAATTAATACAAAATTATTTGTTAACTAAATACATTAGGAGAAAAATTGATCTTTGTAGATTCAAAATGTTAACAGGCAGAATAGCTTAGTAAAATTTCAATAATATTTCAAGATACTTTTAACATACGATAGTTTTTTATTATAATACCGTACTATAGTTAAATATTAAAGTACTACTATTCAGTGGTGAAATGATATAGGTACTCCTATATTAAAATATTGTTGTCAAATGTAATATACAATTACCTTCATTTTTAAAAAAGAAAAAGAATATAAAAACCTCTATTAACTAGCCTCGAATTAGTGTAAACTGAGAGAATGATAATTTTATAAAAATACAGCTTTGATAGACATTTCAATATAAATGATAAGGCCCAATTCCCGATAGAGTGATTGTCGCTTAAATAATAATATACTTTCGGGAGAGGAAAAACTAGTGTCGTACAAGTACATTTTTTGTTCTTGTTCGGTTAATGTGACGTTGACACGGTAATAGCAGCTTATAATATGATACATATCGCACTCGTCCCGGAAGAATGAATGAGAAAAGCCGCGATGCCCGATATCCGATTTCCAAATGATTAAGTTTCTGTTTCTACCTGGTACAGTATGTATGCATAATGATACGTAACATATATAAAGGATTTATTCGTCAAATTCTAAATGGATCTGGATGAATCACTTGAAAATTTTCGTGATTCGAATCTCTTACTATTCCGTAATCTTAATTGATGTTAAAGAAGAACAATTAAAATACCGGAAATGATATGAATGTTAATTAAGCGGATATGTCAAATGATTAAGCCGTAAAATAAATGTGAGGTAATAGCCGAAATTTACGACTGTTGTAGCTATTTAAAAAAAAACTTATTTATCTTATAAATTAAGTCGATATGTCAAATGGTTAAGTTTTTGTTTCTATCTGGTACATTATGCATGCATAATATAATTATATGTATCACATATAAAGAATTTTTTCGTCAAATTTTAAGTGGATCTGAATGTAAAATTTGGAAATCTTCGCGCTTCGGATGATTGACTATTTCATAATCTATATTATAGAAAAGAACCAGAAAAAAAATGAAAATGTTATGAATGTTAACTGAGTGGATATGTCAAACGATTAAGCCGTAAAATAAATGTGAGGTAATAATCAAAATTTACGACTGTTGTAACTATAAAAAAAAAATGATTTATGTATTCTTAATTTTGTTGAATTGCGAAATTAGAGAAAGAAAAAACATTAACCTGATAACTACCGCGGCAATTAGTACATGCTTAACTATATAAAGGCGAAGATTGTAAAATAAAAGCGGTATAGTATCTGTAAAATCTCTGAATAATTTATCTTTACATTAATTAAATGTTACTATCGAAACTGATGTTATCTTAAATTCATATCGCAATATCCACAAAAACGAACGACAATTATGAAAGAAGCATGGTGCAATACTTGAAACATAAAAAAAAGAGTGAAATCCAAAATTGTGCTGACTCACTTTTCTCTTAATTCAATTAAATTGCAGCATTAAAATACACTTAATAATTACTTAATTTTCAATGTTCGCAGAACAATAAATCGCGTAGAAGGTGTTCAACGTAATAATAGGAATTTACGCGAAACAAAATTCCAAAAGACTCTATTCATTTTTAAGCGAAATAAAATCAGGTAAATAACAATTCCACCGAAGGGAAATGATCAAACCTAAAATACAAAGGCACTATTTACGTTTTAATAAATTAATCAATAAAATCAAAAGAAATTCAAACAGTCCAAATTTCCATCGCACAAAAGTTCCTCCAACAGGCCCTCTTACTCCTCAAATAAATTAAATTGCAAAATCAAAGTAAATTCACACAGTTAACATTTATATCGCCGCGAATCTCATTAAACCTGAAATCCGAGAAATCCCATTTATATATAAATAAATTGAACAGTAAAATCGCGGTACATTCAAACATAAAATTTCCATTCTAAAAAAAAACTCTTCAACTCTGCATTTCAAGCTACCTAATCCAGGTCGGAACATTGTTGCACTTAAGTGCACATGAGTGAAAATAGAAACGAAAGCGCAGAGTAGGTACGAAGTTGATGTACCGAAAAAGTCTCGCTCTCGAACATTGGTGTTAACCCGAATGAACAGGTGGCAGTTTTAAAGTCTTGAGAAATGTCATTCCGTTGTCTAAAGCGACAATAGCTTGAAACGAGCCGGTGGACAGGTCGTAATTTTGAGTTTCACATCCGGCATGCGTACGCTTGTTTTCACGCGCGCGTTAACGCAGACGAGACCCCATGAGAGTTTCCTTTCGAAAACCGTCGCGTTCTCTTGTTCTCCATCTCTTTCTCCCTTTTTCTCTGTCGATACTTTATTAGAATTGTCGGAGTTGCGAAATCCAACTGGCGTTTCGTAGAATGTCGCATGAATCAACGTGGAAAACGGCGGCCAATTGCGCGTATTAGCGAGACGTAAAGTTACGTGAGTGGGTGCGACTTGAATTCACTGTTATTGCTGGAAAATTACGTTTTTACGAAATTACGATGAGAGATTGAATAATTATTGTGTTGTGCGAGGTGTTGCTACGTATTTGATTTTTTTAGTGATTACTAATTTTTTTATATGACTATACTATTATACTACTAATTTTTTTGTACGTATACACTGCAAATCCAAGTGTGTTAAAAGCGGGTTATTTAAATGCACCAAAATGTGTGAGCACACTTCATTATCACGTCTAAACGTGTAAATGCAATTATGTGCATTAAAATAAAACGCTTGAAAAAAAGTAACGTGTAGTTTTAACACATCTAATGCATTATTTTACCCGTTTTATCCGAGTAAATAAATAATGCATTTTTTTGTGTGTTACATTATAAACTCACTTCATTTTTATGCACGAAAGTGTATTAAAATTAAACGTTTCGTTAGAATTATACGTTTTGCGCGTTAGCCGTTTGTATTTTATGTATTTAAATGCATTATGTTTGTTCAATCGCTGGACGCTTCGTACTGAAATTTCGCCACGAGCTGTCGTCCGAATTTCTCGAAGTTTATTTTATATATTCTGGTGAATAAAAGACGAATAAAATTCAGGAAATGAATTGCTTCCCGGCCTTTTGAGTCAAAAGTTTTGACTAAGATCAAAATGTGTAGTACCTGTTCTTATCAGTTTAATATCTGATATACTCCTCATCGAGTCGTTTACACGACTGTGTTATTTAATAGTAATAATAATATATATGATATATATAATATGTTTTTAAAATATTGAACAATCATAATAATAATATTTAATATAATTTTATTCAGTTCTGTGAATAATTGATCTACCTGTGTGTGTGTGTGTGTGTGTTTGTGTGTATTTATATTTACATTTTAAAATAACACATTTATGTGTTTTAAAATAACACACCGGGAAACGTCTAAATAGTGACTACAAGAAAATAATACGTTTATGTGTTTTAAAATAACGCACTTGGATTTGCAGTGTATTTCTTTGACTTTTTACTAATTGTAAGGTGTAGACTTTTTGATAAAGCGATCTTAGGTGCAGACTTTTTGATAAAATGTACGATTTAGTTAGGAAAAGGTATCATACTCCAATCGTCCGAGTATTCGTCGTTGTCATCAATATATTTTCGCCAGTTTTTTGGCATTTTATGGATTACGGTTCAGTAAAAGTTTGGTGGCTTTGAAACAATAAAGTTATCTAAGGCTTTTCGTATCTCATTCTATATTTTAAAGTATATCTGTGCTATTAGGTGTAGGAAATAGAACTTTCAGGTGAACTTCAAGCGACTGCTACAGTTATATGCTACTATATATGATTCCAATGTTTGAACAACTTGAACTGCTGACTTTGACGAACTGGATCATAGTAACATAATAACATATCATAGTAACATAATAGAAATATATGACAATATTGTAGAAACTTTAGATTACGATAGACAATCCACTTCGTCAAAGTCAACTTTTCAAGTTATAATATTTCGAGTCGACATATTGAATCTATTTCCATGGTATTTACTCATATTTGAACCTAATATGACATTTTTCAATACTGACACTCCTAATTTAAACCTGTAACTCCCCGAGTCGATATATTGAACGTTATTTGAACCTTTTACTACCCAACATTTAGGAAATAAAAGTACAAAAATAGGTCTAAATTCAATGTAAAATAAGATATCTTATTTATAACCTCATTTGAACCTTTTACTACACAATATTTAGGAATTAAAAGTACAAAAATAGGTCTAAATTAGGTAGGAAAAGGTTCAAATGAGGTTCAATATTTTGACTCGGGACTGGATAGGATGTAAATCCTCAACGGAGGTTGAAATTGACGTCCTATTTTGCGCCTTAAGATGGCATAAAGGGAAATTTGTGCCACTTTTAGGCTCTAAATAAGATCTTATTTTACATTGAATTTAGGCCTATTTGTATACTTTTAGTTCCTAAATGATTGGTAGTAAAAGGTTTAAATGACGTACAACATTTCGACTCGGGATGTATAACTGTTGCAATCGTCTGAAGTTCCTATTTCTGTATGTTATTTTATTTATATTGTTATACAAATGTGTCTATTAATTTTGTCGAAGGACTAGACAATTATATAGGGTAATAGTTGTATACTTGTTTATGGATATAGAATCTACTCTAATTGTTTAAATTATTTGTTAGACTTCTTCGTACTTTGGTATTTTCACGGTTACCTTGAATTTTTTAAATAATACTGCACAGTTGTTTTGATACGATACTAACACGGCTTAACAACCGACAGATAAGGAAAAGATAGTATGTCGATTGTTCAAATATTGAAAGTTCCTATTGTGTATGGTTTTCTGAAACTGTTAAAAATCACTTTTCAAATTACAGTGACTAACAGATTAATTATAGAAATAATTAAATGCCTAATTGTCATAAATTTCATATTTTACCGTTAATTATTCTTCTTTATACGTGCCGCTTGCAAAATAGGTTTTCCTTTTATACGAATTGTAATATCGTAGTTAAGCTATCGGTAACATAAGCTACAAACTATTTATCTAAATTCGCGTTACATATTTTACCGTTTTATATTCCGAGGTCTTTCCTAACGTTTAGCATATTTAATATCGTATAAGCCCTGCTGATTCGCATTGCTGATTGGCACTGCTTATACTGAAATCTCTTATCACAAATTTTCTAATACATCCGGTATTAACACATTGTATGCAGGTGTATTGTACCGCCTTATTGAGCCACAAGCGAGAAACTTGTTAAAAAATTTGGACGAATATTATTTTTACAAAAAAGTAGTATAAATTTGAACCTATTTACTTTCCAAAATTTGAAAGTATAATTAACTTTTCAAATGTAAGTGACTAATGCCACTAATCGCCATGTTTTTAGCGGTCTATGCACAATTTTCGGAAAGCGTAGTTTTACGTAACCCGCATACAATATGACGCGTGACACTCGTGATGCGGTAAGTAGAATGAG
This sequence comes from Cerceris rybyensis, assembly GCA_910591515.1. Taxonomy (NCBI): domain Eukaryota; kingdom Metazoa; phylum Arthropoda; class Insecta; order Hymenoptera; family Crabronidae; genus Cerceris; species Cerceris rybyensis. Next base: position 16,552,621 of record OU342795.1, read on the forward strand.
AAAACTTTAAGTTTTCCAAATCTGTCAAATAGAAAGTATCACCCGGACAGGAGACGCCGAAATTAATTCTATGCTATTAACCCATAAGCTTCCATTATCCTCATTTAGGAATTTATTCATTTTCTAAGTGTTTAAATTTAGATATTTGACGTGCTTCCGAGATTAAATGTGTTTAAAACAGTCTATTTTATTTGTACATACCTTTAACCCCTTGTCGTACTATTTCTTTTCTGACTGCCTTCGCAATGATCCAGAATTAAATTGTTAACATAAAGCTTGACCAGTGATTTCGGATATATCGTAAGATTGAACGTAATATTAATTTTATAGAAATAATTTTATCGTATTATAGCTCGCTGATATTTTCAATTTGATAGATTTTGCAAAATTTGAATATTTCCTAACCAATTTATCGCATTACGAGAGTCACTCGTTATTGTACGGCAAGGGATTAAGCAGTAATGTTCGTAAATTATTTTTATCCTTCCACTATGACAATACTTCCTCCAGAAAAAAATCGAACCAAGAAAAATTTCGCAAGGAATGGTTAATATTGCGTGAAGTTGTACGGTGTATGGGAAATCAGTGATAAATTATTATTCCATCAATTAATTCCGAGTTATTGCACGTTCCGTCATAAAAGAAATCATAGGGCAAAGTGCTAACCTTTTGAGGACGACGGTGCATATGCTCTGAGAGAAAATCTGATTATTGTTTGCGCATGTATACATAGTTAGATTTGAAAAATTGAAATTTAACCGTTGAAATATTATTATGCAAATAGCAATTTATAACTTCTATATATTAACAGCTTGACTTTTTGATAAAAAAATGATTTTTCATCGCCAAATAAATGAATATTTCTCAATATTCAAAAGTCTCCGTCCGCAAAGGATTAACATAAAATAAATAGAAGACTGTTTTTTTCATTAATGTCTCTACACAATAAGCATATGATTTTAACAATAATACTATGGGCGTCAAAACTGTTACGTTCAAATATATAATAAATAAGTACATTGAAAAATGAATTAAGCAGCAAAGATAATGATCAATTAAAAAATACACGTCAATTGTACTCTACAAATGTGAGAAATTGTTACAAATCGAAATAAGAATCCGTTTTTCGATTGTTTCGTCAATTGTAACGTAAACAGCAAAAATTCGTTCGAAAATGAATAATAAGATAGGTAAAATACAAAGATCAGTTGTGTTAAAACTACATCGCTGGAATATGCAACTTCATTTTGTGCAAATATCCACGATGCTTCTCCCGAGTAACCGAGTGATAAGTATTACACGTCTGCAAGCAAGAGTTTTTCAATTAGTACCCCGTTAAATACAGTCCCGTTACACAATTCGTTAGTCCGATGCTCCTTCCAACCTTTAGCGCAAAGACTTTCGTGACTACATCTTGGCTTTCCATTTCTTTCTGACATGCTAATTCGATCCTCAAGGCCGTCACACATTTCGAGCCTTCCAGCGATTCACGTGCAATACACGCCGATAATTCGTCTTCGATATTCTAATATTACCAAATCATCCGTACCTTCTCTATTAATTTGATTTTGACATTCATTTCGGACTGTTTCTGAGAAGAAAGTAACTTAACACTTTATCTATCGAAGACCTATTAACTCGGTAGCCTACAATAAGGTGTAACACTCGTGACGCAGTAAATGGAATCGGCAATTTTATGTCTTTCAAAAACAATTAAATTGAAAATGTCAGTCGGTTACAGAACGGTCAAATTATTTCTATTTTATACCATTATTACTTATTATAATATTACTATTTATACTATTAACATTGCGTTAATAGAATACTGCTTTCAGTTATACGAAATTTAGGGCTAAGGGTTAATAGATTTGCGATCGGAAAATGTTTTTACATATTAATTGCCGCTGAAAATTATCATTTGAAGCAAGTTTCGACGATGTTGAGAAATTAACCCGTTTGACGCCAACGGAATCTACGTATTCCACAAAACTTTTAAAAATTACTAACGGAAATTCTGTGTGTTTGAATGTAATAGCAACTTATTATAATAATAGTATTATTATATAGTAAGTTATTTACCGCTAGTGTTGTAGAGTTAAATGCTTTTTTATTTTTTAAATAGTTGTCACATGTAATTTTGATTAAGTTCTTGCTAATCAAAAGTGACATTTAGAAATTTGTTATCGATTTTTCTATAATACATTCTATAATACTATCGATATTATCGTGTTTTCTACAATACATTGTTTAACCGCTTGCCGTACAATTTCTTTAGTGACTAACTCCGTAATAGTTCGGAATTAAAGTGGTAAAATAAAAATTAATCAGTGATTCTTGGTACATCGTATAATTCAATGTAATATTAATATTATAGAAATATTTTTACCGCGGCGTGTCTCATTGATATATTTAATATTTAATACGTTTTACAAAACTTGCAAATTTCTTATCCCATTGACCGCTTCACGACTGTCACTTGTTATTGTACGGCAAAAGGTTAATGCTTTATTGAAAACCTGAAATAGAAGAATTAGATGTAATGTGAGTATTTTATTTTGTTATTTGTACTAATCTAATCTCAAGTGATTTATATATGCCCCATTCGTACTTTTCGTTTGCCCTAACGGTACGTTTAGACATATATTAATCATAGGAAAATTTTTTCACTACTTCTTGACGAAGAATTACTTACGAGATATTTTCAAAAATTCAAAAGGTCATCTAATGAAACAGAAGTTTTAAAATTGAAAATATTTAATTCGTGGTGAAATGGTGAAAATAGGGATGAAAAGTAGAAAATTCAAAATCAAATTCACGAAAGACGTAAATTGACATTAGCGACAATCACTATCAGTACTTGGAAAGACGTGAAATTCCATCGCCGAAATTTCATATGTGAATGTGGTGTTGACTTCCGTTTGAACATTTCTTGGAACACTCATTAAGAAAAAAAATAATTATATTTCGTGGAATTAATTAATAATGTGAAATCTTAGCAACTTCAATTATGTAAAAACTAAATATTCAATTACATTTTACTTTGTTAGTGTAATTGTAATTGCACTAATTCTATAGACTGCATTTATAATTATATTTGTACGTTTCAAAGTGAGAAATTATTCTGTAAATATATGATTTAAAGCAAACAATTTTTGTCCTCTCTAACAAAAGGATATTTGGGATAAGCAATTATTTAAAGAAGGTAACATTTTATCTCGAATAATCAATTTACTCATCACTGTTTGCCAATCATCGTGTCTCCTTTCTCGAAATATTTCGTAACGATGTATAATTTTGTCTAATTACATTCTCAAACGAAACTGTTCATTTATTTGACGAGAGTGAAATTCTCTTCGACACAACATATCTCATTTTCTCAATTCAATCTTCTCAACTTTCATTTCCACCAATTACCAAATTCCTCTTGTCAAAATTTCCAATAATTGATCAAATAAAAATTCTGTGCCCAAAATTTACCTTTAAAAACATACAAAAATCAAATCTCATCGCAAATACACCCATCTTTCAGTTTACACGGTAGATATGTCGAAAACGCAGCACAGAATTTATATGAAATGAAAGGATACATTCAACTAATCTGTAAATCGTGTAAATTGATCTAGAGAGAATGAAGAAAAGTTGAGGATACGTTCGTTATAACCATATGAAATGAGATTAGGATTAATGGAAAAAGTAGGAATTGATTCATTAAGTTTTAGAGATAATTTAACGTTTAAAACGAGAAACATAAATGTTATTGTTGCACTGGCTTGCAAAATTTCTGCACCTCTGACTTACATTCGAAGTAAGTGTCGTGAATACATTAGAAGTAAAACTTGAAGACATATGTTTTACTTTCACATTTGCAATTCAATTTTCGCAAGGGTTGGTTGGGTGACTTTTAATCAAATTTTTAAAAAAGTGCATTCATTAATATAATGCTCCTTTAACTTATAAGTAGCATAATGCAAACAATCAAAATAAAATAAAAAAATAAACTTGTCCTTTTTTTAGTTGTAAGCCATGTAAAAGCAAAATTGTATAAATTGAGTACCGTGCAAATTGAGGGACGAGAGTATTTCAATGCAAATATTCCACTTAATTATCAAACCTTCTATTTCATATGGTTTTCTCCATTAACTGCTATTCAAATTCCACTATTCAATGTTCAAATAAAGTTCAACTTTCCAATAAACATCTAATCCCTCACCGACAACAATCGTTCGACTTACGATCGAAAAAGTGAGCAGCCTTGATTACCAACGATCATTGGCTTTCCTACGCCAAATTATTTCGCAACAATGCATAATTCTGTGACACGCTATTAGACATCCACTCGGTGCTGCGTGTATGCGTCTAGAAACTCTAAGAGTTTCGCTCTACGCCGAGCTATGCGCGAATGTCGTAAGGGAATCATCGCAACGCCGTGCGATCGGGAAAGCAGCTGTCTAACTTTCTGAAATTTTTTTTCATTCACCATAAAAAGTATCACGAACGGACGAAAACGGTATTGCGTGTCGTAGGTTCCTTCTTCCGTCGCGTTTCACTCGTCTCGTGCATCGGCTTCAAAGCATGGGTGCATTAGGAAATGCACGGGGATATGCAACGAATATCGCAAACTAGAAGATCATTACGTGCAACGTCAATCGAGCCACGTAACAAAACGAAATCGTAACCGATGAGCGTAAGATCTTACGTCACTAGTAATTCGATGCAAAGAAGAATTTCTTTCCGGCACTTTTTCTGTAAAACGATCGCAAAAACGAAAAACGTGTGCAGGTCGTTTCGTGATCTGGTAATCATTTTCTTCTTTCATGTTTGCGTTTAACACTTCGACTGCCATGGGAGTAACCGGTAACCGACGCTATTGAATTGAGTGAAATTTCGTGTAACTTTTAACGTTTGCATAGATGTGTATGCAGGTATGAGTGCGATCCTCATTTGTTTCTGCGAGCTCGAGTGGCTAAAGAAAGAACCAAAGTACAGGTAACCCTCCTATAACACGGTAGATAAGTTCCTACAAAATGCCGTGTTGTGTGAAACCGTGTTGTATGAGACCCAGAGCAAGTACAAAAAGAGGGGTTGCGTTCTGAAAACTTATTAAAAACAAATATTTTTTTTAAATTCTACACAAACAACTTAATTTTTATTAAAAATATATAAATGTATGTACAACACAAAACAAGAAATATTATTTTAATTTGATGCAACTATAATTTAATAAATTCCTTCATCGTCACTGTTCAGTATAATCAATCGAGAACGTTTTTTTGATGGAATGATATCGCCTTCAAATTCAGAACTTTTTTCTTCATTTAAAATTTTTGTATTTTCTTTCCTCTTTAAAAAATCTGTAATTTTACTTTGCTTTCTGGTTCTTACCGGATCAATGTTAATTTTTCCTTAATATTTTAAAGACCAAAAAGTTATTCTTTGACACACCGTGGCTCGACGCAGACTGTCGAACAGCAGTGTGAAATACTTTTGTATTCAAGCCACGGAGATGAAATCAAAGTAGTTTATGCCACACTGTATCTTTAAGACGGAAAGCCTCGTCGCGGCTATAGAAGTACAGTGTTATATAAAGGTTTTTGCAATTTTCTTACCATGTTGCAGCGAAACCGTGTTGTAGAAGGGTTTTCGCAATTTATAAATCGTGTTATAGCGAAACCGTGTTATAGGATGCCGTGTTGTAGGAAGGCTACCTATATTTAGCAGTTTTCCTCGATGCCATACATGGTGTGTTATTATTATCAGTATTTCTCTAATATTATTAATCACTCATGAATACTTTTATTTTATTTACATTATTAAACATTACACATCTTCATTTCCTTTCACCACCATATTCTACAATTTTAATATTTATGAATTCTCAAATGTATTGAATATTTAAATATTGACGTTAAAAAGATAAAAGTCTAGCGAATATTTATCTATCTATATCCTTAAAGTTTCGGTTTTATAAAGATGTAACTTTAACATTAGATTTACGGATGTTGATTATATACTTATTTTTAGTGATGTGAGCCAATTTAACTCACACAAAAAGATTGAAGTTTTTTGCAAAGAAAATCGTTCCTAATCAATTTAAATGAAAGATTTGTTATTAAAAAATTCGTTGAAAATCTTTTTTACATAGAAAGTCTGTTTTTGATATGTATACATTTTCACTAAAAATGCTCTGTTCACGCGCGATTTATAAATGTAAATGATGGGTAGTTAATCCTTTTAGTGCCGAACGACGATATATCGTTGTTTATGCGATGGTGCCTTATTCTTCGCATTTCGAGAAAGCACTATCTCAAAATAAATTCATAAAACGTAATAAAGGATCTAATTTCATTGAAAAAGAATTTAAAAAATTATTTTCGGGTTTAATTTTTTGTTTTATTTGTATACGCTGGAGCGATAAGATAGAAACTCGAAACGGGATAATTCCTTGGAACTGTAACTCAAATTTTTTTATGATACTTCTCAAACAGCATAAGTTGTCTCACCGTGCATTGACACGGCAACAGTCAAATCTTGCTTTCAGTCTTTCTTGGCCTCTCCAAAGAGCAGGTCTTAGCAATCACTGTTCGAAACCTCTTTGATACTATTACAATCAGTAGCAGAAAATTCGGTCTACTACCTTTCAACATATTTTTAGTAGCCGAATAACTAAATATAAATATTTATAATAATAATTCAATTTTTTTCAGTCACATTATACCAGCTAGACGATCCACTTCTTCTGTACTAGATCTGTCTGACGCTTGCCGAGCATAATCCAGTTATCATTTTGTTCTCAGGACCGATATTGATTATTTTGTTAAGAAATCACTGAAAATCAAATACTTATACTTTACACTACGTGACCTACATAAAACTGTGATCAAACGCTAGTTATTTTTATGTGCAAACATTGTTTGTAGATAAGAAAGTTGTTGCTATGTTTTTCATCATGTTTTATATTTATGTTATTCGTATGATTTTCAATAAGTTTTGCAATTTAATTGACATTACATTATTCTCCCTTTCTTCCGTAATACGCTGCATTTTGAATTATTTAAATATCATTCTTAGTTTAGTTTTTATGTGCTTTTTCCCAAATCCTTGTAAATTCATCAAATTCGTCCGGTTATTTTTGCATTGGCACTTGTTTCTCGCTCGGCACTAAAAGGGTTAAGAAAGATAATGTAGCGAAGTCGCGAAAGCAAGAGAATGGCTCTCATACAAATAAATATTGTATGCAAGAAGAGAAAAATTAGAAGAGAAACAAGTCATGTGCGACTTGAAAGCTGCAAGATATCCTGGTCTGATGAGAAGTTACAAATTTCATGTCTTATGAGATTAACTGTTAAATCATTTTATGAGTCAAATTGGCTCACAACCGTAAAAATAGATATACCACATTCGATAATGCGAAATGAAGGGGTCTGCGGGGGAGAAGAACCAACATTTACATATATTTCATTATGTGACAAAAAACCATCATATGTTTTTCAAAAGTAATATTTAACTTTTATATATATATAGTAATCAAATGTTCAATGGGTCAAATTGGCTCAGTTCGTAAATCTAATGTTAATAGAAAAAGCTTCACTTCAATAGAAATGATTAAACTACCGAAATACCGGTGGCGTTCAGCGTGTTAAACGTGGACATTGAAAATGAAATTGGATAGGTTTGTAGAGAATGTTAAAAAGTGCAAGGTGATGAGGTGCATTTTTTGTTGCAGTAAGATCTTGGGTTAGGCTAGTGCATAATAAAAAAAGTCTGTTTTTCAGAGATTTCTTTGGGACGAAGAAAGGGGTTGATGTCGACTGACCTTCATCTGACAATTTTTTTCTTTTAGATATTTTTATTTTTGCATGGAGTTCGTGAAAACAGAAATTGAATATGTTTACGAAAATAATTGACAGGTGTTAAGAAAATGTACTATTGATTGCAGGGAAATAAGTACAAGGGTGCAATGTATTAACTCCAAAAGTGATAACCCTCTGGAGGTACATTAACCCCCAAAAAATAAAAATCAATTTTTACTATTGGTTGTAGGAAAATGGGAAGTAACCAACAATAACAAGATTGAATTTCTTTTCTTCTACTCATTTTGTTTTCCTATTTTCTGATTTAAGTGCTGGGGTTAGTTTGCCTGGAGCTTGCACTCGGCTGGTTGCCGAACCATCGGGTCTATCATAATTAAATTTTGATTCAGGATAAATCTCCATCTATTGGTAGTCCCTGTCCTTAACTCCGTAAGCAACATAGCCTTCAAGAAACATTTCTTATCGCAATCTTTTTACGAATTGGTTAGAAAAGTTTAGCTTAACCCCTTGCACTCTTATGTCGAGCTAAACTCAACACAGCTTTCTATGACACTTAACGTGTTATTAATTGATTATTGGCTTTCGAAATCAACAATGATTTTGTATCTTAACTCATTCGCGACCAACATGAGTTCACGTTGTTTCAAGTTCTATTACTAATTTTCGTTGACGTGAATTCACGTCGTGATATCTCTGTTTCTCAATGCGTTGTAGAATCTGCAAAACTCGCAGAAAATGTCGTTACACACTCTACATGCAAATTATGTAGAGTTCCTTTATGTAAAAGTCATTGTTTTTCGATTTATCACATTAAACACAAAAAATTAAATTTTGTTTTCGCTCTGGTCTTCCACAATACACGTATTATAATGCTAAGGAAACTAACGTAAGCACAGTAATAACAAGTGGTCTATTATCTACCTGTAAAGCAAGTATGCAAATTACAAAAATCTTTTTAACTTAACACTAGAACGACCGACGTTAAATTTATTGCCTTTAAATATATTAAATAAGAACTGTGGAAGAAGAGGAGAGGAAGGGGTGGAAAATATGATCGGTCTGGTAATTTGTGTTTTATAAGATCAACTTAGAATTTCTGGTATAGGACTTTCCTGTAAACTTAGGGAATTTTTGGAAAAAAAATGTGAACAAGTCATTTTGACTTGCTTGATCGTCTAGTGTTAAAGAGCACATAATCGCAACATTGAAATTTCAACAAAAATTTTGTAAGTTTTATCCTTGCTTTAAAGATACAAGTTTGTTGTAATCAGCTCCAGAATTTAATTATTATTGCTGGTACTCAGTATTAAAAACGCAAAAAAATTTCTGATCGCAAATGCGTTAACATAAATATCCCGCTGCACACTCCGATAACTCAAAGATGGCATTTATTCAGTCAAAAAAGTAAAAATACAGGAATATTACTACTACACGGAGTGTTTACATTAGAAGATTGTGTATGGGGCTTCCGAAAACGAAAAAACACGAATAGAAGTTTGAAAACGAAATGTTCCATCGACCCCTAGCCCCGTAATTACGGCGATAGCCATAGGTTTACAATTTAAAAAGACGTTTGATTTTTTTATTTCGGGTGAGCGAAATTTCTGGAATCATGGCAGCTGTCAAAAATACATGAGTGTCTTTCGAATAATGTAAAGTCAATTAAAATCGTTATTTTTGCTTGCAAAAATTCCAAGATTGTACCTTTTAATAGCTCGTCAAAAAAAATTCCCAAAGGAAGTAAAAAAAAATAGCTGTCACAGTGGATGACCCCCTTAAGTAAAAATAAATAATCAACAGTAGATAATTCTTCGAGGCTATATTTGATCATCTAAAAAAATTTTATTTTACTAATTCGGAAAGCAAAAGCTTAAATCCACCTCTGAACACTTCACTCTCGTAACATTAATGCATGCACTTAAATAAAGTTAGCAACTTAAAAGATTGCGTCAAACATCAATTTTCTCTCGTAATATACGAAATTGCAACCGACGAGGGTAAACTTACATCACTAGAATTCAATAAGTGGAAAGAATTCTTTCCGCCATCACTATAAGCAAGCTCATTACATAAAAAGAATGTTGAACGTTTGAATCAGACGTGCCAGGAGAGATTAGAGATACCGTTCAATTTTTCATCCTACAATTTCGTGCTGGAGAACACACTAAGCTGCCTAATTGCAAAAATCATTCGACTTTCTATGGGTTTACATCGCTGCACGGTGTAACGCATCGTTGATCGTGCAATTGAAGTTTCTTTGAACAGAGACATTCCAATGATTCTTCTTGTATATTTTTCCAAGCGTATCAGCACGTGCCATACGAAAGAACGAACGTTCCCCGTTTCCGGTTCCAAATTAGGAAAGTCTGAGTGAATAACGTGGAATCGTGAATTGCATTAGCCTGATTCTTTCTTCGGTATTTTAGAGAGAGTTGTCTGTGACGATCAGAGTGGCTAACTGTTGGAACATGAGCAAGTTTGAAGTTTGACAATTTTCTCCCTGGCATTTTTTTTTTACTTTAACTGCTGCGACGAATTTATTGTTTTAGATGGATTCTGAACTAACGTGACTATGATATATTAACCAGTTAACCCCTTAGCCTACAATAACGAGTGACACTCGTGATGCGGTCATTTGGATAGGAAATTTTCAAGTTTTGCAAAACCTATCAAATCGGAAATATCAGTAAGGTGCGACACGATAAAATTATTTCTATAATATTAACGTTTCGTTAAATTATACGATATATCAAGAACCACTAATCAATTTTTATTTTACCAATTTAATTGTAAATCATTGCGGAGCCACATCGAAAAGGAATTGTAGGGAGAGAAAAAAAAACTGTGGCCACTTCTTTTGAGATTGCGCACCTGCCTTAATACGTGTGTCACGAAAGTCGAGCGATGACGAATATACTCGTCAATCACAGCTAACTGGTTAAATAGTAAATGGTAACTAAATTTTTCACATGAGGGATATAGTTGTCATGACAGGAGATACTGTCATTTCTCGATAACCGATATAGTGATCAAACATAGTTGATTGGTTAACACTAGAACTACCAGGCAAGTCCATATGACTCATTCTTAATTTTTCCAAAAGTTCTCCAACTTTTTAGGTCAGTCATAGAGCAAATATTCTACGTTGACCTTATAACATACAGAATTACCGAATCGATCATCTTTTTCACTTCTTGATTTCTCTTTCACCAAAGTACGTATTTAATATATTGAAATACAATAGGTGTAACGCTGGTAATTCTAGTGGTAATCAATAATTTGGTACAAATATTCTAAAGAGAGCGGAGGATTTGAACTTGGACCCACGGATCGTGAGTACTAGCTTTCACCTTCATATTCATCACGGTCCTTAATTTTGTTTTTATTTTATTTGTGTTTTTTCAGCTTCAACTACTAACGTCATTTCACAAAGGACTTACTGTTTTAAGTGGATTTCAAATAACCGAAGCTACGGAATTCAATAAAAGCTGGAAAAATGCGACAGAGTTTGGGACACCAACGTCGTTTTTATGAAGTGCAGATATCGAATCTGCGTTTACTTTAGGGCCCCCAGGCGAGAGAAAAATTAGAGAAAGACAGACAGTAGAAGAGACAGAGAAATTCTTGCTAATAGGGGGAGAGGCTCGAAAACATCGTTGAACCAATACTAACTGGATGTATCACCTCTTTTTTTATTTTTTTTAAACCTTTTCTAACGAATTTGTGAGATTTCTACGATTAAAATGATACCAAACATAATATGTTTGAATTATATAAATAGTAAATAAATATAAGTCAATCTATATCGTGTTTGGTATCATTTTAATTAGAACAATCACACAAGCAAAGTAAGTTAGCAAAGGTTTTAAAAAAATTAAACGTAAACATGGCAATTCCTCCAATTAGTATTGTTTCACCGAACATACGTGTGATTCACGTTGCCCGTTGAGGTTCGCCAACGAGGAGTTGGTAATGGCACATTTATCTAGCCAAACTATTATTGCATTTATTCAGTTTTCGTTGTATTTAACAATAATTTGGGAAAAAGTTTACTGAGTTTATGGAAGATTTCAACTTGGATTTGGCAATTAAGATTGATAATCTTTAACGTAATTCTGATAAATTTTGTTCAGTTTAGCTTTAAGTATCCTGATTAATTATAATTAGTCCCGATAAATTATAATTAATAGTTGCATTGTTAAAGAGTATTGAAGAAAGTAGACGTTTGAAATATTCCAATCAAGAGTGCAAGGAGCGCTGGATAAATACAGCGATCCACATGAATAAAATAAACCGAACGAAACGTATACTTTACAAAATTTTGAGTTTAGTACTCGGAGAGTTTAAATAAAATTTGTGACAGCAAAGAATAATTGTTTTCTAGAAGAATACACTTTAGTCTATAATATATAAAGAACATTAACTCAGCAATATGCAAAATAATCTTTCCGCAAATCATGCTAGTTCTTCACTCGAACTATTTAGTTTTATAAAAATCTGCTATAAAGTAATGCAGATACTACCTTAAATTAATTTAGCAACGTGAAATACATCTTTTTAACAAACTACCTGACTGTGATGCATTAACAGCATCCTATCACCACATTCATTACACTATTTACTAAATAAAAAAAATCAAACACTAAATATACAATTAACATTCTTGTAACACGTCCATTAAAGAACCATTCGTCAACTATCTAGTCAACAAGCACTATCGTTGAGAAGAAAGGCTTCCGGTAGTTACGATATCAGAACTTTCGCTTATCAGAGCTCTCTAGCCGTATGTTTAACGATAGGAAAATGTAACCTTACCCTCTTCTGATTCCAAATGACATTCGCCGATGGTTTGCCGCGACGGAAGTCTGATTGATCAACAACGTCATCGTGAAGCAAAGACGCATTGTGGATCATCTCGGCTATCATCGCTACCTGTCGTTGCGATGCCAAGAGATCGCTGAAACAGAAGGATTTCTGACGATTAATTGCTGCAGACATCTTTTGCCTCTTTATCGACAATGTCGTTCACTAGAAACGTCGAATTAATCATTAACATGTGCCGGTGGTTATGAGAGTTGTCTAGTTGTAAGTAAAAGTCGATAGCTGATAATTTCCTTACTCCGTAGATCGTAGGTGTACACCAAACAAAAGTGAAATTTATTAACTTTTATTAGTAGCCATAGCAACTAATAGTATAATTTTAATCTCAATTACTTGCTCATTTGTATCGAAGTGAGGAACGAATGACTTTTACTACAATTAGATCACATTCACAGTTATCGACACAAATGTATCTTTTGTTATTTTACAGTGACAAGAGCCAACAAAAGATTAAATTGGGGGAAGTGTAAACCCTGAGGTCAGACATTCAACACTAGGTTTACGGAGTCAATTTGGCTCATTAATAACTTGATTACTATATATAATATATTGGTTGGTTAATTTTTTAATAATTCATCTTTCATTTAAAGTGAATTGGAACTTTTTTCTTTGCAAAAAACTTCTATTTTCTTTTAAGAGTCAAATTGGCTTACTTCAGAAAAATAGGTATATCAACATCCGTAAATCTAGTGTTAAGAAATTAAAAATCCTTAACTACTTAAATTAGTAATTTGTAAATACAACTTGACTTATTTTGCATATATAATTAGGTACCTCTTTTAACACATTGTTGACCGCCCACGAGTTAACTCGTGTTTTCATGGCCAAACGTTGTTGACCGGTCACGAGATAACTCGTGTTTTAACTTGCATTAACTGTTTCCATTTTACTACACCAAAGATATTACTAAAATATATAACACGTATAAAATATGATATACAGAAAATATGTACGAAGTTGCATTTAAATTCATTATGTACAAAAAAAATGTACTAAAGTTTATGTAGATTCTTTCAATGGCATACTCAATTACAGAGAAATTAGCCGGTGACGTGAGTTATCTTTTACGTAAAATTGCCGGTAAACAATGTGTTAATTACGGAGAGTAAAAAATACCTAATGTTGGGTGGGCCGAAAAGTAATGCCATGTTTTACATTAGAAACGACCAATTTGTAATAAGTAGACTCCGGATGTTTATGCAAATTTCAAATTCAACAAATGCAGTTAAGACAAGAGAACCTATTTAGGGATTTGTTGCACTCGATAAATGTTACAACGAATACCATACTTTCGTTATTTCGGATATATTTTTATATTATGTTCGTTTTGTGTATTTTAGCCGTATTCATTTTGTCATAAATGCATAAACATCCGGAGTCTAGTAATAAGATTTTATTTTTAATGAATGACATAATTACTCTCGTTATCAACAACATTTTTGATCGATATGAATCTTTGGTTCTTGAGTAAAATATCTGGAAAACCGACGTTACTTTCCGGTCCCCTTAATACTTCGATGTATTTAACACTAAATTCACGGTAGCCGTAAACTTGACGGGTTCTTATTTTTTTTTAATAGTTCTCTTATTTATAAATAAGCAGAACTTATTATATAATACACAAATTACTTAACTGATTGCATTTTTACCGCTTATATTCCATCTTTTATTAAATTACTTATTTAATAATACTTAATTTATAAGTATAATAGTACTTACTTTATAAGTATACTATTAAATATAATTTATAACTACTATTAAATATAATATTTAATTACTAGATCTAGCAGCCGTAAATCTAGTGCAAATAACGTTAAACCTGTGCAAAATGATGTTAAGATAATGACCTCGAAATTATTTGAAAATTCTGCTTTGTATAATTATTTTTGCAATACTTTAGCTTCAAGAAATTTGAGAAAGATAAAAAGTACAATTACCGGAACATATGTTTGGATTTAAATATTGATATAGGACTTAACGATCGACAAAGTTACAGGCGAGAAACTGCGACAGTATAGAAAGTGATAACTACATTGCCATACGTGCAGAAACGTGCAGATTTCACTGACATCGATCCTAATCCGATCTCCCGGTGGAAAATGAATTATGGCCACGTTAGAGAAATTTGTACCGCGATCCACGATGAAAACGTGACGCCTTCTTTTGGAAGATAAGTCACACTTATTAAACACACCTTTAAGTGTTTATATCCATTTAGAGAATAAATGAGAAACCAGCTATGGCAACGTTTACTTTGAACACTTGACACAGAGCCACTGAACCTCATATAAGTTTATAAAAAATTAATTTTTTTTATTAAAACGTAAATGGATCGAGTTCAAATTAGAAGCAAATAGTAGAAATATCCAGTTTGATCTTCCGTTAAGTAATTCATTTTCTAATTCTTGCTATCACAAACGTTTCTACGATGAATCAAGATACGATGAACGAGTTCTATTAGTCGATTACACTTTCATCATTTTGGCAATAGTTTCTATTTGATAATAAGTAGCACGTATTGTAGATCATTTTTATTATAAATAGCCACTGAGATGATAAGCTGTATTAAAATCTACTTTGTAATCTTCGCGTAGAAGTTCGTTCTAAAGTAGAATTTTTAATTTTTCTCTTTATTAATAAAATTCAAAGTCAAATGGTTTTAAAGAATTACATAAGTATTGCAAACGGAAGAAATATGTGTTTGACTTTAATCCTTTGGCCTACGATTTCCTTTATGTCAGAACGCGCAATAACACAGAATTAATTGTTGGAACAATAATTTATCATTGATTTCCAACATACCATATGATTTAACACAATATTAACCCCCTATTGTACAATAACGAGAGACACTCGTAATGTGGTTCAATTCAAGTTTTGCAGAACTTACTGAATTGAAGATATCAGTGAGATGCGATACGACAAAACTATTTTTATAACATTTTTACCACCAAGCAAAACTGAGACATCGAATATCGCATTAACAACAATACATAATAACATGCCAACTGAATATCAAAGAATCTGGAAGAGACTGTAGCGCAGAGAAGCAGCTTGTATCTCTTGTCTATTCCAAAATTGTAGTATTTAACATTAAAGGACCTTTTAATTATAATAAATATCGTGTGGCGATACTCTTCATTGCAACAATTACATGAAATAATACCATTAGAAAAAAGCACTGATTAATTTTTATTTTATTATTTTAATTTTGAATTATTCCTATTATTTATTATAAATATTTTGAATTTAACAGTTTTTGGAAAACTTAAAAGTTTCCTATTCCATCCATCTTGCTACGAGTGTCACACGTCATTGCCTTACGATCTCTATTTTGGCTGCGCGAACAATAACTCAAAATGAATTCCGGAAATCGAAATTTCTTTTTGATTTCTTATATTTTCTACAATTGAACGCAATACTAATATTTTTGAAACAGTTCGATCGTCCCGTGACCGATTCATATCATCAATTTAACCCTTTGGCCTACAATTTCTATTCTGACTCCAGGTGCAATAACTCATAATTAATTCCTAAAATCAAAACTTCTCATTGATTTGAGATATTTCGTATAACTGAAAGTAATATTCATAGTGTAGAAATAATGAAACTATTTTGCGACCAGCTGATATTTTCAATTCAATAGTCTTTGAAAGACATCAAAATTTCCCATTCCATTTTTCGCGCCACGAGTGTCACACGTTGCTGTAGGCTAAGGGGTTAATTTCGAAAACTTCGAAATTTCCTATTTCCTACTGTTGATGAGTTGAATCTGGCGCGAAACAATAAAAGAAGCAAGACATTGAAAATATATTGAAAAATGTAGTTGGCCTTGCTTCTGATGTATTTTGTTAAATCAATATTTATTCTGTTCACTGTTTCCTATATCTATTAACAAATATATTTGAAATACCTTTTACTAATATAAAAGTATATAAGTTATTTATCTTCTCACGCGACGATCTATATACGGACTTCTACACCTACATTCCCTTCCAAATTTTTCTTGATTTGATTGTTCCTGGAAGAAGTATTGTCATAGTGTAAAAATAAAAATAATTCATGAAAATTCTACAAAAAAGTACAACTAAAAAAGACTGTTTGAGACACATTTAATCTCTAAAGTAACGTCAAATATCTAAATTGAATGCTGAAAGACTTATAAAATGAATAAATCCCGTAATAGGAATCGTAGAAGGCAAGGGGCTAATGATCCGACAATCGGATCTTTGATCTCTCTCGTTATTACAACGGCATTTCTACGATGAATCAAGATGACGATGAAAGAGCTTAAGATGTCGTTGACACTTTCTTCATTTTGACAATGACACGATCATCAGAGTTACGTCGCGAATAGCTAAGTCATGCCTTTTGCTGTTTACGATACACGACAATGTCCTGAGACATATGTAACAATGCGTACTACGGTTGTTTCCATTCACAGAATATCTCATTCATATTCACTATGATAAACTCGCCCACGTTATGCGACTACTTTCAACACGATCCAGAATGTATCAGTCATCTCGCATTGTTTCTATGGCTTTGTAGCGTAAGGAATCTAACGCTTTGACGTTTAGTAATGCGATATGTTGTCGCTTTTTGTTCCGTAAAGAAATTTCTTGTAACATTTCATTAGCATTTGTGACTGTATTATTTTCGGATTTTTAATTTCGTTGTTATAGATTCAATAAACTTTGAGCTCTATGTAAATTTTTGACCTCATTTTGTGATCTGTGTTCAACACTAATTACTTACTTAAAATTAGTTTAACTCTTATTATTAAATCCTTTTGTAATTTGATACGTTTGTTTCTTATCGCAGTATTTAATACATTTGTAGTATCTCATAAAATGGGTCATTTATATTGAAATGATGTAAGTCCATTTAAAAAAAATTGCATCACATAATTTGCGATTAATTTAGTGTAAACTTTTAATTTATGATTCGATAATATTTAATAACTTAAAAGATGCCAAAGCTTTATTCAATTTGAAATTGACTGATAAGAAATTATAGTATTGTTAATAGTAACATAATATATTAATATATTATCATTAACATTAAAATTACTGTAAATTGTTCTATTTATAAATCGACTAAAAGAAATTGATATAGCCAAATTATATATTGATAAATTAGTAGAAACATTGCTGGAGTTGACATAATTGATTTGTATCTTCGAATTGACTAATATGCTATCCTTTAATATTCCCGAAAAAAATGAACATAAGGTAGTTCTTCCACATAGGAGCGGATTTTATGGGTGCTATGAATGGGCCCCATTGAATTTCTATAATACGAATGATAATTTATTGAAGTATTGATTATAATTATAATTTAAAAAAATTTTAATTTGATGTACGCGTACTTATCGACAATGCGGCGTTGCCAAACACTCACATTCACAAACAGTGGCCATATTGTAAACGTGAAATGCATGATTTTATAGTTTTCAATTAATAATTTCTTTATTAAATATTCGAAAGCTGCAATTTTTTTGTGAAATATCTATTCGAAAACGTTCCCGAATTAATGATCCCGATTTTCGTAAGTATTTGCAGTATGGAAGATTGGAAAATTGAACGATAAAGTCGGAAGTACTATTTCTCTCTCTCACACTCTCATTTACGTTAATGTATGAAACTGTATTTTTAAATTCGATTTTTTCATCGAAATGCCCGATAACTAAGCTTTTTTTTGCTTGTAAGTTGTTCGTGACAATCTCAAGAACATCATATTTTAACATTAAATTTATTTGCAGACTTTGGTCAAGTGCTAAAACTACCTTAAACCACTTTCAAGATAAGCGACCCAAATATTCAAATATTTACAGCAACTCGTGTCTCATGTTCAATACGTATTCTTCCCTTACAAGAAGAACATAAGATCTACGGATCGCTGATTTTGCTGAAACGTTATATACTTGAAGAGTAAGTCGCCCTGATTATAAATATAACCCATTATAGGACTAACACTCAATAGTTTTTGAGGTATTTATAATTCAAGTTTCATTCCCATATTAAAACAAAACTGTACTTGAAATTTTACTTCCATTTTCAACCAAAGAAATTCAGTTAATCTGTAAATTTTAATTCTTGATACTTCATTTAAGAATGATTTGTAGGTACAATCGGAGACATCAGAATGTGAAATTTTGATTAAACCAATATCTCTCAATATCTTTTAAAATATGGCATGTTAACAAAATGTCTTTTGTTCCCAAGCTTATTTTTAATACTAAATTTGTGATAATATGGAAATTCATTTTATTTTAATTAACTTTTCAATGAAATTTTTGATATTTGTCACAATGATAAAAAAGCTGTTGATGGTTACTGTACTCTGAATTTAACTATTGAAAAAAAATACGTAATTTTTTTACATAAAAAAACACTAATACAAATTTTCTCAATGTATCTAAATAAAAATTAGAAGACAGATATATACCACATAAAATCATAAATTTGATTTTATCTAAATAAATTAAATAGAATAAGTTAAATTTTTATCTGGTGAAACGTGACAACATCGCAACATTTTAATAGTTGGTAGTCGTGAGTGATTCGATTTTGATCGCTCCAACTTTTCGACGCATTTTAGTAACATTTAAATTCACGCTGTAACATAGCCTATAGCATATTTTTAATTTGCTATAGTCGAGTTTAATTTTATTTCCCGTAGCTGTTTGCGAGGTTGCCATGCTTTCACTGTGAATTACACTCTGCATTCAATTATACCATAAATATCACTCATTTTTATTATTTTTCTCTATAAATGATATTGAAAGCACTAAATTTTAATTGGTTATGTGCTTCATAGATATTTAATCTACTAGTTTACAATTTTGTGGATTTTTCGAATCGTATTTTCAATGATTTGTTCACTTTAACTTGTCCTGATAACATGTTTTCCATTTAAGTACGTGTAAATTTGTTATAATTTAAAAATGTTATAACTTTTGAACGAGATTGTGAAAATATTTCGAATTTTTTGGGGCGTTTCAGAAGACATAAGAATAATATATAATTTTTTCATAGGATTCTTATCGCTTTTAATATACCAACAAATCATCCTTAATTTTTAAAGTATAAATATAATAGGTATGCGTACTTTGCTTTTTTCTGTACAAATCCGGGATGTCGTCACTACGCCACATCTTTTGAGGTTCCATTCTACAATTTTGTTTAAGCATGGGAATGAAACTTTAGTTGTAAATATCTAAACATTTATCTGACATCCGAGACAAAGACAAACTGTACCCTATACACCGCGCACATTTCAGCTCTCAATAATTCGAGGTCATAAGGTAGCAATGGGAGATCTCCCAGTTCGGTAATCAACTATTTTTCTTTGAAACGGGGAGATTTTCCCATACGATCAAGTAATTGTAAGTATTAACTGTTTGAGTAACAGATATTTTGACAAAAAACACCGTAAAAAACAAGCCAAAAGCCGCAATAGCGTTCCTTTTATTTCACGTCGAGTAAAATCGCTCATGTCGCTTGGGCTAATCTATAAATGTGTATAATAATAATCGTAATTTGGAATAGGTACCAACTAAATACAAAATGTATTACTTGGATTGGTTATACACAAAAAAGTGGCGATGCAACAGAGATGTGTCTGAAATGTTCAAACGCGCTGGGTCTTTTCGACGCGAAATGTGAAGAGCGCGAAAGCGGCGCGTGAGACTCAAACGGTTAAAAACTACTGATCATCAGCCCCTAAAATGAGGTAAATTCACAATCATGACAATTTACTCTACGGGTAAAGTTTCAACAAAATCGGCGATCCGAAGGCTTTGCGTGCTCCTTATTACTTTATCTCTTCATTGTTAGATAACTTTGTCATTTGATTAGTGTACAATCTAATCACCATTGCACAGTGCATAATTCTTATTACAACATTCTTAAAACACTTACTATTTCCTAAAATTCTCAAACCCTCGAAGAGACTTATCACTTATCACCTACATCCACCACTTAATTCACACTTAATTTACAGAACTGGAATATACATCAAAAACCCACTGCAAAAGTATATAAACTAATCACCATCGTACAGGTGCATAATTCTTATTACAACATTCTCAAAATCGTTACTATTTCCTAAAATTGTCAAACCCTGAAAGAGACTTATCAGCTAGATCCACCACTCAAATCATACTTAATTTAAAGAACTGGTATATACATCAAAAACCCACTGCAAAAGTATATAAACTAATCACCATCGCACAGTGCATAATTCTTATTACAATATTATCAAAATCGTTACTATTTCCTAAAATTATCAAACCCTGAAAGAGACTTATTAGCTAGATCCACCACTTAAATCATACTTAATTTAAAGAGCTAGAATACATTAAAAATTTCCTGCAAAACTTTAAAGAGTCAATATAGTCGGGATAAGTAGCAAATTCTTTCGAGCTCCAAGCAAATGCCAGATTACTAACTACGGAATTGCAATAACCGAGAAACGGCGAACTTGAAAGAATCCGCTAAGGCGTGCCTCTCACAACTCACTTTCTTTCCTTGTGGTAATTGATAGCCCGTGCCATGAGAATTGTTATCATCGGCCGCAGTGCCTTTCCCTTACCGTCGAAGTAGTACGTCGATATGGCCTGAAGCTCCTTGTGCGGTGTATTCCTGATGAGTGTCTGGAACAATGGCAAACGTAACCTTGACTTCGAGTAGTGGAACGGAAGCAAAGCTGTTATTAAAAACGGAAGAAATCCGGTCGCGTTCTTCACGAAAGATCGGTTGATAGGATTCCGAACAAATCAAACGAGATATGAATTTGTAAATCCATGTCGTTAAGATTAGTACTACCAATGCAGTCAAAATGACTTGTTGTTCATTTTATATAAAAATTTATTTTATAATACATAAATTATTGAATTAATCATCTTGTGCACCTTTTCATTCGACATTTTATAAAGTACTTGTTTATTATTTTTAATATAATAGATTTAACGACGGTAATTCTAGTCAGTGATAACCGATTTTCATATTAGTGTGGTTCCTGAGTTTCTGGATATCTATGGAATTCTATGGTGTTATGATTTTTACAATGTTTGAGCGTTGATTGGCTGTACTTTATAATTGATGTGTGTGTATGGTAGAAGTGTAATTATGTTGGTTTTGTATCTTATTTTTATATGGTTTTGCACTTGGTGCAAGTTGGCAAGAGCGAAGTTAACAAAAGTATGAAGCACACGTGAATAATAATTGTTCCGGTGATTACGAACGGAGTTTGTGCGAAGAATTTTAACAATTTAAATTGATTATATATTATTTTTAGTTTTCCTAAGACCTATTGTTTTAGGCGGCTTTCGAACCATCGAAGCTGTAGTATATTAACCTCTTGCCGCATAGTTTCTTTAGTGATTGCCTCCGTAATGATTCGAAATTAAATTGGTAAAATAAAAATTGATCACTGGCGGAAGAGAATTTAAACGCGACTACAAGCCATTAACTTCATATCCACCATCTCCATCATGGACCACTTATTTTAGTTTTGCATCAATCGAAATATAGTAAAACTTACTTCGTCTAAATTGATATAAGAATAATAAGAGATGTAAGAGAAGTGAACTGTTCAATCACATTGATAGTTGTCTCATATTCAACACAAATGTAAGTGATAATTACTACCAAACTTATTTTATAATAAACCTTGATAGATACATAAGGCAAAATGTCTGAGAGGAACCGTGGGCCAGAAACGAACCGTTCTCCCGCAAAATTAACTTTTAATTGGGCCTCCCCGAGTACAACACCGTACTTCTATATCGCTGGATAATATGATTTTTGTTTAAGATACTTAAAACCTAAGTTACTTTAAAACAATTGCGAGAAGATACAATGAACTATAGTGGCTTTCAATGAAAATACATAAATTAATTATAATTTCCTCATTTATAACGCTGTTCCGATGTTATAGCGAAAAGTGGCATCCGGTTTACGCGTTATCCGTGGTGAGACTTATTGTTTCACAGATATGAAATTAAGAAATATTTATTTTTACGAAGTTTTGGGAATATAACTCCCCATTTTGAGGGTCTCGTATAACACGGTTTCCCACAACACGGCATTTTCCAGGAATCTACCGTGTTATAGGAGGGTTACCTGTATTTACTAAATTGAAATATAACAAATTTAGGGTCAACAATTCTATCTTTATCTACCCTTCACCTATTTTACATCTCAATTCAACTTTCCATCAATTAAATTTTTTAATAACGTTTTAGTGTCAAACAAATAGATAATAAGTTAAAGGTACCAGTAGTAGACACTTTAAGGAATTTTTTTCCTATTTGTTTACATAACTCAGACTATGTTCACTTTATGGACAATGTATAATTAGTAGTTGCTGCACAAACTATTCTTCTATTATATTACGACAAGTATTCGTTCATGCTGGCGATTTTTTGAAATTTTTTTTTTCTCTGAGAGTAAAATTTGATTCAGTAGTTGACACCCAGCGAAAACGAAAGCTTTAGTAGTTGACATCCTTTTGCTTCAGTGGTTGACACAGGGAGAAAAACCAATTAATGAATTAACCTTGGTAGTATATTAATACAGGAATTTATTGAATGCTTAAAAAAGATTATTAATGAGTAAGTTTACAAAAAAAATATTTAATAATTAGAAGTTACTTCCTTAAAAAATCTAACTTATTGTTAGTTCGATAACTGAATACATATTTCAGGTTCTGCTCATTTTAATACTTTGGCTGATACGAAACACCACAGCTTCCCATTCATAATCTAGCTTATCCATTTTTTCCAGCCACCTTGCCACTACTGAAATCTGTTGCAGAAATCTCTTTTTCGTAAAGAAATACAACATATTTCCCTATATCAACTACCGAATAACAATTACAAATTCCAATAGTTGACACAGGGGGAATTTCGGCAATTTAGCATTCTTTGTTGCAAATTTTAATACAAAAACCCTTTTTTAAGATTCAAACAATATAAACCAATGCCTTTTTATCCACAATGATTAAATAATACAAACTTACAAGACTTACATTTCAACCAAGTCCTTAGCGATTCATATAAGAAAACGTCCAAAAATGGTAAGAGCCGAGCACGGGTTTGATTAACCGGTTTTCTATGACACTTATCAATGGTGGATTATGAGCAATAGTTCGCAATTAAGCCGGTGAAAGACGATACTATACAAACTGATAAGATTTGATGTATTCCAGCTTGTGGCTTCCTTATTTATTTACATTTTTTGAAGAAGTGTCAACTACTGGCGCTTTTATCTTAATAATTTGTATGAAATCTGATCCCTCGCGTAAATACAACCGCACAAGAAGGTGACACCGTGAGAAAATGATGATTTCCACATAAAAAACACCTCTGGAGGAGTGCTTCTGAAGTACAATCGAGAAAAGAAGTCCCAAAGTTGTCGAACGGGTCGTTCTGAATTCTAAGCGCGAGGCAAACAGAAAGTTCGCCCTGGAATTTGGCCAAAGTGGAAAGGAACGCTCGTTATGATCGTTTCGCAAGCTTACGTCAGAAGTGCTTTCCGCGTGGTTCTTTCAGCCACGTGACCGGAAGACGCGCGATCAAGTCAAAGCGACCGGAACGACTTAATCGTTCACCAGCGTCATTTTAACTGTAAATGCACGCACGACGCCAAAATCTTTCACTAATGAAACCCATGAGCATCTACTTGACTTTCAAAGTAATCCATTTATCTTCCGTTCATTTCGAAATTTCATTTTAACTTTTGTGAACATGGACTTTGAATCAGTAGCGCGATGACGTTTTGTCATCCGAATTTTGTAGCATCTGTTTGCAAGAAAGATAACAAGGAAATTTTGTTGTTTTGGTGAATCTTTATATCACATATTTGATGATTAACCTCTTGACATACAAATAAAATAGAATTCAACGCGTTTGAAAAATGCTATTTAATTTGGCCCAAATGAATAGTTATGTGCAAACTTAGAAACAGAACATTTTATTTCGAAATTTCCAGTGCTGTATAACATGTAATCAGTTTGAATGGGCAGTAATTAAGTAACATTATAAAGTAATAATTTAGTAGTTATATTGACGTACAAGTGAAATAATTTAATAATATAATAATATACTGTATGATGTACACTGGAGACAGTTACTGACGTCTTGCAGGCGTCAAAGTGCACAGTGACACATTAAATAAATAACGTCTCCTAGACGTCATTGTATGTCAAGGGGTAAGAAATTTTTTGTTTTAGTCCTTTGCACTTGGAACGATACCTGACGTTGTATATTAGCAACTCGATAGTACTTTCTGATTTGCTATTTTATGGTATTTCAATGGAAAAATTCAGGGAAACATGCATTTTTTAAAATATTGCCTGATTAAAATATAGACTTAGAGGTGGCGACCGAATAACATACTAAATTTACGATGTCCCGTCAGGCAGGACATCCTAGTGCAAATGATTAAAGCTTGGGAAGTTCATAATAAAAAGACAAATAAAGAAAAAAGAGGATGTGTCGATGAATAGAGAGTCTTTGGCCTGTAAATAATATTTTAAAACATTACAAACTTTTACGATAAATATTGAATTATTCTTACATTATGGCTATACTACGGTTCCAAACTTCTCTTAAGGTAGTTTTCTTACGAAATGATTTAAACTTTGTACACTTAAAATTTGAAAATTTCTGCGTATAACGGTATCCGGAAATTTTTTTTCGACCGTCTAGAACCAAAGATATTAAGCTTTGAATTTGATGTTTTATAGTCTCTTATACATTGTAAGGTCTATGTCAAATCACCAAAAAAATATATTTTCGAAAATTAAATTTGAACAGTTCTTACTATCCATATGAAAAACTGGTATATGATGTAGTGATATGTTATAATACAGCTGGCCAAATTTTTAATATTTTGACCGCACAGTTTGACCGCTATTATTAAATAAATATTGGAAAATTGGATCTGATATGACATCGGAGAAAATATAGAAAAAAAAGCTGGCAACACTGCATAGTTATGAATCGGTAAAGAAGGATATAATATGTACGCCCGAGTTATTTAAATATTATCATATTGTGCTAAGCATTTTATAATAATGAATTTTTAAAAACCCAATTATGTTTCAATATTATCAATTTTGATTATTTATTATTTGAATTATGTCCTTATAATATGAATGCAATTAGCTTCATGAATCGGAAAATATATATTAAAATAATGACAAAAATGAGGTTACTACAAGTTTTTATTTATTCAAATTTCACTTGCAGCAAAATTTATAACACTTATGAGATTTTTTAAATGAATATCTTTCTTACAAGAAGTACACGTTAAATTTTCAGCCAGTTCAGGGATTTCAACAACACGTCTACCGTTGGCTATGTTTCGTATGTAAGACGGCTTTTTTACTGCAGATATTGCTGCTAATGCTTTTAACCTTTTCTCCACTACTTTTTTTTTCATGAATTTTCCCTTATATCTCATTATTTCTGACATTTAATTAATCTGAATTTATAATTTTTCAAATTATCAAAACTAAGAGGTTAGATTTCTACATATTGTCGCACTAGTTCCAGACAGAGAAGAAAGACGTCGTTTTTCTCTCTTAATATCTGGAAAATAATGCAACGTTGCCCGATTGTGTAAGACTACTTGGGATTGGTTAACGGTAGTACACGTTGAGCCAAAATTTTTTTATAAAATACTCGACTTTTACATTCAAAAAAATACCTACAATGACATCTACCTTACCAGATGAACTACCTTAAGGTAGTTCTAGCTGGATTCAGAACTAAAAGTTTCTTTTTTCATTAGAAATGAAAAAAATTGCGTAAGAATTAATGCAGGGGCTAACTTCACAGAGGTCATTTCATTCACTTTTTAGACATTAAAAAACATCTTTCTCTATAACTATGAGGTAAAAAATTATGAAAAAATTCAGTAATATTCCAAAAGCATAAAATAATACATCGCTAATTTTTTATTAGAATCCATCGACTCGTTTTTCCATTAGAAAAATAAAAAAAGATTTTACGGACTCAACAAAATTTTTTTTCCATAAGGCCCATGTTAAGTATGTTATTTTTAAACACGATTTATTCATAAACCGTGTGGATAAACTCGTTGAGATTCCGGTTATAATTATAAAATATCGTGAAGAATATATTTTCAAAATTTTAAGGAAATCTATCGAAAAATGATAAGTGCCTAGAGCTACCTTAAGCAGAGAAGATCATGCTAATAATGTTGAATATTTCTTTAAAACGACATTTCACTTTGAAGGACTCCAACATTTTTCGGTGACCGCGAGAATCATTCTTTTTTATAACTGCTGGTAGTCTCTCAAATAATGATCTGATTACATCTTCTTTCTATATTTGTCTCCTTATAAATCACTCAATCTTAGCTAGCAATACTGATTATCGATGATCCGCATGACATCGAACGTGCCACGACTTCAAAGATGATTGTGGAATCGTGCTTCAACTTTCCGCATAAAAAATGTCTGTTCTGTCTCCTCCATTGCATCCCTTATTTTTCCACGAACGCAAAGAAAAATGTTTGTCCTAATAAAGTATTCCAATCACATTCTTCTTCTTCGCATTATTGCAGCGATGAGGAAAAAATATGTAGACTGAGGACTACATCGTTGAATTTGTTAAATAATTTTAGTAATTTATCATTCTTTTTATATCTGCTGCCAATTATGACAATGGTGTAAGTAATTATTCTATATTGCGGGTTTAATTATTGTAATTATTCTAGGTCTATGGCTTCCAGTGAATTCTGAAATGTCGAGCCAATGATGCACATATCACGAAGCAAAAATATTTAAAAAAGTCCAGGATTTTAATTTGGACCAGCTAATAACGAATTCAACGCCCTAACACCAAACTCTTCGCAACACTTATGAATAATTATCGTTTGTTGCAATATATTCGATTTTTTTTGTTTTAGGATGCCGTTCGAGAAATGGCGTGCGCGGTCTACTCGTAACAATTATATTTGCTATTAGCAGAAAACGTAAATGCAATGTTTTAGTAATCTTTGTCAAGTACTGTTTATAATTTACCTAAATCTGGAGCTCCTTGATACAGTTAAATATCTATGTACTTAATCCAGAACTTTCTAAATTTAAACTACATTCATAATCACCGAAACAATTATTCTTCAAATACACTTCATTCTGTTCTACATCTCTGCACAACAATTGTGCAAACTTTCTACAACATTATACTTCATCCACCTCAAAAATATGCAACTTTACTAACAATTTTTTCAAACTTAAAGCTTAAAACAGAAATTTTCAAAGTGACAAATTTAAATACACGCTTAACACGTTTCGCAAAAGTTGGCCGTTAATAACAAATCAATTATTTAGCTACAAATTCATGAAATTGGATCTGTTCCAATTTTTATTTCACAAAAATAATGTAGTTTTTGCCTTCATAAGGCATGACATTGTTTTAACTTCCTATAAAAATTTGGCCGTATCACGAATCATCGTGGGCTACAAATCGAAAAAGTGCCATAATTAAAAAGACAATTATAGAAAAATGTCGTACAAATCGCGACCACATAGCAAAGTAAAGATGTACTAAACCTTCGAAATATTCTAAACCTTTGGTAAGTCTTCCTCACAATTTTTTTCAAAACAATATTCGCTGCATTATTCCTCAAACTGCAGGTCATTTTGACCAAAAAACAAGGAAACATTCCGACTTCCTCCATAAAGACATGCAACTTCGACCCTGTAGAATCACAAGGACGCCCCGATGAGATATAATTGCACGACAACCGAGAGTTATCGCGTTTCGCGGCGCAATAAGAAAAGTGCTTTCTAAATACGTTTATATGCGCATACTCGAGCGCGATCGTGGTTAATCGTGGCCGTGAGTAAAAGTTCTACTCTCGGCCATATGCAGACCGTGAAGTCGGGCTGCTTTCGCTGAACGAGCGAAGCGCCTTAAGAAGAGGCGCCTCCTTGTGAAAACTGCATTCCTCATCATAGATATTTATAATTAAATGTTCCGGCGATTAGGTGGGGAAAAAATCCTTCATAGTCTTTTCTGTACCTTAACGTAGAATCTTGAAGATGCAATAATAAAGGCGTGATTGAATGATCAATTACATTTAGCAGTATTGATAATCGATTGACCTTGGCAATATTAAAGGAGAATTTTGTGACTGAATTTTATGAATAATATTTACAACTAAATGTTTCGGCGACTAAATGGAAAGATAATCCTTGATAGTCTTTCATGTACCTTAACGATGAATCTTGAAGACGTAATAATAAAGGGGCGGTTGAATTTGAATTATATTTGTTTTACGATGATACTTGGTGTTGGTTGATAATTAGAAATTCTGAATTTATGATTAACATTTATGATTAAATGTTCAGGCCACTAGGTGGGAAAAAATTCTTGATGGTCTTTCATGTACAGAGTATTTCAGAAATAGTTATCATGGCTTTCAGCGGTTCTACACAATTGGATCAATCGAGATTTGTGAAAAAAACGCTGCGAAATTCGCGAAAGTGTAGCAAACTTATTTTAATTAGTACATCGCAACCGAGAAGAACTATGAGTCAGATACGAACCGTTCTTACGCAAATTAATTTTTATTTGTGTCTTCGCAATTTAATTTCAGCTGAATAAGTCAGGCTTTCAGGGTCTCCAATATTTCAGAAACAAACACACGGGACCTTTCGGAAAGAAACATACTTTACTAGTGCTACATGAAATTACAAACTGAAAGGGTGAGTAATCGAACTAGTATGGTAAGTTCAAGTGTTTATGTTTATTTTCTTCTCCCCGGAGTGGTCGTTCAGCGAACCTGACTCCAGATGCAGATCATTGACATCTCCGTAGTCTCCGAAAAATTACATAACTAAATTTCGTTGTAAAGGGAGTTATTTTCTCCACCTTAATAGAGAATGATAACTGAGAATGAGAACTGATAAAAAATACGTGTTAAATATTCCTTCAAGTCCTGCCCATCAAGTAAGTTTAATCAAAGTCGGTGTTTAAATGGTCAACGAAGACAAAGACCATATCTAGGATGAAAGAAATTTGGAAGAAAGCAAAAGTCTGTCTTTCTTTTGTTACCGAACGCTGTACTTTTTTAAACTATTAAACCATCATTTGGCAGCCATATGCGCGCAAGTACTAAAGAATTAGGGACCTCGCTTTACCTCTCTTACTAACGGGTTTGGATATTTAACCCTTTGCGGTCGGGTTTCATTAAGGAAAAAATGTGTACTCGCTCATAAAACAAAACTACTAAAATCTTAGTAAGAATTATATATACCTCAGAGAAGTGTTGACTTGCTTTGATTGTTGAGAGTAGACATACCATGGCAACGGTGAAAGGTTGGTTGAAATGCTTTAGTGGCTGAGAGAAAACGTACGGCCGCCAACTAAGGGCTGATATCACTGTGAGGATGAATTACCAAGTAGTCCGCAAAAACGGAAGTATTTGGAGGTTCGGGATGTCTTCGAAATATTATACACGCACTAATAGCTGAAGATAGTTGAGTCCGATCACGAAACACTGATTACTCGTCGACGGTCGCGAGGGAACTGATAGCGAGGCAAGCATCGAAATGACTTATTGTTAAGATTCGTGGAAAGGATACCTGTAGGTTACGAACCGAGATCTGCCGAGTACATTTTGACAACACGCCGCGGTCGTTGTACTTCGTGGCCGGTGAAGTGGAAATATAATAATTGCTTTCTTTGCTCATAGAATTAATCTCAAAATTGTAAATGGACGTGAACGATTTTATTTATTTATATAACCAATTGTTATAAATATAGTTTATATAATTATAAATGTTGTTTATATTATATAATTATAGTTTGTATAAAGTATTAAAATAACTTCTAAAAAATAATGATATATTTGTAAAACAAACTATAATAGAGAGATGTCTGCTTTATCGTCTTCCACCATTAGAAATTCTCCTGGTCGTCTAGTTTTTTTCATAAATTAATTCTAAAAACCCTCCTGGATATAACGTTGCATATTATTTTAATGTCACAAATATTTAAATAAATTTAAATATTAAAAATGCTCAAAGGGGAAAGAGCGCGCAAATGGTCCACACCTTGTGGATGTTTTCCTATGTATCTTAAAAACCAGACGCACTATTCTTACTAGTTCGGCGACCTAGTCCTTCATGTTATAATTTAGTGTAGCACTAGTAAGGATATGTCGTGAATTTTTTTTCGAAATGTCAGAAAACTGGAAGCGTAACTTATCCAACTCAAGTTCAATCGCGAAGACACAATTAATAGTTAATTTGCGTGAGAACCAATAAAATATATGTTCTACCCTTTCGCAAATATTGCGGCTCTTTTTTCGTAATTCTCCAACGATCCGAGGGTGTAGAACAACCCCTGAAAGCTATGACAACTTTTTTTCAATCACTCTTTACCTTAACACTTTAATGGCCGCTCATACATGTGAGTGATGCTACCGCCGAAAATTATTGGCCAGTAACACACTCTCTGTGTGATGAATTTTAAATGTAAACAAGTTTGAATATTGCTATTGGCTAGTTTTTTTATGGTCCTTGATCTTATAAGATCTTCCCTTAATATTAATAAACATTTTTTTAATTAATTCTTCAAAAAAATTGCCGGCCCCTGACAACGTGTAACAGCGTAGACGTGCGGCCATTAAAGTGTTAACGAAGAATTTCGAAGATGTAACAATAAAGGGTTGGTTGAATGATCAATGATATTTAATAGTATTGGTAATCCCTTGATCTCGGTAATGTCGTAGAAGAATTTTGTGACGATACATCGTGGTGGTTGATAATCAGAAATTGCGAGTTTATGATTAAATTAACTGCTGGCTATGTTATGGAACATGATAAATCGATGCAGCGTTTTAAAGTTGTCAGATTGAACGCCGTGGTAGAATTGTAAATATGATTGTACATTAAGAGCTACGCAAAAGTTGCGGTCATTTAGATTAGAATCTTGTTGCGAGTTAAAAACATTCTACGGTCAGCCGGATTCGAGTATCTTGCTTGTATGTTGCGTTACAGTAATATGAAACGAAATAGAGCAGGGAAACGGGTTGACAATCGCGTAGTATATTTTTTATAACTATATGTAACAAACGGATTAATTGCGAGTAGATCTCCTTCTTAAGAGAACCATTTGACTATTTTGCTTTGTTATGTCTTTCAATGTCTATAGTGATATCTGCATGGTGTTGTAGGGTTTATTAACAAATTGTACGCCAGCTACATATCTGCTATCAAAATTATATTTGATAATGTTGCTATTTAAATCAATATAAATTTAAATACATTAAGTAATGCACAATTTAAAGGGAATAATATTGCCTTCTTTGTCCACTTTACCGTTTTCCTCAGGATAAAATAATATGACTGATATTGATCGGTAAAATCTAAAATCATATATTTGAAATCCCGCATTATCGCGGGACCGGCGTGCAGTGTGTTAATATTCTTCGAGGCAATTAGTTAACCGGTTTAAAACAAGCTAATTTTTAGCAAAAGTTCTAATAGCAAATAAATCTGTATTTGGAGAAGTAAAAAAGTAAATACATAAGGTAGAGAAGTAGAAGTAGAATCTAAATGCTGTACGCATTAAATCAGAATGAAAGTAAGAGGTAATAAACAACTGACCTCTCGCATATCCTTATAAATGTCCTTCAGGTCATCTTCCAGGAGTCGGTAAGGATCGACTTGGTATTCGGGCAAGGATCCGGGTAATTGTGTCTGTATGGAACTCATCATCCTCAAGACATTCGTGCCGCGGTCTCGCGTGCTCGTTCTGCTCTGCAAGAAAAAAAATCACCGTTGTGAATAAAGAAAATGTAGACATTGAAGGTTGTCTATTCTAAGGAAGTTATTAATCATTTTTATTCCAGGGTTTTATTAATCAACTTTACATTACAGATTTGTCCCGGGTAGACCTTTCTTTCTATTAAAGGAATTGAATAAGTACAGTTTCGTCAGTAATCTTAACGTCAATTGTAATATATTTCTATATTCTCACATTATTTATGTTTACTCCTTTATTTATAAATTTAAATGTAGTTAACGCTTTGCAAATTTCCAAAGTCTCGTGGTTCATCTGCTTTCAGTATTTGTAATTAACTGCTTCCCATTTTATCCTCGTGATAACTATTTTGCATTAAAAATATTAACCCGAGAATCTAAATATTATGCTAATATTTTAAGATTTGTTAACTTTTTTTTCATAGATATATTTTGTCTCTCTTTACCCGAGTAAACTCGGGATAATATCTTTTGTATAGATATTTTGGTTTTAATGCCTTAAAACTATAAGAAACTTAAATAAAAAAAAATAATCATGTTTCTGATAAGTTTTTGCAAATTAATTCATAAGGGAAGCAGTTAAACTGTCCATGACACTATCGAAGACCTTCCTGCGCCTTAAACCTGATGCGGAGACATAAAATCATTTTCCTTTCATAATTCAAATAGAAAGAAGTTTATATCGAATGTTTACATATTAAATGAGAGATAAACGGTTCATAGAAGCCATAGCAACATAATATTTATATTAAATGTTGACAAACATTGCTGTAGTTGAGTCAATCGTCGATTGTCTGATCATAACGCGTGATTTACCACTTGCCCCGTCTGACCATTCATCGTCATATACTACCGCGCGGATTTCTGCTTCATCGTTGACTTCACGATTTTCAAGGTAGACAGAAACCTTGCGGTTAAGTCTTTCATCAAACAGTGTCCTTCGAAACTACAATTTCTAACTTTTCCGTCATTTTACATTTCGAATCATTAATAATAATCGTTATAACTGCTCCTATACCCACCAGTCAGTGTAACCGGTTATTATTTTACGATATATTCCTTAGTACCTATTATCGTTGAATCATGTACAGTTCTTTATTAATACTTGAGTATGGAAAGTAGATTCTTCTCTACAATCAACATTATCGCACAACCATGGAATGTTCATTTTTTATCACGCAGTATCACGTTTTACCGTACAACAATTATATTTCTGTGAATGAGTTTGTTAGGGATGTTAACACATCTTACGCGGGAATCGACTAAAGTCGTTTTGTACGCATTAGTAATCGAGCGCGGGAAACGACAAAAGTCGTTTTCTATGAATTATTGGTGGATTATTGTTACTAGCGGGCTTGTGTAATGTTTTTACAATAAGATCGGGTACACATGAGTACTAGGTCGACGTCCGTACACTTCAACTTAAAACGTGCGTTGCAAAAATGCATTCCTATAATTGCGCTTTGCTGGTGCTGTTAAGCTACAATAAGCGTATTCGACACAGGAGCTTCCAGCTATGCATTGACATAAATTATACGTATACGTATAAATTTTGCTATGTACACTTGCACAAAGGAAAGTGCTTTGAAAGATATCACTAGTTAAAGCATTTCTAAATTCTTGATTTTCTTAGTTTCTGATTTCCGAGAAAGTATTTTTATTTTTTTAAAGTGAATAGAGGAATTGATTTTTAAAGAGAAACTAAAAGTTTTATTAGAAGAAAACTTAAAGTTCAAAAACTACAGCTATTTTGTGCAGAAGTAATTTAGCGCACGAATTACAAAAAATCACCAGCTACTCCATGAAAGTTTGGCGGGAAAGCACCCGTGTAAGATGTGTTAACATTTCATCACTATTATTGTATGTTATACTTGTAATAAAAATAGTTTTATATCGAGTATGTTCAAATATACAATACTTACTGCTTATAAGTATTTAGACACTCTCAATAACAGGATAAACCATATAAAAACTCAGAAAAAATGTGAAAATCTTTTTGATTGTCTACATTCTCGTATATATTTATAGAAGTATATTAAATAAATGAGAAAATTAAAATGCTTAATTTAAATTGTAGTAATAAAAAATACATGAAAAGAGGAGTGCCTAAACACTTATAAGGGGTAGGTAGTGTACATGTATTCATTAACCCTTTGCAGTACGATTTCTTTTGTGACTGTCGTATAATTTAACGCAATGTTAATATGATAGAAATAATTTGGTGGAGTCGCGAGTCATTGATAGGTACTTGTAAGTAAGTAAAAATTAATATTAGTTTTTTCCTCCCTTCAGAGGGTAGAAAATCTATCAGACCTTTTTTGCTATAAAACTCTCCATTTAGTGATACGGAAGAACTTGTTACTTATAAAAGGTAGGATTAATAGTAGGAAATATCGCTTTCGTTTTATAATATAAACAAATTTATTTACAAAGCAAAATATATAATATCTATTCCTTCTAATTACACAAAGTAGACCCCGGCTATGACGAACGGACCGTGTTTTACTAATTCACATTGAATCACAATCGAAATATCCTACCTGACACATAAAAGAATCACATCTTGTACATTGCAATTATCAATGACAAAGAGTCACGTTATTCTCGCGATTGAAATCAATTTTAGTTAAATATCGTTAAATCAAATTGATTAAAGTTAACACGTTTAACGCCACACGATCCCTAGGGACCGGGCGTTGACTTTTCGTTTATGATGACACTGATCGATGAAAATGAACAATTAGTTTTTCACCTAAGTTACGTTGTCGCGCCTAACCGAGCCATAATTAGTGGTGTTAAGTATAAAATAGAACATCTTATCAAAAATTAATATAGTATATTAAAACAAATAGAAAGATATCTTTTCTAGTAGGTAAATGGCCTAAACGGAAAGTGCAGTACCAGTCTTTAAGAACGGCCAAGGCGCTTAACGTGTTAAACACTAAACTACAAAGGAAAGAAAGAAAGAAAGAAATCAGCCAAAAATGTAAAAAATAACAATTTCAATCCATTAGCTAAAATACAACACAGCTCTCCACGTTCCACCATCCACACATCAATCAAACAAGAAAACCATACGCATTGCCCAGATCTGCGAACGTCTTTTTCCCAGTTCTACAATCGCTTCAGCAACCATCACGTACTCTAAGGACTGCATTCTTTCGCGCAACGCACAACGATGCATACTTTCGTCATCGAAACTTACTACTTCAGATTCTCTGGGATTTCTTAGCATTCACCATGCGGCCTATGAACGACGCTCACTTGCGGGTCACGGTTTGTTGGGGGTAAGGAGTGTGCGTGAGATCGAACGAAGGATTGGGCATGCCAGGATGCAGTAAATGGCACCAACCAACATTTCACAAGTTCGACTTTTTGTCGGTAGATTTAAATCGAGGCCAACGTGGGCAAATAATACGGTAGCTATTATGGACGTGGGATATAACATATGTCCGTGCAAGTATGGGCCTGTTCCTGGAAGATAATCATTTGCTTGGCGAGAAAAATTGGACTTTATGGTTTCAGTGATGGGAGAGAGCATACGCCAGTATGCTCTTTGTTATATTGGCGCGATATAAATGCGTGGGCATATGTCAGAATTTTAGAAAATCCCGCGCGGATATTTGGAGATCCTTCTATAAAAATCTAAAAAGAAGAATTTTTAGAAAAAAATCTAAAATCTATAAAAATGTTCCTAAAAATTGCTTCTACTCTCTCTCACTGAGTTCCTGCGATTCAAGTGTCATTCTATTCGAAGGACGTCTGCATTTAGGACTGGGTTTTAACACATTCGCGACCGGCAATTTTTTTCCGTTTCTAATGCTGAGTACCGGCGCAAACTTGTATCGTTAAAACAAAGATAGTTATAATATTTGTTTTGAACTATCAATGTTGTAATTATGTGTTCTTTAAAATAAAAAGATTTGATAATTTGTATACTTACTTTATAGGTAGATAACGGAGCATTTGTTATTACTATGCTTAGTTTATTTAACATTATATTACATGGATTTTAGAAAAGCAGAGTGAAGAAAAAATTTAATATTTCTGTTTAGTGTTATTAGTAAAAAAACAATGAGTTTTGCGTAAAGAAACTCTACATAATTTGCTTATATAAGAAGTGTCACGACATTTTCCATGAGTATTGCAAACTCTGCAACGTTTTTGTGGATATTTGAATTTCCCCGATTGTGCAATTCTTTCCAACTGTTGTGTTGTCATGTCACCTGAAAGTCTATAAGGACTATCAAGGTGTCTCATTGAGATAGCCATTATCCAAAGCGCCTAATATTGGCGAATTCAAAAATAGAAATTGCAGGACGTGAATTCACGTCAGCGGCAACCAGGTTTAGGATTTAAAATGACGTGAATTCACGTCAGCGGTCGCGAATGTGTTAATATATTTAACCCTCTAGTGCTCTGTTAAGATACATTTTTCCTTGGGCCACAGTGACCGTTGTACAAAGGTTCATATTGTAAGGAGTGCAAATAAACAGACGTAAACTTTAGACACATTGAATGCCCGAGTCGAAATATTGAAATTCATTTGAACCTTTTACTACCCAACATTTAGGAGTTAAAAGTACAAAAACAGATCTAAATTCAATGTAAAATAAGATCCTATGTAGTGCCTAAAAGTGGCACAAATTTCCCTTTATGTTATCTGAAAACGCAAAATAGGACGTCAATTTCAACCTCCGTTGAGGATTTACATCCTATCCAACATTTAAAAATGTTGGGTAGTAAAAGGTTCAAATGAGGTTCAATATTTCGACTCGGAGAGTTACAGGTCTAAATTAGGAATTTTAGTATTGATAAGTATCATATTAGGTTCAAATAGGAGTAAATACCATGAAAATAGGTTCAATATTTCGACTCGCGTATAAAAATCGTAATATTAGTTAAAACATAATCTCCATTTATACTCATACGGACTCGAGAAGAGTAACCGTGTTAAAAATGTTTTCGTGAATTTCCGAGGAAACTTACTTGGACTTGTTATCTCAGTTAGATGCTCGTATTATTATCAATATAAATAATTTCGTATAATCAATAAAAATCACCGTTTTTCAGTAGGGGAAAGAGAGTTATACCACTTTCGAAGTAAACGGCTCATATCTAGGCTTTGAAAGAATAGTTGTATAACTTATATTATACAGTAATAAAATAAAGGTAACCCTTCTACAACACGATTTCGCTATAACACGATTCACAAATTGCGGGAACCCTCCTCCAAGACGACATCCTATAACATGTTTTTATTCTAATGCAATAAGAAAATTGTAAAATCCTTTTGTAACTGGGTTATAATTCTTACGCCCTCTACTACCGTTGGGTCTCATCCGGTGTTGTGCCATGGCTGCCTTACATGCGTTGTATTTTTGATATAAGTAATCGTATAATATTTAATTAATCTTACAAGGGAGGTTTCCCAAGTGTCAATTCCCGATTTTAATGAAATTTACAGGGTATATACAATGCGAT
The DNA here is from genome assembly GCA_910591515.1 of Cerceris rybyensis. Taxonomy (NCBI): domain Eukaryota; kingdom Metazoa; phylum Arthropoda; class Insecta; order Hymenoptera; family Crabronidae; genus Cerceris; species Cerceris rybyensis. The sequence continues at coordinate 16,590,612 of OU342795.1, forward strand.
AAAATATTTGACACGTATTTTTTTTTATCTGCTGACGTTCATATCTAGGGGGTGAAAACAGCCCTCAAAGTTGGGGACTAATAAGTTATTTTTTTAAATATCTCGGAAACTATTTGGTGTAGATCAAAAATAAAAAATGCAAATTGTTCGTTTTTCAAAGACGGATTTAGTGGGAAAAGTAAAATTGCTTCAAATTTATTTATTTAAAAAATATATTAAAAAATCACATATTTTTAAATTTTTTTTTAGTAAAACGTAGAGTTACTTTTGTCATGCATTGCAAGATGAAACTATAGACCAAATCCAAGAATGCGGATAAATCAGAATTTTACGTTTTACTAAAAAAAAATTAAAAAATGTGATTTTTTAATATATTTTTTAAATAAATAAATTTGAAGCAATTTTACTTTTCCCACTAAATCCGTCTTTGAAAAACGAACAATTTGCATTTTTTATTTTTGATCTACACCAAATAGTTTCCGAGATATTTAAAAAAATAACTTATTAGTCCCCAACTTTGAGGGCTGTTTTCACCCCCTAGATATGAACGTCAGCAGATAAAAAAATACGTGTCAAATATTTTATCGAATTGTATATACCCTGTAAATTTCATTAAAATCGGGAATTGACACTTGGGAAACCTCCCTTGTTAGTTGCATATATCACCAATGTATTATAATATTATAGTTACATTAATAAACACTACTTTTTATACTGAATAACCTTGCTGCGCCAACACCTTTGTATCTACAACAATATACAGGTAGACGTCCTACAGAACAGCATCTTATAACACTGTTTCGCTCTAACACGATAGTATAAGTTACGGGAACCCCTGTATGTACAGAGTGTGCCAGCCGATTTTGACATCTTGAATATTTCGGTATTGTGGTATGTAGCAAAAAATGTTTCACAGGAAACTTAAATGGTATCGAGTGAGGCATAATCTGGTGTCATTAGTTTTTCCGTAGGTGGAAGCGTCAAGGACATATGAAGGTCAACTTTGTTTTTTTAAATGGAATGAGGTACTTTTTTATGCATCAAACGATGCAGTTAGACATTCTTTATAAAAAAGTACTGACCTATGTATGTCGAAAAACCAATAATTTAGGAGATATTTCAATTTAAGTAATTCCAAAATTCGTAATTACATTAGCGTTTATTTACAGGTATGGTTCAATATAACGATCATTTGCAGCGCAGCATTTTTGAAATCGATAAAGTAAGGACTGGCCTACGTTATTTAATGTATCGGCCGATATTTTGCCACATTCATCGATAATGTCCTGCTTCATATCACTCACTTTAGTTGAAACTTTCGCGTTTAATCCTTTAAATAGCCCCATAAGAAAAAGTCGGGCGACGTTAAATTAGGTGACAGATAGATAAACAGATAGACAGAGCTCACGTCCTAATGCGGTAAGAATGATGCCTTCGTATTTACATTATTCATACTGAAATATATCCTTAACTATTAGCTTTTCGACATACATAGATCAATATTTTTTTACAAACAATGTCTAGCTGCATGTCTTGGTGCATACAAAACTACTCCATTCTATTTAAAAAAAACAAAGTTGACCTTCATATGTCCTTGACGCGTTCACCTACTGAAAAACAAATGACACCAGATTATGCCTCACTCGATACCATATAAGTTTCCTATGAAACATTTTTGCTACATACCACAATACAGAAATATTCAAGATGTCAAAATCGGCTGGGACACCCTGTATAGAGCTTCAATCTATAACACTGGTTCTTCTACGATTACAAAATTTCAAAAACATTTGTACAACATTGTGCTTCCATAGCACTGGATAACATGATTCTTGTTTAACATATTTAAAAACTAAATTGTTTTAAAGTAATGACGGTAAAGAATAATGAAATAAATTGTCTTTACTTGAAAATATATCAATAAATTATAATTTCCTCATTTATAACACTATTTCGATGTCATAGCGAAAAGCATCGCGTACAGTTTATATGATATCCGCGACGAGACTTGCTGTTTCAGAGATATGAAATTAAAAAATATTTACTTTTACGAAGTTTTCGAAATGTAACTGCCCATTTTGAACAATCTCTGGGTTTCGTATAACACGGTATTTTCTAGGAACCTATCTATCGTGTTATAAGAGAGCCAAATGTATTAACATTTTTCTTGGCAGGTCATGTACATTTGATCGTCAGTCTACTTTTAAAGTTTATAAATAAAGAACATAAAATCGGTGTATGAAAAGTTACTCAAGGTTTAAAACCTTTCGCTCATTCTGAACAAGTTTTTGTATTATTTGGACTGCAAGACCTTCGAGAATGGACCAAAAAGAGCAAAGCGATAGCAGAGTCGATTGCACCGATAATCTCTTCCTTATTAACACAGGATGAAGGATGTAATTATTTATTTTATATACCGCAGTATACTTATTCATTTTGTTACTTTCAACGAAACTGCGTGAGTCGTAGTTTTTTTCACCGTATTAAAAATACAAGGCGAAATACAATGGTACGTTAATTAAGATTTCTTAACCATCAAGTTACAATATTCCATATTGATTTTCAGAAAAATTACTCCCATAAAAACACTAGAAGGGACACTTGAATTGATATAAATTTTGTAATATCTGGTAGGATATTTCTTCAACAAAATAACCAAAAGTGTTTTCTTATAATGCAAAACCTCTGCAATTATGCGCGAATGCGGCCAGTCATAAAACCGAGTCGGGTAGTTTACGCAATATTTTTTAAACGGCTGTGTTTTGCTATATCTCTTGTAAAAACAATGTCCACCTACCGATCAACTATCGGCGTTGGCTTCAAAAATTCCTGCGATAATTATTATTATAAACTTTGCTTTTGTGTCAAGGAAGAGCGTAGCATTGACTTCATATTATCGTATCAATAAAGTAGAGTAAAGAGAAGCCTAGAGCACATCGACTGATCAATTATCCTAACAAGGTTCAACACGATACTACGAACGTACTTCTCCGAGCAAAAAAGTGGTATTCGCGCTCAGTGAAACGCAAGAAACGTTCAACTGTCTTGGAAACGATTTCTTCTAATTATCCCACGAGAAATGAAACGATTAATTTTTAAATAAACACTTTTCTTGGAAATTTCTAGAAGATTATTGCATTTTAATATGCATTTTAATATTCAATGTAATACAAAATTCACGTAGGGAATTAATATGGAAAGAAAAATTTGTAAATTATAATTTGAAGATGTAATTAAATTTCTTACTTTTTCGACAGCTAAATGTTATTCATTTAGAGACATTTCTTTACATAGATAAATTCATTTTTATTAGCTAATGATAATTGTAGTTGTTAAGTGATATATAGATGGATATGCAAAGCATTGGAAACTTCTAAATTCAAAATTGAGTTAAAAGAAAATTACTTACAACGTGAAACTAAAGGAAAAAAAACTGCGAGGTTAAAAGCAACGAAGCATTATCACTGAAGTATTGAGACAGTAATATCTGCATTAATGGAGATTTAACAATGACTCTCCACAATTTTTTTTCAATAATCCTTTACATTGTAATCTATTAATGTACTCAATTTTCATCTAGTATCAAGCGCTAATGTTTAACCAAGTATATTTAAACTATGTAAATGAATTTGACCAAGGGAAAAAAATTAGTCGATCTAATTTTCCATATTTAGCAAAATAAACATATAAAATCAAAGAAAAGTTTGCACTTCGGGATTTTAAAACGATTTAACAAAAATTAGGAACCAGTCACTTGGACCACCTTGATCGACCCTGTTAAAAAAAGGCGATAACGTTTATCGGTATTTTACGCCGAAGAAGCAATTTCTACAAGCATTCACACGAAACAACAAATGTATTCGTGAGCGACACACAACATTGAGCAATGACCGTGTTTGATGTTTGGCCATGCGTGACATATGATTTCCACGACGCGGTATCCACTTATGACATTCCTCCGCAACTAGTTTAGTGGCCATAGGCAAGTTCAGTGTATACGACTTTTACTTGTCTTACATATTCGTTTCTCAAGGCCACCATCTATGGAATTAACAATCATTAAAAAATCAAATATAGTATATCGTATATTATACCGAAAATCGTTGAATTTACGGTAGAATTCTTGATGCTTAATTCGATATAATTAGGTATAGTGGATAATTCAGCATCGATTGAGTTGTTTACGGCTTGCAAAAGAGAGAGGATATTAAAGGGGAAACGTCGTTAAACATTTGTGGTTCGAATTATTTTGTTAATTTTGTAGTGTATTAGATAAAATTTATTTCACAATTTCTATACTTGATTATTCATTTTTTTAAATGATATCGATATCTATAGATATTTACGGATATTTAGTTGATATTACAAAATCATTAGGAAATTGGAAAGTCGATGTTGAATTGTTAAAAAATAAAATTAAGTAAAAATTGGACCGCAAAGGGTTAAGAATCTTAGTAACACTAAAGAATAATTAAGATTGGATGCGCTAAAGTATTCGGTATAATTGGCTCTTAATTTCTTTGTAGAATTCCTAAGTTTTTAGAGATTCTATTGTTCCGATATTCAATGTTTATCTTGCAGAATGCAAGTACAGCAAATTGATCTATTTCTTTCCACCTTTCATTACTTGTTTCTCTTCGAACGCATGTTTAAGACTAGATTTACGGGCGCTAAATCTGGTACATTAAAGTATATTAAATGAGCATTTTCAAAAAAGGTGATTTGAGCGGCAAAAAAAACGATTAGTTAAGAAATTTGTGTATTATAAGATAGACGTGAAATACACACCGCTCCTCTATAAATTTGAGAAAAATTGTTTAAAAAAGTAGGCCTAGTGTTAATATTCCTAAATGGATTGTATTTGTCGGTTGTTCTAGGTGTTAGGAACTACACATTTTGAACACTCTGGTATTTTTTGCTTTTTAATTATAATTGTTATGGAGATTTGGCCTACGCTCTGCAATTTTAAAGGGGTTTTGAACTCGATATCTTTGATGAGGAATCTGAGACTCTAAATGCGTACTCGTCATAGTGCACATTGCAACTTATTCTCATTTCATGTTTCAATGTTAACTGGTATGATTATCTTGCTTAGAACTTACACTTTTCGATAAGTTTTAAACAATCAAAGCTACGCCATTCGTATCACACGAGAAAAATGTTTCACGAGTGACGGAAACATGAATTCAAGCCTAGTAGTCTGAATCTTTAACACCATGTTTATTGCAGCCCTCTTACAATCACATTAATTACAGAACTTGTTTTCTGCCTTATAGAATACAGTATACTGAATGTAAACTTATAACATCGAATCTCTAACTATTTCGAAGTAAACAGAAGTATCTGATACGTGCTAAGTTTAATAAAGAGGTATATGTGAATTTAGAATTACTGAGACCAAGTGTAAACTTCTGGGAAATTATTCTTTAATTATTATTTAATGTATCATAATCTAAAAGGCTCACAACTCACTTCAAATTATACAAATTACGTCAAATGACCAGAACAGTTAAAACCAAGAAATACACAAACGGTTCGAATTCGTAAAAACTGAATCTGAATTCGAATCCTCGTCTCCACTGAGAAATTTTCCTACACTATTATTTAATATATCATAGTCACGGTGACCTGTGACCGACCTAAAACAGTAGAACCTACGCTAATTGACGATAACAATTAAAACCAAAGCATGCAAAAGAAAAAAAAAAGTTGTAGCACATAATTTCAGGTCTTCCCTTGAACTAAATATGAATCAATGAAACGATGGAACCCCGAAACACGTGGACTTCAATAAAGTGCAAAAAAATGTACGGAATTTCTCGACAGTGATATACAAGTAAGGATTTCAAAATCACACTTTTTAGTGGATTCGATAACTCGTGGAAGAAGAGATTAAACACGAAGGATGTGAAAGCGTTCCATCCTTAGGCTATACCTCCGTCAACGTTATCATTATTGGTGTCCATTCATAAAACGCGATATTTGTAGGGAGTTCAGAAATTAATACGTTCTCTAGAGCGTACTGCAAATAGGAGAATAATGACTGAACAAGCTAATAGAAAAATCCCGAAGAAGTTATTCCATGTTTAACATAAATTCGTCATTAGCAGAATTTTAAATTCGTGATACTCTACCTCTTCTAGTCGAATGTAAATTTCGCTGATTCCTTTTAATAGAATTCTTTCCATTCCTAGATCGTAAATTTCGATTTAAACGAGTATAAGTCTAACTTATTTCCATAAAGATCCGTATATTGTAGCTCACACATCGCCAGAGCCTATGGCGATGAAATTATTAAAATTTTAATGCGAAGTGGAGAGTAACGCGAGAAGAAAAATTCTAGGGTCATTGGCAACGTGTTCCGATAATCGACGATATTGTTCGCTATCTTTGCTGTAGAATTTGAAATTTTTATCATTGGACTTTCTATATTTGTCTTCACTGTACAATCATTGATTATAGAAAGTAAATAAACATTAACTATTCCGATAATACTAAAAAACGCACGGGCAAAACGATTATGTGATTGTTTCCAGTGATGTACTATTATCAAGGGACTATAGTTCAGGGCCTTTTTATTACTATCTTCTCAAGCGAACATTTACCTAATTTCAATGACCTAGTAGTCTATTTTTTCCCTAACCTCGAGATAAATATTGAGTAGATAGATAAAGAGGTAAAAACGTGTACATTATGAAGTGTTCTTCCATTCACTTCGATCTCTTGTACAATAATTAATGCGATGCAGGAGTCAAAGAAAAAGGACGTGTACTATTAGAATTTTTTAAATGTATGTAGATGCATTTTCCAAACTATAGAATTAATTTTTACGTGTTGCGTGGTTTTGCTCGCCATGGTTAAGGCGTATCGCGAATTATTACTAAAAATAAATAAACTTTCAATATTTCATTTCAACTATAAGGAAATAGCAAATGCAGACGAATACAATTAACATCTGATTCGCTAATTTTGAAATTTCACTGGCTGAATTGCATATTGAAACTTTCACTGATTTATTTCCTGTTAATTTCGAATTAAGAATTAAAATACAAAGGAAGTAGTATAGCTCTTAATGTCTGAAAATTCATTTCTATAAAGCAATGTATTTCTAAATTTGCGTATTTCTCGAATAATAACACCACTGTAAAGTACTTTAGATACTAATGTAAAGTAAACATTATTAATGAATCCATAAAAAAGGATTCTCAGACTTTAAAGTTTGTCAGACAATAAAAATGTATGCGTCAATACATAGTTTCACAATTTTATACCATCAGTAAATGATAATGCTTTATCATTTAATAATATATGATAAAATACTACCAAATTCTGATGACACAAAGTGGTGACATGTAGTATTTTAACTTGATAAATAAAAAACTATACATTACGAAGTTATGCATTTTTGTGAAACATTATCATCATACGTAGGCCTAGGTTTGCACCCCATCCCCTTGCGGTTACGGTACTGAATTAAGCGTAAGAAAAGGGTTGCTAACCACTTCCTTTATGAATTAATTTGCGAAAACTTACAAGAATATTCTTACAGTCTTAAAGCATTACAATAAAAATATCTATATAAAAAGTATTATCCCGAGTTAACTCAAGTAAAAAAGAAACAAAATATTTCTATGAAAAAAGAATTAAAAATATTAGTATAATATTTATATTCTCGAGGTAACATTTTTGGTGCAACATATTCGGAATAAAGGGAGAAGCTGTTAAACTGTTAAACTACTACTCACCTACTAAGCTGTTAAACTACATATCGTTAAACTACTTATTAAAACTGTTTGTTAAAAAACTTGTTGAACTGACAATGAGTGTAAGATTTTAATCGAACAGTGAATTCCTTAAAGTGGAATACAAAGACGAGATGAGATTTGTATCTGAAAGGAACAGTTTCAGTTAACTTGAATTGAATCCTTGTTCCTCTCTTAATAAATCCTAATTGAGTTAAGTAGCCAACAGCACGGATCAACAATGTTAAACAAATTTCATTTTTCAAGAAATGCTGGAACCCAAAAGTTCAGGCAGCAATTGTTTTCTAAAAAGTCTCGGTATTGCAAGGGATCAGAAAGAAGTCACTTGGGACGTAAAGGGAGACTGCTCTCGCACTACCTATCTCTTTCTATTCTATATGTCTCCTGTCCTCTTCATTCATAGTCGTAGCTATTCACATTCATTTTAGTAGGTAAAATCGGTATCTACCAATCTGATATTAAAAATCTCGTGCGTACATCAATGTTTCGATTTACACGATTGATATCGTGCTGTCGCACTCACTTCCACGGCTTTTTCTTTTCTCTCTTTGTCTCGAAGTGCGATTTCCCCTCAAGTGACTTGTTTCTGATCTCTTGCAATATGCTGACTCGTTAATTGTCGAATACTTTATACGTTACATCCGCGTTTCTGTTGATTTAAAATCACAACAGAATGTGTGCCTACGTTACGAATAATAACGAGCGTCCACGGAATTAAGTTTGTGACGATCGAAGCTTATTAACATTCGTTAATATTCATTGTTGCTTCAACAAAGGCACGAGACGTTAATCACAATCGGCAGCGCCGTCACTTCGTGAAAGGAGTTCATCGGAAAAGAGACGATGATTGTATCCAACTTGCGTGTATATCTTCAAATTTAAATTTTAAGAAGTTTTGCCTTTCCGCCCAAACGTGAAAGCGCGGCATTCTCGCAATTCGTATCAATTTTACTATGCTTGTTAATATTTTTCTTTGAGGGTCTTAACGTTTTTACGCCATTAACATGGAACTATCATGCCGTGGGCTTTATCTGTTACATATAGAGTGTATTGGAACTTACAAAAATCAATCATATATTTCTTCTTGGAGTGCTTAACACTTTACCGACCGGTATTTTCTTAACATCCTACCCACTTCTGACTGATCACTTGGTCACAAATACTTCCTTGATACAGATATCTATTCAAAAATTACAAATTTTCGTCACTGAATCCTTAACAGAGGTAATCGCCATGATACATGATAATTTATTAATTGGAGTGGCAACCAATTAATTAGTTAAAAGTTAAAAGGCGTTGGGTACGAAAATCCTATTAATACCCTTCCGGTCGGTAAAGTGTTAACACATTAAGCGTAACACTGGTTCCTAGGGACCGGTCGTTGATTTTTCATTCATGTTCATGCTGATCAATGAAAATCAACAATTAGTTTTTTATTTAGGGTACTCAGTCGCGCCTGATCGAGCCACAATTAATGATTCTAGGAAAGAAATATAACATTTTATCAAAAAGTAATGTGTTTATTAAAACAAATGGGAAGGTACCTTTCCTAACAACGGGCTTAAAAGTGCAGTGCCGGCGTCTAAAAACGGGCGTTTGAAGTTTTAAGAAATTGCAACTATGTAGCTATGCAATCTATTTATGTTCAAACTGAAAAGGGTCCTTCAACCTAGCAAAATTCTTTTTGAACTCTGTGACTTTCACTCTGGGAGCAAGGACATACCTTCTTCATAAATTCAGAGAGAATAAAGTCTTAATTATATTAATAATAAGTAAATGACTGGGTCCCAATTTAAAAAAAAAAACTCGATGTTTATACAAAAGCCATCGTGCAGATATTTTACATTGACCTAATAAATCACAGGTTACTGAACCGATTATGTTTTCTATCCCTTGATTATTTTTCTATAGTATTATTTAATATATTGAAATATAATAGATTTAACGCCGATAGTTTTGTCAATACTGACACGATTAAACTGGTCAAAATGCCCGGTGGTCATTTGGTTCAACAGTTCCCAATTTGTTCTAAAATCTCCGAAGTTGATAGGGGAGCGATGGAATTAATGTTCCATATCTATCTTATAAAACCTAAACTACTTAAATGGCCAACCTCTTTATCTATGATTTAGCTTTTTACAAAGTACTTATTCAGTACATTTAAATATAACAGATTTTCGATATATTTTCCGTTTAATTTTTTTACTTTAACTGACGATGAGACTTCGTCTGTTTAAAATGTATAGTAATAATGTATAGTAATAACTTATTACTAATAAGCCATATTGCACAGTGATTAGCTTTATATATATGTTACCACTGAAGCTATGATATATCGAATGATAATTTAAGAAAAATCTCGCAAGCTGATGAAGATTTGACCCAACACCTTTCACAAGTTTCTAATGTCGCTAATAACCGTGCACGGCAATTTACGAGACATCGGGAATAATTATCAACAGCTACGCTGTCTAAACTATTCGTAGTAAATGTTTTAATTTCCAACCAATTTGCCTTTACAAATTTCAGATAGAGGTATTGGGTGGTCACTTAATTAGACACCACTTCATTAACATCAGAACTGTTTCACAGTGACTAAACAAGTAACGAGATAAGTGATAGTTTACTCTTACAATTTTATTTACGCTAATTGTACCTATAATTATAACTACAATGTGAATGTGTATGTCAGCAAGATATGTCAAAATATGCAAGTAGGATATGACTAATAAGCATTACGAGTGTGTCAACATGAACAAGAATATGTAAATACTAGCTGAAAGTTCCCGCGCTTCGCTACGGTTTAATCGAAACTAAAAGAAAAAACCTTAAAATTTCGAATTTTGAAAAATCCTTTCTTAGTGGGTGCTTATACCCTAGAAGGAACGCTCATGCAAAATTTCAAGTTTCTAGGTCAAGTAGTTTCGGCTCTGCTTTGATGAATTTGGCCCATACTTTAACCCCCGAAAACCCCCTCTAAAATTTCGAATTTTTCAAAACCCTTTCTTAGTGAGCACCTAAGACCCAAGGGGAAGGTATGTTCCAAATTTCATTGCAATCCGTTCGGTGGTTTTTGAGATTTCGTGATGAGTGAGTGAGTGAGTGAGTGAGTGAGTCAGTTAGTCAGTGGTATTTGAGCTTTATATATATAGATAGATATGCAGTATTTACTATAAATATGTTGCAGTCATTTTTTTATTTAAACATAATGTAAGATTTTTTATAATAAGTTTATTATTATAGTAATTTAGTTAGTTTGTTATCAGAGTAGTATTGCTTATGGATTATAGGTTATAGATAAATATGAATAAAGTAAGACCACGTGATAATGAATAATAGGTCTAAATATTTTATAGTCCAAAGCAAAAGCGAAAAGGCGTCTCAGCGTCTGAAAGTCTTAGCGTCAATAAATGAAGTGCCCTGAAGACCTCATGAAACATCAATTGAGCGACGCTCACATTCAAACATCTTCTCATATATAATGCATCTACTGACATTCCCATCCAACTGATAATTAATAGTTCTAATTCAGATTGCAATACGTTACGAGTATTTTTCCAAATTATAGAGCGCTAATCGAAGGCGTTTATCGTTATTAGTGTTAACTTAAATGCGGAAAGTGATCGCTCGATGTCGCCAGACGTAATTAGATCATATTTAAATTTCCTCCAGTAGTATGCTTCAAATTCATTTAAAATGCAAAACTTCACTAATTATTCAAACCGTTTTGAAGTCAGAATTTTTTGCTAAAACTGCTACCATTACTTTCCATGTAAAATTACTTTATAAGGTAGATGCCGAATATCTACTCCGTGGCTTCTCTATATAAACTTGAAGGATTTTTATAAAAACATGAGGAACCGTCATTTAGACTGCCTTGATAGTTCTAGTGTTAACCCTTTGCACTCGAGAGGCGCTACTACGGTGCCCAAACATATCTCGAATACAATTTTTTTGTTTCCGATACAATTTGATATTCGTATCACAATTTTTTTTCGTGGAACCGGCGCAGCCTGCGTTCTTGTTCAGAAAATTATTTTAAAGTACCTGTAGAACACTTGCGTAATATAGCCGAAATCATCTCGAGTTGCTAGATCGCCAAGCAAAAGATTTTTTAAGTGCAAAGTGTTAAATAATAATTTAAGAAAAAATTGCCCAAAGCTTATGGAGGATTTTATTTCGAGCCCATTGAATTTAAATCCAAACTACTTATCTTTGTGATTATGGTTTTTTTAGGCTCGAGGTATTTCGATTTTGTTTTAGAAAATGCGTTCAATACTGAGTTAAAACAAATATCAACCCCATTGACCCATTCACTGCCAACTACGAGATATCTCTTGGTTGAACTATAAATTGAAATTAATAAGTTTGCAATAAGGGCCGAATTTGTATAGCAATTTTGGAACAAAAATACTCTTCGTATCGTTATAAATGTCTTATATTGTATTATAATGTATTATATTTTTGATTCATTACATTAATGTTCTAAAGCATTTTTGGAGTTATCTCAAATTTTAACACGCACGGTATTATTTGCTTAGTTTTTCTAGCAGTGAATGTGTTAAACAATTCAACTTTTCATAATTTCTCCCAAGAACTTCTATCATACGGCAACCTATCGTATATTGGTGAAACAAAATAAGCGATAAATTAAATCTTTCAATTTTTCGACTTGCTCCACTTTCATAATCACCGATCCAGTTAACCGATTTAATTAACCGCATCAACGAAAAATATGTAGAATGTTAATGACGTTCCCCATTCGGTGATTAATCAGACATGGAAAAGATAACTCAAGCGTGCAAACTACGATCAAACAAGACAGCATCGATTGAGAAATTCGTTGCAGAAATTGATTTCAGAGGTACTTCGTACAATTTGTTTATTTTTTTGAGATATACGAGGGTTTCTTACGATGATGATCTAAAGTACGAAGAATTGATGGCGTAAGAGTGTATACCGCGTGGAAGTGCCTCTGTCGCAAGGTACTCTTTGAAGTTGCACTTACTTCTGCTCTCGGAAAGGTGCAAGAAACTACTTACATGTCTGAACACTGACTTTCAATTGAAATGTTTCGATTTGCAGATCGGACTTTACGTCCGACAGGAAAAACCGGTAAGTTTGAAATATATAACAGGTGGTTCTTGCTGTTTTTGCATTTGTGTTTCTAACTGACGGTTTTGTATCATTGCTGAGTGAGATTTTAGTTTTTTAGACTACGAAAGAAAAGGAGAGAATTAAATTATTTAGACTGCGATTATCATGAGACATGGTCAACAGATCAATGGATATTTTAAATTTTGTAAAAAATAAATTGAGATTCTCTGCACCTAGAATTTACTTCGGTTTTTATATTTTTTATTGCAATTGTAATTCTTAGTTTACAGTGGACTTAATTATATTTTTAAATCATTGAGGGTATGATACATATTATGAGATTCTCAAGATGAAGAAATTCGAAGTTCAGATCCACCTACTTTGTAGCTTGTATAATAGTTCTACTTGTGGTTGATCATCAGCCCTTGTTCATTGTATTAGATTGGTGCATATGAAATGTCGGATTTTCTTTACATGTAAACGTTTTTCTCGCTGTTTTCATTATAATTTTGCATTTGGCATAACCACGTTTATAGTCGTATTGACCATTGCTAGAGTCACATTTCAACAAAGAAGATTTTCTCGGAAGTGTTCCCTTTTGTTAATTGTTTTGAATTTTGTACCGACATGAATTCAATCGATATTCGTGACATTTTTTACATGAGTATAAACTTGTTAGTAATGCTGGAAAAACTGCCATTTTTCGATCGCGTTATTACTTGTGATGAGCAGTAGGTTCTTTATGGCAATAGGAAAATGGAATATAAGTAAATTATTTACTTGTTTGCAATGTCAAATAAGATCCTATTTAGCGCCTAAAAGTGGCACAAATTTCCTTTTATACCATCTTAACCCTTTGACTACGGCAGACTTTGACACGCACGTATGTATACATTCCGTATTAATTAATTATTTAAAAAAAAGTTAAAGTTCTTTATGCGATATTAAATATATTGTTACGGCTGCCAGAGGCGTCACGATTCGCGGTTTTACGCGGCATAATCTTTATTTACAAAGGCACTATTTTGTATTATATCACAATCGAGATCCACTCGCTACGGAGATCCGGTAACGACGACTGCTTCGTTACATCCGGTCTCCAGGACGACGACAGAATCGATCTTCCGATTCGATCCTTGACAGGTTCGAGGGGTAACTTCGACCCATATCACTTCAGGACGCGTAACAATATATTGAATTCAAAAATTATTATTTAAACTAGGATGAGTAACCGGTCCAATTCAGGGGATAAAGATTTTGGTGGTAGCTAAATAGGAGTATCATTTTACTGAGAAGGAGTTACAGATTTAAATTAGGAGTTTTAGTATTGAAAAGTATCATATTAGGTTCAAATAGGAGTAAATACCATGAAAATAGGTTCAATATTTCGACTCGGGATATTCCAAGTCCACCACTTCATCCACGGAAAATTTTAACAACAGTTTGGTGGAATGTAAGTGGAGTAACTCGTTACTTATTCCTTCGAATTGGGGAGACAATTACAACCGAAAAGTACTGCCACAGTACATTGATGAAATGCATAAAAAATTGAAAATTATACTCCCATCACTTGCTAATCTGCATGGCCCAATACTTCTCCATGCCAACGCTTGGCCGCACACGTCGTCGTAAAAAACAACTTCGAAATAAAATGAATTAAAATATGAAATTTTGCAACATCCAGCTTCTTCACCGGATCTTTCGTCAACCGACTTTCATTTTTTTAACATTTAGAACAGTTTTTACGGGCTAATCAGTATGAAAATGAAGAGAGTCTGAAAAATTCCATGTCAGAGTTTATTGATTCTAAAGATCAGAATTTCTTTAAAACAGACATCTATGCATTCAAATCTCGTTGGGAAATGGGTATTGAAGAAAATGAATCATATTTTGATGAAATAAGCAGCTTTTGGAAAAAGATATTCAGTTTTATTTATTTCATACGTACCAACCTAATACATTAGTCAACCAAATACTTAGCCGACCACCGAGAAAAGAACAAACTGCACGCTATACACCGTGCATATTTCAGCAGTACGGCGAATTCGTAAGGTAGCAATGAGAGATCTTCCCGTTCGATCATCAACTGTTTTTCTTTGAAACGGGGGATCTCCCCATTCGGTTAGCTAACGATAGGTGTTAACACATTGCGGTACTCTGCTATTTCAATGCATTTGCAAGGCACGCAGATTTTGCAACACTCCAGAAGTTTGGGGCATTTTACATATCCGATTGGTTTGTACTCTTTCGGAAATTCGATATACAATTATTTTGCAAAGTATTTGCCACAAGACTATTCAAGTCTACGTTGCCTTCGTAAAGTTGGAAGAAAATCAATTTACTTTTAATTTTTTGTGTCGTCGATATTTACGTCCATATGAAAAAATGACAAACGATATATCTCGCAAGCCAGCCACGACCGTCAGTTTGCTAAAAACAAAATATCTCGTCACCCCTGCGCAATATATTAATTACTGAATTCAAAGAAATTTCATATTTCTTTTAAATTGTAATGATTATGAATTTTCGAATAAATGAATAACTAAATGTTGGCAATAAAAAGGTAAAGTCGAGCTGACTATATATTATATTTTAAACTGTCTACTCTTATCTAAAGATTTGACTTTAATAGGAAAAGTATTGCTTTAATAAAAAAAAATTGTGAAATTATCGAAATACCGGTGGTGTTCAACATTTTAAGGTCCAGTTTAGAACTACACAATTACTGGGATTACCTGATTTTCTTCAATCCAGAAAATCAAATTATGCCCCTTTTAAATATGCAAAATGTACCAATAGTACAAAGAACTTGCCGATCCGGCAATGATTGAGATTTATGGAATATGCGGCCTGAATATTAAAAAACAACTTTTAGCGGTGAATTGAATGGAGTAAGATCAGGTTGGAGGAATAGAGCCAGGTTTGGTGTTTCTGTAAAAGGAGAAAGTCTAGATTACATGCTCAGACGCCGCAAGGTGGATTGTAGCAATTCGAAGTTGATCAGCGGTTTTTAAATTGGGTTGAAATAAAAAAATTCCAAACTTTGATGCATTCAATCGATAATTTGCAAAAAGATACAATTTTGCAAATGTGTGGAAAAGTAGCAGATAAATTGATTCTCTGGATTTATTAAAGTCACATTTCTTCATTGTTTGTTGAATTGTTTGAGAGTTTACATTCTCGACAATACTGAGCACTGTCTATATGGATATCATAAAATGACATTAGCTAAATGATTAATCTAATTAATTTAGCCTGCAAAAACATCAACCTCTTCATTGCATCTCCAATTTTCCTGCAAAATATTCTTAACTCCTTAGCCTACAACGTGTGAGTCTCGTGACCGCGGAAAACAGCATGGAAAATTTTGAAGGCTTTCAACACTATTAAATTGAAAATATCAGCCAGTCGCAAAATAGTCTCATTATTTCTGTAACATTAATATAACGTTCAGTTATACGAAATATCTGAAATCAGTGAAAACTTTTGATTTCAAGAATTTATTTTCAGTCTTTGCACGCCCCGTCAGAAAAGTAAGCTAAGGTATTAAACAGGATCCTATGATTTCCATTATTACGTTTCTTCAATTCTATTCCTCTTTTTGACTTATCGCTTAAATTTAAATTTGGTATTATGTTTGCTAACTCAGCGTCTATTGATGGTTATCTCTTTTTAACCTGGCATTGTATTCACTCCTGCATTTTCTTTTATTTCAAATACAATATTCCGTTATATAACCTCATATGGTAAACAAAAAACAATAAAAGTAAAAATTAAATTAATAGAACAGTCTACAATTAATACAACTTCTATTATTTGAATTTTTATGTAGAAATTGTTAGATTATTGGGCGACACGTTAGTCGAATGATAAAAATGGAAACTGCATTCTAAATTGAATTGAATATTGTACAAAATTTGACGTTCGTTTTAAAACGACATCGAGTACTTTAGTAGAATTTTATTAATGCATAGTCCAACGAGACTGCGGTATTCAATGATTGTCAAGACACAGCACAATCGAGTACATTTATGCATTAAAGGTTAACAGCTTTGCATGAACTTAATGCTCGGTAAATGCATGTCTCTGGATTCACTCACTATGCCTTTGGAGTTTTATTGTAATATCTTGACGTGCTAATGCAAAACACTTGTGAAGTTCGAACTGAAGAAACATTTGAAGCATTGTAGAAGAAAAGAATGCAATTGTTAGACGTAATCGATCATCGTAAGAACTGCTAAGCATGCGATGCTTCTAAAATGTGTTTGATTGCATTTCAACGCTGTTTAGCTAGTAGATAGAATTAATCTTTCGACTGTAGAAATACTTTTGTGTTAATTACATTGTTAAATATTGATTAAAAGAAAGTTTTATAAAATGTAAATATATCAAGAGCATGCAAATTAAACTTTATTCAGGAGACATTAAAAAACTTTCAAGATGCTAAATCTGTATCTAAAAAAAACAAGCCAGGTGCAAACATCGAATTTTTTGCTGCTTATTGAAATATGGATATGAAAGCTAGACTAAATTTAGCTAGTTTAAATCCGATTGTAAGTGTAGAAAGGATGACAGCTATTCAGACGTCCGTCATACAAACGATTATTTTTCCACATGATTTTTTCAATTTATTAACACGTCGACTGTCATGGGGGTCACCAGTGACAGACGCTATTGAATTCAATGAAATTTCACATGATTTTTCAAATTGTAATGTCTACGAATGTTCTAACACATTCAGTATTTGAATACTGGCGTTCAAAAGATAAAATACAGCTGAACATATATCTACTTATGTATTAAAAGTTTTTTACTTACAAAGATGGGATTTTAATAGGAAAAGTATCACTTCAGTAGAACTGATAAAGCGAGAGAAATATCAGTTGCGTTCAACGTGTTAGTAATATTCAATAGCATTAACACTATTTCTACCACGATTTTCTGTATACCTATTTCGACCGAAAGGTGTCTTTTGACACCTTTTCGTTTGAATGCAAATAATTGCCAAAACTTTTGAGATTTCAAATTATCAGTTAAATGTAGATAATTTAAGAAATATATTTATTGATACATTGATGTGTATTTATTAGAAATTATTTAATCAGCATGCAAATTCTAGCAGCGGTGTACAGTTAGTTGTAAAGTCACTGCAGCGGTACACGCTAAAATGTAACATGGCGGGAAATGAGGGAGTGTCAAAGTTATGCCGCAACTCCTCTATTTTCCGTTAGAACTGAAATCGGGATTCTCTAATCTGATTATAATTGATATAGGTAATGTTGCAAAATGGTGTTGATATTTATATGTAAAATGTTTTAAAATTAGGCACTGTCATGAAATCCTTAAAGTGTCAAAAGACACCTCATGGTAGAAATAAGTAAGTATACCATATGCACATTTTTAGATCTAGGATGTGCTGGTGGACAATGATATCGCTGAATTAATTTAACAACTATTGTATGAAAAGTCAAAAAATTAATTGTGGAGAAATTATTCAATTTAGAGAATTTAAATTACAATTTGGAAGGTGTCTTTTGACACCTCTTGGTAGAAATAGTGTTAACCCATCTGTATCTTTTTTTATATATGGCGACTCAAATTTAAAGGGACGAATCAACTCAAAACTTTTGATAATCTTATTGTTTTAAAAACTGTTATAAACGAAAAATTCCTTTTGGGTGCCTACTTCGTCATTTGTTAAGTGAAGAAAAGTGAAATATAATTTTGTAAAAAAAGGGGTGGGGGGAATATCAGAAATTATAAAGATGTATTTTCCCGATTTTCAAGATCCTTTTAAGCGAGAAACTGAATTATTATTCCTTTAAATATTATAATCACACGTATGTTCTTATTATTTTGTTGCGAATCGTTACTTTAACATCATTTTTCATATTGGTAACCATGAGCCAATTCCGTAGAAAGCGACGGGGAATTGACAAATGTGAGTGTAAAATGCGATGCATCTTGGGATGGTGAATGACTATATTGCATAATTTTTGTGAGCAACGCGTGCCTCTTCCACGACACTGACTCTGTAGATATTCCTGAGCAATTCCCGTAATGATGGAAGATATTAAGTAATAAATTCAGTAAACGTAGCTACTTTATTACAACAACTACATTAAATATTATAGGAGGGAATTCATAATAGAAGATTTCGCGATACTAAAGCCAGGTTATATTGTTATAGGGGATTATTGAGTTCAAGCAGTTAAATGACTTGATCACATAAAAATGTAAAATTCGTATATAAAATTAATACCTAAATTAATTCTATATTGTTCCACCTTAAAAACGTTAATTTCGATTACAGATTTTTGATAGCTCTATTAAATATTAGGACTATCAAGGCGATCGAAATTCTAGGATCTTACTTTTGTATAATACTTTCTCAAATTCATGGAAAAGCAATACAATTAAGTAGTTATTTAAGAAATTTAAATATAATTGATATAATATTGGTAGCTAGTGTTAATAATATTAAATCTGAATCATCTAGTGACACTATTCATAAATTACTCGACGATAATAAGTCAAAAATATTTGAAAAAAAAGCAATTTTGAACCTCATTATAACACAAAATTTTGACGATTTAATAATACTGATCAAAACCCGACTATAACAGCGATTCTTTTTGTTAGGAGAAATAACCATAGCAGGTGCAGCCGAAAATACAAAACAAACAATGAGTTTTTCTCAAAATATAGGATGATCGAAAAGCCTTCTATTAATTATCTATTAAAAATTCATATTTATTCTTTCACAAACAATATGTATACTTTTGATAGTTCATTTTAAATTAATTTTGTTTACCGCGAAGAAATCGATAAGACCAGGGATAACACGTCTTTGAGCAAACTTGCACGTTACTAAAATAATCATAACTTTTTAACGTATGGAGCAATTTTTGTGAAACTTTCAGGAATTATAAAAAAGGGTGCGTTGCAGGCGCTATTGAAAAAATGACATGTTTTTTTATAACCATCATAGCGTATTAACTTAATATCTAGCGTATAGAAACTATTCGAATCACTAAAATGCAATACATCGTGTCGAGATTTCTCGAAGTCTAAGCTGTTCGTTCTTCGGATTCGTACAATTATACAGTTTTTCGTAGCTTTCGAAGTCCTTTAAATTAATGTGTTTTTAAATACAGGCGGCCCTCGACTTTCGCACATTCTACTTCCGCACAATTCGCTATTTCATACGTTTCTAAAAATTCGATTTTTTAAAGATTTTCGTCCCTATATCAAACAATATTTGCTTTCTGTCAAGGAATCCTGTAAATCGCGCCCACCCACACATTGCCTATTAGAAGTTTTCTAACACTGTAATATCATTTCTAGTATTGCCTATTAAGTGTTTTAGAATGTCAAGTTCATAAAGAAACCACATTAACATAAAATTTTTAATATTTTCTCTGTATCTCTCTACTTTCAAGCATTCAACATTCGCACACATTTTCAGCAACCAATTACATATGTGCGAAAGTCGAGGGCCGCCTGTAGCTTAGAAACTTTTGTCTCACCTTGTATTATACAAATCTGTCGAATGGTAAATATATCATAAATATCTACAATAAATTAACTTGACAGAAGAAAATGCCATTAATATTCGAGACCCTACAGAAAGTGGAAATCCAGCTTCTACCGTTTTTTTTAAATACACCATTTATTATACGTTCTACGAAGATATCGCGACACGTTCAAGCTCCTTACGATAGTGCAAGGTTGAAGTTCAGTCTTACACGGCAAAGAAGCAACACCCGCGGCGACGTTACCCATGGATTTTCAATTTCGATGGAAGCGAAGGACACTTTCACCCCGCCACTGCAATCGCCAGTGGCCGTTCCTCTTTGCGCGAAAGAAATCTGTGTGTACAGACGCTCGCAGCGAGAATGAGTGTTATATAATTAAAAACAAGAATTTTCTATTACAATCGACGTTGCGAAAGAGTATGACACTCAAAATCATCGCGATGAGACGGTTATGCAACAAGCATTTGGGAAAGACAATGAGGAGAAGACTGAGGGAAGGTCAAAGGTGCTGAACTTCTGCATGTGATTTCTCATCATTGCTCAGCTTTGCAGGGGAAAAAATTGCAATCTGTGTTAATTAAAACTTCGAAAGTGCGTGTTGGTAATATTGACGATACGTCCTAATTTGTTTCTTCAGTTAATTTAAAATAATATTTCAGCCTTTGCACCCTGAATTATTTTATTACCTTTTTGACAGATCAACAACTATATTTTCAGAAAATTGCCTACTGTTAGTTATTCATTTTCAATTAATACTAGAAACAATTTTAGGTACAGTGAGATGTTTATGTTCAGATGCAAAATTATTGTTGATTTTGAAAAATCGATAATCAACAGATGACACGTTAAATGGTATAGGAAGTTGTGTCGAGTGTAGCTCAACAAAAAAAGTGAAAAATGTTAAGTTTAAAATTGCCCGTCCTATAGAATTAGCCCCTTTTTTATTTGTTCCAAATTGCATACAGCTCTGATCATTATTAAAAATCTTTATTGAAAAGAAAATTATTTGTTTTATAGAGTTTATGAACACCTTAAACGCCACCGCTATTTCGCTAGTTCCATTATTTCTACTGAAATGAAACTTTTTTTATTAAATTCACATTTTTATAAAGCAGAAACATTAAAGATACAGATCGATAGATATTCGGCAGAGTTTTATCGTTTTAACGCCAATATAAAAATATTCAGTATGTCTGAAAATTTATAAACATTACAGCTTAAAAGTTACGACAGATTTCATTGCATTTAATAGCGCCGATTTAATAAGTATAATAAATAAAATTGTGTTAGATAAAATAAAATTTCGTAATATGTGTACTGACCATATTAATATTATATTCGATCAAATTTTCAATCGATTTCATTCAAAAATTAATATTCTCGTTTTCAATTATTTACTGCAACCAGTAAACTATCAACCCCTAAGGCGTTTCCAATTTACTCTTCTTCTTTCAATGGCTCTTTGAAGCGTTGTACTTGCGCAATCCATTAGACATGCAAGATCGTCTTACGTTGTAATGAGCCTCTTCATTTCCATCATATTTTCGCATCTTTCTTCAGAGCAATTTATATTACATATGCCAACTTCTTACCATTTTATGAGTCGCTCAAGTAGGCAATGCGGTTAAGTCCATTTTTTCATGCTTTCTGATTTTTGTAAATTTTTATAGAATGGAATTGGTTCCATTAACACTAGAACTACCAAACACATCAAAATGACTAGTTCCCAATTTTCTCCAAAAATTCTTCAAGTTTATAGGACAGCCATAGAGCAGATTTTCTACATTGTCCTTGTAATACGCATATTATCGCATCGATCATCTCTCTCATCTGTTGATTCCTCTTCATCAAAGTATTTATTCTGATGTATTTAAATATAATAGATCTAATGCCGGTAGTTAAAATTGAAATGTTAAAATGTACGGAAATCAGAAAATATCAAGAGGAGTTAACATCATTGATTTCTGAGCGACTTATGTATCTTACTAAAATCTGTATTTTTTTCTGAGCGTACCTGAGTCGAAATATTGAACCTATTTTCATGGTAGTTACTCCTATATGAACCTAATTTGATACTTTTCAATACTAAAACTCCTAATTTAAACTTGTAACTCATTGAACCCCATTTGAACCTTTTACTATCCAACATTTAGGAATTAAAAGTACAAAAATAGGTCTAAATTGGGTAGAAAAGGTTCAAATGAGGCGCAATATTTCGACTTGGGTAATTCTTTCCCATAACTTCAACGAAATACAACGATGAGTTATTTCGCCGTTGTTCAGATAGAAAGTTGAATATGGCATTTTTCACAGGTTCGATTGAATTTGTTTTTATTAGATTTGCACGAATCTTCGAGGAGTATGAAATAAAAAAGTGCATTTGTTGGCGAAAAAATATAATTCTCGGGCAGCCGCGAAGAACAAGCACTCTTCGATACTTGAACGGTGTCGTTGCCAAATCTTTGGAATACAAGCAGCCGTGCCTGTTTGCTTAGCAGAAAAACTTTCACTCCTTTACCGAAGAATGTCACCGAGGAGCTACGACGAAACTTCTTCGATCAATGTGAGTCTAAAAATGTTCCTTCATCTGAGATCACTATCTTTGAATGAATTCTTTCAAAATTGACAATTACCGAGGAATTTTCATCTTTTAAATTATTTATGTTGTCATTGGAATTTTAAAATAGGTAGAAATATGAGTTAGGATCGAATATAAAATATCAAGAGTTTAATTTGTATACGGAATTTTGTATGAAAATTTAAAAAAAAACTTTTTACTGGATATTTCAATTTATGAATATTTTAAAATTCCCTATGCCAAAAAAATACGTACGTCATATTCGCACTCTCCAGAAGTCAGGTTGGCAGAAAATAATCGTTTAAGAATCCAAATTTGTATCTATAAAATGTAATAAAATTCACAACTACTAATAGACTTCCCTGTCTTCAATTAAATATATAAGAATGAAAATTTCCGTGGTAAAACAATATTGTGAAAGATTAAAACTAATACTTGTTAGACGAAATTTCTTCTAAAAATTCGAAATTTATATATTAAGAATAAAAAAGAGTTCTTTCCGGTGAACTTCAAGTGACTGCAGCAGTCATAGCCTGTGAAATATGATTCTAATCTTTTAACAACTTGAACTGCTGACTTTGATGAAGTGGATTCTCCATGACAATCTGAAGAGAAAGAGTTCTTACAGTTAGGTTAATTCTGACTAGTCTGCGACATTCACTGCAAAACCAAATGTACATATCAAGGTTATTACGCATTTAGTGAGATATGAAAGGAATCTTATATTACGAACTATTATATCCGGAAAAACGATATTCGCAGAACGTTATCAGTTATCAGCAACAATTAGCAAAATTAAGCAATGAGATCGAGAAGAAAAGACAATTGTTTTGTCGAGAAAGTCGGAAGATTATTCTTATTCTCGACATTGCACGTCCACATACAGCAAAGACGAAAGAAATTTTCATCTTCACGTTAAGGTAGTAAACCCTACGTTATCCAACTTCTTCTTCAAAAATGACCCTACCTGATTTTTATTTATTCAGATCTCTTCAGTGTTCTTTAGAACTGATACACTTTAAAACACAAGATGAGGTACGAAAAGGCCAAGATTACTACTTTATTGCTTCAAATCACCAAACTTTTACCGAATCCGGATCTAAAAGTTGTCAAAAAGGTAAATAAAACTAAAAGATAAATAAAAATACTTCGAAGATCGGGGTATGATAGATTCTCTTAAGTATAGCTTTCATTTTATCAAAAAATCGGAAAGAATTTATTTCAAAACATTAAATTAATCTGTACTT
This sequence comes from Cerceris rybyensis, assembly GCA_910591515.1. Taxonomy (NCBI): domain Eukaryota; kingdom Metazoa; phylum Arthropoda; class Insecta; order Hymenoptera; family Crabronidae; genus Cerceris; species Cerceris rybyensis. The sequence goes on from OU342795.1 coordinate 16,614,835, forward strand.
AAAACAAAAGATGGCCAATTGACCAAAACCTTCCGTTTTCTCAAGTTGCAAATATTTCAAGAAAGTTATACAATCCCAATAAATCCATCCATGAAACTTTAACGAACATAAAATAACAGCTTTAATGTAATAATTAAAATTACATAAATCCAACTCTGTAGAAGAGACAGCAAAAGGACATTCAAGTCTAACAATAAGAAACATCTTACCATACGATCAGCGATAATTAAAAAAATTTCGTCTCTCCATTTACAAGCATTCAAAAAATCGCAAATTTTTTCGCAATATTTCATGACCATTCGCTCGCTATACTTCAAGAAACAGGTGAAAGTTTTCGAGAATATTCAACGACGCTCTTAGCCTTTCGATACATCATCGGACGGTGATTCGGAAGCATCTCGACAGACGAACCTTCGAAACGAGTCTAACCAATGCTCATTGCTAATTAAACTTCTATAGTCCAAATGTTTTGTAGTATTTCAAGATTAGTTGAACGATAGCACAATTAGAAAATTATGAAAATACAATTGTAAATAATGGATTTAATCTCATTTTTAACCCCTTAATGCGCAGATTTTTTTTAAAAATCGGCCAAAAAAATGAATTTTTTTTTTATGTAAAAAAACACTTTAGAACGTTGTCTTGGCAAAAAAATTTTTTAAATACAAAATTAATCCAAATTTTAATTTTAATTTTAAATACAACGCCGCTCGAGTTATCTCGAGTGTGCACAGTTTGGCCTGTTTAGCGCGCTCGAATTAACTCGAGCGCACAAGTTAAGGGGTTAAACATTGAATTGTAAGGACTTCATGATTTTCAAAAACTAAATTGCAGTATGAGGAAATGCTAAAAACTTAATTTTTAAGAATAAAAGCTTAGATGTGTCTTTTGTTACCTCAAAGTTACAAGGCCCGTAGAGGGTTAAGAATTAACACGTGAAGCAATGTCATGGATTATAATCAATACAATTAATGTAATGAAAAATAATGAAACAAGAATTAACACTAGATTTACCGATGGTTAATTTTATATATTTAAAATTGGAAAATAAATCTACCCGAGTCAAATAAACGAAGGAGGCAGAAAACTTGATCAATTCAATCACTTACTGACTTCAAGATAGACGTCGAAAATTAAAAAAGAAACATCGTTAGAAGTTTCAGGGTCATTTTCAAAAAATTCAAAGCAAGTCATTTTGATAACCTTGGTAGACCTAATGTTAATACAGTTAATGCATCAATGCATTGCGCCTACAAATAAGTTTCATGGCTTTACATTTCATCGATCATAACTCTGATTTACAATCTAATAGTTTCATCGTGTTTCCGACTTTTCGAAATCCCAATCTTTATATTTTTGGATTTACAACCTTAATATTGCAATATTTATTGTACAAGCAGAGCCCAGTTATTTACGAGAGGGTGTCACTTTGAATGGAACATGTAATTTCACTTTTTCACGTTTGATAGCCTTAAACGTTGTGTTTGCATTTAATTTGATACGATTTCACTCTTTAATGACGTAGCGAATAGAAATTTCAGTGCAATAGACCCACGGAACTGTAAAATTGACCCTAAACTTATTGTTCCTGCGGACTTCGGTCGGCAGGGTCACATTGTATTGGGTTTTCTATGAATTCACACAGGAGAAATCGGGTGAAAACTGAAAAATACGTTTCATCCTGTAACTACCCCTACGATAGAGGTACCGGGTTCATACCTTGCAGGAAAGGCGTATTTTTATAAACCTATCCAAGGGTATGACCCAAGATTAATTTGCTTTGGAGGCACGTTTTCAATCGTTATCCGGCTAGACTCTTTCACAAAAAGATAAGAAGCGATAAAAAAGAACAACCATTGATCTTACAATATGCGAGTTTCAGTTTACAAGTTAGCAGTGGCGACTTCTTTTGAGAGTGTGCACCTACGTGGGTCACGAAAAATCGAGAGATGACCATATATTTGTCTCAAATTATTTATACTTTTTAGTTATTTGTTTTATTTCGGCATGGCCTCAAAGTATTCCAAACATCTTGAAAATTTAGGAATATATTTTACTTTTCGTCAAAATTACAATCTAAATAACCAGTGGTCGCTAACATTTACGCATGACGAGTATACTCGTCAATGACAGCTAACTGATTACAGACGACCCTCAACTTTCGCACAATTCGCTATTTCGCACATTCTTAAAAATTCAGTGTTCTAAAGATTTTTGTCGCTATTTCAAAAATTGCTTCTGTGCAGTCGGTCCCTCGGAGTGAGGTCTCCAAATACAATATTAGAAGACCCTGAGGTTCTCTACTATTGTAATTTTGTCTCTAGTACTACCTACTAGATGTTGAAAAATCTCAAGATTACAAAGAAAGCATATTAATATGCAACTTTTAATATTTTTCGTATCTCTACTTTCGAACATTCAACATTCGCACACATTTTCAGGCACCAATTATGTGCGAAAGTCGAGGGCCGCCTGTAAAATATACCGTCACATGTGTGAAATTTTTTCTATGTGGCATGTACATCGTAACGCCATCATAAAACAATAGGTCCTTGACAAACTGAAGGCAGAAATGACAGCCAAGAAAATAATTCGTTCGAGAAATAAAGCTCTAAAGACGCCCAAAAAGACATCAAACATATTTGCACACCTAACAGAAGAATGGCTTCTCAATATTTACGCGAACTTCCCCGAAGAAGAACTCGTGACTCGTGTTGATCAGCGTGTCTGAGCGTTCTCGAAGAACGATATCGAATGTCAAGAGACACCGAGTGGGAAAATACACTTTCTCTCAGAGCCGAAGCCGACCCACATTCTGGAATCACTTGCGACGTTCATGGATGCCGATGTCCGACGATGAACGCTTCGTCGTTGAGTCCACTGCAAGGCGGAATATATCCGGCCAAGGAGAATCAAGGTCACTCTCACGAGAGAGTGTTATACATTGGATTTTTTACTTGTTTCGTGATTTCTTTTTTTTTTTAACTTTTGAGAAGTGTATATTCGCTGGTTTCTAATGTATCTTGCCGATGTGACGACATTGATATTAGTTTGTATCAAACTTTCAAGTATGTAAGTGGTTGATTCTCTGGCATTAATGCCTCCTGATGGTTTGTTTCGTTGGATATTTTTGTGGAGAATATTGAAAGTTTGGTGATTTTTACTCATCGACAATGACTTTTCCATGTTTTGTGATGTATTCTTGATAGTTAACTGTTAGTTTCGTTATTAGGGAATAGTTTAGTGTTGGAACTGTAGATGTAAAGTAATGGATAGAAAGTTAATGCTTTGAGATAATTATTTTACTTTAGAAGATCTACGCTCGAGCAAAATAATGTAAGTGTTCATTGATTTATCATTAATTTAGAAACTTCGTAGAGTAGAAATTTTAATATTATTTACGTGAAATAACCCAGTTTGTAGAAAGCCACTTTCTTGGCAAATTTATGTGCGTAGATTTCAAGATTTTTGTGAATTGATACTGCGTCTTTTGAAGGATTTTGCGCTTGGCAAATTTATAGACTAAAATCTCGATATATTTTTTAATTAATTTGATTTCTATTGAATCATTTACTAGGAAAATTCGTGGAAATTTGAAACAATTTTGATGATGTCATTCGGTAGGTAATGAAAAAACTCTCGACCAAGAGGGTAGTTATTGAGAAAATTTAAGAAACTGGCTTTCGCTCCGTATTTTCTATTTATTAGCGTGTAAATTTCTCAGTCAAAATCAGTTTAACTCCTCCACCCACAACAACGTGTGACACTCCTAGCGCAGAAAATGGAATAGGAAATTTTGAAATCTTTCCAAAACTATTAAAACAATCTAATTATTTCTATACTATCAATATTATTGTTAGTTATACGAAATATCAGAAATCAGTGATAATTTTTTATTTCAGGAATTAATTTTGTCTCATTACACGCCCAGTCAGAAAAGAAATCGTAAGCCAAAAGTTTAAGAAAACGGATGTAATGAAAATCGATGTAAGAACACTTTTTGCCCCCTTATCCGGCTATACCTTTTCAAGATTTCTGAAAATAATGTAACTGTAAAAGAATCACTAACTTCGAAGAAGTATATACTAAAATTTGCAAATTTTCACAAGATTGAACAGTCAGAGGACTATTCACTCGACGATCTTTTAAGCTGAAACTTCAAGATTTCTAAAAATAGTTTAACTGTAAAAGGATCATTAATTTGCAAAATGTATACGCTGAAGCTTCAAAATTTATACAAAATAACCTAACAATTTAAGTCTTGCTTATTTAGCACATTTATATGTTAAATATTTCAATACTTGCAAATTAATCCAGACGGCAGAAAATTATTGACGTTCCAACGCGTACCGGCCACAATTTGGCGAGGATATCGTCCAGCGGTACGAATAATCAAGGTCAATAGACATTCTTCGACAACTTTCCACGAAAGTTTCATCGTGGGTAACAATCGTAGTCCACCTTTCCCTCTCGAAATAGGCTCGCCGATAAGTAGCACGATATCGTCGATGAATGGACACCAACGAAGCGATCGTAGAACTCTAGGTTACGATAGCGAATTTCTTTTCTCTATAGAACACTCGAGAACGGGTGCCGTTTATGAATCCCTAATCAATTCCACTTAAAAAAAAGAATATGCAAAAAATGTTTACGAGAACGTTGAGATTATCTTAAGGGAGATTTTTTGATAAAACTTTTACTTTCTTACAATTAGAAACCAAGTTTAACACGTTAAACGCCATGAGGTTCACAGGCCGACGGTATCGAATTCAGTGAAATTTTATGTGGCTTTTAAATTGTAATATTTACAAATTTTCTAATACATCCAATATTTAAATATTTTCGTTAAAAAAGAAGAAAAGTGTTAGGCTGTAAAAATGATGAAACTATCGAAATACCGATTCGTGTTAACATCATAAAACTCCATTTCTTTTTTCACGGTCGAAAGTTTGTTATACGATGAATAAATTAGGAGGTATTAATAATAGAATTTGCAGTACTATGATATTAAATTTTATTAAAAGTTTAATGACTTATGAAGATAAAAGTATTTTATCCGAAAACAATGGAGAGTGAGTTAGCTCGATGTCATAAGGGGTTGGAGGGTTAACGTTAAAACTATCACCTTTATATATATATTATATTTCTATGAGCCCTTGTGATTTTGAGGTAACTCAAGACACGTCTAAACTTCTATTCCTCAAAGTTAAATTTTTAACCTTGCTAAATATTATAATTCAGCTCGTTAAAATTATGAAATTCTTTGCAATTCAATGTCCAAAAATCAGGTTTAATGTATTATTTAAAATTGTACTTTCATTTTCTAATTATGCAATAGTGAAACTGATCTTTGGATACCACGAAAAGTTCGGACTATATAGGGTTAAATTTAAATGTACTGAGTAATTACTTGGAAAAACAGGAATCAAGAGGTGAAAGATATGATCAATGCAGTAATTCTTGTTTTATAAGATAGACGTGGGATATTTACTAAATGATTCCCCTATCAATTTGGGGAATTTTAGAAGGAATTAGCAACCAGTCATTTCGATCGTCCTAATAGCTCGATTGTTAAGTCGCTACAACTTTAAGAGTGTATGTTGCCTTTTTGATTCACCTACTACCATCTTCCAAAGTAATATGTTTAATGTAAATTAAAAAATTAGGAAATTAAAGACTTCTGCACCCTGTTCATCTATCCTTTAACACAATTATCTGGAACAATTTTAAAATCCCCATCTCTCTTGTACAATTCAGTCAACAAACAGCCTAACATTCCACAGCCAGCACATCCCACTCACTGTCTCACCATAATATTAGAAGTACCGGAAAAGAATGTAATTTTTTTCGAACACATGACGACCTGAAAAAAGGACTCATTAACACGTTGACTGCCGTGGAGGTCGACGGTGAATTTAATGAAATGTCAAACGACTTTTGAATTGTAAGATTTAATAATTTTCTAACACATTCAGTATTTAAACGCTGACGTTCATAAGATACAATGCTCCTGAATATATCTCTATCTGTGTCTTTAAAGTTTCTGCTTTACAAATATGGGATTTTAATAGGAAAAGTATCCCTTCAATAACACAAGCGAATAACACGATAACACGAGCGAAATATCAGTGACGTTCAACGTGTTAAATATTTTGAATCAAAACCAAGTGAATTTTCAGAACGAGGTATTAAAACTTTGCCAGATCCACGAAGAAAGATTCTATTAAACTGTGTAAATGATATTTTAGATTAATATTTGTAAATTAAATTTTTATAAATATTCACATCTTTTACTTGAAAAAAAAACGACATTCATTTCCAGTACATCTAATAACAACCTTAGAATCAGAGCTCTCCATTCACCTAATCAAATCGGAAAACTCATCAGTCTGAACATCGCGCCACGTAGTCTCCTGTTTGCAAATGTTTGCAGCAAATGGGTCAAGACTTTCCAACGTCTGAAATGCTTTCTACTGGATGCTTCGTTCATAACAATGCCATTCTTTCGACCATAATTTTTTCAAACACATCCGCACTATCGGTTTAAAAGGGGAAAGAGACGCACTGTGATGGATTTCACAAATCTAGCTGGTCAAAAATCAAAATTTCGATTTGTTTGAATGTCATTATAACGGGCATATACGAACTTCTAAGTGCCTGGACAATCATGAACAACCCCTATTTCGTGGTAATACCTTCCATAATTTTACCTAAAACGGGTTAAAATTAAGGGATCTAGCTAGTTCAATTTATATACTTCAAGAAGGCAGTATGTTGATTTTATTTTCGTATGGTTTAAGTTTAATTTATTGTGATATATGTTTTCAGTGTTGTTTAAGCTTCGTATGAATTATGTATGTCAATAGTTCTATAAATATCACTTGTCATATCTCATTATTTAAAGAAATAATTGGGCTCAATTTTTTGTATATATAAAAACTTTAGTAAAGCGTACAAAAAAAGCTCCACTATCCTCCGCTTTGCACTTTAGTTTTTTAATTTTAAAACATATATTGAAACTAATAAAATAAAAACGATATCCGTCTCGAGCCATAGAAAACTTACACAGATTTTTTTGCGACCACCTACATAGGAGATATTTCACCGTCGAGCAAAAGCTAGATATGGCTTATGTCATTTGTATCAGTATAGCTATTTTTGAGGAAACTGCAAAGCGCAAATAAATTCAATTTGAAAACATAAAATAGTTTATAACAATGAAAATTTTGGATTCGGACTCTCTAGTCTCTACGCGTGGATAAGGTGCTTAGAATTCCTTTCACCGTGATTAAAAAATGTGATAAACAAAAGTTAAAACATCAGAAAAAGCAAATTCAAGATGTATTCGCTGAAGACGAAGAAACGGGCGAGGACGATGAGGATTCCAAGGAATAAAAGTATATAAACAATTTGTAACGGTAAATATGCCACCAACATTCACTTTTTTCAACGTATCAAAGACTTTCAAACAATAAACATGACGATTATTGGTAAAAAAAATTTTGTCCAGCTAGATTTGCAATATCGATCACAATGAGACGTCGAAAAAAAAGAACAAAGTATTTATTACAACCTTGAAAAGTCGCGTGATCGAGGGCCAGGAAAAAGTGAGAATTCAGGACGAGCGAAGAAAAAAGGAGAAGTTCATTCATCGAAAGGGCCGATGTATATCCTTGACCCAAATTTTCACTGCGAGTGTCTGGGTCGCATGGAAAGGTCTTTGACCACAAATAGATGTAAGTTGAGATATCCAGCATGCAGCGATATCATAATGGTGATGTACATTGCTGGGAAACCGAACAGGTCTGAAGAAAGTTGCCTACAGATAAGAAGAGGGGAGAAAGATAAATGGCAGCGTGTATTTCAGAGGAATTCGAAGAGAGTTTCGTGGCTTTTTCTATAGTCCTTTTTTCCACTCTGCAATTAATGGAGAGTAAACTGGATACGTGTTTGTAGTATGAATCAGAAAAGAATATTTAAAACAAAAAAAACTGTACTTTGCTAGCTTCGTGTTTCGTCGTATCGTTTTCTCGATTTATGTTGCAATTGTTCATTTATGGTGAGCTTAAGTCCCCTTAAAACGTTGACTGCCATGGTGGTCACCGGTGATCGGCTCTATTGAATTCAATGTAATTTTTAAATTGCAATATTTATGAATTTTCTAACATGTTCAATATTTAAATATTTCTGTCAAAAAGACAAAGATCTATGGAATATCTATCTATTAGAGGTTTTAAAGTTTCTAATGAAGAATTGGAATAAAACAGTTCCTATATCAGAGAAAAAAATTATCGTTTAATAGAAACCGCTTCTCCGTCAGTTGAAGTGATAAAACTAGTGAATTACCAGTGGCGTTCAACGTATTAAACCGGTATTCTGTTTTATGATTTTTCGCAACTTGTATTTCAGAGATGCGGAGGATTTGATGGTTTAAGTATAACTTAACTCGATTGGCATTTATTTTCGCGATATGATTAATTACGAAGCTTACTGCGGTTGAATTATTAATAAATCTCTTAATGTGATCGCTCTTGATACCTTTTTTTCAGTACATAATTGAGGAATTTTAATTTACTTGGAATAAAATTTTAATCAACTAATTGCCTGTTATAACAGCAGAGTGAGAATGAACTTAAAATGTAAAGATCGTAAAATATACGGCGCAATATTTAACTATGCAGCTAAATTTTGCGTGTTATGATTGAATATACCTTCTTGTCTTTAATTAAGGAGTTATAATTTACTTAATTTAAAATTCTAATTTACTAAGTGGTAATTATAGCATTAATACGAGAAGAAACTAAAAAAATACGAGATCATAAGATATGCCAGAGAAACATTTTAATGTACACTTAAACTTTGCGTGTATCGAATGTTGTAATTGGGTGTTCTTTCTAGTCTCTAATTGAGAAGATATTTACTTAATTGAAAAATCTCAATTTACTAATTGCTAATTAAAACATGTAACACTGTATATTCAGTTCCTTTACATATTAAGCATGAAATTCAATGAAATCTCAAACTATAGACGAAAGTCTTCACTGTCAAACTTTTTGTTATAATTAAACAGCAAATTATGGCGCAGAACATTCTCTCCCTTTAACACATCTCATATTAAATATAAATTATGGACACACAGTTAAATACATAACACACTGTTTTAGTACGTACCTAAATTTTGCATACTATAAATAAATATTCCTTGCAGCCTCAAACGAAAGGGTTCTCACTTACTCAATTTAAAACTCTAATTCAATCAGAGCTAATTACAACATCAATACGGAAAAGAATTAAAAATAAATCGTAACTTATACCGCAGATTTAACTACGGATCGAAAGATTCCCGAGTCGAAATATTGAACCTATTTTCATGGTATTTACTCCTATTTGAAACTAATATGATCCTTTTCAATTCTAAAACTCCCAATTTAAACCTGTGACTCCTTCTCGATAAAATGATACTCCTATTTAGCTACCACCAAAACCTTTATCCCCTGAATTGAACCTCCCGAGACGAAATATTAGTACAGTTTTAAGTCTCCTAAGTCCTCATTTCTTTGATGTAGAAATTTGCCGCCTACAATTGAATGCGAATATAGTTCTCAGAAAGTCTCAATGAGGATTTTGAGGACTAAACCGACATTTAAACAATTACTTTAATTCAAATAGAAACCTCAAAATTCTCAATGAGTTTTTTGAGGACTAAACCGACATTTAAACAATTACTTTAATTCAAATAGAAACCTCAAAATTCTCAATGAGGTTTCTGAAGATATTATTAGAAAGTCGTACATAATTCGATCCACGTAAAAGCCTCAAGTTTTCAACTTGATAGTCCTATCATAAGATAGTATGGATGAACCATTGCAAATATGTTCTTGTTTTTCAATTATTCCTGAGAATTTATTTAAAGTGCTTTAACCCTTTGCGGACGGAGGCATTTTTGAATATCGAGAAACAATCAATTATTTAGCGATGAAAAAACACTTTTTCATCGGAAAGACAGTCTGTTAATGTATACAAGTTGAAATTTACTCTTTGTAAAATAATATTTTAACGATTATATTTTAATTTTTGAACTCTAACCGTTTATATATGCACCGACAAACTATAACCAATTTTTTTCTCAGGGCGGATATATTCGCCCGTCGTCCGCAAAGGGTTAAATTCTCAGCATAAAAACGTCAGTTTTACTGTAATGACACAACGTTCATAATAATCCTAAAGATCATAGTAATATAGTCCATTATAGCGATGGTAATTGTTCTCGCACATACTTATCATTGTAAAAATAGTATAATATACATTTATAACTAATTAAATAATTATTTCGGTTTTAATTGTACATTTATTTTAAGTATTTATAATTCTTCATGGATGTGCCAGTTTTAGGCCTCCTTATCATAAAATGAAGAAAAACGATAAATAATATTCATTTGACATCAATAATTATCCATTTGTATATTCTACATAACTAGATGTAACCAGTTATAGCTATTTATGTTAAATGAATATTATTTGTCATTTGTTTTTCATTTTATGATAAACAGACTTAAAACTGGTACATTTTTGCAATTTTCTCCCCCTCCCCTATGCTCTTGAAATAGTTGAGAATTTTGAGGATTTATTTAGAGTTAAGAGGGTTTTGAGAACTTTTATGGGTTTAATTTTATTTTAAGTACTGAGGCTTTTGAGGATTAAAAATGAATTAGTAAAGCCAGTTCTAGTCCTCAAAGTGCGGAATCGGCGCGTAACTACTACTTTGAGGACTAAACCTGGTTCTAAATTATATGTATTTACCGATCCAGGAATTCTTAGATAAGTCTCAAAGTCTTCATTGAGGACTTTGAAGACGAAGACTGGCCTAAAATTTCGTCTCGGGCTGTTACTCCTCCTAGGTTAAATAATAATTTTTGTATTCAATATATATTTAATATTGCATAAAGAACTTTAATTTTTTTTAATAATTAATTAATAAGGAATGTATATATACATAAATGTAACTAGTGGGTAAATACTTCAAAAACAGTCATTTTTTATCTATTCCAGCTCTTTTTTATCAATATGTAATGAAACATACATTTGACAGTCAAAATTCATGTATATAGGTACAATTCATAATGATGGCATGTACAGAAATATCCTTAAAATGGTTAGTATCATGACAATTAATCCAAAATTTAGAAGTATTAAATGAGTGATGATTACCATTCGCAAAAAAAAACATGATAGGACTGGATAAGATGTAAATCTTCAACGGAGATTGAAATTGGCGTCCTATTTTGCGCCTTAAGATGGCATAAAGGGAAAGTGCCTCTTTTAGGTACTAAATACGATCTTATTTTACATTGAATTTAGACCTATTTTTGTACTTTTAATTCCTAAATGATGGGTAGTAGAAAGTTCAAATGAGTTTCAATATTTCGACTCGGGTTCCGTCATCATCCACCGGCCCTTACAAGAATGACGCAAACCAGCTAAATCATCCCACGTCATACCTATGTCAATTGTACAAACTTTTTAAGACACTTCCGCCATATCTGCTAGCCAAGTTAATATATTCAAGCCCAATGAAAGTGGCGTACGTGCCGAAATGGACGGCCATCCGGTAACCTTGCCTTATCGAAATCCCCTTTCACGAAGAGATCACGAAAACCGGGCAGAAGCCGCAAGTGCGTGCCATCATGAGGCGAAAGCGTCAAGGTAAAGCCGTGTACGTTCACCAAATAACCTTTTAATTCATGATCAAACACGCATGAAATACATAGGCAAAACTTAATTTCGTCGTCCGGATTCCAAAAGGAATTTTACTACGTCAATAATTGACACAGCGCAAAAACCAGAAATGGGGTACGTGTAACCTTAAGAATGACCTCGAACGACGGGTCTACATCTTTGATTATTCTCCTGTCTTTATATGTGAGACGTTGCACCGGAGAATCTGGTCTTTATTGAGAATAATTAACGTTTTCCTTTGATGAAGGTGTAGTTATTTTGTTTTTTGCGATGACGAAAACCGGGTAGAAGATGTAAGTGCATGTCATCATGAGGTGTTTCAACAGTAGTTGTCATAGCTATCAAGGATTCTTCTACAACCTTGGATCGATGGAGATTTGAGTAAAAAACGCTGCGAAATTCGCGAAAGGGTAGCAAAAGTTTTTTTAAGGCTCGTCGCATTCGTCTTGTTATGTAGGTAAAATGTGTAAGAGGAGCCATGGGTAAGAATTGAACCGTTCTCGCGCAAGTTAACTTTTAATTGTGTCTTTGCGATTGAATTTTAGCTGAATGAGTCAGGCTTTCAGGTCTTCGACCTTTCGGAAAGAAGCACACGAGATATCCTTACTAGTACTACACGAAATAAAAGAAAAACTTTGAACTAAAAGAAAACGGAGGATTGGCTCACCGAACTAGTAAACAAAGCGCAAATGTGTATGTTCTTCTCCCCAAGAGCGCCCTTGACCCCTTGCACTATTTTCACGAGTATGACTCGTGATAAAAATTTTAGGCCAGACTTGAATATCACGAGTCTGACTTGTGGTCTTAATTTCGGGCCAAGTATTAATATTTCGAATGAGATCGTGTGTTCCCATTCTGGATTATTAATTTTAGACTTTGATTTAAATTCATGTGAATTTCACAAATGCTCCATTGGGTGAAGTAAATACTGGCGCGATAATCTTCGTCAGTCGCAAGATATCGTATATCGGGCGTTCGGTTTAGGCATGGATTCTTGCGAGTTTGCCGATAGTGCAAGGGGTTAACGGTACATATGTACCTGACACCGAACGCAAATCATTGACAACTTCCTATCCTCCGAAAAATTACATCGATTTCGTTCGAAAGGGAGTTATTTCCCTTCGAAGGGGAATATTCACCACCTTAATACAGATAGAGACCGATAAAAAAAACACCTGTTAGCCCTCTATGGTCTGAATTTCTTGCGGTATCTGAAGTTCAGTTCCACAATAATATAATTGGACAATGATAAAAATACAATTGTAAATTCTGGATTAAACTCGATTTTTAAACATTGATTTGAACATCAATGTCAGTTTTCATTGAAATTGAATCGTAATGAATTTCATAATTTTCACGAAATAAAATAAAATATTTCTCAAAATTAAAAATTTGACTTTGAAGAATAGAAGCTTAGATGTGTCTTTCGTTACATCAAAGTTACAGGGGCCCATAGAGGGTTAAATATTTCTTCTCGATCTATCCCTCGGTTAAGTTTAATAAAAGTCAGTTTTCAGGTGGTCAAGGAAGACGAAGGCGAAGTCTAGGTAGAAGGAAGAAAGAGGAATTTGCGAGAAATGGAAGGTTCAGACTTTCTTTTGTTGCCGGGCACTGTACTTATTGAAACTATTAAGCCAACATTTGGCAGCCATATGCGCATGGATACTGAAGAATAAGGCACCTCGCTTTCCTTTCTTACTATGTGTCTTTCTCACTGATATTTCTTACTTATTAGCGGTCGGGATTCATTAAGAAAAACATGTGTAATCACACTTAAAACAAACCTACTAAAATCTTAGTAAGAATTATATGTACCTCACATATACTTTGCTTGTTTGCTTTGGTGGCCGAGAGTAGAAATACAATGGCAACGGTAAAAATGGTTTGGTGGCTGAGAGCAGACGTACGGCCGCCAACTAAGGGTTGATACCACTGTGAGGATGAATTACCAAGTAGCCCGCAAAAAGAGAGGTAATTGGTGATTCAGGATCTCGTTTACGAAAGTACTATAGGTATACGCACTAATAGGTGAAAACACTGGAATCCAAAGCACTGATTACTCGTCGACGATCGCGAGGGAACTGATAGCGAGGCAAGCATCAAAATGACTTATTGTCAAGATTCGCGGAAAGGATACCTGCACGTTACGCGCCGAGATCTGCCGAGTACATTTTGACAACACGCCACGGTCGTTATACTTCGTGGCCAGTGAAGCGGAAATAGTTGCTCTCATTGCTCATAAAATTAATCTTAAAAATTTAAATGAAATTGAACGATATCATTTATTTATATAACCAAATGTTACAAATATAGTTTAATGTATCGCTGTTATCAAAAAGTAGCTCATAAACATAAAATGTGTTTGCAAAGCAAGTTACATATAATAACGTGTAAAGTATTAAAATAACTTCTAAAAAATAAACATATATATTTGTAAAACAAACTATAATAGAGAGATGTCTGATTGATAGCCTCCTATCATTAGAATTTCTCCTAGTCGTCTAGTTTTTTGTATAAATTGATTCGAAAAACCCTCCCGAATATAACGTTGCATAATATTTTAATGTTGTAAACATTTAAACAAATTTAAACATTAAACATGCTCAAAGGGGAAAGGGCGCACAAAGTGGCCCACAAATTTGTGGATATTTTCATATGTATCTTAAAAATCAGCCGCGCTTTCCTCACTAGTTCGGTGACGAAATCCTCCCTTTTCTAATTTCATGTAGCACTTGTAAGGATATATTGTATATTTCTTTCCAAAAGGTCGGAGACTTGGAAGCCAGACTTATCCAGCTGAAATTTTAAAATATATAGGCAAAACGTAATTTCGTCGTGTGGATTCCGATACGATTTTTATTATGAAAATAATTGATAGAATGCAGAAACGAGGAATGGGTTTTGTCTATTCTTAAGGCTAACCTCAGACGATCAGTGTACGTCGTTGATTCTTCGTCCGTACATACAAAGTGAGTCGTTGCTCCGGATAATCCGCAGTTTGCGAATAATAATTAGGATTTTTCTATGCGTTTTTTGAACTTTCTGATAATATAAATTATATCTCTTTCTGTATTCTTTTAAATTATCTTTTAAATTCTGGGAATTAGTATAATTTAGTTTAGAAACTGCATTTGTAATTAACAGCTTATAGATCCAATCGAGTTCACTGTTTCCGATTGTAGTTTTAAGACAAGATAAATTCCTTTTTCTGTAGATATATTTGAAGCCATCAAACATTTTAACTATATTTTAGTTGTAATTCCTACTGTCATTGATTACGTACATTTTATATAGATTAAAGATTATACTACAAGCTATATTGCAACAGTGAAAGGCGAAAGTAGTAAATAACCGAAATTTGCAGTATTTTTCTATCTGCATTTAACTAACCCGAATCTTTTTCTGCACTTTAGCTTTAATTTCTGCGATCATCGACTGCCTAAGATTTAATCCTTTCGCTATGGAGTGCTTTTCCGCGAGTATTGTAACACGAAAGGAGCAATCCCGATGCGGAGGAATACCTTTTAATGGCTACTGGTGTAATATAAATAAAGAATTGTTTATTGAAGTAGCAATGCATATAATTCATGAAAAAGAGAAAACTTATGATATTTGAGAAATATCCAATTACAAAATATAATCTAATAATTCATTCTTTGGGTATACTTTTGAAAAATGACCGGTAGTATCGAAAGGTTTAACTAGACCAACAATTATATTAAAAACTGCACTACAACAGTAAAAAAAGGAATTAAATATAACACAAATTTTATAGTCTTTCTTCATTTGGAACAATCAGAAGTCAAATTACTAATAATTAAAATTCCTAATATTCGCACAGCTCAAACTAGAAGTATTTACAGTTGTCTCTTTCATCTTCTTCTACTTCAGCCGCATGATATCTAAGTTTTTGATGGATTAAGAACAACCGGACATTCACCATTGGTCAGAACTAATATAAGTGCGCTTTTTGCCGCTGACTTTGTAGTGCCTAGTTCCAACGACTTTGATTATTTCGCCGTGGACCTAAACTTTTTATACGAATTCCGCGGCATAGACTGTTATTACATTACATAGATTCTATATAGAACAGCTGAAATTACTGTGTTCCAAATGTCAAAGTTTCTCGACAGAAATGATTCGAGCCATTCTTTATACATTACTAACTCTTAACAAACCAAGTATGTTTCTCAGACACCATCGATTGTTTGGTGTTCGATCGCAACAATTAAAATGATCGCATTTTTTATATAACCTTAAATTTTATATAACCTTACCTTTTTGTAATTATTACGCATTTTAAGCCAATCGTCAACTATTTCTTTGTGTATTGTCATATTATTTTTTCTCTGTGTAGCTAGAACACTTGACTGCCAATTTTTCGAGTTTACTGAAATTTTTTCTATCTACAAACGTATTAAACGACGGAAGTAAATTGGATTTTGATATCAAGAGCAGCACCAAATCGAACAATACGAGTTAAAATACTACTTTATTATAAATAACCATTATTCGTTATTTAAACTTTGTAAAATATTTGACAATACTCATTATTGATAAATAATTTAATATACTTTTCTACCTCTATTTGGAACGATCAAAAATTTCTTTTTATGTTCGGCTTAATTAATTACAGTTACTGACCACCTAGGTCTTACGTCGATTAAGAATTATGTCAGCAATTGTATTGAAACAATCACAGAATGAATTTTTTTTTATACCTTATAATATTTTTATACCTTCATTGCAAACTAATAACATAAATTATATTATTAATACCAAGTAAACATTACCAAAAACTTAAAAACTTTCAGCCTCGAAATTTCTCCCCTGTAACAATGTGACGTCAATAAGAGATTTCGTCAGAATAAATATGAAAAGACAGTAACTACATACACTCAACGCGTGAAGGGGCAATTCAAGTGCTTCCAAGAAGACACCATCTAATTTACGATCTTTCTAATACAAAAGCAGGGAGAGAGGTGAACACATTAGACGGTTGCAAAAGATACTCTCTCAAGTACGTAAATGTTTGTACGTGGCACGTAATCACGTTCAACTTTTACTGCGATTCGTATTTGGGTATCGGGGGCACCTGCATGCCGTTCCCTTGACGGAGAAACTACTGGTTCGTTCTTCGAAGGAAGCACGAAAAACTGTCCGTAATGTGCAGTCAATGCACCACGAGAGGAAAATGTTATTTCCATTCTAACACAATGAAGTTTGTATTAACCACATTTCTGCTAACGAAATTTTAATGGCGCTTGATTAACGCTAGAACTACCGAGATAGTCAAAGTTTCTATATTTCTATACTAGTTTCTCATTTTTTATAGAAGTTTCCCAAGTGTATGGAGTAACCACCGAGTACACACTGTACGTCCATCTTATAAAACACAAATTACTGAATTATCTTTTCCACCTTTTGATTCCTGTTCGTCAAAAGTATTAATTTAATATATTTAAATACAATGGTTTTAATGCCGGTATTTCTAGTGTTAACGTTATAACTGCCAATGATACTCTGAGGACATGAAGGCGCATAAGTAAATAACTTAAAAAGGGAAAAACCAGGGGGAAAAGAAAATTGAACAATGCAACAAATTACAATCGGAAAAATAGGGATAGAAAAATTAATGGTAAACAGTGTCAGAAATGTAAGGAATTTTTTTGAAGAATTAAGTATCAGTCATTTTGACTGTCTTGGTGGATCTAGAGTTGATAGTTTAACTGATTGAACCAAATGTAGATAGACTATATCCTAATGCAGATAATTTTTATTTATCGACAAATCAAAACTGCTTACTTGAGTTACTTTATAATAGTTTATATTATCTTTAGATTAGGCTCTAGAATCCCTCGAATAACTGTGAGAACCAGTTTTTCTTTGGAAAAACAAAAATTAGCCCTAGGAAAGGATTGATTAGAATTATGTTATTTGTACCATCAAATGGCACCAATGCCCTTAATGACTGTCGAAGAAGAGAATGAATACAACCACGTCTAGCAATAAATTGTAAATAATAGAAACATGTATTGTCCTGTGTACTATTTTTATTTCGCTTGACATCTGACTTTTTCTGTTCTATTGTGGGTAATACTTATGACAGTGGTGTAATTGTAAGTAACTTATTCTTTCTTCCATGATGTTTAGACTTTTGTTAAACGGTTAAATTTGTTGTTAATGTTGTAATATAAAATAATGGATAGATAATATCTAAAAAAAAATTTTCCTCGAGTAATCTCAAAATTATTGAAATATTTCACTTAGAATTTCCAGTTTGAAGTTCCGCGTCTCTAAAGCTTAATAAGTTACATCTTAATGAATGTAAATACACCTTTTTACTGTGAAGTATAATTAAAACCAAAAAAAAAAAAATAATAAAACAAAACTCAATATCACGTTAACTACAAAAACAACGTTTCAAAATCTGCAATTAATTTCTTATAATCTCCAAATTTATTATATATTCAAAAGTAAACTTCAAATCATTTCTCGAAGAGAACTTCTATTAATTGAAAGAAAACTCGGAAATCGCGGAAATAAACTGGTGTATTTGTATTATGCGAAAGATCTGGTTACATGAACTAACCTGTCTACTAACAGGTTAACATAAATGGAGTTCTACCGCAATTCATACATCACGCCCGTAGGAATTACAGTCTACCCCGTCCCAGTTAGAGATCGCTTGACGATTAGCCTGATTACATGACGGAACTGAATAATTATCGGACAGTCCAGTAATATGGTCCGATCCTATTTCAAATGTATCGCGCGAAACGATTCGACAGACGTAGAATTGTAATGTAAATTGGAGACTTGAATGAACACCGGAAGTTAACCCGTTGCACTCCGAGAGTGTTTTACAAGTTTGGTTGTAGCTGAGGTTGTAGAACGATTATGATTCTAAACAAAAACAGATTTATTAAGTTTCTTAAGTTTAACCGATTTGCATCGTATGACAAAATCAAAAATATTTTTTACTGGCAAATTTTATTTTATTAACCCTTTGCAGTCGGAGCCATCTCTGACGTTATCTGTTAGCAACTTGGTAACTCTTTGCTATTTTCTATCTTGTGCCATTTTAATAGAAAAGCTCGAGTAAACGTACACTTTTTAAAATATTACGGTGTAATGAGTTAATCCTCGGTAATTACTAATAAATTCAAAGGTCGTTTTATTGTTAGATATCCTACGGCTGAAGTAGAAGAAGATAAAAGAGACAACTGGTATCGTTCGACAACCTCAAGAAGTCTCCTGAGCGGCGGAGCTTTTCTCTAAATACCGCTTATTCGCACCGTTTTTTAAATTTAATCCACCCTGCTCAGCCTCCTGAAGGAGGCACTTGACAAAGTCGTAATATTGAAATATCTTTATGACGCCTGGCGAATCAGATCCTGCCGAAACAGGCCTACCCCCGAGGAGACTTCTTGAGGTTGTCGCGTTATACTTCTAGCTTGAGGTGTACGAATATTAGAAATTTTAATTATCTGTAATTTCTTCTTTTATTGTGTCAATCCAGATTCTAATATAATTCTACGTTTAATTAATCCTTTCGATAGTACCGGTGACAATAGTCACTCGTCAAAATGTCACCCAAAGAATGAATTATTAGATTACATTTTGTAATTGGATATTTCTTAAAAATCATAAGTTTTTGTTTTTTATGAATTATATGCATTAGAACTTCAATAAAGAATTAATTATTTATATTACGCCAGAAACATTTAAAAGGTATTTCTCCGCGATGGGATTGCTCCTTCCGTGTTACCATAATCGCGGAAAAACACTCACAATTAGAGGGGACAACCGCGGAATATGGTAGACTTACGATGTCCCCTCAGGTCATGTCACATCGGAGTGCAAAGGGTTAAATCTAACTATAACAGTATTTCCAAAAGCGACATTCCACTTTAGTCGATGAATAGTGTATAAATAATTTAGGCTGTTCGTATATATCGATTATCGCTCACAATGCAAATGCATAAATGCATTTCGATGATAGTGATCAGAACAAATGCGCATTTGTAGTGCAAATGGGTTAAGAAAATTAAGTGTTTAGATTGACTTAAGGTTAACTAATGTTTTGTGGTATGTTTTTCACGAAAAGGCTCTGATACTTAATTTTATCTGCGTCAAAATTAGTAACAAGTGAAGTCAATAATATTTTCTCTAATCGTGTCAGAAATGTTACAACTCGTATTTTCGAAAAACCAACTTTCACATTCGGAGGTTTAGACACTTACGGTAACGTCGTCGCAATCTATCAGCGATTCTACAAAATAATAATCCATTTTGGAAACGAGTCCGACGTTTAAAGGGCTCCTGAGACATCGTGGTCGGAGGTTCATATGACCCCGACTTCTTGTGGAATATACTTACTCATCACGTTAAATAACGTTTTAAGGTGCATTGAAATATAATTCAATTGATAACAATACATTTTATGTGTTCTTAGATCACAATTTTTGTTATAGATATATTTCACACTTAAAAAACCCTATTAGTGGTCCGCGGTATTTAAATTACGAAATTACTGATCCGTGAGGTCAAAAAGTTTGGCGACTGCTGCTCTTATTGGACCCTGAATCACGTTTGGTAATATTTGAGTGTACCATCTTACAATTGGAGAAATAGGTTAGTATCCGACAGAAATATCAAAAGGTGTAATAATATTCTTTACTGACATACATTTTGAAAAAATGTCAAGCAAAGTCGCAAAGTCGACACTGATAATCTAATCTAACTGTACCACGCAAATACAAAGAAAACTTTTCATACTGCCTATCATATTTCTTAAATTTTCTAAAACAATTCAGGACTTAATATATCCAAGACTTTATCCTGTACTCCAAAGTACGAAAATAATCCACAAAATTCTTATATTTCCCCCAAAAATTCTAGTTCACCACATGCACTCCAAGTGACTTTTAAAACGTTACCCCTACTTAACATGCGCGGCGTTCATCAAAGATGAAGAAGAATCTCCAAGTCTAACTGCACACGGTTATTCCCAAACTTACAATTCCACTACAGACTATTAACAAGATCCATCAACATACTTTAATGCCAACAAATTCTTCAAGAAGTTCAAAAAATTTCTCCTTTCATTTGAATACACCCTCCGGTATTCCGCACTATCCTCGAATCCCGTGTATTCTCTCGGAATATCAAAACATTCGAACAAAGACATGCATCTGTACGTAAAACCAAGTAGCCACATGAAGCTATCAAGTATCAGGGTGCAGTACATGAAAACCAGACGGGAATTACCTGACTTAATACCAAGAGTAAAAAGAAGAGGATCAGAGTCGACAACCCGCTAACCCGTTCTTCCGATTCTCAAGGATCAAGCCAAATATATTTCTGGACATACCGCAAGAATTCGCGATTGCAGGACGTGACAGAGAACTCCTTGGACCTTGGAAGACGCGTCATTGTACGACTACCAATAAGCCTTTACGGATAATCGTATATGCACGATGCGACGTCTCCTTCGACGCCTTCGGGACAATTTGCCACGCAGACCATGCTCGTGGATTTACATTTCAAAAATGCGGAAGAAGGTGCAAGGGAAAGCCCCGTGCGGATATCAAGGGCAGACCGAATTTTTCTGCTGGAGAAAGTACTGCGAAAGGTCATCGTACACTGGAATTTCTACACTTTCATCGTCGTTTATTCCAGAGACGAACATCCGGAGGGAGCGGGACGAAGTTGTCGGAGAAGTTGCGGTCTACTTTAATGATTTTATGTTGATGGTGATACTTTGTCGAAGATTTTTTTTGTCTTGCATTTGATATGGATATCTTCAATGATTAGCTTAGCTGGAGATCTATTCATTTTTTATTATTATCATTATTGCTGTTGTTATTATTATTATAGGTCAGCATACAATGGAATTTCTACACTTCCATCGTCGTTTATTTCAGAGAGGAACATCCGGAGGGAGTGAGACGAAATTGTCGGAGAAGTTGCGTTTTAATTTGGAGATTTTACGTTGTTGGCAATACTTTCTAAAGAATCTTTTGTATTGTATTTGATACGGGGTTTGATACGAATATCTTGTATGGTTAGCTTGGCTGGAGATGTATTAATTTTTTATTGTTATCATAATTGCTGTTGTTGTTATTATTATTATATATCGTCGTATGCTAGAATTTCTACACTTTCATAGTCGTTTATTCCAGAGACGAACATCCAGAGGAGGTGAAACGAAGTTGTCGGAAAAGTTGTGTTTCACTTTAGATATTTTATGTTGTTGGTAATACTTTAATGAGGATTTTTTGTGTTGTATTCAAAACGGGGTTTGTAAAGGATGTCTCCTATGAAAAGCTTAGCTAGAAATGTATTAATTTTTTAATGTTATCATTATTGCTGTTGCTATTATTATCATAGGACATAGTACACTGGAATTTCTATACTTTCATCGTCGTTCATTCCAGAGACGAACATCCGGAAGGAGTGGGACGAAGTTGTCGGAAAAGTTGTGTTTCACTTTAGAAATTTTATGTTGTTGGTGACACTTTATTGACAATTTTTTGTGTTGTATTTGAAACAGGGTTTGAAAAGGATATCTCTTATGGGAAGCTTTTCATTAATGCTGTTGTTAGTTTAGAAAAAACTCTAAGATATGATGTAGGGGCTACAATTTAACCTGTTGACCGGGGAATTAACTTTTGTTCAACTCGTTCTAACAATGGAAACTTCTTTTGCAGTGAGAAGTAATATTATCAAACCTAAAGTACCACGTTAGGATTTAATGAATACGAACGACATATAATGTAATGCATCGAATATATTACGTTTAAAAATTTGGAAAAAGAAAAAAATCGTCATACTCATTGGAGTTTTCTTTCTGACATGATGAAATTGTTCGTCGTATCAGGCTAACGGATTAAGCAACCGGTCCTTCAATCGTGGCTAACGGTTTTGGTAATCACGACTTCTTTGAAAGTAGAAATTTGTGAATGAAAGATGAGGATGGCTATGATAACAATTATGCTACGTATTTTTGAACACTAGAACTACCGAAGTTGAATCTATCATATTTAAGTAAATATATT
Source organism: Cerceris rybyensis (assembly GCA_910591515.1). Classification (NCBI taxonomy): domain Eukaryota; kingdom Metazoa; phylum Arthropoda; class Insecta; order Hymenoptera; family Crabronidae; genus Cerceris; species Cerceris rybyensis. The sequence continues at coordinate 16,637,634 of OU342795.1, forward strand.
AAATAAGTACTTTGGAAAAAAGGGAAATTCAGAGATGGAAAAATGGTTCCATTCGGTAATTTATATTTTCGCGAGATGGACGTAGAACATCTGCTGTAAGATTCTCTTATAAACTTGTAGAACTCTTAAAAAAAATTGTGTGCCATGATTGGTTTGATAGTACTAATGTCAAACTTTTTATTTCATTTTTTTTAAATATTTTTAGCATTAATTGTGATGGTAAATTTTTCTACAAGCTAATGTTTTATATGGGTCCCTGAGGGTATAATATATTAACATGCTAACTGCCATGGGGATTACCAATGACTGGCGTTATTGAATTCAATGAAAGTTAATACAACTTTTCAATTGTAATATTTACGAATTTCCTTATACATTCAGTATGCACCTACTGGCTTTCTGAAGATAAAATCCTTCTGAATATCTGTCTATTCATGTGTTGAAAATTTCTGGTTTACAAAAATGGGATTTCAATAGGAAAAATAATACTTCAGTAGAAGTGATAAAACGAGCAAAATATCAGTGATGTTGACCGTATTAAACAACAATTCTGGAAAAATTTTCCAAAAGTGACGAATGATTTGATCTCAAACCCACTAATTAGGACCCCGAACCTTTAACCCCTTGCCGTGCCATTTACTTTATGGCTGCCTCCAAAATAATTCAGAATTAAATTAATAAAAAACATTGATCAGCGATTCTTGATATATAGTATAATTTAACGTAACATTAATATTATAGAAATAATTTTGTCGTGTCACGTCTCACTGATATTTTCAATTTAATCGGTTTTGAAAAACTTGAAAACTTTCTTTCCAATTTATCGCATCACGAGTATTACCCGTTATAGTACGGCAAAGGATTAATTCATAACCTCGGTCTCAATTATCAAATAAATCTTGCACTCAACATCTACACAATCAAAGTTCTAATATTAAACTTTATAAACAAACAAAGAACTATCATTAATAAACATTCCATCGTCCCATCCAATTTATTTGTACACACAAAATTTAGTAAATCTAAAACTACTGCCTAAATAAACCTGCACACTAAAAAAGAATTCAACGATCTATAATTCACCTAACAAATATCAATCAACAATTCTCTTCGAACCTTCGTCAATGAAAAAAGACGCACAAAAACGTTTCAATCCTATTTGCAATCACCATAATTCCCAATTACGTGCAACTATATAATTCAACATAAAGAGACACCATACCGTACAATCATAACACCAAGCCATACCCTAAATGTTAAAGGTAATGCATTCGAACACTGAAATTTCCTGCAGCAAGTCAATCCTCCTAATTCTTACATAATTACCGTAGAATGTGACGAGAGATGTAACATTATGCAAAATTTATGACTGTGAGGTAACCCCGACACGAATTACGTCCCGAAAGAGAATGTTACTAAAAAAAATCAACGATGCATACATAATTAAGAGCAAGTTTTCTAGCCGCTTATCTCACGAACCCGCAGCATTCTAAACTACCCGATTAATTGGGAACACATAAAACATGCCTTCGCAATCACAGTACGAGCAAGATGCCATTGTCATCCCGTTAAATCCTCAGGAATATTAGGGAAGTCGAATTTCATCCTACGATTTCGATTACGTAACGGCCAGAACGAATGGCCGTTGGCAGGTGCTTAAAAAACGGGCAAATCGGGAGAATAGCCGAGCAACCGGTTTCTCCCTCATTCACGACAAACCTATAAAAATCGACGAGATTGCCGGTTCGTCGTTAACACACAGAGAAAAAAAAAGATTATCACGAGTGGAAGATTTACTAGGAATTTTTTAAACGAGGCATTCCACGATGGTTTCGAGTACCATCCATTTTAAGATGGTAGTTTGGGTGTGTCTTGAGGAATATACGAACGGGAGATCGTAGAATTTGTAGTAGGATATAATCGGATGTGTTCTACAGTGTAGAGATAGTCTGCCTAGATCACACGTGTTTATTACTGGTCATCGTTATTGGCTGAGTCAATCACATATGCATGTCTATCGTGTGAGAAAATCGCCAAGAAGAAGTGACCGAACAAAAGGAGATGAAGCGAATGAGAGCGATGACCCGAACACATTGGTGTAGACTCCATATAATAACTATTTACAGGACGTATTAACATACTTTTGCTTTGGTAGCGTTAAATTCATAAAAAATAATAATCTCTAACTTTCCATGAATTGTTGGAAGTGTGAGGCAACACGAGATAAATTAGTATTTGTAATTTTCGAAGTTAGTTTTTTATCTTCGAAAGTTATTATTATTTAACAGTAGTGATAGTGATTACTGATGAACTAGTGGTACTATTGAATTGCTTTTCTACAGAAACGTGGTTTTAATAGAAAAAGTTGCAGTGTAGTAATAATGAAGCATGAAACTTGCGAAATACTGGTGGTATTCAATGTATTAACTTTGCAAAATTCCGAACGTTTTTTACAATTAAATGCTGTGAAATCGAAAGAAATGCATTATCTAAAATTCTATTTCCAACCTTTGCCAATGTATCAACGTTTAATGCAACCAAAAAGTCGGGCTACCAGAAGCTAATAAAGAAATTCTAGCTTAAAACTTGTATACTAAAAAATTAAATGGTACTCCTATACATTGGAGTGGTTAGCGTTGATCGTGTTATCTTATTCCTGTCCCTTTGTGCCCTTCAGTTTATAGGTTTCAGTAATTTAAAATTTGCACAATTCTTGACGTCTGACTTAATTTAGATTTAGATAGCCCGTAGATTTTTAAGCGTATGGTGTATTTTATATATCCGATTGTTTTGTACTCTTTCTGAAATTCGATATACGTTAACACTTTAATGGCCGCATGTCTATGCAATCAAATGTTAAAGAATTAATTTTAAAAAACTGTAGAAATCGTTTTTGACGGCGCTTTAAGAAATCACGTACATGTGTGTTTATATTGAATGAATATGTGTGGGAATGAGGTATCAAAATGCTGAGGGATGACGAGTTTTTAAGAGGAGAGTTATAAGACGTATGTTTTAAAACGACCATTTTTAAGGTAGTTGCTGCACGCAGGTACCGTCGCTAGATCGAGTTCATCCCCCCATAGAAATAAAATTAGTATTTTCTACGGAATGTATTAGGAAGTTGTTCCAAAATATAAAATATTTCATTTTAGAGTTTTTGATATTAAAATAAAACTAAAATCCAAAATTAATCATAATGCAACTTGAAAAAAATTTTTAAATCTGCACTTTAATTATGCTACGTTATTGAAACAAACATTGTGCTTATTCCGTATATGTACACACGTACACTGTTTATCAGGTTATCTGTTTAACCTGTACATATGTATACTGTCATATGGTATCTATAGTAATATCCCCTCCTCCACTAATAATTATGAAACGAAGACTTTATTTTTCCATATTTATGAAAAACTAACTGGTAACAGCATGTTTTTTTTTTTTTCTAAATGATTCAGAATATATTATTCTATTACACTGTAGTTTTTCGTTTCAACGTTGTTTATTTTTGCCACAATAAAAATTAATATATACTACTTTCCCACGCTTTTCCAATGCAGTGTGTACAAAAGTATCATTTTTAATTGCAATTATTTAGCGTATAACGTGGTGAACGGTCATCAAATTTCACTATCATATGTATTACATATCTATTTATATATAGTTCAAGTTTGAACAACTTCTTGTTTATTTCGAATCATGAGACAACTACCTTAAGAGGTGATTATAGTTATTTTCAGTTTAGTTTTAATTCTAGTTTTACGTGTTATTTTTGATTATTAGGTATAAGGGAAAGTTCTGTCGTTTTTGAACACGTGCACTTTTATGCGTTGTCGATCCTTAGTAAGAATTCTGATCCGACTAAAACCAGTTTAAACACTTAGATTAGTATATGATTGATGACTTATACACATTTTTCGTATTTTAGTCGGTTTTTTTAAACTTGTAAAACTCTTACCAGGAGTGAAGAAAAAGTGCACTTAAGACATTGCATGTTGTATGAGTTCCAAAAAGGGAATAATGCGATGGAGGCAAAGAAAAACTTGTGCGACGTGTTTGGAAAGGATGCAGTAACAGTTCGAAAATGTCAAAGATGGTTTGCCAAATTTCGTTCGGGTGATTTTTCTTTCAAAGCTGAACCCAGATCAGGAACGCCATCGCAGTATGATCAAGACAAATCCCACGTTAACTTCCACAGAAATGGGCTTCAAACTTGGAATTCATCAGACTACTGCTTTAGATCACATTAAAAGACTTGGCTTCCTGTCCAAACTCTCTGTTTGGATGCCACACGAATTAAAAACGACAGAACTTTCCCTTACACCTAATAATATAGTTTTAGCTTAGTATATCCATTTTCTTTTATTCTTCCACCACAATTGTGTTCCGGAATCCTATAAAACTTTCTTATAATTAAGAAAAGATCTTATAGGATCAAAGACGTAGAGTTAAAATACAAAGCCAATAGCAATATCCACACTTGTTTACATACATAATTCATCACACAGAGAGTGTGCTATCGCCCAATAACTTTCGGCGGTAGCATCACACACATGTTGTGTGACCGGCCACTAAAGTGTTAATTTGGCAAAGTATTTGCCACAAGAATATTCAAGGCTATGTTGCCTTAGTAAATTAGTAAGAAAATCAATTTACTATTAATTTCTTATGTCGTCGATATCTACATCCATATAAAAAAATTACAAACGGCATATCTCGTAAGCTGACCACGACAGTCGGTTTGCTAAAAACGAGATATTTTGTCATCCGTACGCAATGTGTTAATATTGTCCTTTGCATGTGAGATCTGACAGTTTTACTACTCTTAACGCACAACACGTTAACACTGTAAGTATTCATTCATGCAAGGAGCGTATCAATTGACGCACTCCGACTCCTGGATGATTCACGAATGCTCCCTGAATGGTGAAGTTATCACTGGCGATCTCCTTTCAATGCGAATCCTGATAACGATCTATCAAATTTAACCCTTAACGGCTATAATATCCCGCTATGAAGTCATATTACGCTATAGAAAACGAAAAGCCCCTATGCGAGGATATGAAGAACATTTACTTTTAATTGTATTTATTTATCATCTTTGTCATTTTTCTTATCAAATATTGCAGGTTTTCACATCATTCATGTTTAGTATAAATTTTTATCTTTATAAACTTTTTAGAATTTCATATTATGTTCCTTCGTCCTAAGGGTGAGTACTACGAAGGAAACTCTCGGCCGTTAAGGCTTAAGAAACTAAATTTTTGTCGGATTTCTCTTTTTTGACAATTTCTCGGCCTGAGAATCAAAATAAATGTACTCAATATTTAAACGAAAAAATGTTCTTTCCAAGTCTAGTGTCATATAATATCAACTTTGTAGACTACTTTTTTCAAATCAACATATTAAAACCTTGGCTACTACAGCGCCTGTAGGCGCTTAGAAATTTTGCGATTGTCACAGTGACAATAAGGGCGCCTATGCTGTATTTTGGATTGCTGACACGGAAGGCACCTAACGGTGCTTATTGTAATTTGGCTTTCTGACACGGAGGACACTTTTAAAATAGCAATATCTATAGTAACTCGGCTTACAGAAAAATATAGTATTGTTTTAATGTAGTGAAATTCAGTTTTATGATGATTGAAATATGTTTTCACAAAATAGCATCTCTATCCAAAAGTTTGCGTTCTCGACGTATGAGCATCGCGATTCAATTCCTGCCGTATGGAACAACCGGTGCGTCTCAAACTCTGCCGTAGTCAAGTAGTTAAGCATATTCAGCCAAATAAGTTGCAACAAAATATTAGGCACTGTATGCTTTTCAAGTTTGAATTGAAAAAAGGACTTTCGTGATTAAGGCTGTGATATGTCATAGGACTAAAAATTTCCAATTAAATTTAATTAAAAATTATTAAATTTTTAATAAATCATATATATCCTATGTTGAAGTAGAATGCCACATCCATCAACACCGTAAAGAAGCGGTTTCAAAAGTTCGGGAGTGGACTTTTCGAACTTGAGAATGGCGGAAGAGCAGAATTATCAAAACAATTGAAGTCGGAGATTAAAAGTAGTGGGTAGACGAAAATCTTTGCCACAGACAATCGGTGCTTGCTGCTGCATGAGGAGTTACCCAAAAAGTAATTTAAAAAAGCTCGGTAGGATTTACATGGTGAACCGCTGTCTTACGCATGTAATTTTGCAAAGCAACAATGCGGCACCAGCAGCAAAATTAGCCAAAGACACTTTACATTCGGTGCGCTGAAAAGTTTTGCCACAGCCGCCGTATTCACCAAACTTTGCTTCATCGAATTTTCAACTGTTCTAATCGCACCATCATTTTTGCTGATAGCCAGTTTAAAACATTCTATGAAATAAAAAATTTCATTACCGACTTTACCGAGACAAAACCAACACCTTTTTACCGCCAAGGAATTCGCAATCTGCCTAACAAGTAGAACGAAACGTGTGAAAGCAAACAGAGATTACTTTCCTACTTAAAATATACTTTGATTTTTACACTAGATTTACAGACGTGAAATCTGTTACACAGCAGTATATTAAATAAAGACTTCGGAAAAACAGGGATCAAACAGCAAAGAAGATAATGAATTAAGTAATTTATATATTATAAGATACATGTGAAATATCTACTGTACCACGTCTGTATAAGTTTGAAAGGAGTTTCCAAAAAGGTAGGAATCCGTCAATTTGACGGCTTTTGTAACTTTAGTGTTAAGTAAATAAATCATTCTTTGCACGAAGAAAGGCCGAGAACTTATTTGCACATCTAACAGAGTAATCAAATCAAACGGCTTTCAACTCGTCTAATGCAATAATTCTACAAATATTACCCAGTAATCAACACGTTAACAACGACTAATTACCTAGAGATCAATGAAAAAAAAATCCACCGGATGAAAGCGATTCGAGCAACAGAATAAAGTCCTTTCCTAAGGAAGTAATCAGGAACGACGTAAGACAATTAAGCGCGAATTCGAAATAGGAGATTCTGTCCAGTTAAGGACGTAATTGTCCACATTATCATTATCCCGCTATAGTTTACGGCAACGTAAGCTTCGAGGTCGGTACTTTGGATAGTCTCGAGACAGTCTCGCGATACAATCGAAGAGAACGGCCGCGATGTGCAGAGAAACGTGACACACCTGTTGTGATTGTCCGCAAAGAATCGGCAATCCTATTACGCTAATCCGAATGAAGGATTGCTTTGAAATATCCTGGGTCAAAGTGCCGACGGCGAAATTGTGTATACATTGATCGAGTGCTAGATATCGAAAGATAGCAATCTGCCATGAATGATAGTATTATGAAAGAAGGGGCTCTGGATCGGCGGACTCTTTATTCTGCACTTTATAGTTTAGTTAATAGCGATTTTTTTCTTAACGTCTCACTTCGAAAATTATCTATATTCTACGGATGTAGAAGAAAGGTGATTATGAGAGTTACTGAGTACGAGTGTTAATAAATAAGTAAGTTTGAATCGAATGTGACGTTTTTGCTGGGATAACTGATGTGAAGTGAGGATGTGGTTGCGGAAATACCACTTGGCGGATGACGAGTTTTTCCAAACAGGCGACCCTCGACTTTCGCATGTAATTGGTTCCTGAAAATGTGTGCGAATGTTGAATGTTCGAAAGTAGAGGGATATACGAAAAATATTAAAAGTTGCACATTAATATGCTTTCTTTGTAATCTTGAGATTTTTCAACGTCTAGTAGGTAATAATAGAGACAATATTACAATAGTAGAAAACCTCAGAGTCTTCTAATATTGTATTTGAGGATCTCACTCCGTGGGACTGACTGCACAGAAGCGATTTTTGAAATGGCGACAAAAATCTTTAAAAATGTGTGAAAGTAGAGGGTCGTCTGTATTGAGAAACAATTGCTTATGTGGGATCGACCGAGAGCGCTCCTAAAAAAAGAATTATGAGAGAAAGGGACGTGAAAACCAATTGTCATCGGTATAATGTACAGACCGTCCGATCAACTAATATATATGTTAGAATAAGTATATACTGTATAAACACAAATATCTTATACAGCGGCTCGACCAACATCCGCCATTCTATAATAATTTATTATTCGCTGCTCAAATGTCCAGACATCCTATTTTTTCATCTTGACCTTTCAACTCCCTAGCATAACCACCGCTCCTTACTCATCCTCGAAATTACTAATCCAAGTCCAAAATTTCACTTCCCATTTTGATCTTCGGCTTGCAGCCACCGTTGTCATCACTCTCACTCCTCCTAAAGTCCTTTAAAAACCCGATATCCCTACCTACATCAGATTCATTCATTCGAAAGTCATTCCCAATCCCTGTTGGTAAGAGTCGAAATTCTTGAATATAAAATTATCGAAAGTAGAAGTTCTCTTGTTTGGTAAATTCTGGAAACGTAAAAGATTACATCAGGGAGAGCACGCTGGTTAGTGGTTCCGATGTTAACCCTCTATGTCATATAGGCCCTTGTAACTTTAACCCTTTGCGGTCCGAATTTTTTCCTCAATTTTAGTAGTGAGCTAAATAAAATTATTTTTTTCAACATTTTCTATCATTGCTTATTCATTTTTGTCGATAATATCAATAACTATAGGCATTGATGGACATTTAGGTGATATTACAAAATCATTGTAAAATTGGAAAGGTGAAATTAAATTATCGGAAAATAAAATCAAGTGAACATCTATGTCGAGTACTGCTCGATATAGGACCGCAAAGGGTTAAAGTAACGTAAGACACATCTGAGTTTCCATTCTTCGAAGTCAAATTTGTAGCCTTACCAAATATTATAATTCAGCTTATGAAAATCGTGAAATTCTTTAAAACTTAATGTTTAACAATCAGGTTTAGTTCATCTTTTAAAGTTGTATTTTTATCATTTTCTAATTCTACTATCGCGAAACTAATCTTTAAATACCACAAAAACTTTGGACTATAGAGGGTTAAGTTTCTTCGGCCGAGTATGCTGCTTGGATGGGTTGCCTCGACTCTCTCTTTCTTTTTCGCGATCCTACATTTATTTGGCGATGGAGAACTATCTTTTCGATAAAAGATCAGAGAATATAGGTGCAAAAAGTATAAATTACTATTGTGCAATTATACTTCAATGTCTCGGTGGATTCGAACGACGCACCTAAAGCAGTGGATTCAGGGCAAAATGAACCCTAACAATTGAAGTCGAAAAAACTGAAGGAAAAAGATACTATCTTGGCCACAGGACTCAATGGCCCAAATAATAAGGAATTAAGTAGCTAATTAAATAACTTCTCGATTAATATCGGGCATAATGTTACGATAACTGATAAATTTACTTTGTATTCGCAAGAGATAATCCATAAGGGATGATAAACTCATAAAATCAATATAAAAATGTAACTAAAATTAAGCATATCTAAAGTAAAACTAGAACAACGACAAAGGACTATAAAAAGAGCAAGACATCGAACTGTAGTATGTCAAAATGAGTAGAATTCCGTGAGAAAGTATCACGTTCCTAGAATGTTCCATAAACGTAGGAATTATAAAGTTTGATGACTCCAGGACGCATTTAACGGTTCAGTGACTGACAAACAACCGATCAACGTCCGTTCGACGTCTCAAGAAAGTGGCATTCCAGCCGCGCAGAATCTCGTGGAAGGCTTTGCTTTTAGGAGATTTTGCGCAAAAACAGGAAAGAAACACGTTTCCGTTGCACAATTGTGTTACGAGCTGCACTATATCGTGCAACTGCCAATCGTTTGATTAAACGACGCTGAGATTATCGATACGTACAATAACGGCCATCGGACTCTGATAAAATAATTGTGTGTCCCGCATTTCAATAAATTATAATGAGGTGAAAGGGATGCAAAAGCAAGAAAAGACTTTTTTGTACTGTTAAACATGTATGACAAGATAAAAAATATCTCAGAGGGCGTACAGTGGAATGAGACGTAAGGACTGGAATTCACAATCGGTGGGCCTGAGTCATATCTCCTATTAATCCTGAGACATTTTTTAAAATTATTATTTAATAGACCATAATCTCCGCGATTCTAAAGTCACATAAATCCATAACTTCTACACACAATAAATGTAACGGATAATGTAAAAAAATAATGCAAAGAAGATGACTCACATTCGCCATCACTGGGTCCGAATTCAAGTCCACCATAAACCCTAAAAAATTCTGCTAAAATATTATTTAATAGACAATAACATTGGTGATTTCGAACTCATCTAAATCAATGACTTCTACACAAAATAAACGTAACAGGTAAAGTCCAAAAAACAATGCGAAGATGACTCGAACTTGTTATCAGTTGGCCCAAGTTCAAATTCCCCATCAACCTCAAGAAATTTTGCTAAATTATTATTTAACAGACCATAAAATCAGTGATTCTAAATCGGTAATTTCTGCGCAAAATAATCGTAACAATTAAAATAAAAAAAATTCAAAGAAAATGATTCGCCCTCGTCATCAGTGAGCTGCAGTTCAAATCAGCTATTACTTTTGAGAAATTAATGCAGAACAGCAAATTAAAATTCGTTGGATCGAAAGAAGTGCCTTTGCCATTATAAAACACGATCTTCTCGAAGTCAACCCTGATTGCCATTCGGTGACTGTATAACGCAACCGTCGCAACCGTCTCGCTTGCGAAATTTTCTCCATAACTGATGCACGTCCACGATTTTATTCGTAACGCGCGATTATATCAGATCGAAACGTCAGGTCGATGAATATACGAAACCAGACACTTTTATATCTCTCGCGAGAGTGTGTAATCGCTTCATTCAATTTCAAAAACGTTCGATCGTTTAACGCAATTTCATATCCGCGCAATAAGTTTTTATTTCTATGCAATTTGTCGAATATACATTGTATCGTTTCAGTTTACTTTTTGCCAATTCGACGATAGAATAGAGAACGTAAATAATCATAGTAGCGGGGAAAAAGCGTGAGTCGGTCAAGCGGGTATTTGTCGCAAGAGTGATTTTAATAATTCCAACATCGAGGTAATTTATCACTTGCTTGTGCAATATATCCGTTTCAGATTTTTCACATGTATTTCTCGCAGGAATGTGCTTTCTAACGTCTTCGGCGTGTGCGGACAATTAACTTCGATATATTTCGTATCCTTCGAATAAATAAGAAATTAAATAAACTAAACAGTGATACACTGTATAGATATATTAATTATACTTTGTTAAATACTGTTACTAACTGCGATACCTATTTCGCAATAAATGTATGCAGGACGATTCATAACAAGCATCGTTCTGGCCACCAGTTTGGTAAATGTGGGTCAAAAATATTTTCGCTAATAAATTTGGAATGAATTTTGCCGCTATGATCATTATATCTAGAACCTACTACTGTTTTCGGTGGGTTTCTAGCTACCAAGATTGTAACATATTAAATAATAATGCAGGGAAATTTTTCACAGACGATGGAGGATTTTTATTCGAGCCTACTGATTGCGTGACCGACTGATTTTCTTAGTATTTTTTTGACTTTACCTTTCAACTCGCATAAGGACTACTTTTGTAGATGGGTTAGTCTCCAGTTACCAAGACTATGATAAATGAAATAATAATTTAAGAAAACTTTTCAATGATGATGGAGGGTTTTAATTATATCCTATTAGTTGCATGGCTGAGTAATTTTCTTATTATTTCTTTGATTTTAACCCTTTGCACTCCGATGTCCCACCTAAGGACAATCGCAAGTTTACCATATCACTCTGTTGCACCCTCTAAAGGAAACTTCGAATTTATTAGTAATTACGGAGGATGAATTTATTGCACTGCAAGGTTTTAAGAAATATGTTTACCTGAATTTTTCTATTGAAATAGCACAAAATAGCAAAAAGTAAAGTGCCAACAAGTTGCTAATAGATAACGTCAGAGATGGCTCGGAGTGCAAAGGGTTAATTTTCAATTCGCATAAGGTCTTCTGTTTTAGATGGATTTACAGCTGCCAAGTTATGATACGTTAATATGTTGACTGCCATGGGGATTACCGGTGATCGGTGGTATTGAATTCAATGAATTTTCATGTAACTTTTAAATTACAATATTTATACATTTTTCGAACATACTGAATATTTAAATACTGGCGTTAAAAAAAGGTCTGCTTTAAAAAATGTGAATTTAATAGAAAAAGTTTCACTTTGGTAGAAGAACCGGTGGCGCTCAACTTGTTAAACAATAATTTAGAAGAATTTTGCAAAGATGATAGGATATGTGAACAAAGACCTAATGATTGGTAACAGCGGCTATTTTAATTGAAGAAAAGGTAGACATTCAATGAATTTCAAGTGTACAAAAATTACGTAAAGCTACAAGAGTCATTGAGAAATAACTATTTACAAATGTTACGAATGTACATAATCAATCATCTATCAAGAACGTTTCCAACACGTAGATCGAGGGGGAGAAGCACGCGAAAAAAAAGGACTTAATCGCTGCATCCTTGAAAGACGAGTAAGTACTCCTAATTACGACGGTCTCCGAAAATAAAATTCGACGGTAGATTAAAAACGAATTGTGTGCGTGGTGTTACAACGTTAAAGCAAATTTTTTTTTAAATGTGTCGTACACGTTTTATGAATTATATAAAATGACAAATTGCAAAACCGGCAATCAAACTTTCATTGCCATATTGGTCACCAATAACCGATGCTACAATCTGCCACTAAATTAGTATAATATATGAGTATAATTACTCTTTGAATTCATTTGTTGAGAAAAACAATTAAGTTTGAAAATTAGTAAGAAATTGATTATTTGTGATATTGATTTTCTACAGAAGAAATTCCGTAAATATGGTGCGGTATATGTGACATAACGTGTTGTCTTCTGCTAAAAATAACAACTGAAATTTCAAGTATATTTATAATTACGCTGAGGTTTTAACAGATTTCAGTGGTTAATCCTTTGGTAAAAGGATAAAATAACAAAAATAAGCTAAAGTTGGTATTTTATTTTATGTAGTGCACAACAAGAACAATCTTCTCGTGTTTGTATCCTAATTTGGAATAACTTTATATTATAAAAGAGAAACCTGATGCATTCTTAACAAAATATCTTAAGAAAGTCTGCCTTCAATTGTCAACATTGGAAAAATGTCCTGGAGTTTTTCGACACAAAAACTGGAGAGCACGAAAGTGGCTCGTGGTATGCAAACGGTTAAATAATTTCTAATAAATACACTTCAATGTATAATTAAATATATTCCTCAACTCATCTACATTTAACTAATAATTTGAAATCTCAACAGTTTTGGCAATTATTTGCATTCAAACGAAAAGGACACCTTTCAAAAGACAACAAGACACATTTTCGTCGAAATAGGTATAGGTACAGAAAATCGTGGTAGAAAATAGTGTTAAGCAGCAACCAAACAATCTCTAGCGATAGTTATTGTGAACAAGTAGATAGACTTTAGCAAGTTTTGCTGTAACGGAAACCACCATTAAAAACTACATTAATTACTACCACACCTAATACAACTAATCTTCCAAAACAGCAAAAAGAACTATAAAGTGTTAACATGTCCACACAATAGTGTTCCACATTTTGATCAAATTTTTACTAGAATCTTCGAAACTCGACCATCGAAACGGAAGACAGCCAAAACACCTATGGCCGATTAAATTACATTTATTTAACGTCTAGCCTCACGGACAGATAACGGTCGGCACATTTCCATCGTCGATTAACGTCCTGGTTAACCTGACGAAGCGTTAAAATCATAGCCCCGTACAATTTTGATTTTAATGCAGCTTCAAGAAAAGTAGGGTTGGGCACTTCGAACAAGCAAATGCAATTTTCCTATGTTAATCCGCTAACGTCTCGTGGTACAGAGTGCGCAGTAATTTAATAATAATTACATTGTAAAAATATTCATACATTCCTGGGCGCGCACGTGCATCGTTCGCGAGAACGGAATGTCAAAAGAGCGTGCGTTGGGAATCAATGAAGGGTATACCCCTTATTATAGACAACATATGGCGAATGACGTTCAACAAATAGAATTTGAAATTTAACTAGCGTCAATGACCTCCTTTTTGCGCTAACTACGATCATCATTTTTCCTCTGTGTTTCTAAAAATTAATAAAGAAACGATCTTACTATTTTACTCCGAACAACAGGTGGAACGAAATGTTCATGGAAGGGTTACTTGAAAGTAAGACTTCTGCAGGTCTTGGAGTGAGTTTGAAAATGTTATCTGCTTATGTCGTACTATTTTATCGTTCGGCTGTGCTACTTATTTTAATATTAATTAACAGGAGAACTATTACCGACTAATTCGCTTTATGTAAATATGCTAGATCAATACTTGGGAAGAATAGGAATGTTGGTGGCAAGAAACTCGAACGATTGAATCGCTACCATTTTACAAAATAGACGCAACGAATTAATTAAGCTGCAACGTTAGAAATGTCAGCAACCCTTTTTAAAAATTCTATATAGCTTATTTTAACCTGATAGATCGAGCATTACTGCAGACATACAACTAACTTATATCTCTGCTGTTTGCCACTCTTCATTGAAAATGCAAAAACGGTAACTTTCACACTACTAAACGTTCATGAAGTATCTCTACACTCAGGTTAATAATTATTACAAACTCTTCTACACTTATATAGATTGTAACTTTTAGCAACCCTTTTCAAAAATTCTGTATAGCTTAAGGTAAAAGTACCAGTAGTTGACCATTTTTTAGAAAACATAAAAAAATAAGGTTTGCATAAGTTGTACACTTTCGATAAAAGTGAATTTCAAATGCCACAGAATCTGTCGATTATATTTTGAAAGAATTACATGTAAAGTGAAGTGTACCTATTAACAGCGAACGTTGGAATTCAATAAGGTAAGTAATATGCCGTTATATCTCTATTTCCTTAAAGTTTCTGTTAAGAATGGCTGTACGGTTCAGGTAAAAAATTCATAGATTGTGAAAATTTCGCAAATGAATTATTTACTGTTTAAGACCTTGCAACGTTTTGTAAGTAATATATATATCGTTTTTATTATTTTAACCACAAAATACAATAATTTTTTAATGGTCAACTTCTGGATATTGGTACTCTACAATTTTCAGAAGTTGACAGGCATGGCAAATTACCAACATTACTCATTTAAATTTGTTTACGATTTATAATGTATCCGTTTTACATCTCACTTTATTAGAAATACAGAATGTAAATCGATATATTGTAGTATGTACACTGAGTTTTAGTCGATGACACGGTCAACTATTAACTGCATTCGCGGTCAATTATTGATCAGTGTCCAATGTCTACTCTGTTCTTCTTCTTTTATTATTTGATTATTAATGATAATTTATACTGGTAATTGTTAAAATTAAACGATAATAAAGTGATTTTCAACATTAACGCAGTAACCCTGTTTCGAGTATAAGCGTTCACCTACTAACGAAAAAAGTGGTCAATTACTAGTTTTATCGATTTCAAAGGTGGTCAACTACTGAAACATTTGCCGAATTTTTAAATATATTTCTCAAATTTGTATAACTTATTTTTTTTTAAAGTGGTCTTGGTACATCATCTAGAATGTTTAAAGAACGTCTCCAGGCATCGACTCTCGCCAGTTATTGACAAAATAAACAATTACCATTGTTTCCATCGAAAATTTCTCTTAACTGGTCAACTACTGGTACCTTTACCTTATTTTAACCTGGTAGGTCAGGCGTTAATGCAAACATGCAACTGCCTTATACTTCTGCTGTTCGCGACTCTGTATCGAAAATGCAAGAACAGTAACTTTCACACTTCTGAACGTTCATGAAATATCTCTACACTCAGATTAATAATTATTACAAACTCTCCTACACTTGTATATCTTGTAACTTTCAGCAACTCTGCAACTGTTTGTATCAGAAACATGAATCAACGACAAACGTACCCACACGAATATCCCGACAGCTTTCTACACTCTGCAGAGTTGTTTATGTAGGTAGATGAAAATCGTTGATGCAGAAAATGTAACAGCATTCGCAAAAAGAGCGGGACTTTCGGGCTTTTGCCAGTAACTAGGAGCGAGAGCAAGTGTAAATACGTGGATTAGAGCCGGACAAGTCGTGAAAGTCAAGAGCGCGAATTCTACAGGTTACCGTGGCTTGTACAATTTTTTACAAATTCTGTACAGCTTATTTTAGTAGATCAAGCGTTACTACAAATATGCAACTCACTTATGTCTCTATTCATCGTCATCCTGCATGGAAAAACAAGGACAATAACTTTCACACTATTAAGAGTTCAATACATATCACTAAAAGTAAACTGATATTCCAAACTCCACTGCAGTTATACAGATTCTAACATTTAGTAATTCTGCAATTATTTGTATCAAAAACTTGAATCAGTAACAAGCATAAGCACACGAATAACCCAATAGGTTTCTTATGCAGGTAGATAAAAATCATTGATGCGGAAAATGTAACAGCATTCGCGAAAAGAGCGAGACTTTCGGGCCTTTGCCAGTTGCCAGAAGCAAGAGCAAGTGTAAATACGTGGGCTAAAGGCAGACAAGTCGTGAAAGTCAAGAGCGTGGATTCTACGGGTTACCATGGCTTTAAGAAGGATCTCTCGCGGGCCGGTTAGCCTACTTACGAGATCAGGACTTGAAATTCGTCTGTCCGTCGTCATTGCGACCGGTTTTCGCTCAATTCGGCACCTACTTGACCATTAGCTCTACATAATAAGGGAAATGAATTTCTAAGTGGATTAACCGCTCCGACGATTAATCGGCACGACCGAAGGTTACGCAAGGTGTACGGACAATTAACCATCGCCGATGTGCCAGATTCGCGACACGATTTGAGATTTATCGGAGAGTATTTCAAAATTCCGGCCTCCTCGTCACTTTCCAGCAGAGAAAGTTCTGCAGACCATTTTACGTTTCATCGGCGGTTTTATAAGGAACTTTCGTTAGAATTTTATTGCGGTACTTATGAATCGAAGAGAAAATTATCATTGGCGTATTTCTGGCTTATAATTTTATATCCGTCAATTTCATGTAATAGGATTCTTAATAATTCTTTATTGTAATTTCCCTTTTTGCTATTCGTAGTGTTTTTTTTTTGCGTCTAATATGAGATCTATACCGGGAAATTGGTAGAAGTGTATTACTACTGCGTGAAAGTACAACGAACAAATTTGATTTTTATAATTGCACATGCGTACGGTGGTTGAGCGTCGCTTGGATACTCAATGATATGTTTAAATATGCTTCTACATGTGGAGAATAAATTGTTATATAAAGAATATTATATCTTAATTTAGTTGAATTATTCTTGACAATGCTTCAACTCGTGACTATTTCTAATCTTGTTGCAATACTTCAATATGGATACAACTTGAACAACGTAGTAGAAACCACAAGGGATCGTCTGCTAGAAACAGCTGACAGAAGCGTGGTTTTACGGCTTTCATGAGAAATAACGAATGTATCCTTCAACATTGGCATACACATATTTATATCCAATTAACATGAATTAACAAATGAATACAACGATATTATTTTCTTTTCCCAAATTTCTAACAAGAATTTCCCGGCACGAAATACAGTTTCCTGATTTACTTATGTTGGATATTATGTAATTTAAGTTGTAAAGTTCATGAGTACCTATTTCGATTGCATTAAACATCTACAGAATTTCGTGATATCATATTTCATCGAATGCGTTTCCATGATCTACGGTATTCAACGAAGCAATAAATCAACGTAGAATAACAAAAGTACGATACTGTTTACATTATCATGAAAACAGAGGTTATGTCGGTGAGCGAGTCGATGTAATATTCGGTGAAACATGAATGAAACACCGAATATTTCTCAATGTTTCGTAACATACTAACAGGACAAAATATGAAATATAGGCTGTCACGAATTTGTCACTAACAAATACACAGTAAATAGAAAGACTCCGTCTAAAGAACAAGATAATCAAAGGCATTAAGAAATTAAACTGACATACTTGGCACTGCTGAACCAATGTGCTGGTCGGCCGCTCGATTTCGGGTCGTGACTTAACACATGACGTTGAAATGTTTCTCCGTAATTGGCCGAAATGTCCGAACTGGCACAATCTCTCTGCACGAGCACAGAGCCTACTTGACCCTATACACGCCATCGCGGAAACTGTAGTGAGCCGAATCGTGAAACTCACGGAGCCGCGCGAAGCTCCGCTAATCCCCCCACTACTGTCATTTCAAAATCGCTCCCCCACTACTTTTCTCTCTTTCTCGTTCCCAATAGTAAATACTCTTTCTATGACACGAATAAAATAAGTAACTGCGAATTACAGATAACTTCGGTCATTAATGAATTACCGAGGGGGAGACAACTCTTATGGCAAATCGTGAATCCGTTTTAGTTCGTCCTACCGCTTATCGTTGTAGATGGCGGTATATGTAAGAAGTTACACATATGGTGTTTGCATCTGTGAGAACTTATCCATTTACGTGCCATGTAAACCCGTGCGGCGCGCTATCCCCACTATTCAATGCAACTGAATGCAACAGTTGAATGGGTTGAATGCATCGGGTACATCGTGCACTTGGAGCGCTTGTGAATATGGGGTTGGAACATAATTCTGAAAGATGAAAGTTTCAGAAAGATGGCAGTATTTCAGAAAATCAGGACTTCAATATTGCAAGTACACCCGAGACAAAAAGAGGAAACTCATTTCTGAAAAAATTTGAATTTAAATCTATATTTTATTGATTTGAGAATATTGAATAATTCCAGAATAGTGTTTTTAGCTGCCATTTTTGAGAAACTAATGACACTGTTTATAGAAATTTATTTTAATACATTCATATTTATTGATAATTTAAGTCATTTTTAGTATCTTATGTTTTAAATAGATTAGGAAGTTCTGTGCAGTGCCTGTAGTTCTTAAGAAGCGCCAGAACATAAATTCTCAAAACGTGTGGCACAATTTGAATTATAAGCAAAAGCAAATGTAATGCAGAGAGCTTAACAAAAGTACAATTTATACCTGAAAAGAAAATTGTGACCTTAACAATATGTTTACAGGGCAAGTCATTTTAACGCATTTCAAACTTCGTGAGGGAAATTACAGAAAACACTTCTTTTCTGCCACTTGCATTAACTTATTTATGTTTAATGCATGTAATGTCATTTAATGCCTTCTAATTTTGCAATTCTCCATGTGGTATACCTATTAACCGATGTTGGCTGGGACTAGTATATCAGAAATACTGATAAACCCAGAGTTAAAAGGAGGGGAGATAAACCTCCTAGGCCTGACTGACCCAGTTGTCAACGTCTAACAAAGGGCCGCTGCATGGGATTGCAGTTGAGAATTTGCTGCATAAGCAGCAACATTGGATGGTATAAATTAAAGCTAAAGGAGATACCTTGTTTTAAAAATCCTAGATTCAGCTGGGCCATCTGCAAGTATATAGCAAAGGGTCTCTATCTAGGGCAACAACCATGATTCCAACGTAGCATGATCCAAACCCATTTAAGAAACGAGAAAGTTTAGTGTAATACTTAATATCACAATTCTAGTATAAGGACCTTTATGAAAATGTATAAAAAAAAGTATGTATGTGCCTCTTATAATAAATTTTGAGAAATAAACAGTTGGTTTATATATTTTCTCTTACTATATATAAGTACACTGAACTTAGTTTCACCATTGCGAAATTGTGAAATTAAAAATGTAATGCCACAAATATAAAAGGTTTAACGAATTCCCCTAGTTTGTAATATTGAAACCAGTTTCAATATAATTCTCCACAGCAATTTTAAATCCAGTAAGCGATTGTGTTGTATATACGGTATGCATAGTTTATTGCAGTTTATTGTATTCTCGTAGCTGCTAGTAGTGTCAGTAGAAGATGGTAGAAAGCGATAGTACTATTACATTTCAGCCGTACTAAGGTAGATACCTTATTCACCGACTATTAAAATACATACCTTGTATGCTGATAAAGTAGGTACATCGATCACCGACCACGCTACCTGATACATATGTCAATGCTTTTTTTTTTTTTACATGAGGAAATCTTCAATAAGACACCCGCCACCTGAGGAGGGCAGCGGGTAGTGTGGGATTCTTACCCACTAAAACCTCATGGCAACCTCGTTGAGTCCTTAAGGCGGGCCCCGGGCTCCAGCTCGCAATTTCCACCGCAGCCCGCCAGACTCGGATCCCGGTGGAGATGACAATTGCCACCCGCACCGGGTCTTCCCACAAAAAATTGAAGTCGTCATGCGGTTAGCTTACATGACGACTTCCCATCCCATCATGGTGGACAAGTCCGCGCCAGGCAGAGTCCCTCAACTCGTGCCTGGCCCATGATATTGCGTCGGGAAGCAAGTTCCGAAGAGGAGGATGCATGAATCTCTCCGGATACTTGTTTCCCGACTACCCTTCCCCTTGAACATATGTCAATGCTACCACAAACATGGGATAGACCGGAAAAGACTTATTAACCTCGTGACATACAAATAAAATGGAATGTGACACGTCCGAAAAATACTACTTAATTTCGCCAAACTGAACAGTTGTGTGCAAGCTTAGAAACAGAACATTTTATTTTTAAATTTGCAATTCTATATAACATGTATTCAGGTCGAATTCAGAAAAAAAAGTAGTTCTGTTGACGCACATGTGAAAGAATTGAATAATCAAATAATATACTGTATGGAGTCCACAGAAGACAGTTCCTGATGCGTTGGAGATGTCAAAGTCTACAATCTCCCAGGCGTCATTGTATGTCAAAGGGTTAAAATTCTTTTTTGATTAAAAATCGGGGGGCTCAAGAAGCCCCTTTACCATTTCAGCATCACGGCCAACGTTATCGATTGGTCTATAAAATTATCACTATCACTTCTGTAGGCCAGAATTAAAACTATATTTAATTAAATATAATTTAATATTTCTGCGAAATAAGCTGCAGTCACAATGAACATGTTGGAACAGGCCACAGATTGGGTATAAAAGCGAGACAGAATTACTGTAACAGAGTTCAGTGTGGTGATAGCTTTGCCTTTCCTCTTATTGGCGACAGATTTCAGTTTGCCGCAGTGGAGTACTTCGGGATTTAATTGGAGAACATGACAACAATTTTCCGTCGAGTGCGCTACATGAATAGAACACTACAAATATCATGTAAAATTACATGTATTTCATTATACATATCTACATGTCAACATAGTAGTATATGATAAGTGAACCATGTACAAAACATTATTTGCAATACAAGGAAAATAATTACATTCGTGTAAATAAAATAATCGATAATTATAAACATTGTAAATAATTATCTATTATTTTATGTATTCGAAAGAAAAGCATCTTGAGGTAATAACTTACATTGGTAATTGTAATAAATAATATAAACTTATTTTCCATCAAAAATACAAACTACTTCTTAGCTGTTATCAACTAATAATACTTTGTATCATTTAACATAGATCATATGATAGCATATAATGTTAATAATAACATCAATGCTTTACATGTCCTCGTCGCAAATATTTATCACAGTCAAATATCTACTAATATCTAATACATTTGATTTGTCAAGTTTAATCTATACCCGCAATAATAAATATTACGTGAAAGCTAGTTATATATTACATTGTTTGTAATCGTGACATATTATAATTAAAGCATGTAGAACATTCATATTGATAAGTTCATACTAAATCTAACATTGATTAAAAAATGTTTCTACTTAAAGATCGTATTTTATTTGTACTCTTAGGACACGAAAAATAGCTATATAAATAAGATATTTATTTAGAACATTTTTATGATTTTAAAAAATGAATGTGCCGGTTTTTCAATATGTTACATGAAACTCATATTTATATTTTCATATGAATTTCATTACATTCTAACAAAAGCTTAACGCGAAATGCATTATACTCTATGAGATATAATGATTTATAAACCTGACATTTGTCTTTGTAATGTAACCCAATCTGCAATCTTTTGTTGCATCTTCCTCTTTTCCAGCAAAGCCTGTGCAGCTTTTTGGAACTTTTCCTCATTTCTACGAATGTACATTTTTGCATCCAATTCTAGCTGACTAATTTTTTCAGGCCGTATTTCTACCATTGATAACATTTCTGTTAAATACGGATTGAATCGAAAGTAAATATGATCAGGAAGAAGATCATTCAGCATTGTATGGACAGCTGAGAAAACAATAATGATTATTTCAGCATAATGTATTAAAAATACTTTTATACCTACACTATACATATAAAAAATATTTTTGTTAAGTAATTTACCTTCTGTATCTGTAGCACTGTCTAATATTTTATAAAATTTTTCCTTCCAACTTGAAATTGCTACTTCCATAGTGTTATTTTCGGTCTCCCCAAGTCGATGTGGTATTCTTCCAGTACCAAATGAAATGACACATTGAATTGGATTGTTAGGCCATAATTGTTTAGCCTCGTGCAATGCTACTGCACATGGATTATTTACGAGTATACCTGTAATTTAATCGAAAAATGTAAACATTATAACACTCCCAGTTGACATTACATGAGAAATAATCCATTGCAGAGGTGCACGAGATTTGCACGGCAAGCACTTTTTGGAGAAGCCGCGCCTACTTCACCCACCTACATACTCGAAATGTCACTGATTCACAAATACCCTCTCTTCCGGCAAACGCAAACATATTGACTCAATAAAAAAATTCCGCGTCAGAAGAGCGCCAGGTTTCTTCGCGTCAACGTCTCTGTAACATCTCGAGTGTATATTGGTCGCCAAGGCATTGAAATCACTTGGCTTGATGTAATGGGGGAGTTTAGAAAGAAGTCACTCTGTATGAAGTACGGGGTAAGGGGAGACTATTCTCGCACTGCCTTTTTCGATTAGAATCGAAAGTGCGTGAGGACGAGGTACGTCTCTTATCCGCCGTGCGAATCACCACTTATCAAGTGACTTCTTTTACTCGACCAGTGACACATAGAAGAAATGGGCGGCGCTTCTCGCAGTCCAACTTTACCGTGCAGATCTCGTGCACCCTAGATATATTGCATATTTTTATCTACCTCCATCTTGATGAAGATATTCTCCGTGTTTAAATTCTTCAAAATAACTTGGTGCTGCTGCAGATGCTCTTATAGCTTCCCACAACTTATGTTTATGTGATCCAATGTATTGACTTTCTACTCTGTGAGGTAATGTGTAATTCCTAAATACATAAGCCATTACCCGTGCATGATTTACCACTGCTGATATGGCTGAAAACTAAATATTTTTCTTAATTAAACCTCAATTGCACTATAACGTACCTTTTTGATTTCAACAATTGAATAGTCGTGTAATTCAAATTATATGCACATGGAAAATGATATATTACATAATTACACGTACCTTTGGAGCATTTGGGTCCCGTACAGTTTTTATAAGAATTTTATCGCCCAGCTGTTCTTGCAAGAGTTTTTCCCAAAGAGCTGTATCATAATATGCATGACTCCATACCAAATTACTTGTACCTTTAATAGCACTTTGGGTAAATATTCTAGTACTCAATTCTTTATATAATTCTGATATTTCGTTTAACGACTTTCGTTTATGTCCACCTAAAAAAATTTACATCAACATGTACAAACGGAACAATAAATTATACATAATCTAATTTTACTGAAAATAATAATTTGGAATCAAATTAATTGATGCAAACAGTTGAAATTCAATTTAAAATTTCTTCTCTTTGATTTCTTACTGTAACTTTTATCTTCAAATTGTACCTCTATGTACGGTCCGACAACTGAAAGATGGCTAAGCACCGGCGGAGCCTCTCGCGCTCAACCATCTATTCCCGTTATTTCGGTTCTCCAATTTTCAAATCTAAACTTCTAAACACTCCGCATAGTCGTAGTGTTCTCCTATTTTTACTTGTTTATTTGGATACATGAAACTGTTCTCCACGAATCAAAGCCACATTCCTTTGTCTAGCCATCTTTGAATTGTCGGATAGTACTAGAAAACATTATTAGCAAATATGATCTTGAAATTATTTTACTAAGCTTTCTACAATAAAAAATAATACCCAAGCAAAATTGAATATTTAATTTATGATAGAAACGAAGTTTAAGCATGAAAATCATGCATGTTTCGATAATGAAATTACGTGAAAGTTTAGCTTGGAAAATATACATGATAATTGCTCACCTTCATCAGAATCCTTTGGCAGAACTGCAGGTCAACATAAAATTAGTAACCTCTACTCAATTATTACGTCATTAAATACATAGTATTACTTATACAATCACATCAACATCATGCGAATAAAAATGTCGATAGAAATTTGTGTAAATATCGAACATACCTAACGTAGCAGCAAGTATAGCTCCAGTGCTTACTCCGCATATATAATCGAACATCTCATGAGTTTTTTTCCCAGTAAGTTCTTCCAGTTTTTTTAACATTTCTATAACTAATACTCCTCGCATACCACCCCCATCGATGGATAGTATTCTAATACCTCGACCAGGCAAAGGATCGACGTATCCTAATACTGCAAGTGCTTCTCTAATAGATGCTATAATATTAAAATAATCAAATGTTTTATATTTTAAAAATACCTATACATTTATATGCATGTTTCCATTCTTTATTTTATACCTTTTATCTGTTCATCTTTTATGTTTCGTCGAGTTCGAAGTAGAATTCTGATTGCTCCCTCTTTGATCGCGTAATGTCTGGTTTCTGGATACTGATCAAGATGATTTAATAAATCTTCGATTCTTCTCCATTTAGAAGCGTTCGATTCAGCGATAGTAATATTATTTAAAACGTGACGTGTACGAGACGCGATGCTATGCTTAGGTATGTCCTTATGAATATTTATTTTCCACTTTTGCTCCAAACCTAAGGTGTTTGATTTTGCTTTACTAGTTAGCTTTAAAATTAAAGCATTCAAAGTTTGCGGAAAGATGTAAGAGTCTTCCTTGACTTCCAATTTTCGACTAGTGACCTATAAAAGAAAAATATTACTAGCACTAGAGTTATGTTATTTTGAATACATTAAAATTTTACAAACTTAATAATTATAATAATAACTTAATTTAAATGCTTGTAAATTATAACAAGTTACCTGATTAGTTTCTTGGTCTTTTGAAGGACTATTAATTAGTGTTTCCTTTTGCGTTGCAACTGTTACCCTGCTATTTTTTACAGCGGTATTATTACATTTATCAATAGTCGTCAGGTTGTCCTTACTAGTATTTTTACTAGACTCAATCGGTGATAATCTCTTCAAAGTATTAATCTGCGTGTAAGTCACCTTTTGTAAAAAATCAATCCAATCTTTGGACAGGACTACTTGCAAATTTTTATCATAACCAGATTTGTTCAAGTATTCTTTTAACTGATTCAAAAGTTTCGATTGATTTTGGGTAGACATTTTAGTCTTCCACAAAATATTTAACTGGCCAAGTAATTTATTTACAACATTTCCATTGTCTTTTTCTGCAGCGCTGTCTGTCAATTGCCTGTAATTCAACATGTAAGAAATTCTTATTTACAAAATTACTCTTTTCGTATGTTATTGCTTCATTAAAGTTAATTATCATTAGACCCTTGTGTTTGATATATAATAGATATAGCTGTGGCTGGTAGAAAGGTGTTTAAAATTAACCCATTGCCATACAATAACCAGCAACACTCATAACAGGATAAATAAAATAGGGAAGTTTCCCAAAAATGATAAAATCAAAAATATCGCTAAGTTGCAATACAAACAAATTATTTCTTTGCTATTAATATTGCATTAAGTTATACGCAATATCAGAAATCAGGGATAGATTGCTGTTACAGCAATTAATTTTGAGTCACTGTGTTCTATTTTTCACACGATATTTAATATTATCAATTAAAAATAATTTATAATAATTTAAATTCATCGGCATGACGAAACTATTTTATATCAATATTTTCAATAACAGTAAAACATTACAATATGCTATAGTAAAATATATGCTTTGACAGTGCATCGAGAAGAATTTAACCAACAACAGAAATGTCAGAGATTTTAAGAAATGGAATTACAATAAAAACATGTGCCGCACATATAAAATATTATTAAATTATCAAAATATTATAAATACTTTAATAGCTGGAATTATTACGTGACATATACTAATATCAAATTATCATAGATCCTTTATCATGGAGTATGAAAATATTTTAATGTTCAAAGTTAATGTAAATTTTCAATATAATTAATATTTAAAATTCTGTAGATTGAAATGCAAACTACAATTAGCTTGCTATATGACCGAATGATAAGGTTACTATCGCTTATATACCTGTCAAAATCAGCTGACCCAAAAACGTTGAATCAGATAATATACAAATGCTAACCTTCTAACTCGGTTATGCTTTTTCTCGAAGCTTTATTGTTAGTTCGAATAGCGTAACTACTGTCATTAATTTTAACGTATAAACCTACCTACCTACCTAGTGGTAATCTATATAGCATAGCTGAAAATATCTACCGCAAACGCGCAATCACATCATCGACATTCTATCAGGTACTATTGCGATAAAATATACTGTTTTAAATACCGAAATAAAGTGAGTATGATGAAGAATGCTTAAAATCAATACTTTGTCATAATTTCATAACTGACGGATCTTTGTTCAGATAATAATGACGTTGCTCTGTTATAATTAAATTTGCAAATACAATTTATGATGAAAGCTTGGTGAAATAAATACTTATAAATATCTTTTCTCAATTTTGTATGTATATGTCGATAATAGCAACTGGTCCATGTGTATGAGACATTTATTTTGAAAATGTCATAAGTCACTTTATAGTAATGAAAAATGACCATTCTTTAATAATTGTACGAAATTATTTATACTGAGAAAAATGTAAGTGTCCAAGATAACAAGCCCTACTAATTCTTCTCAAAAATTAACACCAATTTTTTTAATCAGCGCAATATTTCGATTTACGTGGAAAGTGACTTATGCCACTTTTTAAATAAACAGCTAACATATGTATATATTGTATTCACAGAATGTAGAAGAAGTGATTTATAAGAAATATAAATAAATAACACGTGAATATGACAATGGTACAGAATTTTATATTAAATGTTGTAAGTTCGACGGAAATAATTGTGTTTCTCAAAAGGTTGTTTATTGAAAACACTAATTGAAATTATTAGAAAATAAACGTACCTTGCTAAAGACAGGCACTTTTTGTAATGTCTGACATTTGAATTTAACGACATTTTCATGTCGTTAATTAATTTGTTAATTTTATACAATTAACAAACTTTTTATTTTAATAATCGTCACTGCAGCAGATATTCCTAATAACTTCTCTATTAATTGAAGTATGACACTTGAAATGTTTTAAAAACTGTCAGTACTTCGTAAACAATACTTCACTTTGCTACACAAGTCACACTTTATGAATGTTTATTTCAAAATTAATTTCTTTTCAAATCGATGCAAACTCATGAATGTCACGCACCAATATTTCCCACGTGTTGTCAATCAATATTAATGTTTGTATTATAAACAAAATTGATTGTAAACGTGAGAGTAAGTTCAGAACATATATGTTCCGGAAAAGGCTTCTGATGAATAAATGATACTAACGTAAGCTCGAGTTCGATTTTACTTATATAAACCCAGCTTGTGACGTGTCGAGGCGGGCTCGACTTGTAAATAAAATCGTACGATATCGTCAGACCAACCAGGATTGTCGAGTCGTACAATCCAATTTGGTTCCGCGTTTTCGTAGTTCAGCGCCATCATAAGAGTCAAGATCGTATGGATCGTATCACTAATCTTGTTTACCATGGGCGTCTTCATAAATTGGCTGACAGTACTGTCAGTCACAGTCAGTCAGTGACGCTGATTTTACTGGAAAATGGGCGTTCATTTTTACTGACAGTGCTGACTGGTGCTGACGAATCTGCTAAAAATGAACGCGTTTTGCAGTACTCCCAGCACTGTACGGAATGAAACTGAAAATATCAATGAAAATATAGGAATAAATGTAACTTTGCGCAATGAAGGAACAATCAAGCGTAATATAATAAAAGACAATTTGCCATAATTTCTCATCGCTCTTGTTTTTATGTAGTAATCATGTCATCGATGCATATGAACGAAAAAAATTAATTAATGTAAATTTAAAAAATTGTGAATTGTGAATCAGCGAACATTCTTGGTTTTAAACAGTCCCTGTTTACCACCCGCTGAGAGAGCACAACAGGTGCCTAACAGGAGTTTTGGCCGCTTTGGCGCGTGATGGTCGCCAAATGTTGGTAAGTAATGAAAAATCTGGCGGCCAGATCGGGGACTCAAAGAACGGCAAACTTTCTCGCCGTCTCGAATGCGCTTTTCTTTCCGTACGACGGAACACTGTGCACATAGAAAGAATAATATACGATTAAATGTAATAAAAACTGTAATGTTCTGACTTTTTTAATCTTGTCTCTGTTCTAGAATGTCTAATAATTTATCAAGCCGCTCCATTTTTTCTGCGTGCTGTTTAGCACTCTCTTCTCGCCGTCTCTTCCTTTCTTCGAGCAACTCATCCAATTTGTTTTCTATTAGAGTACTTTGGTGTCTTCGTTTTGATTCTGCAACAAAAAAACATATCGCAAAATAAAAAATCATTTTTGAGCTTTTATTAAATTGACCAATTATTTTCAGACAGATTAATCATACTTACGGGATACAGGCAATGTATGCCACCAAAATTCAAACGAACCACTGCGCGCCGCCACATGCAATACTACTACTGACTTTGCACTACCTATCTGCTGACAGTCTCGACAGCCGGAAGTAAGCAATTCCCTAGGACCAATGCCTGACAAAATGGTAGTACGTTACAGTCTCGTCAGCAGTGCTGAAAAGCATTTATGAACGGAAATCCAGTACTGTCAGTACTGTCAGCCAATTTACGAAGACGCCCCATGTTTTGCACACGAGAATACCAGAGAATACCTTTCGAGATCGTACGAGCAAAACAGGTGTCGCGTGATTTTCACTATATACTCGTAGCTGTACTACGTACTAGTTTGTCGCCTAAGCAAATAGTTAATGGCAACATGTTGAGACATTTTACAAATAGGTGACTGTTTGTGTATTCATTGTCAGTTTTACTACGATCAATTTATCTTTTTTATATTTCTCACAACGTCTATTATTTATACTAATTAATGTGATGTTAAATAGATTATTCTTTATACACTTGGCTTTGTTTTCCTTTTTTTTATTTTTTATAATTATGAAAATTAGATAGGGACCGTTTGTTTTGGAAGTGTTGCAATTCTGTTTTTTGTAGTTTTGAGAAAGTTACAGGATATTATATTAGTCGATCCAAAAATATTAATTAATTATGTCAAGACAGGCAATGTTTCTATTAATTGTTCAACGTGAAATTTGATTATATACATTTCTTTCGAGCGGATTATAAATAAAATAATTAATATTGCTGTATTATATTATTATTAATGTTATAATTCTTTATTGGCTAATTTTTAATTGAACAAAGCACTGTCATTTTTTATGATATTAAATACTAACTAGTTATAAGTAAAACATTTGCACTAAATTAATCACAAGTTATGCGATAATTTATTAAAGAAGATTGACCTACAGCACTTTTAAAATAAACGGTCCATATTAATAACTATATTGTGCTAAAAGAGGTAATGTAGTGAAAAATTGTATTCTTTTAATTTAAGTGTTCAGTAATATTAACATTTGGATAATTGTAGTTCTGATATTATGTCACATTAAAAAAAATTATGCACATCATTTGTATGAGTTGCAGTTAGAATTATTTTGTACAGTTAAATGTAGAGAAACTAAGAAAAAAATTGTCTGCACTAAAGTCCTCAATTGTCTATGCGTATTCCAATTTTGAAATAATACATGTATCATTTACATATTTGTTAGGTATTTATTCATGGTAGATATCGAAAATAAAATAAATAAAGTGTTTGAATTTAATCGAATATAATCTATATTTCCGCTCCGTGCGAAGTAAATTACAGTGATTCAGCCTCGAGGTAAATAGAAATGATGACTACGTCGTAGAAATACTGTGTTTGTAACACGAAGTTCATGTACTTAAGATGAAAACAAAGAAATATATGTAAGGTATTGCTGTAAATAAAGGTCAACATTACATTGCCATTAGCTGTCAAAATACACGTGACGGCGAATAACATAACCCGATTGTTTAGGTCAGTGATGGTTCAATATTTTTAGTAGTGAAAGAAAAAAAAGAATCAATTTTGGTGGGCTGTTGTAATCTATTATATAAAGCTCAAATACCACTGACTGACTGACTCATTCATCCACTCATCACGAAATCTCAAAAACCATACAGAACGGATTACAATGAAATTTGGAACATACTCTTGCTTTGGGTCGTAGGTGCTCACTAAGAAAGGGTTTTGAAAAATTCGAAATTTTAGGGGTGGTTTTGGGAGGTTAAAGTATGGGCCAAACTCATCAACGCAGAACCGAAACTATTTGACCTGGAAGCTTGAAATTTTGCATGAGCATTCCTTTTAGTGTATAAGCATCCACTAAGAAAGGATTTTTCAAAATTCGAAATTTTAAGGGTTTTCTTTTTAGTTTCGATTTGACCGTAGCGAAGCACGGGGGCTTTCAGCTAGTTTATTATAAAACTCAATAAGCACTGGGAAAAGTAGTATTTTTAAATTACTTTAATACTAATGCGATGAATGAAGCTATGACTGCATTTTTATAAGTCCCTCATAATATGATTCGAACCGAGATCTACGGATTTTCGTTATTAAATGAATTTTTTAAAATAAATCTAAAAAATAATACAAAAATCGTCACGCAAGAAGTCCTAAAAAATTTCGAGAACCACTGGTTTATATCATTCAAAGGGTTCTCTTCTTTTTCATACGAATGATTCACTTCAACCATGTAATTGCATATAAAGTAGCTCCAGTGATCATTTACCAAACTGCATACGTATTTATTATACACAATATTGCGTAAGTTTTTTCAAAGTAATTTACAATTGTAAATGCAAATATAGGCGTATTATTATTATATGTTACAGAATTTCTTTCTTTCTTGTTAAAATATTTTTACGATTAATATTTTTTCTCGTAAAGTATCATTGAAAACATGCTACTCTTAACGAAGTTATAATTCTAGCAAACAAAAATGTAGATGATTACAACATAGCATGTTACATTTCTTTGTTACCCTGGTGGAAATATATCTACAACTTTTTACGCGACTCTACAACAAATTACAATTTTCTACAACATTTTGCGTGGTTGTAGAAAATTGTAGAAAATTGTAGCTCGTAACTACAATATTCTACGTCATTCAACGTCTCACTACAACTTACTCGATTCTCTTACGTAATAAATTGTAGTAAGTTGTAGAGCACTACAAATTTTTACAACAAATTACAACTTGCTACTCTAAGACAAATGGAACTTGAAAGAATGATCTCTATTAAAACACGGCTCGCGTAGTTTGTGTAGTATTTTATACAATACTACAAAATTCTACAACTTTTAATGTCCTATCTAAAAATTTAGAAAATAGCCTTCAAAAGTCTAGCGCGTAGTTTGTTGTAGTATCTTATAGAATACTACAAAATTCTACAACATTCTACAAGTTTTTATGCCTTATGTACATATCTCATGTGTTTCCTTTCGAAAGGTCGGTGACTCGAAGGCTGCCATACGGGCGAAATTTTAATCGGAAGGCCCAATTAAAAGTTATTTTGCGAGAGAACGGTTCATTTCTGACCCATGGTTCCTCTCAGACATTTTGCCTATGTAACAAGACGAATACGATGAGCCAATAAAAAAAATTTGCTACCCTTTCCCGAATTTTGCGGCAGGTTTTTTTCGCAAATCTCCATCGATCCAGAGGTGTAGAACAACCCCTGAAAGCCATGACAAATATTTTTGAAACACCCTGTTCAAATTTTTGGAAATATCTTTCAGAAGCTAGTCCAGCGCGTAGTTTGTTGTAGTATCTTATAGAATACTACAAAATTCTACAACTTTCTACAACTATTCACGAAATTCTACAATACTGTCCCAATCCGCGTACTTTGTTGTAGAAATTTGTAGAAATTAAACACAGTGAAGATAGGGTCAAGTTGTAGAAAATTGTTCAATGTTGTAGCCAGTTGTAGCAATATGTTGTAGAGAATTGTAGTTAGTTGTAGATATATTTCCACCAGGGTACAAGTATAAAAAGATATACATAGCAAATAAAATAGCGTTCTATGAATCTAAAATTATAGTTAGACGGGAGTACAGTGGTGGGGATACAGATTCATTCATTTTTCTCGGAACCTAAACATCAAGTCACAGAGGTCAAACGTGAACAACACGGTACGAATTTTTCTTGTTTTAACTGCTACTATCATTTCACTTATGATCGACTTTTCTAGATGAGTTCCGAACAGTTTTGAACCACTTAATAGAAAATGTATCTCGGGAGTCTTCTTTTTGATCTCAAATCCAACAGCTAGTAGAAGATGCAACGTTTTTAAAATGCTTTTGAAATGTTTAAGCTCAATCTGATACAATGCAATTCTGGTAGTCCCTGTGTATGTTAACATACACTAACATAGGTAGTAAAATATAATTCGATAATTATACAGGGTGTTCTCTCTAACGCGTCACACGATTTCTCATCCACTTTTATTCACTTGACAAAAAAAAGTTTAGAATAAAATTTACAGGGTATCGGGGGACAGGATGTTTCGAAAATATTTGTTTATTGGCTTTCAGAGGTTGTTTTGCACCTTTGAATCGATGGACATTTGTTAAAAAAAAACCATTGCAAAATTCCCACGACACAAAGAGAATATTGTAGATGTTGCCAGACGGTGATATTTGCTTATTTCTAAAAGAATATAAAAAGCGTTCGTGGTCCGAGCGCGCCCTTCTTTTCGATTTTTTCCTAACTTTTTATATAAATTTTATAGATTTATAGGGATCTACCTTGTAAAGGATTAATTACTGAATTGATAAACCTTTCACGTCCCAATTCCTTGTTTTCCAAAAAACTTATTTAACATATCTAAATAT
Organism: Cerceris rybyensis; assembly: GCA_910591515.1. Lineage (NCBI taxonomy): Eukaryota > Metazoa > Arthropoda > Insecta > Hymenoptera > Crabronidae > Cerceris > Cerceris rybyensis. Next base: position 16,670,767 of record OU342795.1, read on the forward strand.
GGTAGATTAAATACCGACAATTCTATCGTTAAATTTATTTTTTTCATTTTCAGTGCGGATAGTACTTGAATGGGTGACCGCTTGGGAACTCCGTATGCTCTCGGCAAACTGTTTCTTTCCTCGCTTTTTACAGAATTACATAATTTGAAACTATAACTTTTATTATTATCAATATTTTTTTATTTTTGTTAATAATTTAGTAACAAAATTCTGCGAGATATGTTAGTGCACCTTCCAGAATTGATGAATCTGTGAGAGCGTATATATATACTTTTCGTATGAATTGATAGATCTGTGGCAGCGTATATATTCGCCTTCCTCAGTCAAAAGGTTATATAAATTGTAACGTATATCAGCCTTTTATACATAAATCATGTATTTATACGGATAATCAATTGTGTGTGTGTGTACATGTGTGTATGTTTTCAGAATATATACACAAATAGTTTACAAATATTCAATCTCAATAGTGATGATAGTTATTATCATTGTTTATATCTGTTAATCAGTAATTTTCAATAAAGTGGACAGTTTTATTCATAACGGTTGTGATTAACATCGTCTTCCAAAGTACTACAGATAATATGACATCACAAATGTGTAATTGATATCATGATAACGTCGTTTTACCTCACTTCATTTATAATCAACAATAACCTCTATTATACGATCTGTGATCTGCAATTTGAACATCAAGCAGGAATATTGAATGAGGAATGTACAGAATGTAAAAAAATTAATGCTCATGGCTTTCAGGCGTTGTTCTACAACACCTCTGGATTGATGGAGATTTGCGAAAAAAAACGGCCGCAAAATTCGGGAAAGGGTAGCAAATTTTTTTTATTGGCTCATCGTATTCGTCTTGTCGCGTAGGCAAAATGTCTAAGAGGAACCATGGGTCAGAACCGAACCGTTCTCTCGCAAATTAACTTTTAATTGGGCCTGCTGATTAAAATTTTGCCCATATGGCAGCCTTCTGATCACCGAACTTTTGAAAGGAAACACATGAGATACACTTGCCAGCTCCCATATATAGTTAAAGCAGTCGTCTCTGCTAACGAAGTTAGAAAATAGGGGACTGTCACCGAAACAGAAGGCAAGTGCAAGTATTTATTGCTCTTCTTCCCGGGTGGGCCCTTGAGCGAACCCAACACTGAACGTAAGTCAATGACATTTTTCTAGTCGTTTTCTATCTTTGTTTATGTTGCCGCTGCTTCAACTATTGGAGCTAGCAAGGGTATTTCATGTGTTTCCTTTCGAAAGGTCGGTGACTCGAAGACTGCCATATGGGCGAAATTTTAATCGGAAGGCCGAATTAAAAGTTAATTTGTGAGAGAACGGTTCGTTTCTGACCCATGGTTCCTCTCAGACATTTTACCTACGTAACAAAACGAATACGATGAGCCAATAAAAAAAATTTGCTACCTTTTCCGGAATTTTGAAGCCGGTTTTTTTCAGAAATCTCCATCGGTCCAGAGGTGTAGAACAACCCCAGAAAGCCATGACCATTAATTTTTGTACACCCTGTACAGTTTGACTACTGAAAGAAGGATCAGGAGCGGTGGCGCATCTCGTTTCCAAGAATCTATTCCCGCCATTTCGTTTTCGGAATTCCCTTTTGAGGGAAATTAGAAAGTCGTTCGGTGTAAGATACGGGGTAAGTCTGGGTAGACTGACTTCACACCACCTTATTCCCATCAAACATGAACTGGGCGAATGACAACCGAAAACTAAACTCTTATTACGTCGTTAAGTTCTTTTTCGGCGAGTCACGCATTCGAATCGGAAGTGCGTGAAATCGAAGGACGTCAGTTCTCTATCCTTCAGGCGAATCAGAGCCAACCACTTCCCATATGACTTCTTTCTATGCGCGCCCTTTACTTAGCAGATTGAAAACGAAATGCTTCGCCGCTCCCCAACCATCTTTCAATGCTAGACCATATGTCATTGATAGTTCAAATGCGTGCGGGATTCAAGTAATGGACAACGCACAAATGATTTTCCAGAAATGAGAATATGTTTGTATGAATCAATAAAATTGAATAACTTGTAAAAACACAGTTAGAAAAAATGGATGAATTGGAAACTAATTTTAAAGAAGACAAGAAAATACTTTTAAATGAAAGAGAGCTTGAAATATCTCTTAGATTAGAAATAGAAAGTATAGTAAAGAAAATGCATGAACATAATTCGTACCAAGTTTAATAATTATTTTTGAGAATATGATTTTAAAAATTAGCAAATAAATAACATTCTAAATCAGACATATAATTACTAAGATACGAATCAATGGTTCAGTGTTTTTTCGAATTGGAAAAAAATCGTAATTATTTAAGTTATAACAAACAATAATTGCAAAAAAGTATAACAAAAAATATTTAAATCTAAATATGGTAGGTAAGAAAGGTTAATTAAGCTGTAGGTGCTGATACTTCGTTGGAAAGTGTTATATTGAAATATTTCCACATTGAGTTTTCAATATTGACATACTAGCACCTGCAACTTAATTAATCGTTCCTACTTCTGAATGATATGACTGTTTTATGCGATGGTAAGATTCATGTTACGTGGGCACTTTTGAAATTCCAAATATGTTCTCTTTATCCTTTTGTACCCGACTTTCTGCACCCTTTAATTTACAAATCATCTTTTGCTTCTGTTCTATTATTTTGGACTTCGCTCGTAACTCCTAAAAAAGAGATGGTTTTTTAGCAACATCATGGCATTGAGTAAATACATCAGATGATGACATTCATTATTATAAAGAAATCAATATACGATGTATGTTTCACAAGAATAAAAGAATTGATTACATATACTACTTCCGATAATTTATATACGTCGTCTACAAACACTCGACGAGTATTTTTAGTTACTAGTTCAGTAATTAATAACACTATGTTAGCTCTCTGCACTCGAGAGGCGCCTCTTAGTCGTCACAGCATCTTAGGTGGCAACTCGAGAGGTGCGCGAGATCTTTGTTTTTGTCAAATTTTGTCACCTCTCATTGATAAGAACGCAGTACTGGTTCATCAATAGGTTTCTTAGCTGTTTATGTTTTTCCATAGAGAGTGTAATAATATAGCAAATTTATAAAAATTTCAGTTTACCAGTTGAAAGGAGATCGAGTTTCGACATCGAGCTCCAATTCTGAAGAAATAAGGCTAAATGGAAAGCTCCATACGATTCTCACAGGCCCAATAACAGATTTTAACCCTTTGCGGTCGGCAGATTTCGCTTTTCGGACTACCAGCAGGTCAGAGCATATTTAGCATGTCGCAGTTACTTTTTAATACTACTTATAATACGTAAAAACAATTTGGCATTATTGTACAAGTTAAATAAAGCTTTAGTTTTAGAAGTTCATTAGGAAGCGAATTAATAATCTGACTTTCACGGCGATTTGGGAATGTCCCCGCTACGGGGACAGCGACCGTAAAGGGTTAAGGTTTGTTCCTATCGAAACAACCAAGTGAAAGACACGAAACAGTTTATTACTGCGATACGTGTCCAGATAACCCAAGGATGTATCTTGGTGAATGTTTCATAAATTACCGCACGAAACAAATATGCAAGGCCTGACATTATAAAATTCTATTTTTAAAAGCGTGAATATAGATAACATGTCAAAATCTGACGTTTTTGTAAATTAATTTACAGACAATCGTCACATATGAGTAAAATCGTCTCCAGCTGCTGCCTCGCCTGACCGACAAAGTCGTCGTGTGTAAACTGTTAATTGATGCACAATCATACAAAAACGATCTTAATAGTGGACACAAAACAAAGAGTAAACTAAAGTGTTTATAATAGCAGTTCATAGGTATTCATTAATACTGACACACTGCGTACGGCACCCCGCTATTTCAATATTCCCGCAGATTTTTAAGCGCTCCAGAGATTTGGTGCATTTTATATATCTGATTATTTTGTACTCTTTTGGAAATTCGATATACATTTATTTCGTTCAGTATTTGTCATAAGAATATTCAAAGCTACGTTGCCTTAGTAAAGTAGCAAGAAGTCTCGAATAGTCGGTTTGCTAAATACGAGATATCTCGTGACCCGTACGCAATGTGTTAACATGTAAACATTATAACTCTGATAAATTAGTATTCAATGCATGTCAATAAGATGAAATTACCTCACCTTCAAAAAGCTGTTATGTACTACATAAAAATTACGTAACGTGGACATTTATTAAGTCATTCTGACTCTTGTAATGAAATGAATATCTTGTATAAGATTATTAAAAACACAAGAAAAACAAATAAACGCACCTGTTCCATTTGAGATAGTTTATCTTTTAATTGGGCTACATGTTTAATTCTTTGCCGATTATTTTGATGACCAGCTAACTCTGCATACTTTTCGCTAATCTCTTGATGATTTTTTGTAAGACGCTCGTTAGATATAGTTAATTGGTTTACTTCCCTAAACAGATAAAAGTAAAGTTATAACTATATTGTCCCATTATTTCATAAGAAAGTTAATTTATATATAAGAATCTTACACTTCGGCTATTTCTCGGAGTCTTCTCTCCTCTTCCAGTTCCTTCATAATCATTTTTTTTGAAGCATCCCACTTGTTCCGCTCTTCTTCAAACAACTCTAACTTGCTCTACAAAATAGCAATACTAAATGTTATAAAAATATGTAATTACACATTTCCTGTTAAGGTAATTATTAAATAAACTTTAAAGACATCTTGATATTCCATTACCATCATTATGCGTTCCTTCTCTTCTAAATGTTTAATTCTATGAGTAAGTCCTGCAATTGTTGAATTTCCCTGCAGCATTGAAATAAAATGTTCACTATGATACTAATACATATATGTTATAACATTTTGTTCAAAAATATGTGGACGTACTTGATCTATAGCGATTTTATGTTGTACTGATTGTTCTTCTAACAGTTTTTTGTTATCTTCAATTAACTCGTTATTTGCTTTTAACTGTTCTTCAAGCTTACTGTTAAGTAACTTTACTTGAGAAGCCTCTGATGTTTGCTCCATGTTTCTTTTATCCAATTGATCTAACATATTTTGTGCTTCTTTGAGGCGATCAATCATTTCATGTAATTGCCTCTTTATCTAAAATTACACAATAGCAATTTAAATTTGCTTCAGCTCTTTTACTTTTACGTCCATCTACGCGGTATATGCGAAGACTGCCTGCCAGGCTCGATTTAGCCTGCACTTTCTACAAATCGCCTTATATAAAACAAAATGTCGATTTTTCCCGGAAAATTTTAGTGCTTACTTTTAACAAAGTTGGAGTAATAAGATATTTGAAAGTAAATACTGTAAACATTTTTCATTTATATTATACATATTATGAGTGGAAAATTCTTTTTTCTGATATAATGAAGAAATGCGAGGGAAAGCAATTTGAAAGGAGGAAGAGCGATAATCTAAATGTAAACTGCTGGCAGCCAAAAAGATAATGTTTTATAAATGTAATAAATATTAACCCTCTGTGGGCCCTTGTGACATTAACATGTTCACGCCGGCGTTGCAATTTATGTTTTTCTTCTACGGGCGGCTATTTGAACCCTCTATGGGCCGAATTTTGTGTGATATCTGAAGATTAGTTACACGGTAGCACATTAGAAAATAATAAAAGGACTATTATAAATAATAAATTGTACTTGATTTTTAAACGTTGGATTGTGAAGAATTCAAAGTTACAAGGGCCCATCGAAGGTTAAGACCACCATCTGAAAGACACTGAAGTGCGAGCCACCGGTGGTACGCGCCGCCCGATGAGACACCCAAGTGCAGGTTACCGGTGGTACGAGCCAGTCTGAATGTGTTAAGATAAGACAGAGCGCAATTGTGTTTCCATTTCGTGAAATAATTTTTTAACTGTCCCAATTATTATAAGTGAACACATTGTATGTATAACATTATATGTTTCGCCATTGACTCACGCGTATAACTGGCGTTTTTATTTTTAATTTCGCAGGTATTTAGTCATTCAGTAAAATCAATTTGTAATAGCAAAATGTAGACGAAAATTGAAATGTAAAGCTAAAACAAGGTAATAATTACTACATATCTAACAATATCCGATGCCTAATTTTCTCTGTACAACGCGTTCAAGCGCCTCCAGCTTTCTACCGACAGTAAGCAAAATACGCCTTTAAGCGTGTCCCTCATAGAATGTGTCAATTCTTGGAAGTCGTAGAATGTCTTTGTCATTATAAAAGCTCAGAAATCAAATTAACATGTTGACTGCCATGGAGTCACCGGTGACTGGCACTATGGAATAACAAAAACAATTTCATATGACTTTTCAATTGTAATATTTACGAATTTTCTAAGATATTCAATATTTGAATACTGACGTTCAAAAGATAAAATCCTGCGGAATGCATATCTATTTATGTTTTTAAAGTTACTGCTTTACATAGATGCGGTTCTAATAGAAAACGTATCACTTCAGCAGAAATGATAAAACGAGGGAAATATCAGTGGCGTTCAACGTGTTAAATTTTTTATTTGGAATTTTATTTTTAATATTTACGTGTGGTCTATCGTATAGCCAGTCCTTAAGTAAAAAAAATCGGACAAGACAGGGTTAATATAAAATGTGTGTTTAAAAAAATTAATAATACCTCCTTATTCTGTGCAGTTTTTTCATCGCAGCCTGTTCGAAGTCTAGTAATATCTTTCGCTGCTACTTTTTTCAAGTCCTCAATCTTAGCTTCGAAAACTGCTTTTATTGAGTCTAATTCGGTTAAGCTATCAGCTTCAAGTTGATGGACTAATCCTTTTTTGGTATCCAATTGTTCCATTAGAACACGTACTTGATCGTGTACCATTTGGGAATTACTATGCATGATTGTTAATAAATTACGGTGTTCATGGATACATTCTTCACCACGTTTTAATTCATGCTGCAGTTTTTCAACTTCAGCATTACTTTGTTCCAAGCGCTTCGTTAAAGCAATCACCGATGCTTGATTTTCAGCCATTACAATTGCAAATCTATACAATGATAACATTAAAATCTCAACATATATTAGAGGTGCCTGTAAGGATCAAGGATATAATTAAGTACTTCAAGCTGACCTTTTCCTTCTAGCTACCATTTCTGCAGCTTCTCCACGAATTTGATCTTTTAAAGCCTTAAGTTCTTCTTTTTTTTCTGTTAATTCCATTTCCGCTCGATGTAATTCGATTTGCAAACTTTCGCCAAAACTTTCCTACAATCGACATATTTGATATTTATATAGCTCAATAACATTTGATATTTACAGTGACTCACGAAACTGATCATATTGTAATATTATTTTCAGTTACTTTTAAGTACAGCATTCTTAGAACAGTTTAAACTCGAATTTTATCACCCCAATTGTTTTTTTACAGTTAATTAATACAGTTATTCAGATCTAATTGTGTTCTGATTGTCACATGGTACGCTTGATTAATTTTGTGAGTTTTATAAAATGTTTGTTTAGAGCTCGTTGTATTTTCTTCTTCGTTTCTTCTTAATTGCAATAATAAAGTGATATATACGCATTAACAGTACAATAATACAGATAGTTATTTACTTACTAACATTGAATAATTTCTTTAGTAACAACTTTTTTGCTAATAATCAGTAACATTTTGTGTAATATTGTATAAAGTATACCCAGAAGAATAAAAGCTCTTATTGACGCCACGGGTACATGGACAAAATATTAAAGATATCTAGTAAGTAAATTCCATAATTCATAAAATTCTACAGTTATATTTATCGTTTCGTTATCACCGTAATAAATATTTTTATGGTATATCACGTTTATTCAAATAAAGTTTCTAAATTATGCATTAAATATCTTAAGAATTTCAGTGTACAAAGTATAATAAAGAAAAATGCTCGTTCAATTTCGTGAGTATATGCCTACATCTACCTGAATTTCAGCAGAGCTTTTCAACTCATTAAGAGTCTCAGAAAGTTTGGTAATTTCAGCATCTCTCTGTTCAAGCTTTTTATCCAGTGCCGCACGTTCCACTTCCACTAGTACCAAGCATACTCTGTATCTTTCAGCGGTACGCCGCATTTCTTCTTCTACAGTTATTCTTGCTTCTTCCAGCATTGAATTCAGCTACATGCAGTAATATGTTTATATCAGAAAATGAGGATAAATATATTTCTACAATAAAGAGCATAACGTTTTTACGAACATCACAGAAAGTGAAATACGAAGAAGGAAATCTGAAACTCTTAAAAAAAGCATAGCCTAACAATTGTTTTTGAAAATTTTTACGTAATTTCTTAGTCTGTTTTAATATACAAAAAAAATTATTATTGAATTGTCCGAAAACGGCATTCAGTCCGTGATGTTTTACATTCGATTCACATGAGATTATCTTACTTTTGCGTCACTATTGGTGATTACGCTTTCTACCCTTTCTTCACTTTCCACGCGACAAGATGCTACCGTCTTCATAGTGTCAGCTTCAGCACATTCCACCATTCTGTCGGTATATTTCTTTATTGGTCCAGTCTCTTCTTCAATTTTCTTCGCGGAAGCGTTTTCTAATTCAGCTATTTCTCTGTCTCTTGCTACAGTTAACTGCATAAAACATTATGTTCTGTACATTCGATTCAAAAAAGTTATTGGATGGATAAAAAAATTCTTTCGATTTTTGACATATAATCACAACCTACATTTCTCAAAAATATTGAAATTTTAATATAGGATATATTGACCTAGCACCTTTATCTATCTTTCACGTAGATTCATTATGCTCCGTCCGAACACGTCTTTGCATTTATCTGTAAAAAGCTAATACCACGTAGATAAAAAATCAATCTAGATGATAACTGTAACTAAGTAACAACATTAAAGCAAACAATCAGAACCCATTAATCGTCTCAGCGTTCTTCTCAATCATGACAATGCAGAGTCGCATTCATTTTTGCGCACTCGCAAAAAATTGTTGAGCCTCAGGTAGGATGTTCGGCCCCATCCTGAAAATCCCCTGGGCCTACCACCCTCAACAATTATCACTTATTTCTTTAACTGCAGAACTCTTTGAATAGGAAATCTTTTAAAAACGAAGACAATAAGTAAGTCCTTGTACAGGGTGTTTCAAAAATATTTGTCATGGCTTTCAGGGGTTGTTCTACACCTCTGGATCGATGGAGATTTGCGAAAAAAACTTGCCGCAAAATTCGGGAAAGGGTAGCAAATTTTTTTTATTGGCTCATCGTATTCGTCTTGTTACGTAGGCAAAATGTCTGAGAGGAACCATGGGTCAGAAACGAACCATTCTCTCGCAAATTAACTTTTAATTGGGCCTCCCGATTAAAATTTTGCCCATACGGCAGTCTTCGAGTCACCGACCTTTCGAAAAGAAACACATGAGATACCCTTGCTAGCTCCAATAGTTGAAACAGAGGCAACATAATTGAAGAGAGAGAAAATGATTAGAAAATGTCAATGACCTGCGTTCGGTGTCGGGTTCGTTCAAGGGCCCACCCGGGAAGTAGAGTATAAACACTTACACTTCTCTTCTGGTTTGGTGACACAGTGCCCTATTTTCTAGCTTCGTTTACGTCGCCTCTGCTTTAACTATCGGCGAAATTTTAATCGGAAGGCCCAATTAAAAGTTAATTTGCGAGAGAACGGTTTGTTTCTGACCCATGGTTCCTCTCAGACATTTTACCTACGTAACAAGACGAATACGATGAGCCAATAAAAAAAATTTGCTACCCTTTCCCGAATTTTGCGGCAGGTTTTTTTCGCAAATCTCCATCGATCCAGAGGTGTAGAACAACCCCTGAAAGCCATGACAAATATTTTTGAAACACCATGTACAAACAGGAAATAATGAAACTACGCCAAAGATTGCAAACTGTGCTAGAATAAGGGGGTCTATAAATCACAGATTATAATAACATTGTTTGAGAAAAATGTTGGTTAGAATTGCAAGACTAAAAAACTTTGTGACCAAACAAGTACATGTAATATTTTAACCGTTTTAGTGCCACGCGACACAATCGCGCTGTTCATGAAGTGTGGTAAAAGTTACTGCGACGCTTAGCAGATGCTTTCATTTGGCGATGAACGAAATATACCGCTCGGCGTATATTGACGAAGAAATAGAAGAGCGAAATTGTACCGATAGGTGTTATTCGCAATGAAACGAAGTAAGTGTTGCCGCGATGCATCGTACTATGCAACATGGATTTTTAAAAAGCTCATGCACTAAAACGGTTAATGCATAACACGATTGACATACATTTTCTACTTCTTCCAAATAATGTACTCTTGAATCTTCCAGTAACTGTTTGAGATTTGATTTTTCTTTCTCGCCTAGTTTCCGCGCGTCATCCAATTCTTGTTCGTACTTCTTTAAAAGCAGATTGTGCTTTTCGTTAGACTCTTTTAATTCCAGATGTACCTCATTTACACGATTCTCACGCTGTTACACAAAAGAAAATCATTTGGAAAATAAATATCTCTTTTAAGACGACCTTCTTATATGAATTCCAAAATACTCACATCCTTGTTGAGACCTTGTATAGATTGTAACATTTCTTTAAGAGCAAAATTATGTTCGTGCACTTTCCTTACTGTACTTTCTATATCTAATCTACGAGATATTTCTAATTGTCTGTCATTTAAAAACATTTCCTTCACTTTTTCAAAACTGGTTTTTAATTCATCCGTTTCTTCTTCATATTTTTTCACTAGACTTTGTGCTTTTGAAGTATCTTCATTCAGTTTTTCGTATTCTCCTTTCAATTCATCTAATTCACACTGAAGAGTAGATAAATGCGATTGGAGTTCAAGAATTACAGGTTGCATTCTTTCTAGTTTATTTTGTAGCTGGTCCCGTTCTTCCGTTAATTCATTAATTTGCGCATTAAGTTGAATTTTTTCCTTTTCTAGCAAACAAGTTTCAAGTCTGTGATCTTCAACTAATTTTTCCAATTTTATTGTCAAATCCTTGATTTCTCCTTCAAGAACTTGAATCTATCAAAACAGAGAAAAAGTCAGTCGAGCTTTAAGAAATTAATTCTCTATCTCTCGTAACTTTATAATGAACAACAATTTACCTTGTCTCCATTTATCTTTTTCTCGTCAGCCAAATCAGATTCCAAAGCAGTTATTCTGTTCGAGGATTCAGTAATGCGATCTCTAAGTTCCACTTCCATTGTCTTCCTTGCTTCAACTTCACGTTCTTTTTCACCTAATACCTCAGACAAGTGACAACGAAGCATCTCTATTTCTGCTTGATGTTTCTTGTCATGGTCATTCAAAATTTCTTGCTGCAATTTAGCCTGCAAATTACTTCCTAGATTAAAAATCTAGGTTACTCAAAACGGAATTTATTTTTGATAAAAGTGCTTTATAACCATTTTTTCTATATCTCTCTTGTGTTGTATGTCAATCTCAGCCTGCTTTACATATAATTCCTTCAGCTGTGACTCTAACTTTTGTATTTCTTCCTTCAATTCTTCTGCATGCTTTTCGAGTTCTTGTATTGTTCTCTCTTTATTTGAGCACTCCACTTCAAGCTCGGCAAGTCGATGTTCTGGAGTATATGGTACTTCATGATTACTATTGGAGACTTGTATTTTTGAACATGACTTTGAAAGTCTACCCAATGCTTTTTTCCGTGGCTGCTAGAAAGAAAGATTAGGTTCACTATTTTTTAATGCATATAATAAATACTGAAATTTACTGTTATTTGCTAATTTCATTTAAAATAATTTCAAACTATATAATTGCTTACCGTTTTAAAAAATACAGGTGCAGTTCCAGTGCTTCGATTAGAAAAAGATGAACTGCAATCTGTGCTAATTACACTTTTGTTGTCTTGAAATCTTTCTGCTTTTTCAAGCACAAGACCTCTTACTTTCATATCAAATTTTGGATCATATGCTCCTGGTGGCGGAACGTCATCTATACAAATATTATTATATTTGTAGACATTACATTAGTATACAATCATTGAAAACAGCATCAGAAATAGAATTTTATTTTCATTAGTTATACTTCTGGATGCTAATATATTATAACTAATACTCAGCCATTTTTGGAAAATATGGAAAATGAATAAGAGCATAGACCTTTGATAATTGTGTAATAATATATGCCTGAGCAGTGTTAATTAATGTATAATTCATGTTGGCATTTTTTTTCAAAAAGGAAGGCAATTAGTTGTGTCTGTACTTTCTCTGTTTGAATATCATTTCATACTATCATGCATAGCTGTCAAGGTATGGTATCATATTAACATTTTATTCATTGGTATCTTATTTAATCATCTTTTTGCTCCCAAAAATTTCAGATTTTTAACTTACTAATTCATTGTTATGGCAATCAATAATCTTATAGTAATTTTAATAATGAGTGAGTGAAGAGGACTTGTAATTTTAAAAAAGATGGTGTTAGGGAACTATTTGCACCCAAGTGACCAGTTAGAAGTGAGTAGTATGTTAAAAAATATCAGTCAGTAAATTGTTCATAATACTTCTGCTGCAGTTTTATATATATATCTATTTCGATTAGAAGGTATCATTTGACCACCTTTATGCTTGAATGCAAATACCTTGGACACGATTATTAATAACTAATTTCTATCTAATACTTTTTCTTTTACCAGTTACTTCATTTAGCATTGTAACATTATTAACTAAAAAACAGCATTATAAAGGAAATAAATTGAAGGAAATGTATGGAACTGTTTTTCACCTCCTTAAAGCTATCTGATAAAAAAGAATTTGGAATAAGAATTGCAAGGTACAATGTATACAATAGATATTAGTAAAATAATATTTACAGTGCAGATTGTTCTCAGGGTGAACTCGAAGTAAAAAAAATAATATGTATTTCTAGTTGTAAAACTTGAATTTTATTCCAAAAACAAACTGTTTTTTAACTGTTTCGAACAAATCTGCGTGTTTTTCTTAAATTCAACCGAATACCGTAAAATCAATAAAAATGGAATAGAAAAAGTTGTTAAGTTTATCTAAAGGTTCTAAAAGAATCGTTTTTCAAAAATAATTGACGAAATAATAATTGCTTATATCATGTATATGTTGATAGAAGCGTAATATTTAAAAAAAATACTAATTCCGCGAGTATCAATAATTTATATTAGCAGCTGGCAATAAATAGGGGGACATCTGTTTTAAAACGTAAAGGAAATATTTTTTTTATGCATGAAATCACGGGGTGCAGCTAAAAGGTTGCAAATGGTTGCAACGATGCAGCTATCTATTATTTGTCGAGTGAAGAACGAAACAAATGTGTCCCCTCAATACATCGTCCAGCGCTCGACGCCTCACCCCACCATTTCCTCGATCGACAGTGAAAATGTATCATATATATTTCAGCAGTACACACGCTAAAGAGATTAAAAAGTAAAACTGTTGCTTGTCATTTGTTATTTACCTCTAATTTTTAATCACTTTTGACGAAATGCTAAATAAAAGTCAATCGGTACTTTATTTTTACATATCATCTTTTATTGAAATACTTGATGTCTGGTTTAGATGAAGTTTACAAACCACTTTTGATTTAAGAAGATTAATACCTTCTTTTCAAAAGTGTTAATTACTTTAAAGTTAAAATTTCTTTATTTCACCTACATGAAAATTGTTCGTCGTGTTTACTTCCCGCCAGAAAATTCTGAATGAAAATTACATGACAGAACTCGCTTGATATAGGAAATGATAATATGTAAAATTAAAGATAATTCAAACAATACTGATTTAATATAATTTTCAAAATTAAACATTAACCTTAAATACGTCACCAACAGCAACAAAAAGACAATACAAAATTTATATACTCACTCTCAAATTCATTGAATCTTTGTATTCTCGCTTTTGAAAACGACATGTTTCAAGGTTTTTAACGTTTTTATTAAAAAAGGATGAAATTCACACAACCACTTTTCACGTTATTTATACTCGTAAAAGGACATGCGTTAGAGACCACCCTGCTTTAAACTCCAACCTTTCTATCACTTACTTCGCGAAAGGAAAATCTAACACTAACGTTTTTCAGAAGCTTTCAAGCCTCTTGCTGTCCACAGTATACAGTTTGCTGCACCGTTTCTTCAGATTCAAAATGACAGTTACGCAATCTGTGTAGCGTGAAACACGAATCAGAAGCAAGCAATTCATAAGCGACCAATGAAATTAAACCTAAGCTGAGTAGGGGTACCAGTAGCGTAGCAAGAATCATGATTGCCCTGACATCTTCCAAATCAACGAAGTGCATGTGCAAGGAATGGAAATACCACGTTGTGTTGCGTTATATGAAATTACTTATTGATACTTATTATCATTTTTCATGTTTGCTAGTCAATAATTTGTAATAAATTAAATAATTTCATTCATAGCAGTTGTGATCAATTTTTATGATATGAGAGGACCTAGAAAATTAAATGTTGTTTATGTACAGCAGCGCTTCTCAACCATGGATGCCCATAACCTTGCGATTCCGCGTAACATTATTAAGGGTTCTACAAGAAATAGAGAAGTAGCACGTACGGCGTGTTCGTCAAATATAAATTAAAGGTTCGGATATTCTCGAATCTTATATCATGAAAAGTATTGTTACATTGATGCTAGCATTCCCTAGAATTTGAATATTGTCCCAAGGGTTGTAAAACAGTAAAAAGATTGGGAAACGCTGATGTACAATATAATACATATGTCATGTAAAAAAAATATCGATATTTCTTTCTATATGATATATCGAAATGTTGTATCGATACTTTGGGATATACCCACTGAACTTTAATAATACTCCCTGGTGGAAATATATCTACAACTTATTTTTACGCGACTCTACAACAAATTACAATTTTCTACAACATTTTGCGTGGTTGTAGAAAATTGTAGCTCGTAACTACAATATTCTACGTCATTCAACGTCTCACTACAACTTACTCGATTCTCTTACGTAATAAATTGTAGTAAGTTGTAGAGCACTACAAATTTTTACAACAAATTACAACTTGCTACTCTAAGACAGATGAAACTTGAAAGAATGATCTCTATTAAAACACGGCTCGCGTAGTTTGTGTAGTATTTTATACAATACTACAAAATTCTACAACTTTTAATGTCCTATCTAAAAATTTAGAAAATAGCCTTCAAAAGTCTAGCGCGTAGTTTGTTGTAGTATCTTATAGAATACTACAAAATTCTACAACATTCTACAAGTTTTTATGCCTTATGTACATATCTCATGTGTTTCCTTTCGAAAGGTCGGTGACTCGAAGGCTGCCATACGGGCGAAATTTTAATCGGAAGGCCCAATTAAAAGTTATTTTGCGAGAGAACGGTTCATTTCTGACCCATGGTTCCTCTCAGACATTTTGCCTATGTAACAAGACGAATACGATGAGCCAATAAAAAAAATTTGCTACCCTTTCCCGAATTATGCGGCAGGTTTTTTTCGCAAATCTCCATCGATCCAGAGGTGTAGAACAACCCCTGAAAGCCATGACAAATATTTTTGAAACACCCTGTTCAAATTTTTGGAAATATCTTTCAGAAGCTAGTCCAGCGCGTAGTTTGTTGTAGTATCTTATAGAATACTACAAAATTCTACAACTTTCTACAACTATTCACGAAATTCTACAATACTGTCCCAATCCGCGTACTTTGTTGTAGAAATTTGTAGAAATTAAACACAGAGAAGATAGGGTCAAGTTGTAGAAAATTGTTCAATGTTGTAGCCAGTTGTAGCAATATGTTGTAGAGAATTGTAGTTAGTTGTAGATATATTTCCACCAGGGCTGGAACGGGCGCTGACGCTCCCAAACCGTATCGAGAGAGATATCCACTTCGGGTATCCTTCTCTCTGTCTGTACAGTCCCGTCTGAAAGTTTTCTCCCTCCCATTGAAACACACCACACCGATGAAACTGGATGAAACGTACTAAACTGAGATGAGGGAAAAAACTTTTTGCAGCCCGTGTATCCTGATGAGCGTGACGTAATTGTGCACATGCGCAGTATGGTTAGAAAGAGCTATAGATACCCGGTGTCGCTATCTCTCTCGATACGATGCTTCTACATGGGAGAGATTAGCCAGTGCCCGTTCCAGTATTATTAGAGTTCAGTGGATATACCGATATTTTCGATATTTCGTATGTAATTTCAAATTATATACAAAATACAAATTACTAATTTGTATTTAACTAGTCTGTAATAAAAAATAAAAGGAAGGGAATAGTTTAATGAGTAACTAAGTAAAAACATTTTTTTTCATTTATAAATCCCAATATTTCTTATCTAAACCTTGTAAAAACAAAATTTTAGTCACTCTTTTGGCTTGCAGTCTGCTTCTCTGCTGGATTAACACCTTCACGGTTTTGAAAAAAGCCTCTCCGATGGAACAGAGCTGGCCACCATAGTCAAATATTGTAAAACTGTACTTTATAATCTATCCACACTTCTAACGGATTTTCGTTAAATCTACTAACTGGAGGCCTCAAATAAAGAGATAACTCATCTGAAAGACTTTCGTCTGTTTTATTTATCTTCCAGTTCCGCTGTTCGAGTAAAAAGTGTTATTTACCAACCTCACAAAATTTACTATATACAGGAACGTTTCTTTATTTTCTTATGAAAATTAATGCAATAAATGCAAAATTTAATAGAAAAATTCAATTAAACTTAATAGAGAATAAATTCAGTATGTTTTTAATTTTGTACGATATTTCATATATCGGATGAAATATATCGATAGTTATATAGAGTGAGTCACAAAATTATTGGCACACGCAGGGAGTTCACGGAAATATGAAAAACAAAAAGGTAATAAAAGAACTTTAAATACATTTTATTAAAAAAACATAATATTTAGACTTTGAACTAATAAAGCTACTTAAGAAAATAACTAAAATCAAATTGTTCCCAGTATTTAGGTTGACGAAATATGGTTAAATTTTTAAATTTTTATTCACTCTACATGTTTCGACATCTTACGATGTCCTCTTCAGGAGTTTCTGTGTTATGTGTGGTTTGTTCTTTCGCGAAACTTATGTGTTTCCATAGTTTTCCGGGTTTTATTCTGAGTCTAGATGTGAATTTGAAAATTTGTCTTCTACATACTCGGTCTTAATGTCGAGTTGCTGTGAAGAAGACGAACCTCTTTCCGTGACTGTTAAAAAAATGAAACTGTAAAGAGGTTCGTCTTCTTCACAGCAACTCATCATTAAGACCGAGTATGTAGAAGACAAAAATTTTTTCAAATTCACATCTAGACTCAGAATAAAACCCGAAAAACTATGGAAACACATATGTTTCGCGATAAAACAAACTACACATAACACAGAAACTCCTGAAGAGGACATCGTAAGATGTCGAAACATGTAGAGTGAATAAAAATTTAAAAATTTAACCATATTTCGTCAACCTAAATACTGGGAACAATTAGATTTTATTTAAAACAAGGTTGAAATATAAAAATATACGTTAAGAAAATAACAATATTATCATTTATAGTTATGAAAAAACGAAATATAACAATTTCGTGCGTGAAACTAGGTCACAAAATTATTGGCACACGTAACGTATTCTGTGAAAAACTATTGAAAAACTTAAAAAATTTATTGTAATTCATATTTTGTGAGGTATCCTTTTTGTTTTATTACATCTACAAGCCTTTTCGGCATCGATTCTATTAATTTTTTAAAATAATCTTCTTCAATCTTGTACCACTCTTCTACAAGCTTATTTTGCAGATCTCTTTTATTAGCAATCGAATATTTTCTTAGTTTGCCGTCAAGTCTATTCCATACCATCTCGATTGGATTTAAATCCGGTAAATGAGGTGGCGTGTTTATAACTTTTGGGCAATTGTAAAGTAACAATTCTTGGACTATTCTTGATTTGTGTTTTGGGTCGTTGTCTTGGTAAAACTGAAACGTATTCACAATGCCCATTTTTCAGCATTCTCCTTTAAATTACTTTTTAAAATGTTTAAATATATCATCTTGTTCATTGTTTCAGTAACAAATTCTAACTTTCCTGTACCATGATAACTAATACAACCCCACACCATAAAATTACCGCCACCGTGCTTAATCGTTGAACGATGATTCTTAGGATGCATCTCTTCGTTTGGTTTTCTCCACACTTTTTGATAACCATCTGATCCCCAAATATTGAATTTACCTTCGTCGCAGAATATTACGTTTCTCCAAAATTCAGTAAGTTCAAAAGTATACTTTTCGGCGAATTCTAGACGTTTTCTTCGGTTTATGGCATTCACAATACGGTTTCTTTCCGGCTACGCGACCATTATACGAGTCTTTTCGTAGGACTCTTCGCACTGTTTCATTCGAAACAGCTTTATCAGACAAATTTTAAAGAAGAGCATTAATTTTCGGTGCACTTATTTTCGAATCCTCTTTGATATTTCGAACAACGAAACGTTCTTCACGTGAATTTAACAACTTCTTCCTTCCTCGACCACTCTTATTCTCTATTCTGCCTTCGTTTACAAATCTCTTAATAATATTTCTTACAGTTGTAAAGCTTTTATTTACGATTCCCAATCTCTCTATATGATTTTCCATTTTTTCAATGAAGAATAACTATATCTCTTATCTCTAAAGTAGTTTCTTGTTGTTTTCCAACCATAATAGCACTGTGTTATGTATATTGTTTTATTAAATTGTACAAATTGTTTATTTCGATGTTATTCAAACATTATAACGTCTTATATTGAATCTCTGGCTAGTAAAGAAAAATATATCACGATCGAAACTGGGTAGCTCAATAGTTTCTCAAAGAATACATTACGTGTGCCAATAATTTTGTGACTTATTGTTAGTTTCAAGCACGAAATTCTTATATTTCGTTTTTTCATACCTATAAATGACAATACTGTTATTTTCTTAATTAGTTTTATTCGTTCAAAGTTTAAATTTTATTTTTTTTTAATAAAAAGTACTTAAAGTTTTTTTGTTATCTTTTTGTTTTCCATATTTCTGTTAACTCCATGTGTGTGCCAATAATTTTGTGACTCACTGTATATCAGTGAGGAGAATGTTTTGCACGCCAGAGCCGTCCTTCGAGAAACACCGCCTCCTTCACCCCATATACAGCCGAGATGTCACTGATTCACAGCCACTCTGTAGACGTCACGGCCGTGCCTATTGGCACTGGCGTGGTGGCACGTGGCGGCACGTTGGGGCGACATTTATATTTTAAAAATTTTGCGACAGCAGAATGCCAGGCCTTCTCGCGTCAAAGTAATCGGGGCGATCCATTGTATTTACAATGTAGTCTCTCGGCAGTAACTGTTAATAGGTTTCCACATTACCCATGGTTATATACCAATGCACTTTTTTTTGCGGAGTTATCCTCTGAAGATCCATTCTACTGTATCGATGTCCTTTTCCGCTGAATCTTCGGCGAGAAATCGCATAAAAAAATAAATAAAGAAAATATTTTTGGTAATTATATAGATTAAGATCCACCCCACCGATGACGCGCACGACAAACAAATAAGAATAACTCGTAGAGTCGCAAAAAGTCGCAAGTAAACTCAACGGGGCCTTCTTCGGGAAGCTTCAAAGTTTAATTTAAAAAAAAATATGATGTTATTCCACTTCCTTCCAAAGTTCTAATGATATTAGACCAACCTATTAACACTTTGCTGGCGAGAGAATGGACAGGATTGCAAAATATGTAAATACACATGTCGATAAGCGGCCGCGACGGCAAATATGTATTCTTTAATGCGAGGAAGCCTAGCGTTCTAGTATCGGATAGTTATTTTTAACAATTTGCGCTAGTAATTAATTTAAAAATGTGCGTACTGGAACGCAATACTATATTTAGCCGTAAGACGTAATGAAGTGGTCGATTTCGGCAAAACCATCGCCAGAAATTCAAAAACATTAAAATATATTAATTGTTTTTGATTTAAAACATATCTGAGGATATTTTTTCACTAACAATACTTTTGTTTTATCCTACATGCAACGTATTCCATCTGAAACTGTTCTTCAACAAATATTCTGAGTCGACGTGCCACGCACGTCATTCTGATTTCCGCGACTGACGGCGCGAGGCACGTCTTTCCAGCGCAAGTGATTAACTGCGAATGTCGCCCCAATTCGCCACTACGCCAGTGCCAATAGGCCCAGCCATGACGCCGACAGAGTGGCTGTGAATCAGTGACATCTCGGTTGTTTGTATGGGTGAAGGAGGCGGTGTTTCTCGAAGGACGGCTCTGGCGTGCAAAACATTCTCCTTACTGCTGTATATCATTGATACCGTTTAGTTACTCGCCGCATGCGTCGTTGAAGGAGCTTTTCTTGTTATTCTTCTCCTCGCATCCTCATCAATTAGTCATCCTATATATCATATATTTCAGCATTATTGAAATAAAATACAAATGAGAATTTATGTAATTAATCACTTACCTCATACTCCAATGTTTCAACGACTTTTCTAGCTTCTCGGAATCTCTGAAGAATTCGCTCGTGCGGAGACGTTACGTTAAACTGTCGGGGATAAGAAAACTGCTTCCTAAGAGGTGTTGTTCCTGCAAAATTTTAACGTTACCGACATTAGAAAGTTGCAACTTTTTAATCCATGTTCTTTTTAACCCGTTGCCTTACGATTTCTATTTTGACAGCATGAACAATAGTTTCAAAATACTCCCGAAAATGAAAACTTTTCTCCGATTTGTTATATTTCCTATAATTGAACGCAATGTTAATAATCCAGAAATAATCTAATCATATTATAACTGATTAATACTCCCCGTTTAATAATTTTTCGAAAACTTAAAAATTTCCTAATTTTCCATTTACACTGTCTCGGATGTCACACGTTAATGTAAGGCAACGGGCTAGCCGAATGTACGAAGTAAAAATGGTATTGTACCAGTAGGAAGATCGCGTTTCATATCTTCATCGAGAAACTTATTGACACTATCTTCTAGTATTTGCGAGTTTTCTGTAACCTTGTTATGATAATTGGCTACTTCTTTAAGTTGGCTTTCCAATCGGTTGTTGATTTCTTCCGCGATACGGGAAGTATTAGCCTTCTGTTCTTCCATAAATAGGACATGATTGGAATTTGCATCCATGACTATTTTATTTATATCCTAGAAGAACAAAATGGACTACTGATTTGTAAAAACATATGTAAAAAGTGTGTTATTAACACATTAAGGGCCGCCCACGAATTTCCTCGAGTTTTTTACACGCCGTCTTTAGATGCGACCTACTTTGATACATTATTTTTAGTTTGTGTATATGAATGTTTTCATCGGTAGTCAATGTATTAAAGTCTATTGCCTTCATTTTTTTTGCGTATTCATTGGTGCTTCAAGCTTTCGCAGGCTACCTGGCTCGGAAACTACGAAAAACTGTATATTCGCACGAATTTATTACACTACTCTTAGATAATGCAGAAGAATTTACAAGATCTGTCATTAGTTCATCACTCATCAACGTCATCCTATGCATCATGTATTTCAACATTACTGAAATTATATGCAAACGACAGTTCCGAACCACTTAGTCTCAGAAAAATACATTGCATTTTAGAGATTCAAATAGTTTTCTTCTCTACACTTTCGTCATCAAGCTAATAAAAGTTCAAATGCTTGCTATTTTACTATTTTCATAAATTTCATAAAAATGTATTTTTAAGTAAAAAAGTTACGATAGTTATTAAAAACCATAATTCTTTTTTTCGATAACACCTAAAATGCACCCTCTTTTACAATTTCCGAAAGATTTACATAAATTCCATGATACTGATATCTCTTCGAAAATTGCAAAGTTTCTTCACTGAGTCCTTGGCATAGTTAACCGCAATAAAAAATAATAATTTATTAATTGTCGTAGTGACCAATTAATAAGTTAAAAGCCCAAAAGTGTTGGGCCTGAAAAGTCGATTAATCGACTACCGGTCAGTAAAGTGTTAACATTCCTTAATGTGTTAATTTTGTTAGGTACCGTAGAGTCTTACATTTATTGAAGAAATAATTTCACGGTTATCTTTATGCATCATTTGTCCCATGTCCTCAGCGTCATGTTCAACAAAATCTTTGTGTTCTCTCAAATCGTTGGACCGTGCAATCGTAAATAATTTTAATTCATTTATAACACTGTTACATTGCTTTAAAATATTTTCGGTTTCTTCGGTCTGTTACAGAGAAATACATTTATGTAAATATATAAATATTAGGCTGTCCCAAAAGGATCTTTCGTTGTCGGCACGCAACTGCTTCAACTCTTTGAGGCACGGCGGGATTAAATGTGTCCCACCTCTTCGATGCGCAAAGATGCATGGTGGGACATTTTCTGGCCCCCTTGAAAATTTATATTATTTTACAACTTTGTTAATAAAAGTAAACCAACATTATTCAATTACAAAAGAAAGAAATGTCTGTGCAACATGGATCATTTTATTTTCTAAACTCCTGTGCCTCAAAGATTTAAATGGCAGTATTTAAAACACTGTGCATCTATTATTTCCCTCCAAAACGAAAGAAATTTTTGGGACGATGTAATATATGAAAGCACTTTGGAAAAATATCTTCTCAGTTGACATTTTACGGGAAAATTACCTGTTTGTTTGAAGGAGCAATGCTATTTTTAATACTTTCAACATCACTCTGGACCTTTGCGTCTAACCTCCTGCTTAAATTAATATTTGTATTGCAACTATTTGTTGCTTCAACTCTGAGACTTTTGCAATTTTCAGTAATGCCATTCAATTTACTAGTTAACACAGCATAACTTTCTTCCTCACTCTTAGTCAGAAGACTCAAATTATTAAATGCATCCTCCATTAGCTGTAAAAATTCATTTTCAGGTCAACATTTTACAAACTCGTCATAGGAAGAGTACTGTACCATACTGTTCCCGTTGTACCTTTGTAAACATACGTCTTTTCTGTATAACTCCATATCGACATAAAAGTAGATTATCCACGTGCATTTTAATTTCCTCGAATTGTTTGCAAATATCATCGTAATCTTCGAATCGGCGTTTACAATTTAAATCCACAGTGTGCTTTACATAAGCCGAAATATTATCGAATTTGTGAGACACACTATCCTTAAGGAGTTGTAAATTCATACCAATTTCATTCTTAGCAAAGTTCAAGATTATTGGCACAAATTTTTCAGAAATAGCATCTAATGACTCAGTTTCACATTCCAGTATACTGGTCGCGTGCTTCATCTCATTGTGTATCCGACTTTGATAATCCTTGTACTAAAAAAGTATTTAGAAAAGAAACTTTGCTATAATTTAGAAACTCCACATAAATGCAATCACAAATAAACATATTTTTATCTAAAATTCATTAAGTACATACACAACTATTTATATCCGCTTTTAAATTGTCAGCTTCAGTTACATATTGTTTTGTCAGGTTCGTTGAAACCCGAAGTATCGCATTATCGAGACTTTCGCGTTTAACGGTCATTTGTGTATCTAGAAGAAACAATGAAATATCTTTAACGAATGCAAGGGCAAAAGCTTTGATAAAACTTATATCCTCGATATCTGTTATATAAAAATTGTGCCATTACCGACATTCTTCTTTGTAGATATACAAAACCCTTGCAACTTTTCTTTGTATGTTGAAAGATCTTTTTTAATCTCCTGTAAACGTTCTTCAACGCTTTCCCTGAATTCTTCTCCTACAGATTCGTTTTTCTCTTCCACTTGCCTAAAAAGAAAAAAATATTTTTTTTTCTGTTGTGGATTTGGATCATGTGTCTGCAAACCGTAGTATTACATAAATTTGCCGTATGAAAAAGTATAGAAGAATAAGGGGGCAAATAATCGTCTTTAAAGAGATTACAATGGGCGAGACGTCATTCGTTAGGAAATAAGAGAAGTCAATGTTTACCAACTTATAGCTCTGTATCTTGGCCGTGGATGTAATTATAAGGTAAATTTAAAAAGAGGTGCAAAAAATTAAAAAAAAACTCTGGCACATTTTACACTTAAAAATACACATTTGAGATTTCCCACCAGATATTTCCACTAAAAAGTCTAATTGCAAAAAGTGAAAAGCCAAAAAAAATCAGAAAATTGTCGATTTTATATCGAAATGTTCCGAGTATAACTTTTCCTTTTTAAAGTGGCAATCTATATATTGTGATTATTATGTTAAATTGTTTTCAAATTTTGCAGTTCGGTGCGCTATAGTGAGACAAATCAAAAATATTCAGCCGAAAAAGCACCGCAAAAATCGTTTTTGATTTTTCCCACTATGGCACATCAAACCGCAAGATCTGAAAAAATAGCGTAACAATCGTGATATCAGATTGTTAGTGTAAAAAGGAAAAAGTTGTACTCGAAAGATTTCGAGACAAAATCGATACTTCACCGTTTTCTTTTCGGCTTTTTATTTTTGCAATTAAGCTTTTCAACGGAAGAAAGTGTATTTTTTACATGTACATATCTTTATGTGTGAAACAAACATGTATTTTCGCGTGTAAAATGTGTTAAAACTTTTCTGAATTTTTTGTACCATAAGAAACCGGGAAAATAGAAAAAAATGTCGGTTTTTTAAAATTACCCTGTAATTCCCCCACGGCCAAAATACAGATCTGAAATTTGGTACATACTATTCTTGTTTAGTTACTTACCGAATGATATCTCGCCCATTGTAATTGGATCAAGGGTTCTTTCGACCCCCCTTATCCTGCTATATCCTTTGTGTATTGAACAACAGCTACTTAACAACTTACGTTTTTCTAGCTATTTTATCATGTAATTTGTCTATATCCACCGTTGCTGTATCAGCAGTGTTTAAGAGAGCATGAGCTTGCGATAATAACAATTTTTCAGTAGAAACATGCTTTTCCATAAGATGTTTTTGTTCCTCCCTATTATACTCGGTAAATTTTAACTGATGCTTTGTTGTCTGCAATGCATGTGTAACGTTGCTCAATTCATTTTTAGTTTTATGCAGCTCATCTGTCTGCGTATCATGTTCTAACGATAACTCATTAAATATTCTCTAAAACAAATAATGGTTTAATATAATATTTCACACAACACTACAGACATTCATCTACTGATGTTAAAGCAAAATATTAAAAAATCGCCATTTTTGGACTTCAACAAATGATAACAGTCTTGCAGGATGTTGCTCAAAAGATATTATTACATATTCTGAAAGCATGTTTCGTTTATAAATCCAGAAATGGCCGTTCTTTAACAATCTTCTTTCACTGGTTATTAATATACCTCGTTATTTTGTAAGCTTTCTTCAAGTACTTTTATGCGTTTGAGTTTTTCGGCAAGCTCTTTCTTCTGTTGGTTCAGTAATTCCTGCATTCCAATATAATTATCGTGTGCAAGATAAATACCATTCTTTTCACGTGTAAGTAACAAGTCTCGCCGTAATTTTTCAATCTCCTCTGCGTATTCTTTAAGAATTAGTTTCTTTGATAATTTCTGATTTAATTCAGGACGAATGGTAATATTTCTCGCACGATGAGCATAATCTAACGTCGACAATGTTTCTTCAAGATTGATACTAGCAGGTGATACAGTCGCTATTATGGATGTTTTTGTACGGCCACCTAATGACTCTTGAAGTAATCGTGTAAGTTTCGATTCCCTAATTTTACATTATAAAAATACTTAAAATTAAGATGCCTTTTTTGTTTTTTCAAAAGGTATTGATTTTCACAAACCTATAAGGTACGTGAGGTGCTCTCTCCACAAGAGCAGTTATAACTCGGCCAAGAGTTAATAGAGATTGATTAATGCTTCCAGCTTCCCTGGCTCTTTGATCGACTGCACCTGATCTTCCAATATTTTCACTTCCAGCTAGGTCTACCAAATTTAATTTACCAATCTTTAAAAGTTCATCTCCCTCAAACGCGGCTTCCTTCATGTGTACAGTAATTGAAAATATTGTATGAGAACGACTAAAATTTCGAAAATTGTAGTTTAATCGATTATTATACTTTAAGAATATATTTTATGTTTGATATAATGAAAATACATGAAAATTGTAATATAAAAACCTTGAATGGGCATTCATCAGAGTTGTAGCAGTCCGCTTTTTCTCCAGTCCTCTTTCGAGAATCTTGTATACATCATCCTTACTCCAAACAGTCACTTCCTCCAATCCATGGACGATTACTGCACCTTTTTTTGATGAATCTTCATATAATCTATTAAATGTCAATTGCATATCGGTTTTTAACGAAATAAACCATCTTTTGCACAGAAATGAATACCATATAGAAAGGGATTATTGTGATGTTTAAAAGGTTGTACCTTATTTTTGATGGATTATTATTGGGCAATAAAAGGTCAAATAATTCTTCGTTGTACAATGCTAAAAAGCTAACTCTGACTGTATATTCATGTGCATTTAAAAGTTGCAGCTCATAAAATAGATGACTTAAAGAACGTGGTATAATCCCAGCAGTTGTAACCTACATAATGCAATATTATATAATACAATACTTTCTGTAATTCTCAAGGAAATTCTGTATTTTACACCTTATGTTTTGATATTTTCAATATGAATTAAAAATTTTACAACTTTACATATTTCAATTATGTAGGATAGTAGAGTCCAACATAAGAAATAATTTGAGAATTTGAAGGATTTTCTTACGCTCTGCCAGTTTAATGTTGCATCAGTGCTAATACCTTCCATTGTGAAAGTCTTTCCTGTACCAGTTTGACCATATGCAAATACGGTACAATTATATCCAGCTAAGA
This sequence comes from Cerceris rybyensis, assembly GCA_910591515.1. Lineage (NCBI taxonomy): Eukaryota > Metazoa > Arthropoda > Insecta > Hymenoptera > Crabronidae > Cerceris > Cerceris rybyensis. The sequence continues at coordinate 16,697,484 of OU342795.1, forward strand.
CCTCCTCCAATAAGGGATTGACGACTTCATTATACACATCACTCTAACAATTGAAAAATTACTTTAATACAGAGCTGATTAATGACAAAAATTTTGAATTTCATTTTTATTCTAGAAATGATGTAGCACAATTTACTTCTTTCATTAGATGGGTAACATAAACTTTTTTTATGAAGTATTAATTTAATGTAATTGCAACTCTTACTTTCAGACAATCAAAACAATTTTGTTAAGTGCAAAAAAATTTGCCAAATATTCATGTAAGCTTTAAAAAGAATCATCATTTAGAGAAATGATATTAGCTAACTGTTGCAGTTCTACAATTTTTTACAATGAACATTAAACACACCTGCTTGTTGTTGATACATCTCTTTTACATAAACGTATATATATATATATATATATTGTTAATAATTTGTAAAACCGATACCTGTTTCGAAGATGGCCCAAAAACTCTGTCGAATGTAAATCTTTTAGAACACTTCTCATGCAAATTTTCTTGTATTATCAATTCTTGAGTAGACGACTCATCTTGTATTATGGCGATTTGACCATTTCTTTCAGCATTATTTATTGGCCTGTACAAGAAAGAATAGTTCTAATAAAATTTGACATTGTATATTGGATACATTATGAAATAGTCCATCTTTACTAGGGAATGTAATTATATTTGGAGGAAGATAAGTCTAATTAAATATTTCAATTAGCAAAGATGGGAAAAGGTCTAAGATTTGAACTTAATAGATAAAATTTTTAATATAATCATTGTTGCTACCATTGAAATTTGGCCCATGTATGATGTTACATGCAGTCCGATAACTGAAAGACAGCTAGGGAGTGGTGGAGCCATTCCATTTTTAGTAGCCTCTTTATGTCAGTATATTTGTGACATCCCCAACCCCAATCTCCTAAAGTCAACCTGGGTCCGAAAGTAAAATCTGGGTTTGGCGTTTCCAAAAACGAAATGGTTAGAAATAGGTAGTTGAAAACAAAAAGCTCTGCCATTTCCTAGATATCTTTCAGTCGTCAGACAGCAATAAGCTTCCCAATATATAGAGAAGTGCAAATGCACTATTGCTTGATGAAGATATAAATAAAATTTTTATAAATGGACAATTTCCAAAGTTTTTCTCTGAATGCTATCTGCTTTGTACTTCATGTAATATTTTAGAAAATTTCATCATAATTGATAAAATCGGAATTTAATAGTAAGGCTGCGAAAGAAACCAAATGATTAGCTGTATATTGGAGTGCATATACATCCTGATAATTTCCACACAAATATCTTGTAGTTTGAAATGCCTTGCAATTTGCTAAGTCAGCTTTTAAAAGTCGAGGAGCACTTAGAAACCCCCTGTGGAAGTTACAAGTCAAAATTTTTTAGACGACAATGGTTTAGAAGTTTGATAGCTTCTAATTTGCAAGCATGTCAAATCTCTTAGTGGCGAGACAACTTAGAACGTCAAACTGTAATAGCAAAATCTGAATTTCTTGTGCTTTACATTCTAAATTTTTTCATATTTGTTTCTTAAAAATCAATAGAATTTCACCTTTTTCTTCTACAGCCAAATCTTTTCATCTTTGTTTACAGCAAACATGGTGTGGAGTGTAATTAGACCATTCGCGTATACAGTTATGATTAACAGTTTTATACAAAAGGAGAGGATTGGAACCAGATTAAAATGTTTTACAATTAGGGTAGTTCATTAGGAAAATTATCATAGTAATTGCAATTGTAACAAAATGAATTTACCTAATACGAACAAAAACTTTTATGTATTGCCTTTTATCCCTTTTCTTCGTACGTGTATCGTTCATATTTACTGGGGTTTCCTTAAATTTGTTTACTTATTGTTTTGTACTAATTCACTTTTCTCAGTATTATTTGTAAAACTTCGGAGTACTCTTAAAGTAAACAAGTGAATCCGTTACAGTTCATTACTGTTTGAAAACGAAGACAAATGGCAAACTTTGAATGTGTAGTTCATCGAATCGCCAGTAGGTGCGTTGAAAGTAAGAAGAATGCATTAGAAAGAGCAACAGATACCCGCTGTCGCTATCTCTCTCGATACGCGGCTTCTACATGGGAGAGAATAGCCAGCGCGCGTTCCAGTAGTATTATAGTTCAGTGGTCCAAGCTTAGATGGGAAAGGCTTTACCCAAGTTTCGAAAAATGTTTCATGTTCGCAGTTGTAGGAGGCGGTAGTATCACCGAATTTAGTGTTTGTAAGAGGCGGTAGGAGGCGGTTGTATCATCAAATTTGAAGTTTCTGGTAAATAAGAGTGAAACTTGCAAATTGTAAAACGTAAAAAAACTTTATTATTCTGAACAACAACAAAAAATGCGTGTGCCTCAGATCGAGTTGTCGAAAAACGTGACCGGAAGTCAAAAAACTTCTCGAAAAGTTATCTTTTGTTCATTGCCTGATCTTCCCGCCCAAAGGGAGTCGAGTCGAACTGGGGCGTTCTCTCAAGGGCAGTCGGTGAAGTAGGTTCCACCGTTGTCGGTGGCGCCCGAGCCGCCACAAATTAGCGCATTCTTTTAAAAATTCGAAATATGGCGCGCTTATTACCCTTCGTATTTTGTTTCAATATTGTCATTTGTCTGATAAAAAAGAGGGAAATCATTCTTTAGGCTATTATAACAGCGACGATGACTCGGTGCAGTGCAGTGCAGTGTAAAAGATTGCAGTGCGCAAAATGTAAAATTGTATCAAATGCCACCACCTTCGCAAGAAGAAAGGCTAATAAAATGGATTTCCGCGTGCGAAAACCTTGCGAATTAGGAAAATGTGCGAAATACACTTCGAGAAGAGGTTTTGTTTTTACAGAAAACCTTATCAAGGACCGCAGTACCCACCTTGAATTTACCAGGTAAAGTGAATCTTTATGTATATATATAAATTCATTATATGTACTTTCGTTTGCATCTGTTTTTGTATTAATTCAATTAATTTAATTGTGTATCTATTTGTATAACGCCGGAAATTTACTTCGTGTTAAAGCAGATTCGTATTATGTTATATGCATTATTTATTTATAGATATCTACATACGTACGTGCTATGCTTAAATATTTTATTAACATTCCGTTTATTTTTGTTAGAACCCATAAATGTGCCAAGGAGTGGCACATATGGAATTGAAGAAGAAGTAGAAGACAAACCTTCGCAAATATGTAAGTATATATTATATAAAATACTAAAATTTGAAATATATATGTTAAGAAGAACATATTGTAAACAAAAATATTTTTTTTCTAGCAATATCAACAATTAAAGAAGAGGATGAAGTAGTAGACTGCACAGAAGTAATGGAATGTAAATATATAATTTTTATACCATTAAAATTAATTAAAAGAACTCATTAGTTATTTTGTTCATTATATTAATTATACTATTCTTACAGCTACCTCAGGGGTAAATGTATTACCAATTTTGCAGACCGGGGGATCATTAAGGAAAGTAATGAAGAAGAAGCAAATCAAGAAAAAATATGGTTAGTACTAAATTTTTTAAATGAAAATGTAAAATAATCTAGATTTGATTTCAGAGAAGAAAAACGGGAAAAACTACGATCCAGATGGTAATTATAATCTTTCATATAATAACCTTTACTAATCGAGTATTATTCCTCCATATTTCAGAGTCTATTATCACGATGTTTGGCGTGTCACGGTCGACGTGTCTGGGAGAAGAGGAAAGAAGAATTTATAACATCATGCTGCGTTTGACGCGAGAGATGAAACGGCTGCGTCGATGTAAGTCGAACATAATGTACCGTTTGTTACATGCTGAAAGGTGTGCGGATAGCAATTTGTACAATGCTTTTAAATCTTTACGAGTCGCGACGCAACAACTTCTAGCATGTAACATACGAAAGATGAATAAAAACAAATATTCGCGACATTTTACCGTAGATGATAAAGTGTACGCGTTATCTCTATTAAAGAGAAGTTCCGCAAGTATTTATAGTTTTTTAGCAAAGTTATTTAAATTGTATAATATCGTAGATTGATAAAAACTTTATGTATTTTAAAAACATTAATATAAATTTTATACATTATAATTGGTTATAAAGAAATTTATTTAATAATATATAAATAAGAATTTATAATAAACATTACATTACACTGTTATTTGTTGTACTATATTCTATATCTATATGTTCTAATAAATCTATGTACTGCACAATTTTATATTTGTTCTTTTTATTACATCTTGTAAATTAATGAAATGTTCGTAACACAAGGGTAGAAAGCTTTTATCTATGTGTGTGTAGGTATAGTATGCTATATATATGTCTTAAATAACGACTACCCGACACGCTCGGGCCTAGGGGAACCCGACTGATCTTGGGCGGCCCGACTGACGTCGGATAGCTCTACCCCTTCCCATTTCCTTAAGGTTCCCTCATGCGGTAAATGTAGTGCCGTTCGAATGTATGCGTAAGCTTTAGGCGAACAGAAATAAAGGGTTGAAGCAAACTCCTTTACTTTTTTTGAATATTGGCTTCGAAACTTGGAGTTCTTCGCATTATCAATTTCATTGCGAAATAATTCCACATTCATGCCCGAAAATCTGTTTAAAAATACTTCTTCCAAGGCATCCGTTAATTTACCGTTTTTTCGCAAATCTGATAACAATTCAGTCATCATTGATATTTTCTTTTCCCTGCGGTGCAGTCGACTCGTTAGTAGCCTGATTTTTTTTCTTAATTGTTCCTCGGTTTCAGATGGTGCAAGCCGATGAGGTGAAATTTGTGTCCCTACATGTTTTTGTAGCTATTGCAAAATAAATGGGGTTTACATGTAGAATTATGAATGTAAATATATAAAAAATCTTCGACCTAAAAACAAACACTCACTTTTACAGGTGTTGTCGGTGTCTCACAATCGACGTACAGGGTTTTATGACAAGTCCGCGTTGGTTCGATTGAGCTACTTCTTCCTTGTTCGGTAATCGGACAGTCAAGGTTCTCCTCAGTAATTGAAGTAATCTATGATCCACGAAATTGCAAATCAATTAGCGACACCTTCTGGTATAATTACTGTGCATGCATTAAAGATATATTGAATATGAAGATATTTTATTGTTTATTTCATGCTCATGTAATATCATTTAAAATTTTTAAAACATTACTTACATCTCTCAAAGGTGTATGATCTTCCCGCTGACATTTCCCAACACATGTTTCAGAATCTAATGATGTTCCAGCCATGTTATCTTCTAAGGCACCCTGAAATCAAAGGGAATCTTTCGTAGTTATCACTAGTGTGTTTCTTTTACCCTGATAAGCCGCTCGCACCAGGGACATATGCGTGTGTTGTATTGTGCCATAGTTGAAAAACTCACTTGTATTGCAGTCGGCACTGCATCTTTATTCAGGAATCGTTTACCACTCTTATATGTGTACGATGCATTACTAAAGTGATCACTGCATATGGCAGTATATTTAGTGATAGCATACTTCGTTGGTACAACCTGCTTCCACTTCCCTAATAAATTCTCATTTTTTAATGGAAATCTATGAATAATAGACATATGAGAATTAAATTTACAAATGTTATGATTTATCATTTCTAATATAGGGTTATGTCTTATTCTGAGGTTCATATATTTACCCAAAAAACGATACATCACGATTCGGGTTCCAAATATTTTTGCACCCTGTGACACAACACACCTTGACCATTGTTGTTTTTTATACACTTCACTTTTTCGATTTATGCGCAATAGAAAAATCAAATTAATTTTTGAAATACACCGCACCGATGAAACGTACTAAACTGAGATTGACTGAGATGAATGAACAAACTTTTTGCAGCCTGTGTACCACTGAACTCTAATAACACTGGAACGGGCGCTGACGCTCCCAAACCGTATCGAGAGAGATATCCACTTCGGGTATCCTTCTCTCTGTCTGTACAGTCCCGTCTGAAAGTTTTCTCCCTCCCATTGAAACACACCACATCGATGAAACGTACTAAACTGAGATGAGGGAAGAAACTTTTTGCAGCCCGTGTACCCTGATGAGCGTGACGTAATTGTGCACATGCGCAGTATGGTTAGAAAGAGCAAAAGATACCCGTTGTCGCTATCTCTCTTGATGCGCGGCTTCTACATGGGAGAGAATAGCCAGCGCGCGTTCCAGTAGCATCCAGTAGTATTATATGGTATTATAGTTCTGTGGTTAACACCTGTGCGGCTTTTGAAAAAAGCCTCTTTGATGGAACAGAGCTGGCCACCATAGTCAAATATTTATATGCTATATTATACAACTTCGGGAACTGTACTTTATAATCTATCCACACTTCTAACAGATTTTCGTTAAATCTACTACTTATCTACTAACCTTACAAAACTTACTATCTACAGGAATGTTTCTTTATTTTCTTATGGCAATTAATGCAATAAATGCAAAATTTAAAAGAAAAATTAAATTAAACTTAATAGAGAATAAATTCAGAGTTACCATACGAAGATAAAGTAGAAATGGTACGTTTTTAATTTTGTACGATATTTCATATATCGGATGAAATATATTGATAGTTATATCGATATCAGATTATTCGATAATATCGGGTTGATTCGATATATCGAACGTATATATCGATATTTTATGGTATATCGATTTATATCGAGCACTCCTGCAGTATAACGTATAGCATAGTAGTTGATAGTATAATAGAAATGTATTCTTGTACGTAGAATTTATTATTGGAACAATTATGACATTACGAATGTGCAATTGATTTTATTTATTTCGGCATAATGATAGTGTTATTTCATCCCGATTCATCTATTGGCTGACGTAAGATCGAATTCGGGGTTAGTTTTGTGTTTCAATGCGTATGATTATTTGTTTCTTCTTTCAGATAAAAAAGGAGAATCTATAAAATCACGAAATCCATTAAAATCAACATTTATAACATAATATATTTGAATATACAAAATTGCAAAGGAAAGGCAATATTTATGAATGTTATAATAATGCTGTTGACATTTACTCATGATTATGTCTAACAAATCCTTTTATAGCATCTTTAGCAAATTCGTGCAATTTGTATGTGTTGTACACTGTGTATACGAATATATAGGAACTGTTGTGGTGGTAAGAATATTTATAATTTAATATGTATAAATTTATTTATTTATCGTTCTTCTTAAACTATTAGAAATATTTTATATTAGTAGTGTTTGTTTTATCTTAAAACACAAGAATTTAATGAGTATCTTTTGGATTTTAGTGCTCAGGACCTTCGATGGAACCCACATTATACAGTAATGATGTATTAATTACAGAGCGTATATCCTTGAGATTACAGAAACTTAAAAGAGGCGATATCATTATTTCAAAATGCCCATCAAATCCAAAACAAAACATTTGTAAAAGAGTGATAGGTTTACCTGGAGATAAAGTCAGACATGGACTTATAGTATGTAATGTAATTTATATATTTTTGAAATCTATTTTAAATACAGGATATATTAACAGTTTCATCAGGAAATACTAAGTATCTTTAAAGAATGCATCAAGTAGTCTTTGTGTCTCCTAATGAAATAGAGGCATTCAAATCATTTCAAGATAGTCTGTCTTGTCTTCTTCCTTTCTTTGATGAAGCTCTTTATCATTTTTATCATTTTATCTTTATCATCTATTTTTTTCGCTGTAAAAATATGTTAAGAATTAATGTGTTATTTGAGTCAAAAAGTAATTATTTTAAAATGAATTTTTTCATTTCAATCTAGTTATTCCATTCGCATTGATTCCTGCTACTTTCTTCTGACATTGTAAAAGCAAACTTACTCTCTTTTGAATTGTAATGTGTACTTTTGAATACTCTAAATATCAGATACTTTTATTAGATCCATAAAATTTATATTATTGGATATATTGATAACAATAACAATAATTTTAGGTACCAAGTGGACATGTTTGGTTAGAAGGTGATAACAGTAATAATTCAACAGATTCTCGTGTATATGGACCTGTTCCTCAAGGTTTATTACGAGGACGTGCATTATGTAAGATATTACCATTAAGTGATTGTACAATATTTACGACGCAATCTGATTGATCTCTGTTTTGTAAATGAAAGTGAATAGACTCTTTTCAATTTATTTAATTAGTGAAAATTATGGTTGCATGTTTTTATTGGCCAACAACGTGAAACATTATTCTTGTAATTAAATATAATGTTAAAATGATAGGCTTGTTTTGTATTTTTTATATGACTCCATGATGTATTAATTTGTTATACATTGTACCCTTACAGTATGTTTACCATGTTCATAATTTCATAGTTGTATATTTCACGCAAAAAGCTAGTCGAAGTTAACAACGATAAACTTCAGGTTCAAGAAATTTGTTATTAATACAGATTACATCCCACAGATTTGAATGATTTTTTAATATGTTGCTGGAATCATGGTTGTAAGCAATTTTGTGTACTCACAAGGGAAGCTTCCGAAATGTTAATAACTGATTGTAATGAAATTTACAAGGTATATGCAATTCGAAAAAATATTTGACACTTATTTTTTTTATCGGCCATCGTTCATCTCTACAGGGTGATAACAGTCGCCAAAGTTTGGGATCAAAACGTTATTTTTTCAATTATCTCGCAAACTGTAGATCAAAAATTAAAAATGCAAATTGTTCGCTTTATAATGGCGAATTTAACACGTTCCGTGCCGCGTGCCCTAGTGGAAATATATCTACAACGAATTACAATTCTCTACAATATATTGCTACAACATTGAACAATTTTCTACAACTTGACCCTATCTTCATTGTGTTTAATTTCAACAAATTTCTACAACCAAGTACGCGGATTGGGACAGTATTTTAGAATTTCGCGAATAGTTGTTAAAAATTGTAAATACTATACAGGTTCAAAACACGTTATATTAAAAGATACTACGCGCTAGACTCTTGAAGGCTATTTTCTAAATTTTTAGATATGACGGAAAGTTGTAGAATATTGTAGTATTCTATAAGATACTACAATAAACAACGCGCTGGGCTAGCTCTTGAAAGATATTTCCAAAAATTTGTAGATAAGACATAAAAACTTGTAGAATGTGGTAGAGTTTTATAGTATTCTATAAGATACTACAACAAACTACGCGAGCCGTGTTTTAATAGAGACCATTCTTTCAAGTTCCATTTGTCTGAGAGTAGCAAGTTGTAATTTGTTGTAAAAATTTGTAGTGCTCTATAACTTATTACAATTTATTACATAAGAGAATCGAGTAAGTTTTGGTGAGACGTTGAATGTCGTAGAATATTGTAGTAACGAGCTAAAATTTTCTACAACCACGCGAAATGCTGTAGAAAATTGTAATTTGTTGTCGAGTCGCATAAAAAGTTGTAGATATATTTCCACCAGGGTGGGGAATATACGACCCCCATTAAACTTTCCGTTCAGACCGCTTGCATTTCTCATTGCAAAATGAAGAATTTTATTCTGAAAAATATATTGTAGAGTTAAATATAGGCATCTTAATATCATATATACTGCAAACAAATTTCTTTAATCGTAAAAGTGTGGGTCTTATACGTAAATTGAAATTATATTTTTGATGTAATATAAACGTGTGAGCCCCTGTAAAATGTAAATTTGTAAATATTTTAGTTTAATTCCTTTATTTAATATTTAACAGATATGCGCCAACTAGAACTACCGGCGTTTGATCCATTGTATTTCCATATATTAAATAAATATTTTGGAAAAAGAAGAATCAATAAGTGAAAAAGATGATCGATTCTCAGAATATCTGCTCTATAGCTCTTTTATAAACTAGGAGAGTTAACAAAAAATGAGCACCAGTCATTTTTACTGACTTCATAGTTCTAGTGTGTTCTAGTGTTAAGGGTCTTAAGTTCTTCTGTAGTAATTCATGATAGGTGGCAGTCTAGTCAGTCAGTTATCTGTACCAGAATAATTTATTGCCATAACCTTTAAAACAAACAGTGCTGAAAACGCTAAAACATTTTCGTAAATGTACCGAACATAACATTAAGATTATTGTACGCTACAATATTTCGCTAGACAAATATTGATTTGCAGCAAAAATGTTCCTTACAAATCTACTTCTAAAAGGGCATCACGGTATTATGCCGTATCGATTTAGAGGGTATGTAGTACTACTTTGTTTCTTTATAAAAATCACTTTCAGTTTTAGTGATCGTAAAATATATTTTACTATTGCACATTTGTGTACTTCTAATGAGTCGTTTATCGATTGCTTATTTCATATAAATTACTATCTTCATTGATGCAGAGCAATTTTTTTTATCTATTATATTTGACTTATCCGTCAGATTATCGTGTTCAAACGTTGTATAACATTCTCATGGTGTTTATAATAATACCCATTAGATTTGCTCAATCAGCTGTAATATTGTGTTTCATTATGTCTACAATTTTCATCCTTGTTTCATAATACATTTGTTACGACTTTAAAATCTATTTTATTATAATAATACTTGTATAAGATTTTTTGTACTGTATATTGTATCAAAGTTTGATATATAATTCAATGTTACACATAATATATCTGAAAGATTGCACAAGAAGTTACTGGATTTATCTCCTTTTGCATCAAGGCTTTCATACATAAAGAGCATAATTTGTTTAAAAGAAATCAACATAAATGTTTGGCTCTTTTTTAATAATCCAGTATTCATGAATTGTAATTAGCCATTTATATATATATATGTTCTTAAATGTTACATATGCATATCTAATATTTATGTGATTGAAGACAGGTTGTCTATGATTCAAATTTCTATGAAAAATTATAACATTGTGTTTGTAAAAAATATAAATGAACTATTCCAATGTTTGAAAGTTTAGTTGCTGTTTAACTCTTTGTGGTCATGTTTTCTGTAAATGCAACAGTCATTTAGTTCTGAATTATTTTAGTATAAAGCTGTATTCTCCAACCCTTTCGCTCTGAAGAAACACTTGCAACATTGTTGTTCAAGTCTAGGGAACTTCAATTTCCATTTAATAATATGATATGTCTGTACACAAATTGTTGTTTGAGAATATCATATTGTTTGACTGCAAAGAGTTACCCATTTGAAATATAAACAGATACCTATTATGATTAATGTTATTTTTGACACAGGAAATATCGTATTGTAAAAAAGCCAAGTATAAAGGATTTATTTCAAATGAAGGAAGATTTTGTAAGAGAAGAACAAAACATGTTAATTTTAAGACATCCTTATCTTACTGCTGAGCAATCCCATGGTCATATGATTGGATTTAGAAAAACAACTGAAGATATGAAACTAATATGGCAAGCAGAGAGGAATGAAAAATTTAATAAAATAGTTACTATAGCAGATAGATTAAATCATTTAAATGTTTCAAATTCTTGGGACTAATATCATTTATGGCATACCCTGTTATAATTTATTATTAAGAAATAAATATATTTGATGGTAGCAGTATTAAATTCATTTTACGTTTGTAACGCCAATAAATTTATATTATTAATAACTCACTAATATTAACATCGGAAGGCCGAATTAAAAGTTAATTTGCGAGAGAATGGTTCGTTTCTGATCCATGGTTCCTCTCAGACATTTTACCTACGTAGCAAGACGAATACGATGAACCACTAAAAAAAATTTGCTACCCTTTCCCGAATTTGGCGGCAGTTTTTTTTCGCAAATCTCCATCGATCCAGAGGTGTAGAACAACCCCTGAAAGCTATGACCATTAATTTTTTTACACCCTGTACGATATCGTTAGCCATTATTTCCGCAATAATTCACAATTAAATCGGTAAAATAAAAATTGATCAGTAATTATTAATATATTGTATAATTTAGTGTGATGCTAATATTATAGAAATAATTTTATCGTATTGCGTCACATTGATAATTTGGCAGCTTTTCCAAAACTTGAAGATTTAAATATAAACAGACAAAATTAAAGAATAGTTAAAAATTTCTTCATTAAAACAATATTTTATTAGATTTTCTTAAATGTACACATTTAAGTAAATTTTTAAATACTTAACAATAGTAATAAAATTATTGTAAAAATATATTAATTTAAACTTATATAATTATAAATATAATACTGCATATTAGCATTTATTAGAAAACATTTAAAAAATTCAACCATTGTAAATAATTATAATATAGAATTTTTAACATGTTTAATCTGATGTATATGCTGGTGGTTCAACAACGTATGGCTTGGAACCCACCGGTGGTCCACGCTAATTTGAATGTGTTAATATCCTAATCTAAATTTTTATACAAAAAATAATTTATTCATTTCAAATGCAAATGGGTTCGTAACTGAACAAAATATTTGAAAACTTTTAACTCTGTCTATACAAGAAGGCAATAATAAAATATTATGGAGACCATCATTTCGATAGTACATCTAGTGATGATGAATTCAAGACATTTAAAATTATCAATTCAATTCATTTATTTAAATTTAGATGAAGATTTTTATACTTGTTGTTTGGATCTGATTGTTTATTAGAATATGAATTTTTATGAAGATTTAAATGATTTCAAACATTATAAGCAATACTCACTACTAAAATATAGAAAACTTTTTAGCTTTGCGGTTTTATAAAGACACATATTTGTGACATATAAATATAACTAAAGTTATATAATCATAAAAAATTACGTATACGCTTTTTTTATATAAAGAATCGATTTAACTTAAAGGTCTTCCACAATTTGACTCTCAAATCTTTGGAATAAATCTTTAGGCTTGTTTCGTATCCAGTGAAATGGATTAGTGGTAATTTCTTCTTCTGTCAATGATTTTCCTTCATACAGAAGGTTCGCAAAATCCGATACAATCGGATCTGCCCCAACACTACTCATTGCTATTACTTTACCATTCGAAATATAATAGGCAAAATACTCTAAATTTTCCAAAGAACCATGTATTTTAATTTTCTTCGGTTTTCCATGTCCTAAACACGAATGTATTACATTATTACAAAGTATTAGGTTAAATTTTTAAATATAAATATAAAAGTTTCATAATAGCGACTGAAAACAAGCATACCTGCATATCGATAACTTTTTCCAAATAATGTTGTCCAGAAAAATGGAATGGCGTTTAATGGTGTCTGCTTACCACATATGTTTAAAGCTGCTATTTTACCATGATAATGAGCTAATGAATAATGACCCACTGCTGCTGAATTGTTTTCAGAATCAAATAGTGGTGCAAAAGCTATATCACCTCCAGCGTAAACATTTGGTATATTTGTTTTTAAATTCTGTAAAAAAATAATGTATTAAATCAACTATAAATAACATTTTAACACATAAGGACTGCAAAGAAATTTGTACGCTTTTGATCGCACATTTCTGTAAATATTTGCACCCTATTAAAATCATCATAACTTTTTATTTATGCAGCAATTTTTATGATACTTCCAGAAATTGTAGAATACAACACGATTTAGGTATTACTTTCCAGATCTAACAAATATATTGTCACTAGAATCGTCCTCGCAATCGTCAATAAAATCATCTGCATGTTCCTTCTCACTAGGAACGTCTGATAAATTATCGTTAAAAACTTTTTCTAAAAGAGACCATTGCTAAAAGAGCGAGAGATTTAAAAACGAAGGCTATTCGAATCACCACAATGTCATACAATGTGTCCAGTATTCTCTGAGACTAAGTTGTTTTTATTTCGGGTTCGTGCATTTATAAAGATTGCGAGGCACTGGTAAATAAGCGAAAAAAGCATGGAGAAAATCAACTTTAATACATTAACTATTGATATAATCACGAGAACAAAGAAAACTTGTGAGCGGTCGTTAATGCGTCAATACTGTTAAAGTAATTACAATAATTTTATGAAACTTACTTTATCCACTACTATGGTACCATTCTCAAGCATATTAATAGAAGATTCCTTTATCCAATCTGTATAAAACGTAGATCCAATTCCAATAATAACTATATCAGCCGGTAAAATTGTACCGTCAGTAAGTTCAACTGAACCCACATTTTCTTCATTTTCTTTTGCAAGAAATTGTACAATATTGTTTTTAAAGATGAATTTTATGCCTTTAACAAAAATTTTTATTACAACCAATTTAACAGAAGATAAATCGTAGTAGAGATTAAATTATACCTTTTCCTTCAAATTCCTGCCTAATCCTGTCACCAATACTTGCACCAAATACTGATCTGAAAGGTACTGTATCTTTACCAATAACACTGACAGACGCACATTTGTCTATACAATAAGCAGCTGCTTCCATGCCGATAAAACCTAATCCAAGTGTTACAACATGTTTATCAGGTGAAAGCAATGAATGTACACCATGAGAATCTGTATAATCTCTCATTACAAAGATATTTTTTAAATTTACACCGGGTAAATCAGGCATCCTAGGCTTACTTCCAGTGCAAATAAATAGATAATCATACTTTAATTTTTCATTCCTAGGTAGTTGAACCATATTTTCATTTGTGTCTAGCCCTGTAACAAAAATAGTAATTATTTGTAGCAGAATAATTTTAAGTATTAGTATTGTGAAGAACAAATGCGAAAGGATTAGAAACAATTTTGTCATTTACCAGTAGCTTCTACACTGAGTCTTATATCAATATTATGATCATTATAATATGATGGTGGTCTTAAGGCAGCTTTTTCTGTATTAAAATCAAGCACTTTTGATACTTTAACTCTATCATATGGGACTATATTTTCTTTGCATAACATGACAATTTTTCCAGTAAATCCTTCTTGTCGTAAGGTTTCGGCACAAGTTGCACCTGCTGGTCCACCACCAACTATTACAACAGTAGTTGAATTATTCTCGTCATAATTGCACATATCTTTTACACGCTTATTAAATTCTAAATCTTTGCGTTTTGCTTTCACACGAACAAGTCCTGCATCATCTACATTTACCTTTTGAAATAAACATTATAGAGTTATTTGTTGTAGTAAATAATTATGATAAATTTAAATCAGTACTCAATGTGTTAAGATGGTGACTTTTTATAGTGAGAACAAAATAGTGAAATACCTTATAACACGGTAAAGAATCTAGCCCAGGATAATCTTCTATGTCACCAGTTTTAATATTGAAACAAGCTCCATGCCACGGACACCTTACTCTTCCATCTCCTAATGCTCCTGTGTGTAATAAAGCTCCATAATGAGTACATTTTGTGCCAATAGCATGTAATTCTCCTTTTTGCTTTATTAACAAAATCTTGCTACCACTATCTCCAAGTGGTAGCAATTTCATTTCATTTTCATTGATATCTTTTTCTTCACACACCACATCTTCGATATAATCATATTTTTGTGGTAGACCTAAACAATTAAAAATTATATTGGATAAATATTTTACATTCACTTCTATTTACCATTTCATCATGTTTTATAGAAACAAACTATTTGATACAACAAAAATCTAAATTTAACGAAAATGATTAAAGTCATTATAATATAAATATGCAAAAATTTTGGAAATCTTTGAAGTGACATATACTGTTAAAAGACTATACTAAATATTTTATATGACACATAATGTAGTTTCTTGAGTCGCAGTGAGGTTAATTTTAACGACAATTATAGTGACTCACAACTACAGCAACATTTAGAACTATTATGTGTCCATCTAATATCTCTCGTTTCTTTGTTACACTCACTGCAAGCAAGCGTTTCGTTTTCAACGTCTGTCATCTTCGATCTGAATGCCGTTAAACGAGGATGGAAAATGACATTATACAGCGATCGGGCATGTTTACTAATACATAGGTTCATATTATTAAAACAGATTAATAATCATTATTTCTGTATTTCAAATTTTTTTCGTTTCCAATGAGACCCCAATAAAATATTTATCACTGACAAAAATTTGTGTAATGAAAGAAATGTACATCAGCTAAAGTCAATACTTTACCGTATTTATAAAAGTACTTTACTGTCGCGGGCCGCTAACACAAGTAGAGAACTCTATAAAATGCATATGTAATATAATTATATAATTTATTACGTTATCAAGATTTGTTTATGCTCTACGCATTTTAATTAATGCGGGGAAAACTGATAGTTTCGAAACATTATTTCCGTGAACAATCTTTCGTTGATTTTCCTGTTATTTTCCTAACCGAACGACGCAATAGATATAAAAAAGAATAAGTATCAATATGAAACATGGAAAATATTAGGTAAAACGAACAGAAGTATATTTCTTTTTGTAATGCAAACAAATTTATTTACAAAAAGATACACAACATGTATTCCATCTAATTGCGCACAGTAGACTTGAATTGAATAGACTGACTAGATTTTAATAATTCACAATGAACGCTCAAAATATCTTACGATATATATAAAAAATTATTTCTCTTTACTTTACGTAATAGTTTCAATATCTTTCATTATGTTTTCTATAACATGTATTAGATTTTTTCAGTCAATTATAATCTGTTTTAATAGTACTGCAGTTTGTATGTCTTCTTGCAATTCTGCAATTAGTTTCGTACTTTTAATATTAAAGTAAAATGAGTGTATATATATATCATCATATATTTTATTTTATAGGCAATCAATTGTATATAAAAGAATATAGATTATTTTATGTTCATCTCAATCACGGTATAGAATATATTTACAAAAATATGCTTTTCGCACCTGCATTTGTCGATTTGCTTGGTCCGACTTTAGAACTCTCAGAAAATAGCCGTTTACAGTTAATTGCGCCCATAATAGCTACACGTTGATATTGCTACTTATGCACAATACCTTACGGAGTCCGATATCGGGAGACGTATTCGTACGATATCTAGAGATTAACTGAAAATAAAAGATACCTTGGTTTCTCGTGATTTTCGTATCCCTACATCACACATTGAAAATTATTTGTATGTCGAGTGACCTTGGAGTGGATGTGGAATTCCAGACATACTTTCACTTAAAAAAGAACAATTAATATTGTGCTCTCTATTTGTTACCAACTAAAAATATTGCGACACTGTTATTCTACAAAAATACATTAATTATATTCTTAATAAAGATTTCAACATTAAAAGTTTAACAAAATGCAGAGTTGTTACACTGAGCTTATTATTATATACGATACGAATTTCACAAGTAAAGCAACTTACTTCCGTTGCTTTTCAAGTAATAAAATATTTCGATTCGAAATATTCGAAATAATCGAAAGTAACTGAAAATTGTTGATAAACTTTAGATGAATAAATTTCCAATAACGAAATGTATTATTAATTTAATGCATTATAAATTGGTCTGCCAGTTGTATGACAACTTATATTTTTAATTATATTATTTACAGAATGATAATAGTAATTATATATTAATATTTTGGCATATATATTTCATTATATAATTGTTATCATAATAACATATAATAATACAACGCTGTAATATTATTATAATAATTATATTTTACTGTATATATAATCAATTAAATTATGTATATATCTATTTTATATATATTGTAAGTTTATTTGCAAAATTCAATTATAGAGAAAATAGTTGTCTAAAATGAAAAATGTAGTAATCATTAATAGATTATGTCGTGATTATCTATTAATATAATCAATAAGACTTTGATATGCATGAAAAAAATCTTTCTCTTGGAAAATGCTTATGTCTGTACAATATTATAAAATCACAGATAATGTTATATTTTAGTAATTCGGAAGATTGTTTATAAATTGGGTATTTTCGAAGGAAATATAGAAATGTGGACATCTCTGTATATATTGTCGAATTTTGGGACTACTTTCAAATTTTTCGCCGTATTAAAAGTAAAGATTCAAAACAATGTAATTATTACGCGCGAACGTGAATTAATTTAAATCATGAAGCAGTAGAGAAATCATACGAAAAATTTTCGTTAAACTGAAATATAATCTAAAATGTAAAATGTTATATTACATTTTTGATCGTATTGTTATAAAATATATAGTAATGTAAACGTGTCACTTATGGCATCATTACATTATTACATATTCGTAACGCAATTCAAAGATTGCAGTAAATAATTTAGAGGAGAAATATAAGTATTATTGTTAGTGAAAACAAAATTCTTTATTGTTACAGAATACTACATGATTAAGAAAAATTCTTATTTTAAATAAAAGTTTTGTACATCTACTATACATCGCTCTTAATTATTGATTTACTTTATGAAATACCAGTATGTACCATAAAAAACAATGTATGTATAAACTTACAAATAAATAAGTACTTTTGTGAGCGACCAGCCCAACTTCTCTTCAAATACCAATATTATCCATTATTTCAAATGTACGAACTGCACGATAAGTACTTTAAAACGTTGCAACTTGTTGCAGCAGCAGAACCAACTATTAAGGTAACTATTACGAGGGCGTTGCGATTCTGTTGTATATATGACTATTCAGTGGTTCTCAAAATACCGTTGACTGTTCTTCATGCAGTGGTGATCAGGATCGATCAGGATGTTTTGAAGAGAGTGCATTTTCGGTTAGCAACTTTTCATTGTCACGCTGAAATACGTTATAAAATTGTGCAACAGAGAATTTATTAAATTTAGATCAATTGATTACATTTATATTGCTATTGTAATAATATATTTGTCACGTAAATTTCAAACTTTCATTTTTTACTGTGTACTTTGCATTATTATATTCTTCCGTATTAATTATTTGATGAATGATACAACAATTTACATTTAACACGTTGAAGGGCATGAGGGTCACCGGTAAACGGCGTTGTTGAATTAAATGAAATTTAGTATAATTTGGAATTGTAATATTTACGAATGTTCTAAATACATCTAACATTTAAATATTGGCATTTAAAAGGAAAAATCCTGCTGACGATATATATATTTGTGTCTTTAGGATTTCTGCTTTGTAAAGATGTGAATTCGATAGAAAAAGTTTTACTTCGGCAAAAATGATGAAAGTAGCGAAATACTAGTGGCGTTGGACGTGTTAACCCCTTGCCTTACACATTTTATCAATGAACAAGAAAGATTTATTATATTGAATAAATTATAAATGCGATGAAAATAATTTTTAAGTTGTTTACGTTTGGTCCAATCGAAATTGTAAACGAAAGGGTTAATTGCTCCTAAAAATGTTATGTCTTTCTTTAAGATTTGTTTTCTGATGTAGTCGAATTGTATAAGGTAAACTCGAGATACAATTGAGACTTTCCAAACCTTGTTAACGATATTGAGTACATGAAAACTATTATTAATAACCGCAATAATCTAAATTTTGAAGGTATAATTTGATGGTCGATAAATTAATAAAATAGTGTTAACACAGTACTTGCCGTTCGTGCAATGAGCAGAGAATATCTCCTTTGAATAATAGAATATTACAATATTAACACATTAGAACTTTGAGAAACAATATTTGTTTGTCATATTTTCAGTAATTTTATTTATTGTCCTGCATTTTACAATAGGCTTTCCGAATATATTATAAGTCAATCGGGAAACCGCCTTACAGCGAAAATCGTACAATATGTATTTAGTTGGTATTCCTGTCACGGAATTCCCGGCATCAAATTAAGAAATTTAAGTGAAAGAATGTCAACCTACATTCAAACATAAAAACATTGTACAACATCCAGTCAAAAAAGTTTATTTAAAAAAAAATTATATATTACAAACAACTTATCGAAATGTGGCAGCTTGTTAGTCTGGCATTAACTTATCGAGAGGTAACAAATAAAGTAAGCAGATCAAACATTTAAGGCGAAATGGGCATAACAGTTGAAGTTGAAATACAGAATAATCGATTTGTAAAGTATAGTATGGAAATAAATGTATACAGTTACTTATATTACCCAGGCTACACGTAAAACATTTATTCATATTCATATATTACAGTGATTCTCCAACCTTCTTAGGATGTCTTCCTAAACAGTTTCGTTTTAATTCTCAGATTGCTCGCAGATTTTATAAAATGATATTAGTTATAGAGCAATTAAGTATATAGGTAACTGTTAACAAATGATTTTTCGAAGAATTACTTATTCAGGAAAGGAGAAATTTTATTCATCAGATACACACTCAATAGGAGGGTGGCAAAGTTTCAAATGAGATCACTGCTTTTGAAGACCGCTGCTCTTCACAGCCCTTTGAAGATCGCCAACTCTAGTTAGAGAAACACTGATATATATGCTAATGTAATAAAATACAAGATATATGTCTATACGTATACATATGCATATTCAATTTTGGAATAAAATATTTTAAGATTGGGAGCGAGATGATGAGTCAAGTATTTTACTAGAATTAAGATCACCTATATCAGTGATTTTCAAACTGGGATGCGCGATTGTGCGCGATCTTCTAGCAGACTGCAAATGAGCCTGTAAGAAAATACAAAAGGGACACTTAATTGCAATTTTGAGCTAGTATAAGTAAATCAGGCTCACCTATTTCATTGAATGAACATTTGATGACTAAGATTTTTGTATTTTATTGTAAAAGATTATCGAGCAATTTAAAAATCGTAGAGAGACCGACACACATAAGCAATCTTAAAAAGTTTGAGAACCCCTGACATAGATGAATACGAAGAATTTGTAATCTCGTATGTGTACAAGTAGGAAATTTAAAAAAAAAGGAATAAACCATTGATCAAAGGAGTGTTAAGGGCATTTATTTGTATACTTTTAAAGATGTTTGAGAAAATACAGAACACATACATAATAAAAAATTAAGGGTGTGCAGGCTGTGCCATGTGCCGGGTACCCGACGCCTCGGGTCGGGCCGAAGAAAGTCGGTCGGGCTCGGGCGGGTACCCGACACACTCGGGCCTAGGGGAACCCGACTGATTTCGGGCGGCCCGACTGGTCTCGGGCCGCCCGACTAGTCTCGGGCCCACTCGGGCCGCCCGACTGATCTCGGGTATTTCGTCTGCTTCGGGTCAAGATGGCGGACTCGAGGCTGTTCGGTGTAACTCTTACGCTCCATGAGCGTGTCTCGCACTGAATCGCCGGTATCATGGAGCGTGAGAGTTACACCGAACAGCCTCTAGTCTGCCATGTTGGCCCGAAGCAGACGAAATACCCGAGATCAGTCGGGCGGCCCGAGACTAGTCGGGCGGCCCGAGACCAGTCGGGCCGCCCGAAATCAGTCGGGTTCCCCTAGGCCCGAGTGTGTCGGGTACCCGCCCGAGCCCGACCGACTTTCTTCGGCCCGACCCGAGCCCGACGAGCCGGGTATTTGCACACCCTTATAAAAAATATAGTGTGGTTATATTTCCTACATTACCACGACGTTTTGATGTTCGATGCTAGGGAAATATTGCGTGCCAACGGCGCGTTCTTAGGGAATTGCAGAAATTACTAGATGAATTTCGACAGTTCGATGTGTCCAGTGGCGTTGTGAATTAGTGTTTTATGTGGCTGACTGCCGGTTTTTAGATTCAATTAGGTTACATTTTTCTAACGCATATACATATATTGGACTTAACAAAATATCTCTAATCGGTAGCTGAAATAGACAAGGTGCGTTTCACTATTATACATCATGCTCGAATCTTTGATATTTTATTGTAGAATTCATACGTGTGAGGACTACGTTTTCTTCGAACTAGGAGAGATTGTGAACGTGCGCGCACACGTATTCGCTTATTTGCAGTAGTGCTAAAGGGAAGAGAGGACGAAGTAAAAGGATAGAGATGACGGAGAGAGTAAGAAATCGGTGAAACAATTTCGATAGTCGAGGTCACATCAAAGTGTGTAATGTTAATCTAGTTTCTCGGTACTCGTTTTGATAGCAAATTTTCCCAACAGAACAATACAAGTAATTCGAAAATGGTACATCTTTCATGTTCTATTTTTAATTTAACATTTCAAATGCTAATTCGTGATTCTGCGATTACGATGTGGATTGTGTTGTCGTAGTATGGTGTATTCCTAAAAGAAGTGCAATTTATTTGTTTTGTTCCAGGATACAATGAAGACTGTTAAAGATAAGGGAAAGAATGGAAAGGATGTTGAACCTGGAGATGAGGTGAGGTTATAGTATATTTATCTTTATTTATTCATTGATTGTCTCAATTGCATTTGAATTCAATTTTTTTTGTGGTTCATTTTATTTGTTATCAGATTCTGTTTCGGTATTGCTAAAACTAAATTTTCTATCTTGAGAGCAAATATATGCTATGCTATTATGACATTTCAATGCTGCTACAAAAATGTTGTTATATGTCATGTCAAAAGTGTATGTTAATCTTTGCACCAAGTGGAATAATTTTACTACACAGAGTATACAACCTATCTTCATCACCTTGTAAATTTCTATTGGAACAAAATTTGAAATATATGTTTTTTATATAAGTTTCACAGTTTTATGAGGGTGAAAGTATATTAACAAATTACGCGCTAACTACTGTCAACCAGTTAAAGCCTAAACGCTGGCCTCCTTTGCTTGTCTCTGAACAACGAATAACTAAAAGAAATATTTTAAACCTTATACATTTTCATAAATTTTTTTTTCTTGATTCAATAATTCTAGCTACTTTATGAATCTTCATATCACCCGAAAGCCTGGGGGGTGATCAAATTTTAGTTTAAAAAGTGTAAGCATATCTAGAAAAAGATACAAAAACCACACAATATTGCAGAGTCTGAGTTCAAGCATTAAACTTAAAAAACTACGTTATCACCAGCCAGTCCTCTATGTGTTAATGCTGTATATAATCATTCTGTCCTGTCTTTCTTGAAACTTTCTGAACGAACCTCTGAAAAAAATAATATTTTGAATTTTGTAGTATAATGAAAATTTAGGAAATGGTAAAGTTTGGTAGTATACTCTGTGTGTAATTAGTTTGATTGCAAATGTTAATAAATGAAAATAATTAATAAAAAGTAATTTTTCATTCCATTTTGCAATTAAAGGCCGATCAATGTATAAGAAGATTTTTAAATTCTGCTTGGTGAAATGTTACTTAATAGTTGGCATTGCTCTAATATCAAATTAGACTTTTAGATAAAAATACCAAGAAATGAAAGAATAATAGAATGAACAGACAATTTTAATGTAAATCTGAAAATATACTATTAAAAAAGATTTGCAATACATTGTCTTAGGGTTGATGTTATATTATTTACTAATTTGAATAGTTGGTGATTGTAATATGTTAAAGAGAATCTATATCAATGTACTGTTTATTTATTGGAAGTTTAATATTAAATAAGCTTTATAAATCATGAATTGTATCTAAATTCAGATTGTGTATTATTGACACAAATAATGAATTATTTAAATGGCTGACAATTTTTTAATTTTCTTAACAGTGTGTCCCAAATTTCTTTTTACTTTAATATAAATTGACTATTGAGAACTGTTTTTCTCAATTTTCATTCATTACATTGATAGATTATAATGCATTTATAATCTCATTTCCATTGTCTGAAGTAGTACTATTGATTCATGAAAGGTATGTGTGAACTATCATAAGACTATTACTAAAGTAAACATAGATCATATGTACAATAAATTTGATTTTGATTCTGAATGTACTGATTCATCCTAAATATTAATAGTATATTGAGAAAGTAATTCTATGCCTCATAAAAGAGTAATTGTAGTTATTTAACTTACATCGGTCACAATGCTGTAGACTTTATTCTAAATTTGATTTATAACTGGAATATATTTTCAGTATATTCACAAATGCTGTTAGATTTTTTTTTCAGATTACACATACTTTTATGTGGTTGTTGCAGATTGAACTTTCTCTTCTCTTGCTCTTCTTCATGTCATAATTTTTCAAATATCAACAACATATTCCTACTTCCTTATGTTTCTGTTATTGATATGTAAGTTATATGAAGTTTTGAAATTGTACTGATTTTACTTATTTTGAAGTTGATCGACTCCGCCGACACAGTTTTATTAACTATATATCCACAGTGATCGTCAAATTGACGTATTCCTTCTTTTTTAAAATTTTCTCAAACTGATAGAGAAGGAGTACTGTAAATATTTCACGTGTATTTTATAATACACGAATTACTTAACTGACCATATTTTTTTTCCTCTTGCTCTAGCTTTTTTCAAAGTATTCATCTAATATATTTAAATATACCAGATTTTGCAGCCGTAGTTTTAGCTTTCGAAGAATTTATTAATTCTAGAATGTCTTAATTTTTTTTAAATAGGAAATAGAAACGCTCGTAATAAATTGGGATAAAGCGTCAAATAAATTGGTGATTAATTCGATTAATAGAGTATAATGTTAAAAAAGCCATGCTTGCGTAAGGTTTGTTTCCAAAGTCGGGGGTTTCATATGTCTTAATATTTATCATTATCTTTCAGAACCTGCAATAATTATTTTTAAATTTGTAGTGCCTTATAGTAAAATTCTTTGGGTTTTGATAAAAAAATATGATGATTACTCTGCGTTCCTCGTTTCTTACACGATTGAAAAGGGAAGATGCTTTTAATAGAATTATAATGTTAAAAGAAGGTTTCATATGCTAATGTCAATGGTCTCTAGAAGACACCTTTATTTCGAGTGAAATTAGCTCTTCGTTTAGAGGTTTTATTATATAGGGTGTTTCAAAATAAAGGTCGAGCTTTTTATTGGCTTTTCGTATTTGTTGGCAAATAAAATTTCTGAAAGCAATCACGGGCCAGAAATAATCGTGTAAATTAATGTTAATTGTAACCGTATTTGTACTATCATGATGATTACCGATTGAATTTACGTTCAGTACTTAGGCTTCCACACCTCCCACAAATAGGATAGAAAGACCCGAGTTATCCTTACTGGTTCGAATGTTATGTCTATAGTTTAAAGCAGACGTATGTTATACGCCTTCCGAATGTTCCAATCAATAAAAAAATCTGGAGAAGTGTTTTCTTCGCCTTCGCATGCCTACTGCTGCCTAGACCCGAGCTTTAAACAGTTTGTCTTCTGACTCTCCGAGGAAGGAGGACATTCACGGCAAGCTGAAAAATTTCTTTTCTAAAATATCTTTATGGCAATGATGGCCGGATTACTCAGACAATTTCTCTTCTTTCAATTTTGCGTGAGACGACGACGTGCATAATTGTGATGAATCATCCGAATTAGAGGAATCTTAAGGGACAGAAGTTGAGGAACATTTAAAACATAGTTCAGAAAACAGATTATTATAATCCATAATGTAAAATTGTTATATGTGGAGAACGAAAATGTTAACCCTTTGCGGTCAGTGTCCCCGTAGCGGGGACATTCACAAGTCTGCGTAAAAGTCAGCTTGCTAATTCACTTGCTAATAAACTTCTAAAACTAAAGCTCCATTTAACTGGTATAGCAATGCCAAATTGATTTTTACGTATTAATTTTCTATTTTTACGTATCATAAGTAATATTAAACGAAAAGGAGACCTCCTGGTACTCCCAAGAGCGAAGTCTGCTGACCGCAAAGGGTTAATGAAATCAGAGACAGAGACTTACAAGGGAACATCCCGAAGTGTAAATTATCGATTTTTATGAAATTTTAGTATGATATAGTCCTCGCGAAAATATTTGACCCGTATTTTTTTTTATCGGCAACCGTCCACGTTAAAGAGGTAAAAACCACCCTCAAAGTTGGGGTCCTGAAACTTCTTTATCGAATATCTCGAAAACTATTAGAGATACGAAAATTTCATAGCGAGTGAAAATTAATTAATTTTTTTTTAAATCCATTTGTTTAAATAATATGGTAAAAAATACCACTTTTTTAATCATTTTATCAGTTAAATTTCAATCAATTTTTTTGAATATTTGTTTGTGAATACTATATATCGAAACACAAAATACGGATAAATTGAAAATTTGATATTTGTATTACAAAAAAAGTTATTGCATTTTCAATTTTTACGCTTGCGTACTTGTCAAGTTATTCTTTCGTATATACATGTATGACTGCTCTGAAAGGTCAGATTTTATTGTCAGTCACCCATATTGCTTTTATATAAATTTAAAAAATGCGATTGATCAATAAATAATTTTTAATAATTATTGCAATAGTGGTATTCATTGCTATTGGCATAACAAATATTTTCTACCACCACGAGCATTCTAAAGCAGCTACATATAAGTTAAAGCAGTTTATGCTTGAAAATTGTAAATATATAAAGCACACCTCCTCAGAATTGTTCAATTTTTCAGGTCTGTCGGCTGTAGAGTCACATCAATGCCATGTATGACTATCCCCAACTGTAAATCACCAATTCTTATGAAACTATAGTAAAAGGTGGATTTTGTATAAATATTTGACACCTAATTTGTTTTGTCGGTAACCGTCCACGTTAAAGGGGTGGAAACCGCCCCCAAACTTGGGGTAACGAAAACTATTTATCGAATATCTCCGAAACTATTAGAGATACGAAAATTTCTTAAGGACTGAAAATTAACGTATTTCGACCACGAATCCAATGGTATAAACATTTTTTTAAAAAACTCATTTGTTTAAACAATTAATAAAAAATACTTTTTCTTTCAACTTTGAGGGTGGTTTTCACCCCTTTAACATGGACGGTTGCCGATAAAAAAAATGCGGGTCAAATATTTTCGCGAGGACTCTATCATACTAAAATTTCATAAAAATCGGTGATTTACACCTCGGGATGATCCCTTGTTAGTCTACTTCATAGTCTATTTGCATCTTTCTACACAGCGGCGCACCGGCTTGAGCTCGGGAAATCAACACTGATTGGTTCAGTAACTGAGAATGTTGGTGTTGGGTCAAAGGGCCCCAGGCATAGTATAAACGAACTTTTAAAAAGAATGTTTATAGTATTAGATTCGCTATTAAAAGACGTTCATTTTCATTAAGTAAAAAATTTCCTTATCTCTAATAGTTTTCGAGATATTCGATAAAATAGGATTCGCAGTCTCAAGTTTCAGGGCGGTTTTCACACCTTTATCGTGGGTCAATGCCGATAAAAAATGATAGGTGAAAAAGTCTAGACACCTTGTCGTATTCCAAGAAACAGATTGTTTAAGAGTATTGATGGGTCTGGAGCTGTAAATTAAACCCGTGACTCACAAGTACTTGTACAAGTATAAGACTAACTAACTTGTAAGTTATGGTAAAGTGACTGATGACCTGGTATCGTAATATTGCATAGATTTTGAAAATAGACAAATGGAATCTTAAAAGATCTGGCCACGGAGTGGGGAAGATGTTACATCTCCTGGTAAAAGAATTGTGAGGGACTTATCTCTTACTGGGCACTTACCCCAGAACTCTGAAAGAACACATATTGCTTCGACATAATTTTAAAAATCTAACATGCGCGTAGAACTTGCAAAGGAAAAATCTGAAAAAAATCCGTAATGTGTGCCTTCATGTTTAGAATGTATCAGAATTTTTTTACCCTATTAAATGGGGAAAATTATGCAAAACTTTTTTTTTTATTTACTCCGTAACCACTTTCCCCGTGAAGGTATTGATTTAAAAATTGGTGTACAATGGTTTCTTATGGTCACTTAACGAATGACCGACCCATCGTCGACTAAAATTGGCTGAAGGGCACTTTTGATCCCCTTATTCTGCTATACCCTTTGTGACAACAATGTATTTTTTTAGCTACATATCGCATATTATATTGTCAGTCGCCGATGATTGACATGACAACTAACGTGTTAAACAATATGTTAAAAAATACTATTTTTCCCATCACTTTGTCAGTTAAATTTCAACAAATTTTCTTGAATATTTGTTTGTAAGAAATATATAGCTAAACACAAAGTACGGAAAACTGTAAATGAAAGTGTGCAGAGTAGTGATGAAAAAATATTCAGATAATAATTGTGTTACAAATAAAATTACTATAAATTACCTCCAAAATCCTGTTTTAATTGGACGAAGAATAGTGTCACCCATTTACGGATGACGGGGCTCTTGCAGAAATATAGTCATCACTCATATGTGGGTGACATGGCGTTCAGCGTGTTAATAAAAGATTGAAAACCTTTATGAGATATAACTCATATAACGAAAGTTATATTTCCAAAACTCATCCAACTAATTGACACATCGGAACAGTATCATTTTAACGAAATTTTTCAAACCAACGCCTTATGGTTTGCTCGTTCGTTGTTGTACCTTCACCAAAAGCTGCGTTTATGTTCTCCACTGTTTCTGATAAAACATATACGAGTTTGCAATCGTTCGAGCAAATTATATGAACTTATTTTTTTTCTATAGAGAAGGAAAATCGATTTTCAACAACACGCTCCGTATAATATCAGTCCTCTTATATATGCAAATTCTTGTACGAGACATGTACTTTTCAAATTGAATATCTTCAACTCCATCTGTTGTGAAAAAAACTGAATTATAAAAGTGGGAAGTTTCAAATATAAAAAACAGAGATTTAATTCGCAACGACCTAATACTTAACACCTTCTTTTTCACAGGCGCCAAAGGTAACAGGTGGTCCTCCGGTAATTAGTGCTCCACCTCCGCCAACGCTCATTAACAAAATGAAATACCAGTCTGGTGGACCCGTAATCAAGAAAGATAAACGACAAAGTAGTTCGAGGTTCAACGTATCGAAGAATCGCGAACTTCAAACTTTGCCGCTTTTATCTGGTAAGTTGTTTAAGATTTCTTTAAATCGCATCAATTCTGTGCGCTTTTGCATATGTTTTCTTCAAAACTGTATCTCATTCTCGGAGTTAGAGATATTTTCCCTTCTCCCTTTTTTGTCTCTTTAAATTGCAACTTCCTTCTTCCCGTCTCGAAAGCGAATCCTTTTCCAATACTTTTTTTCCCAATATCCTACTCTTTTAGAAGAACTCTGCCAAGAGAACGTTGCCTCTTTATCTCCAGAATTTCCCTTTGCTTCTATTCTTTTTCGTTTCCTTTTCTCCTCACCATTTGTGTCGCAGGAATCTACAAACCTATATATTTCTTCTCCTTTTAACTTTGTACCTTTATTTTATTCCATGGTCGACCATATGAATATGCCAGGTATTTAGACTGCTGATGTTATGCATGTAAAATACGTCACATACACTTCGTTCCACAAGAGCGTGTCGATTATATCTTCTAAAAAAAAGGAATTGTTTATAATTAAACGCAGAGGTGGACATTTTTTGCACGCCAGAGCCGTCCCCGGAGAAACACCGCTTCCTTCACCCATGCATACAGTCGAGATATCACTGATTTACAGACACTCTGTCGGCGCCACGGCCGGGCCTACTGGCACAGACGGGTGGCGCGTGGCAGCCCGTTGGGGCAATATTTACATTTTAAAAACTTCGCAACAGCAGAATGCCAACCTTTCTCGCGTCAAAGAATATTGTCATCGGGACGATACAATTTACAATGTTGTCTAGTCTCTCGCCTGTAAAGAGTTAATATAAAGTATTTTGCTGAGACGGTCGCCGCGACAACAATGTATTCTTCAACGCGAGGCAGCCTGGCATTCTACTATCCCATAGTTTTCTTAACAATTTGCGCTAGTAATTAATTTACAAATGCGCGTGTTAGAACGCAATACTATATTTAGCCGCAAGGCGCAACGTAGTGGTCGATTTCGGCAAAACCATCGCCAGAAATCCAAAAACATCAAAATCTATTAGTTGTATTTGATTCAAGACAGCGCGAGACTTCCAGCGCGAGTGATTAACTACGAATCTCGCCCCAATGCGCCACCATGCTCATGTCAATAGGTCCAATCCTTGTAAGGGAATGGCTAGTCAATCAGCTCGCTCTCGAGTGCACGGGAAGGAGTAGCAGGCGGAGCTGATCCAAGGATGGCTCTGGTGTGCAAAAAATGTCTACCTCTGATTAAACGCATACCGCCAAGATTTTTGTTTAGGCCCACTTTCGGCAAGATTTTCTGAAATAGTTGGAGTACGGACCGTCATATTTGACAGATGTGACGTGCCAGCTGCTTGACATTGTACATACGATTTTCTCTCAGCTTGACCTTTATTTCTCCCCACACAATTTCAATGGAATTAGCATCAGATAACTAAGGAGGCCAATCAAGTGTCCTAATCCCATTTTCACGTCTCCACTCTTTGTGCGCACGGCTCAGATTTTTTTGATCATCTTTGTAGGATTTGTTAGATCTGTGACCCCATTATACACATCGCATACCGGTGAACAGGTTTGTGGAGGAAGTATGCTGAAGATTCCTGTAGCTACCATCACTGCCAAGGGTGCAAGCTTCCTTAGAGAATTATCAAATAGAGTGCAAATTATTGCTTCCCATAACTCAACAATCTTCTTGTTCTTCATTGTTAATTTTTTCAATTTCAAAGAATATAACAGCTGAAACTGCTAATTTAACCTTAAAACATTGAAGTTAACCCTTTACGGGTCCCTACGACTTTGAGGTAATGCAAGACACATCTAAGCTTCTATTCTTCCAAGTCAAATTTTTAACTTTGCCAAACATTATCAAACACTTGTCAAACATTCCGCCTGCTTCTCCCAACCATCTGTTTTACCCAACCAAGGTTCTCTTTCCTATTACTTGCCAGGCTCGGGCCTATCGACACAAGAATGGTGGCGCATTGGGCGACATTCGTATTTGACCTCTCGCGCTGGAAGGACGTGCCACGCACGCCGTCTACGGAAAACAAAACGATGCGCGTGTCCCGTTGATTGATGTTATTTGTCGACGATTCATTTCAGATCGCATCACGTCGCGTGTAGGGCAAGACAAAAGTATTACTAGTAAAAGAGTATCCTCAGATATTTGTTAAATCAAATGCGACTAACAGATTTTAATGTTTTTGGACTTCCGGCGATGGTTTTCCGGAGAGATCAAATACGAATGTCGCCCCAATGCGCCACCATGCTCGTGCCGATAGGCCCGAGCCTGGCAAGTCAATCCTGGTTGGATAAAACAGATGGTTGGAAGAAGCAGGCGGAGCAACTCGAAAAAGGAACGCGGCGATCAGTTAAATAAAATCACTGATTTAAAATAATATTTTTCTCATTGTGCTATCGTGAAACTGATCTTCGGATACCCCAAAAAATAATTTAATAATTAAATAGTTAAATGTTCAACAAATTGAAGTAACCGCATGTTAAATAAATTGTGCCACCTAAACAAATTGGGAACGACACGTTCTTGTTGAACTGTACGTATCTAAAAATGGTGCAAGACGTACACGATATACATGTCAAATAGTATGATCTTTCTTACAATTAGATATATTTAACATATTTCTTACATATAATAAATTATAATACTCTTTTTAAGATCATCAATCGTGGATTGACATTTTTAATTCGTTAATTGGAATATACATGCTGAAAAACAATTTTCTACATTGCAAGAAGTGAAATATGCAAAACATCGATGGACATTTCAATCTATACCTACAGTATTCTGCAAGCATCTCTGACTTTTCGCTTGACAGTTGTACTTTTTAAAATACATATGTGATTTATTTAATCTTATTCTAAATTGAACTTTTATTTTTTAAACTGCTTCGAATTTTATTTAAATTGTTTTTCATATTCACGTAGTTCAGTTATCAAGATGCTGGAAATGTGCGATAGTCTTATTAATACATTCAATCCACTCATTTAAAGGCAGTTCAGCTATCTCCACATTCTTCTTAGTAAATATCAATGGTTTCAAAGACTATTTGTACGAATGATAAGTTCTGCATAATACGCTAATTTCTCAGTACTTTCTGTGCCGATTATAATCATTCTTTTAATACTTTTAACATGCGTAAAATTGCAATCCAACTTGCAACAGGTTCCGGCAATAATGAAAAATTTTTTTATGCTTTACGATGTCACGTTCTTGGAATGGTTCACTTACGTAATTTTTTGGTAACTTTTTTTTCCAATGGTTTCGAAGACGCAGCTATACACACCATACAGTATGGATTACAAGAAGTAAAATACTATTCTTAGCTCCAGAAACTTCAGTTAGCCATAGAAACTTCATTGCTGAATGAGTAGGGTATTTCAAAATGACATGTCTGCACCTACTAGATGTTGCTCTATACCTTCTGCAGGATGGACATTTGTGAAATAACCAGGCTGCAAAATTGGGGAAAGAGTTGATAATTACGGTCGAATATTTTATTGGTTTATCACATTCGTCTCGTTATGTAGGTAAGATGTCTGAAAGGTACAATCGGTAGAAATGAACCGTTTTCGTGTAAATTAATGTAGGATCGTGATAAAGAGAGAAAGAGAGTCGCGGTAACCCAGCCAAGCAGCTACTCGGCAGCTTAACCCTTTTAGTGCCAAGCGAAAGAGAGGTACCTATGCGAAGATAACCGGCCGAATTT
Organism: Cerceris rybyensis; assembly: GCA_910591515.1. NCBI lineage: Eukaryota > Metazoa > Arthropoda > Insecta > Hymenoptera > Crabronidae > Cerceris > Cerceris rybyensis. The sequence continues at coordinate 16,729,763 of OU342795.1, forward strand.
CACGATTTTACTAGGGTTTGAAAAAAGGCTCATAAAACCAAACAAAACCAATCGGAGATCTCCTGAGTTGGCGCAGGTCCACTGTGGTAGAGTCGTCTCCCTGATTAATTATTAGTTAGTTCCTTTTCACATTCTTTTCTTCTAAGTTCTTATAGGAAGATACCGCCTAAATCCTGCAAATAACTGTAACTTCCAAGACGTTCTGCGTGGTGCCATAATGTCAGATCAGCGGCTCTCACGCCATATCTTAACACATTGTTTTCGGGTGTGTTGTACCGCCTCATTAAGCCGAAGCGTGAAACGTGTTAAAATATTTGCACAAATTTTATTTTTGCAAAAAGTCAGTATAAATTAGAAATTATTTACTCCCTAAATTCGAAAATATAGTTGTCTTTTCAAATCTAAATGATTAATGCCACTGATTGCTATTGTTTATTGTTCTATGAACAGTTTTCGAAATCGTACTTTTACGTGGCCCGTATACAATGTGTTAATCACGGATCTAGTTTGCAATACCGGATCAAAACTCTGAATAATCGGCTCCTTGTAATGTGACTGAATGTCTAGATCTTTGTCCAACACCCGTCATCTCTCATGAAGTCCACTCGAAGCCCAGACAATATCTAAACAAAGTGATGATGGTCTGTTAACACGTTAAGCTTCACGGCCATTCCTAAAGATCGGTACCACACTTTCTGTTTAGGCCCTTTACTAGGAAAGGTATCTTTCTATTTGTTTTAATAAATTACATTAATTTTTGATAAAATGTTCTATTTATTACTTAAAACCACGAATTATGGCTCGGCTAGGCGTGACCGTGTAGCTTAGGTAAAAAGCTAATTGTTGATTTTCACTAAACAACGTCAACATAAACGAAAAGTCAACGGCCGGTCCCTAGGGACTGGTGTGGCGCATAACGTGTTAAGAACTTTTTGCGGGGCATCTGCAATTTTCAGTGGATGTAGATACTCATATTCTTTCTCATGGAGACTAAGCTGAAGATTAAGTCGCGTTTGCTTCAGAAGGTACTAATGTGTAAAGGTAATTTATTCAAAACATATTTCTTTGCATACCAGGCTGAAGAGGCACAACTCTGTAACTTTTTTAGGATATTTATTACCTCTTTAGACTGCACTAGTTCATGGCGCGTCTTAGACCTCGACAAGAGTTTGTAGACCATTCTGGTGTAATTTATGGCTCAACGAGTGCCCAAAAGCATCGGGACTCTAGTCAGGGTTGGTTCTGGAAATTCTCACCATCAAGGTCCTTCTTCCCACGGATCTCCGGGGCCCTCTCCTCGTGCGTGTAGGAAAGGAAAATGTATAACATTTATACTAGAGATAGAGAAGAAGAAGGGTCCATCACCTTGGAAGGTCCACATTTATCGACTTCAAGGCCCAATTATATTATTTCGTGTATCCTCCCACGACGGCTATCGTAGGACTTTTGGCTCGCGTGAAGGAAATACAATGGCATACCAATGCCAAATACAATAAGTTCCCAACAAGAACTCAAACAGTTCACAAGTAAATTCAGTTCAATCATTTTCAAAGTCAAAAACCCAGTTTGATTACGTGAAATAACCCTGATATCGGACCTATCATCGCGGATTCCTCATACCCATTAGTGTAAACCACTATTAAGTAATCATAGACTTTCAAATAAACATTACATATATTCAAAGGAATTAATAACCAAGGACCCATCATACAACCATCACGATTTATATGGCCCATTGTTATTGAAGTTAAAACTTCTCAACAGTCTCACTGCGGACCGACTCATTCTGCGCTACAGGGCCTTTCATAATTTTAAAATACGTATATGCTATAATATACTCTTTTAGATCGAACCAGTGGAATTTCACTGGTTCGCCAGTGGAAACTCACTTGTTTACCAATGAGACCCACTGGTTCCGCCAGTGATCTCGGCGGCCATCAAAGTTCACTGGTTTACCAGTGAATCTCACTCGTCAGCATATTCAAAAATAAAACATAGCGCATCGCGCTGCGGCAGCGGACGCAAATTTCACTGGTTCGCCAATAAGATTTGCATTCACTGGTTCGATCTAAGAGAGTAGGCTACGTCTTCTCCGTACGAGGGCTACTATAGCTGGGGTGAGAGTGTAGGGAAACTCTGCCGTTCTCCGGAAAGGGCCTCCTTATATCCCTCTTTCCGCTTCCGGGCCTGACCAATTAGGGTCGCTCCCGGCGGAAAGAGGGTAAGAGGTCGGGTGGAGGGGCGCGGGATCTCCGGGCGAGGTACCTGGCGCTCCTCCGTGGTAATCGAATTTTACGTCGCGTTACAATATCTATATTCTAGTCTTGGTTCACTCCACAAACCCGCAAAATTTCATTCGAATCCGTGAGTCCCCACTTCGAATACCTTTCTTCTAAATCTCAAAAAAGGCCTAGGACTTAATATTCATGTTTTATTTAATGATGACCTTGTAGTGGTCATCTGACAGTGGTCGTATGGCAGTCAAACCCGGCATGAAATAATTTCAACTTTTCGCTTCTTTCTGAACTTACTTTTGTCTCGGTACGAGAAATAGGTTAAATGGTAAGGTCAAACTTCTTTATTGGCTTATCGCATTCGTCTCGTTCCGTAGGTAAAATGTGTGTAAAGGATCGGGGGTCAGAACAGAACCGTTTTCTTGTAAATTAATGTTAAACTTCCAGTTACAATATTGAGTTTCCGATCATAAGGGCATAGACTCATAAGACAAAAATCCTCGTTAAACAGAAGTTAATTAATTTATGGCTGGTTAAATGATTCCTTCCTGGATGCAGGCGTGAACATTCGTTGGTTATTAGTCGCATAAAACTGATGAATCGGTGGTTTTTGGATGATGGTTGATGACCGACTATTTGGCGAATGTTGGTTTTCTTTTGAGGCCGTACCCTCTCTTACTGCCACCCTTCCAGATACTCTTGAAACAGGGTTAGCGCAATCTCAGAAATGGCGATAGATGTTGAAATTGAATTGATGGAAAAAATAATCGTTTGGCGCGTTTTAGGTGATGTGGTGGAGGTCCTGATGCGTGAAACTTTGCATGGTCCAGTTGCTACCTACAAAAATGGGGCTGATAGGCAGAAAGAAGTGCCTCGTCCCTGCAGGAAAGAATTTACGATGCATCAGCTCCGATTGAGGCAGACAGGAACGAAAGTGTAAAGATTGATTTCGAATACCTACAATCATTAACTTAATGGTCTAATTGATTTAAATATGTAAGGATCTTTGGTATATTTCCGAAAATACCTATTATGGGGTGCTGATGAAAAGTCTCGCGGGCTGGGCAGAGTCAAGTCGGGTATTTTATCGTCAATTCCGTCTACAATGTTTTTAGTGTTTGTCGAGTTTTCACGTTCAAATTCTCGACGTCATACGTCGTGCACACATAAAATCTTTTTATTCATTAGGGCACACAAGGTTTTTCTATCTACTTCCAGAGAAATGCGAAAGAAAATGAGTTTGACTCGTCAAAGTACACGGAGCAGGCATCTTTTTATGAATATTTTAGGATCCAACGTGCTATTTCTTCCATGGTCAGGCATACTTATCACATCATGTAAAGAAGAAAGTAAATGGGACACGTCCTATTTGCTAAACGAGGGGAGCGATGAATTAGAATAAGCAACAGAGCATTGTTATTAATTTCACATAAAGTGTCAAGCGTTATCATTTAATTTATTTTGCAAGCTATAAGCCAAACCAATCAGTTATTAGTACTGCAATCTTATTGAGAATTGTACTGGAATCACTCGTATCCAAGCGTTCAAATATTCACGGTAAATAGAAAAACCGGATATAGGAAACTTCACCGCCAGCAATTCACCTCCACCAGTTCATCCTCACAGCAATTGAACGCCAGCAATTCCTTGCCCGTAGTTTACCATTTGTTTACTGTTAGTTAAATCGTCTTACGACGGTCCTCATTTACAACTGTGCCCAACCAACACTAATTTATCTTTTTGTTATAATTTAAACCTTACCATTTGGTGACGGGTACCCAGTTTGGAATGTGAATAACATGAAAATCATAATACTGGAAACATCTAAAAATCATTGAAATCGGTGAGGTGGAACTTTTTCTGTATGGTAGGCTTACAATCTGCTCTCAGATGGAACAGCAGAGTGCAAATGGTTAAATATTCATTTAACATCTCTGTTAAGTATGTGTATGAGTGTATGTCCATGCATAAATGAAACATTAATAAATTTTTATATATTTCTTACGAGGGGAAAAGAGGGCATTTGTTCAACGGCCGGAAAGATAGTTGTCCTGTAGAGTCTTAAGTCTGATTTGTAAAGACAGTTATTTTAAATAATACAAATAAGTAATCCGCTTTGGTCTGTAAACGGCTCTGGTATTTGCATAATCTAAGTGACACGTACAGGGTGTTTCAAAATGATGTGTTTCCACAAAGAAGGCATTGTTCTACATCTTCTAAAATGTGGACATTTGTTAACGAACTGCACTTGAAAATTCGGTAAAGGAATGAAAATTAAGGTCAAGCATTTTATTGACTTATCACATTCGTTTTATGGTAAATTGTAACCGCATTTGTGATGCTATAATGGCTCTACGGAGAACGTGCATAATTATGATTAATCATACGTATTTGAGGAACTTTTAGGGACAGAAGTTGAGGAAGAAGAGCGTTATAAACAATGGTATAATTTTTGTACATGTAGACAATGAGAATATTAATACAATCGAAGATCGAGTAGTAGTCTCCTTTTTGTTCTATTTGTATCGTTCTAGGCCGCGTTTCATTGGCTTGCGCTGGGTACTATGCCTGGGGGCATTTGACCCAAAACCGACACAGTTTCTGTACCAACAAAGCGTTAGTTTCCTACGGTCGAAAATGTGCGCCACTGCTTAGAAAGATAAAAACAGACTATAAAGTAGACTGCTACTGATTTTATTAGCATTTTCTTTGCCTACGTATGCAAAATTACATTACTCTTTGTCCTCAACTTCTGTCCCTTAAACTTCCTAAAATTTAAATAATTCATTATAATTGTGCACGTCGTCGCCAGAGTAACCATGGAGTTACAAAAATAATTTATAATTACAATTGGTACAATTACAATACAGATACAAATTACAAATACAATTGGTTATGTACAATTAACATTAATTGGCACGAAAACTGTTCATTTCTCATCCATAGCTTCTCTTCCACAATTTTACCTATGCAACGACGCGAATGCGATAAGGCAACAAAATGTTCGACCCTAATTTTCTACCCTTTCTCGGATTTTGCAGCCCAGTTTCCATCTTTAGAAGGAATAGAACATCGTTTGGTTGATTGAGGCACATTATTTTGAAGTGCTCTGTATATCACGGATTTATATAATACGAAATGTATGTACGGTATTATGGGGAGAGAGAATCTACTGTACGCTCTTTTTTAAATCTATTTCCCCAAGTTTTCCTGACTTTTACATTTTAACAAAATTTCAATAAATTCTCTAATATTGCGTCTGTGTGAGGAGATATCTCGTATTTACCAAACTGATTGTGGCGGCGGTCTTACAAAATACTTTGTTTGTCATTTTTTTATATGCACATAGGTATCGGCGATGCAAAAAATTAAAAACAAATTGATTGTCTTGCTACTTTACTAAGCAATCTAGTCTTAAATATTCTTGTGACGAATACTTAACAAAATAAATGTATGTTGAATTTCCGAAAGAGTACAAAATAATTAAATATCTAAAAGGTATTAAATTTTTGGAGCGCGTAAAAATCTACGGGCTCTGCAAACGCATTGAAACAGCAGAGTACCGTGTGTAATGTGTCAACAGTACATTTTTATAATTAATCGCAGAAACCGTTATCCTTCTTTAAAAAACCTGCATCAATTCAAAGTAATGGTTGACCTTCTTTCGCTGTATCCACTATATTAACCCCTTCAGACCCGAATTTTTTTTCGTTTAAGAAAAAATTATTTTTATACTGAAATTAAAACTTAATTCATGTGAATGAAAGCAACAATATACTTTTTACAAAAATATTTATTTATTTATAATTTGTAAATGTACATTTTAATGGACATATAGTCCTCACGCAACATTTTTAACATTACGGAGATCCTGAGAAATATTTGTATAAAAAAATAAAATTCATTAGGTGTTGAAACTAAGTTTAAACCTATACGTAATAAAATACAACACAAAAAGAATTATGTACATTACAATGTGCACAGGGTCCGAAGGGTTTAATATATATTTTTCCTAGCTATTTCGAAGCAATGTTTGCAATTTATGGATTTTCGCATTTCCATGAAATGCCAATTTCTGCCAATTTTTTAATTTTCCTTTTAGTAGGATGTATTGAAACTTTTATTTTACTCGGTCTTTTTTTCTGGCGGGCATATTTACTAACTCTTTTCCTGATTCTTCCTCCTTTTCCTCGCATTTTCATTCGCACTTTCCCTTCTTCCAATACCGTTTTCTTATTTGTTGTGTTCTCTTTATTTTCCACTTAGCTACGTCACCAACTAGTCAAAACCAGCGAGCGATGGACGCATGCTGTCGAACCGTTCTGCACAAATTCTCAAAGGATATTTTCTTGCCCCGTCCAAATTGAAAACCGTTCTATCGTTTTTTGTGGATAGTCCAATAATCCACAGAAATCACCCAGAATGCAATAATATGCTGCTAATTTGTGTTAGCGAAAGTACATAAAGTAAAAATGCAACAATAGTGCCTACGAAGTACGGGTATGTGCCCCCTTTTAAACCTGGATAGTCATTTAGAACGTACTAAAAAAAAAAGAAGAGAAAGAAAGAATATAATACCTGCTTGTATTTGTATCTGCTCTCTATGTTGCGAGACAAACTCCAAGTTCCTCCTGCTGTTTACGTAAAGCCTGTGTTATTTAAAAAATATGTATCTCTCTCTCTGTGCTCAGAATAGGGAAATTTATGAGGTGCACTCCATGATAATTGCAGAGTGGAGAAAAGATTATTTATTTGTTGAACAATGCTTACCAAATTGGTTTATCTTAGAATAAATAAAAAAAAAATTGATTAAATAAAGTCTCGAAGAAGATATAGAAGTGTATAGTCACAAATTTATGAGTTGTATAACCCATTACAATCAGGGTTTTTGACCGCTCACTTGATAACTCGTTTTTGCACTTGCCTTAGCTATTTCAATTTTACCACATCAAAAAAATCACTACAATATACAACATGTATAGCTTATAATGTGCAGCAAATATCTATAATGTCTCATTTAAATTCATTATGTATAAATAAAGTATATTGAGATTTATTTAAATTTTTTCAATTTCATACTCAATCACGGAAAAAATAGCCAGTGACATGAGTTAACTTCTACACAAAATTACCGGTCAATAATGTGTTAAAATTGCATACACATGTTGCATTTGCAACCAGAATGGTATTAAAGTACACTCCTTATGTTTATTTTCCAACAAACCATTTGAAGCTAATTCCAAAAATGCCTAACATTGTGCTGACATATACATTGCCAATATCTCGAAAACTAAAGCCGTGTGCGAGATATATATGAAGGGGATCGGAAAGTAATGTCGTTTTTACAATAGATTCAAACAATTAAATTTGTACTAAGTTTTTATTTTCAATGAATGATATAATCGCTCTCGTTATTAACAACCATTCTCCATCTAGTGCGTAAATTTTCAATACCCCAGCAAAATGTCCGGACGAACGATGTTACTTTCCGGTCCTATAATATATACCAAAAAGTTACTTAGAGTTTATAATCCTAACAATATATCCAAAAATCATTGAAAATCGGTGGAGCGGACCATCATCTGTATAATTATAATGTTTTTCATTATTGTTCTATGTTTGCAATCGAAAAAAGTAAGCTTGTTGCACCAGGCGCAAGGAAAATCCGATGCAACTCGTACCCCCACCAAGCTCTCTCTACCCCCCAGGAGGTACATAGTACACTTTGGGAAACACTGCTTTTTTTAACACGTTGAACGGCCTTTGTAAAGCAAAAATTTTAGAGACACAGATAGATGCATGTTAAGCAGAACCTTATCTCGTGAACGCTAGTATTTAAATACTGAATGTGTCAGAAAATTTGTAAATATTACAATTGAAAAGTCATATGATATTTCATTGAATTCAATAGAGCCGGTCACCGGTGATCCCGATGACAGTCAACGTCTTAAACAAAGTGCGCATCACCTGAGGTAGAATGCGCGGGTATATAGCGAATATGCAACATTATATATTGGAGTTTGATTAGGTTTTCTTTCTTTGATTTATTTCTATATTAAAATATAATATAAGAATATCGCAGAAAAACATAATCATAACAGTATTAACGAACAATTTCAAAATATTTGAAACGACCGACAGTTTTATAAATTTTCAAAGAAAGAGAGTAGTTGTGTTGAGACGATGCTTAAGCTTATACGATTTTTCGGATCTATTGCAAGGTGTGAGATAACTTCCTGTTCTATTTCCTTCTCTACGTTCAATCGAGCACCTGAATGTAGCTATGTTAAAGCGTATCGATTGTAAGGTGCGGTAGTATACGCATGCGCGGTGCAAGAACTATGATCCTTGATTTCTAAGATAAACAGTCTTCCGTCATTCAAGCAGTATTTGATATTAGATTCTATCGAAACATAAATTTAACGTGTTATTTTCGAATCGTTATGCTTAAGGGTTTAGTATGCTAGATGGATTAAACGCTTAAACATCTCCCGTAACTTGTATTGATTCAGTAATCGACAAATGGTCTACTTTATGTAAAAGAAAGGTCAGCAACCCCGAAGCAACAGTTTGGTGTATCAGTCATTAGAGTCGGTGAGAATAAGCAATCGTCTTCCGCGTTGTAATTAGCGAATGTCGGTCACTGTTAAAGAAGAAATTCAAGTGACCATTTAAAGAGAAACATCGGTAGAGGAATTACCGAAGATTAGAATGGTTCATGTGGATGGATATATCCCTTTTGCAATTGGTAGTTTACCTAAAAGTCCAAGCTTCCATCAAGGTCTTTCGTTAGCTCTGGTACATTCACGAGAATGGAACAAACCTTATTCTACAAGCTTTACATCACATTATCAACCTTTACGACCTTTATTAATGGGTAAAATTCCTTTCCCTTTTCTTCATTTAGATGTTAAAATTATGGCTTTAGCCAATCTATTTTTCAAAGTATTTGATGAGATTTAATTTTGGTTCATTCTAATATTGTGCATCGTACCATCTATTTTGTTTCTTTCAGAAACTCAGCAAGGTAATGAGAGGGAAGAACTCTTTATTCAAAAACTTCGTCAATGTTGTGTTCTGTTCGACTTTGAATCTGATCCGCTCTCTGATCTAAAATGGAAAGAAATAAAACGCACCGCTTTACTAGAAATGGTCGAATATGTCACTAAGAATAAAAATGTCATCACGGAAGCTATTTACCCTGAAGCTGTAAATATGGTGAGTATAATTTACTTAAATTATACTATATAGGAATTAAACTTTATATAATGTAATATAAAATTTTATGATACAAATATTTTAAATATTAGCATTCAACATTGTACAAGTAGCAATTACAATTAATTTTATTTTGCTAATATGTCAATCCAAGCTGTTTTCACAATGTAAAGCATTCAAATTTCTTAGTTCGCAGTAAATTTATTCCGTACACTACCCCCTTCGTCAAATCCAAACGGTGCGGAATTCGATCCAGAGGAAGACGAACCAACCTTGGAAGCTGCATGGCCGCACTTACAATTGGTTTATGAATTCTTTCTGCGCTTATTGGAATCTCAAGATTTTCAACCTTCCATTGCAAGGCGATACATAGATCAGAAGTTCGTATTGCAACTTTTAGAACTATTTGATTCGGAAGATCCAAGGGAAAGAGATTTGTTGAAGACAACGCTTCATAGGATTTATGGAAAATTCTTAGGTCTTCGAGCATATATCAGAAAACAAATAAACAATGTATTTTATCGATTTATATATGAAACTGAACATCACAATGGTATCGCAGAGCTCCTTGAGATTTTGGGAAGGTAAGAACAAAGTATTTGCATTCTTTGGAGAAAATCAAAAATCACTATGTGTAACAGGTATTACATAAACCAATTTTATTCTTTACCTTTACAGTATTATTAATGGATTTGCTTTACCATTAAAAGAGGAACATAAAGTATTTCTATTGAAGGTACTTTTACCCTTGCACAAAGCAAAATCGCTGTCTGTGTATCATCCACAGTTGGCATACTGCGTTGTTCAATTTCTAGAAAAGGATCCGTCCCTGACGGAACCTGTTATTAGAAGCTTATTGAAATTTTGGCCAAAAACTCATTCTCCAAAGGAAGTAATGTTTTTAAATGAGCTAGAAGAAATTTTAGATGTAATCGAGCCAGCTGAATTCCAGAGAGTAATGGATCCACTGTTTAGGCAGTTAGCAAAATGTGTTTCGTCTCCACATTTTCAGGTAACACGAATTATCCTTATATTCATATTTTATTCTATAAAATCATATATTTCTTTTCTACATGAATGATTTAAAATTTTAATATTTTTCGTATTCATATCATACGTATAATTGTTTTGTATTTCACATACAAATTAATATTCAAATTATTTCTGACACATAAAACTGTAGCAAATTGACGGCACGTATTATCCCCTTGCTTTACGATCTCTATTTTGGCAGCGTGTGTAATAAAAATTAATTCCAGAAATAAAAATTTTCCTCTGATTTTTAACATTTGATACAATTGATTGCAATATTAATATTACAGTAATAATTTGATTGTTTCGTAACCGATTGATAATTTCAGTTCAATAGTTATTGGAAAACTTCATACTTTGGTATTCCATATATTGCGTCACGTGTGTCACACGTTATTGTAGGCTAAGGGGGTTAACATGCTCATTTACACGTAAATCGTAGTGTCTTATAAACATAACTCTTTCCTAAGGCGTTTATATTTCTTTTATACATTATTTTGTAGGTCGCTGAAAGAGCTCTGTATTATTGGAACAACGAATATATTATGTCTCTGATATCCGATAATTATTCAGTCATTTTACCTATTATGTATCCAGCCTTTCACAGAAATTCGCGGAATCATTGGAACAAAACAATTCATGGCTTAATTTATAATGCGCTGAAACTATTTATGGAAATGAATCAGAAAGCGTTTGATGATTGTACACAACAATACTTGCAGGTTTAATGTCTATACTTATATTAAATTATTTCCAAGAGAATGATTACAAATGTTAAATTTATATTAATATTTCCAGGATCGGCAAAGAGAACGAAAGCTTTTGAAAGACAGGGATGAAGCATGGATGCGCGTTGAAGCGTTAGCAATGAGGCATCCGAATTATAACGTGACACTTAAAGGTACAACGAATATACTATACGCACTTCAGCAGCAACAGCTGGATAGCCCACCACCCGATGAAGATGGTGATGCTGACCAAACACCACTCACTTTGGAAAAAATTGAAGCAAAGGCAAATGAGGTACAAATAATTTTATCTTTTACGCTCTTAGATGTCATTATATTGGGTTTGTCACAAAGTTCGTTCGATTTTTAGACTTGTAATCGTAATCAATATTTATCGAAAACTGTTATTTTAATCTGTGATATATTGATTTTCTTGTTCTAGTACCTTTTCCCATCTCTTGTATAGTTTCATTATTCTCTGTTCTTACAAGTCCTGCGACATATTCGCAAAAAACTTGTTGTGGTGACATTTTATCGTATCCTCGTCTTCGAAAGATTTTCTATTAAAAGAGTTCTACAGAATTCTACAATAAACTAATGGCGTCGAACATCCTAGCTAAGACTCAATCATTTTTTACGAGGCTCCATAGATGAATTATGTCTCTATATAATCACGATAGAAAAAATTTTTCATTGCCTGCTTTAATGTTGTTAGTTGGTTACAGTAAACATTTGAATCGACTGTTTACCCACGCGGTATTATCTTGCAAAATATAAGTCCTCAGAAATCCCATCATACAGGGGGTATAACTTTCTTTTTGATGAAGTTTAGCTTTTGATGTGAATTGCGGCGGTTAATCCTTGTGACTTAAATATCGTTTCTGCTTGATGTTACCATAAATGATCCATCATTCATCTCTCGTTATGCTTAAAAAATTGATAATTTTTCTCACGATCTGAGCGAAAAATCCTTCAAAAACGAGGACACTATAAAGTGTCACCTCAATACGTTTTTTGCGGATAAGTTTCGAGACTTATACAGAGAAAGGTACTAGTGACAAAAAGTAATAGATCAATTGGGACAATATATTACAGATTAAAATTTCAATGATTTCGAAAAAGATATAATAGGTTACCATTAAGGTAACGGTACTAGTAGTTGACCAGTTAAGAGAAATCTTCGATAGAAACAATGGTAACCGTTTATTGTGTCAATAACTGGCGAAAGTCGATGCCCGGATACGTTCTAAACCATTTAGATTACGTACCAAGAAATGATAAAACTAATAGACCAGTTTTTTTCGTTAGTAGTTGACCACTTATACTCAAAGCAGTGTTACAGCACTAATGCTGAAAATCACTTTATTATCGTTTAGTTTTAACAATTACCAGTACAAATTATAATTAATAATTAAATAATGAAAGAAGAAATGAAACAAGTCAATTATATAAGAAATTCAATTCAAGAACAGAGTAGACATTGAACACTGATCAATAATTGACCGTGAATACAGTTAATAGTTGACCGTGTCATTGATATAACTCAGTATACTACAATATATCGATTTATATTTTGTATTTCTAACAAAGTGAGATGTAAATACGTTATAAAATGTAAACAAATTTGAATGAGTAATGTTGGCACTTAATCATGCCTGTCAACTTCTGAAAATTGTAGAATGCCAATATCCAGAAGTTCACCATTAAAAAATTATTGCTTTTTAAGGTTAAAATAATAAAAACGATGTATATATTATTTATAAAACGCTGTGAGTTCTTAAACAGTAAATAATTCATTTGCGAAATCTTCACAATCTATGAATTTTTTTTACCTGAACCGTAGAGCCATTCTCAATAGAAACGTTAGGTAAATAGAGATATAACGGCATATTACTTGCCTTATTAAATTTAGACGTTCGCTGTTAATAGGCATACTTCACTTTATATGCAATTGTTTCAAAATTTAGTCGACAGATGCTGTGGCATCTGAAATTCAGTTTCATCGAAACTTAAAAAATGGTCAACTACCGGTACTTTTACCTTATATCTTCAAGAACCGGACGAAATTTTTGTTCAATCCAATATTCGGATGCGGTTATAAAATACAAAATCTAACATGTATTTTTCCTAACAGGCAAAGAAAATGACTATTGTAAACAATGTAAAACCATTATTGCGGAGAAAGAGTGATTTACCCCAAGATTCTTATACGATGAGAGCATTATCCGACCACAAGCGAGCCGATGAATATCTTGTTACACCTCCCGATCCCAATAACTGCTAGTCTTTACCTTTTCCAATGTATTCTTTTCTTCGTTGTAGTAATATTGCGAGTTAACTTTTTCTTTGAAAGAAAAACGGCGATAAAAAATGTTCTGAACATGTAAGTTTGCTTGAAGATGATTAATCTTCGTTTAATCACAATGTTGTTTCTTTTACGCTTACTATTTGAGATGTACATGCAGTGTCGACCACATATTTACGGACACTATTTAATTTAGAATCCCTTCAAGTGTGTGGTCGACACTGTATCTTACCCTTTATAGAGAAATATTTGCTCCCATTGTACATCGTACATCTGGAAAAAATATTTTACATCTGCAGCGATTAGTAAAGAGACGCGTTTTATATATTTCCGATTTATTTGCATAGAATAGTGAAAAATTAAGCAAGTATTAGATTGCTCGCTAGTAAGGAAGTGAAATGTGAGAACATAGAAATAAGGGTCCTAAGTAATACATGTATATACAGGATGTTCGATAAATCCTGGATTTCTTGTACATCGAGAAATTATCCAATAAAAGTAACGTCATTTTCAGATAATTCTACAGAGATTTTTATTTTCGCGTTTTGGTATTTTAAATGTGCAGCTAGAATAATGCGAGTGCATATAGTCAACATTATATAATAGCTATAAAAGTAAAGCGCAATCAACGTAAATTTATACTGCTCCATCAGCAGTAAATCACTGAGTTATATTCGTATCTACTCGTGAAGTGGATGCTAATTAATTAGTAATCGTTATCGAAGATTATTTATTGAGTTGACACACATAAATTATTAACTTAAACAGCTCTTGTCAATTATTCGTGTTCTCCGATACAATTTGCACATAATATGTAATAAATTCGATTTAGCGACCATCCTGTTTTGTACGCTTCGTAATAAACATTTTGTACGTTTGCAGAATTACTACTAGAAATGAAAAGGAATACTTTTGATTTTGTTATAAAAGTTGTAGTATTCTATTTGACGGCGTTAGTTTTTGAAATAAAATTTCCATTGATTCGCACTGACAGAGACAAATAACAACCGATAGTTGCTTCTATGCTACTAATACATATTAATAGTGAAATATATAGTAAACAAACATTATCTTAGATTTAAGTAAATGCAATAGTATTATTTTAAAGTATCGATTGTTGTGATTTGAATAACTCTGAATGTACTACTTTTATATTTGTCGTGCCTATATGCCTGTGGAATGCATTTATAAAATTACCTCGGACAGAGGTTTAATATTAAGATTAATTAAAGACAGCAGCTTGCATAACTTATTGATAAAATAGTATAATAGGTATTGAGAAATTTCCTACAAAAGTACTCGTAACTTTTTGTCGTCTGGTTGGTAACGCGATTAATTGCAAAAGTGTACGCTGTTTTCTCCACACTCTGTAAAAAAAAGACAAATACCAAAAGGAATAAAAGAATTTGTTTTTGCGCTGCTGGCAGTTTGTTACGTTAGCAATATAAGGGATGGACTTGTTGAAAATGGATATGGTTGATACTTATATAAAATAATGAAAATTAAAGCCAAATGAAATAAATATTAAATCACTTACTTCTCAATCATTCCTTCCGAAATATAATGCTGTTTTTGTTAAGCATTAATAATAAATAGAATAAGTATTTGTATTAATTACTATTGAGTGTTCTTTGGGCATCGTAATTAATAGGAAAAATAAACTAATAGTATTCAAGTTAAGGTTTTATTTTAATAATGAAAGAAACATCCTCAGATTAGTGGATCATTCACAAAAACTGCGCGAGCCTGTATCGGATCGTGTCCGACAACTGAATGATGGCTAGAAAGCGGCGGATCCTCTCGTTTTTAACCGTTCATTCTCTCTATTTCGTTTTTCGAATTTCCAAAGCCAGCTCCCTAAGGTAAACGACTATGCGATGAGATAATTTGAGATCCTTAGCAGGAGATTTAATAGTATCCATTAACCAAAGTACACCAACTGGTGAACAATATTTATCAAAATCAGACATAGATACCGCAATTTGTGCGTTAATAACAGCTACACAAAGTTTGAAGGAGAATGCGTCAACAAAACTCATACTTCTTAAAGTAACAAAGCAATATATAAGTAAAGAATTATGCGGAGTGTTTCCTTTAGGAGACTGTTTGTAAATTTCTAAAACGAAATCGTGGGAGCATGTATTTGAAAATGAGAGGTTCTTCCGCTCTCTAGCCATCTTTTAGTTTTCGTGCTGTACATTTGTTTTATTTTATGCTCACTAATAATCTCACTCAATATGAACTGAAACGACAGAAGAAAAAGGAAACTCTTCTATCTACTAACAATAATTAAATAATATTGGCGACGTGTTCACTCTAGTAATGAAATCGTACGTCTTTATACTTTAATCCACAAAAGTTGTACTGCTGAATTAACGATGATTTGATCATCTTAAATATTTCCATTATCGGTCGTAATGCGAAAAAATGTTTATTTAAAAATAATACTTTATAAAAATGAGTAAAAAAATGTATTTTCTTTTCGAACAAAAATCTACAGGTAACCCTCCTATAACACGGTAGATACGTTCCTAAAAAATGCCGTGTTGTGTGAAACCGTGTTGTATGAGACCCAGAGCAAGTACAAAAAGAGGGGTTGCGTTCTGGAAACTTATTAAAAACAAATATTTTTTTTTAAATTCTACATAAACAACTTAATTTTTATTAAAAATATATAAATGTATGTACAACACAAAACAAAAAATATTATTTTAATTTGATGCAACTATAATTTAATAAATTTCTTCATCGTCACTGTTCAGTATAATCAATCGAGAACGTTTTTTTAGTGGAATGATATCGCCTTCAATTTCAGAACTTTTTTCTTCATTTAAAGTTTTTGTATTTTCTTTCCTCTTTAAAAAATCTGAAATTTACTTTGCTTTCTGGTTCTTACCGGATCAATGTTAATTTTTCCTTAATATTTTAAAGACGAAAAAGTTGTTCTTTGACACACCGTGGCTCGATGCAGACTGTCGATCAGCAGCGTGAAATACTTTTGTTTTCAAGCCACGGAGATGAAATCAAAATAGTTTATACCACACTGTATCTTTAAGACGGCAAGCCTCGTCGCGGCTATAGAAGTACAGTGTTGTATAAAGGTTTTTGCAATTTTCTTACCATGTTACAGCGAAACCGTGTTATAGGATACCATGTTGTAGAAGGGTTTCCGCAATTCATAAATCGTGTTATAGCGAAACCGTGTTATAGGATGCCGTGTTGTAGGAGGGCTACCTGTATTTGAATGCGTATATTAGTTGTCCTTGAAATCAACATTCCGCAATCTAAAAACTTTTCGTCTTCCTCGTACGGTCAGTTACACAATTATAAAATGATCTACACTTGAAATTCAACAAATTACTATAGTTGTATCACTTTATTTGGTATAACAACTTAGGCTTGAAAAGTAAAAATTAAATGTATTAATTATACGCGGTTAATAAATCTTTATTTAAATTACTCAGTAATTGTCAGTAAAAATTACTCAGTAAAAATCATTTTACACTGATACATCTGATATTAATTTATTTTTATATTTTTCATAATTCAAAGAAGAATGTATTAAATGTCCGGTACAACCACGACCTCCTTTCAATGCATATAATATACATTTTTCGTCATTGTATTTATATAAATAATATACACAAGATATAGTACACTCTATTTTTTGCAATAATGGAAACTAGTTCTTTTTATTTTTTTGAAACAAATAAATGTTTTTGGTGTAACGCTTAAGAGTGACAGTGCGCGCGAAATTTGTAGCCACATCCTGATTGGTCCGCTGTCCTTCCCACTAAGCGGCAGTGGAGCCAACGCAAACGCTTCCCATTCCTGTCAGAGGGAGCTACTGCCTCATTTTCTCTCTTCGCTTGGTACCGCCACAGACGAGGTATAGGATAGACCGGACATTTAATGGGTCTTCGCGGCCCGGAAACTGAAATACCGACACTGAAAAATCATAGTCATAATACAGCGCACTCTGCTTAAAATTGACGGTGAAAACCAGAAATTCTTAAAAACAGATAGAAAATGCGACGTTGTGACATCTGACAAATTCCTATTTACATTGTTGTCATGTTACCCAAATAAATCTGGAGATGCTTTGCTGCGGCAAACTCGGGCCGTCGCCGATACGAAGGAAGGCAAAGCTATCGCCACACTGAACTACGAAACAGTGACTCTGTCTCGCTTTTATGCCCGTTCTCCGGCCTATTCCAACGCGTTCAGTGTGACTGTAGCCTAAAACCGATTGGCGCGTAGAGTACGAATAAACTGTGACAAACTATCTGAGCCTTAATACTGAATGTTGTCTTGTATAAAAATATTCTTACATCCCGTTATATCAAAATGCTATTTATGCCATTTATAATATATTTCATATTAAATTGTATGCCTTCTTTCATCTTAGTTCCACTGTTACTTTTTAGTCAATGTATCTCATACTTGCAAAAAAGTAAACAGTGTTAACAGGGCGGGCCACGTGAAGGCGTGGAAGAAGGTCTTTGCCACCCCAGAAGATATTCAATGTTCATTTATTTAAACGCATGAAAAATAATTTGGTAAAATAACTTATTATTCAATCGTATCGTTAAACGGTAAATATATTAAATATTTGATAAAGTATGCGTAACACTGAATATGTTCAAAAAATAGCAAAAAAAGGAAGAGAAGTAAGCAACAATATACAAAGCATACAAAGCATACAAATCATGCAAAATGTACAAATACACAAAGCCTAAGGTACGTGCAATGAAAGCGAAGAAAATTAGAAAGAGAATTATATGCAATACTTATTTGCAAGATATGTACATAAAGCAGATTTAAGAATTAACTGCTGGAAAAAAATGACAACTTATTGTTTGATAAATCTGATTAAAAATGTTGCACCCGACGCAATTTAGATACTGCAGACCGATTATTTGTAATAATAATGAATGTAAGATAAGCATACGTTAGCGTAAAACTTGGCACAAGTTAATGGGTACTTCGAAATGCTCTCGCTGTCGTTGTCGAAATAATACTGACGTTTCAGAGCTTTTGCAATGGCCTCGCAAAATTATCATAAGGGTTGTGTTCGCTTTCCTCATTGAGAACAGATGAACTGCAGTGGGAGTAAGTTAAGAGAGTGGTTCGGAAAATCATTGAAGTTAAGGGTTCAAGGTAAAACAAGATTTACAGCATTTGTATCTTGTGGAGCGTTCCCACCGGAAATATGGAGTTGACAGTGACCAGTTACAAATTCTGCATGTCCTTTTTCGAAAACGTTCCTCGTAAGGATAGGAATTGACAATAGCGAATGTAACCTTGATCCCAGCCCAATGCCTTCGCTTACTCCTGCAGAGTTGCAGATGTCAAAAAAGCATTCCCCTTTTTTATCTACTCCAAATTTTGATTCATATCGTCATGAGAAACGTTCTTCTTACCCGAATTTATAACTGGTTACCGTTAACTCCGAAGTTGTACTGAGATCGTGCCACGGAATGCGAGCGTTGTAAATTTTGTTGAAAAAATTACTTAATTCAGGCTTACATAGTTAAGGTCAACACCTTAACTACACCTTATTAGTTCGTCTGTCCCTTTAAACGTCGTGTTGTGTGAGTTTGAGATACGGGTGCACTCATATCCCAGGCTCACACAATAGGACGTTTAAAGGGACAGACAAACCCACCACCGTGCCAGGCCCCACCGTAAAAGTAAATTTCCAAGCGACAGCACAGTGGTGGGTTCATGACTATACATGCAATACTTACCATTTAAACCGTATACCATTTTTTAACCAGTTTTCTTCGTCTGCAACACATGCTGTCTCTCATGTTTTCCTCTTTCTAGAGCGCAGGCCATATTGATGTAGAAATGTTTTGATGTTAATTACTAATGTAGCAAAAACGCTTAGAAATGTCTATTGATCAAAAGGCGTAGGTTCGCTCCCACAAGCCGTTAATAAAGCCGTAAACGCTGTACATGCAATAACAATGACTAAAGAGTATTTTGAGGATTCTTTATTAACTATTATACAATTTTATATATGATAAGTTACAATCGCATAGTAAGGCATGCAGGTCAATTACGTATTTCTAAGTTTCAATCAAATGTAATCATTCTCAATCTGCTTAGAACAACAAATTGTAACAATCTCTTGTCTATCACCTCCATTCTTTCTTTCGCAGAAAGATTACATTGTATTCAAACATAGTTTTAATTCCGGCCAGCAGAAGCGATTGCAGCAATTTTATGGATCCATCGATAACGTCGGCTGTGACACTGAAATGGTACGGGGGCTCCTGAAGCCCCCCGATCTCGGGCCGCGAAAATGCCTTGCGTGTCCGGTCTATCCTATACCTCGTCTGTGGTGCCGCCAAGACGTATCCGCTGTGAATATCGTTCGATATAATTTCCTCATTTACCGATGACAGAATAATAGCAGTTTCGTCTGTCTACTACGTAAGTACTACCTCTTTTATTTCATATTCATCAATTTTTACAATATTAAGTGCGGATTTAGTAACCATGGTGGAATAAATGCGTAGTTAAGAACATCCACGAATTCTCGCGATATTTGCGCATTACTTTTCTCGCTCACAACGTGATTACTCGAGTAAAGCGAATTTCATTTCTGCACACTTTTCATAAGTTTCGAAATACAGTTCGATATACAATCTTTCTTTGTATTCTCAATTTTCAAGAACACACAAAAACTAATCGTATTTGTTTCGACTCGTAGTTCGGCGATCGTCGATCGAGTTATCGAAACTTTGGTTGATTTATTTTAAAATTGTTTTGCTCGAAGGACCACCCTCTTACGAGGGAAAAATTGTATTATGTTGTAACAAATAACACTTTATTACACATGGGATGCACTATCCCGGAGAATGCACTACCTCCTGTTATGACAAGTGTTACGACTTCGCGAGAATGTAATATCTCGCGGGTTATGAAAATTCAGTATCTACCTGTGAGAGTTCAATATCTCCTTGAGAGAGTGTAGTATCTGGAGTTGAGAATTTAGTATCTGATTTGTCGCTCATTGCGACGCTTATTTATAAATTTGGTTTGGGGGCGTTTCCGTCTTCCCCCAACTCCCTTCTCCAAGGCCCGGAGCACTGGGACTTGTGAGTGGGAGACGTCAACGCCCCTATCCAAGGGTGGAAGGGACATTGGCAACGTCGCAGATTTCCGAGGCCCGGTCTTTCTGTTAACCCCTAAGGTTTTCCAGGAAGACCGGACAATTTCCCCGGAAGCACATCTGCGACGCACGTGCAAATGGCACGGGCAAGCAACGAGTGCCTAGGCCCTTTGCCAATGTCCCTGGTTTACCATGCGGCCATATTTTTAAGAAATGAAAAGATATGAAAAAATCTCAAACTCGTGGCCGAGGAGAATTTAACGGTCCGCATAATAAACCTTGCAAATGTCCAAGGCCTGTGCCTGAACAGTATTTTATAAACTGTTGTTCACTTTTCTGGGTACATGCTTACGTCTTTTTTACGTTCTCACTTCTCGACATTAAATTGCATATTTTTACAAAATCGGAAAAGGAGAAACTTTAATATTTTGCGCAAGTTGCTTCTTACAATGCGAAATACTTTGTTTTAGATATGAATAATAGATACTTAGACCTTGAAGATTCCTTGAGACAACCTGAGGACCACTTTGATTACTGTGGCGAAGACAATAATGGCAGAAACAGCTACAGCAGAGGTGAAGATAGTCTGGACTCGACACTGGTGAGTCAGAAATTTTAACTGTCCCTCCGGTCTCCAAGCCATGCCGTAGAAAGAAAGGTTGAAAATTGGTTGTATTTTTCTTTAAAACAAGAATACTGAACACGAGTAATTGGAAAATTACTTCCGAGTAGAAATTGTGAATTATTTTCTTTATTCCCTCTCATATTTATCGTAGATAAGTGAATGCAATTATTAAAATTACAGTGTGTTATGTATGTATTTACCTATAGTATAGATATAGCATAGATATGATCAATACTTTTTTACTTACAATTCGATACTCTACCATATTTCGGCATACAAAATATAGTATTCTATTTAAAAAAACAAAGTTGACCTTCAAATCTCCGAAACGCCTCTACCCACATAAAAAATAAATGCAGTACATAGTGTATCTTTGTACTTTTAAACCATGTAACTTTTGTATATAACGTTCTTTCGTGCAACGCATATTTTGGAAGATATAACAGTGCACACGTTGCGTGCTCCACCCTGTATATTGCTACATGTAATGATAATATGATGTGACATTCCGACATGCGGATAATACAATATAATCAGCAATTGTCAAGATGCTAACAGAGAAATATTTCCCGGGAGTTTTGTACCAATAATGCGTAGAAGAAGTCGTTTCAATAGCTTAGCATGAGTAACTTAATGAGACAAATCAAAGTTCTAACTAAAACATAAAAAAACAATTACCTAATTATTTATACCTATTACATTTAGCTGTCTCTTGGATGTGTTATCACATCCGTGTCGGTAACACATAAGTAGCTACGGCACTGATTCGCCGTTGCAGATGAGCAGTGGGTACATGGTTGCAAAACGCGGATTACACGTTTTCGAAAAATATTTTTTCGATCTGACGGAATTGAAAACAATTCTCGAACTTTTTCGGGCAGTCTTCTCTTAAGAAATATCTGCAAAATTCAATCCTACTTAACAAACCTGAACTAAATAAATAACTTTTTATAAGAACGCTAAAATTTAACGTAGCAAATTCGTACATTGACACTATTCAAATATTTGACGGCCATTTACAACTAAGTGCAATAAAAGCGGGCTATTTAAATGCACCAAAATGTGTAAGCACACTTCATTAACACGTCTAAACGTGTAAATGCAATTATGTGCATTAAAATAATATACTTGAAAAAAGTAACGTGAAGTTTTAACACATCTAATGCGTTATTTTACATGTTTTATCCGAGTAAATAAATAATGCATTTTTTGTGTGTATTAAATTTAAACACACTTCACTTTTATGCACAAAAGTGTATTAAAATTACACATTTCGTTAGAATTATACGTTTTTACGTGTTAGCCGGTTGTTTTTGATGTATTTAAATGTGTTATATTTACTGATCAGATATTTATCAGTTATTATTACCACTTAAAAGATTAGAAAAACAATAACTGTAATTTTTGCATTATTGGTTCGCATCATTTGACACGTTAACCAATCATTCTCATCTACAATATTTCGAAATATTCTTGAATGTGGTAGGTTGTATATTAACCCTTTGACTGCTATGGGCGCATATATGCGTTCTGCGAAAGCCATCGATGGAGATTATGGACGCAAATATGCGCCCGGCGCACAGTGGTTCATTTGGCCGAAAACCTGGCCAAAACTCAAGGAGTTTTTCAATTTAGCTGAAAATTGGTGTATTAGTATTATTTGGGTCGCTGATTAAGAATCTGAACTCAAAATTTCGAAAAACAAAATGGCGGCTTCAATATGGCGGATGCGAGTATTGAAAAATTGTCGGACCGGCATGAAAATCAGTAGTCTTATGTTTTTCCGGTCGCTGATTAAGAATCCGAACTCAGAATTTCCAAAAACAAAATGGTGGCTCTAATATGGCGGGTGCGAGTATCGAAAAATTGTCGGATCGGCATGAAAATCGGTAGTCTTATGATTTTCCGGTCGCTGATTAAGAATCCGAACTCAGAATTTCCAAAAACAAAATGGCGGCTCTAATATGGCAGGTGCGAGTATCGAAAAATTGTCGGATCGGCACGAAAATCAATAGTCTTATGATAGCCCGGCCCTATGTCATAAATGCACTTCCCGAAGCATGGCGCGCGCGACAAACAAATAACAATAACTCGAAGAATCGCAAAAAGTCGCAAGAAAACTCAACGAGGTCTTCTTCGGGAAGCTTCAAAGTTTAATTTAAAAAAAAATATATTATGTTATTCCATGGACTTCTGCAGTTTTAATGATATTTACTGCAGCAGCCGCAGTATCTTAATACAAGCATGTCATTGCTGTTTCATCTCCGAATTTCCCTTTGTTTAATAAAAATTTCGGTCGAAGGAGAAAGATGAAACATTGTAAGGAACAAATATTTCCCTCATACCTGCAACTAGCCAGATTTTCATTAGAATCGTCAAAGATCTTTCAGTTTATGACGGTAAGCGGTCGAGGTAGCCGCGGCTATTTATAGTTGCCTCGAAACAATAGGCCACCAGCTTGTTTAAACTCATTCTGATTTTTAACCCCATGAAATAAACATATTATTTCGTTAATTGCCAGGTTGATCTTAGAGAAGGATTAGCAGTATTCATTAGGTAAAGCACGATAGCCCAGCTCTATGTCATAAATGCACTTCTCCGAGCATGGCGCGTGCGACAAACAAATAAGAATATCGCGTACAATTGCAAAAAGTCGCAAAATTTTACAACGGGGACTTCTTCGGGAAGCTTCAAAGTTTAATTTTAAAAAAAATTCGCGTTGTACTTTTGCGTACTTCACAACTATTTCCTCTGCAAAAGGAAAAAAATGTATGGGTTTTGCAATATGTGCCATCGCAGTTGTAAAATATTAAATAAAAAAATGAAACCAAGGTACTTATAATTTAAAAGTATGACGAATAGCTACAAATACTTACAAAGTTGACTGTACTATTATTTCACATTGAAAACGTATTCTGAATTTCGACGTGAATACGTTACATTATTCAAGTGCCAACTTTGACATTGCATATCTCTAAGAGCGTTGTTCAATAAAAACTTTTATTAATGGAAACCGATGCTCTGATATGTTACAAATAAAACGCAATTGCTAAATTTTGAAAATCGCGAAGAAAATTTTTGGCTTTTTGGCCAGGTTTTCGGCCAAATGAACCACTTTGCGGCGGAGGCAATTGTTTCTGTGGTATATCCATACTATGCGGAAAAGTATTCAGTCTCTCCGGAGCGCATCGGCAGAAAATCGTCCGCACGCAAAGGGTTAATACCGGAGTTCCTGCACTCCTTTAAAATATTGAACAATCATAATAATATTTAATATAATTTTATTCAGTTCTGTGAATATGTAATTGATTTACCTATAAATATGTAAGAAGTCAGATGAAATGAGTGAGTGAGAAACTGAATGAATGACAGAGAGAACGAGGTGATGACGTGAGAAACAAAAGACAGGGCAGAAGAATGCAAAACAGCAGTGAAGAACGAAACGTGAAAGCGAAAAGACGCCATAACTGTTACTGTTTATTTTTATTAGTTTCTAAGTGTATGTTATAGTTAATGTTGGTTTTATGCATCTTTTTTATAAATGTTAGTTAATAGCAAGAAGACTGTGGGCACCATCAAAAAAGCAATCTCCTTACATATACAGGGTGTCCCAGAACTCAACGCCAAGCCGAAACGGGGTGACAGGATTGATTGTAACCATCATGAGAAAAATCAGAAACAAAATCTATCCCATGCTGTTTGAAAATTATGGGCATTTAAGAAAAACCTAGAAATTTGGCAAAACTGTAACCATTTTTCGGTTATTGTGGTTAATTTTTATTATTTTTGTTCATTTAAACTTTGGAACCTTAACCCTAAATAACATTTCTAGAACCTAAGTCAAAAATAATGACACAATTGCCCCAAGTTTTCTAGAATCAAGACTATTTGTTAAACTATGAATTTAAAATTTTTATAATTTGTCGACTTTGAAAGGCCCTCCTTTAAAAAAAATGTACTAAAGTGCCTTGGCAAGTGCCATTAAAAGTTCGCGCATTTAATCAGGATTGTAAAATGGTACAATACTTGTTAGTTTCATACTAAAAAAAAACGAGTAAAAAAATAAAAACCTCAAGTAACCCGATTTTTGTTAACCCATTTTACTCAGTTCAAATGTTTTTTATTCGCACAAGCTCTTGGTAGGTTCTTAATTTTACGGCAAAATGATGAGAGAGATAGATAGTGGACATGTTTTGTGGATGGTTTGTGGACCTTTTTGGTTTCACAAATTAATTTAACAAATTATTAATTTAAGCGTAGTTCTCAGAGTTTGGCATTAGCATCTGTTGCACCTTTGCTGCTTTAAGAAGATGAAACTTATTAAATTTTTTTTACCTATTTTAACCATCACTACTCTCCCCCCCCCCCCCCCCCCCCCCCCCCGCTACGTCCATGGAGAGAGAGAGAGAGAGATATACAGAGAGAATTTTTCAATTTTATTATTTCTAATAAGTAGATCTTTTTTAAGAAGATGTAGGGCGTGTATTGAGGCTGATGGTAAACAATTTGAAGCGGTTTTGCCTTTTCCTCCCCTCTACTCAAGTAGTATGTATAGATAGGTCCCTGATGTGTGCGCCATAGTATATAGTTTGTTCCTAAAGCTCTAAAGTCCTTATCCAATATGTATAGATATAGTTTACTTATAATCGTAGTGTAAGTGTAATAAATAATAGTTGCCTAAAGATACCATGTGTTAAGTGTCTCTACCCATATTAAATATAACCATTATAACGGTTATGGGCCCAGGTTCACGTGAGTTAAAAGTAACGTAACCTCAAAATCTCCACGTGCTTCACCACGTGCTTCGTTTACTTTTGTTCAGAATACATTTTATAGACAGAGCACGAATATAAAGAATCAAAATGACTGACGGTAATTTAAGGACAGATTTTCAAATTACAAAACTGTCAGATAATAATTATAGAACGTGGCGAACAGAGATGAAGTGGTATCTTAGAGGTAAAGGGCTTCTGGACCACGTGCTCGGTAAAATCGAAATAGCTGAAACAGCACCAGCCGAACAAAAACGAATTAATAAAGCAAATGACGATAGAGCCATTGCAATGATTGGGTTAAATATCGAACCAAACCAGCAGGTTCATATCGAGGATTGTTCCAATGCTTTGGAAGCTTGGTTAGCGTTGGAACAAGTTCACCAACCGAAATCCAGAGTCCGAATCCTACAACTAAGAAAGCAGCTTTATCAGTCAAAAATACATGAAGACGAATCCATGTCAACATATATATCACGAATTAAAATTTTAGCCATTAGTTTAATAGAAGCTGGATCAGAATTGAAAGACGAGGACTTAGCCTATATTATATTGGCAGGATTACCAGACTCGTATAAGAATTTAAATATGTCCTTGGCAGGTTTACCTGATGACAGATTTACGTCAGCTGAAATATCCAAAGTGTTGTTAACAGAATTTGATAGACGTAAGACAAGAAATGCAAATGAACGTATGGATAATAGGGAGGCCCTATACTCAAAGGGACCTAGGCACGTACAACGTCGAAACCTACCAATGTCCAATAAACCTAAGATTCCATTCTGTTCTTATTGCAAGAAACAGGGCCATGATATAAAGAGTTGTTGGAATAAAAATAGGGGCAAAAATCAGAGTTACCAAACAAGCCTCGACACTACTAAGAAACATGGTGGTAATGAAGGGTTTCTTGTTTCTCTTTACAACATTGACATGGACGATACCTGGCTGTTGGACAGCGTATGCACACACCACGTCTGCAAGCATTGGAATTGGTTCGATACCTTCAAAGAAATCAATCCTGAAACAATCAACACTGCTGCAGAAGATGGCAATGGAAAGACATCTCTCAAGGCTAGAGGGATAGGAAATATTAAGGTTAAAACTATCATTGAAGGACGAGCACAAATTGTAACGCTACATAACGTTTTTTACGTTCCCCATATTAGAAAAAATTTATTATCTGTCTCACAAATAGAAAAAAAGAGCCAAAGAGATAACTATCAGAAACGGAAAGGTTGAAATACGTGACATAATCAGTGGACAGATTATGTGCATCGCAGATAGACGAAACGACTTGTATATTGCAAAACTTAAGACGGTTATAAACGAAAGGGAACAAGCAGAATCGAACGCATTGTCCATTAAGAGCGATGATGTATGGCATCGTAGATTTTGCCATATTAATGTCAAAACGATTCAGAAAACCGCAGAATCGGGACAAGTACAAGGATTTGAAAATTCGAGAGTGAGCGAAATCACCTGCGAAGATTGTTGCATAGGAAAGTCCACGAAAGCTCCTTGCCGAAAGCTCAAAGAGCGTCAGTCACGTAAGGTTTGCGAGCTCATTCATTCAGACGTGTGTGGACCAATGCCTGTAGGATCATTGAGCGATAAAAGATACTTCATTACGTACGTCGATGATTATTCAAGGCATACAACAGTCGCATTTATTAAAACAAAGGATGAAGTAAAAAACGAAATTAAAAAGTACATAGCTAACGCTGAGTTGCGAACCGGTAATAAGGTCAAAAGATTTCGTTCGGATAATGGCACTGAGTATAACAACAAAGAATTAAAAGCTTACTTTGAAGAAAAGGGTTTAAAACACGAAAGGTCAAATGTAGAGACACCTTAAATGAACGGCATAGCAGAACGTACAAATAGAACCCTGCTTGATTTAGCAAGATCCATGCTAAAGTCAGCTCGTTTGCCGCAAAAATTTTGGGCAGAAGCTGTCTCTGCGGCCAGTTACGCTAGAAATAGAGTATGCCATTCCTCAATAAAAGATGAAGTACCACTGGCAATTTGGGCAAATAAAGTTGCAAGCATCCGCCATTTAAAGGCATATGGATCACTTGCATATGCACACCTGCCCAAGCAAGGACAAAAGAAGTTGGATTGTAGAGCAATTCCTTGTGTGCTGGTTGGCTACGGAAGCCAAACTAGAGGCTACCGATTATGGTGTCCAGAAAAAGAGGACGTGATCGTCACTAAACATGTCCAATTTCATGAAAATGAAATAGGATACGAATATATAAAGAATGGCTATAACAAATATAATAACCTTGAAACGCGTTATGGTATTTGGTCAGATGAAGGAGGAGAATTTCAATCAGATGCTCAATCTGCAGAAGAGGAAGAACAATCTGACCATACGAAAGATGAACCTACAACCGCTAACGAGATAGTGGGGGCAGAAGGTATCCAAATTAAAAGAAAGGCTGGACGACCTAAAAGGCAAATCAGGAACCCATATGGTAGAAAGGGGAAACCAAAGATTCAAGATGCACTAACTCCAGAAGATGTTATAGAAGAAACTCAGAGTGCATCCAGTATTGAACTCAATCTACTGGAGATTCTAGAACCAAGCACGTTGGACGAGGCCATGTCTTCACCGCAGGCACGAGAGTGGAAAGAGGCCGTAGACGAAGAAATGACTAGTCTATTACAGCGCGAGACATGGGAAACTGTGAGTCATGTACCCCCGGGACGAAGGTGTATAGGTAGTAAATGGGTATTTAAATTAAAAAGGGACTCCAGAGGTAAGATTTTAAGGTACAAAGCGCGTTTAGTAGCGCAAGGTTTTTCACAATAAAAGGGTATTGATTACAACGAAACATATTCACCAGCCGCGAGCTTCGCATTGATTAGACTACTAATAGCAATTTCAGTAATTTTTAGATGGCTTACGAGACATCTCGATATAAAATGCGCATATTTATATGGACAGCTTGAAGAAGAGATATATATGAGATTAACCCTCAGATGTAAGGATGGAAAGGAGACCATAGTGAGACTGAAAAGTCTAAAGATAAATGCCTAAAGATACCATGTGTTAAGTGTCTCTACCCATATTAAATATAACCATTACACAATTTGAACATTTATTGTAATAAAAAATGTTATTTCCATATCTAACTTTTATTCCAATAAACCTAAACTAAACTAGGTCAAGATTTTTCATTATTTTATTAATTTTACTTACTTTTGTTGACTTTGGTAAAAGTGGCGTCACTATCTGTCTCGCTCGCTCATGGCAAACATGTCCACTATCCATCTCTCTCATCATTTTGCCGTAAAATTAAGGACCTACCAAGGGCTTGTGCGAATAAAAAACATTTGAACTGAGTAAAATGGGTTAGCAAAAATCGGGTTACTTGAGGTTTTTATTTTTTTACTCGTTTTTTTTTAGTATGAAACTAACAAGTATTGTACCATTTTACAATCCTGATTAAATGCGCGAACTTTTAATGGCACTTGCCAAGGCACTTTAATACATTTTTTTTAAAGGAGGGCCTTTCAAAGTCGACAAATTATAAAAATTTTAAATTCATAGTTTAACAAATAGTCTTAATTCTAGAAAACTTGGGGCAATTGCGTCATTATTTTTGACTTAGGTTCTAGAAATGTTATTTAGAGTTAAGGTTCCAACGTTTAAATGAACAAAAATAATAAAAATTAACCACAATAACCGAAAAATGGGTACAGTTTTACCAAATTTCTAGGTTTTTCTTAAATGCCCATAATTTTCAAACTGCATGGGATAGATTTTTTTTCTGATTTTTCTCATGATGGTTACAATCAATCCTATCACCCCGTTTCGGCTTGACGTTGAGTTCTGGGACACCCTGTATATACATATATATGTAGGATTGGAATATTTGAACCACGGAGCTTATTGTTAGATAAGAGGAGAGCGATCGACATAGGCGTTTTAGGCAAATTTGTATCAATGGAAAATACGGCAGTTAATAATACCTATTCTCACCACCAGGGTAGCGTTAATATCGCACCGATCCCCTTGACGTCATAAAATAGATAAACAAAGTTATACGTTTATTGTTTATTTGTGTTGCTTTGAATTTGTTTTTAATGCGTCAAATTTAATAAATCTAAACAATGGTGAAAGTGTGTTAAATATAATGGTTATCTATTTTGTTTGGTTAAATATAAACTAGTTTCTCTGATAACTTTGACCGCTAAATTTGAATAAGGGATCTCTGCGATCGCAGTGCACTCTATAACGAAACTTTATTTTCCTTACATTTTGTAGACATTTTTATATATTACGATCGTTCTCCTCCTATCTAATTGTAAGCTCCGTGATTTGAACAAGCGGCGGTAACATTTGTAAATAGAATCGTGATTGAGCAGTGGTGTGAAGAAGTCGATTTTGTGTCCGAGTTGATCTGATTTGTATTGTATTTATTGTTTTCATCGTTTAATCGTTTTGTTCTAATAAAATATTCCTCTCACATATATATTTATATTTTAAAATAACACATTTATGTGTTTTAAAAATAAGGCACCTACATGCTTCAAAATAACACACATGTACTGTGTTAAATAATAACACACCAGGAAACGTCTAAAAAGTGACTACAAGGAAATAATACGTTTATGTGTTTTAAAATGACAGACTCGGATTTGCAGTGTGGCGTTTATAGTTTTCGCGTAAAATTCATTTTTTTCTGAAAGTGGTGTGTTTTTACAATATCTTATATTGTTAAAGAAGTGAGCGTGATGGAACAATTCTGCCAGTGGATTTGTATTTAGGACGAGCAACTCTACGAGTATTATTTACCTACTGGATATTACAAAAACAAAATCGGGTTGAACTGTGTTATTGTTTCGGAATTGTGGTAGCGCCGCATGAAATATACGGATTTGTTCGAGTTAATTATTGTTTTTTAGTATTGCAACATAAAGGTACTCGGTTTCTTCTTTATTAAAATTTTAATTAATTTTAAATTAGAGATAGAGTTGCGAGAGTTCGCTTGAGATGTTGAACGGGAGTTTACTTTAATTAGGTCTGTACAATTAGCGTTGCAAAAGGAAGCTTGAAAAGTGCCCAATTTTTCTGTGCATAATTAATTGTTAAAGAAGTGTTTCATCTAGCCCTCGGACAAGAAAAATGGGCTTTGTTTTAGTACCCAATAGAATATGGTAGCGAATTTCAAGTAAAGCAGAGGCCTGGAAGTTTACTTTTAATAACTTGCATAATGACGTTGCAAAATAGGAATTACACGCGTTTCTCTTTGGTTGGTCGCAAAATTAGTGCAGCGACATACAACATCAGCTGACAAGAAGCACGCAAAGCCTTGAGATCGCCGATTTTATTGAAACTTTACATAGAGTAAATCAGGCTGTTGAATTAGTTACACGCCGCGAGCCTTTTCTGAGTCGCTCCGCCTGCTTCTCCTTCCCAACAATTTCACCCAACCAGGAACGACTTGCCAGACTCGACGTATTACACGAGTATAGTGGCGCTTTAGGGCGCTATTCGCCTCTGTTCGCTCGCGCTGGAAAGACGCCGCGCACGCCGATTACGGGAAAAAAAATCGATGCGCGTATCCCGTCGACTGACGTTATCTGTCAACGAACAGTTTCAGATCGCGTCACATGGCGTTTAGGTTAAAACAAAAGTATTACTGGTAAAAAAGTATGCTCAGATATGTCTTGAATTAAATGCGATTAAGAGATTTTAATGTTTTTGGACTTCCGGCGGTGGTTTGGCAAATTCGGCAGAGAATAGTGACAGGAATACCATTGAAAAACTTATATTGTATCTCAAAATACCAATGGAAACATTGAGGGTATCTAATTTAAACAACATAAACATATATTTCTATTTGTGAATATATGTTTTCATTCAATGTAGATATATATTTCTGTACAAACAATGAAGTTTTCCTTCAAGTAAAGATGAGGAAATAAATAAATAAAAAAATTAGTATTGCATCGATATTATCTCCACAATATTATGAAACTTTTATATATACATATATCATTTTCTTCTAAAATAAATGGTTCTACTGTGCATACATTTATACACACAACCATACATACAACAATCATAACGATAGTTTATTAAAATTATATCCAGTAATCTTGAATTTGTTACCTCTTATTTCTTTAATTCATATGTATACTAAAGAAACAGTTGTGTTACGATCTAGCACGCGCACGTATAAATTTATTTCCAACGCAAATAATTTAAAAATACGGCGACAGCAAAACGTTAGCTCTCGCGTCAAAGAATACATTGTTGCCGACACGGTCAACTTAGCAATAGATTTTAACCGTTTGAGTGTCAAGCAGCGAAAACGCGCTTCTTTCGTTTTGTATCGAGGAATGCAACAAAGTTAAATTTCAATGTTTTTCTGCTAACAATCTGTTAATCGCATTTAATTCAAGACATATCTGAGCATACTTTTTTACTAGTAATACTTTTGTTTTAACCTAAACGCCATGTGACGCGATCTGAAACTGTTCGTTGACAGATAACGTCAGTCGACGGGATACGCGCATCGATTTTTTTTCCCGTAATCGGCGTGCGCGGCGTCTTTCCAGCGCGAGCGAACAGAGGCGAATGGAGGCGAATAGCGCCCTAAAGCGCCACTATACTCGTGTAATACGCCGAGTCTGGCAAGTCGTTCCTGGTTGGGTGAAATTGTTGGGAAGGAGAAGCAGGCGGAGCGACTCAGAAAAGGCTCGTGGCGTGTAACTAATTCAACAGCCTGGAGTAAATTGTCGTGATTATGAATATACCAGATTATAGGGGTACATGCTAAATAGTTTTTAAGATATTTGTTACGGGCTTGATTAATTTCTTGAATTATCCCGTCTGAATTTTGCACGTATGTGCTTGTCTAGATACTTCTCGAAGGACCACCCCGTTTTATTATAAAAAATGGGGAAAAAATGAATAAACACTTTGACTTGGTGTATGTGGACTCTATTGAATAGTTCAATGATTCTGTTCGCTGGATGTGTTCTGTTTGAATTCTGAATATGTTCTGTTTGTACAAAATGAAAAGTGTTTCGTGGTAAACTCAGGGTCGACAAGCTGTAATGGGCTCAGCGGTTCCGAGTTACGCCCCGCTCAGCTAGCAGGTGGCGATAGTGACGCTACTCACATATACACACCGAATTGAAGAATTTCAAATACACTAGCAAGAGAGAATCGGTGTGATTCTGTTACCGCGAGTAAATCGCTCAAGACGAAAACGTGTAGCCAAAAGAATTCTAGACATAATTATTATTTATTTCATAGTTCTTATACTTATTATAATTATTAAAATACTGTTATAATTTAAGTTGTTTCCCTTTTTAAGTATGAAACAAAGGAAGAAACGTTCGGTTATTTTCTGTAAAGAAAACAGAGGTTAGAAAGTGTATGTGTTCCTATGTACACCTATGTATATTATAATTCTTTTTTATTGTGAATGTTAATAAAAAATAGTTAATTGAAACATAACGTTGTTATTTTAATTTAAAAATAAAATTGTAAAGAAAACATGGCCAACTTTAGAATTTAATCACTGTATATACATTGATATAGATAGGTATGCTATACATAAATTTATGCCTTTAGTTCTCCGCTCAGCTAAAAGCGGCGCTGTTTGCGGACCTTTTTCATACACGGCAGCTTGCCTACCCTGGGTAAACTGTGATGCGCCCCTCTCTTGAAGTCGTGTATGAAATCTCTGACTTCGATGGGGGTGGAGTCTTTGAAGAATAAGTAACTATTGGTTGATGAATAACTTTCTCCACCCCCTCGGGGACTTCAAGAGAGGGAAGGCGACGACATGCTCTCAACACCTGATGGAGGATTTCGAACCTACCAGCCGTCTCCGAGCAAGTCCAAAGTCCCGTTAGGGTCATCGGCAGGTACGCACAAAAATTCCTTATACTAATTATTTACAAATGACAAACAGATGTGCGCACCCTGACCGAGCCCCAATCGTACCTATAGGTTTATTGCCGAAGACAGCCATCGACAAAATGTTTGCCGCTCCACCAGGTCCTAAGGTTTATGACTCCTTAACAATATTCATAATTAAAGTTTCATTTCTATACTTTACACGTTCCGTGCCACGTGTATCATAAATGGTACACGCAGACGTATTTATTTAATGGGCTGAAAACGTATGTTTTATGAAAAATTTAATTTTGTAAAATATATTTCTACTAAAAGAATAAGACATTATACGAAATGTAGTATAGAACAAACCACACTTTTGTTTAACTGTTATATATACTGTTGAATTGTGCGCCACAGCAACATTTAGCACATAACGTGTTGGTAGCCTTTTTTCATTTTTCTTTAGATGGCACCCCAGTGGCCTCTCTACCACAAGATGTCCGAGTGTCCCGTGAAGACAGCACGTGTGCAATATTGAAGCTTGATATATTCATTTAAAATCATTAGCAATTAAGATATTTTTCTGTATTACCATTTAAATAAAAAGCTCAAACAGGTTATGGGCCCAGTGGCATAACTGAGTGGCTGGTGAAAAATTGATTGAATTTAGCTGCAAACCTACTTGTGGTTCTTCGTTCTCATACATACGCCGGAGAGAAGATGGATAAGTTAACGGTCAGCAAATTCAACGGACATGATTTCGCTGTGTGGAAATTCCAGATGATGGGCTTTCTGGAATACCACGGGTTGCTCGAGATAGTGGACGGTACTAGAGAAAGACCGAAATCCGGAAATACAGAAGAATGGGACAAGTTAGATAAAAAAGCACGTTTTTACATCGGACTATCGCTGGAGCCTGCTCAGGTACGACAAGTAATGAATCTGAAAACCTCTACAGAAATGTGGTGTAGACTTGAATCTCTGTATGAACTGAAGAATGCTGCTTCTAAACACCTGTTGTTGCAAAGATTCTTTGAATATAAAATGGATAATAACACTAGTGTTGCACAGCATGTCGCCAAAGTTGAAGGAATGGCAAAGCAACTGGAAGACCTTGGTCACAAGCAGGATGAAGTAACGTTGGTAACAAAAGTATTGCATAGCTTACCATCATCATTCAGAAACTTGATTTCAGCATGGGATTCAGTGCCTGAAGAGAAGCAAACAATGGAAAATTTGCTGCCACGACTCATGAAAGAGGAGTTATTAAACAAAGGGCTGACTGGATTAAGTCTAGCTGATGCTGATACAGGTAGTGCCTTATATACTAAAAGTAATTGTCACCAAAATAGTTATAAGAATTCTAACCAGAATAATTTCAAGAAATATCAAAATAAAGATCAAAGTAGTCGAAATAAGTTTAAGAGCAGATGTCTTAACTGTGGTAAAATTGGTCACAAGCGTTCTGAATGCTATTCTACTAAGAAGGTACATAATGACAATCAAACGAATTTGGCAGTATCAACAAAGGAATCGCAAGCATTTACAGCATCTGAGTGCCTGGTCTCTACAAACTGGAAAAATGTTTGGCTGGCAGATAGTGGTGCAAGCTATCACATGACAGCAAATAAAGAATGGTTTTCAATATTAGAATCACTTCCAAAAGGGAAAATAATGATTAGATTTGGAAATGGTGATCTCGTTAGTGCTCAAGGCATTGGTCAAATCAACACAAAGTCAATCATACATGGTCAAGTGGAGACACACACTTTACATGACGTATTGTTCATTCCTGAAATTACACGGAACCTCTTTAGTATAGGAGCTGCAGCAAGCCACGGTGTGAAGGCTGAATTTACGGAGGACACGCTATTACTGAAAAACAATGGCAAAGTGAAAGCAATTGGAAAACGAATTGCTGATCGAATGTATCAATTGGATATCCAAGTAGTTAACAATGCAACTGAAGTAAATGTTGCAATGGGTGAAGAAAAACCATTGGAATTATGGCATGCTCGTCTTGGACATACAAATATGAAGACTGTTCGAGAGATGGCTAAAGGTAACTCTGTGATAGGTATACGATGCAGTAATATGTCTGATCTTACTCAAGCGGATCACTGTGAGGCCTGCATATTGGGAAAACAGTGTCGCAAATCATTTCCACCGTCAACAACTCGTGCGAAAAGACCTGGTGAGCTCATTCACTTTGACATATGTGGACCAATGAGTATTCATAGTATAGGTGGATCAAGCGTGATGGCTGTCTTTGTTGACGACTATAGCGGAATGGTATTTGCGAAACCAATGAAATCAAAGGCTCATATCATAGACGCAATTCAATATATGATCATGAAAACATCAGCAGCAGGACACAGAATAAGAAGATTGAGGTCTGATAATGCCAAAGAGTTTAAATCCGCAGATGTTAATCTGCTTATGCGTAAGTACAACATTGTGCAGGAATATTCAACTGAATATTGTCCCCAACAAAATGGACGCGTGGAACGCCAAAACAGAACCGTTGTTGAAATGGCGCGTACCATGCTAGCAGCAGCAAACCTACCGCTGAATCTATGGGGTGAGGCATCAAACACGGCAGCTTTTATTCGAAGTTTCATACCTCTAGATCGACTGGACGGACGTACTCCGTATGAAATATGGTTTGACAGGAAGCCTGACATCAGCTTCTTACGTGTGTTTGGTAGTAAGGCATACGCTTTAATAGAAGGTCAACAGCGCAACAAGTTTGCACATAAATCGGAACAATTAATTCTAGTTGGATTTGAACCACAGCAAAAGGCCTATCGTCTATGAGAACCCGGAACTCGAAGAGTTGTTGTTCGCAGACATGTTGAGATAATTGAGCCTGTCTGTAGACAATCGGTAATGGTTCTTGGAGAACAACCTGAATTAAATTTACCAAAAGCAACGCTCGAAGATAAGGTAGAGTTTACAAGCGAAGATCACGAGGAGGAATCGAATGAAAACGATGACAAGCGCGAGTCAACTCAGGACAATATACAACGTCGTAAGTATGGAAAACGCATTTGGATTCAAGATCCAGCCGGCATTGCAACCAGGACACGAAACAAGACTGTAAGCATTGAAATGGAAAATGAGAGTGGACAGTCAGGTCTTGCACTGATGGCTGATAATTATTCTCTTAGCTTCGATGAAGTGTTAAACTCGCCAGACGCAAAACAGTGGGAGGAAGCTATGAATGAAGAAATAAGATCACTCATTAAAAACAAAACCTGGGACTTAGTAGATTTACCGCCAGATCGTCGTGCAATTAAAAATAAATGGATTTATCGACTCAAGACTAAAACAGATGGAAGTATAAGTCGCTATAAAGCCAGACTAGTCGTAAAAGGGTGCTCGCAAAAAGCAAATATTGACTACTCCGAAACGTTCTCACCTGTAGCTAAATTTGAGTCAAGCCGAATCCTCATGTCAATTGCATGTGCAAATGATTACGAAATTTATCAATTTGACATAAAGACTGCGTTCTTATATGGAGACCTTAAGGAAGATATCTTCATGGAACAACCTGAAGGTTTTAACGACGGAAGCAACAAGGTTTGCAAGTTACGCAAAAGTCTGTATGGCCTAAAGCAAGCGCCGAGGCAATGGAACGCAAAGTTCAACGAATTTTTAGAGAAATTCGGCTTGGTTGCATCGCAATATGATGCATGTGTCTACTCCGCACCCACGGAATCATTATATCTAGCGTTGTATGTGGATGACGGATTGGTCGTTGGTAAATCACGAGAAACAATCAACAAATTCTTAAATAAAATGAAGAAAGAGTTCGAGACAACCTACTCAGAAGCACAGTGTTATTTAGGTATCGAAATTGAACGTGATCGAAAGATGCGGAAGTTGAGGTTACACCAATCAGCGTATATTCAAACGGTCTTGAAGAAATTTAAGATGGAGGATTGCAATTCAGTGGGAGTACCTTCGGATCCTCATCAAACGTTAGCACGGAATATAGACAAATATGGAAATCCTGGCCCAATTACTGACGCACCATATCGGCAATTGATTGGATCTCTAATGTATCTAGCAATTGCTACACGAGCAGACATCTCATTTGCAGTTAGCGTGCTAAGCCAGTTCCTAGAAAATCCATCAGAACTGCACTGGAAAACTGCAAAGCACGTATTGAGATACATTGCTGGAACATGCAATATGGGAATTGAGTACAACTCATCAAAAATACCTAATGTTTTAACAGCATATCCAGATGCGGATTACGGATCTTGTATTGACACACGAAAGTCAGTCAGTGGTGTGATACTGACACTAAATGGCGGTCCAGTGATATGGTTTTCACGGAAGCAAGGAGTCGTCGCAACTTCAACGACAGATGCGGAATATATAGCCGCATATGATGCTACAAGGGAAATAGTATGGACACGCAGAATTTTAGAAGAGTTAGGACTACGTCAACATGAGCCAACTGTGTTACACTGTGATAATGCAGCAGCCGAACAATTAATAAAAAATCCAGTGTTTCACCGACGTACGAAACACATAGATATTAAGTACCATTACACTCGTGAAATCATGAAGCAAGGACTCTTGACGGTACAACACGTTACCAGTAACGAACAATTGGCGGATATGTTAACAAAGCCGCTTACACGAAAAAAATTGGAAATAAATCGTTTAAAGATTAATTTAATCTGAGCACACTCAAGTTAGACCATATTTGTAACTGGATAATTGCTGTTACTGTTGCGAGTGGGAGTGTTGAATTGTGCGCCACAGCAACATTTAGCACATAACGTGTTGGTAGCCTTTTTTCATTTTTCTTTAGATGGCACCCCAGTGACCTCTCTACCACAAGATGTCCGAGTGTCCCGTGAAGACAGCACGTGTGCAATATTGAAGCTTGATATATTCATTTAAAATCATTAGCAATTAAGATATTTTTCTGTATTACCATTTAAATAAAAAGCTCAAACATATACATTAATTATTTATTACATGTGATGGATGACTTGTTTAAAGCAAGAGATGCATAAAAATGACTTCTTTGGGCAATCGCTTATTTATACCATTTTAAAGTTTTGCATAAAGGGCTACTACATACTGTCATTTTTACTAATCGAAAATTTTCGAACTGACTGACTTTTACCGTCGAACTGATCGCAGTGCCACGTGTACCATAAATGGTACACGGTGTGATAATCACTGTAAACAAGTTAATTACTTACAAATTGACGATATAATGACATATTAAGTGTGATAATACTGATAATATATCCATTTTGAGTCAAAACAACAAATGGTCTGAAGATTCTGTCGCGCAAAAACGGCTTGGCACGAAACGTGTTAAACAGAACTGTAGAACGGACTTAAACAGATATCATGTCGTAGTGGCAATGCTCTAGATTTGTGCAGAAGAAACAAGGGTCTTTATCCTTGTCGTGGATAGACTAACAAGGAGACATTACGACCGTGGACATGGGGATTTTAATGAGCTTCATATTAGGTGAAAGTACATCGAAAAATATTTGTGTCATGTCCGGGCGTTTTTGTGAATGGGCCCTCAATTTTGAGAAATCGCATTTTGAAAAACGCAATTTTTCTGTAATAAGTGATATACTCTTAAAG
This sequence comes from Cerceris rybyensis, assembly GCA_910591515.1. Taxonomy (NCBI): domain Eukaryota; kingdom Metazoa; phylum Arthropoda; class Insecta; order Hymenoptera; family Crabronidae; genus Cerceris; species Cerceris rybyensis. The sequence continues at coordinate 16,769,295 of OU342795.1, forward strand.
AGAACGGGTCTATCGAATAAGTGCGATGGCTCGGCGGATGCGTGCTTGGCTTATGCTTTTGCACTCCGCCGCGCTTCAGGTTCGAATCCTGCCTGATGAATAATTTTTTTTTTTTTCTTTTCTGTAATATTTCAATCCTCCTAAATATCATTTAATTGAAAATTTGTATATCGATAATATATTATAACTTTTAAAAAATGTTTACTACAAAATTACATTTCTTGGAGGCAAGCAAATAAAAGGGCAACTGTTTTATTACCTGGTTCGCTATTCGTCACAACTAGGGATTGCAATATCGGGCCAAAAGTTCAATACCGGTATTCGGTATTTTTTAGATCTTAATACCGGAATACCGGTTTTAATACCGGTAGTAGGAATTGTTTCATTTGCCAGTTTTATTAAAGATAGTAAATATCACAAAAAATCATTTGTAACTCATAAATTATAACAGTATATAAAGAATAACAAAAAAGTAAAGGAACAAGGAACATCTTCTGTATTTAAATCACAAAAAAGTGTAAATATCACTATTCAGTTTGTGGTACTATTACATATTTTTGAAATGTGATCTTAAAAAACATAATGCATCAATTGTACTGTCATAAGCCTGGAATGTAATTATGTGCAAAAAGTACCAGCTGTCGAAAACGCTCCTTCAGCATCCACGCTAGTTGGTGGTACTGTTAGCAATGTGCGATATACTTTTTCCAAGTATTTACCTCTAAATCCCACATTTTCAAATAAATCGATTTCTTGTCGGATGGTTTTGAATATAACTGATTTCTGTATTGTATTTTGGTTTGTTGAAGTTTTTTTAGTTATCGCTATTTCTAATTTTTGTTCAAAAGACAATTCCTTTTCACTATCGACATTAGTGTCATCATCATCTTCGATAACTGTACCGAATTGTTCTGAATGTAGATAGGTTTGTGGGTAAAAAATTTTAAGAAAATTTACTATAAACTTGATCATATCGTACATAAAAACGTATCTATTTTTCTATGTTGGCGACCGCTGAACATATAGTGGAGACAATTTAAAAAATTTCTAGCAAATACCGAAAAAACGGTATTTAAACTGATGAATACCGGTATTACAATATCGTACAAATGGCTAAAAATACCGGTATTCGGTATTCCGGAATACCGGTATTGCAATCCCTAGTCACAACGAATATATTTACCGTTACGGTACTTGTGTTTTATTACTTTACCGTAAACTTTTTGTAACTTTTCAAGTGTTCGGTAAATATTTCAAAAGCATTCTTTCACAATTTTAACGTGATCATTAGTTTCCTTGCAACTACCGAAGTGAAAGGAAGCGTTATCCAGTCAAAGAATTTCTTTTGACTATCATAGTGTTATTTACATTGAACATTATTTAATCTTTCTGTAAAAATGCATTGGCACATAATCAATTATGTGCACCTGTTTTTGAAGACATGTTGAAATATGCTTGGTTTGCTTCAAAATTACTTTCAACTAGAAAAGTTTTTATGAACGTAAACCAAGCATGTTTTCCGTCTGAAATTTCTAGATCCAAATGTTCTTGTTCGAAAGCAGCGTTTATAAAATGTTCCTGGTGCCGGAAATTTATATGTTTTGTGTGTTTTTATGAATCATTTCACCCTAACACTTGGGAAATCAGTAATTTAAATAGATAGATAAATATATTAGTTTTAATCTTTCCTGAAATCAGTTTTTTAACCCGTTGCCGCACACTTTTAATTTGACGAAAGTGCTCAGAAACACACACGAAAATATTTCGAACTTTTAAAGCATGAAAAATCGTACAAAAAGAACAATTGATATGTTATCTGGAATGTTACATCTTTTTTTCGGTGTATTACTGAGTAATTAACAAATAAATACATTAGTACAAAAATGTGCAGGACGGCTATAGCCGTCATTTGCGGCAACGTGTTAAAGCGTTATCTACTTACAAAAAAAAAAAATACTCATCAGACAGGATTCGAAACTGAAGCGCGGCGGAGTGCAAAAGTATGAGCTAAGCACGCATCCGCCGAGCCATCGCACTTATTCGATAGTCCCGTTCTCTTTAAGAGTATATCACGTACTACAGAAAAATTGCGTTTTTCAAAATGCGATTTCTCAAAATTGAGGGCCCATTCACAAAAACGCCCGGACATGACACAAATATTTTTCGATGTACTTTCACCTAATATGAAGCTCATTAAAATCCCCATGTCCACGGTCGTAATGTCTCCTTGTAAGATTTTTTTTTCGATTTATAACTTTAAAATTAAATGAGGTATGAAGGAATTAATATATTAACACATTGTAATGTACCTACCCTCCGATCAGTTAGTTCATAAGATATCTCTAAGGAATATTGTGTAAACACAAATATTTTGTACGCGGCTCACTCATCACCATCATTAGTCATTCTAGAATCACCACCTCAAGTCCAAAATCCTATTCCTTGTTTTGATCCTTACTCATCCACGAGTCATCATCCATATCCAAGGTTCCAACTTCCTATTCCTACTCCTGGATTCCCAAATACCGTCATCCTACCCCCTCTCCTCTTCTAAACCTTTAAAAACCCTACATGCTCAATTCGCTACATTCAGTTCTCAATTCAAAGTGACCAGTTTCTCTTACTCTTACGCTAGTTCAAGTTCATAATTACTAACTCCAACGCATTGTAAGAGTCATCTTCTAATTCTAACTCCAAATCCTAAATCTAATACAAGACTCTCACAAGTCCTCATCTAATCATTCGAAACACTAAATCTCTCTTGGAACGAATCGAGTATTTTAATTACATAAACGTCCAAAAGTTATAAGTTCTCTTATTTGGCAGACCTTAAGTGCGGATCCCTCAATCCGTCATTACAACATTGAGCGCCGGCCTCGCGATAATATGGGTTTCTCAGTCTGTCGATTGAACGTCAACCCTGTGATGGCGCGGATTTTTTGTTTCTTTATATGGATATTCCTACATCTCGTAGATCAAAAGATGATCGCCTTCAGAGACTTTCAAGTGATATTAACATATTCGCGACCGTTGACGTGACTTCACGTCATTTTAAATTCTATACTTGGTTGCCGCTGACGTGAATTCACGTCATTTTAAATTCTATACCTGGTCGCTGCTGACGTGAATTCACGTCATTTAAAATTCAATGCTTGATTGCCGCTGACATGAATTCACGTCCTGCAATTTTTGTTTCTGAATTCGGCAACATTAGGCACTTTGGATAACCGCTTTCTCAATGAGACACCTTGATTGTCCTTACAAACTTTCAAGTGACATGACAATACACCAGTTGGAAAGAATCGTACAATCTGGGAAATCAAAATATTCATAAAAACGTTGTAGAGTTTGCAGAACTCGTGGAAAACGTCGTGACACTTTATACATATATATATTGTTACGAAGAAGTGAAGCTGCCTTCGATATGTCGATTGGTGACGAGTGCGTTGTACGGGACATCGATAATCGAAGATAGCAAATTGTATCAGGGGACGACGAGAAGAAACAAAATAGTTGAGAGTAGAATCCAGATACGCTCTCGGCGCAGAGAAACAGCAACGATAGTTTACCCTTTCTTGTATTTAGGACAAATAAAGTTCTATTTAGTAAGAATGTCGTGCGGCGACTTTTCTCGGCGTAACATTGGTGTCAGAAGTGGGATTAAAAAAAAGAAAGGTCCAGCTGTTTCTGGAGAAGAGGCGCGCACCATGGAGGATTTGTTTGCGAGTCTACAGACGAATCTTCTGGAACGCTTACAAGAGGAGCGGAGAGCCTTCGAGGAGAGATGGGAACAGGACAGAATCCTAAGAGAGGAGCGCGAAGCTGCCGAAAGGATTCTAGTGTCCCAGAAGGAGGCTGCCCTCGATCGGCGTTTGGAGGCCATAGAAGCACAATGTCAGGTGCTAGCGTCCCGAATTATTAGTAATGTTAATGATAGAGATAGTTTAAATATTCAGACAAGGGAGTCCGAGCCTGCTGTCAATAATACTTCGAATGGTGTTTCCTCTGGGCTCGCGTTTCCTGGTATATCCCGTGCAGTCGGTGTTGCTAGTTTGGGCTACGTAGTTAAACCCCCGAAATATGACGGTAAAAGCACTTGGGAGGAATACAGAGTTCAATTTGATTCTATAGCGCAGTTAAACAACTGGGATGAATCGAAGAAGGCCTTGGCCTTAGTTTCATCCCTAGAAGGACCGGCGCGGAGTATACTGATTTCCGTGCCTTCGGAAAAGCATAATGATTGGAACGCGTTAGTTTCCGCGTTAGAGTTTCGTTACGGAACTAGGAATTTAGCAAATTTGAATTATGTCATTTTTCAAAATTATAAACAGAGGAAAGATCAGAGTATTTCAGACGTAGCGATAGAGATAGAAAAGTTAGCCCAGACGGCATTTTGCGATTGTCCTGGGAATATACGGGATAAGTTAGCTGCCTCCCAATTTGTTTCTGCTTTAGCTGACGAGGAGGCGAAGCGAACTCTCAGACTGGGCGGATTTGATACCCTTAGGGCTGCTGTGGTCAGGGCTTTGGAGATCGAAGCTGTGGAATCGATGTCCAAAAAGAAGAGAAAGGAAGTACCGAATAATACTCATGAAGAAACGGAATCGAATTCGACGAAGAGTTCTGTCGAATGTTGGAAGTGTAGAAAAAAGGGACATCTGAAAAAGGATTGTCCGTTGAATGAAAAGCAATAAACCAAATTAGTCAGAAGTTTCCACTCTTTCTCCGGTTTCGAAGTATCTTTGGAAGATTTGGGATTCCTTGGAGCTTGTGGAAGGACTCCTATTTCGGCGTTGGGAATCTGTGACTGGAGATGAGGTTTCGATGCTGCTGATTGTCCCGAAGATCAAGGTGGACGAAGTTTTGACACAGTGTCATTATGCACCGGCAGGAGGACACTTTGGAATCCGTAAAACGCTTGCCAAGGTCAGGCAAGGTTTCTTTTGGCTGGATCACCGTGCGGACGTAGAAGCTTGGTGTCGCCGCTGTCTTCGCTGTTCAGCGAAGAAGGGTCCCAAAGAGAGGGGAAAGGGGGCCTTGAAGATTTATAATGTTGGAGCTCCGTTTGAGAGGATTGCTCTGGACATTGTGGGTCCCCTTCCGAAGACTTCTGCAGGGAACAGATATGGGCTGGTTGTGGTGGATTACTTTTCGAAATGGCCGGAAGTGATGCCATTGCCGAACCAGCAGGCGACGACGATAGCCAAGGCGCTTGTACGGGAGGTGATTAGCCGGCACGCGGTTCCGTTAGAGTTGCACTCTGAACAGGGTCGGAGTTTTGAGTCCTCCATCTTCAAGGAAATGATGAAAATTTTGGGTATTCGAAAGACAAGGACAACTCCTTTGCACCCTCAGTCGGATGGACTTGTAGAACGGATGATTCGAACCTTCTTACAATACTTGACGCAGTTCGTGGCCACCAATCAGAAGGATTGGGATGAATGGATTCCATTGTTCTTACTTGCATATCGATCATCTCAACACGAAGTGACTCGTTATACACCTTCAATGGTTTTAACAGGACGTAACCTTCGACTTCCATTGGATCTTATAAGAGGAAGAGAACCTGGAAGGAAGGATGAGAATGAGGCCGAATACGTCGAGAAAATGAGAGCAAGAATCGACGAGGTTCACGACTTTGTACGTCGCCGTATGAAAATTTGCAGCGACAAGATGAAGACTTGGTACGATACATATTCTAAGAGAATACAGTTTGAACCGGGAGAGGAGGTTTGGCTGTATAATCCTCGAAGAATTAAAGGCAGATGTCCCAAGCTTCAAGCGGAGTGGGAAGGTCCATACGTGGTAAAGCATCGTCTCAACGATTTGGTATATCGTGTAGCTCGCTCTCCAAAAGCACGACCTAAGGTAGTGCATGTTAATAGGCTCGCACGGTTTGAGAGTTAAAATAGGATGAGTTATTAAATTCTTACTTTTGAGTTTATTTATTTTAAAGTAGTTTGTATGAGAATGTACGAAAGATTAATTCATATTCTTTGTGTGTATCTGTAAATATAGCGCAAAGGCAGGTTGTTTTGGTTCTGGGTGAAGCCCCTTCCCTTCCCCGGCATGGGAAGTTGAACTCCGTCAAGCGGTTGCTTGGACGGCTGCAGAGCACTTGACCCCAGTTTGTTTTCGGCAGGATTCTTAAACTCCGGACCAAGGTTAGGTCCTATGAGTTTTAATGTCAGGATCCTGGCGAGCGGAGTTCACCCCTGGAACTCTGAGCAGGGGAAGTGTAATAATAAGTGTGTTATTCGGGCTGAACCTCGTGGCGACTGGGTTGTGCGAAATCTCTAGACGGATTGAGAGTAGCATTAGAGTGAGTGTTACTTTTTGGACTGGTTACTGCTCTGATGTCGTTCTTCCAGCTAAGGCCACGGAAGAGGAATCGGAAATCGAAGGGTTCGTTCTAGTCTGGGAAGAAACGGTCGTTCTGGATAGAAGATCGGGAAACTCTGTGGGTTTCGAATTTGCAAAAATTGAAGAGTGTTTCGTCTTTTGGAAGAAGAAAGGGCTGAGATTTCGGAATATACCGGCGTCTTTCTCAAGGTTTTTGTGTGGTTTTCCCTTGAGACGAAGGACAAATGTCAAGACGTTTCTTGTCGATGAAGGGCCACTCCGGTGAACATTTTGTTCTTGTTGTTCATCGCCTTTATTCGACAAAGGTGAATTTCAAGGAAGAAAGGAGATTCTGAGGTTATGTCTTCCTGCCCGTGAAGTTTGTTGGCACACGAAGTTAGCTGAGAACGTGAATTTGCCGCGGTCGGGACGACTGCTCTTTGGAGAAGGGGGCAATGTTACGAAGAAGTGAAGCTGCCTTCGATATGTCGATTGGTGACGAGTGCGTTGTACGGGACATCGATAATCGAAGATAGCAAATCGTATCAGGGGACGACGAGAAGAAACAAGATAGTTGAGAGTAGAATCCAGATACGCTCTCGGCGCAGAGAAACAGCAACGATAGTTTACCCTTTCTTGTATTTAGAACAAATAAAGTTCTATTTAGTAAGAATGTCGTGCGGCGATTCTTCTCGGCGTAACAATATATATATATATATGCAAATTATGTAGAGTTCCTTTATGCAAAACTCATTGCTTTTTTATTTAACACACTAAACAGAAATATTAAATTTTGCCTTTACTCTGCTTTTCCAAAATACATGTAATATAACGCTAAAGAAGCATGTAACGAAGCGCTACTTCGTTACTCCTCCGCCAGGTGGCGCGCCGCTTTCTCACAAGAGATCGGGGCCGCCGTCACCTATAAAACCGGCGCCGCGGCATGGCAGCGGAGAGATCAGGGGGGATCAACTCTTATGGCAGATCATGGAACCGTTTTAGTTCCTCTTGCCGCTTCTCGTTCTAGATGGCGTTACATGTAAGAACTAATACACCTATGGTGTTCGAATCGGTGAGAAACTTACACATCTACCTGCCAAGGAAATCCGTGAGGCGCGCTATCCCCACTATACAATTCAAACATTTGACGGCATCGGTTATGCATGGCTATGCACTTGAAACACTTAAAAACATGTGTTTGCAAGATGTTCCTAAAAAGAGAAAGTTTTGGAAGGATGGCAGAATTTTAGAAAATCAGGAAAACTTCAGTACTGTAAGTACACTCGAAGAGAACAGCGAGAATCTAGCGGCGAAGCAAAATTCGTATTCAAATCTATATTTCATAGATTTTAATATATCGAATCAGTCTATAATAGTGTTATCAGTTTTCATTTTTGAGAATCTGTTAACACTATTTATAGAATTTTTTGGATATATTTGTATTTATGTATAACTTAACTTGTTTTCGAGTATTTTATTTTTCAGAAAAATGAGAAAGCTGTGTGTAGTGCCTGGCTGCAGTTCCGGAGGAGAAGCACCTGGACATAAATTTCCCAAGTCGGTGGAAAATATCTGAATTGTGGGCAAGCACAATTCAGAATTATTCCCTTCTATAGATTTTAACGTTGGAGAGGCAAACTTACAAAGTGTGTTACAAACACTTCCCCGAGAGTGCCTATATGATAGGAAAATGCAGAAGATTATTTGCTACCGTAATTTCTTCTTTAAATCTCCGTAAGGCTCAAGAAAGAGGTATGGAGGAATCACCCATACCAGGCAGCTCTCAAATGGGAAGCATTGAATTTGAAAGAAGAGAAGAGACAGAACGTAAGAATTAAAAGCCTATTTAAAAGTAATATTATAATGTACTAGAATTATAGATACATATTATAGAGATAATATTCATTTTTACAAGAAAAACATCATGATGGAGATATATTATATATGAGAAGAAATGCACCTGAACATTTTCCAGACATTTCAAGTAATTATTAGTCAAATTAATACAAATGCAATGAAACATTTAATGAATATTAAATACATATATGCTATAAATTTAATTTAAAATTTTTTCTTTCAGGTAGCCCTCTTGGTTTTTGCACCATGTGCACATCAAACAAAAAAATACAAAGAGAAGGGAAAAGGACCACAAGAAACAGTGACTTGACACCCAGAGGTCTCCGCCTGTTTAAGAAGATAAAAAAGATTGCCAAGAAACAAAGATATGCTGAAAAACAAAATAAACCATTGCGACAAAAACTGAAGCTTCTGAAGAAAGTATCAAAGCCTCAATTCCTTCAGCAATATACATAGTTATCTGCAAGTCAGAAACTGTTAATTGACATGCAGTTACGGACTTCAGAGAATGCTTCACAGGTAAAGAAAGAACTAAATAAGTAATAGTAGTAAAATAAATGATACCTGTGTGAGAATACTTTGATTTAATAATGCATTTGATTTTAGGGAAGACGATACACAATGGATGAAAAAATTGTGTCTCTAACAATTTATAAGCAGTCGCCACGGACATAAATTATTGTCACAGCTTTGCAATAAGCCAAGTATTGCAACAGTAAAAAAATTTTTGCGCAATATTAAGTTGAGGCCAGGTATCTGTGACCTCATGATAAAACACCTATCTGAGGAAACAGGGAAGTTGCCAGAGAAGGAGAAATACTGTATCTTGATGTGGGATGAAATGGGACTTCAACCACACATAAGTTTTCACCAAGAGGAGAACAGAATTATTGGTGTCGAAGACCCAAGCCTGTTTGAAAAAGGAGGAGGGTTAGTATAATAATTAATATTACACTTCTAGTATAAGTACTTTCACGAAAATATGTAAAAAAAGAACATGCATTTTTATTTTAATAAACGTAAAAAAATAAATTGTATATTCGTATTTTCTCTTGCGATACAAATATACTGAACTTGGTTTTATCATTGCGACATTGTGAAATTAATCGTGTAATGATAGGAAAATTAAAATTTTCGAGAAGTTCACAATTTCGCAATAGTGAAACCAAGTTCAGTATACCGTTGCCCCACTATTTTAAATCAAATAAGCGGTAGTGCTATATATACGATATATATAGCATACTATGCTATATATATAACAGTTAGTTCGGTTTTGCAGCGCTGTTGTTTCTAGATGGCAGCACATCTGTGGTCAAAAATTAAAGCACGGGAGTTAGCACCCCCTGGGAGAGATTAACTCTCACTCCTGAGTCGAGTAATTGGCTGTGTGGGATTACCCGCCCAATATCGCTCAAACGCTTTTGCAACTCTCGCCCGCTGCCATCCTGACAGACTAACTCTCCGTACGTCGACGGTGCTTCCCGCTAGTTCGGGACCGACAAGCATCGAATAACCAGCGTGGTTCTTAACCTCCTTACCTTCCGCCGTTCGGCCGGCTACTGCCGCAAGAGACCGATCGCAAGATCGGTTACAATTTGGCGCCCGAACAGGGACGTTCTCTTGGGAGAAGGGAGGACCCCCATGGCAGAGCCGACCAGCTGGGTGTACACGCTGAGGAAGACCGAGCTGACCGAGGAGCTACGACGGAGAGGGATGGCGACCGAAGGCACAGTGGACGATCTCCGGAAGAGGTTAGCAGAGGATGTCCGACGCACCAACCAAGGCGAAGTCAAGGCCCCCACCACACCGGCGACGCTGACACCAGAGCCCCAACCGCCAGTGGAGCCGACCTGGCCGCGCGAACTCCACGTGATGGACCGAGTGCGCAAATGGGGTTGCCACTTTGACGGAGTCAAAGAACCCCAAGCCTTCCTGGAACGGCTGGAGGACCTCAGGGCGGCCTACCGGGTGCCAGCGGACGAGCTGCTACCCTGCCTGCCGGAGTTGCTGCGCGGCCAGGCTCTACTCTGGTACCGCAACCAGAAAGACCAGTGGGCCACCTGGACAGATTTCCTGGAGGAGTTCCGACTGTTCTACCTCCCTCCCATAGACCGGGCGAGCATCGAGGATGACATCGTCCACCGAACGCAGCGATCGGCCGAGAACGTCCAGGAGTTCGTTACGGCCATTAGGACTCTCATGCGCCGGCACGGCGGGATGGACGAGCAGGCTTGCCTCGATCGCATCTACCGGAACCTGCAGCCACACTACCGGCTTCACATCCGCCGGTCGCATTTCGCCACACTGCCGGAGCTCCTTCGGATAGCCAAGGAGCACGAGATCGCCACGGCCGAGGACCAGAAAGGAACCATCAGACGACCCACGCCGGTAGCACCACGGGTCAACACCGCCACCGACTCCGCGGCGACCCTCGTCACGGAGGACTATGACCCGGGTCAAAACTGTTGGCGATGTGGACAACGGGGACATCAACGGACGGAGTGCCGGCGACCAGCACAGCGCTTCTGCTCCCGGTGCGGACGGCTGTCGCGAGACTGCCCATGCCCGGCGGGAAACGGGCGTCGCGGCGGGCCTCGTGCCGCGGCCTGGTCCACCGCATCATGAGCGGCGCAACACCGGACGGAGACGACCCACGGATCTTCGTCAACTGCCGGACAATGGGGAGGAACGTCAGGGCCCTGATAGACATTGGAGCGGCCCGTTCGTTCGTAAGCGCCGAGATCGCCGAATGGGGCGAACGTCAAGGCGCCCGGATGACACCGAAACTCGGCTATGCCCGAACGGCCGATGGACGAAGGATCCGCCTCGCGGGCAACATCCGACTCCATCTCAGGGTAGAGTGGCAACCACTGCGGCAAGACTTCCTGGTCCTCCCGGAACTAGCCCACCACATCGTGCTGGGGGTGGACGCACTCCGGAACATCGGATACACCTTCGCCTTCCGAAAACCCGAACGGTCCAACGGGACACTCCGGCAACCTGCCGTCGAGAATGTCATGACCAAACGGTCACTCCGGCAATCTGCCGTCGAGGACGTTGCGGTCAAACGGCCACTCCGGCAACCTGCCGTCGAGAACGCCATGACCAAACGCTCACTCCGGCAATCTGCCGTCGAGGACGTTACAGCCGAAAGGCCACTCCGGCAATATGTCGTCGAGAACCCCACGGCCAAACGGCCACTCCGGCAACCGGCCGTCGAGAACGTCATGACCAAACGATCACTCCGGCAATCTGCGGTCGAGGACGTTACAGCCGAAAGGCCACTCCGGCAATATGCCGTCGAGGACGTTACAGCTAAACGGCCACTCCGGCAACTTGCCGTCGAGAACTCCACGGCCAACCGACCACTCCGGCAAACTACCATCGAGACGCTGACCACCGAGCCGACGACCGGGTTGGAAGCATGCACGGCTCGACAATAGGCCGAGTTGCGGCGACTCCTCGACGAGGAGCTGCCCCAGTTTGACCACATCCACGGCCCGACGCCACTACTGCAGCACCATATCAGGGTACGGCCAGGAGAGCTGATCAAACACCGGTATTCACCCCGGAATCCGGCCATGCAGAAGGTGATCGACGAGGAGGTAGAACCGATGTTACGCGACGACGTCATCGAGACTTCGTGTAGCCCGTGGAGCTCACCAGTGGTCATCGTGAGGATGAAGGTCGGCAGGCACCGTTTCTGCATCGACTTCCGAAGGGTCAACGAGGTATCCGAGCGGGATGCCTACCCGCTACCCCAAGTCCACGCCACCTTGGACAAGCTCCGGGAAGCCCGTTACCTCTCCACGTTGGACCTTCGGAATGGCTACTGGCAGGTCCCGCTGACCCCCGAAAGCCGCCCGGTCACCGCCTTCACCGTCCCGGGACGCGGCCTGTACCAGTTCAAGGTGATGCCGTTCGGCCTCCACTCCGCGCCGGCCACATTCCAACGGCTGTTTGACCGAGTTATCGGCCCGGAAATGGAACCCTGGGCGTTCGCCTACCTCGACGATATTATCGTCTTGAGCCGAACATTCGAGGAACACCTAGGCCGTCCCCGCACGGTCTTACGACGACTCCGGCGGGCCAATCTCCGGATCAACCCGGAGAAATGCAAATTCTGCGTGCCGGAGCTGAGGTACCTGGGCCACCTCATCAACGCCCAAGGTATCCAAACTGACCCCGAGAAGGTTCAAGCCATTATGGCGATGAACGCACCGACCAACGTTAAGCAGCTCCGACGGTTCCTGGGCGTACTCTCCTGGTATCGCCGGTTTATCACCAGATTCGCCGAGCTAGCCCACCCACTGCATCGGCTACTAAAGAAAAAGGAGAGATGGCGCTGGACCCGAGTAGAGGAGGAAGCCTTCCAGGCACTACGGCAACAACTCACCACGGCCCCGGTTCTAGCCTGGCCGGACTTCTCTCGGCCGTTCGTTCTGCAGACCGACGCGAGTCACTACGGCCTTGGGGCCATCCTCACCCAAGACCACGAGGATGGCGAGCGCGTGATCGCCTATGCGAGCCGAACGCTCAACCCGGCTGAACAAAACTATTCCGTAACGGAGAAGGAGTGCTTGGCGGTCGTATGGGGAATCCGGAAAATGAGGCCGTACCTGGAGGGCTACCCGTTCACGATACTCACGGATCATCAAGCCCTCAAGTGGCTCAACAAGCTGGAGGGACCAACCGGCCGTCTTGCCCGCTGGAACGTCGAGCTCCAACAGTTCGACGTCCAGATTAAGTATCGGAAGGGGAGCGCCAATACAGTGGCGGACGCACTGTCCCGGCAACCTACCGAGATCGCTGGACTAAACCACGGAACGGACGAGTGGTACGAGCGGATCAAAGGCGCGGTCGAAGAACAACCAGCACGGGACCCGGAATACCGCATCCAGGATGGACGGCTCTATCGGAACTGCCTAGACCGACTCCAGGTGGCCGACGACCAACAGCTGTCGCCGTGGAAAGTCTGTATTCCTCGCGGCGAGCGAGCAACGGTCCTCGCCAAGATACACGATTCTCCTGAAGCCGGACATCTGGGCATCGCCAAGACCGCCGCCCGAGCCGCGCACCGCTTCTTCTGGCCGGGAATGTTCCGCGACGTTGCTCGGTATGTCCGACAGTGTGACATCTGCCTCCGCTACAAGGCACCAACGGAAGCTCCAGCGGGGAAGATGAGCACCACCCTGGCGCAGCGACCATGGGACGTGGTCGCCTTCGATTTTGTCGGGCCGATGCCACGCACCAGCAAAGGCAACACCACCCTCCTGGTCATCCAGGATAAATTCACGAAGTGGGTGGAACTCCAGCCCCTCCACCAGGCCACCTCTTCCGCTTTCATCCGGTGCCCACGGACCTTGATCTCGGACAACGGACGGCAGTTCGAGAGCCGCGAGTTTGCACGGACGCTAAAGGAGCTTGGGATCCGGCACCAGAAAACGCCACCATACTCACCGTAGTGCAACCCAGTGGAACGGGCCAATAGGAGCATCAAGACTATGATCGCTCAGTACGCGGAGGACGACCACCGGACGTGGGACCGCTGGCTCCCGGAGCTGGCCTTTGCCTTCAACACGGCAACGCACGACTCCACCGGGTACTCGCCAGCCTTCCTCAACTTCGGACGAGAACCGGAGCCACCGAACACCACGGAGCCGACCGAGAATCACCGACCGCACCTGGAGGAGAATGCACGCAGACTGCAGGAGGCATACGAGCTGGTGAAGGCGAATTTGGCCAGGGCCTTCGACCGGCAACGCGGACCGTACGATCGACGTCGTCGAGACTGGGCTCCGAGGATCGGCGACTGGGTCCTGAAGAAGGAGCATCCGCTGTCTAGCGCCTCCAAGGCATTCAGCGCAAAACTGGCGCCACGGTATGCAGGTCCCTTCCGAATAATCGGAAGAGTCTCACCCGCCATCTACTGGCTCGGAGAAACGGCTAGCCGTCGTCACCGCGGGAGGGCGCATATCAAGGATTTGCGCCCCCACCCCCGGCATCAGGGTGGGGAAACGGCCCCCAAAATCGGGATATATAAGGCCGACCAGTCGCTCCGGGACGACACTCGAGATGAGCAACCAGCTAGCTACACCGAGCAACCAGCCAACGACGCCGAGCAGCCAGCCAGCCACCCCTAGTAGCCAGCCGGCTACGATGAGCAGCCAGAAGACCGAGCAGAAGGCCAGCCTACGACGAAGAACGACGCTCCCGGCAGGCGGCACATATATACCGCTGGGGCGAGCCCGGCTGCCATCCGCGACCAGGAAGCTGTGGGGGCCACGGCCCCGGCGGGCACCAAGTGTCCGCCGGTCCGAGACGCCACGACCCGAGCGGCGCCGGAAGACACGGTCGGTCCGGCCGGGGAGCAACCAGTCCCGCGCAGGCCACGCCGATCCCGCCGGTATCAGCCTCCCGGAGGGACCACCGCCTGCCACACCGGCTCCCTCGACCGGACCCACCAAAAACCGACCGACGACTCCGCCCGGGCCAGCCGAGCCCGCAACACCGCCAGCTCCAGCAGGGCCAACGGGCGAGGCCAAGCCGACGGCCCCTGGACACGAGCCAGAGCCAGGGCCAACCTCGCCGACACCAATACCGCCACCGAGGAACCCAGCAGCCAGAAGGACCGGCCCAGGCGACCGCGGCACGGCCGCATTAAAACTACTGCTGCCCCCACCGCCACCGCCGTCTCCCACAGGGTGGCCCGCCCTAGCGGCGCGACCGCGTCCGGCCTCCACCCCAGGCCACTTCGGCCAAGCAGGTCGGACTACACCAAACCAGCAGCTCCACGCCCCACCACGGTGGAGAACCGTCGGCAACCACAGCCGATTCTGGGTGTCGGGCAGCCTGTTACGGCCGGGCAACCAGCTGCGGTTCCAGGACGGCCACCACGCCGTGGTCGTCGACGCAGGCACAGCCGGGGACCTCGTCCTCACGCTCCTCATCCAGGACGACCCCCCCCCCCCCCCGCGTTTAGGCTAGGTTAAACTTAAGCTTAGGATAAGTTAGGTTAAGTTGTAAATATAGTCAAGTTAGGCTAAGTTGTACATTTTAGGATAAGTTTAGGTTATGAACTAACAATGTACCGACCCGCCGTTGAGGGAAGCCGCCCTCTCACCGAAAACCCCCCGACAACAAACAATGTAATGTACATAAAAAGACCGAATAAAGACCGAGTCAAGTAACCGCGGAAAAGCACCGGTGGGTACGTTTGAGGCGCAGGAAGAGGGGGGAGGATGTAACGAAGCGCTACTTCGTTACTCCTCCGCCAGGTGGCGCGCCGCTTTCTCACAAGAGATCGGGGCCGCCGTCACCTATAAAACCGGTGCCGCGGCATGGCAGGGGAGAGATTAACTCTCACTCCTGAGTCGAGTAATTGGCTGTGTGGGATTACCCGCCCAATACCGCTCAAACGCTTTTGCAACTCTCGCCCGCTGCCATCCCGACGGACTAACTCTCCGTACGTCGACGGTGCTTTCCCGCTAGTTCGGGACCGACAAGCATCGAATACCAGCGTGGTTCTTAACCTCCTTACCTTCCGCCGTTCGGCCGGCTACTGCCGCAAGTGACCGATCGCAAGATCGGTTACAAGCTAATCACAGTAATAACAAGTAGTCTATTATCTACAGTGCGGCTCTGCCAACTTGGCACCTCGGCGGCGGAGCTTCTCGCTGTCAACCGCCTATTCGCACCATTTGTTTCCTGGAATCCACTCGCTCAGCCTCTTAAAGGAAGCACCCGACAGAGTCGTAGCATTTAAATATTCTTAGTTTGGCTGGAGGAGTGAGACATTGTATTACATTGTTTTCTCGTCGCGCGCTCCGTTTCATCAAGGAGAATCTCCCCATGCGATGGGGGTAATTCTGCCGGAGTTTATCTTGTTTTTACCATAGAGATGTTCGAAATCTGGTGCCTACGCCGATGTCCTCACTGTCGCTACCTAAATCGCGTTGTCCCCATTGCTTCGATCTGCAGCGCTCTCTCTCTTCGTCTTTCAGTTCGATTTGTATGTGTAGCTCTTTTAACGAATCGCGAGGTAGAACGTCAAGTGCCTTCGTGTACGTGTGAGAAGAGGCATGACGCTTGACGCCTGGCGAATCAGACTCCGCCGAAACAGGCCTATCTCCCAGGTGCCAAGTTGGCCGAGCCGCCCTGTATCTATAAAGCAAGTATACATATTGTTACGCCAATATGAAGTTGGCGTACCGAGCAAACTGCACCATCTAATCGGTACCAGTCGAGAATCAAAGTTGTTGGATCGATCGGCCGGTCGTTGCTTGACGACCGGAAACGTTTACAGCGGAAGTCGCAACTGGACATTCGAACTATGTGGACGCATCACTTGTAAAATAAAGTTTAATAGTTCCTTTTAATAAGTTAAGTTGTAAATAAAGACATGCTACGCAAGTCCAAATATTCGGTCGCCCCCGTTGAACGTAACAATATTATAAAAGTCTTCTTATTTTAAACAACACGTAATGCATCATTGATATTTCACACCAAGTATTATAATTTTTATCCTTGCTTTAACGATGAAAGTTTGCGGCAACCAGATTTAGAATTTCTTTATTTTTGCCGGTACTCAGTATTACAAATCGAATAAAATTGCCGGTCGTGAATGTGTTAAGAACTATAAAGGTGCTAGAATCAGTGGGTCAGTGAAGAAAAATGTGGCGAAAATGTATAAGGTCTTAAATATTTTCTTTAGCTACTTACTGTTCAGAGACGAGGAAACAAAGCCGGCGTTTAGGCTTTAAATGGCTAAAATGTAGCCGGCGCACAGTGGTCGATTTCGCCGAAATCGTGGCCAAAACCCCAAAATTTTTTTTTAGAATTTTCAAAATTTAGCAATTGCGTTTGATTTGTAACACATCAGAGCATTGTTTTCCATTAATAAAAATTTTTATTGAACAATACTCTTAGAGATATGCAATGTCAAAGTTGGCACTTAAATAATGTAACGTTTTCACGTCGAAATTGAGAATACGTTTTCAATGTGAAATTAAAGTTTGATCCACTTTTTCAGTATTGGTAGCTATTTATTGTACTTTTAATTTATAAATATCTTGGTTTCATTTTTTTATTTAATATTTTACAAAAGTGATGGCACAGAATGTAAATCCTATATATTTTTTTCTTTCTGCTAGTGAAATAGTTGTGAATTCCAAAACCATCCAAGCTAATTTTTTTTTTAAATTAAACTTTGAAGCTTCCCGAAGAAGACCTCGTTGAGTTTTCTTGCGACTTTTTGCGATTCTTCGAGTAATTGTTTGTTAGCGTCGAGTCCTTTGTATAGGAGACGCACGTGTTAAAAGTCAATGCTCTGAAGGGTTCACGGAGTTTAACCGACTTTCAAGAGCTCTTTAGGTTACCGATACCCCGGACCATGTGTCTGTCATCGGGCTAGGGCCCGGCGATAATTTATTTAAGAGGCGCGACGACTTCTAAGAGTCGCGGATTTCGTCTCTAAGAATCGGTGATAGAGTTCGATTACCGATCTGAAAGATACGCGCGTGCGGCCGATGACCCGAGGTCGTGGTGCTGCATGGCACGTGTAAAGAAATAAGGGTGTTCTCGAAAGATCTAGCCACGGAGTGGGGAAGATGATGCATCTTCTGGTAAGAGGACTGTGAGGAACCGCACGGCACTTACCCTAGAACCTTCAGAGAATACGCACCACTTAATTAAATCAAACTTTTTCAATCACCTTTATCTAACATGTTATTTGTTTGTCGCGCGCGCCATGCTCGGGGAAGTGCATTTATGACATAGAGCCGGGCTATCGTGCTTTACCTAATGAATACTGCTAATCCTTCTCTAAAATCAACCTGGCAGTTAACGAAATAATATGTTTATTTCATGGGGTTAAAAATCGGAATGAGTTTAAACAAGCTGGTGGCCTATTGTTTCGAGGCAACTATAGATAGCCGCGGCTACCTCGACCGCTTACCGTCATAAACCGAAAGATCTTTGACGATTCTAATGAATATCTGGCTAGTTGCAGGTATGAGGGAAATATTTGTTCCTTACAATGTTTCATCTTTCTCCTTCGACCGAAATTTTTATTAAATAAAGAGAAATTCGGAGATGGAACAGCAATGACATGCTTGTATTAAGATACAGCGACTGCTGCAATAAATATCATTAAAACTGCAGAAGTCCGTGGAATAACATAATATATTTCTTTTTAAATTAAACTTTGAAGCTTCCCGAAGAAGACCTCGTTGAGTTTTCTTGCGACTTTTTGCGATTCTTCGAGTTATTGTTATTTGTTTGTCGCGCGCGCCATGCTTCGGGAAGTGCATTTATGACATAGGGCCGGGCTATCATAAGACTACTGATTTTCGTGCCGATCCGACAATTTTTCGATACTCGCACCTGCCATATTACAGCCGCCATTTTGTTTTTGGAAATTCTGTGTTCGGATTCTTAATCAGCGACCGGAAAAACATAAGACTACTGATTTTCGTGCCGATCCGACAATTTTTCGATACTCGCACCCACCATATTAAAGCCGCCATTTTGTTTTTGAAAATTCTGAGTTTGTATTCTTAATCAGCGACCGGAAAAACATAAGACTACTGATTTTCGTGCCGATCCGACAATTTTTCGATACTCGCACCCGCCATATTAGAGCCGCCATTTTGTTTTTGGAAATTCTGAGTTCGGCTTCTTAATCAGCGACCGAAATAATAGTAATATACCAATTTTCAGCTAAATTGAAAAACTCCTTGGGGTTTTGGCCAGGATTTCGGTGAAATCGACCACTGTGCGGCGCTTAATGTGTGAACTGCATTTCTTTGGTTGAAGATGGAAGTGAAATTTGAAGTACAGTTCTGAATCAATATGACAATGAAACTTTAATTATAAATACCTTAAAAACTATTGTTCGTCTGCCCTAATAGTAGGGTGCATTTATAATCAAAACGACTTAATCTACAAATATATAAAGTTTCAACAAAATCGTGGACCCGAAGACCTTATATTATCCTTGTGAGACATATGTGAATTTGGTGAGTTCAGATTCAGCCATTGGACTTGCAGAATTGTAACACTGTAATGAATGCCTTCAGAGATTACTTCTAACGTTAGCTTTTTTCAGACAGGTAGTGTTATGAATTCTGAGAGCTTCGAATTGCAATTATATTAGTCATTGTTTATTAACACGTTGTATACCACGGGAGTCACTGGTAACCGGCGCTATTTAATTCAATAAAATTTCTAACGATTTTCAAACGGCAATAATCACGAATTCCATATTATATTCAATGCTTAAATAATGCTATAAAAAAAGTATACAACCATTTTTGCTTTTAACATATTGCTCTCTAAAGATATGATTTTAACCCTTTTAGTGCCACTGGGCCGATCTATCGGCTCACGGTCCTTATGCGAAGAGTGCCAAGGGCCGATGTGGCGCAGTGGCCCGGCCGACCGGCCGGCAGGCAGGCTTGATGAAGAAAGCTTGGTGCCATAACATTTTGACAACGACAATGTATCATCGACAGTATATTTTATATCCTTTAAGTTTCAGAAGAATAAATACTACAATTTTCCTCCAGGAAATTGGAAATTTGCTCCTTATAAAGCTATTTATATGAGCGCGCATATCAAATCGGCCCGTGGCATTTCTCGCATGTACTCCATAAAACGCTTGGCACTAAAAGGGTTAAAAGAAAAAGTCTTGCTTCAGGAGAAACAGTAAAACGAGGAACATATGTATGACATTCAACGCCTTCGAGGGAGAGCCATAAAATGGCAGTAGACAGAATTTTTAATGGTGTTGCGATTTATCAGAGTCTCAGATGGCACGGATTCTCGTGAATTTCTTAATAAAGCCTTCAAAGGCTGCTTGGTGATTTCGAAATTTTAAACGCCAAATTGGCTGCTGTTAAAACTTTCATATTGTGAATCAAGTGCTTGTTGATGAGAGTGCAGCTGAAAATGTTTATTTTAACAACAAATATTCGTATGAAATTATACTGTCTGTTATTTGTTAAAACCTATAAATGGGTTATAATTCTTGCGCCCTCTACTTCTGTGTGTCTCATCCGGTGTTGTGCCATGTCTACCTTAGACGCGTTGTATTTTTGTCATAAGTAATCGTATAATATATAGTTAATCTTAGTTGTATATATCACCAATGTATCATAATATTAAAGTCACATTAATAAACACTATTTTTAAACTGATAATCCTCGCTGCGCCAACAAAACCAATTAGGAAATGAATTTTATTGTGGTTAATGGAATCACTTTCCGTATGGAGCCACAAGGGATTATGTACATATTTGATAATAGTTACTGAAAAATTAAAATTTACGAGATAGAACTTATATTGATGCCTGAAATTATTAACATTATTTCTTGAACACATTTTATCTTTCAATTTTGACCGCATGTTACATTTCATTAAAATTGAGAAAATCGTGTCGACGCAAATGTTTCAAAAAATGCTCGAAAATTTGTTATAAAAATTATGTGGCGCGTTTTATACATTCTCTTTAATTGGATTAAAACAGAAAACTTGTGATCGGAATACGTACAAAGGACTTACAATCCGATACATCCATGTCAAATGTTGATAAAATATAAGTATCCCCATTTTAAATATTTACTCATGTATTTATATAAATAATAGAGTTACGTAGGTTTCAGCAAAGGGAGAATTTGGTCTTTCTGTAGCACTTTTCGCGTCACGGATAAACATCATTCATTTCTTATGCTCCGATAATGGAAAGATTTCAAATAATCCTGTATGTAACCAAATTAAAATTAGTTTTTTCATTTAAACAATTTCTTTAATATCAAATAATTATGTTGTTGCACAGTTTCCTTAGTTTTTCATATTGTTCAATTCCTATTTATTGACTTTACATGTAATTTGAAATTTTCAGTTTCTTTTATTGAAATCTTCGAAATTTGTTTATTTTAAGATTTACTAAATTTACGTTTCCTTAAATGGTTACAAAATTACGTTGCCCATAAATTTCGTAAAATTCTATATCAACCTATGAAATTATTCCAAAGTCGGCAATATTACATTGAACTTTCGTCTTTTGGGCAAAATTAATGAGAATCTGTGCCAAAATCAAAGCTTCGCAATCTCTTCAGATGTTATTTCACATTCTATGTTCCGAATTTTCTATTTCATTAAAAAGTCAGTTTTGCCCCGGCACACGAGTTAACACCTAAGAATTTTAACTACCCGTAAGAGGACAGGTCTGAAATGAATGAATACACCATAGAATGAGTACGTCAGAGGCTATGGCCAGAAGAAAGGTACCGGTTTTCTTTGAAAACTTTTTTATGTTCATAAAATGGGGAGATCACTTTTATAATTTAATTCACACTTTAGGTTGTCTGTTACAGAGTAGAAAAGGGATATAGGATAAACTATAGAACTACGATGGCGTTTAAATTTCTGAGTTCTTAATTTTCTATAAAAATTATACTACAAAACATAAATTACTTAATTTTTTGATTCGTAACTCATTTATGGAGGTTCCATGAGAACGTCCCCGTAACTGTTTTTGGAAAGTGCAGATTTGTTGGTTTTCGTCAAATATTTTAACTGCTCCGGTACAGTAATTGCTACGATATTACCATCTAGGCAGATACCAGATACAACAGAGTTTTGACTTAATCATTGGCTATTAGAAGACAATCCTATCCGACCTTTAAATCTCATTCCCTCTTGCCGGCTGTGCAACATTTACTAATCAAAGATTGAAACTTATTTGTCTCTGCTATAATCTCATATTATGTTAGAACTTCACCTTCCCGTGCATATTGTACAGGGTATTTCAAAAGTAGTTGTCATGCCTTTCCGGGGTTCTTCTACACCCTTGGGTCGATGGATATTTGCGAAAAAAAATACGCCGCAAAATTTGCGAAAGAGTAGTAAAGTTTTATTGGCTCATCGCATTCGTTTTGACTCGTAGGGTAAAATGTCTGAGAAGAACCATGGGTCATAAACGAACCGTTCTAATGCAACTTAACTTTTAATTGTATCTTCGGGATAGAATTTTAGCTGAAGAAGTCAGGCTTTCAGATTTTGGCACCATTCCTCTTTGAGTAATCTTTACACATGCTTAAACATTTATAATATTAAAGTAATATACAACGTTATATTCGGAAGGGTTTTTAGAATCAATGTATGCAAAAATTAGATACCCAGAGACGTAAGGATATCTCGTGTGATTCTTTCCACAAGGTTGGAGACCTGGAAACCTGACTTATTTAGCTAAAATTTGATCAGGGAGGCATAAATAAAAGTTAATTTGCGTGTGAACGGTTCGTTTCTCACTCATGATTCCTCTCATTGTCAGATATTTTACATACCTACGAGTTAAAGCGAATGCGATGAGCCAATAAAAAAAAATTGCTATTCTTTCGCGAATTTTGCGGCGTGTTTTTTGTACAAATTTCTAGCGATTCAAGGACATAGAACAATGTACATACGTTTTTGACATACGTCCATAAAACTGTAACCAACATTTCTAACAATGTGCCTTGTTGTTGAGAAGTATAACTTCTAATAATACGAATTTTTTATATTTCATTGTTGCATTTACTTCCGTGAATTTTACAGCATTTGTTTTTACAAATTTCCATCAATGCAAGTGTTTTAAGCATCCCCAGAAAGCCATAATAATTACTTTTGACACACCCTGTACAGCAGGTTTGCTGAACTTTTACCACTCCGGGAGTCAGGCAGGAGTTAGTAGATTTCCTCACTTCCTTAGTTTTGGAAGCAGCGCGAGTTCACTTCCAGTTAGCCAATTATCCCATCATCGGCAGAGTAGGTACTACTATATATATCGACCGTAAAACCAAACACATGAATTCTGGTGGTAAGCGGCAAATCGATCGAAAAATTAGTATGCTAATAGGAGACTTCTTTGCATATATTGTAGTGGTGACTAGTCTGCTGATGGTGGAAGCCGTGTGACATCTGAAGGAGTTCTTTAGAGATATTGAGGGTGCTGATCTCTTATAGCTGTGCTGAGTAGACAAAGAGGGAAATGAGCAGCAGCTGACTCGCGAGTTCGTAGTTCGATGCCCCTGTTGTACAGCATTATTTGGTTCATATATGATTGAAAATTGTTTTTCATCATGTATAAGTATCATTTAAAGTAAAAAAAAAAAAAAACAAAATATTAGTGACAATAGATTTATCGAGGTGGTCAAAATAACTCGCTCCGATGTTTTAAATAATTGTTTTGAAATTTCTAACGCTGTTTCTGTTTCAATTTTCTACGTTTATCTTGAAGACTGTAAGCGATTGAGCGATCAAGTTTTCTGTCCCCTTCATTTATTTGATTCGGACACATTTATTTGACAATTTAAGATACAGGTAAGTCTCTTATAACACGGTAGATAGTTTCCTAGTAAATCCCGTGTTGTGGGAAACCGTGTTATATGAAACCCAGAGTCAATACAAAAATGGGGGTTACGTTCCGAAAACTGAGTAAAAATAAATATTTTTTAAATTTCACATCTGTGAAACAGCAAGTCTCGCTGCGGATAGCGTGTAAACTGTGCATGACGTTTTTCGTTATAACATCGGAATAGCGTTATAAATGAGTAAATTGTAATTTATTTATATATTTTTATGTAAAGGCATTATACTTCATTATGCCTTCACGTTATTATTTTAAAGCAATTTAGTTTTAAAATATGTCAAATAAAGATCATGTTGTTCAGTGCTATAGAAGTATAATGTCGTACAAAGATTTTCGCAATTTTGTAATCGTACTAAAACCAAACAGTGTTAGAAGTTGTAGCTCTATATACAGGGTGTCCCACGTACAACTTTTCACGATTTTTCAAGTACTTGCGAAATCTGACAAAAAAGTATTTTAATAAAAAATTGATCAGGTTTCGATTGGCTATAATAAACACAAGTTATTATCGCCCATTGAAGCAGATTGTCATTTTTTGTTGAAATTTTAATTTTTTTTGCCTTCAAGGTCATTTTAAGGTCATGGTATACTAGGTCGTTGAATTCGTCTTGATACGTACTATAATACTGTTAAGTCAAAAATATAGAATGCTATTTAAAAAAATGAAGGTGGCCTAAACAATGGTAAACAAATTTTTCAAACTTTTTTTTATTGTAATGTATAGCTAATTGAAAGCTGATCAACTTTTGCTTAAAATACTTTTTTGTCAGGTTATCGCAAATACTTGAAAAATTGTGAAAAGTGTTGCGTGGGACACCTTGTATATAAGTGTTCCCGCAATTTACAGTATCGTGTTATGAGGTGCTATGTTGCAGAAGGGTTACCTGTATATTGAATTAATTGCCGAGAACGCTAGTGTCAATATAGATAAAAATATAAAACATAAAACACAAATAAAATTAAGCAAGTCTCAATCAAAATTCAGGCATGCTTCTTACGCAGTGACTTTCCTCCGAAGGACATGTACTCCACATACACAAAAACACTTATAAAGACATAACTCTCGCAGTTATACATATAATTGAAAAAGAGCACTCAGTTTAAAAGTTTGAAATTGGCAGCTTTACCGAAGCTCACATTTGTCAGGTATTTTTGATATCGAAAAAGGCTGTACTGCATATAGGAAATATTTGCATACAGTTGTAACAAAAATATTTCAGACGATAAAGATAAACAAAAACACTTGCTATTTTTCTGCATCTAATGAATAATCACAATTTATATATTTACATGCGTGAACCAACTAATGCTGTATTATTCAGTTCGCCGCACGTTTTAATTTGGTATAACCACTCAGTTTTATTAATTTTGCTCAATTAATTATTTGATTTCCCGTTGTTTTTTTTTCATTGACCTGGAATAAGTACAAGTTCTAGGAAAAATGTTTGAGTACCGTCTATATGAAAAGATTGAAATTTTGATATTTCTTGAGTTCTATCTGTCAGTTTCCATTTACCGAATCGACCGGATATTATTTTTGTTGAATCTCCTGCAGCATACGCGTGCATTTCGTTTGCAACTGTTTGGAATATTTTGACTGTGACTGGCAAGAAATAAAAAGGTTATGTACCATTTCTCGAATGTCATATCGTATTTCTAGGAAATTTTAAAAACGGAAATATAGTATATGGTTTATTTTTTGTAATACCAAATGATTTACGATAGGTTTCGTTGTTCACTTACAAGCAGTAATCTTGTTGGATTTAGTTGTCAGGAAAAGTCTCACTTCTATAATTTGCGATATTTATTGTTTGGCGTTCCTTACAAGACTGACTGATGAAGGTGAACCGTCATGGAAAAAACTTATACCTTTAATATACAATCGTGATGCGTAATTTTGTGACAGGTAACACGATTGGTGTTGATTTCAGTATTCTCTTTCAGCTATTATTTCTTGCCCATTGATCCTAACCCTTTAACACTTTGACTGTAATGGGGGTCAATTCTCGGACTTACTCAATATTTCAATTGTTGAGGATGCCAATGCCTCCCATCTGTGAGAGTGCATACGGCACTGCGCGTGTCGTACGGTTGAAGTAGAAGCAGAGTATGATCCACAGACGCGACGGACAAGTTATATCCCACATGGCGATACTTTCAATATAAAATAAAGTTTAATACTTCTATTAACACTGCATTATCTCTGGAACCCTAATCCTAACATAAACATTTAGAATATTTTAAACTATTAAAAAGATAAAGGTCTGTCGAATATTTATCTACCTACATCGTTAAAGTTTCTACTTTGTAAAGATTTGAATTTAATAGATAAAGATCCACTTCAGTAGAAATGATGAATCTAGCAAAATATCGATGACATTCAATGTGTTAATGAAATTTTTATGTCTTTATTCGGTGGTAGTGGTTTGGTCATAATGTCTGGAATTATTTGTTTCGAGCAAAACGGTTTTTTATGTCCATATGTTTAGTTCTACTATGTGGTATTTGTTTTTTTAAATAAATTTATCTATACACGTTTTGTTATGTTATCTATACTGCATTGTCTAATACAAATACGAATCCCGTATAGAACTTTCCACCAAACCTGCAATTTTATTATCCAACTTTTCATAACAGAGACAAAAATCGAAAGTTTCCTTGAAATACCTCAAGATTCTCTTTACTGCAATAGAATGATCTACATCGTGACAGTTGTTGATTTTACTTAACACTTTGCGGTCTTACGACGAGCAGTACTCGACATAGCTTTTTTTTCTTGGTTTTATTTCCTGATAATTTAATATCTACTTTTCAATTTCGTAATAATAATGTAATACCATCTAAATATCCATCAGTAACTATCGTTATTGACATTATTGAAAGAAATGAATAACCAATGACAAAAAATGTTGTGAAATTAATTTTATTTAACTCACTACAAAATTAACAAAATAATTTGGACCGCAAAGGGTTAAATAGCAAATGGGGTATGAGATATCTGGTCTAGTGCAACGAGAAACGTAATTAACCCTCTGTAGACCCCTGTAACTTTGAGGTGACGTAATACACAGCTAAGTTTCTATTCCTTGAAATCAAATTTTTAACTTTGTCAAATATTGTAATTTAGTTTGTAAAAGTTATGAAATTCTTTACATTTCAATATTTAAAAATCAGGTTTAATCCATTATTTAAAACATTATTTTTATAATTTTATAATTGTGCTCTTGTGAAACTGATCTTTGGATGCCACAAAAAATTTGGACTATTTGGAGTTCAGACAACCTATCAGTTTTTGAAACAGTCGATTATCGTTTGTACATGATTTATGAAATTTCTGTGCAGCAGTAGGTATATGCTGTAAGTTAAGGTTGCGTAAATCGTACCCCTTAAGAAAAAAACAGGTATAAATCGTAAAATATATGGAAAAAATAAAAATGATGTGCGGTATTAGCATCATGTATTTTCGTTGACGATATTTATTACATTAAAATTTCTTGCAAACTTATTCTTCTGGATGAAATTAATAAAATGTATGAAATCGCTTTCTGTCTAAAATGTATGAAATACGATTCAGGAAATCAGTGTCTTAAATCGTAGCACCTATAGCTTAAATCGCACCGACGCGACGTTTAAATTTGGGCAATTACAATAAAACTTTCTTATTCTTGATTAATTTATTTTATACATTTAGTTACAACAATGATCACAAAGATATTTAAAAATTTTTTTGTCAACTCCCGCCCACAAATGTATCCATCCTTTGCATTTTAGGCACTGGATCAATTTTCCTCACGGTCTTCCTCACAAATATTACAAAAGCGAGTGTTATTAACAATTCTAAAGCAAAGTCAATGGGCGGCAGTAATACCGAAACCATTCAATCAAAGTTATGTAATAATAAGTAGTAAACTCCTAAGTTGTACCGTTACGGTTTTGGAATTTCATATAGGTACAATTTAAGATACAGCACAATTTATAATTCTAATGGCCATAACTAAACACTGAATAAAGCTAGAACGATTTTGTTTGCGGTAAACAACTTCTTAAATGCTACTACATGACTTGTAATTATGACGCATGATTTTATCAATAATGTGCTTGCACGATGAACTACTAAACAGGCAGTAAAAGTTATACCAAAAATTACAATAAACTTACTTCTTGAGAAATTGCTTTTCTACGTTAATGGCGGGAGATGAATACAATGTGAAATAATATGATTGACTAGGGAGTAACTCGTTTTGCCGGAAAAGGTGCAGTTAGCATGATGTTACGCCTAATATTTAGAAGATAGGATTTAAGCGGTGGTACGATTTACGCAACCTTACCCTACTGACAGGAATACAGTTATCCATGTTATATTTAAGTAACAATTCTTTTTTATCATTACTTTGATCTAGATCATGTTCTTTTTCTTTCAGTGGCACTTCCTATCGCTAACAAATATTTTAAGTTTCATAAATCTTTTATTTTATAAGGAGAACGTAAGGCTGTCGGGTCACCGATCTTGTTCAAACTTTACATACTTATAGAGTAAGTCGTCCTTATTATAAATATACCCCATTATTGGGACAGACGATCAATAGTTTTCATGATATTCCTAATTAAAGTTTCATTGCCTTAGTTAAACGGAACTGTAATTATAAATATCTCAAACACTATTGACGGTCTGCGCCTATAATAGAGTATATTCATAATCACGACAATTTTCTCAACGAGTATGTAAAGGTTCAACAAAATTGGCGACCTGAAGGTCTTGCGTGCTTCTTGTTATATGCAATGATTAAATATTTCTTAACCTTCCGTTCATACTTTCTATCTTTAGATAATAATATGTCATGTAAATACATAGCTAATATTATTTTTGTGGTGGATCGAATAAATAGTCTCTGTTTTTACTCATATTTTATTTAATGTAGAAATAGAATGATAAAACTAAAAACACAAAATAACTCTCTCGCACGCGTGCTCACTCATTTCGATACGACTGACTGCATTCCTACTCCTCTCCACACCGCTTTTCAATTGCTCCTCCAGATGTCACTTTCTCTCGCAATGAAATTAATCTTTCATCCGTCCACAATTTTCGAAGTTTCATTTCCTTTTTAACATACGCATGGAAATGAATAGCAATATTTAAATTTTAATTTTAGTCATTCTAACTGTACCTTATCGTAGCTAGCCTTGTCTGCTTACTTTAACTGTCTTCTTTATTCGATAAAATTTTCTGTCGCCTTTTACGTAACCTTGTGGCTGTTTCATACAAATTTCTACGATCAATTTACTGTTTAGAAAAGCAGAGTTGGTATCTACTTGAGGCACACTAGCCGCACCATACGGCAGAAATCGAGTTACGATTGTTGTATCCCGTATGATTTACAACACTTTTATTTAGGAAGACTTATTGTGTTCGGAGATTTTAACAAACTTGAGGTTTACGTCGTCGCAAGGTACAGATTTTCAACGTTTCTGTATAATTTCTGATTTAATCTGTCTGGTTTTTGTGACGAGATTGCCCTTTTAAGGGTTTTGCAACAGTGTGGTGGGAGGTTTTGATGACCCCTACTTCTCGTGCGTAAGGTTCCAAAAGGGCAATCGTTTTTCCTTAGGACCAAAGATCTTCAAAACATATTTCGAGGAAAAGGGGTTGACGGAATCGGAGATTACTACCAGTCCCCGTTCGGACCCTGACTCACGTTCAGGAATATTTGAATATGAAATCTTAAAGAATTAGGTCGGTATCCAACACGATATATTTACATATGCCGAAAATGAAACACTTTTGCGTAGCGATCCGTTTTTGTGAAAACATGTTTCAATAATAAAAAAACTGAATTTCACTACACTAAAACAATATTATTCATTTCTCTGAACCGAGTTACTATAAATATTACAAATTTAAAAGTGCCCTCTGTGTTCAAATGTCAAACTGCGTCGAGCACCTATAGGTGCTCTCATTATCAGTGTCACAAATGCAAAATTTCTAAGCGCCTATAAGCGCTCGCCATAGCCTAAGGGTTAATTTGATTTTGTCAGGCTGATAGAGACATCCCTCGTTCGCACGTCATTTTCGGTCCGATGTTCACGTTGTCATGTGAAGGGCGACAGAAGTGTTTTATTTTCGGTTGTTATTGGCTGATCTTCAGATTTCCGGGGGCGATATGGGGAGAGTAGGCAGTGTGAGCGAAATTCTCCCGTTATATACTCCTGCGTAGTACCGCACACCAACAAGTCGTTTGCGACCAATAGTTGCGTCACTAGAGAAATCAACAATCTGATCGTCGAGGATCCATTCGGCAGGGGTGGCCCGGTTTGCATTTGGCTTCATGACAGTCTCTGAACTATTACAATATTGACATTGGTCCATTATACCGTCTCCTCTACGGATAGGACCTAATCCTGCACCATTATACTTCCCCGTTTATACTGTGAAAATTTTATAAATTCCGCGAGGATTTTTCTAGATCATTCTAGTAATATTTAGATTTAAACAAACGACAGACAACCGATGGATGTAGATGCCAGAAGGACGAGAAGTCGCCGCAGAAAGTAGATGAATGCCACAGAAGACAGACTTGTATAGAGGTAGATGAATTGACGAATAGAGAATAGACGAGTAGACGTACGCCGAGTGAGTAGACGAGTAGGCAGCTAGAGTGGTAGATAAGTAGACGGCCAATTAGACCGGACAAATAGAGATTAAACGAGTAGACATGACTGGACGGACGTTACAGTGTATGTTTTGGATTATTGAGTTTGTGTGCACGTGTGAGAGAATAGAGGGTTTCCAGTATTTGGGCCGTGGCCGTGGACTGTTGGACTTTTGAAAGTGGTGTAAGTCCATTTAAAAAAAAAAAATTAAGTATCACGCAATTTATGCCTAATTTAGTGAAAACATTTTAGTTATTACAAGTTGATATTTAATATATTAAAAAATGCTATTGTTTCGTTCAATTTAAAATTGACCACTAAAAGAAATTGCATAGACATTGATTATGAAAGTGGTGTAAGCCCAATTCCCGTAGACAGGTTGCGGGATCAGTGACCACTGGTGGCTACATTTGTTCCATTTAACATTTTGAAAGTTATAATTTAAGGTTATTTACTTGATTTTCCTCTAAAAATAAATAATTTCATATTAAAAATAAATAGTGATATAGGTAAGAAGAAGTAATAAATCAATATTATATTATAATAATATTATTTTATGACAATTAAAAATAGTTATTTCTGTTTAATTTTAAATAAGTACACGTAGAAGTAAAACTCATGAGTATAAACAAAAGAGTAATCTGAGAGGTCAGAGGATGGATATAATTCCACTATGAAAAACAAATTAATGAAACGTAAAACGGAAAGAAGAATTATAGAGGTAGAATCTTTATTAGTTGAGGATATTATTACTGAGAATTTCAAAACACTATTCCAAAAAGAGCATAAATAAATAATACCAATATCTTATGCTGAGTTTAACAATATATAAATATAATTAACGTTCAAAATAAACAATACTATTTCTATTTTATTTCTTGTTATTATCTATAATATAATTATTATTAATATGAAATATATTTTAAGTGATATTTGAGTTTTCAAAATTGAAATTAAATGATTCTTACAATTGATTAATTATGAAAGTGGTGTAAGTCCATTTGCAACCCGTACATATACATTATTTTAGTTAAATTCGCCTAAAAGAAATTTGTATAATCAAATTACATATTGATTTATTTATAGAAACATTATCAGACTTGTCATAATTAACCAATATTTTTTAACTGACAGATATGCTAACCTTTAATTTTCTCGAAACAACAGAAAATGGACTTGCACCGCTTTCAAAATAAACGGTCCATTTCATTTCTACGTGTTTCAACTTGTATATGAGTAAAAAAACGTTTATTTGTCATAAATATCCTACAATACTTAAAAGCAGTAATGGTAGAACGATTATTACATCTTTCGTTGTTCGAACGTTGTATAAAAAACGCATCGCCATGTATTGAGTTAAATTTTGTTTAATTGCTGAAGAGGGCTTTTGCCTAATCAGTCTAGGAACATGCAAGATGTTCACGAGCAAATGCCGCCTTTTTCTTTCTATTTTTTCTTTTATATACATGGTATTTCAACACTAATCTATCCATATGGTCTATTCTCTGATAATTGCCGTTGAACCGTTCGTATATTAACTCTTTGCGCTCCGAATTATTTTATTAACTTTTTGTCAGATAAGAAAATTATCTACCATTG
Source organism: Cerceris rybyensis (assembly GCA_910591515.1). NCBI lineage: Eukaryota > Metazoa > Arthropoda > Insecta > Hymenoptera > Crabronidae > Cerceris > Cerceris rybyensis. The sequence goes on from OU342795.1 coordinate 16,801,156, forward strand.
ATTATTCATTTTTACTTAATATTAGGAAGAATTACGCCGTGGAATATTTATGTCAAGATGCAAAATTATTGCTGATTTCGGAAAGTCGATAATTAAGCAAAGGCACGTTAAGTGTCACAGGAAGCTGTGTCGAGTGTACATCGACGTAGAAGAGCAAAGCAGACACTTGGTCATAGATTTCTGGAGCTATGAGCTTTAGATTTTCTACAGATTTTCTCGCGATGTGTCGACCAGCTCTGAAGATCAGTTTAAAAGAACTTCCATTAAAAGCACGAACAGAATTGTAATATCAATTCCTGGTAAGAACAAAATGTTAAAATTAACCCCTCATTAGTTTTTTTTGCTATAAATGCAGAATATTGACCCTTGGTCCATTTTTACATAGTCAGTATGTAATCGGTTGAAATGCGTAATACACTACAACTACCAAACAAGTCAAAATGACTCGTCCTAAATTTTTTCAAAAAATTCTCAAGTTTATAGGATAGCAGATGTTCTACGTTGATCTCATAAAATACACATCACCGAATCGATTATCTTTTTTACCTCATCATATCTCTTTTTCCAAAGTACATATATGTAGGAAATTCAGGATGAAGCAGAGAGATTTTATTTGCAAATAATGTAGTATCGTAATTTTAAAAAAATAAGAGATAGCTTTTAGTTAGTGAGTGTGGATGGATTTTGTGTATTTGAGAGTGAATGTTTAGAATACGTGATTTGGAAGACGGCGAGTTCGAGGGTTAGAGTGAATGTTTATTCTGTGGACAAGGAGAAAATGAGTGAGTGCAATAGAGAATGCAAGCTGTGAGAAAGACGAAGAATGCATGCTGTGAGAACGAGTGTGGATGCGAGTGTGAATTTTTGGGAGAGTCAGTTGAGAGAGTTGAGAGCGTTGAGACACAGAGTTTATTGCGAGGAGAGATACAGTGGAGTTATATATAGAGTTTAGTGGAGAGTATTAGCAATTAGAGTTATTAGAGTTATTTTATTTTACTGAGTGTTTCTATTTTGTTATTTTGTTATTTAGGCTATTATATTGTTAGTTAGCTTAAGGTGTATATATAGTTGTTAGAGAAAACTATGTAGAATAAATATATATATATATAGATAGAGACAGAGGAGATTCTACAATAATATATTTACAAAATAAAAATAAAATTAATTCATATCGTTACACTCACCTCCACGTTTTCTTACCAACTAACTCGCCCTCGTGCTTCGCGATTTTTCTACCTCTCCCAAACTTCCCTTACAATTAGTATCAATCAGCTCTCTCGCTTCTTCAATCAATTGTCTCTCTCTCGCTCATTCATTCAATCAACTCTCTCGCTCACTTCAATTAACCATCTCTCTCTTTCTTTCATTCTTTCTCTTACAATTACTATCTACACATGTATTCCCACATATATAATATATTGAAATATGTGTGTAAATAACCGGTAGTTCTAGCGTTAAAGTACCCATTTGGAGATCAGTTTTCTTTCCACGAAGCATTTTACAATAGCTACTGAAACTTATTAAACGTCTATCCCCAAAAAAGCAAAACAAAAAACAGTGCCATACAGCACAGGGATGTATTTCGAACATGCGAAAATAGAAAACTGGCAATTTTTTTGTCAACTTGAAAACTATATACCATTTGTTAGTCATCATATGCAATTATAGGTTCTTGAATTAGTCAAATAAAACCAGCTGTCATGAGGTTGTATAGAATTGAATCCAAATATATAAATAATACACATTAGGCTTGTAAATCGATCTTAGTGTCCACGTTTGCGTCTACTATGTATAAAGTAATAACTTTTTTGTTCGCTACTGCATATGCACATCGTGCTGTATTTAGTACAATGCTGTCTGCCACAGATATAGTTTGCTCTTTGTTCTTTGGAAATCTTCACGCCATCCTTTCTTTTGTATTATATTATTGACGGCTTCATAGTCAATGTACCAATTTTCCTTATCTGTTTTCGTTTTGTTCTATTTTTTATTCTTAAAGTATCTAGAATTTATTGAATTACCTCTTGACGAACTGAGCATCCACCTACATTGGGATACAATTTGCCCTTTTTTATTGCTAATAAAAATCAGTACAAGTGATAAAAAAAATGTAAATCAGTGGTTCCTAAAGTGGGCACCATCGCTTCCTAAAGGACGTCGCAAAATAAAGTTCTTGCAAAATAAATTGTTTCCTTATACGCTACAAAGTAAACGCAAATTAACACGTTGAACTCCACCGTTTTTGCTAGTTTTATCATTCCTACTGAAATGAAACTTTTTCTATTTGTTAGAATATGCCATATGTTCGGCGAAGTGTATGCTGGTATGAGTGTGGATTTCGGAATGAATCGGGCGAAATCGGTTCACCCCGCGAAAAGATGAAGATCGCTCGATCTTTCCTTCTTCCTGTAAAAGCATGAGTGATAGAGCGGACGTGGTTTTTCCTAGTGTTAATAAAAATGTGTTTAATTAGTTTTATAATGCATCCAATTCATTAAAAACCCAACACTATTAAATTCCCATCTTTGTAAAGCAGAGACTCTAAAGATACAGATATGTATGTACAGATATGTATTCGGCACACTTTTATCTTTTTAACGTCAATATTTAAATATTCAGTATGACTGAGAATTCATAAATATTGCAATTTAAAAGTTACATGAAATTTCATTGAATTCAGTAGCCCCGATCCCCGGTGACTCCCATGGTGTTAACCAACGTGTTCGCTTCTTAACACTTTACCGACCGGTATTTTTTTTCCATCCTACCTACTTCTGATTGGTCACTTGCCCGCAAATATTTCCCTGATACTGATATCTCTTCGAAAATTGCAAAGTTTCTTCACTGAGTCCTTCGTACAGTTAACCGCAATGATAAATAATAATGTATTAATTGCCGTAGAAAGCAATTAATAGATAAGTTAGAAGTTCAAAAGTATTGGGCCCGAGAAGCCGATTAATCAGCTACCGGTCGGTAAAGTGTTAATTTGTTTGAGTATTCTGTGATCTTTTTTTGTTCTTTACCTTACGTGTGGGGACGTTGGGCATACGATTCTACAACGAAGGGGGTAGTAGTTCCAAAAAGTGTGGTAAACATCCATGTAAATAGTTTCTGTCATGAAAACCAAAATACGCCACACTGACAGGTATCGTGGACCCCGTGTTAACAAAAATTTAAATTAAACTAATTTGTTCAAGCAAATAGTTGAAAACATGCTAGAGAGCTCAGTTTCTTGAAAAGTAACGCCCTTACCCATATTTATTGCAGGGGCAGTAACATAGCGTATTTATTATTACCGAAATTAGGATAGCATTTTAGTTACAGTAACGTGATTCAAATGAAAGGTGCCAGAGCGCATTACATCTCTATAGATACAAAAGCATTCAACAGGTATTTATGGAAGCAACGTTTCTCCGTTGTATTCCATCCACTCTCAATTTCGCTGCTGAACTAATGTACCCTTCCTTGTCAAGGGCGCTTGCGCCAGTAAGCAGGCTCGACTGCTTCGATGCCGTTGCTTAGTCTTTAGTAGTACGCCGCCGACCGTCGAGGGTGGGTGGTTCGGATGTTGTGCAATGATATTGCCATTGTTTGTTTGCTTTCCTATGCATTACGAGTCAAAAGACAACAGCAAAATATGTATGATGATATGTAGTGTGAAAATAATAATTACTATTATTATAAATAATAATAATTGGTATGTCAATGTTTAAAAACTAATCTTACTGTGAATTGATGTACGTAATTCGCATAAAACGTGTAGTGAGAAAGGCAAAAATTAATTCTATTTGTACATTGATCATGTATTTTATTTGTCAAGTATAAAATATTAATTTTAGGTTTATTTTAATTAATTCTTATGTGGTTTGGAATAAGAGTTTAGTGAGTGAGGCATTTTGTAAGTGACTAACTTTTCCCATAATTCTTTTCAAAGTGTTCTGTGATATTGAAAATTATGGTATGATGTGAAATAAATGATAAAATATGTATACACGAAAAATTTAAATGAAAGTAAATAAAAAAATGTTTGTTTAAAAAAATAACAATTCGCCGTTATTCATAGTGATAAATTCATGAAGAAGTAAACCGTAACGAGCAAAAACGAATATACAATAAAAATAATATTAGTGAAATGTGTACAATGGATATTCTATCATCGTGAATTAATCTTCATGCAGAATGGCAAGTGGTTCCATATATGTATATCAAATATTTTTCAAAAATATTAAATCTCGCACTGTTATTTTTTCCGATTATTCCATTTATTTATGTCTTTGCTCCAATAACGTTTTATATTTCGTTACTGTATATGTATTTTTCTTCCTCCGTTCTGTTTCACATATGCATGAATATGTGCACGTGTATGTACGCACAAGATTGTTCAATTAGGTACAATATTAATGCCTTTTATTCTAACATTAAAATGAGATAGTGTTTTAAATTATTTGCCCTGCGTATGTATGCATTAATTGAATAATGACACTTTCAAAGGTAATAATAATAATCACTGTGATTAATAATATCTTGAGTGCTCGTTAATTTTATACGTTCGTTCATTAACTCATTTTCATCACAAGTGCATATATCCGCGCACTTTTTCTGGCCGCTATCATCCAAACGAATTTTTGCATTCGCATTGTAAGTAGGGGTATATGCGAACGGCGTAAATTATTTACAGAACATTCGTCGATTAAATTATATCACTCTTTGAAACACTGTTATAGTTATATTTAATATAAAGAGATTTGATAGTAAAGATATATTTCTGATTTTTTCATATGGGGTAAATGAGTTAACTGCTGGTGATTAGTTTTAAAAAATTGTAAAAAAATAGTTAAGTGTTAGTTCTGGGAAAATTTCGACATTTTCAGTAATCTCGAAGACAACGGTATGAAAGATTTTATGAGTGATGTACTGAAGGTATAGTTACGATAAGAGACAATTTCACAGTACTATATAGTTGCAAAGCGTTACAGTTTTGTTGATTATATATGAATGAGATTATTATATTATTAGTAATGATTAATGACGATTAAAAATTCTGACTAATTCAAATTAAATTTCTTTACAATATTTAACGACTCATGAACCCTTTGCCGTACAATAACGAGTGACACTCGTGATGCGATAAATTGTAATAATAATATTAAAAATAATATTAAAAATAATATTAATAAAAATATTAATATTACGTTAAATTATACGATACAGGTAGCCTTCCTACAACACGGTATCCTATAACACGGTTTCGCTATAACACGATTTATGAATTGCGGAAACCCTTCTACAACACGGCATCGTATAACACGGTTTCGCTGTAACATGATGAGAAAATTGCAAAAACCGTTATACTACACTGTACTTCTGTAGCCGCGGCGAGGCTTGCCATCATAAAGATACAGTGTGGCGTAAACTATTTTGATTTCATCTCCGTGGCTTGAAAACAAAGGTATTTCACACTGCTCATCGGCAGTCTGCGTCGAGCAACGGTGTATCAAAGAATGACTTTTTCATCTTTAAGATATTAAGGAGAAAGTAACATTGACCTGGTAAGAACCAGAAAGCAAAGTAAAATTACAGATTTTTTAAAGAGGAAAGAAGATACAAAAACTTTAAATGAAGAAAAGAGTTCTGAAATTGAAGGCGATATCATTCCACCAAAAAAAAGTTCTCGATGGATTATACCGAGCAGTGACAATGAAGAAATTTATTAAATTATAGTTGCATTAAATTAATTTATATTTTTAATAAAAATTAAGTTGTTTATGTAGAATTTAAAAAGAAATATTTGTTTTTAATAAGTTTTCGGAACGTAACCCCTCTTTTTGTAGTTGCTCTAGGTCTCATAGAACACGGTTTCACACACCACGGCATTTTCTAGGAACTTATCTATCGTGTTATAGGAGGGTTACCTGTATATTAAAAATCACTTCTGAATTTTTATTTTATCAATTTAATTCTGAATTATTGCGGAAGCAGTAACAAAAGAAATCATACGGCAAGGGGCTAATGCAAAACGTATTAGTAATACGTGTATATAATTATATGGGGGATAAAGTTTAGCACAGTATATAAATTGCTATTATATGTTGATTTCTTTAAAAGAGGAATGGTAACAGTTACAGGCAATGTGAAAAAATATTTCTCTATCTTACAATTAGAATGTAAATGATTGAAATGTGCGATACATTCTAATGTGTTACAATATTACTTCTAATATTGCAATGCATTTTTTGCTATGGATTGTAATATAAAAGATAATATTCATGTGTTAACGCTCCAAAACTTCTTTCTTATTTCGCCGTTAGTTTAGTTGTTGACTCAACTTCGGTTAGTGCGAGTATGGATCAAAAGAGAGAACGATGTTTATTTGAGTAATATTGGTAGCACTGTTCAACACAGTTTTTTTTTATAATATTCTCTGGGCGATCTTGTATAGTTGCTAGTCTCAGACATGAACCCGCCGGTAGAATTACTCCATCACTTTCATTTTTTGAAAAATATAAGTTTTTGTAAAAATAGTCTATTTCAGTACGAAATAAGGCTATATGCGAAAACTATAAACGCCTGAAAGTTAAAATTTATCTTAAAACCAGAGGAAAATATGCTGAATATTTCAGTGTATATAGTTATTAAAATTGGTTGTATTAAATAGTTGTAACTCATCGTCAAAGATTAAAAAAGTGTCGATGCGATAAGCTGCAACGTTATATTTGTGCATTTTTACGAAAAGTTATTTATCTAGCATAGATTGGCTATATAGAATCGAATTCTGCAGACATTTCCGAAGAGATGATTGTTCAGAAAAGCTTCAGAAACAGTTTTCAATTCCGACAGGTCGAGAAAAGATCTACCGGGAACCCATAATCTGCGTTTTGCCGCCATGCAGCCATTGCTCGTCTGCAGCGGCGTATCAGTGCTGTATCTATGCGTTATTGGCACCCATGCGATAATACTATCCTGAAGGCCCTTGCATCTAATAGTTACAAATAATCAATTTTTTTATTAATCTTTGTTTAAAAATATTATTCATAATTTGGCCGCTAAATTATTATATGATAAACATTTGAATACATTTTAATTGTCCTACAAATGTTGATTCCTGGCTGCTTAAAAACAGTTTCCAATTTTGATACAAAATAAAATATTCGTAGAACTATAACTTTTTTGGTATTTCTTATATATTGGGTTGTCGGAAAAATCGTGGGGCATTTTGCGAACAGATGGCGGTCGATCATTTTTTAATGCACTAGGGTCATTCACATCTATATTATCACTATATCATTTAACAGCAGGCGGTTTCAGCGCTATTTTAAAAAAACAATTGAGTCATATCGTTGATTTTTAGAGATTTTACAGTAAGTGTAAAATGGAAGACCAAAGCGCGCATTTTCGCCATATTTTGTTCTTTTACTTTCGTAAAGGGAAAAACGCGTGTCAAACTTGTGAAAAATTGCGTAAAGTTTACGGTGATGATGCTCTACAGGAACGTCAGCGCCAACGATGGTTCACAAAATGTGGTCCGAAAACGGTGTTGGTCCCGACATGGTAGTCCGCTTCGAACGACATCGAAAGCAGACATACGTCAGAGAAAAGCATTGCTCTCAGTGTAGTGGGATTTTAAAGGTGTCGTATTTTTCGAGGTCCTAGCAAGGAACCAAACTATTAATTCGACTGTGTACTGTCGACAATAGGACAATTTGAACGAATCGATCATCTAAAAACGTCCAGAGCTTGTTAATCGTAAAGGAGTGGTGTTTCATCACGACAACGTGAGGCCACATACAAGTTTGATCACACGTAAAAAATTGGTGGAGTTTGGATGGGATGTACTGTCACATCTAGAATACTCTCCCGACCTTGCACCATCAGACTTCCATTTGTTTCGTGCTCTACAAAACTCCTTGCGCGGTGTATCTTTTAATTCCGATGAGGCGGTAAATCAGCACCTTGTTCAGTTTTTCGCTTATAAAGATAGGTCCTTCTTTGAACGAGGAATTATGAAACTACCTGAAAGATGGCAAAAGGTCATCGAACAAAACGGACAATATATCATTGATTGATCTTTGTTCTCTATATAAATAAATGACTTTGAAATACATACAAAATATGAGTCATGACTTTTCCGACAACCCAATGTATATTGTTACATATAATGATAATATCATATGACATTCTGATAAGGGTATAATACAATATAATGAGCTGTTATCAGGATGCTAAGAGAGAAATATTTTTTGGGAGTTTTGCAACAATAATGCGTAGACAATGTGTCCGAGAAGAGAGTGTGTGAGCTAGTGTGTTATAGGAGTCGAATATAAGTGTCTCACGAATTAGACATTTTAATCGAAGCAGAGGAAGCCGTTTCTACCGTTTATTATTTATACTTATTGAATGTAACTGTCTCTTGGATGTTGCTATCACATCCGTGTCGGTAACACGTAGCTACGGTACTGATTCGCCGCTGCAGGTGAGCAATGTCTGCATGACGGTAAAACGCTGATTACACGTTCCCGACAAATATTTTCTCGACCTGACGGAATTGAAAAATATTTTCGAAGCTTCTCTGGGCAGCCTTCTCTTCGGAAATGTTTACAGAATTCGATGTTACATATCAAATCTGTGGTAAGTAAATAACTTTTCTTAAAAATGCAAAAATATAATGTAGCAAATTTGTGTATTGGCACCTTTTTAAACTTTGACGGTCATTTACAACTATTTAAAATCTCCAATTTCAATAATTATATTCATCAAAATACTTGAGCTGTTTTCCTTCATACTTTAAGATAAATGTCAACTTCCTACCGTTTATAGCTTTCGTGTATTGTCTCATTTTGTAACAAAATGGGGTATTTTTACAAAATCTCATAATTTTCAAAAACTGAGGATAGTAATTGTGCCCGCGGATTCATGTTTAGGACCAGCAATTATACGAGGATTAACCAGTGGAAATTACAAAAAGTTAAACCAGTTAACATTTTCTGAACAGTATAATCGCACCATTTGTGAACCTTACTTTGAATGTACACTATGTCCTTCATGCATGTTTTTCCTTTGCTGTCTTTGTTCGACTGAATTGTGTATACGTAATTTTCAGTCATTTATAATAACAACGACAATACTTTTTACCGAAAAAATGTTAATTGTCTTTATTATGCGTTATAATTATTATTTTCTCGCAAATTCAGTTGTTTATTTCCAATTTTTTGTATAATATTGTCCTGCAGATAGGAAAAGTAATAGATTAAAAGTCTAGATAAACCATTTATTTTAAAAATGACATAAGTCACTTTCTTTTTAAATAGAGATATTTAGAATCTACGTTTTAACGTGTTAAAAATATTGTTGCCAATCTTGGAGGAGATTTACTTAAAAATTGATTACAGTCAGTTCAAATAAATGAAAAAGGTAGTAAAAAGTGAAAATTCAGACAAGTTTGAAAAGTGCAAATGAACTGAGAACAACGAAATTAATTTTTACTGGTTCAAATGAATTATTTAACAAGGTAACGAAAATCGCAATGGAAATCGGACCCAATACAGCTGTAACTACTTCACTACAGTAAAAAAGTGTTTTCCGATGATTTTCACGTAACTGCTATATTTATTTGACCCGAAAGAATCTCTCGCCCTTTTAGCAAATTGAAATGTAGATATTAAGAATAATAAAGTACTGCTAGATACAGAAAACTTCATGATATATTCAAATCTATTTTTGTGCGGTAGAAAGAGACCGTTTAAAAACAGTAGCATAAACAAATATTTTGAAACTTTATAAGTAGCTATAAAATATATTGTTTTGGACACATTCAAAAAAATTGTATGCCGTAAATAAGGACTGCATATAAAAAGACCAAGATAGAAAATATCTAAATGAAAATCTCGGGATATAGCAAGAAATTGGTTTTCCAAACAAGCAGACTGTAAATTTATATCGGAACATTTTTAAATATTTTATTTGCTTATACTCATTCCAAAATGTGCATTTAAAACTATTCATCGTAGTCACAATCGGTTCATGAATAGGTTCACAATCATTTTTGTCACTTGAGGATGCTACTTCGCACTCATCCAAAGTTACATTATAATTGTTAATTAATCTTTGTTCATAATATGCATTTGATGGACTTCCTTTTATATGCCGCACAAAAAAAAGCAGAAAAAAAAGACCGGTTAAAAGCAGATTTGAGTGCACTTTGAAAGTGACATAAGACACTTTGCTTTTAACACTAGATTTACCAAGCCAGTCAAAATGACTGGTACAGAATTTTTTCCAAAAATTCTACGGATTTATGAGAGAGCCGTAGAATAAATATTCTTCGTCCATCGTATAAAACATAAATTACCGAATCTATCATCTTTTCCACGTCTTAATTTTCCTTGCTTTAAGGTACATGTTTAACATATTTAAATATAATAGATTTCACGCCGGTAAATCTAGTGTTAATCCGAGACATTTAAAGATTTGGGTCTTAACGTTTTGAAAAATCGTTATAAAAACACTTCAGAAGATTTAGTTGTGTTTGTTACTTTCATTATTTACATTCTTTTACATAAGTAATTTTGTATAGTCGTTCAAAAATCACTATTTTTCAGAATGACAGGGTGACTTATGCTACTTTCAAAATATACGGCTCATATGTGTTACGACATGCATAAGTTCAAGGGACAAAGGAAATGATTTTTTCATTAAGGTGAAAAATTTTTCCGCATGCGGCCTACTCGCCAGATATAGCTATATTTAATATTCACCTATTCCATTCTCTACAGCATAATTTGGTCGACACAAAATTTCAAGAAATAGATGATGTCAAAAAATTACTAGATGAATTCATTGCACTAAAATTTTCAAGTGTCGACTGTTGTGGGATACATATACTGTCAGAAAAGTGGTTAAAAAATACAGATAACAATGACGATTATTTCAATGATCAAGTATCTGTAGGTTATATAAAATAAAATTTTAATATTACCTAAAAATCAAAAAAATCTTTTACAGTAGTTAAAATATTACTATTTTGTTACGTTGTACACTAACGTTTGGAAAAATCTATGTAAGTCTTGATCTTTTTTGTTTCATTACAAAAAAGAAATATGATATTAACAACGTTAATTGTTAATTGGGAAGAAGGAACTTTTTTTATTTATTGCAATTTTTGTATAGGCGGATGACGTACAATCTGCCTTGCTTTTACACTAGATCAACAGACAATTAATTTAATATATTTTAAGTTATCAAATAAATGTGTCTCATTGTCAGTGAAATAAATCGAGAGGGTAAAAACCTAATTGGCTCATTTGTCTATAGTCTTTAAGATAAACGTAGAAAATTGAAAAAGAAATAGGATCAGAAAATTCAAGAACATTTTCAACAAATTCAGTGCAAGTCATTTTGACGCCCTTCACAGATGTAGTATTAACAAATTTGAGTAAGAGACATAAATTTTATTTATATAAGATCCCTGGTAATAAAAGACTTTTAAACATACCTGTATGGCGAAACAATGTATACAATGTGTTACAAAAATATTTGACACAATTTACCAGTAATATTGTACACTATTCACTCTGTGAAAATTTGTAAAACAGTCCGCCTTCAAAATTTACTTTCGCCTTGATGTTCAAGGCAAGTCTTTTTTACTAGCTTATCGTAATTGTCTCATTATGTAGGTAAAAATAGGCAAACATATAACATGGTCTAGAAGCGAGTCCTTCTCGTGCAGATTAATGTTAAACTTGCAATTACTGTGATTGGTTTTTCGATCGATAGGACAACCTTAGCGAATGGACGCAAAGAGAAAAGACCTCACGCTAATCCTAATTGACCGAAGAATCTCGTCTGATGTGTATTTCCAAAACCTAACTAAACACGACTGAACACTACATGTGTCTCAATTATCGGGTTTACGATCATCCAACCAGTAAGAAGATTGTACAGTAATTCCCCCCTATAACACGGTAGATTCGTTCCGCGTTATAGGAAAACGCGTTGTAGGAGTATTCTCGTATAACGCGCTCTATGACCCCGTATAACGCGTTATGTACAAATGAGTCAAGTAAATCGAATATTAAGGAAAAACTAAATATGTGCATTTTATTGAAATCAAACTAAGAACATTTTAAATAAAAAAACTTTAACATATGTAGGATCGTGAAAAAGAAAGGAGAGGCGCGCGGCAACCCATCCCAATGCAGGAACTCGGCCAGAGTAGCTGAACGTCGACGATCGCCTGGGTCGGCGCGAAACCACTGCGCCAGCGACCTCTCGCTGATGATAATTTCTTTTCACGTCCTTTTCTCTTTAGTTCTTTATAGGAGGGCTTCTCCGCTCCAATCCCACACATATGTAACTAAAAAACAGTTAATTTAAAAAAAATTACTTAATTCCAAAAATAGTTATGTTACATGTTTATTCGCTGTCGGAGCTATCTGAAATAACGTTCCACCGACATCTTTTTTTAATAAAATGTACAATTTGAATCTTTGTTAATATTCTTTACATATCTTCTTGTTCGTCTATATTAATTGAAAATTCACTATCTAATGATTCTTCATTTTCTATATTATGTTTTTTCTGAATGTTTATATATGGTGCAAGACAGTATTGAAGATTTACTTTGAATTCACTAGATCGTTCCGCTGAAGAATCACTATTCGTAACAAGTATATCCAATTGATTTCCCACTTTTACTATTTTATTTAGGTTTTCTATACATAAATTTTCATCTACTTCGTCAATAATCTGAATTTAAATTGATTATGTACAAATTCATTATAAATTTCACAGTACAGAAATATAACGTGGGAAATCCCCGCGTTATATGGGAGAACACGTGTTATACGAGGGACATGAAATCGCGTTATATGAAAATGCGTTATAAGAGTACCGTGTTATAGGGGGGATTACTGTACGTGTTTATGTCTGCTCTTCAAGAAAATCATTGGCTTCTAACAATCCGAAGTCAATTACACGCCATTTACAGGTTTATAGCCTCCGAAAATTCGAAACATTTCGTAAATTAAAGTTTTTTTACTATAACCATTTTTAATAAAAAATTACAAGAGAAATCGGTTGCCATACTCAATACTACATTATCCGACAAAAGTAAACATTTTTTTGTTGTACATTTTAAAAATAACGCTTCTGAAATCGTACTAAATAAATGCTTTTGAAATATCCTTGTGTTTATAGTAAACAATGCTATTTGTGACAATCAAATGGAGCACAATTTGTAGGATCGTGAATTTAGTAGCCTTAAATTCTGTGTACCGTAACTTCAATGTTCGGACACTATGAGATTTTTATTTTATTGGATCATAATTTCATTCCTAACAAAACAAACAAAAAAGATATTCAAGTATAGGTAACCCTCCTTTAACACGGTTTCGCTCTAACACGCTCTAAGATATTTCAAAACTAAATTACTTTTAAATAATGATGGGAAGGTAAATTTAACTATAGTGCCTTTACAAGAAAATTTATAAATAAATTATAATTTATTCATTTATGACGCTATTCCATTGAAGAAAGCGTCATGCAGTTTACACTGTATCAGCGGCGGGACTTGCTGTTTGAGAGATCTGAAATTTAAAGAAAAAATGTTTGTTTTTATTAATTTTTCGAAACGTAATACCTTCTTTTGTACTAGCTCTGGGTCTCATATAACACGGTTTCCTACAATACGGCAATTTCTAGGAACCTATCTACCGTGTTATAGGACAGTTATAGTATAACTTCTATTTACTTATCTTAAACACTTATTAAGTAACACAATACAAATAAAGCACTGTTAAAATTTTACGTTACTTTATTATACGAACACTTTTAGAAATTACTTATTTTCAAGCTAATTTTTTTAATAATATGTGTTTTAATATTCTCTTGGGTAGCTATCATGCCGTATCACTTCAAAACGTTGTGGCATATTGCTAATAATTTTGTCAAAAATATTTTATACGTATATTATTCTATCGTTTTTTTAATCGATGTTCCAACCATTTTTAAATATATTGCTTCTCTGATACGTCGCTTTAGTTTATCTCATACATTTTCAATAGGGTTGAGGGTTGGTGAGTCAGGTGATGGTTGTAAAACTTTTGGACTATTGTACAGAAAATATTCCCACACTATGTGTCCCTTATGTTTCGAGTCATCGTCCTATTAAAATTTATACGTGTTTAAAATTCCAATTTCTGCAGCACATTTGTGCCAATTATTTTTCAATATGTTCAAATACACATTTTTGTCCATTATAATGTCAATAAAAACTAATTCACTCGCTTCAAATTTGTATATATGTTACCGGAAATGTATGTAATCCGTCATTGTATACAATTCCTAGGAAATGTATGTAATTCCTAAAATAGCACGGAAATGTGTAAAATAAATTATATTAGACACATTTCCAAGGAAATCTATACATTGTCTAAATAGCAATCGGAAATGTAAATATTTGAGATATCAATGGGTATGCGGGGATAGCGGGACGAGGGGAGGGTATTGTTTTGTCTGATCAGGCGATCTCGCTAGTGCCGCGTTAACTGTCAGATAAATACATTTTAAAAGTTCCTAGATACTTGATTTTCGAATCTTTAATTAGTAAGATAATATGAAGATTATTATATTTTACGATATGACTGTTACCTGAACGTTGTTGTTTCAACGAGTGCTTTAATAAAAATTATTATTCTCATTTTAACAACGTGTTTTATTACAGAAAGCATTATTTTTATACATTTCCTAATACGATATTGGAATTATATACAATTCCTAGGAATTGTGCACATTTCCTAGGACACTTATGTATTAAATAGTTGTTGAAACAATATTTTATACATTTCCTAAATAGCTTCGGAATTATATAAATTTCCTAGGATTTGTATACAATTCCTAGATTTCATACATTTCCGGTAACATATACAACACAAGACAAGCACACTGCTACCACCGTGCGTTACAGTCCACCTTAGATTTGTAAAACTGATTTTTTTCCGTCACACAATCTTTCATCTGTTGCGCCTAAAAATGTTAAATTAACTATCATCGGTAAAAATGACGTCGCCTAGTAAGTTTCTTCCTTCAAAACACATTCTTTCGCAAAGTCCAATGGGTTCTTTATATTCTTCTCATTCACATACGGTTTTTTTCTAGCTACTTTTCCATTGTAGCTACTTTCTTTTGAGGTTCTGCGAAACGTTTAAGGATATACATGTTATTCTATCGCACCTCGGATGCACAGAAGTTCGCCGCCCATGTAATTATCGTTAGAGCGAAGAGTATACGTGCAGTGAGTGTGAGAGATAGGTTTTTACATCCTTTTCTTGACTTTTCTGTTGAGTAACATCTCAACAAAATTAGTTCTGTTGTAATTTAACAAGCAATCAACAACCTGCTGGACAGCACCTTATATTTACCTTGTGGAATTATTTTAATTTCTCAGTGGAAAACTTCCTTTTTTAGTTCTCCCCTCAAAAGTATCTACTCTACCACATCCTACTATTACATTTTGTCGTTGTTCTCTCTTGAAGAATTGTTTAAATGTTTATTACATTTAAAAAATACGCATCGTTATATTTGATAGGATCTGAAGAATCATTTTGTGCAAAAAAATGTCTATAACTTTTTTGGTTAAAATACAAACAATTTCGGAAGTTGAGCTTTTGCATTTTTTCAAAATTTATTATATTTTTCAAGAAAAGAAGGGTAATAGTGAAAAACGACTTGTATGTTTATGTGTAGTGTCACAAAATACATAGAAATCAGTGTAAATATTCTTTGTACCATGAATTGTGTTGACTAGGGTAATCTTTAGTATTACATAATGAAATAAAATTCCGGGAAATAATTTTTTGAGCATCATGTCGGAACAACCCATCAATCTTGATCCTTCATTATTTCTAGGACGAGCATCGTCACCTTTTCACCAGAGAGAGCAAATTTGAGTGAGGGAGATGAAGAAACGACATGCCCGCAAATAAGGTACGTAGTTTTACTACAGAAGAATTCATTACTCCCGCCATTCCAATTTTCATTAAATTTTTTTAAGCTTTACACGGTTAGCGTATATTTGTACATCTTTGTTTATTGTTTTGTCAGCTGCATTTACTTGGCGTGTGTTCCATTATCAAGGATTTACAATTATTAATTTGCAAAATGGCGTCCGCTATACGTTGCAAATAATTATTTCTTCTTCGAACGAAATTATTAGAAATGGCAATTCTTATTTTACATTACACATATATCATAATTTGCAGAATTTTATTTAAAAGTTGGAATACTCCGCAATTAATATAACGCAACGCTTGGAATGCTTTGACCGTAGAAATATAAATCATAAACGCAAAACTTCAAAATATTTGAACTACAAAAATTGCAGATCGCAATATCGAGATTATTCCAACACGGAGATCAAGTTCCGCGATTTCGAGGTTTATATTCTCATTATTGGCTATCTACTACGGTAACTGTCGATTGATCGATCGATAGTCATTTATTGTTAGTTTTTTTTTTTAATAACAGTGATTTCTCGTAACAGCTGATCTCGAAGTTCTGTACACCGGTAGCAAAACCCTCATATCTATATGTATGTTACAGTAAATGATTATGTATAATCACCATTAAATTTGGTAAATATTATGAATTTTTGAATATCTATAAAATTAACCGACCAGTCTGAGTTAGATCGTGCCTGTCCGCTTCAGGGACCAGTCCGGCTACCTGATCAGGTACGACTTTGGCGGATTCGAGATTACCTAAACTAGGGAACGGCGAACCCATAGTTGTTTTGCAGAAAAGGAGTTATTATTGGCCAACTAAAAGAAGTCACTTGACAAGTGGTTGCTCCGGTTCGCCTGACGGATAGTGAGATCCTTCGTTCTAACGTAATTTTCGAATTCGTGCCTGGCTGAAAAGCGTTTAACAGCGGAATAAGTGTTTATTTTTCGGTTGCCATTCGGCAAGTGCAGGTTTCAAGGGCCGATACGATGGGAATAGGCGGTGTGTGGTGAGTTTTCCCTTAGCCCGTAACTCATACTGAATAATTTCATTACATTTGCAAATTACATCTTAGGGGCCTGCCCAGCTTGCTGGTCAGATATGGGTTTGAAGGACTCTCGGTTACACGAACCAGAGTAAGGCAAACCTGTAGTGGTGTTATGAGCCCTGCGAGTGAGAGAAAACGCGACCATAATGCGTCATTGCAATATTATCCGTGAATCCAAGAGTGCAATGCAACAATATGAGGGGGAATATTATGGAGACCGGACTAGCTTATAGCACTGATATAAAGTTGCTGTTTGCCCGTTAATAACGAATGTACCTTTCGGTAATTCGCGTTAGTATAGCGGATAGTTCTGTACCAAATGATACAAGGTTACCACCAGTAACTGGTATAAAGGATGTTGCAATGTTAAGGTTCTTGATTCTACAGTTTCCCGTAATTTAAATAATCTTAGTCACTCCGAGCGGCTTGAGTGAATAAAGGAGATCGTTGCTCGGTTACATGAAGATTAAAGGAAGCAAATTGGAAATAACTGGAACGTTAAAATACCTATATTATGGTATTAACAATGATTTGGGTTTAAAATACAATTACAAGAATTGATTCTTAAATTAAACTATTAAAGTTAAAATGTTAACCGAATGTCACGCGTCGGATCACGGGGGTTTCCAAGTCTCGTAGACTTGAAAATTCACCTGTCTGACTGACAGGGTAACGTTCTATAAAAGAAATGACCCGCAGAGGCAAAAAAGTGTCTCGCTTATATAGGGCTCTGTTTCGGGAAGGATTTGGAAAAATGAGTGGAGGTGGTAGGACTCTGGCAGGGATGTAAGTAGGGATTGCAATTTCGGACCAAAAGTTTAATGCCGGTATTTGGTATTTTTTAGATCTTAATACTGGAATACCTGTTTTAATACCGGTAGTAGAAATTGTAGAAAAGAAAGAAAATGCAGATGGTTCCTTTTTTTATTTGCCAGTTTTATTAAAGATTATAAGTATCACAAAAAATCATTTGTAACTTATAAATTATAACAGTATATAAAGAATCACAAAAAAGTAAAGGAACAAGGAACATCTTATGTATTTAAACCAAAAAAAAGTGTAAATATCACTATTCAGTCTGTGGTACTATTACGCATTTCTGAAATGTGATCTTAAAAAACAGAATGCATCAATGGTACTGTCATTAAGCCTGGAACGTAATTTTGTGCAAAAATTACCAGCTGTCGAAAACGCTCTTTTAGCATCTACGGAATGCACGATGTACTTTTTCCAAGTGTTTACCTCTAAATCCCTCATCTTCAAATAAATCGATATCTCGTCGGATGGTTTTGGATATAACTGATTTCTGTATTGTATTTTGGTTTATTGAAGTTTTTTTAGTTATCGCTATTTCTAATTTGTGTTCAAGAGACAATTCGTTTTCACTATCGACATTAGTGCCATCATCATCTACGGTAACTGTACCGAATTCTTCTGAATGTATAGGTTTATGGGTAAAAAATTTTAAGAAAATTTACTATTGACCTTAATCATATCGTATACAAAAAAGTATACTATTTTGCTATGTTGGCGACCTCTGAGCATATAGTGGAGACAATTTAAAAAAATTCTAGTAAATACCGAAAAAACGGTATTTAAACTTGTCAATACCGGTATTATAAAATTGTACAAATGGCTCAAAATACCGGTATTCGGTATCCCGGTATTGCAATCCCTAGATGTAAGGGTACCAAGGAAATATAGAAGGCATCATATTACTAGCGTGGGTGAAACGGGCGCGTTGAGACATTTTACTTTCTCAGCCGAAAACAAAAGTTGTGCTGTAACTTTCAGTTGTGTCTTCCTCAAGAAAAGTATCATCTTTATCGCCTTCTACTAGTAAAATTTCTCTCGGGCGGTTGGATTTTAAGATACATAGGAAGACATTCACGAAATTACGGTCTTTTTGGGCGTCGGTTCCACTTTGAGCACTGTTTAAACATGTTTGAACGTTTATAATTGATACTAAAAACTAGACGTCCAGGAGAAATTCTAATTGTAGGAGGCGATCGAGCAGACATCTTTCTATTATGGTTTGCTTTACAAATATACATTTATTCTTTGCGAGTTATTTTGTGACTTTATATCGCCGGTTTTCAAGAACAACGACACATTTGGTTTTGTGTCGTTATCGGGTTAATTACACAGGAAGAATCTACGTAAGCTTTGTTCCATTGTGAATAAAACTCATAATATGAGTATACAGGGTGTCCCAGCTAATTTTGACATCTTGGATATTTCGGTATTGTGGTATGTAGCAAAAAATGTTGCACAGGAAACTTAAATGGTATCGAGTGGGGCATAATCTGGTGTCATTAGTTTTTCTGTAGGTGGACGCGTCAAGGACATATGAAGGTCAACTTTCGTAAAGCGAATCGTAACAATATGTCATCAATATGTCATTAATATGTCATTGTTATCATGTAGGTCGCCTCGATATCAGTTCTTCCGTGACGGGCGACGAGTAATCAGTGCACCGTGATCGAGTTCAACTATTTTCACCTATTACTGCGTGTATAATACTTTCTAAGACGAGATCCCGGTTCACCAAATACCCCTCTTTTTGTGGACTACTTCGCAGTTAATCCTCACAGTGGTACCAACCCTTAGTTGCCTCTTGGTACATCTGCTTTCAGGCACCAAAGCACCTTCACCGTTGTCATTGTATGTCTACTCGTAGCCACCAAAGCAATGAATCAATACGTTTCTGAGGTATATGTAGTGTTTACTAATTTTTTTTGGTAGATTTGCTTTAATTGTTATTACACATTTTAATTGTTTATTGAAATACGGCCGCAAAGGGTTAAATATTCTAATCCGTAAGTAAGAAAGACTCATAGTAAGAAAGGTAAATCGAGGTGCCTAATTCTTTAGTTCCCGCGCGCACATGCCAGCCAAATGTTGGTTTAACAGAAGTTAACAGAATTTAACAAAAAGTACAGCGTTTGACAAAAAAAGGACAGATTTTCGTTTTTTTTTTTCACCTTCGTTGACTATTTGATCATCGATTTTTATTAAACTTAACTGGGAGGATGGTCTCGAAGGAATATTTAACACGTATTTTTTATTGGTCTTTTTCTGTATTAAGTTATATAATAATTATTTATTTTATTGTTATAAAATGTATATTACATTATTCTGGTGAAAATAACTCTGTTTACAACGAAATCTACTTATGCAATTCTTCAAAGCCTACGAATATGTCAATGATTTGCGGACATTGTAAAATTCGCTCGAGGCTCCTCATGGGGAGAAGAAAATAAACGTGAACGCGCTTTCCTTACTAGTTCGGCGACCCCAGTCTTCAATTTTCTAATTTCGTGTACCACTAATAAGGATATCTTGTGTGTTTCTTTCCAAAAGATCGCGGACCTGGAAAAGTGACTTATCCAGCTAAAATTCGATCATGGAGACCTAATTAAAAATTAATTTGCGTGAGAACAGTTCGTTTTTGGCCCATGGTTCCTTCCAGACACTTTACCTACGTAACAAAACGAATGTGATGAGCCCATAAATATGCTCGTTTTTGCGATCTAAACTGATAAGCACGAAGAATAATTTATCTAGATTTAAGTACTGTACGACCGCGCGCTTTAACTTCGAGCGGTAACTTTTCAAACAATTATAACTTTGTATACGTTAAGAATTTTACCAAATACTTCTACAGGCATATCTTCAATGTCATATGCGTAAGTAGGAAGGCGAGCCTGAGGGTTCGACAGTCATAGGTAAATATTAGGTGTAGAAAAGAGTTCTTTCCGGTGAACTTCAGCTGATTGTTACAGCCATATGCTGCAAACGATGGTTTTAATTTTTTAACGATTTCAATTGCTGACTTTGGCGAAGTGCATTCTTTATGATAATGTGAAGAGAAAGAGATTTTTGTTGAATTTTGACCAGTCTACGACTTCCACTGCAAAATCAAATGTGCACTCCAAAGTTGTGCATTTAATGGGATATGAAAGGAGTCTTATATTACGAACTGTTAAACCCGGAAAAGTGTAGTCCGCAGAACATTATCAGCAACATTAACAAAAGTAATAAACGATATCGATAATAAGACAAAAAAAGAGAATTGTATTGTCAAGGAATTTGTAAGATTATTCTCCTTCACGATAACATTCTTCCACATGCAGCAAAAATTTTCATTTTTATGTTGAGCTAGGAAATCCTACGTTATACAGCTTATTCTCCCAATATGGCCCTATCTGATCTTTATTTATTCATTCCCAGACCAAAATTATTTATTCCTATCCCAGATCTCTTCCATGCCATTTAGTAGAGATGCACTTTAAAACTGGGTACGGTGTGAAAAAGCTTAAGTGACTTTGTTGCTTTTACCAAACTTTACCGAATCTAGAAGTTACCAAAAAGGTGGCGAAAATGCATTGATAATAACGCTGAATGCTGTGACGAATAGGGTGTGGTATTTTTTCTTAAGGATGATTTGTAGCTACAATCGGAGACATGAGTATGTGACATTTTGATTAAACCAATATATCTCAATATCTTTTAAAATATGGCATTCTAACAAAATGTCTTTTGTTCCCAAGCTTATTTTTAATATCAGATTTGTAATAAAATGGAAATTCATTTGATTTTAATTAATTTTTCAATGAAATTTTTGATATTTGTCACAATCATAAAAAAACTTTTGATAGTGGCTGTACCATGAATATAACTATTAAAAAAAAATACATAAATTTTTTACATCAAAAAACACTAATACAAATTTTCTCAATATATTTAAATAAAAATTAGAAGACAGATATATACCACAGAAAATCATAAATCTGATATTATTTAAATAAATAAAATAAAATAAGTTAAATTTTTATCTGATGAAACGTGACAACATCGCAACATTTTAATAGTTGGTAGTCGTGAGTGATTCGATTTTGATCGCTCCAACTTTTCGACGCATTTGATTAAGATTTAAATTCACGCTGTAACATAGCCTATAGCATATTTTTAATTTCCTATAGTCGAGTTTAATTTTATTTCCCGTAGCTGTTTGCGAGGTTGCCATGTTTTTACTGTGAATTATGCTCTGCATTCAATTATATCATAAATATCATTCATTTTTATTATTTTTCTCTATAAATAATATTTAAACCACTAAATGTTAATTGCTTATGTGCCTCATAGATATCTAATCTACTAGTTTACAATTTTGTGGATTTTTCGAATCGTATTTTCAATGATTTTTTTTACTTTAACTTGTCCTGATAACATGTTTCCCATTTAAGTACGTGTAAATTTGTTATAATTTAAAAATGTTATAACATTTGAACGAGGTTGTGAAAGTTTCTCATTTTTTTAGGCGTTTCAGAAGGCTTATAAGAATAATATATAATTCTTTCATAGGATTCTCATCACTCTTAATATACCAACAAATCATCCTTAAGTAAAACTTTCATTTTATGGAAATATCGGAAAGAATTCATTTCTACACCTAATATATAGAATCCAACAACTGAAATACGGCTAGAGGGCGGCGAAACATTTCGTTTTAAAACTCCTACTTTGACCATTTCTTTTTTGGAATTTCCAAACCCAAGTTCCCTACAGTAAACACTGAGCGTAGTCGTTTACTTTAGAATACTAGGTTTTGGGACTTCCAAAACGAAATGCTGGGAATAGGTGGTTGAAAATGAGAGGTTCCACCGCTCCTTAACCATCTTTTAATTGTGGAGCTCTATATATGGGTTACCCGTTTGATATAAAAGAGACACTGGATGAATGAGAGAGAAAAACGACATAAGAGTTGGAATAAAGCAAGTGCGCATGGGGAATAAGTGGGGACGAGGATGAAAATAAGAGGAACGGAAGTACGAGGTGTAGAGGGCAGTGAGCCTCTATTTCATTTATAATAGAATAAATACAATTTGGGAACTAGATTATTACTACTGTATTATAGACCAGAGATAGCTACTGTATTATAGTTGCAAGATATGTAGCAGAGTATACGATAGAAAAAACATGTAATGTATGAATTCCGGCATGTAAGAGACGACGAAAGTTGCTAACGAAAGTAGTTATTTAGTAGGAGTATCCAAAGAAACAAATTTTTTTAGAGTTATTAGAAAAATAAAATGAGCTTTTGAGGCGGTATACGGGGATGTAGGACGGAAGTATGAGTAAATATACCGCAAAATGGACAATGAATTCTTACAGAGCCTAAAGTAGTATGCCGAATACATTCATTTTTATGTAACAAGTTTTGTAAGAGACTAAATTCTGATGTAGACATTATAAATTAATATAGTTGATACACTATGAAGACATTCTTTAATGCGTTTAATCCCTCAGCCTACAACAACTAAACGTGTGACACTCGGGATACAGTAAGTAGAATAGGAAATCTTGAAGTTTTTCAAAATCTAATTAATTGGAAACATCAGTCGGTCATGAATATTACTTCATTATGAAGCTTTTCATTTACAAAATATAACTTTTGCCATCAAAGAGCTGTACTACTTCACTGCGTTAGTCAGATGTTTAATGTGTAATTTTCATTCCGAATGTCTCTAATTATTATATTTTTATTATTATTGGATTATTTTTGGTAGGAAAATGTTATGTATTTATCACCCAATTGCATTCTTTAGCGTTAGGACATTTACTGATTCACATAAATGGTCAAGTTATTCTGCTAAAAAAAATCGATACACAAACCATAATCAATGGCCGACAATGTGAAAGGCTTTCAGAGAAAAACTTTTTCGATTGTGCGCTGTATTGCAGGACATAAAGAACACAGGAAAAAGAAAATACCTGATAAGTACATCAAATCGGTTTAGTATAGATACGATGTACTTTCACGTTTTTACCATTTTCAGTATATGGCAGTACCTTTCATTATATAGGTATCCACCACTTTATACCTATTAGCTTTTTCCGTAGCATGTTGCGTACCAAGTTTTTCTAAGTTCTTGCATTAACGCTTTTAGTGCCAGACGACGATATATCGTCGTTAGCAACACTCCTGATGGTTGCTGCGCATCATGGGATTATCATTTAGTTTTCATCTAGAAAAAATAGACAACTTATGCTTCATACTAAATGTTCTATATCAAACTGTGACCAAATAATGATTATTCTTATTTATTATTACCATTTACAATAAAATACTGACTTTTCCATTTTTCCTGTGTGGTAAGGGGTATTAAGTAGTAAACAAACTTAAAACACAAGTTACCAAACACAACTAGAATATTTATATATATTTAGATGAAAGAAGAATTTTGAATGGTATAATAATAATGATAATAATAATGATGTTAATAATGGTATTAAGACGGTAAAGTCATAGTTGTATACATAAAACGTAAACTCGAGATATCAGGCCTGTGCCTACGTAATCCTAAAACAATAGCACTATACCTAAAACAATGTTAGATTAATATTATTACTAGAATTTTCAACAAATATTAATCTACCTTTGCCATTACTTTGGTTTTCTTCCATTGCGTTCAGGTTTGAATTTGATAAATATTCTTCTCACTTTTACTTTTATACTTATTTATATTACTACATATTGATATTCTTATTTATGATTGCTATTTACAATAAAATACTGAACTCTCCATTTTTGTTAAAACAATATTAAACTAATATTACGACCACAGTTTTCAACAAATATTAAACTACGTTTGCCATTACTTTTGTTTTCCTTTATTGTGTCCCTTTTTGAATTGCATAAATATTCTTGTCACTTTTACTTTTATGCTTTTTTCTTTCTTAAATCCTACTAAATTACACAAACTTCGTTCGGTATTCTTCGCTTAGAGGTAATTTTTCCGGTCGGCATTAAGAGGGTTAATGCATATGTACACACTGTGGAGCTTTAATGGGCAAACTTTTTTAGAAGTGTGCCAAAAAGAGGCAAAATTTTGAGCCAGCTAATACAATTCATTAAGTATTTTTATTTTTAGAATTTTTTATTTCCAAAAAAGTTTTACATTTATAAAAATGGGGCACCTCCTTCAAGAAATTTGCTTAAAACACAGAATTTGGCAATTTTTATAATATTATTTTAAAATCTACATTGTGCAGAAGATTACTCACCAGTAGGGATTGCAATATCGGACCAAAAATTCAATACCGGTATCCGGTATTTTTTAGATCTTAATACCGGAATACCGGTTTTAATACCGGTAGTAGGAATTTTAGAAATAGAAAGAAAACACAGGTGTTTCTTTGTTTTACTTGCTAGTTTTATTAGAGAGAGTAAATATCACAAAAAATCATTTGAAACTTATAAATTATAACAGTATATAAAGAATCATAAAAAAATAAGGAACAAGGAACATCTTATGTATTTAAATCACAAAAAAATCCTAAATATCACTATTCAGTCTGTGGTAATATTACAAATTTTTGAAATGTGATCTTAAAAAACATAATGCATCAATTGTACTGTCATTAAGCCTGGAACGTAATTTTGTGCAAAAATTACCAGCTGTCGAAAACGCTCTTACAGCATCTACGCTAGTTGGTGGTATTGTTAGCAATCTTTTTCGAAGTATTTACCTCTATATCCCTCATCTTCAAATAAATCGATTTCTCGTCGAATGGTGTTGGGTATAACTGATTTCTGTATTATATTTTAGTTTGTTGAAATTTTTTTAGTTATCACTAATTCTAATTTTTGTTCAAGAGACAATTCCTTTTCACTATCGACATTAGTGTCATCATCATTTTCAATAACTGTATCGAATTCTTCTGAATGAGGATAGGTTTGTGGGTAAAAAATTTTAAGAAAATTTACTATAAACTTGATCAAATTTTATGATTTAAAAAATTTCTAGTAAATACCGAAAAAACGGTATTTAAACTTGTGAATACCGGTATTACAAAATTGTACAAATGGCTCAAAATACCGGTATTCGGTATTCCGGTATACCGGTATTGCAATCCCTACTCACCAGTGATGTAGAATACTGACTTAAATTTTGTTTCCCTTTTCTTAAAAAAAAAGTATTTTTTTCTTTTCCCTCTTTTCTCCCACTCACTCCAATCGATCCCGCTGGATCAAAGAAAAGCTTTAATGTGAATTGTGGACTCGGTGTCCCGACGTTATAATGACGTGATAAAACTTCTAGTTCTAAAGGAAAGTCTTTGTGTTAATTTCTTTGATCGATCGTGTCGGACTACTTTCTTTTCGGCTTAAGAGTCCGTGTCTAGGTGTCACTTCGTTGTTATCGTAATTGTTAGTAAAAATCTCATACTGAACTCTATTACAAAACCTGTGAGAATATACGGTAATCCGTACTAATATACTTAGCAAATTATATATTGAAAATGTAGATCGTTGAATAATGATGGAAAGAATTATTACAAAAAAGCTAAAAACTTACTTTTAATGTACAGTGTGTCCCATGTAACATTTTTCACGATTTTTCAAGTACTTGCGATAATTCGGCAAAAAAATATTTTAAACAAAAGCTGATAAGTTTTCGATTGACTATAGATTTCAATACAAAATATTTTTATGAATTATTCTCTTTTATTATTGTGAAGGCTACCTTCTTCTTTTAAAATGGTACTTTGTATTTTTGAGTTAGCAATATTATTATACCTAGTAACAAGAGGAATTCAACGATCTAATATACCATAAGCTTGGGATGACCTTGAAGGCAAAAAAAGGAAAAGGGTCTAGCCGAATAAGGGGGTCAAAAGACTTGATCCGATTTTATTCGACGATGGGTCATTCGATAGGTGATGATGAAAAACCATTGCACACAAATTTTTAATCCGATACCTTCCCCGGGAGGGTAGTTATAGGGTAAAATCGAAAAATCAGTTTTTGCCTCATTTTCCCCAATTAATGTGGTGCAAAAATTCCAAAAAAATTCTAACACATTCTAAACATGAATGTACACGTTAGGGATTTTTTTTCAGATTTTTGCTTTGCAAGTTCCATTCACGAAAAATGAAAAACCAAAAAAAAAATTTTTAAACATCGATTTCGTATTGAAATCTTCTGAGCACAACTATTTCCTTTTTACAGTAGTTGCATAATGTTATCATTGTTATACCCTAATTTTTTCAGATTTTTTGAGTACGGTGCATAACGGTCGGAAAAATCAAAAACCGATTTCTGGGACACATTTTGGGCTGAAACTCGCCCATTATCTGCCATTCTTGCATGATTTTAATACAGTATGTTCATATTGTGACCTTCAATGTTTCTACATAGAAATATGTAGATGTTAAAGAACAATATCGGGATAATTAAATAAATTGCTCATTGTATGGTCTTTATAACCTAGAATTTGAACCGTTCTTTCAAAAGCATTAATGGCGCAGTGGCTATTGTGTCTGCCTGTGGAATCGCTGAACACTTTTTTGTCGCGGGTTCGAATCTCCATGTGGGACTTAAGTTTTTTTCTGCTATTTTTTTTTTGGTTTTTCATTTTTCGTGAGTGGAACTTGCAAAGGAAAAATCTGAAAAAAATCCCTAACGTGTACATTCATGTTTAGAATGTGTTAGAATTTTTTTGGAATTTTTGCACCACATTAATTGGGGAAAATGAGGCAAAAACTGATTTTTCGATATTACCCTATAACTACCCTCCCGGTGAAGGTATCGGATTAAAAATTTGTGTGCAATGGTTTTTCACCATCACCTATCGAATGACCCATCGTCGAATAAAATCTGCTCAAGGGCACTTTTGACCCCTTTATTCGGCTAGACCCTTTCAACAGAAAATGTCAATCTGCCTGAGTAGGTGATAATGATTTGTGTTTGTTATTAAGATTAGAAATTACATTAAATTCAGAAACCTAGATTAAATAAACGCGACCGGTTTCATAAAAAATATAGATCAAATATTCAAATTGAAATCCATGTTTTTGTAGGCATAATTCCGCCCTACGTAGTAAATTTGCAGTGGTTGCTCTTACAATACTGTCATAGCTCTATATACAAAGACAGAAAATATAATTATTAATAATACAAAAAAGATTGAGCACACACATCTTGTTTCGTTGTTGCTTCTAAAAGCTGTGAATCCCTCCGCTTCTATCTATTCTTTTATTGTATTCCTCACGCATCCGCGCACTTTACTTCAAATCAACTGTAAATCCACCATCTACCATATAAATGTGAAAGAGACTTCTGCCTTTACCACAACCAGTTCCGATTGGTACCATTTATCTTTGGATCTTCTGTAACAGTAATGACGAACCTATGACCCGAGGGATAAACAGTTTTCCACACAGGCTTTTAAATAACCCACGCTTTGATTTTTAAAAACTTATTTTTTAAGTTATAGAGGAGAGAAAAGATAATCAAAAATATTAAAAAAGTAAAGCGTATACATCTAATATAAAATTTATAAAAAAGTGTTTCCAAGTGACCATTGGCTAGCTGATAACTGTTCTCCTCCTTTCCACGTGACGACACTGACTTACAATTAGTGACACACGAGCTAATACTAAAAAAGATAATAAACAAAATTTAACCCACTTCTCGAAAAAGCTCGCCATCAGTGGTATAAATTTAACTAACTTGTTAAAACATTAAAGATAAGAGAATTGCACTAATTGCAGGAACAGCGATTTATCCGATTAGCAAAAGTGAATGGTGACTGAGTTATTTTAGATGTAGTCAGTTTGACCTTTCATATTTAATGCTTGCCGCAAATGTTTTCGATTTATTCAGTGGAGTCTTAATCCAGTTTACTGTTATCACAGAATCGTACCGAGAGTAGTCAGTGTCGATATTTTTAAACACCTTCTTCATTTTCAGGGACAGTTGATCAGTAGTACTGTGTCTCGCAATTCTAGTCTCGACAACAAATTTATTTTTACAGTAGTACCTAACCTTTGGTTTGGTTTTTATGAGAGCTAAGAGTACAAACTTTTGTCTGGACAATTTTAACAAGGTGGAAAATGTGAAATGTACGCCATTGAGTGACAGCCTTTAGAAGGTCTTTGCAGATTGATCGATGCATCGAGGACCTTTTCAATCGTTCTGGTTCTTTTTTATCATGGTTTGGTTTGGTAGGAAGTTCAAGTTTGTTAGTTCTTCTTTCCAAGGCATAGATTTAATTTCATAGGTGAACGTCAAGAGGTGTTAATTACCAATTTTGTTGAAGCTCACGTATAATATAGTGCTTATAAAAATATTTGATACTTATTACTTTTTATCAGCAATCATTCATTGTTGAAGAGGTGAAAACCGCCCTCAATGTTAATATACAAAGTACATATATTTTGACGAATATCTCAGGAACTATGGGAGACAGAGTAATTGCGTAAATTGACAAAATTTGTGCTTTTTTACAATGAATTGAACAATACAAATTATTTTGCAAAATCTCAATTTACTTAAATAATATATGATTAAATAGCATTTCTTTTAATTTCCCCACTTTAGTTTGTTTATAGGAACTATATGTCCATTATAAAATTAGAAATAAACTGGAATTTTGATTTTTTTGTCGCAAAGAAAGTTACTTCATCCCCATGGGGAACTTAAGTTTTTTTATCATTTTTAGAAATTCAACTACATAACAATAATCAGTTATTATTTTAAGATATTTAAAAGTATTTTGTAACACGTTCCGTGCTACGTGAACGATTTTTGGTTCACTTTAAACTTGATCTGCAGGCCATGTGTACCATGAATGGTACATGCAGATATATTTATTTAATGGGCTGAGAACATATGTTTTAGGACAAATTTAATTTTGTAAAATATATTTCTACTAAAAGAATGAGGAATTATATGAAATGGAGTATAGAAGAAACCACATAAATTTGTTTAATTTTTATATATACAATAATCATTAATTACATGTGATGGATGACTTGTTTAAAGCAAGAGATGTATAAAAATGGCTTGTCCGGGAAATCGCTTATTTATACCATTTTAAAGTTTTGCATAAAGGGTTACTACATTTTGTCATTTTTACTAATCGAAAATTTTCGAACTTACTGACTTCTACCGCCGAATTGATCGTAGCGTCACGTGTACCATAAATGGTACACAGGATGATAATCACTTTAAACATGATAATTAATTATAGCTTAATGATAATGATATATTATGTGATAATATATCAATTTTTAATCAAAACAACAAATGGCTTGGAAATCCAGTCGGGCAAAAACGGCTTGGTACGGAACGTGCTAAGGACAAGAAAAATATAAAATAATTACAGAACATACATTTTGTTTTATCGACTTTTTTTAATCATGTCATGTTCTGCATTATTTTATTTATATTTTCAAGGACACTTTTGACTCTTTTATCCTGCTATACCCTTTTGTCAATGTAAGTAATCACTCTGTTTCTCATAGTTGGCGAAATATTCGCCCAAATATACTTTCTAATAGTAACATTGGAAAGCGTTTTTTAATTTAGTTAACGTGAATATTTACCTATAAAGAAATAGGTATGAAACATTTTTTAGAGACTTCATTATACAAGAGTCACATAAAAATCAGTAATAGACACCTCGGAATGTTCTCTTATCAGTCATATGACCGAGATTCATATACTCATCCATCAAACGAGCGTACTCTTGTTGCAGATGCAGTTGTTTATTCAAACTCCTCTCTGAAGATCGTAGACATCCTTACGTCATTTCACGACGCTCGCCTAGTCTGCTGTGGTCGTAAGTAAACGGGACATTAATCGTGATTCGTTCCTTGGACTTGCAAATAGTTAAATATTGAATGCGTTTTTTGCAAAAGTACGATCAGGTTTTCGTATTAGTTGTGTGAGTAGGATTTCTTCGAGCTCTTTAAAATTTTGGTAGCTTATCATTCAGTTGTTCATTCATTAAAAGATGCGCCATTGTATGGAGTGATTCCTAGATGGAAGTTCTGAGAATTACAGTATCTCAGCCTTGTCTTTCTGTCAATGCTTTTGTTTATTCTGATCAAGATTTATTTTCTGTAGTACCAGTTTTTATGTATTTTTTTATCGAATTTCTCACCGTAGAAAACCTTAATTTAACAATTCATCGATTTTAAAGTAACTCGTACCACGTTTACGACGAATAACAATTTTATTTCGAACGGAACTTGACGATTCTTTTTTCTATACAGCCATAGTTTCAATGACACGTATAAATACAGAGTGACTGGAAAAATATAAGATATAAGAAAGTAGACCCTCTGTCTCAAAAGTAACGGGACTGGATAATAAACATAAGAGAATAGAAAATAGTCAAACTTCAGAATAGCTGACAAAAATCATTTTAATAACTCGAAATATTCTCCCCCAACAGAAATACAACGATTTGCACATTCAAAAAATCCATCTAATGACTTTTTTGTGTCGCTGACTGAAGTGATGTTGAGGTTGCTCGTCATTTACCGTTGAATGTCTTCGATAACCTTTTGAAAACAATTGTAACTAAAGATGAGACATGGTGTTTCAAACATAAAATTTTTTTACCACAACATCGCCAGTATTCACCCGAAATGGATCTCTGCGATTATTTTTTATTCCCAAAGCTGCATTTAGCGATGAAGGGAAATCGTTATGCATCAATCAAAGACATTCAACGGTCAACGACGAACAACTTCAGCATCATTCCAGTCAGCGACATAAAAGAGTCATTTGATGAACTTTTTATGATACATAAATAAAGTGATTTTTGTCAAC
The DNA here is from genome assembly GCA_910591515.1 of Cerceris rybyensis. Taxonomy (NCBI): domain Eukaryota; kingdom Metazoa; phylum Arthropoda; class Insecta; order Hymenoptera; family Crabronidae; genus Cerceris; species Cerceris rybyensis. The sequence goes on from OU342795.1 coordinate 16,832,826, forward strand.
TAATCCGAAGTGCTGTTGTTTATTTAAATCTATTCCGCTTACTTTTGGGATAGAGGGTGTATAAGATGTTCAAGACCTACAACACTGTCCAACAAATTTAAATTTTTGTTACTATTTACAATATCTACTGGATTGTTCTCGTAGTGTTGCTCATTTTGAATACAAATCTGCCAGCAAAATTACTCTATCACCTTCAATTTTTGAAAAATATGAGTTTTTGTAAAAACACTCGATTATGATAAAAAAATGAGGTATTACTTACGTAAAAACTGTATGCGCTAGGAAGTTCAATTTTATCTTAACCGCTTAGCCTACACTGACGTGTGACACAAGTGATGCGATTATTGGAATACGAAATTTTGAAGTTTTTCAATAATTATTGAATTAAAAATATCAGTCGATCACGGGACGATCAGATTATTTCTATAATATTAATACTGTAATCAATTATAGCAAATATGAAAAATCAGGGAGAAATTTTGATTTCTGTAGTTAATGTTATGATATTACCCACACTATCAAAGTAGACTTGTGAGGGAAGGAGTTAAAGGATAAAGGCAAACACGTCGAATATTTTGGCATACATAGTTATTAAACTTTTGCGTTCCGAATTACCTTACCAATTTGTCGTCAGGTAAGCAAATATAGTCTCGCAAAATTGTGTAATGTTGATTACTAATTTTTACTTAATACTAGGAAGAATTGAATGTACCGTGGGATATTTATGTTAACATGCAAAATTATTCTTGATTTCGAAAAGTCGATAATTAACAGGTGACACGTTATATAAATGCCACAGAAAGCTGTGTCTAGTGTAACTCGGCATAGGGGTGCAAAGGGTTAAAATTGGTTATTTTAAATAATTCTATATGACCGTTAGTTTAAAAAAATGGCAACGAGTGAACTTCCTCCTTTATATATTTTGTTAACTTATTTATCTAGCACAAAGTTAATACACAGGGCAGAATTCTGTAATTCTGCAATTCTGTCGGAGGATTCGTATTTGGAGTGAGCAGCTTTATCATCCACACAGGATTACCCAGTGGATATTACAAATTAAAAATCGTCTTGCACAGTGTAATTGGCACCGGGGAGGTTTCTTTGTAAGGCTTCGTTATGTCATAGCATACTGAATTCAGAGCTTGCTCTGTCAGAGTACACAATCTATTTAATTGACCGTAATCCTTTATCGAGTGGTTTATATTTACCTTGTGGTGGTTGTATTAATAAATGAATTAAGCATGTTCATAATATTATGTTGTCGCTTGGAAACGGTCGTTCTTGATTTCATTTATTTGCTTACAATTAATGATCGATATTTATACATCTATCCCCAGATGTACACCTCATTTTCTTTACGATTTCACTTTTACAATAGTTTCAAAATAATAGATTTGAAAAAGAAATGTTAGAAATTAATAATTTCTTTACCAAAAAATATGGTGACTGTTGAGCTATTTACAGTACACCTAATTCTGTTTCTACACGACAGATACGTTCCCGAAGAATATGTAGGTACGTATAAAAAAATATATCCCATCTATGGAAAAATAGAAGATTGGTTTCAGTCCCAAGAAATCAGCAAAAATAATACAGTAAACCATGAGTTTTCATGTTAGGATCTTAAAAATTTTATTTCACAAAGATTGCACATGTATCCCGAGTCAAAAAGTCCAGCCTAAAAAGAAACTTCAAATCCTAGATTCTTTTGATCTCTCATTTGCCGCTTAATTATGTATACCATTTTGAACCTCAAAATCCTCAACTAGTGTGTCTACACGCCTCAAAGTCCTGTAAATATGATTTTTAGGAGTTAGGTATATGGACTGATCAGGTAAAATTTTTATTCCAATTTAATCTGACATCCCCTAAAAATATTTCAGAAATTCCAAGTCTGTCGACTCATATTCTAAAAATAGGGATTTCAGGAGCAAGTTGGAATTAAATTATCATTTTATTCCATATAAATTCTAAATCACCTAAACCAAATTAATTTTTAGTATATCGAGAATTTTTTTGGACCTCGATCATTCCACTCCAATTCCAATCCGATTCTAAAGCTCCTCATTATAGAATGCTGAGGATTATTTTGGGCTGTATGAAGCCTAAATTGCTCCTAAACTAGGTAAAAGTGGCAAAAAGTAACAAGTGTAGGGCGATTGTGGAATTAAAATTTGCATTCTTTTATATGTAACATATTTTTCCATATTCAACCTAAATATCCTAAGTTATTTGGTAATTGAGGAGGATTTTGGGCTGAAATTTTCGACTCGGGATCGTACAAAGTAAATTATCATTTGAAAAGGAAAAAAACATATCATTAATTCATGAACACAAAAATTAGACAAGATAATATGAGTTACACATAAAATGATTTTATTCGTTGTCACTTTCTGACAATAAACGCATACGTTTGCGTAAGACTGCAATATTACTGCCGTCACTAGAAATGTCTTGGTTATCGTCTTCGTGCTCCATTGGTGAAATTCTTTCTGTAATCCCTTGAACAAAATTAGGACTAGCCTCCTGTGATGCCGATGCTTCAGTGGATTTAAGAACGAGATGTAGGCAAAGGGGGTAATAAAACAAAGGTTTTAAAACTATAACTTACCATTTATTGACTTTTACGCAGAATTAATTCCTCGTCTCCAATGTCGCAGTTATAACAATAAAAGTAAAGCAAAATTTTCTTGGAATTTGGGTCGATCGTGTTAAATCAAAATAAGTTGCTTAAAAAGAGAATTAAATTTTTTTCCTAATTCGTGTTAAATCAAAATCGTGTAAAAGAAGTTCGTATAAAAAAAGAATTGGGTGTACATGATTTATCGGGGGATAAGCATGTGCAAATCACTGTAAAACTTTCGAGAACATATTGGCTTCGTAGCCAACTATTTTTTTCACCAATGCTACTCTTAAAATTGATATGTACAGGGTGTATGCAAATGACTTGTTATGACCTTATCAAGCATTGTTAAATTTGCTAAAGAATAGGAAATTAAGGTAATATTTTTTTGTTGACTCATCTCATTCGTCTTGTTGCGTAGGCAAAATATCTAAGAATTACCCTGGGCCAGGAATAAACCATTTTGTCGCAAATTAAAGTTGACGTTCTAAAACCGTGATTTGATTTTCGATGTGTAAGCCAGTCCCTGAGAATAGTCATGTAGAAAAAGAAATATATGAATTTAAAAAATTGTGTCTAGAATTTGTGCACTTTGAGTATCACGAGCAAAACAGTAGCGTGTAGACAGCAATGTGTGCTGAAGATTTCAAACAACCATCGCGATAGCGGCTCAGCTGTGTGGACCGCTTAGGTTCGATCCGTCCCATTCGCGAAGGGTTAATTAAAGCATAAAGAGGAAGTGAATGAACTATCACCCTAAGATCTTTTGCACAACATTTTTAAAGGCGTATGTAGATATTTACACTACAATGAGACATGTTTTATAAACATAAACATTACTGTGATAAACATAAAATAATTCTGTAAATACAAGTATATAAGTATAAAACTTTCTTTTCGACGCCTTCAATACGCGGGGGTTTCTTACATCCAAAAGTATACATAATACAATACAACTTGTCCCGCTTTCTTTTGTGCTTCAAAGTTATTTTGTCTGGATTACGCTACCTTTACTATCAGTATTATTGGCTCAGAAAAAAAGTAACTTCACAAGTGGTTTTCTCCGATTCGGGCGGCAGACAAAAACATCCCTCGTTCTCACGTATTTTCGATTTTATTGCATGATTGGTCGAAAAAGCGTTTAACACGTTTACGATGGGCAGAACCATCCGGAATTGATGGAATTTCGTAAAAAATCGCTCGCTACGAGGTACGGGGTTAGAGAAAACAGTTCTTACACCGACTTATTCCCATCGTAGCGGCCCTTGAAACCTGAACTCCGCAAATGATAACTGATAACTAAACAGCCATTTCGTCTTTAACCCTTTGACTACGGTAGACTTTGAGACGCACCGGTCGTACCGCACGGATAGGAATTCATTTACAATGTCCGCCGAGAACGGCAAAATTGAGGATAGAGATGCGTTTTTGTAAAAACATATTTTAATAGCCCGAGTCGAAATATCAGAGACAATTTTAGACGACCGCACTGCGTTTGTACTGCGTTTGCATCGAAAGTTTGTACGACGTCTGCACTACATTTGCAAAGTGAACAAATGCGTTTGCAGCACATTAGAAAAAGGCCAGCAGTACAACCGCACAAGATGTAAAAATCATCCGTATAGCTCTGTTGCGCGTTTGTACTGGATCTGCAGCGTGTCTGCATGCATCCATAGCACGTTTGCACTTGATTTGCAGCGTGTCTGCATGCATACATAGCACGTTTGCACTTGATTTGCAGCGTGTCTGCATGCATGCATAGCACGTTTGCACTTGATTTGCAGCGTGTCTGCAAATGTTAATATTCCGTTTGTATAGGGTTATTAAAAATATAAAATTACAATACATATTCTTTAACTTATTTGTAATTAATTGTTTATTAAAATTATTACAATATATATATAATTAAAATAAAATAAAACAGCTTATAAATGACCCCTAGATAGATACACCTATATATATACACAATTAAAATAAAATAAAAACAGCTAATAAATGACCCCTAGATAGATATACCTATATATATATATATATATATACAATCAACCTAATTATCATCCACCATATGGAAAATATCAACACTATCATAATAATCAAAGCCAATACTAATCCCCATATCAACAACCTCAATACTTTCTACAATTTGGTAATCCTTCGCAAACATATATATAATTGTTTGGAAAATATGTAGACGATTGGTAGAGATTTAGTAGAGATGATACGTTGTCTTTTGGTTTTGGTAGTAAATTTCTCTGTATTGACGATCCTGGTGAAATATTTTCTTGTCCAACTAATTCAATGTATTTCGGTTTAAATGGTGTATTTTTCTCTATTAATAGTCCTGACGAAGGATTTTTTTCTCCAACCAATGTATTATCCTTCGTTTTTGATGGTGTATTTTTCTGTATTAATGGACTTGATGAACTATTTTCTTCTTCAGCTAATATGTTATTAGGTGTTATTGGGCTAGGTATTGATGATGAAGCTGCCTGTATTAATAGTCCACGTGATATTGCTCCTTCAGCTCTTGGAGATTGGCGAACACATTTTTTTTCGAGTTAGAATTTTTGATTCATCCGAATCTGATTGTTCATGTTGGTTCTGATTGTCAATTTCACGAAAATTATTGTAAGACACCGTTTTCTCCTTTTATATATATAATACAATACGGGCGTTTATAAATATTTAAGCCGATAAATACAATATACAATAAAGTCGTTTCCCGCCAATAATACAAATATAAATAATGCTTGATCGCGACGTCACTCTTGTAAGAGTGTTCCCTCGATGAGTGCAAGGCGCCGACTCCGTAACGACTGCCTTGCTATCCCTCGTTGTTATTGCTGGGTCCTTCGAGGACCTCCTTTTCCTCGAAAAGGCCCGGTAGGGGTGAGGGTCATTTTCCTCCCTCGCTGGAGGAATTGTCCTCTTGACGAAAGCCAGGCGTGTAAACGCCTAGCTCGACGCCTCGCTGACGCTGAGTCTTACACTATATAATTTTTTTATCTGTAACGGACATGCTGCAGATACAGTGCAAACGAACGTAAACATCATAGTTCTGGTGCAGGCGTATGTTAAGCCCTAAAAAATGTAATTATTGAGTGCATATCTAGTGCAGACGTGGTGCAGAGAATAAGTGTGTCTACAGACCCCTGCAAACCTACTGCAGATCTGAAAATTTCGACTCGGGTACTTTCGCGTTGGCAGTTTTAACGCACTTAAGGTAACGTCGTCTCGAGACGCAGACTGTCAGCGATTTTGAGCAATTCTCTAATTTTGGTAGAATTTTTAAAGAATTTTAGATAGCGTGGTAGGATGTTTGGATGACCCCTACTCCTCGTGAGTAAGCATCTAAAACGGCGATCGCTTTTCCGATGACTTTCGTTAAGACTAAAGGTCTTCAAAAACATATGTATGTTGATGGAAAAGCGATGGCAGAATCGGAGATAAATAACAGTTCCCGTTTGAACCCTGAATCACGTTTAATATTTGGCAACTTTATCGTAAAGAATTAGGCCAGCATCCAACAACACTATATTGTTGACAACGTGCTAAATGTACCACCACTGTGGTGGCTCAATCCGCCCGATGGGACACATGAATGCACTGCCAGTGGTTCAGTCCGCCGTGAACGTGTTAACGTTGAAATTAGTGTTTAATTTTCGGTTTCCTTCGCCGAGCTCACAATCAGGCTCCAAGGACCGACACAATGGGAATAGGCGGGCAAAGACAGTCTTCCCTTACTCCGCATCATAATCCAAGTGACTTCTTTTTTCTGGGACACAGTACGCCTGTTCTCCAAATACATTCTCATTGTCAGTTTCAAAACTGTGCTCAAACCAGGTATCGAAAAAGTAAACGACTACCTGGAACGAGCACCATAATCAAATCTCGAATATAAAAAATCCAATACATTGACTTGATAATTTTATATTCAGATTACTTCGTACTCATTTGAAATACAATGTTTACATTATAAAGATTCATCCTCGCGAAGAAAAATGAGCTAGGTAGACCCAACCGTATGTTCAATCCCTTCTCCACTCTCCCCACTCCCCTCGACAAGTCCCAAGTATAACGATGTTTAACGAAGAAAGCCGATGTCGACCGAACGGAACCGACGTGAACGGCAAGTGAGAAATACCGTGAGAGAGAAAGAAGAGTCGCGCGGTGTACGGAGGTGCGATCGTGCGCGTGGTGTCTGCTCGTGGAGTTGTTTCCATCTGTGAAGAATCTTCTTGTTAGACTTTATCCAAAAGACCGAGTTTGACAAGTTAAGTAGGAAACGCCCTAGTTGCTGGGAGCTCAAGACCGATAGTACGACTGATGCTGTGTCCAGGCCGGTACCTTCGACACGTGAGTGTTTCTGCCATTCCAATTACTTTCTATCATTAGGATGGTGTGTGTGCTTGTGTTCAGTCACACTTATCCGTTGCTAATTTACCTTTATGCCTATTGTACTCCATAGTTAGATTTCTTATAATAAAGAAAAAGGTATAACGAATTATCGTTGATTTCTAAATATTTATTGTGTACCATTATAATGTATTAAAATAATATTTATTGTTAAGATAGGATGAAGTGTGAGTATGTGCTCCAATTTGATTCAAACAGATGCGGCCATTAGTACTTGAAGATAGTCACTTTCAACGGTATATTAATCACTAACTGCGAAATTTCTGTTCGATGAGTTTAGTATGTTATCGGTAGAGGAGAAAGTTGCAGCTGACAATAAAAATGGAATCAGAATGAGAAAAAGTGCGCCGTTGTTTCGTGTAACATGTTAGTACTGTATACGAAAAATGTTAACAGCTTTGTTTATATATGAAATTCCGATTTATTTTTTTATACATATGAGTAAACGGTTAAATGTCAGTTGCTCGAATAATTTTGAATTTCTACGAAAACTATCGTTGACTGGTCATATTACTGTATATTATGTGCGTACCCACCTAGATTAATGATGTTGGTAAAGGTCAGTTTTAGTACAGAAATTGTAGACATACACGAGTACTTTGTCAATATACTCAAAGATTGAATTTAAAGTCCTAATTGTTTGGACGTTTACTTGGCACTGTCATATTAACCTACTAATTCATATGTATTAAATCATATATTCTGCTCTTTTCAATATATTATTATCTTGTCGAAGTTTAAATAATGAATTACAAATAACATTCCCAAATTGTTGTATTTTTAGAAATATAAGTAACATAAAAACATAATTTGAATTTGACACGCGTTGCTTCTTTCGTGATACGATCGATCATCACTGCGGAAAAAACAAATGTTATCGTTTACCAGACTGTTATTTTAAAATAACTCATTTGCTCTATGTTTTTCAGGCAGTACAAAAGCTTATTACCATATACGAATAATAACCTTTACCAGGAATAAAATACGACAGGGAAAATACGATACATAAGATACAGGAAACGGAGGAATTAAATAATTTTGACATGTGTAGCCAATTGATTTCTCGAATGCAAAATTTGTATAGTGTATCATATGCAGCGTGAATATAATCTTGTGTAATATATAAAACGTATCTCGATGTATTGAAATAACATTGAAATAAAATCTCCATATATTATATTTTTATGGAACGTTCCTATACATTATAGTGTAATTCTGCAGTGTATGAGAAATAATATTAAATTGTTATTTTTCCCAAGTATCTTTTTACTGTCAAATTTCACTATTAAGTGATGTGCAGCCTCATACGTTATGTGAAAGTTTCCAGCGTGAGACTAGGACGCCATGGTGTCCCTGAAAGTCAGTTCACGAAAAGATAACATAACAGGATTGTATGCAGTGCTGTCACAGAATGCGTTATTCAAAATCTTATATATCAGAAAATTCATATTGATGATATCTAAGACATTTTTACGTGATAGCAAAAATTATATTTTGGCTTTGTTTTCATAAGAAGACATGTTAAGTATTGTTATTAAACGAAAACTATTAGTTGATTTTCTTGTAGTAGAATTCGAGGTTCAATAGATTGAAAATTTTATTCTGACACGACTTAAATATAATGTTATTGCTGAAAAATGAAAATTAACAGTCAACTATTCTTTGGAGTATAATAAGAGATGCGACGGAATGAAAATTTCATTCAGACACAACTTACAATTAGATGCAAAGTTATTATGAAAATTATTAGTCAATCTTCCTTTGTAGTAAAATTTGAAATGCAACGGAGTATATAATTCATTCGGCCATAATTTGGATACAAGGTTATTGTTAGCAAGCAAAATTATTAATCAATATCGCTGCGTAGTAGAATTTGAGGTTCAATAGATTGAAAATTTTATTCCGACATAACTTATATATAATGTTTTTGCTGAAATATGAAAATTATCAGTCAATCATCTTTTGGAGTAAAATGTCACATGCGACAGAATGAAAATTTCATTCAGACACGACTTCGATGCAAAGTTATTACTACAATGATTAGTCAATCTTCCTTTGTAGTAAAATTTGAGTTGCAACGGAGTAAATAATACATTCGGCCACAATTTAGATACAAGGTTATTGTTAGCAAGGCACGACTCAAATATAATGTTATTATTGGTAAATATAAATTGTCAGAAAGTTATCCTTTGAAGTGAAATGTGAGATGCAACGGAGTGAAAATTTCATTGAGACACAACTTAGATACAAGGTTATTGTTAGGAAGCGAAAATTATTAGTCAATTTCCCTTTGTAGCAAGGTTTGAGATTCAATGGAATGAAAATTTTATTCAGTTTCAATTTAGATACAAGGTTAGTGTTAGTAAATGAAAATTATTAGTCAATCTCCCTGTATATTCAAATTTGGGATTTCGACGGAATTAAAAATTTCATTTATTCACGACGTAAATACAATGTTATTGTTATCACAGTTATCTGTTATGGGTGTCAATTATTATGATTGACATTTTCAGCTTTTCTAAGAGCATTCTAATAAGTGTCTTATAACATCTTACGATTAGTTTACACTGACTTGTAGAAATTCTTGAATATTTCCAATTAGAATACAAACATAAATGAAAAAGTGCAATTTTAAAGCTACCAAAGATAATAGAAGTACATATATGAATAAAATCGCGGTCATTTGCTTCGATTGCTGGCCAGAAATTTTCCAATTGATGGTCGAGACCTTAACAACGACGAGGGTTTTCATACATTGCTGCATTTCTACGTGATCGTCCTTCGCTACGCTTGTTACTCTAACAATGAGGAGCAAACATACATATGAACCATTTATTTTGAAAGGGGCATAAGTCACCTTCTTAAATCGAGATATTTAGTCTTTGCGATTTAAAGTGTTTAAAAAGTTTGATGCCAATTTTCGAAAAGATTTTCTTACTTATTACCTTCGATATTTCCATTTGTTTGAGTAGAAATAATTTCGTATAATCATTGCAAAATCATAGTTTTTAGTTCGTTGTTCAAATCATTTTTTTATTAGATAACTGGAAATGGTTGACAAATGGTATGTCACATTGGAGCGAACATACTGTGTGTATATACCTGTATTTGCTTTAGAACGCTGTATTTTAGTTAGTAATTTTACGATGCTTGAACTAATTAACTCATAAAATAAGGAATACTAGACAGAAATTAGTTTTTAGCAATTACTCCTAAGATATCTGCATTCAGATGCAAATGTGTTAAGAGATACCTCATGATAGAAATAGGTAGATTATATATGTACTTACTTTAGATCCAGAAAGAGATTATTGGAAAAAGGTAAACATATAATTAATTTAACAATCATTATAGGAAAAGTCAAAATTTCATCTGAGGAAAAATGATGAAACTAGTGATAGTAATTTTAAGCGAAATTTTCTAAGGTCTCGTTGGAGACTTTGTGATAGGAGTAGTGTTACAGTTAGTGTAAAGTAGTGTTAAAATCAATAATTTCACAATTGAGTAGAATTTTTTATACAGGCTGTCGAACGTTCACTTGATTATTGAAATTGAGAATGAACTGCTTTCTGAGTGGTATATTAAAACACAAAACAACTTTTACTACGTTAGAATTGATTGTGACATTTACAGGTTACTTTCTTAAATTAAAACAATTTCTGGCTGTCTTAGCATCGACTACTTAAAACGATTGGTTGTGTATAATATTATATTATATTATATAATATGTTTTGTATACTATAATATTCAGGGTGTCCCAGCCGATTTTGTCATCTTGATAACTTCGGTATTGTGGTATGTAGCAAAAAATGTTTCATAGGAAACTTAAATGGTATCGAGTAGGGCATAATCTGGTGTCATTAGTTTTTCCGTAGTTGGACACGTCAAGGACATATGAAGGTCAATTTTGTTTTTTTAAATAGAATTAGGTACTTTTTTATGCATCAAGCGATACAGCTAGACATTCTTTATAAAAAAGTACTGACCTATGTACGTCGAAAAGCTAATAGTTTAGGGGATATTTCAATTTAAGTAATTCTAAAATTCGTAATTTCATTAACGTTTATTTGCAGGTATGGTTCAATATAACGACCATTTGCATCACAGCATTTTTGAAATCGATGAAGTAAGGACTGGCCTACGTTATTTAATGTATCGGCCGATATTTTGCGACATTCATCGATAATGTCCTACTTCATATCACTCATTTTAGTTGAAACTTTCGCGTTTTATTCTTTAAATAGCCCCATCAGAAAAGCCGGGCGGCGTTAAATCAGGTGACAGACAGATAAACAGATAAGTAGAGCTCATGTCCTAATGCAGCAGGAATGATGCCTTTGTATTTAGATTATTTATACTGAAATATCTCCTTAACTATTAGCTTTTCGATATACATAGGTCAGTACTTTTTTATAAAGAGTATCTAGCTGTACCGCTTGATGCATAACAAAGAACCTCATTCTATTTAAAAAAACAAAGTTGACCTCCATATGTCCTTGACGCGTCCAACTACGGAAAAACTAACGACACCAGATTATGCCCCACTCAATACCATTTACAGAGAGTCACAAAATTATTGGCATACGCAGGGAGTTAACGGAAATATGGAAAACAAAAAGATAACAAAAGAACTGTAAGTACTTTTTATTAAAAAAACATAAAATTTAGACTTTGAACTAATAAAACTAATTAAGAAAATAGCAGTATTATCATTTATAGTTATGAAAAAACGAAATATAACAATTTCGTGCTTGAAAGTAGGTTACAAAATTATTGGCACACGTAATGTATTCTTTGAAAAACTATTGAACTGCCCAGTTCCGATCGTCTTATATTTTTCTTTACTAACCAGAGATTCAATATAAGACATTATAACGTTTAAATAACATCGGAATAAACAATTTGTACAATTTAATAAAACAATATACGTAACACAGTGCTACTATGGTTGGAAAACAACAAGAAACTACTTTAAATGATAAGAAATATACATATACATACAATATACATTCTACTTAATTTTTTTTTTGTGCCGGTGATATTATTAAGAGATTTGTAAACGAAGGCAGAATAGAGAATAAGACTGGTCGAGGAAGGAAGAAGTTGTTAAATTCACGTGGAGAACGTTTCGTTGTTTGAAAAGTCAAAGAGGATCCGAAAATAAGTACACCGAAACTTAATACTCTTCTTCAAAATTTTTCTGATAAAGCTGTTTCATATGAAACAGTGCGAAGAGTCCTACGAAAAAATTCGTATAATGGTCGCGTAGCGATTGAACAGCATTTGAAACAATGAACAAGATGATATATTTAAACATTTTAAAAAGTAATTTAAAAGAGAATGCTGAAAAAATGGGCATTTTGAATACGTTTCAGTTTTATTAAGACAACGGCCCAAAACACAAATTAAGAATAGTCCAGGAATTGTTAATTTATAATTGCTCAAAAGTTATAAACACACCACCTCAGTCACCGGATTTAAATCCAATCGAGATGGTATGGAATAGACTTGACAACAAAATAAGAAAATATTCGTTTGGTAATAAAAGAGCTAATTGAAGAAGATTATTTTAAAAAATTAATAGAATCGATGCCGAAAAGGCTTGTAGATATAATAAAACTAAAAAGGATACCCCATAAAATATTAATCACAATAAATTTCTTAAGTTTTTCACAGAATACGTTACATGTGCCAATGATTTTGTGACCTAGTTTCACGCTCGAAATTGTTATATTTCGTTTTTTCATAACTATAAATGATAATATTGTTATTTTCTTAAGTAGCTTTATTAGTTGAAAGTCTAAGTATTATGTATTTTAAATAAGATGTATTTAAAGTTCTTTTGTTACTTTTTTGTTTTTCATATTTCCTATGAAACATTTTTCGCTAGATGCCACAAAACCGAAGTTATCATGATGTCAAAATCGGCTGGGACACCCTGTATATTACATCGTGACAACCGTTGTACGCGTTGTTTTTCTTTTGTTCACTATACGGACGTTTTGTCTCTTTAAAAGTGAAATCACGTTTTGTTACGAAATGTAACATCACTTGCTTTGTCTTGCATTATCATATTATTTCCTTCTGCAATTGATCGTAAATTACATATATTCTTGCAAATTGGCTTCAGAAAGCAGGATGCAAGTAATACAAATAACGGTAGAAAGTAAAGAATATATTTTTCTTCGTGACCTTCTGTCTCCTTTAATGCTTTGCATGTTTTCTCCAGCATAATCTTGTGCCTGACTCGTCGAGATACATCTTGGTCGATAGTTCCTTTGACGTAATGCGGATGTACCATTTCGATTTCTTCAGGGACGAATTTTTTAAAATGGAAACAGATTGATTTAATTATGTTTCTTATTACGTCTCGCACATTTTATATCAATAACTAGCTGAAATCTCCCGTGTTTCGCTACGGTTTAATCGAAACTAAAAAAAAAAACTTAAAATTTCGAATTTTGAAAAATCCTTTCTTAGTGGGTGCTTATACCCTAGAAGGAACGCTCATGCAAAATTTCAATTTTCTAGGTCAAGTAGTTTCGGCTCTGCGTTGATGAGTTTGGCCCATACTTTAACCCCCCAAAACCCCCCCTAAAATTGCAAATTTTTCAAAACCCTTTCTTAGTGAGCACCTAAGACCCAAGGGGAAGGTATGTTCCAAATTTCATTGTAATCCATTCTGTGGTTTTTGAGATTTCGAGATGAGTGAGTGAGTGAGTGAGTCAGTCAGTGGTATTTGAGCTTTATATATTATATATATAATAGATAATTCAGTAAGTGAAAAAATGGAAAAACAATAAATATACATAAAGAAAAATAATATCTACATTCATCTGGCAGTAGTCATCAATTTCGTGGGTCATTCAAATATAAGCGGTAATTTTTTTTCATATTTTGATTCATGATATATACAAATGAAACCTGTAGTTTTTTTCTCCATAGCCTCCTTCATGCTGTATGCATTTTAACCAAAGAATTGGAAGCTTGGAGGTTCTTTGCTTAACACTTTTTATTAGTATTTGATTAGTTTTATCACTTTTACTGAAGTGAAACTTTTTCTATTAAAATCGCATCTTTATAATGCAGAAAGCTTAGAAGTACAAGTAGATATATAGTCAGCAGGACTTAACCTTTTTAACAATAAAATTACCAACGTTAAATTTATTATATTTAAAAATATTAAATAAGTACTTTGAAACAACGATAATTAAGAAGTGGAAAAGATGATCGATTCGGTAATTTATGTTTTATAGGATGAACGTGGAATATCTATACTGTGATTGTCTAGTAAAGTTCGAGAATTTTTGCAAAAAATTGAGAACCACTCATTTTGACTTTCTTGGTAGTTTTAGTGTCAATGCCAATATTGAAATATCAAATGTATTAGAAACATTGTAAATGTCACAGTTTAAAGGTCGTATAAAATTCCATTGAATTGAGTAGCGCAGGTTGCCGGTGATTTCCATGGTGTTCAACGTGTTAAAAAAAGGTTGAGGTCGCATCGTCAACCGATTGATGCTCCTTAACGTCTTCGTTGCTTGCGAATTGTTCTCCTCCGGCGATTCTTTCACGGGCCCAAACAAAAAGTAATTACAAGGAGACAAATCTGGACAGTAGGGAGGGTGGTCGAGGGTTTCTCATTGTCAGTGCATTTTCTTCAATTTGTCCCTTGTCAAGAAGAAGAAGAAAATCAATTAGTAAAACTCTTCTGTTCTAAAAAACAACCGTCGTAAGTGATTGCAATGTTACGCTCTGTGAGAGTTGACTTTGAGTATCGATCGTGTCTTTCGTGTTCGACTCTTTCTTGACCACCATTAAATTGTCTGCCACAAGTAAATACACCCAACTGTTTTTCTAGACGGTCTTTTTTTACCCGATTTTGAAATAACACGGTTTACCAGTAAGAACAAATTTACTTTTTTGTTTACAAATTGTTTTTCTAGCACGAATCCCAAAAAAAAATTTTTTTAATTCTAATTTTAACAGTATCTTACAGGAACTTATTAGGTTGCAACGTATGAAGTATCCGACTTTTAAGGTTACCTTTAAATGAGCACAACTTTTTTTACTAATAAATATTATTATTCGAAATAACAACCATTGGATTGTACACACTTTTTCCAACAAGTTTCTAGTTTTTTAATCCCCTTTTGATAAAAATCAGGTGTTCTGGTGTTCATAAATTCTCGAACTGTGTCTTCAATGTTCGCTTGATTTCTAAAAGTTTTTTCACTGAGAAAATGGTTTAAATGTTTAAAAAAATGAAAATCCGTCGATGATCGATCCGGGGAATAAGGAGGATAAGGCAATGTTTCATAATTTAAAGCAAAATTTTGGTTTCGAATCAGTAAAGAATTGCATTTTTCGTAACGATTAAGCTTTTGCCGATCGTTCAATTCATGTGGCACACACTTATCCAACTTTTTTTTCTTGCCGATCAAATTCAAATGGCGTAAAATCGTCATAGCACTTACCTACGTTAAATTCTTGGGTAAGTTCTCTGACCGTTGTTCGAGGATTTATTTCAACTGCAAGCTTCAAATGATCGTCGTTAATGCTCGGCTCTGGCCTCGCACGAGGTTCACTTTCAAGATTTTCAATTTCCGGTTTCGAACTTTTGATACCACTGACGAACAATGCAGCGTTGATATTTCGAGCAGCTGCAGATGCGTTGTTATCATTTTTCCACTCGTACAAGAAAAGTACGCGAAAATCGAGTTGATTCATATTGTAAATCGAAGCACAAAATTGTAAAATTAATTACATATGCAAAACAAATAAAGATCGGATCTGACAAAAGAAACCCTGTTCTTAACGATAGATGTAAAATATCCCTAAATATTTTAATAATTTTTGTCAGAACAGAATTTAAATTAATGATAAACCAAAATCGGATATTTCATATGTTACGACCTAATATATTAAATACAATTGGGGGAATACCGTGATCAGAAGTTGGTCGGTTTATGCCCACACATGTATTAGTGGCTTGGCCTACTACGGAGAGTACTCGAATTTTATTAACACTTTCTTCTTTATCTCGTTGTATTTCAACTTGAACACAGCATTTCGGTATTCAGTAATTTTGTGTTAGAGTGTCCAGTTTGTAGGACGCAATAAATAGTTCAAATAAAGTTCTAAAGGTTGATGTTGAAATTAAAGTTTTTTTTAATTCAATGGTGAAATTTCCAGTATAATTTGTATTGATAATAATTTTTTACTACTGAAAAACACGATTTTTTTAAGTTGCGAAACATATCCTCAAATTTACCATATGTGACAAGTATTTTTTTACACGGTTTTCTGAGGAACATATCTACTATATAAAAAAAGATTTGGGTGTATTCGACTCTGAGACATTGTACCGTCTCCAAATTTTGCCTTTGAACTACTTAAAATTTTCGAAGGTTTAATCTCTTCATTTGTTAAAAACTTTATAAAAATGTGTTGTGCAATTGACGAAGGAACTTCTTGTTTGTTCATGGTTACACTGTAGACGGAACAAGTGAAAGCAAGTAACCACATTAGTTCTCCCTTCCTAACACACTGACCATCATCCACTAACACCCTCATTTAGCTCGGAACTACCTGCTAAGTATACTACCAAAATTACCGTTTATATTGGAATGATCCTCGTATGTATGAAAAGTTTCATTCATAATGTTATTTTAATCTAATTTTCGTGATTCCTGTAGTTAACGATGTTTTATGCAGCGGAAGTTAATGATATTCCTCAAGTACACCTCATTTTGTTTTTACACCATAGATACGTTTACAAATGATAGGTGTAAAAAATATATTGCATCTATGGAACAATAGAAAATTGGTACCAGTCCTAAGAAACTGGCAAAAGTAATACAATAAACCATCAGTTTTCATGTTAGGATTCTAAGCGTTTTATTTTATGAAGGTTGCACATGATCGTATTGTAGGAGAGCGAAAACAAGAACAGGAAGTAATTATAATACAGATAATTTTAATAAATTAATAACACAAATTGGTAAACACAACACAAAATAACACTAAAAACATAAAAGCAACACAATAATTCTTAACTCTCTACTCAGGACTGATCGTCCATTGACTAGTGACCGAAAGAGTAGGTATGTACCTGGAGACTTAATACCATTCTTAGCATTGAAAAAAATAATAATTACAAATAACTTTAAATGAAACAATTTCCGATACTTGGTTGCTATGTTATATAGAGCGATAAATTCCATGTTGCGTAAATTGGTGAAGCAGTAAAAGGTGTTATGATAAAAAAAATGTAGAGGCCGTAAATATACGGATGGATATGTAAGGGCGTACATTTACGTCTTTCGTACACATTGATGGACTTGTGAAAGCGCATATATATATGCCCTTAGCAGTCAAACTGTTAATATACAAACTCAATACTCGTAATCCAATAATTATTTCGCGCGATCGTAATATCCATAAACGACTGTCGCTAGGGTTTTTAAAAAAATGGTCCTCGTCGTTCCGACAACGAAAAATACAGGCTATTACATTAATCCATAATATACTAACATTCTTACAGTATAAAGTAATTTATAATTTGAAAAGGAGGAAAAAACATAGCACTAATTCATGAACACAAAAATTAGGCAAAATAATATGAGCTACACGTAAAACGATCTTATTCGTTGTCACTTTCTGATAATAAATGCATACGTTTCTGTAATGCAATATGACTGCTGTCTTAGTTATCGCCTTCGTGCTCCATTGGTGAAATTGTTTCTGTAATCTCTTAAACAAAATTAAGACTAGCCTCCTGTGGTGGCGATATTCCGGTGGATTTAAGAACGAATTCAGTAATAAATCATTGAGTTTGTGTTTTGACTAAGCCACTGTATAATTCTCTATAAGAGGACATTAATGACTTCAGGCATTCCTCGTCTCCAATGACGCAGTTATAAAAATAATGCAAAAATTTGTTCTTAGACAATTCTATGTGGATCGTTAAATTAAAATAAGTCGTGTAACAAGGGAATTAAATTTTTTTCTAATTTGTGTTAAATCGAAATCGTGTAAAAGAAGTTCGTGTAAAAACAGAATTGGATATAATTATCCAATAATGTAAAAAACCTTACACATTGTCGGTTAATGTTACAGTGTTTTCAAAGCAGTGATAATAAAATAGGATAAATCATTATCAGCGCTCATATTTGGGAGATCTTTTTTTATTCTTAACGGATTTTCGTTTGGAATATTTTTCATTTAAAAACAAAAACAAACTAAATGTACACATATGTGCTACTGTTCCTGAAGAAGTTAAAGTACGTTGTATGTTTCTGTCACAGGTTCTAATTTCGCCGTGCAAACCTGTTAAAGCTTGCACTGCTCATCCGAATGGAATATACGTGTAAATTTGATGTTACTTTATTAAGAGGGTTCAAAAACAGCAGAGCGTGTTGACAGGCTATTAGCAAAATAGAAACAAGCAAATAAAAATCATCTTGCGCACTTAAAGCATTGAAATTTACAGTTCTTAATGGGAATCGGTGTTTTCGCGGGAGTTAATCTTCAAAGGAGTTATGATGAAGATAATCCATTAGTTAAAATGTTGGTTGTTAGAATATCTCTGTTGTTTGAAGGTACTCAACTTTTGTACTTTCTTTTTCAATAGAGTTACAAATGAAATGACATTTTATGTTTCGTTCTATCGTGGCGAATAGTAGTTTTCGTTATTTTCGATGTACTTACTTTGATTATTATCAGTGTATATAGTGATTGTATCTATTTCTCCAATTATTTTGGTAAGAAAATTTCTCAAATATTTGGATTTCTTTGTAGTTTTAGCCCGATATGTAGTTACTGCGATATAAAATTTATATATATACCTATTTCCCGATTTACACGGTACTTTATTTGCACAACTGTTGAAATAAATGTTGATTGAATTTTAAGGATCTTACATTTCTTGTTTCCGTATGTAAACTGAATTACGTACTTGTGCCTTCATCTAATTACCATTTATGTATGAATTGTTATTCTTACATTTTTCAGGGTATATTACTTTTATATTACCTTGATGTAAATGACTGAATTATTGCAACTTTTTTTTTGTTTTCCATTTGTACGTCTTTGTATATCAAAATCTACGACGTCGACTTGAATGGTTTTCTCAAGAAACTATCTTCCGTGCAAATCTGCCCGGGCCGAAATATTGAACCTCATTTGAACCTTTTACTACCCAACATTTAGGAATTGGAAGTACAAAAGTAGGTCTAAATTCAATGTAAAATAAGATCCTATTTAGCGCTTAAAAGTGGCACAAATTACCTTTATTCTATCTTAAGGCGCAAAATAGGACGTCAATTTCAACCTCCGTTGAGGATTTACATCCTATCCAGTTAATAATGTTATTATATAATGCTCAAATGTTGTGTTATTATAGGCTTTTTAAAAATGATAAACTATATGTCTCTGAAATGTACACCAGAAAATTACAAACAAACTCTTCTGTCATACTGTATTTAGAAAATGGCCAAAATGAAATCGGAAAAATCCATTGTTTTATAAAACTTTCTCACTGCAGATGTAGGCTTAGGATATGTAACTGTATACATCAACACTATTCTATTATACAAGAATTTAATTGTGATCATGTTTTTGTTGCAAATGGTAATCATCACTCATTTAATACGTCTAAATTGTTGATTAACTGTCATGAAACTAACCAGTTTAAGGCTATTCCTGTAGATGCCATCATTATGAATTGTATATATATGAATTTTGCCTGTCAAATGTATGTTTCATTACCTATTAATAAAAAAGAGCTGGAATAAATAAAAAATGACTGTTTTTGTAATATTTATCCACTAGTGAAATTTATGCATGTATAGATTCCTTATTAATTAATTGTTAAAAAAATTAAAACTCTTTATCTATAGTAAATATATATTCAATACAAAAATTATTATTTAACCTAGGAGGAGTAACAGGTCCAATTCAGGTGATAAAGGTTTTGGTGATAGCTGAATAGGAGTATCATTTTACTGAGAAGGAGAAGGAGTTACAGGTTTAAATTAGGAGTTTTAGCATTAAAAAGTATCATATTAGGTTCAAATAGGAGTAAATACCATGAAAATAGGTTCAATATTTCGACTCGGGTGGGGATGAGTGTAATTTTAACACATTAAACGCCCGTTCTTACAGACCGATACTACACTTTTAAGCCCTTTTTCAGGAAAGGTATCTTTCTCTTTGTTTTAATAAATTACATTAATTTTTAATAATATGCCCTATTTCATATTTAAAATCATTAATTATAGTCCGGTCAGGGGACGCTGAGTAGCATAGGTAATAAACTAATCGTTGATTTTCATTGATCAGCATGAATATGAACGAAAAATCAACGACCGGTTCTCAGGGACCGGTATGGCGCTTAACGTGTTAATGAAATTGACATTTTATTGTAATAGCTAATAAGACTGATGAGTAAGGACAAAAGAGAAAGTATAAAAGCAGCAGGAATATGAAGGAACACATATATAAAGAGCAACCTAAAGTTAATGTTGATATATATTAGGTATACAAAATACGGGTTTCGGTATAAAAATAATGCATCAACAAGGTGATGTATGTCCTTTGAAAAACATATGCGCGCACATAAATATATAAAGTAAGTTGATAACACTGTCACCTAATACAACTCATAATACGAGAATTAATATTGAAACTGGCGTAAATGATATTCGTTGTAAATCGAGATATTTAAAGGTTTGCGTTATAATATGTTTAAAACTGTTGATGCCACATTTCGATAAGATTTACTTGCACTTGTAATTTGGGATATAAATATCTTTCTCATTGCCAGTATGAATCAGGGATTCAAACGGTTCCGAAAATAACTATTTGAAACAGTTTTATACCGGTTCTGATTAAAATAGTTATGAGGATCGACAAAATATTATAACTGTTATAGTTCGCTTTCAAAATTGTAAAAGTCAGTATATCAGTCTAGCGTGAGGAGATAAATAAAGAATAAACTTCTATATTTATCATGTATAGACGTAGTTAAATATATTTGGACTGCTTATTTTGAGCGCAATTTAAGTCCATTTTTTTAAATGAGATATCACGCTATTTAAGTTTAATTTAGTGTAAACTTTTTATTAGTTAGTATTTAAGATAATAATGCTTTCTTCAATTTAAAATTAATACTTTATTTAATTTTAAATGAATTCGCACAGAAATAAAACCCATGAATATAAACCAAAGAATAATCTGAAAATCGGAGGTAATTCCATTGTGAAAAACAAATTAATGAAACGTCAAAAGATAAGAAGGATTATAGAGGTAGAATCTTTATCAGATAAGAATATTGTTGCTGAGAATTTCAAAATACTGCCACGAGGAGAGCATAAATAAATAATACCAATATTTCATGTTGAGTTTAATAATATATAGATGTAATTAATTATTTGTTTTTTCAAAATTGAAATTAAATGATTTTTACAATGGACTAATTATGAAAGTGGTGTAAGTCCATTTGCTGCCCGTGGATATATGTAAGAGGAATATTTTATTAGAACATAAAGATTAAACGATTGGAACAATAAATATAATACAAATTAGATCAACTCGGACACAAAATCCTCATCTCCACACCACTGCTTAATCACGAAACTCATTTACAAAATGTCACCACTGTTTGTTCAAATTGCCCTGCAACACAAAGGCACTGTTTGCTGCGAATAGTTGCAAATATCCCAATCTTACATATATAGTTATTGTTGCAGTTAAATTCGCCTAAAAGAAGTTTATATAGTCAAATTACATATTGCTAAAGTAGCAGAAACATTGTCAGACTTGACATAGTTAACCAACATTTTTTAATTAACAGATATGGTAATTTTTAATTTACTCGAAACAATAGAAAATGGATTTCACCCACTTTCAAAATAAACGGTCCATTTAGTGAACAACATAAGGAAACAAAGCAAAGTCTACTGTAACATCCCAATGCTTTGTTTCTTATGTCGTTTTGCGCCAGATTCGACTCTCCTACAAAAATGAATAGTTCGGAAAGGTATTTTACGGTAATAATATTTGCAGGGCTAGTGATTTAGAAAATTAAAGACTGAATTACATACATATCGATAATAATCGATTATTTTTCTAATTTAACGCATAAAGATTTATATAAGAATTTTTTCATTTAACATTCATGAAATGCAAAAATAACACACAAGTATAAGTAATTCATACATTTTTATAACATTATATATATATAATTCATAACATTTTTCATATAAAATCTGAATTCAGTTTAATTGATATTATTACCAGAAATGATAATGTCCTCGGAAACCGTATTGTATTTACAATGTTCTAAATAATTCTTTTCTTGAAGTTAACGTTTCTTCGCATTATAGGAAATATTGCTATGTATATTACCCATAAATATGTGCATTAAATTAAATTTTCCAATCAAAATAAGGATGTTTTATCTGTTTCACTAACTCACAGCATCAAATGAAAAGAATGTTAATACAATAATGCTAACTATTTATATGTACTTTATTAGATATCACTATAATATAGTTTTCAAAACTATACTGTGATTACTATACTAATATTAACCTCTTGCCGTACTGTAACGAGTGATACTCGTGATGCTATAAGTAAATTGGAAAGGAAATTTTCAAGTTTTACAAAACCTATTAAATTGAAAATATCAGTGAGATGCGACACGATAAAATTATTTTTATAACATTTTAAATTTACGTTAAATTATACTATATATTTCAAAAATCACCGATCCATGTTTATTTTACTAATTTAATTCTGTATCATTGTGGAGGCAGTCACTAAGTACATTACACGGTAAGAGGTTAAACACACATTCTTAGAAATTATTCTAAATAAGTAAAAATTACACTTCACGCTTAGTTTACTTTTAATAAAAAATTAATTATACCACTTTATTGTAAAGTACCTGAAGCAATTTCCTAAGTACCGCGACTCAATACTTTTTTTGAACAAAGTTTTATCAATTTCCAACATATTGACTACAAACATCCATTAAATGAAGTGGTACTGTTAAATTAAAATTGATGTTACAAGTAAGTAGTTCATGATATGCATTTTTATATTCTCGTTCAACTGTGGTATGAAATAAAATTTGCATGAATAATATGGCATAATCAGGACGCTGATGCAAAAAAAAACAAAAAAAAAACAGGTAATTTAATCACAGAATTTATTTTTACATTAACGTGCCTGAATACGCTTTGATACTTGTGCAAATTTTATTATCTGTTAATGTCGTTACACAAAAGACTTTTTATCTTAGTAAACTTAGTTTATCTTAAACTTTTAAGTACACAATATCGCTACACATTTCATGGAAATACTTAATGCTGGTGATTCTATTAGTTTTGTTTTGAGTGAAATAAATATTTCTAATTTCGTTTCATCGAATATATAATTATTGTTCTTCAATAACACTAGGCAAATGGACTTATGCCACTTTCATAATTAGTCAATTGCAAGAATCAATAATTTTTTGAATATCCAAAAATCAAATGTCACTTAAAATATATTTCATATTAATCCAATTTTGTTTATATTTAAATAAGAATAAGGAATGAATTAGAAGTACTATTTTTTATTTTGAACGTTAATTCTATCTATATATTGTTAAAGTAAGTATACCATATTGTTATTATTTATTTATGTGGCAGTGTTTTGAAATTCTCATTAACAATACCCTCATCTGAAGATTCCACCTCTATAATTCTTCTTTTCTTTTTACGTTTCGTTCATTTGTTTTTCATAGTAGAATTAGCTCCATTCTCCGATTCCCAGATTATTCTTTGGTTTATACTTATTCATGGGTTTTGTTTTATCACAAAGAACATTTACAATATTCTTGTTAATTCTGTGACGCTGAACAACCATGCGCGGTCTTCTACATCAACCTCTATTGTTAAGAAACTCAATTTTGAAAAAAGAATGAAATTTTTGAATCAGCACATTTTTCGTACTCTGACTGTAAAAGTAATTTAATCTTTTTTTCACATTTCTCTAATATTGTAAACATTTAGAGATGTTTAACCCTTTCAGCACTGAGTTGTGCGACGTTAAGAGACTGCTGTGAGCTGTCTACTTTTAACAATAAAGCGGAATCTGAACGGACTGAAATTTCATCACAAAATACATTGCTTGTAACTAAACAAATTTGATCAGTGACTGCAAAAATCTTAGAAGAACCATTTTGTTCATTAAACAATGATAACATAAACGATATTAAAAATAGTAAATTACATTTTTAATTTATTTTTTTGCATTTATAATCCAGATTGAATGGTTGCCTGAGAACCCATACATGCATTCGTAGCTGACAGGGAACAATTTTACCGAACGCATATATGCGTTCATAGCGCTGAAAGGGTTAAGCAATGAGCTCAAGGCGCAAGGGGAACCCAAAATACCTCAATTTGTACGAATAGTTTCCTATTTAAATTAAAACCTAAAAAATCAAGAGAAAATGTAAGAGCAGGGGACGATGTAGGCATTTTTCTCGTAGGAATTGCAAAGGAAAATTGTAATAGAAATTTTGCTTTCGATTAATAAGTTATTATAAAATATTCCCGGGATACAGAAGGTATTCCAGGGGTTCTTATCACAGGGCAGCCATTTCGTCCATGTCAGTAGCTTGCTTTGGTATGTTAAATGCAAAACGTAGCTGATAAACGGAATATTTTTCCCCGTTTTGCGTCGCGTAAATGAATTAACAATGAATACATTCCAAGATAACGATGATTCGAGGTTTACCGAAGTGAACACAATCCAAGGTCAATGCATGAGTATCTTGAAATTGTAACTGACATTTTGTCCTAATAGTCTTCGCTCCCTATATTTGGGGATGATTAACCTTCATCCGATTCTTAAAATTAGAATTAGAAAAAATATTAATGGGAAGAGTAAATGTAAGCAGAGTGTATGAGAATGTGTATAAAAAACAGCGCGTGGATGTAAGTAGTATATTAGTATAGTTATTAGATACTCGTCGCCAAAGGTTTTCTTGTTTTTTGTTTAATAAAGTTATGTTCTTGATGTTACTTGTATTCAAAAGCAATTTGTATAATTGTATGGGTGGAAATAAATAGATACCACCTTCATCCGATTCTTGAATAAATCACACCGTTTTCCCCTGGGTTTTGTTTGACCCGTTTTGTTTAGCCCATCTTCTATTGAAAAGTAAGATTTTTCTTTTACTCTTCCTTTATAAAAATTGGTTGAATCCTACTTATGACAACAAATTTTGCGTTGGATTCGGCGAATAGCTTACAACATTTCATTTTTGAAGAAACTACTTTCACGTTCGGAGATTTATAAATTTAGAATAACGTCGTTGCAAGGTATGAACTCTTTACGATTCTGAACAATAGTTCTGATTTCGGTAACGGGACCAACGTTTTAAGTGTTCTTACAGTTGCGAAGCGTAGTGGGAGGTTGAGGTGACCGAGACTCTTCATAATTAGGTTCCAAAGAACAGCTACTTTCTTCATGACCTTCGTCAAGATTAAAGTTCTACAATATATATTTTGGAAGGACAATAATAACGAAATCGAAAATGAGTAAGAGTTCTCGTTGTGCTCTGAATTACATTTAGCAATACAAGGTCATTTTCAGTGACACAATTTATGTGTAGGTACTGTCTTAGAGAATTAGGTTGGCATCCAACATAACTTTATTGAGAATAATATGTATTTATTCTATACAATTTATTTCGGTTTGGTTAAATTAAATCTCGATTTAGGTCAAAAAATATCAGAGAAACTTCTGAAGGTTAAAGATCTCACGGACGCGAACATAGAGAAAGGAAAATTGCACGAGACTTTCACGCAGTAATCACGATAAGTTTGTTGGACTCTGACATGGAAATCGTGCGGAAGCTCATGACAGCGCACTCGTTGCGTGTTCCGACGAAACGCAGAGTCTTTGTCTATTCAAAAGCGGCCTCTCAAAAAACCCGGCTCTTTTAGCTCATCGGATACCAGGCGCGCCGATTAGCATCGCAGCTGACGCATCCGATTACGCGATGGTAGTCATTCTACGGCAGCCAGTCGGAAAAAAGTGGCAACCGCTATCTTACTTTACAAAAGCCTTATCAGCTATACAGAAAGAGCACGGCGCATGTGATTGCGAATAGCTAGCAATTTATAGCACACTAAAGAAATTCAAACACGAGGTATACGACAACTAAAAGATGGCAAGGAAACGACGCATCTTCTCGTCTTCAATCGCCTATTATTACTATTTTGTTTTTGGAATTCCCAAACTCAGTCTCCTAAAGTAAGTACTTAGTATAGTCGTTTATTTTAAAAGTTTGGGCTTAGGAATGCCAAAAACGAAATGTCTTAAATAGATGGTTGAAAGTAAGGTGCTCCGCAATTTTTGAGCCATCTTTTAGTTGTCGGATTGTAGAAGGTAGGGGTTTCATTATTTTCATTGGCTATAAGCCTATGACGTACGCTTTTAACTAGTACCTCGACAAATCTACGCAACGCCAATTTCGATATCTGGATTGCACCGGGGAATTTACGACATATATGTAGGATTGGGTTACACAGAGGTAATTTGATTTAAACGGTATGCGGACCAGAACTAATTTAGTACTATTACTGCTGTAGAGAAATTTGATATTGATACAAAAGGTATCGTTCACACGCACGCATTACTCACAGCCCTCGCTATTTTTTTGTCTTCTACGTTATCCCCACTCTTATCCATGTACATTTCTTTTATTTAAAGGAGGTCCTCGACTTTCACGCACTCTATTTTCGCACAATTCGCTGTTTTGAACATTTTTAATTCTTTGGGACTCATTTTTTGCTGTGTTTTGAGGTTATTTGGGATAAATATGGGATTTTAACGATAAATATGTTAAAATATTTTGAAAAAGTGAAAAAATTGACATCTTTGGAGCAAATAGGGATGGGACAATTATATCTCAGTGGGGTTCTTATCCGAGGTATACATATATGTCTCAATGGGAAAATAAATAAAGGTCACCAATAGTTGAAAAAACCCTTAAGCTTTTCGCTATGGCTCTGTGCTGACTAGTCGGCACTGATGTATGGAATGCTACGGAGTAATTACAAGTCGTTTCTTGTTCTCTAAATTTTATAATGAAATTTATTATATTTAGTAATATCATTTTATTTTCTAAAATATAAAAATTTATAATTATATAACTTATTTTTTAAAATAAGCTCTTCGTAACCGAGCGCCTACTTTTCGAAAGCGTATATATACGCTCTTCGTACATGAATGTTCATTCTTCGAGACGGTATATATTCGCCCTTCGGAGCGAAAGGGTTAAAGCACAATTTTCATGTACAACGGGACGTAGAAGTATTTATTTACAAGTGGATGTGTTTGAGTATGCGTTGGGATCTATATGTCCCTATGCGGCTGAAAGGATTAAAAATTCAATTTTTTAAATATTTTTGTCCATATTGAAAAAAATATTCGTATACATATAGCCGTTCCCATGGGGTGGTGTAGGTCGCGCGCACATATACATTAACTATTAATGGTTCTTTGTCCCAACTGAGGGGACATCGTAAGTCTACCACATCACTCGGTTCTCCCCTTTAAGACGACCTTCGAATTTATTAGTGATTACAAAGGATGAACTTATTGTACCACATTCTCAAAAACGGAAGGTTTTCCTGAACTTTTCTATTGAACTGACACAATGTAGCAAATAGTGAAGTGCCGACAAGTTGTTAATAGATAACGTCAGAAATGACCCCGAGTGTAAAGGGTTATGTACTATTACGGTATTGTAGTAGAACATTATTTGAAAATGAACAAGAATTTGCCTCTAGTATTGTTTACTAGATGTTAGAAAATCACAAGTTTACAAAGAAAATACATGAAAGCGCTTAAATTCTCCTACTTACCTTAACTCCTTGTCTTGCGATTTCTTTTGTAACCGAACCCGCTATATCTCAGAATTAACACGTTCGCGGACGTGAATGCTATAGCATTCATTTTCACAGTGATGAAAAATGACATGAATGCTATAGCATTCAAATTTTAAAACTAATGTTTATTCATTTAATCAATTTGATCTATATCGTCGTAGATGCTATAGCATTCATTGTATATAACGGTTAAAATACGAAATTCTGAGTAGTCTTACAATATATGTCTAATCAAATTTCGTATATCAACCAATTTTAAAATAAATTGACTGTCAATTTTAGTACCTCGCTGAAACATTTACTCTCCGCGAACGTGTTAATTGTTGGAATAATAACACTGTTCAACAAATTTGAAGCTGTTTTCTGTTTTCCTATATCCACTATATAATTCTTATAGAGTTCGTCGTCCTGAACACGAATCCGGCAACGAAATTTCTGGATCACCCTCTGTTTTCGAAAAAAATCAGCATTTGTAAAAACGGTCGTTTTCGGTAAAGAAGCTAGTATTACGTGAAAACTAAGAAACGTAGGTTATTGTTCTTGGTCTCAAAAAATAGAGGAGTGTTTCCCGAGTATGTATATATAAGCATATTATAATATTCCATATTGATTACTAGAAGTAAATCACTGTCAAAGTTAAAAAACGAGCGAATTTTTACGCATTCACTTTGCATTTTCACGTAGAGGACTGTTGCTAGCAGAAATTTACTCTACACCATTGGATTCTACGTACATTTCTGAATGAAAAACTATCAGCAGAAAATGTCATAACTCTTTTCGTTTCGGCACAATTTAAGAAAATATCCATCCCGAACGGTTTATCACTACGACGCCATCGCTCTCTGTAAGCGCCGTAGCTACGCTTAATACTTTCACGGGCCCCGCGCATCGATACATTCTGTTGAGGTAGAATTCTCTACCCCTTTACTAAAGTGTAAGGTAATACTTATTTAATTATTTTTTTTATAGAGGAGAACACAAATAAGAAATTGCCAAATGTGCATAAATTCTTCTACTAAATTGTTACTTTGACGGATGTAAAGAACCACAGATTTTTCGTTTCTTCGACATCGCTTCTGTTTTTTAAGCGGCATTTAACTTTTCTAGACATTGTATGTCCAAAATTCTGAACAGATCTCACTTCTGTCAGAATCTCGTACGAATAGGTCGTATTGAAACGTTCAGACAGACTTTGGCTTACGCCAAATTATTTGCTTTTTCAGTATTGTTACTTTGCTTTGTTCTTTATTCAGGCTGCTAGTGATACATTTTACCATCGTTTTTCTCGTAAATGGCCAGCATTACATAGAAACCAAAGGGGTGAAATTCCAGCACAATTTACCAATTTTTTCTTTATTCATAACAATATGTAATCTTATGACTATAAAATACTCGTAAATGCTATATTATAACATGTTTCACATATTTCTTTCATTTCAAATCTTCTAAATAAAGAAAATTTCGCTATCGTATTCCTACCAAATATACTACAACATTCTCCCCTTTAATTTTTTTCTTTTGTTTAATATTTATGAAAATAATGATAATAAGATTTATCGCGCACATATAAAAGAATTCTTATTCATTGTTTGAAGCGAGTGTTGTTTCATTAGTTAAATTAAAGAGAAAAGCAGAATGAAGCAGAGAGGATTTCAGAGCGTATACGAAAGCAATAAGTCTACGGAGTTCCACACTATCCGCAAACTAAGACATTTGTGAGTGTGCGTAAAGCATTTCTCCCCTATAAAAAAAAAATAAATAATTAAGTATTACCTTACACTTTAGTAAAGGGGTAGAGAATTCTACCTCAACAGAATGTATCGATGCGCGGGGCCCGTGAAAGTATTACGCGTAGCTACGGCGCTTACAGGGAGCGATGGCGTCGTTGTGACAAAACGTTCGGGATGGATATTTTCTTAAATTGTGCCGAAACGAAAAGAGTTATGACATTTTCTGCTCATAGTTTTTCATTCAGAAATGTACGTAGAATCCAATGGTGTACAGTAAATTTGTGCTAGCAACAGTCCTCTACGTGCAAATGCAAAGTGAATGCGTAAAAAATTCGCGAATCCGCTCGTTTCTAAACTTTGACAGTGATTTACTGCTAGTAATTAATACGGAATATTATAATATGCTTATATATACATACTCGGGAAACACTCCTCTATTTTTTGAGACCAAGAACAACAACCTACGTTTCTTAGTTTTCACGTAATACCAGCTTCTTTACCGAAAACGACCGTTTTTACAAATGCTGATTTTTTTCGAAAACAGAGGGTGATCCAGAAATTTCGTTGCCGGATTCGTGTTCAGGACGACGAACTCTATAAGAATTATATAGTGGCTATAGGAAAACAGAAAACAGCTTCAAATTTGTTGGACAGTGTAATCTATCACTGATTTCCGATATATCGATATAACTTAACACAATATTAATAGCATAGAACTAATTTCAACGTCTCCTGGCCTACTGATATTTTCAGTTTAATGGTTTTTCGGAAACTTAAACATTTTCTACTCCATTTACCGCGTCACGTGTGTCACACGTCATTGTAAGGCAAGGGGTTAATTAGACACTCTGATAAATAATTATTTTCCAATACAATTTTTGATGTTTTTTCCGTATCCCTCTGCTTTCGAATATTCAAGATTCGCACGCATTTTCAGGAACTAATTATGTATGAAAGTCAAGAGCCGCCTGTATTGTCATTCGTATCTCGTCATTCTCTCTCATTCCTTCAATTTCTCTCTCTCTTTCTGTCTGTTTTCTAACACTCTTCAACCTCTCATACAAAACGTATGCAACACTGCTTATAACGCTGATTTCCATTGTTGTACTAGAGAAAGAAATCACTTGATAATTGGTTTGCTCCGTTTCGCCCGATGGATAGAGATCTGTCCTCATGTATTTTCAATTTTAATATGTGGATGGAAAAAGTGTTTAATGGAAAAATAAGTGGTTAGTTTTCGACTTTCATTCGTCGAGTTCAGGTTTTAAAGGCTGATATGGTAGGAATAGGTCAGAGAACATTCTCCCCTTACCCCGTACATCAAACCAAGTGACTTCACCGGTTTGACAACTTATACATATATTTGACATATTAAGGGATTAAATGATATTGTAGCCACCGGTCTATGGCGCGTCGTAGTTCTTTTATGATCCATGGATCATAGATTGTTGCAAAGCGCTCAAAAAGACGATACTGAGTAACGCATAATTTTACAATCTAACTGTGCTATGTTGAAGTTAAATAAAACTCATTTCCTCGAGAACAATGTAGAATTATATTGTGATTTGACGAACCAAGCAATGAGACTCTAATTGAAAGTTCCAAAGATTCTACGACCAAACATCTTTCATTTTCTTCTCAAATTATCGCACCCAGTTAGACGAGGAACCAAAAGATTAATCACAGAGCATTTCGTTTGGGCTTCCACACAGAAAGATTGCAGAGAGCGGGTTTGAAATTACATTGTCTACTAGAAATACAGGTTTTCGCATCTATCGGTTATTTCGGATAAACACTGGGCGGCTTTGAACACATACATAAATTTGATCACTATGTCATGTGGAAAAGAGTTTAAATATTGTTTGATAATTACCGGAAGATTACCCCCTGACTAAAAGCAATTTCCTTTTCTAACACCTAAACGGTTATCACCGCACAAATCACGAAAATATACTTTTTGTTTATAACAAGTTCGTTTTTAATAATTAATAGTTAAAAATGCTAATGCTTTGTTCAATTCAAAATTGACCGCTAAAAGAAATTGCGTAGCCACTGATTATGAAAGTGGTGTAAGTCCAATTTCCATAGACAGGTTGCGGGATCAGTGGCCACTGATGGCTCCATTTGTTTCATGTAACGTGTCGAAATTTAGAATTTCAGGTTACTTGTTTTATTTTCCTCCAAAAATGAATAATTTCGTATTAACATTGAATATTGTTAGATACGAAGAAGCACTAAATCAATGTTAAGTTATAACTGTATCATTTTATGACTGATTTATTTTATTTTATTTCAAATAAATACACGCAGAAATCAAACTTATGAGTATAAACAAAAGAGTAATCTGAGAATCGGTGGATGAATATAATTCCACTATGAAAATCAAATCAATGAAACATGAAAAGGCAAAATAATTATAGAGGTAGAATCTTCATCACATGAGGATATTGTTACTGACAATGAGAATTTCAAAGCACTGTCACATGAAGAGCATAAATAAATAATTCCAATATTTTATGTTGAGTTCAACAATATACAAATATTATTAACATCAAAAACAAAAAGTGCTATTTCTATTTTATTTCTTGTTGTTATCTATAAGCAGAATTGGATGAATATGAAATACAATTTAAATGATATTTGAGTATCCAAAATTGAAATTAAATGATTCTTAAAATTGATAAATTATGAAAGTGGTGTAAGTTTAATTGCAGCCCGTAAACATACATTATTTTAATCAAATTCCATATTTATATATTGATAGAAACATTGTCAGACTTGCCATAAGTAACCGTAACTGTTTAATATACACATATGCCAACGTTTATTTTTCTCGAAACAACAAAAAATGGATTTGTACCATTTTCAAAATAAACGGTCCAAATTATGAAGACCATTGTCTACAAAATTGTTAACTAATGCGAAAGTTTGACAGCATATCGACGAATATGAGTGCTTAGCAGTTAATAGTTCTATAAAGTGTTTTGACGTTTATTTGAACGGAATAACATTTCAAGTTGCCGATTCCATTAATTTGGAGTACTTTTGAATAACCAGAATGGAAATTGAATTTCCAAACATGAATTCATCGTTGGTTCATGTTTCTACATAATTATGATTATGATATAGTACATCGTTTACATCGATACATTCGATCTCACAGCATTTTATCAATCGAATTCAATACATTTGTTGAAGCATAATAAATTTTTAAAATCGAAAAGAAGAGATTCTGAAAACTTGGGAAAAGATAGAACAATTACAAATTAATTTATTGGAATTTCAGAACAGATTTTTTTACTGAAGAGATAAATTGAAAATATTTCTTTTATATGTACCATGATCAGTGGAAAATAATGTGATGGGAATTGTGTCACGATGATTTCGGTTATGTAGGTTACGTAAAGTTGTTACTGATATACTTTATGTTTACTGGTTTTTGAAGTTGCTCGACAAAGTTATTGGTTTGTACTAAGAATGCTTGTGCGAAAGTATATGCTCCTTCAAGAATTTTCGTTGGTTTGGGTACTTGGGAGAGTCAGGTTGGCTTCAAACGAGGTTCTCACATTTTCCAATACTTATGCCAGTTCACGTAGTTCAATTGCCGATAAAATGGCCAATCGGGAGAATATCTTAGCTGAGGAATAAGAAAAGTATACTTTATTACGACTTTATTGATATGCAAATTACAAGGAATAAGCAATAAAATTAGTTGTAACAGTATTTAATCACAGAAACATAATAAAAGAAATAGAGTTTGAATCTTTCTATAAGACAAGCTGGTGCTTCAATTTCCGTCAGCATATATATTATATTACGCCTACAGGAAAATTCATCTGGGTTTTCAGTTAAAAGGAAATAGTACACTGACACTAATTGTAAGTAATGTATATTAAACGGCATTCAATTACTCATTAAATTTCATTTAACCCATTCGAGACCAATTGCATACCGTGTGTGCAATGCATTTCCGAGCCAAAAAGACCGACTGCACACCGTGTGTGCAATGATCGTGAATTACAATTATCAGTCATTATAGAAAAAACAGCCCTCGAAATAAGACTAGCTTAAAATAACGGGTATCTTAAAAATGGGTAAACATTACATTTGGTATGTGGTTCAATTTAGACCCTAAAGTAGGTGAACCAAAGCCACAATCATTAGAAATACAAGTGGTAAATATAAAGCGGCAAGTTGTCGGTATTTCTGAATAGTCTCCAAAAAAATTGCACGGCCTCGAATGGGTTAAAATATGAAAAACTTTTTTCACTTTTACACTAATTGTAAGATACGAAGAACCTTTTTCCCCAATCCAATATATATTATTATTATTATATATTTTAAAAGAAATTTATATTATTGGGTTCACACGAATATATCGGAATAAATGTAACAAACACAAAAAGAAGAAGTCATAGATACTAAAATCACGAAGAAACAATTAAACATCTTACAACTAGAGATTAAGACTACTATCGAGTATACAGTAAACCAAAAGGTTTGGTATTCATTCTAGAATTTTGCTTAACATTAACTACTTTCATAGAATTGTTTCAAATCAGAATAGTTAAAACACAGCTTAATTGCAGTAAATTCTCTGCGCGTGAACTGCGCAAGTCGAGCGTTACAATAGGATTATAACGCCCACGTTTGCATAGCTAAGATATTCAAACTATCGAATGAATAGAATCTAATACTTGACAGTGTTGAATATTCAATTAATAATGCCAGATGTCGTTCAACGAATGAAATACTTATGAAATATCGCGTCACGAGTTATGTGGTGTCGAGCAACTCGGCAAGATAACTAACTGTTTGCGATTAACACATCTTCCGCGACTGCTTTCCCGCCAAACTTTCATAGAGTAGCGGGCGATTTTTTGCAATTCGTGCGCTAATTTACTTCTGCACAAAATAGCTGTAGTCTTCGAACTTTTAGTTTCTCTTTAGAAATCAATTTCTCTATTCACTTAAAAAAAAATAAAAATACTGTCTCAGAAATCTAAAACTAAGAAAATCAAGAATTTAAAAATGCTTTAACTAGTGATATGTTTCAAAGCACTTTCATTTGGGCAAGTGTATGTACGTAGCAAAATTGGTACGTATACGTATAATTTATGTCAATGCATAGCTGGAAGCTCCGGTGTCGAATACGCTCATCGTAGCATAACAGCACCAGCAAAGCGCAATTATAGGTGTTAAGGCCCAAGCCCTTAATGTATAAGGTTTATTGCATGGACTAAGAGACAACTATTTTAAAGAAAACAGTTAGTGTAACGGGACGCAGAAGTGCCAGATGTGGAACTTCTGCGGACCCTTTTTTCCAAGAAATCCTCGCCTGCGAGTTTGATTGTTTCCAGATTTCCAGCAAAGACTCAATGGTTATTGCCGTGCAATAAACTCAGTGCGACGGGGGGTGTTCTTCGGCCGTCGAACAGCCCTCGAGCGGGCCTCTTTCCCCTCTCGCAGGCCTTTGCCCCTCCATCGGTCCCAAAAGGGGGGCGCGCTTCCACAAGCGCGCCGAAACCAGCGCTCGCGCTAAAACCATCCATGCGCTAGTTACTTTTGGGAAATCGACTTTTTCCGTACAACTTCCGAGAGCGCAAAAATCACATTCTTGTCAGCAAGGTGCCCTCGGAAGGGGAAGCGCTGGTAAAGGCCTCACGACATTTCTCAATCAGTCTGAAAACCGCCGGCACGAGTAGCGTCTCGTCCGGATTTACCGGTCACTCATAACTCCCGGTACGAGTAGCGCCTTGTCCGGATCTTTCAACTAAGCCGAAAATCACTTCATTAATCTCACTCTTGTTACGCACAGTTTTGTTATACCAGTTAAGTTTGTTCAAATTTATAATAAAACATACAGTCCACTTAACACGTTCCGTGCCACGCCGTTTTTGCCCAACATCATCTCTAGGCCATTCGCTGTTTTGACTAAAAATTGATATATTGTCACACAATATGTCATTACATCATCAATCCATAAGTAATTAGCTTGTTTAGAGTAGTTGCGACACCGTGTACCATTTATGGTACACGTGGCGCTGCGATCATTTCGACTGTGAAAGTCAATCAGTTCGCAAATTTTCAATTAGTAAAAAGAACCTGTTGTATTTGGAATTGTTAAGTACAAAACGAGGGAAATATAATATCCAACAAAAGAGGCGGTAGGTATATATATGCAGAGAAAACATGGTTTGTTTTTCATTTGTTTCTGTGAGAAAACATGTTTCTATTGTTACCTTTCATTAGTTTATTCTTTCATCTTTTAATTTTTTGTATCGATCGAATGATCTAACTTTTAATTTTTATCCCTTATGATAGGCAATATGGAAGTACAAGACGCAAATAGTTCTAGTTTTATTCCCAGCGAAATAGAAATCCCATTTAGTATAAAACGCTCGCGAAATTCATAATTTACATATAACAAATAAACAAATTTATGTGCTTTCTTCTATACTGCATTTTGTTTAATGCCTCATTCTTTTAGTGGAAATATATTTTATAGAATTAAAGGGTATAGCAGGATAAGGTGGTCAAAAGTGCCCTTGAACCGATTTCAATGGGGGTGGTCTCATTCGATAGATAATGCTCGGCGATCATTGCGTACCAATTTTTAACCCTATATCTTGACCGGAAGGGTAGTTATGGGGAAAACTCAAAAAACGGGTTTTTTCCCCATTTTGCCTAGTTATTGAGGTGAAAAAAATTCGAAAAAATTCTGACATATTTTACAAGGTACCATACATGTTTGAGATTTTTTTCAGATTTTTCCATTGAAGAACCTAAGTGTAAAATATGAGCAAACGCAAAAAAAACGGAAAAAAGTAGATTTCCTATCGAGATCTTCGAGTGACAACTTTTTGCAAATTACAGTAACAATCCAACACTCATGATTGTTATCTCCAATTTTTTTCAGATTTTTAAACCGCCTGCGTCATTGTGAAAAAAATCAAAAACCGATTTGCGCGACGCATTTCGATGTGAAACGCCATGATCCAGTTATTATTTCCTTATTCTTCGATTACAGTATGTTCATTTTGTGACTTTCAGTGTTTCTGCCACGAAGCAATTACATGTTAATATAGTGAATCGAATTAATTAAATCAATTGTGAACTTTGATGGTTCCTCATCTGCAAGAATTTTGAAAGTTTTTTCAAGTGAACGATTTGGCGCAGTTGGTAGGGCGTCTGTCTGCGGAAGCGCTGGACACTATTTTGTCGCAGGTTCGAATCCCCATGGGGAACTTGATTTTTTTTTCATTTTTAAAAATTGTCAACAACATAATAATAATTAGTTGCTATTTTCAAACATTTAAAAGTATCAATGGAAAAATCTGAAAAAAATCTCAAACATGTATGGTACCGTGTAGAATATGTCAGAATTTTTTCGAATTTTTTGAACCTCAATAAATAGCAAAACGGGGCAAAAACTCGTTTTTTGAATTTTTCCTACAACTACCCTTCCGGTCAAGATATAGGGTTAAAAATTTGTACACAATGATCGCCGAGCATTATCTATCGAATGAGACCACCCCCATTGAAATCGGTTCAAGGGCTCTTTTGACCACCTTATCCTGCTATACCCTTTATCATAAAACATATGTTTTTGGCGGATTAAATGAATATGTCTGCGTGTACCATTTATGGTACACGTGGCCTGTAGATCAAGTTTGACGTGTACCACAAATGGTATACGTGGCACGGAACGTGTTAAACAAGAAAGTACTTGCTAAATCCACGGAAGGGCGAAATTGTCTTCAAGCAATGCCACGCTCAAACCCATAAACAATAGGAATGCATTTTTGCAACGCACGTTTTAAGTTGAAGTGGACAGACGTCGACCTAGTACTCATGTGTACCCGATCTTATTGTAAAAACATTACACAAGCCCACTAGTAACAATAGTCCACCAATAATTCATAGAAAACGACTTTTGCCGTTACCCGCGCTCGACTAGATACCAATGCGTTGAAAACGACTTTAATCGTTTCCCGCGCAAGATGTGTTAATATTTACAATCAGGCAGCGAGAAAAGGATGTATGTAGAACAAATCCGGATAATGGTGCTCAAAAATATTGCAAAAAAGGAAATGATTGACCAAAGATATGATAACAGTAAGCTAAAGGAAAACCTCTAGTTTATAACATTGCAAATTATGCCGCGATTAAGAATGTTGATATAACGGCTGGAGTGAATGCAATGTTTATATTGTAAGAGAAACGACGGAGAATCACAGTAAATTTTATAAACAGAGTATCTCACGAACTCTGTCGACTTAACTATCTTGGATATTTCAAACAATACCAGAAAATGTTACTTACAGAAGTTGTGGGGTTTAACCCGTTGCGCTCTTATGTACTGTGTAATTCGACATTTGTTTGTATCTCAGGAACTTCTTTGTCGAGTCTCACTCGACATTTTTTCAAGTTCAAATCAGTTGATATCAACGTGCGAAAGAAAACCAGGATTACATCCTAGAAATTCTTTAAAGAGATATCTGTAGAAATTATATACATAAAATTTACTTTAATGCCGATATTAAGGTGGAGTAATTAAATTTTCCTTTTCAAATTTCCGTACGGACTCTCGCATCCA
This sequence comes from Cerceris rybyensis, assembly GCA_910591515.1. Lineage (NCBI taxonomy): Eukaryota > Metazoa > Arthropoda > Insecta > Hymenoptera > Crabronidae > Cerceris > Cerceris rybyensis. The sequence continues at coordinate 16,871,151 of OU342795.1, forward strand.
TTTCGATTGCCAGCTTTGCGTAACTCTCTTTCGCTTCTCTATGCACACCTCGCTGAAGCTTACCTTTCGATTTATTTCACCATACACATGTGATCACATTCGCACTTCTCTCTCTCTTCTTAATACTCACCACTGTTTATTATGCTTTTCCATATTTGCGGCCTTTTTTGGTTTTGATCACCTTACTTGATCTATGTGAAATGCACGAGTTTTGATACTAACAAGGGAACACACCGAAGTGTCCGAAGCCGATTTTAATGAAACTTCGTACATTTGTTAAGGTATGTGAAAATAATCCATACGTATCATTGTATATCTGCTAACAATAAGTCACACGTTTAGGGTGTGAAAGAACCCTTCAAATATTCGGCATTTTTTCTTCTTTCGCTTATAACTTCAAAACATTTAATAATAGAGACTTTCAATAAATGTACGAAATATTCGTTTTTTCCCCTACTAAACCCCTATGGAATTTAAAATTTTATTCGGAATGTTTTTTTCAATTTTTTATTTAAAAATAGCATGTTTTTCGTTATATCTCTAAAGTTTGCCAAAAAAAATTTAACCAACCTTTTTTTAAATCATAGAGGAATAAAAAATAAATGTTATGTTTTTTTTTGCGGTATTCCGTAATTTGCTCTTGAGTCGTGAAAATAACCCTTTCGTTTTATTGGTTTTGATACTTTACGTTACTATATCTGATGTATTATACAAGAAATTCTTCATTTCTTATCTAGAATATTATTGATTTGTAAAAAATAAAAATTTAAAAGTTTTTCGTTTTGTTGTACAATATCCTTTATTTATTTCAATTGCCATATTTTTCAATTCAGGTAAATTTCAAACAAAACACTTAAAAACGTTGGGAGCTACTGGTATTTAATAAAATTGGAATACATAACAAATGTATAATTCGGAGTGCAAAGGGTTAAGCAATTACAAAATTCGATATAAATGTTATTCTCGTAATAGGATGCGTAGAGAAGTTATAGCTGTCATCTTTATTTATTTAAATGAAATGTTCAATTTGTTATGCTTAATTTTTATAGATTGGAGTATTCTGAATAGAAACGAGCTAAGTTGTGTTTTTTCTAAAACTTCTCGTTGCTGAGATATCAGATATTTTTCATTCTACTACTGTAACATGAAACGTATTCGAGGATAGGCTAGCTGCGTCAAATGTAAACGAACAGGGAACAGTAAATGTCAAGAAATAGCATTGTTACTAGTGCATCGCTGTTAGATGCAATTCCATCGTGGAATGCCTCTTCTCAATTATGGAGATGATCTTCTTTCACAAATCAAGAAAGGGCAAACCGTTCCGTAATCCACCCATTATATTTTATTTATCGTTTCTACGCGTATTAAATTGAACCACACAAAGTAACGTTCCAATTCGTAATAATAGTTTTACAAAATCGTAAAACTAGTAATTTATAGCCGTTTTTTGTTCTGCTTTAGAAAACAGATCCAAATCAATGAGAATTAACTTTTCCTTATCGTACATATATTATTTTCTCGGAGAGTTATAAGGAAATATACCGTTGTCTACGTAGATCGTCTGAACAAAATGAATCAAGAAAAATGAATGAAAATATCGCAATAATTTCGACAAATTCTTTTAGGCCTGGTTAGAAATTCGAGATCCAAAGTGTAGGCAGCATTAATATGAGTTTTTGCTTCTAACAACCCCTCTAAATATATAAAACTTTATTTTAACACTCTAATGGCCACACGTCTACGCTGTCACACGTTGCCAGGAGCTGACAATATTTTTGAAGAATTAATTTAAAAAAAGTTTTTTAAAATTAACAGAAGATCTAATAAGATCAAAGTCTAAAAAAAAACTATGAAGCCAATGGCAATATCCACAATTGTTTACATTCATAATTCATCACACAGAGAGTGTGGTACTGGCCAATAATTTTCGGCGGTAGCATCACACACATGTTGTGTGACCGCACAACAGTTGCTCCGACTATCACACGCATGTTGTGTGATCGGCCATTAAAGTGTTAAGATAAATAAACAACTATTCTCGAACTAACTTATATGAATATATATGTGCAGCTCATGATCCGATATAATCCGACGTAAATTCGAGTAAAATTCAAATAAGATTCTAAGGATATTCCGACCTGAAATTATTATAGGCGGCCGTTCCAAGTTGCTGGCTAATCCTTCTTCCCTATCTCCTGCGGCGGTGGCGATGCAAAAAAAAATCCTCTCTTGCAAGTACTAGAAGAGAGGGATGTTCGAGAATTGTGGGAAGAAGGATAGGGAAGATGAAAATTTCCTGAGCCAACCCTGGCAAGAGTTCCTATGTTCTTAGGGCACTCTTTGGGCCCCTAAATTTGGCCAGGGTGGCCCAGAAATCCTTGGTAAGGCTTAAAGCGCTTCTTATGGCAAATGACGCGACAATCGATAGTCAGCGCAGAAGAGACTATAAATTTCTTTAGAGAAATCGTAGTCTCTTTGCCTTTTTACAACAAATCACCATTTCTCAAAATTCGTGCATTTAAAAGAGTAAGTGCTTTAAATCTATGACCAAAGTACAGGGGAAAAAATAGGAGCATCTGTGTTTTTAAGCGAAACGAGATTTACGAGGGGAAATATTTTCTCTGACGCAGATGCTGCTCACCAAGTCCTTAACAAGATCGGCGAATATTGTTGCTTTTACCTAGCCACTTTTCAGTGTTCAGTAACAATATGGTATTTAATAGTAGTTTTCTGTTGGAAAAAAAGAACGTTTCTGTTCTTGCTTTTCATACTTGTCAGTATACACTATACGCATATTTGAAAGGGCGCAGGATAAGAATGGAAAAAGTGCCCCCAATGCAAATTAACACTACATTTACGGATGTTGATTATTTACCTACTTTTAATGAGGTGAGCCAATTTGATTGTGGATAATATAAAAAAAACGAAGTTTTTTGCTAAGAAAATAGTTCCAAATGAATTTAAATGTAAGATTTATTATTAAAAGATTCATTGAAAACATTTTTCATATATAAACTCTATTTTTGAAATACATTTTCCGCTAATGTTTCTATTACACTTATTGTTAGCACAAAGGCTCTAACATTTATTTCTATTACATGATTCTTGAACTTGACAATTCTTCCGTGCGTTAGTAGTATGAATTCTTGTCAATGGAATGGAAGTGTTCTCGACATCTTCTCTATATCAATTGAATTTATATATTTATATTGAATATCCGTAAGTTACCTAGGCTTGATTTAACCCTTTGCGCTCCAACTACCAGTCTGGCTGGCATAACAAGTAAAGACGATCTACTTCAACAACCAGCTCTACTGGCAACATTTTATTTTCTAATTATTACTAACTAAGAAAAATGAATGTATAGCTGATACCGTTACTTTCTCAACAACATTAGACATATTCTCTCCTTGCTCTTTGCTGTTTTGTATACCTTTGCTTTTGTATTTTGTATACATTTGCAAGTTTATAAGAAATAAATGATTATATTGCTAAATTAACTTGACCTAATATATGAATAAATTTTATATTATTAATCAATATTTAAGTAATTAATCGATGTTTAATACACTTCTATAAAAATTTCATCAAAATGTTTTTTTGCCGTTTATATTATAAAAAAATGTCAACCAAATTGTATATTTTGAATCTGAATTTATTTTAAGATACATTGAAGTTAACTAAGTTTTTGAGTTAATTCTCGTTAATAAAAAATCATTCTTCTAAAAACTGCAGCATTTTTTTCAAAGTATTGTGATTACAAAATATTGCCTAGAAGTCCGTGGAGTAGACTATCAACAGAAGCAAGAAATGCAAGGAGCGCAAAGAGTTAATCTATAACTTTCATGCGTTATGCGGTCAACTGTTAAATCACTCTATGACAGAAATTGGCTCACAACCGTAAAAGTAGGTATACCAAATTCGATAATCTTAAATGGAGGGGTCTACGGGGGAGAGGAATCAACATTTACATATATTTCATTACGTAACTAGAAACCAACATATGTTTTTCAAAAATAACATTTAAGTTTTATATACACATAGTAATCAAATTTTGAATGCGTTAAATTGGCTTAGTTCGTAAATATAGTGTTAATCTTGAGGCATAGCATTTGATTGGTCTCTTTACCCTTTGCAGTCCTATGTCGAGGTAAACTTGACATAGATTTTACTTGATTTTATTTTTTAACCGTTTAACCGATTCTCTGCCAAAGTCTTCATTTGATTGTTTCTGAAAGAAGTATTGTCACAGTGAAAAACAAAAATAATTCATGAAAATTACTGCGTAAGAGTAGAACTAAAACAGACTGATGTTGTTACGGGCTCGAATAACTTCTTAAATTGTCCCGCCTGAATTTTGCACGTATGTGTCTATCTAGAGCTTCTCGAAGAACCACCCCGTTTATTATAAAAAATGGAGAAAAAATGAATAAGTACTCTTGACTTGTTGTGTGTGGACTGACTCTATTGAATGTTTTCTCGATCATTTCTGTATGAGTTCTGAGTATGTTCTATGGATGAATTCTGAATATGTTCTGCTTGACTTCTGAGTATGTTCTGTTTGAGTTCTATATGATTTCTGAGTATGTTCTACTTGAGTTCTGAATGAGTTTTGTGTGAGTCCTGATTGTACAAAATGAAAAGTGTTTCGTGGTAAACTGTGATGCGCCCCTCTCTTGAAGTCGTGTATGAAATCTCTGACTTCGATGGGGGTGGAGTCTTTGAAGAATAAGTAACTATTGGTTGATGAATAATTTTCTCCACCCCCTCGAGGACTTCAAGAGAGGGAAGGCGACGTCATGCTCTCAACACCTGATGGAGGATTTCGAACCTACCAGCCGTCTCCGAGCAAGTCCAAAGTTCCGTTAGGGTCATCGGCGGGTACGCACAAAAATTCCTTATACTAATTATTTACAAATGACAAACAGATGTGCGCACCCTGACCAAGCCCCAATCGTACCTATAGGTTTATTGCCGAAGACAGCTGTCGACAAAATGTTTGCCGCTCCACCAGGTCCTAAGGTTTATGACTCCTTAACAGATTTAAACATATTTAATCTCACAATCAGAAGCACGCCAAATATCTAAATTGAATGCTAAACAACTCATCATGGAAGGTAATTGGTTAATATCGACTTTCCAATTTCATAATGATATTGTAATATCACAAATATCTAACAAGGGAGGTTTCCCAAGTGTTAATTTCCGATTGTAATGAAATTTACAGGGTAGGTACAATTCGTTAAAATATTTGACACGTATTTTTTTTTATCGGCCATCGTTCATATCTAGAGGGTGAAAACAGCCCCCCAAAGTTGGGGTCAAAAAGCTATTTTTTTAAATATCTCGGAAACTATTTGGTGTAGATCAAAAATTAAAAATGCAAATTGTTCGTTTTTCCATGCCGGATTTAATGGGAAAAGTAAGATTTCTTCAAAATTGTTTATTTAAATAATATTTTAAAAATTCACATATTTTTGTATTTTTTTTTGGTAAAACGTTGAGTTATTTTTGTCATATATTGCAAGAAGATACTATATACCAAACCCAAGAATACGGATAAATCAGAATTTTTAGTTTCATTGTCATTATGGATATTTTTGTTTTTTGAATTACATTGCCATTTCGCAGTGAGAACTCCCTTCTGGTATATGATCACTTCTACGTGGAATGGCATGATAATTCAGTAATTATATTATATTATGTATAAGAATTATCCCTTGAAAATTAGATAAAAAGTAAAAATGTTTTCACGATAAACCCTGCTACTCCATGGGCGTTGCAGGTACATATATATATGACTCGGGCCGTTACGGGCATGCAAGGCGCGACTGCTGCGCGACTTGTAACAGAAATCTGGTCGAATAAGAAACGCTTGTTAGAACGGACATTCATTAATTTTATATTATGTATTGTAAGAAATACATATTGTCCTCACCATAAATCCGCTTGTAACTCACTAGATTGGACGCATTCGACAACCACACGGCATTTATGTTCAGCAAGCGGAAAAATATTTTTTTATATATTATTCTATCTTATAATGACCAGGCAATATGATAATAATTTGTAGTGCCCCTTTAAGAGAAAAAAATTCTTACGAGTCGAAGGTATGAAGCAGGCTCCAGCGCACAGTGGTTTAAAATGCGATTCTAGCTGTGCAAAAGTCTTTTACGTATGTAATTACGTAATTAATAGTTATTAATAGTTTTACGTGATTAATAGTGTTTCTTTATTTGTTATTTTTAATGTTATTCCTACTTATTTATAATTATTTTTTATTTGTTTGTTATGTAAATAAAAAAAATAGCATTTCTCGGTGAAACTTTGTATTAACTGATTATATCCATATTATATACAATAGAAGAAAATATGATTACAAATGTATATGTATAAATACAGGCATATATCAATATGCAAGAAGGAAAGGAAATTAAGAGACCTTCAGCTATCTGGTGCTATTCGTGCAATTAGAAAGAAGTGATTTTTCCTTTAAAAAGTGCTAAATATTTAAAACAAAATATGGATCATATATTAGAAGGTAAGTACAATACAGATATTACAATGCATAATTAATTAATAATTAATTCTAATTACTTATTTAGAATAAATAGGCACATATTCCAGTCACGATCAATTAATACTAGTATTTATATATGAGAAATGTAGTGTGAAGCATTAGGAAGTACCGTTCTGTTTAGATTTCCTGGTAGTTGAACATGTACATTAACAGTATTTCATTAAATTTTTTGCTGGTTTTTGCCGGTTATTGAAATATTAATGTATTTTTCAGAACATAACGTAATATCAAGAAGAGAGTTATTTGATCAATGGAGAAACGTAAAAGATGTGGCAAAAGAAACAGTTTTATTAGCTTATATTTTAAACAAATTTAAGCGTGAAAATTGCTGTGAAGATGAAAGAAAACAAATAAAAACAATTGTGAAGATATTTTGTGGAGCAATTGCCAAAAAATGGAAGGCGAAACATCGAGTTTTAAGTGACTTTCTTCTAATACTTCCTGGCTGGATGTCAATTTGAAATTGCCGTTTTTGAAAGATACTGTTTCTGAAACTGAATGCCAACCTGGTCCATCAAGCTCACATTTTGGAAGACCTGAATTTGTCAGCATTAACACCGGATGTTATTGCTCTTTTAGAAAATACTGACCCCCCGAATATGGAATGTCATGAGCAAGAAGAGTTAGCAGAAGTTGAAAGCGGCGATTGCGAATAAGATTCTGATTGAAATTAGATTATTTTGTGTGTGTGAGTGTGTGTGCGCGCGCGCGCGTGTGTGTATGCCTGTGTGCGTGCGTCACTACATTTATATGTTTGTAATATTTTCTTCTATTGTACATAATATGGATATAATCAGTTAATACAAAGTTTCACCGAGAAATGCTATTTTTTTATTTACATAACAAACAAATAAAAAATAATTATAAATAAGTAGAAATAACATTAAAAATAACAAATAAAGAAACACTATTAATCACGTAAACACTATTAATAACTATTAATTACGTAATTACATACGTAAAAGACTTTTGCACAGCTAGAATCGCATTTTAAACCACTGTGCAGCGTGATACATATCTTAAGTTTACATTTAATATAAGCAACTCTGCCAGCGACTGCCGTTGAAGTTCGTTTTGAGCATCTATGCGAGTCGGATACGAAACACTTATTAATACCTTTATTTACTATTATTAATACCATTATTATTATTCATTATTATTATTACTATTATTATCATTGTTATATTACACTGTTCAATATTTTCCACTTATCCAAATATATATACTCTCGTTTTGTTTTTTTTGTTAATTTGTGCAGTGAATTTATGGACTATTTAATACCCCTTACTACAAAATGATCTAAAATTTGACTTCTTTGCAGTTGTATTAATGTTTATGTAAGCTGATGAAATTTTTAATAGAATTCAGGTAACCCAGACGTAATCCACACTATTTTTTAAATGGCTACCATGCTTTTATAAAGGTTGGAAAAGATCGTAGAAACAACCGTTTCTTATTCGGCCAGACTTTTGATACAAGTCGCGCAACGGACGCGCCTTGCGTGCCGGTAACGGACGGAGCCATATTCCTCCAATACCCATGGAGTAGCAGGGATTATCGCGAAAACATTTTTATTTTTTATACAATTTTCAAGGGATAATTCTGATACATAATATAATATAATTACTGAAGTATCATGCCATTCCACGTAGAAGTGATCATATACCAGAAGGGAGTTCTCACTGCGAAATGGCAATGTAATTCAAAAAACAAAAATATCCATAATGACGATGAAACTAAAAATTCTGATTTATCCTTATTCTTGGGTTTGGTATATAGTATCTTCTTGCAATATATGACAAAAATAACTCAACGTTTTACCAAAAAAAAAATACAAAAATATGTGAATTTTTAAAATATTTTTTAAATAAACAATTTTGAAGAAATCTTACTTTTCCCATTAAATCCGTCATGGAAAAACGAACAATTTGCATTTTTAATTTTTGATCTACACCAAATAGTTTCCGAGATATTTAAAAAAATAGCTTTTTGACCCCAACTTTGGGGGGCTGTTTTCACCCTCTAGATATGAACGATGGCCGATAAAAAAAAATACGTGTCAAATATTTTAACGAATTGTACCTACCCTGTAAATTTCATTACAATCGGAAATTAACACTTGGGAAACCTCCCTTGTAAGTATAGAAAATAAAATAAAACTATAAGTATAGTATACAAATATCCAACTATAGAAAATATTGAAAATTAATTTCATTTGGCTTACTGCAAAATTGACAACATATTTCGGATTATAAAGTGTTAAATAAAACTCTTCCCAGAAAGTATGAATCTATTAGGTATACTACCGCACCGTAGGGTGGTTACAGAGACGTATTTTGCAGTTTTTGCTGGACTTCTCCTGTTTGCCTTCATAGAAAATACTGAAAAAATCACACATGTCATATCCATTGGTCTGTACAGTTTTGAATTTTTCAGATTTTTCGTTTGGTAAATAAATTTTTAAAAAATTTGGAAAATTTGAAAACATTCATTTTTTCATTAACAATATGAAATTACCAATTTTATGTTATTACAATATTTGCATCATACAGAAAATATTTTAATGTGTAATTTTTTCAGATTTTTAGAAGTGGTGGAATTTTTAGACAAATTAAAATTCAAACTTGTATATGGGAGTGCACGAGTGTGTATACCATTCTTATATCGAAATTTTCTGGATGAGTTTATTTTCTTATTGGCAGATCTTGTTTTATTAACACTTTACCGACCGGAAGCCTATTAGGTAATAGGCTTTTCGGACCCAATGCTTTGGAACTTTTAACTTATTAATTGGTTGCCACTACATTTAATAAATTATCCTTTATCATTGCGGTTACGCGTGTTAAGAACTCAGTGACAAGAATTTGCAATTTTCGAATAGATATGTGTAATAGAAGTATTTGTGGCCAAGTGATCGGTCAGGAGGGGGTAGGATGTTAAAAAAATACCGGTCTCAGTGTTTGATTGTATTACTGTTCCATATATGTCTTGGTTTACTATCTTCAGTTGCATTTTACTTGGGAATTTTATGCATCTAGATTAGGCGTCGGCAACCCATGACACACGGGTCACCACATGACCTACTTGATAATTTCAAGAGAACCACATGAACACCGAAAATAAACTATAATATATAAAAAATATTGCAAAGCATATAGATAATACGAACAGTTCGAAAAAATATAAATAATGATATTAACTCTTAGCATTCCTATATCGAGTGTGATTCAACATTATATTTCTTACTCCAACTTTAATGTTCAGCTACACTCGACTTTGTACAACGCAATTTCTAAAATAATATTAGTATACAGGGTGGTCCACGTAACTTGCGCACCTCGAATAACTTTTAATGTATGCGTTGCACGAAAGAATGTTATATACAAAAGTTACATGGTTTCAAAGGGCACGCTATGTAGTGTGTTAATTTTTTTTATAGGTGGAGGCGTTTCGGAGATTTGAAGGACAACTTTGTTTTTTTTAAACGGAATACTATATTTTTTATCCCAAAATATGGTAGAGTATCGAATTGTAAGCAAAAAAGTATTGACCATTATTAGCCGTAAACCTAATAGATTACGAGTAACTTCACTTTATTACTTGACAATTTCCTTCGCGTAATATCAAGTTGGAGATTCAACCTTATCACAGATTTCCGCAGAGCATGATGCAATAAATTAAAACTTAATAATTACACTTGTTTTTATGACAATTATGATTAAAATTTTGACTTTTTAAATTTTAGAAGTATATTATAATTATTTTCTTAATAGAGTTTGTCGTATTATTCACTAAAAGATTATTTTAAAATAAAAATATTACTGAGTCGGACCGTTTTTTTTAATAATGACAATTTTACTGATATTGATTCGCTGCCAAAAATGGTTGTCGAGCCGTGATCTAGATAGTAGTATGTGGTAGGCCTTGGCATCTATCATTGGAGATACTTACTACATAAACTTGTAAGGTAGCATATCGAAACCGTATACGGTGATTTGATGAAACTTACATGAGATGTAGTTTTCGTAAAAATATTGGACACATGTCTTTTATCGTCCATTGAACACAGTGAAGGGGTCAAAATGACATAGTTGAGGATAGAAAATGTACTCGTTGGAATATCTCAGTAACCACAAGGCAACAAAAATGATATTTTTTAACCAATCAGCTGTGTTTGACGACTATATCCGTCATGGAGAAATAGCAGTATTTTGTGTCATGACGACTATATCCGTCATGGAGAAATAGCAGTATTTTGTGTCATGACGACTATATCCGTCATGCGTAAAATTGAATTACCATTTGCTATTAACATTAGAATTTTAGTGCAAATTAAAATATGTAAAATATGTATTATTTTAAACTAAAAACTCAATATGTTTAGAATCTTTGAAGGTCAAGATGGAATAAAACAAACAAACAAAAAGTTCAAATATTTTGAGATGGATTCATGCATCCTTGTATGCAGTGGGGAGCGGGAAACAATTCCAGAATTATATACCGGGCAGTTCAGCAACAAACAATCCATCGCGATGGTGTACACTTTGTTATAAATAAAACGATTAGAAAAAAATCATGGTATTGGTATTCGACATACCAAGTACCACTATGTGTCGTTATCACTTTGGTGAATATCACTGGACAGTAGCAATTTAAATTTTCAATTTTTTATAGATATTTCCTGTATCTTTCATTTATTATGTATGTAGTGTATGTTTATGTTAAGTGAATGAGTAAATATTAGTAATAAAAATGTTCATTTTATAAAATAAAGACGGCCTTTTGATCAGATATTTTAACAGCGACACTTACTCTGTGTTTGACGACTATATCCGTCTTCGCGTGATTCTCGCGACACACATAGGTGTGCGATTTGAAAAGAGGATGTCATAGATGATTGGTTAAATACTGTGTTATATCATATTTACCAAGAAAACGGTAATTAGCACGGAGACAACTGGTGTTTCTCGACTTCTCGAACTTTATATATTTGTTTTCGATAGGATAAGGCATTTTTATACAATATTTTTTCGTCGTCGCGTCTACGCCTGCCTTCTTAGTAGAAAATAATTTGAAAGTACGTGGAAAACACTTGCCTAATTTAGCCGAAATCATCTCCAGTTGCTAGTTCACCCGAACTAACTTACAATAATATGTTACCATCTCTCTATACTATATTTCTTAATTATTGACTGTAGAATATGATGTGCAGATTATTACGTAGATCAGAAAAACGATGAGACCTGCGTTAAACGTAATGTAAAGGGAGTCCGTATTGATCCATTAATTGTCAATTTCCTTGAAGGATCCACTAATCGAATTTCGGTAGCCTGGGTAAATGAAATTACATCAGGTCACTCCCTCTGTCTACGCCATCGTTTCCGATTACATCTCTCTCCAATCTTCGCGTCTGTTTCCGCTTGTACCCCTGATTATTCAAATTGAATTTCAGTGAACGTGTTATACATATATAGCATCGATAATTGTACAATTGACTGGTTATAAGGAACTAAATCCATTGGAAATTAGTAGTGTTAATATGTTTCATAGTTTCATGAATTAAGAAAAAGACTCTTTTATCTACGATTACAATGAAAAAGATACTCACAATCAGTCTTGAGTATTTTTCGAAAACCGAGGCAATGGTCTTCGGCCCAAATTAGGAAAAATTTTTGTATTTCTCAGTTTATATATAAAGGTGTTATAAGATTCGTTATTCTATATTCGTGGTTCTATTGTAGTTAAACAAATCAAAAATTAAAAAATATACTTTTAACAGAATAATCGTGAATAAGCAACAACAACCTAGTCATTAAAATTTAAATATTGTTTGTTGTGTTATTTAGTATTATATATTGTAAATTAATACGGCATTTGTGCGAGAGCTTATTTTCAGATTTAACACTTTGAGGCACAGGAATTCACAAAATAGAATGATCCATGTTTCACATATATTTTTTTTGTTTTAAGTGAATAAAGTTGGTTTGTATTTATTGACAAAGCTATATAATGATATAAATTTTCGAAGTAGGACGAAAAATGTCCCACCATGCATCTTCACTCATCAGAGACGTGAGACACTTTTAATCCCACTGTGCCTCAAAGAGTTAAGGGGATGTTGACCACTAAAAAGAATAAGAACCGCTTTTCTGTAGCAAAAAGTTTGCCAAAATGTATCTATTACATTTATGAAACGACGGTAATTACTTATACTCGTACTTATAGGCAAACATATTGAACCCGTAGACACCGATTTTGATGTGTTAAATGTATTTGTCGAAAAAATATTTAACATGTATTTGCTTATCGCTTATCGCCCATACTGATTAGGTGAGAAACTCTCAAAGTTGAGGATTGAAAATGCACTTTTATTTTTATTTCTGTACTTTTGTCCCTCACAACCAGTGTTGCCACACAACGAAAATAAAGAAACGGAATTTACCTACTATGTATTGCTCTATTTATCTTATCTGATCTTCTATTTATAGCTTCTATTTATTATTAAATATTTAATTTCACGTGTATCACTACGATTCATTACAAATACATTATCGGCAAATAGTCCAATAAATTTTATAGCTGTTTCAAGAAAAACATATTAGAGATATGTGGAAGAATTATTGTATTGTTTATTATAACTGAACAATTGCAGTAGGGAGTAAAAAATTGCATAGTTAAAAAAATGCTTAATTCCTGTATCACAGATAATTTTAAATGAAGATAATTATTTAGATGATTTAGTAGATCACCAAACTTGTAGAATTCTCCTAGAGAGTTCTGTAAAAGCATTTTTCACACGGAAAGGGAAAAGAAACATAATTATTTATAAACAATTCCCTTCGCACTTAATACAATTAAATCACTAAGTAATTTCTTGAAAGGAATAATAAACTATATGAATGGCTACGAAACAATTTAACAATAAAAAAACATTGGACACTATGCAATAAAAATATAACGCGTTAAAGTATCTTACTTCCAGTATTCGACTTTTATTTCTCAGCTTCTAATCAGCACTTATTTAAATTCGTTGCATTTATTCCATCTATCACTAATGCAGTTCTTTTTGCGACATGTAAATTTTAGTTTCGCAAAAAACTGCTACGATTGCAAGTGGTGCAATGTGTAAAATGTACGAGAAATGAACGCTTTTTTATCGGACGTATTTGTAATATCTCTCACTTTGTTATTCATGGTATTCGGTCGTCGTAAATTATCTCATCTAGGATATCATATTATTGATTAACTACGAATTATAAGTTAGTACCAATAATGAAGGTTATCCTGTATTAATGAATGTGACGTTAAAGTCACGCTGAACCATTTTCGCACCATGGTGTACTCGTAAAACAGAACGAACAGTTAAATCGCGTGACCTACACAACTCTTTTTTATACATTTACTACCATTTTTACTACTCTTTTTATTTACTGCCATTTTTAAGGAGAAACATTCTGCTCGAGTTTAAAAAGTTTTGCAGAACGTGATTTTTTTCGGTAGTAAACAGTTCTATTAAAAATGCAGCTGTATTTCTGTCTAAATGTTTTAATATTTTATTTTAAGTGTTGAATATTATTCATATTTAAATATTGCAAATACCACTGGAAATTTGGAGTTGTAAGAATACATCATTACAAGAATGTATTAGTTATTATAGTAATTATACAATTTTTGAGAAGTAAGTTGCCAAACGTTTATTTTATGTACAATCTTCTTCGAAGTTGAGAGAAAATGTTTCATGACAATTTTTTGTACGTAATAAGTATGAAACGAACAAATTTTCATCTTAATTTGAAGATTTCCGTTAGTAATTAATCCAAAAAGTAAATCGATTAATCACTTTGTTTTCTCAAATGTTAGCTTGAAAACTTAGCGCGTCCATTTCTACTTTAACCTTTTGCACTTTGATTAATTTTTACTATGGACTAGCAGCTACACCAGGGTTATTTACAGAGTGCTAGTGCACATCTGAGGAAAATTAAGAACGTTACTTTGTCATTAACCCCTTAACCAACGATTTCTTCTCTGATGGGGCGTCCAAAGGCTCAAAATTAATTCCTGAAATCAAAAAGTTTCACTGATTTCTGATATTTCCTATAACTGAACGTGATTAACCCCTTGCAGCGAAATGTATTTTGTGATTAAATGTGCATTGACTCTGAATTAATTACTAAAATAACAATTTAACCCCTAATTTCGGATATAGTAAATGACTTAACGTAACATTGAATAGCGCAGAATTAATTTTATTTTATCAGGACCCACTAATATTTGTAATCAAATAATTTTTAGAGTACTTCAAAATTGACTATTCCATTTATCGCGTCACGAGTAGCACTCGTTATTGAACGGCAAGGGGTTAATAGTAGAGAAATAATGAGACAGTTTCGTGATCCACTAATATTGTCAATTTAGTAGTTTTTGGAAGACTTCAAGAGAACTGTATACATTTTAAAATTATGTTTTACAATATAAAGAAATGTACAATACATCGGGTTTGCCTCGTAACGGAGTTAATAGTGTTTAGTACAATGTCACTGTTGCGGTAACAACGGCGTGCAAAGGATTAACATACGAGGTCGAGGAATAAGTTCGTAACGTTCATATGGTACATTACGTTAGCCGTTTGCACTTCATTGTCGTCGCAACGGTGACATTGTAGTAGAATCTAATGTCCTCGTTGTTAAGTAAATTCGATATATTTTTCCATTTTTTTACATGGTAAAATATAATTTTAAAATGTATACGTTTCTTTTTTAATGATAAAACAAGATTTTCAATTTTCTACGGATCTGCATCCACTCTGTATAAATAGTCCTGGAGTAGCTGATAGCTCATAGTAAAAATTACTCGAAATGCGAAGCGTTAATATGTGAAATTCTATTCTTACCATTATCTACACACATGTACGAAAGTATTCGAACGCTTGCATTTTTAACATTTAACAAATGAAATATGTCTATTAAACTAAAGTATTTGAAATAATTTGACATATGCAGTTTTAGATAGGTCTTATTGTAACACAAGTAAAATTTGAAAATAATTCAACGACGTATACAGTTTTTATAACAGATTTATCATAAATATGCACCATAAGTAGCTCACAAAAGTATTCGAACGCTGTGGAACTTTTGTAAGAATGTAGCATTCCCGAAGATTGCTAAATGTAAAAAAACATCGTTTAGTTCACTAAAAGACACTCAAAGGAAAGCACTGTTGAAAATCTCGTTTATAAGTTTCGTTATTGGTAGAAGGACAAAATGAATAGAAAGAAAACTGAAACAAACAAATCTATAAGAGAATTAATAGTGAAGTGGTATAAGTAAGGCAAGTCATACAGTGAAATTGCAAAGCCTGTGGGTAGGAGTAAGTCTACTATTCATTATATTGTGAAAAAATTTAATACGCAAGATAATATTGCAAACAAACCCCGTTGTGGACGACCAAAAAAGCTGACTATAAGGGAAGAACGGACAATTATACGGAAAATCAAAGCAAGTCCTTTTACTTCTGGACCACAATTAGCATCAATGGTACGTACAGGGTGTAAAAAAATTAATGGTCATGGCTTTAAGGGGTTGTTCTACACCTCTGGATCGATGGAGATTTGCGAAAAAAACCTGCCGCAAAATTCGGGAAAGGGTAGCAAATTTTTTTTATTGGCTCATCGTATTCGTCTTGTTACGTAGGTAAAATGTCTGAGAGGAACCATGGGTCAGAAACGTACCGTTCTCTCACAAATTAACTTTTAATTGGGCCTTCCGATAAAAATTTCGCCATTAGTTAAAGCAGAGGCGACCTAAACGAAGTTAGAAAATGGGGCACTGTGTCACCGTACTAGAAGAGAAGTGCATGTGTTTATGCTCTTCTCCCCGGGTGGGCCCTTGAGCGAACCCAACACCGAACGCAG
Source organism: Cerceris rybyensis (assembly GCA_910591515.1). NCBI lineage: Eukaryota > Metazoa > Arthropoda > Insecta > Hymenoptera > Crabronidae > Cerceris > Cerceris rybyensis. The sequence goes on from OU342795.1 coordinate 16,887,641, forward strand.
GTCAATGACATTTTTCTAGTCATTTTCTATCTTCGTTTATGTTGCCTCTGCTTCAACTATTGGAGCTAGCAAGGGTATTTCATGTGTTTCCTTTCGAAAGGTCGGTGACTCGAAGGCTGCCATATGGGCGAAATTTTGATCGGAAGGCCGAATTAAAAGTTAATTTGTGAGAGAACGGTTCGTTTCTGACCCATGGTTCCTCTCAGACATTTTACCTACGTAACAAGACGAATAGGATGAGCCAATAAAAAAAATTTGCTACCCTTTCCCGAATTTTGCGGCCGGTTTTTTTTGCAAATCTCCATCGATCCAGAGGTGTAGAATAACCCCTTAAAGCCATGACCATTAATTTTTTTACACCCTGTACACAGTTAAAGAAAGAAGTACATCCAGAATCGTGTCGATGATTGTTACGAAACAATGGTATTCATGCACGAGTTCCAAGAAGGAAACCATTTATTAGCAAGAAAAACAAGATTCTTCGTTTAAAATTTGCTAAAGAATTTCTTAATAAAGATAATTCGTATTGGGATACAGTATTATTTTGTAATGAAAGTAAATATAATATCTTTGGTAACGATGGACGTTTGAGTGTTTGGCGAAAACAAAATACAGAATTAGAAGAACGAAATCTACACCCAACTATTAAACATAATGGTGGATCTGTAATGGTATGGGGGTGTATGACAGCTAGTGGTGTGGGAAACCTTGTGTTCATCGAAGAAATATTAGATAAGATGAAATATTTAAAAATTTTGCAAAACAATTTGAAGGACAGTGTAGCAAAATTGATTTTACCGACTAATTTTTGCTTCCAATCGGACAATGACCCAAAGCATTCCGCAACAATATTCAAAGGATGAGTGCTATATAACGTTCCACACATATTGCCACATCCTCCACAAAGTCCCGATCTTAATCCTATAGAGCACTTATGGGATGTAGTGGAAAGAAGATTACGAAATACAGCCATTACTTCGAAAGAAGAATTGAAACTAAATATTATGGAAATATGGCAGTCAATAGATGCAAATATTACTACAAAGTTAGCCCACTCAATGGAAAATCGGCTTAGAGCTGTAATAAAAGCAAAAGGCGGTTCAACCAGTTATTAAAATTTTGAATTATCTAATTTAAATCAGTATTACATGCATCGTTTGAATACTTTTGTGAGCCATTTACGATCCACGTTTATAATAAATCTATTATACAAACTATATACGTCGTTGAATTATTTTCAAATTTTACTTGTGTTATAATAAGACCTATCCAAAACTGCATATGTCAAATTATTTCAAATACTTTAGTTTAATATACATATTTCATTTGTCAAATGTGATAAATGCAAGCGTTCGAATACTTTCGTGCGTGTGTGTATATTTTAACTTTGTACATATCCTTTTATGTTTTCGATATTCTACATAATTTTTGTGCATTTCATTTTCACTTGCATATAATGGGAAAAATCGAAGAGCTTTTGGCGCATAAATTTCGCGCGCGATCAGCCAAAACAAAAAACATGTTCGAGATTCTGTTTGCGTTTCGTTGTTTGGTGCTATCAAATCAGCAATGTTCAGTTATTTCGTTAGTTATTATTGGAGGCAAAAATTTCTCGCCTTCCAAGATTGGCTTACTAATTGGTTCGCTTCAAATGATGCCTTTTTTTGAAAGTCAGACAAGTGAAAAATGGCTGGGGAACGGCAGAGCCTATTGTTTTCAACCACCTATTCCTGCCATTTCGTTTTTGAAATCACCAAATTCAGCCTCCTAATATAAATGACCAAGCGGAGTGTTTACTTTAGAAGACAGGATTTGAAAATTTAAATAACGAAATGCTGGGAATAGACGTTTGAAAACGAAAGTTCCGCTGCGTCCTAACCATCTTTCAGTTGTCAGACTGTACCGTCTTGTGATTCAGAAGCCTATCGAAAGCTGGGAAGAGGTAATTAATCCTCTACCGGCCCGTGTCACTTTGAAATAACGCAAGACACATTTCAACTTCTATTCTTCAAGGTCAAAGTGACTTTTTCAAATATTGTAATTTTACTGGTGAAAACTATGAAATTTTTTACAATTCAATGTTTGAAAATCAGGTTTAATCCATCATTCAAAATTGTACTTTTATCCTTTTCTAGTTGTGCTATCGTGAAATTGATTTTCAGTTACCACGAAAAATTCGGACTATAGAGGGTTAAAACGTTTAATGCCACCGGTATTTTGCTTGTTTCATAATTTTTAACGAAGCAAAACTTTTTCTATTAATATTTACGTCTTGACAAAGCAGAAACCTTAACCAGTTGAGTGCGTTCGACGTGTATACACGTCGGACCAAATCTTTACTGCGGTGCGTTTGAAGTGTATACTCGTCGTGTAAAATAAAAAATTTCCATTCACTATAAAAACTCGAAATCTCAATAAAATGTAATAAGAATATTATTTGGTGGTATGTTCCCTTTACATTACCAATTCGTATATTTTAGAAAAATATTTCTTATTTTTCTTGTTTATTGTTGCTATCTTTAGTTTTTCTTGTTTATGTATAGTATTATTTCTTGACAATTTTCAAGCTTTTAATAAGAATAACGTATTTCGAAACGAATTGTTAGTTTTTTTTTACGAATAAAAATGTAATCCTTCCTTGTTTTTTGTAAAATGTACAATAGTACCATTTGCCCTGCGTTCGACGTGTATACACGTCGTTCCTTGTTTTTAATTCCTCACCCTGTGGTGACCTTTTGAAACTAAATTCCACAGTCAACTGGTTAAAGTCAGAAATAGATATGTCATCGGAATAGCGTTGCCTATTCAATGTCAGTATTTAAATATTTAATGCGCAAGAAAATTTCGAAATTTTTCAATTTTAAAGTCATATGAAATTTCATTGAATTCAACAGCGCCGGTCACCGGGGACATCCATGGCATTCAACGTGTTAATAAGCAACGGGAATATACTATAGATTAATTTGAATTGATTCTATTTATAAAATAAAAGTTTTAAGAGTTTTCAAAAAACGGCATGAATTTATTCCTCGATCCAATACCTACTGAGGGAATTTAGCAAGAAATCACCCGGTATGAGGTGCGGATTAAGGGGAGATATCCTCGCACCACCGTATTCCCATCGTATCAGCCCATGCAATTTCGATTCGGCGATTGACAACCGAAAATTAAACTCTTATTTCGTCGTTAAGTGCTTTTTCGGCCAGTCACACATTACAATTGAAAGTACGTGAGGATTTCTTTTCAAAAAAGTAAAAACGTACTGATTTTTTATGGAATCTTTGAATTATAAAGTAAGCTATTAATATCAACTATGTTTATTAGTGTCTTTGGACGAATGTAAATAGTATGTTTACTATAATAATATAGTGTGTATATTGTAGTTCTTCTGATTAATGGACGGCTCTTTTCTCGCTGCTCTACCATAAATTTCCGCAAAATTTTAAACATTTCGATCCATTCGGATACTAACTTGTGTTTCTTAATATGTTACGATATCAACAAATAACCGCTTGGAACTTACAAAAGAACATTTTACTGTGTCTTTGATTATGTCTGCTCGTTCTCTAGCTGTACATGTTGCCAGACAACCTTATCGTGATTTGTTCTCTACTTGTTTATTTCACTTTTTCAAATACTCTTCTTACTGTCGAAAAACGAAAAAGTTGAATACGTTGAACGACACCGGTAGTTTGCTAGTTTCATCATTTCTACTGAAGTGAAAGTTTTTCTATTAAATTCGCACCTTTATAAAGCAGAAACTTTAGAGATACAGATAGATATTCGGCAGACCTTTATCTTTTTAATGTCGATATTTAAATGTTCAGTACATCCGGAACTTTATAAATATTGCAATTTAAAAGTTAGATATTGAATAGAATAGCGCTGGCCAACGGTGACCCTCATGGCAGTCAACGTTTTAATGACCTCTAGATTGTTAGGAAACTTTCACCACTTTCATATAAAGTAATAATTGAATTTCGCGTGCAAAATGATAACTCGTTCTTATTCGTAGCCATGATTCTTGTTCAAAGGGTAAACCTAAACTGACTGTGTTAACCCATTCGAGACCGTGCATTTTTTTGGAGACTATCCAGAAATACCGACAACTTTTCGCTTTATATTTACCACTTCTTGTATTTCTAATGATTGTGGCTTTGGATTACCTACTTTAGGGTCGAAATTGAACCAAATACCAAATATAATCTTTACACATTTGTAGGATACCTTTTATTTTAAGCTAGTCTTATTTGGAGGGCTGTTTTTTCTATAATGACTGATAATTGCAATTCAAGATCATTGCACACACGGTGTGCAGTCGGTCTTTTTGGCTCGGAAATGCATTGCACACACGGTGTGCAATTGGTCTCGAATGGGTTAACTGATACAAATAATTTATAACAGCATCTTCTCTTTATGTTTATATCCGAGTTGTACTTATCCTTGTAATAATACTTTAATACTTAAACTTTGACGGACTAAATTTTGGAATTTTTTGTATTACTAAAAAAAAGGCTGTTCCTGCGTTTTTTTTTACTATTAGATTGACTGCCTTCGGCATATCTTTCGGAAAAATGTTGTTATTTTATAGCCAGTCAAATAAATGATACACATAAAATGTCGATGCGATTATCGTTAACCCCTTACACTACGATTTGTTGCTTGACTGTTGTAATTCAGCATTTAATTGCTAAAATAAAAATGCCATAGAATTTAACATAATATTAATGTCATAGAAATAATATTATCTTGTCGCATCTCATTAATGTTTTGAATTAATAGATTTTGGAAAACTTGAAAATTTCCTGTCCCATTTACCTCATCACGAGCGTCATTCATTATTGTAGGGCAAGGGGTTAAAATCGATAGCAAACCAATACGTGTTTGACCGTGGAATTTTCCTTTTCTTTACTTTACTTTCTTATGACAAATAACTGAGAATTGTCAGTCAATATACTATTTATGTAATAAAAGACACTAATAAACATAGTTAATATTAATAGATTGCTTTGTAGCTTAAAGATATTCTGAGGAAACTGGTTGTGGGAATACACGTTTGTTTCACTGCATATCGCTTTAATTTAAAATACAGAAACCACCAATTTATTGTTATATGCCGTATAAGCGACAATTGAATTCAATGAACTTTATAAATTTCAGTATCCTCTTTTTTTTCTTTTGCTTGTTATTTGGTAATCTTATATAACACAATGTTGTCTAACCATTGCAGGATCTCATGACGAAGAATAAGCAACGAAATTGGCGGCGTCTGTTAGCCGGCGGCTTGGTAGCTATTGTTGCGTTGGCGTTGGTCGTTGCTGCTGCGATTCTTCTAACCGGCAGCCCAGATTCTTCCGGATCTAGAACGCCAGATACACCTGGCATTTTCCTCGAAGAATGGCTCTCTGGCTCGTTATCTCCAAAGAGTTTCAATGGCACGTGGATCAGCGGTAAATACATATTATTTGTCTTCCTTACTAAACACGTTAGCTATTTTTAAATATAAGTCTATAAGAAGATTATATACTGCACGCATCTAACAGATGCAGAAAGTGCCATTTATATTAACTGTATCGGTACTTAACATACACCTATTCTTATCGTAAACGATCATTTCCGTGGTTACGAAATAGACGTTGTTTTTTCCGCAAAGAATTTGTTAGGTTTCGTAATACGGTTCCAACAATTTTATTAAGAGGGAAGTGACTTTGGATCTTTGGATACAAAAGTTACAAAACGCATACTGTTATAAGAACTTCCTAGAGATCGCAAATTGTAAGACGTTGTTGTATTCCACGAATGGTTTAGGTACTGCACTTTTATTATCGAGGACAGAACGTTCGCGTTTGGACTTTTACAAACTTGCGATAACGTCGCACAGAGGTACAGAATGATAAATTAGTCGTGCTTTTGCTAAAAACTCAGTTTTATCATACCGATTTTATTTATTTTGATATTAATTCGTAAATGTTTATTGATTTCCAAAATGGCAAAAAGTAATGGGATTTGACAAAAATTGTAGTTACAACAAACACTTAAAGTTTGTACGTCCTCTGCTTTGGGTAACAAAGCTAACCTTTTAACCCTTTGCACTCCGCTGTCCCCTCTCAGGGGATATCGTAATTCTAGCATATCACTCGGATGTCCCCTCTCAGGGGACATTAAAGTTTATTAATGATTACGGGGAAGTAACTTATTCCAGCGCAACTTTTTGAGAAATGAATGTTTCCTTGAACTTTTCTGTTGGAGTGACATAAGAAATCTAATCAAAATATGGTACTACAACTAAGTATATAAAAAAAATGTCAGCGGGTTTTCACGGCGCACAGTGGTCGATTTCGCCGAAATCTTGGCCAAAACCCCAAAGAGTTTTTCAATTTAGCTGAAAATTGGTATATTAATATTATTCGGGTCGCTGATTAAGAATCCGAACTCAAAATATTTAAAAATAAAATGGCGGATTCAACATGGCGGACATCCGTATAAAAAAATGTTCGAATACGTGCCAAAATTGGTATTTTAATGTTTTTTGAGCCACTACCTACGAATCTGAAACTAAAATTTCCTAAAATATACTGATGGATACAAAATAACAATAAATAAAACACGATGTCCTGGTCTGAGGTCATACCATGCACTACTTCACGGATGGCGGTCAGCGGAAGAGTCGTCCGCGGCTACCTATTGCTGTCTCAAAATAAAACTATCAGTCTACTTAACCCCATTTGAATTTTCAACCCGACGAAATAAATATATTATTTTGTAAATTACCAGAGTGTCTGTAGAGTGAGATTAACAGTATTCATTAAGTAAGGCACGATAGCCCGGCAATACGTCATAAATGCGCTTCTTCGAGTATGACGCGCAGAATAAACAAAAAAGAATAACTCGTAGAGTCGCAAAAAGACGCAAGAAAACTCAACGGGGCCTTCTTCGGGAAGCTTCAAAGTTTAATTTCAAAAAAAATTACGGTGGCATTTTGCAGCGTTCACAACTATTTTATTAGCAAGAGGAAACAAATGTATGGGTTTTACATTTTGTACCATCACAGTTGTAAAATATTGAATAAAAAAATGAAACCAAGATATTTATAAATTAAAAGTATGACAAATAGCTACCAATACTGAAAAAGTGAATCGTACTTTAATTTCACATTGAATACGTATTCTAATTTTCGACGTGAAAACGTTACATTATTCAAGTGCCAACTTTGACATTGCATATATCTAAGAGTATTGTTCAATAAACATTTTTATTAATGGAAAACGATGCTTTGATGTGTTACAAATCAAATGCAATTGCTAAATCTTGAAAATCGTGAAAATATTTTTGGGGTTTTGGCCAGTATTTCGGCGAAATCGACCACTGTGCGATTGTCCGAGCGTTTCTCTGCGCCAATTGAGAAGGGCGGTAAAGAGAGTTTGTAGAAGAAAGATTAGTATGCAAGCATGTCTCGCACTGTATGATGAGATTTGTAAATATAAATAAACAAGTTCAAAACTGGAGGAAAAGATTTTCAAAGCTGAGCTCGATCTAATTTGAAGCGTCGAGCGGAATAGAGAGATTTAACAAGTGAAAAAATTGAAATAGTGATATTCTTTTGGTAAATATTCCTACATAATTTAACGCATCTCAAAAGAAAAAGATAATGAAACACCAATGACGCACTACAAGTCTGTCAAAGCACTTATTGATCAGTTAAGAAGTAATTTTCGTGAATCGAGAACACGTCCATCCACATCTTCAGCGGATGATAGATTGAATAATAAGCTACATATTCCCGATGTGGGACAAAGAAAACGGGAGTGCATTGTTTGCTCTGACAGGAAAACTCCTGGCGGTAGACGTCAAACGAATTATTATTGTTAAACGTGCAAAACTCAGCCTGCAATGGGCAGTGTTATATAATATTGGGGAGTGTTATAAAGTTTATCACACTGTACCAAATTATAAAAAATAAAATATCGGTTTTTTTGCAAATATATATTTCTCGATATCAACCAATTTATATAAGTTCAATATTACTATAATACGTTACTTGGTTCCAAAACTTTACTAAATAATATGAGGGTTCGTACGTCCATGTTTCCGTTACAAAGTGGCGCTGATTGTGAGTAGTTGATAGCTAACGTCCAGAATGGTGCGCAGTGCAAAGGGTTAAAGGATTTTGGACAGTGTGGTGGGAGGTTCGGATGACCCCAACTTCTCGTGATTAAGATTCCAAAGGGCGGTCCCATTTTCTGTAACATCTGTAAAGACTTCAGATCTTCCAAATATGTTTTAAAAGAAAACGCGGTAACGAAATCGAGGATGAATAACAGTTCATGTTTCAACCCTAAATAACCTTTGGTAATACACCCATCCCTCGGTTTTCACGGTAGATACATTCCTAAAACAATTCTATAAAACGCAACAGTGTAAAACGAAACACAGAATTTATATTATTATATAAAAAAATTATCCATGTGAAACGATACGTGTTGCCACGGACTTTTGGAGGAGGCAATGGTGGAATTAAATTTACAATAGAAACTTTTTGAAAAGCCTAAGGAGATCCAGCAAAAAAATATTTCCACGCCAAGTATAAAACCATGTTTCCGAAAATAGTGTATATGTTACATTAAATGTAACCAGTCCGATCATTATATGTAATAAATGACAATTATACATAAATATCGGATTAACGACATTTACCGTAACTTATAATTATCACTAAAATCCAGATCTAAACCAGACATTTTTTTAACAAGAGAAAAATCTTGCGTATGCACTCATCATCTGAACGACGGGTAGAGTCAGATTCTTACTCACTAAAAATCTCACGGTGTTCCTTTCTACCATGCATGGAGATGGACACCCGAGGTCTAAATTGACGTTACTTCTGGCTGCCGTACTCCGCGGTAATGGTACCTCGTCGGAGGCAACAAATCGCCCTTCTCCGGATCCTTCCCAAAGATTGAGCAGTCATGGCATACCCGGAATACTCCCCATCACTATAGTGACTGTAATGCCGCGTTGGACCCTCATCCAATTTGTGTTAATTGGTCCCCTCTTCCAATATCTTGGCTATAAAACTTTTCTTTGATATGATCCCACAAATAAAAATCTAAAGGTGTTTAGTATAAGGCAGGGGTGGCCAACCAAATGATCTTGTGGGCCACTTTGGAAATGCATCATAACTCCGCGGGCCGCATACAAAATTATATATCTCCATATATTAGACTTAGACTCACAATAGGCACTTTTTCGGAGTGAAAAATTGAAATATAATGAGTTACTATTATTGTGTTTACTATTATTCTTACATGTAAACATAAATAATATAATAATAATGATACTAATGATAATCTCGCGGTACGGAAAAATGTTCAAGGTGGGCCGCGGGTTGGCCACCCCTGGTATAAGGCATAAGGGAAGGACGGTTATTAAAGTTCAATTCTAACTTGGTATTTTATACTTTTTATTTCGGCGCATCTGTTGCTGTGCACTCTTTTGTTAAGATTGACGCTCTTTGTATGCATACTCATTCGTTTCGACCCTCTAATAGTAAGTCTCACACACATGCATACATTTTTAAAGCATCTCTTTAGCTCGCGTTATACTGTTATTCTTTCTGACGATCTTGCTCAGCCATTCTAAACTCTTTCGCTACGAGGGGTGACTATAGTCATCCAATGTCTAACGCGTGATATGTACGAACGGTGAGTATCTACCTATATTTGTCTACCTGTGAAACACATGAAGTTATATCAATATTAATTATTAGATCGTCCTGTGTACTTGAAAATTTTGTATATATATACCCCCTGTTTTTAATTTTTATATACTATATGCATTGTATCTTTCAATTTATTATTTATATCACGCCACAAGCCGTTGTAAGGTATATTCTACTAGCAGCGAAATACGTCCGTCCGCGCCAAGGTTGCTCTGCACCAGTGAATGATGAATTTATTGAACCACAACATTTTCGGAAATGTGTGTTTACCTAAACTTTTCTATTGAAAAGGGACAAGAGAGGAAATAGTGAAATGCCGCCAAGTTGCTAATAGATAACGTTAGAGAGGGCTCCGAGTGCATAAGGTTAATAGAAACTCCGTCCGCGAGGTCAAGACTTGGTAACTTTAATCTTTGTACAAGTGTAAATAAATGACTTACTTAGGCTAATGTAAGGCAACTTTGGCCTTTTCACATTTCCTTCTTCGTGAGGCCTTCGTACGTGATTTAATTCGGATGGACCTGTTCAATACATGCTCACTCCAAAGGTGCCGCTAAAGAAATCATGACCAGGTAATAACTTGCGACGTGCGCATCCGAATCACTGGGTTTTGATTCAAAATATTCAAAAAACGAAATTGTTTTATGGTACCCCTCATGTATAGTTCTTACACAAGATACTACGGTTTTCAGCCATAAATACGCTGTCTGACCAATGGCATGTATGACAAAACAAATAATAAGCAAAAGTAAACGGACTTTTCTTCAAGAATCTGCAAAGTACATTTAAAAACAATGACTGGGAAATTCTGGAGTCTGCACATCTATTTTCTTGGCAGAAGAAAAAATGGAAATGTTACATTACTCAAGTATCAAATTTGAGATCCCACGTCTCTAAGCATACCGTGTAATAAAAATTATTATTGAAAATATATACTCTAACATGTTATAAATTAAAGTCAATTGCTAGATGTTTTAAAATCGCGAAGAATTTTTTAGCCGTTTTGGTCGGAACTTTTGCGAAACCGACCACTATGCGATGGTAGCCATAACCTTCCACATTGGGGGTGGGAATTGTTTCCGGTTAGTGCGGAAATCGATGGATAGTTGTTAGACAATATGCCAATTCTATTGCATACGGTGGACGGATTAAATCTTGATACATGCGTTCGTGGAAACTTCCCGATTTATTTTCAGCTTTTGACAGACAGTTCAAGTATAACTAAAATTATTTGATACCACTTCCCTGCATTATACTGCTCCTTCGGATCGGTGAATTTGGGAAAAAGGCAATGTCACAAAATTCGCAAAAGCCTTGCAAATTACAGACTATTTTTTTATTGCTCATTGGATTGCGTCGTCGCACAGTGGTTCATTTGGCCGAAAACCTGGCCAAAAAGCCAAAAATTTTTTTCGCGATTTTCAAAATTTAGCAATTGCGTTTGATTTGTAACATATCAGAGCTTCGGTTTCCATTAATAAAAGTTTTTATTGAACAACGCTCTTAGAGATATGCAATGTCAAAGTTGGCACTTGAATAATGTAACGTATTCACGTCGAAATTCAGAATACGTTTTCAATGTGAAATAATAGTACAATCAACTTTGTAAGTATTTGTAGCTATTCGTCATACTTTTAAATTATAAGTACCTTGGTTTCATTTTTTTATTGAATATTTTACAACTGCGATGGCACAGGTTGCAAAACCCATACATTTTTTTCCTTTCGCAGAGGAAATAGTTGTGAAGTACGCAAAAGTACAACGCGAATTTTTTTTTAAATTAAACTTTGAAGCTTCCCGAAGAAGTCCCCGTTGTAAAATTTTGCGACTTTCTGCGATTCTACGAGATATTCTTATTTGTTTGTCGCACACGCCATGCTCGGGGTAATACGTTTATGACATACTGCCGGGCTATCGTGCTTTACCTAATGAATACTGCTAATCCTTCTCTAAGATCAACCTGGCAATTAACGAAATAATATGTTTATTTCATGGGGTTAAAAATCGGAATAAGTTTAAACAAGCTGGTGGCCTATTGTTTCGAGGCAACTATAGATAGCCGCGGCTACCTCGACCGCTTACCGTCATAAACCGATCATAGATCTTTGACGATTCTAATGAAAATCTGGATAGTTGCAGGTATGAGGGAAATATTTGTTCCTTACAATGTATCATCTTTCTCCTTCGACCGAAATTTTTATTAAACAAAGGGAAATTCGGAGGTGGAACAGCAATGACCTGCTTGTATTAAGATACAGCGGCTGCTGCAGTAAATATCATTAAAACTGCAGAAGTCCGTGGAATAACATAATATATTTTTTTAAAAATTAAACTTTGAAGCTTCCCGAAGAAGACCTCGTTGAGTTTTCTTGCGACTTTTTGCGATTCTTCGAGTTATTGTTATTTGTTTTTCGCGCGCGCCATGCTTGGGGAAGTGCATTTATGATATAGGGCCGGGCTATCATAAGATTACTGATTTTCGTGCCGATCCGACAATTTTTCGATACTCGCACCTGCCATATTAGACTCGCCATTTTGTTTTTGGAAATTCTGAGTTCGGATTCTTAATCAGCGACCGGAAAATCATAAGACTACTGATTGTCATGCCGATCCGACAATTTTTCGACACTCGCACCCGTCATTTTAGAGCCGCCATTTTGTTTTTGGAAATTCTGAGTTCGGATTCTTAATCAGCGACTGGAAAAACATAAGACTACTGATTTTCGTGCTGATTCGACAATTTTTCGATACTCGCATCCGCCATATTGAAGCCGCCATTTTGTTTTTGGAAATTTTTAGTTCAGATTCTTAATCAGCGACCCAAATAATACTAATACACCAATTTTCAGCTAAATTGAAAAACTCCTTGAGTTTTGCCCAGGTTTTCGGCCAAATGAACCACTGTGCGTCGCGTAGGTAAATTGTCTAGAAGGAGCCATGAGAGAATTGAGCCATTATCGTGCAAATTAATGTTAAAATTTTATTACCGTGATTGGCGTTTCGTTGAATACGACAACCTACAGACTAGAAATAGACTAATAGACAAAAGAGGATGCGACATTGCATCATATGAAAAAATCTGACCTATAGAAATTAAAAGATTTACTTCCAAAATTCGAAATACGAAGGGCAACGCGATTGCAATTACCTTTCATTCAATTTTTTATTAAATAGGTAAGAAAGTAATTCCAAGATAGTATTTGCACGTTCAGAATTAGGAAGATTCATCACTCCAGCTTAATTTCCAGAAATCAATCCAATAAATAAGTGGCATATTTTGAACTTACAAATCGGGAAAAAATAATGTGGACTGAAAACTATTTGAAGACCTCACTTTTAAAGAATAGATAAATACTTCTTGCGATATTCAAAAAAAAAAAGCATAAAATCTGTTCGTTGCAACCGTGAGGTAGTTGCGTCGTCTTGATGAAAAAATGAATCTTTGCCAAGAAATTAAGAGAGAGAGTTGTTCTTGTACTATGTATTAGTAGACCGGAGTTGTTCCTGGTAACGTTCATTAAACTTTGAGAGGTTTAACAACAAGCTGAATACGTTTCTCGTTATGTTGATCCGATGACGTCGGTGACTACCCTAATCACTAACGCTAGCTTAAAATTACCGTCCTTTATACTAAATTTGAGGTGCCGATTCCCCCCACCCGAACTCCATTCTCCAATCGCGTCGCAGAAGAAATTCGGGGGAGGGGGTGGCATCGACTCCTCCGCTCAAGGGGGCGACCAGAAACTCCTTGCACGGCCTGACCCTCGGTAAGGGGTCCGCGCTGAGGTTGGTTGTCTTCGTAACAAAATCGATTCCAAAACATTTAGAAGCGGTTATTGATGTCAAGGGATGTAACAAAATGTACTGAAGGTGTATTTTATACTTTTTTTTCTGAGAGAATGTAACTTTCGTATGTGAACGTAAAAATGAACATATTTTGTGACTGTAAAATTTCCATTTTTCTGGTATTATTTTTATATACTAAATTACTAATATTTCCAAATTTGTATATTGTGTCTATGTACGGCAAGGTACTGGAAGATGTATATTTCATTACTGTACTACTTTTTTATAAAAGTTATCTCCAAAATACTGATTTTCTATAAGTTAATACCTTAAATAACTACTTTTTTGTACTCGTGTGGCTTAATAGATGCACTTTTCCCTGAAATTATCGATATGAGTAAGATAATCAAACAAAAGTGTCTGAATTTGAAATATAAATTACTGCACGTATCGTTCAGCACGAAATTTAAAGCCATAAAGACATACATTTATGCAGTTTACCCAGATGTGTAACACAGATTAATTATTTGCATGCTTAAAATTAATGTAATTACTGATATTGTTACGAATTATTATGAGCAATGAAATTATATCCCCTATATATGGTATCGATTACTAGAGCGATAGCAAAGAGTTGCAAATGTTGATAACAATATGTCAAAGATAGTTGCCTGCGAGCTGTGAAATTGGACTGTTCAAATAGAATCGTTATTTTACAATCTTTAATCTTGTTATTATGAAGCGCTGCAACAATATTAATACACGAAATTTATTTTATGGAATATGCATTTCACATCAGTGGCATATAAGATAAATAACACAGGCCCACAAAAAAAAAAGTGGTCTGTGCTGGGTGTTGGACAAAGATTTTCCGACGTATTTTTTACCGCTGAACACGAATCTGAAGTCAAAATTGGGGGTCAAACTCCAAAAAACGGAGAAAAATAAAAAAAAAAACGATAAAATCCACGATCTAATAATTTTTTCTGCATGATAATAACAATCTTATAATTTTTGTTGTTTCCTGGCCCTTTTCTCCTCAAATGACCTGTGCAACGGATTTCTGCTACGCTTTTTTCCTCTCTGTCGAGTTGCTCTTTGTAGCATCCAGCAGTAATCTACAAACATATTAACTCCCCACTGTCCCTGAAATCGCCGTTCAAATTCTTTGAGATCTTGATCAAATCTCTCTCCTTGCTCTTCACTAAAGTCTCCGTTGTTCTCCGGAAAGTGGTTGAGATGCGAATCAAGGAAGTGAAGTTTCAAATTCATTAGGCAACCTGAACGCTGAAAGTTTGCGATCATATTGGCCACAATATTTTCGTAATCAGCATCCTTGGTGTTACCTAAAAATTTGGTACATACTTCCTTGAAACTTAGCCATGATGTCTTTTCTTGGTCATTCATAACTGAAACAAATGCTTCATCTTTGAATAACGTCCGAATCATTCTACACATCCCGTTAAAGGGTAGTTGTCATCGTAGTCCAAATACTCCGTGGTAGCAGGTTTTTGCCGGTAAATGTACCAATTCAATGTCCTGACGTTTTATTTTCTATCAAAGACAAAATTCATTCTATAAATGACTTAAATAAGACACAATAAGCGGCATAAAAACATATTTGCGAATCACTGATGGATACTACAGAGAGAAACAAGCAGAAACTGCAAATTGATAATAAGATACTGAAAATACTATTAGATCGTGGATTTTATCGTTTTTTTTAATTTTTTTCCGTTTTTTGGAGTGTGACCCCCAAGTTTGACTTCAGATTCGTGTTCAGCGGTAAAAAATACGTCGGAAAATCTCTGTCCAACACCCAGCACAGACCACTTTATTTTTGTGGACCTGTGTAATTATACATATACTACAATAGCTTTAAAAATTATAATGAACGAGAATATTCTAAAAACAACATAAAATTCTATTCAGGTCGCAATATTTTGTTTGTTTCCGCAAAAGGATGGATTAAACTGAACAACTTTAAGCAGTGTTGAAAATACTGTTGCTTGTCAAAGGTACGCGGTCAAACCTCGGCTGAACCTGTTCGGGTTATAAGGCCGAACCCTCGCTTGATTGCCGCGAGGTACGTAAATTGACAACGCTCCCCGCGATTTTTAGTTGCTGATGAACGTCGCGAGGTTTTTTCGGGGTGGAGTGGAAGGAACTTGGTTGAATGAATCACTCCGATTTTGTGTTTTGTACTTTAATAAACTGAATGTAAACTATAGTAACAAGAGAGAAACTTAACAAAACTTAGAACTGACTATTGCGAAAGGTAATGCTTGATAGAGGAAAGACTTGTTTAATGATTGAATGTTCCGGAGTGACTAACTCTTCCAAAATTGGAAGAGTCCTCCTGGAGCGAAAGTCTCCCTCCACCGTCCGGACACGCCCCCAAGAATAAGGCTCGCACGCCAACGGAAACAGTGGTGTGTGTCAACACCTGAGATAGTTTCTCACTATTTCCGAAGGGTGTGAATTCCCTAGCGAAATGTCCTTGGGCATCCCTTGAACGGTTGGCGGGGATAGCGGTCGAGTCCGCGCGGAGTGCGGGCCCGTGCGTCGCCATCTCGGTTTGGGACCGAGGGTGGTCGAGGAGAGTGGTGAGGCCGGAGACTAGCCGGCGCAGGCGAAGCTTTATGGTGCGGCTATTATCTATTGAGGCGCGAAGGAGTGAGACTAGGTGCAAAGTCTGGTGTGCACGTGTGCACCGGGATGGCAGGTAGCCCTCAAAATATCCTTGCAGCTCGCACCATAAGCCCATTGTCTCTATGAAAAGACATCTGCATGCCAGAAAAACACTTGGATGTACAGAAGGGGCCTTGAGGCCACCTTTCTTAACGAAAAGATGATAAATTACGGCTGACGGCCCTCCCGTCAACCTGGGGTGCTACGGTTTCCCGGACATGCAGTGTCGATTTTTAAACATAAAAATCGCGAGACAATGTACCGCCTGCGCTCGACCCTCGAAACCGTTACTATCCGCTTAAGGGTAGTAACACATACAATGTCCAAATATATTTATCACCCATTAAGTGTAATTCGTACTAGTTAATTTGCAGTAATGTTTAATTACATAACTTTAATGAAATACGTTATTCATAAACTGTAAGAAATGAAATTCATTTTGAAATGAATTGAAAATTAATATACGTTTATTAACATTCGCGGCTACTATAAAACTGACTGTCGCTTAATATTGTCTAAAGAAGAAACGGAAAACCAATGAAATGACTATTCTATTCACTAATGAGGAGGCTAATTATGAATACATAATTATTGATCGGGCTTGTAGTTAACTTTCGACGTTTTAGCTTCTAGCTATGTGATATTTATTGAAATTGGAATATTTAAAGTTTGTATTTAGACTTAACGGACGGGTCACATAAATTTACGTTTTTTCTTTGAGACTTCCTAGGACGGGCCATATAGATTTACGTTTTTCCTTGAATTTTTAGTACGATATGTTAGTTCTGCACTTCACAAGAGTGATTGTTTTATAAAATATCGCTCTCATAAAATAATACTAAACATGTTAACAAATAACTTTGTAAACTGTTATAAAAAATGGTGTTGCTTTAATAAAACTACAACGCTATAAATCATTTATCCATGTTTCTTTAATTCTCCTAAAAACTGCACGGATATCGAGAAAGGCAGAGTAGATTCGACCAATCCGTTAAGTGTTAATTCTGAAGGTGCTGTTTATTTTATTGCTTATGACAAGTTACTGTACAAACTGATACGAATTACAATTATACATACACAGTATGTCGGAAAAATAACGGAACTTTTTAAATATAAAAAAAAAACAATCAGATATTTTGCCGAAATTGTTTTTTTTATTCGAAGTACATCCGTTCCAAATCGATACGCCGCTGGGCACATCCAACCAATGGTAACATCAAATTTTTTATGTTATTTTTTGAAATCGCCTCAATGACCCTTGTCACGGCTTCTTGGACATGTATAGCATTAGCATAAAACGTTTTTTGTGAGAATTGTATTTGAAGCACTAAGTCTCGTCACCAGTTACAATTGATTCCAGGAACGTGGAGTTCTGTCTAGCTGTTTTAATAAGGTCCTTGCAATGTTCAACGCGAGCAACTTGTTGGTCCTCGTAACGAATCGAGCACAGACCTTCCGTTTATTTAAATCTTTCGTAAAAATTTCGTGAATCATATTCTTAGTCGTATTTAATTATTCCGCTATCCATCTCACAGTCGAATTCGAATCATAGGCGATTATTTCTCGCACTTTTTCCATCAATTCATCGTGATGTTTGTTCTTCGGCCGGCCTGGCTTTGGGTCGTCTTCCAAAGCGTTACGACCATCCTGGAATCGCTTATACCATTCGAATACACATGTATGTGATAAACAATCGTCACCATAAATTTTATTCATTAATTCAAATGTCTCTGTAAAAGTTTCACCGAGCTTGAAACAAAATTTAATATTAGCTCTTTACGCCATCGTGTCTTTGTGACGAGATGACAAAAGGTTTGGTCACTTTAAGAGCTATACCTTAACAATACGTTGATTAAAACTAATGAGGGTGGTCTCGTTTTGCAGAGGAGATGTACAGCTTTCAAATGATATATTGTTGTAATAGATGGCGTTGGTAGTTTTTTGTAAGTTTAAAAAGTTCCGTTGCTTCTCCGACATATTGTGTACGTGTGTATTGTGGGCATGTGCCACACCACACATTTGT
Source organism: Cerceris rybyensis (assembly GCA_910591515.1). Taxonomy (NCBI): domain Eukaryota; kingdom Metazoa; phylum Arthropoda; class Insecta; order Hymenoptera; family Crabronidae; genus Cerceris; species Cerceris rybyensis. Next base: position 16,905,859 of record OU342795.1, read on the forward strand.
ATACATGTTGCAATGTAAGTGTCACGTTTTATTTTAGGGTATACGTGTAATGTGTGTACGTAAGGAAGACCAATTGCCCTTTTATACGTTGAAAGACGTTACTGCATCCTCTCACTCTTCCCTTCCTAATCAATTAGATAGGTGTGGCATTTCGTGAGGCTGCACTGCTATCTCTGTTCAAGGGGATGCAAAAACATCCACAACATGGTAAACTTCGAAAAATTTGACTCCCCCGCATTCAACTTTGTTCTTGTCGCAAATGCCATGATACAGAAATTTTACACTAGACTAATTTACATTTACACACATTAGTATGCACACAGCTATTCAAATAAAACATGTGTATGTAACTACAATACGTCATTGGTTTCGAACCTTTTTTAGTCTATTGCTCCCTTCCCGAAAAATGTGCTTGTCATTATGTTAAAAAAAAAAACAAACAAACAACGACGTACTTTCTTGAAATCAATAATATATCCCCATAGTTTAAAATTTGTTTAGGTTATAGCGCACCTTTTCAAACAGTGATTCGATAGCGCCTCTTTTACGTCAAGTATATTGTTTTGTATATACCAGGGGTGGGCATAACTGAGGTCACAGGGTGCCGCAATTCGGCTTTTCATATCCACATGTAGATACACAAATTCAAAATTTGTATTCAAAGTAATTCTATATTTCCACAAGTCACATATAAGAACATAGGGACCCATATAAAAAATATAATTGACAAGAAGAAAATGATAAAAATCAAACCCAATAAAACTCTATTTCTTAGTGAAATGTATAACAAAGGAATGAATTCCTACTAAGGCTACAACCCCTTTGAAAATGTAGTTTGACTAATACGGTTTGCGCACACGCGCGTTGTAAATGGTTGAGGGTAAAAATAAAGTTAAAGTTTTAATGGAAGCCGCACATGACTCCACGAAGAGCTGTATTTTTCCACCGTTGTTTTATATTTAAAAATAAGTGTCGACTTTTAAAATTAGTATTAACACTAGATTTACGGCTGTTGAATCGTTTATACTTAAATATAATAAATAAATATTTCGCAAAATGATGGATCAACCCGCAAAGAAGATGATCAGAAAATTAATTTCTAAATTATAAGATACTTGTAAAACATTTACTGCACCACGTCTCTATACATTTGGAAAGAGTTTCTAAAAAGGTAGGCATCCGTCAATTTGACGCTCTTCATAGATCAAGTGTTAACACTAAACCTATCAAGTCGGTCAAAATGACCGGTCCTCAATTTTTTCTAAAAATTCCTTAAATTAATAGGGGAACCATGAATTAAATACTCCACTTCCATCTTATAAAGCGTAAATTATTTAATTAATTATCGTTTTCACCTCTTGGTTCCTTTTTTCCCAAAGCACTTATTCGGTGTATTTAAATTTGACTAGATATAACGTCGATAGTTTTAGTGTTAATCAGTATTTAGGCCCTGGGTGTGCAACCCATCTACGTTTAAAGTGCGATGGTTCAGCATTGTTAGAGTTAAAAATATTTAAAATTATTTGTTGAACATTCTAAAACTTGCATAGAAATTCTTTTTAGTTTTTCAATTCAAAAATTGGCGATGTAACCCGAAAAATATGCTTTTAAAACAAACTTCAAAAATTGTTGAAAAGATAACCGTCCAAGAGAAGTAAAAGGTATGATAAAACGATTAATTGCTCTATAGCATTTTCTGTTAATTGAAACATCTGTACAATTTCGCGCTGTAATAAATCGGTGTCTTTCAGCACTGATTTTTGCACTACGATTGTTGCAACGTCAATTATTATTAATGCTATTGATCTCAGCGAACATTTTAAATTAAGATAAAATTATTACAATTTTTATTCCAGTCCTTGACATGAATTTGAAGGGTTCCCTAATTTTTAGTATCAATGAAACTTTTCAGCACATTCTGAGTATTGCCTAGGGACGCAGTGCTTTATCCTCAACGCCTCCTACATTTGCCTTGAATCAAAAGAATTGAATTGAATTGACCAAAAGAATCCTGGTAGCCTCTTTGGGAACCTAAGCAATACATGATCCCTCAGTGGATACAATTTAGTATTACCTTCTCTCCCAGTCAACAAAAATGTAAACTTTAAAGTCAAATATATATTAACATATTAATGTTCTTGAGATGCACTACAGTTTTCCAGAAGTTTGCAAGAATATAATAATGCAGTGAACATGCGATGCAGTGATTCTTTGTATATCATTAAACTTTGTAACAGCTTGACCAGACTTGGGTAGAATGTAATTTTATCTTTTTAGAAGTTATGTTTCGAAATTATAATTTACAACGTGCTTCTAAAGCTGAAGCATCTTAACGCCACACGGCTGAAACTCTGTCGTGAAACTCGAGCAACTCCTGCAGCTTCGTAGCACGCAAAGTTAAGTGTCAGTTACAGAGATGTGACGGTAAGACCGCAATCAAGCACTTTGGATGACTCCGTAATACAACAATTGCGAGTATGGCTGTCATTTATTATGACTGAAGCTATCAGCAACAGTTATTACGCGAGACAAAGGAATACATGAGATATTTCAGAAGAGGAAATTGACGAAGTAGAGCTACCGTCAAATTTATAGTACATTTGATGTATAGTTTGCACCAGAAGAGTTTGGTCACAATATCCCTAAGTAAATAATTTTTCTTTAACATCCCGAGTCAAAATATTGAACCTCATTTGAACCTTTTACTACCCAACATTTAGGAATTAAAAGTACAAAATTAGGTCTAAATTCAATGTAAAATAAGATCCTATTTAGCGCGTAAAAGTGGCACAAAGGCTATAGGAGGATAAGTATGATCCAGCGGCCTTAGCTCCGATCATGCTCGCTTTTTTTTGTTAAATTAGTACCTATGTGAGTACTTATCACAGCAATTTTCAACCCTTAAAAATTCATCCCCAGGGAGTAATCGTTAAATAAACAAATTTTTTCAAAAATTCATAACTTGAGAACGACTACTTTGATTTTATTGAAATTTATTCAGGACGTACATATAACTAAGGTCTCTGATTTAAAAAAATTCCAGACTTGATGAATTGACATAACCTTAAAAAAAAAATTAAAACATTTTTCAATGACTACTATTGGTAGGTTATGTTTGAGGCACAACTACCAAACTTTTTTTATAGCTTTCTAACACCATTTTACACCATATATAATTTTGGTATAATTTATTTCTTGGTGCGTCATATCCAAAAAAAATAAAAAGTCTAATTTTATTCATATTTAATTTTTTTAAATATGTTATAATTATGGCACACCGATCCTAATTTTGTTCTAGTTTTCTAACGTCATTTTGCACCATATATAATTTTGGTATAATTTATTTCTTGGTGCGTCATATGCAAAAAAAATAAAAAGTATAATTTTAATCATTTTCAATTTTTTTCATTATGTTATCATTATAGCACAATCATGTTAATTTTTTTTAGCTTCCTAACATTATTTTGCACCATGTATAATTTCGGTAGAATTTATTTTTCGGTGCGTCATATGCAAAATAAATGAAAAGTCTAATTTGAATCATCCTCAATTTTTTTCAATATGTTACCGTTATAGCACAATCATGTTATTTTTTTTGGTTTCCTCACATCGTTTTACTTTATCTATAATAATTTCTGAATTCATAATTCATAATAATAATAATAACAACAATAATAATAATAATAACAACAACAACAACAACAGAAACAGTGATTATAATAGTTATAAAAGTAATAAAGACAATGGCAAGATTAGCTCCATACGTCTGTAGCTCTTGCCCGCTCATGCGGGCCCGCGCGAACGACAGACTTGATACCTAACTCATTATACCCAGCATTAAAACACATATATCCGCTACATCTATCCACAACAGCACTAGCAACGGACGAAAATTGCATTAGAACGTTAGGTCGATCTGCCGAATCAAAATTAAATATTCGCTATCATCGTCATTGTAGTAAATGGACTTTTTGTTGTTTTTTTTTTGGAAGTTGCCGAAATATAGAAAAACTGTATACTTTTATTGATTCCAATGTAACACGCTGAGAATTATGAATTCTGAAATTAATATAGATAGAGTAAAACGATGTTAGAAAACCAAAAAAAATAACATGATTGTGCTATAACGGTAACATATTGAAAAAAATTGAAGATGATTCAAATTAGACTTTTCATTTATTTTGCATCTGACGCACCGAAAAATAAATTCTACCGAAATTATACATGGTGCAAAATAATGTTAGGAAGCTAAAAAAAAATTAAGATGATTGTGCTATAATGATAACATAATGAAAAAAATTGAAAATGATTAAAATTATACTTTTTATTTTTTTTGCATATGACTCACCAAGAAATAAAGTATACCAAAATTATATATAGTGCAAAATGACGTTAGAAAACTAGAAAAAAATCAGGATGGGTGTGCCATAATTGTAACATATTTAAAACAATTAAATATGTTTAAAATTAGACTTTTTATTTTTTTTGGATATGACGCACCAAGAAATAAATTATACCAAAATTATATATGGTGCAGAATGGTGTTAGAAAGCTATAAAAAAAGTTTGGTAGTTGTGCCTCAAACATAACCTACCAATAGTAGTCATTGAAAAATGTTTTAATTTTTTTTTTAAGGTTATGTCAATTCATCAAGTCTGGAATTTTTTTAAATCAGAGACCTTAGTTATATGTACGTCCTGAATAAATTTCAATAAAATCAAAGTAGTCGTTCTCAAGTTATGAATTTTTGAAAAAATTTGTTTATTTAACGATTACTCCCTGGGGATGAATTTTTAAGGGTCGAAAATTGCTGTGATAAGTACTCACATAGGTACTAATTTAACAAAAAAAAGCGAGCATGATCGGAGCTAAGGCCGCTGGATCATACTTATCCTCCTATAGCCTTTCCCTTTATGCCATCTTAAGGCGCAAAATAAGACGTCAATTTCAACCTCCATTGTGGATTTACATCCTATCCAGTCCTGAGTCGAAATTGTTGAACCTCATTTGAACTTTCTACTACCCAACAGGTCCAATTCAGGGGATACATGTTTTGGTGATATCTAAATAGGAGTATCGTTTTACTGACAAGGGAACTACCCGAGGTGTCCGGCGCCGATTTTGATAAAATTTGGTACAGTTGTTTAAGACGTGAAAATAATTGATACGTATTTTTTTATATCTGCTAAGTCGCATGTTTACGGGGTGAAACCACCCTTCAAAGTTCCTGATTTTTTTCTTTTTTTCGTTTATAACTTTAAAACGGTTAATGATAGACATTTTTGATAAAGGTACGAAATGTTTGTTTCGGCGCCTACTAAAGGCCTATGGAATTGAAAATTTGATTTAACGATTTTTTGTTAATTTTTTATTAAAAAATAACATTTTTTTCGTCATATCTTTAAAGTTTGCGATCCGATTTTAACCAAACTTTTTTTAAATAATAGAGAAATCAAAAATAAAAGTTACGTGTTTTTGCGTTTTTCCCTAATTTACTCTGGAGTCGTGAAATTAACCCTTTCCTTTTTTTGGTTTTAGCACTTTACGTCACTATATCTGATAAACGAGTGATGGTGGGATAAAATGTATTATGCAACACATACTTCCCTCCGCATCTAGAATATTATTGTTTTTGTAAAAAAATAAAATTAAAAAACTTTTCATTTTGTTTTACAATTCTCAAGCTGCGCGGATACGGCAAGACACAGCAATCGCAAACTGTTGTAGATATCATAAAATGTCATAAGGGAAAATGTCGTTGTTTTTTACGTATGAAAAGAATATGTTTATACATAATTTAAAACATAATTTATTTATAACAAAAAAAATAATTTAATTTATGAATTTAATATACATATACTATTATAGTTTCTATGAAACATATAGTTCACAAAAATGATACTCTTCGAAGAAATGTTCAACGTAAAGTGATTTTTTACACCACGCACATGTAATAATGGCAAGTTGTGTTCCATAAATTTACTTTTTATCGTTAACCATTTACATTACATACAAAACAGCACACATGAATAAGGTGGTGTAAAAAATCACTGTGCTTTGAACATTTTTTCAAAGAGTATCATTTTTGTGAACTATATGTTTCATAGAAAATGAATAAATCTCCAAATGAGGATCATGGAAGATTACGGGTTAAGTATATGCGTCCGATTATAGCCTTCTTTTAGCGAAGAGCTAACAGAGATAAAATGTATTCCATTGTATTTTATTGTTTTTTCTATTTTAATTTTAAGTACTCTACTTTTTTATACATTAAAGCTCACAACGTAAAGCTTAACTCCTAAATAAAAGTGTTGTAAACAATTCGGGATACAACAATGCTCATCTCTCGATTTTCGTGACCCACGTATGTAGGTGCGCACTCTCAAAACAAGTCGATACAATTATTGGTTAATGTGAAATCAAGTGTTAAAAAGACTTTATGCTTGAACAATGTAAGAAGCAGATTGACTGAATCTGATGAAAAATTCTTCGGAACATTATAATGACAAACCATTCTATCCTGATCGTTGTGCTTATAAGTTATTTTTGTCGAAAAGGCTGTACTATGTAGTACATTTTTTTTAACTTAATGAGTCATTTTTTATACAATTGCGTGGTACACAAGTATATAATATGTCTAAAAATCATAACATTTTCTGCACGTTTTATCGCGAAGACTATGGTGAAACGGTTGTGACGGAAGAAACTGGTAAAAGAAACTAATGGAGCAATATGTATGAAAAAGCTGCATTCCGTGTTCGAACTGAGGATTCTATTTTTACTAGGTTAATGCTTTTCAGTCACGATCCCATTATCCATTTGAAATAATTTACTTTAATCATGCCATTATGATAAGAGTGAGTATTTACAACATGATAACAAAATTAAAATTGCATTAAATTAATTTAATCTTCATCCTTATTTTCATTAATATCTGTTGTTTGCCGACTGAATCGAAAATATTTGTCGATATTACGGGAACCATAATGGAACGAAATGGATGTAGTTTATGTGGAAAAAATTCATGACCAGGATTTTTAATAATTTTATCTTAATTTAAAATATTGAGATCAATAGAATTTATAGTAATTGACGTTGCAATCATTGTATTGTTACGAAAAAGCGACGATATCTTCCGTGATTCAATCGATTAGAGAATATATTCTACGAGACATCGATAAATAATTACTCTTGTATTAAAGAACCATATTTTCCCTTTTTTCTAATTCACGACGAAGTTTTGTACATTCTTCTGTTAACTTATTAACCTGTACCCTGAATTAAGATTCTTCCTTTTGTAATGAACTGACTTTCATTTGGTATCCTTCGTTTAATTTTTTCGACATAATAATTAATTCTTCGATTTGGATTTAAAGAAATTGTACTTCATCTTCATGTATTTTCATGCCATTGGCTATCTCAGATTCCAGATCTATCACTTTCCTCGATACTTCAGTAATTCAACTTCTAAGCTCTTGCTCCATTATTTTCCTCCTTTCAAATTCACTTTCTTCTTCCGCCGATACTTCCAACAACTGCTGCTGAAGAATTTCCATTTCCGCTTTACGTCTCTCATTACGATCGCACAAAAACTGTCGTCCAAATTCAATCATTGATTTTGTTCGGTCCTCACAATTAACTTGGTAGATTGAAGACGGCTTAAAGAACTTTTTGTCTTCATTAATGTTTATTCCTTGTATTTTTAAAAGTCATGTTATTTTAAAACTCATTGTATTTTCAAGGCTTGAAGTTGAGAGCAAAACGTCCGTCTTCAGTGTATTAAGAATTCATCTAAAATTTGTTTATCGCATGTCCTGGTCATGGGTATTTTTTGGAAATATGCAGAATTTGTTGAATCGTCCTTCTGAGAATTCAACGAGACCAGACTAGAGGTGCTCTTTCTCGTCAAAAGGTTAATCCGTTTATCTCAATAACAATTAACATACAGTAAATCTTGAGCATTGTCCGGGCTTGCTTCCCATTTTGCTTTAGGACCAGGGCAGAGGAATTTGCCCGGATGCTCGAGAGGACGGATCACTCACGGTCACTCAGGTTGTCGCCACATGTCGATTCCCGTTACATTGCGACAACTAATGCAATTCTCAAAACACAGTTTCTTAAAGTAAACTCTTCCGCATATTCATCTACTTTAGAAGGCTGGTTTTGGGAATTCCAAAAACCAAATGTTGAGAATAGGTCGTTGAAAACAAGAGGCTAAGCCATTCAGTAGCCATCCTTCAGTTGCCGGACTGTACCTCTGGGTCTTTCCCGGCTAGAAGGGTGGTAAGCGCGGACAACACCTCATAATTTGGGGGAATCCGCAGTTTCCCGCCAAGGAGGTCGATCCCGATCTTCAACAGTCATTCTTAAAATCTCTTTCATCGTGTAAAGATCATACTTGTAGAACTTGTTAAATTATTGAGTATATCTTTTGTTAAAAACAATTCAGTCGCGATTCATTAAGTTGAAGCGGGACGTACCGTGCATACAATTTCATGGTACAGATTCAATCTCTGTTACGGGCTCATTGGAACTTTGAATATTCGTGTCCCGATTGAATTTTGCACTGAGGTGCCTCTATTACTCGCTCTCAAAGGACCACCCCGTTTTGTATAAAAAATGGGGAGAAAATGAATAACTTCTGTCTGTGGACTCTGAGACTGTGTGCTCTCGTTGACTGTTAGGAATGTTCTGATATTTACAAACTGAAAGCGTTGAGTTGTAAGCTGTAACGTGCCCCTTCTTGAAGTCGTGTATAAAATCTCTGAACTTTGATGGGGGTGGAGTCTTTGAAAAATAAGCAACTATTGCTTAATTCACTTAATTTTCCCCACCCCCTCGAAGACTTCAAGAGAGGGAAGGCGACGACATGCCCTCAACACCTGATGGAGGATTCCAAATTTTCCAACTACCTCCGAGCAAGCCCAATGTCCTGTTAGGGTTATCGGCGGGTACGCACAAAAATTCCTTACATTAATGTAGGATTAAAAAAAAATCGAACAAAAAAAAGAAACGTACAAAATATATTTAAAGCCATACGCCGTCAAACTCGCTGGTCGGGAAAGAAGGCCGCGTCCCGATTGCGTACTTCTTTTATAATCTTTAAAAAAAAAAAAAAAAAAACACTCTTGCTGCATAGCGACATCGAGAACATTCTCTAATTAGTAGCAACGCTAGAAAATTCGGTCATTGCTACTGCGCTTGGGCCGCTCGCATCAGCCCTAGCAACGTCTAGAATCTTCTAGCATTACCGCCGTGAGCGTAGCCCTAGCAACGTCTAAAATCTTCTAGCATTGTCGCCGTATCCGGGCCGCTCGCGTCAATGGCCCTACATTAATTATTTACAAATAATACACAGATGTGCGCACCCTGACCGAGCCTCAATCGTATCAATGGGTTTATTGCCGAAGATAGCTGTCGACAAGATGTTTGCCGCTCCACCAAGTCCTAAGGTTTATGACTCTTTAACAATCTCTGTTTTATGCCGACCCTCCATCTCTGCGTTTTAGACAGTTCCTGGAGTTGCTCCTCCGATATTCGTAATTGTTCTTTCAAATTTTCGATGACTTCCTCATATTCTTTTATAATTGTGTAGCCATGATCATTGGAGGTTTAGGATTTGAGTGACACAGTAGGAAAGAATGTGGAAAAAATCTCATTTATTCTTTAATTCCCTTTTTAAGGAAAAATAGAGATAGAGCAAACAAACATAATAAATTACGAATCAAACAGTAAACTGACTAGGCTTGACTGCACGATAATTTTCTCCAAATGAAAAAGTTTACGATTCCGCCCGTGACTCTAATTTCGCGAAGTCTATTTTCTTAAAATCTTGCGGATTTTTCGATTGAGAAAATCTTTGCTGCCACATTGAAGTTTGGATTGTATATTCCCGGTGGCGGCACTCCATTTTCATACATATTCGTTGAACCTTTGATACTTGGCTTTTGGAAATGACATATGGTATAGTATTTGAAGTATGTTTGAATTAAACAACTTTTAATACTTGTTCGTCTCGTACCTGGTAATATTCCGTTCCAGCGGAAGACGGGTCCTGTCAGAAGCACGATGAGCTCAATATAAACTAAACAAACGTTTAAATACGTTGGCAGGATCCTTAATTGGCATTAACAAGAACGAAGAGTTTTAAACATCCCGTTTATTATTTATTCGTTTTTATTTTTAATTTGCAAGCGAATCTGCTGGAAAGAAATCAAATTTTTCGCAATACACGATTCACTTTAAAATTGAATAACTAAAAATTCTCAAAAGGGATCCCGTGTAAACTTTCCTAATAGGTATATTATTTAACCTGTATAGAAGTAATTTCCACAAAAATTTGTTGCGCCCATATATGCTCTTTTTTGTTATACCTTCTTAAAGTTTTCGAGATGCTGGATATCGGACCTCAGTGAGGCGCACAGTCTGTAATTTCCGGGGGTTCGTTAAACTACCGTGCGATAATTAGAGAATTCCCTTGGTGTTAACGACAACAAAGACTTTCTCAAACATCACTTTTATTATTTAATTACTCTTATTGTTAGTTTCGAATGAATCATATGACTACCCCTTTCTTTACAGTTGCTATAACAGCGTTTTAGTAAACCCTTTTTTTGTTACATAATTTTTTAGCACAAAGTTTAACACGAAAATGGCTTACATAAGTTTACATAAAAGTTTCTTCTTTCGAATGAAAATTTGCAGAGAAAATGTATATTTTCATATAAAAAGTGAAACTGGCCTTTACATAATGTTTAAGAAATATAACAAACAAAAAAGGAACGTTGCACTTGCATTACCTCCATGGTAAGTACTATGAACCTTTGGTATACAACATTTTTCTTTAAAACAAATAGTTCTCCAGTTATTATGTTTTCTAATTACAATTAGATTGACAATTCTTTCCACTGTGCGGTGGTTTCACAATTTTTGGTTTAGAATATTCGTGTAATAAGTTATAAACAATTAGTGCTATCGCTGTTTAGTGCTCTACGTATTACGATTTTGTCTCGGACTGTGAAGTGCAAAGTTTTTGCACGTCCTGTACCTACATGCATACTGCGATAAAACGTTTAGCGTGCACGACTAGAAACAAAATTTGGTCGCTCAAGCTGTGGACGTGCTGATTATTTTTTCCAATTTCTTCTTACTATTCTAATCATTCCCTCTTCTTTTTCGAAATAACCGCTCCCTTGCAACGAGCCCTATAAGAAATTGGATAACGACATCGTCATATCCCTTTGTAGTGGTGAATTTAATCATTACATACACCAGGGGTAATCAACCTGATCCTAAATGCTTAGTAGTGGGAAATTCAAGCTGTTGCAAGAGCTGTGTTTGTTTCTCCTTCAACACTAGAACGACCGACATTAAATTCATTACATTTAAATATATTAAATAAGGACTTTGGAAAAAGAGTAATCAAGGGGTGGGAAATATGATCGGTTTGGTAATCTATGTTCTATAAGATCAATTTAGAATTTCTAGTCTAGGACTCTCCTGTAAACTTAGGGAATTTTTGGAAAAAAATGTGGATAAGTCGTTTTGACTTGCTTGGTCGTTCCAGTGTTAAATGAAAAGACAAATCTAACTAAATATTTTTACTAAACCTTCATTCTGATATTACGACCTCTTTGAAATTGTGCGAAATTAACACTAGAACTACCAAACCAGTCAAAATGACTGGTACACAATTTTTTTAAAGAATTCCCCAAGTTTATATATGAGTCAAAGAACAAATATTCTATGTCTATATCAATAAACATAAATCACCCAATCGATCAAATTTTCCGCCGCTTTATTCCCCCTTTTTCAAAGTACTTATTTAATTTATTAAAATATGTAAGATTTGACGCTGGTGGTTGTAGTGTTAAGTTACTGCTGAATCGGTGAGTGGTAATTAACAAAATTTTACTACAAACGAAGATCCAAAAATGGGCGGTTGGTATAAAAAGGTTGATTATCCCTGGTACATACTGTTACTCTGTCGAATAATTGTTGTGATCGTACACATACATAAAGCTCTGAACTGAAATCATTAAATTAACCACTTCGCAATGCATTTGGCGAGTATTGCGTTGACGTAGGCAAATCTTTCGAATGCAACGTGACAGAAGCTGCACGAGAACAATGACCTACTGTCCTGTTATCCTGCACAAGGGTTAACCCCTTGGTCACTGTGGGGAACTATAGTTTCCACCAGATTTTAAATATTCTCTATTGGGAGTATTATTTTTACTTTCTAATAAATTAGTTTTGTCATAGAATACTGTAATTAGTACATTCTCAATCCTGATCCGCAAAAAAATGTCAGAATTATCAAAGGGCACCTATTTTTGATAAAAAAATAAATAAAAAGGAATCAATTTTACGTAAAAGCAATTCAGGGTTCAAAAGGTTAATATACCTTTGGATGCGATGGACAAATTTCATGATTCGCTGAAGAGCATAATGAAAGGGAAAAATTTGGTGGAGAAATCATGAGATGATTGGTCTTTAGACCATGAATAGAAGTGACAAGGTAGAAGAATAGGAAAATTCCGGCAACTGAAGGAAGAATGGTCAAGTTGTGAGCGGGGAACCAAGGGCTATCCATAATACTCGCTTCCTCATGAATATGTCCTTTGAAAATTTTTCATTAAATTCAGCTATGACTGGTTGAATTTCGAATGAAACGAAGTTATTTTCCGAAAAGTCTTAAAGCAATTTTGGAAGACGCTTATGAGAAAATAGAAAGCTCTCTCTCAATTGAACAAAAGGACGACGATACATTTTTTAAAAATGAATCGAAATTTTTCGATATATTTACTCTGACTTTTTTCAATGCTCGTTCCCTTCTTGTGTATCGGCATTTTCTCAGAGTCTAACCGGCTTTTCAAAAAGACACCTAGGGGCATAAATCTCATTATTTCTCACGCATGAACAATCGCACCGTTAAATATTTCGTCTAACACGCATATCGATCGGCGTCGTACCGCCTCGTTTGCCGCTACCTCGGTTCCTTACACATGCGTACATCGCTTACTGACATTACACAATCTTGGCTCTTTATCTTCTGCAGGAATGTTAAGGAGGAAACAGGATGCTTACACTAGCAGACCCTTAAAAATAGAAGTTTTAATCATTTTATCCATGTCAGAAGTAAAGCAGAATATCTCTATTTTACGTATTTTAGCTGATAGCTACTTAAACAGATCCTTACAATATTTTTATTATTTCTACCTACTAAATATATGCACTTGATTATTCACTGTGGTATGCATTACGGAATAATTAAAGGCGTGTCCTTTCGTTATCAATAATTGTTTTATTGATTTCACCGTGGTCGCGCATACGTCGTGTATCGAGTCGTACAGTACAATGCCGGTATGCAGAGATTACATAAGAATAGTCGCATGTGTGAGCTTTTGTCTCCCTTCAATAAAGTTCTTTCTGCGCTTTCTCTCGACTGTCCTCACACGGTATTTCGAGTACTTTCCGTTTTCCGAGGATAGTCGGGCTACATGGTCCCATAATACCGGTGACAGTTCGTCATCTATCATAGGACCACCGAAAGAAGTCACTTGGTAAGTGGTTTGCTTCGATTCGCCGACGGATAAGAAACATTCCCCGTCCTCACGTATTTTCGATTTTAACGCGCTATTGACCGAACAGCCACACATTCAACACTAGATTTACGGACGTTCAATCGGGTACACTTACATACATTTACCAGTTAACTGTGGTGACTTCTTTTGAGAATGCGCATTTACGAGGGTCACGAAAATCGAGAGACGAGCACAAAATCTATCTCACATTACTTATACTTTTTAGTTGTTCGTTTTATTTTGGTATGGTCTCAAAATATTTCAAACATTTTGAAAGGGTATAGCCGGATAAGGAAGGCAAAAGTGCCCCGAAAGATAATTAATCTTGAGGCATATCATTCGATAGGGCTCTTTGGAAAAACTCTTCCTGCAAAGTATGAACCCGCTACCCCTACCGTAAGGGTAGTTACATGGTGAAACGTACTTGACAGTTTTTTCCCGATTTCTCCCGTATAGCTTGATAGAAAATTATGAAAAAAAACACAGACATTAGCCCTAATGGTGTGCATAGTTGAGAATTTTTTCAAATTTATTGGTTGACAAATCGACTTTTAAAAAATTAAAAACCAACAATTGTTTAACTGCCGTCCACTACTCGTAAAAATCTGAAAAATACACATTAATAATTAGGGTATTATGCAAGTACTGTAAAAATATAAAAGTGGTCATTTCATATTTTCAATAAAAAATTAATGTTTTTAAACTTTTTTAATTTTTTAAAAATCGATTTGCCAACCAATAAATCTGAAAAAATTCTAAGCTATGCACACCATCAGGGCTAATGCCTGTGATTTTTTTCATAATTTTCTATCAAGCCAAACAGGTGAAATCGGGCAAAAACTGTAAAGTACGTTTCACCCTGCAACTACCCTTACGGTAGGGGTAGCGGGTTCATACTTTGCAGGAACGGTTTTTCCAAAGAGCCCTATCGAATGGTATGCCTCAAGGTTAATTACCTTCGGCAGCACTTTTACCATCCTTATCCGGCTATACCCTTTACGAATATATTTTAGTTTTCCTCAAAATTACAATTTAACCATTTAATTGTGGATTTTAGTTTCAAAAGATCCCCACAGGGTGCGGAATTAAAAACAAGCAACGACGAGTATACACGTCGAACGCAGGGCAAATGGTCGTATTATACATTTTACGAAAAACGAGGAAGGATTACATTTTTATTTGTCAAAAAACTAACAATTCGTTTCTGAATACGTTATTCTTACTAAGAGGTTGAAAATTGTCAAAAAATAATAAAATACATAAACAACAAAAATTTAAGATAACAAGAATAAACAAGAACAATAAGAAAATAATTTAAAAAATGTCAATCTATTTATGTGTAATATGTTTCGAAGTACGGTACCACACAAAGTGCGACTTCCACAATTGGCCCTGCTAACAGCTGACGCAGTTTTTCCGCAAATCAACGGTCGCCGTCCAATTCGCGGGTTATGTATGTAATTGGTTTTGAAATGCGAGCCCCCCTTCATATAAAATACATAGTAGTTGCATTGGTAATGTAAAGGGAACATACCACCAAATAATATTCGTATTACATTTTATTGAGATTTCAAGTTTTATATAGTGAATGATAATTTTCATTTTAAACGGCGAGTGTACACGTCGAACGCGCCGCAGTAGAAACGCACACGTCGGAAGCGCTTAAGTGGTTAAGTAACCAGTGGTCGCTAACTTTTACGCATTACGAGTATACTCATAAATACACAAAATTCTGCCGTGTCCTTATGACGAGTACATTCATCAGTCACAGCTACCTGGTTAACCCTCTATGGGCCGAATTTTCTGTGATATTCGGCAATTAGTTGCACAATAGTACATTAAAAAATAATAAAAGTATTATTACAAATAATCAATTTTACTTGAATTTGAAACGTTGGATTGTAAAGAATTCCATGGTTTTGAAAAGCTAACTTGTAATATTTGCGAAAGTTAAAAAATCGATTTTGAAAAATGAAAGCTTAGATTTGTTTTGTGTTTCCTCAAAGTTACAAGGGCCTGTAGAGGGTTAAATAAGTAGTTTGGGAAAAGTGGGATCAACCGGCAAATAAGATAATCAACTAATTGTAAGTAATTTCTGGATTATAAATAATAGAGATTGTGAAATATCTACTGTGCCGCGCGTCTCTATGAATTTTTAAACCGTTTCTAAAAAAATTGTAAACCGCCAATTTGATAGCTTCTGTAGATCTAGTGTTAACCCTTCGACTGCTATGGGAGCATATATACGTCCTGTGAAAACCATCGATGGAGACTATGGACGCAAATATGCGCTTTGCGAAAGTTATCGATATGAACTGTGGACGCAAATACGCGCCCGAGGGAGGCAATTGTTTCTGAACTATATCCATGCTATGCGGAAAAGTATTCAGTCCCTAGCGATTGGATCTGCAAGCCGCACACGTGAGACGCTTCAACTTATTGTTAGAACAGCCCGCAGTCAAAGGGTTAAAGCTGTAGACAAAGACCTATAGCCGATGCGAGGACAGTCTCTTCTTATCCTGTACTTCAAGCCAAGTGACTTCATAATATGTAAGAGCTGTAACTCTAGTTTCTTCGAATCACACAAGATGATTTAAATTCTTAAGATTTTATTGCAAGTTGCAGCGACTTTGCAGAATAAAGTGTAACAGTACTTATTAACATTTTAATACGGTACGCCACTTTAATGGCTGCCGCGGATACCATCAATTTGAATGGTACGCCACTATAGTGGTGGTAGGAAGGTTACAAAAATGGCTGGTTCAACTTCCACTTCCACTCGAATATTTGCTTAGTTTTATTTAGCACTATAATTTAAAATAGAAGACGAGAATACAAATGAAAGTTGGGTCTTGTCTCACAATTAAGAAGTCTCTATATCGTTTCTTTCGTTTCAAGTGTCTAGTGTCTCTAATGTCTCTAATGTCTCGAACGTCTCGAACGTCTCTGATCCTCGGTCCCGAGGCATGATTTTATATATGTCCCCTCCAAGGTGGGGGTAATTGGTTTAACCACCCCTCTTCCACGATCTTCGATGGTGACAGAATTTTTACCCGGAAGAGGGGTGGAAATCTGTTATGGTTGGAATAGTTTATGGCACGTCGGATTATTGAGAACTGGCGAGATAACAGAGTTCACAAAACTCTAGTTCTGCATCATCTCTCCAGCCTCGATTCTTGAAAGAGAATATTTGGTAATATAATATAGGGTGCCCAAAAATGGTGCTGATTGAAACATCCGTACCATAAACCTCCAACCAAGTCCTTAACAAGTGGCTCTCATGGATATCATGATTTTTTGCAGTATTATACGTTTCATATAGTATTCATTTAATATCTATTCCACAGTAATGTCGCAGTTGAAACAGTTTTTGTGACATTCGCGAACAGGTGCACCTTCCTAGGAGTACGGTGTTGCGGCCAAGCACGCTGTATCTAAAAGGCTAATACATCTTTCACGTTGAAAACGGGTAGAACACACGGGTAGTCACTAGGCTTGAGGTACGAGGTAAGGGAAAACTGTTTTCGCACCGCGTATTCCCATTACATCGGCCCTTGAAACCTGAGATTGGCGAATGATAACCGAAAATTAAACACTTATTTCGTTGTTAACCAGTTAACGGTAGCGACTTCTTTTGAGAGTGCACATCTGCCTATTTACGTGACATCACGATATATATATACACATATACTCGCCAATCATAATGAACTGATTAAATAACAAATGATAACTAAATTTTCCACCTGACATGACGGATATAGTCGTCATGACACGAAATACTGTTGTTGAAAGTGCACGTCTCTTTCGATTGGTCGAAGACTTGACGTGTTGGCGCGGGAGTAATTAAAGTGCCGCAACCTGATTATTTTAGGTCTCCCGGCTGACGCAACACTCGTGAATGCTAAATTTGATAGAATTTATTTCACTTGACTAACGAATTAATAACAATTAAACAACAACACTTAAACTATGTACTTCTGTCTCTTGGTCGAGATGGTTATATTACGCGATATGGAAAGGTTCGTGATAGTTACGTGGTACAAACAGTTCTTGTATGTTCGATAGTTAAAGCAGTTCTAATATGCTTGATTGCCAAAACAGTTCTGATTCCGTTCTATCCGCCAAAATCTGAATCGCCCTCCAATCGCCCCCCCCCCCCCCTCTCCTCCTCACTGCTGTTGGTGAGAAGGGGTGGTATGCAAAGTTGAAAAATTTTCGATTGGAGGGTTTGATATTTCTCAAAAAACGATTTTCTGATTGGCAGATAGAATGGAAGTGACGTCGGTCACAAGAATCGAATTTTGTGATTGGTTGGTCAATGTAGGCGGCAGGATTCCAAGAACCGGTGGTTCGGTTTCAAGAAAAGGTGCGAACGCCGAATTTAATTGATATTTTCATTCATTCCATTCATTTCATTCATTGATGGTCAAGTCATAAACTTAGGCGACTGACTTTGGTACATTTGGCAAGCAGATGGGTCTGCCGGTTTCCGAACTTTCGTTCATCCTGCCGAACAATGACCAGCCAGGTCGCGCCTAACGGTACGCGCTGCAGCCCCGGTGACCGCATCGCGAGGCTACCGATTATTTAGGCGTATCGTTGCAAAGGTTGATTGTCGCGCGTCAACAACTGTCAATTCTTCATGACGGAAATAGTTGTCAAACAAAGCTGACTGGTACAGTGCTTTTCTGGCCAGGCATGCGTTAGAATCGAAAACACGCGGGGACGAGAGTTGTCACTATCATTAGGATAAGTCAGAGCTAACCACTTATAAAGTGACTTTATTTGGTGGACCAACAATAAAAAAATACATAAGGGCGTCTCGATGGTCCCCTTCTATATTCTGTTTACCAAAGCGGGGTAGTGATAGTCGTAGAAAAGGAAAAGTTAATGCGAGAAATTTGTTGATACCGCCTCGGAATTTGGGGTGAGATGTTGCACAGTGGTCCAGCATTTTGATTTAACTTTTGAAGCACTTCGCACAGTGTTCGATATCTTTGAAATCCTCGCCAAAAGTACAAAACTCTTTTCACTTAAGTGAAAATTAGTATTCTGATGTTTTTTTTGGATCGCTGATTACGAATCTAAACTTAAAATTTCCAAAAGCGAATTAACGAATTCAATATGGGGGATAGGTGTATCGAAAAATTAATGGTCCCGGCAACAATTAGTTGCTATGTTGTTATGTTGTTTTTGGGTCGCTGATAAAAGAATATGATCTGAAAATTTCTAAAAACAAAATGTCGGATTTAATATAACAAGGAAGCCTATTTATGACATTAGGTCCGGTTATCATACGTGTATTTTACTTAATGAATACTGTTACTCCTAATGTGTAGTTAGTCTGATAATTTATGAAATAATATATTTACTTCATCGGGTTAGATATTCAAATGGGGTTAAGCAAACTGGTGGAATTTAATTTTGAAACAACAACATGGAGCCACGAGAGGCGTGCTTGCTAGGCGTCATAAACCGAAAGATCTTTGAGGACTCGAATGTATTCTAGCTACTTGCAGGTATGAGGTCATTACTTGTTTCTTTTTGTGTCTTTTTTACTGTTATTTTGCATCTACCAGTATGTCTTTAAACATTTTTAAATTGACATTTGGGAGTAGCAGCTCCAGAAACATTAGAAAACTAATTTCGGTGCTAAACCAATAATTTTGTTATACATCTATTCACCACTATGGTTTTTTGTCTTAAGATTCGTAATCAGCAACCTAAACAAACATGATTAAACAATAATAATTCATATTTGACGTGTAAGGAAGTAGAGGGCCGCAATTTTTGTATGATCATATATGTGCAAGTTTACAGAAAAAAATTTCATTCGTCAAATTACCAATTTAATTAGAGAAAACAATCATTAAAAAATACAAGATAGATTCGTCAGAAGCTCACGAATAAGACAACGTGTTACTTTGACATAAGTTGGTCGCAAGAAAAAGTTACAATTTTTGGCGTTTGTTGCAACTACAATTTTTATCAAATTTCATTAACTTTGTCAACTCTGAAATCCATAAACATTTAGAATTCCATATAAAAGTAATAATAAACGATACGAGAAAATTGACATTTTAACGGAAGTGCGACTAGTTCATTGTACTGGTCTACTTTACGTTGGTTTGAAAACAGCTTTAGAAATAATGTTTGGATATAATGCTTGGAGATAATGTTAACATCTAGGGTTGGAAGTGGTGAATCATTCTATAATGGCGAGACAAAAAAGCGCCTATCTGCTTCGGGATAGGGAAAGAATGTGAAAAGCGATCGATGCAGCGAGATAATAGTTACGAACGACGTGAGTGGATTAGTTGATAGGAAGATACCTCGTGACATTCGGTTAAGATCGGAAAAGGGGCTGTTCGCATAGGAATGCATTCTTGATAATATATGTTTTTAGAAGCATAGTTTCGATACTAGGACCTCTCAGTTTTAAATCTGAATAACATAGCGCCATTCTATTGCTTTTATGTTACGATAACTCACAATTATTCCTACGAGTATAACGCGGTTATAATGTTGTGATCAATGCAAAACGCCATTGTGCTTCAGCTAGGCGGGTGCATAGCCGGGCGATGAGGGATTCTTCGTATCTTTTTCCACTCAGGGCTATTCGTACTCGTATTCCCTTTTTACTTCGTAAACAGTGTTGCGTAGATGTTTGTCATTAGCTTCAATTTTCCCCTCCGTCTATTAGATTTGTGAGTAGCACGTTGAGCACCGGTTAGTCATTGAGTTCGGAACGCATGTAATTCAATTTCGTGCTTGCTCACAGTAATAATGATTACTGACCATTTTGTCCAACATCATGTATAAATTGGCTTTCCTAGAAACAAGGCAAAAGAGAATATACTCTACACGGCTGCTTGGGCTGGACATATTTTTATTTGTAACATTCTGTAACTTTTAAATGTGGAACGATAGAGTCGATAAAATTCTTTGATTATGCGCTCTTTGAAAAATATTACTCGCCTCTTTAAATATGTATTTCTTTCAAAATGATCAAGTACAATCCTTGTTTCCTGGCTATAGAGCGTTTAAATGGCAAAGAGCTGTGCACCCGCAAGATTAACAACGGAACATATCCAACCCATGTACGCCGATTTTGATGGAAATTATTTGGGAAAAAGTTGTCGAAAAAAATATTACGCACGAATTTTTATATCGGCAATTGCCTACACTGAATGTATACTAATACGTACTTCTCAAACTTTGGGGCTGAAAATGGTTCTTTGGAATATCCCCTTGATCAAAAGGCGTAAGAAAAAATTTGTTTTCTAATTGTGCGTCTCGAGATTCTGAATCAGTGGTATAGACAATAAATAAGAAATATTATTTGTTTAAACGATATATTAAAATTTCGTAATTTTTTGTTAATTTTTTGCACTAAATGTTGTTCTATTTTCGTATAAGTTTATATGTGTAAAGTATAGATAAAGTTAGTGAATACGTGTTTTTTGAAGTTTCTGTTTGCTAACATTTGACGATAATTATGTTCAATTTTTGTTCGCTTCGAATAGGGCATATAAAAAATATTGACATGACTGATGAATTTAGCTGAAAATAGACGTGCTAGCAGGATAACTTACAATTAGATCCCTGGTGCCGGATGTGAACTAAGAATTTTCAAAAATAAAATAATGACTTTATGTGTTATCATATGTAGTGTAATGTACCTACCCTCCGATCAATTAGTTCATAAGATATCTTTAAGGAATATTGTGTAAACACAAATATTTTGTACGCGGCTCACTCATCACCATCATTAATCATTCTAGAATCACCACCTCAAGTCCAAAATCCCATTACTCATCCACGAGTCATCATCCATATCCAAAGTTCAACTTCCTATTCCTACTCCTGGATTCCCAAATACCGTCATCCTACCCCCTCTCCTCTTCTAAACCTTTAAAAACCCTACATGCTCAATTCGCTACAATCAGTTCTCAATTCAAAGTCACCAGTTTCTCTTACTCTTACGCTGGTTCAAGTTCATAATTATTAACTCCAACGCATTGTGAGAGTCATCTTCTAATTCTAACTCCAAATCCTAAATCTAATACAAGGCTCTCACAAGTCCTCATCTAATCATTCGAAACACTACATCTCTCTTGGAACGAATCGAGTATTTTAATATATATAAGTCCATAAGTTTAAGTTCTCTTTTGTTTCGTGGATCCTGATCGCGAATCACACAATTCACCATTACAGTAGTATGCTTTACAAATACATTTTATGTTTATGAGTTACTTTTTGACAATAACGCTACATTAAACAGAGCACTGTATTTGTAACATTTGGTTATATAAATAAATAATATCGTTCAATTTCAATCACAATTTTAAGATTAGTTTTTTGAGCAACGAGAGCAATTATTTCCACATCACTGGCTAAGAAGTACGATTGCGGCGTGTTGTCAAAATATACGCGGTGGAACTCGGCCTGCAACCTACAGGTATCATTTCCGCGAATCTTAACAATAAGTCATTTTGATGCTCATTACGCCGTCAGTTCCCCCGCAAACGCCGACGAGTATCCGTAATCGGATTCAACTATTTTCACCTGTTAGTGTGCGTATAATATTAGGAGTACAAATTAGTTCGGTTCGTTTTTTGTGCTCAAAAATGAATTTATTTCAGTACAAAATGAATGTACAGATTAATCAAAGTATTGTCCATCACTGGCTACTACTTTTTCCCACCCCTTAGGCAATTTTCAAATTCCATTTCGAAAAAATGTCTCGTCTTTTGAGGCGATCCAAGTTAGGAGCCAATTTTCGATTTCTGCGAAAGAAGTGAAACGGTGACCTGTCAAATAGTGCTGCATCCGTTGGAACAACCAGTAATCAGAAGAAGCAATGTCCGGTGAATACGGCGGGTGCGGTAAAATATCCGGTTTGAGCGTTTTTAAATATTTTTTTACGACTTTTGGGACTTAAGGCCGAACGGTGTCATGCACAAGAATAACTTTGTCATGTCTTTAAAAACGTTTTTCGGCCGATTTTCTCGTAATGCACGGCTGAAACAAATCAATTGTAGCCTATACCGATTGCTAGTAATAGAATCGTCAGATTGTAGTAGCTCATAGTATACAATACCCTTTTGGTCCCACCAGATACACAACATGACCTTCGAATCATGAATAATCGACTTTGGTGTTGAGGTTGATGTCGATGGCAACGATTGGCCGGGCATAGTGTAGTATTTTTTTTTCTTGGGGTTGTCGTAGAATATCCATTTCTCATCCCCAATCACAATCCGATGTAAAAGCTGTGCTTTCTTTCCAATTAAAGCAGAAAACTAAAACCTCCCGCAAATGCTGCTTACTTAACACAAAATTTGGCATATTCGACACAGTAGAAAACAAGGTTTTTGTATGAAACTCAAAGCGATACAAACTGAATATGATTGACAGATGTCCAACCGCCCTGGAACAACTAAAATCAGCTGTCACTATGAAACATTAATAACAGCCAGAGCTATAGTTTGAAAACGGATCGAACTAATTTGTACTCCCAATACTATCGAAGACGAGATCCTGAATCACAAAATATCTCACTTTTTGCGGGCGACTTGGTAATTCATCCTCGCGGTGTTATCAAACCCTTACAAGGGAACATCCCGAGGTGTAAATCATCGATTTTTATGAAATTTTAGTATGATATAGCTCTCGAGAAAATATTTGACACGTATTTTTTTTATCGGCAACCGTCCACGTTAAAGTGCTGATAATCACTCTCAAAGTTGGTGTCTCGAAACTTATTTATCGAATATCTTGAAAACTATTAGAGATACGACAATTTCGTGCGGAGTGCAAATTAACGTCTTCGGACCGTGAATCCAATGGTATAATCATTTTTTTAAAAAATCCGTTTGTTTAAATAATATGCTAAAAAAACCTACTTTGTTAACACTAGAACGACCGACGTTAAATTTATTACATTGAAATATATTGAACAAGAATTTTGGAAGAAGAGGAATCAAGGGGAAGAAAATATGATCGGTTTGTTAATCTGTGTTTTACAAGATCAACTTAGAATTTCTAATCTAGGACTCTCCTGTAAACTTAGGGAATTTTTGTAAAAAAACGTGAACAAGTCATTTTGACTCGCTTGGTCGTTTTAGTGTTAATCATTTTGTCATATATATATAGCGGCGAGCATAAAAATAGGAAAATCATTTTTTTAAGAAATAGACTGTTGATTTAAATCTACGGTTGGTATTCATGTTATTCTTCATAGAACATCGAACGTACGATTTTTAATACTAAAATGGCATACAAATTTTTAATTCTTGACTTGTTTAACTCTCATTAAAATAATGTGAAACATAAAATGAGAATATTCTCGAGGAGCAACTAAATAGGCAAACGCATTGTTAATTACTAAAACGATTTCATTTACTAATATAGATATCACAACTGTATTTGACGATTAATATTTCGTTGAACCGCCTTTACTTTTTATAATTTCTGAACATCGTCGAGGCATGGACCTAATAAACCGACCACAATCTTCCATTGGAATCTTACTTCAAGAATCTTCTATTAGTGTATATAATTTGTTTAAATTTGATGGATTTTTTGTTTTACTATTTTTTCCCATTTAACATAAAAAATGTTCGATGAATTAAGTCGGATGACTGAGTTGGTCACTCTATAACATTAACGTTATGGTATGGTAAAAACTGTTTCGCTTTGCGAGAAGTATGCTTCGGGCCATTATCTGTCTGAAATATACAATCCTGCGGCAGTTGTTCGTTCGCAAATGGGATTAGAAGATGTTATAAAATATCAACATAAACGTGCTGATCCATTATCCCATTTATGCTACATGTTGGGCCTGAACCATTTATGGTCATGCCAGTCTACACCATCACAGATTCAGATTGGCATTTTCAAAAGATCTCACATCATTTAGTTCCCGTGTGTGATCGTTTGCCGAATCAGAGATTGAAAATGGTGTCATTTACGAATAGCGAATTAGTTGAAATATTCATTTTGTTTTGTGAATGCAACCAAAATGGTACTGAGACTGTAAGGCAGTATCAAGAAACAAATCCCAATCGGCAACAACCCACGCGTTCGTACTTTTACAAACTGGAGTCCAATTTTCGCCAATAGAGCTTCTCCCATAAACCAAAACGAGACGTGCTGAAACCGAGACGAAACAACGTGAATGTTTGGTGCATAATTTTTTAAAAATGGTGAATACAATATATCAGAAAGTTAAAAGTGATACTTCGGTCCTATGCACATAAATGCGCTGCCCTAAGCACAGCACTTATGACCAAAAATTGTCAATAGCTCAGAGAGTTACAGAAATGCAGCTAAAACCGATCGGCTTTTATTCACAAAGCTTTAAACTCAAAAAAAAAAGATTAGCGCCGAACGAAGCCAACCGTATAAACATTTACAAAGGGGAAAGAGAAAAACATGCATAGATCTGATATTGTCATCCATCGCAACTGTAAAATGTTAAATAAAAAATAAACCCGACATATTTAGAAAGATAAACATGTCAGATAGTTACGAGTAGAAAACGTAAAGTAAAGAAAAAAAACTTGAAAAAAAAAACGATTTCGTCTCTATATAAAGTAACTAGATATTTCATGAATTTTCTGACCGAATCAGTTCAAGCATGTAGCTTCAACCAGAAATTTTGGCAATTTTTATAGTAATTTTAGACCTTGCCCTTCAAGAACTGAAACCTCACTCAGAAATAAATACCCACTTGTAACATTTTAGAGTCAGCTGATTAAACATTAATAGTTATTATGTTATATTCTATGGCCTTTTATTACTGTTCAATTGATTTCCCCAAGATATTAAATACAGGGTGGCCAACTGAAAACGAAACAGAGCCATTTTCAGAAACTGCGTCAACATTATAGAAAAACGCTCAGACCCGTCGATTTTTTATTAAAGGGGGACAGTCTTTTCCGGTATTTTTGACTCCGCCACTTTCACCCCCAAGCGAGGGTAAGAATCACCCCAAAATATTTAAATGACATTGGGAATCGAGTAAGACATTTTTAAAAAGTTCTTACAACATTGTTCGCATTAGTCTCAAAATTTTACAATTCTGCCCAATACTTGTTAAGAATTTAGATTTTAAATTTGAAACTTATTTGCAAACAATCACGTATCGGGCGGAATTGTACAATTTAAAGACTATTGTAAAGAGAATTGTAAGAGCTTCTAGAAGAAATCTTACCCAACCCCCGATGCCATTTAAATATATTGGGTTGCTCGCTTGGGGGTGAAAGTAACGGAGTCAAAAATAACGGAGAAGATTGTCCCCCTTTAATAAAAAAACGACGGGTCTGAGCGCTTTTCTAAAATGTTGACGCAGTTCCTGAAAATGGCTCTGTTTCATTTTAAATTGGCCACCCTGTATTTTTCTTAAAGGCTTCAATTATTTATCGTTCGTTAATTTAAAAGAAAAGAAAAATATAGTTAATTATTTTGTACAATAACTAAATAAATTAAAAATAATTCGGTCACACAAATAAATGAATGATACACTGTAACGGTAACATATATTATATATGAATAACACATCTTTATTCAACCAATATCATTAGATGAGAAGAAGCTATAAAGTGGCTTCCGTGTTGAACTTTTTACTTTGTAAGCGATTTTTCACCAAGATGCTTGTTGCCAGTTGTCGTTGCTTATTGAGCGCTGTCTAATTCCAGGACAGTTTAGAAAACAAGCATTACGAAAACACGTATTGTGTCCGACAACTGAAAGACGTGTAGGAAACGATAGAGTCTCCCGATTGCAACCGCCCATTCCTGCCATTTGGATTTTGAAATCCCTAAACCCAGCCACGTAAAATAAACGATAGTGCGGAGTGTTGACTTTAGGAGACTGTGTGTAACGGCGTATAAAACTCTTCTGGATTCACCGGAATGAGAGAACTTTTACTTTTCAGTGTGTGTTATATTTAAACTTCAAACCCCTTCGAATAGCGACACAGATGTTAATGAAATAATCCTTGTGTAAGCAGGGATCCAGGGTTTTTAACACTTTAAGCGCCTCAGCGACAGCGGTCCCGACCGACCGGTCGTTGATTTTTCGTTCGTGTTCATGTTGATCAATGAAAATCAACGAATAGCATTTTACTTAGGCTACTCACAATCAGTCGCGCCTAATCGATCCATAATCATTTATTTTAAGAAAGAAACAGAACAATTTGTCAAAAATTAATGTAGTTTGTTAAAACAAATAGAAAGATACCTTACCTAAAAGAGGGCCTAAAAGTGTAGTTCCGGTCTCTAGAAACGGGCGCTTAACGTGTTAAGGGACTTTAGGAGAAAGAGTGAGAGTGGTAATGATGGTGGTTTGAAGTCGAAGGTCAAAATGGGAAGTGGGATTCCGGATTTGGACTGGTGTTTCGGAATAAGAAATGGCGACTGTCTTAACCCATTAACACTAGATTTACCAGCGTAAAATCTACTATATTTAAATATGTTAAATATGTACCTCAAAGCAAGGAAAATTAAGATGCGGAAGAGATGATTGATTCGGTAATTTATGTTTTATATAGCAGCGGCGGGCGATTATTGCACGCCCGAGCCGTCCTTCGAGAAACACCGCCTCATTTACCCAACATACAGCCGAGATGTCACTGGTTCACAACCACTCTGTAGGCGTCACGCTCGTGCCTATTGGCACTGGCGTGGTGCCGCATTTGGGGCGACATTCGTAGTTAATCGCTAGCGCTGGAAAGACGTACCTCGCGCGTCAGTCGCGGAGATAAGAACGACGTGCGTGGCACGTCGACTCAGAATATTTGTTGAGGAACAGTTTCAGATGGCACTACGTCGCATGTAGGATGAGACAAAAGTATTGTTAGTGAAAAAGTATCCTCAGATATGTTTTAAATCAAATACAATTAATATATTTTAATGTTTTTGAACTTCTGGCGACGGTTTTGCCAAAATCGACCGCTTCATTAAGTCTTACGGCACAAATATAGTATTGCGTTCCAGTACGCACATTTGTAACTTAATTACTAGCGCAAATTGTTAAAAATAACTATATCCGATACTAGAACGCTAGGCTTCCTCGTATTAAAGACTACATTGTTGCCGTCGCGGCCGCTGCGGTCCATGCGACGTAGTGCCATCTGAAACTGTTCCTCAACAAATATTGTGAGTCGACGTGCCACGCACGTCGTTCTGATCTCCGCGACTGACGCGCGAGGCACGTCTTTCCAGCGCGAGCCATTAACTACGAATGTCGCCCCAAATGCGACACTACGGCAGTGCCAATAGGCACGAGCGTGACGCCTACAGAGTGGTTGTGAATCAGTGACATCTCGGCTGTATGTTTGGGCGAATGAGGCGGTGTTTCTCGAAGGACGGCTCGGGCGTGCAATAATCGCCCGCCGCTGTTTTATACGATGGACGAAGAATATTTATTCTACGGCTCTCCCATAAACCCGTAGAATTTTTGGAAAGAATTGTGCACCAGTCATTTTGACTGGTTTGATAAATCTAGTGTTAAGGCCCAAAGTTGCGTTAACGCAACATTTCACTTCTAATTTTTTTCGGGAAATCGGATTAATTTAATTTATATTTTAACCTATGCCATAGCAAAACAACATACCAAGGTTTAATTTATGAACTTTTGTTCTCTAATTGTTCATCACCTTAACTCCTACAATTTCTGAAACTTTGGAGAAAAAATAAAAAACAGGTTATAATATTTATATCTACTTTTATGTAATCTTATAACAAATAAATAGTTGCATTTAAAATATTTCTGTGATTTCAATGCTTGGTCCTTAATGGGTTAAGGTAGTTCCAGCGGGAATCACTTTTTCGACAGATTTTAATCATTTTTTTTTACAGGCTCATAATAATGTTTACTATCAAATCCCGAAATATCAGAATTTTTAGTCGTTTAAAACGCGAGATAATTGATAACAAAGTTTGCAATTTTCAGGATCACTTTTCATTCAAAGCATGTAAAGCTTCCTGGCCGTAAAATTATTTTCTATTATATCAAAAAAGTCTCTCGACAGAATTAAGGTAGTTCCAGTGTGGTATAGTATAATCAGAGCATTTACTATTGTCCAAAATTAAAAGCCTCGGCACACAGATACTCACACATACTATTGAATATTTTTTGTTTTGGTGATCTAGCAACGTTGATCTGAACACATACCTGTATATGATTGCTTATATTAGCTTATTACTGTTGACATCGCGTTCTTTAAAAAAACTATATATATTAAATTTTAAAAATGCCAAAACAATTACGACACAAAGGACAATTTATAAAAGAAAAAAATTTAACTAAAAAATTAAGTTTTGTTTCTGCTATGCAGAAAGCGAAAGAAAAAAATGCTCAATTAGAAGAAGAAGAAAATAAATGTGTTAGCCCGAACCTAGAAGGAAGACGTATTGTGGAGTATTCAGAACTTGGAAAAAATTAAAAATGTTATGAATGTAGACAAGTGTTAAGTTTGGAAAATATACAAAAAGAACAACTCTTGGGTCTCAATTCGAAGTTGTGGGTAAAATGTGAAAATTGTTCTTGTTATTGAATTGATCCTAAAAATTGCAAACTTTGTTATCAATTATCTCGCGTTTTAAACGACTAAAAATTCTGATATTTCGGGATTTGATAGTAAACATTATTATGAGCCTGTAAAAGAAAATGATTAAAATCTGTCGAAAAAGTGATTCCCGCTGGAACTACCTTAAGGAGTTCAAAGGTAAAAATGGAACAGTAAGATTTCTGCACTTGAAGTAATGAATTAGAGATGAGTATGAGATGGCAGATGTTGGTCCAATCATAGTACAAAATATTTGCGTTTACATAATATTTCCTAAACCTAGCTTACATATTAGTTGATCGGAAAGTCGGTATATTACATGTGTTTGGGCATTCCAAAATACGAAATGGTGGGAATAAGCGTTTGAAAATGAGAGGTTCCACAACTCCTTATCTATCTTTTAGTTGTCGGACTGTATCAACTAGGGGTAGTGCAGTCCAGACAAAATATTTATGGAGCGACGGAGAATCGGGGGAAACTTGTATTATCTTTTAGGTATAAGAAGGCAACCCCCGAGTTGGCGGAATAAGTTTTTGCGTGAGTTATCAGTGTGAGTTTCGTCGAGAGAGTTTGCAGTAACAGTATCGAGAGAGTTCTTGCCTGGTGGCGCTGCCCAAATGACGGTGTATTGTTGCATGATTATTATTATTTATTATCTCAATCTTTACTTGTTGTTATTCTTTTATTACAGTCGAAAAGGCTCAAACATTATCTATATATCCTCCTACAACTTTATAAAATAATAAGCTTCATCTAATTCCTTTAAGCTATAGAAGTATGTAATACAGAATTCAGATTCTCATTATTTGATAGCGGTTTAAGAAAAGAATTCTGGTTTAACCTTCCATTGTCCGAATTTAGTTGGTATCATGTTCACGATAACACAATTGAAAAATGGTAAAAATACAATTTTGAATAATAGATTAAACTGGAATTTTAAACCTTGAATTGTAAAGAATTTCACGATTTCATGAGTTAAATTGTAGTAATTGGAAGATTTACAAATTTGATTTTGAAGAATAGATTCTAAGATGTCTCTTGCATTACCTCAAAATCACAGGCACCCATAGAGGGTTGATATTAAATATTTAATATACATTAAATGTGGAAAAAGTCACATAATATAAAAACCAACACCAACTAGCCAATTTGTAATTATGATACACATTTTTGGGTGTAAATAACTCTTACAGTTGTAATTAGAGTGAGCATTATATATAGGTTAATCGATCCAGTTATCCTGGGAATCTGCAACTGAGACAATTTGATACAGGCAGTAATTAGCGACTGGAGAGATCGTGCATCTAGTGAGTTGTCCCTAGCTGCAAGAGATTCAGGTTATTGTCGCAAATTGAGGGTTTCGTTGCTGTCTGTATCTGTTGTTACGTGTCGTGCGCCTCGTCGGAAGCTCGATTGCACGACGTTAATTTCCCTCTGCATATAACAGCTCTTGATTTGCATCATTCGTTACGCATAGCAAATGTCATTTAAAACGATTACCAGGTAATAGTATCCTGTTGAGAATACATACACATCATATGAACAATTCTAAGGATGACTAGGTTCATACCGTTCTTGGTTTATCATTTTTGTAATTACTTTACAGTTCTTCTGCTGTTTCTTAACTCTCTGATAATATTGTTGGATACCCGAGTCGAAATATTCAACCTATTTTCATGGTATTTACTCCTATTTGAACTTAATATGATACTTTGCAATACTAAAACTCCTAATTTAAACCTGTAACTTTCCCAGTCGAAATATTAAACCTCATTTGAACCGTTTACTACCCAACATTTAGGAATTAAAAGTACAAAAATAGGTCTAAATTGGGTAGTAAAAGGTTCAAATGAGGTTCAATATTTCGACTCGGGTACTAAATTATTTTAAATGCACTATCTGTCCCCAAAGTAAGCAGAATAGATTTAAATAAACACAAGTACTTCAGAATAGTTAACGAAAATCATTTTATTTACTCGAAATATTCTCCCCCGGAAGAAATATAACGATTTGCGCGTTCAAAATGTGCATCAAATTTTATTACTTTTTTATGTCGCTGACTCGTATGATGCTGAGGATGTTCGTCGTTGACCGTTGATTGATACATAACGATTTTCTTTCATCGCTAAATGCAGCTTTGGGAACAAAAAACAATCGCAGGTTGCCATATCGGGTGAATGGTGGGGATGTTGAAGCAAAAAAATTTGATTTTTGGTAAAAAAATTACTGACGATTGACGAACGATGAGAAGGCGCATTATTGTGCAACAATCCCCAACTGTCTAGCTCTCGATATTCGAGACCGACACGACTAATACGCCCCAATAAACGTTTCAATACATCGCGATATGCTCGCATTAATTAATTGTATTGACTCGCATTCACTCAGCATTAACTCTTGTACCACGTAGAACGAATTTTTTGTGGTTAATTCCCTTGGAATTGTAAAAAGCAATGAGCATTGTCTTAATTTTTTATTTCTCCAAACGAGGTTTTTTCGGATTTCCTTCATTTGGCCTTCGCCATTCAGCTCTTTGATGCTTGGTTTCCGGATCATATTGGAAATAGCATGTCTCATTTCCAGTTACAATCGTTTTTAAGATGTTATCGAAGACATTCAACAGTAAACGACGAGCAACCACAGCATCATTTCAGTCAGCGACATAACAAAGTCATTTGATGGACTTTTTGAACGCCCAAATCGTTGTACTTCTGCTGGGGGAGAATATTTCGAGTAAATAAAAAGATTTTTGTCAACTATTCTGAAGTACTTATGTTTATTTAAATCCATTCCGGTTACTTTTGGGACAGAGGGTGTATTTCGTAAAAAGCAGTTCAACGTGACTTATTTTTAGATAATGAACACATTATATATACCAAGGAACGTCATAGCAAAAACATCTGCCTTTTGGAATCTTGGTTGCGAGGATCACAGTTATCCAAATCTCCCATGACATTATTTTGGAGCACACTCGTCTCTCAATTTGTGTGAATATCCGTTCTGCGGGAATTGATTTACACGAATAAAAACCACGTAAATTGAGTTTGTCAGCAAAGAAGAAAAAATATTGGAAATAAAAGCTAGTCGAAGTTTTAGAAATACATACACAATGTACACATAAGGTACGGTCGCCAAATATCGCCCCCTTTTTTAAAAAAAATTATAGAAAAAAAATATTAAGAAAAAAATAATAAATGAAACGTCAAAGATTAGGGAGAACACGCCTTTATTATTTAGAATAATCAACAACTCGTTATCTTTGTTACTATTTCTACAAGAATAGATTTTACAATAAAGTTGAAATTCTAGGAATATATTTTTGGGCACCTAATTACGTCCCGGGGACGATATTGAGATCACAATAATCACTTGAACTTAAATTACATTTTTAACAATTTAATAATAATATAACCATTATAATTATGGTATCTAATCAGTCATTAATCATTGGTATAGTTTAAGAAATTTTAATTCTCTCAGAAAATTGCACAAATAACGTCGTCCCCTGGACGATATTAGGCACACATGGGCGGACAATATTAGGAATTTGCTACTTTTATGAATAACATCCATTCAACAAGAAACACATGTCATAACCCAAATGATTTCGTACCGATTTTAATCTATGCAATAACAATTTACTTTGTCCAAAAAATCATTTCAGTAAGTCAAGCCTATCAATAATTAAACCATTGCGACAATATATTAATCAAAAGCTCACCTTGAACAATTTTTTATTTTTTTAAATATCATCTAATAACAATCAGCGTATTGTTTACAATGGCCGACTGAGCTCACTAACTTAAGATTCGGGCTGTGAAAACTACATGGCGCTAGTTAAAAAAGAAGAAACGGACGGGGACGAAATTAGGGGACTGTACCTTATATTTTACATAACTTAACAATAAAATACTTAAGACATTGTAGAAAATAGAAGTTGTAAGTGTTATTCGAGATCACAACCGCTATTATACTTTAAAAGAATACACTGCTATTTAATTGCCAAAATCTTATCACCTTCAACGCTTGAAATATTTGGAAATCCATTTTCATTTTCATTGCGAATATAAATTTCTTCATCAGTTTTTCTTAATATTTTCTATGACTAAGGTTTCATAGGTTTGCTAATATTTGCTGCGATAGTTCATTAATTACTTAACGATTTTAAACCGATCTCAAAATACTGACCGTATAAAATTGTCAATTTTAAAACTTATAGGAAAATATGTGTGTAAATATCTGATCGCAAAATAAGATTGCGTTAATCAAATCCACGTTAAAAATTACTGCGTAAATTGAGGTAAATTTGCTGTGTAAAAGAAGTACTAGCCTAAAAAAACTGGTGAGTAAAATCAGGGACGGTGTTATTAAAAGGATCAACTGACGCTTGAGCTACAACATTTAGTTTGAAATCTTGACGAAGCCATACTGACGGTCTGCGCTTCGTATTTTTGGTTATCCAAAAGTCTAGGGATGTTTTGCTTGTAATAAACTTGTTGGGACCATATTACGGAATACAAAACTATTATTTATACGTAAATACGATTTATGTCACTATTACTATCGTCATATTTAACATAATTTTCATTAACCCTTTGTACTCGGAGCCATCTCTGACGTATTAGCAACTTGACGGCACTTTCCTATTTGCTATCTTGTGCCATTTCAATAGAAAAGTTCAGGTAAGCATACATTTCTTACAATGTTGCGGTGCAATAAGTTCAACTTCTGTAATCACTAATAAGTTCGAAGTTCCCCTTGGAACAAAGGGTTAACATTGTAAATTGTACTGTCATGGATACATCTTGCCAAAATATAGATGGGACTATTAACAAGTTCCCTAAGTTATATCACACACGGTGGTCCTGTAGATAGATGAATAATTACTATTACATTTATATATTATATACTATTACAACAGTATATTACACTGTTAAAGGTTCTGCAAGAGATAGGAATATAACCGCATACAGCTTGTGCGTCAGAGATACAGTTCGACCTCTGAAAGATGGCTAGGAAGTGGCGGAACCTCTCATTTTCAAACGCCTATTCCCGCCATTTCGTTTTTAGACTTCCCAAATTCAGTCTTCTAAAATAAACACTCCGCATATTCGTTTTTTTAAGAGGTTGGGTTTGAGGATTATAAAAATGAGGTGACGTGAATGGGCGATTTAAAGCGAGAAGCTCCGTCGCTCTCTAGCCATCTGTTAACACTAGATTTACGGGTGTTGATACACCTTTTTTTCTGAAGTGAGCCAATTTAACTCATACAAGAAAATTGAAGTCTTTTGTAAAGAAAAAAGTTGCAAATTAATTTAAATGTAACATTTATTATTAAAAATTAACCAATCAATGTATTATACATATAGGAATCAAATTTTGAATGAGCCCAATTGGCTCCGTAAATCTAGTGTTAATTGTTGGACCGTAAATCGAAGGTTCAGATATTTTCAAATCTGTGTAGACATATAAAAAATACGCACCGGCAATTGCATGGTTGGTTGATTACAGCTTTGACCCTAAGTATCACTCTCATGAAGTAGATAAACCGAAACAATTTTGAAATAACCGACTTCAATGATATTTATCCTTTGCTTCTCTGACGATTATAAATCAAAGTCTTATAAAAAAAATACTATTCCATGGACAATGAAGTTTCCCAGAACTTGAACATTGTCGCAATGGTTCTACAAGAATGACAAAGGTTGAGAAACACTGCCTGAAGTTTCCGACTTTATTTGCACAATGTATGCAAAAACGAATATTCTAAATACGTCCGGTTATTTGCTATCCCGAACGGAGTTTCTCGAGAATTAATTCTTGCTCGGTTTGGTGTTCGTTACGAACTGAAGTTTGTTAGCGCGTAAAAAAGTACTATTGTCACGACTTGGTTGAGCCGTTGTTGGTATGATCCAGGAAAACTTCTGATTGTGTTGCTCGTAAGTTGAGAAATTGTCATTTTTCTCATTGGCGAATAAGAAATCTTGTTTTAAATTAAGAATCTCTCTTGATCATTGGCATAGCCGGAAAAGCACTACTCGCGTGAACAAATTACAAAGGCGCAGCTAATATCTTTTTTACAAAACAAATTTTTTTACGAAACAATGTACGCAAGATAAGATGACTCTCACAATCAGGTGAACTAGGAAGGACTTATAATTAGTTAAGGCGCTTCATTATGAGCTAGTTAATGAGCACTGATTAATGAGAGAGCCTTTAGTAATGAACCTTGGTGGAAAGAAACATGGGGTTTTTAAAGGTTTTTGGACGACGCACAGTGGTTCATTTGGCCGAAAACCTGGCCAAAAAGCCAACAATTTTTTTCGCGATTTTCAAAATTTAGCAATTGCGTTTGATTTGTAACATATCAGAGCATCGGTTTCCATCAATAAAAGTTTTTATTTAACAACGCTCTTAGAGATATGCAATGTCAAAGTTGGCACTTGAATAATGTAACGTATTCACGTCGAAATTCAGAATACGTTTTCAATGTGAAATAATAGTACAATCAACTTTGTAAGTATTTGTAGCTATTCGTCATACTTTTAAATTATAAGTACCTTGGTTTAATTTTTTTATTTAATATTTTACAACTGCGATGGCACAGATTGCAAAACCCATACATTTTTTCCTTTTGCAGATGAAATAGTTGTGAAGTACGCAAAAGTACAACGCGACATTTTTTTTTAAATTAAACTTTGAAGCTTCCCGAAGAAGTCCCCGTTGTAAAATTTTGCGACTTTTTGCAATTGTACGCGATATTCTTATTCGTTTGTCGCACGCGCCATGCTCGGGGAAGTTCATTTATGACATAGAGCCGGGCTATCGTGCTTTACCTAATGAATACTGCTAACCCTTCTCTAAGATCAACCTGGCAATTAACGAAATAATATGTTTATTTTATGGGGTTAAAAATCGGAATGAGTTTAAACAAGCTGGTGGCCTATTGTTTCGAGGCAACTAAAGGAACCCGCGTGCTCGGGCCGGCCGCGGCTGTAGATTGGGCCCATCCGCGCCCAAAGGTTGGAGGTCACCGGCTGGTCTCGGTGATGATGCTGCGGCCGGTCCTGCGGGTGTCCTTCTGTTCCTAGGAAAGGGTAAAGGTGTTGGTTAGCGCGCTGCGTTTCGTCCTGGGCCTGCTCGTGGACTCGTCAGTAGGGCTGACCGAACAGGCCCTGCCCTAGACGCTGTGCCCCGGATGGGACGATGGTATCTGCCGGTTGATCGTATATATAGATACCGATCGTCGTTGGAGAACTCGCGAGAGCGATCCTTCGGTGGACACGATGTCTAGCGGACGATCCTTGAACTAGGGGTGGCGTAGGCGTAATGGCGGTCGTAGATCGGTGGTGGCACTCGATCGTGCTGCCGCCACAGTACCCCCTTGCCAGTGATAACGCTAGAAGATTTACAACTATGTACATAGTTCGTTGGATGGAGACGAGATGTTCGGATCCTGGTGACTTCTGCTGGTGGATGATCTCTTATAGCTGTATTAACTCTGCGCATAGGTCGTCGAGCATTTGCGATCGGCTGCGAGCGCTGCGATATCCGAGGATTGTGTACCGTCGAGGATAGAGCGAGTCGGCTGCGATCGAAGTTGCTGTAGAACGCTAAGTACGGAGCGCGAGCGAGAGTGAGAAGTCTTCAGATGTTGTCCAGGATTGTCGTCTGTCGCTGCTGCTGCTACCGCTTTCCTAGGAACTACTTAATACTAAACTACAGTATTCCCTGGTTATATGCACAAGGAGGGGCCCTCGATAACTGCATCGCGAGCATCCCCACCACATAGGGGGATCCCCCTCGGCGAGCCGCCACATTCAGCGACGGGGAAGTGTAACATGATACTTTCGGATCGTGTCCATGAGCCAATACTAATCGAACGACTGAACTTTTCCGTTTTTGATTATTTTTCGTTAAAAACTTCGCTATCGTGTTTGTGACAATTTTGTGATTAAAATGATACCAAACACGACATAATTTGAGCAACATTTACTTAATATTTAAATCGCTTATTTGCTATATAGATAATTCAAACATGTCGTGTTTGGTATCATTTTAATCAGAAAAAACTCACAAATACGTTAACGAAGTTTCCAAAACAAAAAATTTGAAAATGGAAAAGTTCAATCCTCCAATTAGTATTAACTCAGCGATAGGTCGGGCCGGTCCCCCTGTACGTTGGGCCTCTCTGTCTCTTCTACTATCTGTCTTTTTCTAAGCTCGGCACTCGGCTCGAGCCGTGAGATAAACACAGTGTTGACATTCAGCTACGACCAGTGCATATAAGTTTTGCACAGGGACTCTATAGCAGTGCATATATAGAGTTTGGTAACTATTCAATGTTTACGAATTTAGAAAGGGGTAAGCAATGGGACAATGTCCCCCCCCCCCCCCCCTCTAGAAGATGAAGGGGTTGATGGAACCGAGACTCGTCTTCGATGCACACGCGATTGACGGCGATGAGTCCGTTTCTACGAACGTTTTAAGGAGCATTCTTTGCTCCATGCACGAGCTGATGAAACAAATTTTTACGATGCCTAAAGTTTGTTAAATGCCTGTGCTATGGAGAGACACGTTCCTCAAAACGTTTGTACATACATACGAACAGAGTCATCGCTGTCACAGTTTTTATCCTTTATCCTTTGCATCTTCGACGGGGTGGTTTTTCACTGTTTTCCGCTTTTTAAATTCGCGGTCAACTTGAGCTGTATGAAAATACCGACTTGTTATTCACGTCAATAAAAGCACAGCAGTGTCGACAGGTGTGCAATGTTTAAATGCACTGCGCTGTGTTTACGTCGCTGCTCCAATTGAGCGCCGAACTTAGAAAAGACAGTAAGTATAATTCAAAGCATATCGTATTGGGTATCATCTTAATCAGAAAAATTTCACAAATACGTTATCGAAATTTGCGAAAAAATGGAATATCAAAAATGGAAAAGTTTTATCCTCCGGTTTGTGAAATTTTTCTGATTAAGATGATACCCAACACGATATGGTTTGAATTATACTTACTGTCTTTTCTAAGTTCGGCGCTCAATTGGAGCAGCGACGTAAACACAGCACAGTGCATTTAAACATTGCACACCTGTCGATACTGCTGTGCTTTTATTGACGTGAATAACAATTCGGTATTTTCATACAGCTCAAGTTGACCGCGAATTTAAAAAGCGGAAAACAGTGAAAAACCACCCCGTCGAAGATGCAAAGGATAAAGGATAAAAACTGTGACAGCGATGACTCTGTTCGTATGTATGTATAAACGTTTTGAGGAATGTGTCTCTCCATAGCACAGGCATTTAACAAACTTTAGGCATCGTAAAAATTTGTTTCATCAGCTCGTGCATGGAGCAAAGAATGCTCCTTAAAACGTTCGTAGAAACGGACTCATCGCCGTCAATCGCGTGTGCATCGAAGACGAGTCTCGGCTCCATCAACCCCTTCATCTTCTAGAGGGGGGGGGGGGGGGGGGGGGACATTGTCCCATTGCTTACCCCTTTCTAAATTCGTAAACATTGAATAGTTACCAAACTCTATATATGCACTGCTATAGAGTCCCTGTGCAAAACTTATATGCACTGGTCGTAGCTGACAAGGAGACATTACGACCGTGGACATGGGGATTTTAATGAGCTTCATATTAGGTGAAAGTACATCGAAAAATATTTGTGTCATGTCCGGGCGTTTTTGTGAATGGGCCCTCAATTTTGAGAAATCGCATTTTGAAAAACGCAATTTTTCTGTAATAAGTGATATACTCTTAAAGAGAACGGGTCTATCGAATAAGTGCGATGGCTCGGTGGATGCGTGCTTGGCTTATGCTTTTACACTCCGCTGCGCTTCAGGTTCGAATCCTGCCTGATGAATAATTTTTTTTTTTTCTTTTCTGTAATATTTCAATCCTCCTAAATATCATTTAATTGAAAATTTGTATATCGATAATATATTATAACTTTTAAAAAATGTTTACTACAAAATTACATTTCTTGGAGGCAAGCAAATAAAAGGGCAACTGTTTTATTACCTGGTTCGCTATTCGTCACAACGAATATATTTACCGTTACGGTACTTGTGTTTTATTACTTTACCGTAAACTTTTTGTAACTTTTCAAGTGTTCGGTAAATATTTCAAAAGCATTCTTTCACAATTTTAACGTGATCATTAGTTTCCTTGCAACTACCGAAGTGAAAGGAAGCGTTATCCAGTCAAAGAATTTCTTTTGACTATCATAGTGTTATTTACATTGAACATTATTTAATCTTTCTGTAAAAATGCATTGGCACATAATCAATTATGTGCACCTGTTTTTGAAGACATGTTGAAATATGCTTGGTTTGCTTCAAAATTACTTTCAACTAGAAAAGTTTTTATGAACGTAAACCAAGCATGTTTTCCGTCTGAAATTTCTAGATCCAAATGTTCTTGTTCGAAAGCAGCGTTTATAAAATGTTCGTGGTGCCGGAAATTTATATGTTTTGTGTGTTTTTATGAATCATTTCACCCTAACACTTGGGAAATCAGTAATTTAAATAGATAGATAAATATATTAGTTTTAATCTTTCCTGAAATCAGTTTTTTAAAGCGTTACCTACTTACAAAAAAAAAAAAAAAAAAATTACTCATCAGACAGGATTCGAACCTGAAGCGCGGCGGAGTGCAAAAGTATGAGCCAAGCACGCATCCGCCGAGCCATCGCACTTATTCGATAGTCCCGTTCTCTTTAAGAGTATATCACGTACTACAGAAAAATTGCGTTTTTCAAAATGCGATTTCTCAAAATTGAGGGCCCATTCACAAAAACGCCCGGACATGACACAAATATTTTTCGATGTACTTTCACCTAATATGAAGCTCATTAAAATCCCCATGTCCACGGTCGTAATGTCTCCTTGTGAATGTCAACACTGTGTTTATCTCACGGCTCGAGCCGAGTGCCGAGCTTAGAAAAAGACAGATAGTAGAATAGAGAGAGAGAGGCCCAACGTACAGGGGGACCGGCCCGACCTATCGCTGAGTTAATACTAATTGGAGGATTGAACTTTTCCATTTTCAAATTTTTTGTTTTGGAAACTTCGTTAACGTATTTGTGAGTTTTTTCTGATTAAAATGATACCAAACACGACATGTTTGAATTATCTATATAGCAAATAAGCGATTTAAATATTAAGTAAATGTTGCTCAAATTATGTCGTGTTTGGTATCATTTTAATCACAAAATTGTCACAAACACGATAGCGAAGTTTTTAACGAAAAATAATCAAAAACGGAAAAGTTCAGTCCTTCGATTAGTATTGGCTCATGGACACGATCGGGCCGGTCCCCCTATAGCTTAGATCTCTCTGTCTCTTCTACTGTCTGTTCTTTTCTAAGTTCACGCTCGGCTGGAGCCAGAACGTAAACACAAAATAGAAACCACCACTTCGTAACTCCACAGTTTCGGTCCCGAATTCTGTGCATATATCCAGGGTTTACTGTATATACACGTTCGGGGTCACCACTAAAGGAACCCGCGTGCTCGGGCCGGCCGCGGCTGTAGATTGGGCCCATCCGCGCCCAAAGGTTGGAGGTCACCGGCTGGTCTCGGTGATGATGCTGCGGCCGGTCCTGCGGGTGTCCTTCTGTTCCTAGGAAAGGGTAAAGGTGTTGGTTAGCGCGCTGCGTTTCGTCCTGGGCCTGCTCGTGGACTCGTCAGTAGGGCTGACCGAACAGGCCCTGCCCTAGACGCTGTGCCCCGGATGGGACGATGGTATCTGCCGGTTGATCGTACATATAGATACCGATCGTCGTTGGAGAACTCCCGAGAGCGATCCTTCGGTGGACACGATGTCTAGCGGACGATCCTTGAACTAGGGGTGGCGTAGGCGTAATGGCGGTCGTAGATCGGTGGTGGCACTCGATCGTGCTGCCGCCACACAACTATACATAGCCGCGGCTACCTCGACCGCTTACCGTCATAAATCGAAAGATCTTTGACGATTCTAATGAAAATCTGGCTAGGGAAATATTTGTTCCTTACAATGTTTCATCTGTCTCCTTCGACCGAAAATTTTATTAAACAAAGGGAAATTCAGAGATGGAACAGCAATGATATACTTGTATTAAGATACAGCGGCTGCTGCAGTAAATATCATTAAAACTGCAGAAGTCCGTGGAATAACATAATATATTTGTTTTTAAATTAAACTTTGAAGCTTCCCGAAGAAGACCTCGTTGAGTTTTCTTGCGACTTTTTGCGATTTTTCGA
Source organism: Cerceris rybyensis (assembly GCA_910591515.1). Lineage (NCBI taxonomy): Eukaryota > Metazoa > Arthropoda > Insecta > Hymenoptera > Crabronidae > Cerceris > Cerceris rybyensis. The sequence continues at coordinate 16,947,270 of OU342795.1, forward strand.
GTTATTGTTATTTGTTTGTTGCGCGCGCCATGCTTAGGGAAGTGCATTTATGACATAGGGCCGGGCTATTATAAGACTACTGATTTTCGTGCTGATTCGACAATTTTTCGAAACTCGCATCCGCCATATTGAAGCCGCCATTTGGTTTTTGGAAATTTTGAGTTCAGATTCTTCATCAGCGACCCAAATAATACTAATACGCCAATTTTCAGCTAAATTGAAAAACTCCTTGGGGTTTTGGCCAGGTTTTCGGCCAAATGAACCACTGTGCGACGTGTATGTATGTGCAAATAGGGCGATCCGCGCTTCAGAATCCGCCAAGCAAGAGAACAATTACTTTCGATAGTTTTATATTAAATTGGCTCATTCCAACAGCGATTTGATAAGATTTACGAATGATTTGAATCTGATGAGGGCCTGTGAAAGTTTAGAATTAGAATTTGAATTAGAATTAGAATTCGATATAGAATTAGAACTCGAAGATAACTCTCACAATTAGTTGAAATAGAAAGGACTTATAATCGATTAGTTATAGAACTTGATTATGAACTGAGTTGGCGGAAAAAGAGTCAGATTTTCGGAACAAAAGTGGGGGTAGCATGATGGTGTTAAAGAGTTGAAAGGTGAAGATAAGAAATTAAGGATTTTTGAATCTGGAACGATGATTCGGGTATGAGTAAGGATGGTGCTGAGTGATGATGTCGCTTCGGTACATAATATTTGTCTTTACAAAATATTCGCTAAAGTTATTTTATGTACTAACGATAGATGGGAGGTCTTTCGACCACCGGGAATTTTTGAAACACTGAATCACCCGAATTCGAAGACCGAACGATTATTTTCCGGTGGATTAGCTCAGTAGGAAAATTTTGTGAGGAGTTTGTAATTTTGTTTTTTATTAAACTGACGTGTTACTTATTAAAAATATACGATATGTAAATACAAGATGCTGCGGTTCTATTACAAAATACTTCGCGTAGTTAAATGACTTGTCGATTGTGTTACGATAATCGGGTAAGTTTCTCTTGGGTAATTTTGTTTTTCTTTCTGGTGTTTCTCGTGGAAACCTGCTTTCTTAAAGCTTCGGCTTTCCCTTCCCAAGCATCCTTGGAGGTGCCTTCGTTAGAGAAGGGTTTTTGACCTAACCACTCATAGGTATGTGTGGAATTTTGACTTCGTGACACTCCACCCGTCTATCGGTGTCTAATTCAAAGGTTAGTGGGGTGGAAGTTGAATGCTCTATGAGTGATTAGGCCGGGTAATAAAGCTGAACGCTGGTTCTTGGAATTCTTATGGTTACGATACGTCTAAAGCTGTTGGGGATACGGAAGGTAAGAAATTGCAAGGCCCAGCTGCTTTACACTCACACTAGAGTACCACGTTAAGCACGCGGACCCTTTTCTTGTCCTTCCGGAAAAATGATGAAGCGAATACAATTAACAGAAGTTCTGAAAATAGTAAATACTTAAAAACAGCTCTGCATCGTAAACTTACCAGTTCTACCTTAATCCTAAAGACTCTTGCTTTACGACGGAACAGGAGGGTCTCCTTATAGAGGAGTGGGAGAAGAGATAGCAGTGGATGCAAGCCGAAGGTCAAAAATGAGAAGTGAGGTTTTGGACTTGGAATAGTGATTTCGGAGATGATTAAGGTCGAGATGGAAAAGTAGGATGTTTGGACTTGGGGCAGTGAATCAGTGATGATGATGGAACAACGGATGTTGGGCGAGCCGTATTACAAAATATTTGTGCTTATAAAATATTCGTCAAAATTATGGTATGTACTAATTGATTGGAGGGTCGGTACATCACATACCGTCCGCCTTGAACTATGTTCAAAATGTCCACTATTCCATAACTGCAGTTTTTTAACGGTTCTCTAAACGCAACGAATACAATAGTTAATGAGAATACAATAGGTTAATGATAAATTACGCCATTGTGCTAAGAAATCTACGATACAAAGTATTAATCTTAGCTTATACATAATGCGTTTGATTCAAATGTAACAATAAGACTGTTGTGACTATTTGATTGTTTCTACCACTAAGATACACAATTCCTTTGATTAGATGCAATGTCGTTGCTAGTGTTAACGGTAATATGGATGTATTGATATTCTCTACATTGTAGGCGATTTTTTACCAAGACTGATATCGAGCGATACCTGCTTCACACATACTTTTAAAATGTATTTTTTTAACCTTTTAGGTACGACACGCCACTATAGTGGCTTTCGTGTATGTCGTCTCTCTGAACGACGCGCCACTATAGTGGCTCACTCGCCCACCATTTGAATTGAATAACTGTCTTCATATGTATTGTTTAACTTTAACAATCATCAAATTAATCATCAAATACTTTATTTGAATGTACTCGTGCACAGAACGGCATTGCCCGTCACACTTTGCAGTGTTGTATCGTTTATACATCGTTCACGACAGACTCTGCCGTTCAGGGAAATAGCCACACGCAGAATTCAGCCGTACCTAAAAGGTTAAAAGCGATAGAAAAACATATATACTAACAATAAGAGTACCATAGCTTAAGCAGAAGAATGTTTGGAGTCCTGGAGATGTGGGGGTAACTTGTATTGTGTTTTAAGTATAAGAAGACAACCCCCGAGCCGGCGAACGTGAGTTTACGAAGTTAGTTTTTCGAGGTAGTTCACGGAGAACGTTTTAGCGAGAATATTGAGAAAGTCTTTGCTTAATTATGCTGCACAAGTCGCATGATATTGTATTGTTATGCGATAATTGTTATTTGTTAATACTGGAACTATTAGTATTAAATCTATTATATTTAAGTATGTTAAATAAGTACTTCGGAAAGAGAGGAATTAAAAGGTGGAAAAGATGATTGATTCGGTGATGTGTGTTTTATAAGATCAATGTAAAACATCTGCTTTATAGCTCTCTCATAACCATGCAGAATTTTTGGAAAAAGTAGGGAACCAGTTATTTTGACTGGTTTGGTAGTTCTACTGTTTGTTCAATTTGTATTTGTTATTGATAAAAAGTCTTTAACGTTATAAGTCATTAAAAAGCCCCAAGTTCGGTTCATCCATTCACCTACCTTCTTCATCAATTTTGATTCGATTCGCGTTCCATTTGTCTTCTTTCGTGTCTTTTCAGTACCTGTTAGTAAAATGTCATTTTCAAGTACTTTACTTCAATAAGCTCTTTTAACGTATAACAAAAGATTTTGTGTTATGTTTCTCGCATGGTTTCAATCCCATAAAATAGAAAATCTTTTGAACTTTGTATTTGTACCGTTTAGTAAAGCCGATACCTATAATAACTGTAAGATCTTTAACAGCTGATAGTGCTATCGGTCCGATGCTAGCGCTACATTAGAAGAAGAACCACAGTTTTTATGTTAAATAAAAGAGAGAATAATCTGTGTAATAGGGTAGGTCCAAGTCAATCAAGATAAAAATTGTGGCAAAGTCCACAACAAGTAATTCAAAGGACGTAGTCATTCTATCGAGCTCCCCGCCCCTTTTTTCATCAATGTTACATATTACGACATAAAAAAATATATGAATATATTATGCTTAAATAAATCTTCGGCAATGAAAAATTTAACCTTAAAAAAAATTAAATTGTATTTAGCCAGTTAACTGCGGAATTTAATTTTAAGAATCTCACACAGGATACGGAATTAATGTCGAGCAATGCCATGTATATGTTACGGGAAATGTTAATCAGGTGATTAAGCATAATCACCGCTAAATTTGGAAAATGTGATGAGGTTTTGAATATTTATCAAGTTAACCAGCGAGTCTGGGTTAGATCTGCTTGTTCTCTTCATGGAACATCCCAGGACGGTGGCCAAGTACGACCTTGGCGAACTCGGGGTTACCTGAGCGAAGGGACGTCGAATCCATGGTGGTTCCGCAGAAAAGTAGTTATTACTAGAATGAAGTCACTTGATAAGTGGTTTGCTCTTTTTCGCCCGACGAATAGAGGAATCCGTCGTTCTGATGTCATTTTCGAATCTAATGCGTGACTGGTCGAAAAAGCGCTTAACACGTTGAACACCGCCGATATTTTGCTTGCTTCGTCATTTCTACCGAAGTGAAACTTTTTCTATTAGAATCATATATTTATGAAGAAGAAACTTTCAAGACACTGATAGATCGATATTCAGCAGATCTTGATCTTCTTAACGCCAATATTTAAATATTCAATGTCTTACAAAATTCATAAATGTTGCAATTTAAACACAACATGAAACTTCATTGAATTTAATAGCGCCAGTCACCGGTGACCCCCATGGCAATCAACGTGTTAACAGCAAAATAAGTGTTTATTTTGTCGATTATTCCTGATCGAGCTCAGATTTCAAGGGCCGATTCAAGGGCAATAGGCGGTACGAGAATAGTCTTCCCTTATCCCGTACCTTGAGTCAAGTGACTTCATAAGGTTGGGGAATTAAATATATACCTCAGGGACCTGTCCAGCTCGCTGGTTAGGTACGGGTTTGGCGAACCCGGGGTTACCCGAGCCACATGGATGGAAAGAAGAAAGCAAAACGTGGAATAATTACATTTTCAGTCGATATGGTATTAATAACTTACAATTAGTATTACAAATGCTACCGCTATAGAACTTTGGATTGCCGTGTATACATGTCAAATGAAGTTCGATACTACAGTTAACAGTAGTTAACCCATTAAGGCCCAAAGTTGCGTTAAGGCAACATTTAACTTCTAATTTTTTTCGGGAAATCGGATTAATTTAATTTATATTTTAACCTACATCATAGTAAAAGAACATTCCAAAGGCTTCATTTATGCACTTTTGTTCTCTAATTGTTCATCACCTTAAGTCCTATTTTTATGTAATCTTATAACAAATAAATAGTCGCATTTAAAAAAGTTCTGTTATTTCAATGCTTGGTCCTTAATGGGTTAAATACTACATTTTTGCACACTTTTAATTTGTTATGTTTCACAGATGTTAAGGTATCACATATTATTAAGTGTGCAAATAAGTTCTTCCCCTTTTTTTTCGAAATTCAAGATTTTATTATATAAATTCGGTGCAAGAGTACGTCTCAAAGTATTCACCCTCATTTTCTATAATCTTTTCCCATCTAGTGGGTAAATTATAAATCCCATCTCTGAAGAATGAGGGCTGCTGTCTGGGCGGAATTTTCGTTGAGCAAGTGTTCTATCTCACCGTCATCGAACTTCTTCGGCGCACCTGAACGAATGTTGTCTTCCAAATTAAAATTTTTGGCTTTAAATCTCTGGTATCATTCGACAACCTCAAGAAGTCTCCTGAGCGGCGGAGCTTCTCGCTAAATACCGCCTATTCGCACCGTTTTTTTTATTTAATCCACCCTGCTCAGCCTCCTGAAGGAGGCACTTGACAAAGTCGTAAGATTGAAATATCTTTATAACGCCTGGTGAATCAGATCCTGCCGAAACAGGCCTACCTCCGAGGAGACTTCTTGAGGTTGTCGCGTTATACCACTTTTTACATGTTCTGCAAGAAACAGCGTTCTCTCCCAGTGCCGCACGAACCATTTCAGTAGCTTCTACAGCTTATTTCTTAACACTTTGCCGACCGGTACTTTTTAATCCTACCCACTTCTGTTCAGTCACTTGCACGCAAATATTTCCCTGATACTGATATCTCTTCGAAAATTACAAAGTTTCTTCACTGAGTCCTTGGCACAGTTAACCGCAATGAAAAATAACAATTTATTAATTTCCGTAGCGACCAATTAATAAGTTAAAAGCCCAAAAGTGTTGGGCCCGAAAAGTCGATTAATCGAGTACCGGTCGGTAAAGTGTTAAGCTGGAATGCAAAGACTAAGCAGTGACGCAAATGATGCTTCTAACACGCCATATTGTTTGAAATTGTTGCTTAGAACTCGGAACTCTTAGAGCGGTCGTTATGACTCTTCTTAAAAACAAAAGAATGCTCTTTCATATGGCACCACAATCAATTAATTCGAGTAATACAGTCAATAGTTGTGATCGTAGAGAAAAAAAGGGGAGGAACTTATTTGCACTCCCAATATAATCTTCATTCGTTCTATATACCTAACTATTTTTCGAACTTTTAGAGGTTGTATAGTATTACATGATTAAACGACGCAATATTTCACACGTTACTATCATTGCTTCAAGTATTTAATAAGATAACAATAAATATATGCAAAATGTCTCACATTGAAAGACATTGTATAATGAATTTGTAAAAGTACGTCATTGCAGTATGTCGGATACATTCTAACAACGTTATGACATGTTCCTTCAGAGCACTGTTTTGCATTTCAGTTGAAAAAATGCACATCATATTTTACGTAATTTAAAGAAATGTTTTCAGAGAGAAAATGAGAAAATACAGGTACAACAATAGTAAACGATCCATTTAGCTCATTTTACAGAGAAATATCACACGTTACAGGGAACGTGTATATTAACGCATGAAAAATGTAGTTGTTTCAAAATGCAAAAGTATTTACGATCTTGAATCTGTTGTTACTGATATGTGCTTTTTTATACGCGTAGTACTATCTTGTACGAAAACCTTAATGATACATAATCACAGCGATTAATCACAGTGAAGTACTGTTAAATATAAGATACCTATAACTATCTGCTAGAAGTAGGTCACTGAAACTCATATTCGAGTAAATAACGCGAAATTTGAATTTTAAACTGTAGCGTGAATTCATAATATAAAACAGTGTTTCCCAAACTTTTCTCATTGCGAAACATTTTTTAAATTCTACAATTTTTAAGTAATGATAGAAGATATTTAAACTCTCTCTCTCTTATGCCTTTTTAGCGGTTTTAACCCATTTGCATCACAAACGCATATGTGCGCGCACTTTTTCTGATCACTATCATCGAAACGCATTTATTTATTTATTTATCTAACATTCGCCGATTAAAGTACAATATCACTTTTTGAAATACTGTTAAGAACTTAAGTAGTCTTAATATAAAGAAATCTGATAAAGATATATTTTTGAATTTGTCAATTGATGCAAATGGGTTACATTGTGTTAAACATATACAAGCAGACAATGTCTCGTTTGCTAATTTGAGTATCATTATTTTTCATGGAATACTTAATAATTGTTTCTGGAATACCAGTGATTTATGAAACACAGTTTGGGAAACGCTGATATGAAGTCAGGACAATTCAGGCCTATTGCTCGTCTGCCCTTCACTGTTCGGTATATTGGATCAATAGGTCATGTGCTTTTTGCTGGCTTATCATCATATCGATGCGAAAACGAAGCCGCACGGATGTTTTTGATAGCCGCTGCAGACCGCTGGGACATCAGATTAGCTTCATCTTTATACATTACATTTCGATCGTACTAGTAACAGTTTTGTGACTCATGCACGTACAATTCAACATTTGTTCATTACTTTAAGAATTAGATTATGAACATTTTTTTTTACATACGCTTTTTATGTGTAAGAAAATTATCCGTTTCAAATAATGATGGTTATGATTATAATGTATAATGTTATGAAAGCAATACATTTTCTATGTATATTATGTTTTTTCATATTTCTTAGTTCGAATATAAATGTAAAACGTATACAAAATCGTAAATTGTTTAAATGTTCTGAGAGGCGAATAAAGTATACGATTGTTCTTAGATTGACAAATATAGTGGGCATAAAAGTATTAAAACACCCAGTTTTCCTAAAGTATTGTTACGCCAACTTCATATTGGCGTATAGAACGAAGCTGTTCCCTCGAACCCGCTGGATTCGAGTATCGAATCGAAGTCGATGGATCGATCGGCCGGTCGTTGCCTGACGACCGGAAACGTTTATACAAAAAGTCGCTACCGAGCTTTCGTAGAGAACAGACGTTCTATTTCATACTGTATTTGTAATTGTGAAATAAAGAAATGCCCAAACGCGGAAGACCCTCCGCCAGGTGTAACATTGGTGTCAGAAGTGGGATTCGAACCCACGCCCGGAAGAAGACTGAGGGAAACCACACAGAGCCGGCGTAGAACGGGGACCACCGACTCGAAGTCTTCCAATCCCCGTCGTAGTTGGGAGGTGTTCCACTAAGGAAACTACATCCGTCGTGGGACGCCTGGAAGAAGAGGAGTGTCAGATAGTCCTGGACACGGGCTCACGGGTGAATCTCTTGAATGCAGATAGATTCGCCCGTGCGAAGAATTCCAGCACAACGGAGAAAGAAAAAAAGTCTCGGATCACATCCTTAGGACTATCTGCGAAATAACGGATAGAACAGATTGGAAGAAAGCGCAGGAAGAGGACGAAGAAATTGGCTTCCTCTTACATAAAAAGATCGGAAGAATAAAGCCTACTTGGGAAGAGATCTCCGTGTATCCACCTGTAACAAAGTACTTGTGGAAGGTATGGGATTCGCTGGATGTGAAGGACGGAATGCTTTTCCGAAGATGGGAATCCGCGAGCGGAGAAGATGCATCGCACCTCCTACTGGTCCCAAAAAGCAAGGTCGAAGAAGTGCTGCGCGGATGTCACGAGGCTCCTACAGGAGGACATTTCGGCGTACGCAAGACTCTTGCGAAAGTGCGACAGAGGTTCTTTTGGCCCGAACACCGAATGGATGTCGAAGAGTGGTGTCGCCGCTGTCACGCTTGCACGGCGAGGAAGGGTCCGAAGGAGAAGGGTAGAGGACCCCTCAGGATTTATAATGTCGGGGCACCTTTTGAGAGGGTGGCGCTCGACATTGTTGGACCCTTGCCGAAATCATCAAGCGGTAATAAATACGCGCTGGTAGTGGTGGATTATTTTTCCAAGTGGCCGGAGGTGATTCCGTTGCCAGATCAGCGCGCGGCGACAATTGCTAAAGCTCTCCTGAGAGAGGTGGTGAGTCGACATGGTGTTCCTCTAGAGCTCCATTCTGATCAGGGTCGAAGTTTCGAGTCGGCAGTCTTCAAGAAACTAATGCAGTTGCTCGGAATCAAGAAGACGAGGACGACGCCACTCCACCCTCAGTCGGACGGACTCGTAGAGAGGATGAATAGAACTCTGCTGCAGTATTTGTCGTTCTATATCGCAGACAATCAAAAGGACTGGGACCAATGGATTCCGCTATTCCTCCTGGCATACCGATCTTCTCGGCACGAAACGACGCAATACACACCGGCTACGTTACTTATGGGTCACGATCTACGTCTTCCTCTTGACCTTTTGAGAGGGCCAACCCCCGTGACTATAGAAGATAACACCTTCGTCGGGGAGACAAAAAGAAGACTTCAAGAAATTCATAAGTACGTGCGCCAACGGATGCGTCTTTGCAGCGAGAAGATGAAGACCTGGTACGATTCACATTCCCAGCCAATTTCCTTCGTGCCCGGAGAACAAGTTTGGTTGTACTATCCAAAACGCACGAAGGGAAAATGCCCAAAATTACAAGCCAATTGGGAAGGCCCATACGTAGTACAGGCACGTTTGAACGAACTAATCTACAGGATTGTTCGTTCTCCAAAAGCGAAGCCGAAGGTGGTGCACGTGAATCGACTTGCCCGTTTCGAAGATACCCGCACACCTTCGAAGGAATTAAGAACGCAAGATGGATTTGAAGTATAGATGGGACAAGATTCCGCAAGAAAATGAAACGGAAAAGGATTCTGGAAAGAAAAGAACTTGATTACCGAATCGATGAAATGCCACCGTCTCACTCAAGGTTTTTGGGTGGTTTTCCCTTGGGTCGGAGGACAAATGTCGAGGCGTTAGTTTGATCGGAGCCACACCAGTAGACCAGTTATCTTTGGAGTTGTCTACTTCCTCTTCAAACTAAGGCATCGGGTTCCCAAGCAGTTTTACAAAGGTTATGGATTCAAGAAATAACCTGAAAACTGGGCTCTCCAATTTGAAGTCACCGCGGTCGAGACGACCGCTTTTCGAGAGGAGGGGGCAGTGTTACGCCAACTTCATATTGGCGTATAGAACGAAGCTGTTCCCTCGAACCCGCTGGATTCGAGTATCGAATCGAAGTCGATGGATCGATCGGCCGGTCGTTGCCTGACGACCGGAAACGTTTATACAAAAAGTCGCTACCGAGCTTTCGTAGAGAACAGACGTTCTATTTCATACTGTATTTGTAATTGTGAAATAAAGAAATGCCCAAACGCGGAAGACCCTCCGCCAGGTGTAACAGTATTTTTGGCGCTACATCTATTAACAATTAATTGAATATATTTAAAATTGACAAACAAATTTGTCCGAATCAAGTAAATGGAGACAGCAGAAAAATTGATTCATTTAATTGTTTACAGTGTTAAAAATAGATAGAGAATATTGGAAAAGAAACAGCATTAGAAATTTCAGAAACGTTTTCAAAAAAGTGAGGACATCTCATTTTGACCGCCGTGGTAGAAGCAGTGTTAAACTGTACTGATAGGTATTAATATTAACGATACTTAATAGTGACTTTTAACAAACGCAAATAGTATATTTACTATAGTAATATAGTAAATGTTACCATTTCTGAAGTTACTATAATAGTACAGTATATTGACTATAATTCTTCTCATTAATGAATACCTTTTTTATCACTGCTCTACCATGAATTTCTATTGAATGTAAAACATTTCCGGTTCTTTGGAAATTCACTTCTTTTGCTGAATATTTATGTTGCAATGTCAGCAGCTAAACTTTTGGCACATTCGAAAGGATTTCTTCCTGCTTCTTTGACGATGTCTCTTTGTTCTCTAGTTGTACTTGCGGACGACCTCATCGTTATTTGTTCTCGACGCTATCCGTTTCCGGATACTGTTTTTACTACATTTATCACTGTCGAGAAACATAAAAACGAATTACCGATTGTTCGATAGCTTTCACCACTTTTACACGATAAACTAACTTTGTTTTCACAGACAATGATGCTTGCCCTTTTTCGTAACCACGATTCCTATCCAAAGTATAAATGCAAACTGATTTTGTTAGTTGATAGAACCTATTAGTTTGCTGAAACTTTTTTCATTACATTGCTCACTATCGAAAAACTTAGATTTAACGAATTACCGATTGTTCGATAGCTTTCACCACTTTTATATAGTTAAAGAATTTCATTTCGCTCAAACAATGATACATGCCCTTTTTCGTGACAACGATTCCTATCCAAAGTAGGAATGCAAACTGATTGTGTGAATTGATAGAAGCTATTAGTTTCCTGAAACTTTTTTTACTACATTTTAATCTAACGACGTTGAACGCCACCCGTATTCCGCTAGTTTTATCATTTTCACTGAAGTGAAACTTTTTCTATTAAAATCACACTTTTACAAAGCAGAAATCTTAAAGTCACAGTTAGATATGGAGCATTTATTTGGAAAGTGGTGTAAGTCCATTTTCTGTTGCTTTGAGAAAATTAAAGTTCAGCATATCTGTCTATTAAAAAATATTGGTTAATTATGACAAGTCTTACAATGTTTCTATCAATTTCTCAGTACGGAATTTGATTATAAAATTTCTTTTAGGCACAAACTAAAATTATGTATATTTATGGGCTGCAAATGGACTTACACCATTTTCATAATTAATCAATTGTAAGAATCATTTAATTTCAATTTTGAAAACTCTAATATTACTTAAAATATATTTCATATTAATCTAATTTTGATTATAGATAATACCAAGAAATACAATAGAAATAGTACTTTTTATTTTGAACGTTAATTATATTTATGCATTGTTAAACTCATCATAAGATATTGGTATTATTTATTTATGCTCTTCTTGTTATAAGTGTTTTGAATTTCTCACAGTCAGTAACAATATCCTCAACTGATGAAGATTTTATCTTTACTTCTTCTTCTCTTTTTATGTTTCATTAATTTGATTTTCATAGTGGAATTATATTCATCCTCCCACTCTTAGGTTACACTTTTATTTATACTCATGAGTTTTATTTCTGCGTGTATTTATATAATATTATTATAATATAATATTGATTTATCACTTTTTCTTATCTGTATCACTATTTGATGTCAATATCAAATTATTCATTTTTGGAGGAAAATAAAGTAAGTAATCTAAAATTGTAACTTTCGAAATGTCAAATAAAACAAATGTAGCCACCAGTGGCCACAGATCCCACAACTTGTCTATGGAAATTAGACTTACACCACTTTCATAATCAGTGGCTATGCATTTTCTTTTAGACACCAATTTTTAATTGAACAAAACATTAGCATTTTTTAAGATATGAAATATCAACTAGTTATAAATAAAAAGTTTACACTATATTAAGCATAAATTGCGTGATACTTCATTTTTTTTAAATGGACTTAAATACACCACTTATAAAATAAACGGTTGTTGACAAAAGGATATCAACTATGAAATAGCCTGACCGGTAAGGTCAGATAGGAATGTGCAGGATTCGAGCAAATAAGCATACAGGTTCAAAAATAATTGTTTATTTAAACAGCACCAACTCAACTCTCACACACTAACACAATCAATTTTGTTGTATGATTGTCACCGATAGAATGCTGATTGTCTTAACCTTGTATAAAAAGGAGGAATTTTGAATGTCTATAAAAATCTTCAAACAGGGTGTTTGGTACTATTTACCGCCCACACAAGTTCAACACACTATGCTGTTTGAATGAGAAAAACGAATGTGCACGTGGCGTTAGCACAGCGTGCAATAGAACACCGAATGAAACTGAATTTTTACTAATGAATAAAGTTCTCAATGAAATATACACTGAGTGAATGTCTCGAGGGTATTAGAATTGAATTTAGATCACTATGGTGAACTATGATGCACTGATTGTCTTCTAACGAGTCGATTTTTTGGAAAAAGCAAACGGAATATCACGTGAAGGCACTGGTGAACAGAAAAGGAATGGCTACCGGAACCCCGCTAATCAAATTGGTGACTAGATTGTTGGTCAATTGAGTGTCCACATTGGAAAATATTGATTGTCTAGTTGATTCATTATCGACCTTTTCCAAGATGGCCGACAAAGTTCCGAGTAGCTGGGAGATTTGAATTGAGAATTATTTAATTCTCAACATTCCGCCCGCCATCAGCAACTTGTTGATGATTGTCTTCTGATGAATTCTGCTGCTGAGCCTCAGGTATTGTGTCGATAGGAAGAATGGCTAGTTTTACTATGGGTCTGACTAGAGTTGTTGTTGATGTCTTAACCGTTGCTACTCGTGGAAGACCATCTTTCCCTGGGTGTAATTGAATGATTCTTACGAGTGGCCATCTCGTAGGAGGGAATCGTTCATCCGTGAGTAGAGCTAATGCGCCAACTTGAATTGTCCTGTTCCTGAAAAACCACTTTGATATTGCTTGTAGTTTTTGTAAATATGATTTTGACCATCGGTACCAGAACTGCTGTGATTGTCGTTGAATCATCCGCCATCGATTTTGTTGTGAACAGGTAAGTTCTGAGATTGATGGTTCAGGAACTGCAGTGATTGCTGACCCGGTCAGGAAATGTCCAGGCGTGAGTGCTTGAGTGTCTTCAGGATCATCGCTGATTGGCTCTAGAGGTCTGGAGTTTAGAATGGCTTCGATTTGAGTCAGTAGTGTGGCGATCTCTTCAAATGTGAAGAGTGATTCCTTAACTGTTCGAGTGAGGTGAAATTTAAGTGATTTAACTACTGACTCCCACTTGCCACCCATGTGTGGAGCAGCAGGTGGATTGAATGACCAGTGAGTGCCGTTGGTGATGATGAATCTGGAGATGACTTCATGCTCTTTTGTAAACTGTGTGAATAGTCTCTTGAGTTCCAAGTCTGCTCCTATGAAATTTTTTCCACAGTCAGAATAGATTGTCTGGCATATTCCTCGACGAGAGGTAAATCTTCTGTAGGCAGCAAGGAATCCTTCTGTTGAATAATCACCAACTGCCTCTAGGTGAACTGCAGATGTTGACATGCAAACAAACACACAGATCCATGCTTTCCTTGTCTTAGCTCCTCGGCCCGGTGATGTTTTTATCGTGAATGGCCCTGCATAATCAATACCAGTATGTGAAAATGGCCGTGAAGGAGTGATCCTTGATTGTGGCAGTTGGCCCATGAGTTGCTGTGCTCTTGCACCTCGCTGTCGAGCACACTCGACACAGCGAAGAATGACTGTCTTTACTGGAGCTCTTCCACCTATGATCCAGTACCGTTGTCTGATTGTCGTGAGTGTGAGTTGAGTACCACCGTGCAAGGTGTTTAAATGATAATGTCTTATTAACAGCGTGGTGAATGGTGAGTGTCTTGGTAGAATGGATTGATGTTTCGATTCGCGGCTCAACTGAGCATATTGAAGTCGTCCTCCTACTCGTAGCACCCCTTCTGAGTCAACGTATGCGGTGAGTCTATTAAATGAATGGTTTGGTGGAAGATGTTGATTGGTAGATAAGGTCCTGATTTCTTGATGAAAATATGCTGCTTGAGTAGACTTTATCCAGAAGATTCTCGCTTTCTCTATGTCAGCTGTTGTGATTGATGCTAAAGGACTGGTAACCGGTGAATGTCTGAGTTTAAAAGTGAATTTAATGATCATGGCGGTGATTCTGAGTAATCTGTTGAGTGTTGAATATCTGTTTACCAAATCCCATTGAATTACTGAATGTTGAATCGCTGCAATGAGCGAAACTCCAGGGCGAGCCTCTAAGTTGCAAGTCTCGTCAATTGGAGGTGATTTGACTGGCCAGTCTTCTTGATTTGCAGCTAACCAGGTGGGTCCCCTCCACCATAGCGAGTAGTCTTTTAGTTGATTTGCTGTGATGCCTCTTGAAGCACAGTCTGCTGGATTCTCCTTGCCAGAAATATGGTGCCATTGCGCGTCCGCAACTAGTTCTTGTATTTGCACAACTCTGTTTCTGACAAAATCTTTCCAACGTCCTGCATTCGAATTGATCCATGAAAGAGTTACTGATGAATCCGTCCACAAATGAATTGAATGTATGTTCACTTCATTAAGTGTAGCTCGAACATACTTTGTGAGTTTCGCTAGAATTAACGCAGCTGTTAATTCTAACCTGGGGATCGTGATTTGTTTGATTGGTGCCACTTTGGTTTTAGCACATATAAGAGTGATTTTGGGCCCTGTGAACGGTGAATTGATTTTTAAATAGATTGCTGCTGCCATGGCAAGCTGGGATGCATCAGAGAAGCCATGAATTTCTACTGTTGATTGTCTTGAAGTGTTGATCCATCGTGGAATGGTGATTTCATTGAGTTGAGTGAATTCTTCCCTGATGATAAGCCAGCGATTAATAATTTGTTGTGGGACTGGTTCGTCCCAGCTGAGGTTGTGTAGCCAGAGCTCTTGAAGGAGCATCTTAGCTTTGATGGTAATAGGTGACACAAACCCCAGAGGATCATAAATTTGAGCTACTTCTGAAAGAATGAGGCGTTTTGAATACGTTGACTCGTGATTGGCTGATTTTGATAAAAAGGTGAATGTATCTGAACTTGGATTCCATTGAAGTCCAAGTATTTTTGTTGTGCAGTCTTCAAAGGTAATTTTTTCTTGATTGACTGACGATTGAGACGTTTCTTTGAGTAACAATTGACTATTTGATTGCCACTTTGCAAGGGGAAATCCACCCGCCTTGCACAGATCAATTAATTCATTAGCAACTTGAATCAATTCTTCAGGTGAATCTGCTCCTCCAAATATGTCGTCGACATATCTGCCTTTAATGATTGCTTGAGTGGCTTTCGGGTATCGATGGCCTTCGTCTTCAACTAATTGCAGCAAGACACGAACAGCTAGATATGGAGCAGATCTAGTGCCGTAAGTCACTGTTGTGAGTTGATATGGAACAATGTTATTGTGATTGTCCAGCCAAAGAATTTGTTGAAGTTTCCAATCATCAGGATGAACCATTATCTGGCGATACATTTTTGTAATGTCTGTTGCAAACACGTACTGGTGTTGTCGAACCCAGAGAAGTACATCGAGAATGTCTAGTTGAATTTTCGCTCCAGTATGAGTGATATCATTCAATGAAATTCCAGTTGACGTCGGGCTGGATCCATTGAAGACGACCCTAAGCTTGGTAGTTGTGCTACTTGGTCTTAGAACCCCATGATGAGGTAAAAAATAAGGTTGAATGTCTTGAGGGTCATGATTGAATGTTGGAGCAACTCTCATGTGTCCGAGTTCTTTGTATTCTTTCATGAATTGTCTGTAAAGATTGCTGTATTCAGTCTCGTTGATTAGTCTCCTCAACTGACGCTTCAAACATCGATACGCAGTTGTATAGGATTCTCCAAGAGATGTGATTGAAGAAATGAGTGGAATTCTGACAATGTATCGTCCTGATGAATGTCTGGAATGAGTTGATTTAAAGAAATCTTCACATTGTTGTTCCAATGATGACAACAGATTTTGATCTGTCATAGGAACTTCTTCTTGGATCCAAAATTTTGTAAGCAATTCTTGAATGTCTTCATGTTTGGCATTTGTGGTAGCATGATGAATTTGATAATGATTGCTTGATGAGTTTGATACCACTGGACCAAGAATTAGCCAACCAAAGATGGATAGTTGAGCTATTGGAGCTGATTCAGAATGATATATGATGTTTTGTTTTATGATTCGTCCATAAAAGTCAGCTCCAAGTAGAATGTCTATTGATTGTGGAATGACGAATGTTGGATCTGCAAGTTTTAGTTTGTTGAGATGTGGCCAATCATTGTTAGGATAGTTGCATGGCACCTTTGGAATTAATGCTGTTAATTGCTTCATAATGTGAGCTCGAATGTGTATTGAATGACTAGTGGTTAGCGATTGAAGCTCACAGAATACTACACCTTTTGTTTGAGTAAGTCGATAACTTCCTACTCCTCTTATATTGATTGTCTCATGGTGTTTCTTCAGTTGAAGCAGATTAGCGATTTGAGAAGTGATCAGTGTTAACTCTGATCCAGGATCAACGAGAACTCGTGCAATGCAACTGCCATGTTGTGAATTTACCTTCACTTTTGCTGTTGCCAGCAGCGTCGAATGATCGTTTTTTAGATAATGTGGTACGCTTTGACTTGAGCAGATTGCTCTAGACGTTGATTGTCCGTTGAATGGTGTAGACGAAACGTTAAGTGATCGCTGATTTCGTGTGCTATCAGCATGAATGGTTGGATTTTGATGTTGATTGATTGGTATGTAGTCATTGTTACCTGACAATTGTCCTAGATGAGTGTGCTGCTTCTGAACCTGTCCTTCAGACCATTCTGACTGGACCCTCAACCCTCCTGAGGCCGAAACCTCATGTGCTAAGGTCATCCAGTCAGTCTGACCTTCCAGATCAATTCGATCAGCCAGCTTGAATCTCTTTTTTGTTAGTGATTGTTCCTTGAAGACTGCTTCGTCTACTCACTGTTGTGAGGTTGAAGGTTGATTTTCTATCATTGATTGTTGGGATGATTGACTTGCTGGAGGCTTCAATGAATTCTTGCTCTTGGATGAGCGACTGCTGGTGGATGAAGCTTGATTACTAGTAGCTGATTGTCTGAAGAGTAACTGGTGGAACATTGTGTGGTGTTTTCCCTGGCACTCCTTGCACCTGTTCTGATTTGTGCAGGCTGGTGTGTTATGTCTTCCAAGACAGTTTCTACAGAGCTTCTTCTGGTCAACTATCTTTAATCGCTGTTCTCGAGACAATAATTTGTATTCTGGACAGAACAACATATAGTGACCACCATTACAGCAGTCACAAACGAATTGACGCTCACCTGTAGCTGAATGCGAAGATCTCTGTTGAATAACTGATTTTGAATGTGGTTCTAGCTTCTCTAAAGTGCGAATCCTTGCCAGAAGAAAGTCGTGAAACTCCTCATATGTCGGCATCCTCTCAAGATCATTGTCTTGAGTTTCCCAAAGCTCTCTAGTATGCTGATCCAAGTGTTTTAGAATGTGGAAAATGAGAATCACGTCCCAATTTTCAGTCGATTGTCCCAAGAGCTTTAAACTGTCTAATGAGTTGTCTACGACAGTTATCAATGAAGAGATTTTTTCGGAGTTGGATGCAGCTCTTTTCGATTCAGCAAATTGACTGAACAGCTTCTCCAAATGAACGTGAATGAGCCTCTTTCGATTCTCGTACCTAGATTTCAGAGTAGCCCATGCCTTTGCAAATGATTCCTTCGTATGCGGAAGGTTTTCTATAAGAGATAGAGCTGGACCTGAAAGAGTCGATTTGAGATAATTAAGCTTGATTACATCATCAATTCCTGGTTGATTGCTGATCATCGACTCGAACTGATCTCTAAATGATAACCAGGATGCACTGGTTCCATGAAACTTGGGTACCGTAAGTTTAGGTAACCTGGCTAAAGCCTGGTTAACTTCAGCAGAAGTCACCCTAGTTGATGACTGTTCTGGAGGCTCTTGTGAAGCCACCCTGGCAGAAAGTACCAAAAACTCTGAGACTACCTTGCTGAATTCTTCGAAAACATCATTTATGATATACGGATGATGAACGTGCTGAGCTGGCCACGCTTCCTCAAGAATCTGGTGTTCTGAGGTGAATGAATCATGCAAACTGATTACCTGCTTCTCCAGTGTTAGCCTTTCTTCTTTACTGATGGTTGATTGTCGCTCTGTGATTGTCTGCATGAGTGATTGTACCAATCGAAGTCTGGAAGTTTGTGACTTAACCTTGAATGTTAATTGACTTGGTAGCACTGGAGGTGACAATATGCTCGATTGACTGACACTTTCAGTAGTTGACCTCCTATCAGGTTTTGCTGAGGTCTGAGCCACCTGCTCCTCATAACTGGTGAATTCCTCCTGACTGTCATCAGTTTTGATTCTGATAGCGGGCTGATGTTTCGCCACAGCAAGCTCCTCCTGCTCAGGTCTTTCAGTTGGATGGTCTGCCATTTTGATTGTTCGTGATCAGTATTTAGGCACTACTCACTTCTATTGAATGTCACTGAAATTGTTTTGATTGTGTGCGTACAAGACACAAAAAGGCACTGAACCCAATTGACCTGAACCTAGTTGCTCGAGATCCGGCCCGAAGGACCAAAAATATGTTGACAAAAGGATATCAACTATGAAATAGCCTGACCGGTAAGGTCAGATAGGAATGTGCAGGATTCGAGCAAATAAGCATACAGGTTCAAAAATAATTGTTTATTTAAACAGCACCAACTCAACTCTCACACACTAACACAATCAATTTTGTTGTATGATTGTCACCGATAGAATGCTGATTGTCTTAACCTTGTATAAAAAGGAGGAATTTTGAATGTCTATAAAAATCTTCAAACAGGGTGTTTGGTACTATTTACCGCCCACACAAGTTCAACACACTATGCTGTTTGAATGAGAAAAACGAATGTGCACGTGGCGTTAGCACAGCGTGCAATAGAACACCGAATGAAACTGAATTTTTACTAATGAATAAAGTTCTCAATGAAATATACACTGAGTGAATGTCTCGAGGGTATTAGAATTGAATTTAGATCACTATGGTGAACTATGATGCACTGATTGTCTTCTAACGAGTCGATTTTTTGGAAAAAGCAAACGGAATATCACGTGAAGGCACTGGTGAACAGAAAAGGAATGGCTACCGGAACCCCGCTAATCAAATTGGTGACTAGATTGTTGGTCAATTGAGTGTCCACATTGGAAAATATTGATTGTCTAGTTGATTCATTATCGACCTTTTCCAAGATGGCCGACAAAGTTCCGAGTAGCTGGGAGATTTGAATTGAGAATTATTTAATTCTCAACAACGGTCCATATATTGCCATCCGGATATTACCTTTTTAATACCAATATTTTATTATTGAACGTAATAGAAAGTTAGGAAATATTGCAAGTTAAAAGTCATGGAAGTTTCATTGATCTCGTCGGCGCTAGTCACTGATGACCTCGATAACGTTCCAAATGTTAACTTCGATGATCGCCTCAGTAGGCGCGGGACCAGTGCGCCAGCGACCTCTCCCTGATGACCTTTCTTTCTCATGTCCTCTTCTGCTAATTGTAAGTTCTTTATAGAGGGATACCGCCCCGAACCCACATATGGTATAAAATACACAGCGCACAGTGCACCTTACTTTAGACTGTTATATTGAGCGCAAATTGCTATTGACGTTAATTTTTCTTAACACGTTCCATGCCGTGTGTACCATTTCTGGTAAACGTTAAATTTGACCTGCAGGCCACGTGTACAATAAATGGTACAGGCAGACATATTTATTTAATGCGCTGAAAATATATGTTTTATCACAAATTTAATTATGTAAACTATACTTCCACTAAAAGAATGAGGTATTGTATTGAGACAGCCTACCTTCCGATTGTTTAAAAATTTCGACAATTTAAGTTTATTACAATCGAAAAGGGCCACCCGGCGCGGCCTGGGTCAGTGGCTGCCGGGGCTCTGAAGAAATTTCGGGCAAACTTAGTGGAAGATTTTACAAATTAGTAAATGTTGTGCGCCAGTTGATTTCGCGAACCAACAACAAACTTTAATTAATAAAATAAGGCTAGTTGAGTCAGCGGTAGGTACGAAGTTCTCACAGGGGAGGGTAGGTCGGATGACCCGAAAGGTAAAACACAAGAAATAGAATGTTGAATATGGAAGACAATATAGTTTACTTCGGGTAAGTAGTTTCCACTTACTTGACAAATTCGCTCCTTATCACTAATTTAACAATTATCTTAAAGTCTCGGCGTAGGCCGCTGCCTTCACAAATTAAATCGGCGTAATAGCGTGCGCAACCACGTTTAAATTATCTGGACGGAAACCTCTACGTCCTTTCCTTTTGACTATCCGGGACAGAAGTCCCTCTGGATCTTGACTGATCCTTACACTTCGGCTAACCGGGACAGAGTGTCGCATGTTCGATCGACGATCGAACGCGAAAGATGTTCGCCCTCTGCTGGCCCTTTAACTATTACAATTAGTGGCGCTATTTTCCTGCGAGGGAATTTCGAATGTGAGCCGGTAATGCTCTCGCTTGTCCGGAGCCAGATCCCCGACGATGTTGAGCAGGTTCTGATAGTTTACTTTCCTGTCGCAGTATGAAATGCAATCTAGAACAAAACTTATTAAACTTATATTACAATAATTATTAATTACTTATAATGGTTGACTTTTTTAAAGCAAGGGATGCATAAAAATGTTGTTTTCTAGAGTTTGTTGCAATTTTAGGAGATACATTGTTGTTTTCATCCTCACAGTAACATAAATAATTAACTAATCGTTTTCTAAATTCTATTAATCCAAGCGTTTATAACTGATGTATTTGGGAGAAGCTCAAATGCTACTTATTTATACCATTTAAAAGTTTTACGTAAAGCGTTATTACATACTGCCATTTTTACTAACCGAAAATTTTAGAACCGGCTGATTTTTACTGTCGAATTGATCGCAGCGCCACGTGTACCATAAATGGTACACGACGTGATAACCACTCTAAACAAGCTAAATACTTATCGACTGATGAAGTAATGAAATATTTTGTGATAATATACTAATCTTTACTCAAAACATCAAATGCCCTGTACAAGTTGGGCAAAAACGGCTTGGCAGAGAACGTGTTAATTGATAACTTCTTTTTCATTTCATTATTAAAGAAATACTTTTCTTTAGGAGACCAGTATCCGATCGCTTCCCTTCTGCCATTAGGAAAGAGTAACTGCTTAAAAGATTCAACTACCGCTATATCTCTAACTCTCGGATCCTTTGCTTCCACCGTTTAAATTCTACCCCTTGAGACCAATAAATTATTGTTCCTCTCTTGCTTAAGAGGCCAGCTTCTCACAAATGCTCTCTGTTTAATCCGAGAAATTCCTCTTTGCTACGTTTATATCAGAATTCCTTGTGTCCGGTCAAGTCTTATGAAGTGACAGTTTATTATTTTTCACGGGTTTCACCGAGAAAGTAGGTTATTTTCTGTAAATAGATAAAGCTGAGTATATAGAGACAGTGATTGTCACGAAACGAAATTTATAGACTTTTAAGTAAAACGAACGATGTTAGGCATACTAAATACCTCTGTTAAATTTTTTGATGATAGACCTTATGAAAAATTAATGCCATGCTTCGATCTTTTCTATAAGAACGCAGCATGGATCAATACCCTGAAAAACAGTCTCTGAGTCGAATATTTCTTGTACTTTAACACGACATAGAGGTAAAATAAACTTGTCTAGCACAGTCAATAACTTTTACATGGCCCAATCTAGTAACAATATTCGCGTACGTGAAACAACTTAGAATTTGTTATACTAACAATAAACATTTTAAGAAATTTCGTATCATTGAATGGATTACATCGCTTTTTGTAACCGATACATTCTTCAACTGCTGTGAATTTTTAAAGTACCGATCCTAAAATATATTCGACTACGTATCTTTTGTGTCCGTGCCAACTCGCGCGAGAAATGAAGATAGTACAAATTGACTTTAGAGATTACGTCTATTCCATTAACTGCAGGAAGTCCTCTCTCGAGTCCGGTTATGTTGAAGTATGTGGTTGTAAACTCCGACCTTGCTGCAAGAATAAATCAACGTGTTCTGCAACTAGGTTTTTCTATAATGTGGGATCGGGGCGGAGGAAGCTCTCCTATAAAGAACTTAGGAGAAAAGGACGTGAAAGGTAATTGTCATCAGCGAGAGGTCGCTGGCGCAGTGGTTTCGCGCCGACCCACAGTGGTCCCAAATGGCCAAAAAATGCGATAAACCTCAAAGCGTGCTTCAATTTAGCTGAAAATTGACATACCGGGGTAATTTGGGTCGCTGATTACGAATTGGAACTCAAAATTTACAAAAACAAAATGGCGGATCCAATATGGCGGACACATATATTTCAAAATTGCTGCTTCGGCGCGAAAGTTAGTATCCTAATGTTTTTTGGATCGCTGAGTACGAATCTGAACTTACAATTTCCAAAAACAAAATGGCGGATTCAGTATGGCGGATACGTATATGTAAAAACTGCTGGTTCGATGCGAAAGTTAGTATGCTAATGTTTTTTGGGTCGCTGAATACGAAACTGAACTTACAATTTCCAAAACCAAAATAGCGTTTTCAATATAGCCGACGCGTGTGTCTAAAAATCGCCGGTTCTGCGCGAAAGCTAGTATGCAACTCATTTTTACTCTAACAAGTAATTAAAAAATGTGACAATAAATATTGTTCGTTAATAAGCAAGAAAATCTATCACAAGTGAACAATTTATTTAGTAATTCCAATAAATTTGTTGACACAGTAAATTTCAAATAATAAATAGTCTCGAACCATGAACAAAATTGTTCGCTTTGAAAAATTGTTTGCCACCAGAAGATGCTGGAATGCAATAAAGTTGCAAAATGATGCATTAATGACTATAATAGATTTAAAAAACATAGTAAACATGTAGTCTAATAAATAGAAAAATTCGCATTCAAAGCTCCCAAGATTCACATTAAAATATCCCTCAAAGTAATGTTTGCTTGGTGTAAATCATTCAATAATTTAATAATATAGGAAAATAATAAATATTACACAAAATTTAAACATTTTTGATATATATTACTGAAATAAAACGAATGGCTATCGTAACATGTATACTTGCAAGAAAAAAATTAATTTTACCTTTTTATGAACTATGTATATTAGTTTAAACAAATGTATTATAATTAACTAATAAGTTATTCACAAATCGTATAAAATTCATATGAGAATTTTTTTTGTATCGTCCACGATTCTTGATGAAACGCGCTTATAAGCTCAGAATGCGAGTACGCCGCTGTACAAAAAATTACAAAAATACCCTAATAGCGCCTAATAGCACCTAAACCTTGGAGGTACAGCAAGTTGAAAGTGTAACCTATAAGCCTAAACAAGAATCATAGTGGAACACTGTGGAGCACTTAACTTATCTCTACATTTGTAAAATTCTCACATAAAGATTGACCCGATATTTCCTACTATTTGCATTGCAGTTTCAAAACATAACCATTAGCAATTTTAATTTTTCTTTTACCAATAAATGTTGTACTTACTTCCATGAACTCCATCCATTTTGCAGAATTGAAATAGACTCACTTTCACAAAAGTTATTCACTTTATACTGCGGCCAGCAAAACAGTGGTTACGCTCACGACGACTGCGGGACTAATGAACGCGATATTCAAAATGCGACAACGTCGCAGGTATAAGTAAAAAAACCCTGCCCTTCCAGGTTTTCATAGACAAACTATCTGAGTACCAAATGCAATAATAAAAATGGCCCGAACGAAAAGTTCATTTTTGAGGTTTTTCGCACGTTTTAGCGATTTGGGACCACTGTGCGACCGGTCGCGACCCAGGCGATCGTCGACGTTCAGCTACTCTGGCCGAGTTCTCCTGCCTTGGATGGGTTGCCGCGCGCGTCTCCTTTCTTTTTCACGATTCTACAAATTGGGGGCTCGTCCGGGATAGGAGGAACAGCTACCGCAACGATCCCCCCACGAAGCTGGAAGACGTTTGGAGACGAGAAAAAAAATCGGCGTGCGCAAATGGCGAAGTTGAAGGAATGAACGTTGAACAAGAATTTTGTTTTCAACAAAAATTTCCCGCATTTTTTATAAAAAAAAGTATGCAACCTATCATTTTGCTTATAGGTTGAAGAATAAAGAGATTCTTTTTTAACACGAAGTAAAAATTACATGTTGATCGGTCGGTCCAATACTTCTTTTAATTCTATTAAACTGCTGCGAACACGGCGTTCCAAGGAAAACGTGTTTAAAGTTTGCCGGATCTCTTGCGGCTAGGTACGTAACAGTGGTTTAAAAGTCTGTAACTTTGAAAATTTTATGAATTATAGCTTAAAATGTTATGGAAACATTCCTACAAATTTCATCTACAAGATTCATTTAAAATATAAAATTGATTTTTCGACTATACAAATGAGAGTACCCTAAAGAGTAAAGGCCAGTCTCCCGTCTTTAATTTGTAATAGTAAGAAGTCAGTCGCAAAACGTAATTTCTAATCACCACTAGTTCTATCAATAAGTTGTGTTTTGCCAAAGTATAATGGGTGTAAATCCTGTTGTATATGTTAAGGTAAATGTAATTAATCTGGTGATTATGTATAGTCACCACTTTAGGACCGGTAGCTTAACTCCCGACCACAACCCCTCGGGTACGCGATGTGGTGCGTAAACGTATTTGTCCTCCTGAGAAAACAATGATCTGACTTATTTCTAGGTTTTAGTGATAATTATATATAATAATCGGGAATTGTACGTTATCATCGGTTTCATCATATTTACCGTAACATATTGTAAGACCCCATGCCATCAAGGCGTCCAGCTAGGCGTTCTCACGCCTGGCTTTCGTTAAGGGGCCAATTCCTCCAGCGAGGGAGGAAGACGACCCTCGCCCCTACGGGGCCTTTTCGAGGAAAGGAGGTCCTTCAAGGACCCAGCGTCAATGGAAGAGAAATAGCAAGGCAGTCGACATATAGTCGTTACGGAATCGACGCCTTGGACTCGTCGAGAGAACACTCTTAGAAGAGTCTCGTCAGGAAGAGGCATTATGTAATAATATTTGTATAATTGTATGTATGTAGGAATAGTGTTCTTGGGTATACTAATGAATTCGAGACACTTCTTAAAATACTATTTATTACTATGATAAAGATAAAATAAATGAAATAAAAATAATCTGATTCTGTGTAACGGTCCTATCTCAAGCACATTCTAGTGCTCACTCGCTTGCCCTAGCCTCGTGGCCTCTCTCGATAGGCCCTAGGGACATTTAGTTTTTTTTTCTCTGAATTGTTAACCATTCCCACATGTATATCAATATAATTGTATGTATTATCAAAGAGTATTTATAAACGCCCATAATATATCATTATATTATATAAGGTAAAAGCACCAGTAGTTGACACTGTACCAGTAATTGACACTTCTTCAAAAAATGTAAATAAATAAGAACACCACAAGCTGCAATAAATCAAACCTTATCAGTTTGAATAGTATCATCTTTCACCGGCTTAATTGCGAATTATTGTTCATAATCCACCATTGAGAAGTGTCATAGCAAACCGGTTAATGAAACCCGTGCTCGGCTCTTACGATTTTTGGGCGTTTTCTTATATGAATCGCTAAGGACTTGGTTGAAATGTAAGTCTTATAAGTTTGTATTGTTTAATCATTGCGGACAAAAAGGCATTCGTTTATGTTGTTTAAATCTTAAAAAAGGGTTTATGTATTAAAATTTGCAACAAAGAATGCTAAATTACCGAAATTCACCCTGTGTCAACTATTGGAACCTGTAATTGTCTGTTATTCAGTAATTGACATAGGGAAATATGTTGCATTTCCTTACGAAAAAGAGTTGTTCTGCAAGAGATTTCAGCAGTGGCAAAGTGGCCGGAAAAAATGGATAAACCAGATTATGAATGGGAAGCTGTGGTGTTTCGTATCAACGAAACCATTGAAATGTTACCAGTTACCGAACTAATTGTAAGTTAGATTTTTTAAGGAAGTAACTTCTAATTATTAAATACCTTTTTTGCAAACTTACTCAAGAATAATCTTTTTTAAACATTCAATAAATTCCTGTATTCATATACTGCTAAGGCTAGTTCATTAAGTAGTTTTTCTCCCTATGTCAACTATTGAAGCAAAAGAATGTCAACTACTAAATCTATCGTTTTCTCTGGGTGTCAACTATTGAATCAAATTTTACTTTTAGAAAAAAATGAAAAAAATTTTATTTAACCGCCATTAGGAATAAATACTTGTCCGAATATCATAGAAGAATAGTTTGTACAATGACTACTAATCGTAAATTTACAATAAATTAAACTTAGCTTTTGCTATGTGAATAAATAAGGAAAAAATTCCTTAAAGTGTCAACTACTGGTACCTTTACCTTATATAAAAAGAGAAATCGGTGTCTTCCAATAGAAATTATGAAAGTGACGAAATACCGGTGGCGTTCAACGTGTTAAGGATATATTATAACTATAAGAAGCATACATTGTATGATGACTGATTTCGTCATCAAGGCGCCGACTAACGTCGACGTTATTTTTTTTTCAGTAGCTAATTGTAAGCCAAGATGATCGCGCCACGAGGCAGTCTTGATTGAGCAGAGGTAGCATCCATTGACAAATATATAATTTTTTAAATTCAACGCTCTGTATAACTCTTATTGCAGTCATGACTTTTCACCAGTATTTAAATTTTTTAAAGGGTTTTTACAAATTATCACAAGTGTGATCACACAAGCAAAGGTTTCTTTGTCAGAAGTAGCATTGAATTTCACGTAATGAAAAATACAATACCTCTAAAAGCATGGAAATGGCTTGTTAAGAATTTAATTGCAGAAGTTGTAGGTATCTCGTTAGACTGGTAAGTAGTAGCGTCAATGATTCCAAGCTCGCAAATTGAATTCTTTTCGGTCCGGGATTTTCGCACAACTAAAACTTCGGTGGAAAAAAGCAGCTGCTATTGAACGAAAATTTCACACATTGTACAGGAATTAATTTTACAACTCTCAGCATAAATATTAATTCTAAGCATTTAACCCTTGTGTTCATACCCAATTTTACCGACAGAGTTTAGCACCTGGGGTACCTGGGTACCCATTTACAGTAATCTACAAATTTTTAATATTTCAAGGCATGAATAAGTGTTTATAAATTTTCTTTTTAAATACACATTATTATTAAATATCTAAGTGAGTTTTAAAAGAGAAAATGCTGTAGAAATGATAGTAACATGACAAACTAGTTTGGTCACCTCAGGTAATAGACACGACTTCAATTGTTCGTAGCAGAGTAGCTGCTTCCCCCATAAAAAAAGAATGTCAAGGTCAAGTTTGGTTGTTTCTGCAGCATATTAACGCGATTCGTAATTTAGTACACTTTGAGTTTTCCATAAATTCAGACGTCAATGGCAATGTTCTTCAACATATTGGACATCTCTTCACTCGCGGCATACATAATTTATTATGAAAATAATAAAATGATTAAGAAAAAAACAGCGGAACGATGTCTTGTTATGCGCAAACTAAGTGAAGACCTTGCCAAGCCAATGATTGAAAAACGCGTGACGAATTCTCAAGTGATGCGCAATTATACAACAAAAATTGCTGTTGAAAGTATCATAAGTCGTGAAGTAACAACAGTAACAGAAGATCCAGGTTCATCGGTTGACAGAGACAAAACGTGAAGAAAGAAAGTCACGGGATCCTGTCACATTTGTTATAAATTGACCATAAAAAGACGAAGATAAACGCGCAAAAGCTGCAACGAATGTCAACGGCCGGTGTGTGATGAACATACAAAAAATATTATAAATTGTATCGAATGCAATTAATAATATTGTTTATAAAGAAATGAGTGTTTTATTTATCTGTTTTTATAATGAAATTTACTCCCATGCCCCAACCAGAATTATTTTTAATTTATTTTACATAAAAACTGTTGTGGGTACCCGGGTATCCGGGTGCGAATGCAGCGATGGCTCAAGTTCAAATGAATTAAAAACATAACAAAAAAAAAGAAAAAAAAATTGTAATACATGATTTGCTTGCTTTTGAGCTAAATAACGAGGATCCGAGAGCTCAAGATCAAATTATCATTTTTTTTCAGTTTTTTTTATGCAAATGTAGCACGGTGGGCACCCGAGTACCCGGGTATGAACACAAGGGTTAAATGAACTTAAAATGATTCAACAGCTAGGAAATGGATTTCACGTAAGCCTACTTCGTTTTACCACTGACAACGATGCATGCGGGTTATATCCTTGGCGGAAAACTTCAAACAGAAGGATATTGTACAGCGTGTTTCAAAAGTTACGCATCCGTATCTTTTGTGTATTGTTCTCTACCTTTTGAAAGATGAACATTTTTGGAAGGACCGGTCCTGAAAATCCGAGGACGTGATGAAAAATAAGGTCGAACATTTTCTCGATTTATTGCATTCGTCTCATTACGTACGTAAAATGTTTGAAAGGAACCATTGGTCAGAAATGAAACATCTTCATGAAAATTAATGTTAACTGTAACCCATTTATATAATCCTCCGAATTAGTGAATTTTTATGGGACAAGAATTGAAGAAGATGTAGAACATGAAATTTTATGGGACAAGAATTGAAGAAGATGTAGAACAGTTCAAACAATAGAATATTATAATCTATGAGGAATTTTTTTTATACGTAGAAAATGTAAGTTCTAATATAATCAAAGACAGAGTCGTAGACTACTTTGTAGTCAATTTGTGCGTTTCTACGCAGCGGCGCACCGGCTTAAGCTCGAGTTTAGTGTCCGGGGGCCTTTGACTCGACACCGTCATCTGTCCGAGCTCAAGCCAGTGCGCTGCTGTGTAGAAAGATACAAGAGGCTCGAAAGACCAACGCTATGGTCATTTGGAAAGCGTTAGGAGCTCGAACATGTGTCGGCGTTGGGTCCATGATTCTGTAAGATCCCGGACGAGAGTCTAAAAAATATGTAGATCCTGAACGAGCTCCCACAAATATGTAAAGTTATTATTTAATAACTTGGTTATTTAAATACAAAGAATATAAAATATAAAACAAAAAGAAAAATACACTAGACACATTAAATACACGAAAACTGTTTACCTCTGAAAAATTAATTAACTGTTTATAAACAGCAATTCTTTGCTCTTCATCACTGAAAAATGTCTCTTCTCGATGCCAAGTAAAAACATACTCTGGGCCTTCTTACGTGTTCGGAGTCCTCCGAAAGCCCTATACCCTACACATACAAACATGCACAGTTATACACCCTCATCATCTCACAGGCATTTTCTCTTGCAACCCTCTTTCATTCTCTCTCATTCACTGTATCTCGCACTTATCTCCACAATGCCCTTATACTATCCCTTCACGTTTTGGCAATCCTACAATTCCCTCTACAGATATATTACCGACGTAACGAAACAAATGTGATAAGCTAATACCTTAATTTTTAACCCATTCCCTGATTTTGCAACCCAGATAGTTTACAAACGTCCATCTTTTAGAAGTGGTAAAACAACGCTTGGTAGGTAGGAACGCATAATTTTGAAACACCCTATACAGAAGATCGTAGGCAACGGAGAGTAGACATTTTACGATAAGTTTCAAATATTGAAAATCACGGTTTTATTCTGGCGAAATATCAAGACCACTTGCAAAACCCAACATGGCTGAAACGTATTATCGATTATTCAGTGGGATATGAAGAGAATAGTATAACCTAACACGGGAAAGCCTCAACTGTCTGACTATGACTTTAATGAGCTTTTACAGAGTGATAGCATGTGAGTCTCCAATGACGTGTATAAAATAGTAGCTGCAATTATTCAACAGTATTAAAAAGATAAAGAATTAAATCCATACCTATTGATATACATTTTATAATATAAATGTAATAACTGACAATCAGTCATCTGAGTTTTTCCATTGTTTTTCGTTACGTAGCATTTTTTGAAAATTTAATTTCATGGGATAACGATATGTAGATATACTTACAATTAAAATTAAAATTAAAATTATCGTAAATACAGGAGAAATCGACATTTTGTAGCGAAAATGAAATATTTTCTTGACGTTAGAAATACGATGCATGATAGATCTCTCTGAAAATAGCAAAATAGTAAATATAAAATGCTGTTATAGCTTTTACATGCAGCTTGTGTGGTGATTCGTTTGAATCACCAAAAATTGAAACGTTTCAGCTTCGAAGTTTTTCAAGGCAGATTAAAAAGCATAGTTAGGTATAAAGAAGTTAGTTAATTTCTAACGGTCAAAGAATATATTAGCCTTACAAAATCCATCTTTTTCATTCTGTGTTGGTTTAAAGCAAACTGCTTTTGTAACTTTTGGAGCGAATAAAATTGTGTAAACATGCAGGAAGTTACTGACGCATGATGCCAGGCTGTAAATTTTTTGCGTGAACAATAATAGCATAATGATATTGAGCGGAATGTAAAGTCACTGGACCGTTCAAAAATAATAGGCAATAAAGTTGTAGAAGAAGTCATTGTGACTTTCTCGAATTACGAGTTCATTAACGAGGACAAACTGATGCTTTATTTGAATTCTACTTTAAAATATTGATTTAAATTTCGATATTTTCACACCATTCAGAAATAATAGAAAGTGAGAAGTAATGAGCTTTTTTAAGGTGACTTGTGAACATATTTGAAACTGATACCAGTTATATTCATGAAGAACATACTAGCATGTACTGGGTGTTTCAAAATTGTGTGCTACGTGAAAATATGCAATAGAACAACTGTTGGTACACAGTGATTCTGTTGAAATCAATTCAATTTTGCAAATGCAGACAACAAATATCAATTACAATGCAAATTTATGTCAATCGTGCTTTTACTTCTTTCATATCTAGTGAGTAATATATTCTGATGGTTGTAAGTATTACGGATTTTAACCCTTTTAGTGCCGACCGAAAAAATTGATTGAATTAATGATAAATGTAGTGACGAATAAAAATAATAGTCATTTGGCCATCGTTTGATATAGGACGCGCAATATAGAACAACAATTTTGTATTTTCAATTATCTATCTCAAAATTACTGATGTAATATTAACCCTTTTAGTGCCACTGGGCCGATCTATCGGCTCACGGTCCTTATGCGAAGAGTGCCACGGGCCGATGTGGCGCAGTGGCCCGGCCGACCGGCCGGCAGGCTTGATGAAGAAAGCTTGGTGCCATAACATTTTGACAACGACAATGTATCATCGACAGTATATTTCATATCCTTTAAGTTTAAGAAGAATAAATACTACAATTTTCCTCCAGGAAATTGGAAATTTGCTCCTTATAAAGCTATTTATATGAGCGCGCATATCAAATCGGCCCGTGGCATTTCTCGCATGTACTCCATAAAACGCTTGGCACTAAAAGGGTTAAGATACAAGCAATAATAAGATTACGATGTCTAGCGTTAGCACTATTGTTAACGATATATATTGTCATCCGGTACTTAAAGGGTTAATAACTCAATAAAATGAATATAGTTAGAGGTGGCCCTCGACTTTCGCACATAATTGGTCCCCGAAAATGTTTGCGAATGTTGAATGCTCGAAAGTAGAGGGATACAGAAAAAATATTAAAAATTCTATGTTAATGTGCTTTCTTTGTGAACTTGAGATTCTCTAAAATCTAATAGGCAATGCGTGGGCGAGCGCGATCTACTGCATTTCTTGATAGGAAGCAAACATTTGTTGAACCGGCGATGAAAATCTTTAAAAAATTAAATTTTTAAAAACGTGACAAGTAGCGAATTGTGCGAAAGTAAAGTGTGCGAAAGTCGAGGGCCGCCTGTATATACATATGACTTAATATTACATAAGTCAGTAATGCATAGCCCAATATAAAACATAAAATAACATAATAAAGTGTAACGTCTGATCTCTGTTGATCTACACACGGCACAATCAGGCGACATTGTTGCAAGACCGCTATATATGTAGCTGTCATTTTCTCAATCAGTTTTAAAAAAACAATTAGAAATATTTATAAAGTAATGACAACACAAGCAGCAACTCACACAACTTTCATGAAGTAGATTATAGAGTAAAAATATATATAATTTCAAAAAGAAGGTATATTTTAAATACATTTACAATTTAAAACGTTTATGTTTATCAAAATATATTGAATAAATTAAATATTTACTTCTGATAGAAGAAAGACTTTAGATCTTCTCGCGCTATTTTTTTTGTACTACAAACTAAGTATTTCCGCAAATTACTTGCTGCCAATTTTGACTGAACGAAATATGAATTCTTCAGTACGTTGAAAAAGTTGAACTTTCTTTTCTTCCATCCAATTAAATTCAATTTCAAAAACGAACAAAAAATTAACAATAAAACAAACGATCAAATAAATACGAATGAAATCAGTGTCGAGAATCTTCTCTGAAGTTTTGCAATAAATAAAGTTAGGAGTTATCGACGTAATCTTACTTGATTATTCATCTTTCCCCTACAATCGATTTCAAATGATTACAAAAGTTACCGTAAAATAAATGCAAATAACAGAAAGAGGTGTGTTAAGATCAATCAGGATTACTAAGAAAATCGAAGCAGAGAAAACTTGTTTTTTATATTACATCATAACTATCGTGCCGGTCAATTTACAGGGTTGAAATATGGTACACAATGGGTGCAGTTGATTGCCTATCGCATGGCACCTCACCCATTAAAATCGGTTTAACGGCACTTATGATCCCTTTATCCTGCTATATCCTTTGCTTTCATCGATCAAAATGAACCTTTCAATATTCCATACGGTCGCTAATACGCTGCTTTACGAAATTCCATCTTTTCTTCCTCTTCGTTTCACTCACAAAGTCCTTTCAAAGTCCTTTTTTTACGTATTATTTTACTGTGATGTTTATGATTTTGCAAAAAGTAATGCGCCGCATTAACACAAACACCAATGACCTTGTTTATTGCAATCTCTACAGCTATATTTCCTGCATTTATTTTTCGTGCATGCTCAACTGTTTGCTTATTGTTCAATGTTTCTCGGATTCCGTACTTAACGATAATACCTTCAATTGTAGATCTTGACCTGCACCCTTGATATTGTGCAAACGAACAATAATTTGCTATTCTTCCTCCGTGGTTTCGGAACCTTTACGACCCATATTTACACAAAAAGAGCTATACAATTTTTATGAAATGATAATTACTGTACTACTGACACAAGTGCTATCCTGAGGCTGATTAGCTTTCTTTATATTTCTTACATCTGTTAAGATATACTATAGGTTATTTACATTCAAATATACTACAAGGAATACTAGATGTAGGAATAGTTTCTGCCGGTTTATTTCAGCTCACTACATTGTATTTATTGACAAAGGCCAAGAGTACTAAAACTTTCTTATTTAAAATTTATTGTATCATCAGCCAAGTACACTTTTAAATTAATTTTCCTCGCTAAAATGTGTTCAGCATAAAATCGCATAGAGGTTTAACACGTTCTCGGACAGTGCAAATTTCAGTGAGCTGCAAAAGTAGGCAGTCACATGTTACACTTCTAACTTACACATTTGATCATACAGAGGAAAATAAAATAATATACTAATATAATAAATAATAATATAGAAAAAAAAAATAATATGAAAATATTCAACAAATAGGTTGGCTATTACTTTGGAATGTATGATAATTGCAAAAAACTGATGTTATATAAAATTAAATGAATTATAATTGCCTCTATCATTTGCCATGGCATGAATACTGTAACATTCACGCCCGCGAACGTGAATCAAAAACAGTCGCTGCACGAAATACTTTTTATATTAAGTATAACTGAATTTAGAAAAGCTTGCAACACCATCAATTCATTTAAATGCGTACATGTACATTCTAATATTCACTTTATGACTGTAGAATATAATGAAGTAAGGAATCACGACTTGAATGATTTTTCTAAAAATATTAGCTCAAGTAATAGTGTGTATTTATATATCCTTTTTGGAGCAATTAAGTAATTACAAAACTTACATGGAATATAATTTAATGCCGTTGATGATGAGAAAGCGGACGGAATTTAAACTTAATACGAATGCGTCACGGTTTAGATTTTTATCTCAATTAGGCAATGTACGTGAAATAGGACTAACCGCTTACAGAGTTACCCCACTCTCGTTTGGAGCAACGGCGATTGTGGTTTAGGCTAGCGTGAAACTCTCATCAACCACCATAATTACCGCCATAGGACATACCTCCCTTCCCTTCACCCTTGCCCTTCTCGCCGCAACCAGCACGGAACCGCTACGACTATCGTCAGCCATCAACGTGAGAACTCGTTTAGAGTTTTACCCTTTTTCGTACTTCCTTCCTCTTCTGCTTGAATCTTCTTCCGCCTTTTCTCACAATCAGAGTCTTTCTCGCTATATTTCCACGTAGCTTGCGTAAAGTGCAATTTCTCGCATCTTGGTCACGAACGGATGCAAGTGGATTTGTTATCGTTAATTGAACCTTCTCCTATTAGGAGCAGTAAAAGACGGTGCAATTTCTTTCCACTTTGATAAACATTACGTCCATTAGCTGGCATCTATCAGCTTTTCTCGTAATTGTATCGGTTCAGAACCACTTCCTATTCGCCAATCAATGGGAACATATTTCTCGAATTAACTCTGATTAATTAGCGAGCACTAGAAGCAATAAGTGTTCAGTTTACTTTATACGTTTGCAATATTTGTAATTAAACATAATATTTACTTGTACCGAATCTTCTGTAACTGTAGGATGTGACGAAGTAACGAATCATAATTGGGATGATTTTTTATATTAATGTTAGTTTAAGAAATGTGTATTGTCCATGTCTTTTCTTTGACACAATTGTTGCCTAGCCCCGGTGTGAATAGAGATAGGTGCCAAAAAATCACGTTCCTAATACTATTAAACGGTCAGAGGTTTATTTTTCTTCGTGCGTCTGTCTGCCTCTTCAAAGCGAAAACAATAGAACAATATACATTTCACGTACTTGTCGCAGAAAACGTAATGGAAGTATTCACGATTGTCTTACGAAGTGCTCTGTAGCGAAAATTTGTAAGAACACATTGCTCACTAGCTAATGCACCTTTCGCGAGTTGTTACTATTACGTCTTATAGACCTTTTTGTCACTTAGTATGTTGTTAATACATCAAATATCGCCGTTGAATCTACATATTTTTCAAGATGTTAACCCCTTAGTCTACAATAACGTGTAAATACCACTCGTAACACGATAAATGGTGCAGGAAATTTTGAAATTTCGAAAAGATATTAAATTAAAAATATCAGCTATTTACGTGACGATAAAATTATTTCTCTATCATCAACGTTACGTTCAATTACATGGAATATCAGAAGTCAAAGAGAAATTTTAATTTCAAGAAGTAATTCTGAGTTATTGTACGCATAGTAAAAATAAAATTCGTAGAGGAAGGGGTCAAAGGAGGTCTTATTGTTAGTAAAAAAAAAGGAATTAAGAGGTGGACAAGATGGTCGACACAGTAATCCATATTTCATAAGATCAATGTAGAATATTTTCTGTCGGATTTTCGTATAAACTTGGAGAATCTTTTCGGAAAATTGTGGATCAGTCGTTTTGACTTGCTTGAAGCCTGAGACACGGAGTTCTAAAGTACGATTGCTACCTTTGCACTATTC
Organism: Cerceris rybyensis; assembly: GCA_910591515.1. NCBI lineage: Eukaryota > Metazoa > Arthropoda > Insecta > Hymenoptera > Crabronidae > Cerceris > Cerceris rybyensis. The sequence goes on from OU342795.1 coordinate 16,983,380, forward strand.
TAAAACTCAGAAGATGGAAGACTCATTGTCAACACATTTCCATCTCAATTTTTACTACTAGCGGGTGGTTCTTCTTCACAATGAAGTAATTGTCGAATTTCAAAATATTTTCAACATCAAAAAGAAAGATTGCATTTGTTTCCCATATTTTGGTATTACCGTAGACTTAAAATTTACTTTGCAATATTTCTTTTCGGAAAATAAAAATCAGCTCACATTAAGGAAAAAGAAAATTTCTGAACACATACGGCAATCACTCCAACGCATGTCAGTACTTCGTTTAAAATAGAGGAACTAACGTTTTAATCAAACAACTGTTTCTTTATACGCGAAATCCTATTGCTTGGCACAGTTTCAAGAAAATTCTGCCTGATCTGGATTTTTCTACCCTTGTTACATCCATTGAAGTGTGTACCTTGATAGATTCGGCGAAGCGCTAAGATTATTTTCGCAAAGTTAGGTTTATGATGTCTCATATTTTCCGGTACTTTTGAATCTAACAAGATATCGAATCCGTACACGTCAACATTGATAAACCTTACAGAGTATATGATTCTCAAAAGAATATTTTGCACTTATTTTTTATATCGACATATGTTCACATTGAATAGATAATAACACCCTTCAAATTTTGGGGTTGCGAACATAAAAACATAACAATAATAGATAATAACACCCTCCAATTTTGGGGTTGCAAATGTGCTTGTTGAAATATCTCTCATTGTGCACCTTGAGGTATAGAGTTTAACAATGTAAAGACTAATTTAACCCTTTGAAGGCTACAGATGAATATATTTGACCTACAAAAAAATCTGATTGTAGTTTACGGGCTCATGTATACAGGGTTAGAGTTGTTAAGAGAGTTAGAGTCGAGTAATGTATAACTTTCATACATATAAGACTGGGTTATACACAAGATAATTTTATTTGAACGTTATGTCATCCGTCACTAATTTATAAACACGTTGAACGCTATGGTGGTCACCCTTGCCCGGTGACATCGAATTTAATGATTTATATAACTTTCAAATGATAACATTTACGAATTTTCTATGACACACAACATTTCAATATTTGCATTAAAAGAACAAAGTCCTGTCTTATCTTCACAAAGCAGAAAGCTTGAGGACACTGAGATGTATACATTTAATGGAAAGAGCTTCACTCCAGTAGAAACAATGAAACTGTCGGGACGAATGGTTGATGAAATAATTTGAGACTTCAGTTCCCGTGAACAAGGTTCTTTTAATAAATGTACGACTTAACTACACGAGCGCTCAAAATATAATGTCTAACTTATCTATTATTTTAGCTCGAAGGAGCCGCTCCCACGCAATCGGCGAATTTTCGTGGCCGCTCAACCAATCGGAAAACAAGAAAATTAACCGATTGTGCCCTCTTTTCCTTACGCCCTTGGCGCGCTTTTTGGGGAAAAGAGGCGAAGGTTTTAGCGGCAAGTTTTCGCTGGCAAGGGGTCGGTCAAGTACGCACTTCCTCCGCGGCCCCGCTTCGTCTTGCGCGGCCGAAAGTTGTCGATGGGCCTGCACTCGAAGGGACATCGGAAACGCGTAATTTATGGCACTTACAAGAGCTATTGAGAATGTGCAGGAATTCTAGAAAACTGTAAGTGAAACTAAACACAAAAGGCACTTCTCTCAAAAATAGCTGTGTCGCAGCAAATGACATAAGCCAGTGAGTCTAGCTACTTGATCATTTCTGGGTCCTTCAAGCAACTCCGCCTGCTTCTCCCAACCGTTCTGTTTCGCCCAACCAAGCTTGCCTTGCATTTCACCTCGCAGGTTCGGATCTATTGGCACGAGCGTGGTAGCATAGTGGGGCGACATTCGCAACTAACCGCTCGCGCTGGAAAGACGTGCCGCGCTCGCCGACGACAGTAAACAAATCGATGCGCGTGACGCATCGAATGAGACTATACGTCGAGAAACAGTTTCAGATCGCACTACGTCGCATATATCATGTACCCATTATACACGGTTCATTTAAAAACTGAATAACTAAGAAGTACCGAAAGGTACCGGATTGAAATTTTTCATATGTATTCAGTAATTACCGCAAATATTTCGTTCGTCTACCTGCTCTTCTTTGTTGTAACTGCCTGAAATCTTAAAATCTACCAGCAAGACAATCGCGGCAGCAACAATGTATTGTTTGACGCGAGGGCTAACGTTCTTACATCGCTGAATTTTCCATTTATTTGCGCTGGAAATTAAATTATATCGCCTGAGACTTAGATTTTAAGACATATCTGAGCATACATTTTTACGAATAACACTGTTATTTTATCCTACACGCGACGTAGTACGATCTGAAACTGTTTCTCGACGTATAATCTCAATCGATGCGTCACGCGCATCGGTTTGTTTACTGTCGTCGGCGAGCGCGGCACGTCTTTCCAGCGCGAGCGGTTAGTTGCGAATGTCGCCCCAGTATGCTACCACGCTTGTGCCAATAGGTCCGAACCTGCGAGGTGAAAGGCAAGACAAGCTTGGTTGGGCGAAACAGAACGGTTGGGAGAAGCAGGCGGAGTTGCTCGAAGGACCCAGAAATGATCAAGTAGCTAGACTCACTGACATAAGCTATGGCAACCGTTTGCACGAGAGTAGAAAAACCCTCTACGTAGGTGGTCGCTACAAAACTAAGGAAATAACGGTGGCGCTGAATATGTTAATGGCTGTAAAAGAAGTGAGAATATGAAAGTACAACAACTCTCCACCATGCACCCTTCTTACGTCCCCATTCGTTTATCGTCTTTTCCTCTCATTCATGCAGTAACTCTCATTTCTAAACGTTCGACTTTGTAGAATCCAAATCCATCGTATTTAGCTTAGGGCTTAGGCTTGCTTTCCTACATACATTAACTCTGTAACTCTATCATAAAAAGGCGTTGTTTAATTGACCAATAATTAAATATCTTTCAACATTCAGAAAAATCTCAGTCCGCAGAGAGTTAAAAAGAAGTATTTGTTAAAACAATGTATGAAATTGTTGTATTGTTCCATGTTCGCGTTAATTTACGTGCGTAAATCGAAAAATTGTGCACTATAAATGTTTCGTGGCGTCAAGATCCGACGTGGTATAGATTCGACGACCACTACTCTCACTCACGTTTTGCGACGATTATGCTTCGCGAGTAAGTATTTTATCATCGCGATCGTCCTCGACCGACGGAGAACTTGTTCGTTCGCGAGATAGTTGGTACTCCAAAATATAAAATAGCAAACTATGACGGTTTTCGTCGTCAGCGAGCTCGGTATCGTTTGCGTTTCGGTGTTCGGAAGGCTAGTGACTTCGAGGATTTTTCCTCCGAAGTCCCTCGACGACGCTATGGGCCGGACATCCCCACTTGCTGAATTTTCGCGACGTTTCAGCAGGCGGGTTTTTCGGATTTTCCGGGCAGTGCGCGATGTTGATTGGCCGCACTTTCCTCCGAGAGGAGTGACCACCCCCATGGGACTCTCGACGAGAAGGGCCCCACGGAGGCGGGAGTTCACCCCCTGCGAATACGTGGTGGAGGAAAGTGCAACCAGATGTGCCCAAAAAACCCTAGTCCGGCCGATCGGCAGAATTTCTCTTCGAAGGCGCGATTTATGACCGATTTGTCATCGCGAGTCAGCGGCGGTCGATGGGACCGTTCGGGCCGAAGTCCCTGTTTACCATCCGCTGACAGAGCACGACGGATTAACGAAAACGTTCATTCAAAACGAAGGCTGCTTAATTCCTCAAGGACCGGAGTTCTAGCCGCCTTGGCGCACGATGGTTGCCAAATGTTGGAAGATAATAAAAAATCTGGCAGCCAGACCCAGCCTCAAAGAACGGCAAACTTTCGCTTCGTTCCGAACGCGCTTTTGTTTCCGTACGACGGAACAATAAATGCCATTTATGAAAATCCTTGTTTGTTAACATTTAACGAGAATAAGAAATGAATATTTGGTTGTGTACGATATGGGTTTAAGACGATGGACGATAAGGGAAAATGAAGTGATTCAGGCATCAACTAACTGGTTGTGTAAACTCAAGCATACTTTTAATATAATATCAGGAAAAACAATAAAATTTATCAGTTGGGAATATAATGAAAATTTGTCTGATGTAAGCGCAGCAGTTAAATTTTTTGTACCACAAAGAAGACAATGGTTTGGCAGTCTCGAGGAGATGGCACATTTAATAATGCCTGGAGCAGTTTCCCACTGAAAATACATTCTGGAAGGACACTATTACAAAAGGACCAAAAGCAAACTAAAACTCTTATACAGTCAAAATCGACAACTACTCATCGTTACACAATTTAACCAATGAATTCTGCTGATGGATAACTACTTTCGCAACTTTTTACAGTGCTTAAAGGGCCAAAGGATCAATTGCGACCGCGTGTTCAAAGAGCCATATTTATAGCACCCACTATAAATAGTGAAGCTTCTGCGCCAGGAAAATTAACAAAGGAATCGTTTAGGTCCTGGCTGGTAAAAGCTTTTCTTCCGCATACTCGGGAGAATGCAGGTTTACTTATTGATTTATGGAATGGTTATAATATAAAATCAAATACAAAGTGCAACAGAAAATAAACAATTACGAATTCTAAAAATATCTAAATATACTGCACAACTCGTTCAACTTTTTTATGTAAATGGATTTTGCATATATAAAAATTTGACTCGATATATTTCTGACTTTGTAATCTCATTAAGTATAAATATTTTACATGCAACAAAGAACATGATAAAAATGCAGTCACTGCTTCACAATCAATTATCGGTTTCACGTTATGAAAAGTTATTTCCACGTAGTTCGTTCTATTGTGGTTATACGAATGAACGATCTCAAGAATTTGAGAATGCCGCAGACATTTATTTTACGAAATTGTGGAAATCTGACATGTATTCATTGTAATACATATTTACTTTAACCGTGTTTAACCCTTCCGACATTCCGGATGTACATACATCTACTCCTCGATTTATACGGTACTTTTTTGCACGATTTCACTTTCATACAGTTTTTAAAATAAGGGATTTAAAAAAATGGTTTTATTTTACTTTGAATCGAAAACTGAATTATTTATATTTTATGTTGTTTTAGATTTTTATGATGTTCTAAAGAATTTATCATAAGAGGAAATCGAGGGATAGAAGTATGCACCAGTTACTTACATTTCAAGTCCGTAAATGTTATTTGCGTCGGGACCCCCAACTTTGCAAGGCCACTTACATCAAACAGATTTCGGAAAACTGATATATGTTCTCAAAAACGCCCACACATTTCAAAATTTACTGTTTCTCTGATTGAATACCCTTTTGAAAGGGTTATATGTTCTTAGTGTACAAATTATTTAGGTCTGGTTGATATTTTGGACAATTTCATTCAAACTCAATTGAAACATCTTTTTTGCTACAAATAATAGATTTGTAATGAAAAGAACTGTTTGTTAAAGTCGAATCTTTTTACGTAATTACCACTGTACAAAACAAGCGCAAATTAAACATTAAGCGCGCATTGAAGTACGCATTCATTAATTTGGCTTCAGCCGTTGCACATAAATTCGCATGAAAATGGAATGGCATTTGAAGAGGAAAATTGGCAAAAAAGAAATATAAATTTTGAATGCATTGTTACAAGATGATTCGACAATTGTTATCACATAAAAATATGGACGCGCACATATAGGCAGAATTCATTGTAGAAGTAGGAAAAATTTTTTACCAATATCTCGAAAATTAAAGCCGAGAGGGGGGGGGGGGTTACATGTTGTACAGGACTGTTGTTTATCATCATGATTGTGAAAACGCATTCAAAACTCATTGAAATCGGTGGGAGAGGCAATCATCTGCATAATTACTAGCATCATTCTGCTACACACAGCAATTTTAAAACTTTGCTCGACGCTTCATTACAGATCACTACAATCAATTTTTAACACCAAAGTCTATGCAAACATGTAACATGCTAGAATTTTCTACAATGTACGTAGAATGGAAATTAAATTCGTTTTTTGTTCCCCCTATAATTTCCATAATCATTTCACCTAGCACCTATAATTTTGGGTATGTTCCGAACTACCAAGTCTGTAATATACATATAAGAAATATAATCTAGGAAATATCTGGTAGAAGTGATGGTAACTGAACTCGTGCCAGCTAACTGGGAGTGCGAGTCATTTAACTTCATAACCGCCATAGCGCTCAATTGAGTTTTGATGACGTTAAATCTAATCTATATTATTTGATTTTGGCTGCAATTAGGCTGTCCCTAAAAAATAATGAAATAATTAAACAACATGAAATACTATAGCTAGTAACGGTTATCTGCAAGATATTTGTTAATTGTTTATTTTTTATCTGACACGATAAAAATATATAATATTGTAATTATTGGGTTCGCAACTATGTATGTAAGTCATTGCGGATTTTGTCAATAGCTAGTTTTAGCGCATTCTTTTGGTTTGTCAACGTATTGAAAGCACCTAAACTACTTATATTGTTTTCTGATTGTCTGGGCTTCCACCTTTAATTTAGTAAAAAAATTGTATCTATTACTTAGTTATTTAGTTTCTTTTTTATCCCAATTTAAAAATGGAAGAACAAGACGGGCTTTTCAGACATATTTTATTGTATCATTTTCGAAAAGGCAAGAATGCATCGCAAGCACACCAAAAGTTATGTGCCGTATATGGGAATGCAGCCTTGAAAGAGAGGCAGTGTCAAAATTGGTTTGCCAAATTCCGTTCTGGTGATTTTTCACTGAAAAATGCACAACGATCAGGCCGTCCAGTTGAAGTTGGTGAGACTCATATCAAGGCTTATTATCGATTTAGATCGCCATAGCACAACACGTGAAATTGCACAGAAGCTCAATATATCGCATACATTAATTCGAAAAAATTAAAACAGCTTTGCTATGTCAAGAAACTCGTTTTATGGGTCCCTCATCAGCTTAAGGAAATTCATTTGACGCAATGCACTGACATTTGCGATTCGCTTCTGAAATGTAAGGAAATTGATCCATTTCTGAAACGATTGATTACTGGCGGCGAAAAGTGGATAGTTTATAACAACGTTAATCGGAAAAGATCGTGGGTGATGCAAGATGAACCAGCTCAAACGACACCAAAAGCTGAGATTCACCAAAAAAAATATTATGCTGTCAGTTTGGTGTGGGATTATAAAGGGATTTTGCACTTTGAACTTTTACCAAGAAATCAAGCGATTAATTCAAGCGTGTACGTTCAATAACTCGCCAAACTGAGCGATGCAATTCAAGAGAAGCGGTCAGAATTGGCAAATAATAACGGTGTTGTTTTCCATCATGATAATGCAAAGCCAGACACATGTTTGGTCACTCGTCAAAAATTATTGGAACTAGGTTGGGATGTTTTGTAACATTCACCATATAGCCCTGACCTTGCACCTTCAGATTACCATTTATTTCGTTCCATGCAAAACTCCTTAAATGGTAAAATTTTTAATGGCGTTGATGATGTGAAATCACATTTAATTCAATTTTTTTCTGGAAAAAATCAGAAGTTTTATGAAGATGGAATTATGAAACTGCCTGAAAGATGGCAAAAGGTCATCGACAAAAACGGACAATAACTAAGTAATTGAATAAAGTTATATTTATAAGCAAAAATGTTGAATTTTCCTTCTCATTTAAAATCCGCAATCACTTAGTTGCCAACCCAATAGATCACGTATGACAGTATGATTTATCGCTGGCAGTGGGTAATACATGCCGTCGTTTAGCAATACTACAAATTCACATTAGCTACCGCAAATAAACTTGGAATTTGACGAGGATTTCTCTTTTAGAAAACGTCAAATCAAATGTTTTTATATATTCTTTAATTATAAATATTGTTTTATTGTAAAATATAAATATCTCTCTTTTTATAATTTCAATATAATTCTTCTTACTGAAATTATCGCCGCGTATATTTTTATTTTATTTTAAATTTCATAAAATGTTAAACAAAACGAGGAATGCGAGAATAAAATACGAAACAGGCGAGAAAATTGTTTCTGCACTGCCCTTTATTATGCCGCGCCACTTATAAAATATATAGAGAATGCTGTACATACATTCTGTAGAATGACATTTTTGAATTCTTTGCGACGTGTTCAACGGGTTTATTCATACAAAACTTAGTGTTATTCTAATACAAGTAAATATAATTACTGAGAGTATGTATATACTCAACTCTTTTTTTACACGGCAGATACGTTCCTTAGAAAACTGTAAAAAAATGCATGCGATATGTGGTAAAGGAGATATCTTCCACAACTTCAAAAAATCGTGTTTTTTAGTAGTAAAAAATTATCATCCATACAAATTATACTGGAAATTTCACCATCGAATTAAAAGAAACTTGAACTTGAACATCAACTTTTAGAACTTTATTGAAATTATTTATTGCATCCTACGAATTGAACGCTCCAACAGAAAATTAGTGAATAACGAAATGCTGTGTTCAAAGTGAGGTACAACGAGATAAAGAAAAAAGTGATAACAAAATTTGGGTATTCCCCGTAGTAGACCAAGTCACTAACACGTGTGGGCATAAACCGAGTGAATTCTGATCACGGTATTCCCCCAATCCTATTTTGTTGTTGTATATATAAGTTTCTGTAACACACTGTCAAAATTAGAATTAAAAAAAAATGTTTGTTGGGATTCGTGCTAGAACAAAAATTCGCCTAAAAAAGTGTATTTGTTCTTATTGGTGAACCGTGTTATTTCAAAATTGGCTGAAAAAAGACTGTGTACAAAAACGGCTGGGTGTATATGAATATACACGTACGGATTCTTATTCAATATACGCAGACCATTTATTTTCCTTCCTCCGCATTTTTATATTTGGGTGTTCACAATTAAAGCTTCTTATAAAGCTTTCTTCAGAACAGAAAAATTCACATTATAACTTAATTTCTTAATCCGTAAATTTTATCGTCAATGTGAAGTGCAACGTTAATTAAATTAAGTTTAAATTAATGTATAAAATGCTTTGAATCATGTATTATAAAATCATGCTAACAAGCCAAATGAAACAGGATGCAGCAAAAGAAAAATTTACACACTATTGAAAATTAATCAATAAAGCTTGGGTAAAACGCAAGAACAACTTCTAAATTGCATTGTGCTTTCGGAGTGTATTTAAAGAATTTACTTCATTAAGCTACAGTAATAAAAAAAAATGCAGATCTCAAGAATAAGTTTCTCAATAGTAGTTGTCGACCAGGAGTATAGATACTTCCTCCGTACAAACTCAGCGAGGCAAAAAGTCTCGAAGAAACTTTAACAAAACTATATCGTATCACAGGAAAGGCGTATAATAGCTGTGGATTAAATTCGTTTCTATTTAGATACTACTTTAGAATTAAAATAGCAGAAAACTCTTCTACTACTTTAATTTCCTTCATCTTATTTTCTCTAAATTCTGTCAAACTTTCACCCGATTCCTCATTTTTATTATCTGGAGGTTCATCTTCTGGTTTTACAGAAATTGTAAGTTTCTACTACACTTTCTTCTATTTTTCATTTTATATACCAAAATACGTGTACTGTCTTAATCTGTCGTGTCAACATAAACAAATTCATCTACCTTATTGCATATAATGATTGTTATTTTTAACATAAATTTTATTTATTTTATTTACAGTTTATTATGGATGAATTTTATTTTTCGTTTATTATTATCTTTTATGTTCTAAAAAACAAAAAAATAAATATATTTGGACTGTTGCTAAAGTACACACGTACAATTTTGTGTTAATAAGGGGAACATAGATGTTGAAAGTATGGGAAACATTGATCTACGGCGTTGCTTAGAAATAAAAAATATATAATAGTGTATACAGCTACTCACAAAATTAAATATACATTAATATTAGCGTAGGTTAAACAAATGAATATTTAGATATTAATAATTTGTTGAATAGCCCGTAACCGAGATGGCATAGAGTTAATTAACTTTTAATATATGAAGGAGAATGTCATTCCATTCTTCGTGTAGCTTTAATTTTAATTCCTTTTTATTTTCAAAACGTTAATTTGAAATTTTTTATTTCAATCTCACCGGAGCGCCCTCAATAGGTTTAAAGTCTGATGAGAGAGGCGAGGTTTTCAATAATTTTGGTAGATTGTACAATAACCATACCTCCTTTTATTAATCATACCTCCAATAAATTCTATATTTTCCATAAATGTTGTTCCTATGCATCCCCATAACAGTACTGAACCACCTTCGTGTTTTATCGTGGAACGTGTATTGCGAACATGGTGTTCGATATTTGGCCTTTGACACACAATTTGTTTCCTCCCGTCACGTCCGAATAAATTCGTTTTTGTTTCGTCAGAAAGAATGACAGTTTTCCAAAAATTGTCATCACAATTGGCATAAGTTTTTGCACGCTGTAACGATCTTTCTCTATTAATTCCTTAAATAATTCGTTAAAGCTTTTCTTCTTGCAATTTTACCGTGATACCCTTCTTTATGCAAAGTTCTGTGAACTGGTTTTACGGATATATTTTTTAAAATTCTTTTAATCCTTTAGCTCTGAGCGTCGCGTATATGCGACATCCACGCGACGACGTATGGGTACGAGCGCCGCATATATGTGACATCAAATGATGTGTAGGTATACACTTGCTATCTGTAGTCGATGGCAACATTTTTCGTCATTAGTTGAACATTTTCTATGGATATTATTGACATATTGGATTAATCACTTCTTAAAACTGCTCTTTATTGAAACAACATTAAGGATGATTTGTTGGTATATTAAGACCGATGAGAATCTTTTGAAAAAATTATATATTATTCTTATAAGTCTTCTGAAACGCCACAAAAAATTAGAAATGTTTTCACAAGCCCGTTCAAAAGTTATAACATTTTTCAATTACAACAAATTTACACGTACTTAAATGGAAAACATGTTATCAGGACAAGTTAAAGTAAAAAAAATCATTGAAAATACGATTGGAAAAATCCACAAAATTGTAAACTAGTAGATTAAATATCTACGAAGCACATAAGCAATTAACATTTAGTGGTTTCAACATTATTTATAGAGAAAAATAATAAAAATGAGTGATATTTATGGTATAATTGAATGCAGAGCGTAATTCACAATGAAAACATGGCAACTTCGCAAACAGCTACGGGGAATAAAATTAAACTCAACTATAGCAAATTAAAAATATGCTATAGGCTATGTTACAGCGTGAAATTAAATGTTACTAAAATGCGTCGCAAAGTTGGAGCGATCAAAATCGATTCACTCACGACTACCAACTATCGAAATGTTGCGATGTTGTCACGTTTCATCAGATAAAAATTTAACTTATTTTATTTAATTTACTTAAATAAAATCAAATTTATGATTTTCTGTGGTATATATCTGTCTTCTAATTTTTATTTAAATACATCGAGCAAATTTGTATTAGTGTTTTTTGATGTACAAAATTTACGTATTTTTTTTTTAATAGTTAAATTTAGGGTACAGCCACTATCAAAAGTTTTTTTATGATTATGACAAATATTAAAAATTTCATTGAAAAATTAATTAAAATTAAATGAATTTCCATTTTATTACAAATTTGATATTAAAAATAAACTTGGGAACAACAGACATTTTGTTAAAATGCCATATTTTAAAAGATATTGAGAGATATTGGTTTAATCAAAATTTCACATTCTTATGTCTCCGATTGTACCTACAAATCATCCTTAAAACGTATTACACAATAAACTTGTAACATCAGAACGTTTTGTATTTTAATACTTTTGTAAGTATTCTCATATTAAAAATGTAAATATATTTATATATAGAAACAAATAGAAATATATAGAAACAAGTGCACTGTGCATATTTCTGGCGCAAGTTTCCGTTCAGTGACGGTACATCGGCGGACGGGACTGCCGTAGTGAAAGGGTTAAAAACCTCTGCTGTTAAAGTTTACATATTATTTGATAGATTTATTTTTATTAATCTATATTTCATATTATCTTATTAATCATTATTTATTATTCTAATTTAATTTTTATTAATACTTCCTTCCACGTTCATATTTATTCCTAACTCCCCCTCCGTACCGATACCTATTACCAATTTTGTGAATTGTACGATGTGGTTTCACAATAATTTAATAATTAATTTTCGTATTAACAGGTCTATTTCTTTCGCACTTTAAAGCCATCTTTCTATTAATACTTCAATAAACAGTTAAGAAACAGTCATTTGTTTTACTTGCTTAGCCACAACATTTCGAAAAGTATTTTCGTAATATGCCCAATCATACGAATTCATTCTAACAACTCCTCTTAGTTCCTATCGTGATAGAATTCTTACAGTATAAGAAAAGTGAGTAAAGATTACAAATAAAAATAGCTATTATTTGGATGATTAACCGTTCCTACCATATTTTAACTCTTTGGTCACTGTGGAGAATTATAGATCCTACCAGATTTTAAATATTCTCTATTGGGTTTGTATAGTTCCGATATGTGTGCAGATTGCTTAAATCAGTGTTTTATAGTCAGTTATTTGACAATGTCAGCATTGTTAGAAGTGCACCTGTTTTTGATAAAAAAAAATTAGAAGTAATTAATCTTACGTAAAAGCAATTCAGAATTCAAAGGGTTAAATAACATTTTTAACATTACTCAAAAATCGGAAAGAACTTGTCACTAAACTGAATATAATTTAAGTCCGCGAATTGTGTAGTATCTATGTACGTCAGCAGTGTAAAGTGCGAATACCTAGAGGATCTTCTGTGCTAATATTGTATATATATCTAAAACAGTATTCTATATTTTAGTAGAAAACTGTTTTCTAACTATAATTTAATGGCTATAAAGTAAGGCGCAGAAACATTTATTCGATTTTGCATAATAGATTATCCCCACAAATGTTATCAAACGCTTTTTCAACACCCAAAAAACAGCAGAACAGTATTATTTACACTTCAGTATATGTGCACCAAACCTGTATATATCCTCTATAACGTAATATTTATTTCGACAATCTTATTGACACGGTGGACTGATTGTTATTTTTTTCATTCTACCGAGTATTAACTTTTCTAGCAAGTTCTGCATTATTGGAGGCATGAAATTGGCCTATAAGATGACGCCAGGTTGCAATCTTCTTTGGGCTACAGTAACATAAGAACTTGGGCACGTTTCCAGTTTGTGGAAGGTACTTGATTCTCGGTTCAACGTTGAAAACCGTAGTAACATTCTCAGTGCTTTTTGAGAAAGTTCTTTTATCATTGTGCCCCTGATTAAATAGAATCGAGAATATATTTTTATCTAAATTTCCTTAATATCGTTTTGAACTTCCTGTACCGTTATGCTTTGTAAATTTATATTAATGCCTTGCTATGTAATGACGAGTAACACTCATACTGCAATAAATGGGGTAGGGAATTTCAAATGATACTGAATCAATGAAATGATGAAATGGAATTCAAAATATGTACCAGAGGGACGAGACACGATAAAATTATTTCTATATTATTATTAATATTATGTTAAATTACACGATGTATCAGGAATTACTGATGAATTTTTATTTTGACAATTTAATTCTGAATTATTCAGGTGGCAGTCACAAAAGAAATCGTACGGGGAGGGATTAAAGTTACAGGTAATAAGAGATAGTGAATTTGGCATGATGATAGCCGTCTTAAAATTATTTGGTTGAAATGGATTTTAAACATGTTTGTCTAAATTGAAGATTCTTACTCAATATGTGTGGCCTAGCTGTGGCTTGATTTTCTTATTATAGCCAATGATTTGATAGGATTTTTCAATTTTTTTTATGAACCGCAAAGAAAATAATTCCTTCATTAGGACGGAGTACCGAGATGTACAGTGGCTCACAAAAGTGTTCGAGCGGTCGAAATTATTTATATCTTACTCTATATTAATATTTAGTTGGACCTCCTTTCGCCTTAATTACGTCCGTAAGACGTCTTCCCATGCTATGAACCAAGTTTTCGGTTACCTGGGACTCAATGGAGTTCCTTACTTCTAAAATTTTTTGTTTCAATTGTTCTTTTGAAGTAATATCATAATTGTTTAATCTTCTCTCTATTTCCGCCCACAAATGTTCAATCGGATTAATATCCGGACTTTGAGCTGGTGTATGCAGCATATGTGGTGTATTGTATAGTAATCACTCTTGTACAATCCTAGGCTTATACTTAAGATCGTTATCCTGCTGAAAGTAAAAATTGTTTAATAGGCCTAATTTTGAGGCACTTGCTCTCAAATTGTTTTTTAAAATTTGTAAATATTTGAATTTGTCTAAAGTGTCTTCTATAAAGACAAGATTTCCTGTGCCACTTGCTGCCATACACCCCCAAACTATCACCGAACCACTTCCGTGCTTTACTGTTGGGCGCAAATTATGCATATTTAGATCAGTGTTCGGTTTCCTCCACACATAACATTGTCCATCTGACCCAAATACATTGAATTTGCTTTTGTCGGAAAAAATAACTGTGTTCCAAAAATTATTGTCCGTATTTTTATATTCTTTTACAAATTTTAATCGTTTCGGTTTATTAGTTTTACTTATGAATGGATTCTTTCTTGGTACTCTACCATGAAAATTATTCTTTCGGAGTATTCTGCGACATAATTCGGGATGACCACATTTTCCAAAGTAGTTATTGATCATTTGTGCAAGTTTTGTTGCTGAAGTATTGTAGAAATGTGCATAGTTGGTGCGGCTTTAATCGCTAATTCGCGGATAGTGTTCGAATAGAATCTATCGCCGTAACTATAATACTCCGTTAAATAAAGCTATCGCCGTTAAGTCTCCGTGAGTCTCCGTACTTGTCAAAAGTCTTAGTAAAAGAAGAAGGTCTGTCCCGTCTGCATCGTCTATATACACCGTCAGGTACGTTTGTCTGTCCTTGTCTTTCGCCATGACTTGGGGGAAACGGTATCCTCTCCTTCAGCGCCGGGCGATTATTGCACGATCGAGCCGTCCTTCGAGAAACACCGCCTCATTTACCCATACATACAGCCGAGATATCACTGATTCACAACCACTCTGTAGGCGTCACGCTCGTGCCTATAGGCACTGACGTTGTGCCGTATTTGGGGCGACATTCGTAGTTAATCGCTCGCGCTGGAAAGATGTGCCTCGCGCGTCAGTCGCGGAGATAAGAACGGCGTGCGTGGCACATCGACTCACAATATTTGTTGAGGAACAGTTTCAGATGGCACTACGTCGCATGGATCGCAGCGGCCGCGACGGCAACAATGTATTCTTTAATACGAGGAAGCCTAGCGTTCTAGTATCGGATAGTTATTTTTAACAATTTACGCTAGCAATTAATTTACAAATGTGCGTACTGGAACGCAATACTATATTTATGCCGTAAGACTTAATAAAGTGGTCGATTTCGGCAAAACCATCGCCAGAAGTTCAAAAACATTAAAATATATTAATTGCATTTGATTTAAAACATATCTGAGGATACTTTTTCACTAACAATACTTTTGTCTTATCCTACATGCGACGTAGTGGCATCTGAAACTGTTCCTCAACAAATATTGTGAGTCGATGTGCCACGCACGTCGTTTCTTATCTCCGCGACTGACGCGCGAGGCACATCTTTCTAGCGCGAGCGATTAACTACGAATGTCGCCCCAAATACGGCACAACGTCAGTGCCTATAGGCACGAGCGTTACGCCTACAGAGTGGTTGTGAATCAGTGATATCTCGGCTGTATGCATGGGTAAATGAGGCGGTGTTTCTCGAAGGACGGCTCGAGCGTGCATTAATCGCCCGGCGATGCTCTCCTTGGTACACGCGCACCCTCAGCAACGGGGCCTCACCCCCGACAATTCCCGGGCCTGGAAGGCACGTGCACTTTTCCGTTGGGCACCGATTTCCCTCAAGATGTTGTCTCCGTCTTTCTGTCCACGGTCGCCGTTCGTCCGATGGTCACTGTAATAAATAAACCGTTACCGTCCGTCCTCCGTCCTCCGTCCTTACATTCTACGCCTTATTCTAACTTAACGCTAGCTTATTCTATGCTTAAAATTACGCGATACTACAGTATTCGGATCTTTTTTTATTTCTCGAACAACAAACTTTTCTTCTCTTACACTTAACTTCGTCGGTCGAGCTGTACGCTCTTTGTTCTTTATTGTACCTTCAGTTTTCGATTTTTTTACAATGTAATGCACTGTGAACATATTTCTACCTATACAATTAGCAGTTTGCCTATAGGATTTTCCGTCTACGCATTTTCAGTATAATCTGTCTCTCGCACATTTGCGTTTCTGTTCTTCTTGAATGTACAGTAGAATCCTTCTAATGTTGCTCCCTCTAAGGTTGCTCTCTCGCTAATGTTGACAGGATACTCCCGCTACTGTTACTTGTATTTTCCCCCACTTGGACTTCTTATTGCCCAATAGAGTTTTAGTTTCGAGGCGCGTCATGTAGGTTATGGATGTTTACATGATCCTTCGCTCAAGTTTCAATTCTGTGCATGCTTATGTGCATAGGGGAAAATACGTCATGAAAAGTGGGGATAGAAGGGAGTGTCGACATTAGCGAATGATCCTGGCCCGAGTTGTCAACATTGGAGGGATTCTACTGTATTGCCATTATAAACACGGTGACAAACAATTAACAACATAGAACTTACTACACGATGCCTAGAGACTAACTGAAGCTACACATCGTTTGTTTCATCCAAGAAATGCACATCTTTTGTTTCATAACATTGTTTCTCCTATTAACTTCTACACGTTCGAACACTTCTGCGACTCCGTTACAGTATATGTATCTATATAATAAAGACTTCGTAATTCCTATATATATTATTCAATTGTCTTGAAAATTTGTATGTACTATCCTCATACACTCCGGGACAAAAAGATAGCACATCGTATAACTTTTCGTATTTGATACTATAAACTTAACAAAATGAACAGTTTGATATGTTAACAAATTTGGGCATACCTGTACGTATAATGTATTGAATATCATCAACAACATTTACTACGATAGAATTTTAGGAATGAAAACGTAAATATTGTGGTTCGCAGGCGGGACAAAATGATAGCACACTTAACAAAAGACGTGAAATATAAAACAATTAATCAATCTTATTCAATGCTTAACATTTTGTAGAGCTACCTTTACATCTAATAACTTCAATCTTTCTATTTGGTATAGATTTCTACAGTATTTTAATACTTTTCTGGCTCATGTTCTCCCACTCGTCCAAAATGCATTGATTTAGATCATTAATATTTTCAAATTGTCTGTCATTTTGGTATACGGCTCTGGCAAGATATTTCCAACAAATTTTCGATGATGTTGAGATCGGGGGATCTGGATGGCCAATCCAAAACACGAATATTTTTTAAGAAAAAGTGTGCGAAATTGTAAGCGAATTTTGCGCTTTCCGTGCGTCGATCGGGTTTCCAGAGACGGGCACGGTCGTGAGAAAAAAGTGTCTCACTGTCTTACTTTATCTTGATTTATTTACAAGAGAAAAAAGGAAATTATAATGTTCGCCTTGCGCGGCGCCAATCTATGAGTGATTATAACAAATATGATGCGCTCAGAAAAACGGTCAGAATCGTTCTGTTGGTGAAAACGTGGAAGAAAAATGAATATCGTACAAAACAAAAGGCGATCGCCGCCAACGCGATAATAGGCGAAGACCACCGAGCTCGAACGATCACTCGCAGACGCGATCGTCAACAATTGTATCAGACCGCGAAATACAAATCGCGTACAAAAAGTATTATTTACAGCTTTCGCCGTGTGGATTGCGGCATTATCTTGTTGAAAAATGTATTTTTTTCCGGCAATTTTTTCAGCATATATGTGTAATTGTTCATTTATCATTTAAATATATTGTTTACTATTCACTCGTCCTTTTATAAATTTTATTTCTGTTTTACCTCGATATCCAATACCAGCCCAAATCATTACACTGCTGCCTCTCATATGACGACGGCTTAAAAATAGCTGTTGTTTTCTTAAATCATGGTAGTAATAATTAAGGCCGTCCGGTCCATCCAAATTGAATTTCTTTTCGTCAGTAAATATGATCCTTCGCCATTTTGTCCCCAAATTTATATGCTTTTCGGCAAATTGTAAACGGAACGTTTTATGATCCTTCTTTAGCCAAGGGTTCTTCTGTAATTTTCTCCTCACTAAGTGCTTGCATTGTTGTAAAACACGACGTACATTCTTTACGTTAGTGTTTATACCAACACTTTCTGCGATTTGTATTGCAGTCATCTTCGAATTCGATGCTGCTCTCAATATTTTACGTTTTTCGCGAGCAGTTAAACTCTGTGGACGGCCAGAACTCTTCTTTTTTCCGTAATTTTCAGGATTTTTTAATAAGTTCATAATAACTTTTCGGCTCCTATTTACAATTCTTGATATTTTTGTAATTGAATATTGTTCTTCCTTTAACTTCGGTATAATTTGTATTGCACATTCATTTAATTTCTTTTCACGGCCGATTGTTAATATTTTACTATGTTAATATAACAAATAAACAAAAAGAAAAGTAGTACATACTTTATGATTTTCGTTTTACAATGAATACTTGCTATAGAAAACTTTATGTATAACTGAAAAGTGTAAATCTGCTGCGTGTGCTATCATTTTGTCCCGCCTGCTGAACCACAATTTTTACGTTTTCATTCCTAAAATTCTATCGAAGTAAATGTTGTCGATGATATTCAATACATTATACGTACAGGTATGCCCAAATTTGTTGATATATTAAACTGTTAATTTTGTTAAGTTTATAGTATCAAATACGAAAAGTTATACGATGTGCTATCTTTTTGTCCCGGAGTGTAGTTGTGTCTGACAGTAGTTACAGTACTATCTGCAAAACTTATGTCTAACATACATGTATCTATTGTTTTCGTTTTTACTTACACGCGTTCGAACACTTTTGTGAGCCACTGTATCTAGGAAATTCAGGATGAAGCATAAAGACTTTGGGTAGAAAATAATATATTTACAAAAATAAAAAAACAAATCATTTCACATTCTCGCGTTCTCTTCCACGTTTTCTTATCAACTAACTCTCCCTCGTGCTTCGCGATTTATCTACGTCTCCCAAACTCTCTTTTGTTTCAATCGTCTCTCTCACTCCTCGAATCAATCATCTGTCTCTCGCTCACAACATTTAATCATCTCTCACTTTCATTCTTTCTCTTAATATCCACACATGCATTGCCACATGTAATTACGAACGATTATTTCAATGACTTTTCACTTTTATCTTAAAATTAAGATAAAGGCACTAGTTGTTGGCCAGTTAACACAAATGTTTATCGTAAATAGTGATAACTTTTTATCTTTTTATTGAAAACTGGGTCCCGAATAGTGAAGATGTTCTTTGAACGTCGGACTTCACATAATAAACATATTTTTTCGAGAAAGTTGTGTTACACAAATCAAACATTGATGGAAAGTCTATCAGTATGTCAGAAGTTGACCATTTATGAAACTCCATAAATCAATAATTTACCTTCTGTTCAATAGTAGTTGACCAAATATACTAGAACGAAAATCAATAAAAGCAATCACTTTCATATCGTTTATTTGCATTAATTACAAGAAATAGCGAATAAAAGGGCAAATATAAATGAAAAGAAGTTAATTGCTGAAAGTAATGAGAAATAAAATTAACTGTAATTCCATATAGAATCTAATTCAGGTACAGAGTAACTATTTCACGTTTTGCTCGTTTCTTGGTAGGGACATTAATATGAAAAAGTAAATTTTATTATTTGTAATTTAATACATCAGGACTTCATTTCCATAATTACTCATGTTTCAGTAACAGAATGTTTCAGTAACAGTGTCAGTAGTAGAAAAGATTTTTTTATTTTAACTCCATGCCAATTGTTTCGACTCGTAGTTCGGCGATCGTCGATCGAGTTACCGAAACTTTGGTTTATTTATTTATTTAGATTATTAGCTCGAAGGACCACCCTCGTATCGAGGGAAAATAGTATGTTATTTGTAATAAACAACACTTTATTATTTACATGGGATGTACTATCCCGGAGAATGCACTATCTCCTGTTACGAAACAATATGTTACGACTTTGCGAGAATGTAATAGTTCTTCAGAGTACAATATCTGATTCGCGAGAATATCTATGGATTGCGAGAGTGTAGTATCTCGATGAGAGTCTAATATCTCCGACTTGTGAGAGTATAATATCTCGATGAGAGTGTAATATCTAACGCGTCGCACACTGCGACGCTTAATTTATAATTTTAGTTTAGGGGCGTT
Organism: Cerceris rybyensis; assembly: GCA_910591515.1. Classification (NCBI taxonomy): domain Eukaryota; kingdom Metazoa; phylum Arthropoda; class Insecta; order Hymenoptera; family Crabronidae; genus Cerceris; species Cerceris rybyensis. The sequence goes on from OU342795.1 coordinate 17,003,709, forward strand.
TCCGTCTACCCCCAACTCCCTTCTCCAAGGCCCAGAGCAGTGGGACTTGTGGGTGGGAGACGTCAAAGCCCCCGTCGAAGGGTGGAAGGGACATTGGCAACGCCGCAGATTTCCGAGGCCCGGTCTTTCCGCTAACCCTCAAGGTTTTCCTGGAAGACCGGACAATTTTCTCGGAAGCACATCTGCGACGCACGTGCAAATGGCACGGGCAAGCAACGAGAGCCTAGACCCTTTGCCAATGCCCCTGGTTTACTATACGGCCATATTTTTAAGAAATATTGAAAGTACGAAAAAATCTCAAACTCGTGGCCGAGGAGAATTTAACGGTCCGCATAATAAACCTTGCAAATGTCCAAGGCCTGTGCCTGAACACCAATATTAATTTATGTTTGTGCTTTATCATTTGTCGAATATAGTTTAGCTAAGAAATGGATTTTTCAGTGTTTTCAATTTACATAAGATAATTCCATCCCGTTTCCTATACTAGCTTAGTGAAGTTTATAACAGGCACTTCAAGTTCTTCGAGTATTTTTAAGACTATATTACAGTTCATACTTTCATTTTAGTACTTCCACTCTCCCGTTAGGCGTATTATTCCATAGAGATTACGTTTCACGCAAGCACGGACTCGCGTATATATTGGTTTGCAACATGAATTTCTTTGGTTAAAGGTTTAATACATATTTCTCTTTATTTCTTTGATTCGAATTACATTCAGTCAATTACATAATGACCATCATTACTAATGATAGTTTGCTGTTTGAAATGCAAGTGGTTAATACCACTTGAATAGTTTTGTATAAAAATTTTCACTTCTTCGACTTTACTAAATGTTTGTCTTTGTAATGTATTTTGCAGTGAAGGAAATACATAGTAATCCGAATGTGCAAATGCAGCGTATTACACTGTGTTAGGAGAGAAGGTGCAATGTCCTGTTTAATAAACATAGCTCCGTTACTGCGAGCTTAGCGCAATTAGCAGTGAGAAATGGTTTCAAAGCTGCAAGACTGCGATTATTGTGTTTAAACAAAAGAATGCACCAAAGAATGCCATTTTGAACCGTCAGTACCATTGCTACATCTATTTGTCTTTCCAACAAAATTACACTTTTTTAAAACTAAGAAATACAGAAAAAAGTTACATTTATTCAAGTTACATTTATTCGTAAACTAGCTGAAGTACCCGTGCTTCACTACGGTTTAATATCATTAGGATTAAGTACTACTTAAATTAATAAAAGTTAAGTTTAACGTTGATACCCTATAAAGAACGCTCATGCAAAAAAAAACAAAAAAAAACCTTAAAATTTCGAATTTTTCAAAACCCTTTCTTAGTGAGCACCTACGACCCAAGGCAAGAGTATGTTCCAAATTTCATTGTAATCCGTTCTGTGGTGTTTGAGATTTCGTGATGAGTGGATGAATGAGTCAGTCAGTCAGTCAGTCAGTCAGTGGTATTTGAGATTTATATAATAGATTTAATGATTACATTCTTAATATTATGAATCAATGTAACTTTTTTTTATATCTTTTTATTGAATGGTGTGGAAATAGTAAAGTAGAACTATCGCAAATATCTTTAACAGTATAGAAATACATTACAAGAAGCGTACAATTCGTTTGTTTCTGAGGAATTAACGCATCTTTTATTTGAGACGATGAATTTAGTGCAGTATTTTTTGTTTATGTAAATAAGTAACATCAGTTTCACACCGTTCTTCAAGCGAACCTTTTATGTGTTATAAGACAAACTTTTTACATTTTCCAGCTCAACTTGCTCCGTTTACTACAATTATCCAGAAGCTTATATTTTTGCCTAAGGTCGTTTGGTTTGGTTCTCAAAACTACGGTTTCCCTTTTAGCTATCTAGCTTTCAGACCGTCTTGGAATATTTGCCTAAAATATCTTCTACCTTTTTTGTTATCATAAAAAGAAGCCGAGCTGAAGAATATATTCGCGCCGGTCGTTTCACCTGCGTCCTTTATCACAATCTTTATTCAATATTGCAAACCGAATTTTAAAGAACACACTGGTCTGCAAAATTGAATTTCCTTTTTCTTATGAAAGGCGTTTATATATATTCTTAAGTGTATTGTTGTGCTGAACATAAACATAAAACTTCTTCTTCTCCATTACTCAAAAAAGAAATTTTCAAAAAGATGCCGATATTCAGTATTCAATAGTTATTATACTTTGGCGTCTGAGCTATTTAAACTTCTTTTCGCGGAAAATGATTCTCTTATGCCTTCACCATATTTAATTACTTGGCGCAAAAAGCTCAACACATAAAGGTAAAATGATTCAATGTACACCTAACTCTTTTTTTCCAGGGTCGTTTTTTACCCGATATTGAGATTACACGATTTATTGATCAGAACAAATCCGCCTTTTTACATGAATCTTTTCTTCTAGCACAACTCCTCAAAAAAAAATTTTTTTTTCAATTCTAATTATGACAGTGTTTTACAGAAACTTATATATACAGCAAAAAAATACAATTGGGGGAATACCGTGATCAGAAGTCGGCCGATTTATGTTCACACATGCATTAGTGACAGTTATGCCAAAACATCTACTGATGTTAGCAGTTTTAGTCCAGTCCGTAATAAACGTGCTCGTTTGTTATCAAGTAGCGATGAATAGTTGCGAAATTGACTTTTATTCCTAATTTCAATATAAATTTGTATACGTTGTACTTATGGATTAAATTTGTACTGTACAGTAACTTTAATTTTTTTTTGTAATAAAAATGAATTGTTTTTGTTTTATAAATATGTAATATGGATTTCCTTACCGTGAAAAAAAAATTTCGGTGTATGTATGTATAGATTGTTTCAAAATTATATGGCGCTATCTACGAGACAGTGTTCTACAACTTTGGATTGATTGACAGTTGCAAAAAAAAATACCGCAAAATTCGCGATAAGGTGAATCTTGTGTCCCATTTTTTCACCCTTTCTCGGTCTCTCTCTCTCTTCCTCCTTATTACAATTTATGGATAGACCGTGTGGCGCTTCCTCGAATCGTCGCAAATTCCTCTCAATGCATCGTCCGATCATATGTATAATCTACATCTGATCTAATCTTCCTCAGATTCGCTACATATTGGCAATGGGTGTTTTAGATGAAATAAAGTCTTTATATTACTATTCGAACTTATTCTTAGGCTCTAGAATATATGTCTTTCCAATACTACTTTTTAGAACAAACTGATGTGGATACCTATAAGACGAATTCGGATCTAATTATTGCTAGTAATATAAACTTTGCATCTCTGCATTGCAGAGTGTTCTCTATTTAAAATGAGAGTTCTTTGAATGAAAAGTCATTTTTGTCCTTATACTGTATAATATGTGAGCTTTTCACAGGCCAAACCGAACAATGGTGTGCCTACGCCAAACCAACGTAATAAATAAAAGCTTTCTTGTTTGGTGACTCCGAAAAACGTGAAACTTTGTGACGTTTTGCACCGTGACTTAATACTTACTTATAATTCCTTACTCGTCCCCAGATCACCGTTTCACATAAAAAAATCTCATTTGCTATTGCGAATTTTCTACCCGTCCACTCACAAATACCGCCATTTCCTCTCACTCTTTTCCCTAAAGTTCTTAGAATTCTGAGTACCTTTCTGCCCAGAATAGCAATCATTCGTTCAATCATCAAGTGAATTGTTCAATCTCCAATTGTTCAATTATTTCATAATTACATCGTTCAATTTCAAAACTGATTCTATACGCAATTCTACATTATTATTCAAAAGAGTTTCGGCTCGAAACTCTGTCATATCACGACGTAATCGAATAAATCGCCATTAACACTGGTTCACAGCTTTTGGTGAATCTCTCTTGTAAAAAGTACTTGCCCCTACAGGAGTACATTACGATGACGATGCATGTGGTAACGATTACAATTAAGGAGATTTCTGAAAGAGTGAACATTGATAATTCGGCGGTATCTCGACATTTAACACTACAACTACCGGCATGAGATCTACTAAATTTCAAATATGTTCTTTGAAAAAAGAGAAATCAAAAGGTGGAAAAGATGATCGATTCGGTAATCTGTATTTTATAAGATCAACGTATAATCAATTCTATGCCTATCCTATAAACTTGGAGAATTTTTGAAGGAAGTTCAGGACCAGTCATTTTGACTTGCTTTGGAGTTCAGTGTTAAAGAAAGCTGGGCGCATTTTTAATTCTGAGTAAGCTGTTGAAAATCACGTAACAAATTCTTCTTCAGAGAAAACCAAGTTCTTTCTTGAAAAATGGAATCGACAAGCTTGTAGATTTATGAAAACTGCCACATTCTTTTTTTTCTTCTTATCTAGTACGGCTATTCCCACAGCGGTCGATACTCCTGACGCGATCTGTTGGTAGATGCTGCATGGAAGCTGCAACTGACACTGAGCACATCAATTACCGCAGATAGGGAGCTACGCGACTGTACTGAACACCGTCGCTACCGCTCAATTTTTCTTGCTAATGTGAAACGTCTAGGTGCCTAACTGTCGCTCGCTAGATTGATTTTATTTATTGGTTTGCTACCATTGTGAATAGCCCAGTTTGCTTTCTTAAGGTGTTTCGTATGAAATAAATATACATGTAGGAAATCCAGTACAAGCGTAGGAAAACTAGTTTCAAAAATATATTTGACACTAGATTTACGAACTGAGGCAATTTGACTAATTAAAACTTTGATTGCTATATATAAAAACTTCAATATTAATTTTGAAAAACATATGTTGGTTTTTAGTTAAATACATTACATTGCTGTTTTATGTTGCTTGAAATTGTCAACAGGCTATTCTCCTTGTCTCCATTTCACTGGCGCTCTAATTGTAAGGGTATTTTGACAATGACAAATTCTCATCACTGAGTCCTTGGCACAGTAAATTGCAATGATAAATAACCATTTATATAATTGGCATTTATTAAGTGGCAACTGATTTATAAGTTAAAAGTCCACAAGCTTTGGGCCTGAAAAGCCTGTCAATAGGCTACCGGTCGGTAAAGTGTTTTGTAAGAAGCAAATGAATAAGTACGCGGTTTCAGTGAGTACTGCAGCCAAAAATCCTCTATAAAAAGTTAATATACGTTTTATTTCCAAACTTCCACGTAACGTCAAATTTCTTGTTCCATGAATGTTACATTTTAAGAATATTTCCTTGATGCTACTGTGTCACAGGCACTAAATGTTCTGTTTCAGGTTTTACAAAGTGTTTCTTATTCTTAATAGCGCATAACATACGCAGTAAGATAAACAAATGACGAGAATTTGTATTCATCGGTCGTTTCATAATTCAAAATCGTCTAGGCTTCTTCTATTCTGAAGGGACCTACAAATGCATCTCTTCGTCTCATCACAACTCTAAAAGTGATTTTAGCAGCGGTGGTCGTTTCATATATGTATCGTTCGACAACCTCAAGAAGTCTCCTGAGCGGCGGAGCTTCTCGCTAAATACCGCTTATTCGCACCGTTTTTTTTATTTAATCCACCCTGCTCAGCCTGCTGAAGGAGGCACTTGACAAAGTCGTAACACTAAAATATCTTTATGACGCCTGGCGAATTAGATCCTGCCGAAACAGGCCTACCTCCGAGGAGACTTCTTGAGGTTGTCGCGTTATACTCGTGTTGCTTGTACAGTGTACGACTGATTCAAGAATAGTTGTAGAAAGTAAGGATGCGTTTGATAAGTAAGTACAACTAAATCACCTTAGGCCAAATATTCTTGGAGCGCCGGAGAAATGGGAGCAAGTTGCATCGTGCTTTTAAATATAAAAAGGCAGCCTCAGAGCTGGCGAACAGTCTTTGCCTGGTTACGCTGCCAAAGTAACGTTGTATTACTTTGTCCTGCGAATTCTTATCTTAATTACTCTCTCCTTGTTATTTGTTTTATATATAACGTTTATTTACTTTAATCCGCTCGAGAATCCTACTTTTTATATCTTTCTTTTTTTCTTCTTACAGTATCTTGTATTATCCGTGCGGAAAGATATTTGGTATTGGTCACTGTCCACGCATACCAACAAGTAGTTTGATCTGAGAACACTTCCTAAATTTAAAGTAGTCTATCACTCCCAACGGGCAGAGAGGTACGAAGATCATGAAGATAAAAATTTGGATTTCCACGTAATACATACAGATTCAATTTTGCATTACCTGAGGGAAATATTTCTTATATGTTGTGTGTACATGTATAATATTACAATCGTCGCGGTTTAGAAAGCATGTGAAGCAGGAGATGCCAGACATTGAGATTACAGTAGCGAAAGACAAAAGATTGTTTCCAATTTCTTTTTTCTTTGGTAAATCTAATTGAGCTAAAAAAAAGTATGCAGAAATCTACATTCAGGATACTGTTTTCGATTTCGTGACTACCTGTGATTTTTTATTGCACTATATGGTATGAACCAAAATATTTTATGTTTGTTGTTTACTAATGCCAAAAGAAATCCATAGATAAAAACTTTTTAATGGGAGAAAATCTCAATCTCAATATTCGGCGTCTTAGTCTGGAAGGATAAGATTTGAGAAATGCAGTAAAACATGCGATTGATTTTAATTCAGTACCAAAATCTCAAAAGGTATGAAAAATCAGCTGAAATTTAAAATATCGAGATTATTTGGGTCACTGATTAGGAACTGCAATTAGAAATTTTTGAAAACGAACTGGCGGCTATACTATTGGAGATACGAGAATCAAAATTGCTGCTACAACGCAAAAATTGATTTTCTAATTTTTTTGGGTGACTGATTACGTCTCTCAATTAAAAATGTTCAAAACAACATAAGGAATTCAGCCTGGTGATAAAATGTTAAATATAAACTAGATATGCGAATTTAAAATACAAAGTATAATGTAATATATACAAATATTACAAAACGTAAATAAGTACAAAAAACACAAATATAAAGGGCAACTGTAACATAGAAAATATGAGACAGATATGCGCATTTCATAGTTTGGAGAGAAGAATTCACCACAGGATCCATAACTTTTGCTATAGCTTTGCAAAAATGCGAAGAAGGATTTAAATTCAGTGTTCAAGTTTTACATTTAAATATCTCGGAAGCTAATCTTAGGTTCGTATAAGTCGCTTAATAATTTAAGGAAATACAGGTAACCCTCCTATAACACGGTAGATAAGTTCCTACTAATTACCGTGTTGTGGGAAATCGTATTATATGAGAGTCAGAGCCAGTACGAAAGGAAGAGTTACGTTCTGATAATTTAATAAAAGCAAACCTTTTTTTTAATTCCGTATTTCTGAAAAAGCATGTCTTGCCATAGATAACGGGCCAGCTAATAGCGTTACAAATGACTAAATTATAATCTGTTTACATATTTTCATGTAAAGACACTATAGTTCATTAATCCTTTCCATCATTGTGTAAAAGTAATTTAGTTTTTAAATATCTTAAACAATAATCATATTATCCAGTAATATAGGAATAAAGTGTTGTACAAAGGTTCCCGTAATTTTCTTATCGTGTTATAGGACGCCGTCATGTAGCCGTGTTGTAGGAGGGGTACCTGTAATTGATTTAACAGTTAGTAGCGACTGCAATATAAAACTGTGATACTTCCAGCAGAGTATATGCATCCATAACTATAGTTATACGGTGTTTCAAAAGTAGTTGCCATGACTTTCAGTGGATGTTCTATACCCTTGGATCGATTGTGATTTATGAAAAAAATGCAAAGCTTGTGAAAGGATAGCAAATTTTTTTGGCTCATTGCATTTATCTTGTTACGTAGATAAAATGTCTGACAATGAGACGAACTATGGGTCAGAAACAGCATACTGCATTATACGTGATTGTGGCCAGCACGTGCTACCGAATATAAGTATTAAATAAGTACTAGCAGTGTTCCTTCTCTCCAACAATGAAGATAGTTGCTTGACTTCTAATTTAAACTGTCGGTACTTCATGTGCAAATATTCCAAAGCTCTCTGGCTAAAGTTAGCCATGAGCTGAAACACTGAAAAGAAGTAACTTTTGTTTGGAAAACTGACCTACTTTTTCTCGCTTCCTGAAACGATTTCGTTCGAGGAGAAAATAGAGAATTTGTTAATTCAAGGGCCACAAACGGATACACAAATTAAAAAACTATAAATGAAATAGATATTGTTAATTCACTTAGCAACATAGAATGATGTACATAGCAAACAATTTTTAAAATATCCGAGAGACCCGTAAAACTGTTTGGAGTTGAGAACAATCAGACTTTTCTGACCGAAAGCTTCTTTACCTTTTATTCTCTAATTGCGTAAATCGACATGCTGCAATATCTTCACGACTCAACGCAACATGCAACCCAATGATACTAACTTATATAAATTAAGGTTTTGTTATGAAGGAACTCCTTTGTTGTAAAAGAAAACGTATACAGGCATTCCTCGAATAATACGGTCAATTAGTCCCCTGTTATTTAATACTTATGATTTATTTTGTTTAGGCGGATAACGTTTCGCGTTATTCAAAACCGTGAAATTCAAAACTCGAGATCCATACAAATTTGTACACTTTGCTTTCAAATATTGACAAAGAAAACACTGAATATAAAAATACGATTTTTTTACTAATATAAAATTCATTCAATACGTATACAGCACATATATACAGTGTGATCGAGTTATTTATAACAAGATAAATTGTTAATATCAGTGATATTCGAGGCTTTATGTAATTGAAATTCCGTGTTATTCGAGGGCTGTCGTGCAAACGTCTTCGTGCAATTTAAGTACCGTTCATATTCGAGGGATGCCTGTTTACATAATTTGATTTAACCCTTTCTTCCTCTTATTTAAAGTCTCGCCGTTTTGGGAGATAAATAATCCTTTTGTATGCGATTCATATTTATACACGTACAGATTCATACATGCATTACACATCGTATTCGATCATGTCAGGAAACAGAGATCTTCTGTTTCCTTGTTACTACGCAATAGATTTACGGAGGCTGCAACACGAGCGTGTGCAACATGCAAGGTGACATTTGCATTTCAAGCGCGTTAGAGCGTAGGGTTGGCAAAGTGTTGAAATCGAACTTCTTTCACAATTTGATGAAGATTCATCGAAATACATATGTATTGAAGTAATGTGTAGGCGAGAGTGGTTCAGAATCGAGGTTTATTGAATTGCGACAGTTGTTCCTTGAATTCTGATTACACACTAGTTGATACACTTATTTGCCTTGATATATATGGTTCGGTTGTGTGCGTCGGAGTGGGGGGCGTTTACCTATGTCTCGCTAGACGTGTCCCTCCGACGCACAGTGGTCGATTTCGCCGAAATCCTGGCAAAAACCCCAAAATTTTTTTTTAGAATTTTCAAAATTTAGCAATTGCGTTTGATTTGTAACATATCAGAGCATTGTTTTCCATTAATAAAAATTTTTTTTGAACAATACTCTTAGAGATATGCAATGTCAAAGTTGGCACTTAAATAATGTAACGTTTTCACGTCGAAATTGAGAATACGTTTTCAATGTGAAATTAAAGTTTGATCCACTTTTTCAGTATTGGTAGCTATTTATTATACTTTTAATTTATAAATATCTTGGTTTCATTTTTTTATTTAATATTTTACAACTGTGATGGCACAGAATGTAAATCCTATACATTTTTTTCCTTCTGCTAGTGAAATAGTTGTGAATTCCAAAACCATCCAAGCCAATTTTTTTTTTAAATTAAACTTTGAAGCTTCCCGAAGAAGACCTCGTTGAGTTTTCTTGCGACTTTTTGCGATTCTTCGAGTAATTGTTATTTGTTTGTCGCGCGCGCCATGCTCGGGGAAGTGCATTTATGACATAGAGCCGGGCTATCGTGCTTTACCTAATGAATACTGCTAATCCTTCTTTAAGATCAACCTGGCAATTAACAAAATAATATATTTATTTCATGGGGTTAAAAATCGGAATGAGTTTAAACAAGCTGGTGACCTATTGTTTCGAGGCAACAATAGATAGCCGCGGCTACCTCGACCGCTTACCGTCATAAACCGAAAGATCTTTGACGATTCTATTGAAAATCCGGCTAGTTGCAGGTATGAGGGAAATATTTGTCTCTTACAATGTCTCATCTTTCTCCTTCGACCGAAATTTTTATTAAACAAAGGGAAATTCGGAGATGGAACAGCAATGACATGCTTGTATTAAGATACAGCGACTGCTGCAATAAATATCATTAAAACTGCAGAAGTCCGTGGAATAACATAATATATTTTTTTTAAATTAAACTTTGAAGCTTCCCGAAGAAGACCTCGTTGAGTTTTCTTGCGACTTTTTGCGATTCTTCGAGTTATTGTTATTTTTTTGGATTCTTTTAAGGAAAAGATATTTTTTAAAAATAATTAATCAATTAATTACAATACATTTGTTGTAAGGTAATTGTTACGTTTCTTTGTAATATTTAACACCTTCTTATAAGATGACTATAATTCGTTATTATCAATACATTTATTGTAATAACCAAATAAATTATTAATTTTCAATTATGTGTGTCTACCATTTTGTTTTTGGAAATTCTGAGCTCGGATTCTTAATCAGCGTCCAGAAAAACATAAGACTACCGATTTTCGTGCCGATCCGACAATTTTTCGATACTCGCACCCGATATATTAAAGCCGCCATTTTGTTTTTGGAAATTCTGAGTTCGGATTCTTAATCAGCGACCGAAATAATACTAATATACCAATTTTCAGCTAAATTGAAAAACTCCTTATAGTTTTGGCCAGGATTTCGGCGAAATCGACCACTGTGCGACGCTTGCAATTGGTCAAGGAGCAGGTACCTATGTACACGTCTATATTAGGACCCTCGTGTCATGAAGTTCCTCACTTGTGTATTGTCGGCGGCTGTGAGCTTCTTTTGCTAAATATATCAATTAATACTTATTAAATTAGTTTCTGCACTTCATGACACGGCCGCCACAGTATTTTATTAATATTACTCTAAAATAAATTACAAGTTTAGACAGAGAGCTTTAAAGCATTGACAAATGTTTTTAATAAGAATTTATATCGCCTATTACCAACTGACTGTGCTTCGTGACACAGAAATTCATTTCTTCGAAAGGGTCTAAGAAAATTTGGTGTTCGATTTTAATAGAACTTGTTTGATTTCAGTAAAGATGATGAAACTAGCGAAGAATTAGTTAATACAATTCTCGGTGTATCATTTTGTTGCTGTTCTGATTTCACCTTACATTACATTAAATACAGGCAGATTGAATCATGGTACTTGCGATGATTCAGACACGTATTATAAAATAAATATTAAAATGGAGGATACTGGCTTCTTCTTACGTATATTAAATACTTTTAAGATGAGAATCGTGATTTGTTAAAATACTGAAAGTTTTAATTTATTTTATTAAGTATAACTATTGATAGTGTTTATCTGAACTGTGGCTAAAATTCAAGATGTCAGTCTTTGATTTTGCAAATTTGTTCATATTCGTGGCTGCTTGTGACGCATGTGTTCGATGGTATAGTTCTGGGAAGGACCATTATTATGATTTTGTAAAAAATGCACATTTTTTAATTTTGTTGCCCAAAAGGTCTTTAAAGGTTTATAGATTTTCCGTTTATCTGCCCACGATTATTGGATTTCTTCTTTATTCAAGCGCGGGCGCCTGTTTACTCGATACTGCTCTCAACGCCTCCTGTCAATTAAAACTTCAGTACTCCCTCAGCTATAAATGGAAAAAGTTGTTCCTGTAGTGAAATGTTTATGCCTGGCGTGTAGCAAGTTTAAGTATATTGCTTAATTTATCTTGATGGAAATATGGGATGTATTATATTTTAACTGTTGAAAAGAATAATTCACAAGATTTTTTCTTTCTTCCCGCTCTTTGCATTTACAAAATAAAAGTTATTTTCTATATAATTATTTTTATTTAACCGTTTGCGTACCACGAGCCACTTTCGCGCTCTTGAGTTTTTGTGTCGAAAAACCCCAGGACATTTTTTCAATGTTGACAATTGAAGGAAGACTTTGTTAAGATATTTTGTTAAGAATGCATCAGGTTTCTCTTTTATAATATAAAGTAATTCCAAATTAGGATACAAGCACGAGAAGATTGTTCTTGTTGTGCACTACATAAATAAAACACCAACTCTAACTTATTTTGAAATAAAATCTCCAGAGCGCGAAAGTGGCTTTTGGCTTTTTTCGAAGTAATTTTTTAAAATCCTCCCGGCATTCAAACGGTTAATATATAATGTTCAATTCGTTCGACTAAAAATAAAACTAATTCAATCTTCACTATCGCACTCACCACGTAATATTTTTATATTAGTCTTATGTTTTGGGCTATGTCAATTACATTTTAAAATATAATACAATACAAAACGAATCTTAGATCGACAATGTTACTTTGGAGCAAAAAAAAAAACATCTTTTACCAACACATCAAACATTTGTCGCATCTGTATTGTCGTAGGACAGCAAGGAAGAAAATAGGATTTTCCTACATTCTTATTCGGGAACTGTACCGAGGTATACGGGGCCGGCTAGGAAAACGAGTTTTGCCTAAATTCTCAGTAAAATACCGCATCACGTTGTTTTATTGTTTATGAAATAGTTATAGTACTGTAGGAAATGAAATTTCCTTGAAAGTTAATATAAATATCTCTTTACATAATGACGGCTTCTCTAAAACTTACTATCCCTTATCATTTCTCAAAGAAAACGGAAATCTAATTCAATAACTATTCAACTGACTGATGATCAAGGTAATTATTAATACATAAACAAATTCAAACGTTTCACCGCAATGACACTGATTTAAGAAGGACAAAATTACGATTTTTTTCGCGTAGACCAGAGGTGCAGAAATTTTGTGCGCCAGAGACGTCCCTGGAGGAGCTCCACCTGCTACTCCTTCCGGTGTACTCGAGAGGTCCCTGATTGACTGGCCATTCACTTCCCAGGTGCGAATCTATTGGCAAGAGCATGGTGGCACATTCGGGTGACATTGGCATTTAACCGCTCGCGATAGAAAGTTGTGCCACACTCGTCAATCACGGTAATCAAAACGACGTGCGTGTCGCATCGACTACAATTGTATGTCAAAGAACAGTTTTAGATTGCACCACGTCGCGTGTAAGGTAACACGAAAGAATTATTAGAGAAAAAATATGTTCAGATATGTCTTCGATCGAATACAACTAATAATAAGAGATTTTACGCATAACGTCGTAGTCGAATTCTTGAAAACCATTGTGAGAAGTGTAAAAATATTAAAATCCGTTCATCATATTGGATTTAAGACATATCTGAGCATACTTTTTCGTTAATAATACTTTTGTATTAGGTACTTTTACACGCGACGAGGTGCAATTAGAGACTGTTCTACAAATAACTTTCTACAAACGAGTTAACGATTTTTATGATCGACGTGCGTGGCATGTCTTTCCAGTGCGAGTGGTTAACTACAAATGTTACCCCAAATGCGCCACCGCACTCGCGCTAATAGGTACGCACCTGGCAAGTGAATGGTTAGTCAATCTTGGTTGAGTAAACTATGTAGTTGAATAAAGTAGGCGAAGTTCCTCCAAGGGCGCATGAAGCGAGCAACTAAACGGCATCCCTGGTTTAAGGTGTGTGCGAAACTGTAGCAACGCTGCAGAAATTGTCGATACTCATTGATTTACTACACAGCCATTGTTATTGAAACAGTCGAATAAAAGAAAAACAAATTCAAACTCGTGACCGAAGTGTTTTTTAACAAATGAAGTTTCTGAAAGCCCACAGGCTAGCTGCATTATGTCAACGTTCGTTAAATTCTCAAAAATAGTGGCTCTTGATTCGTATAAGGAATTCAGATTTGTGGAGGACCTTGACCTCACCACACTTAAATACATCAATACTTTCCGGGAACTTTATCAAAGAAAGATATGACAACAATTCTTCGTTAAAGTCAATATTCATTACTCGCTATTTATCTACGGTTTTAAAGAATTTTATTCATTTGTGATTTTACATCATCGGTCTTTAACATTTTATGTCACAGTAATTTATGAAATAACACCGTTTTTATAATAGGACCTCTTGATTGATAAATCTTCTCTACTTTTTTTTACATATCATGAGAAATTCGCAGATCTTTTACTTACCTGAATTCAGATGACTTCATAGTCACTATTAAACCAGCTTTTGCCAGTTCATCAGCTTCGTCTCAAGCTTTCTCTGCTATGCGAGAAGTTTCATTACCGGCTTCTATCGATATAGAGAGAAATCGACTAGAGGTAATGCGAGTCTAATTCTTCAGGCGGCAAGAGTCATGCTTCCGCTCACACGTACCTTCAATTCTAACACGCTATTTGCAAAAAGAACTACACATTCAAATCGAACCAAACAACAAGGAGGGTGAATGTCTACCATCAAAACTAATTGTAAGTAAGAGAACGCGAACTGAACGACGAAAATCAAAGCATTGGTGTACACACTGCATTTAAAACATCACTATCGATTTGGTCTAAAAACTTTTTCACTTTTCACATTTTTATTATAAAATATAATTTTATATTATGCTGTGAGAACAGGATTTTGTCAACTCTAATTACACTGTTCTACAAATTTGAACTTTTTTTATTTTCTCAAATATCCATCACCCTCAGTTTTTTAGTAAAATGAGTTTTTGTAAAAACATCAAATTTTGGCAGAAAATGAGGTATTACGCGAAAAGTATAAACGCTACGAAGTTGAAATTGGCCTCAAAAGATAGAGGAAAACATGCCGAATATTTTAGTGTATATATTTATTAAAATTTGTTGTTGTAAATAGTAACAAATGACAGTCAAAGGTTAAAAAAGGGGACTTTTGTCCCCAAAAGTTTTGGCAACAGTTTTCAATCCCGACGGGTCGAAAAAATATCCGTCGCGAACGTGTAATCGGCGTTTCGTCGCCATACTGCTATTCTACGCTGGCATGCTGTGTGACAGTGCCGTAACTACGCGTTATTGCCGCCGATCTGACAGTACCGTCCGAAGGGCGCTCAACTCTGATAAATATAAATGATCAATTGTTTTTCATTAACTTTTGTTTACAAATATTATTTATAATTTGGCCACCGAATTAAAAAAAACGTTTTAATTAATTTTAATTGATCTACAAATGCTGCCTGCTGAAATGATGAAATGAAATGCTGCATTTTGGCATTTCGTTACAAGAAAATATTATTGGAACTATAATATTCTTGCTCTTTTTTAAAAAATATCGTAGTTTATAACAATAATACAATACGATCTTCCGACAAGCGGATAATACAGTATAATGGGCATTTGTCGGGATGTTAACAGAAATGTTCTCTGGAATTTTCATAACAATAATGCATAGAAAAAATACCTCAGAAGGACATGTGTGACCCGGCGTGCCCTGGACATTGAATTGATCATATTGTATTATTGTTATAAACTACGATATTTTTTAATCATCGTCATCACCTCATTTTGTGCCAAAATTTGGTATTTTTACAAAAACTCATTTTACGAAAAAACTGAGGGTGATGGAGCAATTCTGCCGACGGATTCGTGTTTAGGATGAGTAACTCTACGAGGATCACCCATTGGATATTTGAGAAAAAAAAATCGTGTTGAACAGTGTTATAGATAAATAAATAATTAATGATTCATATTATTATTTTACAATTCACATTAATATCAGCCGTTGATTTTGAAAGTGGTATAAGTTACTTTACCGTTCAAAAAAATATCGAACCAGTACCAGTGTGTTACCTCTGATACTACGTCTTGCACGCGTTCTGCATGGGAGCAAGGGCCTGATACAGTTTTGTGCATTATAACTCTTCGAGGAAGGAAGATGATCACATCAAATTCTAAAATTTATTTTCTAAAATGTCTATATTAACGGAAATTACGACTGAGTTACCGAAACGGGGGCTGCACGAGATCTGCACGTCGGAGTTGCCCTTGGAGGAGCGCCGCCTATCTCCTTCGATCGTATGTCTTTGGTAAATGCCAAACATCACATCATGGTGGCGTGTATGCGAGTCAAATATCATAATAGGGTCTATTACTACGACTTATTTTGTGACTGCCTGCGCAATGAATTAAAATTAATATGGTAAAATAAAAATTGGTCCGTGCTTTTTCATTTATCGCATAATTTAACGTAATATTAATTTCACAGAAATAACATTATCGTGTTGTGTCTCATTGATATAGGTTTTACGAAATTTGAAAATGGTCTATTCCGATATATTTAGTAAGACAAGAGGTTAATACGAATGTCGCCGCAATACACCACCACGCGCTGTTTTGTGAAGTAGAGTAATGCTTCACATGTCTCACGCCAAATTAATTTTGTAAGACTGGTTTATTCTTGATGTATGGTGTGAAGTATAGTAATGCTTCACTTGTCTTTCACCAAAAAGTAATTTTGTGAGACTCTCAGCTTAATTTCTTTTATATTATTTACTATAATACAAAATATAATGTGGTCCGTAGCTCTATGTATAACTAAAAGCGAACCTCTAAGCTTAATGGCTGATGAGACACACAGCTCCTAAGAAGGGTCCACAATAGAACATTAAACATAAGACTTTAGAAATAAGGAATTGAACTTTAGTTCCTTCTTATGGAACGCCATGGTTCTGTTCACAATAAAGGAATAGAACATTACGATTAAACATAGAAGAAACCTTAATGTTTTATGTGACGCATTTATGTTTAGACAGTCAGATCGTTGTGTGTTGTTTGCAAGAAATGGCTGAAAGTGAAGCAATATTAACTGCTAAGACAGGTGATGAATTGTTAATTTCTTTAGTAGAAGGTTATCCCTATTTATGGGATAAAAAGCATCGGGATTATAAAATCATGAGATAAAGGAAATATCCCGGGAAAAACGAATTAGATCTGAACAGATATGATTATATCTGCTCAGATCTGATTATATCTAGTCAGATCTATTTATATTTGGTCTGATATGACACTTTAGTTCTGATCAGATCTAGTTATATCTGGCCAGATCTGATCAGATATAACTAGATTTGATTATATCTGGTGAAGTTTTCAGCCCAGGTATAGTTATATCTGATCAGATCTAATTCGTTTTTCCCGGGTCATTTTGTTCACAATTAGTCTTATACGCTCTATATATCACAACACAGAAAATACGCAAAAACACCTTCATAACCTTACTGCACAAGATAGTGTTTAATGTTTAATTGTGAACGGATGCAGTGTTCTATGTTTATTTTTTAAGTTTAATTCCTAATTCCTACGTTTAATGTTTAGTGTGCTTATTATGGCTGGTCCTAAGTTTATAGGAGAGTCATAGAGCTGATATTCTATTCTGATATTATAAAATACAAATTGCCGAATAAATCCTCTTTTCCACCCATTGATTTCTCTTCTTTCAAAGTACTTATTTAATATATTGAATTATAATAAATTTAATGGCGGTAGTTCTAATGTTAAGACGTATGGTGGAAAAAATAGGTGAGGCTCCTCCAAGTATGCCTCTTGCGAGTACAAACCCAGCTCTGCTATAACACATACAAACTTTCCATTTTTCATAATTTTCTTTCGATAATGCCACAATCGCAGATCCAGAATAATCTATCTTAAATATATTGGAATGCCTAAATTTGCATATAGAACGATAGAATATGAATGATTCAATGATTAAACTTGAAAATTTTGATGACCAAATACGGTTTGATTGACTAATGGAACGTGAATGAATGTAAAACAAAACTTTGAATGAAGAATAACAAATTGTGAACGGTGAGTGACAAACGTTGTTTAAAACACATTTGAAAGCAAATCAATAACCACATAAACATGTTATATACATATATGAAAATTGTTGCAACTTTTATTTTGACGATGCTTATGTGCGTATCGAACGCGTAAATATTAATAGCGTTCCTGTTTATGTAATAACCGTGTTTCACTGGTGCTATGAATATTTAGTTAGCCAAATAGAATTTACGTGAATGAAACGTTATTATACAGAGTGTAACATAACTTTGTGAGTGTCCAAATATTTGCTGTGCATTCTATAACTTAACATGATTGGAATTTTACGTTAGGAAAAGTTCAGACTTGCACTGATTATTATAAAAAATATAAGAACTGCAGCAGATACATACAGCAATGATGGTTTTTCACGCGCAACAACGGGAGGCAAGACAGAAATGGAAAATATGTCGGAAAAACGGTCGAAGCGGCAAGAATGTCTTCTTCGGTGCGAAAACGCCACTGGCGCTTCACGATAAATTAAATTATACGTAATTAGTTGATCTTTTATTCACAAACGTCAAGTTCCTTCGTATCAATAACATTCGCAAATCATTAAAGTGAAAACGTATTTTTGTATTACACGTTCGAAACCGTGGATTGCAAAATCGCTGTCTCGTCAAATGTATCAGTGTGTAAAAACTTTCTGAATTTTTCCGTTACAGGTGTAAGACATGCGAGGAATATCCCAATAGCAATGTGTTAATTAATTCAGAGTAATTCGCACACGTCGTGTCAATATCTCACAGCTCATTCAATTTCTTTCAACATTTTTCAAAGCCTTCGCGTCCCATATCTTTTCATCTCTATTTTATTTTCAAATCTGTATAAAGCTTCAGCAATTCTCACACCATCTCACGTCGTACCTTACGCATACTTCCATACAGCAATGAAAATGAAACTATGAAATACAGAAATAAAGATTTATCTTCTATAATTTACTATAATATTAACGTTATGGAAAAGCTCGAAAGATCTGAAGATAAGAATAAGAATTTCATAACCTTTTAGGGTAACGAACCAAGATTAAAAATCGCAAATGAGCTGTGCCAAACGGCAAGAGTTTACAGTTATGATGTAGATTCTGATTCTTGAAACAGTTGCGAGAACCAAAAAAATATTATAACTATTGGGTTGTCGGAAAAGTCGTGACGCATTTTACGAACAGGTGGCGGTCGATTATTTTTTAATGCACTAGAGTCATTCACATTTATATTATCACTATATCATTTAACAGCTGGCGTTTTCAGCGCCATTTAAAAGAAAAATTGAGTTATATCGTGGAACACCAAAGTACGCATTTTCGCCATATTTTGCTGTTTTACTTCCGTAAAGGGAAAAACGCGCGTCAAGTTTGTGAAAAATTGCGTAAAGTTTATGGTGATGATGCTCTACAGGAACGTCAGCGCCAACGATGGTTCACAAAATGTGGCCCGAAAACGGTCTTGGTCCCGACATTTTAGTGCGATTTGAACGACATCGAAAGCAGACATGCATCAGAGAAAAGCATTGCTCTCAGTGCGGCAGGATTTTACAGGTGTCGTATTTTTCAAGCTCCTACCAAGGATCCAAACTATTAATTCGACTGTGTACTGTCGGCAATTGGACAATTTGAACGAATCGATCATCCAAAAACGTCCAGAGCTTGTTAATCGTAAAGGAGTGGTGTTTCATCACGACAACGTGAGGCCACATACAAGTTTAATCACGCGTAAAAAATTGGTGGAGTTTGGATGGGATGTACTGTCATATCCAGAATACTCTCCCGACCTTGCACCATCAGACTTCAATTTGTTTCGTGCTCTACAAAACTCCTTGCGTGGTGTATCTTTTAATTTCGATGAGGCGGTAAATCAGTACCTTGTTCAGTTTTTCGCTTATAAAAATAGGTCCTTCCATAAACGAGAAATTATGAAACTACCTGAAAGATGGCAAAAGGTCATCGAACAAAACGGACAATATATCATTGATTGATCTTTGTTCTCTATATAAATAAATGACTTTGAAATATATACAAAATATGCGTCATGACTTTTTCGACAACCCAATATTATATAACTGTTATCTACACAATTTCCATATTGGTTCTGCACCTGTTATTTTTCGGTTCTTATATCGATTTCGGTTCTTGAAAACTTAAAACATACAATATATTAATCCCGCATTTGTTCTACAATGCTACAACTGATATTACTTGGTTCTTTATCGGTTATAGCTCAGCTTTATGTATGAATCACGTGTAGTAATAATTAACGTCGTTCATTAATGCAGGTTCCTTTTGCTGCAAAACTTTATAAAGTTTCTCTAGCTGTTCACAATAACTAAAGCTGGCGATTGTTAAGTTAACAACCAGCTGCTCGAATTGCATTGCGCGTCTAAAATTCCACCAAGCATACATGACTTTTCTTGGACGTAGATTAGCTCTTACAAGGGAACATCCTAAAGTGTACATCACCAATTTTTATGAAATTTTACTATGATATAGTTCTCGTGAAAGTATTTGACACGTATTTTTTTATCGGCAGCCATCCACGTTGAAGGGATGAAAACCGCCCTCAAAGTTGGGGTTCCGGAACTTATTTATCTAATATTTTGAAAAATATTAGAAATGCGGAAATTTCTTACAGAGTGAAAATTAACGTCTTCGGACCGCGATTTCAATAGAGTAAACATTTTTTTTAAATCTATTTATATTAATGAGTTTGCACAGGATCTGTTAATTAAAAAAAAAATTGTACCTATACGGTAAAAATATAAAAAATTCAAATATGGAGGTGTTAATAAATACGCCGAAAACCAGAGGTTGAAGGTGTAAGTCTTTATGTATTCCAGAAGTTATTTTATTGTTTTTGAACAAGCTGGGATAAAGATATATGTCTATAACAAAAAATTGCCTTTGATTCCAACTGCACGCAGTTTTTCTTAATAACATTCGGTGGTTATTTGTGGTGTCAACAGTCACAAGCGCCGTTATATTCATTCTGCTTAGAGATGATTAAACCTTTAAATAAAAGAAAGATATTGCTAACTATTTGTTTATCAAGGATTTTGAATATAATAATTTTGAATGCCGATAGATCTACAATTACTTTTTCTTCTGTTACAGGAAACGAGATCCTGCACTCTGACGAAAGTGGAAATTTATACATTTACAAAGTCTCTTCACGCACGTCGAAAATTATTCTGGACAAAAGGAACTCAGTAAGTCCTATTTTAGTGCATATATTATTATTATACATTAAACATTAGGTTTGGAAACACCATGGTTCAGTTAATAATTTTTTAGATGTACATATACTATCATATGTACAACAGATTTATTGAAGATTTTTCAGTAAATAATATCATCACATTGTGCACATAGTATCTAGAAGTATATGCTTTTATAATAATATAAATATAAAATCTTCATTGGCACAACTTTAATTTAAAAAAATATATATTCGCGCGCGCTTAACCCTACTGTTCTTTTCATTTATATCTCACATTCGTATTCTTTCCAGTCATAATGACTCGGTAAAAAAAGGTTCGCATTTGAAGAAACATAAAATATATAAACAGGTACATGTAAATGTTATATTCATTTAATATCGACAACTAATTTAAAAATATAGTATCTGTAAAAATATAATCCCCATTTCGACTCATATCGACCCAAGTAGAACTGCAAGGTTAAAATGCACTCCTGGACTGCTTTAAAATAGCATATATTTTAATGTAATTATCTATTGTTAATTTTATTGAGGTTTGCCAGTACAGGGCGGGGCAAGAACTATTTATGTACATGCATCTACTTTAAATATTTCCGTCATTCATCAAAATATGGAAAAACGTTCCATACAAAAGTTGCACGGTATGAAAGAGGACATATTGTGATAAAAGCATTCATTGCGTGGGTGGATGCATCGAAAAGATTTCAAGGTCATTTCTATTTTTTAAATGGAATGTTATCTTTTTTCTAATCATGATATACTATCCCGTGTTGAAAGATTTCAGCAAGCTATCATCGAAAATCATGCAAGGTGAATTTGATAATAAAATAAACTTTGTTACATTATTACCGATGAATGAGAATATTACAAACTGCTGGGATTTTTACATTTCAAGCTACACCCGATGTGGTGCTATGGCATAAACAATGTTGCAGGATTATTCGATTACATAAAAATGAGGTTTTATTAAATATTACATGTGCTAGAACAAGATCCGAGGCGATAAGCCATGTATATGTTACAGCTACACGAAAATTGCTATTTTTATTCAAACAATAGTCAATTCGAATATTTCCTGTAGTGTAACAAACTTTATCTTTCTACTGCATTTGTCTTTGCATGACTTTCAATAATAGCTCGCTGAACTCGTCTGAACATCAGCTAGCAAATCGCGATAAAAAAAATGTACCGCTCCATTTTAAAAGATAAATATCACCTTGAAATTTTCTCCATGCCTCCATCCATATAAAAGAAAAAATATATAAATATATGTATATACCGACAAATTAATATAAAAAAATTAATATAAAAAATTAATAATTGCAAATAACGGTAATATTCAAGGTAGACATAGTTGTTGTCTCACCCCATATATTGCTATCCACGTTGGATCCGCTTGGGACTTTTGTAGTTATCAGTATTCGCGTGTCTGTTTGCCTAACGTTGAAATAGGAATACATGAATACAGTTAGTACTATAAAATATGGGAAACACTGCAGGGCAGACAAAGAATACACGAATAATAAAGAAAAAATTCGATTTTTCCATATGTGGTATCCCTGTTTTCACTAACAATAAGCAATCATGATGATTGAATAACTCCAAGATCAAAAGGTTTTATTTTTTAATTCATATTCATGCACTGTTATGATATATGTATGTCGCTTTCGTCTTAAGCTTTGATTAAACATGTTTAAATCTTTATGGCGTTAAATTAATGTGCATCGTTATGTTCGGGAGGGTGTACAGCAGTCGTGGGTAGGCTATGGTCTGCCGCAAATTTTAAAATAATAGTATACAAATTTTCAATTTCAGTATTTTAAAAAAGTTCATTTAATCAGGCGTTCCTTTTTTTATATGCAACGCTTTCTATAGGAATTAAAATATTTAATAATTTATATTGCTTTGCCAACATTTTTTTTTCTGACCTGCTGTTAAAAAAGTTTGCCCATCAGTGGTCTATGAAATCATTTTATGCAAAAACGGTTTAATAAGTTTTGCGATTAAAATACTAAAAATGTTGAAATTTGAAAATTTGCATTTTAATCAAAATGGATTTTCTTGGAAATAGAAGCTGATGGAGAACAACTGTTAACACACTGGTATTCATCACAATAAGATACAAAGTTATCTGAAAAATTCTTTTCGTTTTTCTATTAGCCATTAGGTATGAAATATTCCATATCTTACTTGTATTTAGTTTCTTAAATATACATCTTGTTTTGTACCTTCATTCAATCTCTTCGGTAATCTTATCATGTGATTCTTTTAAATTCTGTTTGTCTATTATTTACTAAAATATTTTTCGAACGTGGTTTTAATTTCCTTTTTGCGGATATGAAAATCAGGCCATGGAAAAAATTTGTAGAGGGTGAAAATAAATAATACTCATTGTCAGACACTGTCAGTTCTGGAGAGCATGGAGATTGTGGTAAGATATTTCAATGAAAGTGAAAAAGTGTTTTTTTTTTTTTGGACAATTGGAACAAGATTTTTAGGGTTCCGTGATGGAATAGGATGCTGTGTATATAGCAACTTTTTTAAACGCGAATTATATTAATCGCACAGAACTTATATTGCGGCTACTGTAAGTACCACACTGAAATGCAAGTGAAGTATTCTCTCATTCGTCGAACAGAATTTGCGCAATGAACATAATAATGGCAGTTGTTAGCGGAAACCATAACTGCAGTATAATTTGAGTATGCATTCTGGTAAACTTCCCCCTAAACAAGTACCAGTTTGCAAACACGATTATAAGCAAATGTTCTGAACTTTTGACTTTGCTGAAAACTGTGGTCATTCCGTCGTATTTACACCCTATATTTTGTTAGTATTTAATGTGTTCAGTATGTGTCTCTATGAAAGCTTACCGTAACATTATCTTTCACCTTCTAACTTTAATTCACGTTCCTTGTGTTAATGTAATTTTTTTTATCGGAAAGTATGTGAAAAATGGGACGAATTGAGAAGGAGCCGTTTCCACGGAAACTAAAGTTAAACTTTTAATCACCTATGATTGACGGTAAATCGGTAAATCAATCTTGTAGAAAACGAAGTTTATTTAACAACTAACATACGTCTATTCACATTCACCAAAGTTAACTTTCGTTTCATATTGCATAAAGAAAAACGAAAAAAACGATTAAACAATCATTCAATTTGTAATATCCCGAGTCGAAAATTTCAGCCCAAAACCTCCTAAATTACCAAATAACTTAGGATATTTAGGCTGAATATGGAAAAATATGTTAAATATATATAAGAATGCAAATTTTAATTCCATAATCGCCCTAAACTTGTTCATTTTTGCCAGTTTTGACTAGTTAAGATCAATTTAGGCTTCATACAGCCCAAAATAATCCTCAGCATTCTTATTTAGAAAATTAATCTAAGCCCAATATTAAGCCATACATTCTATAATGAGGAGTTTTAGAATTGGATTGGAATTGGAGTAATTTTAGGAGATTTAGAATTTATATGGAATATAATGATAATTTAATTCCTACTTGCTCGTGAAATTCTTATTTTTAGAATATGAGTCGACAGACTTGGAACTTCTGAAATATTTTAAGGGGATGTCAGATTAAATTGGAATACAAATTTTGCCTGATCAGTCCATATAACTTCTAAAAATCATATTTACAGGACTTTGAGGCGCGTAGACACACTAGTTGAGGATTTTGAGGTTCAAAATGGTATACATAATTAAGCGGCAAATGAGAAATCAAAAGAATCTAGGATTTGAAGTTTCTTTTTAGGCTGGACTTTTCGACTCGGGATGCAACACGAGGATTCTCGGAGTCACCAATGACGAAAACTTTGTTTTTAATATACAGGGTGGGGCAATAACTATTAGCATCTCAGATATCTTCGAAACTATAAGTTTCACAGAAATATTTGCTGAAATAAAATTGCACAGTACGAAGGGGGCGATCCGGTAGCGATAATAGTTTTTTTGCAGGTGGAAGTACTTCGAGCATTTGAAGGTCACCTTTATTTTTTTAAATGGATCGGTATGTTTTTGCTTCCGCATCATGATAGAGCAGTGAGGCGCAGTAGTTGATCATTTCGACGTCCTTCGAGCAATCCCGCCTGCTTCTCCCAACCGTTCTGTTTCGGCCAACCAAGCTTGTCTTGCCTTTCACCTCGTAGGTTGGATCTATTGGCGCGAGCGTGGCAGCATACTGGGACGTCATTCGCAACTAAACGCTCGCGCTGGAAAGATGTGCCGCGCTCGCCGACGACTGTAAACAGATCGATGCGCGTGACGCATCGATTCAGATTATACGTCGAGAATATGTATTCAGTAATTTCGTACTAATCGTTCGTCTACCTGCTCTTCTTTGTTGTACCTGCCTGAAATCTTAAAATCTATCAGCAAGACAATCACGACGGCAACAATGTATTGTTTGATGCGAGGGCAAACGTTTTTACAACGCTGAATTTTCCATTTATTTGCGCTGGAAATTAAATTATATCGCCTGAGACTTAGATTTTAAGACATATCTGAGCATACTTTTTTACGAATAACACTGTTATTTTATCCTACACGCGACGTAGTGCAATCTGAAACTGTTTCTCGACGTATAATCTGAATCGATGCGTCACGCGCATCGATCTGTTTACAGTCGTCGGCGAGCGCGGCACATCTTTCCAGCGCGAGCGTTTAGTTGCGAATGACGTCCCAGTATGCTGCCACGCTCGCGCCAATAGACCGACCCTGCGAGGTGAAAGGCAAGACAAGCTTGGTTGGCCGAAACAGAACGGTTGGGAGAAGCAGGCGGGATTGCTCGGAGGACGCCGAAATGATCAACTACTGCGCCTCACTGTGATAGAGGATCTGAAAACGAGTTCAACGACCTATTATACAAGGTCATTCACGGTCATAGAAAGTAGAGAAAGGCGATAATACTTAGGTTTTTGTATTAAATGAAACATACGTTTATAGTAGGTGTTCGAAATGATGACCTTCACTGTCAATGCAACATTGGATTCTTTTTACGACTGATTGACTTGTAAGTCTTACAGCGTCAGAACTTATTGACGCACAGGCTGCAATAATTCGCGGTTGCATGTCGTAAGGTGTAGTTGGTACTTCTTTGTACACTTTCTCTTTCAGTGTTCCCCAAAGAAAGAAATCTAGTGGTGTTAAGTCTGGTGAACGAGCTGGCCACGATATTGGACCGCCGCGTCCAATCCAACGATTTCGAAATTTTTCATCGAGTTCCCTTCGCGCAATCAATGAATAATGTGCTGGGCATCCATCATGTTGATACCACATGGTTTGTCGTGTAAGTAAAGGTAACTCTTCTAGCAAAAGACCCAATGTATCCTTCATAAAATTAGCATAGATGTTGCCATTCAAATTTCCATTGATAAAATAAGGACCAATAATTTTATCACCTATGATACCGCACCATACATTCACAGACCATTGTTTTTGATGTTCAATCTGTCGCAGCCAATGTGGATTTTCCGCTACCCATAAATGCACGTTATGCAAATTAACATTCCCGTGATTTGTGAATGTTGCTTCATCAGTAAATAAGACGGTATTAAGAAAAAACTGATTGTTTTGAATTTGACGTTTAGCCCACCGACAAAACTCAAAGCGATTCATGAAGTCGTTCCCATGCAATTCTTGGTGAAGACTAACATGGTACGGATGAAATTTGAAACGGTGCAAATTGCGAAGTACACTCCTCTGGCATTAGTCCTCCGGAATACCGCCAATTATCGCATCCTGCAGGAAGGGGTCGGGGATGTCGAGTTGTAGGCCACGCAACTTTCGCAGTTTCTCGAAAACATAGTCTTCGAGCCTTTGTCCCGGACTTGCTTCGTAAGTGCCGGCTTCACGGAGAAGACGTGCGAATGGAATCGTCCTCTTAAATTGCTTCATGAGATCTCCCTTTAGGCTCTCCCAGGTACAATCCCGACGTTGCGCCTCATCGTAAAATATCCGTGCATGTCCCCTTAGGTTTTTTGCAATAACGCGGATAATGTCGTCGTCATCCCACATGTACCGGCGGGCTAAGCGATCCACGTCGCGCGTCCACTTTTCGATGTCTGCATCATCTCGGGACGGATCGTAGACCGGGACGACGTTCTCGTCGATCGGTGGTCTGGTTCGCACGTACTGAAGCGCGAGCTAATATTGCCAGATTCGCGTTCAATTTGTCGCGAACTAATATGAGGATTTCTAGACATAATTGCGAGCACACCGATTTCCATTTCTGCGTCAATTACTTGTTTCTGGCGTTCACTTTCACGAACACTTAAACTACCGGTTTGCCTAAGTTTATCACACACATTTTTAAATGTTTGACGCGAAGGCTGAGACCGATGTGGATATCGTTCAGCATACAAGTTTTTCGCCCTTACAGAATTTTGTTGGCATTCGCCATAAATAAGAAGCATATCGACTTGCTCTTCAAACGGATACATCGTGCCGGATTGGCCGATTTATCGATACTAATGTGGGATGCGAGAAAGACAGAGAGAAAGACAAAAACAAAGAATGATCTATATCAGAGTGCGTAGAATAAATCTGACAATGAGTGCAAGCGTTTGTTTGTTTTGTAACGGCGAAGAGCCTAGCGCCAGTCGAGAATAAACGATCAACGAAGTAAGGCGAAAGGAGAAAATTACTTTTAATTACGTTTTATAAATATTTTAATGTAAATAAAATAAATAATATTACTTAAATATACCTTTTATTTATCCTGGATTTTAATAAAACTTAGTGTTTGAAATGAAACCCTACACTAATCTTATCATGTTTATCTTATCCTGCAAACTTATTAAAGTGTCCTTCAAGCAGTGTTTACTCCCAGTGAAGTAAACGGTAAGCATTACGCCATACTCTACTGTTTACAATACGTATGTTTCATTTAATACAAAAACCTAAGCATTATCGCCTTTCTCTACTTTCTATGACCGTGAATGACCTTGTATAATAGGTCGTTGAACTCGTTTTAAGATCCTCTATCATGATACGGAAGCAAAAACATACCGATTGTAAGACTCTGCGTCAGCAACGCATCGCGCCGGGCATTCGTACATCTGGAAGACGTTAAGGGTACGTCCTTCGTCGAGGGAGGAAGAACAAGCCGCCTGCAGTCCCCCCCCCCCCCCCCCCCCTCGCCCCAAGAGAGAGGCTCAGAGGTTACCCTGGACGAAGGGACAACGGATATATAACTGCGATGCCGCGCGATGCCTGAGCAGTCTAATTGTAAGACCATACAATTGCACGTACTTCTGTCACGTCGGTCGTTATTACGAAAATTAAAGAGAGCTTATACATATATTAACTCAGCGCCTACCTAGTTGTCTTACACGATCCATTTAAAAAAATAAAGGTGACCTTCAAATGCCCGAAGTACTTCCACCTGCAAAAAAACTATTATCGCTACCGGATCGCCCCCTTCGTACTGTGCAATTTTATTTCAGCAAATATTTCTGTGAAACTTATAGTTTCGAAGATATCTGAGGTGCTAATACTTATTGCCCCACCCTGTATATATATATATATATATATGTGGGATCGGGGTGGAGAAGCCCTCCTATAAAGAACTTAGGAGAAAAGGACGTGAAGAGAAATTATCATCAGCGAGAGGTCGCTGGCGCAGTGGTTTCGCGCCGACCCAGGCGATCGTCGACGTTCAGCTACTCTGGTCGAGTTCCTGCATTGGATGGGTGGTTGCCGCGCGCCTCTCCTTTCTTTTTCACGATCCTACATATATATATATATATATTGGCTTATTTTCCGTCGAGACGTTGTGCAGCGAGACAGTGTGTAAATAATAATAGTTGTTTTGATTTAGACTTGACGAAATAGTAGAGAATATTGAATATGGAGACTGTGAGCTGGATAATCTGAATAATGAGAATCGAGACTGCGGCTTGAATAATGAGAATAATGAGTGGCATGCAGTGTTACGAGTGACTAGTAATGAGACTTGGCGGAAAGGAACACAGGGCTTGAAGCATTTTATTGAAAGGAATGGGAGGAGGATGACGTTATTTGGAAGAAAAGGTCAAAAATAGGAATGTGAGGATGTGGGCTTGGGGCAGTGAATCAGTGAGTGATGACTGCTGACTAGTAACGGTGTCGATTTACAGGGTGTTTCAAGTAGTTGTCATGGCTTTCAGGGTTTGTTCTATATCTTTACATCAATGGAGATTTGTGAGAAAAACCCGCGGCAAAATTCGCAAAAGGGTAACAATTTTTTTATTGGCTCATCGTATTTGTCTTGTTACGTACGTAAAATGTCTGATTGTGAGAGAAACCGTGGGTCAGAAAGGAACCGTTCTCACACAAGTTAACTTTCAATTGTGTCTTCACGATTGAATTTTAGCTGAATAAGTCGAATATACTTACTAGTACTACACGAAATTAGAAAATGGAGGACTAGATCACCGAAGGTAAGGAAAGCATATAGGAAAACATCAACTATTGGGCCATTTTGAACGCCGCTCCCTCTTTGGGTATTGTTAAAACATGTTTAAACGTCTATAATAGTAAAGTAATATGTAATATTATATTCGAGAGGATTTTTAGAATCAATTTATGCAAACAACTGGATGTCTAATTGTAAGACAAATTTTGGAGGTAGGAGGCGATAGAGCAGATATCTTTCTATTATAGTTTGTTTGACAAGTATACATTTGTCCTTTATGAGTTACTTTATGACTATTATGTGTTAGTATATATAGCTTGCTGTACAAATATATTTTATGTTTATGAGTTACTTTTTTACAATAACGCTACAGTAAACAGAACACTGTATTTGTAACATTTGGTTATATAAATAAATAATATCATTCAAATCAATTTACAATTTGAAGATTAATTTTATGAGCAACGAGAGCAATTATTTCCACTTCACTAGCCAAGGAGTACGTTGACCGTCGCGTGTTGTCAAAATATATGTACTTGACGGAACTCTGCAACCGTGACCTACAGGTATCCTTTCCACGAATCTTAACAATAAGTCATTTCAATGGTCGCCTCGCTATCAGTTCCTCTGCGACCGCCGACGACTAATCAGTACTTGGTAATCGGGTTCAACTATTTTCACTTATTAGTGCGCGTATAATTCCTTCCAAGACGAAATACCACTTTTTTTGCGAGCTACTTAGTCATTCATCCTCACAGTGGTATCAACCCTTAGTTGGCTCTTAGCCATCTGCTCTCAGCCACAAAAGCACTTTCATCGTTACCATTGTATGTCTACTCTCAGCCACCAGAGTAAAGAATCAACACGTTTCTGAGGTATATATGATTTTCACTGAGATATTAGCAGGTTTTGTTTTAAGTAGGTACTATTATACATTTTGGTCTTAATGAAATAAGACCGCAAAGGGTTAAATATTTTAACTACTAATAAGAAAGGTTATAAGAAAGGTAAAATAAGTCTCTTAATAAGAGTCTCCAAATATTCGTTTACCAGTTTCAGAAAGCAACGCCCTGCAATAAAAGAATGACAGACTTTCGCTTTCTTCGAAATTCCTCTTCTACTTATTTTAGTAGGTATCGCCTTCGCCTTCGTGAACTATTTGAACGCCGAATTTTATTAAATTTACCTGAGATGTAGACCTCGAATTAATATTTAATACGTATTTTTTATCGGTCTCTTTCTGTGTTAATGTAATGAAAACAACTCTCTTTCGAACAAAATATTTCGATGTAATTTTTCGGAGGCTACGAAGATATCAACGATCTGCGTTCGGTGGCTGGTTCGCTCAAGAGTTCTCCTGGGGAGAAGAAAATAAACATAAACACTTGCGCTTTCCTTACTAGCTCGGTGACCTAGTCCTCCATTTTCTATCTTCGTGTAGCACTAGTAAATAAGGATATCTTGTATGTTTCTTTCTGAGAGGTCGGCGAACTGGTACCCTGACTTATTCAGTTAAAATTTAATCGCGAAGACACAATTAAAAATTAATTTACATCAGAACGGTTCGTTTCTGACCCATGGTTCCTTTCCTGATATTTTACCTGCGTAACAAGAAGAATGCAATGAGCCAATAAAAAAACTTTACTACCTGTGAAGGACAACTTTAAAAATCATAACAAGAACTTTTGAAACACCCTTTACAAAATATTTTTGATAATATTACTTATGTTACGTCCTCACCCCAACCTCGTTATATCGATCATCACCATTATTGTTATTATTATTGTTGCTATTGCTATTGTTATTGTTATCAATATTACTATTATTATTACCATCATCATCATTATGATTATCAATGCTATTCTTATTATTAATATTATTCGTGTCACTAATCGTATTAGTAGGTACTCATGGAAAATACACACACACACACATACACGTGCATACCGACTTTCCTAATGGCCTATCCCACTCCTCGTAAACCTCATCCCTAACATCTTCTAATTTTCCGCGACTTCCCTGAAAATTTGCTACTTCCATTTTATCATTTCAACCAACAAGACTTACACACTACCTTTTTGACAACCAAGAGACTTATATTTCATCTTTCCAACGAACCACACACACACACAGAAATAAGAGTCAACAAATATAGTATAGTGTGTAATGTACCGACCCTCCGCTTAGTTAGTATATAAGATAACTGTAAGAATATTTTATAAGCGCAAATATTTTAGACGCCGCTAGACTAACTTCCATCATCACCTCTGATTCATCACTTCAAACCCAGACCTCCTAGTTTTCCATCCCGACCTTTCAACTCCCTAACATCGTCACCGCTCCTTACTCACCTCCGAAATCACCGTTCTAAGTCCGAAATCCTACTTCTTACTTTGACCTTCGCCTTGCATCTATCATTATCACTACTCCCACTCCTTCTCCAAAAGTCCCTTAAAAACCCCGTATTCTCAATTTCAGAAGTTCATATTCAGGAGTTCATTCAGTAAACACAGATCATTCACGAAATTCTTTTCACTAACTCTATTATACGCCGAATCGCTGTCCGAACGAGTCAAGTTATTTTAATATACAAAAATCCAAAAGTTATAAAGTTCTCTTATTTGGCGGACCTTAAGTGCGGATTCCTCAATCCGCCATTACAAGTGTCTATATATTCAAAAGCTTATTTACTGCTTAAATTCATTCGCAAGTACAAAGCGGTGCTCGTGTCATAACACTAATCATAGTCGGAGGGTGGGTATATTACAAATTCACTATACTATAATAACCACAGTTATTACTACAATAACACACAGTTACGAACGTTTATGTTTTGCCGCAGATATATTGCACACCTTTATATGACTGCCGCGATATTGATTTAACAAAAGGAAAATTGCGTTTCTTGCCACTGAGCCCATGCACGCATATTTGACATTGCATTCATACAAAACATTTGCACGCACACTAGTACTGACTTAAGTTAACTGTATAACACTCTTATCTCTATAATCTTCATGAACAAACACGTAAAGAAAAATCGCACGTATTTTTCTCATTAACACTAAACCTACCAAGGCGGTCATAATGACCGGTTCTCAATTTTTTCATAAAACTACAAAAATTGATAGGAGTGCCATGATGTAAAAATTCTACTTCTACCATATAAAGCCTAAATTAGTTAATTAACTAATCCTTTCGCTCCTTGATTTATCTTTTTCCAAAGTACTTGTTCAATAAATTTAAATTTTAGTAGATATAACGTCGGTAGTTTTAGTGTTAAGCATAGAGTCTACAAAACACGCTCTTTAGGTGTCGATGACAACTTGACTTAAAAGAAATGTATATCTATTGATTTTTTGTTCATGTTCACGAATTGTTTTTATTCCTTGACACAAAAGAAATTCATAGACTGGTATAATCATTAACACTTTGCCCTCTGTTTGTCGCCGCAGCGGCGACATTGTAATAGAAGCTGACAACTCCGTTGACGGATAAATTCGGTGTAGCTTTATATCTTTAATGCGAAACACGACGCTAACCCTATCTTATTTTTATCAAAGCAAAATATTCAATTGTCCAGAAATGTGCACCCAGTAATAGTCCTGGGGTAGTTAATAGCTCATAATAAAAGGGACTCGGAGTGTAAAGGGTAATATAGGGTCCTATTCGAATTTATCCCGGATGAGCTTAAATTATAAAACTAAACGTATAAAGGTAAACAGTAAATAACTTTAGCAAAAATATGTGAAATTATAAAATAACAAAACTCACTAAACATTAAGTACCTCTAACTAAAAATAACTCAAAATACTTTTAAAAAATCTATCACTTTCTCAAGATATGTTTTGCACTCATGGCTTATTCTCAATTCATGGTATGTTCTTAACTGACTCACTCACAAAAATCACGCTTGCAACCACCGCCCATACTTTTTCTCACTATCCATTCTTCTTCTTTCTCGCACCATGCATTCTGTATTGTCCTCATTTATTTTTTCCTTATCCACAGACGGAGGATTCACGATAGCCCTAGTATTCGTCATCTTCCAAATCACGTATTTGAAACACTTCTCTTGCTTGTATGTACACAATTCATCCACTCTCACTAATTCTAAAGTGAAATCTATTTATTAATTCTAAAAATTTCCTTGTCACATTAATATGTGATATTTTTCAACGATAGAACGCTATCCTACGATATCCTGCGTTTTTCGCCCTTTTATGTTATATTTACTTTCCCTTGCCACTTGCAATTAGCCTAAAGCAAGATTATTCCATTACTGCAATATCGTTTAATGATGAAACCGGCTGTCGAGAGATTTTTCCTGTCCGAGAGAAATTCAATTAATTTGTATTTTCGTCATAAAAATTCTAGCAACATTTCACTGAAACTTCGTTAAAATTCGGCAAGCGTAGTCGTTTCAGAAATATCGGAACGGTCAGTAAAAATTTGTTGACAGTCGAAGCCAAACAAGTTTATTTGCGTATATAAATTTTTCAACGGTTGAAACTACTCAACGAATGGATATTGTTTGTGAGCTGAGAACAGTCAATTATTGTTTAAATCATTCATCAATTAGCATATTGTGTAAGCTT
The DNA here is from genome assembly GCA_910591515.1 of Cerceris rybyensis. Lineage (NCBI taxonomy): Eukaryota > Metazoa > Arthropoda > Insecta > Hymenoptera > Crabronidae > Cerceris > Cerceris rybyensis. The sequence continues at coordinate 17,037,698 of OU342795.1, forward strand.
CAATAAAGCTGTTGTATACCGTATATAAATGTATTTATACGCATGGATATTACAATATTATAAATTGACGATGGTTTATACACGTGGTAAGTTCGACAGAGATTCGGCACGGAACTTTAATGGTGGAATACCGTCCGGTTTCATAGCATTCGGTTACTTATGTTTTTTTAGAAATAATACCTTTTGTACGGTATAGAAGGGAGAGGGCGAGGATGACCAAATGCTAGAGTTGTTGCCTGACCAACATGATTCAGGGTTCAGAAATGACTCTCTAGAACAGGGAGTCCGTTTATTTGATCGCCACATACGTCCTCGGAGATGTTTCGCCTACTTCTCCCAATCATGTGTTTCACCCGACCAAGATTGACGTGGCTTTCACTTGCCCTGAGCGATCCTATTAGCACGAGCATGGCGGTGCATTGGGGCAACATTTGTATTTAACCGTTCGTAGTTTATATATTTTTATATATTTCGTAGTTTAACCTCTTAAATGGCTATGATGGCATATACGATGGCATCAATATATGTATTACAAAACACCTTAAGCACTTAAGAGGTTAGTTCATGAAAACCATCGCCAGAAGTTCAAAGACATTAAAATCTATTAATCATATTTGATTTAAGAGATATATGAGCATACTCGTTTACTGATACTTTTGTTTTAATCTACATGCGACTTGGTACGATCTGTAATTGTTCTATGATAAACAACGTCAGTCGACGGGACACGCACATCGTTTTGTATTCCATGATCGACATGCGTGGTAGATCTTTCCAGAGTTAGCAATTTAATACGAATGTCGGCCCAATGTACCATCATACTCACGCCAACAGGTTCTCGCCTGGCAAGTGAATAGCCAGCTAATCAGCGAACTCTCGTGTGCAAGGAAAAGAGTAGCAGATGGAGTTGTTCCAAGAATGCATGCGACGATCAAATAAACGGGTTCTCCGCTGTAGAAGAAAGTTGGAAATATTGAATCTTTACGACGCGACGCCATGAACTGAATCATTAGGGTAACACGTGAGTTTGTAAATAATATAGATTGGTCATCCAACAACCTAATCACCTAAAATAAATACTCCACATAATCGTTTTCTTTACGAAATCGAGTTTGAGTATTTGAAAAACAAAACGGCAGAAATAGGGAGTTGAAAACGGAACAGTACGTCGTTCCATAGCCATCTTCCAATTGTCGGACTATAGTATGCAGTTTGTGTTGTTTATGTTTACATTTACATTACGATTTGCATTTCATGAATTTTGCCTTCTGTGTTTGAGCATGTAAACATTTCGAGAATCTGAAAAGATTTAGGACCGTTTAACGCGTAAGGAAATACAAGATCAAGAGTTTTTATGAGAAGTGAATACTATTGAGCAATCTGTCGTGGAAACGATTTTTTTGAGAAATTGAGATTATCTTTTGATACCATATTTAAATATATTGCAACACCATGTGTTGAACGCCAGCAGATCATTAAAAAACTACTGTTTTGTCTGTCGTCTAAATTACTTTAGGGGTTTGTTTTGTGTGTGTCCATTGGATGCACACGGCGTTAATAGACTAAATATGTGCATACAATGAGACTTTTTGTGCAACAATTTCTATATTGGTATCATTCGTTTTCTTCTTGTACTGTTTTGTATTATATTTCCTTTATTTTATTCATTTATCCGATATATCTATTTGTATAACTCAGCTTTTTTATTTTATTTTTTACAAATTGCATTAAGTAAATGCCTACGTTAATACGCCTATCTTAGTTTTTTAGAATTATTTATCTACCATAAACAATAGTATTAATAGTAACACATGTATAAGAAAATTGTTGATATTTTTGCTTTTATTTAGTCACCTTTTTTTCTTTCAGGCACTTTTGTCCAGTTTTGATTACCAGCTGTCAGCAGACCGAAAATACCTGCTTTTAACAAACAACTATCAAAAGGTAATGTAGAATTTCCGCTTTACTGTATGTAATTTAACTGTAAATATAATACATTGTTAAATACAACTGCTCTGTAACGCAGTGCAACGTTTAGCAACAAGTATTAGAACGGTAAAACACGTAATTATAGATCTTACAGCCGTAAGCCGTACTGAACTCAATCGATGTCTGATTTTGACATCTGTGTTCGCGATTGCGGTGTACCAACACTTTACTTCACGCAAGTCTCTCTGAGAACATGCTTGGTGTTTTCTTATATTATGCGCAACTGAGCTGTAATTCAGCCATAATAGAATTATAATACATTTCGAATGAGTAACAATTCTTGAAAGACATCATTGTCAATTTTTGAAAGACTGGATTGTGAAAAAAAAATTCGACATTATTATGAATCCTAACGACCAACTTAAAAAGACACTCATATGTTGGATACCAACTCAATTCATGTTCCTCAAACTCACTATCTTCTTTAACAATAAGATACTAACTCCAAATAATCCTCAACTTGATTCAAGGTCCAAAAAGAAACTATTAGTCATCTTCCAATCCGTCATCGCTTTTCCCTCAAAATATGTTTTCAAGACCTTTGGTCTTCGCGAAAGTCGCTGGAAAAGCGATCGCCCTTTTGGAACCTTAGTCACGAGAAGTCGGAGTCATCCAAACCTCCCACCACACTAGTTTAGGGTCCTTTAAAAGGTCAGTCTTGTTTCCAAATCACAGAATTTTGTATCGAATCGCTGACGGTCGGCATCTTGCGACGACGTCACCCTTGAACCGTTACAACTCTGAGCGCGCAATAGTTCTTTCCTTAATAAACTGTTGTTAACCATCCACGGCATACAACATTAAAATTGGTGTCAGAAGTGGGATACAACACATTCGTTTGTAATTTTAATTTGTAAACCTAAGACTCTCGCTGGAACTAGAATAAAATGAAAATATCGAAAATTGAAGCTTTGGAACACCTTTAAAAGCTAAATTCCAAGAATTGTCATGTTTCTTCGACGTTTTCAGCTTTAAAAAAAACAATCTGTGACAGATATCAGAATTATTCTAGTTCCAGCGATAGCCTTAGGTTTAAAAATTAAAATGCCGTTTGATATTTTTAATTCAGATGAGTGAAACTACTGAAATCGTTGCAGTTGTCAAAAATACATGAGTGTCTTTCGAATGGTGTAAATTCAATTAAAATTGTTATTTCTGCTTGAAAAAATTCCATTAGATTACAAAAGTATCAATAAACGTGTGGTAAAAATTCCAAGATTGTACATTTTAATGGTTAGTCACAAAAAATTCCCAGAGGAAGCAAAAAAATAGCTGTCACATGGAATGACCTCCTTAAAATTGTTACCCGGAAAAACTACGTGAATTAAACAATTATAGTCGTTATGATTCGTTGATCGAATGATTCCTAAAAAAATATGCTGTTGTATAGGGTGCTTCAGTTAATAGAGAAGAAAATAGAGAAAGCAGTGTTAGCTGGAAGATTTTTTCGTTTAAGATGACGAATATTGCGATTCTTAATCTTTTTCCCCAATATCATTTTATTCTGAGTTTTCAAGAACATTGTAAAAGGTATATTAGTAATAATTTCCTTATGTTGATCTGATGGTTTACAAGTAGACAGTATAGTTCCGACTCATAATATAGACGTGTGTGCGGAATTGTTACGCATTCTCAAGTAGTCTTAGGAATAACCGGAAATGAAGTGCAGCTATTAATTTTAATTTCAACTATTCAATGAAAAAAATATGCCCACCTATCTTGAGACTGTAGTGCTGTTTCTTATGAAACATTTAAATTGTAAGGTATAATAGCACGATTATAAAAATACATTATTAGTAGAGAATGTTAATTGAAAATGTGAAAGCATTTTACGAAAAATGTATTTCGTTACATTTTCCATGCTTGTTCAAATAAGCTTGATCTGACAAATTTTGTTATTCTTACTTTAAATTAATTAAAATTAATTAAAATATTGCGAAGGTTGAGTGAGCTGCGCTGTGTAATGAAGCTATTTAAATTGTAAACACAACTTGTACCTGGTTAGCTTAATATTGCTGATGCACATGAAACAAATGAAAATAATCTACATATATGATGGCGTTTGAAAATAAATTGAACTTTTTTTGAACAAAGAATATTTATAACGATTTTTGTATATGTAGTACAGCACCGAAGACAAATATGTATAGAACTATTTGCCACCGTAGAACTATAACGTTACAAAGTCATCGGTTTTAGCAATGTAGTATACAAGATTGATATTATTTTGCCCAAAGAATTTTTATGCCAATTCTTGTAGACTTCATGGCGCTGAACACGAATCTGAAGTCCGTTTATCTCAATCATACTCCATTTTCGAGAAAATAAATTTTGAAAGAAATTTCAAATTTTCAACTGTTAGGTTTTTTTCGCTTTTTATCAGTAAAAATTATATTTTTTTTTGCATAAAATTATTCCACAAATATTTCCGAATATTGAAAGGCATATTACTTTAAAGTTATAATCATTCAAACTTGTTTACATATTTCTCAAGCGGAAAACTTTTTGATATTGTCAATAGTTTTCAGCGCAGTCATTTCACCCGCGCTAGTATTATCTATAACCTGCTTTCCAATTAATTTTATTGTTTATGGGTTACTTTCTGACAATGACGCTACATTAAATGAAGTCTTACATTTGTAACATATAAATAAACAATATCGTTCAAGATTAATTATATGAGCAACGGGAGCAATTATTTCAACTCCACTAGTCGAGGAGTACGATGACCGCTAACAAGTGTTGTTCAAACATACTCGGTGGTTCTCAATTACCGCACTCTGCAAGTGTTCGTCTCGTTAACCCGTTAACAATAGTAAGTCGTTTTGATGTTGCCTTCGCTCTCACAAGGGAACACACCGAAGTATCAATCACCGATTTTGATGAAAATTAAGTATGATGTAGTCCTCGGTTAAATATTCGACACGTATTTTTTTTATCGGTAATCGTCCAAGTTAAAGGGGGTGGAAACCGCCCCCAAAGTTAGAGTCCTAAAGTGTATTTAATATCTTGAAAACTATGAGAGATAGATATCTCTATACTCATATATGGGATCGGAGCAGAGGAGCCCTCCTATAAAAGAACTTAGGAAGAAAAGGACGTGGAAAGGAAGTGTCAGCAGGGATAGGTCGTCGACAGAGTTATTCCGCGCCGACCCAGGCGATCATCAACGTTAAGCTACGCAGGCCGAGATGCTGCCTTGGATGGGTTTCCGCACGCCTCTCTTTCTTTTTCACAGTCCTACATATATGTACAACTGTGTTTGTGGGATACTTGATAATTCATCCTTACAGTAGCATTAACCCTTAACACGTTGACTGCCATGGGGGTCAACGGTGACCGGCGCACAGTGGTCGATTTCGCCGAAATCCTGGCCAAAACCTGAAGGAGTTTTTCAATTTAGTTAAAATTTGGTATATTAGTATTATTTCGGTCGCTGATTAAGAATCCCAACTCAGAATTTCCAAAAACAAAATGGCGGTTTCAATATGGCGGGTGCGAGTATCGAAACATTGTCGAATCGGCACGAAAATTAGTATTCTTATGTTTTCCCGGTCGCTAATTAAGAATCCGAACTCAAAATATTTAAAAATAAAATGGCGGACATCCGTATAAAAAATGGTTGGTTGCGCGCCAAAATTGGTATTCTAATGTTTTTTGAGCTACTGCTTACGAATCTGAAACTAAAATTTCCTAAAATATACTGATGGATACAAAATAACAATAAATAAAACACGATATCGTGGTCTGAGGTCATACATGCACTGCTCCACGGATGGCGGTCAGTGGAATAATCGTACGTTGCTACCTATTGCTGTCTCAAAATAAAACTATCAGACTACCAGTCTACTTAACTCCATTTGAATTTTCAACCCGAAGAAATAAATATATTATTTTGTAAATTACCAGAGTGCCTGTAGAGTAAGATTAACAGTATTTATTAAGTAAGGCACGATAGCACGACAATACGTCATAAGTGCAGTTCTTCGAGTATGACGCGCACGACAAACAAATAAGAATAACTTGTAGAATCGCAAAAAGTCGCAAGAAAATTTAACCAGGTGTTCTTCGGGAAACTTCAAAGTTTAATTTAAAAAAAAAGTTAGGGTGGCCTTTTGTGGCCTTCACAACTATTTCATTAGCAACAGGAAAAAAATGTATAGGTTTTACATTCTGTGCTATCACAGTTGTAAAATATGAAATAAAAAAATGAAATCTAGATATTTATAAATTAAAAGTATGATAAATAGCTTCCAATACTGAAAAAGTGGATCGTACTTTAATTTCACATTGAAAACGTATTCTCAATTTCGACATGAAAACGTTACATTATTCAAGTGCCAACTTTGACATTGCATATCTCTAAGAGTATTGTTTAATACAATTTTTTATTAATGGAGAACGATGCTCTGATGTGTTACAAATCAAAGGCAATTGCTAGATTTTGAAAATCGTGAAAAAAATTTTTAAGGTTTTGGCCAGGATTTCGGCGAAATCGACCACTGTGCGGTGCTATTAAATTCAATGAAATTTCATGTGTAGGTAGAAAAGCGATGCGACATCTGTTCTTTCTCTGTCATCGGGGCCCTGCGTCGTTTCAACGTAAATAATGCAGGGTGCGCCTCTTAAGAACGACGTCGTAGCGAGAGACAGTTGTATTGCAGCTTTCCTTTAGTAAGGAGCTGCCAGAGTCAAATTGTATTGATTGCAACCCCATTGTATTTTAACGTATTGAATTGTTTTTTTTCTTTTGTATTTTTAATTCTAAATATATTATTTTTAAACTGCGATATTTATGAATTTTCTAATATATTTAATATATAAATAGTGTCATTAGAAAAATAAAGGTCTGCTGCGTATCTATATATCAGAATCTTTATGGTTTCTGCTTTATAAAAATGTGATTTTGATAGAAAAATTTCACTTCAGTAGAAGTGACGAAGTTAGCGAAATACCGATGGCGTTTAACGTGTTAATTAGCGGACGTATGTCAGTTCTCAGCCGTCAAAGCACTTTCACAACACACTCTAAGAAACATATTTTCTCTACAGCAGAATTTTCTCTATTTGCCGCGAAAGCTATGTCGGGTCGCGACGCGTTCGCTAGATACATCAGGCATCCCACTAATTCCCTGTACGGTTCGTGTATGCGTTCACTATCTTTCGCATCCGATTGCTTCTCACTTACGATAATATTTGCGTTTACCTCTAATGGAGTATCTATAGGGTTGCAATGCGTCATACCGAACTTTTCTAACATATCCTCGATATATAATTTCTGAGTTATTCTAAGATTTCCTATGTCTCCCTGTCTTTCCACACGCATTCCCAAAATGTCCTTTACTTTACCGAGATCCTTCATTTTGAACTTTTCTTTCAATGCGGCCTTAACTTGATTCAAACTAGACAAATCTTTGGAAGCTATTAACAAATCATCTACATAAACGAGGATTATGACATCCTGTGTCTTATCTTCATGCGAATATACGCATGGATTCGCAAACGTGTTTCTAAATTTCATATTTATTAAGTGACTATGTAATTTCTTATACCATTGGCGACCAGCCTGCTTAAGCCCATACAATGGTTTGTTTAACTTACATACTATCTGCAGCTTGTCCGCTTCCTCATACAATTGCGGTTGTTCGATATAAATATCCTCGCTCAGATCGCCTTGCACATACGCAGTAATGACATCAAGTTGATGTATATGCATTTCCTTTGCAACGCTGGCTGCAAGAAGGGTGCTCAGATCGTCCAATCTCGCCACAGGTGAGAATACCTCGTCAAAATTGATGCCTCTCTGCTGTTGATCCCCTCTGGCGACCAACCTTGCTTTGTACTTATTTACAGATCCGTCCAAGTTTCTTTTTAACCTGAAAACCCATTTACATTTTAAAACTTTAATATCTTTAGGTCGTCTTACCAGTGTCCAGGTGTTATTTTCAGCGAGGGCGTCGAACTCTTGCTTCATCGCATCTAGTCACAATCTTTTATCTGGTCGGGTCATTGCCTCATCAACGTTCGCGGGATCTAGTCCTGAATCCATTGACCGAGTAGCGAAAGTCTTTAGGGGTCTCCTCCTTTGACCAGTCCTCATGATTTTTGGTCGTCTCGGACCGCGCGGAGTTGGCACTTTCGGTTCGGGGCTCTGAAAGGTTTCCGAATCCTCCTCTTGAGTCGATTCCTCATCGGTTTCTTTTAGCGGTTCTTCTTCTTCTGGAACTTCTTGCGATGGTTCTGGTGCTAAGAATTCATCCTTTGGTTGTTCGCAGTTTTTCTGAATACCTTCGAAGAATTTTGTGTCTCTTGCTCGTATTACCGTTCTCGTACCCTTCTTCCAGATACGGTAAGCTTTAGATTCATCTGAATACCCCGCCATTATGTATTCATCTCCTTTTGGTTGGAATTTCCCTCTATTCTGTCCTTTATGCAATGCGATTACCCTGCTACCGATTGTTCTAAAGAATCCCACGTATGGTTTACGTCCTGTCCATCCTTCAATTGGGGTCATTCCATCAAGACTCTTTGTTGCACACCTGTTTCTCAAATATACAGATGTGTTAACCAGTTCTGCCCACAACGAATCTGGTAACCTTGCCTGTAGCTTCATACATCTTGCCATCTTTACTATTGTTCGATTGGCTCGTTCTGCTATGCCGTTCTGCTGGGGCGTATATTGGACGCTCAGCTGCCTTGAGATGCCCTCTTCCACCAGGAAATCATTAAAAGCCTTTGACACATACTCCTTCCCGTTGTCGGTCCGCAACACCTTTATTTTTCTACCAGTTTGATTTTCGGCTTTACGCTTGTACCTTTTAAAGGCTTGAAGAACATCAGATCTGTTACGTAACATATATACCTCAGTGTACCTGGTGCGATCATCGACGAATGTTACAAAGTATTTGGCTCCGCCAAGGGATTCCGTTTTCATCGGACCGCAGATGTCAGAATGTACCAGCCGTAGGACGTCCTTTTCTCTGGTATCTGACTGCTTGAATGGCTTAACTGTTATTTTACATTTGGCACATACCTGGCAATCCAAATTATTTGCTTTGTCTCCAAGATCCATCCCAATTACCATATTATTCCGCTTCATGTTCTTCAAATCAGGAACGTTAAGGTGTCCATATCTCTGGTGCCATTTCATTAAGTTGGTTTCTTCGGTATCCGTGAACATCGCTGCTTGTTTAATTTCATTTACTATATACAGGTTTTGTCTTTTAGTCGCTGTCAGTACAGTCGTTCCGTCTCTTCGCGTTATAACAGCATTATTTCTTTTAAATGTCACACTGTAGCCCTTGTCCGTAGCACACGAGACGGACAGTAAATTATTTCGTAGGTCCGGTACACACATTGTGTCCTCTAACGTCACTGCTCTTCCTTTGCGACTGGTTGCTGTGACGTTCAGCATTACTCCACCTGTGCCGGTTGATTCCACATAATTTTGGGCTGCGGTGAACACTTTCGACCGGATATTGTGGTTCACTTTTTGAAATTTACTTTCATCGTTGCACATGTGCCTTGTCGCACCACTATCTATGCACCATGCCTTACTTTTTTCGGTTGTCTCTGCATTTGAGGCGATTGTCAGCAGTGAGTCGTGCTGATCATGCGATATGTTTCTCTTGCGGTTCGACCTGCACTCTGTGCTCTTGTGTCCCATTTTGCCACAATTAAAACACTTAAAGGTTCGTTTTGGATTGTTGTTATGTTTTTTCCATGTCGAATGCGGTTTCTCTCTCTCTCTAACCTGTAAAGCGTCGCCGGCATGGTCGCACGTGCTTCCCTTTGTTTCACGTTCACCTTGTCTCGCTTCCTCCTCCTTGAGTTTAATTTTTAGGTTATCCAGCGGCGGCATTTCATCGCGCGCTTCAATTGCCACTGTGAAGCTCTCATATTCAGAAGGCAGTGAAGCAAGTAGCATTATTGATAGGATTTCTTCGGGTAGTTTTATGCCGACTTCTTCCAGTCGCTCGACTTTATTCGAGAAATCGTTGATGTGTAGCGCCATGGTTGCGCTTCGACTTTTCTCTAGTCGCATTAATTGTTTATAAAGAGCTGTTTTTCTTACAGGTCCTCGTGACTAGTGAATCTTTTCCAGTGCTCCCCATGCTTCCTGAGCCGTTTTTGCTTTTTTCACGTAGTTGAGTTGTCCGAGTGTAAGTGAAAGATTTATCAAGGCCAATGCCTTCGCATCCTTTCTTTCCCAATCTTGGGCATTTTCCGCAGTTTTTATTTCGCTCCCATCGACATAGTTCCACAGGTCGCTGCACACCAGGATGCTCTTCATTTGGACCTTCCACAACTCGTAATTTTCCTCGGTTAGTTTCTCAACGTTAGCGAGACCATTTGCTCCAGCCATGCTTTCTCCTTTGTTTGATTTCGTTGTAGACGAATCGATTTTAATCACGCACTTTTGGCTGTGCCTGGGCCCATAACCTGTTGGATTCTTTTAGGTGGGAACCCGTAGAATTAACCTACACTTTTATTTAAAGTCATTTGTTTATTATAATTGAACCATCTTTCGATTACACACGTCACACATTTCTCGCACGCACATTTTGAATGGCCGGTACAGAGAGGAAGGAAAAGAAAAACAAATTAGAGAGTGAACTCATTCGATCTTTTTACAGACCACGATCAATCTGGTACACATAGAGTGTCGCACGCGCTCCTATAGCGGCGGCAAAACCACGTGTGACACCATCGAATATACAAATATATATGGGCCTATTTCTAACATAGTTTATATGTTTTTGCTATTTATTTCGTGTTTCCATTTAAAGTATTAAATGTTAACACAGTGAACGACATTGAGGTCATAGGTGAACAGCGGTTTGGAATTCAATAAAATTTCATATGGCTTCTAAATTATAACATTTACGAACTTTCTAGTACATTCAATATTACAATATTGTCATTAATAATATAAAGACGTGCTGAGTATACACGATGACTCACACAAGTGCAACAGGCCGTACCTCCTAAACCAGGTTGTTGAATTAGTTACACGCCACAAGCCTTTTCTGAGTCGCTCCGCCTGCTTCTCCTTCCCAACAATTTCACCCAACCAGGAACGACTTGCCAGACTCGGCGTATTACACGAGTATAGTGGCGCTTTAGGGCGCTATTCGCCTCTGTTCGCTCGCGCTGGAAAGATGCCGCGCACGCCGATTACGGGAAAAAAAAAATCGATGCGCGTATCCCGTCGACTGACGTTATCTGTCAACGAACAGTTTCAGATCGCGTCACATGGCGTTTAGGTTAAAACAAAAGTATTACTAGTAAAAAAGTATGCTCAGATATGTCTTGAATTAAATGCGATTAACAGATTGTTAGCAGAAAAATATTGAAATTTAACTTTGTTGCATTCCTCGATACAAAACGAAAGAAGCGCGTTTTCGCTGCTTGACACTCAAACGGTTAAAATCTATTGCTAACAAGTAACTTGTAAGTTGACCGTGTCGGCAACAATGTATTCTTTGACGCGAGAGCTAACGTTTTGCTGTCGCCGTATTTTTAAATTATTTGCGTTGGAAATTAATTTATACGTGCGCGTGCTAGATCGTAACACAACTGTTTCTTTAGTATACATATGAATTAAAGAAACAAGAGGTAACAAATTCAAGATTACTGGATATAATTTTAATAAACTATCGTTATGATTGTTGTATGTATGGTTGTGTGTATAAATGTATGCACAGTAGAACCATTTATTTTAGAAGAAAATGTTATATGTATATATAAAAGTTTCATAATATTGTGGAGATAATATCGATGCAATACTAATTTTTTTATTTATTTATTTCCTCATCTTTAATTGAAGGAAAACTTCATTGTTTGTATGGAAATATATATCTACATTGAATGAAAACATATATTCACAAATAGAAATATATGTTTATGTTGTTTAAATTAGATACCCTCAATGTTTCCATTGGTATTTTGAGATACAATATAAGTTTTTCAATGGTATTCCTGTCACTATTCTCTGCCGAATTTGCCAAACCACCGCCGGAAGTCCAAAAACATTAAAATCTCTTAATCGCATTTAATTGAAGACATATCTGAGCATACTTTTTTACCAGTAATACTTTTGTTTTAACCTAAACGCCATGTGACGCGATCTGAAACTGTTCGTTGACAGATAACGTCAGTCGACGGGATACGCGCATCGATTTTTTTTTCCGTAATCGGCGTGCGCGGCGTCTTTCCAGCGCGAGCGAACAGAGGCGAATAGCGCCCTAAAGCGCCACTATACTCGTGTAATACGCCGAGTCTGGCAAGTCGTTCCTGGTTGGGTGAAATTGTTGGGAAGGAGAAGCAGGCGGAGCGACTCAGAAAAGGCTCGCGGCGTGTAACTAATTCAACAGCCTGTCCTAAACGGTTGGGAATAGAAGACGCCATTAGTGTAGGATCATGAAAAAGAAACGAGAGGCGCGCGGCAACCCATCCAAGGCAGCAACCCGGCCAGAGTAGCTGAACGTCGACGATCGCCTGGGTCGGCGCGGAACCACTGCGCCAGCGACCTCTCTCTGCTGACAATTCCTTTTGACGTCCTTTTCTCTTAAGTTCTTTATAGGAGGGCTCCTCCGCCCCGATCCCACATAAGTAAAAGTTAAATAGTAAATACCATATTGTGCACAACATATAACTAATGTTATACACTTTTGTGCATCGGTGCAACAGAAAAATGGAACTGAAATTTAAAAAATGGAAATCTATGTTTTTGATTGCAACCTCGATGCAATTCCTTACGTTTTACATAAAAGTGTTAACCTACTTATATTCTAAACTTATTCGATAGGAAGTTATTGAAGGTAAAAGTTCTCTCAATTAATTTAATCTATCGAAAATAGTGGTTTCCAATTTGTAAAAACAGGAACACAATGTACAACCTTGCATCCTCAGTATCACTCTCATTGCATTTGCTAATCACAATGAACATATCAACTGCTTGGCTATTCGTAAATGCCATGATTTCCTAGCACTGTGTCGGTAAATGATTGCACAATGGTTGTGAATAGTTACCAGTGGTAATGTTAAACCCTTGACTGCAAACTGTTCTAATTGTAAGTTAAAGCGCTTTGCGTGAGCTGCATGCGGCCCGCAGGTGCTATCGCTGGGGGCTGAATACTTTTTTCGTGTGGCATGGATATACGATAGAAACAATTGTCGAGTATACATATGTCACCGTACTAAATACCGAAGCCTGCGTTAGGCGGATATTTACGTCCACAGGCAACATCGGTAGCTTTCGCAGGCCGTGTATTTGCGTTCACAGTCTATATCGATCGCTTTCGCAGATCGCATATTTACGACCACAGTTTACGTCACTTTTTACTCAACTTTCGATATTTCTGTACTCCTTCTATAATTTTCGTAACAATGGGGACCTTTCGTAAAAAAAATTGCATATGCTTTAATAACAATTAAAATATATTTATTTTTTCCTTTTTTAGTACATAAACAATGTAATATAATAGTAAATGAAAAGTAAAATTCATTCATAATAAAATATAAATAAAGTAAATAAAAGTTATATTGTAGATAACATTTATTATAATTAACGAGGACGATGAAATTGCTTGCGTTGAGATGAAAGATAATCATAATTTGATTCCCGAATTGTTCATTTTAGTCTAAGATGCGGTTCCTAATCCAAAAGCTTGTTTCTTTTTTCATTTAATGTCTATAAATCCTGGAAAACAACTTTATGTAGATATAAAGTTGAAAAAGCAAGATGTATTTTAAGACTTTCTCTGTTAAAAGTGGATACACATGTTGCATTTGCAACCAGAATGATTGTTGCGGAGCAATAATATGTCCCTGAGGCTTACAGATGTAGCTCAATCCGTCGTAGGGTTTTTAATAGTTTACAGATGTGCATTTTAACGAAAAATAGCTGCCGCGCCTTGCCAATACTTTAATACTTCAAAATCAATGAGTTTTATGGGCCTATTGTCGTCAAGACTTCTTCAGGAAAAGTTTTGTCCTGTAAGAAGTATCGACCGGGGACTTCCTCCCCCACTCGAGCCGGGGTTTTTCCTAAGAAACCGAAGGCTGAGGGAGGCTCTTAACCTATGGGCAAAGGACGATTCCTTTGCCCACCAATCGCAAATTTAATATTTGCAAAACTAAAGAGTCTCCCAATCAGCAACGTCCCTGTTCTGCAATAGTGACCGCCCCCGCAAAATCGTGACGGAAGCGCGTTCTTACGCGCTTCCAAAAACTAGTCTTCTTCAAACAAGGAACCGAATAACATCTAGCGCTCCTAATAGAAGCTCCGTTCGCGAGGTTAAGACCCGGACGTAATTTCCATCGTTGTACTGTAAAAAGTGTAAATAAAACCACTTAAGTTAGGCAACTTTGGATCAATTCAACATCATTTAAACACAAGACCTTCGTACGTGGTTCAATTCGGGTGAGCCTGTTTTAATATACGCTCACTCCAGAGGTGTCGCCGAAAAATCGTGGAGCAGGTATCAACCCACGAGGTGTACATCCGGAACAATGATGTTAAGTACCCTTTTATATTTATCTTTTAAGAATCCGTTAGAAGCTAATTTCAACAATTCTCATCATCGTGCTGACATACATGCATTTATAGACAAACTTAATATAGGAGTAGCAAAAGTTTTTTGCCAGTATCTCGAAAAAAAGCTGAGCAAGGGTTACACGTTTAGGAAAAAATTACAATTAGAATAACGATATTGATGACATGTCCAGAAATCATTGAAATCGGTGGAACGGTTCACTATCTGTATTTTTTATTATTTTTCGATATTTGTAATCGAAAAAAAGTGAACTGCTTGTTGTACCAGGTGCAGTCAAAGCCCGATGCAGCGCGTAACCCCATCAAACATTGCCTATCCCCCAGGGGGTGTGCGTACACCACTTTGGGAAACTCTAGCCTACATTGATAGCTTTCGCACAGCGCATACATACCACAACAGTCAAACGGTTAATATTACAGTAACTACTATTACAGCAGCCGCTTTGTGTTTACAAACACTGTAATGTATGTAAATACTCCAGAACACTTGCCGAGAAACCAAAATAATTCAGAGAACTTTAGCTTCGATAATTTCCTAAAGAATAAATTTAGGTCATATGTATGTCAGTACTTTTATATAGAACACAAGAAACTGAATCGATTGTGCACACAAGAACAGAGATTTCAATTCTGGTATCGGGCGGAAGGACTCCTATAAAGGAGCTACGAGAGAAGGACGTAAAAAAGAATTACATATCAGGGAGAGGACACTGGTGCAGTGGATCTGCGCTGTCCCAGGAGATCTCCGATGTTAAGCTGCTCAGGCCAAGTATACCGCATGATTGGGTTTCCACGACCCTTCTTCTTTTTCATGACTTTACACGATCTAGAAAATAGGGAGATTGCATTTTTCTGTTGCAATTTATAATAGTGCACACAATTAAATGTACATGATGTATAGTCAAACGTCATTTAACTTTTACTTGTAGCATTTTCTTTTTAAGTTTTAGTTTTTTATTAATTTTAAGTTTTGTGAATTTACTTTTTCGTGCATTGGAACTATTTTTCCAATACCATGCTAGGAAAGCACCCCGAAATCATAACTCCTGACTCTATAGATTTTAATGTCAGTTTCGTCCAATCGGACGATAACGCTTCACCTCGTTTTCTCTTCACACGTACATTTTTCTGTGCAAATGTCATACGGATCATCGATTCGTCAATCTGCAATATTGTTTTCCAAAATTCTAATGGCTTTAGGACGCGATTTATAAACTTCATACACTTTATCATTTTAGTTTTGCTCAGATACGACAATTTGTTTATCACATGATCACGTTTTCTTTCAACAGAGAATATTCTTCTTATTGTTTGTGTTGATTGAGCGCCTGTCTTTTATATTGGATTGGCAAGAGATTAATTTCGGTTTTGCAATGTGAAATAAAACTCATTCTTTTTAAACAAAGAATGAACGTTAAACAATTCCTTATATATTTTCCACTTTGCTCGACCACTTTTTGTCATCTTTTTGACAAATTCATGATTTCGCTCTCATAGAAATTCATTTTGCTGATTCTTATCAGTAAAAACTAAAGCAAGTGCAATTTTAAGCTATCATCACTAGTGAAAGTGCTGTTCAAAAAGTTCTGCAAACATCAAAATAATTGGTAACCTAACGGTGCCAGATCTGGGCTAAATGGGGGATGTGACATCACGTTTCAACCAAACTCTGTTAAAACGGTACTTTTATTAGTTGTTGACATACATTTTTTTCATAAAATGCCCCTTCTGCATAGTTAAAAATAGTAGCATCAGAAATTTCTTGATTAACATTCATTAGCTTATACGTTATCACTGTCACAGACTGTATTTTTTTTTTACAAATTGAAACTGATTTACATTAAGCAAAATAATATTGTTATGTCTACCACGTGCGCGAAGCTTTTCTTAAAGTTATTGCTGAATCGACACTGTTTTACAAAGTGTTCAACAATTTAAAACAACAAAGTTGACCTTCATATATTCTTGGCGCGTCCACCTACGGAAAAACTAATGATACCATGTAAGTTTCCTATGAAACATTTTTCGCTACATGCGGCAATACCGAAGTTATCAAGATGACAAAATCGGCTGGGACTCCCTGTATATCATTCACAGGAAACATAGCATGTCCGTTGCCGCGAGAGTCCAGACGTAAAATCTCTCCGTTCTATTATTTATAGTAATTAGTATTTCTCATATCCCACTAACATTAATCCTATTGGATGCTTGACTCTAAACACTACTCTCCCTCTCGAAAAAACATCATCTTGATCGCAGCCTCCTTTTCTAAATGTTCAGTTCAACAGCATCCTGTGGTCAACGGGAGTGCCGATGTTCATAAATTCTTCTTGAAGCATCCAGTATCATCAGATTTTTTTTTCAAATTGTGGTACCTGTGATTTGAGTAAAATTGTTAGTATGAAAAAATGTAATCTAACTCAATTCACTTTTGTCTTAGTATTTACTTTCGCTCCAAGGAAAAACCACATAGAACACTTTGGGAGGACGTCAGTATCTTGCGAATCTCGATATTTGACTATATTGTTCGATCTTATCAAAGAAGAGTGGAAATTTTTTTTTGGTTCTTTTTTCTTCCTACTTCGCATCAAATATTGTAATTTTCCTTCTATGCTCTTTTTTAACCCTTTTAGTGTCGACCGAAAAAATTGATCGAATTAATGACAAATGTAATTGCGAATAAAAAGAATTGTCATTTGGCAATAGTGTAAATAGAACACGCAATATACAGCATAAACAGTGCATTTACAATTATCTATGATAAAATTACTGATATCCTATTAGAAACTAAATATTAACCCTTCGATTCCCAGTGTTAGCACGTCTACTAACGACGATATATCGTCGTCCGGCACTAAAAGGGTTAATAGATCTCCAAAGATTGTTTAGGTCTTCTTACACGAACCTATTCTAAGCGGTGTGAATGTTTGAATCAAATGGATGCACCTTACCAAGGAACTAAACCTTACTAAAAGTGACGGTAAAAAGAAATTACTCTCGCATTGAGAAGAACAATTCTTCCCCGACTGGCTGACCGATTCGAATCTGAAAGCATGCTTTCCTTCTCTCACTTTAACCATTTCACTCAGACCTCCGCATATATACGGTATCCACTCGGCAAGCTGTGGGTAGGAGCAACGCATACATGCAGCATCCACTCGACGATCTGTGGGTCCGAGCGACGCATTTATACGGCATGTAGATGACGATCTATGGGTCCGAGCAACGCATATATGCGGCATTAACTGGAAAACCTGTGGATACAAGCGCCGCATATATGCAGCATCCAAATAATGTGTATACGAGACAACTTTTTCCGTTGTCGGCTTAACATTTTCTGTTGATTTCATTGACACATTGAATTAATCACTTCTTAAAACTGGTCTTTGCTGAAACGACATCAAAACGATTGGCATTTTAATAATTTTGTAAATCTTTTCATATGAAAAACGTAAATATACTTGTTACTTTAGAGCAGTGATTGCTTTTTAGCATAATTATTATTTAAGACTTAGAAGAACGTATACACAAAAACTACGCGCACTGTGCATATTTCTAGTACGAGTTTCCGTTCAGTGACGGTACTTCGGGCCGCCGCGGCGCGCCGAGCGAAAGAGTTAAGAGGAAATGTAACTGTTTCAGATTCAATGTCAAAGGTGATGACACACAAACCTCGAAAGTTCTCCTTCGGTGTAGTATAGTCCGCGGCAACTAATCCTGTTGATCTTATTACTTCGGCATCTGTTAAAACTTGAAGTCATATCTTCTTGTAAAAGTGACTTCGTCACATTGATAGCTGACGAAGGAGAATCTTTATAAATTATATTCTATCCTATATAAATTATTGCCCCACATAAAAATAAATTATGATGGTTCTAGTAAAGTGCAAGTTTGTCCAAAGACGTGCGGTTCCTGGCATAAACCTTACAGGTTTCTTATAGGTCTTTAATGTGTTAACTAGCACAATTGGCGAACATTAAGGACTAGAAGATTGTTGTATTACTCTTTGTTTAAATATTTTACCCGACAATTCTGCGAATTCTTGTCGATGAAGTAATAGCAAACGTTGTAGCAACTGCGTAATTGGCAAATGATTATCCGGTACGAAAATTATGCTCACAATCATTCAAATCACATCGTCGTATTGAATAAGAATCTGTAGCAAAAACGTCTTAAAATCTCATCATTAGACGTTGTAATTATTGTATTTCTTTACTTCGAAAATGGACCAAATTTTTACTTACATAACTCTTCAAGTGAATTTGCGATATTACATTTTGAAGACTCAATTTTTTGCGAAACGATAGACGAAGAATTTTCGAAAAATATTATATACATATATTTATGTCTGCGTTATCTTCTTCAGGGAATCCAATTCCAGGATAAAAGTATCTGTTAATTCGCCACAGACTTTATGATGAAGAGATCCATTTCCAATTTTAAGATGGCACTGCTTCTTTTCCACGACCGACTAAGCAGAGGTGCTCCCGTGCGATTCAAATATTGTTTGCACTATCTGAAACAGAAACATGTCCTACAACATTTAAGCCATCCCCAACCTCATCCACTTGTACAAGAGTAAAGACAGAACCAGTATCAATTAACATGTTAACCCTTTATTCTACAATTATGTGTGAGACTCGTCGCGCGGAAAATGGAATAGGAAATTTTGAAGTCTTCCAAAAACTATGAAATTGACAATATCAGTCGATCACGAAACGGTCTCATTATTTCTGTGCTAATCAGTACAAAATAATTCTGTACTATCACGTTCAGTTATACGAAATATCAGAAATCAGTAAAACTTTTTTATTTCAGTAATTAATTTTGAATCTTTGCACGCCCCATCAGAAAAGAAATCGTAGGTTAAGGGGTTAACTAATTTTCCGTCTATAGAAGCTTCACATAAAGATTTTCATCGTTACTTTCGTTTTTAATCTTTTTTTTACAGCGCGCCACGGACAGGTCCACCATAGAATCTCTCCTGTAGCCCCGTGCCAAAGACACGTATAATGTGTGTGCATTATGGTGATCCTTAGCCATAGGGGTAAAATAATTTTTTAAATCTTGTTTTTTCTTATTCTTTCAAATTTTGTCTTGTGATAAGAAAACAATGTGCTCAAAATATCAACGAGATCAGATGTCGGGAACTCGTGTTGCATTTAAGACGAAGTTTTAATATTTGTATTATTTACGTCGATTTCAATATAAATGTTTTTTACAGTTTTAAAGTAGTACTTAACCTTTGACACTGAATCCATTTCTTATACGGATACCAGATTATGGCACAGTATTCCATGAATTTTCAAGATCAATCATGCATTTAATGATAGTTTTTTTGCTACATTTTAAACATTATTTTATTTTTACTATCAATCACTATTATGACGCATTCCTGGTGAAGACTGTTTGAATTTCATCCTTAAGTTAAAATTGACAATGTTTTTATTTCAAGAATAGCCTATTTCTCTATTTATATTGAAGTTTATTTCTGAATTGTTGTTGCTGCTACCATCATCGGTTACTCTAGGGAATTGCATTAATATCATGAGAATATTTTAGTATTGTTAATAGAGAGTATCATTTAACGTTAACGCGAAGGTAATCTCACTACCGCAGCTTTTAAATGAAATTAAACTATGTATATAACATTCTGAAAGCCCAAAAGTAAATGAATGGGGTGTACACATTAAATCTCTATACTGTAGCTAGCCATATCGATTTACTGGTAACATGTTAAACCTTGTGGTATCTGCAAACACCGCAAATTCCACTTCTCCCGATCGACAGATTTTGTTAACTGGTTAATTTGATGACGATTTCATTCCAGACGTATAGAGAATCTTAAATTCGAGGATCTTGGACTGCATAAGGCTGTAATTCAAATTATTATAAATGTAAATGATTCTACCAATGGCGAAACAATAATGTGTACACAGGACACTTGCGCGTTATTCATACTATCATCATTAGGTGATTATTAGGTAATCATCGAT
Source organism: Cerceris rybyensis (assembly GCA_910591515.1). NCBI lineage: Eukaryota > Metazoa > Arthropoda > Insecta > Hymenoptera > Crabronidae > Cerceris > Cerceris rybyensis. Next base: position 17,058,241 of record OU342795.1, read on the forward strand.
CGATCGCTTCCAAGTCATTGACCACCTTTAAAGCAATCATGAACACTATGCTGAAAGGGTATAGCAGGACACAAATCGCAGAACAGAGTATGATTAGAAAAATCCAACAAAACAAAAAGTATGTTCTGTAATTAATTTATAGTTTTCTGGTCCTTAAAAATACTTTTTAATGTTTGAAAATAGCAACTGATTGTTATTATGTACTTGACGATTTTTAAAAATTACAAAAAAAAATCTCAAGTTCCCCATGGGGATACGACTCAGCGACAAAAAAGAGTCCAGCTGTTCCACAGACAGACGCCGTACCAACTGCGTCCAATCGCTCAGTTGAAAAAATTTAAAAAATTCTTGCAGATGAGGAAACATCATAGTTCACAATTGATTTAATTAATACGAATCTCTATATTAACATGTAATCGCTTCGTGGCAGAAACACTGAAAATCACAAAATGAACATACTGTAATCGGAGAATGCGAAAATAATAACTGGATCATGGCGTTTCACATCGAAATGCGTCGCGCAAATCGGTTTCGATTTTTTTTCCCAATGGCGCAGGCGGTTTAGAAATCTGAAAAAAATTTAAGATAACAATCATGAGTGTTGGATTGTTACTATAATATGCAAAAAGTTGTCACTCGAAGATCTCGATGCGAAATCTACTTTTTTCCGTTTTTTTTTTGCGTTTGCGCATTCGTTACCCTCAGGTTCTTCAATGGAAAAATCTGAAAAAAATTTCAAACATGTATGATACCGTGTAGAATAGGTCAGAATTTTTTCGAATTTTTTGCACCCCAATAAATAGGCAAAATGAGGTAGAAACCTGTTTTTTGAATTTTCCCCATAACTACCCTTCCGGTCAAGATACAGGGTTAAAATTTTGTACACAATGGTCGCCGAGCATTATCTATCGAATGAGATCACCCTCATTGAAATCGGTTCAAGGGCACTTTCGATCCCCTTATCCTGCTACACCCTTTACCAAATGCTTCTGCACACTCGTGGCAAATAACTACTGCACTACATACATACATAAAAATTCATTCATCCTTTACTCTGCACACAAACACCCAGCCTAAGGTGTTTACTCGCTTCGTCATATTATCGACTCACAGTTTCATGTGATCGGTAGCAGGCGGTGTCTGTGTAATGCAAATCTGCACGAAGCTTCGCAAAGACACCAAAGACGAGAATTTAAACTTTGAAAGATAGGTTTATTTAGACATTGCGACTCGTTCAAAGCGTAATGGCGAATAAGGCTATGTGCGCTTCTGAATTCACTCAAACAAGAGAACTTTCATTTGCAAGTGTGTTATGCTTCAATGTCACCGCCTTTGAACAGCGATACGGTATGTGATGTTGATGAATATTGCGAGAATAATGAGGACTTAGCGTTGAAATGAATATTGAACTTGTGAGAGTTTGAATGAGAAATAGCAATGAACCGAGAATTAACATTGAGTTTATGAACTTATGAACAAGTTCGCGGAAAAGTACACGGCTAAAGCCTTTCGGAAAGGGAGTTGGAGTAGGATGACGGCGTTTAGCAGTCGAAAGCTCAAAGTAGGAAACTAACGAGGGAACATACCGAACCCGTACACGCCCATTTGGATGAAAATTGTGTGGTAGATAATTCTCGAAGAAATATTTGAGCCGTTCAGTGCACAATAAAATGAGAAGTCGAAAAATGCGTCGAAATAATGTACATTGTTTTTTAAAATCCCCTTTATAATATAAATTCAAATATATATTGTAGAATGCATAAATACAGATATAGCTTTCATCTAACGGTATATAAAATTAATAAGAAAGAATAGCCAAAAAATAATCGTCAGTAATGTTACAATTTTTATGTGGCTGGTGGAGTTAATCGATTTGGCAAATGAAAAAAGTAATAAAGTTGAATTCGGTGTTTAAATTTGTAAGTTTTTTATTACAGAGAAAGTTCGTTATTATATACTTTTATTACAGATTTTCCATAAAAATGAATGTTGACAGTTCTATTATAATATGTTATTTGTGATTGATTCATAAGCAATATAAATGATATCATCTTCATCAGCTGTATAGGAAGGTTCGTTATTTCGATTTGTTGTCAATTTTTCGTAGTAATTATGTTTAACAGGAGGAATAAATTTTAGCAGGTCCATCATGTCTCTTCTTTTTTCCTTGTCACAGCTATACCTTTAGGATATAATAAAGGCTGATCTACATTTTTCAAACTTTGTGGTCTACCTGCTACAGATTCCCTTTTATTTGTAGCATTAAATTCTGAATCTTCATTATAGTCATATTTGATTTGTATGAGGCAGAGTTTGGACCTTTCTAACTCTATCCAGCGTATTTAGAGCCAATTTACTGCAAATCCTGTGGCGGTTACTTTTCTGTTAATGATTGTATTTTCTAAAGGTTTTGTTGAAAAAAAAAATCTTGGTGAGTAATTTGGATTAGATTAAATGGAACTTTCTTTTTACATGTTTTGATTATATTGTTCCAATCATCGCCTCCTAGTGCATTTGAGTTGCTTTGATACAACGATTTTCATTAGAGTATGGAGTTAATCAAAATGGCCTCTGAAATAAATTACTTGATATTCATTGGCCAACAAAAACTTTGTCATTTAATGGTGTTAATCTTCATCATTCAGGAATGTTGTTATAAATATAAAAAGTTATGACTATACCAAGCGCTTTGACACTGAAATTTAAGATTTTTCGAAAAGTGGAGTTAATCGTTGTGTGCACTGAACGGCTCATTTAACACGTGTTTTTTTTATATCTGCTGTCGTCCACATTGAAGGGGTGATAATAACCCCCAAACTTTGGGGTTGAAAATGAATTTTTCGAAATATCTCCGCAATTAACCCCTTGTAACCCAGATCATAAATTCTAAAATAAATAAAAACCGAACTATCAGAATTAATTTGCAGTAATATACTAATTAGCGGCATCTCTGCGTAAGATGGTGTATTGTTTCGATAGTATGGTATGTAGCAGTGATGATACAATGAGTTAAAAGGGAATAAATATGGTCCGTATGGAATTTGTAGAATCTTTTTTAGTTTGTTACAGAAATGTCACAAGGGGCTACAAGGGGTTAAAGGGCGTAGACAAAAAATTTTTTTTCAAACTATGCGTCTCGAAATTCCGAATCCATCGACATATGTATGTATAATGATTGCAAAACATTATTTGTTTAAACAATATACTAACATTTCGTAATTTTTGTTAACTTTTTGTTAGTTTTTCGTACTAAATGTTGTTTTTTTCTCATGTAAAATAAGGTTTTAAATATTTTCTTTAGCTACTCATCGTTCAGAGACAAACAAATGAATCTAGCGTTTAGGCTCTAAATTACCGGTATGTAGCCGTCACTCAATGTATTAAATTGCATAGACTGATACGTGTTTCACAAACGAAATGTTCGGCGTACACACATTTAGAGGTCACATGGCGAAAACGACAGTGACAGGATGCAATGCGAGAGACAGTTTAGGTATTTCCTTGCTATCCAATATTTTAAGACTGAGAAATTAGGCACGAGAGGGTATATAGTATGGAGAAGTCTAAAGAAAAAGAAAGCACACGATATTTGAAGAGCAAACCTAGAGTAGGTAGAGTAGAGGTGCTTCCGTAAGAGTTGAACAACGCCGGTGCTAGAGTATTCCATTTCGTAGTTCTCCTTTTCACATTGTTGACCGTTACAGTTTCTGAACACGCACACTATTTGAAATTCCAATAATCTAGAAGTGTGTTTGTGGGTCCAAACTTACTGCATATTTACCTGCTAATGGAAACATGCTCCATACCTATAACGACATTGTTTTAATTTTCTTCTTAATCAATTAATATTATTTCATCAACTTGACTTTCGTTTCAATTTAATAACTTTGTAATTTCGTTAATATTGACGATAAATATCGATAGCAAGATGTTCGATCTGCAATAACTACGCTTTCATCTTCCCCGATCATCTAAAAGTCATTTTTTATTAAATTTACTTGAGAGGTGGGTCTCAAAGAAATACTTAACATGTATTTTTTTATTGGTATCTATCTGTATTAAGGTAGTGAAAATGACTCCCTCTCGAAAAAAATCTTTCGATGTCATTTTTCGTAAAGTAGGAACATGACAATGGTCTGCGTTCGGTATAAGGTTCTCTCAAGGAGCCTCGTCGGGGGAAAGACACATGTAAACACTTGCACTTTTCTTCTGATTCGGTGGCCCAGTCCTACATTTTTTATCTTTGTTTATGTCGCCTCTCCTTTAACTATTGGTGCTAGCAAAGATATCTTGTGGTTCTTTTCGAAAGTTCGGCGAACCGAAAGCTGCCTTATGGGCGAAATTTTAATCGGGTTGGCCCAATTACAAGTTAATTTTGCAAGGGAACGGTTCGTTTCTTACCCATGGTTCCTCTCAGACATTTTGCCTACATAAAAAGACGAATACGTTGAGCCAATAAAAAAAATTTCTACCCATTCCCGAATTTTGCGGCAGGTTTTTTTCACAAATTTCCATCGATCCAGAGATGTAGAATGTGGTATAATATTGGTTACCGATACCGTTAGAGCGACGACTCCCCTTAAATGCGTGACCTAGAAAGAAGTGGGGAGATCGTCTTAAGAGGTTGCGCCTCGCGACTCAGAGAAAGCCACATTATTAGAGAATCCTTAGACAGAGATCATTAGAGACACCTTAGAGACGTTTATTTTAATCCTTAGATATTTTAGTTATATCATAATTTTAGTGTATCCCATTCTTTTATTGTTATTTAATATATATCCTAATTATTTATATTATAACCTTAGTGTTTTGTGTGTTCCTTTTTTTATTTATCCTGACATTTACCCTTTTATTTTATGCACGCCTACCATTAGTCATACAAATTCTATCCTTAACCTCCTTAGCATTATTTAATCGAATCCTATTACAAGAACAACCCCTGAAAGCTATGATCATTAATCTTTTTACACCCTTTACAATAGTAATAGTCAGTGGTATTTTATGTAGATCGACTATAGTCGCCCGTAGTAGCGACAGGGTTAATGTCAAAGCAATAAAGAAGATTTTACAACTTTTGATACACATACTGTAGGATGCAAAAGCGCGATGGAATAAATGTGAGAGATAGCAGAGAGAGAGAGAGAGAGAGAGAGAGCAACGAAGGAGCGTGTATGTGTGAGAGAGAGTGAAAGAGGGTTGTAAGAGAAAGTGCCTGCGAGATGATGAGGGTGTATGAATGTGTATGTTTCTGTGTGTGGGGTGTAGGGCCTTCGGAGGCATCCAAGTGCGTAAGAAGGCCCAGAGTATATTTGACAGCGATAGAATACAGAGTTTTATACCAGCGTCACAGCGAATAGAGTATTCTTGAGAGTATAACAGCGAACAGCGATTTAGAGAATAGCGTAATATAGTTTTTGTTTATTTAGTGTGTTTTGTGTTTCTTTTGTTTTAGCGTGTATTTGCTATTATTTTATATTATATATATTTTATATTCAATAAACTATTTATTATTCATTTTAAATAATAAATCCTACAATACAAAAAAGTTATATAATATTTTCGTAATTAAAAAGTGGTAATATCTATCAATTAGTAAATATACCATCTATTATTTCGTAATTTAATACGGCCCTATATTGCCAATTAAGCGGATGCGTGTGGACGTTATAATTTTGGGATATAAACAATATCATTTCAGAAACACTGTTTGGACGATAATCTACTATGATTGCCGAACTCTTGCTCCTATCACAATTCCCCACAGACACGTTTAGACGTGGCTAATGATCATAGCAGCCAATGTCGCTTAAATCATGTCTACCTGGGTCTTGAATGTCATAATCGAATTTTTTATTTCAATCTTCCGCAATTCGTAGCATCATATGTAACGGAATGTGTAACGCGATATAGTGCAATGTATGTACTTCACGCTGCACGTGGTGGAATTTGTAGTATTACAGGTATTGTGCAAACATCGAACTTGTTCACATACAATTGTAAGAATCGTAAAAGTGAGAAACATTCTTCAATTCACTTCAAATGCTAGCGAAAATATAACAAACATTTTTGGAAAAATGCAAGTGTCAAAATACAATTGATGCAGATATTAACAAAAAAATAAAATTATTGTAAAGATTTAACTGTTCTCACTTGACATATATATGAAAAACCTTATTACTTCCGACAATCTCACTGCTAAACTTAACCCACAGAAATACAAGTTAAGTTTTTTTTTCTTTACATAATTTTACGCATATACAATATTTATGATTACTCTTACTAATAAACCGATACTTCATACAAAATTATGCTATAGTTCTATTTTTCTCCTTTACGTTGAACAAATTTATTTGCAGTAGCTGATAAATATGTTAAAATATTCTTATAGTGACAAGGGTTAATACCATGCCTCTTGAAGATACTAGGTGCTGCTCACAGACATTACACTGTACTTATTGTTAGTCCAAATGTTACATTCAATTTTTGACACTACATGTGGACGTCATGCAACTTCCATTTTCAAAGGCTTTTGCATTTTGAAGCTTAGCTCTCTACACTAAATACGAAATTGCAGATTATGTAACATACATCTACACCAAAATTATAACATTTGTACGTGCTCCCCTGATTGGCAATATGTACCAGTATTAAACTACGACATAAACCGATAGATTATTAGAACTAGTAAATCGTAGTTCACTACATTCTATGCTGGAGAGGGGGATACAAACCAAGCTCGTAATTGTTACAAAGGTTTGGCGAGTAATTCTGAACTAATGAACATTCAGGGAACGTCAAGTATTCAAATCTTTTTCTATTTAAAAAAGATTTTAAATGTGATACATCCTATTCAATATTTCGAAAGGACACTAATAATTACGTACATCGCGTTATGATCAAAATTTCGTATATATAAGACTATTTTTTGCCTTAGAATAATATCGCAGCAGGGAAGATAATGAGCTTAATGGTACTACATATTTTTTAATTATATTTTTTAGTTTGACTTGTACGAAATTATTAGCACGAAACATTATAATATTTTTAGGAAAGCGATATACCTTTTGTATAATTCACTGATGACTGATAATTGATTATTTATAATGTGGAATGCGGATGTTTATAGATATATTGTTTGTGGGAGGAAGCAAGAATGTGAGTACCGATCGCCTCTTGTTTTTCAAGAGGCCTTCGAAGCACTGTGTGGATAAAATAAGGCGCTTTTTGTTCTTATTTTACTCTGTAATCCATATTAATTCAATCAACAATAGATATATTACTAAGAATCCTACCATAATACGGATGCCTCACTTCCCAAATCGATTAACCCTGTTACATCCGGTCCTGGAATTTTTCGAATTCCAGTTCAGGCGCCAGTCAGGCGCTTGGTAAAAAAGCCTAGGAAGCGAGAAAAAGCCCAGCTGTATAGGGTTACTTCCAATCCGCAAACAGCCAAATTCCATTAAGGCCCAATTTACGACTTCCGTTAACCTCGGCGAGAATTTTCACTCGCATCCTTGACGCCCTTCGCTCCCACCAGACCGCTTCCACCTCCACTCAGTTTTCCACATTTTCCAGGACCCCACTCCCAAAAAACGCCCTATATAAGCTGGCTAGTTTTTGCTTCTTCGGGTTTTTCTTAAACGTAATCCTTGACGTAACGTTCGTCCTGCGAGATTCGACAGTTCCCCCGCGAACCGACGCGTTATAGTAATTTCGGCCATTTAATTGAAAGCTATTTCAATAGTTAAAGGTAACCACCGACTGGACTTAGTGTTCATTGTTAACCATTTTGTACAGATAGTATTTAACTTATTTAGAAAATATACCTTTATATTCTTACAACGGAATATTTAAAGTCTCTTATTATTTACCTGCACCTTCGAGTAACCGAGCAACGATCCCTTCTTATTCACTCAAGCCGCTCGGGGTGAATAAGATTATTTGTTAAAGTTACGGGTCAAGTTTCCGATTTAAGAGTTTACCGTTTGCAACTAAATACCAACTCCCTTACCAGCTATTGGCGGTAGTTCCTGCAATTGGTGCAGGACCGTATCCGTTATACTAGCGCGAAAGCATCGCAAGGTGTCTTTCGTTATTAACGGGCAAACGACGCTCCTATAGAAAGCTATAGGCTAGTTCGGTCCCCGGATTCATACCAGCTATTGGCGGTAGTTCCTGCAATTGGTGCAGGACCGTATCCGTTATACTAGTGCGAATTACCGAAAGGTACATTCGTTATTAACGGGCAAACGACGCTCCTATAGAAAGCTATAGGCTAGTTCGGTCCCCGGATTACTTCCCAAAACCAGTTGCAATTGGTGGATCCGCAAACCTAGCAAAGAATACCGGTCGCGTTCTGCCAACCGCCCGGCTCGTAACAACTCGATAAAATAAGAAGTTGAGAAAAATGAAAAAATAGTATATATCGTTGTACAAATTCTTCTTAAATTAAAAATTAAAAAATACTATGTAGACTGTATTACAGCATATGCATCTTTTATCTAACAACATATGAAAAGTATAAGATAGTACATATGTATATCCTTAGAGTAAATTTTTATTATTACTACCATTTTTTCGTGATTAAAACAGTTAATCGCTTTTGTAAGTAATTATTAATTCAAATTTAGTCTTCGAATAATTTTTTTTATTACGGCAAAACTTCATTATATAAATATATGTTTTATTAAAAATTTTAGCAAAAATGAATAATAACTGTTCTATTACTGACGTAAATAGTTAATAGAGCCAATTGTATTACTCAAATGCTTTTTTGCTCAACAATTATACCGTCAGCAAATCTGACACCAGCACTCTCACATCCCAACAATCCCATATATTTTGCTGGAGTTGGGTCTCTAACTGAAAAAATGTCTCCATGGCAGCTTTCCTTTCATCCGAAATGATTTTTCATCGCACTTCTGACGATATCGACATGGCATATTTATGTACAAATGTTTTTTCCCGGTGTTAAATGCCCACTTCTATTTCTATATCTTAAATCTTTTATTATTTTATGCTTTTGGACATTTCGGTCCCATTCAGCATGATCACAGCTTCTTTTTCATCCATTCGAATTATTTGTTGGAATTTTTTCATTGCTATGATCAGATGACGAATCCGAATAAATACGAAATCGTTTCTGTTAAGGCCCAAGCCCTTAATGTATAAGGTTTATTGCATGGACTAAGAGGCAACTATTTTTTAGGAAAACAGTTAGTTTAACGGGACGCAGAAGTGCCAGATGTGGAACTTCTGCGGACCCTCTTTTCCAAGAAATCCTCGCCTGCGAGTTTGATTATTTCCAGATTTTCAGCAAAGACTCAATGGTTATTGCCGTGCAATAAACTCAGTGCGCCGCGCCGGAGCGTGTTCTTCGGCCGTCGAACAGCCCTCGAGCGGGCCTCTTTCTCCTACCGCAGGCCTTTGCCCCTCCATCGGTCCCAAAAGGGGGGCGCGCTTCCACAAGCGCGCCAAAACAGTGCTCGCGCCAAATCACCTACGCGCTAGTTACTTTTGGGAAACCGATTTCCTCCGTACAACTTCCGAGGGCGCAAAAATCACATTCTTGTTACCAAGGTGCCCTCGGAAGGGGAAGCGCGGGTAAAGGCCTCGCGACCTTCTCTCATTTACAAAAATCAGCAGTCTGAAAACCGCCGGCACGAGTAGCGTCTCGTCCGGATTTACCGGTCACTCATAACTCCCGGCGCGAGTAGCGTCTCGCCCGGATCACAAGGTCTACGAGTAGCGTCTCGTCTAGACTCACAAACACCTCCGGCACGAGTAGCGTCTCGTCCGGATTTGCAACTAACAAGGGAACCTCCCGAGGTGCCAATCACCGATTTTGATAAAATTTGAGTATGATGTAGTACTCGTGAAAATATTCGACACGTATTTTTTTTATCGGCACTCGTTCAGGTTTAAGGGGTGAAAACCGCCCTCAAAGTTGGGGTGCTAAAGTATATTTCCTTGATTATCTCGGAAACTATGAGAGATAGAGTAATTGCGTAAATTGACGAAATTAGCGCCTTTCCATCACGAATCTAATGGTATACTTTTTTTTTGCAAAACCTTCATTTGTTTAAACAATATGTTAAAAAATAACACATTTTTGGCAGTTTCACCAACTTAATGTTGATCAATTTTCATGAAATTTTTTTTATATAAACTAGATATCCAATGCAAAATTACGGATAAATAGGAATTTCGATTTTTTTATTAACAAAAAAGTTATTGCACATGAGATTTTATCGTCCGCCGCGCGAAATAGAGTCCCTATATGAGTTGTTCCTTGTTCATAATCACTTGGTAGTTCTTAAAAGAGCTGATTTTATGAATGTATATGTATTGGTGCTTTTAAATTAATGATGGAGCTGCAAATAATATGTGTTATTGTATATAATTTTGGCAATAATGATACTCTTGAAAAAAGTGTTGAAAACACAAATGATTTTTACACCATGAGCACCTCAATGCAACTACGTCGTCACAGTCGAAACAATTGTTAATATCAATTTGTAAATCGGTAAAACAAAATGTAACGGGATTTATAAATTCGTTTGGTCTATTCTCTGTGTAGCCGCAGCGAAACCATGCATATCTAAACATGTCTTCATATCTCGGAGAGGACAGCTGATTGTGAATCAGTGACTGCAATTTTATTATATTGTCCCTTGCGTATAAATTTATATTAATATTCAAATTTATTGTCAAATCTGATATTTTTCGTGCAAAATTTTTCCAAACACGAAATCCAAACACGTCCAAAGGCTGGATCTGTCCTGTTGTACCTTTTGGTATCTTTAGCAACTTTATTGTTTTTCCTTCTGGAACTGAATTGTTCAGTAACTCTTCGTCGTATCCAGTCCACGCATCAAGCAAGAGGGCAGCACAGTTTGACACTTGAGGGAGAAACCCATTTTCAAACCATGTCTTTAAGTTCTCTTTATTTAATTTTCCTGACGTAATTGCTCCAATCACGATGTTGGGAGCTTTAAATACATTGTGCTGCACACGAGGTCCTAATCGCCCACTTTGTTCTTTTAATACAATAGGTAAAGAAAGGAGATAGAAGTTTTCCGTCTGCTGATACTGTGGGTTGTATCGTATAACTATGCGTGATTGCAGATGACGATTGAATCATGCTTTGAGTTTCTTTTTCACCTCTCCATGATAAACTTCTTCCCGAATGCATTTCTAACTGAAAACCGCTTTGATCGGTATTAAAAGTATTTTGTTTTCCATATTCTTCAAAGAATGGTTTGGCGTTTAGGATAAAATTGGTTGCTGTTGCCGTTATTTCTGATAAATTTTCCGTATAATTTCGAGTTATAAATTTTGTCGTCTTTCTTGAAACAATGCCATATCTCGTTTTGAAATTATGTAACCAATGCGGTGATGCTCGAAACCCATCTAAATTCCATTTTTTATTTTCTTGTAGAGACCATCTCCGAATGTTAATATCATGAACCAATACTTTTCTATTTCTTGCCTCTACGAATCTGTTTAACGTATTTGTTGTAATTTTTTTCATCTTATCAGCATAAGATCCGCCTGCGGCTAGTTGTTTCTCCCATCTATACAATTACTTCAGGTTCTTCACCTTTTTATACCGTCCTCTCACTGTTTCGACCGATAATCTTTTCCTTTTTCCACTCTTCCAAAAATTGATGACATTTTCTTTATATTCTAAACCTACTTCGGCAGGATCAGATCTTTCCTCATCTTCGATATCGGGTGAGCTCCCAGATCCTGCACCAGCCGGGTGTACTTCGGAGGATGAACAGGAAGCAATTCCTTCTTTTTGTTAGTAACCAATAATTAACTGTAAAATCAACTCATTTACGAACTACCAATTGATTATGAGCAAGAACCGACTCATGTAGGGACTCTATTGCGCGCGGCGGACGATAAAATCTCATGTGCAATAACTTTTTTGTTAATAAAAAAATCGAAATTCCTATTTATCCGTAATTTTGCATTGGATATCTAGTTTATATAAAAAAAATTTCATGAAAATTGATCAACATTAACCCTTTGCACTCGTATGTCTACTCTCAGCCACCAAAGCTTTTTTACCGTTCCGCTCGTATGTCTGCTCTCAGCCACCACAGCAAGGAAGTATACAAATCGTATACTGTATGCATTCATGTATCAGATTTCACTTTTCCTATACGAACCTCAATGGCTAAGGAACCTATTCACGAACTAATACAGTGCTCCATCGACTGGAGATAATGAAATCCAATCTAAACAAATGTTGTCACCCAGCGATCGCCATGCAAGACGCAGCGGCGAGTCAGTCCTCTTTTGAACCTAATGAAGTCGACAACGTTTGGCAATACCTCGTAGAATTCAAAAGAACATTTTATAAATTGTATTTAACAGTAATTACACATTCTCTCTTCTTAAAATATTCCAAAATTATTCCCCAAAATGGCAAAAAGAAAGTTACCGCAAGAAGTGTTCGGTGAAACTGACGATTGCGATAAAGACTTTTATTCTGGGGATTAGAGATTTCTGTAATAAATAGTTATATTTTATATAAGATGTCAGCTAGAATGGAGAGCAGAAAACCTATGCCACATTTTATGTTCGTTCGAAAATTGGTGGCACAACTGGTAGGTGATTTTCGTGACGGAGCAGATTCAAAACCAGGAAGACCATCGACCTCCGATAAGTATGAAAGACTGAATGGACTCCTGCATATATTGCGGCATTGCGAAAATGTAAAAACTAAAGATTGTACTGTATGTTCAAACAGAAAGATTAAGGGTGGAAGGCACCAAACCAATTATTTTTGCGATATATGCACTCGAAAACCTGGCCTACATGTTGGAGAGTGTTTTGAAAAATATCACACGATGGAGAATTATAAAACATAATTTTTATACAAAAACATATCACTAGATGAGTGTATTGAATGAAGATATATCTAAAGTTCGCAAAAAAATGACTAAATCTTGTTTATACATCCTAAACTTGCGTGTTATGTATCCCTGCTCTATCGACGGAAATTAATTCCGAGCAGTACGATACCCATCTCCAAATTTAATCCGAGTGCAAAGGGTTAAGTTGGTGAAACTGCCAAAAATGTGTTATTTTTTAACATATTGTTTAAACAAATGAAGGTTTTGCAAAAAAAAGTATACCGTTAGATTCGTGATGGAAAGGCGCTAATTTCGTCAATTTACGCAATTACTCTATCTCTCATAGTTTCCGAGATAATCAAGGAAATATACTTTAGCACCCCAACTTTGAGGGCGGTTTTCACCCCTTAAACCTAAACGATTGCCGACAAAAAAAAATACGTGTCGAATATTTTCACGAGTACTACATCATACTCAAATTTTATCAAAATCGGTGATTGGCACCTCGGGAGGTTCCCTTGTAAGTCAAAACTCACATCATCAACCTCAGTTTTTGTTACTCACAGTTTGTTATACAAGTTAAGTTTGTTCAATTCTATAATAAATAATACAGTCCACTTAAACAAGAAAGTTATTGCTAAATCCACGGAAGGGCGAAATTGTCTCCAAGCAATACCACGCTCAAACCCGTAAACAGTTTCCTAAAGCCCTGCTTTCTACCAATAAGTTGTATTGAAGGACCATCCGATTCATTATTTTCCTTACTCGAATAATTCTTATTAATATCTTCTAGTTTAAGATTATAACGGTTTAATTTTTTTTTTCTTAAAAAAACAACACCCACTAAAATTGAAATTTTTAATCACTTGCTTCTGTGGCAATTCGAATACAACTGATTTATAATTTATATTTCTCATACTTGGTTCGTGTGAGCGATAATAGTTCTCGTCTAACGGAGACAATGAAGTTAAAAGAACAACTTTCAGATATCTCCGTAGCAGAGGAAAACGAGTGCAGTGGGTTTACTAGATTTTTATTGTGATTTAAATACATTATAGGATGGAGTTAATCAGATTGGCTTTTGAAATAAATTATTTATTATTCAATGGCGAAACAAATTTTGTTATTTAGTGGTGTTAATACGGATCCTTAGAGAAATTTGTTTTGAATATACACTGTTAAGACCCTGGCTTAATGTACCGAGTTTATTATACGGACGACTAGTCGACTATTTTTGAGTACTAATTAGTTTTAAAGGACGCAGATGTGTACCCTTGGACACATCTGCGGACCTAATCGTGCAAGACGTCCTCGCCTTTGAGTTTGATTGTTTCCATATTTTGACATAGGCTCAATAGTTATTGCCGTGTAATAAACTGGTGAGGCGCTGGCAAGGCGGCCCAAATCCATTGTATAGCACCTCCTGGGCCAGCAGGCCGTAAGAGCTGCGCCTCCAGGCAAACCCCACCTCACCCTTACAAGCCGCTCTGAGGTCAAGGGTGAGGAGTTTCAACCTGGGGGTATTGCAGCGTTGCCGATGCCCTCACACCCCCTTGAACGACGATGTCACTGCATTCCACCAAAATATTAGAGCCTTCTGATTGGCTCTTGGAAAAGAGTGGGAGAATGCAGTGACAACCCGTAACACATAAAAGGAGCACTTATTTTACACTTAGGCGCATTAACACCTCGATCATCAGTTACTCTACACGTTTGTAAATAGTTAAATTATAAATAGTAAAATACAGTCCATTAAAATCTAAACTTAAAATACAAAATCAAAGGCGAATTCATCTTATTGAAACCACGCCTAAACATACACAGTTAGGAGCCAATCAAGTGCTTTGATACTAACATTTAATATGTAACCGATAGACATCCTATTGTCTATATGTGCTGTTTATCACGAAGATGCGACGCATGACTACGCACCACCTACAAATCAAAGACGCATCGAATACGCATCACGCCAATATAAAAGCGCGAACGACGACGAAGAGCATTCATTACCAATCCTCATCAGTACCAGTTAACATCGATCAACATATTAGCTTATAAGCCTTTCTGTATTCTTTGAGTATTCTAGTAGTGTAGTAAGATTTGTAGTTTGTTAAAAGTAGAGTTTAAGAGGACAAATAAATTCCCTTTTTAAAAACTCGAATCTCTGAACCTCGCCGGTAACAAATAAAATTCAGAAAATGGAGTTAAGCGATTTGGCAAGTGAAACGTTCATATAAAAGTCGATTGAAATACCAATAAATAAGATACAAACATAGTTTACCCTCTTTCTGAAATTTAAATGCAACTGCTATAATGACCATTTTCTAATAACTTCTTAATTACAAAAACAGAAGTTATTAAAAATTTTAAATCTCCATTCTTTTTCAAACATGATTTTCTCATTTACTGAAACAATTCGGATAAATTTGCATTGAAAGTCGACGTAGCAATCATCTCTGCGTTTGGCAAGTATATTAACATACATATTAAAGTCTCCTACAGACACCGCAATTAGTTTCATAAAATTAATTCACTGTACAGAAAGTGAAACAATCCGACCGATGTGCATGACGTGCATTTCGATTTTCGGTTAGATAAGTATATGACATGAATATGAAAAGAGTGAAAACGTGAATTAACAAAATGGGAAAGGATGACTTTGATAGCCATGAATTAGTGGTGCTTGGTTTGGAATCGAGAGATTCCATTCATTGGAAAGAGCAAAAATCTTAGTAGTATAAGAACCTTGTTGATGAGATGCATATATGTCGTTGTTGTCTTAAAAAATATCATTTAGTAATTGTATTTTCTTGTTGTACTTATTTCAAAATTCATTCTCTTCTGGTGACGAATTTAGAAGAATGTACGTACACGCAATTATAATCATACATATTGTTTTGATCGTGATCAATGTATTGACGCTCAAGCGCTGCAACAGTTGTACTTGCAAATTCACGTGCAAACAAGTTACCAAACTTGTAGTCCGTAACATAAGAAACCTTATATTAAGGGCACTGGAAAATGATGTCATTTTTTAAAATAAAATATGCGAATACTTATAAAAATTTAATTTACACATATTAACCCGTTGCGGTTTATGTCGAGCAGTACTCGACACAGCACTTCACTTGATTTTATTTTCTGACAATTTAATATAAACTTTCTGATTTCACAATGATTTTTTAATATCATCTAAATGTTCATCATTACCTATAGCTATTGACGCCAATAAAAGAAATGATTAACCAGTGATAGAAGATGTTGTAAAATTACTTTTATTTAGCTTACTACAAAATTAACAAAATAATTCGAACCGCCAAGAGTTAATCTAAAATATAATTTTCTCGGATTGAAATGATCTTTCTCCATCGATTCGGCAGAGTTTTAATACCTCACTCATAAAATTAACTGTGCTCTGATTCAAAGTAGTCAATGTGTCCTTTTTTCACGCCATCACGTATTCGAAAAATACGACATTTTTGTCCGATACCTTTAATGTATTAAGGCTGAGCCTTTAATGGAAATAAGTTATCAATTAACTTATCGCACACGTCACGTCAGAATCTCGCAATTCACTTACTCTGTTCTTTTCATCTCTTTTTTACGTCGTCGGGTCTCGTGCCTTCTCATCATCTACTTTTGTTCATGGATTTAACAGCGTATTCCAATATTAATGTATCTTATTACTGTTACAAATGAGTCACTATTTACAATTCGTTTATGCGTAAGGTAACTGCGAAAGTATATTAGGGGGACCGGAAAGTAACGTCGTTTCTCCAATATGTTGCTAAAAAAAGAATTGATTTGTATCCATCTGGCATTGAAAATTTGCACACTAAATAGAAAAGAGTTATTGATAACGAAGATGATAATGTCATTCATTGAAAATAAAAAATCATTACGAATTTATTTGTTTGAATTTAATGTAAATAAAGCGACATTACATTCCGGTCTCTCTAATAAATTTGTCATCTTTTTTGTATTTCATGCACGTTGCTTTGCTTCTGTCGATACCTGCAGTTAGTTTCAAATTTGCAAGCATTTGTACAGGGTCTGTCACCTAATTTTAACACTTCAAGAAATCAATTTCGCATTTTATCTCATAAACGCTTTGAAACTCGAAAAATATCATTATACTCTAGATTCTATAAACTTATGTAACTTTTATTAGAAGAAATATTTTTTGTACTTTTAACATTGTGTCAATGCTTTTCATTACCTTCGTTTGAAGAACATAGATGTTTCCTAAAATTTTCTTTTTCTGAAGAGTTCGAAGGACTTTAACAGTGGTAAATGAAGTCATTTCCCAATTGGGCTGGTTGGACAATCTCTCAGTAAGCAATTAGTACGTACGTCGTAAATTGCTTTGCTTTTGGAAAGCCAAATAGTTAGGTTAGATGTAACTCAGGATTTCATGCACAGTTGTAACAGGCTTCGTCGTGATTAGTTTCGTATATACGCACAGAACAGATGGACGGACGATGAACGGTACCTCCCGGCTGTGGCAGAATAATATGTAGGTACAGGATGTTTCAATATTATGTGTCCCAACCTACCAGACGTTGTTATACAACTTCTGACTGAGAGACATTTGTGAAAAAACCAGGATGCAAAATTCGGGAAAGGTTAACAATTTTTAATGAAATTTTTTTACTAGTTTATTGCAATCCTTTCGTTGCGCAGGAAAAATATCTGAAAGGAACGATAGGTTAGAAATGAACCGCTTTCTTACAAATTAATGTTGAACTCCCAAATCCGTGATAGCTTCCCAATTGAAAGGTCACAGATGTGAATATGATTGTTTTTATTAATGAAGGCGGTGACATATAAAAACAAAAAATGTGTGTCGCTTGAAGTTTGGTTGCTGATTTGGCTTGACAACGATAATTCGGTTTGACGACGATGATTTGGTGATACATGTAATATGTTATGCAGATGTATTAAATATTACGTGTTAATTATTGTACTGATTAATTAATAACCAACATTCACAATAAATCCATAAGTTAAAAAAGTTAAAATTTGATAAAATAAGAACCGGCGTGTTATACATTAGAAAGCGCCATGAAGAATGTTAAATTCAATAATAAAACAATGGCCCGTAAAAGTATTACGCGTAGCTACGGCGCTTATACAGAGCGATGGCGTCGTAGTGACAAAACGTTCGGGATGGATATTTTCTTAAATTGTGCCGAAACGAAAACAGTTATGACATTTTCCGCTGATTGTTTTTTATTCAGAAATGTACGTAGAATCCAATGGTCTACAGTAAGTTTGTGCTAGCTACAGTCCTCTACGTGAAAATGCAAAGTGAATGCGTAAAAAATTCGCGAATCCGCTCGTTTTTGAACTTTGACAGTGATTTACTGCTATTAATCAATATGGAATATTATAATATGCTTATATATACACTAGCTGAAAGTTCCCGTGCTTCGCTACGGTTTAAAAAAGTTAAGTTTAACGTTGGAAATTACTTAAATAAACCTAAAGAATTCCATTCTTAGAATAATTTCAATAAGTAAATTGGACTATTTTCAAAAGTTAAATTAAATTTAAAAGCTAGAGTTTGTAGGGGAAAGGAGGTAAAATACTTTATGTTAGCCGGAAGGCACCACTCCTTTAAAAGACATAAACGATGTCACAAAATTAAAAAAAACCTTAAAATTTCGAATTTTGGAAAATCCTTTCTTAATGGGTGTTTATATCCTAGAAGGAATGCTCATGCAAAATTTCAAGTTTCTAGGTCAAGAAGTTTCGGCTCTGCGTTGATGAGTTTGGCCCATACTTTAACCCCCCAAAATCACCCCTAAAATTTCGAATTTTTCAAAATCCTTTCTTAGTGAGCACCTAAGACCCAAGGGAAAGGTATGTTCCAAATTTCATTGCAATCCGTTCTGTGGGTTTTGAGATTTCGTGATGAGTGAGTGAGTCAGTCAGTCAGTGGTATTTGAGCTTTATATATACAGGGTGGTCCACACAACGTGTGCACCGTTAAAAACTACCAAAATATGCGTTGCACAAAAAAGTTTTTATATAGAAGTTGCATGGTCTGAAGGGGCACATTATATAGTGTAGTCATTTTTTTTATAGGTGGAGGCGTTTCGGAGATTTGAAGGTCAACTTTGTTTTTTTAAATGGAATGCTATATTTTTTATATCAAAATATGGAAGAATGTCGAATTCTGAGTAAAAAAGTATTGACATTTATTTGCCCTAAACCTAATAACTAACGAGTAATTTCACTTTATTTCCTGAAAATTTTCTTCGCGTAATATCAAGTTAGAAATTCGACCTTATCACAGATTTCCGCAGGACAGCGATGTTTACGTGACAGTGTTTACTAATATGAGTGACCTAGTGGCTTAACGCAACTAATGTAAATGTTCAAAATGATATCCATTGGCATTAATACAGTGATGCAATCTATTAACTAATGAAGAAACTGCATTCTGAATCATATCCGCACTGAGTGTAATGCATGCTTCACGAATACGATGTTTCATATTCTCAGATGTTGTTGGTGGTTCACGATACACTGTGTCTTTTAATGTGCCCCACAGAAAATAGTCTAAAGGAGTAAGGTCCGGTGAGCGTGGAGGCCACATAAATCGTCCGCCACGACCAATCCATCGATTAGGAAATTTTCTATCCAGTACTTGCCTTACATTACGCGCGTAATGTGCAGGACAACCATCATGTTGATACCAGATTTGTGTAAGGATATTTAAAGGTACATTTTCCAATAAAGATGGTAAAGTGTCATTCAAAAAGTTAGCATATTTTTGTCCTGTTAGTCGATCATTAATAAAATATGGCCCAATCAATTGGTTGCCCAGTATTCCACACCACACATTAACGCTCCATTGACGTTGGTGGTCGACTTCTCTCATCCAGTGAGGATTTTCTGGTGCCCAATAATGCATATTTTTCAAATTAATCTGCCTGCGATTAGTAAACGTTGCTTCATCAGTGAACAAAACTTTTTGTAAAAAATAATTATCACTGTTCATTTGATGCAGGGACCACTGGCAGAACCGAACGCGGTTTTCATAATCCGTTCCATGGAGCTCCTGATGAAGTGCTAGGTGATAGGGACGATGTTTTTCATTATGAAGAATGCGTAGTACACTTGTTTTGCTAATTCCAGATCCTCGTGAAATCTGTCGTGTACTAATACGGGGGTTTTCTGTTACCGCTGCTAGGACCGCAATAGCATTTGCATCAGAAGTAGGAGTTTTCGTTAAGTTACGTTTAGTAACATTAAGACTTCCGGTTCGTCGAAGCGATTGACACATTCTCTCAAATATGGCTCGAGATGGCTGATTTCGTTCAGGATACCTGTCGGCATAGATGGCTTTGGCTCTTATTGCATTTTTATGGCACTCACCATAAACTAAAAGCATATCAACTTTTTCGCTATTACAAAATTGCATTTTTACTTTTATCTGTCTGGTAAATACACACAACACCGAAGGTAACTTCAATACTGGATTACGAATATGAAGACGATTGCGAATCATGATAGATGTTGTGTTGATAAACACTGTCACGTAAACATCGCTGTCCTGCGGAAATCTGTGATAAGGTCGAATTTCTAACTTGATATTACGCGAAGAAAATTTTCAGGAAATAAAGTGAAATTACTCGTTAGTTATTAGGTTTAGGGCAAATAAATGTCAATACTTTTTTACTCAGAATTCGACATTCTTCCATATTTTGATATAAAAAATGTAGCATTCCATTTAAAAAAACAAAGTTGACCTTCAAATCTCCGAAACGCCTCCACCTATAAAAAAAATAACTACACTATATAATGTGCCCCTTCAGACCATGCAACTTCTATATAAAAACTTTTTTGTGCAACGCATATTTTGGTAGTTTTTAACGGTGCACACGTTGTGTGGACCACCCTGTATAGATAGATTAAAACGATGATATCTCCTAAGATATTTGTTGAAATCAAATTATGTCAAGGGTAATTTTGTTCAAAATTAAATACTTATGATGAATAACGTATTTATTCGGATAAGGATTAATTTCATGTTTATAAAAACACCTTCGCAAATAATGCATCATTTTAGAACAAATTTGATTACCATAAAAATGGTTATAGTGAGTTAACCTGAAAAGATAGACATATGCTGTCGCGGACTTTTTTTTAGAACTTTTCAAGAGGAACAATTCCGACATCAAAATTTTTGCGTAACTTTAACCGTTTACGCAACGTACGCAACGGAAGCTCTCAAAAGGAATATTTTTTCCCGTTTTTGCAACATTTTTCATTGATGCTCCGCTCCTATTGGTCGTAGCGTGATGTTATATAGCCTATAGCCTTCCTCGAGAAATAGACAATTCAACACAAAAAGAATTTTTCAATTTGGACCAGTAGTTCCTAAGATTAGCGCGTTCAACCAAACAAACTCTTCAGCTTTATAATATTAGTATAGATACTCGGGAAACACTCATCTATTTTTTGAGACCAAGAACAACAATCTACGTTTCTTAGTTTTCACGTAATACCAGCTTCTTTACCGAAAACGACCGTTTTTATAAATGCTGATTTTTTTCGAAAACTGAGGGTGATCCAGAAATTTCGTTGCCGGATTCGTGTTCAGGACGACGAACTCTATAAGAATTATATAGTGGCTATAGGAAAACAGAAAACAGCTTCAAATTTGTTGGACAGTGTTATTGGCCCACCAAAAGAAGTCACTTGACAAGTGGTTCGCCCCGATTCGCCCGACGGGTAAAGACATCCTTCGTACTCACGTATTTTCGATTGCAATTCGTGACTTGTCGGAAAAACGTTTAACAACGAAATAAGTGTTTTGAATTGTCATTCGCCGAGCTGAGATTTCAAAGGTCTATATGATGGGAATAGAGTTGCAAGGTCAGCTTCCTCTTTCCCGTACTTCAAGCGAAGTGACTTCATTGCGTTGGTGACTTATAGAGTGGTGTATTGTTAAAAAAAGTAGCATACGTGAAAACCATTATAGTGATTGCACCAACAATGAAACCATTACATACTTAACACATTAAAATGGGCACTACTGGACAAATGTAAGAGATCTGATAAATGGTTATGTAAAATTAAGCCTCTAAAAAATCGCCAAAACTTCCTTCTGACGGACATGATAACATGTTGATGAGCTATATATGAAACAGTGAACTTTCCTTTTATGCTAGTTCGCGAAAGCATTACTACTGACAGATAGTGTCAAAAAATTGGACAAAAACATGATACATTGAAAATACTGCGCCCTATTACAGTTAATTGACAGAGTTCTACTTTATTGCACGACAATGTAAGACGCTATTCTTTAAAAGCAACCTCAAAAATACATCATTCAGTTGAAATATGAAATTTTGCCGCAACCACCTTTTTCAACTTTATCTTCCTCTAACAAATTATCACATTGTGAAACATCTAAGTAGATCACTTCATAATAGAAAGAAAATTCAAGTATGAAGGCCACCTTAAAAGAATCGTTTCCAATTTCATTGATTCTAAATACTAAATATAGATGCTATAATATATTTATACAATAAATATAAATACTAAATTTTAAATACTATAATAATGTAAAAGCCCTTGTAGTACTAAGGTAGAAATGTATTGATGTCAATCGAAATTATTTTAATTTGTAGCCAATCATTTTAATTTCTTCGTATAAAATCTACCGCTTAATAATGATACCGCATCCACCTTCCGGCCGCAAAGTATTTGATGGCGAGTAGTAACCGTTTGATTCTGATTCGTCAGAAAAATAGAGATATCCCTCGTTCACACATATTTTCAGTTTTTGGTTATTGGTCGAGCTTTAGGTTTCTAGACACGATATGGCGGAAATAGGAGGTACGAGCGACAAACTTCCCTTTGCCGCATTGATTTACCGCGCGCCATCAGATCTTCTGTGGCCGATACAATGCAGGGTATTTCCGCTCCTGCACAAACGGCGTCCTGCATGGCTTATGTTATTTGCAGTAACATAACGATTTCTGAGAAAACTATCTTTCATATATACTTTCTAGAGTTGTTTCGTAGAGTTTCTCGGACAGTTTCAATACCTCTTGCGAGTGCCATAAATGACGCGTTTCCGATGCCCCTTCGGGTGCAGGCCCAGCGATAACGTTGGGCTTTACTAGACAAAGCAGGGGTGTGAAGGAAATGCGTACGTAACCCAGCCCTGTCCAGCAAAATCTTGCTGTCAAAATCTTTCCCTTTCTTCCCTAAAAAGCGCGCTAAGGGAGCAATCGACGAATTCTCCGTCTTTCGATTGATTGAGAGACAATGTCTCGACAATGGAAACTGATTGAGTGTTATTATTGTTTTTGTAATCGTGGTTGGCTTACGTCGTTCGAGTCGGTTTAATTTGTATTTATTTATAAGTAATAGCACGAAGGATCATTGAGGGAAAAAATATATAGAATTACACTGCCACTCAAAAGAATGTGGACACTTACCACTTTTATGAAATTTCTGATAGATAAGGTATATTTTTGTTGTTAATCGAGTTTTGTTGTTAATCAATTTTTGTTGCTAAATTCTGTTACGAATATGTATGTAACGTATTCCAATAGTACTAAATTACAAATATTGTTATTCAATTCTTTTAAATAAAAAAATCGATCCATTGTATTGAGGTTTTTCTCTAGCAGTTTCCAGGGACTGCATTGCTAAAGTGAGGTCTCTTGCCTTCTCTAGAGTAACATAAACATCTATAAACATGATTGGCAGCGAAATAATTCAACGATTAATAGCCAGAATTTCACGATTAGTAAATGCGGTCATAAAATCACGCGGTGGATATGTAAACAAAAAGAAGATATAATTATCTGTTATCATTATCGCTGAGATATTTAATAAATTATTATTAAACCATGCTCACCAATACTGTACAAAGAGAAATGCCTACACGATAATCAATTTTGCCAAAGGTATCGAAACTTTTTTCAGGTAGTTATGAGAGTTAAGGAAGTGTCCGCATACTTTTGAACGGCAGTGTATATTCACTATTGTGCACTTTATTTCTCACCGACAATGTCTATATGCGACTTAATCTTTAGTTCGAGATGTATGACAGGTAATGTAATTTAGAACGCAAGATGTAATACTTGGTTTAGCACTTGGTGGAATATTTAAGAAAATACTCATTGAAATTCTACCTTATTCTCCGTGCTTGCACTCTGTGCAGCTTAATTTATAATTTTCTCTTTGGGGTGTTGCTGCCTTCCCCTATTCCCCCTCCAAGACTTTGGAGCACTGTGCCTTGTTAGTGGGAGACATTAATACCCCCGTTCAATGGGTGGAAGGGACATTGACAATATCGCAGATTTTCCAAGGCCCAGTCCTTTCCTTGATCTTGAAAGTATTTCAGGAAGACCGGGCATTTTCCGCGAAGCTATATGTGGGGCCCAGATGCATCGGCTCGCGCAAGTAATTATCATTTCCTGCTTTTTTTGTCAATAAATCAAAATAATAGTAAGACAATGAGACACTTTCTTTCTCACTACCGTGCCCGTCTCTGGAATTCCGATCGACGCACGGAAAGCGTAAAATCGCTTACAATTTCGTACATGGTCGTACCTGCGCCGAGACCCTTTACCAATGTCCATGGTTTACTAGAGCCTACTACTATTAAGAAAATGGCAAATACAAAAAAAATGCAAACTCGTGTCCGCGGAGTTCTCTAATGGTCCGTATAATAAGCCATGTCAGCTGTCGAGGGCCTATGCCTCAACAATTACAATAAATGGATTTCAGTAGCCTGACAATATGCGTATTTACAGTTACTTTTGTGATACTATAGTACAATGATGGACAAATCACTTCCTGCTCAGAGATTCTATCAAATAATATTATAGATATTTTCAATTTCCGTGTTTTAAAAAACTGCATTTAATCCTTTACGTACAGAGGCACTTTTTAATATTGATTGATGATTACTTGTTTGGCAATCCAAAACCAATTTTTTATCAGAAAGTCAGAGTATTAATGTATAGAAATTACAAATTATTATTTGTATAATCATATTTCAACAATTACATTCCAGTTTGTCAACTCTAACCGTGTATACATACGGCAATGAACTGCAATTGAAATTTTGCTCAGATCACATACATGTGTACGTAGTCCTCGAAGGGTGGATATGCAGAATTGTGTTCGTTACCACATATTTGTAGTATGAATAACTGCGTACAGAAAAAAATAAAAATAAGTGACGATGGCAACGATGCGAATAAACGTAAATAGAAGTAGAAAGGTAGCGAATGTAGGAGTTGAGCAGTGGATTGGAGGCGTTTGGAAATGAAACACCGGAGAAGTCGGAAGGGAATAGGAGAGGTCAGGATATAGTGGCCGTAATACGTAGATATATGCAATTGAACAGAACAACGCGCAGAATAGTACCCTGTTGGCTGATTATGGGTGGCTTTGAATGCTGCGTATTCGGACGCATAGACTTGCAATGCTATGGGCTATGTGGGTGGTATGTATACCGGATATTAGACGTTGTTTAATTTGCCTTGTACTCTGGCAATGCTATTATTTATTGTTACGCTGGCAGTTACGGCGAAATAATGCTTCTGATCAATATTGTTATGTCTTCGTAATGTATAAAGATACTTTCTTAAATCTTTAAACGTTAAACGCAAATACTAAAGGCAATTCGTCCTATTCATAATACTAAAATCTTGGAAAATTTGTTTGAGCAATAGGAAACGTATGAATAAATTTCGTATAAACAATAAACAGTTGTATGAAAGGTAGATTATGTTGGAGCTATAACTGACTTGTATATTTATTATATTCTGTATAATAAAACAAAAAGAGATTCCAAAAAATTAGGGAGTCAACCTTCTACCAGGCCCAGTTATTTTTCTTCAATGAAAACTCATTTTCAAAATGATTAGGGCGTTTAGAACATAATTACATAAACATTCCAGCTGGTATGTATGAAATTAAGTAAACTTTCTAGAAAACATATTGAAAAAATAAAATATAACTGTTACATTTTTATATTACTTACATAAACGTAGAAACTACAAACAAAAGTAACAAGATATAACTGAATGACTAAAAAACCACTAAAGAAAGTGAGATATTAACTAAATTACTTCACGTAAAACTTAAGGAGACATTTTTTTCGTTCTAGACAAACATAAACTACGTAGACTCGGACTTATTGTTAGTTCTACTATAAGCGGTTCTATCTATCAAAGGGTCAAAAGATAAAATAATCACGTAAACAGCAATGCACATATACATGTAATGTTATAATTTTGCAGAATGGTGTTAAGGCTTACTATTTTAAAATTGCGGAGCTTATCATAGGAACCGAGGGACAATTACTTTTAAAAGATAATTTGATTCTGGCACACCGAAGTCAATTCATGCTCGACCTATTGTTGTCCTAATTCGCTAAAAAATTCTCGTCAGTGAGTGTGAACTTATCCTCATGTTTTTTGGCATTCTCTGAATAACAATTGCCATATAGCAAACTGGTGGTACAATAGTCGAAGTGTCTCTAAGGCTGCTGTTCGTGCAGATCGTTGGCAATGGACTTGTTTCGTCGCATCCATTAACACTAGAACTACCGGCGCACAGTGGTCGATTTCGCCGAAATCCTGGCCAAAACCCCAAGGAGTTTTTCAATTTAGCTGAAAATTGGTATATTACTATTATTTCGGTCGCTGATTAAGAATCCGAACTCAGAATTTTCAAAAACAAAATGGCGGCTCTAATATGGCGGGTGCGAGTATCGAAAAATTGTCGGATCGGCACGAAAATCAGTAGTCTTATGTTTTTCCGGTCGCTGATTAAGAATCCAAACTCAGAATTTTCAAAAACAAAATGGCGGCTTAATATGGCGGGTGCGAGTATCGAAAAATTGTCGGATCGGCACGAAAATCAGTAGTCTTATGTTTTTCCGGTCGCTGATTAAGAATCCGAACACAGAATTTCCAAAAACAAAATGGCGGCTCTAATATGGCAGGTGCGAGTATCGAAAAATTGTCGGATCGGCACGAAAATCAGTAGTCTTATGATAGCCCGGCCCTATGTCATAAATGCACTTCCCCGAGCATGGCGCGCGCGACAAACAAATAACAATAACTCGAAGAATCGCAAAAAGTCGCAAGAAAACTCAACAAGATCTTCTACGGGAAGCTTCAAAGTTTAATTTAAAAAAATATATATATTGTTATTCCACGGACTTCTGCAGTTTTAATGATATTTATTGCAGCAGTCGCTGTATCCTAATACAAGCATGTCATTGCTGTTCCATCTCCGAATTTCTCTTTATTTAATAAAAATTTCGGTCGAAGGAGAAAGATGAAACATTGTAAGAAAAAAATATTTCCCTCATACCTGCAACTAGCCAGATTTTCATTAGAATCGTCAAAGATCTTTCGGTTTATGACGGTAAGCGGTCGAGGTAGCCGCGGCTATCTATAGTTGCCTCGAAACAATAGGCCACCAGCTTGTTTAAACTCATTCCGATTTTTAACCCCATGAAATAAACATATTATTTCGTTAATTGCCAGGTTGGTCTTAGAGAAGGATTAGCAATATTCATTAGGTAAAGCACGAGAGCCCGGCTCTATGTCATAAATGCACTTCCCCGAGCATGGCGCGCGCGACAAACAAATAACAATTACTCGAAGAATCGCAAAAAGTCGCAAGAAAACTCAACGAGGTCTTCTTCGGGAAGCTTCAAAGTTTAATTTAAAAAAAAAATTAGCTTGGATGGTTTTGGAATTCACAACTATTTCACTAGCAGAAAGAAAAAAATATATAGGATTTACATTCTGTGCCATCACAGTTGTAAAATATTAAATAAAAAAATGAAACCAAGATATTTATAAATTAAAAGTATAATAAATAGCTACCAATACTGAAAAAGTGGATCAAACTTTAATTTCACATTGAAATCGTATTCTCAATTTCGACGTGAAAACGTTACATTATTTAAGTGCCAACTTTGACATTGCATATCTCTAAGAGTATTGTTCAATAAAAATTTTTATTAATGGAAAACAATGCTCTGATGTGTTACAAATCAAACGCAATTGCTAAATTTTGAAAATTCTAAAAAAAAATTTTGGAGTTTTGGCCAGGATTTCGGCGAAATCGACCACTGTGCGGCGTTAAATCTATTAAATTTCAGTATATTAAATATGTACTTTGAAAATAGAAGAATCAAGAGAACGAAAAGAAAATGAATACGGTGATTTATGTTTTTCTAGATTGACGTAGAGTGTTTATTCCACAATTCTCCTGTAGACTTGAAGTATTATTGGAAAAAACTGTGTACCAGTCAGTTTGGAATGATTTGATAAATCTAGTGTTAAAGTGGTATTTACGTTCGCGATAACACTCGCGACGTGATTGCGAATGATTACTTGAAGCACTCGTGAGGAAATTAAATTAATATATTATATCGCACGTATGCGACGACCATTTTTAATGTTATTAATAAATGGACTCGTTCTTAAAATATCTAACGTTTTGCTCTCAGAGTACACAACACATCTGTTTTCAGGAATTGGCGACCGTGGATTTTCTTTGCTCTATTATTTATAACAATTGATATGTCTCTTATCCTTGTGATATTTATTCTGACGAGTACTTCATGCGTAACATTTACAAACACTGCAGATGAAGATTAAACAGCAATGATAGTGTTAATGAAGTGTCATGCTGAGTACTGTGAATTTATGTGTTTTTTGTTTTCCAATGGCAGTGGGCACAGATTTCTAATGGTACGCTGTACATTTCGGAGCTAGTTTTTGTTTCAGCATAACTACAACTTGAATTTTCCTAAAATTGATCCTAATTTAAATTAGCCTAAAAATATAGTGAAAAAAAACAAAAAGTTTATTTTCGTTGTCATGAATTACAATGAATATAATACAATAATTTATTTGGTGATGAAAAACGAATCTTTTTATCAGAAAGTTGGACTGGTAACATATATACATTATAAATTACTTGTTGAGGCGTAATTTCAACGCGGGCCTTGAGGTTGCGAGGGCAAGACTTCTAAATTCTATATCTTCATTTCGCAGCTGTGTAGACCCGTCCATCTGGCAACCACCTTCGAATATCGAGGGATGGCACGTGGCTACCAGACTTGCACTTAAGAATTCTTGCGCTAGATTTATGACACCTGTCATAAATCTAGCAGTTTTCGTCCACACCTGAATCACCCTCGCGGCCCAAGGCCCCCCTCTGCCTGGGCCTTCCGTGGATTTTGGCAAAACCAATGCAAACTCTGCATTTTGGTAACCACCCACGAAGCCCAGGCAGAACCAATAACATTTCACCAGGGCCCAACATACTCCTCCCCATCTAGCCACCCCTTCCTCCTCGGCGGGGTTGCCGACAGAGGAAGGGGTGCTTGCAAAACTGATAAAAGAACCGAAAAGTGAGCCAAATCTTCAGATTCTCCCTCGTAACAAGATTTTCTCCCGTAACTTATTCTCTTTGTAACAACAAGTTTTCTTTATACACATTTTGGCTCGCTCGTATTTATATTTGTTAATCTATTTGTTAATCTTTCTTGTTATTGTTTCCGTGTATATACTAGTTACTCGTTATAATAAACAAACACCAAAATCATTTCGGGAGTGTTGTGTTTATTAATTTTCCGAGAGAAGAAAACAAACTAGACTCCAACGACTTAACTGTCCGACGAGTCGTAACATTACTATTTGTTTAATAATATTTTAGAGTCTAACCGTGTATACATGCGGCGTTAAATTATAATTAAATTTCTTCTCAGACTACATACATGCGTCGCTAGTCGTCAAAGGATTAAAATAAAAATGTCACTTTAAACAATTTCGAAAACTTTAAAATGCAAACGAGATATGTATATAAGAAAAAGAAGTTAAGGTTTCAAACATGAAGAAAAAAAGAATTCTACGTATAAATTGCATACAACAAATGCTAGTCAATTAATATATAATAACATCGATATTTGCAAAAATTAAACAAAACTTCGTAAACCAGTGTCACTAAATTTATACGCACTTCAAATAACGTAGCTATTTATCTTACACCGAATGCAGACAAGAACGTAAACAGTTTTGTAAAGTGATATTCATTTTTATTTCATCTGAAATAAAAGTTGAACTAGTAAAAGTATAATATAAAATTAAATTGTTATTATTTTATCACAAATATTGAAAGGCAAAATTAAGCTTAACTAAATTTAACGGCACATATATGACAGACTGAGGTAACTCGAAAAGGGGAATCATCGTAACTTCAATCGTAGAATACTTATTGCTCTCGTTTGGTATACGAGAGATGCACTCGAGATGAGCACGAAATCGATATACTGACCCCTGGCTGAAATTACGTTGACATTTCAATGGGACGCTTTGCTGTGGAATTTTCCTGGATACTTTTTCTAGAGTATTCGATCTACATACTAGCACATTATTTGTCGCATTCATCAAACCCTTTTTCTTGCAAATGACCGGCCATGTTCCACGACAGTGACACTTTTTCCACAGTATGACACTATTAAAGTTTGTAATATTTAAAACTTTGAAATTGCCGTTTTTCAATTAATGAACTTACATGCGTGTTATAATAGGTCTTAGTTTCCATATGAATTGCTTATTAACCCTTTCAGCGCTGAGCTGTGCGACGTTAAGAGTTTGCTATGAGCTGTCTACTTTGTATGGCGAAGCGTAAGCTGGACTGATTTAAATGGATCGTTTATTTTGAAAGTGGTGCAAGTCCTTTTACTGTTGTTTCGAGAAAAGTAAAAGTTAACATATCTGTCAATTAAAAAATATTGATTAATTATGACAAGCCTGATAATGTTTCTATCAATTTATCATATTATATGTAAATTGACGATATAAATTTCTTTTAGGCGAATTTAAGTAAAATAATGTATATTTTACGGGTTGAAAATGGACTTACACCACTTTCATAATTAATCAATTGTAAGAATCAGTTAATTTCAATTTTAAAACTCAAATATCACTTAAAATATATTTCAAATGAATTCAATTTGGTTTATAGACAATAACCAGAAATAAAATAGAAGTAGTATTTTTTATTTTGGACGTTAATTATATTTATATATTGTTAAACTCAGCATAAGATATTGGTATTACTTATTTGTGCTCTTCTTGTAACAGTGTTTTGAAATTCTCAGTAACAATATCCACAACTGATGAAGATTCTACCTCTATAATTCTTCTTTCCTCTTTGCGTTTCATTAATATGTTTTTTTAGTAGAATTATATTCATCCTTTGACCCCTCAGATTACTCCTTTGTTTATACTTATGAGTTTTACTTCTGCGTGTATTTATTTAAAATTAAACAGAAATAAATATTTTTA
Organism: Cerceris rybyensis; assembly: GCA_910591515.1. NCBI lineage: Eukaryota > Metazoa > Arthropoda > Insecta > Hymenoptera > Crabronidae > Cerceris > Cerceris rybyensis. Next base: position 17,089,478 of record OU342795.1, read on the forward strand.
ATTGTCATAAGATAATATTATTATAATATAATATTGATTTATTACTTCTTCTTACCTATATCACAGGTAAATATTCAATTATAAATTTTTAGAGGAAAATCAAGTAAGTAACCTTAAATTGTAACTTTCGAAATGTTAAATGAAACAAATGTAGCCACCAGTGGTCACTGATCCCGTAACCTTTCTACGGAAATTGGACTTACACCACTTTCATAATCAATGTCTATGTAATATTTTTAGCGGTCAATTTTCATTTGAACACAACATTAGGAATTTTTAAGATATCAAATATTAACTTGTAGTAAATAAAAAGTTCTGACTAAATTAAGCATAAATTGCATGATACTTCACTCTTTTTAAAAAATGGACTTACACCACTTTCAAAATAAATGGTCCAAATTTCATTGCACAATGCATTGATTGCAACTGAAATTATTTGTGCAGTGGCTGCAAAAATCTTAGCTGAACCATTTTTTATGAGCCAAGAACATAAACAATATTAAAAATGGTAAATTAAATTTTTAATTCTTTTCTTTTCGTTTATGACTCATTGTCAGATTGAATGGTTGCCTGAGAACCCACATTTGCGTTCATAGCCGATGGTGATCAACGTTTCGGGACGCATATATGCGTTCATAGCACTGAAAGGGCTAATATTAAATTTTGCATACATAATAAGCTCCTTTCCGAAAAAAAATCTGTTACTACACATGTGATAGTATAAGAAATTACACTTTTGAACTGCTTTCTTGGTGTACCAAGTAGAAAACTTCAATAAATATTGCTATGTTGCAGTATACTAAATATTGTCTTAGAATTTGTAATAGTAACGATTGTATGTGTAATTTAAGTCTACATTTGTAAATGTAACAATTATATTCGTATAAACACGTCTGACTGGTATTACAGCTCACCGGCAACTCTCTCTGGCACAATAATTTCCAAGTGGTATTTATTGCTGCCCTTGTTACAATATAAAGGGTAGACAACATCATAACACAATTTGTCAAATATGTTACAATTTATTATAATTCGTAACGATAGATTTTCGAAGACACGGGAAGAACTTACACGAAATCTTCCTCTCAACCTCTACTGATCCTATGAGTTATACTCTTTTCAAACTAAAACTAAGTACAGTTAAGATTGGGGAGATTCAAGATCCACAGTTAGTCAGGGGTCAATCTGTGCCCTGAATATGAGATTCAGTGGCTGACTAAGGGTGTGCAAAGTACATGACGTGATTCTGGTATACACTTCCCAATAAAATGTACGTGAATAAGAAATGTTCTTTTATTACAGGAATGTAACAGACCACGCAGAACGTATAGAATTGACAGGTAAATGACAAATATTGAGAACAAAACTGAAACTAAACACAATAAATAAATGAGAAAGCATTGCAAGTATATTATATTTCTTATTCTCTTTCCTTCTGTCGCAACGGTATCATTTATTAAAAATCTAAAAGAAGCAGAATTAGCAACACTTCTGACAATACACATTTTGATAGTGCGTCTATTTATAGAGAATGCAAAGGTTTATCAAGCTGTGATATAAGTAAATGATTAAATTGCAAGAATCGTATCATTTAATTTAGCTTAATTTATTTGCTGATGTGTACTATATACTATACAGGGTCTCCAAAACATATGACCTATTTAACCTTGTTTCCGATATATAGCGAATAGAAGCTTTGACAAACCGTTTCTACTTATTCTTATAAAAGGTGTTCAAAGGGATCTCGTTCCGCCTGTACAGGATGTTTTAAACTTACGATTAGTTATTTTTGTTTACAGGTTTCTACGGTTATGTAAGTAGATATAATAGTTATAAAATAGAACTAAATATAGTTATATTTTACTTTCTCAATACGTTTTCTAGAAAGTTTACTCAATTTCATACCTGCTAGCTATAGTTTTTATCTACAGTCAACCCACCTATAACGTGATTAATTCGTATCGCGGTATATAGAAACCGCTCTATAAGAAACTCAGATTTAACGTGCAAACCATGTGAATTCGTGATGCATTATATGGAAACCGTATACCGCGTTATAAGAAAATCGCGCTATAAGGAACTCTGATTTAGTACGAATCAGATTGATTCGTACCGCGTTATATGGGAACTGCGTTAAATGAAACTCGGAAGTAAGTAAAATCACTTGTTACTGAGTTTGATTCGTTCTGTGTTGTATGAAAATTGCATTCTCAAAGCGTCAAGTTACGGTGCACACGGTTGTGGTAAATATTTTACGAACACGAAAGGCGAAACAATATGTTAAGTACAATAAAATTATTTTTATTGAATCGAAGAGTTCTTACAAGGAAATGATAAAAAAATCGGACTGAAACTAAACTAAACTGAAGTAAACTAAAAAACTGTTTTCCAACAAAACCAAGAAAATTATGTAAAATCGCGTAACATAATATCATTTGTATTGAACGCTTTTAACACTCATCCCCGTTTTCAAATATAAGTGGCCTAACTCTTCGTCTTTTAATGGGCCAAATGTCTTTCTCACGGTTAGCAATTATTTTATTATTATTATATTACAACAAATAAAAAATATTACCTTCAGTATTGTGCAATGTTGTCCAATTAAGATAACACAAATTAAGCGATCGAAAGGCACTTTATTGAACGCTAATCGTGATATGTATGTACATCTGCACGGATTGGTTGCAACAGCGAGAGTTCGGCAGCGCTATTGGATAGAAAAATTCACGCAAATACGCAACAGCCAATCATACGGTCTATTTTAAGCATTGAAAAAGAGCACTGCGAACAATCTCGCATCGTTTCTTCGCTTATAGGGGAATTCCCTGCTAAATGAAATTGGAAAATGGTCATGTATCTTCACCAAAAAGAACGGAATTCCCCGTTAATTTCAACTGTAAAAATTTAACACTTATTGTTAGATAAATTTATGCTATAGAGAATCTTCTTAAAACAATTAAGTTGATAGAATGTTTTCGCACGGAAATCGCGTTATAAGAGTACCGCGTTGTAGGAGGGCTGACTGTAATTATCTTCTAAACACCGAAATTACTGTGAGAATGAGTTTACATTGGAGAAAAATAATTGAGCCTGGTAGAAGGTTAACTTCATAATTTATTGGAATCTTTCTTTTTGTTTTATCATAAAGAATGTAGTTAATATGCAAATCACTTATGACTCCAGAATAATCTACTTTTTTATACAACTGTTTATTGTTTATACGAAAATTAGTGATACATTTCCTATTGTTCAAAGAAATTTTCCAAGAATTCAGGAATTATTCTGCATCCTTGGATCGATCAAGATTTGCGAATAATACCCGCCGCAAAAGTCGCGAAAAGATAGCAAATTTTTTTATTGGCTAATTGCATTCGTCTTGTTACGTAGGTAAAATGCCTGAGAGGAATCATGGGTCAGTGACCAACCGCAAATGAACTTGTAATTGTGTCTTTGCCACGTGCACATACATGTAGTGATTGCCATTGTCCTCGGAGACAGATTTGGCAGTTTGAACACCTGGCTCACTCTGATCACCCATCAATAGGACTCACAGCTTTATCAGTGATCGGTTTAATAGCTTCGTCTGCTGCTCTCACAGACACTACCCTACTGATGTTATCCCTTTTTGGATGGAGATCAATTACTTGGCTCGGACACCATCGCAAAGGACCACGATTGTCTTCCCCTATAAAAACTATAGGCCGCTCACTGAGATTCTGGAGAATCGGGGGGGGGGGGGGGCACTTCTTCCTCTGCCAGAGTTGCTGCAAATATCTTTTCTGTTGGCGATGCCAAAAGTACCGGAACATTTGCTGTATATGCTGATAGTAATTTAATCTTGATTTGTTTAAATCTGTGATATCAGCCTCCGAACATATGATCAGCGATTTTCCGACCAAGAAATATGCTGAAATGTGAGGTCACAGGTTGCTAGGGTCCTCAGGGAGTGAAGACAGAAAATGGGATTTGAAGCATACTTCAAATCTCTTAATACCGTGTATGATTATTTATACACAGTATACCAGTTGGTGGGAAGGTTAACAAAAATTGCTGGTTCACTTCCACTTCCACACGAATATTTGCTTAGTTTATTTGATACTATAATTTAAAAAAAAGAAGTTTGTGATACAGAAGAAAGTTGGGTCTTGTCTCGAATGTTTCTATGGTCTCGAACGTATCTGTGGTCTCAAAACGAATCTAATCCTCGGTCCCGAGGCATGATTTTATATATGTCCCTTCCAAGGTGGGGGTAATTGGTTTAACCACCCCTCTTCCACGATCTTCGATGGTGACAGAATTTTTACCCGGAAGAGGGGTGGAGATCTGGTATCGTTGGAATAGTTTATGGCACGTCGGATTATTGAGAACTGGCGAGATAACAGAGTTCACAGAACTCTAGTTCTGATCATCTCTCCAGCCTCGATTCTTGAAAGAGAATATTTGGTAACACAATATAAGGTGCCGAAAAATGGTGCTGATTAAAACATCCGTGCCATAAACCTCCAACCAAGTCCTTAACACCAGTGACGTGTTGCCATTGACATGCTTCAAATAGTGTTTCGAGGATTTCGCCTGTCAGGTTTAAGAGTGAATGAGGAGAAGGTCACCAATTCTCCCCGTGGACGAAAGTAGAATTTTCTTCCTTCCATCTGGGCGGTTCTATGGCTTGGATTCCGACAACTTACCAGTTGACCGATTCGTAATGATTCAAAAGTAAATAGAAAGTATATTCATGGCAAGGGGTTTCAGTTTATTTACATTGGTTTATGAACAATCACGTTCTTGTGCAATCTGGTTGAATGGTTCATCATTCTTTCTTTTTTTGCACTTTTTTGTACCATATTTTTTCGACACGCACAGCCTGTCTTCGGCATCGAGCAAAAGGGTGGGGGAGGAATCGAAGGATGTCAGGATAGAATGGAAGGTGCCCGGAGGTGGTTGTCCGATCAGGAATAGTACTCCAGAAGGCGTCAGGAACGGGAATCCGGAGGCGTTTAAAACGGGATCCCGGGGTCCAGGAAGTGTTTGGAACGGGTATCCAGAAGCGGGGGTGAAAATGGTTTCAAACCACTCCAGTACAGAGTTGACAGTACCACCGGGGAGTATTGGTGATATTCCCGAGCGGGTCGGCCTCTCGAGGGAATAGGTTTGAATTTATAGTAATAATTCCCGAGAGGGTCATCCTCACAAGGGAAATGAGAACTGCTTTAACGTGGATATTGATGTGTTAATTCGAACTCTGTGTGTTTTTGTACAATAATAATGTTTTTTAGTACAATAATAATGTACTTACGTAGCTGGTAATCGAGGATTTTACTTGGGAATTATGAAACGCTACATAGCGACAAACATGCTTCTATGCTTGATGAACTACTTGTAGGAATACAGATTGAATGAATGAGTGAGAGAAAAAAGAAGAAATAGAGAGACACATGCCTAGCTGCATCGCTTGGTGCATCAAAAAGTACCTCATTCTATTTAAAACAACAAACTTGACCTTAATATGTCCTTGACGCGTCCACCTACGGAAAAACCAATGACACCAGATTATGCCCCACTCGATACCATTTAAGTTTCCTGTGAAATATTTATTGCTATCATACCACAATACCGAAGTTATCAAAATGTCAAAATCGGCTGGGACACCCTATATAATAAATATTACTTTCGGCCATGGTTTATGACGAAATTACTCACTGTGTGTCGCATTGCGATACTTAATTTTTAAATAACACCTGCTAGAAAACTTTGTTTATAATTTAAAATTATATACATAACCTAGAGATAAAATGTGGATACCGTTATTTATAAGCTAAAAATTGTTTATCCTCTAATTGATGCGACAGTAAACTGCTGGTGGTGAATTGTAAGCGGTGAATTTTCCTAGGCTCATCCATTGGCACTCATGCAAACGAGAACGGTGATACTTTGGTACCTTTCAGTTGATGTGAGTTTTCAAACTTGGCTTATCGACTTCACGGCCAAAGTTAGCTTACACGCAGCTAACTGCCGTTTCGTCGCAGTTGTATTTGTTCGAAGCAGAAAGATTATACAGTTTTATGAGTTTTACGAGATTATAAAAAAATGTTGAATTTGCGGCTTGTTAAAACGTACAGCTAGCATTAAGCTTGTAAAACCAGTTGTTCTTAGCGAAATGTCAGTGTGTCTGGTTATGAAATCTGAGTAAAGATGTTTACCAACTTCTCGGTATTGAGACGATGCGGATTGTTTAATTGTACTGCTGACAATAAGTTATAAGACAACTTTAAAAAATCTTTTTTTCGCTCATGGCAAACAACGATTATTCAAGTCGATAATATGTTTTTTTATGAGCATATTTAAAAAAAAACTTCCTACTTTATACTATTATATAAAGAAATTTCTTGAACACAATTTATAGATTTTACTTCATGAAATAAAATGGTTTTTTGTAATGCCATATCTTGAAGACGCTTCTGTAATTTTTTTTACCAGAATTTTCTGAAGAGCTGCTTTCAAAGTATTTTCATCCCATGAATCTTTTCTCTCATTGCTCATTAGCTGCGCATTTTAATCAATAACGCCCAATAGCAAGCACTACTACAAGTAGGATTGCACAAAATTGAGATTTGTACTATCTGCTAAAAAGGAAAAACGTTTTGTTCGAAACCAAGGGACAATATACGTGTAAACAAAACTCTTTTTGCGAAAACCAGTGCACGGTAAATGCAATATATACACATATGTATATAAAAAAATACTTAACACGTTAAACGCCCGTCATTGATATTTCGGTCGTTTTATCATCTCTACTAAAGTGATACTTTTTTTTTACAATCCCATTTTTGTGAAGTAAAAACTTTAAAGATACAAATAGACATATATTCTGCAAGATTTCATCTTTGGAACGCTAATATTTTCATACTGAATATGATAGAAAATTCATAAATATTACAATGGAATAATCATATGTATGTAATTTCATTGAATTCAATATCACCGGTCATCGGTGACCCCCATGTCAGTTAACGTTTTAAGCGACTAATTATAAGAGATGATATTGTTACGAAGCACCCAGTAGATGCAATGTTACTGGGTAACGAGACTTGGCAATTGTTCGTTATAAATAAAAAGAGTTGAGATTCTACGGTCGGTGGTCCTCGTAGACGGACGTGTTCTCTTAAATAAACGTTATCGTTTTTTTAATTGTGTTCTACTTAATTATGTCCGAAAAGATAAGGCGTGCGCGGGCGACTTGTAACAATATGTAGTAGATAGGGTGGCTTTGAATAGTTGATGTAACACGTATTTATTAAACTCAAAAAAGATAAATGAAACCAACATATAACGAATTAACAAAACGATGAAATGAGCAGTAACAGGAACGGCGTGATTGATTTTGTGTGTTCTTTCACGTCTTCTGAAACGCTACTGTCTTCTTTTTTCCAAACGCTTCTTCAATGCTCTACGCCATCCTTACAGATCGACGATTGAAAGATGGCTAGTGAGTAGCACAGCCCGCCCTTTTCAACCGTGTATACCCACCAATGCATTTTTGAAATCTTCAATCCCAGCTTCTTAAAATAAACGACTACGTGGAGTATTTTCTTTAGGAGGCTGGATTTGAGGATTTTAAAAACGAAATGACGAGAGTAAGCGTTTGAAAACCAGGTTCCGCTGTTCCACAGCCATCTTTCAGTTGTCAGACAATACCAGTTCTCTGTCACTCATTCCTTCACTCTGCATTCCCATATAATGTTGTGCCTTCGGTCTGTTAGTCCCTTTTTCAAAGGGCCTCGTTCAACTACGAGTTTCTTTGGTGCCTTCGTCGATCCAGGGAAATAACGCTGTTTTTGCTTCGTTGGATCAAAGTCGGCAATTTTCTCGGGGTCTCGAAGCCTTATGCTTCAAAAACCGTGTTTTCTCAAAGCTCTGTTTTACGTACATTGGAACGTTTAGCCGTGAATTTCTGTCTCTTCTTTGTCCCTTGCATTAGCTTAAAGCGATGCAGTCGATGATCTTACGATGCTACAGCATCATTAAAAATTTTATATTCATGATATCACCTCATATTAATATATTATACAGGGTGTCCGAGCAGATTTTGACATCTTGGTAACTTCGGTATTGTGGTATGTAGCAAAAAATGTTTCATAGGAAATTTAAATGGTATCGAGTGGGACATAGTCAGGTGTCATTAGTTTTTCTGTAGGTAGACACGTCAAGGACATATGAATGTCAACTTTGTTTTTTCAATTCTCTACCACTCGTAACTTTTAGTGTTTTATGAAGGGACCAAAATAATTTGGACCGATATCTAGGAGTAAGTGATCACGACAGGACGGACTAATGGAAAAAAGGATCGGAAAGAAGTGCCATTACACCATTACTGCCTACAATGCAAATTTTAAAATTCATAGTAATGGCAGCTATAGTCAGCATTTAAACTCAGAGGGATAAGGGTCAAGACCTAAGGGTGTGCCAACCAATAAAGGATCACACTCATTGCCCAAACGTCGACGTTAGTGCACCGGACACGTCGTGATTTATTTTTACACGCCTTCGTCTGAAGTGTCTACCCGAATGAATGTGGAAAAAATTTACGGAAAGTAAATTGACTGTGGTGCATACTATCAGAGAAGTTCCTGAAAAAAATTCTTTCTGTAAAGTATTTAATTACTTCTACTACTATTCAGGTGCAACGCATTTTTCACTTTAAGCATGATTTATTTTATTCCCATAGAATTGTTTAAAAAATCAGACATTTTTCTCACAATCAGTGGCAGATATATATTTGAATTATTTTAGAATTTTCGCTTGCAAAATGGATTTCCAATATATTCAAGTAGTAAAATATTGAAATTGTTACTTTCTCATTCTTACGGTATTAGTTTGTTGATTTAAGAATTAATGTGCGATTACTTCATATTTTCCGAAGCTGTGAAAGATTTTTAAGTTTATTATGAACTTGATATTGACACGTTAACGACGGGGCCTGAATTTAGTGCTGCCACCATGTAGCAGTTGTGTTTTTCATATTTTCTCCTATCCGGCGGCGTAGTAATGCAAAAAAGGCGTTGATTTGTTTGTATAATTGTCATCTTATTATAGCTGCTTAAGAAAAACATTCCAATATAATATTATATTATAGTATGTAAAGATGTAAATAAATTTACCAATTACAGTAATTAGTTGTTTAAATGTGCCAGCGCCGGTGGCTCAGTCCACCCGATGGGACAACCATGAATTGCAACACTAGTGGCTCAGCCCGCCCGGTGGGCCAGACATGAATGCGCCACCGGTGGTTCAGCCCGTCGTGAATGTGTTAAGGTTGTTTAGAAGAAAATCACGAGTAATGAGAAAAAACTGAAATTAATACAGTAGATAGTCGACTATTCGAGCCATGTCTCTGTGTAATTTCAAGTCGATTCGGGGCTTATTAACGGAGTAAAAAAATCGTAAAGTTGCGTAATTTTAACCGCTTAACTACAATGTAAATGGAGAGAGTTAGGCGTGATGGCAATTAACTCGCGATAGCTCTTTTAGTACCATTGAACTTTTCTTGAAAAAATGGCGACGCATTCTTTGAAATATTCCCCGTCGATCAATACCGAAATCATCAACTTTTGGGGATTTCTGAGCAAAATATTTCAACGTAAAAATAGAAAATTGCGTCAAAATTTACTCCGAGTGAGTAAGTGCCTGACACCTGACACTGGCGGAATACATAGGAGTGAGCGTTACTCATGCATACCCACGCCAAATTTAAAAGGGGATAGGTACCACTATAGAACCAAATATTCATTAGAGTACCCAGTAAATACTTATTCATTTATTTATTTTTTTATTTGTTATTTCACTTTCCTCACGATTCATGATTCTTCATTTTTATAAATAAAACATCGATCAAAACATTTCATCACAAAATAATTGTGTGAGGTTATTTTGCTTTTACCACGAGTTTTGAGTCTACGCTACTGGACACGGGTAACTAGAGGGCCCTCAACGTTGCCACGATTATGCCTTATTTTTATTTTTTTTTTATTATTCAAATTTTTAATCATCTGAAAATAATCGAGAGTAAAATATGATTATAGCTTCGATAATAGCTCTATCTTATACAAATTTCAATCACATTTATCGAGTAAAAAAAATTTTAATATAACTGGACAGATGACAGGGCGAAAAAAAATATCTACAACGCCCAATGTATAAGCATAGGGAAATCTCCCCCATTCTCATCCATCCCCACCCTACTTCTAAACAACCTTAATGTGTAATAACCAATGTTTCCTATCCTATTTATATAAGCATAGGAGAAATATACAAATTTAATCGATGTATGTACTTTATTCATTATACGATCATTATATGTAATTTCAAATGTTTTATATCTGTGACATATTCGTGCAATATAACCAAAATCTTGACAATTGTAATATTTCTTTTGTTACAGCATTCCTATGCCGTGCATCCTCTCACCCATAATAATAACAATTCAAATAATTTCTTATCTTTTCTTTTACTCTGTGCAAATTTTCATGACGTTTAAATGACCATTCATTTTTCTTTTTACATTTAGGTATCTCTTTTTGTTTCAAAACCGATCTTATGTTATTGATATCTATTTTCCTCTGATCTCTCAATATCAAATTTTGCTCTTAATCCCTTTACATTATACATTTTTAAATTAATAACCTTGGATATTTTCATCTAACTACACACATTAATTTTTTAATGCCACAACTTTATTTACATACATATCTATATTCTCATCCCTTTCCATTTTTAAATTACACAATTTGCTTTATGGTTTTGCTTTTATCTCTTCTACAAAACCTGCCGTAATTTGTTTAATTAAAGTCCATAGTTTATCTGTATTTTTTCGGTACAATACTTCAATACTTATCTGAGCTAATGGAACAATGTTTCATTAACAATAAACCATAAAGCTCTCATTTCATAAAATTTTACTGCATATTATACTTACTCCATATCCGCTTGAAACTCTGGAAATGGGTCTTAAGCCACTTTCAAAATAATAAGTCCTATGCTTCTATTAACCAAGTAATTATCATTTTGCAGAATATTCGTGATTTTAAATATGTTATTTACAATTGACCTCAAAAGGAAAAGACAACATAGAAATGTAAATTTTAAAATAATAAACTTAATTTTTCGTAAAAGTGGACTTAGGCCATTTTCAAAACAAACTTTAACTTACTTAGAAAACAAAAGATGACACTGTAACTTTTAAAATCTCTTCCTAGAAAAATGTTATTAAGTACCAATAGGTATGTAATAGTTCTCTCGGCATCATAGTGTCACTAAATATACCTAACATTTTTCGAAAGTTATTCCTAAAAGTAGAGGAAATTGTGAAAGTTATAAAGTTGTTACACCACGCTACATCTGCTTACCCATTTTACTTGTATTGATTTTATGAAAGCAGTTTTTAATTTATGGTTCGAAGTTGCTGGACAAGCACGTACACGATATACTAGCTGTAACTTTTTAGGAAACGGCGATCAGATATGACAGTGCCATCCAAAGCACGTTGGACATGTTTAAAACAATTGTGCAATAGTGTAGGTACTGACCTTTGTGCTTGAAGATACGCCAGTATAAAATTAAGATATAATATAATAAATACGAATTATAATAAATATGTGTGCCGTTTATATTGAAAATAGCATAAGTTACTTTGTCTTTAATTTGAGATATTTAACCGTTTCCATTTAACACGTTCACTGCCATGGTGGTCGCCGATGATAGGCGCTATTGAATTCAATGAAATTTCATCTAACTTTTAAATTGCAATATTTATGAATTATCTATGAATTATTTATGTTTGTAATACTCCGCGCCAGCGAGGCGCCGAGCTAGACGTTCTCACGCCTGGCTTTCGTCAAGGGGAGGACAATTCTTTTAGCGAGGGTGGAAAACCACCCTTACCCCTACCTTAGCGGGGAAGGGAGGTCCTTGAAGGACCCAGCAATAGCGAAGGAGAAATAGCCAGGCAGACCTTACAGAGTCATCAGAAAGTGATCTCAGAGTCATCACAGAGTCGACATACAGTCGACACAGAGTTGTCACAGAGTCGACGCGTCGCGACGCTTTGCACTCGTCGAGGGAAGAGTCTTTAAAAAGTGGCATCACGAAGAAGAATTATTAATACTTGTACTATTGGCTCAGAACAAGATTATTGTATATTGTATTTAACGACATATTTATACACGCCTATAATATACTGTTACGCCGAGAAGAGTCGCCGCACGACATTCTTACTAAATACAACTTTATTTGTCCTAAATACAAGAAAGGGTACACTATCGTTGCCGTGATCGTATATGGATTCTACTCTCAACTATCTTGTTTCTTCTCGTCGTCCCCTGATACGATTTGCTATCTTCGATTATCGATGTCCCGTACAACGCACTCGTCACCAATCGACATATCGAAGGCAGCTTCACTTCTTCGTAACAATACTATTATATAAAAAAAGAAAAATCAATGTGTTCTAACATGTTAAAAAGAAAAGGTCTGTCGAATATCTATCTATTAGTGCTTTTAAAGTTTCCGATTTATAAAGATGTGATTGTTATAGAAAAGGTTTCTCCGACAGTTGAAATGATAAAACTAGCGAAATACCGGTGGCGTTCAACGTGTTAACATGCTTAAAAATATTGTGGCTAACTTTGGAGGAAATCAACTTGCATTTCATGTAATGTACCTCACACAATTTCATGTAACTCATTTAAAAATTCTTATTTTCCTCAATGTAAATAATTTCCTGTAATCATTAAAAAATTATCATTTTTTATTACGCTAAAGTAACTTTTGCTATTCAAAAATAAACGACATACATTTTATCACGTAGGTTGATAAACAGTTCGATATGTCCATACTTTATGTAATTTGGGAAAACGAAAACATCAAATCGACACCTTGTTGTCAAACAAAGTGTGCGCAAAACAAATATTGTTCCCAAAATTTATCGTTACAAGAGAAACACATTATATCAAAGCAAACGCCTATGAACCCGGTATAAGTTGTAAACCACATTCTATGCATTTCAGCATTCCCCCCAAAAATGTATCTAATGGATGCTAATGAAAAAATATAATTACAAAATGTACATACTTACTGCAGAAAATGATTTTTCTTTACATGTAGTAACTATTTTAATTAGATGGTGTAAAGATTTTTTCCAATGTTTTGTCGATTGTAAATTTGCAGAACTTTTTTTCTTTCTACTTATAGCGAGTGCGTTTCAGGAGTTACGTATACAGCCAACTCTCTTTTTACACAGTCGTACACATATTCCTTAGAAAGCCATGTAAAAAAAATCATGTAATAATACATACGACACGCAGTGTGTAATTTTAGGGTTCTAGCTGGACAAAAGTCAATTTTCGTAATGGTCCAGATGTATAAAATTTTATTGGAAATCGATAGTAGAATGTCCATAGAAACAGAAAATGTAAAAATTATTTGAAAAAATAATCTGCAATAGTTAATTAACAGGCCTCAAAGTTATACTTTCCGCAGATTGCTTTTACACGCTCCCATCATGCCCTAGACATTTTCGTCAATTGTTTTGTAAGGAAAGGTTAGAATGGAATTTGCGTATATGTATTGTTATCGCCACTTATTTGGGATATGTTTACAATTTTTTATTTTTCTAAACGACCTTTCATTACTGTTGAAGGATGATTGTGGGCAGATCAATGAGTCTTATTGTTAGAAGAATAGTTGATAAGAAGATTTATATTTAATATACAGGGTGGTCCACACAACGTGTGCACCGTTAAAAACTACCAAAATATGCGTTGCACAAAAAAGTTTTTATATAGAAGTTGCATGGTCTGAAGGGGCACATTATATAGTGTAGTTATTTTTTTTTATAGGTGGAGGCGTTTCGGAGATTTGAAGGTCAACTTTGTTTTTTTAAATGGAATGCTATATTTTTTATATCAAAATATGGAAGAATGTCGAATTCTGAGTAAAAAAGTATTGACATTTATTTGCCCTAAACCTAATAACTAACGAGTAATTTCACTTTATTTCCTGAAAATTTTCTTCGCGTAATATCAAGTTAGAAATTCGACCTTATCACAGATTTCCGCAGGACAGCGATGTTTACGTGACAGTGTTTATCAACACAACATCTATCATGATTCGCAATCGTCTTCATATTCGTAATCCAGTATTGAAGTTACCTTCGGTGTTGTGTGTATTTACCAGACAGATAAAAGTAAAAATGAAATTTTGTAATAGCGAAAAAGTTGATATGCTTTTAGTTTATGGTGAGTGCCATAAAAATGCAATAAGAGCCAAAGCCATCTATGCCGAAAGGTATCCTGAACGAAATCAGCCATCTCGAGCCATATTTGAGAGAATGTGTCAATCGCTTCGACGAACCGGAAGTCTTAATGTTACTAAACGTAACTTAACGAAAACTGCTACTTCTGATGCAAATGCTATTGCGGTCCTAGCAGCGGTAACAGAAAACCCCCATATTAGTACACGACAGATTTCACGAGGATCTGGAATTAGCAAAACAAGTGTACTACGCATTCTTCATAATGAAAAACATCGTCCCTATCACCTAGCACTTCATCAGGAGCTCCATGGAACGGATTATGAAAACCGCGTTCGGTTCTGCCAGTGGTTCCTGCATCAAATGAACAGTGATAATTATTTTTTACAAAAAGTTTTGTTCACTGATGAAGCAACGTTTACTAATCGCAGGCAGATTAATTTGAAAAATTGGGCACCAGAAAATCCTCACTGGATGAGAGAAGTCGACCACCAACGTCAATGGAGCGTTAATGTGTGGTGTGTAATACTGGGCAACCAATTGATTGGGCCATATTTTATTAATGATCGACTAACAGGACAAAAATATGCTAACTTTTTGAATGACACTTTACCATCTTTATTGGAAAATGTACCTTTAAATATCCTTACACAAATCTGGTATCAACATGATGGTTGTCCTGCACATTACGCGCGTAATGTAAGGCAAGTACTGGATAGAAAATTTCCTAATCGATGGATTGGTCGTGGCGGACGATTTATGTGGCCTCCACGCTCACCGGACCTTACTCCTTTAGACTATTTTCTGTGGGGCACATTAAAAGACACAGTGTATCGTGAACCACCAACAACATCTGAGAATATGAAACATCGTATTCGTGAAGCATGCATTACACTCAGTGCGGATATGATTCAGAATGCATTTTGTTCATTAGTTAATAGATTGCATCACTGTATTAATGCCAATGGATATCACTTTGAACATTTACATTAGTTGCGTTAAGCCACTAGGTCACTCATATTAGTAAACACTGTCACGTAAACATCGCTGTCCTGCGGAAATCTGTGATAAGGTCGAATTTCTAACTTGATATTACGCGAAGAAAATTTTCAGGAAATAAAGTGAAATTACTCGTAAGTTATTAGGTTTAGGGCAAATAAATGTCAATACTTTTTTACTCAGAATTCGACATTCTTCCATATTTTGATATAAAAAATATAGCATTCCATTTAAAAAAACAAAGTTGCCCTTCAAATCTCCGAAACGCCTCCACCTATAAAAAAAATAACTACACTATATAATGTGCCCCTTCAGACCATGCAACTTCTATATAAAAACTTTTTTGTGCAACGCATATTTTGGTAGTTTTTAACGGTGCACACGTTGTGTGGACCACCCTGTATATGATACAGTAGCAAAGGTTGCTTAACCTAGCGTTTCAGGTCTACGACTGACCGCAGCGTCGTGGCACGGCGAACAGCCACATTACGCCAAAAAGATAGCCAATGTTTTTAGAAAAAGACAGCCAGAAGCATGAGGCGCTCATATACTCATCAATTACCAGTTTAATCCGCTTTAACAATTAACATGTAATTTAAGTTCCGTTCCGAAATGTATGTAGATATTTAACATATATTACTATTTATTACACTTTTACAATTTTGTGTGCTTAAAGCTAAAAGTATAACAATTGAACATGCAAAGTGCCGCTTCAGACAAATGATGACATCTGTTACTTTTTTATTGTTTTATTCCGCGCGGTCGCGGGATTACGGCTTCCCGTCGGAAAGTTATTTAAGTTTTGACAAAGTATACCGTTTATTACACTTTTGCAATTTTGTATGTTCAAAGCTAAAGGTATAAACAATTGAAAATGCGAAGGGTTATTGAGGACAAATGGTGACATCTGTTACCTTTTTACTGTTTTATTACGTCCCTAACGGACGGGAGCGATGTCTCACAGTGGTCTATTTTGCAGAAATCCTGCTCAGAACCGCAAGGAGTGGCGAGGCATTTACTTAGTTTCGGTTCGCTCAGAAGACACAAGAAAAATGCCTTGCGGAAGTTTTTAAATTTTTCAGCCAAAAATAAAATTTATATTGCATTTTTTTGCTTTTCCCAAGAAAAATGTCTGCCCTATCGCCTCCTGCTATTAGATTTTTCCCGGATTTTTAACTTTTAGAGTAAATCGGAAACTATTCATAAATATTGCGGCATTTTGGACGTTGCTCCGCTTTAAACATTGTTTAAACGTATTTAAATTTTTACAACATTAAAATGATATGCATCGTTGCAATTGGTAGAGTTTACAGTCATTTTACACAAAAAAAATTAAAATAAGCCTTAAGATTAAATTACAGCAAATTTTTAAAGTTGAGAGTCTCTTATTTTACGTATAAATATTAAATAACTATTGAAATATGTATTATTATTAACGCTAAGTATAACAATATGTAGTTTACTAGTAGAAAAGTCAGTAAAAGTAACGAAAACCATAATTTCTTTAAAAAAATAGTTTTGTCCAGCTAGAACCCTAAAATTACACACTGTGCGACGTACGATAAATTTGGGGATATGTTTCACATCTTTAAAAAATCATATCAGATGAAAAAACTTTAACTATTTTCCCCAAAAACCGTACAAAAAAAGTAATAATGAAATCCTTATTACGTATTTATAAAACAAAAACAATTCATTTTCAGTACAAAAAGAATTAAAATTAGTGTACAATGAAAATTCAGTCCATAGGTACAACATATAAAAATTTAAATTGAAATTAGGAATAAAAATCAATTTCGTAACTATTCATCTCTACTTGATAACAAGCGTGCACGTTTCTTACGGAATGGACAAAAAATGCTATCATCAGTAGATATATATCTGGAACAATTGTCACCAACACATGTGTGGGCATAAACCGACCGATTTCTGATCACGGTATTCTCCCACTTATACTTTGTTGCGGTACACAAGAGTTTCCGTAAGACACTGTCAAAATTAGAGTTAAACAAAATTTTTTGGAATTCGTGCTGGAACAAGAAATTCGTACAGAAAATGTGTATTTGTTCTTATCGGCGAACCGTGTTATTTCAAAATCGGGTAAAACAAGACGGTGTAAAAAAGAATTAGGTATACTTTGTGTATCTTTAATTCGTGCATTTCCATATAGGTAATTCTATGTAAAAATTGCATACTGCTGAAATGAATACTCAATCTTAATTATGCAAGGACAGACTGGTATATGAACAACTACAATTTATCTCCTTTATTTATAATGCATATTGCATTCTTCCTATTCTGTTGTATCATAATTTAAAAAACAACATGTAAATTTTTTGCTTTACATGGAAATGCTTATCAATTCATTGACATATCCTATGCAATTTTCAATAAAAGTTTCACTTTAATCTCTAACAATCTTAGAGGGTCATAACATTATTTAGATAGTTTTATTTCTGTTATCTTGAATAGAGCTTTCAACTTTAATTTTGTCTAGCAATTACAGTGACCCTCTCAGTTTGAATTTGCTAGACGGCTACTAAATTGTTACTTTGCGTGTTTTCGGCACAGACTGAACGAAAACCCTTATCTTAATCTCAAATTACGGCCGATAAAATTTGCATAGCTTTGCAATGTATGGACACCAACGTTATAATAGGGTGCAAGAGAATGAATGTGCATAGTTACATTCAACGTAAATTGTGGTTTTGGTATTTGTCTGCTTGTAAACAGATCGAACAAAGATGAGCTTGAATAAATGGCTCCAAGTACAGGTATATTTCCTGTTAAAATCGCCACCAAGACAAACCAATGACGACTTTTCTTTTTGACCATATACCATAGATTTTCCTTCCATTTTAATGGCCCTATTATATTTGGTGTCAAAGAATTTTTTATATGTCATTGTTGCGATGCGACATAATTAAACAATTTATGGTTTACAAAAATAGCTATTCGATTTGAACATATCTGGCTGATCCCACGGCTCACAGACAACTTTGTGACATGTTATTAACATTCGCATGCCATTGCTATGACTCTAGTGATCGATAACATATAGAGGAGTGGCAGTTTCGTAACTCATAATAATTCGTAACACTACACCCTCCTTCAAACATGGGATGGTAATTAATCATATTTGTTAGCAGCAAGTCTGCAGCTTCTCGGTCTTCTACGTCTTATCGAACTTTGGTTAGAAGAGGAGTGAAGCTCTACTATGGACCTCCTTCTCAGACTCCTTCTAACCAAAAACTAGTTTGGTATTCACGAAGAACCAAAGGTCTGCCCCATGGAAAAACTACTAACATAAACCTGCAGAAGCCAGAAGTCTAATATTCCAAGATTATGGACAGGATAAGCTATAAGCTATAATTTCTTAATTCAAGAACGAATGTTCCTTTTAGAGATTACGCTAATGTTCCTCATATAAAATATTACAATCGCACTGTGAACAACATAAAAATAATCTTGTTGTAAGCATTCCATCCATCTTGTAATTTGACCTCATGATTTCTAAAAGACAAAAACCATTGATGAAATGGTCCCATGGTCTTGGAGAACACGCCACTGCCTTTGCAAGCATAGTAGCGTATACATGGTCTGAGGAACCAAAACCCAGCCTTCGCAAGTATGGTTGCGGATACATGGTCTGAGGAATCAGGCCTCCGTCTTCGCAAGTGTGATAATAGATGCATGGTTAGAGAGTCCATCCCTTGGGCTTAATAATTTCTCAGTTTTCACAGCTAGATCAGAAATAGTCTGCTTTTTTCATTGTTTATAGCTTTGAAAAATTACAAATCTCAAATTCGAAAGATTTCTGGTTCCATATCGGAATTCTATTATAGTACTAAAACCAACGCATCCCAATCGTTGTGTTTTTCTAGGGAAATGGAAGCCAAAATACTTCGAAACGAGCCTTCTAAGGCTGACAAGGAGAACTTACAGTCGTGGACATCGGGATATTAACCCCTAGCGGTGCCATTTACTTTGTGACTGCGTCTACAATAAATTAGAATTAAATTAGTAAAATAAACATGGATCAGTGATTCTTGACATATAGTGAAGAGTTTCTCGGCCCAGGAGGGAACTTCCGGTTCCGCTTCTTGTTCCATTCAGTGTACTCTCATCATGTAAAAGACAGTATATGTAACGATTTAATCCATCCTCTCTTACCACATGTATTATTGTAATTCACTTCAACTAATTAGCTTTAAATAAATAACTTTATCATTAAATATGGTATGTATTTACTGATAACATTAATTTAACGTAAGATTAATATTATAGAAATAATTTTGTCGTGTCACATCTCACTGATATTTTTAAATCAATAGGTTTTTCAAGAAAATTCATTGGCCTTAAAGGGGAAAAACTAACAAAAAAATTCGAATTTTTCATATATTGTATAAACAAATTGAGATTTTGCAAAATAATTTTTACCATTCTATTGATTATTAATAGACGCAAATTTCGTCAATTTACGCAAATGTTCTATCTCTCATAGTTTCCGAGATAATCGACGAAATATTCTTTAGGGCCCTAACTTTGGGGGTGGTTTTCACCCCTTTAACGTCGACGATTGCCGATAAAAAAATACGTGTCGAATATTTTAACGAGGGCTACATCATACTTAAATTTCATCAAAATCGGTAATTCACAGTTCGCTATGTTCCCTTGTAAGTGTATCAATGTATATCTAAACTTTGTTTTTACAAAGCAAAAAACAGATTTGCACAATGTTGTCTATCGTATGAACATCTCGGCGTAATTGTTGAAAGCGCCATCACTCATTCATAGTCGTCGCGCGCATTGTAACATTGATCGGTGTCGATTTCGTTTTTAAATTGCACAATAAGCCATGCCATACTTCCAATCTGACAGTAAGGAGAAAGAGCAAAAGAAAGACAAAACAAAGATATGAATTTCAGCCAAGAGGGTATTACTCCAAAGAATTTTATTAAACCATAACAATGGAAGCTATTTTCCATCGTTTGCTTGCATTATCAGACCCACATATAAGTAGCATAAGAAAAATCTACCACAAGAAGAAATTCAAGTATTCCAACAACGTTGTTCACCTTTTGGATTTACCTGAGGTTGTTGACTCATTATCAAATGAAGAAGAAGAAAACGAAAAGGGAGCAGAAGATGAAGAAGATTAAAAACTGGGAGGAGAAAAAGAGTAATAAGGTAAAGAACGGGAAAAAGAAGAGGAAAAATAATATTATGATTAATTAATTTGTTTCACCGTTTCTCTGGCGGCACTACTCGTGTCGTATAAATATACGATCTACCACTTAATACATATCTACGTTAGCTTGTAGCTGACTCTCTTTATATTACTATTGGAAGATATTTATTACAAATACCCATAAGTTAAATACATTAGTTTATTACAAATACCCATAAGTTAGACAAGTGGAAACATTAATTCATCTGAAATAACAAGGCATACACAGACCCACACACTTACTATTCTAGATCTATATATATTCTATCGCCTAATCACGACTGTTTGTCCATTTGTCTACTCGTCTAGTCTTCTAGTCGTACATACCTCTATTTGTTTAATCATCTAATTGTCTAACCATCTAATCGTCTACAAATCTTCCTTCTCTCTGTACGTCTGTCTATTGTGCGTTCATCAAGTCCCTCTCTACGTCTTCTCGTCCTCGTACCGTCTACGTCCGTCTTTCGTCTGCCGCTTGTTTAACACCAGATCTTTTTAGAATGATCTAGAACAGTGATTTCATTTAGTTGATCGTCACGTGCCTTTTTCGAGTTGCTCCGCCTGCTTCTCCCAACCACCTTTTTTACCCAACCAGGGGGGTTATTGAGTTTAAACCATGTAGAAATTAGTTGAGAGGATACGCGCATCGCTTTGTTTTCCGTAGTCGGCGTGCGTAGCATGACCTTCCAGCGCGAGCGGTCAAATACGAATGTCGCCCCAATGCGCCACCATGCTCGACCCGATAAGCCCGAGCCTGGCAAGTAATAGAAAAGAAAATCTTGGTTGGATAAAATAGATGGTTGGGAGAAGCAGGCGGAGCGACTCGAAAAAGGGACGCGGCGATCAACTAAATAAAATCACTGATCTAGAAAGATCCTTTCGGGATTTATAAAATTCCCACACTATTATACTTATGTAGGGACGACGGGTTGCATTCTGGGCTCCACCATTGTTCAACTTCGGGTGGTCGACTATGCGCTGGGCCTGTAGCCATGAAGAATTTAACTAAACTGTCAAGTTTCGGGTCTTTCAGGTCTGCGACCGTTCGCATTGGGCAGGAATGGTCGTAGGCCGTCGAAACGAAAAATCCTATTGTCTAGATGAGTACTTTGCATCGAGGCGGCGGAGCCTTTAGGGGTGGTCATCAGATGTGGTATTTTCCATACCAAGAACACCTCCAAAGCTTACAGACGTATCGGGGCAACTTTAACAATTATTCGGGACCATCCTACATAAGGAAAAAAAGTTAACGTCCCGCTACTCTCGAACATCGAGAGTAGGGAGGCGAAACTATCAAAATGAGTAGGGAGAACCGTAGTGACAAAAAGAATGGCACGCGTCCTTCCCGAAGATTTTTTGGGAGCAATTGAAAGAGTAGACAAATAATTGTTGAGGCGTTATTTACAACTTGGACCTTGAGGTTGCGAGAGCAAAACTTCTAGATTTTTTATTTATTTCCGCAACCGTGCAGAGACACCTGTCATAAATCTAGCATCGTTTCTGCATCTTGATCTCTTTTATATTCGAAGACCCACTCTGCCTGGGCCTTCGATGGGTTTTGGCAGAACCAACGCAAACTCTGCATTTTGGTAACCACCAACGAAACCCAGGCAGAACGAATAGCATTGCATCACGGGCCCAACATTCTCCTCCGTGCCAACTCACCACTTCCTCCTCGCAAAGATTGCCGATAGACGAAGTGTTGCATGGAAAAACGATAAACGGATCAAAAAGCGACCCAATGACAGATTTTCGCTCCTGTAACACAACGGTTTTACTAATCACATCTCGTGCTCGCTTATACTTTGTAATTTCTTGTTAATCTTCCGTTATTACTTGTTTCCGTGCCTATACTTGTTGTTCGTTTTTTATAATAAACAAACACAAACTAAAGTTCGGAGTTTCAAGTTTATTCACCAAGAGAAGAAAAAATTTTGTTCTAACGACGTAATTGTCCGACGAGTCTGACACTGTGTCTAAACGGAACCGGCAAAAGACACACGAATCAACAGTAATAACTAGACTGCGAATTTGATGAATTTATGGCAAATTAAATACGGCTAAAATATACAAAAAGAACATAATATAAAAATATATCTAAAATATCCAAAGTATGGTATTTGTTGTAATATTTATTAAGTGCAATAAATCCCTAGATAGGTTTTCCTGTCTTACCTGCATTTGTGAAACTCGAAATTTGCATAAACATCCGCAGTCTAGTAATAACTATTGTACACTTTCAAAAATAAGGAAATCATCGTGCGAACAGTGAATAACAGAACATTACCTCTAAACTTGTATAGCATCACTGTTGAAGTGCACGTCTCGATCGATTGATCTCGAAGTTGACGTGTTGGCGCGGGACTAATTAAAGTGCCGCAACCTGATTATTTTAGGTCTCCCGAATTAGCTGCTACTATTGTTGATCTTAGGTGTCATTTATTTACCCTTATCCACGATTTAAATACAACAATACAATAACACTTTAACTAATTTGTCTCTTGGTCGAGATGTATGTTACACGAGATTTTACAAGTTCCTCAGTCGAGGATGATATTGTAATGAGCGATAGTGATCCTCAGTCGAGGATGAGTTGCTCCTCAGTTGAGGGCTCTAATGTGCGTGATTGCCATAACAGTTTTGATTCCGTTCTATCCGCCAAAGTCCGAATCACCCTCCAATCGACCCCCTCCTTCTCACTGTTCGTAGCGAGAAGGGGTGGTATGCAAAGTTGAAAAATTTCCGATTGGAGGGTTCGGTATTTCTCAGAATACAATTTTCTGATTGGCAGATAGAACGGAAGTGACGTCGGTCACATGAATTGAATTTTGTGATTGGCTGGTCACGGTAGGCGGCAGTATTCCAAGAACTGGTGGTTCGGTTCCAAGAAAAGGTGCGAACGCCGAATTTAATTAATATTTTCAGTCGCCTAGGTTTATGACTTGAGTCATAAACCAGACGACTGACTTTGGCACATCTGGCAACCAGATGGGCCTGCCGATTTCCGAACTTTCGTTCATCCTGCCGAACAATGACCAGCCAGGTCGCGCCAAACGGGACGCTCTGCAGCCCCGGTGACCGCGTCGCGAGGCCACCGATTTTTTAAGCGTATCGTTAGATACAAAGGTTGAATATCGCGCGTCAACAATCACTGATTAATAACTAAGCATTGTGTATCATCTGCTATTATGATTTTTAAAAAATTTAGTTTTTAATACCGCAAAATATATTACAGCAATAGGGAATATGCATTTGGTTCAAATTATTTAATTTTTTTCCCCCGAATCTATATTGTCCTGACATTGTATTTAAACCATTATCTTCTTATTTAGTTTGTTTTTAATTGCATAAAATATTAATTTAAAAATGCAAAATAAGCGAGCGAGATTCAAATTTGTGAAGCGCATCACCATTGGTCGAATCGAAGTGTGACGTCACATACCACGTTTCCGGATTTATCGGCGTTGCTGTTATATGGTGTTTGAAAGAAAAATTGTTTTTATTTATGGTTCTGTAGAGTTTTCCATTAGCTAGTGCAATTTCTGGTAGCATTAAATCATCTCGGACAATGACTGAAAGTGGTTTTGTCAAAGCACGATCGGAAAATCTACCAAAAATATATGCATTCATGATGACAGCATATTTTGCATCAAATCCAGATTTTACGTCCGCTGAGGTCAAAGGAGTTTAATTTTTTATTAATTGTGATAATACATGATACATATATCATAATTTATTATATAGGTTTTTATTCATAAATGCACCCAGCGGTACTTACTTAAACATAACCTATAAATAATCATCGGACGTTAAGGCTGCTGCTCCTGTTATAATAGTTTATAAGTAATTATACGTAATGTTATTAACATTCACTCAAATCAAATTGATCTTTCGTAAATTTTGAAAAAAAAAAAAAAAATATTTAACAGCAAGTAGATATCAATTTAGATGTTTTCGTGTTTTCGCATCTTTTGGAACAGGAAAAAACACTTTATCGGGTGTATTTATAATAGTGTTCTTGCACATTGGTACAAGATAATATCTATAAAACGGTTTTTTAGCAGTTTAGTTTTTATTAAAACTAAAAATCTGTATAAAATAACCAAAAGTAACTGTTAAACTTATAGTAAACAAACACTGGTCGTGGCTTGTGACGTCACTCAAGGTCCGCGAAAAATAGCGGCGTTCAAACAGATCAAATTTAAGCAATGTTTTAAATATCATTTTTAAAAAAATTGGGCATTTGTAACAGTATTTATATTTTTTACTATGTTATAACAATGTAAAAAGTGAATTAAAAATATTTAAAAAAAAATACATGCATATTTCCTATTACTGCAGAACTTTAATAAAATATCATTTCGAATGAATTATATAATACATTTTGAAAAAATTCAGTGAAACAGTTTCCTACCTTTACTTATATAATTTGTATCCACAATATCCGATGTTTAACACTAGGTTTACGGGACTCGTCAATTTGACGGAATTCAATCTTTGCAATGAAATGTCTCGAAAACCGCTTGATCGATTTCAACCGTTTTGCATCGTAAATTAATCATTTCTTCCAAAGAATTCATACACCCAGTTTTTTCCCTAAGCCTTCTACTTTTGGAGATTCATATGTGGTATAGCTATCTCTACGGGACCCGTCAAATTGACGGATTAACTAATTTCATGAGTAATCTTTATATATTGCTTTGTTCGTATAATCATTACTTCAGTTTACTTACTACTACAGTTTTTCAAGAACAGTGTCCCAAATATTCTATAGTTATTATTATTTTAGACAGTCTCTGCTTATGGTAAGTATCTTCAATAGGGTAATCGAATTGGGGCACAATATTTTTTTATTTTGACCAATCCGCCTTTTCTAGCAATCATGAGTAAATCCAGGATATATAATATAATAAGATGTTGAGCACAATTGTCAAAATAAGTAAAGATTGTTCAGAGTATACCTCCGAAGGTGGCTAATATAAATTACTCTAAAGCGAAGATGAGAGTGAAAGGTCCTAATGCATTGAAAGTGAAAAAGATATAAGAATTTTCGGATAGTGAAGAGGAAAATTTATTGAAAGTGTATCGTAGCAAGAAAAGAATACGTATTCTTTCTAGTTTTGATTCCGAGAATGAGAGAACGAGCATTCCAAGTACATTCTAAAATGTAATGGGTTAAATTGAAAGTATAGTTGACGGAACACAGTGGATAAAACTGAAAGCAGAAGTATCTGTGGGTAGGCCACCCATTGATATGATATTTAAGGGTATCACAGGACCTACTAGTTACCATAAGAGAAATATTATGTCGAGTTATGTAACTAGTGCTTTTGGATTGATAATTGATACACGCATAAAGGAACACATAAAAGACTGCACTCACATAGAGGCACGAAAAACCTAAAGAAAAACGGAAACAGTAATTCTTGTATATATAGGAAAGAGATCGTGTGCGGAAAATGCACAAACAAAATTCAGTATGTCTGTAAAAAATGTGCTCAATGAATGTGATTGCCGTATACCGTTAATACCATTGCTAACATTTCCGTGGTAATTTAAAAAAATAGACATTTTACATCCTTAATAATGTATTTAAATGTAAACCCTAGTGTTATTTAATTGATACTTAATTTGAAACAATTGATTTTTTTTAAAAAATGCGTATTTTTGCCTAACCGTCAATTTGACGGGTGCTCGTAGAGATAGGTATATAAGAAACGTCCGTAAACCTAGTGTCAATAATAATTCTAGTTGTTACTATTAATGAATTAAGTAAAAATAATTTTTTTTTCTGTTGCAGCTCTATCGATACTCCTACTTGGCCCAGTATACTATACTGAACCTGAAAACCTTGTAAGTAAACGAGTCGACTTTGAGAGGCGTTTAAGATAATCATATCTCAAACTTATTCCACGGTCGAGTTTAGATTTGCATTTTAATCTCACTGCCGTCGTAAGCGAGAAAGGACGGGAAAGTCTACCGCGTGCAAATTACAAACTGCGCACAAATTTAATCCCTTTCCTCTTACCGCTGGCAATCTGAATCGCGCCTTAACCCTTGAAGTTTAATTCTTGACTTTGGACATTGACTCAGCATTTAATGGAGCTTGTACTGCGATAAGGCTCCACACTAATAAAAATGATTTCAGGCCTACTCCCTTT
Source organism: Cerceris rybyensis (assembly GCA_910591515.1). NCBI lineage: Eukaryota > Metazoa > Arthropoda > Insecta > Hymenoptera > Crabronidae > Cerceris > Cerceris rybyensis. Next base: position 17,116,170 of record OU342795.1, read on the forward strand.
TCACAATTTATTTTAAAGTCTTTTTTCGGAACCGACTACGAGCAACTTTATTCCGTACTTGCTATTTAATCTAATCTGCAGGAACATGAAGTGTAATATCATGATGAAATGGTTTCCAAAATTAGAACTATAAATATTAACCCTTCGCGGGCAGATACTTTTTTTTTAATATAGAGAAATACTCATTGATTTCACTATCAAACTTCACCTCTCTATTAGATGGTGGGAGTGTTAATGTATAAAAGTTATAAATAACTATTTGCGTAATCATATTTCAACGGTTCTATTTCAAGTTTTCAACTTTAATTGTCCACATATGGGCCGATAAACTATTATTATATTTTTCTTAGATCAACACATATGTGTTCTCCGTTTTCAAAGAGTGGAATGATATAAAAAAATTCTTTCCAATGAGTTTCATTTGGAAGGATCCATAGTAAACTTTATATTCCCGGAAATATTCTATGAAATTCCCATTTAAAATTCTGTGAAACACTACATAAAATGCCAGTTCTTCAGTAATTTCAGAATTTTGATTTTTTTCAGAATTAGTTTTCTAATTTTAAATTACTTTTAAATTGTAGAGTAATGTACAGGATTGAAATAGTTGAATGATAATTTTTACGTGCTACGAGTATACAGTCATGAGGTAAGAAGATATATGTATATGGATTTCCGTAACTCTTTAATTTCAGCGCACTAGAACCAAACATATCAAAAAAATATGTTGTGACATGTGCGTGATAGTTTGTAAAACGGAATAGCTTATGTATAGGGATTGCAATACCGGTATACCGGGACACCGAATACCGGTATTTTGAGCCATTTGTACAATTTTATAATACCAGTATTCACAAGTTTAAATACCGTTTTTTCGGTATTTACTAGAAATTTTTTAAATTGCCTCCACTATATGTTCAGGGGTCGCCAACATAGCAAAATAGTATACTTTTTTGTATACGATATGATCAAGTTTATAGTAAATATTCTTACCACTTTTTATCTACAAACCTATACATTCAGAAGAATTCGGTACAGTTATCGAAGATGATGATGACACTAATGTCGATAGTGAAAACGAATTGTCTCTTGAACATAAATTAGAAATAGCGGTAACTAAACAAACTTCAACAAACCAAAATACAATACAGAAATCAGTTATATCCAAAACCATCCGACGAGAAATCGATTTATTTGAAGATGAGGGATTTAGAGGTAAATACTTGGAAAAAGTATATCGCGCATTGCGTAGATGCTGAAAGAGCGTTTTCGACAGCTGGTAATTTTTGCACAAAATTACGTTCCAGGCTCAATGACAGTACAATTGATGCATTATGTTTTTTAAGCACACATTTCAAAAATGTGTAATAGTACCACAGACTGAATAGTGATATTTACACTTTTTTGTGATTTAAATACATGAGATGTTCCTTGTTTCTTTACTTGTTTGTGATTCTTTATATACTGTTATAATTTATAAGTTACAAATGATTTTTTGTGATATTTACTATCTTTAACCACTTAACGCTCATGCCCGTGACGTTCACGGGCACGCCAAACGGTCGAATTTGTGCATGCCCGTGACGTTCACGGGCATAGCTGATACGGTCGCCACTCTGCGGTTTGTTTATCTTAGCCGCTGATATTTTAGAACTCAGTTCTTTGACATCTTACACTGAAATGTATACATTTCCAAAAACTTTATACATTGTATATTGGAGGAATAAATACAGATAATCTCTCCGTCTTCTGCCGTTACCTTTTGTCTGTTTCTTCAGTCTTTGAGCGATCAGTGTGCAGTATACGTCATCCTTGTAATATCTTTTTCGTCTTACGATTTTTAGTTTATAGTGTGTTTATTTCTTATATTATTACTTTTGTGTTCTGCTTGTTATAATTAATTGTTGTTGTTAATGTTACTTGGTTATATAAGTTATAGAAGGATTTCCCTTAGATAAACAGGTATGATGAAAAACTTGTTATTTTTCCGAAAAAAATAATTCGTTCGCCACTAGGAGTACAAAAAACATTTTATAATATGCACAAGATAAGCATTCAGGCAAAAAAAAACTTGTGCGTTTTTGGACGGTCGATTCGAAAAAAACCTGAGCGTTAAGTGGTTAATAAAACTGGCAAATGAAACAAGGAAACACCTGTGTTTTCTTTCTTTTCTACAATATCTATTACCGGTATTAAAATCGTTATTCCGGTATTAAGATCTAAAAAATACCGAATACCGGCATTAAACTTTTGGTCCGATATTGAAATCCCTACTCATGTAATTTGTAATAAGACAAAACTGTGACTGTATCACTTTTTTAACACTATGCCATCCGCACATCTAATCGAGATCATTTCGTTTGCAGCCGGTTTCGCTTCTTTCGCTTGTTCTTATAAAAACAAACAGACTTGCTAACGTGTCTATAACCTATTGTTATTTAAGTAGAACACACGCTATATTTGCGGTATGTACTCCGATGGGTGGCCATTTCGGAATTCCGCGTGGTGCTGGCAAATCATTTTGTTCCCACGGAATTCTTTTAACGGAATTATAAAATTTGTATCAATAGCTCTTATTATTATCAATATTTCTTCATTTTTATAAATAATTTATTAATAAAATTCTCTGAGATCTGTTAGAGCACCTTTCGGAAGTTCTGATGGATCTGTAGCGGCCTATAAATACGTCTTTCACAGTCAAAGAGTTAAGTGACGGAATGCACATGGAAGAACTGTACCTACTTTGTATCTGTTGTCAGTTAACTATACGATGTTTATAACGATACTATTGGTTTTTAAGACTTTAAATAAACACACTTTATTTAAAATCAACTAGAAACTTTATTCTAGAATGTATGAGGAGGGTACGTCTTTCTACTACGAGTGAAAGTCACAGAGTGAGTTTTTAAACAATTTAGCCAGGTCTAAGGACCCTTTTCAGCTTGAGCATAAACAGCTGCAAACTCTTAAGCATTCCAAGAAGAAATGTACGATTGATTTGTGTACGTTCCAATATACTCTATTCATAAAAGAGAAAAACCAACAGATTTATATGAAAAAGCTGATTGATGATGTCTACATCCAAAACTCAAAGACTAGTGATTAATATTCGTTGCAAGTTCCTTAAGCGTTTTAGTGCCACAGTTTTTTAAAACTCCGTGTTGAATAGTACATAACGGGGCGACAGCGTTTCGTTCATTTAATTACGAAGAATGACGAGGGAAGCAATTCTGCTCTTTTGTTTTTCCGTCGAAATATGCCAAGTAGCGAGATCTCGCTTTTCTTTTTTTTCGTCTACATGTGCCGGGCGTAATAATCGCATTTCATGTTGTTATTTATTTCTTTACTCGCGGCAATTTCATTAGTTATGTCAAGAACGTTATGTTTAGCACTCAAATGTCTGAGAAATATCAGTGTTTTATGTTTTGTATACGTAATAATGTTTTATAGTAAAAATTTTGGCTCTTCGATTCAAGAGATAAGTTAACACTAGAACTACGAAGTGGGTTAAAATGATTTGTACTGAATTTTTTAAAGCCATTGCTGAAATTTTGGGGGTTGTACTATGTTTAATTTGCTGTATATCCTTGTAGAACGTGATGGATTAAATCGATTTGGTTTTTAACGCATTTCATTCTCTTTCTTATGAAGCATTATTATCTTATTATTTTATTTATCTAGTATCATTAAATATACCGAATTAATTGTCGGTAGTTCTGGTATTAAACATTGCTATTTTAGATTAATTTGATTATTTATTATTCGTCTATCCCTTGAGCCGCCCATAAATGCGAAAAAAAAGAATGAAGTCTAATGCATCTTCTAAGTCGGATAATACTAGTAGTTGCATCGTTTCAGCATCAACAGGAAGGAGAATAGATATTCTTGACACATCCAGTAGCGAAGATAATATATCATGCAACCGTATCTGAGTTGCTATATCTTCAAGCGCTACTATTGGGGATATATGTGTTCAAGAAGATTTATTTCCCCTTATCAAAGACACTGGACAAAGATCATCACTAACAATAAGTGACATAGCTAAACCTATCAATTATTTTAATATGTTTATCGATTTAACCCTGTTAACATTAATGGTTCGCAAAACGAATAGGTACGCGCAAGTACTATTGCATTTACGTAAATTGACACAAAGATCTCAAGTGACAGCGTGGAAGCCAATTACTTTGCATGAAATGAAGACGTTGTCGTAGGTTTATTGGAAATGGGGATAACGAGATGACAAACTGTATTCCTTTATTAGAGCGCTTCCGAGAAATAGATTCCGGCTTATTCTTCAATGTTTCTACTTAATCGATAATAAAAACTATTTCTCACTAGGACATAAAACTACTACTTCAGCGCAAAATGTAGTTCAATAGTTGAGCAGGCGAACAAGATGCTTAAGCTACACCATAAATCAGATAAGGAATGATTTATCGATGAATCCTTCGTAGGGGTCCTTCGTCATTTGAGTTTTATGCAATATGTGTCGAATAAAAAGCACTGCGACTGAGGTATAAAATGTTAGGTGCTTTGCGACAAAGTAACCACATATTGTTTAACTTTTAACTGTTTTAAGGAGACTGAAGGAAAAAGCAGCAGTACTAGGCCATACAAACATAGATTTGGTTTGATTTTATTATTTTAAAGCAAGGCCAGTGTCTTGATAAAAGACATTATTTATTTGTCAATAATTATTTAGTAATGTTTAGTAGTAGTATAATATTTAGCAATAATTATTTAGTAATGTCGCCAAAGATTTGCGTTGCAAAGATACATACTTGGTAGGAACAATTCGTAGCAATAGAAGAGACATGTCCGGTGATGTAGAAACAGTTAGACCCAACGAAGCAAAATATTGTCGAAATAAAGAAGTACTTTTGTGCGGATACCACGAAAATAAAATTTTGGCGATACCATTATAACTGAAAAATAAAAAGGAAACGAAAGAAGTAAATTAAAATCATTCATCGTTAGCAATTATAAAGGTACAGTCGCCAAATATCGCCCCCTTTTTTTAAAAAAATTATAGAAAAAAAATATTAAGAAAAAAATATTAAATGAAACGCCAAACATTGGGGAGAACACGTCTTTATTATTTAGAATAATCAACAACTCGTTATCTTTGTTACTATTTCTACAAGAATAGATTTTACAATAAAGTGGAAATTGTAGGAATATATTTTTGGGCACCTAATAACGTCCCGGGGACGATATTGAGATCACAATAATCACTTGAACTTAAATTATTAGGAGTACAAATAAGTTTCCGTCGTTTTAAGAAAGATGGTGCTGCACAAGGCTTAGGTTAAAATTTCCCGATGAAAATTGACATAAAGTACGTTTGGTCATTTAGTAACAACATAACGTTAACGGAATTCGAACCTGCGACAAAAAAGTGTCCAGCGGTTCCGCAGACAGACGCCCTACTAACTGCGCCAAATCACTCACTTGAAAAGACCTTAAAAATTCTTGCAGATAAGGAACCATCAATTCGATTCTCTATATTAACATGTAATTGCTTCGTGGCAAAAACACTGAAAGTCACAAAATGAACATACTGTAATCGAAGAATGAGGAAATAATAACTGGATCATGGTGTTTCACATCGAAATGCGTCGCGCAAATCGGTTTTGATTTTTTTCACAATGACGCAGGCGGTTTAAAAATCTGAAAAAATTGGAGATAACAATCATAAGTATTGGATTGTTACTGTAATTTGCAAAAAGTTGCCACTTGAAGATCTCGTTACGAAATCTACTTTTTTCCGTTTTTTTTTGCGTTTGCTCATTTCTTACACTTAGGTTCTTCAATGGAAAAATCTGAAAAAAATCTCAAACATGTATGGTACCGTGTAGAATATGTCAGAATTTTTTCCAATTTTTTGCACCTCAATAAATAGGCAAAATGGGACAAAAACATGTTTTTTGAATTTTCCTTACCTTATCCTGCTATACCCTTTGTGCCAAATAAGCATCATTTGCGGGTACTTTTAATTTATTTCTTTAATTTAAAAATTCTGCAGCTGAGGCTCATCGGTTGTTTGTAGAAGCATATGAGCCTGCTTTGAGTGAGAGAAGTTGTCGTAAGTAGTTTAAAAAGTTTAAAATCGGTGATTTGGCGTAGAAGACAAAGATCGCAGTGGAAGGCCGAGAAAGTACAAAAACACAAATAAAAATGTGGGGATTTTATAAATCCCGCGAGAAGACTCTAGAAGGAAGACAATCGATGGACGAAAAGACGATCGACGACGAAACGTGGACGGCACGAGGACGACACGAGGACGAGAAAAGAGATCGACGTTAGTAGAGATCGGCGATAGACGTGTTTGACGATAGACGAGTTCGACGAGTTATAGAGTAGACGAAATAGAGAATAGACGAACGATGAAATAATGAACGATGATGAAATTAGTTACCCACCCCTGATCCTTTCATCTATGATACTAAGGTCGAAAAACTGTTTTTACAGAAGTTGACTACTTTTCTAAGGACTACAGTGTAATGATAATATTTTTTTCTGTTGTCAAGCGTTAATAAGATAAAACGTAGTAATGCGGAAGTTGAGACATAATTTACAGCATGTGTTTCGAGGTTGCAAGAGGGAAATTTTGTATTTTTAAATTAGCCAGGTTACTGTACACGCCTGGGGCATCTTTCTAAAACCCTTCGAGGATTACCTCTCTAACGTATTCAACCACCATTGCAAACATTGCATTTTTTGAATACACGCACGGAGCTCAAGCAAGACCAATAATACTTTACCACTGATCTCCATTTTTTGATTCTTCAACATTCTTTTGCCTTTTAAACGACCACTTTCATCTCACGGAAGATGCCACGTCGAAAGAATGCATGTAAAAACTTATAAATAAACAAGAAAGCATGTTGCCGACTGAAGAATTTTACAAAAATATCGGATAACTCACAACACTAATTAGATACTTTTCATGGAGTAGTTCAACAGATATGTTGGAGAGGGGAAACAGGAACAGGAACTAACAATAACAGAGATGATTTTAATAAATTAGTAACGTGAACTGGTAAACACAATAGTGATTACATAAAAGTAATACAATCATTCTTAATATATAAATTAAATACTAGTAATCCAATTATTTTATAAAAAACGCTCTTTCTCGTTCCGACAACGGAACCATGCGAGCGAGTTGTCACAGTGACAACGAAACATATATATATGCTATTACATTAATATATATATATAGCAACACTCTTACAGGTATTACTTACTTCTTATTGCACGGTCTTTCTTGTTATTTTTTACTGTTACTATTTTATGTTCTGTGCATACAGGTTGTTCCACGTAACACCTGGCACGATTTTTAGGTACTTGTGATAATCTGACAAACTATTTTGAACAAAAATTGATCAGTTTTCGATTGGTTATAGATTTGAATAACAATAGTTTGAAATATTATTTTTTCTTTTATTAGTGACAAGGCCACCTTCATTTTTTAAAGTGACGATTTGTATTTTTGATTTAGTAATATGTATTATAACTTGCAACAAGAATTCGATGATTTACAATTACGACCTCCAAATAACCTTGAAGGCAAAGAAAGCAAAATTTCATAAAAAAATGATCGCCTGTTCGAATGTGCAATAATGTAGGTTCTTAAGAAACGCAACATTTGGTTACGCAGTATGTATTGATATCGCTTGTTCGAACGCTTTTGCGAGGCACGTGGCAGGACTGTGTGAGTGTATGAATGATCAATGCGTGAGGTGCGAATGAATGTATGCGTGTTCTTTGTACGAATGCTGAGCCGAAAAAGAAGTCAGTCGAAGACGATATGTATTAGAGGTTGGATCGGAAGCGTATAACTATTCTTTTAAATATATATACATTTTTGTCCTTTATTTATAGGAAGCATATTTTAATCCAGGCTGTTGAATTAGTTACACGCCGCGAGCCTTTTCTGAGTCGCTCCGCCTGCTTCTCCCTCCCAACTATTTTACCCAACCAGGAATGACTTGCCAGACTTGGCGTATTACACGAGTATAGTGGCGCTTTAGGGCGCCATTCGCCTCTGTTCGCTCGGGCTGGAAAGACGCCGCGCACGCCGATTACGGGGAAAAAAATCGATGCGCGTATCCCGTCGACTGACGTTATCTGTCAACGAACAGTTTCAGATCGCGTCACATCGCGTATAGGTTAAAACAAACGTATTACTAGTAAAAAAGTATACTCAGATATGTCTTGAATTAAATGCGATTAAGAGATGTTAATGTTTTTGGACTTCCGGCGGTGGTTTGGCAAATTCGGCAAAGAATAGTGACAGGAATAACATTGAAAAACTTATATTGTATCTCAAAATACCAATGGAAACATTGAGGGTATCTAATTTAAACAACGTAAACATATATTTCTATTTGTGAATATATGTTTTCATTCAATGTAGATATATATTTCTGTACAAACAATGAAGTTTTCCTTCAAGTAAAGTTGAAGAAATAAATAAATAAAAAAATTAGTATTGCATCGATATTATCTCCACAATATTATGAAACTTTTATATATACATATAACATTTTCTTCTAAAATAAATGGTTCTACTGTGCATACATTTATACACACAACCATACATACAACAATCATAACGATAGTTTATTAAAATTATATCCAGTAATCTTGAATTTGTTACCTCTTGTTTCTTTAATTCATATGTATACTAAAGAAACAGTTGTGTTACGATCTAGCACGCGCACGTATAAATTAATTTCCAACGCAAATAATTTAAAAATACGGCGACAGCAAAACGTTAGCTCTCGCGTCAAAGAATACATTGTTGCCGCCACGGTCGACTTAGCAAGAGATTTTAACCGGTTGAGTGTCAAGCAGCGAAAACGCGCTTCTTTCATTTTGTATCGAAGAATGCAACAAAGTAAAATTTCAATGTTTTTCTGCTAACAATCTGTTAATCACATTTAATTCAAGACATATCTGAGCATACTTTTTTACTAATACATAATACTTTTGTTTTAACCTAAACGCCATGTGACGCGATCTGAAACTGTTCGTTGACAGATAACGTCAGTCGACGGGATACGCGCATCGATTTTTTTTCCCGTAATCGGCGTGCGCGGCGTCTTTCCAGCGCGAGCGAACAGAGGCGAATGGCGCCCTAAAGCGCCACTATACTCGTGTAATACGCCGAGTCTGGCAAATCATTCCTGGTTGGGTAAAATAGTTGGGAGGGAGAAGCAGGCGGAGCGACTCAGAAAAGGCTCGCGGCGTGTAACTAATTCAACAGCCTGTCTTAATCGATAACATTCTAAACCCCGATTCCTACAATAATAACTTATGTTTTTTATTAAGGTTGGAAATTGCATTCAATTCAGGCATCTAGACTAAATGAACGCAAACAATTTCAGACTTATTGTTAAAAAAAGTTTCCTAAAATATTCGAATTGAAATCCATGTTCTTATGGGTACATTTACATTTTATGTAGCACGTTTGCATTGGTTGCACTTACAATACTGTCGTAAAGTTCTTCGCATGCTGTACCGATTCATTCCTTTAAGACTTGAAGATTAAGTGTTTCTTATTTGTTATTGGAACGGCATAAACTATTGACTATAAATAAACTAATAAAAAAAATCAAGCGGTGACAAGTCGTGGCAGCATCGTAAGAGCAACCAATGTAAATTTACTACCTAGAGCGGAATTGTACCTACAAGAACGTGGATTAATAAATCAAACATTTGATGAGATTTTTACAGGAAATCATTTGTGTTCATTTAGTCCAGATTCCGCAATGAAAAGTAATTTGTAATTATAATAATAGACGCAAGTTGTTATCACCTATTTAAGCAGATTTTTGTTGTTGAAATTTTCCTTCCTGTGCCTTCAAGGACATCCGAAGGTTGTGGTATGTTTGATCATTGAATTCGTCTTCATACGGGCTATACTTCTGCTACGTCAAAAATATAAAAAGTGTCAGGAAGAAAATGGAGATTGTCTTGACAATAATAAAAGAAATCATAATTTTTCAAAATTTTGCCTACTGCAATGTGTAACCAATCGAAAACAACTTTTATTTAAAATACTTTATGTGAGATTATCGCAGGCACTTGAAATATCGTGGAAAGTACTACGTGGGACATCCTGTATATTGTTCCTTGGTGTTGAAATAAAACCACTCTGTTCACATCGGAGTACATTAAGTTAATTCGAGAGAAACAAAATGAAACAAATAGTACGTACAGCTTGCAATTGCGCGAGGATTCAATTTGCTTCTTCTCACATAAAGAAACGACGAATTTTCGCTTTTGTCGAACTCATTCTTGCTTCGTTTGGCAGAATTGAATGAAATTCAATTTGTGAAAACAATAAGAACGTTTTTGCACGTTTTGTAACAATTTGAAAGATATAACCAAGGCGTATTTAATTTTTTATAAAAATACACTTAAATAAATGTGACAGAATAACGAAAAATATGAGAGAATAGTATATGCATAGACTCATTAAATAATATGTCGCCGGTTTTCGAGAACAACGACACATTTGGTTTTGTTTCGTTATCGAGTTAATTACACAGGAAGAATCTACGTAAGCTTTATTCCGTTGTGAATAAAACTCATAATATGAGTATATAATACATAGTATAATACATATTTTATATATTTATAGGTATCAAAGCATAAAAAAAATGAAAAACTAAAAAGGGCCTACTATAAAACTGTCATTTTCGAAATGTGTCGTTATTCTAGAAAACCGGCGATATGTATAAAATTTAAGAGCTATTTTTTACCTTCGTAATAATGGGGAGCCTGTAGAGACAATTTCATAGGATTCACTGCACTCAGGAAAATCGTTATTGCCATTAAAATTCCAACTTTTGTATGAGGCCAACGAACTCTATTTGCCCAGACAAATAACATCATTTTTTAGCGGAATATTTATTTTAACCCTAGATCACTAACCTTATTTTTCGACGCTTAACAATAACCTTCGTTTCTTCGACTACGGTGTTTACAAAAGGGGTTAAAGGGTATTATTTAAATAAAATTTAAACATGTTTTTTTCTATTATTAAAGATAGGTATTTATTTATTACGATACGTTAACTAATATGGCATACTTATTAAATCCGCGTCGTCGAATCGACGAAGGTTAGTGATCTAGAGCAGTCAAGTCAAGGTTTGGCTCGACAGAGCCGTTTCTCGAGCTGCGCCGCCTCCTTCACCTACACATACAGCCGAGATGTCACTGATTCACAGGCGCACCGGCGGCGTTACGGTCGTGCCTACTGGTACAAGCGTGGTAGCATGTGGCGGTATATTGGGGCGACATTTATATTTTAAAAATTTTGCGACAGCAAAATGCAAACTTGTTCGCCTCAAAGAATGTAGAATAATGTAAGAAGTTATTGGGGCGATACATTGTACAATGTTGTGTTGTCTTTTAACAGTAAAGAGGTAATATAGGTTTCCACATTACCCATGGAAATATGCAAATGCACTCTTTGTTACAAAGTTATCTTCTGAAAATCTATTCCACTGTATCAATGTCCTTTTCCGCTGAATCGTTGTCGAGAAATCGCATTAAAATATAAATGAAGAAAATGTTTTTTAACAATCATACAGATGAAAGAAACCGTTGAGATACATCTCTATATGTAAAATTGACAATACTTTGGCATTTTATTACAAAACAACATTGAAATTAAACGAGGCAGAACCACTCTTTGTTACTAACAAGGAAGCTATTCGGAGTGCAACTCACGGATTCGAATAAAATTTGGTGGGTTTGTAGAGTGATCCAAGACAAGAAAAATGGTATACTCCATTCGTGCCCAATCGCCCTTTAAGGGCATGAAATTTAACCTCAAAGTGAAATCGACACTTACACTTCCTCGCTTATATCTCCTAAAGTACAAAAGATAGAAAAAAATGTTTTAGGTAAAAGTTTAACGGTAAAAGGAGCGCTATAAAATTGCATTAACAAATTTTTAAAAACAACTTTCCTTCTTGAAAAAAAAATTTTTTATTGCGTTATTTTAAACAATTTTGAAATCTTTTTGGTAATGAAAAATGTGGCATTTTTTATTCTGAATTCAACCATAACAATATTTTTATTACACACCGCTAGGGTTACAGAGATACACGACAAAACGTACTCCCTAGCGCGCGGTACCGCGCAATAGCGCGCTAACAACATATAAAGTTACATATTAAGAATGCTCATTTACATTGCAGGACATAACTATGTAACGAAGATGGGTGTGGTAACATAAAAATCGCAAATTATGAAATATTACGTAAAGATTAATGACTTATGATATAGATCGTACTATATCGCATATATACACAAATAAACATTTTTTAAATATGACAAATTACAAATATACTACAAATATGACAAATTTAAAAGTACCCTTCGTGTCAGAAAGCCAAATTACAACGAGCACCTTTAAGCGCCTTCAGTATCAGAAAGCCAGCCAGCGTCAAGTGCCTATAGGCGTTCCTGGATATCACTAGCGCAAAATTTCTAAGCGCCTACAGGCGCTCACAGTAGTGAAATGGTTAAAAAGATGATATACGCATAGGCACTTTTTGCACCAAGCACATCTTATAATAGCAGGCTTACCACCGTTACGTAATATTTCATAATTTGCGATTTTTTGTTACCACACCCATCTTCGTCACATAGTTATGTCCTGCAACGAAAATGAGCATTCTTAATATGTAACTTTATATGTTGTTAGCGAGCTATTGCGCGGTACCGCGCGCTAGGGAGTACGTTTTGACCTGTATCTTTGTAAGCCTAGCGGTGTATAATAAAAATATGGTTATGGTTGAATTCAGAATAAAAAATGCCACATTTTTCAATACCAAAAGGATTTAAAAATTGTTTAAAATAACGCAATAAAAAATTTTTTTTTCAAGAAGGAAAGTTGTTTTTAAAAATTTGTTAATGCAATTTTATAGCGCTCCTTTTACCGTTAAACTTTTACCTAAAACATTTTTTTCTATCTTTTGTACTTTAGGAGATATAAGCGAGGAAGTGTAAGTGTCGATTTCACTTTGAGGTTAAATTTCATGCCCTAAAGGGCGATTGGGCACGAATGGAGTATACCATTTTTCTTGTCTTGGATCACTCTACAAACCCACCAAATTTTATTCGAATCCGTGAGTTGCACTTCGAATAGCTTCCTTGTAAGAGCTTCTTATAATTAATTATGTTTTAATTGGTATATTAGAACTTTGCGTCGAGCATTTTGAGACGAATAAAGTTACTGAAAACATTTAAGACAACTGCGGCGGCAACAATGTGTTCTTTTACGCTGGGAAACCTAGCGTTCTATTATCGTGTAGTTACTTTTAACAATTTGCGCTAATAATTGATTTACAACTATTGGTGCTGGAACACAATACTATATTTAGTCGTAATGCATAACGTAGTGGTTAATTTCGGTAAAATCGTCGCCAGAAGCCCAAAAATATTAAAATATATTAATTGTACTTTATTTAACACATATTCGAGCATACTTTTTCACTAACAATACTTTTGTATTACCCTACATGCGATATAGTGCGGTGTGAAATTGTATTTCGACAAATAACCTTTATCGACGTGCCACGCACGACGTTCTGATCTCCGCGACTGACGCGCAAGGCACGACTTTTTCAGCGCGACTGATTGACTACGAATGTCGCCCCGAATACGTCCGTGCTCATGCCAATAGGTCCGCTACTATGAAGGGGAGGCAAAGTCAATCAGCGAGCTCGCGAGTGTATAGGAAGGAGTAGCAGGCGGAGCAGCTCGAGAAACGGCTCTGTCGAGCCAAACCTTGACTTGACTGATCTAGAGTTAAGTTGCCACCGACATATCCGAGAGCACACTATTCCTATTCCAAGATTTCTTGGATAACGATACAAGTTTTAGAAAGAAATCAATATTCCTTGTACAGTCTAACAATAAGAACAATTATCAACTAGTAACCATTCAATTATTTAAGTCCCCGACAACCAGATTAGGATAATTACCAATTTACCATCATCCAATTCTCCAAGTGTTCTACGAACAAAACACCCATTCTACCAAACAACTAACCACGAAAACATTTGTTTCACCACAAGTACCAGTTTTACTACCACGTTCTCTAACAAAACTACTTGCAAGAGCCGTATCTCTAATGACTTTCGAGCAGACGAGGTATCTGTGGTCACCATTACAGTCGCTCCTACGGGATAAGTCTGACACGACAGGGTGTCAAGACACTTATTGGTCTTTCGGACAGCATATATAGTCCGACAACTGAAAGATGGCTACGAAGCGGTGTAACCTCTCGTTTTCAACTTCCTATTCTCACCACTTCATTTTCAGAATCCTTAAACTCAGCCTCCTAAAATAAACAACTATGTGAAGTGTTCACTTTACGCGACTGGATTTGGGGATTCCCAAAATGAAATGGCTCTCACTATCTCTCAGTTGCTGAACTGTACGTGTCACAGATACGATAACAGAGAAACAAATAGGTAGCCTCGCAATCAATTCGCTTTTAATAAGTATTTTCGTATATAAAAAGCTTCCCTAACTGTATTTCCTCTTGTCGATAAATCTCTTGTTCAAGAGAAGTGATACATAAAAACACATTGAAGTAATGAACTTTTAAGTTTTCCAGTCGCAGACTGTTGCTTTTACGCAAACGTGAAATACCCACTTTCGTTATTTTACAAATTCTCATCTTTTACAACCATTCACATCCAGATACAGTCCGACAACTAAAAGACGGCTTATTTTCAAATGTCTATTCCCGCTATTGCGTGCTTGTAATTGCCAAACTTAGGCACCTAAAGTAAATACTGCGTATAGTAATTTACTTTAAGAGACTCGTTTAAAATAAGTGGCTCTGTCGCTCCCTAGCTATCCTTTAGTTTTTGATCTATGCGTACTGTTATATCCCACTTCTGACACCAATTTTTGTGTTGCATCCATGGATGGGTTTGCAGCACTTTATTTAAGAAGACACCTTCTTAGCGTTCGGAGTTTTAAGAAACTTAAAGTAACGTAGTCGCGAACTGCATGTTGTCAGCGATTCTGTACAATTCCCTGACAAAATCTCTCTCTGGATTTGATAACAAGACTGGCCTTTTGTGAGTTTGAGACACTGTGAATGGAGGTTCGGATATCCCTGACTTCTCGTTGGTAAGGTTCTAAAAAGGCGATCGCTTTTCCG
Organism: Cerceris rybyensis; assembly: GCA_910591515.1. Taxonomy (NCBI): domain Eukaryota; kingdom Metazoa; phylum Arthropoda; class Insecta; order Hymenoptera; family Crabronidae; genus Cerceris; species Cerceris rybyensis. The sequence continues at coordinate 17,131,378 of OU342795.1, forward strand.
GTGACTTTCGTTAGGATTAAAGGTCTACAAAACATATTTTGAAGGAAAAGCGATGATGGAATCGGAGATAAGTTACAGTTCCCGTTTACATCCTGAATCTCGTTTAGTAATATTTGGCTATTATATCGTAAAGAGTTAGGTCGATATCCAATATTATAGTTCACATATTTTTGCTGCTCACACCAAGAAGTATCCATATAGCAAATTTTCCCATACGAGAACATTGCAGAACGTCGAGGATTAATTTTATTATAATTCAACAGCAACATTAAATTAATATTAATTGAAAACCAGATCTCGAAAAAAATGAATATTTATGAAAACATAGAAGAGTTACATTAACACTTTTTCAAGTAATATAAATTTTGTTTTTCAATAAATATAAAGTTTCGTAGCTAACATTGTTGAAGGTTACTAATATATTTAATATATTAAAATGTGACAGAGTGAACGCCAATAGCTCTAGAGTTAAGAACTTCATTCAAAACCTGTTTAACCCTTTCGCGCCGGCATGCAGTCCCATCCGCCGAAGTACCGTCACTGAACGGACGCTCGCGCCAGAAATATGCACAGTGCACTTGTTTCTACATATACATTTTTCTAAGACTTGAAGTTGAAGAAGTAATAAGCTTTGATGTTGTTTCAACAAAGAGCAGTTTTAAAAAGTTTTAAGAAATGATTAATCCAATACGTCAATAAAATCAACGGAAAATGCTCTGGCGATAAAGAAAAATGTTGCCATCGACTATAAATGGCACTTGTACAGATTATTTCGATGCCGCATGTATGCGGCGCTCGTACCCAGAAGTCGTGGCGTGGATGCCGCGTATATACGGCGCCCGTACCCACAGGTCGTCGAGTGGATGCCGCATATATGCGGCGCTCGGCGCGAAAGGGTTAAAGTATAAATTGAGTTTAGGTATATGAAAAGTATATTTTGATATATATCTATAGCAACGTTCTAACAGTGGGTGAAATTGGGCAGTACATGAATGTGCCATTAATCACAAAAGAGGTCATGTAATTTATCATTGTTTATAATTACGTAGAAACAACACGAGAACTAGCAGAATTTGTCGTTATATATACTAATATGATAATGCTTCCAACAGCAGAGAGTGAAATGTAAATGAGCAAGTAACTATGTTTCAAAAAACCCAACCACGATTTCGTGGAGTACGTGAGAATAAAAAGTCTTTTTGACTTGCTACCGTTTTAGAGTAGAGCGCTTGAATGACTTCTGCAACGTGACCAGCAACGTGACCAGCTACGATAAATGAACCCTCGTATAAAAACTCGAGGATAAAATGTTACCTCTTCTGCTCTTGACATCCTTCTTAACTTTCTGAGACGTGTGAGCTTTTCAAATTAAGAATGGAGATCTCGCCGGTAGATACTACAGGCAGAAGCAAATTCTCCCGATATTTTTCCATGGGAATTTCCCGAAAAGCTCGCATAAAGTTTAATGCGGCAGCATAGTAAAAGAAGTAATACACTGTCCGATTTCGACGAAATCGGAATTTTCGTTCTTGCTTTTACAGGGTATTTGCTTTAGGGATTAAAAAAATTGGTGGCGCGTTTTGTAGATTAGTATTTTCTATATTGTGAAGAGTTATACTCTGTGCACATTCATTTCAATTAAAAACTTCCGCAAAGAAATATTATAAAGTAAGTTTTAAATGTGACGTGTTATCAAATATGACATACAGTCGACCCTTGGTAATCCGACAAACGTTTTGCAAGGCGGTGTCGGATTATCAAATTTGTCGGACTATAGAGTACTGTCACAGCCCCCTGTAGTCCGGAACTTTTTGGAAAAGCGTACCTTGTAATCCGACAAATAAAATATCAAAGTGGTAAGATTCTATAGGGGAGGGGGTGGGGGCAAAGTGGGCCCCTGGGGGCAAAGTGGGCCCCTTAAAATTTTGGAGCCCAAAAAAATTTGGGGGCAAAGTAGTATAACGAATAAAAAAAAATAAAGATATGACTATTTTTTGCTGATGGGGCCCACTCATACGATGTGGAATTTAGTAAATTAAACAACACAATAAACAGCTTAGGGTTTATTATAAAATTAACATAATTATTGCTCTAGAACTTACAAAAAAATAATACCTAAACCTTTATGTTAATGTTTGTCCAGGCATTCGCGAACGATTTACCATATTTATTCATAACGCAACTCGACCGTACCTACATGTTATAGGCATGTTGGATTACAGGGGGTGACGGATTAGACAGGGGCCGGATTACCGGGGGTCGACTGTATTCTAAAATTCAGAGTCATTAAAGGGAAATTTTTACGATTTCATTATTTCAATTTATAACATTAATTTTTAAGAGTTAAAAGTTATATTACCCAAAACAAATGATCAAAAATTTATAATATATTGTGAACTAATTTACAACAGATTTTTATACGAATATGTGCAACGAGCCTACTATTCGGCATTATGAAGATAAAAATTTGAAATGTACACACTTTATAGGTATGTATATTTCAATGTCATTTGAAATTGTTTCGAATTTGCCGAGTCTTTTTGCTACATAATTTACACCTGAGGATACAAATATAACACGTAGGAATACATATACGAATAATATATGCATTATTGCTATTTTCACGTGATTTGCATAATTCATATTTTATGCATGAGGCATCATAATGGGCGTATTAAAGTACTCGGTCAAGTACATGATGGGTATGTATAATTTATGTACAATTGATGCGAATTAATGAGATGGCACTTACGGACACGCGACTGATATATTAAATTAATAGAACTGTTTTTATTTGCTTCCGGCTTTATTTCCACGGTATTCCCTGTTTTTCCTTGTAGTTCATTTTCGAAAGCAAAACTCTTGTTATTAAAAGACTACGAAACAAACATTTCATGCACCACAAACTGCCAACCGTCCTTTTGACCTAATTCATTTTCGCTTCCGTCACAATGGATCTGTATAATACCTCGTTGCATCCTTGCATACATAATTCATGAGTTAAATTTATGGTCTGTAAGAAAAACAAACATATTTGATAATTCTGAGCACATTTGCTCGTTAATTTACTGTGAATACAGCTGTATATATATTCAACCAATGCTTTATGGACTCTCACCAGATATTAATTTATCGAATAATTGAAATACTGATGTTTCATTATTATCTATTTCTTTGTGTTAATGCAATTGAGATTTCTTTCACTTGCTTTATCTCTTTTAAATGTTTTGCACTCAAAGTTGAAGATTTTTATACTGTGTCAAATATTATATTAAAAATATTGTAGAATCTTCTCTCTCTCTCTCTCTCTCTCTCTCTGTATATATATATATATATATTTGCTTCTCAGATATTTTTCTCCTAAAAAGCCTGTACAATTATAATAATTTTAAATACTCTAACCCGCACTCTGTTAAATTCTCTCTCTGTCTCTCCTCAAAGTTTTTTCTTCACTGATCTCCACTCAACTCTGCCTGTGTCCCTACTGTGTCTGTTTGTCAACTAACTCCATGTCTCTACTAATTCTCCTAAAAATTCACACTCCCATCGACCCTCGACAGTCTTTCTTACAGCATGCATTCTCAATTGCACTCACTAATTTTCTTCTTATCCACGGACTAAATATTCACGCTAGCTCGAGAATACGTCACCTTCCAAATCACGTATTCTAAACATCCGCACTCACTAATTATAAGCTGTTTCCTATTTCTAAAAAGTTACGATACTACAATATATTGTACAGGTAGCCCTCCTATAACACAGTAGATACGTTCCTAGAAAATGACGTGTTGTGTGAAACCGTGTTGTATGAGACCCAGAGCCAGTAGAAAAAGAGGGGTTACGTTCGGAAAACTTATTAAAAACAAATATTTTTTTTAATTCCGCATAAACGACTAAATTTTTATTAAAAATATACATATATATACAACACAAAACAAAAAAAATGTTATTTTAATTTGATGAAACTATAATTTAATAAATTTCTTCATCGTCACTGCTCATTATGATCAATCGAGAACGTTTTTTTTGATGGAATGATATCGCTTTCAGTTTCAGAACTTCTTTCTTCATTTAAAGTTTTTACATCTTCTTTCTTCTTTAAAGTATCTGTAATTTTACTTATTGTTAGCTTTCTGATTCTTATCGGTTCGTTATAAATTTCTGCTTAATGTCTTAAAGACGAAAAAGTTATTCTTTGACACACCGTGGCTCGACACAGACTGCCGAAATACTTTTGTTTTCAAGCCACAGAGATGAAATCAAAATATTGTACTTTCCACAACACTGTATCTTTAAGACGACAAGCCTCGCCGCGGCTGTAGAAGTACACTGTTGTATAAAAATTGTTGCAACTTTCTTACCATATTAGAGCAAAACCGTGTTATAGGATGCCGTGTTGTAGGGGGACTACCTGTACATAATATTAATTACGTTAATATTATATATTAAAAATGCAGATGTGCATTGCAAGGCGATCTATTGTGTTACTTGAAAATAACAATACATAACCGTTTAAAATTCAAAACGGTTATTTGTAAGTGGATAAAAATTGAGGGAAAATTATACAATTTTGACACATTTTTGTAAAGATGTTCTTCGTAACATGTATCAGACGGAACTGTTATACTCTTGACCGTCCCGAAACTCAGGTGAAGCTAATCAACTAATCAGCAGTTCCTCTAATAACAGAGGATTCGTACAGAAGACAAAAACATCCTCTTCTTTCTTGACACGTATTCCTCTTTTGGAGTTTAAATGGCGAAAGGAAAAGTCCAGTATTATAAAAGCTTTAATATTAGATTTTAATTTATTCAAATTTTTTGAAGCAAGGGAACATAATTAACACTAGATTTACGAAAGCTGTCAAATTGACTGATTCCTACTTTTTTTGATAAACATTTCCCAAAAATTACAGAGAATTTGTGCACTAGATATCTTTCGTACATTTTCAAAAATTACTTAACGAATAATCACCTTTATCGCTTGATCCTTCTTTCTCCAAAGTCCTTATTTAATATATATTGCAATGCAAAAGATTTCACCCTTGTAAATATAGTGTTAAAAAGGTTAAAAATCAAAATTTGTTTATACTATTCCTTTAAATATTCATGTGAAAGACAGTGTGTAAAACTTATAACATCTATTAATATATAATTTATTCAGATTTTTTTGAAAACTGTCTTGCACCTAGAAAAATTAAGAACTGAAAAAAAACTGAACAGTTGTAAACTTCGCATTGAAGTATTTAGAGTAAAACTTTTTCATTTTTACAGAAGCAACTTGAGTTTATTATCGTCATCCTCATTTTGCAGGATTTCTGTATGAATGGCAAAATGATGAATGTGTAGCGACAGGCGGATTACTTTTTCTCGGAATTCGTTAAGCCGACTTGTAACTGCCGAGGATCAAAGTAAGGACCCTCGAAAGCTATTACAAGTCAAAGTTTTTCTAGATGACTGTTTATGAATTTTCGCTTCTCCTGCATTTCCTATTTCTACATTTCTTTTAATCTTCACCTTCGTACCATCGGCCGATTTTTAATCAAATGTTATTCTATATACCTACACCTCGGTACATTAATCCTTACCTGGTATCCTTATTAGCTATGTTCCTTTCTCTGTCTCTCCCACGCCTTACCTTGTCACCGTTCATCAACCCTAATTTAAACGAATTATTCTGAGAGTTTTATTTCTTCCCGAATGTTCCATGCTGTTGCCCTAATCCCCACCTACTTTCTTTATCCTCAAGTAATAAAAGTACTTGAGTCCTGTTCCTCGTCTTCATTTTTCTACTTGCTCTTTACTCGTTTATATCGCACTTCGATTAACACTATTCCTACCGACACTTCGCATATACCTACCTATTCCTACCGCGACCGGTCTTTAGCAAAATTTATATTTTTTAATATAGAATGAAGATAACAGCCAATTTGACAGTATAGAATTATAGTTTCTTTTATTCAGTAGTATATAATGTACATATTATTCGTTTTCACCGAATTTTTTGCAAATAGGCATCTCTATTATACAGTTTCCACTTACGTAATTTTTACATTTTAGATAGACTTTGTTAGGATTATTATCTTTGCAATGTCTTATCTGATATGTTTTTAGTTTACGGAAACCTGAGATTGTATTTGTGACGGGTGTTGGTTGATTCTTTTTGCCTAACTGTAGCACTTTTTTGATATTCGATGGAAAGTTCTTCTGCTGATTGAAGTAAAACTTCTTCTCTCGAAATATCTTCTCCCGTGGTTTCTTTATATAAAACCGATGAATTTTATTCAACTCATAAAATAGAAACTAAAATATAAAAATGTAAATCAAAATGGATAAAAAAATGAATAAAAGATCAAATATGTAACTTACTACGATATATTGTTGGTTTTGTTCACTTTTTTGAAAATGACACTTGTAACACGTAATACAATATAAAATGAGAGTAGAATAGTAATGGAATAAAAATAAAAATTAACAAATTACAAAGGTTACTGATTTAAATTGGAGAGAAGACACACACACACACACACCTCCTAGGCATACCCTTCCGCTATTTTATTTATTTCACTGTCATAATAGTAAAGACGGTATAAGAAAATCTACGGTTCTGGACCACTTCGGATACCAATGAGGCAAATAAGCACCGCAAGGCCGATTGGTGAGCGAAAACTCTAAACACTTGGAAGTGCTGTAAGACAGTTCCTGGAAAGCACTTTTTGAATAAAATCATGTGACAACTGCATTACCTTTAATTTATAACGACTTTATCGCTGCGGAATTGAATCTTTGAGTGAATACTATTATAAAAAGATATATATCGTTCAACCGGTCGTGGTAGGAAAGGCAGACTACAAATTTTTCTCAGAAAATAAACAATAAAAAAGAAGTGAATATTGAAAAATGTATTACACGTATGTTCCAGGAAAAGTCGTGAAGTTTAAAGGCGATTGAATTACGTTGTATAGAGGAAATTCTAATCGAAATTTTAAAAACGGTAATTTGACCGGTCGTGGTAGGAATAGTGTTAAAGTAGTCAATCAAAATATTATCTCGCTAGTGGCGTAACTTACGTGTAATTTCTACATTATCGTTATTCGTTACATGTTTTGTAAAATGGGATTTGTTATTTGAATAAACTATTTTGTTAAGTACAAAAAAACAATAATGGTCAATAAACAAATAAATTCTTGTCTGCGTAACGGTCGCGGCGAGCCATCTTCTGCCGCCTTGAAATGTACCGCCATAAAATCGCAGGCCGCGAGGAATTAAAAATCCTCGGCCACGGCGTGAGTCACCGCCGGCCAGGTTTTTCCCAAAAAACATCCTCTCCTTTTCAGACACACCATAAAGTGGAGGGAGTTTTTCTCTAACAATCATGTATATTAACCAATCGAATTGCAATAGTAAAAAGCTCTCGAAACTTCGCTCTGCTTCTCAAAAATCCGGGTTAGTGGAAAATTATCACCGACCAGGCACTTTGTCGGGAGCCGTCGAGAAGAAAAGTGGAATAAACAAACATGGTGTAGAAGCTCATTTGCCTTCCGCCACGAAAAGACTTAATATATTTTCACATCACCACCTCACGTTCCACAAATACAAAAGTCACAACGTATTAGAATCTAATGTTTCATGCTTTTAATTTTCAATATATATTTTTGTATACCCTAGTATGTCAATATTTATTTAATGTCTAAAATATTGGAAAATATTTCAAACCATAGTGTTACGAATGTGCGGCTCGCCAGTTATTCCCTGCTCACAATTTCTTTAGTGGCACCTCTCGAGTGAGCGTGTATTAAACAGGCGCATCCGAATTTAACCACGTACGAAGATCTCGCGAAGAAAGTTTTTTTTAAGTCTAGTATAAGTAATTTATTTACACTTTGTACAATCAGTTACAAAATACATCCGAGTCTTAACCTCGCAGACAGAGCTTCTATTAAGAACGCTCGATGTTGTTCACTTCTACATTTGTAGAGGCCTTAAATATTAGTTTGACGGTGGCGGTCATTATTTCGAACAGGAAAGCAGCTGATTGGGAGGCTCTCTAGTTCAGAAATATTAATATTTCTGATTGGTGGACAAAGGAAATGTCCTTTGCTCATAGATCTAAAGCTTTCCTTAACGTTCGAAGGAACCAAACAGACCCAGCTCGAGTGAGGGAAAAAGTCTCTGGTTAACCCTTCCGCTACAGAGTACTCTTCCGCAAGCTTGCTAACACAATAGGAAACAATTCCACCACGGACGAATAACTTTTAATGGCTAATGACGTAGTATAAATAATTAATTCTCCATCGAAGTTACAGCGCATATATAGTATTGACGACAATAGGCCCATAAAACCCCATCCTATTAACCCTTTGCGCTCGAGGCCCTTTTCGCGCGGACGATCCAACAACTCCAGACGCTTCGTACATAGCATCTTTGGGAAATTTTTTACCTCTAACTTAAAATGGATAGACATACAAATTAACGTATAAAACTTATATATTTTAATTTTGCGTTCTCGGCGTACGTACATCGTAATTCAATTCCTACCGTATGGTACGACCGGTGTGTCTCAAACTCTGCCGTAGTCAAGGGTATCAAGCTACATCTGCGAGCTTCATGGTGGTATTTACTCCGCAACATATAGGATAAGCGATGGGGACTTAAGATTAGGGAGAGTCATTGAAGAAAAAAAATATGGTTTACAACTAAGGTATAATACTGAAAATATTTTGTCTGCAATATAATAGGTTTATACAAATACCGTTTATCAAAATTCGGTTCTCGCGACAAGCGTGAAAATTCAACATTTTTGACTTTTCAACGAGGAACGGTTTATAGTGAAACGTTCTCAGTTTAGTGTGATGTAGAATAAAGTAACTTGTTTGTGAAATAAGAGCTATTGCTTTGTTAACTAATATTTCAAAAGTTTTCGACATGTAATTGTCGATGAGGGTTTCTAATTAACCGTTGGTAGTTACAAGAGAGATTAAGAAATTCGGGGAAGTTGTAAACCGTGTGTCGCTACAATTTAATTAAAGTTCGAGGACTCCGCCTCTAACTTTGATAATAATGGGATTACAGACACAATGAATTTTCAAGTTAGTGGAGATATGTCCCTCTTGAACTAACTTCTCGTGTTATAAATTGATGGTGCGTAAATGACCTGTATTTATCGGTTTTTAAGGCTTTAAATAAGAACACTTTGTTTAAGATCAACTAGACACTTTATTCTAGAATGTATGAGGACGGCACGTCTTTCTACTACGAGTGACAGTCACAGAGTGAGGATTTTAGACAATTTAGCCGAGTCTAAGGACCCTTTTCAGTTTGAGCATAAACAGACTGCATAGCTCCATAGCTGCAACCTCTTAAGCATTCCAGGAAGAAATATACAATTGATTTTTGTACATACGTTTCAATATACTCTATTCGTGAAAGAGAAAAACCAACAGTATTTTAGAAATACCCTGCGGTTATTTTCAATCACGATTCAACGAATTAAAGGATTACTAACGACGCGCAATTATATATCTTTTCTATCAGTGTAGATTTGTGATTTAAACTTTTTGCATCTTACAATTAGTCGTGAAATTCGTAATATTTCGAATTCGACCTTTAGATCTTATTTTTATATTTTTTACGACGTATGGAACAAAAGTCTGTTCGGAGCACGGTGTGGTACAGATTGACTGGTTAAAATAACTCATTCGCGTGGGATTAATTTTGTATATATCTATTATGAACAAGATGTGTTGACTAATTTTATGACGGTGTAGTGATGTAGTATTCGAAAAACACGTGAAACCTGATTAGAAGAGTATGGAGATAGAGAAATATAATAAAAAGGGAAAAATGAAAAATGTATAACATATTAATATTTATTAATTAACTGTATTGCACATAAACATAAAAGGTTTCTTTAGCAAACAAACAGAAGTATGTATATTAAATTGTAATTAATTTTTTTTTTAATTGGATAGTTTTTACCTGATAATTTATTTGAGTGTCATATATATTAAATATCATCATTGCCGCCATCATCAGAATCTTCTAACTTAGTCTTACGCGTATTCATTATTTTGTAATTATATAGAAAGCTAATAACTTTAAAAATCAATCGCTATATATCTACACAGCGCTAAAAATACTTGTTAAGTTGCACGCAAAGTGTCGCGACAGATATCGCGAGTCTGTCTCGTTACTACGTAATATGGTCTCAATAATACATCACGAGTGTAGCTCGTTATTGTTCGTAAATGGGTTTAAATTTATAGACAGAAGAGGTGCAGGAAGTAATCGTATCTAACCCTCGTTCTGTCACTCGAAAAATTCAGATAACGATGGCATCATAGTATTACTGCCCCCTAGCTCTTCATGTTCCGCAGATCCTCCTTGTGTTGCTTACAGTGTTGCCTAGCACCGCATATCATCCGATTGTAGTGTTATTGGACTAGAAAAAGAAGACACTTGATAAGTGATTTGCTCCGATTCGCCCGACGGACAGAGACGTCCTTCGTTCTCACGTATTTTCAGTCATAATGCCTGATTGGCCGCAAAAACGTTTATCCATGAAATAAGTGTTCAGTTTTCGGTTGTCACTCGCCGAGCTTAGGTTCCAAGGACCGACATGATGGGAATAGGCGGTGCGAAGACAATCTCCCCTTATTCCATAGCTCATACTAAGTGACTTTATAATGTGCAACTATATTATTGAGCCAAACAAAGAAATCACTTCACTAATGGTTTACTTCGATTCGCCCGTTGAATAGAGGCGTTCCTCATTTTCGTATACTACTTCAGATTCTAATACGTGATTATCCGAAAAAGCGTTTAACGACGAAATAAGTGTTTAGTTTTCGATTGTTATTCGCCATGCTCAGGTTTCAAGGGCCGACATGATGGGAATAAGGCGGATTGTGGACGGTCTCCCCTTATCCCGTACCTCAAGCCAAGTTACGTCACTGGTGCAGTAACTTCACTGGTTTGGCGACTTATACACGGCTGGTCAGATATTCTTCTCTATGACTTCGCCAAGATATTTCAGTGAAATGTCCAAAACTATTTCATCCACAGTTCTTTTTGTACATGCCCAACTTTATGTGTGCAGTGAGACGTCATGGCGTCGCAAAATTTTGATTTCAGGTTCGTAATCAGTGACCCAAAGAATCCTAAGATGTGAATTTTCGTCTAAATGGAAGTACGTTTTGATACTTTGGCCAGGATTGTCATGTAATGGATCACTGTGCGTTGCATATATTATAATATACAAGTTCAACTACTATCCACGTGCAGATAGACTTTAAACTCAATCAACTGCGTACGTGTCTCTGTTCAAATGAGCTCCTTTCTAATTATGCCAGACTTTATACAGTTACTGTTTTAATTACTCACGCAATCCGATTCGAAGGAAGAATATTTCGTGTATGTAAAGCGAAGAATAAATTTGTTTGTGTATTCAAATTAAACTTTATTAATATTAAATACCAAAAAATATAAAATTAGGCGCGAGTGGTGGCACGTGCTGTTCTCAGGATGTCGTGAAAGAAACTGTTAGATTATCATTAACAATATATGATTATATTATCGAATAAGGTCAGAAACGACTCTATGTTATAGGAATTCGCAATCAAATCAGAAAACTCCTTATAGTGCAAGGGAGACTCACATAAACATTTTACATTACTAACAATAAGTGGGCCCGAACTGGTCTTTTGGGCATCGACGTTCAGTCAGTTTTAAACTATAGCCATATAAAAATATTGCTTCTGAAGCCTTAAAATGAAAGTTATATTAATATAAAGTATATTTATTTATTTAAACATCCACTTGTAATAGAAATTGGCAAAAGCGTGGAATTTACGGTGTGAGCAAATATCAAGATCGTATTGTGTCTGCAGTTCGTTCATTGAAAATGGCATTGATGAGCTCGGCTTGGCAAGCTATGGCGTCATAGTGGGAAAACGCTCGGTACTCGTTGTTGACAGATATTTTCTTAACCCTTTGGCCTACAACTACGTGTGTCACTCATGGTGCGGAAAATGGAATAGGTAACTTCGAAGTCTTTCAAAAACTATTAAATTGAAAATATCAGCCGGTCAAGAAACTGACTCATTTCTTCTATACTATTAATATTACATTCTGTTATACGAAATATTTGATAAATATTATATTATTGAGTTATAGCACGACCAGTCAGAAAAGAAATCGTAGGCCAAAGGGTTAACTTGTGCCACAACGAAAACAGGTATGACATTTTTTCCTGATAGTTTCTTCTTAAAAAATGCCCGCAAAATCCAATAATGTACAATACATTCATGCTAATTACTCGTATAATACTGTACGCGAAAATGCACAATTAAGGTTTAGAAAGTTCGCGCATCTGCACGTTTTTTAATTTGATAATAATTTATTATCATTAAATAGTGCGGAATCATCGTTCTATAAATAGGAAACACTCTTCTACTTTCTAAGATAACGAAGAACTTCCTACAGTTTTTAGTTTTCACGAAGCAGCAGGTTCTTTCCTGAAATCCGCCGTTTTTACAAAAACTGATGTTTTTCAAAAACAGAGCGTGATAGAGGAATTTCATTTGCGGATTCATGTTCAAGACGAACTCTATATGAACCACCCTGTGGCTTTTAAAAAATAAATATGGTGTACTCTCTTAGATCGAATCAGTGAGATTTCACTCGTTCAACCAGTGAATACAAACTCACTGGCGAACCAGTGAAATTTGCGTCCGCTGCCGCATCGCCATGCGCCGTGTTTTATTTTTGAATATGCTGACGAGTGAGATTCACTGGTAAACCAGTGAATTTTGATGGCCGCCGAGATCACTGGCGGAACCAGTGAGTGTCACTGGTAAACAAGTGAGTGTCACTGGTAAACAAGTGAGTTTCGACTGGCGAACCAGTGAAATTCCACTGGTTCGATCTAAGAGAGTAGGACAGTGTAATGAGACGGATCTAATTTTTACTCTATCACTTCGAAAATGCGATTAAGCATGTCCCGACTAGTTTTTTCAAAACATCACCATTAATTTCATTCCACGATTCTCTTGCAGTTTCTTTTATCTACAAAATGCTAGAAAATTGTCAATTCTGTGTGAATGTATACCGTATCATAATACCCTGCAAATTTTCTATCGGATTTTGATCAGGGAAGCATGCTGTCTGCTTTAATTGATATTAAGTGTTTCAATCCACCCCATTGTAGTTCGACTTTTGTGTATTGGAGCATTATCTTGTTGGTACGTCCAATTAATATGGTTCTGCGCATGAATGGACGGTAACAAATTATTCTCGTGTATTTCCATGTATTCTGAACTATTCATTGTATATGAAGGAAACGCTAATTCTAGCTTGCTTCTCGAATAAAACGCATCCCTCGCCATTAACGGTCCCTCATCGAAATTTTGTTTAGGGGAATATTTTTAATTCATCTCGTTGTTCTCTCTAGTAAGAATTAAACCTGTCTGGGTCATCCAATTTATTTTTTTTTTACGGGAAACATTATCTAATAAATAATGGTAAATAGAAAACAATAACAATATCTTTCAACTTAATGATCTTTAACTTCCATGATCCCAACTTCTCTTCATGTTTTCGCAGGCGTATTCCATTTTCCTTACTTTGTGGCGTTTAGAAAGAGCAAGAATTGAAAGTATTATATAGGGTGTCACAGCCGATTTTGACATCTTGATTATTTCGGTATTGTTGTATGTAGCAAAAAATGTTTCACAGGAAACTTAAATGGTATCGAGTGGGGCATAATCTGGTGTCATTAGTTTTTCCGTAGGAGGACGCGTCAAGGACATATGAAGGTCAACTTTGTTCTTTTAAATGGAATGAGGTACTTTTTTATGCATCAAACGATGCAGCTAAACATTCTTTATAAAAAAAGTACTGACCTATTTATGTCGAAAAGCTAATAGTTTAGGAGATATTTCAATTTAAGTAATTCTAAAATTCGTAATTATTGTTGACTCGTGTGCGTTTTGCCTCGTCTCGGTTAGGCACAGTGTCGTAACTCGTCGGACAGTTAAGGAAGTTCGAGCGAATCTAATGTAAAAAAACTTTTTCCAACTTTAAGCTTTGAAACTCTGTATACATGTAATTAAATACTCGATTGATATATCCTAAAAATTTTGAAACGATCCTCCGTCTAGTTTGTTTGAAAAAAAATGTTAAAAATTACATTTTTTAAGTCCTTATATGCAGGCTCTTATGGCTGACAAGCTGTACTCGCGTCTTTTTCGATTTTTTTCGATATTAACCTCCCAACTTTAAGGAAAACAAAACTACGTGTAATAAACTTGAATAATTGTAGAATAAGATTAGATTTCAATAATATAACCTTATCGATGTAGTTTCGTTGATAATTTAACATAAACTTTATTTATTACTCATGCTTATTGGTAGCCGTACACGTTACTGAACGTTTGGCAACGCTGCGAGAACAGCTGAGAAAAGTATAAGGATAGAAAAAGAGTTAGAGAGAAAGAGAGAAGATAGAAAATTTATTTTGTCACCTTAGTTCAAAAATTGTAGTTTGAAGCAAATTAGAATAATTTTAGTTCTTGAATAAATTGAATGAATAAAATATATAAAGTTATAAATTAATGAAAATAATATCACAATAATTATATTATAAAGAAAATCAACTGTGTTTATGTTTTTAAAAACTAATATATTCGATGTCAGTATGAAAACGGGAGTATAACCTCAAATTAAATAAAAATGTAAATAATTACCTATACATTTTTTTCTTTTCTTTTACAATAATTGCAATTTTTGATTTTGCAATTATTGTTCCTGCAATCAATCCGAGCTTTGTTACTCTTTATAACATTTAGTCTTCATTTCACAATATTTTTTTTACAAAATCGACCGTTAAATCTGTGCATTTTTGCAAATTATTTCCATTCACTCATGGACTAAAACACATAAATTTGATAATGCTCTCTCCGTGCTCTCTAACTATAGTACACAGGAAGAACAATACGCTGTTGCCAGATCTTCTTATTCAAATGGATGAGTCAAAAGTCACGTAGTCATTTCGTTATTTTTGTTAATTAAATAAATAATATTTAACAATTTTTGGATTAGGTATGTTATTATAAATTGAAATAATCAATTTTTATTACTATTACAAGAATTGAGATTACAGAAAAATTTAATTACTATTTTGAGTCATTAGTTGCGCTCAAATTTCCTTAAATCGTCAGAGTTTAGTTTGTTTTTCTTTCGGAGATAATAAACAGTCGACAGCTTCCGAATGTTGGATTTTGTGTTGTTTATTACACGAGGAAACAAGTATGTACAAGAAAATAATAACAAAAAAACTTTAACTCAACCAACAAATAACAGAAATAACGAGATATAAAATACGAGCAAGCTAAAAGTATAGATACAGTGTTATAAGCAGAATCAGTCTTTTTTGGGCGCTTTTTGTCCCTTTATCAATTCTTGAAGTACCCCTTCCTCCGTCAGCCACCTCTTCAAGGCGGAAAGGGTGGCGTGATAGGGAGGAGTGTATTGGGCCTTGAAGAAATGTTATTGGTTCTGCCTGGACTTCGTGGGTGGTTACCAAAATGCGAAGTTCGAGTTGGTTTTTCTGCCAACACCCACAGAAGGCCCAGGCAGAAAGAGAAAAAAGGGGGGGGGGGGGGGGCTTGAGCTGCGAAGGTGATCCAGGCGTCCAAAGCTGCTAGATTTATGACGGGTGTCATAAATCCAGCGTAAGGTTTTCAGCGCAAAGCTGGTAGCCACGTGCCATCCCTCAATATTTCGAAGGTGGTTGCCAAATGGACGGGTCTACACAGCTGCGAAATAAAATAACTAATTTAGAAATCTTGCCTTCGCAACCTCAAGGTCCACGTTGCAAATTATGCGTCAACAATTATATTAGCGTTTATTTACAGGTATTGTTTCAATATAACGACAATTTGCATCGCGGCATTTTTGAAATCGATGAAGTAAGGACTGGCCTACGTTATTTAATGTATTGGCTGTCAGGCGTTGTTCTGCACCTATGGATCAATGGACACTTGTGAAAGAACTCAGCCGTAAAATCCGAAAAAGGGTTAAAAATTGTGGTCACTTTTCTATTAGCTTATCACATTGTCTTGTTTCTTGAGGCTCTCGTGTGGCTGTAAATTTACATTAGTGAGTGTCGGTGTTGTGCTAAACAGCCCCGGGCATATCGTGGCCCAGGTAAAAGAAGTCATTTGTAATAAAGTGTGTACGATGTGAGGTCTGGGATAAGGGGAGACTGTCCTCCCACCGTCTATTCCCATCATGTTAGCCTGTGAAACCTAATCACGGCGAATAACAACCGAAAAATAAATACTTATTACATCCTTAAATGCTTTTTCAGCCGATCACGCATTAGAATCGAAAGTATCCCGAGTCGAAAAGTCCAGCCTAAAAAGAAACTTCAAATCCTAGATTCTTTTGATCTCTCATTTGCCGCTTAATTATGTATACCATTTTGAACCTCAAAATCCTCAACTAGTGTGTCTACGCGCCTCAAAGTCCTGTAAATATGATTTTTAGGAGTTATATGGACTGATCAGGTAAAATTTTTATTCCAATTTAATCTGACATCCCCTAAAAATATTTCAGAAGTTCCAAGTCTGTCGACTCATATTCTAAAAATAGGGCTTTCACGAGCAAGTTGGAATTAAATTATCATTTTATTCCATATAAATTCTAAATCTCCTAAACCAAATTAATTTTTAGTATATCGAGAATTTTTTTGGACCTCGAGCATTCCACTCCAATTCCAATCCAATTCTAAAGCTCCTCATTATAGAATGCTGAGGATTATTTTGGGCTGTATGAAGCCTAAATTGCTCCTAAACTAGGTAAAAGTGGCAAAAAGTAACAAGTGTAGGGCGATTGTGGAATTAAAATTTGCATTCTTTTATATGTAACATATTTTTCCATATTCAGCCTAAATATCCTAAGTTATTTGGTAATTTAGGAGGATTTTGGGCTGAAATTTTCGACTCGGGATTCGAGGATGAGAAACGCCTCTATTCGTCGGGCGAATCGAAATAAACCATTTGTGAAGTGACTTCTTTCTTTAATCTTATTAAAGAAATTTAAATTTCTTTCTTTATTCTTAACAATTCCATCGTTTTATTCCCTTCGTATCGGCCTTGAAACCTAAGTTCGGGGAATAACAACCGAAAACTAAACACTTATTTCGTCGTTAAGTAGTTTTTCGTTCAGTCACGCATTAGAATCGAAAATGATGTCAGAGCAAGAATTGTCTCTATCCGTCAAGCGAATCCAAACAAACCGTTTGCAAAAAGACTTTTTTCTCTGGGTAAATGAGAGTATCCGGCACTTCGTTGTTTCAAAGAAGATGTTTAAAATTTATCAACTCTTAAAACTCAGATGAGATCTGAGATTGAATTCCTTGAATTTTTTAACGAGAATGGCATTTCCATAAACTTTGAATTGCCGTTAACAATGGTGGAAAGCAGAAACAGTAGCTTCACAAAGAATGCAATTTCGTCAGTGAAATGTTATACATAAAGCATATCTCCAAGCGAAATGAACGAACGGCAGGAATGTTAACTCACGGAGTACCGAAACGCCGAGAAAATTCCACAAATTCGGATAATTTTTCATAATTATGCACCTCGTCGTCTCACACAAATTCAAAGAACAGAGATTGTCTCGATAATCCGGTCATCATATTTGTAGATATAGACATTTCGGGAAATAAATTATTCAGCTCACTGGATTTGCACGTTTTCTTTCCTTGGAGAGTCATAAAAACATGTAAATTGTTTCGAGCTCAGGCCTCGGCAGCAGCAGGCGTGCAAGGTGGAGAAGTCAGACATGATACTTTTGCCGCATCGGCCGTTTTTCCTATTGATTAGATCAATTCGTTTAAAATATTTATAATCCATTTAGTACACTGCAAATCCAAGTGTGTTATTTTAAAACACATAAACGTATTATTTCCTTGTAGTCACTTTTTAGACGTTTCCCGGTGTGTTATTTAACACAGTACATGTGTGTTATTTTTCAGCATGTAGGTGCGTTATTTTTAAAATACATAAATGGGTTATTTTAAAATATAAATATATATGTGAGAAGAATATTTTATTAGAACAAAACGATTAAACGATTAGAACAATAAATACAATACAAATCAAATCAACTCGGACACAAAATCGACTTCTTCACACCACTGCTCAATCACGACTCTATTTACAAATGTTACCGCCGCTTGTTCAAATATTCCAATCCTACATATATATATGTAAGGAAATTGCTTTTCTGATGGTGCCCACAGTCTTCTTGCTATTAACTAACATTTATTAAAAAGATACATAAAACCAACAATAACTATAACATACACTTAGAAACTAATAAATATAAGCAGTAACAGTTATGGCGTCTTTACGTTTTCACGTTTCGTTCTTCACTGCTGTTTTGCAACTGTTTTGTTTCTTCTGCCTTGTCTTTTGTTTCTCACGTCATCATCTCGTTGTCTCTGTCATTCATTCACTTTCTCGCTCACTCATTTCATCTGCCTTCTTACATATTTATAGTTAAATCAATTACATATTCACAGAATTGAATAAAATTATATTAAATATTATTATGATTGTTCAATATTTTAAAGGAGTGCAGGAACTCCGGTATTAATATACAACCTACCACATTCAAGAATATTTCGATATATTATAGATGAGAATGATTGGTTAACGTGTCAAATGATGCGAACCAATAATGCAAAAATTACAGTTATTGTTTTTCTACTCTTTTAAGTGGTAATAATAACTGATAAATATCTGGTCAGTAAATACATAAAAAACAAACGGCGAACACGTAAAAACGTATAATTCTAACGAAATGTGTAATTTTAATACCCTTCTGTGCATAAAAGTGAAGTGTGTTTAAATTTAACATACAAAAAAAAATGCATTACTTATTTACTCAGATAAAACGTGTAAAATAACGCATTAGATGTGTTAAAACTTCACGTTACTTTTTTCAAGTGTATTATTTTAATACACATAATTGCATTTACACGTTTAGACGTGTTAATGAAGTGTGCTTACACATTTTGGTGCATTTAAATAACCCGATTTTAATGCACTTGGATTTGCAGTGTAGATGGTACCAGTAAGGATAGTTCGCATATTTCTTTTGTATATATGTAGGACTGAGTGGTGCAGAGGTATGTGATGAACGATACACCTATCGTACTCTACGATAAAAATATAATTATTATGATAAAGTAAAATAAAATACAATACAGAATATAATCTAAATGTAGCAACACACCGACTCTTAACATCTGTTCTTGACAGACTCTCTTTTCCGACTGACTTTTTCGCTCTTTCAAATCCCTCTTGCACACCCTCTCTCACACTTCATACACTCTCTCTCTGTCTCTCACACACATTTCTCGGTCCCAAACTAAATCGGCACTCACTCTCAATCGCATCTCATTTACACATACACACATAACAAGCGAAAATCCAATCACGATAGTCACAGGCGTTACAACCATAGAATCGTGAAAAAGAAAGAGAGACGCATGGTAACCCATCCAAACAGCGTACTCCGGCCTGAGTAGCTTAATGTCGAGGTCTCCTGAGTCGGCACGGACTCACTGCGCCAAACACCTGGCGCTGCTGACATTCCTTCCTCACGTCCTCTTCTCCTAATAGCAAGTTCTTTTTAGGACAGGATATTCGATCCCACACACGAGATTGCCATCCTGAGAATGACATTTGTCCCCAAATGTCGACACAATCGTCTTAATCGTATGTATCGACGGCGCATCGTCGTCGTCACATCTTCTTCGAACGTCCACAGACCTAGGCTATCTTAACATCTTCGTCCTCTTTGTCCTCTTCGTCCTCTTCGTCCTATTCGTCTTCTTCGCCTTGGTGCCTAGTGCGTGACCCCTTAATTCGTCTTAAAACTTCATTTTTATGCTCGCCAATTCCATCTTTCATGTTGAAACGTTTTCCAGCGTCGTGAGGACCGCTGCGGTAGCTGTTTCTCCTATTGCGGCTCAGACCCCAATACTAATTGTAAGATCTCAATTTAGGAAGAAGAGGAAAACGCTGAAAGTTTGAAAAGAAAAATAATAATATTGAATGAGATTTGATAAAAATATAATACTTCACAGGACAACTCCTCTATGCACGCTTCACGATCTTCCAAAATCGACTCTGCTTTCTTTTTTTTTGCCAGCTCTCTTTCGAAAGCTACTCGCCTCTTGTCTACAAGGCCGCCGCTATTGCCCGCCACCCTGAACATATAATATAATTCATGCAATCGCTTGAATTCGCAATGCTCCACAACTATGGTCACAATTAATATTAATTTACATGAAAACGATTCACCTCTGACCTATGGTTCCTTTCAGATATTTTTCGTGAGCAACGAGACCAATGTGATTAGACCATAAAAAAAACCTTAATTTTTTTAACTCTTTCCCGGATTTTGCGACTGAAATTTTCACAAAGATTCATCGATCCAGAGGTATAGAACAACGTCTAGTAGGTCGTGACATATAATTTTAATACACTCTGTACAGGATATTTTTAAATGATGTGCACTTATCCACAAGACGTTCTTCTACACCATAAAGAGGGTTTCTTTTCCGGATTTTGCGGTACAGCTCTTTTACAAATGTCCATCTTTGAGAAAGTGTAAACGCTTGGTGACACATAATTTTGAAACACTTTGTACATATTAATTTCTAAAGCATTGCTACAGAAAGGTAGGGAAAAAATTCGGAGGATCATGGAACAGAGAGTAATGGAAAGGTCAACTAACTTTTGGATCAAGTCGATTGTGACAATGATAAAACGGAACATATTCATACGACTTTTCTTGGATGTAAGAGAGCCGAATAAAATCTTCACCTGCGTCCACGAATGTGGTTTAAATATGGACGAGATTTTTCACAAATGCCACTTTGACAAATCTCTTTATCTCTACAACCATCGTAATATACCGTTATCTCATACGAAGAAAAACGTGGCAAGTTTGCTTACGTATATGTCTTTAGAATTGAAAGCAAGTACCAAAAAACTTGGCAAGAAGTATTGATCACGTAAATTAATATAAAAAATAAACATGTATAAGTGCGTGTGTCACTAAATATGCCGAAATATCCTAACCACTAAAAATCCTAACATAATGACTATTGTGATAGATTAATATTGTTATGAGTCGAGCACGCAAAATCCTTTTGGACACATAAAATAAAGTACACTTTCATAGAAGAAGTAAGAACGTTTTATTTAAAGCAAACATCTGTCAATTGACGGTCTATTGATCGTAGAATCCTCATTTTTATTTATTTATAAAAAATTTGACATGGCTCTTTACCCAATAACTTTATTCTACTTCGTGTTGCGTAACAAGATATATTTGCAGAATATATATTAACATATGTAAGAAAGTGAAACACTGAATTTTGTCTGCACCGTTGTCACTACCGAGCTTGCACGAAAATTCATCATGAAAAGCTCACAGCATGCCACGGTAATAATATAGCCAACGGGTAACGTCATTATGCATTGCTGGAGGGCCACGTTCTTCTCTTCCTATGATAATGAAAACATGTACAGCATTCACTTCTGAAATATTTGTATACAGTACAACCTCTCTTACCAGAACATGTATTATCCGAACACCCTATTACCCAAGTGTTCTATGATCCGAAAATTCTGTTATCCGAAAGGCCGATTTCTTAATGTATACATACATTATGTCATGTATACTGTATAATTATCATTTAATATAAAAGAATAATAAAATGTTTATTAAAATATACGCCTACAAAATATGAAATACAAAAGAACACCAAACTCAAAGAAGTCTCATTCACATTCTCTCAAAATACTACGATATCGCTTCAATTTTGTCGCTAATAGTATATTACGACCCAAGGCCAGAAAGTTGGATTTCGTTAGGCACATAGCACGTTAGGGCATCCAACTTCCTGGCCGTGTGTCGTATACTATTTTTCTTTATCTCCAGCCGAAAGTACGTTAAATAATCAATTTTAATTGTTAAGAGAACGCTGACAGCTATTAGGTTTGATTTTTGTGGCCGGCATCAGCGCGCCCTTTCGGCATCCTTGCGAAGCGTAGTGCAGTGTGCCCGGCTTCTGCTACTCTCGATTAGCTGATTGTAGGGAATCGCCCGCCGACTTGTGCAAAACCGAGGCGAAGCCGAGGTTTTTGCTGGTCGGGGCGGGCGTTAAAATCGTATATAATAGATGTAAAAAAGAAAAAAAAATGGAAAGACCGAAATTGTTTGAATGAATAACTTTATTAACCTAAAATTTTGCAATATCTTCTCTTCAGCAATTGATTCTTCAAATGAGGAATCGTCCATTTTTAACAGTTTATATTTCACGTGTTACACTATCAAATGAAAAAAACATTCACAACATAAATGTACACGAAGTTTGCACGACATTTTTTAATCATATGGTGCTTAGTTGAACGGTTACGCACGTCATAACGATGGCGCTGTGACTGCGAGCCACAAAATTCTTCTAGCCAATCAGAGCACGCGTTAGCTCGAGCTGACTGCAAAAGCCGTTGTTCCCGGAGGGAAACGCGGCCAGGAAGAGCATACTTTCGGCTAGAGGATCAAGAAAATATATTTTATCGCTGTTCAAAACGTTGGTGAACTCTATTCGCTACTCGGAAACACTGGGCCTTGTTACGTAGTTATTCGGGTAGAGAGTATGGGCGGTTGCTGTCTCAATAAAGAGCCACTTATTATCTCGAATGCACAAAAAATATAATTAAAACCACAAGAATAACAAACCCACACATTAAAACTTATACGGTTGCATGTTGAAACAAAAAATGATATAATAAACTAGCCCGAAAATGGTGAAAGTGCAATAAAATTAGCGAGAATACATGGTGTCGGGATATCTACAATTGCAGACATTAAAAAGAGAAAACATGACATTGAAAATTATATGCAACATATAGATTCCTCAGATACTAGAACCAGCAGGAGAAATTCTTGACAGATTAAAAAAATTGCCCAATTTGAAGAAGGGAACAAAAATTGTAAGGAAGACGTATCTCCTCACGCCGAGGTATTCGAGGCATTTGATACAGTACTTTGATGGTTCGAGATTCAAAAAGAATGTAATAGTACGCTGTTACTCATCTTAACAAATTTGCGTGACTTGGCAGCCAAAAAAAGATAGGATTCTTAACACTATTTTTACCAAGAGATCTTAAAATTATTCTCTAATTTGAATAATTTCTCCACAATTAATTTTTTGACTTTTCATTCAGTAGTTGTTAAATTAATTGAGCAATATAATTTTCCACCAGCACATCTTAGATCCAAAAATGTGCATATGATATACTTATTTCTACCATGAGGTGTCTTTTGACACTTTAAGGATTTCATGACAGTATTTAATTTTAAACCATATTACATATAAATATCAACACCATTTTGCAGCACCATATCAATTATAATCAGATTAGAGAATCCCAATTTCAGTTGTAACAGAAAATACAGGAGTTATGGCATAACTTTGACACTCCCTTATTTCCCGCCATGTTACATTTTAGCGTATATCGCTGCAGTGACTTTACAACTAGCTGCACACCGCTGCTACAATTTGCAAGCTGGTTAAATAATTTCTAATAAATACGCATCAATGTGTCAATAAAAATATTCCTCAAATTATCTCCATTCAACTGATAATTTGAAATCTCAACAGTTTCGGTAATTATTTGCATTCAAACGAAAAGGTGTCAAAAGGCACCTTTTGGTCGAAATAGGCATACAGAAAATCGTGGTAGAAATAGTGTTAAACATTGAAAGAGACTGTCGATTTTGTTAATTCCTATTTGAGCAAATGAAGTTTAACTTCAATAACGTTTGAATGGAAACTTTAATTGTTCTACTATCCGAAAATTCTTTTGTTCCACTACTTTCGACTCTTTGTTATTTCGTATATGAAAAGCTCTACTATATACGCTCAAACCACGTTCTCTGTCAATTAATATTGAGATTGAAATTCTGTTCAGGAAACATGAGATACGATAATAAAAATAGTTTTATATCTATTGAATTTTTGGGGTCAACTAGTTATTACCGGTGAATTCTGAAGCTTTGTTGCAGTTGCATTGTAGCTTTCCACCCTTTACCTTTTTAAAATCACTAATTCTATACTCGTACTGCATAGTAATACTCAATTCAGAAAAGTGTTTTCCATAGAAGTATTGATCGGACGCAATCTTTCATTCAACGTGTCCCTGGATACTTCTCGACTTTGCTTGACAGAAATAGTTTATCAATATTCTTACCTTCTCGTTCACAACGTAAAATTTACATTATTTGCTGTTAAAATAGAATAATCAAAATCTTAGACTACATGAGTAACTAAAAAATCATAATTGAAAAATAATTAATATCGATAATGGAGAAGAAAAACTACAAAATAATTTGGAAATAAATTATAACTTGTGTATTAAAAAAATTGAAATATGTAATACAAGGGCTGTTCCATAAGACAGTGCAAAATAAGGAAAAGATAATGTTTTCGAAACAAAGCTGTTTTCCAACAGTCTTGTTTTGTTTTTGAGCTTTATGAACTTATTGCTATGAATTTAGCAGTATATTAGGATTTGTCAAGTTCAAAACTGCCAAAAATAGGCAGTTTGCTCCAGAAATCATCTCTTCTATTGTCAAAACTTTCTTTCCTTGCAGCCACTTTTTTATGTCTGATAACGGTCTATAATTCGAAGGTGCCAAATCTGGAAAATGGAAAGAATGCAGAAGGATGTAGTAACTTCATTCCAACAATTTTTGGGCTATAATTGCAGAATTGTAAGCTGGTGCATTATCATGATGGAAATGAACATTTTTCGCTAAGTGTGGTCGTTTCCCCTTAATTTTACTCTTTAAACAGTCCAGCAAAAAATCATAATGCACTCCAGTGATCGTTGACCCTTCTCCAAGAAATCTATGCAAATTATACCACAAGCATCCCAGAAAATGGTGACTATAACTCTTTCTACTGAAAAACGGTGTTTGCTTTCTTTCGTGCAGATTCACGAACGGAAACCCGTTGCTTACAATTAGCGTGTTC
Organism: Cerceris rybyensis; assembly: GCA_910591515.1. Lineage (NCBI taxonomy): Eukaryota > Metazoa > Arthropoda > Insecta > Hymenoptera > Crabronidae > Cerceris > Cerceris rybyensis. The sequence goes on from OU342795.1 coordinate 17,156,503, forward strand.
CTTGGTCTCAGACTGTTAGTGGTGAATATACGATTTTATCTACTATTATAAAACGGTGCAAAGACTCCTGTGGATTTTTTTTAAACAGATCTGAACTTTTCTTGCAGTGCTTCACCCGATCTCATTTTTCGTCAATTTTAAACGATCGTGACATCCTTGTGGTTTTTGCGTTGCAAATCCTCATGCAAAATGTTATGTTTCTGTTCATTACACACCGAATTATAAAAAACGTTTTAATTAATTTTAATTGATCTACAAATGCTGCCTGCTGAAATGATGAAATGAAATGATATTTTTTAAAAAAGAACAAGAATATTACAGTTCCAATAATATTTTCTTGTAACGAAATGCCAAAATGCAGTATTTCATTTCATCATTTCAGCAGGTAGCATTTGTAGATCAATTAAAATTAATTAAAACGTTTTTTATAATTCGGAGACCAAATTATAAATAATATTTTTAAACAAAAATTAATGAAAAACAATTGATCATTTATATTTATCAGAGTTGAGCGCCCTTCGGATGGTACTGACAGATCTGCGTCGATAACGCGTAGTTACGGCACTGTCACGCAGCAGGCCCGCGTAAAATAGCAGCATGGCGACGAAACGCCGATTACACGTTTGCGACGGATATTTTTTCGACCCGTCCCGACGCGTCGGGATTGAAAACTGTTCCCAAAACTTTTGGGGGCAGTTTTCGCTTCAGAAATGTCTAAGAAATGCGATCGAGTATAGCAAATTCGTGCTAGATAAATAAATTTTCATAAAAATGTAAAAGTATAGCATAGCAAGTTCGCTCATCCGCTCTTTTTTAACTTTGACGGTTATTTGTTGACTGTCTGACACTAAAATGTTCGCCATGTTTTCCTGTATCTTTTGAGACTAATTTCAACTTCGTAGCGTTTATACTTTTCGCGTAATACCTCATTTTCTGCCAAAATTTGGTGTTTTTACAAAAACTCATTTTACTAAAAAACTGAGGGTGATGGAGCAATTCTGCCGACGGAATCGTGTTTAGGATGAGTAACTCTACGAGGATCACCCATTGGATATTCGAGAAAAAAAATCGTGTTGAACAGTGTTATAATTTTTCGATGTGCATTGATGATGAGACTTTGCACGGACTTATCGAACAGCTCTCGCAAAGCCAAGGATTATGGTATTGGATATAAGGTCTACAAACATTAATTATTAACAGTACACAAAGTTATAATATTGTGTTACGTTCAATTATTTCCATACATCTCATTTCATTTAATGTTCAATAGTATTTAATCACATCATATTGCATCATGTTAAATACGTTATAAGCAGTATAAAATGCAGTAACGATGCAGAATGAAAAAAAATACCAATTTATTCCTTTCATAATAAACAAAATGTACAATGTTAAAATTAAACATGCTGCAAATCCTGGATATGTTTGTGAATAAAGGACGGTAGTTATGGGTTATATTTTCATAATATTTCGTATATACCAATTACAATATATCAAAGATATTTTATCTAAGTTATTTTACATATTACTTTTACCTAAAGTTTTTCGATATTAACACTTTGTGATATTTAGCTGCAGTTGATGGCGATAAATATTACCATTAATTAATTTGGATATACAGTACAAGTAAAGGAGGACGTTAATATAATTATGAAAATCACTTGCTTTGTATTACAAGATTTTACGCTAATTTTGTTATGTACGCTTAATTAGAACATGTACTTCTTGAAAACCAGAAGCAAACGTGGCAATGTCTTGAGAAGAAGAAAAGGTTTGATTTTCCGACAACGGAATTATTTGTTCTGCATTAACCACTTCCGGTAAAATGACGAATATAGCACGTCACTGTTTTTCATGTCATGCCACACAATGACGAGCGACACTCGTCAAATTAATTTAGCTAAAAAATTTTAGTGTACCAGGTATTCGTTCTCAACCACAGAAACTACATTTATATTAAAAAATTCATAAAACGAACGATTTCCGAGAAACAGAAAAGTCAGCCATTTTTTTAAATAGAATTCAGAGAAATCTTTTGATTCCTTTGCATCTACCAGAATGGTTTGAAAAGTCCCGTACGCTTGATGATTATTAACTATATACCCTATTAAAGTTTTTCTTTGATTTGTTTTTAATATTGCCGTTTTTAACCCCTTGCCTTACAATTTGTTTTCTGACCGCCTCCGCTATAGTTCAGAATTTAATTACTAAAATATAAATTGATTGGTGATTCTTAGTATTTCGTATAAATTAACGTAATATTAATATCAGGGAAATGAAATTACCGTGTCGTGTTTCGTTAACATTTCCAATTTGATAGGTTCTGCAATGTTTGAAAATATCCCATCCTATTTACCTCATCACGTGTGTCACTTGTTATTGCAAAGCAATGGGTTAATATTCCACAATGAATTACAATTCGATCCAAATCAATATTATAATTTTAATTAGCAGCATGTAAGAATTATAAAATGAAACAAGCCTTTTAAGATAACAATCAAATGGTTAGTTTATGCACAATTTTTCATTATTAAATCGTTCCGGAAGGGGTTAACGAACCCCACCAAGAGATGCATAAACTTTACGATCTTGATCAGATGCAGATAAACATTAGGAACTATTGGTTCATACTGGATAAACCAGTGCTATCAGCATGTGGTGCCGTATCGAGAGGATTTATCGCAAACCCGTCCCATCCAACTGGAATTCGGGTTACATATTGGATACAAAACTAGATTTACACCACAAGGATTACTGGTCTCCGAGCCCCAAACAATATCCAAAGGCAGTCGTGACAAAACGAAACATTTAGGGAATGGTTTTAAAGCGTTTTGGCAAAGTTGGAAAGCAATACTGTTTTTTAATAGATATCGCTGTGTACTGTTTCACAAATAAGAAAAAAAAATATAGGTATTTTCGAGAAACATGAGAATTACTTCTAGGAATTTTTAGCAATTTAATATGTTGAGTGCATTAGTAACCGTTTGCAGACGAAGACATTTTGGAATATTGAGAGTCAAGCATTTATTCAGCGACCCGAAACCACCTCTTAATCAGAAAAAGTTGGACTATTAATGTACATAAACTATAAATGAGTATTCGTGTAATCATATTTCAACAGTTGTGTTTCAATTTTTAAACTATGATCATATATACACGCGACGATAACTGATAATTAATTTTTTTCTCACAATCAGACCATATTTATATGTACGTCATTCGTCCGCGAAGGGTTAAGTAGAATGTCGCCGCGGCGACCGGCGCACAGTGGTCGATTCTGCCGAAATCCTGGCCAAAACCCCAAGGAGTTTTTCAATTTAGCTGAAAATTGATATATTAGTATTATTTCGGTTGCCGATTAAGAATCCGAACTCAGAATTTCCAAAAACAAAATTGTGGTTTCAATATGGCGGGTGCGCGTATCGAAAAATTGTCGGATCGGCACGAAAATTAGTATTCTTATGTTTTCCCGGTCGCTAATTAAGAATCCGAACTCAAAATATTTAAAAATAAAATGGCAGACCCAATATGGCTGACATCCGTATAAAAAATGTTTGGTTGCGCGCCAAAATTGGTATTCTAATGTTTTTTGAGGCACTGCCGCGGCGCTATTATTTCAATGAAATTACTTACGATTTTCAAACAACAGTATTCACAAATTCGTTGCTATATTCTATATGTAAATGTTTCTATTAAAAAAAGTAAAGCGTTGCTTAATGTATAACTATTTTTACCTTTAACATCCTTCCTCTCTAAAGACACAATTTTAGTAGACCTCTTACTTGAATAGGAGCAGTGAAACGTGCGGAATACGAGTGGCATTCAAAGTTTTAAGAAAATTGTTGAAGAGGGCAACAAAATATTCAATTCAGTTACGTCGTTGACTACCATGGGAGTCACCAGTGACCGACGCTATTGAATTCAATGAAAGGGTATAGCAGGATAAGGTGGTCAAAAGTGCCCTTGAACCGATTTCAATGGGGGTGGTCTCATTCGATAGATAATGCTCGGCGATAATTGTGTACCAAATTTTAACCCTTTATCTTGATCGGAAGGGTAGTTATGGGGAAAATTAAAAAAACAGGTTTTTGGCCCTTTTGCCCCATTTATTGAGGTGTAAAAAATCCGAAAAAATTCTGGCATATTCTACACGGTATCGGACATGTTGGAGAATTTTTTCAGATTTTTCCGTCGAAGTACCTAAGCGTGAAAAATGGGCAAAGCCAAAAAAAAAGGAAAAAAGAAGATTTCGTATCGAAATCTTCGAGGTACAACTTTTTGTTTTATATAGTAACAATCTGACACCTACGATTGTTATCCCCAATTATTTTCAGATTTTTAAACCACCTGCGTCATTACGAAAAAAATCGGAAACCGATTTTCGGGACGTATTTTGATCTAAAACGCAAGAAGTAATTGTTATTTTTCCATTATTTTCATAGAGTATGTTCATTTTGTGGTTTTTAATGTTTTACCATTACAAATAATTTCATAACAATAAAAGGAATTGAGATAACTCACTTATCTGTAAACTATGTGTTACATTATGTGCCATAATTTTGAACGTTCTTTCAACAGCAGCAGTGGCGACGCGTCTAGAGTGTCTGCTCTGGAACCGCTATGAACTTTTTGTCGCGGGTTCGCGTCCCGGAAGGTATATTTTTTTTTTCTTTTTTTTTAATCTGTAAATGCATAAAAATAATCAATAATCATTTTTAACAGCTATTGCGATAATCCTAAATGCATAAAAAATGTATATCGTATAGAAAATAGTTTTAGAGCATATCTGTTGTTTTGCCGGCTCTCTCTAGCAATATGTTATCCCATGGTTACGGATATTTTTAAACATTTAAATTACGGAAATGTTAACTTATTATGGTATATAAAAATGTATATTCGGCACCAAAGATCACAACACTTGCACTAACAGAGTATATGCACGTAATGATTACTTTACTTGCATGTTTCTTTCCCTTATATTCAAAGAAGAATCGTTGACATGGAGGGGATATACTCGAAACTTGGAAAATATTAATTTCTATTGGTTTGTATTATATTGCCATTTTTAATTTGTTAATTCTGAAATGAGCGTAGGGAAGACAGTTTATGGTTGGGTCTCTGCTATTGTCTCGAATGTGTCAAACCGATTTAATGCTGGATATGTTACCATTTATGAATATTTGTACTTTTTTAAGTATGTACAGTTCCATGTGACTAGGTAGAGACAGAAACCATTTAACAGTGAATTGACCAATATAACATAAATACCTATAGGGGATTAGCTTAGTACCTGCGCCAAACCTTCAATGCCAGCAGGTCATTGGTGAAAGCTTACGGACAGGAAGGGTTCGTGTGATATTGGAGCAGGCGCAATAAAATAATAAAGTCCTGCAAACTAAATTATATGCCTCTATTTCTTAAAGGTATTTTGAAAGCGATACAAATGCTCATCAGTAAGATATCTAAAAGCTTAAGAAGTAAATTCGTATATAACAATAAAGCAATTTTAACGAATGTATCTATTGTACAGTTATGGCCCTCAAACGTATTATTTATTCTATATGATTTCGGAACAAATAACAAACTAGTACTTATGGCGAAAAATAATAATCTACCAAAAGAAAGGAACTTTTGTTTTCATTCAACATGACTTCGGCAGGAATTTGTCAAGGTATAAACTCCGTTCCTTTAGTGCCGAATATACATTTTTATATACCATAATAAGTTAACATTTCCGTAATTTAAATGTTTAAAAATATCCGTAACCATGGGATAACATATTGCTAGAGAGAGCCGGCAAAACAACAGATATGCTCTAAAACTATTTTCTATACGATATACATTTTTTATGCATTTAGGATTATCGCAATAGCTGTTAAAAATGATTATTGATTATTTTTATGCATTTACAGATTAAAAAAAAAAGAAAAAAAAAATATACCTTCCGGAACGCGAACCCGCGACAAAAAGTTCATAGCGGTTCCAGAGCAGACACTCTAGACGCGTCGCCACTGCTGCTGTTGAAAGAACGTTCAAAATTATGGCACATAATGTAACACATAGTTTACAGATAAGTGAGCTATCTCAATTCCTTTTATTGTTATGAAATTATCTGTAATGGTAAAACATTAAAAACCACAAAATGAACATACTCTATGAAAATAATGGAAAAATAACAATTACTTCTTGCGTTTTAGATCAAAATACGTCCCGAAAATCGGTTTTCGATTTTTTTCATAATGACGCAGGTGGTTTAAAAATCTGAAAAAAATTGGGGATAACAATCGTAGGTGTTAGATTGCTACTATATAAAACAAAAAGTTGTACCTCGAAGATTTCGATACGAAATCTTCTTTTTTCCGTTTTTTTTGACTTTGCCCATTTTTCACGCTTAGGTACTTCGACGGAAAAATCTGAAAAAATTCTCCAACATGTCCGGTACCGTGTAAAATATGCCAGAATTTTTTCGGATTTTTTACACCTCAATAAATGGGGGAAAAGGGCCAAAAACCTGTTTTTTTAATTTTCCCCATAACTACCCTTCCGATCAAGATAAAGGGTTAAAATTTGGTACACAATGATCGCCGAGCATTATCTATCGAATGAGACTACCCCCATTGAAATCGGTTCAAGGGCACTTTTGACCACCTTATCCTGCTATACCCTTTCATGCAACTTTTAAATTCCAATATTTATGAATATTTTCGGACATACTGAATGTTTAAACATTGGCGTTATGGTTTGCCGTATATATATCTGCATATTTAAAGTTTTTGCTGTATAAAGATGTGAATTTAATAGAAAACGTTTCACTTCAGTAGAAATAATGAAACTAGCGAAATACCGGTGGTGTTCAATTAGGGATTGCAATATCGGGGCAAACGTTCAATACCGGTATTCGGTATTTTTTAGATCTTAATACCGGAATACCGGTTTTAATACCGGTAGTAGGAATTGTTTCATTTGTCAGTTTTATTAAAGATAGTAAATATCACAAAAAATCATTTGTACCTTATAAATTATAACAGTATATAAAGAATAACAAAAAAGTAAAGGAACAAGGAACATCTTCTGTATTTAAATCACAAAAAAGTGTAAATATCACTATTCAGTCTATGGTACTATTACATATTTTTGAAATGTGATCTTAAAAAACATAATGCATCAATTGTACTGTCATTAAGCCTGGAATGTAATTATGCATCTACGCTAGTTGGTGGTACTGTCAGCAATGCGCGATATACTTTTTCCAAGTATTTACCTTTAAATCCCTCATTTTCAAATAAATCGATTTCTTATCGGATTGTTTTGAATATAACTGATTTCTGTATTGTATTTTGGTTTGTTGAAGTTTTTTTAGTTATCGCTATATCTAATTTTTGTTCAAGAGACAATTCCTTTTCACTATCGACATTAGTGTCATCATCATCTTCGATAACTGTACCGAATTGTTCTGAATGTAGATAGGTTTGTGGGTAAAAATTTTTAGAAAATTTACTATAAACTTGATCATATCGTACACAAAAACGTATACTATTTTTTTATGTTGGCGACCCCTGAACATATAGTGGAAAATTTTAAAAATTTCTAGTAAATACCGAAAAAACGGTATTCAAACTTGTGAATACCGGTATTACAAAATTGTACAAATGGCTCAAAATACCGGTATTCGGTATTCCGGTATACCGGTATTGCAATCCCTATGTTCAATGTTTTAATATGGCCGAATTTATTTTTACGAAGTTAATCCATATTAAAATACTTCTTAAAATATTATTTTTATTTACTGTTGATGGCTTTATTATTGCATCTCAACGACTCAATGCGTGTTTGCAATAAATCTTCATGTGTCAATTAAATGTACATACATGGAGCGCTATATATGGTTTTAGTCGTGTGTACAAACGAGGAAAATGAGATTAACACGCGATCCCAGGAATACTGGCAAAACATGCATACGTATTAACTGACAATAATATTATCGCGACCAATCTCTACTATGAAGTGACACACATGTACCTATGTATAAAATTTGAACATACCATATGCATCATATTTATAGATGCGTTATGAACTGACAAAATGTGCATAAAAGAAAAAGTGAGAAAGAAGAGCCAAAAGAAATAAAGGGACGTGATATGGTGCGGAAAAAACCTTTTTCTACACCTTCGAACCGTATCGCCACATATTCGTAACACCGGTGTTTCGGTAATTTCATCATTTCTACTGAAGTGAAACTTTTTCTATTATAATCATGTCTTTAAAAAACAGAAACTTTAAAGGCATAAATAGTTATATATTCTGCACGATTTTACCTTCTTGGCGTCAATATTTAAATATTGAATGTGTTAGAAAGGTCGGAAATACTACAATTTAAAAGTCATATGAAATTTTGTAGAATTCGGTAGAGCCGATCGTGACACCCATGACAGTGATCGTGCTAATTGTACACGCTTTTAATTTGGATGGTTATATCGAGTAAACTTTGTAAATGTCTAATGATTTACTGCCATCAATCATCCCCGAATCGTCGTTTCAAATTCAGAACCCAGCTTCCGAGTTCAACCCTTAGACTCACAAATACTGTCATCACTAATTCCGCCTCTTTCCTGATGGCTCTTAACACTACATTTACGGATGTTGATGCACCTATTTTTCTAAAGTGTGCCAATTTAACTTATACAAGAAAACTGAGGTTTTTTGCAAAGAAAATAGTTCCAAATTAATTTAAATGAAAGATTTATTATTAAAAAATTAACCAACCAATATATTATATATGTAGTAATCAAATTTTGAATAAGCCAAATTAGCTCCGTAAATCTAGCGTTAAAAACCTTGTGTCACTTTCCGTTCAGCCTTAACACTAGAACTACCGATGTTAAATTCATTATATTTCAATATGTGAAATAAGTACTTTGGAAAAAACGAAATGAAGAGGTGGAAAAGATAATCGATTGAGTAATCTGCATTTTATAATATCAACTTGGAATATCTGCACTACGAGACTTCTACAAACTTATTGTTAGAGAACTTTTGGAAAATAATTGGGAACCAGTCCTTTTGACTTGCTTGGTAAATAGTTCTAGTGTTAATATTCATCTCATAGCTCAATATTCATTACTCAGTCACTCATTATCCAATTCTCAGTTTTCAATATTCTTCAAGTCTCAATATTCACTTCTAAATCTGATCTATTATCACAATAACACTATTACGCTGAATAACATACTTACGGCAAATAAAACTTCAGTTAATCCCAAGTTTTCGTCTTTGGAGTCCTCGCGTTTTGCATTGCAGATACGTAGAAGAGATTGATTAAAAAATCAATAGAATATGATAAATAGGTACATAAATAGATCGATATTGTTATCCATTAGAATGTTGAACAAGCTCCAAGGACAAAAAAGCCGATACAATAGTTTTTCTAGAGAAAACATAACTTGAAATAAAATAAAATAAAGCATACGATAATAAGTAAAGAAAGTAAATAGATAAAGTAGCAGAAATTAAGTTTCATAGAAAAGTTACGATAGTCAAAATCAAAATAAAGACCAAAAATACAGAGAAAGCATAATAAGCAGCGGTGAGTAGAACATGATTGGAAGTCTGCGTAGAATCATTTCTGGCACATGTTCCGTATTTCCTGCACAATCATTTAACACGTTGCTGTACTTACTTTGACCAATCTGACTAGTGATGAGAATTTTATGCCCGACATTAATGCCACGAGTCTGATTGATGATGAGAACGTGGTATCAATGTGGTTATCACCGTCCTGGATCGTGATCAAAATTTTGTGCCAAATGTGAATATCAGGAATCAGATTTGTGGTGATAATGTATTGTATCGATATTACGGCTTACAATTAGTATGAAAAGATAGTTGCATAAACGTTTGCGTTAGTCTCCTTGACCAGTGAAAAGTAATGAAAATATTTAACGTAGCTGTACTATTTGCGAGGAAGAAATTATAACACAATAATGTCCGTAAGTCAACTGTAAATAAAAGAAAGATTGAGAATTATGACATGAATTTAAGAAACGCAAAGTAAAGAACCATTATTTACGGTAAGCTTTGTGGTGCAGAGCACGATTTTCAAGATAAACGTCATTCGCATATTTTATGAATACTGCTACAGCTTCCATTTGTAGACTTTTATAAGAAAAAATCACTTTGCAGTCAATAAGATTATGTATTGACGACGATATTACAGTAGCTAAATCGCATGCAAATGAAGTCATTCATTGATTTTGCATGAGTGGTAGAATCAACATAGGATTATTTTAGAAATTCTGCGAAATTGTACAAGTGATATTTTGTAGATCTGATCTCTCCTTTTTTCGTATACTTTTGTTCCATGTTCTTTCCTTTCAATTAACTCTGCCTACAACTTATTCCATTATTCAGAGTTTCACTTTTGTTTCAGTCTGAGACCTCCGTAATTGCGAAATGTGTAGTTTCTCTTTTAAATCAAACAACTCTTATTTGTAACTCTTAAATTAAATTACATGTGAGAAAGAAGTATCACGTTAGTTCTGCATTTTTTGAGGCGTTTCGTGGTAACAGCAGGGAAATACATACACGACTTTTACATTTAAAACCTTGCGATTTGTTTGTAAAGTAGTAAGCACTTTAAAATTGATTGCTGTTTAAATCGGATGTTTAAGCTGACTTTATACTGGTAATGCCTACATATTCATGGACATGGAAATTCAAAATAAATTATGTGTGCTCTCATGTAACTGATAATATAACTTTAAATCAGGTAGTTTCACTTGTTAAATTAAATCGAAAATATAGGATACAGTTTTTTTAATAGAAGTTTGGTTCTTGAAAAAAACGCTTTTCATATTTGCCTGGTTCGCTTTCTTACCATGTCGTAGATGAACTTCTTACACAATTTGCAGTAATTAATGCAGTACATTAATTTAGTCTTTACTTATGGCATTTCTTAACCCCTTGCCCTACAATGACGAGAGACACTCGTGACGAGGTAAATCGGATAGGAAATTTTTAAATATTACAAAACCTATCAAATTGAAAATGTTAATGGAACGCGACGCGATGATATTATTTCTATAATATTAATATTACGTTAAATTATACAAAATATCAAGAATCACTGATCAATATTTATGTTAGCAGTTAAATTCTAAACTATAGCGCAGCCAATTTCAAAACATAATCGTAGGGCAAGGGTTTAATAGCGGAATGAATTATAAATATTATTTTATCATTCTATACCTCTTCGACACGTATAGATTATTTTTTGAAATGTCTCAAGCGTACATAATTTTTTCATTATGACACTTTAAAATACAAAGGATAATATAAAGCCACTGGTGTTTTTGTGTTTTCCAAATACACTTAGCAATTACACTAATCCAATTTGACAATAACGCACAGAATTGTAGTTTGCGACAGCCAGAGCGAGTTATCGAGTATAAAATCTCGGCAGAGTTTATCTCCACCAATGAATTGCAAACACCAATGATATTGCAAAACATACAAACTCTCGAAACTTTGCGCCATCTCCTGACACTCTGGTTCGGTGGAATTGTCGGCGACCAGAGGTAGAGTTAGTTGAAAGCCGTAGAATAAAAAACAGCTTGCAAATAGACAGAAACCCAAACTACACAACAAAATCTTCCAGTGCTTTTTCAGTCGCATTAAAATAAGAGTTACATATATTACTGTACCGAATTCATGTCGCAAAGTTGGAAAATATTTGCTGATAGTTAAAAGCATCCTGGTGAGCACGCGTGGTCGGGTAATGAGCACTACTCGTCATTACTTATTTGAAAAATAAAATTATCTTTATTTGTTGAGTTTTTCTCTGTACCAGGCACATCGTTTACTCTTCGCAAATGACAGACCGTCTGTTAACAAAAAGTTTGCGCTCAATTCATTTCGTAGTAATATGACATAAAAGAGGATATCGTTCGCGAAACGTTAAACCGTAACGCTACGCACCGAACATTTCATTCAGAACAACACATATTGATGAATGTGCGAAAGGCATTGATTCAAAATAGGCTAAAATTACCGAAGACTAATTTTCCGGAATTTTTGCATACTGTTAGATCTTTGGACCTAACACTGATTCCGTGCAAAACTTTTCTCCTGAATTTTAAGGTTACGGCCAGGAAGGGGCCAAAATTGTTTCGAAATAGTAACATTGATAACATTAACACAGCTGTTTTATATACAGAATACATATATTCATAGGAAGCGTTTTTTTTTTCAAGTTTAACACTAGTGTTTCGGTCAAGAGTTGATAGCACGCTTCAGCCTATACTCACACTTTACTATATAACTCAAAAACGATAAATTTCCCCAAGGTTTAACAAACGCCATTTAAAAAGGCATGGAACGTATCATCAATGCAGCGTTTGTTATTAAAATCAGGCGATACTTTTTTAGGACTTGTAATTTTTCTGGATATATATATATATATATACCGTTGAAAAGCTTGAATTATTTTATGACTTTTTGGTACCAGTCTCGATATTTTGTTGTTTCTTTTCATGCAGCACAATAAATTTCGCCAAATATGCCCCCCCCCCCCCATGATACGACAGTGACATCTTCGAAAATAGTTCCAAGTTCTGTATAAGTAAAAGACGAAATGTAGAATTGTTATTTTCTGCTTCAACGTGTTCCGTTCCACGTATAGCAACGATGGTGCACGTAAAAGTTTTTATTTAGGCTACGTAAACCAGTGACGGTACATATTGACATATATATTTAATGCTCTAAAAACATATATTTTATAGCAATTGTAAACAGTAAACTACGGAATTTCGTATTAAAAATTCCCTCTTGGAATACGGAATTGAAGTCGTGCAATGATGTGTACATACGTTGAACACAGGGAAAATGCTTCTTCTATAAATTTGACAAAAAGAAGGTCACAAAACGTAGAAACATGACATTTTTAGTCAATAAGGAATCTTCAATTCAGTATTATCCCCTTAAATAGGTAAAAGGAATAGACAATTTTTAAGTTTTCCAGGAACTATTAAGATGAAAATATCAATAGTTCAGAATACACTGAAATTAGCTTTATGCTATTAAAAGATCTTGCGCGGGTGCTTTCCCGCCAAACTTTCATGGAGCAGCGGGCGATTTTTTTCAATTCGTGCGCTAAATTACTTCTGCACAAATCAGCTGTAGTCTTTGAACTTCAAGTTTTCTTTTAATAAAACTTTTAGTTTCTCTTTAAAAATCAATTTCTCTATTCACTTTTAAAAAATAAAAATACTTTCTCAGAAGTCAAAAACTAAGAAAATCAAGAATTTCAAAATGCTTTATCTCAGGTTGTTGTATTAGTTGATCGCCACGAGCCTTTTCTGAGTCGCTCCGCCTGCTTCTCTCTACCAACTGTTTTACCCAACCAAGCTTCTCTTTCCAATCATCTGCCAGGCTCGGACGTATTGCACGAGTACGGTGGCGCCATGGGGTGCCATTCGCTTCTGATCGCTCGCGCTGGAAAGACGCCGTGCACGCCGATTACGGGAAAAAAATCGATGCGCGTATCCCGTCGACTGACGTTATGTGTCAACGAACAGTTACAGACAGCATCACATCGCGTATAGGTTAAAACAAAAGTATTGTTAGTAAAAAAGTATGCTCAGATATGTCTTGAATTAAATGCGATTAAGAGATTTTAATGTTTTTGGACTTCCGGCGGTGGTTTTGGCAAATTCGGCTGAGAGTAGTGATAGGAATAACATTGAAAAACTTATATTGTATCTCAAAATACCCATGGAAACATTGAGGGTATCTAATTTAAACAATGCAAAAGTGACTCCTGCAAACACCGGCTACGCCTACCTGCGCCTTTAGGTTTATATAACATAGTATAACATTGTACGGTTGCTGAGCTTCGAGGAGCACGCGGCCAGGAAGTATACAAAATTACTCCAAGATTCCGTGTAGTAACTACAAAATACCATTGGCATTAATAAGAACGTAAACGTCTTAACCATCACTTTTATTGCTTAATTGCTCGTGTTATTAGCGTGCCAGTATAGAGTAATAAAACTAATTGACCAAGAGCGATTAAAAATTAAATAACTAAGAAGTATCGTAAGATACCGATTTGAAACTTCTCAAATATAAGTTTTTCAATGTTATTCCTATCACAATTCTCAGCCGAATTCGCCAAAACCACCGCCGGAAGTCCAAAAACATTAAAATCTGTTAATCGCATTTAATTCAAGACATATCTGGGTATACTTTTTTACTAGTAATAATTTTGTTTTAACCCATATGCGATGTTACGCGATCTGAAACTGTTCGTTGACAGATAACATCAGTCGACGGGACACGCGCCACCATACTCGTGCAATAGGCCCGAACCTGGCAAGTCATTCCTGGTTGGGTAAAACAGTTGGAAGGGAGAAGCAGGCGGAGCGACTCAGAAAAGGCTCGCGGCGATCAACTAATTCAACACCCTGCTTTAACTAGTGATATCTTTCAAAACACTTTCCTTTGTGCAAGTGTACATAGCAAAATTTATACGTATACGTATAATTTATGTCAATGCATAGCTCCGGTATCGAATACGCTTATTGTAGCATAACAGCACCAGCAAAGCTCAATTATAGGAATGCATTTTTGCAACGCACGTTTTAAGTTGAAGTGTACGGACGTCGACCTAGTACTCATGTGTACCCGATCTTATTGTAAAAACATTACACAATTCCACTTAGTAACTATAATCCACCAATAATTCATAGAAAACAACTATTGTCGTTACCCGCACTCAACTACCAATGTGTACAAAACGACTTTAGTCGCTTCCCGCGCAAGATGAATTAATATTGTGTTAACATACACCGTATATCGGAAATCAGTTAGAGATTATTATTCCATTAATTACTTCTGAGTTATTGCGCGTTCAAAATCCGGGAAAAGGTTAATACAGAAAGTCAAACTATTTTATAGGCTTATCACATTTGTCTCGTTGCGTAGGTAATATGTCTGAAAGGAACCATGGGTCAGAAAAGAACTTCTATAATGCTGGCGGATACCAAACAGTTTTCTTCCTTGTCATTTTCACAACGCGATACTCGTCCTCGAAATTCAAATAGACTTTGAGGATTTGTTGCACTGTATAGTCTTCGACTCTGCAATGGTTGCATTACAGTGTCACGTCCAGTTGTGTGTGAGACAGAGACTCGCTTGAAAAAAAGACGTCACAACCACTAGCTCATGTACTTAGATATTAAATTTTCTTCTTCGTTGGTCCAACGTTAATTAGCTGAACCTGGTGCCTCAAGGTCACGTCCTCTGCGCGGAGTTTTTGGAAAATTCAGTATACGTACAAGTCTCGCTTGGTCAAGAGATCGAACCAATGGCTGATTGCTATTAGTATCTTGCTAGCTTCTACCGTGTCTCCTGTTTTTAATTTTACTAAATTCCAATTCGATGATTTGTTAATTATTTCTGATGGAGGATTTCTCTGTTATCTTTATTTAGTAACTTGCACTTTCTTCTCACAGAGTTTGAAAGATTTAATAATATCAATAGACGTGTTATTTCTATTTGATGGTAACCCTTAGTAACGAATGTACCGCACAATTCTACGTTGTCTTCACGAATTTATACATTTTCTAAACCATGCAAAATTGCTTCAAATATGACATCTTTCATTTCCCTGGTATATGATCATGTTTAAAATTACGTAATCAATTACATTATCACCTTGTCAAGTTTCCTATCGATGAAATTGATCAAGTTGAACAATTCCTAATTTGTATTTTATACACGTTACAATATTGTTGCATGAAGATTCCATGTTTGCCCTTCCAATTATTAAATGTAGCACAACCTGATGAACTAGCAATAATATATATTTGCTTTGAAATTTCCAACAAAAAGCTCTTCTACAGTTTTATTTAAACTCACGAAATATTTAAACTTAATTCAAGCTTTGTTAAGAAATTGACAATTCACAATAAATTGTTTTCTAAAACTATATTTTTATACAGAAACAAGATATAAAATTTTCGACATGTTGCAGTTGAAGATATTCTTATTTCTAATTTCCTGATTTTATTTTCAGGGTTGAAACATATTTGGCGGCGAATGATTCAATATCTCTGCAACTCGCCACTTGGGGTCCACGCGGCAACTCCTTAGTTTACGTATATCAGAACAACATTTTCTACAGACCAAAGGCGGAAGAAGCCGTCGATTACCAAATAACTAATACTGGGATCTTTGGAACTATTTACAATGGTGTTCCAGACTGGGTATACGAAGGTAAGTTTAAAAGTATTCGTTGTACTTCAAGCCATGTATTATAAGATTTTGATGATTACTTCTATTAGGGTGAACCAAAACTCCGTGTGCTTTTTTCGTAAAAACTTTGAATGTAAATTGTACAAAATCTATTTGTTATTAAGTTTCGAAGTGAAGACCATTTGATTCTATGGTCTCTAACCATCTACTAGCTAGTTGAGTGATTCCACAGCGGCACCAAAAAAAAAAAAAACAGGAAAGAAAGGACCGGACTTTTGGTTCACCCTAATAGTTACCGCAATTCCACATTTAATTGAATATTGCGGCAACATATTATGTTAGTGAAATTAAAATATATTGAACATCTTAATGAGAATTATCAATCTTTTTTGAATAATTTACAGTCAGTAAAAAACAGTCTTCGTATTATTGATGTGACCACGTTTATATTTTTACAGTTTTTCAAGTTTACTATAAATATAAAACTGTAATTTTTGCAGACTTTTTGCACAAGTGAATCCTATAAAAAAAGAAATAATCCTTTCCTTCCTACAATTAGTCTCAAATACGGGTAAACTTCTTAATGCCCCTTCCAGCTCTGCCCGACCGTTTCAGTTCTGTCCGTCCCTTCCAGTTCTGCCCATCCCTTTCAACTCTGCTGGTGCCTTAAAACCTACCTGTCCCATCCAGTCCATCCTAGCTCTCCCAGCCCTGTTCGTCCCTTAAGCCCTACCCATCCCTTAAGACAGTGCCCGTCCCTTCCAGGTCTGGCCGTCCGTTCCAGTCCTGCCTGTGCGTTCCAGTTCTACCCGTCCCTTCCAGCCTTGGACGTCCCTTAAACCGTGCACATCCCTTCCAGCCTTGCCCATCTGTTCCAGTCCGGTCTGTCTCATAAATTTTCTGGCACATAGCTCAAAAGCTCATTCTGACGGCGAAAATTTGGAATTCAGTCGAAAATCGGATTGTGCTCTTACTGTTAGTTTTCGCCACCAGGTGTGAGCTTCCTAGCTCAGATGTAGATACTCAAACTAAAAATCTCGCTGAGATTTATCGAAATTCCGCGAAAAGTCGGAAAAACTGCTCAAAAGCTCATATTTTTGGAGGAAATTTGAAATTCAGTCGAAAATCGTATTGTGCTTTTACTGTTAGTTTGAGCCACCAGGTGTTAGCTTACAAACTCAGATGTAGATACTCAAACTAAAAAGCTCACTCGGATTTGTCGAAATTTTGCAAAAATCTCGGAAAAGTGGCTCAAAATATCGATAAGTGGCTCTAAATTTCTAAAATCGAGATGAGCTTTTAGTTTGAGCCATCACGTGTGAGCTTGCAAGCACGTTGCTGAAAGTAAAAGCTCATTCGTATTTTCAGGTATGCAAACGGTATAAATCCATTCTGCACTTTACAATAATATTTTACAATAACAAACGTTTTGTTTGGCGCAATACCACATGAAAACGAGACTCGAAAATATTACTGATATCATATGTACAGATCGCAAGATATTCCTATGAGTATATAGTAATGTTCGTGCCGGAAGCGTGATAATTTACGTAGTGTTTCATTACGTAGGAAAGACACCAGTGTGTTGGGTACTAATGCAAATGAATTCCGATATCTAACGAATATATTAATGTATTCTAATTAATA
The DNA here is from genome assembly GCA_910591515.1 of Cerceris rybyensis. Lineage (NCBI taxonomy): Eukaryota > Metazoa > Arthropoda > Insecta > Hymenoptera > Crabronidae > Cerceris > Cerceris rybyensis. The sequence goes on from OU342795.1 coordinate 17,174,401, forward strand.
ATATTTAATTCTAATTAATATATTAATAACGACGTTTTCTTTTAAAAATCTCCATCGAGCCGAGGGTAGATATAGAACAACCCCTGAAAACCATGACAACTACTTTTTAAATACGCTGTACAAGCGGCCGCGGTGTGATATCTTATAAAAAAAAACAAGTTCAAAATATGAAATTAAATTTGTTCATTTAAAGCTTATTTTTCAAAAGAATTAATTTGAAAATCCGATGCAAAAAATAGCATATGCTGGTATAGCTAAAAGTGCAACATAACGCACTAAACGATATTCCAAGTATGGAATATATCGTTCAATCTACTATATCATATCGTATGGTCTCTTACCAAAACGGTACGCCATGGAAAAATTTAATGGAGCGTAACTGATTTCCGAAGATGCTTTATTTTACGAGACGATTCAATCGTTGTTGGATTGACTATACGAGACTAGTACTACAAGTTTTTTAAAAAATTGCGAAAGCTTTTTTCCCTTCAAAGTGTCCACCTAAAAGGCCCATCAGTTCTTTAGCGGAACGAGTAGGTAACCACTCACGAGGAGACGTAGCGATGAAAGAGTAGCCACGAACCCAACTGGTGGAAAGAGCCTTTCGTGATTCCTTTGAGAAGCAAGTGCCATGGGTATTCCCAGAAAGGGAAGGAATCGTCCAGGTTGACCATTTTTCCCAGGATGCAAGACGCAGGAGCAACGAGACTCATGACACGGTGGACACATGGCAGGACGTGACCGTTCTGTTACTTCGTGACATATTAGAACGAATCGAAAGCTATATGGACCGTTTATTTCGAAAGTGGTGCAAGTCCATTTTCTGTTGTTTCGAGAAAATTAAAGGTTAGCATATTTGGCAACTAAAAATATTGGTTAATTATGACAAGTATTATAATGTTTCTACCAATTTATCAATATGTGATTTGATTATAAAAATTTCTTTTAAGAGAATTTAAATAAAATAATGTATATTTACGGACTGCAAATGGACTTGTACTACTTTCATAATTAATCAAATGTAAGAATTATTTAATTCCAATTGTGAAAATTCAAATATCACTTAAAATATATTTCATATTAAACCAAATTTATTTATAGATAATAACAGGAAATAAAATAGAAGTAGTACTTTTTACTTTGACCGTTAATTATATTTATATATTATTAACACTAGAACGACCGACGTTAAATTTATTACATTTAAATATATTAAATTAGAACTTTGGAAGAAGGGAAATCAAGGGGTGGAAAATGTGATCGGTTTCGTAATCTGTGTTTTACAAGATCAACTTAGAATTTCTAGTCTAAGACTCTCCTGTAAACTTAGAGAATTTTTGGAAAAAAATGTGAACAAGTCATTTTGACTTGCTTGATCGTTCTAGTGTTAAACTCAGCTTAAGATATGATGAAGATTCTATCTCTATAATTCTTCTTCCCTTTTCATGTTTCATTAATTTGTTTTTCATAGTGGAGTTATATTCATCCTCCGATTCTCAGACTACTCTTTTGTTTTCGAGTAATTAGTTTTATTTCTATGTGTATTTATTTAAAATTAAATTGATTAAATATTTTTGTCATAAAATAATATTGTTACAATATAATATTGATTTACTACTTCTTTCTATCTATATTACTATTTGATATTGATATGAAATTATTCATATTTGGAGGAAAATAAAATAAGTAACCTAAAATTGTAAATTTCGACACGATAAATAGAACAAATGTAGTCGCTAGTGGCCACTGATCCCGCAACCTGTCTATGAAAATTGGACTTACGCCACTTTCATAATCAATGACTAAGCAACTTTCTTTAACGATCAATTTTAAATGGAACGAAGCATTAGCATTTTTTCAGATATTAAATGGTAATTAGTTGTAAATAAAACGTTTACACTAAATTAAGCATAAATTGCGTGATACTTCATTGTTTTTTAATAATAGGCTTACACCACTTTCAAAATAAACGGTCCATATAATAAGAAAGAACTTACTAAGGTCTTGCTACTACCATCGCAGAGGATGCAACGTAAACCGTTATCACGATTCTGATAAATGAAATAATAATGTGTGAACTATATAAATTAATAAAAAAGCTACGATAATCGGAAGATCTACGAAACAAAGTGAATAATATTTGCAAACTGTCGTATGCAGTAGAGGAGCAAAGAAAGGTACAAGCAACTACAGATAATCTTTGCGGAAATTATATTCCTGTAGAATATAAAAAAGATCTTGTTTAAAGTAAATATCATGATAAGTAAGTTTTGGTATTTTTTAGTTATTCGGTTTTTTGATATGGTGTACCGTGAAAAACATATACTTAAAAAGACCTCCAAAAGTTGTTGCAAAGATAATTATTTGAGTAGTAGGGTACCTAAATATTAATTAATGTTAAAGCACTCATCGAAAAGTAGGTAAATGTTCTCGCAAAATTATTAGTTGCTGCAATAGAATTTTCTTTTCCGAAATATCTGGACGATTTCGCCATGCTACGATTGTATGCATTAATTTCTGCGCTCAGATAGTTGCTAAATCAATTATTATCTGTCATTGATCCCAGCAAAGAGTTTAAATTGAGATAAAATTATTAAAAATTCATTCCCCAACATTTCCTTTTTCACTTATATTATCTATTTGGTTCCATTGTGCGTGGGTTCGGGTAAAGTTCTTTGTTTCCATGCATCGACGAAGAGGGAAATTAACCCGGACAATGTACGAGATTTATTGCATGGCTGTCGGTATTGAGACGAAAGGAAATTAAAAGCTTGAAAGTAAGGCTTACTCCAAAAACACGTTGAATTCTCGGTGCAAAATACAGCGAGGTGAATTACGAAATTTCTTAAAAATAGCTATTGACTAATTCCGGAGTAAAGCTTTAGAAATTTTTTTTTTAATATTTTGAACTTACTGGAGACCTACGACTGCACGTTCAAAATTTGAAAAATAAGAAACTTGCACGCTCCGAAACTGGAAGTATAAAAAAATGTAAACCTTCAACAAAACTGAAGAAAATACAGGAAAACATGAAATTCATGTACCGGTTAAAATCTATTAAGTTTAAATGTGAAACTCTAACGTATATTCTAGCCAATAATTTCCTCGAAGTGACATAATAAATTCTTTCCGGTTTACTTTATAATTTCTCATGATGAAAAAATGCTCTCTCTTCTTCAATTTGTATTTAAAGAATAGCTTTTATACCAACGTTTGAAGCATTTACGTCCAAGGTAAAGCAGTCTTGCTCAGAACGATAAGCTGGGATCTTAGAAAACGTTGCTCCAAATCGAAAAAGAATCAAATTGCAAAGCGTCGTCACAATCTCCGTTGCATACAAATTCGTTATCTTCCATACGAATGTACAATAGCCTTGCAATCGTAGGAAAATATTGGATTGTAACATAAAGTCGTTTGGTTAAACTTAATACACATTTCGTTTTATATCTTTAGTTCGAATTACATTCAATCAATTACATAATCACTATTGTTAAGATACATGGATATAGTGGTGAGGTTTTTAATATATTTGTGGAAATAATAAAATAACACACTTTACTATCATATTTGATTAACTTAATATATATATTTAACTAAATATAAACTGAACTTTATAATACATTTTTACTCTTAACACATGTGACTCGTTGTACTGTCTTCGAACAACTGCCGACTCGCTTATTCCCACATAGGGTCCTCTGAGATGGTACCGTGCGGCTCCACAGCCGTGTCACCTGGGCGGCGGAGCTTCTCGTTTTCAACCGCCTATTCGTACCATTTTGTTTCTTGGAGTCCACTCGCTCAGCCTCTTAAAGGAAGCACCCGACAAAGTCGTAGCATTCAAATATTCTTATTAGTTTGTCTGGAGGAGCGAGACATTGTATTACATTGTTGTCTCGTCGCGCGCTTCGTTTCATCAAGGAGAATCTCCCCATGTGGTGGGGGTAATTCTGCCGGAGTTTATTCTGTTTTCACTATAGAGATGTTAGAAATCTGGTGCCTACGCCGATGTCCTCACTGTCGCCACCCAAATCGCGTTGTCTCCCTTGCTTCGATCTGCAGCGTTCTCTCTTTTCGTCTTTTAGTTCGATTTGTATGTGTAGCTCTTTTAACGAATCGCGAGGTAGAACGTCAAGTGCCTTCGTGTACATGTGACAAGAGGCATGACGCTTGACGCCTGGCGAATTAGGCTCTGCCAAAACAGGCTTACCTCCTAGGTGACACGGCTGTGGAGCCGCACGGTACACATACATACATACACAAATTACTCACATTCTAACAACTATCATTATTAACGCTAGAACTTCCAGAACAAAAGTCAGTTAGAACTGGTTCATCAAATTTTATAGAAATTCTCCAAGTGTCCATAGCAGCCATATAGTGCTCATTTTATGTCTATCTTATAAACAAATTACCGAATCAATCATCTTTTCCACCTTTTGATTCCTATTTTCCTTAACAACTTATTTGATATATTTAAATTTAATAGACTTAATGTCGGTAGCTCTAGTGTTAATTCCAGTGTACAATTTCAAAGGCAATTGGTTAATACCATGAAAAACAAGTTCTCATCCTCTGCTTCAAAATATTTTTGTATATTAGTTTTGACTTGTTCGTTTACTAAACATTTTTCCTTGCAATGTATTTTGCAGTGAACGAAATAAATGATAATCCGACTGTGCTAAACCCAGGAAATATGATAGATCCGGAAGATCATTTGCACTGTAACGTTCTTTTCTGCGTGATTTCTGCGGTATTCGGTTTCCCATTATCGTGCAGCAGCAGCACTGTTCTTTGACTAACAAGAAGGGGTCGATATTTTTCAAGTTTCAACTGCAACCTTTGAAGCTATTCACAATACCGTTCTACCTTAACTATTTCGTTACGCTTCAAGAGTTCTTACAATTAGTATAACAATCGATTCTTACAACGTACTTCCGTATCTCTAAAAGTTTCCGAGATATTCCATAAAATAGATTGCAAAATTCCATGGTTGAGGACGATTTTCATCCCTTTAACGTTGACCATTGTTGATGAAAAAAATAGGTGTCAAATATTTTCACGAAAACTATATTACACTATAGTTTCATTAAAATTGATGATTTACAATTGGGCATAGTCATGCATGGTTTCGAAGTGGCTACACAGCTAAACAACCTCAAAAAGTTAACAATCCTGGAAAGATTTACTTCGCAGATTTACAATTTAAAAACATAAACTTCTTCAACTACAATGATGTAGTTGCTTTAAAATGCTCGTAGTGTAAGTGTTGAGGCGTAATTGCAACGCGGGCCTTGAGGTTACGGGGGCAAGCTTTCTAAATTCTATATTTTAGAGTTGCAGCTGTGTAGACCCGTCCATCTGGCAACCACCTTCGAATATTGAGGGATGGCACGTGGCTACCAGATTTGCACTCAAGAATTCCTGCGCTAGATTTATGACAGGTGTCATAAATTATGGTATAATAAATAACAGTTTTCATCTACACCTGGGTTACCCTCGCGGCCCAAGGCCCCCCTCTGCCTGGGCCTTCCGTGGGTTTTGGCAAAACCAATGCAAACGCTGCATTTTGGTAACCACCCACGAAGTCCAGGCAGAACCAATAACATTTCACCAAGGCCCAACATTCTCCTCCCTATCAAGCCATCCCTTCCTCCTCGTCGGGGTTGCCGACAGAGGAAGGGGTGCTTCCGAAATTTATAAAAGAACCAAAAGTGAGCCAAATCTTCAGATTCTCTCCGTAACTATATTCTCTGTAACATACTATTCGCAACAAGTTTTTTTCTATACACATTTGGCTCGCTCATATTTATATTTGTTAATCTATTTGTTAATCTCTTTTGTTATTATTGTTTCCGTGTATATACTAGTTACTCGTTATAATAAACAAACACCAAAACCATTTCGGGAGTGTCGTGTTTATTAATTCTCCGAGAGAAGAAAACAAACTAGACTCCAACGACTTAACTGTCCGACGAGTCGCAACAGTAAGAGAAACTTATCCTTCAAATATTTCTTTCGGGAATAACGTTATTGTGAAAATTAATTCAAAATATTAATTAACCAAGCACATTTTTTTAATTTATACAAAAACAATATGAGTGATTGAAAATAAAATTTGCTCTTTTCAGCTCAACCATGTATGTATATACGAAGGAACATCTTGCAAAGTACGAGAAACAAAAGAATTAAAAATACGGTAACTTTTTCTGTAAGATGTTACGTCCCGTACACAAATTTTACAATTTTTATTCTACCTTTTTCTAACGAACCACCCGGTATACAATTTTTACCATTGGTTTATGACTTTGTAACAAAAGCCTACCCTTGAGTTAAGACGTAGAAACGCTTAACAGGACACAAAACAGACCTACGTAGCACGTACCTCCTTGGAAGCATCGCAACCGTACAGTCACACATGTTGACCATACTTGCTACAACTTTCTTTAAAATACTAATACTACATTTTGCCATGCAACATACTTTATAGTAAGGAATCATTGGTTGCAATTTATTTAATTCATTTATTCAACTCATTTATTCAATTTATCTATTCAATAGAAGTTATAACGCTGTCAATTTTGGCTACGCATTAGTTTGGAACAAGCAGATAGTTCATTCGAATAAGTCCCTGGATTTTTTATTTTTAGCGTTATCTTATTCTTGAAACATTCTCAGACGATGAATCCGAATTGTAACGTCGTTTCGAGGACGATATTCGTCGTCGCAGCGACGGCCGTCAGAAAATTCTAGGAAATAGACCCCCAGTAAAAATCAGAGTAGGGAGGGTGCGAGCATCGTGCCCCTCCAAAGAAACGGAAAGCGTCACTCGCGTTGACGAATCCTGTGACAACCTTTAAATTTCAATAGTTCTAATTGGTCAATTTTTCGCGCGCTTTAAACGTCATGCATCGGTCGAGCATCTTCACATCCCCGAAAAATTCAAACTTGCGAATCACTAGCGTCTCGGAAAGCACCGTGAACACATCCAACTTAGCGTCTTGGAAGCACCGTGAACACATCGACTTGCATCTTGGAAAGCATCGAGAACAGTTCGATAAACGTTTAGCAAATACAAAGTATTCAAAGTTCAGTACAGTGCTATTATTTTAAAATCGTGAGGTACGTAAGACGCTGGTCCGAGGATCTTGATGTTAAGCTAATTTATCCGCGAATATCTCTCAAAAGTGACGCGATAATAGACTTGATCCCTCGTTAAACAACGGTGGTTGAAGAGTGACATTGTTCGTGAAAATCTTCAATAGTGACGTGACAATACATACCGAAAGCCATCGAGAGATATTTAATATAATTCTATTCAATCCAATGTTAATTATTATCTTCGTTATATTTATATCTTCGTTGTATTACATTCCGAACTCAATTTATTATTTTCATTTAAAGACAAACCGACCAAACATTAACATACTTTATTTTAAGTCATAGATTACAAAAAGGTTGTCATCGCAGCGATTCTGATAACGAGATTGGTGTTTTCTGCCCGTACAGAGAAATCAGCGAAAACCCAGCCGAATTGTTGTGTCTGGAATCGACTAAGCGTAAATATAATTTTCTTTATGTTTTTGATAAATAGTATTGCACAGTGAGCAATCACTCTGAGGATACCAAATGTGTAATGCTATCATTGAATGTTCTTTTTATTGTTCACTATTGTTTTATCATCATAATTATTATAAAACTATCGGATCAACATTGTTATTTCTATATATCTTCTTTACCAATTATATATCAATTATATGTCGAACAAACAGAAACATATGTAAACCAGAGTCAATAATTGTAAACAAGTTTTCATATAAAAATGCAGTTTGTAAACATTGATTCAGATTAATTGTAAAATCTAATTACTTGAGTTTAAAACCACTTATTTTGAAAAATATCGTTCAAACGGTCTTCTAGATACAAAAGCAAACTTTTTCATGCCATATATTTTTTTTTCGTCTAATTACGACCTAAACTATCGAAATTTTATACTTTAAAGTCAAAGTCAAATTTTGTGTTGACCCGTGTTATAGTTGTATAATTCTAGAAAATCTTTCCTCTGCGAATTGTCTTTTGGAAATGACCAGGTATAATGAAACAAGTTTTCTTCGAATTTTATTTTTCCCCTAAACGAAACACTTCTCAGGGTTCAGCAAAAGATCAGCTTTTTGTAGTCTTTCGGAAGCGAAATTCCAACTTTTTTTATGATTTTCTTCAGTTAGCTTCCTGTAAGTATTTATGTCGACTAATTGTAAGTGCAAAAGACATTTTTTCTACGTCCGCCTTTCGTTTCATTTTCTACGTCCTCTTTGAAGATTGTAAATGATTGAATCGATCAATTTCTTTGTCCCTTTCGTTTATTTTAATCGAACATAAGTACTTATCTGACAATTTTATGTACATTGAATTAATCGACGGTAGATTTACTGTTGAATCTCGTAATAGAGTATCCATAAATTTCGCAAATGTCACTGGAGCGTTAAACAGACCAAAATGTGTTACTCCAGATGGATTTCGATGGATTGGAATAGACATTCCAATAAACGCAGTACATTTCGATAGTCTTTAAGTGTCACTTCGGCATGCCAATACCTACTTTGTAAGTATAAAGTAGAAAACCTATTACAACTGTACCGAGCGTATCTTAGACTCAGGCCAGGAGATAAGAATCCTTTCTGTCAATATCGTTGATTCACCGATAATTAACGCAGAATATCACACAACTATCTTTCCTGAAACCAAAACTATCGATGAATATAAAGCCGTAGAAGATTTTTTAATTAAGGTTTGGCGTTCCATGTCTTGCAGAAATATTTGAACCTCTTCTCTCTTGTGAGGTGGTACTCTTCTAGCAGCTTCTTTAACACGTTAAGTACTACGTCTTTTTATTCAATTTCCGTTCACGCCGTTCAACATGCAGACGGGATACATGGAGAAATTCCAGGACGGTTGAAGAACCGTCAGCCTTCCGAAAAATACAGAATAGATTGATTCTCTGGCGCAGATGTATCCAACATTTTGAAAACGTTTTAGCTTATGTAATTAACACTAGATTTACGGATATTAAATCCATCGTAGTTGAATATGGTAAATAATTAACTTGAAAAAAGAGGAATCATGCTCAAAAGAAGCTAATAAGTTGAGGAATTTGTGAATTATAAGATATTAATTCAACGGTTTCTGTCAATCTAGTGTTCAATATACTACTAGAAAAAGTGATATATCGACTACGTAACGGCGAATAAGGCTGTTCGCGTCTTTGGATTCGCCCAAACAAGAGAACTTTTGCTTTTATGTTGAGGAATGTTGCGAGACTAAGGGAATAATGAGAACTTGGCGTTGAAATGAATATTAAGCTTCCAGGAATTTGAGCGAGAATTACCAATAATTCTATGAATTAGGAATGGGTTTATGAACTTAATGAACAATGAACTTATGAGCCTTACCTGAAAGGAACACAGGCTGCTTAATACTGGATTTACCGACGTGAAATCTGTTAAACCGCAATGTATTAAACAAGGACGTTGGGAATAGAGGGATCCGGCGTCAAAGAAGATAATCAATTAAGTAAATTGTATATTAAAAGATACATATGAAATATATACTGTACCACGTCTCTATAAGTTTGGAAGGTGTTTCTAAAAAGATAGAAATCCGTCAATTTGACGCGTTCCGTAAACCTAGTGTTAAAGGCTTTCGGAAAGTGAATAGGAGCAGGATGACGGTGTTCGGGAGTCGAAAGGTCAAAGTAGAAAAGTAAGGATTTTTAAACTTGGAACGGTGATTCGAGGATGGCTAAGGAATGGTGACTGTCGAGGACGGAAATTAGGATTGTGGACTTCTTATGATGGTTGACAGTGAAACCGAGAGTAGTGACTGATCAAGTCACGTTGTCGATATACAAAATATTTGTAAGGATATTACTAATCTTAATCGGAGGGTTGGTACATTAACACTAAACGTACCAAGCGGGGTCAAATGACCCTTTTCAAATTTTACTTTAAAATCATACTTTCATTGTTATTTCTTTCGCTCATTTGACTTTTTGTAAAGTCTTATATCATCTGATTATTCAATTTCTCGCTTTTCGTTTTTCTCGTAGCTTATTTTTTACCGACAAAAATTTTCTTCCTACCAATAGGTACCACGAGGGGTCATTTGACCCCATACAAAGTTTACGCATTTTTCGGCATTTTTCGGCATTTTTCCTCAACTGAAACCTTAGTTCTAAACTCAGATACGCTTCTCAAGTGAAGATTTCATTTATTTGAACCTGATATGTGGGTTTGTTTTCGGCGTGAACACTTGGACGAACCGATCGGATCCATACGACGCGTTATTCAAGTCCCAACTTTGAGATTACATATCTCTAAGAATTTTGTGCAATAAAAATTTTAATTAGTGGAAAAGAATGCTCTGATGTGTTATAAATCAAACACAATTGCTAGATTTTGAAAACCGCAAAAAAAATTTTGGGGGTTTTGGCCAGGATTTCAGCAAAATCGACCACTGTGCAAAGTAACGCATAAACAGAAAATATTGTTTTCGGAGATGGACAGGAAACACTCCCTTCAATTAGTTCTCTATATCTAAACGAAATAGAAATGCAGTTTTATATTGAGAGTCAGAGAGTAAAGATCAGAGCCTACAAGAAATCAAGTTCGACAAGGAGTGATAATACACGACAGTTTCCGTTACATTCAATTGGCGTTGTGTAATCAGTTGATTATTTCGTTTATAGAAATAAAAATTTGTGTTTTATTATTTTAGTAGAAATGAGAAATTATGTTGCAAATTATTTCCTTTAATAAATTGGGTATTTCTTTCTGAAAATTAACATTTATTTCATAAGGGGTCAAATGACCCCTTATGGTAAGATTAGGTAGGTGCAAAATGCCGGTACGTTTAGTGTTAAAACTGAATCAATCCGCAATCCGCATTTTTGTTTAAATTCTTTCAATAAAATACATTAACCCCTTCGGACCCTGTGCACATTGTAATGTACATAATACTTTTCGTGCTGTATTTTATTACGTATAGCAGTGAGTCTAGCTACTTGATCATTTCTGGGTCCTTCGAGCAACTCCGCCTGCTTCTCCCAACCGTTCTGTTTCGCCCAACCAAGCTTGCCTTGCCTTTCACCTCGCAGGTTGGGATCTATTGGCACGAGCGTGGTAACATACTGGGGCGACATTCGCAACTAACCGCTCGCGCTGGAAAGACCTGCCGCGCTCGCCGACGACAGTAAACAAACCGATGCGCGTGATGCATCGATTGAGATTATACGTCGAGAAACAGTTTCAGATCGCACTACGTCGCATATATCATGTACCCATTATACAGGGTTCATTTAAAAACTGAATAACTAAGAAGTACCGAAAGGTACCGGATTGAATTTTCTCATATGTTTTCAGTAATTACCGCAAAGATTTCGTTCGTCTACCTGCTCTTCTTTGTTGTAACTGCCTGAAATCTTAAAATCTATCACAGGCTGTTGAATTAGTTACACGCCGCGAGCCTTTTCTGAGTCGCTCCGCCTGCTTCTCCCTCCCAACTATTTTACCCAACCAGGAATGACTTGCCAGACTCGGCGTATTACACGAGTATAGTGGCGCTTTAGGGCGCCATTCGCCTCTGTTCGCTCGCGCTGGAAAGAAGCCGCGCACGCCGATTACGGGAAAAAAAATCGATGCGTCACGCGCATCGGTTTGTTTACTGTCGTCGGCAATCGCGGCACGTCTTTCCAGCGCGAGCGGTTAGTTGCGAATGTCGCCCGGGTATGCTACCACGCTCGTGCCAATAGATCCCCACCTGCGAGGTGAAAGGCAAGGCAAGCTTGGTTGGGCGAAACAGAACGGTTGGGAGAAGCAGGCGGAGTTGCTCGAAGGACCCAGAAATGATCAAGTAGCTAGACTCACTGACGTATAGCTTTAAACTTAGTTTCAACATCTAATGAATTTTATTTTTTTATACAAATACTTCTCAGGATCTCCTTAATTTTACAAATTTTGCGTAAGGACCATATGCCCATTAAAATGAACATTAACAAATTATAAATAAATAAATGTTTTCTTAAACGAAAAAAATTCGGGTCTGAAGGGGTTAATCTTTTATAAATAATTATATTTATGCTTAAAGCTCTTAGTTGAGTCTCAGACAGGCGCAACAGCTTAGTTTAAAGCAAAAGTTAATTTACTCTAGCTTAAAGAAATGTCAAGCGTCGGTCCCCAGGGATTAAATAACAAGTTTCTGAAGTCTGTTACACCACGTAACCTGCAAGAAAACTTATATACAACCTAAGCCGTCGTGAAACCCCATACAAAAAACTTCATGAAAGCCTTCTATAAATAATGTTAACTGAAATATGTCATTACTTCTTTAGAGACATAAAAAGTCATGCTTTCCGACATTATTTTTTATAAAAGAGAAGTGCTATCCCGTTAAATTTATGATATAAACTACTAAGAAGAAACAACTTTATATACAAAGTCTGTATCTGTGTAACTAAATGTAAAAAGAACAATAAATGTACACGATTTCCGTGTTGCATCTTGCAACGCAAATACGACTGTTGTTTAGATCTAATTGTAAGAGAAAATCGTTGCGGCCGTTATATATACAGTAGTTGTCTTTGCTTAAATATTATCAGATTATAAATGTTAGTGATATTCTTATATTATTAAATTATAAGTATTAATAATAATCATATATTATGAAATTATAAATATTAATAATATGTAGACAAAGATGACTACTGTACAAGGGACGCCACGACTATCTCTTGCATCAGAAAAAAAGTCGGACTCACGTTGCAAGGTGCAATATGGAAGTCATATCCGTACTTTCCACAGCACTTATAGAGACTCTCTAAAATTGAAGCCCTCAGCTCTGTTTCTCGTCGTTACATAAAAAACCTCTGTCACCGTAATTTTAATCGGCAAACCTTCATGCATAAACACTGATCTTTCGAAAATACAGCTCTTTTCACTTACAATGGATTTCTTTGTTATTATTAGTAGTTAGTAGTGCACAAATTCCATTCCCGACGAACAATGCAGGTATTGGTATGGTTGTAATATGAAGCTTCGCCAAGACTACAAGACGAGGAACTTTGAGTTTAATGAAGGCGTATTTTGCCGCAGATATGTTATTCGGTGTAACAGTGTAATCGTGATAATAGCTCAGATTTACAGATTAATAATGAGATTTGGAGAATATTGAGAACTGAGAATTGAATAATGAGCATTGAGTTGAATATTGAGCATTGAGCTATAAATTATGAGATGTATATTAAGACAGAGGGTTTTTAATACTAAACCTACCGAGCTGGTGATAAAACCAATTCTAAATTTTTGTCATAGAATTATCGGAGTTCATAGGATACCTGTAAAGTAAATATCCCACTTCTATCTTCTCAAATCTTTCATTTTCATTTCTTTCATTTTTTCTGATATTTCGTTTCATTTCTTTTCATTTCTTTTTTTTTCTACAGCAGTTATTATGTAGGTATCTAAGTTTTAGGAGTTATAACGTCGGTACTTTTAGTGTTAACGAACTTCCGAGAACGAGTGGGAGGAGGTTTTTTGTGCTTGATAGGTGATTTGAAAATGAGTAAGGAATGTACCGTGCGACTCGTCAGACGTGTCACCTAGGAGGTAAGCCTGTTTCGGCAGAGTCTGATTCGCCAGATGTCAAGCGTCATACCTCTTGTCACACGTACACGAATACACTTGACGTTCTACCTCGCGATTCGTTAAAAGAGCTACACATACAAATCGAACTGAAAGACAAAGAGAGAGAACGCTGCAGATCGGAGCAAGGGAGACAACGCGATTTGGGTGGCGACAGTGAGGACATCGGCGTAGGCACCAGATTTTTAACATCTCTATAGTGAAAACAGAATAAACTCCGGCAGAATTACCCCCACCACATGGGGAGATTCTCCTTGATGAAACGAAGCGCGCAACGAGGCAACAATGTAATACAATGTCTCGCTCCTCCAGACAAACTAATAAGAATATTTGAATGCTACGACTTTGTCGGGTGCTTCCTTTAAGAGGCTGAGCGAGTGGACTCCAAGAAACAAAATGGTACGAATAGGCGGTTGAAAACGAGAAGCTCCGACGCCCAGGTGACAAGCCTGACGAGCCGCACGGTACAGTGCAGCTCGGCGGACCTGGCATCTCGGAGGCGGAGCTTCTCGCTATCAACCGCATATTGGCACCATTTTGTTTCTTGGAATCCACTCGCTCAGCCTCTTAAAGGAAGCACCCGACAAAGTGGTAGCATTCAAATATTCTTACAAGTTTGGCTGGAGGAGCGAGACATTGTATTACATTGTTGTCTCGTCGCGCGCTCCGTTTCATCAAGGAGAATCTCCCCATGTGGTGGGGGTAATTCTGCTGGAGTTTATCTTGTTTTTACTATAGAGATGTTAGAAATCTGGTGCCTACGCCGATGTCCTCACTGTCGCCACCCAAATCGCGTTGTCTTCCTTGCTTCGATCTGCATCGTTCTCTCTCTTCGTCTTTTAGTTCGATTTGTATGTGTAGCTGTTTTAACGAATCGCGAGGTTGAACCTCAAGTGCCTTCGTGTATGTACGTGTGACAAGAGGCATGACGCTTGACGCCTGGCGAATCAGACTCTGCCGAAACAGACTTACCTCCTAGGTGCCAGGTCTGGCGAACCGCACTGTATGTGTAAGGGACTCGAGGAGGGAAGATACGATTTGGGACTTACAATTGAACCACGATTGAACCAGAGATGGTCAGGAGAATCGAGTCATGGTGTCTCTGCGATACAAAATATTTCCAAAGTTATTTTATTTACTAATTGTTGCGGAGCAAAAATACGTCCCTAATGCCCGTTTTCACCGCCGACCCCTAATATTTAAGTATCTCCTAATAAAATTTAAGCACTACCTAGCTGTAAAATTACTTTCACCAAGGGATAATTGTCACCTAACACAATAAGTGGCTCCTTATACTTACAGGGCCGAGCAAGGGCCTCCTTTGGCTTAAGTGATAGTTTATTTTAACCGCGTCTTTTAAGAATTGCAAGAAATCTTTTGAAATGGGCGAAATTTTGATTTTTTAGATAATTTTGATGGTGTAGAAGCGATTGGAAATGTGTATAATATTTTTCGAAGACCACATGTTTTTAGGGAAAGACCAAATTCCACTGCTAGTAGAATTGTGAAACGGGTTTCAGAAGCTATTGTGCGACTTAGAAGAGAATTCATTAAATTTCCCGAGACTGAAGAAGAACAGAATAAAGTGAAGGTGGACTTTTTAAAAAATGCGAAATTTCCTAATTGCTTGGGTTGCATAGATTCTTTCCAGCGATAGGAACTGTATATAATTTTAATAGATTTACCTGCAGTTTATCCCAGAGCAGTTAAATTTTGCCGTAAGGGAAAACCATGTGGCAGTTTTTGCTTCATTAGTAGATCCATCTGTTGTTTTACATAAAATTGTGTCTTTGTACTGGCACAACAAAGACAACAATTTCTCATGTTCGTCCGCAGTAAAATTTTGTCTACGCTTCCGTTTTTCGGCCGTGATATTTAAAATATCCAAAAAACACGAGAAACAGAACAATACAATGCAAATGCAATGCAACACATAACCTCCAACCATAACAAACGTCAAAACTTTTGTTGTTTATTTTAAGCAATGGCTACAATTTATACATCCACAATTCCGCTATTTTATTTTATTTTACCATTATCCACAATAAAAGTATATTTCAGATACATCGATTATTTTGCAGATACGCACATCACATTTAGAAAAAAAAAACTGTCACTTTGTTAAGGAGCCCATAGTTAGGGAACACTTAAGTCGGTGAAAATCAATTTAGGTAAAGGGCTGATTTAGGGGAACACTTAGCTTATGGGTATCTTAACTAACCATAAGTGATAGTTTAGGAGACCTTGGTGAAAACGGGCATAAAGCTCGCAGATATAGCTGAAAACTCGTTTCTCAATATTTTTCAACACACAGATGTTTCTTTCTTTAAATAGCAGTCACGCTCTTGACCTATGGGCAAGGGACATTTCCTTTGCCCACCAAAAGCTCCAAATGAACTGCTGTCCCGGTCGCAATAATAACCATCCTCGTCAAACGTCTTCACGCGCTTCCTAAAACTAGACTTCTTCTAACAAGGGAACCTCCCAAGGTGCCAATCACCGATTTTAATAAAATTTAAGTATGATGTAGTACTCGTTGAAATATTCGACAGGTATTTTTTTATCGGCAATCGACCACGTTAGAGGGGTGAAAACCGCCCCCAAAGTTGCAGGGGTAAAGTGTATTTCGTCGAGTATCTTGGAAACTATGAGAGTAATTTCGTACATTGACGTAATTAGTGCCGTTGCATTACGAATTTAACGGTATAATTTTGTTCGCAAAATCTCCATTTGTTTAAACAATATGTTGAAAAATAACATATTTTCGGAAGTTTTATCAATTTAATGTTAATAAAATTTCTTGAATATTTTTTTATAAAAACTACATATCCAATACAAAATTACGGATAAACAGGAATTTTGATTCTTTCATCTACAAAAAAGTTATTACACATGAAACTCTGTCGTTCGACACACGAAATTAAATTCGTAATGCAAAGGCGCTAATTTCATCAATTTGCGAAATTACTCTATCTCTCATAGTTTCCAAGATATTCCCTTATAAGAACAGCGAACCGAATAACATCCAGCGTTTCTAATAGATGCTCCGTTCGCGAGGCTAGGAACCTGATGTAATTTAACAGTTGTACAGTACAAATCAAAACACTTAGACTAGGCAATTTTGGCCTATTTCAACTTCATTCACACACACGACCGTCGTACATGGCTCAAATCGGGTAAGCCTCTTTTAAGATACGCTCACTCCAGAAATACCGCCAAGAAAGCATGAGCAGGTATAACGCGACAACCTCAAGAAGTCTCCTCGGAGGTAGGCCTGTTTCGACAGGATCTGATTCGCCGGGATTCATAAAGATATTTCAATGTTACGACTTTGTCAAGTGCCTCCTTCAGGAGGCTGAGCAGGGTGGATTAAATAAAAAAAACGCTGCGAATAAGCGGTATTTAGCGAGAAGCTCCGCCGCTCAGGAGACTTCTTGAGGTTGTCGAACGATATCAACTTGCGAGGCGCGCATCTGTAACACTAATATTAGATTGGTGCATATGAAATGTCGTATTTTATTTACATATGAACGTTTGTCTCCCTGTTTTCATTATACTTTTGCTTTTGGCATAACCATGTTTACAGTCGTATTGTCCATTGCTAGAGACACATTTCAGCAAAGAAGATTTTCTCAAAAGTGTTCCCTTTTGTTAGTTATTTTGAATTTTATACCGATTGTCGTACTTCGGGTACACCACCCAATAATTTCAACTTATAACAGAAAAATATACTTTGTTAAGCGTGGCCGCTCTCTCTCGACGGCCGGAAGCTACTACTACTCGTCGCGGGTCACGGTTCGCACGCCCGGCCGATACTACTCGAATCAAACGAATGCTTTTGGCGATCATTTCGCCACACGATATAAATTCAATCGATATTCGTGTAATTTTTTACATGAGTATAAACTTGTTAATAATGCTGTAAAAACTGCCATTTTTCGATTGCATTATTACTTGTGACGGAAAGTGAGTTCTTTACAATAGGAAAAGGTTTTCTTTGTGGCTTGATAGGAATGAGGCTTCTGCTCGTACTCCAAGGCCATCACTTCGTCCAGGGAAAATTTTAACAAGAATTTGGTGGAATGTGAGTGGATTTGCAGGCGAAAAGTACTGCCACAGTACATTGATAAAATGCATAAAAAATTGAAAATTATACTCCCAGCACTTGCTAATCAGCATGGCCCCATACTTCTCCACGTCAACGCTGGGCCGCATACGTCGTACAAAATAATATTGAAATTAAATGAATTAAAAAACATGAAATTTTGCAGCACATGAAAGTTTTTAGCACTGTTACGAAATGAGCACCACTTTGTTTTTTTTTTGTGAATTTATGTAGTAACTAAACTCTTGGATTATATATATATGAATATACTATATTTATTGGTTTTTAATTCTATGTGTGTAGTTTTAAAGGTGTGTGCGTGTGATTCGTGAAAAATGGAAGTTTGTCTGGTTGCTTTTAAGAATAGAATGGAAGTGCCAATTTTCAGGAAAGTCGTGGGTGCGGAAAATTAGGAGATGTTAGGAGTGGGGATCAGGGGATGAGGTTTGCGAGGAGTAGGATGGGCCCTTAGGAAAGTCGGTATGCATGTGTATGTGTGCGTGCGTGTGTGTGTATCTTACATGATGAACGTACATTTATAATAATAATACTAATAATAACAATAATAATAATAATAATAATAACAACAACAACAACAATAATAATAATAATAATAATGATAATAATTATAATTATAATAACAATAATACTGGTGATGATAGCAACAATAATAATAATAGTGGTGGTTAATATAATAAGGTTGGGGTTAGGACGTAACAGCACCCATCTTATTCGCCGGATCTATCGTGAATCGAACTTCATTTATTTAAACATTTAGAACAGTTTTTACGGACTAAACAGTATGAAAATGAAGACTGTCTGAAAAATTTCATATCAGAGTTTATTGATTCAAAAGATCAGAATTTCTTCAAAACAGGTATCTATAAAAAAAGCATATTTTGATGAAATAAACAGCTTTTGAAAAAAGATATGCAGTTTTATATATTCACTTAAAAATCCGACATTTCATACGCACCAACCTAATCATTGATGGGAGGATCGATACATTACACAATTCAAAAATTGATACAATACGTATAAAGTGGAAAATACGTTTTTCATAAAATTGAAGATTCAAGTTTCATCCTGGAATATTGTAGGCTATGGTAAAATCTTAACATAGTGAACTAGAATAAATTCAATTTGTCTCTTTAGTAGAAAAGCTACAACTACTAAGATTCTCGACCAATATACTTTCCGGATTCATCTATATACAAACATTTCATTACATAACTTTGATAGCTACGCCGGAAGTTAAGTTATGGCTTATACGTGCCTAACCCCGGAAACTGAGGATTTACTTGAGCGTACTCACAAAGTAGGATTACTATCTGCAGGTCGCGACTTTACCCATGCACTTCACACACGTCATCGCGTAATTTTCTTGCACCAGGAGTTACACTATTACTGGCTCAGAAAAAGAAGTACTCGATAAGTTTCACGGATTTCATATTCTACAAAGTTTGATAAATATATCTGTGAAACACAGCATGTGCTAGAATAATAAATTCGGAAACGCTATGGCATGTACACAATAAAGTAATACAAAGATTGCGACTATGTATTAATGTATCATTGGCCTCCGAAAGGAAGTCACTTCATAAATGATTTGCTCTGATTTTCCAGGCGGACAAGCAACATCCTTCGTCTTCATATATTTTCAGTTCTAACGCGCTATTGGCCGAAACAGCCACACATTTAAAGCTGTAGTCGGGAACAGGCGCACAGTGTGTAATTTTAGGGTTCTAGCTGGACAAAAGTCAATTTTCGTAATGGTCCAGATGTAGAAAATTTTATTAGAAATCGATAATAGAATGTCCATAGAAACAGAAAATGTAAAAATTATTTGAAAAAATAATCTGCAATAGTTAATTAACAGGCCTTAAAGTTATACTTTCCGTAGATTGCTTTTACACGCTCCCATAATGCCCTAGACATTTTCGTCAATTGTTTTGTAACGAAAGGTTAGAATGGAATTTGCGTATATGTATTGTTATCTACACTTATTTGGGATATATTTACAATTTTTTATTTTTCTAAACGACCTTCCATTACCATTTTAATCCGCTTTAACAATTAACATGTAATTTAAGTTCCGTTCCGAAATGTATGTAGACTTTTAACATACATTACTATTTATTACACTTTTGCAATTTTGTGTGCTTAAAGCTAAAAGTATAACAATTGAACATGCAAAGTGCAGCTTCAGACAAATGATGACATCTGTTACTTTTTTATTGTTTTATTCCGCGTGGTCGCGGGATTCCGGCTTCCCTTCGGAAAGTTATTTAAGTTTTGACAAAGTGTACCGTTTATTACACTTTTGCAATTTTGCATGTTCAAAGCAAAAGGTATAAACAATTGAAAATGCAAAGAGCCATTTCAAACAAATGATGACATCTGTTACTTTTTTATTGTTTTATTACGTCCCTAACGGACGGGAGCGACGTCTTACAGTGGTCTATTTTGTCGAAATCCTGGTCAGAACCCCAAGGAGTGGCGAGGCATTTACTTAGTTTCGTTCGCTCAGAAGACACAAGAAAAATGCCTCGCGGAAGTTTTTAAATTTTTCAGCCAAAAATAAAATTTATATTGCAATTTTTGTTGCTTTTTCCAAGAAAAATGTCTGCCCTATCGCCTCCTGCTATTAGATTTTTTCCTGGATTTTTAATTTTTACAGTAAATCGGGAACATATTTTTAGAACGTATGTTTAAACATATTTAAATCTTTACAGCATTAAAATGATATCCATCGTTGCAATTGGTAGAGTTTACAGAGTCATTTTACACAAAAAAAAATTAAAATAAGCCTTAAGATTAAGTTACAGAAAATTTTTAAAGTTGTTAGTCTTATTATATTTGTCATTATTTTACGTATAAATGTTAAATAACTATTGAAATATGTATTATTATTAACGCTAAGCATAACAGTATGTATGTTGTTTACTAGTAGAAAAGTCAGTAAAAGTAACGAAAACCATAATTTCTTTCAAAAAATAGTTTTGTCCAGCTAGAACCCTAAAATTACACACTGTGAGGCGGTGCGAAAATAGTCTTCCCTTATCCCGTAACTCGTACCAAGTGGCATCATACCATGCACGCACTATACATCGTCATGAGAATGACGAAATGAGTGTTTAGTTTTCGGTTATAATTTACCGAGTTCAGCTTTTAACCCCTTAACATACAATAACATCTGGGAGACGTCATTCATTTCATGTACCATGGTTGACTTTGACGTCTCCAAGGCATTACGAACTGCTCTACAGCATATTTTTAAATTATTCAATTTTTTCACTCGTGCATCAACAGAACTATTAACTATTATTTTATAATGTTACTTAACTATTCAATGTTCAATCATGTAGGATTTCTTAATAATATATTTAATGTTTATTGTAAAAACTACAACTAAAAATATGAAAAGGAATATAAAATAGATTATAACGAAAACAAAAAGAAATATTATAATATGTCGTGTATCATATAAACACTATTTGTCCACACAGGATTTGTAACACTAAGAATAATAAAACACTAATTGTAAGTATATCCACAGAGGATTTAAACACACAAGACGACACACACTCTATCCAGAGAGGATTCTAACCATAGAGTGCCACGATGCACCGAGTGCCTCGTTGGCCTTGCGAAAAACAAAATGCGATCGGTGGTCACATTCATTCTACTTAAATATATGTATAAAATAAATCTTTACACATTCGCATTCCGCAATCATGTTATATAGCAATGCAAATTCCAGAATAAAATATTGTTTCCAAGTTTGTACCTAAGTGTTCAGTTGAATCAAATTAAATGGTATTTTTCGAACGCGTTCAAATTCCATTTCATTTGTATGTCAAAGGGTTAAGGACCGATATGATGAAAATAGGCAGTATAACAAACATCCTCCCTTTACCGTTTACCACGTATCAAGTGACTTCTTTAGCTTGAGCCATGATACTGATCTGTTTTATTGCGTTTGATAAGCAAAGAAATTAATAGGTATTTTTGCTATCGTCTTTTAATTCCGCTCATAATAGCTATATAGATCGATATTCACTCGTAAACAGATAAAAAGTAATTAGCCGGTACAAAGTAATGAGATATTTGTAAAAAAATAAATAAAATAACAGTGTATATATGTACCGTTAAAGCTCACAAGACACTTATTTCATAAAATAACTAATTATAAGTACTTCATGAAATAACTGATCACTACCACCTAATTATCATTATTGATAGTAACAACTCTATTTGCATGGACATTTTTTTTATATAAAACCTGCCGTGACATTAACAATGATTTTCATCTTTCCCTCAATTTTTACATATCCATATAAAGCCAACTCTCACCAAATTAAACAATCATAAAATAATCATTGGTGGTAAATATATAAAAATAATAACATACAAAGATAATACCGCAGGTGCTTTATATCACTTTTTGCACAGTCTAATACAAAATAAAAAAAAAGTTTCAATAAAATATGAAGTATCTGTTTCCATAAAGTCAATATAAAAATTTTAATGAAATAAAAGTTTATTTATCAAAAAAGTGGGCAATTTTTTGAATGGAATGTATCATGAAAGCCGTAGTTCTCTTTCCGTATTGATAATGTGGGCGGAAACATTGGCGCTCGATATCGCGACTGCGGCTTGTGGCTCATCAACTGTTAGCGATGATTTGCGGTTCTTGTTTCGTCCTGGGTTTGCTGGTGGAGTTGTTAGTAAGATCGATCGAGTTTACCCTGCCCCAGTTTCTACTTCCCATAGGAACGATGTCGGTTGTCAATTAACCATATATGTATATTCAAATCATGTTTTTGTAAAGTACAAGGAATTGTAAACGTTAGCGTAAACACTACAGGCGATACTTACATTATTGACTTTAAACGATATTTTGTCACATTTGCAAAGAGTAAATCAATAACAAGGTGCAGACATTTCAGGTATAAAATATGAGTGGAAGTGTTAAAATGATTGCAAATTTAATATCACTAAAGGTTCAAAACGTTTAGAAGTGTTGCAGATTGAAGGCATTTTGATTTTATAGTAGATTTTACTGTCATGTAATCGAATTGCTCTGCAATTGGATCAATATTCGACGCATACATTTCTATGACAAATGATTAATACCGTCTGAACATAATCACAATCTCTCGGTCGTTAGAATTGATCAGTATCATTCATTATCCGTAATAACCGAGCTATAGGATTTCGTGTTGTA
Source organism: Cerceris rybyensis (assembly GCA_910591515.1). Taxonomy (NCBI): domain Eukaryota; kingdom Metazoa; phylum Arthropoda; class Insecta; order Hymenoptera; family Crabronidae; genus Cerceris; species Cerceris rybyensis. The sequence continues at coordinate 17,197,430 of OU342795.1, forward strand.
TTACCCTCCACTATTGGTTATCCTGTTTACTGAATGATTGTAATGGGAAATCGCAAGAGGAAGATAGCCACTTATACATGTAGACTTATAATAAGTTTGTAAGAGTATCGAGAATTAAGTTGCCCCTTCTAACAAGTGCAAGAATTGTGTTTTATTGCATCAAAAGTGTGAACTGTGAACTTCCAAAATGGAAGATGTGTGTTCATCTAGGCGTATGTACACAATTCTTAACCCTAAACCTATCAAGCCGGTCAAAACGCCGGAACCAAATTTTTTTCTAAAAATTATCTAAATTAATAGAATAACCATAAAGTAAATATTCCACTTCTATCTTATAAAGCAGAAATTAGTTAATTAGTCGCCTTTTTCATCTCTTCATTTCTCTTTTCCCACAGTAGTTATTAACACGTTCCGTGGCAAGCCGTTTTTGCTCGACAGGATTTCCAGGCCATTTGTTTTTTTGACTAAAAATTTATATAATATCATGACATAATATGTCATTGTAGCATCAATCCGTAAGTAATTAACTTGTTTGGAGTGATTATCACACCGTATACCATTTATGGTGCACGTGGCACGGAACGTGTTAAGTATATGTTAGCGCTAGCGCGTTTTATGTGGATAATATACCCCGCAGTGCGCATGGGTTCGGTCCGTAGTGGTGTCGTCGAACCGCACAAGACGATTTGCGTTTGTATATTTTATTTTAAAAAAACAGTAAAGTATTACAATATGCTGATACAAGTTCCAAACGGGTATAGTGACGGCAGGACGAATCGTGTTATTACTGTTTCGTTCCTCCAGAAAGTCCTCTTTTTATATTAGTATTAACAGTGGGAGTTGGGATGGTTTTAGGGGAGGAAAAGCTAGAGGTGGACAGTTGGAGAGGGAACTTAGCTAGGACCCTTTCGATAGTGATCCAGCATTCGGCGATTGTCGATAGGAGAAAACGTCCATCCGGTTTGGAACATGGAAAGCGAAATAGAATAATGGGATAGATGGAATTCCGGAGATAAAGATAAGGATGTGGATAGATTTATTATTATGTAGTGGTCCTTGGGAAAGTCGGTTGGGGCCGGAAAAGGGCCTCCTAGTATTGGAAGGAATGTTAATGGGGAGTTTTCCTAGGAGGATATTTACGACAGTGGGCCCCGTCACCAGTGTACTTGGGGTTTGTCTCGGTTTCGAGTGGAGTTCTTGGAAGTCGACGCGTCGGGTCGCGACGGGTGTTTGGCAAATGTCTCGTCACCCTGTCGCATTCCAAGGAACAGATTATTTAGAGTATTGATGGGCCCGGGGCTATAAATTAGACCCGTGGCTGAACTATGAAAAAGTGGCGTGTGACTCGAGGTCATGGTGCCACATAGTCTGTTTAAGTTGGGGTTGTTTTACGGGATCTGGCCACGGAGTGGGAGAGTTAGAAATGACTCTTAGTAAGCGGACTGTGGGGAACCGCACGACACTTACCCCAGAACCTCCGAGCAAGTCTAACTAAAAAAGATAATTCAGTATATCGGCCGTAGTAGAAATCAGTGAATTTCTAACATATATTTAGATTTTATAAAAAATTCTTTTTATAAAATGTGACCTTACATAAATTTAATAAAAAGAAAAACTGCGCATGTAAATAAAAGTGAAGGTTTCATTCCATTTTAAAATATAACTATATATTTATTATGTAACACGATTAACAATAAATCTGGATATATTCTACAAACGCAGGAAAGTTCAAAAAATATGTCGTGTAGCTGCTGGCCAAGCAATTGGATTGTAAGAAAATGTCTTTGACGGAGATACTGTTATATTCTGCGACACGGTTCCAACACGTTTATTAAAAGGAAATAAGTATCGTATAAACAAGGGCGATGCATACACTTTTAGATTATATCAATGGATATAAAGTTTACGACAATGTACAACTTCTGAATAAAGAAAACTAGTCTAGACATGTATCCACACATCCGAAGCCTCAAATCAAGAAGAGGGATCCGCATAGATCGTAAAAAATAATTGAAAAGCGGCGAAAACTGATCATTTTGAATCCACCACTTTGATTTTGACAATCCTGAGTCCAGATTCGTAATCAGTGAACCAAAATATATAAGGATACTAATTTTTGCCTCGAATCATACATTTTTCGAGATATTTGTCCGCTGTATTATATCCGCCATTTCTTGGGAAGAGGAGGAATTTTGAGTTCAGATTCGAAATCAGCGACTTAAGAAACATCTTAAGCCTTTTGAGCTTCTGGCAAAGATTTCAAAGAAATCAATAACTGTGCGAGGTGTCTGCACAGTTAAATCAAAGTTCTGGGCCACAGTGCACCCTACCGAAGTATTTATGTGCCGAAGTCACATTAATATGGAAATAAAAATTCTTCATTATTTATTTCAGTACTGGGTTGGTCACAAAGTTCGTTCAGTTTTTAGACTTATGATTATACACAATATTTTTAAAAACAATGTAAATTTAATTTGTGATACATTGACCCTCCCCCCCCCCCCCCCCTGTTCTAGCACCTTTTGCCATATTTCGCGTAGTTTTATTATTCCCCCTTCCTGTAAGTTTTGGGACTTATCCACAAAATACTTATTGAGACGACGTTTTATAGAATTCTCGTACTTGAAGGATTTCCTATTAACAGAGTTCTGCAACGCACGAAACAAGTGATTATTGCTGGCAGCTATAGTTCGACAACTTTAACTAGTCTCGCGGGCGGCACAGCCTTTCGCTTTCAACCGGCTATTCGCGCCATTTTGTTTTTGGTATCCGCTCGCTCAGCCTGCTGAAGTAAACACAAGACAAAGTCGTAGCATTGAAATATCTTTGCTTTTTGGGCTGAATGAACGAGAAGACCCGCATTCTTTTACCGGGACAAGTTAAGGTTGTCGGACGGTAAATCTGGAGAGTTTTCACCCCTATATTGCCATGATGAGAAAAAACACTCATACAATTAATGAGCTCTGATTGTGAATTTCCAATTGCCTGGCAATATGTTTAATAACTAAATAATTAAAAAAGTATAGTTTTGAATCTTCTTATATCGAGGTTATCCGTATGGAACTTTCACAGAAGTTAGAACGTGAATAGTTTAAGATACACACACCTCAGGTTTTTCCGACTGAACAAAAGAGAATAATAACGAGCGCAGGCAAGGAGCCGCGAAAAAACAAACGCTCCCTTTCCGCTCGAGCTCCGAACGAGAAATGTAAACCAGATGTGGGAGTACCCTCAAATTATCATAATTTTGCAAAAAAGATATTTCGGGACGTGATTTTTAAACTTTTTCCCGACCTTTCCATTTACTTAATTTTGTAAATTCTTTTGTTATTAAAATTTCTGCAGGTTTGGTAAAAATTCCTAAAATATATATTCGCAATTAAGTTTTACATGGCCAAAAATAAAAAATAATATTTACGATATAAGAATATATTTATCGTCCTGTATATTTTTTGTTGGACAATTGCCTCACACAATTTCTACAATCATAATGTGAACGTATTTTATATCAGAAAAAATAAAAAAGTTTTTCTGTATTGTATAACTTCATCCAGAAGTAAATTATTTCCACTATCTTATATTTTTTCAATGTCTTCTTTCATAAAATCTTTCTACATTATGTTTATTAAATAATTTGTAATATCGGAAATATCATGACGAGGAAATTAACTCGATTTTTTCATAAGTAGTGAATATCATAAGATTTGTATAGAATTATTTATTTCTTTCTGATCAAATGGGTAAAACCACGTAACGATACATGGAGATTATACAATAAAGTTAAAAATGGAATGAAAAAGACCTGATATGCATACTCTTATTATTCGAAGCGAAACAATTTTATTTTTGATACTACCTTTGATGTCGAAGGCTGCAATGCACAATGTATTTTTTGTGGGCCTTTTAGCGAACAAGCATCATATACTCGAATGCTTTGTACGTATGCCAGATGGGTTTTTATTCTGGCTAAAACAATAATATGTGCCACGAACTGGTACATCGTAGCACGGCCGTAATTCACATAGCTGATGCTCCGGGGGACGTTGCACGCGTTTGCATATTTCTGAGCCTTCATCAGCTATGCTCTTTTTCACGATACACGCCTTGCTTCTACCTTTTCACCAAACTCTAACTCCAACTCCGTCCAACTACCGGATGACGCATAAAAATTCATCCCAGAGACTCGAAACCTATGAGAGCGGAACAGGTACATCGCGTTGAATCTTTCTCTCCCTTCAATATTATCCTATTCGTCACGACGCGCCATTCATTTTTGTAACTAGGACACCTCTTCTGTAAATTATTTACAAGGTGGCAATGATTTTACAAAACTCTCGTGAAAGGGTCTCTTAAGTCTTCTAGAATCTTTTTTATATCATGTTTGGCTACATTGTAACGAATGGAATAAAATATTTAGTATTAGTAAGAAGTATATATATATTATAATAATAAAATAATAAAATAAGGAATAAAGAATAAAAATACAAGTACATAGAATTAAAGAAACTAATCGTAGGAAATGATCGCTCGTTCACACTTGACTCTCTCGATCCAGCCACTCCACGTGCCGTTCATCCTCACTCGCTCGTCATTTCTTTTCTCCCACTCGATATATGTACTAAACATCCCTCACACACATACTCACACATATCTACATTCATTCCTCACACACTACATTTATGTACAGTAGAATCCCTCTAATGTTGACAACTCGGGCCAGGATCATTCGCTAATGTTGACACTCCCTTCTATCCCCACTTTTCATGACTTATTTTCCCCTATGCGCATAAGCATGCGCAGAATTGAAACTTGAGCGAAGGATCATGTAAACATCCATAACCTACATGACGCGCCACGAAACTAAAATTCTATTGGGCAATAAAAAGTCCAAGTGGGGGAAAATACAAGTAACAGTAACGGGAGTATCCTGTCAACATTAGCGAGAGAGCAACCTTAGAGGGAGCAACATTAGAGGGATTCTACTGTACATTTTTTAACACTTTACCGACCGGTAATTTTTAACATCCTACCCACTTTTGATCGGTCACTTGCACGCAAATATTTCCCTGTTACTGATATCCCTTCGAAAATTGCAAAGTTTCTTCGCTGATTGTGACTCCTTGGCACAGTTAACCGCAATGAAAAATAATAATTTATTAATTGCCGTAGCGACCAATTTATAAGTTAAAAGTCCAAAAGTGTTGGGCCCGAAAAGCCGAATAATCGACTAACGATCGGTAAAGTGTTAACTTCGATTATTTTCATAAAAAATAATTTTTCTTACTCGCATTTATAGTGTTTCACGAACGATTCTTAGAATTTCGTGCAATATTGAAATAATATTACCAACGAACGTGTCTTTTAGTTTTACACTTTTCCATTTTTTCTTTTATTGTTATCTCTGTACTTTTCGAACGCGGACACGTACAATATCGATGATAATAATGTGAATTTTGATTTTATAGGCCATATAAGTTCGCGATGTGACTCTTAACACGTTGAATGACACAATGGTCACGGTTGGCCAGTGATGTGGAAATCAATGTAATCCCTTCGACCCTTAGGATGTAATATACTGGAATTTGCTGATATATTCAGTGTTTCACGCTACAACTATCGGCATTAAATCTATTATATTTCAATATATTAAATAACTCTGTTTAAATAGTTTGGAAAAAGAGGAATCTAGAGGTGGAAGCCACGATCGATTTTGTGGTAGCGCTACGATCTCCTAAGCCGCAACCGATCTACCGGTCGGCATTACTCCCTCACACCTAATTAAACCGTTTCACTACGAGCAGTGACTATAGTCATTCGTGATAATGTCAGAAGAATACATATCAATATTAATTACTAAATTAATTATTAAAAATAATTACTAAATAAAAGTTTTTCAAATATCATAAAATTGTACTTTGTATATGTTAAATGCATTGTAACTTTGAATTTATTGTTTATATTAGGCGTTATAAGGTATATTCTACTAGTAGCTAAATAACGTTGCCCGCAGGAGTGCTCGGTACGGTGTTAGCATAATCGTAGAAAAGGACTCTATAGGAAAAGGTCGTATATATCTGATGTTCACAAAACCAGCTTCATAAATTAAAACCAGATATATCCGGCCTGCAGAAAACCAACCCCAGATGAAAGAGACGAGAATCGCGTTATCAATGTTAAGAATGTAACGTTAGATTGTGCGTGTTCCTATGCTTCAAAACAGATCATACTTGAAGGAACCACGTGCTCGGGCTGGCCCCAGTTTCTGGCTGGGCCCATCCAAGCCCAAGTTGAGAGGTCACCCAGTGCGTTCGATGTCTCGGCTGCCGCCGGTCTGGCGGACATCCTTCTATTCCTAGGAAAGGGTAAAGGTGGTAGTTTAACGCGCGCTGCGTTTCGTCCTGAGCCTGTTCGTGGACTCGTCAGTAGGGCCGACCGAACAGATCCTGCCTTAGATGCTGGCCTTAGAAAACGCCACGGCGACCGCTTTTCCGGTGTCTCCCGTCAAGACTAACGGTCTTGAAAATACGTTTTGAAGGAAAAGCGATGACGGAATCGGAGATAAATAACAGTTCCCGTTTGGACCCTAAATCATCTTACGACCACCGGGAACTTTTGTAACTCAATGAATCCCCCGAATTCGTAAACCGAACGATTGCTTTCCGGTGGTCAGCTCAGTAGGAAATTTGGTGAGGAATTGTAATTTTTCTTTTATATAAAACTAACTTGAATTATTATTTAACAAAACTATGTACAATTTGTGGATGGTTAACACTAGGTTTACGGACATTTCTTATATACCGATCTCTACGAACACGCGTCAATTTGACGCATGAACGAATACATATATTTAAAGAAAAACAACCACTTAGAAAGCAATATAATTAAACACTACAAGTAAAAAAATGAAAATATGAGATATATATTTATAGAAAGTTTTTATTATTCAATAATATTTTAGCACGTTACTTCAATATTCCATATTCATTCCGCGCATCTTTTACACAAATACTCAGTTTTGTTTGTACACTTTCCACAAACAATCTTTTCACATTTTTTACAAGTGTTATTGCTCCTGTATCTTTTACAAAATCCAATTTGGCAAGTCTTGCGTTCTTGCGAAGTACTAGGTAACGGTTTATTATAATCTATGTTTTTATAAACTTTCTTTTCTTTTTCTGCAAGTTCCTTGGCCAACTGAAATAGAAAATCCTTTCTGGATAATTTTGATCCAGTACACTCTGTGTATAAGATCCATGCGTTTAGTGCCGCCAAATCTAAAATGTTGAAGAACACCTGGAGAGGCCATCGAAAAGATGCTGCTTTGGTGGTATATTTGCGCGCCATTTGGTCTACTACATCGACTCCAAACTTTGTCTCATTGTAATATGTTATCGTTTCTGGAGTATGTTTTTTATTGTCTTTTAGTTTTATAAACGTATGCTTAGTACTTAGTAACAGTACCTTTAGATTTGGCTTACTTTTATATATAGTGAGTATGCATTTTCCTGACTTATAATGGTTTGATGAGTACAACTTCATTTTATCTTTCTTGATTTTTGCTGGCATTGGAAGTTCTCTCTTGTTGGCTCGAATAGTTCCAACTAAACTGTTTTTTTTTACAACTAATTTTTCAGCTAGAGGAATACTAGTAAAAAAATTATCCATTGTTATATTTCTTCCTTGATGAAGATATGGTTCGGCTAACTTTAGAACGACAAATTCGCCCAAAGGTGTTGAATTTCGCATTTCATCCTTACCTAAATAAGGAAACCCATTTACAACGTATTTAGATTGGACATCTACTGCCAACCAAAACTTTATGCCAAATTTCTGCGGCTTTTTTGGCATATATTGTGTGAATTTGCAGCGGGCTTTAGTAGGAAATAGTTGTTCATCTATTGAAATATTGCAGTGAGGTTTATAACAGCATTGGCTATTGTGTATAAATTGATTCCATATTTCGGATATCATTACAAATTTGTCGGTGCGTAAACGTTTAGATCGTTCCGTTTTTTTATCGAATCGGACGAATCGAAGAATTTGCATGAATTCATCCCTGGGCATTGTATTAGAAAAAAAAGCGGGTCCCCATTCCTTGGACCACAAATAAAAAGCATTTAGCGAATTTGCTTCATATGCTCCCCGAGCGTACAAAATCCCAATAAACGCAAGTAACTTGGTGGTTGAAATGTTCCAATCTCCTTTCAAAACACGACGTGCTTCTTCTTCGGTACAACATTTTATATGTTCTATCATGTTTTTGGTTATAATCAAATGAAAAGCACTGCTTACGTTACCTTCCATCACATTTCGTTTTGCGTAGCCAGTAGGCCCAGCGATGTCTTTGAAGATTTTGTGGACAGGTTGTCGACCATTAGATCCGCCCACTTCCAATTTCGTCCAAATTGTTCCATCGACCGCTATTTCTGTTTCACATAATGCATCTGAATTTTGGGCCGATCTTGGATTACTTGTCTCATTCCCAGACTCAGAATCGGATAGAATACGCATCCTTTTTCTGCGAAGACCTAAATTCTGTTGATTTTCTTTTTCACTCTCTGAGGATTCCCCTGTTTGCATACTTTCATCAGATTCCAAAATCTCAATTTCATTCTCGTCTTGAATCACTTCAGTTTCAGCCTCTTCAGACCCAGAACACTCCTCACTAATACTGACTATGTTTTTCAAAATTTTATTTCCTTTTTTAGACATATTTAGATGATAAAGAAGGGTTTTTTGCCAAAATAGTATAAAATTGAGTTTCACAATAATATTACTAATTCAAAAAACAGTATTTTATTTTTGAGAGCTGGCGGATACGCGAACTAATAGCAACTACAACTTCCCAAACGTTTTCGCACTCTGACGGAATTCACATTCTGCGTTCCGTTTTTTATACTGTTGCTTACATTGTTTCATTTGAGATGACGGGATTGAGGTATAGTCGGTGCATTCATATATTGTGGTAATTTTTGCAGAAATAAAACTAATTTACTAAAAATTTTATTTACATTACGATCGCGTCAAATTGACACACATCCGTAGAAGTAGGTATACCACATATAGAATTTCAATATTACAAAACTTTTGAAGAAAATAGACTTCAAAATATATTTACCTCGTTCAACGGATAAAAGTCAGTACAAGAGATCAAATAAAAATGCGAACGGTTTTTGTAATTTTCCAAAAGAAATTCGAAATGCGTCAAAATGACGCGTCCCGTAAACCTAGTGTTAATAAAGTATTGTACTTCGCGTCTGTGAAATTGGACTTGTCGATTGCGGTAATCGGAACGCTGGCTGAATTTGTTCGTGTTACGTGTTCCAATGTTCTTAACACGTTCCCTGCCAAACCATTTTTTAAAGTCTTTTTGTTCAGGCCGCGAGGGGCGTATACGACTCACGTATTTTTTTGTGGTTTAAATCAATACATTTTTGAAGTACACTATACAATATTTCAATAATGCAGAACCATAATTTTTAAAAAAAGTGTAAATTTTAATATGTTTTAACCAGAAAAGCGATAAATTTTATTTTACTTGACAAAATTTTGTTATAAATATTGCCTGTTGTAATAAGCATTTTTCCGGCCTGAACGGAAAGTCCAGCGTGGGGCGTATACTCCCCACGTGGCAGGGAACGTGTTAAGAGACTAGTTTTTTGAGAAGCGCGTGAAGACGCGGACAAAGGAAATGTTCCTTGCCCATAGGTCAAGAGCCTTCCGTGATGTTTCAAGGAACTGGAAAAATGCAGCTTGCGTAAGGGAAGAAGTCCCAGGTCAATACTTTTTTGGCGGACAAAAGTTTTCTCGAGAAGTATTGACGACAATAGGCCCATAATGTGCATTGATCCTGGAGTAATAAACGATTTGCAAGGCGCGACTGCTATTTGAAAAAAGAAACATCAGTGTGTCGAAAAATAATGAGAAACACATTTTTAGCTACATCTGTGAACTTTAGGGACCAATTGTTGCTCCGCAACAAATCCAAAATTTAGTAATATTTGACTATTACATCGCAAAGGATTAGGCCGATATTTAATAGCGTGGAGGAAACTAACGATAACTGGATGTTGTCAGGATTATTTTAATAAATAAGAATAAAACACATACACACTAAGGTTAATATATAATAATAAATGGAATATAGTAAATACACATATTGAATAAATAATATGCGATAGAACAGATTATAAAAGATACTAATAACTATACAATCGAAGGCGTCTAATGATGTCTAAACTACAAAAACTCCAGTTCTATCTATTCTTTCATTTAACACCTTACGCAAGCCCGACAGAGATCCCATATGAATCGATAAAAACAACGTACACCACATGAACTTAAAGTTAAATATATTATAGCATAACATATGTAAACGTGTAATGTTTGCTGTCTTTTTTTAAACTTTTTATAAATGCTCGCATTACTACCATGTATGTTCACAGTTTTTTGTTTCATGAAATCCCCGCTTCGTACATGTGCAGACAATGTAATCTTCATGCTCATAACATATTATTATGCGTGCACCCTTTTTGATAATATGTAGTGTACGTCACATGCCTGGTAAGCTCACCAATGACCCAAGGCTTTACAGGGTACGAACACTTCACCTTATCCCTTTGAATACAGCTCCACTTAACTTTCTCTTTGCTCTACGTTGGGAACATCCTCACCGATGAGATAGTGACAAATTAGTCAGTGTACCTATATACACCAGGAAAATTGTGGCATGTTAAGTTTTAGCTTAGTAATTTAATAAAATCTAGTTACATCGAGGGAACGGTTATTGCGATGATCCTCGTAGGAGATGATAGACGTAGTACAAAGTTTGAATCTAAAATATACGTAAAAGAATACTATAATGAATTTTTTCTTTTTTAACTGTATGAATGTGTGAATGTATTTTCGAAGTAGCCTCGAATGAGACTACGAATTACGAATTACGAATTTTTAGATTACATTTGAAAGCATATTTGAAGTTTTGAATGGAGTCAATTCTGAATTGAAATTTATCTATTGCAACATAAGTTTAGAGAGATAAAGGATACGCATAATTTTCTTTAACTGACTGCGATGATGGTAGGATATGTTATGATTTTAAAAAGGTTACACAATAATTACGGTTGTAACAAAAGGGCTTTAACAAAAATGTTTTCGGCATAAACAAAGACATCGTACGGTGCAAATTATTTTGCAATTTTTTGTAAATCGAGTAATAGCTAGGGTTGTGAGTCTAACTCCATATTTTTATTCGAAACCGTGTAATTTTTTATGAACCTATCGATTTACCTGTGCATTGTCTCTAAGAAAGTGGTATTATTGGTTTAGAACATATCTTATTAAGTGTTGTATTGTACAATAATAAATGTAATTTTTGAAAACTGTTAGAAATGAAAAACAATAAGTTAATATACCATACATTTAGGACAAAAAGCGTCAAAGGATTAATAATGTTTTTTTTTTTTTAAATTCAGTAAACAATCGGCATAAAATTGTACGATCAAAGTTGCGAAATTGTGCGACGACATTTCCAACAAATCACCTTTTCATCAACAAGTATTCCTCCCTTAGGAATGCGACAATGAGTTGATGCTTCAATAAGCTACATTAAAATATCCCTTTATGATTGCTAAATAGTTTGTAACACAGATAATATTAAGAATACGATAAAACATTTCGAGATGTTAATGGTTTATCATAAGAAAACGTGTTATATAGAAAAGTATCACCCGTGGTTGTTGATTTGTTGAAATCCAATTTATTTCTTCTATAATGTTCTGACCCCCCTCGCCTATCATTGGTATGTAAGATAATGCTAATTGCAAGATTAACTTAAATATTTTCCACGCCGGCGACAATGTGGCTCCAGCAATATTCATTGCAACCCTACTCATCGCCGAACCACTTTCGTAAGTTCAAAAATTCTATTTTTCATTTTGAGTCTTGGACTTCTAAACATAGTTATTTCTCCTACTCCTTTCTCTAAAATCCTTAAAATCCTACATGCTTTCTGGTCACAGATTCTTGGGCAAAAAGCAATACATTCACGCACGACTGAGTCTCACAATCAGCAACAATTGCGAATAAACGTTCTAAAAATTATATTCCATGGAGTTGTGTTCTATCAGTGCACACTTGCACCCGTGCATTACACTTTCTTAGGCAATGCATCTTTAACATTTTTCTTCATAATCATGTTCTGTATTGTATTATATACATAGCTGTAAAAGATACGTCAAAACAACATTAACACTAATTCTACCACGATTTTCTGTATACCTATTTCGACCAAAACGTGTCTTTTGACACCTATGTATTCATTTGAATCCAAATAATTGCCAAAACTATTAAGATTTCAAATTATCAGTTAAATGTAGATAATTTGAGGAATATATTTATTGATACATTGATGTGTATTCATTAGAAATTATTTAATCAGCTTGCAAATTCTAACAGCCGTCTGTAGCTAATTGTAAAGTCACTGAAGCGGTGTACGTTAAAATGTAACATGGCGGGAAATAAGCGAATATCAAAGTTATGCCGCAACTCCTGTATTTTCTGTTACAACTGAAATAGGGATTCTCTAATCTGAATATAATTGATATAGTGCTGCAAAATGGTGTTGATATTTATATGTAAAATGGTTTCAAATTAGGCTCCGTCATGAACTCCTTAAAGTGTCAAAAGAAACCTCATGGTAGAAATAAGTATACCATATACACATTTTTAGATTTAGGATGTGCTGGTGGAAAATGACATTCCGAAATTAATTTAACAACTATTGTATGAAAAGTCAAAAGATCAATTGTGGAGAAATGATTCAACTTAGAGAATAATTTTAAGTTAAAATTTGGAAGGTGTCTTTTGTCGATTGTATTTCCATGCTTAAAATCTTCACTTTAGGAAAAAAAACATATTCTTGAAACCACGCTTCCCCTTGCTGAATATAACCAACTAATACTAATATTCTCACTGTCAGTCAACATTATTATTAAATATAGTATATGTATATGAATTTTATACGGCTGCAATATTCGTAGTTTCATGTTAATTGCGTTTTGTTTATTCATCTTTAACACCTTGACTACCATGGGGATCACCGGTGACCGGCGCTGTTGCATTCAGTGAAATTTCGTGTAACTTTTAAATTGTAATACTTATGAATTCTCAGATACACTGAATATTTAAATATCAACGTTAGAAGGATAAAGGTTTCTGCTTTGTAAAGATGTGACTTGAATAGAAAAAGTTTCACATTAGTAGAAATGATGAAATTAGCGAAATAGCGGTGGCGTTCAACGCCTTAAAAATCATGAAATGTATTATCATTCGTTTTTTTGTTAAAATATCTCGGTATCAGGCATAATTTATATTTCCATATTTCATTACAAATGTCAAGTAATACAAAATTATTTAAAAGACGTAAACTTCCTCATGGAATACCGACTTCTTGTTATTTATTCAGGTGAAGCTTTGAATTCGTTTAAGACTACAATAACGTTTCTTAAATTGTTTGTAGAATAATTTACTTACTTTTTATGTATCTGTGAAGTAGTATCAAGCAATTTAGGAACTTTAAATTGGGGGTAAATATAAGAGCTCCGTATTTTTTGTGTAAGCTCGCCTGAATTTTTCTTTAAGCATTTTGCCTAATTGATATTTACATTAAATAGCTGCAGAAAAAAATTACGGAATGGAGTAATGACTTAAAGCGCATTGTTAAAAAGGCTAATTATAGAGATAATTTAAATTCTTGATACTGAAAAACAATTACTGTGCAAATCTAAACTTATATAGAATGCGGTTGACAGAAAATAAACTTCTTCTTTCTGAAGAAATAAAAAGAAGATGAAATAGTAATTGTTTGGTCTAAAACTTAGTATATGACAATACTAACTTTGAAAATACGATTTTTAAAATATGATAACATGCGATTTCGATCAATACTCACATAACGATTTCGACGTCCCAATTTAATCTGTTTAAAACATTTACAAATTACTACTCCAATTTCATTTTAAAAAATTAGCGCCAAACTGTTAACTATTTCTTTAAAAAAAGGGAAGAAATGCGTGCGTTCCATAGTTTCTTTATAAGAGCTATAAAATATTACATAAAAAAATGAAATTGACATAATTTGAAATTTAAAACATGTCAGGTAGTTATCAACAGGGTAATAAAGGGGATCATACGTTTATAGCACATCAAAAATATAATCTTAATTTAAGCGCGGAAACATCACGCTATAAACCTATTAACTTTTACATCGTATATTTCTAGGAATATTATCTAAAAAAAAACTTTTATTACTGAAAACATATGCTCTGATATCTCATAAATCAAACACAATTGTTAGATTTCAATTATGAAGGACAAATTTTTTCGACTTTTGGCCAGGACTTCAGAGAAATCAACCACTGTGCGATTATTCGAACGAGACACAAAATTAAATGGGGCAGGCATTATGCAAATTCAATGAAATAACGCCTGAGATATTTTTTAGTTATAAACAAATATGTAATTAGCTCATTGTCAGGGACAAGGAGCAACTAACTCCGCGTGAGACGCATCCTTGGAAGAGGGCCGCCTACTTCTTTCGATCACACGTCTTACATTCCGCAAATCTCATAATGCTCGACGCCGCCAGGCGCGAACTCTCCCTACGCGCATAGTGGCGCATTGGGGCGACATTCGAATTATTACTGGCCAAGCGAAAGAAGTCACTTGATATGGTGTCCGGGGTAAAGAAAGATTGTCGTTCGCACCGCCTATTCCCATCATATCAGTCTTACAAGCCTGAGCTCGGCGAATGACAACCGGAAACTAAACACTTCTTTCGTCATTCCCATGACGACGTAACGAGTGTGCGGTTTTTGGAACAGCCACGCATTAGAATCGAAAATGATGTCAAAACGAGGGATGTCTCTATCCGTCGGGCGAATCGGAGAAAACCATTTGTCAGATGACTTCTTTCACTTCGCCAGTAATAGTAGATTCCATGTCGCCCATGGGGTAGTATGTGCTTTTTTGCAGTGCTATCACCTGTAGGAGAAATGTTAGCCAACTATAAGTTTGTCAAGGCCTTAGTCTTAATGTACCGGGTTTATAACACGGACGACCAGTCAACTATTTTTGAGTATTAACCCTTATCGGTCGTAAGTCACCTCTGACGTGACAACAGTACTTTGTCGCTGCGGTTGTATGGCACGTGTGGGGTGACAAGGGCAATCATTTTTAAAATCCCTGTCTCTGTAATGATTGGACAACTGCCTTATAAGTTCAACATGTCAACCGGTATGATGAAGAGTCGCAATGGTATAATAATACCTTTTTAATCAAATTGTAATGTTTCAGTCCTAAAAAATGAACAAAAAAAGTTTGATGAAATTTGAGTTAGACAGTAATAGTGACAATTCTTTAAAGACAGTTAATGATAGTGACAATTGTTTGAAGATAGTGATAGTGACAATTCTTCGAAGACAATTCTGAAAGTGTTTCTAATAAACACAAAGAAAACATAATAACTGCTTAATACATTCAAATCGTAAGTTGTCTGGAGAAAGAAAAGCATCAGCATACTTTTGTGAAACGTGCAATAGATCTTATGAATAATTATTGAAAATTCATTTTGTAATACCCATAAAAAAAAAAATTTCTAACCAAAATGGTATTTTTAAGATCCTGAGAAATTTTTCTATATATATTGAAAACAATTGCAACCTAGTGAGAATCATTTACACAAAGCTAGTGTCCGATAAGGGTTAATTAGTGTAAGGGAGTGCACATCTCGCCTTTGAGTTTGATTGTTTCCATATTTTTGACATAGGATCAATTGTTATTGCCATGTAATAAATCGATATGGCGTTAGCAAGGCGGCTCTAACTCATTGAACAACCTGCCCTTTGGCCAGCGGGCCGTAGGAGCCGCTCTTCCAGGAAGTTTCGACCTCCCCTTTAAGAACCGTTCGCAGGTTAAGGGGTGAGGAGCTTCGACCCTCTTGCTGGAGGATGAAGGCACTCCAGCGTTGTCGATACCCTCACACCCTCTTGAACGAAGACGATACTGCATTCCACCAGAACATCACATTCTTTTGATTGGTTCTTGGAAACGAGTAGGGGAATGCAGTTACAATTCGCAATGCACGAAAAAATATGCGGACGTCCTTGATGAGAGCATTACTATCTCACGAATTACCGACAAGTTCACAGTTCGTAAATATATTATTAAAGTTTGAGAAAAATAAATTATTTTTCAGTTAAATTCAAACTGCAAACAAAAACCAAAGGGCGAGTGCATAGAATTTGAAACCACACCCGAACAGTAAGATAACTTAAATGTGGAAAAGAGTCAGATATGGAACCTGAGTCTTACCTCATCCCCTTGATTTTACATCCCTCAGCTGAGTTAGACTGTCATTGGTCAGGCCGCGTATCGAAAAGAAGAATAAAAGATGGCAATTTTCCCCAAAAGAATCAGCGCTGTTCCCGGAACGCCTAACCGGCACAGCAAATTGTCTTATGGAGGAGACGTTACTTTCAAGGCGATGGCACTCCCACGAGATTTACGTGCCAGTATAGAAATACGAGGAAACGTTACCTTCGAGGCGACGGCACCCCACGCTGAGAATCTTCCCACCGATACAATCCTGCTCCTATATTCATAGCACCGCCAAGTTTTCCTATACACGTCCGCGAATACGTTTCCGTCTTCGGCAAGGAATAACAACACAACAACGAAGTAACGTAACAACTGGCGCCCAACGTGGGGTCGTATTATAGAAACTTAACAATAGGAATTAGGGTAAAGGCACCAGCTGGGATCAATATTTGACCATTTTCAGGGAAAGCATGAAAAATACATTTTTTAAAAACAACAATCTTTCAATATGGGTGCAGTAGATATACTGTATGATATATCCAACTCAAAAAACACTACTATAGTTTGTGCACAGTATGAAGTCGCTTCCCGAGTTGAAATATTGAACCTCATTTGAACCTTTTACTACCCAACGCACAGTGTGTAATTTTAGGGTTCTAGCTGGACAAAACTATTTTTTGAAAGAAATTATAGTTTTCGTTACTTTTACTGACTTTTCTACTAGTAAACAACATACTGTTATACTTAACGTTAATAATAATATATATTTCAATAGTTATTTAACATTTATACGTAAAATAAGAGACTATCAACTTTAAAAATTTGCTGTAACTTAATCTTAAGGCTTATTTTAATATTTTTTTGTGTAAAATGACTCTGTAAACTCTTCCAATTGCAACGATGCATATCATTTTAATGTAGTAAAGATTTAAATATGTTTAAACATATGTTTTAAAAATATGTTTCCGATTTACTCTAAAAATTAAAAATCCAGGAAAACATCTAATAGCAGGTGGCGATAGGGCAGACATTTTTCTTGGAAAAAGCAAAAAAAATTGCAATATAAATTTTATTTTTGGCTTAAAAATTTAAAAACTTCCGCGAGGCATTTTTCTTGTGTCTTCTGAGCAAACGAAACTAAGTGAATGCCTCGCCACTCTTTGGGGTTCTGGCCAGGATTTCGGCACAATAGACCAGTGTGAGACGTTGCTCCCGTCCGTTAGGGACGTAATAAAACAATAAAAAAGTAACAGATGTCATCATTTGTATGAAATGGCTCTTTGCATTTTCAATTGTTTATATCTTTAGCTTTGAACATGCAAAATTGCAAAAGTGTAATAAACGGTAGACTTTGTCAAAACTTAAATAACTTTCCGAAGGGAAGCGAAATTCAGAGTCCGCGCGGAATAAAACAATAAAAAAGTAACAGATGTCATCATTTGTCTGAAATGGCTCTTTGCATTTTCAATTGTCTATACCTTTAGCTTTGAGCATGAAAAATTGTAAAAGTGTAATAAACGGTATACTTTGTCAAAACTTAAATAACATTCCGAAGGGAAGCGAAATTCAAACGTTGCAACGTTTAGAAATGAGAAGTACAAAAAGAGGTCTAAATTCAATGTAAAATAAGATCCTATTTAGTGCCTAAAAGTGGCCCAAATTTCCCTTTATGCCATCTTAAGGCGCGAAATAGGACGTCAACTTCGACCTCTGTTGAGGATTTACATCCAGTTATTAATGTTATTATTATTCTTATTCTTATTATTTATATATATATACACATAGTTTTCAAAAATAAATTAGGCTTAGGATATGTAACTGTATGCATCAACACTATTCTTTATACAAGAATTTAATTATGATCATGTTTTTGTTGCGAATGGTAATCATTACTCATCTAATACTTCTAAATTTTTGATTAACTGTCATGAAACTAATCATGTTAAGGCTATTCCTGTAGATGCCATCATTATGAATTGTATATATATATATATGAATTTTGATTGTCAAATGTATGTTTCATTACCTATTAATAGAAGAGAGCTGGTTTAAATAAAAAATGACTGCTTTTGAATTATTTATCCACTAGTTACATTTATGTATGTATACATTCCTTATTAATTAATTATTAAAAAAAATTAAAGTTCTTTATGCGATATTGTTAGGCCGTATAGGGGGCGTGCGATCCGGGATCTAACACTGCGTCATCGTAACGGTAGCGCCGCGGTAGGAACTGCAATTGTTCTTTGTCGGACGCGCTCTGTCTGTTGTCTGCGGCACTCTGCGTTAAGAGATATTAAATATATATTAAACACAAAAATTATTATTTAACCTAGGAGGAGTAAAAGGTCCAATTCAGGGGATAAAGGTTTTGGTGATAGCTAAATAAGAGTATCATTTTACTGAGAAGGAGTTACAGGTTTAAATTAGGAGTTTTAGTATTGAAAAGTATCATATTAGGTTCAAATAGGAGTAAATACCATGAAAATAGGTTCAATATTTCGACTCGGACTGGTATGTGGTACGGGGTAAGGAGAGACTATCTTTGCATCGCCTATTTTCATCATATCGTCACTTGAAACCTGAGTTCGGCGAATTGCAAACGAAAACTAAACACTTATTTTGTCGTTAAGTGTTTTGTCGGCTTGCCTTGTATTTGAATGGAAAATATGTGAGAACGGGGAGCGTCTCTATCCGTCGCACATTGTGTAATTTAGCCGATCTAGCTGGGCATAACCATTTTTTGGAAGAAGTTATGTATTTCGTTACTTTTACTGACCTTTCTACTAGTAAACACCATAAATGTTATACTTAGCGTTAATAATAACATATATTTCAATAGTTATTTAACACTTATACGTAAAATAAGAAACTCTCAACTTTAAAAATTTATTTTATTTTAACAATAAGATTTATTTTAATTTTTTTTACGTAAAATGGTTTTGTAAACTCCCCCAATTGCAACACTGCATATAATTTTTATGTTGTATAGATTTAACTATGTTAAAACAATGTTTAAAGCGGGGCAACGCTCAAAATACAGCAAACTTCATGAATATTTTCCGATTTACCCTAAAAATTAAACATCCAGGAACAAATCTAATAGCAGGAAGCGATAGGGTAGATATACTTCTTCGTGAAAACATAAAAAAAAGTTGCAACACAAATTTTGTTTTCGGCTAAGAAATTAAAATAATTCCGCTAGACGTTGGATTCCGTCCGCTCACAATACCCAAGAAGTATATTTTTATATTTCAACCTTGTTTTAAATAAAATCAAATTGTTCCCAGTATTTAGGTTGACGAAATATGGTTAAATTTTAAAATTTTTTTATTCACTCTACATGTTTCGACATCTTACGATGTCCTCTTCAGGAGTTTCTGTGTTATGTGTAGTTTGTTTTATCGCGAAACATATGTGTTTCCATAGTTTTTCGGGTTTTATTCTAAGTCTAGATGTGAATTTGAAAAAATTTTTGTCTTCAGTTATGTGAACTGGAGAGTCAGTTACAGAAAGAGGTTCTTCTTCACAGCAACTCGATATTAAGACCGAGTATGTAGAAGACAAAAATTTTTTCAAATTCACATCTAGACTTAGAATAAAACCCGAAAAACTATGGAAACACATATGTTTCGCGATAAAACAAACTACACATAACACAGAAACTCCTGAAGAGGACATCGTAAGATGTCGAAACATGTAGAGTGAATAAAAAAATTTAAAAATTTAACCATATTTCGTCAACCTAAACACTGGGAACAATTTGATTTTATTTAATACCCAAGAAGGTTCCCAAACTGAAATGCCGTTCACGCGCTGAATAAAACAATAAAAAAGTGACAGAAGTCATTCTTTGTCTGCAATGGCACTTTGCATTTTCAATTGTTGCCTTTAGCTTTGAACACACAAAATAGGAAAAGTGTAATAAATAGTAATCGATGTTAAAAGTCTATATACATTGCGGAACGAAACTTAAATTAGATATTAATTGTTAGAGCGGATTAACATGGTAATAAAAGGTCGCTTAAAAAAATAAAAAAATTGTAAACATATCCCAAATAAGTGGAGATAACAATACATCTAAACAAATTCCATTCTCACCTTCTGTTACGAAATAGTTTTCGAAAATGCCTAGGGCATGATACCAGCGTGTAAAAGTAATCTACAGAAAGTACAACTTTGAAGCCTATTAATTAACTATTACAGATTATTTTTTCAAATAGTTTTTATATTTTCTGTTTCTATGGACATTATACTATCAATTTACATTAAAATTTCATACATCTGGACCATTACGAAAATTGACTTTTGTCCAGCTAGATCGGCCAAATTACGCACTGTTCGTGGGGCGAATCAGAGCAAGCCACTTATGAAGTGATTTCTTTCTCTGGGTCAATGATATAAAGTACGGGGTAAGGCAAGGCTGTCGCTCGCACAACCTATATCCATCGAATCGGCCCTTGCGCTTCGCGAATGACAACCAAAAACTAAATACTTATTTCGTCGTTAATAGCTTTTCAGCCAGTCACGCATTAAAATCGAAAACACGTGAGGATGAGGGTTGTCTCTATTTGTCAGGTGAATTAGAACAACCTACTTATCAAGTGACTTATTTCGGTGTCCGAACCATACCTAACATTAATTGTTTATTGCAGCAACAAGAGATTCGTTCCGAGACGAGACCCGTTTCCAACGAGATTCGATTATTTTTAATATATTTAAATACTCCAGATTTAGTGGCCGTACAACTAGCGTTAAAAAAGAGTGAAACATTTTTTTACCTTCTTATAAGTAAATTTTTTTTTGGTTACCTGTTCTCAAAGTAGCTCAAAGAACATAATTGACTGTAGGGTTAACTACTTAATCTTCTTCTTACGATTACTAAAAATTGTTAGATGTGGTCAATGTCGGTTTAGTGTAGCTTAAATTCTTTTTGTTAAATAACTATTTACTTACATAATATTATCGAAATCATTTTATTGTTTTTCGAATTTTGCGGCTGGGTTCTTTCACAAATGTCCATCGATCAGAAGCAGAACAACGCCTAGTAGGCCGTGACACATAATTTTAAACCACATTGTACATAAAATACAAGGAATTTGTTTCTCATACCTCTGTTAGACATTCTCTGGAGTTTCGGCGTTGCAACTTTTCCCTTAACGTTTTTGTTAATACAGCGGGGCAAAATTAATGAGTTTAAAATTTACAATTTAGTTACAATTCCAGCTTTATTTAAGAATAAAGTAAAATGTGGAACCGTCCCCTTTCTGAGAGAAAATATTTCTTTATACGGATTAAATGGTTTGTATTGAAATTGAAGAACTTTAAATGGAAATTATGAAGTGGTATTAAAAGGATAGTGTTCCTGTACGTTTACTGTGACATTTACTGGGAATAAAACGATTGTATTGTGAAACCAACGAAGTTAAATGAACTTCCCATCGCAGTACTTCTTAACGACTAAAGTGCAACTGAAATATGATTTAGGTCTTCAAGCTGAGCATGAAACCTCTGAAAACAAGTATAATGATACTGATGTACTTTCAACGAATAATCATAAATTTTCGGTTTCTAATGTGTTTATATGCGACACCTTAAACTGGAGCAAGTGTCAGTGATTACATGCTTTTTTGAAGTCAAATGAAGACAGCTTTCACTACTTCACTGAAACACACATAATATAATTTATATTAGGAGTATAATATATATTAGGAGTTTTCAAACATTCTTATTTATTTATAGAACCGTGTAAAATTAAGTAACAATTAATTCATTTTGTTTTATGGTCAATATTGTCGTAATTAGCCACATTTAAAAATGTAAAGAACTATATTTGTGAGATATTCCAATTACAATAATTTAAATTTTTCAGTTGCCAAACCGTTTTTATTAAGGAAAATGTGAGTAGTCAAGGTACCCCATCCTTAACACTAAAACTACAACGTTATGTCTACTAATTGTAAGATTTAAATATACTTGACAACTACTTTAGAAAATGATAAGATAGTAGTGGAACATTTACTTCATGGCTACTGTACCAGTTTAGATAATTCTTAGAAAAAAATTTGGAACCGGTCTTTTTACCGGCTTGGTAGGTTTAGTGTGAGATCCTTCCATTTGTACATCAAATATTTCCCGTACTAGCAATGATTTTTTTTTGAAAACCTAATATACTGATTTGGAAAAGAAGAAATCCTTTGCATATATGTAAACCAGTGGTAAAGAATTATAGAAGTTACATACTAGTGTTATGAGGTGAAAAAGAGATGTTTCTATAATATTATACATTAAAGAATGCTTTGTTACACATTCAAAACTTCAAACTTAAATATCGGTTTTATATTATACATAAACGAAGGATAGGTGTTCATAATTCGAAATTGAGTTTTGCCTGATTTATGAATTTATATTAGATATCTTTAGTCAGAGGGTACACTTTCATGTAGTATTATTATTAAAGTTAAATATTTATGGCTTAGAATATTCCCTTAGGAAGATACTTCGAAAATTCTTGTAAAATATGGACACTTGATCAGACGTCTTGCTAGAAAATTAAGTCATCTAATCCAATCTCATCTGCGCGTACAAGTAGGTTAGTCCCTTGTAAGTTGAAAATTACACAGACAGTTTATGACGTCCCTTAGGTATGTCACTTGACACTAATAAGATTTTTGTAATTCACCATAATTAACAATAAGCTACTTACATAGAAGCATTTCTGGTTTTAGCCAAATGTATTGATTACGTGACTGAAAATCCAATGATAAAGCGTTGAGGTTTTTCTTTGTTTCCTCAAATCGATATTCTAACACTAACACCGTAACTCTTAAGTGCACTTTAATATTTTCTTACCATGTTACATAAACTGTTTGTGCCAGACCGCGCCACTGTATGGATATTTGGGAACTCTCCCCCAGTACAGCAAGGCACATCGACCGCCGCACTTGAGCGGCTGGCAAATGATCTCACAAGTTTTTACATGAACATACCGATCATTTGCTGACCGACGGTTCCAGGGAAGAAGGGGGGAGGAGGGTCGGAATAAATTTGCACACATCGTATCCATTTGAGCCGAGCAACACCTTACTCGACCTTATTTATTCTCCTCACAATATACATTACTATATTGTCGTCCACGACCGAGCAACCGATCGGGGCAAGGCTCCAAGGTCATCTCGCAACTAAGTCGACCCTGGGGACCGGGGCGCGGACACATGAACATTACCGAACTCGATCAGCAATGAACACGCCGCTATCTTTCGGGCCCGCAGAACACCTGGTCAACCCAGCGTGTTTACTGTCACGGATTGTCCATTCAACATGATGAAGGACCCACGCAACAGTCGGACCCGAAAGTTCCCGAACAGCCAGGGCCCGACAACGCGAGAGCCACCACGCCGGACCACGATCTTAGTCGGTCGCCATCGCGTTCCCGACTGACATCACTCAGAATAGACGAGCTCGACCGACCCGTATCAAAACAAAACAAAGTGCGGGAGCGTTCTCCTACGCGCTCGCTTCTCGAGTCATATCACTTCCATTTTAGGTTACGGGCTTCCATGCCGTACATTCATATTTATAATAAGATATTTCGTACTTCTAATATAACAAATTAAATATCATAACATATAAACTATTAAATTATATGTTTAAAGTTGCAACTGAATAGTACTGTTTTATAATGGAATATTTTTTATGAACTTAACGTATATTTATTATTTTATTGAATTAAATATACAGGGTGCGGCATTTTAAACAGGTCACCTGAAAAACTCGCTTGTTTTTGAAGATAGGAGAAAATGCATTAGACCAAACTTACTTGGTATCGGGGGGCTCATAATGCGGTATTACCAATTTTTCGGTACGTGGAGGCGTCAAGGAGATTTGAAGGTCAAATCTGTTTTTTTAAATGGAACGGTATGGTTTCTTACTTATAGTCTGATAGAGTGTTTCAAGGCGAATACAATGACCTATTATGAAGGTCATTCAAGGTCACCCAAAGTCAACTGCAATAGAAAATAAATTCTCTCAGAGTACTTTTCGAATACTTGGATACTTTGTTACTGCTACTACAAGTGTTCCAAATGGCGACCTTGAACATGGATACATAGTCTAATTCGTTGCAATACTAATGACACTGCCTGGCAAATTTCATTTGTATCTATTACAGAGCAAGCTGTTCTTATACGTTCTTGCATGTCAAGTTTGGTAATTAGTTTTTCGCGGTACACTTCTGGCTTTAATTTTTCCCACAATTAAAAATCGAGAGGTGTCAGGTCTGGGGATCGTGCCGGCCATTTGTTACTTCCTGATCGACCTATCCAACAATCTCCAAATTTTCAATTTGGAAATTCTGTAACATTGCGTGCTGAATGAGCAGGACATCCGTCTTGCTGGAACCACATGGATTGTCGTATGTCCAGTGAAGTGTCTTCTAACAATTCTGGCAAAAAGTCTTCTAAGATTTTCAGGTACTTACTATTATTTATCGTGCCATCAATAAAATATGGACCAATTATTTCATTATGAAGAAGGTCGCACCAGACGTTTACAGACCAAGGTCTCTCTTTGTCGACTTCTCTCAACCATCGTGGATTATCTACTGACCAGTAGTGCATGTTGTGACGGTTAACCGCTCCATGGTTTGTAAATGTGGCCTCATCGGTAAATAACATTTTACTCAAGAACATTTCATTGTCTTGTAATTCTCGTAAGCCCCATTCATAAAATTGTAAACGTTTTGTATAATCATTTTCAGTTAATTATTGATGAAGTGATATGTGGAACGGGTGAAATTTGTTAATGTGTAATATTCGTTAAATACTTCGTTGACTGATCCCACTTTCGCGTTCCACTTGTCTTGTACTAACATGTGGGTCTTGTAATACAGCTGCTACAATATTTATCAATTTTCCATCATCAGTTGCTCGTTTGGCAAGATTACGTGTTTTTTTATCCACAGTTCCAGTTTCTTGTAACTTTTTTATAATGTTTGTAAAGACGGAAAGTGAAGGTCTATTACGATCGGGAAATCTTTCACCATACACACGTACCGCTTCCCTCATAATTCTATGACATTCACCATAAATAAGAACCATTTCTACTTTCTCTGCTATCGTGTAACGCATTTTAGAAAACTGAACACTGTACCGTGAATTCGTTCTCGGAAGGAGAATTCAGCGAATTCTGCAAGTATTCCTCAAAAATAACTATGACCGGGACATGCTATAAACCTTTTAAATGACTTCTTAGTACATTGAAGACAGATGTTTTTGCTCCCAACTTCGAGCCTTGAAAATACAGTGAATTTTAGAACAGCGATATAAGAATTAAAAATTAACGGACATAAAATTCTCTATAAACCGTCTTCAATCTACTAACGTAACCGCGAGAATCGAACAAACACTTAGAGTGAATAAATATTACGAAGCTGTACTCTAGTCGGTAGTCAAATTACCAATAGTGTTTGAGGATACAGTTAAGCGTGCAATGTGATTGAATGTTTGTTTATCTTTTGTGACCCGTGTCACGTAATACACACACGTGATACACAAGTATTCGAAAAGTACTCTGAGAGAATTTATTTTCTATTGCAGTTGACTTTGGGTGACCTTGAATGACCTTCATAATAGGTCATTGTATTCGCCTTGAAACACTCTATCAGACTATAAGTAAGAAACCATACCATTCCATTTAAAAAAACAGATTTGACCTTCAAATCTCCTTGACGCCTCCACCTACAGAAAAATTGGTAATACCGCATTATGAGCCCCCCAATACCAAGTAAGTTTGGTCTAATGCATTTTCTCCTATCTTCAAAAACAAGCGAGTTATTCAGGTGACCTGTTTAAAATGCCGCACCCTGTATATGTGCATTGGCAACACTGTTCGTTTAAAAACATGTAAATAATTAGTATAAGCCTGACTTACTGTATTCAATAATGTTATTATTATTATCAAATTATAAATTATATTCTATACAAGTAATTTATTTTGAAAGGGACATAAGTAGCTTTCTTTTTAAATCGAGATATTTTGCTGTTTGCATTTTAATGTGTTTAACAATATTAATGCCCACCTTCCACTTATGGTCGGTAATAAGTGGATTATGGTACGGTATGATAATTAAATGATGTTAATCATGATATAGTAATAAGTGGATTTATCTCCACTTGTTATCTAGGGTATTTATTTCTCTGTAAGCATACATGATTTCAGATAGCCATTGAGAATTAGTATTTTCTATTATGGTGAATTTCAAGATTTCAAGATGAACGTCTCATATAAGGAAAGAAAGGATAAAATAATTTTTGTAAAAGGAATTGTATACGAAGGAAAAATATTCTGAAGCAATTATTTTTAGGTGACATCGTGTGATTGTATGACTACTTGCACAGTTTTAAATATTGACATTAGTAAAAACTATTAAATTGTTTGCAATGTAGAGGCGACGAATAGTAGTCGATTTTGTCGAAATCCTGGCGAAAACCTCAAAGGGTGCTTCGATTTAGACGAAAATGGACACATTAAAATTATTTGAGCCAGTAATTACGAATCTGAAATCAAAATTTCCAAAAACATAATGATGGATACAAAATAACAATAAATAAAACACGGTATCCTGGTCTAAAGCTATACATGCACTGCCTCACGAATAACACACATGTCAAATAAATAACAATAACTTCTGAAGCAGCAAAATTTGGCAACGAAAGTTAAGTGTCTTACTTTAGGGAACTTCAAACTTGATAAAAAAACAAAAGTTATTGTGTAATTCTGCTTTATTAGGAAGTATCAACGATATTTATTGCTCCAGCGACTCGATCATGGCATCATGTACTATACAGAGATACGATCTTCGTTTTTCTATTTATTACTGAAAACTTCGTTGAAAGAAGTGAAATACAATGTTGAAAAGAAGCAAATAACACCTACATACCTGCAACTAGCTAAAATACATTCGAATTCTCGAAAATCCTTCTGTTTGTGGTGACCAGCAGACGAGTCGTCCGCGGTTAGCTATTGTTGCCTCGAAATAAAACTATTAGACTATCAGTCTACCTCACCCCATTAGAATTTTCAACCCGACAAAATAAATGTATTATTTCGTAAATTACCAGAGTGCCTGTACAGTAGAATTAACAGTATTTATCAAGTAAAGCACGACAGCCCGGCCGTATGTAACAAATGTAATTCCTCGAGTAAACAAATAAACTAACAATAACAATAACTCGTAGAGAAGCAACGGTCGTAACAGTTTTCGTTCCAATCTCCGTCATTGTTCGACTTCAGACAGTCGACTTCGCACTGGGCCCATTAGCTATTATTAATTTAGCAAATTCGTGATGCTTTGGGTCCCACAGGTCTATCACCATTTGCGGTGGACAGTGGCCAGGATTTGGGCCGTTGCAAAAGAGAGCTCCTATTGTCTATCTAGGTGGATACTTCGCCTTGAGATGGCTGGGCTTGAGAGGTATTCACCAGATGAAATTTTCCATAGCACGACTTGCGGATGTGACACCCGGTATACGAATGTTTCGAGGCAATCTTAACAATTTTCCGGTAGCCATCTAGACGAGAATAAACGTTAACGTTCCCTTACTCTCGAACAACGAAAGTAGGGATGCTAAAATTGTCTACAAGAGTAGAGAGCACTGATGTGTGAAAAAGGGCGACACGCTGTCCTCCTGCGTAGATACAGAGAATAATTGAGAAGAGCGAACAACGAACCACGAGCAATCCGGTACTCTGTAACGACACAAAGTTTGTACATTGTTTAGAGTGGATAAAATAAATCACTTTGTAAAGCGTGACAATAAAGAGCACGCCCTGTAGTAGCAAGTATAATAAAATTTCCATCGTTCTCGTTATTCTAACATGTGGTGTACGTATGTACGCGTTAAATTTACAGTCTCTTGTGTATTACAGTTTTTCTATGCAGAGATCGATTGGCAAATTGTCCAGAAGGGTCGCGTGTGTCAAACTTTAAATATAGCTTTAATCCTCGCCATTGTTTAACTTTGCAGTTACGTATATGTGTCAGTGCCATAAAGAGAACACAGAGGGATAGTTAAGCCGATCATTACGAAGGGGATATTTTGTGTTGTCGTAGTTGGGTAGGACTTACGGATGACTTACTAAGAGAGACTCGTATTTCTCATAGTCAGTACAAGCCAGTTAATTATGAGGAAATAATTAATAGGAGTTTGGAGAGGTAAGGTATTTGAGAGAGTTAGCTATTGAAATTAGTGTCTCGAATGTACGCTACGCAAACACTGTTCGTTTAAAAAGTTAATTGAAATTTTTTATTCTTTTTGTAACAAGGGATAAGAAAATTTAGTTTGCTATAAATTTAAATTACTCTTGAGATTATAACTACTAACATACTAACGCGTATACATGTTCACGTACTGTTAAGTCTCAAATACGTCTGTCACAACAGAAAAGTAAATATTTACCAAAGAGAAGAAGGAGATTGAGGTTGATAAAACAGACATATATTTTTACTTTTTCTTCGATATTTTGTATAATTTATAAATTATAGGTGTTCAAATAAAATATAAGATTAAATTAAAAAGATTGTTCTTCTTCTAAAGTATAAAAGTAGATTCAGATATTTGAGGTAGTTCTAGCTGGATTCAGAACTAAAAGTTTCTGTTTTCATTAGAAATGAAAAAAATTGCGTAAGAATTAATGCAGGGGCTAACTTCACAGAGGTCATTTCATTCACTTTTTAGACATTAAAAAACATCTTTCTCTATAACTATGAAGTAAAAAATTATGAAAAAGTTCAATAATATTCCAAAAGCAGAAAATAATACATTGCTAATTTTTTATTAGAATCCATCGACTTGTTTTTCCATTAGAAAAATAAAAAAAGATTTTACGGAGTCCGCAAAAATTTTTTTCCATAAGGCCCATGTTAAATATGTTATTTTTAAACACGATTTATTCATAAACCGTGTGGACGAACTCGTTGAGATCCCGGTTATAGTTATAAAATATCATGAAGAATATATTTAAAATTTTAAGGAAATCAATCGAAAAATGATAAGTGCCTAGAACTACTTTAAATTAAAATGTCACTCGAATGATGGGCTTTCGACGTAAGTATAGATTGAAAATGATATGATTCTATGTGAAAAAATGACCTCAATATTAGATATTTCTGTAAGATGTATCTCAAAGTGATTCGGATGCCAAGCACAACGTAATGTTTATTTTCAGTCAGTTATTATTTTTCCTAAAGATTTCAGACTTATCAAAGGATGTTATAACCGTAACATCCGCCTGTTGAGAATTCTAGTCACGATGGTCAGAATTGTCCTAACGTCGCACCGCATTATTTTGGAATCCTTAAAATGACAATGTAGAGCTCAAGAAAGGACAGCTTTCAGCTCCAAATTCCGTTACAAAGTCATACCATCGGTTTGTGTTTCTTCCCATTCTAGTATCCGAAAGTCCAGAATATTTTTCTTATAATAAAATAGCAGAAATCGTACTGCGATTCACAGAAGTGGCATTACAACATTAAAATTTTCTTCAGTGTTTCGACTACATTAACACTACGACTACTGACGTTAAATCTACTAAATTTTAATATGTTAAATGTGTAATTTGGAAAGAGAGTAATAAAGAGATGGAAAAATATCTGCTCTTTGGCTGTCCTACGAAGTTGGAATTTTTTTGGAAATAATTAGACACCAATCACTTTGCTGTTGGTACGGGTAAGTGGAGACTGTTCTCGCACTGCCTATTTCCCATCATATCAGTTCTTGAAACCTGTGCTCATTAAATCACAACCAAAAACTGAACACATGTTTCGTCGTTAAACGCTTTTTAGAATAGTCACGCATATATTCTAATGCATATTAGAATCGAAAATGACGTCAGAATGACTCCATCCATGAGGCAAATCGGAGTAAAGAACTTATTAAGCGACTTCTTTCTCTGGTCCAATAATCCCTTTAGTATTAAAACCATTCATAACACATCATGTATGCCGTTACCTCATATAATTTGTATCCTAACCTTCTTGTTGTTAGTATACTTTTAATTGCTGATAAGATATTGCAACTTTTGGATTCAAATCGAACACAGTGCATTCGAATTTTGGGGATGTATGGTGGCAACTGGGTTGTCACATTGTACAAATACTAAAAATGCGTTTCGTGGTCTACCGTGTTGAGGTTTTAAAAAGAACAGGCGCGAATCTTGGGTCAATAAAAATAATACGTGTGTTCCTTCGCTTACGTATCTGTCTGCGAAGTTTGTTCTATCGATATAAGGCCAACCATCAGTAACTGTAACTTGAATGTTATTTTGTACGAGAATAGCTCATTTCCGATCCACAGTCCTTTCAGACTTGTAACTTCCACGAAGAGTAAAATATGATAAGCTGAAAAATTATTTTTAAGTTCCAAGACCAAAGTAAACTTCATGGTACTCATTTTGGAAAATTTCCAACCATCCAACGGTACGCTGTTATATTTAGAAATCATGATCCTTAATTTTTGTGACAGATGATATTCATTTTAAGGATACCCTATTCGAAAATCCAATGGGTCTTTTGTAATCAACATTCTTAGAGTCCAATAAGTAGAAAAAAAGTAGTTCTAAATTCCTGCAATATCTATTATTTTCATTGGCATTAAAAACTATGAAGTCTTTTTAAAGGCCTTCAGTCGTTTTGCGTCAATATATTTCTAGTATAGGCATAAGATTGCCAACTTCAAAGCTTCGAATTTATAAAGTGAATTTGCATTGTTCTTAGCTGCTCTATCCTTTAGATATTCGGGGAATTTACAATTGTGTGCTTATCATAGAGAAATAATCTTCGCCTGAAAATTTTTCAATGAGAAGTAGATTTTAAAGGCCGCAATCTTTTCAAGAGTGTACTTTAAACCAATTGAGAACACATTTAGAATAATTCCCACGTGACATTGAACGCATTTAAACGTAATTTCTGCTTGTACTCAAACTTGTATATTTTATAATATTTCACAATGTTGGAATTTGCATTATACCACGACATACATTCGGAATAATGCATTGTAGCAGACATGCACGCTAACGAGAAAACTTTGGACATTGTACATTTTATGGAATATGAAAACCTCATCGGTTCCGTATGTTATGTGCATTGAATATTTTAAAAGTTCTTCAATGATTTTTCATTTGACAGATTTTCTTCCATGCCAAGCTTATATAATTGTCCTAAATGTGAACCATGTGTTGGTTTTCTCTTTTATGAACAGAGTATATTGAAACATACGAAAATCAATCATATAATACTTCTTGGAACACTTAAGAGGTTTCAGCTGTGTAGCTATGCAGTCTGTTTATGGTCAAACTAAAAAGGGTCCTTAGACCTGGAAAAATTCTCTTAAAACCACACTCTGTGACTTTCACTCGTACAAGGGAACATCCCGAGGTGTAAATCACCGGCTTTGATGAAATTTTAGTATGATATAGATCTCATCAAAATATTTGATACCTATTTTTTTTATCGGCAACCGTCCACGTTAACGGGGTGAAAACCGCTCTCAAAGTTGAAAAAAGTATTTTTTATCATATTGTTTAAACAAATGGGTCTTTTAAAAAAATGTTTATATCATTGGATTCGTGGTCGAAGTGCGTTAACTTTCACTTTGTACAAAATTTTCATATCTCTAATAGTTTCGGGGATATTCAATAAAATAGTTTTCTTTACCCCAACTTGGGGGTGATTTTCACCCCTTTAATGCGGACGGTTGCCGATAAAAAGAAAACTTGTCAAATATTTTTACAAGATCTATATCATACTAAAATTTCATCAAAATCGGTGATTTACACCCCGGGACGTTCCCTTCTTAGAGCAGAGATGTACCCTCTTCATATATTCTAAAAATAAAGTCTTAGTCAATTTTAAGCCAAGTGTTTTTATTTTAAAGCCCTAAAAACGAATACTATAAAACCTGAATAATTCCGAAGGTAAAACAAGAGAGATATAAAAAATGTCCTGCAATGTAGCGTATGACAGAAAAGTACGACCTGTGATTCATAACGGTGAATTGCAAAGCAATTAGACACGCGAATCATCTGTTTGCTACTTGTCATGTAATAATGCATAAAACTTAGAAATGTGCATACTTATACGAATTACTTCCGTTAAAATATTTTGCGCACGATTGCAACATACGTAGATGGTCGAATGATTTTATACGGATGGGCAAAAGCTATCCCCGATGGGGATGTCGATAAAGTGTCAAAGCTTCAGCAAAGCCGTGCCAAGACCTTTTCAACAGCCTCTATTTTGTTCCCGTCAACCGAAGACTTTTCTGCTGACGACATACTTTATCCAGTTCTTTCCGCTGCTTTAGCATTTTCTCAGCACGAATTTAGGATGAGGACTGATTTACACATAGCTCGGATCTCACGAACATCTACACACGTTCGATTCTATCTTTTACGAGACGAAACATTTATTTGAAGTCGTTATAATTGTATCATGAAGTCAATATTTCCCGCGGTGCGTCACGTTTTAAATTAATAAGCCGTGATTGATTCTTAAAGTTTATTTTAACAATTAATAATATCAATGACAAACCACAAGTTAATAACAAAATGGATAAAAACAAAACTTAACAACTAGTATGGAAACTTGATTGAATGTTATACTTTGAGATAAACACATTGTGATAGATGAAGATTGAAACGTGTAGTCTGATGATCGATAACGTCTGATGCTGGGAACGCGATCGAATTTTCCGAAAAAAGGAAGAGTGCTTCGCGAGCGAATGTCGCAGTAATGCCGGCACGTCCGCATAATTGTAATAACCTATTAAGAAATTTCAAAAGCGCACAAAAGATTTAGGCGGGATTGTTCCACGCTTCTTTGACCCGATCCACAGTGGTCCTAAATCGCTCAAACTTGCGCGAAATAAGAAAGGATACTTTAGTTTAGCTGAAAATTGACATACCAAGATAATTTGAGCCGTTGAATGCGAATCTAAACTAATAATTAGAATTTTCAAAAATAAAATGACGGTTTGAATATGGCGGACGCATGTAAGTATCTAAAAAGTGTTAGTTCTGCGCGAAAACTCGTATCCTAATGTTTTTCAAAATACCACCAAAATCTCGAAGATGTAGCAAATTGAGAGTGTATCCTGTAAGCCGAAATAAGAATAATAGCGGAACACGCAAATTTTCCTACATATTTAAAATTTGCACATAATGATTAACCTCGTATTTCTTACTATTCAGTTTGCTGTTTTAAAACACGACTATTAACAAATTCAATTTTTTTTTATTAATAAACATTGCACTTACTTACTTCCAGGAACTGCATCCATTTTGCAGAATTGAAATAAATTCACTTTCACACAACTTATTCACTATATACGTCGTCCTACAAAACAGTGGGTGCGTTCGCGTCGATTAATCGTATGTAATGGCGATTGCGAAACTAATGAACACGATTTTCAAAATGCGACAACGTCACAGATATAAATAGTAAAACCCGACTCTTCTATGCCGTCCCGCACAGAGGTTGATTTCACCAAAATCCTAATCAAACGCAACATTTTTTTCCCTTTTTTCAAAATGCAGCAAATATGTTTGATTTGTATCATATCAAGGCATCCTTTTCCACTAATAATATTTTTGATTGCATAACACTGATAAAAATATGTGATCTCACAGTTAGAACTTCAATACGACGTTTCCACGTCAGAATTGAAAATACTCTTTCTCCGTGGTGCAAGCGAAGGTTTTACGATACTGCTATTTCTATGAAGGAAGAGAGCAGTGACAGTACGAAACTTAAGCTCATCCCCTCGATTGTTAATGGCACTGCGGCCCTGTGAGCCTTGGATTCTACGATTTCCTGGACACGCATTGTCTATTTCAACAGAAAGATTCCGCGAAACAATTAAACTCTTCTGCTCGGCGCTTTGATAATTTTGCTGTTCATTCAAGGGAAGAAACAAATGTTCTAAGTAAAAACGAACAATAACACACCTTTAAAAATTCGAAAAGAGTACTTAAGTTTACTGAAAATACTGCGTTGCATTTACCTAGTATTGTGTTAAATCTCTTTTATTTTATGGTATAGTATCACAGTGCTGCATACTTCTAACGAGAATTATTTCGTACCGCTCTTTTTCAGTGGTGTAATTCTTTGAGGATGCATACTCGATAACCCTAAAGCCTTATCGTAAGAATTACTCATAAATTCTTAATGGGGTTTGCGTCCGGTGACTGTGTGAGCCACTTTAAGTCATTAACCCCTTGCCTTACGATTTCTTTTGTGATCGAACGTGCAATAACTCAGAATTAACTCCTTGAAATACGGTTTCTTTTCTAACCGAACGTGCAAAGAATCAAACTTAATTCCTGAAATCAAAAGTTTTCGCTGATTTCTGATATTTTTTGTAACTGAACGTAATATTAACAGTATGAAAATAATGAGACCGTTTCGCGGTCTCGGATTTTGAGAAACTTCAAAATTTTCTATTCTATTTTCTTCGCCACGAGTCTCACACGTTGTTGTAGACTAAGGGGTTAATTGTTGGAATAATAATCTATCATTGATTTCCGATATACCGGTATAAGTTGATGTAATATTAATCGTTTTAGTGTCGACTGGAAAAATTTATTGTAATTAATGACAAATGTAGTTGGGAATAAAAATAATAGTCATTTAGCCATAGTTTGATATAGAATACGCAATACAGAGCATGAGTTATGTAGTCACAATGATCTATTTTCAAATTTCTAATATCGATTTGGAAACTGAATAAAAACCCTACGATGCCCAACGTTAGTACTATTACTAACGACGATATATCGTCGTCCGGTACTAAAAGGGTTACTAGCATAGAATTAATTTCAACATCTCCTGAGTTACTAATATTTTCAATTTAACAGTTTGTGGAAATCTTAAAAATGTTCTATTCCATTTACCGCGTCACTTGTACAGTCCGATAACAAAAAGATGGCTAGTTAGGGGCTGAACCACTCGTTATCAAGTGCCTATTTCTGTCATTTCATTTAAAAAATTGTCAAACCTAGTTTTCTAAATTGAACATATCATATAGTCGTTTACTTTAGGAGGTTGGATTGGGGGAATCCCAAAAACGAAATACCGGAAATAGGCGGTTGAAAACGAAAGGCTCCAGCGCTTCCTAGCCATCTTTCAATTGTCAGACTATACCTCATGTTATCGTAAGGCAAGGCGTTAATAACGTTTTCTCTTTTCCACTCGATGGAAAGATGTCTGCAGTGTTTCGTACCATTATCCTCTTGTAATATTCACGATGCATTATTTTCACAACACCACACTCTAGCGTGAGTTTTCTATAAACATTTTTCAAAAATTTTATACTTCTTTTGAGTATCCAAATTTTCAGTGGAAACAAATAAATAAATGTGCATATTTAAACAGTAGAAGTGTCTCGTAACCAAAGGTACGGCAATCCAATGGCATTTACGTCAAAAAAATTTTATAGACAAAGTAATTTATGTAAACAAAAGTTTTCATGTTACTTGGCTTCCGACAAGTTGCCGTTGAATAAAAGGGCAATTATTTGAAAAAAATATTAGTTATTGATTTCCACGTGCAATTTTGTAAACCTGTGAAAAAATTTCTGTGGCATTCACAAAATAAAAATAAAAATATTGATTACCCCTAGAGTACATAAACTTGGTCAATAAAACAGAAAAATTCTTTTATGGACAATATGAAGTAACAGATCAAGAAAGTACCATAAAAACTGTTTCGCAGAGACCGGTATTCAGAGACCACAAAGTAGAGAAAATGTTGAATGGCATAACAAAGTAAAATGGGGAAGTAAACTGAAATATAGCATTTGAATGTAGTCGGAAAATAAGTTGCAGGGTACCAAGTTGTCAAATGTTTAGTGCTTTCTATTTACTACTAAATGTTTATAAAAAAGTGAATTATGGCACGAATATTTAGCAGCAAAAATTGATGTACATACCCACGAGAAGTACTCAAAAAAGGAAGGAAATTAAATTCTATCTTGCCCATACAATTTTTATTCACGTAACAAAAATCTTTTGGTAATCGTGTTTACTATGTTTGAAGACTTTACAGTACAGTTTAAAGGATCTTAATACTTTGCGATATAATGACATGCTATGCCACGCTCCTGTCAATTAATTTATTGCATAATACGTTAAACTGAATGAAAGTAAGGAAAGCTGTTACGAACTCATATTCCAGCGAGTAAATCTATTACCGTTTTGAAGTTCAATCGCGATATATTCTGTAGTACACATTTAAGAAAAAACTATAACAATACTGGTGTAAAATTTAAAGCCTAATAGAAAGCATATTTGATTTTTAAATATTATTTACTTTCTTTTTCAAAAGTAGATGCAATATTACTATCATAAGAATAATTCAGAAAAAACCTTTTCTTCATATCCCCTCTCGCTAATGGGACTATCTTTCTATTGAATTCTGATTTCTGATCGAGTTGCAAAGTAAATACATCCCCCATTTCTTATGACCACCTACGTGTTGAGGCATACTCCGTTTAAAAGATTTATCTCTTTGATAATTTACATTTTATATGTTCCGAAATAAATAAATAATTCACAGTAAGCAAGTACATATTCGCAAAATTATTTCATATCATTCTGTGCAATTTATATGTTGTCAAAATGACGAGATTTATTGTCGATAAGGTTAAAAATAAATTAAAAATTCTTTTTGCGTACATTTATTTGATGTTTCGCCAATATGTATAAATATCATAATAATTCGATATAAAGTAATGTATAATTAATGTTTGGTAGTGCACAGAATTAACATAATTAACGTCTTCGCTCAAAGGTCTCGGTAAATCTGCCGCTTTTTCGCATCGCAGACGTTGCGGCTTATGCAACATATTTTACTAAAAATTCGTTGAATAAAATACCAAAAATTCCATTGAACTTGTGTGTTTATCTGTTTATATAAATTCAGTATGGAAGAGTGAAATGACAAATTATATTATTTTGCCCACTACAACCATGTGCACAAATAATATCAGACTAGACTCAAATTGAGACATAAAATTTTATTTCATGAGCTATGCTATTCTTATTTGCTATACTTGGATAAATTTAAAATTAATGCAACTTTAAATTAAATGCTTATTGTGAGTGGTTCGAGAATGCACAGCATTATACTTGACATTCTGTTACAGTAGTGAATAAAATAGTGAAGGAAAATATAAAATATAGTAGAATACT
This sequence comes from Cerceris rybyensis, assembly GCA_910591515.1. Taxonomy (NCBI): domain Eukaryota; kingdom Metazoa; phylum Arthropoda; class Insecta; order Hymenoptera; family Crabronidae; genus Cerceris; species Cerceris rybyensis. Next base: position 17,235,053 of record OU342795.1, read on the forward strand.
TGTTAGATCTTGACTCTTTTATTGACAATAAAACAATGTCTACCACTCTAACATCTGTCTACTCTATTTAAATTTGCCTAACATCATTTATCTTCTCCGGGCACGTATCGAAAACTCACAATCAGAGTTGGCCAAAGGGTCTAGCCGAATAAGGGGGTCAAAAGTGCCCTTGAGCCGATTTTATTCGACGATGGGCCATTCGATAGATGACCATGAAAAACCATTGCACACAAATTTTTAATCCGATACCTTCACCGGGAGGGTAGTTATAGGGTAAAATCGAAAAATCAGTTTTTGCCTCATTTTCCCCAATTAATGGGGTGCAAAAATTCCAAAAAAATTCTGACACATTCTATACATGAATGCACACGTTAGGGATTTTTTTCAGATTTTTCCTTTGCAAGTTCCACTCACGAAAAATGAAAAACCGAAAAAAAATTTTTTAAACATCGATTTCGTATTGAAATCTTTCGAGCACAACTTTTTCCTTTTTACAGTAGTTGCATAATGTTATCATTGTTATACCCTAATTTTTTCAAATTTTTTGAGTACGGTGCATCACGGTCGGAAAAATCAAAAACCGATTTCTGGGGCACATTTTGGGCTGAAACTCGCCCATTATCTGCCATCCGTGCATGATTTTAATACAGTATGTTCATATTGTGACCTTCAATGTTTCTGCATAGAAATATGTAGATGTTAAAGAACAATATCGGGATAATTAAATAAATTGCTGATTGTATGGTCGTTATAACCTAGAATTTTTAACCGTTCTTTCAAAAGCATTAATGGCGCAGTGGCTATGGTGTCTGCCTGTGGAATCGCTGGATACTTTTTTGTCGCTGGTTCGAATCTCCATGTGGGACTTAAGTTTTTTTCTGCCATTTTTTTTTTTTTTTTTATTAAAGACATAACAATATTCAGTAGTAGCTTTAAAATGTTTCAAAGATACTTCTAAAAATAATTATACAGTATACTTTTTTCTTCATCGACTCTTTCCAGTCACGGTACGATTTACAATTACAAGTACTTTTTTACATTCTGTACATTGAATTTTATATTTCTTTCATACTTAAAATATATTTTTATACATTGTCAATAACCCAATATCTATGAAAAATATAAAATGCATGAGAATACTTATAATTGCAACACGTTGCATGTCTAATTGTAAGAAAAGCATGTTTTACGATTATTTTTCTATAGGTTTTATATTGTTGAAAGGCATAAAAATATCTGTGAAACATTTTAAAGCTACTACTGAATATTGTTATGTCTTTAATAAAAAAAAAAAAATGGCAGAAAAAAACTTCAATCAGTCAAAGTGTGCACCAAGTGATGCACCGTACTCGAAAAATCTGAAAAAATTAGGGTATAACAATGATAACATTATGCAACTACTGTAAAAAGGAAAAAGTTGTGCTCAAAAGATTTCAATACGAAATCGATGTTTAAAAAATTTTTTTTCGGTTTTTGATTTTTCGTGAGTGGAACTTGCAAAGGAAAAATCTGAAAAAAATCCCTAACGTGTGCATTCATGTATAGAATGTGTCAGAATTTTTTTGGAAATTTTGCACCCCATTAATTGGGGAAAATGAGGCAAAAACTGATTTTTCGATTTTACCCTATAACTACCCTCCCGGTGAAGGTATCGGATTAAAAATTTGTGTGCAAGGGTTTTTCATGATCATCTATCGAATGGCCCATCGTCGAATAAAATCGGCTCAAGGGCACTTTTGACCCCCTTATTCGGCTAGACCCTTTTATTCGAAATAACGAATATTTACGGAACAAACAATTCGTTAGTTATAAATGGATGTTTACTGTTATTCAAATATGATTTTATTTATTATCAAATACAAATACCGACAAAATGATGCATTTGTTTATGTGAATCTACACTAATTATTTTATTAAAATTTTGCGAGATTCAGCATAATAGATACAATATGTTAATCATATCTTTTTATAACCTTCTAATTTTCCGAGTATAAAAATTACAATTAATAAGATATTTTTCAGGAATTATAATTTTTTAAATTGCTTCTTTACAATTTAATAATCAACCTAAAAGTTTTAATAAGAAAATATCCGCACGGACGTTTGCGCACGTTTATCAAAACTTCTGACAATTTGGAAAAAGTAACTCTATAACAGTTAGTGTCTATTTTCAAACCTGTTTCGAAATGAAGTAATTGAAATGAAGTTTAGTATTTCGTCATGAGTAAAACTCAACCTGATATTATCTTTCTTTTATCTTCTAAATAACAATTCATTCAAAACATAATTACTCTCGAAATCAATTGGATATGTCTTCGTTGGCTGACGTCTAAAAAATTTAAAAAACCATAAAACGGTTACGTGCAAGCAATAACTGACAACCGGATACATAACTGATGCGCGATCAATAATGCAGGAATTTTTACCGTCTATCCTCGTTTTCAGATTTCTGTCACCCATCTTGATATAACATGAAATAACTGCAATAAATAAAAGCTAGTTTTTTATAACTTTTCTATCATTTCCTTAATCAATTACTCGTTGCAAGGACTATTAGAACTTCACCAACTTCTGCAAAGTATCGGAAAAAATTCGTGCGAATTCATCGGTTAAAATTTTAACCCTCTTTTATTTAAAAACTAGTTTTATTTTACGACATAGTGACCATTAACTCCTATCACACTTTTTCAGCATTACATAAGCTTATAGATATATCCCTTTTTGTTAAAATCAAGAGTTTTAGTTGAAAAAATAAATTAATTGTTATTCTGACCTCAGCATCACTTTTGAAATTCTTATCGGACATGAAATTGAATAAAGATAAAAATAGATAATAATCAGAAGGAAACAGTCCAGAACTGTAAGAAGAATGGGATAAAACTTTTCATCCGACATCTGTTATCTTCTGTCGAACCGTAGAGGCAACGTGACGCTGTGCGTAGTCGGGTAAAAGAAACACTCCAACATTTTCTACTATGCTAAACGGTGCTGTATCCATTTATCAAATGTCTCATGGAAATCCAGCAATTGCAGAGTCTCTTTCTGACTGTGGATTCATCATATCGAGATGCTTCACAGCCGGATGAGCAGGGAAAAATTTCCCGCACAGCTAATTTACCTTGGTGCATAATATTCGATGGGTTTCTCAAAAAAATCCTTCCTGCAAAATGTGAAACCACCAAACCTAATACAGGGGTAGTTACAGGGTGAAATGCATTTATCGTTTTCGATCAATTTTCATAGAAGATTATAAAAAGAATCACAGGTACTGTGACAAGTGTGGATATTTTTCAATTTTTGCAAATATTTAGGTTGGCAAACCAATTTTTAAAAGTCAAAAAGTTTAATAACATCAATATTTTATTGGAAATATGAAAATACCGCTTGTATATATTTATAATATTTACAATATGTCACAAATATTAATGTTCAATTTCCTCACATTTTCAAAAGTGGTGGAACATAGTTAAATAAATTAAAAATCGTCAAATGTCAATAGCTCGAAGGGTATCGGAAAGTAGTAGATAAAATCAACCGGCTTTTGTTCAAAAAGTTTAAAACTTTATCGAATGACAAATATTAGCGACAATCTAAGCCAAGGTTTTAACTATTTCCTTAGGAAAAGAGAAGAAACGTGTAGGTTTCATATTTTCTTCATAACATCTATAAAGTATTGAAAAATAATGAGACCGAAATATATTTTCTAAAAAGCATATCAGATCACATGTATAAGTATGTAAATCAAAAACAAGTTTAGTTCAAGTTAGAAACTTCAAGTTATAAATGTATTAACTTTGAGGTCGTATATCTCTAATTGCAAGAATGTTGTGCAAAAACAAGTATTGTTAGGCAAAAAGTATGCTCTGAGATATCATCGATCAAATGCGATTGTTATATTTCAATTTTCAAAGAAAAACTTTCGGAACTTTTAACCTGGATTTCAATGAAATCGGCCATTGTGCGTTGCTTGAAATTCTGCAGTGGATGCGTTCTTGGGATGGGGCGACGAAGTATAGATGGGAATACATATAACGGGGTAAACGCGCGGTGAAAGGTCAGAGTATAATTGAGAGAACTGCGGTTGGAAAGACAATAACAAGCAGTGAGACACAAAGCGTTGAATTCAGTGAAAGCGATTTTTGTGAAGTGTTTCTTATTAAGGCTATACTAATTGTATGTAGTATTTTCTGTGATAATCATGGTTTCTCTTTCTCTTTCACCTTTTTATCTTCTTATCGCGTAAAAGTCAGTAAGATTGACATTTCTCGATTAGTAAAACGAACCTAGTGTATTCGTATCTGTTAAGGAAACAAACAAGGGAAATAAAATATTTAACAGACCAGAGAGTAAAATAAGTTTGATTTTCTTTTGTAGGAACTTACAATTAGACACTATAGAAATATCCAGAATATATTATTTCAGATAATAATGCTTCGTACGTAAATTGTTCAGTTTCAGATTATAAATCTATATTAAGATGATCTTTTGAATGTCGCAATGAAAATATTTGTATTCATTCCAAAAACAATTATTTCGTGTAAAAGTAGCTAATTATATATGATATTACTTCGTTTGTTGTATTCTTCTAATTAATAAGTAGTAATTATATATCTACAGGTTTAGTCTTCTCACCATCCTTCATTATGAACTGATCAATAACGAGATGGCAGTGCATTGGAAATTTTATTTCCAATAAAAAAAAGCAGATATTTAAGCAGGCAATTGAGAATTAATTATTCAAGTGTACAAATTATTTGGTACATTCTTAAAAATTATCTGAATAATTCAATTTAAAAATCAGTTGCAAAAATGTAAATTGCTGAAGAGAAAACTTTCTCGTTACTTTCTCTTTTATTTTTTCGTGACACATGGTATTTCATTTTTCATGCAATGTTAGTGCGGACAAATCGCTAAAAACTTTTCGGATTAAAATCGTGGAACACGACCTTTGTGTGAAAAAACAGTTATAAAAAAAATGTTTTTGAGAATATTGCTATGTATGTGTCACACGTTGTTTAAATCCTCATGAAACGGATTCCTCTTTTTTATATGTAGCCACTTTTAAACGCTTTCTAATAAGTGACGTTTGAAAACTTCTAAAGTGTTTTGATATTTGAAAAAGTCTTCGCAGTAATACTTATCTCGTGACACATATGGTGCTTAATGAAAATAGTTATGTTGCAAAGACACGTAAGTACAGAACGTACAAATAAAGAAAAATTTGCAAGCAGCATGTATTATTCTTCTTATAGTCTTTTTCTGAATATATCTCACAGATTGCAAAGGAAATTGAAGAAACAAAATAATTGTGACACTATAAATAATTGAGCACATAAATGTACGATCTTTTTCAAGGAAAAGGACTATTGCCCCTTTTTGTTTCATTCGCTAATTTTGCACTACCCTGCTCGTATAAAAAGGTTTTAATGGATCGAAGAAATATGGTACGTTAACCGTAATTAATCGGATGATTATGTATAATCCTAATGAATTCTTGAATATTTAGCAAATTAATCGGAAAGTCAGTGTTCTGGATTGTTACCGGTTCTGATGTGAGCTCTTTAGGGGATTATCTTGCATGCTGGTCAGGTACGGGTTTGGCGAACCCAGGGTACTGAAATTTATGACATTTATTAACTTTAGTGGCGATGATACATAATCACTGGATTTATATATTTACCGTATTATGTAGACTAGTACATATTAATGTATAAATATTGTTGCGCGTCAATTTGTGGGGCCAGGCCTCGGCTGGAGCAGTTCGGGGTGTAAGGCCGAACCTTCGCTTAGTCCACGAAATATCTGCGCTCGTCGCGATTTTTGACTGCTGATGAGCGTCGCGAGGTTTTTCAGGGGTGGAGTGGAAGGAACTTAGTTGGTGGTGAATCACTCTGAATTTGTGTTTTGTACTTTAATGAACTGAATGTAAACTATAGCAACAAGAGAGAAACTTAACAAAACTTAGAACTGACTATTGCGAAAGGTAATGCTTGATAGAGAAAAGACTTACTTGTTTAATGTAAGAATGTTGCGGAGTGACTTAATTGATTGATGTGGAGTGACTGACTCTTCCAAAAATTGGAAGAGTCCTCGTAGAGCGGAAAGTCTCCCTCCACCGTCCGGACACGCCCCCAAGAATAAGGCTCGCACGCCAACGGAAACAGTGGTGTGTGTCAACACCTGAGATAGTTTCTCACTATTTCCGAAGGGTGCGAATTCCCTAGAGAAATGTCCTTGGGCATCCCTTAGACGGTTGGAGGGGATAGCGGTCGAGTCCGCGCGGAGTGCGGGCCCGTGCGTCGCCACCTCGGTTAGGGACCGAGGGTGGTCGACGAGGGTGGTGAGGCCGGAGACTTGCCGGCGCAGGCGAAGCTGTATGGTGCGGATATTGAGGCGCGAAGGTGTGAGCCAAGGTGGCGAACGTCCGGTGCGCACGTGGGCACCAGGGAGGTAGATGGCCCTCAAAAATAACTTTGCAGCTCGCACCATAAGCCCATTGTCTCTACGAAAAGACATCTGCATGCCAGGAAAACACTGAGGCGTTAGGAAAGGGACCTTGAGGCCCTTTGTTTGTAAATATGAATTATGGTTACGGCTTCCCGGACATGCAGCGTCGATTTTTAACATAAAAATTTGCGAGACAATGAACCGCCTGCGCTCGACCCTCGAAACCGTTACTACACTCTTCAGGGTAGTAACAAATATATTGGGAGTACAAATTAGTTCGTTCCATTTTCAAACTATAGCTCTGGTTGTTATAAATGTTTCATAGTGACAGCTGATTTTAGTTGTTCCAGAGCGGTTGGACATCTGTCAATCATATTCAGTTTGTATCGCTTTGAGTTTCATACAAAAACCTCGTTTTTTACTGTGTTGAATATGCAAAATTTTGTGTTAAGTAAGCACCATTTGCGGGAGGTTTTACTTTTCTGCTTTAATTGGAAAGAAAGTGCAGCTTTGACATCGGATTGTGATTGGGGATGAGAAATAGATATTCTACGACAAACCCAACAAAAAAAAAATACTACACTATGACCGGCCAATCGTTGCCATCGACATCAACACCAAAGTCGAATATTCATGATTCGAAGGTCATGTTGTGTATCTGGTGGGACCAAAAGGGTGTTGTATATTATGAGCTGCTACAATCTGGCGATTCTATTACTACCAATCGGTATAGGCTACAATTGATGTGTTTCAGCCGTGCATTACGAGAAAAACGGCCGAAATACGAGCAAAGACATGACAAAGTTATTCTTCTGCATGACACCGCTCGGCCTCATGTCGCAAAAGTCGTAAAAAAATATTTAGAAACGCTCAAACGGGATATTTTACCGCACCCGCCGTATTCACCGGACATTGCTCCTTCTGATTACTGGTTGTTTCAACGGATACAGCACTCTTTGACAGGTCACCGGTTCACTTCTTTCGCAGAAATCGAAAATTGGCTCCTAACTTGGATCACCTCAAAAGACAAGACGTTTTTTCGAGATGGAATGCAAAAATTGCCTAAGGGGTGGGAAAAGGTAGTAGCCAGTGATGGACAATACTTTAATTAATCTGTTCATTCATTTTGTACTACAATAAATTCATTTTTGACCACAAAAAAACGGACCGAACTAATTTGTACTCTTAATACATTACTGTTTTTCTTAACACTAGATTTACGGAAGCCGTCCAATTGACGAGTTTCTACTTATTTTATAAACATTTTCCAAATTTACAGAGAACGGTACAATCTTACGAATATTTTATAATACAATGATTACTTAACGAATAATCATCTTATCGGCTTGATCCCTCTTTATCCAAAGTCCTCATTTAACACTAGAACTATCGAATCAGTCAAAATGGCTGGTACACAGTTTTTTCCAAAAATTCTTCAAGTCCACAAAAGAGTCATGAAATAAATATTCTACGTCAATCTAGAAAAACATAAATCACAGTATCCATTTTCTTTTCGTTCTCTTGACTTCTCTGTTTTCAAAGTACTTATTGAATATATTGAAATTTAATAGATTTAACGCCAGTAGTTCTAGTGTTAATATATTGCAGTGTAACAGTTTTCACGCCAGTAAATCCAGTGTTAAAAATATAGACTATAGACAATGAAATTCCTACCTTTGAAGTTTAACTCATATCATTCTCATATCTCGAGTCATTAATGAAGCAGTACAAACATTAAATTAACATATTCCCCCGGGCGCAACAATTTGTGTTTTTCTCGGTTATTCATAGAACGCCATCTAAAAGACAGTGGAGCGTGAGCCACCGATGGTACATGCCGCCCGATGAAACACCCAGGCGTGAAATACTGATGGTACACGTTGACGTGAATGTATCAATGCTATAATATATTACAAATCATAAGAAATAAATCTGGTATTCCCTCGAAATGTATTTCGTTTTTTAGTATAAAACTATGCATATGAACAATCAAAATTGCCGAAAAAAAGTGGAAATTAAAAACCGGTAGGGAAAAAGTTATGAGAAAAATGTTGAAACGTAAAAAAAATTCCATACCATCAATATTTGCAGCTTACAATGGACTAATTGTAAAACAAAATGGAAAAGTAAAAATATAGCGTTCTCTGAATGTTTTCAATCATTCAGAGTACTCAACGCAAAGTATTCATCTCTATTGAAAGCTCGTATTACATTATTTTCTTTCATATTCTGTAGGCTTTTCATACGAATCCACGTGAAAAATCGACATACGTTCATTTTCTTTTGAACTGTGCCACGATTATCAATCATGAGAACCGCAAAAGCTTTCACGAAAAGAAAGTGCAAATAGTGATTCGTTTATTCCCAAAGACCTACTTTTTAGATTTACATTTTAAAATCATACTTTCTTCGAATTGACTGTTTAATGAACAAAGACTTGACGTTCATGTTCACGGCGAACAGTCCAATACGTTCAAGAATGAGACCTTCAGTTTGTTGACTCCTTTACCTTTTGCTCGAAGTTTAGACACAGATGTTACATTCATTAGATAATTAAGTGGTCAGAATGTGATTTTTCCACTTCTCCCAGAAATAAACTTGACACTTCGAAATTTGGATGAGCTAGCTTATCATAACGATAGTCAGCGAGTATATACATCTAAGCATCGAAGAATTAACAAGAATATAACAAATAACAAAGCATAATTATGAGAGCACGTTTATCATACTTCATTTCAACGAAGTTTCACGTCTTTTAAAGTCGTTTCAAGTCAATCGTTCAATCACTGAATCTCAGTATCTCTAAATTCTAGGTCCTAATAATGCAGAATGCATTGATTTTTCAATTATGAATGTCACGCGTCGGCTCTTGGCCATGTATGATAACTGAAATGTTTGAAAGGTTAATTGTAGTATGAACGGATTTTTCAGCTATGACTGTAAAGCATCAGTTGTTTCCGTGAAAAAATATTTTCACAATCTATCTTATACAAGCTTCCTGGAATAAGATCCTCAATTGTCTTAAAGGACGAAGACCTAGGAACTATTGATCTGTAATCACTATGGCAAACAGATGATGACGAGAGTCCGAGTGATATACGACTATGCTGTCTGAATGATATTATACCTGCAAGTTGGTACGTCAGAGATTTCCTTGATATTACAAAAAGACTGTTCCAAGAGGTTTGTCAAAGCATTTAGCAATAGTGATTCGATCGGCACTCATCACTATCTTTACTCATCCCCAAATCATCGTTTCAAGTTCAAAAACCCCACTTTCTATTTTGACTTCCAAAAACTATTATCCTCATTTCACTGATTTTCCTAAAGTCCTTAAAACCTTGCATCCTTTTTTGTCGACTCTCATCTTTACTCTATCAATTGTCAAGTTTCGTTCAATCTCTCAATCCTAGAATCTTTAAATTCTAGATCATAAAAATGTAGATTTCATTGATTTTTCAATTATGAATGTTGCGCGTCAGTTGTTCGCCATAAATGTCTAAAATCGTCGAGAAGCTATCGGGAATAAGATTTACAATTGTCTTAACTCTTTGAGGCACGGTGGGGTGAAAAGTGTCCCACCTCTTTGATACGTGCAGATGCATGGTGGGACATTTTTTGTCCCACCTCGAAAATTTATATTATTAAGTATATAAATTTGTGAATAAATATAAACTAACATTATTCGATTAAAATTTAAAAAAAATGCGCATGCAACATTGGTCATTTTAGTTTTTGCATTCTCGTGCCTCAAAGAGTTAAATGACTCCGGAGCTATTGATCAGTAGTCACTCTGACAAACAGCTGATGACGAGCAAATCGGGAACCAGAAAGGAGGTCTTTGAGATTTGAAAGAGAACGTTACGTAAGGTTTGAGACAGCATTTAGTAATCGTGTCGTTGTGTAGTTAGAGTTGTTTTGTCTTGTTGTTTATGATTTTATTTCTGTAGTTTTATATTATATTTCATCAATATTTAACTCTTTGTCGATTTAAATGAATTGCTTTGTTTCTGGCTGTTTAATTCTTACATAATCTGTCGGGTAATGAGCACAAAAGTAGTAAAATGTACACATATTTATAAAGAAGAAAAAAATAAACTAAATATCATTGCAATAAATAAAATAATGTTTAAATGTGTACAAGAAAATATAATGCGTTCATATTAAATATATCGTCATTGACATTATTTTTTGTTTTTCTATTCTCCTTAAAATGAAAAGTACTATGCGCAAATATATCTAACAATTTCAGGAAATGAAAAAAATAATTTCTTGGAACGTTGAGCGGTTATCACAATCTTCATCGGTATTTAAGTATTCTACATTGGAAGTTATTATTCAGGTGACTTATGTCTTTCATTACTGTGTAATCACATCTCTTACATAACATCAAATGAATACTGTATAATTATGTCTGACTCTTCAACCATTATTTCCCATAAAAAATTCGACTGTTGGCAAAAACTTTTTATGCAGCAGTGTGTTATCTGATACGCAAATAAATATATACTTCTATTTTAGCTTGCATATTCGGATAAAGTGTAAACTGTGTTTGACGAGAATTGTGTAACTTCGTTTTTGTCGATATTAACAATAAACTGTTTGTTTTTTCTACAAATGCTGAGATAAAAACTTTGAAGTTAAACAAAAACTGTTTTTTTGTTTTCATGAATTCTAGATTAAAATCTGTAATGTGGAAGGAAAGATAAACAAACAATTATTGTTCGAAAAAATAGGTAGAACACAAAATTGAGGAAAATACGAAAGAGTTCATTTTAAGAAAAATAAATTACCATTGACGAACAATAAATATTATAGGGGAATAATACAGGGAAACTTGTTTAGAACAAGTAAACTTTACTCCATCATTATTTAACTGTTACAAATTTTTGTCATGTCTCGTTATTTTTACATATCGCTTTTTTTTTATTCCGCGATTATGCGATTTTTTTAAAATACATCTATGTATATAGTTTTGTTAATAGCTTGAACACAGCAACTTAAAGTTAATTGTCATGCGAAATATTTATTAGCTTCGCATTATCATTAATTGAAAAAAAATATAGAAAAATATTTGAAAAATTACGACATTTTCAGGGAAAAACCCTAAAGCTTGTAAAAACTCTATAATATGATATATATCCCAATATCCTAGTTTCGCCAGATTCAAATAATGAGCTAGATATCGAAGTAATTGCGGTTACCAAACTGTTCGATTTCGATACTATAAATTCAGAATATTGGTCAACTGTTACGATAAAAAGTGCCTAAGAACAATTTCAATTGTTTTGAGCAAATTGACTGCAGTTTTGTGAGTTTTTAATAAATTCCGAATAATTATTAGTGTGCTCTGCAATAATAGCGATCTACGATGATAGAGTTCGCCAATGTTGGATTTTTATCTTCGTTCTTATGTGCTGAATGTATGTTTTATCTAGTATGCGAGAAGTGCTTTCTGTTATATTCCACTGGAAAATTGTTTGCCACAGACAGAAATTTAAGAAAAAAGAACAAATTTCTGGGGTAGTCATGACAGGAGTGATAAATTGTTCTGAGAGTTTGACAGTGGAAAAGTTGAGGTGGGTCGAAAGAAAATCACGGAGGACAAGGAGACGAAAATCAAGAGTTTTCGGGGAAAAATATGATCTTTTCCGTTTCTTAGACTTGTGTCTTAAAAGTTGGAGTTAGGTTCGTTGTGGAATGGCGGCTTCTGCTAAACCGTTCAGTTGAAAGATTAAGTTTTCGAGAGTGATCGATTGATCGTCACACACCAGAAGTTCCATTTCACACTGAAAGATATACATTTGTATATAAATATTCCATTAGTGTAATACTATATAAAACTGTGTATTGAAATTGAGAAAATTTTACTGTGAAGGGGAGTAACTGCATGCCCTACTTGTTAAACTACATGTATCTTTTCGTGCAAGCACAGGTTTCATACGGTCTAGTGTTTTCTTTTTCACACGCAAGTTTAAATTAGCGGAGACACCATGTGTAAAATCACTGCACCGTATAAGATTATACCGCGTATCACTTTTCCACTAGCTTTAACTATCGCAGGAACTCCGAATGTTGAGCTGATGATAACGTAATTCGCAGAAAGTTTGTGATTTCGTGAGAGAAATATGTTTGCACGAGTTGGGACACTGTGCTTTACATATATGAGTTTCTCCGATCACGTTCCAGAAATGCATTTCTCATAAAGTTTTTGAAAGGAGGATCTCCTGATTTTGAAAATAGCCATTTTAACCAGTTAGCTGTAATTGACGAGTACCTATACTCGTCATGAAGAAACGGTAAAGTTTTGTGTATTGACGGGTACACTCGTCATACGTAAAAGTTAATAACCATTGGTTATTTAAATTGTAATTTTGATGAAAACTAAAATGTATTCGAAAAGTTCAAAATGTCAAACATTTTGAGATGCTGTAGCTGCTTTGCATAACCAACTTATATGTACGCAACGAGAACGCTTTTCATATGTAGCGTAAAATCTGCAAAAGTAAAAGTCAAAAAACAACTAGTCTAGTACTGAAGCCTGAAAGTGATTTATAGTAGGATTCCTTCAATGATGGTGTACCACGGAACTAATGCGTGACGATTTTTTACTTTATACGTAGTTTATTTTTCTTGCGTTGTTCTCGCGTAATATAATAGGTACTGAAAAATTACAATCCACTTTTATTAAATATTTAAATATTAAATAATATACTTTACATAAAAATACAAAAAGTCCACTATTTTTTTAAAAAAGTCTAATATGAATGACTGTTTTGCCTTTTTCTGGTGAATTCTTTTAACTTGCTTTTCAAGTTCATACACATGGTCAAAACTATTAACATCACCATCTGCTGCAGAAATATATTTTTTTATAGTGTTTATTGCAGAAACTACTTCTGCACCAGTAGGCACACTACTATCACCATCATTGTCACCATCATTGTCACCATCATCAAAATCACTATCACTGTCACTTTTTTCCCGAACTGAATTGATCAAACTTTCTACAGACACTGTTTGCACAGTTGCAAGTTCATTGTCAAAATGGAGGAAGTCTTTAACTTCATAATCTATTTTCAATTTCTTCCACTCAGAAATAAGATCACTATCTACTTCTTCTTCACTTACTTCTTCCTCATGGGTTTGGAAGAAGCCAGCTTTTCTGAAGCTGTTGCTTATGGTGGATTGATTCACGTCCTTCCATGCCTTTGCAACATAATGCAGTGCATTCAGGATGCTGACGAGATAAATCTCGTTCCCAGAGAAAACATTGCGAGAGAAAGCAAAAATATCATGAAAAAAATGGCGTTCACAGATCTGTGACGGCTTCAAATAGCGTAAACGGCGGGAAAAATTTAATTTCGAAAGTATAAAAGTGGGGATAATTTACCATTATGAACATAGGAAAATCAAGGGACCGGAAAAATCGGCGTAAACTGCGGGAAAACGTAAAATCCGGGAACGTAAAAGCGGGGTTGTACTGTACTCTCAAAATTTCCATGGGTATTTTGATGTGCAACATAAGTTTTTCGATGTTATTCCTATCACTGTTCGCAGCCGAATTCGCCAAAGCCATAATCGCATTTGATTTAACACATATCTGAGGATACTTTTTTACTAGTAATACTTGTGTTTTACCCTACACGCGACGTGATGCGATCTGAAACGATTCGTCGACAAATAACAACAGTCGACAGGACACGCCCATCGTTTTGTTTTCCGTAGTCGGCGTGCGTGGCACGTCCTTCCAGCGCGAGCGGTCAAATACAAATGTCGCTCCAATGCGCCACCATGGTCGTGCCGATATGCCCGAGCCTGGCAAGTCAATCCTGGTTGGGTAAACAGATGGTTGGGACAAGCAGGCGGAGCGACTCGAAAAAGGCACGCGGCGATCAACTAAATAAAATCACTGATATAGGTTTTCTACGAAAACACAATATGGAGGCTGTGTAAAGGAGGTTTCAAACACTTTATTTAAACGATAAGAGAACTATATTTAATAAAAATAATAATTGAAAAATTACAGATCAAACTAACAATAAGCTAAGCTAACTGTTGTTGGATTTCGGTATTGGTTTCGAATAACTGATTTTATTTCGTACCAACTTTGATACACGAAATCCTACACTAGGACAATAGTTTCAGATTACTTCTAAGCGTTGAACAATTCTATTGATACCTCCGAACCGAATACTAAACGCTCTTACGACCAAAAAGCTAGCGTCTCTATTGAGGACATATATTTATACAATCTTATTTTGGAGTAGTGGGGGGGGGGGGGGGGGTGGAAGCATCCAGTGGAAATTTTGGGGTCTTAGCTGGAAGTCTAGCGTCTATGAGTAAGAGCTCAAGGGTGATATTTAGGTTCGATGATTCAGTGTTTTTCTGCATCATCTTGTTTTGCAGGATGGAATATTCGGACTTACTTATCTTAACTATATGAAACATTATACAAATAACTTTAACTTTTAAGTGATATCCAACACTGTGACTACGTCTTAACCTGTTAACCGGGGAATTAATTTTTGTTCAACTTGTTTCAAATTGGAATATTTTTTTTTACAGTAAGAAGTAATATCATTACATCTAAAGTACTACGTCAGGATTAAACGGATACGAACGACATAAAATGTAATGCGTTCAACATATTACGATTAAAAATTTTAAGGAAGAAAAAATCGGCAAGCTTACTGGAGTTTTCTTTCAGATATGACGGAATTATACGTCACGCTCGGTTAACAGGTTAAATATCCTCGCCTCAAAACATCCGTCTTAAAAATCGTCGTACCACTCTCATGGTCCTCTACGCACAGCTTCCCAACGATCGGCGTCCCTTTGCATCTCGATATTTCATTCGCACACTCATCTATACAATATAAGCACATATACATGACTTATTAAAGCGCCACTAAAACCGATTTCTACATTAATTTTATAAAATAGAAAGATCTTTTTGATCCAATATTTTAATAACGAAACTTCACTCTGCGATTAACGAGTATACTCGTCATCGGTCGATATTAGTGACATACGTAGGTATGGACTCTCGAAAGAAGTTGCCATAGTTAGCTGATTAATTGATTTAATATATTGACAAAACTAGAAATAGAATGTTAAGATCCTTTCTTCGTAAATCCCGCGAAGAACTTTCTAGATCCACGAACACAACTTTGTGCACTCTTGCAGTTCCGGACTTGAGTCGGCACTTAAACGTCCTGTGTTTCTTGTGCAATAGTACTCGTGATTTGCAGCTGAACAGCAAGAATGTGTTTAAGTATTTCTGCCCGTTCTTAATGTACGTTCCAAATTTATGGCACTCGTTCCAATTAACTCCAGAACTAACGTTTTTGTCTCCTTTTCAACTAGTACAGTGTAACCGCATAAGAAAAGGTTAAATATAACGTAATGGTTAAGAAAAAAAATTTAATTTACTACTTGGACAATACCTGTACCTGCAAGTATCTGTCTTTGATTGCAAACGCCTGGTTGGGGCATCATCTTAAAAAATAAATAAGTTGGTAAGCACGTTGTGACTAATAAGGGAACATTCCAAATTTTAAATCACTGATTTTGATAAAATTTTAGTACAATACAGTTTTTATGAAATTATTTGACACCTTTTACTTATCGACAAGGTCCACGTTACGGGGTGAATGTAACGAGGCCTATCTTATCGAATATCTCGGATAGTATTAGAGATACGGAAATTTTGTACATAGTAACAATTAACTGCTTTTCATGGCGAAATTTTTTGAAAAATTAGTTTGTTTAAATAATATGTTACAGAATGAAAATATTTCATCTTCTTTTCAGTTAAATTTCAATCCATTTCCTTGTATATTTGTTTATAAAAACTAAATAGTCAACACAAAATACGGATAAATAAAAAATTTATATTTGTGTTACAGAGAATGTATTTTATTTCTTTCGTTTGATGCGCAAAGTCGAATATTAATTTACCTGCGGCTAAAGAGAATTTCAACTTTTACAAGTTTGAAAGACAATGTCTTTATGGCAGAATTCATTCGTTCAATTAAATTAAAGCGTAAATAAAAGATGTATATGCAGGTTTCATCATTGTCGAATTGTATCGCCAAACGCGATAAGGATATATATATAGCTTTACATGGATAATAACGATATAAAAATTATATATATTGTTACGGATGTACGCCTCGTGGGTTGATACCTGCTCCACGATTTTTCGGCGACACCTATGGAGTGAGTGTATATTAAAACAGGCTCACCCAATTTGAGCCACGTACGAAGGTCCTGCGTGTAAAATGATGTTAAAATGTTCCGAAGTTGCCTAACTTAAGTGGTTTATTTACACTTTATACAGGTACAACTATGGAAATTACGTCTGGGTCTTAACCTCGCGAACGGAGCTTCTATTAGAAGCGCTAGATGTTATTTGGTTCCTTGTTTGTAGAAGACTGATTTTTTGGAAGCGCGTAAGAACGCGCTTCCGTCACGATTTGGCGGGGGCGGTCACTATTGCAGAGCAGGGACGTTGCTGATTGGGAGACTCTTGGTTTTGCGAATATTAATTTTGCGATTGGTGGGCAAAGGAATCTTCCTTTGCCCATAGGTTAAGAGCCTCCCTCAGCCTTCGGTGTGTAGGAAAAACCCCGGCTCGAGTGGGAGAAGAAGTCCCTGGTCAATACTTCTTACAGGATAAAACTTTTCCTGAAGAAGTCTTGACGACAATAGGACCATAAAGTTCATTGATTTTGGAGTAATAAACAGTTTGCAAGGCGCGGCAGCTATTTTTCTAAAATGCACATCTGGAAAGTATTAAAAAATCCTACGACGAATTGAGCTACATCTGTGAGCCTCAGGGACGTATTATTGCTCCGCAACATATATTATATATTAGTATATATGTGAAAAAAGAAAATAGCGATTTTCGTCGGTCGTTATAACGTTATTTACCAGAGGATTCAGCTGCATAATAAAAGCTGCAACAATTTATTTATTTCACACATTGAATACCACAAGAGTCACCGGTGCCCGGCGCTATTCAAATCAATAAAGTTTTTTACGACTTCCAAACGACAATATTCACGAGTTCGTTACTACATTCAATATTTAAATGTTGCCATTAGAAAAGTAAAGTACTGATTAATATGTAACCATTTCTACCTTTAACATTTTCGCCCTCTAAAGATGCAATTTTAATAGAAAAGTCGAGCTTCAGGAGGAACAGTGAAACGGGCCAAGCACACGTGGCATTCAACGTGTTAAATAATGTATTTTAAATTTGAATTCTCAGACACGATTTTCTCGCAAACTGTGCCTCGAAGTAAATTTTATTCTATATGTAATTTGTTCTTCTTTTTTAAAAAGGAATCAATGACGTCATGCCCGCTTATACAGACTGTTTCAAAATTTTGTGTCACCACCTACCAGATATGGTTCTACTTATACCTTCTATAATAAGGTGGACATTTGTGGCTGAATGTTCTATCGATTAGAAATCAAGTTTTATAAAAAATTCTCCTATTCGTCAATTCCCTGTCTTTACCGATTTCCTAACTCGTCCTCCGCTTGATTTCTTGCTCAGAACACTAATTCAATCTCGATCCGGGAAAGCAGACACTCGATATCACAGTTATTCAACCCAACGTAAACAGTTACACATATTCTCAAAGTAATCAATTGTAAATTGAGTCACTTATTTATATATATACATATTTCACATCATTTTAACTTCCTCACCGAATAACGAACAATAATAATCTTATTACAAGAAATCGTAGTTAAAATCTCGCTGACAATTAACGTGTTGCGGATTTACAACCCGCGTAGACTCGGTGTCCTCACACCGTGTTCCAATGGGTAGCCGTGCGCATTTTCGACAAGCCATTGTAATGAGCTAATAGGATGATTCGCGCTTCAGGATCTGCCAAGCAAGAGAACTTATACTTTTGATAGTTTTATATTAAATATCTCGGCTCGTTCCGACAGCGATTCGGTGTGATTTACAAATGATCTCTGATGAGAATTTGTGAGAATTTTAAATTAGGACTTAGGAATTGAACTTGAAGATGACTTTCACTTGAACTAGTAATGACTTAAGATTGGTTAATTGAGAGGTTGTTATAAAATTTGATTGTGAATTTACTACGAGGCGTTATGAGAGTTAACCCTTTCAAGACAGATTTTTATTTTTTTTGTGCGGACTCTAATTTAATATGTTGCTTCATATTTTAAAAGAAGAAGGCTTTCTAAGATATTTTTAATTTTTTTAGATTTTTTCGAACCTTTTTAGTTAATTTCTTTTAGTGGGAGATATCGTCCCATTAGTCCATTACGTTAGGACAATATTAGCCATCAGTTTCAGAATAATACACATGAATAAGTTGAATAAATAATGTTTAGCAAACTTTTACATAATTTTACATATGGAAAGCGGTAAAACAGTCATTACACAACGGCACACTACATGTTCTGCATACAGTTCTTATCCGCTTCTCGATCTTCCTTTGTGAACATCTTGTACACCTTCTCCATTTCTGCTCAACAATCGGCATATGGTCACCAACATTCAACATTGTTTCTTGCCTCTTTTATGGTCGTCTAGGAGTTGAACGTCTCTTCACCCCGGCTTTGCTTTTCCCTTGCTCAATAACGCTTTCTGCCAAGGCTACCAAGCAATCTAAAAATGGTGCCTTTTTAGGTCTAACTTCATTGTAAACAATAAAAGAGTTTACAGCAGTTATCATCAACAGTTTATAAAACACTTTTTTACACCACTTGGTAGACTTGCGATCAGATAAATGTAAGGATTTTAGGATTTGGAACGATGATTCGGATATGAGTAAAGATGATGGTGAGAGATGGTGTCGCTGCGGTACATAATATTTGTCTTTACAAAATATTCGCCAGTTATCTTATTGTTGCGCGTCAATTTGTGGGGCCAGGCCTCGACTGGACCAGTTCGGGTTGTAAGGCCGAACCTTCGCTTGGTTGCCGCGAAGACCACGAAATGTTTGCGCTCCCCGCGATTTCGTGCTGCTGATGAGCGTCGCGAGGTTTTTCAGGGGTGGAGTGGAAGGAACTTAGTTGTTGTGAATCACTCCGAATTTGTGTTTTGGTACTTTAATGAACTGAACGTAAAACTATGGTAACAAGAGAAAACTTAACAGAACTTAGAAATGTGGTTTACGGTAACTATTGCGGCTGAATGTTTACTAGTTGAATGATATGGAGTGACTGACTCTTCCAAAATTGGAAGAGTCCTCCTGGAACGAAAGTCTCCCTCCACCGTCTGGACACGCCCCCAAGAATAAGGCTCGCACGCCAACGGAAACAGCGGTGTGTGTCAACACCTGAGATAGTTTCTCACTATTTCCGAAGGGTGCGAATTCCCTAGCGAAATGTCCTTGGGCATCCCTTGGACGGTTGGAGGGGAGAGCGGTCGAGTCCGCGCGGAGTGCGGGCCCGTGCGTCGCCACCTCGGTTTGGGACCGAGGGTGGTCGAGTAGGTTGGTGAGGCCGAAGACTTGCCGGCGCAGGCGAAGCTTTATGGTGCGGCTATTATCTATTGAGGCGCGAAGGTGTGAGCCAAGGTGTTGAAAGTCTGGCGCGCACGTGGGCACCGAGACTGTAGGTAATCCTCAAAAATAACTTTGCAGCTCGCACCATAAGCCCATTGTCTCTACGAAAAGACATCTGCATGCCAGGAAAACACTTGGGCGCTAGGAAAGGGACCTTGAGGCCCTTTGTTTGCGAAAGATGAATTATGGTTACGGTTTCCCGAACATGCAGCGTCGATTTTTAACATAAAAATCCGCGAGACAATGAACCGCCCGCGCTCGACCCTCGAAACCGTTAATACCCGCTTAAGGGTAGTAACACTTATATTGATTACTGATGAAAATCTTAATCTTACAGCGACTAGTATTAGCAGACGCTCCATGTTTACAAATATTGTAATACATTCTAATGGATAACGTTAGGATGACGTAACGATAACGGTACTCCGGAACACTTGCCGAGACCGAAAAACCGTATTACATCGATTATAAGACGGCACTGATTATAAGACGCACCCTAAGCATTTCAAGCTAGCAATAAAAAAATACCTGTATTAAGTATTTTTATTATAAAGTGTAGAATAAAAAAAATATGTATCTACTTAAAGAACTGAAAAATATAAGTTAAGTCAGTATTCTTATGAGCTAAAAACACGTAAAAATGTGCGTCTTACATTCGATGTAATACCGTAATTCAGTGAACTTTTAGCTTCGATAACTTCTTAACTAATAAGTTTGGGGCATAAGTATGTTAGTACTTTTATGTAGAGCACAACAAACGACATCGATTGGTGCAGTCAAAAATGTAAGTTTCCATTTTTAAAAAAAGTGCAATTGCATTTTTCTGATCCACCGATACACAAAAGTGCATAAAATTCGCTGCATAGTATGCATCGTCTGATGCCATTCAACTTTTTCTCATAACATTTTCCACTATTCCCAACCGTTTAGGAGGTACAGCCTGCTCCAGTTGCGTGGGATACCCTGTATACTAATGATAGATGGGAGGGTCGATGCATTACACTATCATCGTCATGAACACTTCTCGTCGCTCGATTTGTGCGACACACAGGTGCACACTCTCAAAAGAAATTGCCACAGACAGCTGGTTAATTGTAGTCGTCTTGTATAATCATCTGAATTTGAGAAATTTTAAAGGACAGAAATCGAGGAACATTTAGAACATAGTTCTGAAAACGGAGCATTATAATCCATGATGTAATTTTGTATATATAGACAACGAAATGTATAATAAAATCAAAGATCGAGTCACAGTCTCCTTTCTAGTCAGTTTGTATCTTTCTCCGCCACGATGCACTGACTCGACCTCGAGTTTAATGCCCGGGGGCCTTTGACACAACACCGACACTAATACGAGCTCAAGCCCGTGCGCCGCTGCCTAAAAAGATACAAAATATTCGGAAACCACCACTGCGCTGGTTCAGGAACTGTGATGGCCTCAATGAGAAGCTCGAGCGAGTCTCGGTATTGGGTCAAACACCCACCCGAGTTCATTAACTTGTTAATTAACATTAATTTGCACGAAATTGGTTCATTTCTGACACATGTTTCTATTCAGATATTTTACCTACGCAACGAAACGAATGCGATAAGCCAATACATTAATTTTTAACCCATTTCCGGATTTTGTGATCCGGTTATGTCACAAATGTCCCTCTTTCAAAACGTATAATGCGACGCGTGGTAAATAGATTCACGTAATTTTGAAACACTTTGTACATGTTATTCCACCGCACCCTATATATCAAAGATACATCGAGGATATCTAGAACGAATCACGTTAAATCTTTCTCTCTTTACAACGATCGTTATGTTATTTGTTATTTAAAAATATCCAAATATCAATGCAATACCAACAAATTAGGAAAAACTGAATAACATCGTAATAGGTAGGTAATATCGTAATTCGCGCGTCTTCTGTAAATGTATTTACAGTGCTCTTTTTAATTATTAATATTAAACTACGTTACAATTGTTATGATAACTCGTCAAGAAATGAACTTCTTTGGGGAACTACCTAAGTCTATTTGTTCAAAGTGTAATAGTGGCTGCATACACGTAGCTGTACTACACGTCCTTCAGTTCAGAGTTTGCAACACATCCAATCAGCATAAACGTATAGTATGTATCCTGGCAGTATACAGACTACTAAGAGTAAGGAAGCTGCAAGCTAAATATATATGTCAGACAACGTTGAAGTTGAACGTGTATGAACTGCTAAGCCCTGATTCCGACACCTTCCGAAAAGTAACACAAACGTCTAGCATAAAATTGTTATCGTACTCTGACAATGAGTGATAGAGGCTACACAAATACATATATGCCGTTACTGAAGTATTGGTGAACCAACACTTTTAAGTTGCAACAAAAAACAGGTACAAATTATTGATTCAAGATGAGATCTGTTTGATTGTAAAATAAACTTCTCAACGGAGGTTAGCAGAATCCTTTAAGACGGTAATCTTCAAACTTTATGAGATTAGCTACCTTCTTTACATTCCATACATTTTATTGAATCCCTAACTAAAGGTTTCGGATTGTTATTTATTAGTACCAGGTAAAAAAATATTCTTCTATGTATACTCTATTTCTTTTTTAATATGCAAATTATTAGTCTCACGTTTACTTATATGTAATTCTTGATTTTTTAACCTACACTAATTCGTGGACAATAGTTTAAACATAGCTGCTCAGTGGTGTATTATTTGTATGCTTAATGTGTAACAATGTTAAAGAATTACAGTTACAATTAGACCAATAGAGGGATTCGCAATTTGTCTAGTCTTTAAGCATTGTTCAAGAAAATCAGGATATATTATGGTATATATATTAAACGAACATTGAGATTTGCAATCTGGGTAATTGCTATGTACGATTTAACAAAACGCTTGTATTACAATAAAACGTTACCTGGTTACAATTGTTAGATTAAAATTTATTGCTGTATATTATGTACAAAAGGGCTAGTGTTTTACGGTATGCAATTGTTAATAATTTATAGTCACTCAAGGCAATGGTGTTAATGTCTAAAGTAAGAGGATTAGAAATATTTGTTATATTAACAAGATATAAACTACATTAACGTTGTACAGTGAAACTGTACTATATTCCCTTGTAATATTCTAGACAGTAATTCCTGCATCATGTCCAACTAAGTTTAAGACCTGTAAATCAAGACTCATTCTCTACCCTAGACATCCTGACACTGACACCGGTTATGTTTTCAAAGATTACGAAACAGTGTTCTTCTCCGTGAACTAGAACGAAAGGTGCTCTCATTGGCAGTCTATTAAATGTTTTGTTAAATGTTGTCATTTAATTGTAATTTTTAAAAATCTATTACATATTAAATTATATTATCTTTACTTACATGTTTCACGCATTGAACATGAATATTACATACTTTTCACAATAAATACTTTTCGACTTTCTTTGTTTACAATATACCTATGTACATTGTATAACTGCAGGGAGTGAAATTGTAAAAGCAATAGTAATCGAGAAAATTGTTACGTATAAGTTTATGCTGTTGTCAATGTTTTTTGCGACTATATGTGATTAAATTTGATATTGTACAAAATATGCCGCGATCAGTACTAGTAGCAACACAAAAAAAAAATTATAAGCATGAAACGAAACAATTTTAAACTCAAAGTAACTTGTTTAACGTGTGATAATTATAAGCTAGGTGTATGTAGTTACTATAGCGGTTAGGCCTTATATTTACAAAAATTCTGTAATTGCACAGGTTGTGTGTAAAAGTTAAAAATTAAGATCAAATTTCTGAAAGGAACCATGGGTCAGATATGAACCGTTGTCATGCCAATTAATGATAAAGTTGCATTTTCATAATTTTCATTCCGATTGCTAGAATAGTTCTGTTGTAGAATACATAGAAAATGAAGCATGCGAATTACCCTTATTGTCCAAAGTTTCACATCTACTATTTTAACCCTGCTATTCTGTTCATTTATATCTCACATTCGTATTCCTTCTAATCATAGTGACCGGTGAACAAAGTTTCCCATTTTAAGACAAATAAAATATACAAACAGCTAGACGTAAATCTTAAATATATTGAATATCAAAAACTAATATAAAAAAAACTTACAATTAGAAGCATAGTATCTATTAAAATGTAATCTCCATCTCCATGGGGTCATATAGACCCTAGCGGAACAGCAGGGTCAAAATGGAAGCATGCTATCATAGGCCAACTAAAAGAAGTCACTCGGTATGAATTACAGTTAAGGAAAGACTGTCACCCGCTCCACCTATTCCCATCATATCGGTCCTGGAAACATGAGCTCAACAAATGAACAACCAAAAGCTGAATATTTATTTCATTGTTCCCATGTCGTCGTAACGAGTGTGCGTTTTTTTGCCCAGTCCAGCATTAGCATAAAATATGACGTCAAAATGAGGGATGTATCTACCATTCGGTAGAAGTAAGATGTCACTTGACAAGTGGTGTGCTCCGATTCGTTCGACGGATAGCGACTTCCTCGTTCTGACGTCATTTTCGATTTAATGCGTGACTGGCCAGAAAATCGCACACTCGGTACATCGTCATGGGAATGGTGAAAGAAATGTTCTATTTTCGATTGTCATTCGTCGATCTCAAATTTCCAGGAACGATATGATGGAGTAGTACACGGACTTCAAATATGGATGAAGAGGTAGTGATCCAACCAGTAAAAAAATGCATGTGTCTGTTATTGTCCCCAAGAGGGTTTTGAGAGGACCCGAAAAGGATCATTGACATTTTCCAGGGTATGTCATTACTTTGCTAAAAGTCTTGATACAGTAATTATACTATTGCAATATTGACATCTCTACTTATATTTTAACTAATAAAGTTGCTTCAACATTTTGATATACTGTATATTCTTATTTTTCTGCTTTGGTATTCATTGATCAAAAAGTTTTAGTCGCTTTTCCAACATGTTGAATATCGAATGCGATCTTATATACTTCTCATGGTAACTCCGCTACATATGACTCCACTCACATTTGTTTAATATCTGTTGTATTACATATTACATAATGTATATTATATTATTGAATATTCTATTTTATATCTATTTCTATTCCATAGTTGAATAGAAATATTAAATATATAAATGAATTAATGCCAATTATAGTTAAAATTTTAGTGCAGATATTGATGTTATTATTTATATTTATTTCAAAAAAGATTTCAGACCAAACTTGTTTACTGTAATGATAACTGCACAATTACATAAGGATTGGTTTGCAATTTCATTTTAAAAATTGAATTTTTCACCCGTTTTCCGCTTTGAAATTTTAACGATATTTTTTATTTATACTTTTTTACTTCGACGTGACTTGTTATTGGATAAAGTCAAACAACATCATCCCGATACCCATTTGTAAGCGTTTAGATATCGTTCTCAAATGTATATGATAAAACACCCGGTTTGAATGTGCAGGTGGTAGATTCATTGATTTCCAAGAATGTTGAACATCTCGTTTTATTCGACTCTGCTGTTGCATTTCATCGATATCATCCCTCGCCTTGCATCAGTAACGTTCATGCCTACAAAAAATGACGACCTAACGATTGACCTGGCATTACACGGAAATACATTTAACGGCAATATTTCACGTGCACGAATTTTAGTTTAAAAATAATGTGGTTTAAAAAGAATATTTTTTCGAAATATTTAATGTATACTTCAATATCCGTTAAATGTTGTGTTTTTGTATGCCTTTGTATAACGTCAGTATTACTGGTTCTATTATAATATTAATATTGGCAGGATTGTAGCCGGTGATACAGATATGGATACCGAAAGGGTTAGTGTTACAACTATAAATGCTACTTGGAAAAACATCGTTTGATCGCCCCCTTGGTCTACTATTTCTTTTGTGAGTGAATGCGTAATAATGTAGAATTACGTTATTGCCCAAATTTTGACGAAATGCAAAATTATTACTGACAATGAGATATACCATATAACTTAACGCAATATTGGTAGCATAAAACTAATTTGAACGTTTCCTGATCCACTGGTATGTTCAATGTAATTATGTTTGGCATACCTCAAAATTTCCTTTCCACTATCACGTCACTAGCGTCACATAGGCACTGTCTTATTTAACGCTTAGGGGAATCTTTATACAAAATTTTCGAAGTGGTGTCTCGTAAAGCGAGAACGTCACGGCGGACAGAGCACTCGTACCGAAAAGCTTAAAAATTCTGAAGTTCCGCACAGTCCTCTTAACAGAACATTTTGTACGAAGTCTGCACGCAATTAACGAACGAGACTATGCTTCTTCGCCAATAATGGACATATGCAACATTTCCCCCTAGTTTCTACACTCCAACGATTACGTTCGTAACCACCACCAAGTTAAAGAACGGGCGACGGAAAAACCGACAAATTTTTATGCGACCGCGTCCCTCCAAGAGGCATATTAGTTATGGACTTCGAAAGACGAAAAATGCATGCTGTGAAAAAAAGTATCGAGGATGGAGGCGAGTGTGAATTTTGTGGGGCAGTTAGTAGAGACATAGAGTTAGTTGAGACATAGACACAGTGGAGACACAGGCAGAGTTGCGTGGAGAGCAGTGAAGAATAAAAACCTTGAAGAGAGAGAGAATTTAAGAGAGTGCGACTTATTGTTTTATTGTGCGAGTATTTAATGTTATTATAATACGATATCATTAGTTTAGTATGTACAGACTTTTTAAGAGAAAGATATCAAAGAGAGAGAGAAGATTCATAAAATAACTAAATTAATAAACATACACTATTTCTATTTCTGCTTAACGTAACTTGTGTTACACAACAAAAAAACTTCCATATATTAAAAGCCTCCATTTTAAAGAATCGAACATAACACAGTAAAATATCATAGATTTTGTCTTATCTTATCTACATTTCTGTGACATTAAAAAATGTCTTGAATCAGTTATAACCGTTTGTCAAACTTAGTGATTTACGAAAATGAATAATTAATGATACCATCGACAATATTTTTCCCAAGAACATTCTGCTGGTGCTGTCGTAATCGCTCCTCACCTTTACTTTCGTCCTATGCTGAATTTCACCCTCGGGATATTTCTTTCTCTCATCACGTTCAGCGAGCTGCACAACGCAGTGTCGCGTTTCTGTGCAGTTTCCCTTCCTCTATCCCATCCTTCATTTCTTTTTTCATTCCCTTTCTTTTGTATTTGCAGACCTACCCCTGCCTCTCCCGTTTCACTCCCATCCCTTCAGGACTTCCTCACCTCCGTTCCTCTCCTACCATCACCTATCTCCATCCCTCTCTAACTCAGTGACTCTTTTCTTCCGGTTCTTAAGGTTTCACGAGCGGTAGTCGCCGGAACCGAAGTGAACTTTACCCTTTCAAAGGTTTGCCGAGGCTCTGACATACTCAAAATATGCTAACCTCCTTTTCTTCCTTTTCTTCTTTTTTCTTAGTATCCATATCTTTTTCTTATTCCATGCCTTGAAGCGCGCTCTTCGCAGCTCTACGAGTGGATATTTACGTCCTAGTATGCCGCGAGGCATTGCCTCTTCAGGAAGCGAAATAAAGAGTTTCTGACTCGTTTCTATCTAACTCACCGTTCCTCTTTACCCTCGTTCAAGGTCTATGGACTTACGCTTATTACATCTGCAGCTTCCATGACAAGCGTGCTTCTCTTCCAGAGTGTTATATAGCTGAGAAAGAAAGAGATATTGTTCCTTCCCTTCTAGCTGTAGCGTTAGAATCTTTACTGGAATGTTATTAAGCAGAAATGTTAGTTTCTGTGCAATTGTAAATAAGCAAATACTCCGAATTTTCGAAGTGATCATTGTTGAAGAAATATTTAATAAAAGAACATTTATCGGATTTTTTGTGACATGAAGATTGTGATTGTAGCTTCTTTTTTTATTATCTTTGTATTTAACGTTAATATAAATTGGTCATCAATGAGAACTGGTTCATTGTAAATAGTATCAAAACATTTTGTTACAAATGTATTTCGTGGTTGCTCTATAAGTTCTAATTAATAAGTTAACAGTAATGGGCAAACTTGTATGGTAAATTTGGAAGAAAAATATTCTTCATATCATTGCAAATGTTCAGATGGTATTTTTCAGTAATGAAGTTAATGTTCTAAAAACTTTCTTTCGCCTTCTCAAACTTTAAGAGGCAAGGGAATATTTACTTAATTTTCCTGGTAGTGTATGGAGTAAGTGGCATATTTAAATTTTGCGTCATAATGGCTCAATAAGCCAATCATTCTATATCAAGTTAACAAAGTTTAAACTCAATTTACGTCGATTTGTTTGTTGATTACATACAAAATCAAGATTACCGTCAGGTATACCTACCTATGTCATTACTAGAAGTACTCAAGTACGATATTATTAAATATATAGATACATTATGAGTGAAGATTTACTTTAAATTTTACAGGAATAATTTATTTCTGAAAATTCTAAAACTCTCAAGAACAACCATCTTGGTTAATAATTCTTCTGGTTAATAATTGAATAATATTAACGGGAACTTACATACTGTACAGGAATAAAACCTAAAATATAACAACTTCCAAATATTTATATAGCATTCACATTTATCTTCTGCCACATGTTTCGATGATTGTAATACATTTAGCGAGCAGTCGTAAATCATATTTTACAAAACTTTGAGGAAATCTTTATAAGGCTTATTATTACCTCTTGTGTTCAAAATGTTTGATTTTTAAACTCAAATATAATCAAAAAGTCATTATGTTGTAAATTAATTGTTTAAAACTAGTTATAATATCCTTTCAAAGTACCGTTTTTCAATCGCAATAATTCTTCTCTTGTTCCTCTTAATAGATGATATAAAACTTAATTTTCTTTCTTTTGCCCTAGCAATGTAAAGTGTAATCTTCTTATATGACAAGTATCGATTATTACTGCGATTCCTTTCTGAGTAATAGCTATGCAATTACGAACCAAAGTTATCGGATTATTAATTTCTTCGGTTACTTCAACCATTATACTCACTTTAAGTCTTATTATATTCGACTTCACGTTTTACTGCACCGATAATTTAATGCTTTAGAGAAATATGAAACCACATACATTTGTATTCTCTCAATAATTAAAAATCCAATTATTAAATAATTTCTTTTGCGTAGAAATATAACTGTAAAAAAGCATATCATGAAATTATCTTAATTGTTTACAATAGCTAAACAAATCTGAACAAAAAGATAACAGACATCATAATTCAGTGAGTCTAGCTACTTCATCATTTCGGCGTCCTTCGAGCAACTCCGCCTGCTTCTCGCAACCGTTCTGTTTCGCCCAACCAAGCTTGCCTTGCCTTTCACCTCGCCGGCTCGGCTCTATTGGCACGAGCATTGTAGCATACTGGGGCGTCATTCGCAACTAACCGCTCGCGCTGGAAAGACCTGCCGCGCTCGCCGACGACTGTAAACAGATCGATGCGCGTGACGCATCGATTCAGATTGTACGTCGAGAAACAGTTTCAGATCGCACTATGTCGCATATATCATGTACCTATTATACTCGGTTCATTTAAAAACTGAATAACTAAGAAGTACCGAAAGGTACCGGATTGAAATTTCTCATATGTATTCAGTAATTACCGCAAAGATTTCGTTCGTCTACCTGCTCTTCTTTGTTGTAACTGCCTGAAATCTTAAAATCTATCAGCAAGACAATCGCGGCGGCAACAATGTATTGTTTGACGCAAGGGCTAACATTCTTACAACGCTGAAATTTCCATTTATTTGCGCTGGAAATTAAATTATATCGCCTGAGACTTAGAATTTAAGACATATCTGAGCATACTTTTTTACGAATAACACTGTTATTTTATCCTACACGCGACGTAGTGCGATCTGAAACTGTTTCTCGACGTATAATCTCAATCGATGCGTCACGCGCATCGATTCGTTTACTGTCGTCGGCGAGCGCGGCACGTCTTTCCAGCGCGAGCGGTTAGTTGCGAATGACGCCCCAGTATGCTACAACGCTCGTGCCAATAGATCCGAGCCTGCGAGGTGAAAGGCAAGGCAAGCTTGGTTGGGCGAAACAGAACGGTTGGGAGAAGCAGGCGGAGTTGCTCGAAGTACGCCGAAATGATCAAGTAGCTAGACTCACTGGTCGAAGAGATGCCCAAGGACATTTCTCTAGGGAATTCGCACCCTTCGGAAATAGTGAGAAACTATCTCAGGTGTTGACACACACCACTGTTTCCATTGGCGTGCGAGTCTTATTCTTGGGGGCGTGTCCGGACGGTCGAGGGAGACTTTCGCTCTACGAGGACTCTTCCAATTTTTGGAAGAGTTAGTCACTCCGCAACACTCAAAACAGTCACTCTGTAACATTCACACACTAAACAACTCTTTCTTCGACAATCAGCAATAGCCAAGTTCAAATTTCTGTTAAGTTTTTCTCTTTGTTATATTAGTTGTACAGTCATTTTATTAAAGTCCGAAAATCCAAATCGGAGTGATTCAATCAACCAAGTTCCTTCCACTCCACCCCGAAAAAACCTCGCGACGTTCATCAGCAACAAAAAATCGCGGGGAGCGCTGTCGATTTACGTACCTCGCGGCAATCAAGCGAGGGTTCGGATTTACAACCCGAACAGGTTCAGTCGAGGCCTGACCGCGTACTTTTGACACGCAACAAACCATTCTTTTATAGACACGAATACATTATCTGGCTATCTTTGAGGATATCCACATGAAAAAAAAATCAAGGTGATTAATTTTCATCATTACTGCGGAGGAAAAATTCTTTATTAAACTATATAACATAAACGTAAAATACACAATATTAAATCGATAACGAAGATGTTGTCAAGTGAGGATCACCAAATCTCATAATCAATACCTCCATTCATACGCACAGCCATCTCTTGTTAAATTATACAAACATACAATAACCATGCCGGAAAATATATAATAATGTACAAAAATAATATCACACAATTACTAATGTTTCTATCATCAGAACGTTCAATGATAGTGACCATTCACATATCTTACATTGGCCATTATTTACAATGATTAATGGAGAAATATTTTTCATAAAACGTTCATACCACGCAAAGCTTACTTTTACACTAATTGTAAGCAATATTGATGAAAGCAATGTATTATAGATCAAATTTTCGACAAGATGAGCCGTATTTTTCGGTAGATAATGCGCGCGTTATCTGCACGAAAAGTTGAAATTTGATAAAATAAGAACCTGCGCGTTATACATTAAAAAGCGATATGAAAGATGTCAAATTCAATAATAAAACTATGATGGGATTTTAACACTAAAACTACCGACGTTATATCTACTCACATTTAAATATAGCGAATAAGTGCTTTGGGAGAAGAAGAATCTAGAGATAAAGGCGATGTTTAATTAAGTAATTTATGTTTTATAAGATAGAAGTGGAATATTTGCTTGATGGCTTCCGTATCAATTGAGGGAATTTTTAGAAAAAATTGGGTATCGGTCATTTTGACCGGCTTGGCAGGTTTAGTGTTAACTAAGAAAAAAAAGAATGCCGAAAAGATAGAAGTCCGCGGAATACAATAGGTGCGTGTTATCTATCGAAAAATACGGTAATAGTGTTTAAATATGCCCTCGATCTGCATATATGTATGCTACTATATCATGTTTGCGAAGTTGTGTCTTTTTCACCCTCTTTTTAAATTTTAACGTCTTATTTATAATGCCGTCCTAAAAATTTGTTAGGATTAAGCTACTTAATTCGTAAACCTTAAATTATAAAATGTATACAATTCATGTGATTACACTGAGTTTCGTGCGAAGATTATCGCTCCAGTATTAATTGGTATCATTTACTTGACATCACGAAAAAATTAATAAAAAACCTTCTTCGACAGTAAGAAGTATCATTAGGTTGCAAATAAAGTATTTCCCTTTAGCTACAGGAAGCAATTATCATTTGAAAATTATAGGCGGCAAAAAATGATTCGATTGTAAGAAAACATTTCCTGTATAAACACTAATGAACTTATTAATAAAGACGAAAAAGTACAATAATATTTACAACCCATTACTTTTACAAGTACAATTTACTGTACAATCAAATAATTTTCCCCGTTCAAACATTCTCCGCTAAAATACCTACAATACTTCAATTACAGAAAATAAATATTTCATAAGCCTTTCATGTTTTGTCACAGAACAGTTTATTTATTCCCTGAAATATAATTGTTAAAAATGTAACTTTTTGCAATTGGCCAAATTAAATGTATTTTAACATATTTGCAATCATCCTTTCAACATGAACATTACAAATCCAAATTTTATTTTACAAAGGATATTTCTCTTCTCTCTACATGTTCGCGATGTTTTCTCAAACAAGTATTCGTTTAATTACACCGATAGAAATATATAAACCCCATTAATTTATATGTAGTAACGGTATTGTAAAAGCAATTTCTGGATGGCAATCTCAGTTGCGGCTTAGAGATTTCCATTTAAGGTGTTTGTTCACTGATAAGACAGCGTTTGCTTTTCAGCCTGTCAACTTACTTTGGTAAGGAAGATTAATTTATTTCTATCTTTCTTCGTTTGATAAGAAAGAAACAAGGAAAACGTTGCTTGTTGGGTGAAATGACTCTTCCTAATTGTAAATATTTCGTTTAAGGTAATCCTTTATTAAATCGAGTAACAGTTTTATCATTGAAATGTTAATAATACATAATAGTATTGTTCCTTTAATTATTTGACTTGTAGGGGAAATTAAGGAATTCAGAAATTGAAAAATGTGTAATTCATTTTCAAAAGGAAAATATGTTTTCAGTTTGTACCATAATCTGATCTCAGGAAGTGAGTGACTCTTTCACGAATTTGTAAAACTGTTTATAGCATGAAATATTTTAATAATATTAACCCTTTGCAGTCCGAATTACTTTGTTAATTTTGTAACAAGCTAAATCAAATTAATTTCACAACATTTTCTATCATTGGTTATTCTTTCTTTTTGATAATAGCAATAACTATAGGGATGAACGGATATTTAGGTGATACCACAGAATCATTATGAAATTGGAGACCTAATATTAAATGATTAGCACAACTCGACATAGGACTGCAAGGGGTTAACACGTTAAACGCCACCAGTATTTCACTAGTTTTATCATGACTACTGAAGTATAACTTTTCTATTAAATTCACATCTTTATAAAGCAGAAATTTTACAGATATTGATAGACAGAAATTCAGTAGAACTTTTTCAATTTGACGTCAATATTTAAATATTCAGTATGTCCGAAAATTCTTAAATATTTCAATTTAGAAATTACATGAAATGTCATTGAATTCAATAGCGCCGGTAACCGGTGGCCCCCATGGTAATGAACGTGTTAAAAAGTACCAAAACGAACTTAATAAAAAATGTACTCTTCCCTTTATCTACAAAACTTTTAAAACAAATTCTTTAAATGGATACTGTGTGATAGTTATAATATTGTGAAACCTATGATATGCCACCTATGAAAAAAATAAGATTGGCTTATTGATTGATAGATACTACATGCCTCTGTCTAAGATGGAAGTATAATATTTATGAACTGTGAGATCGTATTTATCTGAATCAGTCCTGCTGATATTAACATTTGTCGATAAACAAAATCTATTTACATCTTCGAATAATTAACTATTTATACGTATTGACCATCTTTAGCAACAAATAAATAAATTTCTTTCTATGTACAATATGTAGTAGGATTCGGTGAAATAGCACTAAGGTGTAGGCGTGGATAAAATAAGAATAAAGAAGGAAGAAAACTAAATGTCAGCACTAATGAATATATAGAACACACTAAGAATATAATATGAATAAATAGGATATATATATATATTGAGTATATGGAACTATATATAATACAAGAAAAACAACAAAATACTAAATAACTAATAATCTAATGAATCTAAGGGTTTCTAATGTAGTACGTCTCACAGTTCCTCTAAAACTCTACTGTGTCTCTCGTATCCTGAGACGTAACCTCTTAGGATGATCTCCCCCACTTCTTTCTAGGTCACACATTTAAGGGGGGAAATCATTCTAAGGGCATTGACACCCAAATATTATGCCACAAATAGTTTCTTTTTCAATATTTTAGAGGTAAGAGCAGGTCATTTAATTGAAGATTTCACTATATAGTAATGCTTTTAGCTTTTGTGCAGCAGCTGCGTCTTCTTTTGTCTATTTTCTTTTTCTTGTAATTAGTATGAATCTGCAATATTGCACACAACGGTGCTCCTCGGAAAGAAATACAACTAATATCTTGCTTTGTAAGTTCGAATCACATTCGTGACAAATTAAACAGAGTAAAAGAAAAACTTTCGGTTTTTCTAAGATTAGAAAGTTCGAAAAATTGTTACGATTTGCCGCCATCAACGCAATTTATTATCACCCCCTTTATTTGATATCTCAAAATATAGTAAAAAAGTTTTCAGTCCCGGAAATATGAAGTTTTAACGTGGTACATACAGTCATAAAAGAGATCACTGGGAAAGAAGTTAATAGAAAAGTTCAATACAACAAATATAATTTAGAGTACCAGCGATAATATGTTCAGTTTCTACTGCCTATGCTGAATGTTTTAGGTTGTAACGTATGTATGAAATGTCCGAATTTTAAGGTTACCTTTAAATGATCAGAACTTTTTTACTAATAAATATTTTTAATCGAAATAACAACCATTGGATTCTACACACTTTTTTCAACAAGTTTCTAGTTTTTCAATCCCTTTTTAATAAAAATCAGGCGTTCTGGTGTTCATAAATTCTCGAACTGTGTCTTCAATGTTCGCTTGATTTTTAAAAGTTTTTTCATTGAGAGAATAGTTTAAATGTTTAAAAAAATGAAAATCCATCGGTGATTGATCCGGGGAGTAAGGTGGATGAGGCAATGTTTCATATTTTAATGCAAAATTTTGGTGTCGAATCAGTAAAGAATTGCATATTTCATAACGATGAAACTTTTGCCAATCATTAAATTCATGTGGCACGCACTTATCCAACTTTTTTTTCTTGCCGTTTAAATTCAAGTTGCGTGAAATCGTTATAGCACTAACGTTAAGTTCTTGGTCAAGTTCTCTGACAGTTGTTCGAGGATTTTTTTCAACTGCAAGCTTCAGATGATCGTCGTTAATGCTCAGCTCTGGCCTTCCACGAGGTTCACTTTCAAGATTTTCATTGCCGATTTCGAATTTTTGATACCATTGACGAACTGTAACCATCGACCGCATCATTGCCAAATGCAACGTTGATATTTCCAGCAGCTACGGTTGCGTTGTTATCACTTTTCCACTCGTACAAGAAAAGTACGCGAGAATCGAGTAAATTCATGTTGTAAATCGAAGCACAAAATTGTAAAATTGGTTGTATATACAAATCAAATAATGATCGGATCTGACAAAAGAAATCCTGCTCTTAACGATAGGTGTAAAATATCCCTAAATATTTTAATAATTTTTGACAGAACAGAATTTAAAATAATGATAAACCAAAATACGGACATTTCATGTGTTACAACCTAATAAAACCGCAATAAAAAAAATTACAACTCAAATTACTGGTAAATATTAGTATCGTAATTTGATAATATGAGAGATTAACTTAGAGAAAATGTGAAGAATAATTATGTAATACGTGTAATTTTAATTATAATAAATTTTTAGTAATGTTTTACATTTTATATTGTATACAAGATCGGATTGCTGAAGATTTTAAATGTTTCGGAATGCCATAATTCGAATCGAACTTGCCTGATTGTAAGCTGAATTACGCCGTTTGATAAGAAAGTTAATGTAATGCAGTCAGTTTATTGCTAAAGTAGATCATTAGAAGTTGTAGGTGTGATATATGACTCTTTGTCGATATATTTCCTTGTTATTTGTACAATTGCATTTTACCAAACAAACTTAACGTTTTTCATGTTGGTTATTGATACGCCAGTTACCCGTTACAGAAATAATGAAAAGGGTTGAAAGCTGGACATGAAAGAAGAGAATAAAGAAAATCAGCCGGTATAAAAGATAAAAATTTCGCTGTTTGAATCAGAAACGCAAATTTGGGTTATTTCCTTGATTATGGACAAATTGCAATGGTACCAAATGTGGGAAATAACAAAGGTTTTCTTTATAAATGCCTCTTTATTTAACACAGCTCGAACTCTCTAACGCTCACAAACCTTTTCTCAACTAACTCTCGAAACACTCTGCTCACACTTTTCGTCCACACTCGCTTATATCCATCCTCATTCGTACAGTGTTGCCCTTTTCCTACGACACACCCGCACCACGATTTCGGGCAACACTTGCATTCTTTCACGATTCACTCTCATTTATACAAACAGGCATGCTTCAGTCACACTAATTGTAAGATCTAAACATTCACTCGCAACCTAAACAGTCACCAGCACACTTACAAATAGTTCAGGCATCCATCCTATGCTATGCCTATGCATCCAAAAACGTTAATCCTACACAAATACATTTTTCGGTACATAAAATTTAAAGGAAGTATATGCAAATATTTGATAATTGATTATTCTTCCAATTTCTATTAATATTAGAGAAGTGAATAATGTTTTATATAATCCAGAAAATACTATGCAGAGTTGGAAAAAGTCTCGTAGGATGATACAGGAGAAAATGGAGCATTACGTCAAGTACCCTACATAATAGTAGAAACCCCATATGTTTGTTAGTTTGTCAGAACTATTCTAAACCGTAAACGTAAGATTCCCATACAATTCTTGTTAAGGTTCCTCTAACAAGACACTATTACGTTTACCACTTACATCCCTTAACCCTTTCGCTAAGGCAGTCCCGTCCAACGAAGTATCGACAGACAACGGAATTTCGCGTCTGAAATATGCACAATGTGCGTGATTTCTGTGTATACGCTTTTCTAAAACTTAAATAACAACTGTTCTGCATAAAACAATTAGGTATTGCTCCAATGTAACAA
This sequence comes from Cerceris rybyensis, assembly GCA_910591515.1. Taxonomy (NCBI): domain Eukaryota; kingdom Metazoa; phylum Arthropoda; class Insecta; order Hymenoptera; family Crabronidae; genus Cerceris; species Cerceris rybyensis. Next base: position 17,272,059 of record OU342795.1, read on the forward strand.
GACGTTTACATTTTGAATATAAAAAGATTTACAAAATTATTGTTATGAACCTTGGGGGGGGGGGGGGGGCATTTGCATTTCTCAATGGATGCAGATGTTCCTACTTATTTTCACAAGTGAGGCCGAGATTTAAGTCACGTACGCTTCAAACGGCACTAGCTTTGAAAATGGTATTTATTACAAACACATTTTGTTCTTTCTTACCAGGTTGAGGAGGCATTGAATTGTAACCTTCTTTGGGATATTTAATGCCTCTTCAGCCCTCACTAGTGCACGACGTGCCTTATGTCGCGGCTGGGTTTTCTAGACCACCCTGGAACAATTCATGCACAAAAGAGTTCCAAGAACTTTGGGACTTTCGCCAGGGTTGCGTCTGGAAAACCTCAAAGTCAGTGTCCTTCTTCTCATGCCTCTCAAGGATCCCTCTCCTTATCTTCGCAGGAGAGGGAAAGTTTATAGCTCTTCATTCCCGAAGGAGATAGGGAAGAAGGACAACCCACCACCTTGGAAGGGCCGCCTTAACCCTTTCATTACGGGTGCCGCCCATAGGCAGCGGCCGCGCGACGACCTGTGTGTACGGGTGTCGACTATAGGCGGCGGCCGCGCGACGACCTGTGTGTACGGCTGTTGACTATAATCGACGTAATTTATATATAATAGATATAATTTATAATTTATAATTTATAATTTAATATAATAATTTAATGTCTAAGTACCCCAAATTGCATTTTTACTTATAATAATATAATAGCAAAATTTGCAAATATGTAAATAACTGAATATTCATACAATATACTCATTTTCATGGTTTTCCTATAATACGATGAAACAGTTGTTATGTAGCTCTTAAAAAAGTGTACATACAAGACAATCACAAAGTGGCGTTGAAAAACGTTAGTCCGAATATCGAAGACTACTGACGAACAAAGTGCACACTTCGCGGCGCGGTGGCCCGTTCACAAGGAGAGGACCCCAACTGTCCGACTTCGATTTTAACGAGGCTTTGCAAGACGATAGCATGTAGGTCCCTAATGATATGTGTAAAATATTAGCCGTAGTTATGCAGTAGTTTTAAAGATATAAGCCAGTGAGGCGCAGTAGTTGATCATTTCGGCGTCCTTCGAGCAATCCCGCCTGCTTCTCCCAACCGTTCTGTTTCGGCCAACCAAGCTTGTTTTTACAACGCTGAATTTTCCATTTATTTGCGCTGGAAATTAAATTATATCGCCTGAGACTTAGATCTTTAAGACATATCTGAGCATACTTTTTTACGAATAACACTGTTATTTTATCCTACACGCGACGTAGTGCAATCTGAAACTGTTTCTCGACGTATAATCTGAATCGATGCGTCACGCGCATCGATCTGTTTACAGTCGTCGGCGAGCGCGGCACATCTTTCCAGCGCGAGCGTTTAGTTGCGAATGACGTCCCAGTATGCTGCCACGCTCGCGCCAATAGATCCGACCCTGCGAGGTGAAAGGCAAGACAAGCTTGGTTGGCCGAAACAGAACGGTTGGGAGAAGCAGGCGGGATTGCTCGAAGGACGCCGAAATGATCAACTACTGCGCCTCACTGATATAAGCGATTAAAGTTCATCCCTCTTCATATACTATAAATGTAAATTGAGTTACAACAGCTGTGTTGGGTCAGTGGCAGCGGTTTAAGGCTCACGACCCAAACGTCGTACGTTCGAGTCCTCCCATGACGGGTAACTTTTTTTTCTATTTTAATTTGATAAAATTGCACACAATGCAGAATAACAATTATCGTACACTTGCAATGTATACATTTACATTATGTACGTTTCGGACCTCGCAAACTGTCTTTTTACAGCTTTCCGAAATATTTAATCTTCAAAGTCCTCGAAGACAATTCAAACTGTATAACTAGCTAAATAAAAGTTAGTTAATTTTAAACCGTTGGAGGAAGCATTAGTCGTGCGTTTTTTAAGGCGTACAATCTTAATTTTATAAGCCTTACTGCACAGTCCGAGAAAGCATTTGTTTCGGACAGTTTCCGTTTTTTCAGCCACGCGGGTGCCACTTTTCTTTACTTTTAATGTTCTAGGTCTCTGGAATCCTTACCCTGCAGTTTGATTCAATTCCGTATTTTCGATGTACTTTCAATAGCGATTGCCATGCAGCGAGCCTAGAATATAAGTCTGGAAACCATATGTTTCGTGCGCAATTTCATCAAATTAAAATAGAAAAAAAAAATTGTCCGTCACGGGGACTCGAACGCAAGATGTTCGGCTCGTGAACCTTAAACCGCAGTCACTGCGCCACCACAGCTGTTGTAACCAGATTCACATTTATATTATACAAACAGGTACGAACTTTAATCGCTTATATTTTTAAAACTACTGCATAACTACGGCTAATATTTTACACATATCATTAGGGACCTACATGCTATCATCTTGCAAAGCCTCGTTAAAATCGAAGTCGGACAGTTGGGGTCCTCTCCTTGTCAGTGGCGTCACTCCAGCGGAGCGGACTGCCGTAATGAAAGGGTTAAACAAATTCAAGGCCCAATCAGGGCATTTCCATCTCCTCGCACAACAGCTCCCAAACCAAGGGTGTATTGGTACCACGGGGGCTGGGTTGCCCACGGAGTTTTAGCCCACTCCGGCCCAGCCGTGGGTAGGACCATCGTGGGGGCGAAAGTTTCAAGAGCCAAATGCTGGCGAGACATTGGCGGGCTTTATGCTACGGATGTCGCTGTGTGAGATGCAGTAAAACTTCCATCTCGGGTACCGACCTGCAGAGCCGGTAGGAGTTAAGAAAGTCTCCGCTCCCACCAGTGTGACGCACAATCTTCGTGCTAAGACTGGTAGTACGCCGTTCGTACGCGTTGATCGAGCGTATCTCGATCCCGAGCCCATGGGGGCCGTGAGGATAAGGCCGCGAGGCAGGTGCTTCACGTAAAACAAAATATCGACAGTCCTCGCACAACATTGCTGATTGGATTTTCAGTTCGTGCCGAGGAGATATAAGGCCTTACAACTTGGTCATTCGGGGGTTATTCATTCAAAGATTCATTCAGAGATTCTATCAAGATTCTATTGAACATACATTTTTACCGGAATCTAATATCACAAGTTCGACGCAAAATTAATATAAGTTCTTAGTTTTATCGTAACACCAGTGTAAATATATGTTCAGTTATTTCAATTATACAATAAATTATTTCATAATCATATTCAGAGGAATTCACAACCAGTTACCTACCATAGACACTATTAAAAATATACAGACCACTTCTAAATCAATAAAGAATTCCTCGCCAATTATTAAAATACAAATCGTTTTGATGTTTGAAGTTTATTGCGCAATACGTTTTAAAATTGTTTCAACAAAGAGCAATTTTAAGAAGTGATTGATTCAATATGTTAATAATATCGAGAGAAAATGTTCAGCCGATAACGAAAAATGATGTCATCGATTACAGATGGCAAGTGTATACACATCATTCGGATGTTGCATATATGCGGCGCTCGTAACAAAGGGGTTAAACGTTTGAGGACTATAGACGCATACATGTTGCCTGAGAAAAAATCTGATTACAGCTTGTCAGCGCATGTTTATGCGATTAATTAATATTGAAATATCAATATACAAATAGTAATTCACAACGTCCATATATTATAACACTCTGACTTTCTGAGAAAAGGTGATACTTGTTTGACAAACAAACGTTTATTTCTCAATATTCACAAAAATCTTCTTCCGCAAAGAATTGAAATAACATGAGTGAAAACGGTTAACACTTTAAATTATATTAATTGCAAGACCTCAACAATATGTAAATGCATTGCTCTTTTTATACGCGACTGAATTAGTGTTTAACTAATTGTGAAATAGTACGTTAAACTTAAAAATCTATGTGCAAACAGAAGTATTCATTTTTTTATAATATTAGATTGATGCGGGACTCATCTCCAGTATCATATAAAAAGTGCAGCACCCAGGAGGAAAGAAGTTCGAATAAAAGAATGCGGGTACGATTGATAGCCGATATCTTTTCGCCATCGGTGTGAAAATCTTTAAAATTTCCCGGGCACTACAAATGGTGGGTGTCGGATAGCATAGAGCTTTCACCCATCAAAACTATCACGAGAAACTCTTACTGGTATTGCTTGGGAAGACCTCGAAAACTCTTTCGAACGGTTCGAGGACACCCTGCACCTTTTCTTTCGCAGCCCCTAAGCTCCAACGTTTGATAAAACGGGGGCGACATTCCAAACTGTAGTTTTGTAGGGAACACGTGTAATTATGGTTTAACTCTTTGCGGCACGGTGGAATTAAAAGTGCCCCACCTCTTTAATACGTGAATATGCATGGTGGGACATTTCTTGTTCCACCTAGAAAATTTATATTACTATATAACTTACGATTAGTTAATAAATATAAACCAACTTTATCCAATTTAAAAAAAAATAATAATATTTCTGTGCAACATGGGTCATATTATTTTCTGGATTCCCGTACCTCAAAGAATTAAACCACTATACAAGGATCTGGTCCCCGATACCTCCAGTAGAAATATCGGTCGCGGATAGTGAAATGTTTATTCTGTTTCGTCTGGAACTCATTGTCAATTGGGTAAAATGGTTCACGCTCTGAGTTCGTAAGGTACACCGAATTTACTTATACAATTATTTATGTGCAACTTACAGAAAATATCTTACGGAAACTCTGGTCAAAGCAGGAGTGGTGTACGGTGTTGAAATATGGGGATGGGGCAATACAGAAAGGATGCAGAAAGTTCAAGCTCGTTACTGCAAATTTGTGTTGGGAGTGGCCAAAAACACGCCCAGTTATATCTGGCGACCGGAGTTAGGAGTAAAGGGCATGAAGTACTTAGTAAGAGAAAGAGCCATCAGGTACCTGGTGGAAGTCATGCAAATGAAGTCAGATAGGTGGCCCTATGTTTGTTTGCGTGAAGAAAACAGAGCAATTCTAAACAACAATCCATCAAAATGGGGCTCGCTAGTTAAAGCCTGTCTTGATGAAATCGGAGCTGGCGAGGTGCTTGGTAGATTCAGGAATGGTGAAGAAGTCAAGGAGCTTGAGGTGCATCTGTATTGTCAACTTAACAATTGGTGGGAGAGTGAGCTGATCCGTGAATGGCAACTCGTCACGGGCTCCTCTTTCAACGATTTGTACAAACGGATATTTCCACATGAGGATGGCGCAGAATACTGGAACCGCAAAACCCCTGAAGGGAAGGTCAAAGAAACATGGGCAAACTCAGATGTGGAAATGTATCAAGAGCCGGTAAGAAAGATTATGATGATTGGAGATGCAGGCTCTGTTTCTGGGGTGATGAGACATTGGAGCACATATTTTGCTGTCAGGAAGCTTGAAAGGGTCAGAAAGAGAAAACGAAAGTTGCTGTGCTAAAGTGGAAAGGTGAACGGCAAGAGTCTGAGATGACTGAATTATTGGTAGAGTCTTTAAACGGAAAAATTTTAGTTGAAGTATGTGATTTTATTGATAACGTGCAGGGTAAAATAAGATTGTGTGCTAGTCTGTTTATGTAAAACCTTAGTTTTTATTTTGACACAGTCATTAAAGAAGCTGCCAAAGAGTAAAGCTTATGCCATTGTACAGTTACATATTAATATATATTATATTGTTCTTTGCAATGCATCAGGTAGTGTTGAGGAGAGTTGTAAAAACCGTCATAAGGGTATACAGTGTAATATTAATAAATTAATAAATATTTATGTGCAACTTCTTGGTTTTGAGATATATTTATTGACACTGTGTATTGTTTACAAGTATTGCTAGCGTTCGAGATAGTATAACGCTAACCGCGAACGAGTATGCTGTGGAAGGTGAATGTATATTTTGATCGCACTGTTTTGGTTTTTATATTAATATTTAAAGAGATTAGCTGTTAAAAATCCTCGTGGGAAAATCTAAAAATTTTGCTTATTTGTTAAAAATGTCAAGAGAATTAGTTGTACCTTCCTTAAGAGGAAGACTAGGTTCCGCTATGCACTCTTGCCGCCAACTCAAGGAATGCGACCCTTAAAGTCCCGTGTTACTAATAATAAAGCATAAGATGCGAGAGACCTCGAAGGCCCATGCGGAAACAATGAAATAATAATTCGACCTTACTGGACCTTTAGTGTCCATAAGTAGGCCTTAGAAAGCGCATAGCAGCACCGTACCTTTATTATTGTCTTTTTAGAATTAAATGGTTTATGACACTGGAACATACCCTTCATCTGTAAAGGTGTGGCACGAGACTTTTTCTCCCTGCTTTTCCTCAGAGACAAGTGAAAGCCGACCAATGCAGGGAAAAGACAGGTAGAACGGCAGTTTTCTTTCTTCTCTTGTATCGGTAGCGGTATCAATTACGTCCCAATGCCACTCACCTGTCTTTTTCTACAATATAACTTCCTCACACAAAAGAAGCTACTGCTTTCCATGATCTCTCGTTTCCCATCGTCGTGCTTACAATTTCTTCAGGCGAGGAGGTTTCCCGATATTGACCCCGAGGATACGATATTCAGTTTCCAAAAACTGTACTGCGTAGTGTCTGCCGCCACATTACAATAGTGGAACTGTGGAGGAGTATCGGTGAGATAGGAGAGTATCCAACAGACAAATGGATGTAAATACTGATCCAATTTGCCAATTACAGATATCCGTGTAACGCAAGGGTATGGATATTAAGCCCCAAGGTGTAGCATAGCACCTTCTACAGTCCGACAACTGAAAGAGTGCTAGGGACCAGCTGAACTTCCCGTTTTAAAACGCCTTTTCTCACCATTTCGTTTTGGAAATCCATATACCTTATCTCCTAAAATAAGTATGCCGCATAGTCGTTTACTTTAGGAAGCTGAGTTTGGGAATTCCAAAAACGAAATGGTGAGAATAGGCGGTTGGAAAGAAGAGGCTCCGCCGCTTTATGGCCATCTTTCAGTTGTCGGACTGTAGTAGGGACCATACGATTCCTTGAGGCCTAATATCAGTACCTTAGTGTCACACGAATATTTGTAATTGGCAAAGTGGAGTAATACATCCATTAGTCGAACAGCATGATAAAAAGTCGAAATGCACACTTCAACATCGAATAGCTGTTTTCAAAGTAACCATGGAACAATCTTTAAGGAGGTCATTCTACGTGACAGCTAACTTTCGGCTTCATTTGGGAATTTTTTTGGCAAACAATTAAAATGCAAAATCTTGGAATTTTGACCACACGTTTTTTGATACTTTTGCAGTCTATTGGAATTTTTGCAAGCAAAAATAACGATTTTAATTGATTTTACACCGTTTGAAAGACTCATTTATTTTTAACGGCTGCCATGATTCTAGAAGTTTCGCTCATTTGAAATAAGAAAATCAAACAATATTTTAATTTGTAAACCTACTCCCTTAGATCGAACCAGTGAGATTTTACTGGTTCAACCAGTGAATACAAATCTCACTGGCGAACCATTGAAATTTGCGTCCGCTGTCGCAGCGCCATGCGCTGTGTTTTATTTTTGAATATGCTGACGAGTGAGATTCACTGGTAAACCAGTGAATTTTGATGGCCGCCGAGATCACTGGCGGAACCAGTGAGTGTCATTGGTAAACAAGTGAGTTTCCACTGGCGAACCAGTGAAATTCCACTGGTTCGATCTAAGAGAGTAAGGCTGCCGCCGGAACTACAATAAAATAAAAGTATTAAAAATTAAACATTCGGCACAAATTTAAGAGCTAAGTCCCAAGAATCGTCATATTTTTTGGAGTTTTCAGCTTAAAGAAAAATAAATTATGCAAGATATCAGAATCGTTCTAGTTTCGGCGATAGCCTTAGGTTTGCAAATTAAAATGTCGTTTGATTTTTTATTTCAGATGAGCGAAACATCTGAAATCATGGCAGCCGTCAAAAATACATGAGTGTCTTTCTAATGGTGTAAAATCGATTAAAATCGTTATTTTTGCTTGCAAAAATTCCAACAGACTACAAAAGCATCAATAAACGTATGGCAAAAATTTCAAAATTGTACACTTTAATGGTTCATCAAAACAAAATTCCCAAAAGAAGCGAAAAAAAATAGCTGTCATGTAGAATACCCTTTAATTATTTGTTTCGAAAAAGTAACGAGCATCATCCGTCAGTATAAGAAGCTGCAGTGAGAACATTTGGGTATAGAGAAACCTATAAACACATGAGACGTGCAACCAAATGGAGCGAACCAATGAATACTGTTGTAAAATAATCCTGCTAGACTTCTACTAATCTCCGCATAGCATTAAGATTGACTTTGCATGTACAAACGATTTCAGTACCATATTTTTGACTTAGCATCCCTTTGAAAAGCAATCCCGACAGTCTTTTACAATTTGTAATAAAAAACTGTTTTTGATATTCGTTGTTTTCCGTCCACCGAATAAAATTATAATTATAAAATTATCATTATTATTTATATAATTATATAATAATTATCATTATTATCAATATTATTCATTTTTTAACTGTTGTTCTTAATCATTTGTTTATCGTCATTAGCAGTTCGTCAAACGTTGATCGTTCAAAATGCTTATCGAAAATTCGTCAGTTGCCTACGAGTTAATAATTTACATGCACATGGAATTTTTAAAATCGCTCGGTCGCTTTCTTATTCACAATTCGAATCAGAATCTCCGGCTGCTAATGACGTTTGAATAAAGATTTTCCGTTGGCCAGGAATCAAACCACTCCTTTCTGAATCACCTTTGTCGTCTGCAACTCTTATTTCATAGTATCTAAAAGTTCTACATGCAGTCCCACAGTTCATTAAAAATGAACATGTTCAAATTCCGTTATTTATTTTAAAAATTTGCGATTTAATTTGCTATTGTAAAATAAAGGTGAAGAGAATTTAAGATGCGGATTGAAGGCCAAAGCATTTCATAAATAGCGATAACTTGTTCCTTTTCTCGTTTGTTCGTATTGTGACATTTGCACGCTATAGCCACTTGTTGAATATTTCCGTTGGCAATAAGTATACACAGAGTCAGTCTCTTAGCCACATGCTTATCAAATGAACTAAAAATTCTTTATCCCAATCCATAATGACTGGTGCCTCGTGCGTCTCTTGTGGAATTTTAAAGTACAGATGTTGAAAAATATTTAGAACAGCATTATAAATCATGGTGCAATTTTTGTATATATTGACAAGGAAGATGCTAATAAATTCAAAGATTGAGTCGTAGTCTACTTTGTAGCCTATTTATATCTTCCCGCACAGCGGTGCATCGGCTTGAGCTCAAATACCATGCCCTTTGATTGACCCAACACCGACACTCGGTGGAGGTCTTCGCGGTTACTGAGCCAATACAGCGTTAGTTTTCCGAACTCAAGCCGGTGTGCCGCTGAGTAAAAAGAGACGAATAAAGAATTTGCGGACTAACTCGTTCACAAATGTCCATCTTTCAGAAGGTGTGGACACACATCATTTTAAAACATTCTGTATATACACGTGCATTCGTATACTGCCAGTATCTCACTGATTGGAACGAGCCCTTCCTAAACCTGTACTGACTCTCCTCTGTGAGTGTCCCTTCTGTGATTAATGCTCATTCACCAAGGTTTCTTAGAATCCCCTAGCCAGAGATATAAGATATACTACTACCCTTACAATGTCAATCCAATGACTGGAACAGAACGAAAAGTTCTGGGGCCTGGCTCATACCGGTGGTATCAAACTTACCCTTGCAAGGCCTTGAAGAGGGCGCAGCTCGACTACCGCCTAGCGTTAATACCAATATCATTTGTGTGGGACTTTGGGTACGAATTCACTAGAATTTCATGAACACATTGTCGTAAAAGTTTATTATAAAAGCAATTAAATAACAAAACTCTTTTGGTCGCGCACAATTCTCACACAATTCTCTCACAATTCTCACGATTCTTCTCGTCACCTTCCTCGCTCTTTACATACTGTTTTTTTACCGTTACCCGGTTTTCACTCTCGTCTTTTTAGAAAATCGGCGATTGCGCCTTTGCCGCAATCCGCTCGGTACTCGTTTGCGCGCGGCCCTACATTTGTCCATATATGGGCTTGGATGCCCTGGACTCGTCAAACCCTTAGCTGTAACATTCCCAGGCCCATGGAAGATCGACGAAATACAATGATACTTTTCCTGTTCCACGTCTCCGCTTACAACTGGCCAACAGAACATGACCAATTGACGAAATTATATGTTTAAAAGGAAGACTGTCTAATTCTGTAATTACCGAGCATTTTCACCACCTCTACATCCAAGTGGTTGTTAAATGTCGACGAATATTCGATAAACATTAACACATGGAGCGCCACCGGTATTTTGTTACTTTCATCATTTCTATTAAAGTGAAACTTTTTCCATTAAAATCACATTTTTATAAAGCAGAAAATTTAACCAGGTAACTGCGTTCGACGTGTATGCACGTCAATCCAAAGTTCTATTGCGGTAGCCTTTTTAATGCTGAATTGTCAATTCCATATGGACTAAAAATGTAATTTTTCTACATTTTGCTTTCCTCTCTTCGTAAAATTTGTAACACAAACATTTTCCCTGTGTTCGACAAATATACACGTCATTGCACGATTTTAATTCCGTGTCCTGGAAAGGACTCGTCAAACTAAATTCCGCAGTTAACTGGTGAAAGACACTCGTAAATAATTATTCGGGAGACCTTTCTCTATTTAACGCCAATATTTAAATATTTAACATGTTAGAAAATTCATAACTACCATAATTTAAAAGTTCCGTGAAATTTCACGGAGCTAAATAGGTCACCGGTGACCTTCATGGCAGTCGTGTTAAATTATTCTGCCACATGAGAATAATAAAACCTTCTGTTCGTCTCGAATTTGGATTTGTTCCTGTACGACGAAAACAGATGCAACGATACGTTCCAATAAGTTCCAGCGCTAAACGAAACAGCGTTAAACGAAGTCATCTTAACACGTAAATAACAGGGATAAATGAGACAGAACAAAGAATAGGAAAATTTATCAGTTCTTTTTTTGTTTTATTTTGTAACATTTACTGTTAAGTAGTTTTTTATTACACCAATTATAGACTTATTTATTGATAATATCCATTTTTATTCATGAAACGTTCATGAAAATCAAAAAAAGGTCGGGTAAATTTGTCATGTTTGTGACGAGGAAGGTTCTTCCTCATTTGATATTTTTTATTTTTTTTGTGACGAAGTCATCTAAACTTAATACCGGTATAATTTTTATACCGGTATCGCCCGCGTGACGTAATACCGGTATAGTCTTCATACCGGTATCACGGCACTTGAGATAATACCGGCATAATCTAGATACCGGTATTAGACTGACAAAGCTATACCGGTAACCGAAATAATATACCGGTATTTTTTCGGTATTTCACTTATAGAGAGTAAAGGTAAATTCATACAAATAAAAGACATGCAAAGTATTTAATTGGTGGTTCCGAAGCGGTTAACAGGTAACATTAAAACGTATTTCCTTTCTTAATAATAAAAAACAGTATAAAATATATGGTGTTATAGAAAACAAATAATATTTCGTAATCTCATAAATTTATATATTTATAATTTATTGCACCTCATCATTAATATATCATTAAGTATGTCGTCGGATAAATTATATCTTAAAGGTGATAAAATATATTTTAAAGAAGAAAATAATCTCTCAACACTGGCTTGAGTTGGGGGGTACTGCTAATACAATTTGAGCCAGCGAATACAACTCGGAATTATTGTTTTTCATTTGTTCCAAAATTCTAATATGTTCTCTTTAGAATTCAATCTAGGGAAATTTCTACATTTTTGCAATATAGAAATAATGTCGATTGTATGTATGGCAATAACAAATCCACAAAAATTACCGGTGCTACACCAATTATTAAATTTCAGTACAAATTCCTGATACCGGTAATATTACATGCTGGTATTTCGGTTTCGACAAAGGATATGAAACTATAACCGAAAATTACCGGTACCATACCGGTATTTTCCATTTCGGTAGAAGTCTCCGATACCGGTATCATCATTTGCCGGTATGACGTCATACCGGTATTTCGATATTTCGGTATCTATAACGGTTATGAAGGTCTAACCGAAAAATACCGGTATAAGTCTCTGATCTAAAGACGTTTCTCTTTTCCGGTTTCGTTCAACAAGCAGTTGTCGATAGCACGACACCGCATCAATGACTCTTTATCTTGCCCTTGAACTTCTACCAAAATTTAAATCATTTTGTACAAATTTATCCGTAATTTCTGTTATGGTGGATGAACTGTTGTTTAGAAAATCCGTTGAAAGTTCATTTTGTTCCTCATTTTCAAAAACGCTAACTTTGTCATCTACGTGCAATTGCTGTTCTAATAATTCTTTAATATCGTCGTTAGAAAGCTTTCACCTGGTGTAACTTACAATAATTCATCAATATCCTGCACATTTATTTATTAATTATTTAGTTAAGCGGAGCAGCATTAAGCGGAATTTTACTGTATTATGTTATTCAAGTATTTGTTCCGATCACGTAAATGTATAATACTGTGTTACAGTAAATCCATAAAAATAATTATTCATGGCTAAATTAATATAGTTAGAACAAAAATAAGATCATTTAATGTATACAGAAGCATGTATATATAAGATGAATACGTTAAGGTAAAAGTGATTAATCCGTTGGTTATTTATAATTCTCGGTAATTATGTATAAACACCACTAAGTTTGGTAAATGTGATGAATTCCTGAATATTTATTAAGTTAATCGGCGAGTTTATATAACTCCCAACCCGTAACGGTGAATTTTATAAATAATAAAATTCCAATGTTCAGTCGGGCCGCATAACGGCAGTCCTTATGTAACTCTTATCACTCCAACCGGCAGTAATACTGCCAAGCTTTAGCCAGCGTTCTACTCCAACTGGCAGTGTCACTGCCAGAATTTTGCAATGTTATGATTATTGCATTTAATTCACTGAAAGCCAGCGTATAATACAAATCGTACCTGTGGAAATATCTGCTGTCATTTTCAAATAAAATAATTTTTTTTTTAATTTTATCTCACTATGTAAAATTCTTGGAGTGATAAGGGTTAAAACTATGCCTAAACTAACTAAGTTAAACCAGACTCTTCGAGGACAGGGAGTCAGGATGAATTATGTATAACAGGATAGTATATACCCCGAAGAGTTTAGTTTAATTTAGATACTTCTACCTAAAAGATAAATTAGCATTGGTTCAGCATAGTTTTAAGACAGGGTTGCCATCAGGCAGACCAAGTAAATATGTATTTGAATTATATTTTTTTATTATATTCGCCACATTTACCAAACGCAGTGGTGATTATATATAATAACCGGCGATTATAAATAATCACCAGATTAACACTTTGCACTACAATTTGATTCGTGACTGCTTCCGCTATAATTCAGATGTTAATTGGTAAAAATAGAGATTAATCAGTGATTCTTGATATGCCGTATAATTTAACGTAATATTAATGTTAGAGAAATAATATTATCGCGTTGGGTCTCATTAATATTTCTAATTTAACAAGTTTTTGAAAACTTGAAAATTTCCTATCCCATTTACCTGGTCACGAGTGTCACTCGTTATTGTAGTGCACGGGGTTAATCACGTTTACCGTAACATAATATGTATATGAAAATGAAAATATTGTATGTGTCACAAAGTTTTATAACTCCTTTGGCCTTTTGGTGATATGTCAGGAATTAAAGATATTTTGTTTGTTTTATTGCAGAAGAGGTATTCAATTCAAACAAGGCTTTATGGTTCTCGCCAAGCGGTACTAAACTAGCCTTTGGTTACTTCGATGATTCACACACACCGATCATGACGTTACAATTTTATGGATATCCTGGAAGCTTGACATTTCAATACACCTCGCCGATTTCAATCCACTATCCCAAGGTATGTATTTATAGAGATTAAATATTATCTATATTAATAATAATTGTGATTTTTAAAGATTATTTGCTCATAAGTTTCTCAGCTATGTACTCCATTTTGTATGATAATTTAACACTACTACTTTTTCACGATAATAAAAAAATCAAAAGTCTTTTAGCTCGCATACTAAAGATTTAGAAGTTCTGCTTCTTTTAACATGAAGAGAAGTCTTTTACATAACAAATAAAAGAATTATAACTTCACATATTTTATAATTATAAAAACTGATTTTGTGTAAAATACGTACAGAGTGACATCCACGATATGACGAGGCATTAGATTACATACATGCTGAAGAATAGACGCACATAGATGATGTAAGATACACCAAATGCCATTGATGGTCTACAGAAAATCGGGAATTACTGTTATTTATGTTACGTACGGCGCTTTATTTTCCGCGTGCCGTCCGCCGTCGAGCGGGTGTCAACGGACGGTAGATTCCGCGCGTTCTAGCTAATACAAAAATTTTATAGCTCTCCCCAGCCTATGTTGAGGAGAGGGCAGGATGGATGGGCCCATCTGTTGAAACCCGTACAGGTTTATTGAAGTCGAAATTTGAAAGAATAAGGATTTTAAATAATATTGTTTTCGGACAAAGATTGAACTGGTAAAATATAGTATATTCAACTGCAAAGGAAATTGTACAAATCAAAGAATAAAAGAGAGGCTCGTAGAAGCCTCGTAGAAGAGAGAAAAAAAGAGGCTCGTAATCAGTGAAATGGTCAATGAAAATATTCAATATTAAGCTTGGTAAAACCTGGAACTCACCCTGTTTTCCGGTGGTTGGTACAATTATAATTTTACTGGTACCTATGTGTATAAATTGAGCGTGCGATGGTGCACTCGTTCCGGTTAAGATCTTCCGATATTGGTAATACAATTTTGGTGTTAATCGCTGGGATTACAAATTTCCTTAGTGTTTGAGAATCTAGACAGAGAAGACGAATTAGAAGTTGCACTTCGGTATGAACGTACGTTCATTTATGACTAACGGATTAAAATTCGTAATCTGACGATACCGACATTTGATAAACGATAGTATGTAAAGGGTAATTCAATTTTGAAGATAGTTGGATTCTGATAACAAAATCTTGCACGAACCGCTGAGTCTTTCGGCACTACTAATCGTTACCGAAGTTTTGCTCACTGAGAATCGAAGATTCTCGCTACGGTTTCGCGGGCTAACGATCACGCACTTCGCGACTTGACGATTGAAAGCCAAGAGATTTTGTAAGTTAACGAGGATATTTAACTAGAATGTTTGACGAGGATATCAAAGTCCGTTACCACGTATCAAACTATTGAAGCTATTCGCGGATAACTTGGCTTAACGACACCCCGGACTCTATGCCTACGCACCTCGCGATTTTCCAAACAAGAGTGACGAGTTAATCTCGCCCCGGGTCTCACGAAGGGTGGACCCATGATGGAGGTGGTAGCCACGTTCCGTGGTCACGTTATGCTTAGATTTTAATTCCGGTAATGCAACTCTTTATTCTTCTTCTCTGTTCAGTTGTCTTTAACTGCTTATTCTAAGTGATACATAACAGAATGTGTTACGCACGTGGATTGGATCACGCTCTTAGTGTTATGTTTGCTAGAATGCGTATGAAATTTAATATTTTAGTTTAAACGAAAGGCGAATGGAAAAATTGAATAGAAAAATTTAGTTCGGGACGTAACATTTACATTACTGAAACTCGAAATAAACTTGAAACACTTCATACGAATTAACCTTTTGGTCTACGATTTCTTTTCTGACAGAGCGAACAATAACTCAAAATTAATTCCTGAAATCAAAAGTTCTCACTGATTTTTAATATTTCGTATAACTGAATGTAATGTTAAAGGTATAGAAACAATGATACAGTTTCTCTACCGGTTGATTTTCAATTTAATAGTTTTTGTAAGACTTCAAAATTTCCTATTCCATTTTCTGCGCCACGAGTATCACACGTTATTGTAGGATAAAGGATTAACCCATTACCTTCAATGTCATGGCATTCAATTTAGATATTTGACGTGCTTTTGAGATCAAATGTGTTCATAACAGTGTGTTTTAGTTGTACTTGTAAGCAGTAATTTTCGTGAATTATTTTTATTTTTACACTGTGACGATACTAATTCTAGAAACAATCCAGCCAAAAAAATATTTGTCAGAGAATGGATTAAGTAAATTCACTACATAATTTATTAATTAAATACCATAAAAGAAGGCATCGATTAAATATAATCAACGTCTTTATATTTATTATATAACTGAAAGTCAATAGAAACAATACACAGGTTAATATATGCACATTTCACAATTAAACAAGGGCTATATCCTTAATAGATATTCTACCTTCTATACATGGACCGTTTATTTTGAAAGTGGTGTAAGTCCCTTAAAAAAAATAAGTATCACGCAATTTATGCTTAATTTCGTGCAAACTTTTTTATTTATAACTAGTTTATTTAATATCTTAAAAAATTGCCACATTTGTGTTATTTAACATTTCGAAAGTTACAATTTGAGGTTACTTACTTAATTTTCCTCCAAAAATTAATAATTACATATTAACATCAAATAGTTATACAGATCAGAAGAAGTGGTAAATCAATATCATATTATAAGAGTATTTTTTTATGACAATTAAAAATATTGACTTTATTTAATATTAACAAACATTAAATACACGCACAAATAAAATTCATGAGTATAAGTAAAAGAGTAATCTGAGAGTCGGAGGATGAATATAATTCCACTATGAAAAGCAAATTAATGAAACGTAAAAAGGGAAGAACAATTACAGGGGTTGAATCTTCATCAGTGGAGGATATTGTTACTGAGAATTTCAAAACATAAATTTTGAACATAAATAAATAATACCAATATCATATATGTCGAGTTTAACAATATATAAATATAATTAATATTCAAAATAAATAATACTACTTCGATTTTATTTCTTGTTGTTATCTATAAACAAAATTGTATTAATATAAGGTATATTTTAAGTGATATTTGAGTTTTCACAATTGAAATTAAATGATTCTTACCTTTGATTTATTGTGAAAGTAGTATAGTCCATTTGCAGTCCGTAAATATCCATTATTTTATTTAAATTCGCCTACAAGACATTTTTATAATCAAATCACATATTGATAAATTGGTAGAAACATTATCAGACTTGTCATAATGAACCAATACTTTTAGTTTACAGATATGCTAACCTTTAATTTTCTCGAAACAACAGAAAACGGAATTGCACCACTTTCGAAATAAACGGTCCATATATGTATACTAATTGTAAGAGGACCGGAAAGTAATATCGCTTTTTTTACTTTAAATTCAACCAAATGAATTTGTAGTTAGTTTTTATTTTCAATGAATGATACAATTATCCTCGATATCAACAACCCTTTTCCATCCAGTATGCAAATTTTCAATATTGAATCAATAAAAGTCAATTCATTTTTGAAAAAAATATCTGAAGAAATGACGTTACTTTCCAGTTCCCCTAATATATTCAATTAACGTAAATAAATTTATCAATCTGTACATAAATACCTTCCATGTTATTTCAAATATCGTCTAAAAAAAAAACTGTCGTTTTATTTCCGAGAAAACATTGCAACACTCAAAAATCGTGTAGTCCTTAAGTGTACACTTTCAGAATTCATACTTTCTCTACCTCACCTATCTCCTTTATCGTCTTTCGCCCTCTCTTTTCGCTCTCCTCTTGCCCATGTCTCTATCTGTCTATCTCTCCCTTTTCGTAGTCCCTCTATTCCACGCGGTTGCTTGGAAGATAAAAAGCTTCCTAACCGAAGTTTACAGTTTGAAAAGGGAGGGAGAGTGTGAAGGTAGCACCTCTGCATTTTTTAATGCCTTTTTATGAATCGCGATTGATGCCGCTGGCAAAAGCAAATATTGTCCCGCACAAAAATTTGCCGTTTATTCGAGCGATGAATAGTATCTTACCTTTTAAGCGAGGAGCTCTAAAACGTCTTCGGGCTATATGATTTACCGAATATTATCCTTTCAATTTACGAAGATTTCATACCCAATTTCAGCGATCATATTATACCATGTATTTCGCAACACACGAAGATTTATACGAACATTATATGCCTGCGTTATATAAACGTTATACGTAAAGTGAAACGATTTTGTAACTTACTTGTTTACCACTTTACGTTTTATTATTACCTTTTACGTTTTATTGTGTAATATATAATATACTCTATAATACGAATGAGTTTTTGTTGAATTGAAATGCCCCGTTTTAATACATCAGATTTAGTGGTTCAGTCCTGTAACTGAAGACATTTAGATACCTTTACACGACAAGTATAATAGAATTAAGTGCCCCGTAAAGTTAGATCATAATTTATTTTTTCTTTCTTTAACGTTAACTTGAAGGTAGTTGACATTATCTTATTAACACTACTTCTACCGATAATTTATTCAATATATTAAAAAATGTGAAATAAATAAATACGTTGAAAGAAATGAAACGAAAGAGGCAAAAAACTTGATCGGATTAATTCGTCGCAGCCTAAAAAAATTAGAAAATTAAAAAAGAAAAAGCTTTAAAAATTTGTAAATATATACAGAAAATTCAGAACAAGTAATTTTGACCACTGTTATAGATTTAGTCTTAAACAGTTTTGATCTTAAGCAACATAAATCAATACCAAATACGTGTTATCCAAAAATAATAATTTTTGATACACGGTGGAGAATATTGTCCTGCTACATGTTACTGCTAATAGAGCGTATTAATATTAAAAAATTAAATATGGATGATTAGAAAAACATTTAAAACTAAAAGTTCTCGCAAAAATGATAAACCATAGATCTACTAAGGGAGTCAAAATGACTGATTCCTATTTTTTAGAAAAGTACTCAATATTAATAGGGGGAGCCATATGATAAACATTTCATATCCATCTTATAAAACATGAATTACTAAATTTATCATGTTTTTTATTTCTTGAAACATCTTTCGCTAAAATACTTATAAAAGTTAATGAAATGTGACAGATTTAACGCCGATAATTCTTGTGTTAAAGTAGTTGAAAATGCAAACTGAAAAGAATGTTAAGTATATACTCAAATTTACGACATAACTAACGTATTTATGAGACAGTTATGTTTGATTTATCATCATATACATATTTTGCAATGTTAGCTTATATTGGACAATAAATTACATTAAATTACGTTGTCCACTTAATTTCGTAATCACTAATTAAGTGAGAATTGGGTGTTTGACAGATACCTATACTACTTTCCATCATATCCCTAAACAAATAACTCATATTGTATTTACGTCTATTCTACTCAGCATCTATATATATATATCGGCGGAAGTTCGATTTTACGTCATGATTGTTCCATACCGCTAATAAACCACAATAGAACTGCTAAAACGCGGATAATGATGAATCGCTGAACGGCAGAATCGTATTTTACACGAATCCGATATCAGTTATAATATAAAGAAGAAAGAATAATGCCAGCTATGTCGATGACATTGATATATTATCCTTTGCAGTGCTCTACATTACGTTTAAAAGCAGTAAGTTTTCACCGTTTTTAATGCAATACTTGAATAATACTTTCGTTGTATAGCTGTAAAATTCTATATTAATAGCGTTTAATACTAAAAAAAATTTAACTTATTACAATATTGTATCGTCAACATAATTATTGTTTAATATGTCGAGGGTTATTGTATAAAAAGAGTTGTTGTCCAGGCCGCTATTATTTATTTGATTAACATATTATAACTGTTCTCCAATGCTGTGTAATATATTTGTAAAATATAATATTATATTTGTATTTAAATGCACGTCACAGTATCCAAACTAATACAAGTGGCCTGTTAGTTTAATATTATGTGGCGCATATTTGCATGCAAATGGCTCTTAATGTGTTAACAGAAGTTTCGAACTGTTCTACGCGTAAGTGTAGAACTTTTGTAAAATAATGGCTTCTCTCTTACATAATTTTGATTTGTAAAACGTATAACGACATGTAATTATTATGTGTTATAAATTTAACTATAGTCGATCGATTTCTACAATTAATTGTGATTTATTGTGACATTGCAGTTTGGTCGCGAGTTACAAATATTAAAATAATAAAAAGTAATTAGATATAACTTCTTTGTAACCAGATTATGATGTTCAAATAGTTCCGTTTACAAAAAATGTGTCACAAGGTTAATATTTTAGCCGGCCATGTGTCATATGTAAAAAATAGAATTTATAATTTAGAACAAGTATGTTAGTGAACGGCCGATTAGAATTCTCAAACAAAGTTTCCAGCCTCAAAAAGTTATTTTACTCAGATTATGAGAGTTTTTTGTTTATTAAAATTGACGAGATTTAAGCACATGCTAACTGAAATACATGTGTAGTAGACTTCTTATAATTAGATGTCAAAAAATATCAAAATTTAGATACAAGCTATTTCCTCAATCGTAAACAATACAAAATTGGAAAATGTTAACTCCTGGAGAAGATTCATATTCTTTAAAAGTGAGGCTAAGAACTCATTGGGTCATTCAAAAAACTATTTCAATTTAGTTTCCATAACATTTAATGGACGTTCACAAATTGCATATTATATTGTGACGTTTTTGATAGTTAGCACGTGATATAATAAACTAGCAATATTTATAAATGTAACGATTGTATTTTCCGAATAATGATATCACGACCGGTCTATATGCGGACTTACAGCCAACTATCTTGACAATTTAAATGTTAACAATAGTATCTCATTCGTAGACATTAGCAATGTAAGGGGTAGACCATCAATTCGTAACAATGCATTATATTAACGAAATTGAATAAGCATTGCAACATTTAAAATAGAGTTGATTGTTTCATTCTCAAAAGAAAAACGGAAAATATCTAAAGTTTTAACCTGATTGAAGAGATCAATGTGTGGTGTCAAATAGAATTAATAAAGTCATGCATCAAGTTATATCCCGCAAAAGAAACCGACAGCTGTTTTTCTCGACTGATAGTGAGTTAAGAATAACGATAAGACGTCCAGAGTCGAAATATTGAATCTATTTTCATGATATTTACTCCTACTTAAACCTAATATGATACTTTTCAATACTAAAACTTCTAATTTAAACCTTTCACTCCTTCTCAGTAAAATGATACCTACTCCTATTTAGCTATCACCAAAACCTTTATCCCCTGAATTGGACTTGTTGCTCCTCCTAGGTTAAATAATCATTTTGTATTCAATATATATTTAATGTTGCATAAAGAACTTTAATTTTTTTTAATAATTAACTAATAAGGAATGTATACATACATAAATGTAACTAGTGGATAAATACTTCAAAACAGTCATTTTTTATTTACATTTATCATAATTATTCGTGTTATTATTGGGGTAATGTAAGTAAATAAATCACCTTTCAATTTACATCAATATGCATGTATACTTTTTACATATTAATTAGTTAATACCGTTACGTTATAATGTATTTTTATTTGTTTGTAATTATAGTAATCACATTAATTCGAATAGTGGTACACTTATAACTGCAAACGAGTAAAAATCCATTATTTTTTAGTGATTTTGACTAATTTATTTTTGAAAACTATGTGTATATATGTATATAAATAATAAGAATAGTAATAACATTAATAACTGGATAGGACATAAATCCTCAACGGAGGTTGATATTGACGTCCTATTTTGCGCCTTAAAATTGCATAAAGGGAAAATTGTGCCACTTTTTGGCGCTAAATAGGATCTTATTTTACATTGAATTTAGACCTATTTTTGTACTTCTAATTCCTAAATGTTGGGTACTAAAAGGTTCAAATGAGATTTGATGTTTCGACTCGGGGTTCCTATAGAGTAATGGTATAATATAGAGTATATTATATAGAGGTTTTTTCTGATGCCAATGAAAATATCATTTACTTATGGTCGGGACATAGACACACAAGATTCCATTTTTTATGATAGAATTGTTTCAATCTTGTTTGTCCTCTTTGCTCATTTCTCTTACAAATACATACTTGATTTTATTATCGAGCATCATTTTGCAATGTTTCATTATCGACAAACAAATTTTACTTATCATTTTGGACATGTGGTTTTCTGTATTGAGGATACCAGACCGCTGACTTCACTAGGTATTACGTCCCTAGATTTTCCTGACACTGATTTCAGTGAATATCAGGTCACCCTTCGGTTGAAAAGTGCTCGTAATTCTATTTTGGTGCTTTTGAAATCAAAGGTAGAAGATGCGGAAGAAATCATGTTATGAAAATTTTTACATAAGTCACGCCAATTTTGTATATATTACATAGTATCGATGAATTCAAACAATCGTTTAAAAAATAGTTTAGAAACGATTACTACTTATTATAAATTTTGCTTTTTTTGATAGTCCAAATTTCATACTTCAGCTTCAATTTCATACATATTGTATTTCGTTCCCAGAACATCTCGCAGCAAGTAACATTTGGATGACAACGTAGTTGTGTTATATTCAACTTCACCTTAGGAAAAAAATTGTATTTCTTTGGATGCGGGTTTGTTAAAAAGAAATTAAAGCAACTGTTTTTGTGTTCATTCTTTGGAAATAGGTACACTCAACACTCAATCTATGAACAACTAGAAAAATATACGATCAGTTAAGTAATTCGTTTATTACAAAACACGTTCTAAGTATTTATTGAACTGCTCCTCTATTTTGAGATAAACTTTTAAAAAAGCAGGAATCCGACAATTTGACGAGTGCCGTACTTCTAGTATTTAAACATAAACGTGTATTATAATTAACACAAATTAATTTATTAACATCATTTCATTTTATCTTCATGATCAGTTGTCTTAACAATACTTCTCGGATATAAAATCTTCACAGATGTAATTCGAAGCGACATGGAGTAAAGAATATATCTGTTTTATAGAAATCAGAAACTAGAAATAAATCTTTTTCATTCTTTGTTTCAGAGTGGCACTACCAATCCTACGGTGAAATTGTTTTACGTTGACTTAGAGAAAGTCGTCCAAGGAAATGTCACTTTAACCGAAATCGAGCACCCTCCTCAGCTGTCTTCCATGGAAAGAATTTTATCTGCCGTCGCTTTTCCTACAGACAATCTCGTATATGCGACTTGGATGAACAGGGTGCAGAACAGAGCATACTTCCATCTCTGCAATGTCGACAACCTTGTTCCAAATTGCACGACAGTAGGTATTTCCTCATTCTACGCGAAACTAATTTCTAGTCCTGTCGACATACCTTCACAATTTCCAGTTGATGATTCGCAAAGCAATCTCTGAAGTTTAATAAAACTTCTCATGAATATCGATTTTTACAAGAACATGAATGCATATTGTTGCAGGAAAAATTTGTACACATGACATATTATATAACCAACTCTTTTTTTATATGGTTTTGTTTTACCTGACATGGAAATAACATGGTTCAACAATACGAACAAATATACTTTTTTAAACAAATTTTTTTTTGTTCTAGCACGAATGCCCCAACATTTTTTTAATTCTAATTTTGACAGTGTGTTACAGAAACTTATGTATACAGCAACAAAATGCGATTGGGGGAATATCGTGATCAGAAGTTGGTCGATTTATGCCCACACATATGTTAGTGACAGTTGTGCTAGACATATCTGCTAATGATAGCATTTTTGGTCTAATCCATAATAAACGTGCACGCTTGTTATCAAGTGGCAATGAAAAGTTGCGAAATTGATTTTTATTCCCAATTTAAATTTAAATTTTTATATGCTGCACTTATGGACTGAATTTTTACTACACACTAATTTTAATTCTTTTTTCGAAATAAAAATATATTGTTTTTGTTTCATAAATATGTGATATGCATTTCATTATTACTGTTTTTGCTCAGTGTTTTTTGTTTTTTTTTGAAAATATTGAGAGTTTTTTCATCTTACAAGATTCTTCAAAGCTGTGGAACATATCTCCAAATTTACTATACGTCGCATGTATTTTTTTACATGATTTTTTTTCATAGTTTTCTAAGAAACGTATCTATCGTGTAAAAAAAGAGTTGGGTGTATTACGTTGTCCACAAAGTTTCTTTTGTTTTAGATAGAAAGAATAGATATACAATATTTTTTTGTTTTATGCTAATTTATTGAATTTTATATGATCCATTTTGTTCTATTTTCTTTCTCTGCCTCTCTAGAAACCACATAATACTATATTTTCAGAAATTCTAGGGTTTACTAGCAAAATATCGCTCTAGGTAGTCATTTAGTTCATTAAATTTTTTATCGCAAAGAGAATATTCTATTGAACGAAATGAATGGTAATCACGCGGAGCAGAATCTGGAGGGTATGGAAGATAAGTCAGAACATCCCAAACAAACGGTAACAATTTGTTCCTGACAATTAAACACACGTGAGACCTGGCGTTATCGTGTTAGAGATAGACGATGCCTCGTTTATTCACTAATTCTGAGTGTTTTAAGGGAATTATTTTCTTCAATTTTACCCAATTGAGAACAGCATTTCACTGAATTGATTGTTTCACTTTGTGGTAGCGGGTCATAAAGAATAACACCCTTTCAATCGTATCAAATGGAAATCAAAACTTTGTTCAATTCAACACTAGACTTTGCTATCATCAAAGACTACTTATCTCTTGTCCAAGGTCGATTACGTCTGATATTCTAGTTGAGAATTCACGTCTCATTCTCAGTAATTAATCTCATCAAAAATGAATCATTCTCGTTTCGCTGAAGAAGCAAATCACGCGTCGAAATACGGTTAAGGAGATCTCTCTCTGATGCAAAACCAATACTTCTGTGCGCGTTTCACGCTGTACCAGACGTGCTCTCCGCTTCCATAGGTTTTACACCTGTAACGTACCCGCTCTCACACACCTTCCTCAGTATTTATAGGAACAGGAACGTTCTTATTACTCTTTATGCTCTAAGTTTGCAATATTTATTTTAATGTCTCTTACAATGAGTGGTTAGGTTCTATGCCGATACCAAGTGCTACTGACTACTCATTCCTTCGCCACACACACTTTCTATCGCGGCTCAGGCGCGCCCTCCCAGACGCACCCCAGCCCGGCGTACCAATTTGAACCTGAACAACTTCAAAGCGATATACATTGTAAATATTTGTAAGATTATTATGGACAGAGGTGCGCGCAATGTTTAAAGTATCTGCCAGTTCACGAATAATAGATCGCGAATTTTCATCAACCATGGTCTTGATTACTTCCGTATTCTTGGTGAATGGGCGGCCACTGCGTTCTTCATCTTCCAGGTGAAAATTACTAGTTGTAAACCTCTTAAATCAGCTGCGAGCTGTCTGAACACTTCCAGTATTACTCTCATACACAGTGCAAATCTTGATTGAGGTATCTTTAGCACAGTTGCTTCTTTAAAGCAATACACCATTACACGTTAAAAATATTTTCCTCGATTTTCTATATTTGAAGGCGTACCAAAAAACATATAATGTATAAAACTTATGGTACATACGAAACATATTCTCAGACTGCTCGAGAACAACTGAAAATAAAGACCACAACACTTGACAAATTAGGGTTCATAATTATACAAATACTGAAAGTTATAGCGGGTATGTGCCGACCGTAAAAGCGACTTTAAAGAGATAGCTTGTCTAACTAGCTTAAAAAGTACGATATTTTTTTAATGCATTGCTTGATATGCACCGCCGTATATCAAAGTAATGTGATAATGTAGCTTACGGAAGTTCACGGATACATATGACTCATCAAGTTCTCGACAATGAACATTTTTTAATACATAAGCAGTGTATACTTTAGGTTGTGTTTTTATTAATAAATTAAACTACTAAAACTTCGGTCACACGTGTATATATGTCACCGTTTAACACGTTGAACGCAGCCAATATTTTGCTTGTTTCGTCATTTCTACTGAAGTGAATCTTTTTGTATTAAAATGACATATTTATGAAGAAGAAACTTTAAAGACATTGATAGATCGATATTCAGAAGACTTTTGTCTTCTCAACGCCAATATTTAAATATGCAATATGTTAGAAAATTCATAAATATTGCAATTTAAACATAAGATGATATTTCATTAAATGTAATAGCGCCGGTCACCGGTGACACCCATGGCAGTTGACGTGTTAAGCGTGGAATGACAGTTAGTATATCAGTATATATCAGTATATAAAATTATTCAATTCTACGATTTAACTGGTTATTTTACAGAATAATTATTTCCTAATCGTAATAGTATAATAATAATAATATTCTATTTTATATTCTGTTTTTCTTCATTATTTATGAATTAATTTAAAAGTACCTTCCAAGAGACTTTAAGATTTTTTAATCAGTTAATTTGTGAAACAACGAACTCATTTTAATGGTAAATTATCTAGTTTTCACATTAACGGTCCGTCATTAGTTATTTTATAGAGTAACTAATGATTTCATGGAGTAACCAGGTAAAGTGTGCCATTATTAATCTATTACACACTTTAACTAACTACAGTTGGCCCTTGCCTATCGTACATAATTGGTCCCTGAAAATGTGTCCTAATGTTAAATGTTCGAAAGTAGAGAGATACAGGAAATATATTAAAAATTCTATGTTAATGTGGTTTTTTTGTGAACTTGAGATTCTCTAACATCTAACAGGCCATACAAGAAACAATATTGCAATATTAAAGGATCATAGGTAATGGGTGAGTGAGTGCAAAATGCAACACTTCATGGCAGTGACTGCAAGGAAACAAAACATTTTTTTAAATAGCGACAAAAATCTTTAAAAAATTTAATTTATACAAACTTGTGAAAGTAGAATGTGGGAAAATCGAGGGCCGCCTGGAGTTGTTTCATGAAGTACTTATTGTTAGTTATTTTATGAAGATAATGAATTATATGCCGCAATGATCAGTAAAGGTGTATATTTGTACACGTACAGAATTAAATGATTTCAATGAAACGATTTAATTAAACACAATGGACCGAATAGAAACAGCTATTATCATTTATGATTCTGCTTGTAACAATTTCCGTTAACAATATATTACACATTAATGCAGATGCTTCTTTTTACATTAGCTTTTACACCATTTAGACTTCCTGAAATGTTGTGATTTCAGTAAAATCTTCGAGATATTATAACAAAGAAATCAAGTGTCACGAGATCTAACAAGCATGAAAATTTTTTAATTATTGTCACGGATAAAGCACCCATTAGAATAAATTTTACTAGGTTACAAAATATACCAATTGTTATACAAAAAAAACAAACAAATAATGAGATTCTACAGTCTGCCATATTAACCCATTTGCAACACGAGCGCATATGTGCACGCACTTTTTCTCGTCACTATAATCGCAACACATTTATGCATCTACATTATGAGTGAATAGCAACACATACGAACAGTCTAAATTATTTATACAAGATTTGACGATTAAAGTACAATATCATTTTTTGAGATACTGTTAGACTTAGACTTAATATAAAGAAATTTGATAGAAAAGGTATATTTTTGAATTTGTCATGTGATGCAAATGGGTTAAAAAATGGCTATGCAGTAAATCCTTAGAAAAAACTTTGAACATTTTTGGATAATGTTCAGTAGAACTTCGAGAACAGATAACAACATGTTCTTTACAAAATTATCTTATATCCTGCATTACGACAGGGACTGGTTTTATGCTGAAAGTAGATATTTCCGATATTGAAAATTTCGTTTATTCAAAGATTGGAAATATGGATTTTTCCTCGGAGTACAAACATTAAAAGAATTGCTCTAAGGAAGTCTTACGGTAAAAATGAATTTCTAAAGTAAAATGATTATCTTTGCGATTTTGTTGAACAAGAGGTCGTATTTATATTCAAAGTTTCAATGAAAGACCACATATTTTTATAGCCCTTTTCCAGTTTTATTTCATTTTGTTTTGTTACAATGTCGACAGAAAACGGTAAAGAAAATGAAAGTGTTATATGAAAAAGTGAAAATAAATGCCACCCTCGTTACTATAAGTCCCCTAAATTATCTATCTCTTCCATCTATCAAAGAATACATCTATAGGAGATGGTAATAATGCGACGATATACTTCAATATCGCCACCGCTTTTTGTAATAACAGCAGAATCAACATTGTCTTAATAGAGAGTAAGTTAGTAGTTGATTACTAAAATGGATTCAGATGTCCAGCGTTGTATTATATAGCACAAATAATTACATAGGTATCGAAGGACTGTATTGCGGAAATTAACATGTTCACAACATTAACATGAACAGTTGGCTACCATAGGCAGAGCATCTAGCGCGAGGAGGCATCTTGTACATTTGTGGCTAGGTAATTTGGCACCTTATAGTACCTACATTATAACATCGTATTCAATCTTGATCGTCATTGTTGCTTATAGTTTTTCTTATCTCATTTATAAAATAAACCGTCACAATCGATCTTTACCGGCCTCCAAAAAGTAAATTTTTTTGTGTACAAAAAATAGTTACACTCTTTCTTATTTACTTTGTATTGCCGAACGCGACTATGAAATCCGTTTTTTCCCATTACTCTTCATTTTTTAGAAAATCACTTCTGAATAACTTTTTGTATTTTAATCGTAAAAGTTATTTCAGGTCATCTCGCATAAAAAGATTCTCAAAACACTTCCAAATATAACAATACATATTACTTTAATGTAATAAACATCTAATCATTTTTAAATAATGATTGTAATGGCGAATTGAGGGATCCGCACTTAAGGTCCGCCAAATAAGAGAACTTATAACTTTTGGATTTTTTATATATTAAAATAACTTTACTCGTTCGGACAGCGTTCGGACAGCGATTCGGCGTATAATAGAGTTAGTGAAAAGAATGTCGTGAATGATCTGTGTGAACTGAATGAACTCCTCGAATGAACTTCTTGAATGAACTGAATACGAGGTTTTTAAGGGACTTTTGGAGAAAGAGTGGGAGTAGTAATAATGATGGATGCAAGGCGAAGGTCAAAATAAGAAGTAGGATTTCGGACTTAGAACGGTGATTTCGGAGATGAGTAAGGAGCGATGACGATACTAGGGAGTTGAAAGGTCGGGATGGAAAACTAGGAGATCTGGATTTGAAGTAGTGAATCAGAGGTGACGATGGAAGTTAGTTTGACGGCGTACAAATGTTTGCGTTTACAAAATATTCCTATAGTTATCTTATATACTAAACAAGCGGAGGGTCGGTACATTACATGATCAAAGCGAAGGCTATGCTCATCGTATCTCAACTGGGGGAACCATAATTAAAAGCTACAATGCGAATTTTGCTTCCGGCTGAGAAATTAACATATAGAAATTAAAACAATAGGAGATCAAGTGAATAATACCTTGTAATAATACAAGGTACTTCCATCCATGCCGATAGCATGTTTTACAATTACATCTATTGTTTATAAATTATTTTGTAGTAGTAATGTTGGATTAAATACAGTACTGTACATGTAAAACTTTCCATATAAATAAACAATGCTGTTCAATTGTATTCTCAATTCAAAAAACTTTGCGTGATAGAACTGAATGGATTGCATGGCTTTAGTAAAATCAACGGACACAATACTAGCAGAATCACATATTGATCATTATGTACCAACAAGTAACTAAATTGTAGAGGTCGATAAAGTATATTACGGTTAGGCCAGCTATTAACACCTTGAACGCCACCGCTATTTCGCTAGCTTCGTAAATTTTACTGAAGTGAAACTTTTTCTATTAAAATCACATCTTTATAAAGCAGAAACGTTAAAGACACTGATACACACACAGGTAGGCATACTTTTATCTTTTTAACGCTAAGATTGAAATATTCAATATCTCAGAAAATTAATAAATATTACAATTTAAACGTTACATGCAATTTCATTGAATTCAGTAGCACCGGTTACCCACATGGCAATCAATGTGTTAAATATTTAACTGTTTGGCGCAAAATTCCTGCATGATAGGAAGAAGTTAGCGAGATAAATACTGTAGGATCGTAAAAAAAAAGAGAGGCGCGCGGTAACCCATTCAAGCAGTGTACTCTGGCCTGAGTAACTTAACGTCGACGATCAACGCGGAACCACTGCGCCAGCGACCTCTCCCTGCTGACACTTCCTTTTTCGCTTCCTTTTCTTCTACGTTCTTTTTAGGAGGCAACCGCCCCGATCCCACATTACTATTGTAGTATCGTAATTTTTTAGACAGAAGATAGCTTTCAATTAGTGAGTGTGAATGTATTTCGTGTATATAAAAGTGAATGTTTAGAACACGTGATTTGGAAGGCGACGAATCCCAGAATTAGAGTGAATGTTAGTCTGTGGATAAGGAGAAAATGAGTGAGTGCAATAGAGAATGCAAGCTGTGAGAAAGACGAAGAATGCATGCTGTGAGAAAGAATATCGAGGGTGGATGCGAATGTGAATTTTTTGGATAGCTAGTTGAGAGTTGGAGTTCGTTGCGAAGAGAGACATAGTGGAGACACAGACAGAGTTTTGTGGAGAGTAGTACCGATTAGAGGTATTACAGTTATTTATTTCAGTCAGAGTTTTTATTTTGTTGATTTAATGTTTAGGCTATGATATTGTTAGTTAGTAAGATTTGCAGACTTTGATTATTAGAGAAAAGTGTGCAGAATAAATATGTTGTATTCCGTGTGTGGTCAACAACACTTTATTAAAGAAGAAATTTTCCACGCTCGGAGTTGTAACAATTTAAGGATAACGTCGTCGCGAGATGCCGACTGTCAGCGACTCATTGTCAGTACAAAATTGCAGATTTAATCTGTCTGACTTGGTAACGACACTGGCCTTTTAAGGATTTTACAACAGTGTTGTGGGAGGTTCGGATGACCCCGCTTCTCGTGAGTACGATTCCAAAAGGGCGATCGCTTTTCCTTAGGACCAAAGATCTTCAAAACATATTTTGAGGGAAAAGCGATGACGGAATCGGAGATAGCTAACAATTCTCGTTTGGACCATGACTCACGTTTAGCAATATTTGAGTATGAAATCTTAAAGAATTAGGTTGGTATCCCACAAATACATACGTACATATATATATATATATATATATAGAGAGAGAGAGGAGATTCTACACTATTATAAAAGACAACATACACCGGGTGTTCCGAAAACACCAATCTATTGTGTGTCAGCATAAGAAACCATCCGAATAGATAGGACTTCTACGTATCACTTTCAGATCCTCGGCGTATAGGGGTAGGTTCCGACAGGGTGGACGCAACCGCTCGGGAATACATGTAGAATTTATATTAAAGGTTTATATATATAGTTTATTATAATAAAAATAAGATAAGGAATAAAGAATAAAAATACAAGTACACAAATAAAGAAGTTAAAGAAAGAATCATCGCAAAAAATATCGTCGGACGTCTTTCCTTCGTCATTCAAACTTGACTCTCTCGCTGCATCCACTCCACGTGCCGTTCATCCTCACTCGCTCATCATTTCTTTTCTCTCACGCCATACACTCAACATACCTCACACACATACACAAACATACCTACATTCATTCCTCACAACACTACATACAAAGGAACACATTTTTGATATGCCCACGAATCTTATATTTCTCAATTTAATTACAATGCAATAGTCAATATACAGTGCGGCTCGGCCAATTTGGCACCTGGGAGGTAGGCCTGTTTCGGCAGAGTCTGATTCGCCAGGCGTCAAGTGTCATGCCTCTTGTCACACGTATAGGGTATAAAAAAATTAATGGTCATGGCTTTAAGGGGTTGTTCTACACCTCTGGATCGATGGAGATTTGCGAAAAAAACCTGCCGCAAAATACGGGAAAGGGTAGCAAATTTTTTTTATTGGCTCATCCTATTCGTCTTGTTACGTAGGTAAAACATCTGAGAGGAACCATGGGTCAGAAACGAACCATCCCTTTTCCTTCAAGTCATCGCTTTTCCTTCAAAATACGTTTTGAAGACCTTTGGTCCTAAGGAAAAGCGATCGTCCTTTTGGAACCTTACTCACGAGAAGTCGGAGTCATCCGAACCTCCCACCACACTGTTGTAAAACCCTTAAAAGGGGTCTCCCATTACCAAAATCACACAGACTAAATCAGGAATTTTGCATCGAATCGCTGACAGTCGGCATCTCGCGACGACGTCACCCTAAAACTCCGAGCGCGCAATAGTTCTTTCTTAATAAACTGTTGTTAACCATCCACGGCATACAACATTAAATTTGGTGTCAGAAGTGGGATACAACATAAATTTGGTATCAGAAGTGGGCTACAACAGTGGATCCGATCTTGGGATATCACAAAAAATTAGGACTATAGGCGGTTAAAGTCATGTGATATAAAATAGACTTAAATCGGGGATATGACGCCCGATCAATGAATATCATATTTTATACTGTTTTTTCAACATTATGTCCGTATTACAGTAATACCGATTACTAAATTAATGAATATTTTAATTCACTGTTATATCTATTGAAGTCAAAAGAAACAAATGGATAAATGTTAATAATTACAAATTCCTTTGTTTTTTAGGCTCTTTCGTACATCGAGCACCATGGTTGGGTGGAGCAATTCGAACCGCCTCTATTTAGCAAAGATGGAAATTCATTTATTTTCATACTACCACAACGCCAAAAGGATGGGAATGACTGGAGGCACATAGTTGCAATTCGAAATGCAACTTCTGGGAAAGCAGGTGTTACAGCAGTAACTTCTGGCCATTTCGTCGTAACGGAGATAGTTTCCTGGGATCAAGAGAACTCGCACATGTAAGTACTTTCTAAGATACTCTTTAACTGCCAGAGCTTTATTTTTAATAATTTTAAAATAGTATGATTCAAATTAATACAAATCGTCGACGTAACATTGCAACTAAAAAGCTATTTTTTAAAAATGGACAAGGTTATTTGGGATTTATTGGGATAGATAGGGGAATTATATGATACATTTAAATCGATTACCTTTTTTTTAGTACGAACACACATTATGTAGCTGATTGTGAGAGGCTAAGAAAAGTTCAACACGTTCATTTATTTCAAAAGACTTACAATTTAAAAAAAATGCATGTCATAAGGAAACAGAGAAGCATGAATAAATTCTTATTACCTTAAATTTTTATAAGCATTATTAATTTTTGGTGAATGCTTTAAATAAATGTTTTTGAGAAGAAAATCCAAAATTCCTTGCATCATCAATTTACCCCGTTAGCAACGTAGCGAAACAATTCACATTTTCGCCCAAAATGGATTGGGTGATTTTCGTGAATGCGGCGTAACGCTAAACGCGACTGTGTACGGGTGATTAATTTAATTGAAAATATTCGAACATGTAGGGATCATGCGCAAACAACAGCACGGTGGTCCAGAATGTGCGATTAGTCGCACAAAAGTCAATTTTCCAATATCGACTCTTTTTGTTGTGATATCGATTCTTAAATGTCCATCGACCTCAGAAATGGAAAAATTAATGAAATTGGTTAAAAATTGTAGTTACAACATACGCTTAAAGTTGAAACTTTTTCTGGGGACTACTTTCTACGAAAAAAACACGTTGTTTTCTTCGTGACATTCTGATGAAAGTATGCAATATTTTTTAATAATTATTATTTCTATTTGAAGAGCGTTCTTCCACGATAAAAATTCACGTGCCAAATAAAAAATTATTGTTTGCAATTTGTTCAAAAATTAATGTTCAATGACTTTTGCAATCAATATCATAAAAGTCCCAACGAGTCACAAGCTCTAACAATAAGTACCAGAACTGTTTTCTGTAATCCTTCCTCTAAACGATCTCACAAAAAGCTAATCCGCCGGACCCGGCTTCCATGAATTATTATTGTTTAAAGAGTCGCGCGCACCTCGGCAAGGCGCTGCTGCCGGACTGTCTCGTCAACTTGCGGCAGATATAACAATGAAGGGCGCAGGTAGACGCACGAAATATTTCCAGAAATAACTTCTACATAGTCTAAGGAATATATGTGGAAAGTTTTAGCGCAGTACCTTTCGACTCTTTTAAGTTATTCAATTTTTAAGTGGACCCTGCAACGCGAAGAATAGGATTACCTCTTTGCTCGCAACCTAACAATGAGAGCAATTATGTAATAAAGGTGATGCTTTAGAAGTCTTCGTCCTTGTTAATTAATGACACTCTTATAACTGTATATATATATTTAATAATACTTAATTCTACATTATGAACTTTATACTTCTTATCTTCTAACACGTGTCTTACCGCACTGCGTGCTTTCTTAATCTGGTATCTTATGACGAGCGTTTAGGCAGGACTGCCACACTTGCACTGAGCATTATTGCCAACCTTATAAATAGAAATGTATCACATCCAACACGCTTCCTTACATTTATGTTTATTATTTATTTAGTGTAGTTTTAATAATCCTCTGAATTTAAAAAATTTTTCTTTGGATAGAGCCTTAGTAAAGACATCGGCAATGTTATTCTCGGAGCTTATCTTCACAATTTCTATATTGCCCTTTTCATAATTCTCGTTAACAAAGTGATATTGGACTTCGATATGTTTCGAATTTTTCGTAAAATTTCCATGTTTCGCAATTGTTAATGCACTTGAATTGTCTTCATAAATCTTAATTGGCCTATTCACTTTCACATTAAATGTATCTTTTAACATATCACTCAATTGGGTTACATTTGTAACTGCCTCGGATAATGCAACGTATTCTGCAAAAGTTGATGACTTTGTAACTGAATTTTGTTTATGCGACTTCCAGTACACTGTGTTTCCAAAAACTCTAATTAGATATCCTGATGTGGACTTTCGATCTATGTTATCTCCAGCCCAATCGGCATCCACCATACAGTCTCAAACTTCTGCTATTAACATTTCTCTTAAATATTAATTTTAAATCTTTTGTCGCATACAGGTACTTTAAAACTCGAAGTGCATACTTAAAGTGCGTTTCGTCGTAACAATTTTGAAATCTACTTAGATAATTTACGCAATATGCGATATCTGGTCTAGTTCCAGTGCTGATATATAACAATTCTCCAATTAAATTTCTATATAGAATATTTGCATTTAACCCTTTTGCAGGTTCTAGTTTTAGATTAACTTCCATTGGAGTGTCATATAACTTAGTATTTTCAAGATTATACTTTACACCTAGAGATTCTATATAATTTTGTTGACTCAGGGTCATTACGCCGTTTTTTACTTGATAGTCTATGTCTATTCCTATGTATGTACCAATTTTACCCATATCACGCATTTTAAAACGTTCTAGCAATCTCTTCTTTACCTCTTGAATCGCCTTTTGACACTGGCTACTTATCAATAAATCATCAACAAATAGTAATATGAAGACGTACTCATTTTCTACACACTTGACATATAAACAATAATCATGATTGCTTCTTACAAAGTTTAATTCTTCCATAAATTTATTGAAGCATTCGTACCAAGATCTAGGACTTTCTCTCAATCCATATAATGATTTGATTAATTTATAAACTTTGTTTGTACCATCTTCATATCCTTTTGGTTGATTTACATATACTTCGGAGCTAATTTTTCCATTCAGAAATGCTGTTTCGACATCCATCTGTTCTATTACAAACTTATACTGACAACACACTGCTAGCAACAATTTTAAGGTTTGCATTTTGACAACTGGAGAGTAAATATTATCAGTAAATTCTTGTTGTTGGAAACCCCTAACTACTAGTCGAGCTTTATAATTTAGTTCATTTTTCCTTTTAAAAATCCACTTAACATCTATGACATTTTTATTTTTTAGGTCTATCCACTAATATCCAAGTGTTATTTTGTTCTAAGCTATTAATTTCTTTATCCATAGCATTTCTCCATTGATCTGAGTATTTATCATTTATCGCTTCCTCGAATGTATTTGGAACTATCGCATTACAAAAATTAACATAAACATATTGAACTACATTATCATTAAAATATCGACTATTGGGTTTTGAAGTCCTGTTTGATCGTCTTAATTCTATTTCTGGTTCTTGATTATCACCTTTTTCATTTGTTTTATTTAATATTTCTCCCTCAGGCTCAGCAGTATTTAAGGTTTTTAGATTTTGATACGTTTCATCACTTTCATCTATTTTACAATTCTCATTCGCATTTGCATCATCACTAAAGCATATACATTTCACATCCTTTTCTATAACGTCCACATGTCTAGCTTCAATAATTTTGTTTTCAATTAATACTCTATACCCTACATCGGAATATCCCAATAATACTCCCTGTTTAGCTTTGTTATCCCACTTAGAATTTCTCAATTGCTCCGGTACTCTTACAAATATTCTACTGCCATACATTTTCAGATATTTAGCACTCGGTTTTACTTTAAAAAATATTTCGTAAGGTGTTTTTATTTCTTGCGTATTGGCGAGTGATCTGTTTTTAAGATAAGCCGCTGTTTTTACTATTTCTGGCCAATATATTTTATCTACTCTAGCTTCTGCAAGCAAACATCTAGCCATATCCATTATTGACCTATTATACCTTTCCGCAACTCCATTTAGTTCGTGTACATAAGGAGGACTAGGGTTTACATATATACCTTTATCTCTAGCGAAGTTAAATACATTTGAATTTATATACTCCTTACCATTGTCGCATCTTAACACCTTAACTCTTTTATTAGTTAAGTTTTCTACTTGATTTACATAATCAACAAGACAATTGTAGACTTCCGACTTTGATTTGATACAATAAATTTTTGCTAATTTGCTGTAGTCGTCTATAAAGGTTAGAAAATATTTTTCACCTGAATAACCTGTCGTTGTATGAGGCCCATTTAAATCTGTATGGACTATTTCCAATATGTCTTTGGCACGTTTTCTAGTATTGTGAAAAGGACTATTATGCATTTTACTTTCAATGCATACTGCACATTTCATGAATTCTGACTCTAATTCTTTTGGTAATCCATGCAGTAATTTATTTTTACAAAGAGTATCTAAATATTTAAAATTTACGTGACCTAATGTACGATGCCACTTTTCTTTTAACGACATTTTAGTGTTTGTATTCTTAGCAAGACCTGAACTTATTTCTTTATTGACAGTACTATTTTGATTAACGTGACTTTCCATAAGATATAGATTTTCTTTCTTTTTAGCAATTGCTATCAGCTCATTATTTTTATTGTAAACTTTTGACATATTACCCTGCGACACTATTTTGTTTTGTTCGGTTACTTTTGAATAACTTATCAAATTTTGTTTCATTTCTTTTACGTAGAAAACATTTAACAATGAAATTTCGTTTTTTTTGCCGAAGACATCAAAATCTGTTGTTACTTTGCCTATTTTTGTGGCTTTTAAATTTCTACCATCACCCAATTTAACATCAACAGGATTTTTTAAAACAATGAAATTTGCAAATAACCTATCATCATTTATAACGTGATCAGTGCATCCACTGTCTAAAATCCAAATAATTTTATTTTCATCATCTAGGTTGTTTTTCGTACTCTTTAACGTATTTACTTGAGTTATAAAGGTATTGCTGCTCGAAGGTGCCTCGTTGCCTTGATTTTGACTCCATGATATGTTTGCTGCACCGCCATTATATCCTCTGTATCCGCCATGATGTGTACCTCGAACACGTGGCCACCGTTGAAATTTACCGCCACGACCTCTCAGCTTGAAGTTGAACTGATGACAGTCTTTTTTGTAGTGACCCAACTTGCCACACTGGAAACATTTTCCTCGAACATCTGATGTGAACACACTTGACTTAGACTGCTCTTCTTCTGTTTTACTCGAACACTTTTTCTGTTGTATTATTTTTAACTTTATTTTTCCTTTTAGGTATTCGACTGTTCTTTCCGGTTCTGGTAGGACATCTATTAGATCACCAATGTGACTAAAATTTGGCGGCAGCGCCCTCAACATATATCGTAGCTTTTCTTGTTCGTCTACTTTTGCACCCGCCATCTTGAGTTCATTAACGGCTTTTTCAAATTCGTCAAAGAAATTCGTTATTTCTTGAAAATCTTTCATCTTTATGCTTTCGAGATTATTCCTGCACACAATCTGCAGAGCTGTAGACTCCTTCAAATACATTTCGTCAAACTTTTTTATGATTTCATAGGCTGATTGTAGATCTCCAATGTATTCCAATTGTTTATTGGTAATTGCGCTATATATATAATTTGTTGCTTTTATATCCGCTTGTGTCCATTCTTCTTCTTTGTCCGTTGCAATTCTGCTTCTCATGACAACTTCTTTGCATTTTTTTAACTCCAGAAACTTTAGGATTCTTCTTTTCCAGTTGGAGTATTCAGAGCCATCGAAGATTGGTATTGTTATATCATCTATCTTCATATACGACATTTTGGCTTGCCGGCTCGATGCTAACTTTTTTGATTCTCAAAGCTTTTCACCTTATTTAACTTACTTCTTTTCTTGAACAAAACCACCAATCTGCTACCATGTTAATTAATGACACTCTTATAACTGTATATATATATTTAATAATACTTAATTCTACATTATGAACTTTATACTTCTTATCTTCTAACACGTGTCTTACCGCACTGCGTGCTTTCTTAATCTGGTATCTTATGACGAGCGTTTAGGCAGGACTGCCACACTTGCACTGAGCATTATTGCCAACCTTATAAATAGAAATGTATCACATCCAACAGTCCTCATTAATGCCAAAAATATTTTCTTTTTATTGCACGGTATCTTGAAGGAATCCGAAAATTTACTGACCGCGTGTCTCACTGGGTCTCGACAGCTGGTCTCTGTTACATAAACTTTACGAAGTGATAGCTATTTATATATTATATACATTTAAACTTTTATATATATTTACTAGTATAAAATAATTAGCATATTTGAAATAGTAGAAACTCTGTCCACATAATTCAATGACGGAACCATTCATTTTAAGATACTCCTGCCCGCCATATTTAATCTACCATTTCATTTTTTGAAATTTTGATTTCAATTTCGTAATCAGCGACCCAAAAAATATGAGAATACCAATTTTTAGCTCAATTGGATGTGATTTGCGCTCTTGGTGACGATTTGAAAAAGATCGAAAACTGTGCGAGGTGCCTGAACAGCTAAATTCACGTTCTCGACCACTGTGAACCGTGTGGAATCCATATTTGGTGGACTAATTTATTATTTAATCTATTCACTATTGCATGGCTTAAACAAAACTCTTTGCAAGCGTACGGGAATTCGCGAATAATGAGATGTAATAATAAATGAGATTCTCATAATGGTCTATTAATTAGGTCCCCTCGAAGTGCCCTAAATGTGGCATATAAGAAACTGGAATTTCAGTTTCAATTTCAGAAAATTCATTCAAGACACTTCTTTTCCGATTATCATAACAACAACAACTACAACCAATCTTGCTAACGACTAAACCAGTCACAGTTTGCCATTACGTATCTCGACATCTAAACTCTAGCGCGAACTCGTCAAAATTCTCCATCGATCGAGAGAAATTGGGCCGATTAACTAGTTACTTAAGAAAAAATCATCGCGCTTTTTCACGAGTGACAATAGTGGTTGTTGCTTTCATCCACGTCGGACTTCGACGCCACAACAAGTTCTGTAGGTTCTATAGAGTCCCATTCGAATTTACCCCGTACGCGTCCCCAAAGAATATAGGGTACTCGCCTTTTGAATACAATCGAACAAGTTTCCTTAAATTATATATGTAAAGTAACGAAATCAAAGCGTGAATATTAAATGCATGAAGATATATAGTAAATAACTTTTCAAAAAATATGTAAAACTACAAAATAATAAAACTCGTTAAACATTAATCAACTGAAACTAAAAATAACTCTAAATACTCTCTAACTCTTTCACTCTGACAGAGTATGTTTTTCACTCACGGTATGTTCTCCACTCACGGCATGTCTCCACTCATGGTACGTTCTCCATTCACGGTATGTTCTCCACTGACTCCCTCTCAAAAATCACGCTCGCATGCACCCTCGATACTTTTTCTCACTATCCGTCCTCCGTTTTTCTCACAGCATGCATTTTTTGCTACTTCACTCACTCATTTCGTCCTTATCCACAGACCATGCTAGCTCTAGCATTCATTATTTTCCGAGTCATACATTCTAAATGTCCACTCTCACTTATACACAATCCATCCACACTCACTAATTCTAAAATTAAAACTATTTATTAATTCTAAAAATTTCGTTTCGTTCACCTCTTTACAGTCTTCATTCTCAGCCATCAGTACTGTTGTTATACATTTGTTCGTTCTTCGCTCCCAAATTATATTTTACATTTACTCTAGTAGATTTACTCTAATAAGTGTAACTTATTACCAACATTAACCACATGTTGCTTGGCACAGCCACATAGCATTATTATTAATGCTAAATTTGCTTCTGTTAGTTTATATGGTGTTCAAACATCTAGCCGAGAAACATATTCAAACTATTGTAAATGGTTGACCACACTGGTTCCACTTATTTGTAACATCTCGTCGACCATATGCGTCGTGGTTTATAGATTATATTCAATGAAAGTTTTGATTCGCATCAATATCACACGGACCACTACGGATTCATCTGCAAGGCTAAAATTACCAAATCGAAACTTTTCAAACTATTTTTTATATATACAGTGGTAGTCACAAATTTACATACACATAACAACATGAACATTTATTTTAATTATATTTCAAGATTATATTCAAGAAAACTGAATTGCATTTTTTATAAACGAATAGCGTACATAATTAGGCAGGAAAATGTTTTCTCCACCTCCTTGTAATAATTGTTTGTAGTTGGTGAATGAATTAGCAACATTTGGTTAAAAGTATTTAAATTACTTTCTTCCTTTCCAGATCACGTCTTAGTTAATAACTATACAGTTGTTATAAATTCAATGTGTAACTCCATATGTGTGTAGTATATTTATTATAAATATACTTAAAAATAGTCTGCACAAGTGGAAACGTAGATGTAACGTAAAATATAGGAAACGTATTTCTCTAACACGCACACACACACACTCTAAATCAGCGTCAAGAATATTTTGCACGCCAGAGCCGTCCTTCGAGAACCACCGCCTCCTTCGCTCAAACATACAGCCGAGATGTCACTGATTCACAACCACTCTGTAGGCGTCACGCTCGTGCCTATTGGCACTGGCGTGGTGGCACATTTGGGGCGACATTCGTAGTTAATCGCTCCCGCTGGAAAGACGTGCATCGCGCGTCAGTCGCGGAGATAAGAACGACGTACGTGGCACGTCGACTCATAATATTTGTTGAGGAACAGTTTCAGATGGCACTACGTCGCATGTAGGATAAGACAAAAGTATTGGTAGTGAAAAAGTATCCTCAGATATGTTTTAAATCAAATATAATTAATATATTTTAATGTTTTTGAACTTCTGGCGATGGTTTTGCCGAAATGGACCACTTAATTAAGTCTTACGGCATAAATATAGTATTGCGTTCCAGTACGCACATTTGTAAATTAATTACTAGCGCAAATTGTTAAAAATAACTATCCGATACTAGAACGCTAGGCTTCCTCGTATTAAAGAATACATTGTTGCCGTCGCGGTCGCTGCGGCCCATGCGACGTAGTGTTATCTGACACTGTTCCTCAACAAATATTCTGAGTCGACGTGCCACGCACGTCGTTCTGATCTCCGCACCTGACGCGCGAGGCACGTCTTTCCAGCGCGAGCGATTAACTACGAATGTCGCCCCAAATGCGGCACCACGCCTGTGCCAATAGGCACGACCGTGACGCCTACAGAGTGGCTGTGAATCAGTGACATCTCGGCTGTATGTTTGAGTGAAG
Source organism: Cerceris rybyensis (assembly GCA_910591515.1). NCBI lineage: Eukaryota > Metazoa > Arthropoda > Insecta > Hymenoptera > Crabronidae > Cerceris > Cerceris rybyensis. The sequence goes on from OU342795.1 coordinate 17,313,867, forward strand.
GAGGCGGTGTTTCTCGAAGAACGGCTCTGGCGTGCAAAAAATTCTTGACGCTGCTCTAAATTATCCATAGCTATATTCGCTTAACCTAAGAATCAACAAATAAATAATTTATATAAACGTTCATCGTGGGGACTGTTTGGTTAATACTAAAATAATATGGAAAACAAAATGAAAATTAATTTTTAAGTTTCATAAAAGTCTGCCTTAGATAAAGGTTGATCCACTTTCACCACATTCCATTTAATTTTGACCACAACTAACGAACGAATAAAACGAATTTTTAACCAGCCCAATATTTGTATATCAATTAAAGGGTTGCACTGTGGTGAGAATCACTGATCATACCTTTTACTGTGCGAAATTACTTTAATTCCTTGACCAAAAGCAAAATTTGCATTGCACTTTTCTTTTGTGATTCATCGAAGAAAAATATTTCCTCTCTCGCATCGGGCCATGAACTTCCCTTGGCTAATTTTCTGCACTTTTTAAAATAAATCTGAAAACATTCAGAAATGTTCCTACATTCATACATTTTAAGTATAGATTTTATTTTGAATATTATTCAAAAATGTTTAAATTTTCATAATATTAAATTGATTTGCAGTACTATATTCGAAGAGTTCCGGTAATCATATCCTACAAAGAGCATTTTAAAAAATGTTCACGGTTAACATACAAAAATGTTGAAAATTGGAAGTCTGTATTTTTTTCACAATTAATTTTCTGAAAAATTATGATGAAAAATGCAAATTTCGTATTTGTACTTGCAATTAGTGTTAGGAAATACGTAAGATTCAGTGTTAATGACCTTGAAGACACAGAACACGGTCTTCAACCAAGAGCGTCCAGAAATGTATCTCATCTCCTTGCAGTAGTGTTACACAGTGGAGCGAATCGACAATCTAGGTGGAAAAAATTATAACTCGAGAATCGTTGATTTTATAGAAAAAAGTTATATACAACGGTTTCATAATATTGTGGAAAGAATACCGGTGCAACATTAATTTTTCACTTGTTATATTTTTTCAATGTTATTTTAAGGTCAACTTCATTTTTTATACGAAAGTCTATAATTTTCTTTGCGGATTTTCATTCTCCGAAAAAAAAAAAAAAAAATTTTGTACAAGTCATTTTCTTACTGGACTTTATGTTAAAAAGATATTTAATAAAAAAGGGAGAGTCTTTCTATTGCTACTGCAGAAGATGGAAGGTCAAATGATGTACTTATTCGAAACTGTTTAAGGTACTCCATTACTTATTCAATGTTAAGATAACTTTTTGAGTTTTTTTTTCTTTTTATATATATTATAAATATACATTTTAATATAGATATCTAATATATATAACAAAAATAAAGTAATATAATACAAATACTACAAAATATTGCATATACCGGTAATAATATTGATAATTATAAATTCAATAATAATAATATTTAAATGACATAAAGAAATAAATTACGAGAATCGCGATATGTACAAAATACCATACATATAATTCCAATGCATTGGAGTGAAATTTTGTGAACAATACTAAAGAGAATATAGATACTTATTGTTTCTACGAAGTACGACACAGATTCAGATTTTATAGTAGATACATAACACCGTGAATGTATCGCATTAGCTTTCTCTAGATAGGTTGTATTCACAGACTTTTAGCACCACAGAGGATATGAATGCATGAGATATTAGGAACTATTAAAATGTGATATATTAGCAATGAACTCACGGTCGCTGTATTCGACTCAAAAGACCATAAAGTGTTGTTGATAGTTCGCGCTAGAATTGTCCCATTCATAAGACTATTTTACTGTGATGCACGACTTTGTTAGAGAATGACTGAGGCCCATTCTCACTGAAACACAAATTACTGTTTCTACAAATTGTTTTTTAGTTGATCATGGCTGACTAGATTTTACTATTTGTTCGAATGTGATCGTATAAAGACTTGATTGCATGTTTGCTTTCACTTTAGTAATTGCCTCTCGATTTAGTTTTTGGAGACTTGGATGTTTAGATGTTTGTGCGTTTGTGGTTGCCCTAAAACTGTCTAAGAAAGACTGACTTTCTTTAGAACTTTCACCCCCTTCAATGCACTCTTGGAATAAGGTTAGCGTATCTTCGGAAGTGGCGTTAAAGTTTGAAAATGTGTTGTGTCAAAAAATGATATATTTGACACGCAGAGATGGGGATCTGGTGCTCAAATCCATTTGCTACCTCTTCGATAAAATTGTAATGCACTGACCCTCCCATCTATTACTAGTATATACGAGAACTTTAGTGTATATTCTATAAACACAAATATTTTGTACTGCGGCTGGACCAACAACCGCCATTCCATAATCATCTTTGATTCATTGTCCCAAGTTCAGACATCTTATTTTTTCATTTTGATCTTTTGACTCCTTGACACAGTCACCACTCACTTACTCATCCGTGAATCACTGTTTCAAGTCCAAAATTTCACTTTCCATTTCGACCTTCGGTTTGCAGCCACCGTTATCAACACTCCTACTCCTTTTTCGAAAGCCTTTAATCCTTTTACAACTGTGAGCGCCTATAGGCGCTTAAAAATTTTGCGTTTGTGACACTGAGAGCGTTTATAGGTGCTCGATGCAATTTGGCTTTCTGAAACGGCAAGCGCTTAAAGATGGTCATTGTAATTTGGCTTTCTGACACGGGAGGACTTTCAAATTTGTAATATTTATAGTAACTCGGTTTAGAGAAAAAATAATATTGTTTTAATGTAGTGTAGTTCAATTTTGCGATTATTGAAATATGTTTTCACAAAAAAGCATCCCTACACTGCAAATCCAAGTGTGTTATTTTAAAACACATAAACGTATTACTTCCTTGTAGTCACTTTTTAGGCGTTTCCCGGTGTGTCATTGTTTAACACAGTACATGTGTGTTATTTTTCAGCATGTAGGTGCGTTATTTTTAAAATACATAAATGGGTTATTTTAAAATATAAATATATATGTGAGAAGAATATTTTATTAGAACAAAACGATTAAACGATTAGAAAAATAAATACAATACAAATCAGATCAACTCGGACACAAAATCGACTTCTTCACACCACTGCTCAATCAGGATTCTATTTACAAATGTTACCGCCGCTTGTTCAAATATTCCAATCCTACATATATATATATGTAAGGAGATTGCTTTTCTGATGGTGCCCACAGTCTTCTTGCTATTAACTAACATTTATTAAAAAGATACATAAAACCAACAATAACTATAACATACACTTAGAAACTAATAAAAATAAGCAGTAACAGTTATGGCGTCTTTTCGCTTTCACGTTTCGTTCTTCACTGCTGTTTTGCAACTGTTTTGTTTCTTCTGCCCTGTCTTTTGTTTCTCACGTCATCATCTCGTTCTCTCTGTCATTCATTCACTTTCTAGCTCACTCATTTCATCTGCCTTCTTACATATTTATAGTTAAATCGATTACATATTCACAGAATTGAATAAAATTATATTAAATATTATTATGATTTTTCAATATTTTAAAGGAGTGCAGGAATTCCGGTATTACTATGCAACCTACCACATTCAAGAATATTTCGATATATTATAGATGAGAATGATTGGTTAATGTGTCAAATGATGCGTACCAATAATGCAAGAATTATAGTTATTGTTTTTCTACTCTTTTAAGTGGTATAATAACTGATAAATATCTGGTCAGTAAATACATAAAAAAGAAACGGTTAACACGTAAAAACGTTAAATTCTAACGAAATGTGTAATTTTAATACACTTTTGTGCATAAAAGTGAAGTGTGTTTAAATTTAACATACAAAAAAAAGTGGATTATTTATTTACTCGGATAAAACGTGTAAAATAACGCATTAGATGTGTTAAAATTTCACGTTAATTTTTTCAAGTGTTTTATTTTAATGCACATAATTGCATTTACACGTTTAGACGTGTTAATGAAGTGTGCTTACACATTTTGGTGCATTTAAATAACCCACTGTTAACACACTTGGATTTGCAGTGTACCCAAAAATTACCCGTTCTCGGCGTATGTATTGTACAGTGTGTTTCAAAATTATATGTCATGGCTTTCAAGGGTTGTTCTACACCTCTGGATCGATGGAGATATGTGAAAAAATTGGCTCATCGTATTCATTTTGTTACGTAGGCAAAATGTCTGAGAGGAACCGTGGGGCATAAACGAACCGTTCTCTTGCAAATTAACTTTTATTTGGACCTTCTGATTAAAATTCCGCCTATGGCAGCCTTCGAGTCACCGACCTTTCGACAGGAAACACGTGAGATACCCTTGTTAGCTCCAATAATTAAAGCTGAGGCAACATAAATGAAGATAGAAAATGAGTAGAAAAATTTCAATGCTCTGCGTTCGGTGTTGAGTTCGCTCAAAGGCCCACCCGGGGAGAAGAGCATAAACACTTGCACTTCTCTTCTGGTTCTCTTCTCGTGACACAGTGCCCCATTTTCTAGCTTCGCTTACGTCGCCTCTGCTTTAACTATGTAACTGTATTGGCGAAATTTTAATCGGAATGCCCAATTAAAAGTTAATTTGCGAGAGAACGATTCGTTTCTGACCCACAGTTCCTCTCAGACATTTTGCCTACGTAACAAATCGAATATCAAATTTTGCGACAGGTTTTTTTCACAAATCTCCATCCAATCGAAGGTGTAGAACAATCTCTCCAAGCCATGACATATAATTTTGAAACACCCTGTACATCGTTACTCAATTTCTGCCGTATGGTGCGGCCTGTGCGTCTCAAACCCTACCGTAGTCAACGGGTTAAAAACCCTATGTCTCTTTCCACCAAAGCTCATTAACTAATCTTTCAAAATTCTCTCATAACAACTCTTAACAATTCATTACTAGTTCAATTGAGAGTCATCACAAGTTCGATTCCTAATTGTAATTCAAACTCTCACAAGTCATCATCATCAGAGACATTCATTCAAAGTCATACCCAATTGCTGTTGGTACTAGTCGAAATTCTTAAATATAAAATTATGGAAAGTACAAGTTCTCTTGCTTGGTGAATTCCGGAAGAAATTTCGAAAGTTCGAAAGTTGTCACTTATCTTGACCAAATTGAAAAGGTATTGTTACGAGTCGACCGCGCACGCATTATCCTTTCGGACATAATTAAATAGAAGACAATTTATAGAAAAACCGAGAACGTTTATTTGAGAGAACACGTCCGTCAACGAGGACCACCGAGCGTAGAATCTCATCTCTTTATTTAATAACAAACAGTTGCCAAGTCTCGTTACCCAGTACCTTTTAATCTACCGGGTGCTTCGTAACAGTATAAAAAAAGATGCGACTAATGGATGCTTATACTTCGAAAACATTTACCGCATCCTGAATTCGACGTGCAAAGGTCAGATCAATTACGTGCTGAAGAAACACTGTTCTCTATAAAAACAACTTATAGAAAAGCAACATCTATTCGTTTAACGAAACAATAAAGGTGTACGAGACTCGAGATTCCGCGCTGATATTCTGAGAATTTCCTGGACGTGAATTGTCCATTTCCACTAACTGTGAAATGTAACTTTTCTAACTGTTACTTATGTGCCCTGCAATAGTTCATAGATAAAAAGTGATGTTATTTTTTCAAGTACTCGCCTATTTGTATAATTCACTATCGTGATAACGATTTCATCTACTAATCTTTAAATTGGCTAAATTCTTAAAAAGAAAAATAACTCTACTGATTAATATTGGTAAATATGCTTATGATCCATGACGGTTTATTAAAGATTGTTTCATAGAATTCTCATATATTCGGAAAATGTACTCCTGAGATATGCATGACAGCAGCTGATAAGTATTCACATCACGTTCTTTCGAGGACTCCAATCGAACGTACATCGGTCATAGATATATCATGCTTTTTCTAGGATCTGAAATTTACATGCGGTGATTTTTCACAGAATTATAACGAAATCAAAAGATAAAGTAGATTTAACTTACTAAATAAATTGTTAGAAATCGACACCTAATTATCGAATAGTAAATCAGTTACAATCGTATCTCCATTGAATCAAACAGTTTACAACGTGCAGAATAGAAATTAAAATGAGGATGTTAATGAATCTACACAAAAAAAGAATAGAGTTTTATAATAATTGTAAGAGTTAATCATTATTGCCAATAGTATTAATAAAATGTCATCATTTATGCGTTAACATATAATGATTTTAAATGTAATTTACCGAACTTCCGACTGGAATCGGTAATATCCTTACAAATATTTTGGTACATCGACAGCGTGACTCGATCAAAAGTCACCACTCTCTAATGCACTGCCAATCATCAACCAAAGTCCAAAATCTTATATAACTCCAACACAGTCATCATTCCTTATTCATTCCCGAATCACTGGTCCAAATTCAAAAATTCCTACTTTACTATTGTTGAATACCGGCCTAATTCTTTACGAAAATATAGCCAAATATTACGCGTGATTCAGGCTCCAAACGGGAACTGTTACTTACCTCCGATTCCTTCATCACTTCTCCTTCAAGATATGTCTTGAAAACCCTTTGTCTCAACGAAAATCACCGAAAAAGCAATCGCCCTTTTGGAATCTTTTCAAAATACAACAATATTTTGACTATTCAACTCCTACTCCTTTTTCTAAGATCCTTAAAAACTTTTCTCAATGCACAGTTCCAGTTACCCAATATGATTTCTATATCGTATTGCTGTTCGAACGAGACGACATCTAAATATACTGTGCGTAAAGTTAACAAATTCTCTTGTTTGGGTAAATTCAAAAGGGTCAACAGTTTTATTCGTCATTACAAAAATGCTTTTTGTTAGTCATAATGATAAATTAGTAATACATGTATTACCACCGTTAATATTTCTTTGTTACCCTCAGTTCTTGATTTTATAACATTTTAACGTATAATCCTATATTACTTTATACTGATACGGAAATCTATTGAATTGTCTTGCTCTCAAGAAAAAGCGATATGACCTCTCGAAGAATAAAATTGTCAGAGCTCAATTTTTTCGCTTCTCTTGAAATAAATTCGATGCACTCCGAAATTTATTTGAGTCGGTTTATTTCAATGACAACATGAAAAATATCTATACAAAATACAAATCTTATAAGAAGAAACAACAAACAACAATAATGCACTTTGACGAGCGTAGACAACGAAGAGAGTTTAAATAGTGACGCGCGAGTTAATCGATGTGTAATTGCAGAATTCTTGGATTACCTCCACAAGACAAGGGCCTTGCATATTTATAATTATTCCATGTGCCCCTTTCTAGTATACGCTTTCGATTTTGAAACAAAGGGGTATCGAAGTTTCAACTTGTCTCATTGCACTTTTAATCGAGAAGCATCATTCGTAAGCCGACGATAATGTTACAATTTGAAAAAAAAATTTTATTTACGAATATTTTATCGCAAAGAAGTTTCCCATGCAGCGGAGAGATATAAAAATAAAACAATATTCACAACATAAAAATGATGTAAAAAGTTACATAAAAATTGAAGGGAACCAGAAGAGATTAACTTTCATTCGAAGAATACAAATAGTGTTCAATATTGATTTACTTTGAGGGCGCTGCAATGAAGAAACGTCAATAGCCGTTTGCTTTCGTCATTCCCAATACCTCTGCACCAACGCTATAAAAATAAGATAGAATTGGTTCTTGCAAAAAATCTATTTTTATAATGCAAAATGGGAAACGCCACCTTTATCTCTGAAATAAATAAAAATTAATTCTTACGAGAAACAAAATTTCCTTTTTCAATAATGAATCAATATATAAAATGGTAAAATCATGTAACGTATATATACGAATACAAATTTTAGTAATGTCTCAACATTACTAATTTATTTTATGAGAATTAGAAAAACGTCAATAAAATAAAAACTTTTTCTGTAAAATGAATGCTTCAAAGCTAATGTTTCGTGACATTTAAAGAAAGTGATATTTGTTGCCCACATCACACGTTGCTTAATTAAACAAGAATATACTGATATACTACTACAAGATATTGAAAATATTGATGGGTGTCTATTTTAGTAAGGTGAACACGTGTTTATCTTTTTTCTTTGTACAATACTTTTTACTATAATATCATCATTCTGTTTGACAGTTTATGGTAAGAATTTGACTTAAATTTTTATAAATGAAATTTTTAGCAAAAGAATTTTCAGCAAAGGCTATTACTGTATGTTTACATAAAAATATTTACCGTCAAAAGAACAAATTCGAAAATACGTTTTAAAATGTAACGTAGACATTCTTCGCTATAAGTGTTTCCATCGATTTGAATGAGAATATTGTAAACAATTTCATAAATATCTTAGGAAATAAACAGCCCAAATATTTCAAATAGTCCAATACCCAAACAATTCATCAAAATGTCATTGTTTTCTTTCATTGAGAATAATTTATTGTCTACTGTGTATGCTGTCGACAATATGCCGTCGCAAATTTATTCTATGGCCTCTTTGTTACGAGCCATGCCTCGTCCAGACGTACTTTTTAACTGCTAGCCTCTTTTACTCTCTGATCGTTTGCCCACTAACCATCAGGTAAAACCTCATTCACCCCGTTCTCACTTTCTTAACTTTTCCAAACTTATCATACCTATCCGTTTATTCCCTTCTCTTGCATCCTAACATTTGCATTTTGACTGACATCCACAACCTGTAAAGGGCTCGTTTACGTCGTAAACATTGTCGACTCTATTCATGAAAGTTACATGCAATTATTTTTGTTACGTTTGTTACATTCTATTATACTTTTCTGCCAGTCTCCTGTTAAAATATATTCGACGTGAAATATATTCAACGATAACAAGCCACCTCCGGGACATATTCATCCTACAAAAACCTCCCCATCATGGTACAGGAGTATGAGAACTATGGGAAATCGGGGTAGGGTAGATCGTAGCGAATCGAATCACTGAACGAATCAGGTCAAAATAACAATTTAGTCTGTATTTGTTATATCACGATAGAAATGCGAATTTCTATTGTTTGCACTTCGTCGCTCCTCTTCTTCCGTACGTTATCCAATAATCCGATAATTGTTTTAACTTTTCAGGTATGATGAAATATTTCGCGAAACTGCATTTCGATACTGCCAACTTTAATGTGGATTGCGCATAAACGCATTGTAGAAAAGACATTGTTTAGGATGTTTCAAAATCATTAGTCATTAAATACCAGAAGTTGTTCCAGGCGTTTAGATAAGAGGATATTTGCAAAAAAGCGTACCGCAAAATTCTCAAAAGTCTTTCAAATTAAGAACAAACTCTTTAATTGTGTTGACTCGTGAGCCTTTTGCCTCGTTCCAGGTTAGACACAGTGTCTTAACTCGTCGGACAGTTAAGTGGTCGGAGTTGAATTTTCATCCTCTCTCGGAATAATAAACTTTGACAACTTCCGAACGTTGGGTTTTGCATTGTTTATTACACGAGAAACAAATATATTACACGAAAACAATAATAAGAAATATTAAACTACAGATAACAAATAACAAAATAACAAAATATAAAATGCGAGCGAGTCAGATGTTTTGACGATATAGGGGAGGGTGGGGCAAAGTGGGCCCCTGGGGGCAAAGTGGGCCCCTTAAAATTTTGGAACCCAAAAGAATAAAGATATGACTATTTTTTGCTGAAGGGGCCCACTTTGCCCCCCCCCCCCCTATAACGAATAAAAAAAAATAAAGATATGACTATTTTTTGCTGAAGGGGCCCACTTTGCCCCACCCTCCCCTATGTTATAGGTAAAATCTGTTTTTTTGGTCGCTCTTTGTCTCTTTATTAATTCTCGAAGCACCCCTTCCTCCGTCAGCAACCTCTCCGAGGAGGAAATCTTCAAAAATTGAAATTTTTGTTACACCCTATTTAAACATGACATTAAATGAAAAAATATGTCAGTTAAAAATATATTGTAGAAGGGGAAAGATCGTCAGTTGGCTTGTAATCGGGAAGCGCATCATAATTACGATTGAAAATAAATAAAAAATAATGGAAGAAGTTGAGAATTAATTTCAAGTCACTTGAAATTGCGACAATAATTTATTTAACATTAAATTAAATAAAAATATACGTAAGTTATAAAGATAGGAGGAGAGAGATCGTCAATTAGATCATCAATTATATGATAATCTACGCGTGTTAAATGCTCATTCAGCACTTACAATCCTTCAGCTGACGATGTTACCCCGCTTAAAAAAGTAGCTGACGATTATTTTTATATTTTTAATAATATAAAAATTCGGAGATGTAAGTTTCATTGAAACTGAAATAATTGAAACTGAAAAATAATTTTCAATTAATTATTGTTTAAACATCTTTATGTATCCAACTGACTTTTAATCCCCCGTTATCCACATAGCTGACGTTTCTCATATTTTTTTTATTATGTAAACATTCATTATATAAAGTTTCAAATAACCTGAAATAATTTTTAGATAAATTTTTTTTAACGCCATAGGAATTTTCTCCTACCACATCCACCAATATTTAGACGACTTACGTTGAAATCATTAATCAACTACCCTAGAGGAAGCATTTAAGATAAAAATCAATTGAACTGAAATCACTCGAAAAATGCAACACCACCTCCCGGACTATAGGTAAACTGTCTGAAAGTAATCATGGTTCTGAAATGAACCGTTCTCGTGCAAGTTAGTGTTTAAGTTGCAATTCCGTGTTTTACCATCCCATTGGTAGGAAAACCTCCGCTAACAGGCATATAGAGAAAAGAGCACAGAGATTACCCTTATTGGCTGCAGTGCCTCATCTACTGTTTCAAAAACGTATGAACACGGTAGTACGCTACGCAGACCTCGAATATAGGTGACGAGGCCATCCAGCTAGTAAGAAAAGTTTTCCCCCCTGTAAAAGTTCTTGAAAGGACTTGAAATCAATGTCAGGTTACACTGTTCAACACGATTTTCTTTCTCCCATATCCACTGGGTGATCATCGTAGAGTTGCTAATCGTAAACACGATTCTGCCGGCAAAATTGCTTGATCACTCTCAGTTTAAAAAAAAATGAATTTTAGTACAAACACCCGATTTTGGTAAAAAATGAGGTATTACGCAAAAACTATAAAAGATAGAACGTTAAAATTGGTCTTAAAAGATAGAGGAAAACATGCCGAATATTTGAGTGTATATAGTTATTAAAACTGGGTGTTTCAAAAAGTTGTAAATGACGGTCAAAGTTTAAAAAAGTGCCAATGCCCGAACTTACGTTGTTATATCTGCATTTTTTACAAAAAGTTATTTATCTGAACAACAACATTTGTAGGCCGATTAAAATTTGTTAAAACGTTTTTTATAATTCGGTAAACAAATTATGAATAATATTTTTAAACGAAAATTAATGAAAAAACAATTAATAATTATTCATACATGTCAGATTTAAGTGCTCTTTGGATGGTACTATCGACATCAGTATCGATACGCATAGCTACGGAACATTTTTCCGCAGTAGACGAACAATAGCTGCATGGCTGCAAAACACCGATTACACGTTCCTGGCAGATATATTCTCGACCTGTCGGAATTAAAAACTACTTTTGAAACATTTTGCAACAGTTTTTCTTGAGGAATGCCTATAGAATGCGATCCTGTTTAGAAATTTTCTGCCAGATAAATAATTTTTCGTAAAAATGCACAAGTATAATGTAGCAACTTCGCGCATTGACACTTTTTAAAAAAGTGACCATCATTTATAACTATTCAAAACAACCAATTTCAATAACTATATGCACTAAAATATTCAGCATATTTTCCTCTACCTTTTAAGACCAGTTTTAGTTTCGTAGCGTCTATAGATTTTGCTTTTACTGTTTTTACTAAAACTCATTTTTTTCAAAAAGTGGGGATGATCGAGTAATTCCTCCGGCGGATTCGTGTTTAGGATGAGCAACTCCACGAGGATCAGCCAGTGGATATTGGCGGAAGTTAAAAAAGTTCAAATTTGTTCAACACTGTTATTGACATTTTGTATCTCGGATTTTAAACGTCTGTCTACCCTCTTTGCCTCTGATATATGTATGTGTTATACCTACATTGCCCAAAGCGTTATTTTCATTGCTTAATTAAATGAATTTTATTATTGAATTTCGCAATTTTTTTGAACTCACCGGGTTCAACATTTGTATCTTCGAGTAAATATCCCTTTGTTCCTGTGTTCCTTTTCACTTCATTGTTTTCGACGGCCAAGCTGGTCACGCAGGGACAAAGGTAATGCGTGTACCGTGCGGCTCGTCAGACCTGGCACCTAGGAGGTAAGCATGTTTCGGCAGAGTCTGATTCGCCAGGCGTCAAGCGTCATGCCTCTTGTCACACATACACGAAGGTACTTGACGTTCTACCTCGCGATTCGATAAAAGAGCTGCTCATACAAATCGAACTAAAAGACGAAGAGAGAGAACGCTGCAGATCGAAGCAAGGGAGACAACGCGATTTGGGTGGCGAGAGTGAGGACATCGGCGTAGGCACCAGATTTCTAACATATCTATAGTAAAAACAGAATAAACTCCGGCAGAATTACCCCCACCACAAGGGGAGATTCTCCTTGATGAAACGGAGCGCGCGACGAGACAACAATGTAATACAATGTCTCGCTCCTCCAGCCAAACTAGTACGAATATTTGAATGCTACGACTTTGTCGGGTGCTTCCTTTAAGAGGCAGAGCGAGTGGATTCCAAGAAACAAAATGGTGCGAAAAGGCGGTTGAAAACGAGAAGCTCCGCCGCCGAGGTGCCAGGTCTGACGAGCCGCACGGTACCATTTCTTTCAGCGGCAAGTACTGCGTCTAATGTACTGTGTCTAATGTATGAGTAATAATAAAGAATGTACTGTTTTGTTTTCTAAACGAAGTAAATTTTCTTTATAATGTAAAGTAACATTAAAAATTAATTTTAGAAATATTACTCTTGACTGGTTTTGAGTCATACAGCATATAATATAAGGTATACAGTAACTCTCAGCCTTTCTAGACTCCAATTGCCGATGGTGATATCTTACATCTAATGCATCTGCCAATAATTTGATTTTGATTCCTGTCGTTTACTTCGCGTTTTATCATTTAGTTCTAGTGCAAGATGTTCACTCTCTTCATCAGGCGACTCGATTTCACTATGTGACTCTTTTGGAAAATGGCACGTTAGAATCTAAAGTACTTATTAGTGAAGTGTAATTCTTGTTATGTGACGAATTTGACCCGCATTCCATTTTCATTCCTTGCGCTTGCCTTCTTTATGTATCAGCAGCAAAACACTGAAATCTACATATAAACAATATTAAAAAGCATATACATGAATTCTAAAAATCTCTTTTTTTTACAATTTCGTATTGTTCAATACATATCATCTTGACAATTACTTTATTTTATTTTATTTACTATACAAATACATTCATTAGTTTATAACGTGCTCGTGTTTAATATTTCAATCAACATGAGCTTTCTATTTTTCGAAAATTAACGGTCATAATTTCAGGACTAATTACATACTTGTAATAAACATTATAATAGAATTTTCCACTCGATATGTAATCACGGTAGTGAAAGAAAATCGATGTCATTCCAGAGTGGCACGTATATGTGGTTGTATGTGTGTGCTTGTCCAAAGGTATGCGACGAACAGGAATCGTCAGGAACTAGAATGCCGTTCGTTTTGGCACGAAATGCATTGAAGGTCTTTCAGAGAAGGTGGCACGAAATTCACGGACGTTATTTTACCTCTAAATATAGCGAATTAATGAGTTATCTCTTACTACAATATATTCATACCAATATTTTCGTTGATATTGATAGAAATTTGATTATACTATTGAAAGTATGTGATAATATCTAAATATATCTAAGGTTTATATTTGGTATAATTATACGCAACTACTTTGATATATTATGACGACCCTTATTACCGATGTTATATTACTATTTATACTTATTGAACTCACTGAAATTCATTCACTTGTGATACTATCTTTTAAAATTTTGTCTTGCCAAAATTTTATTGTGTCAAATACTCATTTTTTTTCGTTTGTTAGCACTTATAAATGCATCCATATTGAATATTATTGATCTTAATTAACTGACAGATTGAACGCCACCGGTACTTCGGTAGTTCCATCATTTCTACTGAAGTGTAACTTGTTCTATTAAATTCACATCTTTACAAAGCAGAAACTTTAAAGATACGGGTAGATAGATATTTGGAAGACTTATATCTTTTTAACGTCGATATTTAAATATTCGGTATGTCTGAGAATTCGTAAATATTACAATTTAAAAGTTACACGAAATTTCACTGAATTCGATAGCGCTGGTCAACAGTGACCGTGGCAGTGACCCATGGCGGTCAAAGTGTTAAACTACTAAATGTATTATTTTTACGTAAAAATAAAAAGAGAGTAAAGAACTTGTCAACGAGGAAATTATGCGTAAATCTATTTACAAATTCTTGATATTAATTCTACTTATGGATGTATTCATTATATCCCCCAAATGTCCACTCATGGCAAAAATACTCCGCGGAAAGGTGCCGCATAAACATACTGAAAGAAAAATCCTTAAACCGTACGCGCAGATTTACACCTGGAAGCTAACTCGGACCTTTCAGGAATTACGAGTACTTCGTGACAATTCTCCTGCATTTATCAGCCTAAAACGTGCACTCATGAGAAGCATTAAAAGCAGTTTTAAAGCTTACCGCTATTGTTCAGAAAAGTAGGCACGTAAAATGGATCTGTTGTAAGCTTTTATAGGGAAAGAGAACTATGGCAGTATCCACATATATATATATATATATTGCAGTTACATTGCACATGAATTCCTTTGAATGAAAAAAAGTGCAGGTAATAATTTTACAGAAAATTTTGTAAAAGTAAAATTAACGACAAAAAGAATTTGTTGTTATCTTCCCAATATATTACAACGTGGGCCAATAACTATGTCCACTTTGAATATTGCCGTTATTTGCAATAATACAAAAAAATGTTGTACATAAAACTTGCATGGAATAGATTGGAAAATATTGTACCATAACCATTTTTTGCGTGGGTAAACTCATCGAAGAGATTTCAAGGTCGTCCATATTTTTCCAACGGAATGCTGTGCTTTTTTATCACTATGTGACAGCCAATGTTAACACACCTTGCGCGAGAAGCGAGTAAAGTCGTTTTGTATGTACGCATTGGTAGTCGAGCGCGGGTTACGACAAAAGTCGTTTTCTATGAATTATTGGTGGATCATTGTTACTAGTGAGCTTGTGTAATGTTTTTACAATAAGATCGGGTACACATGAGTACTAGGTGGATGTCCGTACACTTCAACTTAAAACGTGCGTTGCAGAAATGCATTCTTGTAATTGTGCTTTGATGGTGCTGTTATGCTACGATAAGCCTATTCGACACCGGAGCTTCCAGCTATGCATTGACATAAATTATACGTATGTGAATAAAATTTGCTATGTACACTTGCACAAAGGAAAGTGCTTTGAACGATATCAATAGTTAACGCATTTTGAAATTCTTGATATTCTTAGTTTTTGATTTCTGAGAAAGTATTTTTACTCTTTAAAGTGGATAGAGAAATTGATTTTTATAGAGAAACTAAAAGTTTTATTAAAAGAAAACTTAGAGTTGAAAGACCACAGCTATTTTGTGCAGAAGTAATTTAGCGCACGAATTGCAAAAAATCGCCCGCTACTCCATGAAAGTTTGGCGAGAAAGCACGAGCGCAAAATGTGTTAAGACAATTACAATCAGCTACCATGGAAGGCGATACCGGTATGTCCAAGTTTAGATCGGTTCAAATAAGTTACACGAATTCCCTTCGTTTCTATGGTGAAAGAAAATTGACCTTCACTAATATACACTGCAAAATATTTATCACATTATGCACGCAAATTCTTGTGCGAGACATGTCCTTTTTAAATTTCACAACTTCAACATCATCTGCCGTGAAAAAAACTATATTACAAGGACGGGAAGTTTCAAATGTGAAAAACTGCCATTTCATTCACACGGGTTAATAAAGCAATATGTTAATGTGTATTTCGTCAAAGGGTGTGACTACCGATTGTGTTAAGTATTGTAAAAAAAAATGGGGTCTAGATGTTGTTTAAGATTGATGCGATAAACTAAATTAACAGGACACTCAAATTAATCCATTCTGAACAGCTTGAGACGCATCAATCTTCCTAGTTCAGAGAAACTATTCTCGTTCCTCTGTTGGTTCTCTTCCATCGTTTTCGATAGATTCCCGATAGCTTGCGCTCATCTTCGAAGTATGATAGCCAAACATCGAGGTCATCACCTCGAAAGGTATTGGATTAGTACACTCCATTCAGCTCCATCTTAAAATTTCAACTTCAACGGACAAATGGAGGACTTTGCGAAAGTGACGAGGGAATTTTGTAAAATAAGGAATGGAGTAATGTATTTGCGGTTGATGGTAAGGTACAGTCGCCAAATATCGCCCCCTTTTTAAAAAAAAAATTATAGAAAAAAATATATTAAGAAAAAAATAATAAATGAAACGTCAAAGATTAGGGAGAACACGTATTTATTATTTCGAATAATCAACAACTTGTTATCTTTGTTACTATTTCTACAAGAATAGATTTTACAATAAAGTGGAAATTCTAGGAATATATTTTTGGGCACCTAATTACGTCCCGGTGTTGTATCCCTCGGTTGGTTAACAACACTTTATTTAGGAAGAACTGTTGCGCGCTCAGAGTTTTAACAATTTTTGAATAACGTCGTCGCGAGATGCCGACCGTCAGAGATTCGATACAAAATTCCTGATTTAGTCTGTCTGAATTTAGTAATGAGACTGCCCTTTTAAAGGACCTTAAACTAGTGTGGTGGGAGGTTTGGATGACTCTGACTTCTCGTGACTAAGGTTCCAAAAGGGCGATCGCTTTTCCAGCGACTTTCGCGAAGACCAAAGGTCTTGAAAACATATTTTGGAAGGAAAAGCGATGACGGAATCGAGGATGAGTAATATTCCCTTTTGGACCTTGAATCACGTTGAGTAATATTTGGAGCTAATATCTTATTGTCAGAGAAGATAGCGAGTTTGAGAAAACGTGAATTGAGTTGGTATCCAACACCGGCGACGATATTGAGATCACAATAATCACTTGAACTTAAATTACATTTTTAACAATTTAACAATAATGTAATCATTGGTATAGTTTAAGAAATTTTAATTCTCCCAGCAAATTGCATAAATAACGTCGTCCCCTGGACGATATTAGGCACACATGGGGGGACGATATTACGAATTTGCTACTTTTATGAATAACATCCATTCAACAAGAAACACATGTCACATCCTAAAAGTTTTCGTACCGATTTGAATCTATGCAGTAACAATTTACTTTGTCCAAAAAATCATTTCAGTAAGTCAAGCCTATCAATAATTAAACCATTCCGACAATATATTAATCAAAAACTCACCTTGAACAATTTTTTCTTTTTTTAAATATCTTGTCACTGAAGCCACACATCACTGCGAATTGTTTACAATGGCCGACTGAGGTCACTAAAGTAAGATTCGGGCTGTGAAAAATAAATGACGCTAGTTAGAAAAGAAAAAAACGGACGGGGACGAAATTTGGCGACTGTACCTTACTGATACGCATAAAACACTGATTGTGAGTGGAAATGTTTAACAAATTTCAATAATTCTTATAAATGTTGAACTATTTTATACACAAGGTGTTTATAAACAAAAGTCCGTAACGCTTAACCGTGTTTTATACATTTGATCTAGAAAGTATAACAATAATGATAATTTTGTAGTCCGATAATGATTTTAATTTATGTTCCATTAAGCATCCGAGAACATAGAAAACCAAATTTCTACAATCTCTTCTGTTTAATCCATGTCTAATCTAAATCTGCACCTCCCAACTCACTTTGTAAAGTGTTACAGCTTACATTGCAATTTCTATGCGGATAGATCAGGGGTAGCGAACCATTGAGCAAACATCTAATCTCCTGAACTCTAGATTTCTATCATATAAAGCTATTACATATATATTGGATGCTCACTTTGTAACCAATTTTATGTAGAAAAATAATGCTTGATATACGTGTTAAACTGAATTTCTTTATAAAGAATAATAAAAATATACCATATATAATTCTTCCGCATTCAAACGTTAATACTATACAAGTAAAACAGTAATATAAAGAGACCAACTGTGCGTTGTGTGAGAAGTTGGTCTCCATCTTAACCCTGCTGTTCTGCTCATTTATATCTCACATACAGTGCGGCTCGGCCAACTTGGCACCTCGGCGGCGGAGCTTCTCGTTTTCAACCGCCTATTCGCACCATTTTGTTTCTTAGAATCCACTCGCTCAGCCTGTTAAGGTAGTTCTAGCTGGATTCAGAACTAAACGTTTCTTTTTTCATTAGAAATGAAAAAAATTGCGTAAGAATTAATGCAGGGGCTAACTTCACAGAGGTCATTTCATTCACTTTTTAGACATTAGAAAACATCTTTCTCTATAAGTATGAAGTAAAAAATTATGAAAAAATTCAATAATATTCCAAAAGCATAAAATAATACATTGCTAATTTTTTATTAGAATCCATCGACTCGTTTTTCCATTAAAAAAATAAAAAAAGATTTTACGGACTTAGCAACAATTTTTTTTCGTAAGACCCATGTTAAATACGTTATTTTTAAACACGATTTATTCATAAACCGTGTGGATGAACTCGTTGAGATTCCGGTTATAATTATAAAATATCATGAATAATATATTTTCAAAATTTTAAGGAAATCTATCGAAAAGTGATAAGTGCCTAGAACTACCTTAAAGGAAGCACCCGACAAAGTCGTAGCATTTAAATATTCTTACTAGTTTGGCTGGAAGAGCGAAACATTGTATTACATTGTTTTCTCGTCGCGCGCTCCGTTTCATCAAGGAGAATCTCCCCATGTGGTGGAGGTAATTCTGCCGGAGTTTACCTTGTTTTTACTATAGAGATGTTAGAAATCTGGTGCCTACGCCGATGTCCTCACTGTCGCCACCCAAATCGCGTTGTCTTCCTTGCTCCGATCTGCAGCGTTCTCTCTCTTCGTCTTTTAGTTCGATTAGTATGTGTAGCTCTTTTAACGAATCGCGAGGTAGAACGTCAAGTGCATGGAACAGTTCCTTTATTCAATCATACATATATACATGATGCTAGGATAGCATAAACATACAACTATATAACTCCTGTATGGTCGCACATTAGCGACTTCTCACAGGAAAACGGCAATTATACAATACAAGAAAAGAATCAAATTGCGCTGTATGATAAAGTTAAGCAATTAGTATTACGCCCCAAAAGATTTGATATGATCATCAAAAAAGGCATCTTCGTTACAGAGAGGTACCAGGACTGACAAAACAATTAAACAATTCTAAAAGGGGGGGGAGGGAGAAGATATTGGCAGGGCCAATATACTAAGTAAAACAAAATGAACAATAATGAGATCTCGACCAAAATAGATAAGAAAAATTGCACGGATTAGTGGTCAAGAATTAGACGATGGAAGAATTAAATAAGTAAAGAAATCCATGATAAAGAAAATTACCGTGCTTGCGATTACAAGTGGCATGAAATTATACTGAATAACGTATATATACAAGTGTCGCTTGGTACCATCCGACACGCTTGGTACCGTCTCGCATTTGAGCATATTTACTCTCACCTTCTTCATGTTACACGCCGAGACAACAAAATCGAAAGCCCACTGCAAGTGGGATTGAATGTCGAGAGGATCAACGCCGGATTTATAGATGATTAAATCATCAGCAAAGGCCAAAGCTTTGCAAGTATCGTTACTTTTGTTAAAATTGTTTAAAATATCAGAGAAGTATAAGTTGAATAGTAGAGGAGAATTTACGGCGCCCTGCTGCAGACCATTTAAAATATTGAAAGTACGAACGGAAAAAGTATTATTGTGAAAAGTTTTACAAGCGCGGCCTGTGATCATGTTCTCAGTTAGAAGCAACAACTCGGGGGGGGAAATTCATTTTGTGTAATTTAACTATCAATCCCGTAGTCCAAACAGTATCAAATGCTTTCTCGAGGTCAATTAAACAAGCCCCAGTCACAGCTGAGCTGTTGAGCGAGTCGGCAATGTCGCGAGTCAATTTGGCAATAGCATGAACCGTAGAGTGCGAGTGTTTGAAACCAAATTGATAATCAGAAATTAATTTATTGAACCGCACAAAATGATTCAAACGTATGTTAATCATGATCTCGAACAATTTGCCCAGGTTTGGCAGCAGACTGATCGGCCGGTAATTATTTAAGTCGTAAAGGTTTTTCCCTTTTTTGTGCAATGGGACGAGCTTGGCCGTTTTCCAACGAATGGGAAAGTAAGATAGACGTAAACATGCATTGAAAATTAGCGTGAGATATTCAATAACGGAGCCTGGAAGGCGTTTGATGGCGACGTTTGGTATGCCGTCGAACGAAGTGGATTTTTTGTTTTTAAGATATTTGATGGCTCGTAAGATCATTGTGGGAGTTATTAGATAGTTTGTGTGAATTGAAGGCCAGATCTGTTCGTGTAGCGAAGCGAATTGCCAATTGATATTTTCACGCGAATCCCGTATTCGATCGTAAGTCTCCTTTACCTCGTGTTCGTGATTCCTCTCTTCCTCGGTTGTAGGAGTCAGATTTTTTGTATGTACTCTTGCAAAGTGCACCCCAAGTAAGGTCAAACGATCGTCAGTGCTTGACACTACAAAGTTATTATCTATTTTCTGAAGTGTCGATGTATCTATTCCGGATTCAGACCAAAGAAAATCGTCGTTTATCGCGCCTCTTAGTGGCGGAATTGAGTCAATGTTTTTTGGATTTATAATTCTGTTTATAAAAGGGTGTAGCTTAATGGGATCACGAGTATCTAGTTTGGACAGTCTGTCGTTCCAGAATTTATTTGCAACTGCAGAGTAGAGTTTTTTGAGTCTGTAATTGGTACGCTGAATTATTGATTTATAAAATTTGATCATGTTAGACTGTATTGGAGTTAAATTGTCGCGAAGGCGCAATAAACGAAATAATCTGGTGATAAGTTTGGATTTAAATTTTTTGAGCTTATCAATGCGTCGGTCGTCATATTCTCTCGGGCAGTTCAGAGTTTCCACAGTAGGTGTACAGCTCGTCAGAATTACGGAAATATTTTCCTCGAGGGCCTCTATTGAAGAATTAATCATATCGATCGACGCATTAAGTAATGATGGGAGATTTAGGCTGTTGATATAATTATAGAGTTTGAGTTTGTATTCTTTCCATTTGGTCAAACGATAATTTAGTCTCAGTACTCTGGGGGCTCGTTCTACGTATGTATTCCAACCGAGGAGAGAGAGATTAATCGTTATGGCCCAATGATCGCTATCATAGGGCAGCAGACCCAGCCTTTGCGTTCCATCGTTAATACGATCGATCAGCCTGCTGTCCACCAAAGCAATGTCCAAGTTCGAGTTAGCTGGATGATAAGTCGGTATTTCCGAATATAGAAGGGAAGCGCGGAAGGTAGCACCCTGTAACTGTAGCCAGTCAAAAAGAGCTAACCCCTTGCTGTTGTTGACTGTATTACGCCATGATGTGTGTTTGGCGTTAAGATCGCCCGCGATCACAAAGTGATTCGAGTCATTTGCAACTCGCAACTGAGTACATAGATCATCGAGGTCACGAAGGAACACGATTTTATCATTGAAAGGGCTATACACCGCCGCGATCACGAGGCTTCTACCATCCGAAAGATCCAAGCGGATCGCAATGGCTTCTAAAGATTTTTCGTGAGAAGTGGAGAGTTCTATACGAGTGAATTTGTAATTTTCTATTAATAACCATAGCGACACCGCCGCCGAAGCGGTTGCTTGCTCTGTCTTTGCGTATTATTACAAATTGTGGTGGAACCTCCAAATTATGTCTCGGATTTAGCTTCGTTTCAATGAGACCACATACGTCGGGTCGATGAGAATTTAAAAATTGATGCAAATATGCAAGAACGTCAAGTGCCTTCGTGTACGTGTGACAAGAGGCATGACGCTTGACGCCTGGCGAATCAGACTCTGCCGAAACAGGCCTACCTCCCAGGTGCCAAGTTGGCCGAGCCGTACTGTACATACGTGTTCCTTCTAATCATAGTGACCCGGCGAACAAAGGTTCACATTTTAAGAAATATAAAATATACAAACAGTTAAACGTAAATGTTAAATACATTGACTATCAAGAACTGATACTTACAATTAGAAACATAGACTCTGTTGAGATATGATCTCCATTTCGTGTTACATAGACCCGAGCAGAACAGCAGGGTTAAGAAAACTCCGAAGAGACCGTGCGCAAAAGATCTAATGGCGCGCGGTAAATCAGTGCGGCAGAGGGGGTGGTTGGTCACACTTCCTGTTTCCGCCATATCATTCCTGGGATCCTGAAGCTCGGCCAACAAAAACCGAAAACAGAATACTTCTTTCATCGTTCATATGATCGCGGCTTTTTCGACCAGCAGCGCATTAGAACCGAAAATGATTTGCAAACGAGGGATATCTTTACCCGCCTGGCAAAACAGGCCAAAGTACTTAACCACGTGCCATCAGATCGTTTGTGCCCGGTAGTGTCAAGGCTGACATGTTCACAATAGAAGTCGCCTCCGGTGGCTTCTTGACGTCATATATATTAATCAATTATTATATAACGCCATGCGTGGCATACATTGGGTCACATACTTGCGAGATTTAGTACAATAACATAAATTGTGACAGGATTTTAGAGTCATCCCAACTCCGTGGCAAGATCATTCAAAAACAATCTAGCCGCTTTTCAAAACGGTATACAATACCAGGACGTCAGGTCATTGGGCGCTACGACATAACTGTTTTAAATGTATTCTAAGCAATAATTTTCGTGATACATTTTTATTTTTACATTGCAACAATACTTCTTCCAGAAACAATCAAATCATGAAGGCAGGGAATTTTCATATCCTCACGGTGGCCAAAACAGATTAAATGGATTAACAAAAAGTCATTACCTCAATAATGTTACATTATTTGGATAGTCAAATTATTAACATACTAAATAGTAGAAATAATAAATACAAATTGTCAATCCATTTGCAGCATTGCAAAGTGCAAGAAAATTCAATTATTTGATATTTTAAACTGCGCATAGAACCGGACCCAACAACATCACGGGCCGGCGGTTGCCCATGCCTGATCTATACACTATGCGTGATTCGAAGAGGTAGACTGCGTTCCTCTAATCACGCCTGCAACGAGCACTTAATTCGAAGCTGTAAGCAGCAGAAGTATAAATCAGATGCAAATAAAAAATTGCAATTTTTTCTATATGTAGACAAGGAAAACTAATAAAATCAAAGACCGGTTTGTTGTCTACTTTGTAGTCTACTAATACCTTTCTACGCAGCGGCGCACCGCACCGGCTTGAACTCGGCAAGTCACCGCTGTACTGCTTCCATAACCATGAGGAACTCGAGTGACCATAAATGTACATTAGTGAATGTCGGTATTGGGTCAGACGCTCCCAGACAGAGTATTCGCCGCGACGCGACGCTTAAATAGGAATCGTGGTTGGGATGAATTTCGATCGTATCTTTTGCGTATATTGAATGAAATTAAACACCTATCTTATTCTCTTCGACTCTTATCCTGTACTTTCGGATCATTCACATAACCATTCACATCTGACATATTTAACCCTTTGCGCTCTGAATACTCCCGACCGAAACGGTCCGTAGGGACGAAGCGCGGCTAGCGCTGACCATCGCTGGGGCCGGAATACTTTTTCGCCACACTGAAGTAACTATTCAAGGCGCAAACAGTAATAAATTATAGTAATTCCTTTGCAGAAGGTTAAATAATGAAAGACTGTTATTTTTGGGTATTAAAATTATTTATTATAAACATACAAATTTTTAAACATTAAATTTTAGAATCAACTAAAAAACTTAATTTGATATTTACAACAGAAATTAATAATTTAATTATGTGTGAAAAATTTCAAAACAATAATCGATACATAGACCGACATTGCATGTTTTAATTTTTTAAATATTCTTCAAGATTTGACATTTTGTAAGGTGTCATGAATAAAAAAAAAATTAAAATCAAATTACTAACGACTGCTCCGGTATTAATTTTACACGAAAATGACTGCATATTGATTGAAAAAATCGACAAACCCATATACGCGGCCTCAGGCCACACGGATGATTTTCGCCAAACGCACATATGCGTCCATAGAGCTCTAAGGGTTAACCCTTTCTCACATCCTTGGAAGATTATATGCAAGACAGAGCATATTTTTTAAATCTTATAGGATGTCCTCATTTATAAACATAAAGTTTTAAATCGCATAATATGAAATACAAATACGAAACTTGTCTTGCAATTGTGAATTACAATGTTGGTATAAACGATGGCAATACAAGTAACTTAAGGTTTAACAAGTTTTAAGTCTAAATGCAATAGCGGTGCCTGCCCACTACATAAACAAAATTTTCTCTAACACGTAAAAAATTATTTGTTATAAATATGAAATTTCTAAATATCTTTTTGTGCGGTTTCTTTTATACGGTCCCTATCTACCGCACAAAAACAGGTTTGACTGATATACCGTAGTAATATGGGAGTTATTGCAAGCGATCAGAAACAAGTCACTTGAGGGGAAATCGCACTGCGAGACAAAGACAGAAAAGAAAAAGCCGTGGAACTTAATGTGACAGCACGATATCGATCGTGAAAATCGAAACATTGACGTACGCACGAGATTTTTATTATCAGATTGGTAGACACCGATTTTACCTACTTAAATTAATGTGAATAGCTACAACTATGAATGAAGAGGACAGCAGACATATAGAATAGAAAGAGGTAGGTAGTGCGAGAGCAGTCTTCCCTTACGTCCGGACGCGTCCCAAGTGACTACTTGCTGATCCCTTGCAATATCTGCATCCCCACGGATCGCGAGAAACAATTGACAAGCCACGATTGGCATTTCTTTTTTACCGCGATGAAGTACCTGACAAAGCGCATGAAAACCATCCTCACACCCTCACAATGGAATAAAAAGCAAATAAAATAGAAATCAAGTCCGACTTATATCTTACAATTAATCGCTAGTTTAATACCATCCTATATATTATACAAAGTTATGTTGTCGTACATTACATAACAAAATATATTGACATTTTTTACAGATATTATATGGCCACTTCGGAGGATGAATCCGCTGTCCAACATTTATATCGAATATCTCTATCAAAGTTGGACCAGAAACCAAAATGTTTAAGCTGCAACATAATCCGAGACACAGATAGAAATCGCTGTTTATACAACACTGCTAAGTTTTCAACAGATCATTCGCATTACGTACTTACTTGTGCCGGACCGGGTGTACCTGATATTTCTATCTACCATAAAGTAAGTACCTATTTTTCCACTTACTCAATGTGCGCAGTCTCTTCACCTCGAGCTACGTTGTTTTTTCTTCATTACTCATACTTATGCATTTTCTTGCTTTTTTCTCCGTATTATTACTCTCTATGGCCTATCAAACTTGATAGTCCTACAAACATCGCAGTTATACTTCAGTATCATGTCATTTATTCGACTACTCTTTTTTTATTTCCTTTCATCCGTTTTTACTGTTATGTTCTTGGGAAACTTCGATGTCCGTAATTTTAAAACGCTGTAAATTTTTCGACCAATATTCGAACAACCTTTCATCTGTTTTCACACATCTCGTAAATGTTGCTTTTCGCTGTTTTCTCAAAACTCGAAATACGAAATACTCGTAACGAAATACTCTTCTGCTTTTCGTTACTTTACCAATTCTTTCAGCCTCCTTCTGCCTGTCCTTTCTTTTCTTATTTCTTTTTCATTTCTATTTTCTAACTTTTTGTTTTTATTTTTTAAGATTTTCTAATAATTAAGAGACAAAAATTGACATATTAACTCTACAACATTTTTTAAAACAAAATGGCATATTCAATATGACGGACACGTGGATCGAAAAATGTTTGGTTTTGCACAAAAATAATTATTTTTATGTTGGTTTCATCACTGAGTTTCGATTAGAAAATAATAGTATTCTTATATTTTTTGAATTGCTGATAACGAATAGAATCTCAATATTTTTAGAAACAAAATGATTGATAGAATATATCAGTTTAGAAGTCAAGTTCTTTTCTTCACGTTCGGTGACTTTATTTACAAAAATGAGTCTACAGGTACGTTTTTTACCACAAGGGCGCTTCCGAAATTCCCCTCGATGGACAGCGAGTTACCCTTCTCGTAACCTCGGTCCTCCCTACTCCTTTCAAGAATTTCGCTTCCCTACTCTTGTCGTTCGAGGGTAGGGCAACGTAAACTTTTATCCTTGTCTAGGTGGGTCCCAAAATAATTGCTAAGTGACAGAAGTTTTGGGATAATAATATAGAATATATAATATTATCACACTTTACAATACTAATTTATTAAATGAAACAATATACATTTATGCACGTGGTGGCAACAGGACGATAGCTCACAGACTAACTAATTAACTGAAAAAGAAAACGAAAAGATTATGCGCGCCACCATCCCATCAATACAACTAATTTGCACAAGTCGATATAGTAGGTTTATCCATACTTTCTTACACCCCTCCTATCGACGCGTGGCTAGAACGCAAATCTTATTTAACATCCTTTAAACACTATTACTATTTAACTTAAGTTTAACATTTCTACACATCGTTCGTGTTTGCACTTGTTCAAGGATTTAGTGAGAATATCAGCAAGCATTCGGTCTGTTTGTAAATACTTAATAGAAATTTCCCCTTTTTCTACAAGTTCCCGAGTGAAATGATAATTTATGTCGATATGCTTACTGCGCTTATGGAACTTAGCATTCTTTGATAATTCTATTGCGCTTTGATTGTCGCAATATACAGTAATAGGAGATTTCGCATATTTATCAAAACCCATGTGGCATAGCAATCGTCTAATATAAATGATTTCTCGCGTGATTTCTGAAAGTGCCACATATTCGGCTTCCATAGTCGATAATGCAACAGAATTTTGCCTTTTTGATTTCCAGCTAATCGGACTTCCCGCTAAAGTTAGAACGCAACCCGAACAAGATCTACGGTCATCGCCGTCTCCACCCCAGGCAGAGTCTGTATACCCCCTGAAGTTTTCCTTATTCTTTTTATAATTTAAACTATATTCAGACGTAACCTTCAAATACCTCAAAATTCGCTTCGCAATTTGCCAATGTTGTTTACCCGGGTTGCAACAAAAACGACTTAATGTATTTGCCGCGAACGCAATGTCCGGCCGTGTCGCATTAGCTAGATAAATCAAACCTCCAACCAGTTCCCTATACGGACGGTTTTGCATTTCGCATTTCTCGTCTTTCGTTGTGGGACACATTTCCTTAGTAATTTTCAGGTTTGATTCAATCGGTGTTGCTACTCCTTTCGCTTGTTCCATGTTGCATTTTTCAATTAATTCTTCTATATATTTCTGTTGTGAAAGTCGTATTCCTCCAGTTGCTCCTTCTCGTTGCACATTCATGCCAAGGATATTATTTATTTGACCAAGATCCACTATTTTGAACTCTGATTTCATTTTTGATTTAATTATATTGATCTTTTCGAGTTTCTTCGATGCCAAAATTAAATCATCTACATATACTATAATGATGACTCTATCTTCATTCTTATCTATGATGTATACGCATGGATCAGCTGGCGTGCGCTTTCCTCCGACATTTTGAATGTAGTTATCTAACCTTTTATACCACTCTCGTCCTGACTGTTTTAGGCCGTATAGTGGCTTGAGCAATTTACATACGCTTTCTTCGTGTCTGGACTTGATGAACATTTTCGATTGCTCCATGTATACTTCATCGTGCAATTCACCCTGTACATAGGCTGACGTCACATCCATTTGATGTATGTGCATTTCTTCATTTACAGATGCAGCCAATAATGTACGAATTATCTCGTATCTCGCTACGGGTGCAAAAACCTCTTCGTAATCGACTCCGTATTCTTGCGCATGGCCTCCAGCAACCAAACGTGCTTTATATTGGACAATTTCACCGTCTTGATTTTTCTTTGTCCTAAACACCCATCGATTTGTTAAAACTTTCTTATTAACACTAGGTTTACGGGCGTTTCTTATATACCTATCTCTACGATCACGCGTCAAATTGACGCGTAAGCAAAAATGCGCATTTCCTTTAAAAAATCAGTTTTTTCAAATTAAGTATAAATTAAACAACACTAGGGTTCACAGTTAGATACATTATTAACAAGTAAAAAGTCAATTTTTTTAAATTGCCACGGAAATGTTAGCAATGGTATTAACGGTATATGGCAATCACATTTATTGAGCACATTTTTTATAGGCATACTGAATTTTGTTTGTGCATTTTCCGCACATGATCTGTTTGCAATATATACAACAATTACTGTTTTCATTTTTCTGGAGGTTTTTCGTGCCTCCGTTTGAGTGCAGTCTTTTATGTGTTCTATTACGTGTCTGTCAATTATCAATCCGAAAGCACTAGTTACATAACCTGATATAATATTTCTCTTATCATAGCCAGTAGGTCCTGTGATATCCTTGAATATCAAATGAATGGGCGGCCTACTCACAGATTCGTCTGCTTTCAATTTTATCCACCGTGTTCTGTCAACTGTAATTTCAACTTTATCCATTATATGTTGGGGTGTGCTTGGAATGCTCGTCCTCTCATCCTCGGAATCAAAACAACAAAACATACTCATCCTTTTCTTACTATGATATACTTTCAAGAAATTTTCCTCTTTACTACCCGAAAATCCTTCTATCTTTCCACTTTCAATGCATTCGGAGCTTTCACTCTCATCTTCGCTTTAGAGTAATTCATATTGGTCATCTTCGGAGGTATCCCCACAACAATCTTCATTGATTTTGATAATTTTGCTCATCATCTTATTTTACTATATCTCCTGGATTTACGTCATATTGCTAGAAAAGGCGGATTGACCAAAATAAAAAAAATATTGTGCTCCAATTCGATTACCCTATTGCAGAAAGTTACAATTAGCGAAGACTGTCTGAAATAACAATAACTGTAGAATCTTTTGCACATTATGTTTGAAAAACTGTAGTAGTAAGTAAACTCAAATAATGATTTTACGAACAAAGCAAATATATAAAAACTGCTCGTGAAATTAGCTAATTCGTCAATTTGACGCGTTTCGTAGAGATAGGTATACTACATACAGATTTTAAAAATTAGAAGGCTTAGGATAAAAATACTGAGTGTATAAATTCTTTGGTTGAAATGATTAATTTACGACAAAAAGTGGTTGCAATTAATACTATGGTTTTTGAGATATTTTATTTCGAAGTTTGAAATGCGTCAAATTGACGCGTCCCGTAAACCTAGTGTTAACCAGTCTTGGTACGAGAATCCAAGTCTTGTTTTCTTGCAAGGTGTTGTACTCTTTTTCCATGGCGGATAGTCATTCCTCACTATCTTCATGTTCTAAAACATCAAATACATTTTTAGAGTTGAAGCTTTGCGTACTCTTTTCCTGTTAGATTTTCCTGGGTCTTCCAGGCTTGCCAGTTCTTTCGATTTTTGGACGACCTGCTCCTCGATGCGTTTCCGTGCTTGAATGCTCGATTTGTGAGTCGCACTCATCATCATTGTCATCGCTATTCTTAACATCATCCTCACGTACTTCTTCTAATTCGTCATTCTCTTGTCCTTCTGGAGTGGATTGAGGCAAGAAGAACGTTCCTTTATTTGGTGCTTGTGGGAGCTCTAAATTTTCGAAAAATCTTACATCACGTGCCTAAATTACTACTTTGGTACCTGGTTTCCACAGTCTATAGGCTTTGCTCTCGATTGAGTAACTCACCAGTATGTAGTCTACGCCTTTTGGTTGAAATTTTCCTGTCCTATGGCCTTTATTTAATGCAATTACCTTACTCCCGAATGTTCGAAAGTATCCGACGTATGGCTTTCGTTGCGTCCATGCTTCAATCGGAGTAATACCGTTCAGGCACTTTGTTGCGCTCCTATTCCTTAAGTACGTTGCCGTATTCACCGCTTCGGCCCACAAAGATTCTGGAAGGTTTGCCTGTAACATCATACATCTTGCCATTTCAATTAATGTGCGATTTGCACGTTCCGCTACACCGTTCTGCTGTGGGGTGTATGCCGTACTCAATTGATGTATGATACCCTCCGCTTTGAGGAATCCTTCGAAGTCCCTTGATACGTATTCCTTTCCATTGTCCGTACGCAGTTTCTTTATTTTTCGTCCCGTTTGCTGTTCCACCTTCTGCTTGTAGTCTCTGAAAGCTTGAAGAATATCAGACCTATTCCTAATCATAACTATTTCAGTATATCTGGTGCAATCGCCTATAAAAGTTGCAAAATATTTAGCACCACCGAGCGACTGTATTTTCATTGGACCGCAGATATCTGAATGAATTAATCCTAAAATTTCTTTTTCGCGTCTGGTTGAGGGTTTAAACGGCAAATTGTGAATCTTTGATTTTGCGCATATTTCGCAATTAATTTCATATAAGTTCGAAATTCATGCCATGTACCATTTCTTCGTTTTTCATCTTTTTTAAATCGCTAACGTTTAGATGCCCGTATCGCTGATGCCATTTATAAATGTCTTTTCCGCGAATTTCGTTAATTAACGACGCCCGTTCATTGTTCTGATTTATTACGTACAACTGATCGCATTTCCTAGCCGTAAGAACTGTTGAACCATCTCTACGATTGACTGTTGCTCGATTTTTATCAAATGTTACTGCATAGCCATTGTCAGTAACCCTCGATACAGATAAAAGATTATTACGCAGACCAGGAACACATAATGCATCCTTTAATTGTATAGATTTCGACGTATGTTTGTTTAGTTTCGCGTTCAAATTTATATCGCCCGCGCCTACGGAATTCTCAAAATGTTTCGCGGCCGTATATACTCGCGTTTTTTCTTTATCGTTAAGCGTCATAAAATCTCGTTCATCATTACACATATGCCTCGTGGCTCCACTATCAATATACCAAATTTTTTATTTTTCGATTGGTTCGGTGTTACACGCGACGGCTGTCATCGCATCACTAATACTACTCCATTCGCTATGTTTTGATTTACAATATCGGCTCGCATGTCCTACTTTACCGCAATTAAAACACTTTCCATTGAATTTTTGAGTGTTGAAATATCTCTTTGGATCGTTCTTTGATTTTTCATAATATTGCTTGGATTGTTTATAACGTCCCTTAGTTAATAACGCATCACTCTTCTCTTCATAGTCACTTGTCGTCACTCGATCATTCTGTCTCGCTTCCTCTTCAATAAGTTTTATCTTCAGTGTTTCCACTGTTGGTAATTCATCTCGTGATTCCATTGCTACGGTAAAACTTTCGAATTCAGCAGGTAATGAGCTCAACAACATTATCGACAGCAATTCTTCCGGGATAGCGATACCGGCCTCTTTCAATTGTTCTGCTTTTTGTGTAAAATCCGTTACGTATTGCGTCATGGAAGAACCACGTTTCTTTTCCATTTTCAGTAGCTGCTTATACAATGCTGCTTTCCTCACCGGTCCACGGGATTCAAATACTTGTTTTAGGCCATCCCATGCTTGTTTCGACGTTTCTGCCTTTTTAATGTAGTTGAGTTGGTTGTGCGTAATACTTAAATTTATTAACGTTAATGCCTTTCCATCTTTCTTCGTCCATTTCTCTGAATTTTCGGCAGGCTTCAATTCCGTACCGTCAACGTATGTCCATAGTTCGTTATATACTAAAACACTTCTCATTTGTACTTTCCAAAGATCATAATTTTCGGCAGTTAACTTTTCAATGTTCGCGAGACCCGACGCAGCCATTTTTCAATATTTCTGTATTTCCACTTTATGTATCACACAATAACTTTGAAACTTCTGGGCCCATAACCTGACAGAAGTTTTGGGATAATAATATAGAATATATAATATTATCACACTTTACAATACTAATTTATTAAATGAAACAATATACATTTATGCACGTGGTGGCAACAGGACGATAGCTCACAGACTAACTAATTAACTGAAAAAGAAAACGAAAAGATTATGCGCGCCACCATCCCATCAATACAACTAATTTGCACAAGTCGATATAGTAGGTTTATCCATACTTTCTTACACTAAGATTGCCTCGAAACGTCCGTAGGCCATGGGGGTGCTCCTAGTATGGAATATTCCACATCTGGTGAACACCCCTCAAGGCCCGGCCGCCTCGAGGCGAAGTACCCACCTAGACAATAGGATTTATCGTTTTGACGGCCCACGGTCCGGCCCCTGTCCACCGCGGACGGCCGTAGACCCGCGGGACCCGAAGCTTGAGAACTTCGTTAAATTCCCAATAACAAACAGGCCCCGCACATAAGTCAACCGTCCGAAGTTGAACAATGGCGGAGGCCGGATCGTAAACCGTTGTCCCTACAATCAGTAAACAGAATTCAATACTTCCACCCTATGCATATAAATGCGCTGTCATACGAAAAGCTCGCATGACTAATAATTGTTAATAACTCAAAGCAGAAGTAACAGCTGAAACCGACCGGGTTTTGTTCAGTAAGCAACAAATTTTATTTTAAAAAAAGATTTAAGGCCAACCTTTTAACTATTTCCTTAGGAAAGGAGAGTCACTGCATTGGTCTCATATTTTCTTCCTAACAGTTGTGAAGTGTTAAATAAAAAAAGTGGAGCAAACATATTTTTTCTAAATCATGTTAAATAACTACCAATAGAGAAATAAAGGAGTAATACGTCTATAGTACATCAAAAACATAATTTTAGATTCAACGCGCAGTAATGTCACGTTATAAATATATTAATTTTGAGATTTTCTATCTTGAAGAATGTTGTGTAAAAGAAAATTTGATTAGTGAACATAAATGCCCTGATGTGTTCTAAATGGAATACAACTGTTAGATATCAAATATGAAAAAAGAAATTTTTTTTTTACCAAATATTTACCAAAATTTTATTATCGTTGTATATAATGTACCTATTAAAGGAAGATGAATTAAAATTAATTTTTATTAAAAATAGATTAATGTTACTTATTGATATTTCAATTCATTTTTATTTTTTATTATTTATCAATCTATTTACGTTATTTGAGTATCTAATATCATTACAACGTTATCGCTCTCCGTATTTCATTTAGATTTTTACAGATTGTGAGTAAGGAAGAACATTGGCAACTATTTGGAATTACTAATTACTAAATTTTAAAATCAAACTAATTATATGGCCCGTTTCAGTTAATATTTTCCGCGCATATTTACGATATTTTCAGCTACGTCTTGAAAAAAAATCGTGAACCAGAATTTGTCTATATGAAGTATATACCTAATTAAAAGTAGATTGAAGTTATTTATTGACATTTTGAAGTCGTAATTCTATATAGCGTATAATACAAAGTTTATAACAAAACAGACTGATGTAATATTCTTTAGTAAATGTCTGGGTTCTCTGACTACTTCCTCAACATTGTGATGCACATTCCCATCTTCAGATCAAAGACTTCGTTATGCCGTTACTTCGTTATAGCCTACGCCATTAAAGTTTGTACTGACAAATTACAAGTAAATGTTTTCTCCATAAACAAGAATTTCTCCTTTGTCTTGATCCTCGCTTTCAAAAGAGTTTTTAATGACATCGTAATTAATATTGATGTTTCAGACCATAAATTCCTATAGTGGAAACTGAAATTTTTCCCGTCATAACGAAAATAAGAAATTTTATACAGAAGTGTCAAAAAGAAAATGGAAAAAGTGAAACGAATGAAATTTGAAAAATATAACTTTACAAAAATGCGAAATTACAACAAAATGTTATCACATATATGCTTATGAAAATGTATTAACATCTGTTACAACGTATTTTACTGAAAATTATAAATACACGAGATATTCATTACGTTCTGTAGAAACTTCCTCATTGTGTAATGTCGTACGCATCAAGCAGCTAGCAGAATTAATATTACAAACATGAGAACATATCAAACCCATGCATACAAACCGATTTTTATAAATCTTATCTGAGGTGTAGCTCTCGAAAAAATATTTGACACGTATTTTTTTTATCGACCATCGTCCGTATTGAAGAGGTGAAAATACCCCTCACAGTTGCGAGTTGAAAATGCATTTTTTAGAATGTCTCGGTAACTAGAAAACATGACAGATATATATTTTTTAAAAGTACGCATTCTTTAACAAAAAATTTAACTACATGAGAAAAGGTGCAAAAATTTATTTTTTTAGATAATCCGTTAAAAATTTGAATTTTTTTATTCATTTTTTACGATTAATATTAGTGCATACATGTTTTCGAAACTTTTGTTATTTGTTGTTTAACTCTCTCAAGCATACTGCTAAACAATTTGACGAACTTTGTTATATGGACTAGTATTTTTTACAGCAATTTTTCTTACACACCTTTCAGCAAAAAAATTCATTTGTGTCCCTCTAATTACCAAGTTATTCCAAAAATGCATTTTCAATCTGCAACTGTCAAAGGTACTTTAATCCCTTAAATCATAGACGATTTTCGATAGCAAAAAAATACATGTTGATTATTTTTTCGATATCTACTCCTAAAAAGCATTGATCTGCAAGTCGCAGGTAGAGTACTAAACTGTTCCAATATATTTTTTTAACTTAAAGAAGATGTTTTCATATATCTGGTTACTTTAACCCCGTAGCCTACAAAAGCGTGTGGGGCTCGTGGTGCGGAAAATGGCATAAACAATTTAGAAGTATTTTAAATACTATTCGATTAAAAATATCAGCCGGTCGCGAAATGTATTCATTATTTCTATATTATTAATATTACGTTTAGTTATACGAATTATCAGAAATAATTGAAAACTTTTGATTTCAGGAATTTATTTTGAGTCTCTACACGCTCCATCAGAAAAGATTCAATCATTTATTTTAATGGAATTGTTGAGGCATAATTTGCAACGTGGGCCTTAAGGTTGCGAAGGCAAGACCTCTAAATTAGTTATTTTATTTCGCAGCTGTGTAGACCCGTCCATCTGGCAATCACCTTCGAAATATTGAGGGATGGCACGTGGCTACCAGCTTTGCGCTGAAAACCTTACTCTGGATTTATGACACCCGTTATAAATCTAGCAGCTTCGAACGCCTGGGTCACTTTCGCAGCCTAGGCCCCCCCCCCCTTTTTCTCTTTCTGCCTGGGCCTTCGGTGGGTGTTGGCAGAAAAACCAACGCGAAACTTCGCATTTTTGTAACCACCCACGAAGTCCAGGCAGAACCAATAACATTTCTTCAAGGCCCAATACACTCCTCCCTATCAAGCCACCCTTTCCGCCTTGGAGGGGTACTTCAAGAATTAATAAAGGGACAAAAAGCGCCCAAAAACACTGATTCTGCTTGTAACACACTACATTTACACGTCTAGCTTGCTCGTATTTTATATCTCGTTATTTCTGTTATTTGTTGGTTGAGTTAAAGTTTTTTTT
Organism: Cerceris rybyensis; assembly: GCA_910591515.1. NCBI lineage: Eukaryota > Metazoa > Arthropoda > Insecta > Hymenoptera > Crabronidae > Cerceris > Cerceris rybyensis. The sequence goes on from OU342795.1 coordinate 17,349,483, forward strand.
GTTATTATTTTCTTGTACATACTTGTTTCCTCGTGTAATAAACAACACAAAATCCAACATTCGGAAGCTGTCGAGTGTTTATTATCTCCGAAAGAAAAACAAACTAGACTCTGACGATTTAACTGTCCGACGAGTTACGACACTGTGCCTAACCGAAACTAGGCAAAAGGCACACGAGTCAACAGGAATGCACTTTTAATAAAGATCTAAAGTATTAAAATGAAGAATGATTTTATATTAATGACTGTACAAATTTGTTTTCTAGAATGCCACCAAACTCCTTGTCTGGGAAGATAACAAACCAGTGTCAGAAATTATTGCCCAAAGATCAGAACCAGTGATACGCCGATACAGAATACCTGTCCCAGGAGGATTTCGTGCTCGTGTAAGACTTCTGATACCTCCTAATGCCGATCTAAGTGGCGCCGTTAAGTACCCAATGCTGGTTTATGTGTAAGTACTCTTTTCCTCTTTTATAAATGTTTATTGCGCGAATATTAATGACATATTAAAATTAGTATTAAAATTTTTGAATCTGAATAAAATTGGTAAATACTTGTGTATCGCTGTTATTAAATTTAAAGCAGAGAAAATGTATTATCGGATAAAGGAACAAGCGTACGAGAATTTGTTACTAGTCGTTTAATCGATTATATCTGGACTGAATATTTGCTAGAAATTTTAATATTTTCTCTCTCTCTCTCTCTCTCTCTCTCTCTGACACAAAATGAATTATCAAGCCATAATATTTCCAATACCATATGAAGCTTTTACAGTCGCAAAGTATGAAAACAATAAAATTATTAATTTGTGAAAATTATCTACTAATTTATAACGTTTGGATATTTAGAAAAGATGCTCAAATAAAAGTTACCTTTGCATATAAGTATTTAAATTTGCATTTTTGTTTTGATAAAAGTTAATTTATTTTGTATTAATAATATTAGATACGGCGGCCCCGATTCATACCAGGTGACCGAAAAGTTCAATATAGATTGGGGCACATATCTTGTCACGAACAAAGGCATCATATACGCAGCTATTGATGGTAGGGGCTCTGGATTAATGGATAATGGCATGCTATTTGCTGGATACCGAAACCTTGGTACCGTTGAGATTGCTGATCAGATTAACGTTACAAGGTAAGTTTGTACATAAGTATATTAAATTTAATAATATATATTTAACTTTATTATACTTCACCGAAACCTTTATTAAACAAAAAAGGGCTGTTCTCGTGCAAATTAATGTTAAAGTTACAATCATATGTAATTATTCTTCGATCAATACCCGAGTCGAAATATTGAACCCCATTTGAACCTGTGACTACCCAACATTTAGGAATTAGAAGTACAAAAATAGGTCTAAATTCAGTGTAAAATAAGATCCTATTTAGCGCCTAAAGTGGCACAAATTTCCCGTTATGCCATCTTAGGGCGCAAAATAGGACGTCAATTTCAACCTCCGTTGAGGATTTACATCCTATCCAGTTATTAATGTTATTATTATTCTTATTATTATTATTTATATATATATATACACATAGTTTTAAAAACTAAATTAGTCAAAATCACTAAAAAATAATGGATTTTTACTTGTTTGCAATTATAAGTGTGCCGTGTGCAAATGACTGTTTTTGAAGTATTCATCCACTAGTTACATTTATGTATGTATACATTCCTTATTAATTAATTATTAAAAAAAAATTAAAGTTCTTTATGCAATATTAAATATATATTGAATACAAAAATTATTATTTAACCTAGGAGGAGTAAAAGGTCCAATTCAGGGGATAAAGTTTTTGGTGATAGCTAAATAGGAATATTATTTTACTGACAAGGGAACATCCCGAGGTGTAAATCACCGATTTTGATGAAATGTTAGTATGATATAGTCCTCGCGAAAATATTTGACCCGTATTTTTTTTTATCGGCAACCGTCCGCGTTAAAGGGATGAAAACCACCCTAAAAGTTGGGGTCCTGAATCTTCTTTATCGAATATCTCGAAAACTATGAGAGATACGAAAATTTCGTACAGAGTAAAAATTAATGCTTTCGGATTTTGAATCTAATGGTATAATGATTTTTTTTAAAAATCCATTTGTTTAAATAATATGCTAAAAAATACCACTTTTTTAATCATTTTGTCAGTCAAATTTCAAGCAATTTTTTTGAATATTTGTTTGTGAATACTATATATCGAAACACAAAATACGGATAAATTGAAAATTTGATATTTGTATTAAAAAAAAAGTTATTGCATTTTCAATTTTTACGCTTGCGTACTTGTCAAGATATTCTTTCGTATATACATGTATGACTGCTCTGAAAGTTCAGATTTTATTGTCAGTCACCCATATTGCTTTTATATAAATTTAAAAAATTCGATTGATTAATTAATAATTTTTAATAATTATTGCAATAGTAGTATTCATTGTTATTGGCATAACAAATATTTTCTGCCACCACGAGCATTCTAAAGCAGCTATATATCAGTTAAAGCAGTTTATGTTTGAAAATTATAAATATATAAAGCACACCTCCCCAGAATTGTTCAATTTTTCAGGTCTGTCGGCTGTAGAGTCACATCAATACCATGTATGACTATCCCCAACTGTAAATCACCAATTCTTATGAAACTATGGTAAAAGGTGGATTTTGTGTAAATATTTGACACCTAATTTGTTTTATCGGCAACCGTCCACGTTAAAGGGGTGAAAACCGCCCCCAAAGTTGGGGTAACGAAAACTATTTTATCCAATATCTCCGAAACTATTAGAGATACGAAAATTTCGTAAGGACCGAAAATTAACGTATTTCGACCACGAATCCAATGGTATAAACATTTTTTTTTAAACCCATTTGTTTAAACAATATGATAAAAAATACTTTTTTGTCAACTTTGAGGGTGGTTTTCACCCCTTAACGTGGACGGTTGCCGATAAAAAAAAGTACGGATCAAATATTTTCGCGAGGGCTATATCAGACTAAAATTTCATCAAAATCGGTGATTTACACCTCGGGATGTTCCCTTGTGAGAAGGAGTTACAGGTTTAAATTAGGAGTTTTAGTATAGAAAAGTATCATATTAGGTTGAAATAGGAGTAAATACCATGAAAATAGGTTCAACATTTCGACTCGGGTAGTGTATCGGGCTCCCCATTGTTTCACGTTTTTTGGATTCAGCAAAGAAAGAGAACTTCTGTTTTTCAATATGATATATGTATTCGAAATGAAGATTCGTTCATTCAATGACAAGATATGAAATAAGATTAAGATGTTGGAGCCAAGGGTGCAGGGTTTTTAAGGGATTTTAGGAGACGGAATAGAAGTAGTGATGGCGATTGTTAGCACCCGTGAATGTATAATGGTATGGTTGCTGAACGTCGCGCGCACGCATTTCATTGTCTCGCGTATTTTCATATCAAAGATTGACCCTGCATGTCCAGGAAGCCGTACCGTTATTTATCATCATCATTTCCAAGGAAAGGGCCCTACAGTCCTGTTTAAACTTTCAAACGATTGGCTGACATGCAGATATCTTTCCGTAGAAACAAATGGCTTATGATGCTAGCCGGAAGGCTATTTTTGAGAGGTACCTTAACCCTTTGCACTCCGAATTACAGGGTCCGTCAGCAAAATCCGGAGAAAATTAAGAGTTCATTTAAACACTTTTTTAGTTAGAAATTACTTGTATTGATGAAAAAAAAGGGTAAATTAATTAGGGGATCCTTGTTAAGTTTTATCATTCAGTATAGCCTCCTTCCGCTGCGATCACTTCTTGGATTCTTGATCTGAAGCGCGAACATGCTCTTTTCACCTGATCCTTGTCCAAATTCGCGAATGCTGCCTCTATAGCGACGTGAAGGGATGCCACGATGGGGTGCCTGGATTTAATAGACACCCTTTCAATAACACTCCAAACATAATAACTTAGAACAGCGTCAAGAATATTTTGCACGCCAGAGCCGTCCTTCGAGAACCACCGGCTCCTTCGCTCAAACATACAGCCGAGATGTCACTGATTCACAACCACTCTGTAGGCGTCACGCTCGTGCCTATTGGCACTGGCGTGGTGGCACATTTGGGGCGACATTCGTAGTTAATCGCTCCCGCTGGAAAGACGTGCATCGCGCGTCAGTCGCGGAGATAAGAACGACGTACGTGGCACGTCGACTCATAATATTTGTTGAGGAACAGTTTCAGATGGCACTACGTCGCATGTAGGATAAGACAAAAGTATTGGTAGTGAAAAAGTATCCTCAGATATGTTTTAAATCAAATATAATTAATATATTTTAATGTTTTTGAACTTCTGGCGATGGTTTTGCCGAAATGGACCACTTAATTAAGTCTTACGGCATAAATATAGTATTGCGTTCCAGTACGCACATTTGTAAATTAATTACTAGCGCAAATTGTTAAAAATAACTATCCGATACTAGAACGCTAGGCTTCCTCGTATTAAAGAATACATTGTTGCCGTCGCGGTCGCTGCGGCCCATGCGACGTAGTGTTATCTGACACTGTTCCTCAACAAATATTCTGAGTCGACATGCCACGCACGTCGTTCTGATCTCCGCACCTGACGCGCGAGGCACGTCTTTCCAGCGCGAGCGATTAACTACGAATGTCGCCCCAAATGCGGCACCACGCCTGTGCCAATAGGCACGACCGTGACGCCTACAGAGTGGCTGTGAATCAGTGACATCTCGGCTGTATGTTTGAGTGAAGGAGGCGGTGTTTCTCGAAGAACGGCTCTGGCGTGCAAAAAATTCTTGACGCTGACTTAGAAGCTTCAAATCTGGTCAATTGGGAGGCCAGAAGTCTTTGGACCGAAATATTTCGACGTTATCGGAAAATCAGTTTTGCATTAAATGACTCGGATGAGCTTGTGCGACAACCTATTGTAAAATGTGGGATCTCTCGGATGCTACACTTTCCATCTTTGGCTTCACTACCGAAATTATGATCCGGAGATATAGTTTATTGTTAATGGTTTCACTCTTCTTAAAGAAGTGTGTCGGGTTGCTGAGCTCTTTCGTCGGCAGCTGCTGTGCTTACAGATTTCACGAACTTCTCTACAGCCGCATACCTTCGTACAATATCAGAAACAGTAGAATTCGGGAATCTAAAGAATCGAATAATTTCAATAGCTGAACGCTCCGCGCGAAGCGCTTCAGTTATTGCTGTTTTGTGAATATATTTCGAACACTATCTAATCAAATCTGCCATTTAGATGTTACATACGTATTGTACGTACATATGCCTTGCTTGAAAAGAAAGAAACATCTACTGCTGACATTACATGTAGCGGGAAATTAAAATAGAATTTTGTCCGGATTTTGCTGACGCACCCTGTATATTTCAAATTTGTTGCCAATAGCACCCAACGCTTTTAAGTGTTTTGTTTCAAAGGGTACAGAAAAGTTCCCTCAAACCGATTCCAATGGGGGTGGTTTTATTCGATAGATAATGCTAAGCGATCATTGTGTACCAAATTTTAACCGTATGTCTTGACTGGAAGGGTAGTTATGGAGAAAATTCAAAAAATAGGTTTTTGCCCTGTTGTACCTATTTATCGGTATGCAAAAAAATCGAAAAAGTTCTGACACATTCTACACGCGACCATACATGTTTGAGATTTTTCTTAGATGTTTTCATTGAAGAACCTGAGTGTAATGAATGAATAAACGCCAAAAAAAAATTGAAAAAAGCAGATCTCGTATCGAAACCTTCGAGGCACAGCTTTTTGCATCTTACAGTAACAGTCTAACACCCATGACTGCTATCCCCAATTTTTTTTTTTAGACTTTTCAACCGCCTGCGTCATTATGAAAAAAATATCAAAAATCGTATTGCGCAATGCATTTCGATGCGAAACACCATGATCTAGTTGTTATTTTTGCGTTCTTTGATTACATTATGTTCATTTTGTGACTTTCAGTGTTTCTGCGCTCGAAAACTTTTTTTGAAAAAATTTTTTACATAAATAAAGGAAGAAAGAAATTCAATTAAATATACCGAACCCGTATACGCCGATTTTGATGAAAATTATTTGGTAGATAGTTCTCGAAGAAATATTTGACACGTGTTTTCTTATGTCTGCTGTCGTCCACATTGAAGGAGTGATAATAGCCCCCAAAGTTTGGTGTCGAAAATGGTTGTTTCGAAATATCTCCGCAATTAAAGGGTGTAGGCAAAAATTTTTTTTTCCAAATTGTGCGTCTCGAAATTCCGAATCCATCGATATATATAATGATTGTAAAAAATTATTCGTTTAAACAATATACTCAAATTTCGAAATTTTTGTTGACTTTTCGTTAGTATTTCGTACTAAATGTTGTTCTTTTCTCGTGTAAATTTATATGTGTAAAGTATAGACAAAATTAGTGAATACATGTTTGTGGAATTTTTTGTTTTCTAACATTTAACGATAATTATGTAACGTTTAATTTTCGCCCGCTTCGTACTATGCTAATCCCAGGAAAGCACTTATTTCTAATAAAACGTTTTTTACATCATCAGAATTCAAGCTATTTGAAATATTACAGGATGGAAGTAAAATATTTTAAAACTGACTGCCACAGCCGGCTGGAATGGCCAGTCATACCAGTTATTAGTACAATAATAGGATAAGTGCATTTGTGACATCGGACCGGAGTACCTCATTTTAATTCGTTAATATTCCGAATTTTGATCTGAAATCACCCTGGGATTTTAATGAATAATATATTTATTACATCATATTAATGTTTAAATATTCGATTCGATAAAAATTCGAAACGGACTGGACATACCGTTGCTCATTTCTCGTTAAAAACATCAGAACACTAATTTTTGCGCAAGACCAACAATTTCTCGATACACGTGTCTTTCTCTTTTATTTTTGGAAATTTTTAGTTCAGATTCGCAATCAACAACCCAAATAATCCCAATTTGCGAATTTTCGGCTAAATTGAAACCGTTTTGAGGTTTTCGCTGGAATTTCAGGGAAATCGACCAATGTGGACTGCCTCTACACCACGCTACACATTTACTATCACAACCATTCTATTCATTCCCCATATACATATTTTTTTATTCACGTATAACCCGTTAACAGTAGTAGATATCTGTAGTGATAACGAAAAGAGGGCTATTCTTTCATAACATTTATATTACGTACGTGTTTCTAAATAAATTACACATTCTCCTTATAAAAGCATACTGTTTGCTCGTGGTAGGTTATAAGGTATGATTTCTAATAAGCAGCAAAGAGCAGTTTATGGTTTTACCTTCTTAGTCTTAATGTACCAGTATACTATGGGCACCTGTTACGCTTTTCATAACTTTTTCGATCCACCATATCTCAGATACTTAAAAACTTTTTTTTATAATAAAGAATAACTAGTAAAATTGTTATTAACCCTAAATCACTAACCTTCGTCGATTCGACGACACGGATTTAATAAGTATGCCATATTAGTTAACGTTATCGTAATAAATAAATACCTATCTTTAATAATACAAAAAAGCATGTTTAAATTTTATTTAAATAATACCCTTTAACCCCTTTTGTAAACACCGTAGTCGAAGAGACGAAGGTTAGTGTTAAGCGTCGAAAAATAAAGTTAGTGATCTAGGGTTAATACACACCTCTTATCGTACTATTAAGATAAGATGTATCTTCTGTTGTTACATCTTGCTGGCAATGAATGTTATTAAATATAAGAGGTTTGTATTCTTTTTAGCTATAAATAAACATTTCTAAAAGTTTAAACCGATAGAAAAACATAGACAGTAAAAATGTCTACTTGATAATTCATGTTCATTATGACCAATGGCACAAAATTGTATTTAGAAATATGCATTCTAGTGGCTCTCTGTAGCCAGCATTAAATACTACGTTTTTATATGTGTCATGCAACATAAAATAAACGAGATGTTACGTGAATAATAAGAATCTGCAAAAACTTCAGTCAATAATGAGCTGGGAAAAATTCGTAGTATTGAATAACATGTATTTAACTATATGTTACATTATTTATAATACGGAACAATGTTGGAGCTACAGTTAAATATGACAATTACATTGTCAAACAAATTATGGGATTCATTAAGAAAGGACTGAAAAATATATACTATTTCATCATGAAATGCAACTTACAATTACTATTGTTTATGTAGAAATCTCTTTTTTCATTGAATTTTAAAGAATTCTAAGGAGCTCATTACGAGAAGTCGGGAAAACTATTCGTTGATTTTCATTAGAGAAGACGACGCGTGAAAGTAATGGGGAAGAACACCCCCTTTCTCTCAATCCCTCGCATTCACTGAAAACATTGCGTCCAATATACAGAATTATGAAATATATATGTCCTAAAAAATTTACAAACTACATGCATAACGTAAAAAAGTACAAAAGATATATGTGCCCATTATTATGAAAGTGGTCTAAATCATATATTTCTTGTTTCAAGATATTTAATTAGAACATTAGAATTTTATTAGACTTGATCAATGAAAATTTATTATGAATATGAAATTTTGCGTGAATTTCATGCGGAAATGTTGTTTTTAAAGTTTTAATTAACTTAGTTAGACCATTTTCCATATTAACTGAATGTCCGATAAATGACTTAAAGTAATAAATACATATCTACGAGTTTTATTAGAAACAATAATTTTAATGAAATAATTCATGAACATTTATTAATTATTTTTAAAAAGTAATTCGTTTTTATAATTGTAGGCTTTTATCATTATGAGTTTTTAAGATTCTGAAAATGTTCCTGAAAAACTGGAGGAATGTACGGTAGTAAAGACATAATGATATCTTTATGTTTTCCTCCCGTTTCTGGTCTAATGGTGGTGTATAATGGAAGTAATTTAATATTTCCGTATATTCTTGGTCTCCCCCTTTTAGGTGAAAGATCCAAAACATGGAACTTAGAATCATCTAAAGGAGCTTTATAGAACGTCTTATAAGGTTCATTTTGAAAGAATCTCAACCATTGAATTTGCAACCAAGAGACAGATTCGCCCGCGGTATTTTTTACTCTTCTTATCGTTGACTCTTCTAGTAGTTTCGTTGAAATAAAATCCAGCTGCGTCATTCGTTTTACCGAAAATATATTTCTTCTTCTACACTTTTCTATCAATTCATAATAATGCTCAGGGTTGTATAAGTAATTTACTTTTTTATTTTCACTTCTATCAACCCAGAATCACGGTAGTTCGATAAAAAGGAATGACCTGGATACCAAACATTTAAATGTAAATATTTATTTAATATATTTAAATTGACTTATTGTTAGACCACTTTCATAATTAACACTAAATAAATTCCATATGATGTTGTAATTACAACTATTATGTAATGGTTCATTTTTGACAATATCATAAAAATTACATTGTATTCATTTAGTTCATAATAATGTGATGTGAAATAACTGATAAACTCATTTTTTTTTAATATTGACTTACAATTAGACCACATTCATAATTATGGGCACATATTCATATAACATATTATAATACTTTTTATATGATACATTTTATAAAGAAAAAGAAATTAATTATAGTAGTACAATTTTATTGTTAACAGGGTTGTATATAATGTCGTTTATATAACGTTTCTTAAAATACTCGATAAAGTTTTAGTCCAGGATAAATCTAATTATAGAGAAAGCTTCCCGACGTTATACCTCTCTTACTACATGCAGTGACTTATCGAGGGGTGTAAACCGTTAATCCTACTACCGGAAGAAAGTAGCTAACTTGTAACACCTAATTCTTTCACGTAGTCTACAGATACACGTACTCTTCCCTGTTGAAATGAGTTTTCCTAGCTACCACCAGAAATCCCACGTTAACGAAAAGAAAATTACTTTTTACTTCATTCCAATGGCTGACATTTCTTGTGTTTCGTTATCATCTACCAAGATCGGGAAACTTATACCTTCGCATACTGTAATGGCTATTTTACACCAATATAACACGCGATATTGAAAATATACCGGGAAGTATTTATCAGTACAGTAATTTAGATACATTCTCCATATAGTTTTTTAACCAGTTAAGCATGACTGACGACTATATCCGTCACGGGTAAAATGTTGTTACCATTTGATATTTAAATTGTAATTTTGACCGAAACTAAAATATATTCGTAAATTTTAATATATCTAAAATGTTTAGAGGTCAAGATGAAATAAAACAAAGAAATAAAAAGTATAAATATTTTGAGATGGATTCATGCATTCTCTTATGCACTGCGGAGCGAAAAACAATTCACGGATTATGTGCCGGTCAGTTTAGCAACAAATAATCCTTCACGAAGGTGTGCACTTTAGTATAAAAAAAAATTAGAAAAGAAGCGCGGTATTGATGGTCAACATGCCCTGTGCCATTATGTGTCGTTCTTTGTTTTGGTGGATACCACTTGACATCGGCACTTTGAATTTTCTAATTTTATACATATTTCCTGAGTTTTTCGTTTATTATTTATGTAGGATATGTTTATGTTAACACATTCACGACCGACAATTCTTTTACGTTTTTAATCGAGTATCGGCGAAGATAAATAAATTCTAAGTCTGGTTGCATCTTTAAAGCAAGGCTGAAAGTTATAATATTTGTTTTGAAATATTAATGGTACAATTATATGTTGTTGAGAATAAAAAGATTTTTATAAATTGTATACCAGCTTTATTGGTATATAATAGACCACTTGTTATTAATTACTTAGTATTTTAGAAAAGCAGAGTATACCCAAAATTTAATACTTCTGTTTAATGTGATAAATAAAAAAGTAATGACTTTTGCATAAAGAAACTCTACATAATTTGCATATATACGAAGTGGTACGATGTTTTTCACGAGTTTTGCAAATTCTACAACGTTTTGTGGATATTTTGATTTGGTGTTGTCATGTCGCCTGAAAGCCTCTAAGGACGATCAAGATGTCTCATTGAAATAGCGGTTATTCAAACCGCCTAATGTTGGCGAATTCAGAAACAGAAATTGCAGGACGTGAATTCACGTCAGCGGCAATAAGATATAGAATTTGGAATGAAGTGAATTCACGTCAGTGGCAACCAGGTATAGAATTTAAAATGACATGAATTCACGTCAGCGGTCGCGATGTATTAAGTGAATAAGTAATTTCAGTAACCAAATTGCTTCTTTTACAAAATAAAGCCGGCTTTTGGATCTAATATTTTAATAGCTACACTTACTCTGTGTTTGACGGCACATCTGACTGGTTAATAGCAGTGAGAATAAGAATGCCAATGCTAAAAAGAAAAATTACATAAAAAAGAAAAATAATAATTTTAAATCGGATTGTTCTTCATGTTTTTATGAAATGACCTTTGATAAGTTTATATTTGAGAGTCAAATATCACAAACGTATACAATGCTTCTCTTTCCTTCTAATGTTTATTAGAATTAATCTTCCTCTTAATTTCCTTCTAATTAAAATATTTTATTCTTTAGTAAAGAATTTAATGTAAATTTTTTGGAAGTGCAGGGCAAATAAATTAACAGGTGCACGAGATATTATACGATATGTTATACATATTCAGATTCAATCCTGTCACCGATGGTCGTTCTAACCTTCAGCTCCTGCTCGGTATCCTTACCATATCCAGGACCGAACGCTATCTCTGTCCACCGTGAATATTTCCATACTTTGTAATAATATGAAGAAATGATACGTAAAAAAACTGGCACAGTATAGAGGGGGACATATTGTAATACAAACATTTTTTGCATGAGTGGATGCATAGAGCAGATTTCAAGCTGAGCTCTATTTTTTTAAACGAAATGCTATGGTGTTTTTTATTGTTATGTGATGACTAATGTTGAGACGATTTTAAAGAGCTATCGTGGAAGGTCATACGAAGTGTGATAAATGCAAGGAGTGTGACAGTAACACGAATTTTGTTATATTGCAGAAATGTTCAAAGTGGTGACCGTTTACAGTTTACATAATTACAAAGTTGCAACCTTCGTATCGTTGCATCACATGCTATATGTTATAGACCAGTGTTGGCGAACCTTTTTGAGAAGTGGGTCAAATTTTGTTAATTATTTTTGTTAGTACTAGCTTGTGGTCCACTAAGCCAACGGTATCACTTGGAAAGAGGAAGAGGAGGATGGTTAAAAACTATTTCTTCTTGGTTCTCAGCTGGCTAATGTCCACTTGAAAATATTTTTTAGTAAATTCGAATATAGATATACACTTTATTAAAAAATTTATTTTGTGTTCGTCTACTCTTTCTTTTATGATATGAAAAATAAGTTTATAAAACTCAACGCGTGGGTCATTTAAAAAGCCTGAATGGGTCAGTATCCGACCCCCCCCCCCCCCCGGGTCATAGGTTCACCATCATTGTCATAGACTCCCTAGTTTGTAAAAAACGAAGTCGCAAATACCTACGCAATGTTAATAGCGCAATAGGTTTCCTCAGGAGACCAGAACGTGCAAACATTATTCCCGGAATAATTGTCTGCTTCTATAATTTTAAGTAAACGGACTGTCTTGTATCATTGTTTATGTTATAACAGTACATCGGATGTAGTTAGAAATGTAAATATCCTAGCAGTGTGTAACATTAACATGAGTTGGTAGTATTATAAGAAAGTTCATTTTAATTCCACATTTGGAATGTGAAGTTACGTTCACGGTAAACCATTGAAATCGTTTCAACATTGGTTATCACACTGCAATAAAAAGTATAGCATTCCACTTTAAAAAAATGGTGACCTTGAAATATCCTCTGTCTCCGCCCAATTAAAAAATGTTCGTATCACAATATGTGCTCTATACCAGTAGTCGCCAAAGTGGTGGTCCGCGAGAAAATTTCGCTGGTTCCCAGAAAAATGTGGAATATACTTACTCATCATGTTAAGTTATGTTTTAAGATGCATTGAAACATAATTCAATTCATAACAATACATTTTATGTGTCCTTAGATCACAACTTTTTTTATAAATATATTTAACACTTAAAAAATCCTATTAGTGGTCCGCGGGATTTAAATTATGACTTTACTGGTCCGTAAGTTCAAAAAGTTTGGCGACCGCTGCTCAATACAGATCGTAAACGTGTCAAAGTGATCACGGAGCACGGTCAGTTTTAAAAGTTACGACAAAGCAGACACATCTACGAACGTGTGGAATGTCAAACATTTTTACAAAAATCTGAATATATCAAAGACAAAAATTGCAGAGAAAACCACCATTACTACTTTTGCTGCGGAGTCTTTTTCCGCGAATCTGCTAACACGGCACGGAGCAATTCCAATGCAAGCAGACTTGAATTCAGTGTTAGTAGAATATACCTTTATAATGACTTGTGGCGTAATATAAATAATAAATTCAAAGTTACAATGCATATAATATGTAAAAAGTAAAAACTTATGGTACTTAAAAAATATTCAATTACAAAATACGATCTAATAATTAATATTGTGGCATAATATTTGGGTGTCAATGCCCTTAGAATGATTTCTCCCCTTAAATGTGTGACCTAGAAAGAAGTGGGGGAGATCATCCTAAGAGGTTACGTCTCAGGATACGAGAGACGCAGTAGAGTTTTAGAGGAACTGTGAGACGTACTACATTAGAAACCCTTAGATTCATTAGATTATTAGTTATTTAGTATTTTGTTGTTTTTTTTTGTATTATATATAGTTCCATATACTCAATATATATATATCCTATTTATTCATATTATATTCTTAGTGTGTTCTATATATTCATTAGTCCTGACATTTAGTTTTCTTCCTTCTTTATTCTTATTTTATCCACGCCTACACCTTAGTGCTATTTCACCGAATCCTACTACAATATTGATATAACTTCGTGTGAAATTTTGACGGGTGACTATAGTTACTGTTTGTACATACCGAATGTCAGACGTTGGGTGACTGCAGTCACTGCTCGTAGTGAAAGGGTTAACGAAGAAACATATTGACAATAAATGTGGTCTGAAATGTGGAAAAAATATATATTTTTAAAATTAGATTTTAAGAGATTCACTCTTAATGGGTTTGATGGTAAGTATTATTTTTGTGATCTTACGAAAGAACAGCAATATCAAATGAGTCGACGAATGAGTTGACGAATATTTGGGTACAAAGAAGAATATGTAGTAAAGAATTCACATTTCAGTACGACAATACAACCGGTACACACTTCTAAAATTGGAAAATATATTTGGCACGAACAATATTGAAGTTTTACAGTGGCCAGTAATGTCACCTGACGTAATTATTATTGAGAATATATGAGGATAGTTTGTGAGGATGATTGTTTTTGAATGAATGAAAGGATTAAAACGTTTAGAAGTTAATAAAATCGAAGTGAGTGTATGTGAATATGATTGCTTTATTAACAGAAATGAATGCGGTGACATATAAAAACAAAGAGTGTGTGTGGCTTGAAGTTTGTTTGTTGACTTACCTTGACGACGATGATTTGGTGATCCATGTAATTTGTAATGAAAATTTGTTAAATCTTATATGTTAATTATTGTACTGATTAATTAATAACCAATCATGCTGCAAAACAATTTAATTCTCCATAAAGATAAAAAATCGCTATAGAGGAAAAGTAAAACTAGATTTCTAAACAATTTATAAAAATACTCTACAGAAGCCTACCGTAAAGGCTGTTAGAAGTCGTGGACCGAAAAATAAAATGTACACATTTGTAGTATCGTAATTTTTTAGAAATAAGAGATAGCTTTTAGTTAGTGAGTGTGGATGGATTTTGTGTATTTGAGAGGGAATGTTTAGAATACGTGATTTGGAAGACGGCGAGTTCGAGGGTTAGAGTGAATGTTTAGTCTGTGGACAAGGAGAAAATGAGTGAGTGCAATAGAGAATGCAAGCTGTGAGAAAGACGAAGAATGCATGCTGTGAGAAAGAGTATCGAGGGTGGATGCGAGTGTGAATTTTTGGGAGAGTCAGTTGAGAGTCAGTTGAGAGAGTCGAGAGAGTTGAGACACAGAGTTTGTTGCGAGGAGAGATACAGTTATATATAGAGTTTAGTGGAGAGTATTAGCAATTAGAGTTATTAGAGTTATTTTATTTTTTCTGAGTGTTTCTATTTTGTTATTTAGGCTATGATATTGTTAGTTAGTTTAAGGTGTGTATATAGTTGTTAGATAAAAGTGTGTAGAATAAATATACAGGGTGTTCGGTAACTGGTGGTACAACCGAAAAGGGGGTGATTCTGCATGAAGAAATAGGTCGAAAATATAGAATAAAATTTTTTCATATGAGGCTTTGTTTTCAAGTCATTATCGCAGTTCAAATTTGTGTTTATCGTACTGGAGAGCTAAGCATACGTTATGAGGCAGGATATTTAGGTAGCCATACTCTTTATTATTATAAAAATTGTTGAAAATGCTGCCCATGCAGCCGAATACATAATTGTGCTCTTCTAACTAAATTCCTATGAACGCCTATATTCCTATATCCTGCCTCATAACGTATGCTTAGCTCTCCAGTACGATAAACACAAATTTGATCTGCGATAATGACCCATAATAAAATTGTACGTTACTAAGGTACGCATTCATGTCAAATGTACACATTTCGTGATGTTGGAAGTGTTTATCAACACAACAACAATAAAGACTATGAGCTACAGTGAGATCCGTTATACCGAGACCGCGCCAAGTGCACGCGTACCCGGCGAATATTCAAAGTCAATTTTCTGGAAAACAAAGCCTCGTATGAAAAAATTTTATTCTATATTTTCGACCTATTTTTTCATGCAGAATCACCCCCTTTTCGGTTGTACCACCAGTTACCGAACACCCTGTCTATAAATAGAGACAGAGGAGAGATTCTACACATTAGTGAAATTGGAATTGTTACCGGCGAGGTCCAGAGATTCGAGTTTTTAAAAAGGGAATTTATTCGTCCTCTTAAACTCTACTTTTAACAAACTACAAATCTTACTACACTACTAGAATACTCAAAGAATACAGAAAGGCTTATAAGCTAATACGTTGATCGATGTTAACTCGTACTGATGAGGATTGGTAATGCTCGCTCTTCATCGTCGTTCGCGCTTTTATATTGGCGTGATGCGTATTCGATGCGTCTTTGATTTGTAGGTGGTGCGTAGACATACGTCGCATCTTCGTGTCTATCAGTTACATTGCTTATTTGATGCGCAAACTGGTGCGTGGACACGCGTCGCATCTTCGTAATAAACAGCACATAAAGATAGTAGGACGTCTATCGGTTACATTAGATAACAAGATGTCTATCGGTTACATTCCTCCCTGGGGTGGAAAAGTTCCGTCCCGGAACGTCTTTTTAAGGTGTGACCATATTGTCGATAATGTACAAGACGTTTCTTCTTAATTCTTCATGGAGTCTTCTAATATATATCTCCATGCATTCAGCACATGTTTCTATTCTTTGGACGAATAGTAATGGAAGGTCGCAATCTGCACAATTCATAGTATAATGTCCTATGGCGCAAACGTGTGCTTCGACAAAATCAACGTCGAGATATTCGGGTATAGGGAAGAAGCAATCGTCGCAGATTCTCTTGAAACCTGGTTGTGTATATATTTCCACAATTTCTCCTTTTAAGCATCTAAACCTGTCTGTGCCTAAGTGATCTTCTTGGCCTTCTATTGATTCGTCCGATAGGAGGCTTTCTTCCTTCGCTGGTCTATAAGGATAGCAACACATCTGGAACATATTAGATTTTATATATTCGGTACTCTACCTCTTTTATACTTCCGATGTTGCGTATAAGATGGAGCGTCGCTGCTATTTTCGTCAAAAGTTCCGGAGTATGTTCGTATAGGTTCCAAGCTCAATTCTGTTTCTTGATTTCTTGGACATTCATGGATTGTTTCTTCCGTGTTTGAGTTAGGTCCGAATGTACAATGATTGTAAATTATTGTACATGGTCTGAAGAAGTATCTTAGACATTGTGTTATTTTCGGACAGCAATTAGCTTTATATATTAGATACAGGAAACTTCCGATCAAAGTTGAATATCCTGCATATGTAAGGTATTTTGTAAGTTTTTCTGTCCAAGTAAGAGTTCTTTTTCTGAGTGATAGTTCTTCGATTTGTTTGTTCAATTCTTCAACTGTGGTTCCCAATGCATTCAGTTGTGAGGGATTTAAAGAATCTTCGCTCAAAAGTTCTAATTGAAGTTCAGAGGAAGAAATGTTCATTCTTTGTAATTTCTTTATTATCTTCAGTTCGTCGATGCTTCCTTTCAACATTATGTCGATTGATTTATCATTTAACGTTTCGCTAGACTTTAATACTGTTCTGGATGTAGTGGCCATGCATCCTTTAGGTAGATGAATTATGCTCGTTTTCTTTATTTTCAAGAATATTGGTTGGTTTTCCGAGCATACTGCATGTAGTGTTTCTTCATGAGAAGGTATTATAATCCAATCTTGATTGGTTCTGAGTTGGATGTACAGTGTATTTTGCAATTGTATGTAATGATAAGAACATTGAGATCCTTTGGAAAGGATCAGTTCAATGAGACATGCATCCGAGTCTCTTGTAGAGTAATCGGGATGTGCTCTTTTTATAAGGTTTATATTGGTTACTTTCCTCATTTTCATTTGTTCTTCAGTTTCTATTGGAACGAATTTCGTTTTATCGTGATTTAACAGAATATATGGTATTTGTATATCGTGCACCATATAACCTTTTATCAACGAATAGACTGGTATAGGTATCGCATGGTATAGTATGTAATCCAGAGGTTCTATTAATGGTATGTGAAAAGTATATAATAACTTTCCTTGGCTCATTGAAATTGTTAAGTCGCTTATTTCGACTATCGTAGGGTAATATTCTTCTGATAGTGGTGTTGGGAAAAATTCTTCTTGAGAAGTGTTTTTAAGAGTCTTTATGAGTTGCTCAGGTGAGAGGATATATGGATGTATTATTCCTTTCTTTCCATCTATCAGTGCGTTTAAGAGCTGTTGTAGATCTTCTTTAGTTTCTGAGTACATTAGAATGTGATCAGCATATAGTTCGTCTATTTGCTGGTTTAGTAGAATCTTTTCGCTTTCGTTTTTAAGGACTTGGAAATTCTCGTTTAGGAAGTGTGTTTGTTTTTGTAATTGATTGAATGTTCCAAGATTACTTCTGAGGTGATTTAACAAGAAAGTTGTCTGATTTCTTACCAAATGTGCGATTTGTAGGTTATCTTCTCTTAATTTATCAATTTCTTGATTGTAATAGTCGGCATCTGAGGCTGCCAGATTTCCAAAAAGAACTTTTATTCCTTCTCCAATAACATTTAATAATCCTCTTCTGTTTCTCTTTCCTATAAAATGGAGAAGTGTATTTCTATCTTCTTTCAGACGAGCCATTCTCTTCTGTTGAGCTTCAATTCTATGTTTTGAAGAACATATTTGAGGTTGCATCTTTATGATGCATAATTTTAACATTTGGGCGAGATTTGCTTCAAGCTCGTTTACTGATTGTAAAACTGGTTCATAATTAATTCCAATTATCAAATTCCATGTTGCGTGGTATAGCTGAGCTGGTCCTAAGTTTTCAAGATAGACTGCTTGATTAGGATCCAATTCTGATACATATATATGGTCATTATTCTGTTTCTCGTCTTCCTGTTTCATGTGAATTGAATTGACTTGTAGGGCTAAGATTAGCAGAAGAAGTTCGAGGTTCATCTTCTTCGTAATTTTTCTCTTCTGTTCCTGCAACAAATGGTTTTATGTCGTTAAAATGGTATGTGACTTCTTTGAATCCTTTCTTTATTGTTGCAGCTTGATTGTTTATGATTCTTGTAATTTCGTAAGGGCCTTCCCATGGGGCATGTAATCTTGAATCTTGAGGTTGATGTCTCCTTACTAGGACTTGTTGTCCTACTTTTAAATTGTCTGTTATTCTGGCCTTTTCTTTAACTTGCATTCTTCTCCTTCTTTGGATTCTCTCAGAGACTTGTCTTTTTATATTTCTTCTCCTCCTTATCAGAGATTCGCATTTTTCTTTTTCAGTTGTTGATAATTCTTCTATGTCAAATGGTATGTTAGGTTTATATCCTAGCATGTATTCTGTTGGAGTGATTTGGAGAGTTTCATTTGTTGTAGTATTATGAGCAATGGTTGCTCCAATAAGTTGTTTTGTCCATTCGTTCGAATCTCCAAGATAGCTTCTTAAATAGTTTAATATTTCTCTGTGGGACCTTTCATTTTTTCCATTCGATTGCGGATGATATACCGCCGTAGAGGTCATTTTTACTCTTAGTTTTTCTTGCATGACTTCTAAAAACTTTCCTTGAAATTCTAGCCCGTTGTCGGTGATGATTTCCTTCGGAACACCGAATATACAGCAATAATATTGCCAAAATTTTTCGAGGACTTCTTTTGCCTCTTTCGTCTTTAAAGGAGCTAGTTGTACATATCTTGTGAGATAGTCTTGTATTACCAAGATATATCTGTACCCTCTGTCCACTGGTAAAGGACCTATTATATCTAACGAAACTTTCTCGTTTGGTTCATTGGGAATATCAGGTTTCCCCATAGGTGGTTTGTTTGCAACGTATCTCAGACGTTCGAATTGGCACTTTTGGCACTTTTTAATGACATCCTCAGTGTCTCTGACCATTCCAGGCCAGTTATAAGCAGTGCGTAGTTTTTCTATGGTTTTCTCAGTACCATAGTGTCCACCTAATGTGCTTTCGTGCACTTCTTTAATGATTCTTTCTCTTTCTTCTCTCGTTTTTGGGTCCTTGGTGTCGTTAACTTTTACGACGAGATCCTTTTCTGGAGTTTTCTTCATGTGGACATAGGAGATCATTTTTAAAATTGTTTCTCTGACGTTCAAGTCAGGTATTCTGATCTCTATTTCTGAGCATTCCGGAATCTCAGTCCGTATGCTGGCATACCATATGATTTCATCGTCAAAAGGATCTATGTGGAGTCCATGCTCTTCATTGATGGTTGTTATAACTAATCCTTTTCTTGTTGTTCTCCCCTTTTGTATCATTAGATTGGGGGATTCTTGGAAAGTGTTCTTTTCTTCCTGAAATTCATCATATGTAGGTGATGCTTCATTCATTAAATCTTCTAGGGCTTCTTCAGCTGTGTCCCTAGTATTCTCTTCTTCTCCTGTTTCCAAGGCGTTAATTCTTGATAATGCATCAACGTTCGAATTTTGTTTTCCTTTCTTATAATGTATTTCATAATCATATTCTTCCAATTTAAGTCGCCATCTCATTAGTCGTGACGTTGGATCTTTGACATTTTGTAACCATATCAATGGTCTATGGTCGGTTACAATTATGAATTTTCGTCCGTATAGATAGGGTCGGAAGTGTTTTGTTGCCCATACTATAGCTAATAATTCTTTTTCTGTTGTAGAATAGTTTGTTTCGGCCTTGTTCAAAGTTCTGGATGCGTAGGCTATCGGTTTATCTTGTCCGATAGTTCCTTGTGATAATATGGCACCTATTGCCTGGTTGCTCGCATCCGTCGTTAACACAAAGGGTTTTGTCCAATCTGGGAATTGTAAAATTGGTTCCTTCGTTAATGCTTGTCGTAAAGATTCAAAGGATTCTTGTTGTTTCGTGTCCCATTCCCATGATTTCTCTTTCCGTAATAGCTCAGTTAGTGGTTTTGCTTTCTTTGCAAAATCTTTTATGAATTTTCGATAATATCCGACGAGTCCCAAAAATTGCTTAATTTCTTTTGGATTTTTAGGTACTGGATATTCTGTTATTTTTTCTATTCTTTCTTCGTTTGGTTTGACTCCTTCTTTAGATATTTTGTGTCCTAAATACGCTAATTCTGGTTTTAAATATTCACACTTGTCTGGTTGGAGTTTCAAACCGACCTCTCTGAGTCTGTTGAACAGTGTAACTAGGTTTTTGTTGTGTTCTTCTAGGGTTGAGCCAAAAACAATGATATCGTCCATATATACAAAGCAGATAGTTCCAGTTAGTCCTTTTAGTCCTTTGTTCATCATTCTTTGAAAAGTAGGTGGAGCATTCTTTAATCCGAACGGCATTCGGTTATATTCGAAATGTCCATCGGGTGTAGAAAATGCCGTTTTTATTTTATCTTCTTCCTTCATTCCTATTTGATGGAATCCTGATGCTAGGTCGAAAGCTGAGAAATATTGTGAGTTTCCTAATTTGTCAAGGATATCTTCTATATTTGGTAATGGGTATGAATCTAGAAGCGTTCTTTCGTTTAATTTCCTGTAGTCTATAACGATTCGCCATTTCTTTTTGCCTGATGCATCTGTTTTCTTGGGGACTACCCATAAAGGCGAGTTGAATGGAGAGTCACTTTCTCTAATAATTCCTTTCTCTAGCATTTCCTTCATTTGCTTCTTAATTTCTTCTTGATGAATTGGTGGATATCTATATTGTTTGACGTTTATTGGCGTATCATCTTTTAATTGTATTGAATGTTCTGTTAATTTAGTGAGCGGTATTGGATCTCCTGGAAGTACGAATATGTCATGGTACTTCTGTATTATTTCCCATAATTCTTCTTTTCCTTCCTTTAGATGTTGTAACCTGGTATTTTCTTCGAGGAGTTTTCTTCTGTTTTCCTTCAAGGGTATGAAATTCTTTTGAAATTCTTTCATATCAGCTGGTTTCGCTTGGAGAGGATTTTTCATTAATTTTTCTTGATCTGTCAAATTGAAATGTGGGAGGATTGTTTCTCCCTCTTTAACCATTGTTAATACTGTGAAATCGTCAAATTCTATTAAAGCAGGTCCATCGTTAACTCCTTGAACCGTGTACTTTAAAGTCGTTATTGCTTTCGGGGGAGCTTTTAGAATTTTCTGTTTCTCATCGTTGCTTTTAAATTTTGTGTTTTTTAATATGACTTTATTTTCCTTAATATTCCAAACGCATTCTAATGATCTTAGGGCATCTATGCCGAGTATCCCATCTTCATTTAGTTTGATCGTATTCGGGACTACTCGTAGATTTATTTCTTTTCCCAGGATTTTTGTGTTAATAATACCTTTGGTTTTCAAAATTTCTCCTGTGACTGTTTTTACATTCTCCGTTTGTTCTTTTCTTATTAATCGTTGGTCTTTGATGTTTCTCTCTTTTATTAATGATAATGAGGAACCTGTATCCAGCAAAAATTTTGTTTTCTCGCAATTTAGTGGGTTGAGGATGATATTAACGAGTTGATTTGTATTTCCCCGTATGGTACCAATGTTTTCTCGAGCATATTTGTTTGTTCTGGTGGGCCGTTGTTCGTAGGCTGGACTCTTTGAAAATTTCTTTGTTCGTTGTATCGTTTAGTTCTGCATCCTTCTATGGAATGTCCTAACCTCTTACAATAGTTGCATTTGACTCTAGGATATTGTATTCTTATTCTTCCGTATTCCTTTGGTTCTTTTGATTCTTTGATATATGATTTTTGTACCCTTGAATACGGTTTCTTTTCCATGGCAGTAGTTTGTGTATTTGAGCGTTTAGTTTTTGCCGTGATTTCAGCTTGCAAGGCAGATTGTACGGCTGAATGGACGTCATTAGGCATACTTGTTTTTACGTCTAATCTTAATTCTCTTTCAAGTCCTTCGATATAATCATACAATCCTCTTTTTCTCTCAATGTCCATTAAAATGGCTTTTGTTGATTCTGGTGATTCTTGAGTGGCTATCGCTCTTATGGCGGCTTCGTGAGTTTTCATAAATCTTTCAGTATAGTTAAGGACTGTTTCTTTTGGTCCTTGTCGTATATTATTCCTTTGCAATTGATAAGTTTGAAGATCTTGTTGATTACCATAATGTTGTCTCAACTGTTTCTTTAGATCCGCGAAATTCCTTACGGCTTCGGCCCTTATAATATTTCTTGCTTTTCCTTTTATTTTCATACCAAGTATGCAAGACAAGAGTAGAGCTCTTTGGCTACTTGGAACGTTTTCTTTCGCGGATTCTGCTTGATATATGAAAGATTCAACAGGATTTTCTCCGTCAAATTCTGGTACTGTCATTAGGAGGTCTTTTAACGTGAGATTAGTAGTTCCTCTCATATTTGCATCTGAGTAGTCTGTATCGTCATCCGTCATTAAATCTCTTTCTTCAGATGCAAGAGGTGCATCCTTTGTTGCACACCCTTTTTTGTTTTTGAGGCTTTCTATTTCAGTTGTCAAATTTTCTACTAACTTAGTTAGTGATTCAATTTGTTTTTGCATAGCTTCAGCCATTTCTGATACTCACCTTTTTGGTGGTCTTTTCGATGAGATTGTTTCGTGTGTAGTTCGTAGCTGTCCCTCTGGGTCGCGGATTCGTATCGTGGATACCGTTGCAACAACTTGTCCCTTCTGCTCAGAGAAACGGGTGTCAAGTGTTCTCGTTTCAACGAGTTCCTTTCGTCTAGGATGCCGGTATCCCACCGCTGCCACCAATTATGTTACCGGCGAGGTCCAGAGATTCGAGTTTTTAAAAAGGGAATTTATTCGTCCTCTTAAACTCTACTTTTAACAAACTACAAATCTTACTACACTACTAGAATACTCAAAGAATACAGAAAGGCTTATAAGCTAATACGTTGATCGATGTTAACTCGTACTGATGAGGATTGGTAATGCTCGCTCTTCATCGTCGTTCGCGCTTTTATATTGGCGTGATGCGTATTCGATGCGTCTTTGATTTGTAGGTGGTGCGTAGACATACGTCGCATCTTCGTGTCTATCAGTTACATTGCTTATTTGATGCGCAAACTGGTGCGTGGACACGCGTCGCATCTTCGTAATAAACAGCACATAAAGATAGTAGGACGTCTATCGGTTACATTAGATAACAGGATGTCTATCGGTTACAGAATAAACTTCTCCATTTTTAATCAAATTATCATTTTCTTCAACATGTCATCATTTTGTCGCATCCGTTTTAAATATAAATAAATATAATCACTGAAAGATAATATAAAAACAACGGATTCTTCATATGTTACAAAGGAGAGATATTATTTATAGATGTGCATACCAAGTGTTTGCAAATAGAACTGGATTTCGATATACGGAATATATTCGTCGATGTCCCATCATTTTGTCACTGAATGTATAAGTGTAGATAGTCAGTATTATTAACAATGAGTAAAATCAGAATTTTTTCGAAATTTTTGGACATCAAGAACCAGGGAAAATAGAGTAGAAACCATTATTTTTTCTTTATCCTACATCTTCATCAAGATACAGGATTGAAATTTGATACACAATGTTTTTTTTATTTCCTATCGCAAGCTTGAAATTGACTTGCACATTCGTATTAACCCTTTCCTTACGGCAGTCCGCTCCGCTGGAGTGACGCCACTGAACGGGCCACCGCGCCGCGAAGTGTGCACTTTGTTCGTCAGTAGTCTTCGATATTCGGACTAATGTTTTTCAACGCCACTTTGTGATTGTCTTGTATGTACACTTTTTTAAGAGCTACATAACAACTGTTTCATCGTATTATAGGAAAAACATGAAAATGAGTATATTGTATGAATATTCAGTTATTTACATATTTGCAATTTTGCTATTTTATTATTATAAGTAAAAATGCAATTTGGGGTACTTACACATTAAATTATTATATTAAATTATAAATTATATCTATTATATATAAATTACGTCGATTATAGTCAACAGCCGTACACACAGATCGTCGCGCGGTCGCCGCCTATAGGCTGCACCCGTACACATAGGTCGTCGCGCGGCCGGCGCCTATAGGCGTCACCCGTACACACAGGTCGTCGCGCGGCCGCCGCCTATAGTCGACACCCGTACACACAGGTCGTCGCGCGGCCGCCGCCTATAGGCGGCACCCGTAATGAAAGGGTTAATAGATTTCCTCATCACCGTTGGGATACTACTACTAATGTTTTTTTTTTGCAGTGGTATCTCCTACAGGCCTGTTTCCACAGGCCTGATTGGTGAAAAATTACATAAAAAATAAACTACCAAAATTCGTTTAAATTTAATTTAAAAACGAAGAACCACCCTTTCGAAACAATCGGTTTGATAAATGTGGATATTCTTTATGAAATCGCATTTACTGTAAATCTTAGCAAAAATTCAAGAATATTAAATATAATATTGCAAATATCCAGCTAAGCCTTTCACAATTATGTAATCACGTCGATTCTTTCCGTCAGAAGATGGTGATTTATCATTTTATAGTTTTCTAAATTGCAGTAAGTGTAATTTGGATAGTCATTTTCGCATTCTTCTATCGATGATAGATCAGTTCGATAAGTGTTTCACTGATTACGATTCGCTCCAAAGGAAGGTGATTCTCTAGGACAATCCTTTCACCATGAGAATTGAAGAGCAACCCAGTGTAAAAAAAATGTGCAATATTCAGCGAATTTCTTTCAAAACGAGAGGTCAAAAAAGTACCACATTTAAAAAAAGAACTAGAATAACCAACATACCTCAATCATAGGGATTTCGCGCTCTGATTTTTTTCAATACATACTCCGATCGACATATTTATGCGAAGTTTCGTTTTCGAAAATGCATTGAGACAGAACGGCGCACACTGCTGAATGGTTCCTCACTCTCCTCAATGGTACGAGTAGGGACGGACGTCCAACCTCACCTTTAACACCTCAGGTGTACCAAACACCTACAAACAAGCCTGAAAATCTAGTTTTTCTAAAACGTATTG
Source organism: Cerceris rybyensis (assembly GCA_910591515.1). Taxonomy (NCBI): domain Eukaryota; kingdom Metazoa; phylum Arthropoda; class Insecta; order Hymenoptera; family Crabronidae; genus Cerceris; species Cerceris rybyensis. The sequence continues at coordinate 17,375,132 of OU342795.1, forward strand.
AAATTTTAACGACACTTAAAAGTATTTTCATAATTTATTTGTTTACGCGATTTTTTACGAATCGTTCAGGAGAGAAAGTCATCGATACAGTAGACATAGGTATGCAGGAATATCACTGCGAAAAGAACGCATTGGTAATAGTATCCCAAGTGTGATGTGGTAACCTATAACTACTAAGCCTCGAGGGAAAGAAGTCACTTGGCTTGTGCTGTGGGGTAAGGGGAGACTGTTCTCGCACCACCGATTTCCATCATATCAACCCTTGATGTACTATGAAGCCACATGGTATGAGGTATGGAGTAGGGGAAAACTGTTCTCGCACCGCTTATTCACGCCTACAACTTTAACTGTGTGGTTATTTTGGTCAACAGCGCGTTTGAATCGAAAATACGTGAGAACAAGGGATGTCTCTTATCCATCGGGCAAATCGGTGTAAACCACTTACAAAGTGAGTTCTTTTGTTGTCCCAATGATAGTAGAACTTGGAGTGACAACCGAGAACTAAACACTTATTTCGTCGCTAAACGTTTTTTCGACCAGTCACGGATTAGAGTCGAAAATAACGTCAAAACAAGGGATATGTCTATCAGTCAGGCCAATCGGAGCAAATGACTTATAAAGTGACTTTTTTTCTCTGAGCCACTCCCTATCAGACTTCTGTCTTACATCTTAATGCTTTATTAATTATATATTATGTAGTATATTTTATAAAATTATGCCGTCGTGGCGAGAGACGTCGCGATGCTGAAGTGTTTAGACTAGTGACGTCACGACGTGCAGCGTGCGGCCGCGGATGGGCCTAACAATAAGAGCAGAACGCCCGAGTCGAAGGATTGATTTTCTGTTGGTTTTCTCGATTTTTTATACTTGAAGAAAATCAAAAGAGAATTATAATCTGTATGATCTGACCGTTAAACTCTAGGTATATTATTTTGATTATCTGTAGGTACTCTGTGGATGCGGATATTTCCGTTTTCACACTTGAAGAAAATCGAAAGAGTATTATAAAAAGATTTTCTACGTTCTCCTTTAATCCTCTTTCATTGTATTTTAGAAGGAATTTTTCATTATTTATTAATTATTAATATTACTTAATTTTTTAAAAAGTAAATTGATTGACAACTGCGAAAAAATTAATTTGACGGAAACTTTATTTGTATAACATTTTAGTTATATTAGTAATAACTAATACTGCAATAGTACAAGAAATTGAACCTGATGAAATGTTTGTTCTAGAGGACCACAACGTACAATATACAACCCGAGACTTTTTAATTTCAGGAAATTTAAGTGAACATATCAAAGCTGTTAACATAATTAACATTGTTAATGTTTGCATAAAAATGATGATCAATGGCATACTGTACATAGGAATACCTGTAAATAATAAGGAGTTGGAGTGATCTAATACTTCTCAAATGAAAGGTTCATAAAATTCTAAAAATGTATATAAAGAATGATAGTTGTAGAGACGAATGTATAGTAAACTTTACAATGATTAAATAAGAAGATGAAAAATATGATTTCTCGCTGGTTTTATTTAATTATTTATATCTTTATTTTCATTGTTGACATGAAATAAATAAGAAAAAAAATTAAAAACTTAAAAACCAGCGATTCGGTGTGATTTACGAATGAATTGAATCTAAAGAGGACTTGTCAGAGTTTTGAATTAGAATTTGAATTAAAATTTAGAATGAGAATTGAACTTGAAAATGACTCTCACTATCAGTTGAACCAGGAAGGATATGTGATTAGTTAATGAGCTTTGTTATCAGCTAGTTAATGAGCACTGGATACTGAGCTTAAAAGAACTTTTATTAATGAATCCTTGGTGGAAAGAGACACCGGGTTTTTACAGGTTTTTGGAAGAGGAGTGGGAATGGGGTTAACGATGGATGCAAGGCGAAGGTTAAAATTGAGAAGTGAGATTTCGGACTTGAAACAGTGATTTCGGAGATGAGTAAGGAGCAGTGACATTGCTAGGGAGTTGAAAGGTCGAGATGGAAAAATAAGAGGTCTGGATTTGAGGCAGAGAGTCATAGATGATTATGGAATGGCGGATATTGAGCGAGCCGCAGTACAATATATTTATGCTTATAAAGTATTCGTTAAAGTTACCTTATGTACTAACTGATCAGAGGGTTAGTACATTACACGTATAACGTATATCTACGTTAGATTATAGCTAGCTGTCGTTATATTATTATTGTACCTAGATACTAAGATACAGTCGCCAAATTTCGTCGTTTTCTTCTTTTCTAACTAGCGCCATTTAGTTTTCACAGCCCGAAGTTAGTGACCCCAGTCGGCCATTGTGAACAATTCGCGGGGAAGTGTCACTTCAGTGAAAAGATATTTAAAAAAAGAAAAAATTTTTGCAGTCGAGTTTTTAATTAATATATTGTCGGAATGGTTTAATTATTGATAGGCTTGACTTACTGAAATGATTTTTTGGATAAAGTAAGTTGTTTTGCATAGATTTAAATCGGTACGAAAACATTTAGGTTGTGACATGTGTTTCGTGTTGAATGGACGTTATTCATAAAAGTAACAAATTCGTAATATCGTGCCCCCATGTGTGCCTAATATCGTTCAGGGGACAACGTTATTTGTGCAATTTGCTGGGAGAATTGAAATTTCTTAAACTATACCAATGATTAATGACTGATTAGATACAATAATTATAATGATTACATTATTGTTAAATTGTTAAAAATGTAATTTAAGTTCAAGTGATTATTGTGATCTCAATATCGTCCCCGAGACGTAATTAGGTGCCCAAAAATATACTCGTAAAAATTCCATTTTATTGTAAAATCTATTCTTATAGAAGTAGTAACAAAGATAACGAATCGTTGATTATTCTAAATAATAAAGACGTGTTCTCCCTAATCTTTGACGTTCCATTTATTATTTTTTTCATAATATTTTTTTTCTATAACTTTTTTTTAAAAAAGTCGGCAATATTTGGTGACTGTACCTTATTAGCGTATAACAAGTAACAATCATATATCATTTTCAGTTATCCTTCTATAAAAAAAAATTAGTAAAAATGTAAGAAATTCGTAAATATAATTATAAATTAATTTAATATACCTTATAATTTTATTATTATTAAATATGCCGCTTTCAACAACTTTTCTCTTATTTATATTAAGCTCCCACTACATTCTGACAATATACCCTCCTGTTATTGACAGTTCCGAATATTCATTTTCAAACGGTATTAAAGTAAGGTAAAGGGCCCAGGTTCTGACCTTTTTAGAGTGACGATTGAGGTTATACTGCAATAACTAATATAAAATTTAGTTTAAAGAAAAGATTGATAATTTTATCAACTAGTTTAGACTGTTGAGAATAAGGTCACATGGATAAAATAATTATTCGAAGGAAATTAATAATTTAAATCAATTTTTTAAAAACTGATGTTCACAGACCCAGTTTCTGACCATCAGAATGTCTTGTGTTGTACTTTGTGACCCTGACAGTAGCCCTGTTTCTGACCCTCGAATTTGAACATGATACATTCTTTGTTAGATTATGTAGTGGTAAGTTTAAATGAACTAAAGCATTAAGTAAATCCATAAATTAAATATTTATTGTGAAAAAACATTGTTTTTTTTTAAAGTAAAACACAAATATTTTCAATCATGCTATAAAATATTACATAAACCAACAAATCAGGATTAATTTTTTAAATTACTCTTGTTTCTTTTTTTTCTTTAAAAACTTTTTTTTTCTTTTTTTCTTCAACTTTTTCTTTTTTAATTCTTTTTTCTGTTTCTTTAATTGTTTTATTTGTTAACCTTTCAGCTTTCTTCAATTCTTTTTCGTGTTCTAATTTTTTGTTTTTTTGCTTCTTTGCTTTGATAATATTTTATTTAATTAATTAATATTTCATATGAATTAATTAAATAACATTTTAAATATTCTTCAATTAAAATAGTAATAATAATAGAAATACTAACGAAATTGACATTCTTTTCACAATGATTGTTTTATTATTCAAAAAATTGCTTTTAAGAACTAAATATAATTTTTTATTTGTTAAAATGAATATTAAATGTTAGCTTATTGCTATAATTATGAAAAATAATCTAAAATAACTGTCACTATTACTATTTTAACATTTTATGGATGTCACTAAATAAATAACGTCGTGGGTAATAGATTATTATTTCAGGGTCAACAACTGCATCGTGCCTTCAAAATTGAGCCTAGTTATTGACCACCAATTTCTAATAGTAAAATGTTTTTTAATATGCTTTAAAATTATTTTCACTGAAATTATAGTTATTTATTGATCTATCCATATATTTTTAATTACATTTTCATACTTACATGATAATTAATCCACAAACTCAATGGTCGTACGCTCTTACGGAAACTGCTTAGACCATAACGAAAAAATGGCTTCCACAGTCACTTCAGACTTTAACATTTCTTTTTATTTAGTTATTATTTTCTATATTTTTGTAACTGTCATTAATTAGGCGCAAAATAAATTACTTTAAATAAAAAAAAATTTATTTCCTTATTGAAAAAAATTTTTTTTTTTTTTAATTTAAAATAAAGTTGAGAAGGTCAGAAACTGGGCCAGGGTCAATAACTGGGTCTTTTACCTTATATGCAAAATGTGCCAATCAAGCTATTTTGTGAAGCACGAATGGTACTGGTAATAAAACGTCAACCGTTAAACGAATCGAGATAGAGGACACACTGAAGTTACCAAAACGGCTCTTTATTTTTACGGTACACTGACTGGCGCTTATCTTCATCGAGTTATTGATTCCGGTATATCTTCATGCAGGATCAGAATCAGAAGTGAAACGGTAGATAAAAGGATGCGAATGAAGGTTGTGTATTTTAACCGATAGCCCCTCCCCGTATACACGTGGACTGTTTTGCTGGCCCGTCACACCGCATCCGGCCTGTAAAAAGCGAGTCGTGAAATTGGAAAGCAGCCAAGCGATTGCGGAATCATGCAACTCTCTTTAACCTTTGGTTCTATTGCGCCGACGTCGCTTCTACGACCATATCACCCTTCCTCACCCCCTGTCTTTCATTCTCAATCGTTCATTCGTCCCTTTTCTTCTTATTCTTTCTATATCATTTCCCTGATCTCTCTCTTTCCACCTTCGATATCTTTTTCCTTCTCACTGATCTTAACTCCTTTTATCCTTTCCGCTTCCTTTTTCTTTTACTCCTTACATTTTTCCTTCCTGTCTTTTTCGCTTTTTTTTTATGCACTCTTTCAATTCTCACATTTTGATCTCCTTTCTTCATGTTTCTTCCTTTCACGTGCAGTTAGCATCATTTGTCTATTTTTTCCTTATTTATCTGACTTTTTGGCAATCGTTTGCTTCGATATCGAAGCGACCACGGACTCAATCGAATGCCTCTGTTCTCCTTCTTTGTTACGATTGCCGATACGGTTCCACTGGTTGGTGAATAACTAGTCTTAACTGAGCGATAAACATGTCGTAACTCGAGAAGATAGACTACCCAATATTTAATTTAAAAGCACCATAATCATTTAAAAATAAAAAAATTATACTGTCCATGAAATACTATGTAAAATTTTCTATAAAAGTATTTTACATCTTTTAGAGCTTACAATTAGTTGCATTTCTCCTCGTGAAATCAATTTAGAATTATACACTTGCAAGATTGATATTCTGGTTTAAAATTTATTAGGTAAACCAATAAATACTTTCAAGTTGACAACATAATTACTTAACGGTTATTACTAAAGTAATTATATAAATTCATGTAATTCTTTTTTATTGCATTTACAGTATTACATGAATCGTCAAAAGGAAGAAAATTATGCAATAAAATCTGTAATTGCTCGACAATTTTTTTACCTTTCGGCATTCTTTCCATCGAGCGCAGCCTTTTGTGGCACTTAAAACCTTGTGCTCGGATACATACTTGAAAATTTAATATCGCAGCCGATATTGTTGCGAGCTTAATTTGAAAAAAATCACTATTGAATTCTTTCACTATTGCACGAAATGGATAAGTCAGTTGAGATTAGTGTATGATTTATAAAAATATGTATTAAAAAATGAAATGTTACTCTACAAACTTACAGCTCAAAACTACCTATTTATTATAATATGTTAGAAAACATTTTGGAAACCAAGAAAATCACTCAACAATATAGGAAATATAAATTGCGTTTAAATTCCAGGGTGAAACTATAAATTAATCGGAGAAAGGATCTTTTTGGCGCACTTTCAATCTAGAACGATTCATCGTTCGTACGATCAAAATGTTACACTATGCTGGTTGAAAAATGAATTTAACACTTTTCTGACCAATATTTTTTTAACATCCTATCCACTTCTGACTGTTCACTTGGCCGTAAATAGTTCCCTGGCACCGATATCTCTTCGAAAATTATAGATTCTCGATACTGCGGCCTTAGTAGAGTAAACCACAATAATTATTGGATATCGATTTAATTCTCTACGATAATATAGTCGGGTATTACGAAACGTGATTCAAAATCCCAACGAGAACTGCTACTTATCTCTGATTTTCTCATCGCTTTTCATTCAAAATATGTTTTGGCGACCTCTAGTCTTAACGAAAGCCACCGAAAAAGCGATTGCCCTTTTGGAACCTTACTCACGAGAAGTCAGGGTTATTCGAAACTCCCGCCACATTGTCCAAAAACCCTTAAAAGATCAATCTTGTTACCATCAAATCAGAAAATTGTCTAGAATCGCTGACAGTCCGCAACTCGCAACGATGTTAGATACCTTAAGTTTATTAAAACTCCGAACGTGAAAGTAGTGTTATCAAAATTAAAGTGCTTCGAAAACCATTCACGAAATACAACATAACAAATAACAATTTATTAATTGCTGTGGTAATCGATTATTAAATTAAAAGTCCAGACGCGTTGGATTCGAAAAGCATATCAAGCACTTGCAACACGATTTGTTTCGTGACTGCCTTCGCCATAATTCAAAATTTAATTGCTAAAATGAAAATTGTGATTCTTGATATTCCGTACAATTTACCGTAATATTAATGTTATATAAATAATATGACCGCATCGCGTCTCATTAATATTTTCAATTTAATGGATTTTGAAAAACTTGATTTTTCTAATCCTTTAGGTTACCTTTCCTATCCCATTTATCTCGTCACTGGTATCACTCTTTATTGTAGGACAAGGAGTTAATAAGCTACCAATTGGTAAATTGAGTGAAAATGAGCGATATTTTCAAATTTGATTACCATTTTGGCTGTAATTTTAATAAATTACGAAATGACGAACAACAGAAAACTGTATCGAATCGACCATAACAACGACTGTGAGTGTATAAAGTAGCTTGATTTCCAATTTGCCTCTTATACATTAGAAATCCGTCATTGGCTTCTCCCAATTCACCATCCAAGAAGTTTCTGAAGGGCCTCGTCCTGGGTGGAGGTTCATTGACGCCTTCGTTCAAGGCGGTTGATTCCAGAAGCGTAGGCAACCCTTGAAAATTCTCCGAACCAAGTTTCTCGTGCTCGATCGGGCAACGGTACTTGAATGGGTGGTTGGAACGTTTCCTGGATCCGTGCAACTATTTCCCTCGGAATTAATTGTCGTTTTAGACTAATTCATATTACTAGTCGGATTAGTAATGCAACTAATTGCTACTAGTATTTTGGGAACGACCAAATGAGTGGTTCTTAATTCTGATTTGTTAAAAAGAAGTTGGAAGAAATGAAAATTTATTCATTTATTTATTTATTTAAGAGTGAAGAATCCTTTGATGCAAAGTAGAATAATTATCTTCGAGCTAAAGTAAATACAATTGAATGCCTAAAGGGTCATAGACAATTGCCAAAGAAATTTGAAATATTATAGTAACTGTTCGAATTCAAGTAGGCGAATGTTGGAATTCCTCAAATAAATAAAGTAATTTAGGGAAATTAATAAGGTTGTTGAGCAATTTGAAAGTATATACAGTATCAGACAGTATGGGTATTTTCTCAAGAGTTAAGAAGTTGATCTTTTGTAACATATCAGAATTAGTCTAAATGATATTGACAAATCCATACAATACGCAGTGAAACGGACAAATTTATGTTGCGCTCCTTCTTTTGTGAACTTTGTAGTTGCGTTTTTTCCAAATGCCCACTGATTTAAAAAAATAACGCTTGGCAGATCATGGCAAATAATATTCATACGCCCTGGACGGAGTGGGAGAAAAAAAACGATACATAATCACTTTTTAAATGTTAGAAAACAAAAAATTTTAGAATCAGGTATTCACTAATTTTGTCTGTACTTCATACATATAAATTTACACGAAAGTAGAACAACATTTAGTACGAAAAATTAATAAAAAATTATGAAATTTCAATATGGTGTTTAAACAAATAACTTCTTGCGATTATTATTTCTATCACTGGATTCGGAATGTCAAGTCACACAATTTGAAAAGAAAATTTTTTACAGCGCTTTTAATCGCGGGGATATTTCGAAAAATACATTTTCAACCCCAAAATTTGAGGGCTATTATCATCCCTTCAATGTGGATGATTGCCGATATAAAAAATACATGTCAAATATTTCTTCGAGAACTATTTACCATATAATTTGCATCAAAATGGAGCCTCTTGTATCCAAACGCCTATTCTTGCCATTTAGTTTTTAAAATTCGCAAAGCCAGTCTCCTAAAATAAACACCTCGCATAAATTGTTTACTTCAGGAGACTGAGTTTCGGGATAGCAATAACGAAATGGTAAAAACTGGTTCAAAACGAGAAGTTCCGTCACGCCCTAGCCATCTTTCAGTTGTCGGACTGTATATTCCCACGTGAACCAAATTCAAAATGGGGACGGCCTAAAGAACAACAGAGAATATGTAGACGTTAACATTATGGAAAAATTGAAAAGATCTCAAGGAAAGGCTGATATTTAAAATCTTTTTCAACAATGAAGCGAATATAGAGATCGAAAGAAAGATGGACTATAAAATAGATACCTAGATCACGGACGGTAGAGATAGAAGAAAGCTGAGAATTACTAAGAGTATAATTATGGATAAAAAGATTGTTGTTTTTATGAAAACGAATTGAGTAAGATGTAGAGGCCAGATTAAACTGAGGGAAAGAATTTTGGTATATAGCAGTAAATACAAAGTGTCTTTATCGTTATCGCTAGTAAAAAAAACTGAAAATAGTAGTTGAAGTCAAGAAGATCGTCAGAGACTGGAATTTAATAAATATTATTTACTTGATTAATTTACACATGTATAGACAACAGTGGTTTCTTTTAACGCATTCACACCGGATAATGTACAAATGTTTGCGCCACTCTATTTCTTAGTTTGATTCAGTATGATACGTTTATCCATCAATTGCATATCTCTTTGTATTAAAATAAGAGTGTAAAGACATATAAATAGGTCCATTTTCCTTAGAAAATGTTTCACAAATTAAAATAATGGTGTAACTACTGAGGTAAAATATTATCTGTCAAAATATGACTGACATTTCAGCAGAGTATATTTTTGGCATTCTACTCGATATGCCAAAAATATGTGAATAAAAGGAAATGCTTTGTCAACAACCATTTCTATGCAAATTAACAATATCAAAGCATAACTAAAGGAATCTTTATGTCAAAATAAAAATGGTTGAGAATTATTAATAATTTATTAATAAACATTAATTAGTTTAATATTAATAATAAAAAAATGATGGCAATTCCTTTTAATGTAACACGAATATCAGAAATCACGAATATTTCTTCTGGATCCTGGGCAACCACGCTGTTGCACGCCCCAGTGCGAACATTTTATATTGCTATATCCGGCTGTCAAAGAGATCATTTATAAATTCCCTCGAGAGTGGAAAGCATTTACATCCATTTAGATAGCGATATATTTTTAATTTTTCTAAAAACATTGGATTAGTTATTACAGTGCGACCTATGAATAAGAACGGAAAAGCCGCCGCGGGGAAGTGTTTTTCTCGGAAGCCGAGTACCCCCACCATGCGTGCGCTTATCTGCTCTTTGTCTCTCTCTGTTTACACCGCGCGCCTGAAAGTAAGTGTTGCCATTCTCACCCATGTAAGTAAAAGTGTTGTATGTTTCCATCTAGTTATGCGTTTTTATGTAAGGCGCGCTCGGAAGTTAAGTCGGTGTGGGGGACCGTGAGCGAACACCAGACTGGGGAAGTGTTCTTATTCTCAGCGCTCTTATTCCCAGGTCGCACTGTATTTCGAATTAATGTTAACAATTGAACAAATAGGGAACAACACGGGTGACAATTTAATAATTTTTATTAAAGAAACAATAGGTGGAAACTAAGGTACAATTTTACTTTTGATTGAATCTTTTCTAGAATTTTCAAAAAACTTATACTCTTATTTATTCATAAAGAAATGAAAAAAGAAATGTGAAGTTAAATCTAGATTAATAGATAACCCTCTGTGGGTCCCTGTGACTTTGAGGTAACGCAAGACACGTCTAAATTTCTATTCTTCAAAGTTAAATTTTTAATTTTGGCAAATATTATAATTTATCTCGTGAATATAATGAATATCTTTACAATTCATTGTTTGAAAATCAAGTTTAATCTACTATTTAAAATAGTATTTTTACCATTTTCTAATGATGCTATCGTGAAACTGATCTTCAGATACCACGAAGAATTGGGATTATAGGGGGTTAATATAATGTTTCGTTAATCTTAATATAGCACTGCAGTTTTCCTTACCATTACATCGAAGGAAATTAAAAGATCTATAGAAAGTACAAGAAATATTGTTTCTAGAGAGATAGAACTCAAGGAACATTGGTTGGATTTACTGGCTAAATAAATTTAACGACGAAAGAAATCTGCTACACCTCGTAGTGCAGAAATTGCTACTATTTTTATGGGCAACCCATGTGGATGGCAGTCCCCATGGTACCATAATCATTGAGCTTACAGGATACGAAATGCAGTAGTCAGGAAAAATTGTGAGAACAGAATACTAATTTTTTTTTTACTGCTTTTGAACAACTGATGAGATATAAAGATTGTATCAAATTATATGTTAATAGTAGATTAAGTAATACGCTGACAATGCAGGTCAATAAAATGACATTTTTTTTTGCACGAGGAAAATTTATAGTATTTCTTATGCACTTTTTGCGCACATGAACATGAAACCCATTTTTTCCATCAGCCTTCATTTTTGAGAAAATCAGTTTTGAATAAGATACAAATTTTTGACATTACGAATTTTTGTATCTTAATCTCAAAAGCTAATTAAATTTTTTCATAAAATATTTTATAAATCATAACTCAATTAAAAATAAACTTCATGGATTCAAATTTGGATTTTTATAGTAGTTATTAAGTATTAAACTACTTTCCACAAAAATCCAGCCTGATGGAGGCAAATGTATTGTTTAACTTAATTAAGCATAAAGGTCACCATTAGAATCATTGATTAAAGATTTTGTACTACAAAAGTACTACAAACTCTATTCCATTACTTTTAAAGTTACAATTAGTAACTCGTATAGCCAATCTTGAAATTATGGATACAATTGGAACATATTGTTTATTTATATGACCTAACTTTACAAACACAATACATTGTTTAATGTAACGCCGTATGATAACTCATAAACAGTAAATGTAATTATAAAACAAGATATTAGCATAGGTAAAGCAGCTGTGCTAACACCACTAACATTTACTGACAGTAAATACTTTGTGTCTTGCGGAGATAAAATAATTTCTCATTGTTAGTCTAAATCAAAATATGTGTTGCAACTTTCAGTTATGGCTCGGCCAAGAAAACTGTCTACACTATCGTCTCCTGCTATTAGATTTTCTGCTGGACATTTAGTTTTTAAGATAATCAGAAAAATACCCACAAAAATTGGGGCCTTTTGGGCATTATTTCCGTTTCGAGTATTGTTTTAAACATATTTAAATGTTTATGGCAACAAGGTGATATGCGCCGCTATATTCAGAAGGAAATCATTTTGCGCAATAAAAAATTTAATAACTTGTACGGCTAAAATAGAAAAATTTTGGAATCCGAAAATTTATTATACACTTTTCCTCAAAATAAGTTTTTTCAAAAGTGAGTTTGGTTGGAGGTTGTTTGATTAAGAAAAATTTATTTAATACTGTTGATGTGAACGATGATGATGTGTAAATTAATACTAGATGGCGACATCTATATTATGTAGAGAAAGTCGGATATTATAAGCGGTTCTTATTCTTCTTTTTCCTTCCGAACAGTGAAGACGTGTAAAAGCAGAGTACGCAAAGTGAGATTGAAAATGTGAGAAAACGTGTGTGTAATATATATATATAATAATCAAATTATAATAATTAAAGTTTATATAAAATTCCCTTTCCACTCAACAAATGCTCATGTTCGGCGTCGCAAAATGCATAAGAATTAGCATAAATGTTTTTTGTGCTCAAAGTAGTGTTGACCAGTGATATGTAATGATTCATCGTAAATCGTTAGTAATTTAAAACATATTGAAATTTATTTATGATATAATCACGTATTTGAAAAGGCTATTAACGTTAACATTATTAAGAATAAAGCACACGAGAGACAAAATATTGATCGCAAGCAAAGCTCGACTACATCATTTATCGCAAATATTGACGAAAACATTCTTTATGTTACGGTCCAGCATTAAAATTTGTATCTTCTGATAGTCTAGAATATTGTCCGGATCAATCTCCTGAATTTTTCAATTTACTTCCCTTTATCAAATATTTGCACTAATCTACTAAATTGGACTCCTTTCTTTTTTTGTCGAGAAAAACGTCAACACTGATTCTTTTGTATTTTGTGACGCTAAACGCGATTATAAAATTCTTTTTGCGACTACGCTATAATGATAATAAATGGCAATATCGTTCTGATATATTTTAATTTCTCTGCCGAAAACATAATTTATATTGCAGCTTCCGTTATAGTTTTTGTAGTTAACTTATGGTTTTCCCAAAAAATGTCCGTTCGTTTTCTTCTATTAGATCTTCGTCTCTATGTTTAGTTTTTCAAAGACATTAAAATGTATAAATGGAAATTGTTACATGTCAGATGTGATTTTTGCTTCTAATATTCTTTAATCTTTTGCCATACATGTACATATGACGCGGTAAATGGATTAGAAAATTATTAAGTTTTCCAGAAAGTGTTAAATTGATAATATTAGTAGGTTACGAAACGTTGAAATTAGTTCTAGGCTATTAGCATTGCTTTAACTTATACCAGTATATCGGAAATTAGTGATAGATTACACTGTTCAACAGATTTGAACTTTTTTTATTGCCTCAAATATACAATGGGTGATCCTCGTAGAGTTCGTCATCCTAAACACGAATCCGTCGGTAGAATTGCTCCATCACCCTCAATTTTCTAGTAAAATGAGTTTTTGTAAAAACCCCAAATTTCGGCAGAAAATGAGGTATTACGCGAAAAGTATAAACGCTACAAAGTTGAAATTGGTTTTAAAAGATAGAGAAGAACCTGTCGAATATTTTAGTGTAGATAGTTATTAAAATTGGTTGTTGTGAATAGTAACAAATGACCGTCAATGTTTAGAAAAGAGTGGATGCGCGAACTTACTATGCTATACTTTTACATTTTTATGAAAATTCATTTATCTAGCACGAATTCGCTATACTGGATCGCATTCCTTAGACATTTCTCAAGCGAAAACTACCCCCAAAAGTTTTAGGAACAGTTTTCAATCCCGACGGGTCGAAAAAATATCCGTCGCGAACGTGGAATCGGCGTTTCATCGCCATACTGCTACATATTCTACGCGGGCCTGCTGTGTGACAGTGCCGTAACTACGCGTTATCGACGCCGATCTGACAGTACCATCCGAAGGGCGCTCAACTCTGATAAATATAAATGATCAATTGTTTTTCATTAATTTTTGTTTACAAATATTACTTATAATTTAGTCACCGAATTATAAACAACGTTTTAATTAATTTTAATTGATCTACAAATGGTGCCTGCTGAAATGATGAAATGAAATGCTGCATTTTGGCATTTCGTTACAAGAAAATACTATTGGAACTATAATATTCTTGTTCTTTTTTAAAAAATATCGTTGTTTATAACAATAATACAATATGATCAATTAGATGTCTAGGGCACGCCGGGTCACACATTTCCTTCTGGGGCATTTTTTCTATGAATTATTGTTATGAAAACTCCAGAGAACATTTCTGTTAACACCCGGCAAATGCCCATTATACTGTATTATCCTCCGCCAGGTGTCGCGCGTCTTTCTCGCAAGAGATCGGGGCCGCCGCCACCGATAAATCGGCGCCGCGGCATGGCGTCGGGGAGATCAATCCTCCCGCTGCCATCCGACGGACTCACTCTCCGTACGTTGACGGTGCTTTCCCGTTAGTACGGGACCGACAAGCATCGACTAAAACTGCGTGGTTCTTTTGATCTCATCCCACCTTCCGCATCCTCACCGGCATATTTGCCGAGGTAGCCGACTACGTCGGCTACATCCGAGTCGGAAAACCCCGAACCTCTCCCGCCGACCGGCACTCGCTGCCGAGAGCGACTTACTACGGTCAGTCCCCAACGGCGCCCGACTCGTTGACTCAGTCCAACACTCCTTCCTTCCTTCCGCCGACCTACTGGCTACTGCCACAAGTAACCAATCGTGAGATCGGTTACAAAAATGGCGCCCAAGCCGGGACTATCTCTCTCTCTCTTTCGGGAGAAGAGAAGACCCCATGGCAGAACCGACCAGCTGGGTGTACGGGCTGAAGACCGAGCTGACCGAGGAACTACGACGGAGGAGGATGGCTACCGAAGGCACAGCGGACGAACCCCGCAAGAGGCTGGCAGCAGACGTCCGACGCACCGACCAAGGCGAGGTCAAGGTCTTTACTACTCCGATGACGACCACACCAGGAGAGATCAACTCGCCGATGGAGACAACCATGCCACTCGAGCCCAACATCTGGACCGAGTGCGCAAATGGGGGTGCCACTTTGACGGAGTAAAGGACCCCCAGGCCTTCCTGGAACGCGTGGAGGACCTCCGGGCGGCCTACCGGCTGCCCGCGGAGCAGCTGCTACCCTGCCTACCGGAGTTGCTGCGTGGCCAGGCCCTGCTTTGGTACCACAACCAGAAGGGCCAGTGGACCACCTGGACCGACTTCCTAGAGGATTTCCGGTTATACTATCTTCCCCCCGAGCACCGGGCGAGCCTCGAGGAAGATATCGTCCACCGGACACAGCGACCGGCAGAGAATATACAGGAGTTCGTCACGGCCGTTAGGACGCTCATGCGTCGACACGGCGGGATGGACGAGCAAGCGTGCCTCAACCGAATCTACCGGAACCTACGGCCACACTACCGGCTCCACATCCGCCGCTCGCAGTTCACGACATTAGCGGACCTCCTCCGGATCGCCAAGGAGTACGAGATGGCCAAGGTCGAGGACCAGGAAGGAACCGCCTGGCGACCCACGTAGGTAGCACCACGGGTCACCACCACCACCAACTCCGCGGCGGCTCTTGTCGCTGAGGACTATGGCCCGGTCCAAAACAGTTGGCGATGTGGACAGCAAGGACGTTAGGGCCAAGAGGCCAAGAGGCCACTTCGGCAATCTGCCGTTGAGAACGTTGCGGCCGAAAGGCCACTCCGGCACCCTGCCATTGAGAACGTGACGGCCAAAAGGCCACTCCGGCAATCCGCCGTTGAGAACGCCAAGACCACAGCCACTGGACAAGAGCCAGGGCACGCGCCACCGACACCGCCGGGGGCAACAGGACACAGTCCAGGGGATCACGCCCCAGCGACAATGAGGCTGCTGCTACAGCTAGCGCCGCTGCTGCCGCCGCCACCGCCGACGCCACTACCCTTGGCGGCTATGCCACCGTCGACGGCACCACCGCCACGCGTTCGCCGTTGACGTAGACGCGGGAGGGGACGTCCCCCTAACGATCTCCACCCAGGACGTTCGCCTGCAGGTTGAGGCTTAGATTATAAGTTAGGCTAAGTTAGAATAAGTTAAGTTAAGACCGAAAAATATACCGCCCCCTGTGAAGGGATACCGCCCTCACACCGAAACCCCCGATAAATGAACAATGTAGAACTTTTTTTTAAGACCGAATAAAGACAAGGCCTGGAAACCGGGGAAAGCACCGGAGAGTACGTTTGAGGTGCAGGAAGAGGCGGAGCGCCTCTTTCTCGCAAGAGATCGGGGCCGCCGTCACCGATAAATCGGCGCCGCGGCATGGCATCGCGGAGATTAACCCTCCCGGTGCCATCCGACGGACTCACTCTCCATACGTTGATGGTGCTTTCTCGTTAGTACGGGACAGACAAGCATCGATCAAAACCGCGTGGTTCTTTTGATCTCCTCCCACCTTCCGCATCCTCACCGGCGTATCCACCGAGGTAGCCGATGACGTGGGCTACATCCGAGTCGGAAAACCCCGAACCTCTCCCGCCGACCGGCACTCGCTGCCGAGAGCGACTGACTACGATCAGTCCCCAACGGCTCCCGACTCGTCGACTCACAATCAGTCCAACACTCCTTCCTTCCTTCCGCCGACCAGCTGGCCACTGCCGCAAGTAACCGCTTGCGAGATCGGTTACAAAGTTTTAAAAAATATTGATACTTTATTGTATACAATGTGTCATGAATACGAACTCACCTGAATATCGTTTCTATTAGTGAAATTAAACAAATCGTTTCTCGCATTACTAATAATAGTCTGATCGAAGAAATGAATTTATTACGTCGCAAAGCAACGGTATCTAAAATTAGTTAGAACCAGCAACTTTCCGATGCGGACGACATGCACAGTTGTCTTTTCAATATTCGCAATCTCAGATGTTTTGTTAATTACTAGCTTCACCGTTTTTCTGGAAGGTCAAGAAAAGGGCCGACGTGTTTAACGGAACACTCTACCGTGAGTTTAAAATATGTGGGCCTTGCAAATTTCTTACCTTCCAGGTCCTCAACAGCTGTGCACCGTAAAAGTCCCAAGAACCAGCGTTCGGCTTTATTTTTGGCCGAATCACTCATAGAGCATTCGACTTTCACCCCACCAGCCCTCAAAGGCTATAGGAGGATAAGTATGATCCAGCGGCCTTAGCTCCGATCATGCTCGCTTTTTTTTGTTAAAAAGGTTCCTATGTGAGTACTTATCACAGCAATTTTCAACCCTTAAAAATTCATCCCCAGGGAATAATCGTTAAATAAACAAATTTTTTCAAAAATTCATAACTTGAGAACGACTACTTTGATTTTATTGAAATTTATTCAGGACGTACATATAACTAAGGTCTCTGATTTTAAAAAATTCCAGACTTGATGAATTGACATAACCTTAGAAAAAAAATTAAAACATTTTTCAATGACTACTATTGGTAGGGTATGTTTGAGGCACAACTACCAAACTTTTTTTATAGCTTTCTAACACCATTTTGCACCATATATAATTTTGGTATAATTTATTTTATGGTGCGTCATATCCAAAAAAAATAAAAAGTCTAATTTTAATCATATTTAATTTTTTTAAATATGTTATAATTATGGCACACCCATCCTAATTTTTTTATAGCTTTCTAACGTCATTTTTCACCATATATAATTTTGGTATAATTTATTTCTTGGTGCGTCATATAAAAAAAAAATAAAAAGTATAATTTTAATCATTTTCAATTTTTTTCATTATGTTAACATTATAGCACAATCATCTTAATTTTTTTTAGCTTCCTAACATTATTTTGCACCATGTATAATTTCGGTAGAATTTATTTTTCGGTGCGTCATATGCAAAATAAATGAAAAGTCTAATTTTAATCATCCTCAATTTTTTTCAATATGTTACCGTTATAGCACAATCATGTTATTTTTTTTGGTTTTCTAACATCGTTTTACTCTATCTATAATAATTTCTGAATTCATAATTCTCAGCGTGTTACATTGGAATCAATAAAAGTATACAGTTTTTCTATATTTCGGCAACTTCCAAAAAAAAAACAACAAAAAGTCCATTCAAGTACTACAATGACGATGATAGCTGATATTTAATTTTGATTCGGCAGATCGACCTAACGTTCTAATGCAATTTTCATCCGTTGCTAGTGCTGTGGTAGATAGATGTTAGCGGGGATATGCGTTTTAGTGGTGGGTATAATGAGTTAGGTATCAAGTCTGTCGTTCGCGCGGGCCCGCATGAGCGGGCAAGAGCTACAGACGTATGGAGCTAATCTTGCCATTGTCTTTATTACTTTTATAACTATTATAATCACTGTTTCTGTTGTTGTTGTTGTTATTATTATTATTATTATGAATTATGAATTCAGAAATTATTATAGATAAAGTAAAACGATGTGAGGAAACCAAAAAAAGTAACATGATTGTGCTATAACGGTAACATATTGAAAAAAATTGAGGATGATTAAAATTAGACTTTTCATTTATTTTGCATATGACGCACCGAAAAATAAATTCTACCGAAATTATACATGGTGCAAAATGTGAGAATCTCAATGTGGGTTCAGTTTCCTTATAGTTAGGACCAAGACCGACCGTGGCGCTTTCCCGTCTTTTTGGAAAAGATAGATACAGTATGGCCGTCGAATATTACGGGCAATGAGCCGTGTACGTGCTACTAACAATAAGTAAATATATGTAATAAGCATCATTAAAGTCGTGTTCAAACATATACAGACAAGTTTCTAAATCACCACGCAACCCCGGAATCCCTGACAGGTTATGGGCCCAGGTGCGATTTAACTGCGCGAGTGAATAACAATCGGTCGTGAGTGAGAAAAATCGGTCCGTGTGAAAACGTGGCAGAAAGATGGCTGCATCAAACGTGTTCTCAAATATCGAGAAGTTGACGGAGAACAATTATGACTTATGGAAAGTCCAGATGAAAAGTGTCCTGACATATAACGACTTGTGGCAGTACGTGGACGGCACGGAAATAAAGCCGGCACAGAATCCACAAGAATGGATAAAGAAAGACGCAAAGGCGCTCGCCTTGATAAATCTAAGTGTGACGTACGGTCAATTGAATCATACAAAGAAGGCAAATACGTCGAAAGAAGCATGGGACACGCTGAAAAACATCTTCGAATCGCATGGTCCAGTGAAAAAAGCAACGTTATGCAAACAGCTACTACGCATGGAGAAGAAACCAGGTACATCAATTACGCAGTACGTAAACGAATTCTCCGAGAAAGTCGAACAAGTGAAGGAAGCCGGTATAGAGATCCCTGACGAACTTTTATCGATAATGCTACTCATATCGTTACCGGCCGAATTCGAGAGCTTTAGTGTCGCGATCGAGTCACGCGATGATATACCGACACTTGAAAGCCTCAAAGCGAAGATGAAAGAAGAGGAAGCGCGACAGACTGAACGTGACGCAAGGCAGAATGAGAACGAAAAGAAAAGTGGCGCGTTGTTAGCGAATGACAATTTCGATTCGAGGAAACCGTCGCGAGTGTATCCGAAAGACTATAATAAACCGGGAATGCGAAAGTTCAATGGTAAATGTTTTAACTGCGGACGTATCGGACACAGAAGTAGTGACTGCAGATCGAGGGCAAAACCGAAACGCGAAAATTCATATTATACGAGTGAAACGATGATCGCGATTGCGTGCAATACAGAACTCGAAAAAAGATCGGGTGTATGGTGTCTTGACAGCGGCGCGACCAGACATATGTGTAATGAAAAACGCCGATTCGAGTATATAGACAATAGGACACAGACCAAAGTTTATACGGCCGCGGATAATTTCTTGAACTCGTCTGGCGCAGGTATTGTAAATTTAGGAGTAATAACAAATCGACATCCCGCGAAATCGGTGGAACTGAAAAATACTCTCTACGTACCGGAACTGCGCAACAACCTCTTGTCGATCTCGCGCGCTACTGATCACGGCTATACTGTCATATTTGACAAAAATCGGGCAACAATAAATAACAAAGAAGGAAAAACTGTATTAACCGCGACGAAAAGAAATCAACTGTATATTGTTGACGAAAGGAACGAGCACGCGATGCTAACATGTGATGAAACCGATGTAAATTTAGTAAAATGGCACGAAAGATATGGACACGTGAATGTCAACGATCTGAAAAAGATGAAAAATGATGAAATGGTTAAAGGAATGTATTTTTCCCCGAAATCAAGAGGGATCAATTGCGAGATATGCGCAAGATGCAAAATTCATGTACAACCATTTAAGAGGTCGGAAACTAGAGAAAAAGGAACTCTAGGTTTAATCCATTCGGACATATGTGGTCCGATGAGCACCGAATCGCTTGGAGGAGCGAAATATTTCGTTACCTTCATCGATGACTTCTCGAGGTATACAGAAGTAGCTATGCTCCGAAACCGTTCAGATGTCTTTCAAGCGTTTAAGGATTTCAAGAAGAAAACTGAAAAACAGACTGGTCGAAAAATAAAAAGAATCCGAACCGATAACGGGAAAGAATACCTTTCAAATGAATTTAAAAATTTCCTCAAGGAAGAAGGAATAGTGCATCAATTAACCGTCGAACATACGCCTCAACAGAACGGAGTAGCGGAACGGGCAAACCGTACATTAGTCGAGATGGCGAGATGTATTATGACGCAGGCTGGTCTACCAACTTCCTTATGGGCTGAGACAGTCAATTCAGCAACATATTTGAGGAATAGGAGCGCAACGAAGGCACTCGATGGAAAGACACCGTATGAGGTATGGACGGGTAATAAACCATATGTAGGTTACTTTAAAACCATAGGTAGCAAATCGATAGTATTATACAAGGGACCCAAAAGGGGAAAATTCCATCCCAGAGGCGATGAATACGTATTAATCGGATACGAACAAGAATCGAAGGCGTATCGCTTATGGAAGCCTGGTACGAAAAAGATCATCAAAGCCCGAGATGTAAAATTTTTCGAGCCAATCAGGCAAGATTCATCACCGAAGAAAGAATTATTTGTAGTCCCTGAACTATCTGCCAAAGAAGAAATTCAAGAAATCGAAGAAGTGCACGAAGAAGAAGACAGCAACAATGAAGAATTAGAAAAATCATCATATGAAGAATACTCACGCGAAAATGAAGAACAGAACGAAGAAGCTACGAAACGAGGACCTGGTCGTCCAAGAATTATTAGAACAGGTCAACGAGGGAGACCTAGAAAGGTCTACCAACAAAACATTGTGGAAGAGTCTGACCCCACAACGGTATCCGACGCACTAAGTCGAGAGGACAGAGAAGCATGACTAGAAGCCATGCAGGCTGAGTACGAAAATTTACAACAAAACAAAACATGGATTCTCGTACCGAGACCAAGTAATAAAAAGGTCTTAACAAATAAATGGGTACTGAAGACGAAGATGACGCCAGAAGGAGTACTTATAAAATACAAAGCGAGGTTAGTCGCGAGAGGTCACACCCAAAAATTCGGGATAGATTATGAAGAAGTTTTCGCTCCTGTGGCGAGGTACGAGACAATTCGCACTTTACTTGCTGCAAGTGTGCAGGAGGAAATGCACGTGCATCAAATGGATGTAGTGGCTGCTTATATACAGGGTGAGTTAACTGAAGAAGTTTACATGGAGCAACCCGAAATGTTTATCCAACGAAATCACGAAGAAAAAGTTTGTAAATTGTTAAAACCACTGTACGGATTGAAACAGTCAGGTAGAGAATGGCACAAAAAATTGGATAATTATATTGTGAACCATGGAGGAAGGCGTACAATTGCCGATCCATGCGTATATGTATTTGGAGCGGAAGAGGACAGAGTAATCCTCATCGTCTACGTGGACGACTTAATATTGGCATCGAAGAAATTAGAGGAGCTTGAATCAATTAAATCAAGGATGAAATCTTCATTTAAGATGAAGGACCTCGGTCCTGTTCACAACATCCTGGGAATTAATGTTGAGCGAGAAGGTAAAACAGGAAGAGTCCGTTTATCGCAACAAAGGTATACGAAAGAGCTAATCGAGAAGTTCAAGATGGAAGATGCCAAGGAAGTCTCGACTCCAATAGAATCTAACACGAAGATTACGAAAGAAATGGGTAGTCAAACCGTGGAAGAAAGACAGAGAATGCAAAATTGTCCATATAGAGAGTTAGTTGGTGGGTTAATTTATCTGGCTAACGCAACACGACCAGACATCGCTTTTGCCGCTAGTACGTTGAGTCGTTTCTGCACAAATCCCAACGAGATGCACTGGCACATCGCAAAAAGAGTGCTACGTTATTTAAAGGAAACGAGTGAGTATGGTATTACGTATGTGAAAAACAAAGAAAAATTGAGAGCCTACTCAGACTCAGATTGGGCAGGAGATGCAGACGACAGAAAATCGTGTACAGGCAATGTACTGATTCTATCCGGAGGACCCATCAGCTGGAAGAGTACCAAGCAGCATTCAGTTGCTTTATCAACGATGGAGGCAGAGTATGCTGCGCTAGCCGAAATTTCACGGGAAATTATATACATGAAAAGATTGTTAGACCATATGGGTTTCAAACATCTTGTGAAGAGCCCCATCGAAGTATTTTGTGATAATCAAAGCGCTATTGAACTGTCAAAGAACGCGGTGTTCCACAAACGGAGCAAGCACATCGATATAAGATTCCATTTTGTCCGCGAGTTGACTGAAAAGGGTGAAATCAAAATTTATTATCTACGGACGGACTCTATGATTGCAGACGTTTTCACCAAAGCGCTAACCAAAGCAAAGCACCAGAATTGTGTTGAAATGTTAGGTTTAACGAAATAATTAGTTTTCTGTTTCAGAACACACATTGATAGAGGGAGTGTGAGAATCTCAATGTGGGTTCAGTTTCCTTATAGTTAGGACCAAGACCGACCGTGGCGCTTTCCCGTCTTTTTGGAAAAGATAGATACAGTATGGCCGTCGAATATTACGGGCAATGAGCCGTGTACGTGCTACTAACAATAAGTAAATATATGTAATAAGCATCATTAAAGTCGTGTTCAAACATATACAGACAAGTTTCTAAATCACCACGCAACCCCGGAATCCCTGACACAAAATAATGTTAGGAAGCTAAAAAAAATTAAGATGATTGTGCTATAATGTTAACATAATGAAAAAAATTGAAAATGATTAAAATTATACTTTTTATTTTTTTTTTATATGACGCACCAAGAAATAAATTATACCAAAATTATATATGGTGCAAAATGGTGTTAGAAAGCTATAAAAAAAGTTTGGTAGTTGTGCCTCAAACATACCCTACCAATAGTAGTCATTGAAAAATGTTTTAATTTTTTTTCTAAGGTTATGTCAATTCATCAAGTCTGTAATTTTTTAAAATCAGAGACCTTAGTTATATGACGTCCTCAATAAATTACAATAACATCAAAGTAGTCGTTCTCAAGTTATGAATTTTTGAAAAAATTTGTTTATTTAACGATTACTCCCTGGGGATGAATTTTTAAGGGTTGAAAATTGCTGTGATAAGTACTCACATAGGTACTAATTTAACAAAAAAAAGCGAGCATGATCGGAGCTAAGGCCGCTGGTTCATACTTATCCTCCTATAGCCTTTGTTACCGATCGATGGGTGGAGTCTTACCAAAATCAAAGTTCCACTTACATGCCTATGAGTGGTTGGGTCGGGGCCCTCCTTTAACGAAGACAGCCCCAAGGATGTTAGGGGAGGGAAAGCTGAAGATTTAAAAATCCAAGCTCCGCGAAAAACCAGGAATTCTCTCGAAAATCGGAACAAGTTACGAAAATTCACCCGCGTTCCGATTATCCCGCGCAATCGACAAGTCTATCTCTCAGACGTGAAGTAACATACTTTGTAGAATCACATACCTTGTATATAGTGTATAAACACATGATAATCAAGTCAGTTCTACATAAAAATTTAACAATTCCTCATCCGAAAAATCTCTCACTGAGCTAACCACCGAAAGTAATCGTTCGGGTACGGATTCGGCGATTCATTTCACAAAACGTAACCGGTGGTCGTAAGAGAATTTTTATATTCTCCAAATATTTTCTTCAGTTTCATATTTTGATGTAGTACGGTTTTTCGTCCGTTGTAAAAAAATTTTATTCGTAGCTTAATTCTCACATTTCCTTGTTACATGTATTGACTCAAACTTATTTCTGTTTTCATTAATTTTTGAAAGATTTTATGAATTCGTAAAAGTATTATGTTTCTATGAGCACTACAATATTCTCCCTCTTTGTAGCAATGGTTACATACCTTTGATGTTATACTATTACAGCTTTTGTGCTTCTGTGCAATACTATTCTTCAGCAACCCTACCTCACAATATGTATTTCAGAGAATGCTATTGAAGTATTGTTCTGTTGAATAGAGTTTCCCTCTTCGATGTATATGAATTTCATGCTTTTCCATAGCAACTTTAGTATCGACACCATGAGAATGTACTCTAGAACTGATGCAATAAAACGAAACACATTAATCTGCAGTTATCACAGTAATGAAATGTTATTGGAATCCAATCTTCCAATAAAACTTAATATAAGATACCTACTATAAATCGCGTTTTTAATACGAGTATGAGTATCTTGAAACATTGGTTCCTTCAGACGAAACAGATATTTTTTTGCCAAAATTCACATTTCTATATGAAATACGAATTAATTTTAATGTAAACTTGTAAAAATACTGTAAAATAGATTTATCCAAAAGTATGGGATACCTATAGTTCTTTTTATCAATAATGATGCATTTCCAAATATGCATTGATATTATGACTCAGGTTTTTTTCTTCTTTGTATATGATATTACACGCATCTGGATAACTAATTGTAAGGTATATACAGGGTATCCCAGCCGATTTTAACATCTTGAATATTTCGGTATTGTGGTATGTAGCAACAAATGTTTCATAGGAAACTTAAATCGTATCACGTTCGGCATAATCTGGTGTCATTAATTTTTCCGTAGGTGGACGCGTCAAGGACATATGAAGGTCAACTTTGTTTTTTTAAATAGAATGGGGTACTTTTTTATGCATCAAGCGATGCAGCTAGACATTCTTTATAAAAAAGTATTGACCTATGTATCTCGAAAAGCTAATAGTTTAGGACATATTTCAACTTCAAATAGTTTAGGACATATAAAGCATAACGCAACATTAAGAGTATAAAAATAATTTGATTGTCTCGCGCTGGATTCGAATTTTCAGCCTAATAGTTTTTGAAAAGCTTCAATCTTTCCTATTTCTTTCACCACATCACGAGTGCCACATGTCAATGTACAGCAAGGGGATGAATCATTTATTTCTTCCTATATATTTCAAGATTTTATACAATTTAGACGTTTCTATCGTAAAATGTATCTTTCTGACTTGTGTATATTTTATAAATTAAAAAAATCGATGTCATCTATATCAACATGAAATTAATTGAAACAAGGATAAACTGATGTGCAGTTTTGGTTCAGGTTAAAAGGTCATTGCACAACGCGGTATAAACTCCTCGTCTCTAAGTACTTTAGGATAATGGGGATCTTAAGCTCGACAATGTGCTGCGTCATGAAACACTTTTATAACGTACTTTATAAAAGTCATTTTCAAAGTATTGTATTTAAAAACATATCTTCAGCATCGTGTTAATTGATGACGTGTGTAATTAAATCATAATGTAAAGTTCATCGAATGCTTCCAATAATTGGTATCGAATATCCAAGAATAAAGCATTAATATAAACATTCATTTTATATACAGCTATCCTTCGATTTACATACATGGATGATAACTGCTTTGAAAACAGTGTAAATCGAAAGCAACGTAAAATGTGAATAATTCAGTCCTCTTTTCAAAGTAAAATAAAAGTAATTTGTTTTAAATCCCTTATTTTAAAAACCTTATGATAGTGAAATCGTGCAAAAAAGTACTGTGTAAATCATGGGATAGGTGTATGTTATGCTGTACTGTACGATGCATTTAATTAATGTAAATTAAAATTTTAAGGCACATTGGCATACTTATAAATGAATGTTTATTACAGAATCCGCCAACAATAATGAAACAAAACTCGTCGAATATCATCGCTAATTAAGTACATGTTACTCTATTCTATTATCAGTGCTTCAACATTGAAACGTTAAAAACAATGAAACATTGAAACGCTAAAATTTGATGTGTAAAGTTTTGGTAATTATTTGAAAATATCATTAACATTTGCTGACTAAAGCACCACTAAAGTTATGAATAAAATTTTCAACCATATTTTACCACTAATGTTCACTCAGCGCGTAGGAGGATATTTTTTTTTTATATATATTGAGGGATCGAGGGTAATCCCAAAATATACCGTTGAAGTGTGACAGTACGTATTTTGTAATGGCGAATGGGGCTATTCGCGTTTCCAGAATTCACCAAACAAGAGAACTTGTACTTTCGAGAATTTTTTTGCAAGATTTCGACTCATTCCAACAGAGATTCGGTACGACTTTGAAAATGAATGCGAATGATGATGACTTATCAGAGTTTGAATTAGAATTAGGAATTGAATTTGTGATGACGCTCAATTGAACTAGGAATGAATTGTTATGACAAAAGTATGAGAGTAATTCGACTCATGAGAGATTATTCTGAGCGGAATTATGAGTGAAAATTTAAAATTTAATGTTTTTCATTTTTTTTTCTACTTCTTTAGATTTTCAAACATACAATTAATAGAACGTAATTACAGAACATAATCAATGTTTTCTTTATTTTTAAAAAT
Source organism: Cerceris rybyensis (assembly GCA_910591515.1). Classification (NCBI taxonomy): domain Eukaryota; kingdom Metazoa; phylum Arthropoda; class Insecta; order Hymenoptera; family Crabronidae; genus Cerceris; species Cerceris rybyensis. The sequence goes on from OU342795.1 coordinate 17,401,885, forward strand.
TCGTCGTCGAGAAGCAACATCAATTTTGGTTTGCAAGCAAAAAATGATGTTTCGTGGACATTATCGATGTATTTTTTTTTTCTTTTGTTAGTGCAATTAAAATCTCAAGATAGAGATTATTTTGGCATACATTAATTTTCAATACATTATGATACACTATTTTATACAATACAAATTACATTGTTTTCTTAAATTTTTAAATCATAAGCATTGAGAAACGAGTAGGTTAATTTACATATTTCCACCGTAGATCTGGAGAGTAAAACAATGCATGAGGGCGGAAGAGAAAAATGTAGTTTCTTTAATTGGTCGAATTATCGATGTATTTCGTAATAATTCTTTATAAATGGTTTTATTAACTTTGCAGAAATTTTTCGCAATTAAATGTATACTACTCTCTTTCATTGTCATCTATCAAGTAAGTAATCACGAACCCTGCAGATGCCTCACTCTTGTGAGCGAATCACTTCATCATAAAGTCAAGTGAGATCTGGAGAAGAGACATTTAGGAGCAGTCAAGAGAGATATATACTTGAATAGTCCAGAGAGACGCATCACATATTTCAACCGAGACGTATCACACATTTTAACACCAATATATTACGTCTTATTGTCAACTCAGATTGAACAAGTGATTTCAAATTATATTGATCACATTACATTTTTTGTCTTTACATAAATATAATGCGTTAATTTTTATTAAGTTCTTTGAAGCATATTTTGAATCAATTTAATTGCAGGTAACACTCTTACAACAGGGTAGATGGGTTTTAGAAGATGCCGTGTTATGGGAAACCGTGTAATGCGAAATCCAGATTTAATACAAGGAAAATTCTGTTCCGAAAACTTAATAAAAGCAAATATTATTTTTTAACTCCCTATTTCTGAAACAGCAAGTCTCGCCGCGGATAACGAATAAAGTCCATGTCGTTTTTTATTATAACTTCGGAATAGCGTTATAAATGAGTAAATTATAATTTATTTATGTTGCGTGACGGGCGGCGGAGGTGGATAAAGGGTTTTGAAATAGGAAAGGACGAGTTATAGAATAGGCTCTAATGATTTTAATAATGATAAATTTCGGTAGCGGTTAGGTAGTCGAGCTTAAGGGAACTCTTCCGTCGCGTCAAAAGGAAAACTCGTTCGATGTTTTATTATCGAACGATTAATTATTTATGTGGGTAGTGCTGTGCTGGAAATCCTCTACAGGATCCACCAATTTCGTTTACAGTGGGAATGGATATGCTAACAAAGGTGATTCAAAGAATCCAGTGATTAGATTTGAACAAAGATTAGTTTTATATTAAACTCAAGAAATTAGATTTTACAATTAATCTGAATCAATGTTTACAACCTGCATTTTTATATGAAAACTTGTTTACAATTATTGATTCTGGTTTACATATGTTTCTGTTTGTTCGATATATAATAGATATATAATTGGTAAAGAATATATATATAGAAATAACAATGTTGTTATGATAGTTTTATAATAATTATGATGATAAAACAATAGTGAACAACAAAAAGAACATTCAATGATAGCATTACACATTTGGTATCCTCAGAGTGATTGCTCACTGTGCAATACTACTTTTCAAAAACATAAAGAAATTATATTTACGCTTAGTCGATTCCAGACACAACAATTCGGCTGGGTTTTCGCTGATTTCTCTGTACGGGCAGAAAACACCGATCTCGTTATCAGAATCGCTGCGATGACAACCTTTTTGTAATCTTTGACTTAAAATAAAGTATGTTAATGTTTGGTCGGTTTGTCTTTAAATGAAAATAATAAATTGAGTTCGGAATGTAATACAACGAAGATATAAATATAACGAAGATAATAATTAACATTGGATTGAATAGAATTATATTAAATATCTCTCGATGGCTTTCGGTATGTATTGTCGCGTCACTATTGAAGATTTTCACGAACAATGTCACTCTTCAACCACCGTTGTTTAACGAGGGATCAAGTCTATTATCGCGTCACTTTTGAGAGATATTCGCGGATAAATTAGCTTAACATCAAGATCCTCGGACCAGCGTCTTACGTACCTCACGATTTTAAAATAATAGCACTGTACTGAACTTTGAATACTTTGTATTTGCTAAACGTTTATCGAACTGTTCTCGATGCTTTCCAAGATGCAAGTCGATGTGTTCACGGTGCTTCCAAGACGCTAAGTTGGATGTGTTCACGGTGCTTTCCGAGACGCTAGTGATTCGCAAGTTTGAATTTTTCGGGGATGTGAAGACGCTCGACCGATGCATGACGTTTAAAGCGCGCGAAAAATTGACCAATTAGAACTATTGAAATTTAAAGGTTGTCACAGGATTCGTCAACGCGAGTGACGCTTTCCGTTTCTTTGGAGGGGCACGATGCTCGCACCCTCCCTACTCTGATTTTTACTGGGGGTCTATTTCCTAGAATTTTCTGACGGCCGTCGCTGCGACGACGAATATCGTCCTCGGAACGACGTTACAATTCGGATTCATCGTCTGAGAATGTTTCAAGAATAAGATAACGCTAAAAATCAATAAGTCCAGGGACTTATTCGAATGAACTATCTGCTTGTTCCAAACTAATGCGTAGCCAAAATTGACAGCGTTATAACTTCTATTGAATAGATAAATTGAATAAATGAGTTGAATAAATGAATTAAATAAATTGCAACCAATGATTCCTTACTATAAAGTATGATGCATGGCAAAATGTAGTATTAGTATTTTAAAGAAAGTTGTAGCAAGTATGGTCAACATGTGTGACTACGGTTGCGATGCTTCCAAAGAGGTATGTGCTACGTAGGTCTGTTTTGTGTCCCGTTAAGCGTTTCTACGTCTTAGCTCCAGGGTAGGCTTTTGTTACAAAGTCATAAACCAATGGTAAAAATAGTATACCGGGTGGTTCGTTAGAAAAAGGTAGAATAAAAATTGTAAAATTTGTGTACGGGACGTAACAATTTACCTATTTTCATTGAAAGCCACTACGGTTTATTATACCTTCCCGCCATTGTTTTAAGGTAATTTAATTTTTATTTAAATTAAAGTGTTTAAATATCTTAAACAAATATTATGTTATCCAGTGATATAGAAGTACGGTATTGTACAAAGGTTTTCGCAATTGTCTTATCGTGTTAGAGCGAAGCCATGTTATAGAACGTCGTGTTATAGGAAGGTTTCCGCATTTTATGAATCGTGTTCTGGCGAAACTGTGTTACAGGATACCATGTTGTAGGAGGAATACCTGTATATATTTTTATTGATGCGTCAACAAAATATATTAAACCCTAATAATGTAAAACACTATCCTTTCACCGAAATAGTATCAGTTTCAAATTCACGAGAAATGATTTTTCGAAAACTGTGCAAGTTACCATGCACATTATTAGTTTTGGTGACAACATGCATTAACACGGAGTTTGTTTAATTTATAAAATGACGTGCGCTACGAAGCAGTTTATTCAACCCGTATAACGAGGTTCGTTATCGGAAAATTTATTTAATTGTTTATCAGCATGTTTACTTAACTTGCAAAAATGCTGCAGGAAAAATGTACGACGTTGTATTTGCGACCACCGAGAAATGCAGTCATTCTTTTTAAATGAAAAGTAACGGTTCTTCGTATTCCTACATTAAGCAGATAAGATTTAACATACAAACCATTATAGCCGCAAACTTTTTCATGAAAATGTTACATTTTTTAATAAAAATTTATACAAGTTTAATAGTTCACTTTGTATCCAATATGCAAACGCGTATTTTTAAAATTTCTTAATACTGCGAAAATAAAAGGGTTACATTTCCTGTTTCATTTAAATATTTATTCCACTGGTTAATTAAAATTGTATGAAAATTGAAATGAAAAAAATCAGCAAACATTTGTACTTTCCTCATTCAATTAAAAATTATGTAATTAGAAAAATGAAAATATATGTTTCCGATTAACGTGAATAAAACTATACCGTACAATTCTGAAGCAGCTTAAAATTAAGAATGCAATGAACCTTGTAAATATTAAAACTTCGCCTGGGAAATGAAAGAATTTATCGATTTACTTTATTAATGGCTACATCTTGTAGCTCCATAATTATTTAATAACCGCTTACTTTTCTTAAGTAAATGTAAGTAATAAAAAAAATTTAGCACCACAATTAACTTACAAAACGTCTTAGGGATGTCGAAAATTCAAAAAGTGATAACACTTTGTGCGCAAGTACAATAATTTATGTCTAACACATCCATCTTGTTAGTCTATGTCAGAATTTCCAATTAAAGAGTCTAAAAATTTCCACAAAAAAAGACAAAACTCTTTTAATGTTTTAAAAGGGGTGGAAGTAGTGAACAATTTTAGAAAAATGTTCGAAATAACATTGCTTTTTTTCATATAAGAAAAATTACTGAACATTTTTTCGATAAATCTATATTTCTCAAATTATCACCAATTCTTTAAACCAAATTTTATGAGCAATTTCAAATTAGTGAAAAAGCAATATAATTTTAGTTTAACATTTTTCGGCCTCTTGTAATATTTTATCTTAAAAGAGAAAAATATTTTTTTTGTCGTCATATCCCTTGAGTCTTTCCTCTCCCATAGCATAAAATCTATTTAAAAGAACAGATTCTTTTACTTGCGCTTTATAATAACATTATTGATAACTCACTGTATAAAATTTATCCTGATTTTATTCAAGCGAAATCTCGATTCCGGTCAAAAGAGAAATGTTTAAATTCATGCTATGCAGTTATTACCCCAAATTCCATGAAATTTCATCATTTTCTAAATTTCTCGGTTCTCAAATTCATTTTATTTGCCTTAACGCCAATATAACAAAACGAATGTGCATTATAATTTGTTATTATATTAAACGCATTTAATATGTTGATACAAAATGATGTTTCATTCGGAAATAATAAATAATATTATCTTGTTAGCTTATTAATTTTACAAAAATGGTTGTTATTCGCCTGAATAATGAAAGAACATTTGTAACATCGAAGATAAATAAATTCCAGATACACATAGACACATTCGTATGGCACGGGTCGATATCGTTGAAAGAGCTCCCCATCGTAACAACGTTGCACAACGGTTAAAGGAAAGATTATATTTTCGAAACGTTCACTAACTTGCGTCTGACAATCGAAATGAGTATTCTTAATTTTTTCGAACTTGTTTGCATTTTCTATTCAATTCTTTCAATAGGATTTTCTAGATCTGTAAAATATTAATGACTGATTGGAGTTACTCTTTTCTTCGCCTTTAATTCGAGTTTCTCAAAAGACTTATTTAATAAATCTAAACGTTCTAGATTAATCATTTAGAATTATTGAAATATAATGTTTACCCACATACCACAAGTTAATATTTCTCTTTCGTACTATATACACGGAAGGAACATTAGCACTTTAGCAAGTCAGACTAGTGGTTAGAATTTTCACACAAACAGAAATATCAGGCTTCAAATTCGTGCTTACAATATCAAACCATAAATGCATATCGCAAGTCAGCCCCAGGATTAAAATTACGGGCTGAATTCTATCTACAGAATGATATTGTGAAACAACATCCAGTAGAATAAACGTTACTGGGTAACGAACTGTGTAAAGTGTTTGATTAATAAATAAATGAGGATTCTACGGTCGATGATATTGGTTGACGGATATCGGTGGTATTGGTTGACTCTGAATAAAACGTTCTTACTTTTTCCATAAAAGTGCAGAAGGATTATGAGTGCGCGGTCGACTCGTAAATAAGTAAATTTTGTTATGTTTTCTTTCGTATTGCTAATTGAAAGTTTTAACACTTAGCCGATTACCTAAAAAAATAATAATCTGTACGCTACACTCCACACACTCTTCAACAACAACGCGAACTCGTAACATATTATTAGCCCACCAAAAGGAGACACTTGATAAGTTAATTTGTCCGATTCGTTCGACTTCTAAATATATCCCTCCTTCTCGCGTATTTTCGATTCTACTCTAAAAAGCGTTTAACGACGAAAAATCCATGTATCATTGACCAAGTAAAAAAGTCACTTGGTGAGTGGCTTGCTCTGATTCGCCCGACGAAAACGGAGCGACGAAATAAGTATTTAGTTTTCAGTTGTCATTGGCCAAGCTCAGGTTTCCAGGGCCGATATGATGGGGATAGACTCTACGACCGACAGTCTTCCCTTACCCCGTACCTTATGTCATTGACTCAAAGAAAGCAGTCATTTGTTAAGTGGTTTGCTCCGATTCGTCTGACGGATAGAGATGTTCTGCGTCTTCATATATTTTCGATCCAAACGTGTGACTACAGTAGAATCCCTCTAATGTTGCTCTCTCGCTAATGTTGACAGGATACTCCCGTTACTGTTACTTGTATTTTCCCCCATTTGGACTTTTTGTTGCCCAATAGAATTTTAGTTTCGTGGCGCGTTATGTAGGTTATGGATGTTTACATGAATCCTTCACTCAATTTTCAATTCTGCGCATGCTTATGCGCATAGGGGAAAATAAGTCATGAAAAGTGGGGATAGAGGGAAGTGTCAACATTAGCGAATGATCCTAGCCCGGGTTGTCAAATTTAAAGGGATTCTACTGTAAGTGAAAAAGCGTTTAATGACGAAATAAAAGTTTAGTTTTCGGCTGTCATTCGCGGAGATCAGGTTTGAAGGGCCCATATGGTGGGAATAGACGATACGAGGACATTCTCCCTTTACACCGTACCTCAAGCCAAGTGATTTCATAGCGTTAGCGACTTAGAGCCGTAGAACATCTCTCCGTTCGTTCATCGACTGTCTGTCGATGAATCGGGAACATCTCCTCATTCGGTCAGCTAAAACTGGTAAGACTCAGAAAAGTGGACGACAATTGTCGGCTACTACATTTCTGTCGCGGATTTTGACCGGATAAAAGATACTGCAAGGGGTTAATTTTATTCTTTTAACTCTGAAATTCAATTTGAAGTAGAGCGACACTTCACTTTTTGTTCACTTGTTTCTTCACATGTTTGTTCACCTGTTACAGACACTTGCAAGAGAAACTGCCATTCATTGATCGAAGCAGAACAGCGATATGGGGCTGGAGTTATGGTGGATACGCGACAGGAATGACACTTGCCACGGATTATCACGGTGTTTTTAAATGTGGCATGTCCGTGGCACCTGTTACAGATTGGGCTCTTTATGGTACGTTTATACTAACTATGTTTTTAGTTATTATATTTACATAATATAATTATTTTTGATTTGATTTGAATTTTAATCGAAAGAAAATATTTGTAAGCGTATCTTTTTTGTTAGTATTCATTTATTATGTAATATTAATTATTTATGGCAAAGAAATAGCTTTTCTGATACTAGTACTCAAACATACAGTCCAACAAGTCAAAGACGGCTAGGCAAGAGAATGCGGATCTGATTCGTGAAAGAGACAGCTGTGTTACATTTATCCAGCCAAACAAGTAAAAATATGAGAGTATTAGAACTATGCGGAGTGTTTGGACTTTAGTTTCACATATGAATACAACGCAACGTACTCGCTATGTATTACGTTCCTCTTTGTATTATTCCATGTTTTAAAATTTACCACATACTGATAAATATTGACTAAAATACTTGTCACTATTCAGATCTCCCTGTTGCGTGAGTTAACTTGATTCGCCGAAATATTATATAAAACAAGTATTCGAATTGCTTTTGCACAAAAGAAAGATGGATGGAACAACTGTCAGACACAGTGCATTTGAAATCTGTTACTACTTCAAGTGACTACCAACATGAACGTCACTGGCAAGAGACCAGCATCCATTTGTCTTGTTAGTCAAAACTTACAATTAGTTGGAAGGATAAGGGCCATTTTTGCTTCCATGTACGCTATCTTTCCCCTCTTTCAACTAACGAATACATCAGCTCAAAAAATAGGAATTCTCAGATTCTGTCTATTTGAAAAATCGAGTACAAGACTCACTCCGTCTACCTTTCGGTTCATCAGTACCTTTCGCGCCCTCTTATCATCCATTTCTTAGATACAGCTTTAAAAAGATAAATTTTCATCCGACACCAGTCACATACTTAGCGAAGACGGCAAAGAAAGACCTAGCTGCATACGACCACATTTATATATTTAAAAAAATAAATGTTTCATCCCCAACTTTGGTGGCTGTTTTCACCCTGTAGATATGAACGATGGCCGATAAAAGAAATGCGTGCCAAATATTTTATCGAATTGTAGGTACATACCCTGTAAATTTCATCACAATCGGTTATTAACACTTGGGAAACCTCCCTTGTTAGTAAGACTTATATGTACCTCAGAAACGTGTTGATTCTTTGCTTTGGAAGTTGAGAGTAGACATATAATAGCAACGGTGCAAGTGCTTTGGTGGCTAAGAGCAGACGTATGGTCTCCAACTAAGGCTTGATATCACTGTGAGGATGAATTACCACCAAGTAGCCCACAGAAAGAGACATTTGGTGATTCAGGATCTCGTCTTCGAAAGTATTACACACGCACTAATAGAGGAAAATACAGTAATCCCTGGATAAATGCACAAGAAATTTCCCTGGATAAATGCATCGCGGCCATCCCCTCCACATAGGGGGATCCCCCTCGGTCGAACCTCGACGTTCGGCGACGAGGCAGTGTAATATGATATCATCGGAACGTGTCTGTGACGCAATACTATGTTGGATGACCAACCTATGTTATCTACATACAACGCGCTGCGTTGCCTTAGTGATTCAATGTCCTAAGCGCCTCTTAGAGGGTCACCTCCGAACCCTGATTCACGCTGGTCAGGGTTCATTCCTAGGATTTGGTCATCCTCGCCCTCTCCCTTCTTTGTAATCACAAATCTTAAGGTATATAAGAAACCGCGCGCGAAGAACGACACTACACAACATACATTATTCTCGACTCATTTCTCAAGTTAGTGCCGAAACTCTGTCGGACTCCGCGGTTATACATTCGGTCTTCGAAATTATAATAGTTGTAACAACCGTGCCACTGTAAGCCGTCTCGCTTATCCACGGGGTACAACAACTAATTGGAGACTTGAACTTTTCCATTTTTGATTTTTTTGTTTTGAAAACTTCGCTAACGTATTTGTGACAATTTTCTGATTAAAATGATACCAAACACGACATAGTTTGGGCAATATTTACTTAATATTTAATTCGTTTACTTGCTATTTAGATAACTCAAACATATCGTGTTTGGTATCATTTTAATCAGAAAATTGTCACAAATACGTTAACGAAGGTTTTAAAACAAAAAAATCAAAAATGGAAAAATTCCATCCTCCGATTAGTATTGCGACACCGATACGTTAGGGCCGGTCCCCCTGTGCGTTGGGCCTCTCTGTCTTTTCTACCGTCTGTCCTTTTCTAAGCTCGGCGCTCGCCTGGAGCCTCAACGTAAACACAGTCCGGAGGTTCAGCTATGACCTGTGCATTTAAGTCTTGCACTGGGAACCATTTAGCAGTGCAGCTGTCGAATAAGGTAACTATTCTATGTTTTCATCTGACTCCAGCTGACCACGAATCTAGAAAGGGGTAAGCAATGGGAAATCGCCCCCTCGAAGATGATAGGGTTAAACGAACCGGGACTCGTTCGCGATGCACACGCGATTGACGGCGATGCGTCCATCTTTGCTCCATTCACGAGCTCATGGAGTAGATTTTGACGATGCTCAAAGTTTTTTAGATATCTATGCTGTTGAGAGAAACGTTCCTCAAAACGTTCGTACGAACGGTCTCCTCGCGGTCAATCACGTGTCCATCACATGGCGAGGCTCGTTACCTTTAACAATTGCAGCTTCAAGGAACTGGTTTTTAATTTTCTGGTCCTTTCCAAATTCACACTCAGCTGGAGCAGCGTAAAAACAGTGAATAGTTATGCAACTCGATATAAATGCACAGCTATATTGAAACCTGTGCAAGCTTTAAATGCACAGGTTTCGGTTCAATGGCAGGACTGTGTTTACGGCTCTAGCCGAGTTTGTTGTTGTTATGATTGTTATTTAATAAGATTTAATATTATAATTTGTTATTACTAAAAGAAGCATCTTCCTTCTCAAATAGCTCGTCCTCAGCTATTATTGCCCCTTGTTTCCCACCCCTAAAGTTTTCTCATTTTATGTATTTTTTTTAAATAATATGTTAAAATTACTTAGAATTAAGCGTTGGCCTTAAATTCACGTCTTAATTATGTCATGTGTCCGCGCGTCGTAACGTCTTTTCCTGGACTATACTATACTAATCGGAGGATAAAACATTTCCATTTTCGTTTTCCTTTCTTGAAATCTTCGCTAACGCATTTGCGAGATTTTTCTGATTAAAATGATACCCAGCACGATATGGTTTGAATTATATTTAATGCCTTTTCTAAGTTCGGCGCTCAATTGGAGCAGCAACTGTGCATCACTGTGCATTTAAACATTGCACAGCTGTCGATATTGCTGTGCATTTATTGAGTTGCGTAACAATTCAGCGGTTTCATACGGCTCTAGCTGACCGCTAATTTAGAAAGTGGAAAACAGTGGGAAACCATCCCCTCGGAGCTGCAAAGGTTAAAGCTACTGTGACTCGTTTGTGATGCACACGCGATTGACCGCGAGGAGACCGTTCGTACGAACGTTTTGAGGAACGTTTCTTTCAACAGCATAGATATCTAAAAAACTTTGAGCATCGTCAAAATCTACTCCATGAGCTCGTGAATGGAGCAAAGATGGACGCATCGCCGTCAATCGCGTGTGCATCGCGAACGAGTCCCGGTTCGTTTAACCCTATCATCTTCGAGGGGGCGATTTCCCATTGCTTACCCCTTTCTAGATTCGTGGTCAGCTGGAGTCAGATGAAAACATAGAATAGTTACCTTATTCGACAGCTGCACTGCTAAATGGTTCCCAGTGCAAGACTTAAATGTACAGGTCATAGCTGAACCTCCGGACTGTGTTTACGTTGAGGCTCCAGGCGAGCGCCGAGCTTAGAAAAGGACAGACGGTAGAAAAGACAGAGAGGCCCAACGCACAGGGGGGCCGCACAGTGGTTCATTTGGCCGAAAACCTGGCCAAAAAGCCAAAAATTTTTTTCGCGATTTTCAAAATGTAGCAATTGCGATTGATTTGTAACATATCAGAGCATCGGTTTCCATTAATAAAAGTTTTTATTGAACAACGCTCTTAGAGATATGCAATGTCAAAGTTGGCACTTGAATAATGTAACGTATTCACGTCGAAATTCAGAATACGTTTTCAATGTGAAATAATAGTACAATCAACTTTGTAAGTATTTGTAGCTATTCGTCATACTTTTAAATTATAAGTACCTTGGTTTCATTTTTTTATTTAATATTTTACAACTGCGATGGCACAGATTGCAAAACCCATACATTTTTTTCCTTTTGCAGAGGAAATAGTTGTGAAGTACGCAAAAGTACAGCGCGACTTTTTTTTAAAATTAAACTTTGAAGCTTCCCGAAAAAGTCCCCGTTGTAAAATTTTGCGACTTTTTGCGATTCTACGAGATATTCTTATTTGTTTGTCGCACGCGCCATGCTCGGGGAAATACGTTTATGACATACTGCCAGGCTATCGTGCCTTGGACAAACGAATAATGCTAATCCTTCACTAAGGTTACCCTTGTAACTAACGAAACGCTATATTTACTTAGTTCGGGTTAAAAATCAAAATAATTTTAAACAAGCTGGTGGCCTTTTGTTCTAAAGCAACAATAGATAGCCACGATCACCTCGACCGCTTACCATTATAAACCGAAAGATGTTTGACGTTTCGGCTGAAAATCTGTCTAGTTGCAGGTATGAGGGCTATATTTGTTTCTCACAATGTTCTATCAATCTCTTTCAGTCGAGATTTTTATTAAACAATGGAAAATTCGAAGATGGAATAGCTGTGATATGCTGGTATTAAGATACAGTGACTGTTCCAATAAATATCATTATAACTTTTGAAGGAAAAGGAATATCAGACTATATTTTTTTAAAATTAAACTTTAAAGCTTCCCGAAGAAGTCCCCGTTGTAAAATTTTGCGACTTTTTGCAATTGTACGCGATATTCTTATTTGTTTGTCGCACGCGCCATGGTCGGGGAAGTGCATTTATGACATAGGGCCGGGCTATCATAAGACTACTGATTTTCGTGCCGATCCGACAATTTTTCGATACTCGCACCTGCCATATTAGAGCCGCCATTTTGTTTTTGGAAATTCAGAGTTCGGATTCTTAATCAGCGACCGGAAAAACATAAGACTACTGATTTTCATGTCGATCCGACAATTTTTCAATACTCGCATCCGCCATATTGAAGCCGCCATTTTGTTTTTTAAAATTTTGAGTTCAGATTCTTAATCAGCGACCCACATAATACTAATACACCAATTTTCAGCTAAATTGAAAAACTCCTTGGGGTTTTGGCCAGGTTTTCGGCCAAATGAACCACTGTGGGCCGGCCCTAACGTATCGGTGTCGCAATACTAATCGGAGGATGGAATTTTTCCGTTTTTGATTTTTTTGTTTTGAAACCTTCGCTAACGTATTTGTGACAATTTTCTGATTAAAATGATACCAAACACGATATGTTTGAGTTATCTAAATAGCAAGTAAACGAATTAAATATTAAGTAAATATTGCCCAAACTATGTCGTGTTTGGTATCATTTTAATCAAAAAATTATCACAAATACGTTAGCGAAGTTTTCAAAACAAAAAAATCAATAATGGAAAAGTTCAAGTCTCCAATTAGTATTGCGTCACCGACACGTTCGGGCCGGTCCCCCTGTAGCTTGGACCTCTCTGTCTCTTCTACTGTCTGTTCTTTTCTAAGTTCACGCTCGGCTGGAGCCCGAACGTAAACACAAAATAGAAACCACCACTTCGTAACTGCACTGTTTCGGTCCCGAATTCAGTGCATTTATCCAGGATTTACTGTATTAGGTTGGTAGGAAATTAATGTCGGTTTTCAAACTTTATCTTTATATACGCAGGTTTTGAATGGGATTAAAACTTTTTTATCAAAATAAATGCCATTACAATTTCACATTTTTCCAAACGAGAAACCAGTTTTTGAATTCCAGCATTGTTAAATTCTGGTATTCTAGATTTAACAAATTCATTGAAGGAATTTTTTATGGCTTCTTGATTGTTGAAGATCTTCCCTAAATAAATAGTGGTCCACATGCTTGAAAAAGTGGTAATCATTTAGTGACAGGTCTGATTAATATACTGGATGAGGCAGTCCTTCATAGTCCAATTTGTTCAACTTTTGTAGCGTTGATTGTGCGACGAGCGGGCGAGTATTATCGTGGGAAAGAATTGGGCCCCTCTGATTGAAAAATGCCGGATTCAAACGTTCCATTTTTTTATGAATTTGGCCAATTTCTCGACAATACTTTTTTAGTGTTTTTTTCTAGTTTTACTCGGGTTTAAGAAATTACAGTATATGTAATCAGCTTCAACCATAGCCTTCAATTGGTCGCTGTCAACGACCGAAGGCGTCCACGGCCATCTTCATCTTCAAGACTCTCATTTCCGTTTCGAAATTTTTTGAACCAACGTTGCACTGATTGTTCAATCACAGTATCTTGAACAAATGCATCGCCGATATTACGGGTTGCTTATGCAGCTTTACGACCCAGTTTATACTCGTACAAATATATTACGCGAATTTACTTCCTGTCCATCTTAAACGCGGTAACGTGAAAAGAGCACTTAATATTGTAGTAAAAATAAAAACATACCTATCCGCATGTACAGTGACATATTACAATAAAACTATATTACAAGATGAATAATTAAAGTATATAGATGTCTCAAGATCAAGCGCGAAAGTTTGAAAACACGAAACCCGACATTGATGTCTTACAACCGTAATAGTTGAACTCGATCACGAAGCACTAGTGACTCGTCGGCTGTCGCAGAGGAACTGATAGAGAAGCGAGCATCGAAATGACTCATTGTTAAGATTTGCGAAAGGATACCTGTAGGTTACGGGCCGAGTTCCGACGAATACAAGGTCTGTCCGGAAAGTAATGGAATTAAGTTCGTAAAAAAAGATATATTTAAATTACTGATACAAACGTTTAAAATTTTTCAAAGTATTCTCCTTGGGCATCGATACACTTTTGCCAGCGACTTTTCCATGCACGGTACGCATCCTGGAAGGCGTCGACGGGGATCTCGTTTAGAGCTTTCGTCACGGCGGCTTGGATCGCTTCTACGGTTCCAAAATGGATTCCTTTAAGGGCAGTTTTGATCCTCGGGAACAAAAAGAAATCTGCCGGAGCCATGTCAGGACTGTAGGGAGGCTGGGGTAATGTTGCCAAGCTGTGCTTGGCCAGGAACTCCCGGACGCACAGAGCGATGTGGCTGGGTGCGTGTAGCTGCCACGAAGCGACGATCTTCTTTCGGGTTGCAAATTGACTCTAACAATGTCGTGCACAGTGGTCTTCGAAATATTGAGAGTCCGTGCAATCATTCGAACACTCATTCGACGATCGCTATTCAAAAGTTCAAAAACACGGATAACATTTGCGTCACTTTTGCTGTTTGACGGCCGTCCAGAGCGGAGATCATCCTCCACGCCTTCTCGACAATTTTTAAATAAATTGAACCACCTGGAAACTTGTGAATAGGAGAGAGCAGAGTCCCCGTATGATTCCTGAATCATTTAGTTGGTGTCGGCGAGACTTTTATTTAGTTTAGCACAAAATTTAATCGCGTAACGTTGTTCGATATTTTTCTCCATTGCGCGTCGTGACACAGAAACTAGTCGGAGGTTCACGCAAACAAAGATTTTGAGGGTCCCAGAGCACTGAGCAGACCGAGAGTGCAAGCGTTGTGAAGGTAAGAGTCCCGCCCATCTAACCTAACAAGTTCGAACACGTTCGGGCTAGGAAAAATGGCGGGAAAAATCAAATTGCATTACTTTCCGGACAGGCCTTGTATATTTTGACAACACGCCGCAGTCGTTGTATTATACTTCGTGACCAGTGGAGTGGAAATAATTGCTCTCGTTGCCCATAGAATTAATCTTAAACTTGTAAAACATATTGAACGATGTTATTTATTTATATAGCCAAATGTTACAAATACTGTGGTTTATTTAATTTAGCGTTATTGTTAAAAAGTAAGTCATAAACATGAAATGTATTTGTAAAACAAGTTACATATTATGTATAAATTGGTTCTAAAAACTCTCCCGAATATAGCTTTGCATATTAATTTAATGTTATAAACGTTTAAACATGTATAAACAGTGCTCCAAAGGGAAAGGGCACCCAAAATGGCCCAAATGTTGAGGGTGGTTTTTCTAAGTATTTCAAAAACAAGACCCGCTTTTCTTACTAGTTCGATGACTCTATCTTTCCGAAAGGTCGAACACCTGGAAACCTGATTCATTCAGCTAAAATTCAATCGCGAAGACACAATTAAAAGTTAATTTCCATGAGATTGGTTCGTTTCTGAGCCATGTTTCCTTTCAGACATTTTACTTCGATCCAAGGTCGTAGAATAATCCCTGAAAGCGATGACAATTACTTCTGAAACATCCTGTATACACGGTGGGCCTTAATGACAGAAAAGTCGTAGAACCTGCGATTTCTGTTGAGCATATTATAAAGTAGTTTAAAGGTAAAAAGAATATCAGATAAAACATATTTTTCCTCAAGAATTAAAAGGTTAAGTTTTTTTTTTTTACATAAGGTCGCAATTTTGACATTTCAATGGTATAGCAAACCTATACGATATTCAACAAAATGGGAAAAACTTATGCTGAACACGTTGTAACATGCAACACACCCAACTCTGTTTTTACAAAAATTAATCCAATTTCCTTCTTAAGAATTTCATTCTATTTAGCATCGTTAAAAAAGTTGCTTGATTTAAATTTTAAGGACAATTATTTCGAATAACCATAATTTTCTAGATATATTTATGATAGCACATATATACATACAATACTCTCACCAAACAAATGTTAAAGTCAAAAGTTAGAATGTCAATTCAAAACGTTTGTTCTTAGCATTTTGCCTAATGCATTTTTAATCAAGAAATATACTAAACTTTTAAAAGTATAATGCGACATTGAGTTCGTATGTGTGTGAACATATAAAGCTAAAAAGTGACAACTTTAAGGACCTAATGAAAATAATAAAAAGGCACAATCATAAATGAAAACATGACCACTGTTTAGTGATTCCTCTTTGTCTGTTGATGAGAGAGAGAGAGATTTTCTTTTAGAGCTGCTTGTAGCTTCTTGGTAACAATATGTTTCGATAAAAGCTATTTTATTTATCTACATTTTTAGATTTTCAGGATGTAAAATCAGTGCCATATTCTTCTATGTCTGTTCACGATGTCTTTTTTATATGTTTGTTTTTATCTACAACATATCTACTTTGTAAAAACATAATTTGGTGTGAAGTCATTATAGTACGGTGCCCAAATAATTCCGCCGAATTTAAGATAGAGTTGGATTACAAAGCAGCAAACAATATGTAACGTTTTGACGTTACTGAACATTTTAAAAGATCTAAAGATAAAGGCAAAAGTTTTAAAATTACTTGTTATAATGAAACGAGCACGAATATTATAAAATATACAGTTATTACTTTATTGTTTTTCAATTCATAATTAAAATATCATTCAGATAATGGTAATGTCACGACACGAGTGGTATGCGTCTCGAATTTTGCAAGTAACTGCAAGCGAATTGTGCTTTTGTTGTTTTCAATTTCACCATATTTCAACTGGAACCGTGTGTTGGAAAAATGGGTTTTAAGGGTAAACGGGGACCGGTATTTAGCGAAGGATGGGCATCTGCTAGGAACCGTGTATGGAATTGAGAGAAGGTCTTAAGTTTTAAGGGCGAAATTATGCATTCGAGTTTGCAATTTAACAATAACGGTGATAACTACAATAAAATTAATACTAATATAATAAAAACGGTAATAACAGCATAGATATTATGAAGATGATGATAAATATGACAGTAAGAGTAATGCCAATATTATGGTTGATGTGATAGTAATAAGCATAATAATAACATAATAACAATAATAATAATGGTGAGGCTGATGATGATAATAACGATAGTAGCCAGACTTACTACGTGTTGGATCGTATCAGTAAACATGTATATGTTTAGAATTAAACATTTTTCTGTTATTAATTTACAAAGTATTATAATAAATATATTATGTTTGTGAGTTTTATTATGGAGTGATCAATTTTTTACATATATAATTATTCTTCAAGTACAGTTTAGAGTTTGGTAAAATGCAATTTCATTACGACTAACCTCACTTTATAGACGCATACGAAATAATAACGTAAAAGAATTCTTTTAAAGTTTCAAACGTATGGGTCTTTTAAGCTGAAACATAATAAAGAAAAATCAATTGAAAGATTCTTTCCGCCATGAAGATGATTTAATTTCGTTACTTATTGTTAGTAATTTTCTTCACGAAGTTTCATCAGTTTTTCAGGAAATTATTTAAACTGAATTTTAGTGATAAATTGTAGTCGTAGCAAATTTAATTATTCGCCCCCGAAATCCCTCGTAGAAAATATGTTCAACCTTCAGAAAATAATATATCAGCAACCGCCGATCGAACTCGTACGTTCTTGGTGATCAATCACCATCTTGTAGCTTAATATGTTGCGGTACAGAAAACAAATTTAAAATACCCCGTAGAAGAATCGAGATGTTTTAAAAAATCAATTTAAAAAAATTGAAGGTTTACTTGGAATTTTCATATTTTACACTAGAACTACCGGAGTCAAATCTATTATACTCAAAAATACTGAACAAGTACTTTTAAAAAACGAAGAATCAAGCGACAAAGAAGATTTTTTTTAAAAATGGCATTAACTAGTCATTTTGACAGCCTCGGTAGTTCTAGTGTTAAAACAGGCACTTTCGCTAATAGGATTGATGCTTCTCTGCATAATATAAAATAAATAATGCTTCTGTAGGTAATATAAAAGGAAATTCATGAGCATTTTGACTTTCATATTTTGCTTCACTTTATTTGCAATTTACAAATATAACTTTTTTCAAGTTCATATGCTGATGTGCTTAATTAGGAAAACTGAGAGTATCTTGTTTCATAAAAACACCATATTTCGTAAAATTATGAAAAATGTGAAACACTTGATCGCATCGAAATAATTACTGAACGCTACTAAAACCTTATTATACTTTACTTGTTAAATACATCCTTGTGTATAATTTATACACATCAGGAGTGAAGTTAAATTTTTGATTCTAACTATTGTCGTTGCCGCTATATCAAAAACATTGAATTGTTGCCTTTACAGTCTATTCATTGAATTGCTGCCTATGCGTGTCACAACAGGCTACAATCTACGATTCATGTGTATCTTAACAATAGATTTACGGATATTGATATACCTATTTTTCTGAAGTGCGCCAATTTGACTCATACAACAAAATTGAAGTTTTTTGCAAAGAAAAGAGTTCCAAATCAATTTGAATGAAAGATTTATTATTAAGAATATTAACCAACCAATATATTATACATAGTGATCTTTTGAATGAGCCAAATTGGCTTCGTAAATCTAGTGTTAACATAGGAATCTTTCTACATTTCAAGAGTTTGCTCTTTCACTCTACTTTTCCCATATTGCTCCTCGCAATATATCTATATTACAATTAGGTTACTACACTCCATATTATAATAAAAAACTTTTGTGTCTACGTTAGTGTTCTGTTTATGACAACAATATAAATGTTGTACCGCATCTGTTGAAAAGATTAATGTCGGCGAGACTAATCGCAAGATCATATTCATTGCGAATAATGATCATGTTTGCTGGTAACACTTATACGCATATTCTGTATAAGATACAGTCGCCAAATTTCGTCCTCGAGCCTATTTTCGTCCCCGTCCGTTTCTTCTTTTCTAACAATAAGTAGCGCCATTTAGTTTTCACAGCCCGAATCTTAAGTTAGTGACCTCAGTTGGCCATTGTAAACAATTCGCGGTGAAGTGTCGCTTCAGTGACAAGATATTTAAAAAATGGAAAAATTTTTCAACGTGAGTTTTTGATTAATATATTGTGGGAATGGTTTAATTATTGATAGGCTTGACTTACTGAAATGATTTTTTTGACAAAGTAAATTGTTATTGCATAGATTCAAATCGGTACGAAAACATTTAGGATGTGACATGTGTTTCTTGTTGAATGGATGTTATTCATAAAAGTATCAAATTCGTAATATCGTCCCCCCATGTGTGCTTAACATGGTCCAGGGGACGACGTTATTTGTGCAATTTGCTGGGAGAATTGAAATTTTTTAAACTATACCAATGATTAATGACTGATTAGATACAATAATTATAATGATTACATTATTGGTAAATTGTTAAAAATGTAATTTAAGTTCAAGTGATTATTGTGATCTCAATATCGTCCCCGGGACGTAATTAGGTGCCCAAAAATATATTGATAGAATTTCCACTTCATTGTAAAATCTATTCTTGTAGAAATAGTAACAAAGATAACGAGTTGTAGATTATTCTACATAATAGGTAAAGACGTGTTCTCCCTAATCTTTGACGTTTCATTTATTATTTTTTTCAGAATATTTTTTTTTCTATAATTTAAAAAAAAAAGGGGGGCGGTATTTGGCGAATGTATCCTACCGTTGATAGCAAAAGAAAAACGTTCAAAACGTATTGGAGTAAAAATTAAACGCCAGCTGTTGTGAGACATGAATAGTAAATATTATCATTGGCTCACCAAAAGAAGTCACTTAATAAGTGATTTGCTCCGATTCGCCCGAGGATAGTAACATTTCTCGTCGTTACGTATTTTTAACGACGAAATAAAAGTTTAGTTTTAGGTTGTCATTCGCCGAGTTCAGATTTCAAAGGCCGACATGATAGGAATAGGCGGTGCCATGATAATTTCCTCTTACTCCGTACCTCAATTCAAGTGACTTCATTGCGTTGGCAGCTTACAGCTTGCTACTTTGACTTTCCTCAAATATTTTTAATATTCTCAATATAACACCCTATCTCCAGTTTTTGCCAAATCTTGTAAAAAGACCAGAAGAGGGCTACTCGGCTCTATCTGCCGTTAGAATTTTGCAAGTGTACACAAAGCTTCGAACGTGCCGTAAGAAATGTCTTCGTTTAGCCTTCTTCGAATAGTTACTATTTTTTTCAGAATCTATTCTACGTTCATATTCAAGAAAACCTAAGAAAATATGATATTATTAATAATATTCAGCTCGTAACTGTAAGCACGAGGCTTAACTATGGTACTCAGCTATGGCTTGATATTGTGAAAACGAATTTGAATCGTGATATTCTTAAAGTGACTTCTTTTAGTGGGTCAACGATAGCTCTACAAGCATATTCTATGGGGTTACTTCGGTACATAATATGCACATAACACCATTGACAGTCGCGCCGCAAACTAAAATTCATTCTACTCCTATGCGACAACAAATATGACAAGAACATTCTCAGTTTACAAAACTGAATTCCTAGCAATTATTATTCTAAACTTTTTGTCCCAGCTGTTTGCAAGTGGGTGAAAAATCGTGTGTCAGGTTGGAGGTAACTTCCTTTATATTGGATGACATTTTGCCTTAAAACGTTTAAAGAGATATTCCTTCGTGAAAATTTTACAAATAAGGACATTCTTTCGTTGAATGCTCACGGAGACATACACCGCCACGTACCGTCCGACAATCCAGTGATGGCTAGGGAAAGGAATGCGGATGTAATTCGTGAGGAGACAAGAACCATGCCTCCACTTACCCGTACACTTATTGTTAGAGCACAAATGCGCAAGTAAGCGCAACCAATTTTTGCAAGAATCACTTCTATGTGATTTAAACTAAATACTGTTAAAATCTCCTGGGTGTACTTTGGGGTTTTATATACGTTTTCTATTGTTAAAGTTGTAAATTTAAACCGAAAACCATGTGTTTAAAAAAACCTCCATAAATTGTTGAAGAAATAATTTTTCGAAAAATTGTTTATGGGTACTTCAGCATTAGCTAATGATGAGAAACTGTAAAAAAGATAAAAAAAAGATAAGTGAATGAGAGAGATGTAACAAACAAAAGAAAGTTTGAGGTAAATAATAAAAAAGGCTGAAGCACGAGTTTGACCAACAAGGAAGTACACTTGGATGAAAGCGAATATGAGAAATATGTATCGCTCATTTACATATTCCTTAACACGTTGAGTGTTACGTCAGTCCCTGGGGACTGACAGTGAATTTTCCGTTCAGGCGGCCTCAGTCCCTAAGGATTGACAGCAACTTTCCGTTCAGTCGATATCAGTGCGTGAGACCGGCATTGTCAAGTGTTAAATTATCAATGACAATTAAAAATTTTATGTTAAAATTTAATGAAGTTGTTTTGTGAGTTTTCTGACGAACTTACGTCTGAATATTTTTATGTTTGTGCTATAACATTTAGCACAGTATTTCCAAACTTTATGCGCCTTTTCTTCTTTCTTTTGATATTTGTGAATACCTTATGCACTGCCGCCAGAGTAGAAAATATAGCAAGATCGGCGCCGCACTCAACGTGTTAATCCTTTGAGGACTACATACACATATATGTGGTCTAAGAAAAAATGTAATTATAGTTTATTGCCTCATGTATGCACAGTTAGAATTGCAAAATTGAAAAAATTATAATTATAATTGATATACTGATAAAAAAGTAGTTTTGGATAGTCAAACAACTGATTACCTAATATTCAAAAATATCTCCGTCCGCAAAGGGTTAAATATATCATTGAAACTAGAGTTATCTGCGCTTCTTCTGAATTTCGTACATATATGTATTTTAAACGGACACATTCATACGTGTTGAAGCTTGAGTTGGCATAATCGGACAGAACTTTGAAAGAGACAGAACATTTCGCCTAGATCTTGTACAAATGTAACATTATAATTTGAACTAAACAGTACAGCCGCTCATTTGGTCTTATTAATAACAATGTTAATTGATGAAAAGATGAATATGTAATATTCTGTAATTTGCAGATTCCATTTATACGGAACGATATATGGGACTACCAACTGTCAATGATAATCTTCATGGATACGAACAGGGTCAACTGTTAAATAAAGTAGATAACATCAAAACAAAGATGTATTATTTAATCCATGGAACTTTAGATGATAATGTTCACTACCAGCAATCTCTGATGCTCGCTAAAGTCCTCGAGCAAAAGGACATTCTCTTTCGACAACAGGTAAAAATTAATAATCCTTTTGTTGTAGTAATAAAAAATTTTAATAAAATTGCCCCAAACTTCTGCCATAAAGGTCAACTACCTCACGGTAAACAAAAAATTTCTTCAACTAGGAATTAAAAAAACTTGAAGGATATTCTCAGTTCGTTATATATCCGACTAGATTTATATTTTGTTTTTTATTTTACGCTAAAAATAATTAAATTATTTACCATCAGTCTAAAAACAAAACTCGCGCGAAAATATTTTATATAAAAAAAAATTACTAATTGTAAAAATTCAGTGCATACATCTTATTTTAATCTACACCTTTTTCAATATCGAAAGTATTAAAAAATTCGTAAATATTACAATTTTAACACTAAACGTATCAAACGGGGTCAAATGACTGTCAAAATTTACCTTAATCCTGATGTTCTTCTCGGGTCTATATGTCCCGATATGAAGATTATATTTTAACAGATACTATATATTTATAAGTATTAGTTTTTGATATTCAATGTATTTAACATTTACGTCTACTTTTGTTCACCGGATCACTATGGCTGAAAGGAATACGCATGTGAGATATATTAGGGGTACCGAAAAGCAATGAAAATTTTTTTTTTGCTGGCGAAAAACATTTATTTATTAAAGAAATCTTAAATACTAATCAATAAAATAATTTCCATAATTTTCTAATACTCTTTGCCAGCGTAAAGGTAGCTGTTCGATTCCCTTTTTAAAAAAGACCTTCGATTTTTTGTTGAAAAACGTTTCCAATTACGTTTCCACTTCTCCCATTTTGATTACTTTTTGGTACCCCTAATAAATGAGCAGAACAGTAGCGATAAAATCGTACATTCATTGTTATTTTTTTCGATCATCTGACTTTGTGTAAATTCTCAAACTACCCGATTACTAAATTTCTGGCTTTCCATTTTTTTCTTAGCTTATTTTTTTACTGATTGTGAGAAATATTCTTTGCATACCTTACGTACCACGAGGGATCATGTGAACTTTTGTTAAGAATAGATATATGTAAAGTGTTGGTATGTTTAGTGTTAAAGTCACATGAAATTTCGATGATTTCAACAGCCCCGGTCACCGATGACCCCCCATGGTGTTCAACGCGTTGAAGTACGCCCATATAAAGTAACAGTGGCCACAAATATTA
Organism: Cerceris rybyensis; assembly: GCA_910591515.1. Taxonomy (NCBI): domain Eukaryota; kingdom Metazoa; phylum Arthropoda; class Insecta; order Hymenoptera; family Crabronidae; genus Cerceris; species Cerceris rybyensis. Next base: position 17,425,300 of record OU342795.1, read on the forward strand.
ATATAACATTTTTATGCAGACTTATACGGACGAGGATCACGGAATCGCACAATCACGTGCGCATCTTTATCATTCTTTGGAGAATTTCTTGGAGGAGTGTTTTCACACGTCATCATGATCAAAGCATCAAATAATAACGACAATCTGAAACTTGTATACCACCTGCCTCACGTTGCACTTGTAAATATTCTATCAGATGTACATACTTTATGTACAGGATGTAATATGAAATGTTAGTGTAAATACCTGAAAAAGAAAAAAATGGATACCAATCGTTATTAAATAGAATAGCCACGTTTGCGGAGTTTGGTTAATACATTTTTTAAATAATCTAACTGTACGTTCATGGCCTAATGGAACCGAGCCACGAAATCTCGGTATTTCAACCTTATTATATAGTAAATAATATATGTACTTGCATTTACTCGTGATATATTGAATCTCGTCACAAAGATATATCTTCGTTATGTTAAGAAACTTGAAAACATGTGTTTCTTCAATCGAAAGTATCTCATTAAAATGAAATTGGATACTACGGCAATTGATCTGAATCTATTTCTTATACTTTTGTGTATATATGAGTTCAACGAACATTTCAATTAATTCTAATATTTCACTGTTAATTTACGCTGCATTGAAATTAATAATACGAAAATTTAAAAAAGGAACAAGTAACAAGATATAATTTTTAATAACTGCACAATTTGAAGGTGCAAAGCAGAACCTCGCTATTTGTGACTATTATATTTCTAAACATTTTCTAAAAGACAAGATTATGCTATATAAAAACCGGAAACAATGATAAACATATATTTCGAATTAGAATGTAAACAGTTCATGACAGTTTTCTTACTAACGTAACTAAAACTGTCAAATTACAGAGAAAAATATTTAGTGCATTCATTCCTATAGAAATGTATTTTTAGTCATGCTTATGATGCAAAAACGACTTGCTCTTCAACCCCATAGAAAATACCTGTGCACGTAATTTTCTTAAACGGTATCCTATATCCTAGTTTTTGTAATTCAGAAATTTATAATGCAAAAAATAATATACTTCTCGATAAATTACTTTTTCTGATAAAATAATACTACTTATGTTATAATACTGTTGATTAAAACCACTCTTAAATATTGGGTACAACATTTAAAGAACTATTTAAATAAGTATTTCCGAAAGATTAAAATTAATAAGTTTTGACGAAAAATATATATAAATTTCGAAAAATAATATTATACGTTCAACCACTGTGCACTACACTTCCATTTTTCAAGATTGAATGAGCTTCTCCTAATCTTTTTTCAGACATTTGTATAGACACAAGATATTGAAAGTAATGAAATCAGATATTATTTTTTGTCTAATATTACTCGATTATATCTTGTTGGCAAATAATATTTTAAGATGATATATAAAATTAAATTAATTACGGAATAGAAATGTGAAATATAAATCCACAAATGTCGAGGTTGATGCGTTAATAATGTTTACTAAAAAGGAGAAAGAAAATGATTTCAAATTTAACCCCTGTAAAAGTAATTTCTTCACGGAATGTTGTTTCAAGGATGTCAGTCTCTTGAAACTAATAGTACAAATCGAAAAAGTTTTCGATCAAACTGATATTCATATTTTTATATTGCATTTCATGGCAGCTATTTATTTATAATAAATATATATCATTCCAAACAAAAGAAATATTACACCGTGGTAGTAATTTTTATTGATGCATTTTCAAATATAAATATTATAAGATACATATGTTGACTAAAAAGATATCGTTAAGGAATGTATAAAGAATAATGAAAAATAAGAGATATTTGTCAGGAAGTGGATTTTTCCCAATTTTTTGATAATTTCCTGAACTCATATATGCAGTAGCAACATCTTAGAATCTTAAGATGCCAAATGGAAACATACATTTACTTTACAAATAACGTTAACACTATAAATATAGAATACTTTGTAACGATAATAACGGTTGATCTTCCTATTATTAATTACATCATTTTTTGGTTTAAAATCATGCGAGGCAAGTGAGAATTGATTTATATGTAAAGTGGATAACTCGAGTAAATGTTACAATAATAATAATGCGTATACTACCTATATAAATATTTGATACATTCCACTTCAAATCGGACATTTTTTCAAGAAACATTTACCTGAGCATTTCGATGTTTTTTATATTTGTTTACACTTTTACATTTCATAAATGAACAGTGCTGTATTATTATTTTTGAAATTATAAAAGACAGTTCATGAAATCACATTTTTATTTTAGTCTGGCTGGACAACTTGAATTTATAATAAATAAATAGTAACACTTCGTAAAATATGAACACCAATTACAACAGCATTATACAAAATCTACAATATCCATAAACAACATGTACACTTAGAAACATAATGATGTTATGTAATTAAAAAATAACAATTCAATGACATTGCAATTATTGTATTAATAAACTGAAACACTACGGAATTAATAAATTTACAATTAATAAATAGAATTTTTTCGCATTTTGACAATAAAACAGGAGGTTTCAAAAATTTGAAATTAAACAGGGGTTGTGTTGTCTGAAAAATGTCCGGTTAGAGGATTATTAGATAAAATTTAATACATATGTATTTCTCAAGGGTACATTTCTGTATTAAAAGAAGAAGGCACACTAACAATAACGGACAATGATAATTAATTACTTTGATGTTTAATGATTACACGTTAAATGTTGACAAATAAGCACAGCGTGAAAGACACCCTGCTTAGATAATACTTTTATTGTATAAATTATATTTAAAATTCGTATGATGGACTATGTTAAACAAGTGTGTTTTTATAAGAAACAATATAGTTTCAAAAGTATTTGGTGATGGAAAATGCAGATACAGTTATTCGTTTTCGATATATTAATCATTTTAAGCAACAATGTTTTATGTTTTATTTTCTATTTTAATTTAAGCATAAAAAATAATTTCTTTATTATATGTTTATTTGCGATTAGATTAAATGGTGATGGTATGTTTCTGAACATTTTGCATATACATATATAGGACAATTAAATAAATTAATGCACTTACTCATGCAATTAAAATTACTAATTTTATTTCCGAACTGCCAAATAAAACATGACAGATACAAAAGTCATAATTTGTATTACATACTTCTTTTTATATCACTAGAACAATGTTGTCAACTATAATTATTGTTTTCGTCATAATTGTAGATTGTAACAAATTGTTTTTAAAAATAAATTGTACAGATCACAGAGCGTGTGGATGTTTCACTTTGCGATGTGAATTCGTTTTCGTATTTCAGCATTCCGCAATTTGTTATTAAAATTCGATGGAATAATCGAATTACTTGCCGATTATTACAATAAATATAAAAACCTGAATAAATTTGACGTATGTAATTGTAAAATTATAGCATTTAGGAAACTATGCTTACTACAAACGGAAGCGATACAATACTGTATACATATGGTAGTACTCTTCAAAGTAATTTTAACATTATAAAGTAATAAAATAAATGAAGGGACTAGGAAAAATTAGTACCTTTACGTTTTTTTCAAGGTATATTGTTAAAGTCTTCGTATACTGCCATTTGTTCACTGACAAAAATATTTGTGATAACATACGTATTTGTTTTCTAAAATAATAAGTAGAGATAACATAAGAATTGTAATTACTGTCATTAAAGCTGTTAATTCTAGCTTCTGTGCACAGAACTTGTCACTTAACTTGCTCCCCTGAATATTTTCGTTAATGTGCAAATAATATTTGCAATATATTTGCCAAATATAAAAAAAATATATTGTATTAGAATGACAAATATTATCGTTAGATGGCCCTCAAAATCACCATTTTTTAAGCTCTTAACCCCTTGTTCTACAATTTCTTTTATAAGCAAACGTGCAATAACTCAAAATTAATTGCTGGACTAGTAATTTATCACAGTTTTCCGATATATCTTATAACTTAACGCAATTAAGAGTCACTGACATTTTCAATTTAACAGTTTTGGAAAACTTAAAAATGGCCGATTACATTTACCGTATCACGAGTGCCACACGTTATTGTAGGACAAGGGGTTAAGGAGATTTGCGATGTTTTAATTATAAAGACAACTTTAAATGACCTAGGATAAAAGAATCTTGATAGTTTGAAACAAAATTATTTAATTAATGTTCGTTCATATCTATGCATATTATATATTTTAGAAAAAATACCCAACACGATTTCCATCAACTGGAAAACAATTATTTTTTTCATATGGCTATACCTTTATCTATACAGAAATTTATAAAAAAAAATATGCGTACACTAAATATTCCTTTTCCTATTTAACACATTACCTATCAGCTATAGAATACACAAATACATACGAAAGAGCAGTTATTTCAAACTGAGACCCTACAACTGTTGCTTTTAAAGAAGCGAAGTAACATTCAAGCTGAACAACAATGTGTGTTTTGAACGATCTTCGACAATTTTCGAAGTATAGAAACAATAAAATGGTTACGTTTTGGGATATAATAAAAGTAATGTTAAAAATAATATAATATTACAGGAATGAAATAATCAGTATTTAATATTTAGATAATTAGAAGGTTTAACATCGTACATATGAAATAAAAACATTTTAACCATTACTAATACTTCAATAAAGCATGGGAACGAGGTCAGTAGAATCTGGTTTGCATAATGAAACATTACAGCATCTATAATACATGAAACATATTGGGCTTCTTACGTTTTTTGATGCACACATACTATATAGTCTTTAGGAATGCTACTTTAATTTTGTCATTGATTATGATTTCTATGGTCCGCGCACCGAAAAAAGTCACTTGATAAATGATTTGCTCTGATTTGTCCGATGGGTAATAGACGTTCCTCGTCCTCGCGTAATTTCGATTCCAATGTATGACTGGCCGAAAAAACACTTAACGACGAAATAAAAGTTTACTTTTAAATTGCCATTCGCCGTTTTCAGGTTTCAAGGGACGATGCAATTGGAATAAGGCGGTGCGAGGACATTGTCTCCTGACCTTGTACCTCATAGCGTGTGACTTATTACTGTGCATGCACTATACATGTTTCTGTAAACCCTGTAAACACATTTACATGGACATTTCAAAGTTTCTTTATATTTATTTACGTTTAATATTTTGCAACTGAAGCAGTTTTGTTATAAATTTAAAAAATAACCTTATCTAACACTAAAATTCCTTTGAAAATTAATATTTTGTCACTTTTTTATGAAATTTTATAAGTAGATACATTGTAATCTACAGTCTGTTAATTGAAAGATGGCTAGAGAGCGGCGGAGCCTTTTGTGTTCAACCGCCTATTACTTTCATTTTGTTTGTGGAATTTCCAAATCCAATTCACTAAAATAAACTTTCTGTATAGTTATTGACTTTAGGAAGCTAAGTTTGAGGTTTCCAAAAACAAAATGACGGGAATAGGCGATTGAACACTAGAGGTCTGCCGCTTCATCTTTCAGTTGTCGGACAGTACATGCGGATTATATTTTTCAGATTCTGTTAGGCTGCTGGTAAGTAATGTGTTGAAAAAGCTATGAATACATTCACCGCTCAGAACAATATGGCATAATGAATAGAAAAAAAATATACTCAACTTGATGGTTTCATTTGTAATTATACTTTTATTGACTTAAGTATAAAGAACACTGAAATAGACAAAAACACATGTCTTGAAAATTGGAACAAGTATGCTTAGTTATACACAAATCATTTAAAAATAAAGCTATGTTTGAAAAAACAATCATTGTTGGATATTTATATTGTGTTGACTCCAATAGCTTAGTATATATAAAGAATGTGAAATTTGTTAACTACAAAATATTATATGTATTATTTATTTAATACATAACGAATTAAATATATGAATAAAAAGAATTTGTTTTACTTTACACTTCTTTATAACGAACATGATTAACATTATTATTAATAATATGCACTGTGAAGTTCATTGTAATGATACTCTAATTGTCACATTACCTGTTTTCGATGATCTTCAATGAACTAATCATGCTAGCACTCTTTTCCACATCTAGTTTGAAAGTTAAGGCAACAAAGAATGCACAGAAGAAAGGTACGTAATATGATTGATCAAAGCTGAGGAACTTTAATTTTGGCAATATTTGGACAAAAAGTGAAAGTGGTGTACGGACTGATTTTTGCCGAAATTCGATTTAGCATTTCCTCGCTTCTGAGGGCCGTAGCAGGATAAATTTTTGTTACACGCGATATCTTGCCTACTTTAAGATATTCCAAGACGTAAATACCTACCTTTGTTGGCTATAATGTATTGATCTTATACTAAAGTGAATTAGTGGTATAAATTACTTTAGCCCAGTGGTCGGCAAAGTGCGGCTCCAGAGCCGCATGTGGCTCTTTGGCTCTTTAAGTGCGGCTCTGGCACAAATATCCACGGAAGGCGCAATAATATTTTCATTAAAAAAAAAAACTTGGTAAGAAAAAAATTACATCTTATTTTGATAAATTAAAATTCTTCTATAAATCGAGAACATGTATAATTTTTTGTTTAAGTTAAAAGATAGATGGGTAATTAAAATTTTATATTGTTGTAAAAATATGTAACGAACATCGAGTTTAATTTTATTAGTTTTCGTAAACGTAAACACAAACCATGTACAAGCTACCGGCTGAAATTGTTCGTATGTTTTCGGCGTAGGGGAGAGCGGGACTAAAAGTTCCGATTTTTAGTTAACTTCAAAATTTGTTAATATAATTGCTTTTAGTATTCATACGATGCGATCAAAATCAACTTACATATGTAACTTTGATATTAAGACAGTTATTTGGGTCATTTTTTGAGAGATTCTTTTATTATTAATTTTTTAATGCCTAAAGTCGGAAAATAACAACTTACCCCGCCTTGGGGCAAGTTGTTAGTGTAATAAAAGTTTACTAAACAAGCAGATTTGGCTCCCAATTTTTTTTTAAATTGTTGTAATGTTCACATTTGGCTCTTTGGCTAATAAGTTTGCCGACCACTGCTTTAGCCTATTAGAATATACCAAAAAGTAGAAAGTCTTATATCAAAATGTAAACTAATTGAAACAAATATATTGCAAAGTATTTGCAAAACGGAAAAGAATTGCATGTAACTTACAGAAATTTACTTTTGTTACTTTTATAATATTATCGTGTCAAATAAGTAATACTAATAATATTATTGATTTGACGTGAGCATTAATGAATATTAATATTACTATTGAAACTTCAAAGTACTGCAATATTTAATTTTTAATTATAATTCCTACTTGATATGCAATTAAATAAATCAATTAGTTCTTGAATATTCCTTTGCTGCAACGTAAATTATTGCATCCATTTCTCATTATTATTAGAAAACGAATGATTCCTACATTTGGAATTTACGCGGGAGTAAAAGAAATCGCCAGTATACGTGAAACATTAAAAAATCCTCTTCTTCTCAAGATATTGCAAGAATGGAATCAATAGAATAGTTTCAGATATTAATCAAAATAAATCGTTAAAAAAGTTAATAATTTCTATTTCAGGACACTGTACATACAAAAAAGAAAGTCGACAATTAATCGACTATACAACTAAATACATATACTAAACCTGCTGATATGGAAACTTATAGTCAGTACATAGTTCTAACGATGACAATAGTATTACAAAAATATTGCTACAAACTCTTCATCAATATTTGTCAAGTATAGCATAAATAAAGCTCCATATTTTATTAATAACCATTGTTCATATCTCAAACATTATCTTAACCCGATATACTGTGTAAGAAAACTATATAGAAAAATGGAAAAGGTCCTTGCCAAACTTGAATGGTGAAAATAAAATATAACTTTATGTTATGAATTTTCTGTCTCCTTATATCTGAAAAACAAACAAAATGTATATGAATAATTGCAAATATGATAACTCTTTTACCATTAAAAATACATTGAATTTTAGTGCAAGAGAACATACTTGCACTGTGTACATGTATAAAATACAGTCTGTCCTTCGTCTGCAGATCTTAATTGCAATGTAGCATAAGACATCTTGTCATTTTGACATTGAGGACATTTCCTCTCAACTACTGGTCCCTCTGCATTTTCTTCATCATCATCAATTTGTTTTGACGATGTATACATATCTGTTTTGTTAAAATGTATAGTATCTGTCATAGCCAGATCTCCAAAAACTAAAAGTAATAAACGGGAAGTTGTATTTATAGACATATAATATACATTTCATAATAAAATGAAATAATCAAATTCTTATACTTAAAATATTTTAAATAATTTTATATATCTACAAAAAACTTAAATTCTGATAAATAATTTTTTCATTATCTATAAATAGCTATGTGTGAATATTTATTTTTACACAGATCTATTAATATCAGTTAGCTTATAACTTTTTGTAGTAATAAGTACATAGCATATTTTTCTATATCTGAATAAAAATTTCGTTACTTCAGCATGTTAGTAAACAACCATTGCATTATAATTCTAAGTAAGTCAATGTTTTTTGTGTTTTATTTAAACCGTATTATTTAACAATTGTTGTAAGTCATGTGAATAAAACTTATGCTCTTGTTTGCTAGATATATAACTTAAAATAATACGTGATAATGTTTTTCATTTGTTTTGTTAGAAACAAAGTTATATATAACAAAGTAAAAGTATCACAATGTCCAAATATAAAAGTTATTCACTGTACATCAGCTTTTATACATTCTCCAGCAAACTTCATTACAAACATAGGTATACGTTTAATTCTGTAACATAATTGTATTGTTGCATACATGGTACAATAAATAATAAAAGTATGTGAATCGTTTAGACCTCAGGTTGATTAAAGCTCAGGAATAACTGCATACAATCACAAATCCGATTTACCACCATTTTAAACTATTTTTATGTTATAAAATTTATTTTTCAATAGGAAATAACCTAGTACGCACCTTCAAAACCCCAATTTCGTTTACACGAATAACATTTAACTCCTCCTTGCTTCTCTAGTAGAGGTAAAATTGAACCACAATCTGGGCAGAAACCAGGTGCAGTTGTAAAAGATGTGGTATAATTATTTCTACTCATGATTTCGATTCACTGAAAATTAATTGTAAACATAAAATAACCAAGTATAACCTTAATTGATAATATAACAACATAACCAAAACGTAATGCTTTGCAGATTTATAAGCTATCCGAACGAAAACTGATTCAATGTTTCAATAGGAACAAAAAATTCAAAGAACTTACTTTCAATTATATTTCATCCTTTATAAACACAATTTCAATTACGAGATATACATATATGCGTGTGTGTACGTAACATATGAAAGCAGTTGAACACTCATATAAATGTCTATATTACTAGCCGCACTGAAATATACTTCGGAATAATATATCAAATTTTCTTTAAACACAATTTATCATTATGAACGAATAAAACTAAATATCTGTAATTACTTGAATATTATACAAATAAGTTAAATTAATAATTCAAAATTCCATTTATGAACCTATATTTAAAAAAAAATCTGAGAAACATTTAACAGTGTTTAAAAGAGATGAAATTGACTTTAATTAAGCATAAAATGTTATTTCTAACTTTATATCCATGATCCTTTTCGTTATTGTTCTTTAATTTTCTTTGCATGTAAAACGACATGAAGGTATATATAGATGCATGCGCGCAATATTTCTGCGTGTGAATGTTTTGTTCGTTTGCTAAAGCAGAACCGGCAAAATGGACGATATAGCACTCAGAGCATCTGATCATGTTTTAGAAGTGATTTTTTCTTATTTAGATTTACACACATTAAGAAATTGTTCGTTAGTGTGTAAGAGATGGAATAGATTTCTAAATGATGAAAACAATGATGCGTGGAGAATGCATTGTATAAGAAAATTGGCTCAAGAAGCACTTAGTTCTGATTTATTGTCATCAGTACCTACTTATAAATCTAAACTTCGTGCTTTTTATCATGCTTGGAACCCTAATGATTGTTCTCGTCATATTTATATTAAACCAAATGGATTTACCTTACACAGGTAGAATCTTAGATCCATTCATTATTATGTGTCATTCCTTATTTATAATAACAAACTTCATTGTAAGTAGTTATTTCGATAATAAGTTTATATTTACTTTCAACTAACATTTTCTAATAATACAATATATCAGAGTTGTTATAATAATGATATAATAATGAGTTGTTATAATAATAACAGTTTTTCATAGGATTAAATGGTTGTAATTGAATTTCTGTAAAATATGGTGCAAATAACGATACAATTGTTGGATATAATGTTAACTATGTATAAACATACATGTTTGTAAAATTTATTATATCATAACAGTGTTATAGTATTTGTGTTATTAACATTACAGAAATCCTGTTGCACAAAGTACAGATGCTTGTAGAGGCAAAATTGGTTTTCGGCATGGGCGTCACGCTTGGGAAGTGATATGGGAAGGACCTTTAGGAACCGTGGCAGTAATAGGAATTGCTACAAAGGAAGCTCCTTTATTATGTCATGGATATGTAGCACTATTAGGTTCTGATGAACATTCATGGGGGTGGAATTTAGTAGACAACCATCTATTACATAATGGGGATGTACAAGGGAATTATCCGTTACTCAATAATGCACCTAAATATCAGGTATTATTTCTATTTCAATTATCTGTAATAATACAAACATAGATTAGATATATGTAAAATTGAATTTTCCGAAACAAACATTATTTCAGGTGGGAGAGAGAATTAGAGTAATACTAGACTGTGATGACAACACGTTGTCTTTTGAGAAAAATTATGAATTTCTGGGAGTAGCATTTAGAGGTATTACATTTTTTCTATCTTATTTACAAATAATACATAACATTTAATAATTCAAAAGATATAATTTACTATGGTCTGCAATTTTTCTGTAAAGTATTATTAAACATTTTTTATAATTCTGTACGATTTAAACTCTGTGAAAAGGAAATTGTTGCTTACAGTTGAAACATTCGCGGACACTAAAAATTTCAGTGAACCGCAAAAATAGACAATCAAGTGTTACACTTCTAACTTACACTTATAACTACACAGAGAAAAAATTAAATAATGTGAAAATACTCAATGTATCAGTTAGAATAATTTATTACATAATTACAAAGTAATTAGTAATGCTATAACGTTCACGTTTGCGAATGCGTTAATTATATGAGTTCAGATTTTGATTTTACAACATTAATAATTTATGTATTTAAATGTTATGTGAATAATATTATTGGTGTTGAATATGCAGGTTTACCAGATAAACGGTTGTATCCATCAGTGTGTTCTGTATATGGAAATACTGAAGTGTCGATGGTATACTTAGGACCACCTTTAGATGGCTAACATTATACTTCTAGCGAAGACATATCTTCAGAAGTTTATTCGAAACTGTATGATAAAATTTTAACGCCAAGTTCTCTGCACTATTTCGATATGTTTATTATAAAGTAGAACTAGCACACCGATGAACTGTATTATATTCTTTACAAAAAATGTGTGCCTGGTGGTTCAGTCAATAACATTGTAAATAATTAGCATTCCATTTAAACTGAAGTGTCCATGACAAGATTCAATGCAGTGTCAACAGTTGTAAGTTACTCAACAAATATAATTAATAAATTTCACTTGCAATTACAAATTCATTAACAGTCAATGCCAATCAATTTTGAATATTGGCTGATGATTTTCATGTAAGTTTTGCGATACAAAACATTGTTATAAGAAAGAGTTGAGTAACGTATTACTGCTTTCAATGATGTAAAAAGTTTTTAGTTGTACAACTTTTGAAAATGAAGTTCCTTTGTAAAGTGATTATGAATTAAAACAAAAAATGCGAATTACATTGCTTTTACATAAAGATTTTTTCAAATTATACTGTACTTTGAGATTAATGCGCATGTACATAGATGTAATATTGTTATTTGAGTCCCTTGTATATGTTTTATATATAATTATTTCTTGTACTACGAAGGAACCGTACTCCAAACTTGTACTTAATTCTTTTATGTAACACTGTATACGATTAGTTTAACGAATATTTTTTGTTCTTCAGATTCAAAGAGTCATCTGAATGAACTTATTTTGATTTTCTTTAAGTAGGGCGTTGATGAGTGTGAAAAAACAACTGTGATATGTCACATTAGTCAATATGCTCGTTATTTTATGCAGGATGTACTATCTAACTTTATAACTTTTAAAACTTCAATTGCACCTCAAACCTCGAAAAAATGTTTCTTACAAATGTACATATATTATCATTATGCTGTGGTAGTCTTAAAATTCTAAAACGTTTGCAAGAATCATTTTTTCGAATAATATTTTACAATGTAAATTTTGTAGGCGATATGTACACAGTGCACACTGCGAATGTTCAATAATTATTATTGCTGTATTATTTATTATATTCTTTCCTCTGTTACAAGTATTACCGAAAAATCATTCATCTAGGCAGGAAGTAGGAAACTTTTTTAAGAGTATTAAGCATATTTTATTTATTGAATACCTTATCATGACAGTTACAGGTGTATTATAATCTAAAATATGCTTCCTATCATTAAGTAGTAACTTTTATTTAACAGAACGTATGTACAAATGACTCTTCCCAAAATAGTATACAAGGTGTTCTTTTTAAGTCACTTCAAGTGTTCACTGAGTATAAATAAGTTTATTTGCAGATGTATAAAGCAAGCTTAAAACAAAAGTTGTACAATATAAAAAAGAATGCGAGAATGAGCAATGTAAACCTTGCATATGTGAATTGTACAGAAATTACAATTGTCTTTGTATTTTACCATAATTTTAATGTAAATGAAGAGTATTTATACAGCTTGTACTTTGGAGGTACTAACGCTTAAATGTTTTACAAATTTGATGCTATATTACAAACACAGTATCTCTGATACTTATCTTAAACTTAACAGCAATAGATTAAGTTTATGCTCATATTTCGTTCTATTATTGCGTAAGATTAATTTTTACATGATGATTTGTTAATGTAGTGTTATTTACAAATATCATGTGTGGATCTCATTTTAATTCATTTATGATAAATGTACTATGAACAATTTTTTAGTTCGCTTTCTTTTTATATTAATATAATAGTGTTACGTTAGATACTTGAAAGGTACAGTGATGTAATGTTATAAACCTGTATTTAACACTAGATCTATCATGGGGGTCAAAATGACTTGTACTGAATTTTCTAAAAATGTTGCTGAATTTTTTAGTGCTGTATCCAGAACTTGCAAAATTAAAATTTCTATTTCTACCTTCTAAAACGTAAGAGGTGAAATCGATTTAGTTTCTTACGCATTTCATTCTCTTTCTTCTGAAATATTCTCTAGTATCTTTAAATATACCGAATTAATAGTCAATAGCTCTAGTGTTAAATAACAGCATTATTAAAAGCGGATACTAATGATTAGTCATGAAAGCAAAGGAAGCAAAGTACATAAATGCGATCATTCCGATAGTATTGTATATATATATATTTATTATGCTCATTATGTTTGTTGTATGTAACTTACGTTACTAAACTTTTGTACAGAATCGTGTACATAGTAATCATGAACATATGAAGAATAAACTTCACTTCATAAATGTCTAATGATTTGATGTATTTTTATGTAACAAATATGGCGTAATAATCACCTACGTTAAGAGTTTTGTTTTCGTAAAATACATAAAATGTACGTATCAGATTCGTATACTGCCAAATAATATAAAGTACGAATTAGCAAGGTGTGTGAAAACTGTGGTGCCTTATTATTACCACAATTATTTTAATATAAAATCTAAATTCGGCAATGTATGTTTGAATTATCATTAAGTATTACGATTCAATTAATGTCTAGTACTATCCTTTCATTATATTAACCAACACACAAAATGTATCAAATGAAATGTGTCAAACGACGCTAATAGTTAGGAATCATAATTTTGTAAATATATAAATTACATATTAATTCCCGAAGTAAGCATTTCAAACCTATTCTGTATAAATGTTTAGAACAGAGTAGAGTTAATCAAAAACTTGGAACACTGGTATATTATGTACACGTATATTTTAGGGATTTGACAATTTTGAAAAGGTGTACATCACTCTGTAAATAAAGTATTTTCTTTTAAAGCTTTAATGGTTGTATTATGTATTACACTATGTTAAAGTATAATATCTTTTTGTTCGAGATTTTAAGATAAATAACATTAATATAAATAAAAAACTTCATTAATTTACAGTATTAGAATATATTTCGCAGTATATTTCAAAACGTGAAATGTTTATACTATTGTTATACTTCGTACAAAATGAAAATAAAGACTATTTATGTGTTCTTCTATTAATATTTTAACGTCATAAAAATAATTGCATTAGAAGAGAAATCATCTGTGGCGAATATTTTAGAAAATTGTACAATTCGATGAATTGCAAACATATTACGACATAACTGAAATTACGGAATTAAAAAATACGAAGAAAATTTGTATATGGAAAGTACAAACTTTACATACATAATATACAGAAACTCATTTGATCCACTAATTTTTATTAATAACAATTATTTTTAAAATTAGTCCTAACTTCGTTAGATACATTACTATTACCTCTAGCATCTGAAATTTTAAGCTGATCAGGAAAGTACCAGATGTACAAATTTTGTAAGTATATATATTTATTATTGCAAAACTGTCCCTATAAATTGATATTATTAATCACCGAAAGAATTATTACTAAAATAATTTTTATAGTGTTATCGTAACTCACTATTCATTTAATTTCATCTGTTAAAAAGTATTATTGGTTGAACAACAGTTAAATTCATTGTATGATGTTAAAATTAATGTAACGTTTAATCTCAAAAATCAATAATTTTATACAGTACAGTTTTAAAAAGATTTATGATTTACATATTTGTTATATAATCATTTTGAGTTTTTGCAAAGTTGTGAAAGAATTGATTTACCTTTAAAAATTACAAAACAATATCATTTATTACGTGATTGAACTCATATATGTAATTCAGAATTGAATAACGAGAATAACAAGTGCAAATTTCATAGCTCATTTGTTACAAGTATGGTATTATTCAACCAATAAATTTATTGAATGCATTAACTTACTTAAAATATATTTGTCTTAAAATATAATAATAGTTTAGCACATTGAGTGTCGGCCCCGCAATACATAATGCGGGATTTTGTTTCTTTGAATGGATTTCTACACCTTACACACCGAAATTCAATCACCCCAAGAGACTTTCGGGTGATATGAAAAACCATAAAATCGCTAGAATTATTTAGCTATTCATTGTTCAAAAGCAAGCAATGAGGTCGGCGTTTAGGCTTTAAGTGGCTGATATGTAGCATGCAATGTGTTAAATTACGTAAATATAAAACTTCTTTTTAAAAATAAATAAACCATTTGCTCTATTCAGAGTATTTATAACTCTAAAGTAAAATTATTATTACGATGTAAGTCCTTATATGTACACGTTTCATATTTATTTATCATATGACATGTTATACCTCAATTTTCAAAGAAACTAATAAGTAGGTAAATTGAATATCAGTGGTAAGTTTTAATAAAAATAACATTTCCTTAATCTACATTTTTTCTGAAATTAAGTAACACACCGAACCATAATTTTTAAAAATATATTTGATATAATAAATGAAAGTTTTATTTTATTATCATAGTGTTACATGGTTTCTCTTACATGTATTGTTAACCGTTTAATTTCTAATTTCATTTAATTGATTTCCATTCCTGGAATATACTAGTATAAGACAATTTTCATGTATGAAATATATCTTCTTCCTATTGGAATTTAGCATTCTGTTGTTCTTTAAGTTGAAAGAATTTTTTTTATGATGGATATCTATCTTATGAATAATTATCTCACTTTTAACATCTGAATAACATTAAAAACTCATAATGACATTGGAATATACAAAATGTTATTTTTAACTGAAACGTTCTTAAGAGTGGAAATAATTTTGGACTGTTCCAACAGTACCGGACGTTTTGAGATCAACTCCATTATTTTAGATGAAATCATATATTTTTGAATGCTTTATCTGATTTAACGGAACTAACTAATAATGAAAATGTTTCTGCCTTTTTTATGTGCCTGTTAATGAATGCCATTCTATTGAATGAAGGTCAATTGCACATAATTTGGATTTTTTCAGTACCTAAATTTTTTAAATGAAAGTCGCCTAAACAAATGATTTGTAACATAAACAGGTCAATACTTTTTTTTATAAAAAATGTCCAAATAAATCTTTTGATGTTCAATTTTATATGATTGCTATTATAAAGATAAATTTTAATTTAAAATTTCTTCAACTACTGGACTAGGCAAAAAATAATTTGGAAGGCTAAATTCCCTCCTTCATGTTAAACAGATTTTGTTAAACTACTTTTTAAACCTCTTTAATCTCTTGTGAAATATTCAACTGCTTTCAGTTAAACATAACATTCTGTGTATTACAAATTTTTAATTATTGATTTATTTTTCAAATACAAACTGTTAACGTTTGTTTAAACATTGTCAGTAACTAATTCTACAAGAATCATAATCGGACTAGATACGTGATAACATTAAATAAAAGAAGATGGAAACTATTATACAGCTGAACTCTTAAATATATTCTCTTAATTATAATTCATGTACAAGGCATTTGCAAAATTGTTGTACCAGTAGAAAGTACTATGCACATTAAAAAAAAATTTTAAATGCAGAATATAATTTTTTTGTTTGACGCTTAGTTTTTGAGACAATTGACGAAATATTCGGCGAATATACGCCAAATTAACTGTACTCAGTTTTATGTCGAATTCAGTTAGTTGCCGTGGCTTTTACTTGCATTTATGAATACCATCAGTAATTAATTACAAACTTATCACGCTGTTTACAATTACCTTAAATTTTGCCCGATACATTAAATTCATCAACAGGCAGGATGTTTAAAACAGTACTGTAAATAAAAACTGTCAAAGCAGTACTGTCAGTATAGATATACTCATTGTCACAGAGTATTCTAGTTCCATCTTTTGAAAAGAAAACATCACATGACATAATTTCATTCAACATTCTTGCCTTATTTTGCCTGTACATTATATATTATATTACTAAACTATATTACATTTATGCAGGAGCTAAAATTTTTAGAAAACTCATATATAATTATTAAGTAACAATATCCCGAAATATAATCTTACTTTATTTATCTTGAATTTCACCAGGTACGCGTACGTATTCGCGAAAAGCATGTAAGTACGAGTTTTTCCTACTAGAACGTTCATATTTATTTACTATACTATTTTAGGCTTTTGAACTTTCACTTTTGTATGCAGTACCTTTTTTGTACTGAATATATAGTTATCGGTATAAGTATATAATTGGAACCGCTAGAGGCACAAACGATGTTATTTTTTCGTTGAATTACGACCTTTATAAAAAAGTAAGTAAAATGCTAATTAGATTGATATAAATTTAACCCTTTGCACTCGGCACCTTCTGGGATGTTAGCTACCAGCAAATCAACGGCATTTCGCCGCGAAAAATTAAAAAAAGAAATTAAAATTTTAATTCTTATAATTATCTATGGTATAATACATTTGAAAATAATTCCCAATATGCACTGGAGGGTGGTTTATACGAATTTTGTAATAACTTGTTTAATGTCTCCCACCTGGCTTTTTCTGTCAGAACAAACAATACAGTTTTATATCATTTCTCTTACATTGGGAATATGTACCTTCTTATTTATTCTATTGTCCGACGAAGATGACATTTTTAGTTATATCAAATTTTGATTTGGTTTCTTGTGCCATGTTAATAGAAAACTTCAGAGAAACATGCATTTCTCAAAAAGTTGCGCTGGAATAAGTTAATTCCCCGTAAGCATTAATAAATTTTGGTGAGACATCCGAGTGCTCTGCTAGATTTCCGAAGTCTCATGAGAGGGAACCGTTTAGCACAAAGGGTTAGACATGCTATTCAATAATGAGTATTATAAAAAAAATTAAATGTTAAATAAGTATCAATTTTAAATGAAAAATGAAACTTTCGCAATTAAATAATGCATTTTCGATAATCTTTTTTCTAAGTTACTGAGTCATTATGGAATTCTAAAGTGTCATTCAAGTAATAGATACAGACTTACTTTTATGAAACAAATGTATTCAAGCTTATTTGTTGCATTATATGTTAAAAAACGAAAACTGAATTTATATCACTGTTACACTCAGTTCATTTTATTGTATGTGTATGGTCTGACAACAACTGAAAGATAGCTAGGGAGCAGCAAAGTGGCCCGTTCTCAATCGTCTATTCCTACCATTTCAATTTTGGAACTCACAAAACTCGGTTTCCTAAAGGAAACACTCCACACGGTCTTTTACTTGAGGTCACTGGGTTTCAGGATTCAAAAACGAAATCACAGGAATAGGGGGTTGAAAATGAAACTTCGCCACTCCCTAACCATCTTCCAGTTGTCAGACCATATGTTGTATGCTAATAATAATCATTTGACACTTTATTGCTTTCACAAATACAATTGATTATTTACTAAATATTTCTGTTCGCACGCCTAGTAATGTGTTTATAATTATCATATAGTCTTTTTGAAATAGGTGAAATATTTTATACATAAAGTAATGGATTACATTAACATAATCATGTTTTAATTGTGTAAAATCTGTAATAATAAGTAGCGTTATAAAACCTAGATACAGAAATATGCAAATCCCAAAATTTGAATGTCTGTAATATTAAGCACATAATAAATGTTGACAGAAGTAAATTATATGATAAGTGTAACTGTATCGAATTGGATAAAATAATTGTATATGTATTGGGCACAAGTGCACACAAAATAAACACATAACTATATTATATATTTCATAGTCTTTATTCTAAAAAAATTATAGTATATTAATAACATGTATAACTGTTTTAAAATAAATTAACACTTTTAAATCTATCTTAATAAAAGAACTTTGGCTTTATTTCTATTGGAAAATTATAATACTGACTTGCAAAAATATATATTTATACTTTTGCTAAAAAAAAAACAAACAAGAATGTATGTCTAAATATTTCTTTAATATCTCTCACAGTAGGAAATAATATTGTTACGAGATGACCGCGCACGCAAAATTCTTCTAGACGTTTTAAATAGAGTGCACTTTTTTTTAGAAAAGTTATAACGTTTTATTTAAAGCACACGAATAAATGTTACTGGGTTACGGGACATGTCAATTGTTTATAAATAAATAAATGAGAATTCTTTGATCGATAGTCTTGGTCGACAGATACATGCGTTAAATAAAACGTAACTTTTCTAAAAAATGTGCTCTCTTTATTAAAAATGTCCGGAAGAATTTTACGTGCGCTTGCAACAGTATATTAGGTACAAACATGACTAGAAAATAAACTGTAATAAGTACTCATAAGAACTGGTAAGGTTACATACGATACATTTATATGTAATCAATTTAAATAATTATAACTTATGTTTCTCTTCATAAAAAAATATGATAGTAATCTGAATCAAGTGTAATGGATTGTTATTACTTATGGAATGTTCTTAATAATTGAGTCCACAAAAATCATATGAATAAATATTAATTATACCATATGGTACTACTAGCTCCATGAATGTATTTATTTTATACACTCTTTTGTATAGGGAAAACAGTTCCGTCGATATTTATATTTCAAACTGACTATACTTTAATAATTGCTAGATATTAACAAATTCAGATAGAAATAAAAATATCATTTGCATTAATGAAGAAGTCTACACTCTGTCTATTTTAAGCAGTATGTAAGAAATAGTATATCTTCTGAATGTTAAAGTTTGAAAATGCTTATAAATTTCTAAATATTTCATTTTACTGTATTGTTCCAACTTTGTTTATTACATACATTGAGTGTACTCTAATACTGTTCGAAAACTGAGAGATGGGTAGGGAGCGGCGAAGCCTCTCGTTTCTATTCGTCTATTCCGGTTATTTCGTTTTTTGAAATTCCCAAACCCAGCCTCCTAAAGTAAACGAGCATGCATAGTGTTTATTTTAGGAGACTGGATTTTTGGATACCAAGAACGAAATAACGGGGATGGACAGTTGAAAATGTGAGGATCCACCGCTCCCTAGTGATTTCTCATCTATTCGACTCTATGGTACAATTGCTTACGTAAACAGTCTTCCACTAGTTTTCTATCTGAGATATCGCTATTATGTAAAAATGGGGGGAAAAAAAAATTTATATTATATCGTCTCTTGTTTTTTCACAATTGGAGCCATTGAAGATTTGGAGATCAATTTTACTTTTCTACATAGAGCTTTCATTTTTTCCTCACATTTTACAATTCTTGAAACCTATCCAATTCTAAGAATAATAATATTAAAGTATATTTTTGTTAAATTTTATCATGAGATGAAGAAATGTAACATCCCATAAATTGAAAATATGTATTCATCTATTATTCAAAACAAATATGTTATTTCGAATGAACAAAGTTGGTGGGACATCTTGTATATAATTGCATATAAATGCATTTAATATTTCTGTTAATAAAATACTAATGAATTCTAATACTGTGAAATTATAAAACTATGAAGTTTTTGCCTCTATTTATTTTGTATCAATTAATCTGTAATATTTTTTTTGTAACTTATTATTTTTTCTGCCATAAATCTATTTATCTTATAATCTGCAGTATTGGTATCTAGAAATATTTTAAATAGAAAGATAGTTTACTTGTGCCAGGAATCGAGTTTCAGGGATCTCAATTTTTTTAAGAGTAACTGTTTAATAACCTTAAGAGCTCCTTTTTTTAAAAGTAATCTGTGCATTGTAGATATATGCAAAATTCTAATCTTTTGACACACACAATTATTTACTAAATTAGGCGCACTCTTATACTGATAACAAAAGTTTTCAAGTAAATGAATAAAAACTGGCATATCTGAAAGTAAGAATACAAGGCATATTTTGAAACAAAGTATTAGTCTGCATTTAAAGCAAAAAATGTGCTTATTATACTGCCATAAAGTCGAGTGTATGGTTAAATACTTAAAAGCTGATTTTTGTAAAAATTATTTTATAGTAATATGGTTGGGCATTCCTTCAGATATTTGTGGCTTACATTATTTTGTATCTATAATTACAAACATGATACGCTACATAGTAAAAGAGGATGGGGGAGCAAAAATATAATGCACGGACAAAAAGAATTTCATTTTCTATAAGAAGAAATTAAGTCACCCCATGTCTAGATTATAGAGTTTATTAAAAAAGCAGATATATATGCAAAAAATTATAAAATTTAATAGCAATTTTTGCGTAATTATGTTCATTGTATGCTTAATTTTGTAGCAGTAACACAGACATAACTTTATACTTTCTGCTAACTAAAAATAAATAGTTCATTCTGGTTAAAAGTTTGTTTACGAGTTATCTATTGAAATGCACGAATAAAAAATATATGATGCTTTTATTCATAAATAAGTCTATTTTATTCATTTGCCTATCAGTTTCTATTATCGACATAAGTACGAAATAAATGAAAATTGAACAGCTTAGTAGCAGACTCTTAAAATAGATCGAGTGTAGATTCTAATGTGTAATATCTGACTAATTTGTAAAGTATTTCCTATGTTTGATAATTCTTCGAATTTATAATAATATAAGTATTGCTATTATATTACTTAGAATAAATTATTTACTAAGTTCAATATTGCAGCATGGACATAGAAGTAAATACGTTGAAGTAATTTAAGAAAAACAATCTACATGTTTTGCGTATATTAACTGCATATATCTGACGGAATATATCAATTAAATGGTACATTCTCTAAGCAGACTGGTCATATACAATAATAATATAGGTGTAGTTATAGTTTTAAGTATCACATACTCACTTGACTGTTGTGTAATTTAAATTACGCTGATAAAGTTTTGGTAGAGTATACTAATCTAGACGTGTATGTCCATTTCCCGTGGTACTTAAATCTTCTTGTAGCTTTTCTTTGCAGTCTATTTCACGTTTTTTGTTTGGTAATATACACTCAAGTGATGGTTTCACTCTCGTTGCAGGAAACTTTGTTAAAAAGTAGTCCGAGGTATAGCAAAACAGTTTACACAAAGCAGGACATAGTATTGCTTGATGTATGAAGGTCCATATTCGATAATTTTGTCCTTCAAATGGATCTAAGACAGCTGGACATAGCATATGACTTAGATTTACTTGTACAGGCTGTAAATAAAAGAATTCTATTATAATTACGTATACGAAATAAATGACTTTATTTTATATTAATTAAATATATATCTATAATGTTTCATATATTAGTAAAATGTGGAAAATATCTACAGAAATTGTAAAGACTAACAAATATGTAGAATATTTATAACAAATACACGTTGATACATATATGTACAAATGGAAACACGAATAAATGAAATAGTCGGTCGTTTCTTTCGGTGCGGATCATTCTAAAATAATCTAGAAAGATCCTCGCGGAATTTATAAAAATATTTTCCCACAATAATAATCTGAGAAATTATAGAAATTCTTGCTTCACTTTAGCGTCAAAAACTTAATTATGACTAGTCATGTTAATGATTGTATTTCTATCTGTTAGTCTATTTAGTGTACTTATTTTTAACCTATTTATTAAAAACTTATTTTTAAGTAATGAATAACTGTTGCTAACGATCTAACTTGTTAAGTGCCACACCGGTCCGTAGAAACCAGGGTTACACTTTCCGCTCAGAACCTGTCGTTCCTCAAGGCAATAGATTATAGATTTACGTTACAGGGCTCTCTAACAAAAAAACTACAATGATGCCGAATTTATGGTCGACAAAATTAATTCATCTCAGCGTGTATCACTTTCTGATCCACTCAGCATTTTTAGGATAATAAAAAACTTTGAATTTGTGGCGAACAAGAAAATCGGTTGATCTACTATAGTGAACGAAATTGAACTGTGTCTTGTGTGCAACTGAAGATTGATTACACGCCCAAGTGTTGTTCAGCCTTGCGTTTCGTTTTCTTGCCATTTGAAAGAATGTCTCGTGAAGGAGAGGATTATCGGAAAACTCAGGATGTGAATACAAAGAAGAACTTATTGCAATTGGGAAAGATCAGGCACTTTTCCAATTCGGAGTGGAGGCTCCTGTCAAAGTGGAGAGGAAGTATCGTGGTGGAAAACTACGGCCCACAAGCCGTTATTTCAACAGGCTAACCGTAGTTCCTAGCAGTTCTATTCATTCCCCAATTTGCCCATCGACGGTGGCCCACTTAACGACCGAGTCTGGGCCTGAACGGAATGGCACTTAATGTGTTAATAGCGAAAGGGTTGAGTTAATACCTTAACATTTACATATATGTAGAAATATATTGTAAATTTGGTATGGTAAAATTAAGTATATATTGTAATGACATACAAAGGCAGCAATCTGAAGAATCCAAAAATGATATGCAGTATTTAGTCCATAACTGAAGATGTTCCAAGTCAGATCCGATAGCGGCTCGACATTGTAAACACCTAAATTGAGAAAACATAGTTGTGTTATAATGCAAGTAGTGGCTGCAATATATGCATGATCACAGATTTACTGTTAAACTCTTTTTTTTTGTCTAAGAGTATGTATGAGGAAAAAACTGGAAGTTGTACTGCTTTTCCTATGCAATATGATAGTACTTCAAAGTTTTGTTTTTTTACATAACTTTTTGAGAACTGAATGTGATTTTCAAGTTTAAATAAAATGCCATTTATCTTTTTATATTATGTCGAAGTACATGACGTTGAATTCAATGAGATACCACACTTTGACTTTCAAATACATGTAAGGTCAGAAATTTAAAAAATATTTCAAATAGCGTTTATGGTGTACAGATATTTCTTTCACTAAGCCATTTACATGCCATGTTCAATATGACCTTTATTCATTATAATACATTTTCGTGTTTGCTGCATTAAAATTTTAATTATTAAATTGCTATTGTCTTATACTAAGTTTGCACCCACGGAAAAAGTGTGGGGTATTTAACCGAATAAACTTCGTATGCAAGGTACTAAAATATCAACAAATACATTAAAACACAGGAATGGAAATTTTCTTCAATTTCTGATCTTGCGTGTGTGTCTGAAGATCATTATCGGGTACATCAGTCAATTTATCGTTATGCACTTTGTTGTATGTTTGTGTTATGTTGACCAATCTATAGAATTAATAACACGTTTTGCACAAACGACTTTGACTCTTTTCGGCCAGGTTTTCGTAAAGAACTCTAGCACTCAAACAATTGAAAACTTATGTAAAAAGACAAAATTTCAAAACACTATTATGGCACTTCAGTTTCCCGCTGTTCAGTAATTCAATGTTTTCTTTTTCACGCAACGCAGCACGATCTTATTTCTTCGTTATTCGTCTAATAACTGTATCAGTTAATCTTAATTAAAATTCCAAAAATTGACATGGTCTATTTCGTATTTGCAATGCACATACAGACTATACGCTACCGTTCAAAAGTATATAGACATTTTCTTATTTCTTATAAATGTCTCTAAAAGGGTTATGAAATCTTTGATAAGTTTGATTAAATTAAAAAATTTTCAAGTTGGTGTGTTATTATATGATACGTTTTAGTAATAATTTCTTCAATGTTTCACTCATAATAGTAAACACTAATTGTATTAACAGTTTGTATAAAATGCCTCTTATGGTCTTGTTTAACATTTCTCTATTCTAGATTATGATTTTAAATAATTATATTAGTTTTAATTAGTTAGAAGGTCACATGTATATACATGCTGATAGTACTAGAAGTTTTAACAAAATTTGTAATGCGAATAAGAAGTAATATTATCAGTCAAATACAAAAATAAGATATTCATAATATTATTCATAATTACAGTATTATAGAATTTGTACAATTGCAAATACATACCTCCAATTCTTAATAAATAATAAGGTATTACTAGCATTAAGCCATGCTGAATGTAATACAGCGCTTTGTCTGCAAATATCTAAAACAATGTAAAAATTTTGGAAATACATATGTCTAGTGGTTTACTATATTTAAAAAACAAATGAAATGATGTAACTTACTTTACGAGATTCTGTTTCAGGAAATAAGTAAGCTAAAACTGGTCCATTGAAGAAATTTAAATGTATTCTAAATAGGGCAGTAACTGTTGGACTAGGTGCTGCTGCCAATAAATACAACTGTTTTCCAACAAAAATAATAACTAATTACACATCTTATAAAAGATTTATATAATAAATACTTTTAAATAATTTAATAAGTATTTTCACCTGTACTGCAGTTATAATATGGCATGGGTTTAATAAGTATATAATTGACCTACTAGTAAATTTAAAACCAATTTCGATTCCAAAAACTAAAGACATAATAATTAATAATACTCTTCTCCCTACACGATCATGATCAATATATGAGTGTTTAGGTAAACTCATCCGTTTATAGCCCCACACAATGAAGCTTATAATAAATATAGACAGGAATGATGTTTCAATTATTCTTCTTTTTGGACTCATATAATATGCACATTCTGGACCCACATTGCGTGGTATTGAGCTATTAACACCATCGTATGCCCATTCAAACATTGTTGCAAATACTATTCGCAAACTGTAACATAATAATTTAAGTTAGATATGAAAATATGTCAAAAGTACCACCGAATTTTTAAGTTACAGCTTGTATATTTTTACAATAAGATTTGCACATTTTGTAGCGCATATGTATAAGTTCTTTTTTATTTATAATTTGCAACACTGTTGCAGATACTATTAATAAACTCTAACATAATTTAAGTTAGGTATGAAAAAACATAAGTATCAAGAAATCCTTAAGTGACAGTTATCTAATAACGTATTTATGGAGTTTGTTGCAAATATATATAATTTCTTCTTTACTTGTAATTCAAAACTTTGTGTCAAGCATTTTATATGTATATAAGATTTATTTTAAGAGAATGTCAGTATATTCCGTTAACTGTTATAGAAGTTAAAATACTTATGGATATTTGTCACAATATAAAGTATTACAATTTTGCCACGTAACAATATCATAAATCGACGGGAAGTATTATTTAATCACAAGGAATAAAATCATTGTAATAACCTCAAATATAAGAATATCGAACAAATATTTAATCACCTAGAGAAGAGTATTTTTAAATGAAAATTACTTTCTATCCGAGTTATGTTTTCTTCTTGAAATTTTTTACATTGATTATAATGTAAGTGTTACACATGTAATAACAATTTAAACCGAAAAACGTGTGACAGCCACATTGATCTACATTATTATGCTACGTTAAAACATATTATATAACGACACTGCAGAATGCTGCAACATTAGCAATGATCAGTACTATCAAGTACTATGTAAAAGCTACTAGAAGTACTAGCGCCTCTTGCAGATGAACCGATCGACAGATATATAGCCGTGACTAGTGCATTTTAAAAGATGTGTTTTAGGAACACATAAAAAATTGATTGAAAAAATTAATAATTTCTCAAAGTCATTATTTTTGCCAAAGTCTCTTTTCGTTTAATAGATGTATGTACAAATACCACATCGAATTTTATACGTAAAGATAACTGCGGTTTGAGAAAACTGGGAAAAGTCTTTCTTTAATAGTCAGGTATTTTTAAAAAAACACTTTAAATATATTGACCACCTCTGTGCATATATGTGCCCAGTAAAATTAAATAGTAACTATATATATACTTGGTTTTATGATATAACAAACTGTTTTGTCGCATTGTACTTGATTGTACTGATTGTATTTGGTGTACCATGTCACGTGAGCCACATTCCGATTGGCCCGACTCTTCCCCAATCAGTGACAGTTGTCCTGCCGTGAGCTGTCCCTACTCCTACTAGAGGGAGCAGCTGTCTCTTTCTCTTTCCGGACTTCAATTCATGTTAAAATAATAAAAGTTGAAATAAAGATTCAGAATATAATTTGATTAATAAAATGAACTGCTGACACGTATCCACTGTGAGTAGTGCTTTTTAAAATTTTTCTCGTTTACCAATCGCTAAAATATAGTGTGTGTATAATCCCAGACAGACTGGAATATTGCAGCAATATTGCAGCAATATTGCGAATCTTGCACAATATTGGCAACATTGCAGCAATGTTGCTGCAACATTGCAGTGGCAATATTGCAGCGGAACATTGCCGCAACATTGCTGCAACATTGCAGTGGCAATATTGCAGCGCAACATTGCCGCAACATTGCTGCAATATTGCCGCAACATTGCCGCAACATTGCTGCAACATTGCCGCAATATTGCCGCAACATTGCCGCAATATTGCCGCGGGAACATTGCAATGGCAACATTGAAATGTATGCTCAACATTGATGAATATACCCCATTATAGGGGCAAACACTCAATGGTTTTTAAGATATTTGCAATTAAAGTTTCATTGCCATATTTAAGTGGAACTGTAGAACTTGTAACATCAAGAGCTGCCGTAGCGTAGCGGCAACGTTCTGGGTTCGCACGGAAAAGACTAGTAGCCTAAGAGCTGGTCGCCACCTCGACTAAGGTACTCGTCACAAAGCTGAAATTTTTAGCATAGTTTATTCAATAATATTAATGTATGAAAAGCTACTTCTGCCGGGGTTGCCGCGGTTGCAACAATACCCCCTTTATTTTTAAAGTTGTTAATTTTTTTTTTTTGAAAATATACTTTCACACGTCTGCCGTTTATATATGTTATAATTTATACTATTTCAAGTATAAAAAAAAATTGGCAGACGATTCTCTGGGTTACAAATACCTGGCAGACGGGTCTAAAGTTGTTATAGTCTAAGGGCTGGCCGCCACCTCGACTAACAAGGAAGCTATTCGAAGTGCAACTCACGGATTCGAATAAAAATTTTTTGTGGGTTTGTAGAGTGATCCAAGACAAGAAAAATGGTATACTCCATTCGTGCCCAATCGCCCTTTAAGGGCATGAAATTTAACCTCAAAGTGAAATCGACACTTACACTTCCTCGCTTATATCTCCTAAAGTACAAAAGATAGAAAAAAATGTTTTAGGTAAAAGTTTAACGGTAAAAGGAGCGCTATAAAATTGCATTAACAAATTTTTAAAAACAACTTTCCTTCTTGAAAAAAAAATTTTTTATTGCGTTATTTTAAACAATTTTGAAATCTTTTTGGTAATGAAAAATGTGTCATTTTTTATTCTGAATTCAACCATAACAATATTTTTATTATACACCGCTAGGGTTACAGACAGGGTCGACAAGCTGTAATGGGCTCAGCGGTTCCGAGTTACGCCCCGCTCAGCTAGCAGGTGGCGATAGTGACGCTACTCACACATACACACCGAATTGAAGAATTTCTAATACACTAGCAAGAGAGAATCGGTGTGATTCTGTTACCGCGAGTAAATCGCTCAAGACGAAAACGTGTAGCCAAAAGAATTCTAGACATAATTATTATTTAATTCATAGTTCTTATACTTATTATAATTATTAAAATACTGTTATAATTTAAGTTGTTTCCCTTTTAAAGTATGAAACAAAGGAAGAAACGTTCGGTTATTTTCTGTAAAGAAAACAGAGGTTAGAAAGTGTATGTGTTCCTATGTACACCTATGTATATTATAATTCTTTTTTATTGTGAATGTTAATAAAAAATAGTAAATTGAAACATAACGTTGTTATTTTAATTTAAAAATAAAGTTGTAAAGAAAACAAGGCCAACTTTAGAATATAACCACTGTATATACATTGATATAGATAGGTATGCTATACATAAATTTATGCCTTTAGTTCTCCGCTCAGCTAAAAGCGGCGCTGTTTGCAGACCTTTTTCATACACGGCAGCTTGTCTACCCTGGTTACAGAGATACACGACAAAACGTACTCCCTAGCGCGCGGTACCGCGCAATAGCGCGCTAACAACATATAAAGTTACATATTAAGAATGCTCATTTACATTGCAGGACATAACTATGTAACGAAGATGGGTGTGGTAACATAAAAATCGCAAATTATGAAATATTACGTAAAGATTAATGACTTATGATATAGATCGTACTATATCGCATATATACACAAATAAACATTTTTTAAATATGACAAATTACAAATATACTACAAATATGACAAATTTAAAAGTCCCCTTCGTGTCAGAAAGCCAAATTACAACGAGCACCTTTAAGCGCCTTCAGTATCAGAAAGCCAGCCAGCGTCAAGTGCCTATAGGCGTTCTATTCCTGGATATCACTAGCGCAAAATTTCTAAGCGCCTATAGGCGCTCACAGTAGTGAAATGGTTAAAAAGATGATATACGCATAGGCACTTTTTGCACCAAGCACATCTTATAATAGCAGGCTTACCACCGTTAATAGTTGCTTTTTATAATTTGGGGGAATGAACAAATTTTGTGAGAACTTGTTCCAATCGAGTTATACCATATAATCATTTTACAAATTTGCATCTACGAAATAATATCATCAAATTGCAATCTCTCACATCGAACCAGTTGTCATCTCCGAGAGTCCGTGAATTATTTAAGAACTCTTGGTATAAAAGTGGATACCTAGAGGAAAGGTTACAACAACAGTTTGAAAATCCGGTAGATTTGTGTTTTAAATTTCCTGAAGCAGATAAACTGCCACGTTGCGAATTATGTGATAAGCCTGCTATTATAGGATGTGCTTGGTGTAAAAGGTATCTGTGTGTAGATCACTTTTTTTAACACTAGAACTACCGAACCAGTCAAAATGACTGGTACACAGTTTTTTCCAAAAATTCTTCAAGTCTACAGAGGAGTCATGGAATAAATATTCTACGTCATTCTAGAAAAACATAAATCACCGTATCCATTTTCTTTTCGGCCTTTTGATTCCGCTGTTTTCAAAGTACTTATTTAATATATTGAAATTTAATAGATTTAACGCCGGTAGTTCTAGTGTTAATGAAGATAATATTTCGTCTTTTTCACTTTGCGAAAACTATGTCGAGTGAAGAACATGTATTGGCGTGTGCTTACAATGTAGTAAAATGTTAAATAGGCGTTTAAAAAATATTTATGTATGCATATATGGGATATAGTACGATCTGTATTATAAGTCATTAATCTTTACGTAATATTTCATAATTTGCGATTTTTATGTTACCACACCCATCTTCGTCACATAGTTATGTCCTGCAATGTAAATGAGCATTCTTAATATGTAACTTTATATGTGTTAGCGCGCTATTGCGCGGTAACGCGCGCTAGGGAGTACGTTTTGTCGTGTATCTCTGTAACCCTAGCGGTGTATAATAAAAATATTGTTATGGTTGAATTCAGAATAAAAAATGACACATTTTTCATTACCAAAAAGATTTCAAAATTGTTTAAAATAACGCAATAAAAAATTTTTTTTTCAAGAAGGAAAGTTGTTTTTAGAAATTTGTTAATGCAATTTTATAGCGCTCCTTTTACCGTTAAACTTTTACCTAAAACATTTTTTTCTATCTTTTGTACTTTAGGAGATATAAGCGAGGAAGTGTAAGTGTCGATTTCACTTTGAGGTTAAATTTCATGCCCTTAAAGGGCGATTGGGCACGAATGGAGTATACCATTTTTCTTGTCTTGGATCACTCTACAAACCCACAAAATTTTATTCGAATCCGTGAGTTGCACTTCGAATAGCTTCCTTGTTAGTCGAGGTGGCGGCCAGCCCTTAGACTATAACAACTTTAGACCCGTCTGCCAGGTATTTGTAACCCAGAGAATCGTCTGCCAATTTTTTTTTATACTTGAAATAGTATAAATTATAACATATATAAACGGCAGACGTGTGAAAGTATATTTTCAAAAAAAAAAAATTAACAACTTTAAAAATAAAGGGGGTATTGTTGCAACCGCGGCAACCCCGGCAGAAGTAGCTTTTCATACATTAATATTATTGAATAAACTATGCTAAAAATTTCAGCTTTGTGACGAGTACCTTAGTCGAGGTGGCGACCAGCTCTCCGACTATAGGGTTCGAATCCCATCGTGGGTAAAAAAGTATGAGTAAGGTAAGAAAAAAAAATCCCATTGCAAAGTGGGCTTTCCCAGTCCAAAACTTTAGAATAAATCGTTCGAGAATTCAAGAACGTCCAGTTATCCGATGACACCGATGGCAATTCGGAACAAATAAACAAGATAATATAATTATTAACATCAAGCGTAAACTCCAGTAACAAATCAATATTACTTCGTTTTTTTTTAAATTCAAAATGTTTTTTTTTTCTATTGAATAAATGCAATTATCACAAATAAATGTTTGTTCATCCAACCAATATTCCAGCAATATTGCTACAACGTTCGCAATATTCCCGCAACGTTCGCAATATTCCTGCAATGTTCGCAATATTCCTGCAATATTCCCGCAACGTTCGCAATATTCCTGCAACGTTCGCAATATTCCTGCAACGTTCGCAATATTCCTGCAATATTCCCGCAACGTTCGCAATATTCCTGCAACGTTCGCAATATTCCTGCAATATTCCCGCAACGTTCGCAATATTCCTGCAACGTTCGCAATATTGCTGCAATATTGCTGCAATGTTCGCAATATTGCTGCAATATTCCTGCAAGCTACAAAGAGGCGGACATAGGAATATTGCAGCAATGTTGCGGCAATGTTGCGGCAATATTCCCTGCAACGTTTAATGTTGCACGGCAATATTGCTGCAATATTGCTGCAATATTCCATTCTGTCTGGGATGTAACTTGTTCTACAGCCTCATATTTCAGTTTATTGACAAGGAACACGATTCATGTTGCTCTGCAACGTAATTATACGGAGTTTTTGTACTTTTACGCAGTTATTTAATATAACTGTAATCATAATTCTATATAAGTAACTATATAATCATAATTCGTGTGTGCTTGTAGGTTTCGGAATATACGTATAGCAAGATATTACAACGCCATATGCGAGTGACCCTTTTCATTTACTTCGCGTTTTTGCGATATTTTATTTCAATTTACGCAATATTCATATTAGTTGATATCGAGTTGAACATCGGACGAGTTGAATTCACGTCCATTCGAATTAATATATGTAGTACACACTACATAATTTTTAAATTCTAATTAATAGTTGTCAATTCTCGTGTAAGCTTCACTTTGTTCTTTCCATAAATTTAATTACCGAAAATAAAGTAAAGATAAACGTTTGAAGTTCTAAGAGAATACTTGCAATATTTTTTTGGTATATATATAATGAATTAGCCAAATTTTTAAGTTTTCAGAGATTAATTATTTTAAATATTGCGTTTTATTTTTGTTATAGTCTTTCTCCGAATTTGTGTGGTAGCGCTGGAGTGCTTGTTCCATATTTTGTACATATTTTCATAAGTGTTGTATTAGTAATTTTACGCGAAAGTAGAGTCAATGCTTGCTTCGGATTTTATATTGTTTATTTAAATTTTAATAATACTTCTTCATTAAACATAAATTTCAGTAATTCTTCACTTTATTCTAACTTTATGCGAAAACAGAGCCCAATTGTTCGCTGAAAATGATTCTTAGTCGCGATTTATTAGTCTTTTTTTTTTAATTACACCGAGCCGAAAATAGAGTCAATGTATCAGGAGCAGCTGTGGAAAGGATTTCCATCGGGCAAGGCTTCACGAATTTCAAAAGTGAGCATAACATTACCAAGAAATAAAAATTTACAATCGAGAAATACAAAGATTGGCATATACTAATGGATATGTTTACTTTTTTTGTTACAGAACAGTCAAATGGCGGGATGGTTGAACGGCGACAATCACTTCCCAGCGGAAGGCAAAGATTTTACAGGTGAACTGAAATAATACGCATTTACTCTACAATTTTTCCCCAAGTTTCAGTCAATATTTGAATCTTTTTAGAAATGTCCTTAAAAGTTTTCTTTTAAATTTTCTTACTCTTATGCTGCACATTCTACCGATAAAATAATCAAAATTAATGAATTCCCCAACATATTGATACGCCGATATGAAGTTGGCGTATCGAACGAAGCTGTTCCCTCGAACCCGCTGGATTCGAGTATCGAATCGTTTCATCGATCAGCCGGTCGCTTTGCGTTAGCGATCGGAAGTGTTGTTGACAGGAAGTCGCTACTGGGCATTGGAAGACGACGGACGTTCGAATTCGCGTAGTCCGAGTAATATTTATTGGAAAGAATGCCGAAGCTCGGAAGACCCTCGGCGAGGCGTAACAATATGAAATTTTCACAGATAATGTATTTTAGACATGCGTTTATTTTTTGTTACAGACTTTGCCCGAATTCGTGAGGCATCGCTGTACTCTACGAAGCTGCTACGCACCTTGCCCTTGACGGCAAGTGTAATGTAAGCACTGAGATATTTTCAGAGATAAAGCCAATTTTATTTCTACGTACTTTCCGCAAAATTTTAATACATAGTTCGATATATAACTTTTCCTTGCATTCTCAATTCTCGAAAACATAGATAAACTAACCGATTTGTACGAACTACTTTTAACGTCTATTGATATATAATTAAAACTTTTTGTGTATCTTCAATTTTTTAAATTGAAGTCGATCTCTATGTAACATCGAAAAGGAGAGCGCATTAATGTTGTACGAACTTTGCCTTTTGCACCGAGAAATGCTTTGTTCTGTTTAGACCTTCGACATTCCTTGAGATGACCAGAGGACAACTTTGATACAACGGCAGAGACAACTATGGCAGAGAGATCTGCGGCAGTGACAAAGATGGCAGTAAGAACTGCGGCAGTAGCATCGGTGACAGAAATCAAGATATTCTAGCGCGTCTACACTGGCGAGTCAGAAATTTCAATTGTCCCTCCAGTCTCCAAGTCATACCGTAGAACGAAAGGTCTGAATCGGTCTGGAGACTGGTTTTATCGTTCTTTAAAGCAAGCAAGCATAGTGATTTTTCAAATTATTCGTGTTACTGCCATTTATTTTTCACGTACGCTGTCATATTTATTGTAACTTAGGACAGGGCGTTATGTGGCGCGGTTTTGCATTATTTATAAGAATGGAATAATGATATTTACAGTCAGTGTTGCGTATTTATCGATACAAATGAACAATTTACGAATATAGTGCGTTGTTTATATTCATTGGAAAAATATTCTTATAACGAAATTCGCTACAAGATCGTGGATACTATATTTCCTCGATTTATGTTTTATATAATCGGCCGGTTTGAGCTTGTGATGCATGTAATTTCGGAATTTTGCAAATTTGATTCGCGTCGTATTATCGACAGGCATAGTATTATCTACATAAAAGCATTTCGCAACATTAGATCTCGAAGTCAAAGTGACAATTAACATTGCTAAAATTCTTCCTCGGACGACGAGATCTCCCGGTTATCAATATTCAATTCCAGTTCAAAGTACATTTTGCATACTTTCACATACAGAAATTAGAGTTCTTTTTGCTTCCACAAAGTTCAATTGTTAATTTAAATTCTCTTTGCTTAAATTAATATAAAACTCGAGTCATTTGCTTCAATTTTCAATAAGTCAAACCGTTAGAATTTTACTAAGCATTTTTAGCTAGGATTTTCAGCAAAAGACACAGTGACTACAAATTCCTGCCGTATTCACTCTCGAACTCATCCGAATGCCCAGGTTCTACTCGAATAGGTGAAGGGCGGTGGGCACGGCGCTTTTTTAAAAAAATCAGCGATTGAAACTGCAGCGAATCGTGCACGATGTAATTTCCATATTTGTATGATGCGTGTTAGACTGTGGATCTTGCATCACTTGAAATTTTCTCGCATCTCAAAATGATTTATATAACCTTGAATAATACAATTTGCAATGTTTACATTTAGTTCCTGCTAAAATTGGCTTTATCTATCTGCACCTTTTGTTGATATTCGTCGCGACGTAGGGGAGAGTCGGATATATTGTACCATTTTTCAGTTTCAGCAAAATATCTCGTTTTGATATTAATTAAAACAAACTATTTATTCAATGCCACACAGTGTAGAACCTCGCTTAACTTATACCGAAAAATCAACACCATACTCTTAACCAATTTCTCAAAATATGCGTTTTTCTAATGGCTTTCCGTTGGAACAATTATCCGACTAGTCGGTTTAATTGTACCAAAGGTTAGGTAAATTGTAATGAATGCGGCAGGAAGTATTTGGTGCACATCAGTGAACAAAGACTCAAGAACTTGTATCGTAACAAGAAGAGGAATAAATGTGACGCTCCTGGCACAGTTCAACGACAATTACACTACGGTGGCGGAGGTCTCATGGAAATCGAGTGAGTCCGGAGAGAACAGGGGACTAGTAGTTGCCTCAATCTACTCGAAATGGAACGGTAAAGATACAGTGATGAGCAAGAAGGGCAAAGAAGCCTGCGAGTGGTGCACCGACAAGGGCAAAGAAATTCTGATAGGCATGGACGCCAATGCCAAGAACGCGGTATGGGGCAGCACGGAGACGAATGAAGATTGCTGTTGGAAGAAATGCAAGAATTAGATCTGACCTGCTTGAATAGAGGTAATGAACCTACCTTCTGCAATGTACAAAGGGAAGAGGTACTGGACGTAACGCTGGGATCTCCAGGTGTGATCGGCATGCTGAAGAACTGGCAGGTAAGCCAAGAAGATTCGAAGTCGGATCATCGATACATACTGATAGATGTAATTGAAGAAGAGGTAACTGAAAGAGTATGGAAGAGAGATCCGAGGAAGACGGATTGGAGAAAATTCAAGGCACTGGTGGAAATGAATAGACACACTCTGCTAAAGAGATACGGCAATCAGGAAGAGATCAACGTAGCGATAGATGCGTTGAACCGACTACTCAGCGAAGCCTGGGAAGAAGCAACGGAAGAGAAGGAGTGCAAGAATAAGATTAGACTGCCATGGTGGAATAGGAAGTTAGAGAAGAAGAGCAACAGGATCTCCAACTTGAAGAGAATTGCCAGAAGAAGAGGCGGAAGAGAGATATGGGATAAGGTTAACAAGGCTAATAGGAACCTTAGAAAGCTGATTTTCGAGAGTAAAAGAACGTCCTGGAGAAAGTATTGCGAGAGTCTGAAGAAGCTACCAGAGACTGCTAGGTTGAACATGATGCTTTCCGAAGACGGACAAAAGGGAATCGGAGCCCTGAAGAAGAAATCGGGTAACTTCACAGACTACGATGAAGAGATTTTGGAATTACTGTTGAAGGAACATTTTCCAGGATGCAACAGAGTGTCGAACGATCAAGGTAACATGCAAGAGGAGAATGAGAAGATAAAACCGAACTGGGAGTTGACGAATAAAGTAGTTAGCCAACAGAGGGTCAGATGGGCGATAATGTCGTTCGACCCGTACAAGGCTCCGGGAACGGACGGAATTTACCGGCAGCTTTTGAAGAAGGCTCTACCCTGGATCGAAGACTTTGTAGTCAAAGTAATTAGAGCATCCATAGCGACGGGATGCTATCCGTCGAAATGGGGGGAGACGAGAGTGGTCTTTTTACCGAAGCCGGGAAAACCAGATTATACGACGCCTAAAACGTACAGGCCGATCAGTCTTACACCATTCCTGTTGAAAACGGCGGAGAAACTGATCGATAGATACCTGAAAGAGGTCACCCTGAAAAGGAAACCTTTGAACATGAAACACCACGCTTTCAGAGCAGGTAGATCCGTAGAAACGGCACTACACGAGATAGTGGGCAGCGTGGAGGATACCTTCAATGAGAAATGTGTAGCGATAGGAGGCTTTGCGGACATCGAAGAAGCCTTCAACATGACGTCGACGGAGCTGATCGAACAATCTTTGAGGGACTTCGAGGTAGAAGAT
This sequence comes from Cerceris rybyensis, assembly GCA_910591515.1. Classification (NCBI taxonomy): domain Eukaryota; kingdom Metazoa; phylum Arthropoda; class Insecta; order Hymenoptera; family Crabronidae; genus Cerceris; species Cerceris rybyensis. The sequence continues at coordinate 17,462,248 of OU342795.1, forward strand.
GAGATTAGAATATGGATTGTGAAAATGTTGAGTAACAGAACTCTACAAGTGAAGAAAGGCACGACAGAGTTGAAGGCAGCGGTGAACAGAGGGTGCCCGCAAGCAGGAATATTATCACCGCTACTATGGTGCATCGCAGTGGACGGACTGATAGGAGCACTACAGGAATGCGGAGTAGAAGCAGCGGCGTACGCGGACAATGTGAACTTCCTTGCGAAAGGAAAGACTATAGAAGAAGCCAAAGATAAGGCAAGAACAGCCCTCCAGATACTAGAAGTATGGTGCGAGACAACGGGATTGTCAGTGAATCCGGCAAAGATGGAGATGATGATGTTCTCCAAAAGTTTCGTTTCCAATGCTCAACGACCGGTAATAAAAGATTTACCGTACAAGGGAGAACCCCTGACCTTCATGAGAAAGGTCAAATATCTGGGGGTACATATCACGGACAGACTGATATGGTCGACACATGTGAGACTACAGCTGGAAAGAGCGAAGAAGAATCTGAATGTAATGTATAGGAATGTAATGTAATAATGGGAGCGAAATGGGGATTAGATCCTGTGAGGAGCAAGTGGATTTACGAGGCCATCATAGTGCCGAGAATCACGTTTGGAGCGCTGGTATGGTGGAGAGCAACCACACTGACATGAGTACCATCAGGACAAAGATGGATAGTATCCAAGGTATGGCGTTGAGACGCATCACCGGAGCGTTCAAGACTTACCCCGACGAGAGCACTGGAAGTTATGTGCGATGTCACACTACTCGATGTCAAGGTTAGAGAACTTGCACTGAGAACAGCCTACAGGCTGAACTATTGGAATCTCTGGAGCGGAGAGAAGAAGACCAGGAGAGGGATGAACCGTCACACGGACATAGTATACAAGGAAGCACCACGGGAGATCGTGGATATCTTCCACATGTCGGCGGATAAGACCGTGATGGAGTTTGACTTTGGAAGAAGATACACGATTCGTATCGGACTGAGAAAGGACTGGGAGGGAGGGAAGAAACCATACGATCTAAGTAGTAGGGTTTACTACACCGATGGTTCTAGAAAGAACGAACTCACGGGAGCAGCTTGGATTAGAGAGGGTATTCCGAGCGAGAAAGGAGTCTTGAGACTTGGGAGTTTGCCCACAGTGTTTCAAGCGGAAGTCACGGCGATCAGGGACTGTATCGGACATCTGATGGCAAAGAGAACGAGAAACGAGAGTATAATGATATGCTCGGAGAGCCAAGCGGCACTTTTGGCACTGAACAATGGGGCGTCCTTTTCAAGAACGGTGATCGACTGCAGAAAAGCACTCAACGAGTTGGCAACGTTGGGGAACAAGATAACGTTGATATGGGTACCGGGTCACCAAGGAATTCAAGGTAACGAGCTAGCGGACAGACTAGCGAACGAAGGATCCGATGAACCACCGACGGGAGCGGAACCGATGCTACCGGTATCAGAGGCAACGGTCAAGAAGGTGATCAAGGAGTGGAGAGTGACAGAGAGGAAAAGGAAATGGGTGAACACGGACGGTTGTGTACATGCGAAGTAACTTTTGGGGGATGAAGTTCCATACAAGCAGAGGAAAACTCTGAAAGATCTGGAGAGGAAGGACCTCTCGAAGGTGATTGGCATCATGACCAATCACGCGGCACTGGGGAATCATCTCAAGAGGATAGGTAAAGAAGTGAGCGAGAACTGCGGTTCTTGCGAAGAAACCCCGGAGACAGGGAAACACATTCTGTGCCATTGCCCGGCGATAATGGGGAAGAGAAAGAGGATCATGGGAAAGGAATTCCTCATCGAGGAGGAGATCATCGATGTACCGCCGGAGAAATTGATCAAGTTTCTAGAAGAAGTAAATCCCTGGAGGAAGATCGAATGATGACTGCCTGGAACCGACCAAGGCTACCGTACGATCGTGGGGGAACAAAGCCCACGGACTCCTCGTGACACGCCCTGGGCGAACGCTGCAGTACCCGCAAAAGTCCCCGACCTCCCTGACTGCCCGAGGATTCGAGCGAACCAGGTAACTGGTGAGCACGTTGATCTGAGGCGAGGGAGACGGGGATGATAGCGAACTTTCAAGGCTCAGCCCGAGGGAGGCGATGGGGAGGGGATGGGGGTTGAGGAGTCGGGGCTGTCGACTTACGAGATGGAAGTAAACCGGCCTCTGATCTAAGGTCAAGGTCTACGAAAGCCATCCCTCTGGCTGCTGGCAGTAGCGACATTGCTTCCTCCTCTCTTCCTCCTCTCTCCGTTGGCCTCCGAGGTCTGGGCCGGCTCATTGAACAAATTTTTCCCTTCCACAAGGGAAAATGGAACCATAGGAACCTCCGACCCTTCCTGCAGTGTGCAGGAAGGAGAGGGAGTTTGCAGCAGACAACGACTTCATCATCATAGGGGAACGGACGGCGGGCGGGGTACGAGGAGAAGCCATCGATGAAGGAAGAAGAGTAGTCAGTTTAAGGCTTCGCGTCTGAACCGGGGAAATTCTGATATGGCTAACGGTAAGCAGCGATGACTGCTTCCCTCTACTCCCTCTCACTGCTCTGTTCGCAATCCGGGGCCGATCAAGGATCCCCGTACCTCAAGATAGCGAATGATGGACGGCTGTAGGAGTCCCAGGAAGGATGGACTCCCCCCGTCTCTCCATTCGCATAACCATGGACGAATTCAACGGTGGAGAAGGAGGAACGGAAGTAGGGGTCCCTGGAAGGATGGACTCCCCCCGGCTCTCTCCGACCCACAAACAATACGGAGGTCTGAGTTATCGGGACTGCTGGTGGCGAGCGGCTGTAGGGGTTCCATGAAGGATGGACTCCCCCCATCTCTCCATGAGTGGAACTGAGATCAGATCTCCCAACAATGGACGGGGAACGGAAGTAGGAGTCCCTGGGGGGATGGACTCCCCCGTTCTTCGTTCCATGAACGGTCTAGGTTAGCTGGGAAACGAAGCCCATGGACTGTTCGAGACACGCCTCAGGCGAACTGTGCAGATCCCGCAAAAATACCTGACCTGGCTAGCACGTTGATCCGAGACAGGGGAGAAAGGGATGATAGCGAATCTCTTGATAGCCTGGGTTAGGCCTGGGCTACCCGCAAAATCCCTGACAACCCCCCCCCCCCCCCCTGATCGTCTGAGGATTCGAACAAACCAGATAACTGGCCAGCACGCTGATCCGAGACAGGGGAAAAAGGGAATGATAGTGAATTTTCCAAAAATCAGCCTGAGGGAGGTGACGGGGGGGGGGGGGGGGGGATGGAGGTTGAGGAGTCGGGACTGTCGACTTATGAGATGGAAGTAATCCGGCCTCTGATCCAGGGTCAGTGCTGGCGAAAACCAACCCTTTGGCTGCTGGCAGCGGCGACACTGCTCCCTCCTCTCTTCTTCCTTTCCTCGTTGACTTTCGAGGCTCGGACATGTTTACCGAACTAACACTTTCCCTCCACAAGGGAAAGAGAACTATAGGAACCTTCGACCTTCCTTGCAGTGTGCAGGGAGGAAAAGGAGTTTGCAGTAGTCAACGACACCACCATCACGGGGGAGCGGATGGTGGGCAGGGTACGAGGAGAAGCCGTCAAAGGAAGAAGAAGAGTAGCCGGTTTAAGGCTCCATGAACAGTAATCTTATACTTGTGGCACGCAAGTGAACGAGAAAGGGGTCCTTGCAACCGGAGAACCAGCGGGCGGAGGATGATCGGGACTCAGGCACGAAATGAAAGCTGCATAGAGACCCGGTTCCCTCCGTTGGCCTCCGTGAACAAGAATCCCTCTCTCCGCGAGCAAACCGTCTCAGGAAGCCTCCCGGGATGACCACCCTGAGTGACCTGCTCGCCCAACTAACCACGAAGATCCGGTGCTTCCCAAATCTAGAATCATTATAGAAGCCGTATTTAAAAAGCCGGGTACGCGAGTAGATTAGAGCAGGGCTTCTTAAACTTTTGTCATTCACGACCCCATTTATGATTGCGAGTTTCTTGACGACCCCATACAAATATAAAAGAAAAATAAATTAATATTTTTTGATGATTTATTTATGTAGGACTTGAATAACAAAAAACTAGAATTTATTAACAAATAAATTAAAACTAAATACAACAATATAATATTATAATGACTTGAATAACAAAAAACTAGAATTTATTAACAAATAAATTAAAACTAAATACAACAATATAATATTATAATCAAATTAAACTCTCGCACAACTCTTCTTCTCGCAATTCTCACACTTTTCTCACAATCTTTTTTCTGTGTATCTCTGTTGCCTAGTTTCCACCACTCTCTTTTAAAAATCGGCGATCGCGTCGCAGCCGCGATCCGCTCGCTGCTTTATCGTATTCTTTTTCTGTATTTCGCGCGCTCGGTCCTACATTTATTAGGTAACGATATACATATACATATGAAAATATATAAGTTTAGAATTCTTTTTGAAACATACAAAAATCTAAAATTAAAAATTGCACAAAAAATTATAAAATTGTATTTATTATAGTTTCAAAAATAAAAGTGGATTCTGACCGTCCCAATTCTCTCGAATATATTCAAGTAGTTGCGTGGTAAGTATTAAATTAAAGTATAAGTAAAAAATTTAATGAGATGGATGTGCCTGTTTTTTATTGCATAACAAATCAAATCTTGGTGGAATGTTTGAAACTGCTGGACGTAAGACCTCTTCAACATTTTTTAACGCTGAACGATATTGGGATTTAATATGTGTTAAAGCTGAGAAAGTAACTTCACATAAATATGTGGTGTTGAATGGCAGAAGTACATTTAACGCCATATCAGCGATTGTGGGAAATTCAGTTCTAGTTCCGATCCAGAATTCAGTCAAGGGCTTTTTTTGAAATTGTAGTTTTAAGTTTGAGTCACTCGAAAGCTCAGCAAATTCCTCTTGAGCTTTAAGTGGCAGGTGATCAATCTCACTTAAGCCAATCCAAAACGGCTTTTGAATCCAAACTATTTTTTGGAAATCAATATTTAATATAAAATATGTCCGGAACTGTATTTCTAGCGCTTTTAAGTGATCTACAATAATTTTTGCAATAAAAGTTTTACAATGAATTTTCTCGATTACAAAATTGTCGACACTGGAAAACATTTCGAACGAATTTTTTCGACCCTACTTTTCCAAATGTTGATCTTTTTAATAAAACTTTCAATTTTATCATTTGAAGTAAATATATCGCAATTTTTTCCTTGAAGAGACAAGTTGAGATCGTTTAACTTCGCAAAAATATCTGACAAATAACACAGCTTGGATAGCCATAAGTCATTTTGAAAAAAAGCAGCAAGTTCACATTTTCGTTCGGTTAAAAATATTTCGATTTCGTCCTTTAATAACAATAATCTTCTTAAACTTTGACCTCTTGACAACCATCTTACTTCTGCATGTAATAACAAAGTTGTGTAGTTGGAATCCGTATCCTTACAGAGATTTGAAAATAAGCGACTGTTAAGGGCGTGGCTCTTAATAAAATTTATGATCTTAACAGCATCCTGAAGCACATCGTTCAATTCTGGTGCTAATTTTTTTGCTGCAAGAGCCTCTCGGTGAATAAGGCAGTGAGTAAAAGTTATATGATCATAATGAGCAGCTTGAAAAAATGATTTAAAACCAATATTTTTGCCCGTCATCGCTCTTGCACCATTTGTGCATATTCCACAGCAATTTTTCCATTCTAAACCGTCTGCTTTTAAAAATTCGTCAACTTTACAATATATGTCTTTCCCTGTAGTATGGTCTTCCATAGGACGACAAAATAACAATTCTTCCTCCACCCTTTCTTTATAAACGTACCTGACATATACTAACAACTGAGCCAATTTAGTAATATCAGTTGTTTCGTCCAACTGAATTGAAAATTTTGGGCTTTCTTTAATTCTTGTAATAAGTTGTATTAATTGATCCTTGTTAATATCAGAAATTCTATTCGAGACAGTATCGTTCGACAAAGGAATTTTTCGAATATCATCGCCATATTTTCTTCCATGTAGTATTTCTACCATTTTAATAGCAGCAGGTAACACAAGATCTTCTCCAATGGTGAACGGCTTTTTATTTTTAGCAATACAGTATGAAACTTCATATGACGCTAGTAAATATTTTTCATTAACGGTTATAAATTTTTCAAAGATTTTGTTTTCTTTATTTAAAGATTTAAACAGTCTTTCAAAATATTCTTTTGGTTTATTGACATACGAAACATGCTTTGATTCCAGATGTCTTTTTAATTTTTATGGTTTCATTCTCTCCGAAGCCAATAATTCATTGCAGATCAAACAAAGAGGTTGTTCATTACCCTTACAATTTTGAAATGTAAAGCCAAATTGAAGAAAAGACTCATCATATTTTCTTTTTCGCACATTAGATGCCTGTTTTCCAATACTTTGTCCTGCCTGAGAAGAGTTTGTAGCATTATCATCTGCGTCATTACCATTCTTATTTAAGTTCAGCCATTTATCCATGGCCAAAAATTATTTTGATCCTAAAATACAATAAATATATAAAAATAACCTATTGCAGATAATAATTGATTTATTAATTACCGAATAAATAAAAAAAAAACTAAAATCTTGTTACGGGGGACACTGACAATTGACCACACTAGAAGAGCGTCAACACTCCACTAATTCACATTACAGTCAGTGTTATTGAATCATTGTTTAGCTGCAGGTTGCACGTGTGTACGCGCGCGCATTCCTCCCTTGTGGGAAGTCAGCGGCGCGCGGTTTATTCAACATGTATGATACCGACAAACGCACTAACAATGTATAGCCACATCGACTACGTATAACAATGTATAACTACATCGTAATAATAGCGATCATCGATCGTTTACTGCTGTCGGTGGTGATAGCTCAAAACCTTCAACAAATGCGCGTGTCTAGACGCTGCAAGTCCACTGTATTCCGCCAACTCTAGTGATGTTATAAAATGGTATATATTATATATGTTGTGTATGCAGTGGAAAGAAAGGAGGCGATTCACAATCTCGAGTATTTTATTGTCTAACGCTTACAATTAAGTTCGCACGGCGAGTGAGCAAAACGCACGCTTCCGCGAGGTCCGCTCCCTACCACTCGCCGCGGCCGTCAGGGCCGTCAACGCATGGTGCCCCTTGGGGCCCATAGTTGCAGAACACGACAATATATAAATATTTGACATTAAAATCTCTCGCGACCGCAGAATTTTGCTACGCGACCCCAAATGGGGTCGCGACCCATAGTTTAAGAAGCCCTGGATTAGAGCAAATCTAATTCAGCCTAACTTAGCCTTTCACCAGACCTCGCATGGGGGCAGAGGGGGTTGCGACTTAACCGCGGGAGAGACCCAGCCGGCTGGTTCAACCCACTATGGAATCGATGTCACACCTGAAAGGAGACTTCGATGAAGTAGAAGGGGCCCTCCATCAGGGACTTGAGTAGACAATGGGGTGGGGGGGGGGGGGGGGGGGGGGGGCACCAGCTTCTACAGTCCAGCTAGGTTCACCCATCCGATCTCACTGTCGGATCAGGGAGCCAATTTCGAAACGTTTGCTTAAATTAGAGTCACGTGGTAGGATTTGTATTATTATAATTATATAATTAGATAACAACAGCAGTAGTAGACAGCTTAGCTCAACAATTTATATATGTATAGATATTGTATTGCATTGTATTGTGTTGTATATGTTAGAAATTCACTGATTTCTACTACGGCCGATATACTGAATTATTTTTTTTAGTTAGACTTGCTCGGAGGTTCTGGGGTAAGTGCCGTGCGGTTCCTCACAGTCCGCTTACCAAGAGTCATTTCTAACTCTCCCACTCCGTGGCCAGATCCCATAAAACAACCCCAACTCTTAAACAGACTATGTGGTACCATGACCTCGTGTCACACGCCACTTTTCCATAGTTCAGCCACGGGTCCAATTTATAGCCGGGCCCATCAATACTCTAAATAATCTGTTCCTTGGAATGCGACAGGGTGACGAGACATTTGCCAAACACCCGTCGCCTTCCAAGAACTCCACTCGAAACCGAGACAAACCCCAAGTACACTGGCGACGGTCCCACTACGGACCGAACCCATGTGCACTGCGGGATATATTACCCTCATAAAACGCGCTAGCGCTAACATATATATATATATGTGTATTTTTATATATATGTATGTATGTATGTACACACATGCATGCACTAGTAGCAACAGACTAGGTAGGCGGCGGGCGGGGATTAGATTAGATTAGATTAGACGGCACTAGATAGATAAATAAATAAATAGACAGATAGGCATAGGAATTAGGTATTATTATTATTATTATTATTAATTTAACTAATTTAATTTACTACTACTTTAATTATCTAATTATTATTATTATATATCTGTTATTACTGCTGCTGCTATTACTATGTACTATAGGCATGGTAGCTCATGCTAGGACTTTACTGTACCCATGGAAGCATCGGATACCCAATCCTGTCCCAACCCTCTCATTGCCACATATCGTTGATGGTAGCTGCCATTGCTGACGGCCGCTCCTCTTGCGGCGCTCGAACGAAGCTACTGGTTACTGGCCAGTAGCGCCTCGTCAACAAATGGTACGCTGCCTCATCGAGATCGAACGAATGAGTGGTAGTGATGGGTGAGGGACAGGAGGAACAGAGACTGAGCTAGGCAGCCCAACGTAATATATCACGCTCCTCCTGGGGCAGCAGCTAACGTTAGGGAGGGATGGCTGCACTGGCGATGAAGTCTCACCCTGCACTGCGGGAGCAACCTTGGCAAGTGGCCCGGGCCAATCCGGATAAAACCAGGGTCCCTAGCACCAGGTTAAAACCGGGCGGGTAACGCGATCCTTGCTCCGCCAGTGAGGTCCAAACAGCGGCCGAGCTGTGGAGTATTGTGTAGGCACGGGAGTCAACGCTACTCCAGCCCATCGCCTTGGAGTGGCACCGGTCACTCTCTCGCTGAGGACTTTCCTAACGTTCCGAACGTTCCTAGGTAAATTGTACCACTAAGAGTTAAGGGACTTCCACACATGATAAATGATTAATTATTAAATAAAATGGTTTTAATAATACACAATATTCTTCATGACAATATTTTAATTATTATTGAAAAAGGGCTAACAAAAATTAAATCAACATTTCTTCAATAAGTAACATTCATAATTATGAAGAAAAAATTAAACAAAAGTAGCAAAAAGTAAACAAATTTAAACATTTGTCAAACTGAAATACCTACTTATAAAATTAAATGATTGCTTTTAGGAAAACGAAAAAAAACATTTTTACTTAAAATTATTATTTGGTCAATCACTAATTATTTATTATAATTGTTTTGTACTGATTGTTAGTAATTAATTCAGAGTTATTGCATATTCAATCACAAAAGAAATGGCACGGCAAGGGGTTAATGATTTTCATAGAAACCATTATTTTCTTCTTGAGCGTCGATATTTTGACAGGTTGTGACAAGTTTTCATAATCGCAATCTATCGGCACGTTAAACGTTTGGTCATGTTCGTTTCCGTACTTCTCGTTACCTTGAAATTTCTCAAAGTACGAATAATATTTTGTACATTCTGTTAATTCTTAATTTATTTAATAGTTTCTACATGAGCTTTGATGACATCGAGATCGCTGTATTCACTCGTATTATATTCATAATTTTTTTAACCGTCTTTACGAAAAAATCATAATTATTTTTATATAGTTTCGGTAATGCAACTATCCAATTCCCAGGTAAATCGGTCGGTCTTAGTTGAGACGATCAAATACATACATAACTTAAAAATTTTTAACGTTTGTAGTAATTTTTGAAAATTTATTAATTTAGACTTATGTATATAATTCTGTGGAGGACATCCCACATCGTGATTTTTCAATGTAATTAAATTATATGTAAATTTTCTAAGAAAAAATACTACCTATATATAATGGAGAGATCATAATCGCAGTAGTAGTATTACGAGCCAAACAGTAATTAACAATATACAGTAATCCCTGGATAAATGCACAAGAGATTTCCCTGGATAAATGCATCGCGGCCATCCCCTCCACATAGGGGGATCCCCCTCGGTCGAACCTCGACGTTCGACGACGAGGCAGTGTAATATGATATTATCGGAACGTGTCGGTGACGCAATACTAATTGGAGACTTGAACTTTTCCATTTTTTATATTTTTGTTTTGAAAACTTCGCTAACGTATTTGTGACAATTTTCTGATTAAAATGATACCAAACACGACATAGTTTGAGCAATATTTACTTAATATTTAATTCGTTTACTTGCTATTTAGATAACTCAAACATATCGTGTTTGGTATCATTTTAATCAGAAAATTGTCACAAATACGTTAGCGAAGTTTTCAAAACAAAAAAATAAAAAATGGAAAAGTTCAAGTCTCCAATTAGTATTGCGTCACCGACACGTTCGGGCCGGTCCCCCTGTAGCTTGGACCTCTCTGTCTCTTCTACTGTCTGTTCTTTTCTAAGTTCACGCTTGGCTGGAGCCCGAACGTAAACACAAAATAGAAACCACCACTTCGTAACTGCACTGGTTCGGTCCGAAATCCAGTGCATTTATCCAGGATTTATTGTATCGGATCCGCATTCAATTTCAATTTGAACGAAATTTGGTAGGTGCATTTGAAAAAATTTACGTCCTCGACTTTACAGTTTTTTTTACACTACACCGAGATATATTCGATGTTCTTCTATTATAATGTTAATACTTTCGCGATTCTATTGCAATGACTGTTATAATAATTTCACTCATTTTTTCTGAGACAAATGAGGGTATTTAACAAAGGATGAAATTGATCAAGTCCGTCATATTTCAAAGTATCTATATAGAACACTATAACCGGTAGTCCTACGGCCTCTTAACAAAGCGTGATTGAAACATTTGTCATAGCTTTGGTTTCTCTAAATTCTATTTAAGCTTCATTCGTTTCGTCTAACTATGTTTCTTTGATTTCGTTTATTATTACTTCAGCTCATTATTACTGACTTTTACCTCGCCTGTAACGTTTCGGTGATACAGTCCAATCACAGACGTGGTACATTATAAGGGGGTCGATTGACTACTACTCAATTTTTAGGGAATAAAAACTAAATAACTTTTTTAAATCGTATATTATGATGCTTTCTGATAGCAATAAATTTTTATTTTCAATTTAATAATAAATTATGCAATTTTAATATTTTATGTCATGCTTTAGAATTATAAAGTCATTTAATTGACTTTAGTTGCAAAGAACTGAAAAAACGTTTGGCAACGTCGCGTATTGTCGATTAATAAGATCTCATTCGAGTGATGTCCCATAACCTATAATTCTCTATGATGCATACGGAACATCAGACTGCGACGTTGTCAATTCTCCACTCAGTCAACATGGCGGCAAAATGGCGGTATAGATGGGACATGAATTCCCCGTTTTTCGACTTTTCTTTTCCCAATTATTTAAAAAATACATCGATAAGAAATGTTTTTTCTTCGATAAAATAAAAATATAATTATTAGTTTATGAATAAAATTCTTTTTCAACTCAATATCTAAATTGGAAATACTTTAAATATTGCAATTCAATTTGCATTATGACTATACACCATATACCGTCGTGTATTACCGTCGATGTTTAAAGCCTAATATCTTTTTTAATAATTCGATAAGATGGTCTGAATTTTTTTCAGAATTATTCTACATGATTTCAGGAATAATATATTTCAAATTCAAGGTTTTATCTAATACTTGAGTTTTCAACCGACCCCCTTATAAGTAAATGAGAATATTATTATTCCGCAGTCGGTAAGTGAGGAAATTATGTAAAATGATACTTACAGCGGATAAGTTCTGATAGCATCAAAGGAAGAGAGAGAATGAGACAGGGGTCCCCCCTGTCAGGAGTAGGGAGCGCTTCCGGCGGCTCAAGTGCCGCTTAGTGGGGAGACCGGTGGACCAATAGGAATACGACTTTACGTTTCGCGCTCACTGCCTAACATTCGAAGCCGCAATTAAAGACTAATTGCAAGAATTTAAAGCACATAAATGTAGAATAATCTCTGAATAAGAGATTTGAACAGAAGATTAGAATTTAATTAAAATTCTTATTAAATTAACCCATTTGCATCATGCGCCTAGTTAAGGTACCATGTACAGGCATATGCAACGTTCAATTGACGACTGGCTGATCGCGTATTATTCCGCGCTATGATGCAAATTGGTTAAAAAATTTCGACTCCCATTATGCAGAAAAGTGTATCGTAAGAAAGGGGATAATCACTCTTTTTACTCATTGAAAAAACATTTATTTATGCATGCATATATAACTGTGTCATGCTTTGTATTATATATGCGTTAATTAATACAGAAACTTGAACTACCCCATTTTGAATGTACTCTATTACCATACATTATCATTATTGGCTAAGCTGATCACGTGTAGAATCACGTATTGCAACGTGAATCGATAAAAACCAGAGGTTCGCAGCTTAACTGGAAATAGCGTTATTAAAATTACAAGAAATGCTTTACGTTAATGATTGTAGGATGCGGTTGAATCCCCTGGCGCTGAATAGAAAGTATACGTATAACGAAATTTCTTTCCTCGGTGAAATATGCAATTAATGCTGCTTTTGACGCTTCTCAATAATACGAAATATTTATACGCCAAAAGGCCTCCAAAATACAATAACTGGAATTGTATAGATTTTGCTATTATCGAATGCTGGGGACTCAAGTCATTTATTTTTTGTTCGCTTTTCCTTTCGCATTCGTTGCTAACATTATTTATTCGTTCTTTCATTTGTCAGATTCGATCATTCGTTCATTTCGTTTTCTGTTCTTTGTTCTCAAATACTCGTATCCTTCGAGTAGACTCCTGTGGCTGAAATCCACGGACGACAATTCATCCGTCAATTGAAAATTGTTCTTATTGAATCAGCCAGTTAAAGAACATATCTTCGGTTATGTAATTGGTGCTGTCTGGTATTTAGATCAATTACAGGGGCTTCTAGACAGTACATTCTCAACATATACTTTTAGTGCAACGGAAAAATGAATTCCAATAACAATTATAGACATGAAAATATTTGTTAAAGTGCCTATGCGAGGGGATCTTTAGTCCGAAAGTGAATGTTCGTTAGTAGAGCTGATGGCACGCGGTAGAGGAGTGCGGCGAGCGGGGCTGTCGCCTGCACATCCTATTACAGCCTTAAGGGGGTCGTCTGGTCTAAAATTATGAAAAAATTGATTTTTCAATTTTTGTATTTCTTGATACCTTATGATGTGAAGAATATTTGGGAAAATGAATTTTACCTAAATCTTAAATTTAACAAAGTTATACAGTTTACAAATTTTTCGGTTTAAAGTAATTTAAATGATACCAAAAACTTTGAGCGCGTTTTTCTCGAAACTGTGTTTTTCAAACTGGTGACAATGATATCTAAAAACGTTTCATGCCAATCGGTTTCAAATTTGACCTACACATTAAAAATATGTTTCTTTACCGCATGAGTGAAAAAAAAATTTTAAAAAAGTTAAACTGAAAAATTTGACAAAGCTTGGTTTATTGAAAAAAAAAACATGAAAAATGCATTTTAGTTTTAAAATGATGCCATTTTTCAGATTATCGATTTTTTCGGAATGCTTTTCACTTAGGCGATAGCCAAACTTATACATACTTGTTAAGAATTTCTTTGGTTTTATTGTTTCACGACAAACAACAGTTCACAGTTTTACGACTTTCTTTTTTAAATACTACTATTTAAAAATTTGTGGCTTACAGAATTTTCATTATTTTTTAATAAAAATTTACTGAAATATACTTTAAAACTTGATAAATATATACGAAAAAAATTGGATTCAATATGTCTTATAGATTTTTTACAAACACATCTCAAAAATTCCCTAAAAATTCGGCCTCTACACCAGACGACCCCCTTAACACTAGAACTACCAAGCAAGTCAAAATGACTCGTTCCAAATTTTTTCCAAAAGTTCTCCAAGTTTCTGGGACAATCATAGAGCAGATACTCTACGTTGATCTTATAAAATACAGATTTTTGAATCTATCACCTTTTCCATCTCTTGATTTCTCCTTTCCCAAAGTACGTATTTAGTATACCTATTGAAATATAATATATTTATTTCCGGTAATTCTAGTGTTAACGTTCTTCAAAACCCTCAAAGTAAGCTAATAATAATAAAGTACAAAACACTTCTTCCGTCGTCCACATAGTGTCCTCTCAGTTGCTGTGATAAAACTCATCCGTTCTTTTCGCCATGCATGCGAATTTTAACCCCTCAGCCTACAACTATATGTGAGACTCGTAGCGCGGAAAATGGAATAAGAAATTTTGAAGTTTTACAAAAATTAAATTAACAATATCAGCCAATCACAAAACGGTCTCATTATTTCTGCACTATTAATATCACGTTCAATTATACGAAATATCAGAAATCAGTGAAACCTTTGATTTCAGGACTTACTTTTGAGTCTTTGCATTTCCCATCAGAAAAGAAATCGTAGGTTAATGGGCTAATGTGTGGGTCTTTCGATAAATGCCGGATTAGAATCAAAAATAAATGTCAGTGAAGGATGATTTTTAGTCGTCTGGCGAATCAGACTCGCATTCCTTTCACGTACCATCAGGCTTGTTTTCGTCTGTAGATGGGACACAAAAATCCGAGTTCCAAAGCGGCAAAATAGTTTTTCTATTCAACCATTTCGATGAAATCATTTCAACCATGGAACGTAATATTTCTTTGGAAACTTGATATACAGTACAGGCAGCAATAGCAAAATAAAAAAAAACATTAATTTAACATTCAGCGAACTGAATAGGGAGATCTTCTCATTTTAAGGAAAAAAGGTCAATGACCGCACGGGGAGATTTCCCATTGTCATCTTACCGTATAGTTCAATTTACTGCTGAAAAGTGCGGCACTTGTGTAGCAACTGTGCAGCAGATAAAGTAAAAAATGTGTGGCTATGAATGCTCATGCGATGGCTGTCCGCTAAAGGCGACGCACAGTGGTCGATTTCTCCGAAATCCTGGCCAAAAATCTCAAAATTTTTTTTCACGATTTTCAAAATTTAGCAATTGCGTTTGATTTGTAACACATCAGAGCATCGTTTCCCATAGTAAAAATTTTTATTGAACACTATTCTTAGAGATATGCAATGTCAAAGTTGGCACTTGAATAATGTAACGTTTTCACGTCGAAATTGGGAATACGTTTTCAATGTGAAATTAAAGTGCGATCCACTTTTTCAGAATTGGTAGCGATTTATCATACTTTTAATTTATAAATATCTTGGTTTCATTTTTTCATTTAATATTTTACAACTGTGATGGTACAGAATGTAAAACCTATACATTTTTTTCCTTTTGCTAATGAAATAGTTGTGAAGGCCACAAAAGGCCACCGTAATTTTTTTTAAAATTAAACTTTGAAGCTTCACGAAGAAGACCTCGTTGAGTTTTCTTGCGACTTTTAGCGCTTTTTCGTGTTATTGTTATTTGTTTGTCACGCGCGGCTCGCTCGAAGAAGTGCATTTATGACAGAGAGCCGGGCTATCGTGCCTTACTTAATAAATATTGCTAGTCCTTCTCTAAAATCACCCTGGCAATTAACGAAATAATATTACTACTAGAATTGGTTTCCGGGTTGGAGCCGCGATCAGGAGACGAGAAAGTCCGACGTTTCGCCAGCATTGCAGCTAGCTTCATCAGGAAATCAAATAATCTCTGATACTGAGGAAAGTATCAGAGGTGTACCTGTGTCCATCGTTGCGGATCGGTGCACCAACCAATAGTTTTTAATTGGGCAGCTGAACAATTTTTTTTTTTAATTAACCCAGTTTAATTTACTCAATTTTTATTAAATAAACCCAGACCTAACACTGGGTCTATGCAGCTGGTCTGGGTTACATAAACTTTAGGAAGGAATATCAACAAAAGGTGCAGATAGATAAAGCCAATTTTAGCAGGAACTATTTCTATATAGTTTAAACTAAACATTATCAAAGTTCTCAGAGGCTACTTTGTAGTACTTTTTAGTTTTTCCATTTTGAAGTTAGCAATGTAAGCTGAATAAGCTAATGTACATAGCTACCCTTTATATATCAACCGCCATTTTGTTTTTAAAATTTTTGAGTTCAGATTCGTAATTAGCGACCCAAAAAACATTAGAATACTAATTTTTGTGCAAAACAATTAATTTGTAAACAAACCTGGCCGCCATATTTAATCCGCCATTTTGTTTTTAAAATTTTTGAGTTCAGATTCGTAATCAGCAACCCAAAACATAATAGAATACCAATTTTTAACTAAATCCGGTGTGTCTTGAGCCCGTGGTGACGATTGGAAATAGATTTAAATTTGCGCGAGGTGCGTGAACAGCTAAATTCACGCTCTGGACCACTGTGCGGCGGGCTCACAATTAGCCGCAACACTGTACCCCCTGGACGATGCGCCTGGCCGCAGATGTCACAAAGACTATCTTCACTGCGACATTACGTTGAAATAGATTTTAAATGAGTACCTACGACATTTAACATGTAATGCCATCCAAAATTATGATATCCACGAAAGCCACTGTAATGGCGTACCGTTTAAATTGATGGTATCCTCGGAACGTCACTATATTAGCCTACAGTATCTAAAATGTTAAAAGAAACAGCAGACCCACCTAAAAAATAGGTTTTCTCTCTTTCTCTCTTTTCGGACTATTTTCAACCCACGAGACCCGAAGCTTCAGGAATTTGTTAAATTAAAACTAGGTAATAGGCGAAACGCAAAGTCGGCCCTCTGAAGTCAAACAAAGGCGGACACCGGATTGTAAACCGTTGTCCCTACAACTGCATTGTAACTATATGTGCAAGTAAACTTAAGCGGTATCTGATACAATAAGAGCTAAAATATTAAATGCATTTTATTAATGTTTTGAATAGAACCAGCGATAAGAGATTGTATTTATAGAAAGAGGTCGTTTGGGTAGTAGAACAACGAGGATGAAGTCTAACAAGGGAGCATCCCGAGGTGTCAATCACCGATTTTGATGAAATTTTAGTATGATATAGATCTTGTCAAAATATTTGACACGTATTTTTTTTGTTGGCAACCGTCCACGTTAACGGGGTGAAAACCACCCTCAAAGTTGAAAAAAAGCATTTTTTATCATATTGTTTAAACAAATGGGTCTTTTTAAAAAAATGATTATACCATTGAATTCAAAGTTCGAAGGCATTCATTTTCTGTATGAAATTTTCGTATCTCTAACAGTTTTCGTGATATTTGATAAATAATTTTCGTGACCCCAACTTTGAGGGTAGTTTTCACCGCTTTAATGTGCACGGTTGCCGATAAAAAGAAATACGTGTCAAATATTTTAACGAAATCTATATCATACTAAAATTTCATCAAAATCGGTGATTTGCACTTCGGGATGTTCCCTTATAAGTCTAGTATTAGGTTGGTGCATATGAAATGTCGGATTTTCTTTACATGTGAATGTTTGTCGCCCTATTTTCATTATACTTTTGCTTTTGTTATATAATCACGTTTACAGTCGTATTGTCCATTGCCAGAGCCACATTTCAGCAAAGATTTTCTCAAAAGTGTTCCCTTTAGTTAGTTGTTTTGAATTATGTGCCGATATGAATTAAATCAATGTTCCTGTAATTTTTTACATGAGTATAAAGTTGTTAATAATGTTTCAAAAACCGTCATTTTTGGATCGTATTATTATATGTGATGTAAAGTGGGTTCTTTACGACAATAGGAAAAGGTTTTCTCGGTGGCTCGATTGAAATGAGGCTTGTGCTCATACTCTAAGGCCATCACTTCATCCATGGAAAATTTTAACAACAGTTTGGTGGAATTCGAGTGGAGTAATTCATTACTCATTCCCTCGAACTGGGGAGACAATTACAGCCAAAAAGTACTGCCACAGTATATTGATGAAATATATGAACAATTGAAAATGATATCCCCATCGATTAACGATCGGACGACTTACTTGATAGTTGATTGAAGATTGCTTGAGCAACAATTAGAGTCGACTACAAAGGATGTAGGGTATTAAAGTCTTTGGGAAGAGGAGTGGGAGTGGATGATGCTTTTTTTGATCCGAAGGGTCTAAATTCGAAGTAAGATTTTTGCACTTACAATTCGAACGGTGATTCGGGGATTAGCCTAGATAGCGCTGAGTGATTTTCGAGTCACGGTGTTATCGCGGTTCAAAATATTCGTGTTACAAGATATTGGCTAATTCTAATTTAACTACTAATAAAGTAAAGTAATAGATTAGAAAGAGAGACGTTACACATATTTATTTATAAGGCTACAGAAGTTAAGCAAGACAAAAACTACAAAATAACAAGTTTTAATTTGTTAAATTTATGCATGTTCTTAAGTTTTAATAAGAAATTGTTGAAGTTGTTTTCTAGCAATACCTATTAACTGTGTTAATTAATATGTAGTTTTCACTACTGTAGATTGAAAAAATGTATAAAATACAATTTGCAAGCAAAAGCGCTCGAGTAATCGACAAATGAATCAATTTTTAATTGTGTTTTTCTTCGATAAAATTCTTTTATTACCTAAACATAATTGTACTTGCACTCGATACTATCGAATTCGTGGCTCACCGGACGATACATTGCGTTTATCGCTAAGCAAATTATCCAACTCACGACAAAGACCGATAACGCGCGCAAAGTTAGTCGACTATTCGCGGAAAACGTAAAAACGGTCGACCAAAAAAAACTAGCAACTGCATGAAAGCGTAGGCTGCAGGGTGCGGCAGAATAACAGGCATGATATACAAGCGGGCACGAGATGATTTGTTGTGAAAAAGTAAAATCAGAATATGTGTATAAAGTAATTCTTGATTATCTGGTTTTTAATATTTTATTCAGCACAAACCAATGGAGTAACGTTTTACGGTACGAATCTTAGGGATAAACGATAATGAAAGCAGTATGTTTGGTGTACTAAATATCTATGATCCAGCAATCCATTGATGGTTAATAAAAGGAATGCAAAATGAAATGCCAAAATGCAGCATTTCATTTCATCATTTCAGCAGGCAGCATTTGTAGATCAATTAAAATTAATTAAAACGTTTTTTATAATTCGGTGACCAAATTATAAATAATATTTTTAAACAAAAATTAATGGAAAACAATTGATCATTTATATTTATCAGAGTTGAGCGCCCTTCGGATGATACTGTCAGATCGGCGTCGATGACGCGTAGCTACGGCAGTGTCACACAGCAGGCCCGCGTAGAATAGCAGCATGGCGACGAAACACCGATTACACGTTCGCGGCGGATATCTTTTCGACCCGTCGGGATTGAAAACTGTTCCCAAAACTTTTGGGGGAGTTTTCGCTTCAGAAATGTCTAAGGAATGCGATCCAGTATAGAAAATTCGTGCTAGATAAATAAATTTTCATAAAAATGTAAAAGTATAGCATAGCAAGTTCGCGCATCCGCTCTTTTTTAAACTTTGACGGTCATTTGTTACTATTTATAACAACCAATTTTAATAACTATATACACTAATATATTCGGCATGTTTTCCTCTATCTTTTAAGACCAATTTCAACTTCGTAGCGTTTATACTTTTCGCGTAATACCTCATTTTCTGCCAAAATTTGGTGTTTTTACAAAAACTCAGTTTACTAAAAAACTGAGGGTGATAGATCAATTCTGCCGACGGATTCGTGTTTAGAATGAGTAACTCTACAAGGATCACCCATTGAATATTTGAGAAAATAAGAAAAGTTCAAATTTGTTGAACAGTGTAATTAGGTACATACATTAAAAATGTCAGTGGAACCAGAAACGTTCAAGTTCGTTTTATGCTATTAATACTAATTAGTATTACTTAATATATTAATATTAATTTTAATATAAAACAATGTTTCTTCTAGTAAGTAGCGTTTTTAGTTTTAATATTAACCCTTTCGGTATGAGCGCCGGATATATCATAAAATAAATAAAGCTTAGTTTTATGGAAAATTGAGTTTGAAAATCCCATGCGTTCGTATCTAGTTATAGCCAAGTTACGTTTCATCGAGGAATGTAATAATGTGCATCATGCTTATAAATAATGTCTATTTAACCCCTGTCGCTCCAAATGTGCGTCTCAGGCACCAGCGATGTACAGCGTTTTACTCCAAGTATGCTTGTTAGGCACCCCTGACTTGAAGCATGCTACTCCAAGTGTATTTTTTGTTTCGGATATTATTCGGGTCTTTATCGGTAAATGTTTATACATAAAAAATAATATTCCTCTGTCAGTTACAAGCGATCAGTAAACCCACCTATTTTTCGATTATGTCGAGAAGAAAAATAATTTATCGTTGTATGGATAATATGGATAGTGACGACGAAATTTTTGATTTTCACATCTGTAATGATGTAGCTGTTAACAAGCTAAGGTAGTTATACGGTAAAAAAATAAGCAGTTTTCTACTGTGAGACCAGTGAACGCGAACCCGGTTTGCATCTCACAGACTTTTTTAAAAACTACCACACATTAAGCTATTATGATTAGTTATGTAAATATTGCAAACAAAATTATACTACTACTGAAATGAATAATTGTTTTGAATGATTCTAATATTACTATTTACACGTCACTGTAGCATTTAAAGTATGAAATTTAAAAACTTAGAAGTCCAAATATGGCGAGTGTAAGTTGCAGTTGCCGGCTGATATTCAAACTGAAAAGTTCAATTGTTAAGGCTTAAAAGCTACCGTGCGTCTTTGCATGGTCGGTGATCTCTAGTATAATGAACATTAACAAACTATTACAGGCTGCAAAAGCTTAGATCATATCAACATATTCATATTCGTGTACTTACATAAGGGGTAATCAATCGGGTCCTATTGTTCAATAGCGGGCGCTTCAAGTTTCTATAGTGGGCAGTAGGGATTTCGTCCGATATCTAATTTTTCTTTTTTTATAACTAGCGACCATCACTCGAGTCGAGTTTATTTCACATTTAAATAAAATGATAAATTTAACTGCATATTTTTACAAAACTTTTACTCTGCAATTATAAACCCTTTGCAAGTGCACTAAATCAAGTTAGAGCAGAATTTGCGGACAGTAAGACAATTTTACTATCAACAAAGATTCAAAAATGAGCGGGAGATGTAAAATACACATTGTTCAATGATATCGTTTTTTATATTAGCTGTGACAGTATAACATATGAATTGCATTTCCAAACTCGGTTTCCTCGAAAAGTAACCTTGAACCTCTTCAAGGACGATTTATTACTTCATGCTTTTTTTATATCGCTAATTGTACATTGGAAATAACATTATCAGAGCAGCCGAGTCATAAAATTTTTATTTCTTTTATTGAGAGATTTTGTACTGAATGAGTTATTAACATATTTTTGTTCTTCTCATTTACAGTAATTATGATTGTAAAATACTGCACGACCACATATGTGGCTAAGGGTGTGAAGAGGCTAATACATTGAGCACTACGGGGGTCATCGGTGACATACGCTAATGAATTCAGTGAAATTTCATATGGCTTAAATTGTATTATTTATGATTTTTCTAATATATTCATTATTTAAATATTGGCATTAAAAAGGTAAAGCTCCACTGACTGTACCTATCTATTTGTGTCTTCAATCCCTTACCGTATCATTTCCTTTTTAGCCGAATGCGCATCAATTCAGAATTACTTGTTGATATAACAATCTATCCCACATTTCTCATACAGCGTATACGTTAACGCAATACAAATATCATAGACAGTATTTGATCGTAGCGTGACTCACAGATATTATTAATTCAATAGTTTTGGGAAACTCCACGACTTTCTACTCCATTTATCGCGTTACGAGTGCCACTTGTTATTGTACGGCAAAGGGTTAAGGTTTCTGCTATGTAAAGCTGTGATTTTAACCAGTTAACTGCGGAATTTAGTTTTATGAATCCCACGCGGGATACAGGATTAAAATCGAGCAATGACGTGTACTTATATTAGTTCAACGCAGGGAAAATGTTTCTGTTATAAATTTTGCAAAAAGAGGAAAACAAAATGTGGAAAAATTACATTTTTAGTCGATAAGAAATTGACAATTCAGTATTAAAAAGGAACCGCAAAAGACTTTTAGATTGATGTGTATACACGCCGAACGCAGTTAACTGGTTAATAGAAAAGGTTCACTTCAATGAAAATGATGAAACTAGCGAAGTACCAATTGCGTTCAACGTGTCAATTGAAAAACTTTCATATTCATATTTTATCAGCTTGTGCAAGTTATTCGATCGCATTCTGTACACAATACTTATGTTAACACGTTCGCTACAAACCAGCTCATATATGACCCACATAGTTCGCATACATGAAACAGTTCATCCATTCAATGACCTGAACTAGCCATAGATTAATATCCCATGTATGAGTCATAATCAAACGTAATATCAAATAATATTTTTGATTAAAACAAGCCTAGATTCTCACGATGGAATTAGTTTTCCGTATTACTGTATTATCGGCCCACAGAAAGAAGTCACTCGATAAGTGCTTTGCTCCGATTCGTCCGACGAACAGAGATATCTCTCGTCCTGACGTCATTTTCGATTCTAATGCGTGATTGGCCGAACATGCGTTTAAAGACGAAATAAGTGTATTTATATATAAAAATATTATATAAAGAGGCATAAGCCAAGTGACTTCACTGTTTTGGCGGAGAATACAAATATAGAGCGTGCACAGTATGAACTCACTTGATATGACTCACTATCTTCGCACCCAATCATATCGGCCCTTGAAACCTGAGCTCGGCTAATGACAACCGAAAACTAAACACTTCAACTCTTTCTCAGCCAATTACGGATTACAATTGAAAATGCGTGAAGACGAATCAGAGCAAGCCACTTATCAAGTGACCTCTTTCGGTGCACGAATGATATCCGTCGGTGAATCAAAGGAAACCACTTATCAAGTGACTTCGTTCAGCGCGCGAGCTATATCTACTATCAGACTGTGGGGAACTGGCCCTTTTTTACGTCGGTAGCGAACGTGTTAAAGATATCTCGAGAGTAGAAAGGTGGATCAATGAATACTGGTAAGTGCCACCGCTGAGTGAGTCACGTTTCCAAAGAATCTTCTGGTTATTATTTGCGTACCTATACTTTCACGAGTAGTATGCACCCTTACACGCGCTCATTTGAGGAACGTAGCATAAATATATATACACGAGTGTATCTATATAGTAATGTAATTCTCGCGAGGCGGAGCGCGGCATCAACGTTTTCGATTCGCGTCACCACTGGCTGGGTAGAGTGTCGTGTACGCGCACCGGAAAGTGAGTAGCTTGGCACTTGCAGTCACGGACTTTAGGTTCAAATAAGGGGAGGAGCCTCCTGCAATGCCAACGCAATTATCCCCATTCTCGTACGGCTTCCATTCCTGCTTGGAGCTCACGTCTCGTCCCTGTCCGTTCTCTATCGCGTATACGTAAATCGGCGCCATCTTGTTCGCGTGTTCTTTTTCTTTTCTCAATTCTCTTAAAAATCTTTTCCACCAAACCTACAGCTTCGGTCCGTCGGGAATCTTCAGATTCGTTGTCTGTCTGCTCTGGGATATTCGCCCTGTTTGAACTCTCTTTTACGAACTCTTTTAACTTTTGGCGCAATTGTTTAGCCACTTTTTAGTTTCTTGGGGACTCGATGTGTTTATAAGATTGTTTATTGATCGGTAAAAATTTGTCGACTATTTAACACTTTGGATAATAATAATAACTTATTGGAATAGAAACATTCAATTTATGCGAACATGTTTGAACTAATTCATTCGGCATATGTACATTGATGTTACCAACTAAGATATTTACTTTGAAAATAAAGAACTAGAGGTTTATAGCATATCTGAATTTGAAGGTAGAATTAACATGGTGACTATAACCTTGACATACATTCGATTTCGAAACTGAAATGTATGTTACATTGTTACATCTAAATTATAAACTAGATAGAGCAATGGTACGTTATGATATTTGGTATGGGAGAAATATTTATACTTATATACACAGAGACCTTGCTATTCATTTTCCGCGAGCCTTTTTCTAATGGAATGTTACACATGTCTGTGTCGTGTGGTTAAAGTGGCTTTAATAGATCCGGACACGTGATATGAAGAAATATTGAGGAGGTTTGTACAATGGATACTCCAAAAAGTGAAAAGAATAAAATAATTTGCAGTGTTTTTTAGTAAGTATGTCAAGTAAATATAAACGGCTGTAATAAGAGTGTCGTGTACAATATTTTCATGAATTGTATGAAAAGTAAGAGATTTTGGTAAAAAGACGGGCAGAATACTTGTAGGTACGTGTTACTAAGCGATACTTGTATATGTGGTGTTAAGAAAACAGTTTTATAGTTTTAATGAGATCTGTTAAACAGTGTAATTGTGTTCTCTTAATTTGAACTGCACTTTAAGTGCAATTAATATTTCTAATAAGTAACATTTTCTATTCAACATGCTAATCGATAGTTGTGTATGATAAATATCAAAGTTTCAGAATTTTCAACTTTATAAAGTTTTACCTAAGATTATACAGGGTGGTCCACGTAACTTGCGCACCTCGAATAACTTTTAAAGTATGCGTTGTACAAAAGAATGTTATATACAAAAGTTACACGGTTTCAAAGGGTACACTATGTAGTGTGTTAATTTTTTTTATAGGTTGAGGCGTTTCGGAGATTTGAAGGTCAACTTTGTTTTTTTAAACGGAATACTATATTTTTTATTCCAAAATATGGTAGAGTATCGAATTGTAAGCAAAAAAGTATTGACCATTATTTGCCTTAAACCTAATAGGTTACGAGTAATTTCACTTTATTACTTGACAATTTTCTTCGCGTAATATCAAGTTGGAGATTCAACCTTATCACAGATTTCCGCAGGACAGCGATGGGACATCACCAGACCTTACTCCTTTAGACTATTTTCTGTGGGGCGTATTAAAAGACACAGTGTATCGTGAACCACCAACAACACCTGAGAATATGAAACATCGTATTCGTGAAGCATGCATTACACTCAGTGCGGATATGATTCAGAATGCGGTTTCTTCATTAGTTAATTGATTGCATCAATGTATTAACGCCAATGGATATCACATTGAACACGTTAGTAGCGTTAAGCCACTAGGTCACTCAATTAGTAAACACTGCCACGTAAACATCGCTGTCCTGCGGAAATCTGTGATAAGGTTGAATCTCCAACTTGATATTACGCGAAGAAAATTGTCAAGTAATAAAGTGAAATTACTCGCAACCTATTAGGTTTAAGGCTAATAATGGTCAATACTTTTTTGCTTACAATTCGATATTCTACCATATTTTGGAATAAAAAATATAGTATTCCATTTAAAAAAACAAAGTTGTCCTTCAAATCTCCGAAACGCCTCCACCTATAAAAAAAATTAACACACTACATAGTGTACCCTTTGAAACCATGTAACTTTTGTATATAACATTCTTTCGTGCAACGCATACTTTAAAAGTTATTCGAGGTGCGCAAGTTACGTGGACCACCCTGTATACAGGAATGTTTCGCGAAAAGAAGACCATCTTAATATTTTCTTTATCAGTGATAACTCGAGAATCGTTCTTGGCGTAAATTGGCGTTCGTCAGATTGTCTGAAGAAACGAATCGAATAGATGAATTATTTGTTTAAAATGTTAGGTTCAGTAAAAATTTCTTTCGCATTTTTCGGTAAAGTCACAATTTTATTTAACATACCGTACAAATGCTGAGTCATTGTTATCAAGTAATCGTTATTATTATTTATAATCTTTAGCTGCTTCTGTGGCAACATTATTGGCATCCCACTTCTGCTACCAGCAATGATTTTTCCGTGACACGGGCCCAACAATTTTATTATAAGGAGAAGAATTGAAGACTTTTCAGATACAATCCGAGACAGTCCGACGGTATGACTTCGTAGCAGAATTGCAATGTAAAAACGGTCCTTTTTAAAAGTCTTTCCTTTAAGGACCTTCCTTTTAAGGACTTTAAATTATATTATAAATTGTGATGGAAACGGCTGAAGTTATCAATATGATCTCCTATTTTTTTTATGATTTGAATTTATTATGATCTCTTAATAAGTTTGAAATATTTCGAAAAGGCGATAAATAACCGAAAATAATCAGTGCATCTTGCTTGAGATTAGAACCACTTTAGAATATATCTTACAAAAATATGTAAAATGAGTTAGTATCAAAAAGTATACAAATAACATGACTGTAGAAATTGGGAGTTTTTGGTGAAACAAATTCATCTTCTCACATCATTTACTTCTTGAAATTTTGTGCAGATCAAATAATGATGTGTGAAACTGAAGTGTTGAAAATCAGACTGATCTTAATCTAGCGAGTAAGCCTCACGAGGAAAAAATTTCAATCCTAATGAAAAAATCACTACTGTTGTTCCTTCGGCTTCGTGCGAGTCGTAGTACATATAATACATACCAAATGCGGTCCTTCGTTGGTGTTATCGTTTACGATAAAATAAATTAAATCTTTCACAGTCCTTTCAGAGCTCGATCGCCAATGTAAATTAAGTTTATGCAACCAAGTTACTAATTGGTATATTGAAAGTTACTTAACTCTTTGAGGCACGAGAATTCAGAAAATAAAATGACCCATCTTGCACAGACATTTATTATTTTTTTAAACTGAACAAATTTGGTTTACTCTTATTAACAAGGCTATCAAATAATATAAATTTTCAAGGTGAGACAGATAATGTCCCACAATGCATCTTTATGTATCACATAGGTGGGACACATTTAATCCCGCCGAGCATCAAAGAGTTAAATCATAATGTATACCGTCTTTAGTCATTCAAGTATAAATTAGTCGATTTTTAACTTCTGAAGATGGTGTAGTATCTATTAATCTATATAAACCGTCAAGTATTTTCAACATACTGAATATGAATATTTTTCAACTTTAATTAACCCCTTCCGGTAAAACGAAGAGCGCTGTATGCATACATATTATGCTGTATGCCACGAAAATCCAATGACGAGCTGTACTCTTTATTTTACCGGAAGGGATTAATTAAAGTTGCAAACAAAGTTACTGTTTATATGATAATAATTAATTCAGATTACAATATCTAGGGTACTGAAAACGGTAAAACATTTTTACTAATGTAGATATCACAGATCACTAAACCATGTTGTTTAACGTTAGAATTTCTTGGTACAACCCGAGTCGACATATTGAACGCATTTTCTTGGCATTTACTCATATTTGAACCTAATATGACACTTTTCAATACTAAAACTCCTAATTTAAACCTGTAACTCCTTCTCAGTAAAACGATACTCCTATTTAGCTATTACGAAAACCTTTATCCCCTGAATTGCACCTGTTACTTCTCCTAGGTTAAATAATAATTTTTTTATTCAATATATACTTCATATTGCATAAAGAACTTTAATTTTTTTTTAATAATTAATTAATAAGGAATGTATACACACATAAATGTAACTAGTGGACAAATACTTCAAAAACAGTCATTTGCACACGGCACACTTATAATTGCAAACAAGTAAAAATCCATTATTTTTTACTAATTTAGTTTTTAAAACTATGTGTATATATATAAATAATAATAATAAGAATAATAATAACATTAATAACTGGATAAGATGTAAATCCTCAACGGAGGTTGAAATTGACGTCCTATTTTGCGCCTTAAGACGGCGTAAAGGGAAAGTGCCACTTTTAGGCGCTAAATAGGATCTTATTTTACATTGAATTTAGACCAATTTTTGTACTTCTAATACCTAAATGTTGGATAGTAAGAGGTTCAAATGAGGTTCAATATTTCGACTGGGGAAGTCATCGGCAAATTATTATTAGTCAGTAGGATTTCATTCTTGAAAACATTTAGTGTGAACATCGGTTAATATACACCCAAACTCTTTTTTCACGCGGTAGATACGTTCCTTAGAAAAATGTGAAAAAAAATCGTGTACAAAAATACATGCGACATACGGTAAATTTGGGGATATTATCCACAACTTTAAAAAATCGTGTAGGATGGAAAAGCTCTAAATATTTTCCCAAAAAACCGTGCAAGAAAATTAAGAATGAAATCCATATTACATATTTATAAAACAAAAACAATTCAATTGTGTCCATAAGAATAATATAATTTTAATTAACAATATGTAAGAATTATAAAATAGAACAGTTTTTTTTTAAATAAAATGTAAATGATTGTTTCATGCAAAATTTTTCATTATTTAATCTTACCGGAAGGGGTTAGTCAGGAATTGCAAAAAAATGCTTCATGGATAAATAATAATTTTATATTATATTGCCGTGTGGCCCACTGACAACGGTTTGAGGCAATAACACCAGTTTTACGTGCAAGTTATCTCTAACTAATGTCTTTAAGTAATGTTGTATCGTTAATATTCTAATTTATTTTCTTGGAAGTTAAACTTGTGTTCAAGACTTGCATTTTGGCATTATTAACATATATTGAACGGATAAATATGTATCTTTTTCATTTCCATTCATTCCATATTAATATAACTGTACCTCCATAGTTACTCTATATTAATTTTTACACATGATGGAAATATGGCGACCAGAAGAACTGCATTGAAAATAAAAAAATCGTAACAAGAGGGAACATGCATGCGTCGATAGTGACAAATTTCATTAGAAAATGTTTTCAACTTAAAAACTAATTTATATCAATAACAGAATAGGGTAAAACGTGGGGTTATTTGAAAATGTATTTATGATCGAAAATCTTGTTTACTCCCTTCTTGTTTATATTGACTCATTTAAATTTAACAAAAAGTAATTGTAAGTAAAAGTAAATTCGTCTCACATAATGTGAAAAAATATTGGTATTTCTCATTTGATTTCTTACATTGAATTTGTATGTATGAAGCTTTGTTATTTAACCTTCATTTGCCCTTTATGAAAAATCACACTAAAGTCTATAAGGCCTTTCTTAAACCGTAGTCTATCTTCCATTAAAAATTAAGATTCTTTTGTTACTTTTTCCTTGCAATAACTTTATTAAGGACAATATTTATTCAATGCGTACAATTTATCTCGATTTAGGCCACTTTAAATTTCGACTTCGGTAAAAAGGCCCCCGGAGATTTAAGATTGTTCAAAATAATTTGCTTGCTGATTCGGTTTGGATTTATGATACATTTACAATTGATTATGAAATATGCGTTGTCCTTCCGATTTGTCTAGTTACGTAATTTTTATAGGCATTGATGGCTACAAGTTAAATTTTTACAGTTTCCTCTTTGAACGATTGGTCTCATTGTTAGTATTACATAAGTTCTTTTAAAAGAATGTGCAATATTTTCGAATCAGTATTTTTTGCAACATTTTTTGATCTCTCGAAGAACAATATGTACTTATGAATTCACGTTACATTTGTTGTGCGCTTTAAGTTAACAATGATTATGGATCCATGAAAAGAAAAAATCGTTTTATCGTCCATCAAAGTAACTTGTCCATTAATAGCTAGAGTTGCCCGTCGCTACAGCGTGCTGAGCAAGTACTGTATGGACAATAGTTAATTTTTTGAAATTTTCTGCGCAGCGGTAATGTTAACACGTTTGTGGACAGTAAAAATTTGATGTAGCTGCATAAATAGACAGTCAAGAGTTACACTTCTAGTTACATTGAGAAAAAATAAAATTGTGCGAAAATACACATTGAAGTTGTTTGTCATTACTTTAAAATGAGTAACAATTGGAAAAAATAAAATTATATAAAATTAAATGAATAATAATTGCCTTTATCAAAATATGACACGAATGTTATGGAATTCTATGGTATTCCATATATAATTAATTTAATTTTACATAATTATATTCTTTATATGTCATAGCATCCACGTCAGTCTGCATTACAATAAAAATAAGTGTTATAGCATCCCGATCCGCGAACGTGATAAGGTATAGTTTACGACAAAATAATAAAATATTTATGTTGAATGTCACATAGAAGGGAAGAAGGGCTATCCATGAGAAAACATATGTTATAACGACGTATGTAAATACAAATAGATTGGCATGGAATTAACGAAAATGAAAGAACACCCGTTTTATTTTATGTAAATTTTAACAGATTATTTCAATAAATTCAGTAATCATTAAATATTGGTGGGTATCTGCAGATTAAAAAAACTCATTAGAAAACATGTCATTGGGAAACATTTATATAAATGCGCCACACACACAGTATCTCTACTTGCGCACAATAATCCGCAAATTATTCAATTTAAAAATACATCGCGTGTTAATATGTTGCGTTGTACTCCTTTACAAAGTATGAAAATGCACGACGGCATGTACCAAATCAACAGATTGTTAAATGTAAGAGAATTAATGATACAATAGATATGAAGAGTCTTTAAGGCATAGCATCACGTGCACAATATAATGTATATTTTCATCTTCCTCTTTTATATACGATCATCAGCTTTTACCATA
Organism: Cerceris rybyensis; assembly: GCA_910591515.1. Classification (NCBI taxonomy): domain Eukaryota; kingdom Metazoa; phylum Arthropoda; class Insecta; order Hymenoptera; family Crabronidae; genus Cerceris; species Cerceris rybyensis. The sequence goes on from OU342795.1 coordinate 17,492,796, forward strand.
TAATTAAAGTATAAAGTCTTCGACAAAATGATGTGCATAAATACAAGTTAATAACAGTTTAATTCGTTAATAACGAGAAAAACACAACAAGTTTTTCATTATTGCCAGCATATTTGTCTGAAGCAAGGATCATTAGAAAAACAGATTTGCCGTTATAAGAAGGCAGTTTTGTGTTACCGCGGATAATAAATAGTACCATAGACATTGTCTCGTCATTACAGTAAACGAACGTATGCAATTTCCGAGTACGGCAGACAGGATATCGTGCGGACTGATAAAATATTTCAACAGCACCGTTCGTGGGAATATGCAGTTGTTACGTTTGCTGCTATCGATATTCAAAAGTGACATTAACTGGGCTGACAGTTATCGATAGCCCGGATCAGTGTGGTAGCATGTATTATTAAGCATTGTTAACTTTATACACTTGTGACATATACGCTGTGGTTATTATCACGATTTAAGCACGCGGAATGTGGCGCACTAACTATCGCCCGTATTAACATTAAATTGCTGAGTAGTAGCTATAAAATGGTATCGCTGAAACCGTAGTTTAGACAGCGTCTATCTCGATCCATTCCGTAAAAGTATTTTTTCCAGATTCTATCGCAGCTATAAATACATCCACAGAGTTTTTACCGATTACGTGCTCTCAAATTAAAGGCGTTCTAGAAACGACAGTTTCTCAATTAGATAAAGTTGCCTTATTGAAACTGTCCACTGCAGTATCAATATTACTTATGCTTCGTGTGAATACTACTACAGTTTTGTATTTTAAGAAAAAAAAATGATAAATAGTAACAGGATTAAAAGTTTCACAGACTAAAAATTGCACGTTGCATTGCGTGTTGCAAAATGTGTGCAATTACTTCAGCAAAGGTAGGTAAATACGGTGGAAAAGCAACTATGTGAATGGTTTGCAAGTGTTAAAATAAAATGATAGATCAATGAAAATAAAAAACATAATATTAATAACGCGGCGAGTTTTTCTGCCGTTTCAATTTCCCCTTCCCTGGAAAATAAACGTTTCTTTGATACTTCAAAGAAATATATGCTGATATACTGTCTTTCGTATGTTTAACAATGATACTTTTTAGTATTTTTGTCACTCTTTTGTACTTTCTAAATAAAATTGAAGTCAGGATCTTTTTTGCCGTGTATGTTTGTTTTTTGATAGTATAAGTCCTCTTTTGGAATATAATAAGATTAATAAGTTACTGATAGCTTCAGGAAGTTATATGTCGTTTTACCATAATTATAGTGGTACAGTCAATGGTGCACAATATATTCTTGATCACTTGCTCTACGATAACTATTTTGACTGCATGCGCATAACTCAGAATTAATTCTAGAAATCAAAGTTTCTTTCTGATTTTTAATATTTCATATGATTTAATGCAATGCTGATATGTTAATAGTATATTTTCCATTTAATAGTTTTTGGTAAATTTCAAAATTTTCTATTCTATTTACTGCATCACTAGTGTCACGCGATGTTGTAGACTAAAGGGACAAACCAGTTTCAACAAATTCGATAGCGGTAAAATGTTAGCGGACCAATATATTTGAGAAATTGAAACGAACCAATCCTCAGTAATCAATAATAATTGCGAGAATTTTCAAATCATATTCTTGATTAACACATTGAATTGATGTAATTAACACCAAAACTACCGACGTTATATCTACAAAAATTTAGATAAACTTAATAACCAGTGTAGAAGAAGAGAAATGGGGAGGTGGAAAAGATGATTAATTAGCTAATTTAAATTTTATAAGATTGAAGTGGAATATTTACTTCACGACTACCTTATCAATTTAAATAATTTTTAGAAAAAAATTGGTACATTGAAACAAAAATTGGCCATTTATTTGAAATAAACGTAAGAAATACAGGAAAACGTAAGAAGATAATTTCTCAAAGTAAAATAACAAGAAAGTTTGTTTAGAAAAAAGTAATGCCAATGAATTCAAATCAGTTTCATTGGAGAAATGAATTATTCAAAAATTACTATTTCAAACAATGATTTCTATAAATATAAATAATAATTACGATTATTTGAAATATAATAGCAGTTCTTCGTGCACGTATACAACATTAATAAACATATTTAATACCGGATCACCTGCTTTTTAGTATAAATTCGCTCAAAGCTGCTTTCTGTATCACAGTTTAAAATATTGGAAAATCAACATTATGTAATAAAGACAAATACTTTCGATGTAAGTATTTCACTGTTACACCAATAATGACGTGAAATATGTAAGAATCGCTATATAAAGGGTGACACAAAAATTAATTTATAATAATATGAATATTCTACGATTATTGCAAGATAGGAACTTCTATTATGCTCTTTAACAACACATAAACAAAACATGCAATCACACTTAAAAGCTGGCAGGTATGAACATTGAGTTTTTTTTGTTCGAAATGCTTAAAATTTTCTGTATGTTAAAAATTGCAACGTTTTAGACTGTCCAATTGGAAAGCTTTTCTCATACAATGCTGTTGACTATTTTGAACAAACAATATAACTTGTTTAATTTAAAGACTTCTCAAAACTGTTTTTAGCATTTTAAATATCAACGCATATACTTAAATATTTTTAATTCAATCATTCATATCTTTCTAATTGTGAGTCATGATAGGACATTTATGTAAGTTATTCTTTATACAGAAAATCCATTAAACTAATACTAGAGTTATTAGCGACCATATGATGCCGAATATTCTATGTCATAGAATCTATGGTATTCCGCTTCTTCTTAATATTTTGCTAGAAAATTTATCTTTCGATACATCACAAAGATGTAATATCGCAGAGCATCGTTGTTGGAATATTAAAATTAGGCACCGGAAAAAGTTCGTTGAGTGTTCCTTTTCATATCATATTTGAAACTCAGTGGAAAGAACTTTTTGCTACGTCTAAAACTAGAAGATAATTTTGCGCTGATTTAGCATTTTAACACTATGAAACCGTCAAATTCGCGGGTTAATACTTTTTTATAAACATTTCTCAAACTCCTAGAGAACCAGTAGAGTAGATGTATCAAGTGTATCATCTTGTAGTACACAAATTACTTTATCGTTTATATTTGTGCCGATTCCTCTCTCTTTCTTTAAAGTTATTATATTTAACACTAGAACTAACAAGGAAGTCAAAATGATTTGTTCACAATTTTTTCCAAAAATTCCACAAGCTTATAGGAGGGTCATTGACCAGATAAAGTTCTCTTTATTGCCGCAAATAAATATGATATTTATTTTTCATCGCCCGGGTGAATGCCTAGGGTGATAGCAGTGCAGTACAGTATAAGTATTAATATGTATAATATTCTCTTATACGGCTCGTCCAATAATATGACCAGGTGCATATCGGGTTTATCGTGTATGATTAATAAGTAGATAAATAAATAAATACATAAATAGTAAAAGCATAAAAGTGTATAAAAGACAACAATCAATATAACAACAAAACTAGTAAAAGACATAGAATAGTGTATGATAAAATAAATTAATTCAGACTGGTAAAATGCATATTTGCGCCATACTTACAATTAGATTAGGACGCCGTGATAAATCAGGAGCAATATAAAAGAAGAGAGGAGAAATCGCAGTACCTATATAAAATTATAATAAGTATCTATTGGATTGGCAATTAAGTGATTGCGGATTTTAAATAAGAAGGAAAATTCAACATTTTTGCTTATAAATATAACTTTATTCAATTAGTTATTGTCCGTTTTTGTCGATGGCCTTTTGCCATCTTTCAGGCAGTTTCATAATTTCATGTTCAAAAACTTCTGTTTTTTTCCAGCAAAAAAATGAATTAAATGTGATTTTACATCATCAGCGTCAGTACAAATTTTATCATTTAAGGAGTTTTGCATGGAACGAAATAAATGGTAATCTGAAGGCGCAAGGTCAGGGCTATATGGTGGATGTTATAAAACATCCCAACCTAGTTCCAATAATTTTTGACGAGTGACCAAAGATATGTGTGGCTTTGCATTATCATGATGGAAAACAATACACCCTTACGATTTGCCAATTCTGGTCGCTTTTCTTGAATTACATCGCTCAGTTTGGCGAGTTATTGAACGTACACGTTTGAATTAATCGTTTGGTTTCTTGGTAAAAGTTCAAAGTGCAAAATCCCTTTATAATCCCACCAAACTGATAGCACAATCTTTTTTTTTTTTTTGGTGAATCTCAGCTTTTGGTGTCATTTGGGCTGATTCATCTTGCATCACCCACGATCTTTTCCGATTAACGTTGTTATAAACTATCCACTTTTCGTCGCCAGTAATCAATCGTTCCAGAAATGGATCAGTTTCCTTACATTTCAGAAACGAATCGCAGATGCCAGTGAGTTGTGTCAAATGAATTTCCTTAAGCTGATGAGGGACCCATAAATCGAATTTCTTGACATAGCCAAGCTGTTTTAATTCTTTTGAATACATGTATGCGATACATTGAGCTTCTATACAATTTCACGTGTTGTGCTACGACGATCTGAATTGATAATAGCCTTGATTTGAGTCTCACAAAGTTCACCTGGACGGCCAGATCGTTGCGCACTTTTCAGTGAAAAATCACCAGAACGGAATTTGGCAAACCAATTTTGACACTGCCTCTTTTTCAAGGCTTCATTCCGATATACGGCACATAACTTTTTGTGTGCTTGCGATGCGTTCTTGCCTTTTCGGAAATAATACAGTAAAATATGTCTGAAAAGCCAGTCTTGTTCTTCCATTTTCAAATTGGGATAAAAACAAAACTAAATAACTAATACATTCAATTTTTTTACTAAATTATTAAAAAATTTTACAATTTTGTAAAAAGTAATTTTACCAAATTACTTTAATACAAGGTCCATACAATCAGAAAACAATGTAGTTTAGGTACTTTCAACACTTTGACAAACCAAAGGAATGCGCTAAAACTATCTATTGACAAAATCCGCAATGACCTAGTTGCCAACCCAATGCATTGATATTTACGTTACATTGATATCTACATTCAAAATCTACATTGATCTTATAAAACACAGATGACTTAATTTTTTAACGTACTTATCTAATATATTGAAACATAGTAGATTCCACCAATAGTTCTAGTGATAGGAACAATAGATTCACCGCCAGTAGAGTTAGTGTTTATGTTACAATTATTTGAAACATTTTTTTCACAGTAATGAGAGCGTGTCTCTATAACGATGAGAAGAGGATGTTAATGTAATTAAATAATCAATTCATTGTCGATAATAAAAGGAACTGTTGGAAACTGAGTTTTTTTTGTTTATAAAACGCTTCTTAAGTAATATGATAAGGAACGGGATTTTTAACGGATAAAATCTTACTTTTAGCTATTAGAAGTTACTTGACACTGGCCGATGCTGACGATCGCGTGTAGAACACTTTCGTTTCAAAATAAAACCTAAGAAAGTAGATAGGTTCGAGCAATTTTCAAATAATTGCTTGTCCAAGGTTCTAAGAGCACCGATCCTTCGGCTATTCGTTAAAGAAGAATAAATATATTCCTTCTAGCTAGCGTGATGCCCTTGTCAGCTACTGGCATTCCCGAGAGGAATATTTTCGACGACGGTCGATGATTCTGAACTTCAAAAAACGAACAATTTTTATCTGCGATCTTTTATTCATCGGAAGTTTCAAGGAATTACGGTACATCGCGAATTACCGGGATTATCCTTTGATCTTTGTACGTTATCGGTATGCGTTAATATGTTAATGGAAATAATATAATCTGTAAATAATAATCATTACCAAACAAAAGTAACAGTAGTAACAATAGAAATAAAAAATTCTTCTGAAATGTAAAAGGAAGATCATAGTTGAAAATTACTTCTTAGAAATTAACCTTTCAGATTAATTTAATCGAATGACTTCCCTAAAAAATTTAGTAAAATACTTATTAGGGATCAATTGGTATGATAACACTGTCCAACAAATTTGAAGCTGTTTTCTGTTTTCCTATAGCGACTATATAATTCTTATAGAGTTTGTCGTCCTGAACACGAATCCGGCAACCAAATTTCTGAATCACCCTCTGTTTTCGAAAAAAATCAGCATTTGTAAAAACGGTCGTTTTCGGTAAAGAAGCTGGTATTACGTGAAAACTAAGAAACGTAGGTTGTTGTTCTTGGTCTCCAAAAATAGAGGAGGGTTTCCCGAGCATGTATGTATAAGCAGTTATAATATTCAGTATTGGTTAATAGCAGTGAATCACTGTCAAAGTTCAAAAACGAGCGGATTCGCGAATTTTTTACTCATTTACTTTACATTTTCACGTAGAGGACTGTTGCTAGCACAAATTTACTGTACACCATTGGATTCTACGTACATTGCTGAATAAAAAACTATCAGCGAAAAATGTCATAACTGTTTTCGTTTTGGCTCAATTTAAGAAAATATCCATCGAAAGCGTGTTCCGACCGTTTTGCCGCTACGACGCCATCGCTTCCTGTGAGCGCTGTAGCTACGCGTAATACTTTCACGGGCCCCGCGCATCGATACATTCCGTTGAGGTAGAATTCTCTACCTCTTTACTAAAGTGTAAGGTAATACTTATTTATTTATTTTTTCTTTTATAGAAGGGAAATGCTTTACGAACACCCACAAATGTCTTAGTTTGCGGATAGTGTGGGACTCCGTAGGCATATTGTTTTTGTATACCTACTAAAACCCCTCTCTGCTTCACTCTGCTTTGCTCTTTAATTTAACTAATCAAACAATACTCGCTTCAAACAATGAATAAGAATTATTTTATACGGGCTATTATTCAATGATATATTAGTACGGCTTATTATTCAATGAATAAGAATTATTTTTATGTGCGCGATAAATCTTATCATCATTAGTTTTATAAATATTAAACAAAAGAAAAAAATCAAAGGGGAGAATGTTGTAGTATATTTGGTACGAATACGATAGCGAAATTTTGTTTATTTAGAAGACTTGAAATGAAAGAAATATGTGGAACATGTTACAATATAGTATTTATTTACGAGTATTTTATAGTCATAAGATTACATATTGTTATGAATAAAGAAAAAATTGTTAAATTTTGCTAGATTTTCACCCCTTTGGTTTCTATGTAATGCTTGCCATTTACGAGAAAAACGATGGTAAAATGTATCACTAACAGCCTGAATAAAGAACAAAGCAAAGTAACAATACTGAAAAAGCAACTAATTTCGCCGATATGCTAACAGCCGAAAATCTGTTATTTTATATTCTTTTACAAATCCATTTTCTTCACCTGTCGTCTGTAGTTAATATTCCAGTGGAATTAAATACATTTTTCTTAGCCTATATTGTGAAATATTACATCTATCACTTGTATTTATGAATATAGAAATCCATAAAATTTTCGCTGTTAACTTAAAATAAACAAAAAATTTTGTTATCATCTTTTGCTAGCAAAGTATACTCCAACTTTCTGCCCTTCGATTTTTTCCTGGTGTTTAACATTTATGAGAATAACGATTTATTGCCGTTATCCCATATAAAATGATTCTCGTTCATTTTTTAAGGCGAGTACTGTTCCATTAGTTAAAATTTAAATTAAAGAGAAAAGCAGAATGAAGCAGAGGATTTCAAAGCGTATACGAAAGCAATAAGCCTACGGAGTTCCACACTATCTGCAAACTAAGACATTTGCGAGTGTGCGTAAAGCATTTCTCCTCTATAAAAGAAAAAATAAATAAATAAGTATTACCTTACACTTTAGTAAAGAGGTAGAAAATTCTCCCTCAACGGAATGTATCGATGCGCGGGGCCCGTGATAGTATTACGCGTAGCTACGGCGCTCACAGAGAGCGATGGCGTCGTAGTGACAAAACGTTCGGGATGGATATTTTCTTAAATTGTGCCGAAACGAAAACAGTTATGACATTTTTCGCGGATAGTTTTTTATTCAAAAATGTACGTAGAATCCAATGGTGTAAAGTAAATTTGTACTAGCAACAGTCCTCTACGTGAAAATGCAAAGTGAATGCGTAAAAAATTCGCGAATCCGCTCGTTTTTGAACTTTGACAGTGATTTACTGCTATTAATCAATACGGAATATTATAATATGCTTATGTATACATACTCGGGAAACACTCCTCTATTTTTCGAGACCAAGGACAACAACCTACGTTTCTTAGTTTTCACGTAATACCAGCTTCTTTACCGAAAACGACCGTTTTTACAAATGCTGATTTTTTTCGAAAACAGAGGGTGATCCAGAATTTTGGTTGCCGGATTCGTGTTTAGGACGACGAACTCTATAAGAATTATATAGTGGCTATAGGAAAACAGAAAGCAGCTTCAAATTTGTTGGACAGTGTAACATTTCATTGTCTTGATAATATTATGTGTGAGCCACTTTCTGTAAAGGGATAAGTAAACCCAATTCTGAAAAAAATGAGTTTAAGATAGTTTTGGCTAAATACGAATGTTTTCTTTCTATAATTCAAACAATAAACTAAATAATGTAAAATAGCCTGAAAACCTTATCAAAAACAGCTTAACTGTTCGATGTTATTGCATAGATGTTCTTTTACGAACGCTTAAGTAGCTCAACATAAAGATAAATGAACTTACCTATACCGCTTTGGAAATAAAGTGTCTAATATACATAAAGAAAAAATCTTTATTTTGGAGTTTTTGCTTTTACTTTGGAATGGTAAGAAAGATTTCTGACGGTCTAAATTTTAGACTCTTAAATGTTCTTGTATTATGTGGTAGTATTTTACAGATTGCAGTGAAGGCTGAAATAGCTTTGAATATTTATCACCATAAGAAAGCAAAAAGTAAATAACATAAAATTAAAATAAAATCATCAGCCAGCTGCTTGTGTTTTGTTATTTTATAATTTATTACTGACTATTAAATCATTAATGGTTATATAAATCTTGCACAATACTAGAAATTATAACATTTTGATTATTACTACAAGAAATTAAAAGAATGGTGTTTGCAAAATTCTTTGAACAAATTATTGTTAATGGTTGAAAATGTAATCTCGATACTTAATAATATATCAAATTGGTAACATAGATCTTATGTTAGTCTCTTGATATTTTAACACTTAATCAATAATGTGCGAGTTTACAAAAACGAGAAATATAATTACCAAGGACTAGAAAATTCCTAGAAATAGTCAGATTATACATATATAGTATATTTACCAACGCACCACTCAAAATAACATATAACCAATTTTTTAAGTGAAAAACATTGCTTTCAAATCACTTTTGGGCTATGGGAAAACAATTGAAACTTTATTGCTAAATATAAGGTAGACAAAGGTTTGAAGTTCATTAAATAAACAAATTTTAAAAAGGATCGTTATGGTTACCCGTTAAATTAATGTGCATACATAATTATTACGGTGATTGTTCTGTCCTTTACAACTAACGTCATAGGCTTCATATTTTTCGAACGTTCAACTTTGTTTGATTATATTAAATTTAACAGTCGTAGCTATTAATGCCAATGGTAGATCAAACGAAAATGGTGTACAAAAAGTTATTGAAACCTTAGAAACGTGTATAACGCAAAAATGTAATTGTTAAGTAAGAAAACGTCATGGAGAACATAATGCAAAATTTGTTGCAAGTTGAGTAATTTAGATGAAGTTTTCATAAATTCTGTGAAGGGAAAAAATAATGTAAGACGTTTTATGACGCACTACAGACAAACTGGCCTCTTTCCCCTTACGTAACTAATACAGTGTCAATTAAGCAATTAAATACCTACATACGAGTAATTCTTGTACGTGATATCTGTTTTTTATGCCCTTTGCGTTGATAATCAGTAAATAAGAATGGAAATTTCATATATAATTGCTTCCATTCCATTTTTTATTAACAGTCTAAGTAACACAAATTACATTCCGTCAGAAATGACTTGCATTTAGGTTAACATATCTATTAGAAAAATGTAATAAAATATGAATATTTACATACTAAATACGAACATCGTAATTCTATAATAGTCATATTACAAGTTTACTCCATTCTTGATGTTTTTGTAAATGCTATTGAGGATAATATATTTTTTTAACATGACAATAAAGCGATAATGAGCAACATTTTGGAACTTATCTTCGAGATATTTCTTTCCCAATATTTATGATCCTCGAAAGTTCATTTACTCGGACTTTCATCTTAAATTTAAAATTTTACAATACAGATGCCCCTTGTAATATCATAAACATGAAATTGGCGTTTACATATAAAGTAAATGTGATTTCTATAATATTGAAAACTTTTTTTTCAATATTTTGCTTGTCTTTTTATAAAGTGATTCTGATTAGTTTAAAACATGTTAGTTTGGACTAACGATATTTATAAGCACTCTAAAAGTGCAACTTACTGAAATGTTTGGGAATTAGGACGGCATGACCTTCGTGACAGTACTTATTAAACGTTGCAGCATTTTCTAAGCTATTAAGACAACTAGCTGATAATTATTGGATTAATCGTTATTATTAACGCGTGTATGTAAGTGCGCATTGTACAAAGAATTCTATGTGGTTTTCTTACACAATACGCTAAAGATATTCTCATTACGCCATATTAAAGAAAGTAGGGCAATACTTCTTAAGAAAGTAATAAGGTTCGTTGTTTTCTTAAGGGTAATGTTTATTTACACGTTGAACGCCACTGATATTTCGTTCGTTTTATCATTATTTATTATCACATTCTTTTCCTATTAAAATCCCATCTTTGTAAAGCAGAAACTTTAAAGACATAGGTACAGTCCCCATCAAAAAGATAGCACACGTGTGCTATCTTTAATTTCTTAATAACGCAAGTATATTTTTGAGTTTGCAACCAATGATATTGTAAAATTACGAGCTCAGGATATGCGGACTACGAGAAATAAGACACAAAATCACAACATTTTGTAAACAATGTGAAAAACCTGGTGAATACCAAAGACGAAATGATAGCACATGTGCCATAATAACAAACATTTATTTTAATTAACAATGGGTATATACAAAACGCTGCTTATTTAATAATGGGTACATCTCCCTTTTGTTTCTATTATCTCTATTATACGCTTAGGTAATGATTTATAAAGTTTTTGAGTGTATTTCTGGATTAACTTATTCCTCTGCACTACATTACTGTTTTTTAATTCTTGTATATTATTATATTGTTTTCCATCGTTAGATACATTTTGGGAAAGCTGTCCCCAACAATTTTCAATAATATTAATGTCCTGAGAGCGAGCTGACCATGGAAAACTAGATATATTGTTGTCCTTAAAGTACCGTGCGGCTCCACAGCCGTGTCACCTAGGAGGTAAGCCTGTTTTGGCAGAGCCTGATTCGCCAGGCGTCAAGCGTCATGCCTCTTGTCACATGTACACGAAGGCACTTGACGTTCTACCTCGCGATTCGTTAAAAGAGCTACACAAACAAATCGAACTAAAAGACGAAAAGAGAGAACGCTGCAGATCGAAGCAAGGGAGACAACGCGATTTGGGTGGCGACAGTGAGGACATCGGCGTAGGCACCAGATTTCTAAGATCTCTATAGTGAAAACAGAATAAACTCCGGCAGAATTACCCCCACCACATGGGGAGATTCTCCTTGATGAAACGAAGCGCGCGATGAGACAACAATGTAATACAATGTCTCGCTCCTCCAGACAAACTAATAAGAATATTTGAATGCTACGACTTTGTCGGGTGCTTCCTTTAAGAGGCTGAGCGAGTGGACTCCAAGAAACAAAATGGTACGAATAGGCGGTTGAAAACGAGAAGCTCCGCCGCCCAGGTGACACGGCTGTGGAGCCGCACGGTAAGATTCCACGAGTTTTGCAGTGTGAACAGCTGCATTATCCCGTTGAAAAATAAATCCTGGTCCAGAAATACGTTCTGCATGATTATTTAATTGATCTTTTATTAAATTTAAATATTTCGCACAGTTCATTCTTCCGTCAATAAATTTTATATCAGTCTTCCCAAAATACCCAATCGCCGCCCAAATCATTGCACTACCACCGCACATTTGTCCTCGGATTTTTGTTAGTCTTGTTTAAAAAAAAATTAATCTAAACGGCCCGGATGGTTTTCAGTACTATTTCCATGACGTGCGAAAAAAGATATTAAAAAAAATCGAACGACAAATGGGCGGTGGTAGAGCAATGATTTGGGCAGCGATTGGGTATTTTGGAAACACTGATATAAAATTTATTGACGGAAGAATGAACAGTGCGAAATATTTAAATTTAATAAAAGATCAATTAAGTAATCATGCAGAACGTATTTCTGGACCAGGGTTTATTTTTCAACGAGATAATGCAGCTGTTCACACTGCAAAACTCGTGCAATCTTACTTTAAGGACAACAATATATCTAGTTTTCCATGGTCAGCTCGCTCTCCGGACATTAATATTATTGAAAATTGTTGGGGACAGCTTTCCCAAAATGTATCTAACAATGGAAAACAATATAATAATATACAAGAATTAAAAAACAGTATTGTAGTACAGGGGAATAAGTTAATCCAGAAATACATTCAAAAACTTTATAAATCATTACCTAAGCGTATGATAGAGATAATAGAAACAAAAGGGAGATGTACCCATTATTAAATAAGCAGCGTTTTGTATATACCCATTGTTAATTAAAATAAATGTTTGTTACTATGGCACATGTGCTATCATTTCGTCTTTGGTATTCACCAGGTTTTTCACATTGTTTACAAAATGTTGTGATTTTGTGTCTTATTTCTCGTAGTCCGCATATCCTGAGCTCGTAATTTTACAATATCATTGGTTGCAAACTCAAAAATATACTTGCGTTATTAAGAAATTAAAAATAGCACACGTGTGCTATCTTTTTGATGGGGACTGTAAATATACATATATTCAGAAGAATTTTATATTTTGAACGCAAGTATTTAAATATTTAATGTGTTAGGAAATTCGTAAATGTTACAATTGAAAAGTTATGTGCAATTTCATTAAATTCAATAGCCTCAGTCATCGGTGGCCCCATGGCAGTCAACGTGTTGATACCATTCGTATAAAATATCAGTCACGGTAGTGGAATATTCTCTTTTTGACATTTTCTACTCTAAATTAAAGTGATAACCAGTACTTTTAACGAGTGGAAAAGTGATAACAACGCATGCGCAGCTGCTCGAAATATCAACGCTTCATTCGACAATAATGCAGTTGATGAACGTACCGTGCGGCTCCACAGCCGTGTCACCTGGGCGGCGGAGCTTCTCGTTTTCAACCGCCTATTCGTACCATTTTATTTCTTGGAGTCCACTCGCTCAGCCTCTTAAAGGAAGCACCCGACAAAGTCGTAGCATTCAAATATTCTTATTAGTTTGTCTGGAGGAGCGAGACATTGTATTACATTGTTGTCTCATCGCGCGCTTCGTTTCATCAAGGAGAATCTCCCCATGTGGTGGGGGTAATTCTGCCGGAGTTTATTCTGTTTTCACTATAGAGATGTTAGAAATCTGGTGCCTACGCCGATGTCGTCACTGTCGCCACCCAAATCGCGTTGTCTCCCTTGCTTCGATCTGCAGCGTTCTCTCTTTTCGTCTTTTAGTTCGATTTGTTTGTGTAGCTCTTTTAACGAATCGCGAGGTAGAACGTCAAGTGCCTTCGTGTACATGTGACAAGAGGCATGACGCTTGACGCCTGGCGAATCAGGCTCTGCCAAAACAGGCTTACCTCCTAGGTGACACGGCTGTGGAGCCGCACGGTACAGTTCATCAATGGTAAAATTCGAAGCTGGAAATTAAAATCTTGAAAGTGAATCTCGTGTAAGGCCTGAGCATTAACGACGATCATTAGAAGCTTGTAGTTGAAAAAAATCCTCGAACAACGGTCAGAGAACTTGACCAAGAATTTAATGTAAGTGCTATGACGGTTTCACGCCACTTGAATTTGATCGGCAAGAAAAAATAGTTGGAGAAGTGCGCGCCACATGAATTGAACGATTGGCGAAAGTTTCATCGTTACGAAATATGCAATTCTTTACTCATTCAAAACCAAAATTTTGCATTAACTTATGAAACATTGCCTCATTCTCCTTACTCTCCGGATCTATCACCGACGGATTTTCATTTTTTTTAAACATTTAAACCATTTTCTCAATGAAAAAAACCTTTAGAAATTAAGCAACCATTAAAGACACAGTTCGAGAATTTATGAACACCAGAACACCTGATTTTTATTAAAAAGGGATTAAAAAGCCAGAAACTTGTTGGGAAAAGTGTGTAGAATCCAATGGTTGTTATTTCGATTAATAATATTTATTAGTAAAAAAGTTCTGCTCATAAAGGTAACCTTCAAAATCGGACATTTCATACGTTACAACCTAATATTTAAAGCATACTTCGCTATTTTGTGTTTGTAACAAATCAACTTTTTAAAGATTTTTGTCGCTTTTTCAAAAAATGTTTGTTTCCATGAGGTCACTGCCATGGAGTGCCGTAGCTCGCAGTCACTTACACGTTGCCTATGATTTTCTAACATTGCAATATTGTTTCTAGTATTACCTACTAGATGTTAGAGATCTCAAGTTCACAAAGGAATCACATTAACGTACAATTTTTGTTATATTTCTTGTATCTCTCTACTTTCGAACATTCGACATTCGCATACATTTTCAGGGATCAATTATGTGCGAAAGTCGAGGGCTGACTGTACTTACAAGAACGAAGCGAGAGCTGAATTCATACGTTTCGTAGGTTTTCGGTAATACTCAATTTTCGGTTTGGCATGTAAGGGCAGTAGTGTTACACGTAGAGGGTGCACTAACTGCGTTATCACCTCAGAAATTTCTGCTGCAATACAAAATTTAAAAAATGCTTATTACAAAAGTTGCTTACTTTTTCAGCGATGAGAGTATAGTAATAATTTTTTTCTGTTGCAATGTGTTAATGAGATTGTTCAACTTGAAAATGTTCAACTTGTTCCTTTTTTTTAATGGAACGACGTATTGCTTAAGACGATAAAGTTAGATGAAATATCCTGTATGTAGATGCAATACAAGAACATGTAATTAAACACCTTTCGCTGGCAGACGCTCTTGTCACTATTGAGAAATAAATATTTCTACGGTGATGAAAGGCCACCTTTTTATCAGAAAGTCAGAGTGTTAATATACAGTCGTTGTAAGTTACTATTTGTGGAATCATATAACAGTGGTTGTACACTCTCTGTCCCAAAAGTAACCGGAATAGATTTAAGGGGGTATCCATGAATTATGGGGGTCTAAAAAAACGTTTTTTTTTGGGAATTATTTTAGGATGTAAAAAAATAAGTAAATTTATATAACTTTTTATATTGTTTTAATATATATTTGAATAGTCTGTAGAAAAATTTTTATCAAAAAATATTGAAATTGAGCCGAGTGTGACGCACATTTGTAGAGCACCGTACAATTAAAATCTCCTATCTGCGAGCAAGATACAGGTCGTAATTTTGGTCTGAAACAAAAAACCAAGAGAAATTGTTTTTTTCATGCATTTTTCTTCTAAATGAACTAAGAAAAAACCGAAAAATTTCTGAAACTTTGAATTACTTCAAGTTTGAAAAGCAAAACTTGTTTTGCGGGAAAAAATGAATCACTTTAACTTGATAAAAAAGTTCTGCAAACAATTTTTTTTATGAATCTTTTTAGTTCAAATAGAAGAGAACATAAAACTGATGATAATAAGCTTTGGTTGGTTTTGGTAAGTCGTCTAGTTTTCTTGAAATCATGCTCGCCAATTCATAATAATCGTAAAAATAAAAACTCGAGAAAACGCGCTTTAAAGTTGGGTCTGGTCTATCCGAGCGCTCGTACCTTCCCACTGCTTTCAGTCCCGTATCTTCGAAAATATTGCGAATTAGCTTCTATAACTTTGACTACATATACCTAGATATATTAGGAACCGATTTAAGCAATAAAAAACATCGACTTTCTTGAACCTTCTAATTCAGGATACTGCCTTAAAAAAACACAAGTACTTCAGAATAGTTGACAAAAATCACTCTATTTATTCGAAATATTCTCCCCCAGTAGAAACACAACGATGTGCGCGTTCAAAAAGTCCATCAAATAACTTTTTTATGTCGCTGACTGGAATGATGCTGAGGTTGTTCGTCGTTGACCGTTGAATGTCTTTGATTGATGCATAAAGATATCCTTTCATCACTAAATCCAGCTTTGGGAACAAAAATAATCACAGCGAGTCGTATCGGGTGAATACTGGCGATGTTGAGGCAAAAAAATTTGATTTTTGAAACACCACGTCTCCTCTCCAGTTACAATCGTTTTTAAGAAGTTATCGAAGACATTCAACGGTAAACGACGAGCAACCTCAGCACTATTTGAATCAATGACATAAAAAAGCCATTTGATGAACTTTTCGAATGCGCAAATCGTTGTATTTCTACTGGGGGAGAATATTTCGAGTTATTAAAATGATTTTTGTCAACTATTCTGAAGTACTTATGTTTATTTAAATCCATTCCAGTTGCTTTTGGGACACAGGGTGTATTTAAATTTTTTAACTCTAATCGCATATATATGAACCGATAAACTATATTTAGATTTTTTCTCAGACCACATGTATACTACGCTCGGCGTCAAACGATTAAATATTGTAATGGTAGGATTTTTACTACAATTGTTATATAATACGAAACAAGTCGTTTTTAATATCCACATAAAATGTGATATTTTTCCATATTACAGTATAAAAATTGTACATATTATTGTTTTTGTAAATTTGTGTTGTGAGTTTGTTTATTACTTAATACCCCTTATTACAAATAAGATAAATAGAAAGATACCTTTCACAGTAAGGAGCCTAAACGTACAGTGCGGCTCGGCCAACTTGGCACCTGGGAGGTAGGCCTGTTTCGGTAGAGTCTGATTCGCCAGGCGTCAACCGTCAAGCCTCTTGTCACACGTACAGAAGGCACTTGACGTTCTACCTGGCGATAGCTAAAGAGCTACACATACAAATCGAACTAAAAGACGAAGAGAGAGAGAGAAGGCTGCAGATCGAAGCAAGGGAGACAACGCGATTTGGGTGGCGACAGTGAATACATCGGCATAGATACAAGATTTCTAACATCTCTATAGTAAAAACAGGATAAACTTCGGCATAAGTACCCCCACCACATGGAGACATTCTCCTTGATGAAACGGAGCGCGCAACGAGAAAACAATGTAATACAATGTCTCGCTCCTCCAGCCAAACTAGTAAGAATATTTGAATGCTACGACTTTGTCGGGTACTTCCTTTAAGAGGCTGAGCGAGTGGATTGCAAGAAACAAAATGGTGCGAATAGGCGGGTGAAAGCGAGAAGCTCCGCCGCCGAGGTGCCAAGTTGGCCGAGCCGCACTATATAGTGTGGTAGCGATCTCTGGAAATGGGTGTGGCACTTAACGTGTTAAAGAAACATAAATAAGTATAACATTTCGTTTTCTTATCTCCAAAAAAATATACTGCGATTGATTTATGATATTGCATTAATAATGTCGACATCGAACAGGAGATTATGCGGATAAAAATAATTATCGTAAATTATTTACAATGTTTAAACTATATTTCCGTGATTGGTGTTTCTTATATTTCTTTTTAATCCGAGTATTTTCATAACGTGAGACTTCTTACTTTCGTCTACTGCTCTAGTTACATAACAGTATTCTGCGTATTGTTCCGACAATGAGTATTATGCTAACGTAATTTTTTCGTCAGAAATAATTATCGTATTATCTTAGTTACCATTTTATCATTTATGATTTTTAAACTGCATAAACTGTCCATACTTTATAAAACTCATCGCATATCTCTGTGTGTTTCTACATTTAATTATTATAGTTTTAACACTCGTTTATGTTTAATTGAAAATTATTATTTTTGTTTCGTCTTTTATGCGAAAAAAATATTTCATTTATTTACAGTAGAAGGATTATTACAAGAAAAATTAGAAACAAAACTATGGGTAAAATACTTATCCAATGAAATAGAATGTTTAAGAGAAAGAGTTACGTTATTAACACCTTGACCGGCGCTATTGAATTCAATGAAATTTCATGGAAGGTTTAAATTGAAATATGTATGAACTTTCTAACATATTGCATATTTAAATATCGGCGGTCAAAAGATAAAGGTCTGTTCAATATCTAACTGTCAGTGTCTTTAAAATTTGTGCTCTATAAAGATATTGCTTTAATAGAAAATTTTTATTTCAGCAAAAATGACAAAACTAGCGAAAATCGGTGGCGTTCAACATATTAACAATATGACGGGTGATATCAAATTTGACAGATTTACATGTGTTAAACGTTTTAATCAATATATATCACAACATAGACGTACAAATGAGAATTATAATTCATACGAAATTATTTCATAAAATGGATGCAGTAATTCATCTCTAAATGTTAAGTGATAGTTACCAAATGATATTTTATATTAATTAACCCTTAACAGTCGTAAGTCACCTCTCAAGTAACAACAGTGTTCTGTTGAAATTCGCTGTCTATAAAATTCGACTCGATTGTCTCATCAATCAGCAACGGAGCAATTAATATCTCCAGTAAAATGTCAATGCCTTCTGTAGTTACTTTTTAATCTATTAGGCTAAAAAAATGAATGAAATAATTTCATTAGAAAAAGAAATGTAACAGTATACTTCTGCGAAACGTGCAAGAAAAAGCTATTCCTTCGTGTTGGATATTGTTTAACAAAATATTATTCGTTAAAAAAGTACAAAGAATTACTTGAAACTAAATTATTTATATTGCTCCTTCAAGAAAGAAATGATTTCCGTAAAAAATGTTACTCTTATAATACTAAAAATTTTTCGCATATTTACCGAAACCATAGCATTTTTTTACAAAATCTTGCTGTTCCCACCTCCACGAGGTTTTTAAAGCCTAGGCACTAATTGTTTTTAAACAGTGATTATCAGATACCTAACGTAACAAGTAGACTTTGTAATATCCAAATGAAAACATTGATAAAAACATAGTAATTCAATATAGTGTCTCCGAATAGTAATTTAAAATATAATGAGGCAATAAAAAGAAAAGAACATGCAGTACTGTAACATTACATATAAACATATGATTAACAAAAATGTGCAAATTTAATAATTTCAATCAAATAATTTCACAACATTTAATATAACATATGTGTTATATACATCATATTCTAATATATGGTATTCCGAAAATAGGTAGATATGTGCATTTCGTTTCTTAACCCAGATATTGTATATTACTGTCCTTTTAAGAGGAACCCGATTAATTATATACGCATCCCTCGAATCACACGGTTAATTGGTTCCGTGTTTTCTTTGTTCTAAAATAATAATGATTCATACCATTTTGAAGATAACGTTCCGTACTATTAAAAAGAGTGCAATTCCAAACTCGAGAACCATACAAGTCTGTGGATTTGCTTCCAAAGATTAATTGAGAAAATGATGAAAATAAAAACACCATTTTTGTATGTATCTTCATTTGCAAAATTTCAGTTGGATACAAATAATATAAAATTCATACATACTCTTAACATAAAACGCAAATCAAATTGGTGAGTGAGTGAATGAGAGAGAGAACGAGAGGAAGACGTGAAAGACAAAAGACGAAAAGACAGGAGAACGCGAAGTTCGAAAGTGCGAGAGAAAAACGTTGACGTGTTGAGACGCGAAAACCTGCTATGGTCTATTTCTAATTATTTCTCATGTATTTATACTTCCTTATATCTTTTATTTTTAGTTTTATGTATTTTATATTAATAAATCTTTAGTTAGTAATAAGTGAGACTGTGGGCACCATCACAAAAAGTATCCCTACATGTATTGTGCGATCGAGATCAATTTTGACAGTAATATTCGCGACATTGTGTAATTCGAATTCCATGTTATTCGAGGGTTGTCGCAATTTTTAGCCCTGTTATTTGCTACTTCGTGTAAAAAACTACGCTGTTAATAATATTTGTTAAAGGTACTGAAATGAGTCCATTCAGTAGCCGTCGGATCGTTCTAAAGTTATCTGACAATCGCAGGGTGAAAATGAGTTCACTTTCATAAATTATGCACCTAAATGCTTCTAATATTCTGCGGTATCTGCTTTCTATAGTTACGAATCTTAGACTAAATAATTTAAATGTTGTCTTTCATAAGCTTTATAACTCTCTATTGCATTATTACCTAATGTCATGCTCGTGGCATTCCAAATAAAATCATTAAGATCAAAGATCATTGAGTCGTAACGGAAGAGTACAATTAAAACGCAGAAACGTTGTTAAACGTCGTAATGATGTAACATTATGTAAAACGCCTTTAACATCAATTATTAAATTTTATAGGTTTTGTATGTACTGGCGTGATGAATCTCAATAAAATTAAGGTATTTTGTAGTTTGCACTGAAAACGAAAGCTATGATTTAAAACGGGTGTTCATGCCTTTCGAAATATTTCGAGTTGTAATTATTTAAACGTTTTTATGAGATTTCGTACGACGTTGCCTGTAAATTGTTTAGGGGAATGATTGACTTCTGAGAACAAAATATTTCCCTATGTGTATGCTCTAGTTATTTACAGTAGTTGCGAATAGTAACAATAATTATGAATAGCAACTTTTCAGACACCGTTCTACTCGTTCTTTCAATTTTTGCATGAATATATTAATTATCAGGTGTTTTAGAGGTGATGTATTATTTTCACGTTCCTTATGCGAGTTCCACAATAATTTTTATAAATTCAGTTTTCTGAAGATGCTTGTTATCAACAGTTTCTACAATTACACCCATATTCCGTTCATAATATATAATACAATAGTTTTTACAAGCACTCTGCAATTAATTTAATTTTTACGACGAAATTCTTGCATTGTAGTATTATTAGTATTTACCCTGTGAATACTGCAGGGATATACCTATAGATCCCAAGTAGTGTTTGAAAAATACTGTAGACGATTAGTCCCAGTTATTCCACTTTTTTGGAAAATTGCAATTTCTAAAATACTGGAATCTTAAATAAATGTTTTTAAAGTCATTATCAATTTATATTTATCATTTATATTCAAAAAATTCATTATAAAAAAATTGTATTGGAAGGGTTACTACTATTACTACTAGCGTATCACTAGTTGCATTGTTTTATTCAGTAATGATTTTGTCAAGCTGAAAGATAAAATAGGTACCTTCTTTCAAATAAAAATTTCGATAGATGTAGATGAGAACATTAAATTCACCTTTAACTTCTTTAACACTAGAACTACCAAGGTGATCAGAATGACTCTTTCTTCCTTTTTGTAAAATACTTTTAATTTTATAGGTAAGTTATATCGTAGATATTGTACGCCCATCTTACGAAATATGATTTACTGAATCAATCATCTTCTCCACCTTTTGATTCCTTGTTTTCTAAAGTATTTATTTAATGTATTGAAACATGATTTTAACGCCGGTAATTCTAGTGCTCAAGCCCCGCTTACACGAGCGAACTGATTGTATTTGTACATGTAAACTTCGGTTTGCTGTTAAATAGCAATACAATTTTCTAATCTTTTTAATGATTTATTTAATACCGTACCAAAAATTATATTTTATTCTTCAAGAAAGTTAACATTACTTGTTGATTCTTTGTCTGCACTATTAAAGTCAAATCACCATTTGCTGACGTAGGTTTTTACATTTACAATTGTTTTTACACTCACTCTCTCAAAGTAATAGGAATAAGTTGAATTGAAGAATAAAAGAACGAATAGTTAGTTGTCATTCAATGGAAAATAATGATCTTTCATAGCCTAAATGTAATTTCGATAGGGGAAAATAATTGCAAGGATTTAAGTCATGTGCATATTCTGAATATGGAAGTACATAAACATTAACTTTGCGAAAAAATCGTTATTATTTTATAAAGGATAATATCGTGTATCATCCTGTAAAAGTTACCAAATGCCTGGTTCAGGATATTCTAGCCTAATATGACGAACGTAACAGAGTAAATGGCTTAACACGTTAATATAATACTCATCGTCAGCATTAACACGTTAAATGCCATGTGGATCACCGGTGACTGGTGCTGTTGAATTCAATGTAATATCATGACTTTAAAATTATAATATTTGCAAATATTATAATACACATTCAAAATTTAAATATTGGCATAGAAAAGGTAAATCCTGCTGATTATATATATGTCTTTGAGTTTTCTGCTTTGTAAAGATGTGATCTTAATACAAAAAGTTGCACTTTAGTAAAAATAATGAAACTACTGAAATACTGGTGGCGTTCAACGTGTTAATTGTGTAATGAATTATTTGTACATGAATCTCTTAAAAGTATGAAAATTCATTGCAGGCAGTTTTGGAAAATGAGGTGCAGTTTCAGAAAGTATCCATAGTGCATTCTTAGCTTATTTACATTTTATTGATTTGTTTAAAGATAGCGTTATTTATTTGTTTCGATGTCTTTCTTATTGATCGTAATGCTTTGAGTTCATTGTGCTTATTGGGCATTCTTGAAAATATGATGGAAATGTTGTAACATTTGTAATCATGGAATCCCGCTGTACCTACATATATACTGCTGGAAATAAAAAAACGTACATCCAGAATTATGGAAACGAATTTCTGATAGATGCAAAAAGACTCACATTGCGAGATGTTCCGGAAAACCAAACGAAAGTCCTAAAATGTATGTGCGAAAGTATATGTGCCCATAATTATGAAAGTGGTCTAATTGTAAGTCATATATTTCTTGTTTCGAGATATTGAATGAGTTGCATTTGATTGAATTAAAAAATATTTTTATATTATGCAATATCTTAATTTAGAATTTTATTAGTTTTGATTAATGTAAATTTATTATGAATATGAAATTTTGCGTGAATTTCATACGGAAATGTTGTTTTTAAAGTTTGAATTGACTTAGACCACTTTCAAAATTAACTAAATGTCCTGTAAATGACTTAAAGTAATAAAAATCTACGAGTTTTATTAGAAACAATAATTTTAATGAAATAATTCATGAACTTTCATTAATTATTTCTAAAACGTAATCTGTTTTTATAATTTTAGGCTTTTATTATTATGAGTTTTTAAGATTCTTAAAATGTTCTTGAAAAACTGGAGGGATGTATGGTATTATAGTAAACACATAATATCTTTATGTTTTCTTTCCGTTACTGGTCTAGCGGTGTATAATGGAAGTAATTTAATATTTCCGTATATTTTTGGTCTCCCTCTTTTAGGTGAAAAATCCAAAACGTGGAATTTAGAATCATCTAAAGAAGTGTTATATAACATCTTATAACGTTCATTTTACAAGAATCTCATCCATTGAATTTGCAGCGAAGAGACAGATTCGCCCGCGGTATTTTTTACTCTTCTTGTCGTTGACTCTTCCAGTGGTTTCGTTGAAATAAAATTCAGCTACGTCATTCGTTTTACCGAAAGTGTATTTCTTCTTCTACACTTTTCTATCAATTCATAATAAGGCTCAGGGTTGTATAAGTAATTTACTTTCCTTATTTTCATTTCTATCAACCCAAAATCACGGTCATTCGGTAAAAAGGAATGACCAGAAACCAAAAATTTAAGGGTATGTTTATATAATTTAAAAAAATTTTTGACTTAGACCACTTTCATAAGTAACACTAAATGAATTCCATATAATGTTGAAACTACAACCACTATCTAATGGTTCATTTTTGATAATATCATAAAAATTACATTGAATTAATTTAGTTTATAATAATGTGGTGTGAAATAACTAATAAACTCATTTTTTTAAAATTTTGACTTATTGTTAGACCACTTTTATAATTATGGGCACATATGTCTCTTGAATTCTGTTTCTTGCTTTGAATACTTCCAAATTTCGCACAATATCTAATTTTACCGATCTAGTTTGATACGATTCAATTTTCGTAATGGTCTAGACGTATAAAATTTGATTGTAAATGAATAGTAGGATATCCATACAAGTAGAAAATGTAAAAATTATTCTAGAAAAAAAATCTGGGATAGTTAATTAATAGGCCTCTAAGTTGTACTTTGCGTATAATATTAGACATTTTCGAAAATTGTTTCTGACGGTAGATCCGAATGATGTTTCTGTATATGTATCGTTATCTTCAATTATTCAGGATATGTTTGCAACTTTTTATTTTTCCAAACGATCTTTTATTATTGTTTTTATTCCCTCGAACGATTTGAATTCTGTTCCGAAATGTATGTAGATTTTTAACTTGGTGTACTATTTATTACATGTTCACAATTTTGTGCGTTCAAGGCTGAAGCTGTAGGTAATTAAAAATGTGAAGAACCATTGCAAACAAATGAAAACATCTATCTTTTTTACATTGTTTTATTCAGCGCCGATATAGAATTTCAGTTCCGTTTCAGAAAATTATATGATTTTTGACACAGTGTTCTGTATACTACACTTTTGCAAATTTGTGCATTCAAAGTTGAAGCTATAAGTAGTTGAACATGAGAAGCGCAATTGCAAACAAATGATGAAATCTGTCTTTTTTTATTCGTGTCGCAGTGTGTCTGGTATGAGGTTCTCAGAATCTTCTAATACTTATTCTTGTTAGGTCATTTAATCGGTGATGAAATGACGAGTTGTAGTACATCTTAGCTGGGGGTAACAAAGCCACGCACAGTGTGTAATTTCGTAGTTCTAGCTGGACAAAACTATTTTTTGAAAGAAATTATGGTTTTCGTTACTTTTAATGACTTTTCTACTAATAAACAACATAATGCTATACTTAGCGTTAATAATAATATATATTTCAATAGTTATATTACATTTATACGTAAAATAAGAAACTCTCAACTTTAAAAATTTGTTGTATTTTAATCGTACGGCTTATTTTAATTTTTTTTTGTGTAAAATGATTCTGTAAACTCCATCAATTGCAACGAAACATATCGTTTTAATGTTGTAAAGATTTAAATATGTTTAAACAATATTCAAACCGGAGCAACGTCCAAAACGCCGCAATTTTTAGGAATATTTTCCGATTTACTCTAAATTTGAACGTCCAAGAAAAAATCTAATAGTAGGAGGCGATAGGGCAGACATTTTTCTTAGGGAAAGCAAAAAAAATTGCAATACAAATTTTATTTTAAGCTGAAAAATTTAAAAACTTCCGCGAGGCATTTTTCTTGGGTCTTGTGAGTGAACGAAACTAACAACAAGTAAATGCCTCGCGGAAGTCCGCACGGAATAAAGCCATAAATAAATAACAGATTTCATCATTTGTCTGAAACGGGTCTTTGCATTTTCAATTGTTTATACCTTTAGTTTTAAACACACAAAATTGCAAAAGTGTAATAAATAGTAATGTATGTTAAAAGTCTACATACATTTCGGAACGGAACTTAAATTACATGTTAATTGTTAAAGCGGATTAAAATGGTAATAAAAGGTCATTTAGCAAAATAAAAAATTGTAAACATATCCCAAATAAGTGGAGATAGCAATACATATACACAAAGTCCATTCTACCCTTTTGTTACAAAACAATTGTCGAAAATGTCTAGGGCATGACACGAGCGTGTGAAAGCATTCTACGGAAAGTACAACTTTGAGACCTGTTAATTAACTGTTACAGATTATTTTTTCTAACAATTTTTACATTTTCTGTTTCTATGGACATTCTACTATCGATTTCCAATAAAATTTTATTCATCTGAACCATTACGAAAATAGACTTTTGTCCAGCTAGAACAGCGAAATTACACACTGTGCGACCATTAGACATGATTTTTGCGTAGGACAGAAAAATACGAGGCAGCGACCACTGATGTTTTTAAAAGTTTATGTTGTTTAAGATAGTAAGGAGTTTTGGAAAATGTAGAACAAACTATGAAGAATATACAAATTTCAAATAATAAAAAATAAAATGGGACCCAACACTATTCAAGTGCAGAATAATAATATGGAAAAAATGAAGTTTAAATATCTCGATAACGAAAACCGATACTTTAAGGACTTTGAGAACTTAATCGTCTCTTAATCTTTCCAATTTCTTAATCTTTCAAGATATTCAAATTTCAGATCTGGAAATTAATGCGTTAAGTGTTCTTTTTTCAGTTTCCAAAAGTATATTAACCTCTTGCCGAACAATAACGAGTAACACTTGTGATGTTATAAATGGAACAGGAAATTTTCAAATATTGTTATGCCTATGAAATTGAAAATATCAGAGAGACGAAACACGATAAAATTATTTCTAAAATTAATATTGCATTAAATTATACCACATAGTAAGAATCACTGATCCATTTTTATTTTATCAATTTAAATTTGACTTATTGCGGAGACAGTCATGAAGGAAGCCGTACGGCACGGTGTTAATGATAATGTAGATATTCGATTAATGATTTATACTACAATAGATCAACGTAGTAATTACTATCCTAATTATATTTTCATAGGTACCGTTGCCCCAAATTGCTGATCAATTTTTATTTTACCAATTTAAATCTGAATTATTGCGGAAGCAATCACAAAAGAAATCGTAGGGCAAGGGGCGAATACGTCGATCGTTCTGACTTTCAGATAATACAAAAAATTTGGCCTATAGGTGGTTAAGACGAGCTACTTATCAATACTATTATTAATTTACAAAAAGTATATTTAACATATTCACCGTCCTGCGAGGATTGGGATTGCTACTGAAACGTAACCATTATTCAGATTTGGATGACGAGGTGATCAACTCAAAGCAACTGTTGTCGTTAATTCGCCTTTGTTTCTTTAAGAGAAACTGCGAGCACTGCAAGTAACGGAAACGATGAGTAGCCAATTTGTCACACGCAATTCTTCATCTTCGGTAACGTGTTTCAATTATGCACATTTTAATACAGTGATCATTGCTCGCCATTTCTCGAAAAACCCCAAACTTTGACATCCTTCTACATTAATTACAACGATTTAGCACTCTTCTATATCAATGAAACATTATTCTCTCTTAACTCTTTGAGGCTGGCTGGATTAAATGTGTCCCACTCTTGTGCCTCAAAGAGTTAAAACGAGTTATATACATACTTACAATTAGTACTATTATTCCTCAGAGTTTTCTCGTTTGAAAGCAAGCTTTCTTATCTCTCTGTTCTCTATGATTTCGCAAGATTAAAATAATTTCTTACAAGTGAATGGAACGAACTACATACATTATAATTAATAATTCTTTCTTCGTTAGCCAGATACTTGTAAATTAACAATATGCCATTGCTTTAATTAATCCGGGTAATTTAGTTAATAATAACAGGCGAGGAAAACGTTGTAAAGTACTACCGGATAATATGTAGATAGCTGCTAACGATTAGTTGAATTCGTCCGCTTTTCCTGGAACGGTGTGAAGCGGGCTCACCTACCGGCAAAAGAGGATATGAGGAATCTCGTATCGTTGCGTGAAATGACCTTGAGACTACTTTGCTTGTAGCTTCTTCGATCCCAGGCTTAACTCGACATACGCGAGTCCAATTTACTCATTATCGCACCTCCGCTCTGCAATTCCTTCGATTCTCAGCCGCCTCGGTTATCCGGCCTGCAAACTGGTGCCTTTGCTCGCAGCGGCCATTTTTCTTTGAGCATTTTTTTTCCTCTCTTTCACATTTTTTACAAGTACGCTTTTGTATAGTGTACTTAATCGTAAGTAGCGTGTTCTCATCATTGGTGCATACGTCGTCCAATCTTACCGAATGTAAATATGGATATGTACGGAGGCATAAAATGTACATGCAACACTTTCATGTTCTGAGATAGCATAATTACCTTTAATTAAATGTAACAATATTAACAAAGAATTTTTAATGTGGTTATTAATATATTTTGCTGGTGTTCTCACATTTTAAACCGTTTTTACTATCATTCCATGAGGAAAATATTATCAAGGATAACTGCAACACCTAATTTATGCATTTTTATCTCTAATTTTTATTCGTAATTAACACTAAATGTATTAAGCGGTGTCAAATGGCCTCTTTCGAAATTTACTTTGAAATCGTACATTCATTGTTATTTTTTTCGCTCATCTGACTTTCTATAAATTCTTATGCTATCCGATTATTAATTTTCTTGCATTTCCATTTTCTTTTAACTTATATTTTTCGAGAACAATTCTTTGCATACCTTACATACCACTAGGGGTCATTTGACCCCTTATGGCAAGAACAGGTGTATGTAAAGTGTTGGTGCGTTTAGTTTTAAAGATATGAAAGTTTTCTCACATTTGTATGTATTTTATGAGTTGCAGAGTTTAGGCTTATATTAGGAATTCCACTTAATTTGACATGTTTGATATTATAGGATTTATTGGTCAGGAAATGTCTTACTTCTATAATCTACGATGTTTGTTTGACGTTTTACACAAGGATAATTAACGGAAGGAGAATAGTTATGAAAAGAAAACTTGTATTTCTAAATATATAATTTTGGTGTTTAGTCTTTGCGACAGGATTTGTACCCATTTCAATAAAAATCTAACTTCTATCGTTGTCTACTTAAGAATACTTACTTTGTGTTTAACTGGACAATTTCATAATACTTCTATGAAAGCCGTGACTACCCGAGTCGAAATATAGAAGCCCATTTTACTCTACAAATACTTATCTCTTTGAACTTCATTTTTGCCGCCTGAATGTAAGTAGCTGTTTTACCCTAATACTTTTTTCAGTAGGTGGTTAAGGTTTAAATAGATACGAAATTTAAAATGTTAACTTCCAAATAACTCTAAAAATTTCTTGAAATATATTATATAGGTTAAAATAGAGATTTAAATGTATCAAGAAGTTTATAAATTTTTACGTGGATTCACGTGGCTTTCATCACAATAATTTGATACATTTATCATTAAATGTGAGATGACAAACAGTGAGATGACATTGATGAAAAGAAAGCATAATTAAGTATAATTATTTATTTATTATTCTAATTCTTTAGTGTTTATTGGTACAGCGAAATATAATTGTTCGTCAGTTACAATTGATATACAAATTGATAATATTGATTGGACAGGAATTATTATAAAACTATCTTCTTTCTCGCATCGGTGGGGATAAGAAATATATTTGTTAACATCATTCTCACCTTGTACTCTGAAGGAGTTTAGTGATATTGTTTTTTGTATAATAGCATAATGAACATTTTTCCATCTACAATTCGACGCATTTATGAAACAGTAAATTGAACCAAATTTTAAATATTGTGTATCATCTTCGTAAAAGAAAATTTGTAGGGTTAAATGGACACTATGTCAGAATTTGTAGAGTTAAAAAGATGTTAGTGATTTTATGGAAATAAGAAGTTGGAGAGTTAAAAAAAGTTTTATAAGTGTCTTTTTTAACCTTATAATGGCAAATGTGGATATTTCGGCTAGTTGGAGGTTTATAATGACGTTTGTTTGTATCATTCAAATATATACTTTTTAACACTCTTCTTAGCGCTATAAACCCTTAGAATTTTTTTTTAACATTAATAGATTCAAATGGAGTTCTATATTTCGATTTGGGTAATTTAAAAGCATTGTTCTCTGAGTTTTAGATCAAATTAAGAATACACAATCACATAAAATAGTGATAAAACATAAGAATGTCTCCTTTTTTCACAAATACATATAAGTATATAGCAGTGTTTCTTAAACTGACGGTTGTGGTCATCTAGGGTAGAATTTTCGAAACCTTTCACTTTTATGGAACCTTTGCGACAATGTTCACGTCCTAGGGAACCTCAGCATTTATGTAACAATATTATAATAGCTTTGCTTTTAATGCTAACTATACTTAACTGATCTACGGCCACTGAATTTGCTATATTTAGGTATATTAAAAAGTACTTTAAAAAAAGCTGGATCAAGCGACAAAAAACACGATCAGTAAAGTAATTTGTGTATTATAAGATACGCGTGAAATATCTGGTGTACTCCTTCTCTATAAATTTGAAAAATATTTTTAAGAAAGTAGGAATTCGCCAATTCGACAGTTGCCGTGGATTCAGGATTAATTAGTCTTCAAGTTATTGATACGTACTGTTTACACATTTACGCAGATTCGAGAATATTCAAACTGCCGTCTTATGTTTGAGGAACAAGTTCTACGTGTTATTTCCTTATTTCTTGCGAAATCCTTAATAATGTCTCGCGGAATCTCAGGGTTTCGGAGAATTCTGGTTAAGAAACTCTAATTCAGGAGACCGCGACAGGGCACTTGCTATTAGTTGAAATTTTGGTTTGGTTGAGATAGAATAGTTGCGCACTCGTCTAACTGAATGTATATTCGATGACTAAGATTTGCTACTTCCTGAATAAATAATTGCTTGTGAAAAAATGTTTTGCCCACAGTTGCCTATATGTTAATTGTAGCTAATTTTGACATTGAATTCAACAGTGCCGGTACTGATGATACCGTGGCACTCAACGTGCTAAAATTTGTTTCATTGTGTAATGAAATAAGGTGCAAAAATAAAGTAGAAGTATCGTTGTACCTAAGAAAGTTCGCCATGGTGCTGGATACTGAGCTAATTATCTAAAATAGTGCACTCAAACATTACCAAACGTGATTCAGTGTACAATTGTGGACTCTTACTTATTTTCAAATTTGTCATCGATTTTTGAAGACCTTTAGTCCTGACAGAAGTCACAAGAAAAGTGGCCGCCCTTTGGAACCTTAATCACGAGAAGTCAAGGTCATCCGAACCTCCCATTACGCTGTCTCACAGCCCTTAACCCTTTGTGGTCCTATGTCCAGCACTCCTGGACATAGTTTTTCACTTGATTTTATTTTCTGACAATTTAATATCGACTTTCCAGTTCCATAATGATTTTGTAATATCACCTAAATATCCGTCAGTATCTATAGTTATTGATATCACTAAAAAAAAAAATGAATAAGCAATGATGTAAAATGTTGCGAAATTAATTTTTTTTAGTTCACTACAAAATTAAGAAAATAATTTGGATTGCAAAGGCTTAAAACATTGGTCTTGTTTCGAAAATCAGGAATTATTGTTTAGAGTCACTGCCGATCCGTACCTTGCGACAACGTACCCTAGTATACATAAAAAAGACATAAAAAAGTCATTTGATGGACTTTTTGAACGCGCACATCCTTGTGTTTCTACTGGGGAGAATATTTCGAGTAAATAGAGTGATTTTTATCAACTATTCTGAAGTACTTGTGTTTATTTAAATCTATTCCGGTTACTTTTGGGACAGAGGGTGTATTCTTCTAAACCTTCAAACGTGAAAGTAGTTTCTTCGAAAATAAAGTGTTGTAAGCTATTCATGGAATAAAACAGTGGAAACAATGATTACTATTAATCGATAAGTATTTTACAAAACTGGGAATCTGGCGAAGGGCAGGTACCTTTATCGTACCCAATACGGATCAAGACCGGCTCCATGCGCGCAATTATAATATATAGCATGCTATAAGAAGTTTCTATTGGTCCGATCGGTATTCCGTAAATTAGCCTCCACGTTGAAAGTGATTTCCTTGTCAAGATGAAACGATGGGTCAGACGAAAATCGGGACCCTTAATAAATGCCGTAGGCGCGTTCCCTACAACGATGCCGGCGTCGGCAGCGCGTTTTATTGGGCCTCGACAACACAAAACAGTCGGCTACGACGAAGTTCTCTGAAAGAAAGCAAAGGCGGTATTATAACATCTTGACTTCTTTTATATCGTGAAATTGGCCTGTTAAAGAATTACTACGAATCGGTTGCTCCGCGTACCATTCCGGGGAAGTTCTTGTCCAACCTTTGGTAATCTTTTAGGTCAGTTGCGCGCCCCTTTTGTCTTGTTTCTCGCATGTTTTTGTCAGTATGTTATCTGATACAATCCTTTATTTTATTATCAGCTTATACACTAATACTTTTGTAAGTTTAGGGAAATGGACGATTTATTGTTCTACTTATAAATATAATATAGTATTTAAACCTCTATTATCCACACTTTGTATGGAATCTAAGATCAATTAGACAACAGTATGTTAGAAAATGATAAAATTACTATTATGAATAATAGATTTACCTTGATTTTGAAACATTGGATTATAAAGAATTTCATGATTTTTAAGAGGTAAAGTGTAATATTTAAAAAAGTTAAAGAAGTGTCTTTAAAGAGTATAAGACTAAATTTGTCATGTGTTATAGCAAAGGTATTTACAAGGGCCCACAGAGGGTTGACGTTCTTTTAATATATTGCACGCTGGCTAAATACCAGTCGTCTAATTTATTATATTTGATGACGTTGTCATTTAGATCAATATCAATTTTAATTTCATTAAGTAATGCACAATTTAAACGAAATAATACTGTCTTTTTTGTCCACTTTACCGTTTTCCTCAAAACAGAAGAATATGACAGACATTAAGCAATTGAATCTACAATCATATATTTGAAATACTGTACTACTGCAGAATCAGGGTGAAATATGCCAATACCCAATTAGAATTGATGTCTCGAGAAAATAACGATAACTTATATTATTACTAAAATTTGCACAAACTTAATTTTTCTTTCGTTCAAAAAAAAAAGAAATGAAAAATCAACTGTTTTTTATAGTCTAGAATATTTCTGTCCACACGGCCCACTGCGCATGTTTTTCAATATTTTTTATCCGTTATTCAATTGATAAATATTTTGTAATTATTTATACAATAAAATAAGATGGTATCTCTTATTCGTACCTTTTCCTTTGTATTGCATGTTAATGACTCATCATCCATTAAAGTATTTGTCACGTTTGAGTGCCATTTACATTACACAAGGTTTTTTTATTCATAATGAATCAATAGATCAGTTTTTTTTAAATATTTAATGTGTATTTCATATCTATGGCTGTTACTATGATTGAACTTTAAATGACAGTGCTACTTTCCACTGAGATAAATATAAGAGGAGATTGGTGCAATTGCAGTAGGGGTGGCTACGAAAATAACTAAAACCATACATTTTTTTGTCAATGATTGTCAACGACACTTTATCGTAACATTTTTTATCGCTTTATAGATTACTGTTAAGATAATTGCGTTCATAATTACCGTAAAATGTAAGACACTACCCTTAACGGCATTCGAAGAGAAGAGCAGCTTTATATAATATAAATATAGATGATAATAAGAAAAAAACAACAAGTCTCGCAACAAGGTGTAAATTTCGATAGAAGTTTCCATTATTCTGCATACAATTTACAACAAATTATTTGTGCCGCACTATATATATTAGAAATAATTGTCTTGTAGATCGAGTGGTAAAGACTATTTTAAGACCAACTTTATTTTCTCCAATGGAACAGTGCAACTTTGTGCGGATTATCCAGTTTGCCTGAAAATTCTCTATAGAAAGTACTAAATTGCTACAAACGAAAAACTGAGAGTTGAAGAGATATCTAAACACAATCTTTTAGAATCAAGAAAGATCAAAATTACCTGTAATTGATTTTAATACTAGAACTACCAGAGTTAAGTCTCTTATATTTACTTGCAAATATATTGAACAAACACTTTAAAAAATGAGGAATTAAAAGGTTAATTAACGCTGAAACTATCATGGTAGTTTAAGTGACTGAACCCTCATTTTCTATAAATATTCTCTAAGTTTATAAAACATCCATAAAATAGATATTTTGCACCCATTTTATAAAACAGAAAACACTGAATTAATCACCTATGCCATCTTTGGATTCTTCCATTTATATAGTACGTATTTAATATATTTAAATATCATAGATTTATTGTCGGTAGTTTTACTATAAATATTATTTGAGATCTATTATATTATACTTCACTGAAACTGAATCAAGTTATATCATATTTAAAGATTTTAGTGTTAAATTATCTCTAATCAACTTGAATATTCCTGTTATTGATGATAATATGAAAAAATATAGCATGCAAAACTTGCATGTGAATAAAGGGTGACAAAGGTATTGTGATGCAAACATTTTTTGCTTGAGTGGAGGCACTGAGGAGATTTCAAGGTCAGTTCTATTTTTTTTTAATTGAATGCTATGTGTTTTTTTGTCGCTTTGTGATAGCCAATGTTGAGACAATTTCTTTAAGCTATTGTGGGAGGCCATGCGAGGTCAACTTTAGCAGTAAACTATTGAAATGTGGCCAACATATGAAAAGATATGCACAAATTAAGTATTTTTACGCCATTGTTTATTTATTTCCGTTGAGCAATTTCCGCTAGAGATGAGAAATGATTACAGAGAATGCACCACATGGTTGTCACTAAAATGAAATAAGGTTGAGTGGGGTAAGGTCGATAATGGAGCAAGTCCATATACTGGTTATTTTTATTATAATATGAGCAAAGATTCTCTACCTTGTATTTATTATCCCCTTGCCGTGCCATCAGTAGTCAGAAAATATATTACTGGGCCAGAGAAAGAAGTCACTTCATAAGTGGTTTGTTCCGATTCGTCCGAGGGAAAGAGACATCCCTCGTCCTCACGTATTTTCGATTCTAATGCGTGACTGGTTGAAAAAGTGTTTAACAATGAAATAAATGTTCAGTTTTCAGTTGTCATTCGCGGAGCTCAGGTTTCAAGGGCCGACATAATGGGAATAGGCGGTACGAAGGCAGTCTTCCTTTACTCCGTACCTCCTTCCTACTAGTACCTACTTCCTATCTTTCGGACCGGGTTAGCGAAATAATAAGGAAAGCGCAAGTGTTTATGTTGCATTTAAGAGGGCCCTTGAGCGATCCTGTCACCGAACGCTCATTGATATGTTCCTAGCCCCCGAAAAATTGCATCGACAGAATTCGTTCAAAAGGGACTTATTTTCACCACTTTAATAAGTGTAAGATAAGCCTCGGTCTTAAGCATCGACTACTAGGCAATCTTCGTCCTCTGCCTTTTATTTCCTATTACTCATCGGTGCATCTTCAAAATCGGGTACAACCTTTAATCCATGGATAGGCACGTACGTCACCGTCGAAACAAAGGAGCACTATTTAAGCAGCCGAAAAATCTATGACACCAGTCATTCGTTTCTAAAAACTGCATTGTAAGACGTTACGCTCTTCGTAGATCTCAAATAAAAACTTGAAAATTCACAAGAGTTACTTCTTACGTATGTATGTACCTACTAGACGGCGACATAACGTTTTCTAATAAACGGCTCATTTTTATACACTTATTGAACTTTTCAAATGACAATAACGCACAGAATGCATACAATGCATATAAAATATATATAGAGTCTATGAAACATCTAACATGTATCGCTCATTATGATACACAGTGATTTATACAATAGTCTGCCTATTTCTGTTTCGTTTTTTTTTGCATACGATATTTTATGTTTTCATAAACATCCGCTGCATCATCATTGACTTTTCATTAAACTGACTGACAATAAAGATAATTGTCCTCATTTTTCTACTCATATGTAATCCTATTGTTTTCAATTATTTGTCGGCAGAGTCAAGGTATAGTCTGACAACTGAAAGATGGCTAAGGGTCGGCGGAACCTCTCGTTTTCAACTCCCTACTCCCACCATTTGGTATTTGGAATCCACAAACCCAACCATCCAAAATAGACGAATAGTCTATAGTGAAGTACCTTAGAAGACTGAGTGTTAGGATTGTACAAAGAAAGTGATAGGTATAGGTGGTTGAATACAAAGGTTTCCGCCGCTCCGTAGCCATCTACCAATTGTTGAACTGTACACAGTTACGTTCTTTCGATTTACATGGACATAATGCCAAGGGATAATATTATTCTTCTCTTATTTCATGTCAGAAAATTGTCAACAAACACTATCTCACTTTCCTTTCTCCTTATAAATATTTATTACGATCACTTCTGAATTTACCAGTTTTAACGTATAACGTTATACTCGGCAAAGTAATGGTATACCATGCTTTTTTATTGAAATTTTCAAATTTTCTTTCATAGAAATATAATATTTTCCTATCCTTTTTTCTTACAATTAGTAATCCCATAAGTGCTCAATAGTATTAATATCCGATAATTGTAACGAAGTTTTCACAAAAGGTGGGGGATTGTCTAGAATCTACATTTCAAGACCTTAAGCCACATGCTTAGGACTGAGTGGCAATTAACGCGCGTGAGAAAAAGTTTTTCAGGATGATGACCTGAACAACATGTTTCAATGTCACTGACTTCAGTAAGTAGTGGTGTCTTCTAGATAATTACCCTTATATGTTACTATGTTCGAAAAAATACAAATGTATGGTTAGAACTACCCAAAGGTAAAATCAATTTAGGTGTTATTATTTAGCACATTTCATC
Organism: Cerceris rybyensis; assembly: GCA_910591515.1. Lineage (NCBI taxonomy): Eukaryota > Metazoa > Arthropoda > Insecta > Hymenoptera > Crabronidae > Cerceris > Cerceris rybyensis. The sequence goes on from OU342795.1 coordinate 17,529,090, forward strand.
GTCCTTTTAGTCCGATAAAGGATGACACATTATAATGTACATTAGTTAGTTTACAATATTTATAGTTTTTATGAAAAATCGTAATTACGTTTCAAGTTACATTGCAAAAGACCTTCCACAAATTACAATCGTTCAAGTGCTGGGCAGTAAAAAATTGAAAAGTATGTTTTACTTATACCCTTATGCAATTTTCACGAATTATCCTTATTTTTACACTGTGGCAATACTTCCTTCGGAAACCATCAAATGAATAAAAATTTATCGGGGAGTGGGTTAAACATCAATATTTTCATAAAATGAGTCTTCATTTTGCAACATTCTATTGATGCTCTTACATATGTACTTATCTGTAATTTTTAAAAAATTTCTTCATTCTTCTGCTAGAAAAGACCGTAGCACAATTCCTACAAGCGTAATTCATTCCTTTTCACAGTGCGCAACTACCATCGTTTTCTACATAAAAGCTAAATTTCATTAAGCGTGGTGAAATTAGCGGTTAAGAACATGACTACTTTTACCGGAAGGAAAGGACGGGCGGCAGAAACGATTGAAGTAATAATTATTATTTTGATCTTGGTCAGTAGAAGCGCACATAAGTCAAAGGCAAGCCGCATGTCAAACGAAACATTGAACTGTGCCACTACGAACCCTCTCAAATTGGCGGTAATGCTCGCCGACAGGTCTCGCAGTGGACATGCGATCATTGGGATAACTGCTATAGGGTTTGAGTACGTTGAACCTCAAATATATATCAAACTGTATCGTTTTATTACTTTTATAAACCTACGGATTTACGTTTACCTTATAATAAATCAAATGCACCAGTAAATTGACTAGATCGAAGTGAATATAGTAAATGTAATGTGATGATTATGGAAATGTATTAACTGATAATATGTATTGCAAGGGATCAGAAACAAGTCACTTGAGGGGAAATCGCACTGCGAGACAAAGAGAGAAAAGAAAAAGCCGTGGAACTGAGTGCGACAGCACGATATCGATCGTGAAAATCGAAAGATTGACGTACGCACAATATTTTTATTATCGGATTGGTAGACACCGATTTTACCCACTTAAATGAATGTGAATAACTACGACTATGATTGAAGAGGACAGCAGACATATAGAATAGAAAGAGATAGGTAGTGCAAGAGCAGTCTCCTCTTACGTCCCAAGTGACTTCTTTCTGATCCCTTTCTATACATTTTACCATTAAAATATGGAATCTGTTGTTTCATAAAATAATTAGATATCTCATGAATTTCCTAATTGCATGAGTTAACACTACAACCACCAAGACAGTCAAAATAATTGGTTTCTTACTTTTTATACAAATTCTCCAAGTCTGCCGTAGAGCCATAGAGCAGATATTCTACGTCTGTATTATAAAAAAAAAATGCAGAATTAGTCGTCTTTTCCGCCTTTTAATGCTTCTGTTGCTAAAGTACGTATTTAACAAATTTAAATATCATCCATTTAACGACGGTAATTTTAGTGTTAAAGTGTATAAAATTATTGGATTTTACGATTCAGCTAGCTGTTTTTTAGAATAATGATTATCTGAATCATATTTTTCCATTTTTTAATCTGCAAATACAATAACTTCTACTCAAAGAATTTTTTTATATCCTTACGAATAAAAAAGTTAATATATATATATATTTCTAACAGAGTTCGGAAACATTTCATCTATGGAACTTCTTGTCCCAAGGCAGACAAAATCCGTACCTGTAATACTAAAGGTCGTGTAAGGTTACGCATAGTGTCATTGGTATATATATACATGGTACTCTTTCGTAATAATTAATTCTGCAAGTCGATATTTTATATTTTATAGGTTCCTATGAAGTACTGAGAAAAGTTCGCGCGTATTTGTAATTCCAAATTCAAGCACTCCTAACTTTTCTAAAAAATAGTTTTATTTTACTGTGATGTCACAATTGACTTCTATAACATTTCTACAACATCCTACAAGCTGATACATCTCCTTCTTGGAGTAAGTAAAATCGAGGATTTTGTTCGAAAAAAATAATTAATTACCTTTCTACTTTGGCATCACTTTTCAGATTTTTATTGCCAATGAAATATAATAATGATAAAAATAGTTAGTAAACGGATGGAAAGAGACACGACTATGAAATATCAAAATGCAAGAGTATTTGTTGCATTTGTTTTAATACTTTATGGTCACTGGGTGCTTGCTGCCTCTTACTGACTGTGGATTTATCACAGCGAAATACTTCTGGAATGTCTATATACCATTTTTGAGGGTTTCAATGCATGTACCCTCGCAATAGGCTCTGGTTCATCGTCTAGCGATTCAATATCTTTCTAAAGTAGCTTATATTAGGTGTACAAATTAATTCTCGGCCGCCAGATTTCATCGACCACAAAACCTATTCAGATTAGAATTTTTCCAAATTTGAATAGTCATTCTAAAGCGCCATTTGTTAGCTTCAAAATAAGATATATCGCATGACTCTACTCCAGACATAACGTGAAAAATCATGTGTAGAAGCGATGTCGTTCGATAAGCAACATTTAAGGCACTGTCTTCTTTTCGCATTTTAACTAAAAAAAAGAAACGCTATATCGTGCAGCACTTGTAAAAAATGGTTTCAACGGTTTCGAATATTCTCCAGACTTAGCCCCTTCAAATAACCACCTATTTCGATCCCTACAACACCACCTAACTGATTCTCAATTCAAGTAAGTTGAACAGATCTATAAATGCCTCAATGATTTCATTGATGTGAACCACTATCATTTTTCTGATCTGGAATCCGACAATTACCTGAGAGATGGCAAAAACGTATAGAAAATGAAGAAGATTATGTTTAATATTGAATTTATATCAACACTGTTATAAATAAATGTCAAAGTTAGTAAAAAAAGGCCGAGATTTAATTTGTACACCTAATATAATTTTTGCAATGTCCTTTCACTAACACCACACGCACTTTAAATGTGCTTTGCTACAACTGCTGCTGAATTTACAAGTTTGAACTCATAAAGCAAGAAAATACGTGCCTCAAACTTTTCGCTATTCATTTTTAATTTCACATATTTAATGGAATTCTTAACCCTGCTGTTCTGCTCGGGTCTATATGACCCGAAATTGAGATTATATTTCAACAGATACTATGTTTCTAAGTATCAATTTTCATTATTCAATGTATTTAACATTTATGTCTACCTGTTTGTGTATTTTATGTTTCTTAAAATGTAAACCTTTGTTTGTCGAGTCACTATCACTAGAAGGAATACGAATGTGAGGTACAAATTAGCAGAACGGCAGGGTTAAGCAGTTTCGAGCTACACATCATGCACACTAACAACGCAATCGTAACTTTCTATTGATGCCAATTTTAACCACGATAAGAGCGAATTTCTCCCTAGAATTTAATTGAAATTTATTGTGAAGAAGAAAACCGCGCGAGCTTTTTCCGGTACCTAATACTTAGAAATATATGTATCCAGCTTTACCTTTTACCACGTTATAAGTAGTTGACGCTACCACGTGGACGTTGATTCTGCTTTTTTCTGAGAGGCAAAGAGATGAGTACCAGTGAATCGCAATATGAAACGGATAGGAAACCTTTCTACCTACCCGTATTACGTTTATCTAATTGGCTTGAAATAAATATCAGCCTGCAAAAATGTATTCAACCCACTGTAGCGGTGTGTCGAACCAATGATTATCCAAGCTTCCAGAGGGCCGCAGCGCGCGTTACATTGTTATTATAATGAAACAAGGATAAATACAAGCCGCTCGTACGTGATCGGTGCAATTACCTTCTTATGATGATTTTCGTGGTGGAGGATGAGAGGAAGGGACGAGACCAGCCGCGCCAGTTCGCTCGGTCCGAAGAAATTATCAGAAATTATGAGCGAAGAAATTGGTAGTCTAGCCCACGGTTGATTGACAGCCGGTCTGCCAGGCAACACTCCTCTCAACCCCTCTTCTCTCCATTCCCTTTCTTATTTTTCACTTCTTTTTTTCTTCATCCTCCTTGCTTCCTCTTGTTTCACCGTTTACATTACGGAGCTCCATGGAGCTCATCTCTCGATTGTCCTTCGGATGGAATAGTCTACAATCGTAAGACTTTACTTCTTCCGGAATGAAAAATCGCATTTCTCCTTTCGCAATTTGGAAGGATTATCTTTATTCCTTCCTGACTTATCGAAATCTTCTTGACAGATACGATACTGTTGTATATTAACACATTGTACGCCGGTCCCGCGATAATGCGTGATTTCAAATATATGATTTTAGATTTTACCGATCAATATCAGTCATATTATTTTATCTTGAGGAAAACGGTAACGTGGGCGAAGAAGGCAATATTATTCCCTTTAAATTGTGCATTACTTAATGTATTTAAATTTCATATTTATTTAAATAGCAACATTATCAAATATAATAAATTTAGTAGCAGATATTTAGCCGGCGTACAATGTGTTAACACGTTGAGCGACCGTTCTTAGAGACCGGCACTACACTTTTAGGCACTTTTTTGGGGAACGTATCTTTCTATTTGTTTTAATAAAAAGAATGTTCTATTTTTTTATTTAAAAACGTTCTATTTTGTAATTAAAATCATTAATTGTGGATCAGTCAAGCGCAACTGATTGTGAGTAGCCTAAATGAAAAATTAATCATTCATTTTCATTGATCAGCATGAACATGATTGAAAAATCAACGACCGGTTCCTAGGGACCGGTGTGACGTTTAACGTGATAACGAGATGGAGACTTATATTTCTTCCGTAAATTATCACCACACAAAATTAATATACTAATGTATTATGCCGGAGATTGATTAACCCTTTTAGTGCCGGAAGACGATATGCCGTCGTTAGCAGTAGTCTTAACGCTCGGCGTTGTAGAACTATTATTTAGTTTCTAATACGATGTCAGTAATTTTATGATGGATAATTGGAAATACAGAATTTATGTTCTACATTCTGTATTCTGTATGAAATTATGACAAACTAATAATTCTTTTTATTTGCAACAACATTTGTCATTAATTCAATAAATGTTTTCAGTCGCCACTAAAAGGGTTAATATACTGCGGGTATTTGTGCAAATTTGAATATTCTGAGTGCAGCTAAGAAAATAAGATCTAGGATGAAATAATTTCTACTCATTGTCAGACAAATATACTGTCATTGCAATACATAAGACAACTGTGACTTGGAAGCAAAATGAATTAGAACAAACATTAATATAAATTTTTGTCGTTATTTGCGTGTTCTGGTGCACTACAATAACTTTGATTTATAGTTGAAGTGCAAGTTGTTCAACCCCTTGCCGTACTATTTCTTTTCTGGCTGCCTCCACAGTAACTAACATAAGAATTGAATTGGTAAACTAAAAATTGGTCAGTGATTCTTGATATATCTTATAATTCAACGTAATAATAATATTAGAGATATAATTTCATTGTGTCACTTTTTATTCATATATTCAATTTCATAAGTTTCGCAGAATTTGAATACTTCCTGTTCAATTTTCCGTATCACGAGTGTCATTCGTTATTGTACGGAAAGGGGTTAATGAAGGAAATGTTATGTATTATGCGTTTTCTCCAGAATACGAAACGTTGAGACACGTCGTAGCATTAAGATAGTACTTTTTATCAAAGATGAACAATTATATTTTAGAACAGACAATTGTAAAATCGAGGGATATTGCGAATAGAGTAGGATACTTTCGGCAGTTCTTAAAATTGAGAGTTTCATGCAAGTGGCAGTCGGAAACACGTAAATCATAGGATAACGCTTATAAGAGTAAAAAACCTTCGTCAAATTTTAAATTAAAAAAACTTTTCGTCAGTCTATGAAATGCTTAAAAAGCGTTAATTAATTCCATGTCGAGCAATATATTGCGCGTACAGCGCACCCAATTTTGATGCTCACATACAACAGAAGTCTTTTATTTCCACACTTTATTATACTTGCAAAACGATGATGGCGTGCATTGTGAGTAATTTTGTTCAATTGCTACATTGTTGACGTTACGAAGAATTGTTATAAGCTATGATAAAAATAATTCTCAAACAAATGTATGTCAAGGTACGGCGAAAGTGGAGTTGGAATCCGCCAGTAATATTCCTCATTTGTTGTGTATACAATACAAAGTATTTATATATGTATGTACACGAAAACTTTAAGTCTAATTGGAAGTACTGTGTAAAAATATTTAAAACAAAAAATCCAAAATTTCGACAAGAAAATAGAATTACAATTTTTACACTGAAAAATATCTTTATAATAGTAAAGTAATTATTGATCATAAAGTTCCCCATGTTATGAAGCGCGTAAACAGTGCATTATACATACAATATTTATAAGGCTATTAGATAATATCGGGATAGTGTTTTCAGAATGTATGGTTGTCAACTACTCTTTTATAGAATTTGAAAAATCCTTTCAATATCTAATTACAAGGTCGGCTTGTTGATAAACAGTATGGAACAGTAGCATTTCCAATTTTTCACAATGCTACATATACCTAAATATTGTTGCGCCGGGAAGTAACGCCGCACAACATAATTTATTTACAAAGGGTCTAAATACTACAATATACAGATAGATTAGGGATTCGAGCTGTTTCTCCGCACCGCAATCACTACCAAACTTTAATGTTCAATCTTGTTTACTCTGTCGTCGTTGATACGATATTCGACTCTCGATTATCGATGTCTCGTAGAATATATTCTCTAATCGTTTGAATCAACGAAGACAGCTTCGTTTCTTCGTAACAACATCTTTGCAGAATTTCATAAATAATAAATAGTTTTTGTGGACATTTAATTTTTGTTGTTCTTGTTGCCGCAACTTAAAAATTTCGATAAAAGACGTCTTACACATTGTATTAACCAGTTAACTGCGGAATTTAAATTTGAAACCCTCTCGGAGGGTACGGAATTAAAGTAGAGCAAGGACGTACATATACGTTAAAGACAAAGCAAATACTTCTGTTATAAATTTTACGAAAAGAGGAAAGCGAAACGTGGAATTTTTATATTTTTAGTCGGTAAGGAATTGACAATTTAGTGTTAAAAGGCTACCACAATAGAACTTTGGACTGACGTCGAACGCAGTTAACAGGTTAAGGGGACCGGAAAGTAACGTCGTTTTTCCAGATATTTTCATCAAAAACTGATAGAACGTTACCGATCCGACTTTGAAAATTTGCACGCTAATTGTAAGTGGAAAATAGTTGTTTAAAAACGAGGATGATTACGACATTAAAAATAAAAAGATGTCACAAATTTTTTTGTTTGAATTTAATGTAGAAAAGCGACATCACTTTCCGGCCTCCTGATATATATGTACATATACAGTGGCTCAAAGTAAAATTCGGACACCCGCTCATTTTTGGTTTATAAAGCGATAAGTAATGTGCAGAATTAATTAATATGAACGACTGAATAATTTTTATTAAGCTACACTTATAAACATACAAATCCAAGAAAAACAAAAACAAAATTACAATATATTAAGCAAAAAAAAAAACAGAGTTTCCAACCGAACGAAAATTCATCTCAAACATAAACTCGGACAATAGAAAATTTTTGTCTGTACGTATATTTTATATTATTTTTAATATTTAGTTGGCAGTCCTTTGTTTGTTCTGACAGCTTTCAGTCTATTCGGCATTGATCGCACTAATTTCTCACAATATGAAGAGTCGATTTTTGCCCATTCCTCTTGCAGCGCCTTCTCCAAGTCTTTCGCATTAAAGATGACGTGGTTTTTTAATTTTTGCTCTAAATATGCCCATAAATGTTCGATTACATTTAAGTCCGGTGATTGAGGAGGTGTTTCGATAACGTGTGGGCAATGATTAAGTAACCATGGGCGAACATTATGAGCCCTGTTGGACAAAAACCGTAGTGTGACCGATGCGTGTCTCTATCTACCCAGATATTTTTTATGCACGGCGATCTTCTTTTTTCCCCTATCATTACGTTTTGGATCTCTTCGCAGCGGAAGCAAGTTAGCACATGTAAATTCAAGTATTTACAAACAATACAGTGCTGCTACGATTGGTGTTGTCGAATAAGGTTTTATTATTTTATCCTTCCACGTTCAAAAAGCCCGATGTTTTGGGTCATTGTCTTGATAAAAACTAAAACACTCAGAAATACCCAATTTTTGGACACTGTCCTTCAAATTTTCTTCTAAAATCTGCAAATACTTTTTGTGGTCCATTATTCCGTCGATGATGCAAAGGTTTCCTGGCCCTGCAGCTGACATGGATCCCCAAACCATAATAGAGCCACCCCCATGTTTAACAGTTGGTCGTAAGTTAGCTTCTCGAAATTCTTCATTTGGCTCTCTCCAAACGTTCTCCAAACGTTTGTTTGCCCATCAGAACGAAAAATACTAAATTTTCTCTCATCTGTAAATTATACAGTCTTCCAAAATGAAAAATCTTTATTTTTGTAACTTTTTGCAAACTGCAATCTCTTTGAACGATTCTTTTGGCTCACAAAGGGTTTCTTTCTGGCGACTCTGTCATTAAAATTATTTTTCCTCAATATAATTCTCACTGTTTCGGGATTTGCTTCTTTTCCGAAGTGTCTCTTTGCTTCTATGGCTAATTTTGGTGCACTCAATTTTGTTTTTTTTTATTTGTCTTACGATCCAACACTCTTCAGATTGTGTGAATATTTTTCGTCGGCTTGGTTTCGGTTGATTTTCTACATTATTTTTCATTCTGAATCGTTTCATTATGTCGTGAACTGTAGAGTGGCTTCGTTTTACTATTTTTGCAATATTTCGGACTGTTAAACCATCTTTGAAATGGTTTATAATTAACTCTTGAAGTTCTAATGACGTTTGTCCAGATTGTCTGCCATATTCGGTTTTTAAAACGAAAATTCACAAAAGAAAACGAATTTATACGACTTACGTTATGAACAACGCCGGTATGAATTACACTATATGACAAAGCGACTGATATTTCATTTGTTTTTGTTTGTTTCTGCATATATTGTCACTTGTCCGAGTTTTATTTTGAGCCACTGTAGCGTGTACGTATCTATACGTATATCGACAGTTGTTCGCTCCCCAGAATTTGACGCTGCAAGCTGGCCCTGTCTAATTATCTTAACACTAGAACGACGAAGCAAGTCAAAATGACTTATTCATAATTTTTTCCAATAATTCCCTAAGTTTATAGGAGAGCCCTAGACTAGAAATTCTAAGCTGATCTTACAAAACATAGATTTCCGAACCGATCATATTTTCCACCTCTTGATTTCCCTTTTTTCAAAGTACTTATTTAATACATTTAAATGTCACGGATTTAACGTCAGTCTTTCTAGTGTTAATATTGCCTACGCTGTATAAATTATAATATGTAAATACTACGTATATTCTACATCATTGGTATGATACATGGGATTAGATAATTGAATACAATAAAATTAAAAAATAAGATCATTGTAATTTCAAGGACACTGATTGATATAAAAACTAAGTATGCCACCTTCTATTGTTTTAATTAGCCAATTTAATCCTTTTAGTACTGAACAATGATATATTGTGATAACTATGTTTGCGAAAAATCCTGACGATGATATACTGTTGTACGTGAGTCAATATCAATATTTTCAGTACCTATTCATTGTCTTTTCGCTGATTCGATACTAGAGTTCTTTTAAAAGACAGCCTTCAAGTTTTGTACAGCTTCGCAACAGCTCACATTATGAATCACACACTTTGAACTCTTATTCCTAGTTTTAAATCAATACAAGTTTTAACTTTCTCGCATCATTAACCTCATTCCCCACAATGGCGCGTAACACTCGTGACACGGTAAATGGAATAGGAAATTTTTAAGTCTTCGGAAAACTGTAAAATTGAATGTATCAGTGGGTCAGGAGACGTTGAAATTAGTTCTATGCTATTAATATTGCGTAAAGTTATACGGTATATTGGAAATCAATGATAAATTATTATTTCAATAATTAATTCTGAGTTATTGTGTCCTCGGTCATAAAAGAAGTCGTACGGTAAAGGGTTAATCGAAAGTGACGAGTTGACATGACACGTATCATACATTTGAAAGTAGTTCATGTAAAACATATTATCAGTCATTCGTTTCTTATCGCCGTTACGAAGACTCAATACCTTTATTTACAAAGAAGTCAATGAAATAATTGGACCATTTATTTTGAAAGTGGTACAAGTCCATTTTCTATTGTTTCGAAAAAATGAAAGATTAGCACATCTGTCAATTAAAAAAAATTGGTTAATTATGTCAAGTCTGACAATGTTTCTATCAATTTGTCAATGTGTAATTTGATTACATAAATTTCTTTTAGGCGGTAATGTCTATTAACGTGCTGAAAAACAGCTGGACTTGCACTACTTTCATAATAAACGGTCCAATTATACATACACGTTGCTGTGGCTCACTCTGGTTAAATGTAAAAGAAAGAAGAAAAAACAAAATAGCATGTTTTTACCTGTCACAGGTGTGATATTTATATAATAGGTGTATAAATTACGTGTGTATTCAGATGCAACATTGTGTAAAAATTTCAAAGCAATTGTATTCCGTGAATAGTTTACAGCACTTTAACTTCGCAGAGACTACTTTCGCGACCGGAGTTTTACAAACTTAAAATAACGTTGTCGCGAGATGCGAACTGTTGGTTATTATAAACAATTCTCTTTAATTTGGAAACAAGGCTGACCTTTTAAGTGCTTTTGAACTGTATGGTGGGAGGTTCAGCTGAACCCAACTTCTCGTGATTAAGATTCCAAAAGTGCGATCATAGTTCCGGTGCCTTTCGTCGAGACTATGGTGCTCAAAATACATTTGGAAAGAAACGCCAAAACGGAATTGGAGATGAGTAACGGTTCAGGTTTGGACCCTGAATCATATTTATTAATATTTGGATGTACGAGGTGTGTTCAAAAAGTAACGAGAATTTTTAAATTTCGCGGGTTTGGAGAGTCCGCCTGTATAAATTTTTTTTTATTATATTGGTACACATGCCCCTGAAGTACGATAAAATTTTCAGCAATATTCATTGCTTACTTTTTAAGTGGCAGCCGCTAACGTTAGACGTGTTTTTCGAGCTCGGCGATTTTCGTTTGTGAAAAAAAATGGATCAAAGAATTTGTATTCAATTTTGCGTAAAAAATGAAATAAAGTGTAGTGAAGTTTGTAAAATGTTAACAAAGGCATATGGTGAGTCTGCTATGAGTAAAGCAAGGATTTACGAGTGGTATAAGCGTTTCCAAGATGGCCGCGAAAACGTTGAAGATGACGAACGACCCGGACGCCCAAGCACATCAACAACCGATGAAAACGTGAAAAAAGTAAAAGAAATGGTTATGAACGATCGCCGAATCACAATCAGAGAAGTCGCTGATGATGTTGGCATATCAGTTGGCTCATGCCATGAAGCAATCCGAAAAAAACGCCCGGATTTGTGGCAAAACAATTCATGGCTTTTGCACCACGATAATGCACCTGCTCACACTTCATTGCTTGTTCGTGAATTTTTGGCCAAAAACAAAACTGTAACGATGCCTCAGCCTCCATATTCGCCAGATATGGCTCCATGTGACTTTTTTCTATTTCCAAAAATAAAGAGAACATTAAAAGGCCGTCGTTTTACAAGCATAGATGACATTAAACGCGAATCGCTGAAAGAGCTAAAAGCTATTACAAAGATCGAGTTTCAAAAGTGTTTCGAGGATTGGAAAAAGCGTTGGCACAAGTGTATTATATCCGGGGGGGATTATTTTGAAGGGGACAAAATAGATATTGAGGAATAAATAAATATTTTTTTCATAAAACGAAAATTCTCGTTATTTTTTGAACACACCTCGTATTATCTTATGTTAGAGAACTAGGTCGATATCAAACAAAACAATCGGAGAACAATTTTCTAAGTAAATGCTTCCAGAGGTGTGCTTTTCTTGTCCCACTTCATGCACTCTACGTTTGAATTCATCCCATATTTTCTGTATTGTATTGAAAGAACACGAAAATTGTTTAGTAAAGACATGATGTAAACTTTTGTCAAAAAACCAGTAGTGAAATTATAAATTAATTCGAGAGCTTTGTGGAAAAAATCAGATGATTGTTCACCCCCGTCGTTCTTACTTGCCAAACTTGGCTCCTTGTGATTTTTTCTTGTTTCCCAAATTAAAATCTGTGCGGAAAGGATGTCGTTTTCAGTCTGTAGATGATGTCAAAGCAAATTCGTCACAGACCTTAGAGAACACTTCAAATGAAGTTATCTAGGACTGCTTCGCGAAATGGAAATACCGCTGGGAACGGTGTGTGAATAGTGGAGGGGAGTACTTTGAAGGGAACAAAGACCAACAATCTGTAAAATTAAAAAGAAAGTTTTTTTTTAAACAAAACATTGAATGACACTGGTGTTTCGTGTGTTTCGTCATTTTTACTGAAGAAAAACGCTTTCTATTAAAATTACATCTTTATAAAGCAGAAACTTTAAAGACAGAAATAGACACATAACCAGCAGGGCTTTACCTTTTCAATGTGTATATTTAAATATTTAATGGATAAGAACGTTTTTAAATATTATAATTTTAAAGTCATATGAAATTTCTTTGAATTCAACAGCACCGGTTACTGGTTACCCCCATAGCATTCAATGTGTTAAAAGAGAAGGTCCTAAGCTAAATGTTCACAGTAGTCAAAGACGAGGAAATGAGTAAAAAAATAGAGAATATTCTTTTTTGATCAATCATTTGCTCTATCATAAAATGATTATTATTTAATAACGTTCGACCATTGAAAGAATTTGACTACCTGGACATCGTATAATTTTCTGCACGTTCTAGCAAGGAATCATTCCCGTTTTCGTATAATAAGGTGTGCTCTTGTTAGAGTCGAGTACAGTAGTTTAGCACTTATCGTACAGAAAGTAACATTGAACTTGAGATCAGTCTTGTCGAAACCGGTAATCCTGCACGCAAATCGTAATTGGGGAAAGTGTACCTCTCCATTTGTGATTATAAAGAAATACAAAATACCACCTATTGAACATAACATGAAGTTAATCTACAAAGAATTCTTCGAACATGTACAGATTTTCTTGAGAAATTTTAGAATTAGATTTCCATTATAGAACTTCAATTCTGCGACACGAAGATCGTGTTGATTTCTGGATGCGGAGGATTGTAAATAGAAAAAATTATTTGTTAATTTTTATACAAGTATTTTATAAATACAGAATACTTTTAAACCAACAGCTTCGAATGATATGTTTTTCTTGAATTTATTATTTAAATTTCATATTCATTAGAAGTGCCAAATAAATAAAAAACGAATTAGACGAACGTAAATATAAGTTTTAAGGTATAACATACTATTTGGATATTAAACATTAATTGATATGAAAAAAACTATAGATATCGTATTTCTTCGAAGTTATAAGAACTGAAAATAACGCTTAAAGTTTGCGATTGTGTACGCCTCGGTACAAAAACAAACATTTTGTAAGAACAGATTATTTCATGTATCTTAGCTAATCTTTTGTTAATTAAGCCAGATTTTAATAAATTGAATGTTAACCTTTTCGATTTTGTCTGCTCTCTTTAGCTATAGGCTGATTTTTGAGTGGCAAAACCCACGTTCAATTGGGAGTATTCCTTTTGTTTATTAAATACCATAGCCTGATAACATAATGATATGATATATTTAAGTGATTGCAGTATTTCTTATCATTATTAGGTCGAGTCATAAGTAACTTCCGTTTTTTATGCCAACCTTACTTAGCTCTCATTAAATTACAAAATTATATTAATTTATTATGTATTCTCCGTTATTACGTATAACCTTTTCCCATCTTCCTGGCAGTGTATTAATCTCTTCCTTGTAAAATGTGGTTGGTTTGGACTAGAAGAAGTTTTCGACGGTCAGTCTGAATTGTCCTTTGGAATTGAATGTTTTAACATTCAAAAAGTTGTGTAACGAATAGAAAATGTGGTAATCTCTTGGGGCAAGGTTCGGGGAGTAAGGTGGGTGTGGTCACCCTTGCCGTATGTGGTCGCGCATTGTCGTGTTTTACAAGTTTTTTCCGGTCCAAACCAACCATATTTTACAAGGAAGAGATTAATAAACTGCCATGAAGATGGGAGAAGGCTATCCGTAATAACGGAGAATACATAATAAATTAATGTAATTTTGTTATTTAATGAGAACAAAATAAATGTGGCATAAAAAAGCGAAAGTTACTTAAGACTCGACCTAATAAATAGAAGTTACAATCCATATACCACATTCAGTAGGTACATAATTAACCGATGCACGTGCATCGTGACAAGCAGAATTTATTTCTTCGCTAGTGCTCAAACTGCTTTTACTTCCAAAGAACAAATCAAAAAAGCATCTTAAAATGAATTCGTCGAAAGGTGTACCTACTTGTTGTCATAAATCAAAACTTTACGTAGTCTGTTCACGTAGTGAAAGTTATTAAAAGTAATAAGACGTGATGTTCGCAAATAAGAAATGTTTCCTTTTATATTCTATCTATTTGTTAAGGAACTTTAAAGGGAATAAAGAAGTTGGGAGAAAATGATACAACCCGAAACAAGATTTTAACACTGAAGATAATGCATGGTAACAAAAAGCTCACGAAATCAAGTAATAACCAGTATTGCAAGAATTGCGCCGTAATTAACGGTACATGTTGTTATAACATTGTAGTTGCAATTTGGAAAGAAAAAGCGCAGCAACTATTTGCACTTTCTATTTATTTATTTTATTATGAGGACTTCTATTAAGTATGTAATTATAAATACGCTGATTCTTCAAAATAAACTGAATGTTTTATAATTAAGGATAATTAAGAATCATACTGGAGAAAGGTGTTGTAAATCATTTCATGATATAACCACAAACGCGTTTATATGTCTCTAGAATTATCTACACAGGAATGTGTTAAAGTATTCGACAGATAGACTTATGGCTTGCTTGGCATATGTGAAAAATCTTGTTGAAATTAGTGACACCTGTCATAAAGACAAAGCATCACGGTTCTATATTTATAAATATTAGTTTTTTCGTAACTGTTCACCTTCGTTAGTCACTCCTTTACGAAACAATAAACATCGTAAATAATAGGAGTGAGTCTTTTCCCAACCAGTAAAGTCAACAAATCTTTATTTATGTTCTTATTATAGAGAATATTTAATAATATGCATTACAAACATCACAGCAGCTTCAAACATGTAAATGAGCGAAATAAGAAGAAATATTACATATCGACACTGTTTAATACTAGAAATATCAAACTAGTCAAAATGACTGATATATACACAATTTTTACCAAAACTTCTCGAAGGTTATAAGAGCGTCACAAAGTAAATATCTACCTTATAAAATGTAAATTACCGAATCTATTATTTTTTCCAGTTCTTTATACCTCTTGGTCTCAAAATACTTACTTTATATATTGAAATATATCCTTTAATATGTAGCATGATCTAAGGATCTGCACTTGCACACCTTATGATTCACCTTCTTCTTGGAAAGAGATATAATACTATAATAAAAGAGATAAAAGAGATTAATATTATGTAATATAATATTGTCGCTTTTAATATTTCAAATGAAATATATTTTTGTTACTTTTAGGGATGCGCCATCGTCGAGGTTTACAATTCTAAGAATTATAACTTATTAATATGTAAATTAATTATTATTAAATTTCTCTGTAGATCTTATAAATGTTGGCATTGTTGTTTTAGTGTGTTACTCTGATAGTTTATGTTAATTATCTTCGATTGCACCTTGATGTTTTTTTTTATATACATAGTTGCAATATTCATGGAAGTTGTAAAAAAAGGAAATTTTGTCTTTTATTTTAGGGGTCAAGTATAAAACAAACAGTGAATAGCAAATGTTATGATATACCATCGTTTAGCTTTCGACAGCGATATCAGTAATTTCCTCAGTTAGTGAACATAAGATATTTCATCAGATATTTTTATTCAAACAACAATTAGAGGTGCTTCACGCTTATGAAGAAAGTAAGAGAAATCCAATTGCGACTCAAAACTTCTACGGTGAAAGATATCTATATCAGATGTGCCGTACTTGATTTTCTAAAGATTATGTAAAAACTTAAGAGAAACTGGCAGTCTCGATTTTCATATGACGAGTCGTGAAAAGTCTGTATCTTGTCATGATATTAATGTAAACCCTTAGAGAAACTACTATTTTTGTTGCAAAAGATAATCACGTAATTTTTATCCGCACAGATATATCTGTGACCCACACGTCACCCGATTACATTTGATGTCGCATCATTTACAAAACATTATGAATATTATCCTGCACGAATATCATGAAGAATATCCTGCAGATATATGCAAGGTATGCAGTAGCAAATGTGACAAAAAGTGGTGATATGAAACACTTGGTTTGGAACTTTAAGAATATTTGTTCAAATTACGCTTCAGTTATTTTAGTTAGATATCTAAAATATGCCGTTGATCGAAGCTGCAGGGAAGAATAAGCACTTATTGACAGTTAACGATTGATCGTGTATAATCGTACATTATCATAGTAAAAGAACCAAAAGTTTAATATTTTTCACAAATCTTGACAGCATACTGTTTTTGCATTTAATGAAAAAGTTCTTTATTTTACTTTTGTTTAATGATATGTAATGCACCGTAAACAATGGCAATATTCTAATGAATTTTTCTTATTTAGAAACAAGTCCACGCTTTGGTTATTCATCTATATATAGTTTTCCTTGCGTACAAGACGAGACTTTTTCACATAATAATTCTGTATGAGGAAAAGATTGGAAGAGAATGACAACAGCAGGACCGACACATACTCACGTGAAGAGGAAAATAGGGGAGGGACGAAAAGAGGGAGAGAATGAGAGCGAAGGCGTTGAGAGGAAGGGAGCAGAGGTGGGACAGGTGAATCAGGGAAAAGAGAAGGAGTGGTATAAGAGTAGGCAAGTGGGGAAACGGGCAAGGATGATTAAGAAAAAGGTGGGAGAAATAGAAAGAGAGAGAGGTAGAAGTGCAGATTTCTAATCTATTTCATTCCTACGGTGAATATGTATTTCACAGCATATTAACTATGTTCTTCTCTTTATTACCTTCCTGATTTCTTATTTACACAACATACTTTCTTATTTCAGTGAAAAACTATTTGATCCCAATATCACTCAAAACGAGTTGCATGATAGGTCGATGTGAAAAAAGACTTCTAAATGATTGCTTTTGTTTACAAATTCCCAAATTGTTTACAAATTGTAATACACTATTTCAAGACTATAACAGAAGTCCAACGTTGAATTTTAGTTATATTTTATTACAAATTAGGAAGTTATAACAAGTAACCACAGTTAAGTTCAAATGGATTAAGAAGTAGTGTTGCGAAAAATCTCGAATAGCTCGAAATTCGAATTACGCAAAGGCGTGATTATTACGATTACAAATTAATACACAGTATATATATATATATATATTGAATGAATTTTATATCTGCTATCAGATTTTCTCCTGAATTTTTAAGATAAATTAGAAAATACTCACAAAAGTTTGAGTAACTTTGGGCGCCGTTTTCATTTTGAGCATTGTTTACATATGTTTATATATTTTTAACGTTGATTTAATATGCATTGTTATTTCTTACGGGCGTTCCACAATGAACTGTATAAAAAAATTAAATAACGTTTACAGTTAAAGTCCCATTTATATTTTACATCATAACTGATTTTCACACAAATAGAATCTGATGGAGAGAAACGGATTCCATATTCGCATTCAACGCCATGAAATCCATAAGTATCAGGGTTAATGTTCTTTGAAGACAGAAAAAAGCCCCATTTCGTTAACCAGTATATTTATTATTATCTCGCGCTGTTGTCGGAATTAATAATTTTTTAATTTTACATAGGGAAGTACACAAAAACAATTGCCCTTTTTACAATAATAGCATGAGTCGTAAACAATTAAATGAAGGCTGCAGATCAGCTTGGAAAACTACAGTTTTTACTACGTACTTGATACTACCGACTTGTTTTCCACCGTACGTTTCTGTAACTGCAATTTTCCGACACCGCATATACATAAATTCGAATTTATGTTCCATAAGAAGCTTTCACTTTGTACCGTGTGGTTATAGAGCCTCACCAGACGATACTATGTATACAAAAAAAATGATACAAATGTAACGAATGGACATTAAGAAATGTTTTAACATTAACGTTAACTCCGATAAAACTGGAAGTTTCTAATGCTTTCCTTCTCCTTCTGTATTAAATTAACATTTCTCAAGTCTACTTACAATATATTTGTATTTGCATCTATTTCTTGTTAGAATTGGACCTCGTTTTTTACCTTTTTTTAATTTATAGATTTATATGAAAACTTCAGCAGTTTAATGGTACTTTTAAATGTTAAGATTAGATCGTTGCAACATTATTATTGCAAGTTTATATGAAAAATTCAGGAGATGAATAATATTAGCATTTTAAAATATTAATATTTTTCAACATTATGGTTGCAACTATCGGTCTTTACAGTTAAATATCTTCAGATTCACAATGATACTACCCTTCACCAAGATTATATCGAAGACATTGGCACATATAGAAATAGTATTTATAATGTATTTACATGATCGAAAGAAACTAAAACGAAATGTGAAAACTGTCAAAATCGTTATTCATGGTCTGCTTTAGTGTTCCGTTTTGATTAACTCATTGTCCTACGATTATTTTTACGATAGTATGTTTCAAAATAGTTATTATGTTGTTGAACAAAAAATTTACCAACAATTTTTGCTCTATCATATACCTATTACTAAAATTGATATGTTGAGAATAATTGTATAGTATTGTGTTCCATTGATCTTCTCAAATTGACAGTTTCTTTAATTTCTCTATCCTATTTTCAACACGACGAGTGTCACTGGTAATGTTAGAACAAGGGGTTAGACTAAGCAATGTTTTAAGATAGTTTCGTACACCATCTTTTGTTTTACGGCTTCCAGAATATAAGCATTGCAATAAACAATAAATTGCATAACAGGTTATTAAAACTTAGCGCTGAAATCTAGCAACAAAATGAGATTATAAACTTTCATTTGCACTCAAGGACATTGCGTATGTACAACATGCGGAAAACAATTATTTTTGTAATACCGTCTCTTTAAGGTATTATTGATCCACAGTATTTAATTTAATCCGCCAAGCACAACTTTCCGCATAATCTAAAAGCATGAGAAGTGAATTTTATTCAATTTAGTATAAATAATATCTGCTTTTACCTCAGACCGTACAATAACGAGGGACACTTGTGATACGATAAATAGAATAGACAGTTTTGGAGTTTTCCAGGAATTCTTAAATTAAAAATATGAGTGGGTTATGATTACAATAAAATTATTTCCATGCTATTTATTCTTACGTTAAAATTATGCGCAATATCAGAAATCAGTGATAGATTGTTACTTCGGAAATTAACTCTGAGTTATGATATGTCCAGTCACAATAAAAAAGTTCGGCAAGGGGTCAAGTCAATTCATATTTTATGCATTTACAAAGCCAAGTGACTATAACGATTCGGAACGAAATAGATTATAGTATAGTAAGATCAACGTTGTCAAAGTCATTTTGTTTAAAAAAAAATGTTTTGCACGAAAAGAAATCTGTTTTCGTCTTAATTCATTTTCATCTTTCTCTAGTATCCAAAGATTCTAAACATTGAAATTTACGAATGTATTTTAGTTCTCACTAAAACTGCAATTTAAGTAGCAAATGGTGACTGAATTTTGTGTATGACGGATATAGTCGTCATGGCGCAAAGTACTATCATTTCTCTATCTCTGGTATAGGTACGGCGACAATATTTCTTTTTTTTTTGGGGGGGGGGGGCATAAAGGACATATCAAAGAAAATAAAAAAATACCTTATAAAACTCATAAGTTTATAACATTTATTACGAAAATACTAGAATACAACAATGCTTACATTAAAACTTTAAACAATCTTAATTATTACACATACTCACACAATGTAAAAATTAAAGCCACATTAAATTTGATACTTTTCAGTAGAATTAACTTTTTTTAATAGCGTCGGTTTATATTTTAAATAGAATACAGTAAATGTGCTGTAAATAGACATACAGTTCATTTGAAAGTTGTATTAGACGGAAATACATCCTTCTTTTGTGCTTACTTTTAATTGGGTTTTTTCATTCGTCCACATATTACTCAATAATGAAAATATTCGTTCGACGGGGGCACTAGATCCCGGGAGACATTGAACAAACTAACTAGTTCAATGTATTATAAAAAAAAAATTTTTAATCTTTGCGTCGACTTAACAAAATAAAGGACAAAACGCCTGTTTTAGGAAATAAGGTTAGAAGACAGAGCAGTAAAATAAAGAACACAAAACTGATTTTTCAAAAATGGAATCTCACAGAGAAAAATAGATTTCATATTTGTATTCGGCGCAACAAAATCCATAATAAACAACATAAATTTACTCTGTGCCCAAAATCGTGTTAGTCAATGTCACCATTCTACCAACTCCTCTGACCATACGCACCTAACTCTATAAATTGTTCTTCATTTTCCCCCGACACTGCATTTAGTCGATATCAGTTTGAACTAATCGTAGGAACTCAAGAAGAATAAAGGTGAAACAGTGGTAAAAGTTCACGATGGTTTATCATGATTTCGGATAAAGATTTGCGTTTTAACAGTGGCTTGCAGTGGACGCTGGACGTCGCAATCACAGGAAGGCCGAATATGCATCGGCGTCGGTTTATAATATCACGGCAGGTTTCAGTGAGTAGTTGACTGCCCGTGGTCAGGCAGTATAGAAGTAATTATTCATAGCACGCAATTACGAGCAGTATGGGCCGTGTCGTTGGTGCACCGACGGTATCGTAGCATCAATTGCGCCGCTAGTTGCGACCATGATTGCGGGTTTACGTCTCAAAACAATGATTTATCTAATTAAGTCTTAGTTTTTCATTGTTAGTCAGGCTTTTGTTATACACAGTCCATTATCCCACCGCCCATTATTCCCAAGGCACGAAATAGCGATAGACTGAGTTTGGTTTTCGTGTAAGCGCATTTCAAAGTACTGTTACTCCGCGAAGACGCAGAAAGTTCTTGGAAAATCGGTCAAACTGTCAAACTTTTCTTTAAAAAATCCCTCGTTATCGAAGTCGGACGATGCATCAATGAACGCCCCATTTGTAAAGTCACATGTCAATTTTTTTATCTCATTCGAGTAAACTTCAACCCTGCTTTTCTGCTCGGGTCTGTATGACACGAAATGGAGATTACATTTTAATAGATACTATGTTTCTAATTGTAAGTATTAGTTTTTGATATACCTATTTATATTAGGGGTACCGAAAAGTAATCAAAATTGGAGAAGCGAGAATGTAATTGGAAACGTGTTTCTACAAAAAATCAAAGGACTTTTTTAAAAGGGCAATCGAACAACTACCTTTACGCTGTCAAAGCTATTAGAAAATTATGAAAATTATTTTGTCGAATAGTATTTAAGATTTCTTTAACAAATAAATGCTTTACGCTAGCAAAAAAATTTTGATTACTTTTATGACTAACATATTTCATGTTTTTTAAAATGTGAACCATTGTTTGCTGAATCACTATGACTTAAAGGAATACATAGAACCCTCGACATTCGCACACTCTACTTTCGCACAATTCGCTATTTCGCACATTTTTAAAAATTCAATTTCTTCAAGATTTTTGTCACTATTTAAAAAATTGCTTCTATACAGTCAGTCCCTCGAAGTGAAGTCCCCAAATATAATACAATATTAGAGGACCCTGAGGTTCTCTACTATTGTAGTATCGTCTCTAGTATTACCTACCAGACGTTGAAAAATCTCAAGATTACAAAAAAACCATATTAATATGCAACTTTTAATATTTTTCGTGTATCCGTCTACTTTCGAACATTCAACATTCGCACACATTTTCAGGAACCAATTATGTGCGAAAGTCGAGGGCCGTCTGTATGAATGTGATACAAATGAGCAGAACAGCAAAGTTAAGACAGTGTTTCTCAAACTAGGGTCTGTGATCTTCCAGGGGACCACAACGTGCGATGGACACCCTAGGGCAGCGTGTCTCTACCTTTTCACTGTTATGGAACCTTCTCGACAATTTTCAAGTTCTAGGATATCCCAATATCCACGCAACAATATTTTTTCATAATATAAGATTCGAGAGTATTAAAACCGCCCACATATATTTAACGAACGAGCTATACGCGTTGTTTCCCTACTTCGTGTGGAACCCTTAACAATGTTTCGCAGAACCTCAGGTTTCCATGGTATTATTAGCCGACGAAATGAAGTTACTTGTAAAAGCGGTTTGCTTTGATTCGTCCGAAGTATGCAGATATCCCTCGTCCTTACGTATTTTCGATTCTAACGAGTGACTGGCTGAAAAAATCGCTCACTCGTCACGTCATTATTGGAAGGACAAAATAATTTTTTAGTTTTCAGTTGTCATTCGTCCAGCTGAGGTTTCAAGGGCCGATATGATGAGAATATGCGGTGCGAGGACAATCTCCCGTTACCCTGTACCTCAGGCCAAGTGACTTTATAGCGTTAGCGACTTATATCCTGATTGGGAACGGATTGGGAATTCTGCGGAACCGAAAAGGGGTCGCTTGATTGAAATTTTGGGCTGGTTCAGACAAAGCGACACTCATTTTATTGAATATGCATTTGATGACTAAGATTTGTCATTATCGAATAGATAATTGTTTGCCGAAATTGTTTGATAACTGTAGCTTATATTTTAACTGATAGAATTAAGAGGTGTTTTTTTTTAAAATTTAACCACTGCTTCAAGATATCGAGTAATGACAATATTTGGAATTTTGCTCGATCTACAGAGGTTCATATCGGTTGGTAATTGGTGTTTCTATAAAGGTGTTTAGTCTAGTTACTTGAAATGCCGCTAGATGGTGAGACCATACTTTATATTGCACAACTTTCACATCGGGTTGCAATTTCAAAGATTTCGTGTTGAAATCTTACTGGTACTAATTGACCTTACTGGTGGGACAATAAATTTTTGACCTTTCTGTAAAATATAATTTTTATACTCCAAGAAAGAAAACAACTTATTATACACACGTACAATGTAAGCTTAAAGATAAATTAAGCCAAATATGAACATTCATTTATTGTTTCCTTATCAAATTAATTCTGTTTGTTGTTTCCGCAAAACTGTAATTTTTTTAGAAGAACATAAATATGTATATTCCTAGGTATGTACTGCAACTATATACTTTGCAAATGATGTGAGGTCCTCTGCAGAACGCGAGCAAAAACTTTATTTGTTAGTGTATTTCTCATCTGATTTAAATTATGGACATTTATTAAAAAATTCGAGAAACAATAAAGCAACAGATTTTGAGTGCCTGACGACATTTCGTCTGACTCTCCTCGCTTTTCAGATTCGTGCGGCATTGTAATTCCACAACTGTGTCTACACTTGCGTTGACATTCAGTTATGCTCATTTTTTAATGCCACAACAACATATTTTTTAACAAAAAATTGTTGGCATTAATACTTCTTAAATTCAATAAATATTGATATGGTTACTACAAATACTGTTTTTGGGATAAACTTAATGACAGATCTTTCTCTCTCACCGCTTCAATTTAGATCAACTTTACTTAATTCTTTCAGTTTTCCAAGTTTCTTATCATTTTATAAATCGTTGCTCCACATTAAAATGTGTCTTGCTTCCTCGATTTGATAATTTATGTAATCCGTACAATCCATTATAATTCTTCTACTACTCGTGATAAAAGGATATCGAAATTTCTTTCACTTTTGACTAATAGTAGATTCTTTGGATAATTAATATGATAAAGCATTGAGGGTCACTTTTTCATTTGCTCAAACTGTGCGTACATACGCCAGCTTCTTTATTCAGAAACTGGTTTTATAACACCTTTTTTTAGTTGAAAAAATGAATCGCATGTCCTCAAGTTGTTTTCCAGTTTACGAAAGTCCGTTCGTGTGGTCGTATAAAATTCAGATACGTAGGACGATGTATTTCGCAACAGTAACAGGATTTTTATTGGACGACACAAACATAATAAACTTATCAGTTTTTTTTTGTCTGTTACAAAAGAACGTACATACAGTTGGATATCTAGACAAAATACTGGTGGCATCTTTTGTAAGTTTTAATTAATTCTTGTATGTGAATATGCAATATATAAGATATTATGAAATACGAAAAGTCAGCACCAAAATGGAAATAAATTGTAAACTGTAACTTGTATGAAATAGGAAATATGTTATCAATACTCCTTAACCTTCATTCGTCCCTGGAGTCTTTTTTTATCCACATCCAGATGTAATTTCACCCAAATCGAGGCACTGGGCAGACCGAATACATTATTCTCAATAAAGTTACATATTATAAAGACAACACGATGAAATATTGTTTTCATGATAGAAAAACGACTGAGGGTGAAAAGAGACTCCAGGGACTTGTAGTGCGATTTTTTCTGAAAAGTACCAATGATGTTTAACACTTGATTTGCGGAATGAGTCTATTTGACTTACTTAAGATTTTATTGATGTATACATACGAAGTTTCCTCGCGTGCAATCCGTAATTTGTCATTCGCTTGTAGCTATTTAACAAAAAAAAATATTGAAATAAGAATAGCAGGGTGTGGAGTGTGCAATAGGTATCGCTAAATAAAATATTAAAAACAGTTTGTGTCCATGGCGAAATCGGGGCCACCTTGGGTTTCACGAATTGGAGTTCATTCTTTTCCTTACCGTATTGTACAGGACATCGAGATGAATTAAAAAATTATGTCATGTGATCATGTTACTAATTCAAACTCATTTGTATTTTTGCTACATGACATTTTTATATAAAAATGAGCCCTTTGTTATAAAATTGCAACGATTCCAAGATAAAGAAATAAAAGACTCTTCTCTGGCACGGTCTCTTATAGACTTTTTCTATACTCTATTGTTTTTTTGTTGTCCGTTGTCGTTGATTCTCCATCATTGACAACTCTCGAAATACTCTCGACAGTCAATTTTATCCCAGCCGGCAGTTTCATTCTGACGTAACTACATTATTTAGCTTACCGTAGTGGTAATGCGAAATATTGTTGTCTCGATATAAACTCTTCCGATCGTGACGCGTAGGTACCTACTGATGAGCCAATTTGTTTCAGGTGAGGAGCGACGAATGGAGAAACCTATTATTGTATATTTTAGTAGCTTCTCGAGAATTTCTCGCGCAATTACCAAAAATGAATATTCTCTTAATTATCTCGGAATTAGAATACGAACACATTGTTGTAGACACTAAGTTTATACCAAATTTTGGGAAATAAGACTGTTCGTCTTTTCCTCACTCGACGCGATCGAAAAACATTGTTGTATCAAGGCCACAGTATTTCTCATTGCCTAAAGCCAGAAACAAAGTTATATGTTTATAATCGACTAAGAATAAAATATTGACGTTACAAAACCACACAAATAAAAGCATAAGTAACAACACAAACTACACATTGACGGGATTACTAAATTGTTTCTGAACCACACAGAACACTGTTTCTCAAACCTCAAAGAAGTATTTCTGATCTCCCAAATTGCTGACATAATAATATTTATATCATCTACACGGCATATTCGCATATTCGTGGTTATCGTCCTGTAAGACGAATTTTTAAACCGAACTTTTCTATACATTCATGGCAAATAACTGATGAGCTACATTCTTAACTGAAAAATCCATTCATACTACAAATATATACATATATGAACAGTTATTTTTAAAAGTGGAGAAAAGTGTGTTTAACCCTTTTAGTGTCGGTCAGAAAACTTAATTGAATAAATTGCAAATGTAGTTGCGAATAAAAATAATTGTCATTTGGTACAGGATCATAGTTTCATATAGAACATGCTATATAGAACACAAATTGTATATTTCCAATTATCTGTCATAAACTTACTGATATCGTAGGCAGAAATTTAATAATAAAGCTTTCGATGCCTGGCGTCAGAACTGTTGCTAATGACAATGTATCGTCACCTGGCACTAAAAGGGTTAAATTAGTTTTACTTAAATACAGGTACTGTTCGACAACTCAAAGATGACTAGGGTGCGGCAGAACCTTTCGTTTTCAGTCGTCTATTCCCGCTATATTATTTCTAGAATGCCAAAACCCAACCACCTAAAGTAAACACTGTACATAGCCGTAGTATTTCCGTATTTGCAATTGTTTGGGTGGATAAATGCGACATGGCTATCTCCTCCACGAGTCAGACTCACGTTCATTTGCCTAGACATCTTTCAGATGTCGGCCTGTATCTGCTTTTCGCTTTTCAAACAGCAAAGTATATATTAAGAGGTATTAATGTCATTTCTCCAGATATTTTGCTCAAAAATCAATTGATTTTTACCGACCGGTTGTTTAAACGAAGGTGATTACATCATTCATTAAAATTAAAAGCTCGTTACAAGTTTACTTGCTTGAATTCAATGTAGAAAAAATCAGGATCTTATTCAAAAGATATAAATTAATTGCCATTTTGACCTCGCTATCACTCACTTTTAACACTAGAACTACCGAACCAGTCAAAATGACTGGTACACAGTTTTTTCCAATAATTCTTTAAGTCTACAGGAGAGTTGTAGAATAAATACTCTACGTCAATCTAGAAAATCATAAATCACCATATCCATTTTCTTTTCGGCCTCTTGATTCCACTGTTTTCAAAGTACTTATTCAATATATTGAAATTTAATAGATTTAACGCCGGTAGTTCTAGTGTTAAAATCGGAATTGGCAATGAAATTTAATGATAAGAAAATAGGTAATAATTAGACTGCGGATTTTTATGCATTTATGGCAAATTAAATACGGCTAAAATATACAAAAAGAACATAACATAAAAATATATCTAAAATATCCAAAGTATGGTATTTGTTGTAATATTTATTAAGTGCAATAAAACTCTAGATAGATTTTCCTGTCTCACCTGCATTTGTGAAACTCTAAATTTGCATAAACATCCGCAGTCTAGTAATAATCAAAAGGGGAGAGTTCGAGGCTGAAAGGAAAATGGGGTAAATGTTTCCCTCTGACTTCTGTTATTTTCTGTCTAATCGTAGATGTATTTGCAAAAACTGATTGATGTTCATCGTTAAAAAGAATACGTATGAACTTTTTCCGGTGTTGCGAACCTTTTAATTGCTGCCTATGAGACTTTCAACGGTTGTGTTCATTTTCGGAATGCATAACTAAAATGTGTTCTTAACCAATTCAATGCTAACTACAGCTATGCCTCCTGCAACACTGTAGTAGACAAGTTCCTTGAGAATACCGTATCGTGAGAAATCGCTTTACAGAAGACACCAACTTAATACGAAAATTGAAATTCGGTTCTAAAAAGAGGAAGACTGCCTTTTATGGTATATCATTTTCATCATTTTTAAAATTTATGTACAGAAAAACATTGCTTATACAAAATCTATCCTAATTATAAACTATTACTTATCGCTAAAAAATGCCATTCATACACTGTTAAAAGCGTTTTCTTATACTTTTCTGCATCGAAATGGGGAATCCCAACACCAAAAAGCGCGACAGAAGAAATGAGAAAAACTTTTCTTTAACTGTGCTCTGTTTCACTGCGCTATTACGACGCTGACATGCACTAGCGTGCGTGACAATGAATATGAGACGTTTCCTAAACCGCATTATAAAAAAATTTACGCATTTTTTAAACCGCGTTAGAGCGAAAACACGTTGCAAAGGTACCACGATGTAGGAGACCTACCTGTGCAAGATATCTCGTAGGTGCTCCATAAATTTGAATCATAGAAATGTCCACATATATAAAAATGGT
Organism: Cerceris rybyensis; assembly: GCA_910591515.1. Lineage (NCBI taxonomy): Eukaryota > Metazoa > Arthropoda > Insecta > Hymenoptera > Crabronidae > Cerceris > Cerceris rybyensis. The sequence continues at coordinate 17,557,040 of OU342795.1, forward strand.
TGAAAATATTTTTATTTTAAGTCTTTCGGTACGAGCGCTCTGTCCGCTGTGACATTCCTGCTGTACAAGGCGCCGCACAGTGGTCAGTTTCACTGAAATTCTGGGCAAAAACCCAAAATTTTTGTCGCAGTTTGCAAAATGTAGCAATTGCGTTTGATTTGTAACACAACAGAACATCCTTTTCCATAAATAAAAATTTGTATTGCACAACACTCTTAGAGATATGTAATCTCAAAGTTGACACTTGCATAATCTAACGTTTTTACGTCGGAATGGAAAATAAGTTTACAAGGTGATATCAAAGAACGATCCCCTTTTTGAGTGTTGGTAGCTATCTATCATACTTTAAGTTTATAAATATCTTGGTTTCATTTTTCTCGACGCGCAGCTCTAAAAACTCACACATAGCGCGTGGTTAGTCCTCTTTGTATGAAGATACTCCTAGACATCACATAAAACAATGGTTAACCCCTTGCCTTACAATAACGACCCTCGTGACGTGACAGTGTAGTACCTACATTGAAAATATCAGTGGATTAAGAAACATTGAAATTAGTTTTATGCTATTAATATTGCGTTAAGTTAGACGCTATAGCAGAAGTCAATGCCAATTTTGTACTTCGGCAATTAATTCTAAGTTATTACACATACTCACAAAAGAAATACAGGCGACCCTCGACTTTCGCACGCTCTACTTTCGCACAGTTCGCTATTTCGCGCATTTGTAAAAATTCAATTTTTTTAAGATTTTTGTCGCAATTTCAAAAATTGCTTCTATGAAGTCAGTCCCTCGGACTGAGCTCCCCAAATACTATATTAGAGGGCCTTGAGGTTCTCTACTATTGTAATATTGTATGTAGTATTACCTACTAGATGTTGAAAAATCTCAAGATTACAAAGAAACCTTAACCTCTTGCCTTACGATTTCTTTTATAATCGAACGCGCAATAACTCAGAATTAATTCTTGGAATAAAAATCTATCACACTTTTCCAATATTTTGGTATAAGCTAACGCAATATTGATAGTACAGTACTGATTTCAACGTCTTCTGACCTACTGATATTTTAAATTTATCAGTTTTTGAGAAACTCCAAAATTTTCTCGTACATTTACCGTCTCACGTGTGCCACACGTTATTGTAAGGCAAGGGGTTAATATGCAACTTTTAATATTTTTCGTATATCCCTCTTCTTTCGAACATTCAACATTCGCACACACTTTCAGGAACCAATTATGTGCGAAAGTCGAGGGCCTCCTGTAATAGGCCAAAAGGTTGATAAATCAATATTTTTTCCGTCAAGTAGCGTTCATAGGTTTAATATTCGAACACACAGCTGATCAGTTGAATACTTAACCCTTTCGATACGGGGTGCTTTTTGCAAGTATGCTAGCACGATGCGGAGTAATATTCATACGGACGAGTTCCTTTTAATGGCTTTGGTAGTAACGTAATATAAATAATTAATTCTTTATTGAACTTGCAATGCATACAGTACATGAAAAATAAAATCTTATAACATTTAAAACATATCCAATTACAAATTAGGATGTAATAATTAATTCATCTAATAATTAGTTGTGTGAAATTTTTCTGGGTGATTATAGCTGCCGGTAATATCTGAAGGGTTAAAGTTTGCAAGCCATTTGGACTTTTTTAATGTTTTTGGACGTATACCCAGCTTGTATGATTGACTATCTGTCTGAGAATCTCTCGCCGTGGATCAACAAGGAGTCAGTGAAAAATTAACACATTAATTGCTATCCTACGTTACGCGACATGTCATGATGCAACGACAGTGCATAGGCGCGCAGCCACGCAGAGTCGCTGTTACTTTTACCCTTATGCAGTCGCATTTATTTCATCAATCGATAGTTCAACGAGTCGTTATTATGTTGCGGCATGCAAATTCTTCTGATATGAAATTATTGGAGTACTCGTGCAGATTAAGCGTCTCTGGGAGTTCTCTTTCTTTATATGTACCTAATATTTTTAATATAATACGTAGGGGAGAGCGGGGTTCAAAGTGCCGGGGGTAGATTGTGCCGATGAGAATATTTCAACGCGAAAAAGAGATAAATACATTCTGCTAGTGCATCGTGAAATGCTTTACCCACGCGCACAATCGGCAGTCATTTTAGTTGCATCTGCATCGCGGCTTGAGTAGCTCATAGCCACGTGCTGTGCCGGTGCCACATAAGTAAATATTTCCGTGATAATAGTTTTTGGTCTGTCTCTTACATTTTGTAAACTATTGTTTTGAGTATTTTTATAATTTGTTGACAATTTATTAGGGAATCGTAAGGACACTGTAAAATAACGCTGCGTTCAACATATTTTTAACAATCGAAGTTTAGGTGATGATGGTACTAACGGGGTCTAAAGTGCCGATGGCCGGGGGTTCATTGTGCCGCGGCACAATTAATCCCGTTTAGGGCACAACTATACCCATATAATTCTAATTACTATTTATATTGTTTTTAGGATGAGAGTCTACAAAAAAAAGAAAAAAAATCTAATTTCAGACAGAGAAATAATTTAGGTATATAGGTTAGCTACTACGACTGATTAACGTTAAGAAGAAAACTATTATTTTGTTTTGTTTAACTAGTGTAAAATGTTGAGTTTTATATTCTAACTTGTAAAGTTTTATTTCAAATAAGGTACACAGGGTACACTGTTGACAACCTTGAAATGACAGTCTTATTTATGCAAATGTTTATTAAAAGAAGAACATGATGATTATTTGGTTAAATTAAGAGATAATGTTGAGTTTTAGGTTGTAACTTATAATTTTTTGTTTCAAATTTCTAAGTTACTATGTTCATCTCATTAGTTTCATCTCAAATCAATTTCATGTTCATCTCAAAGTACAAATGTCAAACTTATATAAGCTAATGTTAGTTACAAATTGTTAACTTATCAATAAATACACGTTATTTGCAAATTAAAAGTCTATTTGTTGTTTTAACTCTCATTTAATTGACTGCAACATAATTAAAATATAAGCGGCACATCTTACCTCACTCTCGGCACAATCCGCCCCTTGATGGGGTAAGTTGTGCTGCTCTGACTTTTTTTATATTATAGCCTATCAATTAATTGATATTGAATATACTTCAAAATAGCATATGGTTATAAAAACTACATTAAATTTCGCATTAGATACTTTACAAAGCATGAATATGACATTCATAGTGTAGGTGCTATCTTGCATTTTAGTAAAATCGGCACGTTGAACCCCGCCCTCCCCTATATAAATTTTAAGGTTCCTTTTCTCATGAATATTTCTCTTGTTGCATACATTGTGCTTCAATTTTTGTCTGGACTACAATCTTGTAGACGAGTATACAATGTGTAGAAAAAAGTAACGACTGTTTCATTGTCATAATTAATATTTAAATCTATAAAATTTGCATGAAAATATTAATATTAATGAGTACGGAAATCTGAAAAAACTATTGGTTATAAACATATTACATGTATTTATTACTGTTAACTATTATAGCTATTATTATTAATTATATGTAATAAATCAAAAAGTATGGTAAATAGGCATCATCAATAACCTAGAATGTGAATCTTTTGGCGATTTTTTCTTTTTTTATGAAACTTAAATAGAGTATAGTTCATTAAAGATGTTACTTAAGTATATTATACGATATTTCACAATAAATACTTCGCAATGTTATTCCATTTTTTAAGAAATATTTACGTATCATTTTCAAAAGGAGGCTTATCTACATAGAAATGTCAACGATAATGACAATCCTTCACGAACAACGAGATTGCATACTTATTTTGTTTTTCAACTCAAGTATTCCACAAGTAAATATAGTCCACCGTACGACGTTGCCTGTTCAAAAAGACACGCATGGAAGTATTATATTCTTATAATATTAGGTACTCATCTGAATAAGTTCGGTCTGATTTCTTTTTAGTAATGAATGTTTGATTATATTTTGATGGAATGAATCCACACCTAGAAAGATACTGGGCTTTTATAAAATATTAGACAAATGGATACCGCACCGCTTAGCAGAGAAGAATTAGCACAAGAATTCCTTTTGCATGAATACAGAAATTCATTCAACAGAAAGTAGCAGAAATTAATCCATTTGCATTACAGATCTAAATATGGGAGAGGAACTACAATTCCGTGGATTTCTGTGCGCAGCAGTTTGTTGTTTTTTTAAACCATTAATTTACCCGACGAACTCATACATGGGTTTAGAAAAAACAATATGTGTCCTAAAGATATTGTTGTTGCTGATAAACTCATATACGCGTTCGGCCAGAACAACTGGTACAGCCGAAAGACCCATGTCTCATTGGCCAAGTAAAAGGAGTCACTTGACTGTGGTTTGCTCCGATTCGCCCGAAGAAAACGGAGCGACGAAATAAGTGTTTAGTTTTTGATTGTCATTGGTCGAGCTCAGGTTGCCAGGACCGATATTATGGGAATAACTTTATGTCATTGATAGACATCCCTCATTCTGACGTCACTTTCGATTCAAACTAGTGACTGGTTAAAAAAACGTTTAACGGCGAAATAAGCGCTTAGTTTTTAATTGTCATTCGCCGGGTTCAGGTTTCAAGTGCCAACTTGGTAGAAATAGGCGGTACCTATTCTCGCCATACCCCATATTACAAGCCAAGTGACTTTACCGTTTTGACCGTGTGTACCAAGTGAATCTTTTGCTTCGTCTAGTGTTGACGCTATACTTCGCTATGGCTTAAGAACTCCCATATATACAGGGTATGTCACCTAACTTGACCACATTAATATATATCGTTTGTTTTGAATGATAGAAAAAAATGTCACAGAGAGAAAATATTCTGTTCGCAGGCGCCAATACGGTGATGGGCCGAATTTTTTTCTGTAGGCCATGTATTTCGAGATTTCAAAGTCATCGTATTTTTTAAAATGAGACTACATATTTTCACTACAAAAGTCTTATAGCTTATAAAAAAACGAATCTAAAGAGGTGCAATATGTTGACCTTCACGTGACTTTTAGCAAGAAAATTATGAAGTGTTTGTCAACAACTCAGTACAGATCGACCCACGTAAGTTGGCATCTCGGCGGTGGAGTTTCTCGCTTTCAACCGCCTATTCGCACCATTTTGTTTCTTGGAATCCACTCGCTCAGCCTCTTAAAGGAAGCTCTCGACAATGTCGTAGCATTTAAATATTCTTACTAGTTTGGCTGGAGAAGCGAGAAATGTCTACCCCCTCCGCATGGGAGATTCTCCTTGACGACACGTGACATTGTTTTCTCGTCGCGCGTTCCGTTTCGTCAAGGAGAATCTCCCCATGTGGTGGGGGTAAATCCGCCAGAGTTCATCTTGTTTTTACTATAGAGATGTTAGAAATCTGGTGCCTACGCCGATGTCCTCACTGTCGTCACCCAAATCGCGTTGTCTCCGTTCCTTCGATCTGCAGTGTTTTCTCTCTTCGTCTTTTAGTTCGATTTGTATGTGTAGCTTTTTTAACGAATCGCGAAGTAGAACGTCAAGTGTCTTCGTATACGTGTGGCAAGAAACATGACGCTTGACGCCTGGCGAATTAGACTCTGCCGAAACAGGCCTACCTCCCAGGTGCCAACTTGGCCGAGCCGCACTATATTTGAGTCGATCTGTACCGTGCGGCTCGTCAGACGTGTCACCTAGGAGGTAAGCCTGTTTCGGCAGAGTCTGATTCGCCAGGCGTCAAGCGTCATGCCTCTTGTCACACGTACACGAAGGCACTTGACGTTCTACCTCGCGATTCGTTAAAAGAGCTACACATACAAATCGAACTAAAAGACGAAAAGAGAGAACGCTGCAGATCGAAGCAAGGGAGACAACGCGATTTGGGTGGCGACAGTGAGGACATCGGCGTAGGCACCAGATTTCTAACATCTCTACAGTGAAAACAGAATAAACTCCGGCAGAATCACCCCCACCACATGGGGAGATTCTCCTTGATGAAACGAAGCGCGCGGTGAGACAACAATGTAATACAATGTCTCGCTCCTCCAGACAAACTAATAAGAATATTTGAATGCTACGACTTTGTCGGGTGCTTCCTTCAAGAGGTTGAGCGAGTGGACTCCAAGAAACAAAATGGTACGAATAGGCGGTTGAAAACGAGAAGCTCCGCCGCCCAGGTGACAAGCCTGACGAGCCGCACGGTACCTCTCACGTCAACATGTTCCTAGCGGGGAACGAAGAAGAAGAATTCGCATGGATCACGAGAAACAATTGACGAGCGACGATTCGCATTTCTTTCTCACACCACGAAGTCGCTCACAAGAAGCGGGAACGTGCGAACGCTACCGGATAAAACGTAGGTAGGTACCGTGCGGCTCCACAGCCGTGTCACCTAGGAGGTAAGCCTGTTTTGGCAGAGCCTGATTCGCCAGGCGTCAAGCGTCATGCCTCTTGTCACATGTACACGAAGGCACTTGACGTTCTACCTCGCGATTCGTTAAAAGAGCTACGCATACAAATCGAACTAAAAGACGAAAAGAGAGAACGCTGCAGATCGAAGCAAGGGAGACAACGCGATTTGGGTGGCGACAGTGAGGACATCGGCGTAGGCACCAGATTTCTAACATCTCTATAGTGAAAACAGAATAAACTCCGGCAGAATTACCCCCACCACATGGGGAGATTCTCCTTGATGAACCGAAGCGCGCGACGAGACAACAATGTAATACAATGTCTCGCTCCTCCAGACAAACTAATAAGAATATTTGAATGCTACGACTTTGTCGGGTGCTTCCTTTAAGAGGCTGAGCGAGTGGACTCCAAGAAACAAAATGGTACGAATAGGCGGTTGAAAACGAGAAGCTCCGCCGCTCAGGTGACACGGCTGTGGAGCCGCACGGTATGTATGGCTCCACAGTAGGGACCATCGAACTGCTTCGATAAAAAGTGTTATTCCATTGCAGTTCCTCTTACAGTCCAGATTTGTCTTTTTCTGAGTATTATCTACTGTTATCGTTATTACACATCATTGTTAATAAGAATTGCCAATGCGATGTAGAGTTCAAAACAGTATTTAATGTATTTTTTTCATATATGATGCCCGATTTTTGGGATGCATAACTTTGCTGTGGAACGTGGGGAAAGTGCCGTAGAAGCCAATGGTGACCGTAAAATAATACTATTTTTTAAAAAAATACAGAGTGTTTGAGTCTTTGCCTAAGTATCCGCACAAACTTTTCCAGGTACTTGATATACTTACACTAATGCTCATAAGTAGACTGCGGATTTTTATGCATTTATGACAAATTAAATACGGCTAAAATATACAAAAAGAACATAATATAAAAATATATCTAAAATATCCAAAGTATGGCATTTGTTGTAATATTTATTAAGTGCAATAAATCCCTAGATAGGTTTTCCTGTCTCACCTGCATTTGTGAAACTCTAAATTTGCATAAACATCCGCAGTCTACTCATAAGTCATTAGGCATTCTCAATGACAGCAGGATTCACATAAAAACTCAGAAAAGAGTGAAAATATTGATTTATTATGCACATTCACAAAGACATTTATGGAAATATATTAAATAAATGGAAAAATTAAAATGTTTAATTTTAATTAATAAAAAATACATGAAAATAGGGGTGCTAACATTTATGAGTAGTAGAGTACACTATAGTATGTTCAGAAGAGGTAGTCATTCAAGGAAAGTATAACACATAGACGAACATAAAAGAGGAACGAAAATAGATAGTTTCGTAGAGTAGAATTGAAATCTTTCCAATTCGACAGAGGGAAGAAAAGGCAAAAGATTGCCGTACCTAATTAAAGTTATATGCGTATTTCATAAAAAAGTTATGGCGCCGTCTGATTACGGTATCAAATTTATCCACAAATGTAGAAATGGGTTGCCAAACTTGGTACCAGAATTCATTGAATATTATTATTGAGTGTAGAAAAATTTGGTATTGATTTAAAATTGTCGCTCACTTGCATGCATCATTTAATTAATTAGTAATTAACCTCACTCAATTAAGCAGTCACTCTCATTTCCAAACATTCGACTTTTTTGTCGAATACTTTGCATCCATTCATATCTCTTTACTGTATATTTCTTGTGCCAACAGAATGTCTTAATTGTGGTGCAAATTAATTAGCCAATATCCTTCCTAGACTACATTAAACTTCAAAAGTTTCAAAATTGAATCTCAAAAAAAAATAAAAGTTTGACAGTTAACTGCTTAAGAACCTGCATGTTTTATATTTTTTGCAGCTTTCTTCTCTCTGTTAGTTTGGAATCCTTTTAACCAAGTTTTTAATTAGAAGTCATTGAGAAAGGTTATTTGGTTTTGATTTACTTATTCGGATGAAAGAATATTTAGCTGGTAACCATAAAATTATATTCAACGAAATAATTATGTATACCGATGTTTTTAGAATATTTAATGTCTTTTAGAAAGTTTCCTTTCGATAAAGATCGTTTGTGTTCTGTCTTGCTCACGAAGATGAACAAGTTGACTTTTTGAGTAAGTAAGTAAACTGTCAGTGCTTAGAGTTTTCGCATTTCTCGAAACAAGTTGATGAACTCCAATGTTCCTTGATTTCATTTTTAATAATAACAATAAATAGTATATATACATGGAATAGAAATCAATAAAAATAAATAATAACAAGAAAAAACTTGCAAGAGCCAGTGTAATTTCTGGTAAGTTGTATACGAATATGTTCTTCTTAACACTTTACCAAACGGTATTTATTTAACATCCTACCCCCTTCCGACCGATCGCGTGGCAACAAATACTTCCTTGATACAGATACCTATTCGAAAATTACAAATTCTCGTCACTCAGTCCTTAACCGTTTAAGTCCCAAGCAGCGCGATTGCGCTGGTCAGATTTTATGTCGAGAAAACCCAGCACATTTCGAGCGTTGTGGACAACTAACGGTGCGTCACCGACTGTCGGTGTTTTCTTGTTTCATGTGACGGAGCGAACACATCTTATATGTGCAGAATATCAAACAGAAGAAGTGTTATCGCGACTATTGGTATTTCTTTGGCATAAAATAAAATAAGGGCTATCATGCTGCTTGGGTCTTGTACTCATTTAGAGAAAGCGCCGTCGCGCTGTTTGGGATTCTTCGACAGTGTTTTTTCAATACCTCCTGGGACTCAAACGGTTAACACAGGTAACCGCAATGATAAATGATAATTTATTAGTTGGAGTGGCAACCAATTAATAAGTTAAACGTTCAAAGGCGTTGGGTCCGAAAAGCCTATTAACAGGCTTCCTGTTGGTAAAGTGTTAATTGTTCGCTTCTTTTATTCGTGTACGTGCAATCGCTTAATTCCTTGGCGTACATTTTTTTCTGTGGCTGCTTCCGTAATAATTCAGAATTAAGTTGGTAAAATAAAAAATAATCAGTGATTCTTGATATACTGTATAATTTGATGCAACATTAATATTATAGAAATAATTCTGTCATATTTCTACACGCTGATATTTTCAACTTGATAGGTTTTACAAAACTTAAAACTTTCCTATTCCATTTATCGCATCACGAGTGTCATTTGTTATTGTACGCCAACGAGTTAAATAATACTTCCACTTTTCTGCTGCAAGAATGAACGCAATTTTTTAAACGAATGCTATTTTTTCAGTTAGGAGCGTGATCTTCACATACCAAATGTATCACTAAAATCAGTCCTTTGACGAGATTACACATGAAAAACAATTTTACCTGCACTTCTTTTGTATCATTGCCGGAGTAAATTTTGCAACTCTGCGGCACTAACGCCTACTTTGATAATAAAAAAAAAATAAAATAGTTCGAAAGAAAATCGTTTCTGATGTAAGTTCTATCATGTTGTAAGATAAGAGAAACGCTGGATCGCATGACATTGAGACGTTTCGATAATCCTCGATCACCTTTCGATGCGTTACAGTCCAAACAATATCGTTACAGAATTGGCGAAAGAGTGTTCACGATATTTTGCGTGTATGTATGTACAATATACTGACTATTCGGAACGTATCCGGCAGCAGTTGGAAGTCTCGCCACCTTTTTTCCAGTTTCATAATACCGGCCGATATCGAGCATTTTCTGTCAGCGTTGTTGCTACCATTTCTGCTTACGGAGATATCGCTCGTGCTCGCGATCAGATAGCAATCACGAAGCGGTGCTCTCTTCGGATAAAGGAAATACGACGTCGAAACGAGCGGACACATGACCTGATCGTCAATGAGGATCGAATGGATCAAGACACATGGATAGCTTCCGCTACCAGTGATGCGCCATCTATTATATTAGATGTAGTAAGAATTTCTTGCTGATTAGTTTCATTTATAATTTCTTCGATTAGAACTATACTAAAATTTATACTTTAGCAATGTTAACACATTGTATACGGGTGTTTTTTAATGGCTCATTAAGATTCACGAGGGAAGCTTATTGTAAAATTTGTGCAAATTTTATTTTTACAATAAGTGAGTTTAAATTGAAAACTGCGTACTCTCTGCATACGACAATATACTTAACTTTTCAAAACTAAGTGATTAATGTCACGAATCGCCTTTTTTAAAAAGTCTATGCACAGTTTCCGAAAAAGGTAGTTTTTCGTCGCCCGCATACAATGTGTTAAAAATGAAAAACAAATTGTGTTTCATTTGATTCATGATATGATATCCTGTTCTATTAGCAATCTGAATTATTGATATTAACCCTTTGCCTTATTGAAGATAGAGAGATAATCATTTATGTGGCCATCACAAATCACCTTTTTATCAGAAAGTCATAGTGTTAATGCGGAGAAGTTATAAATTGCTATTTGCGTAATGATTTTTCAACGATTGTATTTCACTTTTTCAACTTTCAACGTATATGCATGGTCCAAAAAACTGTAATCAGATTTTTTTTAAATCACATACACTTGACAAAGTAAAAGAAGTCACTTGATTAGTTGGTTGCTCCGATTCACCCGACGCGCGACGGATAGAGACATTCCTCGTTCTGACATTTTTTTCGATTCTAATGCGTGACCTACCAAAAAAGTCGCACACTCCTTAAGTCTTTATGAGTGCGCCGAAATAAGTATTTAGTTTTTGGGTTGTCATTCGCCAAGATTGCCAGGTTTCCAGGACCGTTATGATGGGAATAGACAGTGCAAGCAACTGTCCCTCCTTACCCCGTATTTTATACCAAGTGACTTCCCTTACTTGGCCTACGGTATATGTGTTCATCGTCCTCAAAGGCTTGATGATAATAGAATATAGCACAATTTTAAAATATTCCTCATAGGACTGTCTCAACCCTTAACGGCCGAATGGGCCCGCTGCAAGGTCGTAATACTTATGTGATAGAAAAAGAAAGGCTCCAATACGGGCAACATGAAAAAAATTTAGTCTTAATTTCATTTATTTGTCGGACCTATAGTTTTCTTTATCAAATGTTACTACTTGTTACATCATTGGTTTGCTGATCATACGTCGGCGAAAATATTTATCGTAATATAGCGTTTGAAGGAACAAGTAGGTACTTATTGCGACATTTTCACAACAGATCTATCACATTGACATTCAGTTTAATTTAAGTATTTAGAAGATTCTAACGTGTAAATATTACATACTGTTGATTTCTTATTTTTGAGTATTTTTAACGTTATAAGTGTTAGTTTACACTTATTTTAAGAATAAATACTCATAATAAAATTTTCAGATAATGAATCATGGACAAAATATATAAAGATGAAGATTATGAAAATATACTTTTAAAAATGAGAAAAATTAATTTCATTTATAAAATTATAAATTACCTGAATGTAGCAAATTAATATCTAAATAAATCAGTTTAAATAGTTAGTTATATTTTTCATTCTCATAAACGTTTCAGAATTTCACCCAGTTTTCCGTCATCTTATGGGTAAGTGTTGCAAAAACAGCTCTCGACTGTTAACACGTTAAGGGCCACACCGGTCCCTAGGGACCGGTCGTTGATTCTTCGTTTATGTTCAATGCAATCAATGCTGATCAATGCAAATCAACAATTGGTTTTGTTACTTAGGTTACTCAATCATGCCTGACCGATCCATAATTAGTGATTTTAGGAAGAAGTAGAACATTTTATCAAAAAAAGGCCTGAAAATGTAGTGCTGGTCTCTAGAAACATGCGTTTAACGTGTTAAGGGTTAATTTACATGGTAAACAATGGTATTGATGAAGGACCAGATGTTGCATATCTCTATTATGGACCGCTCGTAGTACAAGGCCAAGAGGAAGTGATTTTATTATTAGTATAGAAAGTTCACATCCGGCTTACTCGCTAGATGTACCTCCGTCTGATTTTCACCTATTTCTCTCTCTGCTACATTATTTGGTCGACATAAAATACAAAGAAATAGATAATGTCGGAAGATGCCTAGATGCCCATTACATCAAAACCTCACAATTTTTATCGTTATGAGATTCGCATTGAGGCAGAAACATGGCTGAAGATTACAGAGGATGGAGCGGTATCTCTCTCCTCCCTGCCCGAGTCGAAAATTTCAGCACAAAATCCTCCTAAATTACAAAATAACTTAGGATATTTAGGCTGAATATGGAAAAATATGTTACATATAAAAGAATGCAAATTTTAATTCCACAATCGCCCTTAACTTGTTCATTTTTGGCAGTTTTGCCTAGTTTAGGATCAATTTAGGCTTCATACAGCCCAAAATAATCCTCAGCATTCTTATTTAGAAAATTAATCTAAGCCCAATATTAAGCCATACATTCTATAATGAGGAGTTTCAGAATTGGATTGGAATTGGAGTGATTTTAGGAGATTTAGAATTTATATGGAATAAAATGATAATTTAATTCCTACTTGCTCCTGAAAGCCCTATTTTTAGAATATGAGTCGACAGACTTGGAACTGCTGAAATAATTTTAGGGGATGCCAGATTAAACTGGAATAAAAATTTTACCTGATCAGTCCATATAGCTCCTAAAAATCATATTTACAGGACTTTGAGGAGCGTAGACACACTAGTTGAGGATTTTGAGGTTCAAAATGATATACATAATGAAGCGGCAAATGAGAAATCAAAAGAATCTAGGATTTGAAGTTTCTTTTTAGGCTGGACTTTTCGACTCGGGTGAATATTTACGTATTTGTAATAATGTGAAAAAATGTTATACTTATACGAATCTTACACGGCACAGAGGTGTACATATTGCGATAGAATTTTTTTTTGCGTGGTTGGGAGCATCGAGGAGATTTCAAGGTCAGCTCTATTTTTTAAATGGAATACTGTACCTTCAGAATCTGAAAGGAGCAATCCGCAAAGAAATAACGGAAATAATGTCCGAAACGTTACAAATGTTTTTGAATATTCCCAAAAACGAGCATTTCCTTGCATCGTTCATAAAAGTGACCATTCGTGCGATGTTGTATTATAAAAATGAATATTTTGTAATAGTGTAAATCAAATTAAAATAAATATGAGAAACTGAACTCGATTTAATTACGTTTTTCGATTTTATAAGCATTTAACTCTAGAATTACCAGGAATGAATCTATCATATTTAATACGTTGCCGCAAATGTTGGTTATAGCCGTGCTGCACATTTGTGTACTAATGCATTTATTTGTTAACTACTCAGTAATACATCGAAAAAAGATGCAACATTCTAGATATCATATCAATTTTTTTATGTGCGGTTTTTCATGCTTTAAAAACTCGTCATATTTTCGTGTGTGTTTCTGAGCACTTTCGTCAAATTAAAAGTGTGCGGCAACGTGTTTAATGTATTAAATAGGTACGTACTTGGAGAAAAAGGAAATTAAGAGGTGACAAAGATAATCTATTTAGTCATTTATATTTTATCAGATGATTGTAGAATATCTACTCTATAATTCTACTAGAAACTTGGAGTATTTCTGAAACAAATTGTGTGCCAGTCATTTAATTGGCTTGGTAATTCTAGTGGTAACATATGGTACCTACTGACGGAACACCCTATACTGTTACAATATTAACAACGATACAAGTCTGTTCGTTTATATAAAATTATAGAAACAGACAGCTTTGTCCGGAAAAATATGTGAACGTGGCAGTCCGACATTAGTCCAACTTCGGTCCGGTGTTCTGGGAGAAACTGTCATGCCGATATTTCAATGCATATCGACGACTTGCTTTTCTACAAACTTGAAGATCTATGAATTGTAGCATTTGCAAGAATAATAAATTTAAAGACGCTCAGCATGAACTTGATGCTGTGATATAAAGATTGCAATTTTGTTTTAATGCAAACGGTTACTACTTCGAACTCTTCCTGTAATGTAAGAAAGTTTATTTTATAACCACATTTCACTCCGTATGACCTTTCACGATAATTCGTTGAAATTGCCTCATCATTGATTATAACGTAGGAATACACAACTTATAGCATTCCATCTAAAAAAATAGAGCTAACCGTGAAAGCTCCTCTATGCCTCCACGCACGCAAAAAATGTTTGTATCACAATGCGTCCACCTCTGTGGCGCGCAAGTTTTTTACATAACATTCTTGGCATTGAGGTGAAGTGGGGTAGATTTGTAAATGGGACAAGGACATATGCTGGTATTTTTATTACAATATCAGCGAAGTTTCTGCAGCTTGTTCTTATTAACCCCTTACTGTGCCATTTCTTTTGCGATTAAATGTGCAGTCACTTTGAATTAATTACTAAAATAAAAATCTAACCCCTAATTTCGGATATAGTAAATGACTTAACGTAATATTGAATAGCGTAGAATTAATTTTATTTTATCAGGACCCACTGATATTTATAATCAAATAATTTTTAGAACACTTCAAAATTGACTAGGTATTTCATTTATCGCGTCACGAGTAGCACTCGTTATTGTACGGCAAGGAGTTAACGCGCTATGAGTTAATATAAAGCATAATGTACAAATGTACTTGTTTGTTTAAAAATGAATAACTATGTAACTAAAAAATATAATTTAAGGCAATGAAGCATTTTGTAGCTGCCTTGTTAATAATTCTACTCTTCTTTCGAGAAACAAGATTTTGAAGTACTTTTAACTGTAAGTTAAATACGCTATTGCCCAATTTTCGTGTCAAAGTGCAGAGTATTTGGCGTTTTGTACATTATCCTTTTAAAATGATAATTTTCTAGAAAAATTAGAATTCTATGTAATATTAATTCAGCCGTGATAACTGTGCAAAGCGTTCGGTAGCCATAGCTTTGAGTACTTATTTACATACCAGACTGAAAAATACATAAGTTTAAAATTTAACTTTATGAAAACCAGTCTGCACTTACTCCATTTCACCTTATCATTATTCACTTCCACGTGAATTATGCACACAAGTTATTATATTATAAATCTATTAAAAATTTAAAATAAAAAAATAGTTTCGGTACTCTGCTCGTTAGACCATTCCTATTGATTTCCTAAGCGGTACAAATATGAAAAATAGTTTCTTTGCCATTGGAAGAACCTTGTATTCGGTATTAGGCAGTTAACAAAAGAAATTATAGGTACGCTATAATATATTTTATCAGCAACGGAGGAAAAAAAACTCAAAATTATTGTTTAATCAGTAGTAACATAAGTATTTCGTGTTTTTTAAAGTATAACTCTCGTAGAAATAGGCTCTAAAACTGTTTACTGATTGTAAGATGCAATTTAGGAAATAGTACGTTTGGTAAAAGTATGGATTTAACTTTCAGCAATAGCAATTGTTTTATGCATGTAAACCGAATGTAATGTAATTGAAGAGACAACTGTTTTTATAAAAATACAGAGTAAAGTCACATTGTTGGACTATTGTTGGCTATTTAAAACGGTCGAAAATTAAATTAATCCTACCTGTTTTTTCCAAAAGTTTATCGCACACACAAAACAAGATGTAATCTGTCAATTTTCCATCTATATGCCACAATGCTCTTTATTTAATTTGCTCATCACCAAATCATTTACAACTCATCATCAATTTTGACAACTGTCAAACATTAGGCAACATTATCTTATGTATTTATTTTAATAACGCTTACAACAATTTTTTTTTAAAAAAAAAGCACACCAGTTTAATGTTTAATGTCGAAATTCATGTAATTTTATAATATATTCTTCTAGTTTCAATTAACTGTAACATAATAAATAACTCAAATCAGTCGTAAATCTAATTTTCACGTATGGACATCTGTCAATTAATTCAATTTCAATCTTTTTTAATGGCAAAAGATCGGTATATCCACGTGAGTGTTATTTCATTTATTCATCACCAAAACTCGCACACATTTAGATATTCGTCAAGAAAGAGACAATCTACGATTTAAGTTAAGCATCAGGCAACTTTATGTTTATTTATTTTTCGAAATATCATTTACTGCAGTTTTCCTGAAGTAATCACGCCAGATCAATGTTTAATGTCGAAATTCATCTAATTTTACAATACATTCTTCTAGTTTCAATTAACCGCGACATAACAATTCGAATCACTCATAACTCCGATTTTCACTCATGAACCTCAATTAATTGAAAAATCGACAGATCCACATAAAAGTCTAACTAAAGTCACCAGGAATGAAAACGGAAATCTGATTTCTCAGTACGAATTTGAAAACAGGAATGAGATATAACGCATACCACGCAAACGCGAACTCGTCCTCGATCCGGCGAGGATATCACAGAAGGTGACATGATCCGGGGACGGGGTAGAAATTCGTCAAAGAATCGCGTCGTCGGGCGCAGCCGATACGTTGAAATCATCGTCAAAGAAAAGAGGGAGGAAGAAGGTAGAGCATCGGTGAAATAGGTGGAAGTGTTTCTCGTACGCGCGATGGTATCTCCTGGGACGGTTGGCATCGAGTTAGGCCGAATGGCGCCATGCTGCGTCGCCGATTGGTCGGTTTCTCTTACAAGGAGGCGTGGCCAGAGTCGTTGGTGGGAGGTCAAGGTGCCCAGGGAACCGTTGGAGGTAGAAGGTGGAAGCCGATATCACGGTCGACCCGCGAAGGTTACTCCTATGCCGAGCCCACCACCACTTCACTCCGATCTATGCCACTCTCTCTTCGCTTATGCTACGCCCGGCAATCCCGCCAGTACACGATACGCTTCTACCACGCGAGCACCGGCTCGTCCGCGCTCACTCTCTACGCCTCTAAACCTCTACCTCTACCTCTACCTTTACCTCTACCTCTTTCTTTACTCTCGTCTCTGCCTTTGACTCACGCATGCTGGAGAACGTTGGAGAACGCCGTGACGAGGGACTGCGAATCAACGGTGTTTTCGCGAGTCGCGACACGTCTAGTCTCGTCATCCGAGAGAAAGAAAAAGTAGTGGGTAGGGAAGGAAAGAGGTTAATGTTGCGAGAGAGGGGAGATCGACGGAGGAAGGGAGGGAGCAAGTGCCAGTAGGCAAGAGAGGGACGCGCGGTTCAGTTTCCGCGTACACGTGACGCGACCTGATCGAGAAGTATGTTGATATTTTTGTGCTCGATGATATCAAGCATTACGATACTTTTTGCGAGAAATGATCGTTTTTAGGATCGAAACCGTGAGATTTCACGCTGGATATCGTGTTGCGTGATTGGTGCACCCTTGGATGACGGTATCGAGTAAAACTCCTCATCGGAGGGACTGAAACGAGTGGTGAGAGTGGGTGATCGGTGAATTTTAGTGATGATCTAGAAGTTGGTGACCCTTGAAAACCTGTCAAGGCTGAAAATGTGTGGATTGCGTCGTTATGATTTTCGAGAAAGTACGACGTGGTATTTGCAATTTTCGAGAGTAACAGTTCGGTTGTGATTGGTAATTCGTAACGTTTCAAGTGTTCGTGAAGTGACAATTTCAACGTGCTTCTGACATCTTCTCGCGCGTAGAACAACGGAGAAGGGATCCTTCGTGATTCGATCGTATTTATTTAAAAATCAGTGTCAGTGACAGTGCTTCGAATCATCGGAAAAGTTAGAGAAAAAGAGTGACACGCACGTCAAAAGATGCTTTTTAACGGAGTGTACGGTGCCCGCGAATTTCGCGCGTTCACCAATATTTCATTCGCAGTTCAAGCGACGTTGCCTTCGAGACTTCCAAAGAAACTAAAAGATACTGCCCCCCGATAGTTCACAACGTCGTTCAATCCACGCTGCATCGAAGAAGACACTTCCTCTGCGACAGCCGATCCACCAACGACCAATCTAACCAACGCAATTACAACAATTATCCATTTCCCGCCGATACTCGCAAAAGACTCGCCGCCACAGTTGGACTCGCGAGACTTGATGTTTCGTTTTCAATAATATCCCCTGTATTAGATTGATTTGCAAAACGGTGGTCCTCGCGAAAAATCTCGTGAGATCTGTCTCCAAAGAGACAGTGGCACCGGAGGTTTCCGCTATCGACGCAAAGTTGCAGGAGCGAGAGCAGCTGTCGCAGCTGCATCGTCGTAATCGTACCGACGTCGAGCAGCGGCATCAGGAGCAGAGGCCACGACGGCGACAGCTGGTCGGTTCGGCAGTGACAGAGGATGACGTAGCGTCGGAAAGTGCAAGGGGTGTCACGGTCTGCACGGTGTTCGCGATAGACAGAACCGCTTCGGCGGGCCTGGGGGTGGTTGGGGGTGTTGTCGGCGTCGGTGTCGGAAGCGGTGGAGCAGCAGGAATAGGGGGAGGAGGAGGTGGCGGTGTTGGTGGTAGTGGTGGAGGTGGTGGAAGCAGTGGTGGTGGAGGTGGCGGCGGTGGTGGCGACGGTGGCGGAGGCGGCGGCACCGGTAACGGGAACACCGTCCGGGGTGGCGTATCGGGGGTGGTCGTCGGGATCTGTGGACCACCAAACGCGTCCCTTGCACCGACGGATTACGTGACGGCGGCATGTTATCCCTCCGGTTCCCAACTCACCCTGACCGCCTCTCACCCTCGGCCCCACGTCGTTGATCCCGCGATGACGCCCACATCGGCGCCGGTACCGACTCCGACCTCGGCGTCGGGACCCAACAACCCGGTTGCCATGAGCCAACTTGGAACGGTCTATGCTACCAAAAGACGACGCCGAAATGGAAAGAGGTCGGTACGACTATATCATTTTCCTTGCGAACCGATGCCATCGACTGTTTACCAACATTCTGGCATACTGTGATTGCAATTACTACTTTTCAAGTGTCAGATGAAAAGTCCTTTACACTAGGTTTAACCCTTTGGCCTACGATTTCTTTTCTGCCTCAACGTAAAATGATTCAAAATTACTTCCTGAAATCAAAAGCTCTCATTAATTCCTGATAGTTTGTTTAACTGAAAGTAATATTAACCCTTTCGCTACGTAGTACTTTTCCGCAAGCTTGCTAACGCGACAGGAAACAATTCCGTCACGGACGAATAACGTTCAATGGCTAATGACGTAATGGAAATAATTAATTCTTTATCGAAGTTACAGCGCATATAATACAGGAAAAATAAAAACTTATGGCATTTAAAAAATATTTAATAACAAGGTATGACCTTATAATTAATTCTTCGGGTGAAATTTCGTCGGGTGACTATAGTCACCGCTAGTACCCAGCCAATGTCAGGCGGCGGGTGACTATAGTCACCGGTAGTATCGAAAGGGTTAATAGTATAGAAATAATAAGACCGTTTTGCAATCGGCTGATATTTTCAATTTAATAGATTTTGAAAGACTTCAAAATTTTCTATTTCATTTTCCGCGCCACGAGTGTCACACACTGTTGTAGGCTAAGGGGTTAACGATACTTTTGGTATGCCTATTTATTCCAACACGGGTGAATGGGTGTACAACAGCGAGAAGTTTAAAATAATGAGGCTTTGACGAAAACGAATTTCAGAACTCGTTTCGTTGAATGGACAAAATTCAGTACAAGTGGCAGAAAAGAATGTGAATGAATTCTGTAATTTCCCTCGTGAAGTTTGAAATGGGTCTAAATGATCGGCCCGGT
The DNA here is from genome assembly GCA_910591515.1 of Cerceris rybyensis. Classification (NCBI taxonomy): domain Eukaryota; kingdom Metazoa; phylum Arthropoda; class Insecta; order Hymenoptera; family Crabronidae; genus Cerceris; species Cerceris rybyensis. The sequence goes on from OU342795.1 coordinate 17,576,958, forward strand.
AAACCTAGTGTTAAGTGGATACATTTTCAGGGTACATTGGAGAATATTATCTATGTTTTATTCTTTTCACACCTATGCACTACGTCTAGTCGAGAATACAGTTTTCAGTTAATATTGCAACTTTCGAGAAATCGGTTGCTCTATCTATCTAAATGGAAAAATAGTCGCAGACAATACTCTTGTTTAAAGAGGATTCAATTTTGTGCCAATACGGAAATAAAGCGTTAACGGGATTAGTGTTTTGCGGAATCTCAATATTTTGTACCTCCAGCATCGTCTGATATGGTCAAGTTGAAATTTGGAGTCAGGAAACTTTTAATGAATTAGGCGTTTGCTATTTATGAAAGAAAACATTGAAACGACAAATTGTGAGATGCGGTATGCGCACCTAATTTGCGTATTTAACGCCAATACGAATCTTGAACGTTAATGCGACTAAGTAAGTTTTGAAGGAATCTCAATTTCTTATAGGTACCTCCTGGATTATCTGTTATCCTCAAGTTCAAATTTGGGGTGAAGCAACGTTAAATCAATTAGATACTTGCTGTTTATTGAAGAAACAGTGAAACGACGAGTAGTGAGATGTGTTCCCGAGGCGAAATATTGAACCTCATTTGAACCTTTTACTACCCAACAAATCCAATTCAGGGGATAAAGGTTTTGGTGATAGCTAAATAGGAGTATCATTTTGCTGAGAAGGAGTTACAGGTTTAAATTAGGAGTTTTAGTATCGAAAAGTATCATATTAGGTTCAAATAGGAGTAAATGCCATGAAAATAGGTTCAATATTTCGACTCGGGTTTTACATACCTAATTCGCGGATTTAACACTAATAGGGATATAGAAAGGTATTTGATATCTTACTGCAAGAAACGATGGAGGTGCACTTGTTCTCTTAATATTAACTGCGTTTTCATAAAAACAGGGGTTTATATTGCTCATTGAAAACTTACTAAAACAAATATAATCCGATGAATTTACTGTAAGACAATTTTTAACATTGATTAGGTAGATCTGTTAACAGATAAAACAGATATAGCTACACTTTAGAAAGAATTTCCTCGTCTTTTGATAGTCGCGAATGTAAGTAAATATCAGAGCCTCGTTCTATGTTTCATTTTAGTGTTCACGTTGTGTCGGGTTTAAAGAAATAGTACAATAGAGTTTCTATTTCGTTCCTAGAACATTGACCTTTTACTTGTTTTAGTTTGCGCATAATATAAGTAACTTCTAAAAAAGAATAGGTAATGCAGCATCTTCTTGGTTTTCAGTTCTTTTTTATTAGACACCCACCAACGCACAGTTGTCTTGCAATTAGTGATAACGCTTAAGTCCTGGTTCAGTGAAAACCCTTAGCCTACGATAACGTGAGGTACTCGTGGAGCGGTAAATGGAATAAGAAATGCAAATTTCGTAAATCCTATAAAATTGAAGAAATCAGAGAGACAGGACACCATAAAATTATTATATATCAATATGACGTTAAATTACACGATACATGAAGAATAACTGATCAATTCTTGTTTTGGCAATTTAATTTTGAATCACTGCGGAGACAGCCATAAAAAAACTCGTAGGGTGGGGGAGTTAATGCAAAGATCCGTTTGTGTCTTCGTAGACAAGGCGGTATCAATTTTTTCTTCATGAAAACGGTATAATTTATAAGCGTTTTCGATCAGTTTTTCACATACTTTATTTGCGCGACGCAGTGTTTCTATTCCGCAGTTTTTCTCGAAGTCAGTACCATCACAGTCAGATGGGAGAATATCTTCGTGTAAATGTAATTGCACATTTTCAAGGTGTATACCCGATAAATAATTGTCTTTCGCGGAAGACTATATATTACACCGAGAGATAATTCATAAAGATACGTATTATATCCACTCACGAAATCAACAGTTACAGCTTTCATTTCGTCAATTGATTTTCAGCGCAAATATCACGAACACGTGCGAGTTGCGACGCGAGATGTCACGACTGAAAAATAGCTTGTAATTGTAAATAATCGTTAGTTCTGCAGTAGTGGCTCTCTGATGACCGACGAAATTACGGTAGTGTAAATTACCATAAAATATTGTACGCTATTCGTATGCAGTTTCAACCATAGACTGCATATCTATAGGTGCATATACCTACATGCACTTTCGACTATTCCGCAGTGATTTTCAAATTACATGCGCCATATTATTATGCAGGCATATTTTTTTAGGTTTTTCGTTTCAATCATTCTGCTATACTGAGTTTTCCTCGAAAGCAAAGAAGAACAGAATCTTGATATATTCTGATGCGTGTGAAGGAATTGATATATAATCGATACCCCTATACTTTGAACTTAATCGCAAACTTGTTCACAGTAGTCGTCTTCTGAAGTTTCTGTCTTTGCTTTTATAACTGATCTCTACAATGTAAATTTTTGCAATTACAGACATCCCTCGAACAACACGATTAATTGATTCCGTGATTAATTAAGAAAACATTGAAAATAAGAATACAATTTTTGTTTATATATTTAGTTGTCAAATGTAAGTTGTACAAAAATAACATAAAATCCTTTCAATACACATTGAGTACATATGTACTGTGTTCAAGTTAATTTTTAACCTTTTGCACTACAATTTTTTTTAGTGACTGCCTTCGCTATTTTACAGAATTTAATAGCTAAAATAAAAATTCATCAGTGATTCTTAATATGCCGTGTAATTTAACGTAATATTAATGTTAGAGAAGTAATGTTATCTTGTCGCGTCTCATTAATAGTTCCAATTTAATAGATTTTTGAAAACTTGAAAATTTCCTATCCCATTTATCTGATGACGAGTGTCATCCGTTATTGGAGGGCAAGGGGTTAACAATAGTATTTGTGACTTATTGTTAGTATTCGAATTCCGTGATATTCACGGGTTATTGCAAGTATTAACTGTGCTAGTCGCGACTTCGTGAAATTCAAGTACCTTGCTATTTGAAGGATATTTGTATCGATTGCATGTTTGGAATTTCTTAATTTCCCATTCTAACGATGTTCAATTATTTTCTTCGGTTTGCCGTTAACCTTGCATCGCACCAAATCGTAGAATATTTGTAAAAGAAACTTTGATATGTAATAAGGTTGCGATGTATTATTTTTTCTTGATAATTCCCCACAATTATCTTCGGCAGAAATTATGTAAGGAACTCTAACGAATAGATAGTATTTTTGTACGTTAAGATTACCTGTCACTTGTTTCTTGCTACTTTAAATATCTTGTATTTGTCATGATCATAATTCATGAAAAAAGTGTTTCCTACTAAATAGTATCTTGACATATTTTCGGATTTAGATAGCTCATAAAAGTAATGTCGAGACAAATGAGCCATAGGAGAAGGTGCTGCTTTTTTTCGTACAATAGATACGAACAATTAACAGTTCTTTGAAACGTCAGTCCTGTTGCCGTTACTTTTAAAAACAGCTTCATTTCGAAAAATGTATCTATCGTGGTATATACGTGGAGTGAAAATATATTTATTATATTCTCTATAAAATATATAGAAGTATTATTTCATATTTATAATTACCCGTGTTGATCGATATAGGATCAACAGCTATTTACTTCTTCGAGGCTTTCTTTGGGTAGGTTAATAGTAACACTAGCGGCATTAAGTCTATTATATTCAAATATTCAAATATTTAAATATATAATAATACGATATAATATATATATAAATATTTTTTATAAATACTTCAGTAGAATAGGAATCAAAAGATGGAAAAAATGACTCATTATGTTATTTATGTTTTACAATTTGTACGTGGAATATCTACTCTATTAAGTCTCTATAAACTTGGAGAATTTTTATAAAAAATGCGGTATCAGTAAATTTAATTGCCTCAGTAATCTTAATGTTGACAAGAGTTTTAACATTATGTGCTATATGTTGCTAATATATGCGCTATGAAGAAAATTAGGTAAACGATAGTATTTATAAATATATGTGTGAAAGAAGTGTATCTAATTTCAGTTTTAATGCGAGACAGATTTTTAAGAAAACTTTTTGAAAAGCAAATTGGAGATATTACGTACATGTGTTAGTTATAGATTTAATGTTACATTTTCCTAAAAGGACTAAAGTAAATGACTATATTTTACTTATAAAGATTTTCAATTGTTTTCATTTTAAACGTCATTAATTTGAAACAAAATGGGTGCAGCCCACCCGAAATAATCCGTATGTACATGGAACTCATAATATAACAATTAAAGTGCAACGGCTTTACAAACATGTACAGTTAACACTTTATTGACCGGTAGCCTATTAATAGGCTTTTCAGGCCCAACGCTTTTGGAGTTTTAACTAATTAATCAGTTACCATAGCGATTAATAAATTATTGTTTATCATTGCGGTTAACTGTGCCAAGGATTCTGTGACGAGAATTTATAATTTTCGAAGAGATATCGGTATCAGGAAAGTATTTGCGGCCAAGTGACCGGTCAGAAGTGAGAAGGATGTAAAAAAAAATACCGGTCGATAAAGTGTTAATATGGTGATATAAAAAAAAAGACAAATCAAAAATACACATTCAGCAGTTAGGTACAGGTGGTTTCACATACGAGTAACTGATGTCAAAAGTTCAGCACTGATATTTAATTTATTTATAGTATTCTTCTTTAGGGAAGTTTAACGCGTTGTACGACATCGGTTTTTCGCAAGTTTCATCATTTCCATTGAAATGAAACTCTTCCTATTAAAGTCATATCTTTATAAAATGAAATTCAACGTGGTAATAACATTTTCTGTTTTATAATTTTCAATTTAAATCCTATCTATTTGTACCTTATGCACTATTTTTAAGCTACGATAATTTGGAATTTTAAATTAAAATGCTAGTTGTGCGGAAAATGGAGCAATGCGTGAATACTTAGGGTGTGTTTCAAACAAAATTAAATACTCAGCATAACCAGAAAAATAAGTTGTTTTATAACGTGAAAACAAAATTTTAATCTTCCGAGCACGAAGAGAAAAGAAACAATAGGCATCTATTTTGAGTATAATTAAATTAAATTCGCGTCGACATTAATCAATGAACTATAAGTAGGATCGAGGCGAAAAGAATCATTTTCTGTTTGATGACAAAGAAACTTCCATACCGATTTTAGAAAATTAATCTTTTATTGTTAAATCATAATTAATTCCTGTTTAGATTAAATAGTAATGTCAGAGTAAATTAGCAAACTGAAGTCTTTAAGTTCGTAAGCGAAGAACGAATAAGTGGAAAATATCCAATTCGTTTCAGATGTTAGGGCGAATTGAATTTCTCTGGCTCTGTTGAATTTCTTTTGTATCGAAGAGCTTATTAATATCCATTAAGATACTTACCAATGGAATATCCGATACGTCAAGTGATTGTGTATTGGACAAGAACTTATGCAATGATCGATGAATTCCTGTCATTAATACTGTGTTCTTTAGCGGAAAAGCATGGCATTTAATAAAACATAAAAGAAAAGACGCAAACGAAATGTTCATTCTCTTCGCTTTTTTATGTTTCATTTGTTGCAAATTGTACTGGTTTCAGAGATTTCGCAATGCCGGATGTCTTGCATTTGTGTTCGCAATTTTACAACGTATTACTTTCCGACCTTGTTAATCGTCTTTTTTAACTTAATGCATTCGCGTAATACGCGTTGCAATATTGTAATATCGAATTAGCAGTAACAATTAACTTCAATACAATTGGGGATTTGAAGATCACAGAAAGCAAGTTTCATCATTCTTTAAATTTTCTCGATCTAAGAATTGATAAGCATATAAAAAATTAAAATATCCAATGCAAAGAAAAAAATTGTAATAAATACGCATTATGATACACTAAAATCATTCCACACCCTCTTCCTGCAATTCGTTTAAAAAATGGCAGCTTCCGGACTGAGTTCGTGCCTTTCAGCAATGGTTGCGATTTTACAAAAACACCACTGAAAGCTAACTTTCATTAAGTGATTTGATAAATATTAAACTACAGATACTTTATTAAAGTTCCTCAAAATGATACTGAAGCTTTTACTCTTACATTGATTTCCTATATATTTATCATGTGATAAAAATATTAAACATACAATTAGTGGAAACATATACATTAATAACAGAAAATTGTAAGGTATTATATTAAGAATAATTTTTTTATAATTAAAATATGTTATTTTGACTTTTCTTAATACGTCTTGAACCGTCGCGACGCGTCGCACGGCGAATCATCCATGCACCGAAACATTTAACCCCTGCTGCATTAAGTATTGTGCTTTGAAGAATCACTTCTGCACATATTTGGTAGCACTACGATAAAGTCGACGAAAATATGAAAAATAATTAAATTTTTCAATATTTACACTTGCGCTATGAAAACTACTGCGTACCTAGTCCATTTATAGGCTGAGTATTAAAATCACCTTTTAAAATAAATGTTAGTTCTTTACGCTGATATATAGTTTTGCTTATTTTTAATATAAAATCGTTGTGCATAAAATTTTTTTCACATAAAATATATGAAATTATAGAAAGTTAGAGGACACGGTGCAATTAATTAATTAAGAAATTAAACTTGAATTCTTATTTTATATCTATTTCATAAAGGCGAAAGCTCTTATTTTAGAATGTAAGTTCCTATATAACTGCTATATTAATTAGCTGTCTTCTAATTAAAATTAGCAAGTGGTCAGAGATTTATCTTATATTCGCATATCGTTATAAACAGAACATAATATTCGGATAATTAGCGCATGACGGCAGAAGTTAATGATATAATTGAGATATAATATGCTTAATAAAACATGTTCATTCTAAATGTAACTGATTAATTGTATCGCATCATGAAATTCATTTGAAACGCGCGATGAAGCGCATCATGCTACGTCAAAATTCTGCATGTATACTCTTGAAGAATTAATTTACAATTTTATGCGTGACTTCTCTGTGAAAACCATTACGAGATTTTAAAATACTTTATACTTTCGTGTTTATTCTTTAAAAATTGCACATTTGTGCGTAAACAAAGTTTCACTTACTGGAAGCCCTACTTTGTAACATGAAGGGAAAGATAAGTCTATCTACCGTTCGATGATAGCTATTTATATTATTATAATTGCAGCATTTCGCGTTATTTTTAAATCTTCAAAGATATTTTTTCAAAATAATTACTGCGACCGCTGAGAAATATGCATAAATTTCACATAGTGAACAAAGCTGTAGAAATTGTGAAATACTAAAAAAAAGATCTTTCCTTTTACAATTACGAAATCTTTGCATTTAGTTATTAAAAACGAAATGGTACCCTTGCAATGTATGTTCTGCTTGATGTAATCACTGCTACAAGTTGCAATTAATATGAATTATCGTAAAGTAATATTAACTTAAAATGTTAAAACTTGCAATGATTTTATAAAATAAAACTTTTGTTATATATGATTATGTATATTATATATGTTAAAAATTGATATATGTAATTACTTTTGACTTGTCTTGTTCTAAATATTAAGAATAGGCAAACAGAATTATAATCAGATTTCATGATAAAAACATTTGTTTTTAAACAATACTATTAGTACATTATATTACATTATCTTAATATGTGAATTTCTGTTGTTTTAGTACATATTACAATGTAGGTATCTCGGTTTTAACTTTAATTATAATATACCTCGATAATTGATATAATGTGCAGACAATTCACATTGTTTTTATTATGACAAAGGACATATTACCCAAGCAACTAATTATTTTTAATGTCCACAAATTTTCATAAGCCAGGCAATGTATGCAGTGTTCCACTACAGAAAACAAGTAATTCTTTTGTACAATAGCATTTTACTTTCAACAAAAAGATTCAATTTTATTATCACGATAATGTATAAAACGTCCATTTTCCACTTATATTCGACATTCGTTTTTCGGTTTTCCGCACAAATTCGTAATTCGTAGAAAGAGGAAAGTGCTAATTGTAAACCTATATTATAATATAATCGTTGGTGTTTAAATGTCTTTTACTTTATATTTATCTGTCTTATTTTGTATTTACTACCGATTAGGTATTCTTTCATTACATTGAATTTTTTACTATGTTCGAGAACAAAATATTGATATTTCCATATATATATTCGCCTTAAAATTTCTACAGAGTGAATGCGATATGTGTAACAATTTAATGCTATAGTTTTAATTGTAATGCAATCGACAAAAAGTATATTAATTAGTAATAGAAAAAATAAATTTTAGTTAAAAGTTAAGTTGAAATTATTTATTTTTATAGACTTATTGTAAATACCATACCATAAATAGCTTACAGTTACGTTAGTATATTGCCCTTTAAGTAATATGTTACAGCACATTTTTTACATTAGTATGATAGCATAAAAAAGTTTTGTGTATTTTTTGTCAAGATTTTCATTAAGAAAATTGGGCTTGCAGCGACGTGTACGCTTCTCCACTTAATCTTAGTCCCTTGTTGCCGAGGATGTCGTTTGCCGACACCTAAAATATTAAAGTAATCTACACCAATCGGTTTAAGCTTTAATCCTTTCGTGACGATCTTACACACACCGGTAACACCGCCTTTTCTTTTCCTCTCTCCTCTTTCAAGCCCGCGCTCCCTTCATGTAAATACATACGAACATACATATGTATCAACTTACGTTTTTTCATTCCTGCATTGGTGTAAATCAAAAGAACGCATTTCAGGCGCCTAGATGTACCCGAAAATTTGTTATTTTGTCCATAATTTCGAACTGATGGGACACTGTTGCATAATACTTGTGAAATATTAAGTTTCAACTTCGTACGTCTGTACATCACAAGTTGCAAAAGAAGTACTATCAAATCCATAATTGTATTAATATCTTTTTAATAAATAAAAACATATAATATTTTTTGTACTGTAACAATTTTAGTAGGAATAAAAAAAAATAGTGCACGTTTGAGTTTTTTGGAGATTGGAATACATATATTTGTAAAATAATAATTAACAAGCATTTTTATAGTATAAAAAAATTTTTTGAATGCCAGACATGTATTATATATTTATATATTGTATGTTGTAATTGAAATATGACTTCGACGACACAATCGTGTCAAACGCAAAAACCATAATAAAAGGAGCAGTTATGTAATATTTCAGACGCAAAGGGTTACAACATTACACTAACGAATGTTCTGACAATTATATATATAGGGTGTTTTTTAGAAGTATGGAATTTTAAACTGAAATAAAACACATAAAAACCATGGTTGTGGTCATGGTTTTGGTTTGATTCAAGTGATATTATGCCATTTATGTTAAAAAATGATTTTTGTCGAAGTCCAATAATTATGTTAACAATTATATATAATTATATTAATATATATTTGTGCACATATTTATTTACGTCATTCACCAATAACATTTTTCTGAGTGTCAAAATTCAAAAACTGTGTCGAGCCATTCCATTCAGTGTTAAATATTTAAATCTAATTACGTAATGATTATGATATTAATATCATATTTCTCATGTAAATAAAATAACAGCAACGACCGCTAGATGAAAATATTCAGTGCGTTAAAATCCAAAATACGTTTTAAGTTTATGTATTGTTACAAAATAATGTGTCTATTTTAACGGATACAAACTTCTCGCTCAAACATAACTTTCTTACTCTCTATTAAATCAATATAAAGGTTTGCAGTTCGTTATTATCATTCTCATAATCGATATCAAGTATAGGGGAGACAATTTTATTGTGATAATTCGTAAAAGTATGTTAATTTTTGCTCATCTGTCAATTCAAAAAAATTGTACCTAGCTGAGGAGGTACTTCCCTAATGTGACAGTAGATTCTTACATTTTTTATAACATTTTTATTCTTTCAATAATATCTACGTTTCCATCTTCTTCGGTAACCGTAGATCAGTATAAATATTTATATTAATTATGATCAGAGTTTGAAAAAAGCAATTTCTTCGATCTCGTAGAATTAACTTTTTCGTAAATTTACTGCTCACCGATGCAGATCTGCACAAAAATACGGTACAGCGTATGCAGGTTGGCACCAGAGACGCGCAAAGATACAAGTATGCGACACACGATACATATACGCGTAATATCAGATACTTCGCAGTGGAAGGTGTAGGGATATAGGTACATACACTATGGATAACCAGTACTAAGCTGACAGAGACAGAGTACGGTACTGATTGCAAAGAAACGAAAGCTAAAACTTTACAGAATTCTATCAGTCTGAAGATAGCTCGGATCAGTTACCTGTGTCGTAATTAGCTGCGATGCTCGAATAATCTTTATTTCGTTCACGTGGCTAACAGAATCTTACAACGATACGGTGTATGGAAAGTAATAAGAAGAAGATCTTGTAAAATGTATGAGGGGAATTCATTAAAAATCGTATCTAGCGGTTAGTATGACAATGGCATAAAATGCGGCAAGGTACACCGATTTTAAGTGATTATTTACACCTGTGTTAGATTACTAGATTTACGGAATAAGCGCATTTGATTCATTCAAAATGTTATTGGTATATATAGATATACATATATATATAGAACAATTATATACATTATTTTGTAAAAATGTATTTTGATTTTTAATTTAGTAATATAATTTATATAAATATTAATTCAACCCCCTCACATTCTTTTTTTTGTTGTCCACCAAAAACTGTTCTTTTTTGTAAAAGCTTCAATTTCGATATAGAAGTCAATTTAACACTAAACCTACCAAGCCGGTCAAAAGATTCGTCCCAAATTTTTTCCAAAAATTAATTAAATTGGTAGGGTAGCCATGAAGTATATATTCCACTTTTGTCTTATAAACCTTAAATTCATTAATTAATCATCTTTTCCGTCTCTTTATTTCTCTTTTTCTCCAGTAGTTATTAAGTATCTAAAAGCAGATATAACGTCGGTAATTTTAGTGTTAACTCATTTCAGTAAAAATAGGTAGATAATCAACGATTGCAAATGTAGTGTTAAAATAGCTAAAAAATTTGCGCGAATTGTGTATGTTATAAAAGATACTTGAATATAATTGTTTATCACATTAATTTAGAAATATGTAAGGACTTAAAGTAGTTATTTGGAGAAATTGTGAGTATAGTATAATACCTGGACGTGCTGATTGAATCTTTATTTTTACTTGTGAAGATAAATGTTCAAACATAGTGTTTTAATTGCAATATTGCTTGAATATATGTATATTTTATGTCATATATAAATATATGAATACCAACAATATTAATTTTAATCACACTAAAATGTATAGTATTATTTCTCTCATTGCAAGTCTGCATCAGTAGAAATTAAATCCTCTCAAATATTAACGTAGTTGGTAATTTTACATTGAATTCATCATAAAAATATTCTTTTAGTCCATGCTTTAACTAACAATAATACATACATGTATCAATGAATTCATTTTTTTTTTACTTAAATAATTGCTGTCTCAAAAGAGACGTTATTTTTACTTAGGAAATCGAACATTGTCCAATAACACTTTCGTGATTAATTAAACAATTGATCTGTCTACAATACGAAGTGTACTGTATAAATTGTTGGTTTACTCCGTATATCATGTTGATGACTAACATCTAGTAACGAGATGTTATAGCCAGTAACATGCGAACACGTTGACTGCTGTAGGGATCACTGGTGACCGGCGTTATTGAATTCAATGGAATTTCATGTAAAATTTAAATTGCAATATTTATGGATTTTTCGGACGTGCGGAATATCAAAATATTGGTTAATAAAATAAAGTTCTACTGAATATCTATTTATGTATCTGTATCCTTAAAATTTCTGTTTTATAAAGATATGAATTAAATAGAAAAAGTTTCACTTCAACAGAAATAGAGAAACTAGCGATATACCGGTGGCGTTCAACGTGTTGAAACACAGTTTTGTTCCTGAGTTTTCATAATGGTCGAATGTGATGTTGTTGTTCGAAAAATACTATCATTACGTTTAGAAATACCTCGTCAGTTCATTATGCCGGGCACTATTTATTTAAAACTTAACAGTATTTATTAACTTTCAATGCACTCATAAAGTATAATAGTCAATCATTAACATATTAATTATCCTGTGCCTTTTATTTATTCCTTATATTCGTGTCCCTTCGGGTCACCGAGCTCCAATAAACAAAGATTCGCATTTTAAAAAATGTAAAATATGCTGATGTAAACTTGAAATACATCGAATATGAAAAACAAATACCCAAAAAAAAATATCTGTTAAAACGTAATATTCATTTCGGGTTATGCAAACCCGTGCAGATCAACAGGGTTAAGCAACTGTGAAACTGAAAGCGCTTACGTTTTCTTCGCCATTGTAACACCAAATGCTTAACACTAGAATTGCCAACGAAGTCAGAATAACTAGTTTTTAATTTTTTCCAAAAATTCTTCAATTTTGTAGGAAAATTCTAGAGCATATATTCTACGTTGACCATATAAAACAAAGTTTACCGAATCGATCATCTTTTCCACCTTTTAATTCGTTTTTCTCCAAAGTACTTATTTAACATATAAAAATATAATAGATTTAACCCTTTGAGGACTAGCGACGCATATATGCGATCTGACAAGAAACTTAATTATAGTTTATCGTCGCATGTATACACGGTTAGAGTTGAAAAATATATAATCCTTGAAATATAATTAGACGATCAGTAATTTATAACTTTTGTACATTAATAATCTAACTTTCTGTTAAAAACGAGGATTTGGATAGCAAAATAAATGATTATCTGTCATCATTCAAAAATGTCTCCGTCCGCAAAGGGTTATCGCTGGTAGTTCTAGTTTTTAATGTTTGACTTTAAAGCACAATACATCTCGAATCTGAAATATGAAACACTGCGTATGTCACTTTCCACGAACTGTTTCAATGATTTATTAGCCGTCGAAAGAAAAGTTACGTTACGAATCATGCAACTTAGAGAATTAAATCTTTTGCTAATATTGAGTGACCATCAATTTCCATCAATAAAAATACGAGCGAATGTGCTTCGCAGATCAAAAGATTGAAGGTAAAAGTAAAAGTTTAATTCACTTTTACAGTGTGTTGGGACGTGAAGTTTCTAACCAAAACAAAAGAACGACTCGTTGGAAGAAGTCGGAGTAAGTCGAGGGGTTAACTCTTGGACTGTTGGACGTGTAAGCACCGGACACGATTATTTGTGCCTTCGTTCGGGATTCAGGAACGTGTCACGTTCAATAATCGGCAGGTTCTGTTTCGAGTTCAAGTGCAAACCTTCGACAGAGAGAAACGTATGCCGTGATCACGAGGATCACGAACGGCGTAATGGAGTTTTAAACGGTCGTTCGAGGCTCGCGGCCGACGATCACCGATTCCCGTTTTGTTTCTTCTCTTCGGGTTACTTGTGATACGATAAAGAGGAAAGGAAAGAACAAGACGGACTATCCTGCTGTAGAATGCCCCGAAGGTTTTTTGTGTGGTTCATCCTCCAGTTCTTCCTCTACTTCTTCAGTTCCTACGGATCCATCGGTGATCCGAGAAGTCCTTCCCTTGGGCTATCTACTCTTCTTAGGTGACTGCGTCTTTAGGAATTATGGATCTTTAAAATTCCCTTTCACATGATTCACGTCTTCTTCCGGATTATTCTCTACGTTATACGAGGAAAATCCTTTGATATGTTTTCCACATATTAACCCTTTCTACCCGAATTTGGATATGGGTAAAAAATTTTTTTTTCAAATATATTTTTAAACGAGGGCCATATTTAAAGCAAAAAATTAACATTTCCTTTTTTTTTATATATACTCTTGTGACATTTAACAGTAGATATACTGTCACTAAATTTGATATATTTAAATATATTAAATAGGTAAGTACCTTGAAGAAAGATGATCAGACGGGAAAAAATACGATCGCTTACATAAGTGTATTATATTTGGGCATGAAATATGTACCGTACTGCTTCTCTATAAATTTGAGAAATATGTTTAAAAAAGTAGGAGCACGTCAATTTCATACCGTAAATCTAGTATTAAGGAATATTCACTGTGATGTATATTAGGATATGATACTAAATAATTGGTGAACAAACATGTTTATTTGATTGGTTTAGTACACAATATATTGGGTGAAAGTAGTTGAAAAAATGTCTTGCATTGTAAATATGAATTTAAAAAAGCTATACTGTCAATAAAACGATAATAATTTTCAATGTATCACATTTCGTTAAAATTGAAAACTAAAGATCGACGAGTTTCTATTACACCTGAAATGACTAAAGACTATATACATAATGATTTCGGTAACTTTTAATATACCAAGTAGATAATTTGGTTGCATAAAGTTAAAGTCTGGAAGTGTTAACGTACTTTATATCTGTCTAGGGGAAAAATGATTTGAAAAAGTAAAAATCATGGACTTATAAAGCTATTCAATTTTCCTCATGTAATAATTAAACGAACAGGAAAATAGTATTGCTTCAATAGTAATTATGTACTATATATATCTTTACTCATATTTTTATAATAAAAAGAGGAAGTTTCCATTTCCTCGTATTCAGAGAAACCAAATGTTGCTTTTTGTGGAAAACAAATGTAAATAATATAACTGGCCACCGGCATTCGTCAGTTATTATGATCTGTTCAGTCCACGATAACGTTATTAAGTTATTATGAAAATTCATTATAGTCTTTATGAACACAGTTTTTGGTTTCTGGAATTACTAAGGAAAAGACATCATAATAGATATTATCAACTCTGCGTCAAGAATTTCCACGCGTATAAAACTTAAATTACCCAACGCGAAAAAATTTAATACAGAAAGTCAGTTTTGGAATTGCAGAACGCAATTCGGACGGTAGATACATTTTTAGTTTTTTTTTCTATAAGAATCATCGTTTGTCAAAAAACGTGTCGGGCACTTTATATGTCGGGCACTTTATATGTCGGGCTTGAGTAAGCACATACCACTATAAATCTATTAAACAAACTTGTTAAATAACATTTGATTTTCTGTATTCACAATATTTTATGGATGTCATCCACCTGTATGATTGTTGGAGGTTAAATATAAGTTGCAGGTACAAGAACAACACATTTTCATGTTATAAGCCAGTAAAGTGCACACTAAAGTTCACAGACTTAATTCGACCCAGTTAAAGGTTCTGTCCTGGCAGCTGTAGATTTTAAAATAGTATTTAAATAGGAATAAATAGGAGTACAGTAAAAAAAAAATCATTTAAGGAGGTGCTTCTTTTCTGTATGTACAGACTTTCAATAAAAATTAAAACATTTATTTGCATATGCAAAATGTAAGCAATTGTAAGAATTTATGTGACACATGAGCATTTAACTACGATTCTCAAAATCATCCGATGATGAGAAACTTTTGGAAACGCAGTCACAATAATATACAGATTAACTAAATTTTTTAAATAATTTTTATTTGAGTCCTTATTGAGTTTTCTAATAAAGTATATTGACACCCCATAACTTTTCTCTTTTTTTTTGCTCATCCTTAAACAAATTTGCCCATTATTGTAATAATCTCTCGATATTGCAACGAAGAATGGACTGTAGTACAACCGTAAAGTGCATTTGCATTTTACAAAATGAAATGCATCTTCTAATTTTCTGTTTATGAGCTCGTAATGTACATAGTAATGCAATGATGACACTTACTTTCGTTATAAAAGCTTAGTTATTTATAATAACTCGAGAAGTTGTTAATAAACATTTACATACATATTTGTTTGAGTTACATAAAGCGTGAAGAAAAAGTAAGTTAAATTATACAAGTGACAGAAATCGAATTAGAGCTTCCCTTGAGTCTTTTAAAACAAAATAAAAGATTTATAAAATCAGTCATTCCTAAATGAACAATAATTGCTTTTGTCATCATATCTTAGTTACTTACTGTAGTTGTTTGACAGTATGTCGTTATACGTTAAAAAAGAAAGCATGTTTTGCTGTACTTCCGTATGTGACGAAAAGATGTAACTTACTTAAAAGTAATTCAGATGTTACAGTTAAATCACCAAAGTATGGTAGCAAGTAGCACCTGATGCATTACAAATCCACATAGCCATATCTGGTACTATTTGACAAAATTTTCACTTCCAAAAACAATGTTCAATCGGACAATGATTTCCTTCTCCAATTTTAAGTTGGTCATTTGTAAACTTTTGTCACAACTGCCCGTAATTTACAATTAATTCAATGCTTTAATTCTGATAAAAGAATGGCAACATCCCACCGGATATGATATTACAAACAGTTTGATCTCACACGAAAGGTTGCAAAAAACTGTCAGTAGGTACAATAGAAATTAACAGTTTACATTTTATAATAACGAAATTCAAATTTAAACGATATTAGTACGTCGGAAGGAGTAAAAAATTGTAGCTACTTTTCAAATTTTCAGTTGTTATGCCAGTTATCTATAAATTGTGATTAATACTTTGAATGAATCTGTTTTTAAACGACAATGAAATAAAAGTTTATCAGATACTAAGCTCTGACAATATTCCCGTGGAAATTCTTTTCTCTAAACATTAAAATAAACTTTATATTTAACCCTTTGCCCTATAATAGCGAGTGGCACTCGTGATGAAGTAAATAGAATAGGAAATTTTTAAGTTTTCCAATATCTATTATATTGAAAATATTAATGAGACGCGGCGCGATAATATTATTTCTATAACATTAATATTACGTTAAATTATACTGTGTATCAAGAACCACCGATCAACTTTTATTTTACCAATTTAATTTTGAATCATAGCGGAGACAGTCACGAAACAAATCGTAGTGCAAGGGTTTAATGCCTGTTAATTTACCCAAACACTGATAATTTAATTACTAAATTAAGCTAAGTTTATTGCACGCCCATAATTGTCAATAATTGAGCCATACCTTCCTACAGTACCATTCAATAAATGAAAAGCATCAGCTGTTAAAGAATTCAAATAAGCAAAGATTATCCTCTCGAGAGGTGCCTGAATATATTTGCACATAATGCTTCGCGCATTACACTACATAGTCCATGATTTTCTTGAAATAAAATATGTTCATTTCAATCGCAATACAGTGGCCCAAAAATGTCCTCTCGAATGACAACGAGGGAGTTCGTATTTAACGATCCGTGCGAGAGGGGCGCAAGTTGAATTTCTCCAAAATTCTAGAGGGTTCGGGGAAGAAAGTGGCCCGCGATGCACGGTGCTTGCCGTGGCCTAATGACAGCAGCTTCTATAATTTGGAGTTTTTGAGCGAACGGCCAAATTACCGGCGAAGAAAGGGATTACTGTTATTACATGCGGCTGCGGACTCAGTCGAAACCTGATTATACTTTAGTCAGTCTCTCTCGATCTTCGCTCGTTCGACTGTCAGCTTCGGTCTCGTTCGCTTCAGCGAGAGAAGGGCCTCAATCTTGAGTTCTGCTCTCGCGATCAACCAAACGATCCTTTAACTACGCAAATCTGCCTTCACTCGATCCACGGACCTCACATTCGTACATATTTACTACTTACGCGATGTTCTTACGCCGACTTTATCGACTTCTCTTGAACTTTTACTCTTTACACGATGCTGTTTAGAGAAGTCGTCTTTCACTATGACCGATTGGGCTATTGATCAAGACGTGATGGTACAAACGCGACCTTCTTGTCGATTATATATTACATTCTCTTTTCGAAACGTTACTTATTTGGAGTCGTGATGCCGTTGAGCGTAAACTTATTCTTGACCGTGAAATGAGTTAATTATTCGATTGATGAGAATTGTATATAGGTACTCGGTTGATTAACATTAGATCTACCAAGGTGGTCGAAATGGTTTGCGATGAATTTTCTGAAAATGTTCCTGAAATTTGTAATGCTGTTTCTTTTTCTATTCTCTGCGTCTCCATTGAAGACTGTAAACTACTAGATCGATCAAGTTTTTTACCTTTTTCGTTTATTTCATTTAGACTGATTTATTTTACAATTTTAAATATATTGAATTAATCGTCGGTAGATCTAGTGTTAAAAGGTTGTTGTAGGGAAAATAATTTGGTATTATCAATTCCTTAGGCATTAATACTTCTTGTTTAATGTTAATTTTTAACACTGGAACTACCAGCGGTGAAGCTGTTACACTTAAATATATTAAATAAATACTTTGAAACAAGGGAAACTAAGAGGTTGAAAAGATGATCGATTCGGTAATTTATGATTTATGAGATACACGTAGAATATCTATTTTATGATGATCTTATAAACTTGGAGAAATTTGGAAAAAATTGGGGGCAGGACAGTTTGACTGGCTTGGTAATTTTAGTGTTGAACATCCCCTTCAGATTTCATTTTTTTAATTCTTCCTGCGAGTTTTCGTGTTTCAATGATCCGAATGTTTTTAATCATTGTCCACATGGTCAATTACTTTCAAATAATTTGCGATTTAACATGTTCGTTTAAATTTAAAATGGGAGAGTTCTATTATTCAGGGTAATATTTGTATATTTTACTGTAAGCGAATGAAGTTTTTAATTTTAATTATGACAGCTAATTAAGAAAATAATTAACTTATCTCACATTTGTTTCATTTCTTCTACTAATTGTTATATTTATGACTCGATGTTTCTGCTTCCTAATAGAAAAGTGAATGGTAAAACTTTAAATTAATTCTTATGAAAATTTGAGCATTTTGGTACACAACGTTTTATAAATATTCAACGAGAGATATTTGTTATTTGTTAATTAAACTGAAACCCTAACATTCACTAACAACCCAGAAATGTGAAACTGCTACGAGAGCATCAAAAAAGCCATTCGCGAAGAGGTCGATGATTTCTTGATGGACAGCAGCCATCATTCGGGGTTTCAGCTGATTAGTTCTTAAGTAATTGCCGCGCATCCTTATGGTCTTATAACGTGCGTTTATAGCCTTGTAATGAACCTGCTTCTGAGACCTTTGCTCCATTCAGCCGGCGAAGACCCGGGACGAGCCATACGAAGCCCAAGAATTTTCAGTGTCTGTTTAAGAATCGTCTGGTTAAGAGTGTTCGTGAGACGCTTTAACTTTCTGTTACGATACGATGACCAAATACCCTTTTAGAAATTAATTTTTACATCCGTAAGCTATATACATATAAGACTTTCATCTTTATGGCAATAGGATTTCAGTGTTATTTCAATAAAGTGCACCGACAGATTATACGTTTCTCTGTAGCACGATTGAATCTAAAAAATACTTTTTACGAATTCTGTCTATATATATTCTTTTAAACAGTTATTTTTTAGCGAAGAATATATTTATTATCCTACTGAAAAGATTTAACAGATCAGGTAGAGTCAAGATCACTGTTTACTATATAAAGCTAAATGCAGTATTTATTTAAAAATTTGTTTTGCATGCAGATTCCGACAAATAAGAAATAAGACTGAAAAGTAGAATAGTGCGATTATCGACATGAAATTTTAAATGAGAAGTTAATATAAACTGTGACAAATATGATGCTGTGACACGCAGAAGGTATAAATTATATACAACTCAATTAGCAAGTTAACATTTCTTTATTAACAATAAGTTTCAAACTATCGTCTTTTCTATGATTAACAAGTCTACCAGCTGTTCTGGTAGGTCAACAGGTTACAGGTGTCAATCATTCTAATGATTATCCGTGTCGTTGTCCATATCTTGTTCCAATCGTAGAAACACTTTTATCGTTCCACGTGTTCTTTCGTATTTCATATAACATTTTTCTTTTTCTGCCAAATCTAAATTCTGCATTCACCTCTAATAATTCGTCACCTATAGAATGAGTGACAAATTAGTCCTAAGTAGATCAGTACAATGATAGACACCCTTTTTTAGAGCAGGTAAAGAATAATATCTGTGGCAGGACAATATAACTTGTAAAACTTATCTACTAAAGAATTGCGAAAAAGATGATATTTTAATTTCTTTGAAATTAATGCGATGAATGAATTTGTATGAAGTTGTGAAGTGATTTACTGATACCAAAGTGAAGTTAAATGCCTAAATGATTGAAATTGTTCCAACTGTATTTTGCATATGCAAAAACAATAATACTCGCTTAAATTAATTTTTTAACAATATTGACATTGAAAATTTCTATACAATTATTTCTAGATCTCCGGCTGCCCGGGTAGAACCCCTAAGCGGGTCGCATCTGGCCAGCGGGCCGCAATTTGCCCGTCACTGACTTGCAATTAGTACATTCCAAGAGTTTTGGATCAAGGAATTTTGCAACTCTTAATTGTTCGCACGCTAGACGTAGAGACCTTAATTACACGCAAAATCCTTTGAGTAATTTATAAATACGTGATTCTTTCAGTTAGTTCTTTGAGACCAACTTTGAATATTGTGTTATCAGTATGTAAGTTATCCTACTGCTTTAAGAATACAACACCATTGTTTGTAATATAAATATCAAATTTCTAATTTATTTATGTTTTCTACTTGGCTATATAGTAGTTACAAACAAATATTCAAGAAAATTGATTGAAGTTTAATTAAAGATATTATGAAAAAAATGTTATTTTTTAATATATTGTGCAAACGAATCGATTTTCTAAAAAAATGTTTACACCATCGGATTCGCCATCGCAAGGCGTTAATTTTCAACCTGCACAAAAATTTATGTATCTCTAATAGTTTTCGAGACATTTGACAAATAATATCGGTACCTCAAATTTCGGGGCGTTTTTCATCCTTTTCAAGTGGGCTAAAATACTATATCATACTAAAATTTCATAAAAATCGGTGCTTTACCCTTCGGGCTGTTCCCTTGAAAGTAGATAAAAAAAATGAAATAATATGAAAATGCTCAGTGCATCAGATGGCTATTACGTTAAAATGATATTACAAAAATCATGTCATTCTCCATTACAAAAAAAGGTATGCTTTATATTCACGTCCACAAACGTGTTAATGTACGAAGAAATTAATCGAACACTCCACTCCATGTCTCAAATAATGTAACTGTTGTTCTCATTTTTATACACATTTTTATTCATGTAGTGTTCCTCGGACACCATGTTAGCTGTTTCAAATGTTAGTTGTTGACGCTTGCAACGTTTGCGCAACATAATCATAGATGTAGTTGTTCTATTCTTCAATTTAGCTTGTTTTTGTGTCATGCAATCCCGAGTCGAAAAGTCCAGCCTAAAAAGAAACTTCAAATCCTAGATTCTTTTGATCTCTCATTTGCCGCTTAATTATGTATACCATTTTGAACCTCAAAATCCTCAACTAGTGTGTCTACGCGCCTCAAAGTCCTGTAAATATGATTTTTAGGAGTTATATGGACTGATCAGGTAAAATTTTTATTCCAATTTAATCTGACATCCCCTAAAAATATTTCAGAAGTTCCAAGTCTGTTGGCTCATATTCTAAAAATAGGGCTTTCAGGAGCAAGTTGGAATTAAATTATCATTTTATTCCATATAAATTCTAAATCTCCTAAACCAAATTAATTTTTAGTATATCGAGAATTTTTTTGGACCTCGATCATTCCACTCCAATTCCAATCCAATTCTAAAGCTCCTCATTATAGAATGCTGAGGATTATTTTGGACTGTATGAAGCCTAAATTGCTCCTAAACTAGGTAAAAGTGGCAAAAAGTAACAAGTGTAGGGCGATTGTGGAATTAAAATTTGCATTCTTTTATATGTAACATATTTTTCCATATTCAGCCTAAATATCCTAAGTTATTTGGTAATTTAGGAGGATTTTGGGCTGAAATTTTCGACTCGGGATCACAATTTACCCTTGACCATTTGCATCTAGCGTCGCAGAATATTTACTTATGCACTTATGATACTTATATATTTAGATTTTACGTATAGATTTAGATATTTTTTTATAGCCTACTTGCCTACTTACCGGCTACTTGCCTCGGAAGACTTTGGTTCAATTTAGGTACTTGTAAGAAAAAAGATAAATTAGCATTGATTGATCGTAGTTATAAGAGAGACTGCCGTTAAGTAACCCGACTAAACATTGATATGATATTTTTTCACATCCTTATCAGATACCCTTTCAATGATTTAACCCGTTATAAAGATTCTCTGCTGCCCCGAGTGAAAATAAAAAGCGAAAAAAAAAAACTGAGATAAGACTGAAAATAGGATTTTAGACGAATTTCGAACGGAAATAGGACGAAACAAATAATTGCCACTGAAGATTATCTGAAAATGTACTGACGACGTATAGTATTGAAAAAGTTCAAACGGAATTGAGACTGAAACAAGATGGAAGAATTTTTCAGTTGAAGCCGAGACTGAAGTCAGACTGAAAATTTTACATTGATTCAGCTCGATCGGAAAGCAGGCTCATTTGGGACTCATATTAGGTTGGTGCAAAAATAATTGCGGTTTCCATTATTAAAAGTTTTAAATATTGATTTAAAGTTATTTTTCTTGCAACTAAATATATATATATATAGCATACAATTTGAAAGCGTGAAGTTGGATCTTTCGATGTATGTATGTTTATCATTTTTTTTGGATTCTTCATACGTGATATTACGTCAGAAAAGTAAGGGTGGAAAAGAAGCAAATTCGAGCGATATTATTGTACGAGTACAATTTGGGACCTAAAGCTGCGGAAAATGCTCGTAGTATTAATAAACCATTTGGCCAGGGAACTGTGGCTGAGCGTACAGCTAAACATTGGTTTTACAAATTTCGTAAAGGCGACGAAACGCTTGCAAACGAAGAGGGTCGCGGACGTCCTTCTGTGATCAAAAATGACGAATTACAGTTCATTGTCGAAGAAGATCCACGCAAATCGTTTTCAGAATTGCAGAAGTACTATATGTTGATATTTAGCAACATGAAAACTAACTTCAAATCAATATTTCAAACTTTTAATAATGGAAACCGCAATTATTTTTGCACCAACCTAATATATCATATAATTCCGACTTGTACTGAAAAGAAACTGAAAGTAAACTGAAATGTCTAAACTCCAGGACTTTTTTTCCATATGATTTTTCGACTTTTGTTCACTACCTCAGTTTTCTTTAAGTTAAGTTTCCGTCTGTATATTAATATAGAAAATTTGCTCGAATTTTCAGTCTGTTTTCAGTTTTTTATTTTCACCCGGGGCCCGCCGCCGAAACAGTAGACAAATTACTGCATTGTAGTGATACACACGTTGCCACAGATGTAAATGTATAGGCAAAATTCAATG
The DNA here is from genome assembly GCA_910591515.1 of Cerceris rybyensis. NCBI lineage: Eukaryota > Metazoa > Arthropoda > Insecta > Hymenoptera > Crabronidae > Cerceris > Cerceris rybyensis. The sequence goes on from OU342795.1 coordinate 17,600,145, forward strand.
TAGAAGTTGGAAAAGTTTATTATCAATATCTGGACAACTAAAGCCGAGGTGGGCTTACTTGTATAGGAAAAAGTTGCTTACAATTAGTATCATAATCCTGACAGTATATCCCAAAAATCATTGAAATTGGTTGGGTGGACCACCATCTCTACAATTACTATGTATTTGATAGACACTCACACTATGGCAAAGAAATCTAAAACTATTAAAGACATAAAACAATCACGTAAGAGTGTCCCAGTATTGGAGTGTTAAACTTAAAAATAGTTTTGTTATTTTGGAAGATACAAAAATTATAGCATTTTTATAGAATGATGTTAATAGCTACTGTTATACTTTATTGTATACCATAGGGGATTTATTGTTACGTGAAATCTAAATGATCTATATAGGATACATTTTCATATATAATTATTATACAATAATTATGTTTTCCTGCACAGTAACAACACAAAGGAAACATATTCTTTTTGACATACGTTTTTAACCACGTGACGTACGATTTCTTTTGTGATTGCCTCCGCAATATTTCGAAGTAAATTAATCAAATAAAATTTGATCAGTGATTCTTAACATATAGTACAGTTTAACGTAATATTAACACTTTACCGACCGGCATGTTTTTAATATCCTACCCACTTCTGATCGGTTACTTGGTCGCAAATACTTCCCTGATACCGATACCTCTTCGAAAATTAGAAATTTTCGTCACTGAGACTTTGGCACAATAAACCACGATAATAAATAACAATTTATTAATTGCCGTGACAATCAATTAATAATTTAAAAGTCCAAAAGCATTGAATACAAAAAGCCTATTAATAGTCTATTCGTTCGGAAAAGTGTTAATATTGTAACGGCGCTTCATAATTAAATAACTCAGATATTATAAAATAACGTCTCTAATTTAGTCAATTCAAACTTCTTGCACAAAGACAACTCTATTCTCAATATTAAATCAATATCTAAACATTTGCAATTCGTTGTTAACATTCTCGTAATCGATATGAAATATGTATAGGGGAGACAATTTCGTTACGATAATTCGTAATAATATTATAGAAGTAATTGTATTTCACTGATATTATTCATATAGGCTTTGCAAAGCTTAAAAATTTTCTATCGAATTTACCGCATCACTAGTGCCACTCATTACTATACGTCATACGGTTAACTCTTTGCATTGCGAATTATATTTCAATTTTATTACCAGTAGCTCCCAACGTTTTTAAGTATTTTGTTTCTCCTTGAACTGAAAGCTAGAGCAAAAATAAATAAGTAAAGAAAGAACAAATCAATTAAGTATCAGCTTTATTTACACTATAATTTTATCTTGTAACTTGTAAGTGCATGATATCTCTTGAAAAAATTTCCAGGATGAAATCCTGGTTTTCTTTTGCATGTTAAAATCTATTGCTTTGGATTTGAAAAACTATCGAGTAAGACTCGACAAAGTAATTCCTGAGATAGAAACTAATGTCGAGTTACTCTCGATATAGGAGCGCAAAGGGCTAATGTGTACCGCCTATAACTTATTTGAATATCGTTTAATTACCTCGTGATATACCCATGCTGTTATACACTGAAACACATCCGCTACTAAATGGTGCATTCACCCTGTGCCCAAAAGACCGTCGCACCCTCAATGGAGCATTTTATTCAACAGTATAGAAGGATATCATTTACCTGATTTCTACATCATAGCAGGTAGACTGTAATTTAATAGACTGCCCTTGCGTTAGTCGGAGCCGTGATGCGTTTCGCTCGTGCGAGATACGTGTAACCCAGCCGCGACAAGACCATTATTGGTGGAAGACTCATAACTCTCGTAACCAGCCACACCCAACAGATTTAACACCTCGTATCCAATTATAACGATGGTCCGTGTCACGCGTATAATTGGTACCCCATTACATATAGCCACCTCGCTTCCGCTACGAACTGTGACTGTACCACGTCTCCTTCGTATTACCAATTTCAGGACGGTTCTCCATTTGCATCTTACAGTTTTTACAGAAAATATGAATTATTTAACACACTAGAATGGATATTTTAGACTGCAGGCATTAAAGCTATTATACTCAAATGTATGTATGAAATAAATGCGTTAGAAAAATAGGAATCACAAGGCGGAAAAGATGATTATTTCAGTAGTTTATGTTTCATAAAGTGAAAGTAGATTATTTATGTATAGCTCGACTTAAGCTTGGAGAATTTTGATAAAAAATGGGGCACCAGTCTTTTTGAGTGCCTTGATAGTTCTAGTATTAAGAAGGATGATTGCTTTATTATCAATGAACTTGCTTCTTTGTTGCTACTTAACAGATAAGTTTTATTGAATGAATGAATTGTTTTTATTGTTATTTACTCAAGTATTTACAACGTTTAATGTTTTACTAATATTGAGAGTTTCGGTGAAAATTTTCTATAAGGTATAACGAAAGATTTTATTGTTATTTACTGTTGTTCGAATTCATTCAAATTCTTTATTGCTAAAAAAAAGACAGGAATGTAAACATTAACCCTCTATTGTTCGAATTTTTGGTGGTATTCGAATATCAAGATTATAAATATTAAATTTTAAAGAATTTCATGATTTTCACGAGCTGAATTATAATATTCGGCAAAATCAAAAATTTGACTTCGAAGAATAGAAGCTTAGATGTGTTTGAGTGAGCTTAAAGTTACAGGGGCTCATAAAGAGTTAACTGAATAACTTCATAAAAATTTTACTACAAGATTAAATCTGCCCTTTCAAAAAATTCTAAGATTTTACGAGCATGTGTCAATGAAGTAAATATATCTCATAATGCTCAATTTCATTCTAACCAAAGCGACAGCCCAGAAGCGATAAAAAGCAGTAAATTTCAATTCATTTATTGTCTTCCTCTATCAGATGCTTCTATTAAAAGAAGAACGAGTCATTAATATAAACAACTTGAAAAGTATGCAATATCTACCAATAAAAGTCAAGAAAATGAACGACAAAGAATATAACAGTTTTGAATACCTTGTCCCCATCTCTTATGTACCAAGTGATACCGTATTAATAGAATACCATCGTCTTATACAAACGCAGTGTAAAAATGTTTCTCTTTTTGCCTGCATAAACCGATTTGACAAATGCGAAGTTTAAATGCGAGTTTAAATGTACATTAAACAAACGAAGCTGATTATACATCCCTCAATGAGACAGTACTCGAAGAAAAAACATCTTGTTACATTTTCTTTGTTTTTCGGAAGTGAGTTGAAGAGGGAAGACGAGAAAGAATGAGAAAAAGTGAGAGTGAGAGAAAAAGAGAAAGAGAGAGAGAGTCGATTAAACAATCGACAGGACGCGCAGTGCATCTTCCACCCGCGATCTGGGTTGCTGCAGCCTTTGGGGCTTCGAGAGTAGTGAATGGGCCGCACAGCAAGAAATATCCGTCCTCGCGGTTACGGCACTGTGAATAGAGCCATAACGAAGTGAAACGTGCAGGTGAATTTATGCTGCAGGAACGGACGATTCGACGCTACGGCTAAGCTGGTTGGACCAATAGCCGGCCAAAAGTGCCTCCTTCGACGGAGTATTGCCTTCAAGGCGAACAGAAAGCGACAAATTCGCTCCAGCATGCTAGCTTTCGTGATAGAGGAGGGAATGAATTGTTCAAAGGGTGCACGATTTCACCAGAGTATAAAAGTAGCGGTAGGAAATCCGGTAATCGTCAATGGAAAATCTAGCTGGAAATTAAATAAAAAATTTAATTCAAATGCTCTTAGTGAACGTGCATTGGATTTAAGATAGTCACTGAGGATTTTATGCTGATTTATGAATAAAGGTTAAGAACTTACTGTTACGTATAATGAGGGTCAATTATCATGAAAAATGTAAGGACCGAGATGTTTATGATAAAAGAATTTGAAAATGTTTATCATATTGTCAAATGTGGATATAATTGCTTCGATTGCTACTTCGGCTGAGAAAGATAATCTGTAACACAATCTTAGTTTTTGGTCGGTACGTAGAATTTTAATGGGTACATCTTAATTATGATTTATTTAAGTTTATGAAGACATTTACATTATTTCTTTTTTTCTCGATATTAAAAATGTGACATGTATGCATCTCTATTCGTCAGCAGATTTAAATTTTAATAAGGGTCCATGGATTCAAAAATATTTCTCTTTGTAACGATTTCGGACTATGCAACGCTATAAATCTACCGTGCAATACTTTACGATGCATGTTAATGCGCTAGGTGGTTCCAGGAAATGTTTTTAACAAGACATACTAATGCAATAAATTTCACGAGCATTTAAAAAATATTTTCACTCTACAGTGCTCCACAGTTTCTGATAATATATATTTCAGGTTGATCTGTAAAATTGATCGAGTTGTATGGAATTTAGAAATAACGCAACAATTTCATTCGATGTTACCGTACGACAAAGTTGTAAACATCGACTTCAAGGCCATTAAGTCCATTTAATGAAGATCAGCATGTCACGGTGTCAATAGAACTGTAAGAGTTCTTAAATTTTACATCTACACTATCGCTCATAAGTGTTTAGTCACTCCTGTTGTCCTGAATTTTCTATTATGAAAATTTCAATTAAGTATTTTAATTCTCCCATTTATTTACTACATTTCTATAAATGTTTGCGTAAATGGGCACAATAAATAAGTATATTTACATTTTTCTTCCGACTTCTTAAGTTATTTATGCTGTTATTGAGAATGCCAAAGGACTTAGAAGCGGTAGTGTCTGTCTCAACATTAGATTTACGGAATGAGTCAATTTTTCTCATTCAACAATTTAGTGCTATAGAAAACATTAATATTATTTTTCGAAAGCATATGTTTGTTTTCAATTATAAAAGTATATATGTACAAATATTAATTGTTTTTAAGCAATATGTATCTACAAATATTATTAAACTTTGCTTGTCTTTTTTGGTGTTCACCAAAAATCATTTCTTTCGTAAAAACTTCGATTTTGAAGTACGAGTAAATTTGACTCACTTCAATAAAACTCACTTCAAGTGAATATAGTGTTAATGTCGTTGTATATTTTCTGTTATTGTTATTACGACAATAATTAATAATATGCAACGTCAACAACAATAATAGCAAGTTTTAGGTGTTGTATGTTATTTATAAAATGTTTTCGATCATTTTCAAGCGAATTGTAGAAGTGCTACAGGTAGTGAACGTGTCATCACACCGTTAATGTACTTTTTGTGGCGTGGGCCATTGACAAAGACAATTCGACGAAATAGAATTTAAGATTTCGTTCTGAAACAAGCGGCCCTGGCTTCGGCTTGGCAAACGATGTATCTCATCCGGCTTTGGGCCCTGACTCGGACCAAGCTTGCCCGGTACGGCGCTGTGTGTTTAACTATTCAATAATTCATCCCGCCATTCATCACCAGCCAAGTGTAAAATTTATCTTATTTTTATGTATTGGCCCCCTCCAGCTCGCCACCATGTATCAACTTCTTATTAGCCACGATTTGTTGGGCGCGCGCGGCATCCCGTCCCATACTACCGATTTGCCGGTATTCGATAACGACTACACCAATGCTTGTCATTGACAATTTCATCGACCAATGGACCCAATGCACCAGTTGCTCTTTCACGAATTTTGATAAGCAAAATTTATATTAATAGTGCAATATGATTTTTCCGAAGTAGGATAAGTACTACTTGCTGTTACTTAAAATATGAATTGAGAGATATAAGATTCCAATTTCTTCATATCCATAATATTGTTATGTGAATTATGCTTACCACGAGCCACATTTTAAAATAGCAAGATTTTTAACACTATAAATTATATTTTACGAACACTTAAGACATAGAACTCGACCGGTTTGTTCAGAAATTTATGAATAAATCCTCAAGTTTGTGAACTCGTGGTTATAACAACGCTTTATGGCCGTTAGACGTTTTATTAATCAGCATTTTGTAAATTAATGGGTAATAATTTGTAATACCATTATTAACAACACGATTGGCATGGTATAACCGAGGGCAAGGGCTTTTCTATCGTATTTTCCGTTTTTAATATATTTACTCCATAAAAGGCAACTTAACATTGTATATTGTAGTATTATTAGCAGTTGTACGATTTATGGAATTCAATGACTGTAGAATGAATTTGGAACAGATTTATGAATTGGTAATGGCGTTAACTAATCGTAGATGTCCTAAGAATTATCAACTCAAATGGTTCCTTTATTAACTTTTAGTAATTTATGCAAATGCAAACGAGGAAAATAATTAAAATAACAACGTTGTTTCAATGTCTTTTTTAGTAGCAATTCAAATTGTTGCTGTTGCATTGACGTAAATAAGTTTCAATAATAATGTATTTTAAGTGATTAAGGAACTGTTGATAAATCACGGTAAGCAAACATGTGCTTTAAAATTTGATTATTAAGATGTAAAACGCAAATGGTACGACAAAATTACGATACTATCAAATGGATTGGCATGCATTGCAAAGTACAATTGCTATTATAAAATATTATAAAACTTTTCCCTGTTTTCCATCTATAGGTTTGTCACTTTAAAGTTCTAACACTAGAACTACCGGCGTAAAATCTGTTATATTTATATATATTAGATAAGCTCTTTAGAAAAGGAAGAATGAAAACATAGAAACGATAATAAATTCTGTAATTTAAGATTTATAAGATGGACATCAAATATTTCCTTTATGATTCCCCCCATGAAATAGGAAAATGTTTTTTGGAAATGAAGAATAAGTTATTTTGAGTTCCTTGTTAATTCTTATGTTAAGCACCTTATGTGTCCTATTATCTGGAACTTAACTGGAATGCTCCGTAATATAATCATTTCAATTTGAAATTATTTTCAAGTTTAACCTGGACCTAACTCAAACGATTCGTGCTAGTAGCGTGAATTGTACAAAGTTCAATTTATTATGTAATATATAGCGTTCTACGCATTTACAAAATAATTTATCTTACATACTTGGCATACCTCCAACATTGTATAACACGCAAAGTTATGTCAACTTAACATCGATTAAAACTTTGTTCATTAACTGTTCGATATTGAAAGTATCAATCTTTTAAATAAATATAAGTTTTATTTTTCGACTTCACTTGCAACACGGTTGTAATAGTTACCACTTAAGATTTTATACTTAATTCAATTCATTACTCTTGAACTTACAATAAAAAATGAAGTTTCATATTTTTTTTTTTAATATTAAACTATAACTTTTTATTTAAGCGTTAATCAAAATTTGTATCTGATTGTTGTTATTCCATGTAAACAGGTATACTGTGAGACTAGAGTGTAACATAATAAATTAAGGAATCGTTTACAACTTTACTCATCGATTTGTGGTACACAGCTTTGGCATTTGATGCAACTCGCAGTATTGGAAATTGTAGAAAAAGGCCACCTCCACTTTCCTCACTTTTTAGTGTACTTTATCAACGTAGAGAGAAGTGAAACATTGCGTGTCAGTAATGTGATCCGATGAAATACTTTTGTTGTCGGGATTTCGTTCTTCATGATGCGGGTATTTAACCTTTCAAGTTTCCAGATCTTATGTACATAACATGTAACGAATGCAAATGTCAAATCACATACGCATATAAATCTACTTATCTTTATTTATTATGTTTGAACCTACTGAACATAGATACTGACATTTTTTAGTACTCTAACAAGTTGAATCGAAGATATCTACATCGATTATTTTCTTATTGACAGTTATATAGAGATGATAAAAATATTTGAATTTTATGAAAATATATCAGTTGTTGCGATTATTTCAAGTTCTTAACAGATTCGCGGACAAGAATGCTATAGCATTCATTTTCATTGCCAACTTAGAATGACCTGTCATGCCAAATAATAAAGACAATTATAATTCATTTAATTTTATATGACCTTAGTTTTTTGCAATTATTATGCATTTTAAAGTAACGGCCAACTGATTTATTGAGTATTTCTATATTATTCTACTTTTTCTCTGCGTAGTTATAAGTGTAAATTAGAAATGTAACACTTGACTGTTTGTTTTTCCAGCTACAAATTTTTACTTCCCGCAAACGTGTTAAAAGACTAGCTGAATTTTGATGACCCAAAGCGATTCCTCTCCAACGAATTTCGTAAATTAAAATTTCACAATGTATGTTAGCTTCCTTAATATTGTTAAATGAATTTTTAATGAAGCAGAAGTATGCGTTGGGCGAATCTTTTTCTCGCACAACAATTTGCAAAGGCGTTTTTTGTTATTTCTCGAAGGTCAATAATTAGCCCCGTTCCTTAGCAATTTAGTCATTTATTTGTTACATGGTGAAGACGATGGCCCATGACATCGGTCGGTAGTGGCCGATTCTTGCATAGCAGGTACTTCCGGTGCCGAGAGGCGGATACCTCATTGTCATTACGTCACCAGAGTCTGTCATTTGGTTTTTCAAGCATCCGTTTTTCTCACCGCGAGGATAGAGGGCTTGATGATCATAATTATACCCGGATCGCTTCAAAGAAGGACAGACGTTTTAACAGAGCCGCGCGTGCGTGTACAATTTGGCTAGGAAACACGCTGGTCTGATCGAACCTTCATGCAGATCAAATTATTTCCAAATTAACTTCGACTTTAAGATTGTATAGGAATTAAAGATATTTATTTGGTCGTATTTTCTTTTAGTGCTCTTTGGGATTTGAGCTCGTTAGAATAGAATTATACATAAATAAAACACAAAAGGTTTATTGATAATAACTAGACTGCGGATGTTTATGCAAATTTCGCGTTTCAAAAATGCAGATGAGACAGGAAAACCTATCTAGGGATTTATTGCACTTAATAAATGTTACAACAAATACCATACTTTGGATATTTTAGATATATTTTTATATTATGTTCTTTTTGTATATTTTAGTCGTATTTAATTTGTCATAAATGCATAAAAATCTGCAGTCTAATAATAACAATTAACAACAATTACTTTGCCCAAAATTCTCGTTGTAGTTTACAATTTTCTCTCACTTTTGTTAACTCTCACAGTCTTCTCGCAATTTTTTCTCATTGGATCTCTCTCTCTACAATCTCTCGCTACGTCTCTATGTCTAAAATCTTTTGTTGCGTTTCTCCTATATATGTTCGTTGTTTGGTAGATATTGCTACGTCGTTTTTTTACAAACAATTTAATCGATTTTCGTTGTCGCTGAGACAAAGACAAAATTTCTGATCACGACACTACGACGATTTACTCGGTTTTACGCGCTATTACGTTTTTCTTCACGTACATGGCCTTACATTTATTTATATGTATCTTTGATTTCATCAGAAAATCTTATTCTATCATACAATATAAAGGGAAGAGTAAAACTGTTGAAGATTGCTTGTAATCCGCGCGAGACTCGAGAGGAGGTGTGACGCGCAATTGTCTTTTTGGGATGAATATTGAATTTGATGGTGGTTTTGATCACATTGTGTTGATGCGTTCATTGTAGTGTTGTGATCAATAAATCTATAATTCTAACGAAAACTTTGAGTATGACTCCAATCTTTTATTTAGTATTTTATATATTTTAACAGATAAGTATAACCCCCCGATGTACTGTATAAAATACAAAATGTTCAAAAATATTGTGGTTTTATTTTTTGGACTAGCTTACAACTTCATTTACTATCTCATTTTTTAATTAAATGGACATACAAAATTATCTAATTAAAGGAACAACATATAATTATATCTTTTCGTTATATATCGTTACGAAGCACCCAGTAGATTAAATGTTACTGGGAAACGAGACTTGACAAATGTTTGTTAATAATTAAAGACATGAAATTCTACGGTCGGCGGTCCTCGTTGGCGGATGTGATTTCTTAAATAAACGTTCTCAGTTTTTTTTTATAAATTGTGTTCTATTTAATTATATCCGAAAGGATAATGCATGCGCGATCGACTCGTAACAATATATAATATAATAATAATATATCGATATATACTTATATCGCTAGAACTATTGAGAAATCGAAGAAATCGCATATTAGTAAATAAAAACGATGATTGCTTCTTAACCCTTTGAGACTCGGCGTCCATTGCAGTGTACATTACGTAATGTAATCAAGAAAGCTAGTTTGTTAATTAAAAGTTACCTAAATCATAATGTACACGGTTTTGTTGTTTTAAGTATAATTCGATATCTCTGCCGATCTTTAGTTTTATTGAGAGTATACTTTTTACAAAGACGTTTTTACAAAGGAAGAAATTATTTCAAAAACTGTCACTCAATATAATGTCTGCTAAAGTAATAAAGTGCACATGTTTGTTCACTAATTATTTATTAACATGATCCTGATGTACGTCACAGTGGATATTCTGTAAATATTGTAGGTAACAATATACACAAAAAAGGTAGATGTGATTTTTTTTAAATAGTTTTTTTAAAAATGTATTTGCCAAAAATTTTCTTTAGCCATCTCATAATTCGAGTCTGGATGGGTTAATGTACACGAATTTGTTGTTTGCAATATTAATCCGTAGCAACAATTCTCTTAAAACTTTATAACAACCTGCTAATTTATGTCTAAAGAATGATGTAACGTGACGTAAATAACGGACGATTCCAACAATACGAATGCAATGTAATTTCATTCAACTTCAGTTCTAAACAATCGACATACATCTACAAAATATCATTTGAAATTGATGATATAATTATTAAATTAAAACAGTATTGTTACAGCATATTATATCTCGTATTAATAACATTTTATAATATATATTAAATGTTTTGGATAAGTACAGCATTTGATATCGGTTCTATTAGAATTATTTAACTTCCATTTTTTAAACTTTGGAAACACTACAGTGCAAATTGTAAAAAGTGTCTTCACGAATCCGGTTCATTGAAATGTCGGTTCTGTGTAGTTTTACATAATTCAATCGTTATCTGAGTCATCGTTTCACGTAATATTGGTAACAATTTATTTCTACATTGTTTTTATCAATATGACACGGTAGTAGCACCAACGTTTCGGGGTAAATATTTCATAAGATTTAACATTTCTTCCTGACTGTTAAGTTCAAATATGTGAAACAAGTAGTACTACGAGGATGTATAAAAATGTATTTATATAGGTCAGTACATATTAGCATGCGCATATTTTGTAGTACAAATTGATTAAAAAACCATTGAATTTTTCACACAGTCTTTCCTAGAAAAAAAAATATTTTGCGGTACATTTCTATTTTTGCAGGTGTTAAATCCGTATTAAACAAATTTAGTTACCGTTAAATCAATGACTATATCAGTATATGAAATATATTTTCGATGTCTCTAATTTAATGTTGACTTTGTCGCTACTTTTGGGAAGTTGAAGTATTCTCGACCTTTCACGTGAAGCAACAATCAACCTATACTTTCATAGGTGGCATGTGTTCTAACGTGGCGAGTCAAGAGCATCCAAGACAAGTCGGAAAAGGCAACGGTTAGTCCGTCATCGTCGATGCATTCCCCTTATTTTGCCATCCGCTTGTTTCGGTAGAATTTGCATTTCAGGAACGCGAAATTGGGCGGTACAAAGATAGAGCTAATGCTCACGGGGCGGACCACCGCGCCGTATAAACACAGGGTAGTCCATACGTTTCTGGCTTCATTATCTTCGCCTGTACGTTTTCGCGTCGACTTTTCATTTTCGACTGTGATCGTCGGCTATCAGAAGGTGGCGGAAGGTGGTAACAACATCGTAGAAATGCATGCTCCGTCGATGGACTTTTCATTTAGACTCATCCTTTTCTCGTTGTTTCCTTTGTTTCTGTCGGAATTACGATTTTTAGTAAATGTACATATATCAAATGCAAAAATTTACATTGCTCACTCAATGGGAAGAATCGGAAATTAATATCTCGAGTCAAAATATTGAACCTATTTTCATGGTATTTGCTCATATTTGAACCTAATACGATACTTTTCAATACTAAAACTTCTAATTTCAACCTACAACTCCTTCTCATTGTCAGTAAAATGATAGCTATCACCAAAACCTTTCTCCCCTGAATTGGACCTGTTACTCCTCCTAGGTAAAATAATAATTTTTGTATTCAATATATATTTAATATCGCATAAAGAACTTTAATTTTTTTTACTCATTGTAAACAACATAGGTATATGATTATACCTACCTGACTGAAATATAATGTTCTTTAACAGAAAGAGCTCTCGGAAGGTTGTGGATTTTATTTGCCAAAAAAAGCACAAAGAAATTGAATTAAAAACAGTGATAAATAATGACTGGAAGATACTAATCCGTGAAACACTTATGGAAGTTTATGGGCAATACGGCATTTGCAATTATTCAGCTGCAGGAGTAGAGTAAAAACCCATTATTTTTTAGTGATTTTGACTAATTAATTTTTGAAAACTATATGTATATATATAAATAATAATAATAAAGATAATAATAACATTAATAACTGGATGGAAATCCTCAACGGAGGTTGAAATTGACCTCCTATTTTACGCTTTAAGATGGCATAAAGGGAAACTTGTGCCACTTTTAAGCGCTAAATAGGAGCTTATTTTACATTGAATTTAGACCTATTTTTGTACTTCTAATTCCTAAATCTTTGGTAGTAAAAGGTTCCAATGAGGTTCAATATTTCGACTCGGGATCGCTTTCTTATATAAAATAGACATACATGAAAGGGTGCTTATTGAAAATATTGTAAAAGAAATTTGTTTTTTCTATGTTTCACATAATACAGATGTACGTGTGCGCGCACGCAAAATATCATCGAGCTAAACGGTATTCTTCTCCTGATGTTCGTCAGTCGATCGGTTAGAATAAACGATACTAACACCCCGAGTAGAGTTTATGACGGAAAATCACTCTTCTTCAAAATTGAAGCTTCACCTGTTAGGTACTTGCTACTGATTTCGTGCTATGTATGTACGATGCCGTACCACTGACTAGTATCTTGATACCCTACTGCGGAGATCGCGAGCGTATCATTACCCCGCCTAGTGGCTAGCTCCGAAGATTACACGTCTACGATCTGAGTTTGGTTGAAGCTGACCCATACTAACTCGAATTTGTAAGAATGATTGCACGTAAAATTTGCATATCAGCAAAGGACACGTTCCCGCGGAGGGCTAGAAGTGTTGTGGCTCCAAGTAGTAATCGTGCTGCTACTGTTAAACATTAAATTAATTTTATATAACCATTGTGAAGTTTATATTAATTATTTATAAGTACTGAATACTATCGTGATTATCGCACGTGAGAATTTGAAATATCAAGACGTTGGATACCACTGGTACTTTGGTAGTTTCATTGTTTTCACCGAAGTAAAAGTTTTTCTATTAAAATTACATCTTTACAAACCAGAAACATTGAGGGCTCAAATTGATATATAGTCAAGAAGACTTTATCTTTTTAATGCCAATACAATTAGATCCCGCTTAACGCGGAGAATACGTTCCAGTAAGTTGCAGCGTTAAACGAGGTCATCTTAACACGTAAATAAAAGGATAAGTGAAACAGAACGAAGAATAAGAAAATTTATCAGTCCTCCTTTTGTTTAATTTTGTAAAATTTATTGTTCAATAGTTTTTTATTGCATCAATCATAGACTTATTTATTCTTAATATTCATCTTTAGTTATGAAGCATTCATGAAAATCAAAAAAGTTCTAGTAAAAGTGTCATATTGTGACGAGGAAAGTTTTTCCTCATTTGATATTATTTTTTTTGTGACGAAGTCATCTAAAGTCGTTTCTCTTTTCCCGTTTCGTTCAACAAGCAGTTGCCGATATCACGATACCGCATCGATGACACTTTATCTTGTCTTTGAACTTCTATCAAAATTTAAATCATTTTGTACAAACTGATCGATAATTTCCGTTGTACTAGCTAAACTTTTATTTAGAAAATCTGTTGAAACTTCCTTTTGCTCCTTATCTTGAGAAACGCAAACTTCGTAATCTTGATGCACTTGTTGTTCTACCAATTCTTTAAAGTCGTCGTTAGAAAGGCTTTCACATGGTGTAACTTGGAATAATTCATCAATATCCTTCGTATTTATATTACCCAACACTGTTTCATTAACTAGCTTGACAATTTCGTCGACATGAACAATACTACCGCGAAATACTGAAACAGCGTTAAGTGGGATCTTACTGTATCTTAATATTAAATCTGTTTAAAAATTCGTAAATGTTACAGTTTAAAAGTCATATGAAATTTCATTGAATTCAATAGCGTTGATCACCGGTGACCCTCATGTCGTTGAACGTGTTAATTACGGTGGATTTGGAATGTTTGTGATTTATTTTCTGAACTTGATCTGCCCTTTTTCCTCACAGCTTCTTCTTCTTATTGTTAGTAAAATGAGACGAAGGGATTAGATGTTGATTAATGCAGTCTTGCAAAGTTCCGACATCTATGTACCTCTTCTATAATTTTCGTAACAATGAGAACCCCATGTAAAAAGAATTGCATATAATTTAATAAGTATCAAATAATCATAAACGAAAAATAAAGTTCATTGCTAATAAAGCATAAATAAAATAAATAAAAGATATATTATAAATAACATTCGTTGTAAATAATGAGAAGAACGAAATTTTTTATTTTAATTTACGAAAGTCTTTTTGTTAATTAAAGCAGAGTGCATCGAGCTGACACACACGTTGTCATGTACATACATACATTTATAGGCAAAATTCAATGTAGGAGTAACAAAAGTTTCTTGCCAATATCTCGAAAACTAAAGTCGAGTGAGAGTTACATGTATAGATAGAAAATACTTGGAATCATAATCCCAACAACATATTCAAAAATCATTGAAACCGGCCGGATGGACCACTACCACGTTGAACGTTACCGGTAATTCGCTAATTTTATCATTTCTCCTGAAGTGTAACGTTTTTTATTAATTCACTTCTTTGTAGAACAGAAACTTTAAAGATACAGATAGATAGATATTCAACAGACTTTTATCTTTTTAACGTCAATACTTAAATATTCAGTATGTCCGAAAATTCATAAATATTCCAATTTCAAAATATTTGATTATTCTTCTATATTTGTAACTGATGAAAGTAAGCTGCTTGTTGCAGCGTCCAAAACACGTATCCCCACCAAATTCTTCCTATCCCCCAGGGTGGACATGTACCACGCTTTGGGAACAGTGTGTTAAGGGATGTTGTGACAGCGACTCGGCTCGTGATTGGTGTAACATATTATGCGATAGATCGATTACACAGCGTAATAGTCAAATATTCCGGTCTACTAGATATTCTTCGGGAGGGGCGGGTGTTCTGGGGAGGGTGATCGAAGTCAAAGTACGAAGAAGTGCCGCTACTTCACCCCTTGCCGTACGATTTCTTTTCTGACTGGTTCCGCAATAATACAAATTTAAATTGGTAAAATAAAAATTGATCAATGATTCTCGTGATATCGTATAATTTAACGTAATATTAATATTATAAAAATAATTTTATCGTGTTGCATGTCACTGATATTTTTAATTTCATAGGTTTTGCAAAACTTGAAAATTTCCTGTCCGATTTAGAAAGACGTCGGTACTTCGAATCGATTACTTCAGTGCATCTTTTCAGAAATACTAAACTGTTGTAGGTTCTGGGTTTTGAAGAACCAAAACTGCAGCCGATACGAGAACCGAAAACTAACAATTATAGAACCGATAAGGAACTGACATAATATTGGTTTTAATATTTTTTTCTTTACAGTAATTGTACATTATTATCAGTTTTTAAAAATCTTATACAATTTTATTTTCATAAATATATAGATTAGTAATTTTTTCTGAACAATCCTGAAAAATATTTAAATTATTTTATATATTTAATAGTTATTTATGTCAATATCGAACTGCGTATACTATCGTACCACTGTGCGGCGTAACGTTCACGTAAATTTAAAAGGGCGAATTGGTGTTTTGTTGCTCGAAATGTTTAATTAGCATAATTTCAAGTCCGCTGTTAGTGGCAGGTGGGACAAGAGCGAGCCTGTTTCCGACAGACGTACCATGAACTTACCGACTCTTTGACTTGATTTATTTAATAAAATTACATACAGGAAAACCACTTGTGGTTCGATTCTTCGACATCTGAATATATCGTTAAATATTTAAATCAATACCAAACGAGAAATATTTTTATATGGTTAATTTTCATTGGAAAATGTTAAAGTGCAAGAATTGAAATTATTAATGATCCATTTATTACCTGCAACAAAAATCTAATCCTAAGTGATATTTCAATTTTGAATATCACTATTGGCTGTGTACATCGATAAATGCTAAATAAATTGTTTGATCAAACAATATAACCATAAGATAACAAGTTAAATCTTTTTATAATGATTATTTTTCTTACCTAGTAATACTTCCCGTGAAATAATTAATTGAGTCGCTAAAGAGGAAAAGAATTCCGTTACACATTTCAACTGTTCTTTGCTGAAATCTATAAAAAAAAAAAAAAAAAACACTTTTACTTTGTTTAAAATAATTGGGAATGTGGTTTATGGTTAGCACAATTAGAATTAGTAAAGAATGTAAACTTATTTTTATAACGGTTTCGTGAATGAAAATAGGTTTTTAAAGGACGTAAACTGTCTACCCACATCTGTGACAAAGAGTTTGAACCGATAAGACAATAGAATATCTGCGACATTGCTAGTATCATCACAAAGATTACGAGAATTAAGCTACATGTATTGTGATGAATTAAAAAAAAAGGGTGCAAATAATTCATTAATTATTAAACCAGGTGAAATTTGTTTACTTTTCCTTGGAAATATATAAAGTTCATCGAAACCATAGCCATTATAGTCGTTCGTTTAATTTAGATTTGAAATTTTCGAAATGTGGTACGTTTCTACGGAGACTATCATATCTTATATTGGTATACAAGGATTAAATTTGAATTGGTGGTTCCCAATGGAACATCGTCAACTTAATATATGCGTTTCCAATCAGTTCACACGTTAACACCTACACACGTGGGCCGCACGATAAACAGGCTTAAGCGTTGTCAGCATAAATAATTTGCAGCTATTATGCATACACGACTTCAGGGACGATTAACAAATCGATTTGACCACCATATATCAATCCGCAGATCCGAGATATCTACACCGCAGTATTTATTTAAGAGAGTACGGTGGAACTGGTCAACGAAGTAAGTATATAGCTGTTGTAATCCAACTTCTGATGTCAAATTTTAATATCTTGTCTTTCATAATACAAGTCCAATTTGTTTTTATCATAAGGAAAAAGATTCTGGGCAATTTTATTGCTGACACTAAAGAGGCAGGAAACGCAGTCTGACAGTAAAACTTCATCGTAGAATTGCAAACTGAAAGGTGTCTTTCTTTGAACCCTAGGCCGCCTGTTTAAACCTTTGCGGGCGGAGAAGTTTTTAAAAATAGAGAGATAATCATTTGCGATCTAAACCACTTTTTCGTCAGAAAGTTAGACCGTCAATGTATATAAATTATTATTTATTTGTTCATATTTCAACGATTGTATTTCAATTTTTCAACTCTAACCGTGTATACATGAGATGATAAACTATAATTAAATTTTTTCTTAGACCATGTATATGCGTCGTTAGTCCTCAAAGGGTTCAGACGCCAAAATAGTGCTGTGGAACATTCGTGTGACTTTGACCCTCATACCTAGCATTCTAATGGGCGGGTATTATTGCTGTCACATTCCCTAATTTGATTAACACTAGAACTACCGGTAATAAATCTATAGTAGTTCAATATGTTAATCCATTCCATGCCAAAATTTTCTTGGTCGGATCATTTCTGAAAGAAATATTGCCGCAGTGTAAAAGTGAAAGTAATTCACGAATACTACTGCTTAAAAGTACAATTAAAACAGACTGTTTTAAACACGTTTAATATCAGAAGCACGACAGACAGCTAACTTGGATGCTAAAAGACTTAGAAAATGACTAAATGTAAATATGGGGATCATGGAAGCGAATGGGTTAAATAAGTATTTTGAGAAAACTTGATCGATTTGGAAATTTATATTTTCTGAGATGGACGTAGAATATTTGTTACATAACTCTCCTATAAAAAAGAATTTTTTGAATTGTGCACCATCCAATTTGACTGATTCCGTAGTTCTAGTGTTAAAATACTTAGGGAAAGTGATAACTTGATCAAAAATAGGCAGTGTGTATCCTTTTTGTGATCAGATCCACTTCGGAGTTCATCTTGTAAACATATTTAAAGTGTGTCCATATTTAGCGTAGTCATGGGCAATAATAAATAGTTATTTTTCGCATTCTAAATACTTTAGACCCAAACAATGTTATACCAAAAACTTTCGTCTTTGGAATATTACTCATTGTCAGGATAGTTTGAATCAAGCAAACGGTTCGCCTCATTATTTTTAATCAAAAAGGACAAAGAGTGTGAAGCTGATTGTTTTTATTAATGGGAAAGAATGATAGAAGATATCTATCGAGAGACAGAAAGATGGTAAAAACAACGGATGAGAGTAGTATGGAGGTTGTTGAGGATTTTGCGTGGATACAAATGACATGGTGAGTCGTTTACTACATGTAACAGAGATTTATTGAATATTATACTTTAATTGTTATATGAATGTCCAGATTAATTAATTACCCATTTTCGCGAACAGCGGCCCGAGGTAAAACCTTAGAGCTCTATGGACGCATATGTGTGTTTGGCAATTTTTTCAATCAATATGCAGTCATTTTCGTGTAAAATTAATACAGGAGCACTCGTTAGTAATTTGATTTTAATTTTTTTTTATTCGTGACGCCGTACAAAATGTCAGATCTTGAAGAATATTTAAAAAATTAAAAAATGCGATGTCGGTCTATATATCGATAATTGTTATAAAATTTTTCACACACAATTAGATTATTAATTTCTCTTGTAAATATCAAATTAAGTTTTTTAGTTGATTGTAAAATTTAAAGTTTTAAAATTTTTATGTTTATAATAAATAATTTTAATACTCAAAAATAACAGTCTTTAATTATTTAACCTTCTACAAAAGAATTACTATAACTTATTACTGTTTGCGCCTTGAATAGTCACTTCAGTGTGGCGAAAAAGTATTCCGGCCCCAGCGATGGTCAGCGCTAGCCGCGCTCCGTCCCTATGGACCGTTTCGGCCGGGAGTATTCAGAGCTCAAAGGGTTAACTTGCAATCTTCACGAAGTTATTTTGACGGTGTGCGATTCGTATTTGTCGTATCAGAAAAAATAAGAGCCTTTTTCTTTTGCTAAACATGTTGGAGCTGTATTACGGAATGTAATAGATTTTGAAAATAGTTTTTAGAAAAAGGTACTCGAGATTAGATTTTATATTTAATTTTGATTGTACCCATTGCTTCGTGTAATAGGTGTTGCTAGTTCGTCATGACCCGAACTGTGCAAAATATCCACAAATATTTGAGTACCGAGCCCAGATAATAATAGTAGCTTCATTTATATACAAATTAAGTCCAACTTATACGAAAATACAAACATTGGTTTATGTAACACAGCAATGAAAAATTGTTTTGGACTCTTGAAGTTACAGTCTTACTCTAGAATTTTTTTATTCGAGGAAGAATACCTCGACTGTTGGACCCAAAAAGGCTCTGCCTTTGGACAGTGTTATGGGGGGATAAAGAACAAGGACATACATATGCAAATATTGCATAAGTACCCTAGATGCCAGATAAAACATCATTAGCTGATCAGGTTCAATTTGTCGATGCTTCACTGACCAATGTGTCAGGTACGACACAAATAGTGCCCTATTTGTGTGTTACCAATAGTGTCCTACAAATAGAATAAGCATTCCATGGAAGTCACCAAATTTGAAAAATATGCCATCAAACAATTCACAAGATTTTTGGAGGTACATCAATAGAACATAATGAACTGATACACCCCCGTAGTTATTTTACAATTAATTAGTATTATCGTATTGATTCAAATCGAGGCTTTTAATTTTAGTTAAAAATTACAATTTTTTAGAATTTCATTCGTTAACATCAAGATACTTGCACCATAGGTAACAGTAGGAATTTCACCTAATAATTCTGGTTTTGGTACAAAGTTAAGTAAACTCAAATTTATTCGTATACCTGCTGCTAATTAATTGTTTCACTATAGATAAATTTTGTAAAGATGCGCTTATTTACATCTCCGCTTCCTATGCCAACAACGTAACTTAAATAAGTGCTTCTGAAAATTCATGGTCATCAATCAAAAACTACTCGTTCTATTATTTAACACCTTGCCCTGCACTAACATATGATATTCCTGACGCAGTGAACAGAATAGGAAATTTTGAAGTTTTGTAAAAACTATTGAAATGAAAATATTAGACGGTCACGAAAGGATCGAATTGTTTCTATACTAGTAATATTCAGTTAAAATTAGAAATCGTAAGGCAAGGGGTTAATCAGACACAGGTTGAAATGTGTTCACTTACATATTTCTTGTCCATAAACAACATGAAATATTTCTGTGTTCTTAAAAGAACCTAATGTTTAAAAACTACAGCTATTTTATGCAGAAGGAATTTTGCCTCCGAGCTGTAAAAAATCGCCCGCTACACGGCAAGATTTTGGCGGGAAAGTGACCGCGCAAGATGTGTTAACATTGCGTGTATTTTGTGAATGTAGAATTATATTTCAAAATGGCCGAAACACCCGAGTGAAATAAAATGAAAAAAGTTCAAATTCAGTGTGCAGTGAGGAAAACAAAAGAATTATGCAGTCTGAGGAGATGGGAAGAAATTCTCTAGATCGTCTTAACTCGTGCATGCATATATTCCAATCCTTTTTACTATCTAGTACTTGTCAGTCGCTTGAAAAATCATATGCTTTTAAGAATAATCGGTGGACGCGGTTGCAACATGATAGTCGCGCAGTGGTGCACACACCAGTTACACGAGCGATCCGGTGTTGCCATTTTAGAGATTTTCCCGCCAGATCATCGTTTTCTTCAAATGTGTACCCCAATAGTAATCCACTGAAATATACAAACTCATGGTTATTCTTTAAAACAGAGAGATCATTTCTTTAATACTAATGTTTTATCTTTCACCTATGGACAGCAGTTGCATAGAACTTACCTTTTCCCCTATTTGATGTCCTTCCTTGAAGTTACACGTGAAAAGCGAACAGTGTGTATTAGTTTTACCATTTTATAATTGACCTTTATAGTGAAAATATTTGTTTGTTCCCTCCATACATATATTTTATTTTCACTATAAAAGGACATCAATGAGACTTGCATTCATGATCGTATACAATACAATTTTTATATATGATGATTTAGAATATTAGGATGTAGAGTTCTGAAAGTTGTTGTGTTATGTATGAATTTAATATTACATGAAATGTTGAATAATACAATTTGCATATGAGTAAACGTATGCAAAGTTTATGTTTTAATAAATAAATGTAACGTGTAATATTCAAAACGCAATATTTAGACTAACAGACATACCATTTAACATAACAGCTAATATGGTTTAAAGTTTGAATAATGAAGAAATTGCTAAGCATTTCTAAGCGTGAAAGAAGCTTTGGCAGTCAAAATTGTTAATTCCATGCTCTTATATCTTCTGTACACGTAGTTAAAATCGCTGGAAGGCAAGTGTAAGAGGAGGTATAATTCTTATGTGCTGTACCATATATCACAAGTGTCCCTTAGTTGGGCAAAGTGATTGGTTACCCCTTTTTTTCGGTTTCCTTGGGGTGAAACTGCCTGATACTCCCTTTTTTAGAAATATTCAACGAGCAGAAACCCCGAAATATTGAAAGAAGATGCCAGCATCTTTCTGCTGCAATGGATCTCCCGAAAAATGTTCAATCCTGACAACGTTTCAAAGTGTCGTTGACATTGGAATGATGTTCCCTTATCCAGCTATTGTATAACTATTAAAAATATCGGTAATGCATGTTTGAAAAAGAGTGGCCTGTATAAAGATAAGAAAAAAAGGAGAGAGAAAAATTACTACTATTATAAAATTTTTAATTTCTGTTAAACTTATAAATCACATAGCAAAGAATAATTGTACGGATAATATGATCAAATAATACGTTCACAAGAAGAACACACACTCCTGAATACCTTCATTTTTGTGAGCTTCATAGTCCGCAAAAATTCATCGAAAAACATTTGTGTCGTGTCCAGGCGTTCTTCTGAATAGCCTCTCAATTTTGAGAAATCGCATTTTGAAAACTGCAATTTTCCTACTGTCCGTATTATATTGTTGAAGATGGAATTCGGGATTTGCAGGTCGGCAGAGTGTAAAAGTATAAGCCAATCCCACTTCCGCCGAGCCACCGCAATTATTCGATAGATATTTCATACTTCTCTAAAATGCAATTTCTCAAAATCTTAAGATCATTCTCAAGAACACGCGGACGTTGTGCATTCATGTTTAGAATGCGTCAGAATTTGTTCGCAATTTTAACACCTTTTTAAATGGGGAAAATGAGACAAGAAGTGATTAATTTAATTTACTCCTTAACTACCCTCCCGGTGCAGGTTTTGGATTAACAATTAGTTTAAAATGGATAAAATCAGTTAAATTGCACTTTTGATCCCCCTATCTTGCTAGACCCTTTTCGCACAGTCAATACAAAGCAAAACATCTATGCATTTAATTAATGTGTAAATTCAGAATGTCTCACTATCATCATGTTTATTGAAAATACATAACTCATGATAATTTGGCGGAATAATTCCTTATTCCTTGTGACACCTCTGTATTACTCGCTACATTCTGTAATGAGCGAGTAGGGTTATTCGCTCCTCCAGGATCCGCCAAGAAAGAGAACTTGTACTTTCCAGAATTTTGTATTAAATATTTCGGCTCTGTCCAACAGCAATTTGGTGTGATTTACAAATGATCTATCTGATGAGAATTTGTGCGTTTTGAATTAGGAGTTAGGAATTGAATTTGAAGATGACTCTCACTTGAACTAGTAATGACTTAAGATTAGTTAATTGAGCGTTTGTTATGAGACTTGGTTGTGAACTTATTATGAGGTGTTATGAGATTTAAGAACCTGGTGGAAAAAGACGTAGGGTTTTTAAAGATTTTCGGAAGAAGAGTGGAAGTATGATGACAGAGTTTGGGAGTTGAAAGACTAAGATAAAAAAGTAAGGATTTTTGGACTTGGAACGATGATGCGGGTATGAGTAAGGATGGTGGCAAATGATGGTTTTGCTGTGATACATAATATTTGCGTTTACAAAATGTTCGCTAAAGTTATCTTATGTGCTAATTGATCGGAGGGTCAGTACATTACAATTCTAACGAATGTTCGATTTCGTCTACAAAGATTTATTATGAAATATAATTATTATTGTGTTATATCGTGAAATTTGAAAAAACTCTTTATTGTAGTTAATAAAATAATGAAGATAGTTGAATAGCGAATACAGATGATAAAGGATCAGTGGTATGCAACGTGTAGGGAAGGGGATACGAGGGAAAGATAGAAAGGAGAGGAAAGCTGGCGGTAACCTAACTCGATGCCCCGACATCCGATCCTCCCTATAAAAATGCACACGCCACTCACGCCTATGTAAACAAACGGACATCGAATGGTCGAGTGACTCTCTTTTTCCGGTTAGCTACACCTATTAGCTGGTATGTAGATCGTATAACAATCACTGTAGTTCCCGCCAACGGCAATCGAGACGTAAAATTTACCTCGATACCGCGAAATGCTGTTTTCACTAGATGATGTTGCTAAGCTTATTATTTTCGTTAAGTGGCATTACACTGATAATAAAAATATAATTTAACATTCAAATTGATTCAACTTTCTTTTTTCCAAATGTAAGAACACGGATTTTTCTCTTTATATAACAATATATAAATGAATATAAGTTGTTAAATACAATATATAATAATCTCGTTCTGAGCAAATAATAATTAATAATTATTAGTAATTATTTAATATTTCTTGTTTGCGATAACACTCTTTGAAGAGACTGACTTTGTCTTTTCCCGACGAATGCAGGTCATCGACTCTGTCACGACTGCCTGCTAACAGTCCTCTGCTATTGTTTAGTCCTTCGAGGACATCCTCTTCGCGGAAAGGCCCCGTAGGGGCGAGAGCCGTCTTCCTCCCTCGCTGGAAGAATTGTTCATTTCACGAAAGCCAGGCATGAGGACACCTAGCTCGGCGCCTTGGTTTTACACATAAGAAATTATATGTAAATTCTATACTAAAATATATCCATTATAATTAAAATCCCTTAACACTAGATCTATCAAGTAAGTCAAAATGACTTAGATCGCTTGTATTTATTAAAGTACTACAACGTAATATGAAGCAGAAATAAATTTGGTTTAAAATAAATATCTATAAAATTAAACGATTTAATTTAATGAAATACAAAGCATTTCATAGCAGGCTTGTTAATAATTCTGCTTTTACCCCGTTGTACACGAAAAAAGGTTTGAAAGCATTTTTACATCTGACCCCATTTTCAGGTCAAAACTGCAAAGTAACCATTTAACACTTTGTACAATATCCTATTAAAATAAGAATTAAAAAAAAATAGAATCTTATGTAATAATAATTCACCGATATGTTTGATATCAACAATGTAATGCGAATAATGAGATTCACAATTAGGATCCGCACAAATGAAGGAGAACTTGTATTTCTAAGTTTTATATATTAACCCATTCACTGCCAGAAAAACTAAGCAAATAATATCATACGTGAATAAATTTTTAGAAGACGACGGTAAGCTTTTAAAACATTAATTTAATTATTCAAAAATATAATCTCAACATTTGTAATGATACGAAGCACTTTTTTGTTCCAAAAATGCTATACACGTTCGGTTGTTGTTGCCAACTTATTAATTGAAAGTTGTAGTGAACCACGAGATATCTCGTAGTTGGCAGTGAATGGGTTAAATATCGTGGTTCGTTCGGACAGCGATTCGGCGTGTTGTACGTAAGTGAAAAGAATAATCTGATGAGGACTTGCGAGAGTCTTGAGTAAGAGTTAAGACTTGGAATTTAGAATTAGAAGACGACTCTCACATTTAGTTGGATTTGAGTAATGAGTATGAACTATGAACTAGAACTAATGAAGTTTGAGTAAATTTCCGAGAGTAAAGAAATGTAGGATTTTTAAAGGTTGTTAGAAAGGGGGGGGGGGATAGGATGACGGTATTTGGGAGTCTACGGGTAGGAATAGGAAGTTGGACCTTGGATATGGTTGATGACTCGTAGATGAGTAAGGAATGGTGACTGTGTTAGGGAGTTAAGGGTCAAAACAATGAGTAGGATTTTGGACTTGGACCATGATTTGAGTATGACTAACAAGGGAACATCCCGAGGGGTAAATCACCGATTTTGATGAAATTTTAGTATGGTATAGATTTCGTCAAAATATTTGACATGTATTTTTTTATCGGCAATCGTCCACGTTAAAGGGATGATAACAACCCTCAAAGTCGGAGTCCCGAAAATTATTTATCGAATATCTCGAAAACTATTAGATATACAAAAATTTTGTAGAGAATGAAAATTAAAGCCTCCCGACGTTCAATCCAATCGTATAATCAGTTTTTTAAAAAATCCATTGGTTTAACTAACATGCTAAAAAATACTACTTTTTAAATCATTTTGTCAGTTAAATTTCAATCAATTTTCTTGAATATTTGTCTGTGAATACTATATATCGAAACACAAAATACGGATAAACTGAAAATTTAATATTTTTGTTTAAAAAAAAGTTATTGTATATTCAATTCTTACGCTTGCGTACTTGAAAAGCTATTCCTTCGTATATTACATGTATGATTGCTCTGAAAGATCAGAGTTTATTGTCAGACACACATATTGTTTTTATATAAATTTAAAAAGTATGATTGATTAATTAATAATTCGAAATAATTATTGCAAATATGGTATTCATTTTTATTTATATAACAAATATTTTCTTACACCAAAAGCATTCTAAAGCAACTATATAATCAATTAAAGCAGTTTATGTTCGCAAATTGTAAACATATAAAGCAAACCTCCCTAGAATTGTTCAATTTTTCAGGTCAGTCGGCTGTATAGTCACATCGATTCCATATATGACTATCCCCAACTGTAAATCACCAATTCTTATGAAACTATAGTATAATACGGTTTTTGTGGAAATATTTTGTACCTACTTTGTTTTAGCGGCAATCGTCGACGTTAAAGGGGTAAAAACCGCCCCAAAAGTTGGGGTAAATAACACTATTTTATTGAATATCTCCGAAACTATTAGAGATACGAAAATTTTGTACAGAGTGACAATTAACACATTTCGAACACGAATCCAATAGTATAAACATTTTTCTAAAAGACCCATTTGTTTAAACAATATGAGAAAAAATACTTTTTTTTCTATTTTGAGGGTGATTTTTACCCCGTTAACGTGTACGGTTGCCAATAAAAAAAATGCGTGTCGAATATTTTGACGCGATCTATATCATACTAAAATTTCATCAAAATCCGTGATTTACACCTCGGGATGTTCCCTTGTAAGAATGGTATGAGTGATGGTGTCGCTGCCGTACATAATATTTGTTCTTACAAAGTATTCGTTAATGTTATCTTACATACTAATGATAGGTAGGACGGTTGGTAGATTACAATAACATTAAGTATTACATACCAGACTGAAAATAGATAATTTCGAAATGCAACTTTACAAGAACCAGTCTGCACTTATTCCACTTCATCTTCCGTGTTAGAATAAAATAATTTTAAATTATATGATTACACTTATACTATTAGGACCTTGAATAAGTTCTCGCTGTTTCTTCAAGGATGACGGTAGCAGTAACCCGTTCGTGGAATTTCGAATGGTAACATACATACATGCAAGGAAGTAGTGTATCTAACCTTAAATTTCAGTGTATGGTAGTTCACTTTAGTGTAAACAAAGTAATTTTTTCTTAGTTCTGAAAATGTCTACTTTTGTGCCAAATAAAGTGTATTTGCGGGGAATTTTATTGTACTACTTTATTCAAAAGAAATCTGCAGCTGAAGCACATAGAATTCTTGTTGAGACTTATGGTGACAACGTTTTGTCGGATACGACATGCAGAGACTGGTTTCGACGCTTCAAAAATAATGATTTTGAACTTGAGGATAAAGAACGTTCTGGCGCACCGAAAAAATTTGAAGACGGAATGTTGGAGGAATTACTCGATCAAGACCGATGTCAGACGCTAGGAGAACTTGGAAAAACATTACAAGTAGATGAGTTAACTGTTTCAAAACGTTTAAAAGTTTTAGGAATGATCCAGAAGCAAAGACATTGGGTACCGTATGAATTGAAGCCGAGAAACGTCGAACGGCGTTTTCTCACGTGTGAACTACTGCTTCAACGGCAGAAAAGAAAAGGTTTTTTGCACCGCATCGTGATTGGCGATGAAAAGTGGATACACTACGATAATCCAAAGCGTAGAAAATCGTGGGGTAAGCCCGGCCATGCATCAACATCGTTTGCAAAACCAAATATCCATGGTTCGAAGCTTCTTCTCTGTATTTGGTGGGATCAGCAGGGTGTAATTTATTATGAGCTGCTCAAACCGAATAAGACTATCACGGGGGATCGCTATCGACTTCAATTGATGCGTTTAAGTCCAGCCTTAAAAGAAAAACGGCCGCTATGCGAGCAGAGACACGACAAAGTGATTTTGCTACATGACAACGCTCGGCCTCATGTTACAAAACCAGTGAAAACCTACCTGGAAACGGTTCAATGGGAAGTTCTACCCCACCCGCCGTATTCACCTGACATAGCCCCTTCTGATTTTCACCTATTCCGTTCGATGGCACATGGCTTAGCTGACCAGCGCTTTCATTCTTATGAAGAAGCTAAAAAATGGATCGATTCTTGGATAGCCTCAAAAGACATGTCGTTTTTCCGACGCGGTATTCATATACTGCCAGAAAGATGGGAGAAAGTGGTCGTTAGTGATGGGCAATACCTT
Source organism: Cerceris rybyensis (assembly GCA_910591515.1). Classification (NCBI taxonomy): domain Eukaryota; kingdom Metazoa; phylum Arthropoda; class Insecta; order Hymenoptera; family Crabronidae; genus Cerceris; species Cerceris rybyensis. The sequence goes on from OU342795.1 coordinate 17,628,159, forward strand.
GAATGAAATGTTTTTGTTCTTTATAATTTAAATAAAGCTTTTATTTTGTAAAAGAAACAGCGAGAACTTATTCAAGGTCCTAATATAATTAGTACTGTTTTCGATCCCGTATTTATACTCACAGGTTTCATACAATAATTGCCTCCCCGTACACTACGATGTTAATGAGCTCCTGACAAATCCGATTTGAATAGGCTAAAGTGTTCTATAACTTTTTTCTCGGTTATAGACGACCGACAACCAACTTACCGACAAATTATCCAGTTTGGGTATAAGCAGTTTAAATTGCATCCTCGATTACGAACTCTAAAGACGTGTAGGATGCTCGAAAGTCTCTGAGTTTTAAGCTCCGCGCAATTTCAAAGTTTTCAGCTTGAGACTTGAGCTTTAGTCTCGTGCAAAACGTACATACTTGCTTGACCAATCGATTCTTCATGGAAAAGTTGTTTACGTTACCTTTAGCGTTGGTTTTCGGTGCATAAAGTGGATTATTTGTAAAATCGCTCGATAAGAATAGCATCGGATAATAATGGAAAAATTACAACCCTTTTAAATATTCTAATCGGCTCACTACAGATTTTAAAATGATAATAAAAAAATTGTTTTAACACTAGATCTACCAAGGTAGTGAAAATGACTTGCTTCGAATTTTTTGAAAATGTTCCTGAAACTTGTAATGCTGTTTCTTTCTCAATTCTCTGCATCTACGTTGAAGACTGTAAGCGACAAAATAGATCAAGTTTTTTACCCTTTTCATTTATTTTATTTAGACTGATTTATCGATAATTTTGAAATATATTGAATTAATCTTCGGCAGATCTAGTTTTAAGGTGGCCCCCCTTTTTTCGCATATTCAAAATTTTCCACAGAAATTACAAATATTCTTTTACGTATGCAAAATGTAGTTGTGAGAATAGATAACATTTTTTCTGCACAAAAGCTTTTGTGAACTATTCCGAATACAACGATGCGTATTGCTTTACCGTTATGAGGATTGAAATATGTATAAACAATGTTCAAATCGAAGCAACGCCCAAAATGAATATTTTCTTATTTACACTAAAATCTAGTCGTCCAGGAAAGAGATTAAATACCAAAACTCCATAGGGCAGACATTTTTCTTTGGGAAAGAATAACCAAAAGTTGCACCAAAAATTTCGTTTTCAGCTGAGAAATTAAAATAGTTCCATGACACATTTTTTTCGGTGTTGTGAGTGAAAGAAACTAACCGAAATACCGAGTATGCGCAAAATAAGACAAGCAAAAAAGGTTAGATGTCACCATGGTTTTGCAATGGTTCCTCGATTTCTGATTATTTACATCTTCAGCTTTGAATACATAAAATTGCAAAAGTGTTATAAATGAGAGACTATACGAAAAGACAAACATCTTTCTGAAACGGAACTGAAATGTCGTGTCTGCGAAGAATGAAACAATAAAAAGAAGATAGATATCTTCAAATGTTTGCAAACGAATTTTCGCATATTCAATTATTTATAGCTTCAACTTTGAAAATAGAAAATACCAAAAGTGTAATAGGGGAGAGCGGGGCTAAAAGTTACCGAGGTAAGTTGTTCTGATTGAAATAACTCCGCGAGGAGAAGAGATAAGAATATTGTGTAAATTCGTAATGAAATGGAATGCCACATTGCACCGACAATAGCCATTTTAAACAAACGAGTGGGACCCTTAACAAGGGAACGACAGAACGTGCCTCACTGGTCCACGTAAGAAAATATTTTCGCATTTGGTATTTGCGATCTATCTCATGAATGATTCGTATGATATTGTTGAGTGGTACTTAAATAAACAGACTTGGTTTAATCATTCATTGCTTTTTATTTCACAAATAATAGCTTTAACAGATATGGTAACAACTTATCCCGGCTTGTTAACAACTTGCCCCAAGTCGGGGTAAGTTGTTACTTTCCGACTTTAGGCATTAAAAAATTAATAATAAAAGAATCTCTGAAAAAATGACCCCAATAACTGTCTTAATATCATAGTTGCATATGTAAGTTCATTTTGATCGCATCGTATGAATACTAAAAGCAAGTATTTTAACAAATTTTGAAGTTAACTAAAAATCGGAACTTTTAGCTCCGCTCTCCCCTACATGGTACTCTAAGTTAAAAGTCTAACTACTTTTCGGGACAGCATTTAAATCACATTTAAATTACTAGAACGGATTGAAATGGTAATAAAATATCGTTGAAAAAAATTAAAGTTGTAAACGTATCTAAAAAAAGTGAAAATTACAGTACATATACACAAATACCATTTTCACATACCGTTACGACATAACTGCCGAAAATGTCTATATAGGACACGATACAAGCGTGCAAAAACAATGCATGAAAAGTGCAACGTTGACGCCTAGTAATGAATTATTGCAGATTATTTTTTAGAATAATGTTTACATTTTCTTTATCTAATAGATTGGGCTATCGGGTTGGAGGCGCGTTTGAGTTTTAAATCCATAAAAAATCATTCTGACCACAAAAGCTTCAAAATGATTATTTTATATTTCCTTCTTATATAGACATTCTACTATTGATTTAAAATAAAATTTTATATATCTGGACCATTACGAAAATTGACTTTTGAAGATCGGTACAATTAAAAGTTTTGCAATGGCGACTTTTTATGACCCCGACATAATCTACTTAAGTCGGGTTGCATCGATTAACGAAAAGGGCGAACATTGTCCATAAAAGGACCGCAACAACATCATTGTGCACATGCTCGTGTAAACCTTTATAATGTGCACAGCAATGTTAGTAGCTTAGGACTTGATATGACTTTGAATGTGGGAAGAAATTATAGCTTTATTTTTTAAGGTATTTAAAGGTAAATAACTTTAATCATTTGTTGTGCTCAATAAAATGATTTTGCAAAAGACACTATACTTTATGAACCCGATAGTTGATGGTCGTAATCATTAAATCAATATGCTGCATTGCGCACTATGTTACACCATTCTCTTCTCATACACTATTTGATAGTGCATCATACACGTTAATAATTCCTTTACTATGCATTGCAATGAAACTTATAACGTATTACGTGTGCACATGATATGATTTTCCTTTTTGTAGTATCATTTCTATCATCATCTGAAGAAACATTCCTTATACCTACAATGTTGTAATTTATTTTACAAAATTATATCAAATGCACATAGAATGAAAGGTTTTGATAATTAGTTGCTGACAGTTATTTAGGTTAAGAATGTAAAAATGTGCTATGTTTGCAAAATCTGTACAAAATTTGTACAGATGAATTTGATTTTGTAGATTGACAACGATTTTAATATTTACATTTAATTGCACATAATTATATATAAGTTTCTTCTAATTTTATCCAAATATGATCATCAATCTTTGTTTACTTTCTTTGTAACAGTAAACTCGTGATTTTGTACACCATCAGATCATTAAATTTTACAAGAAAAAAAAGAACGTTGAGATTCATTATTACTTCCGTCTAATATAACACACCATGATAAATAAATTAACCCTTAAGGGTTGGTAACTTTTTTCTAAAGATAGTCCCTATAACGACAGACGATTTTGTGAAAACCTATGAGAAGCTTATCAGAATGATAACTAAAATAAAACATTTAAACTGGTTTATTTAGATATCAGTTTAAGATATTTAGTTCGTTTACAATTTTATAAATGAAATTTAATTTCCATAACATCGTTTTCTATGGAACAAGTATTACATCTCCGTAGGAGTCTTTCGACCGTTAAGGGTTAAAAATATATAGGGTGCGCCATGTAACGTTTGGAATTTGAATCGGCTAAAAAAAAATCTAATGAATACTTTTTCAAAATTATGGGTTTATTAGAATGATTAGACAGTTTAATTTAAGAATGAAACACAACATCATTCAATTGACTGCCACGGCTAGCTTGACAGTACCCCATCCGATCAACCCAATTTCTCAGTACATTTTTGATTGTTTGGGCTCCAATCGCATGAATGGCAACTTCGATTTCGTGTTTCAAGGCATCAATCGTCTCTGGGTGGTGATTTGACCCCGTTGGATTTCTTTTTCTGGGGAACCCTTAAGGATAAGTGTTACGCTAACCTCCCAGAGACAATTGATGCCTTGAAACACGAAATCGAAGTTGCCATTCATGCGATTGGAGCCCAAACAATCGAAAATGTACTGAAAACTTGGGTTGATCGGATGGGGTACTGTCAAGCGAGCCGTGGTACTCATTTGAATGATATTGTGTTTCATTCTTAAATGAAACTGTCTAATCTTTCTAATAAACTCATAACTTTGAAAAAATATTCATTAGTTTTTTTTGATAGACGATTCAAACTCCAAAAGTTAAATGGCCCATCTTATATATATCTAGGTATATCGTTACATCAATTGTGTAAAAGAAATAGATTTTACTTATAACAAATTTAATTACGAACACATTGAAAATATAATGCAATTTTCAACATCATCAACGTAAATACAATGTAGAAATAACGTACGCAGAAGAGTTTTGCTTTCATAAAATGCTCATTCAGTGTTTAGTTCTAACCAAAAGGTAGAAGGTAATATTTACTGGTACAGGAACTTCATGCAACACGAGGCGTTATTTTTGAACCAGTCTTTACACGTATATATGTATGTACATATTCATATGCATATGCGTTTCGGGCTGCGGTTTCTTGGCGCCTTACTGCGGAACAGTTTTGGAATTAACCCATTAGCACTAATGAGGGAATCTGAAGTCAATTAAGCACGCTGTGATAATATGGGACCGATAAGCCAGAAACCGATGAATATGCAAACTATCCTGCAGCCACCTGCCACATACCCTTTCTTAGACCTTTTTATATATTTATGTATACGTACACGCGTGTAGGCGACGAAATTTTACAAAACCGTAATACTGTAAATTATATTATGCAATAAGTTGATGAAAAGTTTAAGATTCGTTTCGTGAAGATTTATTTCAGCTATTTATATTTTCAATAACTTTCAAAATTAGGATGCTCAAATCAGTTATGCTGTACGTTGAAATATGGGAAAATTATGTTTAAATGAATTTAAGTTATCTTATTTTCACAATAATGACGTTCAAAATATTTTATATAGAATGGGTAATTTAATAAATTTTGGTGCAGAAAAACAGCTATTTTTAACATGTGCTGACATTGTATGTCACGGTTATAGATTCGCCCGTGTAACATGTATATGGTTTTGATGTTTGTATGATAATTTTAACTCGCCTCATAAACCTTTCACGTTATTTTACATTTTATTACCAAAGGTTTTCTGATATTAATTTTTATAAGCACCACATTTCTGTACAAATTAGTGCATCACTTTAAACGATTAAGGCATTCCACGTCTGGGAATAACTGGTCTGATTGTTAGATACAGTACCTATTACATATACGTTAAAACATATATTTATATTAGATAGATACTACATTTTTTAATAGTGTAGAATCATAGTAGTCAACGATGCATGAATTCTATCACTCACTGAATAGCGATACATCGATTAATTAATAAGTTACATAATTATATATAATTTATTATATGTTACCTAATTACATTAAATAATTAAGCAATATATTAGTCAACTGATGATAATTATTAACGTAAGGAGCTAATATCTGTACTTATAGTAAGAATCGCGACCTGTGGGCTAGAGTAATATCAAATGTAAAACATTCAAATGTAAAATGTTTTGCAATATATAATTTTAATGAAAAGTTGCACTTGCAAATCCATATTTTATTTTAATATCAATTGTACTTTCAAGATGGCCAATTTAAACTGTTCCAAAAATGATAAACAGCTTTTGCAAAGGAATCCAGAAATTATGAAGATGTTTCGACTGAAAGAGAAGTTCTTTATTTGATTCACTTTTAACCTATTATGAACAATGTAATGTTTCAATTTATTTAATATTACCTTAATAGTCAGGTCCTTCATAACTTAGTTAATTTCTTTTGCGACTTTTGCTATTTACAGTTTAGTGGTTTAATATCCGGACTTGTTAATCTCTTGTTTTTTAAATAGTTTCTTTTCAAGCCCCTTTTAAACACCTTCACAACGTAAAACTTAATTCTATGTATAATGGACGATTTTGGTAGTCAGTCGAATGATATTGAATTCTACGTTTTAACGTAGCCCCAAAACAACGTAGAAGGAATTGATATTTTAAATTAAGACACGGATTATTTGACATTAAAATTTCATGGTAAAGCACAGCTATATAAAAAAACTCAACGAGATATTTGTAAGCTGTTTAATCGTGAACGGAAAACGGCGCATCAATATAAGATACATTATCTTGTAACTAAACAGCGTATTTAATTAGGACTGTGCTCTATGTTACGGGGAAAGTAATTATGGTCTTATCGTATCATTAAGATTAAACCCAACAATACATACGACGTAGAACGATTAAGTAGAATCGAAGGGCAAAAAAAAACGTCAATGTGTTCAGAAGTTCTTAAAAAATGAATCGTTATCGATTTATCCGATATGAACGACTTCCGGGATGACTCCTGGTAGCAATTTACATATACACTAACGCTCATAAGTGTCAGGGCTTTCTCTTCTCATGTATTTTTTATTACTAAAGTTTAAATTAAGCATTCGAATTTTTCCATTTATTCATATTATATTTCTATAAATTATGTGTGAGTATACATAATGAATAAATATTTTCACCTTTTTATTGAGTTTTTATATGTCTTATGCTGTTATTGAAAGTGCCCAAAGACTATTAATTCTTGCAAGAAACTGCTCTGTTTTTTGCAAGAATTGACAAATGTTCGTAAACGTTCGCTACAAAAAGGAGGGAACGGAATAAAATGATCTTCGTGTAAAAGGAAACGGAGGATGGAAGACTGATTTTTGCAAAATTGAACTTTAAATCTATGCTTTTCTAATTTGTTATTTAATAGCATTAACATTTAGTATCAAACATATTGCACAATTGTTATTTTTGAACATCTTGCCTTGCGAATTCTTTCATACCTGTGCGTGCAATAGCTCAGAATTAATACCGGAAATTAAAAGTTTACACCGATTTCTGGTACTTCTTATACATATATTCGCGATTACCTCGAACAGCATTTCCCAACCTTTACACTCTTATAGAACCTTTACGACAATGTTCAAGTTCTAGGGAATTCCAGCATCCATGTAACAATTTCTTTTCATAATATAAAATTCGAGAATACTTGAACCACCAATTTAAATTTTGCAAAGAAGCTGTACGCGTTATTTCCCTATTTTTTGCGGAACTCTCAACAATATTTCGTTGAACCCTAGGGTTTTGGGGATTCCTGGTTGGGAAACGCTGCCCTAGGGAGACCCTGAATGAGTCCCTTTGCGGTGTCCTAGAACATCGCGGACCCTTTGAGGCCCCTCCGCGAGCCCCCAGAGGACTACGATCCCCAATTCGAAAAACGATGGTCTATTTCAATTTCTCTAATATTATAATAATTATAATACTCGCCCCGTAAATAACTTTACTTCATTTTACCTTAATTCGAAGTTTCGAATACTAACACTAGATCTACGGCCACTAAATGTGGTACATTTCAATATATCAAATAGATACTTTGAAAAGAGATTAATCAAGCGGTAGAATATAGATAAGTTACGTAATTTGTGTATTATAAGATACACGTGAAATATTTACTATACTGTTTCTCTATCATTTTCCCAGATATAATTCAGATCCCAGATATATTCAAAACCCAGACAAATTGTTAAAAAAGTAGGAGTGTTACTGTTAAAAAAAAGGTTACCTTTCGTTTGCTCTCACGTAAATTCTCCTCAGAAGACTATATACCTTATGCGCAACTGATTCAACTGATTTCGTAAAGAATAATAAAATGATTGTCAATGGTTGCAAAATTTCTTTTATAACGTTACAAGTCAGTTGTTATGGCAGCGATTTCCTATAAGTATATTTAAGTAAAAAAAAATAATTTGTTAGAGAATGTTTACGTTCGTTACATTCTTCTGGCATACAAACCGATGATACTGACATTGCACATAAATAGATCGCAGGCCAATTTTTGCCTATATAACAGCTTTCATTTTTCTCGCGCTAATTTCCGGACGAGATGTAGGTTGCGGTCGTGAATTTCAAGTACATAAATCTTTTCTATATCAGGAACACGACCACTTTCTCGTCATTGTGACCCGTATTTGCATTATATTTCACCTTGCCCCGAAAACGGAAACATGGAATATTGTTCGTTATCTTCTATTCTGATTTCTTGAAGTTACTTTGCACGAGCACAGTTTAATACGAGGTTATTACATCCTTTGGAAAATTGATTATATTAACATAAAGTACCATGTGGCCAATGATATTTAATAATGGAACGTGTAAAAAGATCAATTACGAAATTAATAAATGTGTATGTAACATTATTTTATTTACAATAGAAATGTATCAGCAAGCGGAAACAGTTTAAGTGATTCCCTGGGACAAGAATCGAACACTCCGCAGTTAGTTAAACAAAAAGATTTATTTAACGATGTAGTCACTTTTGTTTTCATGACAATTTTTAGCATTCCACAAGTTTAGAATTTAAAAAATAAATGAATTGCCGTTTTGACCTCGGTATCACTTTTTTAAACTCTCATTAGGGATTAAATTTCAAATAGATAAAAGTAAATAATACTCGGCAAACAGATGAGGAGGCGGTAAAGAAAACGAGGGAAATTTTATCATCTGACATCTTGCATATTTTTGTTTCAGGTAAATTTCTGCAAGTTCTAATGTTTACCTTCAATTCACATTGTGCTTGGTCTACAACATCTTCACAATAACAAACCAGGTAATTTATGAGAAAAAAAAACGCATATCATGCAAAATGCACAAAGTATCTAATTACATACAATAGATGCAGTAGATTCCGTAAATAACAATGGACTGAAATAAACCGTAGTAGCAACAGATTTTTAACAGTTCTAGTCTTTTATGCTGACATATCCGACGATCGAGCAAAACCTATTCGTTAATTTTAACTGCCTATCATCATGTGGTGTATTAATACTGATTTCATTTTAGATACGAATTTAAAGAAAAAGAAAATACCTACGTATTAATACCCCTATTTAACTCCGTTAAATAATACTCGAAGATATACTAAAATAAAGGGTGGGCCATCTAACTTTTGGAATATAAATCGGCTATAAGAAGAAACTAATGAATATTTTTTCAAAATTATGAGTTTATTAGAAAGATTAGACAGTTTCATTTAAGAATGAAACACAACATCATTCAAATGACTGCCACGGCTGGCTTGACAGTACCCCATCCGATCAAACCAATTTTTCAGTACATTTTCGATTGTTTGGGCTCCAATCGCATGAATGGTAAGTTCGATTTCGTGTTTCAAGGCATCAATTGTCTCTGGGTGGTTAGCGTAATACTTATCCTTAAGGACGTTCCCAACAAAAAAATTTTCTTACGATTATGTTTAAAATTTATTTCTAAATTCTTGACAGTATTCTGAACGCATACGAAAAATTTCCACCCATTTCGCGGTACTAAAATTGAAAATATTAGCATTTTTAATTTCTATTTGAACGCATGTTAATTTATACATTTCATACTAATTCATGTAGGTTTTAGTATCTAACAATTTTAATTTTCTTACAATTTTTTTAAAATTTCGAGAATTGGCAGATAATTTTCACATAAATAATTTCTATACAAAATCGGTACAAGAAGCGGCATTTATTTTGTTGTGAAAAATGTTTAAAGTAAATCATAGGCTTAAAAAATGTATTAAATAATAAAATACACTTTTTATATTGATAATGAATTAAATATTTATTGACTGATAATAATAAAAATGAACAAACAATTATATAAAATGATAAAAAATGTATAACTTTCGTAATGTTATCTTACCTCTCTATAACAATATTAACTAACTTATATAAATTTTCAAAGTTAAACATATTTTTTGGGAGGCTGGGCAAAAAAGCGTAGGTTCTGCTGGTCAACTAATTCTTACAGTACAAATGGGTAACTTATATAGGGAAAATGTATTCGTAGGTTGAGAACGACTGGTCTTTGGGAACGTCCTTAAGGGTTCCCCAGAAAAAGAAATCCAACGGGATCAAGTCACCACTCAGAGACGATTGATGTCTTGAAACACGAAATCAAAGTTGTCATTCATGCGATTAGAGCCCAAACAATGAAAAATGTACTGAAATATTGGGTTGTTCGGATGGGGTACTGTCAAGCTACGTGGTAGACCAAGCTCGTTTAATAGGAATCCAAGCCCAAAAAATGACTCGTCGCTGAACACAACGTTGTTCCAACATTTTCGCGCGCACACGTAAACAGTTTTTCGATGTGTTTTGTCGCAAGTAACGGTTTTGAAATTGTACTTCGTCATGCAATTTTATGTTCCTCCAAACGACGTTTAATTGTTAATATACTGTTACGAGTCGACCGCGGACGCCTTATCCTTTCGGACATAATTAATTAAAACACAATTAAAAAGCGATAACGTTTATTTAAGAGAACACGTCCGTCTACGAGGACCACCGACCGTAGAATCTGTACTCTTTTTATTTAACAAACAATTGACATGTCTCGTTACCCAGTAACATTGAATCTACTGGGTGCTTCGTAACAATACCCATATCTATGCTCTTCTTAGTTAAAATTGCTTGCGCTTTACGTAAAAAAAGCGCTGGATTTTTCGAAAAAAGGTGTAAAATCGCTTTATCTTCCCTTTTCGTCGTAACCCGTTTCGAACCTCGACCAGGGAGATCATTGACACAATTTGTGTCTTTATACCGTTGCACCCACTTATTTACGAATGCGCGAGATTTATGCAGATATTTTGTTGCATCTCTAACAGTCATTTTAGGACCTTTCGGGTGATGGCACAAGAATACCGCTTCGAATCGTTTAGTGTACACGATGCTCATTTCGAATTGAACTGAACTTCTTATAGAAACGATACTAAAAGAATTGGGCCTATTGCGTATTAGAGGAAACTTTGTATGTTTAGACCAGCATGGTCTTTAACAAATTGCAGATCAGATTTCACAAATATCGCGTCCACGCTCTTGTGGTACAGACTGTAGATCAAATTCATAAGTACCGATACGATTCATAATTGTAGCAGGATTTGGATTAAAAATGAGAAGAAGAAAGAGAAATGGTGCTAATGGAGAACGAAATAATTTGTCGAATAGTCTAATGTAGCCGTGGATAAAGTTAAATGGTTAATAAATAGAATATATATAAATAATAACGAAGCAATAAAATACACTTAATATTGATATAACTAAGATTAACCAAATTCTTTAACACTAGAACTACCGGCGTTAAAATTATATTTCAATACATTAAATAAATACTTCAAAATACGAAGAATCGAAAGGTGGAGAAGATAATTAATTCACTAATTCATATCTTATAAGATGGGCGTACAATATTTACTCTATGGCTCTTCTATAAACTTCAAAAGATTTTAGAAAAAATGAAGAACGAGTCATTTTGACCACCTTGGTAGTTCTAGTGTTAAGGATATAAAAAAAACGTCTCTAAGGTGTGTCTCTGACAATAAGTAATTTCTAATCGTAACTCTTTGTCTGTGTCGTGAGATGCAATCTTTTAAGATGATCTCCCCGACTTTATTCTATGTCACACATCTTTATGGGGAGTCGTCGCTCTAAGGATTTCTATGGCTAAATATTATACTACATAATGAAATTCAAACATTTTATCAAATAAAATATTAACTATAGTTAACAAATGAGAAGTAGCATCACGATTAATTTCTTTTTCCAAACTATCATAAAACGTTTTTATAATAGGCAATACAAAGATTCTAAATGAGTATGATTACTTTTTCGCAACCATTTTACCGATTCGTGCATGAATGGTACGATGTAACATGTTTTTGTGTTCTCGCGCAACTAATGTCACACTGTTCGTTACCATTATTTAAAAAAAACAACTATAAAACAATGTATGTATTCTGCAGAAGATTAAACTACTGCGGTAATCTTGTGTTACAGTTAGCGCATTTCTAATGACTGTTAGAGACTGCGATTCAATTCTATAGATCGCATCATATCTGAGCGAAACTGTACACGCGGATTCACGATTACATTTACAAACAGTTAAAGTCATTAGCGGGCACGCGAAACCTCGGAGCAGTAATTTAATCCAACTCGGTAATTGTGAAAGATTCTAATGGCCTTCGTCTCTCTGCCAGGTTTACGTACCTTCCAAGCAATTTTAAGCTTGGCACCGTTTGAAATACCGAAATCTTCATAATTTTCCCTGTTTCACCGAATACCGGAACTCACTCTATTTCTTTTCCTTACTCAGCTCTTCTTGCTGTTCGTTTATCCGGCATTTTTACGCTCCCGCCATGAAAGCGAAATATTTTGCGTGGCAATGAGTGGAGATATGGAAATCGAGCCTTGTCTCGTTGAATGGTATTTATTTTCAAGCTGGCGCGTATTAATATCCGTCCCGTATTTCACTTAGGTATTTCCATGGCCGAAATTTAACTCCATGAAATTTTCACGAACTACTTCCGTTCTTACGATGAATTTCAGCGGAATCCGCCTAAATAACTTCCGTTTCTTCGTTTTTCGCGATTACCAGCATAATTCCCAACGGAACGGGCTTTTTTTCTTTTTCTTTCTCATTAGACATAGTTAACGAGGCTTAATACGATCTTTCGTGATTCTTTTTTCGTCAGCTCACCATTGTAATAACAAACACAAATAACAGTTTCGTGATGCTTGATAGTTTGGTTCTTTCTGCTGTTAGAAAATTAAATTCCTAGCGATATAATGTGCCAATAAGTCGGAAAGAATTGTACAGAGTTCTACAATGTTTGATAAGTACGTATTGTCAATGCTTTTTTTCATTATGTTTTAAGATAGCGCATTTATAGCAAATACCATGGCTATTTTTATTTATACAATTAGTTCGTCTGTTGATACCAGATAATTTTTTATACATTTTCATTTGCCTTATTTTCGCGCAGCTGCAATCGCAGCCACTTTCGATGTCGCGACAGAGATGTTTTACAAATTATTTGAACTGTTCAATAATATTAATTAACTTATTAATAATAATAATTAACTTATATCGTTTAGTTTAAGAAGATATGAAAATATAGATTTAATTATGTCACTTCCACGAATTGCGAAGATCGTACAAATATAATTGCTACATCTGACAATAAAACATCGGATATCTTGGTGACAACTGTCACGATAACACGTTGTGCTTGTAAATAGCAATTTTTTTTTCTTGAATCTCCATTCGTATTTATGATTGAACAGAAACATAACAGATATTAGAAAAATTCGAGTATACCTTCATGCAGAAAGAGAGGATAACTACGCGCGTTATATCGTACGAAAGTAAACATGTTATATTTTCTTAAAGTAAACAGAATGTATGATAGAATTGGCAATGTAAATAGTGTTCTTATTGGAATCCTCAAAATATGGATAACAATGCAATTACTATAGATCCTTACTTTAATGCAATGTATTCTGGTTCTGATTTTTTGCATAGGTATTATCGAAATACATCTCTGATTGCGTTAGACTAATTTCGGCATAGTCTTAAAATTTTAATTACGCCATTGAAGGAGTTTTAAAGGCGAGAAAAAGTAGAACGGAAGATGTGAATAACAAATAGAAATTAAGGTAGTTGCTCCACGCAGGTACCGCCGCTAGATCGGGTTCATCCCCCCATAGAAATAAAATTAGTATTTTCTACGGAATGTATTAGGAAGTTGTTCCAAAATATAAAATATTTCATTTCAGAGTTTTTGATATTAAAATAAAACTAAAATCCAAAATTAATCATAATGCAACTTGAAAAAATTTTTAAATCTGCCCTTTAATTATGCTACGTTATTGAAACACACATTGTGCTTATTCCGTATATGTACACACGTACACTGGTTATCAGGTTATCTGTTTAACCTGTACATATGTATACTGTCATATGGTATCTATAGTAATATCCCCTCCTCTACTAATAATTATGAAACGAAGACTTTATTTTTCCTATATTTTTGAAAAACTAACTGGTAACAGCATGTTTTTTTTTTCTAAATGATTCAGAATATATTATTCTATTACACTGTAGTTTTTCGTTTCAACGTTGTTTATTTTCGCCACAATAAAAATTAATATATACTACTTTCCCACGCTTTTCCAATGCAGTGTGTACAAAAGTATCATTTATAATTGCAATTATTTAGCGTATAACGTGGTGAACGGTCATCAAATTTCACTATCATATGTATTACATATCTATTTATATATAGTTCAAGTTTGAACAACTTCTTGTTTATTTCGAATCATGAGACAACTACCTTAACCCTTCGCAGTTGCAAAAATTTAAGACTGCATCCGTCAAGTGTTCCTTAAACTTCTCGAATTTTTTCCCATTTATAGATTTCTTTAAATATATGCACCGATGATTTTAGACAACCAGATTGTTTTTGTTATTTAAACTGGTATTTTTTATATGAATCCAGATCAATTACGCAGAACAAATGCGATAAAATGTATACATTCGTTTAATGAATAACACAGAAAATGTGATATGAATCATTGGTGTATTATAGCTAAACAGAATCTAAACAAAGCTATTTTCTTAAATATTGTAGATACAGTAATATGTACCTAATCTAACTCGAAGGCCATAAATGGTTTGTTTAATTTTAGTAATAGGAAAAGATATTGGAGGCATGATATTATAATATGCGCGTTTAGTTGAGCCTGACAATGAGCTTATACTACTTGCGACGAAGCAGTCATAGGATAACTTTAAATAATTTTGTATTAGTAGCATTGTATCACAATGTGAGACACCCTATATTCGATAATACACGTGCTTTAAATGGTTTTATTAAGGTTCCTATAGATATGTGTCAGCACGTTCGTGTCTTAAGACAATATTGGACTGTTATTTGTCATTTGTCCAAGACAAATGTCTACGATGTTTTGGTTTCAGATATGTTGTTACAAGTAAAGGTTACTCAATTTACAACGATTGAAACTGATGTATGAATATGTTCCTTTTACTGAAATTTTATCTCCGTTTGCTTTTTCAACAGACATTTTTTCAGTTGAAAAATTTACTTTTACTCATTTGATATCAGTAAAATCTCAACTTATTTCAAAGTCCAATAAATAAGCAAAATTAAGAAATATACCTATTTCCGGCAACTGACAATGAGTCTTTGCCGTAAGGTGGAGTAGGGTACGATTTTAAACAGAATAAAGTACATATAGGGTTGGAAACTATGAAACGGGCGTTGAATAAAAATAACACTTTATTTATTACACGCAGATGTTTTAACACAGCCGTATGGCTAGTTCCTAGTTTGAACCTAAGTTCACAAATAATTGTGTGTGGATCGGATTCTACAGTCGTCCTTAATTCCTCGTTATCAATATGGTTCGGTGGTCTTCCTCGAGGCTCGTTGGCGATACTTAAATTGTCAAAACGACATTTTTAGAACCAATATTGAGAATTTTTTTCATTATTAGATCCATCTCCAATGCGTGATTAACGTTTCTCGAAGCTTGAGCTGCGCTATGATTCAATTTGAACTTGTACCTACAAGAAAAGTAAACGTGAATCGCGTTTTGTTTCCATCTGGTTTCGGAGAAAATTAAATAAAAATGGGATACAAACACGAAAAGATTTTACTAAATGAGTAAGAAGAATACCTTTAAAATTTATAAATAAAAATATCGAGTGCACGTTACAATGAATATCTCTCAGTCGCAGATACACAGACTAAACAAAATCGCCCGTTTCATAGTTTCCAACCTAATATATTGGTTATTTTTATTTTCATACGAGCGAAGTATTTAGTGTTTTATATTATTTCGAGCTTGTATTTATTAATGTACTACAATTTAATATGAAGAAAAATGTACTTGTTTGTTTAAAAATGAATAACTAGAAAATAAACTGTAATATAAACAATACAATTTAATCTAATGCAGAGCATTTCATAGCAGGCTTGGTAATAATTCTACTTTTGCCCCGTTGCACATGAAACAAGATTTAAAAGCATTTTTAATTCTAATTGTAAGTCAGCATCTGGCCTCATTTTCAGGTCAAAATGCAGAGTACTTAAAATTTTGTACAATATCCTATCAAAATAAAAATTTTCAAGAAATATTAGAATCCTACGTAATATTAATTCACCAGTAATAACTGCGTAAAACGTTTGATACCAACCACATTAAGTATTACATACCAGACTAAAAATACAGTTTATACTTCAACTTTACAAAAACCTTCGCCTCATATAATTAATATTGCTACATCTCTTTATATTGAAAAAAGAACGACTACACTTCTATACAAATAAATATCTATACATTTATCCTCTGGTAGAAGCGTATGAAAATCATGAAAGAGAATTTATTGTCAGTTTGGAGGACTCCGATTTTTGTTTGATTCATCCAAGGCCGATCCTTGACCCGCGCGCTGCGGGAAAGTTCACTTGAGAGCTCCGTAGCGAATGTGGGCGGCGGATGATCATTTCTGTCAAACGGACAACCACCCACCGGAACCGTATTTACCTACTGCTCCTACTGAGCATCAAACCCCGGCTCCGCCTCCTTACATTCTCCGGTTAAAACGACACTGCACGGATGCTGTACAAAATGGAGAGTCGACCGAGTTACTTTCTACCCACAATGATGCAATAATGCAATAAATTAATGTTGCCATATATACATTTTCATTAAAGTTATTTATTTAGAGCAGTTCTAACAACACGTACTGCATTTATAATGATTTTATTTTGAGCTTTAACATATAGGCAAACCAAAGATTTCTGTTGTGCGCGAAGAACGTGCGCTACGTAATTAAAATTCTGTTGGTGATTTTCGAAGTTCAGAGATTCAATTTAAAACAAATAACTTCTGGTAAGTACAGTATGCTTATATGACTATAAAAAAATTGATACTAAATCAACTTTTGTACGTTCGTTTTTGTCAGAAATCGATCATATTTTTTTTGATTGGTTCCTCCAGTACCGGTCATTACTTTGTCCTGCAGTACCGGCCATTCCTTAAGTTCGTTTTGAAAAGATGTTAACAAGAAAAGTAAGGTTTCAGGAAAAGATGTTGCTAAAAAAGGTAAGAGCTTGCTGTCAGGAAGAGATGTCAGTAAGAAAACCAAGAAAAATAAAAACGAAAACCTACCTCCTTAAGACACAAAGTCACTCGGAATTTCTCACACTTAAGAAAGGACTTTCCTAAACACTCAGGGTATTTGCATCTCTGTCTCTCACTGTTCCACAATGGGTAATGATATTAGCCATCTTGACGAACACCATCCTCAGGAATTGGTGCAGTCGGTCGTTTTGATTTTTTAGCTTGAATAGCTGTTGCTAATTGTATACTAGGCCTTGCTCTTTTTTTATTATTTGATTTACTAATACTGCAAAGACATTTTGCAACAGTAATTTTGAAATCTGCCAAAGATAATTTATCATTTTCTTTTTGCCTCCATAGAATCCATACATTAGCTTTCACAGGTCCATACAATGAAAAAAAAATTCTCATATACAATTCTTTGAACCTAAATTTTATTCTATGATATCCTAGCGAGTCAGATATACTTGAACTGTATAATGTTCCATATGTGGTACCAACATATTTTTTAGATAAAAAATGTTAATTATTTAAAAATACGAGAACTTACCACTATGATGCTATTTCTAAAAGTATATTTTTTCCATAAACAATTTATATCAAGTATAAAGTTAAGTGGATGAGTTCAAAAATGTTACTTTTATATAAACACTGAGAAGTAGCTGATTCATCACCGCCATATCGAAAAACATATCTAACTCCAAAATAATTACAAAGAAGGTGTTGTCTGCTTGGAAATAAGTACCGTGCGGCTCGTCAGACGTGTCACCTAGGAGGTAAGCCTGTTTCGGCAGAGTCTGATTCGCCAGGCGTCAAGCGTCATGCCTCTTGGCACACGTACACGAAAAATCTTCAAAATTTTCTGTTTCATTTACCACGTCACGAATGTCACACATTACTGTAAGCTAAGGAGTTAATGTTTCGGACAGTCTGTACTAGAAACTATGTTTACGAGAAACCCACCTTTTGACAAAGAATTTAATTAAATGTATATTTCAACTGATACAGTCGCTCAGATTTCTACTGTAGCGTTTTGAATTTCATCTGAACATTTCAGCAATGTGATAAATTGTAATAGCTAATTCATGTTTAATCTCTTGGCATCTCGATTTTTAATCGAAATGGACCGAAAGATAGTTATTTAGTTCGCATACGAACGTCCAGCGTGAGAGTGTATTATTTGTGCAATCCTTTTTTTTATTTGTTATTTTCGTAATAAATACACTTTATATTTTGCCTTTATCCGGTGCCCTTCTAACCCATCCCAACATACATCTTTGTAGGTAGGTATCGATGTCTTCGAGGTGTGAAACAAGCTACACCAGCTGTCACATTTAAATAATTAAATCTGAAGCCTTTGGAAACGTTTTTTAATAGAATTTCATTCTTATAAACATTCCGCTTTTGTTATAAGCTTAAATGAAAGTAAACATTATATTATCAAAATAGAAACAAATGGAAAAGCCTTAATAAGCACATTCTTAAAATTTACTGTCTACTTTCGCACGCCGTTAACTATTACTTTTAGTTCCACCGCACTCTGAACAACATTTTTTATACGCAATTTGCACATATAAAACAAAGTATATTAGGTTTCTTCGTTGCCGTCAAGGAATTACAGTACGTTTTCACTTTTACTTTAAGCGTCCAGCCTTAAATTAACATAACATGATACTATTTTTTTGTATTTATTTGAATTAATAATATAATTTTATTTTGAAATTTATTTGTTTCAAGGCTTGACAATTACCTTAATAACGTAACGTAGAAATGACAAAAGTAATCGTAATCTTTTAAAGTACTGTCACCGTGACTTATAGAATGATTCTATCGTAATACTGCTACTGGGAGTGTCCTGCAGTTGGTGACTCGTTTTCATTAATCACGTTTGTCAGAAGCCTCCTACTATTTTTATACAGGGTTACACGAAAAGCCGCACGGCTCGTGAAGCAGTAAGTAGAGTGAACTACTAGTATTCCTCTGGGAATAGAATAACTAAGAGGAGGGCTACAGTGATATTACTCAGCACTGCCGCGCCTACTTGCGCAAAAGAATCGAAAATTGAATTGTCTTTTCATGAAAAATCATGATGAAATTTTTCCCTATCTACATAAGCGACATTCTTCATTTTACAACTTTCTAAATATTCATTTCATTGCCAAAGTTAACGAAGAAACTGCTAATATTAGATA
This sequence comes from Cerceris rybyensis, assembly GCA_910591515.1. NCBI lineage: Eukaryota > Metazoa > Arthropoda > Insecta > Hymenoptera > Crabronidae > Cerceris > Cerceris rybyensis. The sequence goes on from OU342795.1 coordinate 17,647,548, forward strand.
TAAATAATGTCTAGAAACTTCTACATAAGCAGTTTATAGTTAAAATATGTATACAATTATAGTTTTATACAGTTACGGTTAGTCGCTAACATCTTTCAATCATCATCAACGACGCTATGGAATCGTGTTCAAATTTTCAAATTATTTAGAACATTTTTCATAATAATAATCACCTTTCAAAGTAGCATACTTGTATTTGCATAAGTTGAATATGCAACAATGTACTGGAACATAGAATTATTTATTTTATTGTAACAGTATTCAGTTTCTTTAAATGCATGTATTTTCATTGAGTTTTTTTTTTCAATATCTAATGTACTTACTTCATATTTTCTCTCTCTTACGTAATGCTGGAGTTGTCATATTTATCACAAATATCTCTCCCCACAAATTATACAATTTAGTTTCCGCTTTTATAACGTTACTTTACGATTAAAGTGGAAGGGCTGATTAACATTTTAAGAATATAGCAAATACAATATAAATATTACTCTCGTATTCTCTCCGTAACACTATAACATTTTTTACGAGTAATTATTTTTTTCGTCCCAGAAGGTCGATTTTTTCCATTGTAGCACTGGCACGACATGGCGGGATGGTGCACGACTGATTTACAATATTGGGCAGTATGTATTTCCGGTTGTACAAAGCGGCCGCAAAAGATACTATGGGGCGTAGCACACTTCATTTATTCGTTCAAATATTAATTTCATTTCTAACCCTTTCGATACTACCGGTGACTATAGTCACCCGACAAAATTTCACCCGAAGGATTAATTATTAGATCATATTTTGTAATTGAATATTTTTCAAATATCATAAGTTTTTACTTTTCCTGTATTATGTGCGTTGTAACTTCGATAAAGAATTAATTATTTATATTATGTCATTAGTCATAAAAAGTTATTCGTCCGTGGCGGAATTGTTTCCTGTCGTGTTAGCGAGCTTGCGGAAAAGTACTCCGTAGCGAAAGGGTTAAGAAAGAAGAGTCGCACTTTCGTTATGTCGTTACGTGAACAACGAAAGAAGTGTTTTGTTTTTGGTTGTTATTGACCGAGCTTCAGGTTTCCAGGAACGATATAGCGGAAGTAGGAGGTGCGAGCGACGACCACTCTTGCCGCACTGATTTACCGCGCGCTATCAGATCTTTTGCGGCCACTAGCTAGGTTTCTGTAGAAATAGACAATTTTTTTGGTTTTATTGACTAGAATAAGTTCAGAGATTATGAGACGTGGTACGTGATACAACGATATAAAAATTGTAACTTTGCATAGATGCGAGCGGACATCACATCGTACATTTTCTGTAATGTAAAGAAGATTATTTTATTGTCACATTCGATCTTGCATGATCTTCAATGATAGCGTGCTGAAGTTGACTGAACAGCAGCTGTTATATAGCAGAAACAATATCATAGCATTCCATTTAACCAGTTAACCCTCTATAGTTTGAATTTTTTGTTGTGTCTGTAGATCAGTTTCATTATACAGTAGAACCCCTCTTTTACACTTTTCAAGGGATTACAAAAAAATGGTGCAAATCGCGGAGAAGTGTAAACGGAGGGAAAACCTTTCTGCACATGAAATACTGAAAATTTATAATATAATCCACTTTTATTAAATAATTAAATATTAAATAATATACATTACATAAAAATACAAAAATTATATTGTTTTTTTAAAAAAGACTAATATGGATGACTGTTTTGCTTTCTTCTGGTGAATTCTTTCAACTTGCTTTTCAAGTTCATACATATGGTCAAAACTATTAACATCACCATCTGCTGCGGAAATATATTTTTTTATAGTGTTTATTGCAGAAAATACTTCTGCACAAGTCGGCACACTATTAACACCATCATTGTCATCATCATCAAAATCACTATGACTGTCACTTTCTTCCTGAACTGAATTGATCAAACTTTCTATTGACCCTGTTTGCGCAGTTGCAAGTTGATCGTCAAAATGGAGGAAGTCTTTACCCGAGACGAAATTTTCGGTCATTCTTCGTCTTCGAACTCCTCAATGAAGACTTTGAGACTTATTTAAGAATTCCTGGATCGGTAAATACATATAATTTAAAAACAGGTTTAGTCCTCAAAGTTGTAGTTACGCGCCGATTCCGCACTTTGAGGACTGGAATTGGCTTTATTAATGTCGGTTTAGTCCTCAAAACACCCATTAAGAATTTTGAGGTTTCCATTTGAATTAAAGTAATTGTTTAATTGTCGGTTTAGTCGTCAAAAAACTCATTGAGAATTTTGAGAATTAGGTTTAGATTTTAATTATAATATTTTTGAGGATTTTGAGTTTAATATCTCAGTTTAAATAATCAAAAAACTCTTTTTTCATCCTCAAAATCCTCATTGAGACTTTCTGAGAACTATATTCGCATTCAATTGTAGGCGGCAAATTTCTACATCAAAGAAATGAGGACTTTGGAGACTTAAAAATATACTAATATTTCGACTCGGATAACTTCATAATCTATTTTCAATTTCTTCCACGCAGAAATAAGATCACTATCTTCTTCTTCTTCTTCTTCTTTTTCACTTACTTCTTCCTTATGGGTTTGGAAGAAGCCAGCTTTTCTGAAGATGTTGCTTATGGTGGATTGATTCACGTCCTTCCATGCCTTTGCAATATAATGTAGTGCATTCAGGATGCTGACGAGATAAATCTCGTGGCAAGTGAAAAAATTGCGAGAGAAAGCAAAAATGTCATGAAAAAAATGACGTTCACAGATCTGTGTCGGCTCCAAAAAGTGTAAGCGGTGGGAAATATTTAATTTTGAAAGTGTAAAAGCGGGGATAATTTAACATTATGAACATAGGAAAATTGTAATGACTGGTAAAAATCGGCGTAAACTGCGGGAAAACGTAAAAGCGAGGTTGTACTGTAGCATAATTAGAAAATTATTCAAATACAATTCTAAATAACAGATTAAACCTGTCTTTTAAACATTGAATTGTAAAGAATTTTATGATTTTCACGAGTTAAATTATAATATTTGGCTAAGTAAAAAATTTAACTTTGAAGAATCGAAGTTCAGACTTGTCTCCCGTTACTTCATAGCCACACGGGCCCATAGAGGATTAACTTTGGCGACTTCTTTTGAGAGTACGCACCTATGTAAATACGTGGGTCACGAAAATCAAGACACGAGCATAAATTTATCTCAAATTCTTTATAATTTTTAGTTATCTGTTTTATTTTGGCACGGCCTCAAAATATTCCAATCATCTTGAAATTTACGAATATATTTTGGTTTTCGTCAAAATTACACTTTCAATAACCAGTGGTCACTAAGTTTTACGCATGACGAGTATACTCGTCAATACTCAAAATTCTGCCTTTTCTCGATGACGAGTATACTCGTCACCACAGATGACTTGTTGAAAAATAGGGATGAATTTGAAATCTCCTCTGTGTCTCCATCCATGCAAAAAGTATTTGTATGACAACATGCTCCCCTCTATAACTCGCTTGTTTTGTTTATAACATTTGTTCCTACTATTTCAAACAACGTCAATACGCAAGTTAGGCATAGTTATTGAGCCGCCATTTTCAGAGGGAGAGAAATACATATGTTACTATAAAACTGTCGGTATTACATCATATGTTAAGTGCTCAATATGTTTTCTATTGTTAGCAGAAGAAAAGCTCCTTAGGGCAATAATAAGAGGATTTAAAAAATTGGCTTTCTTGAAAGAAGCTTACTCCCTTGAAACAGTTACTGGCGATGTTAAATGCACGCTGAGTGTTTTAAATGTATTCACATGCATAACTTCACAGCGGGCTGTGAGAGCAATGTTTAGAACGTACATATATTTAGAGACGAATTATGATCACGAACAGGACGAACACGTATCACAAATGAAATGCTGTAATATTTATATCTTGAAACTATTTGATTAAGTGTTTTAGTTACCACGTTATTTACAAATTATGCACATAGATTTGGTTTAAATGAAAATTCGTGATAGGAATGCCGTTACAGGATACAAAAATATACTGGTAATAAATTATTCGCTGTATTTATTTTTATTTCACCTATATTACTGAAGTTCATTTAAGAATCTATGTATAATAATAAATGTTTTTAAGATTCGATATAATGTTCTTAGTTCCACTCGCTAAAACGTTAAACTTAATTGCAAGATAAATGAAAAAGTGGACGGTACTTACTTAGCTATATAGTGCATTACTATTAAATGAGCACTAGAACTGCTACTACATCTGCAAACCCTTATTGCAATTGTTCCGCTAGTATCACACATTATTACTGGCTGAAAAGAACGAATGTTCTTTAAGTGGCTGATACGATATCAATGATTCTCGACAGGTGGCGAATTACAACTCTAGGGTTTCTGTTTCAAAGTTCTAATGAAAATTAATGACTTGTATAAACAAAATTTCTTGCACATTAAGTTTTGTTGCAGAAACAGAGCAAAGTTTGGATATGTAAGTCAAAGGGGTTTTCATAATGAAACCAAACAATTAATTTGCTAATTATAGAAATACCTTTACATCTTACAACACCGCGCTGGCTCTAAAATGTATTTGTACACAATAGTTTTCTATTTTGTGCTGTATACGTTTCCGCCATGAAAGAAACTGTCGGAATAAATTTTTCCTTCATTCAGATTTACCTTCAGAACATCTCATTTCGTTCAACAGAATTATCAAACCAGTCAAAATAACTGTTACACAGTTTTTCCCAAAAATTCTTAAACTTTGTAGAAGAGAAAAAAAAACATAAATCGCTGAGTCGACTACTTTTTCCTCTTGATTCCTCCTTTTTCAAAATACTTATTTAATACTTTGAAATATTATAGTTCTAACGCTGATAGTTCTAATGTTAAATTATGGAGTTATTGAGGTCGTCCATATGTTTTATGTTTTGTTATAAATAACATAAATAATTGAGTGCTATGCATTATATAAATCAATGGCTTACTACAGATATGTATACCTACGTATCGTACATATGAAGGATGTAAAATATGTGTGGCGCGTTTCAGTATCGTTGCTGGGTGAATGTAATACAGACAACGTATCATAAGGTTGATGTATAATCCCCTAGATCGCTTTGTGAACGACCGACCCTCGTTTTCTGGTATCTGACGTCTGAAACCACGTATACAATGCGAGCTTCATAAATTATGACAGTGCCGATCAATTTCGAAATCATAGGCATTCAGTTCTATCGATGTCCATATTCGTTATCTTATGGTTCACAGTAATACGAATACAGTGTTTCCCGTAAAAAGAGCTACTTCTATAAATAGATGTAGCATTTTGTTTTTATAACGGGAATTTAAATTCCTATCGAAGATTCAAAAATTTGTTTAACGTCGCAAGTTTATTTTCTCAAAATTTTCTTGCTAGTAACAATGTAGATAAGTTACTTTTGATTAAAGGTAGTGGCATATATGCTTTATACGTACTTCTGGAATTGTGATTTGGAATATTAACACTAGATTTACGGGCGTGAAATCTGTTACACTACTGCAATATATTAAGTGGGGACTTTGGAAAAGAGAGACCGATCAATCTAACGGATTCTCTTCGAATCTTACGGCTTCCGTGAATCTAGTGTTAAATAAATGTGCTGCCTAAAAATATTTTAGTATTAAATGTTGTGTTATTATTAATAAGTGGCACAATAATTATTACAATAGTACGTGAGTGACAGGCGACTCGCAGCAACATGAGAACTCCGGAGAAATAATTGATTATACTTTTAATCGATATATATATATTATTTGTTGATTCACGCTGTCAATAAATCATACGACAAAGGCACGATAACATGTGTTACACATATTAACACATTCTTAACATTAGATCTACGGAAATCGTCAAATTGACGGATTCCAATTTTTTTGTAGAAGCGGTTTTGAAATTTATAGAATCGCGGTACAGTAGATATTTCACATGTATCTCATTACATACAAATTACGGAAATGATCATCTTCTTTGTTGGTTCATCATTCTTTTGTGGAAGTACTTATTTAACATCTTTAAGAGTACCCGATTCAAAGCCCGTAAATCTACTGTGGAAGAAAGTTTTACTGATTTTTATCAGTACAATATTGTAATGATATATTAGCATTATAGGATTTTATTTAAAAAAAGGGAAGAACAGTTAGATTTATATAAAATTCATAATATCACAAACTCTAAATCGCGCAAAGCAGCTGAAATCCATGCAATGGTAGAAATAAGAAGAAAGTGAAATTGCAAATGTTCAAATCTTCAATTACCACATCTGCTGGAAATTGCAAAAATACGTTTATTAATCGGCCATGAGACGTTTAAGTTATTTCTACATTATTAATAATTCGTTCAATTATACGAAGTATCAGAAATCGTAGAAAAATTTTGATTTGAGGAATTAATCCTCAGTAATTTCGTACTCCGTGAAAATAGAAACCGTAGTCTAAGGGATTAAGAACAATTACCAAACCTATCCACGGATCTTACCGAAAAGTTTCATGCACTTATGGAAATACTGCCTATTATTAGTACATTCATGCCAAAACGTTCACGTTTATCTAAAGAAATTCATGCACTTGCAGTGATGGTTTAAGAAACACTGTTTTTTGCATATTAAACATTCACGGTTCATACATTGTTTATTTACGTGTCATGTAAAAGAGAATGTAATGAACTATGAGGTCCACATAATACTAGAACAGTAGGTATATACGCGCATTTAATTAATATGATAAGTACGAAATATTAAAAGTTTCACAATCCAAGAGATTTATGTACGAAAATGATAGACTGAGGAATGCAAATCAGTGTTACACGAGCATCAATGATTCTGAACATTAGGCATACATCAAATATATTACAAGGATAGTTACAAAGGGAAAATTAATGGGAAAATAATTTTTACACGTCATTCGATTTAAATGGCAATGTTTAATTTTCATACGTACAAAATAAGAAAAAAATTAGAATAGGTGGCATAATTTGAATTTATTGTACTTATAATTGAATTATGTTGCGGTAATGGACAAAGTATTGCCACATTCAGTTAAATTATTTGTCAAAATGTTTTGAAAATAATGTATCTTACAGTGCATCACACGTTAGGCAGAAAGTATCTTGTTTTATAGGAACAATTATTTATAATTAATGTTATTTATGTGGACATTGAGGAACATTTGCCTGCTTTACTTAAAACGAAAATCATTTTATAGATAGCCTGTTTCACGTTAATGTCGGTCGGCAGTGTATTTGATATAAATGAGTCCTATCTTTGCTCCAACTCTATATCGTATCTTAGTAACACACTTTTTTTCGCTTTTAATACAAACGGTTCAGCATTATACGAAGTTCCAGCGGTAAAATGAAAACAGTACTCTTTATTAATCGCTGAGATGTTTATCGCTTTTTAACGAACGGGCCCCGAAGTAATTAGGGAGCGTCACTTCATGGAGAATGGAAGTAATGAGGCACCTGCGTGTTTTTAGTTTCGCGTAAAATGTCTTGTAAACTAAATTGGCAGCTTAGCAGTAAAGTATATTCTCTTGTTTTTTTTGTTTCTTTTACTTTTGTCATTTTCAACATATTGATATGTTTCTTTACTCTACATTATGATCGAGACAAATTTTGAAAGTATACATTGTGATATATTGTTTAGACATAAAGAAGAAAATATAGAATTTATTTGCATTTTGTTCTTACGTCATAGGATTGATGACTATCAATGAACCAGAGACTGCTTAAGTGTAATCTGTAAATGAAATGAACTTTACAGCATTCAGTTAAATTCCATTGAGAGAAGTGTAAAGGTATGCATTACATATTGCGAAATAACTGAAAGTAAATGTGTTCATTAAATCATATATTTACATTCATATATCAAGTGTTCGAATTATGAAATTCTAGCATGTATCTTGTAGATACAAGGTGTATGGAGAAAGAGAAAAAGAGAGAAGTTTCACATTTATTCATGGAAAAGTGATTTTTGTGGAACGTGGCGTTTATTATTTCTACTAAAAAGCTAAAATTTTCTTTGAATGATATGAAAATACTTAATTGTCAATATCAATTCAGTAACTTTCAAAAGAATTTTAAGACTCAACCTCGGTTATTGTATTAAACATATAATTGTATTACAAATAAAAAAAGGATTAGAAATAAAATTAAGAATTTCTCACAGTCTCATTTCTGATCTGTGCGTAGTTTTGTATATCGCAATAAAGAAAAATTAATTAATTGTTACAAGTAGAATAAAATAGATTTTATCTTCTATTATATTCAAAGTTTAGTATTTAATGTTCACGGCTTGAATTCTTGCAACATGTTTCGCATTATCCAAAATTTCGGTAACTCGGAAGGTATGTATCTTATACGTTCTGTGAGGTTCTATTTTATGGCATTTATGAATATGTTTTACCTCAGACTTTAATTCAAACACACATATACATACAATACATTACACTAAATAGAAATGTTTTTCTCTTTGCTTGATTGTGCATAGTACCAGTGAAATTACAGGAATTTACAATTTAATCAATTCGGAATTTTTATTTTATATTCATTTGAAAGTCTGCGTACATTATAAATGTATTCGATTCCAAATTTTTATATTAATAATATAGATATTTTACAATTCACCGTAAAACAACCCCTTCTTAAATACGTAAAACCAAAAACGCCTTTTGATAAAAAGAAAATAGATCTTTAAAGGTTGATCGAAATAAATAATCTATAATAATGTTAAGTATATGACCGGTTTATAAGTATTGTGCGAAAGAGAAGGAAGAGTACGATCAAGCCAAGGTAGCTGAAAGGCGAGACAATCGAAAGATGTCTTGACACGACGAATATAACACTTTTTGAGACGTGAATCCTAACTGAACATATTTAAGACGTACGTAGCTATAGATGGTTTTAGTTTAGTTGTATCCCTAGCTTTGCGTGTTACGTTCTATTAAATGTAGTTTAACTTTATTGTTTTCTGTTTCTTTTACTTCTATCTCACATTGTGTTCTGAAATTCTACCGTAATGTTCTACTTATATCTCATAAGCACGTAAAACGTCTAATCGCGTTTGAAAATTAATTAATGATGTATATTTTTATATTTCAACCTTGTTTTTAAATAAAATCAAATTGTTCCCAACGTTTAGGTTGACAAAGTATGGTTAAAAATTTTTTTATATAAATTTTTATTCACTCAACATGTTTCGACATCTTACGATGTCCTCTTCAGGAGTTTCTGTGTTATGTGTGGTGTGTTTTATCGCGAAACTTATGTGTTTCCATAATTTTTCGGGTTTTGTTCTGAGTTAAGATGTTAATTTAACAATTTGTCTTCGACATACTCGGTCTTCATGTCGAGTTGCTGTGAAGAACCACTTTCCGTAACTGGCCATTATCAATTGTTAAATTAACATCTTAACTCAGAACAAAACCCGAAAAATTATGGAAACACATAAGTTTCGCGATAAAACACACCACACATAACACAGAAACTCCTGAAGAGGACATCGTAAGATGTCGAAACATGTTGAGTGAATAAAAATTTATATAAAAAAATTTTTAACCATACTTTGTCAACCTAAACGTTGGGAACAATTTGATTTTATTAATTAATGATAGCAGAATTCCATTTTGTGGAACAGTTCTATGTTGATTCAGGTAGCAATTGTATAGTTAACTATGCTAATTAAGAATCCATAATGTTGAGTTCCATAACACGGTCCCAACATGTTTATTAAACGGAAAACAATTGACTTAACCCGTCTACCTCCTTTTAATCGCTCAAAGATAATTTGATAGAAGAATTGGATAATTCTGTGTTTTCGTGACTAATATTGCAAAAGGCACACATTTCCTAGGACCTTTACAGTGTCTAAAAATTTTTGAAAATATTGATGGAAAATGAACAATGTTTCCTATTTAGAACCTGAGTTATTTTGTCAACATTTACAAAATGTTATTTCGAATAAGTCGATACCTAACAATATAATTTTTTGTATGCTTAAAAGAAGTGTAATATTGTGATTCTAACGTTTGGATTTGAAGCTATTATAACTGAATTTTTTACGTCATTACTTTTTGTACGCATCTCCAGAACATATTCGTACATAGGTATACATTTATGTAGCTCCTTCTATCTTATATTTTTCGGTATAGAGAATTCTAAAATTTTTAAACATCAGGTATACTCATATGTGCTCTTCGCGATGAGAGGTAAAATGTGCCGCGCGCTGATAAAGCATTTTAAATGCAATCATTAATTTCGCGTTCCTATTACCGCAATTAGAATTTGCATTTTATAAATATGCAATTTTGTGGCGGCGTCTGGCTCCCCCCATTACTCTTACTCATTTAACTTCAACCATCTCCGGCAGGCTAGCATTTCTGGAATCGCATACGTGTCTGCTATCGCTGGTACATCTTCCTTTCTGATAGTTCACTTACGTCCATATAGAAATTTCTTATGCAAAGATAAGTCGATGTATAATCTATCACAATTGTTAAAAACGTACGTAGTTGTTTCTCCAATTCAATAAAACGTTATTGTATTTACATTGGTATTTCACATTTCATAATGGGAGACATGCTGATTGTGATGTTCCCTTAACACTAGATCTATGGAAGCCGTTAAATTGATAGATTCTTATTTTTTTTTATAAACAGTTCTTCTATTTTTCTAGAATAGTGGTACAGTAGATAGTACACATATATCTTATAATACCTAGATGTTTCTCCAATTCAATAAAATTTTGTTGTGAATTGATATTTTACATTTCATAATGGGAGACACGCTGATTGTGATGTTCCCTTAACACTAGAACTACCAAGCAAGTCAAAATGACTGGTTCTCAATTTTTTACAAAAATTCTTCAAGTTCATTGAACAGTCATACAATATATATTCCAAGTCCATCCTATAAAACATAAATTACTAAATTGATCATCGTTTTCATCTTTCAATTCTCCTTGTTTCAAGGTACTTATTTAATACATTTAAATATCATAGATATAACGTCGGTAGTTCTAGTGTTAACACTAGATCTGTGGAAGCCGTTAAATTGACAGATTCTTATTTCTTTTGTAAACAGTTCTTAAATTTCAAGAACAGCGGTACAGTAGATATTGTAAATGTATCTTATAATAGTCAATTTATTTAATCAATCAACTTCTTTGACGATTGATCTCTTTTTTTCAAAGTACTTGTTAAATATATTTAAGTATACAGATTTAATGGCTGTATTATTTAGTGTTAAAATAAAATTTTTTACAGAATAAGTTTGAAGAAAAACTTTTTCAAATGATTATCAAGCAACACTTTATGTCATTCTCAGTACTTCATTTTATTTAGCCTTTTGCAAAATTCTGATAAGTTCATGCTCAATTTTGAATTTTTGTAAACCGTATCAAATTTTTGTGAACTATTCGAAGATTCCTTATATGGATTCCCAGCTTTCATAAAAAGACGCCAAATACATATTTTTAAGACAATTACTTCATTTTACCTAAACATAAAACATGTTAAATATAAAACCAGCATAATAGCAATATGTGATTTAAAATAATGAAATGTATTTTATTTTATGCAACTGCTATGAAATTTTGATCACAGTAACATGTTCTGGAATAATCGACTGGTAGGAACGGTTTCCTTGTTGATTGATTTGCGATGACATGCAATCAAAGTACCAAGCCATATTAACATACTTGTTCCTTTACCTAACAAGCTCAATGGTGTGCAGGGTATTCAAACCTGATTTATTTATGGAATATATAAAGCTTCGGATGTACACATAACACATATACATAGTTAAAACGGATGTGTGTGTGTATGGATATATTTACTAATTTGCTTAATTATTTATTTAAGATATGGCACTTGAATATACGATTTAGCTAGTTAAACAAATGTTTAGATTTCACCACCTTAAATGTGTTTATAACATATTTATATTATAGTATTTTATATCCATTATAATTTGTTTTACAGAAATTGTAAATTTATTTAATAACACATAATGCAAAATCTAGTATTTCAAACTTATAATTACAAATTGTACATAAACTTAATAATTTTGACGCTTTCGCGGTAAAAGTGATTATTAGTAGATTTGGCTTCTGGGTTGGAGCCGCGTTCAAGTTTCGGATCAAACCGATGTTTCACCAGCATTGCAGCTAATTTCATCAGAGCTTCAAGGAAAACTCTGATACTAAGGAGATTATCAGAGGGGGCCCTAACGTATTGGACAGCTGAACAATTGAAAACGATTGGTCGGTGCACCGATCCACGAGAGTGGACAAAGGGATAAGTAAGGGCTCCCTCTGATACGTTCTTCAGTATCAGAGTCATTATATTCCGGTCCCTCTAATAATTACAAAAAGTTAAAGTTATATATGTAGGATCGTGGAAAAGAAAGAGAGGCGCGCGGAAACCCATTCAAGGTAGCAACTCGGCCTCAATAGCTTAACGTCGACGATCGGTTAGGTCGGCGCGGAACCACTGCGCCAGCGACCTCTCCCTGCTGACTTTCTCTCTTCACGTCCTTTTTCTCCTAAGTTCTTTATAGGAGGGATTCTTCGCCCCGATCTCACATATAAAATTAAATGAATTATAGTTGGCTTCATTATTTGACATGACATGAATGCTATAGTATTACATTCAACATTAACACTAGATTTACGGATGTTGATATATCTATTTTTCTGAAGTGAACCAATTTGACTCATACAAGAAGATTGAAGTTTTTTGCAAAGAAAATAGTTCCAAATCAATTTAAATGAAAGATTTATAATACAAAAATTAATCAATCAATATATTATACATACATAGTAATAAAATTTTGAATGTGCCAAATTGGCTCCGTAAATCTAGTGTTAAATATTATAGGAATACATTCATTCTATTGGGTTAGTGCGTATGAAATGTCGGATTTTCAAACTTACAAGACTTACATTTCAACCAAATCCTTAGCGATTCATATAAGAAAACACCCAAAAATCGTAAGAGCCGAGCATGGGTTTGATTAACCGGCTGGTATGACACTTCTCAATGGTGGATTATGTGCAATAGTTCGCAATTAAGCCGGTGAAAGACGATACTATACAAACTGATAAGATTTGATGTATTCCAGCTTCTGGTTTCGTTACTTATTTACATTCTGCGAAGAAGTGTCAACTACTGGTGCTTTTACCTTAATTATATATCCATGATATCGATTACACAATCTTATTTTCTTATTAATATTGTTAACAGTAGTTGAATCAAACATTGTTACTATATAAGATAAATTAAACCTAAAGGGAAAAGGAATGCAAAACAATTATTCTCAAACAAGATTGGTAGTACATTTCAAAATTATTGAAAAAACTTATCATAGTTTACGGTTACACCTCTGAGGGATTTTCTTCCATAAGCTTGAGTTAAGTAGTTAATCATCTAGCGGCAATAGCAATAGCAGCCGAAACTAAAACAGCTGGTAAATAATTGCAGTCGTGGGATTCGCGCTAAGGATCCTTGTTCTCTTCAAGGATCTGCCCTTTGCAAACTCTAAATTGATGTTTTCTTTAATCTTCCTTCAATAATCGTTTTTAGTACTCGTGTTTATGAGGACCGGACAATGATACGCATTACGCGTGGCGTTGATTGCCGGGCCTAACATCTGCTCCTTTCTGCTTCGGTCTTCGGCGCATTATGTTTCATCTCTACTACTACTATCTTCCCAGTAGACGCAGAAAACCTTACCAACAACTTCTATTTGTCGCTGCACCAGTTATATACCTATTGATTTATTTATTATTTAATATGGGCTGAAAAAATTCTTTTTAAAATACAAGGAAAGAATAGATTATTGTTGCACTTTAGTAATAATTGAATGTATAGAACTAACGTAGACAATTATTAATGAAATTCGAATTCAAGCATAAGCGTTTGATATCATTATCTACCGTATAATGTGCGATGGGTCTTAATACTAGAACTACCGGCGTTATTTTTGTTATATTTCGGTATATTAAATAAGTATTTTCGAAACAAAGGATTTAAGAGATGGAAAAGATGATCGATTCAATAACCTATGTTTTATAAGATCAACGGAAAATATCTGCTCTACGACTCTCCTGTAAACTTTGAGAATTTTTTTAAAAAACTGAGAACTAGTCATTCTGACTTGCTTAGTAGCTCTAGTGTTAAGGAAAAAAGATTGTAGTATTTAAGGTTTCTGCTAGGTACAGGGCGTTTCATTAATATTTATTGTGGGTTTCAGGGGTTATTTTACAGCTGTGCATCAATGGAAATTTGTAAAATAAGCCTGCTGCAAAATTCCCGAAAGCGTTGCAAACATTTTTATTGGGTTATCGCATTCGTCTTGTTACATTGGTAATAAATAAAATGTTTGAGAAAAACCATGGGCTAGCAACGAATCGTTCTCTTCCATATTAATTGTAGTTAATATTTGTAATAGATAATAAATGCTAAATATCCTTTGTATACAATCTTCTGATTAATTAGTATTTGGAATGATAATTAGTACTGATTAGCTTAGTAGTTTGAGAAGCATAGACAGCTTTATGCTAATTTTTAGCAAAAACCGTAATTTGCTGTAAAATTATAACATAATGTTAGACCGAAAATGTTTTTAGTGTGACATAAGATAACAGCAGTATTTACAGCAATGAACGCGATAGATTAGATATATCAAAACAGTCTCGTCAGATGACATTAACATATTATTTTTATTACAAGAATATTTGCTATTGAAATCATATTTTCTATTTGAACAATAATATTTCAATAGCTTATTATTTCTATCTGATAGACTTTTTGTAAATTAGACACCGGTATATTGTCAATTATGTTTTCAATTATAATAAAATTAAGAAGATTCTTTCCTTTTACTAATAAAGTAACAGATTTTACAATACATTGCATGAAAGTATCAAACGTTCATAACGAAACATGACTATCCGAGCCATAGAATTTAAGTAGTTGAAATAAACTTTTATTTTACATTTATAGATTCCTAATTTTGGGCAAAACAATTTGATGACAAAGAAGTTACGTAGCTTTATTTAAAATTCGCAATCGTCCTAACCGTTGCTTTGTACAAGGAGGCAGGTACTTTTTTCTTGATACGTTAACAGATGGACGTTAAGTGTTACGCTTTAAACGTCGACGTAAAACTTTCGAATCAATAATCATGATTCGTCTCGGATTATTCTCTGATTTTAATTACACGTAGGTTAGCCGAGGTTAACCCCATTAAGTTCGTAGGGCCCTAAGAAGCTACCGGCATTTTTATTACGTTCTGTTCTTCAAAGATCTCATTATACTCGTTTACCTTAAATATTTTTCCACATGTTGTTATCACAGGAAAAATACTGGCTGTCCAACATTTTTTTTGTTTTATATGTGTTGTGAATTGTATTATAATCTACAAAGATTTTATGTCTAGATAAATAATTGGATACCATTTATAGCTGATACTTATTTCCGCCATCAGTGTTTCACTGAATTACAGAAGTAAGGTAATTTAATAAAAAATAACATAAACAATGTAATGAAAACATTGAGACCTGTTTGCAAAAACAGGTAAAAAGAGTCCTACAATTAGTATAAATTTTAGCTTTTGAAAATTGCCAAAATCGTCATAAGTGACGTCTACATTTTCAAAATATTAACTTTGCATGTTATCTATATTTCCATACCTTCGTATACCGAAAGTTATTGTCAAACTTTCACGCATTAAAACTAATACTAATAAATATTTGAAATTATTCACTGTAAAAATTATTCTTTACTATAGCTTTTATTTTTACTTATCCTAAAAGATATGCTTTATGAAAGCTATTTACGTTCTTTAACAAAAAAGGTGTTTATCTCTTTATCTACCGATGATTAATTCAATATATTTAAAATTGTCAAATAAGGCTGCCTGAATCAAATGAATGAAGAAGGCAGAGACCTTGACTAATTTAATCGCTTTCAGTCTTCAAAATAGACATAGAAAATTGAAGAAGAAGCGTTAGAAGTTTCAGTAACATTTTCCAAAAATTCATAGCATGCCATTTTGACCACCTCGGTAAACCTATTGTTGATGTAATACTACGATAATTCAGAGACATTGGATAAAATAAAAATTTCAGAGAAAATAATTAGTTATTTGTTCGATACTGCTAATGCTTGTGCTCGTGGCCGAATGTACAATCTTTTTGAGGTACGCGAAATCCGGAAATAAGAAATAATCATTAAATGACCGATCGTTAGTTTTACGAGGCTCAAAAGAGTTCGAACTCGGAGCTGTGTAAAAACGGTGCCACTCTTCTTGTCGGTTTCCGAGGCAGTTTGAGAGCTGTTGCGAAGGTATTTCAGAGTTCTGTGTTTTCCTTTCCATTTTCGATGATTCAATTTGAACTGTATTGAGACGACCCTTGAAAACGAACAAGCTAACAATTGTCCATCCGACTCTTTGTTTTCGAGGAAACCGACAACAAGCGTTACTCTTTTTTGTTTTTGCGTAATTGCTGCTTCTTTCACACAAAGTGTCAGTATTTTTTATAGCGGAGAGGATATGCTGCTCGTTCCCGCTCTTTTCTGAAGAAGTTTTTATGTTTCACGTTCGCACAGAATGTTTTCATACCTACTTTGTTCTTTGTAATGACTTATTTCTACATGTAAATTGTTTATCTTGAAGACGATGTAAGTTGTAAGTGATGTAGGTAAGTAAGTAATGAAAAATGGGCGATTTCTCAATGGTTATAGAAAATTATTTATACCGAGTAAAATATGAGTATCCATGATAACAAGTACAGCTAAATTTTCTCGAAAATTAGCATTAATATTTTTAAACACGTTACAACACAAACTCTAAAAATTTCGATTTAAAAAGAAACTGATTATGCCACTTTGGATATAAACAGCTTATACCTACATAAGAGAATCTGATACGTAAATCATTTTATAAAATGTAGGAATGCAGATTGAGTGAGTGAGTGAGAGAATGAATGAATGACAGAGAGAACGAAAGATAGGGTGAACAAAAGACAAAAGGATAGTAGAATACGAACTTCGGGAGTTTGACAAGAAACGTGAACGTGTAAAGACGGAAAAATGACGCCATATTTGTTACAGCTTATATCTTATTATTAGACTGCGGATGTTTATGCAAATTTCGAGTTTCACAAATGCAGGTGAGACAGGAGAACCTATCTAGGGATTTATTGCACTCAATAAATATTACAACAAATACAATACTTTGGATATTTTAGATATATTTTTGTATTATGTCCTTTTTGTATATTTTAGCTGTATTTAATTTGTCATAAATGCATAAAAATCCGCAGTCTGCTTATTATTTTTCATGTATTTATACTTATATTTTCTTATTTTTAGTTTGTGTGTTTTATATTAATAAACCTTAGTAACACGTATGATTGTGTGCACCATCTCAACAAGTATCCTTACAAAAATTGTTTTTGACATCTGTGCGTTGAGGGTATTTATTGTAACTACGATTCAAACTGTGGTCGAACATCTTATGAGAGTATGTGTATATTTCGTCTATTTTGTTATTATATAATGGATGTAATCATCGCTACGCTTTAGTTTTCGCAACAGAAAACTTCGTTATTATGTACTTCAAAGGTGCGCATCTGCTATTAAATAATTTACAAGATTTCTTGCGAGAACAATTCAAGGGTACTTATATACTTGTTTGCAAAATTTTATTGAAATGCTGCAAAAGAGGTGAGAAAATTATTGAACGTCTTTAAAATCACAAATTTCTTCAAGTCTGATAAGTAACACTTTAAAATGAAATAAAAGGGTATTTAATTATCAAATGTAACAGGAGAACTGATTCTGATGATAAATAACAGCTTTGGCATTCCTTTTGAAAGGCGTTTATTCATAAACTAGCAGGAATTGTATTTCTATTGAAAAGAAATTACTGTAATTTCTACAATTTGCATGATTGTTTTGCACTATTCCGTAAAAAGAAAGGCTAACTGAATAATAACTTTATTAAATAATAAATTAATTGTAAATCCACTTATAAAAGTCCAAACTTTAGAATTAACACGTTGAATGTCACGGAAGTCATTGGCAACCGCCGCGCCGCGGCGCGGCGTTGTTCAATTCAATGAAATTCCTTGAGATTTTCAAATGACAATATTTAGGAATTCGTTACTATATTTAACATTTAAATGTTTTTATTGAAAAGCTAAAGAATTGGTTGATATGTAACTATTTTCATCTTTAACATCTTTGCCCTTTGAAGATGCGATTTTAATAGAAAAAATCATACTTCAATAAGAACAGTGAAATGGGCGAAATACGGGTGCCATTCGACGTGTTAAACACCAATAGACTTAGAAATTTGATTATATTATCAAGATTATATTAGGAAGATTAGTATCACTTTCAAATTTGTTATTGCGACGATCTCCACCGGTCACAATTACGGATATAAAGAGAAAAGATATTTCAAAAACAATGAAAAGAAGGAACCTTGTGTTCAAGCTCCCCAAGAATCGGAGGTGAAGCAGCCAGTATTCAGATAATATGCTAATTTCTTGACAGGTAAGTAAAGCACGTTGCAGATTAGCCCATGCTAACCTCACATTTCAGTCGAATCGGTAATGGTTATGGCCGTTAATGGCCACGTATTTCAAGAGGAGCGACGATCGTTTTACTATGCACGACTACTTTGTTTGCATTCAATTCGCGATAGGTAATGCTTTTTAGTAGATGTTCCAGCTTACTGATTCACAATACAGCTTCATCGGTTATCTGCGCTCTGCCGAAATCTCCCGTTCTGGAAGATGCTAAATTAAGTATTGAAAAGTGAAATTTTTAAGCACGTAATATTTCTTCAGATATCCGTAACTAAAAATATGATATTTCCTGGTATTATGTCTCAAACTTAATTGGATCTAATATTGAATTTTGACGTCGAAGTGTCAACACGCTACTCACAAATAAATAACAGAAGACACTTTAACAGTAGAACTTCCGGCGTTAAGTCTATTATATTAGAATATATTAAATAAGTATTTTGGAAAAAGAGTTATCAAAGATGGAGAAGATGATTACTTTATCAATTTATGCTTGATTAGACGGGCGTAGAATATTTACCATACGGATGTCTCGTAAATTTAAAAAATTTTTGTGACATATTAATGTTATGTATTTTTATCAATATGTAGCTTTTAACCATCCCTAAAGCTGTATGCTACTGTAAATGAAGAAAGTAAAAGAAAAAGTTGAAATCTATTGCCATTATATACAGGGGGTTCCAGCCAAATTTGACATCTCGAATATTTCGGTATTGTGGTACGTAGCAAAAAATGTTTCACAGCAAACTTAAATGGTATCGAGTGAGGCATAATCTGGTGTCAGTAGTTTTTCCGTAGGTGGACTCGTCAAGGACATATGAAGGTCACCTTTGTTTTTTTAAATAGAATAAGGTAGTTTTTTGTGCATCAAGCGATGCAGCTAGATCTCGAATGCAGCTATGTATCTCGAAAAGCTAATAGTTAAGGAGACATTTCAATATAAATAGTTTAAATACAAAGGCATCATTCCTGCCGCATTAGGACGTGAGCTCTGTTTATCTGTTTATCTGTCTGTCACCCAATTTAACGCCGCGCGACTTTTTCTTATGGAGCTATTTAAAGGATAAAACGCGAAAGTTTCAACTCAAGTGAGTGATATGAAGCAGCACATTATTGATGAATGTGGCAAAATATCAGCCGATACATTAAATAACATAGGCCAGACCTTACTTCATCGATTTCAAATATGCTGCGATGCAAATGGTCGTTATATTGAACCTTACCTGTAAATAAACGCTAATGTAATTACGAATTTTAGAATTACTTAAATTGAAATATCTTCTAAACTATTAGCTTTCGGACATACATCGGGCACTACTTTTTTTTATAAAGAATGTCTGGCTGCATCGCTTGATGGATAAAAAAGTACCTCATTCCATTTAAAAAAACAAAGTTGACCTTCATATGTCCTTGACGCGTCCAAAAACTAATGACACCAGATTATGCCCCACTCGATACCATTCAAGTTTCCTATGAAACATTTTTTACTACATACTACAATACCGAAATATTCAAGATATTAAAATCGGCTGGGGCACCCTGTATACTCTTGTATGGATAAACAGTTTGGAACAATGAAGCAACCACTGATATAACTTTGAACAGAGGTATATCAAAAATTTTCAAATTTTTGATAACATGAATATAACGGTGCAAGATTTTTAAAGCACATTGAGGAAAAGTAATGCTTCCTATACTACAAACATTTATTGTTTTATTATTATTTCCATATAAAGTGAAAGATGCAAAAAGTGTCTTCCAAATGTCTAGTAAAGGTCTTATAAAAATCAGAAAGAATCTGTTTCCATATAAGAACAAAACTAACGTTTATAGCATCGAAACTGGTTGTAATAACTTAACAATAACTTAAAATATTTCATGACGCATTATAGTGACAATGAAATACCTGAATTAAACCGAAAAATGTAATATACAAAATAAACTTTTCATATTTCAAATTGTATAGGAGAACTTAGAAAAATGGAATTATAATATGTTAATAGCTTTCATTTCTAACTAATAGATTCACTAAATACTTAATAGGAATAGACTTTCTACCGTACATTGGCAGTGTCAATTAAAGGAAAGAGTAATTAAAAATAGCCTCAAGGGGCTTATGAAACGAAGCAAACAAGTTGACCATCCGCGGTCAGTTCGTCTCTGCACACTTGAGTCCCCGGTTTTCTTTTTCCAAGCAGCTACGATGACTTTCTACCAATGAATCTGCGAGTGTGATTACGGATACAACAATTATTATTATATCATCTTAATGTCAGGAGGTCAAGCGTGCCAGGACTACGTACAAGCATAATATCGGAACCCATATAACGCTATGTTCTCCGCCCCACGTACGCCGTGATACGTAATTATCCGGCTGGCTGCCTCGCCCAGATATTTATGGGATCGAGAGCAAAAGATCGAAATCGATTCGTGGTCAGGCAGTCCCATCTGCTTCTCGATCTGTCTCCCGAACGACTGACCATCTTCGAAGCAGACTTTTATTTCTTTTCGCTGAAAACTGTTCCCGTATTTTGATACAAATGATTTTGCAATTAATCTCTTTTCACTTCTTATCCTTTATCCGTGAAGTCAGGCTACTTTTTTCTTTGATGTAAGAAGATTTTTTTACGTCTGCGCCCAAGATGAAATGTACTTATTTACATAACAAAAGGTAGGATACAGTTCTCGTGGTGCTAATGTTAAATTGTTTTTCACGACGATTATTATTTTGCGTGAACGACGCCAGATTTCGCCGGGAAACTGAGTGAAAACATTGAATTCACGTGCGTTGTAAATCCGCGACGGAATGTTTCGTAAACGAGTGTCCATATCTGAATGCAATTTTACGGTAGAGGATTGCTTTAATTTAAATTAGTGTGGAATAAGAATGTTTGAAGTGTGAAGAAAGTCAGCACGAATATAAGATTACAAATCTATTTACAAAATATCCAAGTGCAGATGAAATTAAGTCCGCTAACATTTTCGTGGATGTGAATGCTATATCATTTATTTTCATTGTAATGTAAAATGATAAAGCCAATCATAATTCATTTAATTTTATATTACCTTAATTCTTTGTAAGTATTATGCATTTTGAAGCAATCGCCAATTGATTCCTGGAGTATGGTATGATGGTATTCTTTTGTTATTTTTCTCTTTGTAATTAGAAGTGTATAACACTTACCTTCTTATTTTTTAAGTTCACTGAAATTTTTACTGTTCGTGAACATGTAAAAGGTGTTTGTGCGTGCAGTGTCTAGCGTATTTGTATAATCTGAGTACGAATTGATTCGCCGATTGGAAGTTTTGATGAGCAAAAGAGCAAAAGACGGACAGATTGAGGAATTCAAAGAAGGAAGGAATTTAATAAATCGAGTTGTTTTGCAAGTTTTGTGACAACTAATAAAACGATATTTCCGATATTAGAAATAGGAGATCGGCGGCAGGGAAATCGAAATATTAAGAAGAGAGTGAAATGGGCAAGTGTAGTCCATCTATTCGGCAAAAGCTATACACATTATGGGGCAACCAGGATTTCAATTAAATCATGTATGAATCCAATTTTGATGCCTCCCTGAACAAACATCCGGGCTGTTATATGCCAAATTTATTTCTCTATACTACCAAATAGTGCGGATTCTGTAATGTATCATTCCCAGAAGTGTTTGTCCACTGGGGGAACATTAATTGAAAGAAAAAGGGACTTTATCTGGTATGTCAAGCGTGCGAGGAACTTTAGGCCGGGAAAATGAAAAGAAATGCTAGAAAATTTAGCACATGTGATTAAAAAGAATTGGTAAGAAAGGGTAGTTACTTTGGATAGTCGAGTAAGAAAATATGGAAGCATTATTTAAGGGGTGAAAGGTGTACAGGTGGCAAGTCTGGAAGCATTCGGGAAAAAATATAGACCTGAAGACCTTGGGTTCTTTGTAGGTACGTACTGTGACTTGTAATACTTATTACGCATACAGTTATGAACGTTCTCATTAT
Source organism: Cerceris rybyensis (assembly GCA_910591515.1). NCBI lineage: Eukaryota > Metazoa > Arthropoda > Insecta > Hymenoptera > Crabronidae > Cerceris > Cerceris rybyensis. Next base: position 17,670,147 of record OU342795.1, read on the forward strand.
AAAATGAGTGAATCCTTGTTCTGATTCAGCACAATAATTTTTTTTTTACACGTTATAATTATGAAAATTCAAATCATCTAAATTATGTAACGTATTTTACCGATTAAGTATAAATTTGGTTATTTGATATAAGTATAAACCGAACCTTGCCCTTTTCCAACGTTACGTACTCTAACTTCGTTCTTTAGATTAGGCAAGAACTTAACTATATAATTGCAACTTCAACCTGCGTCTTTCTTCTTGTGTTTCTCCATTTTCCCACAGTCTTCACAGAGTTCTAATTGGCTAATAATACAATCTATTTCTATTAATGTCACATTTACTAGATACTCAATGTTAATGGTGTTTTGATTTCGTCTCCACTGTCCTCTGCGATATGGCAAAAAAATAGATGTTTCTGTTTATAACAATCTAGGTGACGTTGATTTCGCTGTGAAAACGACTGTTTTGAAAATTTTGTTTGTGGATATCTATTGTACACTTCCTTGTTACTCTTGTTCTAAACTTTCATTTGAACGTAACGTGTCACGACATAAAAAATTTCTTTCTTTTAACATATTATTACAATGAGGAGGCGGAGCAAGCTAGGATTTGTTGCAATTGCCGATTATTCCCACATGACGACGTAAATATAAAAAATTAACACAATTCCAGAAACACAGACAATAGGGTTTCACATCATGGAATTATAATGCATTCAATTCCTTCCTAAACCTTGCAATTAACATCACAAAACCAGAACATGACAATTTTCAGGATTTCGCGGTAGTCTGATTTGATTTTATCGGTGGGTGGTAGATTACGTCTATAAATTCAAACAAAGCTATTCATGATCTTAATTGTTCGTTGGAAGCGCGAATTTTACATCGTCAAACGGTTTAAACAAGATACAATTTAAAGCCTAGGAACTTGAACGTTCCAATTGTTGGATGATGCATGTACTTTCGTAGTTTTTCTCATTATTGTCTATCTAGGCGATTAGTAATATAATAAATATTTAGTAGTAATATAAAAATATAAATATTTTGTACTGTGTCAGCATTGTGATACGACCAACAGTTATCATTACTTGATTTACTTCCGTCTATAATCCTTGATTCACTACTTTACCAATTTGTATTCGTCCTTTTACTGCATATCATATGCTTATAACGGACTCCAGTTTTATTAATAAACATTATACTTTTTCTCAATTATATACTTTATTTCGTGAACCGTTATGATGGTTTGTAACATGAAAATCGGTATCAAAAGTGAGGCAATCACTTTGATAGTGATGAAACAGCGTCTGCGTGCAACGGTGTTGCGTGCGAAGCATATTACAAATGCTGAAGATAACTGGATGACACGTCGAAGACTCTTTTCAATAGAAGTATGCGTGCAGATGAAAGAAGAAATGAATCTCCAGCTGAAAAATATTTAAATTACACTGTCATGGATACTAGGGGAAAAATTATAATAATGAAGAAACTTTAGGTTTTTCTTATTAATTGTTTTGTTGTTCATCTACGTCGCTGACAGTCAGTTATATTATTAGCAAGCTTGCGGATTAACCAGAGTTTAGGTAACACTGGATGTTTTAACATATCTTATGTTTCTACGTGTTTCTTCAATTTTTATAATCGCTCATTATCGCCAGTAAAAGAGATCTGATTTCTGCGATTGTGTCTCAATTTAATATGTTTCACTTACAATTAGCGTAAATAAAATACCTACTTCAAAGTTTACTAAAAATATAGATCAATTAACTTGTTTACTTGTAAGCGAAGACAAAGGAACCACGTTATTCTAATCGTAAACAAATATTATATTGCACAATTAATTTATTCTCGATTCGTATCAACTACAAGCAACTTTGCAGAAATATCTTGTTAGAAATAAGTTCGAGCTATTTTTATCGGTGATCAATAGTTTGTGGACGAAATGAATATGTATTTACATATACCTACAGTCTTTACTATAAGAATGAACTTTTCATTATGTACTTGTTTAGTTATTGTTAGTTGCTAATAGATAACTCTGAATTAACTTTGTCTGCGCCTGTCAGTTTGTTGTTATAAAACTCGTAAATGAAAACAGTTAAGAAACGTATTGATCTATTGACCCAAGATGTGATGGCAATTAAACATGCTATCCGTTTACGCCTCTCGGTGAGCCTTGAAATAAAAAACATACAGTTCCACGAGTAAGAGGACTTATTGGTCCCAAGCCAAGGCAGTTGTCTATCGAGTAGTGCGTTCTTCGTTGATGTATGGGAGAATATATGTGTTCACGAACAAAAGATACACATATGTTTGAACATTATGCCATACAATAATGCTAACAATTTATTTTAATATTTGTCAATTAGGCCAACTTCATAAAATTGTATGTAACAGTAACTGCTGTAAAAGAATAAATTTATTTGATTGCTGTGATCCTGAAATACTTTATAAAAGGTAGGAAGTGCTGGTGATTGTGAAAGTAATCTAATTTTAAGTCGAAAATTTGAAGTTTTAACCCATTAAGGACCAAGCATTGAAATAACAAAAATATTTGAAATGCGACTACTTATTTGTTATAAGATTAGATAAAAGTAGATTTAAATATTATAAATTTTTTTTTTATTTTTTCCCCAAATTTTCAAAAATTGTAGGACTTAAGATGATGAACAATTAGAGAACAAAAGTGCATAAATTAAGCCTTTGGTATGTTCTTCTACTATGACATAGGTTAAAATATAAATTAAATTAATCCGATTCGCCGAAAAAAAAATTAGAAGTAAAATGTTGCGTTAACGCAACTTTGGGCCTTAATGGGTTAAACGTATTATTATAGTTATCGTAAACTGAACCAATGTAGACTCATTAGAGGTCAAAGGAGGTGTCATGTGTTATGATCAAATGAACAATGTAATGCACGGATGTCATGAAAAACAGAAGCCAACGGGAAAATGATGTAATCGTATTAAAATGATTTATGTCAAAGCCATACGAAAGGGATAATATCTCATTAAACGTACATACACATAGTGATAAAAAACATTCTCATGTTTACGGACAGTGTTGTCATATTGCATGTATTGTATATCAGGTCTAAGAATAATTAATGACGCTTTTTTAATGTTAGTCATTAATGCGTGTTCCATTTGCTGCAAAACTTGGTGACGTCTGTCAAAATGTTCACAATAACCGTTGCTATTTATTGTTTGAATAATAGGCAGAATCTCATGTATTGTGCCTCAAAAATTTCACCAAGAACACAACATGACTTTTCTTGGGTGCAGGTTTAATCTCAGTGACGGATTGAGGGTCTCATTTTTACCCAACCATTGCTGTGTCTTCAAGTTGACGTAAGAGATCCATTTTTCGTCTCCCATTACAATTTGTTACAAAAATAGTGAACGATTTTGACGCAATAAAAATAAGTTTCAAATGGTGATTCGCTGATTTTGGTTGTCTCGGCATGATTCGCGCGGTTTCTACTTTTCAAGATTTTGTTCTTTGCCAAGCAATCACAATTGGTTGCACACAAGCTTTTGCAAACAATTTAACGTTGTAGCAAGTACCTCTTGTATTGATTGCGGGTTTTGGACCAAAAGGGCTTGTAGTAATTCTTAATCAAAATTTGATACACTACCACGGTCTTTATCATCTTTTATTAATTTTTCGCTATGGAACTTTTGATACCATCTCTGACACTTTCTGTTATGAATAACAACTTCGTCAAGTGCAGCGCAACTGTTTTGCACAGCATCCATTGCGTCTTTCCCCAACTGGTACTCATAAAGCATGCCTCTGATGTTGTTCATTAACACTAGATTTACGGAGCCAATTTGACTCACTCAAAATTTGATTACTATATGTATAATACATTGATTAGTTAATTTTTAAATAATAAATATTACATTTAAATTTATTGGGAAGTATCTTCTTTACAAAAGACTTCAATTCTCTTGTATGAGTTAAATTGGCTCACTTCAGAAAAATAGGTGTATCAACACCCGTAAATCTAGTGTTAAATAGGTACTTTGTTGCCATTAAATTTTTAGTCTTCAAATTGAAAGAATTATGGTTTTTACACAGTAATTTTCACTGTTTCTCTCTATGTACACACTTGGTAATTTATGTTGCTCATATTGTTGCTAAATAGCGTGAGCAATATCTGCAAACAAAACCGACATTAATTCTTACTAGCCCTGATAATAAGACCTAAATAATTCTGTTCTAAAGTAGTCCTTGCATTCCTAGCATATCGAGCGCATATAAGAACAAATATCGTGTAAGCAGCACTTCGTGCAAGTAGGTACGTTACATACGTGAGAAACTATGAGGTGATTTAAGAAAAGAGGGCTTACAGACACGATGGGACGAGCAGTTTCATCGAGTTGCGTGTCTTTCCATCAAAGTGTAGATAAATTTATGGTACGCTTCGATACTAGGTCGACACTTTGTTATTAGTTCATTCACTAGTTGCGTGTACGTATATAATCGTGGTTGTCATTTTATCAAGACAGAACACATGCCTGACAATAATGCAGAGTGATTGGCATGAAACAACGACTTGTATGCAAGATTAGATTTCCAGATATATCCTACGACTTTAGGCGGTTAGTTGCAAATTGTAACTTAAAAATATTGGATACGAATGCTATTGTATACAGAAGTTATGGTCAGACCCATGATGTTCTATCAGAAACTGTTTAATTTATTACAATTCATTTTACTTCAGGAAATTTCCGTTGATGGAGCAAAAATGACAAATGAACAACACATATAATATGCCTTGATAAATGTTATATAAGAATTTAATATTTTGCAAGCCTTTATTAATTAATCGGAAAATTATCTTATATTTCAGTTACCAAAATCGTGATATGATATCTTGAATTTTCATTATTTCTGGATATAACAGGTTTATAGAATGCCATTAAAAGGCGTGATGCGTCGTTTTATTGATCTCATAAACTGCGAATGAATGTTAAAATATCAATAACAATTAACATTTCACAGTTGCAACAATTTCTTCGAAATTTTTGAGTATTATGAAACATCTAAGTATAGGTTAGGATAAACTCACAATCGGTCGTAGATCATTAAACCTACTAGGTGTTGTATTCCATGAATGGTTTACAGTATTTTAATTTCGAAGAGACTGCTTTTCAGACGATTTACTAACGTCATCGTGAGGAGCGGATTGTCAGCGATTCTCAATAATTGCTTTATTTTGGACAATAAGGTTAGCCTTTTAAAGGTTTTTAGACAGTGTAATGGGAGGTTTGGATGTCTCCGACTTCTCGTGATTAAGGTTCCAAAAGGGCAATCGCTTTTCCTTAGGACCAAAGGTCTTCAAAACATATTTTGAGGGAAAAGCGATGACGAAATCGGTGATAACTAAAAATTCTCGTTTGTACCCTGACTCACGTTCAGAAATATTTGAGTATAAAATCTCAAGGAATTAGAATGGTATCCAACATTCAACTCTCCAACAGTTTTGTTGCAATCATTGTATATAAAAATAAAAGATTATTGAAAAAAAAAGAATCATAAAGTGATAAAAACGATCGGTAGCAATGATGGAAAAAAAGTCGCATCACGATAGTATTGATGAATGAGTGACGATCGGCAGTGTGGCACGCAAGGTGCAACCACGTGTACCAAAGACCTTGAACTGGAACAAGAAAGAAGTACACGCACTTGTACTAGGAAGGACAACGGTCTGCTGAATAGCATGCCCTTCTGCCAAGAAACGGATGGATTTACGGGGCCCAACAATCCTGAGTTCACGCTTGGACATTGGCTCATTCAGTAGCGATGGGAGCACGGATAATAGCGTGCCGGCAGCAGAGATGTCGGTTAGGTCAGGTTTTTAACGGACACGTGAACACGTCATCGTGCGTGTTTCTTCGCCAAGAATGGACCACGCAAAGCTACCATACACTGTATTACAAAGAAGAAACGATACTTCTTACCATTCTCGTGCTATTTCCAATCGATGACTGTTTACTTCACCATGACCGCTCTATGTCCCTATACAAAAGTCCTTGGAACTCTTATACAACAACTCAAACACAATTGAAGGATAACGTTCTGTTTATACAATATATCCTTACATATTAAATAAACAAGCTATAAGGTACAGTCGCCAAATTTCGTCCCCGTCCGTTTTTACTTTTCTAATTAGCGCCATTTAGTTATCACAGCCCGAAGTTAGTGGCCTCAGTCGGCCATTGTAAACAATTCGCGATGAAGTGTCGCTTCAGTGACAAGATATTTAAAAAAAGAAAAAATTGTTAAAGGTGAGTTCTTGATTAATATATCGTTGGTATGGTTTAATCATTGGTAGGTTTGACTTACTGAAATGATTTTTTGAACAAAGTAAGTTGTTATTGCATAGATTCAAATCGGTACGAAAACATTTAGGATGTGACATGTGTTTCTTGTTGAATGGATGTTATTCATAAAAGTAGCAAATTCGTAATATCGTCCCCCTATGTGTGCCTAATATCGTCCAGGGGACGACGTTATTTGTGCAATTTGCTGGGAGAATTGAAATTTCTTAAACTATACCAATGATTAATGACTGATTGGATACAATAATTATACTGATTACATTATTGTTAAATTGTTATAAAATGTAATTTAAGTTCAAGTGATTATTGTGATCTCAATATCGTACCCGGGACGTAATTAGGTGCCCAAAAATATATTCCTAGAATTTCCACTTTATTGTAAAATCTATTCTTGTAAAAATAGTAACAAAGATAACGAGATGTCGATTATTCTAAATAACAAAGACGCGTTCTCCCTAATCTTTGACGTTTCATTTATTAATTTTTTCTTAATACTTTTTTTCTATAATTTTTTTTTGAAAAGGGGCGATATTTGGCGACTGTACCTTATACCGTTAGCAGTGAAACTATTGTCAGTGATGATCTTGGATAATTGTGGTAAAAATTTCAATTCTACCAAAAGTCGGCACTCTTGCAAATAAGCAAAATATGATTCCTGGTGACATTGAAAAATGCCCTATGCTGTGAACAATGAAAAAATATTTGGAAAATACTTACAGTTTATTAGCAAAGATAGATCCATGGAGAAGCAAATATGCATATATTTTTAAGTCGCTTTAAAATCATTTTGTGTTTACGTGATCATGTGTATGATCGACGCACAATGGTTGATTTTCACGGAATCCTGGCTGAAACTCTAAACATTTTTTTTCGTGCTTTTAAAAATGTAGCGATTCTGTTTAATTCATAACATATTAGAATATACTTCTTTTACTCATTATTATTCTTATTATGGAGAGACGTGATTTAAGATTGTGGAGGAAGGAGTTTGTTGTAAATTAACCCCTTGTTGTACGATTTCTTTTATGTCTGTCTCTGCAATAATTCAAAATTAAATTGGTAAAATAACAATTGTTCAGTGATTCTTGGTACATCGTATACTTTGACGTAATATTAACATTATAGACATACTTTTATCTCATTGCAACTCACTGATATGTTTAAATTCATGGGTTTGGCAAAAGCTGAAAATGTCCTATCTCATTTATCATATCAAGAGTGTCACTCGTTATTGTATGGGAAGGAGTTATAAAATGTATGTGGAAATATATTCGGCTGTGTATTAATACATACCGTGGATACTGTGTTTTTTTTATTTCAATTACTAATAAATGAGGATTTTTCGGATAATTTAAAATTTGAAGTAGGAATTACTTTATATTCAAGTGATGAATTTTATTAAATGAATGTTCGTTTTCGTAGACATTTTCTGGAAATCGAATACTTATTGCTCTCTGGTTGGGAGTATTGTGAAAATATTTTGTTCAGTTCTATCAAATTGCGCCACAATGATCAATATTTATTTACAAGCAGTGTTATTTTCTTTGTTTAACTTCTTGGTAGCAATACTTTTTAATTTTCACTTATCAATAACTTGTAATACTTATAAGCCATGAGAATTTCCATTTATGGCGTTTACAATTTATAACAGCTTTACTTTGTACATCAAGAACCATGACAAGTTTCCGAAGTTAAACGCAGTAATTATGTACTTAATTATATATACGATATATTTCAATTAAGATACATAATACGAAATTGTATTAAAAGTGGTCTACACAGGCAGATGTTCTCGAAGTTTTAAATTTAAATATGGAGAAGTATCTTGTTACTCAGACTACTCAGTTAGCCATCATTAATCGTCGCCCTCGACATATCTGTCAAAGGTGTACTACAATAATAAAAATGACATTTGATAAATTTATCAGAATTCTCATCTCGATTAACTTGACTATCTTCAAATTGATTTAATGATAAAAATAGCCATTCGATTAAAATTTTTCTTTTACTTCAATTAATACTAAATTGAATATTATTCATGTAAAAATACATTTGAATTTTACCGATTGTTTTTTTACAATATTTATATCTTGTTTGTGTCTGTATTTCCCCATACATTACGTTCTCGTTGATATTTCTCTTATGAGAAAAAATGCATTCATGATGACAAAGATGCAATTGTATCAACAATGGGCATTTGCATCGATAATTAATGAAGGTATTTATCTGTGCATTAGTGATTGCTTTATTTCATAATTAAACCCTAGGACTTTCACTTTATAGAAAGTAAAAGGGGATTTGCTATGGATTGTGTGAATGTAACTGTTTTCATTAACACGAATGAATGAAGTGACAGATTCTAAAAACAAACAATGTGTCTGGCTTGAAGTTTCTTTGTTGATTTTGCTTAACTACGATTACTTGATTATGCGGGTAATTTATAATGAAGATTTATTAAACATTATACGTTGATTATTATATTATTGTATTGATTAATTGGTAGCAGAGCGTATTAGTCATATTCATATACATCTCCTTTGATTTTATTAACATTAAACCTTACATTCATTTAAAAAACAATCATCCATACACTTTAATTTTACTAACTTTGAACCTCTCATTTATTTCTGTTAATCCTCTATAATCCGAATTTATTTTGGTATCTGAAGATCAGATTCACGATAGCGCTATTAGAAAATGATAAAAGTACAATTTTAAATAATGGATTAAACCTGAAATGTAAACATTAATTGTAAAAAATATTATGCTTCTCACGAGGTAAATTATAATATTTGGCAAAGGTACTTTAACTTTGAAGAATAGATGCTTAGATATGCCTAGCTCAAAGTCACAGAGACCCATAGAGGAGTAATAAAATCAATCATCCTCAGGTTGAACTGCTTAATTTTCTACGTGAATTAAACTACTTAATATTTCAGTTACATATTATATTGTTATGCAACACTCGGTAGAATTATCGTTTCTGAGTAACGAGCTATGGCAATTATTTGTAAATAAATAAATGAGGATTCTACGGTTGATGGTCGTGGTTGACGGACCTGTGTTCTGAATAAAATGTTCTTAGTTTTTCTATAAAAGTGTCTATTATTTAATTAAGTCCAGGAGAATTATGCGTGCGCGGTACACACGTAACAATATTTTCATTCATGAAGAAAAATAACATTTTCCAAAAGCATGGCGATGCTCAATTCTTGAATGTATAGTCTTTAGCTTTATCAGTTAAGCACTACTACTCATATCAGGATACTTGCTGAGAAACATCTTGTTACTAATACAATAAATATATTTTATCCTTATCATTCCAACAATTTTTTAAGCATAGAAATCGATGAAGTATGTACTATACTCACAAAGTATCAAATGTAGGTCCCTGCTTGACGAAATTAATTGCTTGAAGAAAATAGTGGGACACATCGATGTAGATAAAAAGGTACAGTGTGACAATCGAAAGACGGCTAGGGAGCGCCGTAGTTTCTCGTTTGCAACCATCTATTATTACTATTTCGCTTTTGAAATCTCCAAATTCAACGCCTAAAAAAAGGACTATGCGGAGTATTTACTTTAGCTAACTCGGTTTTGCAAATACCAAAAACGAAATGTCTGGAATAGTTATTTGATAACGAGAGGTTCCACCGTTGCTTAGCCATCTTTTAGTTGCCGAACTGTACATCAACTATAAAACTTTCTATCTTCTGATACAAAATCTGTTATACTCGCAACAATCATAAATACACTATTAAAATATGGCAAAGAGTTTCAAAATGATGTCGAACAGCGTAAAAGAATTATGGGCCTCCAGATATTATTGACAATCGACTCTTTACGATAATAATTAACGATTGCTTCGTTCTTTTAATTATACACAGTCCATCTTTATCACTTGATCGAAAATAAAATTCTAAGATATGCTTTTTCTTCACAATTATAAAATGCCATATGCCGCTTATTTCTAGCGAGGAGAATGTATTTCTTATTTTCGTTAATTTATGTTCGTATAATGAAGCGATATCACCAGGCGGAGAAGTCATTACAATTTTTCATACTCGAACAAATTTGATTGATCTCCCTTTGCCAAATTCGGTAACGATTATCGTTAAAGATACGGCAATAAATAAGCTGTGTCATCGAAACAACTATATCGCTCCGTTCCGAGAAAGCGACTTCGATATGTTTCCGATTAAACGTTCATTTCGATCATCTTTTACACTACAGTTTGGAAATAGTTGATACGATCCAAGTAGCAAGGTCTGAAGCGCAAGTTGTCCAAGCGAAAACCCGGTTACAAATCATGAATATCTTGTACAGATACGAAACGGGTGATATTCCCGTTAAAGCAGCGGCAGTGCGTCCGATAATCGAAGAATTAGTTGTTACACCTGCCTGTTTACGAGCCGAATCGACAGTGGAGTTTCGAGTCTTCGGTGATGAGAGCAGCTTGGCGAACGGGGAAGGGGAAACGGGGAACGGAGAAAGAAATTACGACAAGCCTTGCACCTTCTGCTGCGAAGTAATTTAGATACGAAAGGTACGGCCCCTTGTCGTACCAGGGAAACGTTTCGAAGACGTGAACGAGACTTGTTTTCGATAACCAAACATGCAATTGTCCGATCATTTCGTAATCGTAATAGCTCATCTAGAAATACACGTATTGTCTAATTGAGTTTTTTCTATTATAGGCAACACTCAAATAGCACAATTCTTCTACTGCTCGAAGTTGTGAATAGCACGGTTAACACTTCGCGGTCCGAATTATTTTTTCTTAAATTTCTAGTGAGATAAATATAATTAATTTCACAACATTTTCTGTCATTGGTTACTAATTCTATTTTAATAATAGTAATAACTACAGGTACTGGCGCAAAAGCTGCTGATATTAGAAAATCATTATGAAATTGGAAAGCTGATATTAAATTGTCAGAAAACAAAATCAAGCGAAAAGCTATGTCGAGTACAGTTCGACATAGGGCCGCAAAGGGTTAAAAAATTGAATGCCACTGATATTTCGCTCGTTTTAACATTTCCACTGAAGTGTAACTTTTTCTATTAAAATCTTATCTTTGTACAGTAGAAATTCTAAAGACTCAAATAAATATATATTCAGCAGGATTGTATCTTTTTAACGTCAGTATTTAAATACTGAATGTGTCAGAAAATTCATAAATGTTGCAATTAAAAAGTCAACGTGTTAAAAATTGCAACAATTCTCGAATAACACGGAATTCGAATTCCTACATAAAATTGTGAACAATTAACACTAAAACTACCGACGTTATATATCTACTAAAATTTCATTACCTATTTAATAACTACTTTAGAGAAAGAGAAGTGAAGATATGAAAAAGATTATTAATTACATAATTTTTGTTTTATGAGTTTGAGGTGGAATATTTATTTTGTAGCTACTCTATTAATCGAGATAATTTTTAGAGCAAAATTTGGAATCAGTCTTTCGGCTGGCTTGGTAGGTTTAGTGTCAAAAATGAACTCGACTACATAGTATATATGTACCAAATATGTGTTAAATGAATTTTATGTTATTTTTGTTCAACTGAAATTTTACAATTAAAAATACATAGAAAGATTGTAGTCTTATTCTTCATGTTTTCTTATTTAATATTTGGAACCTAATGTACAAATTTGATCGGATGTCTAGTTATGAATTGCATGATTTTGAATAGCACAGAACAAATTAAACATGTATCGAATCATGATTGATTGCATTTGATTGCACATAAGATTGCAATAGTTGTTCTTTTTGCTGGTACGATTGTTCTTTCAGCGTACTGAGGCGCGAAAGTAGAACTTAAAATGTAAATTCGTACATGTGTAAAAGAAAGGACGACGATGTTCACTTATTATTAGCAAAACAGCACCAGGCAAGCGGTACACAGTGAGCAAATATTGACGTTTTAGTGGTAAAAAACCTACAACTCCGGCACTAGGATGCTAACTCCGATACTAGAATCTAATCTGATACTTCCTTTTGTCATCAATATGAAATGTACTTCAATAACTAGAAAATTAGAAGTATATCATATATGTTATATAGTAGTATAAAAAGTAAATAAAGTATATAAATTACACCGTTATTAGTTACTATTTGCCCTTAATAATTATTTGTAGTTACGAAGATTGTATTTAAAATTTAGAAAGACGAGAATGTTTTTTGGCCAATCGTTATGAACTGGCTTCCTTTTTTCCTAAAGATGACATTAACACATCCGATGCAAGAAGATTGAGATAAAAAAAACTTCATCGGCACTTTTACAAAAATCCTGGTTGTTTCCTTTAGTTTAAACTTTCGATAGTTTTTCTGGATAGTTGATAGAGCTTCCTCCGAGAATTCATCAGCTGGCAAAATATTTGGACCAATTATATATCTACCGTAGCATTAAATTTTATGCACCTTTGGTGTAAAATGTTTGTCCCCCTATGTATCAATACCTGACATTTTTCCCGTATTGTCTAAAGTCGGAACTTAATTTCACGCAATAATTAAAATGTATTTGCTACATTTTTAACACGTTGAACACCAAGTGTATATTTTTACAGAATAGAAGTGGTATAATTAAAAGTATAATTAAATATTCAGTGATGCTTCAGTTTTACACATGCAATTAAATATGGAATATATTAAGAAATCCGAGAATATGACAATTTAGAAGTCAAAAGAAATTTTATCGACTTTAATGATGTAAAATGTTTGTTTTGCTAATTTTCCTCAAACTTTAAATTGAACAAGATTTTTATTGTCACATTGCCGACAAAACGATACAACGAATTTCGATAAAATCTGTGTTCCACAAATTGCCCCGAAATCTACATAAATGCCGAATAAGTCGAGAATGTGTTCTATTTTAAAAGTTCTTTCACAAGTGTGAAAATTATTTGCATAATTTTCAAATATTTTAAGACGGAGTAACTTGTAAAGTTGTACGTAATTGTTACATAAACAAGCAGCAAATACAATTCCAATCTCTAGTGCTTGATTAAACCGTGGAGAACCATATGCTACTGCGTGCCTCCGCTGAGCAAAACCATCTTCAATGTAAACAAAACAATAATTTTTTCAATAATATAACGGTTATTTGGTGATGTAGAAACATTATATGCAGTAATAATGTGAAATTTTTCATCCTCTAAGCGTAACTTTGGTTGACGTTGCCGACCGGAAGCATACGAGACTTTACGTTTTAAAGTGCGAACAATATCTTTAAAACGTTACATAGCTTACAATGTCATGTAAGAAAGTCTGAAACGCTAATCTTGTTAATTAATCTAAACCACTACCACTATCTTTTAACTTAATCCCAGCTCGAAAAACGAGCGGATTGTGGCTTGTGGAGGGCAAAACCCACCCTAGAGTCAACTAATCAGATCACACGCTTCAAGTGACACTAGGGGTGTCCAACATTCTGCAAATATCCGCTTAAAAATTCAAGTTAAAGGAAATATAAAGTCTGGACAAACGAAAACATTAAAAGAGACATTCCAGTGTAGAAAATTATGTCAGTACTACGATCCTATCGTACGAACGAATTTAAAAGGTCCTTTTTCTACCTTAAAAAATAGGGATTTTTTAAAGAATTTTGTTACACAAACCGTTCCTCTCCCCTCCCCCAAATATATTCTGCAGGTAGTAGAGTGAAGCCATTGTATCTTGATAGCATACACCACCCGTTTTCTATTTGAACTTTTATTTTCAAAAAGCACAACAAGTTTGCAATATGTGCCAAAGATTGGGCGTGGTTTGCTCACCCCTAGTCGGCGGGGATAGGCTGATCGGGGGGTGACAAACGAGATTACGTTGATCCCGAATCCAACAAACTCAGACTGATGCCTGCTAACCGCAGCTCTTCGACTCGTACGTCCCGAATAATCTAATAGTTTACCAGCCTTGACGCAGTCTGCTGGCTTATATCCAATACATTCTGAATTTTCTTTATGCTGGACGTACCAACGTTTCACCGATAGGGATATACCACTTGGAGATTCCCGTCGAGTAACCACTATCGGCTATTTAATACGGATTGACTTCATGGAAGACCGAGAACTGTTATCTTGTGACTGTTGATCTTTTTAAAACAGCTGCTAATTCGGTTGTTTCTCACAGTTTTTCATAGGATTATCGTTTGTGCGACGGTGAACGTAACTCGCGGAACTTCTTTGGTTTTCATCGAAATACATTTTAATGAAATGCTTTACACAGTATCATTTTTTAGTATAATATTAACTTATTAGTTATTTTATTACGTATTTTCATCCATTATTTGTAATGTGTGTTTATTTGTAATTTGTAATGCAATTTATCAATAACAAGGTATTCAGGAATTTTGAGATCGTATGAAAGAGTGGATAACCTGATTCCTTTTATTTGTTGTCTGCAGCAATTGATTCTGTAGGTAAAATATTTTAGAAAAATTAATATTTGGTGTGTTATGTTATAATGTCCTTTTGGCGAAGATTATTATTAACATTTGTCATTTTAATTTTGAGTTTTAGATCGATTGAGCGGGTACCTTGCCATCGTCATGTTCGTTCACTGAAACTTGTTTGAGAAGTTATATTTGCTAAAGTGCAATGTTACTAAAGTTGAAAAATATAAAATGTCGGGACTCGAATACTCTACGCAGATATATAGTCTCCAATATTTTCCTTGTTTAATCATTTTTAGACAAACTTTGTTTCCCCCAACATATTTTTATACCATTCAACTATGTCTTAGCATTTTAATATGCCTGCTGTATATTGCAGATAATATCGTGACATGATTTACAGAACTTTTTTCTTCAGTATGATTACCTATGTAGTTCAAAAACTTTAACGTTAAGATTGAATTATTAAGAGGTTCATAATTATCATACCATTTCTCTAATATACGATACGTTCAATAATCCTTAAACTGGTTGGAATTTCCCAAGTTTATATGTAGGGCCACTCTCGTAAAGTGGTTAACTAAATTACTCATAGAATATGTAATCAAAAATGTATTCAATGGCGACATTGGTTTCTTGCTATTTTACTGTTTTATCGAGATTACTCTCATCTTTTTAAATGGAGTGCTTAAATCCTCTTTGTAAATTCTGCTAAAGATTCTATCACAATGCCACTGTTTCATACTCCTAATAAAAAACAACAGCAATTTATCTGGAGCACAAATTTATTACTTTCATCTAAATGTTCCAGTACCTATAAAAATCTTCATAATGGAAACCACAGGCAAAACTACAGCGTAGTTTAATGGCAGCGTTAACGCTGTGTCTTCAATTCTTCATGCATGGTTTCAATTTTGATCCACATTCATTTGTTTGTAAGCACTTCACAATTATTATTTTTTAATTGAAAGTATCAACGTGTTAACTGTAAATAATATTTGTTTTTTATGTTATCTTACGGAGAAACGACACTAGCCCATGCGAATCCTGAAAGAGGGATTAAGCCCATTATAGACACTGTCGGTGGTGTAGGTTCACAGTCGTTTTCCTTACTCCAGATTAGGTTCCACCCTTAACTGGTTCACGTTTCAATCAATGCAGTTTCTGCATACAAAAGCTCCTTCCTCTCGTACTTTGTTCGCAGTTTATTCGCGTCCTTACCACGGCTCTTATGTCGTCCGTCAAAAGGATTTCCCGTCGTTTGTTTCGTGACTGTACCCTCTTCTTCTTGGTGTTCTCTTTTTCGACGATAACACAGTGCACGACTGTATTTTTTTTCGTTCATGTCTTATCATTTTACATTTATTTTCACAAAATGTTGTTGTAATATACTGTTATATGTGAATCGCTTTTTTTCGGTAAAATAATGTATTTTCTCTTTGTCGTCGACGCGAGTGAAAAAAAAGTTCGTAATAAAACAAAAGTTTGTGATATTTTCATCGTTGAGGTACGTAGCTATACATTAACTACGAGATTCAGATTACCTTGACGTCAAATTTGAAACGGGACGTTGGAAAAAATTCGTGGGAATATTCTTAGCGGGACGACTTAAATTAATTTGCATGTGCAGGTACTCACTTTCAATTAAGTTGTTGAACTGAATTCATCTACTTTTGTAGAGGTTTTACTTTAATTATCCGTGGTGTTTCGATTGGCTTACATTTATACAAGAGTATAAAAAAAATCTTATCATTACGGGAGTCGTCTTTAATTAAGATACGTGTTAAGTATAGTTGGTATTCATTTATAGTGCGTGTCACGTACGTGCATTAATAGGTGTTTTCATTTCGAAGCAATTACATCAATTATGTAAATTTTTGTAGAATTTTATTCCTTAAGCAACAGGATTCGAAACATCACGTCCGAGTTATTCATCTAATAGATAAGAAACGTTATTTTTAGTTGAGAAATATAAAGTTTTCGATTCGATGGATTATTAGGATGTTTAATTGCAAATTAAGCTTCAATTTTGCACTCTTGCACCTCACAAATAATTGATTTTTGTTTTGCAAAAATATATAAAGAGACAACTGTTAGTTATTTGGTATGCAGTTTTAAGGCTATGATACTCGTCGGAACTCATAAGTTCATACTTTATATTCTGACAAATTTTCGTATATTTAAAAAATTTTTAAATTACATAAATAAACTTAAAGTTCTGTGTATGCAATTTATTAATACTTTTGTTTTCATTATATTCATAAAATTCTCAGTTACGATATATATCCTTTAAAATGAAAGTAAGGATTATGAGAAAACTAAAATATTTAGCACTGTTGACCTTAAAAATTTGTTGATATACGTTCTCAGTTCATCTTCAAGCGGAAAATTTATTAACAAATCTCTAAAATTTGTGGTATAGTTTATGATGCCATCACAAATTACTTGTCACAACGAACTGCATCTAAACCATCATAAAAATTACAAAATTATATAGTTAATACAAATTATTTATCACAAAGAAATGCATCTGAAACATCATAAAAATTACAAAATCATACAGTTACTTCCTAAACTGTTCTATTTTATGTGTTTCAAGTACGTTTGCATCACTAAGTAAAACTGATTCCGCGTAACCGAGAGGGTCGAATAAATAGTACCTTACTCGGGATTTCAATGAACCGTGAGCGAGCATCGCAAGTCTCGGAAGGAGAACGGCGCAGGTAGAAGCGCACAGCAGGTACGACAGACAGAGGTCATGACCCTTTCTGTGTCTTTGTCACCTCGTAAACACCTTCTAAGAAGAGAGAAGATAACAGTGTACAGTGACAAGTGCGAAGCCTATTCAGGTACTTCATCGACTAAAGCATAACCGAGTTATAAAAACTTTCTATACTTCCCTATTCTAATTAATCGGTACGTACAAATCATCGGAGTATTCCTCTATTTAACACGAAGTGTATATTTTTAAAATGGATAAATATATTTCGTATGGCTTTGATACAGTGAAATGTAGTATTTTCCCCGTTCTTGAAAGCGCTCTCGTAATTGTTTTCAACGTATATCAATATATTAGGCGTAAAATAACTAAAGTAATTATCACTAGATTTACCGGCGTAAAATCTATTATATTTAAATATATTAAATATGTACCTTAAAGCAAGGAAAATGAAGACGTGGAAAAGATGATAGATTCGGTAATTTATGTTTTATACCATGGACGAAGAATATTTATTCTACGGCTCTCTCATAAACTCGTAGAATTTTTGGAAAAAAATGTGTACCAGTCATTTTGACTGGGTTGGTAGTTTTAGTGTTAAATTCATCACACAGTCGGTGATATATGTGGTTGCATAATTATTCTTAACCCATTGAGGGCTAACGACGTATATATGTCATCTGCGAAAAAATTTAATTGTAATTTATTGCCGTATGTGTACACAGTGTGAGATTAAAAATTGAACTGCAATCGTTGAAATATGATTACGTAAATAGAAATTTGTATATATTAACACTAGATTAACGGGCGTGAAATCTGTTTCACTGCAATATATTAAATAAAGACTCCGGAAATAAAGGGATCAGGCGACACAGAAACTGATCAGTTAAGTAATTTATATATTATAAGATTCATATAAAATATCTATGTACTTTACCACGTCTCTATAACTTTGGAAGACGTTTCTAAAAAGGTAGAAATCTGTCAATTTGACGGCTTCCGTAAATCTAGTATTAGCAACTTAACTTTCTGATAAGAAGGTGGCTTTAAATCGTCAAATAAATGATTGTCTCTCAATATTAAATAATATCTCCGTATGATAAGGGTCAAAGATGATTTCTACATACGACATTTGGTACAAAGTATACGTTAGACCTAGCGTTTTCATTAATCGTGCAAGCGTATTGCGTAACATACTTCAAAAAGTAAAAAATGATTTCTTAAACAACTTAATACGTGATTTTGATAACGAAAGCGTTCCATGTCTCCGCCCTTTTAAATTAAAATTACTGTACATGTGCGCTAAAGAGCTAATGGTTGTTGCACGGGTAAAAATTTTTGTTTAACACTAGAACTATCGGCGTTACATCTATTATAATTAAAAATATTAAATAGGTACTTTGAAAGAAGGAGACTTAAGAAGTGGAAAATATGATCGATTCCGTAATTTGTGTTTTATAGGATGGACGTGAAATATCTATTCTACGACTGTCTAGTAAACTTGAAGAATTTTTGCAAAAAATTGGGAACCAGACATTTTGACTTGCTTGGTACTTCTAGTGATAAAAAATTTAAAACACTAAAGACTATCTTGCCTCTCACATGTAAATCCTTATTTACGAACATAAAAGTTATTCGCCAGGAAAAAAAATGAACAAGAAATTTGTTGACATATATTGTTTTTCTGTCTTTAACGACCGATTCCAAGAGTAGACATTTTTCTTATAAGTGAACAATTCAGTTCTTATAAATGATATAAAAGAACAAACACAAAAGGAAGAACACAAGGAAAAAGAAGAAACAAGCGGAGAAAGAGGAACCTATTATTTGTATGAAGTTAACGGGCAAAAAGGTCGGGTAAAAACGTAATCAGCAGCAATGGCGAAGTAACTGGGCATTGGGGGACTAAGGTGTCTTCTTCGTTATCTATATTCCTTGGATGCAAGGATAGTGCGAACACGGTTGCACGTTTAAGGTGTGAAGCGTGAACGTGATTTTCGAGCCCGAGTGAATTCTGGCGGAGGGACGAGAATGAGAGGGAAAGATACGGAGGAAGATAGAAAAGAGAAAAAGAGAAGAAAGAGGAGAAGAGGAGAGGAGGATTGTTCGGTCCTCCTTCTGGTATCCTCACGCTTCAGACAGGACCGAAGGATACAAGGTCCTGGTATGCGGTGATATCAACTCATTACCATGCCCAGTGCAGAGAGCAGGGTGCGACTTTGCATCCATTAGGATAATTGCTTCTCTAAGTCCTCCAGTGATTTCTTTCATTCGCCCCTGTTAATTGTTTTACGCGCATGTGGAATGCGACTCATGATAATTCATCGATTGGCGCCACTTTTTAAATGGCTTTACTCACTGTCGTCAGTGACTGTCATTGGAATTAGACTCTTTCACCAATCGCTCCTTATAATGACTCCTTTAACAAATTGAATGCCACCGGTATTTCGCGAGTTTTATTGTTTTTGTCAAAGTGAAATTCTTTCTGTTAAAAATCACATCTTTGTAGGATAAAAGTTTTAAAGGTACAAATAGTTGTATACGTAGAAGGAATTTGTCTTTGTAAGGCTAATATTTAAAAATTTGATGTATTGGAATATTCGGAAATGTGACAACTCAAAAGTAATATGCATTGTGTGTTCAACGTGTTAAGAATGTTTTCTTGAATTGCTATCAATTTTGATACCGATGCACTGACATTGAATGGATTTGAAAAATACTATTAATATCACATAACTCACATACAGAAAGTAAAACGTTATGTAAATACTTGAAATATTAGGATAGTCAATAACGTTTTGTCCCTTGATCAGATACATACTAGGTACTTTCAACGTAAAATGTATTTGTCCTTACGAGTGCGTAAACTACGACATTATGAATTAGGTATTATACAAAACCACTATTACAAATCTTATTAATCGATTTCCATTTTATACGTCTCGATATAACCGAGTGACTTCTTATTACTCTCTGTGCTTGTTTTTGACTATTGTTCAAAGCATACGTTATGAATCCTTTCCTTTACTTGTTATAGATGCAATATAACTCTTACATAAAGTGCTTAGGTAACCAAACACGTTGTAATTCGAGAGTATGGAAAATTAAAAATGTCGTTTTCCTTAGATTATCATCAATCTACGGAAATTAATTTATGAAAGATATTTTTATCCATCCGCCTATTATTGTATTCGATTGAAGTAAATGTTAATCCGCATTTAATATTGCCTCGCTACTTCCATTTTTAATTGTCGAGTGATTAACCTGTTTTACTTTTAATTTACCTTCGCTATGCTAATTATCATGCATTATTTCCATACACGTTACTTTGCACTAGATTTACAGCAACCATCAAATCGACGGGTTCCTACTTTTTTAAAAATGTTTCTCATATTTTTGGAGAACTAATAAAGTAGATGTTTCAGGTGTATCTTACGATACACGAATTACTCGACTGGTCGTATTTTTTACCACTTGATCCAGTTTTTTTCAAAATATTTATTTAATATATTTACTTAAATATATCAGATTTAGCGACCGTAGATCTAGTGTTAATTAAAATTAGATAACATGTAATACCTTCATTTGCATTAGGATATGACGGAAAACATATTGCAATCTATAGAGAAATTAAGAAAACTGATACTTAATAAGGTGGATGAACGTCATACTAGTATTTAAAATGTTTTCCAGAAATTATGTAGAAAAAAAAAACAATTTTTTTATAATCTAACTTTATGTAAAATCGCATAAAATCGGAAACTCTGAAAATATTTCTTACTCTTAATCATTCTATATTTATAAAGAAACAGGAAGTTTCTCAGAACTTTATTAAAAATTTGTATAATTACTCAAAAAGGGACTACGCCTTTAAGCAGCATTGACCTGATACTTTCTTGCCTTTTGATGTTTACAGTGAAATTTACTGATCACTTTTGGCTTTTTAAATAGAGTTTGCTCAAGCCGTGCTTCCTATGAAAAAAAGGTCTATAACTTATTGGTTTTATTAAATAAATAACAAATTTCTTTATTTACAACTTCCATAAATATTGCAACTATTGAATAATCGAAGATATCCTGAGTCGTATACACCACCTATACCTACTATAACTAATACATATGTCCTTAGATGTACTTAGGAAGCAAACAAGCCTAAAATAGATCAAGTTAATATTTTCTGCATAAATTATTTAATTAACAACAACCATTACTATTTACAAGATCCGCAGAAGTATTTTTTGGTTCGTTTATTCAGTTTATTCATATTTTGCACATTATGCACTGATTCATTTCTTCTTTGTTCTTCTCATTGAAAATATTGCAAAATCAACGGTTGTTATTCATGTTTGTGCTGCTTTACTTCGTTTTCATAACTAAGCATCTCTTTTTAGATATTATTTCTATAGATAAAGATGGAAACTTTGCGGACACATTATAATTCGCGAAACTCTGAATCCCCACAATGGTTACCATTTAAAAATAAGAAAGAAGCATATTTTATGTGGTATATTAAAAACGGCGATATTCTGATTGTAATTGTAAGAACACAATGTACTTGGAGATGTGCAAGAACAGATTCTGAGGTTGCAGTAGGTACGACCTACGTTTTTTCATTGCAAGTGTGACTTACAATTAGGGAGTGACATACATAACACTTTAAATAATCATAATAAAATAACGGATTGAACTATCGCGTCATCGTTACATGGAAGAAACTGTTGAAATAGTATAGACTGATTACCTACGAAATAACGATTTATAAAAATACAAAGGCCTAAAGTAGAATATACATAGATATAGTTAGATTGTATATATGTACTATTAAATATAATATCCTATATAAGATAGATATAGTGTAATGACAATAGTAGTATTCGCATGATCTTTTAACCCTATGGCCTGACGTCTGACACACATGATGTGATAAATATTGGCTTGGCAAGAAAGTAATTTCGGTTTTGTAGTGTGAAATGGAACTTAATTTTTTTATCAAAGAATTTTTTCGATGACTTTTACTCGATGACCTTTTGCCATAGTTTTGACAAATTTGTGATTCCGTTTTTATAGAAATACTGGCCCATATCAACAAAAAACTGAACCCAATGCAATTTTAGGCTATCATCGCCATTGAAAGTTTTACCATTCAAAAAGTTTTGCAAGATGAAAAATAAATGGTAATCTAATGGTGTCAGATCAGGGCTACATGGAGGCTGTGACATCACTTCCCAACCAAGCTTGGATTTTGCAAAAAATAAAAAAGTAAAACATATCAGAAATGTTCGTTTTTCACTCTATCTTAAAATTCTCCTAAACAAACAATTACAAACAAAATAAAGCGCAATTTGTTTCTAAACCAAGTCAAAAGTTTCACAACTTTTGATTGTTAGAAGAAAAAAATCATAACATTGGCAGAAATCATTGAGAACAAACGTAACGCTGGCTCTCATCAAAAACCGAAATTACTTTCTTGCTGACCCAATAGAATACGAAGTTTTGAAGTTTTCCAATAACTATTAAAAACATCAGTCGGTCACGATACGATCAGATTATTTTTACATTGTTAATAGTGCAGCCAGTCATACCTAATGTTACAAATCATAGACGAATTTTCAATTCTGAAATCAATTTTGAGTTATTACAATCGCTGTCAAAATAGAAATCGTAGAAAAAGGAGTTAAGTATTGATTATTTCAGTGTCATCTATTTTGTGATTATTTGTTACTGTATTAAAAATTATTTTATAACAAATATCTCAGTATCTAATACTTTTCCATCAATCTAATACAATAAGCTAATGGTAATCTACATCTTTGGATAACTGTATTTCTTATCCACATTACGTTATCCGTCTACTGATTTTGAACGCTGGTATTCGATAGTAGGAGATCGGTATTCGATTACAATATTGTGAGGAAATGAATAGGAAAGCAAAGAGGTATATAATTCCTTAATGACTCGATTTCATTTATTTTAACGAATAAAACCAACGAATTTAATGTTCGACTGTAGTGTTCAATTTAACGGAAAATGATTATTAAAATGAAAACATAACTATATGAATACCAAACAAGTGTATTGTATAATCTGAACAAATTGTACATATGATTATTTACTTTACTCATTACCCGCATAATTTAACTTCCATGTTAAACATCCTATATGTCATATAGTCATATGTCATATGTCATATGTCATATGTCATATAGTATAGACAGATAGAGAAGGATAAGTCATATTCCGTAAATAAGCGGATAAGATGGTGCAATTCACCAATATAAAGTAATACACCGTTTCTTTAATTGTCTTGCAATTTGGGAACATTTTCGTAAAATGCTTACTTACGATTAGAGTCATCCCATATTCCACCCTACTGGAATAGCTTAACACTTTGAACGCCACCGGTATTTCGTTAGATTCATCATTTTTACTGAACTGAAACTTTTTCTATTAAATTCATATTTTTACAAAGCAGAAACTTTAAAGATACAGACAGATAGATAATCGGCAGACCTTTATCTTTTTAATGTCGCTATTTAAATATTTAAAATATCCGAGAATTCATGAATATTACAATTTCAAAGATACACAGAAATTTAACGAATTCGATAGCGCCGGTCACCGGTGACCTCCATGGCAGTCAAAGTGTTAAAAAACATTTAATGAATTGATGTTCAATTTTAAAAGTTAAGAGTTAAAAAGGTGTGTATACATAGAGAATAAATAGGATAACTAAATTTATTTCAAAGAATTATTTGAAAGTACATGTCGGGTGTCCCGCACAGTGTGATAACTTTGAACTTGTTAGTTGTGATTGACGAGTATACTCGTCATGGAGAAACGGTTGAATTTTGTGTATTGACGAGTGTACTGGTCATGCGTAACAGTTAGTAACCAGTGGTTACTTAAATTGTAATTTTGGCGAAAACTAAACTATATTTTGAGGCCATGCCCAAATAAAACAAACAACTAAATAGTATGAATAATTTGAGACAGATTCATGCATCCTGCAATTTCTTGTCAGTTTCTACATGTGCAACGATCATGTTTTCTGGATATTAGCGTAAAATCCGCAAAGGTAAAAGTCGAAAAGCAACCAGCCTAGTGCTAAAGCGTGAGGGTGATTTATGATAGGATTCTTTCAAGAATGGTTCGCCACGGAGCAAATATGTACTTGCCGATTTTTAACTTTATAAGGAGATAGTTAACTTTTCTTACTTTTTCGTTTATCACGTATGTAATATATGTTTATATCAAGTAAATAACTAAATGTAAGTAATAAAATTGTTATGTTTATAGAATAGAAACATCTTTTTGTTCCAATATTTAAACAGCGAAACTTACTCTGTGATATGCGAGTATGTTCGTCATCGCTCGATTTTCACGACACACCCAGTTGCACACTTTCAAAAGTAACTGCCACAGTTAACTGGTTTAAAAAGATGGTCACAATAGGAAAGAAAAGGGAAGAATGACGGATACCGCGATAAATCAGAAACGTTTGGAAGCTTTTCCGTATCCGTTCGTGTTTTGGGCGCGCCCCCGATCGACGCGAAACGGATATCACAGAACAGGAGAAACGTTTGCATTAGATAATTAATTTCGCCCTTAATGAGCCTACGGGGACGTATGTTAATGCGGAGCGTTGGATATTTACATTTACGGTAGCAACCACAAGCGTGCTCTGTGCTTTCAGGCATTCGACTGTGTTTACCTATACCTATGCATTCAAGAAACGAAGCGGATAACTCGTCCATGCTTCTCTCGTCTTCGTATCTCTTCTTTTCTTTTACGAACTCGTCGGAATAAGAGGTCAGAGACGTGTCTTTCCTCGGTGGAGAGATTCGCCGCGAGGTGGAATAAGGACGAAGCAGAAAGAAAGAACGGGATGGGAAGGAAAGAGATGCCGCTTCCGAGGGAAGCTGTTCGAAAAAGAAAAAGAAGAGAAACGGTAGGACCACTAATCTTTCTCGTTGGTGAGAGACCGACGAGAAGGGGCCAACACCCGATAAATGCATTTGTGAGAACATTCTGCCGACCTGCACCTCTCTCGTTCGCTGCATCCTCAAACCGTGATCTGCTTTTTGTTTTCCTACTTGAGTGCAATCTGCGTGTTCGGTGCTTCTTGTACGTACTATGTCACCTGAATTCGGTAGCTGTGACTTTTACGCACGTGTGTAGGTAAATGTTCGACGTATTTGGTAAAGAGGGTGATTCAAGGTACGATGATAAGACATTTATAAGATTCGAGTTAAAACGAGTGGAGGATTTATCACAAGATCAAAGAAATTCGTATTCGTGCACACGAAAGAGAAAGTAGAATGCTTAAAAGTGAAAAAATCACTGGAGATTTGGCTCAAATCGTGGTAGTGATTTAGCGATAAAGTTTATAGCAACTAGTTTAAGTTTTGCCAGATTTTACTTTTTAACACTAAAATTCTTACTACTGGCGTTAATTTCATCATATTTCTATACGTTAAATATGCACTTTGAAAAAGGAGGAATTAAAGGGTGGAAACATGATCGGTTCAGCGATTTACGTCCTATTCTATCTTTGAATATCTTATATTTATGTCTTACACTTATTTTTGACATTAACAATAAAACTACCGGAGTTAAGTCTATTATATTTAAATATATTAAATAAATTTAAAAAAAGGCGATTTTAAAGATGGAAAAGATGATCGATTCGGTAATCAATGTTTTATGAGATGGACGTATAACATGAATTTTATAAGTCTTCTATAAACTTGGAGTATTTTTGGAAAAAAAATTGTGTGCCAGTCATTCTGACTAATTTGATAATTTTATTGTTAAACAAGTGAGCTTACAAGGAGCACTCATTATCAAAGATAGTTACGACGAGAAGAAGATAGAAATATATGGACATTACAGAAAATAATAATTGAGCAGCATAAACATACTAACTTGTTGTCTTTATTTAACAAAACGTTATTTATAATGTTTACATGTTTCTCTGTATTACGATCGTAAAAAATGTTACAAAACAATTATTGCAAATTGTACACAAAATGCTAATATATTTCCATGGAAACTTTTTTTACGATATTTAAAATCTTAACAAGTAAAATGAGTTATTTAAGTTTTGAAATAAATGAGGAAGCAATAATACTGTTACTTAATTACCGATTCGTAATAGAGCATCGCGCAAAGATAAAAGGAATGTACCGGATCAAAAGAAGCGACTAATTAATGAATGAATGCTATGATTGGGTAAGACGCTTCCTGTCGATTATTAATGTTACTGTCTAAGTTTAGAGTGATAATTACCGCAACAGGGGATCGCTGTCCGTATCTAAGAAATAGATAAGATTGCGCAGCTTGAGGAATTAGACCGGTTTTGTACGGATTTAACTAATCCTATCAATGGAACGATACATTTTCCCGCCACTAGAAGTTTCACACGACACGCTACACGTATGATATTGAATTATATGCGAGTATTTTTTATTAATCAGTAAATACCTTGCAATAAATAAATAAAGAAAAATTTACTATCAAAGGGTCTAGCCGAATAAGGGGGTCAAAAGTGCCCCTTGAGTCGATTTTATTCGACGATGGGTCATTCCTTAGGTGATGATGAAAAACCATTGCACACAAATTTTTAATCCGATACCTTCACCGGGAGGGTAGTTATAGGGTAAAATCGAAAAATCATTTTTTTCCTCATTTTCCCCAATTAATGTAGTGCAAAAATTACCAAAAAATTCTGACACATTCTAAACATGAATGTACACGTTAGGGATTTTTTTTCAGATTTTTCCTTTGCAAGTTCCACTCACGAAAAATGAAAAACCAAAAAAAAAATTTTTAAATATCGATTTCCTATTGAAATATTCCGAGCACAACTTTTTCCTTTTTACAGTAGTTGCATAATGTTATCATTGTTATACCCTAATTTTTTCAGATTTTTTGAGTACGGTGCATCACGGTCGGAAAAATCAAAAACCGATTTCTGGGACACATCTTGGGCTGAAACTCGCCCATTATCTGCCATTCTTGCATGATTTTAATACAGTATGTTCATATTGTGACCTTCAATGTTTCTGCATAGAAATATGTAGATGTTAAAGAACAATATCGGGATAATTAAATAAATTGTTGATTGTATGGTTTTATAACCTAGAATTTTAACCGTTCTTTCAAAAGCATTAATGGCACAGTGGCTATGGTGTCTGCCTGTGGAATCGCTGGACACTTTTTTATCGCGGTTCGAATCTCCATGTGGGACTTAAGTTTTTTTCTGTAATTTTTTTTTTTTTTATTATTAAAGACAACAATATTCAGTAGTAGCTTTAAAATGTTTCACAGATATTTTTATGCCTTTCAACAATATAAAACCTATAGAAAAATAATCGTAAAACATGCTTTTCTTACAATTAGACATGCAACGTTTTGCAATTATAAGTATTCTCAAACATTTTATATTCTTCATAGATATTGGTTTATTGCAATGTATGAAAATATATTTTAAGTATGAAAGAAATATAAAATTCAATGTACAGACTTGTAATTGTAAATCGTGACATGACTGGAAAGAGTCGATGAAGAAAAAGGTATACTGTATACTTATTTTTAGAAGTATCTATGACACATTTTAAAGCTACTACTGAATATTGTTGTCTTTAATAAAAAAAAAAAAAAAAAATTACAGAAAAAAACTTAAGTCCCACATGGAGATTCGAACCGCGATAAAAAAGTGTCCAGCGATTCCACAGGCAGACACCATAGCCACTGTGCCATTAATGCTTTTGAAAGAATGGTTAATATTCTAGGTTATAAAGACCATACAATCAACAATTTATTTAATTATCCCGATATTGTTCTTTAACATCTACATATTTCTATGCAGAAACATTGAAGGTCACAATATGAACATATTGTATTAAAATCATGCAAGAATGGCAGATAATGGGCGAGTTTCAGCCCAAAATGTGTCCCAGAAATCGGTTTTTGATTTTTCCGACCGTGATGCACCGTACTCAAAAAATCTGAAAAAATTAGAGTATAACAATGATAATATTATGCAACTACTGTAAAAAGGAAAAAGTTGTGCTCGGAAGATTTCAATACGAAATCGATGTTTAAAAATTTTTTTTTGGTTTTTCATTTTTCGTGAGTGGCACTTGCAAAGGAAAAATCTGAAAAAAAATCCCTAACGTGTACATTCATGTTTAGAATGTGTTAGAATTTTTTGGGAATTTTTGGACTACATTAATTGGGGAAAATGAGGCAAAAACTGATTTTTCGATTTTACCCTATAATTACCCTCCCGGTGAAGGTATCGGATTAAAAATTTGTGTGCAATGGTTTTTCATCATCACCTATCGAATGACCCATCGTCAAATAAAATCGGCTCAAGGGCACTTTTGACCCCCTTATTCGGCTAGACCCTTTTGAAGATTTGAGAAAGTCTATCTTGTAATTATTTTAATGAAATCAATTTCTAAAACTTGTTTTTTTATCAGTTAAAAAATCGTCGACCGACTGAAAGCCAGTACCAACAACATTCTCTCTTATGTAATATTTCTCATGAAATACTTCACGTATTCATTAAAAATTATTTCCACTGTTATAGGCCTGTGGATGGCAAACTATGATCTATTGTGAATTTTAATATAATAATATATACATTTTCAATTTCAGTGTTTTAAACAGGTTCATTTAAATGAGCGCTCCCCATTTTAGCGCATGCAACATTTTCCATAGAAACTAAAACATTTAATGTATTATATTGGCCCGTTAAAAATATTTTTTTTTCCGACTCGCTTCTAAAAACACAATTACAGTTTAATATTTACAGTGAACTTGAGAAACGATTAAAATATAAACGTAGTGACATTAATAATTTTGCCAATAATACAAACAATTGTTGATTTTTAATCGATTTAACTGTGTTTCGAGACTCCCAAAAATCTGAAAAAATGTCACATTAATATTTACAGTATAATGCAAGTTCTGCAAAAATATAAAATTGGCCATTTTTTATTTTCAATAAGAAATGAATATTCATAATCTATTTTAATTTTTTAGAAATCAAATTGTCAATCAAAAAATCTGAAAAATTCTTAAGTATGCACACCATTGCTTGTAATATCTGTGAGTTTTTTCAGAATATTCTATCGAGCCAAACGAGAACACTGGGGCAAAAACTGTAAAGTATGTTTCACCCTGTAACTACCCCAACGTTAGGGGTAACGGATTCATACTTTGCAGAAATGATTTTTTCGCAGAGCCCTACCGAATGGTATGCCTCAAGATTAATTATTTTTGATGGCACTCTTACCATGCCTATCCGGCTATACCCTTTTAGGCACATTTTCAAAAAATTCAGAGCAAATCATTTTGACCATTTTGTCTCGTGTAGTGACAATATGTATTTGTTATTTAACCTTTTAGGTACGACGCGCCACTATAGTGGCTTTCGTGTATGTCGTCTCTCTGAACGAGGCGCCACTATAGTGGCTTTTATGGATGTCATCTTTGAACGACGCGCCACTATAGTGGCTCACTCGCCCACCATTTGAATTGAATAACTGTCTTCATATGTATTGTTTCACACTTCTTTTGTCTTTACATCAATTTACAACAGTATTAACAATAGACAGACAGAATATACAGTCTTTGTTTTTAATACGGCAGTGCCAGGTATAATACAGCGTTAGGTATGTACACTTTCCATCCTACTACAAATCTAAAAATTCTGAAAAAGCTTTACGAAATTGTATAGTGTGTTCGAAAAACGATACAAGGCGAAGATCTCGTTATGAATATGAAAATGGTGACGTAGGTATATATATTGTACCATGTTTCAAAATATATTATACTCAATTATATTATTAATTATTAAAGTGAATTGTTAAAGTTAAAGTATGTGTAATATATATATTTTTTAAAATTATGATTTAATCATCAAATACTTCATTTGAATGTACTCGTGCACAGAACGGCATTGCCCGTCACACTTTGCAGTGTTGTATCGTTTATACATCGTTCACGTCAGACTCTGCCGTCCAGGGAAATAGCCACACGCAGAATTCAGCCGTACCTAAAAGGTTAATACAACATAAATATTTCTTCTATCATCTTGTTAGTGTCATTGAACGATCATTGCAATTCCTCGTACAGTTTGATTAAAACGTTGCAGTACGAGGTTACAATTTCAAAGAATAATGACACCGCGTTGTCACAGGAAGCCGTAACCATCACTTCCGTTGGATACATATCTTCCTATGTGTATCGTATAAAAAAAAATGTGTGTTTGAAATTGTTGATACCGAATAGCAGCAATGGTCATAAATCATCATCGTCATGGCTTCAAAGCAGAAGCTGTAGACCACCACTTGAGAGACATTAGCGTTTACCTGTGGGCGTGCTCTTCCAAGTGTGAAGATGTACATACATGCATTCACGAAGTAGGTACTTTCATGCATACGTTGCGACACACGCGCGGTATGCGTGTCCCATGCGAGCATCACGTTGCCGCTTCATTCTCGCACCTGTTGACTTCTAACTCGACCGCTTGATTAACGACTTGCCTTCCTAAATCACGTGCTCCCGCGATTTCTTACTCCCTCACGTGAGCACCTTCGCGCCACGGTGTTGCGATAGAGTTCCTACCGACACCTTTCCTGCCTCTCGTTTCGCGTGCATCGTCGAATCGTCTTTGCGTGGAAGGGGACTCGTCGAAGACGGTAGTTAAGCACCGACCTAGGTGGCGAGTAATAAGATTAAGGAAAATCGCTTTGGGTGTACGTATGAATGGAAGATTTAACTTTATCCAATAATGAAAATTCACGTCTAATTGATTGTTTACATATTGTATTAACACTTGTCACTCCAACCGGGAGTAATACTGCTAATTGTAAGTTGTAGTCAGCGCTCTTTTCCACCCGGCAGTGTCTCTTGCAATATTAACCGCCAGAATTTTGCAGTGTCATGATTATTGCATTTAGTTCACTGAAAGCTAGCATATAGTACAAATCGTACCTGTGGAAATATTTGACGTCATTTTCAAATAAAATTTTTTTTTTTTATTTCACTCTGGAAAATTCTTAGAGTTATAAGGGTTAATACTAGATTTACGGAAGTGAAATCTCATATACCGCGGTATATTAACACTAGAACTACCAAGCAAGTCAAAATGACTTGTTCCAATTTTGTGCCAAAAGTTCTCCAAGTTTATAGAACAGTCGTAGAGAAAATATTCTACGTTGATCTTATAAAATATAGCTTGACGAATCAATCATCTTTTCTAACTCTTAATATCTCTTTCTACGAACTACTTATTTAATACATTGAAATATAATACATTTTATGTCGGTTGTTCTACTGTTAACACTAAATGTACCGACAGTTTTTCTTAAAGTCAAATTTACGTTGAAAGGGGGTCAATTGGCCCCTCTGTGGTAGCATTAGTGTTAAATAAGAACTCTGCAAGTAGAAGGATCAGGCGGCAAAGAAGATTAGCAGTTAAGTAATTTGTATATTATAAGAACATGTGAAATATCTATTGTACCACGTCTCTATAAGTTTGAAAGACGTTTCTAAAAAGATAGGAATCCATAATTTGACGATCTCCGTAAACCTAGTGTTAATATAACTGTCTTTCATATACGTCTAACCCTCGGTTTACACGGTAGATACGTTCCCAAAAAAATCGTGCAGAACGAAACAGTGTAAAATGAAATACAGAATTTATACGAAATATAAGAATATGTTGAATCAATCTGTAAATCGTATAAATTGATGTAAAGAGAATAGAAAAATGTTGAGGATATGTTCATACACACATCTCGGATGTGTGCGTGAAGTAGGCGGCGTTTCTCCAAAAACGACTATGGCGTGCAAAATTTCTGTACGTCTGATTTTGACATTTTATTTCTTTCCTTGAATACATTAGAAGTGAAACATAAAATATTTGACTTTCACGTGTGCAATTAAATTTTTGCAAGCGTTGCTTTGGTATCTTTTAATCGAATTTTTAAAAAAGTATATTCATTAATATGTTACTCTTTTAATTTATAAATGGCGAAACAATAAAAATAAAATAACAAATTTTTTTTCTTCTTATTTTAAAACCTTGTAAATTGAGTACCGTGCAAAGTGAGGGACGAGTGTACTTTAAAAATTTTATTGGCTTTATTACGTACTTTTGATTTTCTGTGTTTTTCAGCATCATCTTGTTGAATGTAATTGAGTAATATTCACGTGTGCATTCTGAAAATTTCAAGCCTCGAAAGAAAGTAGAAATGTTCAAAAAGAACTTACACGTAGATACTATTGTAAAATAAAGCACATAGCAATTGTAAAGCTGCGCTAAAATATGGGTGAAGATCTGAAGCGGGTAAACTAGATGCACGTATTGAAGACAAATTATAGAAAGCAATTACCATTTTAATGAATATTAACACGTTGAATGCCACTCGTATTTCACCGGTTTCACTATTTCTATTTAAGTGGACTTTTTGTATTAAAATCGTATCTTTAAAGAGAAAAAACGTTAAAGGTAAAAATTGGTTATATATTAAGCAGTACTTCACTTTTTTAATAGAAACATTGAAATGTTAAATATAGAAACGAATTTGTTTTTAACTTTTAATTTTTTCTTATGCTTCTTTGATACAGTTAAATTGTAAGGTATATAATTTTCAAGATACCGTCTATAGGAAGTAGGAAATCTGACAATATTCTTAGTACTTTAATATTTTATACTCTAACATTTTTCTTAATAGAAAGTCTTTTTTTATGCATTCAGATAAAAACCCAAATTGTGGCTCGGGTATAGGAACAAAACGCCTCTTTCAAGATTTCACGCCGCGACGCACAGTGGTCAAGAGCGTGAATTTAGCTATTCACGCACCCGCGCAGTTTTCAATCTTTTTCAAATCCTCACCACGGGCTCAAAACACATCGGATTTAGTTAGGAATTGGTATTCTATTATTTTTTGGGTTGCTGATTGCGAATCTGAACTCAAAAATTTTAAAAACAAAACGGTGGATTAAATATGGCGGACAGGTTTGTTTAAAAATTAATTGTTTTGCACAAAAATTAGTATTCTAATATTTTTTGGGTCGCTGATTACGAATCTGAACTCAAAAATTTTAAAAACAAAATGGCGGTTAGTATATAGAGGGTAGCTATGTACATTAGCTTATTCAGCTTACATTGCTAACTTCAAAATGGAAAAACTAAAAAGTACCACAAAGTAGCCTGTGAGAACTTTGAAGATGTTTAGTTTAAACTATATAGAAATAGTTCCTGCTAAAATTGGCTTTATCTATCTGCACCTTTTGTTGATATTCCTTCCTAAAGTTTATGTAACCCAAACCAGCTGCATAGACCCAGTGGGACACACGGTCAGTAAATTCCCGAGTTTCTTAAAGATACCGTGCAATAAAAACAAAATCTTATTGGCACTAACGAGGACGAAGACTTCTAAAGCATCACTTTTATTACTTAATTGCTTTATTGTTAGCATGCGAGCAAGGAGGAATGAGCTAGGTTATCCGATTGAAAGGAAATCCTAGTCTTCGCCGTGCAGGGTTCATTTAAAAATTAAATAACTGATATAGTATCGAAAGATATTCGGCTAAAACTTTCCACATATATTCCTCATACTATATAGAAGTTATTTCTGCAAAGATTTCGTGCGTCTACCTGCGTTCTTCATTGTCATCTCTGCCAAAAGTTTATGAGACAGTCCCGCGGCAGCGCCTTGCCGAGGTGCGCGCGACTCTTTAAACAATAAAAATGCGGCGAAGGTGGATCCGGGTGGATCAGCTTTTTACAGGATCGTTTAGGGGAAGGATCACAGAAAACAGTGTTGTTAATCAGAGAATGGGATCTAGTGGGACTTTTTAGTTTTTGTCTGCATAAGATAAAAAACTTCGACGATTTTCTTTCATGTTTTCAACATTAATTTTTGAATAAACTATAAACAATAATTTTATGTTCGACACGTGAATTTTTGTCGTGGAAGAATGCTCTTCAAATTGAAACAATAATTATTAAAAAATATTGCATAGTTTCGTCAGAATGTTAGACAGAAGACAACGAGGTTTATCGATAGAAAAAGGCCTCCAGAAAAAGTTTCAACTTTAAGCGTTTGTTGTAACTACAATTTTTATCCAATTTCAATAATTTTTTATATCTGAGGTCCATGGACATTTAAGAATCGATATTACAAGAAAAAAAGTCGAAATTCCAAAATCGACTTTTTGACTTTTGCGCGGATAAATGCACATTCTGGACCACTGTGCGACGTCGCGATGTTTGGAATATTCCATAAAAAATTTCGAGTATTGTTGATTTCTTTCAAATCTTTTCGCTCCATGCAGTTTCGATGCTTGCAAGTAACTTATATTAGAGGTTTCTAGGAAATATTTTTTGTTGACGGTATACCTGATAATTGGGTAGGAATCGTTTTATCCACTACTTCAATGTTTCAAGTGTTATAAATGTCCAAATTTACTCTTCAAATCTCGAACTTTTTTTATATATTCCAAATTATAATAAAGCTGACTCTTTAACTTACAATATCGAGAATGCAGACTCTTGTAGGAGACGATAGAATGAAAAAAACTCGGAAGCTCAAAAACCATCAGATTCCAAGTACAAAACGGCAAAACGTGATTGAAACATTTTCATGTCATGAATTTAATATTAAAATTTGGAATACAGCTCGGACTAATGCCTCAATTTTTATTTGGATAATTTGCCATTCAATTATGACACACATAGGCCTACCAAAAATCGTAGAGAAAGGGGATTCAATAAATATTAGGAATTCATAATAAAAAGTAAATTGAACGTTTGAACACTGCGGCGGTGTAACTCATCACGTTTCCATTACATCATAACTCGTAAAGATGTATTAAAAAACTAAAATTAACTGCAAAATTTGCGGAAGTTATATTTGTAGGAATTATAAGTCGCAAATATTATTTAGGTACATGCAATTTTCCTTAATATGCCCCAAAGTATTCTTTTATATAATTAAAACACATAACATAGACAATTTAAAAAAAAAATAGAATTTTCATTTTTTTCATTATACAAACTACACAGTTTATTCATCACTACGGTATACCGTTGTGGTATAATCTATTTAATCTGTATTCAATAGAAAAGGTAGACTTCTACTGCAAGAGAAAGCTTTTTCGCAGCATTATCGGGAATTCATTTCGAAATCTGCGTAGACGGTATCGTTGCATCCTACGCAGATGCAATATTCTCCTGTGATCATTCCAGCATCGACGTTACTTCTTCTTGCGTGATCACATGGCAGTGTACCAAATTTCGAATTCAGTCGAGAATTTATGGCGGCACGCTCGAGGTTAGCCCTGGTAGCTGTCCAAGTTCGAGTTCTGCACCCGTCGCGTTTTCGGCAGACCGAAGATTTGTGGTTCTCGGTTTCAACGATTTAGATGTTCATTTAATTTAGTCGTCTTCGGTGGTTCACTAGTGCGCCGAACGATTCATTAATAC
Source organism: Cerceris rybyensis (assembly GCA_910591515.1). Lineage (NCBI taxonomy): Eukaryota > Metazoa > Arthropoda > Insecta > Hymenoptera > Crabronidae > Cerceris > Cerceris rybyensis. Next base: position 17,706,101 of record OU342795.1, read on the forward strand.
CCGATTGGAAAAATAAGAGAAAAAACTTTGATTTACGTACTGACCTCCGTACATATGTACATTGAATTATGTGCAACGAAAATAACATAATAATAAAAATAATAAACATTTAATTAATTAATTTAATTTATTTGGAAGTAATCACATTTAGTTTAGTTCTTACTAACAAAAGAAATATATCACATGATTTTTAAATATAATTTAAAAGTGAAATTACTTTATATCGTTATTTTTTATTTATTTAAAAGTCCGATACTTTCATTTAAATTATGTGTATATCTTAAAAGACTACGATATAATTATTATTGCAAATGAAAATTCAAACGTAGAATGCTAATTTCCAGATTTTCAATTTAATTATAATGTCAGTTATGTTGCATATTTCGTTTCTTTTGCTAATTATATGTGAAAACTAGGCGAAAGTTAATAAGAAAAGTTTCTAATACAATTTGTAAAACCAATTTTATCCTTTTTAATATTCGTAACATGGAGTATTTGTCTTTAATACTGTGGCATATATTATTTGTAACTTACTTTTCAAGTTTAAACTTTTATATCTGACAAATTACATTTTTAAGTTATCGTTTAATGAATTCATCATGAGCGCAATGCAATGGTAAACAAAAATGATTCGACTATTTTTCGTAGGAATTAAAATTTGCGTGCGAGTTATAAGATACAAGAATTATCGAATTCATATTGAATCAATTTATAGTGAATTTATTTATAGTTTACGATGACTTCAAATTGTAATATATTGTTCAGTTTAGAATTTAACAAAATGTAAGATCGACTTTATAACTGCGATTTAAGTGAAAGTTCTCCATGGGATGTTTGCAGGACTGGATTTAAAAGTGTTAATAGTTATCGATTCAATGTTGAGAAAGGGTTCCAAGAAATCGTAATTTAATAATGGCTTACGGCAAGAATACATGTAGGTATAGAGACTTTCTGTCTATTCTCTAAGAAACAACGAAGCTGATTCGTCCATCTGATAATTGCGAGGTATATCTGATCGAAGATTTAACAATGACAGATTTATCGATTTCTAGAGGTTTGTCAGTTTTTTCACGTTCCTTTCTTTTTCTGCTCACCAAACACAGATGTGCCGGCATAGATATCTTCCATTTGTGTGAAATTTGAAATCCAGAAAAAGTTAACAGACCATACCTGACATATTTTCTTCAGTTACCTATAGCAGATAATTATTGCGGATTAATTATTTATCATTAAATTTTTGTATTTTTGTAACGGCCGTGTAATGATTAATTGTAATAATTTCACCACTAATACCACGTGTATCGGTGATAAAGCACAATGGCGTGTTTCTAAAATTTGAAAAACAAATCCATTGATAAATAAGAGTTACATAAAATTTGTAAACATCGTTTACTCATTGTCAGCTACATAGAGTATTAAAATTGAATAATGGTTACAATAAGCAAGATCAAACAATTTGTTCCAAGGTATACCACCAAAAGGAGAAGTATTTTATTTTCTCAGTCAACACATATTAACCCCTTGCGGTCCTCTGTCGAGTTGTACTCGACATAGTTTTCAGTTTGATTTTATTTTCTGGTAGTTTGATGTAGACTTTCTAATTTCCCAATGAGTTTGTGATATCACCAATATATCCGCCAGTACCTGTAATTATTACTATTAATAAAAAGAGAATTACGAGTAATAACCAATGATAGAAAATGTCGTGAAATTAATTTTTACTTAGCTCAATGCAAAATTAACAAAATAATTCAGAGTACAAAGGGTTAATTATTCTTTTCACAGACTTCCTGTTAAGAAGGTAGCTTATAACGGTACGAATGTATTATAAAAATTTTGTAGTACTATTTGAAATGAATTCCGCGAATAAATGGAATTAACGAATTCTGTGGCTGCCAATCTGTACTGGTCTGCGTGCTACCCTACAGCAAGATGGTTGATAGGGATCGGAGGAGGGAATAACGTCGCCAGTAGCACCGTAAACAAAGCCAGAAGGCGTGGGACGTCCAACGAAAAGCCTCACGGATCTTCGTTAATTGTGCGGATTGAGTGCCGATCTTTTCGCTGTGATATCTTCGATTTCTGCAATAATCGGCTGTCCACTGAAGCCTCCACAGCATAAATCTATGTTCGATAATTCACAGAATTCTCTGATCGCGGAAAAAGGTTTAGTCCTTTCTTAAATTGAAGGTCATAGAATATTGCTGAGTAGCATAGAAGGCAACATAGAGATTCTCTAGGGCAGGCGTCGAACAGTGGTCGACTTCGCTGAAATCCTCACTAAAACCCCAACAAATTTTTCTGCAGTTTTGAAAATCCAGCAATTTGGTTTGTAACACATCGGAGCATCCTTTTCCATTAATAAAAATTTTTCTTGCACAACAGTTTTAAAGATGTGCAATCTCAAAGTCGATACTTGAATAATGTAACGTTTCAGGTCGGAATTGAAAATTGCCGAAAATGCCAAAGCGTCGAAAAGCTTTTTTGGCTTTGGGGCGAAATCAGAGAAAATGTGATTGTTAAAAAGACGTTCGGGGGCAATGGTATTTCACTTTTTAAAACAGAGAAGTTAGCGTATAATTAGTTATATTTTATTGCCAAAATAATTGTGAGATGCTTTTAACACGTTTGCGAACAATAATGAGTGAGGTGCAAAAATAGACAGTTAAGTGTTACACTATTAACTTACACTTATAACTATACAGAGAAAAAATGCAATAATATAAAAATGCTCAATGAACCAGTTGACCATTACTTCAAAATGAATAATAATTGAAAAAAAACTGATGTTATACAAAATTAAATAAATTATAATTTGCTTTATCGTTTGGCATGACATGTCATTCTAAATTGGCAATGAAATTGAATGCTATAGCATTCTCGTTCGCGAATTTGCTAGACATAAAATATTCAATATAGTAATTGTAATTACCGTAAAAGCAAATATAATTGTCAAGTTTAAGTTCATCAGTTAATGAACTTTATTTATAAATGTTGACCCGGCGGCAAATAACGTATTCTTCTGCTTGAAATTATTAATTGGGGCATTTGTGACCCGAGGGTCATAGGTTGCCGATGCCTGCTCCAGGGCACATCTACTTGCTGTATTCGATTCAATGACTAAAAAATACATTTGTCATGGTTGAAGGGCTAATTTCACGCAAATCTATATGTTGGTAATCAAATGTGTTTTCTTCGGGTTTGGGGACTTTTTAAAAGATATGATTAAGAAATGTAGTCAAATTACAACAATTTTTAACGAACTATAAGTGTGCTAACAATAAGTGCAGCTTAGCATGATGAGCATTTGCATATGAGCAAATAAGTTTTCGACGGTACAAAGGTTCTACATACATGAACAATATGGTAATAATTGTATACAGCTAAATTGTTGCTGTTAATAAAGATTATACCATATTATTTACCTGTTTCGCACATAAAGTTAATCAAACCGTTGTATCATACAAATTGCTTTTCCCTGTTAACGGCATTAAATTATGAACACTTAAATTTGCTCATTGTAAGTTTGGCAATAAAATGGATAGTAAAACTGAATTTTTCATGTCTTCCGGGAAAAAGGGAGTTTAAGATTTTTTCCTGGCACAAATAAAGAAAATGTATTCTACATTAATTCATTAATACATAGCTTGTGATTCTTTGACAATTATTTCGTTTTTGAGAAAGAGGAAAACGTTTTGACGTCAATAATCATGAAATATAGTGGAGCGGGTGTTAAAAAATTAACAATAAAAAATAATGTGCGTAATATGTTCGTGTTTCAACAATGTAATTGATCCTAACAATTCTGTATCTTACCGTTCTACGAATACATATTACCTGATTGAAAAAGCTGATAAACTGATATTTTCAGTTAGCCTAGATGTATAATATAGAAATCATCATTATAATAGTGTTGTAGGGCTAAAAGCCAGGATTATTACGATGTCTTGCAAAATGAAGACATTAAGAATCTCTGTTCCAAAAAGACATAAAATTCATAATAATTGAGCCAGGAATTAATTACTACACGATGCTAATTGGTCGTTTCAGAAGATTATATCTCCGTTACTGAGATATACGACAACCTTGGCCATTAAGAGTTTTGAATGAAAAATTACTTTTAATCAGTAGAATGTTTCCCCCTGAACAGTAGCGATACAAACCGCAGCTAATTGTCGCGTTATAGCTTTACAGCGGCATTTAATTTAGTCGTTTGATCGATCCCGACTACTTATAGGTCATTCCTAAACGGAATTAAAATATAAAATACATTAAAAAAGCGCGGGTAACGGGTTTAACGAAATCTAAATGGTAAAGAAACCTGATTCTAAAGATCGTCTAAAAGAGTAATAAATGTCGATCGTTTGAATACCGCTCGTCGTTTATGATATCACGTATTATCAGCGGTTTGAAGCATGTGTGGTCCCCGTACACAATCTTAACTAACATCTTCAGAAAACCAATAAATTATTCGTCTAACTGTGTTTTATTTTTATCTGTTATTCGCCGATAATAAAGTTTTAATCGTTTCTGATATCTAATTTCGTATCGCGTTTCCCTGATTTTATTTAAATTAAGAACCTACTTGAGGGATGTGTTAATTGAATGTTTTAATTCTGAAGTCTTCCTCCGAGTCAAATGAATATGTTGATGAGAAAGGATCGACGTTATTCAACTTGAACAAGTTTTCGTATTTTTATTTTTTCTCAAACTTTACATTTGTGACATACTGTACACAAGTGAAATTCTTTTCTTTGTTTCTAATTTAGATCATTTGTCCCTGATCTCAATACTTTGCATATTTTTTACATCTATTTAGTCGAATCGTATGAAAATACATAATGTTTATTGTGTCGCTTTACAGGCTCCGTCAGCAAAATCCGGACAAAATTAAGAGTTCATTCAAACACTTGTTTAGATAGAAATTACTTGTATTGATGAAAAAAAATGTGTACATTAATTAGGGGATCCTTATTAAGCTTTATCATTCAGTATAGCCTCCTTCCGCTGCGATCACTTCTTGGATTCTTGATCTGAAGCGCGAACATGTTCTTTTCACCTGATCCTGGTCCAAATTCGCGAATGCTGCTTCTATAGCGACGTGAAGGGATGCCACGATGGGGTGCCTGGATTTATTAGACACCCTTTCAATAACGCTCCAAACATAATAACTTCGAAGCTTCAAGTCTGGTCAATTGGGAGGCCAGAAGTCTTTGGACCGAAATATTTCGACGTTATCGGAAAACCAGTTTTGCATTAAATGACTCGTATGAGCTTGTGCGTCAACCTGGAAAATGTGGGATCTCTCGGATGCTACACCTTCCATCTTTGGCTTCACTACCGAAATTATAATCCGGAGGTATAGTTTATTGTTAATGGTTTCACCCTTCTTAAAGAAATGTGTCAGGTTGCTGAGCTCTTTCGTCGGCAGTCGCTGTGCTTACAGACTTTTCTTTGGAATAAATTCGCCTTGACCGATTAGCAGAGCCCTCCACGAATTTCTCTACCGCCGCATACCTTCGTACAATATCATAGACAGTAGAATTCGGGTATCTAAAGAATCGAATAATTTCATTATCTGAACGCTCCGCGCGAAGCTCTTCAGTTATTGCTGCTTTCTGGATATATTCCGAACACTATCTAATCAAATCTGCCATTTAGATGTTACATACGTATTGTACATACATATGCCTTGCTTGAAAAGAAAGAAACATCTACTGGTGATATTACCTGTAGCGGGAAATTAAAATAGAATTTTGTCCGGATTTTGCTAACGAGCCCTGCATATAGTGTAATAGAATATGACAGTTATAAAGTATCTCAACTATACAGTTTTTATTTATATAATGTTTCTAATTACTATTAGACCAAAAAATTTACAACGTCGTAGTAATAGTTTTCTCATAAATGACATATTCTGTGTCTAAAGTATTTTCTCCCAACGAAAAAACTGGATTAATAATGAGTAGTATCGATGGACTCTACTTTTAAGTGAATATAATAATAGAGCAGACATCTTTCTATTATAGTTTATGTTCCATGTATGTGTTTATTCTTTATACGTTACTTTTAACGCAACATTAAACAAAACACTGTGTTTGTAACATTTGGTTATATAAATAAATAATATCGTTCAATTCCATCTGCAACTTTAAAATTGCTCTCGTTGCTCATAGAATTATTTCTGCTTCAGTGGCCAATAAGTGCAACGGCTGCCGCGTGTTTTCAAAATATACTCGGCGGAATTCGGCGACTGTAACCTACAGGTATCATTTCCGCGAATCTTAACAACAAGTAATTTTGATGCTCATCTCGCTATCAGTTCACCTGCGACCGCCGACAAGTAATCAGTGCTCGGTGATCGGGTTCAAATATTTTCACTTATTAGTGCGTGTATACTACTGTCGAAGTCGAGATCATGAATCGCCATACACCTCTCTTTTTGCGGGCTACTTGGTAATTCATTCTCACCGTGGTATCAACCCTTAACACGTTCGCGGACGTGAATGCTATAGCATTCATTTTCATAGTGATGCAAAATGACATGAATACCATAGCATTCACATTTTAAAGCCAATTTTTGTTCATTTAATTTTATACAACCCTAAGTTTTTGAAATTAATATAAATTTCAAAGTAATGACCAACTGAATCATTAGGTACTTTCATATTATTTGATCTTTTCTCAGTGTATTTACAAATTTCCTTAAGCCGGAACATTGAGTAAATTAGAAGTGTAATACTTGACGTGAATGCTATGGCAGTTGTATTTCGTAGACTTTTGAGAGAAAGCAGACTCTATCATTGTAAATTTTTTTTCGGATAATTACCGTTGCTTTCTGCAATGTGCATTGGAAATGCTCCGACATTTCGTTACAGTGAGGGATCATAATGATGGACTGATATATTTAGTTCTGTTTTCATATATATATACTATGAAATTATTGATTTAATTTATTAATTTTTTTATATGTAGACGAATAAAGACCTACCGTTGAATAAATAATGTAATGAAACTATAATAAACCTTTTTTCTCATGTAGTCTATTAATGAATGCTATAGCATTCGCGTCATCCCAGTTGAAAAATTTGATCTGTATTGTCGTGGATGCTACAGCATTTATTGTATAACCATTGAAACATGATAATCTGACTACCCTTATAAAATGTATTTAATCAAATTTCGGATATCACAACCAATTTTAAAAGAAATTGACCGTCAATTTGTGCACCTCGTTGAAACTTCTACTGTCCGCGAACGTGTTAATTGGCATACGTAAGCCTATTCTCATTGTCAGTCACCAAAGTAAAGTAAAGTAAAGAATCAACACGTTTTTGAGGTACATATAATTTTTACTAAGATTTCAGTAGTTTTGTTTCAAGTGCGATTACACATTTTGTTCTTAACGAAACACGACCACTAAAAATATCCTAATCCGTAAGTAAGAAAGACTTCTAGTAAGAAAGGTAAAGCAAGGTGCCTAATTCTTCGGTACACACGCGCATATGGCTGCCAAATGTTAGTGTAATAGTTTCAAACAATGTAGCGTCCGACAACAAAAGAGAGACAGACTTTCGCTTTCTTCCAAATTCCTGTTTCTTTCTAGATATTGCCTTTAAAGTGGTAAAAATTACTCCCTTTAGAACGAAATCTATCTATATGATTTTGCGAAGATTACGGAGATGTAAATGAGCTGCTATTTACTTTGCCTTTGAAATGCGAAAAGGAGACACCTATGTTTAGCTAAAAATTATTTCAACACATTTTTCTAAAAAATGAGCGTGTAACAATTTCAACAATAACGGCCCACATAGGGGTATTAATTTCTATTATTTTAAAGGAGGCAAGAGAAGTCAACGTCCTAAAGATGCGATTTGTAATTAAGAAATTTTTATATAAAGTTGGCATGTGGTTTAGCATCGAGTATCTGTATTTAATAAAAATAGCGAACTCACGACTCGTGAGTAGTGAACTTTGTTACACGTCTTTCATTGCCGGCACGCGAAAGTGTTTCAATGTCCTATTTAGGATAGTAAGAAACTTTTAAGCCCTATTGTAAACATAGAACATATTTTAATCACATATTAGTAGATAGAACCGATTAGCACTTCATTTAATAATAGATTTCATGATTCAATTTACTTCTTAATATTTATTGATATTTCCATTCTTACATTTTTTCTGCTGCTGAAAGATAGTCTGTCCTTTATTTACGCAAATAAGAATAATATTTTTTTTTTGGTGGTACATCATTGATAGTTGCTTAAATTCTTTTTAACTCACAGTATATTAGGATCATGATAATCATATTTTTATGTATGCTTCATATGAAATATGTAAATTTCACGTGGTAGTAAAAGTTGAAAGTTTTCTATCCGAGTAGCGATTTCCATTCTAAAAGTTGGATCATACAATTATTTTTTATTGGTTATAGACAAAAACTACTGAAGAAGATAATATTTAATAAAGTATAATAGTATACCTTGATACTTGTTGGTCATAACTGATTCAAAAAGTAATAAAAAGTAGTGGTCAAAAATGTTTAACATTAGATTTACGGAGCCAATTTGGCTCACTCAAAATTTGATTGCTATATATATATAGTATATTGGTTGGTTAATTTTTTTAATAATAGATCGTTCATTTAAATTTGTTTTGGAATTATTTTCCTTGAAAAAAACTTCAATTTTCTTGTATGAGTCTAATTGGCTCACTTTAGAAAAATAGGTGTAATCAACATCCGTAAATCTAGTGTTAAAGACACTGTCCAAACATATAGCGGCCTCATTGTACAAGTCGGTGAACTACCGTTTATAACACGTTGTTTCACGTTATTTGTGTATCAGTGTGAGAATGTTATTTTGGTCAATACAAAAAAAGGAAAGGATAAATCTTATGCACGTCGAGTGCAAAAAAACGAATAATATATACACCCAAGAAAAGAACTTTTTAATGATTTTATATCACTTTATATTTTGTTGACACAGATCCATTGTAGGAGAAAGAAGAGAACAAGCCAATATCCGCTAATGAGTTTTTAAGTGTCTCGTAAGTGGATGGACGTCTTTTTCAGAAACTGGTACTATAATCGCAGTTTAATTCACCCTGTCGCTACAGTATCAAAAATAAAAAGTAGTATTCACCTTCTTTTCCTGCTTACGATTCAGTTTCTCAACTTTTTCAAAGGAGATTACATTTTGTTAGCTTACATTGTTTTTCAAATAACTGTATGCCTGATAATTATTCAATTTTTATAAAATGTATTTAACTTTCAGCGTGCAATGAATTGTTCACACTGTTTTCATAGTACTTAAAAATTTCTTTAAGTAGTTCTAGAATACGATTTTTTAACTGTATCTTCATTTTCATCTTTCCATTCTGATCCTGTTCTTTAACACGTACGTTTTGGTGTGCAGAAAAATTGAAGATCACAAAATGAAAATAGTGTATTAAAATAATGCAAGAATGGCAAATAATGTGCCATTCAGCCCAAAATGCATGGCAGAAATCATTTTTTGATTTTTCTGACCGTGATGCATCGTGCTTAAAATATTTGAAACAATTACAGTATAACAATGATAACATTAGGCAACTACTTTCAAAAGGAGAAAGATGTGCTCTGAAGATTTCAATACGAAATCGACCTTTCAACAAATTTTTATTTGGTTCTTCATTTCTTGCGCGTAGAACTTTCGAAAGAAAAATCTGAAAAAAATCCTTAACTTTTGCATTGATGTTTAGAATGTGTCAGAATTTTTTCACTCCATCAAGTGGGGAAAATGAAGCAAAAATTGATTTTTTGAATTTATCCCCATAACTACCCTCCCAGTGATGTTATTGGATTAAATATTGGTGTACAATAGTTTCTTATGGTTACCTATCGAATGACCTATCATCGAATAAAATCGGCTCAAAGGCGTTTTTGACACCCTGTTCCTCTCATTTTCTTATCTCACCCCTTTTTGTATCATGTTCATTATTTTGCGTAGCATTTTCTCGACGATCTAATTATCTTAAGAATTAATCAGCATTACCCTCTCGTTACATGTAACGGATCATTTTATTTTTCATATATACACATCATAAATTGTTTATAAATCAATTCACTCTGCACAACTAGGTTCTTCGTACTATTATTAAATCAATTTTACAATAATATTCGGCAATTTTATCATTTCCATATATTTCAAATACTTCTGTTGGAAGTCGTAGCAATATTAATATTTTTTCATATAACCAAATTGACCTCCATGCAAAACGAATACAAGCGGAAGTGTATTCAAGTTTCGTCGTTGAATTCGTATGTATCGGATAGAAGGAAGATGGTTTCGGAGACGGGGCAACTTCCGACATCCTGTGCCAAACAATTGGCCATATGTTGGTTGATCGCTGACACGGGAATTAGTGGTCTTCAACCGCGACAACAAAGAAAGCTTTGGTTAGAGTCGAAAATGTAAATGCACCTGGTAACCTCCACAATACTTTCAGTTGCGTCATGTTGACCGCTATTCGCGGGTGCATGCGTTAAACCGAAACTGAAGACAACCAATTGTAGTTGTCTTCGTGTGCCACCCTATTTTTTCTAAACGAAATCATGCGTAAAAATTGTGCTCCATACAAGTATTCAATCGTGTTGGACTTCACGATGGTCATAGATTGTAGTTTGACCATTTGTGAAACTTTCGCAGACACCACGATCCAATTAAAGTTTATCAAAGGGGTGCAGACTGTCTGTTCAGTATCCTTCTGTTGGGAGTATGCAAAAGTTTCCGCCGTTTTTTTACTTCAAAAACTCATTTACTAATAGACCAAAATGAAATATAACATCAATTACTGGTCAACGTTCAATGCTTCTGCGAGTTTTTCTTGAGTTTTACGCAAATCAACATCCAATAAGTATTTCAAATCGGTATCTTCGAGTTCTTTGGCCTTCCGGATCGCACATAACCTTCAACGTTGAAACCATCACTTTTAAACCGTAGAAACGATTCTCTACATGTTCGTTCCGAAGGAGCAGATTCACCATAAGCGTCCGCAAGTATTCTATGAGTTTCCGCAGCAGTTTTTTTAATATCAAAGCGGAAAAGAAGAACTCCCTGCAATTGTCGCTTTTTGGCTCGAATTTCACCATTTTCAACGGTATAAAAAGGCACGCAACTTTTGCAGAAAAAATATTTCACTGAAAGTTATTGCCAAAAGGAAAAAAGAATACCAAAAATATAAATACCAATGTTTCTGAAATTCATAAAAGGAGGTATCTAAATGTAAACGGCGAAAACTTTTGCATGCTCTTAATATTTCTCTTTAGTTTATGAAACTATTGTACTATGCTGCAATGAGCGAATAATTGCAGATTTTCTAGGCGTGCAACTAACGAATGACGTTCAACGATCTACCACAGAAGAATTGTGTTCACACGGTGCAAGTGGTTTTTTCATAACATTTTTTGCGATACTGCCACCAAATTGAGCCAATTACGAAGATGATTAACAATTATTAAGCGCTTGCAAATTGTTCTTTTTGTTATTTTGCAATTTTTTAGGAAAGAGATCAGATTGTTCATCTAAACCTTTTTGTCAATTTTCTGTGTCTATCTTAAAGATTGCAAGCCGTTCAATCGGCTAATTGTAAGTTTTTTCCACTCCTCGTTGATTTGATTCGGATTCGATTTATTTGACAATTTTAGATATATTGAATTAATTGTCAGTAGATCTAGTGCTAATAAATCTTTGAAACGAAATTCGTATGGGTCTCGAGTTTCGAATTGCACGATTTTCAATGACACAGTTTTTTAGTTGAATAATTTAGTTTAATGACCCGTTTTTTAGTTGATTGAATAGCACGGTAAATTAGTTCTTTTGGAACTTTCAAAACCGAAGTATGAGTTTACAATAAATAAATTAGTACTGTATACTCAACTGTTTTCTATTCTTAATCTCTCGAATAATACGATTAATTGGTTCTACCGTTAATTGGTTCTGTCAATTAATCCTATTATTCGAGAGATTAAGAATAAAAAACAGTTGTGTATACAGTACTAATTTACTTATTGTAAACTCATATTTCGGTTTCAAAAGTACTAATTTAGTTATTGTAAACACACTAATTTACTTATTGTAAATATACTTCGACATTGAAAATATCAAAAGTTTCTAATGTTATCATTTAAAGTTTTCAAACAATCCCATCGGAATTAGTATAAGATTTAACATGTTGAACGACATACCTTGAATTATGTTCAGGCAACATTCTATTGTACGCGATCAAAAATAATAACGGATTCTAATAATAATAATAAGATAATGAAGATATACCTATTTTTACTGAAGTGAGCCAATTTGACTGGCACAAAAAGATCGAAGCATTTTGCAAAGAAAATAGTTCCTAATCAATTTAAATGAAAGATTTATTATTAAAAAATCAATGAAAACCTTTTTTATATAGAAACTCTGTTTTTGATATACATTTTCACTAAACATGCTCTGTTCACGCGCGATGTACAAATCGAAATGATGACAGAAGTGGGTAGGTAAGAAAGATAATGTAGCGGAGTCGCGGAAACAAGAGGATCACTCTCATACAAATAAACATTGTATGCAAGGAGAGAAAAATTAGAGTAGAAACAAATCACGTGCGGTTTGAAAGCTGCAGGATACCCTGGTCTGATGGAAGTTACAAATTTCATGTGTTATGTGATTAACTGTTAAATCATTTTACGAGTCAAATTGGCTCACAACCGTAAAAATAGGTATACAACATTCGATAATGCGAAATAAAGTGGTCTGCTGGGGAGAAGAATCAACATTTACATATATTTCATTATGTGACTAAAAACCAACATATGTTTTTCAAAAATAATATTTAACTTATATATATATATATATATAGTAATCAAATTTTCAATGAGTCAAGTTGGCTCAGTTCGTAAATCTAGTGTTACGAACCATTCGTTTTATTTATCCAATAATTAATAAATTAAACGTACAAATTTCAGCGAGTACTTTTTAAAAAAGATTTTACGAACTTCCTCTGTCATCTCAAGCGGAATAATTCCCAGTGCTCGAAAAACTGTCACAGTTCATACACTCAATTAGTTCCAGCAGTCGTGGAGCATCTTGGCAAGGTGTTCGTCCTAGCATAATAATTCCGTTTGTCACGCCAGTTACGCGCTCTATATAGTTTTACTCGAATCGCAGGCGCATCATAGGTGCGCAACTATGCTGCCGCATAAATGTGCCGCATTAAAACGAACGAAGCTTAGGCGCCGGAATATGCAGCGTATCCGTCCTTCCGTTTGCAATAATTCGACTTAATAATTATTTTAATTATATCTCGTACGGATGCTTACGAAATTTTATGGTACATTAGTTTTATAACTTTCATCCATTTAACGCAACTAATTCGTTACTCGTATAACTATTAAAATACTAATTTCCAAGAATTTCATATTCTCTTAGCTTTAAACGATGTTTCTATGGTCAGAATATTTAATGAAACATCAGAAGGACTATTAACACGCAAAACTACCGACGTTATATCTACTGAAACTCAAAAATACTAAATGAATACTTTGGAAAAAGAAAAATCCATAGTTAAAGAAGACAATTAATTAATTAAATTAGGTTTTATAAGGTAGAAGTGAAATATTTGCTTTATAATTCCCGTAACAATGTAGGTAATTTTAAAAAAGATTGTGAGTCGATCATTTTGAAAGATTTTGTATGATTAGTATTCATATGTTTGTAATTCTTTATCGAAAAGTTGAAAGAAATTGTTCGAAATCATCTGCTAACGGTAATGACTTGCAGTTCGACATATTAGTCTCGGTATTACGTTGTTAACGGGAGCAGAAAGGATTGTTTCTCTCATAAGATACATGATTTCTATTAGGCGTGTTAACAAACGTAAAAGTCACCGTCAGTTAGCACGCCGCAAAAGACTGAGGGACCCGTTTCTCGAACCAGAGCATCGCAAACGTCGCTTCCTTCATCGCTGCTTGAGAATTAATTATCTCAATCGTTCTCGGATTAATTACGTCGAGATACCAGCGAGACGCGCGACCGATGTTGTTACTTCTCGCGCATGTAATTTATCGACAAAGCGTAGCGGCACGTTGGTAATTGATTACCCTCGCAGGACGTTCATGGTGCTTGTTAGATAAACACCGCCAATTATGCTTCAAAACGGGATCTAATGTGGTAACTACGAACACACGGAATGTGTTTTCACGGATGCTTCATTCAGGGGATCGAGTTTTATCGAACTTCATCGCTATTTACCGGAACATTAAAAGTTCCTTTGCGCAGAAGGACAATAAAATATGGCTTAATACATTGAAAAAAAATTTCGACGGGCACACTTAATATAAAATGAGAAAGTGAATTAATTACTTCATTAAAGTCAGCAAAATTAATAGATCTATAATTTTATTATAGGAATGAACTTTCGTGGTTATAAAAGTAACATTACAAGTTGTAAATAAATACATATATAATAGGTAAACAGAGAAGCTACATTTTTCGACATGTAGGTAACTACTAGAATATCGTGCCAATGACTATACTTTTTTCAAGTATTTTTAACACACTAGATTTGCGGCCACTAAATCTGGTGTATTTAAATATACATATTAGATACCTAAGTATTTCGAATAAAAATTGATCAAGGGATAAAAAATGCGATCAGTTAAGTAATTTGTTTATTATAAGATACACATGAAATATCTGCAGTACTCCTTCTCTATACATTCGAGAAATATTTTTAAAACGATGGGAATCCGTCAATCTGACGGCTGCCGTACATCTTGTGTTATGATTGTACTTTCCTGTAAAAGGTGACTTTATTTTAAGTCTAATGTTGAGCTTATTGCGTTCACTATTAAAACAAGTTGACGTAAAAGAAAAAATACAAACTGTGGTAGCTGAATGATTAATATATAGACTAGTAATATTATATATAGACAAATAATATTTTCCCTATTTATGTGCTATTTTATTGCGTAAAAATGTTTTTCATGGCAAATTATACATTTATGAAACCCATTTATCATTTTTTACTTTGCGCTTGAAGTCCTTATATGATACATTTACTTTGAAAGCGGCATAAGTCACTTTACCGAAATAGAAAATGGCTATTTTAACTCCTTAACGCACAGATTCTTTGAAAGAAACCGGCCAAAAAAATCAATTTTTTTTTAATGTAAAAAAACACTTTAGAACATTGTCTTGGAAAAAAAAGTAAAAAAAATACAAAATTAATCAAAATTTGTATTTTAATTTTAAATACAACGCCGCTCAAATTATCTCGACTGTGCACAGTTTGGCCTGTTTAGCGCGCTCGAATTAACTCGAGCGCACAAGTTAAGAGGTTAATAACCATACTAAATTATTTATATTGAGAAAAATATTTAAATAACAAGTCTAAATATGTACATAATGTCGAAAATTGACAACAATGTTTGTAACGTATTAAAACGCAAATCTTAAATATCTTGATTTAAAACAAAAGTGACTTATGTTGCTTTTAAAATAATCGGCTCCTATAGAGGAAACCATTGTAATTTTTAACCTTCATACGCTCTTTAAAAATAGTGTATACCAAACATATATTGTAGGTAATATTTCACCCACTTCCCTTTTACGCGTTAAATAACGCGAAACTAAATCGAGTTACAACATATTTAAAAATAAGTCAAACATTAATTATCTGCCAACTGTGCGCAAAAAACTGTAAGAACATAATCATAAACTTACTTTCCTTCGCAGATTGATTGCAACATATTGATGTCCGACAAAGAATATAGAAATTAACATGGTTTATGTTCGTGTGCATGGCACTGCTGTCAGAAGCATTTTATTACCAAAAACAATTAAAAAACGTCATAGGGACGGCTTAAGCTGTGGTATAACGTGAACCACTTTCCCGTAAATAGTATTGGGAAAGGAAAATTATGTTAAGAGCGTGTGAAAGTTACAGAATATTATAACCAAATTATTTGATAAATTAGTTGCGAAATATCATAGATGTATTTATGGAATGTTAGATTGTTGAATTGTCCAATTAATTTTTCCGCTAGATCTTCATTTATTCTTAATCTTATATTTCTTTTATTTTAATGATGAATGCGCATGAATTTTGGATTTATTATATTTCACTGTCTTGTAATACCGAAAAACAGACTCGACATAATCAGAAATGCGTAATTTAACATGTTGAATACCATGAAGGTCACCGGTGAATTTTGTATGACTTTTGTATTGCGATGTTTCGAATTTGCTGATATACTTAATACTTACATACTACTCTTAGAAAAGTAAACTATCGCCGAGGATAGAACTATTTCTATCTGTTTCTTTTCTATCCTCTAAATTATTTTAATAGAAATAGTTTCACTTTGGTAGAAATTATGAAATTAGTGATATATATAAGTATATGTTGCGTTCAACGTGTTAAATTCGTAGCTTAAGAATAATTTAAAAGAAAATAATATTCGGAGAAAAAGATCTGCTAGATATTAAATAAGTTGTAAACGAAATATTCATTGTAGAAGAGATCAGAAGTAGAAGTATCAAGTAGGTATCAACGATGCCTTGTGCTCTAAAAGTAGTGAATAACAAAAAACAGAGACTTGATTAGTCTGCATTTACGAAGGGTAACAGACCGCGCAGGAGTGGGTCACTTCCGGCAAACGTGGAACGAAATTTTCACTTTTCCATTAAAATGTAATTATCGCGAACAGTCCCAGCCCACCTGAATCATTATCTATGGTAAAGCAAGTCATAATTCCTCAGCCACGTGACCGATACCTACTTATCGCTTCATGGAATCTAATCCGATAAAATCAGTCCTTCGTCTCCCTGACATTGGCTTGCTTCATGGAAAAGCGATGACACAAAATGTAATTAATAACCTTCGAACAGTAATGATATTGAAAAATCGTCCCTAGTTTTATCTCATGAAAATCATAGAAATGCGTATGGTTGCTAAATGAGAAAATAGTAATTAATATGATTAATAAAACAGTCTTCATGGAAAATACTGAGACTCTATTTAATTGTTGAGACATCCACCATGCAATATTAGGTAATATATTTATTGTTTTGTTACGTTATGTATATGATAACAATATTTATCGATTTTTCAAACCTAGAAAATGCCTATCTTATAACCTATTAGATATGAATCGTAAAATTATTTGCTAGATATCTTCTACTAGGTGTATGAAATTCTTAAAAAAATATTATTTTTTGAAATACTTGGAAACGATTAGATTTTATGGAAAATTGCTCAAGTCGACAAAAATAGGGAAACATTTTTAAACCCAATCTACACATTGTTTAACCTACATTGAATCGATGATGTGAAATGAATTATAATGATGAAAAATGACTTGTACTAAAAAATTATTTGAAAACTGTTATCACTAACACGTTGAATGCTATGGGAGTCACCGATAACCGGTGCCATTAAATTCAATAAAATTTCACATGACTTTTAATTTACAATCTTTATAAATTTTCTATAACATTTCAATATTTTCATTTAAAAAATCCTGCCGATTATATATCTAATCGTATCCTGAAGGTTTCTGCTTTATAAAGATGATTTTAATAGAAAAAGTTTCGCTTCAGTATAATCGATGAAATCAGCAAAATACCGGCGGCATTCAACGTGTTAATTTCAGAATACTTCAATAGTTTCAAGAATTCGTTACATCCATTTACTTTATCATTCATATATCTCCATTTTATTTGATGAAATATTATGTTACTTCTCAAAGTATATTCCAAACGAATTTGATTTATTCGCATTGACTGCGTAATCTTGCTACGCATCGGTTCAAGGTTGAGAGTAAATAGTTCGATATACGCCCCGTTAGTTCTTGTCCAAGGTGTATATCATTTCCCTCCCCTAGAAAACACCGAGCCGATCGGGCATCTCAACTGCAATGGGAGCTTCCATTGTTACCCCATACTGTCTGCCACCCCGGAACTGGAGTGGCAGCGAATCTACCCTCGAAAATCCATAGTGGACCCACCCTTCGTGGCGCCTGCGCGTCTCCTTGTTTCATTCGAACAACCAATCCCCATCCCTACCCTCTTCCACCCTCTCTTACCCTTCGCTACCCTTATAATGTGGAAGTACGTCGAAGAATATACGCGTTTTATGTGTATAGGGGGAACGTTAGCGTTATGCCCGCGGAAGGAAAGGTACAGATACGCGCTTGGTTATATCTCGGGAGATATATTGTCCTGGTTGTACGAAATGGGAAAAAAGGAAACGAGGCAGGGGATACGAACTTTAACGAATAGGAGACGCAAAATGGCGGACGAAACCGATATCCGGATTGATATTATTCTACGGGATTTTTCCAACGAGGAAATCAGACTGAAGGGTCGACAGATAAGTTATAGTAATGGTTCATGGAATTTCTGAACAGGGTTTAAGCTTTATTATCGCTAATTGATTTATTTATATTGGAAGTCGTTGGTTTATATTGTTTTATTGTAATTAGAGACGTAAACATTATTTGTTTATTTGGAAACAATGGAGAAATATAAGAATTTATTATACTTATTACAAGACTCTTTTTTGTGAAATATTTAATAATAATTATTCGACTTTGAAAAATTGTAGTTCTTCATCATCGGTTTATATATTGACCAGGCATGGAACGTTTTGATCATTAAATACGGGAAAACAGATATTAATTATTAAAAAGAGATGCATATTTTCTATCTTTCTATAATTATATATTTAAAATCATTAAATGCATTTGTTACTATTAATCCCTTGCACTACAATAAAGTGTGACACTCGTGACACGGTGAAAGGGGTAGGAAATTTCTGAGTTATCTAAAAACGATTGGATTGATAGTATTAGTCCGCCACAAGACGTTCAAATTATTGTTATACTAGCAATACTACATTAAGTTATATGTTATATAAGAAATCATTGAAATTTTTTATTTTAGCAATTAATTCAAAATTATTACACATTTAGTAAGAAAAGAAATGGTACGGCAAGGGGTTAACTTAAAAAACTTACTATTTTCTTTCAGTGACAATTATCACATATTAATTATTTATATACGTAGTCCTCAAGTATAATTGTATTGTATTTTTTACTATATTAGATCCAATTTGCTCGCAGTAATCAATATAAGTATGCTATTTATGTTCTATTATGATTTTGGGTAATAGAATGTTAACAGTACCATCGAAAGTTGAGCATTTTGTATTTTTAACAAACCAGAGATGAAAGCGCGCAGAATAGAGTTAATGCGAATCTGGGCAACCTTGACTGGGATTTACCAGCCTGATGGATTCGACGATGGCGTGTACAGAAAACTTCTAACAGACCGAGCATGGCATCTTATACCTCGTGTTATTCGGTTCTAACCAGCCAGTGATATAAGGAAATCCAGAATTAAGATTTTACTTTTCAAATTTTCTACGAATACGATTAATTTTTCTCTTGCTCAAGAATGAAAAAATTTGTTCACTCTTTCTTCATAATTCCGAAAGTTTTATCAGAATAATTTACTTCAAGTGGGAGTAAATCGATATTTACTTTGTTTATTGGCGAATTAGCAGTAGAACTACTAAGATGGTCAAAATGAGTTGTTCTTTATTTTTTCTAAAAACTTATCAGGTTTATAGAAGAGCCATGAGTAGATATTATACGTCCATCTTGTGAAATATAAATTATTGAATTAATCATATTTTCCGTCTTTCGATTCCTGGTTTTCTAATGTCATTATTTCTAGTGGTAATTGGAATACTAAAGAAAGTCGGCAGTTTTATTGACGAATCTTTACACAAAAATGATGTCTTTTTCCAAGTTCCTTTGTTACAAAGTTCAGATTAAATAGAAAATTGACTATCAATAGTTCTTGAAACGTGAATGCGCAGCATGTTTTGTCACGAAAGGAATACATATTTTCCTATTCCTATTCCTATGTTTTAAACATTTCTACAATGTTTCATTGTATCCAAAATATTTGTATCTCCGAAGTGAAAGGTTGCCGAAGATATGTGTACACGAGCTTTTTTTTAATTTTTGGGAATAACACAATTTCCATGTTACCCTGTATATTCTTGCGTTTTTTACAACTAGTACTAGGCATAATGAAGTAATACAATATTTATAAACGTTACGATTATATTTTTCGAGCAACGTCCACCGTGTCTCTGCCAGTACACTGACAACACTATGTCTTAATAAAATGCAGATAAAAAATTCTTAACAATATTTAAAAACTTCACATTCATGTTAAACTGCACCCTTTAAGGTAAATCTGATTCTTTAACAAGTGATCACTTGAATATGTATGTTTATAAATTACAAAAATAATCAAAAGTAAAAATTTTATCATGTATGAAAAAAGGACACAAAATGTAGCAGATAGTGTTCCGATGTTGTAAAAATTATTTTAATACTTTGCTGACCGTTCACGAGTTTCGTGTTTGCACTTGCACTAGTTATTTCAATTTTTGAAGCTCAGAATAATATAGCATACTGTAAAATTTGGGTTCGCTATGTTCAATCATCTTCTATTTATTATAAAAAAGCGATTTTTCTGGATATTTCGGTTTTTATCGCAATTGTAATGCAGTAATACTTCGAATTTCGCGATAGGTGAGATTGACAAAGATCGCATAATTGTATATCAAAGAGCTCCTTGCATTGATTCACCTTTTACCCTTTGAGATCAACTAAAAGACTAAGTTTTAGAAAAAATAGTCACTGGTATAAAAATATCCAACTAGAAGGTGTAAAGTGTTTGTTTTAAATGGAAGTGCGAAACCAGATATATTTGCAAAACATGTTGCTTACTGTTAGAATTAGGTGATTGCTATACGGTATAATACATTCTATTATGCATAAAATTTCATTTCAATTCATTATCTACGAATAAAATATACTGAAATATATTTGGATTCTTTCACTGTCATAGTCAATTACGAAAAAATAGCCGGTGATATGAGATAATTTCTGCGTAAAATTGCTAATCAGCAGTGTGTTAATAAAATACCTCTTCTGAAAATTATGCAAATGATTAACCTGAATCAACGCCATCGAAAGTACCCGCCGCGTTGTTGGTATTCGAATGTAAAAATTACCTGGAGAGTTTACATTAACGATCACGATAACATTGCTACCCATTAAACTGCGGCTGAAGTATGCGTGTATATTTTGAGTGCAGTACGTTGTCACGCTTCGTGGAGCCGGCACGCATTTACGCAACTGGCCTAATATTAACAAGCTTATGTGTTACCTCGTTGATTATCTAAAAGGGAGCTCAAGAACTTACCGTATTAGCACCTAATCAACACGGTGGACCAAAATTCTATATAGGTATGTACGTCAGTTAGGAAACATTCCGTAAGGATTCTATTATTAGATTCTGTTCGATACTTTATATGCCTTAAATACAGAATATAAAATACAGCGTTAATTGAATATTTTTTTATTTACATTCTATGTGGATGATTACTTTTTTTACCAAAAATGAATGAGAGGTTTAAAGTTGTTAAAATTAAAATGCGTGGATAATCGATTTCATGAACTTTAAACCTTTTTAAACCTCTCATTTATTTAGAATGTTAGTTATTAATTAGTTAGCATATTATATTTAATAAATCTTCATTACAAATTACATGTATTACCAGATCATCGTTGTCAAGCCAAATTAATAAACAACCTTCAAACTACACAAGATTTTGTTTTTTATATATCATCTCATTGATTCATGTTAATAAAAATAATCATATTCATGTTCTATACGAAGATGGTTTGAAATTTTCACGTCTATTTATGCAAATGAATTTACTAACATGACTTTTACGATTACGTTGCACAGAATGAAATAGTGATTACAGTCGGTCCTCGACTTTAGCACATAATTGGTCCCTGAAACTGTGTGCGAAAGTTGAGTGTTTGAAAGTAGAGAGATAGAGGACAAACATTGAAAATGATATGGTAATGTGGTTTCTTTGTGAACTTGAGATTCGCTAACATTTAGTATGCAATACTAGAGACGATATTATAATGTTAGAAAATAGACAATGTGTGAATGAGCGTGAGCTACAAGACTCAATGGCAGTGACTGAATTTAAATAAATATTTTTTGAAGAAACGACATAAATCTTTAAAAAATTGAATTTTTACAAACGCACGAAATAGTCAATTGTGCGAAAGTCGAGGGCTATTCGTATATTCGTTATTGGGTATTTTGTTACAATGAAAAAATCTTACTCTTTCGTATTTTGTAACGTTTAATACAAATGTCAGATTCGTTCGTCACTGGACCCTCCAATTTTTAGGGAATTAGTTTTAAAAAATCCAGTTGTACAAGTTTCAACATTGTGCTTTTATTGTGACAGTTAGGTGAATTTATTTTTCAGACAGTAATTACACTGACTTTTCCGGGTCTGATTATACATATTATTAAGATATCACAAATATTTTACTGTGTTTAACCAGTTAACTGCGTTCGACGTGTATACACGTCAATCCAAAGCTCTATTGCGGTAGCCTTTTTAATATTGAATTGTCAATTTCTTATGGATTAAGAATGTAATTTTTCCACATTTTACTTTCCTCTTCTCGTAAAATTTATAAAAGTCGCAGTTGCCCTGTGTTCGACGAATATACACGTCATTGCTCGATTTTAATTCCACGTCCTGGGAGGGATTCATAAAATTAAATTCCGCAGTTAACTGGTTAAACAATACTCAAAAATGATATGTGAAGTGTCTTATGATACAATATAGATTATTAACATATCTATGGTTTGTAACATTTGCTGAAATCAATTATCTTAGTTATTTCATCATTTTTTAAACACGTATTATAATTATACGTCTCTATTGATGTTAGAATGCACATTATTATTAAACGGATCAAATTATGATTATTTTAAAAGTTCATCAAATAGTAATGGCACATTTAAGAATGCACAATACTATTCGTTAATTGAGAAAAATGAAAATATCTTTTGTATATACATCAGGACACCGAAACAGGTTCATCGTTAGTAAATAATATTAGATATCTGCCATAAAGAAGTAAGGTGATTAAACATTACTTAGATACGAAGAAAATGTAGTGCAGGGGTGTGAGAATATCATGATGGTATTAATTACTACGTTGATCTATTGAAGCATAAATCATTAACTAAATATCTGCGTTATGATTAATAACTTGTCATACGACATACTTCGTGACTGTCTTCGTATTAATTCAAAATTAAATTGATAAAATGAAAATGGATCAGTAATTCTTACTTAACCATATAATTTAACGTAATGCTAATATTATAAAAATAATTTATGGTATCGTATCTCGCTGATATTTTCAATTTGACAGATTTTGCAAAACTTACAAATTTCCTGTACAATCTATCGTATCTTGAGTCGAACTCATTATTATATGACAAGGGAGTAATGTATCGGTCAAACTATACTTATATGTCACTATAGTATCTACACACATGTAGGTACTTATTGTTAGTCACTAATGGTTTCCCCGAAACTATTGTAATTTCTGACGAGTCAGTATGGAAATGCCATGTATTGCACAAAATATGTGCTTCTCATACTTTTCATCCCACAATAACAAAAAATAACTAAGTTACATAAACATTTGTCTCACTCGTTGATTCTGTCGAACATGTTTCATTGTTCTATGAAACCTATGCAATTTTTCTTCATTTGTCATCGTGGTACTGTCATTGTATCATCTACAGTAATTTTGCAAACATCGAGTTCTCATCTAACTATAATTTTCTGAGAGTTTTTATACAGCTACATAGCTTTACGTGACTCATAAGTTTAAGCAGTACTTTAACTACGTTAAATTGCTTTGAACTAAGCAAATGTATGCGTTTTAATTTATACGGAAACAATTCAATTTGTGTTAATTACTTTGTTCTACTTATTAACATTAGAACGTGGGTAAATGAAATTAACCGTGCTCTTTTTTTATGAAATTGCAATCCTTTAACATTTAGCACTTCCCGTTTTCTGTAATCACATTAGCATTATTAACATTGCGCCTCATTAAATATTATATATGTTGGTGATACAATAGTTATTCAAGGTAACAATTCTAAGTTATTATGATTTATATATTCAACGATTTCAAGCGTTAACAATATACAAACTTTTATTACCGTATTTGTCTTTGAAAGAGTATTTTCTTCAAATCGACAATATCCACTGTTCCGGCTAGACTTTACACTTGCTTTAACATTTAACACTATTAACGTTGCATGTCATTAAATATTATATATGCTGGCGATATAATAGTTATTCACGGCAATAAGCCTAAATTATCCCTTTACAGTCCTATATTGAGCTACACTCGATATAGATTTTCACTTCATTTAATTTCTAATGATTTAAAATCGACTTTCTAATTTCATAATAATTTTGTAATATCAGATAAACATCCGTAAGAAGATATAGTTGCTATCATTAAAAAAAATGACCAACGATAGAAAATATTGGGAAATTAATTTCATTTAGCTTCCTACACAATTGACAAAGGGTTAATATGATCGGGCGTTAACAATAAAAAAACTTTTATTATCGTATCTATCTTTGAAAGACTATTTTCTTCATATCGTTAATGTCCACAGTTCTGGACAGACTTCACCCTTTCGAGATGAAGCTCCAGCAAATCGCATGAAGCAATTGACATGCGAAAGCAATGAACAAAATTCTGGACAAAACATAAATGCGCTGGAAAGGCTAAGAAATCGTGGCCTTAATTAAAATGCTTAGGGGTTAGAAAGCGTGATGAATGAGACGGCTGGCCATATACAGTGTAGTAGTACGACTGCGCAGCAGCACCAAGAAGAACTCTATTAATTATTAGATGACATCAAATCCATTACCTGAGACGAGGAACGACAGACGTTCTCGAGGAATAGTCTCATTCGGATACCATTAGGACTTTGCCGGTCTTTTGTTCTCTATCTTCGTTGCACGTACTACCCATGGTAGCGTGCAAAACATAGCTAATTATTCGGGCAAGGACGAGAAGGAAGGAGCGCCACGTGGGCCGTGCCACTGTAATATTATGGCTCTACTTTTTAAACTCCCTTTCTTGCTTATACTTTCTTTCGTCCTTAAATTAACTCTTAGGATCATTACCGAATTGTTTCGGTCAATTTGGAAATTTTATTTTTTCTTTATATGAGAATATTTTTGTTTTGTAGTTATATCTGTTAGAGAATACTGCGAATTTATAAGAACTATTAATCGGGTTCTTATGTTAAATAAATCAACTCGACGATATTTGATATAAATATGAACCGTAATTATAAAAAAATGAAAAGTAATTTCAATAGACGATGTTATTGTGAAATATTTTCTTCTCGTTTTGAAAATTTTTACTTCAAAATTTGTGTTAATGTAATTTACCTTCTCATACGTTCAGTGCGGACCGGTATTTTGTATAGTTTTATTGTTTTTGCTGTAGTAAAACTATTTCCACTACAATTATATTTTTACTAATCTGAATCCTTCAAAACTCAAATGGACATATAGTCAAGAGGACTTTATCTGTTTAACCCTTTGCACTATGATTTGTTTCATGATTGTCGCCGCTATAATTCAGAATTTAATTAATTGGTAAAATAAGAATTGATCAGTGATTCTTGATGCGCCATATAATTTAACGTAATGTTAATATTAGAGAAATAATATTATCGCGTTGCGTCTCAGTAATATTTCCAATTTAATAGGTTTCCGAAAACCTGAAAATTTCCGATTCCATTTACCTGATCACGAGTGTCACTCGTTATTGTAAGGTAAAAGGTTACTGTCAATATATGAATATTGAATATCTTAGAAAATTCGTAAATATTACAGTTTAAAAGTCATATCAAACATTAAATTCAGTAGCGCCGGTCACAGGTGAACTCTATGGCATTCAACGTGTTAATGTAATTTAATAATTTCTTTAAATTTAAACATAACGTATATTAAGTTAACATATATTATACATGTACCGTAATAACAAGATATATCTGTATATCACTCTTTCAGCGTAAACACCGTTATTTTCTATCACGTAAAAAATTAAGCTTGTTCTAAAAGTTCACACTGATAATTAGAGCGACCAGTGAATTTTTTTGAAACGATCAAAATATGCGATTCAGCAAATTTTTTGCAGACTCAATAGCACTCATGTACTTGTATCCATTATACCTAAGAATATTGCCACATATTTACACTAATCGGTAATTTACCATTTATATAATAGTATTACTATTCTGTAGGTAATACTATTAAAAATGAAACTACCTCGAAATTGAATACCTCAAATCAGACACTATTACGGCAACGGAATATAGTTTCACCAAGTTATGAAAAAAACAATGTAACTCTCAACAAAATAAATAATTTATTATTTCTGATGCGTTCCTTCAAAAAAATCTCGCAAATGTATGACTGCAAACGGAGCCCTGCTATTTGACGGACGAAATTAAAACTTAAACCACGTGCATATAATACGAAGAAGAAATGAGAATTGTGCGTATGGTTGGTGACATTTGATTAACACTATTCCCTTAATAACCCCAGATAAGAACTGGTCCTGCTCGTGAACCATGCCGGAGCGTCCATCTCATTCTGTTATATAGCCAGAGAGTAACGCGCGCCGACTGCGCAGCTGTTAAATATGTATATGTATACGCGTAAGAATAATAATTATTCCTAAGTATAGGCCTGCGAATGACCGCGGCGCGGTGTCTTTGACGAGGAAAGTTCCGCATGCGTTCGGCATGGGTCTCATTCCCACGGCGAGCGCTTCAATTAAACAAACAGTCTGCGCTCGATGCGTAAAATTTGATTTTGCATATTAATTTCATAAGGCAACAGTGGTGTCGCATTTTCATGTACTTTCTTCTCTCGCCATTGACAATTTTCTTGTATTGCTTCACCGAGGAATACTGGACAACGGAAAGGATTAGAATAATATTATACTTTTTATTTTAAACTTTATCTTTGTAATATTTTCTGTTTCATGGTGCAATAAGATGGGTATGTTGAATTTTCTACTATGATAAAATAGAGTTCATATTATGAGGTTTCTTTTTTGGTAGCGAAAGAATAGGGAGATGGAAGGAGGTAGTATAGAAATCGATGGAAATAAATATCTAAGATAATACGGACTACTTTGACATGTACCTACGCCATTGCCAACTAGCCAGGCCACCGTGTAGCAGCCATACTTGTCAGTTGGCGCTGTTATAACTACTAAATAACTCGCGTGGTTTAAGCTGAATCAAGAAAGCCATGTCCACGTAAATACTCAAAGTTATGATCCTGAAATAACTATGCTTATCCTAATGAATCTTGAATTTTAAGTAGGCTTATTAATCCGTAGGGTTTCTCTGCGTGTCAATCAATTCCCTTGCAAAGATCAGTTTTAATTATCGAGTCGTTCTTTGGGTACATCTGTTGTCGAGGATACAAGATAAAGGATAATATGTTCACGGGTTATCGTAATAAGCTGAGCGTGTATGGAGGATAAACTATAAATTTCACTTAGTTGCATTTGTTTTTATTAAAATTTCAAAGAAAATATGTGTGAATATCACTTAAGTATGTAAAGAAAAATATAATTGACTCATTTCGTTTGTGTGATAAATATTATATAATTTTCTGAGCATATTAATATCGAATGGTTAAGCATTATAATTAACATATACATTTTATAGAGGAATATCTTTATAAACACTGAACTAATTATCGAAATAACATGATGAAATAGTTGTGGCACAATTATTACCAGTATACCGATATAATAACTTAATAACAATTATTACTAGATTTAATGTCATACAGTTTTTAATTATACATTTTAGGTTAGAACTTTAGAATTAATTTCACAATGCACTTTTCTTCTTTCTGCTATTCTTATACGTATATTAGGTATATATAATGAATACTTCAACATCATCTTTAGAAATCGCTCCTTTTTTGCCATTAAACAATGTAAGTCCTTTCACCATAATGAATAATAAGACAGGAAGAAAGGAATACCCTGCATCTGAACCATCTTTCTTCAAAATTACGGATGGATTTATTTTGGATCCTTCGAAACCAAGGGAGCTAGCCTTCGCTTTATGGAATTTAGTTATTGTTAGAAAAAAACTAGAATCATGCGAAACACAGAGGACACGACGGCTCTATTTATTTGTGTTATTCGGTGCCTGATCCAGACCTTGCAGTTTCATAATGCAATGTATAGACGCGGTATACGCAGTGAAACAAATGAGCAATCTAGGTGGAAGAAAAACAAACTTGAGAACCATTTATTTAAAAGAAATATTATATGTCAAAGTTTCATAGTATCGTGGAAAGAATATCGGTATATTATTTATTTTTTATTGTCATATTTCTTCAATGTGGTTTAAAGGTCAATTTCATTTTTAAACGAAAGTCTATCTTTGCACATTTTCATTCTACAGAAAAAATAAAGATACTTTTGTGTAAGTCATATCCTTATTAGATTTTATTCTAAAAAGATATTTAATGAAAAAACGCTTCTAAAGGTTTTTTGAGACAGGCAGACTGTCTCAGAAACATTCGATAGGTGCAACAAAGGGGGGCACAGGTAAAGACACGACATATTTACGCATATTACTTCTGTATAGTCTGAGAAATATATCTGGAGAGTTTCAGTCATGTACCTTTACGTATTTTTTAGCTCCCCAATTTTTAAGTGAGCTGTGTACCACGAAGTATATTATTCCTTTTCACCCAAATTACTCCACTTGTTCTTCTTTGTTTGCTAATTAACGGTGGCACTGTAGTGGGGCGAAGAATACAGAGGTTCAGCAGATAGCGCTATTTCAAATTAATTAAAAGTTAAAATGCAACAATGAAACATTGTATTTCATTAAATTATAAAAATTGTTCACACTAGAAAATAATCTATTTGAACCGACTGTTTAAACCATTCTACAAAAGAAGGAAAATATTTTTCTCTTTAAAAATTATCCTTTGTTTTATATCGATGGCAGTTAAAGAGAAAAAAGTAATTATCTTAATTTTGATTCTTTACCTTTATTATAATTAATGCTATTAATGTCGTATATTATTCATAGTGTAATAACGATGTTGGAATGCGACATTAAACGCCAAATCAATAAGAATGGAATATTCTTCGACGATGAATAACAAATTCTGGTTTGACAGAATTTATTGCGTAAAATATCAACACCCGGTCTTATATAATAGATTGACGAATAAAATAGTTTTTGTAGTTTTAGGAGTTGGTATGCATTTATATTTCTCGAAAAGTAACAAGGTAGTGGAAGTAGGGGTAAACAGTATAGAATAAGGAGTTTGCAGTATAGAATAAGAATAGAGGGGTGAAAATATTTACAGCGATGAGACGCTCTTAGGATGACTACGATTGAACATTATGAAAAAGATATTTGTTTATGATAGGACGAAATGGTTATCCAACAGTTAACCCTTTGCGGACGAAGACTTTTTTGAAAATTGAGCGATAATCATTTATTTAGCGATCGAAAACCACCTGTTTGCCAGCAAGTTATAATGTTAATTAATATGAATTATAAATTACCATTTGCGTAATAATATTTCAGCGGTTTTATTTCAATTCTTCTATAATACTTTAACTTTGTGTACGTGGAACGATATACTTTAATCAAATTTTTTCTCAGGCCGTTTATATGCGTCCATTGTTCTCAAAGGGTTAACTATTCTATGATATCAATGCACGAAATAACCGAAATATTTAATATTCAAAGTACTGATAAGTGTCACGAATGAGAGGAACTATAAGGTGGAAAAAGCATACGCAGGAAAAATGTGTTCTTTAGTGTAATATCGATTTATTCTACCTTTCTTCATTAACACTTTAATGGCCGCGCGTGTACGCAGTCAAACGTTGACTGGCAACGTATTTTTGAAGAATTCATTAAAAAAAAAGTTTATTAAAATTAAGAGAAGATCTTATAAGATAAAAGACTATAAAAGAAACTTCGAAGCCAATAGCAATATTCACACTTGTTTACATTCATAATCATTTTCGGCGGTAGCATCACACACATGTTGTGTGTGCGGCCATTAAAGTTTTAATATATTTCGAAGACAAATAAAACTTATATTTAAAAAGAGGAATTATGATATCCGTAAATTCTGTAAACCAAATGATATCTTTAATAGCATAAAAACAAAATCATTATTCACTTATGAAATGTACATATTACAAATTATTAATTAAATATGTATTATGTATGATAAATATTATAGCATTAATTTTTATTTTCTGTTACAGTTTAAAACCACCCCAGAAAGATGGCGTGACAAAATCAAATCCCAGCAAGCGTCATAGGGAAAGACTGAACGCAGAGCTGGACACATTGGCATCCTTACTTCCATTTGAGCAAAATATTCTTAGTAAACTGGATCGACTCAGCATCCTAAGACTTAGCGTGAGCTACCTTCGAACCAAAAGCTACTTCCAAGGTAAGTCAAAAATAATGTTAGGCAAATTGCAATAAATATAGAATTATTATCATTTTCGAATAACAAAAATTTCGGAATTATGTTGGATATGATGAATATGATGGATTTACAAATATGTTCTTCTTAAAATGTAATTTTACTATAGTTTGAGAAAAATGAACTGTGAATTTAAGAAATATGAGGTACGTAAATATGTACATACAGTTAAAATGTACATATATTCGTTACTGATTTCTATATCGTAGCTAAATTATATTTATGGTGTATTACAATTATGCAGATCTGAAGGTAATTATATGCAATTGTGCGTGTGTGGATCAAACTTGCATACAGTGACGTGAAAAGAAATGCAAAATATTCTACTATTCCTAAGAACTAGAGGGAAAATTCTTCCCTTCAATAAAATGATACCTTTCTTTTACAATGGAACGTCACAGCAATGTTCAAAACTAAAGAAATTGTTACAAATGTGCTCATTCTGTAGCAATTCTCTTTTTGCATTAACGTTTCACAGACCATGGATAGTGTGGAAAAAAATTACGAATTGAAAAATAGAGGTACTTTTAGCCTAATATGATCTATAATCTTCGACAAAGGTGTGTCAGTGACTTACAATCAATATAGAGACACTGTGGTTCTCAGACGTTTTTTCGTCAACTCATCTATAATAGAAAATATCCGCTCACTCGATATTAAAATTGCTGATAGTACTGTTTTCATTGTGTCTTACATATTACGTATGTTAGTGCAATTTAGTAACTTTTCGTTGAATATTAAAACTATTTATATCTTTTATCTTGGTATCCAAATCTTTCCACTCATTACATTATCACCCTGTATATTTCATATACTCCACTTATATTTAAGGAGTAGTTAAAAGTCGATCGGTTATAACGCCATGCATTGAAATACTCATGTGTTAAACAATCTGCAATGTCGTAAATTATGATTCGAGTCTATGCTTTCATGCATCGTCAATTGATCTCGTTACAGATAATGATGCTCACAGGTTCCGTTTTAAGAATATAAAATATCTTCTCCCCATTAGTTTTTTTGTTACGTAACAGTAGTAGATTTGATGAATAGCTTAATTAAAAACAGTCTATAACTCATCATCTATAATTTATGACACTCATACATAACATAATACAGATAAATACAGTTAAGACAATATATCACATGCGATTTGAGTAAGTGTTACATAAATAATAATTATATGAATACGTAAGACCAGGTACACTTATTTAATTTACGCAAATTTCACTAAAAGAAAATCAGAATTTTAAACAAACTAAGCCATCGTAAAAGAATTAAAATTCATTCATTTTGAAAATATGAGTGACGGTATGATTGCAGTATCATTTTATTTTATACACGCAGGATGTATAGTCCTGTATCACTAGGTACACTTATTCAGTTTGCGCAAATTTTACTAAAAAAAAATTTTAATTTTGTACAAACTAAGCCATCGTAAAAGAATTAAAATTCATTCATTTTGAAACTATGAATGACGCTATGATTGCAGTATCATTTTATGTTATAGTCACAGTACGTATAGTACTGTATGGCTAAAAGTATTCATTAATAACAACAAATTTTACCAACATGAGACGCTTATATCTGTATACATCTGCATTTATCGTATGCATAATTTAAGGACCGATTAATGTTACTCACATAAGATTTCTCTATGAATTGATTATATTTCCTATAAATATTACTACTAATAATTCTTCTAACTGGAAAGAATCAAGCTGAAACAGAAATTAAAGTATTTCTTACATTACATCTTTGTACCTGAATACCATTGCACATCTAGGAGTATTAGCATCCTTAAGTTCTTAAGGAGCACGCGAATCTGTCATTACCACCCGGAAACAATAAGACCCGAAAACAATACTGACCTATTCTTCGTTCTTCGACGATCTTGTAACTCATTTAGTTACTGTCAAAATTTTAAGTTCCCTTCTAGATATAATTTACGTTACCTTGTATTACTGTTAATTGTAACATGCTATAAAAAACATTTCCCTATTATTAGCCAGGGAGAATTGTACGTCCTAACTATTCCCTATCAATGCTGGTAAACGAAGTTCTGAATTTTCAAACGTTATATCAGAGTTAAACATTTTCTTACAATTAGTATGAATTAGTGTTAATGTAATTATAATTAACTCTTTCGCTACGAAGTGTTTTTCACGAGTGTGCTAACACGATATGGAACAATCCTGATACAGACAAATCCCTTGGCTAGTGGAATAACATAAATGATTAATTGTTTATTGAAGTTGCAATGCATGTAACACATGAAAAATAAAAGCACATGGTATTTAATCCTCTATGGGCCTCTCTGACTTTGATTTAACACAAGACACATCTAAGCTTCTATTTTTCAAAGTGAAATCTTTAACTTTGCCAAATATTATAATTTAGCTTGTGAATATCACAAAATTCTTTACAATTCAATGCTTTACATTCATATTTAATTTATCATGTACAATTGTATTTTTATTATTTTCTAATCGTGTTGTTGTGAAACTGATCTTTGGACATCATACAAAATTCGCACTGTAGAGGGTTACAAAATGTCTAATTACGAAATATGATCGAATAATTAATTCTTCCTGTGAAATTTTGACTGATTGTGAGTACTATCACCGATAGTACTCAGCTTGTGAAAGGATTAAATGAAAGAATAATAATTCATATGGGTTTGGTACCAGAACAAGACTGAAACACGATTTTTTTTGCCGGATAATTTTTCTTATCAACCGAGTCAT
Source organism: Cerceris rybyensis (assembly GCA_910591515.1). Taxonomy (NCBI): domain Eukaryota; kingdom Metazoa; phylum Arthropoda; class Insecta; order Hymenoptera; family Crabronidae; genus Cerceris; species Cerceris rybyensis. The sequence continues at coordinate 17,739,403 of OU342795.1, forward strand.
CTAATATCTGAATGGACTATTTTTCCTTACTTATTATATGTAGCTCGTATAAATGGTTCATTACAAAGAATTTGCAGTGATCAACTTTCATAAGACTGTAATTTCAGTGGTACAAACAAGAGTTTATAATCTTTCGTGACCTGGAATCGTAAAATTGCTTAACCCATTTACATCTGCTATACATAATTAACCAAGATATCAGCATTGCAAAGACTTTTTTTTAAATTTTATGTCAAATCTCAAAGCTTTTCAAATAATTATCTTGCGATACATAATGAAACATGGAAGTCGTCTATAATTTCGAAAATGCTATTGGAATCGGTCAATCTTATTCAAAGTTTTCTTTGTCTTTATTCGCTAACAAAAGAATTATTCTAGTCCCTAAATATTTAGGGAAAAACAATGATGACAGATTTATAATTACTAGACTCCGGATGTTTATGCATTTATGACAAAATGAATACGGGTAAAATACACAAAACGAACATAATATAAAAACATATCCGAAATATCCAAAGTATGGTATTCGTTGTAACATTTATCGAGTGCAACAAATCCCTAAATAGGTTCTCTTGTCTTAACCGCATTTGTTGAATTTGAAATTTGCATAAACATCCGGAGTCTAATAATTACATTTTCATGAAAAATCTACACCAAACTTATTATTTTCTTTCAGCTTCGGTAATTATATATTCATTTGTTCTACTTGTAACTAAAAGCATAGCGGAATACGTATATTGTGCTTACGAGTTAACTTGAAAATTTCCTGAATAACAAACAGTGAAATATCTGGTTTTCCAAAATTCTGTTTATTGCCTTCTGCTTGGCAGCAATTATTTCACATATGTATGTAGAATGATTGAAGGAATACAGTGAACAGAATAGGAAATTTTGAAGTTTTCGAAAAGCTATTAATTGTTAATATTATTCGATCACGAGACAGTAAAATTATTTCTATACTAGCACTATTGCGTTAAGTTATGCATTATATTTGAAATGAGTGACAATTTATTATTTCAGCAATTAATTCTGAGTTCTTAAACATTCAGAAAGGAAAGAAATCGTAGGGCAAGGAGTTAACGTCTTGACCTATGATTTCTTTTCTGACGGGACGTGCGAAGATTCAAAATTAATTCCTGAAATCAAAGATTTTCACTGATTTCTGATATTTTGTATAACTGAATGTAATATTACTAGTATAGAAATAATGTGACCGTGTCGTGACTAGCTGATATTGTCAATGTAATACTTTTTGGAAGACTTCAAAATTTTCTATTCCATTTTCCGCGCTACAAGTCCCACACGTAGTTATATGATAAAGGGTTAATATCCTTTCTCCATATGAATTCCCTATATGTTGATTATTTACCGCGAATTGCACTTTTTATTACAAAAGCTTGAATGTTTGAACTCAGAACGTATTTGCCCTATAATTGCTCTACAATAACAAATTACACACGTGATGAGATAAATGGGATAGTTAAGTTTTCGAAAACCTACAAAATTGGAAATGATAACACTTTACCGACCAGTATTTTTTTAACATCCTACTGATTTCGAATCGATCACTTGTCCGCAAATATTTCCCTGATACTGATATCTCTTCGAAAATTGCGAATTTTCTTCACTCAGTCCTTGGCATAGTTAACCGCAATGATAAATAATAATTTATTAATTGCCGTAGCAACCAATTAATAAGTTAAAAGTCCAAAAGTATTGGGTCCGAAAAGCCGATTAATCGGCTACCGGTCGGTAAAGTGTTAATGAAACACGACATGATAATATTGTTTCCTTAACATCGATATTATGTTAAATCATATAACATATCAAGAATCGCTGATTCATTTTTATTTTACCGAATAAATTCTGAATTATAGCGGTGGAAGTCACGAAACAAATCGTAGTGAAAAGAGTCGATAACTTCACGATTTTAAGTAGCAACCGGCAATAAATTATGTATACATTATAAAAGTCCAGTGAAACTAGATTTTTTATATTACTTTTTCTTGAACAACAAGAAAAGCGGTTATAACTCATTAATATTTTGAAAATATTTTAACAAAATTGCAATTCCGTCGGTAAAAGAAAATGTTTGACACACGTAAGACGTACAATGGGAAAAGACAATGTGATATAATTTCTGTAAATGGTTGGTTCAGCTACTGTACTGAAATTATGCAACTATACCGGCAGTGCGCCTTCCTGCACAACGGGTGTGCAATCTCATCTGCAATCGCAATCAGGTGGGGCCAATCGAAGAATCGCCACAGAATAATGGGTAGACGCTCCTCTTTCTCTTCTCCATTATCTTCCTCCCCTGGCCTACCTTCTACCTCCAATTTCACGATGAACGTGCACGGACTAAGTACCCACACGAAACTCTCGTAATACGGCTTCTACACTTTTATCGATTTAACGCTGCTAAGTACTACCGTAAACCTGCCCGTGGACGATCGGGTTTGTTCCGTGGAAAACTTTAATATCAATATATACGTTTAGTGAATTTCACGTATCCACCTCCGCATGGTTAAAGTGAAATTAGTAGTACGTACGCCACGTGAAACTCCCTTATCTCTAAAATGCTTGACCGACTTTTGTCCGTTGCTGATATAGATTTATTCCCCTTTGAATCGTTCCTAATTTTAATGATCTTATTTTTTCGAAACTGGAAGCCCTCTAATTGTAAGTATAGGGAAGGTTGCTCAAGTTGTACCCACTTTAACACATTGAGCGCCGGTTCCGCGATAATGCGGGATTTTTAGGTTTTTCATATGGATATTCCTACACCTCACAGATCTAAAGGTAATCACCTTCAGAGACTTTCCAGTGATATGATGAACTTATAAAGATGATAGAATCATTTAGTCCAGGAAAAGAAATTTTGCGGAAATGTATAAAGTGTTAAATATTTTCTTCAGCTACTTATTGTTCAGAGACGAGCAAATGCAGCCGGCACTTAATGTGTTAAAAGAAAGTCTATTAATTTTACGTTTTATTAAATAAGGAACAAAATTTTGCTTCATTTGCAACTTTCATGAGTATTGCAACTGTATATTGTTAGGCGAGTAAAAGAAGTCACTTGATAAGTGGTTTGTTGTGATTCGCCCGACGGGTGAAGACTACCACCGTTCTGATGGAATTTACGATTCTGATACCTAACTGGTCGAAAAAGTCGCACACTCGTTACGTTGGCATGAGAAGGACGTAATAAGTGTTTTACGTTCAGTTATCATTCGCCAAGCTCGAGTTTCCTGGATCCGAATGATCGAAATAGGCGGTGCAAAAACCTCCCCATGCCCCCACCCTACCACGTTAAGACCGTGTATAGAAAGAAGTCACTTGATAAGTGGTTTGCTCCGATGCGCCCCTCCGATGGTGTCACCCCTCGTCTTCACGTATTTTCAATTCTAATCTGTGACTGGCCGAAAGAGTATTCTTCGACAACCCACACTAGACTCGTCGGAGGAACGCTTCTTTCGGCAGGGTCTGATTCGCTAGGCGTCAAGGGCCATGCCTCTTGTCACACGTACATGAAGGCACTTCACGTTCTACCTCGCAATTCGTTAAAAAAGCTACACAAGTAAATCGAACTAAAAGCTAAGAGGGAGAACGCTGCGGATGGGGGCAAGGGAGACAACGCGATTTGGGTGGGGACAATGGGGACATCGGTGTATGCACTAAATTTCTAACATCATTATAGTAAAAACAGGATAATTCCGGCAGAATTACCCCCACCACATGGGGAGATTCCCCTTGAGGAAATGCGACGCGCGACGAGAAAACAATGTAAATAACATCATGCGTTTTGTTTCCTTGTCGAGCATCGCGTTTCGTCAAGGGAATCTCCCATGTGGAGGGGATAGATATTCTCCCTCCTCCTGCGAAATAAATAAAGATATTTCAATGCTACAACTTTATGAAGTGTTTGCTTTATGAGGCTGAGCGGGCGGATTCAGAAAAACAAAATGGTGCGAATAGGCAGTTAATAACGAGAAGCTCCGCCGCTTGCGAATCTAGTTTGGGTTGTTCAACGCTACTTAACGACGAATTAGGTATTTAGTTTTCGTTTGTCATTCGCCGAAGTCCGGTTTCCTGGGCCGGTATGATGATAATAGGCAGTAAGAGCGTTTTGTTGGCAAAAACAATTGAAAAGCGGCATAGATTTGTTTGAGATTGTTTATTAATAGTCATAATTAACACATGGCGTACGGGTAACGAAATATCTCGTATTTGGCAAACCGACTACTCGAGACTTCGTGTTACTTTACTAAGACAATGCAGCTTTGAATATTCTTATGACAAATACTTAGCGAAATAAATGTATATCGAATTTCCAAAGGAGTACAAAATGATCGGATATATAAAATATTCTAAATCTCTGGAGCGTTAAAAAATTTGTGGGCACATTGAAACAACAGAGTGCCGTACGCAATGTGTTAACATTTATTAAAATCTAGTAAACAATATATTTCTTGGCCTACGGACGGAATAGACGTGGCTTTTAAAGACAACTCACATATTTACATTATGTAATTTACTTAAGTCTAAATTTAATCTAGCATATAATTGACAGAAATATAATGCTCTAAGTTCAAATTAGTCCCAAAAATGATTTTCGCAGACATCACAAAGAAAGGACTGCGCTAACTCAAATTGCATGGATAGGTACGGCTTAGGCTGTGGTATGACTTTGGCAACGGTCTCGTAACTTCCGTTTAAATTTTATAAATTACAGCTTTCTTTCAATGACTTCGAATTTTATGCATTTATAAATACAGATCACTTAAAGACTCACTTTAAAATGCACACGAACTGCAAACAAATTAAAGTTTTACAGAATTAAATGAATTATAATTGGCTCTATCATTTGGCATTACATAAATGCTACAACATTCATGTCAGCGAATGTACTAAAAAGAATTTTGCCGCATGTCTTCACTAATCCTTCGTGAATCGTAAAAACGAGAGACGTGACAAATGTAGGAAAAGAATCGAGAGCAACGAAGATGCAGAAAAAAGAAGTCGACAATAGAAGTGGAAAATATGACCGACATAGAATGCAGTAGTTTACGTAACTTACACTTATAATTGCACAGAGAAAAAAATCAAGTACGAAAATCCTTAATGAATCAATAGACCATTACTATAAAGTCCATAATAATTACAAAAAAATGAAATGAATTCGAACACGTTGAATGCCACCGGTATTCCGTTTGTTTCAGCATTTCTACTGATTTGAAACTTTGTCTATTAAAATCACATCTTTATAAAGCAGAAACATTAAAGACATTGATAAATAGATATTCAACAGATCTTTATCGTTGTACGCCAATATTTAAATATTTAGTATGTTTGAAAATTTATAAATATTTCAGTTTCAAAGTTACTTGAAATTTCACTAAAATTTCAATAGCGTCGGTCACAGGTGACTCCCATTGCAGTCAACGTGTTAATTGGCTTTATCATTTGACATAACATAAAAACTATAACATTCAAATCCGCAAATGTGTTAGAAACTAATTTCGTCACATGAAGAGCCTCACTAATCTCATGTGAACCGTAAAAGCAAGAAGCATGACAAGTATAGGAAGAACGTCGAGAGCAACGAAGATGCAAAAAAAAGAAGTCGACAATAGAAGTAGAAAGTATGAGCAACATCGAATGCAGTAGCATACGTAACTTACACTTGTAACTGCACAAAGAAAAGAATCAAATATGAAAATCCTCAATGAATCAGTTACTATAACATTAGAACTACCGACGTTAAATCTATTGAATTTAAACATATAAAACAAGTCATTTAAAAAAAGAGGAATCAGTAAGCAGTGCAGATGATCGATTCGATGATTTATGATTTTGTAAATAGATTTAGAATATTTATTCTACGACTCTCGTATAAACTTGGAGAATGTTTGGAAAAAATTATACACCAGTCATTTTAACTGGTTCGGTAGTTCTAGTGTTAAAATCCATAATAATTACAATAAAGATAAATAAATTTTAATTGGCTTTATTACTTGGCATGACATAAAAGCTACAATATTCATGTCCACAAACGTATTAAAAACGAATTTCGTCGCATGAAGAGATCCTTACTAATCTCTTGTGAACCGTAAAAGCAAGAGACATGACAAATGTAAGAAAAGAATCAAGTGTAACGAAGATGCAGAAGAAAGAAGAAGGCGGTGGAAGGAGAAAAGATGAGCGATATCGAATGCAGTAGCATATGTAAGGTAATGCACGGTCACGAATCCGGAATGAAGGTGCGCGAACGGGTGCGAACGGGAATGCGAATAGGAATACGAGCGCGCAAAAGGTTAAGGCGCGAACGCGGAGGAGGCTGGCCATCCTACTGCCGTTGTTGTCGCCGTTGTCGGGCAGTTCGGGGTCTGCGAAGCACGTCCCGATATCGCGGATCTCGCAGTATATCACCGGGGCACAGGAGGTTGCCCGGCTTCTACTTAACGCTCTTGTTGCTGGCCCTTGCTACCAACGCGATCCTAACCACGAGAGCGCAACGTGCCGAGCTCTACCAACCCTGGGCATTGTTCACACCGTTTTAATAGGTATTCATTGTCGGACCTCAGATCTTTTCCAAAGACTCCCAAGAGAGTGTTGACCGATGCCCCGATACCTGGGGGTTCTGTACCTTACCCATCGGCTGTCTCTTTCTTTGTTTTTTCTTTCCTATCCTTTCCTAGCCTGAATTCTGGTACTTTATTTTAAACTGTAACTTTTGGAATAATTACCTGTAGCTTGTATTAACATTAGATTTACGAAAGCCATACAATTGACGAGTTTCTACTTTCTTTATAAACGTTTCCCGAATTTACTGTGAAGCAGTACAGTAGATATTTCACCTATATTTTATGATACAAAAACTACTTAACGAATTATCATTTTTGCCAATCGATCTCTGTTTTTCCGAAGCCATATTTGACAGTGTAATAAATTTAGCGCTCGTAAATCTAGTGTTAAATATTTGTTTTTGTGTGTAGCTGAGATTTCACGGATTTAAACGTTGACCTATCATTACTATTAAATTGTTTGATTTAAAACTTTCATCGGGAATAATAATTGGGAATAATAATATTCTTTGCGACTTTATGCTATCCTCTACCACTAATGAGTGGTAGCCACTATTTGTCACTTTATCGGAATATACAAAATTCTTCTTGTTATTTATATAGTTTTTACTGCTATCAAGTCATTACAAGATTTTTCTTTATGATATGACAAATAATGAAATTTGTAAGAAGAGAAAGTAGTATAAAGAGGATAGCATAAAGTCGCAAAGAATAATTGGAACTGAAAAACGTAACGTATTGCACACCCTCAAGGTTATCACCAGACCGGGAAGTATGGAAGGTTTGTTGGTTTACGAATTAAATTTTATTTGATTTCGTTAGTTATTATTCTTGCAAATTTTCTCCGCATGTAACGCGAAATCATGTATGTTATTAACAAAGTTAGTAATACTGCTATGAAATGTCAAAAGAGATCATTTTAATAGTAAGAACAGAATATTTGCATTAAGATCTTATATTTTCATGTCTTGACCATATATTAAAATGAAATAATTCTAAATAAACAATGTAGACGTAACGATACAAATCCGAAAACATCAAATACGATTAGTTTCTATCATATTTGCATACGTTATGTATCAAATAATTATATATAGATAAACATGTTATTTATAATAAAGTAATTAACGAATTTCTTTGAATACATGTTGGTACGGGCATTAAAAAAATTAATTTGAATTCATAATATTGCATGTTATACCAGCCATCCTAATCAATCTAACGTTGGTAGTATCGAAAGAAACCCACATCGGTTTACTATGTAAATTAATTAGCCTCCCGGTAGCCGTGCTGATTTTTCAAGCAGGCACGTGGTGTGCCGTTCTCGCCTGCAGTTACCGATAGACAAGAGGAAAGAAGAAGAAGGTGGCGAAGTAGACGGTGGAAGAGATGTAGATAGCAGATCTTGGTGGTTGCACCTCTTTCGCGTTCTTCGCCTACTCTTGCTGTCCCACACTCGGCGATTTCAACTTTGCTGAACCTATGGGAGGTCCAAAACAAAGAGTGTTAAGAGTAATTAAATATAATTCTAGAACAGTTAACATTAACAGCTGCATACTTCCATTGCCTCGTCAGAAGCAAATGTTATTTATTTAAGAACGAGGACCAACAGAACGCTCTTACTGCCTATTATCATCATACCGGCCCAGGAAACCGGACTTCGGCGAATGACAACCGAAAACTAAACACTTATTTCGTCGTTAAGTAGCGTTCGACAACCCAAACTAGATTCGCGATCGGCGGAGCTTCTCGTTATTAACCGCCTATTCGCACCATTTTGTTTTTGTGAATCCACCCGCTCAGCCTCTTAAGGTAGTTGTCTCATGATTCGAAATAAACAAGAAGTTGTTCAAACTTGAACTATATATAAATAGATATGTAATACATATGATAGTGAAATTTGATGACCGTTCACCACGTTATACGCTAAATAATTGCAATTAAAAATGATACTTTTGTACACACTGCATTGGAAAAGCGTGGGAAAGTAGTATATATTAATTTTTATTGTGGCGAAAATAAACAACGTTGAAACGAAAAACTACAGTGTAATAGAATAATATATTCTGAATCATTTAGAAAAAAAAAAAAACATGCTGTTACCAGTTAGTTTTTCATAAATATGGAAAAATAAAGTCTTCGTTTCATAATTATTAGTAGAGGAGGGGATATTACTATAGATACCATATGACAGTATACATATGTACAGGTTAAACAGATAACCTGATAACCAGTGTACGTGTGTACATATACGGAATAAGCACAATGTGTGTTTCAATAACGTAGCATAATTAAAGTGCAGATTTAAAAATTTTTTTCAAGTTGCATTATGATTAATTTTGGATTTTAGTTTTATTTTAATATCAAAACTCTAAAATGAAATATTTTATATTTTGGAACAACTTCCTAATACATTCCGTAGAAAATACTAATTTTATTTCTATGGAGGGATGAACCCGATCTAGCGACGGTACCTGCGTGGAGCAACTACCTTAAGGACGATTTGTTGGTATATTAAGAGCGATGAGAATCCTATGAAAAAATTATATATTATTCTTATAAGTCTTCTGAAACGCCTAAAAAAATTAGAAATTTTTTGACAAGATCGTTCAAAAGTTATAACAGTTTTAAATTATAACAAATTTACACGTACGTAAATGGAAAACATGTTATCAGGACAAGTTAGAGTAAAAAAAAATCATTGAAAATACGATTCGAAAAATCCACAAAATTGTAAACTAGTAGATTAAATATCTACAAAGCACATAAGCAATTAACATTTAGTGGTTTCAATATTATTTATAGAGAAAAATAATAAAAATAAGTGATATTTATGGTATAATTGAATGCTGAGCGTAATTCACAGTGAAAACATGGCAACCTCGCAAACAGCTATGGGAAATAAAATTAAACTCGACTATAGCAAATTAAAAATATGCTATAGGCTATGTTACAGCGTAAATTTAAATGTTACTAAAATGCGTCGAAAAGTTGGAGCGATCAAAATCGAATCACTCACGACTACCAACTATTAAAATGTTGCGATGTTGTCACGTTTCACCAGATAAAAATTTAACTTATTTTATTTAATTTATTTAAATAAAATCAAATTTATGATTTTCTGTGGTATATATCTGTCTTCTAATTTTTATTTAAATACATTGAGAAAATTTGTATTAGTGTTCAATGATGTAAAAAATTTACGTATTTTTTTTTAATAGTTAAATTCAGGGTACAGCCACTATTAAAAGTTTTTTTTATGATTGTGACAAATATCAAAAATTTCGTTGAACAATTAATTATTATAAAATCAAATGGATTTCCATTTTATTACGAAGATATTAAAAATAAGCTTGGGAACAAAAGACATTTTATTAAAATGCCATGTTTTAAAAGGTATTGAGAGATATTGGTTTAATCAAAATTTCACATACTCATGTCTCCGATTGTACCTACAAATCATCCTTAAGTTTATCAAATAGGTGAAAATTTCGTTAATTTTCAGACACTGTTTTGTACATTCTGAAATTCGTTCTTCTCAAATTGTCTGTTCTTAAAATTCGTAAATCTTTCTTGCTATTGGACGTCGAATTGTTTTTAAAATGTTAAGTCTCCTTCTTCTTATTTGTCTACGCTAATTGGAACAATATACTTCGGTTCGACTAAAAAGTGACGACGCAACGATAAAGGTCTAAAGTGAAACAATATATTTGAAAATCTTCTTGTGTATGTAGTTGTTTGCCGTTATATTTCTTTTCTGACTTGTAGTTTTGTATTCCGTAGACTTTTGATTGGAAAAAATTTCGTTTGTAAAGGTTCAACTTGTGCAGGTATAAGCTATGTGAATCTTTCCGCACACAGGCAGTTTTATGCTCTGTACTCTGGTTGAACAAGGGACTAGCTGGCCCAATTAGTAAGAGGGGTCCCTCTTGTTGATTAGTGCAAAAAATGAATTTTTACGAGCTCCCCAAGTACTCAATTACATTTACGCTCAGCACACTTGATTTCAAATCAGAGTGAATCTCATATCCTCCATTTCACCGACTGGATATATTGTTTTCTACCGCGTCAACAATTGCGTGAAATTTTCAATTTGCACATGTTGCTTCTTGTTTTATCTACATCAAAATTTTCATAATGTTTCTATACTTCCTAATTTGTTAAATTACTAATTATTTATTGTGCCATTAGGTTTGCAAAAAAATATTGCAAGTAGACACTCTACTAACTTGATCAAATCACTCACTTGAAAAAACTTGAAAAATTCTTGCGGATAAGGAACAATCAAAGTTCACAATTGATTTAATTACTTCGATTCTCTATATTAACATGTAATTGTTTCGTGGCAGAAACACTCAAAGTCACAAAATGAACATACTGTAATCGACGAATGCGAAAATAATAACTGTATCATGGCATTTCACATCGAAATGCGTCGCGCAAATCGGTTTTCGATTTTTTTCACAATGACGCAGGCGGTTTAAAAATCTGAAACAAATTGGAGATAACAATCATGAGTGTTGGATTGTTACTGTCATATGCAAAAAGTTTTCACTCGAAGATCTCGATACGAAATCTACTTTTTTCCGTCTTTTTTTGCGTTTACTCATTTGTTACACTTAGGTTCTTCAATCGAAAAATCTCAAACATGTATGGTACCGTGTACAATATGTCAGAATTTTTTCGAATTTTTTTGCACCTCAATAAATAGGCAAAATGGGACAAAAACCTGTTTTTTTAATTTTCCCCATAACTATCCTTCCGGTCAAGATACAGGTTTAAAATTATGTACACAATGACCGCCGAGCATTATCTATCGAATGAGACCGCCCCCATTGAAATCGGTTGAAGGGCACTTTTGGCCCCCTTATCCGGCTATAACCTTTGGTAGGAAAAGAAAGGTAGGCGAAATATCACGCTATTCAATTCATGCATCCTTTCACAGACATCATTAGTATTTATGCGAATATAAAATCAGTCACCTTTCCTGTAGGGCGCACTGTGTACTTACATCCAAGCTATTCCTTGTATCCAATTGGAGATATATTGCTTCGATATTATTGAAAACTTATCTAACAAAAAATATGACATAGTATTATTCTAAATTGCAAAGTAATACATAACAGCGAAACATATAGTCTCAAAAATAAGAACAAATACGCCTCCTATAAATAGCATGTAGCAACAAAGAAACTGCACGCATGATAGTTGACATAAACAGTATAAACGAAGAATCACCGGTTTGGCGTAGTATAAAGTAGACATATCATGACGTGATTGTACACTATCTTATAATACCTGCTTCATATTTGGTTGATTCACTCTCGAGTAATATGCTCAATTAAAAGGAGTCCGATAAAATATTTAGTATTAAAAATTCACTTATCGATGTAATAGAAACGAGAAAGTAGCATGCCGCATATTTCGAAACTGATGTTATCTACCGTTATAATACATGATATATCTCAAAAACAACAATAATCGCACCGTATAGCGCTTTTTTTCAACTTTGTGTGCATGTTATGTACATACGGGAATCTGAGAAGGAATACATACATGTACGGTCAATTATTTCAATCCTACAAGGCTTTACCGCAGTTATAAAAAAAAAAAACGGTCTAGTATCTAAGGCATTATGTATTGCGTGTTAGCAATCGTAAATTCTATTTCGCTCGTAGTCATGTTTCAGGTGAAAGTGATAGAGATAATATCAAAGCACAATGACAGAATAGGTTAATGAAAGTAATTGCGTATCCTTGATGAAGAAAGATCTTTTGATTTAATAGCGCGCATTATTATTTTATAATAATAGATATCATATAGGTATACGAACAAGGCGTCCAGGCGATCGTAAAATATACATAATTCATTAATAATTTTGCCATAATTTATATATAATCGGACATTCAGCACTCGTAATATGAGACACTAATTTATCGTACTATTATTTATCGATAGTTGATCGTTCTTACGCAAGGCCATTGCTGACAATGCCAAGTATTTATGTTACTGTATGAAATGGAACGCGTATTCTCGTTTTGTCAAGTAAAATCATGGAATATGTAAAGTTCACGAATTTCTTCCATGTCGTTCCGCCATTTTCTCGATGAAATACTGTATCATTAAAGGAATTCAAATAACGTTGATTTAACCTTCACTTGTACTTGCGATTAACGATATAGCACCTAAAATCAGAATTAAAATTTAATTAAATACATTTCATCTTTGTAAACCTCAATATTGTCGATCCATCAAATAGTTAAACTTTGTAAAACTGTAGGAGCAGACGCTGTAGCAAAATTAAAGAATTTTTTAATTATGTTCTTTATGTCAATTTGGTTTTTCTTGGGAAATCACGGCCTTCAATTAAACAAGTGCTTTAATATTGTTTCCTAAATAAAATCTATTAATGTTTATCATAATGTTGTTATTTCATCATTATTTAAATCTTCTGCTGGAAAGTGGTTTTATATAATAAATACTTAATAAATGTCATACGTCGAGGACTTATAACATTCTATACGACGGCAAATAGTATTCCTCAATGATTCTTGCTTTTCCACGAAGGGAGCGAAGGATAAGGGCATTTTAATGATGGCTATATGAAAGTCTAACAATAAGATTATAAAATTCGATTTTATCAAAACTTTGATATTGAATGTAGAATCTCTAGTCTGATCTATAATATGATACTTACAAAATCATCCTATTTGTATAAAATAATGTAAAAACCTACATATATCTTGAGATTACGCAGCGCTTTATAAAAAAAAACGAACTGCATGTTTCTTTTTACTTCAATAACATTTCACTCATTTTTCACAAAATGTTATAAAAAGAAGAATTATCGTACAAAGGCTACTCCAACCTGCGAATATGATTGATTTTTATTAATATGAATGAATGTAGTAATAGACAAGAAAAAGAATGTCTGTAGCATGAAGTACATGCATATATTTAGTGTGTTAACGAGATGTTATACGATGATCATGTGTGACACGAGTAAAGTAATGAATTTTGTAAAATATATTATTTATTAAATAAACCATTCACATAAGCCTCTATGGGTTCTTGTAACTTTGAGGTAACATAAGACACATATAAGCTATTATTCTTCAAAATCAAATTCTTGACGTTACCAAATAATATAATCTAGTTCTTGAAAATCATAAAATTCCCTACAATCTAGTACTTAAAAATCAAGTTAACTCCATTATTTAAAATTATATTTCCATAGTTTCCAGATTGTACTATCACGCAACTGATTTTCAAATACAACAAAAAATTCGTACTATAAGAGTTAAGAAATACCTCGCATTTTTTCATCGGCGGAGTCGATCAAAAATGTCTATAAAATATCAAAACAAATTTGTCCAGATAATATGTAATATTGTTAAAGAAGTATTGTGTAATTGGATTCTAAAATAACACATTGATTACGTTCATTGTTCAGTAATGTGGCTCATTGCATTTGTTTTCATTATTCTTGCATTACCCTTTTTAAATCGCAAAAAGAATAGCGTACGTGCAGACTTAAAATTTGCATGTACAATTGTTTTGTATGATGGAATTATATGAGAAACCATAATCGTTATGTATGTTTGTACTTGAGAGATAATTTCAAAAACGGGGGGTGTATAGCTGTATGGCAAATAGACAAAAAGGAAGAGCGAAACTGTGGCGAAGAGGAATAAAGTCACTAATGAAATTGTTAGTTCGAGACATTAATAACCTCTGTGGACTAATTACTTACCGCGTGAGAGCATCAAATCCTCATTATACAATTCGTTACCCTCCGACACCTTAATCAAAACCTACCACGCATGGAATAATGATGTAATGTTAGTAAAAAGAAAATGAATTCTTTGCATTGCTGAACGTATCATTTTGAAGTCTTCAAAAACGTCACCTCCCAGCAAAAGTTAAGTAATAGTCTGGTATGATTACATTATCACAATCTTTCAAGCAAAAAACTATTTAAAAATCGCTGTACATCTGAATTGCATTACTTAGCTATGAAATATTTAACATCAATATCTAATTGTTGCTATCAGACTCTTTAGGAATACGCTTATTAACTTTTTTCTTAACTTCTTTTCTTTTTTTTTATTAACTTCTTTTCATTATTACATGTGGTAAACATAATGGAATATTAAGAAAACATATCAATTACCCGTTTAATATGTCAAATTAATCTTATTACTGACATTTTCAATATTAATAATTAACCTTTAGTCCTAATTAAACTCTACTACTTATTAACTTTTTTCTTTTCAAAAGAATAAACCTCCCCCCATTATGAAGTTTTAATGATTCGATTCAAGTAAAATCCAGTTATTACATAACGTAAATTTTATAGAATATTAAGAAAACATATCATTTAACCATGTAATATATCAAATCAATTTTATTACTGACATTTGCAATATTAATAATCAACTTGTAGTCCCATTGAAACTATAATTTTTGCTTCGAAAAAGCAAATTGGATCTACTATCATTACAAGTATCAGACTTTGAGTATAAATCAGCTGAAAACATGGATCTATCGTCTATTAATCATAGAACTACCGAACAATTCAAAATGACTGGTACACAATCTTTTTCAGAAATCCTCCAAGTTTATAGGAGGACCGAAGAACAGATTTTCTACGTCGACCTTATGAAGCACAAATTACCGAATAAATTATTTACTCTATCTCTTAATTCCTCTTTCTTCAAGGCAATTATTAAATATTTGTAAACATAATAGATTTAATGCTAATAGTTTTAGTGTTAACTAAACTTCGGTCAATCCGTTGTAAAATATGCACACACACTCGACATAATGCATCGTATACATGAGTAAACGTTGGAAGATGCGTAATTTGACAATGAAGAGATACATCGAAGCGATACTGTTACGCTCTTGTCATTAGGGCTCATTTACATTTTCCATTTTGGTCTGACACCTGGCAAAGAAGCGCGAAGGCTATCCGGCGAAACGAGAAAGAAAAAGACAGTGTATAGTCCGGGGATGTCGGGTGGAGTGAGGTGGCAAGCAAAGAGGCGGACTTCGACCTGGTCGCAAAATCAACGAAACGGATCTGCAGCTCTCAAAAAAAAACCGGAAGGCTACGTAAAATTACGGAAGATCGTAAATCGATTAAATTCATCGGTACTGTGGCTTGCCGACGAATGCAATTATTTAATTTTGTCGATTATCTTCGCTCGAGTTCATTTTTCATGTCATTATCGCGATGCGGTACATCTTTATGATGATTTCGCCTAACGCACCAATGAAATTATACATTGCGCCGTTATAGAGTCATCACAGTTGTAACATTGATTATCTTAACCTCGGCAATTCCAGGACATTGAAAAATGGCTTCCTTTCGAGCCTGACTTGAATTCCAATTGTACGTATTTATCGGGAGAAGAAGAATTTATTTGACGAGGGTCAGTTTTTATGATTATTTACGTATGTACATCGAAAGCTACGAGCAAATGATGCAAAAACTATTTTTGAGACGTTCTAATTGCAGTCAGAAAGAATATTGCATGAAATGTTGAATTTCTCGAGTAGAAGTCAAAGATATAACATTTTTTAATGGAAATTAACTCAATACTTGACATTGCGTGTTTACAATACATAAAAAATATCGTAATGGCTGATACATATTTAAAGCAAAATTATGTAGAGAAATTTCTGTAAATATCAAGGGAGTATATCTTTAAGAAGTTTATGGTAGCGATGAAAACTTCTTATCTGGCTTAAAAAGACTTCTATGGTATAAAAATGGAAAACAAACGTGACAGTTAGAGAAAACAGAGCAATCTAGATTAAAAATAATCCTATCGTGAACATCGAATCAAAGAAAGGGAAAACAATGCTATAATTCTATCTACCGAAGAGGCAAATAAAATAAAATCTCGTAAAATGAAAACGATTTTACGAAATTATAAAAGGAAAACTGCTTCAAAATTGGTATTAACAGAGAGTACACAATCTCCACAAGATTTGTATTGGACAAACTATCATCGATGGAATTATGTACGAACGCTGGTATCCGAATTAATCGCACGTCTCAATCTCCGAAAGCAGACGGTGGCTTGGAAATAGCTTGAAAGGTACTCGATTCCACCTTGAGGTCCTGTTCGAGAAACGGAACGCGAGTGTCATGAGTTTCTTTATCTCCTTCCACGCGTGGCCAGATAGCGAAAAAAGTTTGTTGAGACATCTGCCGAGTTTGGTAGCCAGTGAAGAACGTCGCGCGGTGCATCACGCCCTTCCGATAAAATGACGAGTTTTGCAGAACCGTTTGCATTTTTCAGATATACCAGGCCCACTTGACGCCGTTTACGCGAGAAGGGAGGAATGCACGCACGCGCGTATGGCGATCGATATCGCTGGAGGGACAGTCAGTCCTCCTTTAACAGAGGCTGACGGCCAAGATCCGATTTGTCTTTAATCGGTTCCACAACCGGCCGCGCCATCGGCCACCGGACATGCGATAACCATCGCTCATTAACGTCATTATTAAAAATGTGGTAATTAGACCGTGCTGAATATCGACTTATATGGGTCCCACGAGCCGATGCAACGGTCTCGTAGCGGATCGCTGTTCATAAGGAAACCGATCGCTTTCGATCTGTAGCACCTTTCATGCCACTTTGGCAACGTGAAAATTTACACAGGCACGCTGCTAACCGTGAAAACGACTTACACGAAAGCGCGTAACAACATTTTTCTTCATTAGCGTGAATTATATGATCGTATTTTTGTATGACGTTTTCAGAAATAAAGGAGTCCTAGATATTATTGAACTATTTATGTACGCAATTAAATAGATTACTCTAACTATAGATTAAAGTTATGATCACGTAGACAATCCACATCGAGTCATATCGGTACTATTATTATAAAAAGCATCTTTTAAAAATACGGGTACTTCTCCTACAACTCGGCATCTTATAACACGGTTTCGTTATAAGACGATTCGTATATTGCGGTAACCTTCCTACAATACGGCGTTCTATAACACGTTTCCGTTCTAACACGATAAGAAAATTGTGGAAATCTTTGTACAACATCAGACTTCCATAGCACTGGATAACATGATTTCTGTTTAAGATACTAAAAAACTATATTACTTTAAAATAATGATGAGAAGGTATAATGAACCATAGTGTCTTTACAAAATATAGGAATAAATTATAATTTACTCATATATAATGCTATTCCGATATTATAGCAAAAAGCGGCATGCAGTTTACCGCCATCCACGATAAGCTTGCTGTTTCAGAGATATGGAATTTTTAAACAAATGTTTGCTTTTTATTAAGTTTTCGGAACGTAACCTCCCATTTTGTACTGGTCCTGTTTCTTTTATAACACGGTTTCCTACAACACGGCAATTTCTAGAAACCTATCTACTATGTGATAGGAGGATTACCTGCAATTTAAATTTCATCTGTTCTTCTCATGGAATGTTCAGAGTAGATACTTTTACATTGCACCGTTTCACCTCGTGCATAATTGAGGTTAAGTGTATATGAAGAAACAGTGTAAGTGAACCATACATCCATAAATATCTAAAACATTGTTGACCGGCAATTTTACGTAGAAGATAACTCATGTCACTGGCTATTGTTTTCGTAATTATGTATGACATTGATAGAATCTAAATAAACTTCACTATATTTTATTTATACGTAATGAATTTCAATGAAACTATGTACATATTTGCTACATATTATAATTTATTCATATTATGTATTTTAGTAATTTTTTTGGTGTGGTAAAATTGAAACAGCTAATGTAAGTTAAAACACGAGTTATCTCATGACTGGTCAACAAAGTTTGGGAATGGAAACACGAGTTAACTCGTGAGCGGTCAATAATGTGTTAAACTGGAAAATGATTTGTTTTCTGTTGTTTACAACAAATGATTGTATCTAATTGTAAATTACGATAAATAGCATTTCTTGTACGGAACTCCTTCATCTATGTCATTGACCCAACAAAAGAAGTCACTTGATAAGTGATTTGCTCCGATTCGCTCGACTGATAGAGACGTATACGTCTTTACGTATTTTCGATTCCAATACGTGACTAGTAGAAAAAGCACTTAGCTATGAAATAAATATTTAGTTTTCGGTTTTCATTCCCTAAGCTCAGGCTTAAAGGACTGATATAACGAGAATAGTCGGTGCGAGGACAATCTCACGTTGCCCCATACCTCAAGCCAAGCGACTTCATTGACTTGGCGACTTATAACAATACCATTCTCGATACTCATAATGTAGAATATTTATTATAAACATACTTAAAATAACATGTACAAGTGGAAACTTAAATTTAGTGTGAAATATGGAAACGCATTCATCTAAAACACGCGCACGTACACTCTAACTAAATAAAATATAAACTATAAGGTATAGTCACCGAATATCGCCCCCTTTTTTTAAAAAAATTATAAAAAAAAAATATTACGAAAAAAATAATAAATGAAATGTCAAAGATTAGGGAGTACACGTCTTTATTATTTAGAATAATCAACAACTCGTTATCTTTGTTACTATTTCTACAAGAATAGATTTTACAATAAAGTAGAAATTCTAGGAATATATTTTTGGGCAGCTAATTACGTCCCGGGGATTGAGATCACATTAATCACTTGAACTTAAATTACCTTTTTAAAAATTTAGCAATAATGTAATGATTATGGAGGAGAAGGTACGAATATGAGATACCTTTTTATTTATTGATGTAGAAAATCTTAGAATTGTCAGAAATGAAAAAATCAAACGTCAAAATGTAGACAATTTTATATGGAACGTCCTACGTAAAGATAAATATTGTGGTCCTCCTGGAACCCATGACTTTTTTACTTTTTCTAAATACGGGCGGATTTGGACCGTCAAAAATTCGGGTAATAATATGAGACACTCTTACTCCTCCGCGAATATATGTCATAAAACTGTATTAGAACGGTAATAGACAGTTTTATTATTGAAAAAAACATAACAAAACATAAACACAAATAGAATAATTATAATTAATTGGCCTTACAATAATCGCATATGTAGTTTACTCCTTCTTGATCGGTAGCTCTTTTATCGAATTGCGAGGCAGAACGTGTAGTGCCTTCCTGTACGTGTGGTAAGAGGCATGGCCCTTGACGCCTAGCGAATCAGATCCTGCAGAAACAGGGTTACCTCCTAGGAGAATTGTTCAGCTGGTCGAAGAATACTAATATGAGACAGTCTCATATTACTACCAATTGATCGTCTCATATTACTACCATTTTACTGTTTCACTTTTTCTTATTATATTATACGCAAAAGAAAGAAATCCTTTAAAAATCAATGAATATACTAAAACTGCACTTAACATAATATAACTTACCTTGCGATTCCTTAAAAAAACTCAATATTAATTGATGTACGTTTATTTTAAGAAGCACGTGCAAGAACTTCTCCGTACGGCCGAAGCGTATAACCTCCATTAAACAAAACAACGGCGCCTATCAACATCCGTTGCTATAGGAATCGTTTTAGGCGCCATAATACATAATAATGCCACGATTTTAAAACCTCTAATTAATGTGCATAGGTAAAAACCATGGTGTTTTATATTTCTACCCTATCTCATATTCGTACCTTCTCCTCTAATTATTGTATTTAATCAATCATTAATCATTGGTATAGTTTAAGAAATTTCAATTCTCCCAGCAAATTGCGCAAATAACGTCGTCCCCTGGACGATATTAGGCACACATGGGGAGACGATATTACGAATTTGTTACTTTTATGAATAACATCCATTCAACAAGAAACACATGTCACAACCTAAATGTTTTCGTGCCGATTTAAATCTATGCAATAACAATTTACTTTGTCCAAAAAATCATTTCAGTAAGTCAAGCCTATCAATAACACAGGTCCACAAAAAAAAAAGTGGTCTGTGCTGGGTGTTGGACAGATATTTTCCGACGTATTTTTTAATACCCCAAAATTGGGGGTCAAACTTCAAAATACGGAGAAAAATAAAAAAAAACGATAAAATCCACGATCTAATAGTATTTTCAGTATCTTATTATCAATTTGCAGTTTCTGCTTGTTTCTCTCTGTAGTATTCATTAGTGATCCGCAAATATGTTTTTATACTGCTTATTGTGTCTTATTTAAGTCATTTATAGAATGAATTTTGTCTTTGATAGAAAATAAAACGTCAGGACATTGAATCGGTATATTTACCGGCAAAAACCTGCTACCACGGAGTGTTTGGACTACGATGACAACTGCCCTTTAACGCGATGTGTAGAATGATTCGGACGTTATTCAAAGATGAAGCATTTGTTTCAGTTATGAATGACCAAGAAAAGGCATCATGGCTAAGTTTCAAGGAAGTATGTACCAAATTTTTAGGTAACACCAAGGATGCTGATTACGAAAATATTGTGGCCAATATGATCGCAAACTTTCAGCGTTCCGGTTGCCTAATGAATTTGAAACTTCACTTCCTTGATTCGCATCTTAACCACTTTCCGGAGAACAACGGAGACTTTAGTGAAGAGCAAGGAGAGAGATTTCATCAAGATCTCAAAGAATTTGAACGGCGATTTCAGGGACAGTGGGGAGTTAATATGTTTGCAGATTACTGCTGGATGCTACAAAGAGAAACTCGACAGAGAGGAAAAAAGCGTAGCAGAAATCCGTTGCACAGATCATTTGAGGAGAAAAGGGCCAGGAAACAACAAAAATATAAGATTGTTATTATCACGCAGAAAAAATTATTACATCGTGGATTTTATCGTGTAGCGATATAAATATTAAGTTAATGTTAAGAATAATATTAAGAGTAAATGTAAGGAATGCTTGAATGAATGAAGAGCGTGAAAGAAGAGTGGCTGAGTGAGATTGTTTGAAAGAGTAACTGGAAGGCGTGCGAGAAATGTTTGGGTTTTAAGAATCTGTGTATATATGTGTGAGTGTCAAAAGGGTCGAAGCGAATGGATATGCATGAGATGAGAGTCAGTCTAAATCGAAGAGTGAATGCGTTAAGATCAAAAATACAAGCAACTATTAATATTAAACATTCAATTATTTAATCCACAATCTTCACCCAACCATTAACACTAAAGTGGTGACCCCGACGTGATTTGTGAAAGTGAGGATTGTGAATTGTGAAAAATGGCCGAAGGAAAGGACGATATCGCGAAATTGGCGGTACGAGTACCTCCTTTCTTTCCATCGAATCCTAAATTGTGGTTTGCACAACTTGAGGCACAATTCAGTCTCAGCGGAACCACGGCAGACAATACAAAATATTGGTATGTGGTTTCGAACCTTGACAGCAAGTACGCCGAGGAAGTCGTCGATCTAATTACTAATCCCCCGTCGGACGATAAGTACAACACAATCAAGACGGAATTAATTGCACGACTGTCCACTTCGCAAGAACGAAAAACAAGGCAGTTGTTGGAACGCGAAGAAATAGGTGACAGAACACCGTCGCAGTTTTTGCGTCATCTGCGTAGTCTCTCGGAGGAAGAAATTCCGGACTACATATTAAGATCGTTGTGGACTAGCAGACTTCCGGAGGCTTTGCAATCGATTGCTGCAATGCAAACCGATACTTCTCTCGACAAAGTTGCAGTTATCGCGGATCGAGTCTTCGAAGCAACCGCGACGCAACGAGTGTCTCGAGTTGACTCCAACAATTTCGATGAGTTAAAAAAAGAACTACACGAGATCCGGCAAAGACTTGATCGATCGCGTTCGCGGGATTCGATACATTCGTGGCAGTCAGGACGTTCGCGATATGGGAGTCGTTCGCGATATAGAAGTCGTTCGCGTAGCCCACGGTACGATCCAAATTGTGGAACGTGCTGGTACCACTGGCGATTCAAACAAAGATCAACAAAGTGCGTCCCACCCTGCAATTGGCAACAGGGAAACGACAAACCCCATCACTAGCAGCGGCAAGTGGTGATGGTGTAGAAGTACGCCGCCTGTTCGTCAAGGATGCGAACACAAAAATCGAGTTTCTAGTGGATACTGGTGCCGATTTATGTGTATTTCCACGGTCGCGAGTGCGTGAAAAACGGGCAAGGTGTGCATACCATCCTGCAGCTAATGGAATGGTTGAAAGATTCCATAGACAATTAAAAGCCGCAATAAAATGTCACAGTACTGAAGCATGGACTGAAATTTTGCCAATAGTATTATTAGGAATTAGAACAACCTGGAAAGAAGATATTAATTCAACACCATCTGAAATAGTTTACGGTGCAAACATCCGTTTACCAGGAGAATTTTTCAACACCAAAACTACAATAGATACATCCGCATTCATAACACAACTGAAGAATAAAATCAAGAATTTACAACCAGTTCCTGCAAGTAGACACGGTACAAACTACGTATTTTTATACAAAGAACTAAAAACTACCTCGCATGTATTTCTTCGTCATGATGCTGTGAGAAAACCATTGCAACCGACGTACGATGGACCGTATAAGGTTCTCGAACGTGGAGAGAAAACTTTTAAAATAGAAATTAATAGAAAACCGACAACAGTTTCAATCGAACGACTTAAACCCGCTCACATTCTGAATGAAAATCTTTCTGAAAATCCTGAGAATCACGGAACCGAAATTATTTTGAACAATACAGCCAATCGCACTGAAGTTACAAGAAATCCGACAACACCCAGTGTAGTGCAAAGTGACACTCCGCAATCAGTAAATATAAGACACAATCCGCGCCCGCAAAGAAAAGTGCGTTTTCCGGATTGGTATCAAGCCGGATTTAATTAGTTTAGTGATAGAAATTAAGAAAAAAAAAAAAAAAAGAAACCAAATAATGTTTAAAGGTTTTAAGAAATCACCTCCTGCGTTACAATTAAGACGATATCGTTAACACTGGCGAGGGGGTGATGTAGCGATATAAATATTAAGTTAATGTTAAGAATAATATTAAGAGTAAATGTAAGGAATGCTTGAATGAATGAAGAGCGTGAAAGAAGAGTGGCTGAGTGAGATTGTTTGAAAGAGTAACTGGAAGGCGTGCGAGAAATGTTTGGGTTTTAAGAATCTGTGTATATATGTGTGAGTGTCAAAAGGGTCGAAGCGAATGGATATGCATGAGATGAGAGTCAGTCTAAATCGAAGAGTGAATGCGTTAAGATCAAAAATACAAGCAACTATTAATATTAAACATTCAATTATTTAATCCACAATCTTCACCCAACCATTAACACTAAAATCGTTTTTTTTTTTTAATTTTTCTCCGTTTTTTGGAGTTTGACCCCCAATTTTGACTTCAGATTCGTGTTCAGCGGTAAAAAATACGTCGGAAAATCTTTGTCCAACACCCAGCACAGACCACTTTTTTTTGTGGACCTGTGTAATTAAACCATTCCGGCAATATATTATTCATCACCTTGAACAATTTTTTCTTTTTTTAAATATCTTGTCACTGAAGCGACACTTCACCGCGAATTGTTTACAATGGCCGATTAGAAACCACATTGCCTATTAGAAACTTTCTAACATTGTATTATCGTTTCTAGTATAATATTAACTATTAAATCACATTAACATAGAATTTTTAATATTTTTTCTGTATCCCTCTACTTTCGAATATTCAACATTCGCACACAATGTCAGGAATCAGTTGTGTGCAATGTGCAAAAGTCGAGGGCCGCTTGTACTCTATAACTCGTCTACTTTTGAACTGTTCTCTCATCCTCGTTTCGTCCTCGTGCCGCCCGCGTTCCGTTGACGTTCGTCTTTTCGTCAGTCAATTGTCTTATGGCGGATGTCTCTAGATCATTCCAGCGGGATTTAGAAAATCCTTACAATAATATCACTCACGAAACAAGACAAATTTAACGTTCATTACTGTGAATTTAAAAAATTATAATTTTGGACAAATGCCAATAACAGCATAACTCATAAAAAATCTCACCCAAAATGTGCAAACATTTATAAATTATATATATCCACACATACATGTGGAAATGCATGTATTTAGATATAAAAACTTTACCGAACGGCATTTTTTTAATATCCCACCTAAGCACTTCTGATTGGTCACTTGCCCGTAAATATTTCCCTGATACTGGTGTCTCTTTGAAAATTGTAAAGTTTCTTCACTGCGTCCTTGTTGCAGTTAACCGCAATGATAAACAATTATTTATTAATTGCCTTAACAAGTAATTATTAAGTTAAATGTTCAAAAGTATTGGGCCCGAAAAGCCGATTAATCGGCTACTGGTCGGTAAAGTGTTAAGAAAAAGAATGAAAGAAAGAAAGAGATGATTAAATCAGTGAGCGAGAGGGACAATTGAGTGAAGGAACGAGAGATATGATTGAAACAAAATAGAATTTGGTGGAGGTAAGAAAGATGTGAAACAATTATTTTATTATCCTGTAAATACACCATTTTAAACTAAAGCCTCTCCACTTCTTCATGAATTTGCTACATATATTTATAGAAATATGCTAAATAAATGGGAAAATTAAAGTTTTTAATTTATACTTTAGTAATAAAAAATACGTGAAAGGGGAGTACCTGAACATTTATGAGCGAAAGTGTATATGTTCTTTTGTATGACTCACTGTCAGCCATTTAGACGCAATCCTATGCTCTCGTGTTACAAATCAAGTATCAATAACGATGTTAGTAAGATATCAGAATTTTATAAAAACGAGATGTACAAAATCTGATATAAAACACCGGCGGATCGTCATATAGGATTGTATCATGGAAAAGGATTTAATATAGTTTTTCACCTGCTTAAGCCTCTTCCCTATCATCCGTAACATTCAGCCTTATACAGCACCATTTATAAAGCTGCAGATGGCTGATCATCCCATACAAATATAGCGAAACGAAACAGCCTGTGGACAGCTTATGGGCTTAAAGCCTGTATACATCACTGCGGGCGGCTGAACGTCAGCCGCAATCGAACGGAATCATCAAAGGTGGTAGGAAAATCGATTGCCGTGTAAACCGGCGTGGTCACTTTTCGCACAGGATTCCACACCTGTCCGCTAAGTATAATCACGTTGAAACAATCGATTGATTTAATAACGTGTCAATGTTATGAAGCAGTTTTATGAGATTCTTTCTACTCCTTTTAATGCAACAATCCAGCGTTATTTATTAGGTGTATCGTTTGACATGAATGTTCATTTCTTTTAACATACATTTATCTCAGCCAACAGGTTGAAGTGTATTGACTAGTAGTTCTTGTTGATCGGAAATTTATTAAATTTCTGCTCCTTTATCATCGAAAAAGTTGTACTTTCATTGGAAATGTCTGAGGGAGATTATAAACAAATAATTTGGAATCATGAGAATATTTAAGTATTAGGTATAAGGGAAAGTTCTGTCGGTTTTGAACACGTCCACTTTTATGCGTTGTCGATCCTTAGCAAGAATTCTGAATCGACGGAAACCAGGTTAAACCCTTAGATTAGTACATGGTTGATGATTCATACACATTTTTTGTATTTTAGTAAGTTTTGTTAAACTTGTAAAACTCTTAACATGAGTAAAGAAAAAGTGCACTTAAGACATTGCATGTTGTATGAGTTCCAAAATGGGAATAACGCGATGGAGGCAAAAAAAACTTGTGTGACGTATTTGGAGAGGATGCAGTAACAGTTCGAAAATGTCAAAGATGGTTTGCGAAATTTCGTTCGGGTGATTTTTCTTTGGAAGATGAACCCAGACCAGGAAAGCCATCGTAGTATGATCAGGACAAATCCCACGTTAACTTCCACAGAAATGGGCTTCAAGCTTGGAATTCATCAGATTACTGCTTTGCATCACATTAAAAGACTTGGTTTCCTGTCTAAACTCTCTGTTTGGATGCCACACGAATTAGAAACGACAGAACTTTCTCTTACACCTAATAATTATTAAGTACGTGAATTACTGCGGTCCATTTTGTTCTTCCAGTTCGTACGTCACCCATTTTTCTTCTGTACATACCTTCCCCGTAGCTGATAAACGGACAGAAATTGTTGATCGATCAATGTTCAGCAATTGCGCGAATTCATGTTGCAATAAACACGGGACTTCATCGATTAGTGTCTGCAATTCCTTGTTGTCGAACTTTTTCACTTGACCTGGATGAGGATTGTCACCGACACTGAAATCATATAGGTACTTTGAAACGTTAAAATCATTCTCTGCATGATTTATTGATAGAAGCACTCTCACCATAAGCTTCTACAGCTTCAGTAGTTGATTTCATCAAATGATAATAGAAAATTAGAACTTCCCGTAAATGATGTTTTTTCGACTCGAACTTTGACATTTTCGAACTAGATAACCACAATGTTATTGTCACAAACTCAAATGTTTATGAACGGAATATTGTATTTAGATATCAACGCTAAATCATACAGCCTTTTTCAAACATTGAAGGCTAGAAAATTCGTTAATACAGCACTTGACCGTTATACGGACCAAATTAATTCACACACCTAATATTAAACTATAATGTACAGTGCCTAGAGAATAAAGTTTCACTATAGCTGGAGGATCACAAATTTTTATAAATAATCCATTTTTAATCAACTTATCTTACATGAATTGACGGAAATCGAAAATGCATGAGCGGAAGAAATGTAAAACAATGACAAATATAGAAGAAAAAGCGATTATAAATAAACCTTTTTGTATTTGAAGAGCATTAAATAATTTGAATCCATTTTTAATACTGTCGTAGATGAGAATGATATAGCATTCATATCGTGTAGTTCCACACTGCTCCATCGGGAAAAGTTGTCACGATAATTATATTAATAGTATTAATTAGTAATAAATCAAATGATTTATTATCATCCACTATTGTGCTGTTCTATCAGTGCGTATAATGATCGGAAAATTAAAAAATCATTTTTGCTTTTACGTTTAATTCGTAGGTTTCAACAGTTCGTGTCTTCCATCTTAAAGTTATGTAAACCAATTAGAAACTTTTTGTAAAATGAAAATAGCCTATGCTAGCAAATAATTTAAAGCATTGCGTTCCTGTGAAACATTCTAGCTTTGTTAATAGAAAAGATTTCAAGGCTTGTTTAATCGCTATTTTGCTTATCGCAAAAAATAATCTTTTTATCGTACAAATTATATCATATAGTGGTTACAACATTTAAGGTAAGAAAATTAATATTTTGTGCCTCAAAATGTCAAATACAGGCATTACCAATTCGATATCGTTACATAATTGATATGCTGAATTGCTTTAAGGGTTATAGCATTCATATCATGCCAAATGATAGAGTCAATTATATTTCATACCATTTTATGTAACCTTAATTTTTTGTAATCATTATGCATTTTGAAGTAATGATCACCTGATTCATTGAATATTTTCATATTATTTCATTTTTTCACTGTATGTACAGTTAAAAGTGTAAGTTACATACGCTATTTCATTCGATATCACTCATCTCTTCTCTTTCGACTGTCCACTTCTTTCTTCTGCATCTTCGTTGCTCTCGATTCTTTTCCTACATTTGTCATGTCTCTTGCTTTTACAGTTCACGTGAGCTTCGTTTTCAGCACATTCACAAACGTGAATGTTGTTGTTATAGCTTTGATGTCATGCCAAATGATAGAGCCAATTATAATTCATTTAATTTTGTGCACCTTTTAATTTTTTGCAATTTTCCTGCATTTTAAAGTAATTGTTAACTGATTCATTGACGATTTTTATATTTAATTTTTTCTCGGTGTAGTTAGAAGTGTACCTTGGAAGTGTAAAACTTCACTGTCAATTTTTGCATCTCACTGAAATTTTTACTGTCCGCGAGCGTGTTAATCAACTTATCATATATGAATTGACAGAAATCGAAGACGTATGAGCAAAAGGAATGCAAACAATGATGAATATAGAAGAACAAACGGTTAAAAATAATCTTTTTGTATTTAAAGAGCATTAGAAGATTTGCAATGAACTCTTCCATTTACGATGATTCGTAATTATCACGTCATCCAACCGTAAATACTTTAACAACGAAGATTTAAAATTCGTGAGCCGTTAACTTTTTACGCGACATTAAATCGTATCGCGATCGGAACTACGAATTCATGAAAATTAGCGACCGATGCTCGTTGCACTGGTGCAGTCGCCTTACCGTTTCAAGATGATGAACTTCGATAAGAGCGGCGCAGGGCGTAAGGGTGTTATTAGCTGAAAATACGACGAACACCAACGGGCATTGAGCAGCACTTTTATGAGAGAAAGGGAATTATAATTGCGAGAGTTTAGCCGTAATGTCGGCAATCATTTTAATTAAGAATAACTCCCCCCACCCTCTCTCCTCACTACTTCCTTGCAGTGCGGATTATCGAGGTACATACACATTCGTATATAATTGGGGTATTTTGTATTTTACTGCACCGTCTTATGTAATCAGTCTACCAATCTGTTATATCTCATTCGTCTTAACTCGGTAATCTACGGACAGTTTTGATTAGCCGTTGCTGGTTTTTATTTTGTTTATTTTATTCGCTTCTTAATGAATAACTGGCTACCCGACTTTTTTTCTTTTCACGTGCAATGTTTAACTCCTCTTTATGTGTATCTGGAGATAAATAAAGGATGGATGTGTACCTGATTGATAGAAAGATAGTGTAAGTGCACTTATGTACACATAATGTATTTGATTTATGGAAGGTAGACGTTTTCTCAGTTTGGTTCAAAGTATGACGGACAATTGTGTGACTAACGTTGTATACGTAATTTGATGACTTCTGAAAACAAACGATGAAAGAAGTTCATTATGAAATCCATTTATTGCTAATGGTTTAGCATCCTACGATGTAACACTGTATATTTTTGTTTTGTAAATCATTAATGGGGTAATATGTGTTATGATAAGTAAAAAGTGGAAGTAAGATTTTACATCGAATGCCATTTGCTTTTGCAAAAATGTGCTATAATTTTCATTGCATATTTTTTATTTATGGAGCATACCCGAGTCGAAAAGTCCAGCCTAAAAAGAAACTTCAAATCCTAGATTCTTTTGATTTCTCATTTTCCGCGTCATTATGTATACCATTTTGAACCTCAAAATCCTCAACTAGTGTGTCTACGCGCCTCAAAGTCCTGCAAATATGATTTTTAGAAGTTATATGGACTGATCAGGTAAAATTTTTATTCCAATTTAATCTGACATCCCCTAAAAATATTTCAGAAGTTCCAAGTCTGTCGACTCATATTCTAAAAATAGGGCTTTCACGAGCAAGTAGGAATTAAATTATCATTTTATTCCATATAAATTCTAAATCTTCCAAAATCAAATTAATTTTTAGTATATTGAGAATTTTTTTGGACCTTGATCATTCCACTCCAATTCCAATCCAATTCTAAAACTCCTCATTATACATAGAATGCTGAGGATTGTTTTGGGCTGTATGAAGCCTAAATTGATCCTAAACTAGGCAAAACTGGCAAAAATTAACAAGTTTAGGGTGATTGTGGAATTAAAATTTGCATTCTTTTATATGTAACATATTTTTCCATATTTAGCCTAAGTTATATGGTAATTTAGGAGGATTTTGGGCTTAAAATTTTCGACTCGGGTACTTTCCATTTATGTTACTCTATGAATATTTGTATTTCATACACATTATAGAGGCGAAAAAGTAGTAATTGATTCATTAAGCAGTTGATTGCGTTAATTTATGTAAATTATTTCCAATTTTTCTCAATCAAAAGGGAAGCAAAAATGGTGCTTATCATTTTTAAATCAGTACAGACTCTATTCTATAATGTACCAAAGATTTCAATTTCGAATGTCGTTAACTCGTTGAATGCCACCGATATTTCGATAGATTCATCATTTCTACTGAAGTGGTATGTTTAATATTAAATTCACAATCTTCACAAAGCAGAAACTTTTAATATACGAACAGACAGATATTCGGCAGACCTTTATCTTTTTAACGTCGATATTTAAATATTCAGTATGTTCGAGAATTCATAAATAGTACAATTTCAAAGTTACAAGAAATTTCACTCGGTTCAATAACGACGGTCACCGGTGACCCACATGGTAGCCAAAGTGTTAATGTCGTATCTGCCATCTTACTTCAAAATATAGGTAAGTCCTACTCGAATCGTCAACTATAATAATTAACTCCTTGCACTCTATTTCATTTGAAATTCTACGAGATCTTGCTTTTCAATCCACAAAATGAACTCTTCAAAATAAAAGTCTACATTGAGCGTCACATTACATGCAAAAACAAGATAGAAAGTTATATTAATATTGCTGTCGTTAATGTAACTTAAATGTCCCCCATAATAATACATTTTTCAGTTTTTAGATCGTTTAAAATTTCCATATATATAAAAACCTACAGATTTAAACTACTTACTGACCTGTGTAATCACAATGACGTAAAAATTAATGTTCTCTTTTAAGCTGTCCGTCAGTAAAAGTATCATGACTTATTCAAATTGAAAAAAGATAGAAAATGACAGAGATTCAATGTCTTATAGTACAATGATTACTTTACAAAAGTTTATCTTTTAGCCTCTATTAAATTACTAGGTTTTACAGTATTTTATATATATTTTAGAGTGCAACTAAAAATGTGCAAATCATAGATAGCTTTGCTACAGACTTTTTATTTATAGCTACATGAAATTAGTATTTTCTGTTAGCTTTATCTGCACTTTCAAAATTTCCTACTGTAAGCATTCTGTGCGAACACGCATTAAGGCGTTTTTTTATCGGCGACTAGACTCGCATTTACTCCAAGAGTGGCAGGGAAAGCGAAGACAGGAAGGAATCAGTCGACGTCGTAAATCGTCGGTGCGTTGGCGGCAGTTGTTCAGAAATGCTTTATTGTTAGAGAAATATCCTTTTAATACAAGGAAATGTAATCAATCATTTGTTGAGAACACCATAACTCTTAATCTCCTTACTCTATTGCATTACACTGTTTAGTATCATATATTATATTACTGATCAGTCTAATCATGCATTTTGTCTGCGTGAGTTCTTGAAATTTACGACTGCATATTCAGATCCGACATTGTGGTATCGAAATGACAGCGGTATTTCGTCTGTTTTTTAATTTTCATATTGAAATGAAACTTTTTCTGGTAAAATCGTATCTCGGGGCTCAAAACGCGAAAAGACATCATTTTTAAACAGCACCTTATGCTGTTTGATTATTTGATCTTATTAAATGCACGGTTATATCAGCTATTTCGCAACGTACGGGCTTGTGATAATTCTCTTCATTACACTTTTAATATGAGACCAGATTATTAATACACATATTGGAAGTAACAAAATCTCATTGAAGTAATTAGTAATAATTTGTAAAAAGCATCAAAAAAATTGATTCGAAAAACATAAAGTGCTATTAAAAGTAATAATAGAGAATTGGATTTATATATACCATATTCTAGTAGGATACGATTGAAGAAGGAAAGAATGTCTAATGTGAAGACGTGAATTAAACTAACAATAAATGGTGGATGTTGTCAGTATCCGTAACGATTTGAATAAATAATAGTAACACATAGGTACTCACTAATGATTAACATTTATATTGAGTAAAGATTACGGAAGAAAAGGAATACAAAATAAAAGATAAAATGACTAACTAATCGCGGTATCTAACGGTGAATAAAAAAATGTGTGTCAAATTGGGTCTCTGAAATTAATCTCGCCTACTTTTTCCCACGCATTTCTATGGGAACATGTCCATTTATGGGTACTATACCACAATTTTATATTATATATTGCAACAAATAAAAACACTTTTATGTTATATATCATAACAAATAAAAACGTAGCACCTCGATCACATCTAATCATATTTATTACGGTGTAAAATATTTACAGTAAATCTTCAAGATTAAGTTCTACCTTTTCTAAACAATCAGCCCTTTTTGGGAAAATTAAAACAAGGGCTAGTTTTCATCATAATACAAACACAAATAAGTTTAAAGTCTACTGTGTAAAGTTGAGTGATAGTATCAGAGACATTTTGCAGATTTTCCTCTATCGCGATAATTAGAATAATTTAAAACAAAGACGATATACCTTTATGCACGAAGCGGAAATGAACTGATAAATGATGTAGTAAATCGATTGTTTTATTAATGCGGCATTCAATGATACGAAGGCTATTGTTATAATAGCATAAACGTAATAACGACATAACTCGGACGGTCAGTCGAACTGACGCAAGTCTCGATATGCCAAGCCATCAGGGGTAAATTACGTCGTGTCTAACTTATCCCGTTAGGATCTGTACACACGTATCGATAAACCACGCTCGCGTGTCGTAAAAACGGAGAACTCATGCGGCTTTTCCAGCCAACTCACGTCGTGTAATCGTAACGCGGATGCATTTATCTTTTTTGCGCGACTGAAACAATTCACAAAGTTTGCACTCGGCTATATGTTAAATATAATGGTGCACTTTTTAAGGAACCTTACCGAGTCCTGTATAATCACGATATACACGCAATATACAGCTCGGGTCACTTGATTACATTCACTTGTCTTTCTGAAGAATATTTTTATATGAAATGCAAACAACTAAATATTGGGTTGTATGAATTCTTTTACTCGTTCTTCAAAGAATGTCTATTCGCGCCAAATGAATATTTATGGGGGATTACAGAATGAAATATTTAACCCTCTATATTTTTCGTGTTATCTGAAGATTAGTTTCATTATAGAATAATCAGAGAATAATAAAAATATAATATTAAAGAATGGAATGAATCAGATTTTTAAACATTGAATTGTAAAGAATTTCATGATTTTCACGAACTAAATTAAAATATTTGGCAGAATTAAAAATTTGACTTGAAAGAATAGAAGATTAGATGTGTCTTGAGTTTCGTTAAAGTCATAGAGGACAATAGAAGTTTAATTATTTTCAATCGAAAAAGATAAAACATTACGCACTTATAACGGATTGGTGTAAAGTTTGTCCTTGATTTCTTGAATATCTGTTATCGGGGTGACATTAAGTACATAACAACTGGAATATTGTGAGCTTATCAGTCTTGTTTCATCGTTATTTGGTGTCACAGTGTTAGAAACATCTTTGACATGATGCAAAGAAAAATAAAGCTATTCGGCAGAAGCACGAGTTTTAATGAAAATA
This sequence comes from Cerceris rybyensis, assembly GCA_910591515.1. NCBI lineage: Eukaryota > Metazoa > Arthropoda > Insecta > Hymenoptera > Crabronidae > Cerceris > Cerceris rybyensis. The sequence goes on from OU342795.1 coordinate 17,773,145, forward strand.
AGCTATTTAACAGGAAAATTGAGGAATTAGAATTGGAAAAGAAATAAAATATTGGCTTGTTTGTATATATACAATACAAGAACATTATTCACGTAAAACGTCAGTATTATATGAACTGTTCCCATACATAAAAAATTGTATTCTGCGGCTATCTTGCAAATAATTATTTCGAATAGCCGAAATATTACTGTATTTAATTAATTATTATCCTTAATAGTGTAGAGAATATGATTTCGGATTTTTAGAATTATCTACGTAATTTCATGAAGTGTAGTTCCACACTCATCCATCGGGAAAAGTTATTACGATAAGTATATTAATAGCATTAATTAGTAATAAATCAAATGATTTTTATCATCCACCATTGTGCTGTGCTATCAGTGAGTATAGTGATTCGAAACTTAAAAAATCTTTTTTTCATTTAATTTTAATTCGTAGCTTTCAACAGTTCGTGTCTTCCATCTTCAAATTATGTAAACCAATTACTTAGAAACTTATTATAAAATAAAAATAGCCTATGCTGTCAAATAATTTCAGTATTGCGTTCCTGTGAAACATTCTAGCTTTGTTAATAGAAAACATTTCAAGGGTTGTTTAATCTCTACTTTGCTTATTACAAATAGTAATCGTTTTATCGTACACATTATATCATATAGTCCTTATAACATTTAAGGTAACAAAATTAATATTTCTACTTCAAAATGTCAAATACAGGAATTACCTATCAATTTGACATCTTTGCTTGGCAAAATTGATATGCTGAATTACTTTAAAGGTTGTGATGGACTCCTAAGCAAATTACCAATTATATTTTGGGCAAAAGTTATGACATATTCCCTTAGTATGGAAAGGATTTTATCCGTTGATTATCATTTATCTAAAATATCCATAAAAATGCTTTTCATAGAAACGTATATCTATAACTAACAATAACAACAAGAAAGTAATTGGTATTGTATTCATCATTTTGCATTCTTCAAATTTTTTCATAACCATGGCTAGGTTATCAATTTAGTTCTAGTTTTTCAAAAAAACTAGTTATGTTTTCAGTTGAAAATGAAGTGAAAAGTTATGTGTTTCTTCGATCTGTATGTATATAATATTTTACAATTACGTATCCTCCTTCCTACCCTTTTTTCAAAACGGGTTATAATTCAAAGCTAATTATAAACCATAATTATTCGTCTTGCACAAGAAAAAATTACAGCAGTGGGACTTAAATCAAATCTTCCACTGTAAAAACTGAAGGTTGCATTACTTTAATCGTCTTACTTTAATCAAACAAGTTACTATGACATTCATCGTCGATAAGTAGATTTATTTAGGAGGTTCTTATTTAACAAGGAAATTGTAATAACGCAATAACAAAACGAAAAGCAAGTATGCTAACAAGACTCGACATACATCTGATCTTTCGTGCATTCATTCGAAACGCGTTTCTGAACAGTCGTTATAAATTGAGACGTAATACGCGACACAGTATGATCCTTACATAGGAATACGTACGCACATACACATTCAACATGCATCTACGAACCTTAAAATATCGAATTTTTGTCGTTTCTCGTTCCCGCGTCTTTCGGTGAACACACTTATCCCCGTATGTGACGTGAGCGAGGAGAAATTTTTTCCCTGGTGTTCGTTGTAACTAGGTTCCACCTGGATTTTCATATAAAAATATTCAGGACTCTCATGGTTGGTGAGCGCGTGCCCAGGAAGATCACTATCCGAACTACCACTCGTTCGCAATGCATGCTAACGACTAACGGGTATGACTTCGTTAAAAAGAAATGGAAAAAAGCTGATTTCTCCCTTACGTCGTAGTTAAGACTATTCCTGACAACGTTTTGTACAACGTTTCTACCCTCGCTTATTTGGTAACGCACCGTGTCGGTGATAATTAAAACTCGCGCGCGTTACAGTCATTACGTGTAAGATTATTCGTGCTTTTTTCTCCAGCGTCATCGTAATGGTTAATGAAATTGTTACGTATCTCTTTTTTTGATGAAAAGAATGTACTTTGATAGGGACGAACCTGCGAACAATTTTTGAACAGTTTCGCAATATAGAAGTATTTCAAATTAGTACAATTAACGCAGTCATTTTGAGATTTGAGCAATCGTTGTACAGCGGTAAAAAAATAAATATTTAATATTTTTGATGTTTATTGAAGTTATTGGTGGTCCTTAAATCGTCTTGTTGCTCGATATATGTCTACTGTTTAGAGATTACTATTTAGTAAATTGTTGTTCGAATTGATATTATTTTTTAATTCAATTTTTATGAGTAATACGTACATTATATATTTAATGATTTTAGTAGTTAAAGTAAAAAATATAGAGATGAGTCATTTAAAAAAAGAAGTTAAAATAATGTTCAATATGAAAGACAATATCTTCCATTAATGAAATGGTAATTAAACGAACCAAGTGATCTTTTAGGAAATAGATAGTCTAATAAATTAATTTTAATGTTAATAGCCAGTTGCTCCAATTTATGCAATGTGAAAAAATATTAACATGATAAATATATTCAAATTTATGTATTCCATGAACTACGCTTCCATTTATGTTTCGAATGACGATTAACGAATTTTCAGCTATGCCTCCAATTAGTCGATAGTTCTTTTCAGCAATCGATGTTTATTTAAACCCTCTAATTTATTATTTTCCTTTCCTAAATAGTACGTAACTTCAGTTTCTAAGTACAGACGTAAGTAATCCTTTCATCGTCGCTTGTGCCTGCATAAGAAATCGACATTTCTAAATATACTATACGATTAACACTAGATCTACGGTCGCTAAATCTGGTAGATTTCAATATATTAAATGAGTAATTTGGAAAAAGATGGATTAAACGCCAAAAAATATGTTCAATTAAGTAATTTGTATATCATAATATACTTATTAAATATTTACTGTATTGCTTCTTTGTTGATTCGAGAAAAATGTTAAAAAAAAGTAGGAAACCTTCAAGTTGCCGTAGATCTAGTATTAATATATAAAATCTTCTTTCACAATCATATGAAAACATAAGCTGGAAACGAAAAGTAAAGATATTCCATGTGAGCTGCCCATGGAGAATATGTATAAAGTAAAAATTACAGTATAATAAGTAATAGGAATTAGATCATAATATGTATTTAACACTAGATTTATGGCTGCTAAATTTATCAGATTTTATTTTTTTGAAGCAAGATGGATCAAGCGGCAAACAATACGATCAGTTAATTAATTTGTGTATTACGAGATACACGTGAAATATAATACATATATAGTACACTGCTTCTCCATAAATTTAAAAAATATTTTTAGAAAACTAGGAATCCATCAATTTGAAGGTTTCCGTAAATCTAGTGTATAGTATAGTATGTCGATAGAGTACAAATAACTAAATACTGCGGTAAATAAATGTGCTACAATGGTAAACATAAAATTGCTACACTTTACGGTCGAATATGTTACTCTTACAATTAGTCTTATGTTCTTGACGATTTATTTATATTTCATAACTTCGAAGATAACGCGTGTAAACTTATAACATCGTATACTTCAACATGAGAAGATATTAATATCAGTGATATGAATAAACGAACAGTATTCTACTGCGGAAAGCTTTGATTTATCAGCAGGATACGTATCTTTCTAAATTATTCGAGATGAAACAAAAGATTGAATTTGAAAGATATGAATTAATAGTACAAGCTTTTACTCACTTATAATAATTCTGATGATTCCAAGCCAGGCACGTGCGTGTAAAAACTGAACAACGGTATTAATGTAACAATATAATAAAATTCAGAACAGTAGAGTAGTAAATCCCAATTCAATGTTTTATAAAAACAGTGTTCATGTTTTCTCTAATGATGCTATTTAGTCTATTATTTTTTAACTGTAACCAAGTCAACATTATTTTTAATAGTTTTAATATATTGTTACACGGTCTTCAGCAAATGCGAAGTTCTATTTAACGTTATGAATAAATCGACACTGTTTTACAAAATATCTAAAGTTTATTTCAAAGACTTATTACACGGATATTTTCGAGGACGTCGGACCGTAGAATCTCTTGTTTTGTTATTTATATAACAATTGATATATCTCGTATCGCAGTAACGTTAATTCTTCTGGGTCCTGCATACAAAAGAATATGTTAAAATATCACTGTATTTTTCGTTTGGACATTCCTCACCCAATTTACATATGGTCTATAACATTTTAAACATACCTTAACATTTAGAATGATTTTCTTTGCTTTGATTTATGTTAACTCATATTAGTTGACCCGAGTCGAAATATTGAACCTATTTTCATGGTATTTACTCCTATTTGAACCTAATATGATGCTTTTCAGTAAAATGATACTCTTATTCAGCTATCACCAAAACCTTTATCCCCTAAATATTGGGAAGTAAAAGGTTCAAATGAGGTTCAATATTTCGACTCGGGACTGGATAAGATGTAAATCCTCAACGGAGGTTGAAATTGACGTTCTATTTTTCGCCTTAAGATGGCATAAAGGGAAATTTGTGCCACTTTTAGGCGCTAAATAGGATCTTATTTTACATTGAATTTATACCTAATTTGTACTTTTCATTCCTAAATGTTGGGTAGTAAAAAGTTCAAATGAGGTTCAATATTTCGACTCGGGGAGTTATAGACGATTAGTCCCAGAAAGAGAGTAGATGAGTAAAGGGAGAATGAGATGCGATTAGACGGACTTTATAGTTTATATTTTATATTATCTGATGTGGGTGTGTGTGTGTGTGTGTGATCTACAATATAGCGTTTCCCACATTTCATATTGAATTTATATTTTCCCTTGTATATAAATACCTTAAGTATATTTGCAATAAATATCCTACATATTTGTAATTTCGTTGCTATTCTATATTTGCATTACTACTTTTACTAACAACAAAACAAGGCTAAAATTAAGCTTGCTCCTTTCGTCTTTCTGTAATTCTATTGCAATAAAATTATCGGTAGTCTTTATCTTTGCAAAATCATAGAAGGAAACGTTTTTCCGGTAAAAGGAGAATCGAATTAAGTTCACAAACAATATCATTAAACGAAGCATCAATGAAATGCATTTACCGTGTAGCTGGCGATATACTCGCACGCTTATAATTAGAGATGCGCGTATTTTTTCTTACTTTTCTTTCTGCAAGTGCAGTCACACGAACGTGGAAATACCCGCACTGCCATGGATGGCAGGACTGTCTTGTTAAAGTGATTCTCGGGGCGAATCTGCTCGTTTTTCTTTTATTGCTTTGTGTAATTACCCACAAACAGCCTTCTTTTCCTGGCTATGTTAATGAAACCGCTCTGCACACAAGCTATCCTGTGTTTGTTTACGACGGTAATGCAAATTGACGGAGTTACAGGTTTTAAGAAAATTTCCAAGGTTATAGAGAGTAAATATAATTGTAATTATTGATTTTTTTAACTGTTCACTAGATTATTGATAATTGCTTCATGACATTATTGCAGGAAATGATTTTGAAATAAAATAATAATAGATTAGGTATGTAAAGTACGGCAAATTATGTATAATAATTTAACAATTACAATAAAATTAAAAAAGAATACATCAAGAATCTTTGATAAATTAACATTTTTAAATAACAGTTTTTTCTACGAGATTTTATATTTGACCATAGAATTTAGAGGTTGTCATGTATTAATCTATATTTAAAGTTACATGTTGCTTATCTATCAATTTCAACGTCTGCTGCCTTTTAACCGTAGAATTTTATTAAGTTATCAGTTTTTTGTAAATAATGAATTCGTATTAATGTTGGAAAAAGTAAAATATGTTAAATATATTAAAGAGAGTACCTACATCTATAGAACATGTTATTACGGATGTAATTAGCATGCCCTATTGCGTATCAAAACGTATCGTGGAACGTTTTATGAAGTCCGAAGAAGAAAAGTATGTTACTAGGTACAATTAGACCGTAATCTACATATGTTTTATAAAGATTTTCACGTTTTTTAGTCTGAATATCTGTAAACGTCAAAACTGTAACAAATAAATATTGATACAGTAGCTACATTTTGTGATATTCTTATTATATAAACATATGCTGTAACATTTCAAATAGACAATTAATTTAAAGTTATTCATAATTAAAGATATTGAAAATTATCAATTGTTATTAAACAATGTATCATATATAATATGTTTCAGTATTAAGATATGGAAAAAACTTGCTTTTTACTACTTTTAGTAAAAACTGTAATTTCCATAAATAGTTAATATTTATTTAATGTGAATGAAAAACAATGTATGTACATGGCCATAGTTGACTTTGTTGCTTATACTATATTGTGCGAATATGGGAGGAAAGTCAATTCGCACTTCTACAACTCTCTACATGGAACGATCAAATATACCGTGACTTAAACAGACTGCTGAATTCTTAGAAAGTGTTGAATTTTATACGTTACTTATGTATCTTCATGACATGTTGTTGCTTCGACATGGTTTAACGTTGTTTACAAGAAATACTATATTACTTGATACTTATATTAATAGTACATTAATGGTATCTCAATACTAATTATATGTTACTATCTATATAATACGATATATAAATCGTTACAAGCAATATTAAAAGCAATAGTGATTCCAAAGTCGAAAATTTCTATTCTGCAAGTTTTCAGTTACACAAAAAGTGACAAGACATCAATCTCACTAACAAGAAGTGAGAACTCTATGCTTACAAGAACTGTGTATACCATTTATAAACAATAATTTTTTGTAGTATACATATCTGTTTTTCATGAGTAAAAGCAGTTACATTCATACATTTGAGAAAATGTTGGTCAATGTTTCTGGTTTACGAAAATTATAGAACGCCATGGTGCAATTCAACTTATATCTGCGATAATTTTGAGAAACTTTAAGTGAAATTGTTAAATATTACAGCGTCATCTATGTCGCGTACTTCATTTAAATTTTTCAAATCTGAAACAGATTTATTTGAATTCACTCACAGAATTATTTCCCTCATAAAGTCATACGAGTTTGGAGTTCAGTAGAACGGCTTAAAAATTCAATAGTGTCGTTCTTTTTTCTAATTATCTTGCAACATTTTTGTCTTACAATGAAACAATTGTAGGTTTACGAATCACAAATGATTGTAACACAAATTTTGAGGATTCTGTACAAGATGAATTGACATCCACGGGAACTATGCATCAGGTAATCAAGTACCAGATGTAACGTCAGGCACAACGTGCACGTATGTACAATTTCTTCGGGCATGAATATGAATTAGGCGTTATCCTAACGACTATAATGGATGCATATTCGTAACCTAACAGTGAATTGGACTGTAATAACAACTAGCAATTATGATCGGTAGTGAATTATATCATGACGATAATTTTTTTTATCACGGATCATCAATATCATTTACACTTCGTTTAAAAGAGAGTTTCATTAATGATAAAGATTTGAATAAACAATTAACCATGATTTAAAGGCAAGGATAGAGAGAGAGAGAGAGAGAGAAATAAAGGCTACTCATCTCATGGAGGTTACAATTTGAGCCAATGATTATTAACTCTTTGAAGCACGGAACTTCAGAAAATAAAATTGCCAATGTTAAAGGCATTTCTTTTTTAATTAAATGAAGTTGATTAATACTTATTTAAGTACAAAGTTATATAATAATACAAATTTTCAATGTGGGACAAGAAACGTCGCACTACGAATCTTCGCTCACCAAAGAGGTGGGACACGTATAATGCCGCCGTGTCTCAAAGAGTCATTAAACTTTCAACTTATAGTACGAAAACGTCTGTGCAGTTAGAGAAAGTTATAAAAATTCTATAAAACACTGTACAGAAAGGTTAACAGGCGAAATACAAATACACATATATCTCTCATGTCTTATTAAGTATTGTTTTTACAGCGTGAGATGTAAATTAAATAAAATTTACTTAAATTAAGTTGAAAAATCTTCTACTTAAATTGCAATTCTAGAAGTTGATCCTGTACAAAACAGAATTGTTGCAATTTGTTATTGCCACTACTTACCCTGCTGATAGCTGTACCTGATGACATAAGATTGTATTCAATAACTTACTGTTCAAATAAAATTGCACTGTACAAATAAAGTTGTTCTGAAAGGAGTACATTTAATTTTTTGAAACAATATAATTTTCTCACAGGTGAGACAAATCAAAAACCTCCCTGCACAGATTAGTTTGTTCTCCTTTTTTATTTAATTTTTTAATGAATACATTGTCTGTTAACAATGACGACAAAAGAGTAGGCTACAAGATTTTGATCGAGTCCATGCTTATTATTAGAATATTTTTGTTAATTAATAATACGTAATAAAGATATGTAGCAAAAATTAATCCCTTAGCCTACAATAACGAGTGACACTCATGATGCGGTAAATGAAATAGGACATTTTCAAATTCCATAAAACCTATAAAACCAGAAATATCACTAAAGTGTAACACGATAAAATTATTTCTACAACATTAACAAATTGTACGATATATAAAAAATCACTGACGAATTTTTATTTGATCAATTTAATTCGAAATCATTGCGTTGGCACTTCGAAAAGAAATCGTAGGTCAAGGGCCTAAAGAAGCAACGCTCTTAATACAAGCAAATGTAAAATACATTCATATTTACAATCAGAATCCCCAAATAAATAGACGGAGCTTCAGAAAGAATTTCATTACATAAAAGAAGTGATAATAACATATAAATCTTACAATAACAATCAACAATTCTGAACAGAAGGCAACAATAAACAAGCATTGTAAAGATATAAATTTGTAGAAGAGAAGCAGAATAGTAAAAAAAAATAGTTACCCTGTCGTACGATCTTGTCGATCGAAGACACCTATCGATGATCATGACGCAAAGGTGTAATGCTATAATTGGCGTACATCCGCGAAAAACTGACGATGGTCAGAATGATGGTACATGTATGCGACTGCCGTAACTCCGGGTGTAACCTGAGACAGTATCATCGTGATATAAATATGTTCACGATGGTATCGCCGTAACATAGTGTAGGCGACGACCTTCTAATTCCTCACCAGGTGTGTGCGCGTGTACACGTGTATATCCGCAGACATATGTATACTTACATGGAGTATAGATATCGAGTGTAACGGTGGTATATTAGCCGAGAATTAACGACCGCGGTAATCAGCACTCGGCTCATAGCATTCGCCGCGTTACACGGCCAAGGTTATTAACACTTTGCCGTCACAGCCGGTCTGAATTTACGTTATTCAGTCGTGCTTGACTGGACGATGGATTGCACGGATCTTCGTTTTCGCTATTCTCGTTTTAATTCGATTAACGGATAAATATTACCGGGTTAAACTTCTTCTTAGCATTCGACCTTTGGGATAGCTTATATCACAGAAAGGAATGGAAAATTAGTTTTGTGGCGACAGCTTCTCTGAGATTGTGACTCTTTTCAATCTTATGTTGAACGTTAAAGCAGAATATTGTAAGATTCATTGCATAACTTATAGAAATCATCTTAAATCTTTTTGTTTTTACGTAAAGTCAGCCTAAGAAATATTAGGGGAACTGAAAAATAAAGTCGCTTTTCTAGCTATTTTGCTAAAAAATCAATTGATTTTTATCGATCCACGTTAAAGGAAGGGAAAATGGTTGTTGATAACGAGGATGATTATGTTATTAAGTAAAAATAAAAATTTGGGATAAAATTTGCTTGAATTTCATGTAAAAAACGGCATTGCTTTCGGGTCCTCTTAATAGTGAACACAAAGTGTGTTATAATTTAAGGGAAAGTTATTTCGCTTCTGACTTCAGAAAATAAGAATAATCAATTGAACGGGAACACAAACGATAGTGTGTATTTATATTGTTAATAAGTTTATGTTAATACTTTCAACTGATGCTTCTAATTGGTTTGGGTTGGAACGAAAGAAATCGTTTTTATATGCGAAAGAGAGATTTTAAGGTCTAGATTATTTAAGTATTTTTTTATTCTTTTCAGAATGAATCGCATTTCCAAGAAAAATAACCATATGCATTAATGAAATTTACACAATTTGGCAATACTTACCGAACAGTTTTTCAATCTCGTTTTTTCAGAAAACAAATATCTATAGGCCCAGAGCTGTTCGTGCAGCTCAGATATTTATATCATATATTTCATAGAATTACACCTCTTCCATTAGTATTATGTATGTTACATAATATATTTAAGAGGAATTTTCTATATTTACTAAAGTTCAATCAATAACTTCTCGTTTAAAAAGAACAATTATTTTAATTAGAAACAACCAAAATTATTTTAGTCGACTACAAACCAAACGAACTAACGTAGTCATTTTATGTGGCTCAGGATAACGTTAAGGAAACAAATGTTTAGAACATTCTTTCTGGACTTTTATTAATCATTTTATAAATGTTACGAAACCTTGCAAATAATTAAAAAAATAATAAAAAGTAGTGAGATTTTTAAAAAAAACGGAATTTTAATTAAAGCATTATTAAAAAAAAACTCCATAGAATACTTGGAACAGGTTCTATACTTTAAGAGGAAACCATTTTAACTCACACTGAACCTCTCAGGCAATTACGTGCTTTATGCATCGCGAAATAAGGCCGTCTTAATTTCATCGCGATTTATTATTCAAATTGAGTACGCCATAACCGTAACAACCTCGTATACATCCATGTTGCAATTGTTAGGGGCTGAACATTAAGATTCATCCATAATCCTGACAGTCGTAGTTAAAATATAGCGGATAACATACGTAAAATTTAATAACTTAATAAAACCTGAAGGTTAAATAAATTCAAAATATTCCCTACCATAACTGTAGTGACTAGATTTTACGCTACATATTACAATTGTCGATTTTCGATTTTACTCGGGTTTCTACTGAAGTGCAGTATCCAAATTATGAACTATGTTATGCGTATTTCTTTCTATTCCCAGATTCTTTTAATTTCTTGCGCTAGTAGTGTACACTTGTCCACTTTTTCTCCACGTCCAGATTATATGTTTGTATTATTTGGTATTGAATGCCAATGAAATAAGAGATTTTTTCTTATTTACTTCTGATATGATGTCTCGTTATTGTGTTTCAATGTTTTGTCTGAGTGGAGCGGCATGTTCTGGTATAATTTGTATTCCTTTTTTTCTGTAATAGTAATTGAGATATATTTGTAATAAGGGATTGTGTTTTTTCTTACTTTGAACCTACTGGCTATTAGTTATGAATTTGTTAGGTTATTAGTTATAGTTTTTCCTGTGTCAGGCAGTAGTCTGCATCCTAATGTTAGGTATATGGTATAAATATTGGGTTGTGCGGAAAGTAATTTCGTTTTTTTTTTCGGTGAAAATGAAAGACGATTTTCTTGTAGTCCATAAATATTTTATTGAATGATATATTCTCCATTTTCTCCAATATCTTTTGTCATCTTTCTGGCAGTAGCACGATTCCATTCTGATAAAAGATTTTATTTTTGCTGGCAAAAAACTGATTCAAGCCATTTTTGACGTCCTCATGCGAAGTAAAGGTTTTGCCGTTTAAAAAAGTTTACTAACCAATTTTAGCACTGGCTATCTGTTAATGAGTCTTCTCCATACACATCGAATAATTTTTTCTTACTTGAACAACATTTTTACCTTTTCGATAGTAAAAAAGTAAAATATGCCGCATTAAAAAATGTTGCTTTTGACTTTCCATCTTTAATAGGGAACCAAACAAAAACTATTGTATAGAATCAAACAAACTTTTTCGCAAAGAAGCGTTGTTATATCAACTATCAAAATATATTATGGCAATGTGAATTAAGTGTGAAGTTGGCTATGAAAAAATATAATTATGTCCTCCGTTTGGGAAAAAAACGAAATTACTTTCCGAACAACCTAATAGTATCGGATAAAAAAATTAACACTTTGTTCATAGTGGATGAAAACATTAACATTAATATTAATTAAAAAGTATAATATGTATCGTTTATATATTTGTCTAGATAATTTCGTTGTATACAACCTCGTGAAAGCTGGTTTTATTTGAAATAGAAACTACAACTTAAGAAAAGGAACATGATTTTAAAGCTAACAAAAAACTTACGACTTTTCTATTTCCACATATTTGGGCTACGTTTTTGTGTCGTACGGTATTATTTTTTGTTCTTTTCTTGTCCTTTTTATTTTTACTACAATATTGACCAATATCAATATTGTAATATTTTGGAAACTATCATGAAGCCATTTGATAATCTGGCGATAGCTGTTAGATGGATATTTCAGGAGGGTAATGACTCAAAGCATACTCGTAAAAAGATGGAGAATTTGTGAAGTATAATCAAGTGTGTAATTGATGGTTAAAAATCCACCAAAAAAGATTGGAATGACCTTTCTATGACCCTCATTAAAAGTTAATTCATTCAATGCCTGTTAGACGCAAGACTGTTCTAAAACCTAAAGGTGCGCCCTCAAGATACTAGAATCATTGTTGCATTTCGAATGTGGTAACTTTTTTATCTGTTACTGTATACCTTACAATACCTAACATAGACCTTACCTACCTATTTGGTAGACAATTTCGGATGTTTGCCTACGTCTCCTGCATCTCTTGTCTTGCATGTGTGGACTATTTCATTTTCTATTTTTGTTCAATTTGCTGTTTAGTTCTATTGCTACTGTTTCTTCTGTTAATGGTACTTCTTGCGATGATGATATATTGTTTTTTATGATTAATCGTTCCCGATTTATCATTTTTTAGCGGGTTACTTACTTGTGACTATAGTTGCGAATGTTGAAAACTCAAAAACTTGTAGACTTTCGGTCTGTATCCTGATATTAACTCTTTACGGTCTGAATTATTTTGTTAATTTTGTAGTGAACTAAGTAAAATCAATTTCACAAAATTTTCTACCATTATTTATTCTTTTTCTTTAAATGATAACAGTAACTATGGGTACTGACTTAGTGATCTTATTGTTAGTGACATTAGAATATTGTTATGGAAAGCCGATATTAAATTGTTGATAGAAAATATTAAATATTATAATAATGAATTTACTTGAACATATTTTATTTTATACTAAAAAAATACCTTAATATGAATTAGATAGCTCTATAAAATGAGAGATCATAGGAGAACTACTTATTGCTTTCAATTCCTTTTCATTACATTCGTTATCTTACAACACAGATGTTACATACAGAGGATAATCAGTAAATGAACTGAAAGGTTCGAGTTTATTCTACATGCAAATATGTTAATGCGGTCAAATAATCGCCCCGAATCATTTCTGAATCCAAATAAATATCTGTTAAGTCATACGTGAAGTTAATGGATTTTTAGCTATGTATCTTCAATTGCCTCAAAAATCGATGAGTCCAGAGCTATCGATCGGTAAACAATATGGCAAATAGATAATGGCGAGAGCACGAGTGGTGTGAGGGCACACCATGTAAATATTATAACTAGACTCCCGATGTTTATGCATTTATGACAAAATGAATACGGCTAAAATACACAAAACGAACATAATATAAAAATATATCCGAAATATCCAAAGTATGGTATTCGTTGTCACATTTATCGAGTGCAACAAATCCCTAACTAGGTTCTCTTGTCTTAACTACATTTGTTGAATTTGAAATTTGCATAAACATCCGGAGTCTAATTATAACTATACCTCGCAATTAGGAGATACGAGACATTCTCGAGAGACCAGTGAATAAAGCTCGTGAGAGAAAATTATAGTAACGGCGTAATTTGAATAATCGCGTAGTTTCAGTGGTTTTGTGTTGTTTGGTATTAACACATTGTATGCAGACCACGTAAAAATACGTTTCTCGAAAACTGTGCATAGACCGTATAAGAAAGGCGATTTATTGCATTAATCACTTAGATTTGAAAAGTTAAGAATATTTTCGAATTTAGAAAGTTAGAAGTTTTCAATTTATACCAATTTTTTGTAAGAAGAAAATTCGTGCAAGTTTTTCAACAAGTTTCCCCCTGGAGTTTTAATGAGGCGTTACAAAACATCCACATACAATGTGTTAATATCCTGTTCCTCACTCATTAACCCTCTATGGGCTTTTGTATCTTTGAAGTAGCGCAAGGCAAATCTAATTGTAAATTATAATACTGTAAAGTCAATTTTTGAACTTTCTTACTTATTATAATTTAGCTATTAACCCTTTGCGGTCGTATTAAATTTGGACATGGGTATCGTACTGGTCGGAATTAATTTCCGTCGAAAGAGCAGGGATACATAACATGCAAGATTACGAAGTATAAACAAGATTTAGTAGTTCTTTTGTGAACTTTAGATGTATGTTTACTCAATAAAGTGATCTAATCTCACGTTTGTGTATAAAAATTATATTTTTTAGTTTTCCATTGTGTGATATTTTTCGAAGCAATCTCCAGCATGCAGGCCTGGTTTTCGATTGCATGTATCGCAAAAATAATTGGTTTGGCGCTTTCCGCCCTTAATCTTTCTGTTTGAACATACTGCGCAATCTTTACTTTTTACGTCTTCACAATGCCACAATATGTGCAGTATTCCATTCAGTCTTTCCTCCTTATCTGAGGTCGATGGTTTTCCTAGTTTTGATTGTGCTCCATCACGATAACCACCAACCAGTTGTCCCACCAATTTTCGGAAAAAACATAAAATGTGTCATAGGCGTCCTGTTCTCTCTTCTAGCTGACGCCTTATATTCAGAGTTTGTATTGAAGGGGTCAAAATAAAACTCTTTATCGCTATTTTCAGTTTCACAGAACACTTCTTGCGGTAACTTTCTTTTTGCCATTTTGGAGTATTATTTTGAAATATTTTAACAAGCGAGAATGTCTTATTACTGTTAAACACAATTTATACAACATTCTTTGGAATTCTACAAGGTATCGCCGAACGTTGTCGATTTCTTTACGCTCAAAAGGCGAGTGACTCGCCACAGCGCAGCATCTTGCATGGCGAGTGTGGGGTGACAGCTTTTGTTTAGATTGGATTTTGCTATCTCCAATTGGTAGGAGTACCGAATTGGTTCGGGAATAGGTTCCTTAGGCATTTAGGTTCGTCTAGAGAAAGTGTAAACTGATAAATGAATGAATACAGTATAGGATTTGCATGGTTCCTTGCTGTGGTGGCTGAGAGAAGACATACGACCGGAACGGTAAAAAAGCCTTGGTGGCTGAGAGAAGACATACGACCGCAAAGGGTTAAAAATCATGAAATTCTTTTGATCCAATGTTTCAAAATCTAGTTAAATATATTATTTATAATAGTATTTTTATCATTTTCTATCGAGCTATCGTGCAAATGATCTTCAGATGCCACAGAAAATTCGAATTGTAAAGGGTTAAAATAAATCTCTTCGTTTGTTTGTTCAATTCCTACATTACATCCTATTATTATTCTTCATTAATATCCTCCATTTACTCCATCTACAGTGTTAAATTAACCGCTTCCCCTTTATCCCGAATGTACTCGTGACAATTATTTTACACTAAAAATAATAACCCAAGAATTTATATAGGTATTATACTAATATATGTATATAGTTCTTGTTTTTATAGAAATATTTTATTTCTTTTCACCCGAGTAACCTCGGAGTAATACTTTGTATATAGATATTTTTGTTGCAATGCTTTGAAACTACAAGAAACTTAAATTTTTAAAAAAGTCATATTTTTGGTAAGTTTTTGGAAATGAATTCATAAGGAAAGTGGTTAATGTGCAAGCAGATCGTGAGGAATGATTGCTGAAAGCATGCTGGTATATAGAGTATGACAAAGTATGACAAGGGCTACGTTAGTTCACGTATTTCTACAGATGCCATGGTATATGAAAGCAAGTATCTCAATTCAATGATATTTACGTATTCAATGGAATTGAACGTATGATTGCTATAAAAATCCCACAGAAAAGGCATGATGATAGTATAGGATTATCGTGGCAATGGCGTGAGGAATGCCATGAAGAGATGGTGTAAGCATATCGTGAGAATGCTATAAGGGTACAAGCAGACAAGTGTGGGCCCGTGATATTTAGCCAAGGACCATGGTTTTTGTGCACAGGATGTATGAGTATAGAACAGAGAGTAGCGAACCAACTCCCTCAAAATAGAGGCAACCTCTGTGTTGTGGAAGTACTGCACGCATCATACTGACACGCCACGCCACGCTATGCCATGCCATGCCATGCCACGCCATGCCATACCATGCCATGCGACACCACGATCAGCTGGATACACGGAAGGTTTCTTGGCACTCCTGACCCACTGGCAAGACACCTTTGCATGTGCTCGCTCGTTTAGCTTCACCCCACATTCGCTAACACCACCGCCACCACCACCGGTGAATTCACGCCAGAGACACGCGGCTGTGCTATTACAGATACCAAATGATTCTCCCTTACGTGAGCTTGATACAATTGTTCCTTTCTTTTGTTTTGATTCTGTTTTGATCTCTCTGATAAATATGGAAAGCTACTGTGATTTAGAGAATTGGACATTAACACTCGAACTACCGGCATTAAATCTATTATATTAGGTCGAGTCATAAGTGACTTCCGTTTTTTAATGAGACATTTATTTTGCTCTCATTAAATAACAAAATTATATTAATTTATTACGTATTCTCCGTTATTATGTATAACCTTCTCCCATCTTCCTGACAGTTTATTAATCCCTTCTTTGTAAAATGTGGTTGGTTTGGACTGGGAGAAGTTTTCGACCGCCTGTCTGACTTGTCCTTCGGAATTGAATGTTTTTCCATTCAAAACATTTTGCAACGAACAGGAAAGGTAATAATCTGTTGAGGCAAGGTCTGGGGAGTAAGGTCGGTGTGGTAAAACAGACCATCCAAGCTGAAGAATTTTTTCTTGAGTTACCCTTGCCTTATGTGGTCGCACATTGTCGTGTTTTCCAAGTTTCTTCCAGTCCAAACCAACCACATTTTACAAGCAATGGATTAACACGTTCACGACGGGCTGAACCACCGGTGGCGCATTCATATCTGTCTCATCGGGCGGGCTGAACCACCGGTGGTACATTTATGTCTGTCCCATCGGGCGGGTTGAACCACCGGTAGTACATTTTTGTTTGTCCCATCGGACAGGCTGAGCCGCCAGTGCTGGCGCATTTAAAGAACTAATTATTGTAATTGGTAAATTTATTTACATTTTTATATAGTGTAATATAATACTATGTTAGAATGTTTTTCTTAAGCGGCTATAATAAAATGACATTTGTTCAGACGAATCAACCTCTTTTTTTTTACATTGCTATGCCGCCGGATAGAAGAAAATACGAAAAACACAACCGCCCAATGGTAGGAACACTAAATTCTGGCCCCGTCGTGAACGTGTTAATAAACTGCCAGGAAGATGCGAGAAGGTTATACGTAATAACGGAGAGTACATAATAAATAAATTAATTAATGTTATTTAATGAGAGCAAAATAAATTTCTCGTAAAAAAACGGAAGTTACATATGACTCGACCTAATATTTCAATATACTATATACGTACTTTAGGAAAAGAGAAAGTTTCTGCTCTATGGCTGTTCTATAAACGTGAAGAACTTTTGGAAAGAATTAGGAACGAAACATTTCGACTTGTCTGGTTGTTCTAGTATTAACACTTTTCGTGACAAAACGTTTTTACCCGACAGGATCTCCAGGCCATTTGTTGTTTTGACTGAAAATTGATATATTATCATATAATATGTCATTACAGAATTAATCCACAAGTAATTAGCTTGTTTAGAGTGGTTTTCACACCGTGTACCATTTACGGTACTCGTGGCCTGCAGACTAGGTTTAATGTGTACCAAATATGGTTCACGTGGGACGGAACATGTTAATATGTTGAGCGCAACTGGTATTTTTCTGCTTTCATCATTTTTACTGAGGTAACTTTCTTTTTTTTTTAAATCACATCTTTACATGGCAGAAACGTTAAAGATATAGGTAGATGCAGAGTTAGATTAGCTTAACCTTTTGAATTATTGAATTTAGTGGAGTAAATATTAGTTTTAAAGTCGTATGAAATTCATGGACTTCGACGGTGTCGGTTATCGGTGACCACTATGGCGTTGAACGTGTTACTATTGAAATATACTCCTCAATTTCTTGACACTTGTCATTATGGCAAGGTAAAATGTGATTAAGCATGTAAAGTAAGTATTCACTTTTGTTCATTTACTATCGGTATACATATCAGTATTCACTCTTTTATTAAAATAACGAAACTTGGTGTAAAGGTCTTGCAGATTTTTTTACCGTAAAGTGAAAGTTATCATTATTATCTGCAGAAAGCACATAAAACAGTTGCAGTCGACTTTAAATGAATTTCATAAAAGTTGTATGACATCTGTTATACAGTTATGACATCGTTTATAACCATATAAATACTTCTTTTTAACAACAATGTATGACATATTTCTCTTAAAATTGGTTGAAATTCATGAAAACAGCTTCCTTTCTTTCTCACAAAGGTGAGATCGAATACTAGAACAGCATTTTTACAGATGACATCGCATTATTACCTACTCTAATCATCACAAAATGGCTAACTGTAATTATTATTGTAAATTGATCTTTTTCTATATTCATTATTTCACTTTTCAGTTCCATTGGAATTTTCAAGAATATCCTTCCTGTAATGATATTATTAAAATACTTTATAATGATTTGATTTAACCCTTGTGTTCATACCCGGGTACCCGGGTGCCCACCGTGCTATATTTGCATAAAAAAACTGAAAAAAAAATGATAATTTGATCTTGAGCTCTCGGTTCCTCGTCATTTAGTTCAAAAGCAAGCAAATCATGTATTTCAATTTTAAAAAATTTTTTTTTTGTTATGTTTTTAATTCATTTGAACTTGAGCCATCGCTCCTTTCGCACCCGGGTACCCGGGTACCCACAACAGTTTTTATGTAAAATACATTAAAAATAATTCTGGTTGGGGCATGGGAGTAAATTTCATTATAAAAACAGATAAATAAAACACTCATTTCTTTATAAACAATATTATTAATTGCATTCGATACATTTTATAATATTTTTTGTATGATCATCACACACCGGCCGTTGACATTCGTTGCAACTCTTGCGCGTTTTTCTTCGTCTTTTTATGGTCAATCTATAACAAATGTGACAGGATCCCGTGACTGTCTTTCTTCCCGTTTTGTCCCTCTCAACCGATGGACCTGGATCTTCTGTTACTGTTGTTACTTCACGACCTATGATACTTTCAACAGCAATTTTTGTTGTATAATTGCGCATCAGTTGAGGATTCGTCACGCGTTTTTCAATCATTGGCTTGGCAATGTCTTCACTTAGTTTGCGCATAAAAAGTCGTCGTTCCGCTGTTTTTTTCTTAATCATTTTATTATTTTCATAATAAATTATGTATGCCGCGAGTGAAGAGATGTCCAATATGTTGAAGAACATTGCCATTGACGTCTGAATTTACAGAAAACTCAAACTATACTTAACTACGAATCGCGTTAATATGCTGCAGAAACAACCAAATTTGACCTTGACCTTGACATTCTTTTTTTATGGGAGAAGCAGCTACTCAGCTACGAACAATTGAAGTCGTGTCTACTACTTGAGGTGACCTAAACTAGTTTGTCATGTTACTAACATTTCTACAGAATTTTCTCTTTTAAAACTCACTTAGATATTTAATAACAATGTGTATTTAAAAAGAAAATTTATAAACACTTTTTCATGCCTTGAAATATTAAAAATTTGAAGATTACTGTATATGGGTACCCGGGTACCCCGGGTGCTAAACTCTGTCGGTAAAATTGGGTATGAACACAAGGGTTAAAGGAAATAAAAACATCAAAGTATTGTAAGATGTGTATCTATCAACTAATGTTCAATACCGACCTAATTCTTTAGAATAATACAGTCAAATATTAGTTAACGCGACTCAGAGTCCAAATGGGAACTGTTACTCATCTCCAATTGCGTTATCGCATTTCCTTCAAAATATATTTTACTGAAGGTCTCCGGAATAGCGATCGCACATTTGGAACCTTACTGCTAAGAAATCGGAGTCGCCCGAACCTCCCACTATGCTGTCCAAAAACCCTCAAAACGTCAGCCTTGTTTCTAAATTAAAGAGAACTGTGTAGAATCACTAATAGTCCGCATATCGCGACGACGTTTTATCTAGTTGTAAAACTCCGAACGCGAAAGCAGCCTAATTATTTAATGATTAACACTAGATTTACATGCATGAAATCTATTAAACTTCAATAAATTAAGTAAGGACTTTGAAAAAACTGTGATCAAGCAGCAAATATAATTCCTTAACACTAGATTCCTACTTTTTTAAAAATATTTGCCAAACTAGAGAAGTGGTGCAGTAGATATTTCACGTCTATCTTATAAAACACAAATTACTTAACTAATCGTATTTTTTGCCGCTTGATCAATCTCTTTTCCAAGTACTTATTTAATATATATGAATGTACCTGATTTAGCGGCCGTAAATCTAGTGTTAGATAATGATTGTATTGTAAAATATACGTGAAATATCTACTGTGCAGCTTCTCTGTAAACTTGAGAAATTTTTATAGAACGAGTAAGAAGCCGTCAATTTGACGGCCTCTGTAAAACTAGTGTTAAGAACATAGATACTATACATACTATACAATAAGAAGACATAAAATATAATGCGTAAAACACTTGACAGATCGTATCGTTTCATTGTTTAGAACACTCGAGCCACTCTTAAGCCCAATCTAGTCGCGCATTGCGCTAGTGACGTTAAAATACGTATGTACATAGAGCAAATGAAAGCAACAGCGAGGTACCTTGCCTCGCGTGAATAAAGTCACGTTGACCTTAGAGTATTCACAGTTGGCAGTTTTATGGCGATGATACGTGAGATCCCTATGCAAATATTAAAAGTTAATTTCATGTATGTCAGACTAGATGTTTTACTTTGTAACGAAATTTTTTTTTTTTACATATGTAAGTAAAAAATTCAACTGGCGTTCAACATTACGCGACTGCAAGGCTGCGAGCTGTATAAAATAAAGCCTTTTATGTTAAACGCGCATTTAGACTTTGTAACGGCAATTGAAACTATTAAACGTCTCTCAAGTTGATATTACTTTATCTAACAATAAGTGTTAACGAAGCCTCTGCTTCGATGAAATAAGAATCAACATAATGAAACGGACATCACATCGGGATTTTTATTATTTTTACAAGACATCGTAATATTTAGTGTAACGTTTTTAATGAAAAGTACAAAAATACCATATTATGGAAAAAACGATTTTCTTAAATATGTGAACCTTTTGAATTTTGTCGTCGATGAAGTTACAACACGTAAGAAAATTCTTTTCTAAAACATCTTTCAAAAAAAAAATCGGTGAACACCTTAAACATATAAAAATTGTATATTTTCTCTGAAAAGACATCTCGATACTTAAAATTATCAATTTCTTATTATTTCCAGCAGCATTTACATAGTTTACGGAAATTGCCGTAACATGCAGGTATATATCTTCTTTGTGCTACAGTTTATCGTCTAAATAGTCAGTGTATTAATCAATACGACGTTAATACATATCGCGTAAAAGTGTATCTACCTAATTTTTTATCAAATGCATTCCCATTTTGGAATTTGGTAAGCTTATGCGTATTTAATCCTTATTTCCTATCATAAGGCATTTCCTGCCCCCAAGAAGAATCAAACAGTAAACAATATCAATAGATCAATTTTAGTTAGCTTATAACAAGTTAGAAAAGCCATTCAGATCATAAATCACAGTAAAAGTCAGGAATAAGTAGTTTCTAATTCAATAGCGTATTTATGGAAACCTTAGGTTCGAACACAGATCACATCTACGTGGAACAATGCTTCTAGTTGCTGTTATCAGTTTCTACTATATTGTTAGAAGAGAATAACGAATATTACTCGATGCATCACACTCCTGAGAATCCAAGTATGCATTGCATTTGTGACTCAAAGATCTAGCTGATAAGTGGCGTAATTCATGTACGCGTGGCATGACCGAAAAGATTAAGGTTCTCTTCCGTATTTAACTCTCAGTTTATACATACTTGACTTAATATGTACGGTTTTACTATCTGGCGATACAATTGAATGGAGGCTGATCCTATAGCACAAAAAAAATTGCAAAATGAAGAAATAAGTTTTTCATCTCGGATGTCGATTCCAAAACGCTGGATTTTCAAAATCTACTCGATTTTTTCCATATTTCTTGATTTGAATGTAGTTCTTAGTTTCTACGAAAACATCTATCTTTTTTGTCGATTTTTTTAAATGTCTAGATTTCCATTTTTAATCTTAATTTTTTCAAAAAGTAGTTCAGGAACGTAAAAACTTTGTACTACACTTCCGACTAATTTTTTTAAATTCAGAGACGTAAAAATTTTATACTACATTTCCGACTAATTTTTTTGCATAAAATCAGCCCCTATCCGGTTGTATTGTCACGCCACCCCCTTGTACAAGAGATGAAAAACTTTTGCAAACTTGCAGTCAAGGTTAATAGTGTTTGCCTATTTTAACAATAAACAATGGCAAATTGTAGTTTTATAGATGTAGACGATAATGTTTTTGAATTGAATATTACTCGTTATCAGTGGAGTGTTTTTACTGTCATTATTGTCACGTTAAGATTTATTGATAAATGTTTCAAAATAAAGTTAGTTATTATGCTTGGCATGCAGTGTGTAGGCATCGGAGAATATTTATAAAAATAAACGAATATCAAACCTTCGATTGTAAAAATGTCGACACTGAATTCGAAATATGAATTTTGTTTGCAGTAAAACTATTTTTGGCAGTAATAAATATATTTATCGTGTCTTATTCCTTTGGACTTTGTCAAAGTAAGCTGTAAATTCAAAATATAAAGATAATTAAATTTTTAGTAACTTGAAAATCCGAATTCTTTAACAATGCCTCTAATTCTTGACTAAACTAAAACAGTATTTTCTAATTGTTATTCGAAAATCATGATACGCGGAACATTTGTATGTCAAGTATATTATTTTATTTCACGTGGTAAACAGAAATGTTGGTGAAAGCTATTTTCCGTTTCCTACATCGTCTCTTAATGCTGTTTAATAGTTTCAATTGTCTTAAAGGATAAACATCAACAGTATCAGCTCAAATAATGAATCGTTCTCTTTTATATTTACAGCAGGCATTGTTTTTTTCTCATTAAAACTCAAACAATCTGTAACGTGTTATTTAATAACCTGACAACATGGACTGATAAAACAAAAAAAATTTTTACCGATGCATCTAGATACCCAAAACCAGAAATTCCTTTCACATAAGTTTCTTGCAATGATTTAATTAATTGCCAGTTTCTGTAATTAATACTTTTAATAAGTACGAAATGCATAAGGCACATCATTTCATAATAACAAGAGGTGAAAGCGCATTGTGTTGTGTGCAACTTCCGAGATATTGTTTTGTTGCCCATTAGATTCCATATAATTATATGCCTCTAAACAGTCATATACATTCAGCAAAGGAAGTTTAACTGCATTTGCTGATAAATTGTGCAACAAATTAATATCCGGAATAAACACATTATTATAGCTGCAAAAAAAATTACAATTCCTTCGAAATAGTTACTTAGGAATATCATAATATCATAAATATTATATCACAATATTTACCTTAATAAAAATAATTTCCATCAACTAAAATTGTTTAACTCTTTCGCTGCGGGTGTCCGCCCTGCCGGAGATACCTCGCGAAAAAAGTGGGCACTTTTCAGAAAAATTTGTATATTAAAACGCATTCTTATCGAGCAAATATTTGACTGTTGATTAGGAAAAAAAACAATAAAATGTGCTTTCAGTTGCATTAATCTACTATGGGTTAATAGAATCAAAAGATACTTTACAGATACAGTACAATTCGATGTCGACTTTAGTCGACGCTCGTGGCGAAAGAATTAAGAACAGAAGTATCTCTTGGAAAAATTACAAGTTTTGTAAAAATTTTAATTGAATCCCTTTATCTATGAGTAACAAGTTTGAAAGCAGAATTTTTACTATCTTCGTAATAGGGTCGTATAAGGTAGATTCCGACAAAATTTAAAGATTGCAAGTTCAAAGGATCAAATGAATGTTGTCTAATTTAATTAATGATTATTATTGTTTACCTTGATATTATCGGAAAATTTAGTGTGATGTGATCACCTTTGGAAAAGGGGACGTTTATTAAGATTTATGGTAGCTCCTTCAAAAACTTTGAATGAAATAACGTCGATATACTTAGGTATAATATCACGGTGTACATGTGAAATACTTTGGAAAAAATAACCGATCACCCAGAGTATCACGATTTTATAGAAATATACACTTTTTATTTATGAAACCAACTTACATGCAGAAACACTAACCCTTTGCAGTCCGATGTTGAGCTGTACTCGACATAACTTTTCACCTCATTTAATTTTCTAAGGGTTCAATATCAACCTTCCAATTTTATAATGATTTTGTAACATCTCCTAAATATTAAGAAAAATGAATAAGCAATTATGTTGTGAAATTAATTTTATTCAGCTCACACCAAAATTAACAAAACAATCCGGGCTGTAAGGCATTCACTTTCGAAATAGTCAGTATATGCGAATAAGAAGTAGCATAAAAAACTATTTGCAGTAATAACGTTTTACTTCTCATTCCTAAATTGAATACGTACAAGAAAATGACAAGAGGAATTCAAGATTCTTATTCTCATCATTCAAAATGACGATCTAATCTAATTGCAAATTTGCTACTTTTTACACAGCAGAAATAATTGAAGGGACTTTCTGTAGTATCACTTGCTGTGTAATGATCTTGCAAGATAAGGATAATATAATTTAGACACTTCATTATGTAACATGCTTCCATAATCAATCTAGTGCTAGATGTTTTTCGCAATCATAGAAGGGTATGCATCTTTAATAAATCTTTAATATAATAAAAGATTTTCATAATTATATTTCCACGACTTTTAAAATCAAATTTTATAATGTAAGTTGAAGACAAAGAAAGAAATGCCACATCATGTTTTGGAAGTTAATGCTACTAGGCAATTTAACAAGGGTTGAAATATATAAAACAAGCTTTTTCACAGCTTCCGTGAATGCAAAAACATTAAATGATTACGATAATATTAGAAAAATAATGTTTTATATGCAATAGTATTACGACTAATGAAATTTTCGTAAGCGTAAAAAATTCCTTGTTATGGAGAAAATTTATTATATTTTAATACTTTAAATAGAATAAATTATTCTCCTTCCATTTCAATATTTTGTAATCATATCAGTCTTTACAAATGAAACCTTAGAAAAGAGTTCAATACCTTGACACAACATTACCTCAAAATATAAAAACGTCTAAACAATCATACGGAAAGATATGTAAAATTTTATCAACGTTCTTTTTTTATATAAAAAGATTTGTTTATTCCGTACAGTTAATAATCTCTATACTCGAATTCAACTTATAATAATAAAATATATAACAAAATATAAAATATACTATATAAATAATAAAAAATATTATAAATATGTAAATTTAAAAGACGTTATATATAAGATAATACTGAGACATTCGTATTGTGAAGGTTCCTTAAGAAACACAAAAACTTCTCTTACTCACAACGACACCTTTTCCACGGGGAGGCAATATATCTGATTGTTCTCGCAGTGCGCCGACACGCATCCATCTCGGCCCGGAGCCAGTGAGACAGAACTTTTAATCGCTCGTCAAGAGTCGTCCGATTATTTAAAGGTAGAGCGCTTGCTTTTGTAATGTCGGACGGGTCCACTGACTAATAACGCTATCGATCAACCAGTGACTTCACACAGCGCATTTAATGCGCCGTGATGCCGTCATGATACGCGTACTTTGGATTAGTTCCACGATCAGGGGTCACGGTCATATATGATTTTATTCATATACGACCTTTTCGAGATACACGAACAATTTTTAATTCTACGCGTATCGAAATAATAAAAGTTGTTAGAAGCTCAACGAATTTATTTTCGTTTCATGCACTAAATTCTTGGAATGACATACTATCTCTAACAGATTTTTACGTTAAATAAAAACCACTATTTAATTCTCAATAATAATGATAATAACCTTTACTTTTGTTACTGCCCTCGAAAGGGTAGTAATTTCAAATTATCTGTATGTATCTGTTCTAACATAACTCCCACAATTGTCTTTTAGACATCACTTATAAATTCCAAACATTTCGATATACATACCAATTAATCGTTTGGCTGCTGACGTATTTTTTCGGACTTATGCCAAAACTGCGGCAGTAATTGTGCGTGTGTGGGAAACAATGTAAAACAGGAGCGCTATCGCGTCCTTCGCATTTTTGGCTCAACATAAGAAGAGCGCGATAGCGCTCCTCAGCAGTCAAACGGTTAAAGAAACATTTCACACATTTTCTATCTTACCATAGAAATTCCAATTCCAGTCGTATGTACTGAACACACCCAGAGAAAAACTGTGACTGCTATGGACCTGGTTTACTCTCTAAAACGACAAAGAGGACCGCTTTATGGCTTTGGCGGTTAAACTTTTCATTTCAACGGAACTTCAGAACATTACTTCAATCATATTAACACTAGAACTACCAAACCAGTCAAAACTATTCGATCCACCACAAATATGGTAGCAGAGCGTGGTTCCTCTTGTAGATGGTGCGCGATTGTGAAAGATACGTGAAAAAAATTTACGACGAACACGTGCGTGGATGCAAAGGCAGCATGGCGGAAAGTTGGAATCTGGCCGCTGTTGAACCATTAGATAATGGGAATTATTTCCTCTGGAAGGAAAAAGTTGAAGGGATCTTAAGAGCAAGAAAACTTTGGAAAAAAGTTATAGAGAGACGGGCCCCAAAGAAGCCGGAAGAAAAAGATGCCGACTACGAAAAAAGGTACAGAGAGTGGGACGAGTGGGATGATGACAATGCTGCGGCGAGGGCTATTATAATAAATACGATGTCAAAGGGTCAAATATTAAAGTACAGTAATGAAAAAGACGCATCTAAATTGTGGAAGAGAATAAAAGACAATATGGCGGCGGAGTCCGAACAGTTGAAAGCGAATACGTTAGAAGAACTAACGACATTAAAGATGGCGAAGGAAGAATGCGTAGATGACTATATTAACAGGGCAGAAGCACTAAAGAACAGATGCGAACAATTGGGAAGAAATATTGAGGAGTACGAATTAAAGATGTATATCCTAAGAGGTCTGAGAGTGGAATTCGAACATAGTGTACGAGTGATAGAGACCCAGAGAGAGTTATCAATAAGAGACATACGATATAGTTTAAAACAAGAAGAAGCCCGAAAAGGAAAAAGGAAGGAAGAAAGGACAAATGGAGACCTGGAAAATGTCAGAAGAGCAAGAGAGAAAGGGAAAGTAGATATTCAATGCTACAACTGTGGAAAGAAGGGTCACATATCCAAAGAATGCTTCGCAACGAAAAAATGCTATAACTGTCAAGGATTTGGACATATTTCACCCAACTGCAAATTTCGAAGAGATGGAAACATTTCAAGAGGAAGAAATCCAAGAGGAGGAATGCATAAGCAGACCAGATATAGTGACCGAGGACGTGGGCGAGAAGGCAATGAAGCTATAATGAATGTCAATGACCAAATAAATATCAGTAAAGATAATATGCAAGGTTTAAGACAAAGCCAAGAAATAGGACCAAGAAAGTTAACCTGGCTGCTGGACTCCGGCTCGACAAGTCATATGACTCATCAATTGGAGATTTTGGAAAGTCTAGGAGAAGAAAACAGGAAGATAGTCCTAGCAGACAAAGAAGGAAGAAGCTTCACGTCAACAGGAGTAGGAGAGGTGGTGATGAAGCAGGAGCAGATTCAGAATACGGTGAGGCTAAAAAATGTCCTGTATGTTCCAGACTTGAATACCAATCTAATATCAGTAACCAAGCTTACAGACAATGGTTATAAAGTTGTATTTGATAAGTACGGTGCTAAGGTATATAAAGGACAAGAGGAACCACACATGAAGGCAGTGCGTGAAGGAGATGCATACTATGTAGAAGCAAAGACGATAAGAACAGAAGCAGTCGCAGCATCTATGGATCAAGACATATGGCATCTGAGGCTTGGACATGTGAACAAGAAAACTATAGAGGAAATGAAAAGAGAACAGCTTGTGTTAGGAATGAAAGAAAATTGGAATCTAAATGAACAATGTCAAGGATGTGTGGAAGGGAAGGTATGTAGCAAAACACATGCCAGATTAACTGAGAGAAGAGCGAAAAATGTATTAGAGCTACTGCACATGGACCTGATAGGACCTATTAAGCCAACCTCAAAAGGGGGTAAGAAATATATATTAACGGTCATAGATGATTATTCAAGAATGATATTTATAACATTATTGAAGGAAAAAAATGAGACCACGGAGGAATTAAAAAACCTAATAATTTTTCAAGAGACTCAAACTGGAAAGAGACTAAAAGCACTTCGGTCTGATAATGGTGGCGAATTCATAGTAACTGAGCTGAAAGACTGGCTGAAGAAGAAAGGAGTGAAGCATGAATTCAGTCCGCCTAGGACACCGCAGTGCAATGGGGTAGCTCAAAGAGCTAATAGATCCATCATCGAAATGACAAGATCAATGATGTCGGACTCGAAACTGCCAGAAGAGTTTTGGGCAGAAGCTGCATGCACCGCAGCACATATCAAAAATAGGGTGAAATCCAATGTACATAGGCATACTCCATATGAAATGTGGCATGAAAGAAAACCATATATTGGTTATATGAGAAGATTTGGGTGTGTGGGGTATGTGCTCGAGAAACACAAACTAAGGCATAAGTTTGAGTCAAAGACTGTGAGAGGGATTTTTCTTGGATATTCAAGGAACAACACATATAGAGTATATGTGCCTGAACTGGATGTGGTAAAAAATGACTGTGATGTGAAACTTGATGAAAAAAGAAATGGAGTAGAGCTATTAAATAATGAAGAGAAAAAATACACAAATAAATGGAATCTGATTGACTTGGGAGGTAATTATTATGAAGAGGAATTATGAAGACGCAGAGGAAGAAGATACACATGAAGAAGAGGAGAGAATAGAAGAAGAAGAAGGAGAGCAAGAGATAGAGATAGAAGCAGCAGGAATATATAATGGAATGAAAGGACGACCAAGAGGTAGTACAAAAGAGATAATGCTAGTGCGAAGAAATATAGAAAGAGAAGAGGAACAAAGGAAAGCAGAAAGGGAAGGATGGAGAAGATCAGAGAGAGTAAAAAATAGAGAATCAACAATGGCAATGGTTGATGAACAAATTCCGAAAAGCTTAGAACAAGCTAGAAATTCTAAAGATTGGAAGAACTGGAGAGAAGCTATGGACGAAGAGATAAACTCAATGAAGAGACACGCAGTATGGGATATTGTAGAACGTCCTAAGAACCAAAGAATCGTGAACTGTAAGTGGGTGTATAATATTAAAAGAGATCCTATTACAAGGAGAAAAATTTACAAGGCTCGATTGGTAGCTATGGGATGTGCACAACGTCCTGGATATGACTACAATGAAACATATGCACCTGTTATAAGGACGGAGACAGTGAGACTATTATTTAGTATTGGAGCTGAGAAAGGAAGAAAAATTAAGTCGTATGACGTGAAAACTGCATTTCTTCATGGAAATTTAGAAGAGAATATCTATATGGAAATGCCAAAGGGCTATAGGTGCAATGATGGTAGAGTGTGCAAATTAAAGAAAAGCATTTATGGACTTAAACAGGCTGGTAGATGTTGGAATCAATTCCTCACAAAAAATAATAAAGGAGAGTGGCCTGAACCAATGCAAAGAGGATCCTTGTTTGTTCTACAAGCGAGAAGATAAAGAGTTCCTATATTGTGGAATACATGTTGATGATATGGTAGTTGTATCAAGCAGTGATGGGTTCGAGAAGAACTACATGCAAAGAATTGGGTTGAAAATAGACATGAAGAATATGGGGGAAGCCAAAAATGTTTTAGGCATGCAAGTTGAGCAGGAAGATGAAAAAATTAAAGTGCATTTAAGAGACTACATTAATAAACTGTTAAGCAAATATGGTATGAGTGAGTGCAATTCTACTGTGACACAGATTGATGTAAATGTAAAAATGGGTGATTATTTAGATAGTAAGAAGTGTGATGTAGATGAGTATCTAGAATTATTAGGAAGTCTTATGTACATTAGTGTACATGCTAGGCCGGATATAGCTTATGCTGTTGGCTGCTTATCGCAATTTAATAAAGATCCAAGAGAGATGCATATGGCAGGATTAAAAAGGATTATGAGATATTTGAAAGGGACTGTTCACTATTGTTTAGTATTTGGCAGTAAAGATTGCGAAAGGCAAATAAAGTGTGAGACGGATGCCTCCTGGGATAGCACAGTAGATGCAAAGTCATTTTCTGGAATCCTATTATATAGAAATGGAGATTTGGTACAGTGGAGGAGCAAGAAACAATCTATAGTTGCCTTGTCGTCGACAGAAAGTGAAATTGAGGCGATGTTAGAAGGGGTCAAAGAGACTGTGTGGCTCACAGTGCAATTGTAGAAGAACTAGGACTGGGTAGTGATGTAACTAAAGTAGTTAAATGTGATAATCTGAATGCTGTAAGGATAGCTAATGGCTAGGATTTTAAGAACAGGTCGAAGTTGATGAATAGAAAGTGTTACTTTATTAAGGAAAATGTAATTAAGGAGAATTTAGAGGTAAAGCATGTGTCGAATGAATATATGACTGCTGATTGTTTGACGAAAGGGTTGAGTGGTGTGAATCTTCTGAAAAATGTGAAAAAAATATTACAAACTTAAAGGCAATAAAATTAAGGGGGGGTATGTGTGGACGGATGAAAGGTTAATTTCATTGCGAGAGAAAGTGACATCTGGAGGAGCAATTGAAAAGCGGTGTGGAGAGGAGTAGGAATGCAGTCAGTTGTATCGAAATGAGTGAGCACGCGTGCGAGAGAGTTATTTTGTGTTTTTAGTTTTATCATTCTATTTCTACATTAAATAAAATATGAGTAAAAATAGAGACTATTTATTCGATCCACCACAAAAACGACTGGTACACAATTTGTTAAAAAAAATTCTCCAAGTTTATATAAGAGTCATAGAATAAATATTCTACGTCTATATCAATAAACATAAATCACCTAATCGATCAAATTTTCCGCCGCTTGATTCTCCCTTTTTCAAAGTACCTACTAAATATCTCTATATCTAAATATGCTAGAGTAGACGGCGGTAGTTCTAGCGTTAATGGACGAGTACACGAAAATTGTCTAACACGAAGAGGTGGTTAACACTCATTTTTAAAAGTATTTCTCAAATTTATAAAGAAGAAATACAGTACCCGAGTCGAAAAGTCCAGCCTAAAAAGAAACTTCAAATCCTAGATTCTTTTGATCTCTCATTTGCCGCTTAATTATGTATACCATTTTGAACCTCAGAATCCTCAACTAGTGTGTCTACGCGCCTCAAAGTCCTGTAAATATGATTTTTAGGAGTTATATGAACTGATCAGGTAAAATTTTTATTCCAATTTAATCTGACATCCCCTAAAAATATTTCAGAAGTTCCAAGTCTGTCGACTCATATTCTAAAAATAGGGCTTTCAGGAGCAAGTTGGAATTAAATTATCATTTTATTCCATATAAATTCTAAATCTCCTAAACCAAATTAATTTTTAGTATATCGAGAATTTTGTTGGACCTCGATCATTCCACTCCAATTCCAATCCAATTCTAAAGCTCCTCATTATAGAATGCTGAGGATTATTTTGGGCTGTATGAAGCCTAAATTGCTCCTAAACTAGGTAAAAGTGGCAAAAAGTAACAAGTGTAGGGCGATTGTGGAATTAAAATTTGCATTCTTTTATACGTAACATATTTTTCCATATTCAACCTAAATATCCTAAGTTATTTGGTAATTTAGGAGGATTTTGGGCTGAAATTTTTGACTCGGGTAGATACTTTATATGTATCTTGTAGTAGACGAGTTACTTAAGTGATCATATTTTCTGCCGGGTGATTCATCTTTTTTTCTAGCAGTTATTTAAAACACTTAAGACTAAAGCTACCAAATCGATCAAAACGATCGGTTTCAAATTTTTTCTAAATATTACCTATATTGAGAGGGGAACCATGAAGTAAGTATTCAACTTCTATCGTATAAAACCTAAATTAGTTAATTAATCGTCTTTTCATGTTCTGATTTTTCTGATTCTTCTGATCTAAATTGTAGTAGAAATAACGATGGTAGTTTTAGCGTTAAAAATATCAGATTCAACGGCCGTAAATCTAGTATTAACGAAGACGTTATATCTGCAACAGCACAATATTAAACTGAAGTTGTTTAATAAATTTGAAAGCTACCATACTTAAGTACTAACAGTACAATTTTTAAAAGAAGAATCCACTTTAAATAACATACAACTACTCCAATAGGTACGAAACTATTAGCGGTACCGAAAAGTAGTACCGTTTCTCCAGATATTTTGCTCAAAAACCAAATGATTTTTACTGATCCGGCATTGAAAATGTTGCACACTAGTTGTCAAAACGTTGTTCATAATGAAGGTGGTTACATGCTTCATTAAAACTAAAAAATTTTTACAAATGTGTCTTTGTATTTAATGTAAAAAAAAAAACTTTATTACTTTCTGGTCCCCCTAATACCAGTAAATATTTTTCTATCTGACATATACATACTCGTTCCTTCGTGTATACATGCTTTTGAATATAATATTTTAATTCACCTGTGCCTCAATACCTGCTTAAATTAAGTGCCGTTTATACTTCATGTTACATGTATCCATATATATAACCTGAACGTTTAATAATTTACAAACCTACCGGAATTACAATGCGTCATAGCAACAACAGAGGCATCGTTCAAACGAGGCGATTAGCGTTTATAACGAAGGGTATAGGTATATATGGGGTCAAACGATGAACGTATAGAAATATAAATACTTCGCTTCGCCGAGTCGGCAGGGGAGAGAGACTCGCAGGTAACCGCAAGGGTAGCTCTACGAAGCGCGGGCTGCAGTGCCAGCCCGTGTAACCGACACCAGTCATTCGCTTCCCCCATTTCACCACCATGTTGTGCCACTTGTGCCCTCTCCCACTTGGTCCCCAGGCAACCCCTGTCATGTTTCCCCCTATTTCTTTCGTCGTGTCGAGGTCGTTGCAAGGACTGAAAACGATATGTTTGTGTTCCCGTTTCACTTTTCGTTGCCGATTGGCGTTTAACTGTCCCTCGTTTGATTCAATGGGTCGAATTGTCCGTGTGATGCCATTATGGGATTCGATCACCCACCGTACCGCACTTCATGTTTGATCTAAAGTAGATGTGTGATGTTAAATAGATGATGCTTCTCTGCGAGGGAAATATTTACCGAAACGATTTGAGCGAATCGTACTTTCGGTATGCTCTTAAGGGATTAAGATCTTTTATTACCTTTGGATGGTAGTTTCAATATGATCTGTTGTAAGTACTTCTTATAGTTTGGAATTGTTGTAAATAGTCCTTAAATGATATTTCTAAATTTGTCTATCGTAGAATAATATTGGCATAATAATTTTTGTATATGTTTCAGTACGCTTGCCATGAGTCTACTACCTTGGCATAAATATTTTTACCATTTATTACTGTTTGAAAATTGGTATCAGAAGTCTATTAATCTTTTAAAACCCACGAATTTAATGTTTAATTTGGTCTCCTACAACTATAATAGTATAATTAATACTTTACAGACCTGTGCTTTTTTAACGTTCTGTCCACTTCTGACCTATTCCTTGGCCGCAAATACTTCCCTGATAACGATATCTCTTCGAAAATTACAAACTCTCGCCACTAAATCCTTGGCACAGTTAACCGCAATGACAAATAATAATTTATTAATTGCCATGACAACCGATTAACAAGTTAAAAGTCTAAAAGCATTGAACTCAAAAAGCCTATTAATAAACTACCGGTCGGTAAAGTGTTAATAAATAAAATAACATTATTTTGCCGTTGTTTGTTTTATAAAAAATGGTTTAACTGCTCTATAAATATATTATATATTTGGTGCTCTATATCATATTTATATATTTTACACATTTATGCAGTTCTTATATATTCGCAACTAACAAGAGGTTCAGTATTATAGCAGTGTACTTCGGCAGAAAAAATAAAGCTAGGCTTACCTCCACGATTTCTCTACTGTTACTAATTTACAAACTTTTCTAAACTTTTCTAAAGTTTGTAAATGACAAAATTCAACTTGTTTCCAATTATCGTTGTGTTCTTAAAATAACGAAATAAATATTTTTCTATTTCTCTGTACATAAAAACTATGAAAGATTGAAGTTAAGTCATCCTGTTGCTTGATACAATTCAAACGAAACATTTTGAAATACCATGAAGATATATCTTAATAAATGTTAAATCGAAGGCATCTTCTTGCAGTATCGCTCAATTTCATGATCGTTAGACAGGAGGCATGCATTCTCAACTAATTTATTCGTTCCTGGCGCCGTTTAAAAGCTATGGCACCAAGAGTAATTTTAGCAGTGGTGCCTGTTTGTTAGAACAAAGGCCTGGGAATTAATTAGTAGGCGCGTATATAGTGAGCCCCCTAGAGGGCGCAACATATGGCGCGATCACATCATCGCATCACCGTCACACCACCTGGCCTTTTACCTCTGCCTTCGTTTCTACCTCTGCTTTCGCTTTCTATCTGTGTAGGGTCGAAACTTGTCTAGACGAACCAACGGTCAGCCAAAAAGACTGTCAGAGAATCGACAGGGGTTGTCGGTCACCCTCTGACCACTCTTCGACCACCTTTCTTCCTACGGCTATGTTCATGATCCGTGAAGAGCAGACCTTATTAGTTCCTCGTCAGAATTCAGTTTCCTCATATTATTTTCTCGTACTCGGATCTTCTTTTCCTTTCTTTATTTTTGAGTTTAATTTACGATTCTGTAGTTATACGATGTGCAATTATGAATTATAATTGAGATGGAAATATAGTATTAATAATGCATAAAATGGTATACGTTTAAAATACGATTTTAGCAAAATGAACAAGAAAGTAATTAATTCGAGTTATTATGAAAACCAAGTTGGCGTAAGCGAGTTGCTTTGAAAGCGATGAAATATGACGAAAAAGCATTTCAAATAGGGATAAAGTAATTAACATTACATCGTAGCAAATGTTGCTGCATTTAAATTCTTTGCTCGGGTGAATACTAAACTAGATTTACATTCATTGGTATAGTGGGATATGGTGGTGAAATGAAAAGAAGATGATGTATACTGTTTAATAATGGAAATAAAATAAAGGTATTTATTAGTGATTCATAATAATAGTGAAACACTGACAATAATAACACACTGTGTAAGGGATCGAGGAGAACTGGTCCTTCGGATTTTTCAACAAATCAGGATCCCATTCACACATGCATACACATCCATACACACTCAACAGTCATACACTCACGCGATACTACAGTATACTATTTAAAATAGATTGAGCATCCTTAAAAACATTTTTATTTTCACACACCTACAATTCATTTTTTAAAATGATTTCGATGTTTTTTATTCTTGGTTTAATAGAAAATGTGACGGTTATAATCCACTATTCGTACATATTCCCTTTCAATGTATTCCAAGCACATATTAGGGGTACCGAAAAGTAATCAAAATTGGAGAAGTGAAAACGTAATTAGAAACGTTTCTCAACATAAAATCGAAGGACTTTTTTAAAAAGGGAATCGAATAACTACATACCTTTACTGGCAAAAAGTTAGAAAATTATGGAAATTATTTTATTGATTAGAATTAAAAATTTCTTTAATAAATAAATGTTTTTCGCCAGCAAAAAAAATTTTGGTTACTTTTCGGTACCCCTAATACGAAGGAACTTTATAAAATAATTTCAATCTGGCGCTCTTGTTGGAACACCCTTTATAAATGTAAAGTGCGATCAGTCGATTTTAACTTCTTAATTCTCACATTATTCTTGCTTGTAACGAAAACTATTTCATCGAAGACTTGAATAATATCGAGTGGGACATACATATACTGATGTTATCAGTTTTTCATAAGTGAACGCGTGAAGGTCATACGAAGGTCAAATTTGCTAAGACGAAGTTTCCGTCTCGGATGATCTTCGAATGACTTCTCTCCCAAAATGACATGTAATTTCTTCATTTATTTGCTCCTTTCAATTTACATACTACAAAACATCAGTCAAGTTTCTTATTTGTGACGATGGATAAGAGCCTTACGATTAAAAATAAAAGAATCTTGTAGCACTGAAAATCTGAACAAAACAAATATTGTTACCCTACAGTCGTAATATACAAGTATTACCATTTCTACAATTTGAAAAAAATAAATTCTCTTGTAATCCACTGTTAACTCTAGATTTACATATATTAAATAAGTATTCTGAAAAAAAATTGATCAAGCGGCAAAAAATACGATCCGTTAAGTAATTTCTGTATTATAAGATACGCATGAAATATGTGCTATACTGTTTCCCTATAAAACAAAATAATAACTCGTCAATTTGACGGCTACCATATTAACCAATTGACAGTGTATCCCGTGACAGTCACGGGCGGAGCGTCAAATATCAAACGCTTTATCCAGTTTAGTCTACCAAAGATGTCTAAGTCTATGATTAGATTCTCTACTTCCTCTCTTTTCTAAGATTATTCTAACTGAAGGAGACGTGGTTTAGTTTGCATGCCAACATGTTTTCGAACATAAAAAAACTAGACATTTTCTGGACCAGAATTCCTAATGTGACCATACTGTGAAATGATTAACCCCTTGCTTTACGATTAGTTTTGTAACAGAACGCGCTATAACTCAGAATTAATTGTTGGAACAATAATCTATCACTGATTTCCGATATATCAGTATAAGTTAACGCAATATTAATAACATAGAACTAATTTCAACTTCTCCTGACCTACTGATACTATCAATTCAACCCTTTTCGGAAAACTTAAAAATTTTCTATTCCAGTTACCGCGTCACGTATGCGACACGTTATTGTAAGGCTAGGGGTTAAATAACGAGTGTTGGTAACTCGAAAAAGAAATACTCATAAAATATGCAATGACTTTTTGTCGTCTTACGACTAAATAGAGTGTTTATTTGCAATTAAACTGCTTATCGTTTTAAATATTCAATGTATTATAGCAAACGAATCTTCGTCGTGCTACTGATGTTTTAGTACGTTTGTCTCGTGACGTTTCTTGTAAACCACCCGATCATTATGTTCGTGAGAGGTAACACTCTTCCCGATACGTAACCACAGTTCTCGTGATATTTACGATCCGAGTAGTGGCGCCGTGACCGTTCAATGTAAAATGTCTGCACTACAGAATTATAGTTAAAGTCAAATGGCGTTTTCCATGTCTACTTGTAAAACACAGAACGCTGCTTATCTTTCCAATAGCACAAGTAGCTTCAATTTCTTATGACGATAAAGTTTGAATAATTGTAATTTAAAAATTGCGCCACTTCGGATATCATCTTATAAATAATAATTAACACTAGAATTTTCAAACCAGTCTAAATGATTAGTGAACAATTTTTTCCAAAAATTCTTCAAGTTTATATGACAGTCATAAAATAGATATTCTATTTCCATCTGATAAAACAGAAATTAAAAAATTTATCATCTTTTCCACCTTTGATATCCTCTTTTTTCAAAGTACTTATTTCATATATTTAAATATAATGGATTTAATTCCGAGAATGCTATTGTTATTTTCAAAGATAAGGATAAGACTTTTCGAACCACTGTGCCGTTTTTAGTTGTTTTATCTATAACTTACTGTTTGCCTTGTGCCTAATATAAATTATAAATATAGTAAGTAACTTGCATGATATTTAGATTTTGTCATTTTTCAGGGAAAATATTGAATTTCAGTATTTAGCTTCGTTTGATTAGTAGGTAATAAGAGAATCTGATCTTGGAATCCGAAGTTAAAATTAACTTTGCGACCGATATCTTTGTCATATTACTGCGAAAACAGGAGTTTGGAACCATTCCATGGTGTTCACGGCATCATATTTTTGTGTACCCACTACAAAAGAATAATAGTGTTTGAATCGCTAATAATTTACACAAGTAATTTGTGTAACGTTAAAAAAGGAAAGAAGAAGTAGATTCACAGCATCGATTAATCATGTTGGAAACGTATGATTTCTCCTGCCGGATTCTTGTGAAATCGTCCTTATTATCAAAAATGTGTTATTATTTCTTGGTGGCATGATATATATGCATATATGTATATGTGTAAATATAAATATACATAATAACATAGGTAAGTATTTACTACTGCACAAAAGATTTACGTCGATTCGTTTAAAAATTATTAATTAAAAATTTATTAATTAGCATACATATATGTATCATTACAAGTCTAACGGATGAGTCTCAAAATTCAATATCGATTATCAAAAATCAAAAAAGTAATTAAACTATTAATTTATATTCTTAATTTTCCGTTCTTATATAATGTTATTCTTCTTTTTTAGTGCAAATCACATCTTTCTCGCGCGTTTTTTTTTCATAAAAGCTGTAATGATACATACACATATAATACACATACATACACAAAAAAAACGCGCGAGAAAGATGTGATTTGCACTAAAAAAGGAGAATAACGTTAAATAAGAACGGAAAATTAAAAATATAAATTAATAGTTTATTTACTTTGTTGATTTTTGATAATCGACATTGAAATTTCAGACTCTTCCGTTAGACTTCCGGAAGAAATGAAAGTCATTTTTTAATCTCTCAAAAACTGGTAATTTTGCATAATTTAGGTACTTCAGAAGTCAAGAACATCTAGCGACAAAGTTCCATCGAATTTGCATGATAATTAAGGTATTAGATAAATGTACAAAAAAATGGAGTTTCAAGAAAAATTAATTCAGATATTCTCTTTGTCCTATTTGGGATCTGTCGCTGTATTTTCCGTGTGTTTAGTATCATTATGCATGGAGCACCCAGTAGAACTAATATTACAGGGTATATCAATTGTTATGGACATCAGAAAAGAGATTCTACGGTTGAACATCCGCGCTATGTGGTCCGTGCTATTGGCCCCCTATGTGGTCTTTTATGATTGTAATCACTGTCAATAAAAAGAATAAAAATTTGATAATAACTTATTCACTACAGAATCCCTCAGCAAGTGAAGAAAAAATTGTATGATTTGGCTGCACTGATAATGTTATTTTCTATGTACAGTCAGAGACGTAAGAAAAACGTGACATAATAAATTGTCCCTGAAGAGGTTGACAATTTTCTAAAAGAGTGTCGATTTATTTACTAACAACCAAAAGCGCTTCACATGCGCAACCAATGCGTAATAGTATTATAGTTATTTATCCAAAATGTAATTTTTTTAGCACGAAGCGTGGATCAACATATTTTTGCCGTAAATACGAATAATCGCAAATGAAATCAAGGAACAGAAGTTGTATGTAAATAAATTGAGAAACAGAGGGAATTTCGTTCCAAAGAAATATGTAGGTATGATCTTGTCTTTCTCTAAGTGTTCGAGATACTGTAACCTGGGCCGCGAACATATATCAGAACGCCAAGAAAACGCCGTATCGATTACCATCTCTCGGCATGGCGTCAAGGCAAATCACCGGATATCAAGTTAAAGTATGATGATCGTTGCTACGTAGAAAACGTAACGAGCTCGCTAATATTCCATCAGCGGCTCCTTGTGTCAGCACGCTTTTCTTTTTCGCATGTCTGCAAAATGGTATAAAGGAGTCCGGTGTGCCACGAGTAGGAACGACTCCAGTTGGAATGCAAGAACTCCGAAACGAATGTCTGAGTAAATGCGTAAGCATGCAGTAGACATAGCAAAAACGACAGATTTTGACGCCCTTGAGGCTAAAGAGAAACGCGACGTTGAATGCGCGATATGCTTTAGAAGATGCTTCCATTTGTGAAAAGGAATTTAGTTTTCGTATTGCATATGTCATGTTATCTTGGAAGATAAATTTTCCTGCGCTTATCTTTTATAATCTATTCACAAATGCGAAATAATTTATCAAATATATAGAAAATTACAATTTATGGAAATGACGTTTAATTTTACAGAAGGTGATTATTATAGCTAATTTTATAAAAGGCATCAAAATGTATAACTGGACTTTGATTATCACGTGTACATTTTTGTAGTTTTTACAAATATAATTGAGCAGTAAAAATGTGGCATGTTTCTGAGTAATATAAATTTATGTTTGCGTTCTTCAAAACTTGTAATTTTTTACTTATACTTTACTTACAAATATGTAAGTACTTATATATGCGTGTAAATTGTGATACCGCCCGCAAATGCAAAGGCTACACTTGATATTATTTATTTGACACATGTCGGAATGAAGATATAATTATATGCCTACGTGCAATTACAGCAGAATACTTTGTTGTTTTTGAATGGTATTTAATTTAATGAAACAAAGGTAACTATAGTGTAAGGGAGCTATTCCACTAATCATTGTTAATTACATCACAACATAAATAACTTACCGAAAATTTTCTACGTTTATTATATTGCAATAAGCTCCAAGTATATGCTACTAAACAAATTGCAAGCAATAATGTATTTATTATTTTAAAAAAATTATTATTTAACACTAGAACTACTGGCGTTAAATCGATTATATTTTAATATATTAAATAAGTACTTTAAAATCAAAGGAATCAAGAGGTCGAAGAGGTGATCGATTCGGTGATTTATGTTTCTCTAGATAGACGTAGAATATTTATTCTATGACTCTTCTATAAACTTTGAGAATTTCTGGAAAAAAATGACTAAGTACCAATCATTTTGACTGGCTCGGTAATTCTAGTGCTAACATTCTGAAAATTGAAATATCCGCGGTTTTAATATGTACTTTTATCACGATAACGTAAAACCATAGGACAAGAGCTTAAGGAAGAAGAATCAATTAGCGAACATTTTTGACACAAACATATCATTGAAATATTAAAGAACAATCACAAGCTGCCACGGTTGCAAAGATTATAACAGATAGTAAATTTAATATTTAATATTCGTAAAGATCTCAATTCATTGCTTTTAACATTCAGAACTTTCAAAGACGCAAGAAACACTAATGCCAAGGGTAACATCAGAAAATTGAAATTTTGCATTACCTTTATCGCTAAAACGTGAAAACGTATGGCAAGAACGTAAGGAAGAAGAATCAATTATCAAAGATTTGTGCGTATCGCAACCATAATCAATTCCGATTCGAATCGTTGGGCATCAAAGCCGCCAAATTTCATACGTGCGGGTGAAGCAAAAGAAGATCGAGTTTTCAGTGGAAAGAAAGAAAACGATAATGCAGTGTCTACCGCGAGCGAGGATCGAGAGCATGGCAGGCGACGTTGTACGAAGTTGACAGCGGATCTTCCGGATGAGTGAACCCGATCGCGAATCGCGGGCAGCGCGATCGATCGACGGATAGAGGGCGATCGACGAGTTGCTTTCCCACGAAGCCGGTGGAGGAGTGGAGAGGAAGAGGACGGAGGATAAAGCGTAGCGGAACGCGAGAGCGGTACGAACACGGAGGGACGAGGTGAGTTTCAGTCAGTCGCCCTTTGTGGGGCCAACCGAGGAGGCAGACAAATTCCAAAAAATCAGCCTCTTCGAGTGAGAGGAGAGAAATAAAAGAACACTGTCTCGAGTGTCGACGGCGTCCAGCGGGCACCAAAAGTGACGTGACGTGGCTTGGTGTGGCGCGCTGTATCCTGCCTTGCCCTACTCCGTTCTGCTCCACTCTACTCCGTTCTACCCTGCCGTATACCGTTCTGCCCTCTTACGCCCTGTTATGCCCTTCTGTACCCTACTCTGCTCGACTCTCTTCTTCCATGCACCATCGCGTTCTCCTCTGCTCTTTGTCGTATCTTGCCTCCTCTTACAGTGCCGAGACGAGGCGAACTAAACTGAGCCGAATCG
Source organism: Cerceris rybyensis (assembly GCA_910591515.1). NCBI lineage: Eukaryota > Metazoa > Arthropoda > Insecta > Hymenoptera > Crabronidae > Cerceris > Cerceris rybyensis. The sequence continues at coordinate 17,815,247 of OU342795.1, forward strand.
CGCTACGGTCTAGTCCAACGTGCAAGGTACATACATACACGCGTGCGGATACCAAAGATCTTTCTCGGGATATTGAAGAGCAGACAGCTACTCAGACATTTTGAGCGACCACTGAGCGTAACCCGGCAGCCGCGTTTGGCGGCTCACCTTTCATACCTCGACCACGAGCCTCAAAAAAAGATACCGAAACTTTTGGCTCCAGGGCCAAAGCAGACGCTTCTCTTTTTCTTTTTGTAATCGCTACCGGGCCGCGTCGCCGACCATCGTAGGAGTCCAGACATCGACAAAGTGAATAAGGAGGTGATGTTTGCACCTTCCGAAGGATCGCCTACGCCCTGGAGCCATTCTTAAAAATACCCTTGACCTGTACTTGAAATAATTTGTATTATATAAGAATGTTGTATAGATTTATAATAATGTTACGAATTACTTTGAGTAATTTGTTTCTTAAAATTGTCTACCCTATATATGATAGAGTGATAGCAACGAGTTACAAATGTTGATAATAATATGTCAAGGAGAGTTATCTGCGAGCTGTGAGATTGGACCTGTTCAAATAGAAACGTTATTTTTATAATCTTTAAGTTGTTTTATTATGAAGCGCCGCAACAATATTTTACAGATATAATGCTGTAGATAACAAATATTCAAGCTGCTTCTTCTTAATGTATAGTTTTGGGTATTTTGACCCTGCTACTTTTCAGTTACGAACATTGGATTGTGGAAAATGATTTGCTAACAAGTATTTAGTATGTAACGGTGCCCAACGCTTATTGTAACTACAAACGGTATAGTTTTTTCTGAATGTTTAATCCTCAATGGGCCCCTGTAACTTTGAAGTAACACAAGACAAATCTAAGCTTTTATTCTTTAAAGTCAATTTTTCAAACTTCTCGCGTATTATAATTTAGCTCTTAAAAATCATGAAATTCTTTCCAATTTAATGTTTCAAAATCAAGTTAAATCTATTATTTATAGTGGTATTTTTATCATTTTCTAATGGGCTATAGTGCAACTGATCTTCAGATGATACAGAAAAATTGCACTATAGAGGGTTAAGTTGTACGAGTCAAAAAATTGCATTGGTAAAACGTTCTATGAAATCATACTAAAATCTATATTAATTTATTATTATTACGATAATAGTACTTGCTTTATTAAAATTTATATTTAACACTGGATCTACCGACGATCAATATATTTAAAAATGACAAATCAATGTGTTAGAACAAGAGAAATGGAGAAGGTAAAAAACTTGGTTGATTTACCTAAGTAATTGCTTTCAGTCTGCAAGATAGGAGTAGAGAATTGGAAAAGAAACAAGGTTACAAACTTCAGAAATATTCGCAAAAAATTTAGCACGAGTAATATTGACTACCTTGGAAGATCAAGGGTTAAATGGTGCTAAGAATTCCGTGCCTCAACACGAGTAGGGAAGGCTTCAACGCCCGCATAAGCGATGCTTTCCTCGTTGCAGCTTTTCAAATGAATGGCATTTATTTGCTAACATTTACAGTAATAAATTATTGGGTCACCGAACTCATGATTTATCTTCATATTACAATGCAAAACAATATTAAAGTCATTTTTAATCGGATATTATATAACATTTTACTGAAATACGTGACACACATGAAATGTATTTATGTGGAACAGCAGGGTGTTAAATGTACATAAGCATTTATTTTTATATTTGTAGAAACTTATTTAAATTGTTTCATTAATTTTGAAACAAATTAAGAATTGAAAAATTGTCATAATTCTATAAACCGCTTTACGATTATATCCTTTACATAAAAAATGGCGTTTTAAAAATCTGCAATTTGTATAAACATAATTAAATAAAAAAATGTATATCGACTGATTGATGATATATGAAAATATACTTATAATTGTGTCATGATTTAACAAGCTTTGAAACGATTTTTATACTTGAGTCTTGTAATTAAAATGAACATTTAAAACCAATTGTTATTTGTTATCTGTTTCAGGTAAGTTCTACATTACACTTAAAGGAACGGATAAGCGTATGTATAATATGTGATAAGCTACTCTGAATTATATCATATTCAATGATCAAAGGACAAAACACGAAATAACCAATTATACTTAATAGGTATTAGTACACTCCTAAACAAGTTTTTTTTACTATAATTTATATTTCTTGTTTTCCATTTTTTTCGATGACAAAATTGTCCTCAAAACGTCAAATTATATACATTATTCTAACGTATGTTCTAATTTTGGTATCTTATTGGTTGCACAATTTTTTTACATGAAAGCGTATATGCTTACATCCCTCTATCGTTATATATTAAACATTTAATAAAAGAGATATCAATCGTGATTAAATGAAAGTTATTGAAAAGTTACCTGTTATAAGCAGTTCTATACAACGATGCAACATCAGTAAACAGCGTACTCTATCTTAGAAAATAACCAAATAGATAATTTACTTCCTATAATTTATACCTTAATTCAATTATTAACCGTAGTTTTGTAAAGAAGAGTACCAACAGAAATTATTAGACTAGTTTAACAAGTATTGATAAACATATTGTTTATCAGCATGTTTTGCAATATACAACTTAGAGAACAGTGGAACAGAAATTGCGTTCTGTTCCACATAATTCGAATTGCCAATTTTAAACTTATTAAACTGCGGTATCATTATAGATACTGTGTAAAATGGCATAAGACAAGAAAAAAAAATGTGCACTTTCTAGAACTAACAGACAGTAGATATAAACTATCCGTCACCTGTTCCCACTTTTCTCAGAGGCTGTATAATTTGAAAATTTCACTTATAAATATGCGTATAATTAATATCTGTTAAAGTGAATAATACTTATTTTCGTGAAAAGCATAATATAATTCACATATTCTGCCGCATTTTGTTGCTGTGGTAATAAACAACAGCAATATTTCGCAGAAATTCCAATTCTTGATTTCAAGTAGCGAACTGAAATGTATCGTTAAAAAAAAAATTATTAAAACAGAAATTTCGATTTTCATCGTCGCAGTTTACGGGCAATGTCATGCAAAATAAATTAGTCTTTTGTAAGTATTTAGTATGAAAAATAATTAGTAAGAAGTGTATAGTAAATATGTACCTATAGGTATTATTTACTTTGATTTAGTAGTAGCATGTCATATTGTTATTTCGAAGCCATCAAAATCCAGCTGTAACTCAATAAAGCTTGAAAAGCGAGCTGTGACGGCGATATAATTCCTCCTTTGACTCGTGGCATCATTTTTTAACAATTAATGTCAATAATGCTTCACACGTTAGATCCAAGCAATAGGCGTGTAAAATGATTTGCTATAAATCTATCATCTACCTAGCCGCCACCTCTGTAAGAAGCACCTGGCGTATCTCACAGTATCTCTCCACGTGGAGGGGGAGAAATTATGTTCTCTCTCCGTTATATTTGAAAGGGCACAGCTGTGAACTTCGAGCAACTCCACGTGGCAGCTATTTTCCACTCTAGCGTGCCGAAAATGCGTATGATTCTGTATACTCCACCCACCTACTAAGGAATAGAATAACCAGACGACAGAGATAGACTGCATTCTCGAGTCTGCGAAGATAATAACGGATAGTTTCTGCAGAGAGCTTTAAGGAACCCTATGTAGCACATTTTTATCGTCAAATGTCACACTTCCTTTCGAGGACTGCTAATGACAAGTAAATCATTACCTTTTGGTTGAAATTAGTTTACAATAATATGTTAAAGAGAGCAGCCAACTTTCAAATTGAAATGAGCAACATGCAACACCTTATACATTTTTCATGTTTATACATTATTCACAGTATAAATTTGTTCACAAGTATACATTAAAAGTGCATTAAATTATATATTTTAATATTTAATTTATCTATTTACCTATTAGGGGTACCGGAAAGTAATGTCGTTTCTCCAAATATTTTCCTCAAGGACAATTGATTTTTATGAATTCGGCATTCAAAATTTGCTCACTAAATGACAAAAAATTGTTGATAAGGAGGGTGATAACAACATTGATTAAAAGTAAGAACTTGTCATGACGTTATCATGAATTCATTAGCTTGGATTTAATGTAAAAAAGAAAAATTACTTGTCGGTCCCCCTAATAATATCATGTCGCCCCTATCGCCCAGTAGTGAACAATTCAAGTTTTTACGGTGGGCAGTCGAGATTTTGTCCGATGCCGAAGCTATTTTATTTTATTGACCAGCTGCTGTCACTTTAGTTCACCTTATTTCTCATTTAAATAAAAAGATAAAAACTACATTTTTTATTAAACTCTCAGTCTAACATTACAAGTACTTTGAAATTATGTTAAATTAAGTTACTGCAGAATCGGTAGGCTTTAAGAAAGAATTACTACCAGGAAAGATACAAAAATGAGCGGCAGGTATAAAAAGATTAACTATCCCTGACCCAAATGCTCATGAGACTGCCTAAACAATTATAAGCGGCAGTGTATAACACATCACTCTGAAGGATCAACCACCCACCTCTCTTTAGAAGACGTCATACATTCCGGGTACAAGCATGTTTTTACGATAAATGCAATACAACTCGTTATACCCGTCCTTATTAAAGTAACATACAGATCTACACTGTATTACGCAAAAAGTACCCATTAACATTCCGACATATTCGACAATGAGTATTTGAACCTGTACCATCGATAACTACAGCCGTACTGCCATCTTCTACCTTCCTAGGGTTGGATGCACCATAAAAGGTGATCGTGGTAGATCAAGCGGCGATCGCTACAGGTCGTTTCACGGTGATTTCCAAGTAAGCTGCGTCCTCGTGCAAAGGGTGCGCAGCCTGAAAGACGATCATGGTCGTCGGCATCCCGCTGAGCGAGCCCTCGTGTTACCTAGAGGCCTTCATTAAACTGACACTGATGGCGAATCGGTGCTACGAATCACGTAATCGCACCGCTGGCCTCTTTCATTTGGCAGATCGAGGGCCAGTCTCTTTCGCATTTCTCTTCATCTTGATTCCCCGCTTTACGCTGACGCTCCTTTGGCCGTTTCACTTGAGGCGCATCCTTTAATAAAGGGTTTCTTATTGGAGGGCGCTGTTCCTTTCCCTTTTTCGCCTTCACTTTTCTCCGTCTCTCTGGAGAGATTTACCTCGAAAAAACGAGCCGGATTCGCGAACATCCGCTTATTTTCTTGGTATCAACGAAGAAAACTTAGACGTTGTATTGGCGATGGTAGATGTGTTTCTTCCCTTAAGGATCTAATGAGGATAATGGATAGATGAACGGATCGATGGATCAACAGGCAGAGTGTTGGTGGTTTATGGCTGCCTTCACGTTCCTTCGGCTTCGTTTTAATAACTATTCATCATATGTGCATCCTCCTTCTACCCTTTTCTTTCGTATCGTCGATATACCACCTGGTGTGTTTCATTCTACGATGTCAATTTTAATCTCTATTACTTCTGAGGGAAAGCGAATGCAGCTGTAAGGTATGAAATGATGAGAAACACACGTTGATACAAAAATTCGTTTTATGTTCGCTAAACTTAGTTCTAATCGTGATTCTTGGTTGGCTTATTGAAATTTAGTTACCTATATGTCTTGAAATGATTCGATGGGATGAAGGGCAATGAAAAAAGTGAAATTTGCGGAAATAAAATTTGTTGGGGGAAAATAAAGTTTTTATAAGCTTTTTATAGATTACGTTCGTCTCAGGGTGCAGCCGTTTTTTACTAATGGAACAATTATTTATTATTAAATGATAATCTATGTATAAAATAGTTTTGTGCTATCCTGAACGAACATTATTTTGAAACATTCAGTCGCCCATTGTTAGTTGCTCCGGTACAAATAATTTATACTATATAAAATAGAAATGATTATAAAACACTGGAGTTCAAATGATGTACTATATTTCGTAAATCAAGTATAAGATAGGAATATAATAGTGTATAAAACTAGTATTCGATGTTGTTGCCTATTTAAATATTTGTTTATTAAGGTCCCATCTTACCATGATTCTTTGAGATGAAAGTTATATTTTACGAAAGTAAAATAGTGAAAAATATTAAAAAGTAAAAATATAGAAAGAAATGCGCAATCATATACGTACATACACATACCTATGCATATATTGTGTCTCGGGTTTATATTTGGAGTAAAAAATAATCCATATATAACAATACAGAAACATCTTCATCGTTTTGTACTATCATAACTATTGTAATTGATATTGCTTGATATTATTACACTTTCTTTATATTTGATCAGGAAAATATCCAAAGACTTAAGTATGAGGAAATATTTGCCATCGAATTTAACTCTCGGAAATCGTGGATCATGATAGAGGTGACAATAATTGTACGTACTTAATTAGATATAAATGATCAATTTTCTTAGACGTCGCACGAATAAGAATGATATCATCTTCTTAACACTTCAGTTAAGTTGTTAGTAGATATATGCGTAGCGTACCGGCCCAAAGAAGTTCTCTGCTTATACTAGTCCCATCCTCGGAATGTTCTTATTTAATAAAGATGGATTGTATTGTGTATAACTTTATGCACGTATAACTTCGCTATCCTTTCTTCGTTCTTTTTGAAAATAACAATAATCTACCTAGAACTTGAATTACCTAACTAACAGGCTGTTCAAAAGTTCATCAGGCTGTTGAAACCTGTCTTTTTGATCAATACATGCCTTACTTATTCAGCGAAAATTCAATCGCGGAGACACAATAAAAAGTTAACTTGCGGGATAAAGATTCGTTTTTGACCCATGACTCTTTTTAGTAATTTTACCTACGTAACAAGACGAATGCAATGACCCAACAAAACAAATTTGCAACCCTTTTGCGAATAGATCCAAAGGTGTAGAGTAACCCCTGAAAGCCATGGCTATTAATTTTTTTAATACCGTTTACAAATCAAAGCTTAAATTTCTCTATAGTTAATCATGTTCTGTGCTAAGTTTTTCTATCGCATATAAATATAATTCATGGGAATAGAGTCTCGAAAGAGTTCGATTTTTACAAGAGGGGGAAATTGAAACGCCGCTTGAATAATGAACCTCAGAAAAATGAATATTAATCAAGGAATATGCATGTATTATCGCAAAATGCAGAGCATTACGACATTCGTAGCAATAAAATTCTATTTATTAATTCCAAGAATTAACGGAGAAAAGTAAAAACGAAAGTTCCAGTTAAGTGACGAAACGCGTCACGCTATAAAAATGGTAATTGCTCGAGTGGGTGGTGTTAGGCCGAAGCGAACTGCTTGAGGGGTTGGAATCGAAAGTGGAAGGAATAGTTCTGCATCGTTTTTTCCACGACAATGCAATCACTAAATATGCATGCACTGCACACGATATTGGCCAGCCTTTTTAAATACCTTTAGGATAAGAATTCGCTTGAAAGACGCAAGAATAAAATAGCTTAACGCCATTCATGGAACTTTATCGTGATTCCTTAAAAGTGTCATTTCCTGCATGTGGATTATTGATTAATATTTAACTTTTCCGTCTTAATGAAGCATATAATATTATGCAGAATTAAACAACCGAAATATGTAAACGACCAATCGCAACAATGAAATAAAAGTTCGGATATATAGGCGACGATAAAAGTATGTAAATAAATATAGAGTGGAGTACAGATTATGCAAACTTCGTTTATATAAGCTGTTAATTGCACATGATGAACTAAACTATACACCTAAACCTGTTTTTACACGATAGATACGTTCCTGAAGAATACGTGTAAAAAAAATTCGTGTAAAAAATATGTTGTATCTATGGAAAAATAGAAGATTGGTTCCAGTCCCAAGAAATCAGCAAAAATAATACAATAAACCTTGAGTTTTCATGTTAGGATCTTAAACATTTTATTTTATAAAGATTGCACATGTATCATACAAAGTAAATTATCATTTAAAAGGAAAAAAATACGTCACTAATTCATCAACACAAAAATTAGGCAAGATAATATGAGTTACACATAAAAAGATTTTATTCGTTGTCACTTTCTGACAATAAATGCATACGTTTGCGTAAGACTCCAATATTACCGCCATCACTAGAAATATCTTGGTTATAGTCTTCGTGCTCCATTGGTGAAATTCTTCCTGTAATCTCTTGAACAAAATTAGGACTAGCCTCTCGTGATTACGATGTTTCAGTGGATTTAAGAACGAAATGTAGGCTAAGGGGTTAATAAAACAAGGGTTTTCAAACTATAACTTGCCATTTATTGACTTTTACGCAAAATTAATTCCCCGTCTCCAATGTCGCAGTTATAAAAATAAAAGAAAAGCAAAATTTTCTTCTTAGAATTTGGGTCGATCGTGTTAAATCAAAATAATTTGTGTAAAAAGAGAATTAAATTTTTTTCCTAATTCGTGTTAAATCAAAATCGTGTAAAAGAAGTTCGTGTAAAACCAGAATTGGGTGTATTTGCACTCTAATTGTGAATTGCCATGTAGCTCTATGAACGCCCTAATAACAGAATCTGAACAATAGCAGCAGGTGGTAAACGTGTAATGTACCGACCCTCTGATCAGTTAGTATATAAGATAGGTATAGGAATATTTTGTAAACGCAAACATTTGTACGCCGTCAAACTAACTTCCATCGTCACCTCTGACTCACTACTCCAAATCCAAACCTCCTAGTTTTCCATTCCGACCTTTCAACTCCCTAGCATCGTCACCGCTCCTTACTCATCTCCGAAATCACCGTTCTAAGTCCGAAATCCTACTTCTTATCACTACTCCCACTCCTTCTCCAAAAGTCCCTTAAAAACCACGTATTCTCATATTCAGAAGTTCTTTCAAGAAGTTCATTTTAGGAGTTCATTCAGTTCACACAGATCATTCACGACATTCTTTTCACTAACTCTGTCATACGCAAAATCGCTGTCCGAACGCTGTCTGAATGAGTAAAGTTATTTTAATACACACACAAAAGTCCAAAAAGTTATAAAGTTCTCTTATTTGGCGGACCTTAAGTGCGGATCCCTCAATCCGCCATTACAAACGTATTGATTTATTTATTCACACAAATGTCTTTTCACGACATTTTTATTTTACAAATTTTGCAATGAGGCCAAAGCTACTTATTATTCTATCTCCAACAATGTATCTGCTTAATAAATTTTGTTACTATCTCATCTTCATTTAGTCGACGTTATCCGTTTTTTATAATTAGAATAAATGAAGTATTGGTTCATTATTCTTTTCATCACCGCTCTCGCTGTTGAAGTGATTCAGATTTATAAGCGGATAAAACTTTTTAATGTTACTTACAAAAGAAGATGTAACAAAGAATCACTTCATCTTTTCATCCCATCAGCAATCTATAATGCGCTTCTACGTCAGTCCATTTCGGCGAAAGCATAAAATGTAATTCAATTACCGAGCTCTCAAATTACGTTTGTTCTATTACTATTGTACTCCTCTCATATAAATGATCTAATTGAATAAGCCAAATTATCTTTCGATAGATTCATGTAAAACAGAGGCATGCAGTAGAACTATTATTGTCCACATTTCTCCTCTATGAGATATCTTTCATATGTAATAGTTGCATGTTTAATAATAGAAATTTCTGTTAGATACAAATGATGAGACAAGCGAGATATACCCAATATGCTAGGTATGAAACGGTGTTAAGTAAATAATATGATCGGGAAACGCTAGTGCGAGTGAGTGACAGCACTTTTCTCGTGCTTCCCTTTAATATCGAAACTACTGCTACAATACTATACAAATTTAATCATCGTTCTTTTGTAATAATTTCTATAAGTTTTGTGTAACCGTTTACACAACATTCACTTACAATGAGACAACTAAAACTACCAGTATGGTTCCCATTTTTTTCCAAATATTCTGCAAGCTTGTAGGAGAATCCCTATTAGATATTCCACGTTCATCTTAAGAAACACAGATTACAGAATCGATAATCGTTTCCACCTCTTGAACCCTCTTTTCCTAAAGTATTTATTTAGTAAATGGAAAAGTGATAGATTTAACACCCACTTTTCTAGTGTTAAAACAGACATACAATGCAATTGAAAGTCAAAGCAAACAGGTCAAAGAAGAAAGGTCAAAGTAAAAAATAAGAATAGAGTAAAGAGAATAATGATGAAGTTGTACAATGAAGGTGCAAAATGGGGAAGCAAACCAAGAAGTATACCTACGGTTTACGTAGGTAGGCATGTACTTATAACGGTGTTCTGATTGGGGATAATAAATGAAACAATTATACGAAAAGGGTGACATCCCATAGGCAAGGCGTAATGCCATACCATGATGTGTAACCACAGACTACGATTTACTGTATTGACTGACCGTACAGACACAAGTCAAATACACATTAAAAATCAGAAAGGCCAACGTACGCAGAATAGAAATATCTTGCAGTATTTGAACTTTGATGTATAATCGTAGTGACTGTAAATGTTGGTTATTAACTAGTCAGTACAATAAGCAACATTTAATAAATCTTATTTTTAAATTTAATTCAATTAAAATTTAGACAATATTTAATAAATCTTTGTTACAAATTAACCCAATCAACAAACAAACTTTAAGTCAAACACATTCTGTTTTTATGTCACCACATTCCTTCCTGTTAATAAAAACCATCATATTCATATACACCCCCTTTGATGTTATTAACTTTAAACTTTTTTAAACTTTTCATTTATTTAAAAAATCACCCCCATACTTTAACTTAATCTACTTTAAACCTCTCATTCATTTTTGATAATAAAAACAATCATCTGCAGTGTCGACTGGTTTAATAACTCCGAGTTGTGGCACTGTACGCATTATAGTACTGTAATAACTGCGCACTATTGATCAACAATATTATCTATAAGAAAACGCAACTTTGATAAATGGATAACGTTATCTGGTTACAATTATAATTCCCTTTCTAGAAGGAGATTCTGACCGTTACTACATATCGCACATAATAATAATGGTTTATACAACTCTTACAGATTTTGAAAAACTCAGTTATACTTTCAAGACGTAATATTAATGAAGACATAATTACAATGTCTTTATCACATTACTTGCATAAGCCTATTAATCTATCGAGAAAGTTTGACAATTGATAATAGAATATTATTACGTTCAGAAAACGTAAGGCAACTTTTTCAAAATATTGAACATTGCAATGACATATTACATTTTTTTCTTTGACTGTCGATTGTAAACAGCTTTAAATATCAATAGATAATTGCACACGTACCAGCGAGCACGAAATGATTCCTTATGAAAAACAATAAGGACAAAATATCAAATAAAATTTGTTAATCTAACAATAAAAATTAGTTTTTTTTTACAACTAAAATGGTAACATATCGAACGCGTATACTCCGATTTTTATGAAAATTTCTTGAAATATAGAATCTACTATTAATCTGGCTAAGATTATCTGCATCCTAGTTCTGGTAAAAATATTTTAAACGTTTTTTTTTTAAGACTATCGGCCATATTGAGGGAATGAAAGTATCGCTCAAAAATGACCGTTGAAAATACATTTCTTGGGATAGCTCAGTAACCAGAACCGATAAAAACTGTTTTTTTTTCTTTCTTTTTAAATTGTGCGCTCTCGTCAGAACATGCAGTTTCGTAATAAAAGTAGCTCTTTATTTATTTATATAATGTATTCAAGATTTGGATCTTCAAACTCCATCTTCTCGAGAATTAAGCCTTAAATTTAAAAATTGTATAGTAATATAGTATAATCCAAAAATAATCCCCTCTGTATTCTCTAACAACTGCCAGGCACATTCTGATCGTCAAATCAATAAAAATATTACAACTCGAGAAAATAAAATAAAATGTACAGATATGCCTTAACACTAGATTTACCAAAGATTAATTGAATTTCTTTAAAATTATTGAATAACTATGTTCGAATCAAATAAACATTGGAGACAAATAAAGTTTATTGAAACAATCGCTTAAAATCTTCAAAATAGACGTCGAATATTGGAAAAGAAACAGCGTCAGAAATTTCAGAAACATTTTCAGAACATTCAATACAAGTCATTTTGAACACCTTGATAGATTTACTACTAGATAATAAATTAAACTAAGCTAAATGACGCACACGCGCATGCGCGCGCACTTTGGACCAGATATCGGTACGCTAATTCAAAACAAAACTATAGAAAATATTTTTCATAAAATCGAAGCGAACGCGGAACATTCAAAAAACGGAAACAAAGTCAAAGTCGGCACACGCGCTCTATCGTCGGTGACGGCATGCCAATCAACATTAGCACAAATGTATTCATGCCATGAAATCATTTAATGCTTCTAATGAAATGCACTGGTAATTACACAGTGTGCCGGGAGTCATTCATATTGCATGAGAGCTGCGAGTAGTCACCGTGAGGTGATGCATGCCATTCGCTGTCGTTACATTGAAACACATGTTGCGAATTTCTAATGGCTGTGCGAGATGTCGAGTTATTCTTCCGCGCGTCTTTTCTAACGTAACGCGTTGCATTAACGGGAACTCACGGCACTGTCCGCCTGTTAATTATGCGCCAAAAAGACATATGGCGAGGTTTAAATTCCTCGGGAACGTAAAGCACTGAAAATTCACGTTCAATTCTATGCAATTCGTTTTGGATTAAATGCCGAGTACAAGTTACAGCTTGGAACGTATGTACAGTTTCTGCTTAACTCATTTTTTCTACTTAAACTTATGGATCGCAGTTGAGAATGTAATTGTTAATGAGTACTCGGGCATGATATGATGTGATACAAGCTTTGGAATGCTTTGAATAGTAGAAATTTAGTGCTGCGTACTCGAATTAAAAGTATAGCCGTCCATTCACATGATTAACATTTTTTATTATTATATGTAAATGATAACTTATCTATACTTATCATATTAGTATTTTCAGTCCGTTCTTTCTGAAAATACTTTATTGCATTTTATCTTAAAAAATATATTTATTTGCTAAATCGAATTGAAAATTGAAAATTAATTAAAGTAAACGCATCTTTTTAATTAATAAAACGCTCACTTAGGAACGTACCGTTATTTTATTATTCATTGTTATAAAAGCCAGTACTGTTCAGTCAAGTTCTTAACCAAGGATAGTAATTAATCATTAAAATAATTCGAGTAATGGTCGATATGCTTTATACATAATTAAAATAGACAGATTGATTCAAGAACTGTAATGTTTGGATTAAAATATTTTTAAATTTGCCAATATTTGAAACAAGTGGTGAGTACTTATAGTAAAATATCCTAGCACGTACCTACTGCAGACTATCCTCCGATTTGCATCGAAGATCGGTTCCTCAAAATGGCGGGTAAATTGAATTTGTGGATTGTAGACGTATGTCTGAAGCAAAACGTTTATTTTCAACATCTTTTTTAAATCCGTTATTTTTAAAATCGTGTAAATAAAGACTTGTGTAAACTGATGGTTATATATATACAGGGTGGTCCACGTAACTTGCGCACCTCGAATAACTTTTAAAGTATGCGTTGTACAAAAGAATGTTATATACAAAAGTTACACGGTTTCAAAGGGTACACTATATAGTGTGTTAATTTTTTTTATAGGTGGAGGCGTTTCGGAGATTTGAAGGTCAACTTTGTTTTTTTAAACGGAATACTATATTTTTTATTCCAAAATATGGTAGAGTATCGAATTGTAAGCAAAAAAGTATTGACCATTATTAGCCTTAAACCTAATAGGTTACGAGTAATTTCACTTTATTACTTAACAATTTTCTTCGCGTAATATCAAGTTGGAGATTCAACTTTATCACAGATTTCCGCAGGACAGCGATGGGACATCACCAGACCTTACTCCTTTAGACTATTTTCTGTGGGGCGTATTAAAAGACACAGTGTATCGTGAACCACCAACAACATCTGAGAATATGATACATCGTATTCGTGAAGCATGCATTACACTCAGTGCGGATATGATTCAGAATGCGGTTTCTTCATTAGTTGATCGATTGCATCAATGTATTAACGCCAATGGATATCACATTGAACACTTACGTTAGTTGCGTTAAGTCACTAGGTCACTCAATTAGTAAACACTGTCACGTAAACATCGCTATCCTGCGGAAATCTGTGATAAGGTTGAATCTCCAACTTGATATTACGCGAAGAAAATTGTCAAGTAACAAAGTGAAATTACTCGTAACCTATTAGGTTTAAGGCTAATAATGATCAATACTTTTTTGCTTACAATTCGATACTCTACCATATTTTGGAATAAAAAATATAGTATTCCGTTTAAAAACACAAAGTTGTCCTTCAAATCTCCGAAACGCCTCCACCTATAAAAAAAATTAACACACTACATAGTGTACCCTTCGAAACCATGTAACTTTTGTATATAACATTCTTTCGTGCAACGCATACTTTAAAAGTTATTCGAGGTGCGCAAGTTACGTGGACCACCCTGTATATATTAACCCCTTAACGTACAGTTTTTTTTTTAACTGGTCGAAAATAATCAATTTTTTGTATGTAAAAAAACACGCTTTAGAACATTGTCTTGGCGAAAAAATAAAAAAAAATACAAAATTAACCAAAATTTTTACATTAATTTTAAATACAACGCCGCTCGAATTATCTCGAGTGTGCACAGTTTGGCCTGTTTAGCGCGCTCGAATTAACTCGAGCGTGCACGTTAAAGGGTTAATGTATGGATGGCAATACAATCTAATGGTATAAAATATAGGTACTTTGCTATGCTGATATTTCATTATAAAGACTGACCTCTATTAAAAATACGATAAAAAAATGATAAATAAATACAGACTGCTAATAACGAATAATAATAAAAAATATATGAATATACTGATTCAATATCCTTTAAAATATCTTAATTGTCTTTCGTCACAATACAAATTTTACAAGATTCACATTAATTAACGATAATATTCGTAGCACTTAAAAACTGATTTTTATCGTTCATAGACGCTTAAAAAGTAATGTAATATCTAAATAAATATTTTAAACCGATCAACATCGTAGTATTATTTTGTGTAAAATTATTTTGAGAAACCTTACTGTCCACACGAAATACCGATATCCTTACATGAAGTCTTGTTACATAAATTATAGCCAGATGTTTATCATTGTTTAAACGTTTGCAAGAACGAACTACGTTTATACGTTTTTGAGTCACGGTTTGTCACTCATTATATCATAATTTATTACAGTTCTCTGTAATCGCTATGAATGCCGTTAATTCAGCGTTTTTTGATATTTGTTGTATAGCCGAGTAAGGGGTTAAAGGTGTCATTAATATCAATCGAGAAAGACGATTGATCCTTGCTAAGCCATGTCAAACCAATAGGAACTTCGCTTTGATGGTAAGAAAGGATTTATAGATTTCACGGTGCTGCGTGTAACGTTGGTTAGCGATTAATTAAAAATGGTGCTGATCCCTGCTATTGGGGCCATATTTCTTGGGAATTCCCCTTTCTATGCGTATGTCCTGACACGTGGCGTGGCATATTTAGCTGATTTCACCGGTCTCCTGTAATTTATCAGTTACTGGAAACTTACACCCTCGAGTTAATAAATTTACGAAATGTCTTATCGTTATTAAAAGGGTAATAAAAATTTCTATATGTATGCATATTTAACGGAATCCTGTAATGTAATCTGCATGCAACAAAAGATTTGTTAAAATATGCAATTAGTAATTCTATACAAAATGAAGTTTTATCTTGCTATACAACGGAAAATAATGTTGTTGATATATTTTAGCAGAAAATAGTTAATTTCATGACGTTCAAAAGATCATTTCTTATATTATCATATTTTAATTAATGCGTCACTTGTTCTTTTCTTCACTGTAAAAATGACATTGCACGTAATTCATGTGTTCCATGTACGATATAATATTCTTCCACGATTGTAATTCTCCTGTGTGCGTGAGAAATAATCGAACATATTTAAACGCATTCGGTATTCATCAAGCAAGGATCTAACATCGTACAAAATGTCTGAACAGTAAAACTACAGACAGGAAAATCTCTCGTTTCTACCAAATGAATTCTCTTGTAATAGTGCATATTAACATTTTGGTACAAATGAAGGGAGAAGAACTAATATAAAATATGCACTGACAGATGAAAAGAATCTAGAATTAGAATCTTAGCTTGTATTTGGTGGCAGATAGTCCCTACTTAATTAATACTAGATCCTCGAAAGCTTCCCACTCCTCGATAGTTTTCCATTTTGTTACAAACGGCTCACAAATTCATAGAAAAGTGGTACAGTAGATATTTAACAAATATCTCATAATACACAAATTACTTAACCAATCATCTTTTCTACTACCTCATTCCTTTTTTTAGAAGTACTTATTTAACATACTTAAGTGTAACAGATTTATAGCCCGTAGATCTACCTTTAAGACGTCATTAATTTGATTCGACGAAAGATGGTCGCATTTGAAATATGCCAGCTGACATGTTTATTTCGTGACACTGACAAAATTGATTTTTAGGGCGAAGCCCATTGGAGAAGTTCATGATTAGAGAACAATTGACTGGTGGAGTTAACCTGGGAGGAGAGTTAGGGTGAACCTTCTCGGTGGCAGACTTTATCGATCTCCTGTGGCCTCAAACGACCACACTGATACCTTCTTCCTTCCATGCTGACGATAAACCTTGTAGCGTGTTCACTGTATCCTCCTTCCATTCGATCCTTTTTGGATCTACGATACGAACCATCTGTTACCCTTCTGTAATGTTTCCTCGAATTGTTTTAATGATTAATTACTATCCCTGGTTAAGAACTTGACTGAACAGTACTTACTAGGTTTTATAACAATGAAAAATAAAATAACGGTACGTTCCTAAGTGAGCGTTTTATTAATTAAAAAGATGCGTTTACTTTAATTAATTTTCAATTTTCAATTCGATTTAGCAAATAAATATATTTTTTAAGATAAAATGCAATAAAGTATTTTCAGAAAGAACGGACTGAAAATACTAATATGATAAGTATAGATAAGTTATCATTTACATATAATAATAAAAAATGTTAATCATGTGAATGGAAGGCTATACTTTTAATTCGAGTAAAGAGAAAAGGAATGCGTGTTATTCTGGATCCACTTGTATATTTAATAAAAGCATAAAATATATATTTACACAGCCGTGACCCGTGCAATTCATGACATAATTTTAACGACAGATGTTATTTCTGCCTACTTGTTTCGACAGATCTCCTAAATTGATGCACATTCCATTTAAAAATTGTTTTTATATTATTTGCAGTAATTAATAATACTGCTAATAATACATCAAGCTGAAAGGACAGTTTGAACTATTTAACACGTTGAACGCTACCGCTATTTCACTACTTCCACCATTTGTACTGAAGTGAACATTTTTCTATTAACCTGTTAACCGGGCGTGACGTATAATTCCGTCATATCTGAAAGAAAACTCCAGTAAGCTTGTCGATTTTTTCTTCCTTAAAATTTTTAAACGTAATATGTCGAACGCATTACATTTTATGTCGTTCGTATCCGTTTAATCCTGACGTAGTACTTTAGATGTATTGATATTACTTCTCACTGTAAAAAAAAAAATATTCCAATTTGGAACAAGTTGAACAAAAATTAATTCCCCGGTTAACAGGTTAAAATTACATCTTTATAAAATAGAAACTTTAAAGACATTGACAGATAGGTATTCAGCAGACCTTTGTCTTTTTAACGTCAATATATAAATATTCAATATGTTAGAAAATTCATGACTATTGCTATTTGAAAATTATGTGAAATTTCACGCAATTAAACAGTGTCGGTTACCAATGACGTGGCAGCCAACGTGTTTATTACTTTAACGCTTATTTTGTCAAACAAATTTTTCTGTTCAACGAGTCATGGTAATAACAAACTTTAGTTTTGAGATAACATAGTTCATTACAATTTCGCTATAGGTAAACCAATGATTCGAGAAGGGAGCTGCAGAAATCATAGGCTACAGTTTATTTCTATTAACAATTGCTTTTGCTAATAATCAAACACAAATGCTAAAGTATTATTACATTTTGGTATGCTGTGGGTATACGCATGTCAAGAAACGTTCCACCATAAATCAAGGGTTGCGCGCACGCATCTTCTAATCGTGTGCAATTACATTGGGCTGCCGTATCGCTCTGAAATTACACGATACAGTTTGCTAGAGAAAGCAAGACAATAGAGATTCCTCGAAAATTCTGAGAAGCACCTTACAAATTCTCATGTGGCTAAATAAGCAATTATATCGAAAGTTACTTACTGAATGAGCAATCTTGATAATTCTAGATATTCTGTGTATTCAAATATAGAGTTCCTTCTGTAAAAACAAAAATACGTATGATTAAATTGAATATTGTATAAAAGCAAATACGTTTTTAGGCAAATGTAAAAATTATGGAGTGGACATTTTGATGTCACCAAAATAGTAACGCCTTCAATACAAAAACTATTTACACTTCGAAAAAGAGAAATAATAAACTAAATAATATGGTCATTGGATCTTCTGTATATAAACTGCTGATTTTGAAAAAAAAAAACACGTTTAAGTAATAGTTCCCATTATATATAATATAATATATGAGTTTAAAATATAAAAAATAATGTAATATGCTGTGATATTCAGCCTTCTTTATATTACTGACTTCACAATACTTTAATGTGTACCATAGTAGATAAGAAATTAACCTTCTGTAGTTCAAATTTTGTGTGGTATCTCACGATCAATTCCACGATATCATGTTAAAAAACGATAAACAAATTTTTAAATAATCGATTTGTCTTGATTTTTAAACATTAAACTGTAAAGAATGTCATGATTTTCGTTAACAGTAGTGTAATATTGGGCAATGTTTAAAAAGTTGCCTTTGAGGAGTAGAAACTCAGATGTGTCTTCTGTTACCTCAAAGTCACAAGAGCCCATACAGGGTTAAAATATACATCAAATCTCTAAAGCTGTAATCAGTAATTGAACTGTTACCAAGTAGTGTTTTCGTCGTAATATTTTTGCAACCCCATTAGTCCTATTTGGTTTATTGATCAAGAGACAATAATGACTGCCGCCATAAAATACTTTCATTACATTTCACATAAGTCGAAATTGCACGATAAAACTACGAAAGAGCAGTTGTACCAATCAATTACAAAATACCATTACAAATCGCTAAAAGGATTACTACCACAATGACAAATGCTATTTAATTTATGAAATACTAAAGACCTAATACTACCTTTGTATTTTGTATAAAATTGATAATAAGTTTCTGCAAAAGAACCGCAGCATTCCGGATTAGGTTTCCCACTGAAATAACTACAGCCAAAAGAATTAAGATAAAGGAGAAGTCAGGCCGGACGGGCTCGCAGAAACGTCCAGGAAAATCGATACATCGGGAGGAGGTACGATTACGCGAGTGACTCAGGCAGTTTCCGGTGGACGCCATGATGGATTTAAGTACTTCCGGTCGGAGGCGCGTGCGCCGACCTGTCCTACGTGAAATTATCGAGGCTACTCTCTGCGCGCGGAGATCGACTTGATGTCGATACCGATGTGAGTGCGATAATATTAAAAACCAAATGTGCAGAGGGCGGTACAAAATAACCGAATAGGGAGGAGCATTTACAGGGGTACACGCAGGATGTGGTGAACAGAGATCATCTGCATAATAACCAGCCCGAATGTGAGGCCTTTATTTATTTCGAGCAATTGCTATGCATGTGAACGACAATTTACCCAAAATGCTTTATGAAGTTAGAGATTGATTTTGTCGGTCATAAATTACAGATAAAAAACCGAATGGAGACATTTTAATTATGCATCGATACCAATTTTATAGTAACGTCTTAAACCCTTCAGGTCCGACTTTTGATATGGCTGAAAAAAAATTTTTCGAATATGTTTTTAAATGATGATCATATTTCGAACAAGACAATGACATTTACATACTTTATATGTACTGTTTGGTATTTAACACTTGCTTTGCGGGCGTTGAATCTGTTATACTTAAATACATTAAATAAGTACTTTGAAAAAAGAGGGTCAACTGGAAAAGAAGATGATCATTTAAGCAATTTGTATGTTATAAGGTAGATGTGAAATATCTATTGAACCGTGTCAATAAATTTGGAAACTGTTTTTAAAAAAGGAATCCGTTGATTTTGAGGGCTCCTCCAGATCTAATGTTAAGGAATGTCGACTGTAACGTACAATAGGATCATGTTGCTAAATAATTGGTGAACAAACATATTCATTTTACTGGTTTAGAGTATGTTATATTGAGTGAAAGTTTTTGAAATAATTTCTTCCTTTGTGAATCGAATTTGTCATAAATATACTGTCAATAAAACGATCCTTTTATTTACTTTTTTTCGAGTAGTTGATGCCACCATGACTACTAATATTTTAAGCACCACAGTTCATTAGAACCGAATGCTAAGGATCGACTGATCTACTGATTTCAACTTGGAATGATTAACGGCTGGATACATTATGACTTACAATTAGGCAACTTTTAATATACTAACTTGTTAAATTAGTTCGATAACTTTAACGTACATTTCAATTAACGCCGGGTCTGAAAGAATTAAATGAGAAATACATGAATAATATAAAGTTTCAAATGTTCAATGTTACTGTAAATATTTGATATTTTATTAATAAAAATACTCAGTATTTCTTCGGCACACCACAATTCTATCAAAAGCATTATTTGATTTTGTCACTTGGAAATAGTTCTAAGACACTGCTCTCTGAAAATTACACTTAAAAAACGAAAGAGTTTATTTAAGTGCCACTAGATCATGTGCGAAATTGTTTTGTTTTGTGTAAACATCTACAAATAGTAGCGAAGTGTTGTGAGCTACTGTATTATTTTTTTAATTAGGTACTGTCAGCAGATTAATTACTGTCGCAACAACCTAATTACAGAAACCTTGAAATAAATTTCCAGTTTCTAAAATTACTAGCCATTTTGTAGTGCAAGTGATATTCATTAAGTACGTTTTCAATGGAAACGATACTAGAAAATCGGAGAGTCCATGAGCTTATTTTCACTTGGCCAGTTTGATATCTATAATTCGAACTGCTAGCGATATTCTAAGCAGAAGAAATAAAGTATGGTGAAATATAGACTTTAACCCAAAACATATTGTAAGAATTTAAAGAAAGACAAGTTCTAGTAGAAAAATCGTTTATTTAATTTTATATTTTAATGTTAAAACTGGTTTACAAAATTAAAGTTTGCAATTTAGAATTACGAATGAAACTATAAATATTGCACATTCTAGTGAAAATTTATTTGCACAAATATAGAATTTACTAATAAATTTTCATTCAAACGTATTAATCTGTATGCAACTTATTAACCCCTTCCTCTACAACAGAATCTTTCCGAGAACAGAATATCAAATTTTGAAGTTTTCCAAAAACTGTTAAATTGGAAATATTAGTCGATCACAAGACGATAAAATTATTTCTATCCTAGTAGTATTACTTTAAGTTATACCAGAAATCAGTGGTAATTTTTTATTTTATCAATTAATTCAGAGTTATTGCTTATTCAGACAGAAAAGAAAACGTAGGACAAGGGGTTAAACGTAGTAATCATCAAAACTATATATATTACCGGAAAGTATTTCCAACAATTTTATGGAATATTGATAGTTCACGCTCGTGTCCCTCGTAAAGCGACATGGATACGAAATTTTTAAGTTTTGCAGAACATATCAAATTAAAAATGTCAATGAAACGCGAGACAATAAAATTATTTCTATACTTTTAATATTACGTTAAATTATATGATATATCAAGAATTATGAATCAATTTTTATTTTACAAATTTCATTCTGAATTATTGCGCAGGCGGACACAAAAGAAACCGTACGTCAAGGGGTTAATTAGACTCCCATAAATTATATCTGAAAAGAAATAGTAGGATTTCTTCAAGTTCTTCGTAATAAGAGACAGGTGATGGTGACGCGAACGGAGTCTGAAACGACTTCAGGGTGGTCTGCAAAAGGACAGGAGGATATTTTACACCTTCCTTACTTAAGATTGTTCTTCAGCCTTAAATGCTTTAATCTCTTTTTCTTTTCTTTTCTTTAATTTCAAACGTTTCGAGCATTAATTGAACACATCCCTAATACATACAATTCTTTCGCCATGCATTGTGCATACTAGCAGAACTTTTATCAAATTAATATTTCTTCGGCAGAAGAAAGAAACCCTACCATTATCTAAAATCTGACAATTAATCTTCACATCTATCCGTGGTTGCATTCCCTTCAAAGAAATATCACTAGAACCAACAAATACGTCTCAATACTTTGTCAATATAAAACATCATTAATCAATAAAAACATTGTTACAATACGTTGCACAGAGTTGTATATACATAATACCAATACTTCTAACAATAAAAATTACTATATTATCTTCTTCATAGTCTACATTTAAAAAAAAATGGAATCAAAACCCAACGAAAGGACTTAATTCTACCACCTTCAAAATTCGTTGACATTTACACAGTCAGTTTCTAAAACTATTGTAATAAAAGGTAAATCACAGAAAGTCAAAGTTCATAGGGGAGCGTATTCATAAGAATAAACGGAACTGGCAGTCACACAACATAGATGGCTCCTATGTCAGGGTGGTCCGAAATGGTGGAACGCGATGTTACCTTACACCTTCTCCGCGCGCCGCCGGATATATACGCGGCACCAATACGCATCAACTGTACAAGACGCGCCGTCGTAAATACAAGCCCAAAGACATAGGGGCTCGTTATTATGATGCTAATGAGCGGTTCGCCTGGTGGAATTTGCCTGGAAACCGCTGCGCGACGCTGGCGACGCCGGCGACGAAGAGATTCACGAGTTCCTCGATGATATGATGAGATAAGGTAGTATCTTAGGGATGTTTCAAGATGTTCCTATCGAGAGCCTTCACAAGCTTTAAAAGCTTCAAGAAACGAATCTATTATTGTTGTACCTAAAAATCTGGCCAGATTCTTTAAAGTCAAGAGCTTCGTCCATATTTTATATCTGCAATGACTTTCATGCTTTGCCACCACGCCTACGAGCATTTTTCAGACTACAAAAGACTAATATTACGTTCCAGAACAGTTGCATCTCAACGTATATCTATCAGATACATGTTTACTTCATTCTTTTTTTTTTTATTAGTGTTTCTAGAACCAACGGGTACTCAATGATTTTTATAGAGTAATTCATTCAATTTTTCAGGAAGATGTATCGTGATAAACTAAATGTGAGGCACTAATTTGCTATCTTTACCCTAAAATACATATTTATTTTATGACATGAATTCGTTACAATTAAATAACCATTGCAACCAGTTCACCAAGTACAGAAAAAGCAAGGAAACTACTTCGAACTTGCTTTTTACAAATAATAAATTATTCGGTACAGAATAACCATAATTTTCGCTTATTGTTGCCGTTTGTATTACTGCGTACTTCAATATAATTATTTAATCACGGCATTTTTATGAACAGTTAACCCTTAACGCTCCAACTTTTAAATGTGTATATCGACCGGCAACTCCAACTTATTCTCGTCATGTTTTGACTTGCAAGTTTTTCAGTGTTAGACTTTAAATGCTATAATACAATGACGTGTAAATAATGATATTAAAATCATTCAAAACAATTTTTATTTATTTCAGAAGTAATATAATTTTTATTGCAATATTTATATCATTAATCACAATTGATTAATGTGTGGTAGTTTTTAAAACAGTCATTGGGATGCAAACCGGGTTTGCGTTCACTGGTCTCACAGTAGAAAACTGTTTGTTTTTTACCCCATTACTTCCTTTTGGCTAGTTAACAGCTACATCACTATAGATGCGAAAATCAACATTTATTTTCCTTCTCGACATGATTGAAAAATAGATGGGTTTTACTATAAAACAGGTTGAGATTTGACTTTTTTTACTGATTGCTTGTAACTGACTGACAATGAGAAGTGCCATTTTTTATCTATAAACAATTACCGATAACGACCGGAACAATATCTGAAGTAAAAAGTACACTTACAATTAGAGTAGCACGCTTCAAATCAGGGTTGCCTAACAAACACACTTGGAGTAGAACGCCGCACATCGGTGGTGCCTGAGAGGCACACTTGGAGCGATAAGGGTTAATATTAATGGTAACTAAATTAATCATGTGCGGTAAAATTGCCTGCTGAACGGACTGAAGATATATCAATCTTTGGTACTTAAGAAACAACAATTTGGTGCATTGTTTCCTATATTAAAATTTTCATCTTTACCTACTCCTTTCGAAAATCTATTATCCTAATTGCGTAACTGGTGAAAGGCGACAATAAAAATAGGTATCCCTATTATAAATAATATATGTATATAGGCCCACATGAAGTTTCAGTAGTGTTAGTGTTAAAGACTATATGTGAAATTTAAATATAATCTTTGACACCACGCAAAAAGTTCCGAATCATTATCTATTGAAAATTATTTTTTGAAAAACAGTTTGTAACAAAATTTCCGTTACTATATGTTTTCTCGCGTTATAATATAATTTATAAAGAAATATTTCTTAAGCAAATAGACAGTTATGTCTAGAAATGACCGTCTGTCATTAACAGCACTTTCACAGATGAATCATCGCACGCCATTTTATCAATACATTTCTCATCTCTTGTCAATTAAAGTTATCTTGAAATATTTTTTTTATTCTAATATTACAAAATACTCTTTAAAAGCTTCTAAATATTGTTATAACATATATTCTACGTTTTTTCCACATCCGCCGCATAATCGTGCCCGATACACCAAAATTGAAAGAGGACAACCTTCCCAACTGAAAAAAATCATTGTCAACAGTTAGAATTATTGTTTTGCTATTTTATTATAACTATATGAAGATATTGTTTTACTGTTTCGAATGTTTTAAGCAAATACATGACTTCCAATGCTATCTCTTCTTCTTACAGCGCCAGGGGGGACTTTTCCTATGGCCTGACTACAAATGCATGCAAACAGTTCCTTTCCCTTTGATTGCAAGAATTAATACTCCTTTTCCTTTATCGAATTTATACCGTTTTTACTTCTACACTTTGCGTTCAGCACTCTGCGTCAATCTAACAGATGATTGTATAATATAATTTCTTACATTCAATGTAACATCTAACAACCAAGAAAATACAATCCTGTTCAAGTATTACGTAGTAATTTTTTTTTTGAAAAAATTGGGAACTACCGTGGTTCTAACTTGGATAAGTTAGTATCCATAAATTGTTGCACGAAACTCTGTTTTACGTTAAACGGTATATGCAGTCTAACTTATTGCTTTGACAAAAAAGTAAATAGTCTGAAATACTGACAATTCGTCAATGAACTTTGTAAGTTGTTCATGTGCCCCTCATAGTCGACCGTTTAACCTACGACACCTGTATAAGCAGTGTCGAGACGTTTTACACTACCGTGACGTGTCTCTCTATCGCGACCACAAGATCACGCCTTTCACATCGGATTTCGCACTTTGAGAAGATTTGCGAATTAGCCGCCTCGCCTTGTTATTTATGATGAAACCGAACACCGGACAGTGTATTCGACATCGGATACCATAAGTGGATTAGCTGTAGATGTGCGTCCACATTGCGATCCATGAGGGAAGATTTCCAATGCCTTAGAACGCTACGATACGTTCCTTAACTATGTCCATCTCGATGCTATGAAAGTATCTGTATTTTCGCCCTGTACACTTCGCATTAAACGAGATATTTGATAAAAGTGAACTCAAAATTTGTTAAAATCTGTGCAGTGGTCACAAACTTCTATTCAATTTCTCTGACATTATTAATACTATTGTAGGATATTTACTACAATTACGCGTCGGTTAAAAGAAATAAAAATTGAAACATTAGATATATGGTAATAATTAGAACGTACAGTCTATCATCCGTCTAGTCACGTCTCTTTGTAAGTTCATCTACTTGTCTATTTTTGGAGTCGTTCATATATCTATTTGTCTAATCGTCTAATCATCTAATTATCTATTCGTCCTTAAGTCTTTCATCTCTTTACACGTCCGTCTACTGTGGCGTTCGTCAACTCTCTGTCTGTCATTTGTTTTACTCCTGATAGACTCTATCTAGAAGGATCTATATATCACATTAAAATTTTATCAAAATCGGAGGTTTACACTTCGGAATGTACTTACCCTTGTAAGAGAAGAATTTGCGATGTATACATTATTATTAAGAAAAGTAGAGAAAATACGAAAGTTGATTTCAAACGTATCACCTCGTCTTGCTTAATTCCAAAATGAATTAAAAAACATCAATTATTACATACCCGGATGCCAAAAGTACGTAGCTACATGCGGTACGCAGCTTACTGCTACCTGACGGATAAAATGGCAAAGTATCAGGAAAATACTGTTT
This sequence comes from Cerceris rybyensis, assembly GCA_910591515.1. Lineage (NCBI taxonomy): Eukaryota > Metazoa > Arthropoda > Insecta > Hymenoptera > Crabronidae > Cerceris > Cerceris rybyensis. The sequence goes on from OU342795.1 coordinate 17,841,705, forward strand.
CCTACATGATTCAATCCATTACGGTACAGTAACGAACGACACTCGTGACGCGATAAATGGAACAGGTAATTTTGAGGGTTTCTAAACATTATTAGATGAAAAATATTAATGAATCACGATGCAATCAAATTATTCCAATTAATATTACCTTCAGTTATAAGCTATATGAAAAATCTGGGATAGATTGTTATTTCAGCAATTAATACTGAGTTATTGAGAAACTATTTGAGAAATGATATGGCAAGGGGTTAAAAGTATCAAAGAGTCCTGGTTGTTGCCTTGAAGAAGTAAGAAAGGCATACGATACTCGAGATCTCGCGTCCGATATATCAGGACAGCGTCAAGAATATTTTGCACGCCCGAGCCGTCCTTCGAGAAACACCGCCTCCTTCACCCACATACAGCCGAGATGTCACTGATTCACAACCACTCTGTAGGCGACACGCTCGTGTCTATCGGCACTGGCGTAGTGCCGCATTTGGGGCGACATTCGTAGTTAATCGCTCGCGCTGTAAAGACGTGCCTCGCACGTCAGTCGCGGAGATAAGAACGACGTGCGTGGCACGTCGACTCATAATATTTGTTGAGGAACAGTTTCAAATGGCACTACGTCGCATGGGCTGCAGCGGCCGCGACGGCAACAATGTATTCTTTAATACGAGGAAGCCTAGCGTTCTAGTATCGGATAGTTATTTTTAACTTTCAATACTATATTTATGTCGTAAGATTTAATGAAGTGGTCGATTTCGGCAAAACCATCGCCAGAAGTTCAAAAACATTAAAATATATTAAATGTATTTGATTTAAAACATATCTCAGGATACTTTTTCACTAACAATACTTTTGTCTTATCCTACATACGACGTAGTGTCATATGAAATTGTTCCTCAACAAATATTCTGAGTCGACGTGCCACGCACGTCGTTCTTATCTCCGCGACTGACGCGCGAGGCACATCTTTCCAGCGCGAGCGATTAACTACGAATGTCGCCCTAAATGCGGCACCACGCCAGTGCCGATAGGCACGAGCGTGACGCCTACAGAGTGGTTGTGAATCAGTGACATCTCGGCTGTATGTTGGGTGAAGGAGGCGGTGTTTCTCGAAGGACGGCTCGGGCGTGCAAAATATTCTTGACGCTGTATCAGGAGTTCCTTTCACGTATTATCTATATGTGCGTACATTGTTGTTTAATGTTAGAAGACCATAGATCAAACTAATGGACGCAATAAGAATTCAGCTATATATATAATGAGTTGAGAGAGTTATTACTAGTTGTTCGGAGTTAATAATACAGGCACTTAATGAATTTTCCTAAAACATTATATTTTTCCCGCACATATTGCAATTCAAGTTTTCGTACACAGTGTATTGTAGAAATTAATGAATTTACAGGAGTCAACATTTCAAAAGATTCTCCCTGATTTTCACCACTTAACATTACAAAACTATCACCTATAAAAGTCAGATATCGAGAATTGTCAAGATCAGAAAATCTAAAAAGAACAGCGTTAATCTTTTCTTTTAACCGTAGTTTTTCATTTTCACATAAAGTGAAGTGGGGTAAGTGGAGACCGGTTTTTGTAAAGTTGAATTTTAACCCCTTGCTGTGCCATTTCTTTTGTGACCGAATGTGCAATAATTCTCAATTAATTACTAAAATAATAATCTAGTCCCTAATTTCGGATGTACGAGGGTAGTCCCAAAAGTACCCGACCTGACGTATAAACCGCGGTTGTCGTTTGAAAAAAATGACTGTAAAAGAAAGCACCAACCTTATAAAGCTTAAACGTAAAGTTTGACGACGCTAAGTTGTTCGGCATTTGTTTGGCAGCCATCGATACTGAACGATTTCAGTGCATTTGTAAACATGGAGAAAATTGGTCATCGTTATGTGATACAATACTTTCATTTGAAAGGCCTAAGCCCAAACAATATCAAAGCGGAGCTAGATTCTACTCTGGGGGAGTCGGCTCCTTCATTTACAACAGTAAAATATTGGGTGGCAAAGTTTAAACGAGGCCGCACGAGCTGCCAAGACGAGCATCGCAGTGGTCGACCGAATGAGGTGACCACACCAGAAATTGTAAGAAAAATCCACAAAATCGTATTGGATGACCGTCGATTGAAAGTGCGCGAGATTGCAGACATAGTAGACATTTCAAAAAGTGCTGTACATCGCATATTGTCTGAAAATTTAGACATGAGAAAGCTGTGCGCAAGATAGGTGCCGCGATTACTCACAATGGAACAAAAACAGCGTCGTGAGGATGTTTCAATCGAGTGTTTGGCGAAGTTTCACAGCAATAAAGCAGAGTTTTTGCGTCGATTCATAACCATGGATGAAACATGGGTCCATCACTTTACACCTGAGACGAAGGAACAGTCAAAACAATGGACTGAAAGGGGAGAATCGGCGCCAAAGAAGGCGAAGACAGTTCCATCTGCAGGCAAGGTCATGGCGTCAGTTTTTTGGGATGCACGTGGGATAATTTTCATTGATTATCTTCAGAGAGGAAAAACAATCAACGGCGAGTATTATGCGAACTTATTGCAGCGTTTGAGTGATGAAATTAAGAAAACAAGGCCGCATTTGGCGAAAAAGAAAGTTTTGTTTCATCATGACAATGCACCAGTTCACACATCCGTTATCGCGATGGCCAAAATCAGTGAATTGAAGTTTGAATTGCTTCCACACGCACCCTATTCACCAGATTTAGCCCCCTCCGATTAGTTTTTATTTCCAAATTTAAAAAAATGGCTGGGTGGTAAAAAATTCGCCAACAATAAAGAGGTGGAATCTGCTGTTGATAGCTATTTTGAGGCGCTCGACGGTTCGTACTATAAACAGGGCATCGAAGCTATTGAACATCGCTGGGAAAAGTGTATCGAGCTGAAAGGAGACTTTATAGAGAAATAAAGAATTTTTTTTCCAAATTTGATATGTTTTCTTTGTTAGGTCAGGTACTTCTGGGACTGCCCTCGTATTATATGACTTAACGTAATAGTGAATAGCATAGAATTAATTCTATTTTATCAGGATTCACTGATATTATTAATTTTATCATTTTAGGACCACTTCAAAATTGACTATTCCATTTATCGCGTTACGAGTAACACTCGTTATTGTACGGCAAGAGTTTAAAACGATGTATTTTCAGTCTGGTAAATATATATTTAACGCTCTCGGTGTCAAACGTTTTGCACAATTATTACTGGAGAGTTAATATTACGTAGGATTCAAGTTTTTCTTAAAAATTAACATTTTCCTCCAAAAATGGAGCAAGAACGTAACTTATTGGTAGAGTTAAAAATGCTTTCAAACTCTACTTCGTGTGCAACGGGGCAAGAGCAGAATTATTAACAAGCCTTCTATAAAATACTTCATCACATTAAATTATATTTTTTAGTTTACCCGTTTGTCAACAAACAAGCATTTTTTGTTTCATATTAACATAAAGTACATTAATAAATACAAGCTAGAGAAATTTCTCTCATATTATAATAAAAATAACCAGTATGTGCAATTGCTCGGTTTACTAACTTACCCCACTCCACCTTATGCATTATGTATCACAAAGAAAACATTTTGTAAGTAGTGTGCGTTAGAAATCGAAATGAGAATATTCATAAATAATGACAAGGGAGAAATATAATTCGTCCGAGACACATTAATTAATGAAATTTTGAATTTAAGTGGTATCACGACTCCTCGACTTCCGCTTTTACTTGCTAATTGCGGTTTGATTTAGCCTCATGATAACTTGCAACCCCTGAGCACAACGGTGAACCACGAATAGCCACGGACGATCGTAAGCCTTAAGGGCGACACGAGAAACGACGATAACCCCTCCGTGAATCTCTTTCCACGATGCCCACCTTGTAACGTATATGGATCCGAATAATCCCCTTTGATCTTATTATTTTCTTGCCGTGAAAAAGATGAGCTTCTTCTACATTAGCTAATATATTACAACCGGTCTTTAATCGGCACTGGACTTCAATGTTATTTATTCTTTTTTACAAAATTTGCAACGGTAGTATTTCATCGTAATTCATTTCTATTCGAAAACGAATTGGATTATACTTTTCGTGTTTTGTGGTACATATTATGATATCGGTTGATCGATAAAATTGTATGATTCGTGCTGCAGAATAAAGCCAAAAAATATACAAAATAACCTGTTTTGTGTAGCTAACATGGGAATGATATAAAAATATTTAATAAATTCATAATGCAGTTGTAAGCTTGTAAACTCTTTAGAACTTTAAAATTATTGTAATATATAACTGTGTACCTGTCTAAATCTTTCAAAAACTTTGTACAGAAATACAAATGCTAATATAAATCGTGATTGTTTTAATATAGTACGTACAGTAGCCACAAACAAAATATTAGATTTACTTATATATTAAATAACATTTACTAAAAATTTGTGGAAATAAGACATTTAGTGATGAACTAGCCCAGTCCTGTGATATATTTTAAATCGTATCTGAATGTGAATTAAAAGACGTCGTAACAATTAATTGAATTAAAAATATGTGGTAGCACGCATGACCTTAGAAAACATTTCGTATTCAAATTCTTAGCAAAACTCCGCTATTAATAAACACCTACATAGAAGGACAAAGAATACTTATATCTAACTTTAAGATCAAAGATTTAAACACCAACTGGAAGCTACATATTTACACGACAGCTATAATTAAAGCAAATTATAGTATTTTCGAGTAAATTTCATATCATGGTCATAATTAGAAAAGAAGAGGCATTGCTAGTACATTAAATCATTACGAAAAATTCGAAATTTCATTTATTATTTATTGACGTTTTGCTACAACAAAAGAGCAGGAATGACAAAAACTTTATTAACTTTACTGATTTATATCTAAATATTTTCAAAAGTAATTATCACTTAATTCTCGGAATCTGTTTTAAATTAAAATAAATAGAATTTTCATTTTGATGCTGAAAAACTGAGTACTTCTCTTCATATGTTTATTTTCAAAAAGTAATGTAAGATGCTGAACTCATCTTACATATATATGTACACACATATGTTGTTAAGTTACCTAACAGTCTTTTTTAAATTAGTGATATTTTTCTGAATTACCGTACCCTTTTTTCCAAAGAATTGTAAATTAATACTACTGTATTGTCACTGTATGTAAACTTTGTGCTGAAATCGATCACATAAAATTAATGTTAAATATCCCATGCAAAATATGTTGTAACTGTTACTAATACATTTAAAACATTAGCATTAAATACTAATATACATTGTACGGCACATAAAATGTCAGATCAAGTTTTGTTACTTCTAATGATTATTTAATAATATAGCGTACTTAAGAAATCCTTGAATTCAGTGTGTTAAAATTCATGAAGAATGCGCGTCATTTTAAGTTAAAAATGTTAAGTTAAAGAAAGTTCGCGGCGTTGTTTAATAAAGTCATGATATAGTTAATACATGTTCGTAAATAACTAATAGCAACGGTGCGATATAAATGACTCTTGTTTCTTATTTATCGCTCCGCTAGTCTAGTAACTAACAGACTAATTGCGTGATTAATAAGAAGCGGTGTTCGATTAATTACCAAACGTTCCTTTTTGTGTGCGATGTTTCCACAGTTTAATATTGCACAATTTATGTCGTTCAATTTCAAATTCAACAACATTTGTTTTACATCTTTCCGTTCTTAATTTTATGAATTACAATTATCGCGTAACATTCTGCCTTGCCATTCATGTTTTAGGGATTCAAATAAACTTGGAAGGTACTTATGTAAATTGTTTCAAGTGTATAAAACTAATTGAAAGTGTAACAATGAAAATGACCATATCTATTTTTCGATTGTTATTAATTACTACAAAATATTTAAAGATATTTAAGACATAATAAAGAAGAATTTGTCTACTTACATCCATTGGGACTATTCTAATTTTCTATTAGCTTTTAGACATACATAGGTCAGTACTTTTTTATAAAGAATGTCTAGCTACATCGCTTGATGCATAAAGAAGTACCTCATTCTGTTTAAAAAACAAAGTTGACCTTGAAATGTCCTTGACGCGTCCAACTACGGAAAAATTAGTGACACCAGATTATGCTGCACTCAATTCCATTTAAGTTTCCTATGAAACATTTTTCGCTACATTCGGCTGGGACACCCTGTATTATATAGAAGGAAAAACAATACGACATACTTATATTTATTGTCGGCCTCTTCGCTAAGAAGTTCTTGTCTGTAAATGTGTTAACATGATAAGGTGCAACTTTACCAGCCGACATGTTTATTTCACCGTAGTTAGAACATATGTAAGATTTAATTGCTATTTTTGTTTCAAGTTGAAATGTATATACCAAATAAGAAATAGAAACTAGATTTATTTAAACAAATGTGATTAAGAAATATGATTTAAGGGGGCCACACCATATGAGAGCTATTTTTTGTTGCTTCCTTTGGTTCCGGCGATAGCCTTAGGTTTACAAATTAAAATGCCATTTGATTTCTATACTTAAGATGATCGAAACTTCTAGAATCTCTTTCGAACGGTGTAAGGTCAATTAAAATCGTTATTTTTGCTTGCGAAAATTCCAATACACTACAAAAGTATCAATAAACGTGTGGTAAAAATTCCAAGATTGTAGATTTCCATGGTTCGTCAAAAAAAATTTCCAAAGGAAGAGAAAAGAAATAGCTGTCACATGAGATGACCCCCTTCATAACACAACTGGGTATAAAAAACGATGGGTGATTATAGACATCAGTTATTTGAAAAAAGTTAAAGACATACTGACAGGAACTAAAACTGTACTTTGCATAATGCAGATAGATTGTGACAGGTATTAAAATAAGAATAACCTTGAAAGTCTGACAGGTGTAATAAGAAAAATTAAAATCACCGAAAATTATATTACTGGACATTTCAAGTACAAAATATATCAATTATACTTGCAAATCGAATATTTGATAACTATTACATTCAATAATAAATTACGTGTACAGAACCAGCAACGATTGGTTAAAAAATTACATTATATGTAATTTACCTTTAAAGCAATTTTATGTTTCTGTATTTTTGAAACCTACCACGTTAGATTTTAAAATTCCAATGTAATTGTATGCGGCCCATGATAAATCATGAAGTGCGAAAAAAAGAAATGCTGCTACTATACGATCGTTTGGAAGTAATTTGAATTCAGGGGAACCTCGATTCACGTGTATAACCAATCATGCAAACTTACAGAACCACCTGGAGGAGACTAAAAAGTCGAGGACTACTACGATGCTAATTAAATTATACATTCAATTTCGCTCATATAATTAAACGAACTGTTACACGAATAATTTATTTGCTTTAATTTCGTTACATCATAAATATGCAGGACCATGTTGAAAAGAATTATAACTGTTGAAAGATTTTCAAACGAGAAAATAGATTTGCGGTTTAAATACATTTAAAAATATAGGTATTAAAGCGCGCATACAATTTTGTAGCTTATTTACTGCTCTATAATTTAATCTCTAATGACAAATTATTCGATTAAGTCAGCATTGTTCGCAGTCTCTATAATTGTATCCATAACAAAATTAGTGTATTGTATCTGAAAAATTTTTCGGTATTTCTTCATTATGTAACTTTGCCGTAAATTTCAGTGTGAGATCTCAGGTTCTTCGTCAGTGCATCCTGTTTTAACCCTTTGCAATCGGAGCCATTTCTGACGTTATTTATTAGCAACTTGGCGGCATTTTACTATTTATTATCTTGTGCCATTTTAATAGAAAATTTTGAAGTAAACATATCTTAACACTAGATCTACGGCCGCTAAATCTGGTACATTTAGATATATTAAATAAGCACCTTGCAGTAAGATGGATCAAGGTAAAAGATATGATCAGTTAAGTAATTTGTATGTAATAAGAAGAGACCTGAAATATTTACTGAACTAAGTACTTCGTTATTATCTCGAAAAGAATTTTTTAAAAAGTAGGAACCCGTTAATTTGATGGCTGCCGTAGATCTAATGTTAAAACGGTACGGTGCAAAAAATTGATCCTCTGTAGTCAGTAATTAATTCGAAGGTCCCCTCAGAGGGGACAATCGGAGTGCAAAGGGTTAAGGGACTTCATCCATCTTTGTCTTTTTATCGCACGCTTCGTCAGGCGCAAGAAAATGGCACTCTTCTCCCATGCACATAGACCAGTCAAGTCAAGGTTTGGCTCGACAGAGCCGTTTCTCGAGCTGCGCCGCCTCCTTCACCTACACATACAGCCGAGATGTCACTGATTCACAGGCACACCGGCGGCGTTACGGTCGTGCCTACTGGTACAAGCGTGGTAGCATGTGGCGGTATATTGGGGCGACATTTATATTTTAAAAATTTTGCGACAGCAAAATGCAAACTTGTTCGCCTCAAAGAATGTAGAATAATGTAAGAAGTTATTGGGGCGATACATTGTACAATGTTGTGTTGTCTTTTAACAGTAAAGAGGTAATATAGGTTTCCACATTACCCACGGAAATATGCAAATGCACTCTTTGTTACAAAGTTATCTTCTGAAAATCTATTCCACTGTATCAATGTCCTTTTCCGCTGAATCGTTGTCGAGAAATCGCATTAAAATATAAATGAAGAAAATGTTTTTTAACAATCATACAGATGAAAGAAACCGTTGAGATACATCTCTATATGTAAAATTGACAATACTTTGGCATTTTATTACAAAACAACATTGAAATTAAACGAGGCAGAACCACTCTTTGTTACTAAGAGCTTCTTATAATTAATTATGTTTTAATTGGTATATTAGAACTTTGCGTCGAGCATTTTGAGACGAATAAAGTTACTGAAAACATTTAAGACAACTGCGGCGGCAACAATGTGTTCTTTTACGCTGGGAAACCTAGCGTTCTATTATCGTGTAGTTACTTTTAACAATTTGCGCTAATAATTGATTTACAACTATTGGTGCTGGAACACAATACTATATTTAATCGTAATGCATAACGTAGTGGTTAATTTCGGTAAAATCGTCGCCAGAAGCCCAAAAATATTAAAATATATTAATTGTACTTTATTTAACACATATTCGAGCATACTTTTTCACTAACAACACTTTTGTATTACCCTACATGCGATATAGTGCGGTGTGAAATTGTATTTCGACAAATAACCTTTATCGACGTGCCACGCACGACGTTCTGATCTCCGCGACTGACGCGCAAGGCACGACTTTTTCAGCGCGACTGATTGACTACGAATGTCGCCCCGAATACACCCGTGCTCATGCCAATAGGTCCGCTACTATGAAGGGGAGGCAAAGTCAATCAGCGAGCTCTCGAGTGTATAGGAAGGAGTAGCAGGCGGAGCAGCTCGAGAAACGGCTCTGTCGAGCCAAACCTTGACTTGACTGACATAGACCAAGCTCGGAGATTTTCGCAGGTCCATGGGTTTCAACGCTTCGAGGATTAGATATATATTTAAATACTTTCTTTCCAAGTATTTATCTATCTTGCGTCTGTCGTAACAACTAGCCGTAAACTGTGATCCATCTTTGTCCATAAACGCAAACTTAAAATGAACGCATCATAGAATCTTTCTATACTATAATGCTAATAGATATTTTATTGTTTTCAAAATTTAGTAGAACAAATTAATTATACGTACACGATTCCATAATTTTTAATCATAGCTCATAAAAATAAATTTACTTTATTAAAAGTTTAGAAGTTTCTTTATAAACTTCAGTGATTATAATTATATTTTTACCTTATTAATATTATTACTAATATTAAGTATATGTGTAATTATTTTTTTAATACATTTTTAAAAATATGTATGTTAATGTACATTTTACATAAAATTTGATATTAGGTATGTTAAGGTACATCGTAAAACTTCTATTAATATAAGTAATGCCCATGAGTAACACACTCATTTAGTAAGAAGAACATCGGTACGTCGGAACTTCTATGCGAGCACGATCATGAAAACATGGAACATGGAAACACGATGACCGGTACAAATGACTGAGCTAATGTATTCCCACCTTCTGTATTTTGTCAAGCTCGTTTGCGAGGCGAGCAGCACAGGACGTTTGAGTTAGCTGAAAAATTATGGCGATTCATTCTAGTTAGATGCACGAGTAAAACCACGTACAGGGGGAAGTTGTTCAGCGACGAAGATCGAAAAATTTGCATTGCATTGCAACCTTTGGATTCCCGCAGGCTCCTATGGTTCGTGGGGTATCAATGATCCATGACGCTCTTCGACGAGAAATTTTAAATGATTTTACGGAGGAAGTACGTTGTTGCTTCGTTACGATCGACCTCTCAACCCTTGTCCAAATATCGGAACGGAGATTGTTATGGTCTTCGGCAAATAGATTGCTACTGATTTCCCTCGAATCTTACACTCGCCTTTAGCATTAAATCTGTGCCCGCTAAAATAATTATATTTAAATACATTGTTACGAACACCCAGTAGAATTAATGTTACTGGGTAACGCAATTGTTTGTAAATAAATAAATGAAGATTCCACGGTCTGTGGTCCTGGTTGATGGACGTGTTCTCTGTATAAAACGTTCTTAGTTTTTTTTTATAAAAGTGAGTATTATTTAATTATGTCCAAAAGGATTATGCATGCGCTGTCGACTCGTAACAATATTAGATAACAAAGATATTTTTAAAAACGTAGGAGTAAATTACAAATAGTTGATGTCTTTTGTTGTGTATACAAATATACCGAAATAATCAAGTGGAACGAGGAAATTAAAATAAATATATTTCTTTCTATATTGCTTTACATGTCGATTTTTAAAAACGTTTTTACAGCGATATAAAAAGCACGTATACCTTAATTCTGTTTATAGAACATTCGTACAAAGTTTGAAGACGATCGGTGAGCTTTTTTTTTAAAATGAATTTTTTCAAAAATTGAAACTTATTGATATAATTATTTACGAAGTAGAATACATGTACCAGAATAAAATTGGTCACGTTCCATCTGATTCTTCCCTTATAAGATATTCTCCAACTGCATATTAACATAAATAAATGCGTTGAAGTTTATGTGGCAACTGTTTTCAACTTTAAAATAATTTTCAATTTCATATTTTTCTTTCCTCTCCTTCAAATTGCTATTATTCTAATCCATATGGAGCTCTGTTTACATTGTGCTTATTGTTTATTGTTTTAATTAAAAAGTGGTTTACATATTGGTCGAGCAATATATTAGGTGTATTAACAAATTCTTCTCGATATCACGGTAATATCGAAATCGTAATCAAAATAAGGTACAAACGCTTAATCATTGAAGTAATCGCCATAGTCATTTATAGCCTTTAGTCCCTTTTCTGCCAGGATACGAATCCCATCGCTATAGAAATTGTGAGGTTTTGTTGAAATGAATTTATCTAGGTTACTTCTAAAATTATCTATTTCTTCATATTTTGTGTCGACCAAACAATATTGCATGAACCGAAAATTTAACGGAGCTACAACTGACAATTTATCCGAATATAGAATTTTCTACTTTTTCGCGTTGAATTTTAAATATAACAAATTAACTAGGCTACATCGCCAGATATTCCTAATAGCACAATATGTATTATATTCTTAACACTTTGACTGCCACGGAGTCATAGTTGATTGCCACTATTTAATTCAATGAAATTTCATATGATTTCTCAATTGTAATATTTGCAAATTTTCTAACACATTCAATATAGAAATAGTGGCATTCGGGCGATAAAATTCTACTAAATATGTATCTATCTGTGTCTTTAAAGTTTTTTTTTTACGAAGATCGAATTTTAATAGAAAAAGTATGATTTCAGTAGGAATGACATAACTAGCGAAATATCAGAAGTGTTCAACGTGTTAATATCTATACTTCGGGTTACAAATAGAGCAGATGATCTCTTTGGATCAAATAAATGTAACAGACAAATGAAACTTACCGGGAAGAACTTTTCAATACACCTAACACTATCAGTACTCTTTATACTTCTTCAACAAGTATAACATTATAAAAAATTTAATTATTTTGCATCCTTCAGTTATACTGGCATAATCAATTTAAGACAAATATTGCACGCAACTTATTCTTAAATGTACTTACGTTTAAGTGGCAAGGTCATTTCTAATATCCTTTTCAACGTACCTTATTGTGTTATATAATGCGCCATTGAATGTATGGAGACGACAGCGGAAACTCTGTCAGAAATTATAATAAAATTGTTCAACGAATTTGAACTTTTGTAACTTCCGTCAATATCCGTTGAGTGATGCTCGTAGAGTGGCTCATCCTAAACCCGAATCCGAAGGCACAAATGCTCGATTTCAGTTTTTGAAAAAAATGAGTTTTATTAAAAAGTATAAACGCTAAGAAGATAACATTTTTATTAAAATTTGGTATATACACTAAGATATTCAGCATGTTTTCATCTCTCTTTTAAAATCAATTTCAACTTTCTAGCATTCGTAGATTTTGCGTAAGTAGTACCTAATTTTTTTACAAAAAACTGGTGATTTTACTAAAACTCATTATTTTCAAAAACTGAGGGAGATCGAGCAATTCAGGCGGAGGATTCGTGTTTAGGATGAGCAACTCTAAGAGGATCACCCGGTAGATATTGGCAAAAGAAAATCGTGTTGAACAATTTAATTAGATATTTAGTGACCGAACGCTTCATATGGCATTTGTTTACAGCCACGTATCGGTTTGAAACATATACGAAATATTTAGTTTAATAAAAAATTTTACGACTTGGACGCCAAATAATTAAGAGAGTACCAAGTTTTAGTCACCGTGGAGCACAAACAGCGTTAAACTACGTTATAATTTGAACTATTATAGAAAGAACCTACATTTGAAGTAATTTTCTTTTTGGTTTTCTGTTTTTCATAATCAAGTTACGTTGTAACTTATTATTAAAATTTCGTTTAATTATTACTTACTTTCATTTTCAAATTAACTGTCTAGATTTATAATAAGAAAATAATTACAGTAAAAGATTTAGCTTCAAAATACTTAATATTTCATATAATTAACTTATACTTAAGTTCTTTATATTAACGCAATTTATATTAATCATTGTGTATTAAAATTATTTAATATGTCGACAGCAAAACTAAGCGCCAACAATAAATTTAAGTTAGATATTCTAAAATGGAAAAAATAGAGAAGGGAAGTTTTTCATGATAACAAACTAAATGAAACAAAAGTTAGAATTATAAGAGAATTACGCGTTTCTCTGGAAATAGAAAATCACGCAAATTCCCAAGAGGGATATGTCATTTTGTAACAATGAAGAGCAGTTTGCTATCTCACTAACTGTTTAGCTCGCTTTTGTAGTCGATGGATAAATCGCAATATGTTCCCCTTCTTCCAGTATTGACGTATCATTGAACATCAACCCTCGTTAGAAGGATATCTGACCAACTGTAACTCAATCACTCTGATGTGCTTGTATACGATTTAATTGATTTGCGCTATTGAATAGATACATCATCGGAAGATTAATAATTTTACGAAAATATTCTACTTTGTTTGTGTCTTATTTGAGTATCTGCAGAATTGTTCGATAAATTGCTTGCTACTATCAAGTAATTACATATCTACAAATGCGATCAAGTGTATCAATTCTTCTATACAACTTCCAAAATAACGTGCAATGAACTTATTATGGGTTACTACAGTTTGTTTTACTATACAAGCTGACGTCTACGAATTCGATAATAATGATATCAAACTAACATTTTCTTTAATTCCTTGATTGCACAGAGAACTCATACGTGGTATGCAAAATGAATACCATCTCATTGATTAACACCGAAAAATTCACATTCGTGGAATTTAATGAAATGCGAAATAATTTTTTATAATTATCTTCTGAATTAACATTTTAATAAATTAGTTTACTCTAATCTGTTAATTGTATTATTGCCTCCAGTAATATAATATTTACTTATTAACTTATTTGTTAAGTTCCTTTTTCACTTACCACAATCATTTCAATTTCACAGTAACCCTTTTTTAAAAAGCCCTCGATTAGATAAATTAGTAATTATATGTATCCATACTTCTATAACCGGCGAGCTAATCACATAACACTCTGTGATATACAAACTTGCTTCGAATTCCATTTTTATTTTAAAATATTTTCACGTAGCTAAGGTTGCTGTTAAACAGTGTTAAAAGTAATGATACTTCCTTATCTAATCTTGTATCAATATCATAAATATAGTATTATTTGTTGAATATAATGACATATAAAAACATAATTCGGAGGTTCCAAAAAAATGTGTAGCAAAATAACATTTGAAAAGTGATATGTAATTAGAAAATTAAATTCGTACTAAAACGTGACATATAAATTCATTATTGCAACCGTCCTCATTGCTAACGAAACACTCATGGACATGCTACTTGTTTCTCATATTCATATTATCACAACATGTTTTTATTGATATTACTTTTTCCATTATTTTATAAATCTATAATAACAATAATATTTGTACCAAGGCAGCTCAATAATTTGCTGTATAATGTTCTATTATTAGGTACTAGACTGTGTCAGCTAATAGCTGTGTGCAGTTATAAATTTTATCGGCACTATATCTTTTACTTATCGCATTTACGTAGCCATGGAATATGCACTTTTCAATTTCTACAAATGCAGTCGTTGCAGATGCACAAAATAGTAAATGCCCCGATAATTGTTGTTAAATATTGTATCAGGTTTATATTAAATCACACGTGTTCATCAAATTTTGGTTATTTCACGTAATCTCATACTATGAAGTCTCGATATTTGCGATTTAACTTAAAAGATATATTTGAGATTTAAAAAATACGAAAAATAGTAGTTCAAGCGAAATGTAAAGGTACCGAACAAGCAAAGTACATTACTCTTACCTGGATTTAACCGCCTCTGCCAACGAATAAACGAATATTTACTGAGTCTTTTAAGTGTTGGCACATTGCTTTCGAACGGTCGACCTAAAAAATGTTATTTCCATCCGACCATTATGCACCATCAGAGAAACATGTCCTTATGTACATACCAGATAAATACATGTACAGTCGACGTAAATTTTATTTTATTTTATTCCGTTCACAACGAATTTATGCTTGTTGACGTTTAATTATAAACTTCTATTTGGGATAGACATTTCAAAGTGGACAGTAAAAATGATTTCGTATCGGACAACCCTATATTTACGTTTCACCTATTACCTGTTACATATAATATATAGTCTTCCATGTTATTAACAATAACTTATAAATATCAATTGTTTCATAACGCTTCGTTTATCGCTTAATTATGCCAAACGTTACAATACTAATGTAATAGACAATCTTATCATTTTTACACGTAAACATATTTCTTATATTCACTGGCACAACAACTATTTTTCTTCTCTCTTTTCTTTTTAATATACCTATGTATACATATCCGAGAAGCGTACATTATACCTGTTACTAAGAGTTGACCACGCACATAACACAGTTATAGACACCAAGTTTCCATTTTCGGTTATGATCAATTAGTTACAAGTAGAACAATGCATGTATGTACTACTTGTAACTACAACTTGGCATATAACTTCTCTGACTTCCACTAAACGAGGTTACGATGCGGACCGCTTTAGTGTTTTCGGACTACGTACAGGGTATTTCAAAGTGATTTGTCATGGCTTTCAGGAGTGATTCTACACCCTTGGATTTATAGGAATTTATGAAAGAAAGACCGCCAGAAAATTCGCGAGATAGTAGCAAATTTTTTCCATTGGCTCATCCCATTGTCTTGCAGCTTAGATAAAATGTTTGAAAGAAACCATGGGTCAAAAACGAACCGTGTACAAACATATCCTTCGACAACCTCAACTAGACTCGCGAGCGACGGAGCTACTCGTTAACGACCGCCTATTCGCACCATTTTGTTTATTTAATCCGCCCAGCTCAGCCTCCTGAAGGGAGGACTTGCCAAAGTCGTAGCATTGAAATATCTTTATTTATTTGGCAGGAGGAGAGAGAATATCTATCCCCTCCACATGGACTATCGATCCCCTTGACGAAACGCGATGCTCGACAAGGAAACAAAACGCATGATGTTACATTCTTTCTTCGTCGCGCATTGCGTTTCGCCAAGACAAATCACCCCATGTAGGGGGGGGGGGGGGGTGTAATTCTTGCGGATTTTGTTCTGTTTTTACTATAATGATGTTAGAAATCTGGTGCATACGCCGATGTCCTCCCAGTCACCACCCAAATTGCGTTGTCTCCCTTCCTCCGATCCGCAGCGTTCTCTCTCTTTGTCTTTTAGTTCGATTTGAATGTGTACCCGAGTCGAAAATTTCAGCCCAAAATCCTCCTAAATTACCAAATAACTTAGGATATTTAGGCTGAATATAATGATAATTTAATTCCTACTTGCTCCTGAAAGTCCTATTATTAGAATATGAGTCGACAGACTTGGAACTTCTGAAATTAATAAATATTTTTAGGGGATGTCAGATTAAATTGGAATACAAAGTTTACCTGATCAGTCCATATAACTCCTAAAAATCATATTTACAGGACTTTGAGGAGCGTAGACACACTAGTTGAGGATTTTGAGGTTCAAAATGGTATACATAATTAATCTAGGATTTGAAGTTTCTTTTTCGGCTGGACTTTTCGACTCGGGTAGCTCTTTTAACGAATTGCGAGGCAGAACGTGAAGTGCCTTCTTGTACAGGGTGTAAAAAAATTAATGGTCATGGATTTAAGGGGTTGTTCTACACCTCTGGATCGATGGAGATTTGCAAAAAAAAACGGCCGCAAAATTCGGGAAAGGGTAGCAAATTTTTTTTATTGGCTCATCGTATTCGTCTTGTTACGTAGGTAAAATGTCTGAGAGGAACCATGGGTCAGAAACGAACCGTTCTCTCACAAATTAACTTTTAATTCGGCCTTCCGATCAAAATTTCGCCCCTGTGGCAGCCTTCGAGTCACCGACCTTTCGAAAGGAAACACATGAAATACCCCTGCTAGCTCCAATAGTTGAAGCAGAGGCAACATAAACGAAGATAGAAAATGACTAGAAAAATGTCATTGACCTGCGTTCGGTGTTGGGTTCGCTCAAGGGCCCACCCGGGGAGAAGAGCATAAACACATGCACTTCTCTTCTGGTACGGTGACACAGTTCCCCATTTTCTAACTTCGTTTACGTCGCCTCTGCTTTAACTAATGGCGAAATTTTTATCAGAATGCCCAATTAAAAGTTAATTTGTGAGAGAACGGTACGTTTCTGACCCATGGTTCCTCTCAGACATTTTGCCTACGTAACAAGACGAATACGATGAGCCAATAAAAAAAATTTGCTACCCTTTCCCAGATTTTGCGGCCGGTTTTTTTCGCAAATCTCCATCGATCCAGAGGTGTAGAACAACTCCTTAAAGCCATGACCATTAATTTTTTTACACCCTGTATGTACGTGTGACAAGAGGCATGTCCCTTGACGCCTGGCGAATTAGACCCAGCCGAAACAGGCCCACCTCCGGCGAGTCTAGTTGAGGTTGTCGAAGGATACATATAGCAGCCGCGTCAATCATTTTCAAACACCTTTTCAAATCATCTAAAAGAAGCGGAGGTCTTTGATGATAATTATCACACTTTGACTCTTCTTTGCCTCAGAGAGAATTAGCGTGTTGTACACTTTTGCTTGCATAAGTAAATCAGTCGCCGCCGGCACTCCGCACTCCCTTACCAAAATGGAGTGGAGCTCGAACGCGCACGAAGAGTCGCACACTACCTTTCCATTCTTACTTATAATGCAAAAAATTAAACGTGATACACCTTCGATATTATCACCACTTCCATGGGAAAACAAGTTTTTTGCCCTTTCACAAAGAATAATTTTTACTCACTAAAAAACACTTTTTAAGTGATAAGGTTCGCTATGCGAAAAAGTAATGTGAACAGTCCTATGTAAACAAAAATGATATCATTTTCGACACTGTATGTTAATGTAATTTAAGTTGGGAATAGTTTTAGTATAATTAAAAAAATGATAAATCGGTAAATGGGCCTCTTCCGACGCGCACCCTTCCCCCTTATGGGGTCGTGAGGCATATTGCAGTTCCGCTGCTTTCAAGGACACACTGTTCGTGTTCCAAAAGTAAGTATACTTGGAAGGAATTGCACGTTGGAAGGAAATCAGTCTTTCTCAGACAATTATAAGATTGTGATCCTACCAGCAAGAACTGATTTAATAAATCGACAATCTAAAGTTAATCACCAAACTGAAATCAACCGCGCACCTAATACACTTATCAACATGCATACTATTCATCAACAAACAAACAACTATCCGCAAATACATTAATTCATATTATGGTGTGGAGCCCTACAAGTCTGTTTCCTAACAAAACGACAAATGAGAGCCTTATATAAATATTTAAAATCCATATGATCCTCAAGATCATTATCTCAGTCTTTAGAGCCGATCAATTTCTCTTTACGGACACACAGTAGTTTATTGTTTAAAAAATGTGGAGATTGATATATTTTATCATCGTTTATAAAGGATTCGAAATAAAATGCAAAGAGACGTAATTTAGTTATATTCTCTTATGAAGTAACCATATTGCTAAAAATGCTGTGCAAATCAGAAGATAGTTTTTTGCATGATGCTCTAAATAACAGTATATTCTAAGTTTTATCTACGAAACTTTATGAAGAATTTCTGTCGGGAACGTTCTAGGTATACACATACGTTTACATGTACATACATACACCGGGCGATGATTAAATTACCCCTTTGGCCTACGATTTATATTCTGACTGGGCGTCCAATAACTCAAAGTTAATTCCCCAAATCAAAAGTCCTCACTGATTTCTGACATTTCGTATAGCTGAATCTGATATTAATAGTATAGAAATAATGAGGCAGTTTCATAAAGCATAAAACGTAAGTTAATACCTAATACACATCAACTAAATATTCTCAAACCATAAACTAATCCGATATCTGTCACTTTCCGTAAACGACTCTCTGGATAAATTATACAATAGAATGTGCATCTCGTTGTTCCGGCAACGGAACGCGAACCGGTCGTTGCAGCGACGATTAAAATGCACGCAAGGATATACACATATGCACTATGGCTATTATATTGAATGTATAATAATATTTAAGATATTTGAATAAATTTAGCTACCGGAAGGTGTATGATATTAACGATACAATTTCCGCATGGTTGAAAAGTTGACGAAATTCATTCCTCCAGATTTCTATTTCTGAGTTGATATCCAAAGGTGACAAGCACGTGCATTTTTAACACTATTCCTACCGGTTCTACAGTTTTTTGTACACCTACTTCGAATTGCCCGTCTTCATTGTACACATGGAAGAGCGCATTGCTTTTTCAAGCAGATTACAAATTACGACATACTACAAATGCACTTACTATTCTCATGCACGTTTCATTGTTCAGTTCGTATCTCGGTCATGATAATTAAAACTGATTTATAGTGCTTTACTAATTTTAATTTATATGTTAAGGTCTTTATAGTCTCATTATTTTTCGTAGACAGGTGGTTTTTCATTGTTATCCATTTGCCCTATTTGATAATTTTTTTTATGAATATCTTTGTTTCCATAATACATTCAGCGAAAAGCATGAAATCACCGATATGAAGTAATATTTCATTTATGCTTCTTACTTAAAATTCTACTTTTTAAAATTGTTTTGCTAAATATAGTAATAACAAATAAGTAACAATATAAATACATATTGCTATAACTAAATAGGAATTTATAATATACAAAGTATCTCAGTCGCTTTTGGTATCTCAATTTTCTCGCTATTATTGCCCATAGCAAAAAATGTTTCAAAGAAGACACTGACTGACATCAAGTGGGGCATATCTCGCTATTATTAATTTCTTGGTAAGTGGACGCGCCGAGGTCATTTGAAGATTAAATTTTTTTGGGACAGAATGAGGTACTTTTTTAAACGTCAATCGATACAACAAGACCTGTGAATATGATTGTTTTTATTAATAGGAATGAATGCGGCGATAATAAAAACAAAGAATGTGTGCGGATTGATGTTTGTTTATTGATTTGACTTGACGACGATGATCTGGTGATATATACCTGTAATTTGAAATAAAACTTTATTAAATACTATATGTTAATTAGTGTACTGAATAATTAATAACGAACATTCCCAAAACCTTGTTTATAATAGGTGCTAGCCTATAAACGTCCAACAGTTAATAGTTTAGGAGATATTTCTTTGTAAATAATTCTAAAATTCGTGCTGGCATTAGCATTTATTTACAGCAATAATTCAACATAATCATTTGCATTATAATTTTTCAATCAATGAGTTAATGACTAGCCTATATTATTTAATGTATCGACTAATACTTTACACCATTGAGCGATAATATACTGCGCATATCATTCACTGTAGTTGAAAATAGACAACCATGCCAGAAAATGAATGGGACCACCTTTTCCTGTCCAACCATTCGGAAATTTTTGATATCAAACATCCAAGTTACTTAAGTTATTTGAATTGAAATATCTCCTAAACTACTAACTTTTTAGGATACGTAGATTAATACTTTTTTGTAAATATATAGCCTTGCTGCATCTATTGATGTATAAATAAATACTTCATTCCACTATAAAAAAAGCAGAAAACTAATTGCGCCAGAATATGTCCCACTCCATGGCATTCAAGTCTCCGATGAAGCATTTTACAACACTACGAACACCAGTAGCGAGAAAATCCAATTCCTTGACGCATTCGTAGTACTTCTGTAGTACTGCTACTTCAATACTAAATAAGTACAGAAACGCTGCAAAAAATATTTTACAAGCTTATCAGAATGAACGATGTGGTAATAAAACACATGATAAAACGAATCTTATAAAGTATCGCAAATATATTCCACGAAACAAAAATAAAAATGCTTAAAAGGTTTTAGTAATACAAGAGTCATGCCAAATAAAAATGCAGATTAATTTCATAAACTGATTAATCGCATTAAAGAGTTAAAATGCTCAATGAACATGGTATTGTCTATAAAAACCAAGACTTCCGATGATAACAATAAGAAATAGAGTATATAGCTACTGTTCGTCAATAAAAAAGTCCGTAAAATAAAGTGGAATGAACGCTGAAAGTTTGGATAGATTAACTTAGAGATAGATCGACAGGGAGACATCTGGCAGGTTTCTAGGGGCGCGGTGAAGTCACGACAGGAACGCATGGGCTAATGGAAGCACAGATTAATCTTGCGAATTTAATGCCATATCTGGCCTAACGATACCCTCTCGCCGCCGGTACGCGAGAATTGCCCAGCCCGTTTTACCTGGACGAGACCAAAAATTTAATTCGGTTATGAAACTCATTAGGTAATGCAGAAAACACACACGAGGCACGCCAGTGATAAATGACGATGTCGTGTCGCCGGGCAGTATATGCCTCTGCTAGCCGACAGCTGGGCCCTGCTGTATAGGATATGCTATGTATAGCTGCTTAGATAGCCCTACACTGGAATGCATTAATACAATTTGCCTCCTATCTACAGCTGTACGCACTAATTATAATGTGATTTGCTCTTCGAGTACGTTGCCGTTAAATTTTCTGTTCTTTGCCCTTACTTTCTTTGAATTTTAGACTACTACAGAAATATATAGAGTGGACGTCACTTAAAATTGGAAAGAAATATATTTAATTCAAAAATTATATAAGTATGGATGAAATGAAAAATGAGAATAGGAATATACACCTATCCTTCGATTTACATGGATAATAAATTCCTTAGAAAACCATTTAAATCGAATGTAACGTATTAGGTCATTAAGTATGAAACGTCCGATTGGAAACTAAAAGTTTGGCTTTATTATAGCTCTGGCAAAAAGTAACATAATTAATCAAAATATGCACCTATAAGTTATCAATACAGTATTGCCATTTTGACGATACTTTATTAATACCGCTAGCGAAAAAATTTGGAGAGCAGTTTGTGATAAAATCGCGAAGGGGTTTTGGTAGTTCATTTTGAAGATCAAAATCTCCAGATCGGAATTTTTTAAACCATCGACGTACTGTACGTTCATTAGCAACATCCTTGCCAAATATTTCGTTAACATTTCGACTTGTCTGTGCTGCATTAGTTCCACGACGGAACTCATACTCGAAAATAACGCGAATTTTCGTCCTATCCATGGTTTACAATATTTAACCTCCACACGACAATACGATAGATTATTAAAAACAAAAGAGTGCGTCTGAAAGTCAGATGGCGTAGCTTCTCAATGCAAAAAAAAACAAAGGACGGATGCTTTAGGTAATCGGACATTTCATATTTAATGACCTAATAAAACGTAGATAATTCAGTCTTCGGTTCAAAGTAAAATAAAAGTAATTTTTTTATAATCCCTTATTTTGAAAACCGTAAGAAAGTGAAATCGTACAAAGAAAGTGCCGCGAAATTCGAAGGATAGGTGTTTATTGCAATGTGTACTCAACTGGAGTACATTGATAATATAGTAAATAAGTTATTCGTAACATCAAAATTAATCATTCTGAAGACGAAAATGTTAAGTCATCAAAAATCGCGTACTTTTGTAAAACTGCAATAAGGTGGCGTGATGATATTATTTCCTTCTGTATTAAAATGTTTTAATTGTTACAAGTTACTGGCTAAGGGTAATAAAACAAAAGTAATAAAAAGAGAAACGTCTGCTGAAGAGTGTGAACATTTTATTTTGCTCCATGGAAATGATAAAACTGTTGTTGCAATAGCATACATATTAAACAGAAGGTAGAGTAGTATGTAGAATATAATTAAAAGATACAAAGAAGATGGCAGCGTATTTAATAAAGTAAGAACATAGCCTGATAAAAAATGAGATATACCAGAAAAGAATTCGTTGGAATAATTATATAACGTTACTTAGAGATTATACATTAGCGAACATGTGTTAAATTTCTGATAACATAAATTTATAAAAATTGTAACTAAAGAGTGAATTGGTAGAAACGCGAAACCGCAGGAAAACAATTCTTAATGTCGATGGACTCGTGTCAAGGTGATTTCAGTTGCAATCTTCGGCCGGAAGGCAACACATACTAATGCAGACATCTATCATCATCGTCATTATCATCATCAGTTACTGCGTGACCTACAATGCACGTTTCTTTACATTGCCCCTTATAACTGACTTCGTTACTTCACTTTAATTCTTGAATTTCTCACGAGATTCGGTCAAATAATCATTAAATCGGTCAAAGTAATGAAACATTGAAACTTACATTTATCTTGTATTACAAGGATTTCAAGTTTCGCAAAATTCTGCTTGTAATGCGAGATTGTAGAAAGTAATCATTTTTTATGCCTTGTGTCATGAAGTATCACTTACAATAAATAACAATACTGTCTAATACATAAAATATGAATTGTAGCATCAAAATATGTTACTTCAAATCTTAACGCATTAATACTTTAATGGCCACTCACACAACATGTGTGTGAATACCGCCGAAGATTATTGGCCAGTACCACACTCTCTGCGTGATGAATTATGGATATAAACAAGTGTGGATATTGCTATTGGCTTGTTATTTCATCGCTACGTCTTTGGTTTTATAAGATCTTCTTTTAATTTTAATAAAGGTATTTTAAATTAATTCTTCAAAAATATTTCCTGCCTCTAGAAACGTTTAACTGCGTACACGTGCGGCCATTAAAGTATTAAACGCCGGTCCCGCAATAATACGGGATTTTTTGTTTCTTCATATGCATGTTTCTACACTTCACACATCAAAAAATAGTCGCCCTTAGAGGGTTTCGTGTGATATGAAGAATTATGAAGAGCATAAATAAATAATATCAATATCTTATGTCGAGTTTAACAATATATAAATATAATTAACGTTCAATATAAAAACTACTACTTCTAGTTTATTTCTTGGTGTTTTCTTTAAAACAAATTGTATTAATATGAAATACATTTTAAGTGATATTTGAGTTTTCAAAATTGAAATTAAGTGATTCTTATAATTGATTAGTTATGAAAGTAGTATAAATCCATTTACAGTCCGTAAATGTACATTATTTTAGTTAAATTCGCCGAAAAAAATTTATATGATCAAATTACATATTGATAAATCGATAGCAACATTGTCAGACATGTCATAATTAACCGATATTTTCTAATTCACGAATATGCTAACCTTTAATTTTCTCGAAACCACAGAGTATTAACTTGCACCACTTTCAAAATAAAAGAAATTAGATTTTAAGTCAACATATTTTTCATGTATCAAAATTTGTTAACACGTTGACTGCCATGGGTGACCGTCACCGGTGACCGGCGCTATTGAATTCATTAAAATTCCATATTACCTTTCAATTGTAATTTTTATGAATTCTCTAACATATTGAATATTTAAATATTGGCATTAAGAAAATAAAGGTCTACCAAATATTTATGAATCTGTATCTTTAAAGTTTCTGCTTTGTAAAGATGTGAATTTGATAGAAATAGTTTCACTCTAGTAGAAATGATGAAATTACAAAATACCTTTGGCGTTCAACGTGTTAATCCGCACTCTTCTAAAAGAGCTGTGTTTTGTCACTATTGTTAAAGTCGAGTATTACACTATTTTTTTACATTTCTCTGGATTCGAATCGTAACAATCAAAGATATGTTATTAATAAAGGACATACTAGTAACATATGAGTTTGTACACTTCATCGTTTCGTATATAGGCTTACAACAATGCGTGCACTTCTTTCGTATTGTGCAGCTACAACTGCCGTCAACTTTGCGCCTCCATAAATACATCCTTATCGATCTAATTGTAAGAGTAGGTTAAAATTGAACATCAGAACAATCTTAATCATCGTGCGAAATGCAATTTATTTGCTCTTGGCAAGAAGAACCTTTTATTTTTCTGGGGCGCTTGCAGCGAGCGCCTCGATATACGACGACGTTCCACATGTTGTATTAATATTTTAAGCATGATTTGTATTTTATACTTCATACTATTTTGCTCATTAAGTTTACTGCAATTTTCTCTACGAAATAACATTAAAAATTACATGAAATGTCTCTGAACATATTATGCAAATTCTGTAATTCAGTTGTTTTAACTGAAAATGAGTATGGAATTAAATACTCGAACGTTTTCAATGAACAAAACAATGTAGAAGTCAGATCTCAGAATTGTGCATTGTCAGCAAATGCATATGTATGTATATATATACTTATGTCATCATACAGTATATAAATTGTCTTCCGTAGTATGTAATCGAAAGTTAATAAGTAAGCAGTTAATAATTACTAATTTGTAAGCTTTATCAAATTCAGTGTGAGTTATTATGAAAAAAATGTTATTAGTTATTGATACTATTTTGAAAAAGGATAAAGTAAGGACCATTGGTTTAAAAAAAAGACACATATTCGAGATTACCAGAAACACATTTCTAAAACGTATTTAACACTAGAACTACCAAACCAGTCAAACTGACTGGTACACAATTTTTTCAAAAAATTTTCCATGCTTATGTAAGAGTCATAGACTGAATATTCTACTTTTATATCAATAAACATAAATCATCTAATCGATCAAATTTTCCGCCGCTTAATTCCCCCTTTTTCAAAGTATTTATTTAATTTATTAAAATATGTTGGATTTGACGCCGGTAGTTCTAGTGTTAAGTCATATCTTATATTTATACATTCAGCTTGATTTTCATTTTTTCTTACAGAATTAAAACGGCAAACGCGAAAGAGTGGATATTTACTGTCAAAAATATCTGCCATCAAAAAAATTCTTATAACTTCTTGTAACCCAGAAATTACATGTTTTTTCAACTGTTAGCACATGTAGGCCACCGTAATTTATTCCGAATCGAAAGTATTATCGCAAACTTTCATTAACGAATCATATATCATAGCCATGCTAGAATAGAAGACATATACATAAAAAATTACCACTTTTATGAACATAAAGCCTTAACGATCAACTACAATCTACGGCAACATGGATTACGCGCCTAACGAACGCATAATTGTGGTTCATAATTTCTGAAAATCTTGGAAGTGAGGATATAATTGACACATATCGGCATCTCATGCAAGTTGAACGACATTGGCCCGACGATTTCAGAGAAAGATTGACTGGTAGCATAGAAGGATGAAAACAAAAATAAATTTCCACATATATATGGTTTATTAGAGTTCCTGTCTAAGGATAACAGTCTAGCGGGCAGAGGGTCCGTTTCGTTGCGTAATGAGAGATTTTATCGTCGTTACAGGGATAGGGCGGGGCTACCGCACTCATGCATTATCACCCCACTTCTGTCTGACGGATTACTTTATACGGCCACTGTATGTACATACAACGTGTACTTCTCTGTGTATTGCAGTGCCGAACACTAAAGAGCGCTTGCGAAACTACTCTCTTCCTCGCTGCACATCGTCCTACTGTTTCAATAGAAACTCTGTGTCTGGCTGCCAGTCTCCAACGATATTGGATCAGGTGCAGAAATGCATGTAAAAAGGGAAATGGATACCGCTGCAAGATCATCAGTTTCAACGAATTACTGACATTGCAAATGATTGAATGACATTCGTGTTAACGTTCATCTCATTGACAGTTCCTTAACACGTTGAACGCCACGAGTATTTCTCTAGCTTCGTCATTTCTACTGAAGTGAAACTTTTTCTATTAAAATCGTATTTTTATAAAGCAGAAACTTTAAAGATACTGATAGATAAATATTAAGCAGACCTTTATCTTCTTAACGCCAATATTTAAATATTAACCCTTTCGCCCCAAACGGTACATATGTGTACCACTGATGTTAAAAAATATCTGCAGAACATATTTAATATTATAATTAAACGAAAAGTGTACCACTATGGGTTTTTAAGGTGCCATGGTAGCTGCACGTCTTTATATCTACCTGTAGAAGGCTCAAAAAGAAGAAGATGAAACAAAAATGAGACAAAAACACTTTGTCAAGAGTACAATATACCATTGTGGAAAGATTGTTTTATGGAATATCATACCAAATAGATTTGATTTTGTGTAATTATTTTTCTTTCAATAAAATTAAAATTTAGTTGAAAGTCGTATTTTGATATTTGGTATCTACTGGTATATCTGGGTATCGCTCTCGAACCCTGATGGTAAAAATATGTAAATCTATTATTAATATTCATGGACGAAAGGGTTAAATATGTTAGAAAATTTATAAATATTGCAATTTAAACCACCGGTCAGCGGTGATCCCCAAGGTAGTCAACGTGAGATGTGAGAAAATGTAAAGGGCGCGCATAGAAAGAAGTCACTTGATAAGTGATTTGCTCTGATTCGCCCGACGGATAGAGACGTCCTTCGTCCTCTCGCAATTTTGATTGTAATGCGTGGTTGGTCGAAAAAGCACTTAAAAATGAAATAAGAGTTTAGTTCTCGGTTGTTATTCGCCAAGGTCAGGTTTCAAGGGTCGATATGAGGGAATAAGACGAGGACTTGAAGTGACTTCTTATTAAATTCCCTCAGTACCTATTTATCTACTCTTTACTCGATCAAATTAGGGATATTATTAGAACTGTATTAGAATAGTGATATTTTATGTTCACCGCGTCCCATGTGGAGCCATTTACTCGTCTGAACCTTCCATACTTCCTGTATAGATATTTGAGCAATAAACACGTGTGTAAGAAAGACTGTAAAGTATGTAATGGGAATAAACCTGTACTATCTGAAAAGTACCTAGAATCATTGTTTGATATAATCTTTCGTTTGCTGTACTATCTAAAATCTACCAAATTGCTTATGAAATATTTTATCGACGACTGTTAGGGGTACCGGAAAAGGATGTCGTTTTTTTTCAAACACATGACGACGTGAAAAAAGGACTCATTGAATATTTTGAATCAAAACCCAGTGAATGTTATGACCGAGGTATTAAAACCGTGCCAGATCGATGGAGAAAGATTCTGCCAAAGTTTGGAAATTATGTTATAGATTAATATTTGTAAATTAAATTCTGACAAGTATTTATATCTTTTATTTAAAAAAAAAAAAACAAGATTCTTTTCTAGTACCCCTAATATATCCAAAAGAGTTTCACAGATATTATGTATGTTATAGAACGACAAAAGAAATTATTGTAGAAAAACTTTTACCTACGTCACTTTAATTGTAGGCAGAAAAATGGATTACGATAAAATTGGTATGCGTATGAAATCATGTGAGCATACTGAATCACAGCCAACATGTCGTTGCATCAACACACAGAAAGAAAATTATCTTTCTGTGTGTTGATGCAACGGCATTTAGTTCGAATTATTATAGGATTTTTAGTAATACGTTTAATGTTTATTGAATTAATATAGATTATAGATAAAAATAAGAAAAAGTCACGTCTTATCAACACAGCATCTATCTACGGAATGCTTCGAAGGCCTCGCGAAAAACAACAGGTGATCGGCACTCGTATTCATGCTTCCTTTCATATATAATACAATGTGTCTACAGACATCCCGAGTAAAAATAAAAGACGGAAAAAACACTGAAATAAGACTGAAAACAGGATTTTAGACGAATTTCGAACGGAAATAAGACGAAAAAAATAATTGCCACTGAAAATTATTTGAAAATGTACTGAAGACATATGCTGTTGAGAAAGTGCAAACGGAATTGAGACTGAAACAAAACGGAAGAATTTTTTGGTTCCTTTTCTTATTTAATTTAGTATAATATTTATTTCAGTCTGTTTTCCGTCTGAATTCAATGCTTAATTTACAATTCGATTTTAGTTTAGTTTCTGGATATTTTCAGATCGTTTTCAATTTTTTTTTCGCTTACGATTTTCCGACTTTTGTTCACTACCTCACTTTTCTTTAAGTTAAGTTTCCTGCTGTGTATTAATATAGAAAAATTACTCGACTTTTCAATCTGTTTTCAGTTTTTTATTTTCACCCGGGATTCGCATCCCATATTATTATTATTAAGTAAATCAATCCTACAAGCGGATATGTTTGGGGAGAATATACATATACCGATATCTTTACCGTATTTGCTATTTTATTAATTATAGTGTTTACTTCTATAGTCTGGTAGCATACGCGTAACATCAATCGTATAATATGTCGTACAATATAACGACAAATCGGAAGAAAAGTATTTCTTTTGCTAATTCAACTCTCATCAATTTCAAAAATACTAGCCGTGGACATATTATCAGGGACAACGCATACAACATGACCTTCCGAACTGTATGGTACACAGTAGAGGACGACAGTAGACTCATAGAGTACTATTTTATACGTATATGTACATGAATGTACATTGTAACATTTCCAGGGTCCAGAAAAAGAGGGATAAATATGCAGAAAGGAAGAGTAATTGAGCAGCGCTTTATAAATTCACAATCGACAATACAAGCGCGTTCGCATGCAGAATCGTTTATTACGGGGGGCTAATAATCTCTCTTCACGGCTGCTATCATCCGGCAGCGGCAGACCACGAATTAACTCCATGTCGAACAATCCCGCTTCCTCCAATTTGCCCTATGTCGAGCGAAGGTTGCGCGGACGGCATGCTTGCCTTGGCCGCTTACTCCGAAAGCGAACTTTTTACCAAACTTTTTGTCTTGTTTCCAAAGTTTGAGATGTTACCATAATCATTGTACCTCGAAGGTTGCAATTTTAATTTTGTTCGATTCAGTTACGGATAAACTGTATTAAGTCTAAAGGGTATGATGTATCAATTAAAACATTTGTACAAAAATCATTTTCTCCTGAGCATTGATATTCATTGCTCTTTTTTCTTAGGTTTTACTTCATTACGGTGCTTAAATATATGTTAACACTTTACCGACTGGTAGCCTATTAATAGGCTTTTCGGGCCCAACGCTTTTCAACTTTTAGTTTATTAATCGGTTACCACGGCAATTAACACTAGAACGACCAAGCAAGTCAAAATGACTTGTTCACATTTTTTTCCAAAAATTCCCTAAGTTTACAGGAGAGTCCTAGACTAGAAATTCTAAGTGGATCTTATAAAACACAGATTACCAAACCGATCATATTTTCCACCCCTTGATTCCTTTTCTCCCAAAGTACTTATTTAATATATTTAAATGTAATAAATTTAACGTCGGTCGTTCTAGTGTTAATAAATAGATATTTATCATTG
Source organism: Cerceris rybyensis (assembly GCA_910591515.1). Lineage (NCBI taxonomy): Eukaryota > Metazoa > Arthropoda > Insecta > Hymenoptera > Crabronidae > Cerceris > Cerceris rybyensis. The sequence continues at coordinate 17,871,945 of OU342795.1, forward strand.
CGGTTTACTGTGCCAAAGACTCAGTGAGTGAATTTTAATGAGAATTTGTCATTTCCAAAGAGATATCGGTACCAGGGAAATATTTGCGTCCAAGTGACAGGTCAAAAGTGGATAGGATTTTTAAAAAGTACCGGACGGTAAAGTGTTAATAAGTATTCGTTTGTTTTGTATGCAGTTTCTGTGGAGTTAATATGCTATTACGTTAATTACCACATTTATTATTTATAAGTCATCATATTAATAATATTATATAAACCGTAAATAAAGTTGGTTGTTATTTCAAATCATTCATTGCTATGGCAGCCTGAACATAAAGAAGTTACTTGACACAGATCTGTCAGAAACATATATAGTAATTACTATGACCCCATTATCCGTTACATAATGAAGATTTTACCGTGTTGTAAAATGTTATTTGCAGCAAAGATAGAAACAAACACCATTCTTAATGTGAAAAATGTTTCCACGCGATTGCAATATGTATTTAACACTAGAACTACCAAGTAAGTTAAAATGACTGGTACCCACTAGTTCAAAAAATTCTCAAAGTTTATGGGAGATTCTTAGAGAAGGTAGTCAACGTTGATCTAATAAAACGCAGGTCATCGAATCACTTTTCTATTTCTCGTTTCCTCTTTTTCCAAACTACTAATTTAACATATTGAGATGTAATGGATTTATACATTCATATATTTCACGTTTCATATTATAGATAAATATACTATATACACATATGTGCACGTATTAAACTACGATAAACTATGTTACGTACTCAACAAAGAATCTTTCTTGCAGATACAATGTGAAATTAATTTCAAAGATGAAAAATAAGATGTATGGATAAGCTACTGATTTATCTAGATCAAATTATAAATGCAATTGTATTGTAAATTTGTATTCTCAGGGTATAAAATCAGTACGCATGGTCTCTTAATTGCCATAAAATTCCGCGAAGAAATGCCTTTTATAGGATAGTAATTATGCAGATTCGATACCGATAAACATCTTCGCTACTAACTTGCTTGAAACGAGCTGAGTATTATCACCGTCATCTAATATCGAATTATCTAGTTAAGATAACCTTCATTCTCAATCACTTAATCCTCAATGTTAGATAAGTACAAAAACATCCTTCCCATGCAGATTGTTGAAACCAGCCTGAATTCAAGTCGTTCTGGGAATTCGTTGAATATTACCAAACGAAATACTAACGATAGTTAAAGTTAGTGAACTGTATTGAATATTAGCATTATCCCGAGACTGATGTATTTATCCCGAACGTTTATATAATATTTATTTGCTACAAGTACAAATGACTATTAGCAAGTACTTAATTTAATTTGAAATTTCGGTAACGCGACAAAATTTGACGAAGGACTTCCAATTAACACATTGCATGCCCGCTATATATATTAATCGCTAAAGGCCTGAATGCCGGTCTTAAATTATTTTAATCAATATAAAATTTAAATGCATTAAATAATGAACAACTAAAAGGAAATAATACTGCCTTTTTTTCTACTTTACCGTTATATTTATATATTCTAAATTCCGCATTTTCGCGGGACCAGCAAGTAATGTATTAAAAATGGATATATAGAGTATAAATAGTCGAAATTTTAATGTTAAAATTGACGAGTGACTGCGTTAAATTCGAATTGTCCTAATGAGAATTGTAAACATTAACAATGAGTAGTGAATACGTATTAAGGTATTAAACATTGAGTACTGAGTACGAGTACTTAAATTGCCGAAAGATGAATTATTTGCGTTTGCACGATCAACGTAGTGGAAGACCGGGCACCCCCTCCCGTTGAATTTTCGCACCACTTTAGTGGGCGGATTTTTTGGAATTTTAGGCGGCCCAAGGTGATTGATCGGTTGCATTTTTCTGTGGGGGGAGCGACAACTTTCGTGAACCCAGTGGACTTGGTATCTCGCCCCCTTATCAAAAGAATGGAAGGAAATGCAGCCATACAGGTCCCAAAAATCCCAGCTCGGCAACGATAAATGGGACTTTCCGATTCAGTGTTTTTGAACATCATCGAAAGAGAGAAAAGCAATGTATTTAGAAAAAAGGTTGTTTAATTCTTTAATAACCAACTCTTTCCATTATCTTGGCAACATGTCGATAATTCTCTTTGGCCAAGTTATCATACTACCATAAATAGTAATAAACTTTCGCTTCCTAGTGAAATCACTTTTTTTCCGAACGACGCCAACATGCAGACCATTTACCTACTTTTACTGCTGTTTTAATCAACTTCTATTTGAATAAAACATTACAAAATAAAACGCTACAATATAATATTGCTTAGAATCATATACTAAGTTAGATGCACTTTCTGGTGCTATGAAAGTTACTGACATAGCTATAGTATGTAACATATTTTTCAACGACAGTAATGCATCTACAAACACAACACAATTTTTGGAGGTGTATGTACATACATGGTGTTTCAAACGTGGTTGTCATGGCTTTCAAAGATTGTTCTGCACCCCTGGATGGATGGAGAATTGCAAAAAAAATCGCAAAAGGATCGTCTTGTTACATAGGTAAAATGTCGGACAGGAACCACGGGTCAGAAACGAGCCGTTCTCTTGCAAATTAACTTTTAATTATGCCTAATTACGACTTTATTTTGGCTTAATAAGTCAAACTCCCATGTCTCCAATATTTCGGAAAGGAACGCACGACATACCCTCACTACTTACACGAAATTAAAAACAGTAAGACTGGGCCACCGAACTGTTAAAAAGCGCAAGTGTTTATGTTCTTCCCAAGAGGACCCTTGAGTGAACCCCATACCAAACGCAGGTCATTGACATCTTCCTAACCCCTCCTAAAGTTTACGTTGAAATATTTCGTTCGAAAGGGAGTCACTTTTACCACCTTAAAACATAACCGACCGAATGGGGAGATCGTCCCCTTTTAAAGAAAGACAGTTGATTACCGAATGGGGAGATCTCCCATTGCTCTCTTACGAATTTGCCTTACTATTTTTGTAAAGGACATATAGTTTTTATAAACAAATACTCAAGAAAATTCATTAGCATTAACGGGGAAAAACTAAAAAAATTCGAATTTTTCATATCCTGTTTAAACAAATTGAGATTTTGCAAAATAATTGTTACCATTCTATTGATTATTAATAGACGGAAAATTCGTCAATTTACGCAAATGCTCTATCTCTCATAGTTTCCGAGATAATCGATGAAATATACTTTAGGGCCCTAACTCTGGGGGTGGTTTTCATCCCTTTCACGTTGACGATTACCGATAAAAAAAATACGTGTCGAAAATTTTAACGAGGGCTACATCATACTTAAATTTCATCTAAATCGGTGATTGACAGTTCGGTATGTTCCCTTGTAAGGTAAACGTACCAGTAGTTGACCAGTTAAGAGAAATTTTCGATAGAAACAATGGTAACTATTTACTCTGTCAATAACTGGCGAGAGTCGATGCTTAGAGACGCTCTTTGAACATTCTATATTATGTACCAAGACCAATTTTTAAAAAAACATAAATTATAAAAATTTGAGAAATATATTTAAAAATTTGGCAAATGCTTCAGTAGTTAACCACTTTGAGATCAATAAAACTAGAAATTGACCACCTTTTTTCGTTAGTAGTTGACAGCTTATATTCGACGCAGGGTTACAACATTAATGCTGAAGATCACTTTATTATCGTTTAATTTTAACAGTTACCAGTACAAATTATCATTAATAATTAAATAATAAAAGAAGAAGAAGAACAGAGTAGACATTGGACACTGATCAATAATTGACCAATGCAGTTAATAGTTGACCGTGTAATCGACTAAAACTCACAATCAGTATACTACAATATATCGATTTACATTTTCTACTTCTAATAAAATGAGATGTAAAACGGATACATTATAAATCGTAAACAAATTTAAATGAGAAATGTCGGTAACTAACCATGCCTGCCAACTTCTGAAAATTGTAGAGTACCAATATCCAGAAGTTGACCATTAAAAAATTATTGCATTTTGTGGTTAAAATAATAAAAACGATGTATATATTACTCATAAAACGTTACAAGGTCTTAAACAGTAAATAATTCATTTGCGAAATCTTCACAATCTATGAATTTTTTATCTGAACCGTACAGCCATCCTTAATGGAAACGCTAAGGAAATAGAGATATAACGGCATATTATGTACTTACTTTATTGAATTCAGACGTTCGCTGTTAATAGGTATACATACTTCACTTTACATGTAATTGTTTCAAAATATAATCGACAGATGCTGAGGTATTTGAAATTCACTTTCATCGAAAGTGCACAACTTATGCAAACCTTTTTTTTTATGTTTTCTAAAAAATGGTCAACTACTAGCACATGGTCAACTACTGGTACTTTTACCTTAAGTGTACCAATCTCATAGGAACCGTAAATCGCTTAGCAATAGGTATAATTATTCAGTACGATTTTTTAACCTAAGCTCTTCGTCATCAATTTAAAAATGTTATTTGAAAAAATAAATGACTTTGCCCAACTATCTAAGAATAATGAAAAATGGAAAGAAGTCTCTTACAAAATTTTTCTACAAAATACGTTAAAAATGTCAACGCAAGTTTGAATCAGTCGATGGCGGTCTCGTTCAAGCTGACACTAGAACTACCGGCGTTAGACTGATTATATTTCAGTATATCAAATAAGTACTTTGAAAAAGGAGGAATGAAGAGTCGGAAACATGATTGATTCAGTGATTCATCTTTTTTTAGATGAACGTAGAATATTTACTCTACAACTCTTCTATAAAGTTGGAAAATTTTTGAAAAAATGTGTGTATCAATCATTTTGACTGGTCTGGTAGTTCAAGTGTTAAAAAGAAAAACGGTTTACTGATGATAGTTAAAAACATATACAGAATGAAGACACACCTTTGATCAATCACAGCAAAATTAACGAAGACTGAAAATTAATAACCTAAGGCAAAAAAAAATTATTTCTTCAGAATATCGATAAATAGGCACTGTATAGTTTAGTAATACATTGTGTGAATTGTGCAATTAAAGAGTGTTAACAGTTTCACTAAACAATGGTTAAACCATTAAAGTAGCATAGTAAAGTACTAAAACATTCGCGAACGAAGCTATAGAAATTACAATAATCATGGAATAACGTAAAGGGTCACGTTACGTATTCCCACAGCAAAGAATAATCGGTTAACGAGCGAATTACGTCAAGAAGGAGAGTATACGATAATTCTATAGGATAAGGAATTACAACGTTTCAAGGCGAAAGTACGATTGGCAGGTTTTTCTCAAGGAGGTATTGCCGAAGTGCGCCGCAAGAAGGTTCGAAAAACTCGCAGACTGACCTGACGATAAATACTTCGTCTCGCTTATCGTATTAGGCATTCGTTCTTGCGACACAATCGCTCGCCCGCTGGACTGCTTGCAAAGAACAAGTGTATTAGTACGGTAATGTGCATGCCTCGTGCTTAATCTTTAATATTCGTTCTGTATAACGTCTGTCCTTGCAGTCCGTGCAGCTCGAACCTCAAACCCATTCCACGTTTCTGACTCAGCAAGAATCTCGAAGTAAGCCGACCAGCAACGTTCAGGGGTGACCCTCCCTCATTCACCCCCATCTCTCCTCCTGCCCTCACATTTGCATGTAATCAGGAGAGATTTCGAAATCATGTCACACTACCGAGATTCCTGAGAATAAAGCGGATCAATAATAAAAGAGTCTGTCCTGAAATATGTGCTCGTAATATTCACTTTTAATATGTATTGTTTATTTCTTCAGATATTGTATTGGGGTTCAAATTGTTTTGTCAATGTTGTAGAGAGCTAATTGCAAGTGAAATTAATTTCACATTTTTTATCGTTGATTGTTCACTTGTTCAAATGAATGTAATAAATATAGGTACTGATGGATATTTAAGTGATATTATAAAATTATTATGAAATTTGAAAGTCGATATTACATTGTTAGAAAAAAAATTAAGGGGGAAGCTATGGCACGTATTGTCTGACATAGCAGTGGCTAATGAAGGGGCTCATTAGTAAAAGAGTCTGTCCTTAAATATGTACTCGTTATATTCACTTTTAATATGTATCATTTGTTTCTTCAGATTTTGGATTGGGACAAATTGAAATTGATGAATAAATAAATTAATTAGTGACTGAGATTGGTGGGCAATGAATGAAGAAGAAAAGTATTGAATATTAACTCTTTACGGTTCAAATTATTTTGCCAATTTTTTAGGGAGCTAATTCTATATAATTAATTAATTTAACATTTTTAAATTAATTAATTTTACATTCCTTATCGTTGATTATTCATTTTTGTTAATGAAAGTAGTAACTATAGGTACTGATGGATATAAGTATATTTAGGATATTAGAAAATTATTATGGAACTTGACAGTTGATATAAAATTGTTAGAAAGTAAACAGAAGTAGAAAGGTATGTCGAGTATAGCTCGACATAGAAATGCGAAGGGTTGAACAATCACTAGAAGAGAAATAGGTAGAGAAATGAGATAATCGTTAACAGCTATGTAACTTAGCAAGTTATATCTAAATTTTATATAGCCGTTATAATGTAAATGAGATGCTAAATATAGTCTGTATTGACGCTAGGTTTACTAAACTGGTCAAAATAACTTGTTCTGAATTTTTCATAAATACTGCTGAAATTTTTAAGGCTGTTTCATTTTCGATTTCCTACATCTATCGCATATACTCTAAACAATTAAATTGATCACGTTCTTCATCTCCTTTATTTCTCTTCTGCCGTATTTATTGCACATTTTGGAATATATCTAATTAATCATCCGTAGATCTAGCGTTAAAAAAGTGATGCAATATCAGTCAAATGATGTTAATTATGTTACAACTATTGTTTTTTCCATTTGTCTCTAATAATGCAAATTTAACACATTCCGTGCCAAGCCATTTTTGCCTGTGAAATATCTGCTATTCGACGTTTCTATAAGTTTGGAAAGCGTTTTTTTAAAAGGTATGTATGCGTCAATTTGAGGTCTTCCGTAAAACTAATGTTAATCATGACATTAATGAAAAAATGGATTCAAATATTTACTTTATTTTATATGCAATACAAATTTGCCCAATGACAATTACAATGGTACATCCGAAAATAATAAGATTGAAGGCTACGTACACTTCGATCTATTAACCGATTACACTGTTCAAACATTATGACAAACTGTGTGTCAACTTAATAACTATATCAAAGTTTGCCAACGAGGTGTAACCGAATAAACAGTCTCAATTGAACATGGGTATGGCAGCTGAAATAAAAAATTAGTAAAACCTTATCACGCCCATATTCTTAAACGTAAATGTTTTTTTCCAACACATACAAAAATCAAAACAATCATGAATCGGTACCCGTATCGTTATAGTCATCGACTGGGACGTATTCTAATTGGAACCGTAACCGACAACGCCGATCCCATTAATCATCGATCGATTATATGCTCAAGAGATAATCACTTACTTAACCATTCATTTAGTCCGGTTTGAACGATCGTGCCGGTAGGCGCCGCCGGGTGCGTAAAGCGCAAGTCATCGCGAGAAGGGAAAAAGGTAGGAAAATGTTCCGGTGAGAGTCATTATTTGTATGTACTTCGAAGACATCTAAATAAACGAACTTGATAACTCAGTAACGACATAATTAAGCCGAAGCATTGCCGTGTATTATGTACTGTTACATTCTCACTCCCACTGTCTGTAGTTTTATTATCGTTATCGCTTCCACTCCTGTAAGTACTACCATTATTGAATGTAGTTTTGCTAGGCATTAAGGTTCGAGTCAGATGGCATTTATGTAGATGTTTACGCGTTTAAGAAGGTATATACATTGTTGTACATGTGTTAGCAATGAATTCGATTGAATCTTAACGAAACACATAATTAGGAAATGTAGGATAAAAGGTTTGAAATCTTGTTGTTTTCTATGGCGTTGAATTTGTATCTAATGGCTGTCTTCAACTGTTCGTTTTGATTAAAATATTATAATTTCTTGCGATGAATATTAAAATGACACAAATATATAATGTATTACATGGTAGATTCTGTGCGCATATAGAAGATTTGAAACTTATAATATTTAGTGAGTGCAATTAATCTCCGCTTAAGTTCTGTTTCCTTCATTGCGCTCAGAAAAATTTTAATGTCCTTAGCGACGTTTTAATTTTTACGAATGGGGGATTTATATAGAAGAAATATATTTATGTCGTTTCTTATTATTGGGGGCATCGAATTTCATTTATATTTAATTAGAATAAACAACAGTCTGACTTCAAGTGTTGCATGAGTCGGATTAATGTAATTGTGTAATCTTTCGTGGTTCCGTTATTAATCGTTAGATTTTGCATAACTGTTCTACTTATATCGTAAGCCGCTATGAAATAAGTTGATGTACGATATGATCAAATACAACCGTCTTAGAAATTTTTTCTTTTATTACTTTGTTTGCATTACTGTAACATCAACACGTTAAATGCTAATGGTATTATGCCTGTTTCGTTGTACCTGTTGTAGTTTTACTATAAGATAATTTTTCTAGACCTACATTGGTATTCAACATTACTTTGTTTAATTTACAGCAGTATTATTTTTTTTGCAGCCAAGATACTTTTTAGTATCCTAATATGCTGTTAATTAAAAATCTGAGAGTGCAAATTTCGTGTTAGAAAATTTCTTGTATATATTTAACGGTATTTTAGATTTATTGTTAGAAAACTTTTGCTAACAAGGGAACCTCCTGAGGTGCCAATCAAGGATTTTGATAAAATTTAAGTAGTACTCATAAAAATATTAGACACATTTTTTTTATCGGCAATCGTCCACACTAAAGGGGTGAAAACCACCCCCAAAATTAGGGTCTAAAATTATATTTCGTTGAATATCTCGGAAACCATGCGAGCTCGACTAATTTCGTAAATTGGCGAAATTAGTGCTCTTCAATTACTTTAATGGTAAACATTTTTTTGCATAATCTGCATTTCTTTAAACAATATTCTAAAAAATAGCATATTTTTAAACTGAAAGTTTTACCAGTTTATTGTCAATCAATTTTCTTGAGTATTTTTTTTATAAAAACTATACATCCACTACAAAATTAAGGATAAATAGGAATCTCGATTTTTTCATCAACAAAAAAGTTATTACATACGAAATTTTATCGTTCAACGCGCGAAATAGAATGTCTACGCATGTCGTTTCTTGTTCATAACTAAAATACTTGGTAGCTATTAAAATAGCTGACTTTATTGATTGTAATTGATTGATTATAATTCCATTGTAAGAATAAAATGTATGCTGAGCGTTATTGCAATGTATATAGGATTGTTTCCACAATATGAATTGTATTTATATATGTTTGTGCATAGATCCGTTGTTTGGTTAATACTTACTTGCTAGGATGTTACGTAAAACTGAACTGATGTTTTACACTGGACTATTGATAGCCATGAATTTTGAATTAAATACACTTTAATTGCAAGCATTTTTAAATACTAAAAATCCCTACGATTATTAATGTTTCCAAACAGCATTAAATGTTGCTATAAGCTGACTTTAACCTGTTAACTATGTTCGATCTGTATACACGTCATTGCTCGATTTTAATCCCCTATCCCAGGAGGAATTTTTAAAACGAAAATCTGCAGTTAACTGGTTAATTGAGTGAAATAAATATGGATAGTAAACCTGTTATAACACATTTATCCGCCACCAGAACGATTAAATTCAACGAAATTTTTCGGGATTGTTAAACGATGATAATCACTTTGATAAAGCGTTTAACATTGTATTATATTTTCGAATTTTATTGTGATTACCTCGTTAAGGATTTCACCTTGTTGGTTAAAATTAAAGTGTTCCTATCAGCAGAAACGACTAACAGACATTACAAAATAATTGCAAATTTGCTATGCACGGGATTCATAAGCAGAATTGACAGAATTCTCTGTTCTGTTATAATACATTATTATGACGCTGAGTACTCTACGCCATTGCTCCCTTTCATGCATTCCGATTGGCCTTTGGTCACTTTTGATCCTGTCATTTCCTGCCTGTCTCTCAGGCGAGTATATACCTTCGTAAATTGACCTTGCAAGAGGAAACGCGATTATTATTGCTGGCCCCACAAGCACATCGCGATAGCGATTTCTTTCTACTTGAATTCCATGTTTTCAGTGTTACGGATTCGTCGTAAGCTCCGATCATTATCGACCGTGCATTTTCTTTTTTGTTCTTTTACTTTGTGCCATTTCCGGTGTCACTTATATATGTTTTTCCGCCGGTACAAATAAATGTCTGTATAATGACTTTTCCATCAAAGCAGTCTGCTAGTTATGTTACGGGGAATGAAAATCTTATCTAAAAACGCCATTCTTTTATGTAAAAAATTTTGAAAATGAAAAGCAGAACTTCTGTAACGTCTGACAATAAAAGCTGTAGTATTATCACAATAAAGCTAAAACAAAAACATGTCTATATTTATAGATATCTTTCAGCACCATGATAAATAATTAATTATAAGAGAAATAAATATTTTAGTAGAGCGGCCATCAATTTTCATAAAGATGTTCAACAAATTATTGTCAAGACATGTGATTTATACAGGCAGTTGAATTAGTTTTGAAATGAATAATACAACGGGAATAATTATAATATATGGTTGAGACATTTCCTCGAAGAATTCGATTCATCAAAATTTATATCTTTGGAAATGCTAACAAGTGTTAAACTTGTAAGTATAACGTAGTACCAAATCTCAAAAAAGATTACAAACACTATGGATCTCACATCCTTTACTTCGCATGGCTTGAGTGACTGCAATATCTAAATAAAAAAAAAAGTGTACCTAAATGTTCGTTTGCTCAAAATCTTAAATGTTCGAAAGTTCTTCATCGATTGCTATGAAAGTTTTACGCAACATTGCATTTGAATACACGCGTGTTTTTATATACAGGCGTCCCTCGACTTTCGCAAAATTCGTTATTTCAGACATTTTAAAAAATTCAATTTTTGAAAGATTTTTGTCCATATTGCAAAAATTGTTCGCTTCCATGCAGTCATTTATACGTAGCTCTATAGTATTCGTTCGAATACATATCGCCTATTAAAGGTTCTCTATACTATATTCTAGTATCGCCATTAGTTTGCCTTTAGTATTGCGTACTAAAGTTTATTGAATCTCAAGTTTACAAAGAAACCAAATGAAAGCGGTTCAATTCTCCTCATTACATTAATTAGGTATATTGATTAAGAAATATATTAAAATACAATTAAAAATATTTTTGTATGTCTCTCTACTTTCGAACATTCAACATTCGCAAGCATTTTCAGGAACCAATTATGTGTGAAAATCGTACCTGCATCTATTATATAAATGTCACACCTGTGATAGGTAGAAACGTGCCTTAATCAGACTGGCACATCTGGTCTGTAATATAAAGGAAGGTTTTTATGCAAATATAAATAAACAGGAATTTGTAATAGGGAGAATTAATTCATGAAGATCATGAAAAATGGGCTACTGCTCGAGTCGAAAATTTCCGCCCAAAATCCTCCTAAATTACCAAATAACTTAGGATATTTAGGTTGAATATGGAAAAATATGTTACATATAAAAGAATGCAAATTTTAATTCCACAATCGCCCTACACTTGTTACTTTTTGCCACTTTTACCTAGTTTAGGAGCAATCTAGGCTTCATACAGCCCAAAATAATCCTCAGCATTCTATAATGAGGAGCTTTAGAATTGGATTGGAATTGGAGTGGAATGATCGAGGTCCAACAAAATTCCCGATATACTAAAAATTAATTTGGTTTAGGAGATTTAGAATTTATATGGAATAAAATGATAATTTAATTCCAACTTGCTCCTGAAAGCCCTATTTTTAGAATATGAGTCGACAGACTTGGAACTTCTGAAATATTTTTAGGGGATGTCAGATTAAATTGGAATAAAAATTTTACCTGATCAGTCCATATAACTCCTAAAAGTCATATTTACAGGACTTTGAGGCGCGTAGCACACTAGTTGAGGATTTTGAGGTTCAAAATGGTATACATAATTAAGCGGCAAATGAGAGATCAAAAGAATCTAGGATTTGAAGTTTCTTTTTAGGCTGGACTTTTCGACTCGGGTGTAGATTTCTTATGCCCTAAACATTCAGATCATAATATTGCGACGTCGGTGAACAATAATGTTAGAAATGTAAGATGTATAACACGTAACCATAAAAGATGCTGAAGCGTTGACTAATAATATAAAATGCTAATACTTTTACTTAACCTAAATAACTGTACAATATAGTTTCAGGTATAAATGTTTCTTATTTGAGATTCACAAATTTGTTTACAAATATAATTTCCTTCGAACAGAAATATTTGGAGAAGCATCTAATAGTTACTTACTATTTCCCATTGCCTTGACATGTGGACACTTATTCCACCATAGCTATTCATTTTTTAAATGATATCAATAACTACAAGTATTGACAGACATTTAGGTGATATTACAAAATCATTGTGAAATTGGAAAGTCGATATTAAATTGTCAAAAAATAAAAGCAAGTGAAAATCTGTGTAGAGTACTTCTCGGCACAGGACCGCAATGGGTTAAAGCCTTTTGTGTAAGTTTTGTAAATTCGTATGTATTGAAAAATAGATATAAAATGCTAATACTTTTAATAAACATGAATGATTGAACAATGTATTTTTAACTACAAGTGTATCTCGGATGATATTCTCAGTTTACAAATATAATTTCTCTCGAACAGAAATATTTGGAGAAGTATCTAATAGTTACCTACTGTTTCCCATGAGTTCCCATAGTTACCTAATCAGGGTCGACATTGCTTTGACATGTGGACCCTGATTACAAGAACAGTATTTAAAGCCTGGAGGTTCCACTAACTTTCGGAAGGAAGAGGTCATTGACCCCGTGGATGTTAGATACGGTCATTAGTTTCGAAGTGGGATGAAAAAGCGAGGGTTTAAGGGTAATTCAAAACCAAATTGTCAATGTGCGATGGCGTATAGCACACGTGCAACCCTGAAATACCTTGAAAGCTCATTCTTAGATTTCTCCAACGTATCCTGTGGTTATCCTGTCGGTTATCCTAATGGGCCGATATCCCAGAGGGTCGCGTGGCACAACACGAGTGGTTTACGATATTGCGTGCAACTATTTACGAGTGAACAGCGCTCATCTCGCTCATCTTCCCTCCACGCATCGCTGATCTTCGTTGTGCTCTCAAATGTTTTGTACTGCCGGTATCCGATCTCCCTTTCTTTTAACTAAATGTAACTGACACCCGTTTACACATTCTCTGTATAGATTCACCCAAAAAAGATATCGGGCTATGGTATATTTTTGTATTACGACAAGACAATTAAATTCATAATGATAACAGTAGAACTATCAAGGTGGTCAGAATGACTCGTTCCTTATTTTTTCAAAAAAATTTTTAGATTTAGAGGAGAACCATAGAATAGATATTGTACGCCGATCTTATAAAATATAAATTACTGAATTAATCATTCTTTCCATCGTTCGATTTCTTGGTTTCTAAACTATTCATTTAATATATTGAAATATGATAGATTTAACGCCGATAGTTCTAGTGTTAATAAGTAACACTGAGATTAAATGGAATAATTTCATTAATTTTATTATTGTTCGTATTTTAGGGTAAATGTCGTTTGTTTCGGATCTGACTCAATAGTCAGTTTCTCAAAAAATTGTAGAAATGAAGTAAAAAATCTTTCATCGTCAAGTGATCAATTTTACTGAATTACATTTATGTATGTCGGTAAAATAATTGTTGGTTACAGGAATATTTACGCTCATTTATATACAATTAAATTGTAGATTTTTGTGTTACTAACACTAGGTTTACTGGGAGAGACATTAAAACTTTCCGGACTTTGAGGAATTCGTGAGAAATTAGAGACGTCGTTTACATTTTTTCTGCCGCGTGTACTGACTTTCATTCATTCAGGGAGACCAGTAATCTATCGGAAGTCATGTTTTTCGTATCCCTCTAATATTGAAGTTCTCTATGCGGTATACTTATTGACCTGTGACTGTAGGAATAGGTATACAATTATGTCGGCAAACCTAGTGTTAAAATAGCTATTGGAATATTTTAAGCATCTTTAATTGGTCTACATGTTGTTAGATACCGACTGTTGTATCTCACTTCTGACACCAAATATTGTGTTGTATCCCGTGTGTGGTCAACAACACTTTCTTTAGGAAGAACTATTGTGCGCTCGGAGTTTTAACAACTTACGGATAACGTCGTCGCGAGTTGCGGACTGTCAGCGATTCAGTACAAAATTCGTTGATTTCGGGGCAGCATTGACCTTTTAAAGATCTTAAACTAGTGTGGTGGGAGGTTCGGATGACCCCGACTTCTCGTGACTAAGGTTCCAAACGGGCGATCGCTTTTCCAGTCACTTTCGCTAAGAACAAAGATCTTGAAAAGATATTTTGTGAGAAAAGCGATGACGGAATTTGAAGATGACTAACAGTTCCCTTTTGGACTTTGAATCACGTTGAGTATTATTTGGAGCTATTATCTTATTGTTAAAGAAGATAGTGAATCTGGAAAAAAACATGAACTGAGTCGGCATTCAACAGACCTAATTCTATAAGATATCATATTCAAATATTACTAAACGTTTCCGGGTCCAAACGGGAACTGTTACTTATCTCCGATTCTGTATCGCTTTTCCGTCAAAATATATCTTGAAGACCTTTAGTCTTATCGAACGTCACCGGAAAAGCGATCGACCTTTTGGAACTTTACTTACGAGAAGTCGGGGTCATCCGAGAAAACGTATAAAACGCCATGCTTGTTACAAAAATTAGATAGATTAACCCTTTCGCTTCGAGCGCCGGATATATCCGGCATCCATATAATAATTACCAACTGTAGTTGATCTAGTGTTTTTTGAATAACTAATATAATTTTGTATAAGATATTTTCATATTAAAAATGTGAAGAATACGTGTTCTATTAGAGCAACAATTGTTTTATTAAGCACAGTAATTATTTAAGACTTAAGAAATGTATATACAAATACCACGCGCACTGTGCACATTTCTGGCGCGTACTTCCGTACGGTGACGACACTTCGACGGACTCGACTGCCGAAGCGAAAGGGTTAAATCCAAAATTATACTGAATCGCTGCCAGCCTGCAGCTCGCTACTACGTTTCTTTAAATTATCCAAACGCCGAACGCAAAAGTAGTTCTTCCTAAATAAAGTGTTGTAAACCATACCTCATACAACATAAATTGGATGTCAGAAGTGGGATACAACAATGTAAAAAAGTTAAATTGAAAATAGTACATTAGCAGCAGAAGAAATTGTAATTATATTTATTGAAAAAAAAGTAATTCAATAATTACGTGTTATATGTATAACATCAATTCAAAATTCTACATGTCAAAGCTACATGTGATTCATACACACCTTATTTCACAACTAATGTTTATAAAGTCCATTTGATTTTAAATTTAGCAAATGTAAATATTTGTAAACGACGGATTATGAGAAGTAAGTAGTTCCTAATCAGTCCTCTTTGTTTGAAATTTCATATAGTTACTTTCCTGATTTTCGTGATACAATTATTCTTGAATCAGAAACATTTTCGGGCCGTGTACCAAAACCGTAGTACTCTCATGAACGAAGGAACTTTTACAGTTTTCCGATTTCGTTGAAGTAACAGCTTGAAACTATCCAGAATTTTGTATGTTGTTGCATTGATTACCTAAACAAATCATCGAATAATAATGAATAAAACTGATTCATAATTGTTCCACAATGTGTTCCATGAGATTTTTTATAAATGGCTTTCTTAACACTAGAACTACCGGCGTCAAATCCAACATATTTTAATAAATTAAATAAGTACTTTAGAAAAGTAGTTTTCGATCGTAGTCAGTATTTGATCGATTGGGTGATTTATGTTTATTGATATAGACGTAGAATATTTATTCTATGACTCTTATATAAACTTGGAGAATTTGTTGAAAAAATTGTGTACCAGTCATTTTGACTGGTTTGGTAGTTCTCGTGTTAATTGTATCCATGCAAATCTGTTACGTTTTACGATAGGAGTGTGACGCTACATTTGGTAATTCGATTGGTCCATAAACGGTTGCGTTTACCTGACGATTATCCTGATCAGCGTTGTCTCGAAGAGTCGCGTGGCACACGCGTGCTTCACAGCATTGCGTGCAGCTTTTTATGAACGGCAGTCAGATAAGTCGCACATCTTTCATGCACGCATCGATGCCCTTCGATACTAAATGCTCTTCGAAAGGTTATTTACTTTCAAAACGCGTCGTCAGCTTCTATCACCTCTCCCGGAAACACGATGATGATATTATTATTCGTAAATGTGACATGGCTGCATTCTTTTATTTTATCGTAATCGAATCTCATAGGATTTTTAATTATTCAAATTAATAATTAGATACGATACTACTTCTGTATTTGTCACTTTCATAATAGATAATATTAGTATATTATTATAAAATATTATATTACTTATTATATAAAAATGTGATCATTTATGTTAGGTCGAAAATATTTAATCAATTTCTTAACTTTAACATTTAACACTGGAACCATCGGCATTGGATCCATCATATTTTAATATTTTAGATAAGTATTTAGTTTGGAAAAAGAGGAATCAAGAGACGGAAAAGATGGTCGATTCGGTGATTTATGCTTTTTTAGATAAATGTAGAATATTTATTCTTTGACTGTTTTACACACTCGAAGAATTTTGGAATGAATTGCATACCAATTATTTTGACTTGTTTGATAGTACTAGTGCTAACTAGAATATTGATTTTTATACACGCAGTTGTCACCTTTTCACTTTTATCCTCGATCACTTTACGAAAAGCGAAAGTTTACAAAAAACAATTATACTTTTAATAAACGGTTACAAATCATTGTATTTGGCAACCCTATTTAAATGATTCAACACAATAAATATGAGTTTTCTGTAAATTAAAAAAAGCCAGTAACTTTAAACAGTTCCTTTTCAATCTCATTTTTAATTTATTGATTGCTTTTTTTTACTCATACATTTTCTATGAAATTCGAGTTCTGTGATTAAGAAGATGAGCACAAACCTTTCGGACTATTGTGCCAAGTATTTTTATATTTTGCAAGTTGCGTGCTTGCGACCATTAGCTTGTTAAAATTTAAAAGTTTCTAGTTTGTCCTTCTAAACTTCGTAGGTGATGTTTTCATGCACGAACCATGTAAAATTAACTACTCGTCAATGTCGTCTCAGAACTATTAAACTTGTACCTATTTTAATTAATCTATATTTATTATCGGTAATACTTAACCACATTATTCACTTATAAACTTGTTATTAATCACTTGAGAAAGTGAACATGAAAGTAAATGAACTCATGTAATTAGTATACTATGAAATCCAGTCTTGAACATGTTGATTACAGTGGGAGCTCTTAATTCATGACAGCAATTTTAAATATGATAGGTTCAGTGCATGTTACAGAAAAAGGCAGTTGTAATATTTAAAGAAACAAAATTAATACAACAGTTACCCGTTCCCGTTAACATTCGCTTTCATTACAAGGTTGTATAATTCTTTCAATTTCCTTATTCCACAGAATGAAAACAAAAAATGTACATTCTTATAAAAAACGTAAATATACACTTTCCGAAACTATAAAATTCTTTCAATAAGGTGTTGGATACCAACTCAATTCATGTTTGCTCAAACTCGCTATCTTCTCTGACAATAAGATATTAGCTCCAAATAGTCCTCAACGTGATTCAAGGTCCAAAAGGGAACTATTAGTCATCTTCCAATTCCGTCATCGCTTTTCCCTCAAAATATGTTTTCAAGACCTTTGGTCTTCGCGAAAGTCGCTGGAAAAACGATCGCCCTTTTGGAACCTTAGTCACGAGAAGTCAGAGTCATCCAAACCTCCCACCACAATAGTTTAAGGTCCTTTAAAAGGCCAGTCTCATTACCAAATTCAGACAGACTAAATCAGGAATTTTGCATCGAATCGCTGACAGTCGGCATCTCGCGACGACGTCACCCTTGAACTGTTAAAACTCCGAGCGCGCAATAGTTCTTTCTTAATAAACTGTTGTTAACCATCCACGGCATACAACAAAGGAACATTGCTCTGTATTGATATGTAGGTGAGATCGGGGTAAATTGAACCATGAAAAGTTTGAAGTGATGAAATAATTTATTTTTACAATCAATTCTTTCCTTAATAATTTTAAGATAAACTTTGATCTTTAGTAAACATGATTCGGTCATGATAATTAATCAGACTAAGAGGAAATTATTATTATTGATAATTATAATGAAGTAGTTGTAAAGGTTCAATTTGCCCCAGGACCGGGGTAAATTGAACTTGAATCGGGGTAAATTGAATTCATGCGAAAAAATATTAGAATATCATTATGTATGCAATTGCAATTGTTCTATTTAAAAAAGTACAATATTCTTCTGTTATTAGACACTAAAATAACTGCAAAATATGAAAGAAATTTTAGTCTATTAATTAATAAAAACTTATAACACACTTTGTGTCAAACAAGACAGGCATTAGACCTACTGCGCATATTTTACGCGCAATTTTCTCCTAACGACATCTATTGAGAACAATAAAGTGGCCGGCAAAAGTGATTAAAAAGGTTAGGAATTATTTTCCAATAATATAAAAAGAAAATTAGAATTTTTACAATAACTCTTTTCAAAAAGAGTTTTTATATTTCCGAGGCACGATGAAAGATTCTAGAAATAAATAAATAAATATTCAATTTGCATCAAGTACAGGTTTTAGGTTAGAAAACTTTCTTAATCTTACATGTCGAACACTATAAAAATAGCCATAGTTATATATATGCAAATACATCAATGAATGGTATATAATTATTATTAAAAAGTCAAGAATTTACAACAATAATTATTTCAATTTACCAAAAGTAAAAACATAATAAACTTTGTGACAACACAGCCTGCGCTATACCGGCTACACACGATTCGTGTCCACAGCGATTGCGCATTTCTTATGCGCAGGCAATTGCTCCGTCACGAAATCATTTTGCCCCGACCAATTTGCCCCGAATCACATATTTATAATAATACTCATATAAATAAATATGTTGTACACGTTAAATATTTTTATGATAGTTAATAAATAGTTTACAGATTGTAGAAATCGGTAAAATAAATTTTAATGTATTAACTTAATGAGAAGTAGTTGCAAACTAAAAATTAAAATCGCAAAAATTATGGTTAGGAAGCATGAAAACCATAATTTCGTGTTTTTTTCTCAGAAACACGACAATAAGAAGAATCAATGACTTCTTTACCTTTACTATGCTATTAGACATTATTATTTTTCAATCTATGTGTTTACATGTATTCATATTGAAATAATTACAAAAATTCAATTTACCCCAAAGTTCATTATACCCCGGTCTCCCCTATAGAGGTGCCGAAAAAGAATATCGTTTGCTTAAATAAGAAATATGAATACTTATAAGAATTTAATTCAGAAATATTAATCTAAATATAATTTCCAATGTTTGATATTATCTTTCTCCATCGATCTCGCAAAGCTTTAACACCTCGCTCATAAAACTCACTGGGTTTTGATTTAAAATATTCGATGAGACTTTTATTCGCGTCGTCAAGTGTTCGAAAAAAAATCGACGTTCCTTTCCAGTACTCCTAATAATGTTTTAACGTTGTACGGATTTTGATCCAAAAGATAAACGAATTTATACTTTTTTAATTACCTATTGAAAATATCAACTTAAAATCAATTTTTAGACAGAAATAAAAATGCATGGATTTATTCAAGAAAAGTCAACTTTAATGTAAATCTTTCGGAACACATCGATCTCATTAGACATTTTTACGGTATCGAATCAAACTTTTCGATAAAAAATAGTATAAAGGCTTGACCAAAAAAGTGAAAGTCCGTAACATTGCAACGGGATTAACGAAGCGTTCGAAGAGATCCGGCAATACGTGACAGGATGTGAGCGACACTTCCTTTTAAGCCCTACAATAATCCGTCGATCTGTTACAGTCATATACACCTGCCTGCCTCCTGCTTAATATGCGCGCCATAATTAGAACATACGGGACGATCACGTCATTAAATAATAAACCGACCGCATTAAAATTGCGGCGAGTAGCCACCAAACGACCGTCTTCGCAACGATCTTGGAATGAACGAAATTACAGTGATTGCCTGTTTTTTATACTTCTCCATCCTTACAGCTGTATGTACTTTGCGACTTTTATGTATGTACATAAAACGTTACGCCGTTATAATTTTATACGAAAAACAGTAACGATTCAGTGTCAGATCTACAACAGTTACATTTCATAAGACAACAAATGTTATCATGACAAACGTGAATGGAATTGAAGGAATCTGTAAGGACACAATGTTGTTGCTTTGCCTCAGAACTTAATGATACAATGATATGGCTGTGCGAACAATGAGCTGTCATTAAGTAACTATTATTGTCTGTCACTGTGTTCATTTTTCTCTGTGTTATTTAGCGATTGCTTTTGCTCGTCTGTCATCATTCGTACCGTATGTCTTCCTTCCTGCCAATTATAATTGCTAGATTTACTATAATATTTAATACACAAATTGTTGAATAATGCGTGGAAAATACTCTGCAGAATACAGCATAACTGGAAAACTCGAGAAAAATATCTTTCCTGAATGAAATATACTTCATATAAGACACTTTAAGATCCTTCAGTAAGTCGTAAACGAAGAGTCGATACTAACAATAAGACCTGGATGTATTTTCCTATTTCTTTTGGCTTCAACTTTTCACTTTTTTCGTAAAATGTCATGTAAGCACAGGTTTCGCAATATAAAATATTATTTGCTTGTTTGTAACATTGCTCCCTTAATCTTAATCTTGAAATATTTTATTATACATATTTCTTTCTGATTCCTTTCAAGTTTGGATGGAATAACTCGTATTTTGAAAAGAACTCTGTTGTTCTGCATTTTAGATCAGCTCATTATGGCTCTCAAAACATTCGCTGCCGATTTTACTTACGAAATACATCTTTAACACTAGATTTACGGAGCCAATTTGTCTCATTCAAAATTTGATTACTATATAGATAATATATTGATTGGTTAATTTTTTAATAATAAATCTTTCATTTAAATCGATTTGGAACTATTTTCTTTGTAAAAAACTTCAGTTTTCTTGTGTAAGTCAAACTGGCACAATTTAGACAAACAGATGTACCAACATCCGTAAATCTAGTGTTAACTATCAGCCATTGAACCTCCCTGCGTACATGTGTATACTATATTTTGAATCTTCTACCGCGTTTGAAATTTAATTAATACGACAGTGCATCGTAAATTCTTTATAATAATGCAAGTTTTCAAATTTTGTAGTATCGCACATATTACTATTTTTAGGGCATAAAATATAAGAAGTCGTACTATATAGTGTAAGACAGTATTATTCAGAGTTCTGAACATTTTTCATTATTTAATAAAAATAATAAATGACACGTAACGTAGTTACGGTATAACGGAATAGAATATAAACGTTGCGAGTTACGGAATGATTTTACATAATTGACTAAAGATGTTGGAACGTTTAAAATCCTATACGATCTAAAAGAGATTAATAGAAAGCAGTTTACTCCTCCAAGCCACATCAAATGTGCTGGGAGAATAAAGCAAATTATAATTCAACTAATTTTATAACTTTAATTTTTTACAATTATTTTGCATTTTAAAGTAATGACCAACTGATTCATTGACAATGAGTATTTCATATTTTATTTTTTCCCTTTGTAGCCATAAGTATAAGTTAGAAGTGTAACACTTGACTGTCTATTTTTTCCGCTCACTAAAACTTTTACTGACCGCAAATGTATTAACTCCTTGACATACAAATAAAATGGAATTTTACGTGTCCGAAGAATACTATTTAATTTGAACCAACTGAACAGGTATGTGCAAGCTTAGAAACAATATTTTATTCTGAAATTTGTATTGCTTTATACATGTAGATATTATACATAAATAAAATAATAAATTAATTGTTCTGTTGACGCACAAGTGAAAAAATTGAATAAGTGAAAAATATACTATACAGCAGTTCTTGATGTCTCGAAGACGTCAAAATCTATAATGGCACATAAAATGAGTCACGTGCCCCACACGTCATTGTATGTTAAGGGATTAATGAAGTATTAGACGTAAAAGAAAGTTCTTTCCAATGAACTTCAGGCGCTTGCTATAGTCAAATGGTGTGCAATATGATTCTTTTAGCAATTTGAGCTTCTGGCTTCGATGAAAAAGGAGATGTTAAGTAAATGCTGACCAGTCTGCGATATTCACTATGAACCCAAATGTACGCAGCAAAGTTATTATGCACTTGGTGGAATATGAAAGCAATCTTGTTACAAACTCTTAAATCCAGAAAAACGGTGGTCGTAGAACGTTATCAGCAAGAATTAGCAAAATGAAGCAACGAGATCGTACAAAAAAGACAATTGTCTTGTCAACGAAGTCGTAAGATTATTCTCCTTCACGACAACGCTTGTCCACATAAAAATTCTCATCTTCATGTTAGGCTAGGAAATCCTGCGTCACAAAGATAATTCTCCAAATATAGCCCTATCTGATTTTTATGTATTCCGATCTCTGCAATGTCATTTTGAAGAGATACACTTTAAAACACAGGATAAGGAACGAAAAACCTCGATAACTTTATTGCTTCAAGGCCACCAACTTTTTACTGTTCCGGGATCCAAAAATTGAAAAAAAAGGTAGCGAAAATGTATTAACAACAACGACAAATACTTCGACGATTGGGACGTAATACATTTTTTAAAGCGAAGCTTTCATTTTGTAAAAAAATTTTAAGAATTCATTTATTTCTATGTCTTGCAATTGCAATGTAGGCACTTATGGCAAGCATTGTGTTGATATAGGTATGTAAGTATTTTTTTTTTTTTTTGCTATTTGATCCAGAAGTTCCTTTTGACCTCTAAATGCTCCCAATTAAAGCTTGTGCAAAGAACTGTCGCTATAGTCACAGAACGGTGGAAAGTTTTAAGTACCTACGAATTAAAAATGATTAGGAGTTAAGACGCTGAAACTGTTTATATAGGATAAGATGTTCGTTGAGAAACTCAAGTTGAGCATTTTTTTATTTCGATGATACACTTATTGAATTCCTAAGTGTTGACTTTCTCAAAAGATAATAATTCACTCTCGACGATCGTTATAAATGCGGTGAATTCTCGTAATCGTTTCATGCGAGTTAAACCAGCTGGAATGAAGTTCCATGTAATGTTGCTGCTGAAGTACCTACTCGTCCAAACGTTAATCATGTTCTTTCGAATGGCACACGCTGTAAGAAGCATTTAACTCGGTTTTCGAGCAAAAGAAGTTGAGGCTGTTTCGGGCCAGGTTGTCATCTACTCGTTGTGTGGTAATTAGGCGTAACATCACGAGAGAAATTTTCGTCATCATTATCCCAATGTCTTTCTGACAACCAAATGCTGACATTTTTCAAAGGCTAGAATAACAATAACTTTTTAATACATCATGGCAGCGTGCTTTCATTTTATCCAATAAATCGAATTCACAATTTAACTTACTTGAGAACAGTGTTGCATTATACAGATTTCGTATATTGACCATTTTTTCGCCATCAATGATGTCCATCATTGAGATAAGAACGTAATATCTGTTATTTAAAAAATGTGATTATTTTCTTGGAGAAATACGTTATCGTAGAAGTAAATAGTTTTGCTGAAAAAATACTGTAGTTTACAAGAAATGCGTAACATCAGTTACAATTGTTTGAGTATTTTAGTTTACAATTAGACCTACTAGGGTAAATATGAGCGTACGAGTTTTTAATCTTGAGGCTTTCGTGGCCAGAAAGATTTTTAATGGATTTGACTTCCGGATTGGAGCCGCGTTCGAATTTTGAGTCAAACCAATGTTTCGCCAGCATTGCAACTAGCTTTATCAGGACTTCAAGGAGAGTATCAGAGTTTCAGAAGTATCAACGTTTCCTTGCAGCCCAGATGAAGCTCGCAGCAATGCAGACGAAACGTTGGTTTGACTCAAAACTCGAACGTGGCCCCAACTTGGAAGCCAAATGCATTAAAAATACAAATTTTTGTATTTGACTGAAATTATCTGACTTCCGGAAAGCAACTTTCCACCTGATTTCGAAATTGCTCATAGCCTTCTAAAAATGTGTTTGTAGTAAAAAAAAAAAGCAATTCATTGTATGCACTATATTTTATTGTTATGCGTTTGCGGAGGGCTACTCATTATTAGTGATAAACGAACACTGTTTATGAAACTACGTAAAATTTATTTCGACTTGAGAATTTACAACTTGCCCGTATCTGTGGACATCAAACCATAGAATGTCTTGGTCTAACATTTATGACAATTGTCATGCTTTGTAGCTTAGGAACATTAACTTTATTGGGTGTGTAAAAATATCATATAACATATCTATTATGTAACATGTGCAAGTCACAATCCTCATCCTCTATAAAGCGCTAACACCAATATTTCTGAAAGTTCAGAGTACAAATAAAATAAATAATAAAGGCAGTTTGTTACAATGTTGTATTATAACATTTACAATATTGAGTTAAGTATCTGTTGAGTAACGTTTCCATACAATTTTATGTAACTTCATTGCAAAAACAAGCGTGGCTCGATATTCTAAGCTTTTTAACCATTCCTTGAAAGAATTCGAATCACGTCTCTGGTGAATTATTTGAAAAATTTAAAGGAGAAATTGCGCAAGAAGTTTATAGAACCTTGTACCAAATTCATAAACCTGATTGTAATTATAGAGATTTCATATGACTGCGTACATATTCGGTTCTCTAGTATTCATATACATATAACTGTAGCGGACGAAATATACTTAACACTCTAATCATACTTATGATTTGTGACCCACAATGTGATGAAAAAACGATAAGAAAAACACTAATTTAAGATTAAAACT
Source organism: Cerceris rybyensis (assembly GCA_910591515.1). Lineage (NCBI taxonomy): Eukaryota > Metazoa > Arthropoda > Insecta > Hymenoptera > Crabronidae > Cerceris > Cerceris rybyensis. The sequence goes on from OU342795.1 coordinate 17,897,069, forward strand.
CGGCGTACACTAAGATACATCTTGATTGAAATTTAATTGTACACTTTGAATTACAGGTCTTTTTATGCTTATCCACGGTGATCTACACTTTTTGCTTGTCTTGAACTGAATGTTATGAAGTTAGAATAAGATATTTGCGTCTAACGTACAATGTCCTAAGAAACTATTCACGTGTAAAAATGTAAGAAACTTCAAGAACATATTAAACATTAATTTGTTGGCAGTGAACACAAAAGACATTGAGAAAATATTAAATTTTCTATTCATATAAATTTTATTTATTTATACAACGTTTCAATTTAATATCGTTGCGTGAAACAAAAATTCGAGCAGTAGCAATAACACAGAATCTAATAAAGCCTTATTAATTCATAACAATAGAATATACACCGAACTATAATTAATTATAAGACAGTTAAATTAAAGTATTACCTATCTATGTCATATTTAATGTTTTGTCGTGTCTGTATATTTAATTTATATTGCCAATTAGAAGAGGATTCTTCGTCAAACAATCCCTGAGATTCGATCATGAAACTGAAACGTGGGAACAGAAGTATTTTTTAGAAGAAAATTTTAGCCTGAAATAGGTTAAAAAGACGTTGCAAGACCAAAAGTAAATTCTCACACTTCAAATCGAGAATTTGAATAAGCATTTTACTACCGCACGAATTCCTAATTATTAATATTTATTGGAGGACAGCTAATAGATCCCAGATCCTTTGTCTGAAATGAACTTCAACAACTAATAAGTGTAGTAAACCAATAATACAGGACAGGCAGTATAGAGTCAAGATATGCAGTACAGCTACAGGACAGGCAGAAGAGATACAGAAAAGGCAAGGCAGTTGTAGGACAGGCAGTGCAGGACAAGCAGTACATGTGCAGCATAAGCAGCATATGTGCAGGATAAACAGTGTGGGTGGAGGATAACCAGTACAAGAACAGGACAGGCAGAAAAGACACAAGACAGGCAGAAGAGACACGGGACAAACAGTACAGACGTATCACAGACAGTGTAGGCGCAGGACAGGTAGTTCAGGCGTAGGATATGGAAAACCGCCGCAGGACATGCAGTGTACATGTCGGACAAACAGGAGTGGAACAAGGGTAGCGATTAAAATAGTTTAACAGTGTGTTTGGTTTAACAAATTCTTTATTCATTATTTGTATTAAATAACATTATTTGCATGTATTAAAACTCGAAATAAACTTGAATAGACACATAATTATTAATTGAATACAACAGAACTTTATGTTAACGAGTCTTCTGTCATGTTACAATTTAAAATATAACAGGAAATCAATATCTAACAAAACACAAATGAACATCTAATAACTTCGGATTTCACCAGGACTGTATCCCCAACATAGCATAAAATAAAATTATGCATTTCTAACAATAAGACTATAAGTTATTTATTTAATAAATCTTGTTCTGGCTGGCCCCAAATTCATCGTTTAAATAATCTCAGACGAATTTTCACTCTGTCTGACTTACCACTGTCTCATACTGCTTGCTCTCTTGTAAAATGTTTCCGAAAAATGTTCAATCCCGCAAGTAGTATAAAACGAAATATCTCAGGCGGACCTCTGTCTGACTTATCACTGACTCGTACTTGTCAAATTGTCAAACTTTGTCGAAAAGTTTTCAACCTCGCAAGTGGAGTAAATACTATCTCCGACCAATTTTCAATCTTTCTGGCTAGATACTAACTCGTAACACTTGTCAAATTTTGCATGAATTGAGCTTGAGCTCAGGAACTAACGTATCATGTTGGGTACTTTATAAAATGAATTTAACTAATTTTAAGGATTCATTTTTTTCTCTGTTAAGCGCTACCTGGTTCGAGCACATTTTTCGAAAGTAGAAGGACAATAGAAAAAACATTTGTACTAAGGATATATAATATAGATCAGGCAAAATGTCCTTGCACATATTTCGTACAAAAGTTGTTAAAGTCTAAAATGTTCACGCGCTAAGCTCAATCTGTTCATATATTTTCTTCTGCAATTCGAAAACCATCTCTACACTATGTGGAATTGGGGAGATACTCTTCTAAAAAGAACTTACAATTAGGAGAAGAGGACGTGAGAAAGAAGTATTACTAGCGTGTGGTCGCTGGAACAATGATGACACTTAACATAAAAAATTAAAATTAGTCTTATGGTTAAATGGAATAAATTTTTAAAGTTGAGAGTTTCTTCTTTTACGTATAAATGTTAAATAACTATTGAAATATGTATTATTATTAACGCTAAGTACAAAATTATGTTGTTTACTAATAGAAAACTCAGTAAAAGTAACGAAAACCATAATTTCTTTCAAGAAATTTTGTTTTGTTCAGCTAGATCGGCCAAAGTACACACTGTGCGCCCTAGGAAACCTCATTATTTATTACTGCACAATGAAAATAACACACACTAATTGCATATTATGTTATAAATTATTTCTCATTCGATTTGCTGAATAAGTGTTTATATTTTTGCAGTGGTAATGCACAAAGACAAAGAAGAAAACTCGCACCACGACACGCATTACAGGGCGAGGGAGTTGGCGGCATACGCTGCCTATGATCATCATCACCTTGATGGCGAAATGTTCCTACAGGTATGTTTGAAAAAACTTATTAATAAATAGCTGAATCCAATTATATCAAGTCCAATTAAAATTCTTATTCCGGTCTATACTTCAGTTGAAAACTGTAACTCTGCAAATACTTTACAATACATGTAGTTAGCTTTTTTGAAACTAAAAAATTTTTTTTTTTTTAAAGTTTAAAACTTTTTAAATTATTCCATTACCGATGTTTTCTAATTACTAAAAATTTGGCGTAAAACTATGTGACTACTATCAATTAATAATAATATTACAATTATTATTGGAGCCCAAAATATAATTACTCGATAACATTTAATGCTACTGAAATGTTACATGTTTTCTATAGAACGAAAAAATTTTAAATGTACTGTTCTTCTTTACACTACCGTTGCATTATCGTAAATATTCAACCAACACGAAGTTTACCTATGCAATGTGCAAGGCGTATCATAACACGCCATACTTGATAAACAGAATTTTAATGTTTCAGTTTAAGTTTTCTATAGCAATAACGAGTTAGTTGCGTGCCAATAAATTTAATTTATCATTTATCGCATTCCAACTTATTACACGAATTGTAATTATAGAATGAAAATTAATTGACTTGGATGCATTCATTAAATATTTAACACCATTTTCAAATTGCCGCTGCATCTAGTTTTCCTCCACCGTCAGTAACTTTGCTTGAATTAATAATTTAATGACTTATTTAAAATAAATGTCAAAGCCTTATAAAAATTATAACACATCTGTATTACCTGCTCACCATGTTGAAAAAAAACATTTCAAACCATAGGTTTGAAAAGTATTATACATTAAATGACTAAAATATGCAGTGTCATATTTTCTAGTGAGCGATTAGACACACAAGTAAATATGTATTGTAAATCGTACGACAAAATATTAGTCAACTGGTAAGATTAACAATAAGTAGGAAATATTTTAATTTTTGTCTTACTGATTGTGTCGTGAGTTTAAGTATGCAAAACTTATAATTTTTCAATTTAGATTTTTAAGAATATTTAATTACATATTAACCCTCTACAGTCTGAATTTTGATTGAATAATTTTAATGGTCTAAAAATGATAACAATACTATAGCAAACAATGGACTAAGCCTGAATTTTAAATATTGGATTGTAATGAATTTCATGGTTGTCGCGTGCTAAATTACCGTATTTGGAAAAGTTAAAACTTTGATTTTGAAAAAGGGAAGCTTAAGTGTGGCTTGCGTTAGTTCAGTCACAGGGACTCATACAGAGTTAATGCTGTTTTCTCGACTGGCGGATAACACTATAATACAGACGTTCGAACGTAAATCAGGAAAACATAAATACATTTTCAAAAAACGTAATAAAAGTGCCATTGACGAAGTGGTGTGAATACCATTTCGAAGTCCGCCGTCATCGTATGTAGGTATATGACGACTCCACCGATGTTGGGTCCTTGAAGAAGCCCTCTCCTTCACGAAAGGTTGAGGCTATTTTCCTATCCTGGTGGAGAAAGCACTTTGACACTATTGATGTAAATAAATCCTTATCTTCAAAAAATTGCAACCTCGAAAACAATAGCTCTTGTGACCGTGTATAAGATTTCCTTAAATTCCGTTCTGTTTTATAAATTTCAATAAACACTTTAAATGTATACACTATCTACAAACATCTTAGAACAGTCCATCTTAACGAAAAATTTTGGGGAATTGAAACTTTGTATGTTTTCGACACTTCTTACGTGCCTATGAATTTACAATTTACAAACTCCGTTGAAAAAAGGGGCATGGTGTCATATCACACATTCTGGATGCCTAATTCTGATTCGAATTTTTTTAAATCACACAACCAGGAAATTTCCTCTCCAAAATCTCAATACTTTTACGCCCAATATGACAAGTTATGCCGTCACCAAATGTCATCAAGATCCAAATCAATCATTTCCGACCAAAATAAGATTATCAATATATAGAATAATGTAAAAATTATATCGAAAATGTATAAAATATATGTAGATGGTTATCATCGTTCTGTAACATTCACCATTCACTGTAAACATATTTCCGACTTCATTTTCAAAGAAGTACAGCTCACTAACCAGCAATTGGCCAGCAAGATCGCGTGATGTGACACCATGCGACTTCGTTTTATGGATTTTTTTAAAGTCATATTCGTATAGTAACAAGACACAAACAATTATTGAGCTTAAAGCGGAGATCCAACATGTTGCCGCTACATTGGAACTACATTTACGCGATGATGTTAGCTTAAATTTCATCAAAAGAGCAATGATTTGCAATAAGATCCGTGATACGCATTTGCCAGACGTTTTATTCCATACATAATCGAAATACTTGTATGTACTTTAAAATGAAATAAAAATATTATCACTTTCAAGTAAGTAATTTGTGTTATTTAAAAACTAAATCCGGCGCATTTACTGCAGTGCACTATATATGATAGGAATAGACGGTATGTCACGTAGGTAACTTCCAATTTCGCGGATTAAACTGTACAGTACACTCTTCAGATTCCGCATGAAGTATGCAAACATTTAGTGATTATTAAAGTAAGATAAATTATACTCCGATCTGGGCTAACAATAAGTTTATTTACAGGTATGGTTATAATACATGTAGGTCCGCGTTGCATTTACACGTCTTAGGATTTCCCTTAAAATGCACTGAAAAAATGGAGAAAATTTAGTTACACTCAACCCCGCAATCAAGAGGTAGCATAATGTATCAGAAACACCAGAGCTTAATTATATCCGTAATCTTTAAATGCTGCATCTCTAAGTAATAAACTCAATGAAATTTTCTGCGAACATCTCAGACATTAAAGGGAAGAAGGTATTATGTGTATAATGCGAGCACGAAATAAAAGAACAGATCTTTTTGCTTTCACATTGGTTTATTTTGATGTGGGCACGTTCACGCAGCGAGACGGTAGCGTAACATTATTATTGTCGATCTAGAATTTAGAGAATCCGGGATTAAAATATTGAACGGTTGAACGATTGATTGAAGATTGATTGAGCAAATGATATTTAGAATGAGCAAAATGATGAAATGACAATCAGCCGAAAAAACGCAGGATTTTAAAGACCTTAGGCAAAGCAGTGGAATGGAGAAGGTGATGATTGGTAGTCAAAGGGCCAGAATAGAAGGTAGAGTTCTTGAACATAGAGCGGTGCATCAGGGATGAGCAAGGATAATTGTAAGCAATCATCGAGTCACAGTGTCGTCGCAGTACAAAATATTCGTGTTCCCAAAATATCCACTAATCCTAACTTATACATTAGTAATAAATTTAAGGTTCAATACACTATATGTGTACAAAGAATCGATAAAGTTAACCCTGGTCTGTATGATTACCAAGATTTCTAATTTCGATCCTACAATTCTGAACGGATAAGTACTTCACATTCCAAAGTATAAGACGTTTACAAGTTGCTGTATCAGACACAGCACAACCAAATTAAATCATCGCCACTGAGAGGAAAAGACAGGAAGAATCAGGGAACAGAGCCGAAAGATATCCGGCTGATGAACCGACTATGAAACCGAGGCGTATGAGGTGTCTATTCCTCCAAAGTATGGAAGGGTATATACACAGATTAATGGCGGTGTATCATGCGAGGCTATTACGATCCCTTTCCTGCGTTTTAGATGCGCACAGGGTGGAGGGGCCAAACAGAATGAGAAGGAGAGAGAGAGAGCGAGTGAATGAGGAGGGGAACGGAAAGTGAGGGAGGGAGAGAAAGAGAGAGTCAAAGACACAAAAGGAAGAGGAGAAGCGATATAGTTACACGTACGAAGTGGTACCCGCGATTCCACACGACTCCGTGTATGTTACAATAAAACGATCCTGCCAGCATCTATAACGGCTAGTTATTAATCGTCGGCTTGTTAATTACATTATGTAGCCCGTGCCTCGAGCTAATTTCTGGACGGATATCTGACAACCCTAACGACGACGTGCTCTTTCCAAATTGTTTTCAACTGGTGGAACGAAGGGTAGATTCTATATCGCGTAACTCAACTGTAGAACCAGTTATAAAGGCTATTTAACTTTTAAGTAATAATTAATATATTTGCTTTATAACTTAACTGATTTATTTTTGAGATTGCGTAGAATACGTCTATAGAGTCGTAGAATACATCGATAGAGCCGATTTGTTTCAATAACAAATCACATTCCCGAAACGAAGTATTCATCTTGTCTGCATTTTAAGTAACAATTTTCTTTCATTTTATAGATTCTCTTGAAGATGAAAAAAAAGTGAAAACTATTTATTTTGTGGACACTGGAGAGGTATGAAGAGTGGACGTCTATAATAGAAATTGTCAAAAACACCCTGTTTTCTGTACTCTTCTATTTAACTTGATGGGGTATTGTGCACGTTGAAAAGAAACAACAAGTAGTTCCATATATTTGTTTGTATGACTTTATTATAGCAAACCACTATTGTTGTAACAAAAAATGTATTAAGAAAGAACAGGCGAAAACGAACTGTCATCAACACTAGATTTACCAAGCCAGTCAAAATGATTGGTACACAATTTTTTCCAAAAATTCTACAGGTTTATGAGAGAGCCATAGAATAAATATTCTTCGCCCATCGTATAAAATATAAATTACCGAATATAACATCTTTTCCACGTCTTAATTTGCCTTGCTTTAAGGTACATATTTAACATAATTAAATATAATAGATTCAACGTTGGTAAATCTAGTGTTAAGAAATTAAACAGCCTTCTTTTGTACTAGAGAGTCCCATCAACTTGTACTATTTTGTGGATACAGAAGCAATTATAAGCCGTATTCTCTACGAACAATTATTCTGATCACCAAAAGTATTTTTGGATCTCTGAGATTTTTGCGTCACATTATATTGGTGTATTTTCCTGTACAAAAGACATGGGAACGAACTTTCTTGTCTGGGGTCCACCGCGGAAAAAGTCAAGGAAAGTAATTACTTTTGCAATAAAATGCAACTAATTGACCGTTTTGTGTCACACCGCCTGAAAATATGAAAAACGTGACGACAATTCTACGAGCGGATTATTAGGTCTTCAATTGTGTCACCCAATCGAAGCACAGTGTGTAATTTTAGGGTTCTAGCTGGACAAAACTATTTTCTGAAAGAAATTATAGTTTTCGTTACTTTTACTGACTTTTCTACTAGTAAACAACATACTGTTATACTTAACGTTAATAATAATATATATTTCAATAGTTATTTAACATTTATACGTAAAATAAGAGACTATCAACTTTAAAAATTTGCTGTAACTTAATCTTAAGGCTTATTTTAATATTTTTTTGTGTAAAATGACTCTGTAAACTCTACCAATTGCAACGATGCATATCATTTTAATGTAGTAAAGATTTAAATATGTTTAAACATATGTTTTAAAAATATGTTTCCGATTTACTCTAAAAATTAAAAATCCAGGGAAAAATCTAATAGCAGGTGGCGATAGGGCAAACATTTTTCTTGGAAAAAGCAAAAAAAATTGCAATATAAATTTTATTTTTGGCTGAAAAATTTAAAAACTTCCGCGAGGCATTTTTCTTGTGTCTTCTGAGCGAACGAAACTAAGTGAATGCCTCGCCACTCCTTGGGGTTCTGGCCAGGATTTCGGCAAAATAGACCACTGTGAGACGTCGTTCCCGTCCGTTAGGGACGTAATAAAACAATAAAAAAGTAACAGATGTCATCATTTGTCTGAAATGGCTCTTTGCATTTTCAATTGTTTATATCTTTAGCTTTGAACATGCAAAATTGCAAAAGTGTAATAAACGGTATATTTTGTCAAAACTTAAATAACTTTCCGAAGGGAAGCGAAATTCAGAGTCCGCGCGGAATAAAACAATAAAAAAGTAACAGATGTCATCATTTGTCTGAAGCGGCACTTTGCATGTTCAATTGTTATACTTTTAGCTTTAAGCACACAAAATTGCAAAAGTGTAATAAATAGTAATATATGTTAAAAGTCTACATACATTTTGGAACGGAACTTAAATTACATGTTAATTGTTAAAGCGGATTAAAATGGTAATGAAAGGTCTTTTAGAAAAATAAAAAATTGTAAATGTATCCCAAATAAGTGGAGATAACGATACATATACGCAAATTCCATTCTAACCTTTCGTTACAAAACAATTGACGAAAATGTCTAGGGCATGATGGGAGCGTGTAAAAGCAATCTACGGAAAGTGTAACTTTGAGGCCTGTTAATTAACTATTGCAGATTATTTTTTCAAATAATTTTTACATTTTCTGTTTCTATGGACATTCTACTATCGATTTCCAATAAAATGTTATACATTTGGACCATTACGAAAATTGACTTTTGTCCAGCTAGAACCCTAAAATTACACACTGTGCGAAGTGCAGATTATTTCTAGTACATGATCTTTCGGATATCCACCTTTTTTTTAACACTAGAACTACTGGCCTCAAATCTGTTACATATAAATATATTAAATTAATACTTTGAAGGAAAGGGAATTAAAAGGTAGAGAAGATAATTGATTTGATAATTTATATTTTATAAGATAGCCGTAAAATATCTATTCTATGACTCTCGTATAAAGTTGCAGAATTTTTTGAAAAACTTATGAATCAGTTATTTCGACTGGTTTGGTCATTCTAGAGTTAAGCATTTGCACATTCTCGGTTCCAAGTAGAATTCTGCGGATTAAGCTCCCTTGAGATAAAGTTCTCCATCGGTCGAGAACGATCACAGGCCAACCATTCAGTCGGTTCCGCGAATGGTATTGTAATGGTATCTGGAATTAAATATGCCCGAATCTCTAAAATCCACTGTTTTCCTTGTCGAAATAATGCTATATGAAAAATATGATTATTTAGCAAAATTTTATCAGGTCAATAAACAACATTGTGCAATTACATTCTCAGTTTCAAGATTATGTAAAATTACTTGTCACAAAAGAGTCTTACTTGTTAGAGATTAACGGAACACTGTAAAGTTATCGTTAAAACTACTATTAGAATTACACGCCAAAGTTTGTATAATAAAAGATTGAATCTAATTTATATAAATATGCCCGTAACATTTTTAACTTAAGGTATGTCAAATTTCTCTCAAACTGGCACTTCTGCCAAAAGTCACCTGAATCTTTGGTACCATAATTCAATTTACCTCTGAAGCGGCCAATTTATGTAAAATATTTGTTAGAATTTAGCGCAGCCTGTATCGACTGACTCCATGATATATATAATTTCAAATAAGTGTTGAGATACATTGCAGTATCGCGTAATAAATATTGAACTATTCTACATACATTTGACAAAGACAATTTGTTTTTGCATTTCACAAAAATCGAAGCACAACAATACATCTACATCTAATGTAAATAATGTAGAGTGGGGGAAGTACAGACTGGTTTTTGTAAAAATGAAGTTTAAACTTATAAATATTTAACGTAGTAGGTATCAAAGGCTTTACGCAGATATCACTGGCGAATTAATCCCTTCCGATAAAGTGACGAGTCTAGCGCGACATTTTTTTTCGTGCCATACCGCATAATAACGAGCTACACTCGTCATGCTACTAAAATTACTGTTAAATATGGTAATAATTAATTTAGATTAAAATTTTTAGTGTACCAGGTTTTCCTTATCGACCACAGAAGCTAGATTTATATAAAAAATTCATAAAATAAGAGATTTCTGAGAAACAGAAAAGTCAGCCATTTTTTAAATAAAATTCGGAGAAATCGTAGGATTTCTTTGCACCTACCAGAATATTTTGAAAAGTACACTTGAGGACTATTAGCTACAATACATATATACCTTATTAAAATTTTGCTTTGTTTTTTAAAAATTTTTACCGTTTTGAATATTCCACAATGAATTATAGTTCTATCCAAATCAATAATATAATTTTAATTAGCAATATATAAGAATTATGAAATGAAACAAGTTTTTTAAGATAAAAATTAAATTGGATGTTTTGTGCACAATTTTTAATTATTAGACCGTACCGGAAAGGGTTAATATTACGTAGAATTCTAATTTTTCTTGAAAATTTCCATTTTGATAAGATATTGTGCAAAATGTCAACTAATTTGCGCTTTCTTCCGGAAATAGAGCAAGGACGTAACTTAGAGTTAAAAATGATTTCAAACCTTGCTTCGTGTACAACGGCGTAAGAGCATAATTATTGACAAGCCTGCTATCAAGTGCTTTATTGCATTAAATTATATTGTGTAATTTAATAGTTATCCATTTTTAGACACACACATCAATTCTGTTTCATATTAATTGATAGTACATTAATAAATACAAGGTAGAGAACTTTCGCTGATATAAGCATAAAAATAACCAGTATATCCACTTGCCCTTTTACGAACTTACCCCGTGTTTCTTCATTTTAGCTTTTTATTTATGTAAAACGGATCACTAATTAAGATCTGCTTAGATAATCACAGCAGACTATATCTCGGAGTTGTGAAATTTTCTCTCCCATCAAATTAAGCGTCATGTTTTATAAACCGTATATACATTTTTTATAGAAAATATTCGTCAATAACAGTTTTAACTTGTCTAAAAAATTTCGTTAATCTGTGATCTTATTCTAATCTTTTGCCGCTTATGAACTTACCCCACTCCACCTTACATTCTATCTTATAAATTTCACATTTAAAAAATATTCCAGAAACATTTTTACAATCATTTATATCACCTTAAGTAAACAAATGCTCGTGTCAAAAAGTTATAATCATCACATATTGTTAGAGTCACCGATGCAAGGGACGCCGAGGATATATTTGAAGCAAAGTCTCGTGTTTTGTTCAATTTGTACAAGTTTCTTGAACCTGTCCTTCTGTTTCGCCTCCTACGCCGCTCTCCCGTTTGTCCGCTTACTGCTATCTCCCTTTTCCTCGCGATATATACCGTTTCGCCGATCCTCATAAACTTTACAAACCCCAACAGTAAATCCGGTTTATGACAAGCCGGCCGCCACCACGAGGCATCTTCGAAATTACGGCTGAGCGATTGGATTTTTATACCCCTTCCCAATTATATCCTCCTGAGTCGTAGACACACATGAACGATTGAAGGAACGAGAAAGATACCTTGCTTTTACTGCTTTCGCAAGTTTTGTGTCTTCTGTGTTTCGCAACTTTATCGAGTTACATGGCATCAAATCAAAAAGATCTGCGAGACATTTTTGTGTATGAACGATGCGATTATGACGGTAAATAATTTGTCTCTGCGTAACTGGTAATACCTTTGTTTAAAGAAATGGGCTTATTTCTTTTATATCAGGATCACTTTGTAGTCACATCTTTTATACTAATGTTGCTTAAATTGCTTATTTAATTTTTTATTTGTCTTAGGAGACATCCTCCTTTTCTGCGTTTGTCTTTCTTTTTCTTCTTTATCATGCATTTGTTACCCCTTTTCAAACTGTTGCCAAAGAAACTGTACAAAAATTATATCAATGTGTACTAAGTGAAAAAAGCAAGTTTCTGATGATATTACACAATAAAATTGAAAAATTGAAGCGTTCTCTATTCACAACGTTTTGTTAATGTTATCAAAGCGTTTACACAGTAATATAACACACTTTTCTCGTGTTAACACATTGAATACTACCCGTATTTCGTTAGTTTTGCTATTTCTACTGAAGTGAAACTTTTTCTATTAAATTTACATCTTTACAAATCAGAAACTTTAAAGATAAAGATAGATAGATATTCGACAAACCTTTATCTTTTTAACATCGATATTTAAATACTCAGTATGTCCGAGAATTCATACGTATTCCGATTGACAAGTTACACGAATTCAATAGCGCCAATCACCGATGATCTCCATGGCAGTCAAAGTGTTAAATAGACAAAGAAATGTTAACATGCTACTATGACTTTATTACAAAACTTTTAATATCCGTCTTTACAAAGATGAAAAGTATCTCTCTCATCCCTTCATCCCTTCATCAGCAAATAAATGAGTTGTGATGTGTTTTCTTGTATCCAGCATCTTTATTACAACTATTTTTCGGTCATTTTAATCCCTTCTAGACTATGTTGTAGGTATTTGATCGTTTCCAGTTAAACGAAGCATGCTGTATAAAGCATTACAAATTTAAAGAATAAAAAACACTTTTTCTTGAGAAGAGTGTCTTTATTATCACTAATGTTGTAACAGCCAGAAAAATACAAAACAAATATACTAATATTACCGTATCTCCATAAATCAAGCATAGAATTCAAGGTCAGAAAAGAAGTCAAAGCAGAGAAATTTTCACTGAAGAAGCCAATAAAAGACTGATAATGTTCTGAGAGCATTTTTCGAACGATAAGAGGAACGTACTCTACCAATCCATTTCTGCCATCTCTTGCGAATTATCACTTGCACAAACGCACGATACATACCTCCCGTGGCGGCTACGCCTCTCAGTTTCCCTTTACGAATCTCCAACATACTTTTCTTGACGCTGCAACTGGTAAATAATGTTGCACGGAGAACGAAATAAACGATTACCTTTTTTCATTAACGAAGAATCACGTGTGAAACCATTATTTACAATTCTGTTGGTAGATAATGTCAAATATTAAGAGAAACGGTAGAACAGCATTGGTTGTTCAAATAAGATACTCCTATCATTGGAGAAAAATTGAACTGCACTAATTGCAAATTCATTAATTAATGCATCATAAGTAGAAACTTCTAATCTTTTTTTTCAAATAGCATACATAATGCCCATGTTTATACACTTATACAGAGTGTCCCAGTCGATTTTGACATCTTTGATATTTCGGTATTGTGTTATGTAGACAAAAATGTTTCACAAGGAACTTAAATGGTATCGAGTGGGGTATAATCTGACGTGATTAGTTTTTCCGTAGGTGGACGCGTCAAGGACATATGAAGGTCATCTTTGTTTTTTTAAATAGAATGAGTTACTTTTTTATGCATCAAGCAATGCAGCTAGACATTCTTTATAAAAAAGTACTGACCTATATATCTCGAAAAGTTAATAGTTAAGGAGATATTTCAGTATAAATAATCTAAATACAAAGGCATCATTCCTGCCGCATTAGGACGATAACTCTGTTTATCTGTTTATCAGTTTATCTGTCTATTACCTGATTTGACGCCGCCCGACTTTTTCTTATGGGGCTATTTAAAGGGTAAAACGCGAAAGTTTCAACTAAAGTGAGTGATATGAAGCAGCACATTATCGATGAATGTGGCAAAATATCAGCCGATACATTAAATAACGTAGGCCAATCCTTACTTCATCGATTTCAAAAATGTTGCGATGAAAATGGTCGTTATATTGAACCACACTTGGAAATAAACGCTAATGTAATTACGAATTTTAGAATTACTTAAATTGAAATATCTCCTAAACTATTAGCTTTTCGACATACATAGGTCAGTACTTTTTTATAAAGGATGTCTGCCTGCATCGCTTGATGCATAAAAAAGTACCTCATTCCATTTAAAAAAACAAAGTTGACCTTCATATGTCCTTGACACGTCCAAAAACTAATGACACCAGATTATGCCCCACTCGATACCATTTAAGTTTCCTATGAAACATTTTTTACTACATACTACAATACCGAAATATTCAATATGTCAAAATCGGCTGGGACACCCTGTATAATGTATGTACACCGAACTCTTTTTTTGCACAGTAGATACGTTGCTTAGAAAACCGTGAAAGAAAAATTGTGGAAAAAATACATACGTCATATGGTAAATTTGGGGATATGTTCCACAACTTTAAAAGATTGTGTAAGATGAAAAACTCTAAATATTTTCCCAAAAAACCATGCAGAAAAAGTAATAATGAAATCTATATTACATATTTATAAAACAAAAACAATTCATTTTTATTGCAAAAGAAAATTAGTGAACAGTGAAAATTCAGTTCGCAGGTACAACATATAAAAATTTTAATTGAAATTAGGAATGAAAATTAATTTCGCAGCTATTTATCGCTATTTGATAACAAGCGTGCACGTTTATTACGGACTGAAGCAAAAATACTATTATCAGTAAATATATCAGATATATCTAGCACAACTGTCACTATCTAACACATGTGTGGGCATAAACCGACCGACTTCTGATCACGGTATTCCCCCAATTGTATTTTGTTGCTGTATATATAAGTTTCTGTAAAACACTGTCAAAATTAGAATTTTTAAAAAATTTGGGATTCGTGCTAGAACAAGAAATTCGTGTAAAAAAGTGGATTTGTTCTTATTGGTGAACCGTGTTATTTCAGAATGGTGTAAAAAAAGAGTTGGGTGTGCCTACGTATAAAACTGCTACTATCTTTACCATCATTACCATCAAATTTTTTTATATTGAATCTAACTATAAGTGTAATAGTATTTCCAAACGTGATATTGTACTTTAACCTCTTAGGCACAACGCGCCACTATAGTGGCTTTCGTGGATGTCATCTTTCTGAACGATGCGCACTATAGTGGCTTTCGCGGATGTCGTCCTTCTGAACGACGCGCCATTATAGTGGCTCACTTGCTCACCGTGTGAATGAAAATTAAAGTATGCGTATCGTATCTTTAAGATAAACGCTAATTTAGTTATACAAAACTTCATTCCAATCTACTCGCGTAGAGAAGAGCATTGTCCGTGACACGTTGCAGTGCTGTATCGTTTACAAGTAATTGGCGTCAGACTGTGCAATACATAGAAACAACTCCGCGCCTAAGACGTTAATCTACGAATATTGTATTAATAGTTTAGACTGCTCGTAAATACCATTATTTACTCACAATGCGAATGCATAAATGCGCTTCGGTGATAGTGACAAGAAACAATGCACGCATATATGCGCTAGTGATGCAAATGGGTTAAAGTGTAAAATATAAGGTTTATTATATGAACACAGAGACAATTCTTTGTGAAAGATTACAATTTTGGCTCACGCAGGGAGTACTCGCCTTTAACACTGATTTCGCTTCATGCTTTCGGCTTACATACTCTCAATCGTAAATACCATAGAAAAACATTGGTCTACTCTTATGGTACAAATATGTGGAAGAATCATAAGGGTTCTCCCCTTGAAAATTCCTTAGAGTTGTCAATGTTCTTTTACCACCTTTACTGCAGACGTTGTCGCACCACTATTGCCCACGTCGCAACCGTTTCCTTCCAAATATCTTTCTGAACGAATCGAAAAGAAGCATGTTATGGCACTATACAATTATTGGTTCCACATTTATATAATAACTTCCATTTTGAACAAATATTTTGGACTTACAGATGTGGCTTAATACCCATAGTGCGATGTGTCCCATAGAGATGCACGACGTAAGAAAGAAGTGAGGACGATAGTCGTCTCAAGAGGTTGCGCCTCGCAAAGCATTGACACATTACAATTACAGAAAAGATTCGTTAGAGACCTTAGAGACACGTTTAGAGACCATTAGATGTTTTGATAATTTTAGTTATTTTATATTTTTGTGTATCCTATTCCTTTTATTATTCTTTCAATATATATTCTATTTACTATTATATAACAATCTTCGCGTGTGTATGTATGTGTTATTCTTATTTAATCATCTAATTCTGACAATAATCTATATGTCATAAACTTTATCCACGCCCTACACAATCGACTATTGGACGTATATTTCTATTACTTCATTTATCTCCTTTTTCTGCTTCTCTCAATTGAATCCTACTATTTACAAAGGGTTGAATCAAACTTCTCGTCAAATATCCTTATTTGCTGATTCAACAAATCTCGATACCGCTAATAAGCTGTTAAGCTGTTTGATAAAACGATATTTGAGACATCAGGCCGATATTTCATTATTAGTTTTTTAACGATCATGTTCAGCAATTATTAATGCTACTACAGATATATAGTTTGTTCACTTACATCTCAATGTTTTAACCCTTTAGCGTACAACAACGTGTGACACTTGTAGCGCGAAAAATGGAATAGAAAATTTTGAAGTTCTTCACAAACTATTAAATTGAAAATATCCGCCGATTGAGAAACTGTCTCATTACTTCTATACTGTTAATATACATTCAGTTATATGAAATATCAAAACTCAGTGAAAACTTTTGATTTCAGGAATTAATTTTGAGTTATTGCACGCCCAGTCAGAAAAGAAATCGTAGGCCAAATTGTTAATTAGAATAAATCTTTTAAGATTTTAGAAATATGATAGAAGAAATATGAAGTGCAATCACTTCAACGTTCTCACGAATGCAATAATTAGTCATCAATAATTAATAAATATTCTAAAGTTTTTCGCAAAACTGTCCGTTTTTACCCGAATTGTATGCGCATAAAGAACCTACTCGCAATTATTCGTTAAAGCATTCTCAGAGGCGATCATGTGGCCCTACCTATACATTATGCTGTTGATACAAGACTGCAGGCAAAATTCAGAAACCTCTGCTACGCGGTTTGTAACGTAGTAGCAGAATCGACCAATTTTTACCTTGGCGCGCAGTGCTTCGGTACAAATCACGCCTCTCTGTGACGTATCGCTGTGAAAGCAGCCATTTTGCTCTCATATTTTTTATTTAATAGCCACCAGGCTATCGTGTATCGCATTAATACGGCAGCTACACCGCAGTAGCGGTGAAAGAGGGTCGTGGTCGTGGAACGACCCCCGCTACCGGTAACCCATAATCACAACCGAGCTATTTTTCTCCCCACTACGTTTACTATACTTACTATACCTACACGGTAACTTTGAGCGAATTTCAAATTACCACCTACATCTTCGGTTTCCTTTACTAAAATACCGCAGATTCACAGATTTGATGGAGCAATGCAGTCCATGTTGAAGCTATTTTCTTTATCGAAAACGCAGCATTCGAGTAATCTAAATGGATACTTTATATACGGGAGAATAATGAGACTCTTTTTTTAATTGTACTGATTATCCATTTCCAAATATTAACACTCGACATACCAGAACAGTAAAAATGATTGGTTTCTACTTTTTTTAGAATTATTCTCCATACAGGGGAGCGATAAAGTAAGTACAGGTAACCCTCCTATAACACGGTATATAGGTTCCTAGAAAATGTCGTGTTGTATGAGACCCAGAGCTAGTAAAAAAAGAAGGGTTACGTTCCGAAAACTTATTAAAAATAATTTTCTCTTTAAATTCTACATAAACAACTTAATTTTTATTAAAAATGTAAATGTACGTACAACACAAAACAACAGAAAACAAAAACAATATATATTATTTTAATTTAATGCAACTATAATTTAATAAATTTCTTTATCGTCACTGCTCAGTATAATTAATCGAGATCACTGTCTTGGTGGAATGATATCGCCTTCAATTTCAGAACTTTTTTCTTCATTTAAAGTTTTTGTATCTTCTTTCCTCTTTAAAAAATCTGTAATTTTACTTTTAAAAAAACTGTCATTATAAATTTCTCCTTAATGTCGTAAAGACGAAAAAGTTACTGTTTGACACTGTGATTCGACGCAGACTGCTGATCAGCAGCGTGAAATACTTTTGTTTTCGAGTCAAGGAGATGAAAACAAAATAATTTCCGCCACACTGTATACAGTGTTGTATAAAGGTGTTTGCTATTTCCTTATCATGTCACAGCGAAACCGTGTTATCGGATGCCGTATTATAGGAGGGTTTCAGCAATTCATATCTGACAATGAGTGTAAAACATAAAGTAATTGAATCGATCATCTTTTTGCCCTCTTGATTTCTTTTTCGCCAATGTGCTTATTTGACACGTTGAGCGCCACCGGTATTTCGCTATTTTCATCCTTGTTACTGAAGTAAAACTTTTTCTATTAAATTCCCATCATTACAAAGCAGAAACTTTAAAGTATAGAGACAGATAGATGTTTGGCAGATCTTTATCTTTTTAACGTCGATATTTAAATATTCAGCATATCCGAGAATTCATAAATATTGCAATTTAAAAGTTACATGAAATTTTACTGAATTTAATAGCGCCAGTCATCGGCGACCCCCATGGCAGCCAAAGTGTTAATATAATTGAATATATTGGGTTGACAACTAAGTGATTGCGGATTTGAAACAAGAAGGAAAACTCACCTTTAATTTTTAGTTGAAAATAGGAGGAAAGTCATTTATAGGAAACTTAATTTTGAGGGAAACGCATTTTTATTTGAAAATATAAATTTATTGAATTAGGTGTTGTCCATTTTTGTCTATGACTTTTCGCCATTTCTTTGGCAGCGTCGTGAATGCATATTCGTCATATTTCTGATTTTTGTTCGCGGAAAACTGAATTAAGTAAGATTTTACATCAACAGCGTCATTAAAAATTTTTCCAGTTAAAGAATTATGCATGGAACGAAATAAATGGAAGTCTGAAGGCGTGAGAGCACAGCATATGGTAAATGTGACAATACATCTCAACTTAGCTCCGATAATAGTTTCAGGAATGGATCAATTTCGTTGCATTTCAGAAGGGAATCGTAAATGTTAATGCATTGCGTCAAATGAATTTCCTTAAGCTGGATGAGGGACCTATAAATCAGGACTCTTAACACTTTTTAATTCTTTCTTTTTAATTCTTTTTTTTTAATGCATGTATACAATACATTGAACTTCTCTGCCATTTCATGTATTGTGCTATGCCGATCTAAATCAATAATGACCTTGATATAGCTCTCATAAACTTTAATTAGACGGTCAGATGGTTGCACATTTTCAAGTGAAAAATCATAAAAACGGAATCTGACAAACCAATTTTGACACTGACTTTCTTTCAAAGTTTCATTACCATACATGGCACTTAAATTTTGTATGCTTGCGATGCGTTCTTGCTCTTTTAGACATAATATAACAAAATATATCTGAAATACGCAGCTTGTTCTCCCCTTTTTAAATTGGGATTAAAGCAAAACTAAATAACTAAGTAATCGATGCAATTTTTTTCCAAGTAAAGATGGAAGCGCAAACAACAAGAAAACAATATAAATTAGGCGCTTTGAAGACGATGAAAAAAACAAAACAGAGTATTAAAACCATCGATTGACAAAATTTGCAATCATTTAGTTGTCAAACCATTGTTAATAGTAAATTTAACGCCGGTAGTTATAATGTTAACGCATTGATAATAAAATAGCTTGCAATTAAGTTTCTATAAGCTTCTTGGCATTCCAACTACTTTCATATACAATAAAATTATAATATCGTAGTCTATTGTAATTGTTAGACTGCGGATTTTTATGCATTTATGACAAATTAAATATGACTAAAATATACAAAAAGAACATAATATAAAAATATGTCTAAAATATCCAAAGTATGGTATTTGTTGTAATATTTATTAAGTGCAATCAATCCCTAGATAGGTTTTCCTGTCTCGCCTGCATTTGTGAAACTCGAAATTTGCATAAACATCCGCAGTCTAGTAATTGTATTTTATTCTGATAAAATTGTATTTTAATGTAAACAATCACTCCGTTTCTTTAATTTATACAATACAGAAATTTTCTTTTCTTATTAGGATCAGGTGCAAAAAGGCTGCAATTATATATAAATGGAAGAATATTACCAAGAAAAAATAACACCAAAGCATAACATATTGTTTAAATAGAAATATTCTATTATTATGTGAAATAATGTCTTCTATGTACACGCAGCAATTGTTCAACAATAACGTCACTATTACGATTATTCTTTTAATATAAACACCTATTCAATACACACTATCAATTAGGTCATTGAAGATATCAAAATTGTTGAAATGCACTTTAAAATCAAACAAAACGATATACTTTAGGTTAACAAAACACTGATTGGAACACGAAAATCATTCCAAAGATCAGGAATAGATCTTTTGTTACCTCACACTTGAATTAATGTTTGACATTATCCCCTGCCCAGAAACTAATATATCCCAATGACAAAAATCAAAGAGATCATAGATGACAATGCAAATCCGACATCGTATTAATTGAGGGACATGTCTACCACAAATTTTTATGTAATACCAACTAGAACATATGAAAGGAGTACACGATTTTCACGAAATGATCGAGCGATCGAATAGCGTTGCATCCACGAATAGCTCTCCATTTCCCGCATCAATCACGATGCAGCAGGTTTCTCTCTCAAAACACACTTTGCCAGTTTATATTCGTGTGTAGAGCAATTTAGATCACGTCTCCGTTGCGAACGATGTACCGTCGACTTAAGTGAATTCAGTGTATGTACGTACTAAGTTAGCGAAGTAGCAAGTTAGTTGGCTGGCGAACGAAGGAACAAACGAACGAAGGCACAGGCCAACTCGATCACCGCGCTATAAGGTCTTACTTGTTGCTGATGGTTGCATGTCTGCTACGGTGGTCGTGCCTTTTGCTTCCTAGCTGATTGCTCTGTATGCGAAGAGCAATAGAGAACTTCGTCCCAGCTGGACGGGCGGTTTTCCTGTCGTTGAACCAACAGAAAGTTTCCTCTTACCCAGGAACCTCTGTGAGCGTGCGCCACTTCAAGTACGCTCCAAAAGACCGACTTTGTATCTCCCTAAATCTCTTACATTTTGCTAAGCGTGTTCCTTGAATAATGTTATCGATCAAACACAGCTCAAAGATTTAAGATATTGATCAATCTCTCATTATCATGTATATGTAGGGTGGTTATAACAAATACACATCAAAATACATCCATAAAACATTAATGCCAAGAACATATTGTCACACACATTCTTAACTCTCTAAAATATATACATTATCGTCCGTTTAGCCGTGTTTATTCGTATGCTTAATATTCTCGTCTGTACGTCTAGTCGTATATTTCTCTAATCGTCTACTCGTCTACTTATTATTCTCGTCTAAGTGTATGTTCGTCTACTTGTACATTTCTCTAATGGTCTATACTTCTATTCGCCTATTTCTCTAATCGCCTACTCGTCTACCTGTGTATTTATTATTCATGTACATTTCTCTAGTCATCTACATGTATATTCGTCTATTTCTCGAATTATCTACTCGTCTACCCGTCTACTTATTATTCTCATCTAATTGTCTGTTCGTCTACTCGCAGGGGTCGGCAACCTGCGGCTCAGTAGAATCATACTTGTGGCTCTTGGTTTAATAGTATATATGTTTTGATTTCACAATAAATACATGTTTTACAGCAGATAACGGTTATATTATTTTTTCTAATACATATTACCGATGTATGTACTTATATTTGGCTCTTTAAAAAAATAATTTATCACATCGGGAAAAAAATGCCTCTTAACTCTAAAAAGGTTGCCGACCCCTGGTCTACTCGCACATTTCTCTAATCGTCTATACGTCTGTCCACGTATTTCTCTAATCGTCTATAAGTCTACTCGTCTATGCGTCTATTCTTCTATACGTTTACTCTTCTACTTTTCGTGTAACCACATGTCTATCTATCACGGCATTTATCTACTCTTTACACGTCCGTTTTTCGTCTGTCATTTGTTTTGTAGTATATCTTTCTAGATCCTTCCAGAAAGATCCGCGCGAGACTTAAAACTCCCACATATATGTATTGTTACGTCTCGATCTTGTACATAAGGCCTTTTGAGACATAGTAAATAAAGCGACACTCTTTTAGAAAAGTGTTAACATTTAATCTATCGTACGTTCGATGCCGTGGGTGACCAACTATAGAATCTCTTTCCTAATATCTATAATAAAATTGATGAATTCGGTAACCTAATGGAATTAGTTCTGCTGGGTGTTCCATGCGTTACAATACTTTGGTATATACATTGGTACAATATTATTGAAAACGGTAAGCTGTATTATAACAATACAGTATTTCGTTAACTATGCTATTTCTTCATCTCGTAGAATACTTGTAATGCTTTTTGCTAGCTACGGTGTTGCAACATTTTTCGAGTTTAGTTATTTAATGACAGTATTTCTGTAATAATACATTTTGTAATAACAATACAACTTATACTGCAAAGTGTTTACATAAACTGGATAAAATATTTAAGTTTTATTGCGAAAGTTTTTAACAACATGAATATATTAATGTATTAAGGTCATAATAAGAATAGTTATTTAACACTAGATTTACCAAGCCAGTCAAAATAAAAGGCACACAATTTTTTCCAAAAATTCTGCGGGTTTATGAGTGAGCCGTAGAATAAAAATTCTTCGTCCATCGTATAAAACATAAATTGCCGAATCTATCATCTTTCCCACGTCTTAATTTTCCTTGCTTTAAGGTACATATTTAACTTATTTAAATATAATAGATTTCACGCTGGTAAATCTAGTGTTAATGTTTGAAAAATCTCGTAAATCATATTACAAATATGTTTGCAGTGATTAACTTGAGTCAATGAACTTAATCATTCTGAAGTTGTTTCGATAATAAGTAAATTGAACTGTGAACATAGTTCTAAGATAAGTGTGCTTTACGTATACCAACAGCAGGGCACACATCGGTGTACAAATAGGTCATGCTTTTATCAGATTACATTTTAGAAATACCGTACGCCCTGATCTTATTCTTCGGGCCTATGTACTTAATAAGTGCTTAATAGTACTATATACTATTATAAAGGGTGTTTTTTTAAGAGGTATAGAACTTTAAAATGAAATAAAACACGTAAAAATCATAATTATGATATGAGATTGGTTTTATTCAATACATAATTTTAGGCCATTAGTGTTTAAAAACAATTTCTGGCATATGGGCGCCGCAGCTTGCTCGAATGAAGCGCAATCTCGAAGTCCAATTTTCGACTACTCTTTCGAGCAATTGAGGCCGTATATCGGCGATGACACGGCTAATGTTAGCTTCCAAGTGGTCCAAAGTTTGTGGTTTATCAGCATACACTAGCGACTTTACATATCCCCACAGAAAATAATCTAGAGGTGTGATATCACACGATCGTGGTGGCCAAAGCACAGGCCCATTTCGCGAAATTATGCGGTCACCGAACGTTTCCCTCAATAAATTCATCGTGTCGCGCGATGTGTGGCATGTTGCACTGTCTTGTTGAAACCAGACCTCTTCCACGTTAACATCATGCAATTGCGGAACGAAGAAGTCGGTAATCATGGACCTATAGCGCTCTCCATTGACCGTAACATTTTGGCCCGCATTGTCTTTGAAGAAATATGGGCCAATGATTCCACCACTCCATAAAGCACACCAAACAGTGATTTTTTGTGGGTGTAATGGCGTTTCAATGATGGCTTCTGGATTTTCCTCACTCCAAATTCGGCAATTTTGATTGTTGACGAAGCCACTCAACCAAAAATGAGCCTCATCGCTGAACAAAATTTTATGGTGAAAATGAGGATCGAGAGAAATCTTGTTTTCGGCCCATTCGCCGAACGTTCGACGGGCATGGTGATCACGTGGCTTCAATTCCTGCACGAGTTGAATCTTGTAAGCTTTTAAGCCAAGATCTTTTCGCAAAATCTTCCATATGGTTGAGGGACACAGGTCTAATTCCTGTGCACGATGGCGAATCGACACATTCAGATCCTCCTCAACGCTACGCTTTACAGCAGCAATAACTTTTTCAGTGCGCACTGTACGGCGTCTCTGCGAATGTGTATCATCAAGCAGAGTATGCTTGGTGCGCAAACGATTCACAGTCAATCGAATAACTCCTTCGGATGGACGATTATGACGACCGTAAAATGGACGTAGCGCACGGTAAGTTTCACGAACTGAACTTCGATTTTCAAAGTAAAGTTGCACAATTTGCAACCGTTGTTCCAGCGCAAGTCTATTCATCGTAAAATGGCGAAACATAATGCGCGTTAATCCGCTTTCAATTGTTAAATTGACTGTCATTTGAAACAGTGTTGCCAATGTGAAAAACTAACCTCTTAAAAAAATACCCTATACTTAATAAGTGCTCTACAGAATTCGTTTGATTTTTACCATGCTTAAATTTCTTAAATGCGATATTTCAAAGCATAATTTCAAAACATCAAATGTTAATTTAGTAAGATATCTGTGATTGTCTAATGTTAAATAATTATTTAGTGCCCGCATTAACAACAGAGTAAATTGACCTTTATACATGTAGTTATATTTTCTTTGTAGTTACCAAAAATATACTAATGATTCTAATATTTCGTTATCAAACATATCTTCCCCGTGATCAATTATTATTACTGAAATTAACTAAGTACTCACGTTAGTCATACTGTTTTTCTAAACCATCTTACTTCAGATTAACTAATCTTTTTTATATGCAATTATTATCTTCGTAACAGATTATAAAGAGACAGGTAGATTAAAGATTATATTACCGAGAATAATCTGCAAAATCGATTCTATAGTACGTACTATCGCATCGGTTTCGATGGGCATAACGATACTTTTTCACCGCAGAGGACGAGCAATGGCTGCATGGCGGCAAAACGCCGATTACACGTTCACGACAGATATTCTCTCGACCTATCAGAATTGAAAATAGCTTTCGAAATTTTTTGGGACAGTTTTTTCTCCAAAAATGACTATAGATTGCGATCCGGGATACCAAATTTGTGCCAGACAAATAAATTTTGGTAAAAATGCATAATATAACGTAGCAGGTTCGCGCATTGGCACTTTTTAAAACTTTACCCGTTATTTACAATTATTTAAAACAACCAATTTTAATAATCCTATACACTAAAATATTCATTAAGTTTTTCTTCGCCTTTTAAGGCCAATTTTAACTTTCTAGCGTTTATTGTTTTTGCGTAATATCAAACTTGTTACCAAAATCGTTTTTTTTTTATAAAAACTCATTGTTTTCAAAAACTGAGGGTGATCGAGCAATTCTTTCGGCTAATTCGTGTTTAGAATGAGCGACTCTACGAGTATCACCCAGTGGATATTGGCGAAAGCTAAAAAGTTCGAATTTGTTGCACATTGTAATCAAAATGAGCATTATTCTAAAAAGGTGGTGTATTTATCTTAACAATAACTGGCATTAGAATGCATTGTTTATCTCGATAGTAACTTACTGAGTTACTAAACAAAGACAATTAATCTTCAATGAACCCAGGAAACAGTAAAATGAAAATTGGAGAGGAAGTCAAATTTTCAAAAGAGCAAAGCAAAGAAAGTTAAAATGTGAATAATAATTCCCAAAATTATGGTCGTTGAAATGGCGTCAAAAGATGTCTCGGTGTGCACGAACAATTTTTGCTCAGTAACCCTTAACGTTCGAGAGCTTTTTTTGTAACACTCACCGATAAGCCGATGGAAAAGTTAGGTGAAATTCCAAAATGTTTGTAAGAATGAAAACTCAAACCAACAATAAGCGTTTACACTGGGTTATTTAAATATAAATTCCATATATGTAGATAATTTCTAATTATATAAATGAAATTAATTTTTATAATTTTTATAATTTTTGAAAGTATATTTCCATAATCTTTTTCTTTATATATTTTTTCCATGATTTATTCCCTGAAAATTTGATTGTGTGTACTTTTTTAAATAAAAATTAACTAACCCTCTTATATTAGTAATATACGAAAATTGTAAATCACCAATATATAATATTTACACGTTGCAACCCTCTAAATACCAAAACTACCCTAAACATCAATGTAACAAACCTGATATGAAAATTCGACAATATTTGTGCCTTGAAACGTTACATTACTTAAGTATTTTTTGCCAGTACATGATCGACATACCAATGCTGTAACAAGTTGCAATATTTCATAAAATAAATGAAATTAAGACAAAATTCTTTTCATCACCGCATATCGATGCCTTTAATTTTCTATGACATAAGTCTTATGTCATCATAGCGGCGCCTTTCGGACATTAAGGGCTAAAAATTCTTCCATAAAATCAAATAATTACATTTAATAACTCCGATCATCGTTACGGAAAGTTGTTCCAAACAATTCATGGTACTCTTTGGTCTTACGATTAGTCACGGAGCAAAAAAATTGATGCAATATCTGCAAGGCGAGCACAAATCAAAGGCGATCATCGAAATGTAGTGAGTCAGTGAGACATGGTCTGAGGCAAAGGTAAGTGTAGGTTGGCTGAGTGCATAGGATGGGATGATATAAGGTTAGGTTGGTGGCTGACGGGGCTCGCCTTGGTCTGGCACCGCTAGTCCTTTCCGTATTGATCGCGTGCTCCTTTCCTCCCTTGGATACCACGTCGGCCCTCTCTTGTGCCTTACATATCGCCAGGTTTTCCTACCTTAGTGTCAACATTGAGGTGAGACACTCAGTTGGGATTTTCAAATCAGTTCCTTGAAAGATTTAACTTAGATGTATCTTGCGTTGCCATCTTGGTCTATGTCGATATTTCCACGAATAGAATCTGAGATAAGTCGACTGTCGAAAGATTTTACATCCTATTTCAAACAATTATAATTAATTGTGTACATATCCGAAGTTATGACAATAAATTAAGAAATGATGTTATAGAGCTACATATGTTATATTTAGCAATACATCTGTGGCTGTTAAATCTGGTATATTTAAATATATTAAATAAGTACTTTAAAAAAACAGTGGATGAAACGATAAAAAATACGAGCGATTAAGTAATTTGTATATTTTGAGATACACGTCAAATATTTATTGTACTGCTTGTATATCAATTTGAGATAAATTTTTAGAAAGTAGGAACCTGTCAATATCGCGGCTGAGGTAGATTTAGTGTTAAATGGACTTGACTTTGACTACACTGATTGTAGATCATATATATCTTTCCGTAATCTAAACACTCTTTGGATTAGAAGAAAAACCGAATTTGATATTTGTGCTTAATAACTAATCTTCTCACACTGAATTTAACAAGGTCTTCATAATAGTAGGAAGTCATGCTTCTATGATCGGATATGCTGTTCAACAATGAAAGTATCTATTAAATAATGTAGATAATTGTAAACCTATAATACCTACTAATGTGCAATTGATATAACTTTTCAATAGCAATTTAAATGAAGATTAATTTTCATCGAAAAAGCGTATATATTAAGAGCCACAGTCAATCCAATGTTTAGATTTACAAAACGCAACTTTTCATCAAATCGTATTTTTCCTGTTGTCCGATCAAAATCTAAATATTTCCGGATTTTCCACAGGCGTCAAAATGAAACATTATTTTGGTATCACAGGAGGCACTCATATTGCGAAAAAAGATCATAGGTGGGCAGAATTTGTTAGACAGTCAAAGTTGTTCGTGACAAATATTTTTTATAAGAAATTTATATATGGTCTATAAGAAATGACGCTTGATTGGGTGCGCGAAAAAGTTTCACAACTCCGAGACATAATCCGCTGTGATTATGTAAGCAGATCTTAATCCCTGATCTGATTTACATAAATAAAAAGCTAAAATAAAAAGACGCGGGGTAAGTTCGTAAACAGGGCAAGTGGATATACCGGTTATTTTTATCATTATATCAGCGAAAATTCTCTGCCTTGTATTTATTAATCTCTAGTAATATAATTTAATGCAATAAAGCACTTTATAGCAGGCTTGTTAATAATTCTGCTCTTACCCCTTTGCACATGAAGCGGAGTTTGAAGGTATTTTCAACTCTAACAATAACTTACGCTTTACTCTATTTTCGGGGTAAAGTGCAGATTAGTTGGGATATTGTACAATGTCCTATCAAGATGAAAATGTTCAAGAGAAATTAAAATCCTAAGTAATATTAACCTCTTACCCTAAAAAGATGTGTAACACTCGTAGATAACTCGGTGAAAAGAATAAAAAATTACGAAATTTTCTAAAAACTATTTAGTTGAAAATATTAGCCGATCATAAGACCATTAAACTACAGTCGGCCCTCGATTTCCGCACATAATTGGTTTCTGAAAATGTGTGCGAATGTTGAATGTTCGAGAGTAGAGAGATACAGGAAAAACATGAAAAATTGTTTATTAATCTGATTTCTTTGCGTACTTGAGATTCTCTAACATCTAGTTAGTAATATTAGAAACAATATTACAACGTTAGACAACCTCTAATAGGCAATATGTAAGTGAGCGTGAGCTACGAAAATCTTCAAAAAAATGAATTTTTGAAAACGTGCAAAATAGCGAATTGTAAGAAAGTAGAGTAACACAGGAAAAATATTCGAAATTGTATGTTAATATTCTTCTTTGCATACTTGAGATTCTCTAACATCTAGTAGGTAATATTAGAAACGATGTTATAATGTTAGAAAACTTCTAATAGGCAACGTGTGTGTGACCACTCCTTGGCAGTGATTGCATGGAAGCAATCATTTTTTGAAACACCGACATGAGTTTTTAAAAAATTGAATTTTTGAAAACGTGCGAAATAGCGAATTATGCGAAAGTAGAACGTGCGAAAGTCGAGGTCCGCCTGTATTATGATAGTAGTACTGTTACATTAAGTTATGATTCATATCAGAAATCGGCGACAATTTTTTTATTTCACCATCTACTTAATTAATTTCGAATTCAATTAGAAAAGAAATCATAAGGCAAGAGGTTAATTCATAATCATGAGTAATAACTATACAAAGCGTTTGATACCAACAGCGCTAAATGTTTTCCATAGCAGATAGAAAATACATAAGTGTAAAAACCAACTTCCCAAAAACCAGTCTGCACTCACTTTATATGACTATTATTAATACTGCTGTAAAAAGGAACTGTCCCAGTATCATTAAAACGTTAGTCTTTATTTTACTTAAAAAATTTATTATCCTAGTAGATAACTGAACACCATGATAGAAGTTACTTGCTTCTGTTACAAATACTACCATGTATTTATTAACGTAACTATATTCTTTACAATTGCTCCAAACTGCTACAGGTCTTGATCTTTCTAACTGTAATAATATGATTCCTCGATATTTTCTGAAATGAATAGTACTGTTCGTTACACTTGGTTAGAGCATACAGCATTTACTAGTCGTAAAATTTTATTCTTTTGGCAAACCTTAATAATGTTACTTTAACTTTTGCCGAATTGTTAATTAAGTTACAGTGTATTTTGTGTATTAAATGAAGGAATCGATCTGACCAACATTGGAAACATTTACTTAAAAAAAAAACTAGCACCTTTCGTGATACTACGTGGAGAATAAAAGTTTTATTTTGAAATTACCTTTATTCCAAGCAATGGAACACGCTTTATACATCCTCGCTGTTACAGTTTCAACCAAAATGTAATTTTCAACCTCGAAACTTTATAAAAGTAAAATACTATCATAGTTACACGTTGTGATATTCTATTATAAATAGGTGTTCACATAATTAATAATTCTTTCCCGGAAGACAATTTTGAATCAGTTCGACCGCATAACATTTTGCGGAAGTGCACAATTTTATCTTATATAGTAAAACACACATACACGTGTAAGTACCACAATTTTGAGTAATATGAAGTGACTTTATGTATTATCCACAAGCAGATATCCTGTGTACAAATAATTAATTATTCTCGAACATGAAACTCTTGAATTCGAGCAACGTCGCCGATTATAATGCACATATTTTTAAGAAGGTTTATGTATGAATTTACAATACCTTTGCCCGTTACATAGATATTTTAAAGTTTGCGCATGACTTTCTGCTTTTAACGAAGAAAATTATTCCTGGTACATAGTGTAATCAGAATACTTGCTACGTACCGAACATGCAATGAATCATTTCCGAGTCCGAAGTTTCGCCAAGGCAAACTTTTTCATCGTCCATCATTTTTTAAATTAATTTAACGAATTAAATCGTTTAATACAGTAACCTTTGTATTCCTGCAAAGTAATTAATGCATTTTTTTCTTTCTTTCTCACAAAATCTTAGAGAAATGCGCGCACACTTCAAATTCATTAGTGCAAAAAACTCTTTTAGACTAAATGGCAAGTTATATTTTATTATACTTAGAAACAAGTAAATTATACGTATCTGACCATAAATTATCTACAGGCAAACTTTATCACTGTCGTTATTCAAACGCGTTTCGTGGAAGTCCGCTGTCTGATCGCCTAACATTCACGTAACAGGAAAATACCTCGCATTTTTTTCTACCAAACGGTGTATCGAAACGTACGTACTTAAAGGTGCCTTAGTTTCCCGTAATGAGACACTTTTTATGACGCAAAAATTAAGATGTTCCTTGATATGGTCTACGCATGTGTAATTAAGTGGTTCATAGAAGTACACAAGCTGTTGTTCCGCCGTAAAGGATACGATACCAAAGTATTTAATTAACGAAGCTCCGAGAGCCGACAGACTCGTTCGGGTGAAAGAAGCAGAAGTAAGACGTATTATAAGCAGTGAATTTATAAAATTATTGCTTCTCCACGTTCATGCCGTGACGGAAAAGGTCTTATCGCCGGCGTACGCACGAACGACAAAGTGGCAGCTGGTGAAGTTGTCGCGACCAATGGGCCACACATCTCTTTAACGATGCACGCAAAATGCAAGCCACCGCATTCTCCTGCGGCTTAAATCTTTTGGAGCGAGGGACATATTGACATACCGATAAAAAATGTTTATTGCGATTAAAAATCTCTGTGCCATACAAATGATAGATAAGTATAGCGTTACGATTTGCTACCATGACGATACAAGGTGGTAAGCCTACGTCGGATAAAAAAGAAAAAGAACTTTTTAAGCGTGAAGTCGTAGGGTAAGAGGTCAGAGAGATTGTTCGAGGAGTGTGACCTAGTTCTAAAAGATAAGTGTGAAGAACGAATTGTAGAACTAATTCCGAAAACGAAAATCGAAAATTGGGGCCATTATTTACCGCATTGTCATGTTGTAAGGGAAGGTACAGTCTGTATCACAAGAGCGTGGACGCGATATCTCTGTGGGAATAAAACTTTTTTATAAGAAATATCATATAAATCGAAAGTACATCTAAAAAATTGATACGCACTTCCTTAATAAAATGTCCAATCTCCACCATTAGCGATTATCGTTTAACAACGTCTCGGCATGCTTTCAGCTAACTTTTCAGCATAAGAGACAGTAAGAGACTTCCATATTTCTCGAATTCGACGAACTAGTGTTTTCAATTTGAAAATATGCTTTTCTCGGAGTTTGTACTTCATAACAGACCACACATTTTCGATTGGATTGGCGATCGGGGGACTGAGATGACCAATCCAACACATTCACCACTTGCGGTGCAAAGAAATTCTTGGTTGCGCGTGTCAGAACAGTCGAGCGGAAATCACTTCGCGGCGCGTTCAGGCACTGGCTTCGCTATCACTTTCCATTTTACAGTCTGGGGTTAATACTGATAACTTTACACGATGAAGAGCAAGCATAAACTGTGCCTCGGTAAAGAATTTCATTAAACAGTGGACGTGCCAAGCACGTCATTTATCTTTCTGTAACAATCGCCCAACGACGTGCGTAACACGTCGCTGGCGTTCCGGTAACAAAAGCATGTCGACGTGCGAGGCACGTCTTTCCACCGCAAGTGGTTACTACCGTTCTGTGTTTTCCATTCCGTACAAACACGGCCTCGATACAAATATACCTAGTATATTAGTAATTTTATAATATACCTATATCTATGCCCTTTTTAGTTAAAATTGTTTGCGCTTTACGTAAGGAAAGCGTCAGATTTTTCGAAAAAAGGTGTAAAATCGTTTTATCTTTCCGTTTCGTCGTAACCCGTTTCGAACCTTGACCAGGGATATCATCTACACAATTTGTGTCTTTATACCGTTGCACCCACTTATTTACGAATGCACGAGGTTTATGCAGATATTTTGCTGCACCTCTAACAGTCATTTTAGGACCTTTCGGGTGATGGCACAAGAAGACCGCTTCGAATCGTTTAGCGTACACGGCACTCATTTTGAAATGGACTGAATTTCTCAGAGATAGAAACGATACTAAAAGAATTGGGCCTATTGCGTATTAGAGGAAACTTTGTATGTTTAGGCCAGCACAGTCTTTAACAAATTGCGTATCAGATTTCACAAATATCGCGTCCATGCTCTTGTGGTATAGACTGTATGTAGTACTACCAGAATAAGACCGATATTTGATGCATCTGCCCGAGGAAAGAACCTCCAATCACTCAACCAGTGTGTAGAATCGGGCGCAATTTAATCGAACTCATTCCTATAATTTTATTGCGTTTTCGTCAGAATGAAATCGGCATAGTATCGAATATTAAGACGGCTTTCCTGCAGATATTAGGGTCGATCAAATATAAACGAGCCTTTTGTATAAACAAAATTGATTTTACAAGCAACAGCTACATTTCTACAAATAATTTTTCTATATAATTTCCTTCTTTTATTGTACATTTTTCCCAACGTTGTGGTCAATTTTTCATTTCGTTCTCGTAGAATGAAGTTGAACGTGTATCTACCCAGTTGCGCAAAAATGTTTCCACTTCATCGTTGGTCTCAATTCGCTTACTTCGAAGTGCTTCTTTGAGAGGTGCAAACATGTAGAAATCACTTGGCGATAAGTTCGAACTGTAAGGTTGATGATCAAGTATTTTCCAGTTCATTTTCACCAGTTTCGGCTGGGTTGCAGATACAGTACGTGGCCTGGTGTTGTCCTGGAGGAGTAACACCTCGCGGATGGGACAATCTCGTCTATTGCATCGATACTGAAGCTGAACTTGATTCAAGAGACCACAGTAGTAGGCTACGTTGGTGGTCTGAAGTCCGTTTATGAAATTTACCTTCCAGTCCCAAAAAACCGTGGCCAACACTTCCCCGCAGAGAATCGAGTTTTGGCTTTCACGAGATTTCGTTGCCTTTCTTTCTTTGGCAACAAGTTTACGGCCTTGCTTGAATTTTTTCCACTAAAGCTTCAATCTTAAAAATGATAGGGCAGCTTCCCCTAACTGGGCATGCAGTCTGCAGTAAGTTTCGGCTGGATTCACGTTTTCATCGCCGAGGAACTTTATAATTATGCGTTGCTCAACTGCGACGGGCACATTCCTTGCACTCATCATAATTGCTACTAACTTAAGTACTGGACAAGTCGGCTCATGTTGTTTCCCTACTCTAGGTAATCCCAGTTAACGACTACAAATACCCAATCTCATACAAATACCCTTCCCCGCTCTCAACCACTAAAGGTTCGTTTATATTTGATCGACCCACGTAAGTTTATGTCCAAATGATCGCGACTGTTTACGATTTTTTTGGTATGATGAGAAAGGAAGGGTTATTATATTGCGACACACTACAATAGTGTTCGGCGTGTGCCGTAAACCGTTTTTTTTTAGGGGCGGTTATCCAGTTGCATTTAAATAATACAATCAAAAACGATCGGGGGGGACATAAACCTAAGTTTTCGTGTCATATAATGAGTAGGTTAAAGGGAATTTTTTTATGTGGATAATTGCGTGATTAGCCTAAATTCTCAAGATGAAGTAAATCAATTCCTTGCTGATAGTACTGGTGCTAGATTGGCTTAGACATAGTCCAGACGAACGGTTTTGGTGAAGAAAAACTTCAATGAATCAGAAATCTGCGTAGAGAAGAAGAAAACTAAGATACTCAAGACTACTGGCAGCAATAAATGTAACCCCTCGCGAGACGTAATAATGTTAGTCCGCGATAGAATAGAAAACGACCTCCCATCATATGCTTTGCGATTTTCAACTTATGGTAAGGCAATTAGATTGATAGGTTGGATTAAACGATTTCTACATAATTGTAAGCAAATGCGCGAACACCGTTTAAAGATAGATTCAACTTCTGAGTAGTCGGCAGCAGAACGGCTCGTTATGAAATTGATTCAAAACCAATACATTTCTGATAAGTCTGACAAAAGGTTAAGGTCTTTGAATGCCTTTAGGTTGGACGATGGTCCAATCAGAATCAAAACAGAATTGTTGCAACGAATAGATACATATAATTTTCGCGACCCAATTTTTCTAACTGCAGACCATCCAGTGGTAAAATTATTAATTCGAGAGATGCATGAACGCCTCAACCATGCTTGTTTAACAGTTTGCGAGAAAGTTACTAGGTGTTAGGCGGAAAACTGCGATCTGTTTTAAAGGATGTATTGTACATATACGCTAGGCACGAGGCCAAAACATTGGATGCAGATCCTGTGCCGCTTCGTTAGAATCACGTTAACCCTTTGACTACGACAGATTATGACACGTACCGGCTATGCCGTACGGTAAGAATTCAGTCGCGACGTACACCGAGAAAAGCGAAGTTTTTCATTAGGCATGCATTTCTGACGAAGAATACTAAAATATTCGAAATACTGAATTCTATTACATTAAATCAATATTATTTACTTATTAATATTCTGCTTTAAATTGTTAGGGTACATACTAAAAAGTTAACATTAATTTTAAGCTTTTCTCACAATATTTAATAATCCGGACGCCTATTGGCGCCAACAGTACCAGCGGAACAAAGTAAGTCAAGGGCCCATTGGCGCCTACAGTACCAAGAAGCCAACATGTTTCAGGCGCCAATAGGCGCCAACATTAGTCAAAGGGTTAACCAGTTAGCTGAGTTTGACGAGTATACTCGTCAAGTGTAAAAGCTACCACTGGTTATTTAAATTGTAATTTTGACGAAAGGTAAAATGTAGTTGTAAATTGCAAGATGTTTGGAATATTTTGAGGCCATACCGAAGTAAAACGAATAACTAAAGGGTATAAATAATTGTTAAGGACTTGGTTGGAGGTTTATGGCACGGATGTTTCAATCAGCACCATTTTTCGGCACCTTATATTGTGTTACCAAATATTCTCTTTCAAGAATCGAGGCTGGAGAGATGATCAGAACTAGAGTTCTGTGAACTCTGTTATCTCGCCAGTTCTCAATAATCCGACGTGCCATAAACTATTCCAACGATACCAGATCTCCACCCCTCTTCCGGGTAAAAATTCTGTCACCATCGAAGATCGTGGAAGAGGGGTGGTTAAACCAATTACCCCCACCTTGGAAGGGACATATATAAAATCATGCCTCGGGACCGAGGATTAGATTCGTTTTGAGACCACAGATACGTTCGAGACTATAGAAACATTCGAGACAAGACCCAACTTTCTTCTGTATCACAGACTTCTTTTTTTCTAATTATAGTATAAAATAAACTAAGCAAATATTCGTGTGGAAGTGGAAGTGAACCAGCCATTTTTGTTAACCTTCCCACCAATAATTCAAAATAGATTTATGCTTGTCTCTCGATTTTCGTGATCCAAAATTCAAACGATTTTTCGCCACAGTTAACTGGTTAAAGAAGCCGCTGCGTTTGAGAGAATAGGAGTAGATTTCGCGGGGCCGATATTTCTGAAGGGCGATCTGAAGAGATACCCTGAATTAGTAACGTCATTGTCTACTGTCGCGTTTATGGAAACTTTAAGACTTTTTATAGCGACGCAAGTTAGATGCAAATTATCATGTATAGCAGCGGTCGCCAAACTTTTTAACTTCACGGACCAGTAAATTCATAATTTAAATCCCTCGCACCACTAATAGGATTTTTTAAGTGTTAAATATATTTATAAAAAAAATTGTGATCTAAGAACACATAAACTGTATTGTTATGAATTGAATTATGTTTCAATGCATCTTAAAACATAACTTATCGTGATAAGTAAGTATGTACCTATATTCCACATTTTTCTGGGGACCAGCGAAATTTTCTCGCGGACCACCACTTTGGTGACCACTGATGTATAGTGATGATGGCACTAACTTCATGGGTACATATAACTTGTTTAAACACATCGATTGGAAGAGAATAGCTCAAATGAGTACTTCACGGAAGATTACCTGGCATTTTAACCCACCTAACGCACCGTGATGGGGTTGGTGGGAGCGATTGATAGGACTACTGAAATGCTTATTGTGTCGTGTATTAGTAACGGTTTTATGCGACAGTGGGACAATCATTAATTCGAGGCCTATAACGCATATGGCAGACTCCATAACCGAATTCATCCCTCCCACACCTGTAATATTTATACAAGATATTAACGACAATTATTGCGACAATGTCGGACGTCATCAATTGGTTAAGCGTTTCCGGTATCGGCAGAAACTTAACCCCTTGCACTATTTTCACGAGTCTGACTCATGATGAAAATTTTAGGTCAAACTTGAATATGACAAGCCTGACTCGTTGTCTCAATTTCGGGCCAAGTATTAATATTTCGAATGAGATCGTGTGTTCTCATTCAGTATTATTAATTTTAGACTTTGATTCAAATTCATTTGAGTTTTACAAAAGCTCCATTGCGTGAAGTAAATACTTGCGCGATAATCTTTGTCAGTCGCAAGATATCGTATATCGGGCGTTCGGTTTAGGCATGGGTTCTTGCGAGTTTACCGGTAGTGCAAGGGGTTAAAGACATGCTACGCCAAAGGTTTCGTAATAAATATTTGGATGAGCTTAAACACCATGTTAAGCGTCCCAAGGAATTACGTACGTTAAACGTGGAAGACATAGTTTTGTTAGGTGATGACGATTCGAAGCGTTTAACTTGGCCGGCGCGCCGGTGTGAAGGAATTAATACCAAGGCAAGGTAGTTATTGCCGCGTAGCATCTTTACCCATACCTGTCGGGGAGATGATCAGATCAATACAACAAATTTATCCGCTAGAAACATTAACACTTTACCGACCGGTATTTTTTAACTTCCCACACCCACTTCTAATCGATCACTTGCACGCAAATATTTCCCTGATACTGATATCTCTTCAAAAATTGCAAAGTTTCTTCATTGAGTCCTTGGCACAGTTAACCGCAATGAAAAATAATAATTTATTAATTGCCGTAGCGACCAATTAACGAGTTAAAAGTCCAAAAGTGTTGGGCCCGAAAAGCCGATTAATTGCCTACCGGTCGGTAAAGTGTTCAGAAACGAGGATGATAACGGCTCGTACCCTGTAGAATGTAATCTGAGAGAATGTGTAGATTATAAATCGAAAATTGTGCGCGTCAATAAAAAAAAGTTGTGCAGGCTGAAAAAGACGATAACATTGTCTGCGCCGGATAAAAACCAAAAGAGGATTTTTAGGCGGGAAAACGTAGAGTACGGTTAGATACTAGCGATAGCGATTGTACGAGAGTGCCGCATATTTAGAATAAACGCAAATCTTATTTCTGTGAAGAAAAGTGATCGTAATTCTTTTTGTGAGAAAATACGGGATCTATCTGAACAAATAGTTTGCGGTCTAGGAATTTTAGTATCCTTTCTCACTAGATTTACCAAAAATTAATGTAACGTATTTCAACATGACAAATGAATACGTGGAAACAAAAGAAACGGAGAAAGCAAAAATCTTAACCGATTTAATCGCATTCAGTTTACAAGGCAGGCGTAAAAGACGTGAATATTATATGATTGTTTTTATTAACAGGAATGAATGCTAATGCGAGAGTGAAAGATTATAAAAAACAAAGAATGTGTGTGACATGAAGTGTATTTGTTGATTTCGCTTAATTGTTCTATTAATAGATTATTAAACGTGGGACTGCTAATAAGAACAATTTCTCATCCTTCAAAATTTATCAGTAATTAAATATAGGACCATTATTTCTTAATATGGACGGAGTACTGCAATAACATAATTAATCTGTCATATCACATATTCGCATAATCTCATCAGAAAAAAGAGTGTTGCATTTTAAGCAAATTCTTTTGTACATTCAAGTATTTCCAAAATTTAGATGAAGTAGGGTGAAAACAAAATACGAAGCACTTTCGTAGTGATTTTTTTTAAATTGCTTTTATTGTAAAGGAAGACAAGGAGGTTTTAAGTGCATTTTAAAGTGTTCTCAATGTATTAGGCATGGTTCGTTGCCAACTAAATTATACCAGAAATACGAGAAGGTCGCATGATCGGGCAAACGTTCTCTCAAATTTCCAACGAATAGAAGTACTCAGGTTACTGTAATTTGCATTTCATATATTCATGAGAGATTTTGATATAACTAACAGTCTTTTAAACTCAGAAAAGTTATACACTGTGAAAATGCTGCGAATAAAGAAATCACGTTAACACTTTTTACGTGACGATATGGAGTTTGAATTATCGGCGGTTCACAGTGCATCGAATATTATAATTTCTAGGAAAAGTGACCGTAGTAATTGAAAGCGAAAAGAAAAAGCAATTTACAATTTCGATCGCATGGCCTCTTTTACATGTTAATACAAGTACATACTCACAAGTATATTGTTATTACATACAGTACAAGTTAATATAAGTGTGTGTGTGTATTATCTACAAACAGATATACTTGTGCTTTTTGATATTATATTTATCCTTTTGTAACTTCTTGTTTCGTTAAATTAACATACCGTCCATTTGTGTTTATATTTTATAACCTTTGTGACTTTCGTCCCACTAATTTTGTAAGTGTGTAAGAAGTGTAAGAATATATAATTCAATTTTTTAATAACGTTACCGAACATATAATTTCTTTAAATACAATTTTCACACTGGCCTCATTAAAACCCATTGTCTATTATCTTTTCCTCGCACATTCCAGAATAATTATATTATAACAAAACTATCATCAATAATATAGCATTATTATTTAGTAAATAACGACTAACAAGCTTAAAGAACTTAAAAATGCAGAATGGGTTGCTTTGAGGTAGAATAATAATAAGAATCATTGAAAAATATTACATGTAATTAAACTTTAAACCAGTGACATCTCTTATTAAGTCTTTGCCCCTAATCAATCGCTTTGGCCGACCTGAACAACTTAAATTAATTGACTATCTTCTCCAACCTTTGTATTATTAACCTCTTATTAATAGAATTTTATTTTGAAATGTGTATCTACGTGTATTACTCAAACAAATGAGGAAAATATTGTTTAGACGCAAAATAAATGCATGAACTGTAAACTTTAATGAAATTATATTAAAATGAAGAATTCTATGAGTTAGCGTATCGCTTCAAATTCTCGTGAACACAATAGATATTATTAACACAATTCAACAAGTTTGTAAGAAAAAAATGTGAAATAATATGCCATCAATAAAAAGTAAGAAGACAAATGATAAGTTTCCTCTGTTTCTAGAATGAGATGTTGAAAGCAGGATGCAACAAATAGCGCACTTCGTATGTCCAGTTACAATATACCCGATAAAAGAAGTAGCAAACAATGATTTACTCAGAAAATGGCAAATCTTAGTCATCAAATGAACAATCAATGAAATGGAGACATCTGCTGCGCCTCTACCACCCGAAAATCAACTAATTTTAAACGATCCTCTTGAGTTCGGCGGTTCTCTAGAGGCCTCTTCGCGGTTTCCCACATCAGGGGTTTGCAATCTATTTCTCTAGAGCTTCGTGCGGCTTTTTGAATATGTCATTTTGGCTTTTCACGCATTATTTAAATAATATTCATATATAACAATAAGTTATTATTTTTTAAAAGTTCTCCGCGTGCTTCGGTTCATACGCCGCAATTCGGCATCAGCTAATGGTCAGTGTGTAATAACACCCAAGCTAATTTGATAGTTGCAAAATATATAATTTTCTTACATATTACGCGGTGCTTTAGCCGAGTACCTTTCGGTACTTTTAAGTTATTCAATTGTTAAGTGAACCCTGCACCGCGGAGAATAGGATTACTTTTCGGATTACCTCTTTGCTCGCAACCTAATAATAAGAGCAATTAAGTAATAAAAGTGAGACTTTAGAAGTCTTCGTCCTCGTTAATGCCAATAACATTTTCTTTTTATTGCACGGTATCTTGAAAAAATCCGGGAATTTACTGACCCCGTGTCCTACTGGGTCTCGACAGCTGGTCTCTGTTACATAAACTTTAGGAAAGGATAGCTATTTATATATTACATATATTTAAGTTCTTATATATATTTATTAAATTAAT
Source organism: Cerceris rybyensis (assembly GCA_910591515.1). NCBI lineage: Eukaryota > Metazoa > Arthropoda > Insecta > Hymenoptera > Crabronidae > Cerceris > Cerceris rybyensis. The sequence continues at coordinate 17,937,442 of OU342795.1, forward strand.
TAGTATATTTTAAATAGCGGAAACTTTGTCCACACAATTCAAAGGCGGAATCATTAATTTTTAGACACTCCTGCCCGTCATATTTAATCCGCCATTTTGTTTTTTGCAATTTTGAGTTGAGATTCGTAATCAGCGACCCAAAAAATATTATAATACCATTTTTTTAGATAATTTGGATGTGTTTTACGCTCTAGGTGACGATTTGAAAAAGATCGAAAACTGTGCGAGGTGCCTGAACAGCTAAATTCACGTTCTGGACCACTGTGCGCCGGTCACTATGTACCAAATATTGATTTTTTGGCACCGATCAATGAAAATATTAAGTTTTTTCAATTTTCTCTTCTTAACTAACCATTACTTATTCATCCGATCTAGCTGGAAGTGATTATTCATGAATCGTTAAAGAACCTAGTAGAACCAAAAGACATAACTCACGATCAAACTATATCTCAATTTTCTTTAAATCAAGCTTATGAATTCTTTGTATTTATTAATAACAATAAAAAAATACGTTATCAATAAAATTCATTTTATTGTCTGTTTTCTCAATGATTCGAACTATTGTGTTTAGTAATTTTTGAAAATGTGGGTAATTAGGGGTGAACCGTAAATGATGGCATTATGAGATTCTAATTCATATTTTTTAAAACTAAGCCCATATAGGGTTGAATGTTCTTATAAAGAGCATTTATCCAGCAACCAAATACGGTTTTCTGATAGGCTCTGAAATACATTTGTATGCGCGAATATATAATTTATACAGTGATAATGATAATAACTGCTTGCAACGAATACAAGGAACTAACGTCACGAACTGTTTCTTATGGAAATGAAAATTTATGAAAATCCGTCTTGGCACGAACGCGTTAACCGTTTACTATATTTAAAACATTATCTGCAAAACCTACCTATATAAGCCAAAAAAAAATCTTAAAAATCCTTTGCAACATGATACATATGATTTCTACTTCAAACAAAGAAAAACAGGAAATAAATGGACGTCTTTGAACGTATTAAACAAAATCCTTTCACTATTCATTTCCTAGCTTGTAACAGTGAGAGAGATTTACAACTATATTTCATTTTATGGATTAATATATTTAACATAATAATTTCTATAGAGTCTACCTCAACAAGTAGGACCTACTTTGGGAATGGGTAGCTGATATAAAAACAATGAAGAAAGTTCACATTTATCCCATTCTGCCTTTGTTAAAGCGTGAGAAAAACACGCTCATATTTCTAGCAATGAGTTCTAGTTTCCGATGTAGACCGTATTTCTTAAAAATTAAAAAATGTACAGGTTAAATATTATTATAGCCAAGAGAATATGATTTTGATCATAACTATGATTGAATAATGTTAGAAATTTGTTGTCCGACTACTGAGAAAGAGCAGTGCGCCACCTTTACAATCTTTAGAGGCGTCCATGCGTCCATTAACCTCCCCGTCAAAATATTCTTGAAGAACTTCTGCAGAATAGGGTGCAACAATGGCTGTTCTCAAAAGTGATGTCTAAACATTGGCTACGTTGGGGAAAAGTTTTTTTTTTCGAGGAAAAAGTGCCGTCCCCTTACAGGATTATGATCCTTCATTAGGTCAGGCTTCAGCATCACAAAACACCCAGCTACGACGGTGGTCTAAAAAGTCTTGAACTTCTACACGAAGACGACTTTACTCTTCTTTACTACAATCTAATATGTTTTCAAAGATTTGTGTGAAAAGGCTGTAGGAGGATAAGTATGATCCAGCGGCCTTAGCTCCGATCATGCTCGCTTTTTTTTGTTAAATTAGTACCTATGTGAGTACTTATCACAGTAATTTTCAACCCTTAAAAATTCATCCCCAGGGAGTAATCGTTAAATAAACAAATTTTTTCAAAAATTCATAACTTGAGAACGACTACTTTGATTTTATTGAAATTTATTCAGGACGTACATATAACTAAGGTCTCTGATTAAAAAAAATTTCAGACTTGATGAATTGACATAACCTTAGAAAAAAAATTAAAACATTTTTCAATGACTACTATTGGTAGGTTATGTTTGAGGCACAACTACCAAACTTTTTTTATAGCTTTCTAACACCATTTTGCACCATATATAATTTTGGTATAATTTATTTCTTGGTGCGTCATATCCAAAAAAAATAAAAAGTCTAATTTTAATCATATTTAATTTTTTTAAATATGTTATAATTATGGCACACCCATCCTAATTTTTTTCTGGTTTTCTAACATCATTTTGCACCATATATAATTTTGGTATAATTTATTTCTTGGTGCGTCAATGCAAAAAAAATGAAAAGTATAATTTTAATCATTTTCAATTTTTTTCATTATGTTATCATTATAGCACAATCATCTTAATTTTTGTTTAGCTTCCTAACATTATTTTGCACCATGTATAATTTCGGTAGAATTTATTTTTCGGTGCGTCATATGCAAAATAAATGAAAAGTCTAATTTGAATCATCCTCAATTTTTTTCAATATGTTACCGTTATAGCACAATCATGTTATTTTTTTTGGTTTCCTCACATCGTTTTACTTTATCTATAATAATTTCTGAATTCATAATTCATAATAATAATAATAACAACAACAACAACAGAAACAGTGATTATAATAGTTATAAAAGTAATAAAGACAATGGCAAGATTAGCTCCATACGTCTGTAGCTCTTGCCTGCTCATGCGGGCCCGCGCGAACGACAGACTTGATACCTAACTCATTATATCCACCACTAAAACGCATATCCCCGCTACATCTATCCGCAACAGCACTAGCAACGGACGAAAATTGCATTAGAACGTTAGGTCGATCTGCCGAATCAAAATTAAATATTCGCTAACATCGTCATTGTAGTAAATGGACTTTTTGTTGTTTTTTTTTGGAAGTTGCCGAAATATAGAAAAACTATATACTTTTATTGATTCCAATGTAACACGCTGAGAATTATGAATTCAGAAATTATTATAGATAGAGTAAAACGATGTTAGGAAACCAAAAAAAATAACATGATTGTGCTATAACGGTTAGATATTGAAAAAAATTGAGGATGATTCAAATTAGAGTTTTCATTTATTTTGCATATGACGCACCAAGAAATAAATTATACCAAAATTATATATGGTGCAAAATGACGTTAGAAAACTAGAAAAAAATTAGGATGGGTGTGCCATAATTATAACATATTTAAAAAAATTAAATATGATTAAAATTAGACTTTTAATTTTTTTTGGATATGACGCACCAAGAAATAAATTATACCAAAATTATATATGGTGCAAAATGGTGTTAGAAAGCTATAAAAAAAGTTTAGTAGTTGTGCCTCAAACATAACCTGCCAATAGTAGTTATTGAAAAATGTTTTAATTTTTTTTTTAAGGTTATGTCAATTCATCAAGTCTGGAATTTTTTTAAATCAGAGACCTTAGTTATATGTACGTCCTGAATAAATTTCAATAAAATCAAAATAGTTGTTCTTAAGTTATGAATTTTTGAAAAAATTTGTTGATTTAACGATTACTCCCTGGGGATTAATTTTTAAGGGTTGAAAATTGCTGTGTTAAGTACTCACATAGGAACCTTTTTAACAAAAAAAAGCGAGCATGATCGGAGCTAAGGCCGCTGGATCATACTTATCCTCCTATAGCCTTTGAGACATATTTGACGCTCAGTTGTTGTTTGACAGTCGTTTATATTACGCGATACCAGTGTTTTTTCAAAAGTAAAAGAAATGCCGTGATCAAATTTTTGCCCTTGAAAGGCAATATACCTGCTCGAATTAAGGGCAAGTAAGACTTTGTTTACAGGGACTCTGTCCCACTATTTGCCACCGTAAACACATGGGCATGAATGTTTGAAGATATTAGAAACTGCAACCCACACTGATTACTTCGAAAATATTCATCGAATTTTACTGAACGACCGTTGAACCGCTTACAATTAGTGAGATAGCAGAGACTATGGGCGTATCATAAGAGCTAATTTGTTACATATTGACTAAAGAATTGTACATGCGTAAACTACCCGCGCATAGGATGCCGCGCTTGCTCATTTTGGACCGAAAACGCATTCGAATGTGGGAGTGGTTTAAGCGAAACGATTCAGATATTGTGTGTCGATTAATAATTGTAGATAAAACTTGCTTTGAGATAGTCGAATACCCACCGTATTCGCTACATCTGACCCTCAGTGGCATTTTCCTATGTCCTAAGCTTAAAGTTTTACTTGCAAGATTGAGATTTTCATTGAACGATGCCACCGTACACCTACTATTTGGAATGGTTAAAACGGTTAAACCATCCCTGGGAAGAGTATATTGACTTATAAGGAGACTATGTTGAAAAATAAAACTATGTAACGGCGAATAGGGTGATTCGCGCTTTAGGAGCTGCCTAACAAGAGTACTTATACTTTTGAATTTGTATATTCAATAGCCTGACTTGTTTTGACAGCGACTTGGTGTATTGTACAGAAACGAATGATTGGTTGAGGACTTGTGAAAGTTTCGAATTAGAATTAAGAATTGAAATTAAAATTTGAAGATGACTCTCACAATTAATTGAACTTGGAAATGAACTGAATAATGATGAACTTGGTAATGAATTGAGCGTGAATTAAATCTGAGCAATACACTTGTTATGAATTGAACCTATTATGAGGTGAACAGAGACGTAGGGTTTTTAAAGGGTTTGGAAGATGAGTGGGAATAGGATGACGGTGTTTAGGAGTTGGGAGGTGAAGATAGGAAAGTAAGAATTTTTGAACTTGGAACGATGATTCGGGTATGAGTAAGGACGGTGGTGAGTGATACTGAAAATATTCGCTAAAGTTATTTTATATACTAATAATAGATTGAAGGCTCGGTACATTACAACTATATTGACAAAAAAAAAGATTTGTTTTCATGTTAGGTTCAACACTTTTCAGACAACATACGCACTGGCGAGACGTTTTATGTCCAGTATGGCAGTGTTCTAGGACTGCAACATAACATCCGCTATTAATAGTACGGCAAGACAAGAAAACAGGTCAAACGTTATTGAGGATTTTTAATAACTCTGTTCCCAATGCAATCTATGATGCTTGGCAATACCAAACGTTATCTCACCATAAAAAATTTACTACCTGCAAGTTCTCCAATTTGCACATATATTCTTTCGTTCAAACTAGATCATTGTCCTCCCGGTATCCGGAAACTGCTTCCCTTCCACTGTACTACCGATCGCACTTCAAGTATTCCCTAAATTTCCTTTTATCTTAAATTTTTCTCCATCAATCACACATGTGTACCGTGCGGCTCGCCAGACCTGGCACCTAAGAGGTAAGCCTGTTTCAGCAGAGTCTGATTCGCCAGGCGTCAAGCGTCATGCCTCTTGTCACACGTACACGAAGGCACTTGACGTTCTACCTTGCGATTCGTTAAAAGAGCTACACATACAAATCGAACTAAAAGACGAAGAGAGAGAACGCTGCAGATCGAAGCAAGGGAGACAACGCGATTTGGGTGGCGACAGTGAGGACATCGGCGTATGCACCAGATTTCTAACATGTCTATAGTAAAAACAGGCTGAACTTTGACAGAATTACCCCCACCACATGAGGAGATTCCCCTTGATGAAACGGAGCGCGCGACGAGAATACAATGTAATACAATGTCTCGCTGCTCCAGCCAAACTAGTAAGAATATTTGAATGCTACGACTTTGTCGGCTGCTTCCTTTAAGAGGCTGAGCGAGTGGATTCCAAGAAACAAAATGGTGCGAAAAGGCGGTTGAAAACGAGAAGCTCCCCGCCGAGGTGCCAGGTCTGACGAGCCGCACGGTATATTCTCTACTGAACCTTACGATTAGTCAGAAAAACATGAAACTCAACGAAACCTAATCTATGAACGAACTCAATCGTAAAAAAGGAGCAATTCAGAACTCACGAACAACTCAATCGTTATACACATTTTATAAAGCGTAGAATTTGATTAAATCAATAACATACAATATTTTGATAATTCAATCTATCATCAATCGTATCCAAACTGAATCATTTAGAACCAGCTGTTAACATATTAATTTATTGTAAGGACAGTGATAGTAACAACCTGCGAGGTCCATCTCGTAAAAATGTCGTTTGCTTCAGTTCATTGAAGCTTAAGAATGTGGAAAACGTATGTCAAAAAATACGGTAAACTACTCAGAAAAACATATTTTCTTGGTTCGCGTAGAAAACTTGACAAAATTAAGGTTGCAGGTACAAATTTTATTTCAAAGTTACAAGCATTTGTATCCGTCAGTAATTCACTACTGCTAGTAAGTGTAAACATTAAACGAGATGAAACATTAAAAATTCTAGCTGAAATACAATTAATTTAAACTACTATTATACAAAACGACTTGCCGATCAGTATCAAAAAAGGTAATAAAAGAATTCATTTTGAATCACGATTAAAAAATCGTTTCCAAATACATACAAACGACAATATTTAAATAAAAAGACACACACATATAATTGTATTGAGTATTATATAAGCACGATTGAGAAGTACCTATAGTTCCCTTTATAGTTATTTCTACGATTTGCATACTGTCCGGACTGTAGCGCGCTTCTAGCCCATGCCCGTGACTTGTAGTTGCATGAACGAAGAAAATGAAAAGATTTCGTGCGTGAAGTATTATTGGCGACCCGCTAATACAGGAGAGTCAAGGTGAGGATGAAGGGGTATTAAAAGTTCACGCTTGGACGGAGCACGCAAGTGCTCGCAAGCGGCACGTGACTGATTCACCAGCCAACTCACGCGAGAAATAGAAATTCTTAGATTTTTCACCCCCAGCTGAACTTCCTAGATGCACCCAAGAAGTTAGATATCGGGATGCTCGATTTATTAGCTCATTTACTTATGAAATATTCGAAAAATATGTGAGAACATTCTAATCAGTGGATACTTGCTACTGAGCGTATGTCTGAATGGGATTAAATAAAACGTCTTATTTACAATAAAAAAATCGCAATATAAGACGATATGACGGGATGATTACCAACCAAAATGACGGGGTTTTTGTGGAAATAAAAGATTTTTCGGAAAGAGAATTTACTTAAACTACATAACATTTTATTTATTGTTAGATACAAAAGAATAATTAATATATAACTTCATATGTTCTCTGTGTGGTTTCTGGTTGCCAACTGGACGCTCCTGAAAAACAATGCCGAGAGAGTAAAACGACAAAACACGATAGCGACTAACGTCACATATCTCACACGAATGTATTCAATTCTGGAAAATTTATTCAATGTGATCTTTATACATGCATATATATATATTTAATTTAATTTAATTTAATTAATGTAATGATATCATATTTCATTTAAATATATTGAAAAAGAATTTTGAAAAAAGAAATACGATGGGGTGAAAAAGACAATTAACACTATTAAGATAGTCGAAACGACTTGTTCTGAATTTTTTATAAATACTCCTAACATTGTAAATATTGTATTTTTTTCGATTTCCTACATCTATCGATTATACTATAAACAATTAAAACTAGCAGTACCAAAGCGATTAGGATGACGGTATTGAATTTTTTAAAAGTATTGTTCCAAATTTTTATGGCATGCTTATTTTTCTATATCTACTTTGTAAAACGTGATAAATTAAATCAATATCGCTGTTTATAAAAAGAACAAAACATTACAGACAGATTACCCCGTTGTACAATTTATTGATAGTTTAAAATTTTATTTTCTCTGTTTTAGAACTAATTCAACTAACCCTATATCATTAATATTGAGCATTTAATCCTCAGCATGTGATTTCGAATATTGCTATAAATTACATTCTCCTAATAGTCAAACTTAACTTGGTACGAAGTTACTTAATTGATCATAATCCTTACGAACTCAAGAATTTGACAAAGTCATCATAAATATCGAAGATGTCAACTAATTTTTTTTTGTTCACTGCTTATGTGCGATCTATCATGCAATGATAATAAACACTTATTATGAAAGTTTAACTGTCAATAAAATTTAGTCTATTTCACTAAATCTATGTGGTAATTTGTAAAAAGTGGTATTTCTTTAGCCTTTCGCGTTCTTCCAAGGTGTTCAATAATGCTGTGGCCAAGTTGTTTGGATGTTTTGTCAATCTTATTTGATACGATTTGCTTTATTTGGCAATTTCCTCCTTGACTGTTGTTATACCGCTTTCTTTATGTATTTGTTTGTTTGGACTATACCACTCCGCGTTCATGATGAGCCTCAGCTTTTTATTTTGCCATCTCTCTATTATTTTTATGTTTAAGTTTGAAGCAGCTCCCCAAAATTAACAGGCGTAGGCCCATATTGGTTTAAGGATAGTTTTGTAAATTGTTAATTAATTTAAAGTCATTAGGAATTGCATTGAATTAAACATAGCGCCAGTCACCGTTGATCATAGCCAAATAAACATGTCCGAATTAAAGCAATGAAGGGGGAGAAGACTTGATCGATTCAATTGCTTACAGTTTTCAAAATAGACGCAAAAAATTTGTCCATCCTGGAAAATCTAGTGTTAATATTATATCACAAACGATAGTCGAAAGAAGTAAACAAACAAACGGATACAACATTATTTATGTCAACATTGCAAATATCACCCATAAATAATTATGGAACAGTGCGTAACAAAAAAAAGTATTTATTTTTTCATTTCTTAATTTCATTGCTTCAAGGAAAAGAATTTCCACGGTAGCAAAGCGTTTCCGAAGCCGCAGCAAAGTATATATTTATATACGTTCGGGTAATCGTGACTACTAACGGGTCTCGCGGGATGATGCGCTTCGCAGAATGGCTATGTCGGCCATTTCGAAGGGATACAGGATGGGGGAAGCACCGAGAAAATCCTATTAGGGCTTATACTCTGCGGGATGGTACAGCAGGACGAATAAAGGTCGGAACTCAGAGCTTACCCTCCGCACACTTCCCCATTGACGCAATAGAGAAACCCACCCCCCGGATCAACCAATCAAATCGCAGCATCCGCGCATGCGACCCTCTCAGTGCTATCTCGGGTCACTCGTTTCCGGAGCGTAGGAAAAAACTGCGCTTTTACTTGGAACGCTATCTTTAGTATCTCAAGCGTGATATTTCTGCTTAACTCTGACTTAATTCTAAAGAAGTTAGCGTTATACTGCGTGACGGTGCTTTAAGCAAATTATCTTGAGCGATGAACAAATGTTTACAAAAATATTAGAGTAACATTTCATTTAACTGTATCATTAGACTTTGAAATTTCTTAGTAACAGTTAATATTAATGGTAATAATAATTTTATAATTATTTCATGGAACAATAATTGTAAGTTTTCAGTTTGTAAGTCATAGAGTAGATATTTTACGTCTACCTCATAAAATATAAATAACTGAATCGATTATCTTTTCCAGCTCTTGATTACCCTCTTTTCAAAGTGCTTATATAATATATTGCAATATAACAGATTTTGCGTCAGTAGTTCTAGTGTTAACTTATGTCCGTCAGTCTAATTAATGCAATCAATCGCAATTCCAATTAGCACTGTTAACTAGCACTACATAAACTTTAGTTTGTAATAAAAACCAGTTTTGACAGAAAGGAATCTTTTCATTGCCCTCACTGCAAATCCAAGTGTGTTATTTTAAAACACATAAACGTATTATTTCCTTGTAGTCACTTTTTAGACGTTTCCCGGTGTGTTATTATTTAACACAGTACACGTGTGTTATTTTTCAACATGTAGGTGCGTTATTTTTAAAATACATAAATGGGTTATTTTAAAATATAAATATATATGTGAGAAGAATATTTTATTAGAACAAAACGACTAAACGATTAGAACAATAAATACAATACAAATCAGATCAACTCTAACACAAAATCGACTTCTTCACACCACTGCTCAATCACGACTCTATTTACAAATGTTACCGCCGCTTGTTCGAATATTCCAATCATACATGTAAGGAGATTGCTTTTCTGATGGTGCCCACAGTCTTCTTGCTATTAATTAACATTTATTAAAAAGATAAATAAAACCAACAATAACTATAATATGCACTTAGAAACTAATAAAAATAAGCAGTAACAGTTATGGCGTCTTTTCGCTTTCACGTTTCGTTCTTCACTGCTGTTTTGCAACTGTTTTGTTTCTTCTGCCCTGTCTTTTGTTTCTCACGTCATTATCTCGTTCTCTCTGTCATTCATTCACTTTCTCGCTCACTCATTTCATCTGCCTTCTTACATATTTATAGTTAAATTAATTACATATTCACAGAATTGAATAAAATTATATTAAATATTATTATGATTGTTCAATATTTTAAAGGAGTGCAGGAACTCCGGTATTAATATGCAACCGACCACATTCAAGAATATTTCGATATATTATAGATGAGAATGATTGGTTAACGTGTCAAATGATGCGAACCAATAATGCAAAAATTACAGTTATTGTTTTTCTACTCTTTTAAGTGGTAATAATAGCTGATACATATCTGGTCAGTAAATACATAAAAAACAAACGGCTAACACGTAAAAACGTATAATTCTAACGAAATGTGTAATATTAATACACTTTTGTGCATAAAAGTGAAGTGTGTTTAAATTTAACATACAAAAAAAATGCATTATTTATTTACTCGGATAAAACGTGTAAAATAACGCATTAGATGTGCTAAAACTTCACGTTAATTTTTTCAAGTGTTTTATTTTAGTGCACATAATTGCATTTACACGTTTAGACGTGTTAATGAAGTGTGCTTACACATTTTGGTGCATTTAAATAACCCACTTTTAACACACTTGGATTTGCAGTGCTACCACGGAAGAAGGTGAACAAAAATTAACCATTATGTGATTATCGCTAAATATTAGAAACAAAAATTTCTAAAAACACGTATTCACTAATTTTTTCTTTAATTCATAATTTTCACACAATTCAAAAAAATATTTGTCCTACGCTTCCCAATTATAGAAATATTTTTAAAAAATACCTTTTGTAACTCCTTAAGTTTGCGGGATATATCATCCCTTCGATGTGGACGATTGCAGATACAAAAAAATACTTGCCAAATATTCCTTTGAAAATTACCTGCAACGAGGTGTGAACCAGGTGCCTAGCCGTTAACCCCTTGCCCTACGACTTTCTTTGCGAGTTCCTCCACAAAGATTTAGAATTAAATTGCTAAAATGAAAATTTGTCAGTGATTCTAGATACATCGTACAAATTAACGTAATTTATTTATTTAAACAAAGTAAACGGGTATGAAATTCTTTAAAATAAAGGTACCAGTAGTTGACCAGTTAAGCAAAATTTTCGATAGAAACACTGGTAACTGTTTTCTCTGCCAATAACTGACGAGAGTCGATACCTGAAGACGTTCTTTATAATCATTCTAGATTATGTAACAGGAGCAATGTAAAAAAAAAAACATAAGTTATACAAATTTGAGAAATATTCAAAGTAGTTGACCACTTTTGAGATCGATAAAACTAGTAATTGACCACCTTTTTTCGTTAGTAGTTGACCGCTCATACTCGAAGCAGGGTTACAGCATTAATGCTGAAAATCACTTTATTATCGTGTAATCTTAACAATTACCAGTACAAATTATCATTAATAATTAAATAATAAAAGAAGAAGAAGAACAGAGTAGATATTGGACACTGATCAATAGTTGACCGCGAATGCAGTTAATAGTTGACCGTGTAATCGACTAAAACTCATTGTCAGTATACTACAATATATCGATTTACATTTTGTATTTATAATAAAGTGCGATGTAAAACGGTTACATTATAGATCGTATACTTTAAATGAGTAATGTTGGTAATTAACCATGCCCGTCAATTTATGAAAATTGTAGAGTATCAATATCCAGAAGTTGACCATTAAAAAATTATTGCTTTTTGAGGTTAAAATAATAATAACGATGTATATATTACTTATAAAACGTTATGAGGTCTTAAAGAGTAAATAATTCATTTTCAAAATCTTCACAATCTATGAATTTTTTAGCTGAACCGTACAGCCATTCTTAACAGAAACGTTAAGGAAGCAGAGATATAACGGCATATTACTTACCGTATTAAATTGAAACGTTCGCTGTTAATTGGTATACTTCACTTTACATTTAACTGTTTCAAAATATAATCGACAGATGCTGTGGTATTTGAAATTCACTTTTTATCGAAAGTGCACAACTTATGCAAACCTTATTTTTTTATGCTTTCTAAAAAATGGTCAACTACTGGTACTTTTACCTTAGTGTACAGGGTGTAAAAAAATTAATGGTCATGGCTTTAAGGGGTTGTTCTACACCTCTGGATCGATGGAGATTTGCGAAGAAAACCGGCCGCAAAATTCGGGAAAGGGTAGCAAATTTTTTTTATTGGCTCATCGTATTCGTCTTGTTACGTAGGTAAAATGTCTGAGAGGAACCATGGGTCAGAAACGAACCGTTCTCTCACAAATTAACTTTTAATTGGGCCTTCCGATCAAAATTTCGCCATTAGTTAAAGCAGAGGCGACGTAAACGAAGTTAGAAAATGGGGCACTGTGTCACCGTACCAGAAGAGAAGTGCATGTGTTTATGCTCTTCTCCCCGGGTGGGCCCTTGAGCGAACCCAACACCGAACGCAGGTCAATGACATTTTTCTAGTCATTTTCTATCTTCGTTTATATTGCCTCTGCTTCAACTATTGGAGCTAGCAGGGGTATTTCATGTGTTTCCTTTCGAAAGGTCGGTGACTCGAAGGCTGCCATATGGGCGAAATTTTGATCGGAAGGCCGAATTAAAAGTTAATTTGTGAGAGAACGGTTCGTTTCTGACCCATGGTTCCTCTCAGACATTTTACCTACGTAACAAGGCGAATACGATGAGCCAATAAAAAAAATTTGCTACCCTTTCCCGAATTTTGCGGCCGGTTTTTTTCGCAAATCTCCATCGATCCAGAGGTGTAGAACAACCCCTTAAAGCCATGACCATTAATTTTTTTACACCCTGTACAATGAAAATCAAAATAATTATAGAAGACGTAGTGTTTTGTTAAAATTAATGATAAATTACGCTTAAAGATGCTTTAACCCCTTGCACTATTTTCACGAGTCTGACTCGTGGTCTTAATCTTGAGCTAATTGTAACAAGAATTACCGCACCAATATTTATTTCACGCAATGGAGCTTTTGTGAAATTCATATGATTTTAAATCAAGGTCTAAAATTAATAATTCTGCATAGAGACACACGATCTCATTCGAGATATTAATACTTACAATTAGTCGCAAGATATCGTATATTGGGCGTCGGTTTAGGTATGGATTCTTGCGAGTTTGCCGGTAGTGCAAGGGGTTAAGGAAAATAAAAAATTTAGGTATTTTACAAAGGGTATAGCAGGATAAGGTGGTCAAAAGTGCCCTTGAACCGATTTCAATGGGGGTGGTCACATTTGATATATAATGCTCGGCGATCATTGTGTACAAATTTTTAACCCTTTATCTTGACCGGAATGGTAGTTATGGGGAAAATTTAAAAAACGGGTTTCTGCCCCATTTTGCCCATAACTACCCTTCCGGTCAAGATACAGGGTTAAAATTTTGTACACAATGATTGCCGAGCATTATTTATCGAATGAGACCACCCCCATTGAAATCGGTTCAAGGGCACTTTTGACCACCTTATCCTGTTATACCCTTTGTTGACATTAATTGCGATACGATTAAAACAATTCTGCTGACTATAGAGTGTTCTATGCAGCTCCTGATGTAGTAAATAGCCATGCCTTAAAGAAGACTATGAAGTAATTAGCCCAAACGAAGCCACTACTTCGGGATAAGAAATTGCTCCATTTAAGACCTTTGTAGCGACCACCTACGTAGAGGGTGTTTCTACTCTCGTGCAAACGGTTGTCATGGCTTATGTCATTTGCTGCAACACAGCTATTTTTGAGAGAAAGTGCCTTTAGTTTCACTTGGAGTTTTCTAGAATATCTGCACATTCTCAATAGCTCTTGTAAGTGCCATAAATTACGCGTTTCCGATGTCCCTTCGAGTGCAGGCCCAGCGACAACCTTGGGCCGCGCAAGACGAAGCGGGGGCGCGGAGGAAATGCGTACGTGACCGACCCGTTGCCAGCGAAAACTTGCCGCCAAAACCTTTGCCTCTTTTCCCTAAAAAGCGCGCCAAGGGCGTAAGGAAAAGAGGGCGCAATCGATTAATTTTCTTGTTTTCCGATTGGCTAAGCGGCCACGGAAAATTCGCCGGTTGCGTGGGAGCGGCTCCTTCGAGATAACTAGATAGTTTCTTAGTCATTATATTTTGAGCGCTCGACCAGTTTAGATCTTTCCTTGTTATTAAAGACTTTGTTCACGGGAACCAGTAGTTCAAATTATTCACCAACATACCATCCCGACACCTTGTTTAGCAAACAACAAATCTTTAATTGTTCTGCGACATTCAAGTAATATTAATATTACAGAAATAATTTTATCGTGTCGCATCTCGTGGATATTTTCAATTTTATATTTATTTTATTTTCAATTTCAATGATATAATAATTTTATATCAATTTTATCCTACTGCATTTACCGCGGCACTAACGTCACTCGTTATTTTAGGCTAAGGGGTTAGCGAACCAGAAAAAACTGTTGTTGCTACATATATTATGCAAAACATCATACCATAACACTGTTTGAAACTGGATACGGTAGCTTCAAATAATTGGAAAATACTTTTTATTGCAACGAGAACATAAAATTTCGATAAAACAATGCAAAGAGTTGTATTTGTATTAAAAGTAGTATTTTAAAGTATAAAATAAAAAATGCATAATTATATTATAGAAAAATAAGGCGAAGACTAAGTAAACAGTTGAAATTGAAGAATGTGCGAGCAGGAAACTAGAAGGGTACAAAATGGCGCATAAACGAGCAGCTTTATACTCCATATTTCAGAACAATAACGTTCGTCTGTCGTGCCTGGTACGGCGGCGAGTCGAAATAAAACAAAACAATACACATTTAGCTCGAAACAGCGAAGTAGACGAGGGTTAAATTGTTCTCTCTTTATGCACATATAGCTATCCAGAAGACTGTTAAAACTAGGCCGGATATTTTGGGCTTCGATGCAAACGTTCAAGCTTTCAGCTCGTTTGCTATTCGTAGGTATCGGACTACCAATAAATTGGAAAACTTTCCAAAACGTTTTCAATGACCATCGCAAAATAGTATGCTCCATTTTCGCAAAGGAAACGGACTCTTCCATTTTCGTGTTCGTCTTCCATGCTTTTGACGACTACTAAATGCCAAATCGCTGGAAGTCCCGATTAAACCTCTCGAGTGATCAATTAAAAAAAGATACATTGGTCTAACAAACCACTTGTATTAGTTTCGATACTTGAGCAGGCATTCAGATATCAAAACACCTTTCTTTGTAGGGTGACGTTCAATGTATTAAATAACTGGATGTCACGACGCAGTATATTATTTATAACTAACCAACTACACTTATGTTAAAAAAATGTTCAAGTTCAAAAATTTGTCATCTTTGTAATAAATTACTATGTGGAACAATGAAATGTCTAAAAATTAAAAGAAGCATATTTATTAAGGATAAGCAATCGGTCTACCTTTAAAATATTGTTAATGACCGTTCATCTTGCTACTCTATTGTAGTAAGGGGTATTAAGTAATGAACAAACTCACAACATAAATTAACAAAAACAACTAGAGTATATATATATTTAGGTAAAAGAAGAATATTGTTTGGTATAATAGGAATGATAATAATAGTAATAATAATAATGATATTAATGATAATATAAGTGATATTAACCCCTTCAGACCCGAATTTCTTTTCGTTCAAGAAAATATTTATTTATTTATAATTTGTAAATGTCCATTTTAATGGACATATGGTCCTTACGCAAAATTTGTAACATTAAGGAGATCCTGAGAAATATTTGTATAAAAAAATAAAATTCATTAGGTGTTGAAACTAAGTTTAAACCTATATATAATAAAGTTCAGCACGAAAAGTATTATGTACATTACAATGTGCATAGGGTCCGAAGGGGTTAAAGACGGTATTAAATGTTTCGCATTTGTCTAGCTTATTGTTAGGTGTCCAAATTGAACACCTAAACGATATGCATCGGCACCATCACTAGGCACAGTTGTATTTGTGTAATCCCTTCTCCTCATAAGATTTTTTTAACACTATTTCTACCACGATTTTCTGAATACCTATTTCGACCAAAAGGTGTCTTTTGACACCTTTTTGTTTGAATGCAAATAATTGCCAAAACTGTTGAGATTTCAAGTTATCAGTTAAATGTAGATAATTTGAGGAATATATTTGTTGAAACATTGCCGTGTATTTATTAGAAATTATTTCAACAGCTTGCAAATTCTAGCAGCGTTGTGCAGCTAGTTGTAAACTCATTGCAGCGGTGTACGCTAAAATGTAACATGGCAGGAAATAAGCGAATATCAAAGTTATACAGCAACTCCTGTATTTTCTGTTACAACTGAAAATGGGATTCTCTAATCTGATTATAATTGACATGGTGCTGCGAAGTGGTGTTAATATTTATATGTAAAATGTTTTAAAATTAAGCATTGTCATGAAATCTTTAAAGTGTCAAAAGACTCCTCATGGTAGAAATAAGTATACCATATGCACATTTTTAGATCTAGGATGTGCTGGTGAAAAATGATGTTACTAAATTAATTTAACAACTACTTACTGTATTAAAAGTCAAGAAATTAATTGTGGAGAAATGATTCAACTTGGAGAATAATTTTAAGTGAAAATTTGGAAGGTGTCTTTTGACACCCCTTGCTAGAAATAGTGTTAAAGTGGCACTACTATACTATAATGTGACGGAATTTTCTTGACAAAAATATTATCTAAATATGAAACATAATAGGTTGAGAAATAAATCCATACTCGGTAACATAATTATTGTTAATTTGTAAAACAAAGAAGACGTTTAATAATCGAGGAAATTACATTTTCTTTCTCTTTTGGAAAAACATAATTTCACCCTCGTACGCTTCTCGGGTGAAACCCAATACACGTTTGCAGATACTTTTTAAATATATTGTAATTTGATATAGTTTTGGGGAAATGTAGTATACTAGACTACATATAACATTAATTAAAGAGCGAACGAAAAGTGGCTGAAAATTCGCCTGAGGATCTTTATTCCTCCATTATTGTTGATGATGTTCTAAGTCGAATTAACATGTTGATGTCATTGACATTCACTGTAATAGAGAAAAGATAACGAAAGCAAAGAGATATGTTTCAATAAACTACAAATAAGCGTTGATTATTTCTTATTTACCAGTTGTTTATAAAATATACTTATTATAAAATTGTTCGCTTGTTACAGGCACTCAACGGATTCCTATTAATATTGACTTGCGACGGGGAAGTGTTTTTCGCTACACACAGCATAGAGAGTTACCTTGGCTTCCACCAGGTAAATATATCTCATTGAATTTATAACGTTCTTATCTTTTTATGTTAATTCGAAATACTTAATTAATGAATAGTAAATTAGTTATTTACTAATTGTAATTACTAATTTATATTCATCAGCGTAGTACGCATTATGCGGCTTAGGAACAAAGTATAAGAGCGCTTCATTCCTGAATCCTTAAACAAGTATAATGATCACTTACGACCATTTATGACAAGAAAAGGTATTATACATATTATGTAAATTCTTCATAACACGTCATTTTATCAGTGTCTGTTATCACTGATTTTTAAAACTGCAATATAAGCTGTAAGTATAGGTAATATAAAGGAAAATTATCGTTTTAATTTCAGCAGGTTATATTTAAATCTATTTAATTAGTGTACATATCCGTCAGAATTTTTTGTAAGTTTTAAATATTGATATTATCTAGTTTTTCTTCAATATGTTTGAACACTTTGAATGCCATACGTGTCTGTCTAGTTTCGTCGTTTTTCCAAAAAGGAAACTTAAAGAAAATTTAAATCCCATCTTTATAGAGCAAAAACGTTCAAGGTAAAAATAATTTTGTATTCGGCAATACTTTCCTTTTTAATCTATGGTTTAGATACGAAAATATGTAAGTAATTTCATAAATATTTATTTCGTCACCGTCATTTCAAAATCGTAATACAGACGGCCCTCGACCGTCGCACATAAATGGTTCTTGAAAATGTTGAATGTTCGAAAATAGAAGAACACAAAAAGAACGTTAAAAATTGTATTTTAAAATATTTTTTACCAGTATGCGTAAGTAATATAATGAGAAGTGTTTAATTGCTTTCATATCGTTTCTTTGTTTTAAGATTCTTTAATCTCTAGTAGGCCAGAATAGAGGTAATTAATGTTCCTCCTGTGCACAGTACCCTCTGGGGGTGAAAAGTAATAGAGGTAATGTGTGTGTCAAGGCGAGTTAGTTCGTGGGGACGAAAGCATGAAAGCGAACAATTTTTGCAAAAATA
Organism: Cerceris rybyensis; assembly: GCA_910591515.1. Lineage (NCBI taxonomy): Eukaryota > Metazoa > Arthropoda > Insecta > Hymenoptera > Crabronidae > Cerceris > Cerceris rybyensis. The sequence goes on from OU342795.1 coordinate 17,955,938, forward strand.
TTTAAAACATTGAATTTTTAAAAATGTACGGAATGACGAATTGTGCCACTTTTACTTTGATTTTTAGTGCCGATTTCCTGTTACGCCAATGATAGCAAACGTGTTAATAACAATAATGGGAGAAAAGTGAAACACTACTGATTATGTTGCTACTTTTATTTTCAATATTTTTCTTTCGTATAGCTATATAATTTTCATACCGAAAAGTAATTTTAGAATAGAAAAGAAAGCTTGCAATTAACAACTATGATCAAAGAGATTTACAAAAGCAGTTACAAAAACATGATTCAAATAGAACAGAATTAATATTTGATAGTTTCGTACTGTAACGCCTAGGTCAAATCACTTCTTTTTACAATTAAATTTCATTTTATTTGTGACATTTCTAAGATATACGAATATATCATCGATAATATGATGTGTATATATCTAAATAGATGCACGCATACGTCACAACATTATCACAAATTTTTTCCTATGATACAGATATTATTCTTGTCTCTTTTTTGTCTCAATGAATCTCAATGAATTGTATTTCAAACAAATTACGCGTAGTTACATACTTGTTACAACTATTTAAAACTGATAACAGAGAAATGAATTTTAAGAAATGAATTTACCCTAACAATTCTTGAAATGCTATCTCTATTATTATTCATGCTTATCATTTTTGCTTATAAATTAAACAGATTTAGATCTATTAATATTGTAACTTCTGGACTACTGTCGACATAAATATACTGTATCCCAGAGGAAAGAAGTCATGTGGCTTACGGTGCGAGATAAGGGAACGCTTATTTCGCCGTTAAACGCTTTTTCGCCCAATCGCGCATCAGAATCGAAAATGACGTCAAAACTAGCGATATCTGTATCCATCGGGCGAATTGGAGCAAACCACTTATCAAGTAACTTCTTTCTTTGGACCTAGCTGGACCTCTGGATATAGCTGATGCCAATATAATTATTCTTAAACTTTCCCATATCATCATACAAAATTTTGTACTGCTAACCATATTCTCATTCACACTTTTAAGACACTTAATTTCTTGTCGTCAGTAGTCTTGTTAATGTGAGACTTTGAATACGATTAACCAGAATTTTATGAACACGTTATCGTAAAAGTTTATTATAAAAACGATCAAATAACAAAACGCTTTTGATCACGCAATTCTCACACAATTCTCTCACAATTCTCCTTGTCACCTTCCTCACTCTTTACATATTGTTTTATTACCGTTGCCCAGTTTTCACTCTCGCTTTTTAAAAAAAATCGGCGATCGCGTCGCTGCCGCGATCCGCTCGGTTTTCGCTTGCGCACGGCCCTACATTCACAAACAAATTTTCTGCTGTAGTATTCCTCTTTCAAAAATATACTCTAGTACAGTAGAAGCCCGCTGTAGGCAACATTTCACTGTAGTCAACTCAACGCTTTCACCGTAGTCAACTTCCCCGCACCCCCACCAAAACAAATACCAACCAATAAGAATTCGCAACAAAAGCGCGGTATTCAAATTTTTTTCTTAATTTCGGCATATTCATTAATTAATTTTTATATTTACGCATAAAATTGCACTTATTTTGAAGTATTATGCTCGGTGGCAACCTATTTTGGACTTTCTGCGCATGTCGATGCGCAGAGAGAAACATTCGGATAAATGAAGATAGATACATTCGTAATGCAGAGAGGGGATGAAAAGCGTTGGAGGAGAAAGTTGAATACATCGAAAGAGTCAAGATTTTCTGAGTTGATTACAGCGGGCTTCTACTGTATTTTTAATCAATGTTCTCAATTTTCAGTTCACTTTACGCAAAGAGAACCGTGCAGTAGTTATTAACCTTTTAGATACGGTACACCACTATGTGGCTTCCATGGATATCATCAATTTGAACGATACACCGCCATAGTGACTCTCGTGGATATCATGATTTTTGACAGTACATATTGTAAGATCGTGAAAATGAAACGAGAGGCCCGCGGCAACCCATCCAAGGCAGCAACTCGGTCAGAGTAGCTTAACGTCGACGATCGCCTGGTTCGGCGCGGAACCACTGCGGCAGCGACCTCCCCCTGATGACAATTTCTTTTCACGTCCTTTTCTTCCTATGTTCTTTTATAGGAGGGCTTCTCCACTCCGAACCCACAGTATTATACGTTTCATATGGACCGTTTATTTTGAAAGTGGTCAGAAGAAATAAAATAGAGGTAGTACTTTTTATTTTGAACGTTAATTATATTTATATATTGTAAAAATCGACATAAGATATTGGTATTATTTATTTTTGCTCTTCTTGTGACAGTGTTTTAAAATCTCAGTAACAATATCCTTGGCTGACGAAGGTTCTACCTCTATAATTCTTTTTCCCTTTTTGCGTTTCTTTAATTTGTTTTTCATAGTGGAATTATATTCATCCTCCGACTCTCAAATTACTGTCTTGTTTAAACACATGAGTTTTACTTCTGCGTGTATTTATTCAAAATCAAACAAAAAATAATTATATTTAATTGCCATAAAATAATATTATTATATGATATTGATTTACCACTTCTTCTTATCTGTATCACTATTTGATGTAAATATGAAATTATTCATTTTTGGAGAAAACTGAAGTAAGTAACCTTAAAGTAACTTTCGAAATGTTAAATAAAACGAATATAGCCACCAGTGGCCCCTGACCCTATGCAATTTCTGTTAACTGAACAAAACAATAGCATTTTTTAAGATATTAAATATTATCTTGTTATAAATAGAAAGTTTACACTAAATTAAGAATGAATTGCGTGATACTTCAATTTTTTTTTAATATACTTACACCACTTTCGAAATAAACGGTCCATATCATGTTCATTTAAAATCTATTCCAAAGTAATTACGCAGTGATAATAGTTTTTCGCGACATCCGCAGTAAAACGCGCCCTATCTAAAAGGTTAAAAAGTAACCATTCCGAATTCTTGAAACAAGTTACTGTCCCTACCGGTATCATTAAGTTTCTCCAAAATCAGAACATTGTTGGTAATGCTCATGAGCTGAAATGCCGATCGCGTGCCTTCAGTAACAGAGAAAATAATGTATTAATAGGACAGGGCGGTTACAACGGCCTTTTACCTCCGTCCTCTTATTACAACATAATGCTAGGCATAGTACACCTTCATTGTTAGTTTATCTTCAGTCACCTCGTGTCCACACCCAACACACGCCAGTCACGCCAGACCCGTCATGTACGCTCTACGTGTCACGGTGTTTGCGCAAGCATCACCCCTTTCTCAAGACAACGCACCCTCTTCCTTCAACTGCCAGTGAACATACATTTTTCAAAACTAACTGCCGATCATCAACACAGTTAGCTAACCCTTCAGACCCTCTTTCTGTTTCATTATCTCTGCTCTAACGTGAACTCAATCAATCCATTTGCTTTGCACAACACCCTCTTATCACTCACTTATAAATTAGCCGAGATTGCGTTAGAATTAAAAGATTGAACTGTAAACAACTTTTTATACATTCTGCAACTCTTTTTTATCAATTTTTCTCAGATATTGTGATTAGCTTTACAATTCGAATAGAAAAATGTAACTTTTGGATACGAACTTTTTTGTTGAAACGTTAAGAATGTGTATAATGTTTTCATAATTGCTCTTTTAAATAGTAGTTTGAACTCTAGTTGAATAAACTATTGTTATTGTTGAATCCCAAGTTTTTATTGTGTTATTATCGAGTGATGCATCTCAAGAAATTGGTTACGAAGAAAATACAAATACAAATAAATTCTTGTCTTTGGAACCCCTTATTAGGTAAAATGATTTTAATTATTGCATTTCATTTATTACCGACAAGAAAAACATATGTGTAAATATTTAGAGAAGAGTTTTTAATTGTTTGTATTTATATTGTGTCGTTTAGTAACACTATCATACAAAAAGGCATTTCCACTTTTAGAAAGGATAATCACGCGGGAGTTATTGAGTTAACTTATAATTAGGAACCGATCATAATCACAAAAACGATGCGAAGAAGAACTAAAGTAAATAAAACCAGTTAATTCTTTAACATGTACAATGAGGAAATCAAAGAAAACATTATTCAATCAATCATTGCAAAGTATGGGTAACCGATTTATGCGGTGAAGTGACTGAATTAAACAAAAAATATTTGTGCCTTGTTGTAAATGCTGATTATTATTTTTAATGAAGTGATTTATGCGAGAAATATTAATTTAGAATGGAGGACATAGATTGAACGCGTCGTACTACGACGCGTCGCGACTGCGCTTACAGGGAGCGATGGCGTCGTAGTTGCAAAACGGTCGGAACACCCTTTCGATGGATATTTTCTTAAATAGTGCCGAAACGACAATAGTTACGACATTTTTCGCCGATAGTTTTTTATTCAGAAATGTACATAGAATCCAATGGTGTACAGTAAATTTGTGCTAGCAATAGTTCTCTACGTGAAAATGCAAAGTGAATGCGTAAAAAATTCGCGTATCCACTCGTTTTTTAAATTTGACAGTGATTTACTGCTATTACCAAGTACGGAATATTATAACTCCTCATACCTACATACTCGGGAAACACTCCTCTATTTTTTGAGACCAAGAACAACAACCTACGTTTCTTAAATTTCACGTAATACCAGCTTCTTTACCGAAAACGACCGTTTTTACAAATGCCGATTTTTTTCGAAAATGGAGGGTGATCCAGAAATTTCGTTGCCGGATTCGTGTTCAGGACGACGAACTCTATAAGAATTATATAGTGGCTATCGGAAAACCGAAAACAGTTTCAAATTTGTTGGACAGTGTAATTATTTGCGAAGAAGCCATTCTTTATTCATAATATGAAGTCAATCATACAATATTAAATCGATAACGGACATGATGTAAAGCAACGATCATTTGATTTTAAATGTAAATAAAACTAACCCTCGCTGAATTATAATAAACACATAGTAATTATGTTGGTAAAAACATAAATAATAATATACAAATATTGTATCAGTCATTATTAATTATTATTATTCAAATGATTATTATATTTTATCAAATTTATAATGATTAATGATATAATTGTTTCATCATTAAACGGTGTTTGTATGTTATTTTTTAAAAAACTAAATACTAATAGTAAGAAATAATTGAAATCCAACGCTAAAAATATTTAGATAATATTCTTCTCAACCTATATGAATAAAAGCACCTTGACGATGTAACAGTTAAAATGCCCGCTAGAGTATCCAATAAAAAAATCATTCGCCTGTCCATCCAATTCAGAACAGTATCACTCAACCCCTTGTGAGTACACGGAAATACGAACACGCACGCGAATGTACTGTGCACACGTTGTAAAAAATGACGGATGATGATTTTCCAACATGATGACTCTACATCAGAAATGCACGCAAATGCTTTATACATAAATTACGTAAAGTAGCGGATGACGATTTTCTGATTCGATGATCTCATATTTTTCACAATGAAAATATGTTGTACATTTTTCTCATTCAAGAAATATCGCATGTTGAAGATTCACTACAGTATATTTCATATCAGAAAAGATTATTATTAGTTTATTGTGTTTAATATTCCTTTTTTGTATTTTTTCATTATGTATAGGTACATTTCCTTAAAAGTCCCATATATCAATGTTCTAAGAAATATCGGATTCATAAAGTACATTCATAATAATCCCATTACGTACAGGGTGTAAAAAAATTAATGGTCATGGCTTTAAGGGGTTGTTCTACACCTCTGGATCGATGGAGATTTGCGAAAAAAACCGGCCGCAAAATTCGGGAAAGGGTAGCAAATTTTTTTTATTGGCTCATCGTATTCATCTTGTTACGTAGGTAAAATGTCTGAGAGGAACCATGGGTCAGAAACGAACCGTTCTCTCACAAATTAACTTTTAATTGGGACTTCCGATAAAAATTTCGCCATTAGTTAAAGCAGAGGCGACGTAAACGAAGTTAGAAAATGGGGTACTGTGTCACCGTACCAGAAGAGAAGTGCATGTGTTTATGCTCTTCTCCCCGGGTGGGCCCTTGAGCGAACCCAACACCGAACGCAGGTCAATGACATTTTTCTAGTCATTTTCTATCTTCGTTTATGTTGCCTCTGCTTCAACTATTGGAGATAGCAAGGGTATTTCTTGTCTTTCCTTTCGAAAGGTCGGTGACTCGAAGGCTGCCATATGGGCGAAATTGTGATCGGAAGGCCGAATTAAAAGTTAATTTGTGAGAGAACGGTTCGTTTCTGACCCACGGTTCCTCTCAGACATTTTTCCTACGTAGCAAGACGAACACAATGAGCCAATAAAAAAAATTTGCTACCCTTTCCTGAATTTTGCGGCCGGTTTTTTTCGCAAATCTCCATCGATCCAGAGGTGTAGAACAACCCCTTAAAGCCATGACCATTAATTTTTTTACACCCTGTACAGTGCGGCTCGGCCAACTTGGCACCTCGGCGGCGGAGCTTCTCGCTTTCAGCCGCCTATTAGCACCATTTTGTTTCTTGGAATCCACTCGCTCAGCCTCTTAAAGGAAGCACCCGACAAAGTCGTAGCATTCAAATATTCTTACTAGTTTGGCTGGAGCAGCGAGACATTGTATTAATTGTACTCTCGTCGCGCAATCCGTTTCATCAAGGAGAATCTCCCCATGTGGTGGGGGTAATTCTACCGGAGTTTATCCTGTTTTTACTATAGAGATGTTAGAAATCTGGTGCCTACGCCGATGTCCTCACTGTCGCCACCCAAATCGTGTTGTCTCCCTTGCTCCGATCTGCAGCGTTCTCTCTCTTCGTCTTTTAGTTCGATTTGTATGTGTAGCTCTTTTAACGAATCGCGAGGTAGAACGTCAAGTGCTTATAAAGTCTTTATTGAAGTCCAAATACGCGTTACAGAAGGGCCGAATTGGCGGGTTCGCTGATATTGACGTCTCCAATATGGCCGAATAGGCGGCTTCTCAATGGAGGAATTGTACAAACAATGTACCGCAGATAGTTGGCACGGATTTTCAGTTTGTCTTAGACAAGTGAATAACAAAAACCTAAAAAAAAATTAATATAAATTAGACGTATGAAAAAAAAGACTTCTTTCGCAGGGGACGACACCAGGAAGACATAAAGAGGAATAAGAAACAATAAAGGAAATTTGGTAAGACCAATGTAAATGGGTAAGATGGTAGTGCATGATGCATTAGATGAGAGTGTTGAAATAACATGCTAAGGAGAAATGTACATACTGCGCTAGTAAAAGCACATGTGACACTAGTAATGGAATAAAAGAGAAGAACGTCAAGTGCCTTCGTGTACATACGTGTGACAAAAGGCATGACCCTTGACGCCTGGCGAATCAGACTCTGCCGAAACAGGCCTACCTCCCAGGTGCCAAGTTGGCCGAGCCGCACTGTACATATACAGTATATTTTAATCGCAATCTTAACATCTATACTATTATTTATCTATATCTATACTATTATTACTTACAATTAGTGTATTAAATAGGTATGTATTAGCAGCTTAAATCTACTATGGAACATTAAAACGTCAAGCAATGCCAATAAATCGACTTTACTTAATGATACAATATGGTTGTTCATCACTTGATAAACTAGTTTTCGATTTTAAATTAAAGATAACATTGCAATATTTGAATTTAAAGCGTACCCTTCTTTCTAAAACATGCAAGATTGTTTTACCAACATCCCCTTTTCCTGTATAAAAAAAGGAAATTCTATTCTCACTTACAATTACCATGGTATTCTTATTCCTATCAGACTCTGTTGAGTCGCACGTCTCTTTCTCTTGATTGAGAAGTTGACGTGATGGCGCGGGACTAATTAAAGTGCCGCAACCTGGTTTTTTTGGGTCTCCCGAATTAATTGTTGATCTTGATTTAACGTAGGCGTAATTTATTCACAATTAAAACGAAATAACAATCAAAACAACGACACTTAAACTATTTTATCTCTTGGTCGAGATGTATGTTACACGCGGATTAATTAATTTCTCAGTCGAGAATGATGATGTAATGCGCTTGTTAGAAAAACCGTTCGTGTTCGTTTTAGTTAAAAGATATAGTGTGCGTGGTTGCCAAAACAGTTCTGATTCGTTTGGTAGTTAATGCAGTTCTAATGTGTTCGATTGCCAAAACAGTTCTGATTCCGTTCTATCCGCCAAAGTCCGAATCGCCCTCCAATCGGCCCCCTCCTCCTCACTGTTCGTAGTGAGAAGGGGTGATGTGCAAACTTAGAAATTTTCCGATTGGAGGGTTCGGTACTTCTCAGAATATGATTTTCTGATTGGCAGATAGAACGGAAGTGACGTCGGTCACTGAAATCGAATTTTGTGATTGGCTGGTTACTGCAGGCGGCAGGATTCCAAGAACCGGTGGTTCGGTTCCAAGAAAGTGTGTACACCGAGTGTTAATTAATATTTTCAGTCGCCTAGGTTTATGACTTGAGTCATAAACCAGACGACTTACTTTGGAACATCTGGCAGCCAGATGGGCCTGCCGATTTCTGTATTTTCGGTAATCCTGCCGAACAATGACCAGCCAGGTCGTGCCTAACGGTACGCGATGCAGCCCCGATGATCGCTTCGCGAGGCCACCGATTTCTTAGGCGTATTGTTTATTGCTGTTGCGCTGTCACGCGTCAACAGACTCATTGATTATATAAGAAATTCTCATGCTGTACATATATGTGTTGATTCTGGCAAACTATTCTGACATATTCAGAAAAATTGCAATCTGTACTTAAAAAGCATTTGGAAGTGGAAGTGATAATTGTGACCGCTTTAGATTCCTGTTGTAAACGTTTCATTTGTCCTTTCCAGTGACGATTTGTTTCAAAAAGGGGTCGATTTCATTACGTCTGAGATGCAATTCCCAAATATTAATGCGTTTTGTTAAGTGAATTCCTTTCAATTTGTGCACAATACAAATGTCGAGGTTCTTAATGAGTCCAAGAGATTTCACATTTCTTGTGTGTGATAGTTTTAACATCTCTCCGATCTCTCGTACTGTGTTGCGTCTGAAAATAATAACTGGGGCCATCTTCCTCATGTGGCAAGGTGGAAAGGGAGCGTTTATGAATCCCTTGGTGGGGGTCTTTGAAACCGCCGTTTTTGGAAGTCTTGGGATTCAGGCCTAGTCGTTGCAAGGCTTGAGCAGTTCCTCACTCGGTAAACAGCTTTCAAGTGAAACGTGACGCAACGAATTCGGGGTTACATTTTCTGTCCTCGGGAGCACGATTTGCTTCACCGTTTTGTTGGTATTACTCGCGATTACTTTGCTTTGTTAACAATACATATTATATAGTTAGTAGTAAGTAGGAAGTCCAATAATTTTACACATAAATATCAGGCTCGCATCCAACCCCTTCAAATGAGAAAGCTGGAGTGACGATCGATGCGTCGCTCGATGCAATAACGGGTGCATCATTGAACACATTTTTATATGACAATACTCTTCAGTTATATTTCTGATTAACTCATCATCAACTTCATTAGTCCGACCAGAAAGTTGATCATCTTTGAGTGAAAAATAACCAGACGAAATTTTTTATATCAGTTATGTTAAGCCCTCAACACCGTAAACCTCACATATCTCTCTGTGATTCTGAACAACATTTTTGCCTTCATGAAAAATAAAAAAATAAAATATGTTGGAAATGTTCGTTTGTGCACTCCATATTAAAATATGTCCTAAACTAACAATTACAAACAAAAAAAATTTTCTTTTAAAGTACCCTTTTTTTCTAAAGTAAGCCAAAAGTGAAAACTTTCAATTGGCAGAAAAAAACATAACATTGACAGAAGTCGTTTAAACCAAGCATAACGCAAGCTCTTAGTAAAAACCATAATGACTTTCTTATCAATTATTTGTTAAACATAACTAAAAGACCACTCGTTAAATAGAAACATGGCAATTTGAACTAGGAGCAAAAACCTAATCTTTTTGGAAAATATTGATCAATACACATGCCATGCGCGTGTCATATTTTATTAATACGAAATAGAATTATAAATAAATCAACTAAAAACAAATTTCGAAATTAGTCCTTACAACCGAAACTTATATATCGATACTAACATTGATGAATGCAAAAAAGCTATCTCAAATATGTAGGTATATTATATTCTAACAGAACTTCTAACCACTTCCCTGTACAAAAGTAAAAAAATGTGTTAAATTCCATTGAAAAATTTTCGTGGTACATAAACTGTCTGATTTTTTTTAAATCTTTAAACCACGATATAACTCGTAATTTTAAATTGTCGAAAAAATAAAAACGAAACATTGAAACATATTCCACGCTATTTCCTTCTCACTGTATCATGGCAACTTTAATTTTCCCAATAATAAATTGGATTCGAATTCTCTCTCCACCCCTTTTACAATTTGTCTTATACATTTTTACATACTCATCGTAGGACCGATAATCTTAAACCTATCCAAAACTGCAGATCCTCGATAAAAATTGATATAAACTGCCAAAAATATAATGCAAAAACAAAAGCGTTACATAATATTATATAAACGAATATTTTTACCTTCACAAAATAGTATCTATCAATAGTGTTCAATATTTTTTTAGTGCTAGCTCGTGGGACACTAATTGTAAGTCAGTGCTCTCACTGGGAAAGAGGGAGGGAAGGATGTTTCAAAACCCCTTTTTTTGTTTCTCAGCTAGCCAATATCCATTAGGAAATATTCTTTCATAAATTCAACATTAGAAATATATATACCTTATCATTTTAATCATTCTTGATCGTCTCTTCTCTCTCATATAATATAAAAAATAAGTTTATGAAAAACAGCACATGTGTTATTTAAAAAGTCTGCACGAGTCAGTGTCTGACCTGCAGGTCATAGGTTCAACATTATTACTCTATCATTACGAGAAATTGTTCATCCTTGTAATCATTCCCTCTATTCCAATTTATTGCAAACTTATTCCCTTACAGTACATCCTCATATAGCACACGGTGCATACAGAAAGTCAATAAAATGACAAAAAGCCATAAAGCTAACAATAAGAAGAATTGTAAGTTGACGATGCCTATTTGAAAATACCTGGAAAAACAGTAGCAATCTATATTTAATAACATGAATATCACGTTAAACTGGATACTTTATGGCAGTACCCATTGAGACGTAACCAAGCACGCAAACGCACTGTGCACACATTGTAAAGAACAGTTGGACGATGATTTCCCGACTCGATGACCGTGTATCCGAGTCGACGTAATCGTAGGGCATTTCGGATGACGCGATTACACGGCCCTGTAACTCTGTAGAAAGCACGGCTATGCTATACTCCCTCCCCTTGTCAAGGAAAAACCGCGTAATGACAGCATCGACCCACAATGTTCTTCGCGTAATTCACGAGCAGGTCCGCCGGCAAGTCTTTAGTTCCGTATCTCACGCGAGAAATATGAAAGAAGGGAAAAAAGCGAAAAAGGGTAGGATAGGAGAGGGAGCAACCCTGCGAGTACGAGTTTCGCGATTGTTCATGGACTTGGCACGCGGCTTAATTGGGCTGATAGAGTCGATTCAATGCTCAACGAGCCTTTATGCCCCGTGACCCGTCCCGGATAAAAGTAATAACTTAAGTGAAAGGTCAAAGGGTGCTTATCGCTCGCGAGACCAACGCAGAGAACGAAAGGTGAAAATCTATTGAAGGGAGAAGGAAGAAGGAAAAGGGGAAGAAGGTGAGGCACCGAGAACCAAGAAAGGGGAAAGTGGGAATTCATAGAAATTATTTTTTAACATCAAAGAAACTTTCTACGGGGAAATGTCGCCACATTAATATTTGTCAAGTAATGATGCTTTCGATTAGGATTACAACAAAATCTTTTTAACACTTTACCGACCGGTATTTTCTGAGTTTTTCGCATAGTAAACCGCAATGATAAATAACAATTTGTTAACTACAGTGACAACCAATTAATAAGTTAAAAGTCCAAAAGCGTGGCAGCCCGAAAAGCCTATTAACCTCTTGCCTTACAATAACGTGTGGTACATGTGACGCAGTAAATGAAATAGAAAATTTTTAAGTTTTCCGAAAACTATTAAACTAAAAATATCAGTAGGCCAAGAGACATTGAAATTAGTTCTATGCTATTAATATTGCGTTAACTGATATTGGTATATCGGAAATCACTGGTAGATTATTATTCCAACAATTAATTCTAGGTTATTGCGCGTTCGGTCACAAAAGAAATCATAAGGCAAGGGGTTAATGGACTACCGAATGATATCAAACGAATTCTGTGGCTTTGGATTAGTCGTACCATTATCTTTTTTAACTTTAAATTATTTATACAATGATTTGATTATTTCATAACATGTAAATTTTGCAAATGTTGGGCATAAAAAAATAATTGAAACGAAACAGAATATACGTATATTTAGGTTCAAGATTTGAACGTACGATATGACTATTAACCGTGATGCCAGACTTTTTCTATCACTGTATCTCTTCATATCTTGCTACCCCAGTACGTTGAACATAAAAGGGGAGCAAGTGCCAGGAATAGTCGACCACGACTCGATTGTGATTTCATTATCCTAATAAAAAACTTCAAACAATGATGCTGCGGATCTTTATAGGTACTAATTTTTTCCCGAATCTTTATGGATGATCTACCATTTGTTAATATAACTTGAGATTTACGAAAAAGGACACCAGCACTCACATCAATGAAAACGTTATTGTATTCTTTTATTTTAAGAACTGTATGTGAATGATTCTAATAAATTTGATAACTTTTATTTATTAAAATATCTTTCAAAATGTTTTGTATTTATGTATATATATTATTGTATTGTAATAATGACTTAATGTAAGTAACTACTTTTTGAAAACGTTTCAAAATGCAGTGTATCGCAAGAAATTGAATATTTTAACTTATCGCATGAGTACGTCATAGCAACATGTTTATTTCGTTTTTAAAATCTGAAAAGAACCATGTTGCTATATTGTACGCATGCGATAAGTTAAAATATTCAATTTCTTCTGATACGCTATATTTTCAAATCTTTGAAAATGGTTACTAACATTGCACCATTCTTATCTAAAGATTTATTTCGTTTCTTAAATCTGGAAAGAAATTTTCTTTAGACTGAGCCTTAAAAATATGAAGTTTTTAATAACTATTTGATTCTTGTAATTAATGTAAAATCCGTAAAGTCATAAAAATTATGGGCAATAAATATTAATATAAATATCAATAATAGTTTAAATATATCTAATTTTAGTACAATATGTATTATGGAACGTGCAGTAACGTTATTTTTAACATCTCATGAAGTTCATTGCCGAAGAAACCATGTACTATGAAATTCATACAACTTTTATTTCTTAGAAATGCATAAGCAAAAAGAACATGTATTGTACGTACAGAAGCCTTCTTTATACGAAATGATTACTTCTAGAAATCATGAGAATATTTTACCTTCACTTTGTACTACATGGAAGCAATGTATAATCACAGAACCGTTTGGAAGATCACATTATAACCTTCCTCATAAACTATTGATTATGATATATTAAGACTAGATCTACAACCGCTATATCTCGTATATATAAATATATTAAATAACTGCTTTGAAAGTAGATGAATCAAGTGGCAGAAACTGCAATCAGTTAAATAATTTGTATATTACAAGATACGCATGAAATATCTAGTGTACTGCTTCTCTACACTGCAAACCTAAGTGTGTGATCATGTAGGTGAATTTCACATGTCACACATATTTTTAATGTGTGAATGTGGCATGGTGGTTGAAAATCACATAGCTCAATTCGGATAAATATTAATTTCATACACTTCTTGTGTATAATTTAATTCAAACACTTCATTTATGTATGAAATGATTGAATTTTCAATCATTTCACGTTTCAAGAAGGTTAAAATCATTTACATATTAGAAATTCACACACTTCATTCTAAATAATACACTAACAACATTCACACATTAGCAATCTTAATATAGAAAATTGTCAAAAATTATATATTACACTGCAAATCCAAGTGTGTTAAAAGTGGGTTATTTAAATGCACCAAAATGTGTAAGCACACTTCATTAACACGTCTAAACGTGTAAATGCAATTATGTGCATTAAAATAAAACACTTGAAGAAATTAACGTGAAGTTTTAACACATCTAATGCGTTATTTTACACGTTTTATCCAAGTAAATTAATAATGCATTTTTTTTGTATGTTAAATTTAAAAACACTTCACTTTTATGCACAAAAGTGTATTAAAATTACACATTTCGTTAGAATTATACGTTTTTATGTGTTAGCCGTTTCTTTTTGATGTATTTACTGACCAGATATTTATCAGTTATTATTACCACTTAAAAGAGTAGAAAAACAATAACTGTAATTTTTGCATTATTGGTTCGCATCATTTGACACGTTAACCAATCATTCTCATCTATAATATATCGAAATATTCTTGAATGTGGTAGGTTGCATATTAATACCGGAGTTCCTGCACTCCTTTAAAATATTGAACAATTATAATAATATTTAATATAATTTTATTCAATTCTGTGAATATGTAATTGATTTAACTATAAATATGTAAGAAGGCAGATGAAATGAGTGAGCGAGAAAGTGAATGAATGACAGAGAGAACGAGATGATGACGTGAGAAACAAAAGACAGGGCAGAAGAAACAAAACAGTTGCAAAACAGCAGTGAAGAACGAAACGTGAAAGCGAAAAGACGCCATAACTGTTACTGCTTATTTTTATTAGTTTCTAAGTGTGTGTTATAGTTATTGTTGGTTTTATGTATTTTTTAAATAAATGTTAGTTAATAGCAAGAAGACTGTGGGCACCATCAGAAAAGCAATCTCCTTACATATATATATGTAGGATTGGAATATTTGAACACGCGGCGGTAACATTTGTAAATAGAGTCGTGATTGAGCAGTGGTGTGAAGAAGTCGATTTCGTGTCCGAGTTGATCTGATTTGTATTGTATTTATTGTTCTAATCGTTTAATCATTTTGTTCTAATAAAATATTCTTCTCACATATATATTTATATTTTAAAATACCCCATTTATGTATTTTAAAAATAACGCACCTACATGCTGAAAAATAATACACATGTACTGTGTTAAATAATAACACACCGGGAAACGTCTAAAAAGTGACTACAAAGAAATAATACGTTTATGTGTTTTAAAATAACACACTTGGATTTGCTGTGTAGCAAGGTTTGAATATTACAAAAGTTCGAATTAATAAGTAAGTAGTATGCAGTTATTATTAAGAAAATAATTTTTAATGGTTAATAAACAGACTTAATTGTCTGTTTGATCTATTTTATGTGTATACAAATACTTATTTACGCTCTTTAAAAATCGTACACTGTAAGTGTGTGATTTGATTCACACATTTCGTAATTCACACATTAAAAACGTATTAAAATCACACACACGTGATATTTGATTTAATTCACATACTTTTTAGTGTGTAAAAACTGTCTACAACCATTCACACGCGTAAAGTAATTGAAATTCATACACTTGGGTTTGCAGTGTATCAAGCGAAATATTTTCAAAATAATAGAAACCCGCCAATATAACTGCTGCCGTAGACCTAGTGTTCAAGGGACTCGACTTTGACTACACTGATTGTAAATCTTACGTATCTTTTCGTAATTTGAACACTCGTTGGATCAAACGAAGAACCGAATTTTATCTTTATGCTAAATAACTAATCTCTTTATACTAAATTTAGCAAGGTTTCCATAATAGTACCAAGTAATATTCCTATGATCGGATGTGCTGTTAAACAATGAAGGTATCTATTGAATAACGTAGGTAATTGTGGTTCTGTAATACCTACTAATGTGAAATTGGTTTAACTTTTCAATAGCAATGTAACAGCAGGAAATGCAGATTCATTTTAATCAAAATGACTGCTTTGAAAAGAGATGAGTCTAGCGGTAGAAAAAGCGGCCAGTTAAATAATTTGTGTATTGTAAGATACACGTGAAATTTCTATCGCTTGTTGGAGAAATATTTTTAAAACAGTAGGAAACCATCAATTTGATATCTGCCTACTAGGTTCAGTGTTAAAACATACAGACAGAGTTAAAATAACACAGCAATGCATTTACCGAGTCTATAATTCCATACGATACGTATCTTACAAAAAACGTCAGAAACAAAATAACAAAAGCCGTAATAAACAGTCTCGTTATTGCCAGCAGTCAATATCTAAATTAATTGAAATAATTGTAAAGGAAAAAGGGTAAGCACAAAGGAATCACAAAGGCGCTATTTCCTTTGGAATCAAAGAATCAATTGGACGCGTTAAGTTTAAATATACCCGAGCCAATGATACAAGCGTTCGGTTCACGCGTATTGAGTTATGTTGCACATTTTGACAATTAATAGTCCTTAATGAAGACACAATCGGGCTGCCCTGAAGCGTTCTTACCTTTCACCATTTTGTTGCTCGACGAACTCGACTAGGAAGACACAACAAGATAGAGAGAGGGAGAAGCTCAACATCACGCCGTCATAATTCTCCTACGTAATTGAGAGCTCAACTTCGGGTTTGCGATATTCTGCTTCGTACTACATTATTATATACTATAGATGCTTGTGTGTATACGTAGTGCTTCGTAAGACGCGATACGTTTGAACCGATCGTAAGCACAAGGAGTACCAAGGACAGAGGGGATCGGAGGATGGCGAACAGCTTTCGATAATTGATGCGCTCCGCGAATTAATTATTATTACCTGCCTGATTTGTTTCAATTTGTAGCAGGTCCTTTGATCGCGCCGAACCGTGTTTCCATCGGGTTCACCCGGTGTCCGGTCAGATTTATTTCCAGCTTAAGTCTCGCTGTCCGAACGTTCCTCGCTACTTCGGTACTGCGATACCTTGGTACCTTGGTACCATAGTACCTGTCTACTTCATACTGAAATATTGCAATAACGATTTTTCAGTTCAACCAGACCTAATTGCACATTTGTGATGATACTGGCTGTTTGTCACGAACCCGGAACATTGTGTCTCTGAGCCAGATTTACTCGATGAATTCTGACATGTTACATAACTCACAATGAGTCGGTATCCAACGACATACCTACATCTTTTCTTCGTTTCGGAGAATAGTTTAGTTAGGTCAATGTAAACCACTTGATTTACGAAGAGTTCTACATTTTTAACAATGCATACGACCTATAGAACGGTGAGACTAACAATAAGAAGTCACTCGTTATGAAGCACGGGGTAATGTGAGACTATCCTCGCACCGCCTTATTTTCATCGTATCGGCCCTTGAAATCTAATTGTAGATAAGCTCGGCGTATGACAACCGAAAACTAAACTCTTATATATTTCGATATTAAGTGCTTTTTTGGCTAGTCATACATTAGAATCGAAAGTGCATGGACACAATTGAGGTTTCCTACCCGTCGGGCGAATCAGAGCAAACCACTTATCAAGTGACTTCTTCCTAAATTCCCGTCATAATTCTGAGTTGTTATATATCAAGTTTTATTATTGTAATACTGTTTATTTTTTAAGTACGCAATGTTTACAATCCTTTCTAGTATATTTCAACTCTACAGGTATCTTTTTATCTAATGTTATGAGACGAGCACCACTTTGTCTTCGTGAGGGGATATGTTTATCTCGTGAACATTAAATATCTGATATATAAGTTTTAGTACATTCGATAACATCTCTTTTATTTCTGTATAATAATGCATGTGTGTAAGGTTGAAAGTAAATCAATAAGTGTCGGGTGTGCAGAAAATTAGGAGAAGTTAGATGCGGCGATCAGGGATTTTAGTAAGTGGGGATGAGGTTTGCGACGAATAGGACGGACCCTTAGGGCAGCTTGCATGCATGTGCGTATGTCTGTGTGTGTGTGTGTATGTTACTCAATATTTGTACTTGAAATTAGTAGATTTACAATAGTAATGACAATAATAATAATAATAGGGTTAGTAATAATAATAGTAATAGTAATAACAATGATAATAGTAATAATGGTACTTAGTGATAATAATAACAATATCAATGATGGTCATAATTGATACAATGCAGAATGTGTTGGTTGGAGTTAGGACGTAACACGAGACAGTGTTATTATGCAAAATGTACAATTGTAATGTGTATACAAACAAATCGTATTTCAAATATTTCGTTTCACAGTTTTAAAATTACTCTTAAAAAATGAGATCAAAGTAAACGTCACTGAGGATAGCAACGGAACATTCGTACTTCTTGCAAAGATTGTTGGATAGATTTGTCCACGGTTTTCACAGCACAACGACAAAATTCTGTGACTGATTATTCACAAAATATGGCTCGTTTCTAATGTCTTCCTGTTTTTAGTCATACCTCGTGATAGATCTAAACGGTCTAAGGAAATATTAAATTATCCGAATAACACTTAAAGCTACACATTCTTCTTCTTATCACATGTTTACATCGTTAAATATAAAATGTATGAAGTATAGAAAGTAACTTACTGAAGTAAGAAATGTAATCTATAAATTTTCAAACATTCGGAATGACACAAAACTGCAAACAAAAATAACTAATAACATCCCGAAGAATATCAGTATCCGCTATCACGAACGCTCACGAATGTTAGTAGTTGCAAGTAGAATACAATAGATGCTCGCAAGTCTTTTAACCTGATAGTGTACATCTTCCAGTAAAACAGACCCCGAAACCTCAAAATTTCAAACAGGCCACGTCAAAAAGAGATCTGACCTACGAAAATAAAACTGCCTGGACACTCAAATTTGATTCTCCTCTGTCGTTCTTTCCGTCTATCGTAATACGTCGAAGGCAGCGTCGATGAAAGCTGTTCGAGAGTGAAAAGAAGCAAGAGAAAAAAAAGAACACGTACACGGAGTAACTCCTGAGGACCCGAGGTGAGGGAATAAGACGACTCCAGGGGAGACGGGGCGAGGATGAATAAAGTAGAAAAAGAAAATAGAGCAAAGAAAGTCGAAGCCTTTCGCATTCTTCGCAAGAATGTAAATCAAGTCCGCCGAGGGAGCGGGACCGCTTCGATGCCGGCGGGGGTGCGCTAGCGTCTCCACTAAATAATTACAAGCTCTTAATTAACGACGAGGGCCGATCGTAAAGCCATCCATGACTCGGCCGCTTCGTCCTGCGGATGCATGTTTCGAGATTATTTAAACGAGCAATGGTAACAAACGTTACGGACCTTACCGGCAAACCGCCCGTCGCTGGCCGCCTTCGGTAACTGGCCTTAGCTCGTGCATGGAAAAAATAAATAAATCAACGACAGAAATAAAAGAGAGGAAACCGGAGGATAAAGTTGATCCTCGCTGAACGTATCAAACTGCTGCTGGCTTTAACTGTTACGCGGAACTACGCCTTTACAGATCTAATAGATTTGTTTTTTTCTTACCATTCGTAATCCTATCGGAACATGCACGTCATTCGGTATATTGTTTTAACACATTGTATGCGGGTGTTTTGCTGAAAAATGTGTGAGAATTATATTTTTGGAAGAGATTAGTATAAACTGGAAACTGGGTACTCTCCAAATTCGAAGATATATTTAACTTTCCATATCTGAGTGATTAATGCTTGATTAGTCGCGATGAGTGATTAATCGCCATTTTTTTAAGGATCTAAGTATACACAGTTTTGCGTGGCCCACATACAATGTGTTAATCATCGTAGCTTTAACAGCGTATGATCCGAAGCTTATGATTGTAAATAATCAATGATATATCTTCTTATTTCTTTTATAAGTAGATTGATGAATATCATAATTCGTGCATGAAACCGTGGGCAGGTGTTTGTTTGATACGTGAATCAGTGCGATACTGAGCATAACACGTTTGAGGTGCTGTATTTTTTTAAAGTAAATATATTCGTCTTTCTTATTGGTAAAAATGTGGCAATTATAATTTCAGATAGTAAATTCATAAATCCTACAGCACAGATGCGTATTTATTTACACTATTCTTTTCGCACATATCGAAGAAGTCCATTAGAAGATAATTTCTTCCTTTCTTGGGTTACTTGTTAAAATCTGTATTTATCTCTAAACTTATGGAAATTAAATTATGATTGCCGAAAAAGATAAATCAAATAGCAAAATGAATACCTAGTTAAGTATACCTACTTGTATATAAATTTGTTAATTCCGGTTTGGAAATTGCTTTCCATATTTCTTATTTAGGTACACATATTACATACATATAGGTACATTAATTGTTATTTTTATAATAAAGAAAGAACTTTAATAAAGTCATTATTGATATTACGACAGAGTAGAATTAAAATAAAGTAATAAAAATATATACATAAGCCTGATGCAGTATTACTTACCTGCCTGCGTATAATAGTACACCATCCTTAAATGAATTCACGCTGTATCTTCTTGCCAACAAAACTATGTATTATTAATTTACTTACGAAAACGAAGTATATCACGGCACAATTATATTCTCATCAGATTGAATCTCAGATACCTTGAACCTGTGTATACTTTAACGCTAGTTGAACTTTAATTTATGATTAGGCTCGTTAACGAGTGCGATCATTAAGATGAGAGTAACAATGCATTGCAGTAATATACACAACAACAAACTATTTCATCGCCAGTGTTAATTTAACCACCTTTTAACTTCAATTTCCACAATCTCGTCAGATGAAATGTTGCCCTGTTACGTCGTAGACGTTTGTTAAATTTGAAGTATATTATTCACAATGAATCTAATTTCTTCGCACATATATATGTATTTGGAGTATCTATTACTAGGAAAGCGTGATTGTAAAAATTAAGGTTATCAGAATTGTTTAAATGTTTAAAAACATGCATATTGATATGTTGAAAAATGTTAACGCTGAACATTGATATACACCCAAACGTATTGCATAAATTAAATAAAACGAGTAATAACAATAATAAAGAACATTTCATTGTAAATGTGCATAGATTGAAGGAATAATAATTCTAAGGAGTTCAAATTTCGTAATACAATAATCCAAGTAAAGGAAAAAAACTACATCAAAACAATACTAAAATCATGGCTAAGATATTAACTGTTATTTATGATAATTGTATGATTTGGGTGATTAAAAAAGCCGTTCAATGATTCCATTATGTTTCAATACTAGTATATGCTAAACATAAATTAGTGAAAACAAATTCCTACGTAAATAAATAAATCAACTGTGCTGCCCGTTGTACTTGATACTGTCTTCGAAATTACATTATTTTATACGTCACACATATTTGTTTAGTAAAACATATTCTTACGTTAATATCTAAAAAAAATGACAGTAATTACTTAAATATAAAGCCGGTGTTTATCATTAACAGTTTCTCCGGTTTTAACACTAGACTAACGTAAGACGCCAAATTGACGGGCTCCTAGTTTTTTAATAAACATTTTTCTAATTTATGGGAAAACAGCACAGTAGATGTTTCACGTGTATTTTAAAATACAAAAATTATTTAACAAATTATCATCTTCTCCGCTTTTATTCCTCTTTTTTCAATGTCCGTATTTAATATACTGCAGAATAACAATTTCCACGCCCGTAAATCTAGTGTTAATGCAATTTTGAAAAATCTATAGACATTCTACATCATTGTTACCCTAATTGCTCCTATCTCCTATAGGCAGAAAGTTCATAACTTACAATTAGTTAGAATGACAAGAAGGACATATCATTATGACAGTAAGAAAATTTACAAATATATGCATTGTGATACAAGTAGACGTTGTGCGATAAAGAGGCTTATACATTTTAATAAATCACGATTCGGTAAAATAAATCACTTATTAATGAAAATTGCAAGGATAGTTATTCCCGTCCACATGTTGATATACGCGATATGTTACGGGAATAAAATTGCAAAAGCATGTTAGCGGAGAGAATAAAGAGTACGGAGAGCAATTACACGTCCACCGTGTCCCAATGAAGTATAGCCCGGCTTGCGCTCGTCGATTACCACGGAAATCGTGTATAACCCTTTAATTAAAATTAGAGCAAACGAAATACCGCTCTCTGTGGTTGCGATCGAAGCTCGCAGCAGGGTTGCGACTAGACAGCTAGCCGCGGGAAACGGGATACTTGAATTCATTGGATCCCATGGAGAAGGACTTCATGGGACTCCTTTCTCGATATAGGAATTGCTCTCTAACCTGTAGTTGCTTGGTTTTTCGGTACCTTCTTATATTTATTGAGAGTCCGAATTTTACGATCTACGAGAACTCCGCGCAAAAAACTTACCACCTGAGAATCACGTATGGGTTCTTCTATAGATACTATTGAAGGGTTTCATTTGAAATCAACAAGAGACATGCATACTATTAGGTTGGTGCGTATGAAGTGTCGGATTTTTAAGTGAATATCATTCGCTTCAATATACTTTTCCCAACGAGATTTTAATGCATTGATACCTGTTTTAAAGAAATTCTGATCTTCAGAATCAATAAACTCTGACATGGAATTTTTCAGACTGTCTTCACTTTCATACTGTTTAGACTGTAAAAATTCTTTTACATATTTAAAAAAGTGAATGTGGATTGACGAAAGATCCTTTGAATAAGCTGGGTATTGCAAAATTTCATATTTTAATTCATTTAATTTCGAAATTGTTTTATATTGACGTATGCGGCTGAGGGTTGACGTGGAGAAGTATTGGGCCATGCCATTTAGCAAGTGATGGGCGTACAATTTTCAATTTTTCATGCATTTCATCAATGTACCGTGGTAATACTTTTCGACTGTAATTGTCTCCCCAATTCGAAGGAATGAGTAGCAAATTACTCCACTCACATTCCACCAAACTGTTATCAAATTTTTCCGTGGATGATGTGATGGCCTTAGAGTATGAGCACAAGCCTCATTACGATCGAGCCACCGAGGAAACCTTCTCCTATTGTCGTATAGAACCCACTTTTCATCACAATTAATAATGCGATTGAAAAATGGCAGCTTTTGCAGCATTATTAACAAGTTTCTACTCATGTAAAAAATTACACGAATATCGATTGAATTCATATCGCTACAAAATTCAAAACAACTAACGAAAAGGAACACTTTTGAGAAAATCTTCTTTGCTGAAATGTGACTCTGACAATGGAGAATACGACCATAAACGTGATTATCCCAAAACCAAAGGCATATTGAAAACAGGAAGATAAACATTAACATGTAAAGAAAATCCGACAGTTCATATCCATCATCCTAATAATAACGAATCATACGTGTGATGAAATGTTAGTATATTGTAACTGTTAACACCTTGAACGTCACCATCATTTCGCAAGTTTCATCTTTTCTACTGAAGTAAAACTTTTTTATTAAAATTACATTTTCATGAACCAGGAACTTTAAAGATACAAATAGATAGATATTCGGCAGACCTTTATTTTTTTTGACGCCAATATTTAACTATTCATTATGTTAGAAAATTCATAAATATTGCAATTTAAACGTTACATGAAATTTCATTGAATTCAATAGTGCCGGTCACCGGTGACCCCTATGGCAGTCAAAGTGTTAAAGGACATTTTTATGACGAAAGATATAATTAAAAAAAAACAATTGTTCGCTTCTTTCAGTGTGTTCAGGCAGTTTTATTTAAAAAATTATGAAAATATAGATTTCTGAACATCTTCAAATGTTTTTAGAAAGTTATTTTTACAGCAGGGTTAAAATGCTTTCAAGAGATCATTATCTTTTGAATAGGATAATTACAAGATTTTCTGCGATACTTTTCCAATATCTCATTATCATTAACAGTTTACAACAGGGACAAATTCTTGAAAAAGCATTTAAAGTATTTTTTCTTCTTTCATTCGCTGTAATGTATTAAGTTAAATACCATTACACTTTGAGACTAACAAATTAGAGTTTATAAAGTCGAAACATTTATAACGTCGCCTTAACATGATTTGCAACATGAAAATCATTCTTTATAATTAGACTGCGGATTTTTATGCATTTATGACAAATTAAATACGGCTAAAATATACAAAAAGAACATAATATAAAAATATATCTAAAATATCCAAAGTATGGTATTTGTTGTAATATTTATTAAGTGCAATAAATCCCTAGATAGGTTTTCCTGTCTCACCTGCATTTGTGAAACTCGAAATTTGCATAAACATCCGCAGTCTATTTATAATACTATAAAAAATATTTACATTCTGACAAAATAAGGCACATTTATGTTACGTTCTTTCATTTACTAAAAATTTAACGTTTAAAGAAATTGTAAGATCAGAAATGCTATAGCCACAACATTCTAACATCCACACTTGCAAGACTGTACCTGAGTAACGAGCATGCACAACAAAAATAATTATATGAATATAATAAATAGACTGCGGATGTTTATGCAAATTTCGAGTTTCACAAATGCAGGTGAGACAGGAAAACTTATCTAGGGATTTATTGCACTTAATAAATATTACAACAAATACCATACTTTGGATATTTTAGATATATTTTTATATTATGTTCTTTTTGTATATTTTAGCCGTATTTAATTTGTCATAAATGCATAAAAATCCGCAGTCTAATAATAAATCTGACATGCTGAAACTACTTATATTATACATGGCACATTTAAATATACCGAATAAGTACTTTCGAAAAAGTGAAATCAAGAGGAGATCGATTAAGAAAGTTAGGTTTTATAAGATAGAAGTGAAAATTTTACTTCATGGCTCCTCAATCAATTTACTAAAATATTAAAAAAAGTTGGAGATCGATAATTTTTACGGCTTTGGTAGTTTTAATATTAAAATATATATTGATATTAATTGCTATCATTAAATATTAATTAATATTTTGCAATAGAAAGCGGTTATTTATCTTCTCCAGATTCTACTTGTCAATAATTTCAAATAATATAATATGGAAATTCTTCTTTTTCAACATAATTTAGTGCAGCAAATCGTTACATCGATGACTCACTTAACAATCATTCTATTAATTGTTAATCTTCATTCATTAATTTCAATTTGAAATTGAATAAAAGTGATCGACTATTAATATCATTAATTATATTCAGAAAACAACTAACGTCAAATAGATTAAAAACAGTGCTCTTGAGATTTTTAAATGTTATGTAAACTTTTAAAAGATTATACAAAATTGTAATCTATATCTCTTTTAAGAGCTAAATTTAGTGAAATATTGTTATTGCTTTTTGTTTATTAATTTCATGTAATTGACTTCAAGATAAGTAATAATTTCAAAAATCAGCGTGGTGACTAACTGATATTCCAATGGTAATTATACATTCTTTGTTTCCTTTCTGTTAAATCCTTGCTAATATTATTATACTTTTATATTAGTAACTAAATCTAAGATAAATATTATTGAATTCTTTCTTTTGTGTCCTAAACTGCCGTGAAAAAAAATACTGAATACAAAAAATCACGAAACTTTTAAGCATTTTTTTATAAATGTTAAGATACAATTACTCCGGCTATAAGTTACAGCACCGTCACCTGCAATGATATTTAATCGTACTTATTTATTATCAGCTCAAATTCGTCTAATTGTTTAACAATGTTTTAGCTACTTCTTTCTATATCTATGATAAAAAATATAGTCACAATAAATGTAGTTCTCCCAATACTTTTCAGACCAATAATGAATCAATTAATATAGTTAAAATTTTATAATATACATTGGCTCCATCATTATTTATTTAGAAATTAAGATTACAAAATAAATACACCATATATAATTTATTTAAATCTATATTATCAATTAAAAAGTGTAGATATTAGTAGCTGCTTAAAAGATTCAGTTTGTTCGCGTATATTTCGAATCATTCAGAAGAATACAGTAATTTAAGTGGTAAAATAGTCTCTTAACTCTTTGAGGCACGAGAATTCAAAAACTAAACTAACTAAAATTGCACAACCATTTTTTTAAAATGTTATTTGGATAAAGTTGGTTCATATTTATCCACAAAGTTATATAATAATATAAATTTTCGAGATGACAAAAAATGTCTCACCATGCATCTTTACGTATCAAAGAGGTGGGTCACTTTTCACCCCACCGTGCCTCAAAGAGTTAATTATGATACTATCAATCTACATAGACAAACCAAAGTTTTTAGTGTATCACTATTCACGTACAGTTAGGTACATTACATAGCAAAAGCACTTTCTGTGAATATTTTTCCGCGGGAAGTTTTAGTAACATAGAACTCTATCAGCGTTAAGTCTGTAATATTTAACCAGGCATCTATGCTTGACGACTATATCCGTCATGGAAAAATGACAGTATTTCGTGCCATGGCGACTGCATTCGTTATATGGGAAATTTAGGTACCATCTGCCATTTTCCGAGTTAGCTGTGATTGACGAGTATTACTCGTCATCGCTCAATTTTCCTAACACACGTAGGTAGATGCGCACTCTCAAAAGAAGTCGCCACAGTTAACTGGTTAAATAAAGTAAATAAATACTTTGACGAAAGAGGTATCGAAAAATACAAAAGATAAACAATTCAGTAATTTCTCTTTTACAAGATAAATGTGAAAACAATTAGGAATCAATCATTTTGACTGACTTGGTAGTTCTAGTATTGAAAGCTGATTGTAGTCTGTTTGTAGAAGATCTATTTCTATTAATGTATAAGAAAACAATGTCATTATAAACGATACTCTACTACAATAATTTTCGTAATATTATGCTTTTTTAAAAGTATAAACGTTAGCCTCATGATATTTTCGAACGCATATTAATTTATCATCTTAGCACTTAACGGAGTAGTCGAATCTACTCTGCCTTTTTCGCTTTCCGGTCAGTTTTTAGGAGAATTAAATAGACATTATGCAGGATTTATAGCGTTGTAGTTTTATTAAATCAATACCATTTCTTATACTATTTTGCAAAGTTATTAACATATTTAGTATTTTTTGTGAGGTAAATATTTGGTAAAACAATCGCCCTTGTGAAGTAGAACCTGACAGAATTGACATATATATTTTATTTCGCTTCTTTTTTTCTTCGAGCTGCAGATTTTTTTCCTGGGAGCAACAATTTCGCTCTCATCCCTGGAAATATCACTTTTTTCATCATAGTTCCCTAATTCATTATCACTTCCTATATCGAGTAAATTATCTGCGTAAATTTCCTTATCTCCTGCAGAAAACTTTTCCGTATTTGGAATTTTTACGGTTACGAAATTACTTAAAAATACCGCCCAAAAAGCAAAACTCTGCTGTAGGGTCAACTGAGACAGATAGTACAATATACTATAACTAATAGTATCATGAAAAAATAACACAATGCAAATAAAATGAAATCTAACAAACCGTAGTAAAAATTCAAGCATAAACGTAAATTTACGTGTCTCTTCCCTTAAGGGTTAAGTCATTCTTTTCCTGTTGCACATAACGTTATTAAAAACAGGAAATATCTCCGCGATCTCATTCTAAAGATTGTTAGGTCGAAATTCACAGAAAAATTGTCATCTTCTTTTCAAATTTTGCATAAGTCTAGAATTTTCTTTTTAAAAATTTCACTTATATTTGTATCACCCAACATGCCATGGTAGTTCACTGTAATACTATAATATTGGTGGTGCTAGAAACATGAAAGTCGTGAGATCCGTGCTCTCCCGATACGAAGAATATACGAAGGTACCAATGTACGAAGGTAGAGGTATATACGTACGTACAAGTCCAGTGCCTTGCTATCGGAAATGTAAGGTAGCTCGAAACTTCCAGTCGCTTCTATCGCGTGATTTATTATATTATTTCTAGCTACCGATACTTGACAACCGTGGCTACGTAATGGTTCATCGGGTCAACTCGATCTGTTCCACCTTATGCATTTATTAACAAATAAGAAACATTCGTATAATAATTTTTTGTAACGTTTAATAAGAAGTATACGGGATCTAGCAAAACAACGTATCAATTAAGAATTTAACATTTCAATTTCATCTAAACTTGACAATGGAACATTCACCTCTTCGCTAATAATTATGATATAATTAAATACAGAAAACTAACTTAAAACGACACTGTATTCGTAAATTGAGAATGTGCTGACAAAAGAGTTGGAATAAAATAATCACGGTATTTTCTGACATCAAGGGACAAGTATACAAGGCCTTCGACTTTCGGTCGCGTCGCAGTCATCGCAAGTTTACACGTTCTTCGTCTTCGATAGCTGGGTAACGCGAGCGTCCGTATCATTTCCAAAGGCTGATTTATTACATTATTCGTTGTGTCGAAGACTCGACAAGCATGAGCACGAAGCAACGCTCGAGCGAGTTAATACCATCTATTCTTTAGTCCCGAGAGCTTATTCGAGGGGGATGCGTGCGCGCAGTTCCGATTATCCGATTAAAAATCATACGCTTACACCTATCCGCCTAGGCCTCTCAGGAAGGATTGATACAGTCCTCTCTTTTTTTCCTCCAACAGCGGTTAGGTGAGTGGATCGAGGAAACTATGCCTTCCTCGTGCACGGACGCATCGTTCGCCGGTACTAGTCTGGATTAATTATGCGCGATAAAGTGCGTCAGACACGTGTAGGTACATGTGCTGTACGTACGCCTGTGTCGCCGAAGCGACGTCGCGACTGATCAGATATTTCCTGAAATAATACTGCTACCTTACCGTTCTTTCCTTTCGCCGAGGTGCATGGATTTTTAAAACGCTATTGTTGAATAGATTGGTAGAAATTGTGTGTTTAGAAAATCGAAAAGAATAGTGGTTAAACATACTTTTCTTTCTGATGTCTCTTTTTGGTTACTTCATGCTGATTAATATTAGTGTAAGGTAAAGGTACCAGTAGTTGACCAGTTAAGAGAAATTTTCGATAGAAACAATGGTAACTATTTACTCTGTCAATAACTGGCGAGAGTCGACGCTTGGAGACGTTCTTTGAACATTCTAGATTATGTACCAAGACCAATTTTTAAAAAAACATAAGTTATAAAAATTTGAGAAATATATTTAAAAATTCGGCAAATGCTTCAGTAGTTGACCACTTTTGAGATCGATAAAACTAGTAATTGACCACCTTTTTTCGTTAGTAGTTGACCGCTTATATTCGAAGCAGGGTTACAGCATTAACGCTGAAAATCGCTTTATTATCGTTTAATTTCAACAGTTACCAGTACAAATTAACATTAATAATTAAATAATAAAAGAAGGAGAAGAACAGAGTAGACATTGGACACTGATCAATAATTGACCGCGAATGCAGTTCATAGTTGACCGTGTCATCGACTACAGTATATCGATTTACATTTTGTATTTCTAATAAAGTGAGATGTAAAACGGATACTTTATAAATCGTAAACAAATTTAAATGAGTAATGTCGGTAATTAACCATGCCGGTCAACTTCTGAAAATTGTAGAGTACCAATATCCAGAAGTTGACCATTAAAAAATTATTGCATTTTGTGGTTAAAATAATAAAAACGATGTATATATTACTTATAAAACGTTGCAAGGTCTTAAACAGTAAATAATTCATTTGCGAAATCTTCACAAACTATGCATTTTTTAGCTGAACCGTACAGCCATTCTTAACAGAAACGTTAAGGAAATAGAGATATAACGGCATATTACTTACCTTATTGAATTCAAACGTTCGCTGTTAATAGGTATACTTCACTTTACATGTAATTGTTTCAAAATATAATCGACAGATGCTGTGGTATTTGAAATTCTCTTTCATCGAAAGTGCACAACTTATGCAAACCTTTTTTGATGTTTCCTAAAAAATGGTCAACTACTGGCACATGGTCAACTACTGGTACTTTTACCTTACTGCGAATAATGTTATTCGCACTCAGGATCCGCCAAATAAAGAGAACTTATGATTTTGGACTTTTTGTATTAAAATAACTTGGCTCGTTGCAAAAGCGATTTAGTGTGATGTACGGAAACGAATGATTTGATGATGAGGACTTGTGGGAGTTTAGTCTTAGAACTTAGAATTTGATTCTGAATTTGAAGGCGATTCTAACAATTAGTTGAATTTGAGTATTGATGAACTTGAGGACTATAACTATATTTGAGAACTGAACTAATGAATTTTGAGTAATGAGAAGTAATGGGAGAGAGTTAAGAGATGTAGGGTTTTTAAAGGTTTTTGGAGGCGGAGTGGGAGTGGTGGATGCAAGCCGAAGGTGAAAGTAGGAAGTAGAATTTCGGACTTGGACGAGGACTCAGGGATGAGTAAAAAATGGTGACTGCATCAGGGAGTTGAAAGGTTGAGATGGAAAAATGGGATATCTGAACTTGAGGTGGTGAGTCAGTGTGATGGCGGATGTTTAGCAAGCCGCGTACAAAAATATTTGTACTTATACAATATTCCTTAAAATTATCTTATGTACTAACTGATCGGAGGGTCGGTACATTACA
Source organism: Cerceris rybyensis (assembly GCA_910591515.1). NCBI lineage: Eukaryota > Metazoa > Arthropoda > Insecta > Hymenoptera > Crabronidae > Cerceris > Cerceris rybyensis. Next base: position 17,986,361 of record OU342795.1, read on the forward strand.
TTAGATTCAGGACAGCCGTCAAATTTACACCCAACCCTTTTTCTACATGACATTTTTTTACTCAATTTTGAAATAACACGGTTCCTCAATAAGAACAAGTTTTTTTTTGTACGCGAATTCTTTGTTCTAGCATGAATCCAAAATTTATTATCACTTTTTTCTTTATCTTTATTCTTAACTTCAATTTGAACACAGCACCTCATTATTCAGTAATTTTGTGTTAGAGTGTTTAGTTCGTAGGATGCAATAAATAATTTCAATAAAGTTCAGAAAAGTTGATGTTCAAATTAAATTTTTTTTAATTCGATGGTGAAATTTCCAGTATAATTTGTATCGATGATAATTTTTTACTACTAGAAACACGACTTTTTAAAGTTATAGAACATGTCCTCAAGTGTATCATATGTCGCATATATTTTTTTACACCATTTTATTGCACGATTTTCTCAAGAACGTACCTACCGTGTAAAAAAAGAGTTGGGTCTATTTCCTTTTCTTTTAACTTGTCTCAAATACGGAAAAGCGGTACAGCAGGTATTTCGCATGTATATTGCAATACAAAAACTAATCTGTTAACCGGGGAATTAACTTTTATTCAACTCGCCTCGCAGTGGAGACTCTTTCTTCGCAGTGAGAAGTAATATTATTCTGCCTAAAGTAGTTTTCCAAGGTTTTTATTTAACGTATTGCAGTTTATCCCATTCGAGACAGTGCATTTTTTTGGAGACCATCATTTAGATACCGACAAGTTTTTCACTTTATATGTACCATTTCCTGCATTCCTGATGATCCTGACTTTGGGTCATGTATTTTAAGGTTTATATCGAGTCTAATATGAAATTTGATGTTTACACACTTCTAAAACACCTTCTATTTTAAACTAGTCTTATTTCGACGGCTGCTTTTTCCATATTGACTGATAAATGCAATCAAATATCATTACACACACAGTATCCAATCCGTTTCGAATGAGTTAACAAATTTCACGCCCGTAAATCTAGTAAAAGTTAAAGTTAACCCTTTGCGAACCGAATTATTTCGTTAATTTTGATAGTGAGCCAAATGAAATTAATTTTACAATACTTTTTATCATTGGTTATTCATTTTTTACAATGATATCAATAACTATAAGTATTGGTGGATATTTAGGTGATATTACAAAATCTTTGTGAAATTCGAAAGTCGATGTTAAATTGTCAGAAAATAAAATCAACTAAAAATCTATGTCGAGTACTGCTCGACATAGGACCGCAAAGGGGTAAAATTTAACATTATAACTACTGAGCATGTGAAAATGACTCATGTCCAATTTTTTCCAAAAATTCTTCAAGTTTATACGAAGGTTATAAAGGAGGTATTCTACGTTGATCTTATAAAACACATATTACAAAATCGATCACTTTTTCCACTTCTTGATACCTCTTTTTCGAAAGTATTTATTTAACATATTGAAATATAATAGATTTAAGGTCGGTAGTTCTAGTGTTAAATAGAAAATCCTTATATGTCGGATATTCCGTGGATGCTAATAATGATAGTATGAAGATGATGATTTTATGCAAAAAGCATGTTGAAACTTCTACATACATAAAATAAATATTATGAAGTAAGTAAGAGTTTGCATAAAATCAAATATTTTTAAAAGTCCTGATTTTCGCTAACGTTAGTTTATATTTAAAAAGTTGACACCATTAGGTATCTTCTGTTTTGCTTGTGGTTACAAAGATTATATCATTTTTAACTATCTACAAAAATAATTCAAGAATTGCATTTACAAAAGAAATTATTTCTTTGGCATATTCTTTCGATTTTCTTCAATGCAATAATGACTTTAATAACTGCATATATCGTATAACGATTTCATCTAACAACGATTAAAGCATTACATACTAACTATGTGTATAAAATGCATTTATGTGCATTTCATCTTCTTCCACGCCCATATCTGCTATTTCCTCATTTGCTATACCACGCGACCTTGCGTTTCTTTTCCCTCACTTTGCTCTTTCACCACCAACTGCTTGAAATTTTTCTCATCACAGTCGTTATCGCTATCTTTCGTCCATCTAACCTCCTACGTAAACTTACGTTCTTAATCAATTCCTAGATAGATTTAGATCCATTGCAGAGTTTTATCTTCCCATTTCCTCGCTATTTATAGATGGATTAACGCTATCTCCGATTCAAGTCCTTCAAATAACTAAGTGTAGTTATAGTACCTCTATATACGTAATAAGTTGTGAAAACTGACTATAAAAAGATTTTTTACGTTTGCACATATATATGTTGCTTAGAAAAAAAACTTAAATATATTTCATATAATAACATTTTACGTTTCTATTTGCCATAGACTGGTTGACCGAAAAAAACGAATTTAATATTGTAAGATATGTATTTAAAATAATTTTTATTTGCATATAAATTATTTTATTAATGAAAAATGTTATAGAGGAGTCCTAAGAAAGGATAAAAAAGAAAAAAAATCATACTAGCAGAGCGTGGTTTCGATCCACGGACCTCTGGGTTATGGGCCCAGCACGCTTCCACTGCGCCACTCTGCTGTTGTACTTCTGTTCGGCTTCGACAGGTTTATGAGTACTTCAATATTACTGTGACATGAAATATTTTAATAAAATTGTTTTTGTTGATAATACTAGAATATAGCAATTGCATATCACAGTTATAAAGGTATTACACGAGATTAAAAATTATAAACGTGACTTAACTTGGATGTAAGTACGTAAACCTTTATTTTTAGAGTTCGAAATATATTAGATTTCAATTAATAACATCCTAATTACCTTCTTTCTTTCTATAGTCGTTTCCATCTTTTATGACTTTAATTGCATTCTATTATATAAATGCAGAAACGAACGAAATCAGAGTTTAAAACATTTTTATTCTACTTTTAAGAAGATAAATATTTAATTAAAACAATGAATAGGCACAGGAAAAGAATTTTTTCCTGAAGTCGAGTTTCATGACATCATACAAAATTTTATTACCGTGCTTCTAATGTAATGGCGGATTGAGGGATCCGCACTTAAGGTCCGCCAAATAAGAGAACTTTATAACTTTTTGGATTTTTGTATATTAAAATAACTTGACTCGTTCGGACAGCGATTCGGCGTATAATAGAGTTAGTGAATAGAATGATATGATCTGAGTGAACTGAATGAACTTCTTGAATGAGCTTCTTAAATTGAGAATACGGGGTTTTTAAGGGACTTTTGGAGAAGGAGTGGGAGTAGTGATAATGATAGATGCAAGGCGAAGGTCAAAGTAAGAAGTAGGATTTCGGACTTAGAACGGTGATTTCGGAGATGACTAACGAGCGGTGACGATGCTAGGGAGTTGAAAGGTCGAAATGGAAAACTAGGAGGTTTGGATTTGGAGTAGTGAGTCAGAGGTGATGACGGAAGTTAGTCTAGCGGCGTCTAAAATATTTGCGCTTATAAAATATTCTTACAGTTATCTTATATACTAACTAAGCGGAGGGTCGGTACATTACACTAACAATAAATAGAATCACTTTTTTTTATTACTATAACTTAACATTGAATAAATAAAATAAAATGGCTCATTCTACTTATTCAAAATATATTACATACATTATACATTATACATATTAATTTCACTTACAATCATTTATTTAGTATTAAGATTAGGATGTTGAAAAATGTGTTCCAAATGCTTACTGATTATTAAGTATGCGTGATATTATTTTCATAAATAATTACTTAAAAACGTATTATTTTTGTATATTATTATTTATGTTTTTACCAAAATTATTACTATTCGTTTATCTAATGTAACGAGAGATGGCTCTCTATGCATATAGACATATTGATTGAAGTTTATAGGTACTTGAATCTAAGGGTTTATTTGTCTTTAAGATTTTAAATAATACACTTTGTTTGAAAGTACGAAATGGACTAAAACTTTATTCTATGTGCATAAAGAAGATGCGTTTTCTCTCTACGAGTAATAGTCTCACAATGAATATCTAAAAGAATTTAGCCAGCGTCTGAAGGCCCTTTTCCGTTTTAACATAAAACAGAATGGATAGGTTAGAGTTCTAGTAAAATAGCTGGAGTTGGCGAAATTCATTTTGTTACCACATTTGACCCCGCATGACTTACTACGATAGCTCGTACAAATTGTTTCAACATTGACTATTACATAGCGATAAAATTACAAAGCATTCCATTTAAAAGAAGAAAGCTGAGCTCGAAAACTTCTCTATATCCAATACGTCCCCCTTTATACCATGCAAATTTTGTATGTAATATTTTTTCACATTATTAAACATAACGGAAATATTCAAGATGGACCGAGGTTGCGATCTTCCCTATGTACAGGGTGTAAACTATAAAGCATTACTGATGAATATCTCTTAAATTATTGATTATATGCAAAAATCTTTCAGATGAAAATTTTTCAATACCGAGGGGGACATCATGCGGGATTTTTATTTTTCTCGGTGGACACTCAAATATGAGATGAGGGTCAACTCTCTTTTTTTGAAATGAGATATGTTTTATCATCCATCATGAAATAGTACGTTTTGAAAAAAGTTCAATTATCTATGACTCAAGGTCATTCAAGGTCAAACTTATAGACAATTGAGATGGTTTCACTTGTACCTCAATTTGTACGTTCAAATTTTCACCCCAAAATAATAATATGTGTTCAATACCAGTATTACTCAGGACACCAAATTTTTAGCGTGTTCGTTTGGCGAGTTAACCTTTAAATACACCAATATTAATGCGAAGCCTTAATTTGAACCACTTTACTATGACTCTCAATAACAACTAATACGAGTATCATCTTCGTTTTCCGCTAAATCCTCTATGGAGATTTATATTACAAAAAACATACATCGATTATAACGTTTCTACCATGCCACAACAAAGTAATTATCAATTAAATGAAAACAAACGTACTTACGTATTACCATGCAGATCTACAAGATAGTCAGTTTACTTTCATTATAATTCGTACTAAGGTATCCTCTTTCAAGTTTGACATCGAATGACCTTGAGTAATAGATTATTGAACTCGTCTTAAAACGCACTATTCGACGGTGGATGATAAAACACATCATTCCATTTAACACTAAATCTACCAAGGTGGTTAAAATGACTTGCTCTGAATTTTTTATAAATACTCCCGAAATCTTTATCGCTGTTTCTTTTCGATTTTCTACGTCTATTGCGTATACTGTAATTAAATCGATCAAGTTCGCCTCCTTGATTAATTTTCTTCTACGCACCATATTTATTTCACATTTTGGAATATATTAATAGATCTAGTCGATAGATCTAGTGTTAAAAAAGAGGGTTGACCTTCGCCTCATCTTGGAGTGGCCACCGAGAACAATAAAAATCCTATCATGTATCTCCCTCGGTACTGAACAACTTTCACCTAAAATATTTTTGCACGTAATGAATATTTTAGGAGATATTCAACTATAATGCTTTATAATTTCCACCCCGTATGTAAATGTTTAAATGTAACATACAGTAACTGTATACTACTGTGTATATAAAATATGAAAATATGAATTAATGTCTAAAATAGGGTATAATTTCTACGCGCTCTAAACAATTTATATTGCATTTTAAGATACTTGCGAGATAAACGAAGTTTGTTTTTTTCATATTTCATATTTCGTTCCGAGATTTTCATATTCCCTTACATTTTTAAGATCAATATACATTTTTAATGATATTACTTCATAGTAGATAATGAGTTAATGGTTTGCCAATTGGACGAAATCATGGCTTTCCTTGTCGTACAAAGATAAACTTACTTCTAATTGTAAGTACGAATCGATGCACGCCACGTAAGGTGACAAAAATCGGCGTACCGTTGCAGGCCACTCGTTTCTACAGAACAGTAGCTCTACACAAACAAAGACATAAATGATCACCCCTCGTGCGCATCCTGGACCTTTTCCTCTACGCCCTTGACAGGCCTGGCAACCCTATTCCTAGAACCTGATTGAGTTTGAGTGCTATTTAAATGCTGAGCGGAAAATGAAGGGTTGAAACGCAGCAAACTTCTTGGACATGATCGATTCCGCACTGCGATTCTGTCTAATCGTTAGATTAGGTTATTGGTCTTGTACTTTGTATTACTCATATATATTATATTATAATATTTGGACCTATTAAATATTGCAGTATTTTTAGATTTGTACTTCGCGTTGTTGATATATTTGGACTTGTTAAATGCTTTATTAGATTGCACTTATTCCTTAACACGTTGACTGCCATGGTGGTCACCGGTGGCCGACGCAATTGATTACAATGAAATTTCCTGTAACTTTTAAATTGCAACAATTATGAATTTTCGGACATGTTAAATATTTCAATATTGGCATTGAAAAGATAAAGATTTGCCGAACATCTATATATCTGTATAGTTAAAAGTTAAAAGTATATAAAAGTTAAAGTTTCTGCTTTATACAGATGTGAATTTAATAGAAAAAAATTCACTTCAGTATAAAAAATGAAATTAGCGACATACCGGTGGCGTTCAACGTGTTAAACTATTTATATAGTTAATATTTCGATTTAATCGACAAATAAACTGTTAGTATTTAATATAAATCGTGATTAAGATTATTTTCTCCGACGTAAACAGTGTACATTTCTTCTCAAGCACCATATCATTAAGTAGCAAAGTTATTGCGTGTCAGTTGCGTAAAAAATGCGAGATAAGATTGTTATATATACTACGTACTTCATGTTATCAAATAAGATTAAATATTTTTTAAAAAATACAAAAATGTGTGATCAGTATTTTTCAAATACGAAACAACACAGCAGAGTGGCGCAGTGGAAGCGTGCTGGGCCCATAACCCAGAGGTCCGTGGATCGAAACCACGCTCTGCTAAACTGGAAGTATTATTTTTTCCTATTTTTGCACGTAATTATATCAACCAAAGCTGTTAGTTCGTCTTTGATAAAATAAGTAATTTTTTGTGAAACATGATTTCGATATTTTTAAAGAATTTTATGTAACAGCATAGAGTGCGATTTTAAAGTAATCTGCTATTCCTCTGCGATTTTTTCTATCTATCTATATAATTTTGCAAAATATTATTACAACCATTTACCAATTGTCTATGCAGCTTATTTTCGGTCATTAAAACAAATTTATATTAGAGAAAATTAATTTATATACGTATTATACTATGTTGTGACAAATGTATAACAAATATCTCTATTGTATTGTAAACAGACCTTACTTTACCGGCTAAAAAATGTAGGAACATAATAAAAACATTTTGACTTTGGACGTTATTGACAAGAATGTAAAAGAAACCGTAATAGTGATAAGAAAGAGCTTAGGTGAATTTCAGTCTACAAATATTCATTGTTAAAGTAACGTAAATTTCGTAAGTTCATCTTGCAACGAAGAAATTCAATTAAATCTTCCTTCATTCCATTTTACACCAATTTGTTGTAATCCAAAACTATCTTTTATCATATTCAAAGCGTGCAATTTAAAAAAAAAAATTAATCAATGTAGTTAGTGTTTCCTTCATAAAAATCTTCATCATGTTTATATGCACAGGACAGTGCATTTGAATATAATGTAACTATAAACTATAATTATATTTCTTTAAATTTTTCAATATAATATTCCTTTAAAAGTTTTTTCTCTACGTTCAAAATATTTCTTTACATCCATTAGATATTTAAGGATTGAAAAGATTTTATTTCTTTAAGTTACGTTTACTTTTTCTTAGAATCAGATTGCACTTAATTGAATGTTGCAAACTTAATTGAATGCGCAATCATGATTCAATCCAATATTCATGACAATATTTAAATGGCTAACATTACATTTAATCAAGATATAATAAATGTAAAAAAAATGTTTAACCCCTCTTGTAGATTTCATCTAACAGGGATAAAAACTTTATAATCAATTTCATAACATTACAATACGTTAATATTAGAAAAAATATTGCCCTGGAATATCGTTCATTTAAATGTTATTAAAATTCAATCATTACTTTATTATAACATGATCAAACTTTATTTCTATCGAAAAAATTTACTCTTATTATTTGTTAAATAATGTTTTTAAAACTTTACAAAGAATTAAAAAATAAAACTTGAGAAATATCACGCATTGTTAAAGGGTAAAACGAAAAAAAAAAATTTTACATCCCTTAGCAGAGCGTGGTTTCGATCCACGGACCTCTGGGTTATGGGCCCAGCACGCTTCCACTGCGCCACTCTGCTGTTATGATAAGGGTTGAAAAATTACCGAATTTGCTAATGGTCTTTGTCATTTTTTATTACAAGACATTTTTGATCATTCAATGTGATCTAAAACATAGTCATTAACACGATAAAACTAGTACTATACATCATGGAACATATATGAAGAAATAGAAGCCTTGATACAAAATTATGAACGAAATTACAAGTGAAAGGTAGTTATTACGTGTAAGAAAATATATATCATTATAATAACTTTTATAATTTTAACTTTCCTGCTAAATTATTTTTCAATTATTCCATCCATGACTTCAATATATCTCAGAATGTCAAATGGAAAAGTAGATAACCTGGGTACATGTGATATCTTTGTTGAAATATTTTATCTTCCAAATTAGTCTTAAACATCTTATACCAGATATTCTAAACCAAAAAAATTTCATTTCAACGGTACTTTGTGAACATACATAACGTATTGAGACAGATGAAAAAATATTTGTTATACAAAAAATGATTTTAAGATACTAAAATAGTTCTGCATAGTTTGGTGACATTTTGTGTCCTTTACTTTCAAGAGGCATTACTTTCATGTACATAAATTACATTAATAAGGTGCACGTTGAGTATTTCTATATTATTTACTGTTATTCTTTCCTTCTTTGTTTTATTAATCTTCCTAATCTGAATTTGACTTTCAATTTGATTAACGACGTTTTCATTTAGTTAATTTATCATCTTAAAAAAGTAATATTATTTTTAAAAATATTTGTAACACATTTCAAATTCACCATCCACATACTATTTAAATCCTTTCAAATAATAAAATTTAATTTACAAACATCATTGAAACTCTTAGTATTTAGAAATGTAGGTAATTGTAACCGTTCTATACATTCGTAGCATTTATAATATATTTATGTGGGATCAGAATCGCTGGTAGGCATGAATACGAATTGAACTGAACAAGGATTAATTAAAATAAAGAAAAATCGTCTCACTTCTTTATTTGTTAAAAAAAATTAATGCAATAGAATCGTCGCACGTCTTTACTCGTCGATTCTCGTCTTATGTCTGAAACGTCGTCTAACGACGTTCGCCTTCGTCGCCCAACGAAAAAAAAACCTTAATAAATATATATATACTAAGGTGGTTTCATAGGATTTCACCACCGCTCGCAACACCATGCATCAGTCGCATAATAAAAATAAATAAAAATAAGTCTTTTCGACTCCACATTTATTATACAAATTTCGAAATTAAGTACTAAATAAAGTTTTTTTTTTTATTTCAGTCCGACATCGTTCATCAAAGCGTTTATGAATTGGTGCACAGTGAGGACCGAGAAGAATTACAGAGGCAGCTTATGTGGAATTCATTCTTACCCGCAGAAAGTGCAAACCTCCCCTTGCACGATGCTCTCTCACCCCAGCATTGTCACCTTCTGGAGCGAAGTTTTACCGTTCGGTTTCGTTGTCTGCTGGATAACACATCCGGCTTTTTGGTGAGTTGAAACAATATATACTCAATTTGGATGATAATCTAGTTCAGGGGTTGTCAACCTGGTCCCTATCGATCAGTAATGGATGATTCAAACTTTTGCGACGAATGATAAAAATTGTATCCAATGCCGATGCTTTTCTTTTTTTGACCAGAAAACTAGAATTGAGTTTATTTCTTCTTTAAATAAAAAGATGAAAATAATATTTTTTACTACACCCTCACTCTGAAATTACGAATGCTTTGAAACTGCGCTAAATGAAGTCATTGCAGAATCGATGGGCGTTAAGAAATTGTTGCTACCAGAAAAGATACAAAAATTGGTTGTGAGTATAAAAAAGTTAACTACTTACTCCTGATCTAGGTAATACGAATAATTATATAAAAATGTAAAGGATCTGTAAAAGAAGGTAGAAAAGAATGTTATATTTTAATTATGCACTATTTTAAGAAGATTTTATTCGCCCATAAGCTCATGATATTTTAGTTCGTGACCTTTTAAACTGTTAATAGGCCTTTATACAATAATATTATTACAACAACTTTTTACGAGGAAGTTATTGAGCTATTGTAATTATAGTTTTTAAACCATATCACTAGAGAGCAACAACTGGTCTACTTAAATAAAAGTTGCTTATGTTATACATTTTGCCGTAGATCTTATAATTACTTAGTTTCTCTAACAATTATTTATTTTCTGCCTAACAATTTCTCATATTGTTCTAATACATAAGTATATGTATACAGAGTTTTGAATTGCTGCTGACCCGAGTCGAAGAATTGATTTTCTGTTGGTTCTCTCGATTTTTTACACTTGAAGAAAATCAAAAGAGAATTATAATCTGTATAATCTGACCATTAAACTCTATATTATTTTGATTATCTGTTGGTACTCTGTGGATGCGGATATTTCCGTTTTCACACTTGAAGAGAATCAAAAGAGTATTATAAAAAGATTTTCTAGGTTCTCCTTTAATCCTCTTTCATTGTATTTTAGATGGAATTTTTAATTATTTATTAATTATTAATATTACTTAATTTTTTAAAAAGTAAATTGAGTGACAACTACGAAAAAATTAATTTCCCGGAAACTTTATTGTTATAACATTTTAGTTACATTAGTAATATTTATGCGGTTTATAAATTGAAGTAAAATTTATTACTCCAATTCAATATTTCCAAAGGCTCTTCTAAAATGTTTCCGTCGTACTCTTCAGGTTCTGATACTCCTGAAAAGTATAGATATTTGTATTGTAGAATAACTGCATCATTTTCACAATTTACACGTGATAGTCAAATTTTTTGACGTGTCACTAATAGAAAAATAATATTATACAATGTTTTATTAATTTGCACTGGAGCTTGTACTGGAGCATGTGATGCCATTGGTTCGATAATTTGTTTCGAAGAACTATCTGATGCTACCAAAAATTTAGCGTTTAATGTCTGAACTTCAAGAGTCAGATATGGTACTTGAAAGCAAAATTTATATACCTTTTGAATTTTTGCTACCACTTGTTCCCTCAAAACGTTGGATCATCTATAATATAATGTAATATTCGTATTGTGTAGTATATCGTATTATAAGTTATTCAATAGAAAGTGATTTTGATTTCATATAAATTGTTAACTTCAATGAAACAGCAGTAAAGTTTCATCAATAAAAAATAAACAAAAAGTATACTTACGACTCATAGCCATGACTTTTGCTTGAAATTTTTCTTTTTTTCCCGAAACATTTTGATATGACAAGGTAGTTATAGAATGAATTGTTCTATCTTTTAGTGGTATTGCACTTAATGGTATAATATTCGAAGATTTATTCTGAATCCACCAAATAAGTGCCCACTTTTTTTTACGACCAGATGGATTTTTATGTTTTGGCGGCATTTTTCACTTTATTCTAAAGCTATTGTTGACACTAAATAGTTTATTCTTTAGTCATTTCCGCACTTGATAACAATCCAATATTATTGACAATTGTCACTGCTAATTTCATATAATTCACATCTTTTACTGGACTGCCTGATTTTTCGCGAACGTCGTCACGTTACGACACGCCGCGACGCTCATTGTCAGTACTTTTTTTCTCCTTTAAGTAAATCGCGAGGGCAATTGTTCGCCGTTGCTAGCGAATGTAGGATCGCTGCAATTGGCTGTTTTACGCTATAATCGGCCGTTTTACGCTTACAGTTAAAAATTAAATTAATTTTTTACTCTAATAATAAATATATATTATATATTATATATTTGAATTTATCAAAATAATAATACTAATTTAATATACTTAAATTTAAAAATTAAGATTGAAACGATGATAAATTAACGGAAATAATCATTTGGTAATAAAGAATTTTGGGTCTAATCGTATTAAATTAATATATTTTAATTCAGAATTGAAATTTGGAAAAAGCATAAATTAACAGAAATAATTATTTACAGAATTCATACCTTCCCTTTTTCACTAATTCTCTTCTAATCACAAGATCCAAAATGGGATCTATTGTTTCCAAGATATTCTCAATTAAATATTAAATTAATTTCTACCTTTCCAAAGAATTTAATAATAATATTATTATTTAGTATATATGTTCACCTGTACTCTGTGTTGCTGCAACACTAAAAAAGTTACGTATCTTTGAAAAATACTGTAGGAAATAATTAAATTATTAAATTACAATTCGATGTCTAATTAATAAAAATTTGTATATTTATTTTCCGAAAGTAAAAGAGAATCAAGAGAGAATTACAACGACTAATAGAGAACTAAGGAGAATAATAGAAATATGAAGAAAATGTAAGAGAATCATAAATGATGATTTCAGGGTCCGAGATAATCAACAGAAATTCATAACTTCGACTCGGGCGAGCTTTGAGTTTCGAATAACATAATCAATATGAAAAAAGCTATATGTAAATAAAGCCATTTGATTCAATATATACGTCACGAAATATTCATATTGTTTAAGAACATTTTTTCCGGATTACAATAACTTCAAAGTTAAACGCTTAAAGTCAAAACTGATAAACCCTCTTCAATGACCTGCCATATCTGGAAAAATGTATACTACATAATATGTACACCACAGCCATTAGGATTCAGAACCAAAATGTACGCCATGGGCAAAAATGATCGTAGTAGTTAAAGTTGAAAAATTAAATTATAAAGCACAGCATTATTACGTTAACTCTTTGAGGCACAGCGGGATTAAAAGTGTCCCATCTCTTTGATGCGTGAAAATGCATGGTAGGACATTTTCTATCTCACCTCGAAAATTGATATTATTATATAACTGTGTTAATAAATATGAATCAACTTCATTCAATTAAAAAAAAAATACCTATACAACATAGATCATTTTATTTTCTGAATTACCATGCCTCAAAGAATTAAAAGGAATAGTCTTGTCAATCTCTGATGAAATTTCTTCCCAAACTTTACTTTCTGTAATTGTGCATTTAAAAATAGTAGACGTCAACTCTCATCTCAAGCAGTATCCGCGAAATGAGAAAGATCATTGACGTTATAAATTTTAAAATCTTGTTATCACATCCGCTTAGAATAGCAAGTATTACCAGGGTTATTATCAAGTGTTATCTTGCATTCATACTCATGCATGATAACAGAAAAAGAGAACTTTCCACTTTTTAGGTATAAGATTCCCTTCGACTTTCAGTAACTATTCTATTGATTAACAATTTAAATCATTTGAATTATTTTTTTTACGCAGCCAACACTAGAATTACCGGCATTAAATCTATCATATTTATAATAAATGTTTTACATAAATGCTTAAGAAATAGGTGAATTAAGAGGTGGAAAAAAAGATCGACTTGGCAATTTATATTTCATGAGATGATATGAAAAGAATTGTGTACTAGTCTTTTTGATTGGTTTGGTAGTTTTGGTATTCATACTTTTAACAACAGAGTTTAGAAGTGTTATTAATCTAAACACCCTACGCACATAAACTTTAAAGTAATACATTTTATTTACAAACCGTTTACAATATACAGTTACACGTGCGTCATGAATTCTTATTTAATACATTAAAAGAGACAATAATCGTAAAAAGAAATTATGCAACGTTGACTTTCTGATGACGATTTGCAATACATCCAATAGTCATGGATGTTTGACCAGAGAATTTCTATTCCCATTAATTATTACAATTGACATTGTTTTTAACTTTATAAAATGTGACATTAACCCCTTGCCTTACGATTTCTTTTATGACCAAGCGTGCAATAACTCAAAATTAATTGTTGGAATGATAATTTATCACTGATTTCCGATATAGCGGTATGAATTAACGCAATATTAATACAATAGCACAATACTAATTTCCACGTCTACTGATCTACTGACATTTCCAACTTAACAGTTTTTGGAAAACTTACAGATCTTCCACTCCATTTACCATTTCACGTGTGCCACACGTCATTCTAAGGCAAGGGGTTAATTCTAAGAAATGTTTTCCACGTAAACATACAACATTAACAGAGCAGTAAGATAATTTCTGAAATAATAAAAGAAATAGTTTGAATATTAATCAACATGTACCATTCTTGTATGTGACACAGTTTTCTAATTATTTATTACAGAGATATAGAACATTCGACCACGTTAACAATGTTCCAAGCACATTATTCTACATATTCCGCTACAGTTGTACGAAACTCGAAAACAAATGTAGATATTTTATAAATTAATGTTGTAAGCACTTATATGTAAATTTTCTAAGTAACTTTGACAATCGCATTAAATATTTGAAAGACCGTACTTTATTACGTACGTAATTGGTATTATTCTGGCAAGAAGACGTACCTTCGTACATAACCATTTCATTCTCGTCTCGTCGTGCCCGTAAAAGGAAAGTACCGGCATACAAAACAGTAATTAATAATTTCACTCTCATCAAGAAAAAAAGGAGACGGGAAAAGGTTGTGACTTTGCTTCTGCTCTCGTTTCTCTCGCGTAATTACTTTTCCCTAAAGACACACTTGACGTCTTTTACTTGCTATTCTTCTTCCTTCTCTTTGTATACGTACTCTCTTTGCTTTAGTATATCAGTAAACTCGTAGAAATATATCGTTAGATATATAAAACTTACATAAAATTTCCATTTTTTCAAACATAATTATGCAAATACAGAATTGTATAAGGTAGGAAATATTGGGTCTATATATTTTGGAACACAGATAGGTTTACATTTCTCTTTATCCAAAAATCAATCAATTAATTCGAAACCTATCTTGTTCGATGATACCTATTTATAATAATTTGTATTGATACACATTCTTTATTATTTTAGGCAGATAATTTATATAAGTTATTATATACCCTTGTTTCCACTCTTTTTATTTCGTCGTTTCTCTTTCTTTTCCGGTCCATTATTCTTAATTGTTCTACTTCCCCCTTTCTCTACACCTAGTACAGCTTTTTTCTCTAATTTCCTCACTGCTTCGTCGTACGGATCAAAAGCGAGTTTGAAATAAAGCGAAACTTCAAAGCAGCACAAGCATTTTTAGTTGAAACGTCCTGCGGTATTTGGTGGTCAATACTTTTGTTAATCCGTCGTATTCTATTAGGGAGAAGTAAATGAAGACGTCGAACTGAAAAGTCAATCATCGCAGACTCGCAGGTTCGAAACAATTATAAATCGTTATCTCGGCGTTAAATTCTTTCGAAAGTCTCGACGAGGATTTTTCACGAACTCGCGAATAATTCTCCCAACCTTTCATTCATTTTCCAAAAACGTCGTTGTCCGTAATTCATAATGACAAGACTATACCCGGTAAAAAAACCTGACATCTTTTGCTCCATATCTTTTATAAAATTCACATATCTGAAAATCGAATCATCGTGAATACTTGAACAACATTCATTGTTACTGCTGTTTCGTATTCAATAAAATGATCCTTTTACGTATCTCTTTTTCGACTAGTTATCAGTGGTATGACTAATAAATTTCAAAGCACCGCAGTTCGTTAAAAGCGAAAGCTAAAGACTACTTGAAATGGTTAAAGAACCTATACACTAAGACGCACGCAACTTTTAATATACCAACTACTTCCTTTGGTTGAATCAACTTAATGTGTATTACAATCGGCGCCGGGTCTAAAACGATTAAAGAGGAAAAATTTTTAATTTCTCAGACGGTGACGGAAAATTAGAACTCGGTCCAACTTATTGGGAGTCTGAACATCCTCTTATCAATCTAACAAATTCGTTTGATTAGGTGAATAGAATTTGAGAAGTGGTGCGAATTTTGTTTATTTTTTTTTTTACTAGCTCATAGGTCATTAAATCAGTGGTGTCATTTGAAAAAAAGAAGGAGAGGACGGCTAAAACTCCTTCTTTTGGTTCTCACTTTTAATACTAGACTACCAAAATGGTCAAAACGACTTGCTCTGAATTTTTTGAAAATGTTCCTGAAATTCCTGACGCTGTTTCTTTTTCAATTTTTTACGTCCATACCAAAGACTGTAGGTGATTGAATTGATCCAGGCTTTCACATCCTTCATTTATTTCATTTAGAGATATTTACTTGACAATTTATAACATATTGAATTAATCGTCGGTAGATCTATTGTTAAGAAGCTTAAGTATCCTTTTTGTTTTACAACTTTTACTTTTACAAGTACAGAGCAAATATTAATCAGCTATCAATGACCACTTGGAAATATTTTTTTATAAATTCAACAATAGTTTTATGCATACTTTATATTTTAATATTTTCAATGGTCTGTTCACTCTCTATGATATAAAAAATAAGTTTTTAAAAATCAATGCGTGGGTCAATTAAAAACCCCTAAAATCCGCACCTTTCCAAATTTTTATAATTTGTTGTCATGTCGCACCGCAATGGCATAAACTTCATATTAAATTCATCATTAATTCTTGTGCAAATCTCACTTACCTTTTCCTTTGCACTCTCTCTTGTTCCATTTTTTTCCAGATTCCCATATCCTGTTTCGATTATCACGACTCATTGTCAGGTATTTTCCTTCTCATCCTTATTATAGTTCTACAGCAACGTTTCTACTCTTATTTTTGTGTATCTCATCTTTTTTATTATGCATTTTATTTTATTGTACCTGCCTTTAGTTACTTTTTTCTCTCCTTCTTCATCTCATTCCTATTTAATGGCCTCTCCTTAGAGTGAAATTGATTCGTGTCTATCTTAATCTATTATTCCTTAAATATTTCTCCCTCTTTGTAATTATTTTTGTATGTACCACCTTAATTCTTTTGGTTTAATACAATCCCGTCACAATTTCTTCCCTTCCCTTCCGCTCTCCCCCTCCTCCACCTCAAACTTTAATGCTCTCTATCCCAACATAAGTTGTTTCCTTACCCTAGTTGATTTCTTCAGTAATGAATAATCTACTATACATGTGTATCTAGCACTAAACCTGTAACGTTTTCAAATGTATATTTTATTTTTATACATTTATCGAGTTGCGGAGTTCTTTTAATTTCTCAATCGAAAACAAAATTGATATTACAATTCTCTTTCATAGTTCCTCTATAAATCCATAAAAATCCGAGAATTTTGTGTGCCGTTTATATTTTGAGCATGTTTGAATGTTTATAACATTAAAGTAATATCCATCATTATATTCATCTGTTTACAAAATCATTTTGTACAAAAAAAATCAAATATCATTTGGGATAAAATTACCAAAATGTTAAAATTTGAAGATTTGCATATTGCTTCAAAACTGAGTTTCTCAAAGATGAAGACTAGTGATGAAAAACGGTTTTTATATTCATATTAAACGTCGTAAAATACGTAAGAATCAGTGTATATATTCTTTATGCAAAGAAAAGTGCGATTTTGCAAACCAGTGTAATTAGTCGACTTTAAAGAGTAAATCACTACTAATCTTTATTTTGAACTCATGGCATAAGTACTACTTTACAAGACCAAGTCTTTACTTATACATCTCGGCTTGCTCGACACAAAATGAGCCTTTCTTACAATTAGACTATATAATAACCAGTGATGACAAATGGATTACGCATTGAAAAATTGTCTGTAAAAGAGCATACTATGAATCGGGCCAACTTTTCTTCTGCTCTTCGAAGTCGAGCTTGAGCCTAAATAGGAGAATGCATTATTTATGGTGGTACGTTAAAGGAGCAAAATACTATCAGCTGGTCGGATATTTATAACAAATAGATGTTGTTGCATATATATAATACAAGTGGAAACGCGAATAAATGAAATATAGACAACGCTCTACTCTCTCACACACGCACAAACACTTAATATTCCAAAACATACACAGTAACGTTCGTCCAGTCACGTCTGTTCGTCTACTCTCTATTTATCCCGTCTAATTGTCCGTCTACTCGTCTATTACACTAGTCGTCTATTCGTCTCTACACTATGCATCTACTCGTCTATTCTATCGGTGCACTTCTAGTCATCTATCCTCTATTCGTCGATTCGTCTACCTCTATACACGTATGTCTTCTGTAGCGTTCGTCTACTCTCTGCGGCATCATCTCGTCCTCGTGGCGTCTACGACCATCGGTCGTCTGTCGTTTGTTTTAATCCGGATCTTTCTACAACGATCTCGAAAAATCACCGCTGAATGTATAACATTTTTACAGGCTTCTCAAACCCAAGAAACAACATGCCTCGGATATATAGAGGTACTATCGAAAAATAAATAGTTTGAACGCAGCACTCACGGAAAAGAGACCGATGGTGATCATCAGAAAACAAATTATACTGCACTATGACAGCGTTTGATCACAGGCTTTCTTGAGAACTGATTGAAAAATCCCAGAGCAAAGCTAGGAAACATCATCACATCCAGCATACTCTCCAACATAATCTATCCGATTATTGCAAAGATCTGAATATTTAGAATTAAAAGAGAATAGGACATTATCAATTCAATTGAACAAAATGGTATCCACAAGTTACCATCACGCTGGGAAAAGATTGTTGGTAATGATGGAAATTATATTGTCCAATAGAAATTAATAAATGGATTTATAATGTCCTATTTTATTTAATTCAAAACAGTCAGAAGTTTCTAGTATACGTAATACATGATACTTTGATGCGAACAGAAATTGCCACGGTATTTGATAGACGGTTAAAAGCAGCCTTACGGTAGAACACCTTCGTGCGTTAATCGACCTCGATTTACCGCGATTCTGCTCGAAAACCCGAAAACGCTTAACTTCGTAAAGTACATATATAAGTTGACACACCGTTCGTGGCACCCGTGTCTACATCAAGACAGTTATAGATAGAATATTAATATCCTTTTGAGCGATCATATAAATGTAGGAACCAACATTTATTTTAACACCACATCTACGGCAGCCGTCAAATTGATGGCTTCCCATCTTTTTGAAAATATTTCTCAAAATAAAGAAGAAGCACAGCATATCGCCGGTTTTCAAGAATAACGACACATTTGGTTTTGTGTCGTTAACGAGTTAATTACACAGGAAGAATCTACGTAAGCTTTAGTCCATTGTGAATAAAACTCATATTCGTATAACTAATATAGGGGGGGGGGGGGGGGGGGCTACCGCACGCGTGTCGTTATGTGATTGGCCGAAATATGCCGCCATTTTGGCGTCGTTTTCGACTAAAAAGCGCCTACTGTAAAACTGTCATTTTCGAAATGTGTCGTTATTCTAGAAAACCGGCGATATGTTTCATGTGTATCTTATAATAAACAAGTTACTCAACTGACCGTATTTTTGCTGCGTGATCAATCTTTTTTCGAAGTATTTATTTAATATATTTAAATACACCAGATTTAGCGGTCGTATATCTCGTGTTAAAAGAAAAAAAATCAAGCATGTCTACTCATACTCACGTTTGTTTTCCGACTGCTCCTTGCTTACAATTACTCGAAAAAAAAATTTGAGTGAACCAAGTAACCGTTCAACTTATTAACCCCTTGTAATACAATAACTAGTGACACTCCTGACGCGATAAATCAAACAGCACATTTTTAAGATTTCCAAATACTACTTATTAAATTGGAAATATCACTGGGTCAAATCACAATAAAATTATTTTTATATCGTTAATATTCCGTTAAAATACGCACTATATCAGGAATCAAAGGTAGATTGTTTATTTTAATAATTAATTCTGAATTATTGCGTATTCAATGGCAAAAGAAATCATACAACAAGGATTTAACACGTGAATAACATGGAGGTCACCGATGACCGGCGCTATTCAATTCAATAAAATGTCTTACGACTTTCAAACGACAATATTCAAGAATTTGGTACTATGTATATTCAAAATTTAAATGTTGCTATTATAAGAGTAAAGTCCTGCTCAATATATAACAATTTTTACCTTGAACATTTTTTATCTCTAAAGATACGATTTTTAAAAGAAAAGTTTGACTTGAATTGAAACCGTGAATAGAAACGGATGAAACACGGGTGGCATTCAACCTGTGAATAACCGCAACGACAACTAACACATAAGTACACATTCACACATTTTACCGCAGAGACCATGCACGCATTTTTATTTATTGCGGCAAAATTGACCAAAGAAAAAGGAAAATCACACTTCTTTTTACGGAAACCACGCACATGCATTTGGTGCTAGGGTCATACAAAACATACACATACCTACGACAAGGCAGACAAACATTCATTCACCAAAAATATTCTCTTTCCCATATAAGCTTGAACAGTTCACGATGAAAATTTATTTAACACTAGAACGACCGACGTTAAATTTATTACATTTAAATATATTAAATAAAAACTTTGGGAGAAGAGGAATCAAGGGGTGGAAAACATGATCGGTTTGGTAATCTCTGTTTTATAACTTCAACTTAGAATTTCTAGTCTAGGACTCTCCTGTAAACTTAGGGAATTTTTGGAAAAAAATGTGAACAAGTCATTTTGACTTGCTTGGTCGTTCTAGTGTTAATAGTACACCCTGTAAGAGAAATAACCCTCACTTGGAATATTACATTTCTTAAGTTGACGAAAGTCGGATACCTTCGAAATATAAGTGTTGTTTCTTTTATAATTTGTATTGGATGATGGAATTTTTGAAGTTTCTGCTACTACGATATTTTACTATTTAATGATTTGTGTTCTCTATGAATAGGAGACACGTGTCTTGATCTTTCAAAAAGTGTGAGACAATTTGTATTACTAATGCAAGACTTGAAAAAATATCTCTAATCCGTAAAAAGTTAAGAGTACCAACGAAAATATTTCAAAAACAGTAAAACACAACAATTTTAGTTACATTCAAAAACTAGAAAATAACAAACGTTAAAAAAGAATTGTGTATCTTTACTATTGAAATGTAGAGGTCGTAACTAACAAAGAATATTCTTAATAATTTTTTGTAATTTGTGCTAAAAATGCTGTTTTTAGTACTTCCATTACATTAGCAAGTCTTGTTATTTAAAGTTTCTGATAAAACAGAATTTCATCTAAAAATACTCAAATTCACATAATATTGTACTGAATTTAAATATTTCCTTGAAACCCTCGAAAAACTCATGAAATATTTACTCCGATAGACCAATCTCAAAAAATAATTAACGGTACATCTACTTTTTTACCAGTGCAAACACCAATTAATAAAAAACGTATATTCTCATGAACCTAAAATTCTAAGGCCTTATAGCACAATACTGTACAAATTTATTACTGCAAATTTATTTTGTAGCTGTATTTTTAATTGTATGATCACTTGAAAATTTTATGATTTTACGAAAGCTTAACGATAACGAGCCTTCTCCAAAACATGTTAAAAAATCTTCGGATCGTGAAAAAGTAATTTAGAGGATTCTAGTAGTACTAATGGTGACTATAATCTGGCTACATTATTATACATTGCTTTCTGAAATAGAAAATTAAGTTAATATGTTCTTGGAAAAATAGTATGCTACTACTGAGCTATGAATATCAAGAAAGCAGAAGGCAAATGCATATAATAGGTGTACTGGCAATGAGTCTTGTTTGCCTTGGTTAAACAAGGAAGGAAAAAAAATTCATCCACGCTATCGCTTCAACGGCTGACATCAACATCATGACATCCCTCCGGTTAATTGAGGAAGTTAGCATAGCAGTTTTTGAAACATTTAACGCCAACCAGTTTGAAACATTGTTTTTACTATCTTAATCTTACACCTGTGGATTGGATTTATTTTTCTAATCGAAAGACCTTTTAAATCTCTGCTATCTCGTTCGAGATAAAGAATTTATTACCGCTTAAAGTAAAACTGGCAATCTAACATGGCGCCAACTAGCATATATTTAGAAAAATTGTATGAAGTAGAACCGAATGTTAAAATTTTCACAGCGATTACCTACCAAACGTGAGTAGTGTACTATATACACTGTACCATACAGTAAACTTTCCTGTTCATTTTGTTACAAGCGCAATTATGATGTGTTGTTAATAAGATTGACATATAGAGGCGGGACAAGTCAGAGACACAAACAGGAATAAGTGTAATGAAAGAGCAATCTTTTATTAATAAGATTGCTAGACGAATAACTATTTGTCACACTGGATATCTTAACTAGGTTGACTCTCGATAACGACGGTTTCTCACCAACGACTAAACTCTGGGCCCGTCGATGCAGCCCTCATCGGCGGCCTGTTTATAGAAGCATAAACAACCGCTTCTCCGTATCCATCTCGTATCGCCCGGTATAGGCGGAAGCTTATACAATATTACAATATGATGTAAGAAAATAAGATAAATATCAGACTATTAAAGTTACTGAAAATCAGTATATACATAAACTACACATTGTTCGTATTATTTCAATAGTGTTTTGCTCCTTTGTCAACAAGCTGCCTTGTATTAGAATGCATAGACGTCCACGAAAACAAACAGAGAAAAAAAACACTCCCTCAATCGAGTGAAAAATTTCAGATATTATAACTATCTTTGTCTTTCAATTTAAATTTATATATACTATTCGTACACGTTACTATAATTCAAGTAAGAAAGAAACTCAAAAATTAAGTGATCGAATAATAACTCTTGATGATACTGCCAGTATCACGTTCTACCCTGCTCCCTTGTAAAATTTTCTGTAAACGTCAATGTTAACACTAGATTTACCAGCGTGAAATCAATTATATATTTAAATATGTTAAATATGTGCCTTAAAGCAAGGAAAATTCAGACGTGGAAAAGGTGATAGATTCGGTAATTTATATGGTTCATACGATGGACGAAGAATATTTATTCTACGGCTCTCTCATAAACCCGTAGAATTTTTGGAAAAAATTGTGTACCAGCTATTTTGACTAGCTTGGTAAATCTAGTGTTAACGCGAACGTATAAAATTATTATACGTCTACACATGTAACCACAGAGCTTTTAATTCTTTTATTTCTATGCAAATTATTATTAGTTTAAAGAGTAGCATGAAAAATATTTATTACGAAATCGTTCTAGTAGCTCATTGTTTACGAAACAGACGCAAATGAACAGTTGGACAAAACCAGATTCAAGCCGAAAAGAGTTGTGACTCTGAAAAGCGACAAAACACTAATTATCTGACGGCAAATAACCCGTAAATACAGAGGAACACGCTTTTGAGCATAAGGGACAAATACATGCGCAGAACTATAAAGGACAACGACGAGTATCCGCTTTGGAACATAAATGGAGAGAAGTCGCGATTCAAGCGGACCGCAGGCAACGTACAAAAAGAGTGCCGCTTTGACGTTTATGAAAATGAAACTGTAATCGTAAAAGGTTTACGACAAAAAGACTTACCGCCAGGCCAACCCTCGCTCATGGCGGCATCCTTCGCACTGAGATGGATATCCATCGCTTTTACTCTGCTTCGTTTTTACCAGAATTTACATAAGATTGTTGTATTACTTGTCACGAACTTTCCTGGCACTTATCTTTCGGGATCTCTTCTATATTCTGCTTCGTGATTGTGTTTCCTCTTTGCGTTAATGAGGCACCATTCGCATAAAATGAAACGCTCAGATCATTTTGAATTACAAGAAGTAAATTCGAACGATTTCTCTTAGGATTCTTTAATAATTTGTATTAAATAATGGAACGAAATGTTTTAAATATAAGGATTGCGATTTTCAGCTATATTTTGATAGCAATAATGTATCATAAAGTTAGTTTAGATATGTGTAAAAATATTACACGATGTTATGCACTTTTCCTACAAATTTTTATATCCCTATATGTTAACAATGGAATTAATTTGTTGGATACATCGTGGAATGACCAGTTTTGGACAAAAACCATAGTGTGACCGATACGTGCACGCGTGTCTCCATCTACCCAGATATTTTTTATGCACGGCGATCTTCTTTTTTCCCCTATCATTACGTTTTGGATCTGTTCGCAGTGAGAGCAAGTTAACACATGGAAATTCAAGTATTTACAAGCAATATAGTGCTGCTATGTTTGGTGTGTCGAATAAGGTTTTATTATTTTATCCTTCCACGTCCAAAAACTAGATACCAATCGCAAGTTTTACGTGCGATACAAAAATAACATATTACGCAAATAAATTACACAAAACGCTGTTTCCAACTGTCGTAATTCAATGAATTATACAAATATAAATCTAATTTGACTGTTTATGAACTTTCATTTTTTCAATACACCATTCAAATTTCTGAATTCAACATTTAAATGAAAGGAATTCTAACAATTGTAACTCCGACTTTTACTACGATATCTTACTTATAATGATCCGTGAAACTATCATTTTCAAAATAATAGGTTGTTACATTACTAACCGTTTGGTAAAAGTGTCAAAGCAACAAAGTAAAAGGGTCTAGCCCAGTGATTCCCAAAGTGGTCTATATCGACCCCCAGGGGTCGATGAAGACCTGCATGTGGTCTACGTGGGCGAAAAAAAAATTGGGGGTCTACGAAATGAAAATGGGGGTCAATGGCAAGAAATTTCAAAAATTGCAAAAAACAGTATAATTGATATAACTTTGACATTTAAAAAAATTACAAAAATATAATATTATTAATATAATTAATATCGTCGGTCTAAAACTACTTTTACTTGATCTCGGAGCATTTTATACGCGTCTTACTCTCTTCATAGTACGCGCCTAACTTAGCGTCTCACTCATTCCACAGAGCTGTGAGTCTTCTAAAAGAGAAACAACGATTGGTGCTTTCAATAAGGCCGCGCGAAAATCGCATCGACTCATAAATTTTGTGTATTTTTGTGTATTACAGTGTAACCCCTGTAATCCGTATATCTTATTCTCAAGCCTCGTTCAGATTGTTCGAGTTGTTTGGATTAACGAAGCCACAGAAATTGTATGTTATATGATTGTATGTTAGGAAATATACTTCAATATAGTTAGATAGACCCACAGCAGGGGGTCTATCTAAAATTGAAAAACATGACGAGGGGTCTACGAGAGAAAAAAGTTTGGGAACCTCTGGTCTAGCCGAATAAGGGGGTCAAAAGTGCCCTTGAGCCGATTTTATTGGACGATGGGTCATTCGATAGGTAATGATGAAAAACCATTGCACACAAATTTTTAATCCGATACCTTCACCGGGAGGGTAGTTATAGGGTAAAATCGAAAAATCAGTTTTTGCCTCATTTTCCTCAATTAATTTGGTGCAAAAATTTCAAAAAAATTCTGACACATTCTAAACATGAATGTACACGTTAGGGATTTTTTTCAGATTTTTCCTTTGCAAGTTCCACTCACGAAAAATGAAAAACCAAAATAAAAAATTTTAAACATCGATTTCGTATTGAAATCTTCCGAGCACAACTTTTTCCTTTTTACAGTAGTTGCATAATGTTATCATTGTTATACCCTAATTTTTTCAGATTTTTTGAGTATGGTGCATCACGGTCGGAAAAATCGAAAACCGATTTCTGGGACACATTTTGGGCTGAAACTCGCACATTATCTGCCATTCTTGCATGATTTTAATACAGTATGTTCATATTGTGGTCTTCAATGTTTCTGCATAGAAATATGTAGATGTTACAGAACAAGATCGGGATAATTAAATAAATTGCTGATTGTATGGTCTTTATAACCTAGAATTTTAACCGTTCTTTCAAAAGCTTTTCTTTTTTTTTGAATTCGTTTATTAAATGACCCATTGCATAGCTGAGACCGGAATAAACGTGCCGGTAAAATTACAACAAAAGATTGAATTTTTGGATATCACCGCATAGCCATAGGGGCGTCTCGGGGTGAGCGCAGAACAAAATAAAGTAAAGCAGTATCTTGTGTATAAATGGTCTTAACCTAGAGATTTGAATTTTGTATTTACCCTTTCGGTTGTAAGGTGTTCTTTCAAAAGCATTAATGGCGCAGTAGCTATGGTGTCTGTTTGTGGAAGCGCTGGACACTTTTTTGTCGCGTGTTCGAATCTCCATGTGTGACTTAAGTTTTTTTCTGCCATTTTTATTTTTTTTTTATTAAAGACATAAAGATATTCAGTAGTAACTTTAAAATATTTCACAGATATTTTTATGCCTTTCAACAATATAAAGCAATTATGCAATTATGAATATTCTCAAACATTTTTATTGTTCATAGATATTGGTTTATTGCAATGTATGAAAATATATTTTAAGTATGGAAGAAATATAAAATTCAATGTACAGAATGTAAAAAAGTACTTGTAATTGTAAATCGTGACATGACTGGAAAGAGTCGATGAAGAAAAAAGTATACTGTATAATTATTTTTAGAAGTATCTGCGAAACATTTTAAAGCTACTATTGAATATTGTTGTCTTTAATAAAAAAAAAAAAAATGGCAGAAGAAACTTAAGTCCCACATGGAGATTCAAACCCGCGACAAAAAAAGTGTCCAGCGCTTCCACAGACAGACACCATAGCCACTGCGCCATTAATGCTTTTGAAAGAACGGTTAAAATTCTAGGTTATAAAGACGATACAATCAGCAATTTATTTAATTATCCAGATCTTGTTCTGTAACATCTACATATTTCTATGCAGAAACATTGTAGACCACAATATGAACATACTGTATTAAAATCATGCAAGAATGGCAGATAATGTGCGAGTTTCAGCCCAAAATGTATCCCAGAATTCGGTTTTTGATTTTTCCGACCGTGATGCACCGTACTCAAAAAATCTGAAAAAATTAGGGTATAACAATGATAACATTATGCAACTACTGTAAAAAGGAAAAAGTTGTGCTCGGAAGATTTCAATACGAAATCGATGTTTAAAATTTTTTTTTTGGTTTTTCATTTTTCCTGAGTAGAACTTGCAAAGGAAAAATCTGAAAAAAATCCCTAACGTGTACATTCATGTTTAGAATGTGTCAGAATTTTTTAAAAATTTTTGCACCATATTGATTGGGGAAAATGAGGCAAAAACTGATTTTTCGATTTTACCCTATAACTACCCTCCCGGTGAAGGTATCGGATTAAAAATTTGTGTGCAATGGTTTTTCATCATCACCTATCGAATGACCCATCGTCGAATAAAATCGGCTCAAGGGCACTTTTGACCCCTTTATTCGGCTAGACCCTTTCAATATCTTTCCACTTATAAATGGTAAATATTCTTGTTTGGTTAGTCAGTTAAAGATATTGTCTGTATTGTAGCTGTACTGTCGTAATCAGTATTTATTACTGAGCTACTTTTATTATTTTTGCAAAAAGGCTTGGCACTTCCCGGTACTGAACAGAAGAAGCGTGATTGTGCTGTTTGGCACTAAAATGGTTAACATTAGATCTACTAAGGTGTTCAAACTGACTTGTGTTGAATTTTTTGTAAATATTCCTGAAATTTCTAACGTTGTTTTTCTTCAATTTTGTACTCCTACCTTGTAAATTGAAAGTCATTAAACCGATCAAGTTTTTTGCCTTCTCGATTTCTCTTATTTCGACGTATTCGTTAATTAATAGATTAGAATTGGTTTCTTGTATGAAATCTAAACGGATACCTACAATTATGTGAATGACAAAAGTTCATTAAAAATGTCTCCATCAACATCTTATAATGTGAATTTTTTTCAGCGTCTTGATATTAGAGGACGAGTTAAAGTTCTTCACGGACAAAATCGGAAGACAGAGGAACCCCCGTTGGCTTTATTTGCCCTCTGCACGCCATTCGGACCACCTTCACTTTTAGAAGTTCCGCAGAAAGATGTTATGTTCAAAAGCAAACATAAATTGGATCTTATACTCGTATCCATGGATCAACGTGGGAAAATGCTTCTCGGATATTCTGACGCGGAGCTCGCAAATCTTGGTGGCTACGATCTCGTTCACTACGACGATTTGGCTTATGTTGCGAGTGCACATCAAGAACGTAAGGAAACTTCATTTCTAAGCCATAGTTTATAAATTAAAAATGCCTATAAATAAATTTCGAAAAATACAAATGGGTTATTACAAAATAACAAATACGCAAAACTAGCAATTTCTAAATATATATATACAGGTACTCCTCGTACAACACGGCATCCTGTGACACTGTTTCGCTATAACACGATTCATAAATTGCAAGAGCCTTTCTACAACACGACATCCTATAAGACGGTTTCGTTCTAACACGATAAGAAAATTGCGGAAACCTTTGTACAACACTGTACTTCTATATCACTGGATAACCTTATTTTTGTTTAAGATATTTAAAAACTAAATTACTTTTAAATAATAATGGGAAGGCATAATGTTTTACATGAAAATATATAAATAAATTATAATTTACTCATTTATAACGCTATTCCGATGTTATAGCGGAAATTGTCATGCAGTTTACGTGTTATACGTGGAGAGACTTTCTGTTTGAGATTTATGGAATTTTAAAAAAATGTTTGCTTTTATTAAGATTTCGGAACATAACTCCTCCTTTTGTACTGACTCTTGGTCTCATATAACACGAAAAATTCTAGGAACCTATTTACCGTTTTACAGAAGGGTTACCTGTATATCCAAAATAAGAAACGCGTTATTTACAACTGTTATAACGTTCAATTAACATTAAGAACTTATCCATGAATTAGTAAATTCTATAATTCCAGTTCTACGTGCTTCAGTTTCCTATCCATTAACACGTTGAGTGCGGCACCGATTTTTTTATATTTTCCACTCACGCGGCAGCGCGTAAGGTATTCACAAATTTCAAAAGAAAGAAAAAAAGGTGAATAACGTTTGGAAATACTGTGCTGAATGTTATAGCACAAACACAAAAACATTCGGACATAAGTTCGCCAGAAAACTCACAAAACAAGTTATTACTTACTGTAATATGTGCAAATCTCAACCACATCTTTGCTTCAAATATTTATTAACTTTTACTAAATGGTAACATACAATTTTTAATTGTAATTAATAATTTAACCCTTGACAATGCCGGTCTCACGCACCGATATCAACGAACGGAAAATTCACTGTCAATCCCTAGGGACTGAGGCCACCTGAACGGAAAATTCACTGTCAGTCCCCTGGGACTGACGCCGCACTCAACGTGTTAAAAAGTTTACGTTATTAATCAATGGCAAATTAATTATATATTTATTATCGTCTGCGTACTAATTATGTGCATACTTCTTAAAAAAAATAAGTTCGTTCTGAATTATTAAACTGTTTGCACCTTTTGTTATCTTCTCCTTTTGCAATTTCACTGGTAATTTAAGATTAATTTAACTTCTAAACTATTTAGTGTTAAGAATTTGTCTAATAATGTGCATTTCTAATATGATTTTAGTACTGAAAACTGGGGCGTCGGGAATGATAGCATATAGATTTCAGAAAAAAGACGGCGGATGGCAGTGGTTACAAACAAGCTCAAGATTAGTGTATAAAAATTCAAAGCCGGATTTCGTAATAAGTACGCACCGACCTCTCATGTAAGTATCTATAATAAAATAGGACTATAAAATACTCTAATTGTAAGTCACTAGATTCTACGGAATTTTATCTAACAAGGGAACTACCCGAGGTGTCCGCCTCCGATTTTGATGAAATTTGGTACAGTTGTTCAGGATGCGAAAATAATCGATACGTATTGTTTTATATCTGCTAAATCGCATGTTTAAGGGGTGAAACCACCCTTCAAAGTTCCCGATTTTTTTCTTTTTTCGCTTATAACTCTAAAACGGTTAATGATAGACATTTTTGATAAATGTACGAAATATTTGTTTCGGCGCCTACTAAAAGCCTATGGAATTGAAAATTTGATTTAACGATTTTTTGTTAATTTTTTATTAAAAAATGACATTTTTTTCGTCATATCTTTAAAGTTTACGACCCGATTTTAACTAAACCTTTTTTAAATGATAGAGAAATCCAAAATAAAAGTTACGTGTTTTTGCGTTTTTCTCTAATTTACTCTGGAATCGTGAAATTAACCCTTTCCTTTTTTCGGTTTTGGCACTTTACATCACTATATCTGATAAACGAGTGATGATGGGGTAAAGTGTATTATGCAACAAATACTTTCCTCCTCATCTAGAATATTATTGTTTTTGTAAAAAATCAAAATTAACAAATTTTTCGTTTTGTTTTACAATAGGGGAGAGCGGGGTTCAAAGTGCCGGGGGTAGTTTGTGCCGATGAGAATATTTCAACGCGAAAAAGAGATAAATACATTCTGTTAGTGCATCGTGAAATGCTTTACCCACGCGCACAATCGGCAGTCATTTTAGTTGCATCTGCATCGCGGCTTGAGTAGCTCATAGCCACGTGCTGTGCCGGTGCCACATAAGTAAATATTTCCGTGATAATATTTTTTGGTCTATCTCTTACATTTTGTAAACTATTGTTTTGAGTATTTTTATAATTTGTTGACAATTTATTAGGGAATCGTAAGGACATTGTAAAATAACGCTGCGTTCAACATATTTTTAACAATCGAAGTTTAGGTGATGATGGTACTAACGGGGTCTAAAGTGCCGATGGCCGGGGGTTCATTGCGCCGCGGCACAATTAATCCCGTTTAGGGCACAACTATACCCATATAATTCTAATTACTATTTATATTGTTTTTAGGATGAGAGTCTACAAAAAAAAGAAAAAAAATCTAATTTCAGACTGAGAAATAATTTAGGTATATAGGTTAGTTACTACAACTGATTAACGTTAAGAAGAAAACTATTATTTTATTTTGTTTAACTAGTGTAAAATGTTGAGTTTTATATTCTAACTTGTAAAGTTTTATTTCAAATAAGGTACACAGGGTACACTGTTGACAACCTTGAAATGACAGTCTTATTTATGCAAATGTTTATTAAAAGAAGAACATGATGATTATTTGATTAAATTAAAAGATAATGTTGAGTTTTATGTTGTAACTTATAATTTTTTGTTTCAAATTTCTAAGTTACTGTGTTGATCTCATTACAAAGTACAAATGTCAAACTTATACAAGCTAATGTTAGTTACAAATTGTTAACTTATCAATAAATACACGTTATTGTAAGATGAAGATTGTTTTTGTTCGATCGGTGACGTCAAATGTAACAAGTTGTGTATTTTTCTCTTCGTAATGAAGGACGGCTATTTGTCGACCGGAGTTTAAATAAAATATTTCTTGTTCAAATTTTTCGATACGTTTCGGTAACTGTATGTTACCCTCTTCAGTCGTAAAATTTATTAAAAGAAGACCTAGGATATTTTTCTCTGTTTGAGGTGGGCCTAAGTGCCCTTTGTCTCAGATGTTGGAAGGAGACACACGTTATTGAAATACACGTTACTTGCAAATTAAAAGTCTATTTGTTGTTTTAACTCCCATTTAATTGACTGCAACATAATTAAAATATAAGCGGCACATCTTACCTCACTCTCGGCACAAACCGCCCCTTGATGGGGTAAATTGTGCTCCTCTGACTTTTTTATTTTATAGCCTATCAATTAAGGGGGGAAATAGGTGTAGAGGTCTCAAAAAATATATTTTTTTTTTTCATAATTCGATTCTACAACTATTCAGTAACATTGCCAGAAAATTTCAAAGCAAAATTCGAAGCCGTTTAAAAGTTATAAGCATTTGAGCGAGCGTTCTTCGGTCGACCGTCAGGAGCATTCGAAATGTATTTCGATGGTGACTCAAAAACATTTACGGCAGTGCTTAAATTGAATCCTTACGGCGATGAATTGACAGTCGCAAAGAACGAATGCATAGGCCACGTACAAAAATGAATGGGAACGCGTCTTCGAAGTGTAAAGAAAGACAAAAAATTGGGAGGTAGGGGAAAGTTGACAGAAGCTTTAGTGATAAAATTAAGTACATACTACGAGACATGAAAAAGGCAATAATGGCTACGTATGATCACATGACATCAAATGACGACGATCCGAATCATGACAATTGTCCAGTGGGCGCAGACAGCTGGTGTAAATGGAAAGAGGCTGAAGCTCTTGGAACAGAGCCTCCTGCGTATCCAAAACCACTGCATGATGATGTTCAAAAAGCAGTCCTACCAATTTACAAAGAGCTTTCCAGGGATGATTTACTCGAGAGATGTTTAGGCCGGCATACACAAAATGCTAATGAAAGTTTTAATTCAACCGTTTGGCGATTGGCTCCCAAACATTTAAACTCTGGTTTAAGAATAGTTGAGGTCGCCGCATATTTGGCTGCATGCTTATTTAATGAAGGAAGTTCCAGTATTTTATCTGTTATGAACGAGCTTAACATTGTCGTGGGTAATCGAAGCTACAATTTTGCCCAAGAAGTAGATGATCGACGCATAATCCAACAAAATCGACGCAGCTCCATGAGTAGTAAAGAAGCTCGAGAAGCTCGAAAAGAAAAGCACAGAGCTGAAAATGATACATATGAAGCTGATGAAGGACTGCAATATGGTGCTGGAATAGCTGATTAATTCATAAGATGTTTAAATTGATTCATTACTGCCTTAAATTTACCTTCACTGCCACTCTTATTTTCAAACGCGTTTTTCTCGATATTACTTTTTTCAAATTTGTGTACACTCTAGCGCGAAGAGTTTTTGATCAATCCTTATCAAATTTAGCACATATTTTCTTTATATATATACCTTCTATTTGAACTAAAAACATAAACAATATTTTCATTTTTACTATCTTTTTATTGCACAAAACAGAACAAAAAAGCGGTAAAAAATCGTACTTAATTTTCACAGTCTAAAAAGAAATAGAAATTTTCGATTTTTTTGTGATAATTTTAGTTCAAATAGAAGAGACACTTATGAAAAAAGTAAATCTTCCAAAAAAATTGTACTCAGATAAAAATTGTGACCTCCAGGATGTACACAAACTGCCGATGCGGGTGGCGACTTATAATGTGCAGCAGGTGATATCTCCGGGATTTTTCAAGAAAAATGTTTGAAACTGTCAGCAAATGTTCTTCAATATATCTATAAAATAACCTCAAAATCTTAATAAAATGTATCTATTTGTTATATGTTAAAAAAATTCATGAAAATTAGTCTAAATACGCCGTTCTACACCTATTTCCCCCCTTAATTGATATTGAATATACTTCAATATAGCGTATGGTTATAAAAACTACATTAAATTTTGCATTAGATACTTTACAAAGCATGAATATGACATTCATAGTGTAGGTGCTATCTTGCATTTTAGTAAAATCGGCACGTGGAACCCCGCCCTCCCCTACTCAAGCTGCGCGAATACGGCAAGACTCAGCAATCACGCACTATCGTAGATGTCATAAAATGACGTAAGGGAAAATTTCGTTGTTTTTTACGTACGATAAGAATATGTTTATAAATAATTTAAAACATAATTTATTTATAACAAAAAAAATAATTTAATTTATGAATTTAATATACATATACTACTACAGCTTCTATGAAACATATAGTTCGCAAAAATGATACTTTTCGAAGAAATGTTCAACAAAGTGATTTTTTACGCCACGTACATGTAATAATGGTAGGTTGTGGTCCATAAATTTACTTTGTAACGTTAACCATTTACGTTATATACAAAACAGCACACATGATTAATTTAGTTTAGTTAGGGTTCATTTAGGTAAGATTAATATCAAATAAAGATAATAGAGATAACAAGAATTAATAAAGAATCGCAGAGAAGAGTATCATTTTTGCGAACTATGTATATGTTTCATAGAAGCTGTAATAGTATATGTATATTAAATTCGTAAATTAAATCATTTTTTTTGTTATAAATAAATTATGTTTTAAATTATTTATAAACATATTCTTTTCATACGTAAAAAACAACGAAATTTTCCCTTATGTCATTTTATGACATCTACAATAGTGTGTGATTGCTGAGTCTTGCCGTA
Source organism: Cerceris rybyensis (assembly GCA_910591515.1). Taxonomy (NCBI): domain Eukaryota; kingdom Metazoa; phylum Arthropoda; class Insecta; order Hymenoptera; family Crabronidae; genus Cerceris; species Cerceris rybyensis. Next base: position 18,020,369 of record OU342795.1, read on the forward strand.
TCCGCGCAGCTTGAGCATTGTAAAACAAAACGAAAAATTTGTTAATTTTGATTTTTTACAAAAACAATAATATTCTAGATGAGGAGGAAAGTATTTGTTGCATATTACATTTTATCCCATCATCACTCGTTTATCAGATATAGTGATGTAAAGTGCCAAAACCGAAAAAAGGAAAGGGTTAATTTCACGCAAAAACACGTAACTTTTATTTTTGATTTCTCTATCATTTAAAAAAAGTTTGGTTAAAATCGGATCGTAAACTTTAAAGATATGACGAAAAAAATGTCATTTTTTAATAAAAAATTAACAAAAAATCGTTAAATCAAATTTTCAATCCCATAAAAACGTTATGTACAAAGAGACACGAAAACGTTCACACTAGGTTTACGGAAGCCGTCAAATAACGGATTCCTACCTTTTAACACTTTACCGACCTGTAATTTTTAATATCGTACTCATTTCTGACCGGTCACTTGGCTACAGAAACTTCCCTCATACCGATATCTCTTAGAAAATTAGAAATTCTCGTCACTGAGTACTCGGTGCAGTAAACCACAGTGTTAAACAATAATTTATTGATTACCGTGACAACCGATTAGTCGGTTAAAAGTCCAAAAGCGTTGGGTCCAAAAAGCCTATTAATAGGCTACCGGTCGGTAAAGTGTTAAGAAACGCCTTCTAAACACACAGAAACGTGGTACAGTATATTTAACTTGTATTTTATAATACTCAAATTACTTTACTGATCATCTTCTTCCGCGCCTGATCTCTCTATTTACAAAGTTCTTATTTAATATATTAGTAAATACTCTAGTAAACCTAGTATCAAGAAAGTGTATATCTTGTTTATTTTTCATGCTCTTCTGTTCATTGATTTCGAAGCAATAACCTCGGATCTACAAACTCTAAGGTTCCTTCTTGTCACACAAGATTTATCATGTGCTTTGAATAGTATCGTTTATGATAAATTTCCATACCCTATTATTATATGATTAATTATACTCTACTATATTTAGAAATGGTAGTACATTACATAAAATAATGTAATTTGTTGATTGTCTGGAATATTTTGCTGATAAAATATCTGAATGAAATGTCCATCAGCAATCTACAAGCATACTTTTACTACATTTTCTCTGATATCGCTTTTCTATCTAATTGTAAGATATACCTGCTTTGATAACGCCCAACCTTTCAGGGGAAAAATACAAATAAGAGACCAGGGAATGGATTTTTAATGTCACATCGCGCTCTGTATCGTTATCATTCTCACCCAGTATAAGAGAAATATCTTTATTGGATCAAGAAACTTTTAAAATCTTTGATTACAAATATCTCCGGAATTTATTTTTTATTTCAAGAAACTTGAAATCGATCTAAACTCGTAGAGTCACACTTAGCGGGCGATGGTATTTATTTTTTAAAACTCTCCGCACATATGACATTACGTATGGAAAAATCTGGAGAAAGATTTTCTTAAAAAAAAAAAATATTTAACACTATTTCTATAACGATTTTGTATATACCTATTTCGACCAAAAGGTGCACTTTTGACACCTTTTCGTTTGAATGCAAATAATTGCCAAAACTGTTGAAATTTCAAATTATCAGTTGAATGTAGATAATTTGAGAAATATATTTATCGATACATTGATGTGTATTTATTAGAAATTATTTAATCAGCTTGCAAATTCTAGCAGCAGTGTGCATCTACTTAATTGTAAAACCACTGCACCAGTGTACGCTAAAATGTAACATGGCGGGAAATAAGCGAATATCAAAGTTATGCCGCAACTCCTGTATTTTCTGTTACAACTGAAAATGGGATTCTCTAATCTGATTATAATTGATATGGTGCTGCAAAATAGTGTTGATATTTATATGTAAAATGGTTTCCAATTAGGCACTCTCATGAAATTCTTAAAGTGTCAGAAGACACCTCATGGTAGAAATAAGTATACCATATGCACATTTTTAGATCTAGGATATACTGGTGGAAAATGATATTGCTGAATTAATTTAACAACTACTGTATGAAAAGTCAAAATATTAATTGTGGAGAAATGATTCAACTTAGAGAATAATTTTAAATTAAAATTTGGAAGGTCTCTTTTGACACCTCTTGGTAGAAATAGTGTTAAATAACTTTAACGATTAAAGTGCAAAGAATGTAACAAATTAAAAATTTACATCTCCACCCCATTAATTTTTTGAAAAATGAGACTGGACAGAGGAAAGTAAATTTCATATTCTCAATTAACACATTGCATACGACACTCTACTGTTTCAACGCACTTGCAGGACCCACAAATTTTTAAGCACTCCAAGGATTTGACACATTTTATATATCCAATTTTTTTGTACTCTTTTAGAAATTCAATATATATTTATTTCGTTAAGTATATGCCATAAGTATTTGTAACAAGAAAATCAATTTAGTTCTAATTCTTCGTGTCGTCTATGTCTACGTGCATATGAAAAAATGACAAACGACATACAGTAGAATCCCTCTAATGTTGACAACTCGGGCCAGGATCATTCGCTAATGTTGACACTCCCTTCTATCCCCACTTTTCATGACTTATTTTCCCCTATGCGCATAAGCATGCGCAGAATTTAAACTCGAGCGAAGGATCATGTAAACCAGCGGCGGGCGATTATTGCACACCCGAGCCGTCCTTCGAGAAACACCGCCTCATTCACCCAAACATACAGCCGAGATATCACTGATTCACAACCACTCTGTAGGCGTCACGCTCGTGCTTATTGGCACTGACGTGGTGCCGCATTTGGGGCGACATTCATAGTTAATCGCTCGCGCTGGAAAGACGTGTCTCGTGCGTCAGATGCGGAGAAAGAACGACGTGCGTAGCACGTCGACTCAGAATATTTGTTGAGGAATAGTTTCAAATGGCACTACGTCGCATGTAGGATAAGACAAAAGTATTGTTAGTGAAAAAGTATCCTCAGATATGTTTTAAAACAAATACAATTAATATATTTTAATGTTTTTGAACTTCTGGCGATGGCTTTGCCGAAATAGACCACTTCATTAAGTCTTACGGCACAAATATAGTATTGCGTTCCAGTACGCATATTTGTAAATTAATTACTAGCGCAAATTGTTAAAAATAACTATCCGATACTAGAACGCTAGGCTTCCTCGTATTAAAGAATACATTGTTGCCGTCGCGGCCGCTGCGGTCCATGCGACGTAGTGCCATCTGAAACTGTTCCTCAACAAATATTGTGAGTCGACGTGCCACGCACGTCGTTCATTTCTCCGCGACGCGTCGTTCTGATCTCCGCGACTGACGCGCGAGGCACGTCTTTCCAGCGCGAGCGATTAACTACGAATGTCGCCCCAAATGCGGCACCACGTCACTGCCAATAGGCAGGAGCGTGACGCCTACAGAGTGGTTGTGAATCAGTGATATCTCGGCTGCATGTTGGGTGAATGAGGCGGTGTTTCCCGAAGGACGGCTCGGGCGTGCAATAATCGCCCGCCGCTGATGTAAACATCCATAACCTACATGACGCGGCACGAAACTAAAATTCTATTGGGCAATAAGAAGTCCAAGTGGGGGAAAATACAAGTAACAGCAACGGGAGTATCCTGTCAACATTAGCAAGAGAGCAACCTTAGAGGGAGCAACATTAGAGGGATTCTTCTGTATCTCGTAAGCCACCCACAACAGTCGGTTTGCTAAATACGACATATCTTGTCACCCATACGCCATGTGTTAACAAAAAAAAAATCGTAAAAATCGGTGTCAATATTGTTCGCAACAAAAATCGTATTGAACGATGTGATGATTTTGATATTTGCAGCGATGAAGTAAAAATGTAATGGAACCTTGGCGAAAATAAAAAATTGAAAACAGACTGAATATTCGAATAATTTGTCTATGTTAATATACAGTCAGAAACTTAACTTAAAGAAAACTGAGGTAGTGAACAAAAGTGGGAAAATAGTAAGCGAAAAAAAAACTGAAAACGATCAGAAAATATCCAGAAATTGAACTAAAATCTAATCGTAAATTAAGCACTGAATTCAGTACTCGTCGGAATTAACTGATATATGAGTCTCAAATCAGTCTGCTTTCCGATCGAGCTGAATCAATGTAAAATTTTCAGTCTGATTTCAGTCTCGGCTTCAACTGAAAAATTCTTCCGTCTTGTTTCAGTCTCAATTCCGTTTGAACGTTCTCAATAGCATATGTCTTCAGTATATTTTCACATTATTTTCAGTGGCAATTATTTGTTTCGTTTTATTTCCGTTCGAAATTCGTGTAAAATCCTGTTTTCACTCTTATTTCAGTTTTTTCCCGTCTTTTATTTTTACTCTGGAAGAACAATTTCATTTCGTCGAATTTTCTATTTAATCCATGTTAATATTATGCTAAAGTATTTATAATCTATTTTACAGGGAAGAGGAAGGCAGAGATCTCTTAGGCAAACGTACAATGGATTTCAAAGTGAGCTACTTAGATGCCGGACTAACCAACAGCTACTTTTCTGACAGTGACAGCTTGACAGGTTCCATAATGACACCGACGCTTCCAGCACAACCTACATCTCAGAGAGTAAATAGGAGATACAAAACGCAATTGCGAGACTTTTTATCAACATGTCGAAGTAAACGTACCAAGCTCTCGGCGCAATCATCGGTCTCACCTCCCGTGACACCAACAGTTGCATCGGTCGATTACCTTGCGGCTGATACTAGTGCCGCTGCTGCGGTTGCAGCAGCTTACAGCAATTTAAACACCATGTATCCAACTCCATATGCACCCACAGCGGTGGCAGCAAGTACTGATCCCTCTTTAACAACTTACATTGGTCATACCGGAAATTATCATCAAACTCTTTACCCAGCAACTGCGCTGGATAATAGGTAAGACAGAATAATAATTATAATAATAGAACTATAAACATTAATCGTATTTCTTAATTAACTGATAATGGCGAAATATTCCTTATGCTTCTCATTTGTAATTGCACTCCCCTTGTAATAATTATTGTTGATGATATTACAGACTGCATAGTAATAAAATACTTTTAAATTATCCCGAAATATTTAAGGAATGAAAGTATAAAATCAAAACGGTACCATTATAGTTTCTAAATTAGTGACAAGTGTATCTACACTGATCCTTGTAATTATCTACGTTAAAACAATAAGAATTTATAGTCAAACTAATGTATCTTGTGGATACTGATCATTTTGAGTAGATTCTCAAATGAAAATATGATAATGAATCTATAAATGAGTCGTTCAGAAATCAATGCGGTAAAGTCCATTTTTTCATATTTCTTTATTTTCGCAAATTTTAATGGAACAGATAACATATTTTTGAGTCATTAAAGGATTTACTCGTTATTTCGTTTTTCCTAGATCAGGTAGCCCTTTCTTTATAACGTCTGAATATGTTGTATAATAATTTCAGAAGCCATTGAGTATGAGTCCACTTCTTATAATTATTTTCTCACAATAACTTTGTAATAAAAACTAAATTCTTCTTCTTCTGTCGATATGTTTTAGTAACACTGAAACATAACAAATTCATAAGAACTATTACTGTTACTTCCGCCATTTACAATTGTTCGAGATACAAACTTGAAAAGAATGCGAATTTATAGTGTGGTTTATGTATGTGCTTTCTTTTAACACAGGGTGTTGAATTAGTTACACGCCGCAAGCCTTTTCTGAGTCGCTCCGCCTGCTTCTCCCTCCCAACTATTTTACCCAACCAGGAATGACTTGCCAGACTCGGCGTATTACACGAGTATAGTGGCGCTTTAGGGCGCCATTCGCCTCTGATCGCTCGCGCTGGAGAGACGCCGCGCACGCCGATTACGGGAAAAAAATCGATGCGCGTGTCCCGTCGACTGACGTTATCTGTCAACGAACAGTTTCAGATCGCGTCACATCGCGTATAGGTTAAAGCAAAAATATTACTAGTAAAAAAGTATGCTCAGATATGTTTTGAATTAAATACGATTAACAGATTGTTAGCAGAAAAACATTGAAATTTTACTTTGTTGCATTCCTCGATACAAAACGAAAGAAGCACGTTTTCGCTGCTTGACACTCAAACGGTTAAAATCTATTGCTAAGTTGACCGTGGCGGCAACAATGTATTCTTTGACGCAAGAGCTAACGTTTTGCTGTCGCCGAAGTTTTAAATTATTTGCGTTGGAAATTAATTTATATGTGCGCATGCTAGATCGTAACACAACTGTTTCTTTAGTATACATATGAATTAAAGAAACAAGAGGTAAAAAATTAAAGATTACTGGATATAATTTTAATAAACTGTCATTATGATTCTTGTTTATATGGTTGTGTGTATAAATGTATGCACAGTAGAACCATTTATTTTAGAAGAAAATGTTATATGTATATATAAAAGTTTCATAATATTGTGGAGATAATATCGATGCAATACTAATTTTTTTATTTATTTATTTCTTCAACTTTACTTGAAGGAAAACTTCATTGTTTGTACAGAAATATATATCTACATTGAATGTAGACATATGTTCACAAATAGAAATATATGTTTACATTCTTTAAATTAGATACCCTCAATGTTTCCATTGGTATTTTGAGATACAAAATAAGTTTTTCAATGTTATTCCTGTCACTATTCTCTGCCGAATTTGCCAAAACCACCGCCGCACAGTGGTTCATTTGGCCGAAAACCTGGCCAAAACTCAAGGAGTTTTTCAATTTAGCTGAAAATTGGTGTATTAGTATTATTTGGGCCGCTGATTAAGAATCTGAACTCGAAATTTCCAAAAACAAAATGGCGGCTCTAATATGGCAAGTGCGAGTATCGAAAAATTGTCGGATCGGCACGAAAATCAGTAGTCTTATGTTTTTCCGGTCGCTGATTAAGAATCTGAACTCAGAATTTCCAAAAACAAAATGGCGGCTTCAATATGGCGGATGCGAGTATCGAAAAATTGTCGGATCGGCACGAAAATCAGTAGTCTTATGTTTTTCCGGTCGCTGATTAACAATCTGAACTCAGAATTTCCATAAACAAAATGGCGGCTTCAATATGGCGGATGCGGGTATCGAAAAATTGTAGGATCGGCACGAAAATTAGTATTCTTATGTTTCTCCGGTCGCTGATTAAGAATCTGAACTCAGAATTTCCAAAAACAAATTGGCGAACAAACATAATTAAAAAATTAAGAATTTATTTAGATATTATGATACATTTATTGAGCACAGTGAATTATATTCATCTTATAAGCTTTTAATATTACAGAGAATCTTAACAATTACCTTACAACGAACGTATTATAGTTAACTGACTAATTATTTTGAAATTAAATATATTTTTCTTTTATTATCTTCTTTATCTAGTCCTTCGTAACCTTCGAGCAATTCGGTTATGTCCTCTTGTCCTCCGCAGTATCGGCCACCGAGAATCATATTTTCAAATAATAGTTAGTTTCGGTACATTGAAATCAATATAGAAATTAAATTGAGCATATAGTACTAAATATTTATCATACCTTCTTAATTAAAAGAATAAATGTAATCTTGTCCGCAAACAATCAACGAGGTCTTCCCTCCGCAGTGAAATCGATGGTACTTCAGAAGATGATGATTCCATAGCACTACACAATACACACTGAACTCTACTCTTTGCGAAATTGCTATCACAGCTAAGTAAGTAAATATCACAAAGTACAAGTGATATCTACCGTGTTAGAAAACGTAGCACGGTATAAATAGTTTACGGTGCTTCCACCTCCAATTTTTCATTCCAGTATTTAAAATTACGGTGGAAGGAGAAAAACTAAACTTTGCGAGAAACAAATATAGCTCTCATACCTGCAACTTGCCAGATTTTCAGCCGAATCGTCAAACATCTTACGGTTTATGACTTATCTATTGTTGCTTTGGAACAAAAGACCACCAGCTTGCTGAAAATTATTTTGATTTTTAACCTGAACGAAATAAATATAGCGTTTCGTTAATTACAAGGGTAACCTTAGTGAAGGATTAGCATTATTCGTTTGTCCAAGGCACGATAGCCTGGCCGTATGTCATAAACGTATTTCTCCGAGCATGGCGCGTGCGACAAACAAATAAGAATATCTCGTAGAATCGCAAAAAGTCGCAAAATTTTACAACGGGGACTTCTTCGGGAAGCTTCAAAGTTTAATTTAAAAAAAAATTCGCGTTGTACTTTTGCGTACTTCACAACTATTTGCTCTGCAAAAGGAAAAAAATGTACGGGTTTTGCAATCTGTGCCATCGTAGTTGTAAAATATTAAATAAAAAAATGAAACCAAGGTACTTATAATTTAAAAGTATGACGAATAGCTACAAATACTTACAAAGTTGATTGTACTATTTTTTCACATTGAAAACGTATTCTGAATTTTTTCATTATTCAAGTGCCAACTTCGACATTGCATATCTCTCAGAGCGTTGTTCAATAAAAACTTTTATTAATGGAAATCGATGCTCTGATATGTTACAAATCAAACGCAATTGCTAAATTTTGAAAATCGCGAAAAAAATTTTTGGCTTTTTGGCCAGGTTTTCGGCCAAATAAACCACTGTGCGCCGGAAGTCCAAAACCCTTAAAATCTCTTAATCGCATTTAATTCAAGACATATCTGAACATACTTTTGTACTAGTAATACTTTTGTTTTAACCTAAACGCCATTTGACGCGATCTGAAACTGTTCGTTGACAGATAACGTCAGTCGACGGGATACGCGCATCGATTTTTTTTCCCGTAATCGGCGTGCGCGGCGTCTTTCCAGCGCGAGCGATCAGAGGCGAATGGCGCCCTAAAGTGCCACTATACTCGTGCAATACGCCGAGACTGGTAAATAATTGGAAAGAGAAGCTTGGTTGGGTAAAACAGTTGGTACGGAGAAGCAGGCGGAGCGACTCAGAAAAGGCTCGCGGCGTGTAACTAATTCAACACCCTGTTTTAACACGTTGAACGCCTTGACACCCAGTTATGAGTGACGACTATGTTTCCGCAAGGAAAATTATATGGCTATAATATAATTATTATTATTAACTTAATATGCAATGGACAAAACTAGAAAGATTAAACCTAAGCAGCATTCAGTTTAAATAGAATTTTGACGAGGATGATACCTTTCATTTTATTGACATAAAGAATAAAAATAGGTCGGTTAGCAATCTTAACCCTTTGCGCTTCAACTACCAATCCGGCTGGCATAACAAGTAAAGACGATCTACTCCAACTACCAGCTCCACTGGCTACATTTTATTTTCTAATTATTACTAATTAGAAGTGACCCTAAACGGACCAAAATATTAATGTATGATTTGTTTAACTGCTGGTGGTCCTGGAAGAAAAAGAACAACTTTCTATTGTAATACATATACAAGAAAACCTGGTTTACATGTAGGCGACTATTTCTTTAATTATCATACAAGGAAAGTTCATAACAAATAAATTATTATATTGCTAAATTAACTTACCCTAATATATGAATAAATATTATATTATTAATCAATATTTAAATAATTAATCGATATTTAATACACTTCGAAAAAATTTCATCAAAATGTTTTTTTGCCGTTCATATTATAAAAAAATGTCAACCAAATTGTATATTTTGAATCTGAATTTATTTTAAGATACATTGAAGTTAACTAAGTTTTTGAGTTTAATTCTCGTTAATAAACAACCATTTTTCTAAAAACTGCAGCATTTTTTTCAAAGTATTGTGATTACAAAATAATGCCTAAAAGTCCCTGGAGTAGACTACCAACAGGCGCAAGAACTGCAAGAAGCGCAAAGGGTTAAAAAATATATATCAACCATTATTCTATCCTAATGGTAGAACAATATCAAACGAAACAAAGAAATAGATATGATCAATTAATTAAAATATACAGGGTGTCTCACGTAACACTTTTAACGATTTTTCAAGTACTTGTGGTAACCTGACAAAAAAGTATTTTAAATAAAAGTTGATCAGTTTTCGATCGACCATACATTACAATAAAATAAGTTCGAATTTTTTTTTTAATTATTGTCAAGGTCACCTTCAATTTTTAAAATGGCACGTTGTATTTTTGACTTAACAGCATTGTAGCCTGTATCAAGATGAATTCAATGATCTAGTATATCATGCCCTTCGGATGGCCTTGAAGGCAAAGAAGTGAAAATTTCAACAAAAAATGATGATCTGCTTAATTGAGGGATAATAAGTTGTATTTATTATTAAGACAATTAATAATAAACACAAAACATTGTAATGTGTAGCAAATCGAATACCGATCAGCTTTTGTTTAAAATACTTTTTGTCAGGTTATTGCAAGTACTTGAAAAACCGTGAAAAGTGTTACGTAGGACACCCTGTATACCTCAAACAGAACACAACCTTTAGAAGACATTAAGAACAACACATGGAGATCAAAATTTAGATTTAGATAACTCAAATAAAGAAGATATTTGTTATGATGAATAAACATAAAACTCAATATTTCTTTTCTGACCTTAACCGCATTGGCTTCTAAGCGACTCAAATAACACTAAGCATATTTTTTAAAATGGCATTTAGAATGTTGTGTTTGGAACATTTTCAGATATCTCACTGCAGCGACTGAAAACTTATTCCAATATAGACCATTGGGTTCGTACTACCCCGAATACCACACGAGCACCGCGTATAACGGTTTCATCGACGTGTCGTTACCTACGTACGAAACACATCAACTGACGAGTAAGGCAGAAGAGAAACTCTATTGCCAACAGCTCAGTGAATCTCCAAAATATAGCTACGTAGAAACTCGACATCCAAGCAGTGTTAGTGGCTCCCCATACGCTGCAAGTCCAGTCGCAAGCGCCTCTACCATGCACGCTTCAACGGGCGACATTAACATCGTTCGTGCTGGCAGTAGACATTCCCTCGAGGGTGGTGCTTCCTCCAGTAATTCCGCTGGAAGTTCACCCGTTACCGGAGCAACGAACGGCGTACTCACCCCGAAGATAGAAGACGTCAAATCCGAAGTCTACGGAAACGAGGCACCTCGTCAAACTGTGCTGATGTGGGGTGCACCGCCTTCGCGCACACCCCCGAGAAATAACGGAAGCTATAGTCCGCCCACACCGCACTCGACCCACTCTTCGACGCACTCGACCAACGCAGCAGGGGGAGATCCTTTGAAATCACTAGCAGAAATGAACTCTATGAACGGGGAGTGCAAATGGAGGCAGACTTCGCCGAGTGAGCAACAGACAAACACGTCGACTCCACCCAAAAATAAAACACAACAATCAACGCTACCGCAACAGCAGCAACACCAGCATCATCATCAGCAGCAACAGCAACAGCAGCATCAGCAATATCCTGTGACTACCTCGCAGTACCAGGCCGCAGCAGCCGCCGCCGCTGCGGCTGCAGCTGCAGCTGCTAGCTCGATCGGTTATGCGCACTCTCATCCCGGTCATGGCCATGGGGAAACGGGCTCCGAGGTATGGCAAGGAGTGCAACACCACCATCACTACCAGTACTATCCCTACCACCATCACCACCCCGCACCACCAAGGCACACGCCCCAGTGAGTGTCACTGCTGCCTCACAAATTTTATAGTAATTTTTCACTGACTTTTACGACAGCCTTGTGAAATCTTTGAATTCATTAATTGAGAATAGACATTTTCATACTCGTAATTTCACGGATCTTAATATGATTTAGAAAATTTGTTATTTACCGTACATGTAATTAGAAAGAATAATATTTTATCGAGGGTAAATAGTTGAAGGTAGACGAAGCCTGTTGTTCGCTCTCATTCAGTTTTATAATATGATTTTCTATAGCAGATACCATAAACTGGAATAATTTTGTAAATATACTGTCTGTGATGGAATGATAGGAGACACCTGAATTTTCCGCATATTTGAAATTCAGTGCTGTTTGCAAACATTTGGTATAAACATTTATAAACGCCTCCTTTGTATCGTATGAAGAATCAGCTATTATATACATTGTCTTTTAGAAATTTTGTTTGATTATGTTTAACACTAGAACTACCGAGCAAGTCAAAATGACTCATGCTCTATTTTTTCTAAAAGTTCTCCAACTTTGTAAGTCAGTAGTAGAGCAGATATTCTACGTTGACCTCATAAAATTCAAAATCACCAAATCCATCATCTTTTCCACTTCTCGATTTCTCTTTTCCCAAAGTACGTATTTAATATATCGAAATACAATAGATTTAACGCCGGTAGTTCTAGTGTTAAAACGGGTGGGTCAAGATGATAGAACATATTGAAAAAAAAATGATAATTTGATTAAAGAACAAGAATTCTATTTTATTTTTAGTAATGTGCATATTTCCATTTTTTTCTATGACTTGTAATAGTCTTTTCAGTAGACTTTTGTACAGCTCTTTTATACATTTTTAGAAATGGAATTACACCCTTCCTTTATAGCGAGTTTTAATTCTTCTAGGGAATTATATCGTTTGGCACTGCGATGTATATGAAAAGTTAATTACCACCGTATGTTCTTAACACTAGATCTACGGCAACCGCCAAATTGACGGGTTCTTATTTCTTTTTAATTTTTTCTCAAATCAATCAAATTATATAATACATTTCAAACTAAAGTAATTACTCACAAAGTTATTCGAAATGAATCCGTCAACTTTTTATTATGTACTGACTTAAATATGAAGCATTTCCTACCATTTTGTCGCACCCGTTTTAAACATAAACAAATACAGTTTCTGAAAGATAATATAAATAGTAGCCAATTCTTTATATGTTACAAAATATAGAGTACTATGTGTATATATATATACCACGTGTTTGCAAATATCACCAAAGAGAAACACAAAAAATCTAGGGGTGTCCTATCATTTGTCGCGGAGTGTATCTTTACCGTGTTGACAGCTATGTTTTCAATAAATCCACTTCTTACCATATTAAGGCACTCACTTGAATATCTCGAGTTTTTAATTCTACTTCTGCCTTATAATCTTCTATATAATAAATCACATTTATAAATCTCATCACAGAAGTATAAATATTTAGTCTACAATAAAATTATAGCAACGCATAGAATTGTATTTTCAACTGAACTTCCTTTCATAGTAAATGAGCAAATGAAACTAGAAAATTAAAAATAAAATCTATCTAATATATTATAGAAAAATAACAACTAAATTGAAGTTTACTTCCTGCTTTACACGACGGTGTTGATTTGCATCACGTTATTAGAGAAACATAAACTATCAGTTATCTCTTCGTAAATATCTTCGCAAAGATTAACGTCATGCCTGTACAGACTTCTTCACACTACATGATCCGTCATTCTGCAGGTCTCCTCGTTAAAGGGCTTTTTCTTCGTCTCTTCCTCGCCTTTCATGACTGCTTCCGTTGTTTCAGACGAAAATAACGTTTTTACCCTCATACACGCAAACAAACTCGGAAACTTTCCCAATCCCACGAGATTCAACACTTCATAAGCCAGTTTTCCTCTGAACATTTGTTTGTCGTTCATTGTGACGAGTTGTAAATTTTTCCATCACTTATCTCTCCCCTACACTAACTTAAAGCCGAGTATTCGACAGTCTTTCGATACAGCAATACTATAGTAATGGTATAGTCCGCCAACTGAAAGATGGCCATCCCTGCCATTTCGCCTTTAGAAGCTCCAAACCTATAAGTCGCCAAAGCAATGATAAGGGGAAGGGCTAAGGGGAAACTGTCCTCGCACTGCCTATTCCCATCATTTCGGTCCATGAAACCTGAACTCGGCAAATGATAACTGAAAATTAAACACTTATTTCGACCAATCACGCGTTTGAATAGAAAATGACGTGGCCAGAGATGTCTCTATCGGTCGGGCGAATCGGAACAAACAAGTTATCACGTTACAGGCGGCCCTCGACTTTCGTACAATTCGCGCGTTATTATAAATTTAATTTCTTTATGATGTTTGTCGGTATTTCAAAAAATGTGTACATGCAATCACTGCCAACGGGTGTTGTAATTCGCGCTTACTCACACATTGCCTATCAGAAGTTTTCTAGCATTGTAGTATTGTTTCTTGTATTACCTAATAGATGTTAGAAAATCTCAAGTACGCAAAAAAAACAGATTAACCCCTTGCCGAGCAATTTCTTTTGTGATTAAATGTGTAATTACTCTCAACTAATTACTAAAATTACAACGTAACCCCTAATTTCGGGTATAGTCAATGACTTAACGTAATATTGAATAGCGTAGAATTTATTTTATTTTATCAGGACCCACTGATATTTGTAATCAAATAATTTTTAGAGCACTTCAAAATTGTCTATTCCATTTATCGAGTCACGAGTAGCACTGGTTATTGTACGGCAAGGGGTTACTACTTTCAAACATTCAACTTTCGCACACATTTTCAGAAACCAATTATGTGGGAAAGTCCAGGGTCGACTATACTTCTATTGATGGGCTCATAATAGTCTCCTAAAGTAAACGACTGCGCGGAGCGCTTACTTTAGGAGGCTCGATTGAGAGATTCGAAAAACGAAATGGTGGAAATAAGCAATTGAAAACGAGACGCACCGCCACTCTATAGCTATCTTTCAGTTATCGGACTGTACAAATGGAAGATATTTAACCCTTTGCACTCCGATATCCCACCTGAAGGGACATCGCAAGTCTACCATATCACTCGATTGCTCCCTCTAAGGGGATCTTCGAATTTATTAGTGATTACAGAGGATGAACTTATTGCACCGCAACTTTTTAAGAAATGTATGTTTAACTTGTAAAACTTGTAATGTAAACTTTCCTATTGAAACGGCACGATATAGAAAATAGTTAACTACCGCCGGAATGCAAGAGGTTAAATGTTGACATTTAGAACATTGCAATGAAAAAAATAATGGACGAAATAGAGATTTGATGGTTTCAGAGTTTCGTATGAGACTTCGGTTAACGCAATTACTGTATTCATAAAAAAATGTATCAAAAAGCTATCTTACGCAGCAAGTAAATTCTTTATAGAATGCACATAAATGCTACAATGATTGATTATAAAATTGAATGAATGTATTGTAGTGATCTCTCATTATATTAACAATTTATTTATATCATGATATAGCGACCTAATACGCATTTTTTTTGTATTTTGAGTCAATTAACTTCATTTGGAAAAATGAGAAATACATTTTTGTCTAGAAAATTTAATAAAAAGCGGAATATTTAGTCTGAACGTTGAACAATCTTCAGTTATATCAATCGAAAAATAATCTTTTAATTTAAAGCTCACATTGTTACTTCATTTTCTACGATGCTACTGAATACAGAGTAAGATAATTGATTTTCATATTATGCATATGAGAGTATCATTAATTCTGTAAGCAGAAAACATTTGTTACGAATAGCATACACATTTATATGAAACATTAAGTGATTTTTAAAAAATATCATGTTACATGGGAGCTGCATTCGAATTCATACGACTTAATACCGGGCATGCATGATGACTACTGCACATAAATATTTTGCAATTTACTTTTTCTTTAAATATTCGTTCCTTGCATGTTTTCATTCTCATTTTTTTACATACTTTCTCTTTTTCCGCAAAACATAGAACAAACAGTTATTCATTGACAATTTGATAAAATATCATTTGCATTAAATTCTTATAAATAAGTCTTATTGTTAATGACTGTAAATGATTAACTTAAAATAGTTTTTTTAGAAACACTTAAAAAATAAAACAATATAAATGTAATATCACTTCATCATATTAGATTTTCAGAGTCAAGTAAAAACAAAATACATTTTTTTTATTCTTTTCCAAGTAATAAATTCTAATGATACAAACACTGTACCATTCATATTAAGATTCCTTGACAATTAAATATCCTTTTGCAAAAGTCGGACAGATGTACAGAAATAAATATTTTCACAATTAAGTATCCATATTCCATAATATGTACGTCTAATTCAATGGAGGAAGAAAAGATTTTTTTTTTATCCCACCCCTTGTGACTTGTAAGAGATATAAGTAATCGAACAATAATAACACATTTTTCAATAAAACATGACGTTGTGACACTGACAGTAAGTTATACATAACACTATAAGTACAAAAAGAGAAGAAATAATTTTATAATACCAATGATCACACTAAATTTAATCAAATTATGCGTTAATATGACTAAGGCACTTTACTTTTTCGCAAATCTAATTATAAATGAAACATTATAAATATTGAAAATTTAATTATAACAGAAAATGATCCGTTGTTCTATACTATACGATAACCATTTTGTCTACTTCCAAATATGAAATATATTTTGTTAACATAAATTTATCCACTAGTGCAGTAATAATTTATCATATTATATGTATATGACGGAATAAGTTACATTTCACCATCAAAATTGCAGGATGAACATAAAAGTAAACTCGTACACATACCTACTGTATTGACATATAACAATTGGATATGAAATTAGTACCAAATTATTATTAGTATCATATTATATGTCATGAAAGAACAAAAACAATAATAACTAAAGTTGGAGTCCTTAAATGTCAAATAAATACAATGAAAAGACACAAAATATCAAAAAAAGAAAGAAACGTAAATGTAGCGAAAGATAACGGATCAACACACTTTTGGTTGCAGCACACCTCCGTCAGTTGTGGAAACGGGGACGGGAGTAGGCATGGGCATCGGTCCGGACAGCACCAACAACAGCAACGACTTGTACCACCCTCCGCATCATCAACAGCACGTAGTGGGATCATCAGTTGCGGCAATGGGCCCAACTGTCCCACAGATTCCAAACCGGACGCCGGGAGTCCTCTGCTGTCCATCTCTGAGGTGACTAACACCCTGCTCAACCAATAGCATTTTCGTGACCTCAGCATCTCTCTGTTTTAGTAATCAAGGTATGTTTACTCATTCATTGTATTACTTATTAAATATAACAAGCGATGTGGGGGAATAGCAGAAGAATGTTACGTATGAATAAGTATTTCATATACAATTGAAAGAGTAAGGAAATTCCCCAAAGAATTCACAAAAAGCATTAATATAAATAATATATGAAGGCAATTAATAGACTAAAACCGATTAATTTAATTATCAGATCTAGTAAGAATTAACCCCTTAACGGACAGATTTTTTTTTTAAACCGGCCAGAAAAAATCAATTTTTTTAATGTAAAAAAATACACTTTAGAACATTGTCTTGGCAAAAAAATAAAAAAATACAAAATTACTCAAAATTTTTATTTTAATTTTAAATACAACCCGCCCGAATTATCTCGAGTGTGCACAGTTTGGCCCATTTAGCGCGCTCGAATTAACTCGAGCGTACAAGTTAAAGGCTTAATGTTGTTTCTACTTATAAATGTTGTGCATGTTATTTATGTGGGCAGATCAAATATAAACGAGACTTTTGTTTCTGAACGCCGAAGTTTAAGGGTAGTGGACGGCCATTGCTAGAGTGCATAAGTAGGAATGTCAGAAAGGGGGATGGAAGACTAATGACAAGCTAGATACCTGACCTGCCATATGATACTACACTCAAACCTGTTTTTGTGCGATTTTTTATTTATGCGATTTTTTTTGTGCCGTATATAAAAATTTCAATCAAATTGAATCATAATTGACGAATTTATCAATAAATAAGTAGTAGGTTTGATTGGCCATTTAGTTTTTTCGATTTTTAATATGTATTTCATCACATTACATAAGTATAGCGTCAGCCGATTACGTTATATGTGTATTGAACTCTATAATCGCAAATCGCAAAGAGTTGCTGTTATTCGTCTCTAATCTGCGCAACTGACAAGTCCAATAAATAAAGTGATTGACTAAAAAAGAATGTTACGTGTTTTAATTTTTAAATCTAATATTAATTGACGTCCTTAAAGGTGAGTTCACATTCCTGGACCATTAAGATAAGATTCTTTTCAAAGCATAAATTGAAGATAAATTTATTATTTTTTCTATTTATGAAGGATAATGTTTATACATTTTGATAAGTTTTGTATGTGTAAAGTAAATAATTATTTCAATAAAATATTTAAAAATGTTCTCATGTGTATTTTCTAAATCAGATTGTAAATAGCTACCAAGCCTCGTGTCTTGATTTCGTTTAAAAAAGCAATTCCTAGTTATTTCGTAAGGTTTTGAGTTATTTTCCTACGTGAGACTTTTTTTATGGGGCCCCTATTCTCCGCACAAGAAAAATACTTTTTAATTGTGTTACGAAAACTATTTCTTACAGTTACTCGTGATGTTTTGTGCGATTTTTTTTATGCGTTTTCTTCTATGCGGTCTCTATCCAACGCACAAAAACAGGTTTGAGTGTATTACATTTTTATATGTGTAGGAATATGTAATAGCACAAACTACATGTTAATACAATTTTCTGACTGAATATAAGTTAAAAAATTTGTAATCAATATTTGCCATTTATTGTTGTTTGGTATATAAATTGACTTGTTTAAAAATTTATATAACTTCAACGTTGAAGTAACTTCTCCCATATACCCACAAAGAAATCGTATTTCTATGAACATGGGAGCATGGAAGTTACATGGTGCTTTTTGACTTAAGCTCTTTACCTTGATTTACTCTTCCGCTTAAGCAAAATAGTTTTTAATAGTAATAATACTAGGTTAATAGTATTAATTATTTTAAATTGTTTTCTTTATTATTTTCTATTAATTAACCCTTTGGCGTACAATAATGAGTAACACTCGTGATGCTGTAAATTAGATAGGAAATTTTTACTTTTTGCAAAACCTATCAAACTGAAAATATCAGTGGGACACGACGCGATAAAATTATTTCTATAATATTAACACTTTACCGACCGGTATTTTTTTAACATCTTGCTCCTTCTGACCGATCACTTGGCCACAAATACTTCCTTGATACAGATATCTATGCGAAAATTACAAATTCTCGTTACTGAGTCCTTAACACAGGTAACCGCAACGATAAATGATAATTTATTAATTGGAGTCGCAACCAATTAATAAGTTAAAAGTTCAAAGGCCTTGCGTCCGGACAGCCTATTAATAGGCTTCCAGTCGGTAAAGTGTTAATATTACGTTAAGTTGTTCGACATATCAAGAATTTCCGGTTAATTTTTATTTTAACAATTTCATTCTAAGTTATTACGGAAGCAGGCATAGAAGAAATCGTACGGCAAAGGGTTAAAGGCAATGGATTGCATTTTATAATAAATCAATATTAAAGTATTATTTTTCTTATACTTACAGGTATTGCCGAGAAGATAGTTTCATCCAAGCAGATCATAAAACACGTAACTGTACCATACAGATAGTATTGGTTAAACTGATAAGAGTATTCGTATAGTATTGTAACATACTCATTACAGTTAATATTCACCTTACTACTACATACTTTCCATTGCATTCACTTATCCGTATCAATAAATTATGCAAAACTATTTCGATCAGAAGTTGATTGTTCGCCTGTTGTAAACACACAAAGTGATGATCACGAGATTCTTTTTTTTCTTGATAAGAAAAACTACTTATTCGTATAAAATGCTTATAAAATTCGAATGAATATTGTATTCTATATAACAATTTATGTGTATCTATGTCTACTGCAACAATCAAAATATAGCGTGCGTCAGAACTCTTGGAAAAAAATTCCTTGAAAGCACAGTATCACGTTAACATTAACAGAAAATGAATAATCCATACAAACATAACAATCCGTACTATTACAATAATAATGTTGATATTTCTAAAAAACTTAAACATCAGATATTAAAATATCCATTGCATAATTTGATCAATCCTTGTACCATATTTATTTTGAAATTTTAGGGGCAATGAAATCAACAACAATTACATAATAAAGTTTTACTTCATTGAATTACACAATTACAAAAATGGTAAACATTTGAAGGATACATCATTCGAATCAAAGAATACTATTAAGAGAAATCCAAAACATTCATGAATCTTTCTTTCGTAATTTCTGCATTATTATCTTCTGAACATTTCGAATGTTCAGAAATATCCGAATAATTAAAAAATCTTTTAAAATAATTCTATTTCAGATGAAATGGTGCACTCTTCAGTTTTCCTAAATAAATAATCAACGCATTAATACCGACATTTAAATTTACGTTACTTCGTGCTTGAAATTCTTGAATATTCTAACAAAAAAGTTTTTACCTTTAAGTGTCAAAATTTATCACGTGATCATCGGTCACATGTTAATAAAAAGAACACGGCGCACAATCGGTAATACAATACTTGGAACCTACTCCTTTGAAATTGAAGGATATCAAAATTATTTCGCGACTTTCTATACAAAAGCACAAAATTGAACAGTACGTTTGACCTACGAGAAACGCAACGCACGGAGTTCAGTTTTTATTAGGCCTACATACATTATGTACTTGTGCTGTACTATCGTTTTCTACTGTGTTATTGCGTTCTTGTAACTATTTAAAGGAGTATATGGATTCTGTGATATGTGTTAAGTAATTTAAATACGATATTCTTCAAAGATAATCTCAACATAATATTATGTATTTATTATTGGTAGGAAACCATTAAAATTTTCTCAACGGTTTGTAGAGGTTACGAACAACACAAAAAGAAATGAAACTATACAACAACGTACCGTGCGAACGATATCAGCTATGTACTATCAAATTGGAACTTAAACTATTTTCCTCAATCTTAATACGGATAGCAGTAGAATTAACATGACGTAAAAATGTAAGAAACCGGTAAACGTAGAATGATCATACAATACTTTAGAATTGGTCATGCATTGTGACTACAGTACACAAGCAACAGACAAAAAGTCTGGCTTCAGAGCGTGTATATCATTTACGTTCCATACGTACGTATAAGCGATCCCCTTATTTGCGTACATTAACCCAAGAAGCGACAACAATCAAACGCAAAAAAACATTATTAGATGATACTATCTAGAAACTCGTATGTCATTCGCGACAAATGGTAGGTACTTGAAATAGAGTGCAAAATTCTTACTCGTTGGTAAAGTACATTTTCGTTGTTTCAAAAACGATGGAATTGTATAGATGTTGTTGAATAATGAATCAGTGTTTGTCACTTCTAAGGTTAAGTATATCATAAATATAAAATTATTCTTTGTAACTCTACTCTCTACTTTACATGGCGATTTTTATAAACACAAAGACGACAACCATATCAGGCATGTTAAGGTACGTGAATTTTGGCTTCCTTGCATTATTAATTTTGAATAACGTTCCGTTAGTAGAATGTAGCTGATAAAAATATCTTCGAGCGGGAGAAGAATTGCAAAAAAGGAAAGAATATTTCCAAATGGAATTATCTAATTATCGAATTATTATTTCGAGGACAGTATACACCTACGTTAGTATATAGAATTGTATGTAATAATACAATGAGTTGAGTAATATTCTTATCGTAGGATTCACCACTTTTTGGGCCTTAGAATAATTAATACAAATTTTACATTCAAGTTATAACGAACGAAATATTTTTGAGAAGGTGGAATAAATGTTTTTGAAAGTACGAAATATAATTTCTGTAATGAAAACTTGAAGTTTTAGGGAGGACCCGAGCAATAATTATATTAATGATATAACAATTATCTTCCTGTATAAATCGTACAGTGGAAAAATCATTTTCAGAATTTAATATCGTGTTCATAATAAATTGTTAAACATATCAAATTCATCGTGTACGAAATAAATGGTCCTTTTAAAATAACTACTCGTTCTATCAGTTCTTTTGGAATTTCATTAACACATACCTGACATTTTGAGTAGCGATATATTTTACCTCAATTCAAATTGTTCCAAAAATAATAAGACGTAACAGCTTTTTTTATCGGCACTATATTGTCCTAACATCTACATCGACAAAAATGTAAAAAATATATTTTACAAACACTCATAGCGTTGTCGATTGTAATAGAAGCTCTTTATTTGTTGTTTTTTTTTACGAAAAACTTTTAAACAACTGCCATCACTTTACATTTAACTATCTTCGAAGCGATTATAAAAATGTTCGTTTAGCGAAACTTTTGTCTTTTCTACGCAGAACAAAGAAGCGATAATTTGGTTCCTTTTGTGCACGTTGCAAAAATTCTCGCTTTCAACATGTGACGTAATATGCAGAAGTATTGAATTATTCGTTATCAAATTAAGGAAATAATGAAACGAAGAGTTCCCAATGTCCAAGTGTTTTAATTGAATTATTAATTCGTACTTTCGATGCACATATTTCAAGTAAATGGTCCGAAAAATAGTGAACGGATAAATGAAATTTTCTTCCGCAATAACATGCCAATGCTTTGAATTAATGATGCTTTCGTCATCGTATTAAAAATAATTCGTCATTTTTACTTTATTTATATACGATCATCGTTCAGCTAAGCAATCTAACGATAAGAAATGGAAAAAAAAATCGGAATTAGTAGCCTTTTAATTCGGCTGAACCCCAGTCTTACCAATATTTTGTTAATAATTTTGTAATTTTTGTACTTGATTAATTTATATACTATTTATGTATTGTATGTAATACGTATTTAACGAAGCTAGCTGAGCCTTCCATAACTTTAGATGCATTCTCATTTGCAAATGTACCTATTATGCTCGTAAAAACCGGAAACCTCGCGAGGGGGACGAATATCACATAAATAAATTTGATCAATTCACACGATCATAAAATATCAAACGAAACAAGAACGTCTTCAAATCCTTTCATTCCACTGAAACGTCGTTTTATTGTAGATAATTTACGCTGTAATACATATCAATACGAAAGAGAAGAGGGAAAGATGAATTGTTACCGTAATTCTTATCCCGATTATATTATAATATAAAACATGTATTGTTACATTATTTGCTACGGAGAATGTTTAAAACTTACGGATTATGATAATGATTTGTAATGCTATTAATGAACCCTAAATAGTTTCCTTTAAATTCACGTATATTTTATACTTTTAACTATTTGTCCTGTACTTTATGTACTTCACATCATTGTAGTATTATATATACGAAACTATTTTGCTATTATCATTTGTGAAGCTAATTAGCTTTGCGGTACGATGAAGTGTAATGTAACAGAATCGAAATTTGCTACTAACATTGTTTTGACAATGACTATATGATAATATAATTCTCACATACAATGAGAATGGAAATTACTTACGTAATCCTTTATTCAATTCATGTTAAATTGTGTAAGGTATCATCCTTAATAAGACCACGATTTGAATTGCTTAAGGAAAAAGAATATCAAAACGTAAAATAATTTTTTTCATATAAAATTCCATACTTGGATAAATATATACTCTGATTTTTAAAAGTCTTCAAATTGAAACATGTATTTGAGTAAATATTGACTTAAAGTTTGCAGAAACGGCTACTCAACGGTGTAATTTGTTATATTTGTGAAAATTGCTATATTTCTAATATCAGTCAACTGTATACGTATACAGCAATTTTACTTTACGATTTCGACATATTTCGACAAAAACAATTTTCTTCTTTGTTATATCGTTGAATGCATTTCGTAATATCCTATACGATACAAAAAGAGATAAAACAAATTAACTTAAAAAGTCCATTCCTGGGTTTTATGGCATTATAATTAGAACACATCGTTTAAAAATAGTTTATTTGAAAACAATTATCCTGGAATAATATACAGGGTGTACAACAATAATAGAATGATGCAATAGAAAGGATGATCATGGAAATATTCCTCGTGCAAACATGATAAGAAATTAAATGTTATATTTGAATATGAAATATCGAAATAACAAATTTACAAAAAAAAAATGAAATTTCAAATAAAGTAAAAACATCTGAAGTGTAAAACAGGAAGACAAATCCTGAATCAAACGAGAAAGGAATTGAATTACTAAAAAATTTACATATTTAAGGATTAGGGATCTATTGGTATGTCTCACCGACTTACAAAAACCAATCTTTTAATTCATTAATAAATTGCTTTAGTTTTGAATAAAGTCATTATCACTTATTGCATTCCGTATCGTCAAAATTAAAACTTGGTTAAATAGGCAAAAGTTAATGATCCATTTTTTCAATTATCTTTGGCAAGTACAGCACCATGTAAAACAAATCTCGTGCTATAATTCCACTTCACTTTTGAACGAGAATAATATTAATTTGTAGTATTAGTTGGCTACTAACATAAATAACAATGAGGTAATAGTGAGCTGATCACTTACCAGTACTTACGCCATTGTAAACTTTAAATTTTGTTTTCATGACATTACTCTTTAATAATTCGGATTGTTAACATTAATGATTGCAATACTGTAAACGTTCAGAGTCCTAATATTACACAATACAAAAAATATTGCAAAAGACAAGTTATTAAAATAATACGTAAAAAAATATTCTGCTTATAAGTTTCATAATCATAATTATTGAAAGAAAATTGCTACTAAGTAATACAATGAAATTTTTAAAATGTATTCCGACATATCAATGCAAGTATTGACACTGTGAAAGTGCTGAAGAAATTATGCATTTTAAAAAGACACTCTTTTTAAAACATTGATTATTTCCAAAAAATAAAACAGAAAACTGTTGTATAGGAAATGCTCTTAATTAGTAAAATCTAATAAGATTATCTACAATTCATTGTTTGTAACGTTTCTGCCACTATTCTGCAATACAAATTTATTTTGAAGTTCCTAATAAAGGATCTACGCAAGTGAGAGTTGTGAGAGTACCTCTAAAGCAAATTAACTTTACTATGTGCCATTCACTAATTTTAAACCTCTTAAAAAAGTTCTGTGTGCAAAATATTAAGGCGCTATATCCATGTGTAGTTTAAACTTGATGTTCCATTATGCGAAAGAACAGAAAAGTAAAAGTTATTCTTCCAAGTGGACTTGACTTAATAAATATAAAATTATTTGACAATGAAAAAAGGCTGTGTAACATTTTTTGCGTTTGAGCACAGGCAATTTGAGGATTTGTTTAGTACAGTTGAAATAAATCGTATGTCAAAATCATGTCACTCATTTTAAAGAAGGTTCATTATTCACATTTACAACTGCGATTTTGCAAATAATAAAAGTGTGTCGAATCCAAATAATGTGCTCTGCCATATTAAACATATATAAAATGTTCAATACTGGTTATAATGACTGTGTAATGAAAGTATTCTAATTATTTGAATATGTTATACCGCTACGTACCAAAAATTCGATCTTATCGCCATTTAATTTTTTCAAGTATGACACAAATCTTTCTCAAAAACTGGAAGAAATAATATATTATAAATCATAATAAGATGCAAAAATTGTAAAAATTGAACACGACCACATAAAGAGTTGAGGCAACAATATAAATGAATGTCTGTTTCTATTTCCTTCAACTATGTTTTACCATTTCGGAAAATCTGAAAAACATTGGGCATTAGTATCCGTAATAGCATGCCAATGTTAAAAACATGTAAATGTTGTTATATGATAATTCCTCTATCAATTTAATATTCATAAACTGTCAACATTTTTTAAAATACACTTTACAACTAAAATTTCCGAAAGAATTCACAAACATATATGCCGTTGGGAAGAATATCTTTGATTTTTTTTCATATTTTTTGCATGAAGGAACATCAAGTTTAAACTATAAATGGCGTCTAATGCTGTAACTACCCCAGTTTAAATATAGCGCCATATTTTATACACAGATTTTTTTTGAGAAATTTTGTGAACAGCACACGCCAAAGTCAATTTAGTTTGAAGGCACTTTTACAACGCTTACTTGAATGTATTTTTCGTATAGACTAAATGATCTTGGGTCTAATAACGTGTTAAACTGATCTCCGAGACTAACAATGATGTTAGTAGCATATATCGAAAATATATATTGTAAATTTACATTAGTACTCACTTTTGCGGCTTACAACTACATTTGTTTGCAATACTGTAACGTGAAACACTATAATTATAAGTAATTGAGTCTAGTCCATACGTACAGCTAATTAACGATACTATGCTTAAATTGTAATAATATTCTCACTTGTAATCAACTTTAATCGACAATCTTCTTGCGTATAGGATATCCACGTATCCGTGTTGCGTTAGCAATTGCATCTTTTTATTAATGATTAACCGATACTTTACGTTATCACAATAAAAGAGAATATTTTAACAGTTTAAGCATGAATGTATATTTACTGTATATTAAAACTAAGGTATCTTATAACGAACCTAATTAAGATTAGTTTATATAGATATCTAATAGCTATCAACATAGATCAAAATATATATCTTATTTTATGGTATCTGGTGATTACAGTTAACATGCAATTTAATCGCGACCCTATAAAATATATCCTAATTGAAATCTTATCAGTCACTGTAGACGTGCATTTGTCATTTTCGGACTATCCACCAGTAATGGCGTCAAAAAAAAATATCACAGAGTGCCTATCGTACTGAATGTACGAGGGTGAGTTCAGAACTAAGGACAACTTTTATTTATTTCGGCACTCTGTTTAGGTGAGTTGCAAGGAAACCATCTTGTATAAAAAATTATACTATGATATAAATGATGTATACAGTATGTTTTGATTAACTGAAAACAGTGAAATATCTGACGAGGTATTGATGGTGCCAGAAAAATGTTTTGACAAAACTGATTTGCTATGAGAGGAGATATTATACTTTACAAATTATATTTTTACAGATCCATTAGTAAACAGAATTTTTGAGTGAACTTCATCTTTTTGTAGATAAGATCATATAATTCTAAACAAAATGAAAGCTTTATCTCAGCATTCTTTATAAAAATTCTTTATAAGGTATCACTCTACAATGACAAAACCATTTTTTGTTTAGAGGATATTTCAATTTGAAAGCCTATTTGGGGGTCCGCAAGATGAGAATTAAAAGTAATCAATTTTAATTTAGTAAGACAGACTTTGTCGCCTGAGTTATAAAAAAAAGCAAACGTGTTTCTATTATTGACATGTGTTGAAATGTAAATGTAATTGAGTATAACACATGTATTTATACTGGAACTACCAAACCAGTAAAAATCTCTGGTACATCATTTTATCCTAAAATTCTCCGACTTTATAGAAGAGTCATTTAATAAATCTTCCACGTCCATTTCAAAAACATAAATCGCCGAGTCTATCATCTTTCCCGCCTCTTAATTCATCCTTTTAAAAATTTTATTTCATACATCGAAATATGATAAAAATGCCAGTAATTCTAATGTTAATATTTAGAGGAGCAGCGTTGAGACAGTATAGAAAAATCGTGTGTTTTATTTTTATATTGCTGCTACGAAAATTGTCCCATTTATTTAATTAAAGTTTATCACAAGTGACTGTCACTCTCCCCGCCCCCATAAAATTTGCATTAAAACATCTCCAAAAGTAATATATATTCAGGTACAATAAGAATTTATGGGCATAAGTAGATTGACACTTTTTTAAACAGAATTCTGAATCAAAATAGTCAATCTGTTTAAAATTATATGGTTCCACTTTACAAAAATTTGATTGAGCTTGAAATCTCCTTCGCTGCTTAATTTGCTAAAAAGTAATTTGCCTTTTACAATGTCGTTCGTGTAAATAACCTTTGTTAGAGAACTTTTTAATATTGGGCCCTTGTTAAATATTTAACCATTTTTAGTTAAGTGAAAACATACTGTATAGATACGAACTATTACAACTTGTATAAAATAAAACGTATTAAAGATAAAAATAAAAAGTGTCTGATCAAACATATCAACGAAGAAAATTGTATCATTAAATTGTAAGACCTACGTATACTACGTACCTACTAGCAAAACTATTGTGTTGAAAATTACAATAAAACTGTCTGTAATTTTTAACTTCCCTCGTACCTTCAACTTACAATATTATACAGAATTCATTACGTGTACCAATATGAATGGCAAAGAAAACTATAATAAATATTACAATTAATGCGACTTTGGCCTATAAAACTTTCAAAATTCTAAAGCATTAAAAAAATTCTTTCACTGGCGAATACGTATATACACGCATGAGACTACACTTTTGTAAATATTTATTATGTCTTCAAAAACTCCTAATAATCTATAATAATAAATATTGCAATTCAAACTAATCTTATATTAAGCAAAAGATCCATTTATCTTCTCTTACCTTTATTTGTAAAACAAAGATTTCACATTTTGTGAGTTAACACGTTGACTGCCATGGTGGTCACCGGTAACCGGTGCTATAGAATTAAATGAAACTTCCTATGACTTTGAAATTCTAATATTTACGAATTTTCATACACTTTCAGTATTTAAATATTGGAGTTCAAAAGATAAAATCTAGCTGAATATATATCTATTTGTGTCTTCGAAGTTTCTAATTTACAAAGATGGGATTGTAAGACTAGATTTACGACCTGAGCCAAGTTGGCTCATTAAAAGTTTGATTACCATGTATATAAAAAACTTAAATATTATTTTTGAAAAACATATGTTGATTCCTCACCCACGCAGACCCATCCATTTCGCATTATGGAATGTGGTATACATATTTTTACGGTTGTAAGCCAATTTGACTTATAAAATGATTTAACAGTTGATGGCATAACATACGAAAGTAGCTTCCATCAGACCTGGGTATCTTGCAGCTTACAAACCACACGTGATTTGTTTCTCTAATTTTCCTCTCCTTGCATACAATGTTTGTTTGTGTTAGAGCCATCCTCTTGTTTTCGCTACATTATTTTTCTTACCTACTCACTTCTGTCATCATTTCGATTTGTAAATCGCAGTGGAAACAGCGCATTTTTATTGAAAATGTATATCAAAAACAGAGTTTCTATATAAAAAAAAAGGTTTTCAATGAATTTTTCAATAAATTTTTCATTTAAATTGATTTTGAACTATTTTCTTTGCAAAAAACATCAATTTTTTTGTATGAATCAAATTGACTCACTTCAGTAAAGTTAGGCAGCATCCGTGAATCTAGTGTTCAGTAAATAAAACGAGCAAAATGTCAGTGGCGTTCAACGTGGTAACTAATAGTTAGGAATTAAATCTAATATGCCCTCTGTTATTAAGAAAGATTATATTTTTTAAAAAAGAACTCTTTGTGAACAAATGAAATAATAAATGGTTCCTACAAGTAAAATTAAAGGAAATGAGTTTTGAACAAGAAAGATTTACAAGTCCGTGCGTAGAACAAGGAATATTAATAAGTACTTTTTGCCAGTGAAATACATAAATTAAATGAAGATTAATGACATACATGGACAGACTGCCACGTAGTTGAACTTGGACATTCTGTTACATGATATGCTAAAATATTAAACTGCAAAATTATACGTACAAACGTACATGATTATGTTAATTTGAAAATGCATTTCGCAAGTTACTTCAACGCTTATGGGCGTATTCTGAACAAAGTGCAATTACTGTAGTCCAAATAAAATTTATATGATACATAGTGTCCACTAACGTAGAGATATTGAAAACTGAAGTTTCTAATGACACATTATATAACGATACTATATCGTTTCTTCTTTGTGTATAATTACAGCTATTTAGTTAATTAATAACGGTACCTAAAACAATTTACGTACTTGTTAATCGTTGAACGATATGCCACTTCGGATCCAATCTTGAATGACGTTCTTGTAAAATTATCGAAAAAATGTCACCGTGTTGCAAATATTTGCAAAAATTTAAGTTTTCTTTATCTCACTAGTGACATCGAAAGATGAAAACTTTTTCTATCAAGATACGTGCACTTCGATTCGGTATCACTTAAATATCGTTTTAACATCATTTGATACGATCCAGCGAAATCAGTTGCAATATAAAATCGAATTATCTGCAATGGTCTGACACATATAAATAGATGAATAAAATCGTATATAAAGTTGTCAAAAAACGATTAAGAAATAAAGACAAAATAAAAGTAAAAGAGACAAAGAAAGAAGAGATAAGTGAAGATGATAGAGATGTACCAAATACGCTGGTTTTATAATGCATTCCTTTTCTGATGATAATTCGAATTTATATTCAAGAGAAAAACTTTAAATATTATTTAATTTCACAAAAATTTCGTAGATACACATATAATGTTCATAAATCGTAATTGTACTATTTTAACTGGACTGGTCATCTTTAGGGTTTAGTGTATTAAGTAAAACAATAAAAAATTTATTCTTCTCATACTAACCATTACGAAAACTTATAACATTTGTCATCCTATAACATTACAACAGCAACTACGTTGCATTTCTGTTCTGCAGATGTTCTTTTATACATATTGAAATGTATTGAAGTACATTGACAGTATCATGCCAAATCAACCTTTGAATCTTAAATCACTCCATCCATTTATATCTGATATATTCTATAGAATCTAATTATTACTAACACTATTACTAAACTAAGCTCTATAAATAAAATTTTAAAACTGTATCAAATGTTTATATGAAATAAATTATAATAATGCAAACAAACGACTTCGATGGCTCAATTCACTTTACACATACATATTACTTACTCCTACTTTTTTATATTACTTCTTTTTATGTCCATTTATTTGTCCTATTTTTCTTACTACTTATTCTACAGGATAATTGTTAATATTTTGCTCATTTCATTTAAAAATAATTAATATTTTTCGTACGTAGTACTAATTTATTCGTGTTAAAATAGTTCTTCATATTGCGTATTTCTTTTATTTTTTACTAGTATACAATGAAATTATACGTTATCGTCTAAGCATTTGAACTAAAATATAAAATATCATTAATAGAGAAATAACAAGTCCATGAGCAATTTGTAAATAAAGTGTCACACAGAATTTGGATAGTATTATACGTTCATAATGCTATTAGCTTATGCTGTTTCCTAGCGATAATTACAATGATATTACTGTAAATAAGTCAGATAACAACTAATACCAAATTCCTGCTTATTTATTTATGTACAAAAAACCGCATTCAAGAATTTATCAACTATGAATTCACAATATAATAATAACATAAATGTCTTTTGCGTGCATTTGCGAGAAACAAGCATAAGTTACTATTTAATAATCGTATAATTTTATTTTATAGAATGAAAACGGACTCGATCGATGAAAAGTGGACTTATTTGCGTAATTGCGAAACGATATTAACCCCTTGTCCTACGATTTGTTTCGTAATTGCCTCCACAATAATTCAGAATTTAATTATGAAAATAAAAATTGATAAGTGATTCTTGATATGCAATGTAATTTAACGTAATATTAATGTTATAGAAATAATATTATCGCGTTGTGTCTCATTATTATTTTCAATTTAATAGGTTCTGAAAAACTTGCTAATTTCCTATCTCATTTACCTTATCACGAGTGTTACTCGTCATTGTAGGGCAAGGGGTTAGTCGCAGTATATAGCATTCGTAATACGTCACGGGCTAAATACAGCGAATTATAACCCCATATACAAACTATATGACACGTAAGCCTAGGTAAATACTGAACTTGGTAACTCAAACCATGGTTAGACCAAATGTTTTCCCGCATTTTTCATCGCTTTCGCCAAGTACCTACCATGCACCCGCCCCACAATGTGTAATTTTATCGATCTAGCAGAACATAAGTCAATTTTCGTAATGGTCGAGATGTATAAAATTTTGTTGCAAATAAATAGTAGCACGTCCATATAAAGAAAAAATTTAACACTAAACGTACCAAGCGTGGTCAAATGACCCCTTTCAAAATTTACTTTAAAATCATACATTCATGTTATTTCTTTCGCTCATTTGACGTTTTGTAAAGTCTTATATCATCTGATTATTGAATTTTTCGCTTTCCGTTTTTCTCGTAGCTTATTTTTTACCGACAAAAATTTTCTTCCTACCATACGTACCACGAGGGGTCATTTGACCCCATACGAAGTTTACGTATTTTTCGGCATTTTTCTTCAACTGGAACCTTACAATTAGATCTAAACTCAGATACGTTTCTCAAGTGAAGGTTTCATTCATTTAAACCTGATATGTGTGTTTGGTTTCGTCATGAATACTTGGACGACCCGATCGGATCCATACGACGCGTTATTCAAGTCCCAACTTTGGGATTACATATCTCTAAGAATGTTGTGCGAAAAAAATTGTTGAGGTTCTGGCCAGAATTTCAGCGGAATCGTCCACTGTGCGAAGTAACGCATAAACAGAAAAGACTGTTTTCGGAGATTCACAAGAAACACTCCCTTGAATTAGTTCTCTATAGCTAAACGAAACAGAAATGCAGTTTTTTATTGAGAGTCAGAGAGTAAAGATCGGAGTCTACAAGAAATCAAGTTCGACAAGAAGTGATAATACACGACAGTTCCCGTTACATTCAATTAGCCTTGTGTAATTAATTGATTATTTTGTTTATAGAAATAAAAATTTGTGTTTGATTATTTTATTAGATATCAGAAATTATGCTACAAATTATTTCCTTTAATAAATTGGGTATTTCTTTCTGAAAATCAACATTTATTTCATAAGGGGTCAAATGACCCCTCATGGTAAGATTAGGTAGGTGCAAAATACCGGTACGTTTAGTGTTAAAGTTATTCTAAGAAATAATCTGCAATAATTAATTAATGCGCCTCAAAGTTGTATTTTCCATAGATTCCTTTTAGACGCTCAACTATTCTTGTCGCCCAAAATTATATACACGGTCAAAAAAAATTAATGGTCATGGCTTTCAGGGATTGTTTTGTATCTTTGGAGCGATGGAGATTTGCGACGAAAACTAGCTGCAAATTTAACCCTTAAATTCGCGGAGCTGCATTTCTACAACATACTAATTCTATGAGAACAAAAAAAAATCTAAACGGATTACGGTTTATGAACGAACTTTGTCATAGACTATAGTATACTTTGTAAATTTTTGACACGTGCAGTGGCACTAACTTTCAAATGTTTTAATTACACTGTTAAACAAATTTTAACTTTTTTTATTTTCTCCAATATCCAATGGGTGATCCTCGTAGAGTTAGTCATCCTAAACACGAATCCGTTGGCAGAATTGCTCCATCACCCTCAGTTTTTTAGTAAAATGAGTTTTTGTAAAAACACCAAATTTTTGCAGAAAATGAGGTATTACGCGAAAAGTATAAACGCTACGAAGTTGAAATTGGTCTCAAAAGATAGAGGAAATCATGCCGAATATTTTCGTGTATATATTTATTAAAATTGGTTGTTGAAAATAGTAACAAATGACCGTCAAAGTTTAAAAAAGTGCGGATGCGCGATCTTACTATGCTATACTTTTACATTTTTATGAAAAGTTATTTATATAGCACGAATTTGCTATATTGGATCGCATTCCTTAGACATTTCTGAAGAGAAAACTGCCCCCAAAAGTTTCGGGAATAGTTTTCAATCCCGACGCACAGTGGCCGATTTCGCCGAAATCCTGGCCAAAACCCCAAAATTTTTTTTTAGAATTTTCAAAATTTAGCAATTGCGTTTGATTTGTAACACATCAGAGCATTGTTTTCCATTAATAAAAATTTTTATTGAACAATACTCTTAGAGATATGCAATGTCAAAGTTGGCACTTAAATAATGTAACGTTTTCACGTCGAAATTGAGAATATGTTTTCAATGTGAAATTAAAGTTTGATCCACTTTTTCAGTATTGGTAGCTATTTATCATACTTTTAATTTATAAATATCTTGGTTTCATTTTTTTATTTAATATTTTACAACTCTGTTGGTACTGAACGTAAAACCTAAACATTTTTTTCCTTTTGCTAATGAAATAGTTGTGAATGCTGCAAATTGCTGCCGTGATTTTTTTTTTAAATTAAACTTTGAAGCTTCCCGAAGAAGACCTCGTTGAGTTTTCTTGCGACTTTTTGCGATTCTTCGAGTTATTGTTATTTGTTTGTCGCGCGCGCCATGCTCGGGGAAGTGCATTTATGACATAGGGCCGGGCTATCACAAGACTACTGATTTTCGTGCCGATCCGACAATTTTTCGATACTCGCACCTGCCATATTAGAGCCGCCATTTTGTTTTTGGAAATTCTGAGTTTGGATTCTTAATCAGCGACCGGAAAAACATAAGACTACTGATTTTCGTGCCGATCCGACAATTTTTTGATACTCGCACCCGCCATATTAAAGCCGCCATTTTGTTTTTGAAAATTCTGAGTTTGGATTCTTAATCAGCGACCAGAAAAACATAAGACTACTGATTTTCGTGCCGATCCGACAATTTTTCGATACTCGCACCCGCCATATTAGAGCCGCCATTTTGTTTTTGGAAATTCTGAGTTCGGATTCTTAATCAGCGACCGAAATAATACTAATATACCAATTTTCAGCTAAATTGAAAAACTCCTTGGGGTTTTGGCCAGGATTTCGGCGAAATCGACCACTGTGCGACGGGTCGAAAAAATATCCGTCGAGAACGTGTAATCGGCGTTCGACGCCATGCTGCTATTCTACGCGGGCCGCTAGTGTGACTGTTAAGGCCCAAAGCCCTTAATGTATAAGGTTTATTGCATGGACTAAGAGGCAACTATTTTTGAGGAAAACAGTTAGTTTAACGGGACGCAGAAGTGCCAGATGTGGAACTTCTGCGGACCCTCTTTTCCAAGAAATCCTCGCCTGCGAGTTTGATTATTTCCAGATTTTCAGCAAAGACTCAATGGTTATTGCCGTGCAATAAACTCAGTGCACCGGAGCGTGTTCTTCGGCCGTCGAACAGCCCTAGAGCGGGCCTCTTTCTCCTACCGCATGCCTTTGCCCCGCCATCGGTCCCAAAAGGGGGGCGCGCTTCCACAAGCGCGCCAAAACAGTGCTCGCGCCAAATCACCTACGCGCTAGTTACTTTTGGGAAACTGATTTCCTCCGTACAACTTCCGAGGGCGCAAAAATCACATTCTTGTTACCAAGGTGCCCTAGGAAGGGGAAGCGCGGGTAAAGGCCTCGCGACCGTCTCTCATTACATTTTTCATCAGTCTGAAAACCGCCGGCACGAGTAGCGTCTCGTCCGGATTTACCAGTGACTCATAACTCCCGCCGCGAGTAGCGTCTCGCCCGGATTACAAGGTCTACGAGTAGCGTCTCGTCTAGACTCACACACCTCCGGCACGAGTAGCGCCTCGTCCGGATTTTGCAACTAAGTCAAACATCACATCAGTAATCTCAGTTTTTGTTAATCACAGTTTGTTATATACCAGTTAAGTTTGTTCATATTTATAATCAAATATACAGTCCACTTACACAAGAAAGTTATTGCTAAATCCACGGAAGAGCGAAATTGTCATCTGCACAATACCACGCTCAAACCCGTAAACAGTGACAGTGCCGTAACTACGCGTTATCGACGCCAATCTGACAGTACCATCTGAAGGGCGCACAACTCTGATAAATACAAATGATCAATCATTTTTTATTAATTTTTGTTTAAAAATATTATTTATAATTTGGTCACCGCAAATGTTATTAACGGTGATATACTTCGTCGTTGCGATTTTGGTACCACCTCTCCACAAACATAACAGAACGAGTCTGGCTGATTTTTGCACTTGCGAAACATTGCAGTAAACGACACACACTTAAGACTTGATACAAAACAATTACCACTTGACACTTAATATGAACCACTTACCACTTAAATCTGCCTATACATATACATAAAAAGTTTCTCCTATAAAGTTTAAATGTAACACAGGTCCACAAAAAAAAAAGTGGTCTGTGCTGGGTGTTGGACAAAGATTTTCCGACGTATTTTTTACCGCTGAACACGAATCTGAAGTCAAAATTGGGGGTCAAACTCCAAAAAACGGAGAAAAATAAAAAAAAACGATAAAATCCACGATCTAATAGATAGTATTTTAAGTATCTTATTATCAATTTGCAGTTTCTGCTTGTTTCTCTCTGTGGTATCCATCAGTGATTCGCAAATATGTTTTTATGCCGCTTATTGTATCTTATTTAAGTCATTTATAGAATGAATTTAGTCTTTGATAGAAAATAAAACGTCAGGACATTGAATCGGTATATTCATCGGCAAAAACCTGCTACCACGGAGTGTTTGGACTACGATGACAACTGCCCTTTAACGGGATGTGTAGAATGATTCGCTAGTCAACATTTCGTGGTATCGAAGCCAGCGAAGGCGCGCTGTTTTGCAGGGAAGCGCTAGAATATGAGAATGATGCCGTAGTGCAGGGCATTGAATTAGTTACACGCCGCGAGCCTTTTCTGAGTCGCTCCGCCTGCTTCTCCCTACCAACTGTTTTACCCAACCAAGCTTCTCTTTCCAATTATCTGCCAGGCTCGGCGTATTGCACGAGTATAGTGCAATGATGCCAGGACGTGGGATTTTTCCCACCCATACGCACTACCTAATCCTCAGTAACGTATGTGGCGGACAATCACCCATGTTTTCCGTCGGTCCCAGAGCGGAGAAAAAGGGTGCTTCGCATAGAGGCAACGGTCAAGGCGTTCGGGCCGCGCCGTTCTTCGGGCGCGGCCAGGTAATAAGAATAAGACCCAAGCACGAGTCTCGGAGTTTTCCCGACGCATTGCAACCAGGAAAACCTTTTCCCACTCTGAAACACTCTCAGCGAATCAGAGCGAAGCCCGGCGGAAAGCATGGGTATAAAATGACAACCGTTTTGTAACGAAGTATCAATTGTGAAAAAACGTGCAACGAATAATAAACGACTCGACCAACGTCCGGAAAATTCGTACAATCATTCGTGACCATCACCTCAAAATGGTGACCCCGACGTGATTCGTGAGTGAAAAGAGGTGAACGCGAGTGATAACATTATATTCTCTCCGACCGTTTCTCTGTCCGTCGCGATAAACATGAGTACGAACGAAGATAACGACATATCCGCGAGTAGCGTAGTAGGCGCGATTCAGGGCCCGGGGATGACGTTTCCAACCTTTTGGCCAAATCGAGTATCGCTGTGGTTCAAATTAGTGGAAAAGCATTTCGCAGTGCACAGAGTGATCCGGGACGAACAAAAGTATTACGCCGTGTTAAACAGTCTCGGACCAGTACACCTGGAGATGGTAGAAGATGTAATGGACGAGACCATCGAAAAAGGGAAGCTCTACGAAACCCTAAAAGCAGCGATCACAGCCCGGTTGACGGAGTCTAATCGAAAACACACAAGGAAATTGTTACAAAATGAGGGAATCGGCGGTCGGACACCTTCACAATTTTACCAATATTTGAAAAGAACTGCACCGTCGAACGCACCGGAGGATTTCCTTATTGATATTTGGCTCAGCAAGCTGCCTGCGGAAACACAGAAAATGCTCGTAAGAGCGAACACGGATGATCCAAAAGAACTCGTGACAATGGCGGATAATATCCACGAAATCGAGCCGGAAACCGGAAGGATCGCTGAGATAACGAAGGAGGAAGACAACGTGCTAGCACAAGCACTGAGGAGGATATCGCTCCTCGAACATAGTAACGCGGATGCAAGGAATCGCTCCCTGTCGAGATCACGGTCGCCGTCAAGATCTCGGAGGCGCAGCCCCAGCCGCGAGTGGCGATCGCAGTACCAGGAAGAAAACGAACTCTGTTGGTATCACTGGAAGTTCGGGAGGAGTGCGAACAAATGCCTACTGGTATAGTGGCGCAGTGATGCCAGGACGTGGGATTTTCTCCCACGTGGGAGTCATCGTGCGCATGCGCATGCTGACGTCACAGCTCGACAGCGGTTGTTTCCATGGACGTATCTAGTCAAATGTCCTCTTCCTGTAATTTCTACCGTATTTCAATTGTCACAGGGGTCTAACGATACCCCATATTTGAGTGAAGTATATACGTTACTGAGAATTGGGTAGCGCGCACGGGTGGGAAAAATCCCACGTCCTGGCATCACTGTAGTGGCGCTTTAGGGCGCCATTCGCCTCTGATCGCTCGCGCTGGAAAGACGCCGCGCACGCCGATTACGGGAAAAAAAATCGATGCGCGTATCCCGTCGACTGACGTTATCTGTCAACGAACAGTTTCAGATCGCGTCACATGGCGTTTAGGTTAAAACAAAAGTATTACTAGTAAAAAAGTATGTTCAGATATGTCTTGAATTAAATGCGATTAAGAGATTTTAATGTTTTTGGACTTCCGGCGGTGGTTTTGGCAAATTCGGCAGAGAATAGTGACAGGAATAACATTGAAAAACTTATTTTGTATCTCAAAATACCAATGGAAACATTGAGAGTATCTAATTTAAAGAATGTAAACATATATTTCTATTTGTGAACATATGTCTACATTCAATGTAGATATATATTTCTGTACAAACAATGAAGTTTTCCTTCAAGTAAAGTTGAAGAAATAAATAAATAAAAAAATTAGTATTGCATCGACATTATCTCCACAATATTATGAAACTTTTATATATACATATAACATTTTCTTCTAAAATAAATGGTTCTACTGTGCATACATTTATACACACAACCACATAAACAAGAATCATAAAGACAGTTTATTAAAATTATATCCAGTAATCTTTAATTTTTTACCTCTTGTTTCTTTAATTCATATGTATACTAAAGAAACAGTTGTGTTACGATCTAGCACGCGCACGTATAAATTAATTTCCAACTGTAAGAGTAGGTTTGTATGTCGTCCACGAGGCGAGAAACAAGCAACGATCGCGACCGCGGTTGCGAAGGCGAAGCGTGGCAAGAGGCAGTCGATAGCGAGAGGTTACGATGCGAGCACGTTTTTCTTTTTTGTATCTTTATATATTAAAATAAAGAATAAGGCATCCTTACAGATCAGAAGTGGGATCGATCGATAGAGAATTATCGCTAGCGTGCTTCTGCTGTGTGCGAACACGTTATCTTTAACGCGAATTAATTCAGAAGAGTGAGAAATTGTGTTTTCTGCTGTGTGAGAAACCGCCGAATTCCTCCTCGATCGTCACTGGTTTACGCGTGTTCGCCTTCGAAGAAAATTAACCATTTGCGTGCCCGCGTGTGCATTGAAACGTATATCATCATGTCGACAGACGCTGGGAGGGACAGCCTCATGCAAAAAGAATTCGAGCTAATGCGATTGGAACGAGATCTGCTTAAAAGAGAAGTTGACCTAATGCGTCGGGAACAAGAATCGCAGAGAACCCCGAGCACATTTACGTGGACAGTAAGTAAGGAAAACATCCGAGCGCTGGGCGATATGCTGTGCGAATTTGATGGAAAGAACTATGCGTTCGCATTGTGGGAACGCCAAGTCCAGCTTCTTCGAAACACATATAGTTTGGACGAGAGCGCATGTAAAATGCTTATATGCTCGAAACTCAAGGGAGAAGCGGCTTCTTGGTTGCATCGTAAACCAGAACACATTGGAATGAACGTAGAACAATTACTGTCGGAAATGAAAATATCGTTTGGTAATCGTCACAGTAAAGCCGAACTGAGAAAGAAATTCGAAGAAAGGAAGTGGAAGAGGACCGAGGCATTCCGCGAGTATTTCCACGACAAAATTTCATTGGCGGGTTACATTACCATCGACGACGATGAGATTTTGGACCACATAATCGAAGGGATACCTGACTTACCATTACGGAATCAAGTGAAGCTACAAAATTTTACTTCGCAAGAAGACCTGCTGAAAGCGTTCGAAAAGATTACGTTGTATCCGAGGCCACAGCTGAGCGAGAGACATCAGGAACCGAAGACCCGATCTGCGGAAGGCGAGGAAAGGAAGAGTCAGCGCGGGGCTATAATATGTTTCAACTGCGGGGCTGCGGGGCACATCGCACCGAACTGCGAGAAACCTCGAGGGCAGAGGGGATCTCGCATCGGACGGGAGGACAGAGCGCGTACGGGAAAAGACGTCGGGAGAGTGGAACCGATAGCAGAACGTGCTTATATCTCATATATTGAGGCGGACAATTTGGGTGACGATGAGTGTCGCCAAAATGTAAGTTATGTATTCGAAGTAGCAGGTGAACACTATGAAACAATAATCGATACGCTAATTGATACGGGCAGTCCGGTTAGTTTTATAAAATCTAAATGCGTTCCTGCGAGTGCGATTGAAAGAGAGAGCAGACTTGATAAAAAATTTTACGGTATAAACGAAACGGAATTGGTCGTGTTGGGTAAGGTACGACCGCATCTTACACTAGGTAGAATTTCAAAAGAGCAAATATTGTTGGTTGTACCGGACAACACCATGAAAGCGTCTGCAGTCCTTGGCCGTAACGCGTTAACTTGTTTCGGATATAAATTACAACGAGTGGCTGATGACATTGACGAGGCCGTACATGACATTCTTAATATCGAACCCTTTGAGTTTAAATACGAAAAAACCCGACGAATTGGTGATAAATCCAGAAGTCTCGTCGGGAACAAAATCGGAGATTAAGGAACTGTTTATTTCTAATCGTATGAAACCCGAACGTGCAAACGTGCCGCGAGTTGACGCGCGGGATTTTAAAGCGATGCGTGAAAAAGCGAGCGTCAAAATCGCACAGACGCAAAAATATAACAAGCGTTATTTCGACGGGAAACGAAAAGAACCCCACAAATATAAAGTCGGGAAGTTAGTGGTAATCAGAAATTCCACCTTTACGCCCGGTTCCGCACAGAAATTGATACCACGATTTAAAGGTCCTTACAGAATTGTAAGAGAGTTAAGACATAATCGCTATATTATCGCGGATGTGGAAGGTTTTCGGATTTCTCGGAGGCCCT
This sequence comes from Cerceris rybyensis, assembly GCA_910591515.1. NCBI lineage: Eukaryota > Metazoa > Arthropoda > Insecta > Hymenoptera > Crabronidae > Cerceris > Cerceris rybyensis. The sequence goes on from OU342795.1 coordinate 18,061,106, forward strand.
ATCAGGGAGTCTGGGAGCCTGCTAATATGCGACCTTGGCGTGAATCTTAAGAAAGGAGAGTCATACATGTATGTGTTGTTTCTTGTGATTGTATTCAATGTTGTCATTATAGGCGTGCTGGTGGTATTTGAATGTTGTGTATTTGTCCGAGGGCGGACAACCGTCAGGCTGGCCGAATCTGTAAGAGTAGGTTTGTATGTCGTCCACGAGGCGAGAAACAAGCAACGATCGCGACCGCGGTTGCGAAGGCGAAGCGTGGCAAGAGGCAGTCGATAGCGAGAGGTTACGATGCGAGCACGTTTTTCTTTTTTGTATCTTTATATATTAAAATAAAGAATAAGGCATCCTTACACAACGCAAATAATTTAAAAATTCGGCGACAGCAAAACGTTAGTTCTTGCGTCAAAGAATACATTGTTGCCGCCACGGTCAACTTAGCAATAGATTTTAACGGTTTGAGTGTCAAGCAGCGAAAACGCGCTTCTTTCGTTTTGTATCGAGGAATGCAACAAAGTAAAATTTTAATGTTTTTCTGCTAACAATCTGTTAATCGCATTTAATTCAAGACATATCTGAGCATACTTTTTTACTAGTAATATTTTTACTTTAACCTATACGCGATGTGACGCGATCTGAAACTGTTCGTTAACAGATAACGTCAGTCGAGGGGACACGCGCATCGATTTTTTTCCCGTAATCGGCGTGCGCGGCGTCTTTCCAGCGCGAGCGATCATAGGCGAATGGCGCCCTAAAGCGCCACTATACTCGTGCAATACGCCGAGCCTGGCAAGTCATTCCTCGTTGGGTAAAATAGTTGGGAGGGAGAAGCAGGCGGAGCGACTCAGAAAAGGCTCGCGGCGTGTAACTAATTCAATACCCTGGCTTAAATCGTACCGGCGTTTAAATTTGGACAATTATAATAAAACTTTCTTTTTCTTGATTAATTTATTTATACATTTAGTTAAAACAATGATCACAAATATATTTTTTAATTTTTTTGTCAACTCCCGCACATAAATGTGTCCATCCTTTGCATTTTAGGCACTGGATCATATTTACCTCACGGCCTTCCTCGCAAGTATTACAAAACCGAGTGTTATTAATAATTCTAAAGCAAAGTCAATGGGCAGCAGTAATACCGAAAGGGTTCAATCAAAGTTATGTAATAATAAATAGTAAACTCCTAAGTTGTGTTGTATACCGTGGATAAGCGAGACGGCTTACAGTGGCACGGTTGTTACAACTGATATAATTTCGAAGACCGAATGTTTAACCGCAGAGTCCGACAGAGTTTCGGCACTAACTTGAGAAATGAGTCGAGAATATTGTGTGTAGTTCCTCGTGCTGTTTCTTATATACCTTAAAATATCGGTTTTCTGATAACAAAGAAGGGAGAGGGCGAGGATGACCAAATCCTAGGAGTGAACCCTGACCAGCGTGAATCAGGGTTCGGAGGTGACTCTCTAAGAGGCGCTTAGGACATTGAGTCACTAGGACATTGAGTCACTAAGGCAACGCAGCGCGTTGTATGTAGATAACATCGGTTGGTCATCCAACAGTTATACCGATACGATTTTGGAATTTCATATAGGTACGATTTAAAATACGGCACAATTTATAATTCTAATGACCATAGCCAACACTGAATAAAGCTAAAAGGATTTTGTTTGCGGTAAACAACTCCTTAAATGCTACAACATGACTTGAAAATATGACGCATGATTTTATCAATAATGTGCTTGCAAGATGAACTACTAAACAGGCAGTAAAAGTTATACGAAGATTACGATAAACTTACTTCTTGAGAAATTGCCTTTCTACGGTAATGGCGGGAGATGAATACAATCTGAAATAATATGATTGACTAGAGAGAAACTCGTTTTGCCGGAAAAGGTGCAGCAGTTACCATGATATTACGCCTAATATTTAGAAGGTACGATTTAAGCGGTGGTACGATTTACGCAACCTTACCCTATATCTCAGAAACGAGTAAATTCGTTGCTTTCGCTGATTGCGAAAGTAGGTATAGTGCGGCTCGTCAGACCTGGCACCTCGGCGGCGGAGCTTCTCGTTTTCCACCGCCTTTTCGCACCGTTTTGTTTCTTGATATCCACTCGCTCAGCCTCTTAAAGGAAGCACCCGACAAAGTCGTAGCATTCAAATATTCCTACTAGTTTGGCTGGAGCAGAGAGACATTGTATTACATTGTATTCTCGTCGCGCGCTCCGTTTCATCAAGGGGAATCTCCTCATGTGGTGGGGGTAATTCTGTCGGAGTTCAGCCTGTTTTTACTATAGAGATGTTAGAAATCTGGTGCCTACGCCGATGTCCTCACTGTCGCCACCCAAATCGCGTTGTCTCCCTTGCTTCGATCTGCAGCGTTCTCTCTCTTCGTTTTTTAGTTCGATTTGTATGTGTAGCTCTTTTAACGAATCGCGAGGTAGAACGTCAAGTGCATGGAACAGTTCCTTTATTCAATCATACATATATACATGATGCTAGGATAGCATAAACATACAACTATATAACTCCTGTATGGTCGCACATTAGCGACTTCTCGCAGGAAAACGGAAATTATACAATACAAGAAAGAATCAATTTGCGCTGTATGATAAAGTTAAACGATTAGTATTACGCCCCAAAAGATTTGATATAATCATCAAAAAAGGCATCTTCGTTACAGAGAGGTACCAGGACTGAGAAAACAATTAACAATTATAAAAAGGGGGGGGGGGGGGGGAGAAGAAATTGGCACAGCCAATATACTAAGTAAAACAAAATGAACAATAATGAGATCTTGACCAAAATAAATAAGAAAAATTGCACGGATTAGTGGTCAAGAATTAGACGATGGAAGAATTAAATAAGTAAAGAAATCCATGATAAAGAAAAATTACCGTGCTTGCGAATACAAGTGGCATGAAATTATACTGAATAACGTTCCATACGAATCAAGAGGATAGTAAAGAATGTTGTTGACATCAACGATATTCTTAAAGTAACTTAAAGTAGATATACTAATCTAACTATGTTATGGACTAAAGAGTATATACAGAGTTTAAACTAAGATAATGGAAGTGCTCGGTTCAGAGTACGACGATCGGTCAAGATTTAAGCCATGGTAATTTATCGAGATAATTGTAATGCTTTTGGACAGTATCCCGTGGAGGAAGAGATATAGAATGTTGCAGTTGTGATAGATCGGCAGAAACTACCAAAGGATCGTATCGAAGAGCAAGCGAGGCCCTTTTTCTATGCGTATGGTATATGATGGGAACTTTGGAGCGAAAATCCTGAATGTATCCTTCTCTGTCGAGATATGGAAAGGCAGCAGTAGAGAGAAACCCATTTTCGCGAGCCTTCCTAGCCTCCTCGTCCGACATTGTATGTAACGAGATGATGAGAGGATTGTCAGAGTTTGAGTGCAAAGATTTAAGGATAAACATTCTGGTGATTTTAAGTGCAAAAATATCAAACCGCGAACAGTCAACCCTGCTATAAATTGTTTGATTGTGGAAGTGTCGCTTGGTACCATCCGACATACGTCTGGGCATGAGAAGACCCGTGATCGCCCGGAATATTTTCCTCTCGAAGGTGCGAATGCGCTCCATCACATAAGGCGAAATTGAGAACCAGATTGGGATCGCATAAGATAGTACTGACCTGACATAAAGATTGTAAAGGAGTAGTTTGACATTCTCACCGAGGTGTTTTGAGTAGAAGAGGCGAGCCAATTTAGATGCTATACCTTTTGCTTTCCCGAGACAGTAGTTGGCGTGTTCATTATAGTTTAAGTGTTCGTTGAGAATTACACCCAAATATTTGACCTTTTTCAGCCGAGGGATTAAAAGGTCAAATCTTTCCGTCGCGTGAATCGAAAAATTTTTTGAGAGCCTGTATTGTTTTTTGCTAATTTGGGACGTGGGCCTAATGAATAGAATAGTCTCGCATTTGAGCATATTTACTCTCACCTTCTTCATGTTACACGCCGAGACAACGAAATCGAAAGCCCTCTGCAAGTGTGACTGAATGTCGAGAGGATCAACGCCGGATTTATATATGATTAAATCATCAGCAAAGGCCAAAGCTTTGCAAGTATCGTTACTTTTGTTAAAATTGTTTAAAATATCAGAGAAGTATAAGTTGAATAGTAGAGGAGAATTTACGGCGCCCTGCTGCAGACCATTTAAAATATTGAAAGTACGAACGGAAAAAGTATTATTGTGAAAAGTTTTAAAAGCGCGGCCAGTGATCATGTTCTCAGTTAGAAGCAACAACTCGGGGGGGAAATTCATTTTGTGTAATTTAACTATCAATCCCGTAGTCCAAACAGTATCAAATGCTTTCTCGAGGTCAATTAAACAAGCCCCAGTCACAGCTGAGCTGTTGAGCGAGTCGGCAATGTCGCGAGTCAATTTGGCAATAGCATGAACCGTAGAGTGCGAGTGTTTGAAACCAAATTGATAATCAGAAATTAATTTATTGGACCGCACAAAATGATTCAAACGTATGTTAATCATGATCTCGAACAATTTGCCCAGGTTTGGCAGCAGACTGATCGGCCGGTAATTATTTAAGTCGTAAAGGTTTTTCCCTTTTTTGTGCAATGGGACGAGCTTGGCTGTTTTCTAACGAATGGGAAAGTAAGATAGACGTAAACATGCGTTAAAAATTAGCGTGAGATATTCAATAACGGAGCCTGGAAGGCGTTTGATGGCGACGTTTGGTATGCCGTCGAACGAGGTGGATTTTTTGTTTTTAAGATATTTGATGGCTCGTAAGATCATTGTGGGAGTTATTAGATAGTTTGGGTGAATTGAAGGTCAGATCTGTTCGTGTAGCGAAGCGAATTGCCAATTGATATTTTCACGCGAATCCCGTATTCGATCGTAAGTCTGCTTTACCTCGTGCTCGTGATTCCACTCTTCCTCGGTTGTAGGAGTCAGATTTTTTGTATGTACTCTTGCAAAGTGCACCCCAAGTAAGATCAAACGATCGTCAGTGCTTGACACTACATAGTTATTATCTATTTTCTGGAGTGTCGATGTATCTATTCCGGATTCAGACCAAAGAAAATCGTCGTTTATCGCGCCTCTTAGTGGCGGAATTGAGTCAATGTTTTTTGGATTTATAATTCTGTTTATAAAAGGGTGTAGCTTAATGGAATCACGAGTATCTAGTTTGGACAGTCTGTCGTTCCAGAATTTATTTGCAACTGCAGAGTAGAGTTTTTTGAGTCTGTAATTGGTACGCTGAATTATTGATTTATAAAATTTGATCATGTTAGACTGTATTGGAGTTAAATTGTCGCGAAGGCGCAATAAACGAAATAATCTGGTGATAAGTTTGGATTTAAATTTTTTGAGCTTATTAATGCGTCGATCGTCATATTCTCTCGGGCAGTTCAGAGCCTCCATGGTAGGTGTACAGCTCGTCAGAATTACGGAAATATTTTCCTCGGGGGCCTCTATTGAAGAATTAATAGTTTCGATCGACGCATTAAGTAACGATGGGAGATTTAGGCTGTTGATATAATTATGGAGTTTGAGTTTGTATTCTTTCCATTTGGTTAAACGATAATTTAGTCTCAGTACTCTAGGGGCTCGTTCTACGTATGTATTCCAACCGAGGAGAGAGAGATTAATCGTTATGGCCCAATGATCGCTATCATAGGGCAGCAGACCCAGACTCTGCGTTCCATCGTTAATACGATCGATCAGCCTGCTGTCCACCAAAGCAATGTCCAAGTTCGAGTTAGCCGGATGATAAGTCGGTATTTCCGAATATAGAAGGGAAGCGCGGAAGATAGCACCCTGTAACTGTAGCCAGTCAAAAGAGCTAACCCCTTGCTGTTGTTGACTGTATTACGCCATGATGTGTGTTTGGCGTTAAGATCGCCCGCGATCACAAAGTGATTCGAGTCATTTGCAACTCGCAACTGAGTACATAGATCATCGAGGTCACGAAGGAACACGATTTTATAATTGAAAGGGCTATACACCGCCGCGATCACGAGGCTTCTACCAGCCGAAAGATCCAAGCGGATCGCAATGGCTTCTAAAGATTTTTCGTGAGAAGTGGAGAATTCTATACGAGTGAATTTGTATCTTCTATTAATAACCATAGCGACACCGCCGCCGAAACGGTTGTTTGCTCTGTCTTTGCGTATTATTAGAAATTGTGGTGGAACCTCCAAATTATGTCTCGGATTTAGCTTCGTTTCAATGAGACCACATACATCGGGTCGATGAGAATTTAAAAATTGCTGCAAATATGCACGTTTGTGAAGATTTATAACAGATTTGACGTTGACAGTAATGATTCGCAGATTGACCAACGGGATACTGTTTTGATCGGTAGTGGCCATTATTGCGGAAAATCATTTCGAACGCCTCTCGTGGTACGTCCATGGTAATCAACAGATTGAGCATGATTATCATCTATAAAAGATTGAAGGAGGAAATTAATTTTTTCGGTATTTTCGCCGATGCGTTGAAAAATAATTGGTAATTGATCGGCTATACTTTTGATGGCCGCAAATATGTTTTTTAACCCTTTGCACTCGAGCGGCGCCGCTCCGGCGCCACGTGATTCAGTGCTACAACTCGAGAGGCGACTCTCGCTCACCACTTGGTTTCATGCGGAGACCCGATGCACGAAAATGATTTGTTTTTTGTTTTGTTTCTTTGACGTGAGTTTCTAAGTCTTTTGGGCGTTATTTATACCTCGAAAAAGGACTATTACTGTTAAGGAGTCCTAAAACATAGTAGCTGGTGGAGCAGCAAACATTTTGTCGACAGCTCTCTTCGGAAGTAGAACCCAAAGGTATGATTAGAGCTTGCTCAGGGTGCTCACATTTGTGCATTATTTATATATAATTAATGTAAAGAATGTTTGTGCGTACCCACCGAGGACTCTAACGGGACTTTAGTCTTGCTGAGAGGAAGCTAGAAAATTTAGAATCCTCCATAAGGTGTTGAGGGCATATCGATGTGTTCCCTCTCTTGAAGTACTCGAGGGGGTGGAGAAAATTAGTCTAATAACCAATAGTTGATTATTTTAAAAGGCTCCACCCCATAGAACCTCAGAAATTTCATACACGGCTTCAAGGGAGGGGCCCATCATAACAACGTGACCGAGCCTCAACTCCGACCTTCCATTTTGAAGAAATCTGTCTAAATGGAAAGCTACATACTATTGCCATAGGAACTAGAAAGGATTGTAAAGTCTGCTCTCAAAGAAATACACCGGGCAAAAGACATCAAACAACATATTGTTGTAATACTTGTCCCGACAAACCGGGCATGCATCTAAGTAGTTGTTACGAAAAATATCATAAAAAACAAAATTACAAACATTAATATGTAAGAAAATATCTTCATAAAGGTGTAAAGAGGCACAAAAAATTAAAATATATAAGTTTTATACGTTAATTTGTAAGTGTATCCATTTTAAGTTAGAGGTAAGAAATTCCCCAAAGATGCTACGAAACGTCTGGAGTTGTAGAACCGTCCGCGCGAAAAAGGCCTCGAGTGCAAAGGGTTAAGTCGACCTGTTGCTCGTTGGACGTAGCATCGAGAGGGACTGATCCTCTGTTCAACGTAGTCGATGAATATGCATGCGCGGCCTTACCTACTAGGCCTCCCACTCCACTCGTAACACTACTGTATAGCGTCATCGGGTTGACGAGGGGAGATGGAAGTCTTCTGGTTGCGGCTGGCTGGGGAGCTCTGTTGCTCGTAGGGGCGGCAACGGCTCTCCTCTCCTTGAATTTCGGGCAACCTCGGTATGACGCGGGGTGGCCGAATTTCTCACAGTTGACGCAGTAAATTGCGTCGTGTTTGGTTGCTTCTGTGACCGAGCACTTCCCACGCTCATGAGATAAATTGCATTTAACACATCTAAAATCTAGATGACAGTTAGCGGATGCATGGCCTATACGTTGACAGTTAAAACATTGCAAGAGATCTTGCCTATGCAATTTCTCCCATCTGACGCGTTGATAATTTAAAACATTGATAGATTGAATAAATTTGATATCAGTATTCGCGCCAAATTGCACTACGAACATAGGCAGGGGCAAGCCGGATTGTTTCGATTTCGCGGTTATAAAATTGGAAATACGTGTGGCTTTGGCTTTAGGTGCGGCGATGGAATTAATTTCCGACAACAGCTCATTCTTGTCGGTGTTTGGATCGATACCCTTGAGAAGCATCGTCACTGGTTTTTCGTTCTTCGGCGTGTAAGTGAAGAACTTGAGCTGGTTTTTCATCATAATATCTTTGATCTTCGAGTAAGCTTCGAGCGAATTCGGGTATATGACGTGGCTTTTCGAGCAACTTCTTTTTATAGTGAAGGATGCCTTTTGAAGGGCATTCTTCGTTATGTTTATTATTAGTTGTGGTGAAGCCACATGCACGATCAACGGTGGTGGTTTGTTCGACTTATCTTGTCTGACAGTTTGCTGCGGCGGGGTCGGATGCCTGAAGGTGGGAGGTTGGTCCCTTGACACCTCCGGTAGAGCGTAGGGCTCGGCAAAGGCCTGAAAACGGTTGGCGGTGGGGGGTTTGTCCAGCGTCGGCGTCGGAGAAGGCGCGTGTCGTCCTGCGGGTCTACGGGATCCAATGGTGATCCATTCCGATGTTGGCGATTCTATGGTCCGGGCATATGTAGAGGGTCCAGAGAGCGATTGGATTTGCTCTTTGAGCAATTTTATTTCGTTTAAAAGTCTTTTGTTTTCGCGTATTAGAGTATCTTTGTTACAAGATGCTTCAGCGCCTTGTTTGGATGATGTTGTTGACATCGCATCGCTGGATTGTTGATCGAGCGATTTCAATCCCATGTCACTGTCCATGGTGTTAGCTGGAGCCTTTTTAGCGTCGGCAGATGCCGTGCGGCTGCGCGTGAAGCGGATATTTTGCGCGATTTTTTCATTTGAATGTCCTCGGATGAAGACGGATTAGATGATTTATGTCTTTTTAGAGACAGAGATAGCGATCCCTGGCTAGCAGTCTCAAGGGATGCAAAATTTTCGTCAGAATTATAGGCCTCGGCCGCCACCGATGCGGAAGAGTTACTAGCTTCTATGCGTGCAATATGTTGTTCCATAAAAATGGACGGTCAGAAATGAAAAAAAATGAAGAACTGTATTGGGACTTGCGAAAGCAAGCCCCAATAATAGTAACGAAAATTAGCCGATCACTTGGAGTATAACAAGATACACTTTCACAGTACGAATGACTCTCTGTATGGGCACTTAGGAATTTTGTTTAAGAACGTCAAGTGCCTTCGTGTACGTGTGAGAAGAGGCATGACGCTTCGCCTGGCGGATCAGACTCTGCCGAAACAGGCTTACCTCCTAGGTGCCAGGTCTGGCGAGCCCGGTACCTTGGTAGCTGAGAGCAAACGTACTAACAAGGGAACATTCCGAAGTGTAAATTACCAATTTTGATAAAATTTTAGTATCATTTATGACAAATTTTTAACACGTATTTTTCATTGGCAATCATCCACTTTAAAAGGGTGAAAACAGCCCCCAAACTTGGGTTTCCGAACATTATTTACCGAATATCTCAGAAACTATAAGATATGAAAATTTTGTACCCTGTTTAAAACCCTTTTTAAATCCATGACAACTACCTTTGAAACACCCTGTACACGTGTAACTTGATCTTCAGGCCACGTGTACCACCGATGGTACACGCAACATATTTATTTAATACGCTGAAAACATATGTTTTGTAACGGGTTTAATTCTGTAAAATACATATCCACCAAAAGAATAAGTTTATTTAACTGTTATATATACAATGATTCACAATTACATGTAATCTACGGCGCACGATATGAATGTTCAATTGATGCATGGCTTGTACCTTCGAAAGATGATATAAATCTACGCGAACTTTTTATACTAAATGGGAGTTTTTTCCACTGAAAATAGATCTGGAACTATTTGCGTTTCATACTACCATATTTCCCATTATGAGAAATAAAAATTTTAAGTTGGATCACTCAATCAATACAAAAAATTAAAAGATGAAAGGATAAACTAATAAAAGGTAACATTATAAACTTGTTTTCCAACAGAAACAAACGAAAAACAAAAAATGTTGTCTTCGAATATTGAACTACTCCCTCTTCTATAAAATACTTAATTTCTCTCGCTTTTGTGTAACGGATTCGAATGCACCAGACTCTTTTTACTGATGGAAATGTTCTGTTTAGTTTACTAATCGTTCTGACTGACTCTCACAATCGAACTAATTGTAACGCTACGTGTACCATAAATGGTACACGATGTGATAACTACTCTAAACACTCTAATTACTTATTGATTAACACTAGAACTACCAAGGTGGTCAAAATGACTTGTTACTCCTTTTTTCCAATAAATTTTTTAATTTATAAGAGAGCCATAGAATAGATATTATACGTTCATTTTTTAAAATATAAGTTACTGAATTATCATTATCATCCTTTCCACCTTTCGATTTCTCGTTTTCCAAAGCATCTATATAACGTATTAAAATATCATAGATTGAACACCGGTAGTCCTAGTGTTAACCCTTTCGGCCCGAGCGGTGACTATAGTCACCCAACGCCAGACGCTCGCTCTGTCCGAGCGGTGACTATAGTCACCCAACGCCCGACGCTCGCTCTGTCCGAGCGGTGACTATAGTCACCCGGCGGCTCGCTCAGACATTCCGAATATTTTCACGGTATGTGGTTTAATATTATATTTTCTAATTGCATTATGTGATAATTTTTTAAACATTTTTTTTCTACGATCGACTGCACTCGCTCTGCGTAAGATACCGCGGTATTGTGCATCTGACGGGCGCTTGTAGTTATTCCGCAAGTACGGACATTTGACGCGGCTGCTCGGTCAGCGGGAGCAGCGCGACGCAGAATGCGTCCGTACCGAAAGGGTTAATAATGTAGTGAAGTATAGTGTCATAATATTTGACTGTTTAATCAAAACATTAAATGGCCTAAACGACAAGTTCGGCAAAACCGACTTGGCACGGACCGTGTTAAACTCCGAGAGCTTTTTTGAAATACTCACCCATAAGACAACGGAAAATTAGGTGACATCCTAAAACATTTTGAGGAATAAAAACTTACGCTAAACATTTAACAATTTGAGTGCCAGAGCTTCATGCGAAGTTCTGGTCGGAAAGTGCAAAGTAGCGAAATTGCGTTTCTTTCGTTTTGCATCGCGGAATGTAACAAAGTAAGAATTTAATATTTTTCATGTCCATAAATATCTAGTACAGGATGCTTAATACCAAATTAAGCTCCTAGATGGTTAAGAATAAAGGTATTACTGTCACAAAAATAAATTTCAATAAATCCCAAAATCCAAGGACATTATTATTTGAGACGAATTCGTAATCTTTAATAATTCTTTTCAATTAATGATAATAAACATTCTTATACCTTCCAAATATCCACCTCGGACATGACTGACTGCTAATTACATTTAAGTCCAACATACTTTTGCCTCTTAACCCTTTGTGGCGGCAGCACGATCGAGTGCCACCACCGATCTACGACCGCCATTACGCCTACGCCACCCCTAGTTCAAGGATCGTCCGCTAGACATCGTGTCCATCGAAGGATCGCTCTCGCAAGTTCTCCAACGACGATCGGTATCTATATATACGATCAACCGGCAGATACCATCGTCCCATCCGGGGCACAGCGTGTAGGGCAGGGCCTGTTCGGTCAGCTCTACTGACGAGTCCACGAACAGGCCCAGGACGAAACGCAGCGCGCTAACTACCATTTCACCCTTTCCTAGGAACAGAAGGACCCTCCGCCGGACCGTCCGCAGCCGAGGCACCGAACTCAGCCGGTGCCCTCTCAACTGGGTGTGGATGGGCCCAGTCAGGAACTGCGGCCGGCCCGAGCCACGACGCCTCCTTCACCTTTAACACGTTGAGTGCTACGTCACTCCCCGGGGACTGACAGTGAACTTTCCGTTCAGGCGGCGTCGGTCTCTGGGGACTGACAATCGATTTTTCGTTTGGACGACGTGGATTCTGGAAACTGACAGCGAACTTCTCGTTTGGTCCACGTCGGTGCATGAGACCGACATTGTAAAGGGTTAAATTATTAATGACAATTAAAAAATGTATGTTAATATTTAATGAAGTTTATTAAAACACTTTAAACAAAGATATGGCTGTGATTTGCACATATTACAATATGTAACAACTTTCTTTGTTCTTTTCCTCGCTAACTGACGTCCGATCGTGTTTGCATTTGTGCTGTAACATTCAGCACAGTATTTTCTGACTTTATGCGCCATTTCGACAGTCCAAACGAAATGGATACAGAGTAACAAAGTTAACGTTTGCGTATACCTACTCTTTAGTCGAGCGTTCGGTATCAAGTGCTCACGCACTGCCGCCTGAGCGAAAAGTATAGCGAAATCGGCGTAGCACTCAACGTGTTAAGGGGGTCATCCAATGCAACAGCTATTTTTTTCGCTTCCTTCGGGAATTTTTTTTGACGAACCATTAAAATGTGCAATCATGGAATAGATTGGTTTATTGATACTTTTGTAGTTTATTGGAATTCTTTCATGCAAAAATAACAATTTTAGTTGGCTTTACACCGTTCGAAAGATACTCATGTATTTTTTACGGCTGCCATGATTCCAAAAGTATCCCTCAACCGAAATAAAAAAAAATCAAACGGCATTTTAATTTGTAAACCTAAGGCTACCGCCAAATCTGGAATAAAATAAAAATATCGAAAATTGAAGATTTGGCACAACTTTAAATGCTAAGTTCCAAGAATCATCATATTTTCTCGGCATTTTCAGCTTAAAAAAAAACTATGACAGATATTAGCATTATTCTAGTTCAAGGGATATCCTTACTCTCTTAGATCGAACCAGTGAAATTTTACTGGTTCAATCAGTGAATACAAATCTCACTGGCGAACCAGCGAAATTTACGTCCACTGCCGCAGCGCCATGCGCCGTGTTTTATTTTTTAATATGCTGACGAGTGAAATTCACTGGTAAACCAGTGAACTTTGATGATGGCCGCCGAGATCACTGGTGGAACCAGTGAGTGTCATTGGTAAACAAATGAGTTTCCACTGGTTCGATCTAAGAGAGTAGGTTTACAAATTAAAATGCGGTCTAATTTTTTTATTTCAGATGAGCTAAATTTCTAGAATCAAGGCAGACTTCAAAAATACATGAGTGTTTTTCGAACGGTGGAAAGTCCAATAAAATCGTAATTTTTGCTTGCAAAAATTCCTGTAGACTACAAAAGTATCGATAAACGTTTGGTAAAAATTCAAAAATTGTACATTTTAGTGGTTCGTCAAAAAAAAATATTTTAAAGGAAGCGAAAAAAAATATCTGTCACATGGGATGACTCCCTTAAGATCTAGCAACGCATATACGTTTATGGTCTGGGAAAAAATTGAATTATAATTTATCGTCACATGTATACAAGGTTAAAGATTAGAATTTGAAATACAACCGTTGAAATAGAAATAAAAAAATGATAATTCTATAATAAGTCTATATACATAGTCTAAATATCTAGTTAAAAGATGGTCTTGGATCGCCAAATAAATGATTATTTTTCAATATTCCAAAATGTCTCCGCTCGCAAAGAGTTAAATGATGCCTGCCACCAAAAGACAATGGAAAAAACTGAAGACTGCACGATTTTCAACCTTTTTTCATTATCTGCAATTTTTAGCAAATGAATACCGTCCTTTTCCATTGTATTACGAACCTCATTCACTACGGCTCACACATTCAATCACATTTTCGCGCTTATCGTAAAACAACTGGTGTGCAATACTATTTATATAATTTTTTTTAATTTCTTCACTCTTGGTACTGTGAGAAGAGAACCAGCAATGAACTATATACCTGAGCAAAATTCGGTAAAGATCACAATATTATGAAGTCAACAGTATCAATAAAATTGGATTGAAATAATTGAATATCTGCCGCGATACTTCTTTCAATTCTTTATTTTTGTTTTACAAAAGAGTTAATTATTTAACTGTTGAAAATAAAGTTAACCCCGAAAAATAAATAAAGAAATTTTATTTTATTCATGGCTCCAGTTAACCGCAGTCAACAAAATTCTATATATGTTAAACAAGAAATTCCAAGAACAAACGATTTGGAAATATTTAATTATTACAGGTATTGTATCATTATTACGACGCAGTAAAATATTTGAATAGAGAAGGAGAGAGGAAAACATCCTGTTTATAACGTTTATCTAGGTATACTGTTATAATTGTTCTATTTTATATATAGCTATTATTAATAATCCTTTATTAAGCTCAATTTTTAAATTAAATCTTTCAACATCAGATTATTCTATCTGGATGGGGAAGGATTTCTACATACAAAACCAATGGATTTTAATAAAAAATTACGTAAAGATAAGCTCAAAATACAAAGAGACTATAATTTTTATTTCCGTGTATGTATCCAATATTCAATGTAATAGGCAAACAAGTTTACATTGTTAGCCCTTTGAGTGCTACGGATAAATATATGCATCCAGCGGAAGCTATCAGTGTGGAGCATGGACGCCTATATGTGTTTAGTAAAAGTTATCTGCATACATTAGCACTAAAGCTACAGACTGTATATGTATTAAAATTTAAATATATTGAATAAGTGTAGGAAGGAATCGAAACAAACTGTATTCGTTTTTTTGTGTTACGCCGACCATGTTTCTTTGTTTCCGGTTCTTCTCACGCGGACTGCGAGACCGAGCAGATGTATAGAGAGCCGGTAAAAGTTTCTTCCTTTCCACTGACTTAAAAGTATATCTGCACATAGTTTTATAAGGGTTACAGAGCCACGTGTATACCAAACATATTGTAAACCGTGTTAATAAACATTTCCAAAAAGTATATTCATCAGGTTATGGGCCCAGGCCACGTGGGAAAAGAAAGGTTAAGTGAACACGTGTATAAGGAACACTATAAAGAGCACGTTTTAAGGAAGGTTATAAAACACGGTATTAAGTTGCAATAATAAAGTAAAGTAGGCATAAAGATGGCAGATGTAAAATTCTTAATAACAAAGTTAAATAATAGTAATTATCAAATTTGGAAGGAAAAAGTGCAGTTGCTACTTATGCGTGAAAAAGTGTGGCATACAGTAGAGAAGGACAGGCCCGCGGAACCAAGTGAAAAATGGTTAGGAGAAGATACGCACGCAAGATCGACGATAGGGTTATTGATAGAAGACGATCAGATAAGACACATAAAGAAGACAACCAATGCAAAGGAAGCTTGGAACTCTTTGAAAGGGTATCACGAAAAGGCGTCTCTATCAAATATAGTATATACTCTGAAGAAGCTATGTCGTTCAACGTTAAAAGAAAATGAAAGCGTGGAGAATCATATCAACAGAATGCTTAATATGGTTGACGAATTGGAAGCTCGAGGTGAGTCAATTAGAGAAAAGATGGTCATCGCATTGATCCTTGGAAGTTTACCAGATTCATACAGTACATTGGTCACTGCACTTGAGACGAGGCCAGAAGGAGACCTCACCTTGGAGTTAGTTAAAGGGAAGTTAATAGAGGAAGAGCAAAGACGAGTCAATTCTAAGCGAAGCATAAAGGGTGCTGATGATGTAGCATTAAAGGTTCAGCATAAATTGAATCAAGACCAAACAGCAGGTACTTCAGGGATAAAAGCATATAAAGGTACAACCTGTTTTTTTTGTGAGAAGCCTGGACACCAAAAGAAAGACTGTTACAAATACAAGAAATGGAAATACAACAAGGAAAAGGCAAATCAAGTAACAGATAAAGGATCCCCAGATGTGTGCTTCATGGTTGTAAATAGGGTTGCTGAAAACGGGACTAGGTGGTATTTGGATTCAGGAGCCACTAGTCATATGACGTGGAATAAGAATTTTTTCACTAAAATAGAAGAGGTAAGGGACAATAAAGTAAGGATAGCAAACGGACAGTTTGAAGAAGTCAAAGGAATTGGAGAAGGAATCATAAGGTGCAATGAGGAAAATGGAAAAGTAACGCCAATCAAGGTCAAGGATGTCCTGTTCGTTCCTACATTAATGGATAATTTACTCTCAGTGAAGAAACTTATAACAAAGGGATTTGTCGTAAAGTTTGAAAAGGAGGGATGTGCAATAGAGATGAATAGACGGGTTGTTACAAAAGTAAGGTCAGAAGGCAGCCTATACTATATACAAAGTGACGATATGGCACTACTCACTAAGGATGGCCACAATGAATATTGTATTCATTCTTGGCATAAAAGATTAGGACATAGGGACCCTCAGGCTATAAAAGCAATGGACAGCAGATGTTTGGCGAACAATATTAAGATAAGTAACTGCAATATTAAGGAAACTTGTGAAGTATGTATAAAAGGTAAGATGACAAGACTGCCATTTCCAACGAGATCAGATAATCGAAGAAAGGGGACACTTGATCTGATCCATACAGATCTATGCGGACCCATGCAGACAATGACTCCGGGCATGAAGAGGTATGTTCTGACTTTGATTGATGACTATAGTCGATACACCCATATATATTTTTTAAATAATAAATCGGAAGTTACAGATAAGATACTTGAATTCACTGAACTAATGAAAACTAAGTTTAACAGAAAGCCCAAGTGTTTTAGGTCGGATAGAGGGAAAGAATATATAAATGATAGACTTGTTACAGCATTAAAGAAAGAAGGAATTGAGACGCAATACACAATAGCTTACACACCAGAGCAAAATGGAGTAGCAGAACGTAAAAACAGGTCACTCATGGAAATGGGTAGATGCTTACTCATTGGAGCAAACCTTCCAAATAAGTATTGGGCAGAAGCAGTCAACACTGCTAACTATCTTCAAAATAGGGTATATTCGAGGTCAATAGACGGTATACCAATTACATTATGGAACGGTGTAAAACCAGATTTGAGTGAGTTGCATACGTTCGGAATGCGAGTCTATGCACATGTTCCCAAGGAATTGCGAAAGAAACTAGATGACAAAGCTAAAGAGTTAAGATTTATTGGGTATTCAGAAGAATCGAAAGAGTATCGACTATTAGACATAAGTAATGATAAAGTAACGGTAAATCGCGATGTAAAGTTTATAGAAGATAGTGATAAAAATGTTATAATTAATTTACACCACGATGAAATGAAAAAAGAACCAGAGATTGTACAGTCTGACTCAGAAGAGGAAGAATCTACAGGGGATGAAGGAAATTCATTCCATGATGCTGAAGAGGATCCGAACTCAGATACACCTGACCAGATGAAAAGAGGTCAAGGTAGACCACGACTAGTAAGGACGGGTTCCAGGGGAAGACCACGAAAGGAATATCATATGGTCCCTGTAGAAGATACAAGAATGGAGGCCACTTCATTTGTACAAGTATCAGCGGATGAGGTAAATTCGAGTACATCATCAGATAAGTGGCACGATGCTATAGATGATGAGGTAATATCCATGGTAAAGTATGATGTTTTTGATATTATGAATCGTCCAGAAGGGGTAAACGTAATAGGTAGCAGGATGATATTGACGAATAAAATGAATTCTGACGGTACACTTAATCGCCGGAAGGCACGGATGGTCGCAAAAGGATGTAGTCAGCGACTCGGTTTTGACTATGATCAAACGTTTGCTCCGGTAGCAAGGTTAAGCTCTATTCGTTTCGCAGTAGCCTTGGCCGTTAAATTCGGAATGAAGATCCATCAACTAGATGTTGCTACAGCCTACTTAAACAGTTTCCTGGACGTACCGATTTACATGGAGTTACCAACGCAGTTCTTAGAAGGGCTAACTAGAATCTCCAAGTCAAAAATAATTGAAGCGAGCATACAGAATAAGGCGTTGAAAATGTTGAGGTTGCTCACATCTAAAGATAAGGTATGTAGGCTCAAAAAGGCGATTTATGGACTAAAACAAGCTGGACGACAGTGGAACAACACGATAGATATAAGTTTAAAAGAATTAGGGTTGAAGGCATCAACGGCTGATCCTTGCGTTTATTATAGAGGAGATATAAATAGCTTATTATTAGTCATAGTATATGTAGATGATACTCTAGTAATTTCAAAGTCAATTGATGAAATAGTTAAGTTAAAGGCCAGTTTATCTAAAAAATTTGAACTGAAAGATTTAGGGGAAGTTCAGTATTGTCTAGGAATAAGATTTTCTGTAAAAAAGGACGAAATTACACTAGATCAAGAAGGGTATGTTAATGATTTGCTAAGTGGATACAACATGAAGGATGCCAATCCTGTAAATAGTCCAATGGAACAGGGATTAAAGTTTGATGACGAAAATGAGTCTACCCAAAGTTTACCATTTCGAGAATTATTAGGTAGCTTAATGTATTTAGCAATGGCCACTCGACCTGACATAGCGTATTCAGTTAGTCATTTAAGTCAATACAATAATAGTTTCGGAAAGCTTCATTGGAATGCAGCGAAACGCATATTACGGTATTTAAAGGGTACGAGTAACTATGGATTAACTTTCAAAGCTAATAAGGAACCTATCATAGGATTTGTAGACGCAGATTGGGGGAGTTGTACCAAAGATAGACGTTCATATACCGGATTTATATTTGTATTAAGTGGAGCACCGATCTCATGGGAATCTCGCAAACAACGAACAGTCGCATTATCATCAACAGAGGCAGAGTATATGGCAATATCAGAAGCGACTAAGGAAGTAATGTATTGGAGGAAATTCATACATGAAGTAAATTTAAAAGACACGGAACCAATAACGTTATTTAACGACAATTTAGGAGCACAAAAGTTAACGGAAAACCCTACATATCATAGAAGAAGTAAACATATTGACATAAGACACCACTTTGTACGCGAAGCAATTGATCGTGGAATAATACATGTAAAGTATTTATGTACAGAGCGTATGATAGCGGATGTGTTAACTAAGGCGTTACCGATAACCAAACATAAAGATTGCGTTAAGATGATAGGATTGATTATATGATGAGTAGGGATGTATTAGTAGTTTGTTTCAAAGGGGAAGTGTAGGAAGGAATCGAAACAAACTGTATTCGTTTTTTTGTGTTACGCCGACCATGTTTCTTTGTTTCCGGTTCTTCTCACGCGGACTGCGAGACCGAGCAGATGTATAGAGAGCCGGTAAAAGTTTCTTCCTTTCCACTGACTTAAAAGTATATCTGCACATAGTTTTATAAGGGTTACAGAGCCACGTGTATACCAAACATATTGTAAACCGTGTTAATAAACATTTCCAAAAAGTATATTCATCAATAAGCACTTCCGTAAAAAGGAAATCAAGTGATGAAAAAGATGATTAACTAATTTAGATTTTATAAGATAGAAATAGAATGTTTACTTCACGGCTAACGAATCAAGTTAAGTAATTTTAAAATAAAAATTAAGAACTGATCATTTTGACCAGTTTGGTATTATTGGACTACAGGAAGAAGTCACTTGATAAGTGATTTGCTCCGATTCGCCCGATGGACAAAGACGTCTCACTTTATTTTCCATTCTAATGCAGGACTGGCCAAAAAAGCGTTTAACGACGAAATAAGCGTTTAGTTTCCGGTCGTCATTCACCGAGCACAGGTTTCAAGGGCTGATATGGTGGGAATAGGCGGTGCGAGGACAATCTCCCCCTACTCTGTATCATGAGCCAAGTGACTTCATTGCTTTGGCGATTTATAGGCTTAACACTAGAACTACCGGCGTTAAATCCACTATATATCCATATATTAAATAGATATTTTGGAAAAAGTGTAATGAAGAGATGGAAAAGATGATCAGTTTGATAATCTGTATTTTATATAATCAACGTAGTATATCTACTCTGGGATTCTCCTACAAACTTGGAGAATTTTTGGTAAAAATTGAGAACCAGTCATTTTGACTTGCTTGGTAGTTCTATTGTTAATGTTAAAGACGCGTATATGCGTTTGATAAAATTGTTCTGCGTAGACTAAAATCACATATATGCGCTTGTCAATTCATTCATCCCGCCGCGTAGTAGAATTACAATTAACTTCTTGTAAGGTAAATATATGTGTATGTGAAAAATAGCAAAAAACTAATACGCCACAGCAATTGTCAGAACTAAGCGCGTGTCGTTCATAAGGAGCGCATCGGTAGAATGTATTCAACACTCAAAGGATTAAATTGCACACAAAGAAACGGAAAAAGTATAGAAATACGAAAAAGTAGTTGAAATTTACTTACAGACAATACATCCAACGCATGAACTTATTTCAAAATTGAATAATATAATTTCACTATACATCAAAATTATAGTGGTATTCATTATAAAAATAATCGTTAGAAGTTTATCATACTAGAATTGGCACATTTCATAAAATCTCTCTCCCTCTCTTTCTCTCTCTTTGGTCACAAATCTGCTACTTGCAAAACATTTTGTTTATGTATGTATTACTATGTAATATTAACATTTATAATATAGTCTACAATTTTGACAATCTGTGTTTTACTTGATGCAAGCTCACAATCCTGGAGAAAAAATTTACCAACTTCAATTATACGAGTAATGTTTCTATATGGAAATTATGCATAATATGTTGATACTGACAAGCAGCTATCAAAAACGCGGAATAATATTAGACTGAGCATTTTTATGCATTGAGCAATAACTCGTGCAGATGTACATATATTACATAAATAATGGAACATTGTTTAAATTAGACTATTAATAATTCAATGAATATTTAGGGTCTGATATAAAGGGTTTGACTCTTCGTAAAGATATAAAACAAAACAATAGAATTACACTCGTCCCTCAGTTTACGTTAACACCCGTCTCGCATGGATTTGTGTTTCGCGAATGAAATTCGCGTACATTACGACTGTCAGCACAAAAGATAAAATATTGGAAATAAAAGCTGATTAAAGTTTTAGAAGTACATTTATACATATTTATTTCACATAACTTAACAAAAAAATAATTAAGAGATTTCAAAGAACAGAAGTATGCAAGTTTTATTCGATGTCATTATCGCTACTGTATTTTAAATCAATACACCTTTTTTTTATTGGCATAAACTCATTATCTTCATAGCTTGAAATATTTGGATGTTCGTCGTCATTTTCATTGTGAATGTAAATTTTTGGGTGATATCTTCCCAATACTTTCTGTTACTAAATTTTCATAAATATGCTGATGTTCGCTGGAAAATTTCATTGAATTTTAACGAAATTTTAAGTATTAGAGGTACTGAAAAAAATGTCCTTTCTATCAAATACATGACGGCATAAAAAAAGGACTCATTGACTATTTTGAATCGAAACCCTGTAAATTTTATGAGCAAGTTATTAAAACTTTCCAGACCGATGGAAAAAGATTATATCAAACCGTGGAAGTAATATTTTAGATTAATATTTGTATATCCAATTATTATAAGCACTCACATCTTTTATTTAAAAAAACGACATTCTCTTCCGGTACCCCTAATATATATATATAAGTATCCGACCGTGTAAAATACGATTGCGTTAATTAAATCCGCATAAAAAAAAGTGCCGCGTAAAATATGGGTCGAGTGTAAATAGTCTTACACAAAGCTATTACTCCAAAACTACTAACTTAAAAAATTTATCAGCTAAATCTATTTAAAATATACATCATTTATCAGTGTCTCCCTGTACTTATTATGCAATACAATATAATTATATTTATTATGCAATATTCCGTAAGTATCTAAATGAATAAAATGTCAATTTATATTTCTATTGTTCGTACAACAAAGAACGTTGTTTTTCCAAGAATGAAGATCAATTGTATATAGATGAAAAGAAACAGTATCTGTAATGGAATAATTAAAGTTAATTTCTTCATGAATCAAGCTTAACATGAAAAGTATTCTACACTTTTAACTTCCCTTTCCATTTGGAATTATTTCCTTAATTATACTAGAACTCCGAGTTCACCTCTTATACAGCATTTATACTTCAATTTCGAAATACAATACTGATATTCACATTTCAATGTTCCAGCAGGTTTTATAATGATTATACTGTACATTAAAACAAATTTGAAAACTGTATCTTATTGTGTATAGTAAAATATGTAATTATAGAATAAAAATACAATTATTATTACTAAGTAATAAAAACTTCATTGATTAATAGGATTCAAATAACATCCAGTTTTTTTAGGAATCCTAATCAATATTTTTTAATCTTTATTCACTACTTGTTAAATAGCATCAAATATAACAATTTTAAGAACTGTTGAATGATTTAATATTCATATTACTTACTAAATTATCATTATATTTACAGAGTTTATAACTATTGTAATTAATTCATTCCATTTCCTTCTTTCATTTCATGCTGTAACATTCTCTTCGAGAATTTTTCATTACCTTACGTCATACAGATTCTCCACAGTAATAAAAAAAATCAACACGTATTAATAATCATGAAAATTTTATCCATAAAATATTAGTGAATTTGAAAAATAACTAGAGTAATTAAAGCCGAAATACAAAACAGCAATATTAGTGAAGTTAGAAATATTTGTATATTTCGCTGAAAAAAAATCGATAATTCATTTCCCCAGTTTCAACATAGGCAAACATAAAGACGAATGGTATAATGTTACATTAAACATTCAAAAATTTCCAAAAAGTGTATTATACCTTGTATTATGTTAAAAGATGACATACCGAAAATATATGAAATTCCAATCTTGAATCCTTTTACGGTTGAGAATATTGTATTTTCTTTATTTTAGTTAAAAATTAATTATTACATATTATATCCAAAAATGTATCATTACACTTGTCCATACTCACGATACATTTAAAGAATCGATTTAATGTATGCACAGTGCATCTAGATATATACAACTATAATAACAGCAAAATCTCTTTGTGCAAAAGACACACTGTAATCTCCATTCTCATAATAAAGTATTATTACCTATTTAATGAAAAAAGCATCATTTGATACACAAATCAGGAAATGTACTTCTCATATTGCGTTATAATAGAATAACAAAGATTATATAAGCTTTAAAAAAACGGTCTAATGGATATAATTATGGCTTTCAATAGAAGTAATATAAGAATGATATTACACTGGACATTGTTCTAGAATACATTTATACATCACTTTTAGTTAGTCACTGATACAGATACTGTCTGATAGTATAGTTGAAGCGGATTTATAGAAAATGATAATTCACACTTTTTTTTATTTCATGAATGCAGTTGATGTGTGGTACAATTAAGCTTAAAATTATAGAAACAGAATCACGATTGTTATACGTGATTATTCAAATATTTTGAAACGTACATTAGTCAACTTTCGTATAAAATAGGCACATTTTAAACTGTAAAATAACAATATATTGAAACATAATAGAAGGTTATTTATCGCGGAGATTTTATTAAGGAATTTGGGAGGTCCTACCATTGTCTTTGATCGGATCAAAACGATTTCAACAAAACATTCCAACATTACGAAAACAGTTTGTTTACTTATCATAATACCAAAACTTCAAATATATATATATATATTCGAATAGAACTCTATTATTTAATATTTTCAATTTGTGTTGTATAATCAGAAAATACCTGGGATTATAATTAACTTCGTTCGTTCCATTAATACGCATAATGAGATAGAAGTTGTTCTAATAATTTTGACGCTTTTAATAAATATGCAGAGGAAGTCCAATGAACAATTTAATAATTAAAATTTCCAACCTGATCTCTATTCTATGAAGAACAAAATGTACTATTTTCAGTAATAAATTGAAAGTATTAATATGAATGTATATACAACCTTGGCTAGAAACTGGTCAGGTTTAATTCCTATACCGATGTAATGACTTCTTTCCGTCTCGATGATTCGATTGCCGTGACTTTGATCGTGATTTTCTATGATCCCTAGATCTAGATCGACTCCTCTTTCTGCTCCTAGAAATGTAAGATTGCGAACGTTTGCGTTCTTTAGAACGAGATCTGGATCTTTCTCTGCCTCTTGATCTGGATCGTGTTCTTCGTTTCTCCCTGACGCGGGATTTGCTGCGTCTGGTAGAATGTGATCGACTTCTTCTTCTACCTCTTGAATCAGAACGAGATTTTCTTTTCCCCCTAGAACGTGAGCGTGACCATTTCCTGGTAACCGATGTAGACCTAGATCTACGACAACTTTTCGAACGAGATCTCTGTCGCTTTCGATTTCTCGACCTCGATCTACGTTTCTTACTAGACCTATAATTACTCGAAGACCTCGAACGATATTCTTTGCGAGATTTAATAGATCTAGATCTGGATTTCCGTTTTCGCCCACGTTCGGAAGAATGAGACCGGGACTTTTTACTTCTCGATTTACTCCTACTCTTCGACTTCCTCTTCCGATATTCACGGTCACGTGTTTTATTTGATCTTTTTTTCTTCAAAGAATTATGACTCGAGTCAGAGCTCGTTGATTCAGAACTGCTAGACTCAGAATCAGCTGATCCTGATGGACTACTAGCCTTCGCCACATCTGGCGGAATGTTTTGTTGTGGACTTTGTCCGCCACTCGATAAAGCTTCAGACGCTTCTCTTTGATTATTTACCGTTTCTTTTTGATCAACTAAAGTATGACGTTACGAAGTTACGCTTAATGGTGTAATAGAGATTTAATTGTATTATATTTCGAAACATACCTGCATTCCGGCAGCTTGTATTACCAGTATGATTTTCCTGTTGTTTATTATATTGCTCTTCATACCGTTGTTCTTCCTTTTCGTCCTCCTCAGCAAGACGCGCCTCGATCTCTTCTTCTGTCTTTTTGAATGCTTGTTGACGTCGCTTCAACGTTTCCTATAGAAATTTTTAATCTTATATAAAATGTACATATATGTATGTACTTACATATATGTAAGATATTATTAACACTAAACATACCAAGCGAAGCCAAATGACCACTTCCAAAATTTACTTTAAAGTCGTACATTTTTTGTTATTTTTTTCTCTCATCTAACTCTCTGTAAATTCTTATGCTATCCGATTATTAAATTTCTCGTTTTCCATATTTCTCTTAGTTTATTTTTTATCGATAAAAATACTTTGCATACCTTACGTACCACGAAGAGTAATTTAAGCCCTTATGGTAAGAATAGGTATACGCGAAGCGCCGGTATGTTTAGTGCTAATTAAATTCTTCGAATAAATTAAACGTAGTAAATATGACTCTGAATTGCACACTTTAGAGGTAATGTTTACCACCACGCTTGACATTTAACTTTAAAGATAGCAGTTGCTATTTTCAATGACTTTGTAGTAGTTAGCTGAAAGATTATCAATCCTCGACTATATAAAGGGAGAGACCGTGAGAACTGTTCACTACAATAACCCTTTGTACTCGGCTGCCCCTTTCATGGAACATCGCAAGTCTATCATATCACTTGAATGTCCTCTCTGAGAGGACATCAGAATTGATTAGCGGTTACGATAGTTAAACTTATTCTCTGGAGTTTTGTAATGGCATGGCACAAGAAAGTAACTCAAAATATGGGACAATTATCAATATATATGAATAATTATCAACCGATTTTACATTGGAACAGAATATTCGAATTGCATTCGTCGAGAATGTCATCTTCGTTATTCAATAGAACAAACCAGAAGCTACATATCTCCAATGTAGAAGAAAGGAAGCACGACTGTATTGTTTCTTCTGACAGAAAAATGCCAAGTGGAAGATGTTAAACCACTTATTATCACAAAACTTGCACAGGGTGTTTCAAAATGAGGTGTACCTATATATTAGGCGTTGTACTAGGTTGAAAAATTACACCATAGATTATAATGCTCTGCTTTCTGAAATATGTTCTACATCTTCTAAATTCAAATGATTTTACTCGTCGGTTACGATTAAAATTGATTTGAACGAAAACGATTCGTCTCTGACCTATGATTTCTTTCAGCCATTTTACCTACGCAATGAGATAAATGCGATAATCTAATAAAGTGTGGAACCTCAATTTTCAACCCTTTCTCCGATTTTGTTACCTGGTTCTTTCATCTTTGAGAAGATGTAGAACAACGCCTGGTATATACATATACAAAATTTTGAAACACCCTGTACAGATCACCCTCCAATGAATACTTTGAGTTGCTTTGAAATGTAATATACCCTATATATATAGTTACAAAAAACAAAATATTGATATTTTTTGCAAAAAAAAACTATTCGTCAATGCCTGTCAATTCATATAAATCAAAGATTATTATTATCTATTTCTTGATTCCAACGTTATTCTATTTAATGTGACACAAGTCCTTCAAAACCTTTTGAGCGGCAAAATGCCATCTAGTTGCTGGCAGCTGACGTCCGAGAAAACACCAAGTACAAAGGGTTTAATTCTTCATAAGGTACACATTTTGTTCTGCGTTGCATTGTAACTATTGAAAAAATGAATTTAAGGATTTCCTATAAAGTAGTTTGAATTAGTACAATTGTTAAAACTAAATAAAAATGTATTTTTAGGTAATAAACTTGACGTTATAAGAAATTAAAGATAAAAAAATATTATGATTCATCCATTCAATAACCGATATCAAATGCAAACTGTGTCGCATAAAACATTTTTTGAACAAAACATTTATATCAAATGACAGTTCTTATTGATACAATCTGTATAATAAAATTTAAATACACCTTTACATGATTTTAATGAAATAAATCAGTATTAAATAATTTTACAAGTGTGTAACTTACTATAAGTTCTTCATCGCTATCATTATTCTGTGGCTGGACGTGCTCGTTCTGGTCATCCTCGGATTCGCTGTTGCTGTCACCATAGATGCCCAGACCTATGTTAAAAACTTTCATTACATTTGTTCTACATCTCAGTTTTTTTCTGGAGTAAAAACATACGCTCAACCACTAAATATGCTGCGGCTATGATTGAAAAATGTCCTGAAAGACATCTTCGATTCATAACAATTTATAAGCAAGCATGGCTATGTGGTAATACATGGATGCATTTTACAAGTTACTTCATGTACGACCATTCCTAGGATGACCGTGCGTTGAAGATTGTAAAATCATAGTGACTTACCAAGCTTACGAGTGATCTGAGCAAGAGGGGCCATGTTGTTGAGGGATGCAACGGGGGTCTCTCCTGCAGGGACTTACAACACACACGCATTTAGTGACAAATTGTTGATAATTCTTGTAAGGATACCCCCCAAAAATAAATGGTTCTGATCACTGGCACAAGAGGAGTTGATTCTGCAGTCATTCCTCAAATACCTTAAGATACTATATCCTTAATGACTTAAAACTGAAACTGCCTCAAGTTTGATATTAGTAGCTTATTTTAACAATGACTTATATGTAAACTTACAATACCTATAATTACAATTTGCACATTATTAGATACTAAACATAAATGTTCACATTGTATAAAATTCTATTTAGGGATTAGAGGTACATTGTAGTTTTCGAAGAACTATAGCATGTATCGTAAAATGATTCAGTTCTACAGAAGAAATGCAAAAAGTAGAAACTAAAAAAATAAAAAATTCAATTCAAAACAAAATTTACTTAACAGGAATATTTATAACGTTACATTTATTGGGCAGTAACTAATTTTGACGACAATTGTAATTTTACTTCATATGAAAAACATTGAATTTACAAAACTTTACATCAAAACGTTTTTAATACTTCTTCGAAAAATTGAACTCCACAAGTAATTGAAGAAAATAAAATAAAAATACTTTCAGTTCTGCGTAATTTACATACACTTCAATAACATGCTCTAGTTTGATAATAACGTACCACGTACCCCTACCCATATATTCTCGAGCTTTTCTATTAACATAAAAGTGTTTCGCATGTTTCTCCCAAAATTTCTTTTCTTTACAGTAAATAATACATGAATGTTTACAAAGAAAAATCTCATTACATAATACGTTAAATCATCTCCCATTTGTAAAGAAAAGAGATAGAAGCACCTTAAAGTTAGAAATTTCATTTTTTTTACATGTATAAATTTTCTATTGTTACTTAAAAGAAATAACTGTTTGAAAGGTCAAGATGTCTCATATATTATTGAAAGAAATTGCCTGCCAATGCAATTTAAAATTTACAATTCATACAAAAAATGCATGTATCTTTTAAATCTTTTGTATTTATTATAGAGTAGTACAAATACCCTATATTTCAAAAGAATATTTGTTAATACATTTTGATTATCTTAAAAAGTGTAACTTCCTTTTAAAATAGTCATTTGCTCTTACAATGATATTGTATAAGATATCACACAGAAATAAGCATTTTCATAAATCGTTTCACAAGAGAACACGATTACAAAATGACTTTATATAGTATGTATACAGGGTTTCAAAATTATCTGTACCTACATATACCAGGCGTTGTTCTACATCTTCTCAAAAATGGACACCTATGAAAGAACCGGACCGCAAAGTCTGGGAAAAGGTTGAAACTTAAGATCGAAAATTTTATTGGCATATCGCATTTGTTTCATTACATAGGTAAAATGTTTTTCGAAGAAATTAATGTTAATCATAATCAACGAGTATGATCATCTAAATTTGAGGAATTTTAAGGGACAAGACTTGAGGAAGATTTACAATATAGTTCACAAAGCAGAGCATCATACTCCATGATATAATTTCTTATATGTAGACGACGAAATGCTAAAAAAATCAAAGGCCACGTCGTAATCTACTTTGTCGTCCAGATGTATCTTTATACGCATCGGCGTACCTACTTGAGCTCAGGAAATTAAAGCTATTTGGTTCAGTAACCGCGAGGAACTCGAGCGAGTGTCAGTGTTGGAATAAAGGCCCACGGACATAGCACCCAAGCTCAAGCCGATGCACTATGCTGTAGAAAGATAGAAATAGACTATCAATTATTCTACATCTCGGTCTTTAATTTGACTAGCCGTTTGCTTTCGTGTAATGTTCTCCTTTCTAAACTATGTTCTAAATATTCCTCAACTTCTACTCCTTAAAATTCCTCAAATTCGGATGATTTGTTTTAATTAGGCATGTCGTCGCCATAGTCTGGGTTAGGCGTCAGAAATACGGCTACAATTAACATTAATTAGCACGAAAACGGTTCATCTCTTTCCCACGGTTCCTTTGAGACATTTTATCTACGCAACAAGATGAATGCGAGAAGCCAATAAAATGTTCGTCTTCAATTTTCAAGCCTTTCCTAGATATTGCGGCCCGGTTCTTTCACAAATGTCCATCTTTCAGAAGGTATAGAACAATTCCTGGTAGGTAGAAACACATCATTTTGAAAAACCCTGTACATGCATATATTTAACCGAAGTCGTATTTTGAGAAAATATGTATGGTACGAAAATATATTATGACAAATATGAGATTAAATATCGTACAAGAAATGTTCATCATGCCTGTAAAGTTTAAGGTGATTCTATCCCTATTATAGGAAGACGCACTTATAACTTCCAAACAAGAGTTTCAAATGGATAATGAGTAATAAATCATTTAAAACTATTTTCTTGTTAGATATTTATATAAATCACGAAAACCATTAGAAGTTATATTTATCAAAGCTAATAAAAATGAAATAATGCAGTTTTTTTTAATTTTATCGAGTAGAATATAATTCATATTGAATCTGAAAGAAAATTCTATAATTTGTCTAAAAATAAATAAAACTAAGAAAACCTAAACGTTGTATATGTAATAAAACGGTACATTAACTAAACGTGTTAATACTTTGCTTTATTTACTCCTAGATTAATGAAAACACGTATAGAAAAGACGTTAGTAGATTACGTTTTTCAAAATAATAATCTGTTATTATTTTATATATGTTGTAAAGGAATCTTAATACTTATGGCTTCTCGTAGTAGTATAGTAGTAAAAGTATTACATACCGATATAAATTTAAGTAACATAAATAGAAGTTATGTTGTAAAACTATATCATTTATTATATAGTACATTAATGGATCAAGAAGCACTATTCTTATTTTTTTAAATAGACTAACGTACACATCATGAATATTCAGAACTTTAAGTGAGACATCAAAATATTAATTCTGATAAGTAACTTCTTCGTTAGCTCAATACAAATTTTCATCCCCTTATTATCACATATTTTTTACAATTTCTCATGGTAATCTTCACTCGATAAAATCAAAAACTTTTTACTTACTGATTTCAATAAATTCGAAGAAACAAAACTTTTAATTCATTCTATGAAACATCCTGTAGCTATACTATTCAGAAATGTAATAATGTAATGTTTAAATGAACAACATATGAGTATAATATCAATAAAAATAGTAATCTTTTCTCTCCTTTCTAAATGTATTCTTAAATTATTGCAAAACACAGAAGATCCAAATAACATGACAATAATATGATTCAGACGATAATAATTTTATACTTCTATTAAGCAAAAGAAACACTTATATCATATACGTGTATACGTAAATATATACCCACACGCACACGCATTCGCAAGCTCGAGCACGCGTGTGTGTGTATGTGTGTATATATGTATGTATTTATAAACAGATGTGGTTCGTATATACATCCTGGAAAGTAAAATAGGATATCCTGAAATAATCGAATAATTTAGTCTATGAATCAAGTAATGTTGATTTAATGTTTTAAACCTTATATTACATAATTGATAAATAAAGTTCACCGCAACATTGCACAAGAACTCATTTAAATTAGATTCTGTGCACTGGTGAGCAAAAGTACGAAATATCAATTTGTTAGTTGTATCGTGTGTATCTGGGGTACCTTTGGCACGTGCGCGGCTCCAAACTTCTCTGCATATAGAACCAATTTCTTCATTTGTTACCTCCAGAAGAATTTCCGTAAGTGACCTCCTTACTTTTAACATCTATCGAATAAAATTTATAAATGAGTAATTCAATACAAATAATAAGGTGTGCAACAAAACAATATTTACTACATCCTGCAGGATTTCTTCTCGTGAACGTTTTGGAGTAGACAGAACTGCACCAGAAATAGTTGTGGGGCTACCATCAGTAGGCATATGAGAATCAGGTGAATCTGCATCTCGGAATCGAGATTTTCGTGGTCGAAGAAGAATATCAGGAGTACGTTCATAATTTTTTTCAGAAATTTGTTGAATATGTGTTCCATCATCAAATTCTTGTTCAGTTTCCTTTTCAGAATCAGAATCCTATTATCAAGATCAATAAAATGTAATTAGATTTTACTGACTTTCTTAGGCAACAGTAAACAGTTTGTTCTAAAATGTTAACGGTTAATTCATTTTTATGAAGATACCTACAAATTTACTTTTACAGGGGTTAAGAACAGCTCGTGCCTCATCTTCAGCTTGTTTTCGTGCTTCTAACTCTTGTTTCCTTATAATTTCCTGCCTTTCCCTCTCTACGGCTTTTTGTTTCTCCTTTTCCATTTTTTCTAAACCTTCTCTAATCCATGCTGGTAATTGTCTACGTTTTGCTGCATCTAAAAAATATCAACATTTGACCATTATTTTTGAAAGTGGTATAACTTCATTTTTAAGAATAATGTAAGTAAGTTAGTTTCAGCTATACATTGCTATCTTGCATTCGCATTTCAAGTAGCAAAGTAAATCAAATGAACCATCCCCATGATTTTACTCAAAAAGTTTCAAGTGTCACCTAATACAGTATGAAAACTTTTGTAAGAACTGTCAAATATCTCAATATAAGAAGAAAAGACTTGTACCACTTTCAAATATAATACTTCATTTCTATTTTTGAAACATTTTACATTACAAATTAATACATTATAACAAATTGTGAATCTACTGAAAGAAGCAGTAGACAATGCATACATTTTACAGCATGTAGTAGAGAGAGAAGGAGAGAAAAAGTAGGGGAAGGACCAGCTTGTGACATGTATATCATGTAGGAAATAATCTTCAACATTAAGGATTATTGCAATTTGAATTAACTGAAAGACTGAGACTTTAATTCCATAATAATATATCTCTCTTCACATGACATTTTTATAAAAGATGTAACTTTGAAATTTTATTTATAAAGATATAATAAATTAAGGAATTTGTTAGCTGTGACTTTCGTTGACAAGGAGAACTTACACCCGTGGACATGGGGATTTTAATAAGCTTCATAATTAGGTGAAAGTACATCGAAAAATATTTGTGTCATGTCCGGGCGTTTTTGTGAATTTGCCCTCAATTCTGAGAAATTGCATTTTGAAAAATGCAATTTTTCGGTAGTACGTGATATACTCTTAAAGAGAAGAGATCTATCTTGGCTCATACTTTTGCACTCCGCCGCGCTTCAAGATCGAATCCTGACTGATGACTAAATTTTTTTTTTGTAAGTAGATAACGCTTCAAAAAACTGTTTTCATTTGTATTAACAATATCACTGTCAATTTGTGGTATCTGTGAAAAATTATATTACTGTAGTAATTTAGAAAAAAACTCACCAATAGTTGTAGTTGTATCTTCTTCTGGTGTCTTCTCTCTGTCTTCTCTACATCGTACTGCATCTATAGCTCTCATGTGAGGAGTTCTATTTACATGTCTGACTCCTTTCATAAAAGGAGGTGGTTGAGGAGGCACTGTACTAGGCGGTTCTCCAGACCAGTAATTGTTAACCTAAACAATATTCTTAATATATAACATTTTTAAATTTACTGTAAAATCTGCTTTTAATCTTACGATAAAAGTATGTAATAAGTAATTTAAATTAAAGTCATAACTATTAACTGTTTTCTTTTAACAGTTACTAAAATTTACTAAAACTTTCATGGATTAAAGAATCTAAGAATTGACTATCAAGGTTTCTAATTCATACAAAATTAAGTTAAATTTCTACACACAATAGTGGAAGCAAAATTTTTTGAACTTTTATAAAGATATAAATATAGGTACAATATAACATAAAGAATCAAAATTAATTGAAAACACAACAGGAAAAAATAAAAATTATGTAATAAAGAAGGGGAATGTTTTTATATACCAAAGAGTGTAAGGTAGAAATTCTCTTTAAGCGTATACTTGTTTATACCGTTAATCTCTTGCGCTCCTAAATTTTTTGTTACTTAACAACAATTCCTTAATTACTTTGCAGAATATATTAAAAAAGGGAGTCTCTGTGAAAAGTCGTATTGCAACAAGAATTGTTACTATTATTTTATTATTAACATTACTATTATTTTAGAAATTACGTTGTGTAAAGTTGAGTCTAGCTTGACATAAGAATTGACGTAAAAAATGTAAACATACGAGTGCTAAGAGTTAATCGTAGTCTTAAAGAAAAGCTAGCTGTAGTAGGTACATAAAAAGAAGTTCAAATACATAATATATATATATATATATATATATATATATATATATATATATATATATTATAATCTTATCTTAACCCTTTTAGTGCCAAGCGTTTTATGGAGTACATGCGAGAAATGCCACGGGCCGATTTGATATGCGCGCTCATATAAATAGCTTTATAAGGAGCAAATTTCCAATTTCCTGGAGGAAAATTGTAGTATTTATTCTTCTGAAACTTAAAGGATATGAAATATACTGTCGATGATACATTGTCGTTGTCAAAATGTTATGGCACCAAGCTTTCTTCATCAAGCCTGCCTGCCGGCCGGTCGGCCGGGCCACTGCGCCACATCGGCCCGTGGCACTCTTCGCATAAGGACCGTGAGCCGATAGATCGGCCCAGTGGCACTAAAAGGGTTAAGTAAAATTTCCATGGCAATTGAAACAAAAACATACAAGCTGATAAAGTATTGCTCAAAGGAGGAAAAATATAGAAGTGATAAATAAGTGGTTTTTAGAATAGATCAATTGGCTAAATTTTAAAATACCAGACAAGATAAAAATAAGGAAAATAGGAAAGAAAATGAGAATAGAAGGGAATTTAATTAAATTAAATACTCTGGTATATTTAGTCAAAGATATGTGCAGAAGCTAAAACTAAATTAACTTTTAACTGTATTAAAGGTGAAAAAAGTAGTAAATTATAAAAGAAGTGTAAAAAAAGTTCAACAAAAGATAAAAGATAGAAAGGTGGACGGTAGGTTCTTCTCCTTGAACGGGAGACTTAATCCTTTAACTACAATTCGCTAATAGAATACACCTTATAACGGCTTGTGGCATAATACAAATAATAAATTCGAAGTTACAATGCATATTATATACAAAAAGTAAAAAGTTATCTTATCTAATGATTAATATTAATATAACTTCATGCGAAATTTTCACGGGTGACTATAGTCATCGCTCGTACGTAGCGCGCATCAGACGTTGGGTGACTATAGTAGTGAAAGGGTCAAACAAGACGTCTAAGCTGGTAGAACAAAATGGACGTGAAGAAGAGATCTAGATTTCATCTAAATTGAATGTTGTTAATAGCAAAATGATCAGCTATATGATGTATAAAAAGAGCAATTAAATAAAATGTATTATGATAAAGCTAGAAGTAATAAAGTATGTAAACTTCAAAGTTGTTTCGGATGGAGAATGCTTATGTTCGAATATTTGGTGATGGGGGTAATGTTATATGGGGTGGAATTATGGGGATATAAGGAAAGGGCAGAAGTTGAGCGTGTTTTAGTCAAATATGCTAAATGGACGTTGGGATTAGAGAGGTGCACTCCAGACTATATTGTGCTTGCGGAGACAATGAAAAAGAAAATCAGAATAAGGACAGGGAAGAGAGCAATAAGATATGAGGAATCAGTGAGGAGGGAGGAAGGGAAGGAGTTGGTTAAAGAATGTTTAAAAGAAAAGGAGAAGGAGAAGTTTAAAACAAATAGTTGGAAGGTGAGGGAAGAATATTTAAACAGAAATGGTATGAGTCAGATGGAGTTGGAGTATAATAGGAGTAGAGAGGTAGATATAGAAAAGTTGTTAGAGGAGCGAGATTTAGAAGTACAGAGGCAGGTGCAATATGAAAAGATTCAGAAGACTCGTTATAATACTAAGTACAAATTTATTAGACTGGATAGGATGCCGGAATATTTGGAAAAGAACGGAAAAAAGGGCAGTCAAAAACTAGTAGCGAGAGCGAGGTGTGGGAGTATGGAGGAAAGCAATAAATTTTGGTTAGGAATAGAGGAAAGAACGTGTAGGCTGTGTGAGGGAGGAATGGCGACGTTAAAGCATTATGTAAAAGAGTGTGAGAAGGTTAAGGATACGGAGATAAGATTGGAGGAAGTGGTGGAGGGAACAGAAAAAAAAATATTGTAGAGTGGCTGCGAAAGTTGGAAAAATGTAAAAAGGAAAGTAAAGAAGAAGGTACTATAGAGTAACAGTGAATAGCTATAAAATAGAGAAGAACTGCGTTGTAAGTAATGGATAGTAAGATAGAGGATAAGTAAAATAGAAACGTAAGAAGGTAGAGTTAGTGCTGTAAAAAGATACATAGGTTAAGAAGGTGAAAAGATATGTGCAATGAGTAAGTGTGAATAAAGAGTATAATGAATGGAGGGATGAGTGAGGACGGAATGTAAGGCTAGTCCATTTTGTAGCCGACGGGCAGAAAATTATAATAAATACAAAATGTAAACTTCAAAGAAATATACTTTTCAGTATTATATTAAATGTTTAATGAAATTTTAACCTGATTGTATGGTGGTGTTGGGGGTACTGAGTTATACGAATATAATGCTGGCGTTGATGGAGGTGGTACAGTAAATTCTGATGTTGTTGATATAGTTGGAGCAGGTGGAATAACAGGTACTGTCGGAATTCCCATTGGTTTCCCATCAGTACCTATTGTAACGCCAGGTGGTGGTACGCCACTCCATTCCCAACTTCCCGTACCAGAACTTGAGGTATTCCAATGACCCCACTGATTCCACTGACTCCAAGCTTCAGCTAAAATGAGATGTATTTTATTAAATTAGATTGTATGAAAATCATTAGTTTGAAACATTAACATAGTAAGCATGACTTACAAGGAAAGTGCAAGCCCTTTGTCTTGCCAACTTTGGTGAAACTTTACATACTCGTAGGTTTCATCGTCCTAGTAGTTGATATACCTCATTATAAGTTTAGACCGTCAATAGTTTTATAGATATTTCTAATTACAGCATTTTCGCTGTTCTAAAACAAAATTTTAGAACATGATATCAGGAGCTGCTGTGGGCCGCAGTGGAAACGTACTTTATTGTAAATAATAGACTAGGATTTGTACCACACGAACAATTTTTATTAATTTCAGTTTTTTTTGTTTCATATCTTCAAACAACTTACATTTCACATGTAAAGATGCATATTGAATTTTGAATTAATTTTAAATAAATTATCTCTACTTATTAAAAGCCCTTAAGTTTACATTCTGCATGAAAAAGAACAAGTTTTCTGTAAAAACTATTCTTAAGTCATTTGTCCAAAGATCACCTTATCCATCTTGAAACATAACATTTGAAACGTTAACAAGCAGAATATATGAATTGTAAAAAATACAATTTAATAAAATTATCCACAAAACATACAAACCCTACTCTATTTCCTACAAATCCAGTACATTACTACTGTGTCATATTAGTCTGCTGATATTATGTTCTAAAATTCTGTTTCAGTAGAGCAATGCAACTTTAATTATGAATATCTACAAAATTATTGACCATTTGCCACTATAATAAAGTAGGTTCAGGATTGTGACAACCAAATCTGAGATCATGTAAAGTTTCAACAAGATCAGAAAGCCAAAAACCTTATGCTCTCCTTATTAGACTTCTAGATATTAACACATTGAACGCCAGCTAAATATCAACCACTGAAACCTTGAATGCCAGTCATCAATTTCTTAAGACAATAGTAAATTTAAATGCATTGATTAATGCACAAATGAAACGAAATAATATTGCCTTTTTTCTCTACGTTACTGTTTTCCTCAATGCAGAATAATATGATAGATATTGATCAGCCAAATCTACAATCATATATTCAAAATTCCGCATTATCACGGAACCGGCATACAATGTATTAAAAGTAGACGAACATGATTACTTCAATTAACATAATCAAAAATAAAATTAGTAAGAAATATTACTTTTTCATGTAAAATGGAAGACTTTCATTTATGAATACCCACGTTGA
Organism: Cerceris rybyensis; assembly: GCA_910591515.1. Taxonomy (NCBI): domain Eukaryota; kingdom Metazoa; phylum Arthropoda; class Insecta; order Hymenoptera; family Crabronidae; genus Cerceris; species Cerceris rybyensis. The sequence goes on from OU342795.1 coordinate 18,098,230, forward strand.
TTTAGTTAATTTTAAATACCAAATTAATAAATTAAACATTACGCGAAATATGGGCAAAAAAATTAAAAATTACTTTAGAAAAAATAATCACTCTCTTCATATTAAATATTATTCCTATCTTATATTCATGAACTTAATCCATTATGACTAATATATAAAAAATATTGATAAAACATTCACAAAAGTTTAACGCAACATAATCATAAATAGCTATTAATGTAATGGGAACGTAAAATGTCAAACATAAATATTAAATATATTAAATTAATAGTTTTTCTAAGTGGGAAGTACAGAAATAAAAAAATTTGAGACAGATATTAACCCTTTCGCTATGGCGGGCCTTGCCATGGAGTGCCTTGTGTGGTACGGAGCACTGCGCCAAAAGTGGAGACATTAAGTGCGCGCAGTCTTCAATATTCACGGCCAAGTCTTTTGTCTCAAAAACAACGTTGTGACACAGTATTTAGAAGCAAAACGATTGTGAGGAGGCATCTTGTGGCCGGTGGCTATAGTCACCCGTAGTAGCGAAGGGGTTAACGACAGAAGTGAGAATAACAAGTTAAGATAAGTAAAGCGGAATAGATCATAAACGTGGAATTCATTTTTATCACTGAAAAAAGTGAAAATAACAAATTCTTTATTTTATTCTTTTCTATAATAATTGATTAAATTAATGTGGGAAAAATGATATTTTCTTGATATGAAAATAAGATATATTCATTATATGATAAGTTATAAATTAATACAAATGTGTTTTTATTACCTGATCCACTTATTGTGGGAGCAGGTGGTGCTGGTGGCACATCGTCTTCTTTAGTATCCATATCCATGGGTGCTTCTCCGCTACCATCATTACCCGGACATATAGGATTAATAGAAGGTGGAGGTGGTGCTGGCGGGACTACGGTCTCCTTCATTTTTATCCATTGTTGCGCTAATGCTGCCCAATCAACTAAATCAAAAAAAGTTGTATACAACAGTTCAAACTCATAGAATTGAAGATGATAAAGTAAATGATAATACATTAGATATAAAAATCTTATTGGCCTATTTACCTTGGTCATTGCTCATATTTTGATAAGTGGAAGGATTTAAAGCCCATTGAGTCGGATAATCCTTTCCTTCAAACATATCTCCACTCATTTTCATCTATAATACTCGAAGGAAAGAATTATTCTGAATCCGCTCACATTAACCTTCTACATCAATAACATAACCACTGGCTAACAATACAAACTTAAGAAACTATTAGGAATGATATATTCATATTCATTACATATTGTAAAAGCATATAAATTTTATTGCTTTTTATCACTTTCACGACACCGATCAATGTTTTCATACAGTTAGAAGCACTCTATTGTAATATATTACTATATCTAATGTACGCGACAATTATGGACATAACTCACGAAAGTTTATTTGCTTGAAGTAGTGGTATAAATCGTGAATCACCATATTTCACAATATTGTAGAATACATATATATCTATATCTCTATATACATATATCCTTGATATTTTTTGAACATGATCAATGTCTCGAAGAAGTAGCAGAAATATTTTACCGGAAAATATTACATTTTGAGTGTCACAAGCCGCTCAAAGGCTACTTTGGGCTACTTTCCACTCGGATACACCTAGGGAATATATTGCGAATTCGACATTGCTGTCAATTGTTTTCACTAATGTAACGAAAACTAAAAACTAATTTTACTAGTAATAAAAACTCAAGATACAAATATTTCATTCGTTCATTTAAACTAACGAAGCGAAAGCAGTCATTTATAGCATTTTTACATTTGTGGCAATGTATAGTATTTGTGAAGAAAACATTTCTTTTTCATTCAACACATATAAAATCCTTTCTAATGTGAACCACATATTCCAAATTTTTATTTTGCTGTTACTAGTAGTGCAAATCAACCAAATAAAATAAAGAGACTTTTGGAAGTTTCCAATCGAGTTTTGATATAGTTATCATAATGTCATTATCATTAACAGTTAGACAGATACAGTATAATTAAAAACTGCTATTATAGCTTATCAAACTTGTCTACCCTCGTCCAATCGATGATCACTTTAGTCGTCACTTTATTGTTCTGAACTTTTGCTGCTCTCATAGCTCTATAGAATATTAAAATCTGTTCTTTTTGATAAGTAAGTGCAATACGTGTAAAAACGGCGAGAGTATGATGAAGTTATGACATATAGTTTCTCGTACTTTACTGACGTCTACAAAAAATTTTAAATAGGGCGTGCTTACTTTTCGACTTCTGTTTGGATATCCAGACAGACTGGAATATTGCAGCAATATTGCCGTGCAACATTAAACGTTGCAGGGAATATTGCCGCAACATTGCTGCAATATTCCTATGTCCGCCTCTTTGTGTGCTTTCTAAGGGTGTGCAAGCTGTCGGGTACCCGACGGCTCGGGTCGGGTTGTCGAAAGTCGGTCGGGTTCGGGCGGGTACCCGACACACTCGGGTCTAGGGAAACCCGACCGGTCTCGGGTAGACCGACTGGTCTCGGGTAACCCGACTGATGTCGGGTAGTCCGACTGATCTCGGGTATTTCGTCTGCTTCGGGGCCAACATGGCGGACTAGAGGCTGTTCGGTGTAACTCTTACGCTCCATGAGCGTGTCTCGCACTGAATCGCCGGTATCATGGGCGTGAGAGTTACATCGAATAGTCTCGAGTCCGCCATCATTGGCTCGTAGCAGACGAAATACCCGAGATCAGTCGGACTACCCGACATCAGTCGGGTTACCCGAGACCGGTCGGGTTTCCCTAGACCCGAGTGTGTCGGGTACCCGCCCGAACCCGACCGACTTTCGTCGACCCGACCCGAGACCGACGAGTCGGGTATTTGCACACCCTTAGTGCTTTCCAACAAGCATGCTAGGGTGTGACACAGTGTAACACAGAGAGACACAGTGAAACACAATTCTGTAGTCTAATTGGAACAGATAAGTTACTAGATACGGTCACTAGAGTGCGTAAAAGACTATACGAGTATAACGTAGTAAAAAACGTAGATTCAAATCCGTCTGTAGAAAATCCAAACCCGTAAAGAAGAAGATTCGGATTGATAATTATTTCGCAACAAACAAAAGTATATTATTTTCGAATATGGTAAGTTATTTTTCCTGTATAATTCTTAATAGAAAAATACATTTTAGATAAATCGTGATCTTCACTGACTTTGATGATAAATTATTTCTATTCCTTTATACTAACTCAACCTCTACTATGTATATAACTTTGTTATATAACATCGTTTACATAAAATTGGTTTTACAATTAATTATGGCTCAGCTTAGGAGAAGTTTCACATCAACTGCCTACATATGTTTAATCATTTTTTTTTTATTTTCTCAGCTTTGACTACAATTGCAATATATATTAAGTACCTATTTTTATTATACCTTTTAATTTATAAGAATGTCAGCGAATATTTTGACACAGCCCTTTGTTTTATATTTATAGAATAAATACTTTTTTATTTGAAATTACTTACAGAGAATCTCATTCACTGCACGTGAGTATAACTCTTTTTCCCCTTCAAGGAAAACTTCTTTTCCATTAAAACAGGCATGGAATTTTATATTATCTAATGTAGGAATAACATCTTTACAATACCGACAAAAGAATAAACCTACAAATTAATCCGATCAAATACGTACGGATAATGGTTAATCAACGAATTGTTTTTTAGATAAATTATTCCTTAAATAAAAATAATAAATATTGATTACCCTCGAAGAGTTCTGGGTCCGGTACATTATTCCTCCAACACGAAGACATTTTTTGCAAACTCTAATTTTCTTTTTAATTTGTGTCTTGGAACACGGGCGTCGTCAAGCAAAGTATAATTTTATTTTGTACGTTAAGGCGCCAATAACAAAGGAATGTCTTATGACAAATTTGCAAGTACCACACTTGAAAAAATAATTTCTTTGCTCGATGTGTTGGCACTATTGACGCCCGACACGGCCCAACTCAAGTTTGAGCTGTGTCTTGCAGTGTCGCTCTGTGTCTCTCTGTGTCGTAGTTGGAAAGCACCAATGTAGACACTCGGTGCTTTCCAACAAGAGACACAGGCGACACTGTGTAACACAGTGTAACACAGTGTCTACATTGGTGCTTTCTAAGGGTGTGCAAATACCCGGCTCGTCGGGCTCGGGTCGGGCCGAAGAAAGTCGGTCGGGCTCGGGCGGGTACCCGACACACTCGGGCCTAGGGGAACCCGACTGATTTCGGGCGGCCCGACTGGTCTCGGGCCGCCCGACTAGTCTCGGGCCGCCCGACTGATCTCGGGTATTTCGTCTGCTTCGGGCCAACATGACAGACTAGAGGCTGTTCGGTGTAACTCTCACGCTCATGATACCGGCGATTCAGTGCGAGACACGCTCATGGAGCGTAAGAGTTACACCGAACAGCCTCTAGTCCGCCATGTTGGCCCGAAGCAGACGAAATACCCGAGATCAGTCGGGCGGCCCGAGACTAGTCGGGCGGCCCGAGACCAGTCGGGCCGCCCGAAATCAGTCGGGTTCCCCTAGGCCCGAGTGTGTCGGGTACCCGCCCGAGCCCGACCGACTTTCTTCGGCCCGACCCGAGGCGTCGGGTACCCGGCACATGGCACAGCCTGCACACCCTTAGTGCTTTCCAACTACGACACAGAGAGACACAGAGCGACACTGCCAGACACAGCTAAAACTTGAGTTTGGCCCAGAGGGTGTCAACTCCCATATATAGAATTTGGTCCGCAGATGTGCTGCCGCCTAGGCCGGAACCCGTAGATTAGAACTACTTTTTATATATATAGCACAGTATGCTATATATACCGTATATATAGTACTATCGCTTACTGATTTAAAATTACTATTAAAGAGGTATACTAAAGTTTGCTCCATTATTGTAAAATTGCGAAATTTATTTAATTTTTAATTTTATGGTTCATATAATTGTTTATTTCACACTTTTACAATAGTGAAGCAAACTTCAGTATACTTGTTGCTTTAAAGAAAAATATCAATGTTTAATTTATCTTTAGAAATTTATTTAAAAGTCGTACATACAAAGTTTTACACATTTACATAAAAGTATTTACTTAAAAACTGTAATAGTCATACAGTCGACCCCTGGTAAACTGGCCCCTGTCTAATCCGTCACCCCCTGTAATCCGACATGCCTATAACATGTAGTTACAATCGAGTTGCGTTATGAAAAAATATGGTAAATCGTTCGCGAACGCCTGGACAAACATTAACATAAATGGTTAGTTAATATATTAATGTAAGTCCTAGAGCAATAATCATGTTAATTTTATAATAAACCCTAAGCTGTTTATTGGGTTGTTTAATTTACTAAACTCAACATCGTATGAGTTAGGTATAGTACATATAGAATCTTACCACTTTGACATTTTATTTGTCGGATTACAAGGTACGCTTTTCCAAAAAGTTCCGGACTACAGGGGGCTATGACAGTACTCTATAGTCCGACAAATTTGATAATCCGACACCGCCTTGCAAAACGTTCGTCGGATTACCAAGGGTCGACTGTATTGTATACTAACCCTCTTCCTTTCTCAAACGGGCTTGGGACTGCCTATGGCGGAGTTACCGGACGGATCGAACCTATAATATTTTCAATTTAACTTTTTATTCCAGAATATTGTATACTATTTCTGTTCGTTCTACAACGTTTGGGTGTACAAATTTTACTGACCTTTTCCTGGTTTTCCATCCCTCGTATTTTTCCAAAACTCTCTTTTTAGACAACAAAGTCGTGCGCTCATAACCACTCATGACGTCTCACGTATTGCTTGAAAAGAGAGTGTTGGTTTCTCATCGATTTAAAAGCTGTACGTGTGTTAGTTTTTGTATGTGGCGCCAACTAGAGCGGAACCCGTCAAATCGTACTATATTAAGGGTGTGCAGGCTGTGCCATGTGCCGGGTACCCGACGCCTCGGGTCGGGCCAGAGGGTGTCAACTCCCATATATAGAATTTGGTCCGCAGATGTGCTGCCGCCTAGGGCGGAACCCGTAGATTAGAACTACTTTTTATATATATAGCACAGTATGCTATATATACCGTATATATAGTACTATCGCTTACTGATTTAAAATTACTATTAAAGAGGTATACTAAAGTTTGCTCCATTATTGTAAAATTGTGAAATTTATTTAATTTTTAATTTTATGTTTCATATAATTGTTTATTTCACACTTTTACAATAGTGAAGCAAACTTCAGTATACTTGTTGCTTTAAAGAAAAATATCAATGTTTAATTTATCTTTAGAAATTTATTTAAAAGTCGTACATACAAAGTTTTACACATTTACATAAAAGTATTTACTTAAAAACTGTAATAGTCATACAGTCGACCCCTGGTAAACTGGCCCCTGTCTAATCCGTCACCCCCTGTAATCCGACATGCCTATAACATGTAGTTACAATCGAGTTGCGTTATGAAAAAATATGGTAAATCGTTCGCGAACGCCTGGACAAACATTAACATAAATGGTTAGTTAATATATTAATGTAAGTCCTAGAGCAATAATCATGTTAATTTTATAATAAACCCTAAGCTGTTTATTGGGTTGTTTAATTTACTAAACTCAACATCGTATGAGTTAGGTATAGTACATATAGAATCTTACCACTTTGACATTTTATTTGTCGGATTACAAGGTACGCTTTTCCAAAAAGTTCCGGACTACAGGGGGCTATGACAGTACTCTATAGTCCGACAAATTTGATAATCCGACACCGCCTTGCAAAACGTTCGTCGGATTACCAAGGGTCGACTGTATTGTATACTAACCCTCTTCCTTTCTCAAACGGGCTTGGGACTGCCTATGGCGGAGTTACCGGACGGATCGAACCTATAATATTTTCAATTTAACTTTTTATTCCAGAATATTGTATACTATTTCTGTTCGTTCTACAACGTTTGGGTGTACAAATTTTACTGACCTTTTCCTGGTTTTCCATCCCTCGTATTTTTCCAAAACTCTCTTTTTAGACAACAAAGTCGTGCGCTCATAACCACTCATGACGTCTCACGTATTGCTTGAAAAGAGAGTGTTGGTTTCTCATCGATTTAAAAGCTGTACGTGTGTTAGTTTTTGTATGTGGCGCCAACTAGAGCGGAACCCGTCAAATCGTACTATATGCATACCAAGTTTTCCCATAAGAGTTGACCCCCCCTGGGTCGGGCCGAAGAAAGTCGGTCGGGCTCGGGCGGGTACCCGACACACTCGGGCCTAGGGGAACCCGACTGATTTCGGGCGGCCCGACTGGTCTCGGGCCGCCCGACTGATCTCGGGTATTTCGTCTGCTTCGGGCCAACATGGCGGACTAGAGGCTGTTCGGTGTAACTCTTACGCTCCATGAGCGTGTCTCGCACTGAATCGCCGGTATCATGAGCGTGAGAGTTACACCGAACAGCCTCTAGTCTGTCATGTTGGCCCGAAGCAGACGAAATACCCGAGATCAGTCGGGCGGCCCGAGACTAGTCGGGCGGCCCGAGACCAGTCGGGCCGCCCGAAATCAGTCGGGTTCCCCTAGGCCCGAGTGTGTCGGGTACCCGCCCGAGCCCGACCGACTTTCTTCGGCCCGACCCGAGCCCGACGAGCCGGGTATTTGCACACCCTTAGTCATAAGACATACCTTTGTTATTGGCGCCAAATAAAATTATACTTTGCTTGACGACTGTTGACGACGCACGTGTTCCAAGACACAAATTAAGAAGAAAATTAGATTTTACAAAAATGTCTTCGTGTTGGAGGAATAATGTACCGGACCCAAAACTCTTCGAGGGTAATCAATATTTATTATTTTTATTTAAGGAATAATTTATCTAAAAAACAATTCGTTGATTAACCATTATCCGTACGTATTTGATCGGATTAATTTGTAGGTTTATTCTTTTGTCGGTATTGTAAAGATGTTATTCCTACATTAGATAATATAAAATTCCATGCCTGTTTTAATGGAAAAGAAGTTTTCCTTGAAGGGGAAAAAGAGTTATACTCACGTGCAGTGAATACCCAGACAGAATGGAATATTGCAGCAATGTTGCAGCAATGTTGCGGCAATGTTGCGCTGCAATATTGCCACTGCAATGTTGCCAATATTGTGCAAGATTCGCAATATTGATGCAATATTCCAGCCTGTCTGGGTATTCTCTGTAAGTAATTTCAAATAAAAAAGTATTTATTCTATACATATAAAACAAAGGGCTGTGTCAAAATATTCGCTGACATTCTTATAAATTAAAAGGTATAATAAAAATAGGTATTTAATATATATTGCAATCGTAGTCAAAGCTGAAAAAATAAAAAAAAAATGATTAAACATATGTAGGCAGTTGATGTGAAACTTCTCCTAAGCTGAGCCATAATTAATTGTAAAACCAATTTTTTGTAAACGTTGTTATATAACAAAGTTATATACATAGTAGAGGTTGAGTTAGTATAAAGGAATAGAAATAATTTATCATCAAAGTCAGTGAAGATCACGATTTATCTAAAATGTATTTTTCTATTAAGAATTATACAGGAAAAATAACTTACCATATTCGAAAATAATATACTTTTGTTTGTTGCGAAATAATTATCAATCCGAATCTTCTTCTTTACGGGTTTGGATTTTCTACAGACGGATTTGAATCTACGTTTTTTACTACGTTATACTCGTATAGTCTTTTACGCACTCTAGTGACCGTATCTAGTAACTTATCTGTTCCAATTAGACTACAGAATTGTGTTTCACTGTGTCACACTGTGTTACACTGTGTCACACCCTAGCATGCTTGTTGGAAAGCACACACTGTGTTACACAGTGCAACACAGGGCGTCTTCGTAAATTGGCTGACAGTACTGACTGCAGTACTGTCAGCCAATTTATGAAGACGCCCACAGTGCAGTGATGCCAGAACGAGGGATTTTTTCCCATGCGTGAGCCTTCGTGCGCATGCGCAAGCTGACGTCACAGCTCGGCGGGAATTATTTCCATAGACGTATCTATCTATGCAACAGTACGTCGCATAAGGGGCCCTTCCCAGTCGTTTTCCGCGCTTTTCGTTAAACTGAATAAAATATTGTATCGTTTAAAAATTTTGATTTATTATGTAAATAATATATTCTTATGTACCACTTGGTTTATGTACAATGTTCTGGTTTGAATACTAGTAAGGTTTTCTGCAGTTTTCCTTACTCTCGGAACAAATGTTGGTATTCATTTAATAAATCGGCTGCAGATATACAAAATAATAAGAAAACATATATTTATTTATTTCCACGTAAATATATTATTCCTTTTAACCAGTTAGCTGTGTTTGACGAGTATACTCGTCATGCGTAAATGGTACCACTGATTATTTCAATTGTAATTTTTACAAAAAATAAAATGTATTTGTAAATTTCAAGATGTTTAGAATATTTTGAGGCCATGTCGAAGTAAAATGAATAACTAAAAGTTACAAATAATTTGAAATAGATTAATGCTCATCTCTCGATTTTCGTGACACAAAATTCAAAAGAATTTTCGCCACAGTTAACTGGTTAAAAATGTCCTGTTCCTGTAATTTCTACCGTATTTAAATTGTCACGGGGGTCTAACGATACCCCATATTTGAGTAAAGTATATACATTACTGAGGATTTGGTACTGCGCATGCTTGGGAAAAATCCCTCGTTCTGGCATCACTGCCACAGTGTCGCCTGTGTCTCTTGTTGAAAAGCACCGACTATCACTTAGGACAAAAAATTGTTCCAAAGAGTTAAATTATTTTCAAGTTGGCTATAGTGTTTAAAACGTTTAAAAGTTCATTCTTATTTTCTCTCATTTTCACTATTATCACTATTATTGTATACGTTTATATTGATTTACACGGTACTGTGATTGCGATTGACTACAAGATTCTTATGTTCTAAACGGAATTCATTCGACAATTACAGTATGGGATCTGTAAAAATACTTATGCAATCGGGTAAAATTGGATATCATTATATTCGTCCATTTACCGATTTCTTTCTGTGAAAACAAGATTTGATGATGCAATATAACCTTAAACGAGCTGTACAGTTATCATTACACAATAAACTTATTTTTAATAAATTTACGCATAATTTGTATTTCTAAATTAGTCATAACAATGTTATTTTCGATCATACGTAATAATTAGAAAGAATCACTGAACTTAATTTTAGTTTTTAAATATGTTACATAAATAATGATATATATACATACATACAACATAGATACAAATACTATGCTATAAAAGTATGCAACTTTTTTCCATTAAAAGGGTATTAACATAACTAATATTTTTTCAGGTTGTAAATTGTTTCGAACAATTCCAAAAGCATCCAGCCTAGCTTTAACAAGAAATAAATATTATTATATTAACAAAGAGCAGAGTGATAACTGGAATGATGTTACTGAGAGAGCAGTCAATAGCATAGTTCTTGCAGAATTGATTCGTGGATTGGGTATTACTTTGGCTCATTTCTTTACAGAGCCAGTAACAATTAATTATCCATTTGAAAAAGGGCCTTTAAGTCCACGATTCAGAGGAGAACATGCACTAAGAAGGTACCTATAAAAAATAAGCATTTACGTATGTTTTTTATAGCTGTATTTTATTATTAGTTATTTCTAAATATGGTAAAAAGATATGAAAAGGTAATGGATGGATACGTGTTATTGGTAAGTGATGTTAACTTGTTTTGCTATCAAAGAAATTTACATATGTAAGCTATAAATCAAATTAGTAGATTATGATTTTTTCATTTCTAATAATTGACATGCAAAGCGAAACGATCAAAACAGGTTTATTTTGAAACACATTTTGCTTTTTATTAAAAGGATTTTAAATTTGTGAAAAATTATATATATATATATATATATTTATTATAATTTTCTGCCTGTCGGCTACAAAATGGACTAGCCTTATATTTCCATCCTCACTCATCCCTCCATTCATTATACTCTTTATCCACACTTACTCATTGCACATATCTTTTTGCCTTCTTAACCTATGTATGTATGTATTTTTTTACAACACTAACTCTACCTTTTTACGTTTCTATTTTACTTATCCTCTATCTTACTATCATTTACTTACAACGCAGTTCTTCTCTACTTTATAGCTATTCACTGTTACTCTATAGTACCTTCTTCTTTACTTTCCTTTTTACATTTTTCCAACTTTCGCAACCACTCTACAATATTTTTTTTTTCTGTTCCCTCCACCACTTCCTCCAATCTTATCTCTGTATCCTTAACTTTCTCACACTCTTCTACATAATGCTGTAACGTCGCCATTCCTCCCTCACACAGCCTACAAGTTCTTTCCTCTATTCCTAACCAAAATTTATTGCTTTCCTCCATACTCCCACACCTCGCTCTCGCTACTAGTTTTTGACTGCCCTTTTTTCCGTTCTTTTCCAAATATTCCGGCATCCTATCCAGTCTAATAAATTTGTACTTAGTATTATAACGAGTCTTCTGAATCTTTTCATATTGCACCTGCCTCTGTACTTCTAAATCTCGCTCCTCTAACAACTTTTCTATATCTACCTCTCTACTCCTATTATACTCCAACTCCATCTGACTCATACCATTTCTGTTTAAATATTCTTCCCTCACCTTCCAACTATTTGTTTTAAACTTCTCCTTCTCCTTTTCTTTTAAACATTCTTTAACCAACTCCTTCCCTTCCTCCCTCCTCACTGATTCCTCATATCTTATTGCTCTCTTCCCTGTCCTTATTCTGATTTTCTTTTTCATTGTCTCCGCAAGCACAATATAGTCTGGAGTGCACCTCTCTAATCCCAACGTCCATTTAGCATATTTGACTAAAACACGCTCAACTTCTGCCCTTTCCTTATATCCCCATAGTTCCACCCCATATAACATTACCCTCATCACCAAATATTCGAACATAAGCATTCGCCATCCAAAACAGTCCTTAAATTTCCTTTCCCCTATTCCCCATACTTGCCTAGCAACTACGTTTGCCCTTTTCACTCTTTCCTTTACATGCTTATTCATAGACCCATTACTCTGGAAAATTATTCCCAAATACTCGAACTCCTTCTCTATCTCGATATCCTGTCCTTTCCACTCCCAATTTAACACCCTTCCTTCTACCCCCTCCCCCTTTCTTAAATTCCATTATTTTTGTTTTCCCTATATTTAATTTCAAGTCTTTTTTCCCTAAATACCTTTCTAGCCTTCTTATCATTTCCTTCATTTCCTCTCTATTATTCGCTATCAGCGCTAAATCATCTGCATAGGCCAACGACCACAGCTTCCGATTGCCTACCACCACTCCTCCTACCTGGCCCTTTTCTAATTCCTCTTCCAGATTCGCTATGTACAAGGTAAATAACGTCGCACAGTGTGTAATTTTAGGGTTCTAGCTGGACAAAAGTCAATTTTCGTAATGGTCCAAATGTATAAAATTTTATTGGAAATCGATAGTAGAATGTCCATAGAAACAGAAAATGTAAAAATTATTTGAAAAAATAATCTGCAATAGTTAATTAACAGGCCTCAAAGTTATACTTTCCGTAGATTGCTTTTACACGCTCCCATCATGCCCTAGACATTTTCGTCAATTGTTTTGTAACGAAGGGTTAGAATGGAATTTGCGTATATGTATCGTTATCTCCACTTATTTGGGATACATTTACAATTTTTTATTTTTCTAAAAGACCTTTCATTACCATTTTAATCCGCTTTAACAATTAACATGTAATTTAAGTTCCGTTCCAAAATGTATGTAGACTTTTAACATATATTACTATTTATTACACTTTTGCAATTTTGTGTGCTTAAAGCTACAAGTATAACAATTGAACATGCAAAGTGCCGCTTCAGACAAATGATGACATCTGTTACTTTTTTATTGTTTTATTCCGCGCGTTCGCGGGATTACGGCTTCCCTTCGGAAAGTTATTTAAGTTTTGACAAAGTGTACCGCTTATTACACTTTTGCAATTTTGCATGTTCAAAGCTAAAGATATAAACAATTGAAAATGCAAAGAGCCATTTCAGACAAGTGATGACATCTGTTACTTTTTTATTGTTTTATTACGTCCCTAACGGACGGGAGCGACGTCTCACAGTGGTCTATTTTGCCGAAATCCTGGCCAGAACCCCAAAGAGTGGCGAGGCATTCACTTAGTTTCGTTCGCTCAGAAGACACAAGAAAAATGCCTCGCGGAAGTTTTTAAATTTTTCAGCCAAAAATAAAATTTATATTGCAATTTTTTTTGCTTTTTCCAAGAAAAATGTCTGCCCTATCGCCACCTGCTATTAGATTTTTTCCTGGATTTTTAATTTTTAGAGTAAATCGGAAACATATTTTTAAAACATATGCTTAAACATATTTAAATCTTTACTACATTAAAATGATATGCATCGTTGCAATTGGTAGAGTTTACAGAGTAATTTTACACAAAAAAATATTAAAATAAGCCTTAAGATTAAGTTACAGCAAATTTTTAAAGTTGATAGTCTCTTATTTTACGTATAAATGTTAAATAACTATTGAAATATATATTATTATTAACGTTAAGTATAACAGTATGTTGTTTACTAGTAGAAAAGTCAGTAAAAGTAACGAAAACTATAATTTCTTTCAAACAATAGTTTTGTCCAGCTAGAACCCTAAAATTACACACTGTGCGTCGGGCTGAAGGGGCACCCCTGTCTAACCCCCTCCTTTGTCCAGAACACCTCCGATATCTTCTCCCCCACTCTTATCTCGTTTATTGTTTCCTCATATAATTCCTTTATCCTTTCTACCAATCCCTTCCTAACCCCTCTTCTTTCCATTTCCTTCCATAATTTCTTCCTTACCACAGTATCGAAGGCAGCAGTAAGATCCACAAACAAGGTGTACAGTTTCCCTCTCTTTTTTAGCAACTCCTTTTCTACCGCATGTTGCAGTATATACGCACAGTCTAAGGTGCTTCTATTTTTCCTGCATCCGTTCTGAGTCTCTGGGAGTAGCTTCCTACTCTCCACTTCCTGCCTTAACCTATTATTCAATATCATCGCATACACCTTGTAAGCCGTACTGAGTAGCGATATACCCCTGTAATTTTTTACCTCGTCCTTGTCTCCCTTCTTATAAATCGGTATTATGATTGCCTTCCCCCAATCCGACGACAATCCTTGACACTCCCAAATTGTCTTATAAGCATGATCAGAGCACTCCTTGCCTGACCTTCACTATACTTCCATGCTTCCCCTGGGATCCCGTCCGCACCACATGCTTTCCCCGTTTTAATTCGCTTCAGCTGCATCTCAATCTCTTCTTCTGTGATGTTTTCCACCTCCTCTTCTTCTTCTACTACCACTCTTCTCCGTTCTCCTATACACTTCTCCTTACTTCCATTCAGCAACTGCAAAAAATGCTTTTCCCAATCTTCCATCCTTATGTTTCCTGCCACTTCTGTAGCCCTTCTCCTCTCCTTATTAATATATCTTCATATCCCGGTTTTTGATTTTATCTTCCTTATCTCCTCCAATTCCTCTTCCCGTTTTTCTTTTTCCTTTTCTTTGCACATCTTATTAAATTCCTTCCTTTCCTCCAAATATACTTGCCATGATCTTTTCCCCTCTTTCCACTTTCTATAACTTCTTGCTAGCTTCCTTTTCCTCCGCGTGCATTCCCTGTCCCACCAGAACCTTTCTCCTAATCTCCTATTTTTTTATTTTGATTGTTTTACTTATCATACTCTCTACCATTGCCTTTCTCAGTTCTACCCATCTCTCTTCTATTCCCCCTGCTCTAAACTGGCTGCTTTCCAATCTCTCGTTAAAGGTCTTCCTACTGTCTTTATCCCATAGGTATATCGTCTTCGTTACGCTCTTACTTCCCAGCCTCTCTTCCCTTCTTTCAAAACTTAGTATTACTGTTAGTGGTTGATGATCTGCTTCTATCCTTTCTTCTACTTTGAACTGGTCAATCTTCTCTATCGTTTCCTCATTTACCACAACGTAGTCTATGACCGATGCTCCTCTCCCCCCCGATGTAAGTGAACTCTCCCTCTCTGTCTCCATTCCAGTTTCCATTTAAAATGTGCCATGCTCACTCCTCTATCATACTTATTGACACACACACACACACACACCCCTCCTCCATTTACCACCGTGTCCTTTGATTTTCTCCTTTCTTGCTCTTCCTCTTCCCCGTTGCTGTATAAACTTCCTTTCTCCCCCGTGCGAGCATTATAATCACCCCCTATCACTAAGTTTTCGTCATTCTCCTCCTTTATTTCTTCGTCCAAAATCCTCCTTATTCTACTCATATAGCCTTTATTGTATATTGTCCATACTCTCCATTCTTTTCCCATTATCTCCATCCATCTCTCCACCATACCGTCCTCTTCTCTAGTTTCGCGCCTCGTACTCCAAATCTTCTTGACTCCTGTAATTATCCCACCGCTTGCTCTTCCCTTCCTCATTTCCTTCTTTGCTGTTTGACATCTCCACTCAAAACCTTTCGGTAATTTCTTGGACAGCTGTTCCCATGTCTTCTCTTCCACCCATGTCTCAATTAATCCCACAAAGTCATACTGTTCAATATATTCCCAAAATTCTTTCCCCTTATTCGTAACACGTGCAACATTCCAAAACATGAATTTTATTTTCGTTCTTCCTCTCCGTCCGCTCACTCCCTTATTTTTCATCCCTTCTAGTTTACCTCTTTCTCCTTCACCTCCTTCTCCTTCTCTTACCTTTCCTCTCCCATTCCTAAGTACTTCTTCTTCCTCATCCCACTTCCACCATTCTCCGTCTATCTGTATTCTTCCATATGTGACCTTCTCTTCCCTTTTCTCCCTCCACTCTCTACTATGGTCCTTAGTCTCCACATCATCTTCCTTTCCTTGAATGTTAGGTCATCCTCTATTCTCTCCCTCCTGCCCCTGAATTTTTTCTTCCACTCCATTATTCTCCTTTTCTGCTCCTTGTTGCCCAGCCTTACCACTGCTACTCCCCTCCCCTCCCCTCCCCTCTCCTTATCCCTACCTTCCTTATACTCTCTATTTCTATTTTCTCCTCTCCTCCTATCTCTTCTAATACCTTTATTACTTCCTTTTTCATTTCTTCTCCTTCCCCTTTTATCCCTTTCACCACAACATTCTGTTTCCTCTCTTCTCTGTCTTTTTTCTCTAGTTTTCTTTCTATCTCTTTTAACCTTCATCCCCCCTCTCTTTCCATTCCTTTCTTCTCTTTTGCCTCCCTTTCTTTTTCCTTAAGCTCCAAACCTTCCATTCTCTTCTCTACTTCCTTTAGCTCTTGCCCTTTCACCCCCCCCCCCCCAACTCTCTCCTCAGCTCTTTAATTGCCTCCCATATTTCCTCCCTCTCTTCTTGCCACCTTTCGTCCCTTCTCTTCATTTCTTCCCTCATATTTTCTATTTCTTCTTTGATCTCTTTCCTCAAGGTTTTCTCCAATCCTTCTACCTTTTCTTTTACCTCTTCATTGCCTCTTTCCATCTCCTTCCTCATCTCCCTAATTTCTTTTATTATCAGCAAATCTATTTCGCCCCGCCCCTCTCCTCCCCCCTTTTTTAGGTGACCCCGTCTTCTCGCTTTTCTTGAAAGCCCTGCCGCTGTTCTCCTCCTCTGTCTCCTCTTCCCTGCCTTCCACCACCTCCCTTTTTCTCTTCCAAAAGCCCTCCACACTGCTTGAACTATCCCTCCTCTCCCTTCCTAATCTTACCGCATTTGTGGGCCTTCCCCTTCTATATCACTCATTTTCCCTCCTTCAACCTCCATTTCGTATCTTTTCTTCCTCTGCTTCCTACTTCCAAACTTTCTCAACGCAGCTTTTTTTCTTGCCTATCCTTATTTAGTCGGGTCTCGGCCTTACCTATCTCGCCTGCCTTTCCTAATCTCTTCCTTACCGATCTTTCCTTCTTTATCATCTTTACCTGCTCTGTCTTCTTTTTTTTTCTCGCTACTTCTCCTGAATCGCCCTCCTTGTCCTCTCTCTTCCCTTCCTCAATCTTTTTGCCTTCCAAAACCTAACCTCATTCTTCCTCCCTAATCGCCACGTCTCCCTTCCCTTTTTAATCCTTTTCCCTTGCCCACTATTCTCACACCTTCTTCTCCCGAATTTTTCCTACTCACTCCTACTCAGCTTCTCCCTATCTCTCACTCGTTTTCTCCCTTTATATTTTCGGTACGCCTCTTTCACTAGCCCTCCTCCTTCACACCCGCAAAAAGGAAGTCCTTTGTGAAAACTTAAAAAAAAGAAAACAAGTAGCCAAAAAGCATAAAAGAAATCATAAAAATTGTTTCAGTAATTTTAATTGTTGAAATATTTTCAACTATAACTTGTAAAAATAAACATGTAAAATGTAGAAAAAAACAGTCAGATTGGAAACAAAAAAACAAACCCAATGCTACTCTAAGACAAATGGAACTTGAAAGAATGATCTCTATTAAAACACGGCTCGCGTAGTTTGTGTAGTATTTTATACAATACCACAAAATTCTACAACTTTTAATGTTCTATCTAAAAATTTAGAAAATAGCCTTCAAAAGTCTAGCGCGTAGTTTGTTGTAGTATCTCAGGCTGTTGAATTAGTTACACGCCGCGAGCCTTTTCTGAGTCGCTCCGCCTGCTTCTCCTTCCCAACTATTATACCCAACCAGGAATGACTTGCCAGACTCGGCGTATTACACGAGTATAGTGGCGCTTTAGGGCGCCATTCGCCTCTGTTCGCTCGCGCTGGAAAGACGCCGCGCACGCCGATTACGGAAAAAAAAATCGATGCGCGTATCCCGTCGACTGACGTTATCTGTCAACGAACAGTTTCAGATCGCGTCACATGGCGTTTAGGTTAAAACAAAAGTATTACTAGTAAAAAATTATGCTCAGATATGTCTTGAATTAAATGCGATTAAGAGATTTTAATGTTTTTGGACTTCCGGCGGTGGTTTGGCAAATTCGGCAGAGAATAGTGACAGGAATAACATTGAAAAACTTATATTGTATCTCAAAATACCAATGGAAACATTGAGGGTATCTAATTTAAACAACGTAAACATATATTTCTATTTGTGAACATATGTCTACATTCAATGTAGATATATATTTCTGTACAAACAATGAAGTTTTCCTTCAAGTAAAGTTGAAGAAATAAATAAATAAAAAAATTAGTATTGCATCGATATTATCTCCACAATATTATGAAACTTTTATATATACGTATAACATTTTCTTCTAAAATAAATGGTTCTACTGTGCATACATACAACAATCATAACGATAGTTTATTAAAATTATATCCAGTAATCTTGAATTTGTTACCTCTTGTTTCTTTAATTCATATGTATACTAAAGAAACAGTTGTGTTACGATCTAGCACGCGCACGTATAAATTAATTTCCAACGCAAATAATTTAAAAATACGGCGACAGCAAAACGTTAGCTCTCGCGTCAAAGAATACATTGTTGCCGCCACGGTCGACTTAGCAAGAGATTTTAACCGGTTGAGTGTCAAGCAGCGAAAACGCGCTTCTTTCATTTTGTATCGAAGAATGCAACAAAGTAAAATTTCAATGTTTTTCTGCAAACAATCTGTTAATCGCATTTAATTCAAGACATATCTGAGCATACTTTTTTACTAGTAATACTTTTGTTTTAACCTAAACGCCATGTGACGCGATCTCAAACTGTTCGTTGACAGAAAACGTCAGTCGACGGGACACGCGCATCGATTTTTTCGCGAGCGAACAGAGGCGAATGGCGCCCTAAAGCGCCACTATACTCGTGTAATACGCCGAGTCTGGCAAGTCATTCCTGGTTGGGTAAAATAGTTGGGAAGGAGAAGCAGGCGGAGCGACTCAGAAAAGGCTCGCGGCGTCTAACTAATTCAACAGCCTGTAGTATCTTATAGAATACTACAAAATTCTACAACTTTCTACAACTATTCACGAAATTCTACAATACTGTCCCAATCCGCGTACTTTGTTGTAGAAATTTGTAAAAATTAAACACAGTGAAGATAGGGTCAAGTTGTAGAAAATTGTTCAATGTTGTAGCCAGTTGTAGCAATATGTTGTAGAGAATTGTAGTTAGTTGTAGATATATTTCCACCAGGGCAAGTTGTAATTTGTTGTAAAAATTTGTAGTGCTCTACAGCTTACTACAATTTATTACGTAAGAGAATCGAGTAAGTGTAGTGAGACGTTGAATGACGTAGAATATTGTAGTTACGAGCTACAATTTTCTACAATTTTCTACAACCACGCAAAATGTTGTAGAAAATTGTAATTTGTTGTAGAGTCGCGTAAAAAGTTGTAGATATATTTCCACCAGGGAGTCTAATAAAATAGGGAACACACAAAGGAATTATTAAAATGATGTCTTAAATATATATTTATTTTTATTGTCTCACTGAGGGAAAAGAAATCAAGATATCAGCAACTTACAAAAAAGGGGTGAATCAGTTGTCTGAATAGTGAACACCTTTCAGATTTATGACATAAACGACAATACTTTGCAATTTCCATGAAATTAACAGTTTTTTAAAGTTATTTTTACACAGATATAATTTATTTTCTTATTAGTAAACAAGGCTAAGGTGATGCATCCTCTCATTCTTTAAAATCCATTGTGGTTCTAAATAGGTAAATTAATATGTTGTGAATAATAATCAAAGAACAAAGTGTCTTATGCATCCACAAACTTTTCACTGTATGGTGCCCATACAGTATAGAGACGAAATGAAATATGATACCAGGAAATAAAGGATTAGACATATTATGAATACCAAAAAATACAAAAATCCTTGTGAAACCACTTGGTATATGTAGGTACTACATTTGAAAGAATTTTACCCAATAAATCTTACAGTATTATTAAATACAGTCCTAAATTTAAATGGAAGACACAATATAATAAAAATTTAGTCATTGATCACAATCAGTCATCAGCACCACAATCCAAAGTGTTGTTTCAGCATGGTACTGTAAAAGTAGAGAATTTTTTCTTTTTTAACATAAAGCACGAGATGTTTTATTATGACAGTATCATATTACATTTACATCCAAATTCATATCCTTTTTCACTCTGAATATCATACTCTCTATCATCTTTACTTACCTACTTTTTTTCTCTATTGTATATTAATATTTTATTTAATTATAGAACATTTTAAAGTTTTATTTCTTTATACACAGTATTTCATACTTTAATATTTAAACTTAGTATATAAACAGTCAGAGTATTCTATAAGTAACTATATTTTTCTATATAGATGATAATAATAATGCAAAATAACAATAATATGAAATGTAACAACAAGTTTAACATTTTTAGGAAAGTAACTGCATAACTGTTATTTTTTTATTACACTTATCAAAGAAGAGATAATTTCAATAGAAGCTAAACGTAATATTTCAATATGGATCAATATTTGAATAACTATAACGTTATGCTAAAGTAATGAAAAGGCAATAAGATTATCATAACAAAATGATCAATAACAAAATGGAGCTCGAAAATTGTAACAGCCTGTAATTTTTCTTGCTTTCACTATTTCTGTATAAACATATTAGGTTCTTTAAGTTGTGAAATATTAAAAAACTGTGTATCAGTTCTCTACATATTTGATATATTTTAATCATATTTTGAGTTAATTTTATACTAATAACTTCTTCAAGAAATTGACATTTTGTATAAAGAAATAAAAGATAAAAGTGTAATTATGTTTTATGTAACACTAGGTACCCTTCAGGAGAAGAAAGGTGTATTGCATGTAAATTGTGTGAGGCCATTTGTCCTGCACAAGCTATCACTATTGAGGCTGAAGAGAGAGCAGACGGATCTCGTCGTACAACAAGATATGATATTGATATGACTAAATGTATTTATTGCGGTTTTTGTCAAGAAGCGTGTCCAGTAGACGCTATTGTAGAGGTATTTATACTTATCTATTTTTATAAGAAGAAAATTCTACAAAAGCAGTACTAATTTAAAATATTTTAAGGGCCCCAATTTTGAATTCTCTACGGAAACACATGAAGAGCTGTTGTACAATAAAGAAAAACTTTTAAATAATGGAGATAAATGGGAATCAGAAATTGCTAGTAATATTCATGCTGATCATTTATACCGTTAATTAATACTATAATGTAGTTCAATTTATTGTACAGAACACAATTAAAATAGCATCATTACTGGTTTCGAGGAAAAAGTTTCCTTTGAATTATTAATTGTTGTTTCTGTAATTGTATAAATATTATAAATAAATTGAAATAATAGTCGATGAATCTACATTATTTTATTATGAACTTAATTGCTATGATATAATCTCAGGATATAGATAGGAATTGATTAGGCAAGCGATATATTTATTTATGATTTGGAAGGTCTAGAATAGAACGTATAGAATTGCTCTTAAAAGTTAAATTTACAGACTACTAATTTTCATCAGACCAATGAAAAGAAAATGTACTAAAAATTCACAAATAAGTGAATAAAAAAAAAGAACTCTTTTTTTTACTTTCCTTCTTATATTCGTGTCTTAAATACATTTAAAAGTCAGAAAAAAATTTATTCATGCATTTTTATTAGTTTATGTCCTAATAATTTGATTTCGTGTTACAAGATCTGAAATATTCGATCTGCTTTACTGACTTGTAAAAATTATTTATAAAAATAAATTCATTTAAACCTTTTCAAAACGTGAAGGGAGCACAACAATGACATAGCTATTGAACACTCGCCTCTCAAGTGAATCGAATATGCCAGAAATTATCGAATCATGTACGATTAAAGCCGAGATGTGTGTATACGTTATTCTTATCTATGTAGGCAAAATTGCAATTACGCTGACATGGATGTAATATATACAACGAAGAATGCAAATTACTATGTCATGAAAATGAAAGGATATTGACGGAAAACGTAATTATTTCCATGCAATTTTTCTTATAATTATTCAGTCGTTATTCTTCTTTGTTATTTGTTTTATAATCAGTTACTGCCAATAAATATATATCTTTATTCAGTTCTAATTGTTTCCATTTTTCTTTTTGTACATATTTAATATGTAAAATATGGAATAAATATATTAACAATGGTCAATCCTGTTGTAAATCTAATGCTATAAACTACAAAAATGTCACACAGATTTGAAATTGTTTAAACAAATTCAGATTTTGCAAACTAATTTGTACCGTTTAATTTGTTATAAAAAGACACAAATTTCATCAACTTACACAATTACTTTATCTCCTATAGTTTTCGAGATATTCGTCGAAATAGACTTTACAACCTTAACTTTGGGGGCAGGTTTCAACCCCTTAACATGAATGATTGTCGATAAAAAAATAGATATTAAATATGTTTATGAAAACTACATTGTACACGAATTTCATTAAAATCGTTATTGACACCTCGAGATATGCCCTTGTTAGGCCAGTATGGAAGAACTTTTACAGCCACCAAAGATAATAAAAGTAATGTAAAATAAATTCTAAAATAAAGAAAATTACTACTACTATCAGTGGTTTACAGAAATTAGTTGGATTATAAGACAATAACAATCCCACCCCGGAACCAAGTATAATATAATACTATAAAATAAAGTTTGGAATGAATATGGTTGAGCAAATTGCATGGAAATATGCCAAGAAAGCAAACTGTTCTCGATGGACTCTACAGTTTTTCTTCAATACCTTGGACACAGTAGTAAAAAAAGCATTGGTAATAATGTAAGGGGTGAACTGAATAAAAAAAAATGTACTTAATGACAATTATAAAAAGAGTAAGTACTTGTGAGAAATGCACAATATAAATACAATGATCTCTACTATCAGATGTTATAAACTTTATATAAATATGTATCATTATACTGCAAGACTCTGTGACAATGGGATGCCATAATAAACGTCCTGACGTCAACAACCAATACCATTGGCTTCCGTAAACAGTGTTCTGTCAGCAACAGAGAAGAATATCCTGATCCCCTAGATAAGGTTCTGTTAGAATCCTGTTATATTCTGTTATATTTCATGTTAAGAAAAGTAAGAAAAACATCTTATTTATGAGTCACTTGAAACACACAACGTACACTCTTCATCACTGCTGCTTGAGCACTTCTCATTATGACTCAAGCCTTTATCTCTTCTGGTACACTTTTTACTGTCATTCTAACATATACTCGAACAACTGTACTTATCCATGCGTCGGAATATTAATGCGTTATTATTAATCGCAACAGTGGCTTTATCTCAACATTAATATATGTAAATATAATTGAATGGCATCAGCTGATCCACGTAACACCATGATCAGTTAGTATTTGAAAAAAACTGTTGAAGTTTTAATATATTAAGAAGAGTATCATGTAATATGGGTTTTGAACTCGCTAAATCGCGACGATTTTTATTACAGGTATGTATTGTGCATTCTGTACCTTTCAGGTCTCGTTCAAAGCTTTTTTTGTCAGATGGCTGCACGTGGGTGAAAAAATGTGCATCGTGTTAGAGGTATAGCCCTGGATGCAGGGTGAGTTACACTGTAACGATTTTAATAATATCGATTCTACAATTTCTGTAAACTATGTACTGAATGAAAAGATGTTTGGGACAAAAGTTGTGTGGTAACGAAGGGGGCATTGAATAGTTATATGGGTTTTATACTGTATCACTGTTTTGTATGGGTAGATGGGTAGAGGAGATTTCCAGGCCACCTCTATTTTTCAAGATGGAATACTATATTCTTTTTTATCGCGATATGCATGAAAATGTTCGTTACGAAGATTAAAGTTCCATTTGTCAATTTGTACGAACGTGTAACTGTAATACTCTACTCAATAATTTCTGACCATCGAGAAGTTTTGAAACTTAAACAAAGTGTTTAAAAATTATGTGTTTTCATGTACCAGGTGTTCTACACATTCCGAAAGATGGACATTCGTGAAAGAACGGGTCTGCAAAATCCTTCAGAAGGTTGTAAATTAAGGTATTGGCTTATTGCATTTATTGTATTGCGCAGGTAAAATGTCTTAAAAGAACCGTGGATCAGAAATTAACCGTTTTCATGGAAATTAACGTTAATTAATAAACTGCGGTGCACCGGCTTGAAGACGGGTGCTACATATAGGAGCCCTTGACCTAACACATAATACTTGCTCGAACTTATCACAGTTACGGAACTAACATAGCGTTGGTTTTCCGAGCATCTTATATCTTTACGCAATGACGCACCTACTACGACTCTTCCTTTATTACCACTTTCTTTGTCTACAAATGAAAAAATTACATCATGGATTATAATGCCTTGCTTTTTGAATTCTTGAACTAATAATACTAACTGGTTAATAACTCTGTCCTAAATCTTCCTCAACTCCTGTCTCTTAAAGTTCCTCAAATTCGAATGATAAATAATAATTATGCATGCCGTCGTCAGAGTCACCATGGCTTTGAAAATACTTTGTGATATTTTACCTACGCAACGAGATGAATGCGATAGCTTTCAGAAGGTGGACAATAACGTCTAATTCTTCGTCCTTAATTCTTTTCGCGGAATCAATCATTAGGTGTATAATAAAATGGAAACAGCACGTCAAACTAAAAAACAGTATATTATCAAAAAGAAAACAAATTTGTATGCAATCCTTTAATTATTATAGTAAATTACATAATGAACTTTCATAATACTACATAGGAATGTATAGAATATGTTCTCATTACGTTTTTCACGTGAAATTGATTACACTTAACAAGTCTTACAATTATGCTTGTGACAAATGTATACGAAAGCTTGGCAAATATTTCTTTTTCCTACAAATTAAATGTAATTAAGACACTGTTTCGTTACAAAGGGAATAACATTCCACCAAGTCATTTACAAATGTAAATACATTTCAGCATTACGTTCTGAATAGTTTTCATAATTGTTTTAGATGTACGTTTTATATGAACATACTGTTTTTTTCACCAAATGACATATATACAGAATGCTCCGATAATTATGGTACAACTGGGAGGGAAAATTTGCAAAAATAAATCGAAAAGGTAAATAAGAATTTTTTTAATCATCCCTTTCTCGAAAGAATATATTTCAAGAATCAGTCGCATATATATACTGCGATATATGCAATGCATAGAAGTCAATGAAAAAAAAATTTATTTGTACTTAAAGGTCAAGGATAATTTTATATTAACTTTTTTTTACAGTTTACACTGAACCAGAGGTGTAGAATAATACTATCTGAGTTTTAGCATACAATTTTTATAGACCATGGATAATTGCATTTTCTCAATTTTGTATGCTTCTGATACAATATCATGAATCGTTATCTTACAATCATTATGTATTTCCTATTTTAAACATTGACTTTTATAAATTCACCACAATAATAAAATACAGTATTCAAAATGTATGCTATCAATATAAAGCGTTATTGTATGAATAGAATATATTTGATATTTCTTTTAACATATGAACACTTTCATTCCAGTTGTACTATAAATCATTACTGGGACATCCTGTATATCACAATCATCACAATATATCCAAAATAACTACAAGAATTCGTAATGATTTAATGAAAAAGAAGTTGGCCTTTTTTTAAATATACATAATTAAGAAAAATTGTAATATTTTTAATATAGTTATTCATGCTTTTGACACGTTACAGAATACAAAGTACTTGAAATTTTATCAGAAGAAATAATACATTGAACTTTTTAACAAGCTCATATCTTAAAAACTACAAATGAGCATTTCTTCCATTTGTTTCTAAATTAACTTTTACATTAAAATATTGTTCTTATATCAAATTAAACACATTTCGTTTACAAGCCTCATATAATTAAACATTGTAATATTGTATATGATTCTATTGTAAGCAATATAAGTATTATTTTAAGTAGGATTTTCAGAGTTTACAACATTTTACAGTAATTAGCAGTTAATGTATTATTACAACAAAAGAATGAATATCACAAACTTTAAAATTTTGCTGATATAATAAATAATATAACTGTATAATTACATTTTATTATTTAACAACCTCTGTCTTTGATGTAGTATGTGCAAAACTAATGATTCAGTACAATAATGGAATGGTTTTTTTTGTAATTTTACAAAAATGATGTATAGATTTTATAATTCTTTTCTCATTCATATTAAATTAACCAAAACGCCAACAACAAATATATGAAATCAAGCTCTACAATTTAAATATTTTGATAAATGGTACAAGAATCTTAACTTCTCTATCGAACATTTCGTCAGGTATGCAATAACATTGCATTGAGTTACATAATGCATACAATATTTTGTAATCTCGCGTAGTATGAAGTTAAGATGTAGTTAAAACACATCTATAACTTCTGACACAAATACTTATATTATTCATAAACATTAAATTCTTGCACTTTAATGCATAACAGGAAGAAAAAATTTGGATCAACCATAAATTATCTGTACTTATCATATTAACCATTCTCCTTTATTTATCCTTTAGCAATTTCTTTTTTCTGACATTTCTATCCATATAAGTTTTTTTCAATCCTTTCTACTCAATATATTTTTGGTACTATAATTGTACTACGGAGACTCACATGTACTCTCTTTCGAAACCTATTTTTTAAAAGTAAAAATTTGGAGCTCACATATCTAAAGACTATAAGATGAGTCCGTTTGCTTCAGCATAATCCTTCCTATTTCCAGCCTTCTCTGGCAACTTTAAAGAATTACTTCTGATTCTTCTATAAACGACACAAGTACAAAGAAAAAGAAGATGGAAGATTATTGTTGTTTTTCTATACTTTAGCTTTACCTAGGACCTACAGCTTTCCAACGAAGTAATACTTTTTGTACCGTTGAATAGGTGCCTAGTCAGAGAATAGGAGAAAGGAGGAGAGATTTTAATGGGTATTCCGAGAGAACAAACTCTCAGCGAGACGCATACTCCTCCTGGTGAACTGGATCGGGAGAGATTATACAAAACTGCATTTCCCCTCCTACTACTAAAAAAAAGGCCTACATCTTTATATGGATTCTAAACACATGACAGTTGGAAGATTTTGAAATCGAATGCAAACGAATTTCAACTGAACAATAGTTTCCACATACAGAATAAACTACTTTTCGACTGACATCTCATTCTAATCTCTCTACTACATGAGAACTGATTTTGCTTTTTATACCCTTTTTCCCCTCTTTTATGAAACCTCTCAAACCATACTGTTAAATCCCCCTTTAAACTACAGGGGAATGTCCGTTCAAAAGTCCATAGATGTATGCGAAAAATGCATATTAAATTTTTGAAGAGAACAGAAGCAAAATGAAGCAGATAAACAGGTCATTAATATTCTACTTAACATCCTAGATTTCCGGAGCTTTATTCGCTGAGACCTATTAGAACTCAAGACATAATATAGGATGCACGTCAGGAAGCTTCAATTTACTTCAACGGTGGATCATGCATTTTGCATTATTTGGGAATACGATGGATAAATTGTATAACACAATTTAGTAGGGTATTAGAGTTCTTGAACGAAATCTATGCAGTGCCGGGAGCATTGTGCTAAGCACTATGAAAGCAGAAAGAGATATACTTTACCATTTTCTATGAAAATTAGAAAACCTTCTGAAATAACATAGTCCCCATCTTTTTTCTTTCTATCAAATCTCCATTCCATATGCTATCAATCAACTACAACTCTGCAGTTCATAATACAATGTATCATTCTAATCATAATTCATCACTCTAGAGCAAAAATTACCTTGTATCCTATGGGCGAAAATATATCTTTTCTTTTATATAAGTGTATATTAAAACGTCTGTAACAAACCTCTATAAAGGAACCTCCAAAACTGAATAGGCTGGTTCTTAAGTGCAAAACACATATGAATACACAGGGTGAGTCTAAAACTAAATGTATACTATAGACATTACCAGATAATATATTAGCATCCATCATTACATTTAATTATATTTGAATATTTATATGTCGTATATTGCCTGACAGAATGTTCTATATATCTTATAAGTGAACTAAATAGGAAAAATTGCCTCAACTGTTGGCACTTAAGGTTTCAAATTTCCTCTTTTTGAATGTGCAAACAGGATAAATCACCTACTAGAATCTAAAATATGTTTGTTGTTTTTGAAGATTTAAAAAGAGGTCTACGAAAGGAAATATTTTTTGAAAAAATGTAATGTGTTATATCAAAAAGAATTTTGTCTCTAAGACATTTTGTTAAAACTTCAAGGTCATCAATATATTTTTATGTAAGATGGTAAATTTACACAACTATAACATTAAAATTAGTATAAAAATAAATACAACTGTGTTCAATACCTTGTTACACGTGTACTTTCTATATTCTATAATAATACATTAATACATGCTATTGGCAATGATACTCGTGAGCAATTTATTCATAATGCATAACATTTTACGAACCAAGTTATAAAAATCCTTAAATACTTTTAATATTCTATTACAAGTATAGATTTATTAAATAAATAAATTCATAGTAAATTATAACTTTTAATAAGATATTTCGATAATGAAAATATATAATTCTATTTGAAGAAATTTGGATCACCTTGAAATTTCGAGGAATATGTTCTTGGAAAAAAATTTATCTTACCATAATATTTTACTTTTCAAACAAAAAATGCAGGTAACATCCGTAGAACATGGTACATATTTCTATAGCACGATTTTACTCTAAAACGATTGGAGAATTGCAGAACACCTCCGTATAACACAGAGTGAAGTATTTGGTAGCTTTTAAGTGTACAGAATAAAATTGTGTACACCAATGTGTCCATCTCATTGGAAATTTTTCATTTAAGTGTGAATATAGTGTCAGATATAATATGAAATCTATTTTGTTTGTGGAATAGTAAATGTGTATATCCTAAATGGAAATACTTTCATTGAGAGAAGCATAAAGTTTAACAAGGAACATCACAAGTGTTTAGTATTTAGAAAGATCTTTTGGTTGAAAGCACGGAATCTAAAAGAACGGATTTTTTACACTAATACTTTGTTTCGCATAACACGGTATTTTTTAGTAACGTAATTACCATATCATACGGTGGCTACCTGTATCACCATTTTTACATAATCTTTTTTACTGCTATGGCTAACAAAAATATTTTAGACTGTAGTTTTAGATGATTCCTTTCTAATATTTGAACCTTATCTTAACATATAAATGAACGTTTTGTTCATTTATGACATAATGTCAGAATCAAATACGTTCTTAACAACTGTAAATGACTGTATTTACAAAGTATAATTAACGTACTTCAGTTATCTATACAACATTTCTTGTGCCATCACAAATCACCATTAAAGCTTCATGATTATTTGCATTAACATCATAAGTGGAATATGCAAATATGTCCTTAAATTTGATTAAGTTCTCATATGATTATCTAATTATGTTAGTCAATCGTGATATGATGTACTAATTGTAAGTGTAAGAAAACGCAATATATATTTCCTTTTTTAATTTAACATAAAATGTAATTATACGATTGGCTTACTAATTGTTGCAAACCTCCTGAGCATTTTTTTATCATATCCGTATTAGCACTTCTTAACATTTATAGCGCAAAATGCTTATGTTGAGAATCATACTTTCCATAGTACGAAATGTGGAATATATAACTATATTATAATTAATATCAGTTCCATTTTCTATGACCAATTCTTTTTAAATAAATTCTTGCTAATTCTTTTTCATTCATGAGAGGAGCAAAACTATTATACATACATTGTCTATATCACACAAGATGTTAAGTTGTCACAAATTGTACACCGAATAGTAGAAACAGCAAAATCACTGTTTTTGTACTCTTTCTCCAATATGTAATATTATTTTAGAAATGTAAAATGTCTAAATACCACTACTCTATTAATTATAACAGAAAACATGATTAAACCAAATTGTTTACGAACCAAAAGATGTGTACAACATAGCTGTTCTACATATTATTATGGGATGAGTTGTTCGTTCAAATTTAATATTATTTTTTTCTTGAGTCTTGCTGAGTAATTACTGTCAGATTGTATATGAGTAATAGCTATGTTTAAAAGTATGTAGCATAATTCTATATGTCTGTCATAAAACAATATCTAAAAACTCATTAACTGTATTAGAAAGACTTAGAAAGAAAATGGCACTTCCCGTGGTAAGAAAAAAATAGGTTGACATATGTAATAAACTACAATTTTTTAAACTTTTAGTGAATACATTTTTCTGGAAAATTGTTTAAATTAAAATTACTTAGGTTAATAACATTTTGTACTACATTTGAGTACATTCTACCTTTTATTTAATGTGATGAAGTTATATTGCAATGTCCTTTACAAGGAACTTTCATTTCTATGCTTTTCTACATTTTTAAAAACAAAACCATTTAGCTACTATTAATAAATTTATAGAGGCTGCATTAGAACGAACATAGTAAATTGTACTGCACATAGAAATAATATTTCTTGTTTCGTAGTACAAAACACAATATATGTTTTGTTATTCATGAACATAATATTTATATATATTACATGTTATATCAGTGATTTCAAAAATGTTATTAAGTTTTATTTGTAATCTTGTGATTAAATTGGTGCTGAATTGAGGCATATATATTTAAAGTATATAATTATTATGAGGAGTAAAAAATATATATACTGAATAGTAAGGGTGTGCAGGCTGTGCCATGTGCCGGGTACCCGACGCCTCGGGTCGGGCCGAAGAAAGTCGGTCGGGCTCGGGCGGGTACCCGACACACTCGGGCCTAGGGGAACCCGACTGATTTCGGGCGGCCCGACTGGTCTCGGGCCGCCCGACTAGTCTCGGGCCGCCCGACTGATCTCGGGTATTTCGTCTGCTTCGGGCCAACATGGCGGACTAGAGGCTGTTCGGTGTAACTCTTACGCTCCATGAGCGTGTCTCGCACTGAATCGCCGGTATCATGAGCGTGAGAGTTACACCGAACAGCCTCTAGTCTGCCATGTTGGCCCGAAGCAGACGAAATACCCGAGATCAGTCGGGCGGCCCGAGACTAGTCGGGCGGCCCGAGACCAGTCGGGCCGCCCGAAATCAGTCGGGTTCCCCTAGGCCCGAGTGTGTCGGGTACCCGCCCGAGCCCGACCGACTTTCTTCGGCCCGACCCGAGCCCGACGAGCCGGGTATTTGCACACCCTTACTGAATAGGCTTGCTCTATCGCTACCAGTAGGTTATGACATCTTTTATTTGAGTTGCATCATGAATTACATTTTACATTTCTGATATAATACTACATTCTAATAAAAAATTATAAAAATCGGTAATTTTTCTACTTTGACATCTTGTTAGTATGTATGTATTCTTGTATGCAGAGCGTCCAGAAAATATCTATACACTTTTTGATGCTCGATAAGAGGTATGTATTAACTAAAAAGATTAAAAAATTGTAAATTATTATTTCAATATAAAAATCTCTTTGTTCAAGTAATGTCTTGGGCTACTTATTTTTATATGCTACGTTTTTCCTATAGCTAAAAATTGATATTCAGTTATTTATCCTTAAAAGAGATATACATATTTTTCGGACACTCTATATATGCATGCGTATATGTATGTATATATGTATATTATACATACTATCAACTTCTTAATAGTCCGCACTCAAATAATTTTATGTTTGTATTTGCAGATAGTTTCATTGTTAATTACTTTATCATTGCATACATAAAAAACTGACAAATATTTTGATACGTATTTAATATATATATTCAATTTATGTAAAAAGTATAACATTGTAATTACATTCTACACTGTTATTGTTAAATATCTTTAAAAAAAAGGTTAAACAATTTGTATCTAATCTTATGAAGTCTTTTAATTTAATTTGCAATGTAATTACAAAGGAACACGTATAAATATTTTATTTTAGCTTTTATAGACAAAAATTTTTCCATATGCATACATAATGCTTGTGGCAACATACATTCATACATATAACCGCGATAATATTTTTACTATCTATGAAGCATTTTTGCAAAACAGTGTTTTATATGAAGAAAAATTGTTTTTCACATTCCACTTTACACTGATTAATTCTATTGACAAATGAATGTTATGGAAACTGAAATTACATTACATCCTTAATAATTTTTTCATACCTTACTGATATCTTGCTATAGTAGCAATTTTACCTGTCTCTTCTGCTTAAACTGTTTTTTTACGTGAATTGTTTATCCTACATATATTGGACTTTAATCAACAGACTGTTTGGTTCGTCTACGATAATGATTTCTTGCTAATGCATGTATGATTGTCACTAAGAAATAGCACACCATTAACATTACAAATTTGTCAAACAACCACGAAATTGTTGTTGCACCGTCCTAGAATAGAAATATTGTATTTTTAAAAGTTTATATAAAAACTACAAGGAAGTAAATTGGATAAACCGACTTACCATGGACGATTTTTCATGTAACTTTCGTTTTTGTTCTATGAGGTATTTCTTGAATGGTTCTTGGAACTTTGAACCAATATATGGTATAATTGCCAATAAACTAATAAATTTATCTAAAAGTTCTTCATTGAAAGCTATAATTACTGCTAGTTGTTGAATATGCATTTTTACAACAGCTTTTCCTATAAGTGTTGCTCCAAAGAATGTCCAGAAAGGAATGAGGTAATGACCACATGTTAATCCAGCAAGATCAAACAATGGATTAGGAATCTATAAATCAGTTTTTTTATATTAAACAGTAATCATTAAACATATCATTATGGATAGTTTTCGTCTCAAAAGATATAACATAGCTGTTCAACAATTGGTAAATTGTATCATTCATAAAGTAATAATAACTGATTTTTTTAGAACATATACACACCGAAGCGCAGGCAAGTATTCCCCAGAAGCCTGCTTTTTGTACAAAATGTTTCATAGCCAATTTAATTCGTGTTAGTAACGCCACATCTCCACCATTTTCTAATGCTTCCAAAGCCTCTAGTTCTTTAAGATCTTCTTGATCAAATTCATCATTTTTATTATTCTGTCGACTAGTCCTTGCAGCTCTAGCCATAAAGTATGGTGGTAATTCACCAAGAGCAGTACCAGCACCCCAAAGCATAGCTTCTACGCGCACTTTTCTCATGATATTTAATATTCCTGCTGTCCACGTTGAATCAATTGTGGAAGGACATATTATTTGATCAGGGTATGGTGGTTCAGGAAAATTAAGAGCACCACATTCATATGCTGCCATGGTCACAGCTGCTATATGTGGTCCTAGGTAAAGTACAAAAGTGTGTAAGCCTGTACCAAGACCTACACTGGAAAGGACACCTAAACCTACCCAATACAACCACCAAATTATTCTTGCTTCCCATGCTCTAATAATCTGTAAAAGAATAAGTATTATAAATTTTTTTTTGCTAGTAAAATATTAAATGAATATGTGTAAAATGTAAAAAATTGCCTACATTTTTCATAAACTGAAAAAATTAAATGAGCTTTTAACAAAAACTGTGTACATATTTACTTTATTTAAGTTAATAATAATTTTCAAATATTAATTTCTACTTAATTACTGATTAATTAATGATCAAATATTCCATGATGATTAATCATTTAATAGATTATTATCTAATTCAACATCATTAATTATTAACAATCAATAAACGTAAATATTTTCAGTTTAAGAATATACGCCGCACTCTACTTTCGCACAATTTGCTATGTCACACATTTTTAAAAATTCAATTTCTTAAAGATTTTTGTTTTATATCAATAATTGTTTGCTTCTATGCAGTCATTCCTACGGAGCGCTGTCGCTCGCGCTCACACATACATTGCCTATTTTAGGTTCTCTAATATTGTAATATTGTCTCTAGTATTACCTACTAGAGGTTGGAGAATCTTAAGATTACAAAGAAACCACATTAACATGTAATTTTTAATACTTTTCGTATATGCCTCTACTGTCGAACATTCACATTTACATACATTTTCAGGAACCAATTATGTGCGAAAATCGAGGACCGCCTGTACTATAGTTTGCATTATTCCCAATCGTTCTATAATTTATATATGTTTTATATAATAAAATTTAACCTCTTGTTGTGGCCCAGAAATTCTGCTCAACAGCAAAAACAATATAACTATAAATATTATACTCCATACTGTCCTCTTATAATGCAATGTTTTCTTTGTTAGTTTAAATATATTAATAAAGAGTTCTTGGAAGAAATAATTTAATGTAGTAATTGGATGTTTCCATAATGTTAAACATTCTGGATCTACACTAAATTCATTATCTCGATGGCTTGTATCTTGTAACAACAAAGTAGATGATTTCTCTCCTGTACTTAGTTGTGCTCCATTAGCAGAAGGTGAACCTTTTGTACGTTGAACTGTTGCATTTCCCAGCATGGTATTTCCTAGTCGATTAATCTGAAATAAACAAAAAATGCATGACATTGAAGAAAATATAATAAAAATTAATAAGAAAATAATAATGTGTTGTAATATATCACTGATCCTAATAAATATCTATAATTGGATAAATGAGATAATATGTAACTCATAAAATAAGCTTATTTACTACACATTTTTTAGTAATTGTATCTCGTGATAGATATGATATGGTTTTACACCAAATTGTGTGAGAAAATTGCAATCGTATAATGAATCTAGAAATTTATAGTTATAACTTAAATATTTCTGATTTGTTTCATAATGCATCATGTATCAGTTGTAAAACCTGCAAGTTAAAAAAATTGTAAGGGAAGTATATAGCAAATAATGATTAAATTCCATATAACATATAAATTGATGTATAAATTTTAATTGTAATTCGTATATATAAGATTTGTGATTTTTATGAAAAATAAATAATATTACGAAATTACATTAAATTGATATCTTCATTACTCCATTTAACTTTTTCGCTTATATTTGAGTTAATGGTAAGATTGTTAAGATATTTTTTAATGTTAATTCTTAATTACATTTTTTTATCTAATAATTACATAGTTAAATTTTATGGATGTAAAACAATTACCAACAATGATATTAGTTTAAGAATCAGTAATACTGAAATTATATTTATATAATTGTACTAACGCATATCAGAAATTTAAAAAATTACTTAAAATAGATAAATTGTAGTAAATAATAAGGAGTCAATATAAATATGAGTAATTACAAGTTTCATATAAAAGCCCAAAAATTAGCAAAATATAACTATATGAAAGCAAACTAATACAGAAAAATATTTGCGAATCTACTAATAGAATCAGAACATTTTAAGGCAGCTCCTTTTTACATGTTCAATTGAAGAAGAAAGAGGCATATCTATTGTGGGAATGAATGGAATATAACTTTATCGTCTTTAACGTGATGATGGTTTGGATGAAACATTACATTTTATATGTCATATCATGTAAATAATTTCTAATCTACATGTTTTTTAACAAAATTTATACATAAAACTTGTTCTACTTGCTGTAAGTTATAGTACAGTGAAATACATTTTCATAGATATTTTTGTAATAAATATTTCGAGTTGTTCAAATTAATAGCACCTTTTAAATATACAAAATTAGCCCAAAAAAGCCAAAATTATTATAAATTATAGAAGACAAAGCATTGAACCCATCATTTTTGGCAGTCATTTTGTATAATATTTTGTAGGGAGAACGCACTTAGGTGATGAAATATTCTGTGTTATTAACAGGTATCTGATTCTTTAACGCACATTATGACCACAAAAATACGCCATGAGATTGACTTATTAATGTGCGCGAATGGATTAATTGTAGAAGAATAAATTTTATAAAAATAACAAATTATCATACAAAAACATTTAAATTTAAAACATGTAATGTAGTTTGATTAATATTTAAAAAAATCCAATTGTATGATATTCAACCATTTGAAAAAATTACTTAACAGATCTATTAACATAACAAAATTTTAATATGTTTCAGGAACATTGATAGATCCATAAATATGCATAATTGTCGTACACATTATCTTGTATGGTTATATACTTACGATAGAAATAAAATAAAATGATTAACTATTGGATACATTTATATTTACTTACAGTTTCAGCCATAAATAATTATAAAAGTGTAAAGATACATGAAAATTCTTTAAAGAAAAGAAAACGAAAATTATTTGTAGTTCATATAACACAATTAATTATTAAGTTAATAATAAATATTTAAAATTCTGAGCATAAGTATAGATGTTTTTATAACTGTACTTTTTACATTACAAGTTCCACGTGCAATATTGAAAATATTACAAGTTGCAATAAATAAAATTTCTATCAATAATTTTTTAATTTTTCTGTACACGCACACACATACACACACATATATACACGTGTATATAAATATATATATACACACATGGTTATGCACACGGTATCCCATTTAAGTGTGACTCCCAAAAACTTTTTATCGTTACAAAAACGCAAGTATATGATTTAAACAGTATTAAGTAGCCACTTTTTATAGCAATATCTTTTCTAAGTTGCACTCGTTTATTGAATTCCTTAAGGTCATAGATATGTATTTTTGAACAAATATTTCTATATTTTTTAGATGTTGTATCAGGTAACTCATGAAAATATATATTTAAATGTATAGTACTGTGATATAATCTTGAAATAACCTTAAATCTCGAAAATGAAGATTGAATGTACAAATTTTTATACTTTCCATGAAATGTAAGAACCAGTCAATATTAAGAAACTGTTTCTTACAGCACAAAGAACATCTAGATGACTTTTGTTCCGGTTATTAAATTTACAAAGTATTTATGAGTTCACCTTATTCAATGCATCTTTTTAAGTGTTTAAAATATTCTCCTTTCATGGTCATATATTGTCTTAAACATGCCACGATTTATGATAATACAAATATTTCCACAGTTGAATATTTATGAAGGGAAATTCAAACTAATTGTTTACATCAAACATTAGGTTTAAGACCATATCTGGTCAAAGTACATATCTGAATATATTTTTTCGTAAGCTAAATAATACAACAGGTATGAATATGTAATAATTTGAAAAAGTATGCTGATGACCTATAAAATTTTGATTAAAAGAAAATAAACAAAGGACTATGAAGAGTATTTTTCACTTCACTCCATTCTAAGTGTGTATTACTCTTCAAATTATAATTCGTATATATACTTACACTTCATCAAGATCATTTTAGGCAGAACACATGATTGGTGTAAAACAACTCATTCACATTAGTGTGCAACAATATGCAAATCAAGTGTTAATTAAATACATGCATACCCAACAGAAAGCAAAGCCTTATATGAAAAAAAAATCCAGTGTTCTACAACTAGCTTATATTTAATTATATTTGGAAATTTAAAAATGTTTAAACATAAATGTAAAATAAATGAAATAAATAATTTTTCACCTAATTGTAAGACTCAAATACAATTAGATCCACACAGATTGCACATAATAAACTACATGACTAATTATCTGTGTGGTGAGAGCATAGTGTACCATATTTGTCCTGTTTCCTGAAATAGGTAGACCACGTTCCTTTAGTAAACCCTTAAGCTGTTCACGTGTCATACGTTGAAGAATAGGCATCATTTTGGTAGAACTCATTGAGCTTTTGCTGTCCAGGTGAAGACAATTGCCTCCAGAACTATCAATAGTACTGGCAGTACTCAGACTGGAAGCAACGCTCGTCTTTCCACCTACCCTTCTTCTCACCATCACCACCCACGGATTAATCAATCTGCACCACCAATTAATTACCAACACTGTTGCAAGTACAATATCAAAGTTTCTAATGATATTTTTTCTGAACATCAGTTACAGCCATAAACAAATTATATAACTGAAATTGCAAAAATTTTTGCGAGTAAAAAATAATTTAATACTCTGTATTTCATGTGTTAAACAGATATATGTAAATAATTATTCAAGATATTTAGTTAATAGAATAATACAAATAAACTTATAATGAGATAAAATTTTAATGCAAACCTAAAAATATATATAAAAGATTTTGATTATAAACAATTAAAAAAATTAAATTTTATTAACACGTTTAACTTGACACACTTTTTCATCCTCTGTATGATGGATTACCAAAAAGTTAAAAGTTGCTTATCTATCCAGCAGTAGTTGGTTGATTGACTTGTTTCTTGTGGACCAGGAATGTTTCATGCTATCAGATAGTGAAGCTTAGAATGGACCAAAAACGGTCCACTCTGTCAGATAAAAAGCATATCTATGAATGACAAACAGCCTATGCCAGGTTAAACGTATTAATTATAAGATGTACACTGTTCAAAAATGTCGGCATATATTTGTAAATAATATAAATCATTGTATATCAAAGTAATAAAAAAAATATGTTTTAAATGCATGTCACCTCAAAACTTGAATCCATTTCTTTATTATTACATATTCTTATGACAAATTTTAAAAAAAGTAGATTGAATAAAATCAATTTAGTATTATACAAAGATAAAAAATTAGTTTCTATACTAATTTTATTTATATTAATCACTATTACATATAACACAATACATTGCAAACATTCATAGTTATATGATGCACGAAAAAGTGTTAGTATCTACATATTAGTATATACAAAATACAAGGACGATCCTATGTCTCTAATTTAAAAGCTGTAGAATTGAAAGAGTCTGAATATATTTTGATGATCCATAAGTAATAAATCTAATATATGAAATTTTATTTAATTTTTAACTTTTTGTTTTGATTAACTAAACTTGCTTAAATTTAAAAGGTAAGCTAGGTAAGATAGTGAAATATTTATTAAATATTATTTATTGCATTAAAGTGCAGTCACTGAAATTCTCATTGTTTGGCTTTTCAAAAGTATTGAGTCGTTTGGAAGTAAATTGAAGTTTTCAACATTTTGCTTTACTCATGATAAACTTTGAACTCATGTTTATTACATGATATACCATTTGAAAGTGTAGATATCAGTTACTCATTTTATATTGTTATGCTGTTGTTTTCAACATCTATTTATCACAGTGTTGTATGCAAACGTAACAATAGAAAAGAATCATTGTATATTTGGTGGAAATACAACAACTGAATAAAAAGCATTTCATAAAACAGGCTAAATTAAAAACTGTATTGAAGAAGCTATCAGCTCCATAATACCAAATTTCTATAATCATAGTAGAAAAAGCTTGTTGGGAAAAATATATAGATTCTATGAATTTTATTGTGATTAAAGAAATCAATTTTTAAACAGTTAAATAAGAAAAATTTCTGTGGACACAAAAACCACAATTTATTTTCGAACAATCTAATACTTTTTAAATCACTTCCGGAATCTGATTTCATATGAACTTTCTAAAAGACAATTATTTTATTTGAAGTAAAATAAAAAATCATATTTACATGAAAGAAACATAACTGACAGAGTAATCCATTGTAGACAACAACCATAAGGCCAAGTGATAATTAACGTATTTTATGTCATAGATACAACTTTGTAATCTCTCATTTCACTTAAACCTTATTAGCAAACCTATTTATTATTATATCCATTGAATATTGATAAAAAGTTCTGTATTTCATGTGAATTAAATACTGACATTAAAATAATTATGATTACAAAATATCATACCTTAAAATCAAAAATTGATTTTACCTATGCTTTTACTTTATAAAATGATGGTGTCAATAAAAATATATTTTGTATGAAAACAGAAAATATTTTTACATCAGAAATAAATACAGGGAACTATTACTATTTGACTTAAAAATATTTTCATTTATGCATTCATATATGCACTGAATGTGCATTTTTCAATTCAATGTTAAATTATGAATATTTAATTCTACAGCTAAAGTATATAATTTAGTACTGGATAATAGGTAACATACATGTATGTGAACATATCTAACATAAGAAAGGAATATTATAGGATAGTTTTATCTATATTTTTCTAAAAAATTATTAGAGACGTTGTACATCATTTAACGAATATTTTATTAAACTTTTAAACAATTCTTTTTATAAAAGTCTTTTATTATTAATTTAAAACTGAACCTTTTTTTGTTATGTGTATATCAATAAACAACTATTCAAAACAATTAACATAGGAGTAATACTTTGTTAATTAATTCTCAAAATTAAAAGTAACATTATAATATTTTATACACTTGAAGTGTGTAAAAAGAAATAGCAATATGTAGGTATCAACTCATTGCAACATTCATTAAACATTAACAGATGCAAATGAGAAGAAGTTCATGATACTTCAAAAATACGTTTAAAGTTATATCAATTTACTGTGTTCAAATTAACGTTAGTATAATAGGCAAAAATAGTTATAAACTTTACAATTAATAACAAAAAAGCCATTTAAATTCGTTTTTCTCGAACTGTTAGGAGAATTATGTAAAATGTAGCTTATTTATTATGT
Source organism: Cerceris rybyensis (assembly GCA_910591515.1). Classification (NCBI taxonomy): domain Eukaryota; kingdom Metazoa; phylum Arthropoda; class Insecta; order Hymenoptera; family Crabronidae; genus Cerceris; species Cerceris rybyensis. The sequence goes on from OU342795.1 coordinate 18,138,729, forward strand.
AACATCGATTTTAATTGAGTGCGAAATACGACTGTATTAAAGATATTCTCAAACGTTGATTAATACTTAATAAACTTTACTTTAAATTAGCATCAATAAATTGCACGTGAAACTTAAACACAAAGGAAACATATTTAAATACAAAAAAGATTTATTTAGTACTTAGACACTCATGCGAGAGAAATAATTATATAAAATGTGTTTCGGTCCAATACACCTTCAAACATAACTGATTTCATATTCTTTCAGCAGATAATATAATCGGATTACCTTTTAACCTTAAAAAATGTGTCCCAGTGGTCGTTCAGCCAGCACGTAGTGATTTTTTTTTAAATCATTATGGAACACACATTTACAATGAAGATAAATTATTCTGCGATATTTTAAACGATCGTCATCCAGCATGTGCACTTCTGAAAGTTACCGTTTTGTTCAACTTAATTAAACTGTCAATTCAACAGTGACGTGTATTGTGTTCATATACATGACGAATCGTATTTGCATCTATATCATACGTGTGTATGTACGAATGCATGTACCACCTTTGTCAGCCACGCACAACCATAATGTTAAATGTCGAACTTTTAATTTGAGAGAGATAAATATATAGCTACCTTCTTTCAATTAACATGGTTTCCAATCTAAATCTATTTAGTCTATATATTGGTTTACATGTTTAATATGTTCCAGATATTTCATAGTAACATATCATAGCTGTATTGGTCCCTGTACGGAACCAATCGAATCAACCAATGAAATCCACTTTCTTCCGCCACAGTTATACAAAAGTGACTTAACTATAATTCAACTTAAAAATATTCCATTTTAATGAGGAAGCTTATCTTTAAAAAAATTGAAATATAATGTATCGGGTATTTAAAAACTATAGAATATTTACTAAATGTTCTCAAATGCTCTTTTCCCATTATTTTCGTTCTGAGTTATTTGTGAAGAAAATATGTAATCTAATTGTGCGCGTATCAACCGTATCCACATAAACGTGTACTTATCTAATTCGTCATTTTCTGATTGGCGCCAATTATTTCAATATAATCGCAATAAAGAAATTTGATGATAGTCCAGAAAATCGATGTAAATAAAACAAAAGTTTACGTCTTTAACGACAAAATTTCACAAAACACGTGTATTAATATATATGAAATATTAAAATTTTGTGTACTCATTCCAAAATAAAAATTACAAACATTATTCCCAAATATTGGTTTTGTACATGCAAATTGGTTTGTATATAGTTAAACATATGAAAAACTTTTCTCTTGCATTGTATATTATTATTTATTTTACTCCTACTTTATTTGTGATATACTGGGTGTATCATTTTTCTTTATCACCTTAAAAATTCTTATTGCAATAAAATATTCGAAAAAGTGTTTCCTGTAAAAGTTGAATAGTTTTATGGATGTTAAAGTCCATTTTGAAAATGGCATTTTCTGGATTTTATACTAGAACAGAAATTTGTAAATGACGAAGGTAGGTGGCTGTGACGTCCGGTGGACTATAGCGGTACCAACATCGAAATATTGTACTCTTTATTTTTAATTTCCTTAAGTTAGTCACTAGCGTGATTTTCTCCTTCTGCACCCATCGATAGTCCACGTCAGCGCTTGCAGCGCGTGTTTCAAAGGGCCAACGGCTTTCTTAGCAATCTTCAAAAGGCCACGTAAGGGAGAAACGATGGGACGGTGGGAGAAAACGTATATAAATAGGATGCGCACCGAGCGCAGCGGACTTCTCGGACTTTTTTTTGGGCTTTAGTGTTCACACTTTTAGAGGACTCTCTTGCAGAGACTTCTAGGAGTCCCTCTGACTCTTATTGTAAATTTAGTCTTAATCAAATAACGAAGAGACGAAGTATAACTCTTCCAACGAATCAACTATCACATTTCCAAAGAGTTACTAAGTATCAATCCAATTTCTACATCCATACTCTTAGGAGTCGATTCAATTCCAAGTCAAACTCAACTTCAATCGTATTCAGACTTTTAGCAAGTCTATTCAAATCGAACGTATTTTGTATCTACATTTATATCGTAACATTGTAACCATTAGTTTAATCACTCTTATTTTGTAACAATATATTTTATACTTGTTTACTCAAACTCTGCATACTTTAATTAAGAAACCACCTTCTCCGATCTACCTATTTTTACTTAATTTCAATTCTTTAATAATCTTCAATTCAATTTCACTGCGTATGATAATCCTCACGAGCAAAATCTAAGTCAATCCACTTTACCTAGTTCCACTGTAAGCGGACGACCCGCTCGTGGAACTTCCTCATCTCTTGTAAGCGGACGACCTGCTCAGAGATCAATCCATCTTTCCCAATTCTACTGTAAGCGGACGACCTGCTCGTGGAATTTATCCGACCCTTTGCGAGAGGACGAACCTCTCCGAAATTAACCCTTGAACCGAACGTAGACTCGCTCATTGGATTTTTACGCATTTCTTAAAGAGATTTTGATGACGAGAACTAGACGCTCAGGCCGAAGGAACTTTCTTCGCAGCCTTCTCGCGCAATTATATACATATGGGCGCCCAGCTAGTCTTCCTCTCGGAAGAGAAGAGCGAGGTGAACGATCACCTGTAATTCAGTCGCGTAAATCAGAACCAATAGTAAAAACCATCGAAACTCCGAAAACGGTCGAATCAGTATCAGTCGAACTAGTTGAGAAAGGAATTCCGTGGGTCCTGATTCCCGTGGACATTCCAGCCCCTGCGAGGGTTTTCTCGCTCAGCCCTCGAGACCCGAGATTCTGGGTCTATCGAGTAAGACCGCAAGAATAGGATATAAGCACTTTATTTCCCTTTTAGGAATCACCAGCTATTCGAAAGACGCCTGTACGAATTAACCCGACAGACGTTGATGTATTCAAATTATCGATAGACGGTACGCAGTTGCCGTGGATTGTCACGAGGACGTGACAATTTCGCCTGTTCCATCACCAGCATCAATTCAGCGCCTGAGACTCGGCAACCCGCCCTACGTCGGTCAGGCAGGATCTCTACACTCCGAGATCTCTTCTCCGTTCCTCGAGGGAGTCTGCAGGAGAGAGAGAGAGGAAAAGAGAGAAGGAGAGAGACGAAGACACAACGAACGATAAGTCAAACTATCTTTTATTCTTTCTCGCATATTTCGAAGACTTATAGCGAAACGCTTTGCAAGCGGCTGGGTCCCAGCCATTTGACCGCCCAGGCGGGAAGGCAAAATACCAGCATAAATCCCGGTAACACGGTTTTGAAACGATATCCCCATTCGAGTTTACTAGCCTAGTGATTTCAATTCTCTGCTCGTTTCACCGCCGTCGCTGGGACGTGACACCCAGTGACACCCTTAAGCCAAGTATGTAGAATTAAGAAATTCCCTATAGTAGTTTACTAGATATTTTTATTTCATAATATGTAATATAAATACATCTTAAAATACGTTTTGAATTGTTTTGAATCTAACAGTAATAACAAAACAAAATAAGATGAATAAAATTTGTTTTTTATTTGCCACAAATAAGGGAATTTATAGAAACAACCCAAATCAATGTTCTGCCTGCCCATAAATATTGAAACTCATCTGCAAATTTTATAACCACTTGCATCTATGAAAATTTTGTATTTACAGTTTCTTAGTAGGTGTTAGTAGGTATATACAGGTATATAGAAGAACATGTGTTGCTAAATGGATACTGATGGATATCAAATAACCTTCAAATAAGCCGGTGCTAATTTTGTTTTAGCATGAATGATACAAAAGTATTTGAATTACATGTGTGGAAAGGTGATTGGGGTTTACCTTCAATTGACACGAATTGTTTGCAAGTTTTGGTATGTTTATTATTTAAGAAAATTATTTAAACAGGAAAGATATATGTTTTAATTTTTAATATGTTGGAAGAAAACTCGATTTATTCATCAAATATTTTATTTATATTACGTATATTGATAATTTCCTGGAAAAAAGACATCTTTATTTATAGTATTAGTATACACTTAATTATGGTTTAGAGGTTACTGCAACAGCTAATGTAATTGTTTTCTTATTATAAGATGAGTGCATTTGTCATTAAGAATAATGTAAAAAGATAAATCATTTTTGGCAAAGCTCTGTCAACAAGTAAAAGCATACAAGTGACATAATTTGTAAACATTAAATAAATTGTTAATGAAATTGTATTTGAAGGATTTTTTATTCTAACAAGAGAAAATAATAATAAACAGCATTAATAAATTAATTTTTATATTAAGTAATAATAATAATAATAACCTTTATTGCAAATATACAGTTGTTACATACATAATAATAGAATAATGTTTTAAACCATATGGTTTGTCTAACATTCGAAAATTTGAGAGCACTTAAGAACTAATAGAACAATTCAGAGATAAGCACAGAGGAAAATATCAAAAAAAAACCTCAACCTACAATATTAAGTAAAGAACACTTTTTACAAATAAGAAATCCTATAGATAGTTTGATTTATAAGTATTGTTTCTGTTTCTGATATACACTATAGTTAATTTTTTTCGTATTTATAAAAAATATTATGATAATAATATTTTCACATTTCTTTATACAATAAAAGAATATATCACAAGGTTAACAGAGTTAGAAGTACAATTTGACAACAGAAAGATGTCTAGGAAATGGCAAAGCGTCTCACTTTCAACCACCCTATCCTGCCATTTCATTTTTGGAATCCCAAAACCCAACCTCCTGAAGTAAACGTTCAGCATAGTTGTTTACGTTAGGAATTCCCATTTCCAAGACAATTCCTTTTCATTGCTTATAGATCAATATTTTAAAAAATCAGAACATTTACCTATGAAGATCAAGTTTTTGATATTCCACATGAATAGCACTACTCACAATTACATTAGAGAACTGCTACTTGTAGAAGTAGCAATTTTATATAACAATCATTGGATTCCTGCAAAAAAACTTATTTTTATAAAAACTATCCATTATGGAATAATATTATATTATATGCTGAGAAAACATATTTATATTAATATATTAGCTAATGTAAACACTACTTAATATACTTATTAATGAGATGTATCCAATATACAGATATACTATCTTGAATAATTTTTGAAGTGTGCATTGTACAAAGGGTTGTATTGAGTGAAGGAGCACATACACTATGTAATGAGCACTCTTAAACCATAGAACTCTGTACACAATACCCTGAGTACAACACGAACTTCAATAATTTACTTGTTGTATCCAAGTTTTATGGATCACTCTATATGCATATTGTTATAAATTATTAGTATATTGAACAGCCAAATTTCGTAATTTCTGTACAGTATTGTCTTTTAGGATAGTCACGGGTATACCCCATGTGTACGCTGACAGCATAAAAGATATCATTTGCATTTAATGAATATTGTTTTTTTTTACTTTTTGCAAATTAATATCTGGATTATATAGGTACATATTATATACACAAATGTAATAAATTTAATAAAACAAACGCATTTGTCAGTGTAACTATTTTTCTTTATCTTTATTGTACACTTATAATTAACTGATTGAAGAAAGTGACTTCGTCAACCTAAAGAAATTTGTAACAGCATTAATTTTACATTGTTAGTTTATCAGTTCGCTATTTTAAAATAAAGTAACTTCATTCTTTTCTGTCAATAATATCAAAACCTAATTAATTGTTTTGTCATTTAATATATTCTAAAATGTGACAAGTTGTGTATTTTTCTCTTCGTAATGAAGGACGGCTATTTGTCGACCGGAATTTAAATAAAATACTTCTTGTTTAAATTTTTTTTCGATACGTTTCGGTAACTGTGTGTTACCCTCTTCAGTCGTAAAAATTTATTAAAAGAAGACCTAGGATATCTTTCTCTGTTTGAGGTGGGCCTAGGTGCCCTTTGTCTCAGATGTTGGAAGTAGTCTCGTTCTTTTAATAAATTTTTACGACTGAAGAGGGTAACACACAGTTACCGAAACGTATCAAAAAAAAATTTAAACAAGAAGTATTTTATTTAAACTCCGGTCGACAAATAGCCGTCCTTCATTATGAAGAGAAAAATACACAACTTGTCACATTTGACGTCACCGACCGAACAAAAACAACCTTCATCTTACTATATTCTAAAATATATCTCACAGACAGTTTTCAAAACTATATTAGCAATATTTTTGTTCAACTTTATTTTCTAACAAATTATCTCTAAATGTACTATATACTATACATTTTTCTAAAATTGATAACAGATGCCTGATTCATGAAAAAAGTGATTAAAGTGAAACCTGATAAAAGGGTGTGTTTTGTAATTATGATTTAATTCAATGTAAATAATGTGCCTGTTGTTATATATGTGTATTTATAGGGAAATAAGAAATTTTAAAGATATCTTTTACCATGTAAGAATTTATTTTCTTATTTAAAAAAAAATTCTTTTTTTTATTTATAACATTAAATTATTTTATGGATACATAAATCCAATACTTCCCAACAGTAATGCAAAAAATAGAATTTATTTGCAATTATACTAAATATGTAAAATGTAAATATTTTTGTAAAAAGTTAATTCAAAAATTTGCCTTCTATGCATTATTAGGTATACATATTTACCATAATAAATACACTGGTAATATTAACGCTGTAGTATAAGTCTTTGTGGTAGTGGTATTACTCATTTCCAAAAGAGTAATTTTTCATTATCATAATATTTTTGAAAGTAATATTTCCATATTATGCAGTAAGTTAATCTTACATACTTTTTTTTTAAACATACTAATCTAACAAACCCTTTTAGGCATATGCGAAATTCAATAATATTCCTTTAAAGTTAAATGCATTGTGTAATCCGTATCGAACACCACATGGCAAATTACCAGTTTTGAGAAGTGGTGAAAACATTTTGGATTCACCTGAAGATATAATAAAGTTTTTTAGAAAAAACAATTATAATTGTGACCATATATTGAGCCAGAAAGAATGTGCAATTGTTAAAGCATATGATGTAATGCTTAGGGAAAAACTGTATCCTGCTTTAAAATTTATATGGTATATTATTTAACAATATCTCTTCTGTTCTGTACAAGAAAATAATTTCCACAAGTAATAAAATGTATTAATATTTATTAGGTGGTTAGATGAGAAAAATGCCAATGAATTAATAAAGCCATGGTATTTCAAAGCTTTACCATTTCCATTCAATTTCTATTATCCTGGAAAAATTGAACGTGAAGCTCAGGATTTGTTTGAAGTTTTATATTCGCCAGAAGATAATTTAACTATAATAGAAACTAAGGTAACTAGTATATCATTATGTGTATATACAGTGGTAAATAAATTTTACATAAATAATATCTTCGTTGGAGCTTTAAGTTGAAGTAATAGAAAATTTTTATAGCATAAAATCTGTAGAGAAAAATTTTATTCATATTGCTTTTAATTCGAATTAACATTCTTTTATTCAACAAATTTCAATATAACAGTATAATATTATAATATGGCTTTTATGAAAAATTTTCATTAATTATATTAATAATAATAACAACAGGTGTATTCCGAAGCACAAAAGAGTTTAACATTATTATCTACAAGGCTTGGAGATGCAGAATATTTTTTCAGTCATCAACCAACTATCATAGATGCAATTATATATTCTTATTTGGCACCATTACTGAAAGCTCCTTTAGGAAATCCAGCTTTACAAAATCATTTAAAAGCATGTACAAATTTAGAAAAATATGTGATACGCATATCGCAAAAATACTTTGCAACAGAATATCAGGATTATGAAAGGCACATGGCTGAGGAAAGTGCACGAAAGTTAAAAAAAGATTCAGAGACTGAATTTCCAAATAAAAGAAGAAATCAACTTCTTGCGGGATTTATTGCTTCTTTAGCAATGACAGGTTATGCATTATCAACTGGAATGGTAGAGGTAAATTTTTATTATATAAAAGTAAAATCTATTGCTTTAGTAATTCGTTGACATGCAAACAAAGAAATAAAAATACGACAAATTTATTTTTTATGAAAATTTAAAAATTTATGTTCTATTAGTATTTATTTCATCTATTTTTGTATATTCATATTCAAAGCTTTATAACAAGGTGGCAACATATTACTAGTTAGTATATTCATTTCCAATACTTTATTTTCAAGTTGCGGTCATTAGCTAGTTTACCATAAAGAAATTTATTTAAAACTAATGATTCTGTATAGATCTGATGATGATGATAATAATAATAATATGTAATTTTGCTTTATGCAAAGATAAAATTATTATTTTCAATTATTATTATTATAGTATGTTATTTTGAATTTGCATGTGTAAATGGATAATAACGAAAACAGAATGGCGAATGAAAATAATGAAGGATATTAATCTAATATTATGCAATTTTAAGATTATGTTCTTATAAGTCATAAAACATCAAAGATTACAGTTATAATGTCACATCCTGTAGCTCACATAAATAAAAGTATATTATGTTAATAATTTCAATATGTCATAAGACTTTCTTTATCAAATATAACATTTATATTTTCTAAGTACATTCAAAAAAGTAGTTACATATACGTTTTATCTATTTTAGTTTAAAAATGCTTATTGCAAAAACTTTAAAATACAGTCGATCCCCGGTAATCCGTCACCCCCTGTAATCCGACATGCCTATAACATGTAGGTACAGTCGAATTGCGTTATGAAAAAATATGGTAAATCGTTCGCGAATGCCTGGACAAACATTAACATAAATTTATTATTTTAGTTATTATTTTTTTGTAAGTTCTCGAGTAATAATTATGTTAATTTTATAATAAACTCTAAGCTGTTTGTTGTGTTGTTTAATTTACTAAATTCCACATCGTATGAGTTAGGTATAGTACATATAGAATCTTACCACTTTGATATTTTATTTGTCGGATTACAAGGTACGCTTTTCCAAAAAGTTCCGGACTACAGGGGGCTGTGACAGTACTCTATAGTCCGACAAATTTGATAATCCGACACCGCCTTGCAAAACGTTTGTCGGATTACCAAGGGTCGACTGTACCGAATTTTATGATTTTAGTGTATTCACAACATCATTTGAGTAATTATAAAATAACAAAAATCTATTATTACTTAATTATGAAGTTAAAATACATTACGTTGTCTCACTAGCACAGATAGAAAATGGATCTTCAACTACTTTACTCTTATAATGAACTGTTTATAATTAAACAAATTATAACATTGTAAAAGAATTATAATATTTTTCAAACCATTATAAATTCTTAGAAAAGTTTGTTTTATAAATAAAATTTAGTAATCATACGAAATGCATACTGTATGTTACTGAATTTACACATTCAATGTTCATATATATGTGCTTAAGTTTATAATTCGCGTAAATACTATATAAAATATTTTGAATTAGAAAGTAATAAGAAAAATTTTAGCAATGAAACTATAGTTTATTTGTAGGTTTTAATATATGTAATAAAAACCAGGAAATTTATCAAGCTTCCTAAGAAGAAAGTACAACGAATGAATAGTGAGTGATGGGTGTCTATAAAACAAATTAATATTAAATTAACATTTTCAGTCCTGGTTATCACATAGAAAATTTAGTCTTAACTTAAGTTTTGCTTACTTGTATACGTTTTTTACTGTTTCTTCCTTGCATCCAGAAATGTAGTGGTTATTTTGAAAAAGCAATTTTTGTACATTGTGGTGCATGTACAGACAAGTTGCATATAAATAAAGTGATATGTGTATTTACATTTCAATGTATTAAACTATCAAACAAAAGATGTTACAAAGCTGTAGAAAATGTAACGCTTTGTAAGACAAACGTGAGCGTTACTAATTATAGTATAGATAATATAAGTATGAATAATATTTATTTGGTAATTATATATTGTTCAAAAAAAAGCAAAGGAAATTTTGAGATGACTATGCATGCACATACTGCATGCAAATTCTGCTTACTGTTGATACTCCTGATTATAATCAATATGATCATTGTGTTTATTCCAGTTAATTTTATTATTACTGAAATTATAACGTGTTACAAGATTGATTTTAAATAGGTCTAATACAATTACTTCATTATTGACTTATAAAAGAAAAAACTCTGAAAGGATTACATATTACAACTTTGTTAACCCGTTGCCGCAAATGACGGCTATAGCCGTCCTGCACATTTGTGTAGTAATGCATTTATTTGTTAATTACTCAGTAACACATCGAAAAAAGATGTAACATTGCAGATAACATATCAATTGTTTTTTTTGTACGATTTTTCATACTTTAAAAATTCGAAATATTTTCATGTATGTTTCTGAGCAATTTCGTCAAACTAGAAGTGTGCGGCAACGTGTTAAGTTCTTACAATTAGTATTATAATCCTTTCGAGTTTTGTGTTAATGTCTCTTAATATCCTCTGTGAACTATCCAGAATATTGATGAACATATATTTTATAATTAGTTTCCTCGCATAACGTCATGAAAGAATATTAGCACTTTTATAGAAAACAATTGCAATGCCTTTTAATATTATTTGGCTGCTGTTTCAATTAACATCATTAATATTATTGAATACTTTTAGTAGTATCAAAAGCAAAATTTTTGTTTAAGGTACCAGTCAAGGATAATGAAATGTTGGATGAATATGCAGAAAATATATTAGACGACGAAGAGCACGAATAAGATTTTACGAAAGTAAGATTCTTGTAACTAGAGAAATAAAAATTTACAATTACAACAGTAATATATGCTTTATTTTTCTGTATTTAAAATAACGATGTGCCTGTGATTCCTTTGAATCGATACTATTACTTTATTATTATTTGTAATCAAAGAATTTGGCAACATATACAAAATTTGTAATTGTAACATACAAATAAATATTTACCCTCGAGAATGTACATATGTACAGTATATTAATGGCTAATAATTTTATGTCTTGATAAGACACCAGTTATAGCACACTGAATTTCTTCCGTAAAAGTTTCAAAGTTGTGTACTGTAGTACCACCTAAAGTGATTTTTATGTTCGGATTTTGTTTATTTAAGTTATAAACCGCCAAGCTTTCTTCGTATGTTACTCCACCAATCATAAAAACGATAATATCTTGTGGCCTAAGAGTACAGTATACATGAGATAAATGTATTTTATAATTATGTACGTACTTTTTATATCATTCTAAACAATGTAGCACTAAAACTTACTTTCTTGATATTACCATACTTCCAAGATGTGGAAATGTTTGTGAACTTAATTTTCCTTTTATTAAGTCTTCAAGTGTTTCATTTATTAAAGGTGTATGCTGTGTATATATGTTATCTACTCCACTTAACCCTTTAAACAATTTTTTAGTAATTTTAGCCACGGATTCACGATCAAAGAGATTGCTCTGTCGTGAGTTAATTCCACTGTATTCTAATATATTATATACAAGCTGAAAAAAAAATTTTAATAATATTATTTAAATACAGATATAATATACAGATACAAAATACCTTAATGTGTTTTTCTGAAACATTTCTTTTCTTCAATAAGTCCAATAAACCACTGATATCATTATTTGCGTGTTTTTCATAGTGAAGTGCATACAACATTACTAATCGTACACAATCGATTTCTCGTACTTGTTGATTATTAATCAGCTCTTTTATTTTCTGAAGCTATGAACAAGAAAAGAGAAGATGACCGTATAATTGAAATAGCAGAAAATATCAATAATCATATTAATTGTATATTATATGCAATACCTGTGTAGAGTGATCACTTTGACAACTAAGCTCTTGTTCTAATTCTGATACTTGTAACAGATTATGTTTTTCAACAAGAGAAGAAAGTTCTCCGACCAATGTTACATGCTTTGATACAGTACCAGACAACTTTTTAAATAGAGGATAAGTTTCTACGAAATTCTTCATGTCAGCTATACTTTCGACTTTCTGGTGTTTTTTAGCTTTTCTTTGAAATTCGTCCATCAATTCTTTTATTGTTTGTCCAATTTCACCAAAATTGAGATATAAATTCTATATGAAAATATTTATTCTAATTGAAATTTTTATTATACTATAAATATATAAAGTATCATCTATAAATAACTAAATGTTAGTCTGCTAAAATTAACAAACGATCATTATTGAATGAAATCATTTACAGACTATGAAATATGTGATCATCTTGTTTTATATATACACATGGATAAGCAGATATCTTAGCATTTTATTTGATTAAAACATCTTCTTTCAAAGTTACCTGCATTATTTAGGCTTTTAAATTATTCGGTACTGTTAATCATAATCAAAGAAGTATTATATCTTCATTTTATTATTTACTTTGTCTTTCTATCATTCTATTAGAAATTCATTAAAACCAAACCATTTCAAATATTTCCATAGCTACCCTACATATAGTATGTATCAAAACATATGAATACAATTTTATTTAGCAGATGCAGCACACTAAAATAAAAAGTAAAGTAGTATCTGTCCAATGTAATTTTTGAAAGTCAAATTCTTTACTTCCGATAACTCTTATGGTAGACTGAGTTTCTCATTTAACGCGTTAAGCACGACACCAACTCCCAGAAACTTATGTTGCACACACCGTGTTAATTGTTTATTAATAATGTAGGATATATCATGTACAGTCTCATAAATTAGGGAGTGGAAAACTACTCACCGAATGCGTCCAAGGAGACGTTCGATAAGTAGTTCTATTAGTTAGTATTAAATACTTCACAATGCTCTGACAATATTCCCTTATAATGTTTTTAAATCATTCGTGTTTGTAATTCGTAACAGTAGCTTTAACCAGACCCTGTACTACAGGTAAACAATTGATATGATATAGAAACGATATTTCATCTGAGAGCAAATTAACGTCAAGCATATGTTTATATGAATCTTTTTTTTATTTTAATGTGCTTTATCCATTGCATAAGTCTATCCACTACATAAAAAAGTAATAGCCATCAGATGTTGCTATTACCTTTTCTGTTAATATCATTCAATAACGAAATCATTGAGTTAAATTTAATTTGATCACAGAAAAATCTAGATGAATTATATGGGAAAAATTAATCCGCTTAATTATAATTAGAAGTAAACCATATCTGAATATTGATGAATACGAAATGCACTTTTGAAAATCAATATATTATGTAATGAAAAATATATTTGCATAGTAATTTGTAAATCTTTAAAGATAATACAAACATTTCATCATTTTCAAATAATAGTATATATTTAATAATTCTGTTGACTAGAAGGCTTACATTTGCATAAAACTCATCGTGTTCTGCACTAAGAACAACTTCTTTCAATTCTTTTGAAATCCCTTTCACATGTGATAAATTAACGCGATTATTATTAATGGTCAATAGTTCATGCACCATTGCTTGATATGTCCACTGATTTAATAAAGGTGTAACAGGATCATCTCTTCTGTCAAGAATAAGTAGAATGGGACTTGATTCTTGTCTGAAGTCAAACGAATTTGATTCCTTACTAAGTACTTCTCGTATTTTCTCTGCTAATCTCTTTGCCATTTCAGAACTATTCTGGTAGCGTATATAAGGACACCTTTTTATTGACAATAAAACAGATGTTATGCCTTGAACAGTTCTATGTAAGTGTGTTGGATTCCACAACAAACCTTAATTGAAAGAAAAAAGAAAAATGTAGAAATTCAAATATAAATGACTTAGTTCTATGGTATCAGCCAATGCAATTATTTATAACATGTATTACTGAAATATGTACAAATTTCAAATATTTTTTAATGCAAAAAAGTATTCCAAAGAAAACTTGTATTGTACAGGGTCTTTCAAAACACATGTGTCACAACTTCCCAGACCTTGTTTTATAGCTTGTAATGAATGGACATTTGAGAAAGAACTCAGCCACAAAATCCCAAAAAGTGTTAAAAACTAAAATCAAACTTTGATTGGTTTATAGCATTCGTCTTGTTAAGTGGGCAAAATATTTGCAAGCAACCATGGGCCAAACATGAACCGTTTTGTTGCAAGTTAATGTTGTTATATATAGTTTCAAAATATTTATTTTGCAGATTCAAATAAATTTTAATAAAAACAATTCCGTTTTTGGATGTAATAAAGAGGCTTTGCAGCACTTACATTTTTGCAATCATCTAATTCTTAAGAATTATTAAATAAATATTAACAATTATTAAAAATTAATAACAAATTGTCATCTGTATCCTGCAAACATTGTACTATTTATCAAATAAATTTTAGTGGGTAGCCTGGAATTGTACACAATATTTGAAACAAAATTATAGAATATATAGAATAGTAATATATTATTAAACTTGCATTGAACAAATATTAAAGAAATGTTGATATATTTCACAAACTTTTTACAAGCTGTATCTGTTCTTCAAAATAAACTTTATACTAAATATGTTTTATACACTTCTTAAAAGGTGAAGAATGACAAAATTTAAAAAAACTGTGTTACCTTGTGAACATGCATTGATTCCAAGAGAAAATAAATGTGGACTGATTGCTAAATAATCAGCATAATATTCGTGAACTTCTCTTACTACCTCCTGTTCATCACTTTCAGCCAACGGTTTTATATCAGCTGTTGCAATGATGTTGCTGAAATCTAAGTAATTTCATAATGTCCTCATGTATGATTTATGATCATGCTAACATTACATATTTTATATGAAAATTCATTATTTATAACTCCAAAAAAATATGAATGGTTTTCTACATGTTATTACAAAAAAAATTCTCCATGTTTATCAAATTTTGGAAAATATTTATCTTTTCCAGTCAGATAATAGAATATTCTCAACAATACAGTTTTATTATTACAAACATTAAACATTCCTTGCACAAGGTTTAACTCTTTATTATTCACATGAAGCTGCATAGTTAAAAGTTATTGTTAGTTGTAATCTATCACTATAAGAAAACATAATTAATATGTTGACTGACAACTACGAGATAACTCTTAATTTGTGTTCATGGGTTAATTTACTTTTCATATTCTTGCAGTTACGATTAAATTAGTAATATAGTGGTGTAAATATGAATAGATATCTTCTGCGAAGAGAAAAAAAAATTAAGGCTGGCTCACATGAACAGAAAATTTATTAATAAATGATCGGAAAATATAATCATACAAAATCTATTCAAAATCAACTACAATATAATTTGTATGACCTTTGTTTTAAAAAAAGCCATTCTCTATGTTTTGTTATGATTACTAATTACTATGCTTACAGTTTTTCTGATTGATGATTAATTTTTAAATTAAATTGGTTTTTTAAACTGGAATCCTTAAAGTCACTGTGGCAATCAACATGCTAAATACCTTTCATTAAAAAATAAAATTTAAATGTATATACAGAATTGGAACTTACACAAAAAGAAATAACAAGAAGAAATAATTTGTTAATAATTACTTACAGATATAATAAACAGCATATTTGGGACATCGTAATTCATTACAGAGAAAGGCAATATTTTCTTTGGTTGGCCTTATAAAAACTATACATTTTAAATGTTTTAAGCCTTCACTGCGTACACTCGCATCAATTCTTTCGAATAAGTAAACTTCCTTCATCAAAATTTCTGATTGACTGTACAACAAACTAACTATACTTGTCTGTAAAGATTGATATATGCATTTTACTTAATTTACATGGCTTAGAAAAACTTTTCATATATAACTTATAGAGGTTTTGAGGCAGACACTTTTTTTAATATCTCCATGTGTTAACTGTATTTATATAATTACGGAATTTTAAGACAGTACAAAAAACACTTATTAGATATATTTATGAATCTTCCTAGAAAATACCTTTTAAATTTTTTATTGTACACAAAATTATTTTGTAAGCAATAATACTGATTCTAACCTACGTTGGATATATTAATACATAACAATTCCATTTTAACAACAAAAAGTGTGAATATACAATTTTCTATCATAAATTATGATATATATTAATGTATAAAAATCTGGTTTACCGTTTGTTTATCCATCAAAAGAACTTTCATTCCAGGACCACTTTCTTCCGTCATTCGAGTAATGTAAAACCTCAAAGCCGTTATTAAATTCATTTTGATATTAAACTTCTTTATTAGATTTTCCTAATATTTATTTTCTACAAATTTTAAATCATATTCCATGTACATATAAACAAACATCAGTTTTTAAACTTTAACAAGTCGATACTTCTAACCCTTCCGTCTGCTTCTGATCCCATATAACACACTGTAACACACATAACTGAATTACAAAACTGGGTACAATTTTATTTGGGAGAGTCATAAGTAATTGACTTTTGTAGTGTCCGATTTACGTTTATTTTGACATCCAGAATTCAGCGCTGTCTTTATTTTCGGTTTCAAAATTATGTTCGGTGCTTTCCAACAAGAGACACAGAGCGACACTGCAAGACACAGCTCAAACTTGAGTTTGGCCGTGTCGGGCGTCAATAGTGCCAACACATCGAGCAAAGAAATTATTTTTTCAAGTGTGGTACTTGCAAATTTGTCATAAGACATTCCTTTGTTATTGGCGCCTTAACGTACAAAATAAAATTATACTTTGCTTGACGACGCACGTGTTCCAAGACACAAATTAAAAAGAAAATTAGAGTTTGCAAAAAATGTCTTCGTGTTGGAGGAGTAATGTACTGGACCCAGAACTCTTCGAGGGTAATCAATATTTATTATTTTTATTTAAGGAATAATTTATCTAAAAAACAATTCGTTGATTAACCATTATCCGTACGTATTTGATCGGATTAATTTGTAGGTTTATTCTTTTGTCGGTATTGTAAAGATGTTATTCCTACATTAGATAATATAAAATTCCATGCCTGTTTTAATGGAAAAGAAGTTTTCCTTGAAGGGGAAAAAGAGTTATACTCACGTGCAGTGAATGAGATTCTCTGTAAGTAATTTCAAATAAAAAAGTATTTATTCTATAAATATAAAACAAAGGGCTGTGTCAAAATATTCGCTGACATTCTTATAAATTAAAAGGTATAATAAAAATAGGTATTTAATATATATTGCAATTGTAGTCAAAGCTGAGAAAATAAAAAAAAAAAATTATTAAACATATGTAGGCAGTTGATGTGAAACTTCTCCTAAGCTGAGCCATAATTAATTGTAAAACCAATTTTATGTAAACGATGTTATATAACAAAGTTATATACATAGTAGAGGTTGAGTTAGTATAAAGGAATAGAAATAATTTATCATCAAAGTCAGTGAAGATCACGATTTATCTAAAATGTATTTTTCTATTAAGAATTATACAGGAAAAATAACTTACCATATTCGAAAATAATATACTTTTGTTTGTTGCGAAATAATTATCAATCCGAATCTTCTTCTTTACGGGTTTGGATTTTCTACAGACGGATTTGAATCTACGTTTTTTACTACGTTATACTCGTATAGTCTTTTACGCACTCTAGTGACCGTATCTAGTAACTTATCTGTTCCAATTAGACTACAGAATTGTGTTTCACTGTGTCTCTCTGTGTTACACTGTGTCACACCCTAGCATGCTTGTTGGAAAGCACACATTATTAGCACCGTAGAGAGAAGTTCTGAAGTAAAATGTCTGTTAAAATTGGAGCACCTGGAGGAAGCGATGTGTGGAATTTTTTTATACCCATAAACAGTACTGGGTATGCTGCTTGCAAAATATGTAAAAAGAAATTGTCTTATAAGACAACTACCTCCAATTTAAAAAAGCAGTTGGGTGCAGTACATCCGACTATTTCACTAGCATGGAAACAAAGAACATGTCAGGTAAATTTAAATAAGATCTAACAAATAAATATATAAATAGATAATTGTCACTTAACTAACTCTAACTTTTGTATTAATATATGCAAATTAAAATAAAGTTAAAAAATGTAAAAACATGACAAAATTATATATTTTCATTTGCACATTTTAATACTTCAATTATCTTAAACCTAAAACACTTTCATATATATATTGACTTTAGAGTATAATTTTCCATGTTTCCACTTCTTTCAGTCACAGATTGCAGCTAGTCCCGATGATTCAGAAACCGTCCAACCTGGCCCGAGTAATATTTCCTCAGTATCACAACCAACAACATCTGAAGGCAACGCAGGGCATGCTGCAATTACATCTATAATATCAAATCAACCACAAATCACGTCATTTCTATCAAGTAAAAGAACAGTACCAAACCGTAAGAATATTGACAAAAAGTTATTAGAATTATTTATTAAAGATTTGCAACCATTTTCTATGGTAGAAGATATTGGATTTCAAGAATTCGTAAAAACGTTAAACCCCCACTATCAACTGCCAGTTAGAAAATTTATTTCTGAGTCACTCATTCCAGCTTTATACGAAGAGCGTAAGAATCTGTGTAAGGAAAAATTAATAACTGCAACTAGAATTTGTATAACGACAGACACATGGACGTCGCAAAACACAGAAAGCTTCATTGCTATCACAGCACATTTTATAAACGATTTTAAATTGGAATCCATTCTCTTAGATTGCATACAGATTTCCGGATCACACACAAGCGAAAATATTTCGATACATTTGAAAAGTATATGTGAGGAGTGGAGAATTTTAAATACAGTTCAATATGCTGTAACAGATAATGCGATTAATATAAAAAACAGTTTAAACATCAGTAAAATAAATGAATTAATTAGTAATATAAGAATAATAGTAAAATATTTTTAAAAAAGTACCATAGCTACAGAAAAATTAAAAACGTACCAAGTAACGTCAGGTACAAACGTCCAAAAATTAATCCATGATGTAGCAACCAGATGGAATTCGACCTATAAGATGATCGATAGATTCATATTATTAGAAGAGCCATTGAAAGCCACAATAGCCATTTTAAATAAAAACTTACCCCTGATTTTGAATGCAGAATGGGAAATACTGCATGAATTGGCAGTGCTATTAAAGCCAATAGATGCAGCCACAAAAGTTGTGAGTGGAGAGAAATATCCAACAGCATCAGTCCTTATACCTTTGATATCCGGATTAAAAAATATATGTGAAAAACTAAAACAGAAAGATTTCTCAGTATGTGTGAAACAAGTAATACACAATATTGAGGAAGGCATAGCCGATCGCTTTTATGATGTAGAAAACAACATAACAATGCAAATTTGCACATTTTTAGATCCAAGGTTTAAAAATGCTTTTTTCATACCGCAGAAAGTTGACAATAAAAACAGCAATTATAAACCTAATTAATGACAACAGAAATCCCAGAGCAGAAAGTGACATAAATACACAAATGGAAGATGCACACAATAAAAGTGAGCTGTCAATATGGGATGCGTTGGAGGAAAACGTAAAAAGAAATACGCCAGAAATTTTGCCATACGAGACCAAAATATTAATAGAAATTGAGCAGTATTTAAGGGAGGAATTTTATATACGGAATGGAGATCCGTTTATTTGATGGAAGAATCACCAATTCCAATTTCCATCATTAAAAAAATTAATGGAAAAATTATTTTGCATAGTGGCTACCTCGGTACTGTGCGAAAGAATATTTTCGAAGGCTGGCTCAATTTTAAATGAAAGAAGAAACAGATTAAAAGCTGACAAATTATCTATGTTACTATTCTTAAATAGTAATACGTAGCTATTTTTTATTCTATTATCATTATATGCATACATTTTATTTGATCGTTATCTTGTTTTTTATTGTATTTAGTTGCATTATTATATTAAGTTTATATTATATTATATCTTATTGTATTAAGTTGTATTATTATATTAAGTTTATATATATTTAATTATATATTATTTATGTGAAGTTTTTATGTATGTATATGATATATTATTTAGTAAAATTAAGTCTAAAGAAATTTAAAATTAAACTTACGTTTGCAATTTGTAATCATTAATTTATTCATTCTTCCTCATGAATCCTTTATACGATGTAACTCGCATTTTTGTTTTTATGTACCTGTATGTACCTAAAATGTACAGGTTATGTGACGTGGACAGGGAATAGATTTGCTTTCCACCAATCAGAAACGATCACAGAAAATCACAAATCACTGTGAAAAATCACCGTGATTGGGAACGAACGTGATCGAATCACTCGTGATTCACAAGTAGCATTTCACGCCATCTCTAGTCGTAACCGACAATATTTTATTTCTGGTCTCTATGGAAGATCATGGAAGATGCCGGATATGCCGGAAGTCAAAAAAATTTGAATAGTTCTGTGTTCTTGAAACTATCAATTTGTATCGTTAATAATTTCCTTAGAAATGCGACCAAAGCCGCTTTTAATAATCAATGATAATCAATTTCTCAATAATGGAAAGAAAGATTTAAATTTGTTATACACATTGTTCTCAATTAAAATATTTGCTTTTAATTGACCAGTATTATCAAATTTAATTCATTAGCTACATAACAATTTCATTTAGCTTTATCCTAAAAACCTTAAGAACTTATTTTAAATTTACAAGATACGATTTATTATTCTAGGATGTTATATCATTTGTAATACTGCATGAATACGTGATCTTCAATAGGAAAAATTCGGAAATATAGAAAAAGTACAAAATACAAAAGCAAGAGATAAAACAAATAAAGTTATAAGATAACCTTTTATTGTACGGCTGAAACAAACTGAACAAATCAGTGTGGAGGAAATAGTTGTACCTATAATAATTATTGCAAAATTGTAAAAATCATCTTCAGACGAATTATTAAAAGAGCAGAGTCTATATAAAAGAATCGAAGGACATTAAATTTCAAGTTCTTACTTTTATTCAGTATAATTACGAAAATTAAAAACTTAACATTATCTAAACTATTTGTTGAGTTTGATCTTTATTCAGATCATATAAAAGGTTTGGATAATTGTACACTGAATTTAATTTTCTTGTTATTCGAATTACTGTTGGCAACATCGTTAACTTTGACAAGACCGCGAGAATAGAGACCAATAGAGACCATGGTGCGTGATAGGAATTCAAACCTGTTCAAACCAGTTCAAACCGTTCAAACTGATTCAAATTGATTCAAAAGTTTGCACCAGTTTGCATTGTATATTTTACAGGCGTTATAGAGTTTAGAGATCAAAGAGGTGAAATGGCAGTGTGGAACAACGTTGTAACAGGATTTAACCGGGATGAAGAAACCGTGAATTTTGGTAGAAGAATAATAGCAGAAAATAATGGGTCGTTACATGAAACGTTTACTATTGCTACAATACAATCTGATGGAGAGGTAAATTGTTATAAATGTTAATGGAAAAACAAACTTTCATATGTCTCACTGTGTAATGGTTGACGGTATTTTTCATTGTTTGAATGTAATCGAATTTTTAATTATAATAACAAAATTTCAATATATTAACCTGACAAAATATGTACTTGGTAAGTTAACAGGAAAGCCACAAATATCTGGTTTTATGCAATATCCAAAAGTCTGCATTGCTATAGACAAATCGATTAATATATTAGAAAACAAAACATGCAAAGATATATTATTAAATATTAATTTCGATTCACTGATAACATCCTGTTGTATCTCGGAAGATGGATCATTTTTATTTGTTGCACTAAGAAATGGAATGTTTTCTTGCCATCATTTGTCTCAAAGAGGACAAGTTGTATTTAAGAAGTAAGTATATATTATTCTCAAAAGTTAAATTATGTTAACAACATTCAAATGGTTGTTTTATTTATTGTACTTCTAGAAATTTCACGGGTCAGAAAGATGCCATAGTAAAAATATTTTTACAAAAAGAATCTGCTGAAATTCTTAACATAAATCTTATTGCATCAACAGGAGCTATTTATAGGTAATATAATTTTTAATCTTGAGATTATATAGAAATCATTCTTTATCGCATAAGTTTGTTTTGCAATTAATATTGCATATAATACCGCAATACATTACAGATAGAATAAGATTTGTAATGTTAAAATAAAAATTAGTAAGTTAATGTTTTTAATTTTAGAATAACAAATTTTAACATAAAATGTGTTACATATAACAATGGCAATGAAAATGACTTAGAATGTACGCAATTATTCAAAGGTTTTTCCCATGATAAGGTAAATTATATTTATTAATAATTTATAATTAATATTTTTACTCTTTGCATAAATAATTTAATATAAATTAATTTTGTGTAATATGTGTAATGTGTACATGTTTTCCATAGGTAATTTGTGCTGCTGTAGGAGCAATAGGTGAAGAAATATCAGTAGCTATGGCCTGTTCGAATATGTTATTTATGTGGCCTCAAGAATGCTATGAAAATTTTGCCTGCTTGCCATATAAATATACGAAAGTGCACTTTTTCAATAATTGCACGTGAGTTATTAGAAATTTTTCAAAAAAAAATGAATGAGTTAATAAATTAATTGTAATGCTTCATTATACCAAGTTATCTTAGCTTCTGGATAATAGGGCTGTTTGGCTAGTTGTAATGAATCAATGCTAATCAGTCAGTTCAGACAGTCATTCTGTAAGAAAGCATATTAACCATTTTAATGCTAGACGCTTTGAAAATCCTTGTTGGATTGTGCCATTTGTCACGATAGAACTTTATTAATTTCATTGGGAATAACGCCAATTGTGTGATTCTGCTCTTTTGTTTCTTCCTTGACATATATCGAGTGGCATATACATGTCATTGTCAATTGAAAGTTTCTGTTAAACACTGCGATAACTTTTAGCACAGTAGGTTAACAACGCGATCGCTCCGCGTGGCTCTAAAACGGTTAATTATAAATAACAAATTTAAAACAATAGATTATAATATTTCTAAAATGTCTGCATCAATTCATATGGTTATCAAGGCAATTAAGATGATTCACCAGAAAAAAAACATGTTACATTAATGCTTTGTTATATATTTAGTACTCAACTGTGACATAAACAGAAAGTAGCATACAATTATGAGAATTGATGTAGAATAATCGGTTCATAAGAATTAATTTTTTATTTTAAATCTTTTCAGTGCAATGTTATGTTTACGCACAGATTATACTTTGAATATGGTATGCCCACAAACACTACTTGGAGTAAAAATAAGTGACACACCTGTATTAGATTTTACAGTGATCGAAAGTCATGATGACAATGTATGCCAAATTTGTATGTTAACGAACTCTGAAGACAGCTGTGATGGATATGTTTTATGCGTTGTTTCATTTCCTGGTATTGTTGATTTCTTTACATACACATGGTCTCTTTTTCTTCATTTTTTTTTTGACAATTAATTAAGTTCTTTTTATTTCATGTAGAATTCGAACGCAAATTTGAAATAAATGCTCCTCTCTCAACACACCTTGTAGATGTTACAAACTCTTCTGATGAAATAATATTATATCTAGAAGGTGTTATTAATTGCAAAAATAGGTCTAGGAATATCGATACAATTAGAGTAAAGGCTATATCAGAGTGCATACCTGACTTGCAATTACAAAGATTGGTGACAAGAGGGCAGTTTAATGAAGCTGAAAATTTTGCTATGAAATTTCAGCTTTCTGTAGAACCCATTTATCGTGCAAAGGCTGCATTACTTTTATCACGATTTCAGCCATGGTCAGAAAAAGATTCCGATGCTGTTCAGCTGAATACCCTGATTGATATTTTTGAAAAAATACAGGATATGCAGTATATTATAGAATGTTGCAGTAAAGTATACATATCTGATTACAATGAAATGA
This sequence comes from Cerceris rybyensis, assembly GCA_910591515.1. Classification (NCBI taxonomy): domain Eukaryota; kingdom Metazoa; phylum Arthropoda; class Insecta; order Hymenoptera; family Crabronidae; genus Cerceris; species Cerceris rybyensis. The sequence goes on from OU342795.1 coordinate 18,162,451, forward strand.
GAAAGGCACATTTATATGCGCGCAAAAGAATAATAGAGAGTACACAAGTAATTACCTTTTAAATAGTGATAAAAATTTATGTTAAATCACTATTCATCACTCCGTTATGTTCTTTTATCTTTCCTTTTAGAAAATGGAGCATAGCCAACACTTAAGTCTACTTAATTCAATTAATAATGCTCTGCATAAGTTAGAAACTTTTCACTTTATTTGGACATGTCAAAACCGTTTAGACTATTCTGATAGCAATGTAACCAATGAATGGATAAGATTTTCACAGATAAATTTTATGGATGAACACAAAATGTACTTAGGCTTGGTGAGGCACATTATAATTCTGTAAGAAAAAATACATACACTCACACACACTTCCTAATATTAATTTTATTGAGTTGAACATAAATATTATAAATTGTTATTTAATTCAATAAAATTTATTTGCATAAAGGGAGAAATGGAAGCAGCTACTTTAATTTGGACAAGACACTATAAAGATATAATAAAAAATATATCTATAAAAGATGTAAAAGAAATATTTGCAATGGTACCTGAAACAATATCATCATCACTTCTTTGGCTATGGCTGTCTAATTTCATACCTACTTTATTATCATTAATCCCGGAGACAACATCTGAAATTATTCTTTGGAGTTGTAGAAAACTTAAATCTTTGGAACAAAGTCATTGCGGTGAATGGCCACAAGTTGGTATAGATTTTGCTAACAAATTTTTGAAATTATTGAAGTTTGAAGAAAACCAACAATCTTTATATCTTTATCAAGAATACGCAAGTCAGAATTCGATTCTGCGACAATTTTTGTTACTAAATCAAGCGATATCTGACATGCAGAAATTAAAAATTAATTATAGGTCAGTGATATTGTTATGCGTCATTTACATTAGATATACGGCTGACATAAAATTGGCAGGTTTCTACTTTCTAAAAATGTTTCTCAAATTTTTAGCGAAGCTGTACAGAAGATATTTTATTCGTATCTTATAATACACACATTACTTAACTGATAATATTTCTAGCCATTTCATCCATCTTTTTCTAATGTACTTATTTAATATATTTAAATATACCAAATTTAGCGGCCATAAATCTAGTGTTAATAATAAAGAAAATAACTTTCTTTAACATTTCATATTGGATTAATATGCATCATATGAATTACAGATTGAGAATACCTCTACACAATTTTTTGAGAGAGCCTATGGAAGTAGCTCACATATTATTAGATGTGATACACATAAAGATTATTCCCGAATTTGTAAATACATTTTTAAACCAATATATGCTGAACAACTCTTTACAAAATGATTTGGTATATTGTTCATATATTCAGGTATATACAATAGCATGTTTAATTTAGTAACAATACTGTTAACTGCATTTCCATTTACATTTTAAAGCACTGCCCGGTGAATTAATATAACATGTTCTTAGAAAACCATCAAACATACTAAAAGTTGGTGGTCTGAAGATGAGGCTCCATGGGAAAAAAGGATTATTGCTATAATTAGTTTGATTCAAAATTTAGAGGTATATTTAAAATCTTGTGATGGAAATATGACTTATGCAACTTAGGTATGATAATTGCATTAATTTCAATTGCAGGATAAATTGCAACACTCATTAGAGGTATTAAGAAAAGCTAAAGTTCCTTGGAGCTCAACTATGGTGACACTTGCTGAAACGAGCAGTAATGTTGATCATGTTATAGCTTCTAAAATTAAGATGGAGCATAATTCTGTACCAACAAAATTAATATTAAAGAAGTATGGGTACGAGTGCATTGGTATAAATGATGTAAGTTAACATTGACCTAAGCATATTACTGCTACTGTGATGTTTTAAGGTCTTTATATCAATTTGTAGAAACTAATATCTCGCATTATAAGGATAAACGATGTTGATATGATGTCCGATATTCATCATTTAACAAAAAATGATTCATCTTTGAAGAAAGACGCATTTTCATCCTGTACAAATTATTATTTATGCAGAGGGTAAATTATTTATAAGTAAATATTTACATTTATAATTATAAAAATATTTTATATAATTTCTATTTAGGGATCTTAAAAAAGCAACAGATATATTACAAAGTTTGGAAGATGAAGACCTTTTATATTGCTTTATGCAAATTGTTAATTATATCAAAGCTTCACTCACGTTTAAGGTAATTTATGTTTTATAGAGATACACTGTAAATTCCTCTAATGGTAATATAATGAAGACCATGTATTTTGTTTAAAATGTAGAATATGCCAAAATACATCGAACACTTTATCGAAATGTTGGGTTGGATTAAACATCATTTGGAAATTCTTTCAACGAAATATGAGGTTTGGTCCCGTCGGTGTAAAAATATCATCATGGACATAGATGAAGTGAAGTCATTGTATTTTTTGAGAAATGATTTCAATATTAATATTACATTTAAGGAATATTACGCTGAAAAAAATAAAGTATTAGAAAATTATATTAAGGAAGTAACTAATGGTAATGGAGTCTCTTAATATTTACTTTATTCAGCATTTTGAAACTTCCTTAACGAAAAACAACTATTATAATTTTTTGTTAGATCTAAAGGATGATGAAGAATTGTATTTAATTTACAAGAAATCTATGAGGGTTGCAGATCTACTGAAATTGCAAAAGCTAAATATTACGTCGTTATTGTTAAAATACACGAAAAACATCAATATATTAAAATATTTTACTGGGTAGATATATTTTGAATTTTTATAATATAATATAGGTATAGAGATTCAAGAATCAATTGTACATATATTTTTTTTACAGATGCAATGCAGAAAATTTGTCCTTAACTGTTGAAGAATGTCAGTATGTCGATGAAATGTGTCGTTTAACACTACAGTACGTAGAAGTGGACGGAGTTATTGCGGCTATTGTTGAAAAATTAAGCGCTGCTGCTTTATGCATATGTCGAGAGAGTATGTGTGAATAATATATAGCTCAGAATGAAATATACAAAATTTTTCCTTAAATAATATCATTGTCTATTAATTATTAGAAACAATACAAACTTATATCGTAAAACTACTTGATCATATTTTAGGCCAAATTCGGTCCGTATTACGATCAAATGTTTGGGCTCGCTTATATCGAAAGTTTCTTAACAAGGATTGCTCAGTTACTACGGCCACAAAATGTAATAATGAGACATCAAGAGCAACGTACAGACTTTATACGATATATAAAGATGTAGGTATCAGTAAAAATGAGGTATTGTTACCACTTTTACAGAAAGCAGTTTCTATTCAAGGATTTTATATAGATAATAAAAATTATGGTAAGTTGTAATTAGAATAAAAGTATAACGAAGATTTATTAAAAATAATAATATAATTTTTTTTGTAACACAGTAAAGGAAGAAAATACAAAGAATGCTATTGCTATATCCAATCAGGTTTTGTATGCATATATATAAAAATTTAAAATATATTATATTATTATGTATATAATATATTATTATATTATTATATACAACATAAATAGTTACCCTTTGATATGTTTATATGCAGAAAGAAATTGAAAAGTTAGTAATGGAACTTCTCGATGAAACGAAGAAATTAAGAGCAGAACATAATGATTATTGCATACTAGAAATTACTAAGACTTTATACTTCAGGTTTTGTTGTGTGAAAGATATAAATAAATCTTTATTATTTGAAACTAAATCCGTGTTTCTACAATTGTTAACGACATTATTGAGAAAATTAATAAGCGTACGAACAATTGATCTTCAACACGGTTTATGTTGTTTGTTTATGCTCACCGAGTCGGATGCTCTTAAGTGGATATCTACAAATTGCAAATTGTAAAAATTAAAATTACTTACAGTTGAAGTAAATTTTTAAAAATTACAATTTTGCAATAGAACTTTATATTACAGATTTCAGCGGGATTTTCCTCGACATCTAACGTTATCAAAACTCGGATATGAATATGTTTGCTTGATACGACATAATTCGCTCGTACAAAATTATAAAACTTATAATGTTCTACATTCTTGGGCACAGAAGTTATTGAAGTATTCAATTCCATATAAAGGTAAAAATGAATATAACATGTTGGTTTACGGCTTAATATTTTCTTATGAAAATTCATTTATCATTTACAGATACTATGACAAGTTCCGCTGCAGATAAACAAGAAATATTGAAACTGATTATGATTTCTAATAATGATAACATACTTCCGTTGCTTCAAGATTTTTGTTATAGTTTTGGATTTGATATTCAGGATTGTTTAATGCTTTATTTACAAACATTGGTTAAAACATGGGATCCAAAAATCAACATAACAACTTACAATGGGAAGAAAGGTGACAAGACTATTATAGATTTTTAATCCTTTGCACTCGGCGTTTTCTCGGACGTTAGCAGCTAGCAACTCGACGGTACTTTGCGGCGAGAAACTCCTAGAAAGGTTTGTGTTACATTATATAGTATATTGTTGAAGCCAAGTAATATATTATTATATTATATCTTTGCTTTATATGAATTAGTAGGCATTGATAACTATACTTTCTGCAAAAAGATCAAAATTTTGTTTCTTATAATTGTCTACGGTATAACACATTGTAATGAAATTCTAAATATCAATTGAAAAGTAGTTTGTACAGTTTTTGCAAAAGTAAGTGATTTGACATCTTCCTCCCCGGGGTTCTTCTTTCAGAACAAGCAATGCAGTCTCGTTTCATTTCTCTAACATTGGGAATGTCTAGCGTTTTTTACGCTATTTTACAACAAAGATGACATTCTTGACAAACGTACATCGCACATTTTCTACCAACGTAAAACCAGCTGATATCTTTTTTATATACCTTAGTAATTGTACCACATTTTAAGTTGGTTTTTTGCTCCATTTCAACAGAGAGCTTTAGGGAAACATACATTTCCCAAAAAGTTGTACTGGAATAAATTCGCCGTAATTGCTAATAAACTTTGATGTTCTATGAGAGGGAATATACGAGTGCTATGCTAGATTTACGACGTTCCATGAGAGAGAGCAGCCAAGGGCAAAGGGTTAATATTTTTCTTGATTGTTCATTATAATGATAGTATTTTTAGAACTACATATTCCTGAGGACGATATAAATAATTTAAGAGTGAAATGTTATGATGTTGCCGCCAAAATTCAAGACAAACATGCATTACAAACTTACATTAATAAATTGTTGCCACAAGTAAATATTTTGTTCGCTATTATATGTATGTATAACTATTTATATTAAGTGTCCTCACTTTTCATATATTTTCTGTAGATCAATTTTTATCATTATGAAGTGTTCATCACCCTTATGAATATTATAGAAGACAAAAATACACGAGACAGAAAATATTTATGCTTTCTACAGAATTACGTACGCAGTGGGTAAGTAAATTATATTAAAGTTTAATATACATTAAGTAATTTCATTTAATTGGAATGCATTATATCCATACTGTTGAGCAACCGTATGTTTGGAATTTATTACATTTCAGAGAACCTACGTCGTTAGAACGCGATTCATGGCTGCATCTGTATCCAGAATATACTTCCCTGCCAGCTATAGCTGAATGGCGGTTCCCCTTTTTGCAAAATATGAAATTGTGGGATCTTATAAGTAAGTCGTTACATTAAGTTAGTTTATGATTTTTGAAATTTTATAGTTGTCAAGAAATTTTTTTTTAACATTTATGATGTATCAGATTTAAACGAACTTAAATACTTTTAGCTCCAGAACTAAATATGAAAACTTACCAAAAATGGTTAGGCATCGCTCCTATTCTTAAACTACAACCACGCATTATATCTACATTGAGTATTAAGGGAGAGGTGACGCGTACTTGGAAAAATTTCAGTAGTAAAAATAGAGCGGATGAATGGACCCTTTGTTTAACGAATAGTACTATATTGAATGATATTAAACAATGTATCGATGGTATGACAGGACCAGATGCATTGTATTATGGCACAGCAGCATTGTATTATGTTGTAAACCATACACCAAGAGGTATTTCGTCTACTATTAAAAATGCAATTTATTATATTCAATAACATTATTTGATTAATCAATTTTTGCAAACTTTAAATCAAATGTGCACGTTCGATTTGTATTCCATTAGGTGCAGACCAAGTTGCAGCAGCTCAAGAGTGTTATAAATATGCACAGTTGTCTGCACAAAACTCTACTATGTTTGAGGAAGGATTGTTAGAGGTATGCTTTCCTTTAATTGGGTAATTATAAAATTAACAATATTGATGTTTAAACGCACAAGAATGTAGTGATTTTATTTTGCATTTTTTTTCCACGTAGAAAATCAAATTCAAGTATTTGCGTTTTACATCCGAACATATTTTACGTACCCATGGTCTAGACGATGATAAATATTTATCCTTAATTGGAAATCCACACAAGTTAGTTCACGAGTTGTATATGGATGAAAGTATACCTAGGAGGTATCGCTGTGTCATTGATCGCAGACCTGAAATAAATTCTGCAGTTGCTGCTCTTAGTGAATTGTTTTCCATTAACTCAATGAAATTACGCTTAGAATTGTTACAAGAATGGTTGCATCCACACTACAGATGCATGAAAATTAATGAAAGTATAACGGATACATTTTCAGTGCATACAAATGTTGAACAAAGTGTAAAAGATGATGATAATTTACTGAGGTAATATATTTTGTATGTTATTTATATTTGATTAAGTCCATAAAATGTATTATTTGCAGGGCATGTTATATTCTCGAGCATGGAGACTTTGAATTATCAGCAAATTTTCTTATAAACATTGCTTTTGGCGAATCCAATAAAGATTATGTTCCCCAGGAAGTACGTTATCGAGCACTTTGTGTCTTGCAGAGTATAGTCGACACTGCAACATTAAACAATTTAACTAAACGAAATTCAGACACGATTAGGTATTATTTAGTAATCATGTGATTATATAATCTGCCGTATGCAGTCATCTCTCGAATAACAGGGTTAATTAATTTTCTGCTATTAGAAACTGTTATGCGATACTAATGATTCATAGTATTTTGGAGATAACGCTCCGTGCTATTAAAAACAGTGCTATTTAAAAACTTCAGTTGGACAAGAATAACAAAATTCATTCATTACATATTCAGTACATATGTATTGTGTGATCGAGTTAATTTTTTACAGTAATATTAGCGACTTCGTGTACTTCGAGTTCCGTGTTATTCGCGGGGTTGTTGCAATTTTTGACACTGCTATTTGCGACTACGTGTAATTCGAGCACCGTGCTGTTCGAGGGATGCTTGTATATGTTAAAGTATTTCATATTAATCTGATAAAATGATTTTTTCAGGCAGTATATGAAAACTTTAAAGTATATCAGTAAATTGGAATCGCTAGGATTACACTATAATGTAAATACATTTGAAATGTGTTCTAAATATGAACTTGTACAAATGTTATTGAAAACAGAAAGTTATTCACCTCAGATTTTCATTGTAATTGCAGAAATTTGTATAGATTTTGAAATACATGAATATTCGTTATGGGATAAAACGTTGACTCGATTGGCAAAGTCATCGCTGGTATGTTTGTTATATTTGTATCGTGAATTTTGTTTATAACGCTAAAATCGGTAAATTTATGCAAATTAATAATCGAGATCTTATTTGCATAATGCTGAAATATAAAATTTTGTTATTATATTTACAGACAAGCGAACTGAAGCAGATTTTATTAAAAGTGCAAAATATAAGTATTATTGTAAATTCGAATGGCTACTTATTAGGGTGGCAAGCAGTTATTTTGGAACCATTTGAAAAAATGGATATTCAGCCGACTTGCAAACAAATTGATAATTGTATTGAAGCTATACGTCTTTTACATTCGTGCAATAGCGTACACATGTTGCGGTTTACAGACATTTTGAGTTACTGTTTTCAATGTGAAGTTCCATATTTAGCTGCTGCACTTGTGCCATTCTTAAATGATGTTGATAGAATTCACGTTTTAAAGGTAACTAAATATTTTCATGAATAAAATAGAAAACCTTTGAGTTTCTTTATTTATATTAATTTTAGACACTGAAAAATAATTGCGACGTTACGAAATTATTGGAAGACTTACAACACTTATCAAATACAGAGGCACTTCCTGTCTCTCATGTGAGTATATATTATAGATGAACATTAGCTTCAAATATCATATTATTGGAAATTACATATATGCAATACATTTCATATATGTAATTATATTTTATATATTATATATAGTATATTATTTATATATAATAAGTAATAAAACAGTCTAATCAGACATGTTTTTTGCTTTCAGTGTAGTAAAATCATACAGAATGCACTTGAAGGGGGATGGGATGGATTGAAATGAGAATGTGCAATAACCAGAATAATAATAAATACTCATTAAATAACTTTTGTATTTGGTATTTCTATTTCATACATTGCTTCTATAAAAATAATTATGTGAGCATTTTATAAAATTACGCCACTTTTACCAAATTATAATATTTTATGAGAATCTCCATGATCTTTAAGTTTACTTTTCCACAGTGTGACGCTGATACTCTGTCGCCACTTTTTCTTTCAAATATCACGGTTTCAACCTCTTTAAGATATTCGCACGTTAGAAATTAACACGTTGAATGCCACCTGTGATCTCGCTGCTTTCATAATTTCTATTGTCATGAAACTTTTCCTATTAAAATCATATTGTTGTAAAGCTGACATTTCAAAGATACTGATAGATAGATATTCAGCAGACCTTTATCTTTTTTACGCCAATATTTAAATATTAAATATATTTGAAAAAATCATAAATGTTGCAATTTAAATGTTATATGAAATTTCACGACATTAAGTAGCATCAGTCATCAGTGACCGCCTTGGCAATCAACGTGTTAATATTGGAGATATTTCTTGATATTGTATATTGAGATGCATAAAACTATAAAGCTGTATAAATGCCATTCAATTCTACGAACTAATCATGATTAGACGCTGAATGAACTTGCATTTAAATATTATAAGGGATCAGAAACAAGTCACTTGGGACGGAAAAGGAGATTACTCTCGCACCGCCTCGCGGTGGTCCAGAATATGCGACTACCCGCGCAAAAGTCAAAAAGTCAATTTTGCCATATCGATTTTTTTGTGGTGATATCGATTCTTATATGTCCATCGGCCTTAGAAATGACAAAATTAATGAAATTGGACAAAAACTGTAGTTACAACAGGCGCTTAAAGTTGAAACTTCTTCTGGAGACCACTTTTTATCGAAAAAACACGTTGCCTTCTTCGTGACATTCAGACGAAAGCATGCAATATTTTTTAATAATTATTGTTTCTATTTGCAGAGAATTTTTCCACGATAAAAATTCGCGTGCCGAATATAAAATTATTGTTTGTAGTTTATTCAAAAATTAATCTTCAATAAATGAAAGAAAATCGTCAAAGTTTTTTATCTTTTGTAGTTAATATCTTCAAAGTCGCACATAATCCCACTCTCTACCTAATACAGTAAACCCTGGATATATGCACAGAATTCGGGACCGAAACTGTGGAGTTACGAAGTGGTGGTTTCTATTTTGTGTTTACTTTCTGGCTCCAGCCGAGCGTGAACTTAGAAAAGAACAGACAGTAGAAGAGACAGAGAGATCTAAGCTATAGGGGGACCGGCCCGATCGTGTCCATGAGCCAATACTAATCGAAGGACTGAACTTTTCCGTTTTTGATTATTTTTCGTTAAAAACTTCGCTATCGTGTTTGTGACAATTTTGTGATTAAAATGATACCAAACACGACATAATTTGAACAACATTTACTTAATATTGAAATCGCTTATTTGCTATATAGATAATTCAAACATGTCGTGTTTGGTATCATTTTAATCAGAAAAATGTCACAAATACGTTAACGAAGTTTCCAAAACAAAAAAATTGAAAATGGAAAAGTTCAATCCTCCAATTAGTATTAACTCAGCGATAGGTTCGGGCCGGTCCCCCTGTACGTTGGGCCTCTCTGTCTCTTCTACTATCTGTCTTTTTCTAAGCTCGGCACTCGGCTCGAGCCGTGACGTAAACACAGTGTTGACATTCAGCTACGACCAGTGCATATAAGTTTTGCACAGGGACTCTATAGCAGTGCATATATAGAGTTTGGTAACTATTCAATGTTTACGAATTTAGAAAGGGGTAAGCAATGGGACAACGTCCTCCCCCCCCCCCTCTCACGAAGATGAAGGGGTTGAAGAAACCGAGACTCGCCTTCGATGTACACGCGATTGACGGCGATGAGTCCGTTTCTACGAACGTTTTAAGGAGCATTCTTTGCTCCATGCACGAGTTGATGAAATAAATTTTTACGATGCCTAAAGTTTGTTAGATGTCTGTGCTATGGAAAGACACGTTCCTCAAAACGTTTGTACATACATACGAACAGAGTCATCGCTGTCACAGTTTTTATCCTTTATCCTTTGCATTTTCGACGGGGTGGTTTTTCACTGTTTTCCGCTTTTTAAATTCGCGGTCAACTTGAGCTGTATGAGTAGTAGTAGTTAGTTTATTTTTAGCCTCCCGGCCATAAAAAGGTACATCAGTTTACATTTCCCTATATCTAATATTTTACATACATTTCACATTCGTCCATTCCTTCCATTCTTATCCCATCCGCCTTCACACTATTCTATCTTTGGCTCTTCTTACAATTCTCTATTGCACTATCACATCCTGACCCTTTCTCCTTTCTTCGAAGAGGAAGAATCACATGACAGGAGGTGTAAGTATTTAAGTAATTTATATAAAATATAGAATATTTATCGCGCAACAACAATTTGTGTAACGAAAGTAGTAGCCCCCCCATTTTATCCTCTTGAACCACTACTTTAAAAAACTATGTATTAAATGGTGAAGGAATTACAACCTTTTTTATAATAGGTTTTACAACTTTCTTATAAACTTCACTGTCATATAATATAATATGCATATATAGTTCAACACTATTTATATTTACTTAATTTTAGTTTGCATAACTTTCCTGACTATATTCTAACTCTTTTACTGCATCTTTTCTTTTCTTATCTATAAGCCTTAACCATTTTATCACGTTTTCCTCATTTTTCCCTTCTAATATATCCTCTAATTTTAGTTCAGTTCTTTCAATTTCCTCACAGTCTTCTTTTAAATGTTTCAAGGTATCTCTATTTCTGCCGCATAGTACACACCTCCTCTTTTCCTCCTCTAACCAGTATTTATTGTAACCCTCCATATTCCCGCATCTAACTCTAGCGATTAGTTTTTGGCTGCCTTTGGTCCCTGTTTCTGTTAAGTAGCGAGGAATTTCTTGGCTCTTGATATGCTTGTATATCTCATTGTATCTCGCTTCTTTTATCTTGCTCTCTTGGACTTGTCTCTGCACATCAGTGTCTCTTCCTTCTAATATTGACACAACATATATTCCTTCCTCTCTCATTTGGTGTATTCCAGCTGTTGAGTATCCATTCCTCCTTAGGTACTCCTCTCTTTCCTTGACACTTTTCATATTTTTAATGTGATCTTTTAAACTATCTTTTTCTTTCAGGCATTCTTTTAGCAGGTTTCTTCCTTGTCCCGTTCTAATTTTTTCTTCGAATTTCATTGCACCCTTTCCGGTTCTTATACTTATTTTCTTCCTCTTTGTCTCCTCCAGTACTATGTAGTTTGGTGTATATCTGTCCAGTCCCAAACACCATTTTATGTATTTTATCTGTATCCTTTCTATCTCCGTCCTTTCCTTCCATCCGAATACCTCCATCCCATAAGTTAGCACTCCCATTACTAAATAATCGAACATAAACATCCTTCTTTTAAAATCATCTGTGAAGAGCCTCTCACCTAAACCCCATATTTGTTTAATAATTATATTCGCCCTTTTAATTCTATCTCTAATATGTTTCTCCAGTCCTCCGTTTCTTTCCAATTTCACTCCTAAGTATGAGAATTCTTTCACGCTTTCCACCTCTTGACCATACCATCTCCACACTCTATACTTTTCTTTACCCCCTCCTTTCTTGAATACCATTACTTTTGATTTTTCCACATTTAATGTCAGTTTTTTCCTTTCTAAATATTTTCCCAGTCTTTTTATCATTTCCTGTAATCCTTCTTCTTTATCAGCGACTAGCACTAGATCATCAGCATAAGCCAATGTCCAGAACTTTTCCTTTCCAATTACCAGACCCCCATCCTGTCCCTTCCTCATAACTTCCTCAATATCGGCTATGAACACCGCAAACAGAGTTGGGCTCAAAGGGCAGCCTTGTCTCACCCCCTCTTCTGTCCAAAAACTTTCAGATACTTCATCTCCTATTTTGATTGTATTCTTTGTCTCACTATATAATTCTTTTATTCTCTCAATCAATCCTTTCCGAATTCCACTCTTCTCCAAGGCCTTCCACAGTTCCCTTCTCGATACCTTATCAAACGCCGCCTTTAGATCGACAAAAAATGCAAATAACTTTCCTCTTTTTTTTAACAATTCTCTCTCCACTACGTGCTTTAGTATATAGATATTGTCCATGGCACTCCTATTTCTCCGGAATCCCGCCTGAGTATCTGGTAGCACTTCCTTTTCATCGATTTCCTTTCTTAATCTTTCATTTAATATCCCGGCATAAATTTTGTATGCAGTGTTCAAAACCGATATTCCTCTATAATTTTCTGCTTTACTCTTATCTCCTTTCTTATGTATTGGAGTGATGCATGCTTCCTTCCAATCTTCTGGAAACCCTTCTCCTCTCCACACTTTTTTTATTAATTCTATCAGTTTTTCTTTTGACTTTCCTTCACAAAAAAGCCATGCTTCTCCTGGTATTCCATCCATCCCTTTTGCTTTCTTCTTTTTCAATTTTCTTATCTGTAAGTTTATTTCTTCTTCTGACAGGTCTTCTTTTTCATCTTCCGCCGTCCGCCTTTTTTCTCCTTCAATCTTATAAATGTCACCCCCTAGTAAGTCACAAAAGTGCTCTTTCCATTCCTTCAGGGTTATCTCCTCACTAATTCTTTCTTTTTTCCTTCTATATTTATTTATATACTTCCATACGTCCTTTTCATTCTTTATATTTCTTATTTCTTCTATTTCGTCCTCCTTCCTTTTTCTGTTTTTTTCCTCACATTTCTCTTTAAACTTCTTTTTTTCCTCCAAGTATTCTTCCCTACTTATTCTTTGCTTTCTCCATTTTTCGTATGCCCTTTTCACTTTTCTTTTACCTTTGGTGCATTCCCTGTCCCACCATACTTTACAGCCTAATTTTCTCTCCTTAATTTTTATTTTTCTAATCTCCAGAATTTCTTTAACACCTTTTTTTAATTCCTGCCAGCCTTCTTCCACTCCTTCCTTTTCATATATCATTGTCCCGGATTTCTTTCTATAGTTTCCTATACTTTCCTCACTCCATACAATTACCTCTTTTTCTTTAGTCTCCTTGCCTCTTCTTCTCCATTCATTTTCCCAATTGATGCATAGGGGCAGATGATCTGATTCCGTTCTTGGGCCAATCGTGAATGTTTCTACCTTCTCTAATCCTTTTGTATTTGTCACTACGTAATCAATTACGGAGGAGCCTCTGCTTCCAACATATGTGAATCCTCCACATTCATCCCCTTTCACATTACCATTTAGTAAATGCCAACCCTGCTCTTCAATCATTTTTATAAATTTTAGGCCTTCCTCATTACTTATTTCATCCTTTGAATTCCTTTCCGATCCTTTCTCCTCATGCTCTCCTAAGTATATCCCTCCTTCTCTGCCTGTACGTACATTGAAATCTCCTCCTATTAATAGTACATCATTTTCTTCTTCTTCTGTAAATTCTTTTATCTTCATTTCCATTTCCTTCATGTTATCCTTGTTGTATATCGTCCAAACTTTCCATATTTCATTATCTATAATCATAGTTCTTCCTACCATTCCTTCTTGATTGATTTCTTCCTTTTCCGTACTCCATTCCTTTTTTACACCTGTTAGTATACCACCCATGCTTCTCCCCTTTTTAAACTTCCTGGTTGCGTACTGACATCTCCAATCAAATTTCTTAGATAATTTCCCTTTTATTTTAGTCCACTCTGCTTCCTCCATCCACGTTTCTATTAAACCCACATAGTCAAAACTTTCAACAAAACTCCAGAAATCCATGTCTTTATTTTTCACTCCAGCTATATTCCAGAAAAGGACTTTTACATCCTCTTCCTTTTTTTCCTTCTCTTTCCTTCTTAATTTCTTTCTGGGTCGTTTCTCCAAAAGATTCCTTTGCATTTCCCATTCTTCCGTCTCTTCATTCCAAAAGTGCCACATTCCATCTATTTTTAGTTTTTGATCGTCCACAGTGACTCTCTGATCATTGTTCCTTTTTTCCATTGCTTTTCCTCTTATCATCTTTTGTATTTGTCTTTCTTCTCCATTAACCCTGCCACATTCCAAAAAGTTAGCCTTCCTTCCTTCGCCTTTGACCTGTCCTCTTTCCATCTTTGTATTTCTTCCCTGTACGCTTTTCTCCTTCCCTCTTTCTGTGTCTCCCTGCTTTCCACCGGTAAGGCTATTCTTGAAAAAATTTCCTTTCTTCTATCCCCTCCTTTTCCTCATTCCAGTCGTACCATTTGCCTTGTATATATACTTGAGCTGTATGAAAATACCGAATTGTCATTCACGTCAATAAAGGCACAGCAGTGTCGACAGGTGTGCAATGTTTAAATGCACTGTGCTGCGTTTACGTCGCTGCTCCAATTGAGCGCCGAACTTACAATTAGAAAAGACAGTAAGTATAATTCAAACCATATCGTATTGGGTATCATCTTAATCAGAAAAATTTCACAAATACGTTATCGAAATTTGCGAAAAAGAAATATCAAAAATGGAAAAGTTTTATCCTCCGGTTTATGAAATTTTTCTGATTAAGATGATACCCAACACGATATGGTTTGAATTATACTTACTGTTTTTTCTAAGTTCGGCGCTCAATTGGAGCAGCGACGTAAACACAGCACAGTGCATTTAAACATTGCACACCTGTCGCCACTGCTGTGCTTTTATTGACGTGAATGACAATTCGGTATTTTCATACAGCTCAAGTTGACCGCGAATTTAAAAAGCGGAAAACAGTGAAAAACCACCCCGTCGAAGATGCAAAGGATAAAAACTGTGACTTTATTTGTAATGCACGTGCGATTAACAGCGATGACTCTGTTCGTACAAACGTTTTGAGGAGCGTGTCTCTCCATAGCACAGGCATCTAACAAACTTTAGGCATCGTAAAAATTTATTTCATCAACTCGTGCATGGAGCAAAGAATGCTCCTTAAAACGTTCGTAGAAACGGACTCATCGCCGTCAATCGCGTGTACATCGAAGGCGAGTCTCGGTTTCTTCAACCCCTTCATCTTCGTGAGAGGGGGGGGGGGAGGACGTTGTCCCATTGCTTACCCCTTTCTAAATTCGTAAACATTGAATAGTTACCAAACTCTATATATGCACTGCTATAGAGTCCCTGTGCAAAACTTATATGCACTGGTCGTAGCTGAATGTCAACACTGTGTTTACGTCACGGCTCGAGCCGAGTGCCGAGCTTAGAAAAAGACAGATAGTAGAAGAGACAGAGAGGCCCAACGTACAGGGGGACCGGCCCGAACCTATCGCTGAGTTAATACTAATTGGAGGATTGAACTTTTCCATTTTCAATTTTTTTGTTTTGGAAACTTCGTTAACGTATTTGTGACATTTTTCTGATTAAAATGATACCAAACACGACATGTTTGAATTATCTATATAGCAAATAAGCGATTTCAATATTAAGTAAATGTTGTTCAAATTATGTCGTGTTTGGTATCATTTTAATCACAAAATTGTCACAAACACGATAGCGAAGTTTTTAACGAAAAATAATCAAAAACGGAAAAGTTCAGTCCTTCGATTAGTATTGGCTCATGGACACGATCGGGCCGGTCCCCCTATAGCTTAGATCTCTCTGTCTCTTCTACTGTCTGTTCTTTTCTAAGTTCACGCTCGGCTGGAGCCAGAAAGTAAACACAAAATAGAAACCACCACTTCGTAACTCCACAGTTTCGGTCCCGAATTCTGTGCATATATCCAGGGTTTACTGTATTAGGTAGAGAGTGGGATTATGTGCGACTTTGAAGATATTAACTACAAAAGATAAAAAACTTTGACGATTTTCTTTCATTTATTGAAGATTAATTTTTGAATAAACTACAAACAATAATTTTATATTCGGCACGCGAATTTTTATCGTGGAAAAATTCTCTGCAAATAGAAACAATAATTATTAAAAAATATTGCATGCTTTCGTCTGAATGTCACGAAGAAGGCAACGTGTTTTTTCGATAAAAAGTGGTCTCCAGAAGAAGTTTCAACTTTAAGCGCCTGTTGTAACTACAGTTTTTGTCCAATTTCATTAATTTTGTCATTTCTAAGGCCGATGGACATATAAGAATCGATATCACCACAAAAAAATCGATATGGCAAAATTGACTTTTTGACTTTTGCGCGGGTAGTCGCATATTCTGGACCACCGCGAGGCGGTGCGAGAGTAATCTCCTTTTCCGTCCCAAGTGACTTGTTTCTGATCCCTTATAATATTTAAATGCAAGTTCATTCAGCGTCTAATCATGATTAGTTCGTAGAATTGAATGGCATTTATACAGCTTTATAGTTTTATGCATCTCAATATACAATATCAAGAAATATCTCCAATATTAACACGTTGATTGCCAAGGCGGTCACTGATGACTGATGCTACTTAATGTCGTGAAATTTCATATAACATTTAAATTGCAACATTTATGATTTTTTCAAATATATTTAATATTTAAATATTGGCGTAAAAAAGATAAAGGTCTGCTGAATATCTATCTATCAGTATCTTTGAAATGTCAGCTTTACAACAATATGATTTTAATAGGAAAAGTTTCATGACAATAGAAATTATGAAAGCAGCGAGATCACAGGTGGCATTCAACGTGTTAATTTCTAACGTGCGAATATCTTAAAGAGGTTGAAACCGTGATATTTGAAAGAAAAAGTGGCGACAGAGTATCAGCGTCACACTGTGGAAAAGTAAACTTAAAGATCATGGAGATTCTCATAAAATATTATAATTTGGTAAAAGTGGCGTAATTTTATAAAATGCTCACATAATTATTTTTATAGAAGCAATGTATGAAATAGAAATACCAAATACAAAAGTTATTTAATGAGTATTTATTATTATTCTGGTTATTGCACATTCTCATTTCAATCCATCCCATCCCCCTTCAAGTGCATTCTGTATGATTTTACTACACTGAAAGCAAAAAACATGTCTGATTAGACTGTTTTATTACTTATTATATATAAATAATATACTATATATAATATATAAAATATAATTACATATATGAAATGTATTGCATATATGTAATTTCCAATAATATGATATTTGAAGCTAATGTTCATCTATAATATATACTCACATGAGAGACAGGAAGTGCCTCTGTATTTGATAAGTGTTGTAAGTCTTCCAATAATTTCGTAACGTCGCAATTATTTTTCAGTGTCTAAAATTAATATAAATAAAGAAACTCAAAGGTTTTCTATTTTATTCATGAAAATATTTAGTTACCTTTAAAACGTGAATTCTATCAACATCATTTAAGAATGGCACAAGTGCAGCAGCTAAATATGGAACTTCACATTGAAAACAGTAACTCAAAATGTCTGTAAACCGCAACATGTGTACGCTATTGCACGAATGTAAAAGACGTATAGCTTCAATACAATTATCAATTTGTTTGCAAGTCGGCTGAATATCCATTTTTTCAAATGGTTCCAAAATAACTGCTTGCCACCCTAATAAGTAGCCATTCGAATTTACAATAATACTTATATTTTGCACTTTTAATAAAATCTGCTTCAGTTCGCTTGTCTGTAAATATAATAACAAAATTTTATATTTCAGCATTATGCAAATAAGATCTCGATTATTAATTTGCATAAATTTACCGATTTTAGCGTTATAAACAAAATTCACGATACAAATATAACAAACATACCAGCGATGACTTTGCCAATCGAGTCAACGTTTTATCCCATAACGAATATTCATGTATTTCAAAATCT
Source organism: Cerceris rybyensis (assembly GCA_910591515.1). Lineage (NCBI taxonomy): Eukaryota > Metazoa > Arthropoda > Insecta > Hymenoptera > Crabronidae > Cerceris > Cerceris rybyensis. The sequence goes on from OU342795.1 coordinate 18,180,615, forward strand.
ATACAAATTTCTGCAATTACAATGAAAATCTGAGGTGAATAACTTTCTGTTTTCAATAACATTTGTACAAGTTCATATTTAGAACACATTTCAAATGTATTTACATTATAGTGTAATCCTAGCGATTCCAATTTACTGATATACTTTAAAGTTTTCATATACTGCCTGAAAAAATCATTTTATCAGATTAATATGAAATACTTTAACATATACAAGCATCCCTCGAACAGCACGGTGCTCGAATTACACGTAGTCGCAAATAGCAGTGTCAAAAATTGCAACAACCCCGCGAATAACACGGAACTCGAAGTACACGAAGTCGCTAATATTACTGTAAAAAATTAACTCGATCACACAATACATATGTACTGAATATGTAATGAATGAATTTTGTTATTCTTGTCCAACTGAAGTTTTTAAATAGCACTGTTTTTAATAGCACGGAGCGTTATCTCCAAAATACTATGAATCATTAGTATCGCATAACAGTTTCTAATAGCAGAAAATTAATTAACCCTGTTATTCGAGAGATGACTGCATACGGCAGATTATATAATCACATGATTACTAAATAATACCTAATCGTGTCTGAATTTCGTTTAGTTAAATTGTTTAATGTTGCAGTGTCGACTATACTCTGCAAGACACAAAGTGCTCGATAACGTACTTCCTGGGGAACATAATCTTTATTGGATTCGCCAAAAGCAATGTTTATAAGAAAATTTGCTGATAATTCAAAGTCTCCATGCTCGAGAATATAACATGCCCTGCAAATAATACATTTTATGGACTTAATCAAATATAAATAACATACAAAATATATTACCTCAGTAAATTATCATCATCTTTTACACTTTGTTCAACATTTGTATGCACTGAAAATGTATCCGTTATACTTTCATTAATTTTCATGCATCTGTAGTGTGGATGCAACCATTCTTGTAACAATTCTAAGCGTAATTTCATTGAGTTAATGGAAAACAATTCACTAAGAGCAGCAACTGCAGAATTTATTTCAGGTCTGCGATCAATGACACAGCGATACCTCCTAGGTATACTTTCATCCATATACAACTCGTGAACTAACTTGTGTGGATTTCCAATTAAGGATAAATATTTATCATCGTCTAGACCATGGGTACGTAAAATATGTTCGGATGTAAAACGCAAATACTTGAATTTGATTTTCTACGTGGAAAAAAAATGCAAAATAAAATCACTACATTCTTGTGCGTTTAAACATCAATATTGTTAATTTTATAATTACCCAATTAAAGGAAAGCATACCTCTAACAATCCTTCCTCAAACATAGTAGAGTTTTGTGCAGACAACTGTGCATATTTATAACACTCTTGAGCTGCTGCAACTTGGTCTGCACCTAATGGAATACAAATCGAACGTGCACATTTGATTTAAAGTTTGCAAAAATTGATTAATCAAATAATGTTATTGAATATAATAAATTGCATTTTTAATAGTAGACGAAATACCTCTTGGTGTATGGTTTACAACATAATACAATGCTGCTGTGCCATAATACAATGCATCTGGTCCTGTCATACCATCGATACATTGTTTAATATCATTCAATATAGTACTATTCGTTAAACAAAGGGTCCATTCATCCGCTCTATTTTTACTACTGAAATTTTTCCAAGTACGCGTCACCTCTCCCTTAATACTCAATGTAGATATAATGCGTGGTTGTAGTTTAAGAATAGGAGCGATGCCTAACCATTTTTGGTAAGTTTTCATATTTAGTTCTGGAGCTAAAAGTATTTAAGTTCGTTTAAATCTGATACATCATAAATGTTAAAAAAAAATTTCTTGACAACTATAAAATTTCAAAAATCATAAACTAACTTAATGTAACGACTTACTTATAAGATCCCACAATTTCATATTTTGCAAAAAGGGGAACCGCCATTCAGCTATAGCTGGCAGGGAAGTATATTCTGGATACAGATGCAGCCATGAATCGCGTTCTAACGACGTAGGTTCTCTGAAATGTAATAAATTCCAAACATACGGTTGCTCAACAGTATGGATATAATGCATTCCAATTAAATGAAATTACTTAATGTATATTAAACTTTAATATAATTTACTTACCCACTGCGTACGTAATTCTGTAGAAAGCATAAATATTTTCTGTCTCGTGTATTTTTGTCTTCTATAATATTCATAAGGGTGATGAACACTTCATAATGATAAAAATTGATCTACAGAAAATATATGAAAAGTGAGGACACTTAATATAAATAGTTATACATACATATAATAGCGAACAAAATATTTACTTGTGGCAACAATTTATTAATGTAAGTTTGTAATGCATGTTTGTCTTGAATTTTGGCGGCAACATCATAACATTTCACTCTTAAATTATTTATATCGTCCTCAGGAATATGTAGTTCTAAAAATACTATCATTATAATGAACAATCAAGAAAAATATTAACCCTTTGCCCTTGGCTGCTCTCTCTCATGGAACGTCGTAAATCTAGCATAGCACTCGTATATTCCCTCTCATAGAACATCAAAGTTTATTAGCAATTACGGCGAATTTATTCCAGTACAACTTTTTGGGAAATGTATGTTTCCCTAAAGCTCTCTGTTGAAATGGAGCAAAAAACCAACTTAAAATGTGGTACAATTACTAAGGTATATAAAAAAGATATCAGCTGGTTTTACGTTGGTAGAAAATGTGCGATGTACGTTTGTCAAGAATGTCATCTTTGTTGTAAAATAGCGTAAAAAACGCTAGACATTCCCAATGTTAGAGAAATGAAACGAGACTGCATTGCTTGTTCTGAAAGAAGAACCCCGGGGAGGAAGATGTCAAATCACTTACTTTTGCAAAAACTGTACAAACTACTTTTCAATTGATATTTAGAATTTCATTACAATGTGTTATACCGTAGACAATTATAAGAAACAAAATTTTGATCTTTTTGCAGAAAGTATAGTTATCAATGCCTACTAATTCATATAAAGCAAAGATATAATATAATAATATATTACTTGGCTTCAACAATATACTATATAATGTAACACAAACCTTTCTAGGAGTTTCTCGCCGCAAAGTACCGTCGAGTTGCTAGCTGCTAACGTCCGAGAAAACGCCGAGTGCAAAGGATTAAAAATCTATAATAGTCTTGTCACCTTTCTTCCCATTGTAAGTTGTTATGTTGATTTTTGGATCCCATGTTTTAACCAATGTTTGTAAATAAAGCATTAAACAATCCTGAATATCAAATCCAAAACTATAACAAAAATCTTGAAGCAACGGAAGTATGTTATCATTATTAGAAATCATAATCAGTTTCAATATTTCTTGTTTATCTGCAGCGGAACTTGTCATAGTATCTGTAAATGATAAATGAATTTTCATAAGAAAATATTAAGCCGTAAACCAACATGTTATATTCATTTTTACCTTTATATGGAATTGAATACTTCAATAACTTCTGTGCCCAAGAATGTAGAACATTATAAGTTTTATAATTTTGTACGAGCGAATTATGTCGTATCAAGCAAACATATTCATATCCGAGTTTTGATAACGTTAGATGTCGAGGAAAATCCCGCTGAAATCTGTAATATAAAGTTCTATTGCAAAATTGTAATTTTTAAAAATTTACTTCAACTGTAAGTAATTTTAATTTTTACAATTTGCAATTTGTAGATATCCACTTAAGAGCATCCGACTCGGTGAGCATAAACAAACAACATAAACCGTGTTGAAGATCAATTGTTCGTACGCTTATTAATTTTCTCAATAATGTCGTTAACAATTGTAGAAACACGGATTTAGTTTCAAATAATAAAGATTTATTTATATCTTTCACACAACAAAACCTGAAGTATAAAGTCTTAGTAATTTCTAGTATGCAATAATCATTATGTTCTGCTCTTAATTTCTTCGTTTCATCGAGAAGTTCCATTACTAACTTTTCAATTTCTTTCTGCATATAAACATATCAAAGGGTAACTATTTATGTTGTATATAATAATATAATAATATATTATATACATAATAATATAATATATTTTAAATTTTTATATATATGCATACAAAACCTGATTGGATATAGCAATAGCATTCTTTGTATTTTCTTCCTTTACTGTGTTACAAAAAAAATTATATTATTATTTTTAATAAATCTTCGTTATACTTTTATTCTAATTACAACTTACCATAATTTTTATTATCTATATAAAATCCTTGAATAGAAACTGCTTTCTGTAAAAGTGGTAACAATACCTCATTTTTACTGATACCTACATCTTTATATATCGTATAAAGTCTGTACGTTGCTCTTGATGTCTCATTATTACATTTTGTGGCCGTAGTAACTGAGCAATCCTTGTTAAGAAACTTTCGATATAAGCGAGCCCAAACATTTGATCGTAATACGGACCGAATTTGGCCTAAAATATGATCAAGTAGTTTTACGATATAAGTTTGTATTGTTTCTAATAATTAATAGACAATGATATTATTTAAGGAAAAATTTTGTATATTTCATTCTGAGCTATATATTATTCACACATACTCTCTCGACATATGCATAAAGCAGCAGCGCTTAATTTTTCAACAATAGCCGCAATAACTCCGTCCACTTCTACGTACTGTAGTGTTAAACGACACATTTCATCGACATACTGACATTCTTCAACAGTTAAGGACAAATTTTCTGCATTGCATCTGTAAAAAAAATATATGTACAATTGATTCTTGAATCTCTATACCTATATTATATTATAAAAATTCAAAATATATCTACCCAGTAAAATATTTTAATATATTGATGTTTTTCGTGTATTTTAACAATAACGACGTAATATTTAGCTTTTGCAATTTCAGTAGATCTGCAACCCTCATAGATTTCTTGTAAATTAAATACAATTCTTCATCATCCTTTAGATCTAACAAAAAATTATAATAGTTGTTTTTCGTTAAGGAAGTTTCAAAATGCTGAATAAAGTAAATATTAAGAGACTCCATTACCATTAGTTACTTCCTTAATATAATTTTCTAATACTTTATTTTTTTCAGCGTAATATTCCTTAAATGTAATATTAATATTGAAATCATTTCTCAAAAAATACAATGACTTCACTTCATCTATGTCCATGATGATATTTTTACACCGACGGGACCAAACCTCATATTTCGTTGAAAGAATTTCCAAATGATGTTTAATCCAACCCAACATTTCGATAAAGTGTTCGATGTATTTTGGCATATTCTACATTTTAAACAAAATACATGGTCTTCATTATATTACCATTAGAGGAATTTACAGTGTATCTCTATAAAACATAAATTACCTTAAACGTGAGTGAAGCTTTGATATAATTAACAATTTGCATAAAGCAATATAAAAGGTCTTCATCTTCCAAACTTTGTAATATATCTGTTGCTTTTTTAAGATCCCTAAATAGAAATTATATAAAATATTTTTATAATTATAAATGTAAATATTTACTTATAAATAATTTACCCTCTGCATAAATAATAATTTGTACAGGATGAAAATGCGTCTTTCTTCAAAGATGAATCATTTTTTGTTAAATGATGAATATCGGACATCATATCAACATCGTTTATCCTTATAATGCGAGATATTAGTTTCTACAAATTGATATAAAGACCTTAAAACATCACAGTAGCAGTAATATGCTTAGGTCAATGTTAACTTACATCATTTATACCAATGCACTCGTACCCATACTTCTTTAATATTAATTTTGTTGGTACAGAATTATGCTCCATCTTAATTTTAGAAGCTATAACATGATCAACATTACTGCTCGTTTCAGCAAGTGTCACCATAGTTGAGCTCCAAGGAACTTTAGCTTTTCTTAATACCTCTAATGAGTGTTGCAATTTATCCTGCAATTGAAATTAATGCAATTATCATACCTAAGTTGCATAAGTCATATTTCCATCACAAGATTTTAAATATACCTCTAAATTTTGAATCAAACTAATTATAGCAATAATCCTTTTTTCCCATGGAGCCTCATCTTCAGACCACCAACTTTTAGTATGTTTGATGGTTTTCTAAGAACATGTTATATTAATTCACCGGGCAGTGCTTTAAAATGTAAATGGAAATGCAGTTAACAGTATTGTTACTAAATTAAACATGCTATTGTATATACCTGAATATATGAACAATATACCAAATCATTTTGTAAAGAGTTGTTCAGCATATATTGGTTTAAAAATGTATTTACAAATTCGGGAATAATCTTTATGTGTATCACATCTAATAATATGTGAGCTACTTCCATAGGCTCTCTCAAAAAATTGTGTAGAGGTATTCTCAATCTGTAATTCATATGATGCATATTAATCCAATATGAAATGTTAAAGAAAGTTATTTTCTTTATTATTAACACTAGATTTATGGCCGCTAAATTTGGTATATTTAAATATATTAAATAAGTACATTAGAAAAAGATGGATGAAATGGCTAGAAATATTATCAGTTAAGTAATGTGTGTATTATAAGATACGAATAAAATATCTTCTGTACAGCTTCGCTAAAAATTTGAGAAACATTTTTAGAAAGTAGAAACCTGCCAATTTTATGTCAGCCGTATATCTAATGTAAATGACGCATAACAATATCACTGACCTATAATTAATTTTTAATTTCTGCATGTCAGATATCGCTTGATTTAGTAACAAAAATTGTCGCAGAATCGAATTCTGACTTGCGTATTCTTGATAAAGATATAAAGATTGTTGGTTTTCTTCAAACTTCAATAATTTCAAAAATTTGTTAGCAAAATCTATACCAACTTGTGGCCATTCACCGCAATGACTTTGTTCCAAAGATTTAAGTTTTCTACAACTCCAAAGAATAATTTCAGATGTTGTCTCCGGGATTAATGATAATAAAGTAGGTATGAAATTAGACAGCCATAGCCAAAGAAGTGATGATGATATTGTTTCAGGTACCATTGCAAATATTTCTTTTACATCTTTTATAGATATATTTTTTATTATATCTTTATAGTGTCTTGTCCAAATTAAAGTAGCTGCTTCCATTTCTCCCTTTATGCAAATAAATTTTATTGAATTAAATAACAATTTATAATATTTATGTTCAACTCAATAAAATTAATATTAGGAAGTGTGTGTGAGTGTATGTATTTTTTCTTACAGAATTATAATGTGCCTCACCAAGCCTAAGTACATTTTGTGTTCATCCATAAAATTTATCTGTGAAAATCTTATCCATTCATTGGTTACATTGCTATCAGAATAGTCTAAACGGTTTTGACATGTCCAAATAAAGTGAAAAGTTTCTAACTTATGCAGAGCATTATTAATTGAATTAAGTAGACTTAAGTGTTGGCTATGCTCCATTTTCTAAAAGGAAAGATAAAAGAACATAACGGAGTGATGAATAGTGATTTAACATAAATTTTTATCACTATTTAAAAGGTAATTACTTGTGTACTCTCTATTATTCTTTTGCGCGCATATAAATGTGCCTTTCTCATTTCATTGTAATCAGATATGTATACTTTACTGCAACATTCTATAATATACTGCATATCCTGTATTTTTTCAAAAATATCAATCAGGGTATTCAGCTGAACAGCATCGGAATCTTTTTCTGACCATGGCTGAAATCGTGATAAAAGTAATGCAGCCTTTGCACGATAAATGGGTTCTACAGAAAGCTGAAATTTCATAGCAAAATTTTCAGCTTCATTAAACTGCCCTCTTGTCACCAATCTTTGTAATTGCAAGTCAGGTATGCACTCTGATATAGCCTTTACTCTAATTGTATCGATATTCCTAGACCTATTTTTGCAATTAATAACACCTTCTAGATATAATATTATTTCATCAGAAGAGTTTGTAACATCTACAAGGTGTGTTGAGAGAGGAGCATTTATTTCAAATTTGCGTTCGAATTCTACATGAAATAAAAAGAACTTAATTAATTGTCAAAAAAAAAATGAAGAAAAAGAGACCATGTGTATGTAAAGAAATCAACAATACCAGGAAATGAAACAACGCATAAAACATATCCATCACAGCTGTCTTCAGAGTTCGTTAACATACAAATTTGGCATACATTGTCATCATGACTTTCGATCACTGTAAAATCTAATACAGGTGTGTCACTTATTTTTACTCCAAGTAGTGTTTGTGGGCATACCATATTCAAAGTATAATCTGTGCGTAAACATAACATTGCACTGAAAAGATTTAAAATAAAAAATTAATTCTTATGAACCGATTATTCTACATCAATTCTCATAATTGTATGCTACTTTCTGTTTATGTCACAGTTGAGTACTAAATATATAACAAAGCATTAATGTAACATGTTTTTTTTCTGGTGAATCATCTTAATTGCCTTGATAACCATATGAATTGATGCAGACATTTTAGAAATATTATAATCTATTGTTTTAAATTTGTTATTTATAATTAACCGTTTTAGAGCCACGCGGAGCGATCGCGTTGTTAACCTACTGTGCTAAAAGTTATCGCAGTGTTTAACAGAAACTTTCAATTGACAATGACATGTATATGCCACTCGATATATGTCAAGGAAGAAACAAAAGAGCAGAATCACACAATTGGCGTTATTCCCAATGAAATTAATAAAGTTCTATCGTGACAAATGGCACAATCCAACAAGGATTTTCAAAGCGTCTAGCATTAAAATGGTTAATATGCTTTCTTACAGAATGACTGTCTGAACTGACTGATTAGCATTGATTCATTACAACTAGCCAAACAGCCCTATTATCCAGAAGCTAAGATAACTTGGTATAATGAAGCATTACAATTAATTTATTAACTCATTCATTTTTTTTTGAAAAATTTCTAATAACTCACGTGCAATTATTGAAAAAGTGCACTTTCGTATATTTATATGGCAAGCAGGCAAAATTTTCATAGCATTCTTGAGGCCACATAAATAACATATTCGAACAGGCCATAGCTACTGATATTTCTTCACCTATTGCTCCTACAGCAGCACAAATTACCTATGGAAAACATGTACACATTACACATATTACACAAAATTAATTTATATTAAATTATTTATGCAAAGAGTAAAAATATTAATTATAAATTATTAATAAATATAATTTACCTTATCATGGGAAAAACCTTTGAATAATTGTGTACATTCTAAGTCATTTTCATTGCCATTGTTATATGTAACACATTTTATGTTAAAATTTGTTATTCTAAAATTAAAAACATTAACTTACTAATTTTTATTTTAACATTACAAATCTTATTCTATCTGTAATGTATTGCGGTATTATATGCAATATTAATTGCAAAACAAACTTATGCGATAAAGAATGATTTCTATATAATCTCAAGATTAAAAATTATATTACCTATAAATAGCTCCTGTTGATGCAATAAGATTTATGTTAAGAATTTCAGCAGATTCTTTTTGTAAAAATATTTTTACTATGGCATCTTTCTGACCCGTGAAATTTCTAGAAGTACAATAAATAAAACAACCATTTGAATGTTGTTAACATAATTTAACTTTTGAGAATAATATATACTTACTTCTTAAATACAACTTGTCCTCTTTGAGACAAATGATGGCAAGAAAACATTCCATTTCTTAGTGCAACAAATAAAAATGATCCATCTTCCGAGATACAACAGGATGTTATCAGTGAATCGAAATTAATATTTAATAATATATCTTTGCATGTTTTGTTTTCTAATATATTAATCGATTTGTCTATAGCAATGCAGACTTTTGGATATTGCATAAAACCAGATATTTGTGGCTTTCCTGTTAACTTACCAAGTACATATTTTGTCAGGTTAATATATTGAAATTTTGTTATTATAATTAAAAATTCGATTACATTCAAACAATGAAAAATACCGTCAACCATTACACAGTGAGACATATGAAAGTTTGTTTTTCCATTAACATTTATAACAATTTACCTCTCCATCAGATTGTATTGTAGCAATAGTAAACGTTTCATGTAACGACCCATTATTTTCTGCTATTATTCTTCTACCAAAATTCACGGTTTCTTCATCCCGGTTAAATCCTGTTACAACGTTGTTCCACACTGCCATTTCACCTCTTTGATCTCTAAACTCTATAACGCCTGTAAAATATACAATGCAAACTGGTGCAAACTTTTGAATCAATTTGAATCAGTTTGAACGGTTTGAACTGGTTTGAACAGGTTTGAATTCCTATCACGCACCATGGTCTCTATTGGTCTCTATTCTCGCGGTCTTGTCAAAGTTAACGATGTTGCCAACAGTAATTCGAATAACAAGAAAATTAAATTCAGTGTACAATTATCCAAACCTTTTATATGATCTGAATAAAGATCAAACTCAACAAATAGTTTAGATAATGTTAAGTTTTTAATTTTCGTAATTATACTGAATAAAAGTAAGAACTTGAAATTTAATGTCCTTCGATTCTTTTATATAGACTCTGCTCTTTTAATAATTCGTCTGAAGATGATTTTTACAATTTTGCAATAATTATTATAGGTACAACTATTTCCTCCACACTGATTTGTTCAGTTTGTTTCAGCCGTACAATAAAAGGTTATCTTATAACTTTATTTGTTTTATCTCTTGCTTTTGTATTTTGTACTTTTTCTATATTTCCGAATTTTTCCTATTGAAGATCACGTATTCATGCAGTATTACAAATGATATAACATCCTAGAATAATAAATCGTATCTTGTAAATTTAAAATAAGTTCTTAAGGTTTTTAGGATAAAGCTAAATGAAATTGTTATGTAGCTAATGAATTAAATTTGATAATACTGGTCAATTAAAAGCAAATATTTTAATTGAGAACAATGTGTATAACAAATTTAAATCTTTCTTTCCATTATTGAGAAATTGATTATCATTGATTATTAAAAGCGGCTTTGGTCGCATTTCTAAGGAAATTATTAACGATACAAATTGATAGTTTCAAGAACACAGAACTATTCAAATTTTTTTGACTTCCGGCATATCCGGCATCTTCCATGATCTTCCATAGAGACAAGAAATAAAATATTGTCGGTTACGACTAATTTTACTTATTATGTTTATTACAATTGATAACAGAATTTTTTGAACGACCTGGAAGTGCTTCAAAGCGTTCACCAAAAGTTTCAAGAATATTACAGTTTGTTTCGATTAATGAGACCCGATTTGATCAAAATTATTGGAACCTTTTCTGCTGTTAACGGTAAATATTCCTGATTTTCAAAATTCCTTATACATTCGCTAATTTTCTGTTATGCGATTTTTTTGTAAATTTATAAATGATGGTATACATTGTGTAAACTGAAACTCTTAATATGGCTGTATATTAAAGCACTTAATTATTAACAGATGCGTGCACATTGCTGAAGAACACTATGAAAATAGGGTATTTACAAATGTGTAATTAAAAGTCTCCCTTTTGGGTAATTGCATGATTAAACCAATCAGATTAATTAAACCGTTGCATTAATGTTATAAATACAAATGCAATGTGGCTGAAATAGATAGTTCTATGGATACTATGCAGTTGTTGCCCATAGACAAAGCTAATTCTCAAGGTGTGTCACTCAATTTCCTGACGCATAACAATGTTGAAGCTGAACGTTTGGATCGACAGAGTGAATTGAATACATTTAATTAATATAGCACATTCAAGTAAAACAGATAGGTAATAGTCTCTGGGTCTTTCTCTCTTGGCTCAAGTGCCAGTCCTTAAAATGAAAAAACACAGAAAAACAGGGAAAGATAGATGTGGAAATCATGGAAAATGTAGACTCAATGAATGAGAATGTAAAAAGTTGGCTATATAAAAAAGGAGAGAGTAAAAAGCAACAACTGTTGCAATAGGTCTTGAGATCTGTAGATACTTTGAGAGGAAAAGTGGAATCTTCGATCTATAGCAATAATGGGACAGAAAAATTCCCAATCTTCAGATAAGTGACTGGAAGTGCCACTAGTGAATCAAATAGATTTGGAATCCTACTTAAATTTATATAAAAATGTCTTTGGCGACGTAGATGAGATGGAAACTGGAAAACACAAGACACAAATAGATGTGGAGGAGGGAAATTTTTAATTTGATCTTGATACAAATTTATTAATCGATAATGAGTCCACGCACACTGATTGTAACGATTTTTACGACGATGTCGAAGATTATGTTGAAAGATGCAACAGGGAACCTACTCAAACGCGATGTATCTTGAACTTCCGTAAAATAATAAATAGTACCAAAGAAGCGAATACGTCGAAGTATTCTTTTATGCCGAAAAATTCAAATTTACCTTGGGCTGGACCGTCTCACTGGAAACTACATAATGTGAAAACGGTAGAAGTTTGTGTTTAAGATGCCAGAAAGGAAAATAAAAGAGGCGGAACTTAATTGTGATGATGACAACCTTTATCAATCTTTAGAGACAAAATTTTTACCTAAAAAAAACTACAAAACGGCCCAATGTTTCCCATAAAAGAACCTGGTCCGAGGAGCGAGTGACATTGCCGCGAGATACGTATTATGATATTGTAGATACAACGAAGTAACTATATCTTCATTCGTTGAAAATGATAAATCTTGTCTATTGCCAGCCGGAGATTCTTGATGAAAATTATGATGTATTCGAAGAAGATAACTTGATGGAAAATAATTGGCTTAAATCAGAAAATAACGAAGCTGACACCAGTGGTAATTTAGTTTCAGCTACTAATTTCATAATAAACATAGGTATTCCTTAGAGCTTTCACGCAAAAAGATCGATATTTGCGACAATTAAAAGACTTGATTTGGAAGTGGTTAACGTCATTTTCTTACTAGGAGAACTCAGATGTCCAAGAACAATGAAGTAAGAAGATGCCTATAAAGTTAAAGAAGTTGTCTCGCTGAGAGCTCTCTTTCAATTGGGGACATTGATGGTGGCTGTATGTACTCATCTTCAATAGCTCCAAATATAATGTCTACTTTGAGTTCAATAAATTTCTGTATCTTGTTGCGCTTTGTATTTTTATATTTAACATTGGAAAAAAAGGTCGAATAAGTTTAAACATTTTTGATTGCAAACGTTTATTGCCCATATTTCAAACACAAAAAACTATACATAGAAAAATGAAGTATGTATATAACAACAGTGTATTTCTACAAAATTATTTTTAATATAGTAATCTAAATACCTAATGGTAAATCTCTCACTTTTATTTTAGGAACATGTGTCTTAATACGGTTTCACGATAACATCCGACATATCTGGAAGTTCGTTGTGGCTCTATGCCCAACAAACGTTTGTTCACCAATGTAACAAAGACACAAAAGAAATGGAGAAGCTTAGTGTTTCCGTATTGGACTTTGTTGATATGTTTAGACGGGTTTTATACATTTTCCACAGCTTCGCAATCTTCATCAAGAATCTCCGGCTGGTAATTAGATATATCATTTTCATAATTATAATTTCAATTTTTTAGATCATTCGATATATCCGACAAATGCATGTCTCTCAAGTTATCCATATCTTCTTTAATCGATTTTATCAACGAATGAAGATATAGTTACTTCGTTGTATCTACAATATCATAATACGTATCTCGCGGCAATGTCCCTCGCTCCTCGGACCAGTTTCTTGTATTGGAAACATTGGGCCGTTTTGTAGTTTTTTTCAGGTAAAAATTTTGCCTCTAAAGATTGATAAAGGTTGTCATCATCACAATTAAGTTCCACCTCTTTTATTTTCCTTTCTGGCATCTTAAACACAAACTTCTACCGTTTTCACATTATGTAGTTTCCAGTGAGACGGTCCAGCCCAAGGTAAATTTGAATTTTTCGGCATAAAAGAATACTTCGACGTATTCGCTTCTTTGGTACTATTTATTATTTTACGGAAGTTCACGATACATCGCGTTTGAGTAGGTTCCCTGTTGCATCTTTCAACGTAATCTTCGACATCGTCGTAAAAATCGTTACAATCAGTGTGCGTGGACTCGTTATCGATTAATAAATTTGTATCAAGATCAAATTAAAAATTTCCCTCCTCCACATCCATTTGAGTCTTGTGTTTTCCAGTTTCCATCTCATTGAAGTTGTTGAGAAATTCAAAGTTAGTGAAAGGACATATTTCTGTGTTAAAAAAATCTTCTAATTTTGAAGCAGTTAAGCTTATTTTTGCATCAACTGTTGTTTGTCTTGCTACATAAACAAATGGCATCGTTATATAGAGAGTTTAGCAGAATAAGCATGGAGAAACGGGACCCACGTAAATTCCATTTGTTATTATTATTAGTTGGTAATTATTGCTGCCCACTCGAAACATTGCTCTACAAAATTTCAGGTCGCTTCCGCCTTGTTGAAAGGTGACATGGTGGTAAAACTTTTTAGTTTAATCACTTTTTTCTCGAAGACTTTAAAGGTATTCAAATGAACACAAAATCAAAAAATTCCTACCGATTAGCTGTACTTTATATCTTTTTATATTTTTAAAATAACTATTAACGGCAGAAAAAAAATAATTAATATTTTGGGAATGGCTTTCACTATCAACCCTTGGAATTACACTCTCCAAAATTATGATTGATAATCCCCTGATATATACCTAGATATTATGCATAAAAGTTTCAATCCGATTGTTTTCCTTATTAGTAACTAATAATATTAAAATATGAAATAATTTTTGTGAATTATGACATTATTATATAACCAATATATTCGGTAGGAACCAAGCGGAGATTCTTTTAACTATTTCAATGCTCGACGATGTCATGTGATACAAACGGAACGTGAAGTATTATAGTATCGCCGTAGTATCATATGCGTTAAATACGCAATACCCAAGATTCAGCAATCGGTCCGTAACGAATATATTTAGTACACTAAAATGGTATAATTCACGAAAATTAATTCGTATTTTAATATTATGAGTTACTAATAATAATCGAGATCTAAAAACGTAATTATAAAAATACATGCCATCATCTATGTCTGGAAAATGGCCTATATATAAGCTATTATAGTCTCTTAATTATTGAAATGTGTTCCACTAAATCAAGTGGATTGAAAATTTTATGTAAAACATTTAGATACCAGGAGATTGCCCACCATAATCTTTTCTGGATGTCATTTTAACACGTTCTGTACCGCGTGAGGCGTATACGATCTCCACTAAACTTTCCTTTCGGGTTGCTTGCATTTCTCATTGTAAAACAAAGAATTTTATTGTGAAAAATATATTGTAAAGTTAAATATAGGCATCTTAATATCATGTATACAGCAAACAAATTTATTTAATTGTTAAAGTGTGGGTCGTATACGCCTCACGCGGCCTGAACAAAAAATCTTTAAAAAATGATCCGGCACGGAACGTGTTAAGGGATATTTATGAAAACCATTTCCAATGAATTAATTCTTTTTTTGCTACGGTTAATAATTGTTTTAAAAATGTGTAAGGTAAAGCTAGGCGGTAGGAACTTTTGGTTTTGGGCTCATTGAAATATCTTTTATAGTCTTGGAGAAAAAAATTGATGAAATTAAATAGTTTTACCGCTATATCATTCTCAACACGTTGGCGCAAATATCCTGCACATTTTAATTATATTATAAATATTTGTTAATTATTCAATAACACATCGAAAAAAAAGATGTAACATTCCAGATAACATATCATGTAGGATGAACGTTTTTGGATGCATAGGCTGCCTGAACTATTTGTAAGTATGCTGGTGACTGTTTAGGTTGCGAGTGAATGTTTAGACCAGCGTCAAGAATATTTTGCACGCCAGAGCTGTCCTTCGAGAAACACCGCCTCCTTCACTCACATACAGCCGAGATGTCACTGATTCACAACCACTCTGTAGGCGTCACGCTCGTGCCTATTGGCACTGGCGTGGTGGCACATTTGGGGCGACATTCGTAGTTAATCGCTCGCGCTGGAAAGACGTGCCTCGCGCGTCAGAAGCGGAGATAAGAACGACGTACGTGGCACGTCGACTCATAATATTTGTTGAGGAACAGTTTCAGATGGCACTACGTCGCATGTAGGATAAGACAAAAGTATTGGTAGTGAAAAAGTATCCTCAGATATGTTTTAAATCAAATATAATTAATATATTTTAATGTTTTTGAACTTCTGGCGATGGTTTTGCCGAAATGGACCACTTAATTAAGTCTTACGGCATAAATATAGTATTGCGTTCCAGTACGCACATTTGTAAATTAAGTACAAGTGCAAATTGTTCAAAATACTTATCCGATACTAGAACGCTAGGCTTCCTCGTATTAAAGAATACATTGTTGCCGTCGCGGTCGCTGCGGCCCATGCGACGTAGTGTTATCTGACACTGTTCCTCAACAAATATTCTGAGTCGACGTGCTGCGCACGTCGTTCTGATCTCCGCAACTGACGCGCGAGGCACGTCTTTCCAGCGCGAGCGATTAACTACGAATGTCGCCCCAAATGCGGCACCACGCCTGTGCCAATAGGCACGACCGTGACGCCTACAGAGTGGCTGTGAATCAGTGACATCTCGGCTGTATGTTGAGTGAAGGAGGCGGTGTTTCTCGAAGAACGGCTCTGGCGTGCAAAAAATTCTTGACGCTGGTTTAGACCTTAGTGTGACTGAAGCATGCCTGTTTGTATAAATGAGAGTGAATCGTGAAAGAATGCAAGTGTTGCCCGAAATCGTGGTGCGGGTGTGTCGTAGGAAAAGGGCAACACTGTACGAATGAGGATGGATACAGTGATGCCAGAACGAGGGATTTTTCCCAAGCATGCGCACTACCAAATCCTCAGTAATGTATATACTTTACTCAAATATGGGGTATCGTTAGACCCCCGTGACAATTTAAATACGGTAGAAATTACAGGAACAGGACATTTTTAAAAGGAATAATATATTTACGTGTAAATAAATAAATATATGTTTTCTTATTATTTTGTATATCTGCAGCCGATTTCTTAAATGAATACCAACATTTGTTACGAGAGTAAGGAAAACTGCAGAAAACGTCCAGAGTTTTGGACGTCTTTGCGCGTGATAGTCGTCAAATGTTGTTAAATAATAAAAAATCTGGCGACCAGACCCGGGCCTCAAAGAACGGTAAACTTTTGCTTCGTTTCGAACGCGCTTTTGTCTCCGTACGAAGGAACAGTCACTCTGATATACTAATATTGCAGTACGATACAATATTTTATTCAGTTTAACGAAAAGCGTGGAAAACGACTGGGAAGGGCCCCTTATGCGATTTACTGTTGCATAGATAGATACGTCTATGGAAATAATTCCCGCCGAGCTGTGACGTCAGCATGCGCATGCGCACGAAGGCTCACGCATGGGAAAAAATCCCTCGTTCTGGCATCACTGGATGGATATAAGCGAGTGTGGACGAAAAGTGTGAGCAGAGTGTTTCGAGAGTTAGTTGAGAAAAGGTTTGTGAGCGTTAGAGAGTTCGAGCTGTGTTAAATAAAGAGGCATTTATAAAGAAAACCTTTATTATTTTCCACAATCAATTGTCATGTTTGTGTGATTTTTCATGCTTTAAAAATTCGAAATATTTTCGTGTGTGTTTCTGAGCACAATCGTCAAATTAAAAGTGTGCGGCAATGTGTTATAGAAGACGTTAGCGATCTGAAATTTTGCAGAACAATGTTTCAGGTGGTGGGTAATATTTAGGAACAAATAACAGTTGGAATTAACATGCAGGCCGTTCCTCCATGCTTATCCTGCAAAACCCATTAAATGGAATCTCCAATCAGCATGATTTCATAATTACACTTCGTCCCAAAAATTGGAATAGCAGTAATGACAGACACTGTCATTACTGCTATAACATCAAAAACTTTCTCTTTTCCTTTCAAGTCATTCACAGTGCTGAAGATTTGTTGCGACGATCGTTTCGTTTTTTCCTTACTTTTTTTATCAAGCTGATTGTTTACATCCTCAATCACTGAATCTACATTTCAATGGTTTCTGTTTTTCCAGTTCCATCATTTTAAGCGTTTCTAGGCACGTACCATCTACACTTTTATCTAACAAGGAGCTAGCCACTTGCAAATTGGACATGTCCTTGCCATAGATTTCATGACATATGATAAGACAGCATGTCGAGGACATGTCCAATTTGAAAGTGGCTAGCTTTGGTTTAAATGCAAGTGCTAAAGTTTATGGATTCTGTGTAAATGTTATGCATATGGAAACGCTTAAAATGATAAGCGGACTGGAGAAATAGGAAACGCAAGATGTTGGAACCATGAAAGATGTAAACTCAATGAACGAGGATGTAGACAATCAGGCGGCTAAAAGAGAAAAAAGAAACGGTCGTCGTAACATATCTTGAGTTATGTGGATGCATGGAGAGGCAGAGTGGAAGTTCTTGATCCTAAAGCAGTAATGGAGATTGAAGATTTCAAATCATCTGGCAATTTGATGCAAGTGGTACTATCACCGACAATTAATCCATGCAGATTCGAAATTCCATTTAATTTTATACAACGATATTATTCTCAATGGAGCAACACAAACAACAGTGGATGATACAAGTATAGGGTGGGCCATCTAACTTTTGGAATTTGAATCGGCTATTAAAAAAAAAACTAATGAATATTTTTTCAAAATTATGAATTTATTAGAAAGATTAGACATTTTCGTTTAATAACGAAACACAATATCATTCAAATGACTGCCGCGATTGACTTGGTAGTACCCCATTCGATCAACCCAATTTTTCAGTATATTTTCGATTGTTCCGGCTCCAATCGCATGAATGGCAACTTCGATTTCGTGTTTGAAGGCATCAGTTGTCTCTGGATGGTTAGTATAACAGTTATCCTTAAGGGTTCCCTACAAAAAGAAATCCAACGGGGTCAAATCACCATCCAGAGACGATTGATACCCTGAAACACGAGATCGAAGTTGCCATTCATGCGATTGGAGCCCAAACAATCGAAAATGTACTGAAAAATTGGGTTGATCGGATGGGGTACTACCAAGCCAGCCGTGGCAGTCATTTGAATGATGTTGTGTTTCATTCTTAAATGAAAATGTCTAATCTTTCTAATAAATTCATAATTTTGAAAAAATATTCATTAGTTTTTTTTTTAATAGCCCATTCAAATTCCAAAAGTTAGATGGCCCACCCTGTATAAGCTTCATTACCTTAGAAATAGAAGATTTTTTTGACGCAGAAATATGTCCATGGCCTGACTATGAATTTCTTAATTTCACTTACGAAGAACTAACTGAAAAACACGAGATACAGGTGGCAGACAATGAGGGAAATTTGATGCAAGTTTAGTATACGATAACGAAACTGCGTGCATTGGTTGTAACGCTTTTACCGACGATGGCGTAGATCAGTGAGTCTAGCTACTTGATCATTTCTGGGTCCTTCGAGCAACTCCGCCTGCTTCTCCCAACCGTTCTGTTTCGCCCAACCAAGCTTGCCTTGCCTTTCACCTCGCAGGTTCGGATCTTTTGGCACGAGCGTGGTAGCATACTGGGGCGACATTCGCAACTACCGCTCGCGCTGGAAAGACGTGCCGCGCTCGCCGACGACAGAAAACAAATCGATGCGCGTGACGCATCGATTGAGATTATTCGTCGAGAAACAGTTTCAGATCGCACTACGTCGCGTGTAGGATAAAATAACAGTGTTATTCGTAAAAAAGTATGCTCAGATATGTCTTAAAATCTAAGTCTCAGGCGATATAATTTAATTTCCAGCGCAAATAAATGAAAAATTCAGCGTTGTAAGAACGTTAGCTCTCACGTCAAACAATACATTGTTGCCGCCGCGATTGTCTTGCTGATAGATTTTAAGATTTCAGGCAGGTACAACAACGAAAAGCAGGTAGACGAACGAAATCTTTGCGGTAATTACTGAATACATATGAGAAATTTCAATCCGGTACCTTTCGGTACTTCTTAGTTATTCAGTTTTTAAATGAACCGTGTATGTATAATGGGTACATGATATATGCGACATAGTGCGATCTGAAACTGTTTCTCGACGTATAATCTCAATCGATGCATCACGCGCATCGGTTTGTCTACTGTCGTCGGCGAGCGCGGCACGTCTTTCCAGCGCGAGCGATTAGTTGCGAATGTCGCCCCAGTATGCTACCACGCTCGTGCCAATAGATCCAAACCTGCGAGGTGAAAGGCAAGGCAAGCTTGGTTGGGCGAAACAGAACGGTTGGGTGAAGCAGGCGGAGTTGCTCGAAGGACCCAGAAATGATCAAGTAGCTAGACTCACTGGCGTAGATTATGTGGAAAGATGCATTAGGTAATCTGCACGAACGCAAAACAGCGTGGACTTAAAATAAGAAGTAGTACAAAAGTAACGAATACGCAAGAGTATTTAAAAAAAAACCTTTTACCAAAGGGTAAAAAAAAAGAGAAAAAAGAAAGAAAAAAAGCAGAAAACAGCCCAATATTTCCAATACAAGAAATTGTTCAATTGTTTGTTCAATTGTTCAAATGACTTAAATGTCACGTATTTGTCGGATGTTACGAATCATTTAGAAAAGTATAATTATAATAATGAAAATGATGTACATAAAGGAGATAACTGTACATACATACTAGAAACAGCGGAGTAAGAAATGGCCAATAATGTTAAAGAAGTAAAACGTTTCAACGAAATTTATGAAACTTTGTAAGCATATTAATAGAGAACACTACAGAAGCACTATGCTTCGTCACTTCTTATGTGTCTTTGTTACAATAAGCGAGCTAAAATTCGTTGTACATAAATGCACATCCAAATATGTCGGATATTATCGTAAAAGTGGATTAAAATGCACGTCTTTAGAATAAGTTAAAAAATTTACTATTAGGTATTTGTATTACTATATTATATATCGTATATTTATATAGTTTCATACAAATACACTACTGCTATATACATCCTTCATTCGTCCGTGTATAATTTTTTGTACTTGTAATATCTACAATAAATACTTGCAATAAAGAAAGTCTTAACTCATTCGATCTCTTTTTTCCATTACAAAATATAAAAATACAAAGCACAACTTGATATTGGAATGTATTGAAGATGAATACATACAGCTGACAATCAAAACACCCCTGTTGAAAGGGGATTTTCTGTAGCCGCATGTCTTTGGTACTATATATCTCTTCATGCTCCATATATTTCACTCACGTGCACGCCAGCATGAGAGGATCTATGGTACAGCTGGCCAAGCTAAACAAGTCGTCTGACAAGTAGTTTGGTCTGATTCGCTCGACGGAAAGAGACATTCTTTTTTCTGGTGTCATTTTCCATTTTGATACGTGAATGGTCGAAAAAACGCATAGTCATTACGTTGTTATGAAAATGACAAAACACGTTGTTAGGTACTTCTGTGAATGCCGGATGAGGAATATCGGATAGCATTCTCATGCGACACTTTAGTTTAGTCTCCTTAGCGATAAACCTTTCTTAGAATAAAAAGGGCGGTACCGAATCGGCGCAACGAGGCTCACGATTGAGCACTCTCGTCTCGACGACCAAACTGTAAAGACGTGCGACTCTTTTAATTAAACTATAATTCTAAGTTTTGCACTTGGTGTCTTTTTCTTTCTGGATATCCTGAAATAAATCAATGCGTTTAAAAGAAGCGAACGCATTTTCACTTCACACGGCATAACAGTGAAAATATTTTGGTGGCAGCGGTGGGATATCTCAGAAAGATTTAAATAGTTTGGAAGTATCTTTTGAGGAAGAATTCACTGAGGTGAACGAGAACGGAGGGTCCTGACATATTAGCCCTGTGTCTATGTGCCGAGGTTCAATATACAGCAGCTTTCTGTCAGTTGAGAGAGAAATGTTTATTCTGGGGTAAGTAGACTATTTTCTACTTACTGTATAACGCATATTTTTGATTTGCGAAAAATAGTGGACGAATTGAAAACTCTGTGAATAGACTTGTTGATAATATATCATTATGGCTAACGCGGAATTGAGCGAAACTTTGCAACTTATTTTACAACAAAATCAGCAAATGTTTCAAAGACTCGAACGTTTAGAATTAAACAGATCTGAACAAGCGCCGGAAGATTCAAACAGAAATGTAGCATCAATAACAGGAGACGAATCATCAGGAGATGAATCGAATGTTTCAATTCGACATCGTCGGTTACGCGAAGAATTACATTTCATAACGCATTTTGATGGAAAAAATATTTCTGTAGAAACTTTCATATGGAAAATAAAACAAGCTTTAGAAGGATTTAATAGTAGGAGTAAACAAAGAATGCTCCGGCTAATTTTAACTACGAAAATAATAAACGAAGCGCGTACCGCTATTGACGGAATTGAAATTCATACCGCGGAAGATTTGTTTACTATATTGAGAAATGAATTTGGAACTGTAAAAAATTATGATCTTATGATACTTGAAAGAAGCCGAATCAGCCAAGGTCGCCAGCGTGTTAATGATTATACTAAGCGATTTATTAGAACACATCGTGATGTAAAACGAGCGCTCACAAACAATTCTTCAATATCCGCGGAGCACAGAAAAGTTTTATTTGCAAATGAAGACAGAGTTGCTTTACCACAGTATATAAGGGGATTGGATCTGAAATTTCGTATAAGAATTCAGGGAATGAGACCGCAGAGTATTAAAGAGGCACAAGATTTTGCTATGGAATTAGAGAGAGAAGACGAGATATCGCAAGAGTTTGATAAACAGCACGGACGTAGTAGTAATGGTAGTAACCGACGCGAAGCGATAGGTGCGAACCAGCACGTCAGACAAACAGAACAACGAGATAGACGCAATGAAAAATCGGTAGCGACAGGTATAAACAAATCCTGTTATAATTGTGGATCAAATGATCACTTTGTCAGAGATTGTCCTAAACCACGCGTATTGAATCAAAATTTTTACGCGCGGCAGCCTTTAACCAAACCACCAGATCAGATAAAGTATACAGTATCTCATCAGAGAGAACTGAACTTGCAACCCTGCACATCCAGTTGGGAAACAGAAAACACGGAAAATTCCTCGCAGACACTGGAGCAACAGTAAATGTAATTAAAGAAACTCCGGCAAAATGTTTACCGTTTAGGAGTAAAATAAATCGACTTCAGGGCATACAGTCGGGCGATATAATCTCTGAAAGGGAGGCACGTATTGATATTGAAGATCGTGAACATGTTTTTGTAATAGTAAAGGACAATTTTCCGATAGAAGATGGTATTGTGGGAATGCCATTTTTGGAAAAGGAACACGCTATTATAGACACGGGCAACAAAAAGATAATCTTTAGACGGGAACAGCATAAGGAAACTATATTGCAAATTAAATTAAATCCTAACAGAAGCAAATTATTATCAGAATGTACTAGATTAAACCATATCTTAGATAAAAGGGCAAAAGAAGATATTTGGAACATAATTAATCAGTACCAGGATATATTTTATTTAGACGGAGATCCATTACCTTGTACACACTTAACAGAACACAAAATCGAAACGCATGATGAAAAACCAATTAATGTAAAGCAATACCGATATCCACTAATACACCAACAAGAAATTAATCAACAGATAACAGATATGCTAGGGAAGGGTATCATATCAGAAAGTACGTCTCCCTATAACTCTCCTTTATGGGTAGTTCCAAAAAAGTGTGATGCTAGCGGAAAGAAAAAATGGCGCATAGTCATAGATTTTTGACAACTTAATAATAAAACAGATCAAGACGCATACCCGTTACCGAATATCGAGGAAATTTTGGATCAACTAGGACGAGCCCGTTATTTTAGCGCCTTTGACTTAGCAAGTGGATTTCATCAGATACCTATGGAAAAGAATAGTAAAAGGAAAACTGCCTTTTCAACTCCAAGTGGGCACTTCGAGTTTAATAGGATGCCATTTGGCTTGAAAAATGCACCCGCGAGTTTTCAAAGAATGATAGATCACTCTTTGCGTGGTATAATTGGTCATGGATGTTTCGTCTATTCAGATGACATTGTTGTATATGGTGAAAATTTAGAGCAACATAACGAAAGACTTAAAGTTCTTTTTAAACGCATTTTAGAATTGGGTCTGAAACTTCAGCCGGATAAATGTGAATACCTTAGACCCGAATTACAATATTTAGGCCATGTAATTACTGAAGCAGGTGTTAGACCAAATCCTGAAAAATTGAAAGCTGTCAGAGAATTTCCTACACCAAAGAATGCTAAAAACGTGAAGCAATTTTTAGGGCTATCTGGATATTACAGACGATTCATAAAAGATTTTAGTAAAAAGGCTAAACCATTAACTAAGTTATTAAAAAAGGGGACTACATTTGAATTTGGGATAGACCAACAAGCAGCTTTTGAAACATTGAAAAACGAGTTATGCAGTGAACCTTTGTTACAGTACCCTGATTTTTCAGAAGAATTTATTTTAACCACTGATGCAAGCAATGATGCAATTGGCGCTATACTCTCGCATGGAAAAATTGGAGAAGACAGGCCAATCGCTTATGCCAGTCGGACGCTCGACTCTGCAGAAAAAAATTATAGCGTCACAGAAAAAGAATTATTGGCAATTAAATGGGCTGTAAAGCATTACAGGCCGTACTTATATGGTAAGAGATTCAAAATTGTTACGGATCACCGACCGTTGAGATGGTTGATGAATAACAAGGATCCTAGTTCACGGCTCATGAGGTGGCGAATCGCCTTAGAAGAGTATGATTACGAAATTATCTACAAAAAGGGCAGTCTAAACAGCAATGCAGATGCACTATCTCGAAATCCTGTGCTGATAGTAGAAGGAGCACCTCTACAGAAATGGGGTAAGAACATAGAATTTGTTTTAGATGTCCCAGAAACATCGACTCCGGTTTATATAAATTATGCGGACGAACCAGGTATATTGTATAATAATGATGACGACCTCGTTAATATAATAATTCGCCTTACCGGGCGCGAAACATTGGAATACTATTATAATAGTTTACAAGAAGTACGAGATTTTGCAATGGCACATGAAATAAATGAACTTGCTATAGACATTGCTGATTTACAGAGGATTTTCCCAGGACAAACACAAAGCTTGAGAAATATAATACAGGAATTATTCAAAGGGTCTGATATAAAAATTTATCTTAGGGCGAAACCCATAAAGATTCCGGAAACTCAGGAAGAAATACAACAAATATTGATGGAAAATCATAATACCACAATAGGGGGACACGGAGGATATAAACGCACTTTACGACGCATAGTTACAAATTATCAGTGGCCGAATATGTATAATGATATATTAAATTATGTGAAATCTTGCAGGGACTGCCAAAAACAAAAGACTAACAGGAAACCCACAAGAATGCCTCTATGTATAACGGATACACCTGAATATTTCAATGACAAGATCGCTATTGACATTGTAGGACCACTGCAAGAAACAAGTAAAGGAAACAGATATATGCTCACTATACAGGATCAGTTAACTAAATATCTAATGGCCAGGGCTATAAAAGATCAAAAAGCATCAACTGTTATTGAAACCTTCGTAAAATCGTATATCAGTATTGTTGGACCACCAAAGAACATTTTGACGGACAATGGCACAAACTTCACGGGCCAATTAATGAAAGAGTTTAATGATTGGATGAAAATGAAACACATTACAACTACAGCATTCCATCCGGAGAGTAACGGTTCATTGGAACGAAGTCATCAAGTGATAAAGGAATATTTAAAAACAACGGCGGAAGATCTGGATAATTGGGATGATTATGTGGAAATGGCTTGTTATAGCTACGATTCCGCAGTCCATGAAACATCTGGATATACACCACATGAATTAGTATATGGAACCAAACCTCGCAATCTTACAAGTACCGATAAATTAGCTGCTAAGACCTACTCGGAATATATAGAACAACTAAAACGGAAAACTGAACACATTGTGAGAGCTGCGAGACAACAAATTAATGCGTCTAAGGAAAAAGTTAAAGACAGATACGATAGGTTTAGTAGACCGGCAGAATTTAAACCGGGAGATTTTGTTTGGATGACAAGAGAGACTAGAGATAAGAATTCTGGTTTGTATATTCCATATGAGGGTCCATATGAAATAGTAGATAAGGAAGGAGATGTAAATTACAAAGTTAGGAAAAAGAATAAGGATATCGTTGTGCATGCTAATCGATTAAAATATGCTAATATGAATATGTTTCAGGACAATAATAGTCCTACTCGGCCTGAGTAAAGCCAAAGGTACGGAAGTAAAATATTTTTCTCAACTACCAAATTTCTTTTTTGAGGAATTAGGAAATACTAGACTTTACCACGAGGACTGGAAACTTGTTACTTTCATTGATTTGAACGAGAATGTGCAAATAGAAGAAAAAATCTCAGGCAAACTATTGATATATTGAACAAAGCGTGTAATCATCTTAACGAAACAAAGTGCTTAGAAAATATAGCTTTAGTAAGTAAGCAAATTGCACGTATTTCTAAAGATGGGAAACGTTTGTATGCTAGCTTAGGTTATGAAAATATCGTTAGAGAAAAGAACCAGTTACAATGAACCAATACAATGTTTTTGTATTTGTCGATAAAGACCACTTAGTATAAACTCCTACAGATCAATTATTTTTACATAATTGCAAACGTGTAAAAACTTATCGAATATGTAAAAGACTACTTCCAAAATATTTTGTCATGGAGCAAGATCCATGTTTAAATGTCGTACTGAATGCACCGTATAAAAATCAAAATGATGTTTGTCAATATGCTTTAGTTAACGTATAAAGAACAGCTTTGATACAATTATTAGATGGTCACAGGTGGATTTTTGTATCATCTTCTATCGAAACTGTACACATAAATTGTAAGGAGGGAATTTCGAAAGTTTTGGCAGAGAAAGTAAGATTGTTAACTTTAAAACGAGGCTGTTTTGCAACTACTGCAGATGTTGCATTGTACCCAGAAATAACTGTACAAACTCTACCAGAACGACATTATGAAAGTCCTTTTTCATACAAATTTACTGAAAGCACATTTAAAGAAACTAGATTCAATATCAGTTTAGTGCAAATACCAACGTTAACTCAAATACATACAAATCCATCTATGCTAAAAGGTGTTGGTAAACAATTGGACGAAATAGCATTAGAGGCAGAGAATATTGGGAAGCATGAACGAACACTGACAAGTTTAGAAACAATCTGGTTTTGGTTAAAATATATCGGCATAGGATTCTGTGTACTTGTTTTATTATCTATATTATTAAAACTTGGAATAATACAAACGATGATACGCTGGTTTATTAAGGAACCATGTATAATAATAATGTTTAATAATTGTTTTAATTCGGGTGGACAAAATACACAAACTGAAAGCAATGTAAACAGAGAAGTGTATTCTCGAACTGATCCGTCAAGAGAATTAGTTGCTCTGGAATATCTATCTCCATCTACCATGAATAAAAGAAAGAAAAGCACTCGAGAACGCACTTCTGTTGTATTAGATGATTTATTGTGAAATTTTGTGGTAAAGAGAGAAAGTGTAAAAAAGGAAAAGAATACCCCAAAATTTCATCTAAGTTGGGGGGTGTTAGGTACTTCCGTGAATGCTGGATGAGGAATATCGGATAGCATTCTCATGCGACACTTTAGTTTAGTTTCCTTAGCGATAAACCTTTCTTAGAATAAAAAGGGCGGTACCGAATCGGCGCAACGAGGCTCACGATTGAGCACTCTCGTCTCGACGACCAAACTGTAAAGACGTGCGACTCTTTTAATTAAACTATAATTCTAAGTTTTGCACTTGGTGTCTTTTTCTTTCTGGATATCCTGAAATAAATCAATGCGTTTAAAAGAAGCGAACGCATTTTCACTTCACACGGCATAACAACGTGTTCAGTTTTCAGTTATCATTCGCCGAACTCCGATTTCCATAACCCATATAATAGGAATAGGCGAAGCGAGCAACAGTCTACTTTTACCCGATACCTCGTACCGTGCGACTTTTCTAGCTTGGCAGCTATACCAAAAATGTATCATAGTTCGGAGGAGGTAGCCTGCGCTCCTCCAAGAATGACTCTGTTGTGCAAATTTGGTGCAGCCCATTCTCAATAGATTACGTATGGCATACTGCTGTTTCAAATGCTTTAGAGCAGGCTGTTGAATTAGTTACACGCCGCGAGCCTTTTCTGAGTCGCTCCGCCTGCTTCTCCCTCCCAACCACTCCCAACTATTTTACCCAACGAGGAATGACTTGCCAGGCTCGGCGTATTGCACGAGTATAGGTTAAAGCAAAAATATTACTAGTAAAAAAAGTATGCTCAGATATGTCTTGAATTAAATGCGATTAACAGATTGTTAGCAGAAAAACATTGAAATTTTACTTTGTTGCATTCCTCGATACAAAACGAAAGAAGCGCGTTTTCGCTGCTTGGCACTCAAACCGTTAAAATCTATTGCTAAGTTGACCGTGGCGGCAACAATGTATTCTTTGACGCAAGAACTAACGTTTTGCTGTCGCCGAATTTTTAAATTATTTGCGTTGGAAATTAATTTATACGTGCGCGTGCTAGATCGTCACACAACTTTTTCTTTAGTATACATATGAATTAAAGAAACGAGAGGTAAAAAATTAAAGATTACTGGATATAATTTTAATAAACTGTCGTTATGATTGTTGTTTATATGGTTGTGTGTATAAATGTATGTGTACGGGCTCGTTCAAAAACTTTGAAGAAAGTTGCGTCCCGAAGAAATTTTGCACTGAAGTGCCTCTATGGTAATACTTCTCGAAGGACCACCCCGTTTTGTCGGTAAAAATGGGGAAAAATAAATATTTGGAACTTGTGCGTGGACTATGAAAAATGGTTGTACTGTATTCGTTCTAAGCTTCAAACGTTCTGAATTACAAGCAAAAAACTGTCTGTGTAAGCGGTGCAATGCGCCCCTCTCTTCGAGTCGTGTACGAAATTTCTGATTTTCGATGGGGGTGGAGAATCATGAAAGTAAGCAACTATTGGTTACTAGAATAATTTTCTCCACCCCCTTGAGGGCTAGAAGAGAGGGAAGGTGACGACATGTACTCAGTACCTGATGGAGGATTTAAAAACTTCCATCTGCTCACGAGCAAGACCCAAAGTCCCGTTAGAGTCATCGGTAGGTATGCACAAAATTCCTTACATTAATTATGTACAAATAAATACAAAAACGTGCACACCCTGACCGAGCCCCAGTCGCGCCTTCGGGTTTATTGCCGAAGACAGATGTCGACCAGACCTTTGCCGCTCCACCAGGCCCAAGGTTTATGATTCCTTAACAGTATGCACAGTAGAACCATTTATTTTAGAAGAAAATGTTATATGTATATATAAAAGTTTCATAATATTGTGGAGATAATATCGATGCAATACTAATTTTTTTATTTATTTATTTCTTCAACTTTACTTGAAGGAAAACTTCATTGTTTGTACAGAAATATATATCTACATTGAATGTAGACATATATTCACAAATAGAAATATATGTTTACATTGTTTAAATTAGATACCCTCAATGTTTCCATTGGTATTTTGAGATACAATGTAAGTTTTTCAATGTTATTCCTGTCACTATTCTCTGCCGAATTTGCCAAAACCACCGCCGGAAGTCCAAAAGCATTAAAATCTCTTAATCGCAATTAATTCAAGACATAACTGAACATACTTTTTTACTAGTAATACTTTTGTTTTAACTTAAACGCCATGTGACGCGATCTGAAACTGTTCGTTGACAGATAACGTCAGTCGACGGGATACGCGCATCGATTTTTTTTCCCGTAATCGGCGTGCGCGGCATCTTTCCAGCGCGAGCGATCAGAGGCGAATGGCGCCCTAAAACGCCACTATACTAGTGCAATACGCCGAGCCTGGCAGATAATTGGAAAGAGAAGCTTGGTTGGGTAAAACAGTTGGTAGGGAGAAGCAGGCGGAGCGACTCAGAAAAGGCTCGCGGCGTGTAACTAATTCAACAGCCTGCAGTTTAGAGATTTAGTACAATTTATACATTCGATTATTTTGTACTCTTTCAAAAATTCGATATACATTTATTTCGTTAAGTAATTGTCGTAAGAATATTCAAAGCTACGTTGCATCAGTAAAAAGCAACTCAAATTATTTTTAATTTTTGGTGTCGTCGATACCTGCGTGCATATGAAGAAATGACAAACGAAATACAGTAAAATCTGGATAAATGCACAAAGAGTTTCCCTTGATAAATGCATAGCGACTATCATCTCCACATAGGGGGATCCTCCTCGACGAACCTCGACGCTCGACGACGGAGCAATGTAACGTGATATCATCCGAATATATCGGTGACGCAATATTAATTGGAGGATTGGACTTTTCCATTTTTTATTTTTTTTTAAACTTTGCTGACGTATTTTTGAGATTTTTCTAATTAAAATGATGTCAAACACGATATGCTTAAGTTCACGCTAGGCTGAAACCTGGACGTAAACACAAAATGGAAACCGCTACTTCGTAACTGCACTGGTTCAGCCCCGATATCTGCGCATTTATCCAGGTTTTACTGTATCTCGTGAGCCGACCACGACGCACAGTGGTCCAGAACGTGAATTTAGCTGTTCAGGCACCTCGCACAGTTTTCGGTCTTTTTTAAATCGTTACCAAGAGCGCAAAACACATCCGATATACAGTGAGCCACAAAGTTATTGGCACACGCAGGGAGTTCACGGAAATATGAAAAACAAAAACGTAACAGAAGACCTTTAAATACTTTGTATTAAAAAAAACATAATATTTAGACTTTGAACTAATAAAGCTACTTAAGAAAATAACAATATTATCATTTATAGTTATGAAAAAACGAAATATAACAATTTCGTGCGTAAAACTAGGTCACAAAATTATTGGTATAGTATAACAATTGTTAGGTTGCGAGCAAAGAGGAATGAGCTAGGTCAGCGTCGGGCATTTTTTGCACGCCAGAGCCGTCCTTCGAGAAACACCGCCCAGTGATGACAGAACGTGGGATTTTTCCCAAGCATGCGCACTACCAAATCCTCAGTAATGTATATACTTTACTCAAATATGGGGTATCGTTAGATCCCCGTGACAATTTAAATACGGTAGAAATTACAGGAAGAGGACATTTTCAAAAGAAATAATATATTTACGTGGAAATAAATAAATATATGTTTTTTTATTATTTTGTATATCTGCAGCCGATTTATTAAATGAATACCATCATTTGTTGCGAGAGTAAGAAAAACTGCAGTAAACGTCCAGAGTTTTGGACGTCTTTGCGCGTGATGGTCGCCATATGTTGTTAAATAATAAAAAATCTGGCGGCCAGACCCGGGCCTCAAAGAACGGTAAACTTTCGCTTCGTTTCGAATGCGCTTTTGTCTCCGTACGAAGGAACAGTCACTCTGATATACTAATATTGCACTGCGATACAATATTTTATTCAGTTTAATGAAAAGCGTGGAAAACGACTGGGAAGGGCCCCTTATGCGAGGTACTGTTGCACACATTCCGCATAGATAGATACGTCTATGGAAATAATTCCCGCCGAGCTGTGACGTCGCATGCGCATGCGCACGAAGGCTCACGCATGGGAAAATATCCCACGTCTGACATCACTGTCACCGCCTCCTTCACCCACATACATCCGAGATGTCACGGATTCACACCACTCTGTAGGCGTCACGGTCGTGCCTATTGACACTGGCGGGGTGCCGCATTTGGGGCGACATTCGTAGTTAATCACTCGCGCTGGAATGTTAAATATCTTTTTAACATAAAGTCCTGATAAAAAATGAGTTCTACAAAAGTTTCTTTGTTTCTTTTATAGAATAAAAATCCGTATAGAAAAATATGAAAATACATATGTCGACAAGCGGCCGCGACGGCAACAATGTATTCTTTAACCACTTAACGCTCATGCCCGTGACGTTCACGGGCACGCCAAACGGTCGAATTTGTGCATGCCCGTGACGTTCACGGGCATAGCTGATACGGCCGCCACTCTGCGGTTTCTTTATCTTACCCGCTGATATTTTAGAACTCAGTTCTTTGACATCTTACACTGAAATGTATACATTTCCAAAAACTTTATACATTGTATATTGGAGGAATAAATACAGATAATCTCTCCTTCTTCTGCCGTTACCTTTTGTCTGTTTCTTCAGTCTTTGAGCGATCAGTGTGCAGTATACGTCATCCTTGTATTATCTTTTTCGTCTTACGATTTTTAGTTTATAGTGTGTTTATTTCTCATATTATTACTTTTGTGTTCTGCTTGTTATAATTAATTGTTGCTGTTAATGTTATTTGGTTATATAAGTTATAGAAGGATTTCCCTTAGATAAACAGGTATGATGAAAAACGTGTTATTTTTCCGAAAAAAATAATTCGTTCGCCACTAGGAGTACAAAAAACATTTTATAATATGCACAAGATAAGCATTCAGGCAAAAAAAAACTTGTGCGTTTTTGGACGGTCGATTCGAAAAAAACCTGAGCGTTAAGTGGTTAATACGAGGAAGCCTAGCGTTCTAGTATCGGATAGTTATTTTTAACAATTTGCGCTAGTAATTAATTTACAAATGTGCGTACTGGAACGCAATACTATATTTATGCCCTAAGACTTAATGAAGTCGTCGATTTCGGCAAAACCATCGCCAGAAGTTCAAAAACATTAAAATATATTAATTGTATTTGATTTAAAACATATCTAAGGATACTTTTTCACTAACAATACTTTTGTCTTATCCTACTTGCGACGTAGTGCCATCTGAAACTGTTCCTCAACAAATATTCTGAGTCGACGTGCCACGCACGTCGTTCTGATCTCCGCGACTGACGCGCGAGGCAGATCTTTCCAGTGCGAGTGATTAACTACGAATCAGGGTAGGCAAGCTGCCGTGTATGAAAAAGGTCCGCAAACAGCGCCGCTTTTAGCTGAGCGGAGAACTAAAGGCATAAATTTATGTATAGCATACCTATCTATATCAATGTATATACAGTGATTAAATTCTAAAGTTGGCCTTGTTTTCTTTACAATTTTATTTTTAAATTAAAATAACAACGTTATGTTTCAATTAACTATTTTTTATTAACATTCACAATAAAAAAGAATTATAATATACATAGGTGTACATAGGAACACATACACTTTCTAACCTCTGTTTTCTTTACAGAAAATAACCGAACGTTTCTTCCTTTGTTTCATACTTAAAAAGGGAAACAACTTAAATTATAACAGTATTTTAATAATTATAATAAGTATAAGAACTATGAAATAAATAATAATTATGTCTAGAATTCTTTTGGCTACACGTTTTCGTCTTGAGCGATTTACTCGCGGTAACAGAATCACACCGATTCTCTCTTGCTAGTGTATTTGAAATTCTTCAATTCGGTGTGTATGTGTGAGTAGCGTCACTATCGCCACCTGCTAGCTGAGCGGGGCGTAACTCGGAACCGCTGAGCCCATTACAGCTTGTCGACCCTGCTACGAATGTCACCCCAAATGCGGCACCACGCCGGTGCCAATAGGCACGACCGTGGCGCCTACAGAGTGGTTGTGAATCAGTGACTTCTCGGCTGTATGTGGGTGAAGGAGGCGGTGTTTCTCGAAGGACGGCTCTGGCGTGCAAAACCGACGCTGATTGTGAGCTAGGTTATCGGAGAGAAAGGAAATCCTATTCTCCGCGGTGCAGGCTTCACTTAAAAATTGAATACCTTAGAAGTATCGAAATGTACAGTGATGAAGTATCGTTTACAGAGAAGCTGTACGTCCGTTTCGTAGCAATACTTAATTTGTCATATTTCACTGTAAATCCATCTCTTCGCTCATATCAATTGAATTCTGATCTTTCACCATGGCTGGCGTTTTCGCGGGCTTATTGTCTTATTTAACAATGCTGCCAATAGCAATATAAATAATGTAATCATTCCAACTTTATTTTATTTATTTCTCGCTTTTAATTCTGAATATAGGCCGTTATATTTTTCGAAATGTTTTTAATTAAATATCGCGCACTCATATAATTTCATAAATGATATATAGTGTTGCGTGGCCGTTCAGGGATTTTCCGATAAACGATGTGGGTTGCCTCCAGTGGAAGAGGTGTTACTCTCCACAGGAGATGAAGGATTTTTAAAATGAATAATTTACAATGTATGTTAAGAACTTTAAATATATATTAAACTAAACAGAATGATAACTTTAATAACTTTAAATATAATAACTGAACAAACAATAAATTATAACAATATTTAATAATTATGAATAGGAAAAGTAATTATAATAGCTTAGTATAACGTTATACGTCTGAACCAGGGTCGACAAGCTGTAATGGGCTCAGCGGTTCCGAGTTACGCCCCGCTCAGCTAGCAGGTGGCGATAGTGACGCTACTCACACATACACACCGAATTGAAGAATTTCAAAACACTAGCAAGAGAGAATCGGTGTGATTCTGTTACCGCGAGTAAATCGCTCAAGACGAAAACGTGTAGCCAAAAGAATTCTAGACATAATTATTATTTATTTCATAGTTCTTGTTGGATTATGGGAAGCAATGATCGTACTCAATTGTAGAATGTTAATGAAAGTTTAATGAATACTAAATGAAACTATACATGGTGATTGAACACAAGGCAACTACCAACTGCACTCTTCCGACCGACATCACACCGTCTTCCGGTTTGCCAAGACTCTCTGCTTTGACTCTGTCGGTATCGGACAAATCCTACAGTTCTTATACTTATTATAATTATTAAAATACTGTTATAATTTAAGTTGTTTCCCTTTTTAAGTATGAAACAAAGGAAGAAACGTTCGGTTATTTTCTGTAAAGAAAACAGAGGTTAGAAAGTGTATGTGTTCCTATGTACACCTATGTACACTCCGGGACAAAAAGATAGCACATCGTATAACTTTTCGTATTTGATACTATAAACTTAACAAAATGAACAGTTTAATATGTTAACAAATTTGGGCATATCTGTACGTATAATGTATTGAATATCATCGACAACATTTACTTCGATAGAATTTTAGGAATAAAAACGTACATATTGTGGTTCAGCAGGCGGGACAAAATGATAGCACACGCAGCAGATTTACAATTTTCAGTTGTACATAAAGTTTCTTTATAGCAAGTATTCATTGTAAAACGAAAATCATAAAGTGTGTACTACTTTTCTTTTTGTTTATTTGTTATATTAACATAGTAAAATATTAACAATGGGCCGTGGAAAGAAATTAAATGAATGTGAAATACAAACTATACTGAAGTTAAAGGAAGAACAATATTCAATTACAAAAATATCAAAAATTGTAAATAGGAGCCGAAAAGTTATTATGAACTTATTAAAAAATCCTGAAAATTACGGAAAAAAGAAGAGTTGTGGCCGTCCACAGAGTTTAACTGCTCGCGAAAAACGTCAAATATTGAGAGCAGCATGGAATTCGAAGATAACTGGAAGACAAATCGCAGAAAGTGTTGGTATAAACACTAACGTAAAGAATGTACGTCGTGTTTTACAACAATGCAAGCACTTAGTGAGAAGAAAATTACAGAAGAAACCTTGGCTAAAGAAGGAGCATAAAACGTTCCGTTTACAATTGCCGAAAAGCATATAAATTTGGGGACAAAATGGCGAAGGATCATATTTACTGACGAAAAGAAATTCAATTTAGATGGACCGGACGGCCTTAATTATTACTACCATGATTGAAGAAAAGAACAGCTATTTTTAAGCCGTCGTCATATGGGAGGCGGCAGCGTAATAATTTGGGCTGGTATTGGATATCGAGGTAAAGCAGAAATAAAATTTATAAAAGGACGAATGAATAGTAAACAATATATTGAAATGATAAATGAACAATTACACATATATGTTGAAAAAATTGCCGGAAAAAAATACATTTTTCAACAAGATAATGCCACAATCCACACGGCGAAAGCAGTAAAAGAATACTTTTTCTTAAAAAATATTCGTGTTTTGGATTGACCATCCAGATCCCCCGATCTCAACATCATCGAAAATTGTTGGGGACATCTTGCCAAAGCCGTATACCAAAATGGCAGACAATTTAAAAATATTAATGATCTAAAACAATTAAGGGTGTGCAAATACCCGGCTCGTCGGGCTCGGGTCGGGCCGAAGAAAGTCGGTCGGGCTCGGGCGGGTACCCGACACACTCGGGCCCAGTGATGCCAGAACGAGGGATTTTTCCCATGCATGCGCACTACCAAATCCTCAGTAATGTATATACTTTACTCAAATATGGGGTATCGTTAGACCCCCGTGACAATTTAAATACGGTAGAAATTACAGGAACAGGACATTTTTAACCAGTTAACTGTGGCGAAAATTCTTTTGAATTTTGTGTCACGAAAATCGAGAGATGAGCATTAATCTATTTCAAATTATTTGTAACTTTTAGTTATTCATTTTACTTCGGCATGGCCTCAAAATATTCTAAACATCTTGAAATTTACAAATACATTTTATTTTTTGTAAAAATGACAATTGAAATAATCAGTGGTACCATTTACGCATGACGAGTATACTCGTCAAACACAGCTAACTGGTTAAAAGGTATAATATATTTACGTGGAAATAAATAAATATATGTTTTCTTATTATTTTGTATATCTGCAGCCGATTTATTAAATGAATACCAACATTTGTTGCGAGAGTAAGGAAAACTGCAGAAAACCTTACTAGTATTCAAACCAGAACATTGTACATAAACCAAGTGGTACATAAGAATATATTATTTACATAATAAATCAAAATTTTTAAACGATACAATATTTTATTCAGTTTAACGAAAAGCGCGGAAAATGACTGGGAAGGGCCCCTTATGCGACGTACTGTTGCATAGATAGATACGTCTATGGAAATAATTCCCGCCGAGCTGTGACGTCAGCATGCGCATGCGCACGAAGGCTCACGCATGGGAAAAAATCCCTCGTTCTGGCATCACTGCTCGGGCCTAGGGGAACCCGACTGATTTCGGGCGGCCCGACTGGTCTCGGGCCGCCCGACTAGTCTCGGGCCGCCCGACTGATCTCGGGTATTTCGTCTGCTTCAGGCCAACATGGCAGACTAGAGGCTATTCGGTGTAACTCTCACGCTCCATGATACCGGCGATTCAGTGCGAGACACGCTCATGGAGCGTAAGAGTTACACTGAACAGCCTCGAGTCCGCCATCTTGACCCGAAGCAGACGAAATACCCGAGATCAGTCGGGCGGCCCGAGACTAGTCGGGCGGCCCGAGACTAGTCGGGCGGCCCGAGACCAGTCGGGTTCCCCTAGGCCCGAGTGTGTCGGGTACCCGCCCGAGCCCGACCGACTTTCTTCGGCCCGACCCGAGGCGTCGGGTACCCGGCACATGGCACAGCCTGCACACCCTTAAAAACAATGCATTTTGGACGAGTGGGAGAACATGAGCCAGAAAAGTATTAAAAAACTGTATAAATCTATACCAAATAGAATGATTGAAGTTATTAGATGTAAAGGTGGCTCTACAAAATGTTAAGCATTGAATAAGATTGATTAATTGTTTTATATTTCACGTCTTTTGTTAAGTGTGCTATCATTTTGTCCCGCCTGCGAACCCCATTATTTACGTTTTCATTCCTAAAATTCTATCGAAGTAAATGTTGTCGATGATATTCAATAAATTA
Source organism: Cerceris rybyensis (assembly GCA_910591515.1). Classification (NCBI taxonomy): domain Eukaryota; kingdom Metazoa; phylum Arthropoda; class Insecta; order Hymenoptera; family Crabronidae; genus Cerceris; species Cerceris rybyensis. Next base: position 18,218,322 of record OU342795.1, read on the forward strand.
TACGTACAGGTATGCCCAAATTTGTTAACATATTAAACTGTTCATTTTGTTAAGTTTATAGTATCAAATACAAAAAGTTATACGATGTGCTATCTTTTTGTCCCAGAGTGTATATTATAATTCTTTTTTATTGTGAATGTTAATAAAAAATAGTTAATTGAAACATAACGTTGTTATTTTAATTTAAAAATAAAATTGTAAAGAAAACAAGGCCAACTTTAGAATATAATCACTGTATATACATTGATATAGATAGGTATGCTATACATAAATTTATGCCTTTAGTTCGCCGCTCAGCTAAAAGCGGCGCTGTTTGCGGACCTTTTTCATACACGGCAGCTTGCCTACCCTGGTCTGAACGCTTCGATATCTTGCGCAAGAGTGCCGATGCAACCGTTTAACAAAAGAAGCTCGCATGCAATATTTCACGATCGCTCCGCTCCGCGAATCAGAAGGTACTTTACATTCAATCTTTAATTCTATTGGTTCCCTACGTATGCAAGACGAGGTTTTTACGCGGGAAGCAATGACTTGATATGGCAACGTTGATAAAACAAATGAAATCGAGTGATCAGACTTCCTGTGGCGTGATGTCGATTTTGCCGCCTTTAATTACACACGTCTTGCATTTACAATGTCGATAACCTAGGTTCCTACCTTAACCGTACAATACTTCTTACCGAATTTCCACATTGCGAATAACTAACGTAACCACGTTCGCATGAATTTATAGATGTGAATTGGTGTGGCACACAACAATAGTATCTGTTGAATTTAAAATAATGAGCCTTTGGGATAAAGCTAAACGAAACTATTAAGTGGATTATAAATTACATTTTGGAATACGGATCTATTAAAAGCAGCTATTCGTATAAGAAATTTAATACCTTTCTTTTTATGATTGAGAAATAAATTATTAAAAACGGCTTAGGTCACGTTTCTAAGAAAATTATTAGCGATACAAGTTCAGTAGTTTTAAGAACGCGAATCTATTCAAACTTTTTTTAAACTTGCGGCATCTTCCAATAGACATGAAGAAATAAAATATTGCCGGTTAAGATTAACTTTACTTGTTGAATCCTTCATAAATGTCGGATAAAGTACGTAACGAGCTGAAATTAATTGAAACATACTCGGAATTTTGCATAGCGTAGTTCAACAGATAACACGATGGATTGTAGAATCCTTTGACAAGCTAGAAGTGTTTCAAACCGTTCACCAAAAATTGAAAGAATATTTCAGTTTATAATGATTGACGAGAGCCGATTTTAACAAAATTATTGGAAACTTTTCTACTGTAAATGGTAAGTATGCCCGATTTTTAAAATTCATTATAATATCTCCAGTTTTCTATTATGCGATTTTTAATGTAAATTTATAAATGATTGTATACATTGTATAAACTGAAACTGTTAATAATGACTGTTTATTAATGCATTTCAATATTAGCAGATACGAACACATTGCTGAAGGCCAGTAGCTACATATTTAACTATAATTGGATTAATTAAACCGCTGCGTTAAAGCTATAAACAAAAACAAAAATGAATAATTCTACAGACACCATGCCATTGTTGCGAAAGGACAAAGCTAGTCCGCAACTCATGTCACATAATGTCCTGGAGGATAATAATGATGAAGCTGAACGTTTGATTCGACGGAATGAATTAAATGCATCCAATAACTCATCTCATTCAATTAGAACAGATAGGCGACAGTCTTTGGGTCTCTCCCTTTTGTCTCACGTGCCAGACCTTAAGATGAAAGAACATGTATCAGAATGCATAAAATTGTCTGTCGAAAATAAGATCAATGTAAAAAATGCGTTTAGTTTAAATATAATAGATTTCATGTCATATATGGTAAAAAAACAAGATGAAGATATATCCAATTTGCAATTGGCTAGCTCCGGGTTAGATGCAAGTGCTAAAGTCTATGGATTTCGTGTAGATGGTATGTATATGGAAACGGTTAAAATGATGGGAGGACTGGAAAAACAAGAAAAGGAAGATGCAGGAACCAGGGAAAATGTTGACTCTACAAATGAGAATGTAGACAATCAGCCAGATAAAAAAGAAAAAAGGAAAAAGAAACGGTCTTCGCAACATATCTTGAGTTCTGTGGATGCCTTGAGAGGAAAAGTGGAAGTTTTTGATCCTGTAGCAATAATGGAAAATGAAGATATCCAATCATCGGACAAGTTGGTACAAGCGTTGTTACCGAATCATGCGGGTACAGGATTCCATTTAAATTTATATAATGATATCGTTATCGATGTAGCAACACAAACGACTGCGGAGAATACAAACATAAGCATTACTATCCTGAATATAGAAGATTTTTCTAGCAGAGAATTATGTCCCTGGTCTGATTTCGAATTTCTCAATTTCACCTATGAACCACAAACTGAAAAACACAACGAGACACAGGTAGAAGAGACTGAGGGAAATTTTCACTTCGATCCTAATGCAAGTTTAGTACATGATAACGAACCCGTGTACACTGACTGTAACGATTTTGACGACAACGGTGCAGATTATGTAGAAAGTTGTAACAGGGAACCTACTCGAACACAAAATATTGTGGACTTACGTGAAATAATAAAAAGTACCGAACTAGCGGACGCGTCGGAGTATTCTTTTATACCGAAAAATTTTAATTTACATTGGGCTGGCCCGTCTCACTGGAAACTGCGTAATTTAAAACAAACGCTTAACACGACCAATACAGTAGAAGTGTGTACTCAAGGTGCCACAAAGAAAAAAAAAGAGATAGAACTTAAATATAGTGATAACGAACACTATGAATCTTTAGAGGTAAAGTTTTTACCTAAAAAAACTACAAGACGGCCCATTGTTTCTAACAGAAAAAATTGGGCCGAAGAAGACATAACATTACCGCCAGATTCTCATTATGATATTGTAGATGCAATGAATCGATTGCATCTTCATTTCTTAATAAAATATGATAAAGGAAAGACAGATAACTTGAACGCCACATATTTATCGAATATATCCAATGAACTAGAAAATTATAATTATAATAATGAAAATGATATGTCTAATTATCAGCCGGAGATTCTTGATGATGATTGCGAAGTAAACGAAGGAGATAACTTCGTGGAAGCTGACCCACACATGGCGTTCACTGGTGACAATTTAGTTCCGGCTCCTAAGTTAACAAATAATATACGTATTCCTTATAGCTTACGCGCAAAAAAAATTGATATGCGACAATTGAAAGGCTGCATTTGGAAGTGTCTGACTTCTTCTAATAAGGAGAACCCAGATGTCCAAGAAACGACGGAGAAAGAAGATGCCGAAAAAGTTAACGAAGTAAAACTTTTCAGCGAAATTTATAAAGCTCTGCCAAACATGTTAACAGAGAGTAATGCAGAAGCATTAAGTTTTCCTACTGCATTTGTGTCTTTGTTACATTTGGCGAATGAAAGGTCATTGTGCGTAGAATCTCTCCCAGATATGTCCGATATTATTGTGAAAAAGGATTAAAACGGATAAATAAATATATTACTGTTATATACGTACTTTATTTTTTAATTTTTTTTTATTCTTATAATGAAATGTTTACAAAAAAGAAAAAGGCATTTTATGTTCATATGAAAAAAAAAAGAGAGAGCAAAGAAAAAGTAAAGAGGAATATCTGCAAATAGAGTGACAACTCTTGTATGTAAATACTTGTAATGGCATTGAAAAAGTCTTATCTAACAATAAGTAATATCTACCTAATTGTACGTAATCTCAGAATCTGCAATGCAAAGAAATTTATGAATGAAAAAATATTTAGAAGGCTTCGAAAAACTTTTAATGCCACTTTATCTCGAAAGATAGATCAATCATTATTTCACCGCAATAATTAATTTATCATAACTCACTGCAATTTTTGTTCTTCGCTCATGTGAATTGAATTCTGATTACTTTGAAAGCTTTGAAATATTCAAAGTTAACAGATGTGCTGCCACCTAGAAAAAATGACTTTTATTTATACATTTTTTATTTATATATATATTACATATGTCTTATATATTAGTCTCGTTATTTTTTTTATCATCTCAAGCATTTCTCAAATATTAGAATTATATTATAAATAGGAGGATTATATAAAAAATATTCCAAATAAAAGTTATACGGTAGCAAGAGGACAGGTATCATGACTAAAGAAGGGTCCACAATAGAACCAGGGTCGACAAGCTGTAAAGGAGGAGCCACAATAAGCACACTAAACTGCACTAAACATTAAACGTAGGTATTTGGAATTGAACTTGAAAAATAAACATAGAACACTGCATCCGTTCACAATTAAACATTAAACACTATCTTGTGCAGTAAGGTTAAAGGAGGAGCCACAACAAGCACACTAAACATTAAATGTAGGAATTAGGAATTGAACTTAAAAAATAAACATAGAACACTGCATCCGTTCACAATTAAACATTAAACACTATCTTGTGCAGTAAGGTTACGAAGGTGTTTTTTCGTCTTTTCTGTGTTGTGATAGATATGTGTGTTATGATATAGAGCGTATAAGACTAATTGTGAACAAAATGACCCGGGAAAAACGAATTAGATCTGATCAGATATAACTATATCTAGGCTGAAAAATTCGCCGGATATAATCAGATCTAGTTATATCTGATCAGATCTGGCCAGATATAACTAGATCTGATCACATCTAAAGTGTCATTTCAGACCAGATATAAATAGATCTGACTAGATATAATCAGATCTGAGCATATATAATTATATCTGTTCAGATCTAATTCGTTTTTCCCGGGATGTTTCCTTCATCTCATGATTTTTATAATCCCGATGCTTTTTATCCCATAAATAGGGAAAACCTTCTACTAAACATAAATGCGTCACATAAAACATTAAGGTTTCTTCTATGTTTAATCGTAATGTTCTATTCCTTTATTGTGAACAGAACCATGGGCGTTCCATAAGAAGGAACTAAAGTTCAATTCCTTATTCCTAAAGTCTTATGTTTAATGTTCTATTGTGGACCCTTCTTAACACTACTCACACATACACACCGAATTGAAGAATTTCAACACACTAGCAAGAGAGAATCGGTGTGATTCTGTTACCGCCAGAACTGAACAGTCAATTTTGTTCCGAACCGCCATTGTGGGTAAAAGTAAATCGTTTAAGGGGGTCGGTTGAAAACTCAAGTATTAGATAAAACCTTGAATTTGAAATATATTATTCCTGAAATCATGTAGAATAATTCTGAAAAAAATTCAGACCATCTTATCGAATTATTAAAAAAGATATTAGGCTTTAAACATCGACGGTAATACACGACGGTATATGGTGTATAGTCATAATGCAAATTGAATTGCAATATTTAAAGTATTTCCAATTTAGATATTGAGTTGAAAAAGAATTTTATTCATAAACTAATAATTATATTTTTATTTTATCGAAGAAAAAACATTTCTTATCGATGTATTTTTTAAATAATTTGGAAAAGAAAAGTCGAAAAACGGGGAATTCATGTCCCATCTATACCGCCATTTTGCCGCCATGTTGACTGAGTGGAGAATTGACAACGTCGCAGTCTGATGTTCCGTATGCATCATAGAGAATTATAGGTTATGGGACATCACTCGAATGTAAGGGTGTGCAGGCTGTGCCATGTGCCGGGTACCCGACGCCTCGGGTCGGGCCGAAGAAAGTCGGTCGGGCTCGGGCGGGTACCCGACACACTCGGGCCTAGGGGAACCCGACTGATTTCGGGCGGCCCGACTGGTCTCGGGCCGCCCGACTAGTCTCGGGCCGCCCGACTGATCTCGGGTATTTCGTCTGCTTCGGGCCAACATGGCGGACTAGAGGCTGTTCGGTGTAACTCTTACGCTCCATGAGCGTGTCTCGCACTGAATCGCCGGTATCATGAGCGTGAGAGTTACACCGAACAGCCTCTAGTCTGTCATGTTGGCCCGAAGCAGACGAAATACCCGAGATCAGTCGGGCGGCCCGAGACCAGTCGGGCCGCCCGAAATCAGTCGGGTTCCCCTAGGCCCGAGTGTGTCGGGTACCCGCCCGAGCCCGACCGACTTTCTTCGGCCCGACCCGAGCCCGACGAGCCGGGTATTTGCACACCCTTACTCGAATGAGATCTTATTAATCGACAATACGCGACGTTGCCAAACGTTTTTTCAGTTCTTTGCAACTAAAGTCAATTAAATGACTTTATAATTCTAAAGCATGACATAAAATATTAAAATTGCATAATTTATTATTAAATTGAAAATAAAAATTTATTGCTATCAGAAAGCATCATAATATACGATTTAAAAAAGTTATTTAGTTTTTATTCCCTAAAAATTGAGTAGTAGTCAATCGACCCCCTTAAGACGAAAGTGTGTAGTCAAAAGAACTTCAGACATAATTATTATTTATGTCATAGTTCTCATATTTATTATAATTATTAAAATACTGTTGTAATTTGAGTTGTTTTCTTTTTCTAAGTATGTTGCAAAGGAAAAAACGTTCGGTTATTTTCTGTAAAGAAAGTGGAGGTCAGAAAGTATTTGTGTTCCTATGTACATCTATGTATACCTATGTATGTAAATTATAATTCTTTTTTATTGTGAACATCAATAAAAAATTGTTAATTGAAACATAACGTTATTTTCATTTTAAAATAAAATTGTAAAGAAAACAAGGCAAGCTCTTAAATACAGCCATTGAGTATACATTAATATAGATGGGCATGCTATACATAAATTTATGCCTTTAGTTCGTTCCCGCAGCTACCAGCTGGCGCTGTTTTCAGTCCTTTTTTATAACACGGCAGCTTGCCTACCCTGGCCAGAACTGAACGGTCGATCAGTAAGGGTGTGCAAATACCCGGCCCGACCCGAGGCGTCGGGTACAGTGATGCCAGAACGAGGGATTTTTCCCAAGCATGCGCACTACCAAATCCTCAGTAATGTATATATTTTACTCAAATATGGGGTATCGTTAGACCCCCGTGACAATTTAAATACGGTAGAAATTACAGGAAGAGGACATTTTTAAAAGAAATGATATATTTACGTGGAAATAAATAAATATATGTTTTTTTATTATTTTGTATATCTGCAGCCGATTTATTAAATGAATACCATCAGTTGTTGCGAGAGTAAGGAAAACTGCAGAAAACGTCCAGAGTTTTGGACGTCTTTGCGCGTGATGGTCGTCAAATGTTGTTAAATAATAAAAAATCTGGCGGCCAGACCCGGGCCTCAAAGAACGGTCAACTTTCGCTTCGTTTCGAACGCGCTTTTGTCTCCGTACGAAGGAACAGTCACTCTGATATACTAATATTGCACTACGATACAATATTTTATTCAGTTTAACGAAAAGCGCGGAAAACGACTGAGAAGGGCCCCTTATGCGACGTACTGTTGCATAGATAGATACGTCTATGGAAATAATTCCCGCCGAGCTGTGACGTCAGCATGCGCATGCGCACGAACGCTCACGCATGGGAAAACATCCCTCGTTCTGGCATCACTGGTCGGGTACCCGGCACATGGCACAGCCTGCACACCCTTATCGATCAGTGATGCCAGAATGGCCAGAACGTGGGATTTTTCCCAAGCATGCGGACTACCAAATCCTCAGTAATGTATATACTTTACTCAAATATGGGGTATCGTTAGATCCCCGTGACAATTTAAATACGGTAGATCAGGCTGTTGAATTAGTTACACGCCACGAGCCTTTTCTGAGTCGCTCCGCCTGCTTCTCCTTCCCAACAATTTCACCCAACCAGGAACGACTTGCCAGACTCGGCGTATTACACGAGTATAGTGGCGCTTTAGGGCGCTATTCGCCTCTGTTCGCTCGCGCTGGAAAGACGCCGCGCACGCCGATTACGGGAAAAAAAAATCGATGCGCGTGTTGTATCCCTTGGTTGGTTAACAACACTTTATTTAGGAAGAACTGTTGCGCGCTCAGAGTTTTAACAATATTGAATAACGTCGTCGCGAGATGCCGACCGTCAGAGATTCGATACAAAATTCCTGATTGAGTCTGTCTGAATTTAGTAATGAGACTGGCCTTTTAAAAGACCTAAAACTAGTGTGGTGGGAGGTTTGGATGACTCTGACTTCTCGTGACTAAGGTTCCAAAAGGGCGATCGCTTTTCCAGTGACTTTCGCGAAGACCAAAGGTCTTGAAAACATATTTTGGAAGGAAAAGCGATGACGGAATCGAGGATAAGTAATATTCCCTTTTGGACCTTGAATCACATTGAGTAATATTTGGATCTAGTATCTTATTGTTAAAGAAGATAGTGAGTTTGAGGAACACGAATCGAGTTGGTATCCAACACGCGTATCTCGTCGACTGACGTTATCTGTCAACGAACAGTTTCAGATCGCGTCACATGGCGTTTAGGTTAAAACAAAAGTATTACTGGTAAAAAAGTATGCTCAGATATGTCTTGAATTAAATGCGATTAACAGATTGTTAGCAGAAAAACATTGAAATTTAACTTTGTTGCATTCCTCGATACAAAACGAAAGAAGCGCGTTTTCGCTGCTTGACACTCAAACGGTTAAAATCTATTGCTAAGTTGACCGTGTCGGCAACAATGTATTCTTTGACGCGAGAGCTAACGTTTTGCTGTCGCCGTATTTTTAAATTATTTGCGTTGGAAATTAATTTATACGTGCGCGTGCTAGATCGTAACACAACTGTTTCTTTAGTATACATATGAATTAAAGAAACAAGAGGTAACAAATTCAAGATTACTGGATATAATTTTAATAAACTATCGTTATGATTGTTGTATGTATGGTTGTGTGTATAAATGTATGCACAGTAGAACCATTTATTTTAGAAGAAAATGTTATATGTATATATAAAAGTTTCATAATATTGTGGAGATAATATCGATGCAATACTAATTTTTTTATTTATTTATTTCCTCATCTTTACTTGAAGGAAAACTTCATTGTTTGTACAGAAATATATACATCTACATTGAATAAAAACATATATTCACAAATAGAAATATATGTTTATGTTGTTTAAATTAGATACCCTCAATGTTTCCATTGGTATTTTGAGATACAATATAAGTTTTTCAATGGTATTCCTGTCACTATTCTCTGCCGAATTTGCCAAACCACCGCCGGAAGTCCAAAAACATTAAAATCTCTTAATCGCATTTAATTCAAGACATATCTGAGCATACTTTTTTACCAGTAATACTTTTGTTTTAACCTAAACGCCATGTGACGCGATCTGAAACTGTTCGTTGACAGATAACGTCAGTCGACGGGATACGCGCATCGATTTTTTTTCCCGTAATCGGCGTGCGCGGCGTCTTTCCAGCGCGAGCGAACAGAGGCGAATGGCGCCCTAATTGTAAAGCGCCACTATACTCGTGTAATACGCCGAGTTTGGCAAGTCGTTCCTGGTTGGGTGAAATTGTTGGGAAGGAGAAGCAGGCGGAGCGACTCAGAAAAGGCTCGCGGCGTGTAACTAATTCAACAGCCTGCGGTAGATATTACAGGAAGAGGACATTTTTAAAAGAAATAATATATTTACGTGGAAATAAATAAATATATGTTTTTTTATTATTTTGTATATCTGCAGCCGATTTATTAAATGAATACCAACATTTGTTGCGAGAGTAAGAAAAACTGTAGGAAACGTCCAGAGTTTTGGACGTCTTTGCGCGTGATGGTCGCCATATGTTGTTAAATAATAAAAAATCTGGCGGCCAGACCCGGGCCTCAAAGAACGGTAAACTTTCGCTTCGTTTCGAACGCGCTTTTGTCTCCGTACGATGGAACAGTCACTCTGATATACTAATATTGCACTAAGTACGATACAATATTTTATTCAGTTTAACGAAAAGCGCGGAAAACGACTGGGAAGGGCCCCTTATGCGACGAACTGTTGTACACATTGCGCATAGATAGATACGTCTATGGAAATAATTCCCGCCGAGCTGTGACGTCAGCATGCGCATGCGCACGAAGGCTCACGCATGGGAGAAAATCCCACGTTCTGGCATCGCTGCACTGCCTTCAAGTGACTTCGCGATTCAATTGGATTCAACAATCGATAAAAGCACACATGAGCACACAATTTCAATCAGTCAGCCAATTTATGAATACACCCTATATCGTCTATATTGGTCGCTTTCGTCTGTATCAGCTGTACCGACTGTATTTATATTAAAAAATTGTAATAGTAGCATGTGGAAATAAAGTGCAAAATGACAGAGTTATTAACTCCATTTGTTTATTGGGCTCAAACGGAGAATCAAATTAGTCTCAAGATAGATTTAACTGATGTTAAGGTGTGGTATACGAAAAAATATTTTCTGTGCATTAAAAATGTGTATTACTCAAAATTTATAGCAATGTTTTGTAGAACGTTGATGCCGACATAAATGAGAGAAAGATAAAAGTTAGTGCACATGGTCAAGGTGCAAGAGGACTTAACAACTATGGTTTTAGTCTTGACCTTCATTCATCTGTTAATCCCGAGGTAATAAATATCTAAAAGAGTATTCATTTATTGCAGAAATGGAATATTAAAATTTTTATATTTCATGTTTGTCAATTTATTGTACTGTATATTTAAAATCTACAAGTAAGATTTGATTTTGTTTCAATTATATTTGTATCTAAATAATATTTTAATCTCAAGGGTAATAGCATTTCTTGTCTCATTATTCATATATATATGTTTTGTAACTTCATTAATAATGTCCTAATTTAATTTTTAAAACAGTCAATTCATTAGCTGTATTGTAGATAGTATTTGAAGAGTGTTTTGTATTACCGTGTTATAATTTTAAACTGTTATGGATGTTCAAAGATTAGATTATATAAGTGTTAGCAAACTATGTGAAAATTTATGTACATTATTTATTTGTTAAATTTAAAAATGGTAGATAAGTATGTTGAAATAACAGGAAAGATAAAATATGACATTGAAGAAATTCAGCTAATATAAATGGAAGTAATATTTTTTTTATAATTATAGCATTACTCATTTTGATTATAATGTAGCATAGTTTTAACGCATTATACAGGGTGGTCCACACAACGTGTGCACCGTTAAAAACTATCAAAATATGCGTTGCACAAAAAAGTTTTTATATAGAAGTTGCATGGTCTGAAGGGGCACATTATATAGTGTAGTTATTTTTTTTATAGGTGGAGGCGTTTCGGAGATTTGAAGGTCAACTTTGTTTTTTTAAATGGAATGCTATATTTTTTATATCAAAATATGGAAGAATGTCGAATTCTGAGTAAAAAAGTATTGACATTTATTTGCCCTAAACCTAATAACTAACGAGTAATTTCACTTTATTTCCTGAAAATTTTCTTCGCGTAATATCAAGTTAGAAATTCGACCTTATCACAGATTTCCGCAGGACAGCGATGTTTACGTGACAGTGTTTACTAATATGAGTGACCTAGTGGCTTAACACAACTAATGTAAATGTTCAAAGTGATATCCATTGGCATTAATACAGTGATGCAATCTATTAACTAATGAAGAAACTGCATTCTGAATCATATCCGCACTGAGTGTAATGCATGCTTCACGAATACGATGTTTCATATTCTCAGATGTTGTTGGTGGTTCACGATACACTGTGTCTTTTAATGTGCCCCACAGAAAATAGTCTAAAGGAGTAAGGTCCGGTGAGCGTGGAGGCCACATAAATCGTCCGCCACGACCAATCCATCGATTAGGAAATTTTCTATCCAGTACTTGCCTTACATTACGCGCGTAATGTGCAGGACAATCATCATGTTGATACCAAATTTGTGTAAGGATATTTAAAGGTACATTTTCCAATAAAGATGGTAAAGTGTCATTCAAAAAGTTAGCATATTTTTGTCCTGTTAGTCGATCATTAATAAAATATGGCCCAATCAATTGGTTGCCCAGTATTCCACACCACACATTAACGCTCCATTGACGTTGGTGGTCGACTTCTCTCATCCAGTGAGGATTTTCTGGTGCCCAATAATGCATATTTTTCAAATTAATCTGCCTGCGATTAGTAAACGTTGCTTCATCAGTGAACAAAACTTTTTGTAAAAAATAATTATCACTGTTCATTTGATGCAGGAACCACTGGCAGAACCGAACGCGGTTTTCATAATCCGTTCCATGGAGCTCCTGATGAAGTGCTAGGTGATAGGGACGATGTTTTTCATTATGAAGAATGCGTAGTACACTTGTTTTGCTAATTCCAGATCCTCGTGAAATCTGTCGTGTACTAATATGGAGGTTTTCTGTTACCGCTGCTAGGACCGCAATAGCATTTGCATCAGAAGTAGGAGTTTTCGTTAAGTTACGTTTAGTAACATTAAGACTTCCGGTTCGTCGAAGCGATTGACACATTCTCTCAAATATGGCTCGAGATGGCTGATTTCGTTCAGGATACCTTTCGGCATAGATGGCTTTGGCTCTTATTGCATTTTTATGGCACTCACCATAAACTAAAAGCATATCAACTTTTTCGCTATTACAAAATTTCATTTTTACTTTTATCTGTCTGGTAAATACACACAACACCGAAGGTAACTTCAATACTGGATTACGAATATGAAGACGATTGCGAATCATGATAGATGTGTTGATAAACACTGTCACGTAAACATCGCTGTCCTGCGGAAATCTGTGATAAGGTCGAATTTCTAACTTGATATTACGCGAAGAAAATTTTCAGAAAATAAAGTGAAATTACTCGTTAGTTATTAGGTTTAGGGCAAATAAATGTCAATACTTTTTTACTCAGAATTCGACATTCTTCCATATTTTGATATAAAAAATATAGCATTCCATTTAAAAAAACAAAGTTGACCTTCAAATCTCCGAAACGCCTCCACCTATAAAAAAAATAACTACACTATATAATGTGCCCCTTCAGACCATGCAACTTCTATATAAAAACTTTTTTGTGCAACGCATATTTTGGTAGTTTTTACCGGTGCACACGTTGTGTGGACCACCCTGTATAATGATAATACATTATCATAAGACTAATGCCTTATTATATAATGATCCTATGATATTGTGGGATTACAATTTCAAGGAAAAGTACAAATATATATATTATCTTTGAAAATGTATGGAATATAAAATTAACACATTAACGGATAGTCCAAATTCAAGATGCAACATATAGAATTATGTACAGTTACTCACATTAATATTTGAACACTATACTATCTTTATAATTATAGTTATGTGTACGAGGGAATGATTCAGATATTATGTTGTTTATTTTACAAAAAGAAAAACCATTTATTGTAGATTGAAAAAATATAAACAATTTTATTCTGACATTAACACTTAATTGTATAACACATTTTAAAGAGAAAGTTGTCACATTTTCACATCACATTAATATTTGGACAATAATGAAAAGTGAATATTTTATATATAGAATTTGCAAAAAAATTGTTATATTAATATTTTGTCGCATGTCCGTTTTGTTGAATGACCTCTTGTAACCTTTTGGGCACATTAAAAATAATTTTTTTTTGATATTCTGAACAAATAATTGCCCATTCTTCTTTTAATCTCGTTTGCAACACAATTTTTGATTTCATTGGTGTTTTTCTAACTTTTGGGTCTATATAATCCTATAGATTCTCTATGGGATTTAAGTCTGGAGATTGCGGAGGTGGATGTAAAACTTTAGGACAATTATATAATAAATATTCCTGTACTATTCTTGCCTTATGCTTTGGATCGTTGTCCTGCTAAAATTTGAAAGTATTTTGTATTTCCATATTATTTGCACTTTTTGGTAGATTGTTTTTTAGAGGTCCAAATATCTATTCTTATCTAATATATCTTCAATAAATACCAGTTCACCCACACCGGCAGTCGCAATGCATCTCCATACAATCACAGAACCTCCTTCGTGTTTTAAAGTAGGTTTTAAATTCTTGGATTCCAAACCTTCATTTGCTCTGCGCCATACTCTACTTCTTCTATCCGAACCAAAAATGCAATGTTTGCTCTCCTCGGCAAATATTACATCACCCCATCAATTTTGAGGTTTTTTAATAAACTCTTTAGTGAAAGCCAATCTTTTTTTCCTACTGATTTCGCTTATGTATGGCTTTCTTCTTGCTACTCGACCATTAAACCCATTGCGTTTCATTATTCTGCGTACTGTTTCAGCACTTACTATTTTCCCAGATTCATGGCAAATCTCCGCGGTCAACTGTGGAGCACTACAATGCGGATTATCTTTGACTCTCCGCATTATTCTTCTTTCTTCTCTTTCATTAAACATTCGAGGTCATCCTTTTTGGTTCTTAAATTCGATGCGATCTTCTTCTTTAAATCTTTTAACAATATCAGCAACTGTGCTCTTCTTCATCATTAATAGCTTTGCAATTTCACTATAACTTTTATCTTTTTCTCTATGATAAATGACAAGTTGCCCTTTATCAAAAGTGGTATTCCGTCTTTTTCGTGGCATGTTTTAAATATTCTGGATGTTAGCACTTCGAAATATAACTTTGTACTAAGACAGACATGTAATGTCTTGTACTGATTGTGAGAATGACATTGTAACAGTTTGTATACAGAACAAACCGATTTTGTAGTTTGAATCGTTTGTAATAACTATTAGATTCCAGAACATATCACAGTGTCCGAATATTAATGTGAAGTGAAAATGTGACAACTTTCTGTTTAAAATGTATTATACAATTAAATGTTAATGTTAGAATAAAATTGTTTGTATATTTTCAATCTACAATAAATGGTTTTTCTTTTTGTAAAATAAACAACATAATATCTAAATCATTCCCACTTACACATAGCAATAATTATGAAGATAGTATAGTGTCCAAATATTAATGTGAGTAACTGTACAACGGCTACAACCGTCTTGTCTGTCAATATATTAACCAATATAGACAATGGCACATAGATTTTTAGTAGTTGAAATTTAGTCGTCATGTAATATGTTAAATATAACATATTATATTGAAATCTTACGGTGAATTAAAAAAAACTTATGAAATGACAGCAATTTAAAGTATATTCTATCAAATGTGGTTACATTTATTTATTATTGGAGAGATTACCACTTTATTATTAAATAAAAATCTCATAGTAATAGGGTCTGTTGCATTTATAACTCGCCACATTTATTAGATTACTATTACTAGAGTCATATATTATTTTTTAAAAGAACATAGTAAATATGTACTTTCAACAGTTATAAGGAAAGTAATAATTATACTTCATATTATAGGAAAGCAATTATAAAATATTAGACCGTCAAGTTGATTTCATCTTACGGAAAAAATGCTGCGGCTGGTGGCAGAGGCTGACGAGCCAACCACAAAAGCCATCGTGGTTAAAGATAGATTTTGACAAATGGAAAAGTGAAGATTTGGAAGAAAATGATACTGAGAAACGTGATATTTGTGATGACTACCCAGATATGTATGACAAATTACACAAAGAAGAATTTGGTTACAGGAAAGGTATGCATTCTTTTTCTCTTTGCCTCATGGCACTTGTTACAAAAATTATTATTATATTAATATAAGAAAAAATTATATTACTCATTCTTTTTACTTTTTTTTTGCAGAGGATTTTCAGAAAGTATATCTGATTATTTATAACCTTTGTCAATTTGTTGGGTTTATTTACATCCTTTCTGTGATGGGAATAATGTATTCCCGAGATGGGCCAGGTAAAAAACTAATTAGAAATAAAACAATATAAAAATTCATACAACAATGTTTGTATTGTAATTAAATTCTTACAAATTTTAGCTGCTATGAGAAGCACATATGCAACGGTTGGCAATCCAATGAAGTTTATACAACTCTTGCAGTTCTTGGAAGTTATGCATCCTTTATTTGGTTATACTAAAAGTAGTACTTCAATATCTTTTTTACAAGTAGGCGGGAGAGCATTTGTGTTGTTCTGTATGATAGAAGCTGAACCACGTATGCAAGTTAAACCTGTTATCTTTTATCTTTTCCTTACATGGAGTACAATAGAGATAATCAGATATCCGTATTACATTACACAGTTGTTGAATATAAAAATTTCATTTTTAACATGGCTAAGATATACTATATGGATGCCATTGTATCCATTAGGTTTCATATGTGAAGATATTATAATATTAAGAAATATTCCTTATTTTGAAGAGACACAAAAGTTTACAGTTTCTCTACCAAATGCTTGGAATTTTGCATTCCACTTTCCATCTTTTCTACAGACCTATGTCCTTTTATTTAGTTTACCTGCCATGTATGTTTTGATGTCACGTATGTATCAGGTACGTCACAAAAAACTTAGGAAGACTAAAATGAAGAAAAAGTATGTCTAACTTTTTTAGTAGTCATCAAATATTAATATTTTCTTTATTTCTGTATATATTACTTACTGTTAGTTTTACACACTAGAATATTTTTTTATATGTTTTTATGAGGAGTGTAATGGGTTAAACTGTTTCTTACTTGTTGAATTTTAAAAATGTGTGTTATATTTATATCCATCTTCAAATTGTTTTATATATTCTTTTCTGATTTAGTAAAGACAACTATATAATTTTGTGTTTTTATATAAATGCATTTATGAACAATTATTTATATTGTAATTATGAAGTAACAAAGCATTGTTAATGAAGTTTCTTGTGCTTTATTAATTATTTCATGTTTGAAAAAATCTTTATTATCGAAAAGAAACTGCATAAAGTGACCTAACCCAAAATTTTTCAACGGTAAACATTTTAATATTGTACCATTTATGAATTTCATGCAATTTTCATAAGGTATGGTTTCAGATTATATAAATGTAGTTAAAACCAGTTTAAAGTGACTTATGAATATGAATAATTGTAATTGGTACATATGTGAATGTCGAAGAAATATGTATATTATTTAACAAAAACGTGTTATCAGTGTTTCCGAAACAGAAATTTAGTTTTATTTGTGCCCTTAATATATGTAAGATTAAGATTACTGAAGCACAACGTCCGAGGCATAAAATGTAAAAGCAAATAAATTGTATTCTCAAGTGACTTGCAATTTTTGGAATTCTCCATTTTTTACGTAACGACCTTAACATTCACCGATTGTATTGGCCTTTTGTTAGCATTAGAATATTCGGGACATTTTGTAAATTTCTGGAGTCGACGTTTATGTATATTATGTGGTTTATTATAAATTGGAAATGAACATTCAAACAGCATTTATATCTTCAATACATTCATTCAATGATTTGGCAAATACTCGAGATTGCTAGATATGAATGTCTAGGTGAAAAACAAAAATATGCGTTACCAAAATTAATGCAAAAAACAGATCAGAATTCGCTATTGTAGAGTTTGTTACATGCGTGCAAGGTCTTTCAAAGTGATATGCTCCCACGTAAATATCAGGCGTTGTTTTACACTTTCTGAAAAATGAACATTTGCGAAAGAACCAAGCTGCAAAATCTGAGAAAGGATTCAAAATTATCGCGGAATATATTATGCGTCTTATTGCGGAAGAAAAATGTCCGAAAGGAACCATTTTCATAATGTAATTTATTTATATGTAGACAACGAAAATACTAATGGAACTAAGGAGTTACGCTACCTTGGCGCTCGGAAAAATCGGTATAATAACAAACTTTTTTTTTGACGCAGCCATTAAATGTATAAAATGATCGTTATTTTACATAAATATATATTTTCTGTAATATTTTTTAATTGTTAAAAAATATTAAGAAATGACGGAGATATGAGCCGATAAGTAGGACCCTCTTTTGAAAATCCGCACAGGTGGTATACTTGACTTCTCTGTTAGGCAGACAAAAATTTTGTACTTATTTAAAAAGGTAGTAGCTAAAATGTGACGTAGGGAAACATTTAAAAATTTTTTTGTAGAAATGACAGCTGTTTGAAAAGAAAATTTCTTTTTAGCTATTTTTCAGTTGTCGGACCGTATATACAGTAATCCCTGGATAAATGCACAAGAAATTTCCCTGGATAAATGCATCGCGGCCATCCCCTCCACATAGGGGGATGCCCCTCGGTCGAACCTCGACGTTCGGCGACGAGGCAGTGTAACATGATATCATCGGAACGTGTCGTTGACGCAATACTAATTGAAGACTTGAACTTTTCCATTTTTGATTTTTTTGTTTTGAAAACTTCGCTAACGTATTTGTGACAATTTTCTGATTAAAATGATACCAAACACGACATAGTTTGTGCAATATTTACTTAATATTGAATTCGTTTACTTGCTATTTAGATAACTCAAACATATCGTGTTTGGTATCATTTTAATCAGAAAATTGCCACAAATACGTTAGCGAAAGTTTCAAAACAAAAAAATCAAAAATGTAAAAATTCCATCCTCCGATTAGTATTGCGACACCGATACGTTAGGGCCGGTCCCCCTGTGCGTTGGGCCTCTCTGTCTCTTCTACTGTCTGTTCTTTTCTAAGTTCACGCTCGGCTGGAGCCCGAACGTAAACACAAAATAGAAACCACCACTTCGTAACTGCACTGTTTCGGTCCCGAATTCATTGCATTTATCCAGGATTTACTGTATATATATTTACATACATCATGTGGTATATTTACATATGGTGTATTTACATACATCTAACAACACAAATACATCTAACAACACTATTGGTTATAATTGTGAAGAGGGATTACAAACAATGTATTATGTCTAAACAAGTTCTGAAAAATGAACCTTTCGGGAAATGGTGCAAAACAGGTTCAAAAGTAACGAAATTAATATTTTATGTTTAAATTATGCTATGAGAAAAAACGGTTACAAACAAAATTAAATGTTGAAGTAAATGTATACTGAAAGATTGTGTATTAATGCACTTGCTCCATTAAAAACAGTGCTTTATTTGGTTTTCATTATTTTCCATTATTATAATTATTTTGAAAGTAGATGATTCATAATAACTTAATCTTTAGAGTGGAAAGTTATATTTTTCAAACAAATTGAAAAATCTAATTCTTCACTGATTTACTAAAAAGTTTATACAAAGATTCAGACTGTACTAATTTAGTAGTGTTAGTTTAGCACTGTATTGCTTTAATACATTTCTAATAATATACAAAATGACCTAACTCACGATTTCATTATTGTATATAAACAACTGTATGCCAAACAAAGAAATATTATGTTTCAGTTTATATCAAAAAACAAAATCATAGAAATTCTTTTTCTTCCTTTTTTTGAAATATTTTATTTTACGCCATTCATACTTTTTATCAATAAAGTAGATTTCTTAAACTACTTGTAGTCAACATACAAATTCAATATTACACAATAAATTTAAACATTTTTTTGAAAGTTTTATGAATGTTATTTCAATCTTCTGGATATACAACTCCAATTTGTTTGCGAATCGTATCTTCCAACTGAGCAACTTGTAGAGAAACATTGTGAGGTACTTTTGGACTTTCGGTCATACCTGAAATGAATATTATATTAAAAAAAACATTTATTTTGATTCGAAATATGCAATCAAATATCATTTAAATGTATTAAATTTTCCAGAAAAAATAAATGCCTAATCTTCTAGATGTGTTAACCCCTTGCCCTACAATAACGAGTGGCACTCGTGATACTACAAATGGGGTAGGAGAGTTTCAAGTTCTGAAAAACTTATCAAATTCAAAACATCAGTGAGACGCAACACAATAAAATTATTTCTACAATATTAATACTATTTTAAATTATAAGATATGTCAACATATCATACAATATCAATATATATACGATATTATACGATTAATTTTTTTTACCGTTCAATTCTGCATTATGGTGGAGGCAGCCAAATCGTACAAATTAAATCGTACAGCGAGGGGTTAATAGGTGCACATTTAAAATTTCTTTTCGTTTTCATGAACATATAATATAATGTAGTATACGATAATGCTTATGAAATAACTACAAGAAGTTTGATTTTGCATTTAAGGGAAGTATTCTTACTTTTCGTATTACTTTCTAGACTTTTTTCTGAAATCTATTTGCTAAAATCAGAAAACTGCATTGAATTAATATTCTGGCTATATAGTTACTATTATGTTAATGACATTATATGTATGTTTTAAGTCAAAATATGTAAAATTGTGACGGGCTCTCCTCATCGAAGAAGGCAATCTTTTAAGAACATGCAATGGCTGACATGTATTTGACGGTGTAATATATATAGATATGTATATATGTTGTCTTTCGGTTCCCCTTTTGAGATTTAACGCAATGAAAAGATTTAAACAAATTAAGATAGCTTAAAGATTTTTGTACCGGCTATAGCGACAAACTTAGTGAAGAATATATTCAGATTTAAAGTCAACTGAACAACTAGATCTTGAGATGTCGTGTTAGTCATTTTCGAAAATCTCTTTTCGAGAAAAACGGGGTTAAACCTAACGGTGTAGCTGCACAGAAAAACACGACAGTGCTTCTTAAATCTATATATCTTCGTTATTTTGACGGATTACATGACATTCTTTGACACAGATAATCCCAAAGACATGTATTTTGACAACTATTGTACGAAAAGTAAAAAAATAAAATATGGAGAAATAATTCAATTTTGAGTATAAGTTTAAGTTAAAATGTGGAATGTATACTTTGACATTTCTTGGTAGAAATGGTGTTAAGAAAATGAAAGAAATCGATTTTTTTAAGTTCAAAACACAAACTTAATTGAATGATCAGAGGTAGTACTTCATTGCATAAAATTTGTACATTACTTAATAAGTATTTACATACTAGGTAACACACCTTTTAGAATGCAATTGCGGACTTCAATTGCTTCATATCTTAATCCAGCGCTGTTGACAAAGTTGAATTTATGTTTTCCTTCCGGTAGTGGCACATTAACAGTACCACTTGGTAATTTTACAGTTGTGGGACACCAAAAATTTGGCACTTTTATAGTTCCCTTTGTTCCTATGATATAAGCTTCATTGGGCAAATCTACCAGAGAGTGGGTAACAATAGTAGCAGTACGGTTTCCTTTATAAATTAAGCTTGCAGACACAGATTGATCAACACCCTCTTTATTTAGACATCCCACAGCTGATATGGTATGAGGTTCTTCATTATTAAAAATGAAGCAAGCAAACTGTATTCCATATACACCCAAATCCAATACTGTACCACCACCTAAACTTTTAATGCTGAAGAAATAACAAAGACAGCATTTTTCTATATTGTTATGAGTATAAATAATTTATTAATCGTTTGCCGTATAATAACGAGTGACACTCGTGATGCGTTACATGGAACAAACAATAATGAAGTTTTCCAGAAATTATAAAATTAAAAATGTCATCGAACTACATACGATTAAATTATTTCCATGCTATTTAACATTGCATTTAATTAAACGCTATATCAGAAATCAGAGATAGATTGTTATCTCAGCAATTAATTCTGATTGTGAGTTATTGCGCATTCAGCCACAAAAGATATGGTATGGCAAAGGATTAACATGTAAATGATTGAAAATTATTAGAGTTTCGTCTTAAATACGCGGTGCGATGGAATAACATGTCCAAGCGGACAGAAGGTGATTCCTTATGAAAAAATAAGAATAAAACGTCTTAGTTTTCGGGATCGTTAAGTTTGAAAATTCAATTTATACAGGGTGTTTCATAATTATGTGTCGTGATCTATTAGGTGTTGTTCTACTCCTTTTGATCGATGGACATTTTGAAGAAACCAGTTGCGAAACCCGAGGAAGGATTAAAAATCAAGTACAAATATTTGAAAATTTTTTGTAAATGTTTTAAAAATATCCGAAATCAACTATGGGTAAAAAAAGAACCGTATCTTGCAAATTAAGCTTTTTTAAATTAATGATTGGGTTCTTAAGGGGGGAAATAGGTGTAGAGGTCTCAAAAAATAATTTTTTTTTTTTTCATAATTCGATTCTACAACTATTTAAAACATAGCCTGAAAATTTCAAAGCAAAATTCGAAGCCGTTTAAAAGTTATAAGTAGACTCCGGATGTTTATGCCCAATAAATATGTAATAAACATATGCTATTTATGCTCTAAAGATATGCAAATATGCATGAAAAATATGCAAATATGCACGAAAAATATGCAAAGATGCACAAAGCACATTTGTCATATTGTGACATATTATAATTCGATTTTTATCCAAGTTGGATGGTGTTAGTTGCCGACGCTTATTCGTAAAAATTGGTTTATATGCAGAAAATGATGGCTTCACGTCACACTATGTAACCCTGGTGGAAATATATCTACAACGAACTACAATTCTCTACAACATATTGCTACAACTGGCTACAACATTGAACAATTTTCTACAACTTGACCCTATCTTCACTGTGTTTAATTTCTACAAAGGGTCTAGCCGAATAAGGGGGTCAAAAGTGCCCTTGAGCCGATTTTATTCGACGATGGGTCATTCGATAGGTGATGATGAAAAACCATTGCACACAAATTTTTAATCCGATACCTTCACCGGGAGGGTAGTTATAGGGTAAAATCGAAAAACCAGTTTTTGCCTCATTTTCCCCAATTAATGTGGAGCAAAAATTCCAAAAAAATTCTAACACATTCTAAACATGAATGTACACGTTAGAGATTTTTTTTCAGATTTTTCCTTTGCAAGTTACACTCACGAAAAATGAAAAACCGAAAAAAAAATTTTTAAACATCGATTTCGTATTGAAATCTTCCGAGCACAACTTTTTCCTTTTTACAGTAGTTGCATAATATTATCATTGTTATACCCTAATTTTTTCAGATTTTTTGAGTACGGTGCATCACGGTCGGAAAAATCAAAAACCGATTTCTGGAACACATTTTGGGCTGAAACTCGCCCATTATCTGCCATTCTTGCATGATTTTAATACAGTATGTTCATATTGTGACCTTCAATGTTTCTGCATAGAAATATGTAGATGTTAAAGAACAATATCGGGATAATTAAATTAATTGCTGATTGTATGGTCTTTATAACCTAGAATTTTAACCGTTCTTTCAAAAGCATCAATGGCGCAGTGGCTATGGTGTCTGCCTGTGGAATCGCTGGACACTTTTTTGTCGCGGGTTCGAATCTCCATGTGGAACTTAAGTTTTTTTTCTGTCATTTTTTTTTTTTTTTTATAAAAAAACAACAATATTCAGTAGTAGCTTTAAAATGTTTCACAGAGATTTTTATGCCTTTCAACAATATAAAACCTATAGAAAAATAATCGTAAAACATGCTTTTCTTACAACTAGAAATGCAACGTTTTGCAATTATAAGTATTCTCAAACATTTTATATTGTTCATAGATATTGGTTTATTGCAATGTATGAAAATATATTTTAAATATGAAATAAATATAAAATTCAATGTACAGAATGTAAAAAAGTACTTGTAATTGTAAATCGTGACATGACTGAAAAGAGTCGATGGAGAAAAAAGTATACTGTATAATTATTTTTAGAAGTATCTGTGAAACATTTTAAAGCTACTACTGAATATTGTTGTTTTTTTATAAAAAAAAAAAAAAAAAAAATGACAGAAAAAAAGCTTAAGTTCCACATGGAGATTCGAACCCGCGACAAAAAAGTGTCCAGCGATTCCACAGGCAGACACCATAGCCACTGCGCCATTGATGCTTTTGAAAGAACGGTTAAAATTCTAGGTTATAAAGACCATACAATCAGCAATTAATTTAATTATCCCGATATTGTTCTTTAACATCTACATATTTCTATGCAGAAACATTGAAGGTCACAATATGAACATACTGTATTAAAATCATGCAAGAATGGCAGATAATGGGCGAGTTTCAGCCCAAAATGTGTCCCAGAAATCGGTTTTTGATTTTTCCGACCGTGATGCACCGTACTCAAAAAATCTGAAAAAATTAGGGTATAACAATGATAATATTATGCAACTACTGTAAAAAGGAAAAAGTTGTGCTCGGAAGATTTCAATACGAAATCGATATTTAAAAATTTTTTTTTCGGTTTTTCATTTTTCGTGAGTATAACTTGCAAAAGAAAAATCTGAAAAAAATCCCTAACGTGTACATTCATGTTTAGAATGTGTTCGAATTTTTTTGGAATTTTTGCTCCACATTAATTGGGGAAAATGAGGCAAAAACTGGTTTTTCGATTTTACCCTATAACTACCCTCCCGGTAAAGGTATCGGATTAAAAATTTGTGTGCAATGGTTTTTCATCATCACCTATCGAATGACCCATCGTCGAATAAAATCGGCTCAAGGGCACTTTTGACCCCCTTATTCGGCTAGACCTTTTCTACAACAAAGTACGCGGATTGGGATAGTATTTTAGAATTTCGTGAATAGTTGTAGAATGTTGTAGTATTCTATAAGATACTACACAAACAACGCGCTGGACTAGCTTTTGAAAGATATTTCCAAAAATTTGTACAGGGTGTTTCAAAAATATTTGTCATGGCTTTCAGGGGTTGTTCTACACCTCTGGATCGATGGAGATTTGCGAAAAAAACCTGCCGCAAAATTCGGGAAAGGGTAGCAAATTTTTGTTATTGGCTCATCGTATTCGTCTTGTTACATAGGCAAGATGTCTGAGAGGAACCATGGGTCAGAAATGAACCGTTCTCTCGCAAATTAACTTTTAATTGGGCCTTCCGATTAAAATTTCGCCCGTATGGCAGCCTTCGAGTCACCGACCTTTCGAAAGGAAACACATGAGATATGTACATAAGGCATAAAAACTTGTAGAATGTTGTAGAATTTTGTAGTATTCTATAAGATACTACAACAAACTACGCGCTAGACTTTTGAAGGCTATTTTCTAAATTTTTAGATAGGACATTAAAAGTTGTAGAATTTTGTAGTATTGTATAAAATACTACACAAACTACGCGAGCCGTGTTTTAATAGAGATCATTCTTTCAAGTTCCATTTATCTTAGAGTAGCAAGTTGTAATTTGTTGTAAAAATTTGTAGTGCTCTACAACTTACTACAATTTATTACGTAAGAGAATCGAGTAAGTTGTAGTGAGACGTTGAATGTCGTAGAATATTGTAGTTACGAGCTACAATTTTCTACAACCACGCAAAATGTTGTAGAAAATTGTAATTTGTTGTAGAGTCGCATAAAAAGTTGTAGATATATTTCCACCAGGGAAGCGGTGCGTACTTTTATTTACTCCAGTAGATTTCTGGCGAATCTATTGGGTCTTGTACAAATTCATTGTTCAAACTATTTGAAAGGCTATAGGAGGATAAGTATGATCCAGCGGCCTTAGCTCCGATCATGCTCGCTTTTTTTTGTTAAATTAGTACCTATTTGAGTACTTATCACAGCAATTTTCAACCCTTAAAAATTCATCCCCAGGGAGTAATCGTTAAATAAACAAATTTTTTCAAAAATTCATAACTTGAGAACGACTACTTTGATTTTATTGAAATTTATTCAGGACGTACATATAACTAAGGTCTCTGATTAAAAAAAATTCCAGACTTGATGAATTGACATAACCTTAGAAAAAAAATTAAAACATTTTTCAATTACTACTATTGGTAGGTTATGTTTGAGGCACAACTACCAAACTTTTTTTATAGCTTTCTAACACCATTTTGCACCATATATAATTTTGGTATAATTTATTTCTTGGTGCGTCATATCCAAAAAAAATAAAAAGTCTAATTTTAATCATATTTAATTTTTTTAAATATGTTATAATTATGGCACACCCATCCTAATTTTTTTCTAGTTTTCTAACGTCATGTTGCACCATATATAATTTTGGTATAATTTATTTCTTGGTGCGTCATATGCAAAAAGAATAAAAAGTATAATTTTAATCATTTTCAATTTTTTTCATTATGTTATCATTATAGCACAATCATCTTAATTTTTGTTTAGCTTCCTAACATTATTTTGCACCATGTATAAATTCGGTAGAATTTATTTTTGGGTGCGTCATATGCAAAATAAATGAAAAGTCTTATTTTAATCATCCTCAGTTTTTTTCAATATGTTACCGTTATAGCACAATCATGTTATTTTTTTAGTTTCCTCACATCGTTTTACTCTATCTATAATAATTTCTGAATTCATAATTCATAATAATAATAATAACAACAACAACAACAACAACAGAAACAGTGATTATAATAGTTATAAAAGTAATAAAGACAATGGCAAGATTAGCTCCATACGTCTGTAGCTCTTGCCCGCTCACGCGGGCCCGCGCGAACGACAGACTTGATACCTAACTCATTATATCCACCACTAAAACGCATATCCCCGCTACATCTATCCACCACAGCACTAGCAACGGACGAAAATTGCATTAGAACGTTAGGTCGATCTGCCGAATCAAAATTAAATATTCGCTATCATCGTCATTGTAGTAAATGGACTTTTTGTTGTTTTTTTTTGGAAGTTGCCGAAATATAGGAAAACTGTATACTTTTATTGATTCCAATGTAACACGCTGAGAATTATGAACTCAGAAATTATTATAGATAGAGTAAAACGATGTGAGGAATCCAAAAGAAATAACATGATTGTGCTATAACGGTAACATATTGAAAAAAATTGAGGATGATTAAAATTAGACTTTTCATTTATTTTGCATATGACGCACCCAAAAATAAATTCTACCGAAATTACACATGGTGCAAAATAATGTTAGGAAGCTAAAAAAAAATTAAGATGATTGTGTTATAATGATAACATAATGAAAAAAATTGAAAATGATTAAAATTATACTTTTTATTCTTTTTGCATATGACGCACCAAGAAATAAATTATACCAAAATTATATATGGTGCAAAATGACGTTAGAAAACTAGAAAAAAATTAGGATGGGTGTGCCATAATTATAACATATTTAAAAAAATTAAATATGATTAAAATTAGACTTTTTATTTTTTTTGGATATGACGCACCAAGAAATAAATTATACCAAAATTATATATGGTGCAAAATGGTGTTAGAAAGCTATAAAAAAAGTTTGGTAGTTGTGCCTCAAACATAACCTACCAATAGTAGTCATTGAAAAATGTTTTAATTTTTTTTCTAAGGTTATGTCAATTTATCAAGTCTGGAATTTTTTTTAATCAGAGACCTTAGTTATATGTACGTCCTGAATAAATTTCAATAAAATCAAAGTAGTCGTTCTCAAGTTATGAATTTTTAAAAAAATTTGATTATTTAATGATTACTCCCTGGGGATGAATTTTTAAGGGTTGAAAATTGCTGTGATAAGTACTCACATAGGTACTAATTTAACAAAAAAAAGCGAGCATGATCGGAGCTAAGGCCGCTGGATCATACTTATCCTCCTATAGCCTTTGTATTAATTTCGTTAACCCAGTATTGTTTTATACAACCGCAATTACTTTTTTTCTAATTTTTTCTCCGCACTCACCAGCTATACCTTTTAAATAATTAATGTAATTCATATATATTTCCATCGAAGTATTTAAAGGTAAACCTACTGTTTCCAATTTTTCTATCGTGGCATGCAAAGTGCTTAAATGGGCCTTAATAAATATTAAAACTTGTACAAGATTATCTTGTTGTGTCACATCTTGTGCTGTCTTAATTGTTGCAGCATCTTTTTCTTTAAATGTTTGCACTACCTATTAACATACAAAATAAAAAATATGGCTTTAATCAAACTCTAAATAAACTTGTTTAACTTAACGAAAGTTCAACAAACCTCTTTAATTTTGTCAAAATGTTCAGCATAAAATAATGCCGCTTCAATCCACGTATCCCATCTTGTTAAAATAGGTTCCGGTGGCAGAGGAGTATTTTTTAATATTTTGCAGTATGTTTCAATACGAAGCGGTGCTTTAACAAAAATCTTTTTTATACGTGATATTAATTTGTTCACTAGTGGAAAGTGAAGACGTACTTCTTCCGCATAAGAGAGTTTCCTGACAGACTACATTAATTCCGTCAGAAAGATATTTCACATGAGCGTGAAGTACATATGCAGGGCTAAGAACATATGCCATAATATATTGCATATGTTTTTAAACATAAGACATAAAAACATATGCATTATGCAAAAAGTGCACAATAAAAAATATATTTTTCGAATTCTCTAATCATAAAACATGTTTCTATCTAGGTCCTATTGCTGTACCTGTTTTCTATAAAAATATGCATTTGCATAAACATCCGGAGTCTAGTTATAAGCATTTGAGCGAGCGTTCTTCGGTCGACCGTCAGGAGCATTCGAAATGTATTTCGATGGTGACTCAAAAACATTTACGGCAGTGCTTAAATTGAATACTTATGGCGATGAATTGACAGTCGCAAAGAACGAATGTATAGGCCACGTACAAAAATGAATGGGAACGCGTATTCGAAGTGTAAAGAAAGACAAAAAATTGGGAGGTAGGGGAGAGTTGACAGAAGCTTTAGTGAAAAAATTAAGTACATACTACGAGACATGAAAAAGGCAATAATGGCTACGTATGATCACATGACATCAACTGACGACGCTCCGAATCATGACAATTGTCCAGTGGGCGCAGACAGCTGGTGTAAATGGAAAGAGGCTGAAGCTCTTGGAACAGAGCCTCCTGCGCATCCAAAACCACTGCATGATGATGTTCAAAAAGCAGTCCTACCAATTTACAAAGAGCTTTCCAGTGATGATTTACTCGAGAGATGTTTAGGTGGGCATACACAAAATGCTAATGAAAGTTTTAATTCAACCGTTTAGCGATTGGCTCCCAAACATTTAAACTCTGGTTTAAGAATAGTTGAGGTCGCCGCATATTTGGCTGCATGCTTATTTAATGAAGGAAGTTCCAGTATTTTATCTGTTATGAACCTGCTTAACATTGTCGTGGGTAACCGAAGCTACAATTTTGCCCAAGAAGTAGATGATCGACGCATAATCCAACAAAATCGACGCAGCTCCATGAGTAGTAAAGAAGCTCGAGAAGCTCGAAAAGAAAAGCACAGAGCTGAAAATGATACATATGAAGCTGATGAAGGACTGCAATACGGTGCTGGAATAACTGATTAATTCATAAGATGTTTAAATTGATTCATTACTGCCTTAAATTTACCTTCACTGCCACTCTTGTTTTCAAACGCGTTTTTCTCGATATTACTTTTTTCGAATTTGTGTACACTCTAGCGCGAAGAGTTTTTGATCAATCCTTATCAAATTTAGCACACATTTTCTTTATATACAGGGTGTCCCGTAACTGGTGGTACAACCGAGCGTGGGGTGATTCTACGTGAAAAACTGAATCAAAAATATAGAATAAAATTTTTTCATATGACGCTTCGTTTTTGAGAAAAATAAGTTTGAAAAATCGAGTACACGGGCACTGGATCCACGTTTCAGCTCGACGGATTTCGCTATCTTACTTTTACGAGTAGAAGAGCATTTCTGTATTTCGTGCAGTGTTTACAAACATTGTCAGGATGATGATACCTCTTGTATCAGTTCTACGATCTCCTTATACTGATCGAGCAAGGACCTTTAGTTTCCGAAATACTGTGAGTATATATAATACTCGATAAATTTTCAAACTTATTTTTCTCAAAAACGAAGCGTCATATGAAAAAATTTTATTCTATATTTTTGATTCAGTTTTTCACGTAGAATCACCCCACGCTCGGTTGTACCACCAGTTACGGGACACCCTGTATATACCTTCTATTTGAACTAAAAACATAAACAATATTTTCATTTTTACTATCTTTTTATTGCACAAAACAGAACAAAAAAGCGGTAAAAAATCGTACTTAATTTTCACAGTCTAAAAAGAAATAGAAATTTTCGATTTTTTTGTGATAATTTTAGTTCAAATAGAAGAGACACTTATAAAAAAAGTAAATCTTCTAAAAAAATTGTACTCAGATAAAAATTGTGACCTCCAGGATGTACACAAACTGCCGATGCGGGTGGCGACTTATAATGTGCAGCAGGTGATATCTCCGGGATTTTTCAAGAAAAATGTTTGAAACTGTCAGCAAATGTTCTTCAATATATCTATAAAATAACCTCAAAATCTTAATAAAATGTATCTATGTGTTATATGTTAAAAAAATTCATGAAAATTACTCTAAATACGCCGTTCTACACCTATTTCCCCCCTTAATCTTTTCGTCCTCCTTTGTCAAAGATGGATAGAGAAAAGAATCATAGGAATTGCCTTAGTTATTGGTTGCAGAACACATCTGCCAGTGTAATTGAAAAGCATATTACATGGGTTTCAAATGTGTGACGAGTCTTCGATCGATTTTCCTTGAAAGAACCAGAGTCACTCAGCAACAAAACAGATAAATACAGATAACCGTACTTTGGCGAACCACTTCTCTTTCTTATCTTTAATGTTAAAGTTACAGTTCCGTGATTAGCTTTCCCATTGGAACGTCACAGACACATAAAACATAGAAGCTGCGTATTATCGTCAACGCGTACTGTTTCATTTTGAAACACCCTGTACAAGATACTCAATAACCACATAAAAATGTGTAACTCGATATGTTCTGTCGTACAGAAACAAAAGCGAGTGCGAGATGAAGCGAAAGTTTGTCTTTCTTTAATGCCCAGGATTGGCTGTCAAATTTTATAATATTTTAACGTTCGCCAACGTTTCGCGTACCACGAATGGTCCACGTCAGGGTGACTCATCGGGCGGCGTGTACCACCGTTGGTTCACGCTTCAGTGTCTTTCAGATGACAATTTAGAATTCCCGCCCGTAGGAGAAAAACCCAAATTATTGACCGGCGCGAAAGTGTTAAAGAATCAGATAGCCTTCGTTTTGAATGTACACTTTCGTTAATCCGTCGTGTCCATTCAGCGGGTGGTAAATCGATCATAAACCGCGCCCTCGCCAAGGTCTCGGCGAGAAATTCTGCCAGTTGGCCGGACTAGGATTTTTTGGGCACATCTGGTTACACTTTCCTCTACCACGTGATCGCAGGGGGTGAAATTCCACATCCATGGGGCCTTTCTCGCTGAAAGTCCCATGGGGGTAGCCACTTCTTTCGGAGAAATGTCCAGCCGATTAACATCTCGCACGGCCTAGAAAATCCGGCAAACCCGCCTGCTGAAACGTCGCGCGTCGACAAAATTCAGCAAGCGAGGATGTTCGGCCTGTAGCTTCGTCGAGCGTCTCCGAAAAGAAAATCATTCGAGTCACTTCGCTCCTCGTGACGGTCACTACTGTTTTTCGACCTCGCTGATCATTAAAATCATTCATAGTTTGCTATTTGGTATTTTAAAACTTCCATCGATAACTCGCCAAGTTTTCCGTCGGTCGACAGCAATCGCGCTAAGCAAACAGCCACTTGAGATCAAATCGTCGCTACTCCGTGAGTGGCAATAGTAGATGTTAAATTCTAACACATCGGACTTTAACGCCACTATACGATATGTTGCCTTTTTAACTATTTCAGTATATGTACGCATGGAACTTTCAAAATCGGTTTTCTCAAAAACTAAGTCTTAAATAAAAACATTTTATTGTATATTTTGTTCCTATTTTTTCGTAAGGAATCATTTCATACTCGCTTGTAAATAAATACATATTATTTCGCAGCACCCTGTATACAGACTAATTGTAAGTCTCGAGAAATAGAACATCTGAAAATCTCTATTGCAATTAAAGATATGAAATATCGCTACAAAGGACTTTTAATGGTTTCGAAAGACGCACATTGCCATCATATTTTTTTTGTATCATATTTTTCGAAGTTTTTCAAAGCTTTCAAACACTTTTTAAATGATCCTACATACTTTTTTTCCCATTTATAATTGTAGCCGACATCTAAACGAGTTCAATCATGTATCACAATATGAGATTTAAATGACCTTCAATGCAGAAAATGAAATAAATAAAATTTAAGGTGTAATGCTTTGTATGCGTTTATATCTTATCAAAACTTTGAGGAGAAATTTGCAGAGATTCGTTTTCTATAGTTGCTTTAAATCTATGAATATAACAGTACTAATACTAAAACTAATAGTACTAATTTTCGACATACATCGATCAGTACCTTTTTCTTATAAAGAAAAAAAATCATTTCATCCAAAAAAAATTGATATTTATATGCGATCACTAACGGAAAAACTAATAACACCGATTGTCGATTGTCGCATTTTGCATGTGTGATATTATGAACATGTATAAATTATACATATTATGAACCATTCATTTTGAAAGGTGGCAAAATGAATGGTTCATATTATCGAAAGAGAAAAATAAATTTTACGTACTTAAGTCTTTCAACATCTGGCATGTTAAATCCAAAGGACACTAGAACTTGGTGAATGTCTCCAATACTTCCAGAATCAATTTCTTTTTTTAAGGCCTCATATACTGGGAAGCATCGACTCCAAATTGCTTCCATTAAAAATAACTTCTTACTTCTGGCAAGATTTATCAACTCTGTTGTTTGCTTCAGATTCATTGTTAACGGTTTTTCACATAAAACATGTTTTCCATGATTCAACATCAATTTTGCAATTTCAAAATGTTGTGGATTTACAGTTCCAATATATACAACATCTAAAAAATGAGTAATTAAAGTTAAATAGCAATGCTTATCAATTTATAATATTATTCAGGGCGGAGTGTTATCAATGTCCAACTCGAATATGTCGATTATTTCTAATAACACTGTTCAACAAATTTTAACTTTTTTTATTTTCTCCAATATCCAATGGGTGATCCTCGTAGAGTTAGTCATCCTAAACACGAATCCGTCGGCAGAATTGCTCCATCACGCTCAGTTTTTTAGTAAAATGAGTTTTTGTAAAAACACCAAATTTTGGCAGAAAATGAGGTATTACGCCAAAAGTATAAACGCTACGAAGTTGAACTTGGTCTCAAAAGATAGAGGAAATCATGCCGAATATTTTAGTGTATATATTTATTAAAATTGGTTGTTGCAAATAGTAACAAATGACCGTCAAAGTTTAAAAAAGTGCGGATGCGCGATCTTACTATGCTATACTTTTACATTTTTATGAAAAGTTATTTATCTAGCACGAATTTGCTATACTGGATCGCATTCCTTAGACATTTCTGAAGAGAAAACTGCCCCCAAAAGTTTCGGGAACAGTTTTCAATCCCGACGGGTCGAAAAAATATCCGTCGTGAACGTGTAATCGGCGTTCGACGCCATGCTGCTATTCTACGCAGGCCGCCAGTGTGACAGTGCCGTACCTACCTACGCGTTATCGACGCCGATATGACAGTACTATTCGAAGGGCGCTCAACTCTGACAAATATAACTAAATAATTGTTTTTTTTTAATGTTTTCGTTAGAACTCTGATCTGTTCTTACAGTTGTTTAAGTTTTTGATGCTAAGCAGTTGAAAATGCTTTCCTTTGTTAGGAATAAAATGTATGCTCTACGGGACACTATGTTCTACGCAGGCCGCTCTTTGCCGGACGTCTGCATGGCATGTGTCAAGTGTCGAGAACGACTTATTGTTAGAGCAGATATTTTCCAGAACCCACTTTCACTAAAATTTCGTTTTTCACGACTCTTTATACCGTAGCCAATTCTTTCCGTTTTTCCTTGCACCCATAAATTAACGTTCTTTCTTCGTCTCCTACGCTTCTAAATTCCCTCAACTTCTAAATCGCCCACTTTTACCATCTCCAACTTTTTTCTAACAAATAAAAATCAATGACCTCCCTCTCACAAATTCTTAAAATCACCAATAGCAATTAGTTCCAATTTTGAAGACTAAACTTTTTTTCTCCCGAGACATTATGTTTCCTGCACTTCCTTGATTCAGTATAACTGGAAATAGAAAACAATCTTCGCATTTGAGAAATGAAAACAGCCTTTTTCAGGCGAACTTAATTTTAAGTGTTAATATATATATATATATATATATATATTAAGCATATAAATAAAATAAGTATTGCCATATCTATATATATCTGTAGCACAGAAAAACAAACAACTTCGAACTAAATAAATTTTATTAATTAATTATAATGTGTTTTGAGCCACAGATCGCTCTTTTCTGCGCTCGCGGAACGTTCTGCCTCGTGGAGCCGATTCTCGTTCGTTTCGTGCATTCCTCTCTCACACTTACCTTTCGCACCTCATTCGTCGAAACCAATCATACGATAATTTACGCATTCTAATTCGCTCATAATTCACACGTGATCACATTCGCACTTCTCTTGTACTGTTCTCTCTCTCTCTCTTCCTTTCTTCCCATTTCACTCACTTTCTCTCTTTCTTCCTTTCTTCCCATTTTACTCACTTTCTCTCTTTCTCGCTTGCCACATATCGATATTCATCTTATTTTATTTATACACTTGATTCTAAAATAATAAATTAATAACAAATTATATTTAAACTTTATAGGAGAAACTTTTTGTGTACATGTAGAGGCAGATTTAAGTGGCAAGTGGTTCATACTTGTTAGTGCCAGCGCATTTTATGAGGGTAAGACACCCGGTAGAGCGGATGGGGTCGGTCCGCATTGGGACCGTCGCCACTGCGTTTGGAGTTTGTCTTGATTTCGAGTGGTGTTCTTGGAGGGCGACGGGTGTTTGGCATATATCTAGACACCCTGTCGCATTCCAAGAAACAGTTTATGTATTTAGTAAAGTGGCCGATGACCCGACGTCATGGTGCTGCATAGATTTAAAAAGAGACAAACATATTCTTAAAGGATCTGGCCACGGAGTGGGGAAGGTATTGCATCTTCTGGTAAGAGGACTGTGAGGAACAGCACGGCACTTACCCCAGAACTTTAAAAGAATATACATCGTTTCCTTATATAACTTACAAAAATCTAACATCAGAAGTGGGATACGTTCAGTTTTTTTTTGTTTAAAAAAAAATTCACGCTCACAATGGAGGGTACACCGAGTACATCTAATTCGCCGTCGCTTGATGTACTTTTCCGTTGATTTATGGAAAGTGTGATGTCCGGTGCGGTATCGAGTGTTACGCCCTCGACGAGTGATAGAGCGATCGCCGACGCAATACCGGATTTCAGTGGTACGGATCTCGGTGAAGATGCGAATCAGTGGTGCAATATTGTGGAGAAAATTATCGAAAAGCTTCCTGTTTCGCAAAGACTGAGCTTGGCTACCCATGCTTTAACGGGTGCTGCGAAAAAGTGGTATAAAGAATGGGAAGGCAATCCGAGAACGTGGACAACGTTTCGGGAAGATTTGTGTTCCGTGTTTGTGTCCGAGGATAGACTGTGCGAAAGACTGTCACGTGCTGTGAATTATACCAGCGATGACGCAAATTCATATTCGGAATACGCTCGCAATAAGTTAAAGTATTACGGGCAAACGCAGATCTCGTTTAAACAAAATGAACTAATTAGTCTTGTGATAGGTCATGTGACTGATGCTGCTGT
This sequence comes from Cerceris rybyensis, assembly GCA_910591515.1. Taxonomy (NCBI): domain Eukaryota; kingdom Metazoa; phylum Arthropoda; class Insecta; order Hymenoptera; family Crabronidae; genus Cerceris; species Cerceris rybyensis. The sequence continues at coordinate 18,253,695 of OU342795.1, forward strand.
GCGTCAATCATTAATGAATGCGCGTTACACGTCAACTGCAGATTTGCTAAGTGGAATAGCGCATTTTGTAAAAGTTCCGCGAAAAGAAAAGAAAAGTGAAAATGACACTAAAAGTGCAGTTCTTGAGCATCGTGACCATATAGTTTCAAGACGCTGTTACAATTGCAACGAGACAGGACATTTGCATTACGACTGTCCGAGGAAACGCAAATTAGAGGGTTTGCGGAACGATGCCGTTAAAAAATCGAATATGCCGACCTGCAGTTTTTGCTCGAAGAGAGGGCATGAGGAATCCGAATGCTGGGTGAAACGAAGAACATCGCCCGAAGACAAGGATACGACGAAGTCAGGTAGCCGTCATGGAAATCCCGAGGACAAAGCCTGATTAACAGTGGACTGCTTGGACTTCTGTCGTCTTATGGGATAAGATTGTTCGACTTTTGTTATGACGATGGAACGATCAAACTACGGTTCGTGAGTAACAACAAAATAAAAGTCAAGCTTGAGGAAGACAAGGTAATAATGTTATTTTTCCTAAGATTCTGGTATGCTTATGGTTGTGTGAGACCGTTTGAACGGTCAATAGGCAGCTCTAATAACAAATTTCAGTTATCGTAAATGTTTTACAAAATATGTGCAATCATTGTTAGTTATCGAAATGTTTCAAAGTTTAAGAGGTATTAACATTGTTCAGTACATCTAGAATCGTTGTAATGGATCGAACAAATAATTTTGAATTGAAACCGTCAGCTCAATTTGGCAAGAAACACGGGATTGTATTGTATTTTGTTGTGACAGAAGCACGTCGTTCTAACAGGCAGATCGAGCGTATATTTTGACGAAAGTAAATTTACTTATTACGGGAAATAAAGAAAATTCCAGAATGGCCGAGCAAATTGATTCGATTAATGTTTCCTTTGAATAGAATTGTGAAAAACAAAATTTTCAGAATTTCCTTATTGTTAAATGTTTGGCGTGGAGTTAAGCTCGAGCACTGTCGATTTTGCTGAATGTGAAATTCCGAATACGCATGATAAGATTCATATTATTAAAAATAGAGATTTAGCAACGAAAAGGCTGTTTAAAAACGTTTAAAAGCAGAATAGTTGATTTGATAAGAAACGCAGAGCATATAGTTGTTAAAGAAAACTATACAAGTTTCATAAAAGTCTCGGATTCAACGCGAATAAAGTTACAATAGATTGTAAATATATAGAGTCATTGATAGTATTGAAAACTTGAAATAATGATTGTTACGAGGTTACTGAAAAAACGATATACCGCAAACGATGCCTAAAGACTGCCTGAAGTTATGGAAAGACGAATGTTAATGTATGCAGCTTTGAATGAAATATTTCAATATTGAGAGTAACAGTAGAGATGAGCCGTGTTAGCGAATTAATAATGTGTAAAGTTTTATGATTCGCATTGTTTTGTAGTGTTGCTTTGCAAAATTTAAAGTAATTTGCACATAATTTGTTCAAAGTTATTGCTGTTATGCAATGTTACAGAGACCAGTATATTTGCCATGCTGCAGTTTGAATGCTACAGTATGAATGTGTTTGTGAATGTTGATTGAGATGGGGCAATGTTGTGTACGGAATAGAGTAACGTTATGTATTCGAAGTAAATCTTCTCCTTGGGTGATACTGGCTCACGGACTTGGTGAAGTATTTGAAAGACGACGCACAGTGGTCGATTTCGCCGAAATCCTGGCCAAAACCCCAAGGAGCTTTTCAATTTAGCTGAAAATTGGTATATTAGTATTATTTCGGTCGCTGATTAAGAATCCAAACTCAGAATTTTCAAAAACAAAATGGCGGCTTTAATATGTTGGGTGCGAGTATCGAAAAATTGCCGGATCGGCACGAAAATCAGTAGTCTTATGTTTTTTCGGTCGCTGATTAAGAATCCGAACTCAGAATTTTCAAAAACAAAATGGCGGCTCTAATATGGCAGGTGTGAGTATCGAAAAATTGTCGGATCGGCACGAAAATCAGTAGTCTTATGTTTTTTCGGTCGCTGATTAAGAATCCGAACTCAGAATTTTCAAAAACAAAATGGCGGCTCTAATATGGCAGATGCGAGTATCGAAAAATTGTCGGATCGGCACGAAAATCAGTAGTCTTATGTTTTTTCGGTCGCTGATTAAGAATCCGAACTCAGAATTTTCACAAACAAAATGGCGGCTCTAATATGGCAGGCGCGAGTATCGAAAAATTGTCGGATCGGCACGAAAATCAGTAGTCTTATGATAGCCCGGCCCTATGTCATAAATGCACTTCCCCGAGCATGGCGCGCGCGACAAACAAATAACAATAACTCTGTTCCGTCGTACGGAAACAAAAGCGCGTTCGGAACGAAGCGAAAGTTTGCCGTTCTTTGAGGCCCGGGTCTGGCTGCCAAATTTTTTATTGCCATCCAACATTTGGCGACCACCGTTCGCCAAGGCAGCTAGAACTCCGGTCCTTGAGGAATTAAGCAGCCTTCGTTTTGAATGAACGTTTTCGTTAATCCGTCGTGCTCTGTCAGCGGGTGGTAAACAGGGACTTCGGCCCGAACGGTCCCATCGACCGCCGCTGCCTCGCGATGACAAATCGGTCATAAATCGCGCCTTCGAAGGGAAATTCTGCCGATCGGCCGGACTAGGATTTTTTGGGTACATCTGGTTGCACTTTCCTCCACCACGTATTCGCAGGGGGTGAACTCCCGCCTCCGTGGGGCCCTGGTCGCCGAGAGTCCCATGGGGGTGGTCACTCCTCTCGGAGGAAAGTGCGGCCAATCAACATCGCGCACTACCCGGAAAATCCGAAAAACCCGCCTGCTGAAACGTCGCGGAAATTCAGCAAGTGGGGATGTCCGGCCCATAGCGTCGTCGAGGGACTTCGGAGGAAAAATCCTCGAAGTCACTTGCCTTACGAACACCGAAACGCAAACATACCGAGCTCGCTGACGACGAAAACCGTCATAGTTTGCTATTTTATATTTTGGAGTTATAGTCATCTTCGCGAACGAACAAGTTCTCCGTCGGTCGAGGACGAACGCGACGATAAAATCACTCATTCGCGAAGTATAATCGACGCGGACCGCGAGTGAGAATAGTGGTTGTTAAAGTCATCCACGTCGGATCTTGACACCACGAAACAAACTCGAAGAATCGCAAAAAGTCGCAAGAAAACACAACGAGGTCTTCTTCGGGAAGCTTCAAAGTTTAATTTAAAAAAAATATACAGGGTGGGGCAATAACTATTAGCACCTCAGATATCTTCGAAACTATAAGTTTCACAGAAATATTTGCTGAAATAAAATTGCACAGTACGAAGAGACGAGAATCTTAAAACGAGTTCAACGACCTATTATACAAGGTCATTCACGGTCATAGAAAGTAGAGAAAGGCGATAATGCTTAGGTTTTTGTATTAAATGAAACATACGTATTGTAAACAGTAGAGTATGGCGTAATGCTTACCGTTTACTTCACTGGGAGTAAACACTGCTTGAAGGACACTTTAATAAGTTTGCAGGATAAGATAAACATGATAAGATTAGTGTAGGGTTTCATTTCAAACACTAAGTTTTATTAAAATCCAGGATAAATAAAAGGTATATTTAAGTAATATTATTTATTTTATTTACATTAAAATATTTATAAAACGTAATTAAAAGTAATTTTCGCCTTACTTCGTTGATCGTTTATTCTCGACTGGCGCTAGGCTCTTCGCCGTTACAAAACATACAAACGCTTGCACTCATTGTCAGATTTATTCTACGCACTCTGATATAGATCATTCTTTGTTTCTGATATAGATCATTCTTTTATGGCGTAATAAGCATTACACCATACTCTACTGTTTACAATACGTATGTTTCATTTAATACAAAAACCTAAGCATTATCGCCTTTCTCTACTTTCTATGACCGTGAATGACCTTGTATAATAGGTCGTTGAACTCGTTTTAAGATCCTCTATCATGATACGGAAGCAAAAACATACCGATCCATTAAAAAAAATAAAGGTGACCTTCAAATGCTCGAAGTACTTCCACCTGAAAAAAAACTATTATCGCTACCGGATCGCCCCCTTCGTACTGTGCAATTTTATTTCAGTAAATATTTCTGTGAAACTTATAGTTTCGAAGATATCTGAGGTGTTAATAGTTATTGCCCCACCCTGTATATTATGTTATCCCACGGACTTCTGCAGTTTTAATGATATTTATTGCAGCAGCCGCTGTATCTTAATACAAGTATGTCATTGCTGTTCCATCTCCGAATTCCTCTTTATTTAATAAAAATTTCGGTCGAAGGAGAAAGATGAAACATTGTAAGGAACAAATATTTCCCTCATACCTGCAACTAGCCAGATTTTCATTAGAATCGTCAAAGTTCTTTCGGTTTATGACGGTAAGCGGTCGAGGTAGCCGCGGCTATCTATTGTTGCCTCGAAACAATAGGCCACCAGCTTGTTTAAACTCATTCCGATTTTTAACCCCATGAAATAAACATATTATTTCGTTAATTGCCAGGTTGATCTTAGAGAAGGATTAGCAGTATTCATTAGGTAAAGCACGATAGCCCGGCTCTATGTCATAAATGCACTTCCCCGAGCATGGCGCGCGCGACAAACAAATAACAATTACTCGAAGAATCGCAAAAAGTCGCAAAAAAACTCAACGAGGTCTTCTTCGGGAAGCTTCAAAGTTTAATTTAAAAAAAAAATTAGCTTGGATGGTTTTGGAATTCACAACTATTTCACTAGCAGAAGGAAAAAATATATAGGATTTACATTCTGTGCCATCACAGTTGTAAAATATTAAATAAAAAAATGAAACCATGATATTTATAAATTAAAAGTATAATAAATAGCTACCAATACTGAAAAAGTGGATCAAACTTTAATTTCACATTGAAAACGTATTCTCAATTTCGACGTGAAAACGTTACATTATTTAAGTGCCAACTTTGACATTGCATATCTCTAAGAGTATTGTTCAATAAAAATTTTTATTAATGGAAAACAATGCTCTGATGTGTTAAAAATCAAACGCAATTGCTAAATTTTGAAAATTCAAAAAAAAAATGTTGGGGTTTGGCCAGGATTTCGGCGAAATCGACCACAGTGCGACGGGTGTTTGGCATATATCTAGACACCCTGTCGCATTCCAAGAAACAGTTTATGTATTTAGTAAAGTGGCCGATGACCCGACGTCATGGTGCTGCATAGATTTAAAAAGAGACAAACATATTCTTAAAGGATCTGGCCACGGAGTGGGGAAGGTATTGCATCTTCTGGTAAGAGGACTGTGAGGAACAGCACGGCACTTACCCCAGAACTTTAAAAGAATATGCATCGTTCCCTTATATAACTTACAAAAATCTAACATACTAATTGTAAGTGTCAAATGGTAATTGTTTTTGTCGGGATGGTATGTTGGTGAATAATCTGAACTACTGGTTCCCGTGAACAAAGTCTATAATAAAAAATACGATATTAACTGGTTGAGCTCTCAAAATATAATGACTAAGAAACTATCGAGTTAGCTCGAAGGAGCCGCTCTCACGCAACCGGCGGATTTTCTGTGGCCGCTCAGCCAATCGGAAAACAAGAAAATTAACCGATTGCGCCATCTTTTCCTTACGCCCTTGGCGCGCTTTTTAGGGAAAAGAGGCAAATGTTTTGGCGGCAAGTTTTCGCTGGCAAAGGGTCAGTCACGTACGCATTTCCTCCGCGCCCCCGCTTCGTCTTGCGCGGCCCAAGGTTGTCGCTGGGCCTGCACTCGAAGGGACATCGGAAACGCGTAATTTATGGCACTTACAAGAGCTATTGAGAATGTGCAGAGATTCTAGAAAACTTCAAGTGAAACTAAATACAAAAGGCACTTTCTCTCAAAAATAGCTGTGTTGCAGCAAATGACATAAGCCATGACAACCGTTTGCACGAGAGTTGAAAAACCCTCTACGTAGGTGGTCGCTACATTTTGTATCAAGTCTTAAGTGTGTGTTGTTTACTGCAATGTTTCGCAAGTGGAAAAATCAGCCAGACTCTTTCTGTTATGTTTGTCGAGAGGTGGTACCAAAATCGCAACGACGAAGTATAGCACCGTTAATAGTTTGCGGTGACCAAATTATATATAATATTTTTAAACAAAAATTAATGAAAAATATTTGATCATTTATATTTATCAGAGTTGAGCGCCCTTCGGATGGTACTGTCAGATCGGCGTCGGTAACGCGTAGGTACGGCACTGTCACACTGGCGGCCTGCGTAGAATAGCAGCATGGCGTCGAACGCCGATTACACGTTCTCGACGGATATTTTTTCCACCCGTCGGGATTGAAAACTGTTCCCGAAACTTTTGGGGGCAGTTTTCTCTTCAAAAATATCTAAGGAATGCGATCCAGTATAGCAAATTCGTGCTAGATAAATAACTATTCATAAAAATGTAAAAGTATAGCATAGTAAGTTCGCGTATTCGCACTTTATTAAACTTTGACGGTCATTTGTTACTATTTGCAACAACCAATTTTAATAAATATATACACTAAAATATTTGGAATGATTTCCTCTATCTTTTAAGACCAATTTCAACTTCGTAGCGTTTATACTTTTCGCGTAATACCTCATTTTCTGCCAAAATTTGGTGTTTTTACAAAAACTCATTTTACTAAAAAACTGAGGGTGATGGAGCAATTCTGCCGACGGATTCATGTTTAGAATGACTAACTCTACGAGGATCATCCATTAGATATTTGAGAAAATAAAAAATGTTAAAATTTGTTGAACAGAGTTATCAAATTATCAGAGTAGTAACTTCAATTTGAAAACATTATTCAAAGTCAAGAAAAGTAAAAAATAAATTCAAAGTGGGGGTAGCATTTAAAAACTGATATATCATTATTAATTTTTTAGATTAAAACATTACAAGTTATAAACAGAAAATTTAGTAAAACATTTGTATTGAATGTGTGGTAAAAAAGCTAAAATTCAAATTAGCATAAAGAGTGTGAGCATTTGACTAAATTGTCTTTTATTCTAGATAACTAAGTTGTCTATGTGTGATATCATTATTAAATATATCTGAAAATGATAATACCAATTAAAAAGTATGTGTGTCACTCAATACTTTTTATTTTAAAACAAACTTGTATTATTTTACCGGGAAACATAACTATTGGAATTCGGAAATAACATCTGGTTCTGATTTTCTTCATTAAAACGTTTCTAAATCATTATATCATATTTTTTACAAATGGCAAAATTACACTTATTATCAATAATAAACAGAAATTGTCCAAAACGCTTAAAAACTACAAATCAATTAACATTTAAACAGATTATTTGATTTCGTTTAAAATATCTTATTTCTCATTTTTATAAACAGCTAATTATCTGAGAAATAAAGAATTATTTAGACTTTTCAAAGTGACTTTATTGAAGAATTGAGATTATGTCGTGATGAGATGTCGAAAAGAAATGTAGAAGTGATGTCGGATGCGATTGCTTGTATTTATCTGTTCCGTTGTGGCATGTGTCTGATGTGTAAGTATAAGAAGTTGTCTAGGTGGATGTATAGAACTGTTTCGAAATTTCAATTGCAAAATGGAAAATGCGGGAAGTGTTTGTTTAATTGGTGTGTGCATCGAAATGTTCGGAATTTTGTGTGGATATATATACGTAAAGATGCGTGTTATTGTATGTGTACTGTATTTTGTCAAATGTTCCAACTGAATTCCTCCAACTCCTGGATCTGCCGAGGAATATCGATCGAACAACAACTGATGTATGATGTATGTTTGATGTCTAAAAGAAAATTATGAGAATTATGCCGGAACAGATAAATGCAGATAACTTTAAGTTACTACCTTTCGAGGGTAGTAACAATATATAGGTACTGATTACGATAGTACAGGGTGTAAAAAAATTAATGGTCATGGCTTTAAGGGGTTGTTCTACACCTCTGGATCGATGGAGATTTGCGAAAAAAACCGGCCGCAAAATTTGGGAAAGGGTAGCACATTTTTTTTATTGAACCATAGTTCCTCTCAGACATTTTGCCTACGTAACAAGACGAATACGATGAGCCTATAAAAAAAATTTGCTACCCTTTCCTGAATTTTGCGGCCTTTTTTTTTCGCAAATCTTTACCCAGAGGTGTCGAACAACCTCTTAAAGCCATGACCATTAATTTTTTGTACAGTCACAACATAGACAATATCTTTAACTGAACCAGGATTTCGCTGCGTGAAAGGAAAATTGCTTTGTGTTTTTAAATTTTTATTTTAAAAATGCTTTTAAGACTTTACTGATATGTACACAAAACATAATTTATCATTAATAATTATATATTTTATATATACACTTTTGGTCTCCTTGTCTCCACATAATAATATAATGTGAAATGCTTAAAATTACATTATTTAAATGAAGACAAAACATACCAATATCTTGATTTTCCGCTAGCTTTGCGTAATCATCATACGCCGCCTCAATTTTATGCATATTTGAAAAAGTTTGGGCACGTGATAAATCCCGTGCTGCTATTGCAAGTACTTCATGTTCATCTTTGGGCAATGTTCCTAGTGCTGTTACAAAATCATGGGATATTTTCCCAGCACCTGCTATACCCCAGCGAGTAGCCATCTACATTAAATTTAATAAGTATAATTAATAAGATTTTCATTATATTTTCATTTATGTACAATTTTTTTAACACTATTCCTACCAAAAGATGTTCAAAGGCACTTTTAAAATTTTCGCTTAAAATTGCTGTCACCGATTTAATCGTTATTTCTCAAATGAAATTTTGAATTTTTCTATAATGGCTATTAAATTAATTATACGATATTTTTTTCTCTCCAATCTTTTTCTGGATTTAAAATACGTACATTTAAAGTATACCTATTTCTATTATGTGGTGTATTTTGACACTTTTGAACTTGAATATATATATCTTGGTTGTTAAAAAATAATTTCTGTCTACCATTTTTTTTTTTATCACTTAATTAATTTAACTGTGTAACATTATTAATTAAAAACATTGTTATAAAGAAAATGTATGTAAATATACATTATTTTAAAACTATCTACTATCACTATCAATATCTGATAAAAAAACGTTCGGACCAAGAATTTAAGGGTATAGAGCAGGCTTGTCAAGGTCTTGCTCGCCAGAGCCGTTTTTCGAGCTGCTCCGCCTCCTGCACCTACACATACAGCCGAGATGTCACTGATTCACAGGCACTGCGGCGGCGTTACGGTCGTACCTACTGGTATGTACAAGCGTGGTAGCATATGGCGGCATATTGGGGCGACATTTAAATTTTTAAAATTTTGCGACAGCAATATGCCAAACTTGTTCGCCTCAAAGAATGTAGAATAATGTAAGAAGTTATTGGGGCGATACATTGTACAATGTTGTGTAGTCTCTTGCCAGTAAAGAGGTAATAGGTTTCCACATTACCCATGGAAATATGCAAATGCACTCTTTGTTACAAAGTTATCTTCTGAAAATCTATTCCACTGTATCAATGTCCTTTTCCGCTGAATCGTTGTCGAGAAATCGCATTAAAATATAAATGAAGAAAATGTTTTTTAACAATCATACAGATGAAAGAAACCGTTGAGATGCATCTCTATATGTTGCGGCGGCAACAATGTGTTCTTTTACGCTGGGAAACCTAGCGTTCTATTATCGTATAGTTACTTTTAACAATTTGCGCTAATAATTGATTTACAACTATTGGTGCTGGAACACAATACTATATTTAGTCGTAATGCATAACGTAGTGGTTAATTTCGGTAAAACCGTCGCCAGAAGCCCAAAAATATTAAAATAGTAATTAATTGTACTTTATTTAACACATATTCGAGCATACTTTTTCACTAACAATACTTTTGTGTTACTCTACATGCGATATAGTGCGGTGTGAAATTGTATTTCGACAAATAACCTTATTCGACGTGCCACGCACAACGTTCTGATTTCCACAAACGACGCGTAAGGCATGTCTTTTCAGCGCGACTGATTAACTACGAATGTCGCCCCGAATGCGCCCGTGCTCATGCCAATAGGTCCGCTACTATTAAGGGGTGGCAAAGTCAATCAGCGAGCTCTCGAGTGTATAGGCAGGAGTAGCTCGAAAAACGGCTCTGGCGAGCAAGACCTCGACAAGCCTGGAGTATACCATAGATATCGGTAAAAAATTTTAAGAACAGTTTTTGTGTGTCATGTTGAGTATTAAAATACTCGCGCCCGAACACGGACGACCGGTGTAACCGGTGGACGACCGCCTTACCGGATGGTCGTGTACAAAAGGACTGAACTTCCGTTCTCCATATTGTCTCTATCCGATACAACTCATTGTAGCACGCTTTTCTTATCAGTACATAAAATAAAGTGGAACGCTGTGTTCGTCTAAAACTGTTTCCTCGCACTGTGGTAGAACCCTGCTCATCATGTGAAAACTAATTATTTTTGCAAATTTTTCTATTATTATTTATAGTAGATTCCATACTCTACAATTCTTGTTCCAAACTTTTTTTTATCAAATAGCTGCAAGTGGGTGAAAAAACAGCATCGCATTAGAGTGACACGCTGTGTGTTATACATATATTACCGTGAAAGACCGAAATTGGAGAATGTCGACTTTCACCGGTGAATGTCAACATATGCCAAATACGTCGGTGAAAGATCGAATATTTTATTACATTCTTGTACATTCGGCCCCTCACCGGTGTATGTCAACAATCACAGATATGCTCTGGTGGAGGTCCAAAAGAGAGGAGCCAACAAAGAGGCGACTAGCTCTCTCCCGCCACATCCTTTGATCTGCTGGGAGTCAGTCAGCTTTGTCAGTTTTATGCAAGCTTTCATGATCCGAGCAACATTTTCTTAATTTTTTTTCCGATACCATAATTCATACTGAATGGATACTGCAGTAAATCGTGATCTTTTTCTTGAAAAGTTAAATACATTAATTGCGGGTATACGAGAAGACAATTGTTTTTATTTTTCTCAAGAAAAGTACTCTAAAATACTTTCTGAAGTGGTTTCTACTAAAACTAAATGCAACACACCTTTGGATTACAGACGATTAAAACGTAATTTATAATAAATAAATCCACAAATAAATGCAGTTGTAAAAGCAGGGGACTCTTGTGCAATTCAAAGTGTCATGATAGTTTAAGTTGTTGCAATAAATAAGATTTGATTCACATAATTAAGTAATTTTTTTATTACTATTATTTTCTTTCTTCATTTAGAATGTACTGTGTGTTTTAAATTCTTGGTCACTCCTCTCAGAAAGAGAGGCGAAAAAGTTACATCACCCTTGTAACGTTTTATAGCGACTGAATTACGGAGAAGAAAATATAAATCTCCGACATGTTCAACATTCACCACTAGTGCATGGTGAATGTCGACATTTACCGGTATAAGTCAGAAATAATGGTATTTAGAAAATATTTCGGACATACACCAAGCGACTGTGTGAATGTTGACATTCAGCGGTGAAAGTCGACATTCTCCAGATTTCGGTGTTTCACCGTAACACATATACTATAGGCCAGCTAAAAGAAGTCACTTCATAAGTGGTTTGCTACGATTCGCTCAACGAGTAGAGACATCCCTCGTTCTGACGTCAATTTCAATTCTAATGTGTGATTGGCTGAAAAAGTAGCACCACCGTTTCGTCGTCATGGGAATGACGAAATAAGTGTTCAGTCATGTTCAGTTTTTGGTTGTCATTCACTGAGCTCAGGTTCACAGAACCGATATGATGGGAATAGACGATGTGAGTGACGGTCTCCCCTTACCCTGTACTTCATACCAAGTGACTTCTGTTAGCTAGCCATAATACATACATACATTTCCTTTTTAACGCTGTTCTTTAGGTAACAATGTTACAATGTTGAATTAGTTAACTGATAAAAGAAAAAATATTAGATACAAATTGATTTTGAACAGTTACTACCGAAATGTAGTGATTTTCAGTCAAATGCAAAGGTGTCCGAAGACATCTTTTGGTTAAAATAGGTATATGTACACAAAACCACGGTAGAAATAGTGTTAATGTTTCATTCATTTATCTATTTCATATGTATATACATATATGTATAGCTCATATTAATTATTTTAAACACTTCCATATCTGTCCTTGCAAAGAGGGCATGAACAAAATAATGGAAGAAAAAATTTCTCTAGTCGTTATATAAAATACAATGCTCTCAATCACTTATTAAAAAGTGTTATAATTTTCAGAATGTAAAAATAATTGATTCAATTAGGTTATTGCAATGTGTTTATGTAATTTATACTTTAAAGCAAAACCCACCAAACATGATCATTATAACTTTCATTTTCAAAAATGAATTTTTCAATTTGTCTTTTTACATTCTGTAAATTGCGTCTTATTATGTAGAGGTAATAAAATAGATTAATTTCTTTATATAACATTGCACCATAACTTCAGTCATTTCAATATAATACAAAATGACCCATGAATCAAAGAAAATAAGCATTATCACATTTATTAACATATTGGTAAAATTTAAATGATGGTACATCTAATAACATTTTATTACCATAAGCAATCGTCAGGTTTAATATCATTAATACAATACACATGCATGTATTCTATCAGCTATACCGAACACAGTCAAACATTCACGCTTTGCATAAACGGTCACCAAATAAATACATCCTTTCATACGGGTGTAAGCAGTGTATTCATTTCCAAAAGTTGATTCAATGATTTTGGAGATTACTATTGAAATTTATTTATCAAATGCCTTTCATTGTTAAATATATCCTCTAACAAATTATTAGTAAATTTGCAATTTTTCAGGTGAAGCTTTATAATATTACATACAAAAGTTGTTAATAACAGTCTCTATATAATATTAATATAATAATTAAGGTTAATATAATAACAAATAATAATGATAATAAGTATACTAATTAATAATAACTATAAGAAGATACATTTAAAAGATTACTAATATCAAGTTCCTGATAAATCACTAGTAAGATACTATCTGAAATGTTTAATTCTCGTTTCCCTGGTGGAAATATATCTACAACGAACTACAATTCTCTACAATATATTGCTACAACATTGAACAATTTTCTACAACTTGACCCTATCTTCACTGTGTTTAATTTCAACAAATTTCTACAACCAAGTACGCGGATTGGGACAGTATTTTAGAATTTCGTGAATAGTTGTAAAAAGTTGTAAATACTATACGGGTTCAAAATACGTTGTATTAAAAGATACTACGCGCTAAACTCTTGAAGGCTATTTTTTATATTTTTAGATATGACATGGAAAGTTGTAGAATATTGTAGTATTCTATAAGATAATACAACAAACAACGTGCTGGGCTCTTGAAAGATATTTCCAAAAAATTGTAGATAAGACATACAAACTTGTAGAATGTGGTAGAATTTTGTAGTATTCTATAAAATACGAGGGGGGGTCAATAAGTCCTTAGAAATTCTAAGAAATGGCGCTCGTAGCAACGCTACTCATTGGTTTTTAGTAAGTGTCATTCATCACTAGGTATCTGTCAGATTTTGAGCCATATTCATAGAGTGATCTCGTTTTTATTGTCAGTTGAAGAAAACAAGTTTTGTTCATTGAAAAAAATGGAAAAAAGTGAATTTCGAGCGGTGATTAAACATTTTTACTTAAAAGGCTTAACACCGAAGAAAATTAAAGCCGAGTTGGATGCAGTTCATGGCACCTCCGCCTCTGTATTTGCAACTATTTACAATTGGATAAATGAATTTAAACGTGGCCGTGCATCAAGAAAAGACGAACATCGTTCAGGACGTCCTGTAGAGTGAGTACCCCCGAAATTGTGACCTTGAGTGACCGACGAACAAAATTGCGCGAAATAGTTGGGGCCACAGGGTTGTCAAAAGGTACCATTGTTTCAATCTTGCATGATAAATTGGCCATGAAAAAAATATCTGCAAGATGGGTGCCGCGCTTGCTCTCAGTTGAGAACAAACGCAATCGTGTGGTCACCTCTAGGACTCTCTTGGAGCGTATAAGTCGTAATCCGACTGAGTTTCTGCTGAGATTAGTAATTGTAGACGAAACATGGATACACCACTACACTCCCGAGACGAAAGAATAATCAAAACAGTGGATTGTTAAAGGCGAACCGGCTCCAAAGAACGCAAAGACGGTGAAATCAGCTGGAAAAGTTATGGCTACGGTTTTTTGGGATGCACGTGGAATTATCCTCATTGACTATTTGGAAAAAGGACAAAGGATCACTGGAGAGTATTATGCATCGTTGTTAGGTCGGCTAAATGAGAAAATAAAAGAAAACCGTCCTCATTTGAAGAAAAAAAAATCCTCTTTCTCCAAGACAATGCACGTGTGCACACATGCGCAGTTTCAATGGCTAAAATTGCGGAATTGAAGTTTGAATTAATAGATCATCCACCGTATTCACCAGATTTGGCTCCGAGAGACGTCTTTTTATTTGTAAATTTAAAAAAATGGCTTAGCGGACAACGGTTCACGTCAAACGAGGAAGTTATCGCACAAACAAACGCGTATTTTGAGCAACTTCCTCAATCATACTTTTCTGAAGGCTTAAAAAAATTAGAGGGACGTATGGTAAAGTGTATCGAACTAGAAGGAGATTATGTTGAAAAATAAACAAAAATTTACCCCAAAAAAATTGTTTTTCTATCTTTTTCTAAGGACTTATTGACCCCCCCTCGTACTATACCAAACTACGCGCTAGACTTTTGAAGGCTATTTTCTAAATTTTTAGATAGGACATTAAAAGTTGTACAATTTTGTAGTATTCTATAAAATACTACAACAAACTATGCGAGCCGTGTTTTAATAGAGATCATTCTTTCAAGATCCATTTGTCTTAGAGAAGCAAGTTGTAATTTGTTGTAAAAATTTGTAGTGGTCTACAACTTATTACAATTTATTACATAAGAGATTCGAGTAAGTTTTAGTGAGACGTTGAATGCCGTAGAATATTGTAGTAACGAGCTACAATTTTCTACAACCACGCAAAATGTTGTAAAAAATTGTAATTTTTTATCGAGTTGCATAAAAAGTTGTAGATATATTTCCACCAGGGATTGTTTTCGATTCAAGTCAATATGTTTCACATTGTACATAAACTTGAACTTGATGTTGTTACAGATGCAAAAGAACATAGCGGCTTAGCAATTTAAAAAATTTTTTCGAATTTTCGATATTATTGAATTTTTTAAGATAACGATAATGTATTGAACAATTAATAGTATTGTACTATTGTAAAGTTAAACAACTATTAACATTGTAATCATTTTTAGACAAATCATATCTATAGATTTAATTTGTTGGCCAGTTATATTTCCATACATAACGCCAATCGATTATGTTTCATGAAGACTTTTAAAAGATAAAATTTATGGCAAGATCCGCAGTACAGTAAACAAATATGGAAAAAGAATTCTATATGCTTACATCGCCGTATTTTTTGATAAGACTAAACATGCATCATGTTCCATGTATACAAATTTTATTTAACATTTCTTTGTAAAATGAATACTTACAAAAAAATTGAACTGTAATTTGTTGATATAGGATCATTTGAAATAATAAATAGTAAATGATTAAATAATTAAATAATTAATTATGTTATTGTTATGATAAAATGATAATACTCTTGAAACTTTCACAAAATAATTCGACAATAATTTGAAACCCTTAAGCTGTAACAGTATTTAAGATACGTGGTAAACAAGATGAATGAAACAGCCTGTATACTGCTATATACGCTATTTGTACATATGCGTGAAAATTTTATTATTTTGACACCATTATCATATAATGCAATGTATTAAAAACAAATTCATTACATATAAGACATTATGAATAGAATTTTATAATTTCACAGTTTAAAAATTAATTCGTATGAAAATATAAAATACGTAAAAGGTAACACCATATAAAATTACATGACAGTAAGTTGTAAGAAGTAGTAGTAATTTAACGACCAAAAATTCTACATTCATTTAATAATTGCGACTGTAAAATACTTATTAAGTAAGTTTCTTGATATAAAAGTAAAGAACTTGCATTATCGTGAAAACAAAATATATTTCGAATAATGTAAAATGCTAGCTTTCACTTACTTGTTTTATATTTTCGTGCACAACAAATACTACTAATTGCTACAAATGCAACAATTGAAATGGCATTAAACACTGACTGGTACAATTCTTGACATTCAACCAACCTCTAATTGCTCAATCTATAACAGATTATAAATTATCAAAGTGATTGCTTGAGTTTTATGTTATACGCTGCGTGATTGTACACGATTTGCAGATACCTTAAAAAAAAGTAAAAGAAACTATATACACATGTACATGAAAAATTAATTGTATATTTGCACATATAGGTTAGAATATTCTGTAAGTGTAATCTTATCTCAACGTATTCGGAGAGCACAAATAATAATGCAATTGATGTTCGTATAGTTATCCAATCGTAACTATGTACAAGTATCGTATATGTGTAAATCAACTCGTATAATACTGAGCTTTTATTGAAAGAAAATAATATAATCTTATGTAACATTTTTTATTGAAAGAATGTATGCAAAACAAATTTTACTATCTTTTCTGTTATCCTATTGTTTGCTAAAACATTATTTATATCTTCATTTTAGTGATTTATAATATATAGAAAATGAAATCCATCATAACTATAACCAATAATTGTACTGTAGATATAATATATAAAAACAATGAAATTGTGATACTTTTTCGTTAGCCGGGCGCAAAAAAAATAATGTAGAATTCCGTCAAATTTCTTACAACCATAAGGTTCTTTCTTACACAGGTTATTTTTTACAACCAAATTTCTAGCAGTCTCTTTTTTTCAGGAGAAATATATATTCATTATATATTAATTAATATATATTCATTAGAGAAATATATATACATTAATATTTGTTTACAGTTGAATGTTTTCGACTTTTATTCCGTTAACTGTTCTGTCATTCGTTTCGCTTGGCGACTTGGCTCGCGTTTGGTTCACAATTGGCGACATTTGCGCCCGGCTAACCGAAAAGTACCGAAATTGCTTTATATGCTTTATATTTATTATTTATTTAGAATGGTAAATATAATTAGATGTCTATGCCATGTTAACATGTTGAACGCCATGGGGATTACCAATGACCCCCTGGTGGAAATATATCTGCAACGAACTACAATTCTCTACAATATATTGCTACAACATTGAACAATTTTCTACAACTTGACCCTATCTTCACTGTGTTTAATTTCAACAAATTTCTACAACCAAGTACGCGGATTGGGACAGTATTTTAGAATTTCGTGAATAGTTGTAAAAAGTTGTAAATACTATACGGGTTCAAAATACGTTGTATTAAAAGATACTACGCGCTAAACTCTTGAAGGCTATTTTTTATATTTTTAGATATGACATGGAAAGTTGTAGAATATTGTAGTATTCTATAAGATAATACAACAAACAACGTGCTGGGCTCTTGAAAGATATTTCCAAAAAATTGTAGATAAGACATACAAACTTGTAGAATGTGGTAGAATTTTGTAGTATTCTATAAAATACTACACCAAACTATGCGCTAGACTTTTGAAGGCTATTTTCTAAATTTTTAGATAGGATATTAAAAGTTGTAGAATTTTGTAGTATTCTATAAAATACTACAATAAACTACGCGTGCTGTGTTTTAATAGAAATCATTCTTTCAAGTTCCATTTGTCTTAGAGTAGCAAGTTGTAATTTGTTGTAAAAATTTGTAGTGCACTACAACTTATTACAATTTATTACATAAGAGAATCGAGTAAGTTTTAGTGAGACGTTGAATGTCGTAGAATATTGTAGTAACGAGCTACAATTTTCTACAACCACGGAAAATGTTATAGAAAATTGTAATTTGTTGTCGAGTCGCATAAAAAGTTGTAGATATATTTCCACCAGGGCCAACATTATTGAATTCAATGAAATTTTACATGACTTTTAAATTGTAAAATTTATGTAATTTGTAATACATTTATTATTTAAATATTACCATTAAAAAGGTAAAGTCCTACGAATTATATATCATTTTGTGTCTTTAAGGTTTCTGCTTTGCAAAAATGTGATTTGAATATAAAAAGTTTCACTTCAGTAAAACCAATGAAATTAGCAAAATGCTGTGGTGGTCAGTGTTACAATTTGATTAAAAAATAAAATTCTTTCTATGTATGTAAACTTTACGATGTTAATGAATTATGTGTGATATATCAAAAACAATACATGTTCATAAATTACACAGCTCATCGACATGAATGTAGACAATACAATATGAATGCAATGTTTGAAAAATAAGATAAGGCATATTCTGATAACAAAAAAAGAGTTAACTTTATTGAATACAAGCTTTTTTTCAAAGAAGTTGCAAACAGTTAATACTTCCTGAGAACACATTGATATTTTAAATTCTACACAAGGTTTGATAATAAACTTTGAATATTGCAGAATGTAGAAAATACTGATAAGTTTATTTGACATTAGTCAAAATGTTTGTGTATGATTGATGTATATTGATAAACGTGAGATTATCTTTGGATTTCATTGCAACACTTTGTTGCAAAAATGTAATCCATTTATACAAAATATAGCTGCTATATTTCACTTAGTATATGAAATGTAACGCTGGCCTATGCAATCAAATATTTTTGCCTTGTAATATCATTTATAGTGCTTCTTATTTATTTCCTGATTGTAAATACAAATATAAGATATATTTTCTTCCCTACCCTGTACATATGAGAATACATTTAGAAAAAAATTCAAAATTTTAATTTCAATGTGTCTTTTAAAATTATTATCTTAGAAAATTATTCTACACACCCTCTTAAATATAATGATGCATATTACTTTAATATTATAAACATATTTAAATAATGTCCAAAACGATAACAGTACTCAAAGTAATCAAGACCTACCAGATATTTTTTAATTCTTCTTATAATCTATAAGAGAAATTTTGCTTTCTAGTAATAATGTCAAGAATAGTATACACTTATTCCATCATTTATTCTTTTGAAATCTCTGCAGAAATTGATACATTACTTCAAATAATCTTATTTTAAAGTTCCATTCCTACAGTATGTGCACATAAATTGTACAGTATGGAATAATATGAAACGAACCTGAAAAATAATATTCAAAACATATTAAACTATTCTTCTATTAACTGTTTTTATACTTTTTAGCCTTTGCAGTTACATTTGATCACCTGATAAACTATACTGACATTTATAATTAATTAATATTTTAAAATTTGTCAGGTATGTCTAACAATATTGTTCCATTTGCTTTGTACTGTATCAATTTATAATTTAATCTAATTCTCATATATTATAAGATGTTTCCTATGCTTATTATCAATTACAGTATATAGTAACAAAGTAGAATAATTTTATAATGGTTTCCCTGTTGACCTTTGAAAGCACATGTTATATAACTAGTTAAGGATAACATCAGCTACTGAAATTTGTAATTTCAATAATTGTAAGTTTTATTCAACCGTAATTATGAGAATTTTAATATATACTACTTGATACACGCCAGACTAGGGACAATGCTTGTAATATTTCGAAGAGTAATCTTAATGAGTCCAAAATTATATTAATGTGACTGTACATTTGATTTCTTTAATAATGTCTTCTGTGTTAACTATAACCTTCCACCTGTCCATAATAATTGATATATATATAAGTAAGTTTATTTTCAGCCTACTGGTCATAAAAAGTAACTCAATTTTAATTGCTTTTTTTCATCCATCCCTTTTTTCTCACACATACACTCACTACTCTTGTACCCTTATTCTCTATTACTGTTCGCCTCCCTAATTCGTTATTGCACAATTGTGCATTTGTATATCGTTATCATTGACCCTCTGTTTCCCCAGTAGGTTCCTGTTTCTTGCTTTCTTTTTTGTCATTTGTCTTACCCACTCTATTACACTATCACTTCTTTCTTCACTTGCTACTTCACTTATGCTGGTATCTCTTTCCAGTGCCTTATACTTCTTTGGAAAGTGTTTTATGTTTATAAACTTGTTCCCACACAGTTTGTACTACCTCTACCCAACATTTATTTTATTTCTCCAATGATCCATATATTGCTTGGGCTATAAGTTGCTGTCTTCTTTCCTTTTCTTCTCTGTTTAAATATTGTGGTAATTTCATTGTTTTTATGTATTTCTATCTAGGTTTAACTGTGACTTTTCTACTTTTTTGAATTGTACCTGTAACTCAACCTCCTTGTCTTTTTCTGTTACTTCTTCTATTACATCTATCCACCCCTTTCCAGTCTCTGTTGTAATCCTATCTTGCTAATTCCATTCCTTAACAAACACTTCTCCCTTTCCTTTGTAACTCTTATGTTTATCCTTCCTTTCTCCTTTATATATTCCTGCGCCAGACTTCTTCCTTCCCCAGTTATCATCTTCTCTTTAAGTATTTATGTTCTAAAACCTGTCATAATCCTAATCTTTTATCTCCGTGCTTCGCTTAGGACTAGATACTCTGGTTGTTTGCCTATTTAACCCTAATACTTTTTTCCTTTAATCTCCATAGCTCTACTCTGTACAATAGTATCCTGGTATTCCCACCATCAGGCGTTGGATTTCATTTATTGTACTCAAATAATATTGGAATCACGCAAGAAGAATTCTTGGAACCGATAACAAAAGTTGTTATAATCTCTCCTTTTCAGAGCAATTCAAAACCTAGAATATTCGAGATTCTATTTCGAATTCCGATCGAATTACAATAACTTATTCAATATTCCCAATGGGGAGTCCTCCCTAGAGGGACCAGATGTTTCGCAAATAAATTAAATAAATTTAATATATTATAGATAAAAGATATGCAACGTTAACCCCTTGTAACCCAGATCATAAATTCTAAAATAAATAAAAACCGAACTATCAGAATTAATTTGCAGTAATATACTAATTAGCGGCATCTCTGCGTAAGATGGTGTATTGTTTCGATAGTATGGTATGTAGCAGTGATGATACAATGAGTTAAAAGGGAATAAATAAGATAAGTTACGTTAGCGCCGGACTAGAAGCAATCTTAATGAATTATATCTCAAAAAATTGCTCACAATTTGCTCAGCAAGAATGTAAAATTGCTCACTCTGCGCCAATTATTAAAAAAAAGTTATTAAGCAATTTTGTAACAAACACTAATTTGACGATTTCTAAGTTATCCGAGTACGATCGGGATCCTTTCTGGGTTCAAAAGATTGCTATTAATTTGCTCATTTTTTATTCCCCACCTTTTTATTCGCGTTTTATTAACGTTTTCTGAATTAAAATTTCGAAATTCAGAACTGTTATTTCCGATTTGGGTTGAGGACCGCTTTTACTGGGTGTTAGTTCCATGTTTCAAAACTAGCGACGCTACTGTCGTTTCCCCAGGCCTTAAAATATCGAAAATTTAATTATTATTTTTAACTCAAAAAACGTTAAAAAAACGCAAATAAAAAGGTGGGGCGGTGATGAGCAAATTAATCGCAAACTTTTGAGCCCAGAAAGGATCCCGTTCGTACTCGGATAACTTAGAAATCGTCAAATTAGTGTTTGTTACAAAATTGCTTAATAACTTTTTTTTAATAATCGGCGCCGAGTGAGCAATTTTATATTCTTGATGAGCAACTTGCGAGCAATTGTTTCAGATATAATTCATTAAGATTGCTTCTAGTCCGGCGCTAACTTAACCCATCTGAATAAATATGGTCCGTATGGAATTTGTAGAATCTTTTTTAGTTTGTTACAGAAATGTCACAAGGGGCTACAAGGGGTTAAATAAAGATTTAGGTTTACTATAACTAAAATAAAAATGAGAATTCAAATAATGCGCCCCGATCCATGATGATGGATCATCATTAAGGGTGTGCAAATACCCGACTCGTCGGTCTCGGGTCGGGTCCAGTGATGCCAGGACGTGGGATTTTCTCCCACGTGGGATTCATCGTGCGTATGCGCATGCTGACGTCACAGCTCGACAGCGGTTGTTTCCATGGACGTATCTAGTAAAATGTCCTCTTCCTGTAATTTCTACCGTATTTCAATTGTCACAGGGGTCTGACGATACCCCATATTTGAGTGAAGTATACAGTCAACCCTCCTATAACGCGGTACTCTCAGAACGCGGTTTCCATACAACGCGCAGCTGAAATTGCGACAGCCCTCCTATAACGCGGTACTCTTATAGCGCGGTTTCCGTTCAACAACGTCATCGGCTTGCGCGGAAATTAAACCATCAACGCTTAATGCGTGTTGGAAACCTCTTTTACCTCAAATGGTTCAAGCAATACAAGATGATTCTACAATTTCACTCCCAGTTACAGAAATAGTAAACATTGTTTCTCGTTTAGGCGATGAAGAATTTACAACAAACCATCAGGATGTAAGAGAACTCGTACTCGGGGAAGAAACTTTAGATGAGGATGAACTGATGGATTTAATTGATGCACCCACCTCAAATCCATTGGTAAACGAAAATAAGGAAAACGAATGGGTGCCAAATGTCGATTTACAAGATGTGAAAAAAGGGCTAAATTTGGCTAAAGAATTAGAACTCCATTTCATTGAAACTGATCATTCAACGGTGCGTAGCGCAAAGTTTAAAAGAGAGTTAAGAAATTGCTTAGCTCCCTATAGAGAGGTTTTAGTGGAGTTAAAAAAAAAAGCTACAATCGAAAACCAATGTGAAGATGAGCCAAATGAGGAAGACATTTTGCCTATTAAAAGAAGACGAGTTAGGCGACTCATATTATCTGACAGCGAGGATGAGTGTTGAAAGATTAAATTTTACAAAAGTCTTTCTTGTTTTTGTTGGAAAACAGTTTTTTAGTTTAGTTTTGGTATCATTTCTTTATATAAACTCTTCAATTCAATAAAAATAATTTATAATTTATCTTGTCCTTATTGGTCTCCATATAACGCGGTACGAATGATGTGATTTGTACTAATTCTGCGTTTCTTATAGCGCGGTTTCCATACAACGCGGTAGACGGTTTCCATAGAACGCGCTACGAATTAGCCTGGTTTGTACGGTTAAATCCGAGTTTCTTATAGCGCGGTTTCCATATAACGCGGTACGCACTCACCGCGTTATAGGAGGGTTGACTGTATACGTCAATATACGTTACTGAGAATTGGGTAGCGCGCACGGGTGGGAAAAATCCCACGTCCTGGCATCACTGGTCGGGTCGACGAAAGTCGGTCGGGTTCGGGCGGGTACCAGGGTAGACAAGCTGCCGTGTATGAAAAAGGTCCGCAAACAGCGCCGCTTTTAGCTGAGCGGAGAACTAAAGGCATAAATTTATGTATAGCATACCTATCTATATCAATGTATATACAGTAAGGGTGTGCAGGCTGTGCCATGTGCCGGGTACCCGACGCCACGGGTCGGGCCGAAGAAAGTCGGTCGGGCTCGGGCGGGTACCCGACACACTCGGGCCTAGGGGAACCCGACTGATTTCGGGCGGCCCGACTGGTCTCGGGCCGCCCGACTAGTCTCGGGCCGCCCGACTGATCTCGGGTATTTCGTCTGCTTCGGGTCAAGATGGCGGACTCGAGGCTGTTCGGTGTAACTCTTACGCTCCATGAGCGTGTCTCGCACTGAATCGCCGGTATCATGGAGCGTGAGAGTTACACCGAATAGCCTCTAGTCTGCCATGTTGGCCCGAAGCAGACGAAATACCCGAGATCAGTCGGGCGGCCCGAGACTAGTCGGGCGGCCCGAGACCAGTCGGGCCGCCCGAAATCAGTCGGGTTCCCCTAGGCCCGAGTGTGTCGGGTACCCGCCCGAGCCCGACCGACTTTCTTCGGCCCGACCCGAGCCCGACGAGCCGGGTATTTGCACACCCTTAATATACAGTAAGGGTGTGCAGGCTGTGCCATGTGCCGGGTACCCGACGCCTCGGGTCGGGCCGAAGAAAGTCGGTCGGGCTCGGGCGGGTACCCGACACACTCGGGCCTAGGGGAACCCGACTGATTTCGGGCGGCCCGACTGGTCTCGGGCCGCCCGACTAGTCTCGGGTATTTCGTCTGCTTCGGGCTAACATGGCGGACTAGAGGCTGTTCGGTGTAACTCTTACGCTCCATGAGCGAGTCTCGCACTGAATCGCCGGTATCATGGAGCGTGAGAGTTACATCGAACAGCCTCGAGTCCGCTATCTTGACCCGAAGCAAACGAAATACCCGAGATCAGTCGGGCGGCTCGAGACCAGTCGGGTTCCCCTAGGCCCGAGTGTGTCGGGTCAGTGATGCCAGGACGTGGGATTTTTCCCACCCGTGCACGCTACCCAATTCTCAGTAACGTATATACTTCACTCAAATATGGGGTATCGTTAGACCTCTGTGACAATTGAAATACGGTAGGAATTACAGAAAGAGGATATTTTACTAGATACGTCCATGGAAACAACCGCTGTCGAGCTGTGACGACAGCATGCGCATGCGCACGATGGCTCCCACGTGGGAGAAAATCCCACGTCCTGGCATCACTGTGTCGGGTACCCGCCCGAGCCCGACTGACTTTCTTCGGCCCGACCCGAGCCCGACGAGCCGGGTATTTGCACACCCTTACTGACTACTAGTGGTGGAGAACTATCGATGGTACTATCGATAGTTATCGATGGTTGCCACTATCGAATACTATCGATAGCCTAGTTACGCTATCGATAATTATCGAACACTTAGGTTGGTATTACTTAATTTCTTTCTTCTGTTACATGTACCGCGAATTTAAAAATTTAGTAATTATAATCTGTTGAATAGCATTTGTTCATCAACAGAATCAACGGAATTTTGGAAGTTGCTGATGCTGTAAATAGATCTTTAAATTACGCAATGCTCCATTACCACTGACAATTGATGAAATAGCGATATTAGAAGAAGTAAAAAAAATGTTAAGTTGTTTTGAAGAAGCAACAAAAAAAGTTTCGGGATCTAATTACATAACAATTTTTATGATATATAATCATCTAACAAATCTCTATCCAGAATTAAATACAGACGAAGGCAAAATGATTTGTAACGAAATTATACATTCAGTAACAGAAAGATTGTTTCCTTACGAATTAAGATCGGTGCCACGGATCGCCACAGTTCTTGATCCCAGATTCAAGAAAGTTGGTTTTAGACATTTAGAAAATTTTAATCATGCGTCAGCTTTTCTGGAACTAGAACTAAATAATATAATGAAAGATTCATCAGTAAATGCACAAGTGGAAAACCTGAAAAATTCAGAAAATGATTGCCAAGTGAACAAAAAATCTTGATTTTTTTTTTTATTAAACAAAGAATAAAAGAAAAAGGTAAATCTATATCTTCAGATGCCATACTGATAAAAAGGAAATATTTAGAAAGACCAAATATTTCAAAAGACTGCGATGTTTTAGATTTTTATAAAATAAATAATGCATAACAAATATTTTAAACCAATTAATATTTAAGTACTTGTGCATTCCCGGATCTTCCACTGAAAGCGAAACAAATTTCAGTGTTGCAGGACAAATCGTATCTGAACGCAGATCCAGGCTGAAACTGGAGAATGTGAACATATTACTATTTTTAAACAGAAATGTTTGAAATACTAGATTCGCAATGTATCAAATTGAAATAAAAATTCTTTATTTTGCACCGATAAATATACTTATTTACTCCCAACACAGAATAATAAAGTACGATATACAAAATTAATTACATTCTATTGCTATCAATATCAATGATTACTATCGATAACTATCGATGGTCGATGATCCAATTATCGAAAACTATCGATAGTGCGGACTATCGATATTTCTCCACCTCTACGGACTACTGACTTTGCACCAAGGTCCGTTGATTGAGGGGAACAGCGACGAAGTAAGGTCTTTGCACTCGTCTCACACCCGAAACCCAAACATGGCGGACTCAAAAACCAGCTTCGATGAGTGAGGTTATGAGTAAGTAGAGAGATTACGGAGGATCATAAGCTATTGAATATTTTATATAATTGTTCGAGATAAATTTTGTTTATTTAATATAAATTTAATATTAGTATATTTAGTATAAATTTATAAAATAAATGTAACATATAACAAATATAACATTAAACATAAAATTAAATATGACACACTAGTTGTGATCAACAATTACGCCACAAATTACTCTGACAGTTTAATACATGGCAGATAACCATTTTTAATTATTCATTAATTATTATTGATCCACAACTATGTAATACACTTCCACTTTTTATTCTTAAACTGACCTACGATGCCACGCTTAGAATTCAACTGTCCCCTTCATTCTTTTTTCTCCCACCAACGGTCAAAACCCAAAGATGGCCGCCCGTGCAAAGACCTTACTTCGTCGCTGTTCCCCTCAATCAACGGACCTTGGCCTTGTTTTCTTTACAATTTTATTTTAAAATGAAAATAACGTTATGTTTCAATTAACAATTTTTTATTAATGTTCACAATAAAAAAGAATTATAATTTACATACATAGGTATACGTAGAGGTACATAGGAACACAAATATTTTCTAACCTCCACTTTCTTTACAGAAAGTAACCGAACGTTTTTTCCTTTGCATCATACTTAGAAAAAGGAAACAACTCAAATTACAACAGTATTTTAATAATTATAATAAATATGAGAACGATTACATAAATAATAATTATGTCTGAAGTTCTTTTGACTACACACTTTCGTCTTGAGCGATTTACTTTTACCCACAATGGCGGTTCGGAACAAAATTGACTGTCAGTTCTGGCGGTAACAGAATCACACCGATTCTCTCTTGCAAATGCAGGGCTGTGCAACTCAATGTAAAACTTTTGGTCGCCGTTGCCGCGCGCCGCCTGTTATCCTGGGATAAGAACTACAGCGCAACTAGCGCCACCTGCAGCACGATCATAGAACTAAATAGGGGAACGGGGCAAGGGGGGCGGCTTTCAAATATAGGCGGTTCCTCTAAACGTACAGTTATTTTTTTTCTTATTTAGGTGTTAAAAAAAATACGCAAAATATATATGTACATTCATTTATTGTCGTTCGATTTGCATATACACTTACACATACATCTACTAACACTTATTTACGATTTTGTAACTTTTACACTGCACTGAACTGTTTATAACACTTCTTCTTGATCCATATTGCTATCTGAAACAGAAGACAGTAAACAAATTAGAACACAGTAAACAAATTAGAACACAGTAAAAAAAGTATTGGTATAAAGAACAGTATGAATGATTTGGATTTATATTACCTTTTTTGTTGATGATCCGCATCCTCGGAAGCACATTACCAATCTGCATGGATGCAGATGTAACAATACGCGTTACAAGATTAATTTCGTCAATATCTTAAGAACGTCTTAAGAACAAATTCGTACTGATACTCTACGGAAAGCTGAGTAGGCAGAAAACATACCTATTTATTCGAGTATCTTCTGTTAAGGTTATGTGAGGTTATGTGCCCCATCGACCTACTGCAGTTGATCGCGCCTGCGTAGACTGCGTAAATACGTATCCCTACAACTGTGTTATAAAGCAGAAGTAGCTTCGAGACGAAAGTTTTAAAGAGACAATGAACCTAAATTAAACATTCATTTTATCGGTAAGATACGAAAGATAAGTATCAAAAGTTGCAAACAGAAAGTGTAACAATAATAATAAAAAAATAAAAAAAAATTGGAAAGGCGTTAGGTAAAACGATGGTAAATGAATAAACAGACATATGGGAAGAATGTGTACATATATTATAAGAAACTTTTAATAGTTTACAATAAACAAATACAAACAAAAAGTAATAGAAACATTTAGGTGTGCCGAGGAGTTCTGTCCGCTTCCACCATAATAGAAAATTATTTTTAAAAATGATAAATTGTACATTAACATACGCTAAATGGACAGAACTTTTCGCTACGCCTAGTACAATGCATAATACATAAATATAATAACTAAAATGTATACAATAGTATGAAAAAATTGAAAATTGAGCTATTCATTTTAAAGTAAAAAACAAGTAAAAGAACAGTTAGAACAGGGCTGAAAAGAGCGGGAGTAAGTCGGGAGTAAATCGAGAGTAAAGCGGGAGTAAAAGTGAAATACACTAAAAACACAGTTAATATGAAATATAACGACGAAATAATAGTAAGGCGGACTAAAATTAATCAAAAACAAAGAAAAATAACAGTTAGAATAGTGCTGAAAAGAGCGGGAGTAAGTCGGGAGTAAATCGAGAGTAAAGCGGGAGTAAAAGTGAAATACACTAAAAACTCAGTTAATATGAAATATAACGACGAAATAATAGTAAAGTGGACTAAAATCAATTGAAAACAAGTAAAATAACAGTTAGAACAGGGCTGAAAAGAGCGGGAGTAAGTCGGGAGTAAATCGAGAGTAAAGCGGGAGTAAAAGTGAAATACACTAAAAACACAGTTAATATGAAATATAACGACGAAATAATAGTAAGGCGGACTAAAATTAATCAAAAACAAGTAAAATAACAGTTAGAATAGTGCTGAAAAGAGCGGGAGTAAGTCGGGAGTAAATCGAGAGTAAGGCAAGAGTAAAGCGGGAGTAAAAGTGAAATACACTAAAAACACAGTTAATATGAAACATAACGACGAAATAATAGTAAAGTGGACTAAAATCAATTGAAAACAAGTAAAATAACAGTTAGAACAGGGCTGAAAAGAGCGGGAGTAAGTCGGGAGTAAATCGAGAGTAAAGCGGGAGTAAAAGTGAAATACACTAAAAACACAGTTAATATGAAATATAACGACGAAATAATAGTAAGGCGGACTAAAATTAATCAAAAACAAGTAAAATAACAGTTAGAATAGTGCTGAAAAGAGCGGGAGTAAGTCGGGAGTAAATCGAGAGTAAGGCAAGAGTAAAGCGGGAGTAAAAGTGAAATACACTAAAAACACAGTTAATATGAAACATAACGACGAAATAATGGTAAAGTGGACTAAAATCAATTGAAAACAAGTAAAATAGCAGTTAGAATAGGGCTGAATGGAGCGGGAGTAAGTCGGGAGTAAGGCAAGAGTAATGCCGGAGTAAAGTAAGAATATAACGAAAAATGAAGCCAATATGTGGTGTAATAATGCAATAAGGGTCAGGTCAAGTAGAATCGAGTAAAATTAAGCAAACTAATAGCTAGAATAGGCCACAGTGAGGCGAGAGTAAAACAAGAGTAAGAGTAAGAGTAATGATAGAGTAAAAGTAGAGGAAGAGTAAATTTCACGCGTTTCCCTGCATCTTTTACGCTAAACTACGTTTAGATGGGAACTAGGAACAGAAGGGATTACACAAAACCTTTATTTTTTTAATGTTCTTTATAATTTATTATATTTCGTAATTTGCGCCATCATCATTGCCGGCATAGCTTGTTGGCCATAGAATATAATCGAAGATATAGGGTTAGTTCTTATCCCCGGATAACAGGTGGCGCTGCGAATCGACGACCGAGTTGTCCCATAAGAGTTTCACGGGCCTGTGCAAATGTAGTTGAAATTCGTCAATTCGGTGTGTATGTAGGAGTAGCGTCAGTATCGCCACCTGCTTTTCCCGGGGCGCGTAACTTGGAACCGCTGAGCCCATTACAGCTTGTCGACTGGTTAATGGCTCGCGCTGGAAAGACGTGCCTCGCGCGTCAGTCGCGGAGATAAGAACGACGTGCGTGGCACGTCGACTCAGAATATTTGTTGAGGAACAGTTTCAGATGGCACTACGTCGCATGTAGGATAAGACAAAAGTATTGTTAGTGAAAAAGTATCCTCAGATATGTTTTAAATCAAATACAATTAATATATTTTAATGTTTTTGAACTTCTGGCGATGGTTTTGCCGAAATCGACCACTTCAGTAAGTCTTACGGCACAAATATAGTATTGCGTTCCAGTAAGCACATTTGTAAATTAATTACTAGCGCAAATTGTTAAAAATAACTATCCGATACTGGAACGCTAGGCTTCCTCGTATTAAAG
The DNA here is from genome assembly GCA_910591515.1 of Cerceris rybyensis. Lineage (NCBI taxonomy): Eukaryota > Metazoa > Arthropoda > Insecta > Hymenoptera > Crabronidae > Cerceris > Cerceris rybyensis. Next base: position 18,283,774 of record OU342795.1, read on the forward strand.
AATACATTGTTGCCGTCGCGGCCGCTGCGGTCCATGCGACGTAGTGCCATCTGAAACTGTTCCTCAACAAATATTGTGAGTCGACGTGCCACGCACGTCGTTTTGATCTCCGCGACTGACGCGCGAGGCACGTTTTTCCAGCGCGAGCGATTAACCCTTTCGCGACGGCGGTTCGCTCCGCGTAAGCGACTCCACTGAACGGAGCGCCGCGGCGCAAATCTACACAGAGCGCGTGCACAGTCTCATACGATTAAATTCGTGAATTCAATGGCAGCAGATAGATGGGTGTTTATATGAAAGAAAGAATCTAAAGTAACTGATCGGCTGCGATCGTTACTTTCATCAAACCAAGTAAATTGTAAAGGTGAATAAATAATTATGCAAAATATGAGATGAAAGGAAGTTTCGGGACTCTATTTTTTTATCACTTGGTTTAATAGGAAAGTAAAGAAATGGTTAAAACGGGTCCGGACTGATAGGTTCCTGAGCAGAGATTACGAAAACGATAACGTAGGAAAATTGGTCTGTAGACTCGACATGTTGAAGGTGTCAATAACAAAAGGGGAAACATTATAAAAATCATTATACATATAAAGTAATTTAATATATATCAATAATAATTCAATTAATAACGTTGCCGCTACTAACAATAAGCAGAAAACTGTTCGCAACGGCCACGGCCATTGCCGGCGCTGGGCCCGGCGATCGTTTCTTGCTCGCCGGATATATCCGGCGGTAGGCCCTGGCGATCGTTTCATGCTCGCCGGATTTATCCGGCGGTAGGCTCTGGCGGTCGCTTCGCGCGCGCCGGATATATCCGGCGATAGTCGCGAAAGGGTTAACTACGAATGTCGCCCCAAATGCGGCACCACGCCAGTGCCAATAGGCACGAGCGTGACGCCTACAGAGTGGTGTGAATCAGTGACATCTCGGCTGTATGTGTGGGTCAATGAGGCGGTGTTTCTCGAAGGACGGCTCGGGCGTGCAATAATCGCCCGCCGCTGAAGTACTGTATTCACTGTATTATTTTACCGAGAATATTTTTCTTTCCATTCTTTTTAAGTAATGTTGTAAGCGTTGTAAGTTATATTGATATATAATTATCATAAACTGTTCCACATTTAACAAAAAAGAATATTGTAATGAAAATATATGTAATAATATTATACAGTATTTATTTATTGTCAGCTCTATATGATAGTACTTTGTGCAGTAAATTTTATTTCAAATTGATGATACATATACATTATGTTTGTTAAAATTTATTAATTTGCATATTAATATTAGTTAGCTATTGCAGACGCCAAAAAGTTCAATTAAAAATGACTTAATATTTACATACTTTGTTTTTGCTCATTCGTTTTCAGTTTTATTAATGACAAATAATTTAAGAGATTTTTATTTGCTTATTGTTACTTTTATTCATTGAGCAGAAAATTATATATATATATATAATTATTTTTGTTGTCGCCATTTTAACGATACACGAATTCGTTTATATTACATTACATCAGGTTATTATATTATTTATCATTTTATAAGTTTTCTCTTACTGCATATGGCATTGTCAACTAAATGTTTTAACACTAGAATTACCGTCTTTAAACCTATTATATTTCAATATATTAAATATGTACTTTGGAAAAAGACAAATCAAGAAGTGGAAAAAGTCATTGATCCGTTAATCTGTATTCTATAAGATCAACGTATAATATCTATTCTATGGCTCTTCTACAAACTTTGAGAATTTTTTGAAAATATTAGGCATAAGTAACTTTTACTTGCTTGGTAAATCTAGTGTTAACGAAAAATGAGTAAACATTACGGTCAGTTGGATAGCATGCGTTACTCGTGCTTGCTCGTGCTCCTATATGGAGTACGCATAATGTTCTATAGAAGCTTGTGGCTCCACCTAAAATCGAGCGAGAAAGGAAGCTTGGGGGAACTAAATAAGTGGCACCGGTGGCACCTCGAAATACAGTGTTGCGTGGCCGTTCAGGGATTTTCGATAGACGATGTGGGTTGCATCCAGTGGAAGAGGTGTGACTCTCCACAGGAGATGAAGGAGTTTAAAATGAATAATTTACAATATATGTTTAAGAAACTTTAAATATATTAAACTAAATAGAACGATTACTTTAATTACTCTAAATATAATAACTGAACAAAACAACAACTTTGAACAATATTTAATAATTATGAACAGAAAATAATTATAATAGCTACGTATAACGTTATACGTCCGAACGCTTCGAGATCTTGCGCAAGAGCACGCAAGAGTATCGATGCAACCGTTTAACAAAAGAAGCTCGCATGCAATATTTCACGATCGCTCCGCTCCGCGAATCAGAAGGTACTTTACATTCAATCTTTAATTCTATTGGTTCCCTACGTATGCAAGACGAGGTTTTTACGCGGGAAGCAATGACTTGATATGGCAACGTTGATAAAACAAATGAAATCGAGTGATCAGACTTCCTGAGGCGTGATGTCGATTTTGCCGCCTTTAATTACACACGTCTTGCATTTACAATGTCGATAACCTAGGTTCCTACCTTAACCGTACAATACTTCTTACCGAATTTCCACATTGCGAATAACTAACGTAACCACGTTCGCATGAATTTCTAGATGTGAATTGGTGTGGCACCAGGGGGGGTCAACTCTTATGGGAAAACTTGGTATGCATATAGTTCGATTTGACGGGTTCCGCTCTAGTTGGCGCCACATACAAAAACTAACACACGTACAGCTTTTAAATCGATGAGAAACCAACACTCTATTTTCAAGCAATACGTGAGACGTCATGAGTGGTCATGAGCGCACGACTTTGTTGTCTAAAAAGAGAGTTTTGGAAAAATACGAGGGATGGAAAACCAGGAAAAGGTCAGTAAAATTTGTACACCCAAACGTTGTAGAACGAACAGAAATAGTATACAATATTCTGGAATAAAAAGTGAGATTGAAAATATTATAGGTTCGATCCGTCCGGTAACTCCGCCATAGGCAGTCCCAAGCCCGTTTGAGAAAGGAAGAGGGTTAGTATACAATACAGTCGACCCTTGGTAATCCGACGAACGTTTTGCAAGGCGGTGTCGGATTATCAAATTTGTCGGACTATAGAGTACTGTCACAGCCCCCTGTAGTCCGGAACTTTTTGGAAAAGCGTACCTTGTAATCCGACAAATAAAATGTCAAAGTGGTAAGATTCTATATGTACTATACCTAACTCATACGATGTTGAATTTAGTAAATTAAACAACACAATAAACAGCTTAGGGTTTATTATAAAATTAACATGATTATTGCTCTAGGACTTACATTAATATATTAACTAACCATTTATGTTAATGTTTGTCCAGGCGTTCGCGAACAATTTACCATATTTTTTCATAACGCAACTCGATTGTAACTACATGTTATAGGCATGTCGGATTACAGGGGGTGACGGATTAGACAGGGGCCGGATTACCAGGGGTCGACTGTATGACTATTACAGTTTTTAAGTAAATACTTTTATGTAAATGTGTAAAGCTTTGTATGTACGACTTTTAAATAAATTTCTAAAGATAAATTAAACATTGATATTTTTCTTTAAAGCAACAAGTATACTGAAGTTTGCTTCACTATTGTAAAAGTGTGAAATAAACAATTATATGAACCATAAAATTAAAAATTAAATAAATTTCACAATTTTACAATAATGGAGCAAACTTTAGTATACCTCTTTAATAGTACTTTTAAATCAGTAAGCGATAGTACTATATATACGGTATATATAGCATACTGTGCTATATATATAAAAAGTAGTTCTAATCTACGGGTTCCGCCCTAGGCGGCAGCACATCTGCGGACCAAATTCTATATATGGGAGTTGACACCCTCTGTGTGGCACACAACACAGGGTGCTTCCCAACAAGAGACACAGGCGACACTGTGTAACACAGTGTCTACATTGGTGCTTTCCAACTATGACACAGAGAGACACAGAGCGACACTGCAAGACACAGCTCAAACTTGAGTTTGGCCGTGTCGGACGTCAATAGTGCCAACACATCGAGCAAAGAAATAATTTTTTCAAGTGTGGTACCTTTAATATAGACTACATTTATAGGAATTCATATTACTAAGGGTGTGCAGGCTGTGCCATGTGCCGGGTACCCGACGCCTCGGGTCGGGCCGAAGAAAGTCGGTCGGGCTCGGGTGGGTACCCGACACACTCGGGCCTAGGGGAACCCGACTGATTTCGGGCGGCCCGACTGGTCTCGGGCCGCCCGACTGATCTCGGGTATTTCGTCTGCTTCGGGTCAAGATGGCGGACTCGAGGCTGTTCGGTGTAACTCTTACGCTCCATGAGCGTGTCTCGCACTGAGTCGCCGGTATCATGGAGCGTGAGAGTTACACCGAACAGCCTCTAGTCTGCCATGTTGGCCCGAAGCAGACGAAATACCCGAGATCAGTCGGGCGGCCCGAGACCAGTGATGCCAGAACGAGGGATTTTTCCCAAGCATGCGCACTACCAAATCCTCAGTAATGTATATATTTTACTCAAATATGGGGTATCGTTAGACCCCCGTGACAATTTAAATACGGTAGAAATTACAGGAAGAGGACATTTTTAAAAGAAATGATATATTTACGTGGAAATAAATAAATATATGTTTTTTTATTATTTTGTATATCTGCAGCCGATTTATTAAATGAATACCATCAGTTGTTGCGAGAGTAAGGAAAACTGCAGAAAACGTCCAGAGTTTTGGACGTCTTTGCGCGTGATGGTCGTCAAATGTTGTTAAATAATAAAAAATCTGGCGGCCAGACCCGGGCCTCAAAGAACGGTCAACTTTCGCTTCGTTTCGAACGCGCTTTTGTCTCCGTACGAAGGAACAGTCACTCTGATATACTAATATTGCACTACGATACAATATTTTATTCAGTTTAACGAAAAGCGCGGAAAACGACTGAGAAGGGCCCCTTATGCGACGTACTGTTGCATAGATAGATACGTCTATGGAAATAATTCCCGCCGAGCTGTGACGTCAGCATGCGCATGCGCACGAACGCTCACGCATGGGAAAACATCCCTCGTTCTGGCATCACTGCCCGAGACTAGTCGTCGGGTTCCCCTAGGCCCGAGTGTGTCGGGTACCCGCCCGAGCCCGACCGACTTTCTTCGGCCCGACCAGGGTCGACAAGCTGTAATGGGCTCAGCGGTTCCGAGTTACGCCCCGCTCAGCTAGCAGGTGGCGATAGTGACACTACTCACACATACACACCGAATTGAAGAATTTCAAATACACTAGCAAGAGAGAATCGGTGTGATTCTGTTACCGCGAGTAAATCGCTCAAGACGAAAACGTGTAGCCAAAAGAATTCTAGACATAATTATTATTTATTTCATAGTTCTTATACTTATTATAATTATTAAAATACTGTTATAATTTAAGTTGGTTCCCTTTTTAAGTATGAAACAAAGGAAGAAACGTTCGGTTATTTTCTGTAAAGAAAACAGAGGTTAGAAAGTGTATGTGTTCCTATGTACACCTATGTATATTATAATTCTTTTTTATTGTGAATGTTAATAAAAAATAGTTAATTGAAGCATAACGTTGTTATTTTAATTTAAAAATAAAATTGTAAAGAAAACAAGGCCAACTTTAGAATATAATCACTGTATATACATTGATATAGATAGGTATGCTATACATAAATTTATGCCTTTAGTTCGCCGCTCAGCTAAAAGCGGCGCTGTTTGCGGACCTTTTTCATACACGGCAGCTTGCCTACCCTGGGCCCGACCCGAGCCCGACGAGCCGGGTATTTGCACACCCTTACATATTACTGATCTTTCAAAGCTGTAAAAATACTTCTAGTTTGATTAAGACTTAATAAGTTTTTTCGCACAATTTTTAAGTTAACTTCGAAATTTCAGAGCACTCAAACTGCTAATCGATAAAATTTTCACGATTTATCTAAAATATATTTTTCTATTATGAATTATACAGGAAAAATAACTTACCATATTCGAAAATAATATACTTTTGTTTGTTGCGAAATAATTATCAATCCGAATCTTCTTCTTTACGGATTTGGATTTTCTACAGACAGATTTGAATCTACGTTTTTTACTACGTTATACTCATTATAGTCTTTTACGCACTCTAGTGACCGTATTTAGTAACTTATCTGTTCCAATTAGCTACAGAATTGTGTTTCACTGTGTCTCTCTGTGTTACACTGTGTCACACCCAAGCATGCTTGTTGGAAAGCACACACAGCATTCTTTGGAGTTTTGTGAATAGTCGCTATAACAACTGTTGGTGGTCCAAGAAAATGTGACAAGCCTGCCATCTTTATTGGTGCTTTGTTGATGGCTTTTGTAATATAATGCCATAGAAAATTTTCTTGAAGTGAAAAGTTAGTTGGCTGTGAGTTGCCAGTGATGCATTTAATTTCTCCACGTGGTATGTTAGTAATGGAGTAAATATTTATGTTTCAATTTGCTCTAAAGGAGCCTAACACCGTTTTTAATTATTATTTATAATTATGAATACATACTTTGACTTTGTATAACATGGGCACAAGCAATCTGCATATGCTGTTTTTAATTATTGTCATTTAATACATTTTCGGTACATCGTACGAAGCTTCGAAATATTTTATTTTAAGCGTAAGTATGTTTACATTTCTTTAAAATAGATAAGAACAAAGTAACCTGTGTATGAATCATAGACGGCTTTTGGAATGATTACGTTGCACTGACGCGGATGTTTCGAAGTTTTCTTTGTTTTTGCATTTTTCTATTAATTTCCTTCACTGTCTTGCCTTTGTAGTTCAGCGAGCAATTCGATGTATATGAAAAGAAAATTCTATTATAACGTAGGAAATTAGTTTGAAAATTATCAAATAGTTAGTTTCCAAAATATAAGTCTCCTGTGATAATGATTTTATTTTTCGATCATGCCATTTAAAGATTTAGTTAAAGTAATTTTTTTAGATAATATGGAAATGTAATGAATCTGTGATATATCTGTATTACTCTGTCAGGTATTATGTTTCTTTGTTTATTCATCCAAATAAACAATTAATATATCAGATTTAATAAAAAACTATTATGTTCATGTTTAGTAGATGCATTTTTGCAATATAATATTAACAATTATATGTATAGTGTTATATATTTAAACACTAGCATGGCTTCTTTTAAAGATGGTATTTACTTAAAAATTAAAATTATTAAGATGATAATGTTTATTTTTGTTTTCTTAAAAATCTTTGTTTAATTTCCATGTCGTTAAATTGAAAATGAAGTTACTTGCGATAAACATAATGGATTTGGCAAATGCAACAAAATTTATCCAATTCTAGAAGTTGATATTAGATAATATTTTTTGGTGAATGTAGTAATATATTTCTCAAAAAAATACAACAGTGAGTTAGTGACTGAATGAGTGTCTCTTTTTTTGTGTGTGTATACAAGCATGTACACATAGCATTGAATTTCTTTTTTTTGTAAGCATGTAACAACACAGTTACTGTGAGTCAATGGAATAAAATTGTAAAACTTTACCACTTTCAGAAATACATATATCAGAAATGAGTAAGAACAAGCTATGATGATTCAACGCTAAAAGAATTAGTTTAGTGTTTGCAAACCTTTAATGTATATTTTGCCATAAGTGTGTATTAATTCTCTGTGACAACTTTTTTATTGACTTGTTGTACTTCTTCCAAGATCTTATATTTTTCTTAAAAATAATTGGTGACAAAGGAATATAATAAACATGTAAAGTTTGTAAAATTAATTAAACACATTTAGTACAATGTACTGCTAATATTTTATAAATGATATTTAGTGATAAGAACAAAGTAAACATAATGGTACTGAGCCTCTGATAGATTATAAACGTATATCTACATATATATATATATATATATGCACATAATTTTCAAATTACCTGTGTGAATTCTAATGATGAAGAAGGAAACATTATTAATAGAAAAAGTATTATTAAGCTATCATTTATTTTGAGGGGCATCATATCTTTCATAATATATAGAACTGAAATGTGTTATCATTTTTTGTTCAGAGAATGATAATATAATAAATATTAAAAGAATAAATATTTCCATTTGTTATTAATAAAGAAAGATAGGAGGCTGAAAAACAAAGGTAATGATTAATATTATATGAGACACCGGAAACTATTTTAATACATGTTAATATCTCAATATACAACTATCAATGTTTGGATTTATTCACATTTTGATATGAATTATTAAATGCTGCTATAAGTGTCATTCAATTTCTGTATAATACTTCAAGACATTATTATGCTGCTGATATAATATGCATTATTGGTTAACTACTATATGCCATCAGAAAAAGAATTATCTATGCATTGTGCATTGTTCAGTTAATAGTATTTTATGGCTTTATGTTCAAGTATTTAGAATATAATACATGTAAATTGTAGTTTTTCAGAATGGCAATTTCATAAAAATAATATATAAACTTATTTAAAAAATAATATTAGAATAGATTGAAATATAATGACAGTTGCAACATGGTATTCACCATCACTTGTCATTACAATTGTACTCTTAACCCTTTGCATTCGAGCGGCGCCGCTACGGCGCCCGAGCGGTTTGATGCCTCTACTCGAGCGGGACCGATACAGCGCCCGGGCGCCGGGCGGTTTGATGCATTCATTCGAAGTGTGCCGCAACGACGTTCCAACGTTTTGGAACTCGATATGTTTATTTCCGATGTGCGATATGATATTATTATCACAAATTCTTTTGTGAATTCTCAGCTTAGCTTACAATTAGTCTCAGCTTAGCATTCGCCTGAAACAGTCTTTGCCGTGAGAATAGCAGTTTAAAAGTTTTTGAGCCCTATAATGATGGATAAAAATCCGATCAGTTCAAGTTCAGATGAATTCAATTTATCGTCTTTGGACGAGCAAATTACATCGGTTCACGATACATTACGCTACGAAATGAAGAAATCTAGTGAGGAAGATCTAATGAAGACGAAAGTGAAGCCCAAAGTGAAACTGCGGATAAATGCAAGCAGTTCTGAATGGGTACTTCGCAGGAGATACGAAGAAGTACCGGCAATTGCACAATTTATATCTGGCGAAAGCCTCACAAGACTACGCATAACTTCAAATATAAAAGAACCAGTCGATTTTTTCAAACTGTTTTTCACCGATGAACTCGCTAATAAAATAGTTGGTGAAACGAATAACTATGCGAGAAAGAAATTGGAAGGGAAGATGCTATCTGCAAATTCGATCAGCGGAACAATATGCATCGACATATTGTTTTCTGCGAAAATCGCTAAAATGGTGGCGTAAACTTTTTCTGGGTATAGAAATTTCCTTGGATATAAATTAGAAAAAGAACAAACAGGGGAAAGGCCACACAATCATTTGCTCTTTCGAAAAACGCTTGTGGAGCAATTGAGAGGACCTTATCGCCAGCATCGTGAGCAAGCTTCGACGTCGTTCACCGATGAACCCCGACTCAATGGGAAGCTCCATATTGTGCTAACAATAAGAGGAACAAGAAAGGAATGCAAAGTTTGTTCAGACCGTAACAAGCCTGGCGGTAGACGAGAAATCTTGTCTTATTGTGATACGTGTCCTGACAAATCGAGAATGCATCTTGGGGATTGTTTCATTAAGTATCATACAAAAGCTAATTACAGAGTGTAATATTCAAAAGGCTTTGCTCTATTAAATGCAAGAATAAATAAATTGATGAAATTTTATTATTTGTATACGTTTCTCTTTCGTAAAACTCAACCCTAATATAGTCGAAATCGTCTCGAGTTGCTGGTTCTCCCGAGCGAAAAAGGGCTCCAGTGCAAAGGATTAATAACAGCAATTATTTATGATTTACATTAATAGGCTAATAATCCTCTTATAAATTGTAACGTCATATAATGATTTTAAAATATAATTAACACTAGAACTGTTAACGATTAATGCAATATATTTAAGGATGTAAGAGAAATACTTAAAAAAAAATAGAATTATGTGGGCAAGGAACTTGATTAATTTGAGCTCCTCCATTTCATAGAATAGACGTAGAAAGTTAAACAAGATATAGCATCGTAAATTTCAGGAGTATTTTTGAAAAGTTCAGTAAAAGTCAATTTCACCACATTGGTAGATGTAATGTTAAACATTTAGATGAAATATATGAAAATAAAAATTTTCAATGATAGCAATATTTCTATTGTATTTTAAATAAGACATGCTATAATTACACATTTTATAATAAAATGAAATAAAAATTTTCTACTTTCAGATCTAGATAAAAATTATGGGGCGTTACACAGGAAAGAAATGTCGTCTTCTGACAATGTTATGGCTTACTGCTTTCTTTTTCTTGGTGGAAATAGTAGTTGGATATGTAACCAATTCTATGGCTTTAATAGCTGACAGTTTCCATATGTTGTCCGATGTAGCTGCCTTAGTTGTTGCATTTCTTTCTGTTAAGGTAAGTTTGTACATTTTAGATTCAATAGGTCTTTACATTTTCTTGGCTGGCATAAAGAAAAATAGAACATACACACTTCAATACTTACTTTCCTCTATTTCGACTGTTGATCAATGGTTACAGATTCCTTTCAATTAACAAAACTGTATATTAAGTATTCAATTTTTTAATGTATCTAATATTATGATAGGAGGACTGAAGACACATTTTAACAATAAAAATCAAATATTTTGTTATATACTTTGTTTATCAAATATTTTATCAATAGATATCGTACTTTCCTTTACTTAACGTAAATTTCGTTTTCTATCATTTAGATATTTAAACATACTGTAAACTTTTACAAAAGTACAATATTTTACATGCGTTATAAAGCCCATATAACACATAGCATGGTCGTTAAATATCAGCCGCTGAAAGCTTGAATGCCTGTCTTAAATACTTTAAGTTAATGACAAATTTAATTGCATCAAGCAACACACAAGTAAAATAATACTGCCATTTTGATTTACTTTACAGTTTTCCTCAAGCTAGAATAATGTAACAGACATTAATCGCCAAAATGTACAATTATATATTTGAAATTCTGAATTATAGTGGGACTAGTGTGTAATGTATTAACATATAGTGACAATTTCAGGAATTTTATTTTTAAATAATATATATAAAATGGATCTTTCTGTAATATACTTTTTAGGGCTGATACTTTGATAAAAAATTTAGCTTTAATGCCTAATGATTTGTTGTAAAAACTAATATGTAACTTATATTTTATTATTACTATTTTATGATAGATAATAATATAAAAGTAAATGCTCCATTTTTAATTGCTGGGTCTATAAAAAATATGTTATATAATGTTTACAAATTTTATTAAATTTTTTATTATATTAAAATTTTTTATTTGGACTTGTACATATGTTTTAGATGTCTCCAAAAAAGTGGTCTAAAAATACGTTTGGTTGGGCCAGAGCAGAAGTATTGGGTGCTTTGGTTAATGCTGTCTTTTTAGTCGCATTGTGCTTTAGTATTACTGTGGAAGCATGTAAGAGATTTATCGAAGTAGAAGAAATACATGAAGCTAAATTGCTTGTAGCAGTGGGTGCACTTGGATTACTAGTGAACGTAATTGGCCTATGTTTATTCCATGGTAAGTAAATATTAATATATAAGTATTATATAAGTGTACACTTTTAAACATGTAGATTTTAACATATAAAAGAAAGTGAAAATTCCACCAAACAGATTTTTCTGATCTGTTCATAGTTTGATACTATAATAGAAAATTGTAAAACTCGTCATAATTTCAATTTTATTGAAATTAAATTATGAATTTCTGTTTCTTTGTTTTATACTACTGTTTTTCTATTTATTTATTTATAATTTTATCAATTTCCTTATTTATTTAGTATATAGTCGTTAAGTATGCATTATCTGAAATAGAACTACTGAACATAAGAGATGGTGAAAATAATTTTTCTATTCCAGAAAATGGTTTACTTCTTTCCTTTTTGAAATTAGCAAGCAAAGGGTGAAAAATTAGTAGATTCTTTATCATCGTAACTCTAAATATTTTGTTTTAAATATTTCTTTAATTATTTTCAATGATTATTATAATTATTTTCTTAGATAGAATTTTTTAATATAATGTTAGTTGCTATTTATGAAGGTATAAATTATTAGATCAACTTTATGTATAATAAAATTTTATGTTTGAAACATTTCGTTAAAATTTATTACACATTTGATGTTTGTAGAAAATTTGATATTTTTCTAACGTTTAAGTGATATCTAGTAAAGCCACTTCTCAAAGGTAATTCAAGAGATAGAAGCAGTAGGGTATCAAATCTCTTAACTGACACTTAAGAATGATAACTTTGAAATATGTTATCTTGTATGTCACTAATCTAACTGATACGTTGTTACAACTTTGAGTATTTTCCATTACAGATAGTCTATTATTATATTTAAAAAGCTGTTGTTATCAGTCAAAATATACAATATAATTTTGAATTCTAGGAAGAGCAACATACGACATTTCTTTAACAGAAATGTTAACTTCTTAACTTTATCATACATTTTTAAATTTTAAACACTTACGTATAAAATTTACAACTGGAATTGTAACTTATTCTGAGTAATTGCACATTTACAATTTGTTATGTTATAAATATTCTAAGCAGAAATGTTACATTCATACCTGTTTTTGTGGTGGGGGATATAGGGACCACATAAAAGAAACTTTATAGGTAGCTATAGAAAATATTATTTGCAAAACTTTTAAAAAATTCCCACATTAAATATGTAAATCAAAACCCAAAATATAACCAGAAATTGGTTTTCCAAACAAGGAAAAATGGAATTTATACACTGGAACATGTTTTAATGTTTTATTTGCTTATATACATTTCCAAATGTGTGTTTATCACTATTCATTGTAGTCAAGTATGCGGGTTTTCTTGTTGCCAACTGGTTCAAAATCACTTTCGTCACTTAAACATGCTACCTCCGTTTTTACTATCTACATTTGTTAATTAATTTTTACTTATATTTGTTTGATTTTTTTACATATCGTACATAAAAAATCGGTCGAAGTAAACCCACGAAAAAGAACTTCATAAAAACAGGTTTAAGTGTTCACTTCTGCTTGTAATGGATTGTAAAAAGTATAAAACATATTGTAATTGTTTTTACTTTAGAACATGGAAGTGCTCATGGACATTCTCATGGCATATCTCGAAGTCATAATAGACTTAGCACTTTGGTTGGCACAGACGACAATGAAAATGATGAAGCTTATAGACCACCAACACCACAAGTTAAAAGAACTCATGGTCATACACATGATGCAAGCCAAATGAATATGCGTGGTGTGTTTCTGCATGTATTGTCAGATGCTTTAGGATCTGTTATTGTAATAGTATCTGCCTTAATTGTGTGGCTAACAAAATGGGAATATAGGTAATTAAATTTGAAATACAATATACTTGTAATTAGATTAACATAATGGGTGAAGTAAAAAGTTCTGAGCGTTTTTTCTCTTTATTTTGATGATAAAATTAACAAACTTAGAATTTTCGGAATTAGATCAAATAAGCGCCGTTTTGTTCAATAACTTTTGCCCATTTTGAAGGCAATTTCATAATTCCGCGATTGAAGAAGTCTTCGTCCCTATTGTTAAAAAACTCGACCAGCTCACTTTCACAAGCCTCTCTTGAGGCCAGTTTTTTGCCATCAAGAACATTTTTTGCCATCAAGAGCTTGGATCGGAGGTTATATCGCACCCGCCGTATAGCCCAGACCTGGCACGAAGCGATTATCACCTTTTTAAGCATTTACAAAATTTTTTTGATGGCAAAAAACTAGCCTCAAGAGAGGCTTGTGAAAGTGAGCTGGTCTGGGTTAGACGCTTGTTTGATCTAATTCCGAAAATTCTAAGTTTGTTAATTTTATTATCAAAATGAAGAGAAAAAACGCTCAGAACTTTTTACTTCACCCATTAATAATACTTAACTCCTTGAAGTAAAGTAGTTTAGTACTTTATCTGTTTACATTCATTTATTTAAATAATAATATTTGGTTATTTGATGGATTAAATAAGAATAAGTATGGCGTATTATAATTGCTTTGTTATCAAAATAATAATAATATGATGGTTTTTACTTTATATTTTGTCTATTAATTATATTTATTAGTTTTCTTTTTGTGTAGATTCTATATTGATCCTGCTCTTTCACTTTTATTAGTAATACTCATTTTGAGATCAGTATGGCCATTACTTCAAGAATCTGCATTGATTCTGTTACAAACTGTACCAACACATATTCAGGTAAATACTTTTTTTCATATCTTAATCTGGAATTTGTTGACTTGTATAAAATATTGTCCAATTTTTGTCTTATTGCTGCTCAGTAAACTACATTTTAACAATGTCTTGTTCTAATCTGTATTTTTAATGTGTGTCATTGTTTTATTTTATACTTTCATAACATATATTAAAATGAGTTGCCATAACTGTTTCTTTTGTTACGTTTGCAACCAATATTATGGTGAAACACTATAATTACAATTTATCCAATATTATTCATGAAGTGCAGCTTAAGGGAAAATTTACTTTCATAAAAATAATGAGTTATTTTTATGCTAAAAGTGGTTAGAAACAACTCCTTACCTTTTTAGTCGGTGGCATTTCGAATTGTAGGTTTCAGTGTATCATTCACGAAATAACAAATTTTGAATGTGAATACTTCGGCATTTCTGTAAAATGAAATGAAACTTGAATAATTCAAAGTTTTTGGATAAAGACGTACAGTCTTACAGCTATTAATTAAAAACTAAAAAAAAAATTACCTTATTTCGCTGTAGGATAAATTGCTTTTACAAAAAAAGTTTTGGAAGAGTTTGAATTACAAGTTATTAGGTGTACAAAAAAATAAAATTGACCCTAATTTTGTTGCCTACGATATATAATGTATAATTTATTAACGTGGGGATAATATCGATTGCAATATGGTATAAAACGTGAAAATAACTAATATCCATATATATCTGTTGAACATCATTAACAGGTGGGATTGAAAACATCACTCCATTTAACATCTACAAAGCAATTAGATATAGGCAAAATTTGAAATGTTAAAATCACACTGGTCCAAATTATTTTGGGCACAAAGAATGTTTACACCGTTTCACTTGTATTTTGGGCCGCTGGAAACGGAAATTCTAAATTCTTAAAACTTGTTATATTTAATTGTTTCAATTGTAAATACTATTCGTCCCTTTGTGCTCAAGGTCTATTCGTTACGGCCTACCAGCAGCTCGAAACGATATGTCAAGAATTTGGTGTATTTGTTACAGCTAACTTAAAATGATTTTACGTAAAAATTAACATATAAATCTATTATATATTAATGTTTTATGTATAGTAATTATTTCTAAATTCAAAAAAAATAGCTTATGCCTTTACTTCAAGGATTCTCTTTTTCCAAAGTACTTATTTAGTATATCGCTACACACCTAATCGTGATGAACGACACTTCTAATGTTACCATATCAAATTTAGCGGTGAATGTAACGATGCATATTGCTTGAATATTATAAACATTTAAACATGTTTAAACAATGGTCAAGATAAAAACAACGCCAAAAATACCCCAATTTTTGTGGATATTCTCTAATTTATCTTAAAAACTAAAAGTCTAGAAAAAAATCTAATAGCAGAAGGCAGTAGGGCAAACAGTTTTCTTGGAAGAATCTAGCCGCTTTAGTTACGATAAATTATTTTACGAAATTGAAGTTCTTTTTTTTGGCGAACAAGATGTAATATGTATTTTGAACTCCATTTCTACAGCGGTTTTTTGTATACCTATTTCGACCAAACGGTATCTTTAGATACCTTTCCGCTAGAACGCAAATATCTTGTTAAAAACTAATTTCGGTCTTATACGTTTTCTTTTGTCAGTTCAATATTGTAACATTATTAGCCCTGAAAACAGCGTTATGAAGGAAACGTGGGTATTTATACATCATGTGTTATTCTAATGCGATGCACTATTATTCACCCACTTGCAGCTACAGTAAAAACTGGATAAGTGCGACAAAAGTTTCGCTGGATTAATGCGACATGACTATCCCCACCATGCATCAGACTACATTGGTGACGCAATTCTAATTGGAGGGTTAGCTGTTTTCAATTTTTATATTTTTTTTTACCTTTGCTAATGTGTTTTTGAGATTTTTTTGATGAAAATGATACCAAACATGATATAGTTTGAATTATATTTACTTAATATGTAATATAATTACTTATTATTTATATAATACAAATAATTTGTGTTTGCTGCCATTTCAATCAGGAAGATTTCACAAATACATTAGGAAAGATACGTTTAGAAAGATTACCAGATTGAAAAGTCTACTATTGTGTTAGCAATATCTCTTCTACTATCTGTTGTTTTTTAAAACAAGATTGCTGTGTATTACCGTTTTTGACACGAAAACTGATTTTTTGTATTTTCCCCATGACTACCCTCTCGGTGAAGGTATCGAATTAAAAATTGGTGTACAATGGTTTCTTTATGATCACCTATCGAATTACGCATCGTCGAATAAAATCGGCTGAAGGGCACTTTTGACCCTTTTATCCTGCTTGACCCTCAAAAAGCATCCACAAAAATTGGAGCGTTTAGCGCTTTCCTTTCTGCTTTAGACATGTTTATGTTTTAACAATTTGTGCACTTACATTTTCTGTAAAAAATAATTAAAATAGCTTTTAAATAAAATTGCTTTTCTTCAAAATTGGGACTGGGGGAGGAGAACGGATTTCATATTCGTATTCAGCACAATAAAATACATAATCAATATAAATGTTCTTTATGTCAAGAAGGAAGTTCAATTTTAGAGGCTAGTGTTATTAAAAAATTACGAATGGCAGATTTAATTGTGTAAGGTCAGAAATTGATCTGTTTAAAAGATACAATTAAAACTTACTTTTTTTCCAAAACTGTTTTTATAAAATTTTGAAATATTTGCGACAAAATTTGTATGTAGAAAATGCCAATGCAAACAAAATAAATTGAATTCTTAATTTCACTTTCCCAATACACATTAATTTGTTATGAATTCTTTAAATAAATGATTGGGTTTAGTATGTGGTTATATAATGTACCGATAATTAAATTACGTCAGACATAGTTAACGATCCTTTGAATATGAGAAGTTAGATAACAAAAACAATATAAGGTAGTGTTTGTTAATAAAGCGATTCATTTAATGTATTTAGACATAGTATTTAAACATTTTTCCTAAAAGTTAAGAAACTTGTTATTAACTGCCTTCGCAAAACATAATATTTTCTAATTTAGAGCTAAAAGGGGTGTTACCTGTATAACTCTGAGAACTATTCTCACTCCTCGAACGTATATGTATATTCGATGTCAAAATGACATGCATAGAATATATTTATTCAATCATATTGAAATCCAATCGTATTGCGAGTTTTGCATTTTCGCGGATAATACAAATCAAGTTTCACCTAGATAAAATCTTTTTCATCAATTTTTATTTTCACTTGATAGTACCTCACTGCTTGCGAATGGTATTTACTTAGCAATTTATATATGTTTAATTGATTGTAACTTTCATGTACAAATTGCATCTTATTTTTTCTATGAAGAAAAAGTTCATTATTATTTTGCATTGGACATCACCTAAAATATAATCGCCATAATATATCTGTGTTGTGTTTTTTATATATAGAACAGTATAAAAATATATATACTTATTGTTAGCTAATGTTTGTTATCTGAAGTATAATGTAAAAAGATATGTTGAACTTGAGCCATTATCTTCTCATGAATCATATTTTATATTACCAAATATTTTATGTATCACAGGAAATCTTTAATTTTTAAGCGTTAATTCTTCTATTACTTTCGCTAAAAAAAAATTCGAATTATTTGCATGCAAAGGTGAATGTTGATCTGAAGAACGAACTGATACCTGTGCATCAATAGCTAAAAAAGAGCTTCCTCACGTATATCGAATTTCTGTACCTATCAATGAAGTTATAGAATCTTTTTAAAATTCTGATTACATATGAGATTATGTTTGCTTTGGTTTTCTATTATGAAACATTTATTCTTACCGCTAGTTTCTAAGGAAATAATATAAATTTTGTTAATTTAGGTTGATGCAATTCAACAACGTTTACTAGAAAACGTTGATGGTGTACTGGCTGTGCACGAATTCCACGTATGGCAATTAGCTGGTGATCGTATAATTGCTTCAGCTCACATAAGGTGTAGAAATCTTTCAGAGTATATGAAAATTGCTGAGCAAGTAAAAGAATTCTTCCATAATGAAGGTATACACTCTACAACAATACAGCCAGAGTTTATTGATGTAAGTAAATTTTACTGTATATGATTGATTGTATTTTAATGAAAATCTAATTGTAACATTTTTATATGTTTAATTTTATTTTGTATACATATATATATATACATATATATTTTATATTAAATAATAAAGCAGGGCGAAATATAAGCTCTATGTATATACAATGATTTGCAACTATATTTTTTAACATGTTATCCACGTGTTATTTTTGAATGTGTGCCTGATTACAAGTTATTCCTTAAATCAAATATATGATAATTTACCGTATTTTTTATTTGTGATATTAAATGGTCAATGTCAAGCATTAGAGTGTTTGAACATTAAATGTATATAGTACTCAATTTGTATGGGGTTCAACATAGTTAGAGAACCATGTAAGGAAGATATTTAAGTTTCATAGTGTTTCATTAGTGTAGTAAAACTTTATATTTGTACAAATTAATTTTACTTATGTTTCCGATCTAAATGTTGTTTGAGCTTTATTTATAAATGGACAAATGAAAGATACAATTAGGAATATAAATTTTTGTAAGTAAAGGCATTAAATGTTATGTTACACATTATGAAATGTTAGTTAATTTTACACAATATCCCCTTTCATATTTATTTGTATTATTATAATCATTTTAGAAAGAAGATTTTGATTTTCTTCAAGATCTAAATTAATATTCATAACGCCAATAATAGCGAGATGATTTTCTTAAACCTTAAAGAGTTTAGCAGGGTACGTATCGACTAGCAACATTGGCGTGCATACACACGGCATACTCACACACACATCCAGGTTGAAGGAAAATCTGGGAGAAAAATGTTTTAGCGTTATATATTCAATTGGTATAGCCCGAGTACTGATGCTTGCGCGTTGTGTCTTTAAAACTAGAACTACCAAACAAATTAAAATTACTGGTCCCCAATCTTTTTCAAAAGTTCTCAAACTTCATAGAACAGTCATAGAGTAGATGTTCTACATTGATCGTATAAAATATTGATTATTACATAGGTCACTTTTTCCATCTCTTAATTCGTCTTTTTTAAAAGTACGTATATAATATATTCAAATATAATAGATTTAACTTTAATAGTTTAAGCGTTAATACGTTAAGTTTCATACTGCTTTCGAACCACTTTATGTTGACGCTATTCAACATCGTCTGAGATACTATAATAATCAACCCTTTGCACTCAAGGCTCTTTTCGCTTGGGCGAACTAGCGCCTTGAGACGATTTTCCGCGTATTTGGTAAATTTCTTACAGCTAACGTTAAGATGATTTCACGGACAACTGAACAGTTAAAACTTTTATATTTAAATATTTTATGTATCTTTATACTTCAAAGAAAGACATTGATTAAATATTAAATGTTGTATTGTTGCTTTGTATGGTATTTTATAAAACTCCAAGCTATATCCTCGGCTTTTCGAGGCAAGTATCGTAGTAATATGTGGTTTGGTATCTTTCACTACGTTTAGTTTGTATATCTTCCTATCATGTAGATTCTTTTTCAATCGGATTTTATCTATACTGTAGTACGAAGTAGAACCTCGATTTCGTTTTTGTCGGAAATCGCACAATTGATCAGCTAAAGTTTTTACGTACTGTAGATGAATAAAAGGCCATTCGTTTTTCTACTTCTTTATTGATCTGTAAAGAATATAAGGGTTGATTTATCAAATCTCTAAATCTCAAAAAATAAGTTTCTAAAAAAAGGTTCCACCAGTTCATTAACCCTGTTGGAGGATTATCGTTTATTATTTGATGAGTATCGTGCGGAGAGTTGTGTGTGGAAATCACTCGCACAATATTTTTTTTCCATCCATAATAAATTTTTCCAAAATTAAAAACAATATATGAAGTACGGCCAGTTGTGAGAATTTTTGGTTCTGGTTCTATTTGAATATTTTACACAGTCTCCGAGAAGAAAAATGATAAACATCAAAGCTTTTGCCTCATATTCCCCTTAATACTCGGTGTACCGACATTTCTTATATACCTATTTCTACTCACACGTGTCAATAGGTATACCTCATAAAGAACTTCAGAATCAGAGGGCTTTCAAGAAAACGAATTTCCACATAAACCTGTCTCGTTGAATAGATAAAAGTCAGTATAAGTGGGAGAAAAAATGTAAATAATATCTGTAACATCCCACTCGAAATTCTAAACATGTCAAAACGACCCGACTGATGTATCTAGTGTTAAGCAAAGGGTAGTGATCGAAACCTAACAGAGTAGTGTCTCAAGTGGGGGATACTATTTATAAATAAATATTGATAGGAATCGTCGTGGATGGCACTGGTCGATACTTACACTGTTAGATGTTTGATTTAGAAACTGAATCTGAAGAATAAATTATTATTAATAATTTACCCAATTTTAGTTACATATTGTACAATTATAATACGACTGTATAATCTTAATTAAACTTAGCAGCCTTTTTTAAATATGTTTCAAATTTCTGCATGTGCAGAAAGTGATATGCAAACGTAACAGTTAAACTTTTTTTCTGTACAGTTTTATTTCTGTTTGGATTTACTACTAATGATTTTAAAGAAACGCCGGTTTGATTTTCACAATCGTGCCTTGTAGACTACGTTTAAGCGTAGATCATTTTTGTTTCATTCATGATAATACTATTCTACCATATTACACTGCATGCAGCTTTAGTAAAAAAAAATAAGGCGATAGTCTTTAACATCAAAGAAATCTTGAATGATAAAAGCAAATAGAATCAATTTTGAGTTTAGTGTTAAAATTAAGTATTTTATACTTCCTCAAAGTAAAAAGTATATGTATCTTTTAAATATTGATAATTCAAACTCTTAAATCATTTGTTATATATAAAATTTGTTTAAATATTTTGCTCATTCCATAACGAAATTATAATTCACTCTTGATGTCAAATTGAAGTTTTTTGTTCATTCACTATCCAAATACTATTTTATAACATTCAATAAAACTCATGTATCTCAATAACATTGATACAATCGTACATATCGATTTATAACATAAATTGTTGAAACGCCTACTGTATTGAAGAATAACAAGATACTTTTCGAAGTGGAAAATTAACAGTTTACTATTAATAACGTTTTAGTACCATTCTAATAGTGAAATTAAGGAAACTCCGTCAGAAGATTGTGTATTGGACTGTCCAAAGACTGATAAGCCTTGCAATCATGCAACATGTTGTGGTCCCTCTAAACAGGTATGAATTTTGCAATTTTACATGTATCATTCTTTCTTCCGCTACTTAAATCCCACATCCTGCAACTCTACAGTATTACTTGAAGAGAGATACGAATTCCCATTCTGCCTGTTGTAAGTCAAAATGTCTTGGACGATGTTTAGAAGCCATTAAATCAGATTCAAATACAATTATAGGTAAATTTGTTGTTCACAATTGCAACGTTGAAGAGTGTAACAAATTCAATAATAATATGTATTACATAGCATCGGAAAAATGATATCTGTAGTTCTTGGAATTGCGTTTAAACTTTCCATTTTTTACATATATTCTTCATGGCTTATAAAAACCACGTCTACTTTTTACTGTTCTACTATAGTACTACCGTACTTTCGCCTTTCTTGCACGAGGGTTTAGAGACAAACGAACGATCTATAATTGTGCATAACATATTTATTTATATTTTGTTCAAACTAAAACTACTCCTGTTTGCTTTGTTAAAAATATTATGGAATATATTTACTCTTATAGTAGAATTGAGCTATAATCATAATTTTCTTTTTCAAAAATCGAGGAAAAATGCGTTTTTCAATTTCCGTATAGGGCCGTGAAACTCCTTCGCCAGGAGAAACGCCATATATGTGCAGACAACGCAATAGCCTTGCGCGCTCGACGGGTTCCATAGGAGGAACAGAACAACAAGAAGTAAATGAAATGGAACGTGGACATTTACTATCAATGCCTACTTCACACCACTCCGTTCAACTTCCTCATCCTCATATTAATACGCCAACCGTATGAGTTGTCATCGCATTATTCAATACCTACCTCCATAGCGAAATATGTGGCGCATCGGAATACTGTTGTACAAATGCAATAAACAACTATACTTGAACACGTTTCACTGCTGCCAAAGTCGACAGCAAAACTTCGGCTTGATATAAATTACAATTGTACTTGGCTCCACTAATTTTCATATTACAATGCGTGTGATACATCAGTTATTTATTTACAAAATGATATTTATATTTTTTTCTGTGAAATTTATAAAGAAGTCAATTTAAAGATTGTTTCATGATTTGTCCTTGATTTGTGTATAAGTGGGTAAGTAATGTATTTAGCAGTTAAATGCCAAAGGCATATAAATACCAAATGAAATACGCTAAGTTGAAATGACCTGACGTAATTTTAAAAGTATCCTAGTTTTTTTTTGCTAAACGAGATTTTTGTATCCGTGTATGCCGGATCGCAACTTGAAACTCGATATTTGAAATTTGCTTTTTTTTGTGCATAATATACGCACGGCTTCTCGATTTGTAGAATATACAAAATTAGATTATACTAATGTCGAGTGCGAATAGTCCATTGACGTAGTAATACCTTTGTGGACATTTAAAATGTTTTATTTATATTCTATTGTAAGGTTTACACGTATTATGTTATGTTTTATTCCATCAAGTGTTCTCAAATTAGTCTTATGAAATATATTTTTTAGTTTATCCATTGCTAACTTATCTCTCGGAGACTGGAGCATTTGAATTTTCTATATTTCATTATAAAAGAACTCTGAATTATTATGAGACTTCGATTGTAAAATGTAATAAATATTTTTGTGTTCTTAAAGTGAATAAAAAATATATTTTTAGAAACACAAAGTTTTTAGTCTTTCTTTTTTAAAGCTTGACAAGCAGGATCTTATGTGATTTATATAACATTTTTCTGGTGTAATACAATATATATTCTGTTTAGTCTGTAAAGGAAGTTAATGCAACAAGTTTTTTAAAAGCTTTTAAATTACTGCATGCACATATATTTTCTGAATTATATTCATATCACACTAACCAATTATGCATCTAAAGTTTCTTTAAATATGTTATCTGAAAGTGACTGTTTCCAAATATCCGTATTTGTAAATAGCCAACTTTTTTACTTATAGAAATTTGGTGTTCGTTATCTATTGATATCAACATATAGGAGAGTCATTCAAATATAAACGGTAATTGTTGTACATTTATTGATTCAAATTACATATCAGTGAAAATTTCAGTTTTGCTCTACACAACCTCCTTCACGCTGTACACTTATTTGTCAACGAGTTGGAACTAGGAGTATTCCTTGTTTAACCCTTTCGCTACGGAGTCCTTTTTCGCGAACGTGTTACACCGTCAGAGCAATCTTGCTGCGGGTGGACTTATTTTGTTATTAATAGAGTATACTATATAACGGCTTATGGCGTAATATAAGCAAAAAATTTGAAGTTACAATGCATATAGCATATAAAAAGTAAAAACAATAAAATATGATAATAATTAATATTGATATAACTTGTGAAATTTTCACAGGCAACTATAATCATCGCTCGTATCGAACGAGTTAAAGAAAGCTTGAGGGATTGGCGTGAACTAATTGTACGCACGAATGTCGACGTCAATATCAGGGATGCCGTTTATCATGCTCGCTGCATGCGTCCTTGGAGGAGCTCGCCTGCTTCTCCCAACCGCCTGCTTTACTCAACCAAGATGGACTAATCTTTCACTTGCCAGCAGCGAACCTATTGCCACGCGTGCGGTGGTGCAATAGGGCGATATTCCCATTTAACTACTACTGCTAGTAAGATATGCCACGCGCGACGATGCCAGAAAATCAAAACGATGTGCGTGTCACGCCGACTAAGATCATTTGTCGAAGAACAGTTTTAAATTGAATCACGTCCCGTCTAGGGTAAAACAAAAGTATTGTATTATTAGTGAAAAGTAATGTTTTTGAACTTCTGGCGATGATTTTCACGTATTCCACTACTACCTTATGCCTTACTGTTCAGTTTCTCACCAGCAAAGTTTTATGGGTTTAATTAGTAGTAGTTTAATTCGTGAAAACCATTGCCAGCAGTCCAAAAATATTAAAAACTACTAAATGTATTTGACTTAAGACATATTTGGGCATAATTGTTCTCTAATAATACTTTTGCTTTACCCTACAGGCGAGGTGTTGCGATCTGTAATTGCTTTTCACAAATAACTGTAGTTGACATGACCCGCACGTCACTTTGATTTCCGTGATCGACGTATGGTTGACCCCTTGACTACTGTGGGCGCATATACGTGCTCAGAAATTTTGCGTTTATGACACGGAGGGGGCATATAAGCGCTCAACATAGTTTGGTTTTCTGACGTTATATGAGCGCGCATTGAAGAAACGAAGGCTTTCATTTTCCTTGTCGCCATCAGAAAATAATAGCGCAAAAACTGCATCAAAACAAATACATCACAAAACCTTTTCCTATTGAAATATGTTTTCACAAAAACGCATCTCTACCCAAAAATTTACCGTTCTCGACAGACATTGTAAATGAATTTCTATCCGTGTGATGCGACCGGTGTCGCCCCAATGCGACACGACGCTCGTGCCATTAGGTTCGCGCCTGGCAAGTGAAAGGGAAGTCAATCAGCGAGCTCATAGATGCAAGGGCAGAAGTAGCAGGCGGAGCTCCTTCAAGGCCGCACGCAGAGCGCAACTAAATGGCATCCCTCGTTCTCCTTTGAGTGATTCTTTCATGGGCTCGAACAAGAAATAATCACAGGAAGACAAATCTGGATTGAAGGAAGGGAAGTCGAGGATTTCCTAGTGTGTTTTCTCCAATTTGTTCCGTATCAAAATCGCCATTTGAGGCCTCAACGTCTTTTCTTTCGATAGGCGGCGGTCGCAGACTGTAACAATAGTAAGAATTCTTCGTACGTTAATCGTTAAAAAAATCGACAAATAAAACTCTTCTGCAGTAAAGAAGAAATCGGCGCGAGAAATTTCGCGTGAGAGTTCTTTCTCGTCCACCCTTAACCCCTTACCGTAATATTAGACTCGGAAGAATTTGGGTCCAAGCAATGCTTCGGAAAGGTCGAGAAAGTTGACGAAGCGCCGGACACATAGTGTCAGAACTTGAAACATTATATCTTGCGGCTTTTTGTAAAGGCCAGGAGTCAGGCCCGTTATATTCATATTCACCGTAAATATTTATTTTGTGATAGACTGGTTAAAATACGGCAATGGGTTGAATTATCTAGTCTAAACACTCAGTTCCAGGACAATGTCGCGGACTCACACGGTACCTTCATACGACTTAAAATTTTCGGCGGTTTAACCCCTCCAGTTGTTGAAAACCCCATAGCAGTGCGTTGTACAACATGCGAAGCAACCAGTACCTTATTCGTGGTTGTATTGATTGTTAGAATTGAACAAATGGAAGTAGGTAACCCAGTTGGTTCGCCTTTCCTAATGCATTGACCGTCAACCCTGAACAACAGCATCCCGATCGGGATTACTCGCTGAGCATACTACTAAAATTACAATTTATATTTGAATGACCCTTGTATATACATATCAATATTATTGGTATATATAAATGTATCATTGATATATACATATAAGTATTATAAAAAGTATTAATTAAGATATCTTATAATATTAATTTTTAAAGTTATGCAACAACTTTATAACGTAATGATACTTTGGAAAATGTATTATAATATACGTTTATGATGTAACGTATGAGGGAGCTAGATAAATTTTATCTATTTATATTTCAATTTATCTTGTGATTTGCAAACAGTTAAAAAATCTTCTGATTTTGTAGCTTCATATAATTTTGGAAACATCTAGAAGAAAGCATTGATTTCATGTATTCAAATTATTCGGATATTAACACATTGTATGCGGGTGTTTTGTAACGCCTCATTAAGACTAAAGAGGGAAACTTGTTAAAAAACTTGAAGGAATTTTATTGTTACAAAAAATTAGTATAAATTATAAACTGCTTACTCTCTAGATTCGAAAATATACTTTTCAAATCTAAGTGATAATACCACAAATTGCCTTTTTTATATGGTCTATGCACAGTTTTCGAAAAACGTATTTTTACGTGGTCCGCATACAATGTGTTAGAGTATCTGTCTTGTACATTTTACTCAATTTTGAACTCGTTTGTTACAACAACTGCCAATGATATGTATTATTGACTTTGTGAAAAATATGTATATCATATAGTTACTTATGTCAATTTTCTGCGATATAGATTAGTAACAGAAAAAAAATATTACAAATAAATTAGATTAAGATAAAGAGTTGCTTTATTTGCTTTTTGGCTTTAGCGTTTATAATTTTGCTATTCTTAGCTTACTCTTCATTTCTGGAGGCTGGTTTGTAATATTTCTTTTTAAATTATACTGTGCATTACCGATTATTCTATATTTTACACCTTTGCGATCGAACACATGTTCGATCGGGCGAGGTAACAACACGAGACGATTTTACGCATATGTGGTGAGTGCCTTACAAGTCACATAAAATGGGTTTATATATTTTAGTACGCTATCTATATTTACACCCTTACAAATACAATTTTGTTGATACGAGGTTCTGTTAAAATTTTTGTTTCACGTGATAATTTATGATGCATTCACCAATTATTTTGCGTTTTCTGCTTGGTTTGTTTCGATAGGAACAAACATTTATGTTTATGTGGCTTTTCGTTGTTCTACATTTCTGCTAGTTTATGGAGAATATAAGAATTAATTAGGAAGCTTTAGACGAATCAAGCCTGCACTCTTATCAATAGTATGTGATGAAATTTAGCAAAAACAAGGACTGACGCATCTCGTGCTCCCCTCGAATTGACCCCTAAACCGCCGTTGCGTCTGGAAGGCACCTCTTGCGCGCTAAGTATTAATGATACCTATGTGATTTAATCTTTTACTTTAACATCTTTACAAATGTAGGGAGAAGTACCAACACACGCTTGCTACGTGAAAATGTGACGGAACATGGATTTGCAATATCGTAGTGATTAGCTCGGTCACGGGCTGATCACAAGGTAGTGACAGTCTTCCAAGAATAGTTTTAACACATTGTACGCCGGCTAAATATCTGCTATCAAATTTATTATATTTGTTAATGTTACTATTCAAACCAATATAAATTTAAACACATTAAGTAATGCACAATTTGAAGGGGATAATATTGCCTTCTTTGTCCACTATTCCGTTTTCCTCAAGATACAATAATATGACTGATATTGATCGGTAAAATCCTAAAATCATATATTTGAAATCCCGCATTATCGCGGGACCGGCGTACAATGTGTTAAGAGAGGACCGCTGTTAGACAACCTGACTAAACATTGTATTAGGTCGAGTCATAAGTAACTTCCGTTTTTTATGGGACATTCATTTTGCTCTCATTAAATAACAAAATTATATTAATTTATTATGTATTCTCTGTTATTATGTACTAGCTGAAGTACCCGTGCTTCGCTACGGTTTAATATCATTAGGATTAAGGACTACTTAAATTAATAAAAGTTAAGTTTAACGTTGATACCCTAGAAAGAACGCTCATGCAAAAAAAAACAAAAAAACCTTAAAATTTCGAATTTTGAAAAATCCTTTCTTAGCGGGTGCTTATACCCTAAAAGGAATGCTCATGCAAAATTTCAAGTTTCCAGGTCAAATAGTTTCGGTTCTGCGTTGATGAGTTTGGCCCATACTTTAACCCCTCAAAACCACCCCTAAAATTTTGAATTTTTCAAAACCCTTTCTTAGTGAGTACCTACGACCCAAGGCAAGAGTATGTTCCAAATTTCATTGCAATCCGTTCTGTGGTTTTTGAGATATCGTGATGAGTGGATGAATGGGTCAGTCAGTCAGTCAGTGGTATTTGAGCTTTATATAATAGATAACCTTATCCCATTTCCCTCGCAGTTTACTAATCCATTCCTTGTAAAATGTGTTTGATTGGGACTGGAAGAAACTTGCAAAACATGACAATGCGCGACCACATACGGCAAGAGTGGCTCAAAACAAAATTCTTCAGCTTGGATGGTCTGTTTTACCACATTCACCTTACTCCCCGGACCTTGCCCTAACAGATTACCACCTTTTTTGTTCGTTACAAAACTTTTTGAATGGAAAAACGTTCAATTCCGAAGGACAAGTCAGACGGGCCGTCGAAAACTTCTTCCCGTCCAAACCAACCACGTTTTACAAGGAAGGGATTAATAAACTGCCAGGAAGATGGGAGAAGGTTATACGTAATAACGGAGAATACATAATAAATTAATATAATTTTGTTATTTATAATGAGAGCAAAATACATGTCTCATTAAAAAACGGAAGTTACTTATGACTTGAGATAATAATTATGTTCTCTAAGAATCCTTACCATATAACACAGGTGCAGAAATTTTGCACGCCAGAGTCGCCCTTGGAGGAGTTCCGCTTGCTACTCCTTTCCGTGCACTCGAGAGCTGCCAGAATGATTCCCTTTTTAATTGTTAGGTGCGAACCTATTGGCATGGGCGTAGTGGAGCATTTTTGCGACATTTAAACGTATCTATACAAACGCTGATCACGGAAATCACAGGGGTGCGCATGCCCCATCGACGAAAGTTATTTGTTGACGGACAGTTTTAGATCGTACCGTGTCGCACAGACATGTTTTAAATCAAATATGATTAAGGGATTTTAATGTTTTTTTCCTTTTGGCGATGGTTTCTGCGAATTAAATCGCGAAAGACAGTATTGCAATAACACCGTGGATGATGTAGAAATTTATTAAGATGTTGCTGGCGACAGACTGAATAAGATTGTACATTGTATTGCTAAGACGGCTTTGGTGCGGTGGTAAGACGTTACGCTTTAGTCGATTTGAAATAAAACTACAAGATCCTAAAGAGTTACGTCTTACACCTATTCCCATCATGTTGGCCCCTGAAAACTGAGTTCGGTGAATGACGCAACTGAAAACTGGGCACTTATTTCGTCGTTCGAAAATAACGTCTATCCGACGCGTCGGGCGAATCGGAGTAAACCACTAATCAAGTGACTTCTTTCTGTGGGCTAATGATATATAGGAACACATAGTTTAGAAACACCCTGTACAACGACAATGGGTGCAAATATTGTTGACATTTTGTATTATACAATTTCCTTGTGGAATATTTTTTACTGATGCACATTACTTTATTACATTATAAATACAAAATAAATAATTAACTATCTTGCTGCCGTTATTAGCTTTATATGATTTCTCTCTTTCTTTCTTTGTATTATTTTAATTCATTCACAAGGTCTTATTGAAAAATTCAAAGACATAGATTGAAGGAAAGAAAGGTGTTAAAATAAATAATATATTAAGAGCTAATAAATAGCAAAAGTTAAAAACAAAAATTTATGCAAATCATGAAAAGTTAAGTGACAAGACAATTAACCCATTTGCATTACCGCTATAAGCATGACAGACGACCCGTAACACTACGCATTTCCGCATGCAGCACTGTGCTTTGTACAAAGCGGAATATTCCGCGCTTGGAGATATGTGACGTTTGTCATGTGCGTAATATGAAACTTGCGGATGCTAATGGATTAATGTCTTAAAAGTTTATTATATTTTATTAATACAATGTGATTTTTAATAAATTAAATAAAAAATTGCGTTTCTTGATCTCACTTCAGTGTAATATTATTAACTTTTACTGACTTGTTGATTTATCCATGGAATGAAGTTAGGCACATTTACATATACACCAGGTACCCCACCACTTGCACAACCTATTCCCCATGCCACCATTCCAACAACTTGCCATTGTCCAGTGCCTAATTGACATACTAACGGTGAACCACCATCTCCCTAAAAAAGAATTTAGTTTTACAAAAATATTCCTTCATCCTACATTTCAATGAATGTTGATATACATGAAAGAGTATAAATTAATATGACATTGAATTATATGAATTATTTCATGATTCTGAATTATTGGTATGAATATTTTGGTGAAAATGTGAGCTAAACAAAAAGTTATCTGTTCTAATGAACGTTTGCAAGAAATCTTTTAATCCTACTATAACATATTAAAACGATCTAATCGTTTCTTACCGTGCATGCATCTTTTCCCACTTCACCACCTGCGCACATGAAACTGTTTTTATCGAGATTGAAGAATTGACCAAGCCTTGTCCCTCGAAGAGAAGTTTCGCATGTCATTTGATTTAAAATAGGCACGTCCACCTCTTTCATTATACTTTGATACATTCCGTTTGAACCAAATGCATTTTTCCCCCAGCCGGACACCCAACATCTTAAAAATAAATGTGTATGTATAATATGCCGTGTCAAGCAGCAAATCATTGGATGATTGATATCCATTATAAATTCTAAACTCACATGCTCCTGACTTTTATTTCACAAAAGATATAAAATTTTGATATCAGCAGTGCATAAGATTTTCCTCGAAAAAATATTAATATTTAAGTAGCACTCGATTTGAAATTACTTTGTTTTAACTTTGTATTGTACATTTAAAATTTAGAATTATATCAATGGTATACATATCGCATACCAATTTTTCGTTAACGTCATATGACATGTTTTACAATTTTTCTTCAGTCGCAATTTTGTAAGTTTAAGCAAATTAATTTTTTCGAATAGTGAGATAAAAATCATCATTATTTAAACAAATAGAGTCACAGATACATATTTATATCATTATCTCGTTTTCATAGTGCAAATTTTTGAAAGACGAACTTACAAGGGAACATATCGAACTCGAACACACCGATTTTGATGAAATTAATGTCACAGGTAGTCCTCGTAAGAATATTAGACACGTATTTTTTTTTATCAGCAACCATTCACTCTGTTTTTCGACCAGGAATTTAACTGTGTAAGAAAAGTCGCCTAAAAGTTATTTGTTTAAAAAATATATTAAAAAATTAATTTTTTTTGTTAATATCTCCCAGAAAACGTTCGCAATAAATTAAATGAATTTATGTACACAAACTATGGTCCAAATTAGCGGTTACGTGTTTTTGGACTTTTTCGATTTTTGACGATAACGGTCATTATTTCGCGTTTAACTTTTCTCGCTCCGTGCGGGACTGGCCGGCCGAAATGGACTTTTTTCATAACAAAGCTGATTTTATTGCAGACTTGTGTTCTATGTAGTTCTACATCGTAACAAGCCGGAAGTATATAAATGAAATCATAAAAATTAGTCTATATAGTCCCCGTTACTGAAACACTTATTTCGATATGCGTGGTTCAGTTGCGGCTATATAGATGAACGACCTGAAGAATTCGAACATCTTGTGGACTTTTCTTTCATGCAAATAGAAAATATCAAATGTTGCCAGTACAATTGTGTGATCGTACTTAAATGTTATTGGTGCAAAGAACATTTATGTTTAACACACTTCTTCGTACAATACCATTACTGTGAAAGCTACACAGAATAATGTTTTTTATGTTTTTTTATACTTTCCCGATTTTTTCCTTTTGTCATATACGTAGAATGTTAGTTCTTACAACTAAATCAGTTTTTTTTTTAAAGGAGTACATTTTCGTTTAATTGCTCCGTGCGGAACTGCCCAGCCGAAGTGGACTTCTTTCAAGAACAGATGTTCTTATGGCAAAGACCAGAATTTTAATAATCTTATCAAAACATCAAATGTTAAACATTAAACAATAACGATTAACGTCAAAACCCAAAAATTAAAAAATCCCGTATCCACTGATTCAGGTCATAGTTTTTGTACATGTTTTACGATAGCAGAATAACACTTATCAGGAAAAATTAACGAAAAAATTCAAATTTAAATATATCATTTCACCAAATCGTGTATTAAAAAATTAAATTTTTTCGTTAATTTTATCTGATAAGCCTTATTCCGCTATCGAATAATATGTATGTCAACTGTGATCTAAATCAGTGGATACGTGAGATTGGAATTTTTTGGTCTTTAACACTAGCTGTTCTTATTTGATATTTAACATTCTTTCATGTAAATTATTAGAATACTAGTCTTGGCAATTAAATTAGCTTTGTTATGAAAAAAGTCCATTTCGGCCGGCCAGTCCCACATGGAGCGAGAAAAGTTAAACGCGAAATAATGACCCTTATCGTCAAAAATCGAAAAAATCCAAAAACACGTATCCGCTAATCTGGACCATAGTTTGTGTACATAAATTTATTTAATTTATTGTGAACGTTTTCTGGGAGATATTAACAAAAAAAATTAATTTTTTAATATCTTTTTTAAACAAATAACTTTTAGGCGACTTTCCTTACACAGTTAAATTCCTGGTCGAAAAACAAACAATTTGAAAGAAAATTAAAATATTTTTGACCGCTAGTTACCGAGATATTTCCAAAAATGTTTGCCGATAAAAAAAATACGTGTCTAATATACTTACGAGGACTACCTGTGACATAAATTTCATAAAAATCGGTGTCTTCGAGTTCGATATGTTCCCTTGTTAGTCCCATTCTTTAACCCTTTGCTTTACGATTTCTTTTATGACCAAACGTGCAGTAATTCACAATTAGAATGAATTGTTGGAATTATAATACATCACTGATTTTACTTTGTTTCAATTGTACTCCATCTGATGATAAATTAAGATTTGTTCGAGTGTTAAAACCAAAAATTGACAGATCGTTTCTGAGAACATAATATTAAAAAATTACTTTTAAGATTAAGAAATTATAAATGTTCTTCATTATAGCTAAAATTTCCATACTGGATTAAATCAAGTATATAATATAATTATATTATAACGTTTGCTCGTACCTAGTATTAACAGTAGGCATAGCGGAAGGCAAACAAGCAGTGTTGATATTCGGGCTAGTTGCAATTGGTACGGAACTACTTAATCGTATTACTGCAACATCATTTATAAGATTAGCAGAATTGAAATTGGGGTGAGAAAATATCCTTTGCGCTGTATATTCTTGGTATGGATGAGGTTCAGAAACACTTTGTCCATCCCATTCTCCTAATCTCACTTTCAATCCACCGTTCCTGTAATATGTAAAGGTACATCGTTAGAACAATAGTTCTGTGAAAGGTCATTGGTTGAACAGTGAGATTATAAGTTAAGTATAATTCATAATAATTTATATCAAATGTAGATTATCGATATTATTGGGGGATCGGGTGGGGGCACTCCTATAAAAGAACTTTGGGAGAAATTCACTTGGAAAAGAATCATCATCATGAAGGGGACGGTGGCGCAGTGGATCCGCGTCGACTCACATCTTCCGGTGTTAATACTTTACCAATTGGTAGTTTATTAACCTCTTGCAATACCAGCAAACTCGCAAGAATCCATGCTTAACCGAACACCCGATGTACGATATCTTGCGACTGACAAGGATTATCGCGTCAGTATTTAATTCACGCAATGGCGCTTTTGTGATCAAATGAATTTGAATCAAAGTAAAAGTTAATAATCTCATTCGAGATATTAACACTTGGCTCGAGATTAAGACCACGAGTCGGACTCGTGATATTCAAGTTTGGCCTAAAATTTTCACCACGAGTCCGACTCGTGAAAATTGTGTAAGTTTAATAGGCTTTTTGGGCTTAACGTTTTTGAACTTTTAACTTATTACTCAATTACCACGACAATTAATAAATTGTTATTTATTATTGCGGTTTACTGTGCCAAGGATTCAGTGACGAGAATTCGTAATTTTCAAAGAGATATCAGCATCAGGGTAGTATTTGCGGCGAAGTGACCTGTTATAAGTGGGTAGAATGTTAAAATAGGGGTTGATAAAGTGTTAACGAATTGCATATGGCACTCTGCTATTTTAATGCGCTATATTTTATATATCCAATTACTTTATACTCTTTCGAAAATTTGATATACATTTATTTCACTCAGAATGTATCATAAGAATATTCAAGGTTACGTTAGCTTACAAGGGAACATATCGAACTCGAACACACCGATTTTGATGAAATTTATGTCAGATGTAATCCTCGTAAGAATATTGGACACGTATTTTTTTTTATCGGCAACCATCCACTCTGAAGGGGTGAAAACACCCCTCGAAGTTGAGGGCAGGAAACACATTTTTGGGAATATCTCGGTAACCAGCGGTCAAAAAAATTTGAATTTTTTTTCAAATTGTTTGTTTTTCGACCAGGAATTTAACTGTGTAAGAAAAGTCGCCTAAAAGTTTTTTGTTTAAAAAATATATTAAAAAATTAATTTTTTTTGTTAATATCTCCCAGAAAACATTTGCAATAAATTAAATAAATGTATGTACACAAACTATGGTCCAAATTAGCGGATACGTGTTTTTGGATTTTTTCGATTTTTGACGATAAGGGTCATTATTTCGCGTTTAACTTTTCTCGCTCCGTGCGGGACTGGCCGGCCGAAATGGACTTTTTTCATAACAAAGCTAATTTGATTGCCAAAACTAGTATTCTAATAATTTATGTGAAAGAATGTTAAACATAAAATAAGAACGGCTAGTGTTAAAAACCAAAAAATTCCAATCTCACGTATCCACTGATTTAGATCATAGTTAACGTACATACTATTCGATAGCGGAATAAGGCTGATATCTGATAAGATAAAATTAACGAAAAAATTCAATTTTTTAATACACGATTTGTTTAAATGATATAATTAAATTTGAATTTTTTCGTTAATTTTTCCTCATAAGAGTTATTCTGCTATCGTATAACATGTACAAAAACTATGACCTGAATCAGTGGATACGTGATTTTTTAACTTTTTGGGTTTTGACGCTAATCGTTATTATTTGATGTTTTAACAAGATTATTAAAATTATGGTCTTTGCCATAACAACATCTGTGTCCTGAAAGAAGTCAACTTCGACTGGGCAGTTCCGCACGGAGCAATTAAACGAAAATGTACTCCTTTCAAAACAAAACTGGTGTAGTTGTAAGGACTAATATTCTACGTATATGACAAAAGGAAAAATCGGGAAAGTATACAAAAAAAATAAAAAACTTTATTCTGTATAGCGTTCACAGTAATGGTATTGTACGAAGAAGTGTGTTAAACATAAATGTTCTTTGCACCAAGAACATTTAAGTGTGATCACACAATTCTACTGTAAACATTTCATATTTTCTAATTGCACGAAAGAAAAGTCCACAGGATGTTCAAATTCTTCAGGTCGTTCATCTATATATCCACAACTGAACCACGCATTTCGAAATAAGTTTTTCAGTAACGGGGACTATATAGACTAATTTTTATGATTTCATTTATATACTTCCGGATTGTTACGATGTAGAACTACATGGAAAAGAAGTCTGCAATAAAATCAGCTTTGTTATGAAAAAAGTCCATTTCGGCCGGCCAGTCCCGCACGGAGCGAGAAAAGTTAAACGCGAAATAATGACCCTTATCGTCAAAAATCGAAAAAATCCAAAAACACGTATCCGCTAATTTGGACCATAGTTTGTGTACATACATTTATTTAATTTATTGCAAATGTTTTCTGGGAGATATTAACAAAAAAAATTAATTTTTTAATATATTTTTTAAACAAATAACTTTTAGGCGACTTTTCTTACACAGTTAAATTCCTGGTCGAAAAACAAACAATTTGAAAAAAAAATCAAATTTTTTTGACCCCTGGTTACCGAGATATTCTCAAAAATGTGTTTCCTGCTCTCAACTTTGAGGGGTGTTTTCACCCCTTCAGAGTGGATGGTTGCCGATAAAAAAAAATACGTGTCTAATATTCTTACGAGGACTACGTGTGACATAAATTTCATCAAAATCGGTGTGTTCGAGTTCGATATGTTCCCTTGTTAGTAAAATTGCAAGATAATCAATTTACATTTTCCAGCGTCGATATCTGCGTGCATGCGAGAAAATGATAAACGGGATATCTCGTAAGTCATCCACGATGTTCGATTTGCTAAATACGAGATATCTCGTCACCGATACACAACTTGCTTAATTGCACGGACGAGCATACTGCTGGGGTTCCCGCGCCTCTCTTTCGTTTTCATGTCATTGACAATAATAAACTATATAATAACGGTATAGTTAATGTATTACTATTATTTCTATCAGTTGGTGGCGTTCTCGATTAGTGTGAGTTCTCGGCAATTCCCGACTATTATTCCCTCTTTACTATTGTTTTAATTTGCTCTTTGACTTCGATTAGATGTTGTCGGTGGACTGTATTTTATTCGTATTCAACTCAACAAAATATTTAAAAACCTATGGCATTTGTTGTTTGTCTGGAGGTTTGAATGTGTATATGTATGTTCGAGCATAGACTTTGAATGTGTCTGTATGTTTGACTGTGACTTTGATGATTGGAAGATGAGTTATTGGTTCAGTGGACGATGCGTGACTGAAGCTTCCAAAAATGGAAGAATCCTTTACGAGCGAATGCACCCTTCCACCCACCGGATACATCCCCAAGAATAGGGGTCGCGTGCACCCGGAAGTCACAGTATTATTAAAATTTTCGAAAGCACACGAAGGATTTTAGTGAAATCGCTTTCCACTTTTTTGACCAGTGGGGGTCACAGATTTCGAACGGGTGGCACGTGGGCCAGCTCGATCTTTGGTGGAGAGGCTAAGGCCCATGCATGGTGGCAGAGGGTGGCTCGTTGGTGCAAACGAAGATTTACGATACGGCTATTTCTATTGAGGAAGAGAGGAATGACAATACGAAACTTAATTTTAAGATCGCAACTCCCCTCCGTTGTTAAAGGTCTGGTGAGCTCATGTTGAAAAATTCTCGTGATACCCATACCATCAGTTTATTCTTTCCACGGAACCGCAAATGTATATACCAGGGAAACGGTACCTTTTTGTTGGACGAAAATGCTATAAGTTGGACATGGAAAAGGGGAAAATATAATAATTTGCATGATTGAACAAGTAAACAAGTAAAAGCTGTTTTCCCAAGACTTACTTCAAGTATTTTCAAACTGGAGACAATTTGGGCACTACTGGTTCAGAATACTGATCAATGCAGGAGGGATACATTTATTTGATCAACGTGGGAGAGAAATTGTATTTTAATCGTATTATGAGCAGAGTTGTGATGATAGTTCTTAAAAATTCCGTTTTCACGTGATGTATACATTTTCATGAAATTGCGACCTTATTAATTTTCTAATAATAAAGATGGGAGTTTCGTGAACAGTTCGAAATGTCAATCTATTGCTTAATTTATATTACATTAACGTCATTGTCTGCAAATGACCAATAAAAATTGCAAAATTCCAATTAACAATCATATGCTCGCGGTGCCGGAGAAATTCTTCAAAACCGAATGTAAAATTGATTAAAAGTATCTCCTCAGCTAATTATTTTAACGAATCATTCTTTTAAGTAGTAGCATGTTACTTTACGATGTACATTACTACAGTTGACAATTCGTTTTTTCTAATAATGTTAGGAACGAAATATATGTCTAGAAGAATTTTAATAAAGCGAGAAACTACTGCAAATGATAGCCATGGA
This sequence comes from Cerceris rybyensis, assembly GCA_910591515.1. Taxonomy (NCBI): domain Eukaryota; kingdom Metazoa; phylum Arthropoda; class Insecta; order Hymenoptera; family Crabronidae; genus Cerceris; species Cerceris rybyensis. The sequence goes on from OU342795.1 coordinate 18,321,677, forward strand.
AGGTACTAAAGGGTATAGCAGGATAAGGTGGTCAAAAGTGCCCTTGAACCGATTTCAATGGGGGTGGTCTCATTCGATAGATAATGCTCGGCGATCATTGCGTACCAATTTTTAACCCTATATCTTGACCGGAAGGGTAGTTATGGGGAAAATTCAAAAAACGGGTTTTTGCCCCATTTTGCCTAGTTATTGAGTTGCAAAAAATTCGAAAAAATTCTGACATATTCTACAAGGTACCATACATGTTTGAGATTTTTTTCAGATTTTTCCATTGAAGAACCTAAGTGTAAAAAATGAGCAAACGCAAAAAAAACGGAAAAAAGTAGATTTCGTATCGAGATCTTCGAGTGACAACTTTTTGCAAATTACAGTAACAATCCAACACTCATGATTGTTATCTCCAATTTTTTTCAGATTTTTAAACCGCCTGCGTCATTGTGAAAAAAATCAAAAACCGATTTGCGCGACGCATTTCGATGTGAAACGCCATGATCCAGGTATTATTTCCTTATTCTTCGATTACAGTATGTTCATTTTGTGACTTTCAGTGTTTCTGCTACGAAGCAATTACATGTTAATATAGTGAATCGAATTAATTAAATCAATTGTGAACTTTGATGGTTCCTGATCTGCAAGAATTTTTAAGATTTTTTCAAGTGAACGATTTGGCGCAGTTGGTAGGGCGTCTGCCTGCGGAAGCGCTGGACACTATTTTGTCGCAATAACTAGGCAAAATGGGGCAAAAACCCGTTTTTTGAATTTTCCCCATAACTACCCTTCCGGTCAAGATATAGGGTTAAAAATTGGTACGCAATGATCGCCGAGCATTATCTATCGAATGAGACCACCCCCATTGAAATCGGTTCAAGGGCACTTTTGACCACCTTATCCTGCTATACCCTTTATCAATACTCTGGAAACGTAAGCAATACTAATGTACAGCTAAAGCATTAAAAAAATGCCTTCAATAAATAACTTTTTACAAAGGTTTGAACGATTTTGAAAAATGAGTAAGTAATGATAACTTTGAAAAAGTGGAGCAGCAAAAAATGTATGATTTTGGAAATGTAGATGTACTATAAGAACTGAGTTTACTTACAAGTAAGGTGCTACTTTGTGAGCGACGGTGAGAACATGGTTAGCGTTAATGAGCACTCCGGATCCTACGTAAGCATTACTTGTTGTCAAGAGTGCAGCTTGCCATGGATAAGCTCCATAGCTGGCTTGACCTTGAGGATGTGCTGTAGGCGCAATTTTTCTAATACCACAAGATGTATCGACTATATTTTCCGAAGATGGAGAACAGCAATACACCTGTCCAGTGCTGCAAGTCGGACCCTATATATAAAAAACAAATTTAGCTAATTGAAGTTCGGGATTTATAAAAAATGTGTAAATGACTACACGTGAAAAAATATAATACAAACAGTACATGTACTTAAAAACGTGATAGAGAGAGGACTAGTCGCACAGTTCACTAATAAATTCAGTTAGACCGCATCTTGCAGGTCGAAATTCTCTCTTGTTCAATTTTTTTTCGGTCGTTGCGTCTAGAAAAGGCATCGAGTTCGTACCCTTTGCATCATATAAATTCTCACACTCATAGAGATCCTTAAAACTACCGTAAATGTAGCCAAAGAAGTCACTTGGTATGAGGTACAAGGTGTACAAAAATTAATGGTCATGGCTTTCAGGGGTTGTTCTACACCTCTGGATCGATGGAGATTTGTGAAAAAAATCGGCCACAAAATTCGGGAAAGGGTAGCAAATATTTTTATTGGTTCATCGTATTCGTTTTGTTACGTAGGCAAAATGTCTGAGAAGGGAACATCCCGAGGTGTAAATCACCGATTTCTATGAAATTTTAGTATGATATAGTTTTCGAGAAAATATTTGACCCGTATCTTTTTTATCGGCAACCGTCCACATTAAAGGGGTGAAAACCACCCTCAAAGTTGAAAAAAAGTATTTTTTATCATATTCTTTAAACAAATGGGTTTTTAAAAAAAATGTTTATACCATTGGATTCGTGGTCGAAATACGTTAATTTTGAGTCCTTACGAAATTTTCGAATCTCTAATAGTTTCGGAGATATTCGATAAAATAGTTTTCGTTACGCCAACTTTGGGAGCGGGTTTCACTCCTTTAACGTGGACGGTTGCCGATAGAACAAATTAGGTGTCAACTATTTACACAAAATCCACCTTTTACTATAGTTTCATAAGAATTGGTGATTTACAGTTGGGGATAGTCATACATGGTATTGATGTGACTCTACAGCCGACAGACCTAAAAAGTTAAACAATTCTGGGGAGGCGTGCTTTATATATTTACAATTTTCAAACATAAACTGCTTTAACTGATATATAGCTGCTTTAGAATTCTCGTGATGGTAGGAAATATTTGTTATGCCAATAACAATGAAAACCACTATTGGAATAATTATTAAAAATTAAATTTATGTAAAAGCAAAATGGGTGACTGACAATAAAATCTGACTTTTCAGAGCAGTCATACATGTATAGGTATACGAAAGAATAACTTGACAAGTACGCAAGCGTAAAAATTGCAAATGCAATAACTTAATTTGTATTACAAATATCAAATTTTTAATTTATCCGTATTTTGTGTTTCGATATATAGTATTCACAAACAAATATTCAAAACAATGGATGTAAATTTAACTGACAAAATTATTAAAAAAGTGGTATTTTTTAGCATATTATTTAAACAAATGGATTTTTAAAAAAATGATTATACCATTGGATACAAAATCCGAAGGCATTAATTTTCACTCTCTACGAAATTTTCGTATCTCTAATAGTTTTCGAGATATTCGATAAAGAAGTTTCAGGACCCCATCTTTGAGGGTGGTTTCACCCCTTTAACGTAGGCGGTTGCCGATAAAAAAAATACGGGTCAAATATTTTCACGAGGACTATATCATACTAAAATTTCAAAAAAATCAGTGATTTACATCTCGGAATGTTCCCTTGTGAGAAGAACCATGGGTCAGAAACAAACCGTTCTCTCACAAATTAACTTTTAATTGGGCCTTCCGATTAAAATTTCGCCAATAGTTAAAGCAGAGGCTGTATATATATATATATATATATTACTTGTAATTGAAAAACATTCAATTACAAAATATGATCTAATAACATTGTTCAACAAATTTGAACTTTTTTAACTTTCGCCAATATCCACTGGGTGATCCTCGTAAAGTTGCTCATCCTAAACACGAATCCGCAGGCAAAATTGCTCGAGTATTGAAAAAAAATTTTTTAGTAAACAAACCGATTTTCGTAAAAAATGAGGCATTACACGAAAACTATAAACGTTAGGAAGTTAAAATTGGCCTTATAAGATGAAGAAAAACATATTGAATATTTTAGTTTATATGATTATTAAAATTGGTTGTTTTCAATAGATTGTAAATGACGGTTAAAGTTTAAAAAAGTGTCAATGCGCGAACTTTCTACGTTATATTTTTACGATAAGTGATTTGTCTGGTACAAATTTGCTATATATGATGTTATTCTATAGACATTTGTGAAGAAAAAACTGCCCCAAAAAGTTTCAAAAGCTGTTTTCAATTCCGACAGGTCGAGAAAATATCTGTCGTGAACGAGAAATCGGTGTTTTGCCACCATGCAGCCATTGCTCGCCTGCTGCGGTGAGAAAGTGCCGTACCTAGGCGTATTTACACCGATGCGATAGCACCATCCTAAGGGCATTTGTTTATCTTTGTTAAATAATATGATACCGACAAACGCTCATTATATTGAATTATCTACTTGTCGGAATATCATATTGTATTATTAAAATGTTTTTTGCATTTATAACTAAAACGTATAAGCGGTGGCCGGAAGATAAGGTCTAGTGTGTTTTCTAGCTGCAAAATTAATTCAAGATGATAAGGTACAGTCGCCAAATTTCGTCCCCGTCCGTTTCTTCTTTTCTAACTGGCGCCATTTAGTTTTCACAGCCCGAATCTTGAGTTAGTGACCTCAATCGGCCATTGGAAATAATTCGCAGTGAAGTGTTGCTTCAGCGACAAAATATTTAAAAAAAGAAAAAATTGTTCAAGGTGAGTTTTTGATTAATATATTGTCGGAATGGTTTAATTATTGATAGGCTTGACATACTGAAATGATTTTTTGGACAAAGTAAATTGTTATTACATAGATTGAAATCGGTACGAAAACATTTAGGTTGTGACATGTGTTTCTTGTTGAATGGATGTTATTCATAAAAGTAGCAAATTCGTAATATCGTTCCCCCATGTGTGCCTAATATCGTTCAGGGGACGACGTTGTTTATATACATAATTTGCTGGGAGAATTGAAATTTCTTAAACTTATACCAATGATTAAAGACTGACTAGATACAATAATTATGATGATTACATTATTGTTAAATTGTTAAAAATGTAATTTAAGTTCAAGTGATTATTGTGATCTCAATATCGTCCCCGGGACGTAATTAGGTGCCCAAAAATATATTCCTAGAATTTTCACTTTATTGTAAAATCTATTCTTGTAGAAATAGTAACAAAGATAACGAGTTGTTGATTATTCTAAATAATGAAGACGTGTTCTCCCTAATCTTTGACGTTTCATTTATTATTTTTTTCTTAATATTTTTTTTCTACAATATAATTTTTTTTAAAAAAAGGGGGCGATATTTGGCGACTGTACCTTATTTTATTTTTGAAGAAACACGGTACGTTTGCGAATGAAATGTCATAGTAAGGGATCAATTTCTAATTTGACCTGCAAAAGCAGGATTTCTATAACTATACTTCAAAGTATAGTTTTCTGACGATGAATGATTACACAGGTCCACAAAAAAAAAGTGGTCTGTGCTGGGTGTTGGACAGAGATTTTCCGACGTATTTTTTACCGCTGAACACGAATCTGAAGTCAAAATTGGGGGTCAAACTCCAAAAAACGGAGAAAAATAAAAAAATCAATTTGCAGTTTCTGCTTGTTTCTCTCTGTAGTATCCATCAGTGATTCGCAAATATGTTTTTATGCCGCTTATTGTGTCTTATTTAAGTCATTTATAGAATGAATTTTGTCTTTGATAGAAAATAAAACGTCAGGACATTGAATCGGTACATTTACCGGCAAAAACCTGCTACCACGGAGTGTTCGGTCTACGATGACAACTGCCCTTTAACGGGATGTGTAGAATGATTCGGACGTTATTCAAAGATGAAGCATTTGTTTCAGTTATGAATGACCAAGAAAAAGCATCATGGGTAAGTTTCAAGGAAGTATGTACCAAATTTTTAGGTAACACCAAGGATGCTGATTACGAAAATATTGTGGCCAATATGATCGCAAACTTTCAGCGTTCAGGTTGCCTAATGAATTTGAAACTTCACTTCCTTGATTCGCATCTCAACCACTTTCCGGAGAACAACGGAGACTTTAGTGAAGAGCAAGGAGAGAGATTTCATCAAGATCTCAAAGAATTTGAACGGCGATTTCAGGGACAGTGGGGAGTTAATATGTTTGCAGATTACTGCTGGATGCTACAAAGAGAAACTCGACAGAGAGGAAAAAAGCGTAGCAGAAATCCGTTGCACAGGTCATTTGAGGAGAAAAGGGCCAGGAAACAACAAAAATTATAAGATTGTTATTATCATGCAGAAAAAATTATTAGATCGTGGATTTTATCGTTTTTTTTTATTTTTCTCCGTTTTTTGGAGTTTGACCCCCAATTTTGACTTCAGATTCGTGTTCAGCGGTAGAAAATACGTCGGAAAATCTTTGTCCAACATCCAGCACAGACCACTTTTTTTTGTGGACCTGTGTTAATATGCATTCCAAGTCTATAGCTTTAACAGAAGATTTAAGAACTAAGAAAAATGTTACATTCAGACACACAGGTAGAGTAAAAGCATTACACACTAATAACAGTAATAATATTACCTGATCGTCGATAAAAGCGGATAGAGCAATAGCTCGCTTTCTTTTGATTTTTCAATTTCTACTACACTACACCAGCGCTCGCCAAACTTTTTGACCTCACGGACCAGTAAATTCATAATTTAAATTCCGCAGACCACTAATAGGATTTGTTAAGTGTTAAATATATTTATAAAAAAATTGTGATCTAAGAACACATCAAATGTAGTGTTACGAATTGAATTATGTTTCAATGCATTTTAAAACATAACTTAACGTGATGAGTAAGTATATTCCACATTTTTCTGGGTACCAGCGAAATTTTCTCGCCGACCATTAGCGGTCCGCGGACCACCGCGGTGCACCGCTTTGGCGACCACTGCACTACACTACTATGTCTTAAGAGATCTAGTGCATTTTTGTATGTATATACATTTATTACAGTTTCTTAAGTATTTCGTTTACATTAATTTTAGATATTAGTGCATTAGCAATGTACAATACTTTTAACAACGATTACAGTTGTGTGATATATTAGGTCGAGTCATAAGTAACTTCCGTTTTTTTTATGTGACATTTATTTTGCTCTCATTAAATAAAAAAATTATATTAATTTATTATGTATTCTCCCTTATTACGTATAACCTTATCCTATCTCCCTCGCAGTTTACTAATCCATTCCTTGTAAAATGTGGTTGGTTTGGACTGGAAGAAACGTGCAAAACACAACAATGCGCGACCACATACGGCAAGGATGACTCAAGAAAAAATTCTTCAGCTTGGATGGCCTGTTTTACCACACCCACCTTACTCCCCGGACCTTGCCCCTACAAATTACCACCTTTTCTAGTCGTTACAAAACTTTTTGAATGGAAAAACATTCAATTCCGAAGAACAAGACAGACAAACTTCTTCCAGTCCAAACCAACCACATTTTACAAGGAAGGGATTAATAAACTGCCAGGAAGATGGGAGAAGGTTATACGTAATAACGGAGAATACATAATAAATTAATATAATTTTGTTATTTAATGAGAGCAAAATAAATGTCTCATAAAAAAACGGAAGTTACTTATGACTCGACCTAATATTTATGAGTACGAAGGACTGAAGATTTCTTCGTTAAAATTTACAAATATGTTATATTATTATTGAAGCAGATATCCTTCAGTTTTTATAGTTATTTTTAACGTCGAATCGAAACGAAGTAGCAGTAGAGTATTTCACAAAATTAATTCGTCTTAATGTTAGCTGACGAAAGATTGCAAAATAATTCAACGTGCGAAGAATAAATGATGCGTAAAATAATTGGTAAATACTTTAAGTGGACGTACCGTATTGACAATTCTTATATCGATGCCTTTGTTCGTATTTGGACAAGAACCTATTGGTACGCAAGAGCACATAGTTTTCGTGGTACCTTCAACAAAAATGGTTCTTTGTATTAGATTGCACAACATAAATGATTTATAGTGAAAGTCAAAACGTGAGAATAGGTTCGGTCAGAATCATTACGTATAGTCATTGTTATATCTTTTCAATAAAAGTAAATTTTTGAGTTCTTTCACAGGCTTCCTTTCATCGCTTTAAAACGCGATAGTATTGTTTAATTTAATAGATTTAATAGATACGGTTTAAAATAGCACGGAATGTTATCTCCAAAACGGTATGAATCATTACTATCGAATAACACAGTTTCAAATAATACGGAACCAATTAATTGTATTATTCGAGGGATGTCTGTACATAATTTGATCTATTCGCTTAAAAAACTATAAAATATAAAATTCGAAGTTTCTTGTTCTGTCTTTCCTAGATTAAGTTAAAAGTACCAGTAGTTGACCATCTTTTAGAAAACATAAAAAAAATAAAGTTTGCATAAGTTGTGCACTTCCGATGAAAGTGAATTTCAAATACCACAGCATCTGTCGATTATATTTTGAAACAATTACATGTAAAGTGAAGTATACCTATTAACAGCGAACGTTTGAATTCAATAAGGTAAGTAATATGTCGTTATATCTTTATTTCCTTAACGTTTCTGTTAAGAATGACTATACGGTTCAGGTAAAAAATGCATAGATTGTGAAGATTTCGCAAATGAATTATTTACTGTTTAAGACCTTGCAACGTTTTATAAGTAATATATTCATCGTTTTTATTATTTTAACCACAAAATGCAATAATTTTTTAATGGTCAACTTCTGGATATTGGTACTCTTCAATTTTCAGAAGTTGACAGGCATGGTTAGTTACCGACATTACTCATTTAAATTTGTTTACGATTTATAAAGTATCCGTTTTACATCTCACTTTATTAGAAATACAAAATGTAAACCGATATATTGTAGTATACTGAGTTATAGTCGATGACACGGTCAACTATTAACTGCATTCGCGGTCAATTATTGATCAGTGTCCAATGTCTACTCTGTTCTTCTTCTTCTTTTATTATTTAATTATTAATGATAATTTGTACTTGTAACTGTTAAAATCAAACGATAATAAAGTGATTTTCAGCGTTAATGCTGTAACCTTGCTTCGAATATAAGCGGTCAACTACTGACGAAAAAAGGTGGTCAATTACTAGTTTTATCGATCTCAAAAGTGGTCAACTACTGAAGCATTTGCCGAATTTTTAAATATATTTCTCAAATTTGTATAACTTATGTTTTTTTAAAAATTGGTCTTGGTACATAATCTATAGAATGTTCAAAGAACGTCTCCAAGCATCGACTCTCGCCAGTTATTGACAGAGTAAATAGTTACCATTGTTTCTATCGAAAATTTCTCTTAACTGGTCAATTACTGGTAGCTTTACCTTATGTATTTTGCAAATGAATCACATAACGTTATCATAAAATTTGTAATCCGGCTAATTTGTTGTATTATTTATCTGAATATTTTATACATACTTGGTGGTACTGTCGATGTACCGGTTTCAGTGAAAATAATAGTGTTGGTTGTCTGTGCAAGGATGTGGTTTTGCAGTATGCAAGTGGCGATTACTGTTAAACGTATGACGTCCATGGCGATGAAATATTTGCTAGTTCAGAAAAAAAAACGTGATATACGGTCACTCCACAAACGTTTACATCGATCTTCCAGGAGAGAAATAGTCAACATATGCTTCGGACAAATTCTATTTATATATGTATGCCCAGTACGCATGGGTACCCTACGATACTTCCGTTTCTCGTAGTTTTTAGAGGAACGTATTAACTCGCACATCCTTTCGGAACGAATATAAAGTATGGCCTTTTATGGAGGAAAGAGTAATTCTTCGTGACAATGTACCTATACGTCAAACGCTGTAAAATATATCACTCGTAGTATAGCGTGAAAAAACAAATTACTTCCGATCATAATTACGTCTTCGTATGTATATACAGATGCATCATGCATGAGGTATAGTGCTGTGACATATGAATCTATTATATTAGTAGTGTGGAGTTTCACAGTAAAAGACCGGAATAATGGAACGAGAAAAAGAAGCAAGGCCATATATGTTTTATGGATGCAAAGTGAAGAAGGTCAATAATCATGAATTCCCGGCAGTACTGGGATGAATCATATAATTACATTGGTTTTTCCTTTAAATTTTAGTTTTACAATGCAATGAAAAAACTATTTCAAAGAAGACAAGATTCCTTATTAAGTATTGTATTTCGCGGTATTTTTTCATACTGTGATCTGAGGTTCGTTTGGTGTATGATCAACAATCTGGATGTCTTGTAATTAATATTTTTCTACATGTATTTTCTACATTGTATGAAAAAATAGTCATTTCGTATTTCTAACTTTGAAATTGAATTGATCGAAAATGTGACATGCTTGTATTACCATTCGTATGCATTGAATTATATATGAGTGCCACTTATAAACGCTAATCTTGATTAAAACAGGACTTTTTCATAGTTGCAACAATACGGCACGTGGTTGTTCAATATTGTGCAAACTTACAATCATTGTTACTTAACCCCTTAACCTACGACTTCGACTCGAACATTTCGGGCCGAAAACGTATAGAAGCTCGCGCAACCTTCGTGCCATTCGCACGACTTGTTCCGTACGATGATCGGGCCAATCGTCAATATTATGGGTAATATTTACGTTTAGCCCGATCATCTACTACGGGCTATGCCCGTAATATTTACGTTTGGCCCGATCACCTACTACGGGCTATGCCCGTAGTTGTAGGTTAAGGGGTTAAGGTGATTTAATCATTGCATGTTTGTAAAGCTACACAATGGTCTACTGTTAACAATTTTTTCAAATTTATGGAAAGAAATGGGAGTCAAAGTTTTATATCCTTATCTGAAAAAACATGACAAAAAGTATAAACAAAAAAGAATATACGCCTCATGCTATACTTTCCATTCAGGCTATCTGAAATTCTCACTGTCAACCCAAATTATTTTTGAAAACTTATTCCGTTTATTTTATCATGGTCATACAACCTTTTTTGATAATTATGGTATTTGTACTATCCTAAGAATTAGAAGTAAATCTGTAATTGTAACAGCGTGAGGCGTTAAATCCCATGCAGCTTGAACGCAAAATGTCCAAAACTGCGGTCTGGCACGAAGCGTGTTAATAATTTGATAGGTTTTGCCTAAAAATTTGCTGTCCATGTTACCGCATCACGGGCGTCACTCGTTATTGTACGGCAAGGGTTTAAATAGGGCGTTTGGTCAGTTTGCAGCGTTTCGGTCATCGAAAGATCGCCGTTTAGATCGTTTCACGTACTGTGATTTATGTTGCATAATAATATGGCATTTTCATGAAGTTTTTTAAGCATTATATGAAGGGTGTTATTTCAATGTTCATTCAGAATACATTCGACTGTACATTGGCAAGAAGCTTATATAAACAAGTAAAACCTGTTATTCCATCGCGAAGTTATGTCATGTACTGTACAAAATGAAAGAAAACGACTTACAATTTCTGAAAGAAATACTGTCGACTCTAGTCTCTTCAGTTTGCTAAAGTGATTTTGCATATACAAAGGCTTTCAATGTTTAAGTAAGATAAACTAAAATAAAATATATCTTAACCGAAGCTACAAGTTTAGTTAAAGTTGTCTAGGAAAGAAAACGCTTGAAGAAGAAATAGAATACAAGAAATGTTTCTTTTTAAGATACTATGACAGTTGATATCATAAAGTTTCAGGTTAATTTCATTTTGTATAAGTGATGTTAGCTATCCGAGACATTTAATTATTGAAAACTATTTCTAGTCTTACTATTGTGTTATAGCTTATATGATATTAATGTTAAATAAATATGTTCTTCTCACACTTTGCATATAGAATTTTCATTACTTTCATTTCTTATAATATTGAAAATGTTAACTTTACACTTTCAAAGCTTTAAAAATTAAGCATAAAAGTTCATTTCATAAATTGTGCCATTTGTAATATATTTCTTGAGCTTACTACTGGTATATTTAAATGTATTAAATAAAAACTTTGAAAAAAGATGGATCAAGCAGCAAGAAATACGATTAATTAAGTAATTTGTGTATTATAAAATATTAAATGTTGTTAAATACTTACTGTGATGCTTCTCTATTCTGAGAAACATTTTTAAAAAAGGAGGAATCCGTCAATTTGACGGCTGTCGTAGATCTAGTGCTAAATGAATGTTTTTTCCTTTGTTCTTCCTACGTTTACATTCCCTTTTATTTAGTTGCCAAAGCTAGTGTTTAGTAACACTTGTGATTTACATTTTCACGACCTCAAGGAAATAACAACCGACTTAATACGAGGGTAGTTTTCTGTTTATGTTTTATCTTCAGCCGGCGGAACGGTTTTGAGGACATCATCAAAAGCGACATAACTCGCCTCCATTTCAAAAACTTATTAATAATAATAATATATTTACATTTTGCTTCACGTTATATAGTCCATATCGCCTGCGTCATCGTTCCTTTCTCCTCATATTCAGTTACACATTATTTACATACATATTACAGCATGGTATCATTTAAGCTCATAAACTTGATAAGAAATACCATAAGCAAAACGTATGTTTTTTATCATATTATTTTTTATAGTATTATCGGAATATCAAAATATGCATCATACGATTTTATATGTATGTTCTTACATATTGTTATAAGTGTAATAGTTTTTTGGTCAGATATAGCTCTGCAATAAAGTCTAACGATTAATAGATACGTAATTGACTAAATTTGACTGTGTAAACAACGTTAATTTTTATGACAGTGAATGTTTGAATTCTTTCCCCTTTACATATAAGCAATTAAGTGAGCATCTGTAAAGTTACTCTAATTACGGTCCTATAGGACATATTGGTAGTAGATATAATTAGGATTATGAAAATAAACGCTTTTTATTCTTTGTAATAATTATTAGGTTGGTGCGTATGAAATGTCGGATTTTTAAGTGAATATATAAAACTGCATATCTTTTTCCAAGAATTGTTTATTTCATCAAAATATGCTTTATTTGCTTCAATACACTTTTCCCAACGAGATTTTAATGGATAGTTACCCGTTTTCTATGTGAAACTATGAAACCTTTTCCTATTGTCGTAAAGAACCCACTTTTCATCACATTTAATAATGCGATACAAAAATGGCGGTTTTTACAGTATTATTAACAACTTTATACTCATGTAAAAAATTACAGGAATATCGATTACATTCATATCGGTACAACATTCAAAACATCTAACAAAAGGGAACATTTTTGAGAAAATCTTTGTTGAAATATGGCTCTGGTAATGAACAATATGACTATAAACGTGATTGTGCCAAAAGCAAAAGTATAATGAAAATAGGGCGATAAACGTTCACATGTAAAGAAAATCCGACATTTTATATGCATCAACCTAATACAGGATTTATTCCACGATATTTAGAATACATTATATACTTTATAAAAAATGTATGCCGGATCGAGTACTTGCTCATGGAAATTAAGTGTTTGATATTTCTTAACATAGTTTATTTAGATACTATGTGTATAGCAATTTTGATTATATGTATTCTATTATAATTAATATTATATTAATAATGTTTCAATACTTCTATAACTTCGTCATATACGAAGGTTTTCCTATCTTTTGCCACAATGAAATCAGCATGCGTAAAATTATCATATGGAACTATTTGGAGAGTAACGTTTTGTAGACGGTTACAGACTTCTTTTACATTCTGTAAGAAACAAAAACAATTTTTATATGTTTACATATGATTTTCGTTACGAAAGTTTTATAAATTGTAAAAAAAAACGTCTACTTATGTTGAATTATTAATGAAAAAGCTATAAATTGATCGTTATGCACATGAATATGTTAATAATTAAACGAACAACGTGACTTTGAATATTTAACTAATTACAGTGATTGTTGAAATGTTAACAGCAAGACACACAAATGCAATTCATCTCCCAACAAAGAAACGATTACAATAAATAATTTATAATATATAAAGGCATACCTCAAAATTTACAAGGTGATCGTTTTTTCCATAATATACGTAAAATGGAGCTGTGATACGTTTTAAATTGTATAACGGTGGTGTTGCTTGTTTATACTTTGCATAATTAATAGCAGGACCATAATCGTACAATGAAAACTTTCCTGGAAATATAATTCATAGCAGCAAAATATAGTATTTATGTACATTTTATACGAATCGTTTTCACAAAACGAACATCGCGAGGTGTCAATCACCGATTTTGATGAAAGTCGCGTATAATGTAGTTTTCATAAAACTATTTGATATATACCCATTTTTTTTGTCGGCAATCATTCACGTTATGGGTGTGGAAACCGTCTTCAAAGTTAAGGTTATAATGGGCGAAAATTTAATGACGAATTAAACGTTAACAATTATTTTGCAAAATCTCAATTTGTTTAAATACTATATGAAGAGATAGTATTTTTTTGCTAACAGTTTTTCCACCTTCATGTCAATGAATTTTCTTTATAACGTAATTATTTCCTTTTCTTGATACGATAACTCGTAAACAATAAATGTACAGGGTGTAAAAAAATTAATGGTCATGGCTTTAAGGGGTTGTTCTACACCTCTGGATCGATGGAGATTTGCGAAAAAAAACGGCCGCAAAATTCGGGAAAGGATAGAAAATTTTTTTTATTGGCGCATCGTATTCGTCTTGTTACGTAGGTCAAATGTCTGAGAGGAACCATGTGTCAGAAACGAACCGTTCTCTCACAAATTAACTTTTACTTCGGCCTTCCGATTAAAATTTCGCCCATATGGCAGCCTTCGAGTCACCGACCTTTGGAAAGGAAACACATGAAATACCCTTGCTAGCTCCAATAGTTGAAGCAGAGGCAACATAAACGAAGATAGAAAATGACTAGAAAAATGTCATTGACCTGCGTTCGGTGTTGGGTTCGCTCAAGGGCCCACCCGGGGAGAAGAGCATAAACACATGCACTTCTCTTCTGGTACGGTGACACAGTGCCCCATTTTCTAACTTCGTTTACGTCGCCTCTGCTTTAACTAATGGCGAAATTTTTATCAGAAGGCCCAATTAAAAGTTAATTTGTGAGAGAACGGTTCGTTTCTGACCCATGGTTCCTCTCAGACATTTTACCTACGTCACAAGACGAATACGATGCGCCAATAAAAAAAATTTGCTACCCTTTCCCGAATTTTGCGGCCGTTTTTTTTCGCAAATCTCCATCGATCCAGAGGTGTAGAACAACCCCTTAAAGCCATGACCATTAATTTTTTTACACCCTGTACTTGTATAGCAAGCTACATATAATAATACTAACATGGGTGAAATGGGTGCTTTCTCAGCCGAAAACAAAACTTGTATTACAATATTCAATTTTGTTTACATCAAGAAAAATATCTGATCTATCGGTATTGGAATTCCTCTCAGATGTCTGGTTTTCAAGATACATAGGAAAACATGCACTAATTTTGATCCATTTTGGGCTCCATTTCCTCTATGAGCACTATTTAAAAACGTGTAAACGTATGTAACATTAAAGTAATATGACTAATACGCAACATTACAAACGGTAGCTTTTTTAGAATCAATTTATACAAAAAATTAGATGTCCAGGAGAAATTCTAATTGTAGGAGGCGATAGAGCAGACATCTTTTTATTGCTGTTTGTTTTAAAAGTATACATTTACTCTTTACAAGTTATTTGAAGACTTTATAAGTTATTATATATAGTTTGCTTTACAGATACATTTTATGTTTAGGTGCTACTTTTTCACATAACGCTACATTAAATGAATCACTGTATTTGTAACATTTGGTTATACAAAATAAAACTATCATTCTTTTCTATTTAAGATTCCAATTCAACATGAATTGTAACGCAATTACACCAAAAAATATTAACTAATACCGAAGATAAAATGTGTCAATTTGCGACCACAGAAAAATGAAAACATCTTAGGTCAAGGAAAAAGTTCGTAGCGTTTTCTCATCAAAATTCAAACACATTTTTTTAATATTTCAAATGAACTTTATTAAACTAAATATGTGCCGTTTTGATTGATAATCTTTTGCCATTTTTCTGGTAAAACCATTATGCCGTCACTGTAGAACTCCTGTGATTTCTGGGAGAAAAATTGATCCAAGTGATTTTGGCAGGTCTTTTTTGAAGCCAGCTGTACCCCATTAAGAGAAGTTTGGAGATAACGAAATAAGTGATAATCGGAAGGGGCAAGATCTGGACTATACGGCAGATGCATTAAAATTTCGCAGCCGAACTCTCCCAATTTTTTTCTAGTCATGAAAGAGGTGTGCGGTCTAGCATTGTCGTGATAGAAGACAACGCCATTCATATTGATGAGTTCTGGCCGTTTTATCTCTACTGCGCGTTTTAATCGCATTAATTGCTGACAGTAGATATTTGAATCAATCGTCTGACCGAGTTGGAGCAGCTCGTAATACACAGTTCTCTTCCAGTCCCACCAAATGCAAAGCATTACCTTACGACGCGTCAATCCGGGCTTTGCCACCGTTTGTGCAGCTTCACCAATCTTGGATTACGATCTTTTTCGTAAATTATTGTCGTACGTGATCCTCTTTTCATCATCCGTCATCAGTCTCTTCAAAAATGGCTCGATTTCGTTTCGTATCATTAGCGATTCGCAGATGGAAACTCGATCTATTACATTTTTTGCTGTTAAGTAATGAGGTACGCAAACATTGAGCTTTTATTTGTACCCAGCCTTATTCAAGTGGTTCAGAACGGTTTTTTAGTCGATTTTCAGTTTCGAAGCGATGTCATAGGTTGGTGCGTGCCGTTCTTCCTCAATTTTTTCGAAAATTTGAATCACTTTTTCAATAATTGGACGACCCGTGCGCGGCAACTCTTTAATGTCGAAATTTCCAGAACTGAAATGAACAAACCATTTACGTGCTGCTGATTTTGATAAAGTATCTTCACCGTAAACACTACAAATTTTTTCATAAGCCTGCGAAGCGTTATTGCTTTGGTCAAAGTGGTACTGCAAAATATAGCTAATTTTTTCAGAAGGTTGGCTCATTTTTAGAACGCAATAACTTTTGACTAAATAAACAAATGTCAATTGTGTTTTTTGAAATAATCGATGTACTGTTACCTTACAAACGCGCTATGATATGTATTGATAATGTTTATGTTACTATAGTTATGCAACTCTAACACCATCTGTTGCAAAAAACGCCACGAACTTTTTCCTTAACCTATTATTTACTTTCATCGTGTTATACACTGTTATTTATTTATTTAATTTTAATTATAGATGTATATGTTGATAAAATTGTTTAAAAAAGGTTTGTAAAAGGGTTGTAGGGTATATTACACGCACAATAATACAACGAAGAGGGATGGTCTTCAGTAATGAAGGATAGGTAAATATATTGATAGATCCGCTCGGATTTTGTTAATCACTGTTCCTAGTGTCAATCTGAGATTGTCTTATCCTAATAGTACTATGAAATTCTACTTCCACTTTAAGTAAAATCCAGTAATTGCACTCACCAGTGAATATATTTTGGAAATAGTGTAACACTGTATATATCGATGCTCCAGCAGGAAAGTGGGAAAACATCTCCGGAATTTCGGTCTGTAACAGACCAATTTTAGTAATGAGATATTTCAGAATGTTTTAGAAACTTCGGTCTCAAGAGAGTGGACTCAAGTAAATTGGATCATTCTCTGTTAAAAAATAATATCGAAACTTTAAAAAAGTAATTTCTTATGACTGTATAATCAGCACCAATCTCTAACTGAAATATTAATGGCAAAAAATGGAAAAGACTTATAGATACTTTGACATACATGAACGAAGAAGTAAAGAACATTCGATTTGCATATTGGACGGATTGGATAACTTGACAATTTTTTTAAAAAATGTAAATCTGCGTGAAGAAAATCTGAAGTATATTGTATATTTGATATGCATATCCGTTTACTTTAGAAGAATATTACATTTCTTGCTTCGTTCAGTAGATACACCATTATATTTATTTACATTTATCTTGTACAGGTAATATTCCTATAACACGGTACATAGGTTCCTAGAAATTGTCGTGTTATAGGAAATCGTGTTATATGAGACCCAGAATCAGTACAAAAGGAGAAGTTACGTTCCGAAAGTTTAATAAAAGCAAACACTTTTTTTAAAAATTCCATATCTCTGAAACAGCAAATCTCGCCGCGAATAGCGCGTAAACTGCACAATCCTTTCTGCTTTAACATCGGAATGGCGTTATAACTGAATAAATTATAATTTATTTACATATTTCCTTGTTCATTATACCTTCCCAACATTATTTAAAAATAATTTAGTTTTTAAATATAATAAACAAAAATCATGTTATCCAGTGATATAGAAATACAGTATTATATAAAGTGCGTTCCACAATTTTCTTATCATGTTAGAGCGAGACTCTATTGTAGAAAGGTTCCCGCAATTTATGAATCTTGTTATAGCGAAGCCGTGTTACAGGATGCCGTGTTGTAGGAAAGGTACCTGTAGTATTCTACTCACCAAATTCACTTGTCCAGGAGTATCTCCTGCAAAAAAAGGGACTGGTGATACGCATAGCTCTTGCAATGGTGACGACGTAGTACACAATGTTTTTCCTATTATTTCATTCATTATATTTTGCGATCCAAAATCATATACCTCATTTGACTCGAAGAAGTTCTGAAAGAAAAAAATAATTGTGAAATTATTTCTATTTATATACTTTTGATTCGTTTAATTAACTTACTATTTGTATTTGAAATATTTTAGTAATTAATTTATAGAGTCATTAGGGGTAACCGTGCGCAGTGGGTAAGTGTGCGCACCCTTTCTATCTACGAAGGGCAGAGGGGAAAGTTGTGATATGCGTAGGGAACTGAAAGGTATGATGATAAGGACTTAACACTAGATTTACGGAGTCAATTTGACTCATTCAAAATTTGATTACTACATTTCTAATAAATTGGTTGGTTAATTTTTTAGTAATAAATTTTTCATTTCAATTGATTTGGAACCATTTTCTTTGCAAAAATTTGCAATTTTCTTGTATGATTCAAATTGGCTCACTTCAGAAAAATAGGTATGTCAATATCCGTAAATCTAGTGTTAATTCATCTACAAGATTGCGACATTGTCTCGTCCATTTATTTTTAAATAAAAATAAATAGAATTCGGCGTTTAAACTATAACTTTTGTCATCTTGACAAAGATTGTCACATCAAACTGAACATAATTACCAAGGTAAATCAATTTTTTGTATATTAATGATTTATTTAAGTTTACTATTCTGTATATGATTTGAGGTTATGTTCTGTATGAGTAAAGTTATGTGAGCATCTATCAAAAATCTCGCACACTTACCCCCGTTGTTTTATGTGCGAAAGTAATTAAGTTGTTGCTAAAAAAATTGATTAACCCCTTGCACTATTTTCACGAGTCTGACTCGTGATGAAAATTTTAGGCCAAACATGGATGTCACGAGTCGGGCTCGTTGTTCAGTTCCAGACCAAACATGAATATCACGAGCCTGACTCGTACTCGACATTTCAGGCTGAACATGAATATCACGAGTCTGACTCGTGGTCTTAATTATATTATTATTACTTACTTAAAATTTCTTTTAAATTCAATTTAATCATCTGATGTTATGTGATTTTATATTTATAAGTCGATCTCTCATTATTTAATTATCTAGTCTTCAAGATAATTCTTTATTAAAAAGTTTATAACTATTAAAAGACAATGCGCACACTTACCGGCAAAGCGGGTCAAGTGTGCGCATTTTGAATTTTTCTCATTAACCATTTTTTTTTTTAATGCCAAAGTTCTATGTGTTATTACTTAATTTAATTATTAGTTCAATAAATAGTTTATCATATGCATGGGTTCTTTTGCCTTTATTCCTTACTGTTTAATTTTGACATGAGTTTAAATCCTTAAGTGCGCACACTTGACCCGAACGACTCTACATGTGAGTTATTACGGTGATACGAAAAACTATTAAGTATAAACTAACTTTGGTGGCAAGAGTAACAATGTACTCTTCGACCTCAGAATGTCTGGCCCTCTGCTATCGCTATTTATACTGAAAATTAATTTACAAATGTGTGTGCTGAAATGCAACACTATCGATGAGGAGTTTTAAAAATGTTTGATTACACTGTTCAACAAATTTTAACTTTTTTTATTTTCTCAAATATCCAATGGGTGATCCTCGTAGAGTTAGTCATCCTAAACATGAATCCGTCGGCAGAATTGCTCCATCACCCTCAGTTTTTTAGTAAAATGAGTTTTTGTAAAAACACCAAATTTTGGCAGAAAATGAGGTATTATGCGAAAAGTATAAACGATGCGAAGTTGAAATTTGTCTTAAAAGGTAGAGGAAATCATGCCGAATATTTTAGTGTATATATTTATTAAAATTGGTTGTTGCAAATAGTAACAAATGACCGTCAAAGTTTAAAAAAGTGCGGATGCGCGAACTTACTATGCTATACTTTTACATTTTTATGAAAAGTTATTTATCTAGCACGAATTTGCTATACTAGATCGCATTCCTTAGATATTTCTGAAGAGAAAACTGCCCCCAAAAGTTTCGGGAACAGTTTTCAATCCCGATGGGTCGAAAAAATATCCATCGAGAACGTGTAATCGGCGTTCGACGCCATGCTGCTGTTCTACGCAGGCCGCCAGTGTGATAGTGCCGTAACTACGCGTTATCGACGCCGACGAGGATGACTCTACGAGGATCACCCATTGGATATTTGAGAATAAAAATCGTGTTGAACAGTGTTATCAGTGGAAGGTATTTTAATGTTGTGGTAGGGATCTCAACTCCTCTGAATATAAATGTACTGTAGCGATATAAATATTAAGTTAATGTTAAGAATAATATTAAGAGTAAATGTAAGGAATGCTTGAATGAATGAAGAGCGTGAAAGAAGAGTGGCTGAGTGAGATTGTTTGAAAGAGTAACTGGAAGGCGTGCGAGAAATGTTTGGGTTTTAAGAATCTGTGTATATATGTGTGAGTGTCAAAAGGGTCGAAGCGAATGGATATGCATGAGATGAGAGTCAGTCTAAATCGAAGAGTGAATGCGTTAAGATCAAAAATATAAGCAACTATTAATATTAAACATTCAATTATTTAATCCACAATCTTCACCCAACCATAAACACTAAAGTGGTGACTCCGACGTGATCTGTGAAAGTGAGGATTGTGAATTGTGAAAAATGGCCGAAGGAAAGGACGATATCGCGAAATTGGCGGTACGAGTACCTCCTTTCTTTCCATCGAATCCTAAATTGTGGTTTGCACAACTTGAGGCACAATTCAGTCTCAGCGGAACCACGGCAGACAATACAAAATATTGGTATGTGGTTTCGAACCTTGACAGCAAGTACGCCGAAGAAGTCGTCGATCTAATTACTAATCCCCCGTCGGACGATAAGTACAACACAATCAAGACGGAATTAATTGCACGACTGTCCACTTCGCAAGAACGAAAAACAAGGCAGTTGTTGGAACGCGAAGAAATAGGTGACAGAACACCGTCGCAGGTTTTGCGTCATCTGCGTAGTCTCTCGGAGGAAAAAATTCCGGACTACATATTAAGATCGTTGTGGACTAGCAGACTTCCGGAGGCTTTGCAATCGATTGCTGCAATGCAAACCGATACTTCTCTCGACAAAGTTGCAGTTATCGCGGATCGAGTCTTCGAAGCAACCGCGACGCAACGAGTGTCTCGAGTTGACTCCAACAATTTCGATGATTTAAAAAAAGAACTACACGAGATCCGGCAAAGACTTGATCGATCGCGTTCGCGAGATTCGATACATTCGTGGCAGTCAGGACGTTCGCGATATGGGAGTCGTTCGCGATATAGAAGTCGTTCGCGTAGCCCACGGTACGATCCAAATTGTGGAACGTGCTGGTACCACTGGCGATTCAAACAGAGATCAACAAAGTGCGTCCCACCCTGCAATTGGCAACAGGGAAACGACAAACCCCATCACTAGCAGCGGCAAGTGGTGATGGTGTAGAAGTACGCCGCCTGTTCGTCAAGGATGCGAACACAAAAATCGAGTTTCTAGTGGATACTGGTGCCGATTTATGTGTATTTCCACGGTCGCGAGTGCGTGAAAAACGGGCAAGGTGTGCGTACCAACTTTATGCAGCGAATGGTTCGGTAATTTCGACGTACGGGACATTGACATTGGCGTTGGATTTGTGATTACGTCGAAATTTTGCATGGCGTTTTGTAGTGGCAGATGTAGATCATCCGATAATCGGTGCAGATTTTTTGACATTTTACGGGCTGCTAGTGGATTTACGTAATCGTCGCCTTGTGGACGGTGTAACATCGCTAACTGCACCGGGACAGAAAGCCGACAATGTGAAAACCACAATACACACTATCGGTGGAAATTCTAAATATCACAGGATACTTTCCAAATTTCCTGAACTCTGCCGACCTCAAGGAACCGAACAAGCCGTAAAACATTCCGTAAAGCATCATATTACAACAACGCCAGGACCACCTGTTTTCTGTCGCCCACGACGTCTCGCACCGGATCGTCATAAAGTAGTGAAGAGCGAATTTCAACAAATGCTGCAACAAGGAATAGTAAGACCTTCCAAGAGCCCTTGGGCCTCTGCTCTTCACGTGGTGCCGAAAAAGGATCACAACATCCGACCATGTGGCGATTACAGAGCGCTAAACGCACGTACTGTTCCTGACAGATACCCGGTACCACATTTGGTAGATTTTACACAGATGTTAGCAGGTAAAACCGTTTTCTCAACCATCGACCTTGTACGAGCGTATTATCAAATCCCCGTTGCAGAAGAAGACATTGAAAAAACGGCCATAACAACACCCTTTGGTTTGTTCGAATTTCCACGAATGCCGTTTGGTTTGCGTAATGCAGCTCAAACATTTCAAAGATTTATCGACGAAGTGCTTCGGGATTTAGATTTCATGTACGCGTACATAGACGATTTGTTAGTAGCTTCGGAAAACGAAGAAGAACACGAAAAACATTTAAAAATCTTATTTGAGCGTTTGAGTCAGTTCGGTATAGTAATAAATTCCGCAAAATGTGTATTCGGACAGAAAGAAGTACGTTTCCTCGGATATACCGTAGACAGAAAAGGAATTCGACCGGTACAAGAACGCGTCGATGCAATAGTTAAATTTCCAAGACCGAATACAGTAAAACAATTAAGACGTTTTCTCGGAATGATAAATTTTTACCGCAGATTTATACCTCGCGCCGCAGCATTGCAAGAACCCTTGAACCGTCTTTTAGAAGGTGTGACAAAGAAAGGCGACACACCCGTTATATGGACGGACGAAGCAAAGACGGCGTTCACCAAAATGAAATCGGGACTTGCAAATGCAACATTGTTAGTACATCCGAGAAATAACGTTCCACTTTCTGTAACCGTAGATGCTTCCGATACCGCAATAGGCGCGACGTTACAACAATTTGTCGAAAACGAGTGGCAACCGCTCGGTTTTTACACCAAAACATTGTCGTCCGCACAGCGTAAATACAGCGCGTATGATAGAGAATTATATGCGATTTACGCTGCTGTAAAGCGATTTAGACATTTAGTTGAAGGACGTAACTTTACCATTTTTACAGATCATAAACCATTAATATTTGCTTTTCGTCAAAAACCAGAAAAATGTTCACCGCGTCAATTTAGATATTTAGATTTTATTGCACAGTTTACAAACTCAATTAAACATATTAGTGGTAAAGATAACGTCGTCGCCGATTTTTTATCTCGCATAGAAACTATATCGTCATCAATCACCCACGAAGATTTAGTCATAGCCCAGAGGAACGACGAAGAACTTAAACAACTCTTAGACTCCAACATAAACACCACACTTCAACTCCGTAAGATATCATGGCCGGAAAAAGGAGACATTTATTGCGACGTTTCTAATGACACGGTAAGACCATACGTACCGAAAACATTGAGACGGAAAGTGTTCGACAGCCTCCATGGATTATCGCATCCGGGAGTACGAGCTACGCAAAAGATCGTCTCGCAAAAATATGTGTGGCCAGAAATGCGGAAAGATGTCGCAGAATGGGCAAAATCATGTATCCCTTGTCAACGGTCAAAAGTAAGTAGACACGTGTTCACAACACCAGCAAATTTCGATAATGTGAGTGAACGTTTCGAACACATACACATTGACATAGTCGGTCCGCTACCTATTTCTAATGGGTATCGATACTGTCTAACATGCGTCGATAGATTTTCACGATGGCCAGAAGTGATGCCAATGGAAGAGGCAACCGCCGAAGCCGTAGCGAGAGCGTTTCTCGAGGGTTGGATTTCTCGGTATGGAGTGCCTCGGAAAATAACAACAGACCAAGGTCGACAGTTCGAGTCACATCTGTTTAAGGAACTCAATCGCCTAACAGGTGCTACTCATTTTAAAACTACA
This sequence comes from Cerceris rybyensis, assembly GCA_910591515.1. NCBI lineage: Eukaryota > Metazoa > Arthropoda > Insecta > Hymenoptera > Crabronidae > Cerceris > Cerceris rybyensis. The sequence goes on from OU342795.1 coordinate 18,345,554, forward strand.
GCATACCATCCTGCAGCTAATGGAATGGTTGAAAGATTCCATAGACAATTAAAAGCCGCAATAAAATGTCACAGTACTGAAGCATGGACTGAAATTTTGCCAATAGTATTATTAGGAATTAGAACAACCTGGAAAGAAGATATTAATTCAACACCATCTGAAATAGTTTACGGTGCAAACATCCGTTTACCAGGAGAATTTTTCAACACCAAAACTACAATAGATACATCCGCATTCATAACACAACTGAAGAATAAAATCAAGAATTTACAACCAGTTCCTGCAAGTAGACACGGTACAAACAACGTATTTTTATACAAAGAACTAAAAACTACCTCGCATGTATTTCTTCGTCATGATGCTGTGAGAAAACCATTGCAACCGACGTACGATGGACCGTATAAGGTTCTCGAACGTGGAGAGAAAACTTTTAAAATAGAAATTAATAGAAAACCGACAACAGTTTCAATCGAACGACTTAAACCCGCTCACATTCTGAATGAAAATCTTTCTGAAAATCCTGAGAATCACGGAACCGAAATTATTTTGAACAATACAGCCAACCGCACTGAAGTTACAAGAAATCCGACAACACCCAGTGTAGTGCAAAGTGACACTCCGCAATCAATAAATATAAGACACAATCCGCGCCCGCAAAGAAAAGTGCGTTTTCCGGATTGGTATCAAGCCGGATTTAATTAGTTCAGTGATAGAAATTAAGAAAAAAAGAAAAAAAAAGAAACCAAATAATGTTTAAAGGTTTTAAGAAATCACCTCCTGCGTTACAATTAAGACGATATCGTTAACACTGGCGAGGGGGTGATGTAGCGATATAAATATTAAGTTAATGTTAAGAATAATATTAAGAGTAAATGTAAGGAATGCTTGAATGAATGAAGAGCGTGAAAGAAGAGTGGCTGAGTGAGATTGTTTGAAAGAGTAACTGGAAGGCGTGCGAGAAATGTTTGGGTTTTAAGAATCTGTGTATATATGTGTGAGTGTCAAAAGGGTCGAAGCGAATGGATATGCATGAGATGAGAGTCAGTCTAAATCGAAGAGTGAATGCGTTAAGATCAAAAATATAAGCAACTATTAATATTAAACATTCAATTATTTAATCCACAATCTTCACCCAACCATAAACACTAAAGTACAAACAGTTTATTGCACAAATATTTTAAAGTGAACTTATACTTATTTTACGGTGAAACAATAACTTATGATAATATTGCGCGGAACTCGCGATAATAGGTTCCGGTATGACTGTGAATTGAATTCGTGTTAAGGATGGTATGTGGAAAATGTGTTTACAATAAATTACCTTTCTCAAAACTAGTGCCTTTTGAAGCGTACGTGACTTCGACTTCAATGGCGATAAAGAAGTAGGAACATCTGCATCCACCGAGAAATGCAGATGCCCTTCTTAATATTCGTAACAACTATATTTCGCCGTCAGACATCACGTAGTGGCCGAAGTCGCAAAACGTCACCATCACTAGATGTAAAACAACATTAAAATCTATCAATTATACTTGTGTAATGATGAATAAAGCTATTCGCGCTTTCGGATTCACCCAAACAAGAGAACTTTTAATGTGTTATATATAAATGTTATTTCCTTCGAACAGCGATACAGTATGTGATGATAGTGAATTTGGAGAATGAGAAAATAATCAGAATTTGGCGTTGAAATGAATATTGAACTCTGTGAGTGAATTAAGAATAATGAGAATTAGCAATGATCTTTGGTGCAAAGGGACACAGGGTTGTAAAGACTTGTGGAAAGGATGAGTAAGGATGGTGGTGATTGATGGTCGAGTCACGCAATGCAAAATATTTGTAAAGATATCCTAGTCGAGAGATCGGTAGATTACACTTGATTTTACACATATCTAAACAAAATTTTTCACTTATAATACTTTTGTTTTACCCTACACAGGACGCGGAAGGGTCTGAAGCTGTTCTTCGACAAATAACCTTAGTCGACGTGACCCGCACGTTGTTTGGATTTCCGCGACCTATTTGTGTGTCACGTTTTTTTCAGCCCTAATGATTAAAGACGAATGTCGCCTCAATGCGCCACCACGATCGTGTTGATAGGTTCGCTCCTGACAAGTGAAAGTTTAGTCAATCTTGATTGGGCGAAGCAGGTGGAGTTCCTCCAAGGATGCGTGCAGTGAGCAACTAAACGGTATCTCTGTATTACATGATTAAATAGCGACAAATTTAAATAAAATAAAATTTTCAATTCTCAGTGATACGTATTACTTATTATATGCATAAATACGTAGAACCGACCTGTAGCTGATATAATATCGGATCTGCAGAACCGTAACCGAAATTTATATCGGCTTGTACCAATATATCTATAACGGTTATAATATTTTTTCGGTTTCCGTGACTGTTTCACTCGAAACACATGTATAGGTAACTTCTTCAAACAATTATTTTCGGAACCGTTTCGGTTCCAAGTCTTAAATCAAATACGATTAATAAATTTTAATGTTTTTGAACTTGCGGCGATGGATTTGGCGAAATCGGCCACTATGCGTACCAACGTGACGTCTTACGGCGAAATATAGTTTTGTGTTCAGTCTGCCATGTACATTTATAAATTATGTTCCAGCATAAATAATTAAAAAATGCCGCGGAAGTAGAGCGACAGGCTTTTTCACTTCAAAGAATACAAATTTTGTTTTCACATTTAATTTTTGGTAAAATCGTTTGGTAGTATACGTAAATTTCATTTTAACGCGAGTGAAAGCTTGATTTTTAGTATAATTATTAAGGTTTAAAATGATGAGTGTTTCTCTGTGTTTTGTTATGTTTTTATGCATTTCCTTTAATGGTATAGTGCGATTAAAGGAATTCGCTGAATTTTGAGTTTCTGTAATTACGATTAATGTTTTTCTTTTTATTTTGTAGTTCCTGTTTATTATATAGTATTGCTCATATTACTATTGAGTATATGTATTAGTGCGTGTATTTCGTGAAGTGTTGTGTTGTCGTACAGATATGATATGAGCGCAGTGTTTATTGTCTTAATCATTTGACATGTGTTTTGTTCACCTATTAGTTTAGATAGTATATTTCTGTTGATCTTTCTGAATCGAAGTTCACATTTAGTTTCTTTGCGAGGTTGTTCATTTTGTCAGTCAATTTCACGTCCAACCTGTTTATCAGCTTTGATGATTGCAGTTTATATCTACAAAGCATTTATGGCTGGGATTGTGGTGTTATTTTGTTACGTACCACGTTGTGTATTGTATTGTGTTCTATTATTAATTATATTGTATTTAATATCCCCGAAAGCGCCCTATCTGTCCAAACCACTGCCACCACTGATTTGCATGCTCTCATATGCAGTATGGCTGCAAACATGTACTTAACATTTTCTATGTAGCAACATTATTTCAAGACATTTCTCTTATTTTTTGCCTCCATGTTTATGAATACTTGGGCTTACTTTTCCCTGAGACCCATACAGTATATTTATCTATATTATTATCTTATTATAAAATCTGCATATTTTTACCTTGAAAATATTATGACTTGCTGCCAAAATGTCAAGAGGAGGTTTCGCGCCATGGTTCCAAAATGCAACTGGTGCAAAATTTACAACTAAACTGAATTTTTCATTGTACTCAGGCTTGGTAGATAGAAGGATGTACGACATTGTTGCTCCCATGGAAAGTCCGATATAAGTTAATTTCTTCCTTTTTGTGTATTGTAAAATATAGTCCACCATAGCCGAAAGGTCGTAAATACTATATTCATGATAGCTAGTGACAAAATAACATAATTTGAACAGAATATACATATAAGTGTTTGGTTGTGCATACTCGAGATATTTATGAACATCTGTTTTATTCGTGGTCGATGTTTTCGATACGGAGATATTTAATTTTTCAGCCTAACACAAAACTTGTATTGTAAGCTACAATTTTGGTTTCCCCAAGAAAAATGTTATTTGTCTTCTGTTGTTAGATTTTGACGTGGGCGTTTAACTTTTATGACAATTTGAAATGTGTCCAAAAAAGTTGGGCAATTTTGGATGACATTTCCGCTTTAAGCATTGTTTAAACATGTTTAAATATTTTAAACATTAACTTAATATGTATTGGTGTATTCGAAAGGGCTTATAGTATCAATATATTTTAAATAATTTCAATAACTGTTACGATTAAGATACAAAAGATACTACACGTCAAAAGGATCTAGCCGAATAAGGGGGTCAAAAGTGCCCTTGAGCCGATTTTATTCGACGATGGGTCATTCGATAGGTGATGATGAAAAACCATTGCACACAAATTTTTAATCCGATACCTTCACCGGGAGGGTAGTTATAGGGTAAAATCGAAAAACCAGTTTTTGCCTCATTTTCCCCAATTAATGTGGAGCAAAAATTCCCAAAAAATTCTAACACGTTCTAAACATGAATGTACGCATTAGGGATTTTTTCAGATTTTTCCTTTGCAAGTTACACTCACGAAAAATGAAAAACCGAAAAAAAAATTTTTAAACATCGATTTCGTATTGAAATCTTCCGAGCACAACTTTTTCCTTTTTACAGTAGTTGCATAATGTTATCATTGTTATACCCTAATTTTTTCAGATTTTTTGAGTACGGTGCATCACGGTCGGAAAAATCAAAAACCGATTTCTGGGACACATTTTGGGCTGAAACTCGCCCATTATCTGCCATTCTTGCATGATTTTAATACAGTATGTTCATATTGTGACCTTCAATGTTTCTGCATAGAAATATGTAGATGTTAAAGAACAATATCGGGATAATTAAATAAATTGCTGATTGTATGGTCTTTATAACCTAGAATTTTAACCGTTCTTTCAAAAGCATCAATGGCACAGTGGCTATGGTGTCTGCCTGTCGATCCGCTGGACACTTTTTTGTCGCGGGTTCGAATCGCCATGTGGGACTTAAGTTTTTTGCTGTCATTTTTTTTTTTTTTTTTTTATAAAAGACATAACAATATTCAGTAGTAGCTTTAAAATGTTTCACAGATATTTTTATGCCTTTTAACAATATAAAACCTATAGAAAAATAATAGTAAAACATGCTTTTCTTACAATTAGACATGCAACGTTTTGCAATTATAAGTATTCTCAAACATGTTATATTGTTCATAGATATTGGTTTATTGCAATGTATGAAAATATATTTTAAATATGAAAGAAATATAAAATTCAATGTACAGAATGTAAAAAAGTACTTGTAATTGTAAATCGTGACATGACTAAAAAGAGTCGATGAAGAAAAAAGTATACTGTATAATTATTTTGAGAAGTATCTGTGAAACATTTTATAGCTACTACTGAATATTGTTGTCTTTTATAAAAAAAAAAAAAAAAATGACAGAAAAAAACTTAAGTCCCACATGGCGATTCGAACCCGCGACAAAAAAGTGTCCAGCGGATCGACAGGCAGACACCATAGCCACTGCGCCATTGATGCTTTTGAAAGAACGGTTAAAATTCTAGGTTATAACGACCATACAATCAGTAATTTATTTAATTATCCCGATATTGTTCTTTAACATCTACATATTTCTATGCAGAAACATTGAAGGTCACAATATGAACATACTGTATTAAAATCATGCAAGAATGGCAGATAATGGGCGAGTTTCAGCCCAAAATGTGTCCCAGAAATCGGTTTTTGATTTTTCCGACCGTGATGCACCGTACTCAAAAAATCTGAAAAAATTAGGGTATAACAATGATAATATTATGCAACTACTGTAAAAAGGAAAAAGTTGTGCTCGGAAGATTTCAATACGAAATCGATGTTTAAAAATTTTTTTTTCGGTTTTTCATTTTTCGTGAGTGTAACTTGCAAAGGAAAAATCTGAAAAAATCCCTAATGCGTACATTCATGTTTAGAATGTGTTAGAATTTTTTGGGAATTTTTGCTCCACATTAATTGGGGAAAATGAGGCAAAAACTGGTTTTTCGATTTTACCCTATAACTACCTCCCGGTGAAGGTATCGGATTAAAAATTTGTGTGCAATGGTTTTTCATCATCACCTATCGAATGACCCATCGTCGAATAAAATCGGGTCAAGGGCACTTTTAACCCCCTTATTCGGCTAGACCCTTTGCATTTATTTCAAAGCCGAATTTCTTAAAAATCAGATTTGAATGAGAAAAACGGATTTCGCACAAAAAATTCTTTGAGCAGAAAATCGTGATGTCCAGCGTTATTAGTGCTTTTCTCTACAGAGTCTTTTTAACCCCTTGCCTTACAATGACGTGTGACACACTTGAAGTAGAAAATGGAATAGAAAATTTTTAAGTTTTCCAAAAACTATTAAATTGAAAATATCAGTAGGTCAGGAGACGTTGAAATTAGTTCTATGCTTTTAATATTGCGTTAACTTATATCGATATATAGAAAATCAGTGACAGATTATTATTTCAACAATTAATTCTGAGTTATTTTACGTTCGGCTACAAAATAAATCATAAGACAAAAGGTTAAATTATGAGTCTCAGTCTATTAGGTGTTCTTCCGCACTAGAGGTGTAAGAGCTTTACACGCCAGAGCTATTCTTACAAAAACGCCGCTTACTTCGCCCAACATGCATTCACAAACTCTCTCGGTGAAAGGGACGGATGACTTGACACAAGCGTAGTAGCGCATTGGGGTGACATTTGTATTTAACCACTCACGCTGGGAAGACGCTGGTGTACGTAAAATTAGCAAAAGCTTTTATCCTAAACCAAAAACCCCAAACTTTTTTTAATGGTTTTCAAATTTTCGCTATTGCGTTTGATTTGTTATACTTCAGTGCATCCTTTTCCACTGTGAAGAAACGAATACAACTTTGCCTTCGTGAAGGAATGGTTTAAACTCGTGAATACTAAATATATAAGTTTACTATATTTGATAATATCTCTTTTATTACTTTGTAGTAATACTTGTGTGTAAGGTTGATAAGTGTTTATTTTTTGTTGAAAAAGTTAATCAGGTGTGTGTGGGGGGGGGGGGGGGGGGAGGGGGTCGTTGAAAAGTAGAAAGGTAAATGTGGAATTTTCAGGGAAATCGTGGTTGTGGAAAATTAGGATGGGGTATCAGGGGCCTCGGCAGGTGGGGATAAGATTTGCGAGGAGTAGGATGGGCCCTTGCGGCAGTTTGTATGCATGCGTATGTGTGTCTTACATGAGAATTGTAGATTTCTAATAATAGTTATGACAATAATAATGATAGTAATATTAATAATAATAATATTGATGATAATGATAACGATGATGATGACAATAACAATAACAATGATGTTGATGTTCGATATGATCAAAGTTAGCACTTGAGTAATATAACCTTTTATCGTCGAAATTGAAAATACATTTTCGGTGTGATACCAAATACGATCCTTTTTTCAGCAACGATAGTTATCTGTCATGCCTTAAGTTGATAAATATCTTGATTTCATTTTTTATTTAATATTTTACAGAGAACGTAAAAGAGTATGTAGAGAATGTATCGCACCGAATCGTACAGAATATCAGACCTATACATTTTTTTTCTTCTCTGCAGGAAATAGTTCTGTTATTCAAGAATCCATGTTGATTTTTTGTAATAACCCTTCAAGCTTCCCGAAGGTGGGGTTCTTAAATTTTGTTTCTACACTTTGTTACTCTACAAATTATTATCTATTTGTCTTCCGGGCCATCCGTGAGGCAATGTAATCAGCATCCCAAAAAATATCACAGTACTAATTTTGGCGCGGAATCAACGATTTCTTGATACAGGTGTCTGTTACATTGAATCTGCCATTCAGTTTCGCAATTAGCGACCCAAAGAATCCTAATGTGTCAATTTTCGACTAAACCGAAGTTCGTTTTAAAGTTTCGGCTAAGATTTCGACGAAATCGACCACTGTGCGGCGATTCTCTAAGGACGGCTCTGACATGCAAACATCGTGTACCTCTATTTTAGGATATTAATTGATCGCAAAATCAGCGGCTGTACTGAATTACAACGTTCAGTTCGTGCAAAATTCACGCGCTGCGATTACTTAACACTCATTGTATTTGCTGATTGCGATCACCACGGCAAGGTTTCATTACAATATTGCATTTATGTACATACATACAGCTCTGTCTGGCAATTAGCAATCAGACACGAAACATATCTAAATTATACATTTTGAATAGATATCTAGTTTTTTTACCATATGAATACATATTATCGTTTTTGTGAGCAAGTAAAGTAATATTAAATTATGCCATTTTATCGAATCAATAATATTATCCTTAGTGGATGTCTTAAACAAAGGAAAGAACTTTATGTATTAATAACACATGTTACAGTACCTGAACTGCCAAAAACGAGGATCTTTTGGAGTTAAACTTTTATGTGACCTGCAGTAAGTATTTCCTCTAGTATTGCCAATCCAAACGTCATGGCCGACATCAGCTAACGAAAATGCTGTAAAATTTATTTATATTACATTATATTTATTGTTGTATTTTCAACAATATTGTTTATTATATGACGTAATATCATTACACCAGTTAATTATAATACACATTTTTCTAGTTGTTATCATTAAAGACAAATGTTATCATACATAGCAGTTTAACGGCAAAAAGAAAATATTTCTCGTGAATGGTATGGGATGAGAAATAAAGTATGAATATAGGTAGGTGTACGTAAGTGAATTATTGGGTGTACAAATAAGTTTTGAGGGTTTCTTTTTGTAACTTTGAAGCTTTATTCAGGGAAATTGGAAGAATGTATTTCGTTCAAAGTATTGTCCATCATTTGCTACGACTTTTCCACATTTTTCAGATAGCTTACGGATTCCGCGTTTAAAAAATTCCTCGTCTTTTGGGGCGATCCGAGAACCGATCCAATTTTTGGCTTCTTCGTGTTTAGTGAAGCGCTGCTCGGCCAAGCCTTTAGGCATCGACCGGAACAAGTGGAAGTCGGAAAGAGCAATGTCTGGTGAATACAGCGGGTGGGGTAGGACACCCCATTGAAGCTCCTCCAAAGTTTCCTTGACGACTTTTGCAGAATGTGAGCGAGCGTTGTCATGCTGAAAGATCACTTTCTCGTGTCTTTTGACATGTTGGGGGCGTTTGAGCTTCAATGATCGACTCAATTGCATCAACTATTGTTTGTAACATTCCCCAGTGATGGTTTCATAAGGTTGGAGTATAATAACCCCCAATAACCCATCCAAATCAGCGTGTTCAAGCTTTACTGGTCTTCCTTGGCGTTCTTTGTCGCTGGTGTAAAAATCGCCACTTTTAAAACGACGGAACCAGTACTCACATGTTTTTATTGATGGAACATGTTCCGCATATGCTTCACACAGCAATCAATGGCCATCAGCTGCACTTTTCTTCAAATGAAAACTGAAAAGAAGCGCTTCCCGCAAATTTCGTTTTGTTGGTACAAAGGTTGCCATGGTTTGAACACAAAAAAAGTATGTCGTTTACACTTCAGCGAAATGAACGTCATGAACGTCATGATTTGTTTAACGTGGAGCACCTGCCCTTCGGCTTAATCCCCACGGCCCCCATGGGCGCGGGATCGAGATACGCTCGATCAACGCGTACGTGCCTAAGCAGCATACTACCAGTCTAAACACGAAGCTTATGTCTCACACTGGTCGGAGCGGAGACTTTCTTAACTCCTGCCGGCTCTGCAGGCCGGCGCCCGAGATGGAAGTTTTACTGCATCTCACACAGCGACATCCGTAGCGTAAGCCCGCCAATGTCTCGCCAGCATTTGGCTCTTGAAACTTTCGCCCCCACGATGGACCTACCCACGGCTGGGCCGGAGTGGGCTAAAACTCCGTGGGCAACCCAGCCCCCGTGGTACCAATACACCCTTGGTTTGGGAGCACTTGACTCAGGTCGGTGGGGTCGTTAAGCCCAGTGGGGTCTCCCAGGCCACAGAATGGGGACCCCACACCTTGCCGAAACTAGCTCGGGGACCCCCGGGCGCGCAAATGCCCGTACCTACCCAGCGTGCTGGGTAGGCCCCTGGGGCTTCAGCGAAATGAAAGAGACTGATTTTTAGAGGGAAATGATGACGCTTTAACATGAATATAGTTACAAAGTTGTCCGATAGGATTTAATACCAGCAACGCCATGTTATGTAAATCCCTCAAAACTTATTTGTACACCTAATATAATGTCATGTGTTAAAGTGCAACGATGTAGCGTTCAATGGCTGAACGAGAGACCAATAGTGGCAGCCCTAAGATTTGTGTATGAGAAAGCGCAGCCGCTCCTAGTGTTGTAAACCTCCGTTTCAAAGTTACAACCGCAGAAAGAAGATCATTCATTATAATATTTTATATTCCTATTTTTCGGTTTATATTAATAACCAGTAAAAAAATATTGACTCCTTAAATAAATAAAGAACTTGAATAGAAACCAAAATTCCATCGCGATGGAATAAAGAAACTTTTGTATAAGACATTTTCTTGTTGGACTTTATATTAACACTTTACCGACCGGTAGCCGATTAATCGGCTTTTCGGGCTCAACACTTTTGGACTTTTAACTTATTAATGGGTCGCTATGGCAATTAATAAATTATTATTTTTCATTGCGGTTAACTGTGCCAAGGACTCATTGTCAGTGAAGAAACTTTGCAATTTACGAAGAGACATCAATATCAGGGAAATATTTCCGTGCCAGTAACCGAACAGAAGTGGGTAGGATGTTAAAAAACATCGGTCGGTAAAGTGTTAAAAAGATATTTAATGAAAAAGATCCTACTAAAGCCTTTTTCGATAGGCGGCCTGACCAACAAACTTTCAGCAGCTTTAACAAAGAAGTGCACAGATATGCGCACAAAATCTTTGCGTTAATTACTTCTACATAGTCTAGGGAATATATCTACGAAGTTTCAACCAGGTAACTTTCGGTATGTTTTATTTATTCGATGTTTAGTAGGACGGTGTACCATCATTTTCACCCTCATTACCTAGCTTGTTAGTCTCTAATGGCAAACTAACAATAAGAGCAATTAAGTAATAAAAGTGATATTTCAGAAGTCTCCATTCTTATTAATGCCAATGAGATGTTATGATTGCTGAACGATATTTACGTCGAAGACACTGGGCATATTGTGACCGCGTGCTCCACCGGAACTCGCCACCCGTGGTGTCACATAAACTTTAAAAAGGCATAACGACAAAAGGCGCAGGTAGACGCAGCCGATATTTGCAGGAGCTGCTTCTACAAGGTTCAAACTAAATACCCTCAAAATTTCCAGGGGGTACTTTGGGGTACAATATAAGTTTTTCTCTGCAAAAGTTCGCAAAGGGTATAGCAGGATAAGGTGGTCAAAAGTGCTCTTGAGCCGATTTCAATGGGGGTGGTCTCATTCGATAGATAATGCTCGGCGATCATTGCGTACCAATTTTTAACCCTATATCATTACCGGAAGGGTAGTTATGGGGAAAATTCAAAAAACGGGTTTTTGCCCCATTTTGCCTAGTTATTGAGGTGCAAAAAATTCGAAAAGATTCTGACATATTCTACAAGGTACCATACATGTTTGAGATTTTTTTCAGATTTTTCCATTGAAGAACCTAAGTGTAAAAAATGAGCAAACGCAAAAAAAACGGAAAAAAGTAGATTTCGTATCGAGATCTTCGAGTGACAACTTTTTGCAAATTACAGTAACAATCCAACACTCATGATTGTTATCTCCAATTTTTTCAGATTTTTAAACCGCCTGCGTCATTGTGAAAAAAATCAAAAACCGATTTGCGCGACGCATTTCCATGTGAAACGCCATGATCCAGTTATTATTTCCTTATTCTTCGATTACAGTATGTTCATTTCGTGACTTTCAGCGTTTCTGCCACGAAGCAATTACATGTTAATATAGAGAATCGAATTAATTAAATCAATTGTGAACTTTGATGTTTCCTGATCTGCAAGACTTTTTAAGATTTCTTCAATTGAACGATTTGGCGCAGTTGGTAGGGCGTCTGCCTGTGGAAGCGCTGGACACTATTTTGTCGCAGGTTCGAATCCCCATGGGGAACTTGGTTTTTTTTTTCATTTTTAAAAATTGTCAACTACATAACAATAATTAGTTGCTATTTTCATACATGTGGGAATGCATGTGTTGACACTAAGTGAAAGAATGAAAGAAAGAGAGAGATGGTTAAATGAATTGAGCGAGAGAGATGATTGAGCGAATGAGTGAAAGAGAGACGATTGATCGAAAGAGCGAGATAGCCGATTGAAACAGAAGAGCGTTTGGGAGAGGTAGAAAAATCGAGAAGCACGAGGACGAGGCGGTCGATAAGAAAACGTGGAAGTGAACGTGACGATCTTTGTATTAATTTTTTTTTTAATCTTGTAAATATATTATTTTTTTAAGTAAAATCTCTGCTTCATCCTGAAATTCCTACATACATTTAAATGTATTTTTAAGGTCCAGAAAAATATAAATTAGTACAGAATATACTTTTTGCTTTGTAGGATTTTTCTATTCATACACTGTTCTACGACTACGAGTATTATTAAACACTCTAACATTGAATAGACATCGGTTGTTCTACGGTGTATGAAGGTGTATGTTAATCAGCAAAGGATGTAGGAAAAGTTATTATCTTCGGAATTTTTTTGAAGCCGTTGCGTCGCCGGAGTCGATGCCACTTGAGGATTTGTTTAAAGCATTGGAAGTATGATATATACGAAGGGTCGAGGAAGGCGATGGGTCGTGACGCTGAAAAACTGTTCGGCATACCGAAAGCGGCATTCTAAACGAAACCATCGAAGAGTTCAGAGCGTTGCGCAATTAGAATATATTATATTTCTTTAAAACCTTTTTATAATAAATTTGTACTACAGTTCAGAAGTGGGATATACTCGCGTGTTAAGCTGAGTTTAATTTTATTAAAGAAGATTCGGTAATTTTGTGCGAATCTGTGAAGAAGTGAAAAGTGAACTTTTCGCGACCGTTGGCAAGATGTCGCATGAGACCAATAGGCACGGTCATAAGCGGTTCAGGAAGTCGGACCGGACTGCCAAAAGGAAGGAAGCGTCCCGACGGAGGAGTCGAATAAGAACACCGGAGGACTTTAATCGGCAGCAATCGAGAGAAAGAAGTTACTATAGTCGGCACCGATCTCGAAGTCCACATCGGCCTGAAAAGCGGGATGCGAATTCCAAGCAGTCCATAGCACCCAGCAGGAGCCACTCGAGGGGGCGTCTGCAGGAGGATAGAACAAGTACGAGTTGGGATAATGGTACCTCAGCATCGGGTGAGTCCGATTTCGCAAGGTTGACCTTAGCGTTGGCGGAGGCTATTAGAGCAGGCTCAAGGCATTCGAGACGCTATCCGAGTGATAAGATTATACCTGCATTTGACCCAGAAGTTAGGGATATGACGGTGTCGGAATGGTTGCGAAAAATTGATGAGTTTGCGAAGGTGTGTGGTTGGGATGAGACTGATAAAGTATTTTCTGCGGCAGGTAAATTACAGGGCATAGCTAGGAAATGGTACGACGGACTAGTAAATCCTCCAGTGATATGGGCTGAATTTTCCGAAATGATTACTAGACAATTTTCCGGGGAGGAAAATTTTGGGAAAATTGTTAGAGGTCGCCGTTGAATATAAGAGCGTTTCCGGTCAGAGCCTCCAGGTGTATTGTTTCAAAAAAATAAAAAGATTGAATAAGTTAAATTTAAACGTTCCTGAGGAAAAAAATAGTCGAATTTGTTGTGCATGGGATTCATGATAAACAAATAAGGATGAGTTTAACAGCGGCTAAAAAGAAAACTATACCTGAGCTGACTAGATGTTTAGAGTCCCTTACGACGGAATTAGAAAATTCTTCAAAGTGGATGAAAGATAAGAAGCGTTCCGTAGAACGTCAATGGTTTGTTTAACGTGGAGTACCTGCCTTGCGGCTTAATCCCCACGGCCCCCATGGGCGCGGGATCGAGATACGCTCGATCAACGCGTACGTGCATAAGCAGCGTACTACCAGTCTTAACACGAAGATTGTGCGTCACACTGGTCGGAGCGGAGACTTTCTTAACTCCTACCGGCTCTGCAGGCCGGCACCCGAGATGGAAGGTTTACTGCATCTCACACAGCGACATCCGTAGCATAAGCCCGCCAATGTCTCGCCAGCATTTGGCTCTTGAACCTTTCGCCCCCACGATGGACCTACCCACGGCTGGGCCGGAGTGGGCTAAAACTCCGTGGGCAACCCAGCCCCCGTGGTACCAATACACCCTTGGTTTGGGAGCACTTGACTCAGGTCGGTGGGGTCGTTAAGCCCAGTGGGGTCGCCCAGGCCACAGAATGGGGACCCCACACCTTGCCGTAAGACAGCTCGGGGACCCCCGGGCGCGCGAATGCCCGTACCTACCCAGGTTAACTGGGTAGGCCCCTGGGGGAACACTACTCGGGTCCGGTGGGGTCGTAAAAGCGTTCCGTAGATCAGGAAGGGGGTAAAGATAGGCTTAGGCGTATTGAACTCGATCTATGTTTTCGTTGTGGGAAAAAAGGACATAGAAAGCATAACTGCCCTAATTCCAACATAAAATCCTTTTCGAAGGATAGTAATAAGATAGGTACTAGCCAGGATTCGATAAGAGCAGAAGACGATACTGTATTAAATAACGATAAAGCAGAAGCTACAAGATGTTGGTATTGTAATATTGTGGCCCATACGGAGACACAGTGTTATATGTAAAAAGCAGTGTAGTGAGTGAGAGGGAAAGAGTAGTAAGAGTTCTTGACTAGTGGTAGGAGGGGCGGAAGCGGCGTACGGTGCCGACGAGAATCTTTCGGTTCAAGTGTTGGACGTAGAAACGAACCTAATAAATAAGCCACAGAAGGAGTGTCTATTAGAGACAAAAAAAAAAAACAAACTTGTACCATTGACTTAGGTAGCGATTGCTCGATAATCTGAGAAAGTGCAACCCGACAGGTGAACCTACCATTTAAGAAAACTAAAAAAAAACAAAAAAAAAACATTATAACGGAAACCGTGTAGTTGCTTATTATAGTCGGAAAACAATACCCGAGGAACAGAAATACCATTCCTATGATTTAGAAACCTTGGCAGTCGTTACCGCTTTAAAATTCTTTAGAGTTTCCTTATTAGGGATTAAATTTATAGTTGTTACCGATTGCAGTGCGGTTCGGTCTACGCCCGTTAAAAAACGATATTCAACTTACAATTACAGTAGTTCGTTGGTGGGTGTATTTGCAAGATTTTACTTTTGACATTGTTTATCGGCCGGGCGCAAAGCTTGCTCACGTGGACTATTTAAGTAGAAATCCAGTGGAGTGTTGTACCATTGACCTTACCGAGGCCGAATGGATTAAACTTGCGCAAATTCAAGACCCCAATCTTGAAATTATTCGTAAAATTTTAGAATTAGGTGACGTACAGTCGGAAACAAGACAATACTTTGATAAATATATTCTTAAGTCCGGTGTCATATTTTGTAAAACAGATCTGGGAAATAACTGGGTAGTTCCTAAAATGTCGCGTTTTTATGTAGTGCGATATTGTCACGATGATCAAGGGCACTTTGCTTTGAAAAAAAAAACCTTAGAAAAGGTGCGAGAAAATGACTGGTTCAATTGGATGAGAAGGTTCGCCGTGAAGTATGTTCAATCAGGTCTCAATTGTTTGTATTATAAAACATCGGGTGGACGAAAACCGGGTTTATTGTATCCAATTGAGAAAGTTGCAGTGCCATTTCATACCATACACCTGGATCATGTTGATCCATTTATTCGCAGTCGCAGTGGAAATACGGAAATTCTCGTGATCATTGATGGATTCACAAAATTTTGTATGCTTGAGCCTGTTCGAGACACCTTAAAAAGAGGCGTTCTGCGTGCGCTGAATCAACTAATTGCGATTTTCGGGGTACCATCCCGTGTAGTAAGTGATTGGGGAATGGCTTTCACTTCTTATTCCTTCGCGACTTTTTGTGAGGACCACGGTATTAAACATGTCCTCAACGCGGTTGCCATCTCCCGAGCAAATGGTCAATGTGAGAGACTAAATCGAACTGTTTTGAGTTCTTTGGCAGCTACTTGTGCTGGTGAGCCTGAGGAGCAGTAGGACAAGAATGTGAAGCGGGTCCAAAGTGCGATTAATTGTACGATTAATTCAACTACCCAGAAGTCGCCTACGCAACTATTGTTCGGCTACAAACCACGTAGCTCGGCGGGTGCGAGACTTTTGGCTCAAGTTCTGAGTACGTTGGATGAAGTGGATTTGCAAGAGATGCGAAATGTAGCGAAAGCTGCTACAGATGCTGACCAGGCGCAGCAGAAGCGACGATTTGACGCGAAGCGGCGCGAGCTTTCTAACAAGGGAACATCCCGAGCATAGGAGATGTTGTTATGGTGTGGATCATCCAGGGGCAACTGGAGGGAGTCGGAGACTGCTGGCTGTGGCGAGGGGACCGTTCAAGGTAGCGGCCGTCTTGCGAGGCGATCGGTGCGAGATCCTGGATTTTTGGGATATGAAAAAGTCGCCCAACAGCCGCGGTGTGGTGGCAGTCGACAGCGTGAAGCGATGGGTCACCTTCGATGTCATGCAGTAGACAGGATGATTTTGCACCGGGACATGGTTGCAGTTGCTGTCGGCGACACCTGTTATTTGGTCGGAGTCCGTGGCCTTGAGGACCAATTTTGGGTCAAAATTGTGTTCGTTGACGGGCACGGGCAAGGCTGGGACCCAGGTCGAGTTCAGATCTTTCAGATATGGGGCATGATCAACCCTGTATCAGATGGAGGGTCTGGGCGGAGGCCGGGACCAGAAGTAGTCGGAGTCAGTGATGTTGTTGGATTAAGTCAGCTGGTCACCGGCTTAATTGTCCGATGTCACTGGCAAGGCTAGTGGCAGTATTTTCTTTTTATTACAATGGCCTTATGGACGTCCACGTTATTCTTAGTTGCATGGTTGTAGTTGCCGGTATTTGTATCGAGAGGGGCTGAAGTCATAGGGGTGGAATTGATCACTCCACCTGCTGGCTGAAGTCTGGATTGATCAAACATCACATGTGTTACGAGTCTTTGGTTGTACTAATTGCGGATGTTCTTTTAAATAGGGTACTCAAGAGGAAAAGAACGTCGAGGACGACGGAACAGTCAGTCTGGCCGAATGTAAAGGAATTTTTTTGAAGCCGTTGCGTCGCCGGAGTCGATGCCACTTGAGGATTTGTTTAAAGCATTGGAAGTATGATATATACAAAGGGTCGAGGAAGGCGATGGGTCGTGACGCTGAAAAACTGTTCGGCGTACCGAAAGTGGCATTCTAAGCGAAACCATCGAAGAGTTCAGAGCGTTGCGCAATTAGAATATATTATATTTCTTTAAAACCTTTTTATAATAAATTTGTACTACACATTTAAAAGTATTTTTAAGGTCCAGAAAAATATAAATTAATACAGAACATACTTTTTCTTGATCCCCTAGCCGAAAGTACGATCTTCCTGGCCGCGTTTCCCTCCGGGAACAACGGCTTTTGCAGTCAGCTCGAGCTAACGCGTGCTCTGATTGGCTACAAGAATTTTGTGGCTCGCAGTCACAGCGCCATCGTTATGACGTGCGTAACCGTTCAACTAATTGTAAGCATCATATGATTAAAAAATGTCGTGCAAACTTCGTGTACATTTATGTTGTTGTGAATGTTTTTTCATTTGATAGTGTAACATGTGAAATATAAACTGTTAAAAATGGACGATTCCTCATTTGAAGATTCAATTGATGAAGAGGAGATATTGCAAAATTTTAGGTTAATAAAGTTTTACATTCAAACAATTTCGGTTTTTCCATTTTTTTTTCTTTTTTACATCTATTATATACGATTTTAACGCCCGCCCCGACCAGCAAAAACCTCGGCGGGCGATTCCCTACAATCAGCTAATCGAGAGTAGCAGAAGCCGGGCACACTGCACTACGCTTCACAAGGATGCCGAAAGGGCGCGCTGATGCCGGCCACAAAAATCAAACCTAATAGCTGTCAGCGTTCTCTTAACAATTAAAATTGATTATTTAACGTACATTCGGCTGGAGATAAAGAAAAATAGTATACGACACACGGCCAGGAAGTTGGATGCCCTAACGTGCGTGATATAAAAGCCTCGGCTTTTATATCACACACGCCAGGAAATCAAACTTTCTGGCCTTGGGTCGTAATATACTATTTGCTTTATCGAGTTTTTCTAGTCATACCATCTTCTGCGATTACGGCTATTATCAAACATTGTAACACTGGATTTACTACGATATTTGAAGACATATGTTACTTACTAAATGGTCATAATATTATTAGAATATCTTGTTCACTTGTAACAATGATTGTTTAAAGGAACGCAGAGTTTCTTTCTATCCGAAGATAATAACTTTTCCTACATCCTTTGCTGATTAACATGCACCGTAGAACAACCGATGTCTATTCAATGTTAGAGTGTTTAATAATACTCGTAGTCGTAGAACAGTGTATGAATAGAAAAATCCTACAAAGCAAAAAGTATGTTCTGTATGAATTTATATTTTTCTGGACCTTAAAAATACTTTTAAATGTGTGAAAATAGCAACTAATTAGTGTTATGTAGTTGACAATTTTTAAAAATGAAAAAAAAATCAAGTTCCCCATGGGGATTCGAACCTGCGACAAAATAGTGTCCAGCGCTTCCACAGGCAGACGCCCTACCAACTGCGCCAAATCGTTCAATTGAAGAAATCTTAAAAATTCTCTATATTAACATGTAATTGCTTCGTGGCAGAAACACTGAAAGTCACGAAATGAACATACCGTAATCGAAGAATAAGGAAATAATAACTGGATCATGGCGTTTCACATCGAAATGCGTCGCGCAAATCGGTTTTTGATTTTTTTCACAATGACGCAGGCGGTTTAAAAATCTGAAAAAAATTGGAGATAACAATCGTGAGTGTTGGATTGGTACTGTAATTTGCAAAAACTTGTCACTCGAAGATCTCGATACGAAATCTACTTTTTTCCGTTTTTTTTTGCGTTTGCTCGTTTTTTACACTTAGGTTCTTCAATGGAAAAATCTGAAAAAAATCTCAAACATGTATGGTACCTTGTAGAATATGTCAGAATTTTTTCGAATTTTTTGCACCTCAATAACTAGGCAAAATGGGGGCAAAAACCCGTTTTTTGAATTTTCCCCATAACTACTCTTCCGGTCAAGATATAGGATTAAAAATTGGTATGCAATGATCGCCGAGCATTATCTATCGAATGAGACCACCCCCATTGAAATCGGCTCAAGGGCACTTTTGACCACCTTATCCTGCTATACCCTTTCGCCGAAAAACATGTGTCCACAAAAACTTACATAACTTGTTTAAAAAATATTGTTTCGAAAAACCGTTTATGGGTACCTCAAGGTTAACTAATGGTGATAAACTGAGCAAAAAATAAGAAGTCTCCCAAAATTCTTAATGTATCTAACAGTATCTTCTTTTCAGAGAAGTATTTGTACGTTTTCGCGCTGTTGAAATTTGTTGTTTTTAAGCACTGATTTTTGTACAAAATCAATTATTATTGCTATCACTGGTCTCAGTAAACATTCTAGATTAAGATAAGATTATTAAAATTCAAATCCCAGACTTGATTTTTTTCCACCTAGATTACCCATTTCGTTCCACTGTGTATCGGTTTGAAAGGATATGTATATGTATGTAGAATCGCTTCAATTGCGGCAACACCACTGTGTTGCTTATTGTTAGTGACATAAGTCACTTAGTTGTAAGGATCAGACATTTTCCCAATTTTATTTGTTGTGTATCAAATTTTTTTTACATTTAATTAATTTTCACCCTACATATGTATTGTCAGGATTGACAAATCGCGATGAAACGCAAATTACAACGTATTAAACCAGAAATGAGATTGGCTTCCGGGTAGGAGCCGTGTTCAAGTTGTGGATTATTCCGACGTTTCGCCAGCGTTGCAGCTAGCTTCATCAGGGCTTCAAGGAAAACTCTGATACTGAAGAAAGTATCAGTTGGGACCCTAACTTATACCTATGCCCAGTCATGCGGATCGTTGCACCACCCAATCGTTTTTAACACTAGAACTACCAAACCAGTCAAAATGACTGGTACACAATTTTTTCAAAAAATTCTCCAAGTTTATATAAGAGTCATAGAATAAGTATTCTACGTCTATATCAATAAACATAAATGACCCAATCGATCAAATATTCCGCCGCTTGATTGCCCCTTTTAGAAAGTACTTATTTAATTTATTAAAATATGTTAGATTTGAGGCCGGTAGTTCTAGTGTTAATTGGGCAGCTGAACAATTAAAAAACTGGGAGGAGGCTGCTCCAAATAGGACTTACTCTGAGACCTTTATCCCGATTGATGTTATTTGGGTTTTTCTTAATCTCCAAGGCTTCTCGATATTTCCTCGGGAAATATGATTTTTCCTTGGTCAAGACCTTAATGTCTTGGAATAGGATTTGGTGGCCAGTCTCAATCTTGTGTTCGGCTACAGCAGATTGTAAGTAGCCTAATCTGGAGCACCTTTCGTGTTCCTTCAGGCGAGTACTGACACTCCTCCCAGTTTCACCGATATACACCTTGCCGCATGAACAGGGTATTTGGTATAGGTACCCCTGGGCACGCTAAAGGTGGGGCCGGATCATTGGCCGAGGTCAGAATTTGACTCACCTTTTGAGCCGGTTGGAAATATGTTTTGATGTCGAATTTCTTTAATATCCGTGCAATCCTGTCTGTTGTTCCTTGTATGTATGGAAGGAACGCCAATGCTGAATGGGTGGATGTAGATTCCGGGGCCTGAGAGGGTTCTTTTGAGTTAGTAAGTTTACGGATTGTGCGTTGTATCTGTTTTGCGTTGTAGCCGTTCTTGATGAGAGCGGCTTCAATGTGGTTGAGTTCTTGATCGAGTGCAGAGGGTTGTGAGATATTAATTGCTCTATTAATTAAGGATGAGATGACGGACGCTTTCTGTGATGGATGGTGGTGAGAGGAAGCCTGGAGGTACAGGGTGTTTCAAAAATATTTGTCATGGCTTTCAGGGGTTGTTCTACACCTCTGGATCGATGGAGATTTGCGAAAAAAACTTGCCGCAAAATTCGGGAAAGGGTAGAAAATTTTTTTTATTGGCTCATCGTATTCGTCTTGTTACATAGGCAAAATGTCTGAGAGGAACCATGGGTCAGAAACGAACCGTTCTCTCGCAATTAACTTTTAATTGGGCCTTTAATCGATCCAGAGGTGTAGAACAACCCCTGAAAGCCATGACAAATATTTTTGAAACACCCTGTACCTCCAGGCTTCCTCTCACCACCATCCATCACAGAAAGCGTCCGTCATCTCATCCTTAATTAATAGAGCAATTAATATCTCACAACCCTCTGCACTCGATCAAGAACTCAACCACATTGAAGCCGCTCTCATCAAGAACGGCTACAACGCAAAACAGATACAACGCACAATCCGTAAACTTACTAACTCAAAAGAACCCTCTCAGGCCCCGGAATCTACATCCACCCATTCAGCATTGGCGTTCCTTCCATACATACAAGGAACAACAGACAGGATTGCACGGATATTAAAGAAATTCGACATCAAAACATATTTCCAACCGGCTCAAAAGGTGAGTCAAATTCTGACCTCGGCCAATGATCCGGCCCCACCTTTAGCGTGCCCAGGGGTACCTATACCAAATACCCTGTTCATGCGGCAAGGTGTATATCGGTGAAACTGGGAGGAGTGTCAGTACTCGCCTGAAGGAACACGAAAGGTGCTCCAGATTAGGCTACTTACAATCTGCTGTAGCCGAACACAAGATTGAGACTGGCCACCAAATCCTATTCCAAGACATTAAGGTCTTGACCAAGGAAAAATCATATTTCCCGAGGAAATATCGAGAAGCCTTGGAGATTATGAAAAACCCAAATAACATCAATCGGGATAAAGGTCTCAGAGTCAGTCCTATTTGGAGCAGCCTCCTCCCAGTTTTTTAATTGTTCAGCTGCCCAATTAACACTAGAACTACCGGCCTCAAATCTAACATATTTTAATAAATTAAATAAGTACTTTCTAAAAGAGGCAATCAAGCGGCGGAATATTTGATCGATTGGGTCATTTATGTTTATTGATATAGACGTAGAATACTTATTCTATGTCTCTTATATAAACTTGGAGAATTTTTTGAAAAAATTGTGTACCAGTCATTTTGACTGGTTTGGTAGTTCTAGTGTTAAAAACGATTGGGTGGTGCAACGATCCGCATGACTGGGCATAGGTATAAGTTAGGGTCCCAACTGATACTTTCTTCAGTATCAGAGTTTTCCTTGAAGCCCTGATGAAGCTAGCTGCAATGCTGGCGAAACGTCGGAATAATCCACAACTTGAACGCGGCTCCTACCCGGAAGCCAATCTCATTTCTAATCATTCTGGCCGCGAAAGCCTCAAGACTAACGTATTAAACCAGTGAGTCTAGCTACTTGATCATTTCGGCGTCCTTCGAGCAACTCCGCCTGCTTCTCCCAACCGTTCTGTTTCGTCCAACCAAGCTTGCCTTGCCTTTCACCTCGCAGGCTCGGATCTATTGGCACGAGCGTGGTGGCATACTGAGGCGTCATTCGCAACTAACCGCTCGCGCTGGAAAGACGTGCCGCGCTCCAGTGATGCCAGGACGTGGGATTTTTCCCACCCATGAGCACTACCTAATCCTCAGTACAGTATATACTTCACTCAAATACGGGGTATCGTTAGACCCTTGTGACAATTGAAATACGGTAGAAATTACAGGAAGAGGACATTTTACTAGATACGTCCATGGAAACAATCGCCGCCGAGCTGTGACGTCAGCATGCGCATGCGCACGACGGCTCCCACGTGGGAGAAAATCCCACGTCCTGGCATCACTGCCGTGCTCGCCGACGACTGTAAACAGATCGATGCGCGTGACGCATCGATTCAGATTATACGTCGAGAAACAGTTTCAGATCGCACTACGTCGCGTGTAGGATAAAATAACAGTGTTATTCGTAAAAAAGTATGCTCAGATATGTCTTAAAGATCTAAGTCTCAGGCGATATAATTTAATTCCGAGCGCAAATAAATGGAAAATTCAGCGTTGTAAAAACGTTTGCCCTCGCGTCAAACAATACATTGTTGCCGTCGCGATTGTCTTGCTGATAGATTTTAAGATTTCAGGCAGGTACAACAAAGAAGAGCACGTAGACGAACGATTAGTATGAAATTACTGAATACATATGAGAAATTCCAATCCGGTAACTTTCGGTACTTCTTAGTTATTCAGTTTTTAAATGAACCGTGTATAATGGGTACATGATATATGCGACGTAGTGCGATCTGAAACTGTTTCTCGACGTATAATCTGAATCGATGCGTCACGCGCATCGATCTG
This sequence comes from Cerceris rybyensis, assembly GCA_910591515.1. Lineage (NCBI taxonomy): Eukaryota > Metazoa > Arthropoda > Insecta > Hymenoptera > Crabronidae > Cerceris > Cerceris rybyensis. Next base: position 18,368,981 of record OU342795.1, read on the forward strand.
TTTACAGTCGTCGGCGAGCGCGGCACGTGTTTCCAGCGCGAGCGGTTAGTTGCGAATGACGCCCCAGTATGCTACCACGCTCGTGCCAATAGATTCGAGCCTGCGAGGTGAAAGGCAAGGCAAGCTTGGTTGGGTGAAACAGAACGGTTGGGAGAAGCAGGCGGAGTTGCTCGAAGGACCCAGAAATGATAAACTAGCTAGACACACTGCCGTAAGTCTATTGGTTAAGTGTACCTATTTACTAAAACCTTCCTCCTTTTTAGTTTGTTTCTCTCTTTAATTTAATTAACAAAACACGATTTGCTTCGAACAGTTAATAAGAAATATTCTATACAGGGTGTTTAGGATAAAGTTTACCATGTTTTTTTCGTAAATGCTAAATATCGGTAAAAAATTGATAAGGAGAATATTGTTGTATATTTTACTAGCAAGATATACATATATACAAAACTAAACTACCAGTCACGAAAAAAAGTAAAACAGTAGTTTACTGTTTTTAAATCCCACATATGGATTTGTGATGTGTCAGTGAATGAGTGTGCATATATGCGTCAAGTACGATGCATTTTCAGTACACAAACTTCATGTTCTTTTTTCAATTATCTCTTTAATTTGTACTTAATTGTAATCATTTATAAATAAAAATTGCTACAGTATTGCTGCTTAATTATCGATAAGTTCTTCTGCACTACCGTGAAAGAATTAATTGCCGTAATAGCACAGTTACATACCAAGATTTGTTTTAGGGTTGCCCATCAGCCACAAGTCTGACGAACCAAATAACCCATGTTGAAGGTACACTACTTTTCTCTCATGCTTGCTATTTCCAAGTCGGCCTCTTGGTATTCTATGAAGTAATAAATGATAACCATCTTCTGTCATAATTTTATGTTCTTCAGCAGGATATGAATTTCTTTCAGCTAATCCAACCTGAAACTACATTCTATCAGCTATATGATGGACGGTGAAGTATAGAACGACAAGTGAAAAATGTCCAGGGGGTTGGCGGAATATCTCGTTTTCAAACGTCTATTTCCGCCATTTCGTTTTAGGTATCCCCAAATTCAGTCTGCTAAAATAAATACTCCGCATAGTCGCCTATTTTAGGAGGCTGGATTGAGGAATTCTAAAACCGAAATGGTTGAAACATGCGGTAAAAAAAAGAGGTTCCAAAGCTCTCTAGCCATCTTTTAGTTGTCTGACTGTACATACGTTAGGTATAATCGTATTTTTCGAACATTTGTAAGTCATTTTTTTCTTAATTGTGGGTTTTTCTTATTTGCGAGGAATTTACTTTCTTAAAATTCTTTGTTTTAACAAATTATGTTATAAGTTCAGTACAAATTGTTTCATAGGTACTGTAATTTGTATGCACTGTTCAAATGAGCACAACTTTAATCTCTATAAAACTCATTTTAATCCTTAGACGAATTTTAATCCTCATTTTAATCCTTAGACGTAAAGAAGCCATTTAAAATTGTCGAATAGCAAATGACTTTGGTTTGATTATTCAACAATTTCATATAGCTAAAGCAAGAGAATGCTATAATAATGAGTGGTACAAAGCAAATATATTCATCGTGATTATACACTATCTGCTAAATGATACAACATTAAATTAACGTGTAATTGCGCTCTATCAAGATTTAATCTTCAACATTATTCTCTGATAGAACGAATGTAGGGCTTCATTTTCTGAACATTTGCTGGCATTTTTTTTAACGAACCAAAAAACCATTTTATTTTGATCTTTCAAATATTACGATGACGTTTGAATTAAAATCGGCGTTTTATTACACTAATGTGAGAAGATTATCGCTCACCGAGCATCCTATTAAGGTCAACGGGCAATGTAAATAACAGAATTTGGAGGAGACCGTCATGCGAAAAATATACCTTTTATTGTCTGGAGTTTTGATATTGAAAGATGCTTGAAATATATTATATATATTTACTCGTCATGCAGAAACAGCAGAATTCTGTGTATTGACGAGTATACTCGTCATGCCTAAAACTTAGCGACTACTGGTTATTTAAATTGCAGTTTTCACGAAAGCTGAAATATATTCGTTTTCATGATGTTTGGAATATATTGAAGCCATATCGAAATAAAACGAATAACTAAAAGGTATAAATGATTTGAGATAGATTTATGTTCATTCTCATTCTCTCTATGAAAATCTCGTGATTTTCGTGACCCGCGTATTTATTTAGGTGCCCACTCTCAAAAGATGTCGCCATAGTTAACTGGTTAAAAGTAAAATGTCCTGTTAGTTAGTACGATTGCCACTCTGTGAATCGGGGAGAAAAAGAGAAGTACGATTTTAATTTGTATAAATGTGAATGCTATAGAAATCGAAAGAGTAAGTATATATTGTTGCGCAACACCCAGTAGAGTAAATGTTACTGGGTTACGGGACATGCCAATTGTTTATAAATAAATAAATGAGGATTCCTCGGTCGATAGTTCTGGACGACGGATGAGTGTTTTAAATAAAACGTTGAGACTTTTCTATAAAAGTGCATTCTTTATTTAATATATCCAGAAGGATTTTGCGTGCGCTGTTATCTCGTAATAATATTTAATAGAAGATTTCTAATAAATAATTTCTAATATAATTTCTAATAGATATAATTTCTAATAGACATTTATTAGAAATTATCAGTATTTCGGGTCATCAGTTGTAATTCTTTAGGTGGCATTCTGTCTCGGCATAGTAAATGACTGGCAATAGTTAAAGTTTATCGAAGATTTTAGGCTCTCTTCAGAATGTAGAATAGTAAAACTAAATTTTGAAATAACCTGTCAATTAACATTAAACCTACCGACAATTCTTGCATACCTATTCCTACCGCGCGCGGTCAAATTGACCGGTAATTAAAAAAGTTATCAATTTTATTATTCAATGCAAATAAGGTTGATTTATTGCTAAATGTATATAAAATACAGAATTTTCATGAAGTTTCGTCCAAATTTATTTTTATATAATTTTACGCTATCGATACTTCGAACTGATCGCAACAGTTCGAGGAGTGTTGACAGAAATAGACCACGCCGGGTCCGAGCGAGGGTGGTCCCATCCGGCACTCGGCACAGAGCGACGTCGGGAAAATAAACTAAATAATTTATTGTATTTAGAAGATCATCTCTCTGTCCGAGATGGACGAGATGCTAGACTAAACCCTGAACAACGACGCACTCGAAAAGTGGCGACGAATGGTCGTGTCGCCACATTCTTGTTCATCAAATTCTGAAAACTCTTCTTCTATGTCCGTTATACTTCTTAGGTAATTTGTAATTTTCAAAAGCTTTGAAATTTTTAGGGTAAATATCTACAACAGATTATTACACTATGTAAGGAATAAGAAATTTACATCCAAGTTTTGATACTTTACTTTACCTCCTTCAAATAAACAATTGTAAAAAAATTGCATAAGAAACTCTTTAGAAGTGTCCTACTCGAGACTGTAATCAACACTATTGCTGTCTACTGTTTTTAATTGAAACCGACTCTGAGATAAATATAAAAAATTTTACTTTGAGACAACCGTATAATACTTCTTCCCACCGGTCATATTGACCGACCGCGGTAGGTAGGCCACATAACAAATTTTTCTTGGAAAATAGAGAGAATAACTAGAAGTAAAAAATGAAGAAAATATTATATGCATATTCTAAGAATTGTCATATAGTTTGATAACGGTATTATAACGTTTAAAAATGTGTACGTGTTACAAAAGATTGAAAACGGTCAATTTGACCGGTCTTGGTAGGTTTAGTGTTAAATAAAAAAAAGGGTTTCAAAAATAATGCGTAGCTTCACCGCAGCTCTGTCTACAGCAGGCTGTTGAATTAGTTACACGCCGTGAGCCTTTTCTGAGTCGCTCCGCCTGCTTCTCCCTCCCAACTATTTTACCCAACCAGGAATGACTTGCCAGACTCGGCGTATTACACGAGTATAGTGGCGCTTTAGGGCGCCATTCGCCTCTGTTCGCTCGCGCTGGAAAGACGCCGCGCACGCCGATTATGGGAAAAAAAATCGATGCGCGTATCCCGTCGACTGACGTTATCTGTCAACGAACAGTTTCAGATCGCGTCACATGGCGTTTAGGTTAAAACAAAAGTATTACTAGTAAAAAAGTATGCTCAGATATGTCTTGAACTAAACGCGATTAAGAGATTTTAATGTTTTTGGACTTCCGGCGGTGGTTTGGCAAATTCGGCAGAGAATAGTGACAGGAATAACATTGAAAAACTTATATTGTATCTCAAAATACCAATGGAAACATTGAGGGTATCTAATTTAAACAACGTAAACATATATTTCTATTTGTGAATATATGTTTTCAATCAATATAGATATATATTTCTGTACAAACAATGAAGTTTTCCTTCAAGTAAAGTTGAAGAAATAAATAAATAAAAAAATTAGTATTGCATCGATATTATCTCCACAATATTATGAAACTTTTATATATACATATAGCATTTTCTTCTAAACTAAATGGTTCTACTGTGCAGACATTTATACACACAACCATACATACAACAATCATAACGACAGTTTATTAAAATTATATCCAGTAATCTTTAATTTTTTACCCCTTGTTGCTTTAATTCATATGTATACTAAAGAAACAGTTGTGTTACGATCTAGCACGCGCACGTATAAATTAATTTCCAACGCAAATATTTTAAAAATACGGCGACAGCAAAACGTTAGCTCTCGCGTCAAAGAATACATTGTTGCCGTCACGGTCGACTTAGCAAGAGATTTTAACCGGTTGAGTGTCAAGCAGCGAAAACGCGCTTCTTTCATTTTGTATCGAAGAATGCAACAAAGTAAAATTTCAATGTTTTTCTGCTAACAATCTGTTAATCACATTTAATTCAAGGCATATCTGAGCATACTTTTTTACTAGTAATACTTTTGTTTTAACCTAAACGCCATGTGACGCGATCTGAAACTGTTCGTTGACAGATAACGTCAGTCGACGGGATACGCGCATCGATTTTTTTTCCCGTAATCGGCGTGCGCGGCGTCTTTCCAGCGCAAGCGAACAGAGGCGAATGGCGCCCTAAAGCGCCACTATACTCGTGTAATACGCCGAGTCTGGCAAGTCATTCCTGGTTGGGTAAAATAGTTGGGAAGGAGAAGCAGGCGGAGCGACTCAGAAAAGGCTCGCGGCGTGTAACTAATTCAACAGCCTGGTCTACAGCATTCAAGTCAAGGTCTTGCTCGACAGAGCCGTTTCTCGAGCTGCGCCGCCTCCTTCACCTACACATACAGCCGAGATGTCAGTGATTCACAGACACACCGGCGGCGTTACGGTCGTACCTACTGGTACAAGCGTGGTAGCATGTGGCGGTATATTGGGGCGACATTTATATTTTGAAAATTTTGCGACAGCAAAATGCCAAACTTGTTCGCCTCAAAGAATGTAGAATAATGTAAGAAGTTATTGGGGCGATACATTGTACAATGTTGTGTTGTCTTTTAACAGTAAGGAGGTAATATAGGTTTCCACATTACCCATGGAAATATGCAAATGCACTCTTTGTTACAAAGTTATCTTCTGAAAATATATTCCACTGTATCAATGTCCTTTTCCGCTGAATCGTTGTCGAGAAATCGCATTAAAATATAAATGAAGAAAATGTTTTTTAACAATCATACAGATGAAAGAAACCGTTGAGATACATCTCTATATGTAAAATTGACAATACTTTGGCATTTTATTACAAAACAACATTGAAATTAAACGAGGCAGAATCACTCTTTGTTACTAAGAGCTTCTTATAATTAATTATGTTTTAATTGGTATATTAGAACTTTGCGTCGAGCATTTTGAGACGAATAAAGTTACTGAAAACATTTTCAAGACTGGCACAATGAATTGTATACCACTTAAAAAAAACGCATTGAAAATAGTACCTCATGGGTAATGTGGACACCTATTACTTATCACTTAGTTTACGAGAGAATAGGCAGTATTGCAAAACATATAGCCAAGACAACCGCGGCGGCAACAATGTGTTCTTTTACGCTGGGAAACCTAGCGTTCTATTATCGTGTAGTTACTTTTAACAATTTGCGCTAATAATTGATTTACAACTGTAGGGGTGACGGTTTACGATCCGGTCTCCGACATTGTATCGGCTTCGGGCGGCCGACACTGCGCCGGGCCCATTTTGCTGCTTGTATAACACGTGCAGGAATTTTGGGACCTCGCGGGTCTAGTACCGTCCGAGGTAGACGGAGGCCGTGTCGTGAGCCGTCGGTAAAGGAAAGCCATTGTCTAGGTGGGCACGTCGCCTCGAGGCGGCCGGGACCTCGAGGGGTGTTCAACAGATGTGGAATTTTCCATATCAGAGCACCCCCGTAGTCTGCGGGGTCTCGAGGCGACTTTAACAGTTTTTCGGACCCACCTAGACAGAGACGGATAGAGCTTCCTTTCCCTTGCTCAAACCCGCTAGAAGGAAGGACATTGGAAGTTCACGGGAAGGAGTAGGGAGGACCGAGAGGTCAAAAGGACGACGCACGGTCCTCCCGAGGTCTTTCGTGAATTTCCGGCGTGTCCTGATAGCGCGTAATATCTTGTAGTGTATTGTATGAAATAAAGAAAGAAGTTCCGAACATTCGTGGTTATAACAGTTAATCCTATACAACTATTGGTGCTGGAACACAATACAATATTTAGACGTAATGCATAACGTAGTGGTCAACAACAACAAACCGTCGCCAGAAGCCCAAAAATATTAAAATATATTAATTGTACTTTATTTAACACATATTCGAGCATACTTTTTCACTAACAATACTTTTGTGTTACCCTACATGCGATATAGTGCGGTGTGAAATTGTATTTCGACAAATAACCTTAATCGACGTGCCACGCACGACGTTCTGATCTCCGCGACTGACGCGCAAGGCACGACTTTTCAGCGCGACTGATTGACTACGAATGTCGCCCCGAATACGCCCGTGCTCATGCCAATAGGTCCGCTACTATTAAGGGTAGGCAAAGTCAATCAGCGAGCTCTCGAGTGTATAGGAAGGAGTAGCAGGCGGAGCAGCTCGAGAAACGGCTCTGTCGAGCAAGACCTTGACTTGACTGGTCTACAGCAAGGAAGACCTTGAAGTGGCAGGTAATTTACAATTTTCTGGAATTCGCTAACAATAAGTTGCCTTGCAACGGCCGAGAGGTGAATTAGAAACTCTCGGCGGCAGTTACAAATTAAAGTTTTCTAGGTGATAAGGCTTTATAAGGTAAAAAGCTGGAGTAAATTATTAAAAAAATTAAATGATAAATAAAATACGATGATAAAACTTTTGGCTATAATATGTATAGTTAAATAATAGTTTAATAATTGGAGGGATTACATGCTCTCTACTCGTTGGACTCAAATGTATGAGACTACCGGCACTAAAGCAGTGATTTTATTTAGTTGATCGCCGCGTGCCTTTTTCGCGTCGCTCCGCCTGCTTCTCTCAATCTTCTGTTTTATCCAACCAAGATTCTTTTTCCTATCATTTGCCAGGCTCGGGCCCATCGACACGAACACGGTGGCGTATTGGGACGACATTCGTATTTGATCGTTCGAGCGGGAAGGGTGTGCCACACACGCCGGCTACGGAAAACAAAACGATGCGGGTGACCCGTCGACTGAGGTTATTTGTCGAAGAACAATTTCAGATTGCGTCACATCACGTATAGGATAAAATAAAAGTATTATAACTAAACAGTCAGCCAAGAGTCACAGAGAAATCTGCATTTTATAAAATTGTCTTCTAATAACCACAAAAAGTTTTAAAGTTTCATTCCTACACTTTCGGCATCTACAACTTCCTTCTACAAACACTGATAACTGCGTTATTTTTAGAAGTGAAAAAAATTCTTTTAGAGACATGTTGAAGACTTGAATTTACAACAAAAGCAGAAAGCCAAACTTTTTAATCGTTTCGATATGGGCGACTTTTCCGACATGGCAGTTCCGTTGAACGAGCTGCTGTCCCAAAAGCATGTACGGTGCGCGATAAAGGGAGGCCAGAAGTCTTTGAAACAAAACATGTCGACGTTATCGGAAAACCAGTTTTGCACTAAATGACTCGTATGAGCTTGTGTCCCATCCTATTAAAAAATATAGGATCTCCCGGATGCTATAGTTTCCATCTTTGGCTTCACTATCGCACTTATGATCCGAAGGTACAGTTCCTTATTAATAGTATCACCATTCTTAAAGAAATGTGGCGGGTTTCTGAGCTTTTTTGACGACAGTCGCGGTCTTTACAGACTTTTCTTTGGAATGAGTTTGCCTTGATTGATTACACTGTTCAACAAAGGGTCTGGCCGAATAAGGGGGTCAAAAGTGCCCTTGAGCCGATTTTATTCGACGATGGGTCATTCGATAGGTGATGATGAAAAACCATTGCACACAAATTTTTAATCCGATACCTTCACCGGGAGGGTAGTTATAGGGTAAAATCGAAAAATTAGTTTTTGCCTCATTTTCCCCAATTAATGTGGTGCAAAAATTTCAAAAAAATTCTGACCCATTCTAAACATGAATGTACACGTTAAGAATTTTTTTCAGATTTTTCCTTTGCAAGTTCCACTCACGAAAAATGAAAAACCAAAAAAAAAATTTTAAACATCGATTTCGTATTGAAATCTTCCGAGCACAACTTTTTCCTTTTTACAGTAGTTGCATAATGTTATCATTGTTATACCCTAATTTTTTCAGATTTTTTGAGTACGGTGCATCACGGTCGGAAAAATCAAAAACCGATTTCTGGGACACATTTTGGGCTGAAACTCGCACATTATCTGCCATTCTTGCATGATTTTAATACAGTATGTTCATATTGTGGTCTTCAATGTTTCTGCATAGAAATATGTAGATGTTACAGAACAAGATTGGGATAATTAAATAAATTACTGATTGTATGGTCTTTATAACCTAGAATTTTAACCGTTCTTTCAAAAGCATTAATGGTGCAGTGGCTATGGTGTCTGTCTGTGGAAACGCTGGACGCTTTTTTGTCGCGGGTTCGAATCTCCATGTGGGACTTAAGTTTTTTTCTGCCATTTTTTTTTTTTTTATTAAAGACAACAATATTCAATAGTAACTTTAAAATGTTTCGCAGATACTTCTAAAAATAATTATACAGTATACTTTTTTCTTCATCGACTCTTTCCAGTCATGTCACGATTTACAATTACAAGTACTTTTTTACATTCTGTACATTGAATTTTATATTTCTTTCATACTTAACCCTTTTAGTGCCAAGCGTTTTATGGAGTACATGCGGGAAATTCCACGGGCCGATTTGATATGCGCGCTCATATAAATAGCTTTATAAGGAGCAAATTTCGAATTTCCTAGAGGAAAATTTTAGTATTTATTCTTCTGAAACTTAAAGGATATGGAATATACTGTCGATGATACATTGTGCTTGTCAAAATGTGATGGCACCAAGCTTTCTGCACTATCTTTTTCAACTTGCTCTGCCATTGTTGCCCGAGGTATTAGTTCAAAATAAAATACAAACTGACTAAAATCAAATATCGGAATAGAAGAACTCAGGACCACGCTTCGACTTTGCCTAATTGACGCTAGAGAAAGACTGAGGAAAAACCAAATGAGCCGAACCATTGTGTGGCCTCTACTATTGGCATTGGAGATAAGGACTAAATGAAATATGTAAACACAAGCGTGGTGTGGTCTACATTGAATTGGAGATAAGACTAATGCAAGATTCCCTCTGCCCGTGTGCTCGTCGGCCGCTCGGCCTGCCGGCCGGGCCACTGCGCCACATCGCACGGTGGTCCAGAATATGCATTTAGCCGCGCAAAAGTCAAAAAGTCGATTTTGGAATTTCGACTTTTTTTCTTGTAATATCGATTCATAAATGTCCATGGACCTCAGATATAAAAAATTATTGAAATTGGATAAAAATTGTAGTTACAACAAACGCTTAAAGTTGAAACTTTTTCTGGAGGCCTTTTTCTATCGAAAAACCACGTTGTCTTCTTTCTAACATTCTGACGTAACTATGTAATATTTTTTAATAATTATTGTTTCTATTTGAAGAGCATTCTTCCACGATAAAAATTCACGTGTCGAACATAAAATTATTGTTTACAGTTTATTCAAAAATTAATGTTGAAAACATGAAAGAAAATCGTCGAAGTTTTTTATCTTTTGCAGACAAAAACTAAAAAGTTCCACTAGATCCCACTCTCTCATTAACAAAACTGTTTTCTGTGATCCTTCCCCTAAACGATCCTGTAAAAAGCTAATCCACCCGGATCCACCTTCGACGCATTTTAATTGTTTAAAAAGTCGCGCGCACCTCGGCCAGGCGGTGCCGCGGGACTGTCTCATAAACTTTTGGCAGATATAACAATGAAGAAGGCAGGTAGACGCACAAAATCTTTGCAGAAATAACTTCTATATAGTCTAAGGAATATATGTGGAAAGTTTTACCCGAATATCTTTCGATACTTATAAGTTATTTAATTTTTAAGTGAACCCTAGACGGCGAAGACTAGGATTTCCTTTCAATCGGATAACCTAGCTCATTCCTCTTTGCTCACATGCTAACAATAAAGCAATTAAGTAATAAAAGTGATCCTTTAGAAGTCTTCGTCCTCGTTAGTGCCAATAAGATTTTGTTTTTATTGCACGGTATCTTTAAGAAACCCGGGAATTTACTGACCGCGTGTCCCACTGGGTCTTTGCAGCTGGTCTGGGTTACATAAACTTTAGGAAGGAATATCCACAAAAGGTGCAGATAGATAAAGCCAATTTTAGCAGGAACTATTTCTATATAGTTTAAACTAAACATCTTCAAAGTTCTCAGAGGCTACTTTGTGGTACTTTTTAGTTTTTCCATTTTGAAGTTAGCAATGTAAGCTGAATAAGCTAATGTATTACCCTTTATATATCAACCGCCATTTTGTTTTTAAAATTTTTGAGTTCAGATTCGTAATTAGCGACCCAAAAAACATTAGAATACTAATTTTTGTGCGAAACAATTTGTTTGTAAACAAACCTGGCCGCCATATTTAATCCGCCATTTTGTTTTTAAAATTTTTGAGTTCAGATTCGTAATCAGCAACCCAAAAAATAATAGTATACCAATTTTTAACTAAATCCGGTGTGTCTTGAGCCCGTGGTGACGATTTGAAAAAGATTGAAAACTGCGCGAGGTGCGTGAACAGCTAAATTCACGCTCTGGACCACTGTGCATCGGCCCGTGACACTCTTCGCATAAGGACCGTGGGTTGATAGATCGGCCCACTGGCACTAAAAGGGTTAATACGCAGAAGCCTAGCGTTCTAGTATCGGATAGTTATTTTTAACAATTTGCGCTAGTAATTAATTTACAAATATGTGTACTGCAACGCAATACTATATTTATGCCGTAAGACTTAATGAAGTGGTCTATTTCGGCAAAACCATCGCCAGAAGTTCAAAAACATTAAAATATATTAATTGTATTTGATTTAAAACATATCTGAGGATACTTTTTCACTAACAATACTTTTGTCTTATCCTACATGCGACGTAGTGCAATCTGAAACTGTTCCTCAACAAATATTCTGAGTCGACGTGCCACGCACGTCGTTCTGATCTCCGCGACTGACGCGCGAGGCACGTCTTTCCAGCGCGAGCGATTAACTACGAATGTCGCCCCAAATGCGCCACCACGCCAGTGCCAATAGGCACGACCGTGACGCCTACAGAGTGGTTGTGAATCAGTGACATCTCGGCTGTATGTTGGGTGAATGAGGCGGTGTTTCTCGAAGGACGGCTCTGGCGTGCAAAAAATTCTTGACGCTGCTTTAGTGTATATAGTTATTAAAATTGGTTGTTGTGAATAGTAACAAATGACCGTCAATGTTTAAAAAGTTTCGTTTCATTATTTGCAAATGTATTTCTCAAACCTGTTTTGAAGAATCTATGAATCACAAGTTGTTCCGTGTAAAAACTAAAGTATGCATAAAATAGATGATAGAATTTGTAATGTTGCAACAAGGACAAATAGATTAGTTAAATAACTGTTTTTCAACTCAGAAGAAAATTCTTGGAGTTTACAATTATACAGATTTCGAAGTGGCATTGTGAGATAAAGTACAAATTAATTTGTTGTTACTAAAAACTCTATATCCAATTCGTATGAATAAAATATTATTCGGAAATCATATCTATTACAGATTGTAATCTTTTTTTATTATTAAAAAAATTGTTGACATCCATAAGCAAATTTTTCCATTGTATGTCTGTTTTTATGTTACATAATATTTATTGAATAATGCACACATTGCTCTACAGCTCAAAAACGTCTTGTGAGATTATCAAACACCGTGTAGATATTCTTTTGTAAATTATGCATTTATTATGATTTTGCATGTATAGTAAGTAATTATGACATCTAAAACTACAAAATGATGAATTACAGCAATAAGATTAATCTCTCGTTAATAACTATTACTCTTCGTTTTATATTTGCATATATTGTATGAAAAGAGATGAATGGAAAATAAAGTATTATATACGTGTTACTACTTACAAAATCCAATACTGCAAATTCTTTCAATATTCCCGCCTCACTAAAATTTCTGACTCTTAGAAGCGGTGGGTTATCGGGTGACAGAAGAATTTTCCATATTGATGCTGGCGACGTTTTTTTCACAAAATAAAGTGTCACAAATAAGACAATCAAATGAAAGCTTTTCATGTTTAAAAAAAATGTACTCTTCCATGAGTCGTTCCCATTTACTATTATTTTAATTTCGGTTTGCTGAAAAGACGACACGTTATATCTTTTATTTTGAATTTCTAATTTTAAAAATTAGAAAATTTTTTTATTTCAGCCGACATAAACGGCGTATTCTATCTCACATTACAGTTCTATGGTAGTAACCATATGAAATAAACTATTTCGGAAAAATATTTATTTTATCAACGTTTCTCGAATAATTCTGTGCATATACTAATCATTTTGCAAACAACAATTAGATAAACAGAAAAACCAGGATAATCATTTGCCTCTAACAATAAGATATTCTTATTCTTTTTGATGCTTTATGAGAGTACACTCATCGATCTTTGACTACTTATGGAATATTTTACCGCATAAACTGCAAAAATTAACCCGAAATAATTTGAATTTAATTTTAAAAAATCGTACACTTGTAGATTCTAAATTCTCATCTTCAAAGTAGGAATTAAGTATACGTCATAATCCTTTACCCTTTTACACCATTAATAATTACATCATTATCATTATAATCATCGTACCTTCAGATGTATTCATTGTTATAAATATACACAAATACATACTCAAAATAAAGCACATATGGACGCATACTAACGAGAAAGTATATTTGAAAGGCATCAAAACCCATTTGCCTTTAGATAGAATCCCTACCAACGTATATATAGCCCATTTCCATTGAAGCTTGTACCTTCTCTAAAAATCCAATATACCACTCTTCACACTACATCCACTATACTTCAAGAACACATTTTATATAGTTCACTTTTTTAAAATTAAATGGCAAAACACAGGTCTCGGTGACATTCTTATATAGTCAAACAAACGTGTGGAAGAGGATTATTTAGACATTCACAACTGATTCGTACGTTGTTCAAATCGTAAGTATTGAGAATGTCTCTTTGAAGAATGTGAAGCACGTCTGCATCGATCACAACTGTTCACGAGCTGTCGTAAATTTCACGAATAAAAGTAGGATCGTACCCAGAGCGAAGCTTGTGAACCACTCGGGAGCAGAGTGCAAATCATACGTATTCTGAGCTCATGAACTTGCTGCTTTATAACACCGTATAATACTGTCTACTACCGTTTTCAATGTGTACTTAGGTATACGCATTCAAATGAAAAATGTGTATTGAAATAACTTTGTCGGTAACTGTATACTATCATTGGATAATATACATTACTAGGATACCATATTTTAAATAAATGTAAATACTTTCTTAGGGAAACCCATAAATTATGTTTATATTCAAGAAAAGTATTACATTGTTAGTTAAATAAATCAATTATTTATGTTGATTTTACTTATTAGTAAGTAGTGAAATTTAGTGATAAATATATAAGATTACAACTTTATTAAACATAAAAAATAGATGTCAATGAGCCTACTAATAGTAGCCCAATATTCTTTGTATTGTCTTATTTCTTCTTTGTCATTTTGTATACTACAGATAAGCATTGAGGTATTGAGATAAAATATTATTTATGCCAGACCTATTATCAGTTTAAAATAAAATTCATGTCATGAAATTGTCGCATTGAAATTTTTTCCTTGACACCTTTTGAAATTCAAAGCCCTCTCATTCGATTTTCTGCGTCACGAGTGTGATTCATTGTCAGTATTGTAAGGTAAGGAATTGAACATCATCTTGTTGGAGTCATTTTATACTGTGTGAATAAAAAACAGAAGATAAATTCAACCATTTCTATAAAATGCAATGTTTGGGTCGTAATTTATTTGCTTAAACAAATTGACAGTGCAGACTAATTGAAAGATCCACGTTTCAAATTAAAATCCTTAGCTCCTTATAATCCGTGTATAAGTTCTAAGAAGTGGAAGATTTGACGGAATTTGACAAAATTATTGTGGATGACAACTGCAATTCATGCATACCGTTTTGTTATGCCATTTTAAAATAAATATTTTAATTGCACAAAAGTATAATAAATACCTCGAGTGCGCAAACTTAGAGATTAAGCCATTAATGATTGGTTATTAACATTTTAAATATTAGGCAAAGCGAAAAGATGTTTTTGTCAAGACATGTTTAAATAACTCAAAGTCCGAGATATTCTCGTGATCACTATCTTTTCCTGTTTATTAATTCGACTGACTAATGTGGATTGTGCAAGCGTCAAAAGTAGCGTAGGCAAAGCCAAAGAAGTCACTTGGTATGAGGTACGGCGTGAGGGGAGGCTGTTATTCGCATCGCCTATTCTCATGATATTGGTCCTGGAAATATATGCTCGACGTATGACAACCGGAAACTTAATACTTATTTGGTCGTTCACATGGCGATGTAACGAGTGCTCATTTTTTCGGCTAGTCATGCAATAAAATCTAAAATGAACTCTGAACGAGGAATGTTTCTATCTGTCGTATAGTGTTTAATTTGGCCAATTCAACCAGATAAAACTATTTTTTGAAAGATATTACGGTTTTCATCAATTTTCTTGACACATTTCCTAGCACAAAAAAAGTTTGTCATTTTATACGTAAAATAACAAACTCTGAACTTTAAACATTTTTTGTATTTTCACTGCAATAGCTATTTCAACTTTTTCTGCGCAAAATGACTTTCTAATCTACCCCGAATACAACGATGCATATTATTTTAATGTTATAAGAATTTAAAGATGTTTAAACGATATCGAAATCCGAACGATGCCCAGAATAGCCCAATTTTTATGACTACTTTCTGATTTACCTTGAATATTTGAATAAGCGCACAAGAAAAAACCTAATAGCAAGCAGTGATAGGACAGGCAAACTTTGTTTTCGGCTAAAAAAATAAAATAGCTTCCCTTGATATTCAATTTTTTCCGTTCACAAGACCCAGGAAGTTCAGTTCCCAAACTGAATCGAAATACCGTGTCCGCGCAGAATAAGACAATAAAAAAGTGAGAGAAGTCATCATTTGTCTGCAATGGCTCTTCGAATTTTCTATTGTTTATACCTTTACGTTAAAAACACACAAAATTGCAAAAGTGTAATAAATAGAACTCTATGTTAAAAGTCTACATATATTTTGGAATAGAACTTAAATTACATACATATACACAAATACCATTCTCACCTTCCGTTACGAAATAATTGTCAAAAATGTGTACAGCACAATACGAGCGTGTACAAGCAATCTACGGAAACTACCGCATCGAGGCTTGTTAATTAACTATTGCAGATTATATTTTAAAATAATTTTAATACCTTCTGTTTATATGGATATTCTATTACTGATTGACAATAAAATTTTATACACTTAGACCATTACGAATATTGACTTTTGTTTAGCTAGATCGGTCAAAATACACACTATGCGCCGTGAGAATTGGAACAAACTAAGTATTGTACTTATGAAGTGACTTCTCTGTTTTATCGGAGGATAGTTTTGTACCATGAAAAACAGACAAAATCAATTGCATTTGTGTTGTGTGGGGCATAAAGATTTACTAATACATTATACTAGTAAGCTTAGTATTACAAAACATTCAATTTGTCTCTATTTATTTTGGACACTGTCTGATTATTAAGTACATAGTATAGCACAAGCCTGGTACAATGTGCTGTCAGCCTCGCGATGCATATTTTTATTGACATTTTTTTACTTGTTGTATGCATGAAAAAATATTAAATAAATGAAAATATGCAAACGTTATTACTATAATTCTAAAGTGCGGCCCGCTGTAACGTTACCCATTATCAAAATGGCACCTACAATCATTTGAGTTGGCCAGGCCTGGTATAACATATGATTGAATTTATCTTGACAATTGCTTTGATAACGTTCAAAGAAATAGATATATTTAAAGCGTGTTAGGTAAATCGTACAGTTCAGTACGAGAAATATTTTCAGTTGCATACTTATGTAAATTGTGTGATAGTTTTGCATTCATATACTTACTAATATGTTTACTATTGTGGGATCGGAGCAGGACACTCCTAAAAAGAATTTAGGAGAAGAGCACGTGAGAAAGAAGAGTCAGAAGGGAGAGGTCGCTGGTGCAGTGATTCCGCGCCGACTTGTCAGGAGATCCCAAAGTTAAATTGCTCAGGCCGGAGTACGCTGCTTGGATGGATTTACCCCGCGCCGCTGCACAGTGATCCCAAATCGCTAAAACGTGCGAAAAACCTCAAAAATGAACTTTTCGTTAGAGTCATTTTTATTACTGCATTTGGTACTCAGAATAGTTTGTCTATAAAAACCTGGAAGGGTAGGGACTTTTAACTTATACCTGCAACGTTGTCGCATTTTGAAAATCACATTCGTTAGTCCCGCAATCATCGTGAGCGTAACCACTGTTTTGTTGGCCGCAGTATAAAGTGAATAACTTTTGTGAAAGTGAGTCTATTTCAATTCTGCAACATGGATGCAGTTCATGGAAGTACGTACAACATTTATTGATAAAAGAAAAATTGAAATTGTTAACGGTTATGTTTTAAAATTGCTGAGCAAATTGTAGGAAATATGGGCTCAATCTTTATGCGAGAATTTTACATATGTAGTGAAAAAATTAAGTGCTTCACGGTGTTCCACTATGATTCTTGGTTAGGCTTATAGGTTACACTTTAAACTTTCTGTACCTCTAAGGATTAGGTGCTATTAGGCGCTATTAGGATATTTTTATAATTTTTTGTACAGCGGTGTACTCGCGCCCTGAGCTTACAAGCCCGTTTCGTCGAGAACCGTGGACGATACAAAAAAACTTCTCATATGAATTTTGTACGGTTTGAGAGTAACTTATTATTTAACCATAATACATTTGTTTAAACTAATATAAATAGTTCATAAAAAGGTAAAAATAATTTTTTTCTTGCAAGTATTCATGTTCCGATAGCCATCCGTTTTATTTCATTAATATATATATATATAGATATAAAATGTTTAAATTCTTTGTAATATTTATTATTTTTCTATATTACTTAACTATTTAATGATTTACGCCAAGCAAACATTGCTTTGAGGGTTTTTTATAACGTGAATTTTGGGATCTTTGAATGCGAATTTTTCTATTTATTAGACTACATGTTAAACTATGTTTTTTAAATCTATTATAATAACTAATGCATCATTTTGCGACTTTATTGCATTTCAGCATCTTCTGATGGCGAACAATTTTTCGAAGCGAACATTTTTTTCCATTCTTCGAGACTATTTATTTGAAATTCACTGCATCAACAAATATATTGGAATTACTAAATAAATTGTTCACTTGTGATAGATTTTCTTGCTTATTAACGAAAAATATTTATTGTATCATTTAACGAGAGATAACCTTATAATACGTATATGGGGCGTTCTACTTTTCTACCGACAATGACGTGTCCTCTCTTGAAAAAAATCGGTATTCGTCCAAAATTGCAGTTTCTCAAATTTTATTTTCACAAGATTTTTTTGGACCATACAGAGATTATAATAATACTAAAATACCGTTTTTATTTTTTTTGCTTTTTACAAAATCATTGTGACATAGTATTCGAAATGTGTGACAGAGGTGTTTTACATACAAATAAAATGTGTCTCTTTGCGCCGCCTAATGTTACAACATGATCTCGCTTAAAAAAATCATATAGAACCCTTTAGTATAAAATTATTTATCGAACTTCTGAAATATTATCATTAAATTAATGAGAATATAATAAACGTAAAGGTTCATACTATTAAACAAAAAAATATTTTATCGTTGGGTCCGGCTATGCATGTTTTTTCTTGCTATCTTCCGTCACGCATTTCGCAAAACAAAAAACGCTTCTGAGTTGTTTGATTTTCAACACTAACAAGGAGAGGACCCCAACTGTCCGACTTCGATTTTAACGAGGCTTTGCAAGATGATAGCATGTAGGTACCTAATGATATGTGTAAAATATTAGCCGTAGTTATGCAGTAGTTTTAAAAATATAAGCGATTAAAGTTCGTACCTGTTTGTATACTATAAATGTGAATCTGGTTACAACAGCTGTGGTGGCGCAGTGACTGCGGTTTAAGGTTCCTCCGCCTTTGGTCATACATGGTGAAATAAATGAGCACTATAAATTTTTAACTAAAATTAGAGATGTCCTCAAAAATAAATTTCATATACAATACAACAAAGGCTACACAGAAGTATATACTACAAGTAAGGAAGACTACCATACATTAAAAACACATTGGCAAAATAGCAAAGTACAATTCCACACATTCACGGAGAAAGACAATAAGAAGCGCGTATTTGTAATCAGAGGGCTCCATGCAAATACAAACATAATGGATATGATACAAGAATTAAATGAACAAGGTATTAGTGCCACACAAGCTAATCTAATGAAAAATACAGCGAGGCCACTGTTTATGGTAACGTGCAATGTTGATACAACTCTAACTCAACTAAAGCAAAAAGTACATTACCTTAACTACACAAAAATCACCTGGGAACCATACATCAACAAGAAAAGAATGACTCAGTGCCATAGATGCCAAGAGTGGGGACATGCAACCTCAAACTGCTACGCAGAACCAGTCTGCCTAAAGTGCTCTAAAAATCATCTTACTAAAGATTGTACTAAACCCAAAGATGTACCTGCTATTTGTGCCAATTGTGGTGAAGGCCATCCAGCTAATGCAACAATTTGTAAAGTGTACCAAAGTAGACTCAATCTGCTTACAAATAAAAACAATACTACCGAAAACAAGAAGATACAAAAAGCTAAAGTACCCAAGCAAACACTCCATCTAAATGATGACAAGGAATTCCCCATTATTAAAACAAAAGCACCTGTCACAAACCCATGGAACACCAGAAACATTTTATTTCAAAATAAAAATATAACAGAGAAAGGTATACAGAGTACTAATCAAGAAAGCACATTTGCAAACACTATTACTAACCAAAACTCTAAAATTGCTAAACTATCAGCAGAAATTAGCAAAATTAATCAGATTTGCAATATTAATTTAATGCTTAAATTAGTAAGAGAACTTAGGATAAGATTAGAACAATGTCATAGCAAAATGGAAAAATTTGAAGTATTTTTTAACTTCACCGAGCAATTAGAGAAACAATGGACAGACTGAAAATATGTAGTTGGAATGCAAATGGATTAAGAGGAAGAATGGGTGAATTAATAGAATATTTAGATAGAAATAAAATAGATATATTATTACTTAATGAAACTAAATATACTAAAAAGGATAAATTAAAAATTAAAAGCTATATCTGCTACAGAAAGGAACGTGATAACTCTGCAGGAGGGGTAGCTATATTGGTTAAAGCTACCATTCCACACAAATTACTTAGTATTAATACTAACTTAACATTAGAAGCAGTAGGAATAAAATTGTTAAGTGGCATAAATATAATATCAACCTATAATAGGCCTAGCGTGACGCTTAATGAGCAGGATATTAATATCTTAATGAACCTTGGAGATAAAGTACTAGTCGTAGGTGATTTGAATGCAACACATCTAACCTGGAATTGCAATAGAATTAACAAGAGTGGAAAAACTTTATATGACTATACACAAAATAATAACTGTGCAATAATGTTCCCAAATGAACCAACCAACTACCCACCTAATAATACAACGCCATCGACTATAGATATAGTAATTAATAAAAATGTAAGGAACATCTCAGATGTCGAAGTACAACACGAGCTTAGCTCAGACCATAACCCAATAATATTCCACCTCGGAGATCAGCACAAAAAATATAGAAACATAAGATGCTACATCTACGAAGAAGCAGACTGGGTGAAATTTCGTAAACTATTAAATAAAAGAGTACAAATTACATCAAAAATTTCATCCTCACAAGAAATAGACGTGGAAGTACAAAAACTTACAAATAATATTAACTATTGTGTTCAACAAACCATTCCTATTAGACAAGTAAGTAACACTAATGATAAACTGCCGCGTGTGATATTAGATTTAATTAAAAGTAGAAACAAGATAAGGAAAAGGTAGCAACGAACTCGAATGCCACAAGTCAAATTGGTGCTATATGAAGCAAATAGGACTATTAAGAGAAAAATAAGAGAATATAGAAATGAAAAATGGAACAAACAACTTCAAAAACTTAATCCCAAGGATAACTCTCTCTGGAGAAAGACAAAAATCCTTAAGACAGAATACACTACAGTACCTACGCTAGAGAAAAACGGTATAGAGGCTGTAACAACAGAAGCAAAAGCTAATCTACTGGCTACACAATTCGAAGATGTGCACAATATTAATGTCACAAATAATACAACTACACAGGAAAATGTCATAGAAACAGTAAAGGACTACTTGAAATCCTCAGCATCTACAGAAGCTCATAGATACTACACCAACCCTAAAGAAATCACACTAGAAATAAATAAGCTACCTTCCAAAAAAGCACCTGGCTTAGACAGTATACAAAACATAATTCTCAAAAATCTACCAAAGAAAATAATAGTACAAATAATGTATATAATAAACGCTTCAATAAAGTACGCTCACTTCACTTCACACTGGAAAACTGGACTCGTAACTCCTGTACTCAAACCTGGCAAGAAAAGTAACGATCCAAGCAGCTACAGACCAATCAGCTTACTAAGTACACTTAGCAAACTAACAGAAAAAATAATATTAACACGTTTACACAAACACGAAAGCAAACATGAAATCCTAATAGATGAGCAATTTGGATTCAGACAGAAGCACAACACGGTACAACAAGTTACGAGAATAGTAAACGACATCAGTATTAACTACAACAAAAATAAGGTAACAGTAATGGCATTAATTGACTTAGAAAAGGCATTTGATAAAGTATGGCAATGTGCTGTAATATATAAAATGATTAAATACAAGTATCCAGACATCCTCATCAAATTTATACACTCCTACCTTAAAGATAGACACTT
Source organism: Cerceris rybyensis (assembly GCA_910591515.1). NCBI lineage: Eukaryota > Metazoa > Arthropoda > Insecta > Hymenoptera > Crabronidae > Cerceris > Cerceris rybyensis. The sequence continues at coordinate 18,390,643 of OU342795.1, forward strand.
CATAGTAACTGTGGATGGTACAAAATCTACCAAACGTAAAATCAGCGCAGGAGTACCACAAGGATCAGTTCTTGGACCGAAGTTATTCACCATCCATATAAATGACATACCAAAATTTGAAAAAACCAATACTGCTTTATTCGCCGACGATCTAGCCATATACGCACACTCATTCTCAGCAATAGTAGCAGCGAAACAATTGCAAATACATATCTCCACATTAGAAAAATACTACAGCAACTGGAAAATAAAAGTAAATCAAACCAAAACAGAAGTAATTGTGTTCAGTAGAAAACGGAATGAAACAAAAATCTTCCAGCCAATCACTGTATATGGCCACCCGATAGCACCCGTACACTCAGTGAAATATTTAGGAGTCCACCTGGATAGTAAATTGACATATAATATGCATATGAAACACATCACAATGAAGACATATGCAGTAATTAAAAAAATATATCCTCTGCTAATAATAAACTCACCTTTATCGTCCTCAAACAAGAAACTCATATACAAAGCAATATTAAGGCCCATAATTACATATGCTGCACCTGTCTGGTGCAGTGCAGCTAAAACACAGATAAGGAAATTACAAATTCTATAAAACAGATGCCTTAGAATGGTACTTTCTGCAAACAGATATACTCGAATTCTACACCTACATGAAGAAGCCAACATGGAATATATTGATAATTACATAAAGCAACTAGGAGAAAGGTTTTACGAAAACCAATTAACGTGCAATAAACTTCTACAAGGAATCACCAACCTGAGAAGCTACAACATGCCCTTCGAATATAAATACAAATTACCATACGATAGACTACATATCTTTAATACCTTCATAGATTAATTACATACAAAACCGGTTCATTTTCGCAAGTAGGTTTTTCTTTCTTTCGCATTATTTTCCTACATACTAGAAATTAGCAATTTATGTACCGCAACCGATAACTATTACTAACCAAAGAACTAACTTTACAATACTTATCAGAACTGTAGATTAAACTCTTAGACTAGAGTAGGTGCTGCAATATACATATACATCGTTAAGTGCCTTATATATTTGCAAAAATGTATAGATGTACAAACATTGTTATTACTATTGAATAAAGTTTATTTACAAAAAAAAAAGGTTTAAGGTTCACGAGCCGAACATCTTGCGTTCGAGTCCCCCCGTTGACGGACAATTTTTTTTTTTCATTTTAATTTGATGAAATTGCGCACGAAACACATGGTTTCCAAACTTATATTCTAGGCTCGCTGCATGGCAATCGCTATTGAAAGTACATCGAAAATACGGAATTAAATCAAACTGCAGGGTAAGGATTCCAGAGACCTAGGACATTAACCCTTTGCGGACGAGTGTCGGCATATAGCCGCCCAACTTAGTTCTTAGCTGCAAGGCGTATTATGAAGTGGCTCGCGACGTCTGTTGTTCTGAACGATAACATACGCATGGGTATAGTAAAAGAGTCATGTTTCCTTGCAAAGAAATTAGGGACCTTTAGCGATGAAGTTTTATCTTCCTTATAATGTAAAGTTATGATGTGAGACGATGGCAGAGTCAGAACGAATTTCAGTTCTTCGATTCAGTCTCTCAGTGTCACTGCCAGATGAACCGGCAGGCTTTTTATATATACACAATGCCGGAATATAAAACGTATACATAAACACAACCAAACTTCTTTTTGTTTTTTTTTTCAATTTGTTTGATTATAATTTTTTTTTGATTTTATGAATTTTTTTTTAGATTATATGAAAAATTTTTTTTGTACTAAATAAAGCCTTAATTTTTTAACGTTCAACGTATTTATTTTCTTTACTGCGCACTCCAACACCTCTCGTCCACAGCGACGCTCGCTCGTCGAGCGGCTCCGTCCGCAAAGGGTTAAAAGTAAAGAAAAGTGGCACCCGCGTGGCTGAAAAAATGGAAACTTTCCGAAACAGATGCTTTCTCGGACTGTGCAGTAAGGCTTATAAAATTAAGATTGTACGCCTTAAAAAACGCACGACTCATGCTTCCTCCAACGGTTTAAAATTAACTAACTTTTATTTAGCTAGTTATACAGTTTGAATTGTCTTCGAGGACTTTGAAGATTAAATATTTCGGAAAGCTGTAAAAAGACAGTTTGCGAGGTCCGAAACGTACATAATGTAAATGTATACATTGCAAGTGTACGATAATTGTTATTCTGCATTGTATGCAATTTTATCAAATTAAAATAGAAAAAAAAAATTACCCGTCATGGGAGGACTCGAACGTACGACGTTCGGGTCGTGAGCCTTAAACCGCTGCCACTGACCCAGCACAGCTGTTGTAACTCAATTTACATTTATAGTATATGAAGAGGGATGAACTTTAATCGCTTATATCTTTAAAACTACTGCATAACTACGGCTAATATTTTACACATATTATTAGGGACCTACATGCTATCGTCTTGCAAAGCCTCGTTAAAATCGAAGTCGGACAGTTGGGGTCCTCTCCTTGTAAGCAACAGTACGGTTTCCTCTTCCCCCTTGGCCTCACCCCTTGAGGGCCCACCCGCGAGCGAGCCTAGTTATTCGCTCGCAGAAAGTGAATAGAGGTGCGTGTGTTTATTCGGCGACCGCTCTGTCACGTAAGTTACTACTTTTAAATTTTATTGTAATTCACGTTTATACTTATATGTAATATTATTATTTCTCAGTAAATCTGTCATGTTCACCCATTTTTACGAACAAGTCGTAATTTCGTGAACGCTAAAATCCTCGAACACTGTTATTTTACACTTCTGTCACGAGACACCTCTGTCACAAATATAGGGGAGGGTGGGGCAAAGTGGGCCCCTTCAGCAAAAAATAGTCATATCTTTATTTTTTTATTCGTTATAGGGGAGGGGGGTGCAAAGTGGGCCCCTTCAGCAAAAAATAGTCATATCTTTATTCTTTTGGGCTCCAAAATTTTAAGGGGCCCACTTTGCCCCACCCTCCCCTATATATATATATTGTCCTATATCCCCTAAAAGTATATATATATACTTTTTATGACTGAGGTGTTTATTTTTTCTTACTCTTCCGATAAAACTTAAAATAAATAAAAGCTATAAAATAAAACTTCGATGCATTATACGTTTCGAAAATCTTCGATAACTGGACAATAATTTAAAAATACATTTTATAAAAGAAATACACTTTTATTTTTTTTCAAAATCAAAAAATTTGTCACTCATATTGTCGGTAGAAAAGTAGAACGCCCCATATATTGTAGGAATATTGATTAGAAGATATGACGAATCGCTGTTCATATCGCGTTCGTCATTAATTTCGTATTATAAGATTCCTTTTTATAAGTAAAGAATTATTCCTTCACATAAATAAGCATCTGAGTAGCGTACAATAATATATTCTTCAATGTGTATGCAATTAAAATTTACTGCGAAGACACCAAATATATTCATAATATCTGAATTAAACAATTACTAATTGTAGTGCGAAAATCATTCGTATTTATCTACTTGTACCAATTCCTCGAAGTCTATGTCTTTAGAGACTTTACATATGTATGTTTATGCGATTCTTGAAAAATCGATTTGCCAAAAAAACCATTCAGTAGTCAGTGTTCGATAAATAGGGGAGAATGATCGGTGAGTGACGACTGAGGCACATGTTGGTCAATAAATAGCAATTATCAAACTGATGTCTAACAAATCAGATTACTATAATTATAAACCTTTGTTCAACATTTTTTGCCGTCAGTGTGTTCAGGCTAAGAAACATCCTTAGAGGAGCGCCGACTGTTTTTTCTCACCGCATGCGTATAATGTACAATTTCAACGATCTAATAGGGCAACATAGAATTGTCATAGTGATCCAACTGTATAAAATTTCATTGTGAATCAATAGTGAAATGTTCATACAATCAGGAAACGTAAAAATTGATCTAAAAATAACCTGCAATAATTAATTAATTAATTAGCTCGAAAATTCAACTTCCTACATAAGGTGTAAAAAATGTACGGTAATGGGTTTTATGGATTGTTCTACTCCTTTCTATTGGTAGACATTTGAAAAAAGACTGCCGCAAATTTCTAAAAAGGGTTACAAATTTTTTTTTTTCGACTCATCATATTTGTCTTGTTCCGTAGGTAAAATGTCTGGGAGGAACCATAGGTCAGAAACGAACCGTTCTCTTGCAAACTAATTTCAAATCTGACTGAAATTGAGTCTCCTCGATTGAATTTTTGCTGTGAGCAAGTGAGATACTTAACACAGAGAGAGACCGATAAAAGAAATACGTGTCAAATATTTTTTTTTTTTCAGGTAAGTTCAATAAAAATTGGCATTGTGATGATCAACGAAAGCGAACGCGATATACTTGTATAAGAAGAAAGAGGAATTTTTAAGAAAACTGGAGTCTGTCTTCTTGTCGAAATCGCAATAGTTTTTAGAACTGTTAAACCAACATTTCGTAGCCATATGCACATTAGTGATAAAACCACGTGGGTACTGAAGAATGATGCACAATAACGTAAATATTCGAGATCGGTGGAGATAGCGATCCATCCTGTTTGCTTTATGTATAACTGAATTATTTTCATATGTTTTATATTGCATTAGTTTCTTCACACGATTTTTGAAACGATGTTAGTTTTGAAATATTTATAAATACATAATGATATTTATTCTGATAATGTATTTCTAGTAATCTTGGCACGCCGATCAGCGATGGCCTCCAAGACGCTACCACCAAGGTGAATGCCGGACTCCAATGAGCCCCATGGCATTCAACGTGTTAATGGCTCACTTCATTAATGTGTTTACGCTCTGAGCATCAATAATAGATATCGTTAGCATGTTTCATTCTGTGCATAGCACTTCTCTTTCTTCGCTTGCACAAGGTTGCATTCATTTTTATGTTTCAACGTAAACATAACAACATTCGTTGAAACATGTAAATTTACAAAAACATATTTTACTATTTAGATTTATCATATACATATTTTCTTACATTGCGAATCAAAATTTATAAACTGCAGTTCATAGTTGTACAGAAGAATGTAAGAATATCGGGTGATTCAATTTACTTTAAGTTGAAAAAGGTATTGAAAAATATGGTCAGGAGTACGAGTATCAATATTTTGTTATACTCATAACTGATAAAAGAAAGCAAATGGGAAACGGGCGTTTGAAAATCTCGACTCTGCTTTTGTATATTCAATGTAATTTCTGTTGTTGTTGACAGAAATGATGTGCTATTATTTCATATTCAGAGTTAGAATAGTGAAATGAGAATCAGACATTCTGAACTGAAAATAAGAATGACATTAAGCGGAATAGTATAGGGGAATTTCAATAGAAACTAATATAATTAATGAAATGCTATATTAAAAACCACAATGCAATCAGTTCACGCAACGTTTCGCAAATGATTGTTTTCCGACGTCACGCCACGATCATTTTTTCTTTGTCACGTAAGATGCATCGCTTGAACGCATAACTCCGTTTTTACACACCTACGAACGCACAACTGCGTCTATACAGATCTTTTACAAACCTGGCAAACTTTGACCTGCGTCTAACCTCAGTCATTGTTACAAAAAGTCATATCATATTGATATAATATATTATAGATCACAAATACACGTACATCAAAAAATTTACTTAATCTCCAATTTCGTACATTTTCTTGCCTGTCATAGGTAACCAAGGCCTTATATTTTTAGGCTCCTACACCCCTTGATATTGTCTTTGTGATTGTTAGAGTTTCTCATACTAAATATCCGTTGTTACTTAGCTGCTTCACTAAAAGATAAGGACCTTTCTAGGGAATTAATTTTCGTCGAGCACCTGACGTGTAATCGAAATTTATCAATAGGACATAATCATCTTCTTTGTATGTACAATATTGTGAGGCGATATATACTGCTTATCAAAATAATATTCGTTTTGCTTTTGGGACTGTACGATAATATCTGCCGCCTGTACTCGTACCGACACCTATTATAAGTCTTCGTTATTTTCGGGAGCAATGTCATGGAAATAATCTTTGACTTCATCGTCGAATTACCGTCGCTAATTGAACCTGGATAAAAGAGTGCTGGGTGTTTTACTTATTGGCTTACTTACGCTGTTATTTATAACATGTGTTGGATACCGACCTAATTCTTTAAGACTTCATATTCAAATATTCCTAAACGTGAGTCAGGGACCAAACGGGAATCGTTAGCTATCTCCGATTCCGTCATCGCTTTTTCTTCAAAATATGTTTTGAAGACCTAAGGAAAAGCGAACGCCCTTTTGGAACCTTACTCACGAGAAGTCGGAGTCATCCGAACTTCCCACCACACTGTTGTAAAACTCTTAAAAAGGGTCACTCATTACCAAAATCAGATAGACTAAATCAGGAATTTTGCATCGAATCGCTGACGGTCGGCATCTCGCGACGACGTTATCATTCAATTGTTAAAACTCCGAGCGCGCAATAGTTCTTTCCTAAATAAAGTGTTGTTAACCATCCACGACATACAACATAAAATTTGGTGTCTGAAGTGGGATACAACACATGTTTTAAGTCAGATAGAACTTGATACCATTACATGCTTAAAATATTATTATTCACTTTATCTACAATCGGGGTGAGCACTCTGTTCATCGTTTCTACCTGCCCGTTTTCGTGAGGGGATGCCGTGGATAGTTTTACATACTTTACATCATTTTTATTTACAAAATTCGTAAAATCCCGTGACATGAAACAGGTTCCACGGTCACACACGACTAGTTCAGGCTTGCTGTAATTTCTGAAATAATCTTGTATACATTTAATCACCATCAATATTTGCACGGAACCTACAATTTTTCGATACACGTGTCAGCCATGTTGAACTTGCTATTTCGTCTTTTGTCATTTTGACTTCAGATTCGTAATCTCGTCTTGACGTATTTTCGATTTTAAAACGTGACTTGCCGGAAAAACGTTTGACGATGAAACAAGTTCAGTTTTCAGTTGTTCATTTACGTTTCAAGTGCTGTTATGATGAGAATAGGCGGTGCGTGGACAGTCTTTGCTTACCACCGATCTCAAAACTAGTGACTTCACTGTTTTGGCATTTCATAGCCTAGTGAAGCGAATCCGTTTATTTGATCGCCGCATGTGTCATCGGCGCGCCAATATAAACAAAAATTTGAAAACGAAAATGATTCGGATGCTCAAATATTCCAAACTTCAATGTTACCGTTGCGATTAATTTGTGGTAAATACAACAATTCAAACCTAAAACTCTATTAATTTGCAGATACAATTTATTAAAAAAATGTTTTTGTTTATTGTTAGGAAAAAAAATTATATGGCAAAATCCGTTTCCGTCATCACCTCACTACTGCCGCCCAATCCGAATAACATTTCAAAAAGAAACTCCGCACATTATCAGAAATGAAATAGATTATATACAAAAACAGATCGACAAATTAACCAATACTCAAATAGATGGTAATGAAAGAACGATTTCAAATATGTGTAAAGAGATTGATAGATTGATTTACTAATTAGTTCCCTTAATTATTTCCGATTACAGAAAGTGCAGTGTCTATTAAACACACATTGATTTTGGCAATGGTCGATGGTAAGGTATGTAACGCTGCCACTAACACGGTATCGACCATGAAATGTTACATTTGCGGAACAACCTCAAAAGATTTTAACAATTTATTAATAAAAAAACCGAAACTAAATGTAATAACATTCGGCTTGTCAATTTTGCATGCAAGAATCAGATTTTTTGAAAGTTTATTACATTTATCCTACAAACTACCGATACAGAAATGGCAAGTAAGAACTGAAGCCGACAAAAGTATAGTAACAGAAAGAAAGAGGGAAATCCGCGACAAATTTAGAAAAGAAATGGGCTTATTAGTGGATATGCCAAAACAAGGATATGGTAATATTTTAAGTTAATATTATCTATTTTAAAATAATATCTCTGTAAAAATGAATTTGCAGAAAATGAATTTTTGTTTAATGTTTCAGGCAATTCTAATGATGGGAACACAAGCCGAAAATTTTTTAAGAATTCGGAAATATCAGCTATGATCACTGGTGTAGATATACGTCTAATAAGAAGGCATAGACTAACCTGACCGTCTTTTTTTCAATTCTGCAACAATAGTTTAACTTAAAAAGACTTCATCTGGCTTTTACATTTAAAAAAAAACTGGTTTTGTTATAAAAATAGATTCAAAGTTATTTTGGAAGTTATATCTAGTGGTGGGCACCGAATCAATGTGGAAAAATTCGGAATTTATACCATGGACACAGCTAAACTGTACGTACAGTTGTATTCCTGGCATCCAATGACGCCAACAGTACATAAACTACTTATCCATGAACCATCAGTGATACAAAATGCGTTGGTGCCAATCGGACAATTGTCCGAAGAAGCGGCAGAAGCCCGAAACAAGTACGTCCGAAATTATCGCTTACAACAGTCAAGTCAAGGTCTTGCTCGACACAGCCGTTTCTCGAGCTGCGCCGCCTCCTTCACCTACACATACAGCCGAGATGTCACTGATTCACAGGTACTCCGGCGGCGTTACGGTCGTACCTACTGGTACAAGCGTGGTAGCATGTGGCGGTATATTGGGGCGACATTTATATTTTAAAAATTTTGCGACAGCAAAATGCCAAACTTGTTCGCCTCAAAGAATGTAGAATAATGTAAGAAGTTATTGGGGCGATACATTGTACAATGTTGTGTTGTCTTTTAACAGTAAAGAGGTAATATAGGTTTCCACATTACCCATGGAAATATGCAAATGCACTCTTTGTTACAACGTTATCTTCTGAAAATCTATTCCACTGTGTCAATGTCCTTTTCCGCGGAATCGTTGTCGAGAAATCGTATTAAAATATAAATGAAGAAAATGTTTTTTAACAATTATACAAATGAAAGAAACCATTGAGATGCATCTCTATATGTTGCGGCGGCAACAATGTGTTCTTTTTCGTTGGGAAACGTAGCGTTCTATTATCGTATAGTTACTTTTAACAATTTGCGCTAATAATTGATTTACAACTATTGGTGCTGGAACACAATACTATATTTAGACATAATGCATAACGTAGTGGTCAACAACAACAAACCGTCGCCAGAAGCCCAAAAATATTAAAATATATTAATTGTACTTTATTTAACACATATTCGAGCATACTTTTTCACTAACAATACTTTTGTGTTACCTTACATGCGATATAGTGCGGTGTGAAATTGTATTTCGACAAATAACCTTAATCGACGTGCCACGCACGACGTTCTGATCTCCGCGACTGACGCGCAAGGCACGACTTTTCAGCGCGACTGATTGACTACGAATGTCGCCCCGAATACGCCCGTGCTCATGCCAATAGGTCCGCTACTATTAAGTGGAGGCAAAGTCAATCAGCTAGCTCTCGAGTGTATAGGAAGGAGTAGCAGGCGGAGCAGCTCGAGAAACGGCTCTGTCGAGCAAGACTTTGACTTGACTGGCTTACAACATGCGAGAAAATTTAGTAGAGAAGGGTGTAATATGGACGTTTTGAAGAGGTAGAAAAAAATATCGACTCTAGCTTTATAATATATATATAATTAACAAAAAATCGAATATTTAACTATTTTTATTATGAATAGGCTTTTGGTCACATTAAACCCTTTAATATCTAGCCTTCGAAAAAAAATTAATAAAAAATCAGAACCGTACACAAAAGAGGTAATGGAAATGTTTCTCTCAATTTCGGAAGATGAAGAAGAAGAAGATACGGACGAAAAAACAGATGAAGAATCATTTATCAATTTATGAACTTTTCTGTTCCAAATACAGTAGATCTCCTATAACTTGGAACACTTTAAGTTCGACTTCTCCTATCCCTACTTCCCCTACTCCTTGCCATCAGTCTGCGCAGTGTCACATAGTGTGATATCCCCTCTACGACTAGTAAGAAGCGCAAGAGAGAGAGAGAGACAGCTATTTCTGTCTCACTCAGAATTTAATGGAGAGGGTATCCTATAAGTTCTAATTCTCAGAATGCTGGTCCCGTAGCTTCGAACTTATAGGATTTCTACTGTATGTACGTAATCCCAACTAAAACGTGTATTATTTGTCCCTGCCATAAAATCCCTTCATTAATTCTAATTTCAGTTTATTTATAAGCAAGACTACCAAATTATAAATAGATATGTTATTAACCTAACTAATTCAATAAATTCATAAAATTAAAAAATTGTAAAACCCTATTACAATCATAAAATGTTTTCTGCCGCGTTTGACGTGCAATGGCCGCACCAGGGTCGACAAGCTGTAATGGGCTCAGCGGTTCCGAGTTACGCCCCGCTCAGCTAGCAGGTGGCGATAGTGACGCTACTCACACATACACACCGAATTGAAGAATTTCAAATACACTAGCAAGAGAGAATCGGTGTGATTCTGTTACCGCGAGTAAATCGGTCAAGACGAAAACGTGTAGCCAAAAGAATTCTAGACATAATTATTATTTATTTCATAGTTCTTATACTTATTATAATTATTAAAATACTGTTATAATTTAAGTTGTTTCCCTTTTTAAGTATGAAACAAAGGAAGAAACGTTCGGTTATTTTCTGTAAAGAAAACAGAGGTTAGAAAGTGTATGTGTTCCTATGTACACCTATGTATATTATAATTCTTTTTTATTGTGAATGTTAATAAAAAATAGTTAACCCTTTGCACTCCGCTGTCCCCTCTCAGGGGACATCGTAATTCTAGCATATCACTCAGCTGTCCCCTCTCAGGGGACATTCAAGTTTATTAGTGATTACGGGGAATTGAGTTATTTCAGCGCAACTTTTTGAGACATGCATGTTTCCCTGAAGCTTTCTCTTGAAATGGCACAAGAAATCAAATCAAAATATCGTAAAATTACTAAGATATATAAAAAAAATGTCGCGACGGTCCGAGCACTTCTCGGCTCCATGGCGCGCCACTTGAAAAGAGCGATAAGGAGAGTTTGTAAATAGAAGAAAGTTCGGTATGCGAGCATACCTCGCACTGTATAGTGAGATTTATAAATATTCTTTCGATGCCACCGTGATTTCAAAAAGGCGAAATTCCTTTCCTCGTCGCGATGGTTACTCAGTGGTGGGTGAGGAGTAATAAAAAACAAATGAGGCGATGTGAATTGATTTCAAGAACAATTTAATAAGTTATATATCGTCAGTGGTCAACAGTGTCTTATGGTGGTCTCAGAGCTTCTGATCGTTAAGCTCCAAAAACTTAGTCCCCCCCTCAAGCATGAGGGGCAGACGGGTGTCGCGGACATTGACTTCGCAGCCCAAGAGGTGGCAAAATAAGGAGAACATCTACAGGAGATGGGGGAAGGGGGCCCAGCTGGCCGACTCGCAGCTAAACTCGGTGACCGAGTATCGGGTAGCCGGGTTCCAGGAAAATGGTAATAAATTACCGCAATTCCCCATCTCCTAAAGAGCCTGTCAGTGTATGGCAAACAAAAAAAAATTCTTAGAAGAAAACTGCGCCCATTCGCGACATAACAAATCTAAAACTGGAGGAAAAGATATTCAAAGCTGAGCTCATGTCAGGCTGGTTTGAAGCGTCGAGCGGTACACATAGAACTACGAGTGAGAAAATCGGAATAGTGATTCTTTTCTTAGTGAATAAATTGTTTGGTGAAAGCTATTTTGGTAAATGTCATCTTGTGAGTTAGTAATAACAATTAGAAATTTTCAACCCATGTATTTATTCATATTTTTTATTAGAACAATGGCAAAGCGTCCAACCACGAATGTGCCTCATGGCACAAATAGTAGTGAAGATGAGCTCCAAATAGACATCTACACAGACATGTTAGAGAGGCTAATTATACAACAAAACGACAGCAGTGATAGTGATATCGTTCCAGCAAGAAGGCGACGAAGAGTTCGCATAGATAGCGACAGCGATAAAAGTAGTACGGAAGAAAATACACAGCAACATGACAACGTATCGTCAAGTGAAGAGTGGGAAGATGTCACTGAATCAAGCGTTCCTCCAGCCACGATAAATTTTGATTTACATGAAGAAATAGCCGGACCACAAGTACCAAGTAACATAAAAGAGCCCATAGACTATTTTACACTATATTTTACTGAAGAATTAGTAGATAGCATAATAAAAGAAACAAACAATAATGCCAAAGAAGAAATTGGAAAGAAACAGCTTTCACGAAAGTCAACTTGGCACAAGTGGTACGATATCACTAAAGAAGAATTTTTAGCATTCATCGCTGTCATCCTGAATATGGGATTGATTCAGCTCCCCAACATGCAAGAATACTGGTCTACTGCTGACAATAGCAGAATCCCATTTTTTCCGGAAACATTTACCAGGTCCAGATTTATGCAGATATTTTGGATGTTACATTTGAAGAAACCCACGCAAGGAAATACAACGATAAGAACGCGTATTCAAAAAGTCAGCAACTATTTAGAATATATAGATGGAAAATTTAGACAATATTTCATACCATATAAAGCAGTCGCTGTGGATGAATCGATTGTAAAATTCAAAGGCAGAATAGCATTCATCACCTATAATCCGAACAAGCCAACAAAGTGGGGTATACGCATATATGCGCTGGCGGACTCAAGAACAGGATATTTATTCACAATACTTCCATACTATGGCAGCATAACTTCTGACAATATATCCCGGCCGGATCTTCCAGTAAGCACAAGGATTCCGCTACATTTATATAAGAAATTATTAGACAGAGTTCCTAATGCAAAAGGATACCACATGTTCACCGACAGGTACTATACCAGCATCCTTTTAGCGGAAGAATTGCGAAAAATGAATTGTCATCTTACTGGTACTATAAAAATTAATCGAAAAGGCATACCGACACAAATAAAAAAAGCAAAATTATCAGCAAATAAAACAGTTGCATACAGGAAAAATAATACTACGCTTCTTGCGTGGAAAGATAAAAGAATTGTTACCATGCTCACGAATTATTACAACACTCAACTACAATCTACCCACAGAACATTACGTGGTGGAAATGTCGTAACAGTGAAGAAGCCTGAAATGGTGTTAGAATATACGGCAAACATGGGTGGTGTGGATCGTGCGGATCAATACGCTTCGACGTATTGTTTCCTCCGTAAATCGTTGAAATGGTGGAGAAAGTTATTTTTTTGGGGGTTGGAAATGTGTGTGATAAACTCATACATAATATATCGCATCTCAAAACAAACAAATGATGAAACGCCAATGACACACCACAAGTTTGTCAAAACACTAATTGACCAATTGAGGGGCGATTTTCGTGTATCGAGAGCGCGTCCATCCACACCTTCTGCGGACAAAAGATTAGACAACAAATTGCATATTCCAGATGTGGGACGAAGAAAACGAGACTGTATTGTGTGTTCTAACAGAAATACCCCTGGTGGCAGGCGTCAAACAAATTATTATTGTCTGACATGCACCAATCAGCCTGCAATGCATATTGGGCAGTGTTTCAAAATGTATCATACCGTACAAAATTATAAACAATAAAATATTGATTTTTTTGCAAATATATATTCCTTGATCTCAACCAATTCATATAAGTCCAATATCATTGTAATACGTTACTTAGTTCCAAAATTATAAGAAATAATACGAGGGTCTGTAAATGTTCGTTTCTGCCGTAAAGTGGCGCTGAGTAGCTGGTAGCCAACGTCCAAAGTCGTTCGGAGTGCAAAGGGTTAATTGAAACATAACGTTGTTATTTTAATTTAAAAATAAAATTGTAAAGAAAACAAGGCCAACTTTAGAATATAACCACTGTATATACATTGATATAGATAGGTATGCTATACATAAATTGATGCCTTTAGTTCGCCGCTCAGCTAAAAGCGGCGCTGTTTGCGGACCTTTTTCATACACGGCAGCTTGCCTACCCTGGGCCGCACTGTGCGGCGCAGCTCCACTACTCCTTCCTTTGCTTTCGAGAGCTTGTTGATTGGCTCATCTTTCTCTTTCCGGGTGCGAACCTATTGGCACAATCATGGTGGCACATTGAGGCGATACTCGTATTTTATAGCTCGCAAAGTCAGCACGATGTGCGTATCGCGTTGATTGAGGTTACTTGTGGAAGAACAGCTTTAGACGCTCTATGTTGAGTGCAGGGTAATACAAAAATATTCGTAAAGAAGTATGCTCATTGTCAGACATGTCAAATACAATCAATGGATTTTAATGTTTTTGGACTTCTACCGATGGTTTTGACGAATTCGATTACTATGTGATGCCTTACAACGAAATATGTGCCGTTCAGTGCACAAATCGATTAACTCCATAAAATGAGAAGTCGAGAAATGCGACGAAATAACGTACATTGTTTTCTAAAATTCCCTTTCTATTATAAATTTAAATATATATTGTAGAATGCATAAATACAGATATAGCTTTCATCTAACGGTAGGTATATAAAATTAATAAGAAAGAATAGCCAAAAAATAATCGTCAGTAATGCTACAATTTTTATGTGGTTGGTGGAGTTAATCGATTTGGCAACTGAAAAAAGTAATAAAGTTGAATTCGGTGTTTAATTTTGCAAGTTTTTTGTTATAGAAAAAGTTAGTTATTATATATTTTTATTACAGATTTTCCATAAAAATGAATGTTAACGGTTCTATTAGAATATATGATTTGTGATGCATCAGCAATATAAATAGTCTTCTTCATCAGCTGTATGTGAGGACTCGTCATTTCGAGTTGTTGTCAAGTTTTTATAATAATCATGGTTAACAGGAGGAACTAATTTTAGCAGGTTCATGATGTCTTTCCTTTTTCCGTTGTCACAGATCTACCTTTAGGATATAATAAAGGCTGATCTACATTTTTGAAACTTTTTGGTCTACCTGCTACATATTTCCTAATATTAATGACATTAAATTCTGCATCTTCATTATAATCACATTTGAATTGTATGAGGTATGGTTTGGACCTTTCTAACTTTATCCAGCGTATTTTGAGCCAATTTGCTGGAAAGCCTGTGACGGTTACTGTTCTGTTAATGATTGCATTTTGTTGAAAAAAAATCTTGGTGAGTCATTTGAATAACATTAAATGGCGGTTTCTCTTTACAAGTTTTGATTATAGTGTACCAATCATCGCCTCCTAGTGCATTTGAGTTGCTTTAATGCAACGATTCACATTAGAGTATGGAGTTAATCAAAATGGCCTCTGAAATAAATTACTTATTATTCAGTGGCCAAAAAAATTGTGTCATTTAATGGTGTTAATCTTCATCATTCAGGAAATGTATTGCAAATATAAAAAGTTATGACTATAGCAAGTGCTTTGACACTCAAATTTAAGATTTTTCAAAAAGTGGAGTTAATCGATTTGTGCACTGAACCGCTTATATAGTACTCACTACTTTCGAAAAGGTAGTAATTTCAAAATTATCTGTATATATCTGATTCTGACATAATTCTTATCATTCGCCTTTTTATATCACATACATACATAGTATATATCATTCGGTAGAAATAACAAGTCACTTGGTTCTGTTACGGGGTAAGGGGAGAGTGTCGCTCTCGCGGTCTATTGTCGAAAGTATCCTCTTAGAAAACCCTTCATTAACCCTTTGGGTACATTTGACGAGTGAGACTCGTCATCTGCTTACTTGGGAGAAGTTACGATGGACGAGTCTGACTCGTCATCTGAATTTAAGAAGCAGGCGTTGAGTTTTGCGGTACCGCAGAGTCGTCGCAAATAATTGCCTGATGTTTCTTTACGACATCTTACAGTTGCAAATAAGGAATTCCACTTATCTTTATTATTACCCCTGCTTTTTTTATATGCTATCTTAAGATGTCTGAAATAAAAAATTCAGTATATGACAGCGAAAATGATAGTTCCAATGAAGTACAATTAGAGCTGTATGATATCAGTGATTACAGTGAATTAGATAGTGCACTGCAAATCCAAGTGTGTTATTTTAAAACACATAAACGTATTATTTCCTTGTAGTCACTTTTTAGACGTTTCCCGGTGTGTTATTTAACACAGTACATGTGTGTTATTTTTCAGCATGTAGGTGCGTTATTTTTAAAATACATAAATGGGTTATTTTAAAATATAAATATATATGTGAGAAGAATATTTTATTAGAACAAAACGATTAAACGATTAGAACAATAAATACAATATAAATCAGATCAACTCGGACACAAAATCGACTTCTTCACACCACTGCTCAATCACGACTCTATTTACAAATGTTACCGCCGCTTGTTCAAATATTCCAATCCTACATATATATATGTAAGGAGATTGCTTTTCTGATGGTGCCCACAGTCTTCTTGCTATTAACTAACATTTATTAAAAAGATACATAAAACCAACAATAACTATAACATACACTTAGAAATTAATAAAAATAAGCAGTAACAGTTATGGCGTCTTTACGCTTTCACGTTTCGTTCTTCACTGCTGTTTTGCAACTGTTTTGTTTCTTCTGCCCTGTCTTTTGTTTCTTCTGCCCTGTCTTTTGTTTCTCACGTCATCATCTCGTTCTCTCTGTCATTCATTCACTTTCTCGCTCACTCATTTCATCTGCCTTCTTACATATTTATAGTTAAATCAATTACATATTCACAGAATTGAATAAAATTATATTAAATATTATTATGATTGTTCAATATTTTAAAGGAGTGCAGGAACTCCGGTATTAATATGCAACCTACCACATTCAAGAATATTTCGATATATTATAGATGAGAATGATTGGTTAACGTGTCAAATGATGCGAACCAATAATGCAAAAATTACAGTTATTGTTTTTCTACTCTTTTAAGTGGTAACAATAACTGATAAATATCTGGTCAGTAAATACATAAAAAACAAACGGCTAACACGTAAAAACGTATAATTCTAACGAAATGTGTAATTTTAATACCCTTTTGTGCATAAAAGTGAAGTGTGTTTAAATTTAACATACAAAAAAAATGCATTATTTATTTACTCAGATAAAACGTGTAAAATAACGCATTAGATGTGTTAAAACTTCACGTTAATTTTTTCAAGTGTTTTATTTTAATGTACATAATTGCACTTACACGTTTAGACGTGTTAATGAAGTGTGCTTACACATTTTGGTGCATTTAAATAACCCACATTTAACACACTTGGATTTGCAGTGTGAAGATGATGAAAACGATAATTATGTATATGTTATAAGCATAAAATAAGAAAAGAAACCACTTGGCAATGCAAACAATGCCAGGTACTTTTGCATGTACTGACATGTTTTGAAAAATACCACACGGCACAAAATTATTAGACTTTAAGTTGGTTCTTGTTCTATATAAATATTTATATTTTGTTCCATTTATATAATTATTTATATTTTGTAACCGAAATGTTGTTACAAAAATATATTTATATCGCCAATATAAGTATATTCCTAATAAAATGTATTATTTTTACATGTTAATCCATATAGCATCAAATTAAATCCGTTCTTTAGGCATAAAAATCTTCAAATAATTCAGTGCTCAAGGGGTTAACGATGCATTCCAAACTACGAGGCCCTTTTCCGGTCCCAGCCGAATTTCTAGGGCCTGCTGTTTAACCATAGATTCATCTACATTGTTGCGTGTCAAAGTACGCGGTCGGCCCTCAGCTGAACCTGTTCGGGTTGTAAATCCGAACCCTCGCTTGATTGCCGCGAGGTACGCAAATTGACATCGCTCCCCGTGATTTTTGCTACTGATGAACGTCGCGAGGTTTTTTCGGGGTGGAGTGGAAGGAACTTGGTTGAATGGTGAATCACTCCGATTTTGTGTTTTGATACTTTAATAAACTGAACGTAAAACTATGGTAACAAGAGAAACTTAACAGAACTTAGAAATGTGGTTTACGATAACTATTGCGTATGAGTGTTTACTATTTGAATGTTGCGGAGTGACTTGTCTAGTGTGTGAATGATACGGAGTGACTAACTCTTCCAAAAATTGAAAGAGTCCTCGTAGAGCGAATGTCTTCCTCTACCGTCCGGACAAGCCCCCAAGAACAAGGCTCGCACGCCAACGGAAACAGTGGTGTGTGTCAACACCTGAGATAGTTTATCACTATTTCCGAAGGGTGCGAATTCCCTAGCGAAATGTCTTTGGGCATCCCTTGGACGGTTGGAGGGGATAGCGGTGGAATCCGCGCGAAGTGCGGGCCCGTGCGTCGCCACCTCGATTTGGCACCGAGGGTTGTCGAGGAAGGTGGTGAGCCCGGAGACTTGCCGGCGCAGGCGAAGCTTTATGGTGCGGCTATAATCTATTGAGGCGCGGAGGAGTGAACCCAGGTGTTGAGTTTGGTGTGCATGTGGGCACCGAGGTGTTACAAGTAATCCTCAAAATAACTTTCCTGCTGGCACCATAAGCTCATTGTCTCTACGAAAGGACATCTGTATGTCAGGAAAACACTCGAGCTTTTGGAAGCGCATTATGATAAATTACGGTCGACCTTCAGTCAACCCAGGATGTTACGGTTTCCCGGACATGCAGTGTCGACCTTTAAACATAAAAATCCGCGAGACCATGAACCGCCTGCGCTCGACCCTCGAAACCGTTACTACGCGCTTCAGGGTAGTAACACACATCGTCCTTAACTTTATCTTCCACATTCCTTCCCCTTGTGGGGTTTACTGTAATAAAATATAATATATTTCAAATTAAAGTAGAGAGAAGAAAAACAATTCAATACAATGTGATGCAATGAGGTTACAAAGAATACAATTTCACTCTGACAGCTCCTTACTAAAAGAAGGCTGCAATCCGACTGTTTCTCGCCATGACGTCGTTCTTAAGAGGTCCACCCTTCGTTATTTACGTTGAAACGACGCAGGGCCCCCGATAACAAGAAATACCAGATTTCGCATCGCTTTTCTACCTACACCCTATTATCCTAATTTGCTTTACCTGTCCCAAACCGGATGGATCTTTTTCCCCATTCGACGAATACCAATAGGCGGATCATTATCTCTAGCTCTTCTCCCCCTAGAACTACCCCTACTCCCACTGCGGAAACCGTGTATAAAAAGGAGGCTTTTTAGAGATCCTCATGCATTTCTAACTCATTCGTCCTGCGTAACTCTGTCCATTAAAAACTTGAACAACGTATCATTGTAAAACATTATTATTTTAAAGATAAAATAATCAAAATCTAAATCGTATTGTGCGGTTCGACGGCACTCCTGGAAACCTAAGATCGACGAATGACAATCGAAAAAAAACATCTCTTGAAATAAAAAATGCAGGCATTCTTTTGTAATACGTAATGTAAGAAATCACACTGTCGCACATAACTGGTTGTTAGAACACACGAATTTATACTATAACGAGTCTGTAACGACTGCTCTGCTATTCTCTCTCCTCTGCTATTGCTGGGTCCTTCGAGAACCTCTTTTTCTCGAAAAGGTCCATAGGGGTGAGGATCGTCTTCCTCTCTCATTGGAGGAATTGTCCCCTTGACGAAAGCCAGGCGTGAGAACACCTAGCTCGGTACCTTGCTGGCGCGGGGTCTTGCATGGTATAGCTCAGAACTTTATCCAGATTTTTATTCGTTCCTTATCTCATTTCTGCAGACTGTAGTAATGTCAGGATGAAATAAAATAAAACTCTTTGGGTTGTAAATAGTTAAATATACATAATTAATGAAATAGGAAATCAAGAGATAATTAATAAGAACACATATTGATAAATAAAACATAATATAACATAAGGACGAATGAAAAAGATTGAGTTTTGCGATTCTCCACGATTATCTTGGCCAGCTATCGTCGAAAAGACAGTCTATATCACGTCGCGGTCTGATGGCATATATTTACATATATTACAACGAATACTTCACCGTCGCACAGTGGAACGAATCGACCATCTAGGTGGAAAAAAATAATAACTCGAAAACCGTTCATTTTAGAGAAAAATGTTTTATACAAAAATTTCATAATATCGCGAAAAGAATATCGGTGTAATACTAATTTTTTATTTTTTATATTTCTTCAATGTTATTTAAAGGTCAACTTAATTTTTTATACAAAAATCGGTAGATTTGTTTATAGACGTTCATTGTACAGGAAAAATAAAGAAATTTTTGTATAAGACATTTTCTTGTTCGACTTTATATTAAAAAGATATTTAATGAAAAAGATCCTACTAAAGTCTTTTTCGATAGTCGGACTGCTCAAAAAACATTCAGCAGCTATAACAAAGAATTGCACAGATGTGCGCACAAAATCTTTGCGTTAATTACTTCTATATAGTCTGAGGAATATATATATAAAGTTTGAGCCCGGTACTTTTCGGTACTTTTTTGTTATTCAGTTTTTAAGTGTACCGCGTGCCCCGTTGAGAATCAACAGCTGAACTTCCTCCCTAACTTTCAGCAGGTATAAGAAAGAAGAGCGCCGATGTGCACACGAAATCTTTGCGTTAATTACTTCTACATAGTCTAAGGAATATGTTTACGAAGTTTCAACCACGTACTTTTCGGTACTTTTTAGTTATTCAATGTTGAAGTGGACCGGGTACCGTGATTTTCACCATAACTACGTAGCTTGTTAGTCTCTAATGGCAAACTAACAATAAGAGCAATTAAGTAATAAAAGTGATATATCAGAAATCTCCATTCTTATTAATGCCAATGAGATGTTATAATTACTGAACGATATTTACGTCGCAGACACTGGGCATTGTGTGACCGCGTGCTCCACGGGAACTCGTCATCCGTGCTGTGTCACATAACCTTTAGAAAGGCATAACAACAAAAGGCGCAGGTAGGCGCAGCGGATCTTTCCAGGAGCTGTTTCTACAAGGTTCAAACTAAATATCTTCAAAATATCCAGGGGATATTTTGGGGTACAATATAAGTTTTTCTCTGCAAAAGTTTGCGAACTTCGTCGTAAAACATGTGTCTAAAAAAACTTACATAACTTGTTTAAAAAATAATTTTTCGAGAAATCGTTTATGGGTACTTCAAGCTTAACTAATTGTGGTAAACTGTGCAAAAAATAACAGTAATAACTAACTAACAGTATCTTCTTTCCAGAGAAGTATTTGTACGTTCTCGTGCTGTTGAAATTTGTTTTAGCACTTTTTTTGTTGATTTTTGCACTTAGATGATTGCAAAATCAATTATTATTGCTATCACTGGACTCAGCAATAATTCTAGATTAAGATAAGATTATAAAAATTCAAATCTCAGGCTTGATTTTTATCCACCTAGATTACCCATTTAGTTCCACTGTGCGTCGGCCGAATACCACAAAGTAGGGGAGACCGGGGTAAATTGAACCATGAAAAGTTTGAAGTGATGAAATAACTTATTTTTACAATCAATTCTTTCCTTAATAATTTTAAGATAAACTTTGATCTTTAGTAAACACTATTCGGTCATGATAATTAATCAGACTAATTGTAAGAGGGAATTATTATTATTGATAATCATAATGAACTAGTTGAAAAGGTTCAATTTGCCCCAGGACCGGGGTAAATTGAATTCATGCGAAAAAATATTAGAATATCATTACTTATGCAATTGAAATTGTTCTATTTGTAAAAGTACAATATTCTTCTGTTATTAGACACTAAAATAACTGCAAAATATGAAAGAAATTTTAGTCTATTAATTAATAAAAACTTATAACACACTTTGTGTCAGACAAGACAGGCATTAGAACTATTGTGCATATTTTACGCGCAATCTTCTCCCAACGACATCTATTTAGAACAATAAAGTGGCCGGCAAATTTAAAGTGATTAAAAAGGTTAGGAATTATTTTCCAATAATATAACAAGTGTGAGTCAAAGTGAAGTGATGCGTATTCGTCGCTAGGTTGAACGAGACTAGAGCCTCCATCCCGCGGATCGTGGACGTATTCGAATTACAATTCTAACAAAAAGAAAATTAGAATTTTTACAATAACTCTTTTTAAAAAGAGTTATAAGAGTTTTTATATTTCAGAGGCACGATGAAAGATTCTAGAAAAAAAGAAATAAATATTCAATTTGCATCAAGTACAGGTTTTAGGTTAGAAAACTTTCTTAATCTTACATGTCGAACACGATGAAAATAGCCATAGTTATATATATATGCAAATACATCAATAAATGGTATATAATTGTTATTAAAAAGTGAAGAATTTACAACAATAAATATTTCAACTTACCAAAAGTAAAAACATAATAAACTTTGTGGCAACACAGCCTGCGCAATACCGGCTACACACGATTCGTGTCCATAGCGATTGCGCATTTCTTATGCGCAGGCAATTGCTCCGTCACGAAATCATTTTGCCCCGACCAATTTGCCCCGAATCACATTTTTATAATAATACTTATATAAATAAATATATTTTACACGTTAAATATTTTTATGATAGTTAATAAATAGTTTAAAGATTGTAGAAGTCGATAAAATAACTTTTAATGTATTAACTTAATGAGAAGTAGTTGTAAACTAAAAATTAAAATCGCAAAAATTATGGTTAGGAAGCATCAAAACCATAATTTCGTTTTTTTTCTCAGAAACACGACAATAAGAAGAATCAATGACTTCTTTACCTTTACTATGCTATTAGACATTATTATTTTTAAATCTATGTATTTACATGTATTCATATTGAAATAGTTACAAAAATTCAATTTACCCCAAAGTTCATTATACCCCGGTCTCCCCTACTATACTTCAATGGTCTTTTGAATTGACAAAATTAATTTTTTTATTTATTAATTGTAGAAACGGTCCATTAGTTGTAGCATTTTGTCATAAATGAACACCTTTCTATCTTTTCCTATAAGAAAGCCGACGTGGTTGTATGGTACTTCTTGGAAGGCAACGACGTTTGGAAGATGCTTAATTACTTCTTTGGCGTTCTGCAAAAAATAATAAAAATTTATATAAATTACAAATTAAGAATTGCACATTTTTATTTGTTTATTATAATGGAAGTTATTATATAAAAGGTAGCGAAGTAAGTTTAAAGAACTATGTACACCGCGCAGGTAATTATTGATTCTAGTTACAACCTTACTCTATGCAAATGTTATGTGATATAAAATGAAATTTAATGTGTAAGGTCATTTAAATATAACTCGAAGTACTTGAAATTCCTGTACCTTCATTTGAATGTATAATGTAGAGTGATGAATTTGTTACTTTTATTACTAAAAGGAGTAAGACAGATAGAAAATTAATGTCACTGTTTTCTTACATTCTGTAAAATAATGCACCTGCATCCAAAAAGGGGAAATGCTTCCAAACACCTCACAAGTACGCCATTAAAAACAGCCGCATAAAATGTCGAAATACTACATACGTATGTCTACCTTATTTAATGAATTTTGGGTTGTATGAATTGTTCTTTACACACATAACCCACGTATAACACGGCTTTTATAACATGGTTCAAGAATTGGGCATAAGTTTTACATAACACAGTATCCTAGAACTCGGTTTCGTTCTAACACGGTTAAAGAATTAGATTCATCCTAGTAACCTCCTTACAACTGATGTTTTTAAGAGCAAGATTCGAAATTGGGGAAATTCCCGAACAACATACAACGAAGTATAAGTTAGTAGTAGGCGTGTGTGTCGTATCAAATTTTTTTGCAGAATTCTGAAATTTATATAAAGCATTGGAGTCAAGATAATGCCGAAAAAAGTTCAGAATATGGAGATATCTTGTCAAAAAGAATATACCCACGGATAATGATGCCTACACTGCAAATCCAAGTGTGTTAAAAGTGGGTTATTTAAATGCACCAAAATGTGTAAGGACACTTCATTAACACGTCTAAACGTGTAAATGCAATTATGTGCATGAAAATAAAACACTTGAAAAAATTAACGTGAAGTTTTAACACATCTAATGCGTTATTTTACACGTTTTATCCGAGTAAATAAATAATGCATTTTTTTTTGTATGTTAAATTTAAACACACTTCACTTTTATGCACAAAAGTGTATTAAAATTACACATTTCGTTAGAATTATACGTTTTTACGTGTTAGCCGTTTGTTTTTTATGTATTTACTGACCAGATATTTATCAGTTATTATTACCACTTAAAAGAGTAGAAAAACAATAACTGTAATTTTTGCATTATTGGTTCGCATCATTTGACACGTTAACCAATCATTCTCATCTATAATATATCGAAATATTCTTGAATGTGGTAGGTTGCATATTAATACCGGAGTTCCTGCACTCCTTTAAAATATTGAACAATCATAATAATATTTAATATAATTTTATTCAATTCTGTGAATATGTAATTGATTTAACTATACATATGAAAGAAGGCAGATGAAATGAGTGCGCGAGAAAGTGAATGAATGATAGAGAGAACGAGATGATGACGTGAGAAACAAAAGGCAGGGCAGAAAAACGGAAAACAGTAGTGAAGAACGAAACGCGAAAGCGAAAAGACGCCATAACTGTTTCTGCTTATTTTTATTAGTTTCTAAGTGTTTGTTATAGTTATTGTTGGTTTTATGTAGATAGACCTTTATTGTGCCCTTGCGGGGTACACACGGACCTCCGCTCCGCTTACAATAATTTTCCTTTCTCCATCGCACATAACCTATCTTAAACCTATCCTTATACATTTAACGCCTCGAGAGAGAGAGAGATCACCCCCCTATCGACCTCCGTTTCCGCTGCTTTTTTGCTAACTCCTATAGCCTCCCCCACTACCCCTTTTGGCTCCCCTCCCCTCATGACCCCCCCCCCCTCCCTTTCACCCCTCCACTCATCCAGTCTTCTCATCCATTCCCTCCCACTCCCGTCACCATTCAAAATTTCTTTCACCCACCCTATCACTGACTCACACTCTTTCCCATTCACCTCCCTCGTACACTCCTCCAACACATGCTCCCAACTCTCACACGCCCATCTACACCTTCTGCATCTCCTCTCATCCTCCTTCTCCCAGTACCTACTCTCTCTCATTCCATTTCCCATCCTGTACCTCGCCACCCTTCTCCAGTCATCCTCCTTCCATCCTTTCTTCAAATACTCCGCCATCCCTTCCGCTCTCACATACTTGTACCATTTATTGTACTTCGCCTCCTCTATCCTCCTATCCGTTTCCCTTCCCATCTCCCCCCTCTCTTCCTCCTCTATCCTCTTCCACAGCTCCTCCCCCCCCCCCTCCTTCCCTCCTTGCCCTTATACCTCTCTTCTCCATCCATGCTCCCCTCTCCTTTTCCCATCCATACCACAAACTTTTCCTCCCCATTCTCCCCTCCAACTCCCTCAAGCATTCCCTCGCCCACAAATTCCCTGTTCCTTCTCTCAATCCCTCTTCATACATCCACGCCCTCCTCATATACCTTACACGCATCATCTCTCTTCCACATTCATCCCTCACCATGTACCCCGGTGTGACCCTGTCCACTCCTAATACCCATCTCAAATATCTCTCACGCACCCTTTCAACCTTCGCCCATTCATACCACCCCCACACTTCCGCCTCATACACCAACACATCAAACAACCACATCCTCCTCACCACATTTCTCCCAAACAATCTCTTTCCCAATCCCCACACCTCCCTCATTACTACATTCGTTCTTCTCACCCTCTCACTCATATTCCCCTCCTGTCCCCCGTTCCCCCTAAATACATGTGGGGCCGAGTTGTTTTGGCGGCAGCCCGATGCGAACGCGGGCTTATCGTGCGGCAGAGCAAAGAATAACTTCTAAGGATTTGCCGCCGATAAAGCGGCACGTGTAGCTTCGGCTGCGTGATACTGAAAGTGTGTGTGTGTGTGTGTTTTGCGTGAGATGCGCTGGCGAAGCGCGTTGAAACAAAAGTCAGTCGCTGATAGAGAGACGCTCCGAAAGGTCGTCTTTGCTCGGCAGTGCAACCATTTAATAAAGAGAGTTTTATTTGTTTGTTTTCTGTTATATACAAAATCTGTGGTTTTGCTTTGGTCCCTCTCCCACATACATATCCTAAATACTTGAACTCTCTTACTTCCTCAATTTCCTCCTTCCCCCACATCCATTTTTCCTTCCCACCCACCCTCTTTCCACACCTCATCACCTTTATTTTCCTCACATTCAACACCAACCCTTTCTCTCTTACATACTCTCTCATTTCCTCCATCATCAACCTCATCCCATTCTCATTTTCCGCCAATAACACAATATCATCCGCATACAATAAACAATACAACCTTCCCCCCCCCCCCCCCCCCCACACACACACCCTTTCCCCCTTCTCGCCAACCTCTCCTCGATATCCGCTAAATACAGCGTAAATAGCTTCGCACTTAGCGGACATCCCTGCCTCACCCCCCTTCCAGTCCAAAACGGCTCACTCATCTCACCATTCACTCTCACCTTGCACACTGTCTCCTCATACATTTCCCTTATCCTCTCTCTTATACCTTCACTCACTCCTCTCTCATTCAGTACTCCCCATAGCTTCCTTCTGTCCACCATATCGAATGCTGCCTCCAAGTCCACAAAACATACCACCATCCTTCCTCCTTTCACACCAATCATCCTAGCAATCAAATAATTCAACACATACACATTCTCCATCACACCTCTTCCTCTCCTAAAACCCGTTTGGCACTCCGGCAACATTCCTCTCACTTCCATTTCTTCTCCCAGCCTTCTCTCTATCACAGTCACATAAATTTTACACATCGTCCCCATCAGGGTCACACCTCTGTAGTCACTCACCCCCTTCCCACACACACCTTTCCTCACCGGCACTACTACTCCTACTTTCCATTCATCCGGCCATCCATCTCCTCTCCACACCTTATTGCATACCTCATACACTATTTTCATCACATCCATCCCACCATACTTCCACACCTCATTCTCCAAACCATCCTCACCTGCCGCCTTCCCGTTCTTCAATTTCCCTATCACACTTTCTATCTCCTCCCATCCTATCTCCCCATCCGTTCTTTCCCTCTTCGCACCACATCCACATCTAATTCTCGTTTCTACTCCCCCCAACAATCCCATGAAGTATTTCACCCATTCATCCATCTTTATATCTTCCCCAGCACCTCCTCCGCCCCTCCTCATCTTCCACAGCACTTCCCACACTTCCCCTTCCGTCTTGGCTGCCCCTATCATTCCCATTATCTCTTCCCTTCTTTTCTGCCTCTTCTCTTCACACATTCTCCTATACTCCTTCTTCTCCCTTTTATATCCTTCTATCCCCTCTTCCCTTTTCCTCCATTTCCTCATAACCCTTCTCACCTCTTTTCTTTTTTCCCTGCACTCCCTGTCCCACCACCCCCTCCCCCTTCCTTTCCCCTCTCTTTCCTTTTTCACCTCCTCCCTACATTTCTCCACTATTTTCCTCACTTCACCAACCCCATTCTCATACCCCTCTTTCACTCCTTCCCACTCACTCAGTTTTCTCCTATACATTTCTATCATCCCCTCATCCCATCTCTCTCTCCTTGATCCCCTTCCAATCACTACCCCCTCCGCCCCTCTCCTCACCCTCCCCCTGCACTCCACCACAACTGGCATATGATCAGATTCAACCGTACATTCCACCTCCAATCTCTCTATCTCATTCCTCACATCCACCCCACACACCACATAGTCAATCACCGTGCACGCTTTCGCTCCCACATACGTATACTCCCCACACTCATCTCCACTCACACATCCATTCATTATCCCCATTCCTACTTCCCTCAGCCACTCTAACATCCTCTTTCCTTCACCATTCACCATCCTGTCTTTCGACCTCCTCCCTCCCTCGTCCTCATCCGCCCCCTCCATTAAACCCCCTTCCCATCCCGTCCGGGCATTAAAATCGCCTCCGATCATTACTCTTTTTCTCATTTCCTCCTCCACTAACTCCTTCAACCATTCAAGCTTCTCTCCCATCCTACCCCATATATACACCCCAATTAAACTCCACTCTTCTTCCTCTATTTCCACATTCACTCTCATTATTCCCTCCCCTTTTTCACTCACCCACCCTCCCTCTTTCCTCTTTATCTCCTTTCTTACTCCCACTGCCATCCCACCCCTAGCCCTACCCTTATCAAACTCCCTCCTTGCCCATTGCCATCCCCATTCAAAATTTCCCGGCATCTCCTTCCTTACACTCCACTCATCCTTCTCTTCCACCCACGTCTTCATTAAAAACACTATATCCCATTCTTTTACTATCCTCCAAACCTCCCTCCCTTTGCTCTTCAACCCCCCTACGTTCCAGAAACCCACTTTACATCCCCTTCCTCCCCTTTTACCCTCTGTCTCTCTCCCCCCTCCTTCCTTTTGCTCTCTCTTCCCCCTCCTTTCCCTCTTCTCTTCTCTTTTACCACGCCCCCCTTTTCTCCCCCTCCCCAAAACCCTCCCTTCCCTACCGCCCCTCTATTTCCCCCTTCCCCTGCCTCATCGCCCCTTCCTCATTCACAAATCCATCCCTCCAATCATCCCACCTCCACATCCTTCCCTCCACCCAAAACTTCATATTGCCCTTTCTCACACTCCTTCCTTTCCTCCTCTATTTCCCTTCTCATCAACCACTCCACCCTTCTTTCCCTCCATGTTTTATCATCCTCTATCCTTTCCGCTCTCTTCCACCCCAGCTCTCTCTTCGCCTTCATCACCCTCACCTTCTCCTCCAGGCTCCCTAGCTTCACCCATACCATTCCTCCCTTTTCCTTCCCGTTCCCTCTCCCCATCTCTCTTATTCCCTTCACCTGCACTTTCACTCCTATTTCTTCCATCAACTTCTTCACTTCTTCTTCCACATTCTTTTCCTTCACCTCTCCTCCTCCTATCCTCCTTATTATAATATCTTCCTTCCTCCTCTTCCTTTCCTTCATTTCCAATTCCATCTCCAACGCCTTCATTCTTTCCTCCCATCCTTTAACCGGCACCTCTTTTTCTTTTCCTACCCCCCTTTCCACCAACCTATTCACTCTTCCCTCTAACTCCTTCCGCTTTCTTTCCCTCTCCTCCATCTCTCCTACCCTCTCCCCTAGCCCCTCTATACTTTTCTTCATCCCCTCCTTTTCCTTTTCCCAGCTATCCCTCATCTCCTCTAATACAACCTTTATCTCTCTTCTCTCTTCCCTCTCCCTTTCCATCCCTTCCCTCAGGCTCCTCACCTCCACTCTCAACTCCTTCATCAGCTCCATCAGCTCATCATTTCTTTCTCTACTAGGAGACCTCGTCACTTTCTCTGATTTTCTGAATGCCTCCTTCTCCTCCATCACTCTACTTATCTCCTTTTCCGCCTCCTTCTTCTTGCTAACCATCCCCTCCAGCGATCCCGCACTCCCCGTCCTCAACCTTCCCAATCTCTCTACATTGGTGGGTCTTCCTCTCTTTTTTTCTTCAACCCTCTCCTCCCTTCTACGCCCTTGATCACCTATCCTACTTTCCTCCATATCTCTTCGCTATCTTCTCTACTCCTATACATTTCCTTACCGACCATACACCGCTTTCACTCCTACCACACACACCAGATGCCTCTCACTCCCACACTCTTTCCCTCCTTTCCACTCGCTCTCACTTTCTAACCTCTCTCGTCCACTCACTCTTTCTATCCCAATTGCCCTCCCACTCACTTCTTTCCACCCACTCCCTATATCCTCTTCCACGCACCTCCTCCTCCTCTTTTTCCTTCTCACAACCTCCTCTTTCTTTTCTCCTTCCCTTCGCCTTTATCACTACTCCAAATTCAGCGAACTCTATCCCCGTACTCACTAAAACGCTACCGGAAACGGAAGTCCTTGTTGGTTTTAGGTATCTTTTTAATAAATGCTAGTTAATAGCAAGAAGACTGTGGGCACCATCAGAAAAGCAATCTCCTTACATATATATATGTAGGATTGGAATATTTGAACAAGCGGCGGTAACATTTGTAAATAGAGTCGTGATTGAGCAGTGGTGTGAAGAAGTCGATTTTGTGTCCGAGTTGATCTGATTTGTATTGTATTTATTGTTCGAATCGTTTAATCGTTTTGTTCTAATAAAATATTCTTCTCACATATATATTTATATTTTAAAATAACCCATTTATGTATTTTAAAAATAACGCACCTACATGCAGAAAAATAACACACATGTACTGTGTTAAATAATAACACACCGGGAAACGTCTAAAAAGTGACTACAAGGAAATAATACGTTTACGTGTTTTAAAATATCACACTTGGATTTGCAATGTAGTAGTGATCGCCAAGAGAATAATTACTTTAATAAACATATTTATTCTAAATATGAAAGAATAACAGTATGTTCTTCAACTTTTCTGAACTTAACTCCTTTTTTTGCACTAACTTTCTTTTTTATATAACATGTATTCGTATAACACGGTATTTTTGGGAACGTAACAATGGTGTTATACGGGGATTAAGTTTAACAAGGATCTTACAACACGGTTAATTCGTTCGGTATTAAAACGGATCTGACTAACAAGGAGAACTTACACCAGTGGACATCATATTAGGTGAAACTACATCGAAAAGTATTTGTGTCGTGTCCGAGCGTTTTTGTGAATGGGCCCTCAATTTTGAGAAATTGCGTCTTGAAAAATGTAATTTTTCTGTAGTACGAGATATACTTCTAAAAAAACGGATCTATCGAAGAAGTGCGATGGTTCGGTGGATGCGTCCTTGGCTTATACTTTTGCACTTCGCCGTACAAAATCCCCATGTCCACGGGTGTAAGTTCTCCTTGTAAGCAAAACTTACAAAATATTTGTGTTTCTCAAGGGTTGTTTGAGTTTATTAAGTGGCTGTATAAAATCGTGTTATAAGAATATTGTACAATGGGAAGACCGTTGTAACTTATGCTCAATGCTATATGGATACGGTGAAGGCTGGACGGTGATTCGTGTATTGTAAAAATTGCAAAAATTTGTAGAATGTACCTCAATACTTAAGAGCGTGTCTTTTGTCCCATAGAACATAGCAAATGGTGCAGTAATGTTCTGGAGATTGTATAATGGTGGTACATCTTGTTTGTAAAAAAGCCGGTTAGTGTTAAGGCCATAGTCAAACAATTGAAACTTGGCTGAAAATAGATAATAAATTTTATGATAATAATTGAGAATATTTTTCATATATTACTAAAAACATTTTTAGTTTTTATATCGAAATTGTTTTACTAATTCATGTTTGTTAGCGCCAGCGCATTTTATGAGGGTAAGACACCCTGTAGAGCAGATGGGGTCGGTCCGCATTGGGACCGTCGCCACTGCGTTTGGAGTTTATCTCGATTTTGAGTGGTGTTCTTGGAGGGCGACGCAGTGATACCAGGACGTGGGATTTTCTCCCACGTGGGAGCCGTCGTGCGCATGCGCATGCTGACGTCACAGCTCAGCGGCGGTTGTTTCCATGGACGTATCTAGTAAAATGTCCTCTTCCTGTAATTTCCAACGTATTTCAATTGTCACAGGGGTCTAACGATACCCCATATTTGAGTGAAGTATATACGTTACTGAGGATTAGGTAGTGCGCATGGGTGGGAAAAATCCCACGTCCTGGCATCACTGGGGCGACGGGTGTTTGGCATATATCTAGACACCCTGTCGCATTCCAAGGAACAGTTTATGTATTTAGTAAAGTGGCCGATGACCCGACGTCATGGTGCTGCATAGATTTAAAAAGAGACAAACATATTCTTAAAGGATCTGGCCACGGAGCACAGTGTGCAATTTTAGTGTTCTAGCTGGACAAAAATCAATTTTCGTAATGGTCCAGATGTATACAATTTTATTAGAAATCGATAGTAGAATGTCCATAGAAACAGAAAATGTAAAAATTATTTAAAAAAATAATCTGCAGTAGTTAATTAACAAGCCTCAAAGTTATACTTTCCGTAGATTGCTTTTACACGCTCCCATCATGCCCTAAACATTTTCGTCAATTGTTTTGTAACGAAAGGCTAGAATGGAATTTGCGCATATGTATTGTTATCTACACTTATTTGGGATATATCTACAATTTCTTATTTTTCTAAACGACCTTCCATTACCATTTTAATCCGATTTAACAATTAACATGTAATTTAAGGTCCGTTCCGAAATGTATGTAGACTTTTAACATATATTACTACTTATTACACTTTTGCAATTTTGTGTGCTTAAAGCTAAAAGTATAACAATTGAACATGCAAAGTGCCGCTTCAGACAAATGATGCCATCTGTTACTTTTTTATTGTTTTATTCTGCGCGGACTCTGAATTTCGCTTCCCTTCGGAAAGTTATTTAAGTTTTGACAAAGTGTACCGCTTATTACACTTTTGCAATTTTGCATGTTCAAAGCTAAAGGTATAAACACTTGAAAATGCATAGAGCAATTTCAGACAAATGATGACATCTGTTACTTTTTTATTGTTTTATTCTGCGCGGACTCTGAATTTCGCTACCCTTCGGAAAATTATTTAAGTTTTGACAAAGTGTACCGCTTATTACACTTTTGCTATTTTGCATGTTCAAAGCTAAAGATATAAACAATTGAAAATGGGAAGGGTTATTGAAGACAAATGATGACATCTGTTACCTTTTTATTGTTTTATTACGTCCCTAACGGACAGAAGCGACGTGTCACAGTGGTCTATTTTGCCGAAATCCTGGCCAGAACCCCAAGGAGTGGCGAGGCATTTAGTTAGTTTCGTTCCCTCAGAAGACAAAAGAAAAATGCCTCACGGAAGTTTTTAAATTTTTCAGCCAAAAATAAAATTTATATTGCAGTTTTTTCTGCTTTTTCCAAGAAAAATGTCTGCCCTATCGCCTCCTGCTATTAGATTTTTTCCTGCATTTTCAATTTTTAGAGTAAATCGGAAATATATTTTTAAAACATATGTGTAAACATATTTAAATCTTTACAACATTAAAATGATATGCATCGTTGCAATTGGTAGAGTTTATAGAGTCATTTTACACAAAAAAAAAATTAAAATAAGCCTTAAGATTAAGTTACAGCAAATTTTTAAAGTTGATAGTCTCTTATTTTACGTATAAATGTTAAATAACTATTGAAATATGTATTATTATTAACGCTAAGTATAACAGTATATTGTTTACTAGTAGAAAAGTCAGTAAAAGTAACGAAAACCATAATTTCTTTCAAAAAATAGTTTTGTCCAGCTAGAACCCTAAAATTACACACTGTGCGGAGTGGGGAAGGTATTGCATCTTCTGGTAAGAGGACTGTGAGGAACAGCACGGCACTTACCCCAGAACTTTAAAAGAATATACATCGTTCCCTTATATAACTTACAAAAATCTAACATGTTCTTCATATCAGAAGCACGAAAACTAAAATTTACTAATGTGAGAAACAATTATTGTTTAGAGACGTTTATTGTACTACTAAAAATAGTGTAAAAATACAATGAAATGTAGACACCAAAGTTTTCATTGCAAGGTGTATACTACGTGCTGACTGACACTAGCAAATATTTTTCAATCGATACTTGTAGTTAACAAGTCTTTTAAGCAAGTAAAGAAATACTATATTGTGCTTTTGACTATGAAGTTATTAAATAATATAAAATAATATTCTTATTATGATATTTACTGTTATCATTTTACTGCGATGGAATCTACTATCAGAATGCTTGCCATGAATGTATACATCACTACAAATCGTTGGGTGGTGCAGAGGTACGTGACAAAACGATACAGCGATTGTATTACAAAATATGTAATTAAATAAATTACGAAAGTGAGGAATTTACAATACAAAAATAATTTTTCACGCGGTTATACTTCTAGTCTCTTCAAACGTTCTTTCCAACTGCGCCTCTCATCCGTTCTTAGCACACCCTTAAACACACTACGTCATTTTTTACACACTTTAGGTAAAAGTACCAGTAGTTTACCATTTTTTACAAAACATAAAAAAAATAAGTTTTGCATAAGTTGTGCACTTTCTATGAAAGTGAATTTCAGATGCCACAGCATCTGTCGATTATATTTTGAAACAATTACGTGTAAAGTGAAGTACATATACGTATTAATAGCGAACGTCTGAATTCAATAAGGTAAGTAATATGCCGTTATATCTCTATTTCCTTAACGTGTCTGTTAAGAATGGCTGCACGGTTCAGGTAAAAAATTCATAGATTGTGAAGATTTCGTAAATGAATTATTTACTGTTTAAGACCTCACAACGTTTTGTAAATAATATATACATCGTTTTTATTATTTTAATCTCAAAAAGCAATAATTTTTTAATGGTCAACTTCTGGATATTGATACTCTACAATTTTCTGAAGTTGACAGGCATAGTTAATTACCGACATTACTCATTTAAATTTGTTTACGATTTATAATGTATCCGTTTTACATCTCACTTTATTAGAAATACAAAAAATAAATCGATATATTGTGGTATACTGACAAGGGAACATCCCGCGGTGCCACGCACCGATTTTGATGAAATTTTAGTATGATGTAGTACTCGTTAGAATATTCGGCACATATTTTTTTTATCGGCAATCCTCGACGTTAAAGGGGTGAAAACCACCCCCAAAGTTAGGACCCTGAAGTATATTTCGTCGATTATCTCGGAACCTATGAGAGATGGAGCATTTGCGTAAATTGACGAAAGGGTATAACAGGATAAGGTGGTCAAAAGTGCCCTTCAACCGATTTCAATGGGGGTGGTCTCATTCGATAGATAATGCTCGGCGATCATTGTGTACCAAATTTTAACCCTTTATCTTGATCGGAAGGGTAGTTATGGGGAAAATTAAAAAAACAGGTTTTTGGCCCTTTTCCCCCATTTATTGAAGTGTAAAAAATCCGAAAAAATTCTGGCATATTCTACACGGTACCGGACATATTGGAGAATTTTTTCAGATTTTTCCGTCCAAGTACCTAAGCGTGAAAAATGGGCAAAGTAAAAAAAAAAACGGAAAAAAGAAGATTTCGTATCGAAATCTTCGAGGTACAACTTTTTGTTTTATAGAGTAACAATCTAATACCTACGATTGTTATCCCCAATTTTTTTCAGATTTTTAAACCACCTGCGTCATTGTGAAAAAAATCGAAAACCGATTTTCGGGACGTATTTTGATCTAAAACGCAAGAAGTAATTGTTATTTTTTCATTATTTTGATAGAGTATGTTCATTTTGTGGTTTTTAATGTTTTACCATTACAGATAATTTCATAACAATAAAAGGAATTGAGATAACTCACTTATCTGTAAACTGTGTGTTTCATTATGTACTATAATTTTGAACGTTCTTTCAACAGCAGCAGTGGCGACGCGTCTAGAGTGTCTGCTCTGGAACCGCTATGAACTTTTTTGTCGCGGGTTCGCGTCCCGGAAGGTATATTTTTTTTCTTTTTTTTTTAATCTGTAAATGCATAAAAATAATCAATAATCATTTTTAACAGCTATTGTGATAACCCTAAATGCATAAAAAATGTATATCGTATAGAAAATAGTTTTGAAGCATATCTGTTGTTTTGCCGGCTCTCTCTAGCAATATGTTATCCCATGGTCACGGATATTTTTAAACATTCAAATTACGGAAATGTTAACTTATTATGGTATATAAAAATGTATATTCGGCACCAAAGATCACAACACTTGCACTAACAGAGTATATGCACGTAATGATTACTTTACTTGCATGTTTCTTTCCCTTATATTCAAAGAAGAATCGTTGACATGGAGGGGATATGCTCGAAACTTGGAAAATATGAATTTCTATTGGTTTGTATTATATTACCATTTTTAATTTGTTAATTCTGAAATGAGCGTAGAGAAGACAGTTTATGGTTGGGTCTCCGCTATTGTCTCGAATGTGTCAAACCGATTTAATGCTGGGTATGTTACCATTTATGAATATTTGTACTTTTTTAATTATGTACAGTTCCATGTGACTAGGTAGAGACAGAAACCATTTAACAGTGAATTGACCAATATAACATAAATACCTATAGGGGATTAGCTTAGTACCTGCGCCAAACCTTCAATGCCAGCAGGTCATTGGTGAAGGCTTACGGACAGGAAGGGTTTGTGTGATATTGGAGCAGGCGCAATAAAATAATAAAGTCCTGCAAACTAAATTATATGCCTCTATTTCTTAAAGGTATTTTGAAAGCGATACAAATGCTCATCAGTAAGATATCTAAAAGCTTAAGAAGTAAATTCGTATGTAACAATAAAGCAATTTTAACGAATGAATCTATTGTACAGTTATAGCCCTCAAACGTATTATTTCTTCTATATGATTTCGGAACAAATAGAAAACTAGTACTTATGGCGAAAAATAATAATCTACCAAAAGAAAGGAACTTTTGTTTTCATTCAGCATGACTTCGGCAGGAATTTGTCAAGGTATAAACTCCGTTTCTTTAGTGCCGAATATACACCCGGGAAAAACGAATTAGATCTGACCATATATAATAAGATCTGCCTTCCAGATCTGGCCAGATCTTTAAATTGTCTCTATCTGACGAGATCTGATCAGATATATGTAATCAGATCTGACCAGATATAACCCAAAGAAAAAACATTATATGTAAATATTATATGTAAAGTCACTTAAAAATTCAATATGCATATTTATATCAAGATGCACGTAGTACTGACATGTAAATGAATAAAAAAAAATTTTTTTAAATTTTCCGTGGCACGACTTGAACCCCAGTTTTTTTCTGCGCGAACCCTGAACGTTGTCACTGTGCCACAAAAGCTCTTAAAATTCTTTATAAGAAAGCCAATGATGTTTTTTGGTTATTGATAATAACTTGTTTTTTTTGTACAGTATTATCGCGTTGTGCATATAAAAATATTTTTTAATGACAATTGTATAGAGAAAGTAAATCATATAATACCAGTTGAGTTACGAAACGAATTCTGTTTGATTAAATTAAAAGATATTAAATCGATGAATACTCTTATAAAAGTTGAAAATTATTTATGTCAAGCTCCAAATAACTTCAACAAAATTTGTTGAGGGATAATAAATAATAGTAAAAAAATCATACTGACAAAAACTACAATTTACGGAAAAAATATCCAGTGAATAATATTTTCTTTTTACACTTTATGTATCTTTCGTCATTAATTATTACAAAAAAATTTTGTCAAACAAAAGCTTGTTGAAAATACCTATACTTTAAAAAATATGTAATAAATAAATTTCTCTATAAATAAATGATAAGAATTTAAGAACTATTGTTATTTGAGCTTTTTGATAGCTATATGCATGACTCTATAGAGTGTACATACATAATCAGATCTGATCGGATCTGATGCTGTTGACAGCCCAGATATGGTTATATCTGGCCAGACGTGATTAGATCTGATCATATCTGGTGAAGTTTTCAGCCCAGATATAGTTATATCTGATCAGATCTGGCCAGATATAACTAGATCTGATTATATCTGGTGAAGTTTTCAGCCCAAATATAGTTATATCTGATCAGATCTGGCCAGATATAACTAGATCTGATCATATCTGGTGCAGTTTTCAGTCCAGATCTAGTTATATCTGATCAGATCTGACCAGCTATAACTAGATCTGATTATATCTGGTGCAGTTTTCAGTCCAGATCTTGTTATATCTGATCACATCTGACCAGATATAACTAGATCTGATTATATCTGAAGTGTCATATCAGACCAGATATAAATAGATCTGACTAGATATAATCAGATCTGAGCAGATATAATTATATCTGTTCAGATCTAATTCGTTTTTCCCGGGCATTTTTATATACCATAATAAGTTAACATTTCCGTAATTTAAATGTTTAAAAATATCCGTAACCATGGGATAACATATTGCTAGAGAGAGCCGGCAAAACAACAGATATGCTCCAAAACTATTTTCTATACGATATACATTTTTTATGCATTTAGGGTTATCGCAATAGCTGTTAAAAATGATTATTGATTATTTTTATGCAT
Organism: Cerceris rybyensis; assembly: GCA_910591515.1. Taxonomy (NCBI): domain Eukaryota; kingdom Metazoa; phylum Arthropoda; class Insecta; order Hymenoptera; family Crabronidae; genus Cerceris; species Cerceris rybyensis. Next base: position 18,428,563 of record OU342795.1, read on the forward strand.
TTACAGATTAAAAAAAAAAGAAAAAAAATATACCTTCCGGGACGCGAACCCGCGACAAAAAAGTTCATAGCGGTTCCAGAGCAGACACTCTAGACGCGTCGCCACTGCTGCTGTTGAAAGAACGTTCAAAATTATAGTACATAATGAAACACACAGTTTACAGATAAGTGAGTTATCTCAATTCCTTTTATTGTTATGAAATTATCTATAATGGTAAAACATTAAAAACCACAAAATGAACATACTCTATCAAAATAATGGAAAAATAACAATTACTTCTTGCGTTTTAGATCAAAATACGTACCGAAAATCGGTTTTCGATTTTTTTCATAATGACGCAGGTGGTTTAAAAATCTGAAAAACATTGGGGATAACAATCGTAGGTGTTAGATTGTTACTATATAAAACAAAAAGTTGTACCTCGAAGATTTCGATACGAAATCTTCTTTTTTCCGTTTTTTTTTACTTTGCCCATTTTTCACGCTTAGATACTTGGACGGAAAAATCTGAAAAAATTCTCCAACATGTCCGGTATCGTGTAGAATATGCCAGAATTTTTTCGGATTTTTTACACCTCAATAATTGGGGGGAAAGGGCCAAAAACCTGTTTTTTAAATTTTCCCCATAACTACCCTTCCGATCAAGATAAAGGGTTCACATTTGGTACACAATGATCGCCGAGCATTATCTATCGAATGAGACTACCCCCATTGAAATCGGTTGAAGGGCACTTTTGACCACCTTATCCTGCTATACCCTTTGCGTCTATTAATAATCAATAGAATGGCCTGCGGAATGGCTGGACACTTTTTTGTCGCGGGTTCGAATCTCCATGTGGGAATTAAGTTTTTTTCAGCCACTTTTTTTTATTAAAGACATAACGATAGTCAGTAGTAGCTTTAAAATGTTTCACAGACATTTTTATGCCTTCCAACAATAGAAAAACGTATACAAAAATAATCATAAAACATGCATTTCTTACAATTAGGCATGCAACGTTTTGCAATTATAAGTATTCTCAAACATTTTATATTGTTCATAGATATTGGTTTATTGCAATGTATGATAATATATTTTAAGTATGAAAGAAATATCAAATTCAATGTACAAAATGTAAGAAAGTACTTGTAATTGTAAATCGTGGCATGACTGGAAAGAGTCGATGAAGAAAAAAGTATACTGTATAATTATTTTTAGAAGTATTTGTGAAACATTTTAAAGCTACTACTGAATATTGTTATGTCTTTAATAAACAAAAAAAATGGCAGAAAGAAACTTATTAAGTCCCACATGGAGATTCGAACCCGCGACAAAAAAATGTCCAGCCAATCCACGGGCAGACACCATAGCCACTGCGCCATTAATTGGGGAAAATGAGGCAAAAACTGATTTTTCGATTCTACCCTATAATTACCCTCCCGGTGAAGGTATTGGATTAAAAATTTGTGTGCAATGGTTTTTCATGATCACCTATCGAATGACCCATCGTCGAATAAAATCGGGTCAAGGGCACTTTTGACCCCCTTATTCGGCTAGACCAGAGGTTCCCAAACTTTTTTCTCTCGTAGACCCCTTGTCATGTTTTTCAATTTTAGATAGACCCCCTGCTGTGGGTCTATCTAACTATATTGAAGTATATTTACTAACATACAATTTCTGTGTCTTCATTAATCCAAACAACTCGAACAATCTGAATGAGGCCTGAGAATAAGATATACGGATTACAGGGGTTACACTGTAATACACAAAAATATACAAAATTTATGAGTTGATGCTATAAGTGGCTATTTTCGCGCGGCCTTAGTGAAAGCACCGATCGTTGTTTCTCTTTTAGAAGACTCACAGCTCTGTGGAGTGAGTGAAACGCACACTGTGGAGTAAGTGAGACGCTAAGTTAGGCGCGTACTATGGAGAGAGTGGGACGCGTATAAAATGCTCCGAGATCAAGTGAAAATAGTTTTAGACCGACGATATTACCCTAGTAGCACAAAATATTGTATATACATTCATATAATATTAAAAAGAGATTCAATATTTTTTTAATATTCAAATATACATACAATATTTATTTCATATTAAGAAACAAATATTTTTTTTTAAATATGTAGAAAATATCTATTTCATGTTACAAGAAAAATATGTTTTTCTGAATATTAAACGAATCTTTATTTAATATTAGAAATAGAATATTTTTTCCTAGTAAACAGATAATATTTATTTCATATTACAAAGAAAATATTTTTTTCTTATTATAAAATGAATCTTTATTTAATATTAGAAATAGAATATTTTTTCCTAGTAAACAGATAATATTAAATTACAAATCTGAAACAAAAATTTCCTAAAATATACTGATGGATATAAAATAACAATAAATAATGCACTGCTTCACGGATGGCGGTCAGCGGAACAGTCGTCCGCAGCAATAGGTATATTGCTGTCTCGAAATAAAACTATCAGACTACCAGTGTCTAGTTAACCCCCCTTGAACTTTCAACGCGACGAAATAAATATATTATTTTGTGAATTACCAAAGTGCCTGTAGAGTAAGATTAACAGTATTCATTAAGTAAGGCAAACTAACCCGGCCCTATGTCATAAATGCACTTTCTCGAGCATGGCGCGCGCGACAAACAAATAAGAATAACTCGTATAGTCGCAAGAAAGCTCAACGAGGTCTTCTTCGGGAAACTTCAAACTTGAATTTAAAAAAAAGTTACGGTGGCATTTTAGAGCGTTCACAACTATTTCATTAGCAAAAGGGAAAAAATGTATAGGTTTTACATTCTGTACCATCACAGTTGTAAAATATTAAATAAAATAATGAAACAATAAAGATATTTATAAATCAAATGTATGATAAATAGCTACCAATACTGAAAAAGTGTATGGTACTTTAATTTTACATTGAAAACGTATTCTCAATTTCGACGTGAAAACGTTACCTTCATTATTCAAGTGCCAACTTTGACATTGCATATCTCTAAGAGTATTGTTCGATAAAAATTTTTATGAATGGAAAACGATGCTCTGATGTGTTACAAATCAAACGCAATTGCCAGATTTTGAAAATCGTTACGAAAATGTTTGGGGTTTTGGCCAGGATTTCGGCGAAATCGACCACTGCGCGTTGCCCCAGCGTTTGGAGTTTGTCTCGTTTTCGTGTGGTGTTCTTGAAAGATGACGGGTGTTTGGCAAATGTCTCGTCGCCCGGTCGCATTACAAGGAACAGATTATTTAACGTATTGATAGCCTCTGAACTATAAATTAGATCCGTGACTAAGTTGTAGCAAAGTCGTCAATGACCCGCCGTCACGGTGTTGCATAGATTTTAAAACGAGACAAACGTATTCTTAAAAAATCTGGCCACAGAGTGGAGAAGATATTGCATCTCCTGCTAAGGTACCTCTGTGAGGGTCTTACCCCATGACTTTGAAAGAATACACATCGCTAATATATAGTTTCGAAAAATCTAACATAATATTAATAACATGCTTCATTCAAAAAAGTAGATTTTTAACTAAGTAATCTTTTAAATAGAAGTTTATCTCGTCCAGTAATTTTATAATTTGATATACGATGTATATATCTTTATTTTTAATATTTGAGCATTAATAACTCTAAAAAGTAATAAATATAACAGTAAGTTTCGCATGGCTCAGCAAGGAAGCACACCACGCAGTAAACCATATAGTTCCCGAGTTCGAATCCCGTCCCAGCTGCATAAAAATTTCTGAATTGTGTCAAAGGTTTTTTCGAAGACAAAGTGCAATATTCTTGCAAACAGTGCAAGAAAGTTGTTGATGTTACATACCCAAAAGAGATTTTTTTTATAACTTTTTCTTAAATTTGAAGATTTTATTGAACGTTATTTAAATATTGAATTTATATTTTCTGACCATTTACTTGACATTGTTTTTATATCTATAGAATATTTGAAACTAATATTTATTTCATATTAAAAAGTGTCGCCAAAAAAATATTATTTCAATATTCGAAAAAGTTATTAAATAAATATTTGTGTGCTACTAGGGTAATTATATTAATAATATTATATTTTTGTAATTTTTTTAAATGTCAAAGTTATATCAATTATACTGTTTTTTGCAATTTTTGAAATTTCTTGCCATTGACCCCCATTTTCATTTCATAGACCCCCAATTTTTTTTTCGCCCACGTAGACCACTTGCAGGTCTTCATCGACCCCTGGGGGTCGATATAGATCACTTTGGGAATCACTGGGCTAGACCCTTTGTATAACTTATGTTTTTTTAAAAATTGGTTTTGGTACATAATCTAGAACAGCGACGGGCGATTTCTGCACGCCCGAGCCGTCCCTCGAGAAACACCGCCTCATTCACCCAACATACAGCCGAGATGTCACTGATTCACAACCACTCTGTAGGCGTCACGCTCGTGCCTATTGGCACTGGCGTGGTGCCGCATTTGGGGCGACATTCGTAGTTAATCGCTCGCGCTGGAAAGACGTGCCTCGCGCGTCAGTCGCGGAGATCAGAACGACGTGCGTGGCACGTCGACTCCGAATATTTGTTGAGGAACAGTTTCAGATGGCACTACCTCGCATGTAGGATAAGACAAAACTATTGTTAGTGAAAAAGTATCCCCAGATATGTTTTAAATCAAATACGATTAATATATTTTAATGTTTTTGAACTTCTGGCGATGGTTTTGCCAAAACCGACCACTTCATTAAGTCTTACGGCATAAATATAGTATTGCGTTCCAGTACGCACATTTGTAAATTAATTACTAGCGCAAATTGTTAAAAATAACTATCCGATACTAGAACGCTAGGCTTCCTCGTATTAAAGAATACATTGTTGCCGTTGCGGCCGCTGCACAGTGGTTCATTTGGCCGAAAACCTGGCCAAAACCCCAAGGAGTTTTTCAATTTAGCTGAAAATTGGTGTATCAGTATTATTTGGGTCGCTGATTAAGAATCTGAACTCAAAATTTCGAAAAACAAAATGGCGGCTTCAATATGGCGGATGCGAGTAATGAAAAATTGTCGGATCGGCATGAAAATCAGTAGTCTTATGTTTTTCCGGTCGCTGATTAAGAATCCGAACTCAGAATTTCCAAAAACAAAATGGCGACTCTAATATGGAGGGTGCTGGTATCGAAAAATGGTCGTATCGGCATGAAAATCAGTAGTTTTATGATTTTCCGGTCGCTGATTAAGAATCCGAACTTAGAATTTCCAAAAACAAAATGGCGGCTCTAATATGGCAGGTGCGAGTATCGAAAAATTGTCGGATCGGCACGAAAATCAGTAGTCTTATGATAGCCCGGCTCTATGTCATAAATGCACTTCCACGAGCATGGCGCGTGCGACAAACAAATAAGAATATCGCGTACAATTGCAAAAAGTCGCAAAATTTTACAACGGGGACTTCTTCGGGAAGCTTTAAAATTTAATTTAAAAAAAAATATATTCTGATATTCCTTTTCCTTCAAAAGTTATAATGATATTTAGTCCAACAGTCACTGTATCTTAATACCAGCATATCACAGCTATTCCATCTTCGAATTTTCCATTGTTTAATAAAAATCTCGACTGAAAGAGATTGATAGAACATTGTGAGAAACAAATATAGCCCTCATACCTGCAACTAGACAGATTTTCAGCCGAAACGTCAAACATCTTTCGGTTTATAACGGTAAGCGGTCGAGGTGATCGCGGCTATCTATTGTTGCTTTGGAACAAAAGGCCACCAGCTTGCTTAAAATTATTTTGATTTTTAACCCGAACGAAATAAATATAGCGTTTCGTTAATTACAAGGGTAACCTTAGTGAAGGATTAGCATTATTCGTTTGTCCAAGGCACGATAGCCTGGCAGTATGTCATAAACGTATTTCCCCGAGCATGGCGCGTGCGACAAACAAATAAGAATATCTCGTAGAATCGCAAAAAGTCGCAAAATTTTACAACGGGGACTTCTTCGGGAAGCTTCAAAGTTTAATTTAAAAAAAAAGTCGCGTTGTACTTTTGCGTACTTCACAATTATTTCCTCTGCAAAAGGAACAAAATGTATGGGTTTTGCAATGTGTGCCATCGCAGTTGTAAAATATTAAATAAAAAAATGAAACCAAGGTACTTATAATTTAAAAGTATGACGAATAGCTACAAATACTTACAAAGTTGATTGTATTATTATTTCACATTGAAAACGTATTGTGAATTTCGAAGTGAATACGTTACATTATTCAAGTGCCAACTTTGACATTGCGTATCTCTAAGAGCGTTGTTCAATAAAAACTGTTATTAATGGAAACCGATGCTCTGATATGTTACAAATCAAACGCAATTGCTAAATTTTTAAAATTGCGAAAAAAATTTTTGGCTTTTTGGCCAGGTTTTCAGCCAAATGAACCACTGTGCGCTGCAGCCCATGCGAGGTAGTGCCAGTTGAAACTGTTCCTCAATAAATATTATGAGTCGACGTGCCATGCACGTCGTTCTTATCTCCGCGACTGACGTGCGAGGCACATCTTTCCAGCGCGAGCGATTAACTACGAACGTCGCCCCAAATGCGGCACCACGCCAGTGCCAATAGGCATGAGCGTGACGCCTACAGAGCGGTTGTGAATCAGTGACATCTCGGCTGTATGTTTGCATGAATGAGGCGGTGTTTCTCGAAGGACGGCTCGGGCGCAGTGATGCCAGGACGTGGGATTTTTCCCACCCATGCGCACTACCTAATCCTCAGTAGCGTATATACTTCACTCAAATATGGGGTATCGTTAGACCCCTGTGACAATTGAAATACGTTGGAAATTACAGGAAGAGGACATTTTACTAGATACGTCCATGGAAACAACCGCCGCTGAGCTGTGACGTCAGCATGCGCATGTGCACGACGGCTCCCACATGGGAGAAAATCCCACGTCCTGGCATCACTGCTCGGGCGTGCAAAAATCGCCCGTCGCTGATCTAGAATGTTTAAAGAACGTCTCCAGGCATCGACTCTCGCCAGTTATTGACAGAGTAAACAGTTACCATTGTTTCTATCGAAAATTTCTCTTAACTGGTCAACTACTGGTACCTTTACCTTTCCATTTCTTACTTCCATTAGTCATATCATCATCCCAAGTAATTTTGGCATTCACTTATCACATCACATTCACACACATCCCTACATTTATGATCCCTAAACTTTATATTTTCATCTATTGTATATATACAGGGTGAGACAATAATTATTAGCACCTCAGATATCTTCGTAACTATAAGTTTCACAGAAATCCTTACTGAAATAAAATTGCACAGTACGAAGAGGGCCATCCGGTGGCGACAATAGCTTATTTGTAGATGGAGGTACTTCGGTCATTTGAAGGTATGTTTTTGCTTTCGTATCATGATAAAGGATCTTAAAACGAGTTCAACGACTTATGACATAAGGTCATTGAGGGTCATAGAAAGGAGACAAAGCCGATAATACTTACGATTTTGGAAGTAAATAAAACATACGTTTATGGTAGTTGTTCAAAATGATGACCATCAGTGTCAATGCAATGGATTCTTTTTATAATTGATTGACTTGCGAGTCTTACAGCGCCCGAACTGATTGGTGCATAGGCTGCAATTATTCGCTGTTGTATATCGTCGTAAGGTGTAGTTGAAAGAAATCTAGAGTTGTTAAATGTGGTGAACGAGTTGGCCGCGATATTGGACCGCCGCACAATGGTCCCAAATGGTCAAAACATGCGAAAAACCTCAAATATGAATTTTTCGTTAAGGGGATTTTTATTATTGCAGTTGATATTCAGATAGTTTGCCTATGAAGCTCTGGACAGACACGGCTTTATTACTTATACCTGCGGCGGTGTCGCATTTTGAAAATAGCGTTAATTAGTCTCGCAATTGTCGTGAGCGTAACCACTGTTTTGCTGTCCGCAGTACGAAGTAAATAACTTTTGTGAAAGTGAATTTACTTCAATTCTACAAAATGTATGCAGTTCCTGGAAGTCAATACAACATTTATTGATTAAAGAAAAATTAAAATTGTTAATAGATATGTTTTAAAACCGCAAAATAAATAATAGGTAAAATGGCATAAATCTTTCTGCGAGATATTTATATATGTAGTGAAAAATTGAGAGTTCCACCGTGTTCCACTATGATTCTTTGTTTAGGCTTACAGGTTACACTTTCAGCTTGCTGCACCTCTGAGATTTTTGTGCTGCTTGGTGCTATAAGGGTATTTTCATAATTTTTTGTACAGCAGTGTACTGGCGTTCTAACCTTACAAGCGCGTTTCATCGAGAACCGTGGACGATACAAACAAAATTCTCATATGAATTTTATACGATTTGAGAGAAACTTATTATTTAATTGCAATCCATTTATTTAAACTAATATACAGAGTTTACAAGAACGTCAAATTAATTTGTTTGCTGCAAGTATACATGTTACTTTCGCCATTCGTGTTATTTCATTATTATATATCCAAATTTTTAAATTGTTTTTAATATCTATTACTTTTTTAAATTATTAAACTACTTAATAACTAATGCCAGATTTGCGTTCAACTTGACCTTCAATGACCTTATGTAATAGGTCCTTCAACTCGTTTTAAAATCCTTTATCATGATACGGAAACAAAAACAAACCGATCCATTTAAGAAAATGGAGGTGACCTTCAAATGTCCGAAGTTTCTCCACTTGCAACAAAGCTATTATCGCCACTGGATGCCCAGCTTCGTACTGTGCAATTTTATTTCAGTAAATATTTCTGTGAAACTTATAGTTTCGAAGATATCTGAGGTGCCAATAGTTATTGTCCCACCCTGTATATATAGAGTGTTCAGTAACTAGTAGTATAGCAGAAAAGGGGGTGATTCTACATGAAAAAATGTTTCGAAAATATAGAATAAAAATTTTTCATGCGAGGTGTTGTTTTCGAGAAAATCGACTTAGAACTTTCGCCTGTTACCCGTGCACTTGATCGTATCCCGTTTTAACAGATCTCACTGTAGACCATTGTCTTGATGAATGTTGTCGTAGTTTAAGTTTGTTTTTATCGTAACGGAAAATTGGGAACATGTAACGAAATAGGATGATGAAGTAATCATAAAGTTTATTACTACAGAAATTACTGAAAATTCTGCCGAATACATAATTCTCCTTTTCTAATTAAATTTCTATGAACGCTTTTTAACGTGATCTGTTGTTTTAGTGTTAGAAAGGCTATTGGGATATCAGTGTGTAATAATTACTTGCGGCTGATGTGTTTCCATCACACGCACCTAACAAAACTATCATGTCCGTATATTTCCGATTGCTGTACAGGGTGTAAAAAAATTAATGGTCATGGCTTTAAGGGGTTGTTCTACACCTCTGGATCGATGGAGATTTGCGAAAAAAACCGGCCGCAAAATTCAGGAAAGGGTAGCAAATTTTTTTTATTGGCTCATTGTGTTCGTCTTGCTACGTAGGAAAAATGTCTGAGAGGAACCGTGGGTCAGAAACGAACCGTTCTCTCACAAATTAACTTTTAATTCGGCCTTCCGATCACAATTTCGCCCATATGGCAGCCTTCAAGTCACCGACCTTTCGAAAGGAAAGACAAGAAATACCCTTGCTATCTCCAATAGTTGAAGCAGAGGCAACATAAACGAAGATAGAAAATGACTAGAAAAATGTCATTGACCTGCGTTCGGTGTTGGGTTCGCTCAAGGGCCCACCCGGGGAGAAGAGCATAAACACATGCACTTCTCTTCTGGTACGGTGACACAGTACCCCATTTTCTAACTTCGTTTACGTCGCCTCTGCTTTAACTAATGGCGAAATTTTTATCGGAAGTCCCAATTAAAAGTTAATTTGTGAGAGAACGGTTCGTTTCTGACCCATGGTTCCTCTCAGACATTTTACCTACGTAACAAGATGAATACGATGAGCCAATAAAAAAAATTTGCTACCCTTTCCCGAATTTTGCGGCCGGTTTTTTTCGCAAATCTCCATCGATCCAGAGGTGTAGAACAACCCCTTAAAGCCATGACCATTAATTTTTTTACACCCTGTACCTATACATAATGGCAAACTGATAGATACTGATGGTGTTTAGCGGCAAAGATAAGTTAGTAAAATAGGTACAATAAACATTTTTGTGACATTGGAAGTGTTTATCAACATTTTCAATCGAAATATCGATCTACGATGAGATCCGTAATTAGGAGACATGATCAAGCGCACGCGTAACCGGCGAAAATTAGTCAATTTTCTCGAAAACATAACCTCACGTGAAAATTTTTTAATGTATATTTTCAACACATTTCTTCATGTAGAATCATACCTTTCATGTAGAATAGGGAACTCGTTTGGATAAATTTATAGATTTCCATAAATATTTTTACGAGAACTGCATTACACTTGAGTTCCATTAAAATCGGTGATTCATACTTCGAGATGTTCACCCGTTAATATATTATATTAGCCAAAAGTTGTTGTTTCATTTGGAATAAATGCTTCTAGCAAAATAGCAAAATAGTAGTACAACATTAAAAAAATGGTTAACTACCAGAGGCAGAAATATATTAAATATATGTTATCTATTGTAGGATTTGTCCGATACCGACAGAGTCAAAGCAGAGAGTCTTGGCAAACCGGAAGACGGTTTGACGTCGGTCGGAAGAGTTTAGTTGGTAGTTGTCTTGTGTTCAATCACCATGTATAGTTTCATTTAATATTCATTAAACTTTTCTTAACATTCTACAATTGAGTACGATCACTGCTTCCCATAATCCAACATCTATATTTTAAATATAATATTTGCTTTCAATTTTCTACATACAGTTTTTCTACACATTTTGAGATATTTCGAAGAAATAATTCAATAATATACGACCAGTATCATTCAAAATTGACTTACTTGTGAGAATATTTTGTAAAAAATGCTCAACTGTTTTCAAGGAAGCACCGGCAGGAAAATGGGAAAGAAAATATGGCAGTGAACTCTGGAACAAAATTACACATATTATTATTTAGATTTAACCTCCAGTATGTCATTTAAATGACGGAATCCATTTCGAAATATGTAAGATTAATATTTGAAATTCCTTTCATTGTTTTAGTTTATTGTTTCATCAAAGAGAGATTTTTATTTTAGTACACCCACACTGCAAATCCAAGTGTGTTAAAAGCGGGTTATTTAAATGCATCAAAATGTGTGAGCACACTTCATTAAAACGTCTGAACGTGTGAATGCAATTATGTGCATTAAAATAAAACACTTGAAATAAAGTAACGTGTAGTTTTAACACATCTAATGCATTATTTTACACATTTTATCCGAGTAAATAAATAATGCATTTTTTTGTGTGTTACATTTTAAACTCACTTTATTTTTATGCACAAAAGTGTATTAAAATTACACGTTTCGTTAGAATTATACGTCTTGCGCGTTAGCCATTTGTATTTTATGTATTTAAATGCATTATGTTTGTTCAATTGCTGGACGCTTCGTACTGAAATTTCGCCACGAGGTGTCGTCCGAATTTCTCGAAGTTTATTTTATACACTCTGGTGAATAAAAAACGAATAAAATTCAGGAAATGAATTGCTTCCTGGTCTTTTGACTAAGATAAAAATGTGTAGTACCTGTTCTTATCAATTTAATATCTGATATACTCCTCATCGAGTCGTTTACACGACTGTGTTATTTAATGGTATATATAATAATATTGTTACGCCAACTTCATATTGGCGTATAGAACGAAGCTGTTCCCTCGAACCCGCTGGATTCGAGTATCGAATCGAAGTCGATGGATCGATCGGCCGGTCGTTGCTTGACGACCGGAAACGTTTATACAGGAAGTCGCTACCGAGCTTTCGTAGAGAACAGACGTTCTATTTCATACTGTATTTGTAATTGTGAAATAAAGAAATGCCCAAACACGGAAGACCCTCCGCCAGGTGTAACATTGGTGCCGGAAGCGGAATGCTGGATAGAGGGGAAGAAAATTCCCGACCCACTACGCCTGCGGAGGAGCCGGACCGTCTGGAAAGACTTCTGGAGAGAAAGAAGCGGAAGAAAGGGCGGCTGAGAGAACAGCCCTCGATAGGAGGTTTGGAGCGCTCGAAGCCCAGCTACGAGCGCTCACGATACAGATCGGCCAGAGCGCCGAAGTTTCTGTTCCTCTTGTTGCTGTGGAGAGTCATGATCCGATTCCTACGGGGGATGCACGGATCGCGGCTCCCCTTGTTTCGCAGCCGATTCCCCCGCGTACGGAATTAGGGTATACACTAAAACCACCTATGTTTAATGGAACTTCCTCTTGGGAAGAATATAAAATTCAATTTGACGCAGTGGCCTGTGCGAATAATTGGGATGCACCGAAGAAGGCTTTAGCCTTAGTGGCGTCCTTGGAGGGATCGGCTCGTAGTATTCTAGTTTCCCTTTCTATTGCCGGACAACCTTTATATGAGGACTTAGTTTCGGCTCTTCAGGCACGATTTGGAACCAAAAATCTATCAAATTTAAATTATTTCCTCTTCCAATCGTGTCGGCAGCGGAAAGGACAGTCAATCTCCGAGTTGGCCACGGAAGTGGAGAGGTTGGCTCATGCCGCTTTCGGCGACTGTCCTGCGGAAACACGGGACAGACTCGCAGCCTCTCAATTTATCTCTTCCCTGGAAAACGAAGAGATGAAACGTACATTGAGACTTGGCGGTTTCGCAAATCTGAGAGCCGCGGTTGTCAGGGCTCTTGAGATAGAAGCCGTGGAGTTTATTTCTGTAGCTCCAATACAAAAAAGGACACAGACTCGGCCTTCTCCATCTTTTAATAGATTTCCTCCGAGGACAACGGAAACAACGACGACGGGATCGTGCGTCAAAGAAAGAGCTTCCAGCAACAATTCCGTGAAGCGGCCGATAGAATGTTGGACCTGCGGGAAGAAGGGACATATAGAGCGGAATTGTCCCAAGAAACGGAAGAAGACTGAGGGAAACCACACAGAGCCGGCGTAGAACGGGGACCACCGACTCGAAGTCTTCCAATCCCCGTCGTAGTTGGGAGGTGTTCCACTAAGGAAACTACATCCGTCGTGGGACGCCTGGAAGAAGAGGAGTGTCAGATAGTCCTGGACACGGGCTCACGGGTGAATCTCTTGAATGCAGATAGATTCGCCCGTGCGAAGGATGCCGGCGCGACGGAGAAAGGAATAGTAATGTTCGCCGTCTCCGGAGAGGAGCTTCCTGTTCTTGGAAGGGGATACTTCTCAGTTTCTATCGGAAGTTTCCAATCAAAAGAAGAGTTCGTTCTCATCCGGATGGTAGAAGATTGTATACTGGGCTCCGATTTCCTTCATAAACATGAGGCCCAGTTGGACTTCCGGACTAAGGAACTGCGGATCTTCGGTCAAGACGCCATCCCCTTTGGAAACGGAACCTCTCCCAAGGAAGTCACGGCCTTAACTATCGACAAAGAAGAACGAATTCCTCCCCATTTACGGGAACTCTTTTCACGTTGTTCAGAAACTCTGGACGAAGAACAACGCCTGAAGTACCTTGATCTACTCCAGGAATACCAAGATGTCTTTGCGTCTGCCTCGGATCAGGTTGGAAGATGTGACTTGGTTCGACATCGCATCGACACAGGAGATCTTCCACCTATCAAGCAAGCTCCGCGTCGCCTGCCATTTCACCGTCGAACAGAGGTCGCTGACCTAATAACTAAGATGGAGCAGCAAGGGGTAATCGAGGAATCCCATAGCCCCTGGTCTTCCCCTATCGTATTGGTAAAGAAGAAAGACGGCAGCACACGTTTCTGTGTCGACTACCGCCGTCTTAACGATATTACAAAGAAGGGCTCCTATCCGCTACCCAGGATAGAAGACACAATAGATGCGTTGATCGGGTGTTCATGGTTTTCTACGGTGGATCTGCAGAGTGGCTACTGGCAGATCGCCGTAGACGAAAATGATAGGGAAAAGACGGCCTTTTCAGTTGGAAATGGGCTGTGGCAATTCAAAGTTATGCCCTTCGGATTATGTAACGCTCCTGCCACTTTCGAAAGATTGATGGAGAGAGTGTTGGTGGACTTAATCTGGAGAATTTGTTTGGTTTACCTGGACGATGTTATCATCTATGCCAGTCAAGTCAAGGTCTTGCTCGACAGAGCCGTTTCTCGAACTGCTCCGCCTGCTACTCCTTCCTATACACTCGAGAGCTCGCTGATTGACTTTGCCTCCCCTTAATAGTAGCGGACCTATTGGCATGAGCACGGGCTTATTCGGGGCGACATTCGTAGTCAATCAGTCGCGCTGAAAAGTCGTGCCTTGCGCGTCAGTCGCGGAGATCAGAACGTCGTGCGTGGCACGTCGATTAAGGTTATTTGTCGAAATACAATTTCACACCGCACTATATCGCATGTAGGTTAACACAAAAGTATTGTTAGTGAAAAAGTATGCTCAAATATGTGTTAAATAAAGTACAATTAATATATTTTAATATTTTTGGGCTTCTGGCGACGATTTTACCGAAATTAACCACTACGTTATGCATTACGACTAAATATAGTATTGTGTTCCAGCACCAATAGTTGTAAATCAATTATTAGCGCAAATTGTTAAAAGTAACTACACGATAATAGAACGCTAGGTTTCCCAGCGTAAAAGAACACATTGTTGCCGCCGCGGTTGTCTCGGCTATATGTTTTGCAATACTGCCTATTCTCTCGTAAACTAAGTGATAAGTAATAGGTTTCCACATTACCTATGAGGTACTATTTTCAATGCGTTTTTTTTAAGTGGTATACAATTCATTGTGCCAGTCTTGAAAATGTTTTCAGTAACTTTAGTCGTCTCAAAATGCTCGACGCAAAGTTCTAATATAGCAATTAAAACATAATTAATTATAAGAAGCTCTTAGTAACAAAGAGTGGTTCTGCCTCGTTTAATTTCAATGTTGTTTTGTAATAAAATGCCAAAGTATTGTCAATTTTACATATAGAGATGTATCTCAACGGTTTCTTTCATCTGTATGATTGTTAAAAAACATTTTCTTCATTTATATTTTAATGCGATTTCTCGACAACGATTCAGCGGAAAAGGACATTGATACAGTGGAATAGATTTTCAGAACATAACTTTGTAACAAAGAGTGCATTTGCATATTTCCATGGGTAATGTGGAAACCTATATTACCTCTTTACTGTTAAAAGACAACACAACATTGTACAATGTATCGCCCCAATAACTTCTTACATTATTCTACATTCTTTGAGGCGAACAAGTTTGGCATTTTGCTCTCGCAAAATTTTTAAAATATAAATGTCGCCCCAATATACCGCCACATGCTACCACGCTTGTACCAGTAGGTACGACCGTAACGCCGCCGGAGTGTCTGTGAATCAGTGACATCTCGGCTGTATGTGTAGGTGAAGGAGGCGGCGCAGCTCGAGAAACGGCTCTGTCGAGCAAGACCTTGACTTGACTGATCTATGCAAAGACTTTTGAGGAAGAATTACAAAACTTAGAGACAGTTTTCTGTTGTTTTCGCCGTGCCGGACTTCTAATGAATCCGAAGAAGTGTGATTTCTTCCGGCGGGAGGTGAAATACTTAGGACATGTGGTTTCCGAGCAAGGGGTGAAAACGGACCCCGAGAAGATCTCAGCGGTTCAAAATTGGCCCGTTCCGGAGAATAAGACGCAATTGCGAAGCTTCCTGGGTCTTTGTACTTACTACAGGAAGTTCGTGAAGAATTTCTCCACCATCGCGAAACCACTGCATCGCTTGACTGAAACGAAGCAAGATTTCTGTTGGACGCAAGATTGTCAGGAAGCCTTTCAACTACTAAAAAGCCGATTGGCGGAAACATCGGTCTTAGCGTATCCTTCGCCCGATGCAGACTTCATCCTGGATACCGATGCCTCCAACTTTGCAATAGGAGCAGTACTTTCACAGGTTCGGGATGGCACAGAAAGGGTCATTGCGTATTTCTCTAAAACTCTTGGAAAAAGTGAGAGAAATTATTGCGTGACCCGAAAGGAGTTGTTAGCTATAGTGAAGTCTGTGGAGCATTTTCACCATTATCTATACGGGCGAAGATTTTTAATACGGACTGACCATGCCGCTTTGAGATGGCTTCTTTCTTTCAAGAATCCGGAAGGGCAGCCGGCCCGTTGGATCGAACGGCTCCAACAGTACGACTTCGTAATACAACATCGAGAGGGGAAAATGCACGGAAACGCTGATGGACTTTCAAGAAGACCGTGCGATTCCCACTGCAAGCGATGCTCCCGCCTAGAAGAAAAGGAAAAAGTCTCGGATCACATCCTTAGGACTATCTGCGAAATAACGGATAGAACAGATTGGAAGAAAGCGCAGGAAGAGGACGAAGAAATTGGCTTCCTCTTACATAAAAAGATCGGAAGAATAAAGCCTACTTGGGAAGAGATCTTCGTGTATCCACCTGTAACAAAGTACTTGTGGAAGGTATGGGATTCGCTGGATGTGAAGGACGGAATACTTTTCCGAAGATGGGAATCCGCGAGCGGAGAAGATGTATCGCACCTCCTACTGGTCCCAAAAAGCAAGATCGAAGAAGTGCTGCGCGGATGTCACGAGGCTCCTGCAGGAGGACATTTCGGCGTACGCAAGACTCTTGCGAAAGTGCGACAGAGGTTCTTTTGGCCCGAACACCGAATGGATGTCGAAGAGTGGTGTCGCCGCTGTCACGCTTGCACGGCGAGGAAGGGTCCGAAGGAGAAAGGTAGAGGACCCCTCAGGATTTATAATATCGGGGCACCTTTTGAGAGGGTGGCGCTCGACATTGTTGGACCCTTGCCGAAATCATCAAGCGGTAATAAATACGCGCTGGTAGTGGTGGATTATTTTTCCAAGTGGCCGGAGGTGATTCCGTTGCCAGATCAGCGCGCGGCGACAATTGCTAAAGCTCTCCTGAGAGAGGTGGTGAGTCGACATGGTGTTCCTCTAGAGCTCCATTCTGATCAGGGTCGAAGTTTCGAGTCGGCGGTCTTCAAGAAACTAATGCAGTTGCTCGGAATCAAGAAGACGAGGACGACGCCACTCCACCCTCAGTCGGACGGACTCGTAGAGAGGATGAATAGAACTCTGCTGCAGTATTTGTCGTTCTATATCGCAGACAATCAAAAGGACTGGGACCAATGGATTCCGCTATTCCTCCTGGCATACCGATCTTCTCGGCACGAAACGACGCAATACACACCGGCTACGTTACTTATGGGTCACGATCTACGTCTTCCTCTTGACCTTTTGAGAGGGCCAACCCCCGTGACTATAGAAGATAACACCTTCGTCGGGGAGACAAAAAGAAGACTTCAAGAAATTCATAAGTACGTGCGCCAACGGATGCGTCTTTGCAGCGAGAAGATGAAGACCTGGTACGATTCACATTCCCAGCCAATTTCCTTCGTGCCCGGAGAACAAGTTTGGTTGTACTATCCAAAACGCACGAAGGGAAAATGCCCAAAATTACAAGCCAATTGGGAAGGCCCATACGTAGTACAGGCACGTTTGAACGAACTAATCTACAGGATTGTTCGTTCTCCAAAAGCGAAGCCGAAGGTGGTGCACGTGAATCGACTTGCCCGTTTCGAAGATACCCGCACACCTTCGAAGGAATTAAAATCGCAAGGTGGATTTGAAGAATAGATGGGACAAGATTCCGCAAGAAAATGAAACGGAAAAGGATTCTGGAAAGAAAAGAACTTGATTACCGAATCGATGAAATGCCACCGTCTCACTCAAGGTTTTTGGGTGGTTTTCCCTTGGGTCGGAGGACAAATGTCGAGGCGTTAGTTTGATCGGAGCCACACCAGTAGACCAGTTATCTTTGGAGTTGTCTACTTCCTCGTTAAACTAAGGCATCGTGTTCCCGAGCAGTTTTACAAAGGTTATGGATTCAAGAAATAACCTGAAAACTGGGCTCTCCAATTTGAAGTCACCGCGGTCGAGACGACCGCTTTTCGAGAGGAGGGGGCAGTGTTACGCCAACTTCATATTGGCGTATAGAACGAAGCTGTTCCCTCGAACCCGCTGCAGCGCGCTGGATTCGAGTATCGAATCGAAGTCGATGGATCGATCGGCCGGTCGTTGCTTGACGACCGGAAACGTTTATACAGGAAGTCGCTACCGAGCTTTCGTAGAGAACAGACGTTCTATTTCATACTGTATTTGTAATTGTGAAATAAAGAAATGCCCAAACGCGGAAGACCCTCCGCCAGGTGTAACAATATATATGATATATATAATATGGTTTTAAAATATTGAACAATCGTAATAATAATATTTAATATAATTTTATTCAGTTCTGTGAATAATTGATTTACCTATGTGTGTGTGTGTATTTATATTTACATTTTAAAATAACACATTTATGTGTTTTAAAATAACACACCGGGAAACGTCTAAATAGTGACTACAAGGAAATAATACGTTTATGTGTTTTAAAATAACGCACTTGGATTTGCAGTGAACCAACCCCGGCCCTCTTGCGCCACGTCTCCTCATTCATTTACTTCTCGTGGATGCATTTCAATTCCGACAGTATCACATTGGTTACCCAGCCAATGAATCGTTTAGGCGGATAAAGGCTAAAATTAAACGTTAAATTTCTGGGTAAAATTTTTGTACAGCGATATTTGCTCGTAAAGGTAACACGTGCTCGGACCGGCCGCGGTCCCAGATTGAGCCCATCTACGCCCAAGTTGAGAGGTCATCGGCTGATTCTGGTGCCTCGGCTACGGCCGGTCCGGCGGTTGTCCTTCTGTTCCTAGGAAAGGGTAAAGATAGTATATTAGCGCGCTGGGTTTCGTCCTGGGCCTGCTCGTGGACTCATTAGTAAGGCTGACCGAATAGGCCCTGCTCTAGACGCTGTGTCCCGGATGGGACGATGGTATCTGCCGGTTGATCGTATATTGTATATTGCAAGGGGTCAGAAACAAGTCACTTGAGGGGAAATCGCACTGCGAGACAAAGAGAGAAAAGAAAAAGCCGTGGAACTGAGTGCGACAGCACAATATCGATGGTGAAAATCGAAACATTGACGTACGCACGATATTGTATTTTTATTATCAGATTGGTAGACACCGATTTTACCTACTTAAATGAATGTGAATAGCTACGACTATGAATGAAGAGGACACCAGACATATAGAATAGAAAGAGATAGGTAGTGCGAGAGCAGTCTCCCCTTACGTCCCAAGTGACTTCTTTCTGATCCATTTCTATAGATACCGGTCGACGTTGGAGAACTCGCGAGAGCAATCCTTCGGTGGACACGAGGTTTAGCAGACGATCCTAGAACTAGGGTCGCGTAGGAGTAATGGCGGTCGTAGATCGGTGGTGGCACTCGATTGTTGTGCCTTCTCCTTCAGCCACAGGACGTGACATGTACATTTAGTTATTCAAGGTAATTTTTTGCTAACTGTCATGTAGGAATTGTTATTTATTGTACCGAAAAATTTAATATTCAGAAATGTAAAATCGTAAAAATGGATGAGAGGAGCGCGCGATTACCCATCGTTAGACCGTTCCCTGGACGAGTTGCTTAACACCACAGACGTCGTGGATCGGCGCGAAACTGTGAGGCTTTGCTGTCTCACCACCTGAGGAACATTTCAAGAGGCTTGTGTTGTGCACGTCTCTTTGTAACAGCCACTGTTCCTCTTCTCACTTCCGCTTGAAATCTCCGAGAGACGATACACGTTATGCGCTGCCGATTATTTGAGATCACTTTTTCTCTCTGCGTTCCTTACACGTGTGTATAGTAGGCTGATTCGTACAAAATCACTCTACTCTCTTCCTATTATTTCCTTCTTATTGAGGGCTCATTCGAGGTAGGGGACAAGTCACCGCAATGAACCTCACGGCTCCTGAAGAAAGTTGAGATGACGACAAAGGGACAATCGGCGAGTGTATATTACAGAGTTTCTAGAGTTGAGTCGGTCACACTTTAGGTCAGGGAAATCGTTTGTTTGTTGGTCGCATGTGTCCTTGGAGGAGGTCCGCTTGCTGCTCCTACCCGTGCATTCGAGAGGTCGCTCATATACGAACCCTTCTCTGTCAGTTACCCTAATGTGCAACCACGCTTGTGTCAATAGGTTCCCGCAAGTGAAATGCAAGTTGTTGATACATGCCTCCTCCCCTTGAATATGCACAAATATTATTAAGAAGTAGAGCACAGGAGTAAATATGTCTAATTGTTTCACGAAATTTTTTTGTTACATAAATGGTGCATGTTCAGGAAATTGTAATGTTCAATGCTCACAGGCCGACAGACCCCATCAGTCTCATTTGTATCCACTGTCTTGTCCATTAATACCATATTGTCATAGCAACAATTTGGAGTTTCTTTGGTATGCAGATGTTCGGTTCCGTGCAAACAATAGGCGTACGATACTATTAGCAAGTCTATTTGTGAGGATCACAGTAACTTAAAATCAACATGTGCCTTCCAGATTTTTAGCAATTCAGAAGAGTGCGAAACCAAGGCTTAAGCTTCGTATTGTCAACTTTCTCCTCCTCTTTCGCCAACCACGGGTGTTCGCCCCTCCTTCGATGACCAGCTGGTCCCAAAAAGGGGGCTCAAGAACGCAGTCGTGCCAAACCTACCACGTGGTGAATGTAATATTCAGTAACTTTTCATGTGACTTCCGATGGCGTTCTAAATGAATTTCTTGATCTTCGCGCCATCGCAAAGAGGAAGATCGACAGAGGATCCTCACGTACAGTCGCAAGCATACCCTGGCTAGAGATACATTCAATTCCTTCGAGTGTCGTCTGATCGCAAGACATAACTTTACGTTTAAACGGTGTATTCTATTGTTGTTGATTCGTTTTTAAGTATTAAATGAATTGGTAGCGTCACGATTTCGCATTCCGCCACCGATCCACCGGCCGCCATTACACCCACGCCCCTACTTTAACCGTTTGACCACTACAATCGCGCTCCTCTTTTGTGTGCCAAAACTGTGGAGAGCACGATAGCGCTTGTATTAATCAGTAAAAGTTGTGTTTTTTACCAATTTTATCCACTAAATTGATTAAAACAAATTTCAGTAAATAAATGCTATTTTTTAAAAGTTTTGTTGTTGCAATGCAATATAAGTGATTTTAGTGGATGAAAAGTGTTTTCCATTTTTTCCCAAACACGCGGAGTTAGTTCTGTAGCTTTGGCATATGTCCGAAAAAATCTATCAGCAGCCAAACGGTTAAGAATCGCCCGCTAAACCTCGTGTCCTAATATGGATCGCTCTGGCGAGTTTTCCAACAACGACCGGTGTCTATATATGCAATTAGAGGTGAAAAATTATTGCACGTCAGAGCCGTCCTTGGAGCAGTTCCGCCTGCTACTCCTTCCCGTGCACTCGAGACTAGCTGATTGACTAACCTCTACACAAAGAGCGGACCTGTTGGCACGAGTGCGGTGGCGCATTGGGCGACAGTTAACCACTCGCGCTGGAAAGACGTGCCTCGCGCGTCGCTCGCAGAAATTAAAACGACGTTCCTGGCACGTCGACTATGGTTATTTGTTGAAGAGCAGTTTTAGATCGCACTACATTGCATGTAGGGTAAAACAAAAGTATTGTTAGTGAAAAAGTATGTTCAGATATGTCTTGAGTAAAATATAATTAAGGATGATTTGTTGATATATTAAAAGCGATGAGAATCCTATGAAAAAATTATATATTATTCTTACAAGTCTTCTGAAATGCTTCAAAAAAGTAGAATTTTTTTCACAAGTTTGTTCAAAACTTATAACATTTTTAAATTATAACAAATTCACACGTACTTAAATGGAAAACATGTTATCAGGACAAGTTAAAGTAAAAAAAATCATTGAAAATACGATTGGAAAAATCCACAAAATTGTAAACTAGTAGATTAAATATCTACGAAGCACATAAGCAATTAACATTTAGTGGTTTCAATATTATTTATAGAGAAAAATAATAGAAATGAGTGATATTTATTGTATAATTGAATGCAGAGCGTAATTCACAGTGAAAACATGGCAACCTCGCAAACATCTACGGGAAATAAAATTAAACTCGACTACAGCAAATTAAAAATATGCTATAGGCCAGGGGTTCCCAAACTTTTTTCTCTCGTAGACCCCTTGTCATGTTTTTCAATTTTAGATAGACCCCCTGCTGTGGGTCTATCTAACTATATTGAAGTATATTTCCTAACATACAATTTCTGTGTCTTCGTTAATCCAAACAACTCGAACAATCTGAATGAGGCTTGAGAATAAGATATACGGATTACAGGGGTTACACTGTAATACACAAAAATATACAAACTTTATGAGTTGATGCGATGAGTGGCTATTTTTGCGCGGCCTTAGTGAAAGCACCGATCGTTGTTTCTCTTTTAGAAGACTCACAGCTCTGTGGAGTGAGTGAAACACACACTGTGGAGTAAGTGAGACGCTAAGTTAGGCGCGTACTATGGAGAAAGTGAGAAGCGTATAAAATGCTCCGAGATCAAGTGAAAGTAGTTTTAGACCGACGATATTAATTATATTAATAATATTATATTTTTGTAAGTTTTTTAATGTCAAAGTTATATCAATTATACTGTTTTTTGCAATTTTTGAAATTTCTTGCCATTGACCTCTATTTTCATTTCATAGACCACCAATTTTTTTTTTCGCCCACGTAGACCACTTACACTTTGGTAATCACTGCTATAGGCTATGTTACAGCATGAATTCAAATGTTAATAAAATGCGTCGAAAAGTTGGAGCGATCAAAATCGAATCTCTCACGACTACCAACTATTAAAATATTGCGATGTTGTCACGTTTCACCAGATAAAAATTTAACTTATTTTATTTAATTTATTTAAATAAAATCAAATTTATGATTTTTTGTGGTATATATCTGTCTTCTAATTTTTATTTAAATACATTGCAAAAATTTGTATTAGTGTTTTTTTATGTAAAAAGGGTATAGCAGGATAAGTAGGTCAAAAGTACCCTTGAGCCGATTTCAATGGAGGTGGTCTCATTCGATAGATAATGCCCGGCGATCATTGCGTACCAATTTTTAACCCTATATCTTGACCGGAAGGGTAGTTATGGGGAAAATTCAAAAAACGGGTTTTTGCCCGATTTTGCCTACTTATTGAGGTGAAAAAAATTCGAAAAAATTCTGACATATTCTACAAGGTACCATACATGTTTGAGATTTTTTTCAGATTTTTCCATTGAAGAACCTAAGTGTAAAAAATGAGCAAACGCAAAAAAAACGGAAAAAAGTAGATTTCGTATCGAGATCTTCGAGTGACAACTTTTTGCAAATTACAGTAACAATCCAACACTCATGATTGTTATCTCCAATTTTTTCAGATTTTTAAACCGCCTGCTTCATTGTGAAAAAAATCAAAAACCGATTTGCGCGACGCATTTCGATGTGAAACGCCATGATCCAGTTATTATTTCCTTATTCTTCGATTACAGTATATTCATTTCGTGACTTTCAGTGTTTCTGCCACGAAGCAATTACATGTTAATATAGAGAATCTAATTAATTAAATCAATTGTGAACTTTGATGGTTCCTGATCTGCAAGAATTTTTAAGATTTCTTCAATTGAACGATTTGGCGCAGTTGGTAGGGCGTCTGCCTGCGGAAGCGCTGGACACTATTTTGTCGCAGGTTCGAATCCCCATGGGGAACTTGATTATTTTTTTCATTTTTAAAAATTGTCAACTAC
Source organism: Cerceris rybyensis (assembly GCA_910591515.1). Classification (NCBI taxonomy): domain Eukaryota; kingdom Metazoa; phylum Arthropoda; class Insecta; order Hymenoptera; family Crabronidae; genus Cerceris; species Cerceris rybyensis. Next base: position 18,452,293 of record OU342795.1, read on the forward strand.
ATAACAATAATTAGTTGCTATTTTCAAACATTTAAAAGTATTTTTAAGGTCCAGAAAAATATAAAAAAAAAAATGTATGGTACCTTGTAGAATATGTTCGAAAAATATGAATTTTTTCGAATTTTTTTCACCTCAATAAGTAGGCAAAATGGGGCAAAAACCCGTTTTTTGAATTTTCCCCATAACTACCCTTCCGGTCAAGATATAGTGTTAAAAATTGGTACGCAATGATCGCCGAGCATTATCTATCAAATGAGACCACCCCCATTGAAATTGGCTCAAGGGCACTTTTGACCACCTTATCCTGCTATACCCTTTACGTATTTATTTTTTAATACATAGTTAAATTCAGGGTACAGCCACAATCAAAAGTTTTTTTATGATTGTGACAAATATCAAAAATAATTATTCAATAAACTTTTTTGAAAGCCCAAGTTTTGGTTGAATTGTGAACTAAAACGGAACTTTATTTATCCTTTTATATGCTCTACATGTTTCGGCATCTTTCGATGCCCTCTTCAGGAGTCTGTTATAATAAATATGTATTGTTACAATATGTTGGAAATTATAATGACAAGTTACGGATTAAACATGTGTTCAATGTTGCATATTTAGATTATAAATCGTGAGGTTGTTACCTATTATGTGTGATACGGTTGTTTAAGTGTATGTTCTTCCCAGATGCGGTCTAGATGTTTTAATTTCTGAGATATAGATTTTATACCCATTTTTCCGTTAGTCGTTCTTAAGTGGTAACGGATAACGACCGTTTACATCTTGAACGCCGCAGTAAGACTGAGCTCTGTCGATGTTAGTTTAAGGAGTGGGGGTCTTATTGTCTCCTTGCTCGCAACCTTTTAATTTTCTGTTTATGGTCTTACGCGTAGTTCCTTGTGTGTGTGTATGTGTGTGTGTATGTGTGTGTGTATGTGTATGTGTATGTGTGGACGTTCTACAGAGGATCAAATCTATATTCCTATGTGACATGAGTACACCAAATATTTTCGTTTTCTTAGTCTATTGAAGAAGTGAATTCCTGGTGCTAAATAAAAAGTAAAAAGTAAAAAGTTTCTGAAAACCATACCTCCCCACTACACCAACTATGTTCTATCGTAATGGTAAAGATTTTTGTTAACTAAATTGTCGTCAATACTTTTTGTTCTAATATGTTGATCTTTTTATTAAGTTTGAAAGTAGATGTTGAATATGTATGGATTTTTAATAGACTATTATGTACTGTATATAAACAAAATGGATATTGTATGGTGTAATTTTTACGACCTATCGTTTCTTTCGTAAATTCACCGACGTACAATCTAGCCAAATACATTTCTAGGATTATTCAACCAACATTAGGACAAACAAAACATGATATTAAAAATAGCTTCCAATTTTGCTTATAACTTTGAAACGGTTAATGATAGACATTTTTGATAAATGTACGAAATATTTGTTTTTTCGTCTACTAAAGGCCTGCGGAACTTAAAATTTGATTTAACGATTTTTTGTTAATTTTTTATTAAAAAATAACGTGTTATTCGTTATATCTTTAAAGTTTACGATCCGATTTTAACCAAACTTTTTTTAAATGGTAGAGAAATCAAAAATAAAAGTTACGTGTTTTTGCGTTTTTCCATAATCTACTCTGGAGTCGTGAAATTAACCCTTTTCTTTTTTAGGGTTTTGGCACTTTACGTTACTATATCTGATCAACGAATGATGATGTGAAAAATGTATTATGCAACAAATACTTCTTTTCTCATCTACTATATTATTGTTTTTGTAAAAAATCAAAATTTGAAAATTTTTTGTTTTCTTTATAATATTTAGGCTGCGCACATCCGCCAGGACGCATCAATCACAAACTATCGTAGATATCATAAAATTTCATAAGGGAAAGTTTCATGGATTTTTACATATAAAATAATATATTTATAATTTATTTATAACAAAAAAAAATAATTTAATTTATGAATTTAATATACATATACTATTACAGCTTCTATGAAACATATAGTTCGCAAAAATGATATTCTTCTCTGCGATTCTTTATTAATTCTTGTTATCTCTATTATCTTTATTTGATATTAATCTTACCTAAATGAACCCTAACTAAACTAAATTAATCATGTGTGCTGTTTTGTATATAACGTAAATGGTTAACGACAAAAAGTAAATTTATGGAACACAACCTGCCATTATAACATGTGCGTGCTGTAAAAAATCACTTTGTTTTGAACATTTCTTCGTGGAGTACCATTTTTGTGGACTATATGTTTCATAGAAGCTGTAATAGTATATGTGTACATTAAATTCATAAATTAAATTATTTTTTTTTGTTATAAATAAATTGTGATTTAAATAAATTATAAATATATTATTTTATATGTAAAAATCCATGAAACTTTCCCTTATGAAATTTTATGATATCTACGATAGTTTGTGATTGACGCGTCCTGGCGGATGTGCGCAGCCTAAATATTATAAAGAAAACAAAAAATTTTCAAATTTTGATTTTTTACAAAAACAATAATATAGTAGATGAGAAAAGAAGTATTTGTTGCATAATACATTTTTCACATCATCATTCGTTGATCAGATATAGTAACGTAAAGTGCCAAAACCCTAAAAAAGAAAAGGGTTAATTTCACGACTCCAGAGTAGATTATGGAATAACGCAAAAACACGTAACTTTTATTTTTGATTTCTCTACCATTTAAAAAAAGTTTGGTTAAAATCGGATCGTAAACTTTAAAGATATAACGAATAACACGTTATTTTTTAATAAAAAATTAACAAAAAATTGTTAAATCAAATTTTAAGTTCCGCAGGCCTTTAGTAGACGAAAAAACAAATATTTCGTACATTTATCAAAAATGTCTATCATTAATCGTTTCAAAGTAATAAGCAAAAAAAGAAAAAAATCCGAAACTTTGAAGGGTGGTTTCACCCCCTAAACGTGCGACTTAGCAGATATAAAAAAATACGTATCGATTATTCTCGCGTACTGAACAACTATGCCAAATTTCATCAAAATCGGAGGGGGACACCTCGGTATGTTCCCTTGTGAGAGGAACCATGGGTCAGAAACGAAACGTTCTCTCACAAATTAACTTTTAATTGGGCCTTCCGAATAAAATTTCGCCATTAGTTAAAGCAGATGCGACGTAAACGAAGTTAGAAAATGGGGCACTGTGTCACCGTACCAGAAGAGAAGTGCATGTGTTTATGCTCTTCTCCCCGGGCGGGCCCTTGAGCGAACCCAACACCGAACGCAGGTCAATGACATTTTTCTAGTCATTTTCTATCTTCGTTTATGTTGCCTCTGCTTCAACTATTGGAGCTAGCAAGGGTATCTCATGTGTTTCCTTTCGAAAGGTCGGTGACTCGAAGGCTGCCATATGAGCGAAATTATAATCAGAAGGCTGAATTAAAAGTTAATTTGTGTGAGAACGGTTCGTTTCTGACCCATGGTTCCTCTCAGACATTTTACCTACGTAACACTACGAATACGATGAGCCAATAAAAAAAATTTGCTACCCTTTCCCGAATTTTGCTGCCGGTTTTTTTTTGCAAATCTTCATCGATCCAGAGGTGTAGAACAACCCCTTAAAGCCATGACCATTCATTTTTTTACACCTTGTACCTACAAATCATCCTTAATAGATTTTAACGTTTTTGGACTTCCGGCGGTGGTTTTGCCGATATCGACCACTACATTAAGTCTTACGGCTAAATATAGTACTGCAATCCAGCACACGCATTTGTAAACTAATTACCAGCGCAAATTGTTAAAAAAGCTACACAATATTAGAACGCCATGCTTCCTTGCGTAAAAAATACATTGTTGTCGACGCGATCCTCTTACAATTAGCGATATATTTTATAGTAATTCTTTACTGGCGAGAGACTAGACAACATTGTAATATGTATCACCCCGATGACAATATTCTTTAACGTGAGAAAGCTTGGCATTCTGCTGTTGCGAAATTTTTAAAATATAAATGTCGCCCCAACTCTCTGCTATGCGCTACCACGCCGGTGCTAGTAGGCCCAGCCGTGGCGCCGATAGAGTGTCTGTGAATCAGTGATATCTCGATTATATGTACATATGGGTGAAGGAGGTGGTGTTTCTCCAAGGATGGATCTGGCGTGCAAAAATTTTCCACCTCTGTATGCGATCGTTGGCAGACATCATCGCCCCATCCGGGGAACAACGTCTAGGGCAGAGCCTGGTCCGTCAGCCCTACTGGCGACTCCACGAACAGGCCCAGGATGAAGCGCAACGCGCTAACTATCATGTCTATCCGTTTCTAGGAACAATAGAAGAACATCTGCCGGACCGGCCGCAGCCGGGGCACCGAACGCACTGGTGACCTTCCAGGAACTGCGACCGATATGAGCAGGTAGTTCCTTTAAACCCATAAAACTCTAGTGGGAGGTATCACCACGGGACGCACAAAAAACCAAGCTACGTTACATTAATTTGTGCCACTGCGAGCACGTTCAGCTTCGAACCTTTGAGTAAGACGTGCACTCAACACAAGTCAATCAGCAAGCTCAGGAGTGCAAAGAAAGGAGAGTAACAGGCGCAGCTCCTCCAAGGACGCTTGCGGTGGGCAACTAAACGGCATCCCTGACTTCGGATACAAGGATATGGGGAATAAAGGTCATCAAGGAGTGTGCACTAGCGCAGTCATTTCACGTCGACCTGTAACATGTTTAGTGTTAAGCAACTCGAGCGACGAACGCTACAACGATCAGGCGTAGATTGGTGTTCCTGATGTGCGTGTTTTTACAAATAAATACATAATATACACAAATATATTTTCACAAATATAAAGTTTGCCAATGAATAGGACTACTTGAAAGAAATTGATCATGAAATGAAGATTTAAAAACTTATTTCTGCTAAAAGAAGATGAGAGGAAGAATATGCTTGGTTTCTAAAACTATTGCAAGCCATTTGGTAAGAGTAAGGTCGTAAGCCTCAAAAATAAGCAGCAAAGATTTAAATTATTTACCTTGTTTAATCGATCTGGATCATTCCCGAACAGCAGAAAGATAAATGACGTGCATAACGATTGTAAAGACGATGTATTGCTGCAGATTGTTCTACCAATTTCAACGTTTGCAACACTTAGTGATCCTACATCATGTATATCATTTGCGTTAAAGAATTCCTGAAATAGAAACAATTATTTCTGCGAAATTAGATATTACTAATTGTCTCATGATGGAACGATTGATGACATTTATGCATTGCGTTTCGTCCGGCAGGCACAATTTATCGCTGATATTGGTAAAGTCAAACTCCACGGGAAGCACAAAAGTTATGATGGTAAACTTTGTTTTGCAATTTATACTAAAACGTAAAATATGTCTGATGTCTACTTGTCATTACTCTATCAGATATTGATATATTTTTTACTCATTGTTGGGCGAGAGTCTGTACCACCATTAGGGTGCACTATTGTAGTGTGTGAGGAATGAGTGTCGGTGTAGGTGTTGTGGGTGTGGGTGCTATGTGTGTGAGCGTGCGAAGATGCTGGGTGAGATATGAGTGTATGAATGATGCGATGAAAGAATGACGATTGGCGACGGAGAAGATGCGGATATTTACGGACGAGTTCAGTTTTCGATCTGCTACGATAGAGTTAAGAATTAACAATAAAACGTGTATTGAACCGCTGTGTTATTGTGTTTTGTTCTTTCTATAATTAATTTATCTGTGTGCTTGTATATTTGTATTTTTATTCTTTATCTTATTCTTATTGTGGGATCGGGGCGGTTACCGCTCCTAGAAAAGAACTTGGAAGAAAAGGACGTGACAAGAAAGTGTCGTCAGGGAGAGGCCGCTAGCGCTGTGGTATGGGCGCAACCCGGAAGATCTGCGGGTTTAAGCGACTCGGCCGAGGACCGCCGCGCCGGAAAGATGGGTGACCGAGCGACTCTCTTTCTTTTTCACGATCCTACAAATTGGGGGCTCGTCCGGGATAGGAGGCAGAGTGCCGCAACGATCCCCTCGATGTGTGGAAAAAGTTGGACGACGATCGGCGAGCGCAAAACTCTGTTTGAGACGAAGAAGCGAACGGGCGCACGCACTAGGCACCACGACGAAAAGACGATTTTGAGATACGACGGCCTAGGTGCGTGGACGTTCGGAGAAGTTGAGACGATGATACGCCGTCGATAAAGACGATTTAAAGACGAGTGACGTTACCGACATTTGAGGGCAAATGTCAATTTCAGGATGGCCGAGTGTGGGATCGGAGCGGGGAAGCCCTCCTATAAAAAGAACTTAGGCAGAAAAGGACGTGAAGAGAAATTATCAACAGCGAGAGGTCGCTGGCGCAGTGGTATCGCGCCGACCCAGGCGATCGTCGACGTTCAGCTACTCTGGCCGAGTTCCTGCATTGGATGGGTTGCCGCGCGCCTCTCCTTTCTTTTTCACGATCCTACATTATTATAATAACCTATATATATATATATATATTAAACCAATCTTATATAAATCCTACAATATTGTAGTTCAAATATCGTACGAACTAATTATTTTTCAATATAAATAATGTGGGGTCATGAAAAAGAAAGAGAGTTGCAGTAACTCATTGTCAGTCAAAGCAGCGTGACTAGTCTGACCAACTTAACATTGGAGGTTTCCTGGGTCGCAACGTTAACTTGCAATTCGATGAAAACTATCGAAACTCTTACAATACGTCATTGAAAATATCGTTTACTATACACGGTGTCGCAGCCGATTTTGACATGTTGATAACTTTGGTATTGTGGCCTGCGGCGAAAAATGTTTCATAGGAAACTTAAATGGTTTCGAGTGGAGCATAATCTCGTGTCATTAGTTTTTCCGTAGATGGACGCGTCAAGGATATATGTTGTTCAACTTTGTTTTTTTTTTAAATAGAATGAGGTACTTTTTTATGCATCAAGCGATACATCGAGACATTCTTTATAAAAAAGTACTGACCTGTGTATGACCAAGAGCTAATAGTTTAGGAGATATTTCAATTTAAGTAATTCTAAAATTCATACTTACATTAGCGTTTATTTACAGGTATGGTTCAATATAACGACCATTTACATTACAGAATTTTTGAAATCGATGAAGTAAGGACTAGTCTACGTTATTTAATGTATCAGCTGATATTTTGCCACATTCATCGATTATGTGCTGCTTCATATCACTCACTTTAGTTGACACTTTCGCGTAAATTTTATCCTTTAAATACCCCGATAAGAAAAAGTCGAGTGGCGTTAAATCAGGTGAAAGGTAAATAAACAGAGTTTATATCCTAGTGCGGCAGGAATGCTGCCTTTGTATCTAAATTATTTACATTGAAATATCTCCTAAACTGTTAACTTTTCGACATATATAGGTCACTACTTTTTTATAACGAATGTTTAGCTGCATCGCTTGATGCATAAAAAAGTACCCCATTCTATTTAAAAAAAAAAGTTGACCTTCATATGTCCTTGACGCGACTACCTACGGACAAAGTAGTGATACCAGATTATGCCCCACTCGATACCATTTAAGTTTCCTATGAAACATTTTTCACTACATACCACAATACTGAAGTTATCAAGATGTCAAAATCGGCTGAGAAGCCCTCTATATGAAGTCCTCTCGATGTTTCCTACAATGTGGTAAAAGAAGAAGATGTAGGTATATTTATTACTAAAACCCAAGGCGATCTTCATCTCGCTATGCCAACAAACGGTTATAGAAATTTTTTTATTGAAAATAGCACACTCCATACCCAGAACTCTTGCTCTAAACTTTTTTTTTCTAACAATAAGATAGCTAGAAGTGAGTGAAAAATCGTGCGTCAAATTAGAGATAACATTCTGCAGTATGTGTGTCAGTACGCATATATATGTAAATATTTAAAATATATAAATACCTGAATAGCTTTGTTATTCACTATGAGTGTAACTAAAGGAGGTGGAGGACCATAATTCCAGAAAGCAATTGGAGAAAAGTTAACTATTAAATGAAATTTTGCATTATATTCAGGTTTCATAGACAGTAACACGTATGACTCTGTTGACCCCATGGAATGTCCAATGTAATATAGTTTCTTTTGTTTTGTGTAATTGAGAATATAGTCCATCATAGACGGGACATCATAGATACCTATTTCGTGAAAGCTGTCGAAGAAAGGAAAAAGTTTAAGTAAATATAATTACATATTTCAAAGTATTAAATATTAATACTTTTAAAATACAGGGAGCCCTCCTACAACACGGCATCCTATAACACGGTTTCGCTGTAACATGGTAAGAAAATTGCAAAAATCTTTATATAACACTGTACTTCTATAGCCGCGACGAGGCTTGCCGTCTTAAGATACAGTGTGGCATAAACTATTGGGTTGTTCGGAAAGTAATTTCGTTTTTTTCGGTGAGAATGAAAGACGATTTTCTTATAGTCCATAAATATGTTATTGAATTATATATTTTCCATTTTGTTCTAATACATTTTGTCATCTTTCTGACAGTAGTATGATTCGATGCTCATAAAAGTTTTGAGCTTTGCTGGCAAAAGAATCAAAGCCATTTTTGACGTCCTCATTCAAAGTGAAGGTTTTGCCGTTCAACAAATTTTGCAAACCAGTCTTATCACTGGCGTTCTGTTAATGCATCTTCTCCATGCACATCGAATAATTTTTTTCTCGCTTGAATAACATTTTTACCTTTTCGATAGTAAAAAAGTAAAATATGGCGAAAATGCTGCTTTTGAATTTCCATCTTTAATAGGACACCAAACAAAAACTATTGTATAGAATCAAACAAATTTTTTCACAAACAAGCGTTGCTATATCAACTTTCAAAATATATAATAGCAATGCAAATTAAATGAGAAGTTAGATGTGAAAAAATATAATTATGTTCTCCGTTGGGAAAAAACGAAATTACTTTCCGAACAACCTAATATTTTGATTTCATCTCCGTGGTTTGAAAACAAAAGTATTTCACGCTGCTGATCGGCAGTCTGCGTCGATCCACGGTGTGTCAAAGAATAACTTTTTCGTCTTTAAAATATTAAGGAAAAATTAACATTGGTCCGGTAAGAACCAGAAAGCAAAGTAAAATTTTTAAAGTAAAAACTTTAAATGAAGAAAAAAGTTCTGAAATTGAAGGTGATATCATTCCACCAAAAAAACGTTCCCAATTTGTTATACTGGACAGTGGCGATAAAGAAATTTATTAAATTATAGTTGCATCAAATTAAAATAATATTTTTTGTTTTGTGTTGTACATACATTTATATAATTTTAATAAAAATTAAGTTGTTTATGTAGAACTTAAAAAAAAAATTGTTTCTAATAAGTTTTCGGAACGTAACTCCTCTTTTGTACTTGCTCTGGGTCTCATACAACACGGTTTCACACAACACGGCATTTTTTAGGAACTTATCTACCGTGTTATAGGAGGGTTACCTGTACTTTTAAAAATATTAAAGTCATTTTTATGTGCACCTGTCCGTAATACGATCAATGAAAGTAAAGGAGTGTGACATTGGTCTGTTTATTGTGCTGTATTTTAAAATTTATCATACCGTTTAGCATGTGTGTTTCGAAAAAATAAGTTTTTCTTTTGGTCTGTGTTAGGTTTTTGACACTCGCGATATTCCGTCGAAACGATTAATTTAATATTTTGTTGTCGCTCCGACATTGTTAAGTAAGTAGACAGATTTCATCGTAAAAGTAACATTTTCGTTAATCCCTCGTTCCACTTTTCACACAATGTTTATAATTATATGCACTTACTACAGAAATATTTTTCTCAACAGTGAGAACATGTAACGTATAATATAATATAATAAATATAATACCTGAATTCCCAAAAACGTTGATCTGATGTTGATAAATTTCTATGCGATCTGCAATATGTATTGCCTCTGCTGTTTCCTAACCAAACGTCATATCCTTGGTCAGCTAATATAAATGCTGCAATAAATGTTGTTACTTTAGATATGAGTTGATAGCACAGGGTCTTTCAGTAAGAGCGATAGAACATTGAATTTAAAAAAAAAAGAACAAAAAAGTACGTACTACTTTATTTTAAAATTTATTCGACTGCATTATGCATGAAATGTAATATTATTTAAATTACCACCACGATTGCGTTTAATGGAGTGAATATGACGAATCCAATTTTCGATGACTCGTATCTTACGATGAAGTCGTCTCTCGCGAATCACACGAATGTTTGCTTTAACATCATTAGCAGTTTGTGATTTATTGGAATAAAGAGTCGACTTAACACATCTTGCGCGGGAAGCGACTAAAGTCGTTTTGTACGCATTAGTAGTCAAGCGCAGGTAACGACAAAAGTCGTTTTCTATTAATTATTGGTGGATTATTGTTACTAGTGGACTTATGTAATGTCTTTACAATAAGATCGGGTACACATAAGTACTAGGTCGACGTCCGTACACTTCAACTTAAAACGTGCGTTGCAAAAATGCATTCCTATAATTGCGCTTGGCTAGTGTTGTTATGCTACAATAAGCGTATTCGACACCGGAGCTTCCAGCTATGCATTGACATAAATTATACGTATACGTATAAATTTTGCTATGTACACTTGCACAAAGGAAAGTGCTTTGGAGGATACCACTAGTTAAAACATTTTTAAATTCTCGATTTTCTTAGTTTTTGATTTCTGAGAAAGTATTTTTGTTTTTTTAAAGTGAATAGAAAAATTGATTTTTAAAGAGAAATTAAAAGTTTTATTAAAAGAAAACTTAAGGTTCAAAGACTACAGCCATTTTGTGCAGAAGTAATTTAGCGCACGAATTGCAAAAAATCGCCCGCTACTCCATGAAAGTTTGGCGGGAAAGCACCCGCACAAGATATGTTAACATAGCTTTTTAAACATAGCACTTTAAAAAGAATCGCGTACCAGTAAAAAAATTGCTTGTCTAAAGAATGTATTAGAATCTCGTAATTTTTTGTTACTTTTTCAAACTAACAATAAGTGTCGTTCTATTTGTGTGTAAAGGTCCAACCGGATTAGGATGGAATAGGTGCCCTCAAAGCAAATTAATCTTGACGCATACTGTTCGATAGGTCTCTTAAAAAAACAATCCTGTAAAGTATGAATGGACTATTCCTACTGTGGGGGTAGTTACAAGGTGAAACGTACGTTATAGTTTTCAGGTTAGTAATAGAAAATTTTGAAAAAAATCACAAGTATTGCAGACAAAGGTGGGCATATTATTGAATTTTTTCACACTTTTTGATTGGAAGATCAATTTTTAAAAAGTTAATAATGTTTAAAAACATTAATTTCTTATTGAAAATATGATATGGCCACTGTTATAGTTTTACAGTACTTGCATCGTACTGTAAATATTAATGTGAAAAAAATTGAAAATGATTAAAATTATACTTTTTATTCTTTTTGCATATGACGCACCAAGAAATAAATTATACCAAAATTATATATGGTGCAACATGACGTTAGAAAACTAGAAAAAAATTAGGATGGGTGTGCCATAATTATAACATATTTAAAAAAATTAAATATGATTAAAATTAGACTTTTTATTTTTTTTGGATATGACGCACCAAGAAATAAATTATACCAAAATTATGTATGGTGCAAAATGGTGTTAGAAAGCTATAAAAAAAGTTTGGTAGTTGTGCCTCAAACATAACCTACCAATAGTAGACATTGAAAAATGTTTTAATTTTTTTTCTAAGGTTATGTCAATTCATTAAGTCTGGAATTTTTTTAATCAGAGACCTTAGTTATATGTACGTCCTGAATAAATTTCAATAAAATCAAAGTAGTCGTTCTCAAGTTATGCATTTTTGAAAATATTTGTTTATTTAACGATTACTCCCTGGGGATGAATTTTTAAGGGTTGAAAATTGCTGTGATAAGTACTCACATAGGTACTAATTTAACAAAAAAAAGCGAGCATGATCGGAGCTAAGGCCGCTGGATCATACTTATCCTCCTATAGCCTTTTTCAGATTTTAAGTTTTATATATATGTAAGAGTATTAATGTACACTCAACCTGTTTTGGTGCGGAACATGAAAATTTCAATCAAATTGAAACATAATTGACGAAGCTATCAATAAATAAGTAGTAGGTTTGATTGGCCATTTAGTTTTTTCGATTTTTAATATGTATTTCATCACATTACATAAGTATTGCGTCAGCCGATTACATTATATGTGTATTGAACTCTATAATCGCAAATCGCAAAGAGTTCCTGTTATTCGTTTCTGATATGCGCAAGTGACATTTCCAATAAATAAAATGATCGAATAAAAAAGAATATTACGTGTTTTAATTTTTAGATCTAATATTAATTGACGTCCTTCAAAGTGAGTTCACATTCCAGAACCATTAAGATAAGATTCATTTCAAAGCGTAAATTGAAGATAAATTTATTATTTTTTCTATTTACGAAGGATAGTGGTTATACGTTTTGAAAAGTTTTGTATGTGTAAAATAAGTAAATATTTCAATAAAATATTTAAAAATGTTCGCATGTGTATTTTCTAAATCCGATTCCAAGTAGCTGCCAACCCTCGAGTTTTGATTTCGTTTAAAAAAGCAATTCCTAGTTATTTTGTAAGGTTTTGAGTTATTTTGTACGTGAGACTTTTTTTATGCGGTCCCTATTCACCGCACAAAAACATTTGAGTGTATATATACAAGGTCTGTCCGGAAAGTAATGCAATTAAGTTCGTAAAAAAAGATATATTTAAATTACTGATACAAACGTTTAAAATTTTTCAAAGTACTCTCCTTGAGCATCGATACACTTTTGCCAGCGACTTTTCCATGCACGGTACGCATCCTGGAAGGCGTCGACGGGGATCTCGTTTAGAGCTTTCGTCGCGCCGCGGCGGCTTGGATTGCTTCTACGGTTCCAAAATGGATTCCTTTAAGGGCAGTTTTGATCCTCGGGAACAAAAAGAGGTCTGCCGGAGCCATGTCAGGACTGTAGGGAGGCTGGGGTAATGTTGCCAAGCTGTGCTTGGCCAGGAACTCCCGGACGCACAGAGCGATGTGGCTGGGTGCGTTGTCGTGGTGTAGCTGCCACGAAGCGACGATCTCCTTTCGGGTTGCAAATTGACTCTAACAATGTCGTGCACAGTGGTCTTCGAAATATTGAGAGTCCGTGCAATCATTCGAACACTCATTCGACGATCGCTATTCAAAAACACGGATAACATTTGCGTCACTTTTGCTGCTTGACGGCCGTCCAGAGCGGAGGTCATCCTCCACGCCTTCTCGACCATTTTTAAATAAATTGAACCACCTGGAAACTTGTGAATAGGAGAGAGCAGAGTCCCCGTATGCTTCCTTAATCATTTAGTTGGTGTCGGCGAGACTTTTATTTAGTTTAGCACAAAATTTAATCGCGTAACGTTGTTCGATATTTTTCTCCATTGCGCGTCGTGACACAGAAACTAGTCGGAGGTTCACGGAAACAAAGATTTTGACGGTCCCAGAGCACTGAGCAGACCGAGAGTGCAAGCGTGTGAAGGTAAGAGTCCCGCCCATCTAACCTAACAAGTTCGAACACGTTCGGGCTAGGAAAAATGGCGGGAAAAATCAAATTGCATTACTTTCCGGACAGACCTTGTATTATATATTTGTATATGTAATAATATAACACCATGTATGTTCGTTGTCGCTGCGATGACTGGCTCGCGTTGGCGGCGTGCTGTCGGAACGATGAGGCGCATTGTTCATAAATATTGAGTCATTCGTTTATAGAGATTAGGAGTGAACAGACGAATTATTTAATTACGGATAGTTAATTTGTGTGGTTGAAGTTACGATTTTTGTTTCAAGTATTATTGTGTTGTTTTTATGTATTAAGAGTTGTTTTTCGTTATGTTAACCAGTTTGTGTTATTAATTTATTAAAATAATTTTTGAAATTATTAGGTTTTATTCCGGCTTTTCCTCTCTTACATATAGCAATCAAATTTTTAATGAGTCAAATTGGCACAGTTCGTACATCTAGTGTTAAACACTCGGCATTATCATCGCTTTCCGTATTTTTACTTGCTTGGCTGTATAACTGCGACATGGCAATCTTCTCCACGATTCAGACCCACATTTTTTTGTCTAACCATCTTTGAGTTTACAGACTGTGATATTAATCTTGTAATATTTAACAGTTGGAAATGTTTATCGAAGCATGAAAATTATTAATTGTATGTCGAAATTGTGAAGTAAATTGGTTTCTCCCATAAAATTTTCTAAACGGATTATTTTTAAAAAATGACCTAAAGTGAATTTTACGTACGTAAATCTTGTTCTGGGCCTTCATTCAACCACAAATCAGACGAACCAAACAAACCATGTTGCAGAAACGCAATCCTTTTATTATTTACATCTTTATTGCGGGGACTGTATGGTATTCTGTGAATAATTAAGTGATATCCATCATCTGTCGTGATGATATGTTCTTCAGCAGGATATGAATATTGCTGAACTTGGCCTACCTGAAAGAATATCTCTTCTAATTAACGAGTAATGAATGTTTCACATTTTCATTTAATTTATCATAACAGATTGTAATTATTGTTAAACTGTAAGTAATAAATTCCACTTTTAAACATTTTCGCTGATCATAGTTTGATTTACAATTCGATATTGGGAAGTTCGAACACTTTACTCAATATTTCTTTGGTAATATCTCTGGTAATATCTTTAATTTAGATTACTTTATGTTACGGATCTATAGGGTGTAAAAAAATTAATGGTCATGGCTTTAAGGGGTTGTTCTACACCTCTGGATCGATGGAGATTTGCGAAAAACGCCGGCCGCAAAATTGGGGAAAGGGTAGCAAATTTTTTTCATTGGCTCATCGTATTCGTCTTGTTACGTAGGTAAATTGTCTGAGAGGAACCATGGGTCATAAACGAAACGTTCTCTCGCAAATTAACTTTTAATTGGATCTCTGCGATTAAGATTTCGCTCCATAATCCAGCCTTCGTTTCGCCGAGAGAAAACACATGAGATTAGAAAATGGAGGACTGGGCCACCGAACCAGAAGAAAACTTCAAGAGGTAGCTTGAATCTTTGGTCTGTGGATAAGGAGAAAATGAGTGAGTGCAACAGAGAATGCAAGCTGTGAGAAAGAGTATCGAGGCTTTTTTCCTATGTCGGTAAAATTGGTGGATTTTATTATTAGTGCCATGCTATGAATGGCACTAACTGGCTATATTTATATAAACATACAGGCTTATCTCTTTCGTTAGTGACAAAGTATCTTTTATTTCATGTGTTATGCGATTAACTGTTCAATCATTTTATGAGTAAAATTGGTTCACAACCGTAAAAATAGGTGTACCACCTTCGGAGGGGTTTACGAGAGAGAGGAATCAACAATTACATATATTTCATTATGTAACCAAAAGCCAACACATGTTTTTCAAAAATAATATTTAACTTTTTTATATAAGTATATAGTTATTAAATTTTCACTGAGTCAAATTGATTCAGTTCGTAAATCTAGTGTTAATTTACTTGTGCATACATATTGTATAAAAATATAAAAATAGTATAATATTTTACGTATTACTTACAAAGTCTAAAAGGGCGATGTTTTTCAGAATTCCGGCTTCATTGTAATTTCTCACCCTCAGAAGTAATGGTTTATTTGGTGCGAGCAGTTCTTTCCATACTGATGTCGTGTCGGGTTGATTGGCAGAAACAAGCATGGTGTAGATCCATATCAAAAGTATGCTTTCCATATTAGACACAAACGCTGATGTCGCTTCTGGATACTCGATACTTCTTGAAGCGTTTTCTGAAAGAGAGTTTTTCTTTTTTTTTTTACTTAAGAGGACGAATTTTTTTTGCAGTGAAAATAATATGCTTGAAAGTGGATGTAATGCAATTGGTGAACTTAATTTAGAACTAGTATTGTTTACGACTAGGCAGTAATCAATTCGTACATTTTGAAGGAATTTTAAATTTCTGCCGATATTACGTACGTTATTATATTATACATGTTGTTATGGAATATTTTCATGCAAATCGAGTTGAGAAGCTTCTTTATCTCTATCGATAGATATGATGGCAATGAGTTTGTTTTCTCAACGAAAGTTGAACTTTGTCACTAATACTTAAAAATTTGTTTGAAAAAATTTTCTTCATTGTGATTTTAACTATTCATGTAGAGATTTTTGGATATGTCAAACAAGGAGGCAAACTTATAAGGGAACATTCCGAACCCGTATACGGTTCATTTCTGACCCATAATTCCTATCAAACATTTTATCTACAAGGCGAGACGAATTCGACGAGGTAATGAAAAAAGGTGACCTTTAATTTTAAGGCTTTTGTGAATTTTAGGGTACCTTTTTTTGTAAATGTCTAACAAGCCAAAGGTGTAGAATAACGCCTGGCAGATCATCGCAAATAGTTGTCATATAAAGCAGACGAAAATTAAACGTTACATAATTATTGTTGAATGTTAGCAAACGAAAAATTCCAAAAACACGTATTCACTAATTTTTGCTATACTGGACACATATTTTACACGACAATAGAACAACATTTACTACAAAAATATTAACAAAAAATTACGGAATTTTAATATATTGTTTAAGCAAATAATTTTTTGCAATTATTATTGATATTGCTGGATTCGGAATCTCAAGGCGCAGAATTCCATAAAAATTTTTCCTTACAGCCTTTAAGCTCGGAGATATTTTGAAAAAAACATTTCCAACCCCAAAGTTTGAGGGCTATTATCAACCCTTCAATGTGAGCGGTTGCCGATATAGGAAAATTCGTGTCAAATATTTTTTCCAGAACTATCTACTATGTAATTTTTATGAAAATCGGCGTCAAAGGATTCGTTATGTTCCCTTATTAGATGTAAACGGAAACAAAATTTAACTTCTAAAAGATTCTGGAGACAAATCAGGCGAAGGGCAATTTTTTGACCCGTTTCCAAACCTTAGTAATAACGAGTGTATTTTAGACGTTGCTATCATCGCAATACGCTTGTCTTTTTTCACTACACTTCTTATTCCAAAGTCTGTGCATTTATACAGTCCGTCCCACAGGAAAGGTGACTGATTTTATATTCGCGTAAATACTAATGATGTCTGTGAACGGATGCATGAATTCTCTAGCGTGGTATTTCGATTCCCTTTTGTTTTAAAGGGTATAGCAGGATAAGGTGGTCAAAAGTGCCCTTCAACCGATTTCAATGGGGGTGGTCTCATTCGATAGATAATGCTCGGCGACCATTGTGTACCAAATTTTAACCCTTTATCTTGATCGGAAGGGTAGTTATGGGGAAAATTAAAAAAACAGGTTTTTGGCCCTTTTCCCCCATTTATTTAGGTGTAAAAAATCCGAAAAAATTTTGGCATATTCTACACGGAACCGGACATGTTGGAGAATTTTTTCAGATTTTTCCGTCGAAATACCTAAGCGTGAAAAATGGGCAAAGTAAAAAAAAACGGAAAAAAGAAGATTTCGTATCGAAATCTTCGAGGTACAACTTTTTGTTTTATATAGTAACAATCTAACACCTACGATTGTTATCCCCAATTTTTTTCAGATTTTTAAACCACCTGCGTCATTATGAAAAAAATCGAAAACCGATTTTCGGGACGTATTTTGATCTAAAACGCAAGAAGTAATTGTTATTTTTCCATTATTTTCATAGAGTATGTTCATTTTGTGGTTTTTAATGTTTTACCATTACAGATAATTTCATAACAATAAAAGGAATTGAGATAACTCATTTATCTGTAAACTGTGTGTTTCATTATGTACTATAATTTTGAACGTTCTTTCAACAGCAGCAGTGGCGACGCGTCTAGAGTGTCTGCTCTGGAACCGCTATGAACTTTTCTGTCGCGGGTTCGCGTCCCGGAAGGTATATTTTTTTTTCTTTTTTTCTTAATCTGTAAATGCATAAAAATAATCAATAATCATTTTTAACAGCTATTGCGATAACCCTAAATGCATAAAAAATGTATATCGTATAGAAAATAGTTTTGGCGCATATCTGTTGTTTTGCCGGCTCTCTCTAGCAATATGTTATCCCATGGTTACGGATATTTTTAAACATTTAAATTACGGAAATGTTAACTTATTATGGTATATAAAAATGTATATTCGGCACTAAAGGAACGGAGTTTATACCTTGACAAATTCCTGCCGAAGTCATGCTGAATGAAAACAAAAGTTCCTTTCTTTTGGTAGATTATTATTTTTCGCCATAAGTACTAGTTTTTTATTTGTTCCGAAATCATATAGAATAAATAATACGTTTGAGGGCCATAACTGTACAATAGATTCATTCGTTAAAATTGCTTTATTGTTATATACGAATTTACTTCTTAAGCTTTTAGATATCTTACTGATGAGCATTTGTATCACTTTCAAAATACCTTTAAGAAATAGAGGCATATAATTTAGTTTGCAGGACTTTATTATTTTATTGCGCCTGCTCCAATATCACACGAACCCTTCCTGTCCGTAAGCCTTCACCAATGACCTGCTGGCATTGAAGGTTTGGCGCAGGTACTAAGCTAATCCCCTATAGGTATTTATGTTATATTGGTCAATTCACTGTTAAATGGTTTCTGTCTCTACCTAGTTACATGGAACTGTACATAATTAAAAAAGTACAAATATTCATAAATGGTAACATACCCAGCATTAAATCGGTTTGACACATTCGAGACAATAGCGGAGACCCAACCATAAACTGTCTTCCCTACGCTCATTTCAGAATTAACAAATTAAAAATGGCAATATAATACAAACCAATAGAAATTCATATTTTCCAAGTTTCGAGCATATCCCCTCCATGTCAACGATTCTTCTTTGAATATAAGGGAAAGAAACATGCAAGTAAAGTAATCATTACGTGCATATACTCTGTTAGTGTAAGTGTTGTGATCTTTGGTGCTGAATATACATTTTTATATACCATAATAAGTTAACATTTCCGTAATTTAAATGTTTAAAAATATCCGTAACCATGGGATAACATATTGCTAGAGAGAGCCGGCAAAACGACAGATATGCTCTAAAACTATTTTCTATACGATATACATTTTTTATGCATTTAGGATTATCGCAATAGCTGTTAAAAATGATTATTGATTATTTTTATGCATTTACAGATTAAAAAAAAAGAAAAAAAAAATATACCTTCCGGGACGCGAACCCGCGACAGAAAAGTTCATAGCGGTTCCAGAGCAGACACTCTAGACGCGTCGCCACTGCTGCTGTTGAAAGAACGTTCAAAATTATAGTACATAATGAAACACACAGTTTACAGATAAATTAGTTATCTCAATTCCTTTTATTGTTATGAAATTATCTGTAATGGTAAAACATTAAAAACCACAAAATGAATATACTCTATGAAAATAATGGAAAAATAACAATTACTTCTTGCGTTTTAGATCAAAATACGTCCCGAAAATCGGTTTTCGATTTTTTTCATAATGACGCAGGTGGTTTAAAAATCTGAAAAAAATTGGGGATAACAATCGTAGGTGTTAGATTGTTACTATATAAAACAAAAAGTTGTACCTCGAAGATTTCGATACGAAATCTTCTTTTTTCCGTTTTTTTTTACTTTACCCATTTTTCACGCTTAGGTACTTCGACGGAAAAATCTGAAAAAATTCTCCAACATGTCCGGTATCGTGTAGAATATGCTAGAATTTTTTCGGATTTTCTACACCTCCATAAATGGGGGAAAAGGGCCAAAAACCTGTTTTTTTAATTTTCCCCATAACTACCCTTCCGATCAAGATAAAGGGTTAAAATTTGGTACACAATGATCGCCGAGCATTATCTATCGAATGAGACTACCCCCATTGAAATCGGTTCAAGGGCACTTTTGACCACCTTATCCTGCTATACCCTTTAACAGCGTTGGCATGACAGACTGCTTGTAATAACCAAAACTTTAACTTTTTTGATTTTTTTTGAATTTGGGTCGTGAAAGAAGCAATGGAGCACCGGCGTACAAAAACAAAATCGTACGCGATTTCTTTGCTCAAAAATGTATTGTGATACTTCAACATCCTCCTTATTC
The DNA here is from genome assembly GCA_910591515.1 of Cerceris rybyensis. NCBI lineage: Eukaryota > Metazoa > Arthropoda > Insecta > Hymenoptera > Crabronidae > Cerceris > Cerceris rybyensis. Next base: position 18,472,387 of record OU342795.1, read on the forward strand.
GCCTGATTTGTTTCCGTGCGACTTCTAGTTATTTCCAAAAGTGAAAATGGCAATGAAAGGAAAGCATTTCGACACGATGTCAAACGTCCAGAAGGCTACGACCATGGTACTGAAGGTAATTTCAAAGGTTGAGTATTAGAATCGTATCAAACAATTTTCGCAACAATTCCAGTTGTGTATTGACTTACAAGGAGCCTATTTTGAAAAAAGTCATTTAAACTAAAAGTAAACAGCGTCTTATATTTTATTTCACATCAGTCACCTTTACATGTGATATATTTTAATAATATAATGAAGTACATTAGCACAGAACTCCTTTGAACTCTCTCTACGTTAATATTATAAGCTCTTTTACCTGCCGAGGTTCGTTTCAAATTCGTATCTCAAACTGCACTTGTGCGCAGCATCGACACTTTACTCATGATTCATTCTACTCCTTGTTTAACCATTTTAGTGCCACGCGATGCGATCGCGCTGTTTCACGTGCTGTTGACTCGTGTGCCTTTTGCTTCGCTTCAGGTTAGACCAGGGTGTTGAATTAGTTACACGCCGCGAGCCTTTTCTGAGGCGCTCCGCCTGCTTCTCCCACCCAACTATTTTACCCAACCAGGAATGACTTGCCAGGCTCGGCGTATTGCACGAGTATAGTGGCGCTTTAGGGCGCCATTCGCCTCTGATCGCTCGCGCTGGAAAGACGCCGCGCACGCCGATTACAGGAAAAAAAATCGATGCGCGTGTCCCGTCGACTGACGTTATCTGTCAACGAACAGTTTCAGATCGTGTCACATCGCGTATAGGTTAAAGCAAAAATATGACTAGTAAAAAAGTATGCTCAGATATGTCTTGAATTAAATGCGATTAACAGATTGTTAGCAGAAAAACATTGAAATTTTACTTTGTTGCATTCCTCGATACAAAACGAAAGAAGCGCGTTTTCGCTGCTTGACACTCAATCGGTTAAAACCTATTGCTAAGTTGACCGTGGCGGCAACAATGTATTCTTTGACTCAAGAGCTAACGTTTTGCTGTCGCCGAATTTTTAAATTATTTGCGTTGGAAATTAATTTATACGTGCGCGTGCTAGATCGTAACACAACTGTTTCTTTAGTATACATATGAATTAAAGAAACAAGAGGTAAAAAATTAAAGATTACTGGATATAATTTTAATAAACTGTCGTTATGATTGTTGTTTATATGGTTGTGTGTATAAATGTATGCACAGTAGAACCATTTATTTTAGAAGAAAATGTTATATGTATATATAAAAGTTTCATAATATTGTGGAGATAATGTCGATGCAATACTAATTTTTTTATTTATTTATTTATTCAACTTTACTTGAAGGAAAACTTCATTGTTTGTACAGAAATATATATCTACATTGAATGTAGACATATATTCACAAATAGAAATATATGTTTACATTGTGTAAATTAGATAACCTCAATGTTTCCATTGGTATTTTGAGATACAATATAAGTTTTTCAATGTCATTCCTGTCACTATTCTCTGCCGAATTTGCCAAAACCACCGCCGGAAGTCCAAAACATTAAAATCTCTTAATCGCATTTAATTCAAGACATATTTGAGCATACTTTTTTACTAGTAATACTTTTGTTTTAACCTAAAGGCCATGTGACGCGATCTGAAACTGTTCGTTGACAGATAACGTCAATCGACGGGATACGCGCATCGATTTTTTTTCCCGCAATCGGCGTGCGCGGCGTTTTCCAGCGCGAGCGCTCAGAGGCGAATGGCACCCTAAAGCGCCACTATACCAGTGATGCCAGAACGAGGGATTTTTCCCAAGCATGCGCACTACCAAATCCTCAGTAATGTATATACTTTACTCAAATATGGGGTATCGTTAGACCCCCGTGACAATTTAAATACGGTAGAAATTACAGGAAGAGGACATTTTTAAAAGGAATAAAATATTTACGTGTAAATAAATAAAGATATGTTTTCTTATTATTTTGTATATCTGCAGCCGATTTTTTAAATGAATACCAACATTTGTTGCGAGATAAGGAAAACTGCAGAAAACGTCCAGAGTTTTGGACGTCTTTGCGCGTGATGGTCGCCAAATGTTGTTAAATAATAAAAAATCTGGCGACCAGACCCGGGCCTCAAAGAACGGTAAACTTTTGCTTCGTTTCGAACGCGCTTTTGTCTCCGTACGAAGGAACAGTCACTCTGATATACTAATATTGCACTACGATACAATATTTTATTCAGTTTAACGAAAAGCGCGGAAAACGACTGAGAAGGGCCCCTTATGCGACGTACTGTTGCATAGATCAGTCAAGTCAAGGTTTGGCTCGACAGAGCCGTTTCTCGAGCTGCGCCGCCTCCTTCACCTACACATACAGCCGAGATGTCACTGATTCACAGGTACTCCGGCGGCGTTACGGTCGTACCTACTGGTACAAGCGTGGTAGCATGTGGCGGTATATTGGGGCGACATTTATATTTTAAAAATTTTGCGACAGCAAAATGCAAACTTGTTCGCCTCAAAGAATGTAGAATAATGTAAGAAGTTATTGGGGCGATACATTGTACAATGTTGTGTAGTCTCTTGCCAGTAAAGAGGTAATAGGTTTCCACATTATCCATGGAAATATGCAAATGCACTCTTTGTTACAAAGTTATCTTCTGAAAATCTATTCCACTGTATCAATGTCCTTTTCCGCTGAATCGTTTTCAAGAAATCGCATTAAAATATAAATGAAGAAAATGTTTTTTAACAATCATACAGATGAAAGAAACCGTTGAGATGCATCTCTATATGTAAAATTGACAATACTTTGACATTTTATTACAAAACAACATTGAAATTAAACGAGGCAGAACCACTCTTTGTTACTAAGAGCTTCTTATAATTAATTATGTTTTAATTGGTATATTAGAACTTTGCGTCGAGCATTTTGAGACGAATAAAGTTACTGAAAACATTTAAGACAACTGCGGCGGCAACAATGTGTTCTTTTACACTGGGAAACCTAGCGTTCTATTATCGTGTAGTTACTTTTAACAATTTGCGCTAATTATTGATTTACAACTATTGGTGCTGGAACACAATACTATATTTAGTCGTAATGCATAACGTAGTGGTTAATTTCGGTAAAATCGTCGCCAGAAGCCCAAAAATATTAAAATATATTAATTGTACTTTATTTAACACATATTCGAGCATACTTTTTCACTAACAATACTTTTGTATTACCCTACATGCGATATAGTGCGGTGTGAAATTGTATTTCGACAAATAACCTTTATCGACGTGCCACGCACGACGTTCTGATCTCCGCGACTGGCGCGCAAGGCACGACTTTTTCAGCGCGACTGATTGACTACGAATGTCGCCCCGAATACGCCCGTGCTCATGCCAATAGGTCCGCTACTATGAAGGGGAGGCAAAGTCAATCAGCGAGCTCTCGAGTGTATAGGAAGGAGTAGCAGGCGGAGCAGCTCGAGAAACGGCTCTGTCGAGCCAAACCTTGATAAGGCTGGCATAGATAGATACGTCTATGGAAATAATTCCCGCCGAGCTGTGACGTCAGCATGCGCATGCGCACGAAGGCTCACGCATGGGAAAAAATCCCTCGTTCTGGCATCACTGCACTATACTCGTGCAATACGCCGAGCCTGGCAGATGATTGGAAAGAGAAGCTTGGTTGGGTAAAACAGTTGGTAGGGAGAAGCAGGCGGAGCGACTCAGAAAAGACTCGCGGTGTGTAACTAATTCAACACCCTGGGTTAGACACTTTGGCAGACTCCTCGGACGGTTAAGGGGGTCGATTGACTACTACTCAATTTTTAGGCAATAAAAACTAAATAAATTTTTTAAGTCGTATATTATGATGCTTTCTGATAGCAATAAATTTTTATTCTCAATTTAAATAATATAAATTTAATTAATAATAAATTATGCAATTTTAATATTTTATGTCATGCTTTAGAATTATAAAGTCATTTAATTGACTTTAGTTGCAAAGAACTGAAAAAACGTTTGGCAACGTCGCGTATTGTCGATTAACAAGATCTCATACGAGTGATGTCCCATAACCTATAATTCTCTATGATGCATACGGTACATCAGACTGCGACGTTGTCAATTCTCCACTCACAAGGAGAACGCAAGGCCTTCGGGTCACCGATTTGGTTGAAACTTTGTATACTTGTAGAGAAAGTTGTCCTGATTATGAATATACCCTATTATAGGGGCAGACGGTCAATAGTTTTTAAGATATTTATAATTAAAGTTTCATTGGCCTTCTTAACCAAAACTGTTGAATGCAATACCAAAAGCTGCCGTGGCACAATGGCAACGTCCTGAGTTTGCACGGAAAAAACTAGGGTTCGTTTCTTGCCGTGCTAAATTTTTTTTTCTTCGGTTTATATCTTCAAAGTTCAATTTAATATTAACGCATTAAAATTGATATATTACCTGAATTTATTTGGTTGAGAATGGAAGAGAAATTTGAAGTAGGTAATCGGTTATAGAAATTCATTCCGCAATTCGTCATCAATTGAATGCACAAATTTTCATACCTATGTTAAAATACACATAGTTTGCAAGAGGGCTATGTACGAAAAGAGAACTTTTCGAAAATGATAAATCAAGTCTACTTTCCAAAAGACATAATATTGCAAGTGCAACATTGTTACGTTTATTTGATAGACAAAGTTACGAGTTTTCAGCAAATGAAAATATTATATGTAAAGTCGCTTGAAAATTGAATATGAATATTTACATCAAGATGCACGTAACGCTAACATGTAAATGAATCGAAAAAAAAATTTTTGTTAGTTTTTCATGACAGGACACGAACCCCAGTTTTTTCTGCGGAAACCCTTCACGTTGTCGATGTGCCACAACAGCTCTTAAAGTTGTGTCTTACAGTTCTTTATAAGAATGCCAATGAAACTTTAATTATAAATATCTTAAAAACCATTGACCGTCTGCCCCTATAATAGGGTATATTCATAATCAGGACAACTTTCTCTACAAGTATACAAAGTTTCAACCAAATCGGTGACCCGAAGGCCTTGCGTTCTCCTTGTCAGTTAACATGGCGGCAATATGGCGGCGTAGATGGGACATGAATTACCCGTTTTTCGACTTTTCTTTTCCGAATTATTTAAAAAATACATCGATAAGGAATGGTTTTTATTCTCGATACAATAAAAGTATAATTACTACTTTATGAATAAAATTATTTTTCAAATCAATATCTAAATTGGAAATACTTTAAATATTGCAATTCAATTTGCATTATGACTATACACCATATACCGTCGTGTATTACCGTCGATGTTTAAAGTCTAATATCTTTTTTAATAATTCGATAAGATGGTCTGCATTTTTTTCAGAATTATTCTACATGATTTCAGGAATAATATATTTCAAATTCAAGGTTTTATCTAATACTTGAGTTTTCAACCGACCCCCTTAAGTCGTCAAAGCCAAATTCTTATCTTCTCTCGGAATAATAAACTTGACACTCCCGAATGTTGGGTTTTGTGTTTGTTTATTGGAACACGAAGATCGAGTGTATACAGAGAAAACACATAACAAAGAAGGATTAAATAACAGATAACAAAATAACAAATGTGAGCGAGTGCGAGACGTGTTAATAATCTATGTCAGTGAGGCGCGGTAGTTGATCATTTCGGCGTCCTTCGAGCAATCCCGCCTGCTTCTCCCAACCGTTCTGTTTCGGCCAACCAAGCTTGTCTTGCCTTTCACCTCGCAGGCTCCGATCTATTGGCGCGAGCGTGGCAGCATACTGGGACGTCATTCGCAACTAAACGCTCGCGCTGGAAAGATGTGCCGCGCTCGCCGACGACTGTAAACAGATCGATGCGCGTGACGCATCGATTCAGATTATACGTCGAGAAACAGTTTCAGATTGCACTACGTCGCGTGTAGGATAAAATAACAGTGTTATTCGTAAAGAAGTATGCTCAGATATGTCTTAAAGATCTAAGTCTCAGGCGATATAATTTAATTTCCAGCGCAAATAAATGGAAAATTCAGCGTTGTAAAAACGTTTGCCCTCGCATCAAACAATACATTGTTGCCGTCGTGATTGTCTTGCTCATAGATTTTAAGATTTCAGGCAGGTACAACAAAGAAGAGCAGGTAGACGAACGATTAGTACGAAATTACTGAATACATATGAGAAATTCCAATCCGGTACCTTTCGGTACTTCTTAGTTATTCAGTTTTTAAATGAATGTCGTCGGCGAGCGCGGCACATCTTTCCAGCGCGAGCGTTTAGTTGCGAATGACGTCCCAGTATGCTGCCACGCTCGCGCCAATAGATCCGAGCCTGCGAGGTGAAAGGCAAGACAAGCTTGGTTGGCCGAAACAGAACGGTTGGGAGAAGCAGGCGGGATTGCTCGAAGGACGCCGAAATGATCAACTACCGCGCCTCACTGATCTATGTTATGGAAGAGAATCTACTGTTTGGGTCGCTTTTCGGTCCCTTTATCACTTTTCCAAGCGCCCTTTCTCTGTCGGCAAACCCTACGAGAAGGAAGTGATGGCTTGGTAGGGAGGAGAATGTTGAGCCAGTGATGAAATGCCATTGGTTCTGCCTGGGCTTCGTGGGTGGTTACCAAAATGCAGAGTTTGCAGTAGTTTTGCCAAAACCCACCGAAGGCCTGTACAGAGGGGGGGCCTTGCATTACGAGGGTGTCCCAGGTGTAGACGCTGCTAGATTTATGATTGGTGTCATAAATCTAGCGTAAAGATTCTTCCGTGCAAACCTGGTAGCCACGTGCTGTCCCTTGATATTCGAAAGTGTTTGACAGACGGCCAGATCTGCACGGCAGTGTAAATAAAATAAAAAATCTAGAAATTTGCCCTCGCAACGTCAAGGCCCACGATGTAAACTACGCTTCAACACGTGCTATTTAGAAGAAACTCTCAATTGGCAAGAAAAGAAATGCGGTTTTCTTCCAACGCAACTTAGGAAATGTGTCATACTCATTGTCACGAACACTAGTGCACATTATCACTGGAACTATCAAGCAATGCAAAATGACTGGTTTGCAACATTTCCCAAATATTCTCCAAGTTTATACGAGTATCATAGAGCAAATATTCTACGCTGGTCTTATAAAACAGAAATGATCGAATTCCATCATGTCTTCCATTTCTTGATTCCTCTCTTTCCAAAGTATTGGGTTGGCAATTAAGTGATTGCCGATTTTGTCGATAGATGGACTTTACACTTCCTTTTGTTTTGTTAACGTGGTCAAAACATCTAGTCTGTATTTTTTTCTTATTATTTGGACTTCTACCTATGATTATGTAAAAAAATTAGATCGATTAGTGCTTTAGTTTTGTTTTTGTCTCAATTTAAAAATGGAAGAACAGGACATGCATTTCAGACATATTTTATTTTATTACTTCCGAAAAGGTAAGAATGCATCGCAAGCAAAAAAGAAGTTATGTGCCGTATATGGAAATGAAGCCTTGAAAGAAAGGCAGTGTCGAAATTGGTTTGCCAGATTTCGTTCTGGTGATTTTTCACTGAAAAATGCTCAACGATCTCGCCGTCCAGTCGAAGTCGATGAGACCCATATCAAGGTCATTATCGATTCAAATCGTCATAGCACAACACGTGATATTGCGGAGAAGCTCAATGTATCGCATACATGCATGGAAACAAAATTAAAAATGCTTGGTTATGTCAAAAAACTCGATTTATGGATCCCTCACCAGCTTAAGGAAATTCATTTGACGCAACGCATTCGCATCTGCGATTCGCTTCTGAAACGCAACGAAATTGATCCATTTCTGAAAAGCCTAATTACTGGCGACGAAAAGTGAATAGTTTATAACAACGTTAATCGGAAGAGATCGTGGGTGATGCAAGATGAACTAGCCCATACGACATCAAAAGCAGAGATTCACCAAAAAAAAAGATTATGCTGTCAGTCTGGTGGGATTATAAAGGAATTTTGTACTTTGAACTTATGCCACAAAATCAAACGATCAATTCAAACGTGTACGGTCAACAGCTCGCCAAGTTGAGCGATGCAATTCAAGAAAAGCGGCCGGTATTGTCAAATCGTAATGGTGTTGTTTTCCACCATGATAATGCAAAGCCCCAAACGTCTTTGGTCACTCGCCAAAAATTATTGGAACTGGGTTGGGATGTTTTGTCACATCCACCATATAGCCCTGATCTTGCGCCTTCAGATTACCATTTGTTCCGTGTCATGCAGAACTCCTTAAATGGTAAAATTTTTACCATTATATCAAATAATTTTATTAAAATTAAATGTCAGATCATATTTAATACAGTTTTTTGATAGCAAAGATCAAAAATTTTACGAACGAGGAATTTTGACGCTGCCAGAACGATGGCAAAAGGTCATCGACAAGAACGGACAGTATCTAATTGAATAAAGTTATATTTTTAAACAAAAATTTTGAATTTTCCTTCTTATTTGAAATCGGCAATCACTTAGTTGCCAACCCAATATTTATTTGATATATTAAAACTTCTTAACGAATAAGTTTAGGGCATAAGTATGTTAGTACTTTTATGTAGAGCACAACAAACTGCATCGATTGGTGCAGTCAAAAATGTAGGTTTCCATTTTAAAAAAAGTGCAGTTGCATTTTTCTGATGCATCAATGCACAAAAGTCCATAAAATTAGTTGCATAGTATGCACCGACTGATGCCATTCAACCTTTTCTTCTAACATTTTCCTCTATTCCCAACCGTTTAGGAGGTGCAGTGTCGCATACTGCGTCAAACCATGGGCGAAAACTACCCCCCCAGAAGAGAAAGTTAGCTACGGTCCTGGTTTTTATGAAGACCCATACCTTGGCCAGCACGCCTAGACAAAAGGGTGTGCTGGCAAATGTCAACCTCTCCCCCTCGGTCAAGCCGAATAAGGAGTTTTCTTATTCGGCAAACATAGCATAAAAATATAAAATACAAACAAAATATTCAGCAACAAACAAAAGTTCACTAGCTTTTTCTTCTGGACCATTCACAATATTTGGACTCACCCGGCATCTTTAATTTCTCTTAATCTTTTAAAGTTATATTATAAATTCATTAGTGTCCTTTAAAATCTATGTAAAATCATGATTCAAAAACCACCGGAATCCTAATTTTGTGAATAAGATGAACCTAAAATAATTAACTATAAAAATATATATATATATAAATAATTATAGGAAAAATAAAAAGGAAGACTCTGGAAAGGAAGTTATGCCCCTTCCTTACCAGAAAAACCAAGGGGTTGCGAAAATCTGGGGTCAATCAGCGCCCACGCTGACCCAGGGCCTTTGTATAAAAAGGCGAGGAAAACTCGCCTAAACGCTCACTTCTGTTTTACGCTCATTGCTCATTTTCTTTTCACGCGCAGTATCGTCTTTGCTCAGTCCGTTTTTTCGTTCATTTTGTATTTGTAATTTCTTGGCGTATTTGTAGTGACAAAGTATCGGAATATACTCAATTTTTTTTAGTTTAAACCTTGTCCCGAGTTGTGTTTTTTATTTAACGTCACGGTAGATTTTCGTCCAAAGACCTGCATTTTTCCCGCTCAATTCTTACCTTTTCTTCCCCAAGCTTGTGCTCTCGCCATAGGGCGTTCAGCTTGGTCCCTTCATATGGGTTTGCGCTCTTGCCATAGGGCGTTCAACCCATTCCTTTCTATCAAGCTTGCGCTCTCGCCATAGGGCGTTTAACCCATTCTTTTCTATCCTTCCTATTCTCTCTAATATCTTTCACTTTTGGGGTTAATTTTGGGCGGATCCCAGGGTAGGACCCCGTTGGTCCCGTGACCCGAAGGAGACTGCGTCTACGACGCGACAGCAGCCTGTTCCAGTTGCGTAGGACACCCTGTATACTTCTATTCTTTGGAATTTTCATAGTTCTCATTTGTTTCTTCGTCGTCAGTAAAATTCATCTCGAATTTGATTTTCCCGATATTCGACTTTTTGTTTATCACATTTTCTAACTTGTCACTTTTTAATATCAAGTTTGTACGATACGTGTAAAAGGCATTTTAAACACCTTATCCACGCATGGAGACTAGAGAGTTCAAATTAAAAATTTTCGTTGTCCTAAACTATTTTCTGTTTTTCAATTGAATTCATCAACGTCTTGCAGTTTCCTCAAAAATAGCTATATTGATACAAATGACATAAACGACGTGCACTTTTTGCTCGACGGTAAAATACGTCCCATGTAGGTGGTCGCTAAATAAATCTGTACAAGTTTTCTATGGATCGAGACGGATATCGTTTTTACTTTATTAGCTTCAATACATGTTTTACATGTTATAAAAAAAAATAAAACGCAAGGCGGAGGATGCTGAAGCTTTTTTTGTACGCCTTACCAACCTTTTTAGATATATGTACAAAAAATCGGAATTATTTCTTTAAATACTGAGATATGGCAAGTAATGGTTATAGAACTAATGGCATATTGCCGGTTTTCTAGAATAACGATACATTTCGAAAATGACAGTTTTACAGTAGGTCCCTTTTAGTTTTTTATTTTTTTCATCCTTTGATATCTATTTTTTGTAGGAGGCCTACCTGTACTTGCATTGTAATGAAGGAAGCGCTATCGCTATACATGGCACTATTTAACATGGATTTTTAAAAAGCTCTGGCACTAAAACAATAAGCAATATCTCTCGTACTCACTTTTTCTCTCTATACCATTAAAATAAAAAATCGTGTTAGATCTAACACTCTTCGTTTGCCGTCAAAATCTTGAAATGTTTATAAAACTCTGGGCCATCGTTCCCGAATATTAAGTGTTAAAGACATCAGAAAGATAACATTTATTAAAATATGATTGCCGACCTGTCTCGAAGTAGCAAAGCAGGTTGGTGATTCTAGCGTGATTAAAACGTTAAACCTAATTGTGATCCACTCTCGAAAGTAAACTCCACAAGTCTCGTCAGGTTAAATCGAATTGATTAAACAGAACGAAGAATAACACTTGCTTAAGTATCGCGGGTATAAACAATTAACTCCCTTACTTTAGAGTAAAGACAATTTAAAAAAGAATGTCTGAATGAGTGAGAGACAATTTACTAATTTCCCTTCCACCATTTATCATCTAGAGAAATTTAACATCTTTTCTTTAACATATTTCGGATGTAATAAATTACTATAGTGTCTGTTCTATATAACTGTACCGTAAATTGTGTTTTGGAAGAAAATCCTAAGTGCCTTCAGGGGCCACACGACTTCAAAATCCAATTAAACCGCAATCATATTTTCTGATGGCTCTGCACATTTGCTGGGAAGCAGACATTTGAATAAATTGAATGTCCATAAATGTGGAGATCATGTAAATTCTTACAATAAAAACTCTTATAATATTTTTTCATTTTATGATATTTCATTAACGATTATTTACAGTTTATAGTCTCTGTCCAAACTTAGGGTAGGGATAAAACTGAAAGTATAATATGCAGTTTCTTTGGTGAACTGTCAATGGTTGTTTACTGAGCAATAAAGTATGTAAACGGTGACCTTGCATCATAGCCATTTAAAGTAAATTGTTACGTACATTATCATATTAAGAGTGAATCATGTATGTGACGTTTTTGCTTCCTTCTTTAGACCATACGAGTTATACCATTTGCAAGTCATTTAAATATGTGAGAATGAGGGTCAGAAATAATCGGTCTTTCTTCAAAAGTAATCGAAAATATATTGATAAAAAATATTGTGTCTTTCACTTGCGCACACTTGTTGACACTTCACACTCACTTCGCTCTCGTATATAAATTAAAAATCGATTGTCCGGCAAGCTTCTTATACTCATACCCTCTCTTATTGTTAGTCATCCTTTGAAGGAGGTGGAAGTCGAAGACCTTCGGTGATCCCCGATAAAAAAATATCGCAAATCTGTTCCGCAATTAGCTGACGACCATAATGGGACTGTATCGCGTAGTTATCACTGCCACACATTATCGAACCACTTTGCCTTATCGCGCACCTTTTTTTTCATAAGTACACAAGTGATCTTTAGGTCTATACATATTTCGTTTCCTGCATTCATATGTTTATTTTTTATAAGCTTTAATGTTTTAATTAGTGTTTGCATGTTTTATGTCGGGCATGAAGGTCTTAGCAAAATCATTTCAAATTGTTACGGGACGTAAGATATGTAGGCGTTTTTTGTAAATCTCGCGCGGATCGTTCTAGAACAGTGATTTTATTTAGTTGATCGCCGCAGGCTTGTTTCGAGTAGCTCTGCCTGCTTCTCCCACCCATCTGTTTTACCCAATTATGATGGACTTGCTAGGCTCGGGCCTATATGCACCAACATGGTGGCCCATTGGGGCGACAGCAGTGATGCCAGAACGTGGGATTTTTCCCAAGCATGCACACTACCAAATCCTCAGTAATGTATATACTTTACTCAAATATGGGGTATCGTTAGACCCCCGTGACAATTTAAATACGGTAGAAATTACAGGAAGAGGACACTTTTAAAATAAATAATATATTTACGTGGAAATAAATAAATATATGTTTTTTTATTATTTTGTATATCTGCAGCCGATTTATTAAATGAATACCAACATTTGTTGCGAGAGTAAGGAAAACTGCAGAAAACGTCCAGAGTTTTGGACGTCTTTGCGGGTGATGGTCGGCAAATGTTGTTAAATAACAAAAAATCTGGCGGCCAGACCCGGGCCTCAAAGAACTGTAAACTTTCGCTTCATTTTGAACGCGCTTTTGTCTCCGTACGAAGGAACAGTCACTCTGATATACTAATATTGCACTACGATACAATATTTTATTCAGTTTAACGAAAAGCGCGGAAAACAACTGGGAAGGGCCCCTTATGCGACATACTGTTGCACACATTGCGCATAGATAGATACGTCTATGGAAATAATTCCCGCCGAGCTGTGATGTCAGCATGCGCATGCGCATGATCGCTCCCACGTGGGAGAAAATCCCACGTCCTGGCATCACTGCCTGGCATCACTGGTCCCGATACGTCACCATGCTGGTGCCGACAGGCCCGAGCCTGGTAAGTGATAGGAAAGAGAATCTTGGTTAGGTACATGAAACACGTGGTTGGGAGAAGCAGGCGGAGCGACTCGAAAAAGGTATGCGGCGGTCAATTAAATAAAATCACTGTCCTAGAAGATTCTGGATGATCCGCCACAAAACAAATGATGGACGAAAAGACGAGCGTTGACGGAACGCGGACTGCACGAGGACGAGAGGACAGTTAGAGAGTTGGCAAATGAGAGAGTAAACGAACGTGTACAGACGAGTAGACAAACGTATATAGAGAACTAGACGGAATGAGTTATAGACGATTAGACGAACAGAGTCAAAAACGATTACACGCATAGGGAGATTAGACGAGTAGACGGACTTTATAGTTTATATTTTATACCATTTAGAGTATGTGTGTGTGATCTAGAATAGTGCGTTCCCCATATTCCGTATTAAATTTAAGTTTCCACTTGTACAAGGTGTAAAAAAATTAATGGTTATGGCTTTCAGGGGTTGCTCTATACCTTTGGTTCGATGAAGATTTGCGAAAAATTCAGAAAAGGCTAGTAAATCTTTTTCATTGACTCAACGTAGAAGCTAAGTAGCCGCACTGAATTATAAAATAATTAATGGAAATTATAAAACCAGTATTTTGACTTTTAATCAGTCAAATGGTTACGACGTATACATTGCAGTATATGTAATAATCTGGTGATTATATAAAATATCTGACAATTATGCATAATTACCTGATTAATCACATTTAATGTCACATATTTATCATCGCAATCACTTGGCTGTATAAAAGACAAAATACAAAATAATGTCTTATAATTTGTACTTAGGTCCTATAATTTCTTCGCGCTCCTAAGCTATCCTGAAAAAGAAAACATAATTAAGAATTGTTATTCCATGTGTATTCTGAATTTGTCGTAATATAGCGTTATGCGGTTAGCGTAACTCAGTAAATATGATTTTCTTGTCTGGAATTTTAAATTAACGCTTCTAATATTTTAAGCTGTGTTTCAGGTAACAGGGATCAATGCTGGTTTAGAGTACAAGTGATGTTTGTTTTTAAGTTGTATATGTTCTGGGGCATTTAAATGTCTCAACGCGGAAGTAACTGCGGAAAATGTAGCACTTGACTGATTAACATAATATTACAATAGTTATGATTGACTGTCATTAACGTTAGAACTGCCGACTATTAATTCAGTCTATTTAAAGATACTAGATAAATATAGCAGAAAAAATAGAATGAAATACGCAAGAAATTAAACCGATTTAATCTCTCATGTTTTACAACGAATATATAGAAAATAATAGTCCAGGATCCCCGTATGCAATTTTAACATTTATTACTATCAAGCTAATTTTTTGTAAGTAGCTTCATTTCGATGAGACGCCCAACTTTGTCTCTTACATCAAATATCCATCGTGGTAGCTAACAGAAATAGCAGGGACTGAATACGTCGATTTGACAATTCTCAAAAATTTATTACTAACAGTGGGTTTTTTATGAAATCTTAAGAAAATAATTTACATTATTGAAAAAAATATTTGTCCTACAAAATTTATGGTTTCATCAAAGAGTCCCCTCCTTCCAACATGTATCGATTACGAGGTCATCGAAAATGTTTACTAACTAGCTGTTTTTTTTACTGTTGCTTAGTTACAATTTATATAATTTAACAGCCACATTGTCCTACAGATTGCGTGGTATGTTACCCCCGTCCTACGCTCCAAAGTTGTTAATACTACAAGACTATTTTTCTTATTACTAACTGTAGGACAAAATGTGACATAATTAGGTTAGTGCATTCTCTGTACAAATGAAACAATGTCCTACAAGAAAACAGGAGTGTATCACTAGTCCGACAAGAATTGTCATTTTTATTTTTCGATTTGTAACATAAAGCGAAATCTTTTTTGAAATTTAAATAGCTTTATTTATAGTAATCTACGCGCAAAAAATAGTATTATTCGATATAATAAAAAATTAAGCTGAATCAGATTCATCTGATAAATCTTCTTCGCTACTACCATCACTTCCATCTTCATCTCCTTCATTTTCATCATTTGTGATATCTGACTCTGTAATAACATGAGAAAATTAAATAAATTGGCAAATGATCAATCAATAAATAATCCTTAACACCATGATTATGTTGAAGTATAAGAATATTTCTCACAATTTCTTCTCGAAAGACAAACACGTGGTCGACTGAAAAATGTTGACATTCTTATGGCCGACACTAACGTGAGATACCTCATACACAGATACGTATACAGTAAACGATGCTCTGCACATGCGTATATGTAGGGAGAATAGGACTCTTACCAAACAAACCTTTGCACGGATGTTGTCGACACTAACGTGAAATACCTAACAAGGAGACGGTACGGTAGTCGGGTCTCAGAATTTCTTCAAACTTGGCAGAGGGGGAGGCCACCCCTCGAATATTAAGCGTGTAAAGCCATTCGACTAGATGGCCAGACATTTTCGAGAAAAACGACTTTTTTTAATTTAAAGCGCGATAAATACAAGGGACGCTATCGTATATTCAAAAGAGTTCATAGCTCATTTGGTAGCGTGCTGGTCTGGTTACCAATAGGTCGCTGGGTCGAATCTCGCTGCGTGCAACTTTTTTTCTCCCCCCTTTGTTCTTTGCTTTCTATATGTATTTCCAATAAAATTATTGGAATGGGAATTTTATTTTACTTTAGATAATAAAATAAATACACAGTTTTACGTACTCGTATACTTCATAGCGACTGTCGTTACAACTTTATTAAAATTACATTTCATGTGACCAGTTATGTATTTTTCTCTTCGAAATGAAGGACGGCTATTTGTCGACAAATAGCCGTCCTTCATTACGAAGAGAAAAATACATAACTGGTCACATTTGACGTCACGACCGAACAAAAACAACCTTCATCTTACAATTACATTTTATAAAACATTTAACAAAACTACATTTTACTAATTTTCAACTTTACAAGTGCTTGGATGATATTCATCATAAAAACAGGGAAAACAATATGTTATTCGACATCGCGCACATTTTATAAATCTCCTTACCACACGTTTTATTGCCGGGAAAACGTTTAATTTTCATTACTGAAAAGTTCGTAGGTATGCGCAGGGAACAAAACGTTTGGCATGCGATAAAATCCTTACGGTATATAACAATAAGGAGATTTAACAACCAGTGCGACGCGACAGTCGCTACAAAGTATACGAGTACCTACGTAAAACTGTGTATTATAGTAAGCAAACCTCTGCGTATGTGTACATAATGGAAGGGGGACTTGTTGATGAAACCATACATTTTGTAGGACACATATTTTTTTCAATAATGTAAATTATTTTCCTAAGATTTGATAAAAAACCCACTGCTATTAATAAATTTTTAAGAATCGTCAAATCGACCTACTTTAGCCCGGCTACCTTTATTAGCTACCTTAAACAAAAATTTTCGTATAGGAAATAGTTGGGCGTCTCATCGAAACGAAGCTATTCACGAAGATTCAGCTTGATAGTAATCATTTTTACATCAGGGATCTGTACTACAACTTTGGAGCGTAGGACGGGGATAACATACCACGCAATCTGTAGGACAATGTGGCTGTTAAATTATATAAATTGTAACTATGCAACAGTAAAAAAAAACAGCTAGTTAGTAAACATTTTCGATGACCTCGTAATCGATACATGTTGGAAGGAGGGGACTCTTTGATGAAACCATAAATTTTGTAGGACAAATATTTTTTTCAATAATGTAAATTATTTTCTTAAGATTTCATAAAAAACCCACTGTTAGCAACAAATTTTTGAGAATTGTCAAATCGACGTATTCAATCCCTGCTATCTCTGTTAGCTACCACGATGGATATTTGATGTAAGAGACAAAGTTGGGCGTCTCATCAAAATGAAGCTACTTACAAAAAATTAGCTTGATAGTAATAAATGTTAAAATTGCATACGGGGATCCTGGACTATAAAGCATGGTACAGCCCTAAAAATTTCAGTAAGATTTTTAACAAATTCAGTACAAGTCATCTTGATCCTCTTGGCAGATCTAATATTAAAAAATTACCCCAAAAAATATTAACTAATACCGAAGATAAAATGTATCAATTTACGACCACAGAAAAATGAAAACATATTTACTTTCATCGTGTTACACACTTTTATTTATTTATTTAATTTTAATTATAGATGTATATGTTGATAAAATTGTTTAAAAAAGGTTTGTAAAAGAGTTGTAGTTTCAGTAATGAAGGATAGGTAAATATATTAATAGATCCTCCCGGATTTTGTTAATCACTGTTCCTAGAGTCAATCTGAGATCGTCTTATCCTAATAGTACTATGAAATTCTATTTCTACTTTAAGTGTAATCCAGTAATTGCACTCACCAGTGAATATATTTTGGAAATAGTGTAACGCTGTATATATCGATGCTATAGCAGGAAAGTGGGAAAATATCTCCGGAATTTCGGTCTGTAACAGACATTGATATTTACTAGTCAGTGCAGATCTACTGATTTCAATAATGAGATATTTCAGAATGTTTTAGAAACTTCAGTCTCAATAGAGTGGACTGAAGTAAATTGGATCATTTTCTGTTAAAAAATAATATCGAAACTTTAAAAAATTAATTTCTTATGACAGTATAATCAGCACCAATCTCTAACTGAAATATCAATGGCAAAAAATGGAAAAGACTTAAGTATAGATCCTTTGACATACATAAACGAAGAAGTAAAGAACATTCGATTTGCATATTGGACGAATGGGATAACTTAACAATTTTCTTAAAAATGTAAATTTGCGTGAATAAATCTGAAATTTATTGTATATTTGACACTATGTTCTTTAGGACCATTTTCGCTGTACACACTACCACTTGTACAGGGTGTAAAAAAATTAATGGTCATGGCTTTAAGGGGTTGTTCTACACCTCTGGATCGATGGAGATTTGCGAAAAAAAACGGCCGCAAAATTCGGGAAAGGGTAGCAAATTTTTTTTATTGGCTCATCGTATTCGTCTTGTTACGTAGGTAAAATGTTGAGAGGAACCATGGGTCAGAAACGAACCGCTCTCTCACAAATTAACTTTTAATTGGGCCTTTTGATAAAAATTTCGCCATTAGTTAAAGCAGAGGCGACGTAAACGAAGTTAGAAAATGGGGCACTGTGTCATCGTACCAGAAGAGAAGTGCATGTGTTTATGCTCTTCTCCCCGGGTGGGCCCTTGAGCGAACCCAACACCGAACGCAGGTCAATGACATTTTTCTAGTAATTTTCTATCTTCGTTTATGTTGCCTCTGCTTCAACTATTGGAGCTAGCAAGGGTATTTCATGTGTTTCCTTTCGAAAGGTCGGTGACTCGAAGGCTGCCATATGGGCGAAATTTTAATCGGAAGGCCGAATTAAAAGTTAATTTGTGAGAGAACGGTTCGTTTCTGACCCATGGTTCCTCTCAGACATTTTACCTACGTAACAAGACGAATACGATGAGCCAATAAAAAAAATTTGCTACCCTATCCCGAATTTTGCGGCCGGTTTTTTTCGCAAATCTCCATCGATCCAGAGGTGTAGAACAACCCCTTAAAGCCAAGACCATTAATTTTTTTACACCCTGTACCTTTAACCTCCATTTTCATTTGAATGTCATCCATGTGAAAATTTTTTTGTTAAAATATTTACTACGGTTGAGGCTTGTTTTCCGCAATTTATGACTACACAAACTAATTATTAATAATTACGAGAGCATCTGGAGGTTGTCCCGTATCTATATAAAATCGCAATTGACGTATAATAAACCAGTAGACGTTCCAGTCTTGCGGCTGGAGATAGCAGGTACCTGCTCTCCCTTTTAGATTTTGCCCTAATGAGGGTATACATACATCATCTTTCACCACTTTTTATTTTTCATGCAAGAAGTAAGAATTTGGAGTTTCTCCAACAGTTTTCAATAGTAATTGACGCATCATAAAACCTGTAGACATCGAGTTTCACGGATGGAGTTAGCCGGTACCGGCCGTTCCCTTTAGACTTTGTCTTAATGAGAGTATACACTGCAAATCCAAGTGTGTTAAAAGTGGGTTATTTAAATGTACCAAAATGTGTAAGCACACTTCATTAACACATCTAAACGTGTAAATGCAATTATGTGCACTAAAATAAAACACTTTAAAAAATTAACGTGAAGTTTTAACACATCTAATGCGTAATTTTACACGTTTTATCCGAGTAAATAAATAATGCATTTTTTTGTGTGTTAAATTTAAACACACTTCACTTTTATGCACAAAATTGTATTAAAATTGCACATTTCGTTAGAATTATACGTTTTTAGGTGTTAGCCGTTTGATTTTGATGTATTTACTGACCAGATATTTATTAATTATTATTACCACTTAAAAGAGTAAAAAAACAATAACTGTAATTTTTGCATTATTGGTTCGCATCATTTGACACGTTAACCCAGGCTGTTGAATTAGTTACACGCCGTGAGCCTTTTCTGAGTCGCTCCGCCTGCTTCTCCTTCCCAACTATTTTACCCAACCAGGAATGACTTGCCAGACTCGGCGTATTACACGAGTATAGTGGCGCTTTAGGGCGCCATTCGCCTCTGTTCGCTCGCGCTCGAAAGACGCCGCGCACGCCGATTACGGGAAAAAAAATCGATGCGCGTATCCCGTCGACTGACGTTATCTGTCAACGAACAGTTTCAGATCGCGTCACATGGAGTTTAGGTTAAAACAAAAGTATTACTAGTAAAAAAGTATGCTCAGATATGTCTTGAACTAAATGCGATTAAGAGATTTTAATGTTTTTGGACTTCCGGCGGTGGTTTGGCAAATTCGGCAGAGAATAGTGACAGGAATAACATTGAAAAACTTATATTGTATCTCAAAATACCAATGGAAACATTGAGGGTATCTAATTTAAACAACGTAAACATATATTTCTATTTGTGAATATATGTTTTCATTCAGTATAGATATATATTTCTGTACAAACAATGAAGTTTTCCTTCAAGTAAAGTTGAAGAAATAAATAAATAAAAAAATTAGTATTGCATCGATATTATCTCCACAATATTATGAAACTTTTATATATACATATAGCATTTTCTTCTAAAATAAATGGTTCTACTGTGCAGACATTTATACACACAACCATACATACAACAATCATAACGACAGTTTATTAAAATTATATCCAGTAATCTTTAATTTTTTACCTCTTGTTTCTTTAATTCATATGTATACTAAAGAAACAGTTGTGTTACGATCTAGCACGCGCACATATAAATTAATTTCCAACGCAAATAATTTAAAAATACGGCGACAGCAAAACGTTAGCTCTCGCGCCAAAGAATACATTGTTGCCGTCACGGTCGACTTAGCAAGAGATTTTAACCGGTTGAGTGTCAAGCAGCGAAAACGCACTTCTTTCATTTTGTATCGAAGAATGCAACAAAGTAAAATTTCAATGTTTTTCTGCTAACAATCTGTTAATCACATTTAATTCAAGGCATATCTGAGCATACTTTTTTACTAGTAATACTTTTGTTTTAACCTAAACGCCATGTGACGCGATCTGAAACTGTTCGTTGACAGATAACGTCAGTCGACGGGATACGCGCATCGATTTTTTTTCCCGTAATCGGCGTGCGCGGCGTCTTTCCAGCGCGAGCGAACAGAGGCGAATGGCGCCCTAAAGCGCCACTATACTCGTGTAATACGCCGAGTCTGGCAAGTCATTCCTGGTTGGGTAAAATAGTTGGGAAGGAGAAGCAGGCGGAGCGACTCAGAAAAGGCTCGCGGCGTGTAACTAATTCAACAGCCTGCGTTAACCAATCATTCTCATCTATAATATATCGAAATATTCTTGAGTGTGGTAGGTTGCATATTAATACCGGAGTTCCTGCACTCCTTTAAAATATTGAACAGTCATAATAATATTTAATATAATTTTATTCAATTCTGTGAATATGTAATTGATTTAACTATAAATATGTAAGAAGGCAGATGAAATGAGTGAGCGAGAAAGTGAATGAATGACAGAGAGAACGAGATGATGACGTGAGAAACAAAAGACAGGACAGCAAAACGGAAAACAGTAGTGAAGAATGAAACGTGAAAGCGAAAAGACGCCATAACTATTACTGCTTATTTTTATTAGTTTCTAAGTGTTTGTTATAGTTATTGTTGGTTTTATGTATCTTTTTAATAAATGTTTGTTAGCGCTAGCGCGTTTTATGAGGGTAATATACCCCGCGGTGCGCATGGGTTCGGTCCGTAGTGGGACCGTCGCACAGTGGTTCATTTGGCCGAAAACCTGGCCAAAAAGCCAACAATTTTTTTCGCGAATTTTAAAATTTAGCAATTGCGTTTGATTTGTAACATATCAGAGCATCGGTCTCCATTAATAAAAGTTTTTATTGAACAACGCTCTTAGAGATATGCAATGTCAAAGTTGGCACTTGAATAATGTAACGTATTCACGTCGAAATTCAGAATACGTTTTCAATGTGAAATAATAGTACAATCAACTTTGCCAGTATTTGTTGCTATTCGTCATACTTTTAAATTATAAGTACCTTGGTTTCATTTTTTTATTTAATATTTTACAACTGCGATGGCACAGATTGCAAAACCCATACATTTTTTTCCTTTTGCAGAGGAAATAGTTGTGAAGTACGCAAAAGTACAACGCGACTTTTTTTTTAAATTAAACTTTGAAGCTTCCCGAAGAAGTCCCCGTTGTAAAATTTTGCGACTTTTTGAGATTCTACGAGATATTCTTATTTGTTTGTCGCACGCGCCATGCTCGGGGAAATACGTTTATGACATACGGCCAGGCTATCGTGCCTTGGACAAACGAATAATGCTAATCCTTCACTAAGGTTACCCTTGTAATTAACGAAACGCTATATTTATTTCGTTCAGGTTAAAAATCAAAATAATTTTAAGCAAGCTGGTGGCCTTTTGTTCCAAAGCAACAATAGATAGCCGCGATCACCTCGACCGCTTACCGTCATAAACCGAAAGATGTTTGACGATTCTAATAAAAATCTGGCTAGTTGCAGGTATGAGGGAAATATTTGTTCCTTACAATGTTTCATCTTTCTCCTTCGACCGAAATTTTTATTAAACAAAGGGAAATTCGGAGATGAAACAGCAATGACATGCTTGTATTAAGATACAGCTACTGCTGCAATAAATATCATTAAAACCGCAGAAGTCCGTGGAATAACATAATATATTTTTTTTTAAATTAAACTTTGAAGTTTCCCGAAGAAGACCTCGTTGAGTTTTCTTGCGACTTTTTCGATTCTTCGAGTTATTGTTATTTGTTTGTCGCTCGCGCCATGCTCGGGGAAGTGCATTTATGACATAGGGTCGGGCTATCATAAGACTACTTATTTTCGTGCCGATCTGACAAGTTTTTGATACTCGCACCTGCCATATTAGAGCCGCCATTTTGTTTTTGGAAGTTCTGAGTGAAGATTCTTACTCAGCGACCGGAAAATCATAAAACTACTGATTTTCATGCCGATCCGACAATTTTTCGATACTCGCACCCGCAATATTAGCGACGCCATTTTGTTTTTGGAAATTCTGTGTTCGGATTCTTAATGAGCGACCGGAAAAACATAAGACTACTGATTTTCATGCCGATCCGACAATTTTTCAATACTCGCATCCGCCATATTGAAGCCGCCATTTTGTTTTTGGAAATTTTTAGTTCAGATTCTTAATCAGCGACCCAAATAATACTAATACACCAATATTCAGCTAAATTGAAAAACTCCTTGGGGTTTTGGCCAGGTTTTCGGCCAAATGAACCACTGTGCGTCGCCAGTGTACTTGGGGTTTGGCTGGGTTTCGAGTGGAGTTCTTGGAAGGCGACGGGTGTTTGGCAAATGTCTCGTCACCCTGTCGCATTCCAAGGAACAGATTATTTAGAGTATTGATGGGCCCGGGGCTATAAATTAGACCCGTGGCTGAACTATGGAAAAGTGGCGTGTGACTCGAGGTCATGGTGCCACATAGTCTGTTTAAAAGTTGGGGTTGTCTTACGGGATCTGGCCACGGAGTGGGAGAGTTAGAAATGACTCTTGGTAAGCGGACTGTGAGGAACCGCACGGCACTTACCCCAGAACCTCCGAGCAAGTCTAACTAAAAAAGATAATTCAGTATATCGGCCGTAGTAGAAATCAGTAAATTTCTAACATATTAGTTAATAGCAAGAAGACTGTGGGCACCATCAGAAAAGCAATCTCCTTACATATATATGTAGGATTGGAATATTTGAACAAGCAGCGGTAACATTTGTAAATAGAGTCGTGATTGAGCAGTGGTGTGAAGAAGTCGATTTTGTGTCCGAGTTGATCTGATTTGTATTGTATTTATTGTTCTAATCGTTTAATCGTTTTGTTCTAATAAAATATTTTTCTCACATATATATTTATATTTTAAAATAACCCATTTATGTATTTTAAAAATAACGCACATACATGCTGAAAAATAACACACATGTACTGTGTTAAATAATAACACACCGGGAAACGTCTAAAAAGTGACTACAAGGAAATAATACGTTTATGTGTTTTAAAATAACACACTTGGATTTGCAGTGTAGTAGTTCCCATTGGTCAATATTCAGTATCCTATTAGCAATAAGAATTTCGTATGTCAACTTCTTGTGGAAGGGGAATCCGATGATAGATTTTTAGGAAAGTGATGATCATATTTAGAGCAGAGCGGTAAACGTAATGTGTTACATAATTCCTGAGCTAGAGCGAAGTTGATATTTGCATTTAGTGAATATTGCGAGTAGTGTGCAGTGAAAAGTGTGAAATATTTTTAATCGTTTAACTTGTTTTTCTGTTCTATTTGCGCGTAATTTAATTAAACGACCTGCTAATATTGTATAGTTGCAATAGCAACTACGTATGTTCGATTCATTTTAAAGAGATACTTGATTCAGCAATTTCAATATGAATACAAATCGTGTTAAATGTATTGCATGTGATGTTAATGTGTCGAAGTATTTTCGAAAAAAAATAATTACTGTAACTTCCGAAGCGGAAAGGTGGTCAGAATTATTGGCGAAAGTGGTGTTTATTGGTGACGTATTGTGTAGGAAATGTCGGTTGATCATTTATAGGAAGAATACGAACATGCGTAGAGAAAACGTAGCAGCAATTCCGAGTACATCGAACACTGAGCCGTCTGTTGAACTTCTATTATTAGAATTTTCACTTCCGTCTTCCTCCGAATTCACGTATTCCTCCGAAAATTCAAATTCTATTTCTGTGAATTCGTCAATAGATGATCCGTCATTTCTTTCGAACGTAAGCGATAATAGAATAGTAGAATCCGAGTCAGTAATTATGCCGTTTCCAAGAGTTGTTTCAACTCATAAGTATTGCTTAGTTTGTGGCTAGACGAGAAATATTACACTGTCCAAGTATATCAGTCCAAGTACACGGATATTTTCTTAAATTGTGCCGAAACGAAAACAGTTATGACATTTTTCGTTGATAGTTTTTTCTTCAGAAATGTACGTAGAATCCAATGGTGTAGAGTAAATTTGTGCTAGCCACAGTCCTCTACGTGAAAATGCAAAGTGAATGCGTAAAAAATTCGCGAATCCGCTCGTTTTTTAACTTTGACAGTGATTTCCTGCTATTAACCAATAGGGAATATCATAATATGCTTATATATACATACTCGGGAAACACTCCTCTAGTTTTTGAGACCAAGAACAACAACCTACGTTTCTTAGTTTTCACGTAA
Organism: Cerceris rybyensis; assembly: GCA_910591515.1. NCBI lineage: Eukaryota > Metazoa > Arthropoda > Insecta > Hymenoptera > Crabronidae > Cerceris > Cerceris rybyensis. The sequence goes on from OU342795.1 coordinate 18,497,239, forward strand.
AACCAGCTTATTTACCGAAAACGACCGTTTTTACAAATGCTGATTTTTTTCGAAAACAGAGAGTGATCCAGAAATTTGGTTGCCGGATTCGTGTTCAGGACGACGAACTCTATAAGAATTATATAGTGGCTATAGGAAAACAGAAAACAGCTTCAAATTTGTTGGACAGTGTTATTAGCGTACCAACTGAAGCAAGAAAACAAGTATTTGTTATCAGGCGAATATACACCCTCTGTCCCAAAAGTAACCGGAACAGATTTAAATAAACACAAGTACTTCAGGATAGTTGACAAAAATCACTTTCTTTACACGAAATATTCTCCCTCAGTAAAAATACAACGATGTGCATCAAATGACGGTTTTATGTCGCTGACTGGAATGATGCTGAGGTTGTTCGTCGTTGACCGTTGAATATCTTTGATCGATGCATAACGATTTCTTTTCATCGTTAAATGCAGCTTTGAAAACAATAAATAATCATAGGGAGCCATATCGGATGAATACTGGCGATATTGTGGCAAAAAAATTTGATTTTTCAAACACCACGTCTGATCTCCAGTTACAATCGTGTTTAAGAAGTTATCGAAGACATTCAACGGTAAACGACGAGCAACCTCAGCATCATTTCAGTCAGCGACATAAAAAAGTCATTTGATGGACTTTTTGAATGCGCAAATCGTTGTATTTCTGTTGGGGGAGAATATTTCGCGTTATTAAAATGATTTTTGTCACATATTCTGAAGTACTTATGTTTATTTATATCCATTCCGGTTACTTCTGGGACAGAGGGTGTATGTTCCCGAGGGAAATCGGTGCTGTCTTGATCATTTATTGAACAAAAGATTGTATGAAAATGACATAACGAATTTGCACGTACAGTCATATTCTACTGACATTAATGTCGTAGTATTTAAAACGTATTTTGAATATATGTCAAGTAATTGTAATTCGGATATAACAGACAAAATAGGAGATTTTACGCTCTCAGAAGAACATCTTCAGGTTTTCACTGGGTTAACTTGGGAAAATCTAATACAACTTCGAGAAATGATGTTGTTTATGAGAAATAGTAAAACACGGAATATAACACAAGCAATAGTTACGCTTTTGTTTAAACGTAGTACCGGTAATTCAAATAAAACAGTCGCTGCTATTCTTGGAATGGAACGCGAGCAACAAGTTTCTGACTTTTGCGCTTCAGTTCTTAAATCTTTCGAAAAAGATATATTACCACAACATTTTGGACTAGCTGCTTTTTCCCGACAACATCTAGTAGAATCAAAACATCACATGTTGCAAAAAAACTATTTAATATCACTGATCAATTGGCACTCATTTTTGATGGGACATACATTCGCCATGAAGAAAGCTCGAATAATGAGTATCAAAGAAAATCATATTCAGGCCAAAAAAAACTTCCATTATGCAAACCATTTACAATCTGTACAACAACGGGTTACATTGTTGGCATGCAGGGGCCATTTTATGCAACACAAACTGACGCGGAAATTATGAAGATAGTAATGGAAGATCCAAACTGTTTACGAAAGATAATGAAAAAGTGAGACATGTGCACTGTAGACCGTGGCTTCAGAGATGTGAAGACATATCTCGAAGACAAGGGATATGTAATGTATTAATGCCTGCTTTTAAAGGGAAGCGTCAGGAATTAACGACCACTGAAGCGAATAATGCACGATTGATAACAAAAGTCCGTTGGGTCATTGAAGCCGTGCACGGTATAATAGGACAAAAATACCGACTGTTACATAATCAATTGGATAACAAATTTCTGCCAACAGTCGGATTATATTGTCGAATTGCTTGTTTTTTGCAAAATAATTTTGGTAAACCTTTAAATTCAGATGTAAAGTTTCGCGAAGAAATAATATCTAGAATCGTACATGAAAAAGACAAACGAAATAGTTTAGGCGCAGGAGCTGATATTTATCATTGGAATAGGCGTCGAATATTATTTAAAAAAATAATAGCTGTTGATTTGAATGATTTTTCTGAAATGACCCAACGGGATTTTAAAATTTTATTTACGGGATCGTATCAACTTTACCTAAAAAATGATAATACCTTTCCTGAAACTAATGATATTAACCTTTCCTATTTGAGGGAAAGCAACAATATAATTCAATTCCTTGTGCCATCTAGATACGTTAAAAGCAATACGTATAAATGCTACATAGATTATTCACCCAACTCAAAAGGTTGCTCTGGAATTAAACGTTATTTCTGCGAGTGTGCAAATGGCAACCGAACTATTGGTTGCTGCTCGCACGTAGCAGCGATAATTTATTATTTATCGAATGCTCGATACATTGCGAAAGTTGTTCAACCTGCGCAAATATTAAGTAAAATCTTTAATGTTGAACGTGTAAATCCGGTAATTAACAACGACAGTGATGAAGACTGAAATACGCGCTAAACAGTTCTGCATGCAAAACCCATTTCATATGTAACCCTTTCGGTACGGTTGGTACACATAGGTACCACATAAGTTTAAAAATATCTGAACAGTTATCTTTATGTATAAAAGCAATGTGATATACCTTTATACAAAAATTGTTTTAGGCTTTATCATACTGTATCATAAATTGTATATATCTTTTGAAGTGTACAATAAAACAAATTCATAATTTGCTGAATTGTATGGTTTTATAGGACTGTTGGTACAAATATGTACCAACAAAAAGTACGGGTGGTACAATGGTTTACCAGTCTCCCCAGGTGTCCCCCTATTTTTTAAAATGATTTTATTTATGATTTTTATCTTAACATATACCACACATTAATATTATTATACAAACTGTTTTTTAAACAATTTTTTGAATACCGTCCAGAAAGGGTTAAGGTAAGACTGATTCACTAAAATTCTTTAATTTACTTTACAAATGTTTAAATAATTAGCAATTAACAGTAACGCACAATACTTTTTATTTTTAACCTTTTAGGAACGACGCGCCACTATAGTGGCTTTTGCGGATATCATCTTTCAGGACGACGCGCCACTATAGTGGCTTTCGTGTATGTCATCTCTCTGAACGAGGAGCCACTATAGTGGCTTTCATGGATTTCATCTTTGAACGCCGCGCCACTATAGTGGCTTGCTCTAGTGGCTCACTCGCCCACCATTTGAATTGAATAACTGTTTTCATATGCATTGTTTCACACTTCTTTTGTCTTTACATCAATTTACAACAGTATTAACAATAGACAGACAGAATATACAGTCTGTGTTTTTAATATGGCAGTTTCAGGTATAACACAGCGTCAGGTATGTACACTTTCAATCCTACTGCAAATCTAAAAATTCTAAAAAAGCTTTACGAAATTGTATAGTGTGTTCGAAAAACGATACAAGGCGAAGATCTCGTTATGAATGTGAAAATGGTGACGTAGGTTTATGTATTGTACCATGTTTTAAAATATATTATACTCAATTATATTATTAATTATTAAAGTGAATTGTTAAAGTTAAAGTATGTGTAATATATATATATTTTTTTAAATTATGATTCAATCATCAAATACTACTCTACTCATGCACAGAACGGCATTGCCCGTCACACTTTGTAGTGTTGTATCGTTTATACATCGTTCACGTCAGACTCTGCCGTCCAGGGAAATAGCCACACGCAGAATTCAGCCGTACCTAAAAGGTTAAACGGAGAGTATTCGTCGGCCTTCTGAACTCAATCCTGAGTGCAAAACACATTTCATATTTAAGGTAAGACTGATTCACTAAAATTCATTAACTTACTTTACAAATGTAAAAATATTTAACAATTAAGACTAACGCACAATACTTTTCATTTTTATACGAAGAGAATTAGTGAGCCTTCTGAACTCAGATGAAATACGTGCTGCTCCGTTTCCATAAAAGCGAAGATCAACATTGCTCCTAAACAACCTAATATTAAACACCACCTATGAGAAATAAGAAAAATCAAATTCAAGCACATTAAAATATTTCTTGTAAAATAGTGGATATTGCGTATAATGATCGTGCAAGAAATGAAATACTTCAGTCATCCAAGTGCATGTACCCCTTTTCCGTACAGGACGTGAGTAAACATCGGTCTTTTATTTTTTTTACTATGATACACTTTTGAAAAAATCTGAAAAAATTACAGTTGATTATTTATAGGGAACTTGAGAAGCTGTGAAAATTTAAATGTGGTCACACCAACAATTTAGCAAAAAATATAAACAATTGTTGATTTTTAATTTTTTTGACTGATTTGTCACCGGCAAAAAAATCTGAAAAAATTACAGAATTATTAATTGGGGTACTATGCAACTATATGTAAAAATATCAAATTGATCACTTCCTATTTTCAATAAAAAATTAATGTTTATAAAATTTTTGATTTTTTAAAAATCGGTTTTCCAGCCAAAAAATGCTGACAAAATTCCAATGTATGCATACTATTGGGTAGAACATCTGTGATTTTTTTCAGAATTTTTTATCAAGCCAAACGGGGGAAATCGAGCAAAAACCGAAGAACACGGTTTACCCCATAAATACCCGGTAGACGGTAGGTAAATACGCGGTAGGGGTACCGGGTTACAACTTTGCAGGAAGGGTTTTTCCAAAGAGCCCTATCGAACGGTATGCCTCAAGGTTAATTATCTTTGGGGCCACTTCTGCCGTCCTTATCCGGCTATAGCCTTTTTGTTCCTTCCAACATATCGCCTTCATCTTCGTTGACCATCTGTACCATAATTTTTATTAAACTCACCGGAAAGATAAGTCTCGAAGGAACATTTAACACGTATTTTGTTTGTCGGTCTCTATCTGTATTAAGATGGTGAAAACGACTCCCTTTCGAACAAAATCTTTCGATGTAATTTTTCGGGGTCTACGAAGACGTCAATGATCTGCGTTCGATGTCAGGTTCACTCAAAGGTCCTATTGAGAAGAATATAAACAATTGTTCTTTCTTCTCTAATTCGGTGAGCTAGTCTTCTAGTTTCTAATTTCGTGTAGCGCTAATAAGGATGTCTCGTGTATTTCTTTCCGTAGGATCGGAGACCTGAAAACCAGACATATTAAGTCAAAACCAAGTTATAATTCGACGTAATAAAAGTTAATTTGCGAGAGAACGGTTCGTTTCTGACGGATGGTTCCTTTTAGACATTTTATCTGTACAGGAACGTCAATGTGATGAGCCAATAAAGAAAATTTGCAACCCTTTTCCGGATTTTGCGGCGAATTTTCTTCGTAAATCTCTATCGATCAAAGGGTGTAAAACATCCCCTGGAAGCCATGACAACTATTTTTGAAACACCCTGCACTTTAAGAGATATACGCGGGAAAATGGAAGTGCCGATTTGACTTTGAGGAAGGTTTTTGTGTTCTTAAAGAGTAATTGGATACGGATGAAGAACGCTGTTATTCTTGTCTTGAATCACTCTATAAATCCATGAAGTTTCATTCAAATCTGTGACTAAAGGTTTGCAGCATTCCCTTTTTATTAGGGTGAACCAAAAGTCCGGGCGTTTTTTCCTGCTGTCTCAGATTATACAATTTATTGTCGTCAATATAATTACTTTATATGCAAGTGTTAACATCATTTTTTGCTTATGAAAAGGGTTTCATTTGTATTAATTTTATGGTATTTTTTCATTGTTTTTTCCTGTTTTTCATTGTGCTAACAAGGGAACATATCGAACTGTTAAACACCGATTTTGATGAAAATTGAATATGATGTAGTCCTCGTTAAAATATTCGACACGTATTTTTTTTATCGGCAATGTCGCTGTTTAAGGGGTGAAAACCACCCCCAAAGTTAGGACCCTAAAGTATATTTCGTCGATTATCTCGGAAACTATGAGAGATAGAGCATTTGCGTAAATTGACGAAATTTGCGTCTATTAACAATCAACACAATGGTAAAAATTATTTTGCAAAATCTCAATTTGTTTAAACAATATATGCAAAATTCGAATTTGTTTATCAGTTTTTCCCCCTTTAATGCCAATGAATTTTCTTGAGTAATTGTTTATAGAAACTATATTTCCTTTACAAAAATACGGATAAATCGGAATTTTCATTTTTTCACCAGAAAAAAAGTTATTAAACTTGAAATTGTACCGTTCGACGAGCGAAATAGAGTGCCTACATAAGTCGTTCCTCGTCCTAAGCCTTTTACAACGTAACTGAATTTGTTAAGTGGACTGGCAGAGATTTAATTAGTAACCTTCAACGAAAGATACAAATCGAGAACTTTTCAAAAATTAATTTTACCCTTCATGACGGTTCTTATTGTTAGTCTGCGAACAGGTCGAGCTTGTCCGTATCGTGCCGATTTGGAAATATCCCGCTATAAACCCTGTCATAAACCACCTGTCTCAAGGGAGCCGAAAATTGTCTCACTTTAACCCTTTGACTACTGTTGGTGCCTATAGGCGTTTGAAACATGTTGGCTTCCTGGTACTGTAGGCGCCAATAGGCGTCCGGATCAAATTTCGCCTGTTTCGCGAATGATTGCCGTTTTAAAATTTTATAATTGCTCTTATGTAAATCAAAAGATAAAAGTCCTAACAGTGAGCAGTTCCGTTTGTCGCAAAAGCATTTTCCGTCTCCATATGAAACCAATAGAGCAATTCGGAAAAGTGCAAAGAGTAAATGTGTAGTGTCTGCAAAAAAGACAAGAGAAAGGATACACATTCCGAATGCAAAAAATGTAATGTAGGATTATGTATTCATCCATGTTTTCAAATATATGAAACGTTATTATATTATTAAATTTGACTATTAAATATTGCGAAAAAAGCTTAAAGTTAATGATCACTTTTTAGTATGTGCCCTAACGATTTAAAGCAGGATATTAACAAATAAATAATATTGTTTTAATGTAATAGAATTCAGTGTTTTGAATATTTTAATATACTTCGTCAGAAATGCATGCCTAACGAAAAACTTCACTGTTCTCGGTGTACGTCGGGACTGAATTCTTATCGTACTGTTATGCCGCGGCAAGGGAACGAAGTCAAAATCTGCCGAAGTTGCTTCTTTACACTGTTTTATTAAGAAGGTCCGGAATCACGTACAGAGCACGAGCTGATACTTTTCTGAGCGCAATTCGGGGTTTTTCGGGGTTCTTATAGATTCTGATGACAGAGTGACGTTTGAAGTTCATGGGCGAGGTTTCGACGTGTCAGCGATGACGGCGATGACAGCGATGAGTCCTTCGGTTTATTGGTGTCCTTTGGAAGGATGACGGTGGCTGATGAGACATCGGCGGCATTGTGTCATATTATAACATTCCTCCTCTTGTTTTTGAATTTTCGTTAGAAAATTCATAGAGGTGGTACTTGGAATCTGACCGTTGGTTTTTTATGTCGGCGGGTCATTGGAATTGAAATTCTTGCTGTTTCTTCTTCTTCATCTTTTTCTTCTTCTATGGTATGATTATTGGTCGGTGCTGAATAGGTAACTGTCTGTGGCGCTGTTGTGTATCTATGTGTTCCTCCCACCATAGTATTATAACAATTATTATATGTACTTGGTCTCAATCCGCAAAGTTTCCAAATTTTCAATTTAAAGGAAGCATATATACTGAGAACAAGTGTTAACGCTGCTAATAAATCTTTTACTGTCATCCACGTACTTTCATTTCGTGAAATACTTCTAGTTTGAAGACTCATACCAGAAGCTTCTCTTACTATTTCATCTAAAGATGTAGAGATTTCATAGATTTCCTAAGGTTTCACTAATTCTTCCGTTAACTCTGGAACTCTTGCATATGCTTTTACAGAATCATTTAAATATAGTATACTGACATTAATAAAACCTAATGATAGCTGTATTTCTTCCGTGTTTTGTACTATATCTGATGGGAATAAAGTTAAAGTAGTAGTCTGACCGGTACAATCTGGTCGAATTTTAACTTTTACTCCTTGAATATGGTAGGTGTTTACTCGTGTTGCGCCCGCGCATGTTATGTGTAAGCTTTCCGGAAAATAAGACATGACAATCCATTCACTGTTTGAGTGTAATTGAATCCAAATAGAATTACTCCGTTTAATCATATGCGTTGGACAAATTTCTTCTGATGCTGGTAGACCATGTAGTGCCTTTTGAATACATGGATCTGGTGTGTTTCCAGTGAATGAAGGGCTATGCCTTTCACAGATTCTTAGATCAAATATGTTTAAACAGTTTGTTACATCGGTGTCTGACATAAACGTGAAGTGTCGTGTATTTTTTTCAATTAGTATATATCGTTCGATTGTATTTAATAAATATATATAGTCACTAGTCAGTAGCGGTATCGGTACCATTTGGTATAAAATGTAAAGTTCGTCTTCTAAAATAGGAATCCTCATTTCGAAACAAAGTTTATATGATGATAACACAAATACATTGAGTGATGCTGATTTAAGAAATCTATATGCATATTCATCTGTGATTTGAAATATCATTTTATTGGAACCGCACTTCTGTTCAATCGTTTTCAGTATTTGTGTTAACTGTCGCGGTTCAATTAGTAAGGGATCGATTTTTCCTTGTTCTCCGTTTACAATAATATTACGCAAGTTACTAATTAATTCGTTGTGTTCTGTTATAATTTCATTCAGTTGTAATAAAGATTCTAAAACCATCTCGCGTTTGTCTAGTTTATATAAATTATCATTAGTTGTATTTGTTAACTGTTCTACATAATTACTAATCTTACTATCAAACGTATTCATATTCTTTAACAGACTTTTAACAATAGTAGTTTCATTAGCAATGAATGTATTAATTCGTTTATTAATCTCATATAATTTGTCGACTTCGTTATTATTAGGCTGGTAAGAAATTAATGGCGGTTTTCAAGCTTTATCTTTAAATACGGTTTCGATAAATAAGGTTTCGATTGGGAATAAGTTTTTTTAATCAAAATAAGTGCCATTACAATCTACACATTTTTCCCAACGAGAGACAAGTTTTCGAATTCCAGCATTGTAAAATTCTGATGTTCTGGAATCGATAAATTCTTTGAGCGCATTTTCTGCAACCTCTTGGTTCTTGAAGATTTTCCCCCGTAAATAGTGGTCCAGGTGCTTAAAAATATGGTAATCGGTTGGTGACAGGTCCAGTGAATATCCTAGATGAAACAAAGTTTCATAGCCCAATTTATTCAACTTTCGTAGCGTTGATCATGCAACGCGTCGCAACGTCGCGACTTGCGGGCGAGCATTATCATGGAGAAGATTTGGGCTCCGTCGATTGACCAATGCCGGATTTAATCGTTGCAATTTCTGGTGCATTTGATCAATTTCTTGACAATACTTCTCTGCGTTGATAATTTCTCCCAGCTTTAAGAAATTATAATGTATAATTCCCACAACCGACCACCAAACCGTCACCATGATCTTTTGATGCAGTTTCGGCTTGGGAAAGTTTTTTTGGCCGTTCATTATGATCCAATCATTGGGCAGATCGCCGACAGTTACCGTACAGAGTGTAAAAAAATTAATGGTTATGGCTTTAAGGGGGTGTTCTACACCTCTGGATCGATGGAGATTTGTGAAAAAAACCTGCCGCAAAATTCGGGAAAGGGTAGCAAATTTTTTTTATTGGCTCATCGTATTCGTCTTGTTACGTAGGTAAAATGTCTGAGAGGAACCATGGGTCAGAAACAAACCGTTCTTTCTCAAATTAACTTTTAATTGGGCCTTCCGATCAAAATTTCGCCATTAGTTAAAGCAGAGGCGACGTAAACGAAGTTAGAAAATGGGGCACTGTGTCACGTACCAGAAGAGAAGTGCATGTGTTTATGCTCTTCTCCCCGGGTGGGCCCTTGAGCGAACCCAACACCGAACGCAGGTCTATGACATTTTTCTAGTCATTTTCTATCTTCGTTTATGTTGCCTCTGGTTCAACTATTGGAGCTAGCAGGGGTATTTCATGTGTTTCCTTTCGAAAGGTCGGTGACTCGAAGGCTGCCATATGGGCGAAATTTTAATCGGAAGGCCGAATTAAAAGTTAATTTGTGAGAGAACGGTTCGTTTCTGACCCATGGTTCCACTCAGACATTTTACCTACGTAACAAGACAAATACGATGAGCCAATAAAAAAAATTTGCTACCCTTTCCCGAATTTTGCGGCCGTTTTTTTTCGCAAATCTCCATCGATCCAGAGGTGTAGAACAACCCCTTAAAGCCATGACCATTAATTTTTTTACACCCTGTACAGCATCCACTTCGCGTTGCATATTACGATACGATGCAGAAATGGTTTATTTTTATTGTGTGGAAGCAACGCACAGCAAATTTCATAACGACGATTGGTTTCATCTTCCGTTAATTCGTGCGGCACCCATTTATCGAGTTTCTTCGACTTTCCCAGCTGTTTTAGGTAGTCAATAATAGTTGAATGACTTACACCTACCTCCTGTGGAAGTTGTCGAACTGTCGTATGTGGTTTAGCTTCGACCAAAGCCTTCAAGTGATCGTTGTCAACGACCGAAGGGCGTCCACGGCCATCTTCATCTTCAAGACTCTCATCCCCATTACGAAATTTTTGGAACCAACGTTGCACTAATCGTTCATTCACAGTATTTTCCCCAAATGCAGCGTTGATATTACGGGTAGCTTTTGCAGCTTTACGACCTAGTTTATACTCGTATAAGAATATTTCGCGAATTTGCTTCCTGTCAATCTTAAACGCAGTAACGTGAAAAGAGCACAAATTAACAATAAAAGTAAAAACATACCTATCACCGTGTAGAGTAACATCTGCACTATAAAACTATATTACAAGATAAGCAATTGAAGTAAATGGATATCTTAAGATTAAGCGCCAAAGTTTGAAAGCACGAAAACCGACATTAATTTCTTACCAACCTAATATAATACTCTGCGTCTTTACTGCTAAGTGTACCGAATAAAATGTTTGCTAGTTCACCGATGGGATTTAGCCATCCTCGTTTAGTCCTATTATGTTCATTATAATCAGTTTTTGTATATCCTAAGCTACTTAATAATATATGTTTATGTCCAACCCCTCTTTGAAATCTGTCTTTCATATGTTTTAGAGTGAAATGTGTCACTTTGTTACCTGACTCTAAAAATGGGTGTCTTAAGGCTTCTCTTATCTGGAACTCTATTGTTTTAATATCCCTGAGATCGATGTACAGGATTGTCTTCCATTGCTTGTGGAATAATCTCGTGGTACCCATAGGATCGAAGTGAATATTGGGTAAATTCGTTAGCTGAGTGATAGTTAGTCCGTCTTCGTCCGTTAAACCTGGTTGCCACAAGAGGGATGCGGCGAATCTAAAATGGAAGACATGTTGGCGTATTTTAATCTATTTAAATGCATCAATTTCTTCTTTCCATTTACTATGACGATTGCATTAACATCTCCTTGTAGTTCCTTAATTTGGTAGGGCTCTAGGTATGGTTTCACTAATGCTCCCAGTCGATCTCTTCCTTGATTTTTAATCCAAACCCAATCTCCTGGTTCCAATAGGAGGGGTTTTATATTCTTGTCGTATTGTTTCTTTACCTTCTCTTTACCATGGATTATTGCATCTGAAGCTCTGAGATACATTCGTTGAAGATTTGCTCTCATACTTTCTATCAATTCGCAATATATGGCTTCTGGTTCTTCCTCAAGTTGGTTCATTGGTGGTGGGTCCCTTCCAAAGGCTAATGAGAATGGTGTTACTCTTGTGGCTGAATGAATCGTTATGTTACATGTGAATATAGCGGCTTGTAGAAAGTTGCTCCAATTAGAATTATCATTTTCCTCTCTTGATAACTGACTTTTCAAATAATCCTTTATCACAGCGTGAGCCCTTTCGAGAGATCCATTCGATTCAGCCCTAAACGCGGTTGTATGTTTTAATTCAAATCCAAGCGCATCTGATAGCTGTTCCATTAATTTATTTGTTGAATTTGCTCCTAAATCTGTGAGTATCAATTTAGGTGTTCCATATCTTAAAATCCAAGTATCCAAAAGAGCTTGAGCTATTGTTTCTGTTTTTTGATTAGCTATTGCAACAGCTTCTATATATTTTGATAGTTGGTCTTGTATAGTAAGTATATATTTCTACCCGTTGAATCTTTTTCTAAAGGCCCGACTATATCCATAGCTATTTTATCGTTAAAAGATCTAGGCGTATCGGTAATTTGAATCGGCATTTTCGTGGGATTTCTAACGATTTTGTTTTCTTGGCAAATTAGACATTCATTTATATATTTACTCACGTCTTGATGAAATCCGGTCCATGTGTCGGAATTCTGGATTTTACTTATGGTTTTCCGAGTGCCTGCGTGTCCTCCAAGCATTGTATCATGGGCTTGCCTAATGATATCCAACTTTTCGGCTTCTGTTTCGGGCTGTCTTAAATCTTTGGTTACTAGCGTTACATGAAACGAGGGATCGTATAAATATTCTAATAATAGATTTTGCAGTGTTTTACTGTCAAGAAGGGCTAGTTTTTGCAGTAATCTAATGTTAACCGACTGATTTCCTGAGCTATTACCGTATCTCTAATTGCTTCAAAGGTTTCGCGTAGTTGTTCCTCTTTATATTCTTCGTGGAATACTTCAAATTGTTCCTGTTCCTTAAATATTACTTCCCGTGGGCCTAGATAGAATCCGACGAATACACTATTGGGATCTATTTCCTTATTGTAGACAATTCCTTTCCTTAGTGGTTTCTTCGAGGTTTTCGTGATTAATACTATCTCGTTGTGATGGTCTATAGGATTTCTGCTGAGTGCATCGGCATTAGTATTAAGACATCCTGTCTTATAAATTATTTCGTATTCGTATTCCATTAGGAAGACTCTCCATCTTTCCTGCATTGCACCAGGTGTTTTTGATTTATCCATGTAGGGTATCGGTTGATGATCTGTCAGAATTTTAAATTTCCGTCCGTACAAGTATGGCCTGAAGTGCTTTACGCTCCATACTATAGCTAGAGTTTCTTTGTCTTTAGTTGAATACTTTAATTCCGCTGGATTAAATGTTCTACTTGCAAAACTAATTGGTCGTTCCTTTCCTTCTTCATTCTTCTGTGCTAACACTGCACCGATTCCTTCTCCTGATGCGTCTACTGCAAGAATAAATTCCTTATTAAAATCAGGGTATGCGTGGACTTTGCCTCCGAGTAGTTCATTCTTGAGGGTGTCGAATGCTTTTTGCTGCTGTTCTTTCCATTCAAATTTTACATCCTTCCTCAGAAGCATGTTAATTGGTTTTGCTATTGCGGAGAACCTTTCGATGAACCGTTTGTAGTAATTAGCCAAACCTAGAAATTCTTTAACTTTCTTCGGTGTCGTTGGTACAGGAAATTCGCGTACTGACTTTAGATTTTCGGGATTCGGTTTCACGCCCGCGGGAGTGATTACGTGTCCCAGGTACTTCAATTCCGTGCTTAAAAATTCACACTTGTCAGGTTGGAGTCGCAGTCCTACCTTCCTTAGACGTTCTAGTAGGTGCATAGGTGGAAATCTGTATTGTTTGGTATTGGTCGGTATGTTATCTGTTGTTGGTATAGAATGTTGAACAAGTTTTGTAGCCGGCAGATCATCTCCTGGGAGAGTAAACACATCCTCGAATGATTTAATTACTTTCTATAATTTTTGCTGTTCTCCTTGGTCCTTGATGTGGCCAAGTCGCACATTTTCCTTAAGTTTCTTCCATCGCACAGTGGTCCCAAATGGCTAAAACGTGCGAAAAACCTCAAAAATGAACTTTTCGTTAGGGCCACTTTTATTATTGCATTTGGTACTCAGATAGTTTGGCTATGAAAACCTGGAAGGCCATGTTTTTTTTTACGTATACCTACGACGTTGTCACATTTTGAAAATCGCGTTCATTAGTCCCGCAATTATCGTGAGCGTATATAACCACTGTTTTGCTGGCCGCAGTATAAAGTGAATAACTTTTGTGAAAGTGAGTCTATTTCAATTCTGCAAAATGGATGGAGTTTATGGAAGTAAGTACAACATTTATTGATAAAAGAAAAATTAAAATTGTTAACGGTTATGTTTTAAAACTGCAATGCAAATAGTAGGAAATATGGGGTCAATCTTTATGTGAGAATTTCACATATGTAGTGAAAAAGTTAAGTGCTCCACAGTGTTCCATTATTATTCTTGTTTAGGCTTATAGGTTACACTTTCAACTTGCTGTACCTCCAAGGTTTAGGTGCTATTAGGCGCTATTAGGGTGTTTTTGTAATTTTTTGTGCAGCGGTGTACTCGCGTTCTGAGCTTACAAGGCGCGTTTCATCGACAACCGTGGACGATACAAAAAAAATGTCTCGTATCAATTTTATACGATTTGAGAGTAACTTATTATTTAATCATAATACATTTGTTTAAACTAATATACATAGTTCATAAAAAGGTAAAATTAATTTTTTTCTTGCAAGTATAAGTGTTACGGTAGCCATTCGTTTTATTTCATTAATATTTTGTTTTTGGAAATTCTAAGGTCAGATTCGTAATCAGCGACCCAAATTACCCCGGTATGTCAATTTTCAGCAGAATTGAAGCACGCTTTGAGGTTTTTCGCATTTGGCCATTTGGGACCACTGTGCATAGCTCCGGATCCGTCCGCAAACTGAAAATCCTGTGAACTGTTTTGGTTAATTCAATAGTCTTCTTTTTAACGTTTATTTCTGCATCCTCTGCTTCCAAAAATGGCATGCCTAGTATGCCATCTTCGTCGATAGGAAAGTCGTCTTTAACAACAGTTAATACATGCTGTCTATCACCTATATCCAGTCTCGCTTCGTATTTTTTATCAATAGGTTCATTGGTTATCCCATAAAACTTATTTGATTGTCGTCTCCACGATATTCCGTTTTCTCTGACCTTAGTACCCTTGATGATGTTAATAGATGCACCGGTATCAATCAGAAATCTTCCGGTAAAATCCCTGCCATTGTTGTCCGTTCCCATTCTGACGTCAATTCTGAGTTGTTTACTTCGGTTTCGTCCGAGTTTACATACCTGATGTCTGGAGGTCTTTGGTTTTGGGGTTTTCGAAAATTTTCTCGTTCTGTGCAATTTCTAGCTAACTGACCTGGCCTATTACACTTATAGCAAGTAAATGGAATAGGTTGTTGCCTAGTTCTGTCTGGTCGCGGTTCCCTGTGGTTTTCCGATCTTGCTACAGGATTTAGTCTCATAAATCTATTAAAGGGTATAGCAGGATAAGGTGGTCAAAAGTGCCCTTCAACCGATTTCAATGGGGGTGGTCTCATTCGATAGATAATGCTCGGCGATCATTGTGTACCAATTTAGTATTGTGTTCCAGCACCAATAGTTGTAAATCAATTATTAGCGCAAATTGTTAAAAGTAACTATACGATAATAGAACGCTAGGTTTCCCAGCGTAAAAGAACACATTGTTGCTGCTGCGGTTGTCTTGGCTATATGTTTTGCAATACTGCCTATTCTCTCGTAAACTAAGTGATAAGTAATAGGTTTCCACATTACCCATGAGGTACTATTTTCAATGCGTTTTTTAAAGTGTGTTGGATACCAACTCGATTCGTGTTCCTCAAACTCACTATCTTCTTTAACAATAAGATACTAGATCCAAATATTACTCAACGTGATTCAAGGTCCAAAAGGGACTATTACTCATCCTCGATTCCGTCATCGCTTTTCCTTCCAAAATATGTTTTCAAGACCTTTGGTCTTCGCGAAAGTCACTGGAAAAGCGATCGCCCTTTTGGAACCTTAGTCACGAGAAGTCAGAGTCATCCAAACCTCCCACCACACTAGCTTAAGGTCCTTTAAAAGGCCAGTCTCATCACTAAATAGAGACAGACTCAATCTGGAATTTTGTATCGAATCTCTGACGGTCGGCATCTCGCGACGACGTTATTCAAAAATTGTTAAAACTCTGAGCGCGCAATAGTTCTTCCTAAATAAAGTGTTGTTAACCAACCAAGGGATACAACATAAAATTGGTGTCAGAAGTTGGGATTGATCTGACACTCTACGGTCTTCGGTCGAAATCTGGAACTAGCAACTCCACACCGAGCGAGAGTGACGATTTTAATCGTTAATATTGGATCATCCAAGGAAGAATCTACAAGCGACGGCACTCCGATTAGGCTGTTATTCCTGGAGCCTTTGAACCTCCAGCACCAATCGCAGAAGCCACTCAGAAAAGGAACAAAGAGACGCATCGTGAGTACTGAACTTCAGTTATTCGTGCAAAATTCCAAGATCTTACTAAATCCTAAATCCTAAATCCTAAGTCCTAAATCCTAAATTCTAAATCTAAAAATTCCAAATCCTAAATCTAAAATCAAAAATTCTAAATCCTTCATCGTAAATCTTAAATCCTAAATCTTAAATCTAACTCCTAAATCCTAAATCATAAGTCTTAAATCCTAAATCCTAAATCTTAAATCTAACTCCTAACTCCTAAATCATAAGTCTTAAATCTTATATTTAATTCCTAAATCCTAAATCAAATTCCAAATCCTAAATCTAAAATCAAAAATTCTAACTCCTACATCTAATTCGTTAATCCTAAATCTTAGATCTAACTCCTAAATCGTAAATCTTAATCTTAAATGTTAAATCTAGTTCCTAAATCCTGTCTTAAATCCAAAATCCTAAATTCTAAATTCTAAATCGTATGTCCTAACTCAACGAAAATTCTAAATCCTAAATCGCTAATTCTAAATGATAAATTAAATTTCCAATTTTAATCAAATATCTGAAAGAGAAAAAATGAATGCGGTATACGAAAGAAATGTAACCACAACTCAAGAGCTTTCGCTCGACTTCCTAATTCGATTAATACCGGATCAATTCGATGGAGATAAATTTAAGCTACGCAGCTTTATAAAACAAGTAGACGATATCTTTTCATTAGCTATGCCACATCAAACTTACCTCCTATTACTAAGCGTTAAAAACAAAATAACCGGTAGAGCACGCGAACAAATTAATAAACATAATCATTTAACTACTTGGAAGGAAATCTCCGAATTACTAATTAAATTATACCAAGATAAATATCTCGAAAATTATCTAGAAGAATTGCGACACATCAAACAAGAAGAAAACGAAAATATAGCACAGTATTATCAAAGAATAGAAAATTTAAATTCTAAAATATCAAGTGTAATCTATAACTCAAAATACAATCAAAAAACTTTAAATGATCGATTACTCATGATTAATGATCTCTCGCTATATCGATTCATTTATTATACACGTTCCGAAATCTCTCAAAAACTAAGACGCAAAGAATTGAAAAATATTAATGTAGCTTTTGTTGCTGCTACAGCCGAAGAACAGGCACTGCGTCTCCACTATAATACAAAAACCAATAACTCTGATTTTCCTTTACACGTCTCTAATGATTTTAACAAAACTAATTTTGCACAGCCAAATTTGAAAGATCGATCTCAATCGCCAGACTTTGTAGATCAAAATCGAGATCTTAAAATTCGAAATTCTTTAATTCAAAATAAAATTCATATAGATAATCACGAACCAAACTTTCAGATCAATTATCTTCCACCCGATCCTCCGAATTCAGTCGAAATAACAATTAATGATCAACAACTTGAAAACGTAGTAACTAAAAGCTCCCAACCACTTCAAAATTCTTCCAAACGCGAAAAAGTAAAAGAAGACATTGCTTGTGAAAAATCAGACAATGGTTCTTTCAATTTTATTACGATTTCCCAAATAAAAAATAAAGGATATGCACTTTCTGTGCCAAACTGTTATTTTGATTTTATATTAGAACTCAAAAATTCACCATCGCTTTTAAAAATCATGACTAATAATATTGCATTTGATTTAACAAATAAACAATTACACGGAACTATTATATTTCCTAGATTACGTGATAATTTCAAACAAGATAAATCTCAACTCCGAAAAAGATCATACCTATGTTTAGATAATCCAGAAGTAAAACATAATCTCAACATGATAAGTTATATTGATAAAGCCGTGGTACCGCAAAACAAAACAAAAATTACAATGCCTTTAAAATTAGTAGGGCACTACCAGAAATTCATTACAATCTCCTCGAACACTGTAGAGCCCAAAACACAATTATTAAAACAGCATGTTCGTATCATTCAGACGAATTATAAGGGGCACAAAACTAATACTTTTAACCAAATCGACAAATCAATTTTTCAATCTCCAAAGCCTCTAAAACAATTTGATCTAAGTATGAATGCTCACAATGCAGACGCGCTAAACGAAATTAAAAATAATTCAACCTTGACGTCACACCTACCACAAAAAACTACAATTCATTACAACAATGATGAATACGTCAAACTATTTCGGTGTAAATTAACATATAAAAAGAGAGTAACTCGTAAAATCCTTCGCGGAAATATAATTAATTGTAAAAATAAAATGAAAAAATATTGCAACAGAAAATTTTTAATATATAATAACATTCGCCCATTACAGTGGCTGTTTAATTCCATAACTCTACTATCAAAGTCAATTAGATGGAGACTAAAATCACGGAAAATTAAATCAAAGACAAAATCTAAAATCTTTAAACCAATGTATAAACTAATTCTAGATTTTAAAAAACCTTACAAGGATCTTCTCTAATCAAGAATCAAATAAATAATAAAAAAAAATAATAATAATAATACTAACTTATCTTATAATATTCTAACGTAATTCTTAATTAGTCACTCGGAAATTTCACAATCCATTTCAAATTCAAAAATTACAAAATCTAATCACATCTAATGCAAATACAAGTAAAATTACAAATCTATAAATCTGCGCAAGCATAGTATTTTGTCTCCTCAAATTCTTACATTTCTTAAGCTTCTCTTACTCGACAAAAGATATTTGATTAATTCTATTTCCTGTACTTGTCCATATTTTCCATACTATATATCCTATATTATATTTCCTAATTCCTCCTATTATTCCTATCTAAAATCTATTCCTTATTAGTAAAAGATCTGTCGAATTGTATCGAGTATCTCGTTCAGTACTACACCTGCAAAGATCATCTCAGTACTACAACATCAACAAATGGACTGCTCGACTCACATGAATATAACTATTCATAAATATAAATATTCAATTATACTATATCAACAGTCATCCTAAAACTAAGCAAGTTCACATAAAGGCTACACCAAATTATCCACTCGAGGCAGATCGGACATCACATCACATTCCGTTAGTTATCAAAATCAATAACGACTTCTGGAATCTACCGATCAACATCCCTTGGACGGAAGCCGTTCATCTGGAGCCCATAAAATCGACTAACATCGACTTACAAGATTTCAAAAATCCTGCTGGTGGAGACGTTGTCTCTCCAATAATTAAAAATGGCAACGTCGACTCCGAAATCCGCACGGAACACCGTGAATCTTCGAGGGATACAGTGGCATAGTATTCCAGCCGAGAATCTACACAGATCTAGGAGACTACAATCTACCAAAGGACATTTGAAGAGTCCTGAAATGTCTACACCACGATTCGTAACCCACCACAATGTAAATCCACGCAGAAGAACCATTCCACTGTGACTTTTCATTTTTTTTAAATTTTGAATCTCTACTATATCATTTTCGATTAATAATGTTGATAATGTTATATTAATTTCATTTTTTTTATACTAATCGTAAAATTGTACACATTTTCCTTACGTAATTTTTCTAAATCGTACCGCGCATATTGTATACATTTTTCTTATGTTATTTTTCTAACTCGTATCATTCTTGTTGCGTATATTCTCAATTAAGTAATTATTAACTCAATAAGCTCTAGAATTCTACTACCTCGCTATTATACTCATACACATGTTCATACACATTATACACATACACATATTATATTGTTCTACACATACACATATTTATACCCCGCGACACATTTTATAATTTAGTTTAAGTTATCTTGTATTCTTTCTTTTTTGCGTTTGTATATCGAACACTATTATGTTCGATCTTAATGGGGGAGGTGTTGGATACCAACTCGATTCGTGTTCCTCAAACTCACTATCTTCTTTAACAATAAGATACTAGATCCAAATATTACTCAACGTGATTCAAGGTCCAAAAGGGAATATTACTCATCCTCGATTCCGTCATCGCTTTTCCTTCCAAAATATGTTTTCAAGACCTTTGGTCTTCGCGAAAGTCACTGGAAAAGCGATCGCCCTTTTGGAACCTTAGTCACGAGAAGTCAGAGTCATCCAAACCTCCCACCACACTAGCTTAAGGTCCTTTAAAAGGCCAGTCTCATCACTAAATAGAGACAGACTCAATCTGGAATTTTGTATCGAATCTCTGACGGTCGGCATCTCGCGACGACGTTATTCAAAAATTGTTAAAACTCTGAGCGCGCAATAGTTCTTCCTAAATAAAGTGTTGTTAACCAACCAAGGGATACAACATAAAATTGGTGTCAGAAGTGGGATACAACAAGTGGTATACAATTCATTGTGCCAGTCTTGAAAATGTTTTCAGTAACTTTATTCGTCTCAAAATGCTCGACGCAAAGTTCTAATATACCAATTAAAACATAATTAATTATAAGAAGCTCGTAGTAACAAAGAGTGGTTTTGCCTCGTTTAATTTCAATGTTGTTTTGTAATAAAATGTCAAAGTATTGTCAATTTTACATATAGAGATGCATCTCAACGGTTTCTTTCATCTGTATGATTGTTAAAAAACATTTTCTTCATTTATATTTTAATGCGATTTCTTGAAAACGATTCAGCGGAAAAGGACATTGATACAGTGGAATAGATTTTCAGAAGATAACTTTGTAACAAAGAGTGCATTTGCATATTTCCATGGATAATGTGGAAACCTATTACCTCTTTACTGGCAAGAGACTACACAACATTGTACAATGTATCGCCCCAATAACTTCTTACATTATTCTACATTCTTTGAGGCGAACAAGTTTGGCATTTTGCTGTCGCAAAATTTTTTAAATATAAATGTCGCCCCACTATGCCGCCACATGCTACCACGCTTGTACCAGGAGGTACGACCGTAACGCCGCCGGAGTGCCTGTGAATTAGTGACATCTCGGCTGTATGAGTAGGTGAAGGAGGCGGAGCAGCTCGAAAAACGGCTCTGGCGAGCAAGACCTTGGCAAGCCTGATGTAAATTATCGACAGTAATAATTTATATCTGACGTGAATGACAGTACTTTGACATTTACCTATCACTTCACGTTCTCTCATTCAGTTCAGATGAGAATCAGTCACTCTCTTCGTCACGCTGTCCGATTTGAATGTGAAATTCTTTCGGCAGATAGTACATACGTTAGAATCGAGAATACGTGTGAGACCAAGGATGTCTCTGAACTTTTAATAAATCAGACCCTCATTCCATTTACATTGCTTTCGCTTGCCGTCTCTTATGTTTTCCATGGTATTGTTAGCTTTGATTGACTCGTCTTTATTATGCAGTCCATCTTGAATGTGTCAATTAGAGTACCACTGTATTTGCATTCCTTTCGCCATTTTACTTTCTAAAGTACCTCATTGCAGATTTCTGCATCGATTCATTTCCGTTTATATTCTGCAAAAACTGCGATTCGTCCTTGAAGTACCTCCTCGAACTCTAGTTTGAACTAATCACAGATTAAACGTAAAATGACTCTCACACTCCTTCTTCTTCACTCTTCTTGTCTCGCCAATATCATCAAAGAGTAAGGTCAATATTATCAACCAAGGGTAGTACTATCAAAAATAATACTTGTAAAATCTCGAACATTTAACGTTTTGCATATTAATAGTTCTATTGCAGTTGCAACGACTTCAATCATTAGTATCTCAATTAGATTCAAGAGTCAATTATCTGAAACATCCACATTAATTAAGGTAAGAGGACCCGTGAATTACAGATATAGTTCGAGTACTGTAAGATGCCGAAAGAGTGGCGGAACCTCTAGCCCCCAATCACCTATTCCCGCCATTTTGTTGTTGCAATTCTCAAGCCCAGCTTGTTGACGTAAACGACTATGTGGAGTGTTTACTTTAGGAGATTGGATTTTTGGATTCTAAAAACGAAATTCCAGGAATAAGCGGTTGAATACGAGAGAGTCCGCTACTCTTTGGCCATCTTGCAGTTGTCGGACTATAAATAAGAGCAGCTTGTGGGCTGAACGAAGGAAGTCTTACCGTCGACATGGATAGCATCGCAACTCACATATTAAAGTATATTCTTGA
This sequence comes from Cerceris rybyensis, assembly GCA_910591515.1. Lineage (NCBI taxonomy): Eukaryota > Metazoa > Arthropoda > Insecta > Hymenoptera > Crabronidae > Cerceris > Cerceris rybyensis. The sequence goes on from OU342795.1 coordinate 18,519,430, forward strand.
TATTCTGAAACTGATTATAATGTCGAGAAGGTGAAATAGACATAATAATGGGAATGAATAAAACGAGAATATTAAAACTGCTCCATTAGTTTTATTAGTCTATTATAAACAAGAGTTTTTCTGTCTTTCCCCAGTATAAAGTCGAAGTGGGTGAAAAGCTCAAATGGAACTTCTTCGAAGGCAACGATGTTTGGTAAATGATTGTTTATTTCCATCGCGTTCTGCAAACAAAAAAGGTTATTTTCATAGATGAATATGTATACCATCATGTATTTATTAGAAACAAATTGCACATGCGTTATATTAGTTTAATGACAAAAATGCTTTGTTCTGCAGTATAATATAATGTTTTCTCTAAGTAGACGAAATTATTTTTTATATACGTCTTTATCATTAACCCTTTGCCTTAAGACTTCTTTTGGCATTGAACGCGCAATAACTTAGAATTAATTGTTGCAATAACAATCTATCACTGATTTCCGATATTTCGGTATGAATTAAGGCAATATTAATAGGATAGAACTAATATAAACGTCTTCTGACTTATTGATACTTTCAATTTAACAGTTTTTGGAAAACTTAAAAATTTTCTATTCCACTTACCATGTCATGTGTGCCACATGTCATTGTGAAGCAAGGGGTTAAATATTCATGTCGCTTCCTGGGCGTTCTCGATTAAGAAATTTCTTCTACTCAAGTATTTATCATTATAATGCAAGACAGTAACAAGAGTTAAAATGTCTAATAATATAACGAAACTCACCGGGACGTTCAAAAACCCATCGTTTTTTCCATAAAATATAACAAATGGAGCAGTGATACGCTTTAAATTGTATGTTGGTGATGTCCTCTGTTTGTAAAGGTAATAATTGATAGGGAACCCATAGTCAAATAACTGAAAGTCACCTGAAAATAAATGTCAAATTTTGTAGCGAACACTTTTTACATTATGTTTTCAATGTAAACAAAATTTGTAAAAAATGAAATATTTATAAAATTGAAGCTGTTTTATTATATTTTAACCGGTTATGTACATTTTATTTCAAATAAAAGTAACAAAGGAAGGAATGAAGTAGTTAATTAAAGTGAATGATAAACTACTGTTAATTTCTCCTACGATTCTTACAATTGGCTTTGACAATTAAATTGTGTTAAATGTGCACTGCCATTCGTAAGTTTTGAGGCACTCTTAATAACTGCATAAATCATATAAAAACTTAGCAAAAATACATTTTTGTATAATATACTATAAACTATAATGCAGTAAATAAGTGAGAAAATTAAGATGTTTAATTTAAAGGGTATAGCCGGTTAAGATGGTCAAATGTGCCCTTGAACCGAATTCAAATCGCGATGAGTCATTCGAAAGCTTATAAAAAAAGAATGATTTCTGCCAAGTTTCAACTTTGAATCTCGACCCGGGGGGTAGTAAAGGGTAAAAATAGAAAATCAGGTTTTTGCCGAATTTCTCCTATACCAGCGGATAAAAAATTTTGAAAAAATTCAGAGGCACTTCTGTTATCAGGGCACATATTAGAGAATTTTTTCAGATTTTTAAATTGAAAAAACAAGCTGTGAAAAATAAAAAACGCTAAAAAATGATGAAAAATGCCGATTGTGTATCGAAGCAGTCTTGGCACTATAATTATATTTTTACTGTAAGTACGTATCATTGCTACTATTGTCCTGAATTTTTTTCAGATTTTTCAATTTGGTGCGCCGCAGTTAAAAAAATTAAAAACCGATTTTTTCGTCGTTTTTTCCGTGTCAGAGTAACTTATACGTCGAATTGCTTCATGAAATAGGTATGTTATGCGATCTTCTATGTTTATACGTACAGCAAAACATCACAGGAATTAAAGAAACTGAAAAAACCGAATCATTTGAAACTGTTATGCGCCTTACATTGTAAAGTATGTACCGTATTTTCCAACGGCGTCAGTGGCGCAGCGGTAGAGTGTCGAGCTGCCGCTGCGAACTTTTTGAACGTAGGTTCGAGCCTCGAACTTCCGAGTCCCTTAGGCTGTTTTTTTTTTTTTCGTTAATTACATATATTTCCTAACTTTACGACACAACGATCAATATTTACTTTCAAATGTTTTAAGAATATTTGAAAAACATATTAACCTGAAATATACGTAAATATAAGTTTGGACTGCTTGTTATGCCGCCGTTTATCCTGTCAATTACGGCATTGTTTGAAATTGGTTTTCAAATCTCTTACCTTTCATGCATTGAACCCGTGACAGAAATTCTAACATACATTTTGAATAAAAGAGAGAATAGAATTGTATGATCTAATTCGAATAGACGAAAAGGCTAAATAGTAGAAAAACAACAACACGATTTTTGTTGCCATCCATCCATAACTGTTAAAGGTGAGAGATTTGAAAACCAATTTCAAACAATGCCGTAATTGACAGGATAAACGGCGGCATAACAAGCAGTCCAAACTTATATTTACGTATATTTCAGGTTAATATGTTTTTCAAATATTCTTAAAACATTTGAAAGTAAATATTGATCGTTGTGTCGTAAAGTTAGGAAATATATGTAATTAACGAAAAAAAAAAACTTAGCCTAAGGGACTCGGAAGTTCGAGGCTCGAACCTACGTTCAAAAAGTTCGCAGCGGCAGCTCGACACTCTACCGCTGCGCCACCGACGCCGTTGGAAAATACGGTACATACTTTACAATGTAAGGCGCATAACAGTTTCAAATGATTCGGTTTTTTCAGTTTCTTTAATTCCTGCGATGTTTTGCTGTACGTATAAACATAGAAGATCGCATAAAATACCTATTTCATGAAGCAATTCAACGTATAAGTTACTCTGACACGGAAAAAACGACGAAAAAATCGGTTTTTAATTTTTTTAACTGCGGCGCACCAAATTGAAAAATCTGAAAAAAATTCAGGACAATAGTAACAATGATACGTACTTACAGTAAAAATATAATTATAGTGCCAAGACTGCTTCGATACACAATCGGCATTTTTCATCATTTTTTAGCGTTTTTTATTTTTCACAGCTTGTTTTTTCAATTTAAAAATCTGAAAAAATTCTCTAATATGTGCCCTGATAACAGAAGTGCCTCTGAATTTTTTCAAAATTTTTTATCCGCTGGTATAGGAGAAATTCGGCAAAAACCTGATTTTCTATTTTTACCCTTTACTACCCCCCGGGTCGAGATTCAAAGTTGAAACTTGGCAGAAATCATTCTTTTTTTATAAGCTTTCGAATGACTCATCGCGATTTGAATTCGGTTCAAGGGCACATTTGACCATCTTAACCGGCTATACCCTTTCATCTATCAGTTAACAGTGTCAATATCACACTACAGTTGACCGTATTTTACACATTTTACTATAATCTTTTCACAAGAAAATTTAAACATCATTTCCTACAACCTACCCGACTGCAAAATTTTCTCGGAGAATCCTACAGCTTATTACCATAACTGTATCGTTGTTAGTACCCTCGAAAGAATAGTAATTTACAATTATTTGTATTTATCTGTTCCGACATAACTCCCATAATTTTCTTTTAGACATCACATGCATAACACATATATCAAACATACATGTCATATACACAAATCACACATCAGCTATTTTTCGATCGATATTCCTTGACAGAGCAGGGGTCATCGAATTCAGTTAAAACATTTGACAAGCTATATTACACGTACAATCACATGCTACTTTACACACAGAGTCCGTCAGCAAAATCTGGACAAAATTAAAAGTTCATTGAACCACTTGTGTAGTTAGGAATTACTTTTGCGAAGGAATAAATAAAATTGAATTCCCCGCATGATCGACCCGAGAAAGCACCCTTCCTTGTTTACTAATTACGACATCTGTGGGCCCAGAGTTTTTTGTGTCTCACTTGAGGCTAACATACCATACCTGTTTATTCGTGCGCGAACGTTGACAAGCATTGTATTAACTCATTGTAATAATCGACAGAAATAAAAACCAGTGATAAGCGTTCCATTCAATAACCCTAACAAAGGTTATGGGCTCAGAGCAATAATTCCTAATAACAGAAATTGGAGCTCGCAAAGAGAATCACGTGTGTGAGGAGTGATAGTGGAAGAGTAGTGAAAAATTCCTTTCGTGCACGTGGTGATCGTATGAAAGTTAACCATCCATTGTTCGGCATCCAGTATCCTCTCTCAAGAATCGTGAAAAAAATGAGTAAAGCCACGATTAAAATTCCGCTTAACCCTTTCGATACTACCGGTGACTATAGTCACCTGAGAAAATTTCACCTTAAGGATTAATTATTAAATCATATTTTGTAATTGAATATTTTTCAAATATCATAAGTTCTTATTTTTCCTGTACTATATGCGTTGTAACTTCGATAAAGAATTAATTATTTATATTGTCATTAGTCATTAAAAGTTATTTGTTCGCGGCAGAATAGTTTGCTGTCGTGTTAGCGAGCTTGCGGACTTCGGTACTCCGTAGCGAAAGGGTTAACGAAAGAGAACTACGATACGTGGAAAATACACGTAACGGCGTTATTAGTAAAGAATAACGCATGGGCATAGATTAGCGGAAGGGCGGTAAGGCCGACCTGACAAGCGGCAGCCGCCATTTTCGAGGATGCAGATGAGAAGGCGATGGCGGATATTGTACTTGCCATCAGTCCTGATCAATTAAAGCACATAAATGGATGTCCAAAGCACTGCTTTTGGAAGAATTGATTCACCACAAAATGGAGGAATCGCACGACATGCGCGACCACGTTTCTAGATTCTTCGATACGCTGAACAAGCTCGAAGCCATGGAAATTAAAATTCCACGAGAGACTTTTATTATCGAGTAGGTATCCCTAAATCGTTCGAATCTTTCAGGGTGGCAACTAAATCACGAAAGGAATTGCCAACACTGGAGGAGCTGAAAATAAAGTTGCTCGATGAGTACTAAGCTCGAAGGCGATCTACAGCGGAAGAAGATTCCGATACGATGTTGATCACTAGACGATACGATAAGAGGAACGAAGATAAGGGAAAACCGAGTCAGTACAGGAAGCCTAATCAACCCGCATGGGTGATCTGTTATAAGTGTGGAAAGCCAGGTCATTTCGCGAAATACTTTAAAATTAAACAAATCACCAAGAAAGTTGAGAGTTCCCAGAAAGTCGAGGTAGCTCTACAAATAGAGGTAGAGCAAGATGACCGATTGTGTCTGGATTATGGCGCATCTTTGCACATGTCCTTCGAAAAACGTAAATTCGATAAGATAAACGTGAATCATAATAGCTCCTTAAATCTTGCAGATAAAACCACAACGCAGATTAAGGGCACGGGTACTATAAAAATAAACCCAAACGAAAGATTCACAGCCAAACTCCAGAATACATTATTTGTGCCCCAACTTCGTTCGAATCTGTTGTCGGTATCCAAGATGACCGACCGTGGATTGAAAGTCACGTTCCGAAAGAACGAAGTGGTAGTATCGAACAGAAGAGCCGGAGAAGATATTTTGATAGCAAGAAGAGATGAAAATCTATATTACCGTAAAGGATATTGCTGAACAGGCTGCAACAGTAAAAGAAAAGGAAACAACACTAAAGGAATGGCATTACAAATTTGGGCATTTAAACGAGTGGGATCTCAAAGCATTGGCCCACCAAAATAAAATTTATGGTGTAGCATGGCGAATATTATAAAGGCTCGAAGCAACGAGCTTCGGGAGGTTTCGAGAGGCCTCTGGAGGCATCGAGACGCATCGAGACGCATCGAGAAGCATCTAGAAGCATCGAGAAGCTTCTGGAAGCTTCGGGAAGGATCGAGAAGCATCGAGAAGCATCGAGAAGCATCGAGAAGCATCGAGATGCTTCGGAGATCGGCAATGGACCGCGGAAGGGAGTCGCGAGGCGCTAGGCGCGATCCGCGAGAGCAAGTTTGACAACGCGACTGTTGATTTTCATGACCAAGGGTAGCAACGAGCGGGTATAAAATAGGGCTTGCAACGCTACAGAATTCTTCTTCTGCGCCGAGAGAGAGGACGAGGTAATACCATCGGCCGCTCTCGGTTAGCCGTAGGGCCTCTCTGGCAGGTGAGTACGGCGAATAGCTGGACGCCTGCTTAGAGGGGGAAACGGGAGAGTACGGGAGTGTTCCTGGGTCCTCGTGAGAAACGAGAGAGTACAGAGCATATCCTGGACGCCCGAGACGACTTAGACGAAATGGGAGAGTACGGGAGTGTTCCTGGGTCCTCGTGAGAAACGAGAGAGTACAGAGCATATCCTGGACGCCCGAGACGACTTAGACAGAACGAAACGGGATAGTTGTCGAATTTAAATAGATTTCGAGTTATGCAGTATATTGGTAGATTCACGCCTTTCTAAATAAATTGCAAGTCCCTTTGTCAAGCTTGATCTATTTTTATGAAATTTTGCTCCACCGAATAGAATTATCCAACCCTTGTAATCCTTTACCCATTTGTAAAAAGGGAATAAAGATCCAAAAAATAATTCCTCTGTCTCCAGATCCTTATCACGACCCGAAGTTCCACAATTCCTTAAACTATGGCTACAATGGGATGATATTAAAAGAAGACGAACACCTTAGAACATCCGAATTTTGCATTAGAGGAAAGCAGTCATAATTGCCATTCACAAGATCAAATACGGACTCGACCGAACTCTTACAATTAGAATTGGTCCACACTGACGTTTGCGGACCAATGAAGGTAAGCTCAATAGGAGGCTCTAAATATTTTCTCTCTTTTATAGATGACAAGACGAAATAGTGTGAAATTTACTGCCGAAAAGAAAAAGGAGAAGTCTTCGAGAAATTTTTGGAATTCAAGGAAGGTAGAAAAACAAACTGGAAGGAAGCTGAAAAAGCTAAGATCAGGCAAGAAGAAAGAAGGCACCGAACGGCAGCTCACAGTTCCCTATATGCTCCAGCAAAATGGAGTAGTCGAGAGAAGAAATCGGATGTTACTAGATATGGCGAGATATATGCTAATATAATCCGGATTACCACTAAAATTCTGGGCAGAAAAACTCCTAACCTCTGCATATCTACGAAACCGATGCCCATCGAAGAGTTTGGACGGAGAAACTCCCTACAAGGCCTGGACAGGGAAAACTCCGACGGCAACCCATTTTCAAATATTCGGGACAAAAGCATTTATATTAGACAAAACCAAAAAGGAGAAGTTCGACGAAAAATCAAAGGCCTGTATTTTCATCGGATATGCAACGGAATCGAAAGCATATAGATTATGGGATCCAGTGGCAAAAAGGGTCCATCGAAGACGAGACGTGAATTTTGCATTTTTGACCAGTATTATTTTACTTTTTATTGCTAAATAAATCTATATACTATTCAAAAATTACAAAATCAATGAATTAATTTTAACTGCGGCGAGATTGAAACTTACAATTTCAACCTCAACAAACATCCACGCATGGGAGATCGACGCCTCAGATTAATCGGAACGACAATCAGGCACAGTCTTCCGATTTCGGAGTCGTCTCGGGCGAGCCGGCATTGGTCTCAACAACAACCAATGAACAATCGTAACAAACAGTTTATGACAACCCGGCCAAACGCAAGTGAAGATAATGAGATTATGTTTATATAATTAAACTGCATTACAAATAAGTGTTTCAGTTTATTATAATGTTTTATAGTAAACATAATACTGTATGAAAAATATGTAATGTACCGACCCTCTGTCTATACCCTCTGACTAGGATTAGTAATATCCTTACAAATATTTTGTACATATATCGACAACGTGACTCGATCAACAGTCATCGTTCCCTGACTTACTGCCAACCATCAGTCCAAGTCCAAAATTCTATTTTCCGTCCTTGAATGCCTAACACAGTCACTTTACTCATCCCCGAATCACCGTTCCAAGTGCAAAAATCCTTACTTTCTTACTCCGACTCTCAAACACCGTCATTGTATTCCCACCCCTTTTTCGAAAGCCTTTAAAAATCCTGTGCTTAGTCCTGAGTTTACTTTTGTAAGAGAGGAAAAACCTAAATTAATAACATAAACTAATTATCGTAGCCGAAAACAACACTTCACACATAAAAGCAACACAATAGCACTTAAAACATAAATTGTGTTGAAAGCAAATGGGTATTACCGACGTAAAGCTTTCTTAAAGCGATAACGAACGGTAGGTGGGGCCCGTGGCGTTTGCCATTTTGACCTCTGCGTCTATAGAGCGTCGTGTGAGAATTTTAGTCCTAAGCAACCCACCGTACCAAATGCACAATATATCTTAATAAACATATTTAGTCAGGAATAGCCGTCTTGTTCTAATTCCATTCCTTGTCCACGCCCCGCTAACAAATTGTAACTTTAAATACATATATGAAGTATCCGTAGTTAAATAATCTGTCTGTTCCCTTCTAATCTCCATAAACGACTGACTCAATATTTATAAAAAATGCGGCTCGTCGTTCAGACATCAAGCCAACGCGAGTCAGTCGTCGCAGCAGCGACGAACATACTTGGTGTTATATTAATATACAGTAAAACCTCGATAAATGCAGAGAATTCGGGACCGAATCAGTGCAGTTACGAAGCAGTGGTTTCTATTTTGTGTTTACGTTCAGGCTCCAACCGAGCGTGAGCTTAGAAAAGAACAGACAGTAGAAGAGACAAAGAGGTCCAACCTATAGGGGGACCGGCCCGAACGTATCCATGTGATAATACTAATCCGAGACTTGAACTTTTCCATTTTTGATTTTTTTTGGTTGAAAACTTCGCTAACGTATTTGTGACAAGTTTCTGATTAAAATGATACCAAACACGACATAGTTTGAGCAATATTTACTTAATATTTAATTCGTTTACTTGCTATTTAGATAACTCAAACATATCGTGTTTGGTATCATTTTAATCATAAAAATGTCACAAATACGTTAGCGAAGTTTTCAAAACAAAAAAATCAAAAATGGAAAAGTTCCATCCTCCGCTTAGTATTGCGTCATCCATGCGTTAGGGCCGGTCCCCCTGTGCGTTGGGCCTCTCTGTCTTTTCTACTGTCTGTCCTTTTCTAAGCTCGGCGCTCGCTGGAGCCTCAACGTAAACAGTCCTGACATACAGCAGCGTCCTATGCATTTGAGTTTCGCACAGGGAACCATTTAGCAGTGCAGTTAACGGTACAGGTAACTATTCTATGTTTTCATCTGACTCCAGCTGACCACGAATCTAGAAAGGGGTAAACAATGGGAAACCGCCCCCTCGAAGATGATAGGGTTAAAGGAACCGGGACTCGGTTGCGGTGCACACGCGATTTACGGCGATGCGTTCATCTTTGCTCCATTCACGAGCTAATGGAGTTCATTTTGACGATGCTCAAAGTTTGTTAGATATCTATGCTATTGAGAGAAGCGTTCCTCAAAACGTTCGTACGAACGTACTCCTCGCTGTCAATCGCGTGTTCATCATAATCGTGCCTTAGTACCTTTAACCCATGCATCTTCGGGGGTGAGGGGTCCCCCCATTGTTTGCCACTTTCTAAATTCGAGGTCAGTTAGACTCGCATGAAAACGCTGAATTGTTACCAACTCAATAAATGTACAGCAAATCGACAGCTGTGCAATGTCTAAATGCACAGGGCTGTGTCTACGTTACGGCTCCAATTGAGCGCCGAACTTAGAAAATGCATTAAATATAATTCAAACCGTATCGCGTTCGGTATCATTTTAATAAAAAAAAATCTCACAAATACGTTAACGAGTTTTCAAAAAATAAGAACCAAAAATGGAAAAGTTCCATACTCCGATTAGTAGAGCGTAATGCAATAGAAGACGTTACGACGTGGCGGAAGTATTACATAATTAAGGCGTGAGTTTAAGGCCGACACTGAGTTCTAATTAATTTTAATATAGTATTATGGAAAATACATAAAATGAGGAGACGTTGAGGGTGGCAAACAGGAGGCCATAATAGGTGAAGACGACCTGGTTGAGAAGGATGATGTTTCTTTTATTAACAACAAGTTTTAATATTAAATTTTAGTAAACAGCAAACATAATAACAACAACAAACTCGGCTGGAGCCGTAACGTAAACACAGTCCTGCCATTCAGCCGCAACCTGTGCATTTAAACCTTGCACAGGTTGCATATAGCTGTTAATTTGTCGAGTTGCGTAACTATTCAGTGTTTTCATGCGACTCCAGCTGACCGTAAATTCAGAAAGGAACAGACCATGGAAAACCACCCCCTCGAAGATGCAACAGTTAAAAATAACGGAAGTCGCCATGTGATGGACACGTGATTGACAGCGAGGAGTCCGTTCGTACGAACGTTTTGAGGAACGTTTCTCTCAATAGCATAGATATCTAACAAACTTTGAGCATCGTCAAAATGTAATCCATTAGCTCGTGAATGGAGCAAAGATGAACGCATCGCCGTCAATCGCGTGTGCACCGCAACCGAGTCCCGGTTCCTTTAACCCTATCATCTTCGAGGGGGCGGTTTCCCATTGCTTACCCCTTTCTAGATTCGTGGTCAGCTGGAGTCAGATGAAAACATAGAATAGTTACCTGTACCGTTAACTGCGCTGCTAAATGGTTCCCTGTGCGAAACTCAAATGCATAGGACGCTGCTGTATGTCAGGACTGTTTACGTTGAGGCTCCAGCGAGCGCCGAGCTTAGAAAAGGACAGACAGTAGAAAAGACAGAGAGGCCCAACGCACAGGGGGACCGGCCCTAACGCATGGATGACGCAATACTAAGCGGAGGATGGAACTTTTCCATTTTTGATTTTTTTGTTTTGAAAACTTCGCTAACGTATTTGTGACATTTTTATGATTAAAATGATACCAAACACGATATGTTTGAGTTATCTAAATAGCAAGTAAACGAATTAAATATTAAGTAAATATTGCTCAAACTATGTCGTGTTTGGTATCATTTTAATCAGAAACTTGTCACAAATACGTTAGCGAAGTTTTCAACAAAAAAAAATCGAAAATGGAAAAGTTCAAGTCTCGGATTAGTATTATCACATGGATACGTTCCGATGGTTCCGATAGTATCGTGTTACACTGCCTCGTCGCCGAACGTCGAGGTTCGACCGAGGGGGATCGCCCTATGTGGAGGGGATAGTCGCGATGCATTTATCGGTACAAACTTCTTCGGCATTTATCGGAGTTTTAGTGTATACGTCAGTCGAGTCAAGGTCTTGCTCGACAGAGCCGTTTCTCGAGCTGCGCCGCCTCCTTCACCTACACATACAGCCGAGATGTCACTGATTCACAGACACACCGGCGGCGTTACGGTCGTACCTACTGGTACAAGTGTGGTAGCATGTGGCGGCATATTGGGGCGACATTTATATTTTAAAAATTTTGCGACAGCAAAATGCCAAACTTGTTTGCCTCAAAGAATGTAGAATGTAGAATAATGTAAGAAGTTATTGGGGTGATACATTGTACAATGTTGTGTTTTCTTTTAACAGTAAAGAGGTAATATAGGTTTCCACATTACCCATGGAAATATGCAAATGCACTCTTTGTTACAAAGTTATCTTCTGAAAATCTATTCCACTGTATCAATGTCCTTTTCCGCTGAATCGTTGTCGAGAAATCGCATTAAAATATAAATGAAGAAAATGTTTTTTAACAATCATACAGATGAAAGAAACCGTTGAGATTCATCTCTATATGTAAAATTGACAATACTTTGGCATTTTATTACAAAACAATATTGAAATTAAATGAGGCAAAACCACTCTTTGTTACTAAGAGCTTCTTATAATTAATTATGTTTTAATTGGTATATTAGAACTTTGCGTCGAGCATTTTGAAACGAATAAAGTTACTGAAAACATTTTCAAGACTGGCACAATGAATTGTATACCACTTAATAAAAAACGCATTTGAAATAGTACCTCATGGGTAATGTGGAAACCTATTACTTATCACTTACAATTAGTTTACGAGAGAATAGGCAATATTGCAAAACATATAGCCAAGACAACCGCGGCGGCAACAATGTGTTCTTTTACGCTGGGAAACGTAGCGTTCTATTATCGTATAGTTACTTTTAACAATTTGCGCTAATAATTGATTTACAACTATTGATGCTGGAACACAATACTATATTTAGAGGTAATGCATAACGTAGTGGTTAATTTCGGTAAAACCGTCGCCAGAAGTCCAAAAATATTAAAATATATTAATTGTACTTTATTTAACACATATTCGAGCATACTTTTTCACTAACAATACTTTTGTGTTACCCTACATGCGATATAGTGCGGTATGACATTGTATTTCAACAAATAACCTTAATCGACGTGCCACGCACGACGTTCTGATCTCCGCGACTGACGCGCAAGGCACGTCTTTTCAGCGCGACTGATTGACTACGAATGTCGCCCCGAATGCGCCCGTGCTCATGCCAATAGGTCCGCTACTATTAAGGGGAGGTAAAGTCAATCAGCGAGCTCTTGAGTGTATAGGAAGGAGTAGCAGGCGGAGCAGCTCGAGAAACAGCTCTGTCGAGCAAGACCTTGACTCGACTGGTATACGTTAACACTCTTACACTTTGATATCGATTCCAAAATGTTTATCCATCTTAGAAATGGCAAAATGAATAGAATTTGACAAAAATTGTAGTCATAACAGATGCTTAAAGTTGGAACTTTTTCTCGAGGCCATTTTCTATCGAAAAAATACGTTGTCTTTTTCGTGATGTTCTGACGAAACTATCTTATATTTTTTTTCCAAATTGATTCTTCTATGATAAAAATCTACATATTGAATATAAAATTAATGTTTGAAAATCAAAAATGAATGTTCAATGAGTGAAAGAAAATTGTCAGTTTTTCATGATTTGCAAGGAATATCTTTTGAGACTCGTGTACATTACGTTGGAATTAGACGTAAAATTGTTGAATTACTTTCGGTCAAACAAATTCTTACAATTAGTAGTTTTAATTTCTCGTAAAATATCCGATCATTTCCAGGTAAATGAAACATACTGCATATTTTAGAATCTGAGTTGTTATTATGATTCGAATTTCACTTTTCATGCTTTAGAATTATTTACAAGAAGCTTACCTGTGACTATATTTTGTACATAATGTTGAAGCATTTTAACCGAAACACCGGCAGGATAATAGGACAAGAACTTCTCCAGTGACGTCTGTAACAGATACATTGATATTCATTGATTATCATAATCATTTAACTTGTAAGAAACAAGATAACATTTTATGCCGAAAATGTGATTTTGGCAGTTATGCCGAAAAACTCCCACCTCATTGATTTCAATGAGTTTTAGATACCGTTTCTGGATTATGATTTTGAGCAATTGTTTCGTATACATGTAATCTCTGATCGGCTTTAGTTTTGAGATATTCGCAAAAACCTTTTTCTGCCACTACGTTTAACCTTTTCGCTACGGGCGGCTTATCCAGGACGATTACTAGAGCTAGTAAGGGTATCTCATGTATTTCCCTTCGAAAGGTCGGCTGTTCCGTCGTACGGAGACAAAGCCACAAAAGTGCGGCCAATCAACGTCGCGCACCGCCCGGAAAATCCGAAAAACTCGCCTGCTGAAACGTTGCGAAAATTCAGCAAGTGGGGATGTCCGGCCCATAGCGTCGTCGAGGGACTTCGGAGGAAATATCCTCGAAGTCACTTGCCTTTCGAACATTAAATCGCTAAAACGAAGCCGAGCTCGCTGGCGACGAAACCCGTCTCAGTTTGCTATATATATATTGTTACACCTCGCAGAGAGTCTACCGCGTTTCGGCATTCTTTATTATACAATTACAAATACGACACAAAATCGAACGTCTGTTCTCTACGAAAGCTCGGTAGCGACTTTCTGTCAATAAGACTTCCGGTCGCTAAAGCAACGCGACCGGCCGATCGATTCGATACTCGAATCCAGCGGGTTCGAGGGAACAGCTACGTTCTATACACCAATATGAAGTTGGCGTAACAATATGTAAGGGCGCATTACCGTCTCAATACGATCCTGTAATGTTGCGCGCACGGACGATCGTCTGTGCTCCGATTGTCCTGACGACAGGAGTTCAAATATTTTATAACAAAAACTGTAAAAGAGTGAGTTCTCCACCGACTACGAAAAGAAACGGTTCGTTTACGTTTTCCTTTAATTTATTGTTTGATTTTGCCCGCCCCTCCTACATATATGAGCCGTTTATTTTGAAAGTGGCCTAACTCCATTTGTCAATTTTTTTCCGGTTGCCATGGTTACATGTACAACTTTATGTTATTTATCAGTAAAGCATTTCAGGTTGCTTATATTCCGAGCAAATACGATAATTCTTGACACATAAGTTTTCAGAGTTAGTTCAATAATTGAACCGTGTAGTTTGAAAGTGGCCTAACGCCATTTATACTTAAATCAAGATTTAAATTTTGTTAGTCAATCAAGTTATCAAATTTGGGTATTCACAATTTTCATAACGATAATGTTTACATGTACGTTTGGGATGTAACTATTGCATCCAGAGGTAAATACTCAAGAAATAATTTCATGCATCCTAAAACATGTTAAAAATTTAAGAAGTGAAAGACACATTATAGCTTACAGTGACATGTGCGCCGGGCAAAATAGAAACATTAATGCAGCTTTAATATGGTTAAAAATTGTCCAAACTTTGGAAAATAATATGGAAATCATAGATCACAAATTTTTATTATCAGAACATTCGTTTTTACCAAATGATTGTTACATACGGCCCTGAGTCTAAGAAATATAGACTCTCCAACTCGGGGCCGGAAATCTACCACTTGTGCAGCCGGACCCCTCGATCAGTCCCGAAGTCGCTCTGTTTGCTCAGAATAATTACGTTATAGTCCAGTCAAATTAATCATTAAAATAGAAGTTAGGTTACAAAAATTCCCATAGAGCTAAAAATTGGTATGAATGTTCAGAATACTATTATAAATGAATTGTGAAAAGTCCCCATCAATCGCCCTTGTGCAAAAAATTTTATTGATGGTGAAAGTTTGCAAAAATAGGTTTTTCGCGTTTTTCTGCTAAACGGTGAGTTTTACAGCAAAAATAGTTCAGACAAAAATTGTAGATCATCCGATTCTCTACAAAAAATGTATCCACACTTTTTTTCATAAGTATTGCCATTTCCGTGATACAGCGGTTCAAAGAACTGAAAAAATTATTTTATTCGTAATATGCACGTTAATGTACTTTTATATACATTTTTGAACCGTTATACGAGTACAAATATGAGTCCCTATGTCTTATACATACAAATTATAAAATTCTTAGAATATAAATGAACGTCAAAAACTCCGCCCCTATTTTCATTTAGTCGCATGGCCTTGAGTAACATTTGTCTTCCATTCAATTGTCAGCGTGGCGATGCTCGTATACCTGCTCCGTTTCAAAGGTTTCATACTCAACAAAATACTGTTAGTCGTAAGCATTCCTTCGTAGTGACAACTCGTGGCTATCGCTTATATTTTGTAACAAAGTTTGTGCATTTTACTGTTTTTAAAAAAAAATGTCGCAATTCTGCTTTATTTGTAGTCAACCTTTGACTGAAAGTGGAGTTGTTACTGTTGATCACGGCATGAAAGCATTAATTGATGCAAGTATTGAAAGAGGTGATGAGTTTTCGGAGTACCTGAAAGACCAGACATCTGTAAAAATTCATGTGCAGTTATAATCACTAATGGAATTCACTTTCTTCTTTCTATGTACGGAGCTCCAAAAAAAGTTACCTGCTTGGATAAACTCCGATACTTATCTTTTGCAAAAAAAAAACTTATAATAAAAAACAAGTGCAATTAGCTTGTCTTCCCCCAACCTCTGCTGCTGCTCAACAACATCTATTCCGGGTATATTATCAAGTTCAAGTGTGACTTGGTAATAAAATGGATCCAGAAGACTGGGGTTGGAAGTTGGTTGACAATGCATTGGAACCAATTCATACGTTACTCCCACCTGCACCAGAAAAACTCCTTAACACCATCTTTTGCAATTGCAAAAAAGGTTGCAATGCTAAATGCGGCTGTAAAAAGGTTGGACTGCTTTGTTCTTTAGCATGTACCAATTGTCAAGGAAAGTCGTGCTCCAATGTTGAATCGATACTAGATGAGGATAATTACGATATCAGTGATGAGACATATGATGTAACACTTTTAGAACATATTTGTATCCAGCAGGAAGATGAAGAAAACGAAGACAGTACACTAGAAGTTCCATTGGATTATTATGAATCCGACGAATAATTTTTCCAAATTATTTTTTCATTTATGTATTACATAAATACACAGCTTTCATCATTTTCAATACTCAATTTGAATTCAATAGGATCACAATAGATCGTGGAATAGGCCTACCAGGGAAACCACGTTAAAAAAAAAGTGCCAAGCACACTACCTCATAGGTGGTGTGGAAACGTGTGCATATTACGAATAAAATAATTTTTTCAGTTCTTTGAACCGCTGTATCACGGAAATGGCAATACTTATGAAAAAAAGTGTGGATACATTTTTTGTAGAGAATCGGATGATCTATAATTTTTGTCTAAACTATTTTTGCTGTAAAACTCACCGTTTAGCAGAAAAACGCGAAAAACCTATTTTTGCAAACTTTCCCCATCAATAAAATTTTTTGCACAAGGGGGATTGATGGGGACTTTTCACAATTCATTTATAATAGTATTCTGAACATTCATACCAATTTTTAGCTCTATGGGAATTATTGTAACCTTCAAAGTCTTATTTGACTGGACTATTAGGGAATAGGAACTCGAACAGGCGAATGACCTCTTAACAGTAAGACACCTTTTCTATTACATCCCTCGAGAAATTCTTGGAAATAGAAGCACCCCACCACTTTTTCGACCTATAAAAGATCGACTGCAGTTCATGTCATGGGCTTAGTTCACTGTAAGATCGTCACGTTGTTACACCGATTAAACTACGCGTACAGATCTAATCGTTAGACGAAACTTAGAGTTCTCGCTACGATATAACCATATAGAATACGCGTAAAGTCCGCGATATCTATTAGGCATTTCTGTTCTAATACCCCGCATTTCCTCAGTGCGTCAAAATAGAGAGTAGTGCAACTAGGTGCGTGCGAACACATTACACGACTCCACGTAACACCTTTGTACCACACACATACAGTACACTTTAACTGTAACCAGCCATTTATACGAAAATATAACTTGTTCGAGTTTTGATCACTTCGGGTTTAAATCCTTTACGACTACCTATTAGAAATCTCCAGCCTGCGATCCCACAGCAATACATCTTTACCGCTCGAGGTGTATTGCAACAATTATAAAGTTACGTCAGCCTTACTAACATTCCCGTAGCACCTCGTGTTAATCGCACGAGCTAGTCTACAAGTGTTCCAACCTCCCGTAGCACCTCGTGTTAATCGCACGAGCTAGTCTACAAGTGTTCCAACCTCCCGTAGCACCTCGTGTTAATCGCACGAGCTAGTCTACAAGTGTTCCAACCTCCCGTGGCATCCAGTGGTAACCATACACCGGAAAGTCCACAAGTGATTCACTTCCTACGGCTATCTCGTGTCTCCTATACACGAGATTGCTCGGTACTAACAACTTCTAAAAACCAACATCCAAACGAACACTCTACCTTATTCTTTTACCTCGGCCACTCGCAACGCTCCTGGCCCTGGCACGTAACATGATAGAGATCTTGGCGTGGTAGAAATGTCATTAAAAAAAAATAATTTACTGGTCGTTCCCCAAGATTATTACAATATTATTGAAAAGTGTCGGAAAGGTAATAACTTTATTGTAAATGAAATGAGACAAGAAGATTTTGTATCAACAAAATTATCAGAAGATGCAATTTCTAAAACGGTAAAGA
The DNA here is from genome assembly GCA_910591515.1 of Cerceris rybyensis. Taxonomy (NCBI): domain Eukaryota; kingdom Metazoa; phylum Arthropoda; class Insecta; order Hymenoptera; family Crabronidae; genus Cerceris; species Cerceris rybyensis. The sequence goes on from OU342795.1 coordinate 18,537,286, forward strand.
ATTCTGATGGAGAATCAATAAACTGGTTAAAAATATATTGGATGCATTTTGTCAAAAATAAACCGTATAAAATTTTCTATAAGACATCAATAAATGGGAATGAAAATTTTAAAGTCCTGAATTTACTACCACGTCGGGGTAGACCAAGAAAGTTTGAAAATATTGTATTGACACCACTGTATAAAAATATCAGACAAATTACAAAAGCAAAATTCAAGTACATAATTGACCTATTATGATATATACCACCGGAACATCATGATTTCTTCAAATCCCTTTCACACACAGAAAATGTAGATGAGTAGTAAATTGTTTTGCAATAAATTTATGTTTGTAATTTTGTACGTTATGTAGTTAAAAAATGTTTTGAATCGCATAAATTATGTTTACGAAGTGTTTGAAAGATATGTAAAATAAATTGAGTATTGTTTTTTTCAATTTGAAGCAACTTAAATTATGTTGAATGGACTTGGGCACCTTCAAATTTGATTATGTATCTGGTTGTTAATTTTGAAAGTGGCCTAACTCCATTCTTGATAAGAAAACTCATATTATTCACTTAATAATTGCCACTATTTTAATAGGAACTATAAATTTAACACCCTTAGATACACTTACGCAGTATGACTCATTAGTATCCTGTACGTATATTTTTAATTGCATTGAAACGCAAACCCTTAAATATCTCAATTTAAGTATAAATGGAGTTAGGCCACTTTCAAAATAAACGGCTCATATATATATTTTGGAGTTTAAAATCATCATCATGAACTCGACAAGTTCTTCGTCAGTCGAGAACTATCGCGTCGATAAATCACTTACTCGAGAAAGAAAATCGTCGCGATTTCGCGAGTGAGAGTAGTGGTTGTCGAATCCATCCACGTCGGACCTTGACGCCACAACATCGGCGATCCGAAGGCTGCCATATCGGCGAAATTTTAATCGGCGAGGCCCAATTAAAAGTTAACTTTGCGAGAGATCGGTTTGTTTCTGATCCACAGTTCCTCCCAGACATTTTGCCTACGTAACAAGACGAATACGATGAGCTAATAAAAGAAATTTGTGTTGGATACCGATCTAATTCTTCGCAGTATCATATTCAAATATTCCTAAACGTTAGTCAGGGTCCAAACGGGAATTGTTAGCTATCTCCAATGCCGTTATCGCTTTTCTCTTAAAATATGTTATGAAGACCTAAGGAAAAGCGATCGCCTTTTTGGAACCTTACTCATGAGAAGCCGGGGTTATCCGAACCTTCCACCACACTGTCGTAAAACCTTTAAAAGGCCAGTCTCGTTACCAAAATCAGACAGAAGAAATCAGGAATTGTACAGAATCGCTGAAAATTTGTACCTCGCGACGACGTAAGTCTTAAGTTTGTTACAACTCCGAACGCGCAATAGTTCTTGTCAAGGAAGTTGTGAAATAAAACTGCACTTATTTAGTAAAATAAACTTGATGAAATTTATTAAGTAAAGATAACAGCTCCGGCAGCTCCGGCAGCTCCTACACGACCGAGCACAACTGATCGACTGACTGATCGCACGCGTGGCGTCGCTCGAAAAAATAAAAAGAACAACGTCTCTCTGTAACCTCTATTCATCCGCGGCTCACATCACAAACGAATATGTCCAGCCAGGACTTATACGATGGAGAGGTTTTCTTATCTCCAACACTCTCCCTAAAACTCTACATTCTATGAATATACAGGGTGGTCCACACAACGTGTGCACCGTTAAAAACTACCAAAATATGCGTTGCACAAAAAAGTTTTTATATAGAAGTTGCATGGTCTGAAGGGGCACATTATATAGTGTAGTTATTTTTTTTATAGGTGGAGGCGTTTCGGAGATTTGAAGGTCAACTTTGTTTTTTTAAATGGAATGCTATATTTTTTATATCAAAATATGGAAGAATGTCGAATTCTGAGTAAAAAAGTATTGACATTTATTTGCCCTAAACCTAATAACTAACGAGTAATTTCACTTTATTTCCTGAAAATTTTCTTCGCGTAATATCAAGTTAGAAATTCGACCTTGTCACAGATTTCCGCAGGACAGCGATGTTTACGTGACAGTGTTTATCAACACAACATCTATCATGATTCGCAATCCAGTATTGAAGTTACCTTGGGTGTTGTGTGTATTTACCAGACAGATAAAAGTAAAAATGAAATTTTGTAATAGCGAAAAAGTTGATATGCTTTTAGTTTATGGTGAGTGCCATAAAAATGCAATAAGAGCCAAAGCCATCTATGCCGAAAGGTATCCTGAACGAAATCAGCCATCTCGAGCCATATTTGAGAGAATGTGTCAATCGCTTCGACGAACCGGAAGTCTTAATGTTACTAAACGTAACTTAACGAAAACTGCTACTTCTGATGCAAATGCTATTGCGGTCCTATCAGCGGTAACAGAAAACCCCCATATTAGTACACGACAGATTTCACGAGGATCTGGAATTAGCAAAACAAGTGTACTACGCATTCTTCGTAATGAAAAACATCGTCCCTATCACCTAGCACTTCATCAGGAGCTCCATGGAACGGATTATGAAAACCGCGTTCGGTTCTGCCAGTGGTTCCTGCATCAAATGAACAGTGATAATTATTTTTTACAAAAAGTTTTGTTCACTGATGAAGCAACGTTTACTAATCGCAGGCAGATTAATTTGAAAAATATGCATTATTGGGCACCAGAAAATCCTCACTGGATGAGAGAAGTCGACAACCAACGTCAATGGAGCGTTAATGTGTGGTGTGGAATACTGGGCAACCAATTGATTGGGCCATATTTTATTAATGATCGACTAACAGGACAAAAATATGCTAACTTTTTGAATGATACTTTACCATCTTTATTGGAAAATGTACCTTTAAATATCCTTACACAAATCTGGTATAAACATGATGGTTGTCCTGCACATTACGCGCGTAATGTAAGGCAAGTACTGGATAGAAAATTTCCTAATCGATGGATTGGTCGTGGCGGACGATTTATGTGGCCTCCACGCTCACCGGACCTTACTCCTTTAGACAATTTTCTGTGGGGCACATTAAAAGACACAGTGTATCGTGAACCACCAACAACATCTGAGAATATGAAACATCGTATTCGTGAAGCATGCATTACACTCAGTGCGGATATGATTCAGAATGCAGTTTCTTCATTAGTTAATAGATTGCATCACTGTATTAATGCCAATGGATATCACTTTGAACATTTACATTAGTTGCGTTAAGCCACTAGGTCACTCATATTAGTAAACACTGTCACGTAAACATCGCTGTCCTGCGGAAATCTGTGATAAGGTCGAATGTCTAACTTGATATTACGCGAAGAAAATTTTCAGGAAATAAAGTGAAATTACTCGTTAGTTATTAGGTTTAGGGCAAATAAATGTCAATACTTTTTTACTCAGAATTTGACATTCTTCCATATTTTGATATAAAAAATATAGCATTCCATTTAAAAAAACAAAGTTGACCTTCAAATCTCCGAAACGCCTCCACCTATAAAAAAAATAACTACACTATATAATGTGCCCCTTCAGACCATGCAACTTCTATATAAAAACTTTTTTGTGCAACGCATATTTTGGTAGTTTTTAACGGTGCACACGTTGTGTGGACCACCCTGTATACAGCTCTTACTAACTAAACCGAGTTTAGACCTTAATTCTAAATATCTAGCTTTTGCCAAAGGCTTAGTAAAAATATCTGCCGTCTGCTGATCTGTACTAATGTACATAATGTCAACTTCACCCCTACTATATAGGTCACGCAGAAAATGATACTTAACATCTATATGTTTAGTCCTGTTATGAAATTCTGGGTTTTTCACCAGTTTCATCGCACTTACATTATCAATATACAATGTATAGATTTCGTCAGTACAATCACACTCAGTGAGCAGTCTTTTCAGCCATACAATGTCTTTAGCTGCTGAAGCTGCACTTACATATTCGGCCTCTGTTGTTGATAATGAAATACATTGTTGTCGCTTACTTTGCCAAGTTATCGCAGCGCTTGCATGCATACACACACTTCCAGATGTCGATTTTCGTGTGAACTTATCTCCAGCAAAGTCCGCATCACAGTATGCCTCAAAAACACCCGTTTTACAATATAGCAATCCCATATCTAGAGTACCCTTAACATATCTTATTATACGCTTAACTAATAACCAGTGAGCTTCACTTGGTTTTTCCAATGCTCTAGCAGCAATATTTACAGCGAAACTAATATCGGGTCTACTGACCACCTGTAAAAACTGAAGATTCCCTACAGCTTCTCTGTATGGTGCAGTACAATTTTTCTCAAAATTTGTCGCATCCCATCCTGGATCTATTGGAGTACACACGCAGTTAGCGCTACTTAAATTAAACCGTTCCACAATTTTCCTGGCATACTTCATTTGATTAATGAACACAGAACCATTTTTCAATACAGAGATTTCCATACCAAGAAAACTAGCAACACTTCTTGCATTAGTCGTTTGAAATTGTTTATTTAACTCTAAGAAGAAGTTGTCCAAAAGATATTCACTTGTAGCAGCCAATAGTCCGTCATCTACATAAATCGCTAGAAGCAGCCGCTCATTACCCTCTTTATATATGTAAAAACAAGGATCAGCTGTACTCTGTTTAAACCCAAAATGCTTCACGAAGGTAGCGAAGTGCTCGGTCCAACACCTCGGTGCTTGCTTCAACCCGTACAAACTTTTCAATAATTTACATACTTTATTTGAACCATCATTGAATCCTTCAGGCTGTTCCATAAAAATAGTTTCACTTAAAGATCCATATAAAAAGGCTGTTTTGATGTCGAACTGCCCAACGTGCAGTCCATCGCGAGCTATAACACTCAATAATACTCTTATGGTATCAAACCGAACTACCGGACTAAAAGTTTCATTGTAGTCGATTCCCTCTTTCTTGCGAATAACCCTTAATGACCAACCGAGCTTTATATCGTTTTGTGCCGTCTGAATTTAACTTTGTAGTATAAACCGAACGATTACCTATGACCTTTTTCCCTTCTTGCTTATCGACAAGGACCCACGTTTCGTTTTTATGCAAAGATTCTATCTCATCCTGCATAGCTTCCTTCCAATTCAAATTATCTACTGAAGTAATGGCCTCTTTATAATTCGAAGGTAAGGACTCTGCAAGAAATGTTACTGGACACCCATAAAATTCCGTTTGCTTAATCGTTTGTCTATTACGCAACTCTCTTGTGTTAGCAAAACTCTCCGTTGAAACGTCCAACGGTTTTTTCTCTTTATCATATTCCTTGCTATCTGACGCACTCTCAAGTAAGCTTTCAGGACTACTTACTGGTGCATTACTATTACTACTTTCGTTTTCCTGCATCCCTACACTTACCTCACTGGGAGCTAATTTTTCTGCCTTAAACACCACATCCCGACTTAGAACTACATCTCCTGCACTTGGCACATAAACCCGGTACCCTTTACAATTTTCAATATATCCAACTAGGTAACCTTTCACTGCTTTCTTATCCAGTTTCTTCCTTTTTTCATTTGGTACATGAACAAAGCATTCTGTCCCGAATATTTTCAGATTATCTATATTCGCTGTTTTACCATACCACAACTCATACGGAGTTGTACCTGTCTTTCTCGTCGGACCTGTCCTATTAATGACATACACTGCGGTATTCATAGCTTCTGCCCACAAAGATAACGGTAAATTTGGTTTTGAGTAAAGCATAGACCGCGCAGCTTCAACGATAGTACGATTATCACGTTCCGCAACCCCGTTCTGCTGTGGTGTATACGGAACATTTACTGTATGATTTATGCCTCTATTAGTTAAAAAATTGTCAACCATCCTGTTCACGTACTCTTTACCTCCGTCACTGTGAAGTTCCTTTATATTCCTACCAAATTGGTTTTCGATTTCCGTACAGAATATTTTCAACTTTTCAACTACTTCCGATTTTTCACGTATAAAATAAATCTGTCTAAACCCTGAAAATTCGTCTTTAAAAATCACATAATACCGTTTTCTACCCAGTGACTCTTGCTGCATCGGTCCGCAAACATCAGTGCTTATTACATCACGCACGCTTGTGGCACGCTCAACCCTGCTGTGAAAACTCATTCTGTGATGCTTACCATACATACACCCATCACAAACATCTTCAAAATCCAAAACATCTATACCCAAATTTTTCAAGAAAACTTTAACATGTTTCTTATTTTGATGACAGAGTCTCTCATGCCATAGTTGCAAACTATCTATCTTATTAACTATATTACATTCTTTCGGTATTACAACACGCATATTCATTTTATACAAGCTACCAAAGTCGGACCCCGTTGCTAAAATGGTACCATCACGCATAAATACGCATCGTCTACCATTATCACTGATTTTGAAATCTACACCTTTTTTAGCAACGAACTTCACCGAAAACAAACTCTGTTCCAAAGACGGTATATATAAAACGTTATACATAGTACCTGCAATCCAGTTGCCGTCTACAAAAGTTTCAATGTCTATATTTCCTCTACCATGTGCGGAAATTACATCACCGTTTCCAATTTTGACCAGCAGTGGTTTTTCAAGCATTTCAAGGCTGCAAAACCAATCCTTCCGATAAGTCATATGCTCAGATGCACCCGAGTCAATCAGCCAGCAATCTGTATGAATCGCCTCGCTAGTTCCAACAAATGCCTGTTTAGTCACTGTGTTCTGCTGCATCGAACTTGCATCGTCTCGCTTCTGTGACCCTCCGTTCCACTTCGGACAATTTCTTCTAAGGTGACCTCTTGAGCCGCAGTTGTAACACCCTGGACAATCCTTCTTCCTGTGACCTTCCTTTCCACAATTGTAACAGCCAAAATTTCCTCTTTTTGTAATTCCACTTTGACCTGTTTTAACGGAACTCATATCCTTTGAGAAAGAACCTCTAGATTTTGATCTTGTATACAATGCAACTGTCGTTTCCTCTGAGGTATTTTGGCTTTGTATCCTCATCTCCTCGGACATCAATCTCGAAATAAGATTTTCCAAGGTCTTCTTTGAGTCGGCTGCAGAATCCCACGCACTATGAAAGTGGTTAAACTTGGGAGGCAACGTACAGAGCACACGGGTTAACAACATCGAGTCAGGAATTTCACCACCTAAACTCTTCATTTTCGTCGCGAGCTGTTCAAGCTTCGATACGTTAGACGCGACACTCTCATTAGATTCCCATGCAAACTCGAAGAATTGTTTTTGTATCAACGACAAGTTTTCATCAGACTTTAGGTCATAAACAGTGTTCAATTTTGTCCACATTTCCCTCGCACTCGTGCAGTTCAACAGAAGATCTAATGGTTTCCTTTCAATTGTCGTAACAATCAACTTCCGAGCGGCTTTATCCGCTTTCCGGAATCTACGCAGGGCAGCTTCATGGCCCTCACCACCAGCTTTCGGTTCAATCAATCTGCCTTCACAAACATCCAGCAGATCTTCATCATCTTCCAACAAAGTGCGTACAATAAAACGCCACTGGTACCAATTGTCCTTGTCACGCAGCTTTTCGATCTTCAAACTTGTAGCTTCCATCTTTCCGAACGTTTTTCCTTTTCACTAATCACACAGTTTACTTTACAAACAGTTACAGAACTGGGCCCATAACCTGTCAAGGAAGTTGTGAAATAAAACTGCACTTATTTAGTAAAATAAACTTGATGAAATTTATTAAGTAAAGATAACAGCTCCGGCAGCTCCGGCAGCTCCTACACGACCGAGCACAACAGATCGACTGACTGATCGCACGCGTCGCGTCGCTCGGAAAAATAAAAAGAACAACGTCTCTCTGTAACCTCTATTCGTCCGCGGCTCACATCACAAACGAATATGTCCAGCCAGGACTTATACGATGGAGAGGTTTTCTTATCTCCAACAGTTCTTCTTAAATAAAGTGTTATAAACCATACGGGATACAACATTTGCTACTCTTTCCCGAATTTTGCGGTCGGTTTTTTTGCAAACCTCCATCGATCCTGAGATATAGAGCAGCTCCTGAAAGCCATGACCATTAATTTTTTTATACCCTGTACTTGGTATTAGACTTCAACGGTCGCTTCGTTGTTACCGTTTTCAATTAGCATTAGTCGCAAAAGGTTTAATAAGAAGATATTGATTTATTTAAAACACCCATCTTCAATAAGTATGATATATTTTGAAGTATGGAAACACCCACAACCTAACACAGCGGCGGACGATTATTGCACGCCCGAGCCGTCCTTCGAGAAACACCGCCTCATTCACCCAAACATACAGCCGAGATGTCACTGATTCACAACCACTCTGTAGGCGTCACGCTCGTGCCTATTGGCACTGGCGTGGTGCCGCATTTGGGGCGACATTCCTAGTTAATCGCTCGCGCTGGAAAGACGTGCCTCGCGCGTCAGTCGCGGATATAAGAACGACGTGCGTGGCACGTCGACTCAGAATATTTGTTGAGGAACAGTTTCAGATGGCACTACGTCGCATGTAGGATAAGACAAAAGTATTGTAAGTGAAAAAGTATCCTCAGATATGGTTTAAATCAAATACAATTAATATATTTTAATGTTTTTGAACTTCTGGCGATGGTTTTGCCGAAATCGACCACTTCATTAAGTCTTACGGCAGAAATATAGTATTGCGTTCTAGTAAGCACATTTGTAAATTAATTACTAGCGCAAATTGTTAAAAATAACTATCCGTTACTGGAACGCTAGACGTCCTCGTATTAACCACTTAACGCTCAGGTTTTTTTCGAATCGACCGTCCAAAAACGCACAAGTTTTTTTTTGCCTGAATGCTTATCTTGTGCATATTATAAAATGTTTTTTGTACTCCTAGTGGCGAACGAATTATTTTTTTCGGAAAAATGACAAGTTTTTCATCATACCTGTTTATCTAAGGGAAATCCTTCTATAACTTATATAACCAAATAACATTAACAGCAACAATTAATTATAACAAGCAGAACATAAAAGTAATAATATAAGAAATAAACACATTATAAACTAAAAATCGTAAGACGAAAAAGATAATATATGTAATGAGTGTCTTATTACTCTCTGGGTTCTGAATAAATAACCGAATAGTTTCTCTGTAATAACAAAGATATTTTATTATTTTTTGTAAAACTCGACAAAGTACTTATATATTACTTATCCTAATCGCAGACCCTACCTGTAATAACAAAGAAACAACATTCAATGTTATTATTCACTTTCTGCTTTCGATTATTCTAGTGTAAGACGGTTAGCACTTCTTGCCACGTTTTTGTGTTCCGCACTCTTTTCTTTTAGGAGCCCCGTCTTACCGATCTTATTTCTAATTGCTATGTTCAGTGCGGTAGAGGATATTTTCCTTACATCTCCCCCCCTAAGATAAAGTTTTGGTACAAAAGTTTTTGGTGCGGAGTTACACAAAGTTATACCTAAGCGCCTTCGCTACTTTCTTCGATGCTCGGAGCTTGAATGAGTTTGGAGATGTGGAATAGATTTGATTCTGGTTTCTTATGTCCTGTGTCAATTTCGTATATTGATTTTGATATTTTTTTCAATATCTTGTAGTTTTCAATATCTTGTAATTTTTTTCGATTCAGTCGGTTCCCATTTTCGACGTATACCATGTCTCCAACGCTGAAGTCATAGTCTTTTCTGTTCCTGTCAAATACTTTTTTATTGTATTCATGGTGTTTCATACTGTTTTCTGAGGCAATCGTTCGATCGTGTTCTAGACTATTATCATCGTTCTTCTTTCGTAATTCCTTTGGTAATATTGAGGTATCTTCGCCTTGTAGTAAATATTTTGTACTAAATCCGGTTACTGTGTGTTTGGTCTCATTGTATTTTTCTACGCACTTATGTGCTATTGTTGTCCATGCATGTTTTTTGTTACCCTCATTTATTGCACATCTGATTTTATTTGTTAAAGTCTGATTAAGTCTTTCGTTTAAACCATTGGAGAATGGTGCGTTAACTGTTGTAAAAATCATTTTGATATTTTCCTTTTCTAAAAAGTCCTTGAAGTCCTTCGAATTTATGCCTGGATATTGATCTGTTAGGAGTGTATTGATATTATAGTCCTTTAGTACATTTTCTGTTAATTTGATGAAATCGCCTGCGTTTTGTGTTTTCGATGTCAGTATATAGGCAAATCTTGTGAAATGATCCACTAGAAGGTGTAAATATTTTTTTGTGGATCGTGAACCACCGAACCCACCTATTGTGTCTATGGAAACTATTTCGAACGGTTTCCGTGCGGGTCCGAGCTGTGACATTAGGCCAATTTTGTCTTGTCCTCTTGATTTATTTTTGATACATATTTCGCAATTTCTGCATGTTCTCTTTATATTTTCTGATATATTGTCTGCTGTGTAGTATGGTAGTATTTTGCTTTGCATTTGTTTTATTCCTATGTGGCAAAATTTCTTGTGTGTATTTTCTATGAGCTTCTTACAAAATTCTTCTGACAGTATGATTTTTTCTTTCTTTCCTACTTTTTTGTAGTGCAGATTATTTTTAAAAATCAGTTTGTCTCCATTAGTTTGTATGTTTTTGTTCTCTTTTTGATCTTCTAAAATATCTAGTATTTTTATTAAATTCACAATTTTTAATTCATCATCTTCGTCCTCATGAGGTTCTAGCACTGGATTCCTGCTCAGACAGTCAGCTTCTAAGTTATCCTTACCTGGACGGTATATTATTTCGAAATCAAACTGTGATAAATAGTAGGTCAGATCGCCCAATTCTTCATCCGTTCTCACCTTGATATTCATTTTTTCTAATGGCTTATGATCTGAAAATACTTTGAATGATTTGCCTATAAGCCAATGTCGCCAATACGTTATTGATTCTTTTATTGCTAGGCATTCTAAGTAGATAGCTTTCTTTCTTTTTTGTGATTCATTAAGTTTTTTTGAAAAGTATGCTATTGGTTTTTCAATTTTTGAATTATCATTTAGTTGTGGTTGTTTTAGTACAGCTCCTATACCCTGTAAGCTTGCGTCTGTATATATATGGATCGGTAGGTCTGGATCGTAGATAGCTAAGACTGGTTGGGTACAGAGGCGATTTTTCATATATTCAAAGGCTTTTTGGCATTCCTCAGACCAAATGAATTTTTGTCCTTTTCTTAATAGATTGTGTAACGGTTCTAGAATTAGTGAGATTTTGGGTACATATTCGTTGTAGAAGTTGATTTTTCCTAGGAACTGTCTGACATTTTTCTGGTTCTTCGGTATAGGAAAGTTTCGTATTGAAATCAAGTTGTCTTTTATTGGAGAAATCGAGTTGTGTCTTATTATATGACCTGTACGGAATCCTGCGCGAATGTACATTTAGAAAGTTTCAGTCTAAAACCTTCTTTCATTATGGCTTCTAGTAAATTCGTTAGATGCCTTATGTGTTCTTCAAAAGATCTTGAGAAAATTGATATGTCGTCTATATAGTTTATTGTATAATCTGATAATTTGTGTTTTCTTATTATGTTGCTCAGGATTCTTTGAAAGATAGCTGGTGCCGTTTTCAATCCAAATGGTAGGCAGGTCCATTGGTAGTGGCCTTCTTGGGTTACAAACCCCGTTTTTCTTCTATCTTCGATTCGTAAAGGAATAGACCAAAACGCTGAGTTTATGTCGAGTTTTGAGAAGTATTTACAGTTTCTTGTTTTCGTTACTAAATCTTCAATTACCGGAAATGGTTGTGCCTGTGGGACTATTATCTTGTTCAAATCTCTGAAGTCTATGCACAGTCTCGACTTTTTCTCTTCGTCTCTTTTGTATGCCAGTGTTATTGGAGCCGCAAACGGACTATATGATTCCTCAATTAAGTTTCTTTTAAGTAATTCTGAAATCTGTTTCTCTATCTCTTTTTTTTCGTCAATTGTACATCTATAGGGTCTTTTATTACAGTATTTATCTATTATGAGATCTATTCTAGCTTCGTAATCCTTTACTGTGCCTATATCGTATTTATCTTTTGCAAATATATTTTTATATTTATCAATGAGGTTTTTTATTGTTGTTTCTTCATCGTAATCCAAATGATTTGTTGAGACTTCAAAGTTGTCTGAATTTATGTGTTCATTATAGTTTATTTGATATTTCTGTTTTTGTGTGGGATCTGAGGTTTTCTGTTCTATTTCTAATTTCTCATTTTGTATTAACTTGAATTTTTGTATGCAGTCTAATCCTATTAGAAAGTCATCTTTAAAATTTTCGTTATTAATTATGAATACATCTATATCATCTTCTATATCCAGTATTCTTGCTTTTATTTTTATCAGTCCCTCTGTTTCATTCACACCATTAATTGTTCTCAAATTTGCTTTTCGAATGGTATTGTTTCCGCTTGACTTCAAACGTATCAGTTTTGAATTTATCAGTGTAATATTTGAGCCTGGGTCATAGATAGCGGATACCTCTAAGATATCGTTTAATATTACTTTGAGTCTAATTAATGGTGGGATTTTTAGTTTTTTGGATCGTTGTTGTTTAGTTCTACTTCTAATACTGTATTATTAACATGTGTTATTTTGTCTTCTTTATCTTTGAACCAGCATTCGGTTTCAGCATGGAAGCGTGTACCTTTGCCGTTATTTCTACAGATTCCACATGGTGTCTTTTCAGTTCTTTCTCTGTTCGTGTAATTTCTATTCTTCTTTGTTTCAAAATTCTTTTTGTAAACTAAATGTTCTAATTTTCCTATTTCATGATGTAGGTCTTCAGTCTTTTCTAATTTTCCTCTATCAATCCTGTCGGCTACGAAGCTTGGCAAGCCTGTTGCGATCAAATCTATTAATGTTCCACTGTCAGTGGATTTCCTCACTTCTAGTAAAAGTTTCTCTTTTTTTATGGCGTATTCCAGTAAGGTGCCTGTTTGATATCTGTATGATAGTGCGTATCTTATTGGCGCCCAGCCTTTGCTTGCAAATGTGTCGCAAAAATTTTTCCTCCATTCTTCCCACTTTCCTTCAATAGTGAGTTTCATTAATGTACAGCTGTACCAATCTATAGCGCTTTTATCCATGAACGATTTTAAAATTTCAATTTTTTTCCCATCTTCCAATATTTTGAACCGTTCACATTCTTCCTCGAAGCTGGTCATCCATTGGTCCGCGTTTGGATTTTTCCCATTAAATTTCTCGATTGTGAATTCTTTAGGTATTTTGCTAATATTTCTTTCTTCGGGTTTCTCTTGATTTTTTTCAAGCAATTTTTCTAGTAATTGCATTAATGGTTGTCCTGGGGCGTCCGCGTTTATGTTAGTATCTTCTTCTTCTAAGTATGTGTCCGCGAATTGTAAATTTTCCCCTTCATCTAAGTAGGTTTTTCTCAACTCTTCAGTTAGGTTAATCCATATCCTTCTTGTTTGGCCTCTCTTTGTTAGTGAGTTTTTTACCTTAGTAAATGCAGGTGTTTTCATTATTTCTTTGTGATATTGTGCTGGTTTGTAGTTATCTGGTAACACGTATGAGCAACCACCTGGTGTGCCAATTGAGGTTATGGACAGCACATTTGATTTACTATCGACTGCGGTGCTGAGAATTTTAAATGTGAATTGCAGTTTGTCCATTGTGGATTCTAACGAGAATATTGTTTTGTAATGAGTGTCTTATTACTCTCTGGGTTCTGAATAAATAACCGAATAGTTTCTCTGTAATAACAAAGATATTTTATTATTTTTTGTAAAACTCAACAAAGTACTTATATATTACTTATCCTAATCGCAGACCCTACCTGTAATAACAAAGAAACAATATTCAATGTTATTATTCACTTTCTGCTTTCGATTATTCTAGTGTAAGACGGTTAGCACTTCTTGCCACGTTTTTGTGTTCCGCACTCTTTTCTTTTAGGAGCCCTGTCTTACCAATCTTATTTCTAATTGCTATGTCACAGTGCGGTAGAGGATATTTTCCTTACATATATTACAAGGATGACGTATACTGCACACTGATCGCTCAAAGACTGAAGAAACAGACAAAAGGTAACGGCAGAAGACGGAGAGATTATCTGTATTTATTCCTCCAATATACAATGTATAAAGTTTTTGGAAATGTATACTTTTCAGTGTAAGATGTCAAAGAACTGAGTTCTAAAATATCAGCGGCTAAGATAAACAAACCGCAGAGTGGCGGCCGTATCAGCTATGCCCGTGAACGTCACGGGCATGAGCGTTAAGTGGTTAAAGAATACATTGTTGCCGTCGCGGCCGCTGCGGTCCATGCGACGTAGTGCCATCTGAAACTGTTCCTCAACAAATATTGTGAGTCGACGTGCCACGCACGTCGTTTTGATCTCCGCGACTGACGCGCGAGGCACGTCTTTCCAGCGCGAGCGATTAACTACGAATGTCGCCCCAAATGCGGCACCACGCCAGTGCCAATAGGCACGAGCGTGACGCCTACAGAGTGGTTGTGAATCAGTGACATCTCGGCTGTATGTTGGGTGAATGAGGCGGTCTTTCTCGAAGGACGGCTCGGGCGTGCAATAATCGCCCGCCGCTGACCTAACATATTCTTCGGATTGATAACGCCTACTGCTTATCTATCGGGCGGAAAAAACTTGCTGGCGCGCGGTATTATATAGGCGTTACGGGAGAGTGTCGCTCATACCGCCGATCTTCACCATACCGTTTCTGGAAACTTGGAACTCAGCCATTAACAACCGAAATGAAATTCTTCTTTCGTCATTTACATAACGACGTAATAAATGCACAATTCTCTCGGCTAGAAGTACGTTAGGATCGACACGTATGTATAATCAAAATCGTCTTTAGTTTTAAGTTTCTCAGAGTAAAATAGTCCTCGACAGCAAGGGGTTAAAACTATGCCCAACCAACATTAATTCATCTTCTCGTTATAGCACTTAAATTAAACTATACTCTTCGATGACAGCTACCCTGATATACACACCTCAATCCTGGTTTATGTCCTCGAAGAGTCTGGTGTAACGGAGGTTGCTGTTGCAAAAATATAAGTTAGTGTTGGTTTGGCATAATTTTAAAGGGCGGCTGCTGCGAGGCGGCTTCACTAACAATAAACATTGAAGTAATATTTTTAGTCCATACGTGAGGTTACTTTCTACGAGTTCACTCGTTATGAACACTTTGTCGGTAGCGGTAGTTTAATTATAGAAACAGTAGATTCACGGACGTGCAAGTAAATTCAATGTAGTAGTAGCAGAAGTCTTTTGCCAAAATGTCGAAGACGAAAGTCGAGCGCAATAAAACTGCTCGTAGTCATAATTCCAACAACATATCCAAAAATCACTGAAATCGATCAGTATCGTTATCGATACAGTAAAATAGGCTTACAAGGGATATACTGCAAAAAAAAACGGATTGATAATATAGTACTCCATTGGCGACCTAGGAACCTATATGTTAATACGAATAAATCCCAATGCAACAGCAGGTGCTTATAAAAAAATTGGCACTTGGCGGGATCGACCAACAATAAGGTATCCCTGGTATCCAAGACGCACGGTGGGAAGAGGTAGGCGATACTTCTTCAATGATCTCTGTTGCGAATACTTAATTCCAAAGCCTTCCTTCCGTTATAATTCTGCATGTTTAGTGTCTTATATTTCATAACTATACAAACCCAGTTCTGTTTCAACAGTCGAACAGTGAAGACGTATTGTATACAAACTGTAACCTGATTGTAACGGCAGCTATTTACACACAAGCTTAAAGGTATAGGACTTCACGTACCTGTCATCTACGTTAAGTACACTCAAATAATACACACACACATACATACAACACACAGTTATAACAAAGATGTCTGTGCGAGGGTGAGTCGCACAGGCATAAAATAGTCAAATAACCATGCACACTTAAAAAAACACAGCAGCCACATCAAACGACACCTCAAAGTCCGCACAAAACTCAACCGTAAATGGAAACACTAAACATATAAAACCAAACAGTATCATTCGACTAACCGATATCACAATGAGTGAAACTACAGATACTAACACTAGCGATTCTCAGCTAAATTACATCTCAAAGAGAGACTTCCAAGATAGCTGGGAAGTAGCACAGTACAAAAGAAAAAGAGAAGATTCATCGTTATCGGACAAATCATCCTCGCTAAACTTATTCTTGAAGAAAAACAAAGAATATTCCAATCTGGCATCATTACCGACAGTTGGTAATCCAGTAAACTGTAATTCAAATGTACCCACGCATAACAGATTTGAAATCCTACAAAATACCGCAGGCGACCAAGCAATGGAAATCCAACCGAAACCTAGGAAACCGCAACCAATTATAATACCAAACGTTAATAACATTCAAAAATTAACAGAAATGCTAACAAAACTTGAGGTCAACTATATATACAAAATCGAAGGGAAAAACACAGTCAGAATTCAACCTGAGACCACAAGCGACTATAGAAAAATTCGACAGGAGTTAGAACGAATAGCTGTAGAATATAACACATTCCAGTTAAAAGAGGACAAACCCTTCAGGGTAGTAATCAGGAACTTACATTCAACGACAGACCCGGAGAATATTGCCGAAGAACTAAAAGAAATGGGACATGAGACTGCAAAACTACCATACAACGTTAAATACAGAGTCACGAAACAACCACTACCAATATTTTTCGTAGATCTTATACCGAAAACAAACAATAAGGATATCTACTCCTTAGACAAACTCCAACATACCAAAATTGCAGTAGAACCCCCTCGTGTAAAAAAAGGAATTAGTGCAATGCAAAAGATGCCAAAGACACGGGCATACCCAAAAATACTGCACAAGAAATCCTAGATGCGTAAACTGTACTGGAGATCACTTCTCAACTGCATGCACAAGGATCACAAGGGGTGAAAACGTTAGGTGCACAAACTGTGGAGAAAAACACCCTGCTAATTATAAAGGCTGCGTGGTACATATAAATGCCTGGAATAAGAAATACAAACCTTACAATCGATATCAGTCCTACAACAGGCGCGTCGAAACTCTACGGCACAAAGGAGAAAGACCATCTTATGCAAAGGTTACGAAACAACCAGTAACTGCTATAGAGGATAGAGAGGATTCCAACTATCAAGCCAGGAATAATACCACGCAACACAAGAACGAAGAGATTACTTTAATGATGAGCATGATGTCAGAAATAAAAAATCTATTAAGCCAACAAACAAAACAAGTAAATCTACTACTAACAACGCTCAATCTCCTCCTACAGAAATTATAAAATGGATTCCATTAAAATAAATTTATGGAACGCGAACGGTTTTTCCCAACATATGCTAGAAGTGCAAGCATACCTAAACACAGCAAAAATAGACGTACTGCTAATCACCGAAACAGATTTTACAGACCGCAGCTACTGCAAAATACCGGGTTACTACATATACGCCACAAACCACCCAAGTGGTAATGCACACGCAGGGACTGCAGTAATTATTAAAAATAACATTAAACACTACCCGTTACAAGGGGGAAACCACGTGACGTGGGTGAGAGTAGTACGTGTGTGGAACAGCAGGTGAAAGAATCATAAAGAAAGTGTGGCAAAAGTGCGCAGAAAATTACGAGGTCAGGGGAAAAGTGAAGAGAATAGACAAGCTTCCGTTGAAAAGTATAGCCGACAGTCAATAGTAGGCAGAAGGGTGTGAAAAGGGCGAAGAAGGGAAGGTGGGAAACGAGTGCACGAGGCTTGACACGTGGCAAGGTTCAATGACATCTGGCGGGAGTGGGAAAATAAGAAGACCAAGCGGAGACAGCAGTAGGTAAAGAAGAGCGAAGAGTCGAATGAGCAAAGCAGGCAAAGATAGTCAGGAGCGGAAGGAGGAGAGAGGAAGGGGCAGATCTAAACTGTTGTATCAGCTGGGAAGGAAAAGAGCGGACAGCGAAGGCTCGATACTGAACTCATTTAAGGAAGTTCGAGCGAATCTAATGCAAAAAAACTTTTTCCAACTTTAAGCTTTGAAACTCTGTATACATGTAATTAAATACTCGATTGATATATCCTAAAAATTTTGAAACGATCCTCCGTCTAGTTTCTTTGAAAAAAAATGTTAAAAATTACATTTTTTAAGTCCTTATACACAGGCTCTTATGGCTGACAAGCTGTACTCGCGTCTTTTTCGATTTTTTTCGATATTAACCTCCCAACTTTAAGGAAAACAAAACTATGTGTAATAAACTTGAATAATTGTAGAATAAGATTAGATTTCAATAATATAACCTTACCGATGTAGTTTCGTTGATAATTTAACATAAACTTTATTTGTTACTCATGCTTATTGGTAGCCGTACACGTTACTGAACGTTTGGCAACGTTGCGAGAACAGCTGAGAAAAGTATAAGGATAGAAAAAGAGATAGAGAGAAAGAGAGAAGATAGAAAATTTATTTTGTCACCTTATTTCAAAACTTTTAGTTTGAAGCAAATTAGAATAATTTTAGTTCTTGAATAAATGAATGAATAAAATATATAAAGTTATAAATTAATGAAAATAATATCACAATAATTATATTATAAAGAAAATCAACTGTGTTTATGTTTTTAAAAACTAAAATATTCGATGTCAGTATGAAAACGGGAGTATAACCTCAAATTAAATAAAAATGTAAATAATTACCTATACATTTTTTTTCTTTTCTTTTACAATAATTGCAATTTTTGATTTTGAAATTATTGTTCCTGCAATCAATCCGAGCTTTGTTACTCTTGATAATATTTTGTCTCCATTTCACAATATTTTTTTTTAAAATCGACCGTTAAATCTGTGCACTTTTGCAAATTATTTCCATTCACTCATGGACTAAAACACTTAAATTTGATAATGCTCTCTCCGTGCTCTCTAACTATAGTACATAGGAATAACAATACGCTGTTGCCAGATCTTCTTATTCAAGCGGATGAGTCAAAAGTCACGTAGTCATTTCGTTACTTTTGTTAATTATATAAATAATATTTAACAATTTTTGGATTAGATATGTTATTATAAATTGAAATAATGAATTTTTATTACTATTACAAGAATTGAAAATACAGAAAATTTCAATTACTATTTTGAGTCATTAGTTACGCTCGAACTTCCTTAAGAGGAAAAGGGAGACCGAGTTTGAGCAAGCAAGGATAAGGGCCGAAAAGGAAATAGAAGAAGAATTCTTAAAAGCGAAGAGAGTAGAAAGGTCGCCCCCGCCGAAAATCACAGTGGAAGAGAAAGGATCAGCGATAAAAGAAATGGAGACGGCAAAACTAGACAGAATGATGGAAGTTATGTTGGCAGTAAAGAAAGACATGGAAGAGTTAAGAAAAGATAACAGAGATCTTAGACAGGATAATAAAGAACTAAGGCAAGAAATGCAGGATTTAAGGGACGAATGGAAGAGGAGAGACGAGAATGGGAAAGGGAAGGAAAGAAATGAGAGGAAAGATAGAAGCACTGGAGGCCAAGAAGGATCAGACAGAGCGGTTGGCTGGAAGGCTGGAGGAGCTAGAGAAGAAGGAAGAGGCTAGAGAGAAAAGAGAGAGAAGGAATAATATCACAATACGGGGAGAAGATCTACCGTTTAAGGAGACTCCGAAGGAAACGGCAGAGTATGTGCTAAGGCAAGAATTGAAGCTGGAGGCAGAAATCGAGGAAGCATACTGGGTAGGGAGGGGAGAGGGAAGAAAGCTGCTGATAGCGAAGTTGAAGAGCTGGCAACAGAAAAGAGAGGTGATGCTAAGGAAGAACACATTGAAAGATAAGAGGATGTTTATTGATAATGACCTGACGAAAAAGGAAAGGGAGATACAAAGAAATATTAAAGATATAGCCAAGGCGGAAAGGGAGCAAGGGGCAACGGTGAAAGTGGGGTACAGAAAAGTAAAAATTAACGACAAGACCTTTATCTGGAAAGTGGAGGGCGGACTGAAGCAGGCAAATTTTTGGAGCAGGCCAAGTTCGGCGAACCTCTAAGCCATTGGAGGATCGCTGAATTTGGAAGGACAGCGAAAACGCGGCAAAATGCAGTACTAACACTCGCTCCTCGCTCGCATGCGGGTGCAGACATGCGGGGAGAGGGGGTACGCAGAACTGGGAAAGAGGTAAGAATTCCAAGAGGGACGGACACAATTAAAATCGGATACTGGAATGTAGCAGGATTAAACAACAAAGACAAAGAGTTTTGGGATTTCTTAAAAGAACTCGATGCAATAGGTCTAGTAGAAACATGGGTAGAGGAGAAAAAATGGGAGGGTCTCAAGGACAAATTGCCACAGGAATTCTCATGGAAATGTAAATTTGCCACCAGAGAGAAAAAGAAGGGAAGAGCAATAGGCGGAATTATTACAGGTATAAGAAAAAGCATAGAAGAGGAGGAAGGGACCGGGGGAACGGAACACATCCAAGAAAGACGGATAAAGATACACAACGAAAAATGGAGACTAATAACAGTCTACAGCGGGGACTTGAGGGAGACGAAAGAAGAGTTAGACCAAATAATAGAAGGGATGGAGGTGGAGAAACTAATAATTGGTGGAGATTTCAATGCAAGAATCGGTCCAGAGGGGGGAGATTTTAGTATAGAAGAAAAGCATGGCGCTAGGAGATCAAAAGATAAAGTTGTAAATACGGGGGGAAAGTTATTATTGGAGATAATTGAGGAAAGAGGATGGAATATTCTAAATGGGAACACAGAGGGAGACGAAGAAGGGGAGTACACATATACGGGGCCGAAAGGGAGCACGGTAATTGATTATATAATAACAAATGTAGAGGCGAAAGAAGATATCAAGAAATTCACAGTGGGAGAAAGAGTCGAGTCGGACCATATGCCGCTGATTGTGGAATTATACAGAGGAAATATTCGGAGAGAACGGGAGGGAAAACAGGAGGAGAGACTAAGAGAGAGAAGAGTCTGGACTGAGGAAGGTAAGAGGGAGTTCCAATCGGAGTTGAGTAAAATAAACTTTAATAGGACGAAGGTAAATGATATGGTAGAAGAAATGGTCGAAAAGATAAATAACGCAGTACAGAAAGAGGAAATAAAAATCAAGAAATGGAAACTGGGCAGCTTCAAGTGGTGGAATTCGAATTGTACAAAGATGAAAAGGGAAGCCAGGAAGGCACTGAGGTGCTGGAGAAGGGGAAAGGGAAACAAAGAAGATTACCAGAAGAAAAGAAGGGAATACAAAAAAGAGTGTGAAGAACGAAGAAGGGAGTTACAAGAAAACATAGAAAAGGAGATAAGGCAACTAAAGGGAGGAAATCAAATATGGGAATATATAAACAAGGAAAGAAAGAAAAGAATAGGAATCAGCAATAAAATAGAATTAGAAGAATGGAAGGAGCATTTCAAAACATTGCTAGAGGGAGTAGACGGTAAACAAGAAGTAGGAGAGCTGGAAGAAACAGATAACACGGAGGGAGAACAGGAAGAAGAAACAACAGAAGCAGAAGTAAAAGAACAAATCAGGAAATTAAAAAAGAAGAAAGCAGCAGGGGAAGACAGAATAGAAAATGAAGTCTGGATTTACGGAAACGAGAAAATAGTCAAAAGGATCACAGAAATTTTCAGTAAAATATGGAGAGGAGAAGGACTCCCGGAGAGGTGGAAAGAAGGGGTGATTTCTCCCATATTCAAAAAAGGAGACAGAGAAGAGGTGACAAATTACCGGGGAATAACGATCCTAAACACAGCTTATAAAATATATGCTATGGTCTTGGAAAAAAGATTAAAAAAGGAATTAGAGAAAAACCACATAATACCAGAAACACAAGCAGGATTTAGGAGCGGAAGATCAACGATAGATAATATTTTTATTCTGAACTATGTATCCAACAGAGAAATACAGAAAAAAGGGGGGAAAGCTGTATACCTTTTTTGCAGACCTAAGTGCAGCATTTGATAAAGTAGATACAGTGGAGCTCCTCTTATTTCCAATGTCGTTTCTACGAAGTTCCTCGTAATACGATCCCCTCCAATAGTCCTCCGCCAGGAGAGAGTGAGAATAAAAAGAGACAGATAAATGACATTCTTTCCCTTTTCCTCGTGTGTGCTTTGGTTTCCACAAACATAACCTCCAACACGAATACACAACCTCTATCACCTGACGGGCAACGAAATGAGGAGAATCTTAAAGAGTGGGGAGATAACTCCGCCCAAGAAACGAGGGGAAATCGAATTAGACTCTTCGAAATAAGAGGATCTCGACTGTAGAGTAAAACTCCAAAAGATTATGGAAAGAAAGGAAATAAGTAAACGATTGAGGACGAGAATCGGAGAAAGGGTATAGCAGGATAAGGTGGTCAAAAGTGCCCTTGAACCGATTTCAATGGGGGTAGTCTCATTCGATAGATAATGCTCGGCGATCATTGTGTACCAAATTTTAACCCTTTATCTTGATCGGAAGGGTAGTTATGGGGAAAATTCAAAAAACGGGTTTTTGCCCCATTTCGTCTAGTTATTAAGGTGCAAAAAATTCGAAAAAATTCTGGCATATTCTACACGGTACCGGACATGTTGGAGAATTTTTTCAGATTTTTCCGTCGAAGTACCTAAGCGTGAAAAATGGGCAAAGTAAAAAAAAACGGAAAAAAGAAGATGTCGTATCGAAATCTTCGAGGTACAACTTTTTGTTTTATATAGTAACAATCTAACACCTACGATTGTTATCCCCAATTTTTTTCAGATTTTTAAACCACCTGCGTCATTATGAAAAAAATCGAAAACCGATTTTCGGGACGTATTTTGATCTAAAACGCAAGAAGTAATTGTTATTTTTCCATTATTTTCATAGAGTATGTTCATTTTGTGGTTTTTAATGTTTTACCATTACAGATAATTTCATAACAATAAAAGGAATTGAGATAACTCACTTATCTGTAAACTGTGTGTTACATTATGTACCATAATTTTGGACGTTCTTTCAACAGCAGCAGTGGCGACGCATCTGGAGTGTCTGCTCTGGAACCGCTATGTACTTTTTTGTCGCGGGTTCGCGTCCCGGAAGGTATATTTTTTTTTTTATTTTTTTTTAATCTGTAAATGCATAAAAATAATCAATAATCATTTTTAACAGCTATTGCGATAATCCTAAATGCATAAAAAATGTATATCGTATAGAAAATAGTTTTAGAGCATATCTGTTGTTTTGCCGGCTCTCTCTAGCAATATGTTATCCCATGGTTACGGATATTAAATTACGGAAATGTTAACTTATTATGGTATATAAAAATGTATATTCAGCACCAAAGATCACAACACTTGCACTAACAGAGTATATGCACGTAATGATGACTTTACTTGCATGTTTCTTTCCCTTATATTCAAAGAAGAATCGTTGACATGGAGGGGATATGCTCGAAACTTGGAAAATATGAATTTCTATTGGTTTGTATTATATTGCCATTTTTAATTTGTTAATTCTGAAATGAGCGTAGGGAAGACAGTTTATGGTTGGGTCTCCGCTATTGTCTCGAATGTGTCAAACCGATTTAATGCTGGGTGTTCGGCGCAACCGTGGGCCAGTTGCGTCGTCTTGACGAAAAAATTAATCTTCGTCAAGTAATTTTAAGAGAGAGTTGTTCTTGTAGATTAGTAGACCGGAGTTGTTCTGGTAACGTTTTATTAAACTTTAGAGTTTTAACAGCAAGCTGGATACGCTTCTCGTTGATGTGATGACGTCGGTGACTACCCTAATCACTAAAAGCTAGTTAAAAATTACCGTGCTTTATACTACGTTTGAGGTGCCGATTCCCCCCACCCGAACTCCAATCACCAATCGCGTCGCAGGAGAAATTCGGGGGAGGGGGAGCCATCGACTCCTCCGCTCAAGGGGGCGACCAGAAACTCCTTGCACGGCCTGACCCTCGGTAAGGGGTCCGCAAAGGAGACCGCGCTGAGGTTGGTTGGGTTCGTAACACTGGGTATGTTACCATTTATGAATATTTGTACTTTTTTAAGTATGTACAGTTCCATGTGACTAGTTAGAGACAGAAACCATTTAATTGGTGAATTGACCAATATAACATAAATACCTATAGGGGATTAGCTTAGTACCTGCGCCAAACCTTCAATGCCAGCAGGTCATTGGTGAAGGCTTACGGACTGGAAGGGTTCGCGTGATATTGGAGAAGGCGCAATAAAATAATAAAGTCCTGCAAACTAAATTATATGCCTCTATTTCTTAAAGGTATTTTGAAAGCGATACAAATGCTCATCAGTAAGATATCTAAAAGCTTAAGAAGTAAATTCGTATATAACAATAAAGCAATTTTAACGAATGTATCTATTGTACAGTTATGGCTAGGGATTGCAATACCGGTATACCGGAATACCGAATACCGGTATTTTGAGCCATTTGTACAATTTTGTAATACCGGTATTCACAAGTTTAAATACCGTTTTTTCGGTATTTACTAGAAATTTTTAAAATTTTCCACTATATGTTCAGGGGTCGCCAACATAAAAAAAATAGTATACGTTTTTGTGTACGATATGATCAAGTTTATAGTAAATTTTCTTAAAATTTCTTACCCACAAACCTATCTACATTCAGAACAATTCTGTACAGTTATCGAAGATGATGATGACACTAATGTCGATAGTGAAAAGGAATTGTCTCTTGAACAAAAATTAGATATAGCGATAACTAAAAAAACTTCAACAAACCAAAATACAATACAGAAATCAGTTATATTCAAAACCATCCGACAAGAAATCGATTTATTTGAAAATGAGGGATTTAAAGGTAAATACTTGGAAAAAGTATATCACGCATTGCTGACAGTACCACAACTAGCGTAGATGCATAATTAGGTACATTCCAGGCTTAATGACAGTACAATTGATGCATTATGTTTTTTAAGATCACATTTCAAAAATATGTAATAGTACCATAGACTGAATAGTGATATTTACACTTTTTTGTGATTTAAATACAGAAGATGTTCCTTGTTCCTTTACTTTTTTGTTATTCTTTATATACTGTTATAATATATAAGGTACAAATGATTTTTTGTGATATTTACTATCTTTAATAAAACTGACAAATGAAACAATTCCTATTACCGGTATTAAAACCGGTATTCCGGTATTAAGATCTAAAAAATACCGAATACCGGTATTGAACTTTTGCCCCGATATTGCAATCCCTAGTTATGGCCCTCAAACGTATTATTTATTCTATATGATTTCGGAACAAATAACAAACTAGTACTTATGGCGAAAAATAATAATCTACCAAAAGAAAGGAACTTTTGTTTTCATTCAACATGACTTCGGCAGGAATTTGTCAAGGTATAAACTCTGTTCCTTTAGTGCCGAATATACATTTTTATATACCACAATAAGTTAACATTTCCGTAATTTAAATGTTTAAAAATATCCGTAACCATGGGATATGCTCTAAAACTATTTTCTATACGATATACTTTTTTTATGCATTTAGGATTATCGCAATAGCTGTTAAAAATGATTACTGATTATTTTTATGCATTTACAGATTAAAAAAAAAAGAAAAAAAGATATACCTTCCGGGACGCAAACCCGCGACAAAAAAGTTCATAGCAGTTCCAGAGCAGACACTCTAGACGCGTCGCCACTGCTGCTGTTGAAAGAACGTCCAAAATTATGGTACATAAAGTAACACACAGTTTACAGATAAGTGAGTTATCTCAATTCCTTTTATTGTTATGAAATTATCTGTAATGGTAAAACATTAAAAACCACAAAATGAACATACTCTATGAAAATAATGGAAAAATAACAATTACTTCTTGCGTTTTAGATCAAAATACGTCCCGAAAATCGGTTTTCGATTTTTTTCATAATGACGCAGGTGGTTTAAAAATCTGAAAAAAATTGGGGATAACAATCGTAGGTGTTAGATTGTTACTATATAAAACAAAAAGTTGTACCTCGAAGATTTCGATACGAAATCTTCTTTTTTCCGTTTTTTTTTACTTTGCCCATTTTTCACGCTTAGGTACTTCGACGGAAAAATCTGAAAAAATTCTCCAACATGTCCGGTACCGTGTAGAATATGCCAGAATTTTTTCGAATTTTTTGCACCTTAATAACTAGACGAAATGGGGCAAAAACCCGTTTTTTGAATTTTCCCCATAACTACCCTTCCGATCAAGATAAAGGGTTAAAATTTGGTACACAATGATCGCCGAGCATGATCTATCGAATGAGACTACCCCCATTGAAATCGGTTCAAGGGCACTTTTGACCACCTTATCCTGCTATACCCTTTACAGAGAAACAAGAAATACTATAAAAGTAAACGGAGAACTGTCATCGAAATTCTGGACGACAAAAGGGGTAAGACAGGGTTGCCCACTGAGCCCAACGTTGTTCACAATTTACATAGCGGATGTGGAGGAGACGATGAGGAAAAACCAAGCAGGAGGAGTCAGAGTGGGAAAAGAAAAAATCTGAACTCTAGCATACGCGGACGACATAGCGCTACTAGCAAATGAGCCCAAGGATCTTAAGGACATGATAAGGCGATTTGGAAAATACCTTGATAGGAAAGGGTTGCAAACGAACGCAGAGAAATCAAAGGTGCTGATTTTTCATAAAGGAAGAGGAAAGAAAAAGAGAGAAAAGTGGGACTGGGCAGGCAATAGTCTAGAAGAAGTGAAGGAATTCAAATACTTAGGGTATAATTTCCAGAAAAACGGGGGCAGAGAGATGCATATAAGGGAAGTTACAAAGAAAGCAAGAATAGCAATGGCGCAGATATGGGGAATTGGACAAAGAAGGTTCAAGAACAATTTTGAGAGAAGAATGAAAATATTTAGAAGCATAGTGAAAAGCATCTTACTGTACGCGTCAGAAATCTGGGGATGGATGGAAGCAGAGAAAGTTGAGAAAATACAGGAGAAATTTATAAGGTGGACATTAGGTTTGGACTTTAATACACCAGCTTCTCTAATTTTGGAGGAAACTAAAACGGACAAAGTAAGGATAGAAGCGGGGAAACGAGCAGTAAAATATGAAGAAAAAACGAAACGGTTGAACAAGAATAAAATAGTCCAAGAATGCTGGAGGGCGATAGACGCGAAGCAAGAAGAGAAAAAGTCGAAATGGGAGGATATGAGAGATTTATACTATAGGTTAAAAATGATGGACACTCAGGAAATAGAAACAGAGAGAGGGAGTGGAAGAGAGTTAGCAGAAGAATTAGCACAAAGAGACAGGGCAGAGCAGGTACAATGGCAGTATGATAGAATATTAGAGGGCAGATACTGCGTGAATTACATACAAATAAGGGACAGCGAGCGAGCAAACTATTTAAACGAAGATTACAAAGGAAGAGACCAGAGCATGATCGCAAAGTTCAGATGTGGAAATGAAGAGCGGGGAAACAAATACTGGAAGGAAGAAAATGAGACAGTATGTAGATTGTGCAAAGGGGAAAGAGAAACGCTGAACCACATGATTAGAGAATGCAAACAGCTGACAAGAAAAAACGTAACGATAAGAAAGATACTAAAGGGAGAAAAAGATGGAACCGAGTGGATGCGTATGGTCCTTGAAAAAAGGAGAAGGGCAGAAGAACAAGAGGAAGGAGGAAGACTAACTGAAACCACAATAAACTAAACCCAGACACACGTACACACAAACACATGTAACCCCATTTTGAGGCCGAAAGGCAAAAAATAAATCTATTTACTACTACACTACCCGTTACAACCCTTCAAGGAGGAGTACTTGCAAGCAACAAGCTTAGTCGTAGAAGATCGATATGGCCCTTTAACTATTGCTGCTGTGTATAAACCACCTCGTCATCGAATGTCTATAGAGAAGTACACAAGCTTCTTTAAAACACTCGGGAATAGATTTATTGCTGGTGGTGACTACAATGCCAAACACACCCCTTGGGGAGCACGAATTACTAATCCTCAAGGAACTTATTTAATGGATACTATACTCAGACTGGATCTAAGAGTTTTTGCTACTGGTGAACCTACTTACTGGCCTACGCATGAAAATCGCAAACCGGATGTCCTTGATTTCTTCGTAACAAAAGGAATGAACCCGGGAATCTTCTCAATACAGACATGCCTTGATCTCGAATCAGATCATACAGCAGTTGCAGGGATTATCTCTAATTCAAACACCAAATTAAAAGACAGACCTCCCACATTGCACAATGCGGCTACAAACTGGAATAACTTTAGAGAAATCCTTGAAAATGCGATCCATATAAATACAGTTGTAAAAACAGAAGAGGAAATAGATAGATCAGTGGACCACCTAACTCGCTCAATCCAATTTGCGGCATGGGAATCTACTCCCCCACAGAAAAGCAACAAAAAATATATATCGTATCCTAAAGAAGTAGAAGAAATGATAACACATAAAAGAGTCTTACGTAGAAGATGGCAGCAAACAAAACACCCCGAAGACAAAACCAGACTAAACCAAGCAAACAGAAAACTGAAAAATGTTCTGCAAAACTTACGAAATAACACCATTAAAGAATTCTTAGAAAAACTTACTCCTAACGAGGACACGGACTACTCGTTATGGAGGTCCACAAGAAACCTAAAGCAACCAGTAAAATCCATACCACCAATAAAAATGGACAGTGGACGTTGGGCAAGAACAGAAACAGAAAAAGCCGAAATGTTTGCCTTACATCTGGAAAAAGTATTCCAACCGATGGCAAATCAAGTCAGTGACGAAGAAAACTACAGACTGATAGAGCGTGCGGAAGCTCCATTAATACCTTCTCAACCAATCAAGTACATATCACCAGGTGAAATTCAAAATGAAATATGCAATCATATAAGTGCAAAAAAGCTCCAGGCATTGACTTAATCACCGACAAAATCCTAAAAGAACTCCCCCGAAAAGCAATTATGTTACTGACAGAAATCTATAACGCGATTCTCAGACTAAGTTACTTTCCAATATATTGGAAAATAGCTCAGATCAAACTAATCCCCAAGCCAGGGAAACCACCTGAGGAAGTAACTTCATATAGACCCATAAGTCTATTACCCATTGTCTCCAAGCTGCTCGAAAAATTGTTAGTGCGTAGACTAAGACCCGTCATAAAAGATCTGAAGCTAATTCCAGAGCATCAATTCGGCTTTCAACAACAACATGCCACCCTTGAGCTAATACACAGATTAGCTAGCAAAATTAGGAGCGATCTAAACGAAAGAAGGTACTGCTCTGCAGCCTTCCCGGACGTCTCGCAGGCATTCGATAAAGTTTGGCACACTGGTCTGCTAATTAAAATTAAGGAACTTCTACCATCGGAGTTTTACTATATACTAAAATCTTACCTCGCAGACAGACTCTTTCAGGTCAAGGTCCAACAAACCACATCCGACCTATATCCGATAAAATCAGGAGTACCACAAGGTAGCGTTCTAGGTCCACTACTATATATTCTCTACACCTCTGATTTTCCCTCAATGTGTAACACTCTCATCTCTACTTTTGCCGACAATACAGCAATACTTGTATCTGACCAAGACCCTCACGAAGCATCAAAGAAATTACAAGAACACCTTAATGAAGTAGAACAGCGGCGGGCGATTATTGCACGCCCGAGCCGTCCTTCGAGAAACACCGCCTCATTCACCCAAACATACAGCCGAGATGTCACTGATTCACAACCACTCTGTAGACGTCACGCTCGTGCCTATTGGCACTGGGGTGGTGCCGCATTTTTGGGCGACATTCGTAGTTAATCGCTCGCGCTGGAAAGACGTGCCTCGCGCGTCAGTCGCGCAGATCAGAACGACGTGCGTGGCACGTCGACTCAGACTATTTGTTGAGGAACAGTTTCAGATGGCACTACGTCGCATGGACCGCAGCAGCCGCGACGGCAACAATGTATTCTTTAATACGAGGAAGCCTAGCGTTCTAGTATCGGTTAGTGATTTTTTACAATTTGCGCTAGTCATTAATTCACTTATGTGCGTACTGGAACGCAATACTATATTTGTGCCGCAAGACTTAATGAAGTGGTCGATTTCGACAAAACCATCGCCAGAAGTTCAAAAACATTAAAATATATTAATTGTATTTGATTTAAAACATATCTGAGGATACCTTTTCATTAACAATACTTTTGTCTCATCCTACATGCGACGTAGTTCCATCTGAAACTGTTCCTCAACAAATATTCTGAGTCGACATTCCACGCACGCCGTTCTTATCTCCGCAACTGACGCGCGAGGCACGTCTTTCCAGCGCGAGCGATTAACTACGAATGTCGCCTCAAATGCAGCACCACGCCAGTGCCAATAGGCACGAGCGTGACGCCTACAGAGTGGTTGTGAATCAGTGACATCTCGGCTGTATGTTTGGGTCAATGAGGCGGTGTTTCTCGAAGGACGGCTCGGGCATGCAATAATCGCCCACCGCTGAAGTAGAATCATGGCCAAAAAAATGGAGGATCAAAATAAACACCATAAAATCAACGCACGTTACCTTCACCACCAGGAATAAAACTTGCCCACCAGTGAAGCTAAACAACGAATTTTTACCGCAAGCAGAAACAATTAAATATCTCGGTGTACATCTAGACAGGAAACTGCTATGGAAAACGCACATTCGTAAAAAAATAGAACAATTGAACACAAAATATAAAAAACTATGGTGGCTACTAGGAGCAAAATCGCAATTAACAACAAACAACAAACTACTAATTTATAAATCTATCCTCAAACCAATATGGACATATGCCTGCCAACTTTGGGGTGTTGCTTCAAATGCAAACATAAAAATAATAGAGAGATGGCAAAATAAAAAGCTTAGGCTTATCATGAACGCGGAATGGTATATTCCTAATAAACAAATACACAAAGAAGCCAATATAACAACAGTCAAGGAGGAAATTGCCAAACAAAGCAAATGGTATCAAGTGAGACTGTCTAAACACCCAAACAAATTGGCCACAGCTTTATTAAACACATCGGAAGAACGCGAAAGACTCAAGAGATACCACTTTCCACAATTGCCATATAGATTTAGTGAAGTAAACTAAATTATATCTTACAAGGAGAGGACCCCAACTGTCCGACTTCGATTTTAACGAGGCTTTGCAAGATGATAGCATGTAGGTCCCTAATGATATGTGTAAAATATTAGCCGTAGTTATGCAGTAGTTTTAAAAATATAAGCGATTAAAGTTCATACCTGTTTTTATACTATAAATGTGAATCTGGTTACAACAGCTGTGGTGGCGCAGTGACTGCGGTTTAAGGTTCACGAGCCGAACATCTTGCGTTCGAGTCCCCGTGACGGACAATTTTTTTTTCTATTTTAATTTGATGAAATTTCAATTTCATCATTTCAATCAAAAAAACACAGCTGTTGTAACTCAATTTACATTTATAGTATATGAAGAGGGATGAACTTTAATCGCTTATATCTTTAAAACTACTGCATAACTACGGCTAATATTTTACACATATCATTAGGGACCTACATGCTATAGTCTTGCAAAGCCTCGTTAAAATCGAAGTCGGACAGTTGGGGTCCTCTCCTTGTTAGTGAAACACTTGAGTGTCATAACGCTCACTTTCATTTTAATCTTTCAAAATAAGTGGTTATTATCATTGCAAGATAGATCGCACTCAAGCAGAGAATAATAAAAAAAAAAAAAAAAAAAAAAAACTATACAAACCCATATGTAGCAAATAAATCTACATGTACACATCTTCGGTTAAACAAACTCGATATCTTTACAAAGAGATATTTGTTTTTCTGCATTTTTAGCTTTTTTTTTACGGGTATAGAACTTTTTTAATATCCACCTACAAATATCAATTTTGCAAACATTCAATAAAAACATGTAATGTGGTTTTCTCTTGTACGTAATTTACCTTGTTCAGTTGATCAGGATCATTTCCGGCTATAATAAATACCAGTGTTTCGCAGAATGCTTGTACAGGGGAAGATTCACGGCAGAATGCTCTTGCAGTTTTTATATTTACAATATTTAGCGACAGTATATCGTATATATCATTTGTATCGAAGAATTTCTGAAAAAAAGAAATTTTACATATGAGAATTTGTAACGTACAAATGAGATGCATAAATAGATAATTATTTAACTTTTTAAGGAATGCAAATTATTCTAAACATTTACATTGCTCCGAATAAAATTTTCTAATATTGAGATGACATAAACAAAGCTAATTTCACTGACATAAAGTTTGAATATATAATAGCGAACCATTTGAAAATAACTTTAATAGCAGCATTTATATAGGACTGAATTCACACAGAGGTTATTAAAATTAAGCGTTATGTTTGCCAGAACTACTTTATCGAATAAATTTAGTAGTTAGAAATTGAATTAAATTAGGCTGTAGAAAAACTACTTAATATAGGAATACAAAAATTCTCACGCACGTTCTTTCGCTCCATAATCATCCTCTCTACACCAGGCACACTTCTTCTATCCCCATTCGTCCATCGTTTTTCGCTCTTAATCATTCTGTCATTCTCCCACATCCGATGCAGTCTTCATCCTCTTAGGAAATAAATACTACGTAATGCGAGAATTTACAGATAAGTCACTTGATAAGTGGTATGCTCTAATTCGTCTGACGGGTAAGAGTTTCGATTCTAATACGTGACTGGCCTAAAAAGCACTTAATGACAAAATAAGAGTTTAGTTTTTGGTTGTCGTTCGCCGTGCTTAGGTTTCAAGGACCGATACACTGGGAATAAGACGGTGCGAGAACAGTCTCCCCTTATCTCGTACCTCAGAGATTTTATTTAATTGATCGCCGCGTGCCTTTTTCGAGTCGCTCCGCCGGCTTCTCCCAACCATCTGTTTTACCCAACCAAGATTCTCTTTTCTCTCACTTGCCAGACTCGGGACTATCGGCACAAGCATATTGGGGCGACATTCGTATTTGACTGCTCGAGCTGGAAGGACGTGCCACGCACGCCGGCTACGGAAAACAAAACGATGCGGGTGACCTGTCGACTGAGGTTATTTGTTTCAACAATTTCAGATCGTTCAATAATTAAGAAGTACAGAAAGGTGCCGGATTGAAACTTCTCAGATGTATTCATTATGTGCAAGTAATTACCACAAAGATTTCGTTCGTCTACCTGTGCTTTTTTTTGTTGTACCTGTCTAGATTTAGCGGAATAGTCCGTCTGGAATATCTTAAAATCGTAATGTCTAAATTTTACACTCTGAAATCTTAAAATCTATCGGCAAGACGTCCGCGGCGGCAACAATGTATTCTTTGACGCGAGGGCTAACGTTCTGATGTCACTGAATTTTTTAATTATTGGCACTGGAAAATTATTTATATCGTCTAACAATAAGTCTTAGATTTCAAAACATATCTAAGCATACTTTTTTACTAATAATACTTTTGTTTTGTCCTACACGGAACGTGGTGCGATCTGAAATTGTTCTTCGACAAATAACCTCAGTGACGGGTCACGTGCATCGTTTAGTTTTCCGTGATCGGCGAGAGTGGCACGTCTTTCCAGCGCGAGCGGTTAGATGCGAATGACGCCCCAATGCGCCACCATGCTCGTGCCGATAGACCCGAGCCTGGCAAGTCGATCCAGGTTGGGTGAAACAGATGGTGGGGAGCAATAGGCGGAGCAACTCAATACTAGGCGATCAACTAAATAAAATCACTGCCGTACCTCATTCCGAGTGACTTCTTTGTGAATACTCACAGTAGCCTATTTCCACGCAATCTCAAGATCGCCTTCCTTTTGTTTACAGGATGTTTTGAAATTATGTGATGCGATCTACTAGACGTTGTCCTACACCTTTAGTTCGGTGAACTTTTAGTTAAAGAACTCGGGTGAAAAATTCAAAATTCAATTAACAGTTACAGTAAATCCTGGATAAATGCACTGATTTCGGGACCGAAACAGTGCAGTTACGAAGTGGTGGTTTCTATTTTGTGTTTACGTGTGGGCTCCAGCCGAGCGTGAACTTAGAAAAGAACAGACAGTAGAAGAGACAGAGAGGTCCAAGCTACAGGGGGACCGGCCCGAACGTGTCGGTGATGCAATACTAATTGTAGACTTGAACTTTTCCATTTTTTATTTTTTTTTGTTGAAAACTTCGCTAACGTATTTTTGACATTTTTCTGATTAAAATGATACCAAACACGACATAGTTTGAGCAATATTTACTTAATATTTAATTCGTTTACTTGCTATTTAGGTAACTCAAACTTATCGTGTTTGGTATCATTTTAATCAGAAAAATGTCACAAATACGTTAGCGAAGTTTTCAAAACAAAGAAATCAAGAATGGAAAAGTTCCATCCTCCGATTAGTATTGTCTCACCCATACGTTAGGGCCGGTCCCTCTGTGCGTTGGGCCTCTCTGTCTTTTCTACCGTCTGTCCTTTTCTAAGCTCGGCGCTCGCTGGAGCCTCAACGTAAACACAGTCCTGATGTTCAGCAACGACCTGTGCATTTAAGTCTTACACTGGGAACCATTTAGCAGTGCAGTTATCGAGTAAGGTAACTATTCTATGTTTAAATCTGACTCCAGCTGACCACAAATGTAGAAAGGGGTAAGCAATGGGAAAGCGCCCCCTCGAAGATGATAGGGTTAAAGGAACCGGGACTCGTTCGCGATGCACACGCGATTAACGGCGATGCGTCCATCTTTGCTCCATTCACGAGCTAATGGAGTATATTTTGACGATGCTCAAAGTTTTTTAGATATCTATGCTGTTGAGAGAAACGTTCCTCAAAACGTTCGTACGGACGGTCTCCTCGCTGTCAATCGCGTGTGCATCACATGCCGAGGCTCGTTACCTTTAACTATTACATCTTCGTGGGACTGG
Organism: Cerceris rybyensis; assembly: GCA_910591515.1. Classification (NCBI taxonomy): domain Eukaryota; kingdom Metazoa; phylum Arthropoda; class Insecta; order Hymenoptera; family Crabronidae; genus Cerceris; species Cerceris rybyensis. The sequence goes on from OU342795.1 coordinate 18,572,089, forward strand.
TTTTTAATTTTCTGGCCCTTTCTAAATTCACACTCAGCTGCAGCAGCGTGAAAACATTGAATAGTTTTGCAACTCCACATAAATGCACAGCTATATTGAAACCTGTGCAAGGTTTAAATGCACAGGCTTCGGTTCAATGGCAGGACTGTGTTTACGGCTCTAACCGAGTTTGTTGTTATTGTTGTTGTCATGATTGTTATTTAGTAAGATTTAATATTGTAATTTGTTATTAGTAAAAGAAGCATCTTCCTTCTCAAATAGCTCGTCCTCAGCTATTATTGCTTCTTGTTTCCCATCCCTAAAGTTTTCTCATTTTATGTATTTTTTAAAAATAATATGTTAAAATTACTTAGAATTAAGCGTTGGCCTTAAATTCACGTCTTAATTATGTCATGTGTCCGCGCGTCGTAACGTCTTTTCTTGGACTATACAATACTAATCGGAGGATAAAACTTTTCCATTTTTGATTTTCCTTTCTTGAAATCTTCGCTAACGCATTTGCGAGATTTTTCTGATTAAAATGATACCAAACACGATATGGTTTGAATTATATTTAATGCCTTTTCTACGTTTGGCGCTCAATTGAAGCAGCAACTGTGCACCCCTGTGCATTTAAACATTGCACAGCTGTCGATATTGCTGAGCATTTATTGAGTTGCTTAACAATTCAACGTTTTCATACGGCTCTAGCTGACCGCGAATTTAGAAAGTGGAATACAGTGGGAAACCACCCCTTCGGAGATGCAAAGGTTAAAGCTACTTAAGCTACTTAATAGCATAGATATCTAACAAATTTTTGGCATCATCAAAATCGACTCCATTAGCTCGTGAATGGAGCAAAGACGGACTCATCGTCGTCAATCGCGTGTGCATCGCAATCGAGTCCCGGTTCCTTTAACCCTATCAACTTCGAGGGGGCGGTTTCCCATTGCTTACCCCTTTCTACATTCGTGGTCAGCTGGAGTCAGATGAAAACATAGAACAGTTACCTTACTCGATAACTGCACTGCTAAATGGTTCCCAGTGCAAGACTTAAATGCACAGGTCGTTGCTGAACGTCAGGACTGTGTTTACGTTGAGGCTCCAGCGAGCGCCGAGCTTAGAAAAGGACAGACGGTAGAAAAGACAGAGAGGCCCAACGCACAGGGGGACCGGCCCTAACGTATCGGTGTGGCAATAGTAATCGGAGGATGGAACTTTTCCATTTTTTATTTTTTTGTTTTGAAAACTTTGCTAACGTATTTGTGACATTTTTCTGATTAAAATGATACCAAACACGATATGTTTGAGTTACCTAAATGGCAAGTAAACGAATTAAATATTAACACTAGGTTTACGGGACGCGTCAATTTGACGCATTTCAAACTTCGAAATGAAATATCTCAAAAACCATAGTATTAATTGCAACCACTTTTTGTCGTAAATTAATCATTTCAACCAAAGAATTTATACACTCAATTATTTTTATCCTAAACCTTCTAATTTTTAAAATCTGTATGTAGTATACCTATCTCTACGAAACGCGTCAAATTGACGAATTAGCTAATTTCACGAGTAGTTTTTATATATTTGCTTTGTTCGTAAAATCATTATTTCAGTTTACTTACTACTACAGTTTTTCAAACATAATGTGCAAAAGATTCTACAGTTATTGTTATTTCAGACAGTCTTCGCTAATTGTAACTTTCTGCAATAGGGTAATCGAATTGGAGCACAATATTTTCTTTTATTTTGGTCAATCCGCCTTTTCTAGCAATATGACGTAAATCCAGGAGATATAGTAAAATAAGATGTTGAGCAAAATTGTCAAAATCAATGAAGATTGTTGTGGGGATACCTCCAAAGATGACCAATATGAATTACTCTAAAGCGAAGATGAGAGTGAAAGCTCCGAATGCATTGAAAGTGGAAAGATAAAAGGATTTTCGGGTAGTAAAGAGGAAAATTTCTTGAAAGTATATCATAGTAAGAAAAGGATGAGTATGTTTTCTTGTTTTGATTCCGAGGATGAGAGGACGAGCGTTCCAAGCACATCCCAACATGTAATGGATAAAAAATTGAAATTACAGTTGACAGAACACGGTGGATAAAATTGAAAGCAGACGAATCTGTGAGTAGGCCGCCCATTCATTTGATATTCAAGGATATCACAGGACCTACTGGCTATGATAAGAGAAATATTATGTCAGGTTATGTAACTAGTGCTTTCGGATTGATAATTGACAGACACGTAATAGAACACATAAAAGACTGCACTCAAACGGAGGCACGAAAAACCTCCAGAAAAATGAAAACAGTAATTTTTGTATATATTGCATGTATATATTGATCATGTGCGGAAAATGCACAAACAAAATTCAGTATGTCTATAAAAAATGTGCTCAAGAAATGTGATTGCCATATACCGTTAATACCATTGCAAACATTTCCGTGGCAATTTAAAAAAATTGACTTTTTACTTGTTAATAATGTATCTAACTGTGAACCCTAGTGTTGTTTAATTTATACTTAATTTGAAAAAACTGATTTTTTAAAGGAAATGCGCATTTTTGCTTACGCGTCAATTTGACGCGTGATCGTAGAGATAGGTATATAAGAAACACCCGTAAACCTAGTGTTAAGTAAACATTGCTCAAACTATGTCGTGTTTGGTATCATTTTAATCAGAAAAATGACACAAATACGTTAGCGAAGTTTTCAACAAAAAAAATGAAAAATGGAAAAGTTCAAGTCTCCAATTAGTATTGCCTCACCGACACGTTCCGATTATATCATGTTACACTGCCTCGCCGTCGAACGTCGAGGTTCGACCGAGGGCGATCCCCCTATGTGGAGGGGATAGTCGCGATGCATTTATACAGGGAAATCTCTTGTGCATTCATCCAGGGATTACTGTATTATGAAACCTTTTTATTGACACATAAAATGTCTAATTGTAAGAGAAACCATGGAACACAAACGAACCGCTTATTTCAAAATTAATGTTAGGGTTGTAATCCCGCGATTGGATTTCTGATTAGTAAGCCAGGCCTCCAGGCTACCCACGCAAACAAAAGAAACACACAAATTATCCTTACTGACTGAAGTGTCACACCTATCAGTTTAAACGGGACATTTCATATTAGTCGCCAAGTGTCGAAACTATCGTCCCAAAATATCCACCCGTCTTATGCGGACCTTTCCAATCCAGGCGTAGATCTCCACAACGTAACCAATTTACATCGTCCCTACTCATTATCTCCCTGCATCACGGACTTTCCCACATTCTTTCCTTATCTCAAAAACAGCCAAATCCTTTTTCCCTCATGCAACGGATATCGTCTGTCAGATAGTTAGAATGACCTACCGTTTCCGTCCCTCGACTTTAATATTCTCCCAACACTATCTTCGATAAATATCTTTTGTTTCCAAGATGGTCTTTTCCATCGTCTCTCCAACTTTCCCAGGCTTTCCTAACGAATTCCTATCCCTACCTTTCCTTTTTTAGGACCATCCCAACCCCCACTTTACAAAATCTTACTATAAAAAGGGAACTTTCAAGAGGCCCTCACGCATTTTTCGTCACATTACTCTGCGCGTCGCTAGCAAGATATTATATAAACTTAGATACCTTTGTAATATCTACCAGAAAAAGAAATAAATGAGTTAAACAAACATCGTCTTGTGCGGTTTGACGACAACAGCGACTTATAGCAGATCTTGGATTGGGGTACGGGGTACGGGGAGGCTGTCATCGCACTGCCTATTCCTATCATATCGGCCCTTGAAATCTGAGCTCGGCGAATGACAACAGAAAACTAAACACTTATTTCGTCGTTAAACGCTTTTTCGGCCAGTCACGCATTAGAATCGAAAATACATGAAGAGAAGGGACGTCTCTTTCCAGTAGGACGAATCAGAGAAAATCACTTATCAAGTGATTTCTTTTTCTGGTCCAATAATATACGAACTTCAAATATGGGTGACAGGGCCATCTAACCATTAAACAAAAGCCTATGTATCATACTGGATCAGAATGAAGTCACTTGGGAATTAAGGGGAGACTGTTCTCGCATCACCTATACCCTCCTACAGCCTGACTGTTGTCAGCCTCTTCATTTCCTGGAATTCTGGCGCTTAGCCTCGCGACGTAACATTTTGCATAGTCTTACAAGGAGAGGTTGCGAAGTGTCACACACCAAATGAGTAGAATTTTTGTGTGTGAGTTCACATAGGTGTAAGGTTAAAAAGTGTAAAAGCTTTTTTTCCAGCGGGCTTTTGTTTATGAGAAATAAATTTTTACATATCCACGGCCAAATATGTATCTATTTGTTTTTGTGATTACTCAACGAGTGCCGTGGCGCAGTTGATAAGGCTCCGCGGTCGAAATGCTGAGGTCCGTAGTTCGAGTCCCCTTATAGATTGAATTTTTTTTATTTCATATAGAAATATTTAATATTTTATTAATGAAAATTTGGTTTACAGTGTCATAATTTTTCTTTATTTTCACAACACCTGAACGTTTATGACAGGATTGTTAAGGGAAATTAGAAAGTTATAGAAAACAAATGTACGAAACGAATATTGTAGGTATTGCTCCCTGGTGCGCTGAAATTCTTTTGTTTTTGATAAATTTCCCTTCTTCTTCCTGCATCTGTCTCGTCAGTTTTCTTTCGAATTTAAAAAAACATTTTTTGTTGTGAAAATAAAGAAAAATGATGACACTGTGAACCAAATTTTCATTAATAAAATATTAAATATTTCTATATGAAATAAAAAAAATTCGACATATAAGGGGACTCGAACTACGAACCTCAGCATTTCGACCGCGGAATCTTATCAACTGTGCCACGGCACTCGTTGCGTACTCACGAAAACAAATAGATACATATTCGACGTGGAAATGTAAAAATTTATTTCTCATAAACAAAAGCCCGCTGGAAAAAAAGCTTTTACACTTTTTAACCTTACACCTATGTGAACTCACACACAAAATTTCTACTCATTCGGTGTGTGACACTTCGCGACCTCTCCTTGTTAGCTACATACATCTATGTAAACGATAAAATCGGTATCTACCTATCCTAATAGTAGAACTCTCGTGCGTACGCTAATGCTTCGACTTTCGCGCTCGACTTCGGGCTGTCGCACTCATTGTCAGTTCCACGACTGCTTCTTTTCTCTCTTTGTCTTGCAGTCCGATTTGTGTGTTCGCTGTTCCTGCCAATAGCGCGTCAGGATCGAAAATTAAAGAAAATTACCTCTCAAGTGACTTAATTTTGATCCAGCATAATACTTGTCCTCAAGAAGGCTCTTAAGAGGACCCAAAATCGATTACAAGACATTTACATCGTCCAAACCGGTAGATGTTACACTTCAGTTAGCAAAGGTAATTCGTGTTTCTCTTCTTTGCGATGATGATCTGGAGGCTTGGCTTACTGATCAGTAACAAATCACAGAATTACATCTTTAACATTAATTTTCAAGAGCACTGTTCGTTTCTGATCCTTAATTCCCGTCAGAGATTTTACCTGCGTAATAGGACGACTGTGATGAATCAATAAACAATTTGACCTCAATTTGGAAACCTTTCCCAAATTTTGTAGTTCGTTTTTTACAAATCTTAACTGATCGAAAGGTGTAGAACAACATCTAGTTGATCGTGACAAATAATTTTGAAACATCCTGCAAGTGTATTTATAGGCAAGATTGAATGTAGTAGTAGCAGCAGTTTCAAAAAACAACTTGAGTGAGAGGAACATTTATAGGAAAAAATTGCTCAATTTAATAATTCTGATAAAATATCCGAAAAGTCTGTAATGGGTGAGATGGTAAGTTTTCTGTGTAATTACCGTAGTTAGCCGTTTTTCCCTTCAATAAAACAGTATAACCACATTAAATAGATTAAGCATTACGTTACATCAACTTTTCAATAGATATGACAGAACAATGATATTTTACCTTTATAGTTTGTCTGTTTTCTACGATGTTGTTTATGACAGGAGAAACACCATGTTTCCAAAATGCAATTGGTGAAAGATTAACTACTAATTTGAATTTAACATTATATTCGGGTTTCATTGACAGGAGCACATACGAAATTGTTGATCCCATAGAATGTCCAATGTAATACAACTTTTCATTTTGCGTGTAATTTAAGACATAGTCCACCATAGATGCAAGATCATAAATACCATGTTCGTGGAAGCTATGAAAAAAATAAGAAAATGTAAACATAGACCCTCGCGCATACGCAGGTACAGATAGAAGAGCCGATGTACAAAAGTTCTTTCCTTGTATAGGAATAATTATTAATATTTTTTAATTAATTTTTGTTAAGTTTCATAATTAATATATGTTATGACTTACAGAGACTGTTTTACACTTTTAGATTGCTGCATACTTGTGAAAAAAGCGCCGCAAAGTTTTCGAAAGGTTGGCAAATTTTTTTATTTGCTTATCGTATCTATTTTACTACTTAGGTGATACGTCCGAAAAAAATATGGGACAGAAATGAGCTGTTCTCTTGCAAATTAACTTTTAATGGTTTATCCGCGATTGAAATTTTGTTGAGTGAGTTAGACTTTTACGTCTTCGACCTTTCGGAAAGAAACACATGAGATATCCTTACTAGCTTATAAAGCAGAGGTATGCAAATTGTGTTTCCACGATTGAACCTGGTCGATTTTCGGAATTGTTGAATTGTGCGCCACAGCAACATTTATAACGTGTTAGTAGCCTTTTTTTATTTTTTCTTTAGATGGCGCCCCAGTGGCCGCTCTACCACAAGATGTCCGAGTGTTCCCGTGAAGACAGCACGTGTGCAACATTGAAGTTTAATATATTCATATAAATTCATTAGCATTTAAGATATTTTTTGTATCACCATTCAAATAAAAGCTCAAACAGGAATCTTTAGCCAAAATTAAGGTTTAATTTGCAAGCTTTTGTTCCGTCATTTGGTAACAGTCGATAGAATTATAATAAGAGTTATTCTGTGGCGGCCGTGTCATGAAGTTCAGAAAATCATAACAACTATTTTTAATAATTGTTAATGAATGTATTTAGTACAGTAAACTCACAGCCGCGGATAATAAGCAAACGAGGAACTTCATGACACGAGGTTCCTAATATAGACGTACTTGCTTAGGGCCTTACCCCCGCATTACCTCCTTGACCAATTGCAAGCGTCGGAGGGACTCGTCTAGCGAGACATAGGTAGACGCCCCCCACTCCGACGCACACAACTGAACCATATATATAATAAGGCAAATAAGTGTAGAGACCAGTGTGAAATCAGAATTCAAGGAACAACTCTCGCATTTCAATAAACCTCGGTTCTGAACCACTCTCGCCTACACATTACTTCAATTCTAAGAATTAGAATAAGGGGGTGAAAAATGTCCTTTAGCCGGTTTTATTCAACGATGGCTCATTCGAGAGGTGACCATAAGAAACCATTGTATATTAATTTTCATTCCGATACCTTCGCGGAGAGGATAGTTATAGGGTAAATGAAAATTGAAAAAAAAATTGTTTAAATGTTAATTTCGTATGGAAATTTTTCGAGCGTAACTTTTTCCTTTATGCTATAGTTGCATAATATTATTATTGTTATACTCTAATTTTTCAGATTTTTTAGTACGGTTGGTGTTATGGATTTGAGGGTGGTATTGTGTAGAGCAATTTCGCCCTTCCGTGATTTTAGCAATAACTTTCTTTTTATGAGTGGACAGTCTTTTTAATGTAAAATTGAACAAACTTAACAAAAGTGAAACAAAACTGAGAATAACAAAACTGACTGAAAAATATAAGTTTTGGCTTAGTTGCTATTATAAAATCCTTCCGGAGAGAGTGTGTGTTTCTGTTTGATGTCGCGAGGCCCTTACTCGTTCTTCCCTTTCCGAGGGCACCTTGCTGACAGGAAAGTGATTTGTGCGCCCTCGGAAGTTGTACGGAAAAAATCGGTTTTAAGAAATAACTTTCACGGGAGCGATTTTGGCGCGAGCGCTGCTTTTGGCGCACTTGTGAAAGCCTAATTCACCAATTGCAGGAACTACCGCCAATAGCTGGTATGGAAGATAATATACAGTTGCAACCGGTGAACTCTCGAATCGCAAACGTTGACCCATAACTTTAAACAAAATAATCTTATTCACTCCGAGCGGCTTGAGTGAATAAGAAGGGATCGTTACACGATTAGTCGAAGATGCAGTGGTAAATAATAAAAGTTTCTAAATATTCTCTTATAAGAATATACAGGTATTTTTTCTAAATAAAATAGTACTACTGGTACAAGATGGTTAACAATGAAACGCTAAGTTCGTTGCGGTGGTTACCTTAGAACAGTGAGGCGCGGTAGTTGATCATTTCGGCGTCCTTCGAGCAATCCCGCCTGCTTCTCCCAACCGTTCTGTTTCGGCCAACCAAGCTTGTCTTGCCTTTCACCTCGCAGGCTCCGATCTATTGGCGCGAGCGTGGCAGCATACTGGGACGTCATTCGCAACTAAACGCTCGCGCTGGAAAGATGTGCCGCGCTCGCCGACGACTGTAAACAGATCGATGCGCGTGACGCATCGATTCAGATTATACGTCGAGAAACAGTTTCAGATTGCACTACGTCGCGTGTAGGATAAAATAACAGTGTTATTCGTAAAAAAGTATGCTCAGATATGTCTTAAAGATCTAAGTCTCAGGCGATATAATTTAATTTCCAGCGCAAATAAATGGAAAATTCAGCGTTGTAAAAACGTTTGCCCTCGCATCAAACAATACATTGTTGCCGTCGTGATTGTCTTGCTGATAGATTTTAAGATTTCAGGCAGGTACAACAAAGAAGAGCAGGTAGACGAACGATTAGTACGAAATTACTGAATACATATGAGAAATTCCAATCCGGTACCTTTCGGTACTTCTTAGTTATTCAGTTTTTAAATGAACCGTGTATAATGGGAACATGATTACCTTCCACCCTGATTACCTAGTTCGCTACTCTTTACTAGGAACCTAACAATAGTTGGAAGGTAATCATGTTCCCATTATACACGGTTCATTTAAAAGCTGAATAACTAAGAAGTACCGAAAGGTACCGGATTGGAATTTCTCATATGTATTCAGTAATTTCGTACTAATCGTTCGTGTACCTGCTCTTCTTTGTTGTACCTGCCTGAAATCTTAAAATCTATCAGCAAGACAATCACGACGGCAACAATGTATTGTTTGATGCGAGGGCAAACGTTTTTACAACGCTGAATTTTCCATTTATTTGCGCTGGAAATTAAATTATATCGCCTGAGACTTAGATCTTTAAGACATATCTGAGCATACTTTTTTACGAATAACACTGTTATTTTATCCTACACGCGACGTAGTGCAATCTGAAACTGTTTCTCGACGTATAATCTGAATCGATGCGTCACGCGCATCGATCTGTTTACAGTCGTCGGCGAGCGCGGCACATCTTTCCAGCGCGAGCGTTTAGTTGCGAATGACGTCCCAGTATGCTGCCACGCTCGCGCCAATAGATCGGAGCCTGCGAGGTGAAAGGCAAGACAAGCTTGGTTGGCCGAAACAGAACGGTTGGGAGAAGCAGGCGGGATTGCTCGAAGGACGCCGAAATGATCAACTACCGCGCCTCACTGCCTTAGAACGATTGAAAGTGACTTTCAATGAATATGCCGATATTAAATAACGCGTCTGTTGGCGGAGGAACTAAAGAATCACGAGTGACGGACGTTATGCCAAGGATTAAGTTTAAGAGAAACCCCGAGGAAGCAAGAAACAGCCAGCTTATATAGGGCGTCTTGGGGAGTGGGGTCCTGGAAAATGTAGAAAATTGAGTGGAGGTGGAAGCGGTCTGGTGGGAGCTAAAGGTGTCAAGGAGACGAGTGACAATTCTCGTCAAGGTTAAGGGAAGTCATCAATTAGGCCTAATGGAATTTGTTTGTTTGCGGATTGGGAAGTAACCTTATACAGCTAGGCTTTTCCCTGCTTCCCAGATTGTGGCCAAGCGCCGGACTCGTGCCCGAACTGGAATTCTAAAAATTTCAGGGCCGGGTGTAATACTTTATAATTGGAGAACGAGTTTTGACAACAGAACGTTTTTACAAGAGCGAATTTTGAAGAGAGTGAGTTTTGGCAAGAGCGAGTTTTGACAAGACAGAGTTTTGACATAAGAGAGTTAATTTAACGTAATTAGACGATACAGACAACATACAATATAATAGATATTCACACAAGACACAGAAAGTCACAGAAAGATGATATTCTATATTCAGATAGACACCTCTACGAGATACAAAAGCACACAGCTTTTTGTCAAAAAGTTTTGGCTAGAGTCTTTCTTCTTAATTTGTATCAAGCAGTTATTGAAAATAGAGTCAGAATCGGGAAAAGTGCTATACATTGTGACAAAACCACGAATAGTATCTTTGAGGGTTGGCATCAACGCCGTTGAAATAAAAAAGTAAGTTTCTTTATATTTTACACTCCGGCTATCAACCTTTCCCACCTTTAACTTTCATTCTCCCTCAACCTCATACATTTGCGCAATTTCGCGTACGTGGACCCGAACACCCGTGTAAAGAGATTCGGTTCTCTGACCGAAAATGGACCAGCGGTTTTGTTCGTCGGAACTGTGCTCAAATTGACTTACATCACTGACCACAGGTCTCCGCAGAACCTTTACCGTTGTCCCGTCTGTTAGTCTTAAATTCGTTTCGGACGTACCAGAGGCAAAACTGATTTTTTGAATTTACCTCACAACTGCCCTCCTGATGAAGGTATCGGATTAAAAATTAGTGTACAATGGTTTTTTATGGTCACCTATTGAATGAGCAATTGTAGAATAAAATCGGCTGAAAGGTACATTTGACCCCCTTTTCCTGCTATAACGTTTTTCAATCAAAGATTCGTAGCAAGAAAAGTAAAGCGGAGTTGCCGCGTCCTTTAACTCTTTTAGTGCCGACCGAAAAAATTGATTGAATTGTAGGATTGTGGCGGGGGAGCCCTCTTATAAAAGAACTTAGGAAGAAAAGGACGTGAAAAGGAAGTGTCCGCTGGAAGAGGTCGCTGGCGCAGTGGTTCTGTGGGGGCTTCAGACTCCCTACCTTGCCGACAGTTCGGGCCAGGGGCAAGTAGTTTGCCCAAACGTCGCCAGCGGAAGCAGGCGCTGGTGCCTCGGACGGAAGAACCAAAATTCTGTACGTGACCACCGAGTCGACTACACGTGTGGCTAACGACTTCCACCGTTCCATCTGTATCGCCTAAGCTATCGGTGTTTATCAATAAATTGTTATAGTTCACACACGTGAGGCATATTATTATTATTATTTATGTTGGTAGAGTAACCCTGACTCCCACAGTTCCGCGCCGACCCAGGCGATTGTCCGCTGTTGCATAGTCCGTCGCAGCAGCTAATATTAACACATAAGAACGAAAACTACCTCCAGAAGAAATAGCGAACTACGGCACTGGTTATGAGGGCCTAAGACGTTAGCCAGCACGCCTAGACAAAAGGGTGTGCTGGCAAACGGCAACCTCCCTCCTCGGTCAAACCGAATAAGGAATTTCCTTAAACATTCAAGATACAAGTAACAAATAATTTTTAACAAACGTAAGTTCGCTAGCTTTTTCTTCTGGACCATTCACAATATTTTGACTCACCCGGTAACATTAATTTCTATTAATCTTTTAAATTATATGTAGTATAAATTCAGTAATTTCTTTTAAAATCAATATAAAACCATCAATCAAAAACCACCAAAATTCTAATTTTGTGAATGAGATAAACCTAAGTAATGTTAAATAAAATAACTAGAACTGTAAAATATATATATATGTATGTAGTTACGAATGGATGAATGAGAGGGGACTCTGGAAAGGAAGGAATGCCCCTTTTCGTACTAGAAGACATAGGGCTTGCGAGGGACCTGAGATCATTCAACGCCCATGCTGACCCAGGACCGTAGGTGTGGAAGGGCGAGGAAAACTCGCCGGAAAAATGGGTCTTTCGAATTTTTTAGTCTCGGTTTTTAATTCGCGCAACTCGCCAGTTTGAATTTTTTGGTGACTTCCCCGATGGTACCCCGATATGGTCCCGTGATCCAAAGGAGACCACGACCACGATGTGACACAACATTAAGCTACTCAGACTGACTTGCTGCCTTGGATGGGTTTCCGTGCGTCTCTCTTTCTTTTTTACGATCCTACAGAATTAATGATAAATGTAGTTGCGAATAAAAATAATAATCCTTTGGCTATAGTTTGATATGGAACAATCAATATAGAGCATGAGTTATGTATTTACGATTATCTTTCTTAAAATTACTGTTATTGTATTGTTAACTGAACAATAATACTATGACTCCCCGCGTTAGCACTATTACTAACGACGCTATATCGTCGTCCGGCAATAAAGGGTTAATTACTCGTGCGCATAGGATTGAGAAATGTTGGTTTAACCCTTTTAGTGCCGGGCGAAAAACAAGTGTCTATGCAAAGATAACCGGCCGAATTTGACAAATATACAGAGATTTGGAAAAACGCTTATAAAAACCAAACTACAAATGATATTTACATGATTAAAATGCAACGGATTCAGGACGAAATAGAGAATAAAGAAGTGATACTAATTCTTCAATATCAATTGAAAATAATATGAATAATACAATTATAAATTATTATAAAGAATATAAAAATTGAGTTCTCTCTTTCAAATCGTTTTTACACATAGGGAAAGGCATTGTTTCATCATAACTTTATATAAACCACTTAGTACGCAACATATAATTTACATTTCCAATTTATTTTGTAAAAAAATTTATGACATTTCACATACAAAAATAAAAGATACCTCGATGGTACAGTGCGGGCGACAAACGGATTTTATCTGCTACAAGACAAGTGGTTGGTGTAGGTAATACAATATTGCTGGAATAAAATTTTATTTTCATAAATATATGTTATTATTGTAAATATATTTTTAACAGCACTTTGTGTACCGCTGCGTTTCGCGGATCTTTATGGACCGGGAAGAATAACTGAGCCGCCTTACTCGTTGCTTTACTTTATTTTATTTTTATCACTAGAGCTACGTGTTGACCTACGTCGCTGGGTGTCTGTCCCGAACTGGAGACAGTGATGCCAGGGCGTGGGATTTTTCCCACCCATGCGGACTACCTAATCCTCAGTAACGTATATACTTCACTCAAATATAGTGTATCGTTAGACCCCTGTGACAATTGAAGTGTGATGCAAACACACCGTGTAACCCTTTAGAGCAATGAATACAAATTGTGCGTGATCTTCGCATAGGCCCACCGCCCTTCCTACTACAAACAACGCAAACTTTTTCTCTCCTTCCAGGAAGTATGCGAATACTTGGGCCCCCTGTATTGCTCGATATTTCGAACACTGCTTAGAATTGCTCTTTATAAAAGTCAAGCAAAGACTGAAAGAAAGATTTTAGCCTCGATGCACGGCGTGGCATACGAACTCTCAGATAACTATCATAGACATTTCGATTTCGGTGCTAGGAGATTGTTTGGTGTCGAGACTCCATCGTTTCGCTCCAGCGTAAACAGAGTCTCGGTACTCACCGGTAGAAAATGTGTAAAAAGTCACACCCAAACTGGTTTCTAAATTCTTTTGCAACGAAATACGATCATTTACAATCAAATTAGATCATTTATAAATTTATTTTGAGATAAAACTTTCTCGCAATGCGAAGAATAAGGCGGTATTACACGCACAACGATATATCGTCGTTGGCACTTTTGGCAATTGTAGCGAACGACGATATATCGTCGTCCGGCACTAAAAGGGTTACAAGTTTCAAAAAGAACAGCTTCTGTCAACAAAAGAACAGACTTTCGCTTTCTTCCAAATTTCTCTTTCTTCCTACCTATTGTCTTACAATTAGTCTTCGTTGATCATCTGGACTTATTGAACTGATCTTATAAAACTTACCTGAGAAATAAATCTAGAAGAAATATTTAACACGTATTTTTTTATCGGTCGCTGGAGGTGAAAATATTTCCTTCTCGAATGAGAATGTTCTTTCGACTGTCCCAGAGTAGGAGAACATAAGCTTGCAAACTAAACCTTGACTCTGGCAAAAAATTCCAACAGTCGACCGGGTTTAATCGCGGGGACACAATTTGCACGCCTCTCCTTTATTCGAGCTAGTAAGGATATCTCATGTGTTTCTTTCCGAAAGATGGGAGACGTAAAAGTCTGACTTACTCAGCGAAAATTCAATCGCAAAGAAACAATTAAAAGTTAATTTGCTAGAGAACGGTTCATGTCTGGCCCATGGTTCTTGTCTGACATTCTACGTAACAAGACGAATGCAGTGAGTCAGTAAAAAAATTTCTAACCCTTCCGTGAGTTTTTCGGGTGGATTTTTTACAAATCTCCATCGATTCAAGAATGTAGAAAAACCTCTGAAGGCCATGACAAATACTTTTGAAACAGTCTGTTATTGAAATAGGTGTACAATTCTTATGCGTTAAGCAATCGTTATAATTAATATTTGACGTTTCTTGGTTACAAGTGATGTCATTTATTAAAATTGTTGATTTAATGAACATGAATCATCTTTACAAACGTATGATCCATCACAAGATAATAATAAGACATAACAGTAATTATAGATAGTAATAAATACCTGAACTGCCAAAAGTGTGGATCCGACGTTGATAAGTTCACATGAGATCTGCAGTAAGTGTTTCCTCTCAAATTTCCGAGCCAAACGTCGTATCCAAGATCAGCTAGTATAAATGCTATAACAAAAATATTTAAGTTAAACTCAAAGCTGTCTGCAAATATATTTCCTTGTATTAACTATGCTTATTGTTAGTATAAAGAACATACGAAGATCCCGATCAGGTCCTTCAAGTACCCATGTATCAGATGACGCAGCTGCGCCATGTTGTATGAAAACAACTTTTTTCTTTTGAGTACTTTCGCTACGTGGGCTATTTGGTATTCTGTGTAATTTTAATTGATAACCATCTTCGGTTGTAACGTTATGTTCTTCGGCAGGGTATGAATATTGCTCTATTAGACCAATCTGAAAAAAACACATACTTCTATAAATATAGCCATGCTGAATAAGTATTTAAGGAAACAGGAATCATAGTTGAAGACAACTTTACCGATTGTTTACATTTTGTAAAACAAATTTAAATTAGTTGAGAATCTACATGTTTTTTTAATTTATGAAATTTTCCAAAAAGTAAGAAAACGATCATTTTGATTATGTTTGTAGTCCTTCTTGTAATAGGGTGTAGTTATTATCAAGGTAAGCAGAGAGGTGGTGAGCTATATATTGGCATTCTTCATTGTTCAAAAATTCAATAATGATCGCGAATTTCGGGGCACAACATTTACAACGCATGAAAATCGTTCGATATTGACACATTCAGTGTCAAATCGCGCAGAAATTCGGTGTAAAGTTGCGTAGACTTCCAAACAGATCTAAAAAAATGATTTAAAAAAAATTTTTGGCAAGGCTTGCACGGGAAAAGACTTCGTTCAGATTTCGAATTTTTGATATGACAAATTATTTAATTTACCACATGATATATGATGAAAAAAAATGAGGAAAAGGAAGGTAGAATCATAAAACAGACTGTAACTTACTAGCAGACCACTAAATACCCGACCGGTGGTCTGTTCTTTTTACAAATAGGGTAATTCCGGGGAAGATGGCCCTAGTAACTTTAAGACTATATTGTGAAGGAATTATGATGAATAAAACATTGAATTAATATAGAACATAAATTTTATTTATTACTCTTATCAAACATTAACGATAAATCACTTTAAAGAACGAAAACAATGTGATTTTAAACTTTAAAAAAAAACTAGGACTGGCCATCTCTCCCAGAGTGTCCGGGGGCGATGGCCATAGTGATCGGGGGGAGATGGCAAGTACTCTTCTTGCCTTTCCTTTTGCTCTTGAGATCTTTTAACTCCTTTTTTTTCTTATTACCGCAGTAAGAACACATATCCTCAAACTCGGTGCAGTTTTCATGCACCCAGAACATGCAAATATTGCATTGTATCCAATCTCCAGCTAATTGTGTCCTGTAATAATTATCACCACAACCTCTGCAGTTTTCTTTCTCTCTATCTTCAGTTTTACTTTCAGAGATATCATTGAAAACGCTGGGAATTTCTTCGCAACTGCTATAAGGCAACCTACGAATTGCCTTTCGTTTCTTAACAGTATTTTTTTCTTAGGTCTATCAGTCTTAGTTTCCGTATTTATTCTTTTTTTTACTTTTCTTTCTTTTTTCTTTTTCATTTTCTTTCAATTTTCGTTTTTTAATATGCTCTTCAGATGTCAAAAGTCATCGGTGACTGACACTGAACTTTCCGTTCAGGCCGCGTCCAAATTTTATGGCTATCTCTCCCGTAAATACTGTAACGAAGCACTGCTTCGATACTCTTCCGCCAGGTGGCGCGCCGCTTCTCACAAGAAATCGGGGCCGCCGTCACCTATAAAACCGGCGCCGCGGCATGATATCGGTGAGATTAACTCTCACTCCTGAGTCGTGTAATTGGCTGTGTCGGATTATCCGCCCAATACCGCTCAACACTTTTTGCAACTCTCCCGCTGCGATCCGACGGACTAAATCTCCGTACGTCGACAGTGCTTTCCCGCTAGTTCGGGGCCGACAAGCATCGAAACACACAGCGTGGTTCTTGATCTCCTACCACCTTGCGCATCCGCAGAGGTAGGCCGACATCAGTGATGCCAGGACGTGGGATTTTCTCCCACGTGGGAGCCGTCGTGTGCATGCGCATGCTGACGTCACAGCTCAGCGGCGCACAGTGGTTCATTTGGCTGAAAACCTGGCCAAAACTCAAGGAGTTTTTCAATTTAGCTGAAAATTGGTGTATTAGTATTATTTGGGTCGCTGATTAAGAATCTGAACTCAAAATTTCTAAAAACAAAATGGCGGCTTCAATATGGCGGATGCGAGTATTGAAAAATTGTCGGACCGGCATGAAAATCAGTAGTCTTATGTTTTTCCGGTCGCTGATTAAGAATCCGAACTCAGAATTTCCAAAAACAAAATGGCGGCTCTAATATGGCGGGTGCGAGTGTGGAAAAATTGTCGGATCGGCATGAAAATCAGTAGTCTTATGATTTTCCGGTCGCTGATTAAGAATCCGAACTCAGAATTTCCAAAAACAAAATGGCGGCTCTAATATGGCAGGTGCGAGTATCGAAAAATTGTCGGATCGGCACGAAAATCAGTAATCTTATGATAGCCCGGCCCTATGTCATAAATGCACTTCTCCAAGCATGGCGCGCGCGACAAACAAATAACAATAACTCGAAGAATCGCAAAAAGTTGCAAGAAAACTCAACGAGGTCTTCTTCGGGAAGCTTCAAAGTTTAATTTAAAAAAAATATATATTATGTTATTCCACGGACTTCTGCAGTTTTAATGATATTTACTGCAGCAGCCGCTGTATCTTAATACAAGCATGTCATTGTTATTCCATCCCCGAATTTCCCTTTGTTTAATAAAAATTTCGGTCGAACGAGAAAGATGATACATTGTAAGGAACAAATATTTCCCTCATACCTGCAACTATCCAGATTTTCATTAGAATCGTCAAAGATCTTTCGGTTTATGACGGTAAGCGGTCGAGGTAGCCGCGGCTATCTATAGTTGCATCGAAACAATAGGCCACCAGCTTGTTTAAACTTATTCCGATTTTTAACCCCATGAAATAAACATATTATTTCGTTAATTGCCAGGTTGATCTTAGAGAAGGATTAGCAGTATTCATTAGGTAAAGCACGATAACCCGGTTCTATGTCATAAATGCACTTGCCCGAGCATGGCACGTGCGACAAACAAATAAGAATATCGCGTACAATTGCAAAAAGTCGCAAAATTTTACAACGGGGACTTCTTCGGGAAGCTTTAAAGTTTAATTTAAAAAAAAAAATATTCTGATATTCCTTTTCCTTCAAAAGTTATAATGATATTTATTGCAACAGTCACTGTATCTTAATACCAGCATATCACAGCTATTACATCTTCGAATTTTCCATTGTTTAATAAAAATCTCGACTGAAAGAGATTGATAGAACATTGTGAGAAACAAATATAGCCCTCATACCTGCAACTAGATAGATTTTCAGCCGAAACGTCAAACATCTTTCGGTTTATGACGCCAAGCGGTCTAGGTGATCGCGGCTATCTATTGTTGCTTTGGAACAAAAGGCCACCAGCTTGTTTAATATTATTTTGATTTTTAACCCGAACGAAATAAATATAGCGTTTCGTTAATTACAAGGGTAACCTTAGTGAAGGATTAGCATTATTCGTTTGTCCAAGGCACGATAGCCTGGCAGTATGTCATAAACGTATTTCCCCGAGCATGGCGCGTGCGACAAACAAATAAGAATATCTCGTAGAATCGCAAAAAGTCGCAAAATTTTACAACGGGGACTTCTTCGGGAAGCTTCAAAGTTTAATTTAAAAAAAAAGTCGCGTTGTACTTTTGCGTACTTCACAACTATTTCCTCTGCAAAAGGAAAAAAATGTAAGGGTTTTGCAATCTGTGCAATCGCAGTTGTAAAATATTAAATAAAAAAATGGAACCAAGGTACTTATAATTTAAAAGTATGACGAATAGCTACAAATACTTACAAAGTTGATTTTACTACTATCTCACATTGAAAACGTATTCTGAATTTCGACGTGAATACGTTACATTATTCAAGTGCCAACTTTGACATTGCATATCTCTAAGAGCGTTGTTCAATAAAAACTTTTATTAATGGAAACCGATGCTCTGATATGTTACAAATCAAACGCAATTGCTAAATTTTGAAAATCGCGAAAAAAATTTTTTGCTTTTTGGCCAGGTTTTGGGCCAAATGAACCACTGTGCGGCGCCCGACTTGTTGACACTCCTTACCTTCCGCCGTTCGGCCGGCTACTGCCACAAGTAACCGATCGCAAGATCGGTTACAATACTATGGCCATCTTTCCCGATTGTCCGGGTGAGATGGCCACATTACTTAATTAAAGCAACTTCTCAATTTTGTAGTTAATTTTGAGGTTCGAACACGAGAAAGTTTTTTTACTTCACAAAGAAAGCATGAAAACGTACAAAACTTTCAAAACTTCTTTGTGACATTTAATATGTCAACCGCTTAGTTTATATCGAACGCGTTATTAAAAAACAAAGTCAAATTACTCATCTTTCCGTAATTGTTTCGCAAAAAAACCTACTAACACTTCTTGCCCGTGCCAAACGTATCGAACTAAATTAAAGTAGTGCCATTTATGAATTATTACTTGAACCTTTTTCTATTGGCCATCTCTCCCGTACGGCCATCTCCCCCGGAATTACCCTACATCATATTACACCATAGTGATGGATTTTAAAACAGCACAAACGACAGGTTAAGTGCTTTTTCGGATAGCCACGTATTTGGATCGGCAATGCATGAGGGACGTTTCTACCCGTCGGGCGAATCATAGCAAACCACTTATCAAATGACTTCTTCCTAAATTCCCTCCGTACACGTTTTCACGCGCCGGAGGATGGCATTTGACTGCTAGATCTCGATGCGAACGAACCATTGTACGCATCAGAAATACAATAAATAGAGTTGTACTATTATTATCGCGCCATATTTTCTGCGGCGCAAATATAAACTTTAATGTCAAACGTTCATGTTGTTTATGACCCCCCAAAAATATATAATCCCAGTTTCCAACTTTTCTCTATTTCGACAGCCTCACCATTCATCTGCGTAATCTATGCTGTCAGAGATGCACCTTCAGCATTATTCAACATGTGGGTCACAGTAGGCATAGTCATCGACATGTGGTTTATTACACGTTTAAGAGATTTTTCTCCCTTTAAACTTTAAGACTCTCGAAGCTGACTAGGGTTAATAATCAAGTCAGTAAAGAGAATTGAGACCTTGGTTGGAGGTGTATGCAGTCCCGATAGAGGAGAAGGTACAATTATGTAATGTACCGATCCTTCGATCAATTAATACATAAGATAATTTTAGTGAATATTTTAGAAGAACAAATATTTTGTACTGCGGCTCGTCCAACATCCGTCGTTCCATAATCATCACTGATTCACTACCCTAAGTCTAAACATCCTATTTTTCCATCTCGACCTTCAAACTCCCTAGCACAGACACCGATCCTTACTCATCTCCGAAATCAGTGTTCAAAGTTCGAAATCTCACTTCTCATTTTTTACTTTCGGCTTGCATCCATCGTTGTCACCATTCCCACTCCTCTTCCAAAAACCTTTAAAAACCCTATGTCTCTCTCATATCAGGCTCGCTATTAAAGGTTCGTTACTAAAGTCTCTTTAACTCTCTTAACCCTCATTAACAAGGGCACATAACTAAGCTCATTAACTAATCATAATTTCTTCCTAGTTCTACTGATTGTGAGAGTCATCTTCAAGTTCAATTCTATTTCAAAATTCTAATTCTAACTTTCACAAGCTCTGGTCAGATAGGTTAATTTGTTAATCACATCCAATCGCTGTTGGAACGAGCCGAGATATTTAATGTAAAAGTCTGAAAGTATAAGTTCTCTTGTTTCGCGGATCCTGAAGTGTGAACCACCCTATTCGACGTTACAATTATAAAAGTAGTCATTTGTTGTAAATTATTTCAGTTAACTTTGATTTGTAGCACTAGTGTTCATTTGTTCAGTGATAACACATGAGAAGATAGAAAGAATGAACACAATATGTAAATGATATCACTCACAAAATCCAAGATTATGAAGTCTTCCAGTCCTCTGGCTTGATTGGTATTTCTCACTCTTATAAGTGGCGGATCATCAGGGGCGAGGAGTTGTTTCCATATGGTTTTCGATGTTACCTCTTTCAGGAAACAAAATGTTATTACCAAGTGAATACCTTTCATATTTAGCTGGATCGATGCAATCTATTATAGTCTGTTTTTTTTGTCCACTGAAAGAGTGAAGAGTTACGTATTAAATTTTCAATTTTTATCTAATCTGTAGCATTAAACATACTACTTTTATCAGATATTTTGTATACCATTTTTCACTTAATGATTACATGTTGAAGCTTTCTATTTAGTTGCGTGAAACAGGTAGTATTTTCCGGAAATAAAATTTTTTATCGAAAAAAAAAGAAGTATCGCTAATTCGAGTGGCACGAGCACGATGGAGTTGTGGTTGAAAGAGAATAGTGAAAATACGATTCGTGTTAATATACGTATGCAAAAATTGGGTGATCCAGAAAGTACTAATTGTAAGTGGTGCGTGGGTATATGTGTGTGAAGCATTACTTTTTAAAATAATATAAAAAACGTTCGTGATCGCAACACACTTTTCTTTCCGACGATTGTTATTACCGACTACATAGTGTACTGTACTGTTCCACTTAAATGTTTTTTTTTGGGGGGTTTTTGTATATACGTTTCTGATCTTTCTGTCGCCAAACTAGCTCTTTAAGAATTAATTCCAAACCATACAGAGATTTCTAAATTATTAGATAATAGGATTTGATTATAGTAAAATCCTGTGTAACCCAGTATTCTTAAAATGTTTCCCGTCTTCTGTAGAGAGGTCTATAATTCACGATCAGTTGAGTATAACAGAAAACTGCAAAATTTTTTAGCACTGTATTTTAAAAATACGTCAAAAATGAAGGAACTACATGAGTTTGAAATATTTCAAAATTCTTCATGCAAAATTCTTCATGAAGTTCTCAAACATTGACGCGGCAAGGATGAATTATCTGTTGAACTAAACTTATAGAAAAAACTGAATGTAGTGGATTATACGATCGAATCAATATATTATATAAGTTTTTGTATTTTTCATCTAACAGTGGGATGGATACTGACGTTTTTTGTTTTTTTTTTTACTTTTCGATCAGCAATTTGTGGTTAGTTTTAATTAATTCTAATTCAAGAAGCACTAAAAAAGACTCAGGAAGACTTATCACATCTTTATAGATTTGAATTGCTTGAAATTTGAAGTTCCGGAAATCCTTCTATGAAGCTTATCGTGAAAACCTGACGAGGTTGCTGCCTTTGAAAAATTCTGCCTTTCGCCATATAAGATAGGGAGTCTGTTTATTTGATAGTCGCGTGTATCCTTGAAGCATTTCAGCCTGCGACTCCTTCCCCTTGCACTCGAGAGCTCGCTCATTGCCTCATCTTTCACTCGCCAGGCGCGAACCTGGAAAGACCTGCCGCGCATGTCGATCACGAAAAATAAAACGATGTTCGTGTCCCGTTGATTGAGTTTAATTTTGGAAGAACAGTTTCAGACGCCACACGTAAGATATTACATGGTAATCGAATTCGCCAAAGCCATCGACATAAGTCCAAGAATATTAAAATCCATCCATTGTATTTGATTTAACACGTATCTGATCATACTTTTTACTAATAATACTTTTGGTTTACTTTACACGCACTATGACGTGATCTGAAATTATGAATATTTTAATAACATTCGTTAACTACGAATATTGTCCTATTGCGTCACAACACTCTTGTCAATAGGTGCGCACCGGGCAAGTAAATGCTTAGTTAACCCTAGTAGGGTAAGCAGGTGGTTGAGAGAAGCAGGTTAAGCTCCTCCAAGGACGCATGCTGCGAGCAACTAAATGGTATCCCTGAAGTAGTGGAACCAATTAGTACCAAATAGTAGTTCTGCTGTATCTATTTTTCATTTTGATTTTAAATGTAGGAAAAAGGATCCACTTCACCGATTTCAATGATTTTTGAGTATGTTAACAGGACCATATCAGGAAATCATTGAAATCGATGGACCCTCATCTGTATAATTACTACAAGATGTTTTCGTAATTTATTTTTTGGCATTATTTTTCATCAATGATTCAGAGAAATTATGATTTTTGAATTAATAACATAGCGGCTGTGTGGTTGGTCAAAGTAAGCGGCATTTCTCCAAGGTCGGCTCTGACGTGCAAAACTCGTGCACCTTAGATTGTGAGTTTAGAAAAATCTTTACTTCCTGACAAGCGCCACAGAAGGGCTGCTTTCGGAGAAAAAAAGCAAACACATTTCTTAGGACTTATATGTGCATAAGTTCTATATACATATACATATATATATATATATATATATATATATATATATATATATATATATATATTCAAGTGCGTTTTTACTAGTTTCTACTTAATTCGCATTGAATTTACAAACAATTCATTATGGCTGTACATAATATCTTATATTACATGTGCTTGACAATTGAGCAATGCTCAAATTATGTATATATATATATATATATATATATATATTTCAGTCAGCGACATAAAAAAGTCATTTGATGAACTTTTTGTATGCGCAAATCGTTGTATTTCTGCTGGGGGAGAATATTTCGAGTTATTAAAATAATTTTTGTCAACTATTCTGATGTACTTATGTTTATTTAAATTTATTCTGGTTACTTTTGGGACAGAGGGTGTAGTAACGTAACATTCTTTTTTTCCCTTATCCATCTTCAGTCCTGTTTTTATACTGTTGTATATATATATTCTTTATTAATTCTAGCTTTACAGCCAAGAAATAGACTTGGTTTGATACATATTATATTACGTACTATATAATACATAAAACTATAAAATTATACCTTACATCAGTCAAGTCAAGGTCTTGCTCGACAGAGCCGTTTCTCGAGCTGCGCCGCCTCCTTCACCTACACATACAGCCGAGATGTCACTGATTCACAGGCGCACCGGCGGCGTTACGGTCGTACCTACTGGTACAAGCGTGGTAGCATGTGGCGGTATATTGGGGCGACATTTATATTTTAAAAATTTTGCGACAGCAAAATGCCAAACTTGTTCGCCACAAAGAATGTACAATAATGTAAGAAGTTATTGGGGCGATACATTGTACAATGTTGTGTTGTCTTTTAACAGTAAAGAGGTAATATAGGTTTCCACATTACCCATGGAAATATGCAAATGCACTCTTTGTTACAAAGTTATCTTCTGAAAATTCTATTCCACTGTATCAATGTCCTTTTCCGCGGAATCGTTGTCGATAAATCGCATTAAAATATAAGTGAAGAAAATGTATTTTAACAATCATACAGATGAAAGAAACCGTTGAGATGCATCTCTATATGTTGCGGCGGCAACAATGTGTTCTTTTTCGCTGGGAAACGTAGCGTTCAATTATCGTATAGTTACTTTTAACAATTTGCTCTAATAATTGATTTACAACTATTGGTGCTGGAACACAATACTATATTTAGACGTAATGCATAACGTAGTGGTCAACAACAACAAACCGTCACCAGAAGCCCAAAAATATTAAAATATATTAATTGTACTTTATTTAACACATATTCGAGCATACTTTTTCACTAACAATACTTTTGTGTTACCCTACATGCGATATAGTGCGGTGTGAAATTGTATTTCGACAAATAACCTTAATCGACGTGCCACGCACGACGTTCTGATCTCCGCGACTGACGCGCAAGACACGACTTTTCAGCGCGACTGATTGACTACGAATGTCGCCCCGAATACGCCCGTGCTCATGCCAATAGGTCCGCTACTATTAACCCCTTCCCTTACGATCTAATATCCAAATGTGCGGGCCAAAAGCGACACCAAGGTCGGTCGCGCGCAGGGACATAAACAACTTTGCTCAGCGTTCGAAACTGTACAAATCACAAACTTCCTATAATTTGTATATACACGTGCGCGGTACAAGATGTTTGATAAATAATTACGTTGGTTGATTATTAAACAAAAAAAAAGATTTATTGTTGCAAATCAAATAATCCAGTAATAATAACATTTTTGTTTCAATACAAAAGTTTAATAATCTTTGACAGTATGATATCTCTCAAAACATGTTGGTACATGTAATGCAATTTTACATTTTTTGCATTCCCACGTTGTCTCTCTGCGTTGTTTATGCTTTGTGCAAACTACACATCTTCGTTTTGGGTGTTGGTTCGACGGCGTTGGATTTATATGTTTGGGAAAATGACTCCACTGTTGAGCCTGCAATCTTAGTGGTAAATCTCCACTTGACAACTGTCCTTTATGGTTGTAGTTCCGTAATGGTGTATTTTCCAATAATAATTCGGCTATTTTAATCTTATATTGTGCATATCCCTGTCTTTTTTCCATATTTATCTTGTTATGCAAAATGAAAGAGTTAAATAACGCCATGTCAAACAGGTAAAAGAAAATTTTCCGATACCCCTTCATACACTTTCTCATGAGAGGGAAACACGATAGCATTTGATCTTGTCGATCAACTCCTATCATCCCTTTGTTGTATTCGATGATACACTTTGGTTTCGAAGTAGGATTATTTTGCTTTTTGATTTGCTTAGTCATTGCTACTGTTCTATGTTTTGTAGATAGAATAAAAACGTCTCGTTTATCCTTCCATTTTATTGCCAGTAATCCATTGCAGCTTCTCATTTCGTATTCTCCTGTTTTTAATTTTGCTTTTAAGAAATCTTTTGGCATATTTTTTCTGTTTGCGCGCACTGTTCCAATGACATTAGTTTTACTGTTGAGTAGAATTACAAAAAGATTTGGTGAAGAATACCAATTGTCCAAATATAGTGTGTGTCCTTTGTGTAAAATTGGCTTTGATAGTTCTTTGACCACAGTCTCAGATGCATTTTCTGTAGCATGTATTTTGTCATGGCCAGTGTATATTTTGAAATTATAGCAGTAACCTGTACTGGACTCGCATAATTTATAAACTTTTATACCAAATCTCGCTCTTTTTGACGGATTATATTGTTTATAAGATAAACGTCCTTTAAATTTTACTAATGATTCGTCAATTGCAATGTCCTCTTGCATAGTATATATTTCTTGGAATTGTTGGTTAAAATAATTTATTACGGGCTTTATTTTGCTTAATTTATCACTTTTATTGGCTACCTCATTATTTGCAAAATGCAAAAATCTAGTTATTTGTAAAAATCTTTTGTACGGCATCGTTTGTCTAAATATTGGAGTTGCAATAACGACCCTCTTAGACCAATACATTTGAATTGCGGGTTTCTTCACTTGAGCCGCAATTATACATAGGGCAATATATATTTTTAGTTCATCAGAATCAATAGGAAACCAAGCTTCATCAATTTTTCTTCTTTTATTTCCATTATTTATTACTTGTTCCGTGTATAGATTTGTCTCCGTCACAAGATTTTCCCAAAATATACTATTAAACATTATATTAAAAATCTCCAATTCCTCTTTGCTTGTACTCAACTGATCTAATGTTGCAGCTTTTATTCCGGGAATTTCCATATATTGCCATATTTTTGGTTGGTTCTCGTTTTTTTTCCAGACCCACAACTTAGGTGGTTGATAATAATTTTCATTATCGGATTCTTCGCTAATCACCAATTGCTTAGTAACTTTTCGTGCGAAACGTACAATGTCACTACCACTGTCACTACTACTGGTAGCAAAGTCACCACTGTTGTCAATACTAATTTTTCTTTTTGAAGACATTATAATGGGTGATTTTATAATACTTCTTACAAACGATGTAACGTCGAATGCGAATGAGAAGTAACTAAACTTGCGTCTCTGGAATGTCTCTGCCCCACCAAGTTTCTGAAATGTTTTGTTTATGTCTCGCCCGGTAGACTTACGATTCTAAGGCGTCCTATTCGTGTTTGGGCCGATAACCTTGCGACGACTCTGAGGGGTCTTATTCGTGTTTGGGCCGATAAATTTGCGACGACTCTGAGGCGTCTTATTTATGTTTGGGCCGACAACCTTGCGACGCCTCTGAGGCGTCATTGTAAGCTAAAGGGTTAAGGGGAGGCAAAGTCAATCAGCGAGCTCTCGAGTGTATAGGAAGGAGTAGCAGGCGGAGCAGCTCGAGAAACGGCTCTGTCGAGCAAGACCTTGACTTGACTGCCTTACATAATAATGTAGTACAGGGTGTAAAAAAATTAATGATCATGGCTTTAAGGGGTTGTTCGACACCTCTGGATCGATGGAGATTTGCGAAAAAAACCGGCCGCAAAATTCGGGAAAGGGTAGCAAATTTTTTTTATTGGCTCATCGTATTCGTCTTTTTACGTAGGTAAAATGTCTGAGAAGAACCATGGGTCAAAAATGAACCGTTCTCTTGCAAATTAACTTTTAATTGGGCCTTCCGATGAAAATTTCGCCGATAGTTAAAGCAGAGGCGACGTAAACGAAGCTAGAAAATCGGGCACTGTGTCACCGAACCAGAAGAGAAGTGTAAGTGTTTATACTCTTCTTCCCGGGTGGGCCCTTGAGTGAACCCGACACCGAACGCAGGTCATTGACATTTTCTAGTCTTTTTCTCTCTCTTCATTTATGTTGCCTCTGTTTCAACTATTGGAGCTAGCAAGGGTATCTCATGTGTTTCCTTTCGAAAGGTCGACGACTCGAAGGCTGTCGTATGGGCAAAATTTTTATCGGAAGGCCGAATTAAAAGTTAATTTGCAAGAGAACGGTTCGTTTCTGACCCATGGTTCCTCTCAGACATTTTGCCTACGTAACAAGACGAACACGATGAGCCAATAAAAAAAATTTGCTACCCTTTCCCGAATTTTGCGGCCGGTTTTTTTCGCAAATCTCCATCGATCCAGAGGTGTAGAACAATCCCTTAAAGCCATGACCATTAATTTTTTTACACCCTGTACATAACATTATACCCTGGTTATAAAATCTATCCGACCTGTTATTGCACATATCATTGGTGTGATTTCATTGTTTACTCATCACGGCCCTCAGCCATCCTTCTACCGTCTCATTTTGCCATCCTTCTACCACTTTTTCTGGTGTTAAATTGCACCTATCCAATCCTACACAATCCTCCAAAAGATGGTTCAGAGTGTCCGGTTCTAGCTCACAGATTCTACATTTTCTTTCATCCGAGTCCGTCCAGTACATGTTGCTTCTCTCTAAGTTTCCGCATCTTGCTCTTGCCATCAACTTCTGGCTCCCTCCCTGTCCGTTTTTCTGTAGGTATTTCGGCTTGCCCCATATTTTGATGTGTTTGTACCTTTCGTTGTACTTCGCTTTACTAATTTGGTTGTCTTGTTCCTAATATTGAATTTCTCTGTCCCTTTCTGCCAGTACTTTCTTGATGTCTATATTTTTAGACTCTCCAGTCCTGTTTGGCTGTAACCATTCCTTTCAAAGAACTTTACTCTTTCCTGTATGTTCTTTGTTACATATTTTTGCTTCTCTTTTTCCATTAGGCATTCTGTCAGTATTGTTCTTTTTCGTTCCATATTAATCTTCTCCTCGAAGCGTAAAGCTCGTTTGCCCGCACAGATTCTTAACTTGTCTCTTTTTGTTTCTTCCCTTACGATGTATCCCAGTATGTGTCGGTCTAGCCCTAGTGACTACTTGATATATTTTAATTGTACCCTTTCCAGTTCCGTCCTTTCTTTCCACCCAAATAGTTCTGCACCGTACAGTAAGATTCCCTTCACTAAATAATCGAACAGGTACAGTCGTTTTTTGAAATCGTCCCTGAAAATTCTTTCGCCTATCCCCCACACTTGCCTTACCACCACATTGGCCTTCTTTGCCCTTTTTTTTTTACGTGCTTCGTCATGTCGCCATTTCTCTGGAAGTGTATCCCTAGATATACAAAGTCTTTGACCTCTTCGATTTCTTCCTCTTTCCAGTACCACTTTCTCTTGACCGTCTTCCCTCTTCCTTTACTAAAGATCAGTATTTTTGATTTTTCAGTGCTTAGAGACAGTTTTTTTCTTTCTAGATACCTTTGTAGTCTTTTAATCATCTCCTTCATATCCTCTTCCTTATTTGCCAGTAGCGCTATATCGTCCGCATATGCTAGTGTCCAGATTTTTTCCCTTCCTATTACCATCCCTCCACCCTGTCCATTCTTCATGACCTCCTCTAGGTCTGATATAAAGATTGTGAATAGGGTTGGGCTTAGGGGGCAGCCCTGTCTTACTCCACTTGAGGTCCAGAAGTTCCCTGTTAATTCTTCCCCGATCCTCGCACTGTTCTTTGTCTCTTCATATATTTCTTTCACTCTCTCGATCAGTCCTTTCCTTACCCCCCTTTCCTTCATTGTCTTCCATAGTCGCGCTCTGGAGACTTTGTCAAATGCCGCCTTCAGGTCTATGAAGAAAGTGAACAGTTTCCCCGACTTCTTTGCCAGTTCTCGCTTTGCTAAATGGTGTAGTATATACTCTCTTAGATCGAACCAGTGAGATTTTACTGTTTCAACCAGTGAATACAAATCTCACTGGCGAACCAGTGAAATTTGCGCCCGCTGCCGCTACGCCATGCGCCGTGTTTTATTTTTGAATATGCTGACGAGTGAGATTCACTGGTAAACCAGTGAACTTTGATGGCCGCCGAGATCACTGGCGGAACCAATGAGTGTCATTGGTAAACAAGTGAGTTTCCACTGGCGAGCCAGTGAAATTCCACTGGTTCGATCTAAGAGAGTACGCGTTGTCTATTGTACTTCTTTCTTTCCTGAAGCCTGACTACGTTTCTGCCAAGATACCTTTGCCTTCGATATCCTCCACCGGCCTTTTGTTCAATATCGATGCGTAGATTTTATAGACTGTTCAATAGTGTTACTCCTCTGTAGTTTGCTGCTTCATTTGTCTTACCTTTCTTGAAGACTGGGATGATCACTCCTTTTCTCCACTCTCGCGGGAATTCTTCTCCTCTCCACACTCGTTTCAGAATTTCTATTAATTCCTTTTTTGCATCCCCTTCACAGTACATCCACGTTTCTGCCGGTATTCCATCTCTTCCTGGTGCCATTTTTTCTTTAGTTTCCTAATCTGTTCTGCGATTTCTTCCTCCTTCAGTTCCGCTTCATCCTCCTCTGTCGTAGTAGGTTCTTTTCTTTCCCCTCTTACCCTCTCTTCTGACCCGCCTATTAAGTTGGAGAAGTGGGCTTTCCACTCTTCCTTGGATATCGTTGAATCCAGTTCGGTCTTCCTTTATTTATATACTTCCAAATTTCAGTCTCCGTTTTGAGGTTTTTGATCTCCTCTAGCTCTTCCTCTTTATTCCTACCCTCCTTATCTGCACATAGC
This sequence comes from Cerceris rybyensis, assembly GCA_910591515.1. Taxonomy (NCBI): domain Eukaryota; kingdom Metazoa; phylum Arthropoda; class Insecta; order Hymenoptera; family Crabronidae; genus Cerceris; species Cerceris rybyensis. The sequence continues at coordinate 18,602,172 of OU342795.1, forward strand.
TGCCTGAATCCTGCCTTTGCTCTTAGGTAGGCCTCTTTCTCTGTTCTGCCCTTTTTCCAGTTTATATAGATCCTCTTTACTTTCCTCTTCTGTTTTGCACATTCCCTGTCCCACCAGGGTTTTTTCACCTATCTTCCTCACTCTCCTTTTTATTACTTTTTTCACCATGCTTTCTTCGATTGCAACCCTCAACCTTTCCCAGCTCTCCTCCTGTTCACGACGATATTGAACTGTCGCGAACTGCGTGCGACCTTTCACCGGGACGCGGTATATGGGTACCTGATCCACGCGGGTCGTAAATCCGCGATACGATAATCGTCGGTGATGGCCGAACGCGATTCTGTATACGATTTCTCGTGACAGAACTGATTTCGCTCGTTGTTTAAGAGTAAATGGGAAAACGTTGAGGTTTACTATATATCTCTTTATACAGGGTGGTCCACGTAACTTGCGCACCTCGAATAACTTTTAAAGTATGCGTTGTACAAAAGAATGTTATATACAAAAGTTACACGGTTTCAAAGGGTACACTATGTGGTGTGTTAATTTTTTTTATAGGTGGAGGCGTTTCGGAGATTTGAAGGTCAACTTTGTTTTTTTAAACGGAATACTATATTTTTTATTCCAAAATATGGTAGAGTATTGAATGGTAAGCAAAAAAGTATTGACCATTATTAACCTTAAACCTAATAGGTTACGAGTAATTTCACTTTATTACTTGACAATTTTCTTCGCGTAATATCAAGTTGAAGATTCAACCTTATCACAGATTTCCGCAGGACAGCGATGGGACATCACCAGACCTTACTCCTTTAGACTATTTTCTGTGGGGCGTATTAAAAGACACAGTGTATAGTGTACCACCAACAACATCTGAGAGTATGAAACATCGTATTCGTGAAGCATGCGTTACACTCAGTGCGGATATGATTCAGAATGCGGTTTCTTCATTAGTTAATTGATTGCATCAATGTATTAACGCCAATGGATATCACATTGAACACTTACGTTAGTTGCGTTAAGCCACTAGGTCACTCAATTAGGAAACACTGCAACGTAAACATCGCTATCCTGCGGAAATCTGTGATAAGGTTGCATCTCCAACTTGATATTACGCGAAGAAAATTGTCAAGTAATAAAGTGAAATTACTCGTAACCTATTAGCTTTAAGGCTAATAATGGTCAATACTTTTTTGCTTACAATTCGATGCTCTACCATATTTTGGAATAAAGAATATAGTATTCCGTTTAAAAAAACAAAGTGGACCTTCAAATCTCCGAAACGCCTCCACCTATAAAAAAAATTAACACACTACATAGTGTACCCTTTGAAACCGTGTAACTTTTGTATATAACATTCTTTTGTACAACGCATACTTTAAAAGTTATTCGAGGTGCGCAAGTTACGTGGACCACCCTGTATACTAAAACTCTGTATATATTGTAAGATGAAGGTTGTTTTTGTTCGGTCGGTGACGTCAAATGTGACAAGTTGTGTATTTTTCTCTTCGTCATGAAGGACGGCTATTTGTCGACCGGAGTTTAAATAAAATACTTCTTATTCAAATTTTTCGATACGTTTCGGTAACTGTATGTTACCCTCTTCAGTCGTAAAATTTATTCTATTATACATAGAAGGGTAAATTAGTTATAAATCTTATGCCAATTGAAATAACAGTTAATATTAAGTAAAAGTTTAATATTAAATTAAAGTAAATTAATTGTGAATATGTACTGAACTTGAAACTAATTGAAGGAATTAGTATACTCAAAATAAAAATAAAAATAAAAATTGAATATATTGAAAGAACACTACTTACAAAAGAAGAACTAGGATATTTTTCTGTTTGAGGTGGGCCTAGGTGCCCTTTGTCTCAGATGTTGGAAGGAGACTAACTAAAATCGTTGAAAATTTAAAGGACAAAACTCGTGGTGAGAAAAGGAACCAAAATATTTTAATATGTGTGAGTCAGTGTATGTGAGAGTTGGTGTGTGTATGGAGTGACAGAGTGCTATAGCTAGGAACGTCATGTATGTATGTTTGAAATATGTGTGAGATATGTAGTCATTGCATCAAGAGTGTATTGGTACTTATTGTTAGATACAAGATCACGGTCGATAATCTGTTAAATTGTAAAGAAAAGTACAAGAGGGCGTTTACATCAATATCACGCGTTTACACAATATTACGTCAATATAGCACACAATTTGCTACAACACAGATTATATCAACATAAATATAGTCTTAGCAATTTGTGTAACAGAACTGCACTGGTAGAACATGTGACAGAATCTGGCCACAGCTTCAACTTCGACGAATCCACGATTTTGCACAGGGAAACTAGTCATTGGAGGAGGACTGTAGACGAATCGCTCTATATTTTAAAAGAAAACAGTGTAAATAGGAAGTTCGAAGCTACCAACGTTTCATCATATTATGCAGACCTTGTAAATTTAATTAACTAAGTTTCAAAATAACTATATACTCACTCCCACACAAATTTCACTTTTAGATTCAATAGTTTATACTCCAATTTATAATATTTTTGACTTCGTGCTCCCTTTTACATTGGATTCGGTTTGCTTTTGTGATTTATAGATCCACGTGTTTCTTCGCTTGCTTCCTTCTGGATGAATGGCGCGTGATATTGATGTAAACGCCCTCTTGTACTTTTCTTTACAATTTAACAGATTATCGACCGTGATCTTGTATCTAAGTACCAATACACTCTTAACGCAATAGACTACATATCTCACACATATTTCAAACACACATACATGACGTTCCTAGCTATAGCACTCTGTCACTCCATACACACACCAACTCTCACATACACTGACTCACACATATTAAAATATTTTGGTTCCTTTTCTCACCACGAGTTTTGTCCTTTAAATTTTCAACGATTTTAGTTAGTCTCCTTCCAACATCTGAGACAAAGGGCACCTAGGCCCACCTCAAACAGAAAAATATCCTAGGTCTTCTTTTGTAAGTAGTGTTCTTTCAATATATTCAATTTTTATTTTTATTTTTATTTTGAGTGTACTAATTCCTTTAATTAGTTTCAAGTTCAGTACATATTCACAATTAATTTACTTTAATTTAATATTAAGCTTTTACTTAATATTAACTGGTATTTCAATTGTCATAAGATTTATAACTAATTTACCCTTCTATGTATAACAGAATAAATTTTACGACTGAAGAGGGTAACATACAGTTACCGAAACGTATCGAAAAATTTGAACAAGAGGTATTTTATTTAAACAGCGGTCGACAAATAGCCGTCCTTCATTACGAAGAGAAAAATACACAACTCTGTATATATACACTTATTCGAGAAAATACTGATAATGGTCTGTGTGGGTAAGAATGGCGGTACTGTTGTTCGAAGTGTATGTTGTCGCGATTTGTGTTCAAGTGAGTTCCCGGGCAAAAGATCGGAAGGACGACGAGTCGGAAGTTCGACAAGGGAGGGAACTGGCGAATCGGAGAATTTTGTATTAACTTGGTTAATTTTGTATTAACGAATTTTCGACCTATTAGAAGTCGAAGGTTGGAAGAAGGAAATTCAGAAGTTAAGGAAGAGAGGGAAACGGTCAAAAAGTGCACGTGTCAGGTTCGGATATTCGAGGAACTGTCGGAAGAGAAAGATTTACGATAGGAAAGTCAAGGAAGGTAATGAAAGTTGAGGTACGTGACTAAAAAATATGGACAAGGATTAAGCAGAAGTAGTGAATTTTTGAGAAGGCCAAGTGTCGAATCTGGAAGATGATTTACAGGGTGAAAGTAGGCAGATGGGAAGTCTGGAAAAGATTTAAGAAAGAAATATGACAGGAGAAGGACTGTGAGCAGAGTATAGGAATAGTGATTCGTAACACCTCCACCTCTCTCTTCCTAAACTCCTTGCTTGTTAACCTGCTCTTAAATAAAGCTATACTGTCCTTATCCCATTGGATACTTGCTGTCTCGGTTGTCCTTGCCTCGCTTCCCTTTATCTTTTTTGGCCCGGCGAAGTGTATACACAGAGATTGGTGGTCAGACTCCATTCTTTCTTCTATTTTGAAGCTTTTGATCTTATCTATTCCTTCTGAGTATAATAGGGCATAGTCTATGACTGAGTTGCCCCTACATCCTGTATACGTGAACTCTCCTTTTTCATCTCCTGTGAGATTGCCATTTGCAATATGCCACCCTCTCTCTTCTGTCATCTTCACTAACTGTTCCCCTTCACTGTTTTGCACTTTATCTTTTGATCTCCTATTTACCTCTGTGCCTTCTTCGCCATTAGTGTAGATCAGTGAGTCTAGCTACTTGATCATTTCTGGGTCCTTCGAGCAACTCCGCCTGCTTCTCCCAACCGTTCTGTTTCGCCCAACCAAGCTTGCCTTGCCTTTCACCTCGCAGGTTCGGATCTATTGGCACGAGCGTGGTAGCATACTGGGGCGACATTCGCAACTAACCGCTCGCGCTGGAAAGGCGTGCCGCGCTCGTCGACGACAGTAAACAAATCGATGCGCGTGACGCATTGATTGAGATTATACGTCGAGAAACAGTTTCAGATCGCACTACGTCGCGTGTAGGATAAAGTAACAGTGTTATTCGTAAAAAAGTATGCTCAGATATATCTTAAAATCTAAGTCTCAGGCGATATAATTTAATTTCCAGCGCAAATAAATGGAAAATTCAGCGTTGTAAGAACGTTAGCCCTCGCGTCAAACAATACAGTGTTGCCGCCGCGATTGTCTTGCTGTTAGATTTTAAGATTTCAGGCAGGTACAACAAAGAAGAGCAGGTAGACGAACGAAATCTTTGCGGTAATTACTGAATACATATGAGAAATTTCAACCCGGTACCTTTCGGTACTTCTTAGTTATTCAGTTTTTAAATGAACCGTGCATAATGGGTACATGATATATGCGACGTAGTGCGATTTGAAATTGTTTCTCGACGCACAGTGGTTCATTTGGCCGAAAACCTGGCCAAAACTCAAGGAGTTTTTCAATTTAGCTGAAAATTGGTGTATTAGTATTATTTGGGTCGCTGATTAAGAATCTGAACTCAAAATTTCGAAAAACAAAATGGCGGCTTCAATATGGCGGATGCGAGTATCGAAAAATTGTCGGACCGGCATGAAAATCAGTAGTCTTATGTTTTTCCGGTCGCTGATTAAGAATCCGAACTCAGAAATTCCAAAACCAAAATGGCGGCTCTAATACGGCGGGTGCGAGTATCGAAAAATTGTCGGATCGGCATGAAAATCAGTAGTCTTATGATTTTCCGGTCGCTGATTAAGAATCCGAACTCAGAATTTCCAAAAACAAAATGGCGGCTCTAATATGACAGGTGCGAGTATCGAAAAATTGTCGGATCGGCACGAAAATCAATAGTCTTATGATAGCCCGGCCCTATGTCATAAATGCACATCCCGAAGCATGGCGCGCGCGACAAACAAATAACAATAACTCGAAGAATCGCAAAAAGTCGCAAGAAAACTCAACGAGGTCTTCTTCGGGAAGCTTCAAAGTTTAATTTAAAAAAAAATATATTATGTTATTCCATGGACTTCTGCAGTTTTAATGATATTTACTGCAGCAGCCGCTGTATCTTAATACAAGCATGTCATTGCTGTTCCATCTCCGAATTTCCCTTTGTTTAATAAAAATTTCGGTCGAAGGAGAAAGATGAAACATTGTAAGGAACAAATATTTCCCTCATACCTGCAACTAGCCAGATTTTCATTAGAATCGTCAAAGATCTTTCATTTTATGACGGTAAGCGGTCGAGGTAGCCGCGGCTATTTATAGTTGCCTCGAAACAATAGCCCACCAGCTTGTTTAAACTCATTCCGATTTTTAACCCCATGAAATAAACATATTATTTCGTTAATTGCCAGGTTGATCTTAGAGAAGGATTAGCAGTATTCATTAGGTAAAGCACGACAGCCCGGCTCTATGTCATAAATGCACTTCCCCGAGCATGGCGCGTGCGACAAACAAATAAGAATATCGCGTACAATTGCAAAAAGTCGCAAAATTTTACAACGGGGACTTCTTCGGGAAGCTTTAAAGTTTAATTTAAAAAAAAATATATTCTGATATTCCTTTTCCTTCAAAAGTTATAATGATATTTATTGCAACAGTCACTGTATCTTAATACCAGCATATCACAGCTATTCCATCTTCGAATTTACCATTGCTTAATAAAAATCTCGACTGAAAGAGATTGATAGAACATTGTGAGAAACAAATATAGCCCTCATACCTGCAACTAGACAGGTTTTCAGCCGAAACGTCAAAGATCTTTCGGTTTATAACGGTAAGCGGTCGAGGTGATCGCGGCTATCTATTGTTGCTTTGGAACAAAAGGCCACCAGCTTGCTTAAAATTATTTTGATTTTTAACCCGAACGAAATAAATATAGCGTTTCGTTAATTACAAGGGTAACCTTAGTGAAGGATTAGCATTATTCGTTTGTCCAAGGCACGATAGCCTGGCAGTATGTCATAAACGTATTTCCCCGAGCATGGCGCGTGCGACAAACAAATAAGAATATCTCGTAGAATCGCAAAAAGTCGCAAAATTTTACAACGGGGACTTCTTCGGGAAGCTTCAAAGTTTAATTTAAAAAAAAATTCGCGTTGTACTTTTGCGTACTTCACAACTATTTCCTCTGCAAAAGGAAAAAAATGTATGGGTTTTGCAATCTGTGTCATCGCAGTTGTAAAATATTAAATAAAAAAATGAATCCAAGGTACTTATAATTTAAAAGTATGACGAATAGCTACAAATACTTACAAAGTTGACTGTACTATTATTTCACATTGAAAACGTATTCTGAATTTCGACGTGAATACGTTACATTATTCAAGTGCCAACTTTGACATTGCATATCTCTAAGAGCGTTGTTCAATAAAAACTTTTATTAATGGAAACCGATGCTCTGATATGTTACAAATAAAACGCAATTGCTAAATTTTGAAAATCGCGAAAAAAATTTTTGGCTTTTTGGCCAGGTTTTCGGCCAAATGAACCACTGTGCGACGTATAGTCTCAATCGATGCGTCACGCGCATCGATTTGTTTACTGTCGTCGGCGAGTGCGGCACGTTTTTCCAGCGCGAGCGGTTAGTTGCGAATGTCGCCCCAGTATGCTACCACGCTCGTGCCAATAGATCCGAACCTGCGAGGTGAAAGGCAAGGCAAGCTTGGTTGGGCGAAACAGAACGGTTGGGAGAAGCAGGCGGAGTTGCTCGAAGGACCCAGAAATGATCAACTAGCTAGACTCACTGGCGTAGATTGCTCCTTCTTTTCCTATTCTGGTGTTAAAATCCCCCCCTACCAGTACTATTTCTTTCTCCTCTTCTTCTTTTATGTGGTCTTCTACTTGTGAAGCAAGTTTTCTGAGATTATCTCTGTTATATACAGTCACTACGGTTCCTATCCTGTCTCCTATTTTCATTTTCCTTTTTTGTATCCCCTCAACCTCTGTTTGCTCTATTTCTATGTTAACTTCCTTTCTTATTTCAGGTATTATGCCCCCCATAGCTCTTCCTTTCCTGTTCTCCTTTCTAGCCGGTTGACACTTCCACACAAACTCTGTAGATGATCTACCCTTTACTTTCTCCTACCTGTTTTCATCTAGCCACGTTTCTGTGAGTCCTATACCATCAAATTTTTCAAGGAAGTTCCAGAAATCTCTGTCTTTGTTGTGCAACCCTGCCACATTCCAGAAGATTATGCTCCACCCTTCCCCTTTCCAGTCTGTCTTCTTCTCTGTGCTGCTCCGCTGGTTCCTACCTCAAAATTCTGCCCTGCTTCCATGTTTGCACTTATTTCCTCCCAGTGTAGCCATTTATCATTAATCCTAAGTTTTTATAGACCTACCCTGACCTCCTTGCCTTTTTCCCTTTCTTTTCTTGCTACTCTTAACAGTTTTGCCTGTGTTTCCCTTTCTTCCCTCGTTAGATCATGGTCTATGTACACTGGGCTGCCCCTTAGCTTATATTTGTTTTTCATGATTTGAGATTTGGTCTCCCAGTCACTTGTCTTCACAAGTACTACCTGTTTCTCTCTGTCTCCTAAAAGTTTTACCCATTTTATTTTCTCCTTCCCTTCTACATTTAGCTTTCGGCTACAGAGGTCTTCTACTTGTTTTTTCAGATTTCCCTTATCTACCTTCCATCCCTTAATCACAATGTTGTATTTTCTTTCCTGCTTTTCCTGCCTGTCTGCTACGTTTTCCATCCATCGTATCTTGTTCTCCATTTCTCTCTGTGCACCATTACCAGTTTCCCTTACCATTTTCTCCTCTAATCTTGCTATCTTTTGTTACAGCTTCCTGTCTGCTTCTATCGTCTCTTTTCCTTCCATCCCCTTTACCCTCCTTTCCAGCTCTGTGACCTTTCTCCTCCATGTCTTTTTATCTTGTTCCCAGTCACTTTCTTTCTCTTTCATTGCTTTCTTTAGCTCCCTTATTGCTTTCTTGTGTTCTTTACTGTTCTGCCTCATTTCACTTTTGACCTTTTCTAGTTCTGCTGCTAGCTCAGTTATAAGCTGCAGTATCTTTGCAGCTTCTAGCGTTTTCTCTTCCTTGTCCTCTTTGGACCTCCTTACACTTGCTGTGCTTGCTACCTTTTTCCCGCCGGTTCCCACCTTATCCTCTCTGCACGTTTCCCTGACTGCTTTCCTTAAATATTCCATTATTTGGCCTCCCTCCTTTTGCTCTTTCGCCAGTTTTTCTGCGTTCGTCGGTCTGCCTCTTCTCGTCCTTCTTAGCCCTGGCGTGTCTTCCTCTGTGCCTGCTGTCGTTACCCTCGGGCTACAGTTCTCGTAATCCTCGCTGCGGTCCGAATCGTTCATTTCCATGTCTTCTTTCCTTCCGTCTGCCATATAATACATAACCTTCAAATCCACTCTCGGCGTCCTTTTGCTTAATTAGCTATTATCTTCTTGTTCGACCTCTGCTAGATTTCCTAGATAGGGGGAGGGGGCAAAGTGGGCCCCTTAAAATTTTGGAGCCCAAAAAAATTTGGGGGCAAAGTAGTATAACGAATAAAAAGAAATAAAGATATGACTATTTTTTGCTGAAGGGGCCCACTTTGCCCCCCCCCCCCCTACTTTAATACAGCCCCGTAAAACTACTGGGTGCTATTTTGTATCTTCTTTTGCACACAAATTTATCTTTTCCTTCGTTTAAAAAAAAAAACAGCGTTCGAGAAACCTTGTTAACGCGTTGCGTGCAGTGACGCCAGGACGTGGGATTTTTCCCACGCATGCGCACTACCTAATGCTCAGTAACGTATATACTTCACTCAAATATGGGGTATCGTTAGACCCCATGTGACAATTGAAATACGGTAGAAATTACATGAAGAAGACATTTTAGTAGATACGTCCATGGAAACAACCGCCGCACAGTGGTCGATTTCGCCGAATTCCTGGCCATAACCCCAAAATTTTTTTTCACAATTTTCAAAATTTAGCAATTGCGTTTGATTTGTAACACATCAGAGCATTGTTTTCCATTAATAAAAATTTTTATTGAACAATACTCTTATAGATATGCAATGTCAAAGTTAGCACTTAAATAATGTAACGTTTTCACGTCGAAATTGAGAATACGTTTTCAATGTGAAATTAAAGTTTGATCCACTTTTTCAGTAGTGGTAGCTATTTATCATACTTTTAATTTATAAATATCTTGGTTTCATTTTTTTATTTAATATTTTACAACTGTGTTGGTACAGAACGTAAAACCTAAACATTTTTTTCCTTTTGCTAATGAAATAGTTGTGAATGCTGCAAAATGCCACCGTGATTTTTTTAAAAATAAAACTTTGAAGCTTCCCGAAGAAGACCTCGTTGAGTTTTCTTGCGACTTTTTGCGATTCTTCGAGTTATTGCTATTTGTTTGTCGCGCGCGCCATGCTCAGGAAAGTGCATTTATGACATAGGGCCGGGCTATCGTGCCTTAATAAATACTGTTAATCTTATTCTACAGGCACTCTGGTAATTTACAAAATAATTTATTTATTTCGTCGGGTTGAAAATGCAAATGGGGTTAAGTAGACTGGTAGTCTGATAATTTTGTTTCGGGACAGCAATAGGTAGAAGTGTACAATTCTTCCACTGACCGCCATCGGTGAAGCAGTGCATGTATGACCTCAGACCCGGATATCGTGTTTTATTTATTGTTATTTCGTATCCATCAGTATATTTTAGGAAATTTTAGTTTCAGGTTCGTAAGAAGTAGCTCAAAATCATTAGAATACCAATTTTGGCGGGCAACCAAACATTTTTTATACGGATGTCCGCCATATTGAAACCGCCATTTTATTTTCAAATATTTTGAGTTCGGATTCTTAATTAGCGACCGGGAAAACATAAAAATACTAATTTTCGTGCCGATCCGGCAATTTTTCGATACTCGCACCCGCCATATTAAAGCCGCCATTTTGTTTTTGGAAATTCTGAGTTCGGCTTCTTAATCAGCGACCGAAATAATACTAATATAGCAATTTTCAGCTAAATTGGAAAACTCCTTGGGGTTTTGGCCAGGATTTCGGCGAAATCGACCACTGTGCGCCGTCGAGCTGTGACGTCAACATGCACATGCGCACGAAGGCTCCCACGTGGGAGAAAATCCCACGTCCTGGCATCACTGGTTGCGTGCCCTCTACCGTATACTGTTGTAACTGAAATGTATTGTCACTACGTGTATGAAATATATAAGGAAATGAGTGTAAACATTTTACGTTAAAAATAAAATTCTTGAATTAAATGATGTAGTAACTCGCATGTAGCTGTAGACGGATAGGTACTCTCAAGAGAGGGGGTGCGAGTCGACTGTACGCACTAGCGTGGTCCTTAGCTATAGAGGTAAAAGAATTTTTCTCAGTTTTGTTTTTTCTTACCTTCTCAAATTTTGACTTGTGATAAGATAACTATGTTCCCAAAATGTCAGCGAGATCGGATATCAGGAACACGTGCCACATTTAAGGAGATGTTTTACAATTTTTATTATTTAGACCGATATCAATATAAATGTCATTTATAGTTTTAAAGTAGTCCTTAAAATATTCAAAGAAAATATTTTTTATATCTACATCGAATTATTTAAGCTAAATCGATAACTATTTAATGTAAAAGTTACAAATTAATGGATTCAAGTCAATAGATGTACAAATCTTTCATTATGGTTGATTGATTCGTATCGGGGTAACACCGACGATAATTGTCTACTATTTGAAAAATTAATTATTTATCACTTTCATTTTTCGTAAGCAAGCTATTGTAATCGGTAATGAGCTTCACTCCACGTTCCGCCGAGTCATTCACAATTTTTTAATTCATTATTATTTGTAACGCATCTTTATAAGTTTTGTTGAGTAAATGAGGGTTATCAAACTCGTATCTCCCGCGCCTGCGTGCGCATCTCTATGGGGAGAAGCACAGTTTGTGTGGTCGACGAGAGGAGCGCTTGTGTGGACGGATGTGGGAGAGAAAGCAGTCTTCCGAAAAATGTGAGCGAGACCAGGAGAGTCGTTTTTTTTTCTTTTGTACCTAAATAAATATTTTTTCTCTTATCGTGTTTCATCGACGTGTATCGTGTAAAGATTAATATAGAAAAACTATTCCTGCTCATCCTGAATATCCCAACAAGTTTCATCATTGTCCCAAACTGAAGGGTCTTTTTGTAAAAAATCTGTACAAATATCAAATGTAGAAAATAAATTGTGGCTTTGTGTTGAAATGAAATTTTCTATGCTAATATTAATATAGTCTTTTACATCTTTTAAAGTAATCCTTTTATAAGGAGTTCCAGTTTTATTCGATTTCAAATTCTGCAGCATACGCTTCTTTATGTCATATGGTAATTATGTACTAAATAAGGCCAGAATTGCACATTCTGGAATGTGCACCATGTCGTTTCTTACGCGACTCTTCTTTTTCTATTCTAATTGCTTTTCTAATTGCTAATTCTATTCTAATTCTATTCTGGAGCTCCCTTTTCATTAAATACATATCCGTTCCTGTCTGTTGCGACTCGTCGGACAGTTAAGTCGTTGGAATCTAGTTTTGTTTTCTTCTCTCGGAGATTAATAAACACTACACACCCGAAATGGTTTTGGTGTTTGTTTATTGTAACAGAGAACTAGTATATACACGGAAACAAATAACGAAAAGAGATTACCGAATAGAAAAACAAATATAAATACGAGCGAGCCAAATGTGTATAGAAAACTTTGTTGTTACGAATAGAATGTGGTTACGGGAGAGAATCTGAAGATTTGCTCGCTTTCGGTTCTTTTATCAATTTCAGAAGCACCCCTTCCTCTGTCGGCAACCCCGAGGAGGAGGAAGGGGTGGCTTGATAGGGAGGAGAATGTTGGGCCCTGGTGAAATGTTATTGGTTCTGCCTGGGCTTCGTGGGTGGTTACCAAAATGCAGAGTTGGCATTGGTTTTGCCAAAACCCACGGAAGGCCCAGGCCAGCGCTGGGCGATTATTGCACGATCGAGCCGTCCTTCGAGAAACACCGCCTCATTTACCCATACATACAGCCGAGATATCACTGATTCACAACCACTCTGTAGGCGTCACGCTCGTGCCTATCGGCACTGGCGCGGTGCCGCATTTGGGGCGACATTCGTAGTTAATCGCTCGCGCTGGAAAGACGTGCCTCGCGCGTCCGTCGCGGAGATAAGAACGACGTGCGTGGCACGTCGACTCAGAATATTTGTTGAGGAACAGTTTCAGATGGCACTACGTCGCATGTAGGATAAGACAAAAGTATTGTTAGTGAAAAAGTATCCTCAGATATGTTTAAAATCAAATACGATTAATATATGTTAGCGCTAGCGCGTTTTATGAGGGTAATATACCCCGCAGTGCGCATGGATTCGGTCCGTAGTGGGACCGTCGCCAGTGTATTTGGGGTTTGTCTCGGTTTCGAGTGGAGTTCTTGGAAGGCGACGGGTGTTTGGCAAATGTCTCGTCACCCTGTCGCATTCCAAGGAACAGATTATTTAGAGTATTGATGGGCCCGGGGCTATAAATTAGACCCGTGGCAGAACTATGGAAAAGTGGCGTGTGACTCGAGGTCATGGTGCCACATAGTCTGTTTAAAAGTTGGGGTTGTTTTACGGGATCTGGCCACGGAGTGGGAGAGTTAGAAATGACTCTTGGTAAGCGGACTGTGAGGAACCGCACGGCACTTACCCCAGAACCTCCGAGCAAGCTTAACTAAAAAATAATTCAGTATATCGGCCGTAATAGAAATCAGTAAATTTCTAACATATATTTTAATGTTTTTGAACTTCTGGCGATGGTTTTGCCGAAATCGACCACTTCATTAAGTATTACGGCATAAATATAGTATTGCGTTCCAGTACGCACATTTGTAAATTAATTACTAGCGCAAATTGTTAAAAATAACTATCCGATACTAGAACGCTAGGCTTCCTCGTATTAAAGAATACATTGTTGCCGTCGCGGCCGCTGCGATCCATGCGACGTAGTGGCATCTGAAACTGTTCCTCAACAAATATTGTGAATCGACGTGCCACGCACGTCGTTCTTATCTCCGCGACTGACGCGCGAGACACATCTTTCCAGCGCGAGCGATTAACTACGAATGTCGCCCCAGATACGGCACAACGTCAGTGCCTATAGGCACGAGCGTGACGCCTACAGAGTGGTTGTGAATCAGTGATATCTCGGCTGTATGCATGGGTAAATGAGGCGGTGTTTCTCGAAGGACGGCTCGATCGTGCTGTAATCGCCCGGCGCTGGCCCAGGCAGAGGGGGGCCTTGGGCCGCGAGGGTGACTCCGGTGTGGACGAGAACTGCTAGATTTATGACAGGTGTCATAAATCTAGCGCATGAATTCTGAAGTGCAAGTCTGGTAGCCACGTGCCATCCCTCGATACTCGAAGGTGGTAGCCAGATGGACGGGTCTACACAGCTGCGAAACTAAAATAAAAAATTTAGAAATCTTGCCCTCGCAACCTCAAGGCTGGCGTTGCAATTACGCCTCAACACTATTATTGAGCCTTCTCTATCCTTTTTCCTTTGATGTAAAAGGAAAAGTCTGTCTTCTTCTATATTGATACTATTTAATGCATCTTCATGAGCAATGTCAAAAAGATCGTCCATTCAAGAAATTCTTGTTCTCTCTTTTTTTGCAACTCACTTCGACGTTTGTTAGAGCGTCGTAAGTTTTAGTTTTTTAATACTATTGTATCTTTGTCTTTCTGGAATACGTGTCTTATCCCAAAATACTTCCATCTCCTTTATTACAATCGCGGCACTCAATCTATGGTCTAAGTTTATATAACATAAGTTGTAAAAGAGCACACGCAAAGCTTGACCATTACTAGCAAGCTTCGTTCCAATAATTTGATTTTCGCTATGGCCTAATAAATATATTTCATCAGGACTTCCAGTTTCCATATTCTTACTATTTCAATTGATGCCCCTCTTCGAAACACAAGCTATCAGCTCTCAGTAAGACCTATAGGAGAACCACTAGTGTTTATGTTGCCTCGTGTGCTTCAAGGTAACAATGAAGATTTAACAAAAGTAAGAAGTAAAAAGATATAACGAGCGCGAACTATGTAGTGAATGATATTAAAAAATGTAATGCTCCTCCGGCCTGGTCTCTCCGCTCCCTTTATGAGTTTTTTCAAAAACCCCTTCCTTCGTCGAAATACACTGGGAGGAGGACTTATTGTTAGTAAGATGCTATGAGGAAAGAAGTTGGGCCGCGATCGAATGTTATTGATTCTGCCTGGATTTTGTGGGTGGTAATGAAAAAATGCAAGGTTTGCATTGGTACTTGCCAAAATCCGTCGAAAGCCTAGGCAGAGGGTGAGGGCCTTAAACTACGAGATTGACGTGGATTTAGGAAACGCTAAATTTATGACATATGTCTGGATTAAGTTATATGTCATAATTTTACCTTGCAAAAACATACCGTGCAAATTTGGTGGCTACGTGCAACCCTGCGGTTATCAATGGATTTTTGCCAAATAGGCAAGCTCTGCACGGCTGCGAAAATAGATAAAAATTATGACACGCTATGACTCCCGTAACATCACCTAGGTTATAAATTCTACCTAAACAACAACTTTCTTTCCAAACACCTACGTGTACCATCGTTGGCGATTTTGAGATAAAAGCATAACGACGTGCGCTGGATATCTTTCAAGCGCAAGCGGTTAAATGTTGAAACTTTGTCACAGATGCGGCACGGGTTTCCGTTATCCGATTTCGCTGAAATTTGGCACATATTATTTTCTCATTAGGTGTCATAATTTAAAACGGTAGGAACAGAAATAATCAGAAGTTGAAAAATAAGAATCACCTTAGTACGCACCCTACCCCCACTACTGGAAGTCAACCAATTAGGAGCGAGGCCTCCGGCATAAAAAGGTCCTCGGTGAACCCCTTCCTGTGCCATTTAGCTCGACGAAACGCGGGCCCAAGCGGTAGGCATCGACGCGCGCTAAAGAGACCAGACTAAAGGAGGAGCCACAACAAGCACATTAAACATTAAACGTAGGAATTAGGAATTGGACTTAAAAAATAAACATAGAACACTGCATCTGTTCACAATTAAACATTAAACACTATCTTGTGCAGTAAGGTACGAAGGTGTTTTTTCGTATTTTCTGTGTTGTGATATACAGGGTGGTCCACACAACGTGTGCACCGTTAAAAACTACCAAAATATGCGTTGCACAAAAAAGTTTTTATATAGAAGTTGCATGGTCTGAAGGGGCACATTATATAGTGTAGTTATTTTTTTTATAGGTGGAGGCGTTTCGGAGATTTGAAGGTCAACTTTGTATTTTTAAATGGAATGCTATATTTTTTATATCAAAATATGGAAGAATGTCGAATTCTGAGTAAAAAAGTATTGACATTTATTTGCCCTAAACCTAATAACTAACGAGTAATTTCACTTTATTTCCTGAAAATTTTCTTCGCGTAATATCAAGTTAGAAATTCGACCTTATCACAGATTTCCGCAGGACAGCGATGTTTACGTGACAGTGTTTACTAATATGAGTGACCTAGTGGCTTAACGCAACTAATGTAAATGTTCAAAGTGATATCCATTGGCATTAATACAGTGATGCAATCTATTAACTAATGAAGAAACTGCATTCTGCATCATATCCGCACTGAGTGTAATGCATGCTTCACGAATACGATGTTTCATATTCTCAGATGTTGTTGGTGGTTCACGATACACTGTGTCTTTTAATGTGCCCCACAGAAAATAGTCTAAAGGAGTAAGGTCCGGTGAGCGTGGAGGCCACATAAATCGTCCGCCACGACCAATCCATCGATTAGGAAATTTTCTATCCAGTACTTGCCTTACATTACGCGCGTAATGTGCAGGACAACCATCATGTTGATACCAGATTTGTGTAAGGATATTTAAAGGTACATTTTCCAATAAAGATGATAAAGTGTCATTCAAAAAGTTAGCATATTTTTGTCCTGTTAGTCGATCATTAATAAAATATGGCCCAATCAATTGGTTGCCCAGTATTCCACACCAGACATTAACGCTCCATTGACGTTGGTGGTCGACTTCTCTCATCCAGTGAGGATTTTCTGGTGCCCAATAATGCATATTTTTCAAATTAATCTGCCTGCGATTAGTAAACGTTGCTTCATCAGTGAACAAAACTTTTTGTAAAAAATAATTATCACTGTTCATTTGATGCAGGAACCACTGGCAGAACCGAACGCGGTTTTCATAATCCGTTCCATGGAGCTCCTGATGAAGTGCTAGGTGATAGGGACGATGTTTTTCATTATGAAGAATGCGTAATACACTTGTTTTGCTAATTCCAGATCCTCGTGAAATCTGTCGTGTACTAATATGGGGGTTTTCTGTTACCGCTGCTAGGACTGCAATAGCATTTGCATCAGAAGTAGCAGTTTTCGTTAAGTTACGTTTAGTAACATTAAGACTTCCGGTTCGTCGAAGCGATTGACACATTCTCTCAAATATGGCTCGAGATGGCTGATTTCGTTCAGGATACCTTTCGGCATAGATGGCTTTGGCTCTTATTGCATTTTTATGGCACTCACCATAAACTAAAAGCATATCAACTTTTTCGCTATTACAAAATTTCATTTTTACTTTTATCAGTCTGGTAAATACACACAACACCGAAGGTAACTTCAATACTGGATTACGAATATGAAGACGATTGCGAATCATGATAGATGTTGTGTTGATAAACACTGTCACGTAAACATCGCTGTCCTGCGGAAATCTGTGATAAGGTCGAATTTCTAACTTGATATTACGCGAAGAAAATTTTCAGGAAATAAAGTGAAATTACTCGTTAGTTATTAGGTTTAGGGCAAATAAATGTCAATACTTTTTTACTCAGAATTCGACATTCTTCCATATTTTGATATAAAAATTATAGCAATCCATTTAAAAAAACAAAGTTGACCTTCAAATCTCCGAAACGCCTCCACCTATAAAAAAAATAACTACACTATATAATGTGCCCCTTCAGACCATGCAACTTCTATATAAAAACTTTTTTGTGCAACGCATATTTTGGTAGTTTTTAACGGTGCACACGTTGTGTGGACCACCCTGTATAGAGCGTATAAGACTAATTGTGAACAAAATGACCCGGGAAAAACGAATTAGATCTGATCAGATATAACTATATCTAGGCTGAAAACTTCACCAGATATAATCAGATCTAAAGTGTCATATCAGACCAGATATAAATAGATCTGACTAGATATAATCAGATCTGAGCAGATATAATTATATCTGTTCAGATCTAATTCGTTTTTCCCGGGATGTTTCCTTCATCTCATGATTTTTATAATCCCGATGCTTTTTATCCCATAAATAGGGAAAACCTCCTACTAAACATAAATGCGTCACATAAAACATTAAGGTTTCTTCTATGTTTAATCGTAATGTTCTATTCCTTTATTGTGAACAGAACCATGGGCGTTCCATAAGAAGGAACTAAAGTTCAATTCCTTATTCCTAAAGTCTTATGTTTAATCTTCTATTGTGGACCCTTCTTGATGCTTGTAATGTAAGAGAGTTAATCGTACGTATGCAGTGCGCATGCGTGAGAGAAAGGGGAAGAAAGGAAAAGGCAAAGGAGCGGAAGTCGAAAACTTGGCATAGAAAAAAAAGCACGTGTAAGATAGTTGGTTGCGAAAGATAAGATAAGAAACGGGCTGAAGTGTAAAAGCGAAAGAGTTAAAATAGATATTTTTTGTAATTATAGGACGCAATAAGTTTTATAATAAATATTGTTGTTTGCTGCTATCTTGCGCGACTTTTATTCAAAAGACATAAGTAACTTTAACATGTAAACAGTCGCAATGCGAACCGAAATGTAGATGCCCGCGATACCTGTGGTATAGTCAATTTTACGCGATACTGTTGTTGAGGAAGTAAACTCTAATGCTTTTACCTTTATAGATATTATAAATTTATTTTATTTTGTATATAATAGTTGTCTAGTATCGTAGAAAATCCTAACAGTTTCAAAATTGCATTGCATGAATAAACAATGTGTCAAGAAGCGTCTTCAAATGTAGTTTGGTCCTCTCAGAAATGTAATAATACTACGCCTAAAAGTAAATCGCATTTTATTTAAAAATAAATTAATCATAAAACTAAATGAATATGTAAAAAGAAAATACGTACAACTCTACAAATCCTCCCTTGTATGATACCTCTTAAAACATTCTGGCAGATGTAAAGCTACTTTACATTTCGCGCATTCCCACTTCGTTACGCTTCGAATTTTATGTTTATAACAAACTTTGCACGTCCTTGTTGGATGCTTATTCCGAGGTGTCGGATCGATATTTTTGTGGGAAATGAGCCGAATATTGAGCTTGGAGTCGAAGAGGTGTTTCAACTGATGATTTCCCACGCATTTTGTACTCCGGTAATTTCACATTTGTAAAATTGCCTCTGCTATATGTATCCGGTAATCAACATAAGTCTCCCTTTTTCGACTGTCAATTGTTTTCTGCATAATGTAAGTATTGAACGGAGCCATATCTAATACGTAAAAGTAAAGCTTTCCATATCCTTTCATGACTTTTCTCATAATTGGGAAACAGGCTAACATCTGATTTTGATGATCGACTGCACCCATACCCTTGTTATATTCTACGATACATTTCGGCTTCATTACTTTCTATAATTGTTTGTTTGATTGTTCGACCATCTCTACAGTTTTGTGTTTTGTGGAAATCATATACACGTTGCGCTTGTCCTTCCATCGCAGAGCTATCAAATTATTGCAACATCTCCATACAGCTTCTCCTTTCTTCAAAATATGCTTTTGTATGTCTTATGGCATATTTTTTCTGTTCTTGCGTACTGTCCCGATAACGTTTGTCTTTTGCTGGTGTAATTTTAGAAACAGGTTGGGTGACGAGTACCAATTATCCAGAAATAAGGTATATCCTTTGTTTATTATAGATTTTGACAACTCTATAACAACGTTCTCCGACGCACTATCGTTTCGGTTAATTTTATCCTGGCCGGTATAGAGTCATTAGGGGTAACCGTGCGCAGTGGGTAAGTGTGCGCACCCTTTCTATCTACGAAGGGCAGAGGGGAAAGTTGTGATATGCGTAGGGAACTGAAAGGTATGATGACAAGGACTTAATTCATCTACAAGATTGCGACATCGTCTCGTCCATTTATTTTTAAATAAAAATAAATAGAATTCGGCGTTTAAACTATAACTTTTGTCATCTTGACAAAGATTGTCACATCAAACTGAACATAATTACCAAGGTAAATCAATTTTTTGTATATTAATGATTTATTTAAGTTTACTATTCTGTATATGATTTGAGGTTATGTTCTGTATGAGTAAAGTTATGTGAGCATCTATCAAAAATCTCAGTTTGGGGCAAGTGTGCGCGTTCGTATGGTATCTGACAGTGGTTTTGTTAACACAGATCTGTTAACATTTAACACAATGTATTAAATGCATGGATTTGTGGCATGAACAATGTACCTTTTATGAAGGAGGTAGTTTTGAATGTGTAGTGTTAGGTTGTGTCTCAAAAGTGTAGTGTGTAGCAGTGTGTAGTGTGCGCAGATAAAATTGTTGAATGTAGGTATGTTTGTATGTGTAGGTATGTTTGTATGTATGTATCGTATGAATGTTTCTTGTCTTTGGTTGCCGAACATCTTACATTAGTAGGATACAGCGGTAACGTGGAGGTTTGAATTACAAAGGACACGCGCTGCTTTGGGCGAGCGGCGTTACGCAGAAAGACGAACAGCGGCTTCGCGGTTAGGCCGTTGCGTCGTACGTCGAACACGGTTGCCGATTTTTTCGGGAGAAAAAAGCGATAAGGCCGGTCATCGCTAGGCAGTCGTCGTCGAGTCGTCGTCGAGCAGTAGTCGAATAAAGTCGAATAAAGTCGAAAGTGTGCTCAGTCGTGAGCCCGTCGTTGTCGAGGCGAATAAAGTCGTAGTCGTGTCGTAATTAATATCCTTAATAGTTTAGATTAAAAATAAAACTTATATAATAAACTTTATTATATTGCACTAATATATATATACATATTGGTCAGCCAACCCCATCCCGATCCTACAAATGTGATCGCTGCCACGAATATTCTTCGTAAAATTAATAACTAATTTTAAAGTTTCTTTTAAAGTTCTAAAATTTCTTTTAAGTTCAATTTAGTCATCTGATTTTATGTGATTTTATATTTATAAGTCGATCTCTCATTATTTAATTATCTAGTCTTCAAGATAATTCTTTATTAAAAAGTTTATAACTATTAAAAGACAATGCGCACACTTACCCGCAAAGCGGGTCAAGTGTGCGTATTTTGAATTTTTCTCATTAACCATTTTTTTTTTAATGCCAAAGTTCTATGCGTTATTACTTAATTTAATTATTAGTTCAATAAATAGTTTATCATATGCATGAGTTCTTTTGTCTTTATTCCTTACTGTTTCATTTTGACATGAGTTTAAATCCTTAAGTGCGCACACTTGACCCGAACGACTCTATATTTTAAATCCGTGACAGAAACCGGTACTTGCCTCGCACAATTTGTAAATTTTTATTCCAAATCGAGCTCTTTTTGATGGATTGAATTGCTTGTATCTTAAACGCCCTTTATATTTCATTAAGGATTCGTCTATACTAACATATTCGTTGGGTGTGTAAATTTCTTTAAATTTTTGATTCCACAAATTAATGACAGGTCTTATTTTGCGACGTCGGTCGTTACTATCATCAATTTCATTATCAGAAAAATGTATAAATCTAGAAATTTGCCGCAATCTTTTAAAAGGCATCATTTGTCTAAATATTGGTGTTTCTAATACAGCTCCACTCGTCCAATAAAGTTGAATATTTGATTTTTTCACTTGTCCTATCAAAACACATAGTGGATAATAGGCCTTGATTTCGTCTAAAGTAACAGGATACCAAGTACCGTCCACATACCGTCTTTTATGCTCGTCGTGAATTGTTTGATCTGCGAAGCGATTTGTTTCCGTAACTAGGATTTCCCAAAACTAGTTGTCAAATGTAATAAAGAACAGATCTAATATTTTTGGATTGTCGCTTAAATTATTTAAGACAGACGCTTTTGTTCCGTGAGGTTCAGAATACTTCCAAACTATTGGTCTGTTTTCTACTTTTTGCCAAATCCATGATTGTCGTGTCTTACTTTCCTCTTCACTACTCTCATCTATTACACTGTTCAACAAATTTGAACTTTTTTTATTTTCTCAAATATCCAATGGGTGATTCTCGTAGAGTTAGTCATCCTAAACACGAATCCGTCGGCAGAATTGCTCCATCACCCACAGTTTTTTAGTAAAATGAGTTTTTGTAAAAACACCAAATTTGGGCAGAAAATGAGGTATTACGCGAAAAGTATAAACGATGCGAACGAGAGCCCTCAGATGGTACTGTCAGAACGGTGTCGATAACGCGTAGTTACGTCACTGTCTCACTGGCGGCCCGCGTAGAATAACAGCATGGCGTCGAACGCCGATTACACGTTCCCGACGGATATTTTTTCGACCCGTCGGGATTGAAAACAGTTCCCGAAACTTTTGGGGGCAGTTTTCTCTTCAGAAATGTCTAAGGAATGCGATCCAGTATAGCAAATTCGTGCTAGATAAATAACTTTGCATAAAAATGTAAAAGTATAGCATAGTAAGTTCGCGCATCCGCAGTTTTTTAAACTCTGACGGCCATTTGTTACTATTTGCAACAACCAATTTTAATAAATATATACACTAAAATATTCGGCATGATTTCCTCTATCGTTTAAGACCAATTTCAACTTCGCATCGTTTATACTTTTCGCGTAATACCTCATTTTCTGCCCAAATTTGGTGTTTTTACAAAAACTCATTTTACTAAAAAACTGAGGGTGATGGAGCAATTCTGCCGACGGATTCGTGTTTAGGATGACTAACTCTACGAGGATCACCCATTGGATATTTGAGAAAAAAAATCGTGTTAAACAGTGTAATCATAAGCCTTATACGCTTCGTCACTGGCACAATCGCGTCACTATCAGAAGATTCGTTATCACTGCTTTCATTTAACACTTTTGTATTCTGCATTTTGAAGGTGTTTCTTAAATTTCAATAATTGAACTGCTTCGTAACAGCAACGATAAGAATCGTGACTAACTGTCATGAGGTACCGTTAGGAACTAACATTCAGTCACGATCATAACGGGCAAAAAATCTGTCCGCGAGCTCGGCTTGTTATGTTTACATTTGGCTCAAGTATTTGATCGCGAGTCTAACTCGCGATATTCACGTTTGGGCCAAAATCTTCATCGCGAGTCAGACTCGCTAAAGTACGGGAAGGGGTTAATCAAAAATTTGAGTTATAAGCGGGTGGCCAAGGACTTCGGACTAGGCAGTTGGAGGAACCCCTGATTTCCAGTCGAATCCTTAATCTCCAACCACTGGAGACACTCCGATGTATCGGTGGACGGACGCAAGCCCTCAATTCCAGTCAAGCGACGGATGTGGTTTCTTGGATGATCCAGAACCACCGATCCTAGCTGACTTGCGGAGCGTTTTTGTCTTCCCCGGTATCAGGAGCTATCTACCAACTCCAAGTAGCGGCGTACCCTATGACGGAGCTAACCCCGGTGGCTCTGTAAGGATCCAGAGCCCGGACGACGCGAGGCGAACGTCGCGGAGGACGCGCGTTACAATGAGCGAAAAATATTAATTGCAACATTTTATGTTCATAAAAAGGACTTTGCCAGTAGTATCTCTCTTGTATGTGCGTCCATAAAATTGAATCTTGTTTTTTGATCACGGAACTTTTCTATGCCCCCCCCCCCCCCCCGCGCTCCCTCCAGAATCCGTTGGACAATAAATAATCTATAATCTCTGCAGAGTCAGAAATCAATTGGGTAATAGGGTTGCGTGGGAAAGAAAGAGTGTCGCGGAAACCCATTCAAGAAACGTACTCGGCCTAAGTACAGTGTGGCTCGGCCAACTTGGCACCTGGGAGGTAGGCCTGTTTCGGCAGAGTCTGATTCGCCAGGCGTCAAGCGTCATGCCTCTTGTCACACGTACGCGAAAGTACTTGACGTTCTACCTCGCGATTCGTTAAAAGAGCTACGCATACAAATCGAACTAAAAGACGAAGAGAGAGAACGATGCCGATCGAAGCAAGGGAGACAACGCGATTTGGATGGAGACTGTGAGGACATCGGCGTAGGCACCAGATTTCTAACATCTCTATAGTAAAAACTGAATAAACTCCGGCAGAATTACCCTCACCACATGGGGAGATTCTCCTTGATGACACGGAGCGCGCGACGAGAAAACAATATAATACAATGTCTCGCTCCTGCAGCCAAACTAGTAAGAATGTTTGAATGCTACGACGTTGCCGGGTGCTTCCTTTAAGAGGCTGAGCGAGTGGATTCCAAGAAACACAATGGTGCGAATAGGCGGTTGAAAGCGAGAAGCTCCGCTGCCGAGGTGCCAAGTTGACCGAGCCGCACTGTAGCTTGACGCCGGAGATCCCTTGGGTCGATGCGGACTCACTGGGTTATCGTCTTTTCCCAGATGACAATACTTTTCCACGTCCTCTTCTACCAAGTTCTTTTTATAGGAGTGCTTCTGTCCGATACTACAGTAGGAAGTTGTGTTTTATCGTATCAAAAATAATAATAAAAGAAAAATGAAACTTAAACTAATGATCGGTAAAAGTTTTAAGGTGTCATCTTTTGAAACATTTCAGTTATTGAATGTTAAAATGAACGATGTCGGACGAAGACAAGTACTTACGAACACCTCTAAGGATTTTTAAAGATATTATCATTTGAGAAATTTACATACAGACACCTTAACTTCAACTAATGGTAAAAAAAGAAATCCCACAAAATGATTAATTGCTCTAATAGCATTTGAGCTTACTTGATCGATAAATTAATTTTTATTTCCTTCATAGTTCGAGACAAACATTCTGTTTGTGAGTTAATATAAAATAATTGTAAACTCATTCCCTGACATGTTTTTACCATCTAATTTATCCATTTCGTTCTAGTGTGTAGTTCCCGGGAAAGAGTCTAATAATAAGTGACGGGTGAACTCATTGAACGAATATCTCATAAAGATGTGCGGAAAATATAATTCCTGTTTAGTCGGGTTATTCGATGGCGGCCCTCCCTTAAAACTATACCTAACAAACACTGACTTATCTATTCGTTGTAAGCACCTTAATTAAACCAAGCTCTTTAAGGGCAGGCACCCTGTTAGGCACATTTCACTCTGGGTACCGATTCCCGACGGATCTACTTTAAGTCTGGCGTCTATAACAAGAAGACGATTTAGGATTGCTTGAGCGTAATTTTAAATGAGAGCTGTTGTGGGACAATCCGATTAACAATAAACATTGGAATTATATTTCTAGTTTATCCTTATGAGATACCTTTTCGACGAATCCAACCATTACAAACCTGTGTCGGTCGTCATAGTGTGTTTTTAGAAACTGTAGATGCACATTTGGCTTCGGGGTTAGAGCCGCGTTTGAGTTTTGAGTCAAGCCGACGCACGGTGGTCCAGAATGTGCGATTAGCCGCGCAAAAGTGAAAAAGTCAATTTTGCCATATCGATTTTTTGTTGTTGTGATATCGATTCTTAAATGTCCAGCGATCTCAGAAATGGCATCGTTAATGAAATTGGATAAAAATTGTAGTTACAACAAACGCTTAAAGTTGAAACTTTTTCTGGAGACTACTTTCTATCGATAAAACACGTTGTCTTCTTCGTGACAGTATGGCGAAACTATGCAATATTTTTGTATAATTATTGTTTCTATTTGAAGAGCATTCTTTCACGATTAAAATTCACCTATCGAATATACAATTATTGTTTGTTGTTTATCCAAAAATTAATGTTCAATGAATTAAAGAAAATCGTCAAAGTTTTTTATCCTTTGCAGTCAATATCTTTATAGTCCCACATAATCTCGCTCTCTAATCAACAGAACTCTTTTCTGTAGTTCTTCCCCTAAAAGATCCTGTAAGAAGCTAATCCAGCCGGACCCGGCTTCTACGAATTATTATTGTTTAAAGAATCGCGCACACCTCGGCAAGCCGCTGCCGCCGGACTGTTTCGTAAACTTTCGGCAGGTATAACAATGAAGGGCGCAGGTAGACGCACGAAATATTTGCAGAAATAACTTCTATGTAGTCTAAAGAATATATGTGTAAAGTTTTAACCGAGTACCTTTCGATACTTTTAAGTTATTTAATTTTTAAGTGAATCCTGCACCGCAAAGAATAGGATTTCCTTTCACTCGGATAATCTAGCTCATTGTCAGTCCCGAGTCGAAAAGTCCAGCCTAAAAAGAAACTTCAAATCCTAGATTCTTTTGATCTCTCATTTGCCGCTTAATTATGTATACCATTTTGAACCTCAAAATCCTCAACTAGTGTGTCTACGCGCCTCAAAGTCCTGTAAATATGATTTTTAGGAGTTATATGGACTGATCAGGTAAAATTTTTATTCCAATTTAATCTGACATCCTCTAAAAATATTTCAGAAGTTCCAAGTCTGTCGACTCATATTCTAAAAATAGGGCTTTCAGGAGCAAGTTAGAATTAAATTATCATTTTATTCCATATAAATTCTAAATCTCCTAAACCAAATTAATTTTTAGTATATCGAGAATTTTTTTGGACCTCGATCATTCCACTCCAATTCCAATCCAATTCTAAAGCTCCTCATTATAGAATGCTGAGGATTATTTTGGGCTGTATGAAGCCTAAATTGCTCCTAAACTAGGTAAAAGTGGCAAAAAGTAACAAGTGTAGGGCGATTGTGGAATTAAAATTTGCATTCTTTTATATGTAACATATTTTTCCATATTCAGCCTAAATATCCTAACTTATTTGGTAATTTAGGAGGATTTTGGGCTGAAATTTTCAACTCGGGGTGATTTTATTTATTCGATCGCCGCGAGCCTTTTCCTACGTAACAAGACAAATACGATGAGCCAATAAAAAATATGTGCTACTGTAAGACCAGCGGCAGCGAGGCATCGAGCTAGGCGTTTACACGCCTGGCTGGGAGGAAAATGACGTCACCCCTACCGGGCCTTTTCGAGGAAAAGGAGGTCCTGGAAGGACCCAGCAATGGCAACGAGGGATTTCGAGGAAAAGCAGGTCCTCGAAGGACCCAGCAATAACAACGAGGAATAGCAACGCAGTCGTTACGGAGTCGACGCCTTGCAATCATCGAGGGAACACTCTTACAAGAGTGACGTCACGAACTAGCATTTATTAACATTTGTATAATTGACGCGAAACGAGATTATTGTACATTTTATTTATCGGCTTGAATATTTATAAACGCCCGTATTGTATTATATATACAGGTTGTCCCATTTAAGTTGAGATTGTAAAGAATCTCGAAAACGGGTGATTTAAGAAAAACCAAGCGATGCGTGCCCCTTACTATTGCGGGTGGGGAGTCTAATGGCATTACTGATTTTTCAATGCGTAGGCGTCTTCAAGGTAATTTCAAGGTCATAATGTTTTTTTGTGTCATAAACACTTATTTTTTATTTCGAAATCATATTCTACATAAAAAAATGGATCACTTTTGTTTGAAACATTTTGTTGTAGATTTAATATTTCTTAAGATATGAGGCGAAACGTCTTTTAAAATTTATGCTGATACCTCATCTGGTAGGCTTACATCTTCAAGTATTATTGGTACCTTGAGAACTACAATGTATCGACATTTCCCTCTATCAAGTGTAATACAGATAAACATACCTATTATGATTGTGTTTACAAACGTATCTAACAGTTTGGTACTAGAACAGGATCAGTTTGTGACTGAGTTCTTACAAGGGAATATATCGAACTGTTAATCGCCGATTTTGATGAAAATTGAGTATGATGTAGTCCTCATTAAAATATTCGACACGTATTTTTTTTATCGACAATCGTCGCCGTTTAAGTGGTGAAAACCACCCCCAAAGTTAGGACCCTAAAGTATATTTCGTTGATTATCTCGGAAACTATGAAAGATAGAGCATTTGCGTACATTGACGAAATTAGCGCCTATTAACAATCAACACAATGGTAAAAATTATTTTGCAAAATCTCAATTTGTTTAAACAATATATGAAAAATTCGAATTTTTTTATTAGTTTTTCCCCTTTAATGCCAATGAATTTTCTTGAGTAATTGTTTATAGAAACTATATGTCCTTTACAAAATCGGAAGTTTCATTTTTTCACCAGAAAAAAAGTTATTAAACTTGAAATTGTACCGTTCGACGCGCGAAATAGAGTGCCTACATGAGTCGTTCCTCGTCCTAAGCCTTTTACAACGTAACCGAATTTGTTAAGTCGACTGGCCGAGATTTAATTAGTAACCTTCAACGAAAGATACAAATCGAGAACTTTTCAAAAATAAATATTACCCTTCATGACGGTTCTTATTGTTAGTCCGCGAACAGGTCGAGCTTGTCCGTATCGCGCTGATTTGGAAATATCACGCCATAAACCCCGTCATAAACCACCTGTCTCTAGGGAGCCGAAAATTGTCGCACTTTAACCCTTTGACTACTGTTGGTGCCTATAGGCGTTTAAAACATGTTGGCTTCCTGGTACTGTAGGCGCCAATAGGCGTCCGGATCAAATTTCGACTGTTTCGCGAATGATTGCCGTTTTAAAATTTTATAATTGCTCTTATGTAAATCAAAAGGTAAAAGTCCTAACAATGAGCAGTTCCGTTTGTCGCAAAAGCATTTTCCGTCTCCATATGAAACCAACACAGCAATTCGGAAAAGTGCAAAGCGTAAATGTGTAGTGTGGGCAAAAAATGACAAGAGAAAGGATACACATTACGAATGCAAAAAAATGTAATGTAGGATTATGTATTCATCCATGTTTTCAAATATATTAAACGTTATTATATTATTAAATTTGATTATTAAATATTGTGAAAAAAGCTTAAAATTAATGATCACTTTTTAGTATGTGCCCTAACGATTTAAAGCAGGATATTAACAAATAACTAATATTGTTTTAATGTAATAGAATTCAATATTTTGAATATTTTAATATACTTCGTCAGAAATGCATGCCTAACGAAAAATTTCGATGTTCTCGGTGTACGTCGGGACTGAATTCTTACCGTACGATACGGCCGCGGCCGGCCGGTGCGTGTCAAAGTCTGCCGTAGTAAAAGGTTCAAAATAATCGAAGATTCTTTCATTTTCACCGGCAACGAATATGAATCAATAGTATTCGTTCTTTTAAAAGCTATCAACTACTCCTGAACATGAAACGACCCATGTAGACACTCTATTTGGCGCGTCGAACGGTACAATTTCAAATTTAATAACTTTTTTTCTCGTGAAAAATTCAAAATTCCGATTTATCCGTATTTTTGTAACGGGCATATAGTTTCTATAAACAAAGACTCAAGAAAATTCATTGGCATTAAGGGGGAAAAACTATAAAAAAAAGTCGAATTTTTCATATATTGTTTAAACAAATTGAGATTTTGCAAAATAATTTTTACCATTCTATTGATTATTAAAAGACGCAAATTTCGTCAATTTACGCAAATGCTCTATCGCTCATAGTTTCCGAGATAAATGATGAAATATACTTTAGGGTCCTAAGTTTGGGGGTGGTTTTCACCCCTCAAACGGCGACGATTGCCGATAAAAAAATACGTGTCGAATATTTTAACGAGGACTACATCATACTCAATTTTCATCAAAATCGGTGATTAACAGTTCGATATGTTCCCTTGTTAGACATAATTCTCGGTTCAGAGATAGTGTATCGCCAGTTCAGTTTACGTAGTGAGCGAAATGGAATGTTTAACAGTCGCCAGTAAAAATCGAAATGATTCTCCTTTATGGCGAATCAGGGCGAAATGTTGAAGAAGCTGTAAATTTGTATGCTTCGCGGTATCCAGAAAAAAGTGTCCATCGCGTAGTACATTTTAACGTACTGTTCAGCAATTTCTACGAGAGGGAAGTGTACAGAAAAAAACACGCGTTCGTAAAAGAACACGCACAAGTGGAGATAATGTCAATCGAGTATTGGATGCAGTTGCTCACAATCCAAATGTGAGTATTCCTTCACTTTCGATAACTTCTGGAATCTCTCTGTAGGGACAACGGTTTACTATCCGGCCTCCGCCATTGTTCAACTTCGGACGGTTGACTTATGTGCGGGGCCTATTTGTTATTGGGAATTTAACGAAGTTCTCAAGCTTCGGGTCCCGCGGGTCTACGGCCGTCCGCGGTGGACAGAGGCCGGACCGTGGGCCGTCAAAACGATAAATCCTATTGTCTAGGTGGGTACTTCGCCTCGAGGCGGCCGGGCCTTGAGGGGTGTTCACCAGATGTGGAATATTCCATACTAGGAGCACCCCCATGGCCTACGGACGTTTCGAGGCAATCTTAGCAATTATTTTGGGACCCACCTAGACAAGGATAAAAGTTTACGTTCCCCTACCCTCGAACGACAAGAGTAACCATTTTTGTAAATAAAGTCACCGAACGTGAAGAAAAGAACTTGACTTCTAAACTCTCGAATGAGCGTTCATCGAATTTTAAAGCAACAGAAGTTCCATCCATACAAACTGTGCTTACACAAAGAGCTTCAAGAAAATGATTTTCAAGCACGAATAGCATTTTATGAATGGGCCAACGATCAGATAAACATCAACCAGAATTTCTTTTCCCGTGTTTTGTTTTCTGATGAATCTACGTTTACAAATAATGGCCTAGTAAATAGGCATCCCGAGTCGAAATTTTGAATTTCTGTTGATTCTCTCGGACCCTGAAATCATCATTTATGATTCTCTTACATTTTCTTCATATTTCTTTTATTCTCCTTAGTTCTCTATTAGCCGTTATAATTCTCTTTTGATTCTCTTTTATGTTCGCAAAATATCCCGAGTCGAAGTTATGAATTTCTGTTGATTATCTCGGACCCTGAAATCATCATTTATGATTCTCTTACATTTTCTTCATATTTCTATTATTCTCCTTACTTCTCTATTAGTCGTTGTAATTCTCTCTTGATTCTCTTTTACTTTCGGAAAATAAATATACAAATTTTTATTAATTAGACATCGAATTGTAATTTAATAATTTAATTATTTCCTACAGTATTTTTCAAAGATACGTAACTTTTTTAGTGTTGCAGCAACACAGAGTCCAGTAATTTTCGTAGGTACAGGTGAACATATAGACTAAATAATAATATTATTATTAAATTATAATAATTATAATATTTATAACTATATATTATAATAATATATAATTATAATAGATAATATTATTATTAAATTCTTTGGAAAGGTAGAAATTAATTTAATATGTAATTGAGAATATCATGGAAACAATAGATCCCATTTTGGATCTTGTGATTAGAAGAGAATTAGTGAAAAAGGGAAGGTATGAATTCTGTAAATAATTATTTCTGTTAATTTATGCTTTTTCCAAATTTCAATACTGAATTAAAATATATTAATTTAATACGATTAGACCCAAAATTCTTTATTACCAATTGATTTTTTCCGTTAATTTATCATTGTATCAATCTTAATTTTTAAATTTAAGTATATTAAATTAGTATTATTATTTTGATAAATTCAAATATATAATATATAAATATATAATATATAATATATATTTATTATTAGAGTAAAAAATTAATTTAATTTTTAACTGTAAGCGTAAAACGGCCGATTATAGCGTAAAACAGCCAATTGCAGCGATCCTACATTCGCTAGCAACGGCGAACAATTGCCCTCGCGATTTAAAGGAGAAAAAAAGTACTGAGCGTCGCGGCGTGTCGTAACATGACGACGTTCGCGAAAAATCAGGCAGTCCAGTAAATGATGTGAATTATATGAAATTTAAGAGTGACAATTGACAATAATATTGGATTGTTATCAAGTGTAGAAATTACTAAAGAATAAACTATTTAGTGTCAACAATAGCTTTAGAATAAAGTGAAAAATGCCGCCAAAACCTAAAAATCCATCTGGTCGTAAAAAAAAGTGGGCACTTATTTGGTGGATTCAGAGTAAATCTTCGAATATTATATCATTAAGTGCAATACCACTAAAAGATAGAACAATTCATTCTATAACTACCTTGTCATGGCATAATGTTTCGGGAAAACAAGAAAAATTTCAAGCAAAAGTCATGGCTATCAGTCGTAAGTATACTTCTTGTTTATTTTTTATTGATGAAACTTTACTGCTGTTTCATTGAAGTTAACAATTTATATGAAGTCAAAATCACTTTCTATTGAATAACTTATAATACGATATACTACACAATTCGAATATTACATTATATTATAGATGATCCAACGTTTTGAGGGAACAAGTGGTAGCAAAAATTCAAAAGGTATATTAATTTTGCTTTCAAGTACCATATCTGACTCTTGAAGTTCAGACATTAAACGCTAAATTTTTGGTAGCATCAGATAGTTCTTCGAAACAAATTATCGAACCAATGGCATCACATGCTCCAGTACAAGCTCCAGTGGAAATTAATAAAACATTGTATAATATTATTTTTCTATTAGTTACACGTCAAAAAATTTAACTATCATGTGTAAATTGTGAAAATGATGCAGTTATTCTACAATACAAATATCTATACTTTTCAGGAGTATCAGAACCTGAAGAGTACGAGGGAAACATTTTAGAAGAGCCTTTGGAAATAGTGAACTGGAGTAATAAATTTTACTTCAATTTATAAACCGCATAAATATTACTAATGTAACTAAAATGTTATAACAATAAAGTTTCCGTGAAATTAATTTTTTCGTAGTTGTCACTCAATTTACTTTTTAAAAAATTAAGTAATATTAATAATTAATGAATAATGAAAAATTCCATCTAAAATACAATGAAAGAGGATCAAAGGAGAACCTAGAAAATCTTTTTATAATACTCTTTTGATTCTCTTCAAGTGTGAAAACGGAAATATCCGCATCCACAGAGTACCAACAGATAATCAAAATAATATAGAGTTTAATGGTCAGATCATACAGATTATAATTCTCTTTTGATTTTCTTCAAGTGTAAAAAATCGAGAGAACCAACAGAAAATCAATTCTTCGACTCGGGATAATATGCATTATTGGCATATCCTTCACACCTGTACATAAGGGATCACATCCTTAACATAAATATGAAACGTCAAGAGATATCTTAAGAAATATTAAATCTACAACAAAATGTTTCAAACAAAAGTGATTCATTTTTTTCTATGTACAATATGATTCCGAAATGAAAAATAGGTGTTTATGACATAAAAAAACAAGATGACCTTGAAATTACCTTGAAGACGCCCATGCGTTGAAAAATCAGTAATGCCATTAGACTCCCCACCCGCAATAGGAAGGGGCACGCATCGCTTGGTTTTTTTTAAATCACCCGTTTTCGAGATTTTTTACAATCTCAACTTAAATGGGACACCCTGTATATAAAAGGAGAAAACGGTGTCTTACAAAGCAGAAGTGGGATCGATTCACGTCACGTGGAAGTGTGAGTTAAGTGAGTTAAATGAAAAATGAGTTTACCGCATTTCCTTGGTGTTTGTGTAATTTGGTGCGCAAAGTTAAGTGTACGAACAATGAAAAGGCGCACCGCAATAGAAGTTGCGCGTTATCTTACGCACGACCATTTACGAGATCGTTGGTCCAACGATTCGCAAAAATATACGTGAGAATGCTCGCGCGAGTAAACGCGGGTCGTCCACGGGAATGTGGACGAGATGTTTTAAACAACGGCTCGTGAAAATACGAACAATAGCGATCGCGAGGTGATCGTCGCGATCTCGTTTGACGGTCAATATCGAAATTACTTGCGATTATCGCCGAAGGTGTTAAGTGCACGATGAAAGGACATAAGTGAGAATGACTGTATCAAGGAGGAGGCGAAAAGAAAAACCGATGTGGGAGTGAAATGCCGAATCAACGAGCATAGGAAACGGTACGTTCGAGTGTTTCAGCTGTGTGGCAAACGGACACCCGCTGCGAAATTTGCAAAAGAAACAGAGGTCATTTGGGAATCTGTCAAAAGGGATCACCTCGACCGATACTATATGAAAACTCGGCAAGTCGATGGTACACAGGACTACACGTGCAAGCCATATGCCTCCATGAGGAAAATATGGTGATGGTCGAAATCCGGAAAAAGCGTAATTCTGAGAAAGACGACTTTTTCAAGTTAAACGACAGCGTCTGGGCCGACGAAAAGGACAAGGAAAATGGGCACGACTTGGAAAGTTGCGAATTATTGTACTGCAATGAAATAAAAACTCTGGAAGGACTCAAGGAAGAGAAACGAAGGCAATTACGGAAAAGGACAAACTTGGATTCAGTGACCAAGTTACTACAGCGCGTACCTGCGAAGGTCATAGGCAAAGCGGCCACATGGCAAGGGACCGTCGGCGGCAGGACAATGGAGAATATTTTCAGGATGGTCGAGCGCAGGTGACGAAACTGAGCGGATGATTGGCGGTTTCGTTAAGGGAAGTTGAGAATTGCATTATACGAGTTAATGCAGTTTGAGATTTGAAAGGTTGAGTATTGCATTTGTATTGAGTATAAATCGAAGCCGCAACGATTGTTCACAGATGTTTTACGGACAGCGACGAAGGCACGATTGACGAGAATTAGTAGTTTCCCAATCGACGTCGTCGCTGCGGATCGACGGGCACCAACGTGGACACCGTCGGAGAATTGGCTATCCGTCACGGCGTTTTCGCACGCGTGGCGATGAATTGGTTATCCGTCGTGGAATCTTCGGATCCACGGCGACGGTTATCCGTCGTGGTATCTTCGGATCCACGGCGACGCGTCGGCTGTACAACGAGGGAGTCTTCGGAAGCAGTCTTCGCTACAATGGCATTGCTGTTCAACGCAGAATCAACGCAGCGAAAGCAGCAACGGTACCAGCTTGAACTGCACGACAACGAGAGAAAGGGTTGCAGTTGACTTTGCGGGATAGTCAACGTGACGGTAGCACCGTCATATAACGTAATGCATATATTCGGTTAAAAATAATTTCAACCTAAGATGGACTTGCATCATTTTCAAAATAAACGGCTCAATTAAGTAATAAAATTAATGCTTTAGAAGTGTTCGTCCTCATTAATGCCAACAAGATTTTCTTTTTATTGCACGGTATCTTGAAAAAATCCAGGAAT
This sequence comes from Cerceris rybyensis, assembly GCA_910591515.1. Lineage (NCBI taxonomy): Eukaryota > Metazoa > Arthropoda > Insecta > Hymenoptera > Crabronidae > Cerceris > Cerceris rybyensis. The sequence goes on from OU342795.1 coordinate 18,636,950, forward strand.
TTACTGACCGCTTGTCCCACTGGGTATCGACAGCTGGTCTCCGTTACATAAACTTTAGGAAGGAATAGCTATTTATACATTACATATATTTACGTTTGTTGAGGAATTCTTTATTGATTTAAAGTGGACTGTATTTTTAAGTGTCTATGATAGGCTGGTTAGGAATTCCTCTGAATATGATTGAAAAATAATTTATTGTATAATTTTAATACTTTCACTTATATTTACACTGTGACGATAAAACTAAGAACTTATACTAATTTTGCGTCGAACTTGTGAAATTAGATTCCGGTAAAGATGTTTGACTGAATGTTGAATGAGTAAATCCTGAGTGAATCTCAGAGTAAATCTGAATGAGTGAGTATTGAGAATAAATCTTTGAGAGTAAATCGAGAGATAAATCTAGAGATAAATCTGAAAATGGCCATGTTGTCTGGCCTTATATCTCCTCGGCACGAACTGAAAATCCAATCACCAGTGTCATGCGAGGAGATGGAAAATGCCCTGATTGGGCCTTGAATTTGTTTAAGGCGGCCCTTCCAAGGTGGTGGGTTGTCCCTCTTCCCTACCTCCTTCGGGGTTAAAAAGTTATAAACTTTTCCTCTCCTGCGAAGATAAGGAGAGGGATCCTTGAGAGGCATGAGAAGAAGGACACTGACTTTGAGGTTTTCCAGACGCAACCCTGGCGAAAGTCCCAAAGTTCTTGGAACTCCTTTGTGCATGAATGATACCAGGGTGGTCTAGAAAACCCTGCCGAGACATAAGGCACGTCGTGCACTAGTGAGGGCTGAAGAGGCAATAAATATCCCAAAGAAGGGTACAATCCAATGCCTCTCCAGCCTGGTAAGAAAGGACAAAATCTGTTTGCAATAAATACCATTCTCAAAGCTAGTGCCTTTTGAAACGTACGTGACTTAAATCTCGACCTCATTTGTGAAAATAAGAAGGAACATCTGCATCCATTGAGAAATGCAAATGCCCCTCCTAAGGTTCGTAACAACGTTTTTATATATATTTACTAGTATACATTAATTAGCATTTGAAATAGCGGAAATTCTGTCCACATAATTCAATGGTGGAATTTTTAACTAAATCGGATATGTTTTGCGCTCTTAACGACGATTTGGAAAAGATCGAAAACTGTGCGAGGTGCCTGAACAGCTAAAGTCACGTTCTGATCCACTGTGGGCCGTGCCGAAAATAGCACCTGATCACATCTCTTTTGTATAAAGATTTTCCTAAGCGTCAAATAAGAAGTATGCTTAACCTCTTGCTCTACAATAACGTGTGATACTCGTGACGTGATAGTGGAATAGAGAATTTTTAAATATTCCAAACACAATTATATTGAAAATATCAGTGGATTAGGAAATGTTCAAATTACTCGTATGCTATTTATATTACGTTAAGTTACACGGTATGAGAGAACTCAGTGATAATTTTGAATTTCAACAATTAATTGAAAATTATTCCGTATTCACTAACAAGACGAATAGGTTGACCCAATAAAAAAAATTTGCTACCCTTTCCCGAATTTTGCGGTTGGTTTTTTTCACAAATCTCCATCGATCCAAAGGTGTAGAATGTCAATGCTTGGTTTAATCAATAATAATTGTTACGCCTCGCGGAGGGTCTTCCGAGCTTCGGCATTCTTTCTAATAAAAAAATTACTGGGACTACGCGAATTCGAACGTCCGTCGTCTTCGAATGCTCTGTAGCGACTTCCTGTCAAAAACACTTCCGGTCGCTAACGCAACGCGACCGGCCGATCGATGAAATGATTCGATACTCGAATCCAGCGGGTTCGAGGCAACTGCTTCGTTCGGTACGCCAACTTCATATTGGCGTAACAATATTTAACAAAATTCTTATTACAAATAACTTGTATCATCGTCATGTAACACAATGTCAACGTTGTTAAGACAACGCAATAAACATATGTACATACTACACACATTCTGTTTTTCATCTATTACCATATTCATTCATATTAATATCTATGAATTAATCATATTGACGTAGAACAGACCCTGAAAGCCATGACCATTAATTTGTTTAGAACCGCTACGTAATTGTCTAATGGCCACTGTAATCGATGATTGAAATACTACAACACTTAGATTTCACATTAAAAACGTGTCTATTAACAATTTATTCAGATTGTAATGGAAAAAAGTTATTAAACAAATTAATAGGTATAAAAATATAAGGTAAAGGTACCAGTAGTTGACCAGTTAAGAGAAATCTTCGATAAAAACAATGGTAACCGTTTACTATGTCAATAACTGGCGACAGTCGATGCCTGTAGACGTCCTTTAAACCTTCTAGATTATGTACCAAGACCACTTTTTGAAAAAAATTAAGTTATACAAATTTGAGAAACATATTTAAAAATTCGGCAAATGCTTCGGTAGTTGACCACCTTTGGAATCGATAAAACTAGTAATTGACCACGCTTTTTCGTTACTAGTTTACCATTTACACTCAAAGCAGAGTTAAAGCACTAATGCTGAGAATCACTTTATTATCGTTTAGTTTTAACAATTACAAGTTCAAATCATAATTAATAACCAGATAATAAAAGAAGAACTAAAACAAATTAATTATGTAAAAAATTCAATTCAAAAACAGAGTAGACATTGGACACTGATCAATAATTGTCCGCAAATGCAGTTAATAGTTGACCGTGTTATCGACTAAAATTCAGTATACTATAGTATGTCGACTTATATTTTGTGTCTCTGACAATTTGAGATGTAAAACGGATACATTATAAATCATAAACAAATTTAAATGAACAATATAATTCATTTGCAAAATCTTCACCACCTATGAATTTTTTACCTGAACCGTACAGCTATTCTTAACAGAACCGTTAAGGAAATAGAACTATAACGGCATATTACTTATCTCATTGAATTCAGACGTAAGAAGACGTTCAGTCTCTTAATAGGCATATTCACTTTACATGCAATTGTTTCAAAATTTAATCGACAGATGCTGTGGCACCTGAAATTTACTTTCATCGAATGTGTACAGGGTGTAAAAAAATTAATGGTCATGGCTTTAAGGGGTTGTTCTACACCTCTGGATCGATGGAGATTTGCGAAAAAAACCGGCCGCAAAATTCAGGAAAGGGTAGCAAATTTTTTTTATTGGCTCATTGTGTTCGTCTTGCTACGTAGGAAAAATGTCTGAGAGGAACCGTGGGTCAGAAACGAACCGTTCTCTCACAAATTAACTTTTAATTCGGCCTTCCGATCACAATTTCGCCCATATGGCAGCCTTCGAGTCACCGACCTTTCGAAAGGAAAGACAAGAAATACCCTTGCTATCTCCAATAGTTGAAGCAGAGGCAACATAAACGAAGATAGAAAATGACTACAAAAATGTCATTGACCTGCGTTCGGTGTTGGGTTCGCTCAAGGGCCCACCCGGGGAGAAGAGCATAAACACATGCACTTCTCTTCTGGTACGGTGACACAGTACCCCATTTTCTAACTTCGTTTACGTCGCCTCTGCTTTAACTAATGGCGAAATTTTTATCGGAAGCCCCAATTAAAAGTTAATTTGTGAGAGAACGGTTCGTTTCTGACCCATGGTTCCTGTCAGACATTTTACCTACGTAACAAGATGAATACGATGAGCCAATAAAAAAAATTTGCTACCCTTTCCCGAATTTTGCGGCCGGCTTTTTTCGCAAATCTCCATCGATCCAGAGGTGTAGAACAACCCCTTAAAGCCATGACCATTAATTTTTTTACACCCTGTACAACTTATACAAACCTTATTTAGGATTTCAATAGGATTACGTTAGATAATATACTATAACAAGCGGTAAGAAAACTGGTTTCCACTGCTATACATGTTATGCAATGAAATACCAACGTTGAAAATTCCCGCGTTATCTTGAAATGACATCATATTGGGAGGAAGAGAAATAAATGTCAGAGCAGATACATTGCATATAAATATTAATGAAGCGTGCACACGTAATGGGCAATCAAGAATTATCTATTATTACTTTTATGTAAATATACAGGGTGTCCCGTAACTGGTGGTACAACCGAGCGTGGGGTGATTCTACGTGAAAAACTGAATCAAAAATATAGAATAAAATTTTTTCATATGACGCTTCGTTTTTGAGAAAAATAAGTTTGAAAATTTATCGAGTACACGGGCACTGGATCCACGTTTCAGCTCGACGGATTTCGCTATCTTACTTTTACGAGTAGAAGAGCATTTCTGTATTTCGTGCAGTGTTTACAAACATTGTCAGGATGATGATACCTCTTGTATCACTTCTACGATCTCCTTATACTGATCGAGCAAGGACCTTTAGTTTCCGAAATACTGTGTGTACCTATATATAATACTCGATAAATTTTCAAACTTATTTTTCTCAAAAACGAAGCGTCATATGAAAAAATTTTATTCTATATTTTTGATTCAGTTTTTCGCGTAGAATCACCCCACGCTCGGTTGTACCACCAGTTACGGGACACCCTGTATATCATGTATATGTAACAGATATTTTCAAATAGACATTTCCTTTACGTTTGCTTTATATAGTTCAAATCCAGATCTCTGCTGCCCACGAAGAATGTAGTATTATAGGTCATGTCATTTTCCTTCTAATAAAACATTCAACAAACAGACAGATTTTGCAATGGAATAAATTATCATTGCACTTCAGTCACGTTAAAACCGCAACTTTTGCAAGAAACATTCCTTCGGAATTTCAAATGCCCTGTATATTGCAATATAATTTGTAGTACTTTTTACTTTAATGACCAAATAAATTATTTTCTGTTTTGCCAGTCTTACAGATGATTTTTTGTAAATGAATGTTTCACAATGTAATATATAAGGAAATAACTGCAATTACTAAAAATGAACATAGCCAATGAAAAAAAATTGCGAATTATTACGAAAAATTATTATGAAAAAATATAATTTCTTCATTGTATAAGTTTATTGTTGTTATAGATGTATTACTCTGTATAAAGTTCTGCTGTTACGTCCTAACTCCAACCTCATTATATCGATCATCACCATCATTGTTATCGTTACTATTATCATCATCATCATCGTCATTATTATTATTATTATTGTTATTGTTATTATTAATATTACTTTTATAAATCTACAATCCTCATTTAAGATACACAGACACACATACACACTAACTGTTTTTTTTATCGTTCCATATCTACATACAAACTGTCATACACATATGACTTCCCTGATAATTCGCCACTTCTGATTCATCTTTTCAACGAACACACTTACACTTTTACTTTTCAGCGAACCACACACACTTTTAAATCATACACACAAGTATTACTACAAAGAAATAAAAGAGTAATCAAATATATTATACTTATATATTTAATATTTGCAAGTTTAAACCATTCCCGCGCAAAGTGAAAGTGGTGCTCGTTTCGTAACATCTGCATTATATTTTATTTAAAAGAAACTCGATGAAATTGTGTGAACTGTACCTAATGTACTTATTTTTGTATTTTAGTGATTTTATTTAGTTGATCTCCAATATTTCAATTTCCAAGGGACTAAAAGAAATTGAGGTATACCTGTTTCCAGGCTTCCTCTTATCATGTCTGCGTAATAGTAAAGAAGTCGATTATAAATAAGATGAAACAAAGTCCATAGCGCAGGCGGACGGGAGAAAAACAAGAGAATCCTTCCTTGCTTCATTTTTCAAATTTTCTTGTCATTTTAAACTTCTGAAGTTTTTGTAACTGTGAAAAAGTAGATGAAGAAAGCTTTTGTTTTATAAAGTTTGACAAGTTTTAGATATGCAACTGCTATTATTTCATTCAGCTCTAATAGTGTCGTGTTAAAGACACGAAAACGAGTTGTACTAATTGTAAGGTATTAACGTAAACACATCAGGAATTGGCCAGATTAATCAATTTGTTGTGTATCTAGGCGATTTTCGGCCAAGGTGCTCGCTCCAGGTAGTTATTGCTTGTCAAGGGATGCCTGCTGCTTCGAACACATCTTTTGATAGTACGCGAGCTATGAAAAAACACGTGTGCTAAGCGTAGCGTAGACTTGCATTATGTATAATTTGTATTATGTTTTAAGTATAAAAAGGGAGCCCTTTAACCGGTGTGTGAGTTTATGTGAGTTTTTCGAAAAAGTACACAATGATAATTTTAGCAAGAGTACGGAGAGAGTGCTTGCCTGGTTATGCTGCCTAAGTTGTATTGTTTATTGCGAGATTATTGTTATCTGTTAATTTGACTCATTCAAATTAAATCTCGAGGTATCCATATATTTTTTCTGCAATTAGAAAGTCATCTTACACATAAATAATAGTCAACTCCTGCTTTATTAACCTTTCAGTGCCGGGCGATGATATATATATCGTCGTTACCAATAATGCTAAAACTGGACATCGAAGGTTTAATATTAAGTTTCTAATACAATATCTGTAATTTTATGACATTAAAGATCATTGTAAATACACAATGTATGATGTATATTGCGTGTTCTATATGAAACTATCGCCAAATGACAATTCTTTTTATTCGAAACTACAATTGTCATTAATTCAATAAATTTTTTCGGTCTGCACTAAAAGTGTTAAATTTTGATACTTTATACATGAAAATATTGTTTAAATTTCTTATACTATGTTAAAAATGTATGGAAATAATTATTAATATTATTTATTTATTTATTATAAATTAAGATAGGATTATTACGAACCAACCACAGGTAGACGAAGTTTAACGTTACAATGTTGTATACAAAAGTTTCATAATACCATGGAGAGAATATCAGTGCAATATTAATTTTCTATTTGTTGTATTTTTTCAATGTTATTTACAGGCCAAGTTCATTTTTTAAACAAAACTCTATAACTTTCTTAGTAGATTTCCATTGTAAAGATGAAATAAAGAAACTTGTGAACAAGTCATTTGCTTGTTTGACTTTGTTTTGAAAAGATATTTAGTGAAACAGGACGTACTAAAGTCTTTTGTCGGGGGGCGCACTGTCTTGCAAACTTTCGGCAGGTATAACAAAGAAGAGCACAGGTAGTCGTGCAAAAGTTTTTCGCTAATTAAGTAGTACATAATACAACTTTAGTGAATATTTTATAAGCAAAAATATTTTGTACTACGGCTCGCCCAATATCTATAGTTCCATAATTATCACTGATTCACTGCCCTAAGTCACTGTTTCAAGTTCGAAATCACACTTCTCATCTTTGACCTTCGGCTTGCATCCTCCGTTATCACCATTCCCACTCCTCTTCCAAAAATCTTTAAATTCTCCAAATCTCTTTCCACCAAGGTTTATTGCTCACTACTAAAAATTCATTACTATTTAGAGTCTCTCTCATAAGTTCATCATAAGGTCTTCCTAGTTCAACTAATTGTGAGAGTCATCTTCAGATTTTGATTCCAACCTTAATTATAATCCAAAACTCTCACTAGTCCTCATCAGATTTAAATCATTTTTCGTACATCACACCGAATCGCTGTTGGAACGCGGCGAGATATTTAATAAAAAACTCTGTAAAGTATAACTACTTTTGCTTCGCGGATCCTAAAGCACGAATCACCCTATTTGCCGTTACATCGCAAACGCCCTGAGTGCTACGTCGACTCTGCTTTAACTTTTTCGAACTTCTGCTTTAACTTTTCTTTCGAAAGGTCGGTAACCCGAAGGCTGCCTTATGAGTAAAATTTTAACCGGAAAGCCCAACTAAAAGTTAATTTGCAAGAGAACAGTTCGTTTCTGACCCATGGTTCCTCTCAGAGATTTTGCTTAGATAACAAGACGATAACATTGAGCCAATAAAAAAATTTGCTACCCTTTCCCGAATTTTGCTGCCAGCTTTTTTTCGCAAAACTCCATCAATCCAAAGGTGTAGAACAACCCCTGAAAGCCATGACCATTAATTTTGTTACACCTTGTACATAATAGGGTACTTGTAACCGAAGAGTTTGGTTTAATTAAGGTGCTTGTAGCGAACATATAAATTAGCGTTAGTTAGGAATAGTTTAAAAAGAGGACCGCATAAAAATTAGAATTATACCTTTCGCACATTATCACAAGATACCTTTTCAATAAATTCACCTGTTATGAAAAGTTTTTGCCGATCTCAGCAGAGAGAGAGAGAGTTGATAAGCGACCGCATCGTGCTGACACACATGTTGCCACGGGTAGGTATTTATGTACATGCACCTACCTATAAGCAAAATTCAATGTGGAGAAGCAAATGCTTTTTGCCCATATCTCGAAAATCAAAGCTAACGAGACTTAAATACATATACAGGAAAAAGATAGTTAGAATCACGATCCTAACAATACATTAAAAAATCATTAAAATTGGTAGGACGGACTATCATCTGCATAGTTATCCAGAAAATGAAAAAAATGTTATGTTCATGTAAAAAAATGATCTATACAGTGTGTAAAAAAATTAATCGTCATGGCTTTCCCGGATTGTTTTTGATGGATTTTTGGGAAAGGGTAGCAAATTTTTTTTATTGGCTCATCGTATAAGTTTGGGCGTTGCATAGGTAAAATGTCTGAGAGGAACCATCATCTGGGTTATGGACGCAAAAAAAATCAAGAATATAATTTCATTATTTTTAATGTCGTTTATGATATTATTGTTTAATGAAAAAAGAAAAACGGTTCTAGCAATGTTTCTGCAGTTACTGCTCAAATTATTTCAGTTAGAATCTGTGTCTTTTGCAATGAAACTTCAGTCCAGCTTGCACTTCGTCGTGAAAAGTGGAGACCCTGCAGCAGACGCTTAATGTCGCATAACTCATTGCTGAAAGGGATAGATGATAGAAGAGATAGACAAAAACCGATAAAAAAATACGTGCTACATATTCCTTTGGGACCTACCTCTCAGAAAAGTTTTATAAAAATTGGCATTCAGATGGTCAACGAAAACGAAGATGATTTTTCGGAAGAAAGAGGAATTTCGAAAGAAACGAAAGTCTGTCTTTCTTTTGTCCGGAATCTTCTGTCAATGTCAAAGTTTATGACCCCTTTGTTCCACTAGTCGGCGATATCGCAGGGAGTAGTCTCACAAAAATTTTCGAAAAACTTGCACTAAAAAAGGTAAAATTAGATGCCTAATTCTTCGGTACCCGCGCGCTTTAGTCTGCATTGTATGTAGCTCCTAAATATAGGTTTAACAGTTTCAAGAAGTGCAGCGCTCAGCAACAAAAGAAGGACAGACTTTCGCTTTCTCCCAAATACCTCTTTCTTGTCCAATTTCGCCTTCAACTTCGTTGACCATCTGAATGCCGATTTTTATTAACACATTCGGTGCGGGTGCAGAGCAGACTTTTTTGTCACTCAAGACGGCGAACTATTTTGGGAGTTTTTTTACATACAAAATATTTATAACAAATATTTAACATAGTTTCAAACATTTTAATACAGTTTTATCCATTTTTAATTAATTGAATTATGAGGAATCATATTTATACTTCACCGTCTTTAGGCATTTATGCCAGTGAGTACCGAAATTGTTAAAGTTACCTGAGAGATAAGTCGCGCAGAAATTTTTGACATGTACTTTTTTTTTATCGTTCCAAATATGTATTAAGATAGTGAAAATAATTCCTTTTCGAACGAAATCTTTCGACGTAATTTTTTGGAGGCTAGAAAGATGTCAATGATCTGCGTTCGGTGTCGGGTTCATTCAAGGAATCTCCTGGGGACTTGCACTTTTCTTACTGGTTCGGCGATCCAGTCGTCTGGGACTATGTGCCGGTTATTTTGAAAGTAACTGAAGTCTATTTGTGTTGGAGTTGAGATATTGAAGACTTTACGTTTCAATGAAATGAAAAATATACGTAGAGGATACCAATGTATCATATTCCTATAGTGTATCTAAGAAAGTTGAATGTACAATGTCTATTAAAATAATGGTGTAGGAAAAAATGATCGGTTTAATTCGGCGAGCCCATCTCCGAAATAAATTTAGGTCAGCCACCTGATTGCTCGTCCTAAAGAAAGTTGGCCCAGGTTTTCGTTAAGAAGGTGTTACCCGGCCACTCGACCCGGACACTCAACATTATCGAAAATACGACCGGGGAATGTTTAAAACCCAACTATAACACCATTCGCGAGCGGCTTAGTGAGAGAAACAGCGGCAGCGAAACGAATTTTATAGCGATTTTTACCTATCACAAAAGTATTTTGCATATGTTTAAAACATAAAAATCTTGTTCCTACAACAGCAATTTTTAAGCGAATAATATGTGTATTTTTATCAACAATGAAATTAAGCCACTTTCAAAATTAAGAAGTAGATTTGTTATAAAATTTAAAACAGTTCAAGTCCATTCCATATAATTTAAAGTGCTTTAAATTGCGAAAAAAAATTAAGAACGAGTGATCGTCGTGGTTCGTTGAGGGCATTTTGAAAGTAAAATTAGGTCAGCCACCTAATTACCTAAATACATAAATAGGTCACTCGTCCTACAGGAGGTCGGCCTCTGTTGTCATTCGGAAGGCGTCACCCGGCCGGAGAGTTCGACGACCGATGACGAAGGCGATTTCGACATTGCCGAAAAAACGGCAGCGACGCATCGCGACGGACTTATCCTATACATATTTAGCATCGAGAGAGAAAACAGGGAGCAATAACGAAGAAAATAGCTAAAGAGAAAACCGTGTATAAGTAAATTGTATTCGTCCATTGTATTCATCTTAAAAGGTCTTTCTTCTTTCCTAATAGAAAATAATCATCTTACACAATATTGTATTTATTTTACAATTCATTAGACACCTGAAATTTTCTAACTATATAAATTATTTATGTTGTGATTGATTGCTCATGAATATTTTGTGTATGCGAGAGGGATTTGAAGATATTATGGTGCTGTGGTTGTATTTATACAGGGTGTCTCAGCTGATTTTGACATCTTGAATATTTCGGTATTGTGGTATGTAGCAAAAAATATTTCACAGGAACTTAAATGGTATCGAGCGGGGCATAATCTGGTGTCAGTTTTTACGTAGGTGGACTCGTCAAGAACATATGAAGGTCAACTTTGTTTTTTTTTATGAAAAAAAGTACTGACCTATGTATGCCGAAAATCTAATAGTTTAGGAGATATTTCAGTTTAAGTAATTCTAAAATTCGTAATTACATTAGCGTTTATTTACAGGTATGGTTCAATTTAACGACCATTTGCAACGTAGTATTTTTGAAATCGATGAAGTAAGGACTGGCCTACGTTATTTAATATATCGGCTGATATTTTGCCACATTCATCGGTACATAATGTGCTGCTTCGTATCACACACTTTAGTTGAAACTTTCGCGTTTTATCCTTTAAATAGCCTCATAAGAAAAAGTCGGGCGGCGTTAAATCAGGTGATAGACAGATGAACAAATAGACAGAGCTCGCGCCCTAATGCGGCAGGAATGATGCTTTTGTATTTAGATTATTTATATTGAAATATCTCCTTAACTATTAGCTTTTCGACATACATAGGTCAGTACTTTTTTATAAAGAATGTCTAGCTGTATCTCTTGATGCATAAAAAAGTACCTCGTTCCATTTAAAAAAACAAAGTTGGCCTTCATATGTCCTTGACGCGTCTACCTACGGAAAAACTAATGACACCAGATTATGCCCCACTCGATAACATTTAAGTTTTCTGTGGAACATTTTTTGCTACATACCACAATACCGAAATATTCAAGAAGTCAAAAGCGGCTGGGACACCCTGTATATAGTAGTATGTCCATCTCATTCTTGTATTTTGCTGTTGTAATCTGTGTTATATTTTATTAAATGGCGCCAACCTAACATTTTCGAATTTTGTTTATCTACCTCGACGTGATAATAAATTCAGTATTTTAATAACGAATCCAGTATATTTTTAATCAATTTATTGTTTCTCTATTGGAATTCTTAACCCTTTTAAAAATTTTATCCTCGAAGAATCTTGGTCATGTGAAGTCCTCGTGTTTCAATCCATTTAAAATAAATGTATTACATTTCCGGCACTGTTTGATGTCGTTATAATAATCTTGGAGGTATACAGTAAATTTTTCCTCCTTAATGACACTTCAGCGACGTGAAAACATTTGTCATTCGTTAAAAACGAATGTTTTAATATTTTGGACAGTTTGGACAATTTTTAGCCATTGGAGAATGTACAGAACTCCCTAACCGTATTATTTACCATCATTCGATGTCTCTTTTCTTTGTTTTACTTGATCGACTAATAATCTTATTTTACATTTAAAGTCACTTTTAATTTACTTCCTCCTGCCCTTAAATAATTGATTATGAATTAACCGTTTTAGTCGATCGTCAATTCGAAGCGCTATCGCGTTGCATGGGCACAAACCGACACGGATGTTTAAAAATCCCTGGCAGTAAAACGGTTAAAAATCGACACTTAGAATTAAGTCTGACCCGGCGCATCGTCACGGAAATAACTTTTTGAATTGACTATCAAACGTGGAGACTTTCTGCAAGGCCTGTACCTAAATACAACCATAAGCCGTACCTAGGCGCGAATCGCGAAAACGAAATTCGGCAAGACGAGCCGAGTGTAGGCATTATGTTTTCCACGTTTGACAGAAAAGTACGTTCCCCTTCTTCGGGAATCAACGCACCTCTCCTGAAAAATACCTGCATAAAAGGGCCGAGCGCATCGGATCGGCCTCTCTCTCTTGCCAAACAAATCAACCGACAACGTCACGCTGTTCATTTATCATTAGAATCAATCTGCGCAATAACAGTAAGCTCTTCTATGTATATTTAATTCAAAACCCAGTTAACTTATTTAAACTATCGATCGACCATCCGCGATCAGCTCGCCCACGAAGCATCTTTTGTTTTGCGGCGTAACAAAGTCTACTGTTGGATGGCGCATGTGTTTTTGGTATTTTGCTCTATAATATATAACATAATATTAGGCAAGGGTGGCTATGGTACATTCAATGTATGTACTTATGTCTGATACCCGCGAATTGAGCGTTGAACATAATCGCTTACAACAAGATAAATCAGATTTGGTTGGGCATAGTTTCAAAACAAGGCCACTGTTAGGCGGTCCGATTAAACACTGGAATTATATTTTTCGTCCATCCTTATGTGGTACCTGTTCAACGAGCTAACCCGTTATAAAGACTCTTTGTCGAGTGCCGCAGAAACAGATAAGCAATCGCATATGCTGACTCATGCGTTGTTACGAACGTGCATATGTAGGAAAAATTCAATGTAACAATATCAGCAGTTTTTCGTCAATATTTTGAAAATTAAATCTGAGGACGTTATTTATACGTACAATAAAAATTGCTTAGAATTATAATCCTGATAAGATATCGCAAAATCATTAAAATCGGTGTAGTAGAACCTTTTTTGTATAATTTTTCTAGGCTGTTTATGGCGAAACAAAAAACGTTTTTCAATGTCTTCTCTACACCGATTAAATTTAACACTAAAGGTATATACCGATACTTTGCATACACTTATTCTTACCATAGAGGGACAAATGACCCCTCGTTGCACGTAAGACATGCAAAGCATTTTTCTCGATAAAAAATAAGTTTAAAAAATCAGATTGTATAAGAATTTACAGAAAGTTAGATGATTGAAAAAAAATAACAATGAATGTACGATTTTAAAGTAAATTTTGAAAGGGGTCATTTGACCCCGCTTGGTACCTTTAGTGTTAAATACGTTAAAAAAAGTGTTTATATTTCATCAACTTATAAATCATATAGAATCTAAAATTGAATCCCCCGATTCCCCTGAATTTTATAATCTGAATATTATTACCATAAACTTTAGATTGGTTTTAACAATAATGGTTTGCAAAAACAGCAGTTACATAAAGCTTAGAATTTCGTCAACAAGGCGTTATTCAAAGTGGGACAATAATTGTGTTTACTTTGAATGTTACTATTATTTGTAATAATTGGTGTAATTAATATTTGGAAAAACTAGTAAATTACACAAAGTGCATGTAATAGTAATAAAAATATAAAATATCCAAGGTACGGCATTAGTTACAACATTTTGCGCGTGAAAGAGTTTTCTACTTGAATTCTTTTTTATTGGATGTACTATAAAAAATACACTGATTATTCGTACACTGCCGCTGTTCTATATATACCCCATTTTTTACGCTATTCTCAAAATTGGCGCCAACCTAAGCCAACCTTTTAGCTACTTCCTTAAGAATAGAGAATAAATACGTGGGTCTCATATTTTCTTCATAACAGCTGTAAAGTCAAATAAAAAAATAAATCCGACATATTTTTAACTTTTAAGCATGTCAAATAATTTTCAATATGGAATTAAAGGAATTATACGTTTATAGCGTTATACGTACAGTATTATGTAATATATGAAAAACACAATTTTCGTTCCGCTGTGAAAATATCACTTTATAAATGTATTAGCTTTGGTATTGTTTATCTCTAATAAGATTGTGTAAACAACAGTAGTATTGGTGAAAAAGTATGCTTTAACCTCATATCTCTCATATCACCATCATATCTATCTAATTGTAAGCCTCATATCTATCATATTTTAATAAATTAAATAATTCCTTTGAAAGAGGGGGAATCAAGCGACGGAAAATTTGATCGATTGGGTGTTTTATGTTTATTGATATAGACGTAGAATATTTATTCTATGACTCTTATGTAAACTTGGAGAATTTTTTGAAAAAATTATGTACCAGTCATTTTGACTGGTTTGGTAGTTCTAGTGTTAATATATCGCAGTGAAAAAGTTGTTGAACTTTTGGCTACATTTTCGTTTTTTGGCAGTAGATTCCTCTGTTGGTATTTATATATCACTGTATCGATGATGGTAATTACAGCAGCCCACATAAATATTCGGGCACCATGATGAATACTTTTGTACTTATTTCTTTATATACTTACCTAAAATGCAATTATCGAATTCTTCAATTTTTGGTGCATATATTCTGTTTTGCAAATATGTAGAATTAATAGCATTATTTCTTATTGTTTCCTAAATTATTGATTATAAATGAAACTAGACCTGCTATCACATGTATTATAATAATTTAAATGTTGTATTGTGTGTCTGTTTTGTCGGATAACATGTAAACGCATTGTTATACTACAAATGCTTTTAATAAAATAATTTTGTGTAATGCAGCTCCAAGTTTCGTTAATCGTTTCTTTAATTCTTCACTCATCCTCATGTAAATTTTACAGATATCAAAATCTTAGAAAGCGTATACATACTCAATTAGATTTAAAAAAAGGCAGTACTTTTGTACAGCTAAGCGGTAGATATTCTTGCGTTCTTCTCGTTCTATGTTTAGGATTACTGTCTTGGTAGAACTTGAGACACTTATGTATGTCCATATTTTCAGCACTTTTGATTTAATTGCGTGTTAAAGGTTGAAATATTTATTTTTGCCATAAATTTCATCAACAAAAACTGGTAAGAAATCTCTTACTCCAGCAGTCGAAATAGACACCCATACCAACAAGCTTCTAAAAGCACGATTCACCGTTGTCTTTATGTTATTTTTTTAACTCCCTAGTTCGTTTACATTTATATTACACTAGTTTATATCTGTCACATTTTAAAATATAAAACTGATTTTCATCGAAAAAGTTAAAGTTATTTTATAGTGACAATGTTTTGCAAATTAATTCTATAGTGAATATTAAATGTTTCTTACGATTCATTTCTTTTACGAATGGGTTTCTACGGGCCACTCTGCCACAACAATTTGCTTCTTTCCAATGCAACTTATTGTTAGTTTCTTAGCGATGAAATTTTGAACAAAAATGTGTATTTAAACCTTTTATTATCGACACCTACATATCTTGAAACAGTTACGAGATTCGAAAATATATTAGAACTGTTATAGATACATCGGTTTCGTGTTCGATTCTGCGTAAACGATGTTATATCAGCTTCATGTCGGTTCTATAACTGTTGTTTTTCGGCGCTTGCAACGGTTTCGTTCCTTCAGAATTAAAAATTCAGAATATATTAGTTCTGTCTCGGTTTTACAATGCCGCAACTGATATTTTTTGCTTCTATATCGGTTGTGGTTCGGTTCTACGTATTTAAATACATATTTACCTATGCGGAAAGAAAATAGTATGTATCACTGACTTACTCCATAAATATTGTACGTCGACACTTACTTACAATTAGTGTTTCTGAAAGAAAAATTTACTGAAAGAATAGATTCGAAATAACGACGTCTTTGTTTTAAAAATGGAAGTGTTACCGAAATTCATTGTTTTTCAACCAAGCGATTCCTGTTGATACAACATAAGCGTAACATGCACATTTGCTATTGCTGTAGTCAATGACTGTCGTAATATGCTTTTGTTTTTATAAAAGCAGATCATACAGAAATCAGTTTTATTTCGATCTTCCTGAAAAGCAAAAGTGACTTCGAAAACGATTAACGATGTACTAATTATAAGATTGAATTGCGACGAAGCTATACGATAATGATATATATTATTCTTTATATAGCAGAACCATTATCGATACAGAACCAAAAAAAAAAAGTTGCAGCATTGTAGAACCGATAAGCAATTAATATATTGCGGGTTTTGTGTTTTGAAGAACCGAAATCGAAAGTGACACCGACACAAGAACCGAAAAATAACAGTTATAGAAGCTACATAGGCCAGAACCAATATATTTGTAATGTCATACCGTTAAGCTACAATAACTTACGTATTTTCGGAACCGCCTCACTCCTTGGGGGAAACAGCTTGTTATGTTCATAAGAGTATATTAAGTTAAACATTTTATTTCTAATGTAATACGACCATCAAAAATATGGAAAAAAGAAGCTGCGAAATCATTTCTGAGCTAATGCACAGAATATGATTTTGAGGAATCTCTTCGGTGAAAGACTGTGATTTCTGTGAGAGTATTGTCAACAACTTCAAGTTATTCAAGATGAACGAACAATGCGAGCAACAAATTCAGACAATTCTATAAAGTCTTTCATACTTAATAAATTTATTATTTGTCGGAATTTATGAAGTATTGGGAAGACTACAATTTCTTATAAATGTTAAGAACCTTTACATGTGTTTCTACATAAATAAATACTCTAAAATTTAAATTTCATTATTTTGCTGACTGACAGAAGAAGCCGATACTCTCATAATAACTCTTGAAATAGTCCCATAAAATATTGTAGTACTTGCTTTATTTTGAAATTATGTATATCGTGAAATATTTTGATCTACATAATTGCTTTGTAATACCTAGACATATTTTTTATAAATATGCTGATTTTCATAGATGCGTCAACAAGAAATTATATTTATTAGCGACATCAGGTCTTTAGGTTTTACTAATTCATCATATAAATATTCAAAGTTTAAGGTATGACGTGACATTAAAAGAAATGCATATCGGAATGTTAAATCAATTTTAAATTTAAATCGTGAGCTAATGTTGCTTATTACCATATAAGAATACCTTTTACTTTTCACAATACATTGAATTTTTAATCATCTGCGTACTATAGCCATTCTTTAAAATGTAAATTTACGTATTTTATATACTGATGTGAGTATACGTACAATGTCATAACTATTCATTCCTTTGTATTTAGGATTTCAATTATCTGATTTCATTTTATACCTAAGTTACTCTAATATTGTTAATACAATTTTTCAACATTGCGGTTTTCTTTATTTTGCATGGTGTTATGTCTAAATTGCATTTTTAAATATCGTGAAGTGCACTTTACATCAAATCTGCATTACAGAATTACTTCTTTTTCCATGCATATTTTGATGAGAATGTGCGGATTTATCTATGCATGCAAATTCGGTTGACTGTCACGAGTAATACATGACAAGTAATTGCGTACCACCTTTAAACTTTAGTCTAATTTTATAAGTACATTTATATTCAGTCACTATGACTCGAACATATCTAGTATTTATATGTAAGGATTGATGAGAGCAGGAAATAGTTGAGATTGTAGAAACAAATAATAAAGTACATTTACGTATATACTTATAGTTATTATTACTTATATATTTATGTATTATGCATACTAATACAAAGACAATAATTTTATTGGTTCAAAATTGTTTCCTTGTGTTTATTTTCAGATTATTAAATGTCAAGCACCTATGCATGTGTGCATGGCATATAAAGAAAATCTATAGAATATTTAAAGTGTCAGACCCAATATGAAATCAGCATTGATATTTTAAGAAGAATTAAATATTTAAAATTGTCTACGTAAATTACTTTTTCTTCAATACCTTCCTTATTCTCCTCTATCGTTTATGTCAACCACACTGTTATTTACATCACTTCTGCCAGATTGCAAAGAAACGTGGTAATACTCTGTTTCACAATACTACAATAATGAAAGTGAAAAGTGGCGAAGACATTTCAATTGTGTTTGAGACACAATATAGACAATAAAATCACCATTTTGTTAAAATATCACTTTTTAAGTAAATGTTATAAAAATATAATGTTTTGATTTGAAGAATATATTTTATAAACGTACCTAACATATATCGGCCCGAAGCTTGTCAAAAGCACTGATCAAAGCGCCGAACAGATTGATACTGCTTGTAGCGGTCTCCACATCTCGAAAACGTATGAATAAACTTTATACTTACTCAACCGTCATGGTCAACCAGGGTCAGTCGTTTTTTTTCCTTTTCATGCTTCTTCCAATCGGAGCCTTGGCATTTTTTATTATCCCAATTTTTTATGCTTATTTATCTTAAACAATAATATTTGTATTTCGTTTTATTCTTGTAACGCAGCACATTCCAAATCGTTAAAATGCTTTCTTTTCTTTCCCTGCCTCGTCTTTACATTGATTTGAGTTTCATTTTTGCTAGTTTAAACATATCAAATTTTATATTTTTCTTACAATTTTTATTTTATTTATAGCTGCTAAAATATTTATAAGTAAAAAAAATTAATAAAATTCTGTTAGAAGTAAATTACTTCTTCGTACTTCAATAATAGGTTGAATTAGTAACAGCGAAAGAGAATGAAAATGAATTTCTAAGCTGGACTATATCATATCTATGCATTCCGTTTCATTTAAATATATTCTCAACTGGATTTATAAACGGTAAGTAATTGCAAATAGTAATAATAGAATTACAAATAATGTTTTAGAAATTATATAATTTTTATAAAATATACGTTTGTTCCTATTTTATTATTTCGGATGGCATCACGGTTTAACACTAGAACTACCGACTATTAATTTAGTGTATTTAAAGATACTAGATAAATATGTACCTGAGAAGAAAGGCAATGAAGTGTGCAAGAAACTAAATTGATTTAATATTTCACGTTTTGCAAGGTAGATACAGAATATTAACCCCTTGCCGTGCCATTTATTTTGTGATTAAATGTGCAATGACTCCGAATTAATTACTAAAGTAACAATCTAACCTTAATTTCGGATATAGTAAATGACTTAACGTAATATTGAATAGCTTAGAATTTATTTTATTTTATCAGGAGCCACTAATATTTGTAATTTAATATTTTTTAGTGGACTTCAAAATTAACTGTTTTATTTATCACGTCACGGGTAGAACTCGTTATTGTACGGCAAGGGGTGACCCAGGTTTCAGCCCTACCAATTTTTGCAAGATTTTTAAAAAATTCGATATAAGTCATTTTGACCCCCTTGGTAGATCTAGTGTTCATATAACACTATTTCAATTATATGCAATTATATGATAGTTAATTTTCAACAACTGTAAACACCAACAAGCATGTGTCTAATAAAATCCTTAGATAAAACGTGCAAAGATATGTAAAATCGTGTAAGCTTAGTTACGCTAAAAAAAATTGTAAGGAAGATGATTTGAACGTATTTCGCAACTTTTCTATGTAATTTAAAAAAAAAAAACATATTAATACCAAATGCATTTCTTTTATTAACGAAGACAGATAAGTGGGTCAAATTAATATAGAAGGTTAAAATTCGACAATCTTTCACGGAAGACTAATAAAATTTCCGATCATCCTTTCTAACTGATTGATCTATATACAATAACACTGGTCTATAAAATTGAACCTATTTTTGCAGAAAGAAGATTTACATAAACGATTTCCAATTTCGAGGCACTGAATCCATTTTTCAACACCAAACTTCATTTCTCCGAAAATCAATTTCGAAAAAATGTAAATGTCCAACATTCACAATTTCTCGTAGTTTAACCGTAAGAGTTATATAAATTTTGTTCAACACAATGATTCCATAAAGCTCCCAAATGTAACATTACACGGTACTTTCAAGTTATAAACATTTAAACGTGTTTGAACAATGCTCAGAGCGAAAACGGCGTCTAAAATGGCTTTTTTATGGATATTTTCCAATACATTTTAAAAACTAGACGGGCAAGAGAATATCTAATAACATTAGGAGATAAAGTATACATTTTTCTTGTCGAAGCCATATTTGAAAGTTGCAACACAAATTTCATATTCGTTTGAAAAAATAAAATATTACAGCAAGACTAAAAATGCTGACAGTGACTCTCATCCCGGCATAAGCGTTTTATCCATGCTATATTCGTTTATACAACCCTGTTTTCATGTTATACACTGCTTAATACGCGATTTTAATACCATTTTTTTCTGCTGAATGTAGACGTGCAATTCGTTTATCTGCAGCAACCAGGATTTTTGAGACAAACAATTAAATATTTAATAACTCTCATGACCCTGTTGAAGTTTAACGGCCGGAACTTATTTCTTCTTCGACACGTAAAGCTTAATGTTTAATTCTGATAGTATTTTTACGTTGAATTGAGATATGAAATTAATTTTCATTCATCTTCATTCACTATCGTTTTCCTCCGTCAGACAAGTTTCTTTTGTGACAACCATCTTTATATTTATTTAATAAATCGTATAATCTTGAAATATACAATGCAATTTAACAATAGTGTTTAATAATATGATCAAATTTTACAAATATAATACTACGTTTAATCCATTATTATTATCAAGAAATAATTCCTAAACAATAAATATACTTATAAATCAAACTACTACCGTTGGCGAACTAGTTGTGAGAATCACTCGTAGCACCTTATGTATTACAAAGATATTTTAATTTCTCAATCGAAATAAAATTGGCGTTGTTACGTTTTTTATGATTTCCCCAAGAAAAGTGTCTGCTTTATTACCTATTGCTACTACATTTTCTTCTGCTCTGTCTTTCTCGATTTCTGGCCAGTTTTTCGGAGAAATAAATAATCATGTATGCGTGATTTATAACGTCGTAGTTTTAGTGAATCAACACTAGGGTGGGTCGAAAAAAAATTTTTTTTTTTTCGAATCGCTATAGTGCGAAAAAGTTGCTATTTAATATTAAAAGAAAATTGACGAAAAGAAATTGAGAATTAATCGATATCTTCCGGTCGCGCATTGTACTTAAAGTTTATAGAAATTGACGAAATTGGGCATTTTTCTTTATTTTTTTAATATTATATAAAATTCAATGATTGTCCTGCTATATTTGATTGTGCTTACTTTATAGTTCAATAAAGTTAAAATAATTATAACATCATTAATATTTCAATGTTATCCGGTCGCGCAATGTGCCCGAAAAACGGGGATTTTCAAAAATTTTGCCAATTTCATTGTGCAATTAATCGCCTTACAATTAGTCTATAATGGTTATTAGAATAATATGTGGTTCTATAATATTGGACAACAGCTTAATGGGTGTGAAAAGCTCCCTGTGGTCAAGTATGAATCTTTAGATTGTTTGATTCCAGAAGTAGACAGAAATATATTAAGCAAAGACCAACGGTATTTACTAGACATATCCAAAGCAATAAAGTCGGGTCATTGTCCAGATGATTTGTCGATTCGAGATCCTGGTCCTTTATTACATTCAAGATGGCTAACTGCGGCTAATAGATTGCTTAGGTTATACATAAGCTCACCCAACATTACTGAGAACTTGAAACAAATAGTTTTCTTCATACTGAAATCTTACATGCCTGTGTGGTTCAACATCAAGAAGAGCAAATATTTTACGGACGGCCCCAAACATGTATTTCTAGCAATTCAAACATCACGGTATTTATCTGATGATCTACTTGAAGTTGTTAATCCAGTTATTGAACGAAATGCGTTCTTTGCACACCCTGAAAATTTACTGTTGGCTATGATCGTTGACGACAGAGAGCACATTAGAGAGCTTGGGTACAGGAGAATTTTAAAAGCAAGACAATCCACTTCTTGTGGAAAAACTATTAGAAACTTTGTGCCACCTAAGATAAACTTTGAAGCTACCGATTATACTGAAATTATTGACTGGTACACTTGTCCATTGTATAGTCCTTCAATATTACGAGGAGTAAGTGATGATGATATTAACCCTTTGCGTGCGGACGATTTTCTGCCGATGCGCTCCGGAGAGACTGAATACTTTTCCGCATAGTATGGATATACCACAGAAACAATTGTCTCCGCCGGGCGCATATTTGCGTCCATAGTCTCCATCGATGGCTTTCGCAGAACGCATATATGCGCCCATAGCAGTCAAAGGGTTAAATTACTTATAAATTTCGACACAAAGGTTATCAGAGACATTAAAAAATTTCCTTGTCACACCCAGGCAGTAGAGAGATGTGTCAAACTTGTAACTGAGGCCTCAACTAAAGTGTGTGGATATGAAGCTAGAGATGGCTATATTAGATCAACGCTTCTTTCAAGATCGGCTACGCCTAGTTTTAACCAAAAGTCAGACTTTAAACTTGTTTATCTTGAGAAGAAACCGATAAATGCCGAGAACAATTTGTTGTAAATTGTGATAAACTATAGTTTAAATGCAAATAATACATGCCCAAACATCACCTGCTTTGGATGGTTGGTTGGGAAGGGTTAGGGTGGAATTCAACGTGCAGCCACCTCCTCGTGTTGAGTTCTGGGAGGTTATGCTTTGACAAAACGTGCGAAGAGCTGCACAATAAAAATGGCAAAATTTTTGAAAATCCCCGTTTTTCGGGCACATTGCGCGACCGGATAACATTGAAATATTAATGATGTTATAATTTTTTTAACATTATTGAACTATAAAGTAAGCACAATCAAATATAGCATGACGATCACTGAATTTTATATAATATTAAAAAAATAAAGAAAAATGCTCAATTTCGTCAATTTCTATAAACTTTATGTACGATGCGCGACCGGAAGATATCGATCAATCCTCAATTTCTTTTCGTCAATTTTCTTTTAATATTAAATAGCAACTTTTTCGCACTATAGCTATTCGAAAAAAAAAAAAAAAATTTTTCGACCCACCCTAATCAACACCACTTCTTATAATATTTGACAAAGTTATTTATTAATATGTTTAGTATTTTTTATGAGTGTGACATTTCGTGATACAGTTACCCTTGTGAAGTGGAACGTGACAGAATTGACTATTGGTTTATAAGGCTTTAAATGAAAAGACTTTGATTAAAGTTAACTAGAATCTTTATTCTAGAATGTATGAGGAAGGCACGTCTTTCTGTTACGACTGAAAGTCACAGAGTGAGGTTTTTAGGAAATTTAGCCAGGTCTAAGGACCCTTTTCAGCTTGAGCATAAACAGACTGCATAGCTCCACAGCTGCAACCTCTTAAGCATTCCAGGAAGATATATACAATTGATTTTTGAAAGTTCCAATATACTCTCTTAGTAAAAGAGAAAAACCAACATTGACATACTTATATATCTTATTTCGCTTCTTTTTTCCTTCTAGCTGCAGACTTTTTTTTCCTGCGAAAAATAATTTCACTTTTATCACTAGAAATAACACTTTTTTCATCATAGTTCTCTAATTTATTATTGCTTCCTATATCGGATAAATTATTCCTCATAAATTTCTTTATCTTCTGCAGAAAACTCTTTCGCGCTTGACATTTTTATGGTTACGAAATTACTTAAAAATGCCGCCCAAAAAGCAAAAGTGCGTAGTAGGATCAACTCACACAGTATAATATACTGTAACTAATGGCACCAAGAAAGAAGAACACAATGCAAATAAAATGAAAAACTAACAAGGCGTAGTAGAAATTCAAGCAAAAACGTAAATTTACATGGCCCGTCCTAGAAAGTCACAAAGAAGAAACGTAAAAGGTGACCCGTCCGTTAAGTGTTAAGTACAGTAATGAGTAAGTTTACTTATACTTTCAAGATCACTTTCAATGTCGCCCCAATTTGGAATGCCGCTCATTGTATAATTTGAACATTTTTTAGCTCACATCAAGGTCAGAATTGAAGGCCACATCAAGAACATATTTCAATATGTATTTTAATGCGCTGTAAAGTGCAATAAACGAAGTTATACGTCTCTTATATAAAAAATGCCGATGACTTGAAAAATAAACATTCAAAACTTATATTTTAAAAAATAAATCCTTCATTCAATTATCTCCTTACTTTATCCCTTCACTTATCTCCAAAACTATTTTCGTATTAACGCTGATGGCGAAGATATTCTGTTGGCGCAGTTTTCGTTAAACATTCTGTACATAGTGAACGTTAAGAGAAATGTTCGTTAAATATGTCTTAAATGATCAATTAACCTGTTAAATCATCTCAAATTATTTATACTTTTTAGTTATTCCTTTTATTTTGGCATGATCTCAAAGTATTCCGAACATCTGGAAATTTACGAACATATTTTCATTTTCGTCAAAAATACAATTTAAATGACCAGTCGTCCATATTTATATACATAAATAGGGGCAAATTAAAGTAGTTTTTCTACGCTCTCTACAAATGTAAAATTATTTCAATACTATCTTCGCTACAATTAAAAAGTTATAATTACAATACATCACCGAAGACTATGTGATGATGAACAGCACATATTATATTATCGTCAAGATACCATTTTTCAAATAGCTCTTTAAAATGTCTTCTATGTTAATTTGTACGCCAATGTAGATAATGGAAAATTGTATACGTATATAATAGCTTCCGGGCAGGGAATGAGCATATCTTAACGATCCTGAAAATATTATGAGTTTCTTAGACATTTACGTAATGACAGTTGTCGGTTCGTTAGATGTAACCTACTGATACATAATAATAAGGTATTGAGGCTTTCGCGGCCATTGTTAAGTATACAATGGTTTGCGTTTTCCGGGTTTAAGCCGCGTTGTGAATTGTGAAAATTCCGACGTATTAACTGACCATCAGCTGATCAACTAAAAATCTGATTGGCTGAAGCACGGTTCCGTGTCAATGAGCACCGTTATAAATAGGAGTACAATCAACAGAATATCTCAGTATCAGTTTTACCCTGATGAAGCTAGCTGAAATGCTGGCGAAACGTCGGAATTTTCACAATTCACAACGCGGCTTAAACCCGGAAAACGCAAACCATTGTATAATAATAAGGTAGTTTGTAACAATTTTATGCTAAATATCTGTAGCGTATTCGCATCATGTCTATTGCGAGCAACTAATACCTATCAAAAGAATTTCTGCTATGACTAAAAAATTTATTAATATACTGGCAAGAAATTAGATCAAGTAGGAGAGGAAAATTTTATCAGATTTCCACCACCGATAAAAATATAGAAGAAGGACGGTCCACCACCTTGGAAGGGTCGTCTCTATTGATTTTAAGGGCCAATCAAGGCATTTTGTATCTTCCTCACGACGATTTTGTGGAACTTTCGGCTCGTGTGGACGAGATACAACGGTATGCCCATGCCAACAAAGTCAGGCCAAGTCTTTTCCAAGGACTCATCCAGCAAAGTTCAGAGTTCGGTACAAGAACATTACAGATCAAATCCAAGGACCCATACAGTTCAATTCGAAGAGTTCGACACAAGAACTCTTCAAGTTAATTCAGTACAGTTAAGACAGTCAACTCCATGGAATAATTCTAATTGTAAGTATCAGTTCCCAAGTTCGAATAATGAAACAACCTTAACTGATATTTACTATTATTATAAGTTACTGTTAAATCATCAAAGACATTTTAAATAAACATTGAACATAACCAGAGGAGTTAATGACCAGCAACCTTGCACAACCAACCTAAATATACAATCCACTTTTATCGAAGAAAGTTAAACTCTTCAACAATAATGTTGCCAGTTACTCAACATGACGCAATGTAAATCGCAACAATTTCCTTCTGGCTTGCATTGTATCACTATGAATATTGTACTGTTGTATTACTTATCGTATTCTGAGAAAAACTAGATGTAATTAATAAATTCTTTTATTGAACAAGAATCAATTTTACTACTGGGATGATTACTTTAAAAATTATAATCATACGATTTAGTATCAGTTTTATTTAGTTTTTGCGAATATCAATTTTGACTTGTTGATTTAACACTAAACCTACCAGAGCGGTCAAATGACCGATTTTAAGATTTTAATCAAAATTGTTAAATTCCATGTTTTCATTTTTCTTGAACTTACTGCACGACTTTTTCTATAATATATAACTTTTAATTTTTCAATATCTACTAGGGTCGATCGAATATAAACGAGCCTTTTTTATAAACAAAATTGTGTAATGGTGCATTGTCTGATTCGCACTCAGGATCCACGAAACAAAAGAGAACTTAAACTTTTGGACTTATATATATTAAAATACTCGATTCGTTCCAAGAGAGATTTAGTGTTTCGAATGATTAGATGAGGACTTGTGAGAGCCTTGTATTAGATTTAGGATTTGGAGTTAGAATTAGAAGATGACTCTCACAATGCGTTGGAGTTAATAATTATGAGCTTGAACTAGCGTAAGAGTAAGAGACTTTTGAATAGAGAACTGATTCCAGTGGTGAACTAATGAGGCGTAGGGTTTTTAAAGGTTTTAGAAGAGGAGAGGGGGTAGGATGACGGTATTTGGGAATCCAGGAGTAGGAATAGGAAGTTGGACCTTGGATATGGATGATGACTCGTGGATGAGTAAGGATCAAAACAAGGAATAGGATTTTGGACTTGAACGGTGATTTCGGAGATGAGTAAGGAGCGGTGACGATACTAGGGAGTTGAAAGGTCGGAATGGAAAACTAGGAGGTTTAGATTTGGAGTAGTGAGTCAGAGGTGATGACGGAAGTTAGTTTCGCTGTGTATGAAATATTTGCACTTATAAAATATTCTTATAGTTATCTTATATACTAACTAAGCGGAGGATCGGTACATTACAATTGATTTTACAAGCAACAGCTACATTTCTACAAATAATTTTTCTATATAATTTCCTTCTTTTATTGTACATTTTTCCCAACGTTGTGGTCATTTTCTCATTTCGTTCTCGTAGAATGAAGTTGAACGTGTATCTACCCAGGTGCGCAAAAATGTTTCCACTTGATCGTTGGTCTCAATTCGCTTGCTTCGAAGTGCTTCTTTTAGAGGTGCAAACATGTGAAAATCACTTGGCGATAAGTCTGGACTGTAAGGTTGATAATCAAGTATTTTCCAGTTAATTTTCAACAGTTTCGGATGGGTTGCAGATGCTGTATGTACAGGGTATTTCAAAAATATTTGTCATGGCTTTGAGGGGTTGTTCTACACCTCTGGATCGATGGAGATTTGCGAAAAAAACTTGCCGCAAAATTCGGGAAAGGGTAGCAAATTTTTTTTATTGGCTCATCATATTCGTCTTGTTACGTAGGGAAAATGTCTGAGAGGAACCATGGGTCAGAAACGAACCGTTCTCTTGCAAATTAACTTTTAATTCGGCCTTCCGATTAAAATTTTGCCCATACGGCAGCCTTCGATTCGCCGACCTTTCGAAAGGAAACACATGAGATACCCTTGCTAGCTCCAATAGTTGAAGCAGAGGCAACATAATTGAAGAGAGAGAAAATGACTAGAAAATGTCAATGCCCTGCGTTCGGTGTCGGGTTCGCCCAAGGGCCCACCCGGGAAGAAGAGTATAAACACTTGCACTTCTCTTCTGGTTCGGTGGCACAGTGCCCTATTTTCTAGCTTCGTTTACGTCGCCTCTGCTCTAACTATCGGCGAAATTTTAATCGGAAGGCCCAACACCCTGTACATCATTTCTTTTTTAAACGTTTTGCAGTTGATCTGGTATATTATCGATATATTTGATTTATTTCGGATATACCCCCTCTTGTCTGAAAATGTCAACGATTTAGGCGGTGTGTAACCGATTTTTCTTGTATTGTTGAAATGTTCATCGCTGGGGTAAATGAATCTTGATATCAGGCTATTTATGGTGAGCATATGTCTGCTGGACCAGTGGTTTCTATTTTGTTTTATTATGTTTGTGTCTATTCTTTTTGTGTTAGCATATTCATATATTTTTATATTACTGTTAAGGTTGGCATAATTTGTTTCTGGGGACCAGTATTTGTTGAGACATGCCGCCAGGAACTTTTTCTCCAGGATTCTCAATTTTTCCATTGCGCTACCGCTTACATTGAACCATATAGGGCAGGCATAGATTAATATTGGTCTTATTAGTGTTTGGTAACAAACGATCATTACTGAGTTTCTAAATCTTTAAAGTTAAATAGTCTTTTATGGATTGCAAATTGTTTTCGTGCTTTCTGGTTTTGTGTTTCTACATGTTGGTTAAAGTTTAATTTGAAGTCTATGTGCATTTATAGGTACCTAACTATGTTTTTATGTGATATCAAATTTTTTTGCGTGTTATTGTCATACTGTCGAGAAGTGTTTCGTGTTTCGTGTACAATTGTTTCTTACGGTTAACTATCGAATAAACCATCGTCGAATAAAATTGGCTGAAGGGCACTTTTGATCACCTTATGTTGCTATAACGTTGTTACATTCGGCCCTGAGTCTAAGAAATTTAGACTCTCCAACTCGGGACCGGAAATCTACCACATCTGCAGCCGGACCCCTCGATCAGACCCTAAGTCGCGCTGGTTGCTTAGAATAATTACGCTAGGAAATAGGAAATCGAACAGGCGAATGAACTCTTAACAATAAGACACCTTTCCTATTACATCCCTCGGGAAATTCCTGGAAATAAAAGTACCCGACCACTTTTTCGACTTATAAAAGATTGATCGCAGATCATGTCACGGGCTTAGTTCTCTGTAAGATCGTCACGTTGTTATACTGATTAGACCAGGCTGTTGAATTAGTTACACGCCGCGAGCCCTTTCTGAGTCGCTCCGCCTGCTTCTCCCTCCCAACTATTTTACCCAACCAGGAATGACTTGCCAGACTCGGCGTATTACACGAGTATAGTGGCGCTTTAGGGCGCCATTCGCCTCTGTTCGCTCGCGCTGGAAAGACGCCGCGCACGCCGATTACGGAAAAAAAAATCGATGCGCGTATCCCGTCGACTGACGTTATCTGTCAACGAACAGTTTTAGATCGCGTCACATGGCGTTTAGGTTAAAACAAAAGTATTACTAGTAAAAAAGTATGCTCAGATATGTCTTGAATTAAATGCGATTAAGAGATTTTAATGTTTTTGGACTTCCGGCGGTGGTTTGGCAAATTCGGCAGAGAATAGTGATAGGAATAACATTGAAAAACTTATATTGTATCTCAAAATACCAATGGAAACATTGAGGGTATCTAATTTAAACAACGTAAACATATATTTCTATTTGTGAATATATGTTTTCATTCAATGTAGATATATATTTCTGTACAAACAATGAAGTTTTCCTTCAAGTAAAGTTGAATAAATAAATAAATAAAAAAATTAGTATTGCATCGATATTATCTCCACAATATTATGAAACTTTTATATATACATATAACATTTTCTTCTAAAATAAATGGTTCTACTGTGCATACATTTATACACACAACCATACATACAACAATCATAACGATAGTGTATTAAAATTATATCCAATAATCTTGAATTTGTTACCTCTTGTTTCTTTAATTCATATGTATACTAAAGAAACAGTTGTGTTACGATCTAGCACGCGCACGTATAAATTAATTTCCAATGCAAATAATTTAAAAATACGGCGACAGCAAAACGTTAGCTCTCGCGTCAAAGAATACATTGTTGCCGCCACGGTCGACTTAGCAAGAGATTTTAACCGGTTGAGTGTCAAGCAGCGAAAACGCGCTTCTTTCATTTTGTATCGAAGAATGCAACAAAGTAAAATTTCAATGTTTTTCTGCTAACAATCTGTTAATCACATTTAATTCAAGACATATCTGAGCATACTTTTTTACTAGTAATACTTTTGTTTTAACCTAAACGCCATGTGACGCGATCTGAAACTGTTCGTTGACAGATAACGTCAGTCGACGGGATACGCGCATCGATTTTTTTTCCCGTAATCGGCGTGCGCGGCGTCTTTCCAGCGCGAGCGAACAGAGGCGAATGGCGCCCTAAAGCGCCACTATACTCGTGTAATACGCCGAGTCTGACAAGTCATTCCTGGTTGGGTAAAATAGTTGGGAGGGAGAAGCAGGCGGAGCGACTCAGAAAATGCTCGCGGCGTGTAACTAATTCAACAGCCTGGATTAGACTACGCGGATAGATCTCATCGTTAGACGAAACTTATTGTTAGAGTTTTCGCTACGAAATAACCGTATAGAATACGCGCAGAGTCCGCGATATCTATTATGCATTTTTGTTCTAATACTCCGCATTCCCCCAGTGCGTCAAAATAGAGAGTAGTGCAGATAGGTGCGTGCGAATACATTACACAACTCCACGTAACACCTTTGTACAACACATACAATACACTTTAACTGTAACAAGCCATTTGTACGGAAATATAACTTGTTCGTGTTTTTTATCACTTCGGGTTAAAATCCTTTGCAACTACCTATTAGAAATCATCAGCCTGCGATCCCAGAGCAATACATCTTTACCGCTCGAGGTGTATTGCAACAATTACAAAGTTACGTCAGCCTTACTAACATTCCCGTAGCATCTTGTGTTAATCACACGAGATAGTCCATAAGTGTTCCAACCGCCAGTAGCTATCTCGTATCTGCTATACACGAGATTGCTCCTTACTAACAACTTCTAAAAACCAACATCCAAACGAACACTCCACCTTATTCTTTTACCTCGGCCACTCGCAACGCTCCTAGCCCTGGCACGTTGCAACGTTTGATGTCCGTTTGTCTTCATCAGACACCATTTTTGAGAAAATCAGTTTAGAAAGAGAAACGTGAATTTTCAAGTATCAGAATTTGTTGTATTTTTACCGTGAAAGCTAATTACATTTATTTGCATAAAATGCTTTCATAAATCCTTCCAAATATAACGATGCATATTATTTTAATGTTGTAAACATCTAAACATGTTTAAATAATGATTAAAGCGAAAACGACGCTAAGAGTGACCCATTTTCGTAGATATTTCTGTATTTTTCTTAAAACCTAGACGTCCATGATAAAATCTAATAGCAGAAGGCAGTAGGGCATTTTTTGGGGGGAAACACGAATTGATATTTGGAGCACAAGTTTCGTTTTCGGCTGGTTGTGAGAAATTAAAATAGTTCTACAAGACGCAAAGGTACAGCCAATGATTTTCAGCACAGCCGTTTTATACGTCCTGGCTACTATTTACTTTAGTAAAAATGGAGTCTGACAGAGAAAAACGAATTTTATATTCGTGCGCATTGGTTCGTTATTAACTAATCTATACTATAATTATTATTAAGTTATTAATTAATATATACTATAATTAACTTATAATATATTTAACAAACCTTCATTACAAATTGCTCGTATCACCACGTTTAGGTTGTTAAGATAGATCAGTAACCAAACATTCATGCTACAAACATTCTATTTTTTATGTATCACCGCATTCATTAATGTTAATAGAAATCAATCATATTCACACGCTGCGCTAACAGATCCATAAGAATAAATGTGAGTCTTCTTTCTGCCCAAAAAGAATTCGTTTTTTAGATCAGTGTAATTATACATCTAATTTGGACTGTCATGTGCTGTAAAACACACAGCAACATAGCTAATGCATTCCAAAGCTTGATTCTTACGATACGTATTGCTTCGTATAATACAATAATTTAGCTTTATTTCTATATATCTGTATAAAATATTTTATAGTCCTTTTGTATTAATTTAAAAGATATTAATCGAGAATGTAGTTGTTATTTTACATGAAAAAATTTACATGATTTTCAAAATTCTGTATTTGTAATATCTAATGATACAAATTATTTGATGTAGCCAATGTTTATTACAAATTAGTTATTCCTTGTTATAAGTTATCGATTCAAATGTGTTTACCTGCAATTCGGTTGTTAATAAGCCGGTTTAAAAGAAAATTGTAAGTGAGCTTTGGTAGAGACTGGTGAGTGTTCCTATACAAAATTCTCGAAATATGGTGCCTACTTTCTTGAAACATAGTACTGCGATTATGCAATTACGGTATGTGATTACTAGCGTAAAATTAACAATATTTTTTTTATGTAAAGAATGCACAATGATTAATATTAACTGTACCAAGCCTGGTTAAAAGCATATTGTAATTTAAAGTTGTATATATTTATTATTATTTATTTGTTTATCTTGTATTATTTTCTACATTACGTTGACAATCATGTGTATTGTCTTCGAAACAATATGATTTCTATTCCATAAGTGATAGAAGAATTACTTATAGCAAGAATAGATAATTGCAGGTAAAACTTAAAGACATGTTCCAAGAAAATACAATAAATAAAAGTTTAGTACCTATAACAAAACAGTTTGCGCTACATCTGATTTTTCGCAGCAGAAACAAGGGAAGTCTCTATGCCAATTGAAGGACTGCTTTTTTATACCCTAAAGCATAAATTACTTTGCTGCCGCCGAAGTGCGGGTGCAGATAGGAATAATAAAGTTTTTGTTTTGTCAATAACAACGTAGTGTTTGTATCACTTGCTTACACAAAATTATGCGTTAATTTATATGTACCAATGACTTTTGTGATTAATGAGTTTTGCAAAAAATGCTAACATGTGTCTAATGATATAACAACAAAAAATTTGTTTCTCACTTATCATGACAAGTGCAATTTATATTTTATCTCACCAGACTTGACCTCGCCCGACTCTTTTTATGGTGAAAGCCGGAAAAAGCTGTTTACCATGAACTACCTGCAGCGGTACGAAGCATATGACAGAGATTTAATGGCTTGTATAGTAATTACGCCACATTACAATTACACATCATTGAAAAGGAATTTTTATCTGTAAATTTGGTATTCGCAGAAATACATTAATAGGATCAATTACAATTTCTCAGATGCAGTTTAAAGTTATAATAATTATTATAATTTTACATGTGACATTCTTTCTTTGGTTTCTCATAGCGAACATTAGATATTACAAATCAATAAATGATACTTATTATACAAAGCAACATGGTTTTAAATACGAAGAACATTGACACTGATTCTTATCTATTTTGTGCCACTGAACACGAATATGAAATCCGCTTTTCTTCATCAGAGTCAATTTTAAATAGATGTAAATATTCGATCTTTCAATATTTGTTATCGCTCAAAGCGAAAACAACGCCTTGGAATTTTCCCATTGCGGTGGGCGTTTTCTATCTTCTATAAAAACTAGACGCCCAGGAAAAATCTAACGACAGGAAGCGATCGATTATAGATTTTTCTTGAGGAAGCTATAATTCAAAATTGGCACACCGATTTAAATTAAAATAGCTATGCAAGACGCGTGGCACTGTCAGTGATTCCAGAATCAGTGCAGCTGATTCACCCACGCTAGTAATGTGACATAAGTACATTTATTATTTAAAATTTAGTTTATGACAATAACATTACATTAAACAATGTATCATGTTTGTAAAGCTTTATTATATAAATATACAATGCTGCTCAAATGCATTAACAATCTCAAGATTAATTATCCAAGTTATTAAGTATGAAAGTATCGTTAGGGGGAACGTTTGCTCTTTGATGAGAATTACTGAAAATATTTTGTGTCTTGCAGAGATATTTTAACTTTTCAATCGAAAACAAAATTGGTACATATTTCAATTTCTTTTGTAATTTCTCCAAGAAAAATATCTGCTACATCGTCTCTTGTTATTTTTCCTTGGGCATATACTATAAAATATTCACAAAAATTAGGCCATTTTTAGTTTCCTTTTTGCCTTGATTACAAAATCAATTATTCGCAATTGTTTGCTAATAAACTATTATGGTTAAAATACAAGAAATGTTGAAAGCTGAACAATATTTTTTATTTAAGAATTGTTTTTCTGAGAAATGAATATTCTATGTGTCAAAAAGAGTAGAGTTCTCCACATAGATCTGTGTATTTGGCAGGATAAGGGAGTCAAAAGTGCCCTTCAACCGATTTCAATAGGGGTAGTCTCATTCAATAGATAATGCTCGGTGCTCATTGTGTATAAATTTTTAACCCTGTATTTTGACCGGAAGGGTAGTTGTGGGCAAAATTTAAAAAACAGGTTTTTGCCCCATTTTGCCTGTTTATTGAGGTGTAAAAAATTCGAAAAAATTCTGACATATTCTACATGGTACCATATATGTTTGAGATTTTTTTCAGATTTTTCCATCGAAGAACCTAAGAGTAACAAATGAGCAAACGGAAAAAAGTAGATTCCGTATCGAGATCTTCGAATGACAACTTTTTGCAAATTACAGTAACAATCCAACACTCATGATTGTTATCTCTAATTTTTGTCAGATTTTTAAACCGCCTGCGTCATTGTGAAAAAAAATTGAAAACCCATTCGCGCAACGCATTTCGACGTGAAAAGCCACGATCCAGTTATTATTTTCGCATTCTTCTATTACAGTATGTTCATTTTGTAAATTTCAATGCTTCTGCCACGAAGCAATTACATATTAATATAGAGAATCGAATTAATTAAATCAATTGTGAGTTTACTAGAGTTTACTAGAGTTTAGTAGAGTGTCTGCTTGGGGAACCGCTGGATACTTTTTGGCACAGGTTCGAATCCTCATGGAGGACTTAAGATTTTTGTTTGCCATTTTTAAAAATTGTCAACTACATAACAATAATCAGTTGCTATTGTCAAACATTTAAAAGTATTTTTAAGTAGCAGAAAACTATAAATTAATTACAGAACATACTTTTTCCTCAGTCGGATTTTTCTAGTCTGCTATACCCTTTACACGTCTTTCTGTATTTTATAGAGATAAGAATTTCTCAGTAGTCCCCGTAGGTGGATCTTTACATTTTTCTTCAGGTTGAAAATTACTCCGTCTACAAATGTTCGTTTCACCTTGTTAAAGCTAGACAAACCGATTAGGCACAGCAATGCACCGTGGTTCATCATTTCAGGAAAGCATTTGTTAATATTTCTTGTTAGAAATAATGTTGTTGCGGTGCTTCATAGTAGAACAACTTACAAATTATAAAAATAAAGATTCTATTTAAACAGGTCCAATCTCACAGCTCAGAGGCAACTCTCTTGATATACATTACTATCAACATTTGCAACTCGTTGATATCGCTCTAGTAATCGGTACCATATATATGGGAGAAAATTTAGATTGTCCTTTCGGCTGTGCATAGTCCTGGGGCACATATGTAGACCATAGTTCGAAATATGACTAAACTCTTCCCAACGGTATCTGTATCTATTTAGCTTTACGTTAAAAAAAAAGTATTCTTAGAATTAACAGCAAATTTTATGCGCGTTAGTTCTGTTCGTTTTATCCATAATATCCGGCAGTATTTACTACTTCAAACTGCAACAAAGTCCGAATTCTACTTTTTTAAAAATAATACGTTAATGCTGCCATATTTCCCGTTTACGTTACATAAGCACTTTAAATTTATTCATTATTTTCGTTAGAAATACTTATCTGTAGTCGACTTTTCTTTGCGATGTTTTTTCCAAGTACCTAGTCCATTCTTTTCGAGCAATGCCTTGTTCGAACACAGTTTTAGAAAGTAAGGACACGTTTAGCTAACACGTGTAACTCAAAATAAGGTTAGCATGGTATAAATCGATTTCCTTGGAGAGCCGGAAGAGCGGGGGTAAGTTGTATGGTATTTTTTAAATGTAAACCGGCTGTCATGTAACGACCCTCTGATCAACTAATATATAAGTTAGGATAAGTATATCTACATATTGTATAAACACAAACATATTGTACAGTGGCTCGACCAACATCCGTCATTCCATAATCATCACTGATTCACTGCCTTAAGTCCAAACAATCCTATTTTTCCATCTTGACCTTTCAACTCCCCAACACAATCACCGTTCTTTATTCATCTCCGAAATCACTGTTTCAAGTTCGAAATCCTACTTCCTATTTTGACCTTCTTTGACCTTTTTGTTCTTTGATCTTTGACCAAAAACCTTTAAGGGG
This sequence comes from Cerceris rybyensis, assembly GCA_910591515.1. Lineage (NCBI taxonomy): Eukaryota > Metazoa > Arthropoda > Insecta > Hymenoptera > Crabronidae > Cerceris > Cerceris rybyensis. Next base: position 18,673,276 of record OU342795.1, read on the forward strand.
TTACGCCACCTTGGCGCTCGGAAAAATAGGTCTAAAAGTAACCTGTAAGACCCCACGACAGCAAGGCGCCGAGCTAGGCGTTCTCACGCCTGGCTTTCGTCAAGGGGACAATTCCTCCAGCGAGGGTGGAAAACGACCCTTACCCCTACGAGGCCTTTTCGAGGAAAAGGAGGTCCTCGAAGGACCCAGCAATAGAAGAGGAGAAGTGGCAGTCGATAGACAGTCGTTGTAGACTCGACACATAGAGTCGTCATAGAGTCGTTACGAGATCGACGTTTTGTACACATCGAGAGAACACTCTTAGAAGAGTGTCGTCGCGAAGACGCATTATTAATATTTATATACTTGCCGCAAAACCTAATAATTATATATACAAATATTATATACTGTATTTATCAAAGGATATTTATAAACGCCAATAATATATCATTATATTATTTTATAAAAAAGAGAAATCGTTGTTGTGTCTTACAAACCTTTTTTTTAACGCAGCTATTAAGTGTCTGAAATAATCCTTATTATACATGTATATATGTATATAGTAGTTTTATGAACAATTTGCAATATTAACGATTAAAAAAAATTTTTTAAATAGCGGAGATATGAGAAGATAAGTAGGACCTTCTTTTGAAAATCCTTACTGATGGTGTATGACTCAGGCTGTTGAATTAGTTACACGCCGCGAGCATTTTCTGAGTCGCTCCGCCTGCTTCTCCCTCCCAACTATTTTACCCAACCAGGAATGACTTGTCAGACTCGGCGTATTACACGAGTATAGTGGCGCTTTAGGGCGCCATTCGCCTCTGTTCGCTCGCGCTGGAAAGACGCCGCGCACGCCGATTACGGGAAAAAAAATCGATGCGCGTATCCCGTCGACTGACGTTATCTGTCAACGAACAGTTTCAGATCGCGTCACATGGCGTTTAGGTTAAAACAAAAGTATTACTAGTAAAAAAGTATGCTCAGATATGTCTTGAATTAAATGTGATTAACAGATTGTTAGCAGAAAAACATTGAAATTTTACTTTGTTGCATTCTTCGATACAAAATGAAAGAAGCGCGTTTTCGCTGCTTGACACTCAACCGGTTAAAATCTCTTGCTAAGTCGACCGTGGCGGCAACAATGTATTCTTTGACGCGAGAGCTAACGTTTTGCTGTCGCCGTATTTTTAAATTATTTGCATTGGAAATTAATTTATACGTGCGCGTGCTAGATCGTAACACAACTGTTTCTTTAGTATACATATGAATTAAAGAAACAAGAGGTAACAAATTCAAGATTATTGGATATAATTTTAATACACTATCGTTATGATTGTTGTATGTATGGTTGTGTGTATAAATGTATGCACAGTAGAACCATTTATTTTAGAAGAAAATGTTATATGTATATATAAAAGTTTCATAATATTGTGGAGATAATATCGATGCAATACTAATTTTTTTATTTATTTATTTATTCAACTTTACTTGAAGGAAAACTTCATTGTTTGTACAGAAATATATATCTACATTGAATGAAAACATATATTCACAAATAGAAATATATGTTTACGTTGTTTAAATTAGATACCCTCAATGTTTCCATTGGTATTTTGAGATACAATATAAGTTTTTCAATGTTATTCCTATCACTATTCTCTGCCGAATTTGCCAAACCACCGCCGGAAGTCCAAAAACATTAAAATCTCTTAATCGCATTTAATTCAAGACATATCTGAGCATACTTTTTTACTAGTAATACTTTTGTTTTAACCTAAACGCCATGTGACGCGATCTAAAACTGTTCGTTGACAGATAACGTCAGTCGACGGGATACGCGCATCGATTTTTTTCCCGTAATCGGCGTGCGCGGCGTCTTTCCAGCGCGAGCGAACAGAGGCGAATGGCGCCCTAAAGCGCCACTATACTCGTGTAATACGCCGAGTCTGGCAAGTCATTCCTGGTTGGGTAAAATAGTTGGGAGGGAGAAGCAGGCGGAGCGACTCAGAAAAGGCTCGCGGCGTGTAACTAATTCAACAGCCTGGTGTATGTACATGATTTCTCTGTTAGGCATTGTCTGAAGCAAAAAAAATTTTTATTCTTATTTAAAAAGGTAGTAGCTACGATGTGACATAGGGAAATATTTTTAAAAACCTTTTTGTAGAAATGACAGCTGTTTGAATAGAAAATTTCTAATTTTCATCGAAATTCTGAGTTTAAAATGTTTATAACTTTTGAACATGGCACCTAATAAAAAAAACCTACGTCACATTGTGGAGAATATTATAAACAGTAAGTGTTGTAAATTTTAACGAAATTGGTTGTGTAGATATTGAGATATCGTGTACACCAGTTTGAAAAATGTAGTTTCGAGAAAAACGCATAAGAAGTAACAGTACGTCGCGACGTACAACGCGTCGTAGGCATCTTGAAACGCTCTTGAACAGCTCTTTTGAACAGCTCTTCTCAATTTTTATGTTTATAACAATTCAAAGTACTAGAGCTGTTTGCTTGTTTGCCCATTCGGGTCGACTGAAGTTGACTCCGACGCTCTCACTGCTAAATAATTGTTATAACTTTGGTAATAAGTAGTATGATTTTTGGAATGGTTAGACTCTTAAAATATTCATAAAAATATAAACAATTCATCTAGCCAAAAAAATCGATTTTTTGAAAATCTCAAGATGGCGTAACCCCTTAAAAACGTTACGTCTCTTTTCACCAAGCTCATAATCAGTTCAGCTTATAACTATTCGATTCAATTCATAATCAATGCAAATTCAGTTCAGTACACTCAGTTCAATCTCTTAGTGCATTACTCAGATTCATTACTGAAAGTTCAACTAATTGTGAGAGTTATCTTCTAATTCTAAGTCAAATTCTAAATTCTAATTCAAAGAAACTCTCACAAGTCCTCATCAAATTACATCATACTGAATCGCTTTTGGAACGGGCTGAGTTATTCTAATACAAAAAGCTCGAAAGTATAAGTTCACTTATTTTGGCGTATCCTAAGCGCGAATCATCCAATCCGCCGTTACCTGGCCGACTGCGAGCCAGAGTATGTATGCACAGTGGAAGTTATTGATCTTTTATATGGAAAAAGAAAGTAACTCAAAAACCATTAATTTTAGAGGAAATGTCATGTACAAAAATTTCATAGTATCGTGGAGAGAAAGTAAATGCAATATTTATTATTTATTTGTTATATTCCTTCAAGGTTATTTAACCATTTGGCCTACGATATCTTTTCTGACTCAACGTGCAATAATTCAAAATTAATTCCTGAAATCAAAAGTTCTCATTGATTCCTAATATTTCGTCTAACTGAAAGTGATATTAATAGTATAGAAATAATAAAACCGTTTTGCTACCAGCTGATATTTTCAATTTAATAGATTTTGAAAGACTTCAATAATTCCTATTCTATTTGCGTGCCACGATTGTCTCACGTTCTTCTAAAAAGTTCAATAACTTTAAGTAAACTCTTGTTCAATAACTTTAAGTAAAGTCTTGTTATTGCCACTTTAGAGGATTGAAAGTTACATGATGCACCAATTATTATTATATATAATATAATAATTATTTAAAGAAAAAATGAAAAATTATTTAATGACGTTTTGCTGTACAGAAGAAATCTGTTTCGTTGCGACTTGTGCGAGTGTACAAGAAAAGACCACACGATATGTGAAAATGAAAAACAATATAAAAATTATGATACAAATGAGCGATTCATCAGAAAATTCTTATTTTTGTTTGAAACGTTGCCGAAACGAATGATTGTCATGACTACAAGTACATAATAATAAATATGCCCATTACAAATTTGAATTTAGCTAATGTGTACCTTATTTTTATTGAAATGTGCGTATTTACATATATTTTACTTACAGTATTCTACCTGCCGGAAAGTTAACACGTTGAACGCCATCGGTGTTTCGCTAGTTTCATTATTTCCATTAAAATCTCACCTTTACAAAGCAAAAACCTAAAAGACACAAATAGATTCATAGGCAGCAGGATTATATCTTTTTAATGCTAAAATTTAAATATTGAATACATTAGAGAATTTATAAACATAACAGTTTAAAAGTCGTATGAAATTTCATTGAATTCAAAGATGCCGGTCACCGGTGACTCCCATGGCACTCAACGTGTTAATAAAGAATAATTAGTGGTAATATCAAATTTCTCTACAATATAATACATCAAAAATTTTGAATTTACTTTGTAGAAATCGACGGTGATATGTACGTTCTAACACTTTGTTCGGGACTGTACATACAGCCTGTTGGCCGATTAACCTAAGACCGTGGTAGCGTGAGTATAACCTTGATCGCCGTGAAGTATCAAGTCGACGGTCAATGTCACACGCGAGATAGTAAGCTATAGCCTATAAGCTGTCTATTTGAGAAATCAGAAAATTAGCAAAGCCATTATTTGCTTTTTTCAAGGGCTTGTAACTCATCAAAATTCTTTAGGTGATTGCCCAACAACTATGTTAGTTATGTCTGTTATATAAATACGACTTTTGGTGTTGTATACCGTGAATGGGTTTATAGCACTTTATTTAACCCTAGATCACTAACCTTCGTCGATTCGACGACACGGATTTAATAAGTATGCCATATTAGTTAACGTTATCGTAATAAATAAATACCTATCTTTAATAATAGAAAAAAACATGTTTGAATTTTATTTAACACTAGAACTACCGGCGTTAAATCTATCATATTTCAATATATTAAATAATCACATTGAAAAAAGAGAAATCGAATGGCGGAAAGAGTGATCAATTCGGTGATTTATGTCTTTTACGATGGACGTGGAATTTTTGTACCATGGCTCTTCCATGAACTTGGAGAATTTTTGGAAAATACTATGTACCGGTCATTTTCACTGGTTTGGTAGTTCTAGTGTTAAATAATACCCTTAACCCCTTTTGTAAACACCGTAGTCGAAGAGACGAAGGTTAGTGTTAAGCGTCGAAAAATAAGGTTAGTGATCTAGGGTTAAAAAGACACTACTTTCGTGTTCAGAGTTTTAACACTTTACCGACCTTTAATAGCCTTTTCGGACTCAACGCCTTTGAACTTTTAACTTATTAGTTGGTTGCCACTCCAATTAATAAATTAACATTTATCATCGCGGTTACCTGTGTTAAGGACTCAGTGACGAGAATGTGCAATTTTCGAATGATATCTGTATCACGGAAGTATTTGTGATTAAGTGATCGGTCAGAAGGGGGTAGGATGTTGAAAAGATACCGGTCGGTAAAGTGTTAATAAACTTAAAGTTACGTAGTGGTGAACTGCAGGCTGCCAGCGTTTCTGCACAATTCTCTGATTTTGGAAATGCACTGGCGTTTTATAGGTTTATGACAGCGTGGTGGGAAATTCGGATTCACCCGACTTATCGTGATAAATGTTGTAAAAGAACGATGGCTTTTCCGGTCCGCCAAGACATCAAATAGTATATTACGACCCAAGGCCAGAAAGTTGGATTTCCTGGCGTGTGTGATATAAAAGCCGAGGCTGACAGAAAAATATACTGACGAGTGAGATTCACTGGTAAACCAGTGAACTTTGATGGCCGCCGAGATCACTGGCGGAACCAGTGGGTGTCATTGGTAAACAAGTGAGTTTCCACTGGCGAACCAGTGAAATTCCACTGCTTCGATCTAAGAGGGTAGACCAGTCGTTTTAGTAGCAAGAAACAACTACATACATCAATTACAGCAATTTCCAGATTATTATCATTAAATTGCCCCAGCCACACATAATACGATAGTGTATCATGTCGTATGTTTAACGATAACCGGTTTCTCTAGTGCAGAGGTGGCCAAACCGCGGTTCGCCTTGAACATTTTTCCGTTTTGCGAGATTTATCACACTTTTACAAAATTCATTTATCTTATAATGGTCAAAGTAGTGAAAACAATGTATTAATAAAATACATTATTTGTCCATCCATATATTCAAAAATTAACTGTCAAAATTATGAGAAAATGTTAACTTTGATTTTAAAATAATTTTCTTGGGAATATATGACAGATATTGCATGTTTTATTTATGAGTTCACAGTAGCTTTTGTTTAGTTTCTTTTTAATTTTTTTGGGGCAATCCAAAGAGAACTTGACCATGGACTCACAGACGATTTAATAATATTTACCTTGTTGGAGCATCGTTTCTATTTGGTTGTTTACTTCGTTTTTATAAATTTCAGGATATATGTACGTTTTCGCACGAATTGCTTGGTCATCAGTTGTCTTAATGTTATGAAACGTGGTAGCAATGGTATATACTTAATGTATTTGTCGGTAGTTGAAGTGTCACTAAAATCATTGCAGATATTTAAGGTGGATGACGCTTCTTCAGAATTCAGATGATCTAAACCAGGGGTGGCCAGCCCAAATGATCTTGCGGGCCACTTTTTAAATGCATCATAACTCCGCGGGCCGCATATAAAATTATATCTTCCTATAAATTAGACTCAGACTCACTATAGGCACTTCTTCAGAGTGAAAAATTGAAATATAATGAGTTATTATTATTGTGTTTACTATTACTTTTACATGTAAACATAAATAATATAATAATAATGATACTGATGATAATCTCGCGGTACGGAAAAATGTTCAAGGCGGGCCGCAGGTTGGCCACCCCTGATCTAAAAGAAGGTTTTCACGTAATAGGTTCAATCTATTGGTATGCTAGTTTTTTATGTGAATTGCATGTAACGATACGTGCTTCTTTTAGTAATAGCTTAATGTTAAATAATGGAAGTGAAATTTGTTTCGTAAATAAGGATTTGTTTACTAATGTAATTAATGGTTCATTTTGATTCTGGATTTTAACAATGACATTTGGAATCAAAAGAGTGTTTTCCATATCTAGCTGCTGTGATGACACGATTCCTTCGATAAGATGAATTGGGCTATTTACTCGGATTGGGACGATCGTCTCGGTTCTAGCATTTAGTATTGGATCTTTGAAGAGTATCATGATACATAAGAACAGGAAATGAAATGCAATCGATGGAGATTGTAGACGTTGAATAGATGATTTTACAATTTTTATGTTGAAGAAATGTTGAAAAGAATGTTTGTATTATTATGAATTGTGAAATATTGTGAAATGTTTGTATTATTATTTAATAATACTTGAAATCTAGTTTGCAAACTTCATTCATAGATTACAAGATCGATGCTTGTTTTACCTAATGCCGTGACAGGACTATTAATGGATATGCTATTTAATGTAATAGGATGAAATTAGGATAAAATTAAATTCTTTCAGACTGGATAATTTCGAGATTTTTAATTCGAAAAATATGTACATATATTAACACTAGAAAGACTGAAAGTTAGTACCATATACCTATATTGCCCAAAAGCAGTCAAAATGACTGCATTGTGAAAGAATAACTAATGTGTAAAGAAATTTATTTAAAATTAATTTTTAATATTTTTTTATATTATTTACAGTTATATAACAGGTTATTAGTAAATATTAACAATAACAAAAATTTACTTCACTTGGAAAAAAAATGTATGCATTACGCGGAAACAGACGAAGCTGTGATGCTAGCATCAAAATAACTTCCACGTAACCTACGGAATCAAGAAGCGCATGTACTTGTATGTTATCATGTAACAGTAATCGAAAAAAATGAAAAATGTTATTTCAATACAGAGTCGGACTGGTCATATAAGAAATTTACTCAATTCAATAATAAGAGACATTTGATTATTTTAAATTTCCCAAGCAGTCAAAATGACTGCTTTTGGGCAATATAAGTATAACACACACACACACACACACACACATATATATATGTATATATACAGTGGTACCTCGATATACGAGTGTTTTGAGATACGAGCCGCCGAGCGAGCGATATTTTGCTTTGAGATGAGAGCAAGATTTGAGATACGAGGAATCGCACACTACACCGCTGCACACAACCCCAATATGCGGGGCGCATGGTGGTGTCGTGTGCAGCGTCTAACAGTTTCTCCCACCTCAGACTAGACCTCAGTCTGTGTTTCTTTCTCTCGTTTTCGAAGCATTTTTGATAAGTTGGGTTCGCGTTTTTTGCTTTTTGTGCATTTACAAAACATTATCACATTTATTTTAATAACTATGGGTCCGAAGAAGAAGATGATGTCTATTGAATTAAAGCATGAAATCATAGAAAAACATGAGCAAGGTGTGCGAGTAATTGACTTGGCGAGGATGTACGGGTGTAGCACATCAATGATATGTACTGTGCTTAAACAGAAGGAGTTGATAAAGGATATAACCCCAGCTAAGGGCGTTACAATAATTTCTAAGCTCCGGACCTCTCTCCATGAAAAGATGGAGAAACTACTGATGGTGTGGGTGACAGAGAAGCAGCTGCAAGGAGGAACCTTAACACAAAGCATCGTCTGTGAGAAGTCACGAGCGATTTACGGTGATTTGCTGAAGTAGATCCCACACACTTCCACAAACGAGGAATCGGAAGACTCGTTTAAAGCCAGTCAGGGCTGGTTTGACAACTTTAGGAAAAGGACCGGCATTCACTCCGTCGCCAGGCATGGTGAGGCAGCAAGTTCGGATGTGAAGGCAGCTGAGGTTTACATCAAAATGTTTTCCGAACTGATAGAAGCCAAAGGACACATCCCCCAGCAAGTCTTCAACTGTGATGAGACAGGGCTTTTCTGGAAAAGGATGCCGAATAGGACTTGCATAACGGGAGAGGAGAAGACGATGCCAGGTCACGAACCCATGAAGGATAGATTAACTCTAGCACTTTGCGCCAATGCGAGTGGCGACAACAAAATCAAGCTTCTGCTGGTATACCATTCGGAAAATCCCAGAGCCTTTAAGTCACATAAGATTTTAAAAGAGAAACTGCAAGTTATGTGGAGGGCAAATCCGAAGGCGTGGGACACCAGGAAATTCTTTGTGGAGTGGGTAAACCTGGTGTTTGGCCCTTCTGTTAAAAAATATCTACAGGAAAACAACCTACCCATGCAAGCCCTTCTCGTCCTCGACAATGCCTCTGCTCATCCACTAAATCTCGAAGATGATTTACTCGAAGAGTTCAAGTTTATAGAGGTTCTCTACCTACCACCCAACGCCACTACTATCCTGCAGCCCATGGATCAGCAGGTGATTTCTGATTTTAAGAAGTTGTACACCAAGCACATTTTTCGGCGCTGCTTTGAGGTGACGGAGAACACAAACTTTACCTTTCGAGAGTTCTAGAAGGACCCCTTTAACATCGTAATATGCTTAAGAATTATTGAGCAGGCCTGGCTGGGTGTTACAACGAGGACCTTAACCTCTGCATGGAAGAAGCTGTGGCCTGAGGCTGTAGCCGAAAGGGCCTTCGAAGGATTGGAACCCGAAGTGTCAGTGGTAGAGGAGATTGTTTCTCTGGGAAAATCCATGGGTCTGGAGGTGGATGAGAGAGATGTGAACGAACTCGTCGAGGAACAGTCTTAGGAGCTGACAACCGAGGAGTTACACGATCTACATTCGCAGCAGCATACGGTGGTTCAAGGAAAAATTAGTTTTTGAAGAGGAGCCCGAGATGGAGGAGGTTATCTCTACAAGAGATATACAGTCAGTTCAACAAGAGCGTGTCGTTCATAACTTTGTCAGTAGATGGCGCATTTATTCAATATTTGTTTCCTTCAATTGTTTAAATATTTGGCTTCAATGCTTTGAGGTTATATCAATAGTTTGTGCTGTTATCTGCATTGAAAGTGAAAAAATAACAATAAGTGCAGCATACGCTAGGCGCTTCGAAGCGGTGTTTCTTTGTACCCATCCAAAAGGACCCAAAATGTCGTTCGTAGCGGTCAGCCGCTACATGGGCAAGTCAGTGTCCTTTATTAAGAAGTGGGTGAAACGGTATAAGGACGTTAAAAATGTTGATGATTTGTCCGAACGCGGCAAGCGTCGCTCAACGTTAGAAAAGGACGACAAAGCAATTTTAAAGATCTTTGAAAAGAATCCTGGATGTTCTCTACGAAAAGCCAAGTTAATTTTGACGAAAAAGGGTGTAGACGTTAGCCTGAATACTATTCGACGTCGGTTACATGATGCTAAATATGGATGGCTGTGCACAAAATTGAAACCGTTTTTGAGCGAAAACATGTCGAAAAGCGTCTGCTGTGGGCGAGGGCTAATATCGACCGCGATTTTTCCAACGTCATTTTCACGAATGAATCCTTTTTTGGGCTTGGGGTACAAGAAGGCATGCATGGTCACGTCGTCCAGTTTCCGTTATTCAGCGTACAGTGAAGCACCCAGTAAAGGTGCATGTCTGTGGTTGCTTCTGTAAACGAGGATTTGGAGCTTTGTACCTGTTTATGGGCAATCTTAATGCTCAAAAGATGATTAAAATATATCAGCGTTGTTTATTGAAGTCTGCTCGAAAATGGTTTAACTCAAATAACAACTTGTGGGTGCTTCAAGAGGATAACGACCCCAAACATCGAAGTCGTGCATGCACAGAGTGGAAACGCGAAAATGGCATCAAGACACTGGATTGGCCTTCTCAGTCTCCTGATGCTAATCCCATCGAAAACGTGTGGGCAGCAATGAAGGTCAAGCTTCGGGAAAAGCGAGTTCACACTTACAATTAGAACAACTGGAACGTCACATCCGCCAAATATGGAGGTCTCTGCCCGAAACAATGGCCGAAAATCTTGCAGAAAGTATGCCTAAACGGTGCCAGGCTATAATCGACAATGATGGCGACTGGACTACATATTAAGTAAATGCATTGTAGTACAATGCTAATATTTCGACATTATACGTTTAATTATAAAAAATCCCTTTTTTAGAAAATATGACCGACACGCTCTTGTTGAACAAAGTGTAAAGGAGATCTTGGGAATGTGGGAGAAAGTTGTAGAGTTCGTGGATAAAAATCACCCCGAAAAAGTTGAAACTGGTCGTGCATCGGAGTTGTTCAACGAAACTTGCCTAACTCATTTCCGCAATATCCTGAAAGGGAGGAAGAAACAAACCGCCTTGGACAGTTTTTTTAAACGATCTGCAGGTGAAAATGAGCAAAGCGTGACGAAAAAAGCGAAGACCAGTGATGAAAATTGAGCGCTTCCGTAAGCACTTCACTTTTTCTTTTATTATGTTTTTATAGAATGTGTATTTGTTATTTATAAATAAATGTTTCTTCTTGTAAATACATTTTTCTTATTCAAAAACGCTTAACAAAAACAACGGCGGTGTGTTTTGGGAGCTGGAACGGATTAATGGCATTTCAATTAATTTCAATGGGGAAAATGGCTTTGAGATACGAGCAATTTAACATACGAGCAAGGTTACGGAACGAATTAAACTCGTATGTCGAGGTACCACTGTATATCCGAAATGAAGAAGGGGGGAGGTAACTACAGTTATTAATAAACGCATTTATATGTTGTACAAAAAGTCACAAAATTCTAAGAAATTGTATCATTATATACATAATTTTTTTTCTAATTGAAATTAAAAAGCAGTAAAAATGACTTCCTTGGACAATCTAGTGTTAAGTCATTGTCCTTGGATTTAGAATTGAAAATGCTTATGTCGCAAGCACGTTTAATACTTGGGAAGTTTGATTGACTTGATTCGATGTTTGAGGAGTTGATATTGGCGGTGGATGTTAGATACTGTAGGAAGGAATCGAAACAAACTGTATTCGTTTTTTTGTTTTTTTGTGTTACGCCGACCATGTTTCTTTGTTCCGGTTCTTCTTCTCACGCGGACTGCAAAACCGAGCGGATGTATAGAGAGCCGGTAAAAGTTTATTTCTTTCCACTGAATTAAATGTATATCTGCACATAGTTATAAGAGTTACAGAGCAACGTGTATACTAAACATATTGTAAACCGTGTTAATAAACGTTTCCAAAAGTATATTCATCAGATACGAACATCGCCCCGTTACGCATGGCAAATGAAGAGCAAGCCAATTAGCGAACAGCGAATTAGCACAGTGTCTCAATATTTACGCTTGCTACTGTATATGGCTCCAGCTGTTAGTAACATTGATGTAAAATATAATTTGCAGGCATTTTAAATAATAATGCAATAGACATCCGTAATACTAAAAGGTTTTGAGTACTCCTTCAGAAGTCTAATATCCAGTGACCAATATAAAGTCGAAATGTTACGTATACAAAACTTTGTAGCTCAATTATTAAAAGAAATGAATAACCAAATCCAACAGTTTCCCATGCATCTATAGGGTTTCAATGCGGGTCAGGCTCTAAGGTCTGGTATTCAATGAAACAACACAAAATACATAAGTAACAGGCTTTGCGACCGGTCTGTTTCTAGCTTTACAGGTAAATGGTGAAAGATTGTTTGCAGTTTAAGCCATTTTGAATCAAGCTGTAAATAATGGTTGTCTGAACAGTTGCGAAGCGACAAAAATAACACTGTTGAACAAATTTGAACTTGTTTAACTATTGCCAGTATTCAGTGTGTGATTCTCATAGAGTTGCTCATTCTAAACACGAGTACAGCAGCAGAATTGTTCGATTTCTCTCAGTCTTTGAAAAAAATGAGTTTCAGTAAAAACACCCAATTTTAATTAAAAATGGGGTATTATGCAAAAATTACAAACACTAGAAAGTTAAAATTGATCTTAAAAAATAGATGGAAACACGCCGAATATTTTAGTGCATATAATTGTTAAAATTGGTTGTTTTAAATAGCTGTAAATGACCGTCAAAGTTTAAAAAAGTGCCAATGTGCGACCTTGCCACGTTACTACTGTTTTGCATTTTTACAAAAAGTTATTTATCTATCACAAATTTGCTATACATGATTGCATTCTGTAAACATTCCTGAAGAGAAAACTACACAGAAAAGTTTCGGAAACTGTCTCCAATTTTGACAGGCCGAGGAAATGTGTCGAGAATATATAACCGGCGTTTTGCCGCCATGCAGTTATTGCTCGTCTGCAGCGTCGAAGAAGTGCCGTAGCTACGCGTTATCGACACCGACGCCATAGTACCATCCGAAGGATACTTGACCAGTTAACTATGGCGACTTCTTTTAAGATTATGCATTTAGATGGGATAAGTTAGCGCCGAACTAGAAGCAATCTTAATGAATTATATCTCAAAAAATTGCTCACTCGGCGCCGATTATTAAAAAAAAATTATTAAACAATTTCGTAACAAACACTTATTTGACGATTTCTAAGTTATCCGAGAACGAACGGGATCCTTTCTGGGCTCAAAAGATTGCGATTAATTTGCTTATCACTGCCCCACCTTTTTATTTGCGTTTTATTAACGTTTTTTGAGTTAAAAAGTAATTAAATTTTCGATGTTTTAAGGACTGGGAAAACGACAGTAGCGCCGCTAGGTTTGAAACATGGAACTTACACCCTGTAAAAGCGGTCCTCAATCCAAATCGGAAATAACAGTTCCGAATTTCGAAATTTTAATTAAAAAAACGATAATAAAACGCGAATAAAAAGGTGGGGCAGTGATGAGCAAATTAATCGCAATCTTTTGAGCCCAGAAAGGATCCCGGTCGTACTCGGATAACTTAGAACTCAAATTAGTGTTTGTTACGAACCTGTTTAATAACTTTTTTTCAATAATCGGCGTCGAGTGAGCAATTTTATATTCTTGATGAGCAAATTGCAAGTAATTTTTTGAGATATAATTCATTAAGATTGCTTCTACTTGGGCGCTAACTTAACTTATCTCAAATTGTGTTAGTGAAGTTAAGTTAGCGCCGGACTAGAAGCAATCTTAATGAATTATATCTCAAAAAATTGCTCGCAATTTGCTCATCAAGAATGTAAAATTGCTCACTCTGCGCCAATTCTTAAAAAAAAGTTATTAAACAATTTCGTAACAAACACTGATTTGACGATTACTAACTTATTCGAGTACGAACGGGATCCTTTCTGGGCTCAAAAGATTGCGATTAATTTGCTCATCACTGTCCCACCTTTTTATTTGCGTTTTATTAACGTTTTTTGAGTTAAAAATAATAATTAAATTTTCGATGTTTTAAGGCCTGGGAAAGCGACAGTAGCGCCGCTAGTTTTGAAACATGGAACTAGCGCCCAGTAAAAGCTATTCTCAAACCAAATCCGAAATAAAAGTTCCCGCGAAGGAGAGTTCGATTGAAAAGTGTAATTATGCCCAAATACGTTTATGCCAAAAAAACTTTTTCAAAAGTCGACCAGATTAAACCAAGAAAATTATATTTCTATGTCCTTCATAAGCCAAATAAAATTTTCATCTTTGCAAATATAAAGGTATTGAAGCTTGTTTACCATGATCATTCAACAACCTAAATTTAAGTATTTCCTCATAAATCAGTGAAAATTCATATTTCTGATAACGATGTTATAGAAGTCTCGATATAGTTGAAATATTGGAAAAACTTAATCCAGATAAAAACTGAACCAAAAAATCATCGGATCCATGATTCGGATAAAAACAACACGAAATTTAATCTCAATATCATAATGACGTTTCAACAATAAATCCTGAATAATTTCAAAATTTCTATTAATAAAAATAACTTATTCACGCTTAAGTATGAAACTGAATGGTAAGAAACGTTACCGTGTCGTAATTGCAAGAAATTGGAAACAAATATGATTAATCTGTCCTACGTGGTGAATCAGTTGCGCACAGCGCACTTGAGTTTTCGAAAAGCACACATAAGCGATTCGAATGTGACTGGTCGACTTTTGAAAAAGTTTTTTTGGCATAAACGTATTTGGGCATAATTACACTTTTCAATCGAACTCTACTTCGCGGGAACTTTTATTTCGGATTTGGTTTGAGAACCGCTTTTACTGGGCGCTAGTTCCATGTTTCAAAACTAACGGCGCTACTGTCGCTTTCCCAGGCCTTAAAAGATCGAAAATTTAATTATTATTTTTAACTCAAAAAACGTTAATAAAACGCAAATAAAAAGGTGGGGCAGTGATGAGCAAATTAATCGCAATCTTTTGAGCTCAGAAAGGATCCCGTTCGTACACGAATAACTTAGTAATCGTCAAATCAGTGTTTGTTACGAAATTGTTTAATAACTTTTTTTTAAGAATTGGCGCAGAGTGAGCAATTTTACATTCTTGATGAGCAAATTGCGAGCAATTTTTTTAGATATAATTCATTAAGATTGCTTCTAGTCCGGCGCTAACTTAACCCATCTAATTGTGTTTTGATCTGAATTCATGTAAGGCAAAAGCAATCCTTTCATCTGAGCACGAGATGGCAGAAGTTGACATTTCTTCGTCTACAGTTATTGATTAAAGTTAAATATTTATAATTTACATTTTTATTAAGTAGATGATCTTGAATAAAATGTAAAATTGCTATTATACTTCATGTGTCAATCCAAGTGTGTTAGGCAATTTAAAGTGACTGAAGGTAATGTGAAAACAAACACGGTAACTGAAATCCAAGTTTTTACGTACTTACATGGATTTTAATTACCTTGAGGCAGTAAGGAAGAGACATAGTAAACTGACAAGAATTAGTAATTTTTATGTGACTCGAACGTTTTGTTCTTATAGGAAGAATAATTTTTTGACAAATCTGTGTATGTACGTTATACCAGAACGAAGTAGTTATTTATCAACGTGTTAAGCAATTGAATAATTACATCATAAAAACTAAACAAAAAAAAAATAAGAAAAAAATTCTGTTCAATTAGTATTTATGAAATTAGCAGTTACATTTTTTCAATTGATTAAACATCATTTCATCATATTTATACAAAGCCAATTATGCAATCCCCACAAACATTATTAATCAATTGCGTATTGTTTTCATCATTGTAATAATTATTTATAGAATATGCATCATCTGCTCTATGCCTGATTCTTTTACCGAATTGGAAGAACAATAACTTAATGTAAGAACAATTGATTTGCAGAGATATAATTATATTTATATTTTATTTCGAGAACAAGCTAAATTTTTACTTTAGCGTCCAATGAAAGTTAAACATGGATAACATTTCGGGAAATCGCATTATAATCGTTTGTATTATATTATTTCACGCTATAGTAATCACATCTTTGTGAATAAATATTAAGTTTTTGAAATTTAAAGTGACACGGATATTTTCATATTTTTTTCTAAATACATAAGTTTAAAATATACGAAATATATATTATTATAAATTAAAACTTATATAATTCTTTTTAAACATTCACTTAAAAATTGTGTAACCCCCCCCCCCCCCAATTTGTTAGAGCAAGGTATTTCAATTTTGTGTATTTTTTTCGCTTTTAACTACTAAATAATCACTTGCTTTGTTTTTTGTAGATTCCAGTAACATGGAAATACAATTGGCGTATTCAATACGTTAAATTAAACGTAAACAGTTTCGTTGGGAGAAAATTGTGATATTTTAAATAACACTCTTTTAAAACGACGATGAAGCAGTTAATGGAGAAAAATCACAGCCTAGGACATTTTCTAACCGATCAGAAATTAGTTAAACAAATTCTTTATATAAATTGAATCTAACTTTAATAATGAATTGGAATACATTTCTGACCTCGTATCTACCACTTTCTATATCTGTTATTTTCTTTATTTCTTCCCTTTTTTCGATTTCGTAGTATTTGGAATATCAAGATGTCAGTATCTTAATACATATATTCAGATCAATTTTTATGTGATGAAATCAATTTCAATTCAGTATAATTTCCGTATAATAGTCTACTTTTTTCTCGAAAAGTTTAAATTTATACAAACTAATCAATAAAATAGTTACAGTTAGACAACTCTAATTTAAGAGAAAAAACTTAAGGAGACTTACTATAAAAATATTATAAATAATTTTAGTCCTTAGTGGCACGTATAAATATTAAAACCAAAGTATGAATTTAAAATTGAATTAGCCTCGAAATAGGTATAACAAAATATTTTTCTAGGCTTGTATTCTGAGGTAGTATTTTAAAAAAGATTTATAAGATCCAAATCGTTCATCGTTTAACGATATTATTGTGATAAGGAGCCATCGTAAGTTTGCTATCTTCTTCACACAGAAGTCAATGGCAAAAAATAAGGTCGACCTATTTTTAAGGGTCTCGTTTAAATTTTACTGAACTTTTACAGAAAGTACACCGCGTTCATGAAACGACCTGGATGCTTTTAATAGCATGCACGGTTCAGGATGACTTTACTCTGAATTTTTCAATGAAAATTATGTAGATAGAAATTTACAATCACATTTGACGCACGGTTTCACCTGAAGTAAATTATACATTGCAATATGGAAGTATACATTATAAATGAAATTCAAGTTTTACCAACAATATCTTGGTATAAGTTTTTAACATTTTGTTGAATTACAAATTAAATATTCGTACTGTATTTTTTTTTGTTCAATTTTTAATTATTGTCGATATTTAACTTCAAATGTATGTAACAGTATTTATCACCTCCTTGGATGTTTCTAGAAGATATACGAATTTGTTACAATCTTATCAATAACAATATAAAGTTTTCGATAAAAGAAATTGACAAAACTAAAATTTAACCTACTTCTTGTAGGTTAAAAACAAATTGCAATAAAGATGAAACTATTTTAATTTCTTTAATCGAAAACTTTATATTGGTATTGATAAGATTGTGACAAATCCGTATTTTCCTCGTCATACAAGACTAGTTGAAAATGCCGATACCCATTTTCAAAATATAACGAAATATTTAAAAGTATATCCAATAAAAAATAAATTATATAGATATCTTATCACGAAATTAATGATCGAAATATTTTTTGTAGGTAATGGTACACTCGATTTTTAAAATTGGCAATGCTTTATTTCTTCATGCACTATTTTACATATAAAAACAACTGTCGAAAATACATGTGGTTCCACGATTGCTGACAAGTTCATTACCTAATAATGACAAATAGATCAATGAATAGCGAGATTTCAGTGTTTCATGCGATGTAATGCTTTTTCTTCTACGTTCCTAGAGAAAGGTCCATTAGAAAACGGCATCCCTTCACGGACCATTCTTAAAGTTGTTCACTCCAGGAGATCATATACATACATGTGATAGATTATCAACATTTTTATTTGCCAGACTTTCGATGATACAACATGTCCTTCTAAATGATCATTATTATCATGCAGTTGCTTCAGTTTATCTATGATCCTATCGATTCAGTTATCTATTAAAATTATCCAAAAGTCAAGCTAACACTGTTCCGATAAAAAAACATAGAAGGATTATTTGAAATCACGAGAATTAATTTTTGGAATGATATTTAACACTATATCTACCGACGATTAATTCAATATATTAAAAATAGACAAATAATTCTGTCCGAAACAAATAAAAGAGGCAAAAAGATTGGTCGATTCAATCACTCACATTTTCCAAAATAAACGTAAAAGATTGAATAGAAGCAGCGTTAAAAACTTCGGGAACAGTTTCAAAAAATTATGGGCAAATCATTTTAACCATCTTGGTAAATCTAGTGTTAAAATTACGGGATTTTATTTTTCAAATCCGTTATATTCTTTGGTAATATACACATATGTATCAGAAAATATACAGTATTTTCTCTATATAATGCAATGAAATTGAATATTTGTATTCGAAATATCATAGAATTCTTTGGTAACAGCTAAGTTCCCCGAAGTTTGGAGTACGTTTCAGTCGATAATTTTGTATGCTAATGCTGTATAACAGGGGTAGTCAACTTGGTCCCTATCGCCCAATCGTGGGTGATTCAAGCTTTTATGGTGCGTGGTAGGGATTTTGTCCGATACTGAAGCTATTTTATTTTTTTGGCCGGGGCCATCACTCGAGTTGAGTTTATTTCCCCCTTAAATAAAAAGATAAATCTAGCTACCATATTTTAACTCAACCTTCACTTTTTAATTCCTAACACTTTGCAGTTGCGCTAAATTAAGTTACTGACGAAGCCGTGGGCGGTAAGACAATTTTTCTACCAACAAATTTAAAAGTAGACGATAGGTATAACAATTTATCATTATAGGTAATTAACAATTTATATAATATTGACTACCCCTGATGTATAAGATGTAATGGACTTCCTTACTAGATTGTGCTTGGACGTAGTATATACGCTACAATGTATCTAATGCGATCTTATCACACTACAGTAAAAGCTAAATAAATGTGACAAAATTTTGTCTGAATAAATGAGACACGACTATCCCTTCTACACAGAGGAATCATCCTGGGCGAACCTCAATCCTCGACGAGGGAGCAGTGTAACATACGACCCGAACGTATCGAGGATGAATTACCACTGGAAAGAATTGACGTTTTCATTTTTGATTTTTTTTTTTTACTAAAATGAGTGAGATTTATCTGAACAGAATAATACCGAACACGATGTGTTTAAATTACATTCAATAAAAAGCAAATACATTAAACAGTAAGTAAATATAGTTCAAACTATGTCGTGTTTGGTGTCATTTTAATTAGAAAAAAAAATTGAAGATAAAAACGGTCGGCCCTCCAATTAGTACTGCCTCAACTAATAGATAAAGCTATAACTAAAGATAAGCTTTGACCGTTCCTCCTAGCTTGGACCTGTCTGTCCCTTTTACTGTCTGTCCTTTAAGCTCGCGCTCCGCTGGAGCCGTAACGTAAACACAGAATCGATACCGGTACTTCGTAAGAGCAACGTTTGTGCTTCGAATTCTGTGCATTTATCCAGAGTTTACTGTACTGATAAATATCTAATGCTCACTCATATTTAGTACGTTTTAAACGTAAGGCCTCAGGGGCTAGGGCTTTTCGTTTTTTCTGTGCAAAGAGAAACGATGATGAAAAGACAAAAACAGACAAAGGTCCTTAAAAAGCGAGCGCATTATTATGGAGTTTACTATTGATGGAGCATTATTGTTACGGAAACAGACTTAATTTTGAATGCGAATAGGCATTGCGTCGTTATACTGCCAATTATTATTTAGAAGAGTCTTCATTTATATATTGGGAGATCCTCCGGGACAAAGGATTCTGAGAAATGAGATTCTCTATATCTACAATAGTATTTTACTTTACTTAAGATGAAGCTCATTACTTGTACTTATTTATTGTAATAATTGTTCTGGCCTTCCAATTTAACACTAGAACGACCAAGCAAGTCAAAATGACTTGTTCACATTTTTTTCCAAAAATTCCCTAAGTTTACAGGAGAGTCCTATACTAAAAATTTTAAGTTGATCCTATAAAACACAGATTACCAGACCGATCATATTTTCCACCCCTTGATTCCTCTTCTTCCAAAGTACTTATTTAATATATTTAAATGAAACAAATTTAACGTCGGTCGTTCTAGAGTTAATTTATGGGCATTTTGGTAAACGTGAATAAATGAAAAAATTGGCTTAACATAGTGTTCTATTCGAACAATGTTTGGTACTGATAAATTGATAGGCATGCAAAATTACTATGTGTGTGCATAAAACTCCGAGTGTACAAATTAACCTTTAGACCAACGATTTCTCTTCTGACTGAGCGTGCAAAGACTCAAAATTAATTCCTGAAATCAAAAGTTTCCACTGATTTCTCATATTTCGTGTAACTGAACGTAATATTAATGGTTTATAAATAATAAAACCGTTTCGCGACCGGTTGATGTTTTCAATTTAAGGTAGTTCTATGCATATTCAGAACAAAAAATTTATTTTTATGTTTTCAGATTTTAATTCTTTTTATATCATTTTTCCACAAAAATTGGTAAAAATACTTCTACTATTCTATTATAATCATCATAGTAAATGTTTATAAAGAGAAAAATAATTGTTTAAATATGCGAAATAATTCTAATTTATTTATTTTAAATCAAACTTTTGTCGATACGGTACCTACTACACATAAAAAGGTGTGTACATAGAGAGAATTTTTTGACGTACCCTATGACAAATACATCGTGGCATCATCGCATCATTCAACCTACTGTAACCTATAAATACAAATGAGAATTTGACAGTTATTAGAGTTGAGACGTTTTTTTGAAAACGACAAATTACAAATTTGTGAAAAAAAACTCTCGAAAGAAATTTGAAAGCAGTGGAGATTCTCAATAAAGGGAAACTAAAAACACAAATCAGAAATTTAACTCATTCTAGTGGAGAAGCCGAACATCCAAAAGTAATCTCAAGTAGCATGAAGTATGGTTTGTTTGAAGGCATGCGTTTCATAGATTTTTTTCAACTTTTAATAGAAGTTTTCTTCATAAGTACGTGGCAAATAATGATAGAAAAATTACATCGGGTTCTAAATGAATTGATTAGGCCACTACTATTTTTATAAAGATTTTTGTCGACTCGTTTCGGTTAAAAAAAAGAAAAACCTGCATTCCAAGGCATGTAAAAATGGCTGTCCCTATAAGATTCGTGTAAAAATAATTTGTTTTGAAAATAATTTTCTCATAAACTATGTGGTTAATTTCATTGATCTTTCGCAAATTGTTTTGGAATATAATACTGCATGGGTACCCAAAATTTAAAAAAAATTGGTCGAAAAAAATATTTGCATAGAACTACCTTAACGCTAGAATTACCAAGGAAATCAAAATGACTCGTACCTAATTTTTTCCAAAAATTCTCTAAGTTCATGGTACAAGAAATTCGCAAAGTAGATATTCTACCTTGATGTTACAAAACACAGATTACAGAATCGATTACTTTTTCCATCTCTTGAGTTCACTTTTTACAACGTACCTATTTAACATACTGAAATGTAATAGATTTAACATCGGTAGTTCTAGTGTTAATAGTTTTTGAAGGACTTCAAAATTTCCTATTTCATTTTCCGCGCTACGCGTCTCACACGTTGTTGTAAGCTAAGGGGTTAAGAAGTAAAATGTATTCTGTAGTATCTCAGCGGATTCCTCGAATCTGTTTTCATTCCTCTCGCGATAGATTCGAGAACTGTCGAACGCTTTCATCTTTTGTTAACTCTGAAAGTTTCTAGCATTTACAAATTTACAGACTTTACAAACAGACGTATGCCCATTCGTGCTTTGTACTTTTTCCGAATATTTGCAGAAGGCGTTCTTAACATAGGAATGACTTATTCGATGATAACAGCAATATTTACAATATCAAGGGTAGCGGAATGAAATGGTGCGGAATAATGCTGATATGTACAAGCATATTTTACGGAACACTGTTCAATTAATTTTAAAGGCTACTTTACGAATTCAGTCTGTAATATCACAGATAACGGAGCGTTGATATAAAATTGTGTAAAATACAATAAATTTGGTCGTTGGTGTGCAGTTGTAAATAGACATGAAAAACAGTACAATCGATATTTATAAATACCAAGGATACAAATTTAATTTCAAGTGCAATTACTTTAAATGCAAGAGTAATACAAAATGTTGATTATCTTAATGGAATACTGGGCAACTGCCTGAACTTTTACAGGTATTTATAGCTGTAATAGAACGTCGATTATCTAAACACGAAATATTGTTAAAGGAATTAGAAACGCTTAATGGATAAGTTCATTCGCAGATGTGATAAATCTAACAATAAGAACAATGTTTCAATGATGTATAAATAGGTAAATATGCATCTTCTGCTGAAAAATGGTTTGATTAAGTTACTATCAAAGGTTGAAAATAATTATTAAACGTCCCAAATATTGGATGATATAAACGGGATTTCAGAACGTTTAAACACTGTATCAGGAAGTATAAATTTTGCAAATAGCATTGTAAAAGAATGGGTCGAAAATAATATTGAGAATAATATAAATAACAAACGAATTATTTAATAAAACGAAGATCTTTATCCACGGAAGCAATGAAAACAAAGAAGATCACATCACAAGTGAAATTTTAGCTCACTTTATAGTATTACGCGATCGGAAAGCCTTGAAATGTTATGAAGCATAAAGAAAAGTATTCCAGTGGAACTATGACACTAACTTTTAAAAACCATTGAATTTGGCAATACGGCAAGATTAATAAAACAAGAATTAGTACAAAATGTGAAGGAAATACATATTAAACATATTCTGTAATAAATTATAATTTTCCACATGCATTTTATATCTAATGTGGAACTCTCGGTTATTAACACAATTCGATTGTTAGTACATTTTAAACAGAAATAACTTGGATGACTGAGATTTGAATTATTGGAACCATTTGGCGACAACAAATAATGTGACTACAAACTAAGTACTTCCGATAGAATAATCGTTTAAATTCATTGATCATTTACTGTGTAACATTTTTTAATTTTTATGTTAATATAACAACTTACAAGCTTCACTCTTTGTTTGCAACATTAGTATCACGTATTTAACGATGGTTGCTAAAGTTAAAATTGATAACTTACCAGAGTTTATTTGCCCTATAACCTCTGCAGTAAATACCCTTAGATGTATTTACCTGAAACTCTACAAATAAAATGGCTTCCTAGTAATAATAAAGCATGTATATGTCTTATGAATTTTAAACAAGCTACGAATCTCAAACAATCTGGTGAACTTGTGTAGATAGGCACTGTGGAGGATGGAAACATCTTGTTCTGTGTTTTCAGTTCCAACTGTTTGAATGTTTTAGTTAGATACTAAAAATGTTTTTCATCATTGTTTTAAACAACTTTACATCATTTGAACAACTTCTACCTTCAAGATTCAAATGTGAATAGTAATATTATGGATCTATTGATCCCAACAAATTCCATAGAAATCATTATTTCGATTGGAAGTAAGTATGTAACGCGTTTTCTAATTGTAAGTTTCAATTTCAGCCTCATTTGTTACACAAGTCAAAACTTGTATTTTATTTATTTACGTCTGTTACAATATACGAAGAAGATATACTACTAGGATGCATATGTGTCGAAAGAAGTTACACTTGATTCTATATTAACCGTTTGAGTGTCAGAGCTCTTTGCGAAAATCTGGTCGAAAAGTGCCAAGCAGCGGAATCGCGCTTCTTTCGTTTTGTATCGAGGAATGCAACAAAGTAAAATTTCAATGTTTTTCTGATAACAAATGGTAAATATTCTGGTTCTATTTGTTACTTAAAAATATTGTCTATGTTGTAGCTGTACTATCCTAATCAGTATATACTACTGAACTATATTTATTATTTATGCTAAAAGTGTCATTCATTCTATCGATCGATAACCTTGGCACTTTTCAGTACTGAACGGAAGAAGCGCGATTGCGCTGCTTGGCACACAAACGGTTAAACCAACGTATATATCATACAGTAAAGCAATGTGGGGCTGTCTCTGAAAGCGGGATGGAAATTGAGTCACTTAACAGGGTTTGTTCCGTTGTATAGATTTTAATTGACATCTAATTGTGTAAGCCTAAATATTTCAAAATGAAGAATAAAGGATTTAATCCAATTTCAACATCACTGCGGAATCACAAATGGCACAAAATACAGTTATTTGATGAGCAAATTATTCCGTTTATGTAGTGTGATATATTTATCATCTTTTTATATAAATATTTTCTTCAAACGTATTTACAACAATTTTACAGTTGGTTACATGATTTATTATTGCATAAACTAGAAAGGAATATTGAATTCAGCCATAAAAACTGAACTTGTGCTGCTGTTATTAAAACAAAGCGTTTTGTGGTATGAATAAGAAAGGAAATAATTATTCAACGGATTGTTTCCTTTGATTCACGCTACGTAAATAATAACTCTCCTTTTTAACTTGTAAACTTTATTACACGAGAATTCCAAAGGGACTCTCTATACCGCGAAAATTCTACAAAATTAAAGGACAAATAATTAAATTGTTATACTATGCATACATACAAATAAAAATAGTGAATTCCCGTAACTTTGTGCACGGCGTTTCATGAATTCCAAATTCTGTAAAGTCATATTAGTGAAAATTTTGTATATCATGCCGATACTTTCCATCGATTGGCATTCGGACGTAAATGCGAACAGCAATCTCCAAAGTCACCGAAGAAAAGCTCTTTCTCGGAGGATGGCCAAATCAGCGTAGAAGGATCAGGAGCGGAGTAAAGTGGAGAGTCTTAACAGAGGATGATGGCACGCGGGGTCACGGCAGATACGATCGAGCTTCCTTCCAGTGGCTGGTGTATGGTGTTTTTCGCGGGGCGTGGAAGCAGGGGGTTGAGGGTGATGGGTCGTAGGGGAAGTGAAGTAGGTGGAGTAGCGGAGTAGCGGAGTAGCGCACTGGCAGTAGGATGAACGGGAACGCGAGAGAAAGACAGAGAGAGTGAGAAAGGGACAGAGGGAGAGAGAGCGAGAGAGAGAGAATGAGCGATAAAGAGAGAGGGAGGGTGAATTCAGGTCTGTGCGCAGGAGCGCAACGGAGAGGGGTAGTTGCGAGTTCGGAGGTCTTTCAGGGGTGCCTCGCCAGTTTATCGGATGACCGCGTGAGCGCGCTACGGCGCAGGACCAACCCTCCATTCGCGCTGCATCCAGCAAACGTGACGGTTTGTGCTGGATCGTGGTGGATCGTGCCTCAGCGCGAGTATTTCGGTCTTTCGCGACGTTAGTCGGTTCTGTGGCGGCCACTTTCTCGTATCGTATCATTTCATTCCTTTGTCTTTTCTAGACGGATTCACGCGCTCTTCCTCCCTCTTCTCCCCCAGTTCACTTTCGTTTATCCTCCTTCTTTCGCGCGACGTTCAATGTGCCGTATAATTGACGACGTAGGAACTCACCGCCTATCGACCGCCGCGACTGACCGGTCCGTCTTTTGATTCTTTCTCTTCACTGACTGCACCTTCTTCCGCCGTTGTTTTACCTGGATTCTCCTTTCCTTCCGGGAAGTCGTTCACATCTCAATCATTCCTACTTTGACCTGATCAGCTGTTGTGTTATCTGAACAGTGAATTCGGTGTTTTAACGAATGAAGTTGCAAAAGAGAAAGAGTGCTCAGACATCTATAAGACACTAAATAAACTGATAAGAAGATAAATCCAAGATTTATTTCTCGATGGTGCGTTACAGTTTAATGATTCTTTGGTGGTGATGATGTGATTTCCTTTTCCGCGATGAGGATGATAACCAGTTCAGCAGGTTTTCTTGCCGCAAACAGTCCGTCGGCAAGATAGTGCAGATAAAAGGCTCTGGAGGAAGAAAACAGTATTTAAGGATTACATATCTTCACGTATGTACCTTTTTTGTTTTTCTAGGTATCGTTGTCTTTAGTTAATGATCTCCCTTCCGTGCAAAAAGGAAATTTGGGTGAGATTCTTCCCACAGTACAGTGTAGTGATGTAGCATCGTACTGCTTTTCGAATAAGTCTCGGTTTTCTTAAATAATAAATGTGGAGTATTTTCAGGGGATAACTAGCTAAACGTTTTACTTATATCATTGAATTGCGTGTACACAATTTTTTGTGCGTTTTAACGCGAATAATCCATACACAGGTGTATCAATATGCGATATTATAGGTATCTTTGTTATTGTATGGATAAATTCTCCATTTAATACTGTAATGATGTATGTTGATTGAGTTTTTAAGCGAAGAAGATGAATAATTGCACACTAATTTAAAATACGTTGAGCAAACATCTCTGAAAACTTAGCCATTTGAAATGAATTAATATAAATATTACAAATGTAATATCTGAAGAAATACTTGTTACTACGAATGTATTTTTAATCGAAGTAACAGAATAAGGTGCAAAAATATTTTGTACCACTTTCTTTACATCCAAGAGAAAGTTTTTCAGTCTCTACGTTTAAATAATTAATTGAATTTTTCAAATATGTGTAGTCTATATAGTGATCTTATTTGCTGAAGTGAAATTTTCTGTTAATGTCACAGGGATGAAATTCGTAGATATTGTTCACTTAAATGTCATATATTAGTGAAACTTCCAACAAAAAACGCTTTTTCTTTTAAGTAACATTTTGAAACGGACGTTTTTAACATTACCGCTCCATTTGATATTTTGGTTTTGCGATTATAGAAAGGTTGCCAGTTTGACCTACATTTGAATTTAGACTTTAACTTGTAAATCTGGGGAAACGGAGTAAATATACAATTACCTTAAACTTAGATATTAAAGTTCATTTTCATTATTATCAAATACTTTCCAACCAACGAAATGGAGTTTCTTTCTCATTTCGAAATTGGAGAATTTTTTAAAAGTTTGAATATTTGTTATAACCATAGATATATACATATACTCTTTACATTATGTACACAATATAAAGAAATGTTAAGATAAGCAAACATTGATCTTATTGAATTTGTAAATATCGGATACGTCTTCATCTATTTTCTCTCTTCGATGACGTAAAAGATATTATAAGTGTTTGTCTAACGATGCTCGTATGATTTTAATTTTATCGTTTACGATACTTCGTGTAACTTACTTTCTGACTATCCCTTTTTGTAGAGTTGCAAGAAATTTTACTTTGACATATAGCTAGGTATTTGAAATTTGAAATATGTTAATTAATTTGCTGAGGTTATTGCTTGGAGTCGACCTCTTTGTGACTGTCTCATACTTGTTTGATTCTCGAAATCGTTCTTACTTGTTACTTAAATTCAAACTCGTAATCGCTGTCGTAACTAATAGCTGTCGTTGAAAATTTGTTAATCGTACATAACAGTGACGAATATTCGCGAACGTGATATGCAAGCATGCAATAAAATTCTACAATTATATCTACGGTAAAAGAAGCAAAGAGAAAGAAGTTTTTATATAAGGTTTAAAAATATTCACACTTTTTTTCTTTATTGATTTCCCATTATGAGTAGCTCAGCTTAGGAAAATTTTGTAGAACAGTAACGCTTTTAAATGTGTTTTTTTTTCACAAACCTTCAATGTAAATGAAGAAACTTAATTTTTGGGCAGACATCTGCATTTGGGAAACTGACTGCATGTATTTTTCCATGTAATTTAGCACTAGAATTAGCGACGTTGAATCTATTATAGTTCAATATACTAAATGCGTGCTTTGAGAAAAGAGAAGTCAAGAGGTGGAAAGGACCATCGATTTGGTAATCTGCATTTTATAAGATCAACATAGAATATGTGCTCTGTGACTCTCCTATAAACTTGGAGAAATTATGGAAAAAATTCGAAACGAGTCATTTTGACTTGATTGATACTTCTAGTTTTAAGCTTTATACTCACGCACACCCACGGTTTGTATTTAGACCTTGCTACCACTGAATATAACAAATTTCATTGTACACAGCTAATTTGTGCATATATTACATCACAGTGAAAGAAAATACGAGGTTCTAAAAGTTCTAAAAAATGTTAAATACATTGAATTATGAGTTCAGAACTATTATTAATGTCACTATAAGCAAAATTCCAATATGGGTTAAGTATGGGTTATTCTACTTGGAGTAAGATAAAATATTTGGAACAATTAAAATGTTTTTACTTGGAATGTGAGGTGTAAAATGGTGTCATTCCTGACCCAAAAGGGGAAAAGCTTCCTCGTAGTAAAGCCTCGTCATTTATGTGTAAGAAAGCAGAATATTTCTGTTAAATGCTCGCTCGATAAAAAGAAAATAATTCTGCGTTAAAACGCGAACGTTCTGCTTTTACGATATATTGTATTGCGCGAATCGATTCCTACGAGATCCATAATTGCTTCCATAATTCATACGACACTTTTCACAGCGATTAATCGCGTTTAATTTTCTTTCTCCCATCTGGTTGGTTCAATATCTGGGGAAACCAGTATAGATCAATATGGGGATAAGCGTCCGTTTAGTTTTCTTTAAACTCGCCAAAAATTTTCCATTGGTTTTGCAACTTGTAGCTGTGCAAATAAATTATTTTCTTTATAGTAGCATTTCCATTTAACGTATTAATGGCAATATTTCATTTGTAATTGCGTTTTTATTCAGATCCATTTCAATAAAATATCAAATAATTTTCATTTCAATATTGAACTATTATATAATTTCGTTGAACTTCTGCAAATGGATTTGCATTATTTGAACATCTATTACAATAAGCAATTAAAGTAATTTTATCGGATTATGCAAAGCAATCGCTACAGGAACGTTATGCGTACCTACATAAAGTTCACTGAGAAAAGTATATAGATGTCAGATTTGCCTATTTCATGCAATACTGCAGTTGGCTGGAAATAATTTTCTTTGCATTTCTGACCCTGCCTTTAAGTTTAGTTTCAAGTTTAAAGTTTTATCCAAACTTAATTAATTTCCTAGACTTCATGTAGGGGAGGGTGGGGCAAAGTGGGCCCCTTAAAATTTTGGAGCCCAAAAGAATAAAGATATGACTATTTTTTGCTGAAGGGGCCCACTTTGCCCCACCCTCCCCTATGTTATTTTCTCTTTGAATTTTTCATCGTGCTTCGTATTGATAACTTTCACATCAGGTATGCTTTTTAGAAGTATTACAACTTATTTATAAGATACAATACAATATGAAATAATTATGTATAATACGATAATTTTATATAATATTAGTTGTAAGAAATATAAAGTTTACTTTACCTTATCTGCATTTTGTGCATTATAAAGGAGTGTATATGTAAATATAATACATGAAAATTTGCAATCTACTTTTTACATTTCTTCTACTTTAAACGTATTTCTCATATGCCTCGGGATAAGTGCTTTTATAATCCCAACCGTACCCAGCTGTTAATATTTCCTAAAGTAATTTGTATTTTTTTCACTATCTCTTTTTTCTCAACTACTTTCATGTTATATCGATTCATACAATATATTTTGGCCAGGGAGTGTAGCCAATTTAGTATATTATAGCTTTTGGTCATTGGAAAAAACTTGATTGAGTTAATCTTTACAATTTGTTCTTTTTGGTTTAAAATTGCAACCACTATTTTTTGGTAAAAAGTATTAGTAATGTTTGTTGTTTTAACTTCAGAGTTATATTTAACACTAGAACGACCAAGCAAGTTGACATGACTTGCTCACATTTTTTTCCACAAATTCCCTAAGTTTACAGAAGAGTCTTAGACTAGAAATTCTAACAAGGGAATATACCGAACTGTCAATCACCGATTTTGATGAAATTTAAGGATGATGTAGCCCTCATTAAAATATTTGACACGTATTTTTTTTATCGGCAATCGTCGACGTTAAAGGCGTGAAAACCACCCCCAAAGTTAGGGCTCTAAAGTATATTTCGTCGATTATCTCAGAAACTATGAGAGGTAGAGCATTTACGTAAATTGACGAAATTTGCGCCTATTAATAATTAGTAGAATGGTAAAAATTATTTTGCAAAATCTCAATTTGTTTAAACAATATATGAAAAATCCGAATTTTTTTGTTAGTTTTTCCCCTTTAATGCCAATGAATTTTCTTGAGTATTTGTTTATAGAAACTATATGTCCTTTACAAAAATACGGATAAATAGGAATTGTAATACGTAAATGCTTTATCTCTCATAGTTGCCGAGATAATCGACGAAATATACTTTAGGGCTCTAAATTTGGGGGTGGTTTTCACCCCCTTAAGGTCAACGATTGCCGATAAAAAAAATACGTGTCGAATATATTAACGAGGCCTACATCATACTTAAATTTCATCAAAATCGGTGATTGACAGTTCGGTATGTTCCCTTGTACGTTGATCTTATAAAACACAAATTACAAAATCTATCATATTTGCCACTCTTCGATTCCTCTTC
This sequence comes from Cerceris rybyensis, assembly GCA_910591515.1. NCBI lineage: Eukaryota > Metazoa > Arthropoda > Insecta > Hymenoptera > Crabronidae > Cerceris > Cerceris rybyensis. The sequence goes on from OU342795.1 coordinate 18,703,883, forward strand.
TGCCAAGGTTCGTATTTAATATATTTAAATGTAATAAATTTAACGTCGGTCGTTCTAGTATTAAGTTTCCAATATACGTTGTAATATTTTGTAATATCTTGTATTGCTCCTTTTGAACATGTTCATGCTTTAACAATTTGTTAAAGACAAATTCTGTTAACGGTTTGAATACCGGGAGGGTTTTGAAAAATTACTTCGAAAAAAGCCAAAAGCCACTTTCGCGCTTTTGAGATTTTATTTCAAAATAAGCTAAAGTTGATGTTTCATTTTATGTAGTGCACAACAAGAACAATCTTGTCGTGCTTGTATCCTAATTTGGAATTAGTTTATATTATAAAAGAGAAACTTGATGCATTCTTAACAAAATATCTTAACAAAGTCTTCCTTCAATTGTCAACATTGAAAAAATGTCCTGGGGATTTTCGACACAAAAACTGAAGAGCGCGAAAGTGTCTCGTGGTACGCAAACGGTTAATATCTATAACGCGTTCGTAAATTTTAATTTGCAACATTAATGTCATGATTTGTTCAAAAGACTGAAAAGTCTTCCAAAAATATTCACATATAACAATTACATATTTTTTTACTGTTAAAATTCTGTGACTCAAATGGAACACTAGTCTTGAGGCTTTCGCGGCCAGACTGATTAGAAATTTAAAATAAAGATTTCAACCGGCTCAAAAGCTGAATCAAATTCTGACCTCGGCCAAGGATTCGGCCCCACCTTTAGCCTTCCGAGGGGTGTATCAAATACCTTGTTCATGCGGCAAGGTGTACATCGGTGAAACTGGGAGGAGTGTCAGTACTCGCCTCAAGGAACACGAAATGTGCTCCAGATTAGGCTATTTACAATCTGCTGTAGCCGAGCACAAGATTGGGACTGGCCACCAAATTCAGTTCCAAGGCATTAAGGTCTTGGCCAGGAAAAAATCATATTTCCCGAGGAAATATCGAGAAACCCTGGAGATTCTAAAAAACCCAAATAACATTAATCGGGATAAAGGGTTCAATCTCAGTCCTATTTGGAGCAGCCTCCTCCCAGTTTTTTAATTGTTCAGCTGCCCAATTAAAAACGATTGGACGGTGCAACGATCCGCATGACTGGGCATAGGTATAAGTTAGGGTCCCCCCTTATACTTTCTTCGATATCAGAGTTTTCCTTGAAGCCCTGATGAAGCTAGCTGCAATGCTGGCGAAACGTCGGAGTAATCCAAATCTTGAACGCGGCTCCAATCCGGAAGCCAATTTTATTTCAAATTCATATTTAAAAAAGAAAGTAAACGCATTGGGTTGTTCTTTAGATATCGATTTTGCCATCACATCATTTTTTACTTGAATTACAGATTTCAGTATTGTGAATTTAATATCGTTGAGAAATTATTATTCACTGAACCGTGCGCTACAAATGTATGTTTATGTACCGTAATAGGAAGTGGAGTAAGCATATGAAAACTTTGAAAAGTAGTAGTTTTAACTTTTTCAAATAGAAGTGAACCATCGTATATTCTTATTTAAAATACATTCATATTCAAAAGCTCAGACTTTCATATTTTCCGTTTTGAGTACTCGATATTTTATATAACGTGAGTGTATAAATAGTTACATTAAACTTTGCAGATTTCGTAACAACCTTTTCAATTTGTCTATTTTCAGGGAAGTAGTTTTAATAGCGCATGGTTGTCTGCACCTTTTTCTCAGTTTCAGAGGCAGCGTTATAACATGAATTTTATTCTCAATATCCATGTCAGTTTAAATATTTAGCATTCTATTTCATTTTTCATTTATGTTTGTTGTATCTAACAAGTAATGCATTTACATTCATTCTTTCCCACGTCACTTTTGCATCTTGTTTATTTTTCTTATATCGCAATACATGTATAATATTATAATACTTATATGAAAATATTAATTGTTCTTATGTGTCTCCATTTTAATAACGTGACCCACATTGTTTTTCTTATTTTCTTATCGTACCGTTCGCTTTCTCTTTGTTGTTTCGCTCAAATTGCTCCACCCTCATCATTCCTAGATGTTTTGGCACTTCTTCAGATCTAATTTCGCCATATCTTCTTCAGTATTACGATGTATTATCTTGGTTCTGTGCTGATTTTTCGTATCCTTTATTTGTGTTTCCCTCTCTCCATTTCTTCCTCTCAATTTTTTCCATCATTTCCCACAGGTACTGTTATCCCCATTTCTTTTTTAAATGGTTTTTATTTTATTCATCCTACCTTTGCAAATGGAATTTCCACATCGTGCTTCTTATTTTCTCTCTCGTTGAATAACAACCGATAAAATTCATGTGTCGACGTTGGTGATATTTTTCAAAATCTTGTTCCAAAGTTTTTTGCAGGGAATACTTTCTGTTCTTTTCCATAATTTTTTTTTGATATGCTAATACAAATTTATTTGAGCACCATTGTTTCTTCGTATTAATTACTTTGTGTTTTATAATTAATGACCTTCTTATTTGAATAAATACGTGTTTTAATTCATTCACATTTTTTAACTTTTCGCTTTCTCTGTTTTACAATCATTATATCTAATTAATGCTATTATGCTAACGATAAGTTTAAATGAACATGGTATCATGTAACTTGTAATGAAACCTGGTAGGGGATGATTTTGTATAAAGTAAAAATAAGCAAAAATTCACAACGCAATCTGTTTTTGGATATAATATTTTTTCCTTCAGAAATAAGATTATATCATTTATTATCATTATTCTTTATGTTAGGCATTTATACTGTTCTTATTCTACTTTCACTCTGGTCAAGCGAAGGTTTTACAAGAAGATAATTAAGCCTAAAATTTGAATATTTTTCTTTCCAAAGAATTTTCGAAATTTATCAAAACCACGTACTAATATCTATTATTTACTTAAATAATATTTTTGCGATTTCATCATTTCATCGACACATACAGTTCATCAGTCATAGTGACTTTTAAAACGTTATCATTTAATTTTTTTAATTTCAAAGTAAGAGTGATCTTCACTGCATGCAACTCATGTATCACCGCGCATTATATGTATAGTGAATTATTCAATGGAAGAGACATTTATAAATTGTAGAATAGGTAGTATGTCTATGCCATTAAAACATGGGTTATTTAATTCATGCTTGATACTGATGACGAAAAGTTCTGCGAGACTGTAGACATTGGTAGATTAGTCTATATATAATTAACAATATTATGCCGTCAGATATTCAGTTTCCACTTTCTTTCTTTATTCTACTTTCTATTTCTATTTCTTCTATTTCTACTTTCTTATTCTACATTATTGCTTAAAAGAAAAATTATCTTCTATGCCATTTTTCTTTAACATAATGCAAATAAAAAAAGGGATTAAATATGTAAAATACATTAAAGCATACTCTGTAATAGGGAAATATCTAAGTTTATAAAAAAATCGTTAATAAAAGAGTTAATGGAGTAGTAATTTCCTAATTAACATGAATACAAGCTTGCACTGACATTGCAAAGTCGTTATGTTTGGTACAATGAATTTATTTCCATAAATACTATAGGAAAAATTTTCGAAATATAATACACAAAAACTTTTAATTAGGTAGTTGTTGTCCACTGATAATGTATCTGTTGCTAATAAATAGTATGAAATTATGTAGTTAGCAAAAGTAACAAACTATATATATTTGTAAAGCAAAGTATGTAAATAAGCAATTATGGCGAAAGATTTTTAATAAATAACACATTTCCAATAAATTAAGAAAATAAGTTAATTATGGTGTTTAACAATGGAATAAGATAATTTTGTCCTGAAACTTACAATATTTTTGACATGGATACTTCTGATATTAACTCGACAATAATATAGATGAAAAAAAATATCTCTTTTGTCTCTTTTAACAGTCATATTCTAACGACATATCAACAGAACATGCATATTATGACGTGACATGAATATAAATTCATCGTATGCAGTAAACATGTCGAATCAGTGTTGATATGTTACGAAACGAAACTTGTTCGATTGGCTAACATATAGCTTTATAGACCTGATACGAATATTTATGAATGGTGAATATGTGAATGCAAAATTATCACATTTTTTTACCCTAAAATATAAACTGATTGTTAAGGAAATCGTTTGTAAATAATCTATAATATTTAATGGGCATTGCAAACATATATGCAACGGTAAATATTACCTATTTTTGTTTGAAATACTTGTTTACCGTGATACATTATAATAAATTTTAACAGAAAACTATAATAACCTGTTATTACTGTTAGACGTTCTGGATCTGTTGTAAGTGAACTATTCGCGAATTCTCTTTCATACTAAATATTTTATAGTATTTTACATTTTATACTATATTATAGATACTACATGTACTACATAAATTAATGAAATCTTGACAAAGAAAAGAAATATGCAGGAGTGTGTTACAAGTAACCGCTGAATCTATTATATTACAAAAGACCATGTGCTATAAATTTTACTATTTTTATTGCCTAACCTTCACACACTGTTAGTAAAAACCAATTCGCATTAAGATAATAATTTTATCTTCTTCGTTGCAATATGATCTACAAGTTGTTATATCACTGATACTATAACCAGATAAAGGCTGATTCTATGCCAAAAAATAAATTTCAAAATGTGTAAAAAAATGTATTTGAATATCCACTCGGTACAGATGCACCAGACCAAGTCTCAATTCAACGGGTATGACTGTAGACCGCGAAGACGATTGTTTTTATTGACAGGGATGAATGAGAGTAGTAATCTAGAAGAGATAAGAAGGAGAGTGAAAGATTATAAAAACAAAGGATGACTGTAGTTGTTGAGGTTTTGGCGAGGATACAACATGATGAGACGTTTATCATTTGCGGCAAGGCATTGTTAAATTTTATATGTTAATTGGTATGAATCTACTTATTAATTAATAACTCGCATAAAACAAAAAAACAATAGAAAAAATGGTAAACAAATATGTCACTGATTTTCAAGTATAATGTCAACCTACTGTGATTTCCTTACGTTCTCCCAATTCGAAAAATCTGAAAAAATTGCAAATCAATATTTACTAAATGATACAAATAATGCAAAACATAATATTAATCATTTAATAACTTCAATAAAAATTGCAATGTTTCCAAAGTTTTTGAACTTTTCGTAAATCAATATTAACCCTAGTGTTCTTCTTCGGTCTATGTGATTCGAAATGGAAATTATATTTTAACAGATACTATTTTTCTAAGTATTAGTTTTTGATATTCAATATATTTAATATATACTTTTGAAAATGTGAACTTTAGGTCACCAGGTCACTATGACTGGAAGGAATACGAATGTGAAATATAACTGAAGAGAACAGCAGGGTTAAAACCAACAAATCTGAAAAATACACAAATTTACGCGCCACCGGGTGTAATTTATCTGTTTTTGTTTACTTTTCACAATGTCCTATGAAGCAGGATAGGAAAAGTCGGGCTTAAAACTTTGAATACGTTTCGACCCTCTAACTACCTCAGTGGCAGGACTTTCGGTTTATTACTGTGCTGAAATGTTCTTTTTCTAAGCACACCTATCGAATGGTATGATTTGTGAATGTTAGTTATCAATGAATTAATACAATAATTAATATATAATATTTAATAAAACTTCGTTACAAATTATTTAATACATGTATCACCAAGTCATCGTCGTCAAGCCAAATCAACAAACAAACTTCAAGCCACACATTCTGTTTGTAAACGACAACACACGACGGGCGCTCAAAGACATCAACCAATTGTGTGTCTAAAACGAAATTCATCCGATTAAATCGAACTTTCGCATATTATTTTCACGGTCACGGCGTGTAGGGGTACGTTCCGAAAGGGTGAATGCAGCCGCTCGGGAATACAATGGAACACACATTTGATTAAAAATTCAGATCCTATATTTTCCAAATATATTACAATGATATGGTAAATACAAATGGCCGCAACGTAGAAATACAACCGCTCGGTGACGCGACTATAATAATCAAATATAAAACAATGAGAAAATCATATGACTGTAAGGTGCTCGGATGTGGTCACATGAATATTGTTCGATCCACGATCGACAATAAACACGCCACTGACTAATCGAGTCCAAGTAACTGGATTTTGCAGTATTCAAATCCATCGACAGGATCACTCCCGCTAAGTGGAAGGACCAGAATCGATGCTTAGCCTCAATAGTCTCGAAGCCTCTATATCTCGTATTTAGGAAACAGACTACACGAGACTTCCTGATACTTTACTAAGGCAACGTAGCTTTGAATATTCTTATGACAAATACTTAGCGAAATAAATGTATATCGAATTTTCAAAAGGATGCAAAATAGTCATATATATAAAATGTACCAAACCTCTGGAGCGCTTAAAAATCTGCGGGCACATTGAAACAGCAGAGTGCCGTACGCAATGTGTTGATAATCAACGTACGCGCCGAGCGATTGCCGCACGTCCGTTCTCTACGATCGCCCGTGGTCAAGTGACTCTCCTTCGGAGCCGTCGTGCCAATGTTGACAATGGTCCACCTTGCTATTCGCCGTCTACGGTCGACGGCTCACGTTGGCAATAGTTTACAGGCTTCCATGCCGTACATTCATATTTATAAAAAGACATTTCGTACTTCGAATGTAACAAACTAAATATATACTCATGAACTATTAAATTATATGTTTAAAGTTACAACTGAATAGTACTCTTTTACAATGGTATATTTTTAATGAACTTAATGTATTTTTGTTATTTTAATGAACTTAATATATATGTGCATTGGCAACACTGTTTTTATATCTAATTGCATTTATTCCTGTCAATAAAAATAATGATATTCACATACTCCCCCTTTGATTTTATTAACTTTAAATCTCTCATTCATTTTTTTAAATAAAAACAATCATACACATGCTTCCAGGTCAATTTGGTTTGGGCGCACTTTTCCCATGCTTCTTTAGCTAAATCATTTATATCAATTATCAAATCTGAAATTATGTGTATATATTTTTCTGATACAGCTTTTGTAGAATGATCCGCTATGGGATTTTATTTTTTCTATGCTATCGTGTAATCAGTTGAGATGGGTTGAAATCAAATAGGTCTCGAGACCTCTAACCACTAGAGAGATGCACTGATTGGCAGCAACAAGTGGTAATGTCTTTTCATACCTATTGGTCGTAATGCAATAGTTACGTCCTACTTAAAGGTCTCTGTGCAATTAGCGACTCCGTGAAATTCGTTAATACAAACAAGAAGTATTGATCGTCGATACCAATATCGTCGTTAAAGGGAAATCAGGAATTAACAAATTATTGGAAGAGGTACATAACGAGATAATTTCTTTCTACTTTTAAAGTCATACGATAATAAACAGAAATATCATCATTTCTGAATAGCAAATGATTAAAATTTTTTACTTTTCTTCTTCTTTTTTACAAAAGCTATTTAACACATTTTTAGTAAAGACATAAACTTTTAACATGTGTGATGCTAACATTATATTAAAACAGAAATTAATGTGTAGTTTATTTATATGCATATGATTTTCTTAATAAGCGTATGATATTTAACCAGTTAAGTACGTTTGACATGTATACACGTCGGACTAAATTTCTGTTGCAGTGCGTTTGACGTGTATACACGTCATGTAAGATAAAAATTACCATTGACTATAAAAACTGGAAATTTAAATAAAATGTAACATGGATCTTATTTGGCGATACATTTCCTTGCACTATCAATAAAACTGCAATGTGTTTTATATGGTGTGAGGTGGAGTGGGGTACGCTAAGATAATAGAAAAAGAGAAATAAGGTGTGATAGCGAGGAAACCGGAAGTAGTCATTGATTATGGTACGTAAATGTGTGGTGTGAACAGAAGTGACAGAATAATTGTATCATATACACTCGCGAGAAAAAGAATGAAGGAGTATTATAAGGAAATATTTCTCCGCCTCATAGACGTCAGCTATTTGAACTCATGCATAACCTTTTCCGGAATGAATTGTTAACTTTTTATCAAATAATAGTGTAATCCTTGCTCACTTTTCGTAAATTTATAATAAGACCATTTGCCTTGCATTCGACGTGTATACTCGTGATTACTTGATTTTAATTTCGGATCCTGTGGAGAATTTTTGAAATTAATTCCGTAGTTGAGAGATCAATTCCTTTTACAATTACGCAAAATTCAACAATAATCACTTGCAGATAAGTTCGTTGTAATTTTATGATATTTTATGTGATCAACAACTATCTATTCCCAATAACGTGCCTTAGTTGATACGTTTTCTATAACTCGATTTTTATATTTTATCTAGTGTTGCGGAGCAAAATACGCCCCTGAAGCTCACGAATGTACCTTAAAACTCGTGTTATTGTTAGATTATTTATCAACACACACATGTTTCCTTTGTTAAAAGAACGTTAAAGAAGCGCATTGCAGTTCATTTATGATTCCAATATCGATGCTCTTTATGGGCCTGGTGCCGTCAATACTTCTTCACGAAAAGCTTATACGCCCAGAATTATTGATCGGGGACTTTTTCCCCCGCGCGAACCAGGTTTTTCCGGCTCCTCCGAACGCACAGTGGAACGAATCGACCATCTACGTGAAAAAAATAATAACTCCAGAATCGTTCATTTTAGAGAAAAATGTTATGTACAAAAGCTTCATAATGTAACACTAATTTTTTATTTTTTATATTTCTTCACTGTTATTTAAAGGTCAACTTAATTTTTTATAAAAAAATCGGCAGATTTTTTTACAGGCATTCATTCTACAGAAAAAAATGAAGAAACTTTTGTATGAGATATTTTCTTGTTGGACTTTATATTAAAAAGATATTTAATGAAAAAGATTCTATTAAAGCCATTTTCGATACGCGGACTTCCCAACAAATTCTCAGCAGCTAGAACAAAGAAGTGTACAAATATGTGCACAAAATCTTTGCGTTAATTACTTCTATATAGTCTGAGGAATGTATATATAAAGTTTCAACCCGATACTTTTCGGTACTTTTTAGTTATTCAATGTTTAATTGGACCGTGTACCGTGATTTTCACCCTGATTACCTAGCTTGTTCGTCTTTAATGGCAAACTAATAATAAGAGCAATTAAGTAATAAAGTAATATTCAAGAAGTCTCCATTTTTATTAATACCAATGTGATTTTGTATTTGTTGCACGATACTTACGTTGAAGACACCCGGGCATTTAGTGACCGCGAGCTCCGCGGAGATTCGACAGCCCCACTACGTCACATAAACTTTAAAAAGGCACAACATCAAAAGGCGAAGGTAGGCACAGCCGATCTTTGCAAGAGTAGCTTATATTATATATGGTTTAAACTAAAAACCCTCAAAGTTTCCAGGGGGCATTTTGGGGTACAATATAAATTTTTCTTTGCAAAAGTTTGCAAATGCCGCCGAAAAATATGTGTTTCAAGAAATTTCCATAACTTGTTCAAAAAATAATTTTTATAAAAATTGTTTATGGGTTCTTCAACGTTAACTAATGATGATAAACTGTGGAAAAAATGAAAAGTCTTACAAAATTCGTAATGCCTCTAACAGTGTCTTCTTTTCAGAGAAATGTTTGTGCGTTTTCGCGCTGTTGAAATTTGTTGTTTTTAAGCGGTGATTTTTGCATTTAGATGAATGCAAAATCAATTATTATTGCTATCACTAGTCTCAGAAAACATTTTAGATCAAGATGCAGTTATTAAAATTCAAATCCCAGACTTGATTTTCTTCCACCTAGATTATCCATTTCGTTTCACTGTGGAACGTCGAAGGAGACTCTTGCTCTATTGGCAAGGAACATTTCCTTTGTCTACCAATCCGAAAAATATTAATATTTGCAAATTACAGAGCTTCCTAATCAGCTGTTTTCCTGCTTGCAATAACTACCGCTCCCGCCAAACTCTGACGGAAGCGCGTCTTCGCATGCTTCCAATTCTTTAGTCTTCTAAAAACCTAGAATAAAACAATATCAAGTGCTCAATAGAAAAAAAGCTTCAATAGAAACTGCATCCACGAGGTTAACACTAGATTTACGAATATTGATTATATACCTATTTCTCTGAAGTGAGCCAATTTGACTCATACAAGAAATTGAAGTTTTTTTACAAAGAAACTAGTTACAAATCAATGTGAATGAAATATTTATTATTAAAAATAACCAATCAGTATATTTTATATATAGTAATCAAATTTTGAATGGATTAAGTTGGCTCTGTAAATCTAGTGTTAAAACCCGTGCCGCTACGTAAATCGTCGCGGAATATTGTTCGCAGGGACTGTCAAAGAGTGACACTTTCTACTTGCCCCGTACAGGGTGTAAAAAAATTAAAGGTCATGGTTTTAAGGGGTTGTGCTACACCTCTGGATCGATGGAGATTTGCGAATAACACCGGCCGCAAAATTCGGGAAAGGGTAGCAAATTTTTTTTATTGGCTCAGCGTATTCGTTTTGTTCATTTTTTTATTTTATTATTTATTTATTTACCATCATGTTAGCTTTACATCTATATAATTTACATTAAAATTGTATTTATTTAATTAACACTAGAACCACATCGAATAATTCAATACTATAAAAAGAATTTCAATACATTAGATAAATACTTTAGAACAGCGGCGGGCGATTATTGCACGCCCGAGCCGTCCTTCGAGAAACACCGCCTCATTCACCCAATCATACAGCCGAGATGTCACTGATTCACAACCACTCTGTAGGCGTCACGCTCGTGCCTATTGGCACTGGCGTGGTGCCGCATTTGGGGCGACATTCGTAGTTAATCGCTCGCGCTGGAAAGACGTGCCTTGCGCGTTAGTCGCGGAGATCAGAACGGTTGGTCAGAAATGAACCGTTCTCTCTCAAATTAACTTTTAATTGGGCCTTCCGATTAAAATTTCGCCGATAGTTAAAGTAGAGGCGACGTAAACGAAGCTAGAAAATAGGGCACTGTGTCACCGAACCAGAAGAGAAGTGTAAGTGTTTATACTCTTCTTCCCGGATGGGCCCTTGACTGAACCCGACACCGAACGCAGGTCATTGGCATTTTCTAGTCTTTTTCTCTCTCTTCAATTATGTTGCCTCTGTTTCAACTATTAGAGCTAGCAAGGGTATCTCATGTGTTTCCTTTCGAAAGGTCGGCGAGTCGAAGGCTGCCATATGGGCGAAATTTTAATCGTAAGGCCCAATTAAAAGTTAATTTGTGAGAGAACGGTTCGTTTCTGACCCATGGTTCCTCTCAGACATTTTGCCTACGTAACAAGACGAATACGATGAGCCAATAAAAAAAATTTGCTACCCTTTCCCGAATTTTGCGGCAAGTTTTTTTCGCAAATCTCCATCGATCCAGAGGTGTAGAACAACCCCTGAAAGCCATGACAAATATTTTTGAAACACCCTGTACCTATTGAGGGCATTAGGTAAGAAATCACTCGGTATGAGGTACGTTAAGGGGAGACTATCTTCGTACCGCCTTATTTTTATCGAATCAACCCTTGAAACCTGAGCTCGGCGAATGACAACCGAAAACTAAACACTTATTTCGTCATTAAGAGCTTTTTCGGCCACTATTTTAGCCCATGAGAATTCATGCATTACAATCGAAAATACGTGAAGACGAGGGACTTCTTTATCCGTCGGACGAATCAGAGAAATCACTTATCAAGTAACTTCTTTCTATGTGCACCCTCTAGGCAGGATTATAAACCGTATCTGGTAAATACAAGGCAAAGTACTGCACTTGGTAAGTCGTGCCGTGGGCATGCAGAATGATTTCCTGCTTTTCGGGAAGGTGTCATCCCTTTCCCTAAGGGCGAACCGTTTCTCTTTGACAGTCCACACATATAAAACGGATCGACTCAGTCCCACAAAGTTCATTTCTCTTCAACGCTACGCTGTCAGTTGGTCCACAAGTGTCAGCGGTCAGAGCACAATCACATTGCGTCAGTCCCGGAAACCTAAAGATCGACTAGTAATAAACCGAAAACAACACACTTCTTTCGTCGTTCACATAACGACGCAATGCCTCTTTTTCCCCAGTAGACCAATAGAATCGAAAATGACGTGCGAACGGGGGATATCACTATCCGTCACGCGAATCAGGACAAAACATATGCTACTGGACATGGTGTGCTGGGTCATCCATATGCCTTTCTACAGAACAAGACAGTAGATGAGAATTTTCTTCCTCTACTTCGTTTTTTATAATTGTTCTTCTGTTATTATTCCTATTTGAGCAAGTGAGAACACTTGTAAAATTATTGTCTTATAAACAACTAATATTGCTTTTAGATAGTATTTATTTTCGTGTCTTCTATAGAGTATTATAGAATTATATTACATTTAATTATAATTTATATAACTTATATTTTCTATAGAACTAACCCCTTGTGCTACGATTTGTTTCGTTCCTTGCTCCGTTATAATTCAAAATTTCATTGGTAAAATAAAAATTCATCGGTGATTCTTGATACAGCGTACAGTTTAACATAATACCAATGTTATAGAAATAACGTTATCGCATCGCGTCTCATTAATATTTTTAATTTAATAGGTTTTGGAAAACTTGAAAATTTTCTATCCCGTTTACCTGATTACGAGTGTCACTCGTTATTGTAAGGCAAATAGTGAAGTAGTTTCCATTATAAAATACTTGGTGTTTCATGTACTTAATTCAATACATCAATTTATTTAATGTTGGATTTATCCCCTATGTATCCCCTACTTTTACCGGGTTGCCTGTTTTTCATTAAAATTAAGAAAATATAGAAATTATATATTTTTGAAAGATAATATAGGACAACGTGATTATTAGCTATGATAACTCGATTGAATGAAGCCATCCATCATTAGCCGTTAACCTATATCTGGAACTTTATACTCTGGTTAGGGCGATCAAGATTATTCGTTATCGTAACATCTCGAATCTTATTTGGATACGTGCTTAAGGTTCTGTGATCTTCGTCTCAAACGAAATCACAAAAATATTATGATTTTAAAACGTTACATTTACAGAAAACACAGAAAATGCCATTACTTTCGAATTATTTGAAATAATATGATCATTATTGAAGAGACTTAATGTTTTTACTAATTAAAAGTATTATTACGCAAATAAAAGATATATGGTTTTTAAGAATTGAAAATTATGAAATAGTAAAAGTACAGAAAAGTTAATGTTCCAAATCTTTAATTCGTATTAAAATCAGAGCAGCTCTTTTTAGTTCTTTTAAACGGATACAACATTCTGGTACGAATTTATGTTATGCTCTTTATTTAGCCGTACCAGATTTAAAAGTAAAAATATATTTTCATATTTACATTGTCGTGAAAGGAAATGTAATGCGTTTCCTGTACTATGTCCGTATGAAAATACGAGCACAACAGCTGTATGACTGCGTGCCATTATTTAAATAAAACCGCGGAATGTCCATTGGCAATCGCATGCCGACGTTTGAATGCGTCGGATTAAAGTAACAGGATTTATTTACTCACTGAGCTCATACAGTTTTTGATCGAATTTGCTTGAAACCACGTAGCATTTAGTGTATGCCGTGTTTACTGATTCGAATTACTATCGAAATTAAGAGTTAAATTAACCATAAAAGAAAATTGCGTGTAAACACGCGCGATTCTCTTTTTTATTTAGGTTCTTAATTTTAAATTTAGTTTTTTAATTTTAAACGGGCATATTATTAATATGTTATAAATAATATTCATTTAATTACATTTACGAAATCTGTTAAATAATTTGTTTTACATTGATAAAATTAATAACATAGTGAATTGTTGCGTGCCTGAAATGCGGTAAAGTTAAACTGCACAGAAAAAGCATGATTTATAAAAGATTTTTCTCATTTCATATTTTTGTCTATCAGGTGTTAAGAACAAGTGTCATTGTAAGCTTATAACGTTAAATCGTCATTTTTTGTATAAATGTTTATTGTTAGCAACTTCTTTCCTACGATACATGCTTGAAGAGGTAACAATTAATAGTTTGGAGGAACAATTCCTTTTTTACGATAGAATCGAAATTTTAGAAAGTTAATCAATAATAGCTATACTCTGAACAACTCTCTTCATCTCTCCTTTTAACACTAGAACTACAAAGGTGGTCAGAATGACTCGTTCTTCCTTTTTTCTAAAATCCTTTCAAGTTTCTACGAGTGTCATAGAGTACTTAGATATGAATTACTGAATTAATAATTTTCTCCACCTTTTGATTCTCGTTTTCTAAAGCAGCGGCGGGCGATTATTGCACGCCCGAGCCGTCCTTCGAGAAACACCGCCTTATTCACCCAAACATACAGCCGAGATGTCACTGATTCATAACCACTCTGTAGGCGTCACGCTCGTGTCTATTGGCACTGGCGTGGTGCCGCATTTGGGGCGACATTCGTAGTTAATCGCTCGCGCTGGAAAGACGTGCCTCGCGCGTCAGTCGCGGAGATCAGAACGACGTGCGTGGCACGTCGACTCACAATATTTGTTGAGGAACAGTTTCAGATGGCACTACGTTGCATGGACCGCAGCGGCCGCGACGGCAACAATGTATTCTTTAATACGAAGAAGCCTAGCGTTCTAGTATCGGATAGTTATTTTTATCAATTTGCGCTAGTAATTTATTTACAAATGTGCGTACTGGAACGCAATACTATATTTGTGCCGTAAGACTTAATGAAGTGGCAGATTTCGGCAAAACCATCGCCAGAAGTTCAAAAACATTAAAATATATTAATTGTATTTGATTTAAAACATATCTGAGGATACTTTTTCGCTAACAATACTTTTGTCTTATCCTACATGCGACGTAGTGCCATCTGAAACTGTTCCTCAACAAATATTGTGAGTCGACGTGCCACGCACGTCGTTCTGATCTCCGCGACTAACGCGCAAGGCACGTCTTTCCAGCGCGAGCGATTAACTACGAATGTCGCCCCAAATGCGGCACCACGCCAGTGCCAATAGGCACGAGCGTGACGCCTACAGAGTGGTTGTGAATCAGTGACATCTCGGCTGTATGTTTGGGTGAATGAGGCGGTGTTTCTCGAAGGACGGCTCGGGCGTGCAATAATCGCCCGCCGCTGTTCTAAAGTATTTATCTAATGTATTGAAATTCTTTTTATAGTATTGAATTATTCGATGTGGTTCTAGTGTTAATTAAATAAATACAATTTTAATGTAAATTATATAGATGTAAATCTAACATGATGGTAAATAAATAAATAATAAAATAAAAAAATAATACAAAAAATGCCAACCAGTTAATCGTTTTAGCTTTCTTTCACTTCGGGTGAAAGTTGTATACAATAGAAATAATAAATCGTATAACCAGGAATCTAAACTGCCGGTAATAGGACGATGATGTTCAAATACAAAGAAGGGTTATGATGCCTGTCCGAAGAGGGCGAACTACTGAACTGTCGGCGCTCAATAATGCGATTTTCGTTACATCATCAATCACTACATCATTGATATCGACCGCTAATAATATATCATGTTCTGTGTCAGTGACACGACGTATAACAGAATGACAGATATGTAAAAAGAAACACCATTAGAGGATGTGAGTGTGCAATAACAAGTAGGTAACAAGTCTGAAGACGGTTGTACCAATCTCATACGGATGCTTGTAAAGTATGGTGTAAAGGAAGCGATATAACAAACATTGATGTCCAGAATAGAAATTAAACCGATGTTTCGCTTGTTTCATTATTTTTACTGAAGTAAAACTTTTTCTATTAAAATCACATCATTACAAAGGAGAAACCTTAAACACGGAAGAATCTATATAATCAGCGGAGCTTTACTTTTGCAATGCCAATATTTAAATACTTAATGCGCAAGCAAATTAGTAAATGTTATCCTTGTAAAATCATATGAAATTTCATTGAATTCAACAGGGCGCGCCCTGAGCCTGAACCCGCCCGGGCGGTCCCTGGCGACTTCCATGACATTCAACGTGCTAAAGTATTATTTTTCTGATGTAATGAAATGCAAATTTTAAACTCTGGTTCATTGACAATTACTAACAATAAGCTGAGGTGGGGTAAGTGCAGGCTGGTTTTCTAAAAGTTGGACTTTAAATTTATGTATTTTCAGTCTGATGTGTAAATACTTAATTCTTTAGCATGTAACAATGTTTGACACTCGTGTCGAGGTAAATAGAATAGGAAATTTTGAAATCTTCCAAAAACTATTAGATTGGTGCATATGAAATGTCGGATTTTCTTTACATGTGAACGTTTGTCTCCCTGTTTTCATTATGCTTTTGCTTTTAGCATAACGACGTTTACAGTCGTATTGTCCATTGCTAGAGACACATTTCAGCGAAAAGATTTTCTCAAAAGTGTCCCCTTTTGTTAGTTGTTTTGAATTTTATACCGATATAAATTCAATCGATATTCGTATAATTTTTTACATGAGTATAAACTTGTTAATAATACTGTAAAAACTGCCATTTTTCGATTGCATTCTTACTTGTGATAGAAAGTGAGTTCTTTACGACAATAGGAAAAGGTTTTCATGGTGGCTCGATAGGAATAAGGCTTGTGCTCGTACTCCAAGGCCATCACTTCGTTCAGGGAAAATTTTAACAACAATTTGGTGGAATGTGAGTGGACTAATTCGCTACTCTTTCCTTCGAATCAGGGAGACAATTACAGACGAAAAGTACTGCTACAGTACATTGATGAAATGCATGAAAAATTGAAAATTATACTCCCATCACTTGCTAATCACCATGGCCCAATACTTCTCCCCGCCAACGCTCGGCCGCATACGTCGTACAAAACAATTTCGAAATTAAATGAATTAAAAAATATGAAATTTTGTTACACCCAGTTTATTCACCGGATCTATCATGAATCGACATTCATTTATTTAAACATATAGAACAGTTTTTACGGACTAAACAGTATGAAAGTGAATACTGTCTGAAAAATTCCATATCAGAGTTTATTGATTCTAAAGATCAGAATTTCTTTAAAACAGGTATCTACGCATTAAAATCTCGTTAGAAAAAGTGTATTGAAGCAAATGAACCATATTTTGATGAAATAAACAGCTTTTGGAAAAAGGTATGCAGTTTTATATATTCACTTAAAAATCCGACATTTCATACGCACCAACCTAATATTAAATAGAAACTATCAATCGGTTAAAAAAACGGTTAAATTATTTCTATATCATTAATATTGCGTTCACCTATACGAAATATCAGAAATCATTGGAAACTTTTGATTTTAGGAATTAATTCTGAGTTATCACATTCGAAGTCACAAAAGAAATCCTAAGGCAAGGGGTTAACGGACTCGAGAACAAACACTTTACATTGTTACTGGAGAATTGACATTATGTAGGATTCTAATTTCTCTTAAAAATTTTGATTTTGATAGGACTTTCTACAAAATGTCAACTAATTTTTACTTCCTCCCGAAAATGACGCATACGATTGTAAGCCTGCTAATCAAATACTTTTTATTGCTAATTAGCTTAGTTTTATAGCAATCTATTTTTAAACAAACAAGTACTTTTTGCTTCATAATTTCATTCATAATTAACTTGTAGTACATTAATAAATGTTAGCTATAGAAATTTTGCTCACATTCTAATAAAAACAAGCAGTATATACACTAGCCCCGTTAACGAACTTACCCAACTCCACCTTATATTGATTTCGAAATAATATAAAATTATATAATGTCGAACCTTTTTCAACATATTTCTGTATTTGTCTTATTGTATATAATAAAACGTAATATTGTAAATATTTTCTAAAATATTATGTTAAATA
Organism: Cerceris rybyensis; assembly: GCA_910591515.1. Lineage (NCBI taxonomy): Eukaryota > Metazoa > Arthropoda > Insecta > Hymenoptera > Crabronidae > Cerceris > Cerceris rybyensis. The sequence continues at coordinate 18,721,697 of OU342795.1, forward strand.
CATTTAAATAAAGCTACAAGCTTTACTCATCGTTATTACAAAAGAATAGAACTGTTCTCTAAAAATTGAAATTTTCGATTCTTAGCAATAAGTAAAAAAAGCTAACGCTACAGGTTATATCGTTCGAGGTCAACATTAAGGCGTACTATCTTCAGGGATTATTGCACCTAGAATGTTGATACTATAATTAATTATTGGCTCGAAAGACTATCCTCGTCGTTAAGGGAAAGCACAATATCCCATATAATGCGACTATTATCTTAATGTTGAAGTTACAACCATTAGTTTAACGATCAAATGCGACTAACAAATCCAGAAAAAGTCGTACCCTTTATACTGGTCGTGAAACATCAATGCTTCCTTTTGGTTACCTCCAAAATGTTCATGGATAACCTTATGCATGGAGAGAAGAGTCGAGCACCGGTACACTGTGATCAATTTTACGAATCTAGCTGGATAAATTCAAAATTTCGAGCTGTTTCAATATCATTATAATAGGCATTTACGAACTTTTAAGTACCTGGACGATAATGAACAAGCCCTATGTTGTGGGGTCATATCCTTCCAGAATTTTACCTAAAACGAGTTGAAATTAAGGTATCTAGCTAGCTTCATTTATATCCTTCAAGAAGGCGGTATGTTGATTGCATTTTAGTGTGTTTTAAGTTTAATTTATTGTGATATTATATGTTTTCAGTGTGGCTTAAGCTTAACATGGATTAAATATGTCAATAGTTCTGTAAATATTACTTGTCATATCTCATATTTAAAGAAATAATTTGGCACGATTTTTTGTATATTTAAAAAGTTTAGTAAGGCGTACAAAGAAAGTTCCACTATCCTCCATTTTGCGTTTTATTTTTTTTTATATCTAAAATATGTATTGAAGCTAATAAAATAAAAACGATATCCGTCTCGATCCATAGAAAACTTGCACAGATTTTTTTAGCGACTACTAGCTACTTTTGAGAAAACTGCAAGACGCAGATGAATTTAATTGAAAAACATAAATATGATAAATACGATAAAATACTTTAATTTAATGTGACAAATATGATAAAATATTTTATGATAACGAAAATTTTAAGTTTGGGCTCTCTAGTCTTCATGCGTGGTGTTAAGGCCCAAGCCCTTAATGTATAAGGTTTATTGCATGGACTAAGAGGCAACTATTTTTGAGGAAAACAGTTAGTTTAACGGGACGCAGAAGTGCCAGATGTGGAACTTCTGCGGACCCTCTTTTCCAAGAAATCCTCGCCTGCGAGTTTGATTATTTCCAGATTTTCAGCAAAGACTCAATGGTTATTGCCGTGCAATAAACTCAGTGCGCCGGAGCGTGTTCTTCGGCCGTCGAACAGCCCTCGAGCGGGCCTCCTTGTCTTACCGCAGGCCTTTGCCCCACCATCGGTCCCAAAAGGGGGGCGCGCTTCCACAAGCGCGCCAAAACCAGTGCTCGCGCAAAACCATCCATGCGCTAGTTACTTTTGGGAAACCGATTTCCTCCGCACAACTTCCGAGGGCGTAAAAATCACATTCTTGTTAGCAAGGTGCCCTCGGAAGGGGAAGCGCGGGTAAAGTACTGCTACCGTAAAGTACTGCGGGTAAAGGCCTCGCGACATTTCTCATTTACATTTTTCATCAGTCTGAAAACCGCCGGCACGAGTAGCGTCTCGTCCGGATCTACCGGTCACTCATAACTCCCGGCGCGAGTAGCGTCTCGCCCGGATTACGAGGTCTACGAGTAGCGTCTCGTCCAGACTCATTTACATCTCCGGCACGAGTAGCGTCTCGTCCGGATCAAGCAACTAAGCCGTAACTCATATCACTCGCTAAGTCAAGTTCACTTCATTCAGTCTCAGTTTTGTTAATCACAGTTTGTTATACCAGTTAAGTTTGTTCATATTTATAATAAAACATACAGTCCACTCAAACAAGAAAGTACTTGCTAAATCCACGGAAGGGCGAAATTGTCTACAAACAATACCACGCTCAAACCCGTAAACACGTGGATAAAGTGTTTAGAATTCCTTTTACACGTATCGTATAAACTTGATATTAAAAAGTGGCAAGTTAGAAAATGTGATAAAAAATAAGTCAAATGTTGGAAAAAGCAAACTTAAGGTGAGTTTCACTGAATACGAAGAAACAGGCGAGGACTATGAGGATTCCAAGAAATAGAAGTATATATACAATTATTAACGGTAGATAAGCCATTAAAATTTATTTTTTCAACTTATTAAAGATTTTTAAACATATATTGAATCAATAAACATGACGTTCATTGGTAAAATTATATTTGTCCAGCTGGATTCGCAAAATCAATCACTGTACAACATCGACTTCCAAGGGGGTGGGAGAGTACTGATAACCTCGAGGAAATAGTACTAGTAGTATAATAAAAAATCGTACTACTAGGACTAGTATATGAAATAGTAATACTAATATAATAGGAAATGGTACTAGTCCGTGCAGCTTACTGTCGCTAGCAGAGGCCTGTATGAGCAATAACGTTGTTGAGTGTACGTCTCAAACGAAGGCTCGAATGGGACGTGTTAACTTCGGTACAAATTAACCCCTTGCCCAACAATGACGTGTGATACTCGTGACGCGGTGCACGGAATACAAATTTGAAGTTTTCCAAAAACTTCAATTGAAAAACACACTGAAAATGTTAGTTGATCTCAAGACGACTAAATTACTTCTATACTAGTAGTGTTAGATTATGTTATACTAGAAGTTATATCAGAAGTCAGTGATAATTTTTTACTTCGGCAATTAATTCTGAGTTATTACGCATTTAGTCAGAAAAAAAATCGTAGGGCAAGAGGCTAATGTAACGCAGCTTGGTTTTGTTTGACTCTAAGTAATTGTGACCAGCTCAGATGATGTGCTCTTATATTTATTTTTTTTTTTTATTAATACTATCTTTTTTCTTTTTATTGACACTTTTAAAGTAGTCAACAATTATTTACTGAACACAAAAACTTGAATGTTTACAAACTTAAACTTAACGAGTACTTCAACTCCCAGGCAAGAGTATAGGATTTTCAGGTGAGAAACTTGTACGAAATTGAAATGTCCTCAGAACAGAATTGTTTGACTACAGTTGATGACCTCGGGCGAGGTCTGTTCTATGTGTCCTCAGACGAGTATAGATGAATACTACATGTGGCCTCAGGTCAGGTTTAATGGATGCTGTTCTTAGGTGAGGACGGATGGAAAAACAGACTTGACGTTTCTCAGTTGAGTAGAGTTGAAAACTAACTATGTATCCTCAGGGTAGGGTTGATTGCAACTGACTTTGAGGGTAAAGCTCAAAGAATTCTTGAGCGCTATGGGAAATCATGTGGAAGATCAATAAATATTAATTTTAGCGTATTAATGGTTTTAAAGCAAGTCTGTCCGCAAGCTCCCTCTTGGCCGCGCTCTTCTTTTAGGACCAGTTGGTCTCCGATGGAAGGGCCCATGGGCGACAGAAGAGGATGGCTCGTCGGTGCAAACGAAGGTCTATGATACATCTCTTTAGCGAGAGAAAAGTGAAAACATGAAACTCAAGTTTTACATTCGCACTACTCTCAGTTGCTGAAAATTTAGAAGTAAGTCTATTTTTTTACACGAAACAGGATATCTGCATGACAGAGAAACTCTGAATTATTGTTAAGAAAATGCCGAAGATCGACTAAGAAAAGAAAACGGTACAGACTGACAGGGTCCGTTGGCCTGTGAGCTCTAAATGGTATTATTTCCTGGATATAGAGTGTCTATTTTACCAGAAAGATTCCGCGCAACAATTAGATTTTTGCGCTTGACGCCTCGACAATATTAATGCTTATTCAAGGGTAGTAGCTATGCGTCAACGAACGTCACGACCATATTCCCAATATTCTAGTTTTCTTTGCGGCATATTATTATTGAGAAAAGGACGAAGAATAACACAATGAATCAAGGGTGGGAAATTTTTAGCGGATTATGCTCACTGGAGATCAAGAGAGGTCTTACAAGGGAACATCCCGAGATGTAAATCACCGATTTTCATGAAATTTTAGTATGATATAGATCTCGTCAAAATATTTGACACGTATTGTTTTGTTGGCAACCGTCCACGTCAACGGGGTGAATGTTGAAAAAAAGTATTGTTTATCATATTGTTTAAATAAATGGGTCTTTTAAAAAAATGTTATTTCATTAGATTCGTGGTCGAAATACATTAATTTTCACACTGTACAAAATTGTCGTATCTCTAATAGTTTTGGAGATATTCCATAAAATAGTTTTCTTTACCCCAACTTTGGGGGCGATTTTTACCCCTTTAACGTGGAGGATTGCCGATAAAACAAAGTATGTATCAAATATTTCCACAAAAACCATATTATACTATGGTTTCATAAGAATTGGTGATTTATAGTTGGGGATAGTCATACATGGGATCGATGTGACTATACAGACGACAGACCTGAAAAATTGAAAAATTCTCAGGAAGTGTGCTTTATATATTTACAATTTGCGAATATGAACTGCTTTAATTAATTATATAGTTGCTTTAAAATGCTTGTGGTGTGAGAAAAGGTTTATTATACAAATAACAATGAATACCATAATTGCAATAACTATTTCGAATTATAAATTATTTTATTATAAATTAATCAATTTATATAAAAACAATATGTATATCTGACAATAAAATCTGACCTTTCAAAGCAATCATACATGTATGTATATACGAAGGAATAACTTGACAAGTACGCAAGCGTAAGAATTCAAAAAACAATAACTTTTTTTGTAACACAAATATTAAATTTCCAATTAATCCGTATTTTGTGTTTCGATATATAGTATTCACAAACAAATATTCACGGAAATTAATTGAAATATAACTGACAAAATGATGAAACAAAGTAGTATTTTTCAACATATTATTTAAACAAATGGATTTTTAAAAAAAAATGATTATACCATTGGATTCAAAGTTACAAGGCATTAATTTTCACTCCCTACGAAATTTTCGTATCTCTAATAGTTTTCGAGATATTCGATAAATAATTTTCGGGACCCCAACTTTGAAGGTGGTTTTTGTGTGATATAATTTTTGTACATTATTATATATTTGCCAGCTTTGTTATTGTGTGTCTGTATAACTTAACAAGAGATGACTGCGTGTGTGAGTGGAGGCATTGATTATGAGATGTGGTGATTGTCACTTGACAACATCTTCGTTATCGATTTAATATTGTATATTTTACGTTCTTGTTATATAGTTTAATAAAGATTTATTCATCCACAGTTTTCACCCCTGTAATGCGGATCGTTGCCGATAAAAAAAATACGTGTCAAATATTTTAACGAGATCTATATCATACTAAAATTTCATCAAAATCGGTGATTTACACCTCGGGATGTTCCCTTGTTAGTATACCAGAAATTGATATCTCTGAAAGTAGGCACTTCTCTGGTCGTATATTAACACGTTAAACGCCTCCGGCATTTCCCTAGGTTCGCCATTTAAAGTGAACCTTTTTCTATTAAAGTTGCATGCTTATTGACCCCTTGGCCTACGATTTCTTTTCTGACGGGGCGTAAAAAGAAAAATTAGTTCCTGTAAAAGGAACTCAGAACTTAAGTCAAAATTAATTCCTGAAATCAAAATTTTTCACTGATTTCTCATATTTCAAATAAATGAACGTAATATTAATAGTGTAGGAATAAGAACCGTTTCAGGACCGGCCGATATTTTCAATTTAATAATATTTGAAAGATTTCAAAAGGGTCTAGCCGAATAAGGGGGCCAAAAGTGCCCTTGAGCCGATTTTATTCGACGATGGGTCATTCGATAGGTGATGATGAAAAACCATTGCACACAAATTTTTAATCCGATACCTTCACCGGGAGGGTAGTTATAGGGTAAAATCGAAAACCCAGTTTTTGCCTCATTTTCCCCAATTAATGTGGAGCAAAAATTCCAAAAAAATTCTAACACATTCTAAACATGAATGTACACGTTAGGGATTTTTTTCAGATTTTTCCTTTGCAAGTTACACTCGCGAAAAATGAAAAACCGAAAAAAAAATTTTTAAACATCGATTTCGTATTGAAATCTTCCGAGCACAACTTTTTCCTTTTTACAGTAGTTGCATAATATTATCGTTGTTATACCCTAATTTTTTCAGATTTTTTGAGTACGGTGCATCACGGTCGGAAAAATCAAAAACCGATTTCTGGGACACATTTTGGGCTGAAACTCGCCCATTATCTGCCATTCTTGCATGATTTTAATATAGTATGTTCATATTGTGACCTTCAATGTTTCTGCATAGAAATATGTAGATGTTAAAGAACAATATCGGGATAATTAAATAAATTGCTGATTGTATGGTCTTTATAACCTAGAATTTTAACCGTTCTTTCAAAAGCATCAATGGCGCAGTGGCTATGGTGTCTGCCTGTGGAATCGCTGGACACTTTTTTGTCGTGGGTTCGAATCTCCATGTGGAACTTAAGTTTTTTTTGTCATTTTTTTTTTTTTTTATAAAAAACAATAATATTCAGTAGTAGCTTTAAAATGTTTCACAGATATTTTTATGCCTTTCAACAATATAAAACCTATAGAAAAATAATCGTAAAACATGCTTTTCTTACAATTAAACATGCAACGTTTTGCAATTATAAGTATTCTCAAACATTTTATATTGTTCATAGATATTGGTTTATTGCAATGTATGAAAATATATTTTAAATACGAAAGAAATATAAAATTCAATGTACAGAATGTAAAAAAGTACTTGTAATTGTAAATCGTGACATGACTGAAAAGAGTCGATGAAGAAAAAAGTATACTGTATAATTATTTTTAGAAGTATCTGTGAAACATTTTAAAGCTACTACTGAATATTGTTATGTTTTTTATAAAAAAAAAAATAAAAAATGACAAAAAAAAACTTAAGTTCCACATGGAGATTCGAACCCGCGACAAAAAAGTGTCCAGCGATTCCACAGGCAGACACCATAGCCACTGCGCCATTGATGCTTTTGAAAGAACGGTTAAAATTCTAGGTTATAAAGACCATACAATCAGCAATTTATTTAATTAACCCGATATTGTTCTTTAACATCTACATATTTCTATGCAGAAACATTGAAGGTCACAATATGAACATACTGTATTAAAATTATGCAAGAATGGCAGATAATGGGCGAGTTTCAGCCCAAAATGTGTCCCAGAAATCGGTTTTTGATTTTTCCGACCGTGATGCACCGTACTCAAAAAATCTGAAAAAATTAGGGTATAACAACGATAATATTATGCAACTACCGTAAAAAGGAAAAAGTTGTGCTCGGAAGATTTCAATACGAAATCGATGTTTAAAAATTTTTTTTCGGTTTTTCATTTTTCGCGAGTGTAACTTGCAAAGGAAAAATCTGAAAAAAATCCCTAACGTGTACATTCATGTTTAGAATGTGTTAGAATTTTTTTGGAATTTTTGCTCCACATTAATTGGGGAAAATGAGGCAAAAACTGGGTTTTCGATTTTACCCTATAACTACCCTCCCGGTGAAGGTATCGGATTAAAAATTTGTGTGCAATGGTTTTTCATCATCACCTATCGAATGACCCATCGTCGAATAAAATCGGCTCAAGGGCACTTTTGACCCCCTTATTCGGCTAGACCCTTTCCTATGTCATTTTCCGCGTCACGAGTCTCACATGCTGTTGTAGGCCAAGGGGTTAAGCAGAAACCTTAAAATCACAAATAAATATATAGTTAGCAGGACTTTACCTTTTTAACACTAAAACAACCGGGGTCAAATCGAACATATTTTAATAAATTGAATAAGTACTTTGAAAAAAGGGGAATCACGCGGCGGAAAATTTGATCGATTGGGTGATTTATGTTTATTGATATAGACGTAGAATATTTATTCTATGATTCTTATATAAACTTGGAGAATTTTTTTTTTAAATTGTGTACCAGTCATTTTGACTGGTTTGGTAGTTCCAATGTTAATGGCAATATTTAAATATTGAATGTATCAGAAAATTAGTGAATTATAATTGAAAAGTCATGAAATCTCACGTAATTCAATAGCGCCGGTCATCGGTGACACGCGTGTTGTTCAACGTGTTTAATTCTGCAATGTTAAGACTATGCCTTAATAGAAGTGAAATCTATTTTATTTCGCACTTAAACCACTATTCTTCTTTCTTAATATCATTTAATACATCAGTCTATGATTCTTCGAATCTTATAAGTTATTCTATTTGACCACTGTAAATTTATATTTAATTTTAATTTATGTTTGGCCAATTTACATCTAAGTAAATAAAAGTGCATAGTTACCCACGTATTGTATTTCTGTCAGTGCACTTGATTCGCTACATCTAAACATGAGTTTTTACTAAATGTCAGTTGTGCAATCAACAAGAGTCTTCTGGTTTAAATCCGAAATCAGTATATAGTTATAATATTTATTGAGTATTCAAATATTAAATTACCGGATGGTCGCGTACAAATGACTAAACTTCCGTTCTCCATATTGTTTTGTCTGAATACAACCCATTGTAACACGTAGTTTTATCTATTACATACCTGGGAAAAAAAAATTATATAAAGTTATATATAAGTATATAAAATTATATAAAATTGTATCTTATTTTATATAATTTTGTATGATTATATCTAGATTCTTATATTAAATTTTATTAATTTTTATATAATTTTATAAAACTATATAAATTTTATAAAATTGTATATAATTATATATTATTATGTATCAATTAGAAAATCCTAAACTGTAGACTTACATATTATGATATATAAATATATATAAAGATATACAAATTTATATATTTTGTATTTTTTTATAAAAATATATAAAACTTTATTGGATTTCTTAGATTAAAATATATAAAATTTTATAAATTTTTATATTATTGTATATAAATATATATAAAAATGATAGAGCTCCCTACAAGTGGCGTGACTTACAGCAAGCTATGACTCAGAAGATAGGAGACATCAAAAGGGCTCACCAAAAAAATGTTGAGTTTAAGAAAAAATAATTTTAACATATGATCTAAAACAGCTAAATAACTAAAGGGCATATCATTCTTAAATTTTTCATAATTTATCCTGTGTGACTTATATGATCTTTCTCCTGGAAGTTAAAAATAACCCGGGAAAAAAATTTTTTATATAATTATATAAAATTATGTATAGTTGACCATATATAATTATATAAAATTATATCTCAATTTTGGCATGATATAATTTTATCTCATAATATATAGAAATGTATAATTTTATATAATTATATATGACTTAATATATATAAAAAAATTCTGTAGAATTTTTCTTTTATTGCTGCTCATTTTAAATTTTATTGCTTAAAATACATTTCGAATTTTTATTTTTTAACAACCATACAAATAGCTTATTTAATAACAATACAAATAGCTTATTTTATAGAAAAGAAGGTAACTTATGTTTCATTATTATAACAATCCTACAGGTGTATTATTATCAGGCTAGAATAATAATATATTTTTTTATATCTTCATAATATACTAATTATAATTATAAAATTAGTCTTTTTTATATTAAATATATAACGAAGCTATAAGTTAAATATTTATTCAAAAAATACCAGTTTAATTTTTTTTCTATCAGAATAAGTTATGAATGATTTTATCAATATTGTTCTAAGAACATATTGTAAGGGATGGCTTGGGCGGAGGCAGGGATAAGGCAGAAATGCTAAGACGTTGGTTTTCGAGATTACTTTTAATGCGTCCACCTCCTATGACGGGCTTGACGAGACTGCTGCTCGTTCGATGAGCAGCGATGTTCGTCTTTTTCGCCGCCAGTATTCGGAGAAAAGATTCTGCGAACCGGGCGGCGCGATATCAGACGCGATACAATACACGCGCAACGGCTCGCGGCACGGCGTTTGATGGCTCACTACTTACAATATTGGTAATATGTATTATTTTAAGAAGACATTGGTAATACTATTTGACTAGGAAAATTTTTTTTTATTATAAATAATTAGATGTCGTTATAGAATTGGTTTCATCACAAATAATAGGGCAATGAAATTAAATATTCATTTAACCAATTTATAAAAAAAAACTATCTAGTCAAAATGATGATAAGGTCTGAGAAAATTCTATAAAAAAAAAGATTATTTTTAACTTCCAGGAGAAAGATCATATAAGTCACACAGGATAAATTATGAAAAATTTAAGAATGATATGCCCTTTAGTTATTTAGCTGTTTTAGATCATATGTTAAAATTATTTTTTCTTAAACTCAACATTTTTTTGGTGAGCCCTTTTGATGTCTCCTATCTTCTGAGTCATAGCTTGCTGTAAGTCACGCCACTTGTAGGGAGCTCTATCATTTTTATATATATTTATATACAATAATATACAAATTTATAAAATTTTATATATTTTAATCTAAGAAATCCAATAAAGTTTTATATATTTTTATAAAAAAATACAAAATATATAAATTTTTATATTTTTATATATATTTATATATCATAATATATAAGTCTACAGTTTAGGATTTTCTGATTGATACATAATAATATATAATTATATAAAATTTTATAAAATTTATATAGTTTTATAAAATTATATAAAAATTAATAAAATTTAATATAAGAATCTAGATATAATCATACAAAATTATATAAAATAAGATACAATTTTATATAATTTTATATACTTATATATAACTTTATATAATTTTTTTTTCCCGGGAATCTTTTTTTTTATAGAATTTTCTCAGACCTTATCAACATTTTGACTAGATAGTTTTTTTTTATAAATTGGTTAAATGAATATTTAATTTCATTGCCCTATTATTTGTGATGAAACCAATTCTATAACATCTAATTATTTATAATAAAAAAAAATTTTCCTAGTCAAATAGTATTACCAATGTCTTCTTAAAATAATATTACCAATATTGTAAGTAGTGAGCCATCAAACGCCGTGCCGCGAGCCGTTGCGCGTGTATTGTATCGCGTCTGATATCGCGCCGCCCGGTTTGCAGAATCTTTTCTCCGAATACCGGCGGCGAAAAAGACGAACATCGCTGCTCATCGAACGAGCAGCAGTCTCGTCAAGCCCGTCATAGGAGGTGGACGCATTAAGAGTAATCTCGAAAACCAACGTCTTAGCATTTCTGCCTTATCCCTGCCTCCGCCCAAGCCATCCCTTACAATATGTTCTTAGAACAATATTGATAAAATCATTCATAACTTATTCTGATAGAAAAAAAATTAAACTGGTATTTTTTGAATAAATATTTAACTTATAGCTTCGTTATATATTTAATATAAAAAAGACTAATTTTATAATTATAATTAGTACATTATGAAGATATAAAAAAATATATTATTATTCTAGCCTCATAATAATACACCTGTAGGATTAATTGTTATAATAATGAAACATAAGTTACCTTCTTTTCTATAAAATAAGCTATTTGTATGGTTGTTAAAAAATAAAAATTCGAAATGTATTTTAAGCAATAAAATTTAAAATGAGCAGCAATAAAAGAAAAATTCTACAGAATTTTTTTATATATATTAAGTCATATATAATTATATAAAATTATACATTTTTATATATTATGAGATAAAATTATATCATGCCAAAATTGAGATATAATTTTATATAATTATATATGGTCAACTATACATAATTTTATATAATTATATAAAAAAAATTTTTCCCGGGAAGTTACCTTCTTTTCTATAAAATAATCTATTTGTATTGTTATTAAATAAGCTATTTGTATGGTTGTTAAAAAATAAAAATTCGAAATGTATTTTAAGCAATAAAATTTAAAATGAGCAGCAATAAAAGAAAAATTCTACAGAATTTTTTTATATATATTAAGTCATATATAATTATATAAAATTATACATTTCTATATATTATGAGATAAAATTATATCATGCCAAAATTGAGATATAATTTTATATAATTATATATGGTCAACTATACATAATTTTATATAATTATATAAAAAAATTTTTTCCCGGGTATCCACTGTATTAAGTAATAAAGTGGAACGTTGTGTTTGACAAATACTATTTCTTCACACAGCGGCAAAACCCTGCTCATCAATATTTCTCAAAGTCATAAAATGTTCTTTTAATTTCTTTGAATTCGGTTCAGGGCATCTCCGTTGGTGGTAGTCATCTCACACCATGACTCTAATGAAGTTTCTCTCACCTTCTGTAAAAATGGATGTTCTTATTATAACTGTAACAAAATCAATAAAGAGTTTTATACAAATAAAATGAAACAGTTAAACTGCTTCCAAAATCAAATAATTAATTACATGGCATCTAACTTATACGAATTATCAACGGTCTAGGTTCCAGTGTTCAACAGTCACTGGTAATTGGTAATAATTATACAATATTGATTTGGTGTGTGGCAGAGTACCATGTAGCAGCTCAACGAATAAGTAATTAGGATATGAAAGACTAAACATTACTACGCAAGGAATCAATAAATACTAATTAATACTTATTAATGCTTATTATACTTTGCGCAACAAATTTTCGTATCTCTAACAGATTTCAAGATATTCGATGAATAATATTCGGAACCCTAAGATTGAGGGCATTTTTCACCCGTTTAAAAAGGACCATTAAAACCGATAAAAAAATACGTGTCAAATATTTTCACGAAGACTATATCATACTAAAATTTCATAAAAATCTGTGATTTATACTTCGGGAGGTTTCCTTGCCAGGAAAGTTCATCCTGACCATCATCGCAGTTTATAGTGGTCCTCGACAATTTACTGTTAGTCAACGATGAGCTGCAACAAAAAGAGTTTTACGTGTGCAGACTTCTTTAAAAACTTTTCGCTGGAGACTCTTTGAGATACTTTCAAAAGAGGCATAACTTATTGTCAGACTTTTGTAAGGATGTTATTAAACAATGTACTATACCCGTTACGCAAAATTTTTGCTGAATTCTGATGAATATTAATATCGTTTCAGGCAGTTACAGGTTAAAAAAAGTTCGTCAGAGTCGTATTCTAGTTTCACATCGAAAATTTATCAAGAGGTATGGTTTTTGTATAAGTTTCTTCTTACTCTTGTACAATACACCGTGGGATATAGTATTTTATGTAAAACGTGTTTCAAGCGCGAACTTTGTAATAAACATAAAAATATAAAATCGTTAACTTATCAAGTTAAAGCTATCCCCTTGAAAAATAGATTCAGGTTTTATATATAGAAAGCTGTGGCTATTTGCTGCATTTAATAATACGTGACCTAAATTATACGATGACGATGTATGTTTGATTGAACTTAATACATTTTCTTCTTAATACTATTATTAAATATTCTGTTTCTTTTTTCTCTCAAATATCTTTAAGCTACTGGCAAATTCATTTGTCTCGTTAATTTTATCCGAGGAAATTTCCAAACCGTATGTTATTTATTTTGTATCTTTTCAATATAGAATTGTTATCAAGAAACAATATTGATCAATTCCTTTGTAATGATATGATCGATTTCTCGGACGTACTCGTATGGAATTTTTGTCATTTTCTAATAATAACTTTTATATGCTGTACTAAACTTGGGATAAAAGGAAAGTATTATATTTAAATTGTAAATCGAATTTTGAAAAGCCTGTATGACGATAGCTTACCGTTTCAATACTAATAAAATGCCGGGAAGTGCAAACTTCATCGATATTCTATCTCGACTCATTGTCGGAGGAGTTATTGCAACAACTGAAAGTAGATTTGTGGACCAACAATAGTATTTATGGGTCGCTGTCCTCATTTGAATATGTTCAAAAATAAATACATGTAAGAAAGCACTTAAAAACATCTACTGCTACCATGCGTAACTGACTTGAAATAATAGTTTTGATCTCATGTATTCTTTAAAAAAGATATTTCGCTTGAGACTAGATCTACCACCGATCAATTTAGTATGTTTTAATAGCAAATGAATATGTTACAATAAGAAGAGACAAAAAACGTTATCGATTTAATTACTTCCAGTCTAATTGATAGGCTCAGAAAATTGGAAAAGAAACAGATTTAGAAATTTCAGGAATATTGACAAAAAACTCAGTATAAGTCATTTTGATCACCTTGTTAGTTGTTACAAAACAACTTGTCCATTATCGTTTAATGGTTCTCAATTTTACGGTCGAACTCTATTTTTAATCTTATTCCCAATTTCAACATTTATAGTATTGATATTTTCTTCTTCGATAATGTAATAGTAATTTTTTTGAAAAGCAAAAATTGGTAGCAGCTGACGTAGTTCTATATCTCTCCGAATGAAACGCTGGGAGTCGTTAACCTCTTTAACGTTGAAGTACGTTTTTCTACAATAACAACTACGATAATGAAGAAGGGGACGTCGTTTTCTAAAATATAATATAAAATTTAATAAATAAAAGATAAGAACGTACCAAACTTATATCTTATGTCCTTCTACCCAGCAGGGTTAGTAATAACTATATAATACCCACTAGGGGATTGAACCACATTACAGTAAAAGCTGGATAAATGGACGGAATTCGGTGTCTATTCTTTGTTTACGTTCAAACTCCAGCCGAACGCCCAACTTATAAAAGAGCAGTACATATCATTCAAATTGTATCTTATTTGGTATCATTTTAATACAAAAAAATCTAACAAATACGTTAGCAAAGTTTTCAACAAAAAAAGTCAAAACTGGAAAAGGCCAATTCTCCGATTAGCAATGCCTTATGGCTACATTCGGATGATATCATGTTGCACTGCTCCGTCGACGAGATCGAAGTTTGCAAAAACGGATCCCCCTATGTGGAGGTGATGGTCGTGGTGCATTTATCGAGCTAAACTCTTTGTGCATTTATCCAGCTTACACTGTACCGATATCTCAATAGCAAATTGTGTGTAAGATCAAGTCGCCTTAAAGGAGTCATCCCATGTGATACCTATTTTGTTTCGCTTCCTTTGGGAATTTTTTTTGAAGAATCATTAAGATGTACAACTTTGGAATTTTTACCACACATTTATTGATACTTTGGTAGAACAGTAATACCCAAAACTTACGCGATACGTGGAACCGAGTGATAATTGCGTAAGTCAAATTCGCGTAAGTCGGGGTATAATTTCGCATGTAAGATATAAATTATTTTCAGTTGAGGCCGGAGACGAAAGAAAATAATAATTTTAAAAAAATGTTTAACAAAATCTTAGGTAACACAAATACAAAATCGCAAGCCGAAATTATTTTAATGTAGAAGGTTTCATAAAATCTAACAAAGTAGTCTGCCGGCTCAAAGATTTTTTTTCTCCCGCAAAATTTTGCTCGTAGCATGCTAATAATTTTTGTATTCCTTGTTTTGTTGAAAAAATACGCTCTTCGTTGGAGTCTATGTTTTCTACAATCTGCAACCCTTTTTCAATTAAACTGAGGCCTTTTGTCAAATTCCCAACTGTCATTCGATCTTCTGATTTAACTGGGTCTAAAGACTCTAAAGTTCTTCAATGTATTGCTCTTGCTCGTGCATTTCTATGAGCTCATCAATTAATTTGAAAATCGCGAAACTCCGGGTTCGCGGGAGTCGAGGTACTACCGTATTAGTACTTTTGTAGTGTGGTAAAAATTCAAAAATTATAAATTTTAATGGTGCATCCAAGAAACTTCCCAAAGGAAGCGAAAAAAATAGCTGTCACATGGTATAACCCTGTTAAAGAACAATACATGTTCAGGAAAGTACTACGAGCTCGAAATCTTTAATTACTTTGAGCATTTATTGTTTCATTAAAGCAACAGCTAAAACTTTTTTTATAAATTTATCCATACAAAAGCACAGTGCTTTTCTAAACATCCAAACGTTCTAACATACTTTAATACATTTTAATCCGAACTGTATACATATTGTCCAAGAGAATTGAAACCTTCTCAAACTAGTTTTGGCGTTTTCACTCCTCGTAACTTTAATAGTAATTGACGCATCTTACACTTCGCTCTATTTCGAACCTAAAGAGGGGTAACAGGAGTAGCAATCGTGAAAACCGCGAGAAGTCACGCGCGCTAGCCTCCCCCTTAAGTCTTCATACCAAGAATATAGCTTTCTTTAGGCGTTTGGAGGAAGCATCTTTTTCTTTATTTTACAAAGTGACCTTTATTCATTTTACAAAGCACACAGACTTAGCGTTTTTTAACAGGGTTCACTAATCTGTATCGTTAGTCGCTTCACCCTAAAAGATCTCCAGGAGGACCGTGTGACGCCCTCTTCACATCTCTGTCCCGTTCGACGATTTCGTATCTCTACTCTCGTTGTTCAATTTTTTTAGCATAATATTGTACTAAAATTCATACTAACACTATTTCAAGTACGCTAGTCAATGGAAAATTTCCAATTATCTAAAATGACTAGCTGCGAACATATTAATTTGCCTTGCGGTGGGAATAAGTCTTACAACTACGTTCTCTGACATAACCACGCCCAAGAATTATATCTTCGATGTTCCAATGAATGTGATCTACTTGATAATTTACTTCTGCCCTTTAATACTAGATCTACGGAAATCGTCAAATTAACGGATTCCTACTTTTTCTGGAACAGTTTCCAAACTCTCTCTATAAAAATGAGTGTTCCGTCAGAGACTCTGTCGCTCCCTGCTATTAGATTTTCTCATGGATGTCTAGTTTTTAAGACGAATAGAAAAATATACACAAAAATTGGGGCAGTGTAGGTATCTTTTTCACTTTGAGTCGTATTTAAATGTGTTTAAATGTTTATAACAGCCAAGTCATGAACTTTGTTATATTCTGGAGGGTTTATAGAATCATTTTGCTTCGAAAAAGTTTTAATTACATTTACAGTTGAAATGAAGAAAATTATGAAACTTAAAAATTTGCGTCTTTTTTCAAATTTGATTCTTACAATAATGGAATCTGATGGGGAAAATGGATTTCATATTGGCGTTAAGTATCACAAAGTCATAAAAATCAGCATACTTTTCTCTGTGCTCAAAATCGTGTTGTTAACCCCTTGCATTACAATTGCTTTTGTGACTAAACGTGCAATAACTCTGAATTAATTGGTGGAATAATAGTCTGTCACTGATTTCCGATACACCGGTATAAGTTAACGCAATATTAATAGCATAGAAATAATTTCAACGTCTCCAGATCTAGTGCTGTTTTCATTTTAACAGTTATTGGAAAATTAAAAAATTTTATATTCTTTTCAATTTTCTGTATCTCTTAATATACAGGACGGTAATTTTTGTCATATAAAATCATAAAGAATTAAGAATATCTGTACCTTTGAAAAAAGTCTAGAAACAGAGGAAGCAATGCCCTCCAAATAAAATAACTTTCAACGATTCCAACTTCCAATCATCTTCAAAATGAATTTTTATAGCATAGTCTTAACTTTTACTTTATTGAACATGCCAAATTAATATTTTAAAATTTGAATGCCATTACAATAGTTTCACGCATACATATTTCCCTCTAAGCAAAATTCTTCACAACGTTTCGTGCGATCTGGTCTGTCGGAAAATTTTAATCTTCACACAACAAGATCCCTCATGGTAATAGTTGAATTTTTAAATTCGAATTCTATATATATAATATATATATAATAATTCTATATAAATATATATATATATATATATATTCTATATATATAATATATATATAATAATTCTATATATATATATATATATATATTCTATATATATAATATATATATAATAATTCTATATATATATATATATATATATAGATCCAGACGTAAAACGTTCGAAGACAAAAGTTTTTCTTCCACGTCCGCGTTTCGCGGGCACAGGCATTGTTTATCGTAGAATGGGATAAATTCAGCGCTTTACTCCCTCGGCTTTTTCGCAATCAATGACACACCTGCGCGCTTGCGTGCATGCGGACGTGTGTGCATATGAAAGTGAGTGACTGATTGAACGAGAAACTGCGTTGGACTTCTTGGACGCTTTCGTCAGCCTGAGCGTGGTTACAAGCTGTTAATTCATTTGTTTAGTTCAGATATGCATACACGAACATGTACGTGCTTATTCTGATGTATATGTATACATGTTAAACTATATTCGACTTGAAAGTTTTAATGATAATCATATTAACAACAAGGTCAAAGATATGAATACTGTGCTTGTTATTAATTTTATTTTAA
This sequence comes from Cerceris rybyensis, assembly GCA_910591515.1. Taxonomy (NCBI): domain Eukaryota; kingdom Metazoa; phylum Arthropoda; class Insecta; order Hymenoptera; family Crabronidae; genus Cerceris; species Cerceris rybyensis. The sequence goes on from OU342795.1 coordinate 18,739,905, forward strand.
ATTAAATCATAAAATTGTATTGTGGGATTCCTAAGGAGAGTCTAAAAATTATATAGATCCCGAACGCGCCCCCAAAAATATGCAAGGTTAATATTTAACTAAGTAATAAGAAAAATGTTTATTAAAATATGAAGAATATAACGGAAAACAAAAATACACTGAATACGCTAATACACAAAAAATATACTAAGTTGCTCAGATCGTTGTTCCTTGTTAAACTCACAATCAATTACTCTATTCGTTGTAACTCCCAAATATACAGTCCAACAACTGAAAGATGGCCAGCGAGTAGCGGAGTCTTCTCTTTTTCAACTGTCTATTCCTGCGATGTCATTTTTGGAGCCAAAAATTCCGTTCTTCTAAAGTAAACACTCTACATGATCTTTACTTTAGGAGACTGGGTTTGGGAGGTCCAAAAACGAAATGGCGGGAATAGGTGGTTGAAGATAAAAGGCTCCTCCACTTCTTAGCGATCTTTTAGTTGTCGGACTATACCTTACTCACTCTTACGTTGAAACTTAATCTGGGTTCTTTTTACGCATTCGGTCTCCTCTAAAGGCCTTACACGCCCCCCCCCCCCCCCCACACACACACACAAACACACAGTCATACACTCTTATTATCTCGCAGGTACTTTCTCTTACAACCTTCTTTCACTCTTTCTCTCACGCATACATGCTCCTTCGTTGCTCTCTCTCTCTCTCTCTCTCGCTGTTGCAATCCTGTACTGTTTAACCTACTCCCTGCCAAATTCTCCTTGATTAGATTGTTTCTGGAAGAACTATTGTCACAATGTAAAAATAAAAATAATTCACGATCATTACTGCTTAAAACCACAACTAAAATAGGCTGTTTTAAACACATTTAATTTTAGAAGCACGTTAAATATCTACGTTGAATGCTAAAAGAATTAGAAAATGGATAAATCCCTAAATCGGGATCGTGGAAGGTAATGATTTAAGAAAGTATCAACCCTTTTCACTCGAGAGGTGAGTCTCACAATCAGTTATCACTCGTCTTGACGCGATAATTCTAGCGGTAACCATTTTTACTTAACCCCTTCAGACCCGAATTTTTTTTCGTTTAAGAGAAAATTATTTTTATACTAAAATTAACTTAATTCATGTGAATCAAAGCAACAATATACTTTTTACAAAAATATTTATTTATTTATAATTTGTAAATGTACATTTTAATGGACATATCGCCGGTTTTCAAGTACAACGACACATTTGGTTTTGTATCGTTATCGAGTTAATTACAGAATCTGCGTAATTACGTATCTACGTAAGTTTTATTCCATTGTAAATAAAATAGTATAATACATATTTGATATGTTCATAAATTTCAAAGGATGAAAAAAATAAAAAACTTAAAAGGGCCTACTGTACAACTGTCATTTTCGAAATGTGTCGTTATTATAGAAAACCAGCGATGTGGTCCTTATGAAAAAGTAATTTTAAGGAGATCCTGAGAAATATTTGTATAAAAAAATAAAATTCATTACGTGTTGAAACTAACAAGGGAACATACCGAAGCCGTACACGCCGATTTTGATGAAAGGCTATAGGAGGATAAGTATGATCCAGCGGCCTTAGCTCCGATCATGCTCGATTTTTTTTGTTAAAAAGGTTCCTATGTGAGTACTTATCACAGCAATTTTCAACCCTTAAAAATTCATCCCCAGGGAGTAATCGTTAAATAAACAAATTTTTTCAAAAATTCATAACTTGAGAACGACTACTTTGATTTTATTGAAATTTATTCAGGACGTACATATAACTAAGGTCTCTGATTTAAAAAAATTCCAGACTTGATGACTTGACATAACCTTAGAAAAAAAATTAAAACATTTTTCAATGACTACTATTGGTAGGTTATGTTTGAGGCACAACTACCAAATTTTTTTTATAGCTTTCTAACACCATTTTGCACCATATATAATTTTGGTATAATTTATTTCTTGGTGCGTCATATCCAAAAAAATAAAAAGTCTAATTTTAATCATATTTAATTTTTTTAAATATGTTATAATTATGGCACACCCATCCTAATTTTTTTCTAGTTTTCTAACGTCATTTTGCACCCTATATAATTTTGGTATAATTTATTTCTTGGTGCGTCATATGCAAAAAAAATAAAAAGTATAATTTTAATAATTTTCAATTTTTTTCATTATGTTATCATTATAGCACAATCATCTTAATTTTTTTTTAGCTTCCTAACATTGTTTTGCACCATGTATAATTTCGGTAGAATATATTTTTCGGTGCGTCATATGGAAAATAAATGAAAAGTCTAATTTTAATCATCCTCAATTTTTTTCAATATGTTACCGTTATAGCACAATCATGTTACTTTTTTTGGTTTCCTCACATCGTTTTACTTTATCTATAATAATTTCTGAACTCATAATTCATAATAATAATAATATCAACAACAACAACAGAAACAGTGAATATAATAGTTACAAAAGTAATAAAGACAATGGCAAGATTAGCTCCATACGTCTGTAGCTCTTGCCCGTTCATGCGGGCCCGCGCGAACGACAGACTTGATACCTAACTCATTATACCCATCACTAAAACGCATATCCCCGCTACATCTATCCACCACAGCACTAGCAACGGACGAAAATTGCATTAGAACGTTAGGTCGATCTGCCGAATCAAAATTAAATATGCGTTATCATCGTCATTGTAGTAAATGGACTTTTTGTTGTTTTTTTTTGGAAGTTGCCGAAATATAGAAAAACTGTATATTTTTATTGATTCCAATGTAACACGCTGAGAATTATGAATTCAGAAATTATTATAGATAGAGTAAAACGATGTGAGGGATCCAAAAGAAATAACATGATTGTGCTATAACGGTAACATATTGAAAAAAATTGAGGATGATTAAAATTAGACTTTTCTTTTATTATCCATATGACGCACCGAAAAATAAATTCTACCGAAATTATACATGGTGCAAAATAATGTTAGGAAGCTAAAAAAAAATTAAGATGATTGTGCTATAATGATAAGATAATGAACAAAATTGAAAATGATTAAAATTATACTTTTTATTTTTTTTGCATATGACGCACCAAGAAATAAATTATACCAAAATTATATAGGGTGCAAAATGACGTTAGAAAACTAGAAAAAAATTAGGATGGGTGTGCCATAATTATAACATATTTAAAAAAATTAAATATGATTAAAATTAGACTTTTTATTTTTTTTGGATATGACGCACCAAGAAATAAATTATACCAAAATTATATATGGTGCAAAATGGTGTTAAAAAGCTATAAAAAAAATTTGGTAGTTGTGCCTCAAACATAACCTACCAATAGTAGTCATTGAAAAATGTTTTAATTTTTTTTCTAAGGTTATGTCAAGTCATCAAGTCTGGAATTTTTTTAAATCAGAGACCTTAGTTATATGTACGTCCTGAATAAATTTCAATAAAATCAAAGTAGTCGTTCTCAAGTTATGAATTTTTGAAAAAATTTGTTTATTTAACGATTACTCCCTGGGGATGAATTTTTAAGGATTGAAAATTGCTGTGATAAGTACTCACATAGGAACCTTTTTAACAAAAAAAATCGAGCATGATCGGAGCTAAGGCCGCTGGATCATACTTATCCTCCTATAGCCTTTATGTGGTAAGTAAATCTCGAAGAAATATTTGACACGTATTTTTTTATATCTGCTCTTATCCACATTAAAGGGGTGAAAATAGCCCTCAAAGTTGGGGGTTGTAAACTGTTTTTTCGGAATATCTCCCCAATGGAAGGTCGCAGACAAAAAAATTTTTTTTTAAATTGTGCGTCTTTGAATTCCGGATCGACTGATATAAATAATAATTGCAAAAAATTATTTGTTTAAACTATATATAAAAAATTCAAAATTTTTTGTTAATTTTTCATACTATATGTTGTTGTATTCTCGTGTAATTTCATATGTGTAAAATATAGGTAAAATTAGTGGATACGTGTTTTTGGAATTCTTTGTTTTCGAACATTTAACGGCTATTATGTAACGTATATGGAATAACGCATATGGAAGAATTTTGCACGAAAAATTTCTGATATTTCAATTTCTCTAAATGCAGATATAAACTTACATTCTAGAAACAATATATTGAAAATGCAATCACTAATATACAATCAATTATCAGCTCCTCGTTATAAAGCAGTCTTCCGGTATGCTTGGTTTCGTTGTGGTTACACGGATGGAAGACCTGAACAATTTGAGAACCCAGTCGATTTTTGTTTCAGAGATATACATAATCTTATATGTACTAATTGTAATAATGTGACAATCCTTAAATGTTCTTGGTGCAGGATGCATTTATGCTTATCGCATTTTTTTATGCAATTTCATTTTTGTAATAATTAAGTATGTAGAATAATTCTACTTTTTTGTATACATTTTCATTTTATAATAAAAACAACTTTTTATATAAAAGTATTCTTCATATGGTTTATTACAATTAAGATTGTGTAAAAATTATTTATCATGACCTACCAAGCTAGATCTATATCACGGAATGGCCCTTGAGAGACCCCATAGTCGATTGCACAACTTTGATATTCTAGTTCGTGAAAATTTGGGCAAAACAAGACAGTCATAAGCCCCGACATTAACAAAGAAATAAATTTTCGCACTCTAGGAAAATGTCAATTACATGAGAAAGGCTTCTAGTTCTTCCAAGGGCGCTCTTACATGTAAAGCTATAAACACATGCACCTTTCATACCGACTGTATGACCTCTTTGTGTTCGAAGCCCATATATCGTACCAAAATAATTAGCTTTATGAAATAGCAGAGCAGACACTTTTAGGACAATAAAACTAATTCTTTAATTATCCACCAGAATTACCCATGGTAAACACCTATAAAAACTTTATCTTTGTGGCCCACAAGGTAGGCAATTGGAGACACTATCCCTATTAATTACCGGCTAATTACCTGGTAAGGTACCGGCAACCTAGGCACTATGAAACCAGTTGAAACCTGTGACCCACATGTTTTATTACACGTTTCGTTCTTTACCTGAAACTTCGTTTATGTCTGTAAAATGGAATTGAAACCCGCTAAAACTTTAAGCCGGCGATATAGGTTCAAGTATATTGGGTACTGGTGGTACTTACGATTTTGCGTTCTTGCAAATTATTGTTATTGCTGTACCAAAGGTTCTACAGGTATTAAATTCAAACAATAGGCATTATAAACAGAAATATAACATTCAAAGTGCGATAATTAAATGAGAAAAGTAATGCCATTGGCTATCTTATTCTATTATTGTACTAATAACTGTTTTAGCTAACTGTTCCAGCTGGCCATGGCAGTCAATTTTTAAATATGTTACATCTTGTTACACTTCAAACAGATTAATTCTAATAATTGAAAGAAGGTTTTGTTAGAAAGAAATATTTTCCTCGGCTTACCGCAGTACTATGCGGGCGAAAATTAAACGTTACATAATAGCCGTTAAATGTTCGAAAACAAAGAATTCCAAAAACACGTATCCACTAATTTTACCTATATTTTACACATATGAAATTACACGAGAATACAACAACATATAGTATGAAAAATTAACAAAAAATTTGGAATTTTTTATATATAGTTTAAACAAATAATTTTTTGCAATTATTATTTATATCAGTCGATCCGGAATTCGAAGACGCACAATTTAAAAAAAAAATTTTTTGTCTGCGACCTTCCATTGGGGAGATATTCCGAAAAAACAGTTTACAACCCCCAACTTTGAGGGCTATTTTCACCCCTTTAATGTGGATAAGAGCAGATATAAAAAAATACGTGTCAAATATTTCTTCGAGATTTACTTACCACATAAATTTCATCAAAATCGGCGTGTGCGGCTTCGGTATGTTCCCTTGTAAGTTTAAATCTAAACGTAATAAAATACAGCACGAAAAGTGTTATATACATTACAATGTGCATAGTGTCTGAAGCGGTTAAGTTTGGCTTCGATAATAGCTCTTCATTCGTCCATTCCTAAATCCTTTGTTTATAATATTATGAATGGCACCTCAGCAAAATGGTTATAAGATTTTCTTATCTTAAGGCAGTTGGTGATCGTGGTTCGAACTCCGTCTTCGTCGTTAGTTCGAACTTGAGAGTTGTGGAAAATAGGAATATCATTTTCAAAGTTCCGGAATCCAATAAACATGGAATCCGATAAAGGAATCAGTTCATGTGAAGACGAGTTAAATTTTTAGTTGATGAAAAACGAAATCACGCCTATGCGTATACTACTTGAAGTTAGAAAGGAGGAAAGCAGTGATGAAGATAGCTACGAAACAATAGGTGTAAGAAGGCGGAAAATGAGGGTAATAGATAGTGAAGGTGAAAGCGATAGTATCATAAAATATTCCAAGAATCGTTTCGAATTGCTGGGCCGAGCGAAAAAGGCTTAGAGTGCAAAGGGTTAATACGGTAATAGCTATGTTTGCCATTGGTATAGACATCGAGTTAAACTTATTAGAAATCCCAATATGTCGTTTGCACTGGATCAGTAGCAGACATCATTAAATTTGTTGATCCATCTTTTTGGCTTGTGTATCCGCTGATAAGAATTTTCATATGACTAAATATTTGTAACCCTGCTGTTCTGCTCATTGATGTCTCACATTCGTATTTCTTCCACTCATAGTGATGCGGCGACCAAAGGTCCACATTTTAAGAAACATAAAATATACAAATAGTTAAACGTAAATGTTAAATACATTGAATAACGAAAATTAATACAAAGGCACATAGTATCTGTTAAAATATAATCTCCATTTCGTGTCATATACACCCGAGCAGAACAGTAGAGTTAACTTAACATTTAATATATTGTATTCACGGACTGCCTCACAAAACTTTCAAGAATAATAATGATAAATACTCTTTGAAATTATTTCGTTTCTTTCATTGTCATAGTTTTTTCGATGACTGGGAATGTCTAAAATATTAAGGCACTGATTCGTGCAAAACAGTCAACATATATAATACACGCATCTTCATTGCAGACTACAACCACAGTGTCAGTAAAGTGAAATGCAAAATAGTGGAAATGACATGCCTGATGAGAAGCAATATAGAGAAAATTGTTGTGAGCTAGGCTGAAGGCGTTTCCTGTAAATATTGAAGTGTTTGAAATATTTACATAGTAAAATTCGTACAGTACATTTTTCTTTGGACACTGAGGGAATTATGCGATGTGTTTGCATTAAAATAAAGATAGAGCACAGCACCTATACAAATATTGTCAAGTTTGAAATTTTTCTCGCAGTCAGTATTTTTACAATTTTAGCGAATTGCCTAGAATCTTTTACAAATTATTTGAATGTAACCTCCTGCAAATGTTTTTCGAAATTTTCTAATTATGTGAGAAATGTTGAACTTATGGAGCTATTTTTGAAAATGTTACTATTTGAATTCACTAGAAATTTTAATATCTTTCATAGATATTTATATTTCATATTGTTGCTGGCGTGGATACACTTTCCTTCGCAAAATTATAAAACGTCATATGTCTGAAAAATTTTATATTTTTATTCATGAATACTAGTTATTATTATTAAGTAACGTAACAAACTAACGTACGAAACCAACGTGAGAAAAAACATATAATGAATACTTCACCTAAGAATGTACTAACAAAAATCACTAACTATACTAAAAGAAAAAAAATAAGAAAATTATTGGTTAGAAAGGACAGAAAATTGTGTACACTAAGGATTTTTTCATTTCTTTAGAGCATTAAAGAATACCCGTTTTACTTTACCCTCAATTTTAATCTTTGAGTTGTGAACCGTTTAATCGATAGTCAAAGGAAACGAGGAAAAATGGATTATAGGAAGCTTATATTCTTTACGAGCTTTTAAATTTTGAAGCTGTACACATATGGGACACAAAAGATAACGATAGGATAAAATCCAAAAGTAAGACTTTCTGGTTGGTGTGTATATTCCAGGATTTTCAACTCTCCTCGCTAATAGCGACAATATACGGTATTCTCGAAGGAAGGATTAATATCATACCTTTCGTGCCGGCACATTCAGCTATGTACTCTGGAAAGTCCTTTAATTTTTCTCGGAGATAGTAACTTTCATAAATCTTTTGTGATTTAGATTCGATATACTTCATTCTTCTATTTGCTATTTCTTTTTCACAATTTTGATTTTGCATTTAGAACATTAATTGTAATATCTTTACAATAAAACGGGTAATTAACAAGAAATGATGGGTTACAACGTAATATTGTTAAAAAAAAGAGTGTAATTAAGTTTGTCGTGACCATGTATATTACTGCTTGCATTGTTTATTTATGACAGTTGATATTTATGTGGTTCTATAGCAAGCACTTCCCATTTTGTAATCGTTACCACTTATGTATTTACGCCGTATAATAAATATAATAGCTACATATTACCATCGTACAGTTTGGAAATACAGAAAATATGCAGACATTAATAACAATTATACAATTACAGAATAAACATGATATGCGTACGGTGAAAAGAATTAATGGCTGAAAATATTAAAGCAGATATTGTTGAAAATACTTCCGTCGTAAAAAACTTTTAGTAAATAATAAAGAGAAGGAACTTCTATTACTGCTAGCACTTGCGGTTAAACTATCTATGTATGTAAACTAATTTTTCAAAAATAAGAAAGATTTGTTATTCAGTTTAGAAGAATGTTACTAACTTGTTACGATTTGCTTTAAATATAATGCTGGGAAATGATGAACTCGATTGGAATAATTATGTTAATCAATAGGTGAAATAAGCGAATAGGAAAAGATGAAATGAAAAAAGAAAACAGCATGTATTTTTCTCTGTTGAAATGGTACAATTACCATCCGTTCTGTTGTTACGTCGACGACATTGCACTTCAAATGTCGCGTTTCGATAGTCTCCTATTACTTCGTCTATCTTTCGTGCACATTCTTTTTCCAACGTTTTCTATGCCAATTAATAAGATAAACTAATAAAAATTACAAAATTGAATAGATGAAGTTTATTTCAATATTGTATAGAGTGTATTAGGAAATCGAGCTATTAGAATATCTTTTTTATTAATGATAACGCAAATATTGTTCCTGGCGTGACATATAGCATTGGACTGAAAAATCATTTCTGAATATCTTTTCACTATCATTTAGTTTCTTTTTTTTTAGATATAGGAAACGTTTTTTCCTACACTGTTCACTTGCTGTTAAAAAAAAAGTTGAGTATATAGTAGCAAAAGTATCAATTAACACTTTACCGACCGGAAGCCTATTAATAGGCTTTTCGGACGCAACGCCTTTGAACTTTGAACTTATTAATTGGTTGCCACTCTAACTAATAAATTATCATTTATCATTGCGGTTACCTGTATTAAGGACTCATTGTCAGTGACGAGAATTTGTAATTTTCGAATAGATATCTGTATCAAGGAAGTATTTGTTGCTAAGTGATCGGTCTGAAGGGTGTAGGATGTTAAAAAAAATACTGGTCGGTAAAGTGTTAATACATGTTTTGAATTCGTTCTCATACCCTCTACCTCTACAGTATAGAAAAATCGAATATGTGTCTCTTTTTGCCAAACCCAAGGCGACCTCGATTTCGCCTGATATATGTAATCTGATATGTATGTTTATTGTATTACTTTCAAGTGACCTTATACCCCAAAATTTTTAGAGTAGCGTAGAATGTATGTTGTGCGTGATTCTAGATGACGACGGCAACAGAAGAAATTTTGCGATTGTAAGCAAAGATTATTATTCATTACCGTAGTAAATGGCTCACTGTCACTTCTCTTACTTTTAATTTATCGGCAAGTGATTCGTAATGCGTTATCTAAAGTAAAAAAATTAACGAATTGAAATGTTCAATATGATGATTTGCTACTGCAATAGGTTTAAAACAATGGTATTTTATTCTTTTAACCGGAGCTTATGGTACATGTACGTAATTGCATACGAGAAGATTGACCCCAATTTATTATTTTAATTGTTACTGCTGTGCTTTAACACAGTACTTAACATCTATTAATCACATAATTATAGTATTAAGTTAATCGTTATACTGTATAACCATTAAACCGTATTAAGTATAACATTGGTATCGATGATTTTGCGAATTACAGTATAGTCCAGTCAAATAAGACTTTGAAGGTTACAAAAATTCCCATAGAGCTAAAAATTGGTATGAATGTTCAGAATACTATTATAAATGAATTGTGAAAAGTCCCCATCAATCCCCCTTGTGCAAAAAATTTTATTGATGGGGAAAGTTTGCAAAAATAGGTTTTTCGCGTTTTTCTGCTAAACGGTGAGTTTTACAGCAAAAATAGTTCAGACAAAAATTGTAGATCATCCCATTCTCTACAAAAAATGTATCCACACTTTTTTTCATAAGTATTGCCATTTTCGTGATACAGCGGTTCAAAGAATTGAAAAAATTATTTTATTCGTAATATGCACACGTTTCCACACCACCTATGAGGTAGTGTGCTTGGCACTTTTTTTTTAACGTGGTTTCCCCGGTAGGCCTATTCCACGATCTATTGTGATCCTATTGAATTCAAATTGAGTATTGAAAATGATGAAAGCTGTGTATTTATGTAATATATAAATGAAAAAATAATTTGGAAAAATTATTCGTCGGATTCATAATAATCCAATGGAACTTCTAGTGTACTGTCTTCGTTTTCTTCATCTTCCTGCTGGATACAAATATGTTCTAAAAGTGATACATCATATGTCTCATCACTGATATCGTAATTATCCTCATCTAGTATCGATTCAACATTGGAGCACGACTGTCCTTGACAATTGGTACATGCTAAAGAACAAAACAGTCCAACCTTTTTACAGCCGCATTTAGAATTGCAACCTTTTTTGCAATTGCAAAAGATGGTGTTAAGGAGTTTCTCTGGTGCAGGTGGGAGTAACGTATGAATTGGTTCCAATGCATTGTCAACCAACTTCCAACCCCAGTCTTCTGGATCCATTTTATTACCAAGCCACACTTGAACTTGATAATATACCCGGAATAGATGTTGTTGAGCAGCAGCAGAGGTTGGGGGAAGACAAGCTAATTGCACTTGTTTTTTATTATAAGTTTTTTTTTTGCAAAAGATAAGTATCGGATTTTATCCAAGCAGGTAACTTTTTTTGGAGCTCCGTACATAGAAAGAAGAAAGTGAATTCCATTAGTGATTATAACTGCACATGAATTTTTACAGATGTCTGGTCTTTCAGGTACTCCGAAAACTCATCACCTCTTTCAATACTTGCATCAATTAATGCTTTCATGCCGTGATCAACAGTAACAACTCCACTTTCAGTCAAAGGTTGACTACAAATAAAGCAGAATTGCGACATTTTTTTTTAAAAACAGTAAAATGCACAAACTTTGTTACAAAATATAAGCGATAGCCACGAGTTGTCACTACGAAGGAATGCTTACGACTAACAGTATTTTGTTGAGTATGAAACCTTTGAAACGGAGCAGGTATACGAGCATCGCCACGCTGACAATTGAATGGAAGACAAATGTTACTCAAGGCCATGCGACTAAATGAAAATAGGGGCGGAGTTTTTGACGTTCATTTATATTCTAAGGATTTTATAATTTGTATGTATAAGACATAGGGACTCATATTTGTACTCGTATAACGGTTCAAAAATGTATATAAAAGTACATTAACGTGCATATTACGAATAAAATAATTTTTTCAGTTCTTTGAACCGCTGTATCACGGAAATGGCAATACTTATGAAAAAAAGTGTGGATACATTTTTTGTAGAGAATGGGATGATCTACAATTTTTGTCTGAACTATTTTTGCTGTAAAACTCACTGTTTAGCAGAAAAACGCGAAAAACCTATTTTTGCAAACTTTCACCATCAATAAAATTTTTTGCACAAGGGGGATTGATGGGGACTTTTCACAATTCATTTATAATAGTATTCTGAACATTCATACCAATTTTTAGCTCTATGGGAATTTTTGTAACCTAACTTCTATTTTAATGATTAATTTGACTGGACTAGTAAAGTATATTTGCGAATGTTATTTCGCAAAATTGCATTGAGATAGGATTCACCGGTATTTCGCTAGTTACATTATTTTGACTGAGGTGGAACTTTTCTAATTAAAATCAGATCTTTGTAAAGCAGCAACTTTAAAGACGCAAGTAGTAATATATTCAGCAAAACATTATCTTTTGCACGCTTATATTTAAATATTGAACGTGTTAGAAAACTTGTAAATACTGAAATTTAAAAGTAATATAAAATTTTATTGAATTCAATAGCCCTGGTCACCGGTGGCCCCCGTGACAGTGAACGTGTTAAAAACGAATTTAATTATAAGTATATGACAAAGTGTAACTGAATATAAATTAATTGTAAATTCTTCGCTTCGAATCGATACAAATTAAAACAGAATCAAATGCTATATGATTACATCAGTTATTACAGTATAAAGTAATAAGAGGATTAGGACAGTAACTTATCTAATTATTTGCAGAGACGCTTGTGGTTGATTAGTTCACAGCCGAGCTTCCCTGTGATCGCGCTAAAGTTACTTGGTATCTCTCCTCGCGATCCTTACAACTGCGAGTGGTTTCAGGGCGATAGTATTGTATTGTTGTACGTTGGTTTGTGAGCTTCAATAGACTTTCCGTATTTGTCTTGCATATGTAATTGGATTTCGGCATTAATTCAGTTGGGCGACTGATATTTTTTACCATAATTTCGCTGTTAGAGTGAAAATGTTTTTCTTTCTTGTTTCACATCCCTTGTAACTCCTTATATTTCTATCCCTTTATCATTCTTTATTAATTGCAATGTAAACGATGGACAGCATCAAAATACCGCTAGCAGAAACAAACGAATTGTCCTTAAGTGGTTACGCCACCCCTTGACATACAAATAAAATGGACTTCGATATGTCCGAAAAATATTATTTAATTTTGCCCAAATGAACAGTTATGTGCAAACTTAAAAACAGAACATTTTATTTTGCAATTTGCATTTATGGGGTTTACTATGATAAAAATAATATATTTAGAATTTTAAAAAAACACAAAAGAAAGAAAAAAAAACAATTCAATACGTTAAAAAAAAATAATCGAGTTACAATCGATACAATTTCACTCTGGCAGCTCCTTACTAAAGGGAAGCTGCAATACAACTGTCTCGCCAGGACGTCGTTCTTAAGAGGGCCCATCCGGCGCGGTTTACGTTAAAACGACGCAGGGCCCGATGGCAGAGAAAGAACAGACGCCTTATCGTTTTACTACCTACACATTGCTATATAATGTGTAATCACGTTGAATGGACAATAATCAAGTAATATTATAAAATAATAAATTAGTGTTTATGTTGATGTACAAGTGAAATAATTAAATAATATAATAATATACTGTACGTCGTCCACCGGAGACAGTTCCTGATGCCTCGGAGACGTCAAAGTTTACCATGGCACACGAAACAAATGATGTCTCCCAGACGTCATTGTATATTAAGTGGTTAATATTACGTGAAGAAAATTTTCAAGTAATAAAGTGAAATTACTCGTTAGCTATTAGGTTTAGGGCTAATAACGGTCAATGCTTTTTTATTTATAATTCGATACTGTACCATATTTTGGTATAAAAAATATAGTATTCTGTTTAAAAAAATAAAGTTGACCTTCAAATCTCCGAAACGCCTCCACCTATAAGAAAAATAAACGCACTACTGTGGTACTCTTTACAATTTTATTCGAGAGCGTCCGTACACTTCGGTGGTTCTTCTCGATCTACTTTTCGAGCTCGCACGCAATGGCCGGTATTAGATTATACATAATTCTTCGCGAATTTTGTTAGGTGTCGCTGATAGTGTTACATGGTACCTGTCGCGATTCTCATTCGCACTCTCTCACTCGCTCATATACACGGTGACCATAGTTCGGCCATTCCTGCAATTTCGACGCCCTCGTCGATGCACGTATAATAATAACTCGTTCCGTACATAGGTGTATACATTTAGTGCTTATCGTCTATTTAATCTATTTCTAGTTCGTGTGGTTTTACAACTGCAGCGCGTGTTTGTTTTCGATTTTTATATTCTTCTGCGCTCATATTGACGTATTTTAATTTGTCTACTGCTACAATTCCACGGTACGCTCGCTGACTTTGCTGTTCGCCCTCAATGTCGCGTATTACATAGCGATCGTTTTCAAGAACCCGTTCTATCTCATACGGACCGCGATATTTCGGTGTTAGTTTACGGCTTTCGCCCGTCGCGGGTGGTTCGCTTTTTAGTAAAACAATATCGCCTATCTTGTATTCTCTCGCTTTGATTCGTGTCTTATTAAATTGCTTAGCGAGCGCTTCTCTATTTTTTTCTAAAAGCGTAGCAACGCACACTCCTTCTTCCTCCGTTCCTAACTCTTCGTTGAGTTCGCGGATCTCGCGCGTCAATGGACTCTCGTGCCATCCGATAACTTTATAATTAAAAATGATATCGTACGGGGTTCTGCGCGTTACCCTGTGTTGACTACTGTTCAGTGCCCACTGAACGTCGTGTACGTGCCCATCCCAGTCTTCACCGAATAAATTTTCAGTAGTCGTAGAGAGACAATTAAGTATGATACTATTCAATCGCTCGATCTGTCCATTGGCACGCGGCGTACTCGTAGCAATCTTTATATGTTGAATATCGTGCTCATTGCAAAATTTTTCGAACGCGTGGGCGGTAAACGCCGTACCACGATCGCTTATAATTCTCTCCGGTCGCCCGTAGTGCGACATAAAATATAACAAAAATTTTAGCGTAGTTTCCGCACCAACGTCCACTACTGCCTGCAATGTCACATATTTACTATATCCGCATATGGTTGCGACTATATATTTATTCCCTTGTTCGGTGGTCGGTAGTGGCCCTAAATGGTCTATATGCACGCTCTGAAACGGTTTATTACCTTTGTCTAACGGGTGCAAAAATCCGGGCTTTTTGCCGCCGGGATTCTTGTAATACAAACAGTTTATACATCTGTTTACGTATTTAGTAACTAAATCACGCATTTTCGGAAAGTAGTACGTTTCCTTCAGTTTGCTCAAGGTTTTCTCAATTCCTAAGTGAGCTAATGACTTATGCGCCTCCGCTATTACCTCGTGTCGTAATTCGGTCGGTACGTACAATCGCCAACGCCCTTTCGTGACTTTGTACACTCGCGCGTTGCACATAGTGAACTTATCGTGAGCACCTTGTTCACCTGCTTCTAAACGATCGCGTAATTCTAAAATTTCCGCGTCTGCCCGCTGCATTGCCGCGATCCAATCAGTGTTAATTTTTATGCCTAGAACTGGGAGTCCTGTGGCAATCGTTTCCTGTGCCTTTTCTACCGGGTTTCGGCTCAACGCGTCCGCTACGTCATTTTGTTTGGCAGTGTGATATTCAATTGAATAGTTAAACTCCGATAATTTAACGAACCATCGACCGATGCGAGGGTTTAAATCCCTTTTGCTACCTAACATTTTTAGGCTATTGCAATCCGTTTTTATAACAAAATGTATCCCTATTAAATACACTCGAAATCGCTCTAAAGCGCAAACAATAGCGAGGGCCTCTAGCTCGAAAGAATGATATTTTGCCTCTTCAGGCGTCGTTTTGCGACTATAAAAACTAATCGGGTGCCAACCCCTTTCATCTTGCTGCTGTAACAGCACCGCGCCTAAGCCTGACGCACATGCATCCGTATGCACTTCTGTTTTCGCGCTAGGGTCGTATATCGCAAGGACCGGCTTCGATATCAGTATTTCTTTAATTGTTACAAAGGCATTATTTTGGTTCGCCTCCCAACTAAATTTCGCGTTTTTCTTTAAAAGGTCCGTCAGAGGTTTTGCTACAAGGGCGAAGCCTTTGACGAATCGTCGAAAATAGCTAGCCAGTCCTATGAAGCTTCTCACGTCGCGAGCTGTTGTCGGCGTTGGGAATGACTTAATGCACTCTACCTTTCGTTCGTTCGGTTGTATCCCCAGCGCTGACACTTCGAAACCTAAGTATTCAATTCGCGACTTGAAGAAATGACATTTACGTAGATTAATTGTCAGTCCGGCTTCCCTGAAGACTTTAAAAATCGTAATTAGACGTGCTAGACCCTCTTCTACCGTCATACTGGGAATTATGACATCGTCTAAATATGCTAACGCTATATCGTACTTTAGTGAGCCTAACACCGTATTTATCATTCGTTGGAAGACCGAAGGTGCATTACATAGCCCGAAAGGCATCCTTTTGAATTGATATTGCCCATCCGGCGTAACAAAAGCTGTTTTGTCTCGAGATTTTGGATCTACCAATACCTGATAGTAGCCACTAAACAGATCAAGGCTGGTATAATGCTTTTGGCCTCGTAGCCTATCTAACTGATCGTCTATTCGTGGTAGAGGATATCTGTCCTTTACCGTTAACTTATTTATACCGCGGTAATCGACACACATTCGTATTTCGCCGTTTCTCTTCCGCACTAACAATACCGGACTCGCGTATGGCGAGGCGCTATCCTCTATGATATCCGCGTCTTTTAAATCGTTTGTCATATCGCGGAGTTGTTGTCGTTCGTGATGCGATAGTCGATATGGTCGATAAACTAATGGTTTTTCTGAAGTGAGTTCTATGCGCATAATTGCCCTATCCGTTTTCCCGATTTGGTATATATTATTTGCTATTATATCGCGATTATCATTCAATACCGCAAGAACGTTGTCCGCTTCTTCGCCGACTAGATCGGTGTCTACCTGGTTCGACGTCACTGGCTCGTCGTTGATTACTCGTTTGCACGTTTGCTCCTCGTACACCTCTCCCCTCGATATTACGTCTCCTTCCTTGACTGTCAGCTCCTGACCGGTAATGTTCAACACCGGCAGAACGGTCTCTCCTTGTTCGTCCATGGAGATGATGCACCTTGGTATAACCGGGCCCTTTTCTCGGAGGCCTCCCTCCACGCATAGCCCTTGGTCAGGCAGGTCTCCTGCTACAATTATATGGCCTAAATAATTGTTTGGGATGACATACGTACCGCTTGCACGCAGTGTCGTCTTAGTAGCACTGCTCGGCACGGTCTGCAATGGATTGTCCTCGGTCTTCGATATTTGTAACTCGCCGGCTCTGCTGAGGATGACCACGTCAGGGTGTTCCGTGTACGGGTGGCCCACCAACAGAGGTACCGCTTGACTCTTGCTTGGAACGACGTGTATTTCTGATTTAATCTCGACACCATCAATACTTATGTTTGTTGTGAGCACGCCCAACGGCTGTACTCGACCTTCTCCATATCCTACAAAACTGTTCAAGTTCGTTTCATGGTATGTTATGCCCAGTTCGTGTGCGACATCTTGGCGTAAAGCCGTTACACTGCTGCCAAGATCAACATAGCACTTCACACTTCGACCGCAAATAATAGCGCTTTTGAAATATTTTTGGTGAGTATCGCCTTCTATGTACAAAACTCTCGCGGGCGCATCCTGTTGACCGCTACGGTTTGTCGTGTTTTGACGAATATTTTCTGTACACGACCGCGAATAATGGCCTGACTTTCCACATTTAAAGCATGTTATACTTTGTGTTGCTTTCGGGCAGGTACGTACGGTATGACCTTGTTGTTTACAGGCGAAGCATCTCGGCTGGTTGTCGTCACGAGGCCCTGGGTTGCTCCGCCTCCCTTCCGTCTTTGCCGCATCCTTCCAATACAGGCTCGCGCTTCGCAAGTCTGCGAGAAGTTCACTGGGCCTTTTGTATCGACTCAAAGGTCCTAAATAATCTCGAAAACGCGGATTATTAAGCCCGTCGGCGATCCACTCGATCGCTTCGCGCTCGCTCATTCGCGCACGATTACACTTCGCAAGTTTTTCATAGAAATATTCGGCTATATCTTGATTTGGTTTCTTTTTATAATTTTGAGCATCTAATCTAACGCTCACCTCGCTCTCGTCTGATGGGAAGCTGTCTCTTAATAGTAACTTCCATTGCGTCCATGTTCGCTGAACACGTGGCAGGCTATCCCGCCATTTCCGTGCTACGCCTTTCAATTTTGCAAGGGCATAGTGTCGTATTGCTACCTCATCCCAGTTGTACAGGTCTCCGTATTCCTCCATTTTTTCAATCCATTCTTCGATGGTTAGCTCATTTGTAACGGGATCAAACGCCGGCAACACACTCGTCGTATCTCGAAAGTGCCTACTCCTCTCGTCTTCGTAAAACTCCCCGTTTGTCGCCATTTCAGAGAATAAAATTGCGTATTCGCCCCTACTGGCCGCGATTTTAGTCCGAAATGTAATGCAGCTGCAGTATTCGCGCCTCACGCCTGCCTGCTATACCTCGACAAAGGACCGACACGTTAACGGCGTAATACGCGCCACGTGCTCCCAAAATTTCGCGCACTTCTTATTACGACTGTTCCGCCCGTTTTCACCGCGTTCCCACAAAAATCACTAATATCGATTAAATGTTAATATCGCGATCGACTACACTCAATTAAATGGAACGTAGTGATCCCACTTCTGATAAACTGTGGTACTCTTTACAATTTTATTCGAGAGCGTCCGTACACTTCGGTGGTTCTTCTCGATCTACTTTTCGAGCTCGCACGCAATGGCCGGTATTAGATTATACATAATTCTTCGCGAATTTTGTTAGGTGTCGCTGATAGTGTTACATGGTACCTGTCGCGATTCTCATTCGCACTCTCTCACTCGCTCATATACACGGTGACCATACTACATAGTGCACCCTTTTAAACCATGTGACTTTTGTATATAACATTTTTTCATGAAACGCATATTTTGAAAGTTATAACGGTGCACACGTTGCGTGGACGACCCTGTATATATATTAGTTTTGTGAACAATTTGCAATGTTAACAATTAAAAAAAAATAAAAAATGGCGGAGATATGAGCCGATAAGCTCATGTAATAGCTAAAATGAGACGTAGGGAAATATTTAAAAAAATGTTATTATAGAAATGACAGCTGTTTGAAAAGAAAATTTCTAACTTTCGTCGAAATTTTGAATTTAAAATGTTTATAACTTTTGAACACGGCACCCAATCAAAAAAATCCTACGTCACGTTTTGGAGAATATTATAAAAAATAAGTGTTGTAAATTTTAACCAAATCGGTTGAGTAGATATTGAGATATCGTGTTCATCAGTTTGCAGAATGTAGTTTCGAGAAAAACGCAAAAGAAGTAACAGTACGTCGTAAGTGTCTTCAAACCTAAATTTTGTTTAATTACCTTCAATAGTTCAAAGCTTCACGTCAATTGTTGCTGTGATTTCTTCTTCTTCGAAGCTCGCCTTCGAAGCTGCGAATACGTGGTGGAGGAAAGTGGAACCAGATGTGCCCAAAAAATCCTAGTCCGGTCGATCGACCGAATTTCTCTTCGAAGGCGCGATTTATGACCGATTTGTCATCGCGAGTCAGCGGCGGTCGATGGGACCGTTCGGGCCGAAGTCCCTGTTTACCACCCGCTGACAGAGCACGACGGATTAACGAAAACGTTCATTCAAAACGAAGGCTGCTTAATTCCCCAAGGACCGGAGTTTTAGACGCCTTGGCACACGATGGTCGCCAAATTTTGGAAGATAATAAAAAATCTGGCAGCCAGACCCGGGCCTCAAAGAACGGCAAACTTTCGCTTCATTCCGAACGTACTTTTGTTTCCGTACGACGGAACAGGCGCGCTTACTGCTGATTTCTATAACTTTGGTAATAGTATAAGTTTTGGAATGCTTAGACGCTTAAAATATTCATAAAAATATAAACAATTCGTCGAGCCAAAAAAAAAAACGATTTTTTGAAAATCTCAAGGTGGCGTAATCCCTAAAATCTTTCATCCATTGGAATTATACTTGAAGTCACGAAATTGACCGGCGATAGTAATCTATATATAGTTGGACGCCTTCGAGGATGAAGGCTGATAAACGAAAGAAAAACGAATAAACTTTTGAGTATGTTAATTGTTACGTGACCGTGCGAATGACAGAACGCGACCGGAGTGCGTTATCGCAATTATGCTTGCGAGAGCCAATTGCAACGGGTTTTGTGAGAATAATCCGAGGACCGACTAGCCTATAGCTTACAATAGGATCGCCGCATGCTCGTTAACAAGGAAAAACCTTTTGGTAATGCGCGCTAGTACAGCTGATAGGTCCAGTACTAAATACAGGGGGTACCACCACTAGCTGGTATAAGAAGTGGATATTCAGTTGCAATCTGTGAACTCTTATCTTTCGCGTTAACCCCTTAGCCTACAACTACGTGTGGCACGCGTAGCGTGAAAAATTGAATAAGACATTTTCAAGTCTTTAAAAAACTATTAAATTGAAAATATTTGTCGGTCACGAAATGGTTTAATTTTTTGTACACTAGTAATATTACATTCAGTTACGTGAAATATCAGAAGTCAGTGAGAAGATCTGATATTAGGAATTCATTTTGAGTCATTGTCCGCTCAGTCAAAAAAGAAATCATAGGCCAAAGAGTTAACCCGTAACTCAAATTAAATAGTCTTATTCACTCCGAGCGGCTTGTATGAATAAGGGGGATCGTTACTCTCTTACTCGAAGGTGCAGGATTAAATAACAAAAGAAATTCTAAATATCCTCTTGAGAGAATATAAAGTGTGGCATAATATTTGGGTGTCAATGCCCTTAGAATGACTTCTCCCCTTAAATGTGTGACCTAGAAAGAAGTGGGGGAGATCATCCTAAGAGGTTACGTCTCAGGATACGAGAGACACAGTAGAGTTTTAGAGGAACTGTGAGACGTACTACATTAGAAACCCTTAGATTCATTAGATTATTAGTTATTTAGTATTTTGTTGTTTTTTTTTGTATTATATATAGTTCCATATACTCAATATATATATATCCTATTTATTCATATTATATTCTTAGTGTGTTCTATATATTCATTAGTCCTGACATTTAGTTTTCTTCCTTCTTTATTCTTATTTTATCCACGCCTACACCTTAGTGCTATTTCACCGAATCCTACTACAAAAGGTATAACAATTAGTATTTGGTTTTTGAAAATTGTTATCTTAACTTACGCAATTCCTCGGAAATAAACTGTCTCTTCGCATTATTGAACCTCATTTGAACCTTTCACTAACCAACATTTAGGAATTAAAAGTACATACAGAAATAGGTCTATATTCAATGTAAAATAAGATCCTATTTAGCGCCTTAAAATTGGCACAAATTTCCCTTTATGCCATTTTAAGGCGCAAAATAGGACGTCAATTTCAACCGCCGTTGAGGATTCACACCCTATCCAGTCCCGAGTCGAAATATTGAACCTCATTTGAACCTTTTACTACCCAAAATTTACTACCGCACAGGTCCAATTCAGGGTATAAAGGTTTTGGTGGTAGCTTAATAGGAGTATCATTTTACTGAGAAGTTACAGGTTTAAATTAGGAGTTTTAGCATTGAAAAGTATCATATTAGGTTCCAATAGGTGTAAATATCATAAAAGTAAGTTCAATATTTCGACTCGGGCTATTTTTGTACTTTTAATTCCTAAATGTTGGGTAGTAAAAGGTTCAAATGAGGTTCAATATTTCGACTCGGGAGGATTTTGGCTAAGGGCCTACTTGGCGCTCGAAGTGAAGTTCTAAAAATTTCAGGGTCGGGTGTAACACGATAAACGAATGTTAAAGAATCTAAAACGATGAAAGATCTGGGAAGAACAACCTGCGTCTCGATTAGGCGCTGTAGTCATATACTGGATGTCTCCGCTCGCTGAATTTGTGCAACGTTTCAATAAGAATGTTTTTCGGAATTTTGGCCAGAACATTTATTGGACACATTTTTCTCCGAAGAAAATAACCATATTGTGATGGGTCTTTGTCCACAATGGAACTTGTGAAGGTGTCATCTCACCACCATGGCGACATGGTTGAGGAAATTGCAACCAGATTTAATCCGACATCCTGGTGCAAATCAGCGCACAGTGGTCCCAAATCGCTAAAACATGTGTGAAACTTTACAGTGTAAAGAAAATTGTCATACTGGGATAATTTTGGTCGTTGGTTGCGAATCTGAACTAAAAATTTTTTAAAATAAAATGGCTGTTTCCATATTGCCGACGCGTGTATCTGAAAATTGCTAATTCTGCGCGAAAGTTAGTATGCAACTTGTTTTTACTCTAATTGTAAAAAGTAATTAGAATATACTGGAACATAGTGGAATACGGCGGAACACTACTTTTTTTCTACATATGTAAAATTTTCGCATATTGCAAACTGTTTAGTTTGCGGTTTTAAAACATAACCATTAGCAATTTTAATTTTCTTTGAACAATAAGTATTGTTCTTATTTCAGGAAACTGTATCTCTTTTGCAGAATTGAAATAAATTCACTTTCACAAAAGTTGTTCACTATATATTGCGGACTGCAAAACAGTAGTTATGCCCACGACGATTGCACGGCTAATGGACGTGATTTTCGAAAATCAACAACGTCGCAGGTATAAGTAATAAAAGTCCATCCTTCCATATCTTCATAGACAAACCATCTGAGAACTAAATGCAGTAATAAAAATGACATTATCAAAAAGTTCATTTTTGAGGTTTTACGCCCATTTTAGTGATTTGAGCCCACTGCAATCTATCGATGCATCGGTAAGATCTCTTGTTCAGGGTGCGATTTATCTTCGTTTTGCCGATATGAGGCAGCGAGGGTCGATGGGACTTTTTCGGTCCGATGCGTCCGGTAAAAGTGCAAAAGTGTAATAAACAGTACGTTCTGTTAAAAGTAAACTAGCTTTCCGAAACTGCACCGAAATGCCGTATCCGCGCTGAATACAACAATAAAAAGAAAGACAAATGTCATAATTTGTCTACAATGGCTCTTCACAGTTTCAATTGTTTATAATTTCAATAGTGAACACACCAAATTACAAAAATGTAGTAACCAGTGCACTGTGTCAAAAGTTAAAAAATATTTTGAAATGGTACCGAAATGCTTTGTCTGTGGTGAGTAAAACAACAAAAGAAGGACAATGTCATCGTTTATCCACAATGGCTCTTTACATTTTCAATTATTTATAGCTTCGGCTTTGACGACACAAAATTGCAAACGCGTAATAAATAGTACTTTATGTTAAAAGCTTACATTCATTTCGAAGCAGAGCTTAAATAACATATTAATTGATAAAGAGGATTAAAACGGTAATAAAAACATGTGGAAAAATAAAAAGTTATAAACATGTCCTGAATAAATGAAGATAACAATACGTTCTACACAAATACCATTCTCACCCTACCGTTACGAAACAAGTGTGCAATATGTCTAGGGTATGACACGAGCGTGGAAAAGTAATGTACAGGGTGTAAAAAAATTAATGGTCATGGCTTTAAGGGGTTGTTCAACACCTCTGGATCGATGGAGATTTGCGAAAAAAACCGGCCGCAAAATCTGGGAAAGGGTAGCAAATTTTTTTTATTGGCACATCGTATTCGTCTTGTTACTTAGGTAAAATGTCTGAGAGGAACCATGGGTCAGAAACGTACCGTTCTCTCACAAATTAACTTTTAATTGGGCCTTCCGATTAAAATTTCGCCATTAGTTAAAGCAGAGGCGACGTAAACGAAGTTAGAAAATGGGGCACTGTGTCACCGCACTAGAAGAGAAGTGCATGTGTTTATGCTCTTCTCCCCGGGTGGGTCCTTGAGCGAACCCAACACCGAACGCAGGTCAATGACATTTTTCTAGTCATTTTCTATCTTCGTTTATGTTGCCTCTGCTTCAACTATTGGAGCTAGCAAGGGTATTTCATGTGTTTCCTTTCGAAAGGTCGGTGACTCGAAGGCTGCCATATGGGCGAAATTTTGATCGGAAGGCCGAATTATAAGTTAATTTGTGAGAGAACGGTACGTTTCTGACTCATGGTTCCTCTCAGACATTTTACCTACGTAACAAGACGAATACGATGAGCCAATAAAAAAATTTGCTACCCTTTCCCGAATTTTGCGGCAAGTTTTTTTCAAAAATCTCCATCGATCCAGAGGTGTAGAACAACCCCTTAACCCTTTCGCTTCGAGCGCCGCTTATAAGCGGCGCCCGCAAGATGGCTTATGGGTACGAGCGCCGCTTATAGGCGGCATCCACAAGATGACCTGTGGGTACGAGCGCCGCTTATAAGCGGCGACCACGCGACGTCGTCACCCCATATGTCCGGTATCCAAATGATGAATTTACAAGTGCCATGGGTAATTTTTTAAGCCTTTTCATATTAAAAATGTAAATAATACTCATTATATAGTAACAAAGATTGTTTTATTTAGCAAAATTGTAACTTAAGACCTAGGAAAACGTATATAGAGCAACAACGCATATTGTGCATATTAGCGGCGCGCGCGCCCGTGCAGAGACAGTACTTCGGCGGACTGGACATCCGAAGCGAAAGGGTTAAAGCCATGACCATTAATTTTTTTACACCCTGTACGGAAAGTACAACTTTGAGACTTATTAATTAATTATTGCAGATTGTTTTTTAGAATAATTTTTACATTTTCTGCTTATATGGACATTCTACTATTGGTTTAGAGTAAAATTTTATACATCTGGACCATTATGAAAATTGCAATCTGTGCAACGCATCCGAAAATGTTCACACTACATTTACGGACACTCGTCGTACTTGAATATATTAATTAAGTATTTTTGGCAAAAGAGAAGTCATGCGACAAAACAGCTATTAAGTTGAGAAATTTGTGTGTTATAAGAGACACGTGAAACATCTATTGTACCGCTCCTCTATAAAGTTAATAAATATTTTTAAAAAGAGGAAGAACCCGTCAATTTTATGGTTTCCGTAAATCTAGCGTTAATGACCCGTAATCGGCTTTGACCTCTCTCAAGGGCCCTCCTAGGGAGAATAAAATAAAGACATGCATTTTTCTTACTGGATGGACTTTTCTCCCATACTGAAAAATTCGCGTAGCATACTTCTGTCTTAAAATAGTAGATGTTATACTTCGTACATTTCTTTTTCCTGTATGTTTTTATACGTTTTTATACATTTTATTTATACCCCGCAAAATTCGGGAAAGGGTAGCAAATTTTTTTTATTGGCTCATCGTATTCGTCTTGTTACGTAGGTAAAATGTCTGAGAGGAACCATGGGTCAGAAACGAACCGTTCTCTCACAAATGAACTTTTAATTCGGCCTTCCGATCAAAATTTCACCCATATGGTAGCCTTCGAGTCACCGACCTTTCGAAAGGAAACACATGAAATACCCTTGCTAGCTCCAATAGTTGAAGCAGAGGCAACATAAACGAAGATAGAAAATGACTAGAAAAATGTCATTGACCTGCGTTCGGTGTTGGGTTCGCTCAAGGGCCCACCCGGGGAGAAGAGCATAAACACATGCACTTCTCTTCTGGTACGGTGACACAGTGCCCCATTTTCTAACTTCGTTTACGTCGCCTCTGCTTTAACTAATGGCGAAATTTTTATCGGAAGGCCGAATTAAAAGTTAATTTCTGAGAGAACGGTTCGTTTCTGACCCATGGTTCCTCTCAGACATTTTACCTACGTAACAAGACGAATACGATGAGTCAATAAAAAAAAGGGTCTAGCCGAATAAGGGGGTCAAAAGTGCCCTTGAGCCGATTTTATTCGACGATGGGTCATTCGATAGGTGGTGATGAAAAACCATTGCACACAAATTTTTAATCCGATACCTTCTCAGGGAGGGTAGTTATAGGGTAAAATCGAAAAATCATTTTTTCCTCATTTTCCCCAATTAATGTAGTGCAAAAATTACCAAAAAATTCTGACACATTCTAAACATGAATGTACACGTTAGGGATTTTTTTTCAGATTTTTCCTTTGCAAGTTCCACTCACGAAAAATGAAAAACCAAAAAATAAATTTTTAAACATCGATTTCGTATTGAAATCTTCCGAGCACAACTTTTTCCTTTTTACAGCAGTTGCATAATGTTATCATTATTATACCCTAATTTTTTCAGATTTTTTGAGTACGGTGCATCACGGTCGAAAAAATCAAAAACCGATTTCTGGGACACATTTTGGGCTGAAACTCACCCATTATCTGCCATTCTTGCATAATTTTAATACAGTATGTTCACATTGTGACCTTCAATGTTCCTGCATAGAAATATGTAGATGTTAAAGAACAATATCGGGATAATTAAATAAATTGCTGATTGTATGGTGTTTATAACCTAGAATTTTAATCGTTCTTTCAAAAGCGTTAATGGCTCAGTGGCTATGGTGTCTGCCTGTGGCATCGCTGGACACTTTTTTGTCGCGGGTTCGAATCTCCATGTGGGACTTAAGTTTTTTTCTGCATTTTTTTTTTTTATTAAAAACATAACAATATTCAGTAGTAGCTTTAAAATGTTTCACAGATACTTCTAAAAATAATTATACAGTATACTTTTTTCTTCATCGACTCTTTCCAGTCATGTCCCGATTTACAATTACAAGTACTTTTTTACATTCTGTACAGTGAATTTTGTATTTCTTTCATACTTAAAATATATTTTCATACATTGCAATAAACCAATATCTATGAACAATATAAAATGTTTGAGAATACTTATAATTGCAAATGTTTTACGATTATTTTTCTATAGGTTTTATATTGTTGAAAGGCATAAAAATATCTGTGAAACATTTTAAAGCTACTACTGAATATTGTTATGTTTTTAATAAAAAAAAAAAAATTACAGAAAAAAACTTAAGTCCCACATGGAGATTCGAACCCGCGACAAAAAAGTATCCAGCGATTCCACAGGCAGACACCATAGCCACTGAGCCATTAACGCTTTTGAAAGAACGGTTAAAATTCTAGGTTATAAACACCATACAATCAACAATTTATTTAATTATCCCGATATTGTTCTTCAACATCTACATATTTCTATGCAGAAACATTGAAGGTCACAATGTGAACATACTGTATTAAAATTATGCAAGAATGGCAGATAATGGGCGAGTTTCAGCCCAAAATGTGTCCCAGAAATCGGTTTTTGATTTTTCCGACCGTGATGCACCGTACTCAAAAAATCTGAAAAAATTAGGGTATAACAATGATAACATTATGCAACTACTGGAAAAAGGAAAAAGTTGTGCTCGGAATATTTCAATACGAAATCGATGTTTAAAAATTTATTTTTTGGTTTTTCATTTTTCGTGAGTGGAACTTGCAAAGGAAAAATCTGAAAAAAATCCCTAACGTGTACATTCATGTTTAGAATGTGTTAGAATTTTTTTGGAATTTTTGCACCACATTAATTAGGGAAAATGAGGCAAAAACTGATTTTTCGATTTTACCCTATAACTACCCTCCCGGTGAAGGTATCGGATTAAAAATTTGTGTGCAATGGTTTTTCATCATCACCTATCGAATGACCCATCGTCGAATAAAATCGGCTCAAGGGCACTTTTGACCCCCTTATTCGGCTACACCCTTTGCTACCCTTTTCCGAATTTTGCGGCCGTTTTTTTTTCGCAAATCTCCATCGATCCAGAGGTGTAGAACAACCCCTTAAAGCCATGACCATTCATTTTTTTACACCCTGTACATACGTATAAGTGGAGACATGGTCATTGTCGTCTGACAACTTAGACTCGCATTCCTTTCCCTAACCATCACTGAGTTGCCGAAGCACACTTGGTATCATTGGCTCAACAAAAGAAGTCACTTGGTAAATGCTTTGCAACGATTCTCCCAACGGATAGACACATTCCTGGCTGTTACTACCCTTAAGCGGGTATTAACGGTTTCGAGGGTCGAGCGCAGGCGGATCATTGTCTCGCGGATTTTTATTCTTAAAGATCGACGCTGCATGTCCGGGAAATCGTTGCATTCCAGGTTGACAGGAAAGCAAGCCTGTCAACCATAATTCATCTTTCGCAAACAAAGGGCCTCAAGGTCCCTTTCCTAGCGCCCAAGTGTTTTCCTGGCATGCAGATGTCTTTTCGTAGAGACAATGGGCTTATGGTGCGAGCTGCAAAGTTATTTTTGAGGATTACCTGCAGTCTCGGTGCCCACGTGCGCGCCAGACTTCCAACACCTTGGCTCACACCTTCGCGCCTCAATAGATAATAGCCGCACCATAAAGCTTCGCCTGCGCCGGCAAGTCTTCGGCCTCACCACCCTCCTCGGCCACCCTCGGTCCCAAACCGAGGTGGCGACGCACGGGCCCGCACTCCGCGCGGACTCGACCGCTCTCCCCTCCAACCGTCCAAGGGATGCCCAAGGACATTTCGCTAGGGAATTCGCACCCATCGGAAATAGTGAGAAACTATCTCAGGTGTTGACACACACCACTGTTTCCGTTGGCGTGCGAGCCTTATTCTCGGGGGCGTGTCCGGACGGTGGAGGGAGACATCTACTCTACGAGGACTCTTCCAATTTTTGGAAGAGTCAGTCACTCCGCAACATTCAAAGCTTGTAGTACACATCAAAGCCAACGTGTAACCTATATCTAATTTTGAACGGCAGCCGTTCAAGGGGGGCCGGTATGTTACTACCCTTAAGCGGATAGTTACGGTTTCAAGGGTCGAGCGCAGGCGGTTCATTGTCTCGCGGATTTTTATGTTTAAAAATCGACACTGCATGTCCGGGAAACCGTTGCATTCCAGGTTGACGGGAAGGCAAGCCTGTCAACCATAATTCATCTTTCGCAAACAAAGGGCCTCAAGGTCCATTTCCTAGCGCCCAAGTGTTTTCCTGGCATGCAGATGTCTTTTCGTAGAGACGGTGGGCTTATGGTGCGAGCTGCAAAGTTATTTTTGAGGATTACCTGCAGTCCCGGTGCCCACGTGCGCGCCAGACTTCCAACACCTTGGCTCACACCTTCGCGCCTCAATAGATAATAGCCGCACCATAAAGCTTCGCCTACGCCGGCAAGTCTTCGGCCTCACCACCCTCCTCGGCCACCCTCGGTCCCAAACCGAGGTGGCGACGCACGGGCCCGCACTCCGCGCGGACTCGACCGCTCTCCCCTCCAACCGTCCAAGGGATGCCCAAGGACATTTCGCTAGGGAATTCGCACCCTTCGGAAATAGTGAGAAACTATCTCAGGTGTTGACACACACCACTGTTTCCGTTGGCGTGCGAGCCTTATTCTTGGGGGCGTGTCCGGACGGTGGAGGGAGACTTTCGCCCTACGTGGACTCTTCCAATTTTTGGAAGAGGCAGTCACTCCGCAACATTCAAACCAGTCACTCCACAACATTCTTACATTAAACAAGTCTTTCCTCTATCAAGCATTACTTTTCGCAATAGTCAGTTCTAAGTTCTGTTAAGTTTCTTTTTATAATATTCCACAGTTTAGTTTATTAAAGTTCAAACCCAGCATCGGAGTGATTCAATCAACCAAGTTCCTTCCACTCCACCCCTGAAAAACCTCGCGACGCTTATCAGCAGCAACCAAAATCGCGGGGAGCGCAGATATTTCGTGGACTTCGTGACAACTAAGCGAAGGTTCGGCCTTACAACCCGAACTGGTCCAGTCGAGGACTGGCCCCACAAATTGACGCGCAACACTGGCCTTGACATATTTTCTTAATGAATGAATAAGAAGCTTAATGAAATAAGCGTTTATTTTTCGGTTACCATTTACCGTGGTCAGGTTTCAAGGGTTGATATTGTGGGCATAGGCGGTAGGAGCGACAGTTTCCCCTTACACTGTTCCAGGGTAGACAAGCTGCCGTGTATGAAAAAGGTCTGCAAACAGCGCCGCTTTTAGCTGAGCGGAGAACTAAAGGCATAAATTTATGTATAGCATACCTATCTATATCAATGTATATACAGTGGTTATATTCTAAAGTTGGCCTTGTTTTCTTTACAACTTTATTTTTAAATTAAAATAACAACGTTATGTTTCAATTAACTATTTTTTATTAACATTCACAATAAAAAAGAATTATAATATACATAGGTGTACATAGGAACACATACACTTTCTAACCTCTGTTTTCTTTACAGAAAATAACCGAACGTTTCTTCCTTTGTTTCATACTTAAAAAGGGAAACAACTTAAATTATAACAGTATTTTAATAATTATAATAAGTATAAGAACTATGAATTAAATAATAATTATGTCTAGAATTCTTTTGGCTACACGTTTTCGTCTTGAGCGATTTACTCGCGGTAACAGAATCACACCGATTCTCTCTTGCTAGTGTATTAGAAATTCTTCAATTCGGTGTGTATGTGTGAGTAGCGTCACTATCGCCACCTGCTAGCTGAGCGGGGCGTAACTCGGAACCGCTGAGCCCATTACAGCTTGTCGACCCTGCACTGTTCCTCAAGTCTAGTGACTTCATAGCTTTGGCCATTTATACCTAGATAAGACCATAAACCATATGGTGTACATGCCTAGATTTAAAACTTGGTCGATCAGGTTGTGGACATACAAAAGTTTTTTCCGCGCGTTTTCAGAATTTTGTATTCCTTCCATTAAGGTCCAACCGACCACCTCTTCAAATTCTATCCATATTAAAAGGTCGAGGCCGTCGACTAAGCCGAGACTATTGAAAGAAATGTTTAGTTTTCGGTTGTCTTTCGCCGTGCTCAGGTTTCAGGGGCAAGTGTCGTCTAACCTCACAAGACGATTTAAGTTTGGATATTCTATTTGAAAATAATAAAGTTTTACAATAATATGTTTGAAACAAATTGTAAACGGACATAGTGACGACAGGACGAATCGTGTTAGAACTGTATTGTTCCTCCAAAAAGTCTCCTTTTTATATTTTGGTTTAGCAGTGGGAGTAGGGATGGTTTTACGGGAGGAAGAGCTAGAGGCGGGCAGTTGGAGAAGGAAATTAGCTAGGACCCTTTCGATAATGATCCAGCGTGTGGTGATCGTTGATAGGAAAAAAGGTCCATCCGGTTTGAAACATGGAAATCGAGTTAGAATAACAGGATTGATGGAATTTGGAAGATAAGGACGGCGTAGATCGATTTATTGTTATTCAGGTGGTCCCTACGAAATTCGGTTGGGACCGGAAATGGGCTTCTTAGCTTTGGGATGTGTTTTAATGAGAGGCTTTCTAGGAGGATATTTACGACACCTCCCTCCTTATTCAATACCTTTGTCTATGTTCTGGACAAAAGGTCTGGGAAGCCTTTATTTAGAGAGGCGGATTCGGCTAATCGAGGAACGTTGGTATATGTGACATGTTGCGTAGGAGCATGATTGTTAAAACTACAGTGTGAGTAGCAGTTACCCACTAATAATCTCACTACATTGATCAGCTCTTTGAATAATCCTATCTTAGCGAGGAAGACGAACAATAGCCCCGAAAGGTCTGCATATCTTGCATATGACACGAGGACAGTATCCGCGTACCTCGTAGCTCAAGCCAAGTGATTTCACTTTGTTGGCGATTCATAGTACTTCTTCTGGAATAACACGAAGTCTAATAGGCGATACGTGAACTAAGCAAGAGCGCTGTGACGACTGATAGATTGACCCTGGTGTGAAAAGTTATGCTGCTACATCTTCTTTTCCTGTTTACTATAAATAAAAGGTGAAACGGTCCGGCAACAACTGTTTCTTGAAGAAGCTGAGGAGAGAGTGTTACGTCGCAAAACGAAAGATGCTTCGTGGGCGAGCCGATCGCGGATGCTCAATCGGTAGTTTTAAATAAGTCCACTGATTGTGAGTTTAATAGAATATATTTACAAAGCTTATAACAACTAAACAGATGGCTTAAACTTCGCTATGTAAACTGATAGAGTAACGTTCTTGCTGAGTTTCGGCAAATAGAGAGAGGCCATGCAGATGAGCACGGATCTTTTTATACAATTTGTTTTAAGGGGAGGTCTACGTACTTCGGGGGAAGGGGTGCAACTTTTCTGTCAAACGCGGGAAATATTTGGCTAACACTTGACGAACACTTGCCGATTTTCGACCTGCCGGTTTGCGCCTAGGTACGGTTTACGACTAGATACAGGCTTTGCAGAAAGTTTCCGCGTTTCACAGTCAAAGTGAAAAGTTATTTCACAACGATGCTCCGCGACAGAGAAATCGTGAAAAATGAAAGGAGAAGAGGTACAGCCTGTGGCACTTGACAGAAACAACGCAGGTTAAGTTCCAAAATTCCTAAAATGATACTGAAATCGCCTCCAGGTTCTAGACGAAGTATCAGCAACCTTGTTCACTGTTGCCATCTGGAAAGACAAGATAATTAAATTTAGAAATCGAAGATTCATTTATTTCTGCTGTTATATAAAAAGGCGAATGAATATCTTAGATTGTAAAGGTTGCATGGAATTGTTTGTAGCTGTCTGTTCGGTGAATGTTGGGTGATGTGTGAATACTGGCTATGAAACTCTAGTATGGCTGAACAACACATGTTTGTACAAACGAGAGTGAATTGTGGAAGAATGCAAGTGTTGCCTGAAATCATGGAAGGGGTGTACCTTAGGAAAAGGGTAAGATTATATAAATGAGGGTAGATATATATACGTGACATTGGGGAGAAAATCAGATGAGTAAAAGCCTTGAGAGAAACATCTGTTAAGTTAGAGCGTAAAGAGTATTTTGTGTATACCTGTATTCTTAACCCCTTAATCACTGCAGATTTTGAGACGCACCGGCCGCATGATACGGCAAGAATTACGATGTACCCGAGTCGAAATATAGAACTCCATTTGAACCTATTAATGGTAAAAAAAAATTCTAAGGGTTTATAGCGCTAAAAAGAGCTTTAAAAAGTATATATTTGAATGATAAAAACAGACGTCATTATAAACCTCCAACTATCCGAAACGTCCACATTTGACATTATAAGGTTAAAAAAGACACTTATAAAACATTTTTAACTCTCCAACTTCTTATTTCCATAAAATCACTAATATCTTTTTAACTCTACAAATTCTGAAATGGTGTCTATTTAAACCTACAAATTTTCTTTTACGAAGATATAATTTACAAAAGTTAAAAGTAAAATTAATTAATAATAATTATTTTTCATTGCACATAAAGATTTTATTTAGAAATTCTGAAAATATAAAATAACATTTCACTTTTACCAAATGAAAAATATACGTCACGAATAGCTATAGCAAACTAAAAAACACTTGCCACACGTCGTCACGTCGTTAACGTCCGATGGATAATAACATAAGACAAGGGACGCTAATTATGTGTGAACCGACGGTATATATAGAAATCGGCGTGCGAAGTACTTGCGAGCAATTCTTTTATAAAAGCACGAAATCTAGTGGCCGATCCTTGAACTAGGCAAGAGAGTATGCCATGCATTTTATATCTTCCTCAATGTGTTAAAAATTTGGGACTGTATGGGCTTATATGTGTTATTCATTTGAAAATTTAAATAGACGATTATTAAGTGTTATTCACGGTACTCGTCATATAGACTCTCAACTTACTAATAGTCACAGTCAATTGTTAAGTAGGTATGCAATGGCATTTAGATAGACTTTCTCCAGGAAAAATTAAGGATTTTTGTTTGGGAAGACGACATCAAATCCTTATCAATGAAAAAATGTATGGTGGATGATATAGTGTTGATAGAGATAAATTAGAAAATATAAATAATTTTCCAGATTTTATTCAAATTGCTCTCAATGATTCATTGCCCGGTTATTCATTTAGAAAATATTTGCGATTATTAAAAGATAACAGGCTATACATATCTGAAGAATATTGAAGAACACTTCAAACAAATTCTTCACATGTATTTTTTGAAGATGATATAGAATATTTAAAATTTGGTTCAATTCACTGTTTCATCAATGCTTGTAATTGTAGATGTCAAAATGCTTGCAATTGTCAGAATGTTCATTATGCTATTATACAAAAAATAATATCACTAAACTCCTTCAGAGTACAAGGTGATAATGATGTTAACAAATGTATTTCTTATCTCCACCGATGCGAAAAAGAAGATAGTTTTACAATAATTCCTGTCCAATCAATATTATCAATTTGTATATTAATTGTAACTGACGAACAATTATATTTAGCTGTACCAATAAACACGAAAGAATTAGAATAATAAATAAATAATTATACTTAATTATGCTTTCTTTTCATCTGCTACGTCGCGAATGGGCGCAGTTTTCTTCTAACAATAAGTATTATTTTTTGTTTGACATACACTGACGGGCTCTTTAGGAGATGGGGAATTGCGGTAATTTATTGCCATTTTCCTGGAACCCGGCTACCCGATACTCGGTCACCGAGTTTAGCTGCGAGTCGGCCAGCTGGGCCCCCTTCCCCCATCTCCTGAAGATGTTCCCCTTATTTTGCCACCTCTTGGGCTGCGAAGTCAATGTCCGCGACACCCGTTTGCCCCTCATGCTTGAGGTGGGAGACTAAGATTTTGAAGCTTAACGAGCAGAAGCTCTGAGACCACCATAAGACACTGTTGACCACTGACGATATATAACTTATTAAATTGTTCTTGAAATCAATTCACATCGCCTCATTTGTTTTTTATTACTCCTCACCCACCACTGAGCAACCATCGCGACGAGGAAAGGAATTTCGCCTTTTTGAAATCACGGTGGCATCGAAAGATCATCAATGTCATCTCACTGTTTGTGTAAAATGTGAAAATACAATTATATTTAATGATAAATGTATCAAATTATTGTGACGAACGCCACGTGAATCCACGTATGAATTTATAAACTTCTTGATACATTTAAATCTCTATTTTAAACTACATAATATATTTAAAGAAATTTGTACAGTTATTTGGAAGTTAACATTTTAAATTTAATATCTATTTAAACCTTAACCACCTACTGAAAGAAGTATTAGGGTAAAACTGCTACTTTCATTCAGGCGGCAAAAATGAAGTTCAAAGAAATAAGTATTTGTAGAGTAAAATGGACTTCTATATTTCGACTCGGGTACATACGTCAAGAACGGGGAACTTTTGTGTAGAGATTCTTTTTTGTGAAAACATATTTTAATAATCACAAAACTGAATTTCACTACATTAAAACAATATTACTTTTATCTCTGAACCAAGTTACTATAAATATTACAAATTTCACATTAGAACGACCAACCAAGTCAAAATGACTTATTCACAATTTTTTCCAATAATTCCCTAAGTTTATAGGAGAGTCCTAGACTAGAAATTCTAAGGTGATCTTATAAAACACAGATTTTCGAACTGATCATATTTTCCACCTCTTGATTACCCTTTTTTCAAAGTACTTACTTAATATATTTAGATGTCATAGATTTGACGCCGGTCGTTCTAGTGTTAAAAGTGTCCTCCGTATCAGAAAGCCAAATTACAATGAGCCAAATTAGGCGCTTACCGTGTCAGAAAAGCAAACTATATCAAGCACCTATAGGTTCTCTCACAATCAGTGCCACAAACGCAAAATTTCTAAGCCTCTATAGGTACTTACAGTAGCCTAGGGGTTAATTAGAAATTTATTAATAATCTACATTATTTAAGGGAGCCCCTTTACTATTTCCCACATAAACAAAATAAGTTCTGAAAGTATGAAATAAATCTCCAAAAAAAGTAGTGCCTGATTAACACATCTTGTGCGAGAAGCGACTAAAATCGTTTTGTACGCATTGGTAGTCGAGCGCGGATAACGACAAAAGTTGTTTTCTATGAATTCTTGGTGGATTATTGTTACTAGTGGGCTTGTCTAATGTTTTTACAATAAGATCGGGTACACATGAATACTAGGTCGACGTCCGTACTCTCTTAGATCGAACCAGTGAGATTTCACTCGTTCAACCAGTGAATACAAACTCACTGGCGAACCAGTGAAATTTGCGTCCGCTGCCGCATCGCCATGCGCCGTGTTTTATTTTTGAATATGCTGACGAGTGAGATTCACTGGTAAACCAGTGAATTTTGATGGCCGCCGAGATCACTGGCGGAACCAGTGAGTGTCATTGGTAAACAAGTGAGTTTCGACTGGCGAACCAGTGAAATTCCACTGGTTCGATCTAAGAGAGTACACTTCACCTTAAAACGTGCGTTGCAAAAATGCATTCCTATGATTGCGCTTTGCTGGTGCTGTTATGCTACGATAAGCGTATTCGTCACCGGACCTTCTCGTATGCCTAAATTTTGCTATGTACACTAGCACAAAGGAAAGTGCTTTGAAAGGTATCACTAGTTAAAGCATTTTTAAATTCTTGATTTTCTTAGTTTTTGATTTCTGTGAAAGTATTTTTATTTTTTAAAAGTGAATAGAGAAATTGATTGTTAGAGAGAAACTAAAAGTTTTATTAAAAGAAAACTTAAAGTTCAAAGACTGCAGCTATTTTGTGCACAAGTAATTTAGCGCACGAATTGTAAAAAGTCGCCCGCTACTCCATGAAAGTTTGGCGGGAAAGCACCCGCGCAAGATGTGTTAAGTGTATTGCACTTAAGGCTCTATCAAGAAGGGCTTGCTAACGATTAGAAACATCTGAGACATTGATTTCACCATTAGACATATTTTCTCGACGTAGATGTATCCTTTAATATTCGTAACAACATAAGAGACTGCCTTGCTAGATCTGATATTAAGGAACTGCAAGCTAGCATTATCTCGAACCTGGACAGGCAAATATGTGAGTCGGTCACGCATGTGAATAAATGCTATCTTTAACTTTTTCCTATGTAACCTGCCAACATAAATTAGAATGATAATTCACAATCATTTGTGAAATCGCAACACAATGTTGAACCTCAATCTGATCATGAATTATAGATTATAATAAATTGTTTGATTCAGTATTAATCACTGTTTGATTCAATATTATCGTTACCCAGCTCATTATGTCATTATGGACAATAAAATTGGAAAACGCCATATGTACTATTTGTAATTTCGTAGCCGTGATTAATCTTGTTTCATTGTTATTTTGCAAGTCTACCTATGACTGAAACAAACAGCAAAAGCAGGCGGATTTTGTTTTGCTTTTGAAAACTACGATAACCTGCATCACGTGCAAAACAAATCCCTAGTGCAGGTTTCTCTTGAAATTTCCTCGCATATGCCGGCAGATACGAGGAACGAATTAATCCAGATTGTTGGCGTATGCGAAATGGATAAAATTTGCGCAAAATTTTAAATCACTGTTGAATATGAGGATCACATTCTTCAAACAATTAAGAGGATTGAATGTAACCCCGATCAGCAGTGAAGAAGTACATAATAAATTTATTGTATGAAGTCTTATCTTCACATGTTATTACTTTACCTAAAGAAAAATAAGTACCTGCATTGCACAAAATAAATGAAAAATGTCATATGTAACATAAACTTACCAAAGCGTATTGATGTAACGTACCGATTAGGATTAGTAATATCCTTACAAATATTTTGTATGTCGGCAACGTAACTTAATCAACAGTTGCCATTTCCTGATTACTGTCAATCATCATTCCAAGTCCAAAATCCTATTTTCCGTTCTCGAGTCTCTAACACAGTCACCATTCCCCACTCATTCTCAAATCACCGTTCCAAGTTGAAAAATCCTTACTTTTCCACTTTGACCATTCGACTCCCAAACACTGGCATCCTACTCCCACTGCTGGTCCGAAAGCTTTTAAAAAAACCCTACGTTCTTTTCCGCCAAAGTCATTGCTAATTCTCATTATTCTCAATTCGCTCATAACTTCAATATTCATTTCCGCGCTAATTTCTCAATACACAGTGTCAATCCCATTCAATTTATTATTATCATATACTGAATTGCTGTTCGAAGAAGACGACATTTAAATATAACGCACTTAACACATTGAGTACGCCGCTCTGCTGAGTGTTCGCAGATTTTTAAGCGCTCCAGAGGTTTTGTGTATTTTTACATATCCGATTGTTTTGTATTTTTTTGGAAATTCGATATTGTTTTTTTCGCAAAGTATTTGCTATAAGAATATTCAAAGCCATGTTGCCATAGTAGAATAGCAAGAAAGTCAATTTACTTTTAACGCTAGAAGTACCGGCGTTAAATCTACTATGTTTCAATATACGTTGTAACCACTTTTGAAAAAGAAGGATCAGATTTATACCACGGATTTTGTATCAGACATTTTGACTTGCTTGGTAGTTCTAGTATCAATTGTTTGTGTCATCGATATCTACGTCCATATGAAAAAATGACAAACGACACATCTCGTAAGCCGGCTACGACGGTTGGTTTGTTAAAACGAGATATCTTGTCACCGTAATATGTCAAAGTAACAGTTCTCTTGCTTGGATGAATCCAAAAGCGCAAATAGCCTTAATCACCATTATACTGAAGAAAATGCTACATCGTTTATTCAGCAGGTAAATACACGATATGGACCGTA
Source organism: Cerceris rybyensis (assembly GCA_910591515.1). NCBI lineage: Eukaryota > Metazoa > Arthropoda > Insecta > Hymenoptera > Crabronidae > Cerceris > Cerceris rybyensis. Next base: position 18,778,253 of record OU342795.1, read on the forward strand.
TAGTTTGTAAGTGGTGCAAGTCCATTTTCTGTTGTTTCAAGAAAATTAAAGGTTAGCATATCTGTCAATTAAAAAATATTGGTTAATTATGACAAGTCTGATAATGTTTCTATCAATTTATCAATACGTAATTTGACTATACAACTTTCTTTTAGGCGAATTTGACTAAAATAATGTATATTTACGGGTTGTAAATGAACTTACACCACTTTCATAATTAATCAATTGTAAGAATCATTTAATTTCAATTTTAAAAATTCAAATATCACTTAAAATATATTTCATATTAATCCAATTTGGTTTATAGATAATAACAAGAAATAAAATAGAAATAGTATTTTTTATTTTGAAAGTTAATTATATTTATATATTGTTAAACTCAGCATAAGATATTGGTATCATTTATTTATGGTCTTCTTGTAACAGTGTTTTGAAATTCTCAGTAACAATATCCTCAACTGATGAAGATTCTACCTCTATAATTCTTCTTTCCTTTTTACGTTTCATTAATTTGTTTTTCATAGTGGAATTACATTCATCCTCTGACCCCTCAGATTACTCTTTTGTTTATACTCATGAGATTTACTTCTGCGTGTATTTATTTAAAATTAAAGAGAAATGAACATTTTTAATTGTCATAGAAATTATATTATTATAATATAATATTGATTTATTACTTCTTCTTACCTATATCACTATTTGTTTTTATATGAAATTATTCATTTTTAGAGGAAAATCAAGTAAGTAACCTTAAATTGTAACTTCCGAAATTTTAAATGATACAAATGTAGCCACAAGTGGTCACTGATCTCGCAACCTGTCTACGGTAATTGGATTTACACCACTTGCATAGTCAATGTCTATGCAATTTCTTTTAGCGGTCAATTTTTATTTGAAGGAGACAATAGCATTTTTTAAGACATTAAATATTGTAGGATTTGTTAAGAGTATATTTAATATTTATTATAAAAGTTAAAACTAGAAATATGAAAAGGAATATAAAGTACACTATAACTAGAAACAAAAAGAAAGATAGTCTATCGCGTATAATATTAACACTATTTGTTCACACAGGAACTATCACTCTACAAATAATAAGACACTAAAGACACTAAGTACATCCACACAGGATTTTAATACAGAATGACACAGTCCATCCACGGAGGATTCTAACCACGGAGTGCCACGAGGCAACGAATGCCTCCTTGGCCTCGCGAAACACAAAATGCGATCGGCGCTCACATTCGTACTCTTAAATATATGTATAAAATAAATCTCTATACATTCGCATCCCACAATATTAACTTGTAATAAATAAAAAGTTTACACTAAATTAAGCATAAATTGCATGCTACTTCATTTTTTTTTAAATGGACTTACACCACTTTCAAAATAAACGGTCCATATGTCTAGAAATGAACGTGCGAGTTTCATATTGGCGGTAGATTGTGGAAACGAAATACGACACATCGTCTAAATGTTTCAACGTATAGAAAAAGAAGACATTTTTTCATCATGAAGTTCCTCCAAAGTACAGTCAAACCTGTTTTTTGCAGTAGATAGGAACCGCACAAAAGAAACCGCATAAAAGAAACTGCACATAAAACTATTCAGAAATTTTATATATACCTACAATAAATAATTTTTTAAAACATATTAGAGAAAAATTTTTATGCGGTGGACGGTGACCGCACAAAAAAAAGTTGCACTTAGGAAATATGTCAAAGATTAATGAAATAGTATGAAAGTGCTTTCAAACAAAATTGATAATTAACCCTTTGCCTTACAATGGCGTGTGGCGCACTTGAAGCGGTAAGTGGAATAGAAAATTTTGAAGTTTTCCTAAAATGTTAAATTGAAAATGCCAGTAGGCCAGGAGACATTGAAATTAGTGCTATGCTATTAATATTGCGTTAACTTATACTGGTATATCGGAAATCAGTGATAGATTACTATTCCAACAATTAGCTTTGAGTTATTGCGCATTCGGCAACAAAAGAAATCGTAAGACAAGGGATTAAATTACTCATGGAAACATTTAAAAAAGAATTAATTTTTCAATTTACACATGGAGAAATTTTCAAAATGCATATAATTCACTGCTACTCATCCTAGTTCAAAACGCGCATCTTCTTGTGATGCTGCTAACGCGACGAACGAAAACGATTGAATTTGCATTATCCGGAGATTGTTGATAACAAATAACGCTTGAAGCCGAACGGTGTTTTGCAGTGTACATGTGTACACTGATAGAAGACATTACAACGGTGTTATAATGGCAACATAGTTAGAATTCGTACACCATATAAAAAAATCGCATAGAAAAGGACCGCACAAAAACAGGTTTGACTGTAATAGAATATTGATAGCACATGACATTTCTTTTAAATTTTTGGAAGATACAAGATCATCTATAGCGTAAGAGAATTTAAGATACTTCAATTGTTTATAGAGATAGGGAGGAGTGAAGTTATAAAGTAGGTTTTTCACCTGAATCGTTTTTGGTCATGAAACTTATTTAATTTTCATGGTTTTACGGCTTATAATACCTGTACTTTACAAAAATGGCGTTGGAAAGGTGCTAAGTAAACTTGAATACTTGAAAAAAAAAGTATGTTCTTTGATTTCAGTAAAAAACTCGTCATTTTTCAAGTATTATGACGTTACAACCTACCTTAAGTGTAAGTAATAAGAGAGTATATAGTTGGATTAAGATAGTTAAAACTTATAAGCTTTAAGGTAAATCAAGTTTGCACAAAGGAAAACAGTTATCCGGTTTCTTTTTCTTGGCAAGTTAAAGTAATCACTGGGTAATTATGGCGATCTTGCGGCATAACTTTGACTTTACTGGGTAACTAACTTATTCTTCTGTTGAAGAACTAAGTAGTCAAGAAAGTTCTTGCAATTGATTTTCATACTGCAGGTTTTTTTAGTAATTAATTTTTATGTTTAACACCACGTTCGTTACTTTATACTATTCTTATAGACTCCAAATAAAAATGTTTCGTACTACTGAGTATGATGAAACTCTGTTAGCTTGAAAAGCGTATTTCGGAATTTCAAGAAATACAAAAGTTGAAATTGTATCCGAAATATATATACAGGTAGGCCTCCTACAACGAGGTAGATACATTCCTTGAAAATACCGTGTTGTGGGAAATCGCGTCATAGGAGACATCAACTTAATACAAAAACTTGGATTTGATTCTAAAAAGAGAAAAACTGCCGTTTACGATGTAACATTTTCATCATTTTTTAAATTTATGTGAGAATGCGGATTGAATGAGTGAGCGAGAGAATGAGTGAATGACAGAGAACGAGAGAGAATTATGCAAAAAGACAAAAGACGGGAGGAAAGTAGAACGCAGAGTTCGAGTAAAGACGTGAACGTGAAAAGACGCGAAAACGACGCCGTACCTGCTGCGGCTTATTTATTTATTATTTTCCCAGTGTTTATACACATATCTTTTAGCTTTTTTTTTTTGTATACTTTGTGTGAATAAACCTTAATTAGTAATACGTCTGACTGTTGTCACCATCGTAACAAGTATCCCTACACTTATATGCATGCAAACATTTCACAAAAAAATTAAACAAAATTCAACATCATATAAAAACTAAAAATATTATGATTTCAAGACAAAATCAAAAAGAAACATAACGTTATGCTCATAAAGGCTATAGGAGGATAAGTATGATCCAGCGGCCTTAGCTCCGATCATGCTCGCTTTTTTTTGTTAAATTAGTACCTATGTGAGTACTTACGACAGCAATTTTCGACCCTTAAAAATTCATCCCCAGGGAGTAATCGTTAAATAAACAAATTTTTTCAAAAATTCATAACTTGAGAACGACTACTTTGATTTTATTGAAATTTATTCAGGACGTACATATAACTAAGGTCTCTGATTTAAAAAAAATTCCAGGCTTGATGAATTGACAAAACCTTAGAAAAAAAATTAAAACATTTTTCAATGACTACTATTGGTAGGTTATGTTTGAGGCACAACTACCAAACTTTTTTTATAGCTTTCTAACACCATTTTGCACCATATATAATTTTGGTATAATTTATTTCTTGGTGCGTCATATCAAAAAAAAATAAAAAGTCGAATTTTAATCATATTTAATTTTTTTAAATATGTTATAATTATGGCACACCCATCCCAATTTTTTTCTAGTTTTCTAACACCATTTTGCACCATATATAATTTTGGTATAATTTATTTTTTGGTGCGTCATATCCAAAAAAAATAAAAAGTCGAATTTTAATCATATTTAATTTTTTTAAATATGTTATAATTATGGCACACCTATCCTAATTTTTTTCTAGTTTTCTAACGTCATTTTGCACCATATATAATTTTGGTATAATTTATTTCTTGGTGCGTCATATGAAAAAAAAAAATAAAAAGTATAATTTTAATCAGTTTCAATTTTTTTCATTATGTTATCATTATAGCACAATCATCTTAATTTTTTTTAGCTTCCTAACATTATTTTGCACCATGTATAATTTCGGTAGAATTTATTTTTTGGTGCGTCATATGCAAAATAAATGAAAAGTCTAATTTTAATCATCCTCAATTTTTTTCAATATGCTACCGTTATAGCACAATCATGTTATTTTTTTTTGGTTTTCTAACATCGTTTTACTCTATCTATAATAATTTCTGATTTCATAATTCTCAGCGTGTTACATTGGAATTGTTGTTAATAAGATTGAAATAGAGGCGGGACAAGTCAGAGACACAAACAGAATTAGGTATAACAAAGAGTAATCTTTTATTAATAAGATTCGTTATATGAATAATTATTTGTTACACTGGATATCTTTAAATAGGCTGACTGTCACTAACGACGGTTTCTCACCAACGACTAAACTGTGGGCCCGTCGATGCAGCCCTCATCGACGGCCTGTTCATAGAAGCATAAACAATCGCTTCTCCGTATCCATCTCGTATCGCCCGGTATAGGCGGAACCTTATACAATATTACAATAGGAATCAATAAAAGTATACAGTTTTTCTATATTTCGGCAACTTCCAAAAAAAACAACAAAAAGTCCATTTACTACAATGGCGATAATAGCGAATATTTAATTTTGATTCGGCAGATCGAACTTACGTTCTAATGCAATTTTCGTCCGTTGCTAGTGCTGTGGTGGATAGATGTAGCGGGGATATGCGGTTTAGTGGTGGGTATAATGAGTTAGGTCTCAAGTCTGTCGTTCGCGCGGGCCCGCATGAGCGGGCAAGAGCTACAGACGTATGGAGCTAATCTTGCCATTGTCTTTATTACTTTTATAACTATTATAATCACTGTTTCTATTGTTGATGTTATTATTATTATTCTTATTGTTATTATTATTGTTGTGAATTATGAATTCAGAAATTATTATAGATAAAGTAAAACGATGTGAGGAAACCAAAAAAATAACATGATTGTGCTATAACGGTAACATAGTGAAAAAAATTGAGGATGATTAAAATTAGACTTTTCATTTATTTTGCATATGACGCACCGAAAAATAAATTCTACCGAAATTATACATGGTGCAAAATAATGTTAGGAAGCTAAAAAAAATTAAGATGATTGTGCTATAATGATAACATAATGAAAAAAATTGAAAATGATTAAAGTTATACTTTTAATTCTTTTTGCATATGACGCACCAAGAAATAAATTATACCAAAATTATATATGGTACAAAATGACGTTAGAAAACTAGAAAAAAATTAGGATGGGTGTGCCATAATTATAACATATTTAAAAAAATTAAATATGATTAAAATTCGACTTTTTATTTTTTTTATATATGACGCACCAAGAAATAAATTATACCAAAATTATATATGGTGCAAAATGGTGTTAGAAAGCTATAAAAAAAGTTTGGTAGTTGTGCCCCAAACATAACCTACCAATAGTAGTCATTGAAAAATGTTTTAATTTTTTTTTTAAGGTTATGTTAATTCATCAAGTCTGGAATTTTTTTAAATCAGAGGCCTTAGTTATATGTACGTCCTGAATAAATTTCAATAAAATGAAAGTAGTCGTTCTCAAGTTATGAATTTTTGAAAAAATTTGTTTATTTAACGATTACTCCCTGGGGATGAATTTTTAAGGGTTGAAAATTGCTGTGATAAGTACTCACATAGGTACTAATTTAACAAAAAAAAGCGAGCATGATCGGAGCTAAGGCCGCTGGATCATACTTATCCCCCTATAGCCTTTATTCCTAATCTCTACTGATAGTTGTTCGACAGAGGAAATGAGAAAAGCTTTGACTAATTGTAAGTTCTGGGTCACGGAGCTAATACGGCGCTAATGTGCTCTAGTGTGCGTGACAATGAATATGACACATTTCCCAAACCACGTTGTAAGAAAGTTTCCGCATTTTTGTAACCGCATTGGAGTGAAAACGCATTGTAGGAGGCCTAATAGTACTGTGAATGTTTTAACATAAAAATTAAGACAGTTGAAAGTATGCAGTACTTGTTATAATAACCGTCTTGTCGCGAATATTAAACAATTTTTGGATGAAAGAAACATTAATGTCTTCATATAAAAAATGGGTAAATTCTAAACCTGTATGACTGGGCACAAAAATGTTTTTATAGTTATTAATTGAAATACGCATACAAACGAGTAAAAACAAATTAATACTTTCGATGGTGTTATGCACATTCAATCACTATGTCAGGCTTTATGATATTAATGTAGGCGCGAAGATATTTTAATGTCTTAATCGAAATCGAATTTGGTTTAGGAATAGCCTTTTTATGCTTTACCGAGAAAAATATCCCCTCCTCCTATTAGATTTTCTCCCAGTCGTTCAGTCTTCAATGCTATAGCTACTGACGATCAATTTGATATATAATATTTAAAAATGACAAAAAAATATCTTTGTAATGGAAGAAATGTAGAAGGAAAAAGCTTGATCGATTTAATCGCATTCAGTTTAAAAACTAAGCGTAGAAAATTGGAAAAGAAACAGCGTTAAAATTTCAGGAATATTCACAAAATATTCAGCACAAATCATTTTGATCAACATGATAGATCTAGTATTAAGATAAATTGGAAAATATCCGTAAAAATTGGGGAATTTTGGGTATCATTTTCGCTTTTAGATTTCTCTCAGCATGTTTTAATTGTTTATAACATTCTCGTGGTAAGTATCGTTATGTCCGGGGGGGGGGGTCTAAAAACATTTTTTGCAAAGAAATTGTAAATAACGTCATTAACACTAGAACTACCAGCAAGTCAAAATGACTGCTTCCTACTTTTTTCCAAAAATACTCCAAGTTCATAGGAGAGCCATAGCATATGTATTCTATTAAATCGATCAGCTTCTCCACTGATTGCTACTTTTCCAAGGTACTTATCTAATATATTAAAATATAATATATTTAACGTCAATAACTCTAGTGTTAAATGTTGAGGCTAGTTGGGGTGCATTTACAAATGTAAACTCTAAAATGAGTTTAGAATGATTAAATTTAATATTTTAAGCCGGAATAACTGCGAAAATTTTCACCTTGCTGTCTCGTGAATTTTTCTCCCCGGGTGTTGAATCTTGTCCTTTTTCATTGCTTTAAATATTTTTTTTATTATACCTGTCTGAGTTTAGAGGACTTCTCTTAAGAACGAGTCAACGCATTTGCACAAGGGGGACTCCATGCGAAGGTTTTCCTAGAAACCTTTACAACTGCCGTGGTCCTTAAGTGAAGGGGAGAAATTCGTATAATTTTCCAACTTTATAACGTTACTTAACTTAAGCAGTATCACCAAATTGCAAGGGAAAAAATCAAAATAACGAACTTAATGCACACAAAGAGCTATATGTATATTATGCAAAAAATACTCTCAAAAATTTATATTTATTGCACCGATTTACTAGGAAAATAACTTGATGACTTTACGACTTAATTTGCAAATACTTGCCACAAATATGACAATTCTTTTTATTTAAGTTTCTTATATTCTTAAAGCATTAAAATAAAGATATCTATATAAAAAGTATTATCGAGTTAACTCGGGTAAAAAAAAAAAAAATATTTCTATGAAAAAAAGAAATTAAAAATATTAGTATAATATTTAGATTTTTGGTTTAATATTTTTAGTGCGAAATAATTGTCACGAGTATATTCAGGATAAAGGGGGAAGCGGTTAAATCTTTTTTAAAATACGGACGGGATAAAAAGTTTTTACAGTGTTTACTGCGTGCCGTAGATTTGTATGTAAATTGAATGTGTTCATCTCTACTCATTCGTGAGTAATAACAATACAATTTTTATGGTTGTGGATAAATTTTAAGTAAATTTAGCTGTATTGATTTACATGTTTATAGCCGTTTCCATAGTTGCAAAATTACTGCGAAAATATGACATACGAAACGACGTAAATTAACATAACTTTACATAATCAACAATCGTCTGTAGATATCAAGATAATCAAGGAAGAATGTTAAAAAAACATGGAAAGCTCCAATATTTTTTTCAGATCTGAAACTAAGAGGGTGACGAGGGCGAGTAAACAGAAGCCTCTTCGAAGAAATTGAAGAAATACATAGAAAAACAAGCTCCTTTCAAGGCTAAACGAGGGAAGAGGACGAATTCTGCGCAGAAGCTACGGTAGGATAAGGTTGTTCAATAGTTTCGACATTGTTTGCAATTTATTTAGTAGATCTGAAAGAAGTAATGCCGGAAGGATAAGTGGGTCGTTTCGTCGTCTGTAGAGAGAAATTCGTGGCACTGCCGTATACGAATGATGTAGTCTTCTGCTCGGTTTCGTCGGTGACGAATAAATTTATGTCTAAGCGAACGCTTCTGCTGTTCTCATCGATCTTATTTCCCTTTTGTGTTTACGACTTTATTGGGGGGATAAAACGCTTCGATGATAAAACTACTTGCTTCTGTACGAGAAAAATGGTATTAAAATAAACGAGATTTATTAACGATGTAGTAATGAGGCCATGGAAAAAAGACTTTAAGCTTTTTGTAAGCGTAAAGTGGAGGAGGCGTATATCATTATTTGGAGATGAGATCTTACGTATAATTGAATTTAAATAATCGTCAGAATATGATCTAGAGAGAACGATTTGTCGGGTAATAATTTACTTATTGATATGTATAACATTATATATCCTAAAGTAAAAGGTACCAGTATAAACTGATGCCATTATATTCTTACAATACCTAACTGTAAGAATATTTAATTATTAATATTAAATCAACATAGTGTATTATTAATATTATATATTATTATTGTATATTATATATAGGGTACAGTCGCCAAATATCGCCCACCTTTTTTAAAAAAAATTATAGAAAAAGAAATATTAAGAAAAAAATAATAAATGAAACGATAAGGATTAGGGAGAACACGTCTTTATTATTTAGAATAATCAACAACTCGTTATCTTTGTTACTATTTCTACAAGAATAGATTTTACAATAAAGTGGAAATTCTAGGAATATATTTTTGGGCACCTAATTACGTCCCGGGGACGATATTGAGATAGCAATTATCACTTGACCTAAAATTACATTTTTAACAATTTAACAATAATGTAATCATTACAACTATTGTATCTAATCAGTTATTAATCATTGGTATTGTTTAATAAATTTCAATTCTCCCAGAAAATTGCACAAATAACGTCGTCTCCTGAACGATATTAGGCACACATGGGGGGACGATATTACGAATTTGCTACTTTTATGAATAACATCCATTCAACAAGAAACACTTGTCACAACCTAAATGTTTTCGTACCGATTTGAATCTGTTGAGTTGATATTTGTAACCCCCGGATCTAGGTTGGCAAGATTGGAGGGATGCTTGAGTTTTTTTTTGTATAGTGGTAAGGCCCCTATGGTCCCGAGGGAGCTTTGGAGTTTCCTTTCTGAGCCTTGTGAGAGAGTGAACGTATTTTTTATATAACTATATTTTTTGTATCCTAAGTCATCCATTCTTATTAAAAGCATTTATTAAATTCAGAACTAATCGCTTATTTAAAATAACCTGAAAAAGCCAACAGAATCTATGCAATAACAATTTACTTTGTCGAAAAAATCATTTCAGTAAGTCAAGCCTATCAATAACACCGGCACACAAAAAAAATTAAGTAGAATGTGCATTTGACCGGACCTACCTACCGTGCGGCTCCACAGCCGTCACCTGGACGGCGGAGCTTCTCGTTTTCAACCGCCTATTCGTACCATTTTGTTTCTTGGAGTCCACTCGCTCAGCCTCTTAAAGGAAGCACCCGACAAAGTCGTAGCATTCAAATATTCTTATTAGTTTGTCTGGAGGAGCGAGACATTGTATTACATTGTTGTCTCGTCGCGCGCTTCGTTTCATCAAGGAGAATCTCCCCATGTGGTGGGGGTAATTCTGCCGGAGTTTATTCTGTTTTCACTATAGAGATGTTAGAAATCTGGTGCCTACGCCGATGTCCTCACTGTCGCCACCCAAATCGCGTTGTCTCCCTTGCTTCGATCTGCAGCGTTCTCTCTTTTCGTCTTTTAGTTCGATTTGTATGTGTAGCTCTTTTAACGAATCGCGAGGTAGAACGTCAAGTGCCTTCGTGTACATGTGACAAGAGGCATGACGCTTGACGCCTGGCGAATCAGGCTCTGCCAAAACAGGCTTACCTCCTAGGTGACACGGCTGTGGAGCCGCACGGTACGGGTATGTATTTTGGTCCGCTGAATCCGAATTCGAGGTCAGTTTGACCCCTACACTCGAAATTTCGAGAAAACTTCGAAAAACCGTAAAAATGATGAAAATCGGCAGTTTTAAAGATACAAAAATTTTTTGGAACTAAACTAAGCGTGATTTTCATGTATTTCGATCCGCTGAATATGAATCGAATGATGGCAGATTTTTGTTGGATGTTAAAAAGAGAAGTACCCGAAGAAAATCGTAAACGAAAGAGGAATCCACTACGAAGATCATTTGAGGATAAAAGAGAGCGATACAAACGAAGGAAAGTTTAGGATTCGTAAAAATCATTTCTTTCTATCTTTTTATGTCTTGTGTTTTTCACAGATTTCAAGTTATTTGATATATTTACGTTATAGAGTATTTATTTTAGGCATTAAATCATGTTCAATCAATTTTTTTCTGTTATGAATGGTAATTTTTACAATTTTTTCGAATTTTTCCAGCTTTAGAGGGTGAATAGACTAAAAAAATTAAGATGCGAATTGAAGACATCAAAAGATATAAAATTTTATCTGAATTGGACCAGAATGAGTTTTTTTATCATGAAAACTATATTTTTTCGGAATTTTCGAGAGTTTTGTGTGATTTTTTCACATTTAAAATGGCTCGTGGTCTCAATAAAGTTTCGATTCATATTCAGCGGATCGAAATACATGAAAATCACGCTTAGTTTAGTTCCAAAAAATTTTTTTATCATTAAAACTGCCAATTTTCATCATTTTTACGGTTTTTTTAAGTTTTCTCGAAATTTCGAGGGTGTAGGGGTCAAACTGACCTCGAATTCGGATTCAGCGGACCAAAATACGTACCCGTAGGTAGGTCCGGTCAAATGCACATTCTACTTAATTTTTTTTGTGTGCCGGTGTAATTAAACCATTCGGACAATATACCAATCAAAAACTCACCTTGAACAATTTTTTCTTTGTTTAAATATCTTGCCACTGAAGCGACACTTCACCGCGAGTTATTTACAATGGCCGACTGAGGTCACTAACTTAAGATTCAAGCTGTGAAAACTAAATGGCGCTAGTTAGAAAAGAATAAACGGACAGGGACGAAATTTGGCGACTGTACATTATTATTATTAGATATTAATAGTATATAATATTATAGAAATTCTCATAACTATAAATGTCAAAGATATATCTATATAATGTTAAAATATAAACATTAGCTACTTTGGTGATATTAACCCTGCTGTTTTGCTTACTTATATTTTACATTCGTATTCCTTCCAGTAAGAGTGACGCGGCGAGCAAAGGTTCACATTTTAAGAAACATAAAATATACAAACAGGTAGACGTAGTCAAATACATTGAATATCAAAAACTATTACTTAGAAACATGATATTTGTTAAAGTATTATCTCCATTTCGGGTCATCTAGTCCCGAGCAGAACAGCAGGGTTAAAAAACAAAAATTGATTTGCAATACTCACAATAATTCACGTAAGAATTTATCTATTGTTGCATGATTTCTTAAGTACATGTAATGTAAAATTTATTTAACAAATATTTGTTATGTATTAATGAAGAAGAACTTTATTTATTACGTAATTATTCTAGTTTTTGAATTATCATTGGGTGAAGACAAAGGAATGAAATATGTGATAAGAACATTAAGTAGAAATATGTCCATGTAAAGAATAAATGTTGTTGATAGCAAGTATTTCCATTGTTACTTGTGGACGCAATGTTGGTGAAGGATGTTATACTTATATGTTGCTACGAAACTCATTTGTGTTGGAGAAGTTGAAAGCAAAATGAAAGATGTGAAATGTTCTAGATTGGAATAGAAGCAGAGTAAACCAAGAATAAAAAATACAATGAAATGTAGGTAACGAGTAAATGGGTAGTAAATCTTCAACAAGCGGGAGATAAGAGAAAAATTCACGTTGGAAATTAAAACATTGACAGGACTTGGATAGAAACACGTAGGAGAACCAGCTTGAGAGAAATGAAATTGAAGATTAGAAAAGATAGCGATTAAATTGCAAAATGTTTCCTTTTTTATTTGTTTGAGCAGCTGTATTCGTTTTTTTTTTAAATTTTCTTACAAGTATCTATTTCTATTGTATTTACTGATTCGAAATTTTACGCGTGTTATTGATATTTCTGAATGATTTCTGAATAAAAATTATAAAATTAAAAACGAGTGCAGTTAAATTAGTTTCCCCAGTTAATTAATAAATTGATTTTTCTTTACTTACAGTAACGACATTTTAACTCGGAATTTTAACTGAAACATATGGATGGAGAAACCGGAATCCTTTGATGAATCAATTGCTTCCACTTAAACAAATTTTCAAATTGCTTATATTATTTTAAAATTTTGCAGATAAAATTTTTTAATCTTAGGTGTATTTATTATCTCTCTTTTTTACGTAAGTTTGTCTTCAATAAATATTTTTCTAAATTGTTGAATTCTTAATTTCGAATGTAACGTTAAAGTAAAATTACCTGTGCAATCATTAGCAAACGCAAACAATATCTTTCATGTCAATATTTTTCAGTAGCGTTACCAAATATATGGTGCAGTATATTTATTGTTGCTTTCAAAATTGTTACAGTTATAGAAAAAGTTGTCAGTTCGGTAGCTATTTATAACGGTCTTTGCATAGCAAACAACAGAACGTTGTAAATATAGGTTAACAAGCTGTCCTGATTTTATTTACACTTTACTCGTCTTGATTTACGACCGAATGTACAAAAAATTGGTTATATGTCGAATACTGTATGCGTATTATATTATTTCAAAATACCGATAGACTTAATGTAAAATTAACATTTAAATAGTGATTTAACACTAGAACTACCGAACCAGACAAAATGACTGGTACACAGTTTTTTCCAAAAATTCTTCAAGTCCACAGAAAAGTCATGGAATAAATTTAACATTCTACGTCAATCTAGAAAAACATAAATCACCATATCCATTTTCTTTTCGGTCTCTTGATTTCTCTGTTTTCAAAGTACTTATTGAATATATTGAAATTTAATAGATTTAACGCCGGTAGTTCTAGTGTTAAAGTCTTTTACAAATTTTAAAAGATTACAAAATCTGCAATTCCTCATTTTTAGAAACCGTTATATTTCTCCTGAAGTTAGAGCGCAGTTAAAATTATTCGGAATGAACTTCTTAACTGACCGTATCGTTGAAATTTAATATATAATGCAGAGTACGAAAATAATAATATCGGCTGATATTTCCGTAGTTTCCCCGAAAATTTTCGTCAGCCGCGAATCGATCGTAATATATATGTATACGTTTGTAGGGAATACCGATGATTGCTTCTCATTGTCGACTTAGGATGCAGCCCATTGAAAACCAGAATTGTCAGTCTCATTGATTTTCGATCCACAAAAATATATCAGTTTTTGATGATTGAGAAACTCATTAATTTTAGCTGACATTATGGACCATTTATTTTGAAAGTGGTGTAAGTCAGATTTAAAAAAAGATGAGAAGTCACGATATGCTTAATTTAGTGTAAACTTTTTATTTATAACTAGTTAGAATTTAATTTCTTAAACAAATGCTAATGCTTCGTCCAATATAAAATTGACCGGTAAAAGAAATTGCGTAAGCGTTGATTATGAAAGGTTGATTAGGAGAGGCTGAGTGGTTTGTTGTTATACATTTGCTTTATTATATTTCACTTGTCGTGAGTTGCTATTTTAGGTTACTTCTTTTATTTTCCTCCTATAACGAATAATTTTACATTAACATCAGATAGTGATGTAGGTAAGATAAAATGGTAAATCAATATCATTTTACGATGGTATTATTTTATGACAAGTGAAAATATTTATTTCATTTAATTTTGAATAAATTCACACAGAAATAAAACCTATGAATATAAACAAAAGAATAATCTTAGAATCGGAGAATGAAGATAATTCCACTATGAAAAACAAATTAATGAAACATAAAAAGGATGTTGTTACTAATTGTAACCAGTTAGATTCTGCGGAAGAAAGTAAAGGAAAGTATATGCAACGAATAAACAAAATTAAGCGAAATGCCGGACAAAAATATTATAAATACTATCAAGATCTTATGTTAAATTTAATAACACAATTAACATTTAAAATAAAAAATATTACTTCTATTTTATTTCTTGTTATTATTTGTAAACAAATTGGATTAAGATGAAATATATTTCAAGTGATATTTAAATTCAAAATTGAAATTAAACGAATTTTATAATTGACTAATTTTGAAAGTGGTGTAAGTCCATTTGCAGCTCATAAATAGACATTATTTTAATATTTTAACATGCTAATCTTTAATTTTCTGCAAACGAGAGAAAATGGACCGCTTTCAACAGTAACGCTCCATTTATGTTCACAAATATTATAATATCACGAACCTATTCACGTATTACTACATACAATCGTGTGCACATTAGTTTTCTGAAATTTTCATTAAAAAACTGGAAGAAACGTTTAAGTGAAATTTTCTGCCTTGAACTTTATTGGGAATGTATTTGAAAATAATTACGGGAAAAACAAATCAAAAGTATTCGCTTGCGTTGTAAGTAAGTACATTTATTCTTATCTTGCTATTAATATATCATTATTACGCTTCGTTTTAACACATTGATTATCATACAGCCAAAGGTGTCTTCCTTTCCAAATCCGTCAATTTCACGAAAATCTGTGTCACCAGGCGCGAGTGGAGATTCAATTTTATTTCGTAATTGGGTAACCAAGATTCGCTTATTCATATTAGCAATTTAGGATCAAATATAGGGCATCCCGGATATGTCGAGAGTTTTTGCCGACGCCTTTGTAGAGAATAGGATTCTTTCCTGAGTGAAACATCTTTGTTTCAGCGTACAAAGAGGCACATTTTAAACTTTGCGCAGAAATTGGTTGAAATTTTAAAACCTTTGAAGTCTTCACATAATAATATTAAAATTCATGTACATTTTAATAATATACAGTACGTTAATACCTATTTAAAATCGCACGATTCACATCGGTATTTAGTAACTCTTTTCCTGCGATTATGTAAGAATGTGTTAATTGAATGTTTCATTAACACGTCTGTCATTTACAAGATAACTCGCAATTTGTGTTTTTGACTGCGATTTAATTCGTATTTAGTTACTTCGCAAGTATTATATGTGTAGCTACGATTACTGTAGTAATATGAAAGAAAGCACAGAATCAAAGTTGGCTTACATGACCAGAAAATTTATTAATCAGTAAACAGGAAATATAATCATACAAATTCACAATTAACTACGAGATAATTCGCAAGTTCTTTTGTTTTAAAAAAAGCTCTATATTCTTCTCCATACTCTTTCATTACTATAGACTATGTTAGAAAAATGTGTACTAAATGAGACCTTAATTAAAACTAGACTTAAATTAGACTAAATTAGAATTAGATTAACTATGAACTAAATTGGAGTTTTTAATAATATAATATGATTCAATTAAATTACCTTTTTATACCACAATCCTGAAAAATACCGTGACAGATAACATGGCATGATGCAAAACATGAAATAATGAAATTCTATAAAAAAAAATTCTGCCAGTAATTAAAGCAAGCGCTGATCTTTCAAGCAACGTTAAAAGGACGAGATGGTGAAGATTTTACCACAGTACAAATTAATATCTTTCTGACTTGTTGCTAGGATAGTTCGTTAACAGCTTGAAATGTCTTGGTGTTTGTTGGTGCTTCTGCCAGGTTTGGTGGTTTATAATTGTCTCCTTGATATTTTTTTTTGTGACAACCGCCTTCCAAGTACTGCAAAAATAGAATTAGTGTCTCTTCGAAAGTGATGATAAAAATTTCCTTTTGGCTTTTGCATAGATAAAATCATTGTCCACATAGTGAATAATACGTACACTACCATAAATTCGCCAAACAATCTATATTGTAAACTCTGTGAATGAGAACAAATTCCATGACAACGAAACGCGATCTTTTTTATCGAAATTAATTTTTGATATTCACAAAACAATATTCTCTTTCGTAGAGTACATTGTACGGATGTATTATTACTCGTTTGAGAATAGCAAGAATAATTCAAAATAGATTTTATTTCTTATACAATAGCGCTGATACAATCAGCAATCAGTGTTCAATATACATTATCCCAAGGAGGGATACAGCGGTAATTTACTGCATTAACACACTAATTTGTGTTGATTTAATTCCAGGAACCGTAGATTTTGGTTCGGAGACGGAATTGTGGAAGTAACCATGATCACTATGCAATGTATTATTCTTAAAATTAAATTTACTTATTAGGTCGCCTCTGATTATATATATATACTTACGTATCGAATAATGATACTTCAGTCTTTCAGAATAATTTTCATTGTATTCGTAACTTCATATGTATCATTATTTTGCGATACATGTTGATCAACTAAATTTAATCCATGGTCCTCATCACTGAATCTACTAAACCAGTCAAAATAACTTGTTTTAAACTTTTCGTGAATATTCATGAAATTTTTAACACTGTTTCCTTTTCAATTTTCTACGTCTGTCCAGTAGACTGCAAGCGATTAAATTGATTAAGTTTTTTGCCTGCTTCATTCCTCTTCTTGCAAGATATTTATTTGACATTGTTTTATATCTTGAATTGATCGTCAGTGGATCAAAAGTTCACGTTTAAATCTAACGAAAAATGTCTGGAACATTCGCACTGATACTATTTACTCTAGAATGTCTGTGAAATGCAATTATCACATCAGAGTCAAAACTCATAACTTGACATACCTACTTTAAAAAATTATTTTAGGTATCTTATGTAATATCCTATAGCTTATTAAAGAGGTTTAATTTGAAATAATTATTAATGTTCTTTACATTTAAATATGTAAGCTATTAAAGTATATGTTTTCTAAAAATACATATAAATTTTGCATATTCAAATTATTTCCTTCGCAATATTTACTATTCGTATGATTATTAAGAATATTACTCATGCTTTATCGTGAACGTGTATTTCTTACTTATTATAAGATACATTTCATAACGAAATCTGTAAAAACTTCAGCTGTGTATTATAAGCATGACGGGTTTTTAGATGTCTAATTCGATCTTTCTTGAAACGTAATTTTTGCATTGCAACTCGAAGTTTTTGCTGAAAATTAACGACACATTGACTTCGAAACGCTGCAGCGCATAGAAGAGATATGATTAGATTGGCCAACGTCGAAGGACTGAATTAGTGAAAACATTGGGATGTGCAAAAGTGCATAGGAAAACATAATCAACTCTTCATTCGTTGAAATGCAGAATGTATATTTAATTGGTCAGTTGAAATTTCGACGAGTTGAGTATAACTAATCACCAACTCTTCTTCAGGGTAGAAGGTCGATATGAAATATAACTTTTATGGAAAAGACAAAAGAAGAAAATATTTTTTATTGATTTTTGCCATGTATGATTTTAATAAACTTCTTTTCTAATAAAATTTTTCTCCTTTTACTAATTATACAAGCCCACACTTTTTTATCAGTTATTTTTCAGTTAACTATCTTTTTTAATTAAGTTTAACTTATGTTAGGGAAGGAAAATCAAAAGTAAAGTTAATTTTACTGTATCCAAGATGGTACGAGAACTTTAAAATCTATTACGGCATGCATCTCGTGCATCAAACTTTGACAGTGTTTGTCTCTGTTACATACCGGATGTCTGCAACGTGTATATGTATATCAACTCAAGTCTAACGATGTCATGTCGCATAGCATGTAGTGCCAACTATGAACATAGCATACATTTATGCGTACAATAACGATGACTGTTGTTGCGGTTAGGTCACATATAGTGTTGCATCTGATACTGATACGATCGAAGTATGTACATGGCACTTCATATGTATATGTAAAATTAAATCGATTACAACGTCCTACACTATTTTTGTTTTTCAACAGCCAGTGATTCTTATAGAATTCCTCGTCCTAAACATGAATTCGCAAATATGAATTTTGGTAAAGAAGCTGGCATTACGTAAAATCTCAAAATGGTAAAAAGTTCTTCGTTATGTCCTAACTCCAATCGTATTATATCATCACCATCATTGTTACTGTTATTATTATCATCATCATTATCACTATCATTATTATTTTTCTTATTACTGCTGTTATTATTATTAATATTACCACTTTTATTATTGTAATTTCTATTATAAATCTACAATTCCCATGTAAGGCACACACCCACGCACACACATACAAATGCATATAAGCTGCCCTAATGGCCCATCACACTTCTTACAAACCTCATCCCTATTTATCGACGACTTGATCCCCACTCCTAACTTCTCCTAATTTTCCGCACCCCCGACTTACCTGAAAACTCGACACTTCTGACTTATCTTTTTAACAAACCACACACTTACATCTGTACTTTTCAACCTTACACACAAGCGTTCCTGCAAAGAACGAAAATTAGATATTATAAAATGTAATAAACTTATATATTTAATATTCGCAAGTTTAGACATTCCCTGGTGAAGACAAAGTGGTGCTTGTTTCGTAACACCTTCTTTGTTTTAAAAAATAGTAGTGTTTACCGAGTATAGGTCTGAGGAGTTATAATATTCTGTCCTATTTAATGGTAGTGGATGACTACCAGACTTTATACAATGGCAGCTGCGCATACATTCTACACTCTAACTGAGCATTTTCACGTAAAGCAATGTGGTTAGCAAAAATTTATTATATATTATTAGATCCTGCGGATATTATGACAGAACATCTATGGGCGACAAATGCCATACTGGTTTTCGATTTGGTACATTTTAAGAATATATGTAAAGAGAATGTAGTGGGGGGCCTCCAAGTCTGCCGCGCTGTAGCAAGCGGAGAAGGAGTGTCAAAACAATAATAGACAGAAGACGACACCGAGGTGAGAGTAACGGACGGTTTGGGAGACAGAGCAGTGGAAATTATAATTAAATTTTAAAAAACTTAAGTGCGCGTATTTCTAGAAGATACGACGAATCAAAGGACACTAAATGTCGTTTCTTTAATTATAGGTGCGGGATGTTAGTTATAAGATCTAATTTTAATTGGGAATGACAAAATAAACTTTAATTACAGAAACTCAATTGTGTCTGACCGATTTGTTAAATAAAAAGGGATCCCTCCTAACACTAGCAAATCACATTATACCTATATATTCTCCAACAGCATGCGTCGAGTATTTTCGTGGTATGACGCTATTGCCTGCTGAACCGGGCTCGTCAGTGCCGTAGCTACGCATATTACTTTCACGGGCTCTAACCGTCGATGGATCTCGTTGAGGTGCCATTCTTAACCACTTTACTAATGTGGTGGCAGAAATAATAGTTTTTTTTTGTGTATAGAGGGGAAATACTTTACGCACATCCGCAAATGTATTATTTTGCGGATAGTGTGAGACTCCGTAGATCTATTACTTGCCTACAGGGGGGGGGGGGGGGGGGGGCAAAGTGGGCCCCTTAAAATTTTGGAGCCCAAAAAAATAAAGATATGGCTATTTTTTGCTGAAGGGGCCCACTTTGCCCCCCCCCCCCCCCCCTTATATATTCTTCGACCAGCTCACGAAGTCACCTCGGACGTAGGCCTGTTTCGGCAGAGTTTAATTCGCCAGGCGTCAAGAACCATGTCTCTTGTCACACGTACAGAAAGGCACTTCACGTTCTACCTCGCAATTCGTTAAAAGAGCTACACATACAAATCGAACTAAAAGACGAAGAGAAAGAACGCTGCGGATCGGAGGAAGGGAGACAATGCCATTTGGGTGGCGACAGTGAGGTCATCGGCTTATGCACCAGATATTTAACATCACCATAGTAAAAACAGGACAAATTCTGGAAAAATTACCCCCACCACATGGGGAGATTCCTCTAGACGAAACGCCACGCGCGACGAGGAGGTAATGGAACATCATGCGTTTTGTTTCCTTGTCGAGCATCGCGTTTCGTCAACGGGATCGATATTCCATGTGGAGGGGATAGATATTCTCTGTCCTCCTGTCAAATAAATAAAGATATTTCAATGCTACGACTTTGGCAATGCCTTCCATCAAGAGGCTGAGCAGGACCGATTAAATAAACAAAATGGTGCGAATAGGCGGTCGTTAATGAGAAGCTCGGCCGCTCAGGAGACTTCTTGAGCTGGTCGAAGAATACCCACTAAAATACTCAGTCATTTAATCTATTTCTTTCTTTAATGCAGAAATTTTAATTAATGAATTAAAATTTGCTTTAACACGTTCATGCCGGTGCAGCAATTTGTGTTTTTTCCCCACGGGCGTCTACTCTATATAACAAGGGAACATCCCGAAGTCTAAATCGCCGATTTTTATGAAATTTTAGTATGATATAGTTCTCGTCAAAATATTTGACACCTATTTTTTTTTTATCGGTGATCGTTCGCGTCAAAGGAGTGAAAAAATGCCTTTAAACTTGGGGTAACGATAACTATTTTATCGAATATCTTCGAAACTATTAGAAATACAATAATTTTGTAGGTAGTGGAAATCAACGCCTTGGGTTGAAGAATCCGTGTAAACATTTTTTAGGAAATCAATTTGTATAAATAATATGTTAAGAAATATAATTTTTTTCATTATTTTTTCAATGTTCACTCCTTTAACGTGAACGGTTGCCGATAAGCAAACATACGTGTCAAATATTTCCACAAGAACTATATTATACTAAAATAAGAAACTCTCAACTTTCAAAATTTGTTGTATTTTAATCGTATGGCTTTGTTAGAATATATCGATATCGGCTCCCAAGACACACCAGCGACATCTTTCCTTCACGCTCGTTGTCGTGAAACTGTCCTCACGCTCGTGTAGGTTCGAGGCCTTTCTTTTGTACGTCTTTGTCGTTTAATATTAGATATACAGTAAACTCTGGATATATGCACAGAATTCGGGACCGAAACTGTGGAGTTACGAAGTGGTGGTTTCTATTTTGTGTTTACGTTCTGGCTCCAGCCGAGGGTGAACTTAGAAAAGAACAGACAGTAGAAGAGACAGAGAGATCTAAGCTATAGGGGGACCGGCCCGATCGTGTCCATGAGCCAATACTAATCGAAGGACTGAACTTTTCCGTTTTTGATTATTTTTCGTTAAAAACTTCGCTATCGTGTTTGTGACAATTTTGTGATTAAAATGATACCAAACACGACATAATTTGAGCAACATTTACTTAATATTTAAATCGCTTATTTGCTATATAGATAATTCAAACATGTCGTGTTTGGTATCATTTTAATCAGAAAAAACTCACAAATACGTTAACGAAGTTTTCAAAACAAAAAATTTGAAAATGGAAAAGTTCAATCCTCCAATTAGTATTAACTCAGCGATAGGTTCGGGCCGGTCCCCCTGTACGTTGGGCCTCTCTGTCTCTTCTACTATCTGTCTTTTTCTAAGCTCGGCACTCGGCTCGAGCCGTGAGATAAACACAGTGTTGACATTCAGCTACGACCAGTGCATATAAGTTTTGCACAGGGACTCTATAGCAGTGCATATATAGAGTTTGGTAACTATTCAATGTTGTGCCGAGCTTAGAAAAAGACAAAAGATAGATGTCATCATTTTTCTGCAATAGCTCTTTGCATTTTCAATTGTTTATACCTCTAGCTTTAAGCACACAAAATTGCAAAAGTTTAATAAATAGTAATATATGTTAAAAGTCTACATACATTTTGGAACGGAACTTAAATTACATGTTAATTGTTCAAGTGGATTAAAATGGTAATAAAAGGTCGCTTAGAAAAATAAAAAATTGTAAACATATCCCAAATAAGTGGAGATAACAATACATATACACAAAGTCCATTCTACCCTTTTGTTACAAAACAATTGCCGAAAATGTCTAGGGCATTACACGGCGTATAAAAGCATTCTGCGGAAAGTACAACTTTGAGGCCTGTTAATTAACTATTATAGATTATTTTTTCAAAAAATTTTTACATTTTCTGTTTCTATGGACATTCTACTATCGATTTTCAATAAAATTTTATTCATCTGGGCCATTACAAAAATTGACTTTTGTCCAGCCAGAACAGCGAAATTACACACTTTGCGTCGCCTGATGAGACACACAAGCGTGAACCACTAATGGTACGCACCGGAGTGAATATGTTAAACAATGAATAAGACACACCTGGTACCGGAAGAGAAAGTTGTAGTATATTTTACTAGCAAGATGATAGCATATCTAAAATAGTATTCTTTAAATGTTCCTGGAAACATGGGTGTGCTTTATGTCATTAAATAGAATTTTACTTATTTTTTGATATCATACGAAAGACATATAATACAATATGATCTGAAGGGTTCTACAATAGCAAAAATAAATTTAACATTTTTTAATATAGTCTTTACGAGTATACTGTACCGATAAAATTACATCTCGTTTCAGCTAAAGAAAAAATTCTCAAACTGCAGTGGAACACGGACTGTAGACAACACATGAAAAGAATTCTTTTTCATTTACGAATAAGAACAATAGTAAGATTTGTCGTGAATATTCTGTATAAAATGTTTATAATCGTTTTTGAACAAAGTATTGTTTTATTAATTAAAATTCCTACATTAAAGAAAGAAACAGAGTAAATGAGACAGGAGTTTTAGTGGGTATACGTAAACAATAGGGCAAAGCGCTTGGTAAACGTTGTTGACGGGTATCTTTTTATTGTGTCAAAGCGAAAACCGTTATGACATTTTTCGTCGATAGTTTTTTCTTCGGGAATGTCCGCACGATCCAAGAATGGATTGCAAATTTTTATTAGCATTTGTACGTTACGTGAAAATGTTTTTTTATCTTAGTTAGTGGATAGAAACTGTGCGCATCTGCCCTTTTTTAAACTTTGGCACTTTTTTACTGCCACGAAAATGTGCGGAATAATATAATTGCTCAGGCTTGCATACTCAGGAAACACTGCTGTATGTTTTCAAACAAGGAAGAAGTTTCTACCGTTTTTAGTTTTCATGTAATACGAGGTTATTTAACGAAATCCACCGTTGTTATAAAAATTGATGTTTTTCAAAAGCTGAGGGTGATAGAAAAATTTCGTTTGTGAATTCGTGTTCAAAACGAAAAACACCATACGAATCACCCAGTCGCTATTGAAAAACAGGAAAAAGTTTTCTTTTGTAATTCATAAAATGCGTATTCAAGGCCTCGATCTGGAGTGTATCATTGTGTGATGTACGGCAAGTAAGAAAATATATTCGTTTCTAACTTTTATAACTATGTTTCACCACTCCGAAAAATCTGAAAAAGTTCTACATTAATAATTATAATAAGCTCAAATTGTCGCAGCAATATAAATGTCTTTTAAATGATTATCTCACAATCAGTATTCAAAATTAATATTCGCTTTTCATGTCTTATGGTATGATATACTTTTGCAAAAAATCTAAAAAAATTGCAATCTAATAATCATAGGAAACTTGAAAGCTATAAATATATAAACGCGGCCATGAATAATTAAATTAATGATATAAAAAATTGTATATATACAGTAATATATTTTTCAATTATAATATCTCTCATAATTTCCCAGATATTTACCGAAATATATTTTATAACCCCAACTTTGGGAGCAACTTTCACCCACTTAACTGCTTACAAACGTGTGATATATTGCGTTGAGTTTAGTTTTTTCTTGGCGTTTGAGCAAGTGGTTATGAAGTTCAAACAGAAGGATTACATGTATGGATATGTATATACATATCATACATGTATGTAGGATGTACATAAATGTATGTAGGATTACGTATGTATAACGTGAGTATTGTATCAGAACCCTAAGCGATGAAAATCATGGATTTACCCTGGAGAACGGTCGACTGACACTGCAAAACCGAATATGTACGCTAAGAAGACTCTGCTATGCATACGGTGGGATGTAAAAGGTGAAGTACAGGTGGCCCGCGACTTTCGCACATTCTACTTTCACACAATTCGCTATTTCGCACGATTTTAAAAATTCAATTTTTTAAAGAGCTGTGCCGCTATTTCAAAAAATATTTGCTTCCATATACAGTTACTGCCAAGCAGTGCTATATCTCGCACTCACTCATAGCCTATTAGAGATTTTCTAACATTGTAATATTGTTTCTAATATTACCTACTAGATGTTAGAGAATCTCAAGTTTACAAAGAAATCACATTAACATACAATTTTTTATATTTTCCCTATATCCCTCTACTTTCAAACATTCAACATTCGCACACATTTTCAGGAACCAATTATGTTCGAAATTCGAGGGCCGCGTGTATTATGAATTGCTCCAACCTAGTCAAACCGCTATCAGCAATAATTGATTCGCGTGAGTGATGAACTCTAAAGAAGACCGTTTACAAGTTATTGGACAGAGAATCTTGCAGCACGATAACTCTCGCCCAGGTATTGTAAAGGATATAACTTTTTCTTTGGACTGGGACATCTTCCCACACACGACTTATTCTTCTGACCTAGCTCCATCGGATTTTCATTTATTCCGACTATAGCAACATCATTAAATTGATACAAAGGATCTAGCCGAATAAGGGGGTCCCATTTTCCCCAATTAATGTGGTGCAAAAATTCCAAAAAAATTTTGACACATTCTAAACATTAATGCAGACGTTAAGGATTTTTTTCAGATTTTTCCTTTGCAAGTTCCACTCACGAAAAATGGAAAACCGAAAAAAAATTTTTTAAACATCGATTTCGTATTGAAATCTTCCGAGCACAACTTTTTCCTTTTTACAATAGTTGCATAATGTTATCATTGTTATACCCTAATTTTTTCAGATTTTTTGAGTACGGTGCATCACGGTCGGAAAAATCAAAAACCGATTTCTGGGACACATTTTGGGCTGAAACTCGCCCATTATCTGCCATTCTTGCATGATTTTAATACAGTATGTTCACATTGTGACCTTCAATGTTTCTGCATAGAAATATGTAGATGTTAAAGAACAATATCGGGATAATTAAATTAATTGCTGATTGTATGGTCTTTATAACCTAGAATTTTAACCGTTCTTTCAAAAGCATTAATGGCGCAGTGGCTATGGTGTCTGCCTGTGGAATCGCTGGACACTTTTTTGTCGCGGGTTCGAATCTCCATGTGGGACTTAATTTTTTTTCTGTAATTTTTTTATTAAAGACAACAATATTCAGTAGTAGCTTTAAAATGTTTCACAGATACTTCTAAAAATAAGTATACAGTATACCTTTTTCTTCATCGACTCTTTCCAGTCATGCCACGATTTACAATTACAAGTACTTTTTTACATTCTGTACATTGAATTTTATATTTCTTTCATACTTGAAATATATTTTCATACATTGCAATAAACCAATATCTATGAACAATATAAAATGTTTGAGAATACTCATAATTGCAAAACGTTGCATGTCTAATTGTAAGAAAAGCATGTTTTACGATTATTTTTCTATAGGTTTTATATTGTTGAAAAGCATAAAAATATCTGTGAAACATTTTAAAGCTACTACTGAATATTGTTATGTCTTTAACACTAGGTTTACGGGCGTTTCTTATATACCTATCTCTACGATCACGCGTCAAATTGACGCGTAAGCAAAAATGCGCATTTCCTTTAAAAAATCAGTTTTTTCAAATTAATTATAAATTAAACAACACTAGGGTTCACAGTTAGATTCATTATTAACAAGTAAAAAGTCAATTTTTTTAAATTGCCACGGAAATGTTAGCAATGGTATTAACGGTATATGGCAATCACATTTATTGAGCACATTTTTTATAGACATACTGAATTTTGTTTGTGCATTTTCCGCACATGATCTGTTTGCAATATATACAAAAATTACTGTTTTCATTTTTCTGGAGGTTTTTCGTGCCTCCGTTTGAGTGCAGTCTTTTATGTGTTCTATTACGTGTCTGTCAATTATCAATCCGAAAGCACTAGTTACATAACCTGACATAATATTTCTCTTATCATAGCCAGTAGGTCCTGTGATATCCTTGAATATCAAATGAATGGGCGGCCTACTCACAGATTCGTCTGCTTTCAATTTTATCCACCGTGTTCTGTCAACTGTAATTTCAATTTTATCCATTATATGTTGGGATGTGCTTGGAATGCTCGTCCTCTCATCCTCGGAATCAAAACAAGAAAACATACTCATCCTTTTCTTACTATGATATACTTTCAAGAAATTTTCCTCTTTACTACCCGAAAATCCTTCTATCTTTCCACTTTCAATGCATTCGGAGCTTTCACTCTCATCTTCGCTTTAGAGTAATTCATATTGGTCATCTTCGGAGGTATCCCCACAACAATCTTCATTGATTTTGACAATTTTGCTCAACATCTTATTTTACTATATCACCTGGATTTACGTCATATTGCTAGAAAAGGCGGATTGACCAAAATAAAAAAAAATATTGTGCTCCAATTCGATTACCCTAGCGCAGAAAGTTACAATTAGCGAAGACTGTCTGAAATAACAATAACTGTAGAATCTTTTGCACATTATGTTTTAAAAACTGTACTAGTAAGTAAACTGAAATAATGATTTTACGAACAAAGCAAATATATAAAAACTACTCGTGAAATTAGCTAATTCGTCAATTTGACGCGTTTCGTAGAGATAGGTATACTACATACAGATTTTAAAAATTAGAAGGCTTAGGATAAAAATAATTGAGTGTATAAATTCTTTGGTTGAAATGATTAATTTACGACAAAAAGTGGTTGCAATTAATACTATAGTTTTTGAGATATTTCATTTCGAAGTTTGAAATGCGTCAAATTGACGCGTCCCGTAAACCTAGTGTTAATAAAAAAAAAAGTGGCAGAAAAAAACTTAAGTCCCACATGGAGATTCGAACTTGCGACAAAAAAGTGTCCAGCGATTCCACAGGCAGACACCACAGCCACTGCGCCATTAATGCTTTTGTAAGAACGGTTAAAATTCTAGGTTATAAAGACCATACAATCAGCAATTTATTTAATTATCCCGATGTTACGTGCGGCGCTTTATTTCCGCGTGCCGTCCGCCGTCGAGCGGGTGCCAACGGACGGTAGACTCCGCGCGTTCTAGCTAATACGAAACGAATCGCACGCGGGTTTCCGCGTTTAATTCTAATAAGATTTTGCTACTCTCCCCAGCCTAAGGCGAGGAGAGGACAGGATGGATGGGTCGATCTGTCGAGACCAGTACAGGTCTATGTGAATCGAAATTTGATGTTTAGGATATGGGTGTTTAGGTTTAATGAATTGAATTCAGACTTTCTTTAATTAGGTATGACAACAGAAAAATATATATATATTCAAAATGTGTGCAGTTTAGTTTGAGTTTGAGGTTTCTGTACAAATGTTTGTATAATGAACAGGGGTGCGCAATACTACAAAGTTTTGGGTGGTGAAACTGTCTCCTTGCAGTATCGGTTGGGGTTTTTAGGGTATTGTCCCAAAACGAGAGACTCGTTAAAACCCGCCCTCAACAGGGAGGAGAGAATTTCCCATTTACAGAAAATACAATATAAAATGTTATATACTTCCGGAATCAGGGCTCGTCAGTGTAACAGAATTACCAAAAAGTCGTATTCGATTTAGGGAAAATCCCACGACCCAATGGATCAATCAGAATGCGACTAGTGAAATGATTTGTTTCATGTATGTGGAACTCACCCTGATAGATTTTATTTTAAATAGGTAGGCCGTTCCGTTCTAATCTGCCTGCGAACCGGATGCTGAGGGAAGGTTGGAAAGTTAGATTTCTTCTTACACCGTCGAGAACTCGCAAATGTTATATTATGAATTAGATTTAAATTGTATTTAATGGTAAACTAGATTAAGTTTAGCTACAATTATAACGCGTGGTACAATAATAAGAGAAACAAAGAAATGAAAGAACTACTATTTTACGTGAAAAACTAAGTCCTTCGGATCACAATATGTCAACCGAACTATGCTTAAATAGAGAATCTAAGATTCACTATATACGTCTTCACGGACTAACGCCTACACACCTCGTGATTACTCGAACGATAGTGGCGAGTCGAGCTCGTCTTTTGGTTTTTATTAACACGGGGTGTTTGGAGGTGGTAGGCCCTGCCCATGATCACGTTTTGCAGAGTTCGGCAACTGTAATTGTTTTCAAATTTTTCCATCCTTCCTTCCATCCAGGTCCACAGGTCAATCGGTATCAATTCGTGAGTCGCGATTCGCAGTTTGCGGAACCGGATAGTCTGAATAATAATCTCGATTCGAAACCCTATCCGCTGAGCTAATGCATTTTGTTTTAGATCGCTAATTTCCAGCCAGCTGTAACGCTGTAGTTTTGTATTATTATCGGAGAAATTAAATTTAAAGAAAAATTTAGGAAAGAGAGTCGGTTTCGGGACGTAACACCGATATTGTTCTTTAACATCTACATATTTCTATGCAGAAACATTGAAGGTCACAATATGAACATATTGTATTAAAATCATGCAAGAATGGCAGATAATGGGCGAGTTTCAGCCCAAAATGTGTCCCAGAAATCGGTTTTTGATTTTTCCGACCGTGATGCACCGTACTCAAAAAAACTGAAAAAATTAGGGTATGACAATGATAACATTATGCAACTACTGTAAAAAGGAAAAAGTTGTGCTCGGAAGATTTCAATGCGAAATCGATGTTTAAAAATTTTTTTTTGGTTTTTTATTTTTCGTGAGTGGAACTTGCAAAGGAAAAATCTGAAAAAAATCTGTAACATGTACATTCATGTCTAGAATGTGTCAGAATTTTTTGGTAATTTTTGCACTACATTAATTGGGGAAAATGAGGAAAAAACTGATTTTTCGATTTTATCCTATAACAACCCTCCCGGTGAAGGTATCGGATTAAAAATTTCTGTGCAATGGTTTTTCATCACCACCTATCGAATGACCCATCGTCGAATAAAATCGGCTCAAGGGCACTTTTGACCCCCTTATTCGGCTAGACCCTTTCCCATTCGGTCGGCTAAGTGTTGAAAAATTAAACGCTATATTTGTTTTAAAATCGCGTCGAATTAATTTCTAAACCCAAGATATAATATTACAGCCTCGTAGGATCAGAATTGGCTTAAGTGGGCAGATCTCATGTGAAATTAATATGTGATATTAGTTCAAGTTGTAAAATTATATATCCGAAAGCTCTTCCTCTTCACGAAGCGGAAAGTTAAATTATGTCGGCGCACCACAAAAATATTCAAAATATGCTAACAGAAATTACTGCTATAGTGTTTACTCCCAAAATAATAAATATTTAGGGTATATCAAATTTTGCAATAGTAACACCTTTAACAAGACATCTTCTCTTAAGAGAGGTCTGTCAATAGATACGTTGAACATTTCTAGATTTTCAATTCACTGATCGATGCTTAACATGAATGCCTGTCCGTTCTGTATTAAAATAAATCATTTTAGTTTCAGCATTGTCTTTGCGGTAAAATATTTTCAACATCAGCTGCATTGACGTATTATTAATTCCGTACACATGACACGACAATATTGCTTGAACACCATAATAATGCTTAAATTTCTACAGCCTTTACGGATTATAATGAATTATTGATCTAACAAATTTAATTATACACAAAGAATATTTATTCATGTTTGCATACGATGTGAAGAGTTATGATGTAGAGGATTCCCTTATTGTTAATACCGCAAAATTGAAAACTGTGTGTAGGTACTGCATATCTTGCTTCGTGTAAACAGTTGTATTAAATTGATATTCAGGTCACGATTTCAATTAACTCAAGGTTCTCTGGCAGCTTCTTGTCGTACGATTTAGTTTCCTTGTTATAACGATTAAATGCAATGTCGCACTTTTGAAAACTGCCTTTACTTTCTCTACTTTTATCATAATTGTGTGATTATTATAGTGCCGCAGAAAGTGTTTATAATATTTAGGTATATATTATATTTCTTTTTAATTTTACAAGCAATGTTGTTATTTTTTATTTCTCTTAATATTACCACCTCGATTTATATCATTATACAATAATTATCCGCACCGTATCGTATGTTACAAAACATCCGATTACGAGAGAACTAATAG
The DNA here is from genome assembly GCA_910591515.1 of Cerceris rybyensis. Classification (NCBI taxonomy): domain Eukaryota; kingdom Metazoa; phylum Arthropoda; class Insecta; order Hymenoptera; family Crabronidae; genus Cerceris; species Cerceris rybyensis. The sequence goes on from OU342795.1 coordinate 18,809,037, forward strand.
CGAAGCGCGCATCGAAATGACTTATTTAAATAACTACACCGACGCGACGACTTCTTTCGGGACGAAATTGGAAGATCCTTCAACCGAAGACAGCATATTGCTTTAAATAGGATTTTAATCGGACACACCAAAGCTACACATGAATACATCATGAAGAGGACACCGTTACCATATTGCGACACTTGCCAATGCATATTAACGCTTAAACACATATTGTTATCCTGCAATCGGACTGGAGCGTCCCTAAGTCTATCAGAGCTACCGGGATCACTCAGGGAATTCTTCCGAGACGCAGAGACTGTAAAAAACCTTGCAAAATACATCGATAAAAATCAGCAAACGAAATCCCTATAAAAATTAAATACAATGTTACAATCACTGTAACACGTCGCTAATAACCTAGCTGTTGATGCGACGTTAAACTACGAAGGAAGAAGAAGAAGAAGAAGAAATGACTTATTGTTAAGTTTCGCGGAAAGGATATCTGTAGGTTGCGGTCGCCAACCTCTGGCAGGTGTATATTTTGACAACACGTGGCTACCGCCGTACGACTTGGTCAGTAAAGTGATAATATTTGCTCTCGTTGCTCATAGAATTAATTTAACCCTTTGCGTTCCTATGTCGAATGTAACTCGACATTAGTTTGTATCTCAGGAACTCCTTTGTCGAGTCCCACTCGACATTTTTTCAAGTCCAAACCAATAAATGTTAACGTACGAAAGAAAACCGGAATTGCATCCTAGACATTTTTTCAAGAGATATCATGCACTTGCAAAATTACAACATACTTTATTTATTTAAATTGCCCTACTTTTCAGTTCAAGTAAAATTGAAACAAAATATTCTACTTAAAAGCGTTGGGAGCTGCTGGTAACAAAATTGAAATATAATTCGAAGTGCAAAGGGTTAAAGGTATAAATGGGATTGAACAATATTGTTTATTTATGTAACCAAATTTTTCAAATGTAATGCTCTGTTTGGTTTAACAGTTTCAAAAAGTGCTGCGTCCGAAAACAAAATAATGATAAACTTCCATATTTTTTCAAATTACACTTTCTTTCTAGACATCACTTTCGTCTTTCTTGACCATTTGGACGCTGACTTTTATTAAACTTAGCTGGGAAGTAGGTATGGAAGGAATATTTAATACTTATATTTTTTAACGGTTTCTTTCTGTATTAAGGTGGTGAAAATGATTCCTTTACAACGACATCTACTTATCTATGCAATTATTCGGTGGCTACGAAGACGTCAATGATTTGCGTTCGGTGTCAGGTTCGCTCAAGGGCTGGCCTAGGAAGAAAAACATAATCACTTGCGCTTTCCTTACTAATTCGGTGCCTTAGTCCTTCATTTTCTAATTTCGTGTATCAGTAGGAAGGATATCTCGTGTGTTCCTTTTCGAAAGATGGGAGACCTGAAAGCCTAACTTATTTAGCTAAAATTCAACCGCGAAGACACAAAAGAAAAGTTAATTTGCGTGAGAACGGTTTGTTTTTGACTCATACTGAACCGCGCACCCATTCTTATTGTTAGAGGTTTTACCTACATTACAAGCCGAATGCGATGAGCCAGTAAAAAAGATTGACTGCCCTTTCGCAAATTTGTAGGTGTATTTTTTACAAATTTCCATCTATCCAAGGGCATAGAACTCTTGAAAGCAATGATAACTACTTTTGAAATACTCTACATCAGCGGCGGGCGATTATTGCACGCCCGAGCCGTCCTTCGAGAAACACCGCCTCATTCACCCAGACATACAGCCGGGATGTCACTGATTCACAACCACTCTGTAGGCGTCACGCTCGTGCCTATTGGCACTGGCGTGGTGCCGCATTTGGGGCGACATTTGTAGTTAATCGCTCGCGCTGGAAAGACGTGCCTCGCGCGTCAGTCGCGGAGATAAGAACGACGTGCGTGGCACGTCGACTCACAATATTTGTTGAGGAACAGTTTCAGATGTCTACAGTTTCAGACTACGTCGCTTGTAGGATAAGACAAAAGTATTGTTAGTGAAAAAGTATCCTCAGATATGTTTTAAATCAAATACAATTAATATATTTTAATGTTTTTGAACTTCTGGCGATGGTTTTGCCGAAATCGACCACTTCATTAAGTCTTACGGCACAAATATAGTATTGCGTTCCAGTAAGCACATTTGTAAATTAATTACTAGCGCAAATTGTTAAAAATAACTATCCGATACTGGAACGCTAGGCTTCCTCGTATTAACCACTTAACGCCCAGGTTTTTTTCGAATCGACCGTCCAAAAACGCACGAGTTTTTTTTGCCTGAATGCTTATCTTGTGCATATTATAAAATGTTTTTTGTACTCCTAGTGGCGAACGAATTATTTTTTTCGGAAAAATAACAAGTTTTTCATCATACCTGTTTATCTAAGGGAAATCCTTCTATAACTTATATAACCAAATAACATTAACAGCAACAATTAATTATAACAAGCAGAACATAAAAGTAATAATATAAGAAATAAACACACTATAAACTAAAAATCGTAAGACGAAAAAGATATTACAAGGATGACGTATACTGCACACTGATCGCTCAAAGACTGAAGAAACAGACAAAAGGTAACGGCAGAAGACGGAGAGATTATCTGTATTTATTCCTCCAATATACAATGTATAAAGTTTTTGGAAATGTATACATTTCAGTGTAAGATGTCAAAGAACTGAGTTCTAAAATATCAGCGGCTAAGATAAATGTTGGGTTTTTAATGAATTGGATGCATTATAACACTAATTAAACACATTTTTATTAACACTCGGAAAAACCACGTCCGCTCTATCACTCGTGCTTTTACAGGAAGAAGGAAAGATCGAGCGATCTTCAACTTTTCGCGGGGTCAACCGATTTCGCCCGATTCATTCCGAAACCCACACTCATACCAGCATACACTTCGCTGAACATATGGCATATTCTAACAATAAACAAACCGCAGAGTGGCGGCCGTATCAGCTATGCCCGTGAACGTCACGGGCATGAGCGTTAAGTGGTTAAAGAATACATTGTTGCCGTCGCGGCCGCTGCGGTCCATGCGACGTAGTGCCATCTGAAACTGTTCCTCAACAAATATTGTGAGTCGACGTGCCACGCACGTCGTTTTGATCTCCGCGACTGACGCGCGAGGCACGTTTTCCAGCGCGAGCGATTAACTACGAATGTCGCCCCAAATGCGGCACCACGCCAGTGCCAATAGGCACGAGCGTGACGCCTACAGAGTGGTTGTGAATCAGAGACATCTCGGCTGTATGTTTGGGTGAATGAGGCGGTGTTTCTCGAAGGACGGCTCGGGCGTGCTATAATCGCCCGCCGCTGCTCTACATAATACAATAATATCATAATAATCAGTACGTAATAATATCAAATTTCCTTATGTGACATTGCAAGATGTCGTTCTCTCACAAACATTATGAGAAACTTTTTATAAAATTGCTAATTTCTTTGACAAATTTCTAGGTCGAGATTTTGTACCCGTCAAAGTCAGGTAAAATAAATAATTTAACTAGTCTCCATCTTGTTTCGCCTATTCCTTTTAAATTTCAAGCATATCAGAAAGGAAAATAGAAACCGATAGACGCATGCAATATAAATATATCATGCCAGGAAAAGGCAAGCGGTCTTGTTCAATCGGAATTGGTCAGTATAATCGACGTTCTGTCGCATTTATTTTAGAAGGATCATCTTAACAGAAAATGTCGGTGCAGCGAAAACTGAAAGCCAAAAATAGGTTTACGGTAGAGGCTCTTTTACTTGCGTATACACATTTTTTTGGGATAGAACGGCGTTTACTGACGGAAAAAGTGCGTATCATTTAGATTGGGCTTTATACGGGAAACATCATTTGCTCTTTCGGTTTTATTTCAGGGCAGATTCGATAAAATTTAGAAAGGCTTGTGAAAGCAAAAATTCATAGATACGTAAGTTGTTTTGCTGTACACAACAAAAGTAAATACCAAACGGAGAGAAAATTTGCTTTTTTAATGGCTGGGTATGTTAGTTGATATTTGGTAGTGTTCGTAGGTATTGTAGTGTTCGTTGATATTTGGATTTCACTTCTGCAGGGAAATGGCGAAAACGCTCGGGCATTTAAAAAGTAGATGGGCTTATTGTTAGTTGTGAAAACAGCGCTTTCATTAATCCATCATGAGTTGTCAGCAAGTAGTATATGGAGATGTCAGGACGAACTGTTCGATCGACCATCGTTGGTTCGTAGTGACAAGACAATTATAAACAGCGTCTTCAATAAGAAATTCTGTTGATCGCCTCAACTATGAATTTGGGGTACCATCTGACTGCATTTTCCTTCACTGCGTCAACAGCAAAGTAAAACTCCGACTGCTTCACCCCACCTATGATACTGACACAAGGAAGTGGTTCCTTTCCATATAAAAAGAAATGTAATCGTTTGATTTCGTTCGCTTTACATCGGTCAGTTGAGACTCAAATCATTCGTTTTGCACCATTTAAGTTTTTTTATTGATGGAAAAGGCTCTGAAACGCAATTGGTAGATTTTGAAAATCACGGAAAAAATGTTTGTGGTTTTGGTTAATATTTCGGCGAGATCGTCTACTATTCGTTACATGTTTTATCTGATTATAATATAGTTATTGTGGTGACATCGGAGACCAAAGCGATGACTTTAATCACCACTTTACCACTGGCGGAACCGCGACAAACGTTTTTTGAGTGGTTGTTTTAGCTGCACGATGGAGAACTTAGGTTTGAGTTGCTCGACTGTTGAAACTTAACTCAAATTCGCGACAATGTAAAAAGAGGTAAGTAACAAATTGTGAACGAATCTGGTGATCAAGATCTCGCACAATCGAGCTAGTCATCGGCGAGCCACCAAAGAACAATCCGTGTAACATTGACGTTCTTTGGAAAAAGAATGCTGTACGAACGGTCTGCGTCTTAAACAAAGTATTCGGTTGTTCGGAAAGTTAGTAGCGTTTTCGATCAATGGCACAATTAAAGCATGTTATGACTGTCATTTGTTATTAATGTTATTTTGTAACAGTATAACATTAAAAATCATAGTTTCAGCCATTATTCAGAAGAAAATCCAATAAAATTAATTAGTATTTTGTGCGTGTAACAGTGGCAGGATATGGAAAACAGAAAAGTATATTTCCGACATTGAATGCTTTATTATTATAATAAAGGTAAAAACGCTGTTAAAACTAAAAGAAAAATTTGAGCGGTATACGGAGATGATGTTGTTGATGTTAGCACTGTCAGAAGTGGTTTTCCCAGTTCAAAAGTGGTAATTTTTGCTTGGAAGATGCAAAGCGCTCTGGTCGATCATCCGTTATTGATGAAGACGAAATAAAGTTCTTAATAAAAAATAACTCACCGCACACAACTAGGGACATTGTTGAGATATTGAAAATATCAAATAGTACCGCATATGAACATCTTAAGCAACTTGGGATCAACAGTTGTTATGACATATGTGTGCCGCATAACTTAACGGAGAAGAATTTAAAGGATCGCATCTCTGTATGTCACTCTATGTTAAAGCGCAACAAAATCTGTCAATTTTTAAGACAAGTGATTACAGGAGATGAAGAATGGATTTTATACGATAATGTTGTAAGAAAAGATCTTACAATTAGAGAACCGCAAAAGAAACCGCATCAGTAACACCAAAAGATGCATTGCATTCGAAGAAGGTATTGCTCAGTGTATGGTGGGACTGGAAGGGTATTATTTATTACGAACTTTTAAACAATAAAGAAACTCTAAATTCTGATAAATAGTGTGCCCAAGTGGATCAATTAAAGGAAGACATTTTAAAAAAGGGCCCGAGTTGACCAAAAGGAAGCATGTCGTTTTCCACCAAAAAATCGCTAGACCGCATGTGTCAATGAAAACCAGATAAAAATTATTGGATTTCGGTTTGGAAATTATACCCCACCCAACCTACTCGCCAGACCTAGCACCATCTGATTATTATTTATTTAGGTCTATGCAAAATTGTTTGAATGACCAAAAATGTAGTAGTCTAGAGGCTTGCAAAAATCATTTACCTAAAGCGGTTCTTTGCTAAGAAAAATAAAAAGTTTTTTGAGATGGGGATTATGAAGCTACCTGATGGATGGCAAAAAGTAATCGACAGGAATGGTGCATATATTATTGAATAAAGTATTTATTTTCCAAAAGTTTATCGAGTTTGAATATCACCGAAGTAGCGCTACGAACTTTCCGAACGACCCAATAGAAGTAGTTGCAAGCTGGACACCCCTCACACATTAAGTTTTCCACGACACATCAGCCAGCGGCTTTTTCAAATTTTTGGTGGCGCAAAAACCTTAATTGGTTGAATTTTCCTCCGATAGTGAGAAGAGAAACCACTCTCCTGGGGCTTCGGATGCGAAGATCCTTATAGAGGTTTAGTCTCAACCCCGTGATGAAATGGTGGAAGAAAATAGAACTAGATAAGCCGAGAAATTCTATTTTGCCCGATTAGTAGAAATTCTTATCGAAGACACAATTAATGATCGTTTCGTTACCGCGACCTCATTCTTCAACGTCCAGGCATTTTCTCCACCTGCGCGTTCGGTAATCGCTAAATGTTGACTAAAGTTTTGACATATGGTTGACGTACCCGACCATAATAGAACACCAAACTTTCGCTTCGTCTTAAACTCGCTTTTGCTGCCGTACGACAGAACAGTTATTAGGTGTTCAAATAAGTTCTCTGTATATTTTAATCAGAAAAGAATCTCCGTTTGCTTCCACACATTTCTCCCACCTATCAGGAAGATTGTGAATTATTTGGTGGTAAAAAAATGATGGTTTTGTGTTAATAAAGTTGGCAATGGAATTTATTACGTGATCGAACGTTTTGAAGCGGCTATCAGCCAAATGGCGTTGGAGCGATTGGAATGGGTGAAAATCCAATGGAGCCAAGTCTGGTGAATATGCTGGGTGTGGCAAAATTTCTCAGACCAACGAATCTAAAGCATTTCTAATTAATTTTGCTGTGCATTGTGTTGCTTTGTTGCTTCCCGACAGAACGTACGAAGCACAGCGGCCCACAATTTGAATTTTATCGAGCTGTTTCAAACGACAGTACTTACCTACCCGAGTCGAAATATAGAAGTCTATTTTACTCTACAAATACTTATTTCTTTGAACTTAATTTTTGCCGCCTGAATGTAAGTAGCTGTTTTACCCTAATACTTCTTTCAGTAGGTGGTTAAGGTTTAAATAGATATTAAATTTAAAATGTTAACTTCCAAATAACTCTACAAAGGGTCTAGCCGAATAAGGGGGTCAAAAGTGCCCTTGAGCCGATTTTATTCGACGATGGGTCATTCGATAGGTGATGATGAAAATTCATTGCACACAAATTTTTAATCCGATACCTTCACCGGGAGGGTAGTTATAGGGAAAATCGAAAAATCAATTTTAGCCTCATTTTTCCCAATTAATGTAGTGCAAAAATTCCCCAAAAATTCTGACACATTCTAAACACCATAGCAACTGCGCCATTCATGCTTTTGTAAGAACGGTTAAAATTCTAGGTTATAAAGACCATACAATCAGCAATTTATTTAATTATCCCGATATTGTTCTTTAACATCTACATATTTCTATGCAGAAACATTGAAGGTCACAATATGAACATACTGTATTAAAATCATGCAAGAATGGCAGATAATGTGCAAGTTTCAGCTTAAAATGTGTCCCAGAAATCGGTTTTTGATTTTTCCGACCGTGATGCACCGTACTCAAAAAATCTGAAAAAATTAGGGTATAACAATGATAACCCTAAGGCATCTACTGTAAAAAGTTGTGCTCGGAAGATTTCAATACGAAATCGATGTTTAAAAAATTTTTTTTCGGTTTTTCATTTTTCGTGAGTGGAACTTGCAAAGAAAAAATCTGAAAAAAAATCCCTAACGTGTGCATTCATGTTTAGAATGTGTCAGAATTTTTGGGGAATTTTTGCACTACATTAATTGGGAAAAATGAGGCAAAAACTGATTTTTCGATTTTACCCTATAACTACCCTCCCGTTGAAGGTATCGGATTAAAAATTTGTGTGCAATGGTTTTTCATCATCACCTATCGAATGACCCATCGTCGAATTAAATCGGCTCAAGGGCACTTTTGACCTCCTTATTCGGCTAGACCCTTTCTTTAAATATATTATGGAGGTTAAAATAGAGATTTAAATGTATCAAGAAGTTTATAAATTAATGCGTGGATTCACGTGGCTTTCATCACAATAATTTGATACATTTATCATTAAATATAATTGTATTTTCACATTTTACACAAACAGTGAGATGACATTGATGAAAAGAAAGCATAATTAAGTATAATTATTTATTTATTATTCTAATTCTTTAGTGTTTATTGGTACAGCTAAATATAATTGTTCGTCAGTTACAATTAATATACAAATTGATAATATTGATTTGACAGGAATTATTGTAAAACTATATTCTTTTTCGCATCAGTGGAGATAAGTAATACATTTGTTAACATCATTATCACCTTGTACTCTTAAGGAGTTTAGTGATATTATTTTTTGTATAATAGCATAATCTACAATTCGACGCATTAATGAAACAGTAAATTGAACCAAATTTAAAATATTCTGTATCATCTTCAAAAAATACATGTGAAGAATTTGTTTGAAGTGTTCTTCAATATTCTTCAGATATGTATAGCCTGTTATCTTTTAATAATCGCAAATATTTTCTAAATGAATAACCGGGCAATGAATCATTGAGAGCAATTTGAATAAAATCTGGAAAATTATTTATATTTTCTAATTTATCTCTATCAACACTATATCATCCACCATACATTTTTTCATTGATAAGGATTTGATGTCGTCTTCCCAAACAAAAATCCTTAATTTTTCCTGGAGAAAGTCTATCTAAATGCCATTGCATACTTAACAATTGACTGTGACTATTAGTAACTTGAGAGTCTATATGACGAGTACCGTGAATAACACTTAATAATCGTCTATTTAAATTTTCAAATGAATAACACATATAAGCCCATACAGTCCCAAATTTTTAACACATTGAGGAAGATATAAAATGCATGGCATACTCTCTTGCCTAGTTCAAGGATCGGCCACTAGATTTCGTGCTTTTATAAAAGAATTGCTCGCAAGTACTTCGCACGCCGATTTCTATATATACCGTCGGTTCACACATAATTAGCGTCCCTTGTCTTATGTTATTATCCATCGGACGTTAACGACATGACGACGTGTGGCAAATGTTTTTTAGTTTGCTATAGCTATTCGTGACGTATATTTTTCATTTGGTAAAAGTGAAATGTTATTTTATATTTTCAGAATTTCTAAATAAAATCTTTATGTGCAATGAAAAATAATTATTATTAATTAATTTTACTTTTAACTTTTGTAAATTATATCTTCGTAAAAGAAAATTTGTAGGTTTAAATAGACACCATTTCAGAATTTGTAGAGTTAAAAAGATATTAGTGATTTTATGGAAATAAGAAGTTGGAGAGTTAAAAATGTTTTATAAGTGTCTTTTTTAACTTTATAATGTCAAATGTGGAGGTTACGGCTAGTTGGAGGTTTATAATGACGTTTGTTTTTATCATTCAAATATATACTCTTTAAAACTCTTCTTAGCGCACTATAAACCCTTAGATTTTTTTTTACCATTAATAGGTTCAAATGGAGTTCTATATTTCGACTCGGGTAAATATTAGGTTGGTGCGTATGAAATGTCGGATTTTTAAGTGAATATATAAAGTTGCATATCTTTTTTCAAAAGCTGTCCATTGCATCAAAATATGGTTCATTTGCTTCAATACATTTTTCCCAACGAGATTTCAATGCATAGATACCGGGTTTAAAGAAATTCTGATCTTTAGAAGCAATAAACTCTGATATGGAATTTTTCAGACTGTCTTTATTTTCTTACTGTTTAGCCCATAAGAACTGTTCTAAATTAAATAAAAAATGAAGGTCAGATGACGAAAGATCTGGTGCATAAGCTGCATGTTGCAAAATTTCATATATTAATTCATTTAATTTCGAAATTGTTTTGTACGAACGACGTATCCAGCCGAGCGTTGGCGTGGAGGAGTATTGGGCCATACCGATTAGCAAGTGATAAGCATATAGTTTTCAATTTTTCATGCATTTCATCAATGTACTGTGGCAGTACTTTTCGTCTGTAATTGTCTCCCCAATTTAAAGGAATAAGTAGCGCATCACTCCACTCACATTCCACCAAACTGTTGTTAAAATTTTCTGTGGATGAAGTGATGGTCTTGGATAATGAGCACAAACCGCATTCCTAGCGAGCCACCGAGAAAACCTTTTCCTGTTATCGAAAAGAACCTACTTTTCATCACAAGTAATAATGTGATCCAAAAATGGCGGTTTTTGCAACATTATTAACAAGTTTATACCCATGAAAAAAATTACACGAATATCGATTAAATTCATATCGGTACAAAATTCAAAACCACTAACAAAAGGGAACACTTTTGAGAAAATCTTCTTTGCTGAAATGTAGCTCTGGCAATGGACAATAGGACTATATACATGGTTATGCCAAAAGCAAAAGCACAATGAAAACAAGGAGACAAACTTTCACACGTAAAGCAAATTCGACATTTCATATGCACCAATCTAATATATTGTTAGATAACTTCTAATGTAGTGGCAAGCACCGACGCCTTTTGGTAAAAATTTTCGTCTTGCAGCTGCTCGAAATCCTCGTCTTCAAATATTTTTGATCGTTCAGCTCTTTCGTCATCCTCGAGATCGAATTTCCGCTCCAGAACCTTTGAAAACATTCCTTCACGGTACTGATGGATACGGCAATCTTTCCCAAAGTCTGACAAATCATCTACTTAGCCTCGGAAGTTGTTTTTCATTCCATTCAAACGTGAAAAACATACACTGCGTAATGTGAACGTTATCGTATCTCATTTTGTGCAATGTCCTCACGTCGTGTATTTTTAAGTTATGGTAATCTGTTCGTTCGGAAAAATAGTTTACTACTTCGGTAGTATGTGTTATTTCCAGGTATGTAAATATGAAACCGGAATTTTTATATGGAAGATACATATTTATTGCATAAAAATGATACAAAATATTCTATTGAAAGTATTGGCCATTAGTAGCTATACATTTTTCCCATCTTTCTGGTAATTTGTGGATACCTCGCCAAAACCACTGTTCCTCTTTTGAGGCAAACCAGTCATCGAGCCATTTTCGTACATTTTCGTAAGTTACGAAGCGTTGCTCAGCAAGTGCGTGTCCCATCGATGCAAATAAGGAAAATTCAGATGGAGCCAAATCTGGTGAATAAGCCGCATGCGGAAGTATTTCCCAATTAAATGACCCAATCGTTTCCTTGACTGGTTTTGCTGCGTGTGCTTGTGCATTGTCATGAAGGAAAATCACTTTGCGTTGCCGTTCTTGGTATTCCGGTCGTTTTTCACACAAAGCTTGATTTAAATCAATCATTTGTTGTCTGTATCTTTCAGTATTAACGGTTTCGCCAGGTTTTAGGAGCTCATAATAGATCACGCCCTTCTGATCCCACCAAACACAAAGCATCGTCTTCCGTCCGTACCGATTTGGCCTTGCCGTCGATGTTACTCGGTCGCCTGGTGTTACCCATGATCTTTTACGCTTAGGATTCTCGAAATATATCCATTTCTTGTCACCAGTCACAATCCGATGGAGAAATGATTTTCTGTTATACCTTGCGAGCAACATTTCGCAAATGCTTTTGCGATTTTCTTGCTGCCTTTCATTCAGTTTATGTGGAATCCATTTTCCCACCTTCTGGATCTTCCCCATGGCTTTCAGACGTATGGAGACAGCTTCTTGTGTTACATTTAACTGGCCTGCAAGCTGTTGTTGTGTTTGAGCGTCATCCTCGTCCAATAATGCCTGCAATTCGCTGTCTTCAAACTTTTTGGGCGGTCTTCCACGTTCTTCGTTTCTCACGTAAAAATTTCCGCTCTTGAATTTTTTGAACCACTCAAAGCACTGCGATTTTCCCAGAGCATGCTTACCGTAAGCTTCGACAAGCATTCGATGCGATTCCGCAGCTGTTTTCCTTAAATGAAAACAAAAAATCAACGCCTTCCGCAAATCGTAACTTCCAGGCACGAAATTCGACATGTTTAATGACGCAAAAAACTATATTAATGTATGAAACTTTTTAGGTTATGGATCGAATATCTTTGTCTAATGTCAAAACAAAAGAATGGCATCATTCACGATGTTTGATTGTAACTATGCTACCAGATAGAGCTACAAATGTGCGAATTCCGATTTCATATTTACAGACCTGCTAGACTTATTTTCGTTCAAATATTTAGTACAGTTGTTTTTATTCTCAGTAAGAACTTATTTGTACATCGCATATATGTGGAAATACAGATTGAATGAGTGAGTGAGAGAATGAGTGATCATAGAGAAGTGTCCATACTTACACATTTTTATATATTTTTTTCTTTGTGTACTTTATTCGAATAAATCTTAATTAATAATACGTCTGACTGCTGTCACCAGCATAACAAGTATCCCTATATATACCTATGCAGTAACGTTATGTGGTAAGATACTTTTTACGAACCATCACTTTTTTAAACAAATGATGGTAGAAGCTAAACAAACGTTGTGTCACACAGTATCATTATTTATTACTCTCCTTTTATCAAGATACTTGACCCGTCTACTTTTTGAAGATCTGCGTATTGCTTCTGTTTTTCGTAGAATTCTGCACGTACTGATACTAACATTCACATAAAATATTATTTGTTATTATAAATAGTTCACATATCATGTCCGAAAATAAACATTTTTCTAATCGTTATTATTTTTTCTGTTTTCTTACGTTAATTGTCTTCTTTGTTATATGTTGTTGCAGTATATAGAAATCGTTTTCGAAACGTTTGAATTAAGGAGAAATAAAAATCCAGTTACAGTAGAGATCCCCGTATCCGTACCCCCATTATCTGTATACCCTAATATACGGACGTTATATTGTCCGTACGTTCTGTTATCCGCACAACGTTGCGTAGCGATTAATGCGTGAAGTTGAAGAAATTATTGAATAAGAAAGAAGAGTAGAAACAGATATTGAAGAAGTCACTACATCGCGTAGAATACCAGGATGTAATTGTAACAGTGATGATATAATGCAATGGTTTCAGTGCAATAAAGACAATGGAGATAACGATGAAGGTAGCGATGAAAAAAACATAAATTTTACACAAATAGAAGCAGCAAACGAAAGTAACAATGAGGACGTACCTTCTCGTGTCGAAGCATTTGAGTAAGTTGAAAACGGACTTCGAGACACAACGTGGATGTAATTCTATGCAGTTGCTTACAATAAAAAATTGATGTGACTTACAATTAGCGGCTAAAAAGATATGGGTGCCTTAGATATTGAAAGAAACTCAATTTTATTCATTTCTACTTGAATAAATGATGTTTCGTGCAAAAAATAGTAATTGTTCTATTATCCGAAAATTCTACTATCCAGCCACTTTTATCTCTCTATTATTACGGAAACAGGAGCCTCTACTATATTAGGACTTGTAAAGATATTTTTCAAAAATGAACAATGCAACGATGGGTTTTACATAAAAGGTTCTATAAACGGAAAGGATTTTAATATAGTGATAGATACTAATGCTAATTGTAAGAACTTCTCAGACGGTGTAAGAGATGCTATTGCTATTGCAAATTAGGTAAATAATCTTCGTTCTACTACTCGAACGTCATTCCTTCATTTGATCGACGAAAAGGAGAAATGGCATTTTCAAATTGAAAATTTGTCAACTTATCATGTCGTGCTCCCTGTTTGCATAGCTGCTTTTCGCAGCCTAGGATGGGATTTTCTAATAGAGCCAGTGAACTCTACAAATATTTGCGAAAATATTTTTGTCTTAAATAATGAAGAGTTCAAGAATTATGCAAACGCGGCTAGCAAACGATTCTCAAAAACTCTTTCCTGTTTCATAACGAGAAATTAAATCATTGTTACGTCCGTAGCAGACCTTATTCTAACTGCAGTGAATATTCAAAGACAAATTCCATAATTTACGATCGAGTAGTAGGAAAAAAACCGAAAAATGTTCTTTGTCAAAGTGGGGTGATTCTTTCAATGCATAACTCAATCATAACCCGAAACGTGATAGTTTTTAAGGCATAGAGTAGGGATGGGAAATAAATACAAGGCAATTGGAAAGTCTGGCGCAGAACAGAATTTTCCGTAAGAGACATTCTTTAGTAGCAAACCTTCTTCCGCAAAATTTTTGTAACATACTGAGTCAGACACTTACATTAGAAACATACATAGACAGACATAGGAATTTTCTTATAGTCAGATACTGAGATAAACATAGAGATTCATAGACATAGACACTTAGACAATTAATTACTTAGATTAATTAATGGCACGAGAATTGTTATTAGAGAGTTATCAAATGTGGCCACAAGTCATTGTCAATTTTGAATCAGTTCAAAACCACTTACTGAATCTTCGAGCGATGGTATCAACTTCTCAGAAATAAAAGTAACTTTCTGCATGTTTTACTTTTCAGCTTTCAACCTTTTTCACCTTTAACCTTCATTCACCCTTGATCCGGTGCCGTGTAAAGAGATTTGATTCCCTGATAAAAAATGGACCAGCTGTCTTGTTCGTCGAAATTGTGCGTAAATTGATTCACATCATTGATGACAATTTTCCGCAAAATCGTTCCCGTTTTCTCGTCGGTTCCGGACATAACATCATTAAAATTTTTTCTACGGACTCATATTCTACACAGAGCTGAGAGTTGATCGAATATAGAACTGACATATCACCTTCCAGTCAGGTAATACCATGTTTGTGTTACAACTCTTGTTCTTCTCCAACCTTCCTAGTTAATATAAAGGATGGTACAATTTGATTTTTTATGGTTAATCTCCGAATAGATAACGTAACGCGAGAAAGGTCTGTTGTCCGTTGCGCAAAATTGTAGAAACTTTAGATGCATTTTTTGAAGCGTTCTAGTTTTCTACTATAGACCTAGGAAGTGAATATTAGAAAATACGTTCCGCGAAGATACTGAAAATACGGTTCTTCTAGTTGGAATTGGCTTATCGAAATTCAATGTTTCATCATTTGACCGTTATAAAGCTCCAATAAATTTTGACTGTTTAGTAGAAATTGTTTTCATTTCAAGAAGATTACTTCGGAAAATTTGGTCTTGTGTACTGTGTAAACATTATTATTGATGGGAAAACTTTTCAAAGAGATAGTAAGAATCTAAATGCATTTTCTGGAAGATTACGAGAAGTTTTGCTTCTCGTAAAAAAGCTAGAGATTTATTTATTTGGCATTTACCAAATAAAGTTTACGTATGTAGAACATATTGTTTAAGAGAGTGTATCGAAGCTAATTCAAATAAGATTTCTGCTACCACTATTTTGCTTTTTCCGAAACACCGTAACTGATAAATCAGCCGCCATTTCCCTGGGTATTTACATCTATTATCGTCCACTACAATGTATTGTCTTTGACAACGGTACTCGCCAATCTCCATGTGCATTCGATTGTTACTTGTTTTTCAACCGGTACAATTAGAACTGGAATTTAGCAGCGACATACAGAATGATACCTTGTCGTAGTTAACGCATTCTATCGAGTACAATCATTGAATAAAAGTTCATTGATCATTTTCTTTAACAATGACGGTAGGCTCTCGATTTCTGACTCAAAGAGTCGGCATATCACATGAAAACTCACAGATTGATTAATCAAAGTCAGTTATGAGAGGGAACACTCCGTTAAATATAAAATTTTTTGATGCTGGTATCTTCGGAATGTGATTGACAAAATACATATCAGTCAACTTATTTGCGACAGATGAGCACAGAAGTACTTCAGATACACAAGTATAAAGGGAATGCACGTACAAAGAAATTAAATAAACATAGAATGCATTGAAATAATTTGTTGAAGTTTGAATTAAAGTTCAAGTGACACACTATTATACTAAAAGCAAGAAGATTGTCGATAATAAATCATCAAGCATAAGGTAGCTGCTTTCCGGCTATCGTGTGTGTGTCTGTGTGTCAGAGAGTGGAATAGTAAAACAACTATCTATCTTTCTTTGTTTTCACGTAATACCAGCTTCTTTACCGAAATCCACTGTTTTTACGGAAACTGATGTTTTTTTGAAAACAGAGGGTGATAGAGAAATTTCGTTGTCGGATACGTGATCAGGACGACGAACTCTAAAAGTGTCACCCAGTGGCTATCGGAAAACAAAAACGATGTTGGAAAGTGTTATTTATTTGAAAAATAATAACAAATAGTTCGATTATGTATGGAATAAAATGTCGGACAAATCCGCACCATGGCTGCCATCGTAAACCACTGATCTTTCGATAAAATTCAAGATAACATCTTCAAATAATTGTGGTTCAGTAATTGTTTGTGGCTTGTTAAGATACTATGTGACTTCAAAAAACCCCATAGGAAGAAGTCGCATGGTTTCAAATTACACGATCTAGCTGGCCAATTCTGATTCGTATTTCTTGACATCACACAACCAAAAAATTTCCCTCTAAAAGCTCATTAGTTTCATGTACGGTATGGCATGTAACACCGTCTTTCTGGAAAAAATATTCAAATATCTTCAAGATCCAAGTCAATCAATTTTTACCAAAAAAACATTAGTTATCATCGTTCTACAAAGTTCAACATTCACTGTAACCGTATTTCCCGCTTCACTTTTAAAGAAGTACAGCCTAATAACCAGCAATTGGGTGTGCATTCGCCTAACATTTCATCCCATACATAATTTGTACTTTACAATGAAATAAAAATATTATCTCTTTCCAAATAAATAATTTGTATAATTCAAAAATGAAATATGGCGCTTTTACTGGGACACCCTTTATAATCCACACTTTGACACACACACACACACACATAGGACCCGACAGGCACATATTCTTTTAAAACTCTTTTATAAATTACTGTAAGAAACTGACACTTAAAAGAGCGAATATTACAGGCAATTAACCAGAGAACTGAGTGCTGTAATTGCAATTGTATTTGGATCTGAGCCACCAAAAATTACGGGAAGCACACAAAAACCAAGTGGAATGTGTACCTCTTATCTTTAAGAGAAGGCTGAAAATAAGGGAAAGCAGCGTGCATTTCATGCATATAGAAAAAATACAATTTTATGCAAATGGTGATAGTTTTCAAAAATAGTTTATAATTTACAAATTGTTATTTTCATTGGGTTAAGCAAAGTGTAAATAATACATTCAGTCGACATTAAATATTTGCTCAATTGGCACTCCAAATTTTCTCCAACACTCTTCAATGTGTTTCACAGTTTGAATAATCTTTTAATATAACTTTCTCTTTGAGCCGATGTCACGTTCTCTTGTGATATCTGATCTGTAAAGTATCTACAATAGGATGGCCTCCAAATATCCCATGTAGATTTCCACTCTTTCGGTACATGTATAACAAAACCGTGTAATTATTTTATTCTGTGTTACGCGTGGAAATGCCATCCATTGTTTTCGCTCAGTAGCGTATAATAAAAGGACGCCTCTAGGGAACAAAATAAATAGAATTTTTTTATTTCTTCAGCTGGCTTAATTACTTCATTTGTTACGTCGAGATTATTTGTCGAAGGTCTTTTTACACTTTCGTTATGTCTTTTCTAATTGTAATTTCCTTTTTGTTCGGAATTATCAAGTGATATAATAATTTATTTACTCTCGTTTAGTACCTTATAATGTTATTCGTTATCGTATAAGTCGAAACTTCTGTAATTTTGAGATAAAATACCCATGAAATTGCGAAGAAACGATACTTTTTCATCGTTGCAACTAGTAGAATATACTGCTGAAGTTTGATTACGCGTTTAGAAAGTTTCAGCAATTTTTTGTTAAAGGCAAACAAAATATATTGTTCTTCTTTTTTGCTTCTTTAACCATTCTGATTCACAATGAATTTAGCTTCAACAGAAGAATACTTAATGAACCAATCCTCAGAAATCTTAATTATATACAGTGAGTCACAAAATTATTGGCACCCGCAGGGAGTTCACGGAAATATGAAGAACAAAAAGGTAACAAAAGATCTTTAAATACTTTTTATTAAAAACATATAATATTTAGACTTTGAACTTTATGAACGTAAATATGTAAAAAGGATATAATTTTGGTGTTACCTTTGGTTTCGAGTTAAAAGTTAATGTGTGCATGATTTGCCTACTATTTTTCACTATTAGGTACAATGGTTCTGATATTGATTATTGTAATGAATATATCTTAACAAATGAACGAGCTAGTCCGTAATCTTCAGGATTACGAAGTCATCTGATTGTCAAACGTGATAACATTGTTTTTCCTTAGAATCCTTGATTCATTTCTGACGCGAGGTTTTATACAATAAAACAAATTTGTAAAATGATGAAAGAGATTATTCTTTTGGTGTTTGAAATTCATTAACGCCGTTAATCATTAATTTTGTATAAAACTGCTCAGAGAGAAGTATAACATGAATCCCATGAAGCATATAAATCTCATTATATCTTCAACAAAGTAATGGAGTCATTCATCGCAGTTCACAATAGAATAGAAAGTACAGTCGTTGAAACACGAAGTTAAGTATAATAATTGCAGATCCTCAAGGCAAACATAATAACTTCTTAACACGCTGACATGATAAAACATGAGATAGAAACTGCACAATAGTATACTAAAGTACATACATATACGTACATGCATAAAATTATTAAAATAAAACATTAGCACTTTTAAGTAATTATACATTAATACTCTTAAAAAACCCAGAAATTACCAAACGTTTGACATTTAACGGTTTAATATGTAAATTAATAATTTATTTCCTTTTCTTTATTTTTATTCTATATGTAACTTGACGAGTACTTTTGATTACATTTTAATCATTACAACAAACTAATATATAATTGTTATGTATACATTTAAGGAAGTTCGAGCGAATCTAATGTAAAAAAACTTTTTCCAACTTTAAGCTTTGAAACTCTGTATACATGTAATTAAGTACTCGATTGATATATCCTAAAAATTTTTAAACGATCCTCCGTCTAGTTTCTTTGAAAAAAAATGTTGAAAATTACATGTTTTAAGTCCTTATACACAGGCTCTTATGGCTGACAAGCTATACTCGCGTCTTTTTCGATTTTTTTCGATATTAACCTCCCAACTTTAAGGAAAACAAAACTATGTGTAATAAACTTGAATAATTGTAGAATAAAATTAGATTTCAATAATATGACCATACCGATGTAGTTTCGTTGATAATTTAACGTAAACTTTATTTATTACTCATGCGTATTGGTAGCCGTACACGTTACTGAACGTTTGGCAACGCTGCGAGAACAGCTGAGAAAAGTATAAGGATACAAAAAGAGTTAGAGAGAAAGAGCGAAGATAGAAAATTTATTTTGTCACCTTAGTTCAAAAATTGTAGTTTGAATCAAATTAAAATAATTTTAGTTCTTGAATAAATGAATGAATAAAATATATAAAGTTATAAATTAATGAAAATAATATCACAATAATTATATTATAAAGAAAATCAACTGTGTTTATGTTTTTAAAAACTAAAATACTGGATGTCAGTATGAAAACGGGAGTATAACCTCAAATTAAATAAAAATGTAAATAATTACCTATAAATTTTTTTTCTTTTCTTTTACAATAATTGCAATTTTTGATTTTGCAATTATTGTTCCTGCAATCAATCCGAGCTTTGTTACTCTTGATAACATTTTGTCTCCATTTCACAATATTTTTTTTACAAAATCGATCGTTAAATCTGTGCATTTTTGCAAATTATTTCCATTCACTCATGGACTAAAACACTTAAATTTGATAATGCTCTCTCCGTGCTCTCTAACTATAGTACACAGGAAGAACAATACGCTGTTGCCAGATCTTCTTTTTCAAACGGATTAGTCAAAAGCCACGTAGTCATTTCGTTACTTTTGTTAATTAAATAAATAATATTTAACAATTTTTGGATTAGATATGTTATTATAACTTGAAATAATGAATTTTTATTACTATTACAAGAATTGAGATTACAGAAAAATTCAATTACTATTTTGAGTCATTAGTTACGCTCGAACTTCCTTAAAATCGATCTTTTTTTACTGAAAAAACCGGTTTTAGAATTCCATAATTTTCTTTCAAAAACCGGTTATTAGTACTTGATAAACCCTAATCCATATCCTATTTCTTAATAAGTGACATCTGAAACCTTTTAAAATTTGTTGATGTTAGAAAGTGTATTTACAAAAATAATTGCATTGTGCGACACTTACGTGAATAAACATACTTTTATTGAATGGTTACACCATTACAGAACATACAAATAAAAAAAGTATCATGTACTACGTTGTTTTCTAACAATATTTTTTCCTGTCGCAAAACAGGATTTTAAAGAAAATTTAGGAAACGCAATAATGTCAAAATTAGTCTTGAGGCTTTCGCGGCCAGAATGATTAGAAATGAGATTGGCTTCCGGGTAAGAGCCGCGTTCAAGCTGTGGATTATTCTGACGTTTCGCCAGCATTGCAGCTAGCTTCATCAGGGCTTCAAGGAAAACTCTGATACTGAAGAAAGTATCAGTTGGGACCGTAACTTATACCTATGCCCAGTCATACGGATCGTTGCACCGCCCAATCGTTTTTAATTGGGCAGCTGAACAATTAAAAAACTGTGAGGAGGCTGCTCCAAATAGGACTGACACTGAGACCTTTATCCCGATTGATGTTATTTGGGTTTTTCATAATCTCCAAGGCTTCTCGATATTTCCTCGGGAAATATGATTTTTCTTTGGTCATGACTTTAATGTCTTGGAACAGGATTTGGTGGCCAGTCTCAATCTTGTGTTCGGCTA
This sequence comes from Cerceris rybyensis, assembly GCA_910591515.1. Taxonomy (NCBI): domain Eukaryota; kingdom Metazoa; phylum Arthropoda; class Insecta; order Hymenoptera; family Crabronidae; genus Cerceris; species Cerceris rybyensis. The sequence goes on from OU342795.1 coordinate 18,830,014, forward strand.
CAGCAGATTGTAAGTAGCCTAATCTGGAGCATCTTTCGTGTTCCTTCAGGCGAGTACTGCCACTCCTCCCAGTTTCACCGATATACACCTTTCCGCATGAACAGGGTATTTGGTATACCCCTGGGCACGCTAAAGGTGGGGCCGGATCCTTGGCCGAGGTCAGAATTTGACTCACCTTTTGAGACGGTTGGAAATATGTTTTGATGTCGAATTTCTTTAATATCCGTGCAATCCTTCTGTTGTTCCTTGTATGTATGGAAGGAACGCCAATGCTGAATGGGTGGATGTGGGTTCCGGGGCCTGAGAGGGTTCTTTCGAGTTAGTAAGTTCACGGATTGTGCGCTGTATTTGTTTTGGGTTTAGCCGTTCTTGATGAGAGCGGCTTCAATGTGGTTGAGTTCTTGATCTAGTGCAGAGGGTTGTGAGATATTAATTGCTCTATTAATTAAGGATGAGATGACGGACGCTTTCTGTGATGGATGGTGGTGAGAAGAAGCCTGGCGGTACGGGGGGGGGGGGGGGGGGTTCCAATAAGTCCTTAGAAAACGATAGAAAAACAATTTTTTTGGAGTAAATTTTTGTTTATTTTTCTACATAATCTCCTTCTAGTTCGATACACTTTACCAGACGTCCCTCTAACTTTTTTAAGCCTTCAGAAAAGTATGATTGAGGAAGTTGCTCAAAATACGCTTTTGTTTGTGCGATAACTTCCTCGTTTGACGTGAACCGTTGTCAGATAGGCCATTTTTTAAATTTTAGAAATAAAAAGACGTCTCTCAGAGCCAAATCTTGTTGAATACGGTGGATGATCTATTAATTCAAACTTCAATTCCGCAATTTTAGCCATTGAAACTGCGTATGTGTGCACACGTGCATTGTCTTGGAGAAGAGGATTTTTTTTTCTTCAAATGAGGACGGTTTTCTTTTATTTTCTCATTCAGCCGACCGAACAACGATGCATAATACTCTCCAATGAACGTTTGTCCTTTTTCCAAATAGTCAATGAGGATAATTCCACGTGCATCCCAAAAAACCGTAGCCATAACTTTTCCAGCTGATTTCACAGTCTTTGCGTTCTTTGGCGCCGGTTCGCCTTTAACAATCCACTGTTTTGATTATTCTTTCGTCTCAGGAGTGTAGTGGTGTATCCATGTTTCGTCTACAGTTACTAATCTCAGCAGAAACTCAGCCGGATTACGACTTATACGCTCCAAGAGAGTCCTAGAGGTGACCACACGATTGCGTTTGTTCTCAACTGAGAGCAAGCGCGGCACCCATCTTGCAGATATTTTTTTCATGGCCAATTTATCATGCAAGATTGAAACAATGGTACCTTTTGACAATCCTGTGGCCCCAACTATTTCGCGCAATTTTGTTCTTCGGTCACTCAACACCATGTCGTGGAATTTATCGATCATTTCGGGGGTACTCACTCTACAGGACGTCCTGAACGATGTTCGTCTTTTTTTGATGCACGGCCACGTTTAAATTCATTGATCCAATTGTAAATAGTTGCAAACACAGGGGCAGAGGTGCCATGAACTGCATCCAACTCGGCTTTAATTTCCTTCGGTGTTAAGCCTTTTAAGTAAAAATGTTTAATCACCGCTCGAAATTCACTTCTTTCCATTTTTTTCAATGAACAAAACTTGTTTTCTTCAACTGACAATAAAAACGAGTTCACTCTATGAATATGACTCAAAATCTGACAGATACCTAGTGATGAATGACACTTACTAAAAACCAATGAGTAGCGATGCTATGAGCGCCATTTCTTACAATTTCTAAGGACTTATTGACCCCCCCCCCCCCTTCCTATCAGTATGAGTAGGTTTACGATAAACCTTATGACCTAAGGTACCATCAGGATACCTCGTTACAAGGACGTCGAGAAATGGAATCTGATTGTTTTTTTTCGATTTCTATTGTAAATTTGATGTTGGGGTGCTGGGAGTTGAGGAAAGACAGGAAGGTATCTAGTGTTTCTCTACCGTGTCTCCATACTACGAAGGTATCATCCACGTAGCGGAACCAGATTGTGGGTTTAAGATGGGCATTTTTAAGTATTAAACTTTCCAGATGTTCCATAAAAATGTCTGCCACTACTGGTGAGATTGGAGAGCCCATGGCTGCTCCTATCTCCTGCTTGTAGAAAACACCTTGGTAGGTGAAGTAGGTAGAATTGTTCAGCTGCCCAATTAAAAACGATTGGGCGGTGCAACGATCCGTATGACTGGGCATAGGTATAAGTTAGGGTCCCAACTGATACTTTCTTCAGTATCAGAGTTTTCCTTGAAGCCCTGATGAAGCTAGCAGCAATGCTGGCGAAACGTCGGAATAATCCACAGCTTGAACGCGACTCCTACCCAGAAGCCAATCTCATTTCTAATGTAAAAATTATCAAAATGAGACACATACTGTTTCTACTCGCGGAAAGATTTTTGTCAATCGAATATTTAACACTAGATCAACGTCCGCTAAATCTGGTAGCTTTAGATGTATGAAATAAGTACGTTGCAGAAAGATAAATTAAGCGGCAAAAATTATGATCGGTTAAGTAATTTGTCTACTATAAGATACACGAGAAAAATATTGACTGAACTTCTTTTCTATCGATTTGAGAAGAATTTTTAAAACAGCTGGTACCTTTGACGGCTGCCGTAAACCTAGTGATAAAATCATTACAAGTTGTTTCTTCTCGGATTTCGAGATCAGCACGCAACAATTTGATGTCCTTACGATATTTTATTTAGGCAGAAACACTTATTTTTACCGGCTATTGCACGGGTTTAGCCAATTTTTTTTTTAAATTCCCTTACCTTTACTTCAAGGTTCCCTAGGAGGGTCTTTCTGGTGAAGTGAGATAACGTTATCGTTCAATGGGTAGAAGGAAAATGGGCAACACTGCAAACATGTTCAGACTTCAATCTTCGCCCTTCATCGAGTAGATGTATACTTGAAGGGATCACCAGGGCTATTTTGCCGATACCCATAGATTTACTACACGTCTAATACTATTGGGAACGAAAGAAATAAATTCAAACATGTGACCAAGGTATTCTATACCAGCTTAATCCTCGGCAGGTTCACATTTGCAGAATCTTGGACTCATCACACACTGTATGTTTTCTCAAACGTATACCCATGATTATTTGTGTTATTACCTAAAACTCTAAAAAATTCTTTAGACAAAAGATGTGCAATATTAAGGAGGACGGGGTGGAGGACAGGAGAAGGAGGTAATGGGGTAATTCTTTCACCTGGGGTAGATATTGGTTAGTCCTGTAAACATTACGATTGAAAATTTAAGTTCAAAAAACTTTATAAATTTGCATTGCCAACATTCAAAAGTGTTGAATATACCGCCATAAAAACAAATGCGACACGCGTTACCTATATGCCACCTATGTACAAACTCACTCTGTTGCAATGTTTTACCTCGTGCATTATCAATAAAAGGCTCTGCTCTTCAATTAGTGTATTAATAGTTATTTAAGAGCAAACCCCATAAATAACCACAAAACGTTTCTGAAACATTACACAGACAATATAGTCACATGAATCGTTACTGACAATGAAATATAAGTTAACAAAGTTGACGTACCACCGCGGCAGTGATATATGTACTAGCGCAGTCCGAATACAGTTGACTTCTGCTTCCATTTCGCCGCTTGAAGTACGATCGCAGAATAGTTATGCTCGGAAATACAGTATGATCTTACATCAGTTATAAAGAAAAGAACTTAACATGGTTTTTACGTTCGCAGAGATGATTAAAGGAATGTGTAAAACATGGCTGCAGATTTAACCTTTATCGCGACTCACGTTGCTAGTGCACGGATATATGTACAGTGTTCCAAAATTATGTGTGTCGTCTACCAACCGAAGTTTTATTCTTTCTGATCGATGGATATTTGTGAAAGAACCAGGCCACAAAATCTGGAAAAGGATTAAAGATTAAGGTCAAACTTTTTTATTGGAATATTGCTTTCATTTCGTTATGTAGGTAAAATGTCTGAAAAATACCATGGGATAAAAATAAACCGATTTCTTGCAAATTAATGACAGTTTCAGTTGCGTGCTTTCCTGTCGGAAGATCACAGATCTACAGTAAGTAATAGAAGGACGAAAGTTAACGTCATTGGTTCATCTGTCACATCTATCAGTTCAAAATTAATGCACATCGAGCGAGAGCGATGGTAATGTCGATTTTGTATTGCATTTTGAATACTGAAAAGAATGATATTCTATCCGCTACGTACGAGATCCAACTGACAATGGGAACATTCTAGAAAAACACAAGGAAAGTTATATGTACTGTTCTCCGCCCTGCGGCACCTAAGCCAGTCTCAACACTAATAAATAATCACCGCTTAATTCCTAACACATTGAACATTTCCCACATCACGCAAGACTCGCATCCGTAAATAATTTTTTAGATTAATTTAGACTATGTGAAAGAAAGATGGCAGTGCAGCTTCACATTACACATCAATTGAGAAACAAGGACTAAATAAAAATGTTGAAAATAGGTTGATTGATTGTGACGAGTCAGTATCCCAGAATATGGTAGGACAATGAAATGAAGATATGAATTATGTGAAAAAACAAGAAAAACAAAATTACTTATTGTTAAAAAAAAATGGAAAATACTGGTATGATACAGTCTCCGCACGGATCGAGATGAACTGTATTTTCGTCTTTTCTGCAGCCGCTCTGAGCTCGCAGATAACAATCGAAGCTCACACTCATACATGCATACACATCCATAAAAAATCAGAGAGCCGTCACATTTACGCTTGTACTACAGTATTATGACCACTAACAATAAAATGTAAAATGTAACAAGACATACTAGAAAAATGTAACATGTATACGCAATTGAAAACAAAAGCGGCACTTTTTGCAGTGATCATGCGATTCATACGAATATAATGTGTGTGTATGTGTACTGTCTTTTAAAAACTTCTAACTGCTAGCAATAAAAAATATAGTGTTCTATTTAAAAATTCAATGCTGATTTCTATGAAGAGACTTATTTGTACTCCTAATAAATCCATTTAATCCAATATGGATTTCGAACTTTATTTTCGAAATTATAGACCGTTACGTCCCGAACTAAATTTTTCTATTCAATTTTTCCATTCGCCTTCCGTTTGATCTAAAATATTAAATTTCACACGCATTCTAGCAAAACATAATACTAAGAGCGTGACCCAATCCACGTGCGTAGCACATTCTGTTATGTATCATTTAGAATAAGCAGTTAAAGACAACTGAACAGAGAAGAAGAATAAAGAGTTGCATTACCGGAATTAAAAACTAAGCATAACGTGACCACGGAACGTGGCTACCACCTCCATCATGGGTCCACCCTTTGTGAGACCCAGGGCGAGATTAACTCGTCACTCTTGTCTGGAAAGTCGCGAGGTGCGTAGACATTGAGTCCGGGGTGTCGTTAAGCCGAGTTATCCGCGAATAACTTCAATAGTTTGATACGCGGTGACGGACTTTGATATCCTCGTCAACTTACAAAATCTCTTGGCTTTCGATCGTCAAGTCGCGACGTGCGTGATCGTTAGCCCGCGAAATCGTAGCGAGAATCTTCGATTCTCAGTGAGCAAAACTTCGGTAACGATTAGTAGTGCCGAAAGACTCAGCGGTTCGTGAAAGATTTTGTTATCAAAATCCAACCATCTTCTAAATTCATTACCTTTTACACACATTCGCTATTAAATGTCGGTATCGTAAGATTACGAATTTTGATCCGTTAGTTATAAATGAACGTATACGTTCATACCGAAGTGCAACTTCTAATTCGTCTTCTCTGTCTAGATTCTCAAACACTAAGGAAATTTGTAATCCCAGCGATTAACACCAAAATTGTATTACCAATATCGGAAGATCTTAACCGGAACGAGTGCACCCCCGCACGCTCAATTTATACACATACCCGTAAAATTATAATTGTACCAACCACCGGAAAACAGGGTGAGTTCCAATTTCTACCAAATTTAATATCGAATATTTTCATTGACTATTTCACTGATTACGAGCCCTGAATCGAATCGCCAAAAGTAAAGAATCATTAATAATTTTGTAAATGGGAAATTCATTCGAACCTCGTTTCGAATTAGTTTCACCACCCCTATATTGTCATTTTATAATTGATAAGTCATAACACCAAAGTCTCTCTCTCTCTCTCTATCATTCTTTGAGTTGTACAATTTCCTTTGCAGTTGAATATACTTCATTTTACCAGTTAAATCTTTGTTTGAAAACAATATTATTCAAAATCCTTATTCTTTCAAATTTCGACTTCAATAAACCTGTACGGGTTTCAACAGATCGGCCCATCCATCCTGTCCTCTCCTCAACATAGTCTGGGGGAGCTACAAAATTTTCGTATTAGCTAGAACGCGCGGAATCTACCGTCCCACAGTGGTCGATTTCGCCGAAATCCTGGCCAAAAATATAAGGAGTTTTTCAATTTAGCTGAAAATTGGTATATTAGTATTATTTTCGTCGCTGATTAAGAATCCGAACTCAGAATTTCCAAAAACAAAATGGCGGCTCTAATATGGCGGGTGCTGTTGAGGCATAATTTGCAACGTGGGCCTTAAGGTTGCGAAGGCAAGACCTCTAAATTAGTTATTTTATTTCGCAGCTGTGTAGACCCGTCCATCTGGCAAACACCTTCGAAATATTGAGGGATGGCACGTGGCTACCAGCTTTGCGCTGAAAACCTTGCGCTAGATTTATGACACCCGTCATAAATCTAGTAGCTTCGAACGCCTGGGTCACTTTCGCAGCCTAAGCCCCCCCCCCCCCTTGTTTTTCTCTTTCTGCCTGGGCCTTCGGTGGGTGTTGGCAGAAAAACCAACGCGAAACTTCGCATTTTTGTAACCACCCACGAAGTCCAGGCAGAACCAATAACATTTCTTCAAGGCCCAATACACTCCTCCCTATCAAGCCACCCTTTCCGCCTTGGAGAGGTGGCTGACGGAGGAAGGGGTACTTCAAGAATTAATAAAGGGACAAAAAGCGCCCAAAAAGACTGATTCTGCTTGTAACATCCTACATCTAAACGTCTAGCTTGCTCGTATTTTATATCTTGTTATTTGTTGGTTGAGTTTAAGTTTTTTGTTATTATTTTGTACATACTTGTTTCCTCGTGTAATAAACAACACAAAATCCAACATTCGGAAGCTGTCGAGTGTTTATTATCTCCGAAAGAAAAACGAACTAGACTCTGACGATTTAACTATCCGACGAGTTACGACACTGTGCCTAACCGAGACAAGGCAAAGGGCATAAGAGTCAACATAAATTTGGTCCTTCGAGCCGGATCCAGCCTATCGGATCCTTCAAAACTTCTTTCGGAAAACGAGGACGAGTGATTGAAGCACACAGTACCTTGCTCTCAACCAAGTGGCAAGAGACGAGGCAAACCTGTGTCACCTACAAGCCAACCAAAGAGCGAAGTCCAACACCGGTCAACCCGGAAACCAAGCAGCGAGCCAAGCAGCGAGATAAGCAGCGACCCAAGGAACCAGCCTACAGGTCGCTCCAAGCAACAACGAAACGTCGCAGGGATCAACGAAGGTCCAACGACTGCAGAATCCAGACGACTCGTACATCGATTGTCGCAGCTACATCAACCAACAGCGGTTTAGCCACCACGTATTCGACAACGATCAGGTCAGAGTGCATGGTCATACGTATCATAATCCTTTAGATACCTCGCATACTATCCCTAACTACGTCGTTACGTCACGCATTCAGAATCTCTATCACGACATGTCGATTGAAGAAACCGTGAGCGAAATGCGCAAATCACGCACTGTTTTCAAACGTAAGCTAACCATATTTAGGAACTTTCTCGACGAATGCAATGAACAGTCTAATCGTAATATAATCAAAACCAAACTTGACCGAATCTCTGAAATATTCACGAAGTACTCTACGGTACATTTAAGATTAGAATGTCTCGACGAAGAAACAGATTATTCGACGGAACACAGTACATTAGAAGACGAGTTTGATTTGCAAGTTTCTCGTGCGCAACGATTATTAAACCCCGCAACGATCAATGCCATTCCGTCTGAAGCCGCGAATTCACATCGGGGTACTAGCGTGACCGGCTCCGAAGGCGACCGCGACGTGGAATTACCGCGAATAAAGCTTCCGACGTTCAGTGGTCAATACGAAGACTGGCCGGGATTCGCGGAACAATTCAATTCCGCGGTGCATGAAAACTCTACCATCATTGAGAGTAAAAAACTCACGTACCTGCGATCATGCTTGACGGGCGATGCCGCGAAACAGTTAGAAGCTTTTGGGAATTCGGCCAAAGACTATACGATTGCTTGGAATCTTTTACAAAAGAAATATGATGAACCATCGATCATCGTGGATAATCATATAGGCGCAATACTAGACATATGTTTGACCGAAGGGCGTGCAAGGCCGGAGTTGCATAAATTCCTATCACAAACTGAATACCACTATCGGGCATTAGAAAAATTAGGACATTTAGATACCGATACTATTTGGCTTTTTATATTAACATCGAACTTGGATGAGGCCACAGTCACGAGGTGGAAGGAGGCAAAGGGAAAAGACTTCCCTAAGGTAGACGAGTTTTTTGAATTCATGCACGAACGGGTTAAAATCCTTACTCCTACCGCTTCCGAAACAGCTAAAAAATTGCGCAATCAAGGTCGAACGTATACAAAACCCTCGCGTCAAATCGCCCATCCACGCGATCCACCGCGCAGTGCATACGCGACTCAGATAAAACCTTATTGTCATCTCTGTCATAAGGACCATGCCACGCAGTATTGCGAGCAATTAAAATTAGCTAAGCCCCGCGATAGAACGGACATAGTGAAAAAAGCAAAACTATGCATTAATTGTTTTCGTCCGGGTCATATGATCAATGAATGTCACGCGACGTCCTGTAAGCGATGCCATCGGCGGCATCATACAATGCTACATTGGGAGTTTGATACAAAGGGACATTCGTCACAAGGGGGAACTCTCCCTCCGTCTTCATCGGGTGAAACGCAGGCACATGCAATACGAACGATGACCTGCGCAAATCCTACACTTCCTTCCGAAGTTCTTTTGTGTACCGCAGTAATAAAGATTTTTGATCACGCTGGAAAAACGCATTTTTGTAGAGTTCTGCTCGACTCGTGCGCTCAGTCCAATTTTATAACTAATCAATTAGCAAATTTATTGAACATACCGCGGATGGCTGTTGACATCCCTCTTAATGGCATCAACAAAATGGAGTCACGCGTGAAACAGGCCATGAGAGCACGGATCGCGTCAAAAAATAACGCATTCGAAGATGAATTGACATTTTTGATAATACCGTCAATAGGTAACGCGTTGCCATCGCAATTTATAGATAAAGCAAAATTAAAGATTCCGGGTAACATAAAATTAGCAGATCCAAACTTTAACAAACCTGCTAACATCGATGGATTGATAGGCGCGGAATTGTTCTATAAACTTCTTTGCGTCGGGCAGATTTCGCTGGAAGAAGGGTCTGTAATTTTACAGAAAACGCGATTAGGTTGGATTGTGTCCGGCGCTCCAAATTCATCCTCCCGCAGTCATAGCACCCGATGCCATTTAACAGTGAACAATGAATTAGAAGTAGATCTCTCGAAATTTTGGGAAATCGAAGAAGTAAACGAGCAGCGGATATTATCTCCCGAAGAGTCAGAATGCGAAGCTCATTATAAGGCGAACACGAAACGCGATATTGCAACAGGTCGATATGTAGTTCGAATACCTTTTAAAAAATCAGTAGGTGATATTGGAGAATCTTATTCAATAGCGTTAAAGAGATTTTATGCATTAGAACGATCACTGGAAAGAAAACCAGAAATCAAGAAGCAATATTCCGCTTTTATTCGCGAGTATCGGGAGCTCTCTCACATGTCGGCGCGTCAAGCTACGGATATATCTCAGACATATTTTTTGCCCCACCATGCTGTATTAAAAACCACTAGTCATACGACAAAATTGCGGGTAGTGTTTGATGCCTCTGCTCGCCCACTCGGTGGTGTATCTCTAAACGAAGCCATGATGACTGGGCCCACAATTCAGGATGATATTTTCGCATTATTACTGAGATTTCGTCGTCATAAATACGTGCTCACGGCTGATATTGCAAAAATGTATCGTCAGATAGTCGTGCATCCGGACGATCGTAAGTATCAATGCATCCTATGGCGCGAAAATGTTCACGATCCGGTAGAAATTTACGAATTAAATACCGTCACATACGGGACAGCTGCTGCTCCTTTCTTAGCTACGCGAACGCTTAAACAATTAGCTGACGACGAACAACACGCATACCCAGACGCTGCGGAAACACTACGAAACGACTTTTACGTTGACGACCTTTTGACCGGGACAGATAATTATGAAACAGCTAGGAAATTACGCGATGATTTATTAGCTATTACTAAAAGGGGAGGTTTTGAACTAAGACAATGGGCATCAAACGACGCATCACTATTACCAGACGCAACATCTCAAACAAGTAAATTGCACTTGTGTCTCGATACTGAAGAGAATACGAAAACTCTGGGGATAACGTGGAACGCAAAACGCGATAACATCGAATATTCCGTATTATCGATAGAGCCCATAGATCGCGTGACGAAAAGAGCAATATTGTCTCAAATTGCAAAACTATACGATCCACTTGGATTAGTGGGACCTGTCATCGTGAAGGCAAAAATATTAATGCAACAATTGTGGCAGGAAAAAATTGACTGGGATGAGTCGGTCCCACCAGGTATATTTACGTCTTGGAATGACTATCAACGGCAGCTACGCAATTTTGATTCTCTTCGATTTCCGCGCAGAATAGTTGTGAACGGTGCAATTTCAATACAATTGCACGGATTTTGTGATGCGAGCGAGCGTGCCTATGGCGCATGCATCTACCTACGGTCAATAAATCGCGACGGAAATGTGATATCACAGCTAGCTTGCTCAAAATCACGCGTAGCCCCCCTGAAGACGCAAACGCTTCCGCGACTTGAGCTTTGTGCGGCACAACTCTTAATCAGATTATACAAATCTACAGTCCGCGCGTTAAAAATCAATATCGATAAAACTTTTTTCTGGTCCGACTCGACAATCACGCTACAATGGATAAATTCATCGCCGCACATTTTAAAAACGTTTGTAGCCAATCGCGTAACGGAAATTCAAGAGCATAGTAGAGCGTCTCAGTGGTGTCATGTGCCCACAAAGGATAATCCTGCCGACATTATTTCCCGAGGTTTGAACCCTAAGCAATTCCTCGATGTACAAGATCAATGGCAACGCGGGCCATCGTGGTTACAACTAGCGGAAACCTATTGGCCCCATACTGAAATACAGCTACGGGAAATACCTGAAAAACGTGCCACCACTAATTTATTAACAGCAATAAAAGAGCCGAACGATTTACTAACGAGATTTTCAACCATAACAAGGGCAAAACGAATAATTGCCTACTGCCTGCGGTTTAGAGACAATGTAAGGAATAAAGACAGTAGGCGCACGGGTCACCTGACCGTAGAAGAGCTGCAGGACGCTTTAAGGGTAATAATACGCAGGACACAGGCGGAAACCTTCGCGCAAGAATTGTATGCTTTGACCGCGTCCAAAAACTTGCCGAAACGTAGCAATTTATTACCCTTGGCAGTGTTTATAGATGATCAACGCATTATTAGAGTAGGAGGTCGTTTGAAACACGCCGACATATCCTACGATCACAAACATCCCATATTGTTACCGATGCATCATCATATCACTGATATCATAATTCGTGAAACGCACGTCAAGCATTATCACGCAGGAGCCTCCGCGACATTAAATGCTTTGCGTCAGATGTACTGGCCACTGCACGGAAGAACCGTCGTGAAAAGAATTATTCGAAATTGCGTCACGTGTCAAAGGGCACAACCAGCCGTCGAGCGGTATGCAATGGGAAACTTGCCGTCTAATCGTTTACAGCTTCAGAGACCGTTTTTAGTTTGCGGAGTCGATTATTGCGGACCGTTTTTTATCAAGGAACGTCGACATCGAAATCGCAGTAAAGTAAAAGTGTACATCGCTATTTTCGTCTGCTTCGCAACAAAAGCGACGCATATGGAATTAGTGGAAGACTTGACATCCGAAGCTTTTCTAGCCGCGTTAAAACGATTCTTCGCTAGACGGGGTAAAGCCTCAGACGTTTATTCGGACAATGGCTCTACATTCATAGGTGCACAGCGCGAGATGAATGAAATTCGGAATTTTTTAAGTGACGCGAAGCAACAAGATATTATAGCCGGTAGGTTAGCTAACGAGGGAATAAAATGGCATTTCATACCACCTCGCTCTCCACATTTCGGTGGTTTGTGGGAAGCAGCCGTAAAGGCGTTCAAGAAACATTTTAAACGCGTAATAGGAGAAAGCGTTCTTAGTTATGAAGCGATGTTAACATGCGTGATAGAGATCGAAGGAATCCTGAATTCGCGACCCCTAATCCCAATATCCACCGATCCAAATGACCTCACTGCCTTGACCCCCGCCCATTTCCTTATCGGTGATACGTTGACCAGTACACCGGAGTACGATCTGCGAAATTTGAAACCTGCACGACTGTCGACGTGGCAACACATCCAACAAATCAAACAACACTTTTGGGCGCGTTGGTACAAGGATTACCTACACGAATTGACTGTGCGAAAAAAGTGGCATGACTCCAACAGCGCAAATGTTCAGATCGGGACATTGGTAACCATGCGCGATGAGAATTTATCACCTATGCACTGGAAATTAGCAAGAGTGATAAAACTGCATCCAGGTGACGATGGAATTATTCGAGTCGTGACAGTGCGAACAAAGGATGGCATGTACAAACGTAGTATTAAATCATTATCACCACTTTTGTTAGATGATAACTAAAATTACGTTAAATTTAGCATATAAACTTATTAGACGTAAATCATAACTATGCTTGCCATCATAATAATTACATTATAACACATTATAATTTGCGTTTTGAACAAGATTGTAACACACACGTAAAATCCACAATGCATCACAAGACCTATATGTTCGATTCAATGTTAAGTTAATTTAGATTAAAGTCATTTTGAACGCGAACCGTTCAAGGGGTGCGGCATGTTGAGGCATAATTTGCAACGTGGGCCTTAAGGTTGCGAAGGCAAGACCTCTAAATTAGTTATTTTATTTCGCAGCTGTGTAGACCCGTCCATCTGGCAAACACCTTCGAAATATTGAGGGATGGCACGTGGCTACCAGCTTTGCGCTGAAAACCTTGCGCTAGATTTATGACACCCGTCATAAATCTAGTAGCTTCGAACGCTTGGGTCACTTTCGCAGCCTAAGCCCCCCCCCCCCCCCTTGTTTTTCTCTTTCTGCCTGGGCCTTCGGTGGGTGTTGGCAGAAAAACCAACGCGAAACTTCGCATTTTTGTAACCACCCACGAAGTCCAGGCAGAACCAATAACATTTCTTCAAGGCCCAATACACTCCTCCCTATCAAGCCACCCTTTCCGCCTTGGAGAGGTGGCTGACGGAGGAAGGGGTACTTCAAGAATTAATAAAGGGACAAAAAGCGCCCAAAAAGACTGATTCTGCTTGTAACATCCTACATCTAAACGTCTAGCTTGCTCGTATTTTATATCTTGTTATTTGTTGGTTGAGTTTAAGTTTTTTGTTATTATTTTGTACATACTTGTTTCCTCGTGTAATAAACAACACAAAATCCAACATTCGGAAGCTGTCGAGTGTTTATTATCTCCGAAAGAAAAACGAACTAGACTCTGACGATTTAACTATCCGACGAGTTACGACACTGTGCCTAACCGAGACAAGGCAAAGGGCATAAGAGTCAACAGGTGCGAGTATCGAAAAATTGTCGGATCGGCAAGAAAATCAGTAGTCTTATGTTTTTCCGGTCGCTGATTAAGAATCCAAACTCAGAATTTTCAAAAACAAAATGGCGGCTTTAATATCGTGGATGCGAGTATCGAAAAATTGCCGGATCGGCACGAAAATCAGTAGTCTTATGTTTTTCTGGTCGCTGATTAAGAATCCGAACTCAGAATTTCCAAAAACAAAATGGCGGCTTTAATATGGTGGGTGCGAGTATCGAAAAATTGTCGGATCGGCACGAAAATCAGTAGTCTTATGTTTTTCTGGTCGCTGATTAAGAATCCGAACTCAGAATTTCTAAAAACAAAATGGCGGCTCAAATATGGCGGGTGCGAGTATCGAAAAATTGTCGGATCGGCTCGAAAATCACTAGTCTTATGATAGCCCGGCCCTATGTCATAAATGCTCTTCCCCAGCATGGCGCGCGCGACAAACAAATAACAATAACTCGAAGAATCGCAAAAAGTCGCAAGAAAACTCAACGAGGTCTTCTTCGGGAAGCTTCAAAGTTTAATTTAAAAAAAAATATATTATGTTATTCCACGGACTTCTGCAGTTTTAATGATATTTATTGCAGCAGTCCCTGTATCCTAATACAAGCATGTCATTGCTGTTCCATCTCCGAATTTCCCTTTGCTTAATAAAAATTTCGGTCGAAGGAGAAAGATGAAACATTATAAGGAACAAATATTTCCCTCATACCTGCAACTAGCCAGATTTTCATTAGAATCGTCAAAGATCTTTCGGTTTATGACGGTAAGCCGTCGAGGTAGCCGCGGCTATCTATTGTTGCCTCGGAACAATAGGCCACCAGCTTGTTTAAACTCATTCCGATTTTTAACCCCGTGAAATAAACATATTATTTCGTTAATTGCCAGGTTGATCTTAGAGAAGGATTAGCAGTATTCATTAGGTAAAGCACGATAGCCCGGCTCTATGTCATAAATGAACTTCCCCGAGCATGGCGCGCGCGACAAACAAATAACAATTACTCGAAGAATCGCAAAAAGTCGCAAGAAAACTCAACGAGGTCTTCTTCGGGAAGCTTCAAAGTTTAATTTAAAAAAAAAATTATTATGTTATTCCACGGATTTCTGCAGTTTTAATGATATTTATTGCAGCAGTCGCTGTATCTTAATACAAGCATGTCATTGCTGTTCCATCTCCGAATTTCCCTTTGTTTAATAAAAATTTCGGTCGAAGGAGAAAGATGAGACATTGTAAGGGACAAATATTTCCCTCATACCTGCAACTAGCCGGATTTTCATTAGAATCGTCAAAGATCTTTCGGTTTATGACGGTAAGCGGTCGAGGTAGCCGCGGCTATCTATTGTTGCCTCGGAACAATAGGCCACCAGCTTGTTTAAACTCATTCCGATTTTTAACCCCATGAAACAAACATATTATTTCGTTAATTGCCAGGTTGATCTTAGAGAAGGATTAGCAGTATTCATTAGGTAAAGCACGATAGCCCGGCTGTATGTCATAAATGCACTTCCCCGAGCATGGCGCGCGCGACAAACAAATAACAATTACTCGAAGAATCGCAAAAAGTCGCAAGAAAACTCAACGGGGTCTTCTTCGGGAAGCTTCAAAGTTTAATTTAAAAAAAAAATTAGCTTGGATGGTTTTGGAATTCACAACTATTTCACTAGCAGAAGGAAAAAAATATATAGGATTTACATTCTGTGCCATCACAGTTGTAAAATATTAAATAAAAAAATGAAACCAAGATATTTATAAATTAAAAGTATAATAAATAGCTACCAATACTGAAAAAGTGGATCAAACTTTAATTTCACATTGAAAACGTATTCTCAATTTCGACGTGAAAACGTTACATTATTTAAGTGCCAACTTTGACATTGCATATCTCTAAGAGTATTGTTCAATAAAAATTTTTATTAATGGAAAACAATGATCTGATATGTTACAAATCAAACGCAATTGCTAAATTTTGAAAATTCTAAAAAAAAATTTTGGGGTTTTGGCCAGGATTTCGGCGAAATCGACCACTGTGCGTCCGTTGACACCCGCTCGACGGCGGACGGCACGCGGAAAATAAAGCGCCGCACGTAACAAGACCAAGCAGGATCAATGTTTAATAATATTACAGTTATTGATAGTTGTATTATTAAAAATTGGAGAGACAAAGATGAGTGGTACTTAAAAAGGAGACAAATTGCATTTTCACACCTACAGATAAACAGGACATAATCTTATCTTCGAAAAACACCCATTTATGTCGATTAGCGGACAGACCACCAACATGCTATTAATTGTCTCCAAACAATTCATTAACAATATGCTTAACCCATTTTGAAACGTTAACCTGATGTAATAAATGTATTATTCGTTAATTTGCCACGGTGATTACATAACTGAATTGAACATGTTAGCTGTGTAAATTGCGATCCACTCCTTTGCCATAAATGCGCTGCTCTACAAACGGCGAACGCGACCAACAATTGTCAATAATTCGAATAATTGCAGAAAGTAACAGCTAATACCAACCCAATTTTGTTCTGAAACCATCAAAGTTTACTTTTAATAAAATTAACTATCATGTGACGCGCAACGTTGGTAGTGGTCGCTGACAAGGGAACTACCCGAGGTGTCCGCCTCCGATTTTGACGAAATTTGGTACAGTTGTTCAGGACGTGAAAATAATCGATACGTATTTTTTTATATCTTCTAAATCGCATGTTTAGGGGGTGAAACCACCCTTCAAAGTTCCCGATATTTTTCTTTTTTTGCTTATAACTTTAAAACGGTTAATGATAGACATTTTTGATAAATGTACGAAATGTTTGTTTCGGCGCCTACTAAAGGCCTATGGAATTGAAAATTTTATTTAACGATTTTTTGTTAATTTTGTATTAAAAAATGACATTTTTTTCGTCATATCTTTAAAGTTTACGATCTGATTTTAACCAAACTTGTTTTAAATGATAGAGAAATCAAAAATAAAAGGTACGTGTTTTTGCGTTTTTTCCTAATTTATTCTGGAGTCGTGAAATTAACCCTTTCCTTTTTTCGGTTTTGGCACTTTACATCACTATATCTGATAAACGAGTGATGATGGGATAAAATGTATATGGAACAAATACTTCCCTCCTTATCTAGAATATTATTGTTTTCGTAAACAATCAATATTAAAAACTTTTTCGTTTTGATTTACAATACTCAAGCTGCGCGGATACGGCAAGATGCAACAATCACAAACTGTCGTAGATGTCATAAAATGACATAAGGGAAAATTTCGTTGTTTTTTACGTATGAAAAGAATATGTTTATAAATAATTTAAAACATAATTTATTTATAACAAAAAAAATAATTTAATTTATGAATTTGATATACGTATACTATTATAGCTTCTATGAAACATAGAGTTCGCAAAAGTGATACTCTTCAAAGAAATGTTCAAAGCAAAGTGATTTTTTACGCCACGCACATGTAAAATATTTACAGCTACACTTAAATCAGGTTGTGTACATAACATAATGTACATTAAACATCCGATAAGATTTCGACAAGGAGCATCGTATCCTTCCTCGGAGTTTAATGCTTCATAATCTAATTTGCTTTCCATAGGTGTACTCACTGCTTTACATTCAGACATATTAAATTTATTTAAAATTGTTTGGATATAAGAACTCTGACTCATGGTTATCTGATTGTTATTTCTTTCGATCTTAATTCCCAGAAAAAGTTTAATATCTTTTAAATCTACCATGCAAAATTTATTCATCAAATAATTTTTAAAACTAGACATTGTCTCAATACTTGCTGTGGAAATCACAAGATCATCTACATAAAGCACTACATATATATTCTTCGATACATCTCCTTTATCTAAAATGTAAATACATCGATCTACTGAAGAATTTCGAAAACCTTTATCTTTAAGTACTTCTTCAAAAAGTTCAAACCAGCATCTTGCTGCTTGTTTCAATCCATATAAAGCTTTATTTAATTTACATACTTTATTTTTAGTGCATTCAATTCCTTCAGGAACTTTCATGTAGATTTCCTCTTTTAAAATACCGTTGAGAAAAGCAATTTTAACATCCATATGATGTACTAATAAATTAAATTGGTTAGAAAATGCCATTATAAATCTGAAACTTGATATCCTGGCGACCGGTGCAAAGGTCTCATTATAATCTACCAAATATTGTTGACTGAAGCCTCGAGCTACAAGCCGAGCTTTGTAAACTAATGGTTTACCAAATTCATCATTCTTGATGGTGAACACCCATTTACAATCAACAATATTTTTATCTCTTGGTCTTGTTACCAGAGTCCACGTTTTATTTATTGAAAGAGAATTTATCTCGTCTCTAACAGCTTGCTCCCATTGCACTCTATTTTTATTATTTTTAATATCTTCGTACGAAGTAGGAATTTCGCAAACTAGAGACTGAGCACACATAAGATATTCTCCATACATATCAGTTTCATTATAAGAAATTGGTCTTTGGCATTTAATCCTATCACCCCTTCTTAATTTAGGCGATATTTGTCTTTTACTTTTAAATGAAGACTCATGTACATCTGTTTCAATTACAGATTTATTAAGATCATGTCTTAATTCGGTATTTTTACTACTTTCATCTAATTTGCATTCTAGCCTGTCTGATTTATTACTATCAGATTTATGAGACTCGTTTCTGTATACTGATTTTGACTTAACGTCAGATGCATCAGTTTCAGGATGTACTTCTACATTCCTGTCTAGCAAATCGATCACATTCCTGGAGTTTTCACAATTAACCCCTTTAGGCTGTACTACAGCAGTCCTGTCTGTCACATCGATTTTGCTCTGGGAGTTTTCAAATTTAACCCCTTCAGGCTGTACCATTACAGGCCTGGATACCAAGAAATTTGTCTCATCGGCTATAATATCTCTTACTACAATAAACTTACCAGATTCCACGTCCCATACTTTATAACCATTCGGTTCATATCCGACTAAAATACCTTTCCAAGATTTACTATCAAATTTCGATTGTCTTACTTTATTATGAATGTAAACTGTCGAACCGAAAATCTTTAAGTACTTTAATTGAGGCTTCCGATTATGCCACAACTCATATGGTGTTTTACAATTTTTAATAGCCCTAGTTGGCGTTAAATTAATCAAGAATGTGGCCGTAAGGACCGCTTCACCCCAAAAGTGTTTTTCTAAATTTGCTCCGGCAACCATTGACCGAGCCTTTTCTGTAATT
The DNA here is from genome assembly GCA_910591515.1 of Cerceris rybyensis. Classification (NCBI taxonomy): domain Eukaryota; kingdom Metazoa; phylum Arthropoda; class Insecta; order Hymenoptera; family Crabronidae; genus Cerceris; species Cerceris rybyensis. The sequence goes on from OU342795.1 coordinate 18,849,210, forward strand.
GTCCTGACAATTCTTTCCGATACACCATTTAACTGCGGGGTTCGTGGAACTGTTAAGTGATATGAAATACCTTTTTCAATACAATACGCCTTCATTTCATTACACAAATATTCTCCGCCATTATCACAATACAAATTTACTATTTTTAAGTTAAAATGTACTTCACTTTTTGCCACAAAATCTCGAAAAACACTAAATACATCAGATTTATGTGTTATCAAATATGTGACGCAATAGTGAGTATAATCACCAAGAAATAAAACAAAATAATTTTTATTATTAACCGTTGTAGGAGTGATTGGACCACATACATCTGTATGTATTATAAACAATGGTCGTTTTATATAACTTTTATCTTTTGCTTTTCTAAATGGTAATCGTGATTGCTTTCCATTTATGCATGCTTCACATATATCATCATTAACTTTAATCTTTTCGATCTATTCAATATCTTGGATCATCTTTTTATCCTTTAACTCTAAAAATTTAGATTTACTAATATGACCCAATCTTTGATGCCATAATTCATAATTATTATTTCTTACTACATTAACTTGCATAATGGAGTTCAATTCACTTGTATTGATTGTCAAGTCTATTGCACATAAATTATTCATTGGCTTACCCTTCATAATTATACTACCATTTTTAAGAATTTTGACTCCTGCTTCGTCAAAAACAATGGTCATTCCGGCCTGCTGCATTTTCCTAACGGACAACAAATTATATGGAACCTCTGGTCAGTAAAGCACGTCCTCTATTGTCCCTTGGACGTCCATGTCGGTGGTAACCTTCAATGCGCCTTTCTTCGATGCCGTAATAAATGTTCCATTTTTCGCCACAGAAATTTTTACTGGAATTTCTAAATCTCTGAATTCGGCAGTTAAATCGGCTCTGTTAATCAGGTGGTCAGACGCTCCAGAGTCAAGAAGAAACGTAATCTTCTTCTTTTCTTCCTCTTTTAATGTATAATCACCAACCATAAAGGCAAAACTAGAATTGTCCTTAGACGTTGATGGTTGGCTTATTTCAACAGTTTGAGCCGTTCTGATTTGGTCTCCTTTCTGATTTTTAAAACCCTTTTTCAGATGAAAACAGTCCTTTTTAATATGACCTTTCTTTCCACAGAAATGACACTTCATGACGGGTTTTGGCCTGCCTGGCTTAAATGACCGTGATTTATACTGTCCGTGGTGAAATCTTCCGGCCGACGGATTTTCAAAATTTTGTCTCACCATTTGTCCTTTCACTGCATGAAGCACTTTTGCACTCGTATCCCGACTCTCGCTATTTAACTTTACTTCATGGTCCAATAACCGTGTTTTGACAAATGCTAAAGTTAAATTGTCCTCTGTTAATGTCTCAATCGCGGTTATCACAGTGTCGTAGGAAGCAGACAAAGTTAATAATAAATGTGGCACTTTATCCATTTCTTCTAATTTCGCGCCCGCTGCTAATAGCTCCGAAATTAAATCATCGAACACCATAAAATGCTTTAACAATGGCGTATCACCTTCTATTTTTAACGATAGCAACTTTTTCTGCAAAGCAAGTTGAGTTGCGAGACTTTTCCGTTCGTAAATAGCGTCCAAATTGCGAAACACTTCTTTCGCGCTATTGTTCGATTGAACGAAACTCAAGAACGAATCGGACAAATATTCTATAATAATATTTTTCGCAATCCTTTCTGCTTTGATCCATTCACTTGTCAGTGGCTCCGGAATTTTATCGTCTATAACGCGAATCACATCCAATTCCGTTAAGAGTCCACGAATTCTGAATTTCCAGACACTGTACTTTTCTCCGTCAAAAGCTTAAATGTTCCTTTTTATATTTAGTCCTTCCATTGTCTTTTCACTACTGCTTAATTAAATTCTACAGTAATACTAATATATATAGCCACACAAAATATATATACACGGTACTTATAATTTCTAATATATATACAGCCTTTATATTTACGGATTTTTATATTAATTGTTAATTTTATATTTAAATATTATTAATTTTATATTAATTATTGGTTTATAAGGCTTTGAATGAAAAGACTTTGATTAAAGTTAACTAGAATCTTTATTCTAGAATGTATGAGGAAGGCACGTCTTTCTGTTACGAGTGAAAGTCACAGAGTGAGGTTTTTAGGAAATTTAGCCAGGTCTAAGGGCCCTTTTCAGCTTGAGCATAAACAGACTGCATAGCTCCACAGCTGCAACCTCTTAAGCATTCCAGGAAGAAATATACAATTGATTTTTGTAAGTTCCAATATACTCTCTTAGTAAAAGAGAAAAAACCAACAAGATATTGATGTAATTTTAGTTAATTTAATATTTAATATATAACGTAAATATAAATATATAAAATATAGCAATATTGATATAATGTTATTTATCAAATATCTCGGAAATTATTACAGATCCGGAAATTGTTTAAGGAGTGAAAATTTACGCCTCGTGCTGGTGAAACCGTTGATGTGAACAGTTTTTTAAAAAATCCCATTGCTTAAATAAGACATTAAAAAGTACAATGTTTTTCATCATTCTTTCAATTAAATTTCAATCGTTTTTCTTGAATATTTGTTTGTAAGAACTATATAACGAAACACAAAATAGGGATAAATTAGAACCTTGACATTTGTGTTACAGAAATAGTTAGTAGATTTTCAATTCTATATAATGTGTAATACTTTCGAATGTTCCAAAATATGATGATGATGTGATCCGAGTAAACCAAAGGATTATTATTGCTAGCATCATAGACTGCTTGGCATTGATGACTATTAAATGGTTTGGGATTTATAGAAAATTATTAAATGTGCACAGAACGGGACGTAATGTGACACGAAAAATGCATAGTTTCTATTTTTCTTCCATCACAATTGTAAAATGTCAAATACGAAAATGAAATCAAATATTCAAATCTAAAGCATATCAAATAACTTCCGATGGGGAAATGGAGAGCTCATTCGTTTATGATACATCAGAGACAATTTTTTCCGGCGGAAAAACATCACATTATAAAAGTATGTATCGACTTTGAAATCGTATATCCCTAAAAGTATTTTGTAAAAAGAATACTACTGTTGAATCGGTGTGCTCTGATATATCATAAATCAAATGCAAATGTTAGATTTCAGATATCAAATGAAACGTTTTTAGACTTTTACCCAGAAATTCAATGAAATCAGCGACTGTGTATTGGTTTGAGAAAAGATAAAGAGTTTCCTAAACACGATAAAAATAGAAATATCAGTGTTTAGGAAATAAATTTAAAAAGGATTTTACATAAAATGGTGATATCTCGGACTTATTACTAAAAAAATATTGCTCATTTATCTCGGTCATGTAATTTATTCTACGAGCGCTTTCATTTCAAATATTGACTTCAAAATCTTTAGGTTGGAAATTAATTGAAAGTTAAATTATACCACATGTTTACAGTCGTTCTGATGTCGCCTTTGGAAATATGATAATATTCTCCCAAAGTAAAATCATCATGATAAATAAGAAAATTATTAACGGCAGTAAAGCTAAATGTGACACAGAAATAATGTGTTTATGTGATTTAACTTTTAGGACCTTTCGGTAATGTAACATTTTAATCAAATAGTGGTTACTTGCATTTATTAATAATTAATTAAGGAATGCCTGTTCCTCTTGCAAACGTTAAAATAAAGACTTTGTTCAATTTCATAGGAGCGAATGAAATTGTGAAATTGCAGCGGTTGCTAGGCAATGAAAATTGCGCTATTGTGTAATTGTTTTCCATCAAGGGGCGGCGTAATTGAGCACAGAAGAGGTTTCTCGGTATGAAAGTCCGTTAGAAATAGTAGCCTTTACTGTAAACTCCATTTCCTGTGTTCCGCCATATAGAGTGAATAAAAAAGGCGTTGGCACAACTAATTTTCTTGAAATATCATAAAGTGAGGTTTTAATTAATATTAATATTAACTACGTTTATTAGTGCCACTTGACAAACATAAATAGTGTGTTTACTATAATAGTAAAAAAAGTAAATGTTACCATTCTGAAATTACTAGAACAGTATAGTACTGTTATGCCGCGGCAAGGGAACGAAGTCAAAATCTGCCGAAGTTGCTTCTTTACACTGTTTTATTAAGAAGGTCCGGAATCACGTACAGAGCACGAGCTGGTACTTTTCTGAGCGCAATTCGGGGTTTTTCGGGGTTCTTATAGATTCTGATGACAGAGTGACGTTTGGAGGTCATGGGGGAGGTTTCGACGTGTCAGCGATGGCGGCGATGACGGCGATGACGGCGATGACTCCTTCGGCTTATCGGTGTTCTTTGGAAGGATGACGGTGGCTGATGAGACATCGACGGCAATGTGTCATATCATAACAGTACGTTTGTTATAATTCTTCTCATTAATGAAAGTCTTCTCGCTGCTCTAAAATTTTCCACTGAGAATGAGCATAAAAGATTTGGAATTGTGCGGCTACCCACTTCTTTATCCGAACATGTTGCAACTTCAACAGCTAAACATTTGGCGCTTGCAAAAGGATTTTTTACTATTCCATTGACTATGTTTCTTCGTTCTCTAGTTGCACTATATATGTGAACGACCTGGTCGTGATTTGTTTTCGACTCTATTACCTTTGTTTACGGGTTTGAGCGTGGTCTTGTGGAAATGACAATTTCGCCCTTCCCGTGTATTTAGCAAGTACTTTCTTGTTTGAGTGGACTGTATGTTTTATTTGTTGAGGGTTATAGATTTTAGACCTTTGTATTCCTCTTTACACAGTTTTATTAATATTTTACAGACTGAATTGTCTCAGCTGTGTCAAAAAGACGAATAACGAAAAAACTATAATTAAACTATAATTATACTAAAACTATACTACAACCGATGCTTTCTTATAATCTCTCACGTCTTTCCTACTCTAGTCTTTCAAAACTTCTGACTCCCTTTTGCTTTCTTTCCGCTTCCGTCGATAACGTAGAGCGTGATTACACTCTCAACATTATTATATAATTGAGCAAACTTAACACAGATAACAAAAACTGATATTAATAAACTTATTCAATGATGTGAACTTGACTTAGTGAGTGATGTGAGATCCGGACGAGGCGCTACTCGTGTACGGATGTGTGAATGTTGCCGAACTAAGAGTGTTTGAGTTACAGAATCCGGACGAGACGCTACCCGTGCCGGAGCACAGTCTGTAATTTTAGGGTTCTAGCTGGACAAAAGTCAATTTTCGTAATGGTCCAAATGTATAAAATTTTATTGAAAATCGATAGTAGATTGTCCATAGAAACAGAAAATGTAAAAATTATTTGAAAAAATAATCTGCAATAGTTAATTAACTGGCCTTAAAGTTATACTTTCCGTAGATTGCTTTTACACGCTCCCATCATGCCCTAGACATTTTCGGCAATTGTTTTGTAACGAAAGGTTAGAATGGAAGTTGCGTATATGTATCGTTATCTCCACTTATTTGGGATACATTTACAATTTTTTATTTTGCTAAAAGACCTTTCATTACCATTTTAATCCGCTTTAACAATTAACATGTAATTTAAGTTCCGTTCCAAAATGTATGTAGACTTTTAACATATATTACTATTTATTAAACTTTTGCAATTTTGTGTGCTTAAAGCTAAAAGTATAACAATTGAACATGCAAAGTGCCGCTTCAGACAAATGATGCCATCTGTTACTTTTTTATTGTTTTATTACGTCCCTAACGGACGGGAGCGACGTCTCACAGTGGTCTATTTTGCCGAAATCCTGACCAGAACCCCAAGGAGTGGCGAGGCATTTACTTACAATTAGTTTCGTTCGCTCAGAAGACACAAGAAAAATGCCTCGCGGAAGTTTTTAAATTTTTCAGCCAAAAATAAAATCTATATTGCAATTTTTTTTGCTTTTTCCAAGAAAAATGTCTGCCCTATCGCCTTCTGCTATTAGATTTTTTTCTGGATTTTTAATTTTTAGAGTAAATCGGAAACATATTTTTAAAACATATTGTTACGCCAACTTCATATTGGCGTATAGAACGAAGCTGTTTCCTCGAACCCGCTGGATTCGAGTATCGAATCGAAGTGTATGGATCGATCGGCCGGTCGTTGCTTGACGACCGGAAACGTTTACACAGGAAGTCGCTACCGAGCAGTCGTAGAAAACACACGTTCGATTTCGTGCTGTATTTGTAATTGTAAAATAAAGTATGCCAAAACGCGGTAGACCCTCCGCCAGGTGTAACAATATGTTTAAACATATTTAAATCTTTACAACATTAAAAATGATATGCATCGTTGCAATTGGTAGAGGTTACAGAGTCATTTTACACCAAAAAAAAATTAAAATAAGCCTTAAGATTAAGTTACAGCATTATATATCAAATACTATCAATTTTTAAAGTTGATAGTCTCTTATTTTACGTATAAATGTTAAATAACTATTGAAATATGTATTATTATTAACGCTAAGTGTAACAATATGTTGTTTACTAGTAGAAAAGTCAGTAAAAGTAACGAAAACCATAATTTTTTCCAAAAAATAGTTTTGTCCAGCTAGAACCCTAAAATTACACACTGTGCGGAGGTGTGAATGTGAGTGTTCGAGACGCTACTCGTAGACTGATGATTTTTCTAATGAGCCAATGTCGTGAGGCCTTTACCCGCACTTCCCCTTCCGAGGGCACCTTGCTAAGAAGAATGTGATTTTTGCGCCCTCGGAAGTTGTACGGAAAAGGTCGTTTTTATAAAAATAACTAGCGCGTGGTGAATTTGGCGCGCGCCCCCCTTCTGGGACCGATGAAGGGGTAAAGGCCTGCGGGAGGAGAAGAAGGCCCGCTCGAGGGCTGCTCGACGGCCAAAGAACACGCTCCGGCGCACTGAGTTTATTGCACGGCAATAACCATTGAGTCTTTGCTGAAAATCTGGAAATAATCAAACTCGCAAGCGAGGATTTCTTGGAAAAGAGAGTCCGCAGAAGTTCTACATCTGGCACTTCTGCATCCCGTTACACTAACTGTTTTCTCAAAAATAGTTGCCTCTTCGTCCGTGTAATAAACCTTATGCATTAAGGGCTTGGGCCTTAACAACCTTCTTTAAATTGTTATATTCCATTTCTTACTGTCAAGAAGCTTTATAATAAACTACCGATTATTCAGTATCTTCCACCATTTTTATAAAAGGAAATTATTTCATTTCGCATGCACAATTATAACTCGCTGCTCATCGCAGCTGCGATTCTTGTTCAAAGAGCAAATAAAATAATTGTGTAGAATCTCCTCTATCTCTATCTATATATATTTATTCTACATATTTTTCTCTAACAATTGTATATACATCTTAAACTAACTAACAACATCATAGCCTAAATTTTGAAATAATAAAATAGAAACACTCACTAAAATAAATAATTATAATAACTCTAATTCCTAATAATCTCCACTAAACTCTGTATATATCTCCACTATATGTATCTCTCTTCGCAACGAATTCCAAGTCTCAACTGTCTCAACTAACTCTCCCAAAAATTCACACTCGCATCCACCCTTGATACTCTTTCTCACAGCATGCATTCTTCGTCTTTCTCACAGCTTGCATTCTCTATTGCACTCACTCATTTTCTCCTTATCCACAGACTAAACATTCACTCTAACTCTCGAATTCGTCATCTACCAAATTACGTATTCTAAACATTGACTCTCACATACACAAAATCCATCTACACTCACTAACTAAAAGCTATCTCCTATTTTTTTTAAATTACGACACTACAATTGTGTTAACTGAAAGAAGCGATCTACAACAGCAAACTGTGTATAGTAAAAACTGTTTTGTCAAAACTTTTTTGGCTATGGAATTTCCGTTTTCTTAGTATATTTTCTTATAACAAATAACTGAAAGATCTCAGTCAGCATATTATTTATGTATGTGAAAAGACATTAATTGATATACTTAATATTAATAACTTTAGCGTTTATTGCACGGAAACTGGAAGTGCTAATATTTTTTTGACCCACCTTTTAAATTATAAAATGGCAGACTAACTATGTTTTAAGATAAAACCTTTCAATAAACGAGTCGTAAGAATTGTACAAATTGTATGGAACTGTAATTTACAACATTTGTCTTATGATACAAAAGATTCATGCCTTATCTGAGTTATTTCGGTAGATACCATTGCAGAGCAGTTATTTACAGGGATTCCCTTTTTTCAGTTACATATGTTAAAAGGTTTGAAAATATTTTCTAGGAATAAAAAAATAAAAATAATATATACCATATTTTTAAAAAATATATGTGTACCATAATTTACGGAGTACTTTATTTACACGATTTCGCTTTCACGCGGTTTTCATAATAACGGATTTTAAAAAATGTGAAAATAAACATTTTTGTTTTAAAAATAATATTGTAGTCCTCTCCGTAAATTAGGGGATTATTGAAACTGACTGGTTAATATAAGATACATAGCACAAAAAATATGTTATATAAATACATATTATGTAACATCTCGTTTGAGTATTTCAACCACTTTTGTGTTTCAATAACCTGTAGCGGCTTTCATTCGTTGAAGGTTCTCGGATTAATTTAAAAGACACAATAAAAAGGAGCATTTGTGAACAGAGACTAAAGATAATTATCCTTGGCCTCTTCTAAATAGATTCTTAGCTCCTTAATCTTCCATAATTTGTTGATTGAATTTTCTGAATTCTTTAGTTTGCTCTTTTGTGATAAATAAATGAATGAGATGTTTTCATTAGAATAAATATAAGGAATACATATATTGTGAGATCTTCTTGAATGGAATTCTCTCGGAGGAGGACATTTATACACGATTCGTTTTCCTATCAAACGTCTACAAGATAAAAAATGTTTAACGACTTTATTAAAGCTTGTGTGACTCAGGCTGATTTAGAAAATTGACATCGATTGATGGAAATATTCATAACTACGGTTCGAATCGTTAATTGTGAAGAATGGAATTCGAGTGGCACGAAGGAAATTAAAGTTGAAAGCACTCGGAATTGCAAACTTACATTTCGCAATGGCAGAAATAAGGATTATAGAGTATATGATGTTCTTTGCAATCAAGAGTTCTATTTACTCCTGTTCAACGCATACAAATGTTTCAAGCAGTTGATATTCTTATCTGAATGCTCTTTTACATCTTACATTTGTAACTGCCTATCAGAAATTGACAGGTTTAAACTTCATTACTATTCATCGATGGTGTTGTACTTACTGTGAGAAGTTGTTTTGTTTTTACTAAGAGTGTGTTGTTATGAACGTTTAGGGAATTTTGAGTGTTTATTAGGTCTTGTATTGTCTAAAAACGTGTTGCATGAGAGTGTTTCAAAGTATAATTAGTTCCTTGTTATTTGAGTTAATTACTATAATAAAGCATTATATATTGGTGGAAATATAAGTGAAATTAGTCTCCCATCCTCCTACACTTACCATAGATGAGGATAGTTTATCTCCACAACTACTGTTATTCTCCCATTCTTCAACGAAGGAGCCGATAGTTCAGTGAGAACGTAACAGACAGGAATGTTTCGCAATAACTATTTCATCTGTCTTTCCTAAATAGAGATGTATAAGTCAAAATTATGAAAAAAAGTAGCACTTTATATTGTAAGGTAAATGCGGCTTATGCATGTCGGTGTATCATCTTATTTTAGCGCAGCAGTTTGATAATGTCGGGATGCGAGATTTCTATAAAAATGAGTTGATTGCATATCACGTCTATCTACTTACGTTTGTCCTACTCATTCTCCAGATTTCAGTCAATTAATCTTTATTTGCCAGGCGATTAAAACCATTTGTACATTTGACACTGATTACAAGTGTTCAAACTTTGGCCACCCGTGCAGCAGGCATAATAATAAAGGGTCTAGCCAAATTAGTAAAAGCTAATTAATCTTGAGACATACCATTCGATAAGACTCTTTGGAAAAACCCTTTCTGAAAGTAAGAATCTGCTACCCCTGCCGTAAGGGTTGGTGCAAGGTGAAACGTACTTTAAAGTTTTTGCCCGACTTCTCCCGTTTGGCTTTATAGAAAATTCTGAAAATAATCATAGATATTAAAACCAATGGTGTACATGCTTTCGAATTTTTTCAGATTTTTAGTAGTAGTGGAACATGGTTAAAAAAAAATAAAATCTGATGTTTTCTTATTTTCCACTCGGAAAGCAATTTTCTTTCCCTCCAGATCGAGGCTTAGTATACGGACCTTAACTTACTTTCTTCAATGTAAGTTATTATCGCATGAATTGCTAATTATTAATATTTATTGAAGAATTGGTAATAGACACTAAATCCTTTGCCTGAAATGAACGTCTCCCCATAAGTGAAGTAAACCAATAATACAGGACAGGTATAATAGACGGAGGACGGACTTTTAACTTCGTCAGACTTATGACTGACTCGTACTACTTGCCCACTTCTAAAATGTTATCGAAAAAATTTTCACTCTCTCAAGTAGTATAAACCAAAGTATTTCAGCCGGACTTTTAGCTCTGCCTGATTTATCACTGACTCATACCACTTACCCACTTGTAAAATTTTGTCGAAAAATTTTCAATTTCCCAAGTAGTATAAACCATAATAAATAAAATATCTCAGACGGATTTTTAGATCTCTCTGACGTATCACTGACCCGTATCACTTTAGCAAATTTTGCCAAAATAACCAACTCAAAAATGGAAAAATACCAATAATACTTTAGATGGAATATTAGATCTGTCTGACTTATCACTAACTGGTATTACTTACCTTATTCTGTCGCGTGTATGCCATATTCGAGAACTTATAATTATTATACGCTCGTTAGGCATTTAAGCAGTTAAAAAAGATTTCGATTTAACAAATTATTTATTTATTACTTGTATTGCACTATATAAACGTATTTGATAAAATATTCGTTAAATACAATTGTTTGTTTCTAAGATTAGAAATTATTTATTTAATAAATACTGTACTGATTGTCCTGTGCCGGCCCTAATTGTAGGACATGTTATAATTATCACTGTTTTACAAAAAGAAATTAAAAAATATGTTTTTTAACATGGCTGAGGTTTATTGTATTACCTACCTTATACAATACAATTTTTTTCTTCGCAAAAAAAATCATGCGGTGAGGGGTTGGATTTCAACTATGCTGAGTAATGATTTGAATAATATATATACCATCACAAATTTAATAGTCTTGAGCTAAATGTAGTTGTAAAGTTATAGTAGAAGTAGTAATTAAAGGTGTTTTAGGTGGCGGAAAATGTAGCGACAGCTGTGCTCGCATGCAGGTGCGATTTATCTGTATGGTCCTGTAAATAAAAGAATACGAGATTTTGAGAAGAAACGCATCGGGAGACAAAAACACCAAGACGAGTTCTCTCGCGTCCGTCGCTTTAAACTTGGAAAATGTTTTCTATTATACCCTTGTAAAATCACTTGCCTGCTTCCCTTCCTCACCTAAAAATCGAGATATATGCCATTCACAGACCACATTAATTAATTCCATATTTTGAATTTTGTAAAACTCAAGTCTCAAAGCACTTGAATGAATTTTAACTTTTCAGGTTTGAAATAAATTTCCGTAATAAAAGCGGTTAACACCACTAATTGACGATGTTTATATTGGCAAAAAAGGTGTGGGCGATCGATATTTTAATAAAAATGTATTTATTGTCTTAAATCAGAATCAGTAAGTAAAAATAAGAATAATAAAAATACACAAACACATGAAAAATATAAGGGGAAAATTGCCAAGAAATTAAAAACACACTGTATCGGAAACCTTATAGAGAATGGAAAAGATCAAAGTGACAAAAGCAAACCAACTAAACAAATGTACGCCGAGGAGCAATCGGTTCTGCAGAAAACAAAAGCGTCAACGGCGCATCATTCAAAAGCACATGTTAAATCCGAACAAAAAAAACATTTATTCCAGTATAGTTTATTTGACCATCGAATAATAAATAATTGAATTCAGAAGTCAGTCTAATTAATTCCAAGGCTTTTCCACTTCATTCTATTTGAAGGAAATTTTGAAGAAGAGTGTATGCTATTTCATCGCGTTTCTCCACTTTAGGTTTTATGGAGTTAATCGATTTGGCAAGTGAGTGGCTGATATCACATATATACTTTATTAAAGTTGCACGAAATCTACAATTCTCTGTCTTGAATGATCAACACTTAGTCTTTCACATACAATTTCAAATCTTGTCACATATTGACAGAAGTTTTGGGATAATAATATAGTAGATATAATATTATCACACTTTATAATACTAATTTATTAAATGAAACAATATACATTTATGCACGTGGTGGCAACAGGGCGATAGCTGACAGGCTAACTAATTAACTGAAAAGAAAACGAAAAGATTATGCGCGCCACCATCCCATCAACACAACTAATTTGCACAAGTCGATATAGTAGGTTTATCCATACTTTCTTACACATATAAAAGATCCCTATTAATTTTTGAAATATTAGCAATTATATAGAAATCTTATTTTTTATAAAATACATAATAAGCACAGGATCATCTCAAATCAGTTCGGTCTAATTCCTTACGTTTAAATCTACATCGTTATGAACTTGTAGTAACAAAGGCGAAATTATAATTAGTATCAATAATTGATACAAATAATTTCATGCTTCAATAGTAAACTATTAAATAATGCAGTATGGAGATTCAAAAAAAGAAAGAATTGAATTAAACGAATTTTAATCATCTTTAACATATTCTCGGACATTAACTACAAAGAATTTGCAAAAAATTTAACAGTCAAGTTAAAAGTTTTTTATCAGACACTATGAAATTCTTAAGGTTTGCACCTATTTTGGAACTGAAAGAATCCGCGATACGAACAGCTGCGAAAGAGTATTTGAAAATGGAGGGAGAGCTGCTGTAGAAGGACGTAATAGAAAATTTATTCAGGGTTTAATCACATTGCGACAAAGACAGCATTGTTCGGGCATGAACAATAGAGCGGTTCTGCGGGTTCACATAGCGGCGACCGCAAGTATTCGGTTCTCTGATTTGCAACGACCCTTTGGTTTTTTGACTTCCTTTTCCCGCGAGAATCCAGGTCGCCATCGGCGTCATTTCAACTCTGGGCTCTGCTTTTATTTCTTCGATTTGTATAATTTGTCCCTGGCACTTTTATTTCTCGTCATAAATTCACCGCTCGGTTTAAAATTCTTATCTCGCGGATGCCGCCTCTTGCAACCCTTTTGTTATTTGGAATTTTACATTTATGTGCCGCGTTAACACATACCGATGATAGCAGTATACAAATAATGCTCTCTATGTTGAGAGCTGCTTAGTCCTTTTTTGCATTGCTCACTTATCTTTCGTATTATACACCCTTCTACAATACAACACGTTCACTGCTCGAGTAATTATTTCCGCCGTTCCGTTGCTTCTGCAAAAACATTTTTCATATTGTATAAGATATGAAAATTTATAAATATCAGAAGTAGAATAAAATCAATACAACAGAATCATGATGACTTCATAAGTGCTATTTAAAGTAATGAAGCAAATTTTCAATATGACATTATTAATTAACACTGAATATGTTTACTATTGGAACATCGTAATTAAATTATATTAATCCTTATGCTTTTGTAGTCCTTTGTCGAGTTACACTCGAAATAGCTTTTTACTTCATTTTACTTTCTAACAATTTAATATCGAGTTCCAAATTGCACAATAATTTTGTAATATCAGTCAAACATTCGTTAGTAAATACCTATAGTTATAATTCTTATCATTAAAAAAATGAATAACCTGCGATAGAAATTGTGAAACTAAATTCATTTAGCTTAGTACAAAATTCTCAAAATATTTCAGACTGCAAAGGGTTATAATTCCAACCGATGCAATGATCCGATTGTCAAGCACAAACTAAAATACAAAGTGATTTCTACCTTCAATATTGTTTTATACTGACACAATGCTTATAACTATTTTAGCTGATGAACAAATACTTTCCAAAAATTATTTCGTGTGTTTATTTTCCTCTTGGAAAATAATTAGGTCTATTTGAAATTAGCCGGTAAACATGTATAATACTCTTGGAAGAATAATGTCTGTGAATATATGCGCAGCTCAAGAGAATACAGTTTTAACCATTTAACTGTGGCGGAAATTCTTTTGAAGTTTGGGTCACGAAAATCGAGATATGTGTTGAGGCGTAATTGCAACGCGGGCCTTGAGGTTGCGAGGGCAAAATTTCTAAATTCTTTATTTCAGTTTCGCAGCTGTGTAGACCCGTCCATCTGGCAAACACCTTCGAATATCGAAGGATGGCACGTGGCTACCAGACTTGCACTCACGAATTCCTGCGCTAGATTTATGACAGGTGTCATAAATCTAGCAGTTTTCATCTACACCTGGGTTACCCTCGCGGCCCAAGGCCCCCCTCTGCCTGGGCCTTCCGTGGGTTTTGGCAACACCAATGCCAATTCTGCATTTTGGTAACCACCCACGAAGTCCAGGCAGAACCAATAACATTTCACCAAGGCCCAACATTCTCCTCCCTATCAAGCCATCCCTTCTTCCTCGTCGGGGTTGCCGACAGAGGAAGGGGTGCTTCCGAAATTTATAAAAGAACAAAAAGTGAGCCAAATCTTCAGATTCTCTCCGTAACTATATTCTGTAACATATTCTTCGTAACATCAAGTCTTTTTCTATACACATTTGGCTCGCTCGTATTTATATTTGTTATTCTATTTGTTAATCTTTCTTGTTATTGTTTCCGTATATATACTTGTTTCCTCGTTATAATAAACAAACACAAAACCATTTCGGGAGTGCAGTGTTTATTAATTCTCCGAGAGAAGAAAGCAAAACTAAACTCCAACGACTTAATTGTCCGAAGAGTCGCAACAATATGACCATAAATCTATCTCAAATTATTTATACCCTTTAGTTACTCGTGTTATTTCGACATGACCTCAGAATATTCCAAACATCTTGTTTACGAATATATTTTAGTTTCGTCAAAATTACAATTTTAAAAAAACAATAGTAGCTTTTACGCATGACGAGTATACTCGTCAAACACAGCTGACTGGTTAAAATATAGCTTCTTCTGAAACTTGCGCGCTATTGGCGATCAAAACTACAATTACATGTAAAAATACAATGGATTATGTTACAGTCAAGTATCAAGGTTCTATAAGTAAACAAATTCTATTTTATTATGGGACAAATTGAAAAATAGGTAAAATTTCACGTGACAAAAATATTTTACGTTTGGATAAGCGTAGAAAGCTTTATCAAAGTCGGTTTCAGAAAGTTAGTTATAAATATTATGTCGGTTAATCAACTACACGTATCTAACACGTGTAATTAATGTAGTAACAGAAAAATAAGATGATTACACATTCACATATCACACTCATTGCATTTTTAATGGGCATTTTGTAGGATAACATATCCCTAGACAGTTACTCTCTTCAATATTTCTACAGTGTAATAACTTTGTATTTCTTCCGTTATTTGCGACACTTACAAAAACTCGACGAGAGGAACGAAAACGTAGTAGAACGAGCTTATTCTCCTTATCGAAAGTTAGTTATTGACTGAAAAAGTCATTCGTCCAAGAGGATATCAATTTTGGAAATCTAAACATCTTACACCCAAAGGAGACTGCTTAACCGTATTCGGATACGTTTTGGATTTTATTGTTAGTGAATTAATCCTCGTCGATGATATTTTTGACCCAAAAAATAGAGAGCTTTTAAAATAAAATTTAATAAAGTCAGCAAATAACGTGAAAGTGTAGCAGACTTGTAAGTTTTGTTATAATAATGGCTCAATACACAAGATTTAAATAGTATACGAATATGTATTATATAATAAATATTTTGACGTTTAGGTTTTCAGCAATAAGAAAAACATCCCATCGACAATGTGAGAGATGAATTAGTATCAAAGGATCTAAGAACAAACTGAATTAAAAGAATATATTAAAATCGAAATATGAAGAAAAATAACTTCTGTGCTCTTGTTAATTATTGCCTCGCACATACCGTCGTCGTAATTACATGAATGTAGGCCTTTTTTACTTGAACATCTCTTGAGTTATCAGAAGTTATGTGAAAGAGACAACGATATAAACTTCACGCGGTTATTAGGTTAAGCGAGACCTTATTCATTAACTTATTTACATTTGAATATAGATCATAATAAGAACTATATAAAACTCAACGTTAAAATGAAATCAAATAGTATTTAATAAAAATTTCTTAAGGAACAATTATAATAGTATTTTAAGGAGAGTATGCCAGGAATTTTTACGTTTCCGCTGTGGTAAATGTAATTAATCGGCTTTAAGAATTACGCATAATCCCTAAGAAGCGTGATAAATTTGCTGAACCTGAAAATATAACAGTGACTCACGAAATTGATCAAGTACTTTTCATTCAACTAAAATGTAGTAATGAATTATATATGTATATATGTGCGAAAATGTATTTGATCAATAAGCTAAGGTGTTGTCACAACAAGAAAGTATAGAACATATCGAAAATATTATTTATCACAACAATAATTATACAATAATTATACAAAATACTGAACTTGATCAATAATGTGACTTTACATCAAATAGTCTTAATAATTTATACATCCGCGTTTGCCATCAATTTTTTAGTTTACAATACCGAGAAAAAAGTTAACAAGAACCACAAAAAATGTTTTTACACTTTGAATACATAAACTCACAAAATTGATCAATTGCGCTAAGCAACAGTTGGAGCACTACTAGCTAAATCTAAAGGACATGATCAACTATGTTTCTATTTCAGTGTAAAGGGGAAATGTAAACAAATAACTTGTATGACTTTGATCGGGCGTTAACTGTTCTAAGAGATCTTGGCAAAAACAAGAAACAAAGCTACAATGTGATCAAATGCGTGAGTCACTGTATATTTTCTTCGTTGATTGTTATGTCCAGCCGACCACAACTCTTGGCAAATATTATGAGTAAGAATCTGCTCATGTAATTGTTATGATTTACTTGTACATACTAAAACCGAGTTCGATAAAACATTCAGGATTTTTTTTAAACGTCATTACCCTTTTTTGTTTCATATTTGACATCTCTAAGTGTCGAGAATCGGTTTCACGAAAGTGATTAGCAAAAAAATTCGGGAATAAGATAAAAATGTCTATCACCATAGAAATTACTCCAGAGAGCGTTAAAGAGATGGAAACATAATCCTCAATACAATATTTTCAAGCGTTCCGTGTCATCCCAATTTATAAAAAGAATATCGAGTCATTTTCGTAGCATAAATGACAATTAATCGAAGTACGGCTATTCATGCGTATAATTATTCTGGTAATCCCTGGCTCATTTTAAACTAAAGCAAACTGTGATAATTTCATTTATGTTTCATATATGAACATTTACGCTTATTGTTTTCCAACAGTTATCTATGTGAGATGTATCAATATACGCACCCCAATTATCGATAATTACAGGTATATATTTTTCTCCGCAAACATCGCTTTTGATCTTATTTCACTTAACAAACTTTCAGCTCACGTAATGTGCACCCGTATTGATTTTCTCGCCTCGGGTGTAAATTATTTTCACTCGCGTTAATGAGTTTTACCGCAGGCAATAACTGATCACTGCCAAGAATCATACACGATATAGATAGTAGGTAGTATATGATCCTTTTTCCTGTACACTTCAATGAAATTTATAGTACCTGCGTACTCATTACCCCTTTGTTCCATAGGCAATAATGCATTATTGTCGTTTTGTGAAACAATATATGAATCGAATTATCATGTGTTTGGTACTATTTCATTCTTTGCTCTTGTCTGGAAACAAAGAAGCTGTATTGTAGGAAAAGTTTTTGTTAGATATTTCAAAGATTGGAAAAATAAAAGATTATAATATGATAAAACTTGCGTAGCGTTGCTTGCTATAGGATAATGCACAAGAAATAGATGAGTTCAATCTTTCTTTGGATTGCCATATCTAGAAGAATCGTGTACAGTGAAAGTGATACCATTTTCTGTGATTGTCATGCAAAAGTAAGGCGTCGTGTTGTAAAGTGAGTTCTATGTAAGGTAATAAATCAATAGTATTTTTCGAAATATCCAAGAGATGTTTAAATCATGTGAGCGGATTTTCAAAATTGATGTTAACTGTTCCGATTAACGTTTTTCTGTGAAAAACATATTACTATGTTTCTTCAGTGATACATACGATAATCACTAGACTGCGGATGTTTATGCAAATTTCGAGTTTCACAAATGCAGGTGAGACAGGAAAACCTATCTAGGGATTTATTGCACTTAATAAATATTACAACAAATACCATACTTTGGATATTTTAGATATATTTTTATATTATGTTCTTTTTGTATATTTTAGCCGTATTTAATTTGTCATAAATGCATAAAAATCCGCAGTCTAATAATCACTAAAGACACCCATACTTAACGAATTAGCTGTGATTGACAAGTATACTCGTCATGGAGATACAGCAGAATTTGATGTATTGACTGTCTTACGACCACCGATTACGTGTGAGTGAGTGAATCGCCGAATGCTACCCGAACGATTGCTTCCGGTGGTGATAACTCAGTGGAAGATGTTTCGTGTGAGGAAATGTTATTATTTTGGGTAAACTAAACTTGGTTATTATTTGACTGTACAATATATACAAGTGAAAGTGTGTGTTACAAGTTATGTTATTTCGTTTGAGAAGTCGACTCGTCGATTGCGCGGGATAATCGGAACGCGGGTGAAATATCGTGTTAACTTGTTCCGATTTTTGAGAGAATCCTTCGTTTGTCGCGGAGCTTGTATTTTTAAAGCTTCGGTTTTCCCTCTCCTAACATCCTTCGGGATGTCTTCGTTAGAGGAGGGCCTCGACCCAACCACTCATAGGCATGTAGGTGGAACTTTGATTTTGGTAAGACTCCACCCATCCACCGGTAACAAATTTGGGGGCTGGTAGGGTGGAAGTCGAATGCTCTATGAGTGATTAGGCCAGGTAATAAAGCCGAACGCTGATTTTTGGGACTTTTATGATGCACAGCTGTTGAGGACCTGGAAGGTAAGAAATTTGCAAGGCCCAGATGTTTTTAAACTCACGGTAGAGTGTTCCGTTAAACACGTGGGCCCTTTTCTTCACCTTCCAGAAAAACGGTGAAGCTAGTAATGAACAAAAGGTCTGAAATTGTGAATATTGAAGGACAGCTGTGCACGTCGTCCGTATCGTAAAGTTGCCGGTTCTAATCTTAAATACCGTTGCTTGCGACGGAACAGACTGGGATATGTTTCTGGGGGCAAAATTAACACTTTGCCGTCCGTACCGTTTGAAAAAATTTCTTCGCTTGACGCCGATAGAACTAATTCTGTTACTTCGCTTGTCGCCGGCTGTTTTCTCATCGGTATAGTTCTCACGAGTTTTCAATCCGGTACCCCCCCCCCCCCCCCCCGAGTCGAAATATTAGATATAATTTTAGACGACCGTACTGTGTTTGTACTGCATTTGCATCGAAACATTGTACTACTTCTGCACTATATTTGCAACGTGAACAAATGCATTTGCAGCACATTAGAAAAAGACCAGCAGCACAACCGCATAGGATGTAAAAATCATCCGTATAGCTCTGTTGCGCGTTTGTACTGGATCTGCACCGTGTCTGTATGCATCCATAGCACGTTTGCACTTGATTTGCAGCATGTCTGCAAATGTTAATATTCAGTTTGTATAGGGTTATTAAAAATATGAAATTACAATACATATTCTTTAACTTATTTGTAATTAATTGTTTATTAAAATTATTACGAATCGAAATTTTATAAATGAACATAAAATTTATATAAATATAAAATAAAAAATGTAAAAATAACATAATTATACGTATGTGTATGTAAATATATATAGGGTATATCATTAAGCGTGTCAGAACTTTAAAATTAAATAAAAAAAGTTGTGTGCGACATATGCGGAAAACATTTATTGCGGCTTAAAATGTATTTCATACCATTATATTTTAAAAATTACATCATTTAAATAGCCTCCGCGGCTTTGCCTACAGGACTTGATGCGAGAAGTCCAATTTTGCAGGACTCTATTGCATAAGTCGGGCTGGATCTCACCAATCGTTTCAATGATATTGTTCTCCAGCTGGTGAATTGTTGTTGGTTTGTTACAATAAACCAGCGACTTAACGTAGCCCCAAAGGAAAATTCTAAGGGCGTTAAATCGCATGATCTTGGCGGCCATTCCACATGGCCTCTTCTGGAAATAACGCGTTCTGGAAACCTCACTTGCAATAACTCCAGTGTAACGTCTGGTGTGTGACACGTTGCACCGTCTTGTTGGAACCACATGCCGTCTAGGTCCACGTTATCTAATTTAGGCCACAAAAAGTTAGTTATCATGGCACGATACCGTTCGCCATTTACGGTCACCGTTTGACTATTCTCGTTCCGGAAGACGTACGGCCCAATGATACCGCCTGACCAAAATCCACACCGAACAGTGAGTTTCTCCGGATGCAATTTAGTCTCTTGATACTGCTGTGGATTGCTCTCGCCCCAAATGCGGCAATTTTGCTTGTTTACGAAGCCATTTAACCAAAAATGTGCTTCATCACTGAAGATGATTTTTTCACCAAACTTGGAGTCTCTTTGCAATTGCTCCAGAACCCAATCAGCGAACGTACGACGCATTCGGTGGTCTTGAGGTTTTAGCTCTTGTGTCAGTTGGATCTTATAAGGGTGCATTCCTAAGTCCTTCCGTAAAATTCGTCATGTTGAGGTCGCAGAAAGGCCAAGTGCTTTTGCACGACGAGAAACTGAAAGATTTGGGTTTTCAGCCACATTTTCAGCAACAGCAGCAATATTATCGGTTGACCGCGCACTTCTGCGTCGTACAGACATTGTTATATCAGTAACAGAACCGCTTTGCTCGAATTTCTTGATAATTCGATGAATTGATCGCTCGGTTGGACGGCCATTTCGGCCGTAAATATCTCGTAGCTCGCGAAAAGTTTGGCGAATCGAACAGGAATTTTTATAATAAATTTTAATCATTTCAACGCGTTGTTGAACGATGTAGCGCTCCATGGTGAAATGGCGACTATGGTAGATTACAAGCATCGAAGGATGACAGTGCTGCCACCCAAAACGTCATAGCAATATGATGTCAAAGTTCGGACATAGCTATTGAAAGACCCTTTATATATATATATATATATATATATATGTATATCTATCTAGGGATCATTTATAAGCTGTTTTATTTTATTTTAATAGAGTATACTGATTATCATTATTATTATCAGTTTCGGTTTGCGAAGGATTACCAAATTGTGGAAAGTATTGAGGTTGTTGACATGGGGAGTAGTATTGGCTTTGATTATTTTGATAGTGTTGATATTGTCCATATGGTGGATGATAATTAGGTAGATTGTTTGGAAAATATGTAGACGATTGGTAGAGATTTGGTAGAGATGATACGTTGTCTTTTGATTTTGGTAGTAAATATCTCTGTATTGACGATCCTGGTGAAATATTTTCTAGTCCAACTAATTCAATGTCTTTCGGTTTAAATGGTGTATTTTTCTCTATTAATAGTCCTGATGAAGGATTTTTTTCTCCAGCCAATGTGTTATCCTTCGTTTTTGATAGTGTATTTTTCTGTATTAATGGACTTGATGAACTATTTTCTTCTTTAGCTAATATGTTATTGGGTGTTATTGGGCTAGGTATTGATGATGAAGCTGCCTGTATTAATAGTCCAGGTGAAATTGCTCGTTCAACTCTTGGAGATTGGCGAACACATTTTTTTTTCGAGTTCGAATTTTTGATTCATCCAAATCTGTCTGATTGTTCATGTTTTGCTGAAGTAGAAGATTCTGTAAATTAAAAAAATTATTGATATATAACTAAAAATATTGTAAAATGTATAAAAAAAATATCAATTGATGTCAAACTTGCAAAATCTGTCATACGTACTCTTGATTCTCTTGGTATTTGAGTGTTCATTATCTTTCCGTGCTCTACTTTTCGCGCTCTTTCGCGGCTTTTGATTTTGAGTTCCTCTTGTAATTCTGGTGGTAATTTCTTTTGCCTCATATAATGAATTTTCTTGTTAAGAATATCGTTATATTCTGTTCTTGTAAGGTCATTGTTATATCTTTTTTTCATGTACCCTGTGGATAATTGAGCAAATACGTAAGTTTTCGGAATGTCAATTTTTTCTGATAATTAAAAGAAAACTAATTTAATTATCTATTAACAAATTAGTTGGATTATAAAACATAGAAAATTTTATCACAGTATTGGAATTATTTTAATTGTTACAATTTGAGTTCTAAATAAATTTATATTCTTACCTATAACCGCTGTTCTCACATCTGGTAGTCTTTCATTTACTTTTTCTGCTGTTTCGGATTCTAATGATTTTTCTTCCTTCAGAATCTCATCTACACCATTCACATAGGGCCACAAATCATTTAACATTAGAATACTTTTCATATGCACTGCCCATAATTCGTAATTGTTCTGTGTTAATTTTTACGCACTCGCGAGACTTTGCGTGGACGCCATGATCACTTTCGAGAAACGTGCCGATCTTTCTTTCCGTAATTTTTACTTTTATTTCGCGCATTAAGCACGCCCTGGGCCCATAACCTGACAGGGTTTTTATTGAAATAAAAGGTCATTCGGAAAGAGGATTGACTTTCTGAATATGTATTACACTTTATTAGATGTAAAAAAAAGGATAATTAATATATATTGTGACGGGCTTGAAGACTACAATCATGAGACTAAACAACGAGTCACCATGTTTTCGCCGATGACCAAAAGTGCGTATATGCTCAGGTATAAAAACCCGAGATCACCGATGCGGATCATCATATTGCTCCAGTCACTCAACCAATTCGTCTCGAGCTTGTTAAGAAGCCGACATCAAGTCTTATTGTACCATTCCATTTCGACTACAATAAGAGAACATTGTAATATTGTAGTATTGTAGTGTAGAATAAAGTTTGCTTTTTAAAAAGTCTAACTTACAATTAGTAAACCGGCCGGTCACAATATAAAGTCACATATTAATGGAACGGTTTCTTCTTGCCAACTGCACTCTCCTGAAAAACAATTGCCGAGGAAGACGAACGACAAAACACGATCGCGGCTAATGTCGCATATCTCTCACACTATGTATACATATACAACAATTTTGTTGCATGTACAATAATGTATATGCATACATTTACATATCTACATATTGGTTTTATATGTAGAAATACACTAATTAAATTCAATGTTTTGTATTGAAGTTTTTCTATTGCACAAAGTAATCATTTCCTCAAGATATTTACATCATTACGTCTTTTATCAATGTAAGTTAATAAAAATGAATTAATCAAATAAAGTAACGCATTTAACTCTCAAATTTTCTAAGTTTAAAATTGTTCGAACTTAGAATTATTTCGTCAACTGACAATCTCGAAAAATTTCTAAGTTCGAATAAATATACATTTAAAATTTTTATTTATCCGTTTGCAACATGTTTGTACTAGTATTGTAACAATTTCACGAAAACTGTACCATTTTTTTATCTGTAATGGACATGCTACAGATACAGTGCAAACGAACGTAAACATCATAGTTCTGGTGCAAGCGTTTGTTAAGCCCTAAAAAATGTAATTATTGAGTGCATATCTAGTACAGACGTGGTACAGAGAATAATTGTGTCTACAGACCCCTGCAAATCTACTGCAGATCTGAAAATTTCGACTCGGGCCATTTTCATGAAATTTCGAAAACGTACATATGTAAATAAATTTAAAATTTGTCTGTTTTATATATTTCTTTCTTTACATTTCCTTTGGCACTTACTTATTGTTAGTATTTCTCTTTTTGGTGATACGAAGCAAATCAATCGCCAACATGTAATGCAACGCCACACGACTTGCATATCAAATTTGTTGGCTTTCTTTTCTTGTTTTTGGAACATACGTGGCACATTCTCCGTTTTCGTTTATTGGTTTCGGAAATGTGTACTAACTAATGTTGCCTCAGGTCACGGGAAAGTCTGTCGATCGCTTCATGATTGGACGCTTGCGATGTATGTAGTTGCGACCTCCAAGTTTTGCTCAGGAGTAGGTATATGATCTTTTATCCAGAATTCAGACACTTTCAATAGAAAATCATGAAATCTGATAATTTTGTGTTCTGTGTTGAAATATTGACATGTCCTGAATGCATTAAATAATGCGCAATGAAAGAGATACATGCACACCTTCTTTGACCATTTTATAGATTTTCTATATATGGGATAGTAAGTTAAATATTGGTTTACCCGATCCACTCCTTTCATGTATTTATTGTAGTCTAATATACTTTCAGGTTTTTTTATTGGGCAATTGGTTTTCTTGCATTTTCTTTTAGTGTCAATCAAAGTGGCATTATGTATTGTAGAAACCATCCGTATAAGTTTGGTTTTCGAACCTCTCCATAATTGTGCCAGTACATCAATTTTTCGTTGATGGCAAGCTTCAAACACACTGAGTTTTGCGCACTTTAATTTTTCTGGAAATCCTCTATTTTGCCGTATCGTTCCACGAACTCGAATTTTCTTTTGAAGTAAATTTTCCGTAAGTTCTACACTGTTGTAGTAGTTGTCCATGTACAAGTGATGCCACTTTCCATAAGAAGATGTCAATAGTTCCATATCTGTTTTTGTTATAGGCTGTCCAGCGCCGAAATATATTTTAAATGAGGAAATATATCCCGTATTGGAATCACATAGCATCCGAATAAGTATGCCATACTTTGTACTTTTTGATGGGTTGTAGACTTTAAAACTCAGTCGTCCACGCCATGGTATCATTCCTTCGTCAATCGAGATGTTTTGACCAAGGCTAAAATTTTCTTCAAACTTTTTTGAAAAATAATCGATTATCGGTTGCACTTTAAAAAGTCGGTCGGCATTATCCGGTTTATCATTGTTATTTAAAAAACGCAGAAATCATAATATTTGTATAAATCTATTGCGTGTCATCGTTTTGCGAAATATGGGAGTATCTATCAACGGTTTCGTTGACCAGTAATCATCTATTTTTGCTTTCTTTACAATTCCCATAAGGATAATAAGCCCAAACCATTTCCTAAGTTCGGTTGTCGTAACGCTGACAAATTTGGCACATTTTTTACCTATTTTCCTTCTATGGAAATTTTGATCGTAATACTTGTTTGTTTCGCTGCTGATATACTCGAATAAATCCCTCCCAATAAATAATTCGACGATGTCCTCCACGCTCTGCGTTTCTTCGGAAAATATGTTTGGGTAAATCGAAATCTGACCACGGCACACTATCGTCTTCTTCTGATTCATCCGAATCACTTGACAACTGTACCGTTCGCTGAATTCTTCTTGTAAGAATTTCACTGTCTGAAAATTCTGCTTCACTTTCATTTGTCGGATTTGCAATGTCTGCTTCCCAATCGGCAATGTCGATTGGTACGTTAGACAAGTCGTCCGCGCATTCATCATAAATAATTGTGTCTTCTCTTTCGTCTGCCATGATGAATGGGTACAAGTACTTATAAAAAAAACACTTGCTGATGTATGTAGCTTATTCCACTTAAGTAGAACAGCAACAGAATACCACAGATCACCAACAGAATGCAAACAACACGAAAGTGCTATCGCCGGTCACTGGACAGTACCATGCGCCCGACACCGCTGTGGTGTCGCCGGACGGCATTGGGTTAATATAAGGACGAGTCTTACCTTTGGGTAAATACTCACACCTAAAGAATGACGTGGCGACGACCTTACATGCAGGCTACCAAACTAATACATACGTCCCAGAAAAACGTAAGGGTGCCAAATTTCTCAAAAATAAAAGAAGCTGAGCGAAACGAAAAATAAGCAGCCATATCGCATTTGTTTCTTATTAACCCATTCGCTGCCAAGGACGAGTATACTCGTCCTACTTTAAATATGTTATAACATGCAGGATTTTGAATTAGCAAATTTTTTGTGGCCACAAACATAAATATAAAAATGTAAAAAACTTGAAAAAATACAACAAATACATTTTTTTACAAAAATTATACTTTATTTCTTATAGAGAATGATCATTTACAAATTTAAATTAAGCAAAATCAACTTCATCGTGTATTTATAACAAAATTTTATAGCAACAAAATCACTTATAATACTTTATCTTCGTGATAGGATTTGTAACAAAGTCCAATACATAATGGAGGTTTATCAGGACAGCTCGGGCAGTAATATCGAGTCTCCTTTCGAATATTTTTTGTTGCACAAACTCTACATTTGCGAGTTGGGTTTTTCTTTTGTGGTGTAGGAGGAATAGCATCAAGATAATGAAGGGAATTTTGTTCCTGGGGTATGATTGACGTAGATTGATGAGATTGAATGACTGCATCTTGGCTTCCATTTAGCAAATATTGTGTAACTTCTTCTCTAAATTGAAGAGATGTTTTCTTTTCTGCGTTCGGTTGCTGACAATACAATATAAATGCACTGTGCATAGCCATTTCTATAATGTGTACAGCTATTTTTTTATACCACCGAAGAGTTTTTCTCATAGCACTATAGTAGGACAGCATTAGATCCGAACGGTCTACACCTGCCATACCTTTTGTGTAATCCCTTACGATATTGGGTTTGATGGAGACTTGCCTATTTCGGTGAGCAACTTCAACCATTTCAGCTTTGTGCATATTTGATGTGCTTGTAAATGATTATGTATGATAATATATGTGCTCTTACCAAGAAAATAACAGAGCTTTGGTAGTACACTCATGTAGGATCGTGAAAAAGAAAGAGAGGCGCGCGGAAATCCATCGAAGGCAACAACTCGGTCTGAGTAGCTTAACGTTGACGATCGCCTCGGTCGGGCGCGGAACCACTGCGCCAGCGACCTGTCCCGTCTGACTCTTTCCGTTCACGTCCTTTTCTTCCTAAGTTCTTTTATACAAGGGCTTCCCCGCCCCGATTCCACATACATGAAGTTTCTACGCAGTTTGATGCATTTTTAAGTTACAAAGTGATATTGAGAATCTCTATAGCTCACGAACTTTTATTATATAGTATTTCATATGCGCATGCATAAAATATGCAAATATATATTAAAATATATTAAAACATATACGTAGATAGATGATATTACAATTGTTATATAAATGTGTTACAAAAATCGAAATAAGAATATGTAACTAGAAAATTTGAGCCACGTAATATTGGTACACAGCTTACGGATTATGTCTTGAGGATTAATGTTTTGCATTTCTACTCGTCAAATCTTCTCTTTTTCACTTTACGGTGACATATTCCATGTAATAATACAAATTCTGCTTTTAGCATTTATACATCTTATTTTCCACGGTTTAGTTATTATGCTTTGTAAAATATAGCTGCCACTGTGATGTTTTTAGCAGAAATTCTTTATGCAATGCACAATTTCAATACAGACCAATTCAAGTAAAAGGAAGTGTGCTTTAGATCTCCTAAGTAACGTAATTCTAGAGCGAAAAGTTTTAACACGTTCGTCGCCACGTCACCCATATCTGGGTGAAGGGTATACCTCTGCGGAGGCCCCGTCACCCAAATGTGGGTGACGCTCTACTTGTTCAAGTTCAATAGGATTTTCAGTTGGATTTTTAAAAGAAACTTAATAGAATAAACACTGAAATATAAATATAGGATATACAATATAAAAATATTAAAAATCACTTTTATTACTTAATTGTTCTTATTGTTGTCGCCTGTCGAAAAAGACTTCAGTAGGCTCTTTTCCATTAAATATCTTCTTAACAAAACTTCCAACAAGAAAATGACTTATACAAAATTTTCTTTATTTCTTCTGTAGAATGAAAATCTGGAAAGAAAGATATAGATTTTCCTATAAAAAATGAAATTGACCTTGAAGAAATATAACAAATAAAAAATTAATATTGCACCGATATTCTCTCCGCGATACTATAAACTTTCGTATATAACATTTTTCTCTAAAATCAATGGCTCTAGAGTTATTACTTTTTTCCACTGTGCGACAGTCGGATTTGGGCCCCACGAGAAACTCAACCGAATCGTCCCGGGCGACGAACGTGTTTTAATAAAGATATGTACGTTATTAACTTCTACCTTCAAAGTCTATATTAATCAACGTTGATGTCATAACTCTTACTCAAACGATTTAAGAGATTTTAATAACCATTACCAGTTGTTCTTGAAGAAAGTAATATTCTTAATTTATAACAATACTTGACTTACTACAGAAGTTTTTAAAACATCTGGTTCTAATGGTGGTAAAGGATTAGGATAGATATCAGTCAGTGTTCTCTTGCTGTACCGATTTAATACATTCACGCCGCCGCTTTCCACCAGTGGTCCACGCTTGTAGTCTAAGAGCTGGCCGCCACCTCGACTAAGGTACTCGTCACAATTACTAATTGTTAGTCGAGGTGGCGGCCAGCCCTTAGACTATAACAACTTTAGACCCGTCTGCCAGGTATTTGTAACCCAGAGAATCGTCTGCCAATTTTTTTTATACTTGAAATAGTATAAATTATAACATATATAAACGGCAGACGTGTGAAAGTATATTAAAAAAAAAAAATTTACAACTTTAAAAATAAAGGGGGTATTTTTGCAACCGCGGCAACTCCGGCAGAAGTAGCTTTTCATATATTAATATTATTGAATAAACTATGCTAAAAATTTCAGCTTTGTGACGAGTACCTTAGTCGAGGTGGCGGCCAGCTCTCCGACTATTGGATGTCTCATTGGTCGGCGTGTACCACCGGTGGCTGACTGTTCACTGGCTTGCCGTTGTTTACTGGCATTTGCATCGTCTACTCGTCAACCTGCCAAAAAGGCTGCGCAGACAGACTCCATTCTTTATTCTTCACAGAAATGATATTTATGATCAGTGTATCATACAAGTAGAAGATGCGCATTGGAAGGTATAAATCGACAACGCAGTGAGGTCAATTGGCTTGAGGTACGGGGTAAGGGGAGACTGTCCTCGCACCTCCTATTCCCATCATATCGGCCCATGAAACCTAAGCTCGGCGAATGACAACCGAAAACTAGACACTTATTTCGTCGTTAGCCCTTTCGCTACGGACTCCTTTTCCGCGATTGTGCTAACACGGTATGAAACAATTCTGGCGCGGCACGGTGATCGATTTTGCGAATCTAGCTAGACAAGTCTTTAATAAGTTGAAAAAAGAGAATGTTGATGACATATTTACCGTTACAAATTGTTTATATACTTCTATTCCTTAGAATCGTCATCGTCCTCGTCTGTTTCTTCGTCTTCAGCAAAATACATCTTGAATTTGCTTTTTCTGATGTTTTACCTTTAGTTTGTCACATTTTTTAACTTGCCACTTTTTAGTATCAAGCTTATACGATACATGTAAAAGGCATTCTAAACACCTTAAGTCAAACCTTATCCACGCGTAGAGACTAGAGAGTTCGAATCTAAAGTTTTCGTTATTATAAACTATTTTATGTTTTTCAATTGAATTTATTTGCGTCTTGCAATTTCCTCAAAAATAGCTATATTGATACAAATGACATAAGCCGCGTGTATCTTTTGCTCGACGGTGAAATACCTCCTACGTAGGTAGTCGTTAAAAAAATCTGTGCAAGCTTTCTACGGAACGAGACGGATATCGTTTTTATTTTATTAGTTTCAATATATATTTTAAATATAAAAAAAATAAAGCGCAAAGCGGAGGATAGTGGAGATTTTTTTGTACGCCTTACTAAGCTTTTTAAATATATAAAAAATCGCGCTAAATTATTTCTTTAAATAATGAGATATGACAAGTAATATTTATAGAACAATTTACATATTGGGTTGTTCGGAAAGTAATTTCGTTTTTATCAGTGAAAATGAAAGACGATTTTCTTGTAGTGCATAAATATTTTATTGAATTATATATTCTCCATTTTGTTCTAATACCTTTTGTCATCTTTCTGGCAGTAGCATGATTCCATGCTCATAACAGTTTTGATCTTTGCTGGCAAAAACCTGATCTAAGCCATTTTCGACGTCTTCATGGAAAGTAAAAGTTTTGCTGTTTAAAAACATTTGTAGAGACCGAAACAAGTGGTAATCCGAAGGTGCCAGATCTGAAGAATATGATGAATGTAGTAGTGAATCACATCCAAGCTGGATAAGCTTTTTGAGAGTTACCAAACTTGTATGGGATCTCGCATTATTATGGTGGAACACTACACCTTTTCTATTGACCAATTCTGACCTTTTCTGTATAAGTGAATCATTCAATTTGTCCAGTTGATGATAATACACTTCAGAATTGATAGTGGTATTGTTTGGTAGAATCTTAAAAAAACGAGTCCTTTAAAATTCTACCAAACACACAGCATCACCTTTTTTGATGCATTTCAGCTTTTGAAGTACGTTGAGCTGGTTCATCTCTTTTACTCCATGATTTCTTGCGTCTAATATTGTTGTAAAGAATCCATTACTAGTCCCCAGTGATGACTCGCTTCAAAAATAGATCATTTTCTTGACGTTTTGTATGTCGCTGTGTCTAAAACATTTTTCTGACTGAATCTGAATCTTAACTTATTCTTTAAAAATAAATTAAACTATGCGTCACGAGAAGCAGCCTCTTGAGAAATCGATTTTCTCATTTCTTTTCCATGTCACGCATCTTCATGAGAAGACATCTCCCTATGGGTACTATACAGAAAACCAACCTGGCAGATACGAATCGAACAAAAGCTGAATAACATTGGAAAAGACATAGAAAGACTTATGCAGGCATTAAAGGAAATTCATAAAAAAACACAGAAGTATTCGTAGAAACAAAACAATAATATTTACACAATAAATCGGATACATTAGAGAAGTTGTCCCAATACTTGTTGTACGTCCCAAATGCTACAACGAATCAGGGTACATAAAAAAGAGCTGAAATATTCAAAAACAGTGAAAAATTATTTTGATGATGTCGATGAAATTATACGATGAGCCAATAAAAAAAATTTGCTACCCTTTCCCGAATTTTGCGGCAGTTTTTTTTCGCAAATCTCCATCGATCCAGAGGTGTAGAACAACCCCTGAAAGCCATGACAAATATTTTTGAAACACCCTGTACATGCGCGTACCAAAAATTTCCAACTTCTATTTATAGACATTCTGACGTACCAAGCAGTTTTTTATTTATTTATTTAAAGAAGCTCAATGATCTATCTATCCCTTATGTATCAAAAATAAAGATTAATTTGTGAATCGTTCACATATCAACTAAATTGTTGAACGTGCCAGCTTTGGCACGTGTGGCCTACGTTCGCCACCATGAACACAAAGTAAGAGTAGAAGCAGACAGAAACACCACTCGTCTAAACATTGAAATGCAAACCCATTCAAAGGATAACTACAATGACAAAGAGAACGTGCGGAAGTAAATAGACATATATGCAAGAAAACAAATACACGGAAAACAGCGCAACGTCACAAGGGATGAAAATATCGATAAAACAGATACATACGCATGACTAGAAAAAAAACAAATTCCAAGACGTAAAGGGATATCTCCTGGCAATATGGGACTAAGGACTTGACACCAGAAACTACTTAAAATACATAACAAAAGGATCCACACATACAAGACAATAGATGCTGAAGATGTACACATACACCTGAAGCCATGGGCTACATAACAGGAGAATGCAAATTTTCAGGTAGCATAGAATACACTGACAAACTAGTGAAAGAAAACAGAATCCCTTAGTACAAATGAAGCCCAACCACCATTATACAAATCGCAGAATACAAACTGTACTGGCACACGATACTCCATACGAATAAAATTATGAAGCACGATAGACGAGGCATCGCATCTATAAGTAATACATAAATAAAAACGAACATACATATCTCTTCGACATTTCGCTATCAAACGATACAAATATACCATCCAAGTACGGAGGAAAAGTTGAAAAATATACGCCACTAGTATAAGAAATTCAAAGAATATAGAACCAACGGGTTGTATATATAGGGCGAGTCACGCAACCTGGCGATTCTCTTTGTTACTGAACATCTTAATAAATGTAGTACTTCTCTGTACGGTTTCTATCATTATTAAGTTTAGTTGATATTTCTTATCGGCGATGTCTAATGCCTAGAATCGCTCTTAACAGCATTATCTATCGTAAATAAAATTGTGCTCCAAATTATAACAGTCCTACTGACAATGAGTTTATTTGCCTTGTATTACATGGTAAATTTTTTATAAATATTTCAGTGATCATTCGTTTCAGATCGTACATAGTGTACTCATTTTGTATGTAGAACTCGACGATGTGTCAATATTTGAAACGAAAATATAGCCATTCCATTTAAATGAAAATGATCTCCATATCTCGATAAACAGTAAACCAGCATAAAGCTCAAATTACTATTGACTACCTCTTCGTAACCGTGCAACCTTTGTCCAAAACTTTTTTTTGGTACAATACATATTTTATGAGTTATTTAGGATCGTCACCTTGCGTGAGTCGCCCTATATAATACCGTCCATAATCTCGATCGTGACCGTTATCACACGAAACACTTTCAAGCAACACCTGGTACAGGTGCAACCGAACCCAAATATATTTACATGAAGGAGTGCAAAAGACCATAATATCATAGATATGTAATAGAACGCAAAAGTGCTTAAATATGCCGTAATAACTGAATCAGGCTTATTGTTAGGAACGTTTATGTAAAAGTGGATCAAGTCGTTTATATATAATATTAGGTTTCATAATTAACTAATTAGTAAATTGATAAATGATTAATACAAAATAAATAAACAATTGGTGATATGGGGTCTTTACATTGTGTCATAAAATGCAAATAGTTATGTCAAAATGGAGGCTTAAAACTCATCTCTGCTGCCATGAAATAATAGCTGTCACGCCTAGGACAGTTGATCCCAAACGCATGAGGAACGTAGTGAACTGTAGCTTCGGAAAGTGGGTCAGCATAACCGATTCTTTACATACAGCAGCACGTATTATGGACATATATTTATTAGACATTAATTAGAATATTGACAACATATCACTGCTAATGTAAACGATATAAATTATGAAGAAATTATTGAAAATGTTAAAAGCATTTTTAATGAAGGATCTGACAATGAAGACAGTATATCTTGTTGGCATATTTGAAATATTCGTCAGATGGTATTAAGAACAAAAAGAAACTATTTCAGTACACGTATTCCTGCGTAATGTAATTTAGTAACACACGAAAATTGGGGTAAGAAAAATAATTAAAAAATGTGTCAGTAATTCGCAATTATTGCAATGGTGACACGTCGATAATATGCGATTCTTAAAAGAATTTCTCTTGAAATAATATCCAATTCTTAACACATTGTATGCAGGCCACGTAAAAGTACGTTTTTCGAAAACTGTGCATAGATCGCTTTAAAAAATGGCTATAAATGCTATTAGTCACTTAGATTTGAAATGTTAAGTGTATTTTCGAATTTAGATAACAAGCAGTTTCCAATTTATACTAATTCAAAATGAAAGTTTATATTAAGTAAAAATAAAATTCGTGCATTGTCAATAAGTTTTTTGCTTTAGTCTCAATAAGGCGTTACAAAACACCTGCATACAAGGAGGTAAAAGAATATTTCTTGAAACAATTGCTCATTAAGTGTATCTCAATTTCATATGATATGCAATTCTGCGATTGAGTGCTTAACCAAAATAAATTAAATTATAAGAGTTCACTTAATCAAGATTTTACTTTACTTATTTTCACAGCATTACACATACTGTGTAATTAAACTTACAAATTACAATTAAACTGTTATTACACTTACAAATATCTCGTATTTTAAAGTGAATACTTTCCTCTTCTAAACAAAGGTGATACACTAAGTGTAAGTAGATTAGGTCAAACTGTTGCGCGTCAAAACTACGCGGTCAGGCCTCGACTGAATCTGTTCGGGTTGTAAGTCCGAACCCTCGCTTGATTGCCGCGAGGTACGCACATTGACAACGCTCCACGCGATTTCGTGCTGCTGATGAGCGTCGCGAGGTTTTTCAGGGGTGGAGTGGAAGGAACTTAGTTGGTGAATCACTCCGATTTGGATTTTTGGACTTTAATAAAATGACTGTACAACTGATATAACAAAGAGAAAACTTAACAGAAATTTGAACTTGGAATAGCTATAGATGGATATTACGGAGAAAGATTTGTTTACAGATTGAATGTTGCGGAGTGACTGGTTTGAATGTTGCGGAGTGACTAACTCTTCCAAAAATTGGAAGAGTCCTCCTGGAGTGAACGTCTCCCTCCACCGTCCGGACACGCCCCCAAGAATGAGGCTCGCACGCCAACGGAAACAGTGGTGTGTGTCAACACCTGAGAGAGTTTCTCACTATTTCCGAAGGGTGCGAATTCCCTAGTAATGTTCTTGGACATCCCTTGGACGGTGGGAGGGGATAGCGATCGAGTCCGCGCGGAGTGCGGGCCCGTGCGTCGCCACCTCGGTTTGGGACCGAGGGTGGTCGAAGAGGGTGGTGAGGCCGGAGACTTGCCGGCGCAGGCGAAGCTTTATGGTACGGCTATAATCTATTGAGGCGCGAAGGTGTGAGCCAAGGTGGCGAACGTCTGGTGCGCACGTGGGCACCAGGGAGGTAGATGGGCCTCAGAAATAACTTTGCAGCTCGCACCATAAGCCCATTGTCTCTACGAAAAGACATCTGCATGCCAGGAAGTCACTTGGCCATTTGGAAAGGGACCTTGAGGCCCTTTGTTTGCCAAGATGAATTATGGTTGACAGGCTTGCCTTCCCGTCAACCTGGAATGCAACGGTTTCCCGGACATGCAGTGTCGATTTTTAGACATAAAAATCCGCGAGACAATGAACCGCCTGCGCTCGACCCTCGAAACCGTTACTACACTCTTCAGGGTAGTAACACAAACTGAGATTCTTTTTGGGTGAAATGTGTGAATTGTATTTGGTATAAAACTAAAAATAACACATAGTATATAAGAATTGTATGTCGCAATTAGTATTGCTATGCATCTTTGAACAAGTCAAAAATTAAAATAAGATTCCTCTTGATTTCCAAATTAAAAGCAAATATTGTGTAACTTCTCTCGATCTCCTCATTGGGAAGATCATCTTTGTAAAGCAGAAATTTTAAAGACACAAATAAATATTTGGGATGGGTCGGAGCAGAAGAGCAGACATGTTTCCAATTTTAAAAAGACATTTCTTCGCACCGTCACGGGATCACCGCTACTTTGCTCGATCGTTGGAAAGAAGAAATATCTTTTTAAAATTGGAAACATGTCTAAATATATATTCAGTAGTATTTTATCTTTTGAACGTCAGTATTGAAATACGAAATGTGTAAGAAAATTCGTAAATTACAATTAAAAAGTCCTGAAATCTCATGGAATTCAATAGCGCCGGTCACCGGTGACCCTCATGGCGTTCAATGTGTTTAATTCTGCAATATTAAGATTATTCCTTAATACAAATGAAATCTATTTTATTCCGGACTTAAATCACTATTCTTCTTTCTTAACATGATTTGATACATCAGTCTATGATTTTTCGAATATTTTAAGTTATGTTATTTCACCACTTTAAATTTATGTTTAATTTTGATTTATGTACTTTCTCGGCCTACCACTGCGATCTTTGTCTTCTACGCCAAAATCACCGTTTTTAAACTTTTGAAACCACTCACGACAACTTCTCTCACTCAAAGCAGCCTCATAATAGGCTTCTAAAGGGTGTCCAGCTGAAAATTTTCAATTTTAAATTATCGCTATTCCTTTTTTAGCGGGGCTAGACGCACTGGAGGGGTAGCGTTTGTTGCGCCATTTTTGCGGATTTGTCAGTCACCACGAGTCATTGGTCGGTAACGCACTGCGCATTTTCGGTGGAACAATATCTAAAGTCTGGTGAATCGTTGGTTCGAGCGATCTTCTGTTCCCACTTTGATATTCGGCGATTAAACGATGCTCCGAGCACGCAGCTCATCTGGTCATGGTGCAAAGATTTCGGCATGAAGGGACAATGGTTGATAGGCCATCACCAGGATCATCCTCGCACCATATCTGCCCTACAAGAAAACATTCGCCGTGAAATCGCTCCAATCAGCCCGACGCGACGCGTCGCGCCGTTTTGTTCGCGCGTATTTGCCAATATGAGAGTTCGCTTGCAAGAGTGTATTGATGAGAATGGACGTCACTTGGAAGACATAATTTTTAAAAAGTAAAATCGGCAGTCCCCTGTTACATGTAAAAAATAAAATAAATATTCTAGAAATACTTGTTTATTTTTAATTCAATTTTAAAATCGAAAATTTTCCGCTGGACACCCTTTACAAGCAACCGATTCGTCTCAGCTGCAGATTTTTTTAAATTAAAGAAATATAATAAATTAAAAGTTCCCGCTGATGATGCTTATTTGGCAGAAATTTAGACATATTTGGACGAAAAAAAAATATATGATGCTGATATGAAATCAATAATAATTTAAGGTTCTGTTGTTACTAAATGACAAAATTTACTTTATACCAATTTTCATCAGGCAATTTTAACCTAAGCCTTGTGCAGCACCATCTTTCTTAAAACGGCGGAAACTTATT
This sequence comes from Cerceris rybyensis, assembly GCA_910591515.1. Taxonomy (NCBI): domain Eukaryota; kingdom Metazoa; phylum Arthropoda; class Insecta; order Hymenoptera; family Crabronidae; genus Cerceris; species Cerceris rybyensis. The sequence goes on from OU342795.1 coordinate 18,885,895, forward strand.
TGTACTCCTAATATTACAACTTACAATTAGTATAACTGGGTCTCATATAACATGGTTTCTTACAGCACGGTAATTTCTAGGAACCTATCTGCTCTGCTATAGGAGGATTACCTGTGTTACAGTTGGAAAGTTATATGAAATTTCATTGAATTCAATAGCGCCAGTCACCGGTGACCTCCATGGCGGTCTACGTGTTAAAAGTAAACAAATTATATAAGGACTTATTTTTAAAACTCCCCAAGGCGATCACCAGAGAATTTCGACAAGAGATTCTTTTTTCACAAAAATGTGCTACAAATGTGAAGTAAGACGTGATCCGTTCAAATATTTCTAGCAAGAATTACATCTGAACGGTCACGTCGTAACTTGTGTCGAATCGATGCCCCTAGGGCTGATTCTTTGGGCGCAGTTCGTGTTCTTAACTTGAGGGTGAGAACTTTTGTTTCTCCAATAATAACGGAACAGGAGAATCGATCATAACAAATGAAATGTCCGATACTTTTTTGGGCGATAAACTTGTTGAAACAGATTTTAATGAAATTAGTATTAATTCGATTCCTACAAATCAAAACATGAAATATCTGTTGCACGAAACGAAAATCGATTTATGTATAACCAAAAAATGGAAATTTGATGTTTCTAAAGCGTACATAATGAAATCAATATTTAAATGGGCATAATTGTATACCATTAGCTTCAAAAAGAAATTACTTAATTACAGAATTCATTATTTTGTTCAACGTGTAAACCTGTTCACGGTGTTTCAGCAATACACAATATTTCAATGCTTTTCATTTCATTCTTTTTATACTCTTTTTATATATCATTTAGTAATATTTTGCAACGTTCTGAATGTAAATTTGTTAAAATGAGTTTTTAGCTATCATAAGTGCTCTGTTATGTGTGTTATGTTTCGCTTTAGACAGATTAAATATAGGTTTTTCTCTTTGGAAACACGATGTTTTGGAAGTGTAAAGGAGGTTTCAAACATATTATTTAAACTATAAGAGAACTATATTTCATAAAAATAATAATTTAGAAACTACAAATAAAACTGAAATAAACCAATTATAACCACGTCTTAAAAATGTCGCCTTAAAAATGTACGTTTCAAAATCCTCGGCTTAATCGATTTGATTACAAATTAACTCATCATAATTGTTTGAGTTGCTGATTACAAATCTGAAATGAAAATGTCCAGAAACATACTGATGGATGAAAAGTAGCAATAAATAAAATACGACATCCCGACCAGAAGCCACACACACGACAAATAAATAATAATAACTACTTAAGTAGTAAAAAGTGGCAACAAATTCTTTGCGAAGATCGTCATTTTCTTTAACCGATCAAAAATGTGTGCCCTGAAGGGTACTGGAAGTTATTTTCTTACGAACATTTGATTCAATATTTGAATATCAGTACAGATACAGCCTGTTTTTTGCTGTTTTTTTTCTATTCTTTAATACAACAAATTTTTTGCGTAAACATTGATTCTTCACTTTTCAAAAATTCTATACATATATTTCTACTGAAGCTATTTTCATCTTTTTTCAATTTCTAATTGTTGCTACAATGATCACATTGGCACTTATAGCTTGAAGTCTGCTGACGTTTCAATTTTAATGGTGTTTCGCCATTCCAGTGCACTGGTGGTGTATAGTGGAAAGAATTGGTACTATACCTAGAAAAGTTTAGGGTTTGATAACTACTCCAGTTTGTAGAGAAATACATATTAAGGATGATTTGTAGGTACAATCGGAGACATGAGAATGTGAAATTTTGATTAAACCAATATCTCTCAATATCTTTTAAAATATGGCATTTTAACAAAATGTCTTTTGTTCCCAAGCTTATTTTTAATATCAAATTTGTAATAAAATGGAAATTCATTTGATGTTAATTAATTTTTCAATGAAATTTTTAATATTTGTCATAATCATAAAAAAACTTTTGATAGTGGCTGTACCCTGAATTTAACTATTTAAAAAAAAATACGTAAATTTTTTACATCAAAAAACACTAATACAAATTTTCTCAATGTATTTAAATAAAAATTAGAAGACAGACATATACCACAGAAAATCATAAATTTGATTTTATTTAAGTAAATTAAATAAAATAAGTTAAATTTTTATCTGATGAAACGTGACAACATGGCAACATTTCGATAGTTGGTAGTCGTGAGTGATTCGATTTTGATCGCTCCAACTTTGCGACGCATTTTAGTAACATTTAAATTCACGCTGTAACATAGCCTATAGCATATTTTCAATTTGCTATAGTCGAGTTTAATTTTATTCCCCGTAGCTGTTTGCGAGGTTGCCATGTTTTCATTGTGAATTACGCTCTGCATTCAATTATACCATAAATATCACTCATTTTTATTATTTTTCTCTATAAATAATGTTGAAACCACTAATTGTTAATTGCTTATGTGCTTCGTAGGTATTTAATCTACTAATTTACAATTTTGTGGATTTTTCCCATCGTATTTTCAATGATTTTTTTTACTTTAACTTGTCCTAATAACATGTTTTCCATTTAAGTACGTGTAAATTTGTTGTAATTAAAAAATGTTATAACTTTTGAATGGGCTTGTAAAAACATTTCTAATTTTTTGTGGCGTTTCAGAAGACTTATAAGAATAATATATAATTTTTTCAAAGGATTCTCATCGGTCTTAATATACCAACAAATCATCCTTAAATGCAAAAATTTCACTATTAAGAAGCGAATACAAGTACTATAATTATTTTTTATTTGTTATACTATTTCAATTTTATGTGTAGGTAAATTTAATCTTATAACAAACCACGTTTCAGCGAATAGTGAAGCAACACTAATTGTAAGTATCCTACAAAATTGTTTTGTCAATTCTTTGGAACAGCGCAAAAGCAGGGTCACAAATTCTTTAATTTTTGCTGATTTTTACTCAAACTTTTTACGCATTTGAAACTAAACATATTTAATGTTGCACAGTGACATGTATCGTATCTTTTTAGTTATTCAGTGTTAAAATAAATTAACTGTAACTCGGGCAAAGATGTATACTTTCAGAAAGTTCTAAAAATTATTGTAAATGGTACCATAAGAAAAACTTCCGTGGACAAATAAGTATGCAGTTATGACAATATTCTCCAAAAAAGATAAAAGTTATAATAAAATGATTAGTTATTCTAACAACATTTTTCATTAAATAAAGTAACTGTAGGTAACATTTGGTGCTGCAACAATTTGGAGTTTTGGTACATTAATTTTTCTGGATAACAGGTTACTAATTGTAAGTCAGGCATTATCCCTGTCATTAGTCTCAGCAAACACCCTAAGAGAGCATCCAAATTCTACTACATTTATTTCCCGATTTAATTTTTTTTTACGATGCAAAAGATCAATTGGCGAGTTTCGAGATTGTACAATACTTCAGCATGCAGATTAGCGTTACAAATTACCTTTAAAGAGCCCGCTGTCTTATGAAAGTCTATCAAAAGGAGCCTGGCAATCGACATACATATTTTCCTTGCTTATTCACTCTTTTGTGTTAAGTTTATAAATTTTCTATGTATTTTACGTCAGATAATCAACTGTGACTATGTGTCTAAACACCCAGATCACTATAATTCATAAACTGCCCTGGAAATAATTCATTTTTCCTCTAACAATGCATAAAAATTGTAAAAGTTTGATTGGCCTATTCTTCTTTCAGACTACCAGTATAATAATTTCCAACTTCGCTTCTTATTTATTTATAGCTAACATATGCATATGATAGTAATTACGCCAATGATTTAACCCTTTGTGCACTGTGGGGAGCTATAGTTCCCACCAGATTTTAAGTATTCTTTAGTGGGAGATTTGTTTTTACTTTTTAATAAATTAATTCTGCCATATTATACTGTAATTAGTACATTCTCAATCCCGGAAAGTATTCTACTGGGAATTATTCAAGCACAGTATAAAACCCTAATGGGAACTGTACACCCTTATCCTTTCCTAGGACACTATAATCCTGATCCGCAAAAAAATATCAGAATTGTCAAAAGTGCGCCTATTTTTGATAAAAAATAAATAAAAAGTAATTAATTTTGAGTAAAAGCAATTCAAGGTTCAAAAGGTTAAGACTTCATTTCCAAATACTTTCTTATGACTTATGTATTAAGTGATACTGTAAATACAAGCGTGGATAACGAAATACAGTTAAAATTTGTTGTCATTTATTTTCGGGGGTTGTAATTGACGTGAAGATCGAAAAATAAAAATTGTTGTTGTGTTCTTTGTACGAGACTACAGCTAAAGTACGATTGTAGCGGAAGTGTAAAACCTTTTTATAACTTTTAAAAGTCACTTTTACGAGGTACCAACAAGGAGATTGGTTACCCCTGCACCTTTTCTTCCGTAGGAGTGAAAGTATCTACAATTTCCTCTTCTTGAAAAAATCCAGGACACAGATAGGTCTCTAAGTAATTGAAGGAACAAAGAATCGACACTGCGGAAAACTAGCAGAATGAAATTCTAGAGAAAGAAAATTCCCTTGTGTTTTCAGCTACGTATGTGTTGATGACTCTGACGTAATTAAAAGCTGAGCCCAGTTAAGCTGTGTGTCTGAAAATAAATTCCAAATCCTCGTTGATTATAAATAGATTTACTAAAACAAACTGTAACGTTTATATTATAGTAATAACGACAAATTAAAGATCTCTCCGGATTGAGAGTAAGACGTTTGAAATGAATGTGTTTGATCTTGATGAGTCATAAATATGAATGAGTTGCTAACGTTTGAAATGATTGACTTTCAATGTTTTCCATCGAAGTCTCGGATTCGAATATTGCAGCACAATTCCTTTACTATTCCTATCGGAAATATTCCTCTCACTGTTCATCATCTAGAGGGACGTAACGATGAGAGAAAGACCGGTCATGTTAGCTTTCCTTTTGTCATTCCAGTAACTATCTTTTTTATCGGTCCTGTCTAAGTATTAAAACGAGAACTACCGGCGTTAAATCTGTTGTTGTATTAAAATATGTTAAATAAGTGGTTTAAAACGAGAAGAATTAACAGGTTGAAAAGATGATCGATCCGATAATTCATGCTTTATGAGATGGACGAAGAATAAAGTCTATTCTAAGACTCTCCTATAAACCTGGAGAATTTTTGAAAAAATCGTGTACCAGTTGTTACGTCCCGAAACCGAATCTTTTTCTTTAATTCTTCTTTAAATTTAATTTCTTTTTCATTTCTTCCTTCTACTCTATATTTGCAAATACCATCGGTATTTTGGGATTTTCCCCTAAGCAAATGTGCGTAGAAGAAAGACAATTCGAATTCCGCTAATGTAAGAATGCCCCTGCATTCTGAGAATTCCGACAATAATATAAAAGACTACGGCGTTACAGCCGGCTGGAAATTAGCGATCTGAACAAAACACCTTAACTCAGCGGATAGGGTTTCGATTCGTGGTCATACAGACCATCCGGTTCCGCGAATTGCGATTTGCGACTTGTGAATGAACGGCGACTGACCTGTGAGCCCGGATGGAAAGAAGGATGGAAAAATTTCGAGACATCTCCAAGAATCGAACTCTGCAAAACGTGATCACGGGTAAGGTCTACCACCTCCGAACACCCAAAGTTAATAAAAATCAAAAGACGAGCTCGACTCACCACTATTGTCTGATCAGTCACGAGGTGTGTAGACGGTAGTCCGTGAAAACGTATACAGGGTGAGTCTCCTAACGTGACGACCTCAAATAACTCGTAAGGTATGCGTTGCACGAAAAAATGTTTCAAACAAAAGTTGCATCGTATCTAGGGGGACATACAGTGCTCTAATCAGTTTTTTATTACCTTACTTTTTTATTGAGATATTAGGGTCACCTTCAGATTTTTAAATGGAATGACTAATATTTTTTTTCAAATTCGGCTAAGTCATCAAATTTTGCGTAAGAAAGTATTATACAAAGTGGGACTTAAAATGAATAATTACTGAGATACTTATAAAACAAGTTTTATTTCAAATGGTGTTCGAAGTGCTGCCCGTTACAGTCAATACACTTACGTAATCGAATTATCAGTGAGTGAAGAACTTTTTCCAATGTTTCTGTAGTTATTGCAGCACATGCACTAATAATACGTTCTCGCATATCTTCCGCTGTCGTAGGTGCTTCGCGATAAACTTCATTTTTTAATGCTCCCCAAAGGAAATAGTCCAGCGGCGTTAAATCTGGTGTGCGAGCTGGCCAACCAATGTTACTACCACGACCGATCCAACGATTAGGAAACATTCTACTTAATACTTGCCGCGATTGCCGAGCATAATGAGCAGGACAGCCATCATGTTGATACCACATTATTTGTCGTATTAAACATGGTACATTTTCTAATAGGCCTGGCAGTGTTTCAGACAAGAATGTGGAGTATGTTTGACCTGTTAGTGATCTTTCAATGAAATACGGTCCAATGATCTGGTGACCAATTATGCCGCACCAAACATTCAAATTCCACCTGTGTTGGTAGTCAACTTCACGAAGCCAATGTGGGTTCTCTGTTGCCCAAAAATGTGCATTTTTTGTATTCACATTTCCGCAATTTGTAAACGTGGCTTCGTCAGTCCATAAAACAGTCTGTACAAATGTACCATTTGAATCTTGCATCTGGTGCAAAAACCACTCACAGAACTGCACGCGTTTTTCAAAGTCTCGTTCATGTAGCTTTTGATGTACCGACAAGTGATACGGATAAAAGTTCTCCGAATGAAGAATACGCACAACACTGCTTTGACAAATGTCCAAACCACGTGAAATCTGCCGTGTACTGATATGCGGATTATGGGCAATAGCTGCTAAGGTTGAAGTACGATATCCTTCGTTATTCAAAATTTTGTGATACTTTTTACGTTTCTGTACATTAAAGTTGCCATGTTCCTTGAGTCTTCGATGAAGCCTTAAGAAAGTAGAGTGCGACGGCTGATTTCGATCAGGATACTTAGTTTGGTACAAGATCTTAGCTCTTATAGCATTTTCTTCACATGCACCATAAACAATTATCATATCGTATTTTTCACTGTTACTGAACATCGTAATGTAAGCGTAAATCAGTTGATCGTAGCGGAGTAAAGCAGTTGATCACCGCGATGATGGTTTCGATGGTAACGGTGAACAATTGCCGTTGTTGACAAAGGAGAAGTGAAAAAGAAATGAGCATCGCGAGATGGCATTTGTGACTTGACGACGTTCGCGCGGAAATTCTAACAGCCCAGTTCCGACCAGGAGTTAATAAACTTCGATTAATATTTTTTATTGTGACTTTACTCCCCCCCCCCCCCCCTATGCCAATTCACTTAACATTTATTTCGGTGGAAGCTTATAGTAATAAAAATGTATGTTAGGTTTAGGGTAAATTATATGAGTGAGGTGTATATTCTTCTAAAGGTCTGGAATAAGTGCCGTGCTGTTACTCAAAGTCCTCTTATTAGAAGATGCAATACCTTCCCCATTCCATGGCTAGATCCATGGCTAGATTCATGGCTAGAACTTGTTTACAGACATGACCTGTCGCCGTGATCAAACTCGTGTTAAGAGTCACATTGACTACGCGTAATTCCTAATAGAAGATTATTAATTTGAAGATATCTCAGTAATTATACATTTTAAGTCCCACTTTGTATAATACTTTCTTACGCAGAATTTGATGTCTTAGCCGAATTCGGAAAAAAATATTAGTCATTCCATTTAAAAAATTGAAGGTGACCCTAATATCTCAATAAAGAAGTAAGGTAATAAAAAACAGATTAGAGCACTGTATGTCCCCCTACATACGATGCAACTTTTGTTTGAAACATTTTTTCGTGCAACGAATACCTTACGAGTTATTTGAGGTCGTCATGTTATGAGACTCACCCTGTATAGTGAATCTTAGATTCTCTATTTAAGCATAGTTCGGTTAACATATTGTGATCCGAAGGACTTAGTTTTTCACGTTAAATTAATATTCCTTTCATTTCTTTGTTTCTTTTATTATAGTACCACGCGTTATAATTGTAGCTAAACTCAATCTAATTTATCATTAAATATAGTTTAAATCTAAATTCGTGATATAACATTAGCGAGTTCGCAACAGTGTAAGAAGAAATCTAACTTTCCAACCTTCTCTCAGCATCCGGTTCACAGCCAGATTAGGACAACGAAAAAGGACGGAACGACCTACATACTTATAATCAAAACTATCAGGGTGAGTTCCATATACATGAAACATTTTATTTTGCTAGTCGCATTCTGATTGATCCATTGGGTCGTGGGATTTTCCCTAAATCGAATACGACTTTTTGGTAATTCTGTTACACTGACGAGCCCTGATTTCGGAAGTATATAATGATTTCTGTAAATGGAAAATTCTCTCCTCCCTGTTAAGGGCGGGTTTTAACGAGTCTCTCGTTTTGGGACAATGCCCTCAAAACCCAACCGATACTGCAAGGAGACAGTTTCACCACCCAAAAATTTGTAGTATTGCGCACCCCTGTTCATTATTCGAATGTTTGTACAGAAACCTCCAACTCAAACTGAACTGCACACATTTTGAATATATATATATATTTCTGTTGTCATACCTAATTAAAGAAAGTCTAAATTCAATTCATTAAACCTAGACATCCATATCCTAAACATCAAGTTTCGATTCACATAGACCTGTACTGGTCTCGACAGATCGACCCATCCATCCTGTCCTCTCCTCGCCTTAGGCTGGGGAGAGTAACAAAATTTTATTAGAGTTAAACGCGGAAACCCGCGTGCGATTCGTTTCGTATTAGCTAGAACGCGCGGAGTCTACCGTCCGTCGGCACCCGCTCGACGGCGGACGGCACGCGGAAAATACAGCGCCGCACGTAACACAGTCACTTTGACTAGTTTGATAGTTTTAGTGTTAAGTAGTTCCGTTAATGATAAACCATTATCTTTTCAAAAAGAGAATTTTACGCACAGTTTTTCCTGAAATCTCAAGCAGAAGTTAAGAAGTTAATATAACTAACGCCATTAAGTTGGGCATAAAAATATTTGCGGTAGACGACTGTGAGTCTAGTATACATACTTGATCTTTTTCGAAAATTGAGAGGTAATTGTTTATTTGGCGACGGAAAAACACTGTCTTATCAGGAAGTCGTAGTGTTAATGTATAGAGTTATACAGTATTGTACTATTTACTTTATAATATTTCAACTGTTATGTTTCACTTTTTCAGTTCTAACCATGTATATATGTGGGAATACAGATTGAATGAGTGTTAACAGAGAGAACAAGAGAGGATGATGTGAAAAGACAAAAGACGGGAGGATAGTAGAACAGGGAGTTCGAGAAGAAGCATGAACATGAAAAGACACGGAAACGAAATCATACCTGTTGCGGCTTACTTCTTTATTATTTTCCACGTGTTTATACTTATATGTTCTTATTTTCCGTTTGTATACTATTTGCTAATAAACCTTAATCAGACTATTGGCACCATCGTAACAAGTATCCCTATATATATGCACCGATTAACTCTAATCAGACCCTTTTTTTCAAACCACATACATATGTATATGAGTCCGTCGTCTTCAAAGGGTTAATAATGGTTCTGCTCGTACTGCTTGGTCCAAAGTGCACACTGCAGCAGACCTAGTGAGATCGAAAAATATCGCCGTTGCTTTGAATTTGGAAATGAAACAATATCTTTGTGTATGCACAAAGAGTGCTAAAGACATGAAATAAATCCTTCATTAATAGAAACCCTCTTTTCAACGACATTTCTCCCAAATTCCTTAATACTTTACCTCATAACTATTCCACTACAATGGTATTGCATAAAAACGAAGTAGACTTTGATATATAAAGTATTTCATATGCATTGTTGTTCAATGCAGGTTGTTGTTTTTTGGTAACATGGATTTTTCTACGTTCATTACAATTAACATTTGTTTAGTGCTGTCTTCGTTACCCCTTTCACAGTGAGGTAAAATTACGAATTCTGGCCCAAGAAGTATCTAGTTTTCTTTATGTTCGAAAACACGTCGGCATGCAAACTAAATCACGTCTCTTTCTTCAGTTAGAATAATCTTAGAGAACAAAGAAAGCAAAGAAACTAGTCATAGACTCATAAATCTTTGGTAAACTAAACGGGATAAACCGTTTGGTACTTGACGCTCCGCCCGTGACTGTCACGGGGTACACTGTCAATCGGTTTTAAATCCACAAAATGTTGTGACTTCATGGTGTGACGCAAACAATATTTCATTTGTAATGGACATTTTATTTTAATTTTCAATAACTTGTGTAATTATCAAGGACATAAATTCAATATTGTTCTCACCTATACCTACTTGTATTATTTATGGTTTTGTGCTTGGTAAACACGTATCGGGTGGTATAGTATACTTTCCCCGAATATAACATGAAATATTTAACTGGCTACATCGCTGCTTTGAATATTCCTTATGATTTCGAGTCGTTCTGTAATAATAATAAAAAAACGTTTTTATTTTTCCTTAACTAAAATTGTCATTGCCATCTTGCTTGCATGTCAACTGTATTGAGATTTTACTCTATAATGATGTTTTTCAGTGTTTATTCTAACTGTCTTCATGTAGTAATTACCTACACTCAAGTCTATTTTTATGTACTCTTTTGTGCGACTTTTATATTGCTATATATAAAAGAAGTCCATCAAATGCATATTATAAATAAAAATTAATACAAAATGTAATGTTGCTCTGAATAAAAGCGAGATAGCATTTTCAAGTGACGAAAGTGATTTTAAACCAGTTCTCCACAAGAAAATGCAAGCTTGACTACGATGAAAAGATTTAAATGCATATTTTGAAATGTCTATAAGTAAAATAAAATATTTAAAAATGTTCCGATGTGTAAAATTCAATTTTTCCTTGTTTAGTGAACCAATTTCTATAGTAGCTACATTTTGTGGTTTTGATTTACATATTTTCTATGTGGGACATTTTTACGCTGCCCCTATTTACCTACCGCATAAAAATAATTTTTTTTAAACGTTTCCCAAACAATATATTTTATACCTACTTATGAAATTTCAGGATATATTTTATGCGATTTCTATTATGCGACTCTTATTCCCCGCGCAAATACAGGTTTGAGTGTAAGTCCTCCCGGAATTGAAAATTTATTTTGTATGTACAAATAATTTTTCTTAAGCGCCAATTAAAAAAAAATTAATAATTAATATTTGATTAACCCTTTCCTTATGATAGTCGACTATAACTGCACGTTACGAAATGCTGCCTTTTACTTATGGGACGTGTACTAGACTTATTTTCCATGTGAATTACAATTTATATAAACCATATCAACGGCGAAGTTCCATCTAGAGTTAACTTAACAAATGGAAAATAAATTAGAAACCTCAGAGTCTGTTTTCTTTTTACATTTTTATTCGCGAAACGTATTCCGCGGATGATAAAGTCAATCAAATCAGACTATCATTTTCAAAGCATCTGAAAACTTGTATTAAAAGAAGTACTAAACTAATATATTTTCAATATTATTAGGGTAATACTTTTTTATTTCTAAAAGATGCTGAGATAAGTCTCATAATACGCTTAAAATTATATGGCTCCATTTTTAAATCTGTGCCACTATTGCAGATAGAAATGAATAATTTCTACAGTACGTATTGCTCGCATACTAAACAACTTTTCTTAACTCATTTTTTTTCTATATTGTAACACGTCATGAAATATTATTATTGTTAGAGTGATACAAATGTCAAAAATTAATGTTAATTCCAACAAAAATAGAGCTTACACGTCTATGTTTGAGGGTGTCAGTAAATGGAAGTCATTTCTTTAAAGTAATTCCTGTAACATTCCTCTGCAAGCGCATTTCTCTTATTATTATTTAAATGTACAGCATTCCATATTAAAAACATATTTCCTGCTCTTTTCAATTTGTACGCGCCTAAATGGAAATTCTGTTGCATTTAATTGTTATTTCAATTTTTCAACGAAACCGTCGTGGAATTTTAAAGTCAATGAAAACAATGTTTTTTCAATCGTAATTTTCTTGTTTTGCAGTTGCTATTATTTCAATATATACGATTTTCATTTCAGACATATTGTACTTTATGAAGTCTTTCTATTTTCTACTTAATTTGTTATAAGATTTTGATTTATTTCTTATTTTTCAGGACTTTTTGTTTTCAAAGTCTGCAAGATTTTATTTATAGTTATATACGTTTAACATGATATTCATATAATTTATTATTTCATAATGCAACAATAATTAGCGTCTCTTCATTTATGAAGAAACAAATTTTATTTAAACAAAATTGTGTGTAATTATGTAATATATTTTGACAATAAAATAAGACATACATATAGTAGCTACTTACAGAAACGGTTACAAACATAACTGTGTCAGTTATTTAGGGTAAGGTTACGTAAATCGTACCACTTAAGAAAAAAAGCTGTGTAACACTGCAGATTTACCAAATAAATAGGAAGCAGATATATCATTTAAAACTTTTGTAGACGTCCTTTTCATTTATTGTGACGAAATTGAGAAACCTATATGTTGTCACATGAAGAAAATATATATTTAAAAAAAGTTTCATCAGTACGATTAAGGAAACCAGTTTCCTAAATCGTACCTAAGGATATAACTATATAAAATTAATCAAAATAATTTAATAACATTAATCATTATAATAATACAGTTCTCCTTTAATTACTACAAGCATCACACACGTAATTTTTCATTCTTTTTCCAAATCCAGCGCATAGATCGTGCACCCATGATTTGCATTTCAACCACTGAATCATGTTTTCCTCATGAGAAGAAAGAGAATCCTCACGATGCGGCAATTTGTATTTTTCCGCTAATTGAAACGCAAGCTTTCTTAGATCGGTAGCAGTAAGCTCAAAAAAATTTGTTTCTAAAGAAAGGGTAAGTTTCATCAACTCTTTTTCCATATTTTCGCGAAGATCTTTCGGCCTGCCAATTTTCATATTTCTATTTAATCCTTTAAAATGACGTCATACAGTTGGTTTAGGAATATTGCATTTTCTGTGAGCCTCATTAAATCCAATTTCGTTATTGGATAATTTTATTAATGCCTCCACCATATCTTCTTGTTTCCAACTATTATAAATTCGTTTTGCCATGTTTTCGGTCTATAATAAAAATTTAAAAACAGTATTGTAAAGTCAAGTGATATTAACTAATTCTAAAGCAAATTCGCATTTATTACATCAAAGTTATGTAACCATAAATAGTAAACTCCTAAGTCGTACCTGTTTCGTGGCGTCAAGATCCGACGTGGTATGACTTCGACGACCACTACTCTCACTCGCGATTTGCGTGAATTTCGCGAATAAGTGATGTATCGGCGCGATCGTTCTCGACCGATGGAGAACTTGTCCGTTTGACAGATGATTTTAAAAACTCCAATTGTATAATAGCAAACTATGACGATTTTCGTCGTCAGCGAGCTCGGTATGTTTGCGTTCCGGTATTCGTAAGGCAAGTGACTTCGAGGATTTTTCCTTCGAAGTCCCTCGACGACATGGGCCGGACATCCCCACTTGCTGAATTTTCGCGACGTTTCAGCAGGCGGGTTTTTCGGATTTTCCGGGCAGTGCGCGATGTTGATTGGCCGCACTTTCCTCCGAGAGGAGTGACCACCCCCATGGGACTCTCGGCGAGAAGGGCCCCACGGAGGCGGGAGTTCACCCCCTGCGAATAAGTGGTGGAGGAAAGTGCAACCAGATGTGCCCAAAAAATCCTAGTCCGGCCGATCGGCAGAATTTCTCTTCGAAGGCGCGATTTATGACCGATTTGTCATCGCGAGTCAGCGGCGGTCGATGGGACCGTTCGGGCCGAAGTCCTTGTTTACCACCCGCTGACAGAGCACGACGGATTAACGAAAACGTTCATTCAAAACGAAGGCTGCTTAATTCCTCAAGGACCGGAGTTCTAGCTGCCTTGGCGAACGATGATCGCCAAATGTTGGAAGGTAATAAAAAATCTGGCAGCCAGACCCGAGCCTCAAAGAACGGCAAACTTTCGCTTCGTTCCGAACGCGCCTTTGTTTCCGTACGACGGAACAGTACCAGTACGATTTTGCAATCTCATGTAGGTACGATTTAGGAGACGGTACAATTTATAATTATAATGACCATAACCAAACACAGAATAAAGCTAACACGATTTTGTTTGCAGCAAACAACTCCTTAAATGTTACAACACGACTTGAAAATATGAAGCATGATTTTATCAATAATGTGTTTGCATGATGAACTACTAAAGAGGTAGTAAAAGTTATACGAAAATTGTGATAAACTTATTTCTTGAGATATTGCCTTTCTACGGTAATTGCGAGAGACGAACAAAATGGGAAACAATACGATTGACTAGACAGTAACTTATTTTGCTAGAAAAGGCGCATATCACGTGATATTACGCCTAATATTTAAAAGGTACGAATGAAACGGTGGTACGATTTACGCAATCTTACCCTACATATGGGTTCTAACTGAAACAGTTACAAAAACTGGAAAAACATTACAACTATTAAAGCTACATATTATTATATCGGTTTTGGACTATATCGACTTGAATGTAGGTTCTGTAGAATTGATAGAGTATCGATTTCGTACCCATATTTTTCGGTTCTTGTATATGATTATTATTTATAGTAAGACAAAAACTGTTTTTTTTATCCGATAACTAGCCTTCAATACGATTCTTTTATGGTCGCCTATCAAATGACCCAGCATCGAATAAAATCAGTTGAAGGGCTTTTTTGACCCTCTTGTTCTGCTAGACCCTTTCGTCAGTTATTTCTTTATTCCGATACCTACGAAAGTTGTTCAAGGAAATTTTACGTTTGTGGCATTTCCTGAAGAGTTTCGTTACGAAAGCTCTTAAGAATATTTCAGATTAAATTATTTTAAAAGTAAGAACTTTTTTGGAAGATATTTTCCTGGTGCATACAAGCATTGTTCTTCATCTTTAAATAGAGTTGTAGTATTTTACATGTTTCTCATTAATATAATTCGCAACAGTTGGACATATTCGATTTAATAGTTTAATAATTATACACCTTTTGCAATAAAATGCAAATTGGGTGTACTGAAAAATCAACAGGAATTTTGCAAAAAAATGTTGTTAATTAATGTTCCTTATAGAAGTGCTCTAAAATTGTGAAAAACTGATCTTACTACTTCGTTGCCCAACAGATAGTATGATATCAGTTATAAAGCCCTGATAACAGTGATAAGTAAAGAAGGATGATTCATTTTAATTCAATTTTAAAGTTTTTACATTTCATTTGGAAGTACATATTTAATGAGTTTCAAAGTTTTTCCGAGATGCTTTATGAGGAGGGGTTGAGGCATTCGTACTGTAATAAAATATTCTTGGTAGTAAAATTACCCTCGAGGGATATTATTCCTCCGAAGAATATTACTTAAAAGATAACTGGGTTTTTTTATTAATCGTTATTTACTGAACTTCGACATTATAATAATGGTCGTTAAATTTCGAGATCTTTTACTACATATGCATTTAGTTGTTATGGCTCCCCATTTGTTCCAAATGTCTGGTATTTATAATTCGACGAAAAACTTATTTTAGCGAACTACATGTGAAAAGACAGAAACGAAGCGGTGAAGCATGGCATTGAGCAAATCCCTAAAATCAAAATTGCAAAATCAAAGGATGGTACACGGTGAATAAAAATGATTTACCACGTTGCACCAGACGTTGTTCTACACTTTTTGGTCGGTGGGTATTTAGAAAAAAAAAGAGCTGAAAACTTCGTGGAAGCCTTACAAATTAGGGGACAACTTTTGTATTAGTTCATTGAGTTCGGCTCGTAGATATAATTTCTGAAAGAAACCATAGATCAGAAGTTACGTATTCAGGAAAATCACTGAACACAATTTTCTGCCGACATTTTGCAAATGGTTTCTACCACATTTTATCGCTAGTTAATACATGGATTAATCATGTACAACTGGTTTATATAAATATATTATTTATTTACGATCATTAACTAATGGAAAGGAAAAAATTATTAAAATACTTAAAATGCTCATGAGTTTTTCTGCTGGCACATGATAATGACTGCTTTGAGGTTGCAGTTGCCAGAAACTACATTTTGTGAAATTGATTCGATCGATAGTGCAATCTCGGGCGTATCCTTCTTCGCGAATCTTTTCTATTAGCTAGTGTCAATTTTGTTACAATTAGTACAATCAAGATAAGAATGTGATGGTGGAACTATCACTCTCCTGATTTAATCAGACTCAGAAAGTTTCGTGGATGCTTTCCTTATCGACCTAGACTCTCAGCATCATGACGATCCAAGTTTTTCTCTGGGTTCGAAGTACAAAAAGGCGAATGAAATGATATCGAAATGAAAAAGATTGTGCAACTTGTAGGTCGAAAAGTGAACTGGATTGCAACGAACACGAAACATGAAGGCAACAATAACAATGACGTCGTATACTCACCACTCTCAGTAGAAAAAGCTAATTATAAGAGGAAAATAGTGGCCGCATCTGCGAGATCTTCAACAAGACGTCCTTTTTAAGCATGGAATCAGGAATGTTTCTTCAGAGACGCAGAAGAAAAAGATCAAAGAAAATCTCGAATACGCGACAGCCGAGGGAACTACAATGAAAGAAAATTGGAACGGAATATTCGAAAACAGCAAAACTACCGAGTGCGTAAGATCAAAGAGGTTATCGAACGGTGCAGAGCACTGTGGACAATTCATCCATCAATGGTGGCAAAGAATTTGAAGATTCTCTACACTTTATGATGAGGAAGTCAACGCGGAAGACGAAACTTCCGAATGTCTAAGAGGAGAAACGAATAAAAGTGTTAGGAGAAGGTAAATATTGAATTCGCTCTAATATTGCAGGCGAAGTTAAAAGAGGTTGAAAGAATAGCCGTTCGAAGCAGATTTTCGAGTAAAACATTCGAAATTCACACTATTGGGATGGATCTATTGAAGTCAAATTGGGAGGTCACAATTGAGGTTAAAATTGCACAAAAATGGAATAGTGTACATGCTGCCAAATGGTCCATCGTCGATCAGACAATGAACAGCAAGGTTAACTGTAAGAGACGCAACAGACTAGCCAAGACGATCCCTAGTAGCACACAAATATTTATTTAATAACTTTTTCGAATATTAAAATAATATTTTTTTGGCGATACTTTTTAATATGAAATAAATATTAGTTTCAAATATTCTATAGATATAAAAACAATGTCAAATAAATAGTCAGAAAATATAAACAAGATATTTAAAAAATGTAAATCCAATATTTGAAAAATATAAATTCAATATTTAAATAACGTTCAATAAAATCTTCAAATTTAAGAAAAAGTTATAAAAAAAATCTCTTTCGGTATGTAACATCAACAACTTGCTTGCACTGCTTGCGAGAATATTGCACTTTGTCTTCGAAAAAACCTTTGACACAATTCAAAAATTTTTATGCAGCTGGAACGGGATTCGAACTCGGGAACTATGGTTTACTGCGTGATATGCTTCCTTGCTGACAATGAGCCATGCGAAACTTACTGTTATATTCATTACTTTTTAGAGTTATTAATGGTCAAATATTAAAAATAAAGATATATACATCGTATATCAAATTATAAAATTATTGGACGAGATAAACTTCTATTTAAAAAATTACTTAGTTAAAAATCTACTTTTTTGAATGAAGCTTGTTATTAATATTATGTTAGATTTTTGGAAACTATATATTAGCGATGTGTATTCTTTCAAAATCATGGGGTAAGACCCTCACAGAGGTAACTTAGCAGGAGATGCAATATCTTCTCCACTCTGTGGCCAGATTTTTTAAGAATACGTTTGTCTCGTTTTAAAATCTATGCAACACCATGACGGTGGGTCATTGACGACTTTGCTACAACTTACAATTAGTCACGGATCTAATTTATAGTTCAGAGGCTATCAATACGTTAAATAATCTGTTCCTTGTAATGCGACCGGGCGACGAGACATTTGCCAAACACCCGTCGTCTTTCAAGAACACCACACGAAATCGAAACAAACTCCAAACGCTGGGGCGACGCGCAGTGGTCGATTTCGCCGAAATTCTGGCCAAAACCCCAAACATTTTCGTAATGATTTTCAAAATCTGGCAATTGCGTTTGATTTGTAACACATCAGAGCGTCGTTTTCCATTCATAAAAATTTTTATCGAACAATGCTCTTAGAGATATGCAATGTCAAATTTGGCACTTGAATAATGAAGGTAACGTTTTCACGTCGAAATTGAGAATACGTTTTCAATGTAAAATTAAAGTACCATACACTTTTTCAATATTGGTAGCTATTTATCATACATTTGATTTATAAATATCTTTATTGTTTTATTATTTTATTTAATATTTTACAACTGTGATGGTACAGAATGTAATACCTATACATTTTTTCCCTTTTGCTAATGAAATAGTTGTGAACGCTCTAAAATGCCACCGTAATTTTTTTTAAAATTCAAGTTTGAAGTTTCCCGAAGAAGACCTCGTTGAGCTTTCTTGCGACTATACGAGTTATTCTTAATTTGTTTGTCGCGCGCGCCATGCTCGAGAAAGTGCATTTATGACATAGGGCCGGGTTATTTTGCCTTACTTAATGAATACTGTTAATCTTACTCTACAGGCACTTTGGTAATTGACAAAATAATATATTTATTTCGTCGCGTTGAAAGTTCAAGGGGGGTTAACTAGACACTGGTAGTTTGATAGTTTTATTTCGAGACAGCAATATACCTATTGCTGCGGACGACTGTTCCGCTGACCGCCATCCGTGAAGCAGTGCATTATTTATTGTTATTTTGTATCCATCAGTATATTTTAGGAAATTTTTGTTTCAGATTTGTAATTAGTGGCTCAAAAAACATTAGAATACCAATTCTGGCGCGCAACTAAACACTTTTTTATACAGATGTCCGCCATATTGAATCCGCCATTTTATTTTTTAATTTTTTGAATTCGGATTCTTAATTAGCGGCCAGAAAAATATAAGAATACTAATTTTCGTGCCGATCCGACAATTTTTCGATACTCGCACCCGCCATATTCAAGCTGCCATTTTGTTTTTGGAAATTCTGAGTTCGGATTCTTAATCAGCAATCCAAATAATACTAATATACCAATTTTGAGCTATATTGAAAAACTCCTCGGGGTTTTGACCAGGATTTCGGCAAAATCGACCACTGTTCTTCGCGAGTCTAGTTTCCAGACTCTGTTTAGACCCGAACAGGTTCCAGAAATATTATAGGGAGTCTGTTGCTACGAACTTTTTAATCTGACAGATCAATCATTTGTTTTGTCAATTCAATTCATTCAACTATTTCAATCAAATTGTTACATTAATGTTCTTATAATATAAATAAATGTCGATGACGTGACAAACACGAATCCAAAGTAAATTAAAAGTAAAAAATTTACTTCATATCATATTCTGGAACCAATATTCATCCATGATAAACACAAAATATTTCCTGCATGTTTAAAAAAATTCTCTTTCTAATATTACATAAAGATGCATTTTATAGTAAGAAAAAAATATTTTCTTCGTAATATGAAATAAATATTATCTGTTTACTAGGAAAAAATATTCTATTTCTAATATTAAATAAAGATTCATTTTATAATAAGAAAAAAATATTTTCTTCGTAATATGAAATAAATATTATCTGTATACTAGGAAAAAATATTCTATTTCTAATATTAAATAAAGATTTGTTTAATATTCAGAAAAACATATTTTTCTCGTAACATGAAATGGATATTTTCTGCATATTTAAAAAAAATATTTGTTTCTAAATATGAAATAAATATTGTATGTATATTTAAATATTAAAAAAAGATTGAATCTCTTTTTAATATTATATGAATGTGTATACAATATTTTGTGCTACTAGGGGATGATATAGCATCTAAGGGCGAATTAGGTAGAATGGACAAGTGCTGGATATCTGTAACTAAAGCGAACGTTTAAGATAAAGGTAGCAGTAGTTGACCAGTTAAGAGAAATTTTCGATAGTAACAATGGTAACTGTTTACTCTGTCAATAACAGGCGAGGTTCGATGCCTGGAGACGTTTTAACAATTACCACTACAAATTATAATCAATAATTAAGTAGTAAAAGAAGAAATGAAACAAATTAATTATATAAGAAATTCAATTCAGGAACAGAGTAGATATTGGATACTAATCAATACTTGACCGCGGATGGAGTTAATAGTTGACCGTGTCATCAACTAGAAGTCATTGTCAGTATACTACAATATATCGATTTGTATTTGTATTTCTAACAAAGCAAGATGTAAAATGGATACACATAGATCGGAAACAAAGGGTCTAGCCGGACAAGGGGGTCAAAAGTGCCCTTGAGCCGATTTTATTCGACGATGGGTCATTCGATAGGTGACGATGAAAAACCATTGCACACAAATTTTTAATCCGATACGTTCACCGGGAGGGTAGTTATAGGGTAAAATCGAAAAATCAGTTTTTGCCTCATTTTCCCCAATTAATGTAGTTCAAAAATTCCAAAAAAATTCTAACACATTCTAAACATGAATGTACATGTTACAGATTTTTTCAAGATTTTCCCTTTGCAAGTTCCACTCATGAAAAATGAAAAACCAAAAAAAAATTTGTAAACATCGGTTTCGTATTGAAATCTTCCGAGCACAACTTTTTCCTTTTTACAGTAGTTGCATAATGTTATCATTGTTATACCCTAATTTTTTCAGATTTTTTGAGTACGGTGCATCACGGTCGGAAAAATCAAAAACCGATTTCTGGGACACATTTTGAGTTGAAACTCGCCCATTATCTGCCATTCTTGCATGATTTTAATACAGTATGTTCATATTGTGACCTTCAATGTTTATGCATAGAAATATGTAGAGTAATGATGTAGTATATGAGTAATGTCGGTAATTAACCATGTCTGTCAACTTCTGAAAATTGTAGAATACCAATATCCAGAAGTTGACCATTAAAAATTTATTGCTCTCTGTGGTTAAAATAATAAAAACGATGTATATATTACTTACAAAACGCTGTGAGGTCTTATACAGTGAATAATTCATTCGCGAAATCTTCACACTTTATGAATTTTTTACCTGAACCGTGCATCCATTCTTAACAGAAACATTAAGGAAATAGAGATATAATGGCATATTACTTATCTTATTGAATTCAGACGTTCGCTTTTGATAGGTGTACTTCACCTTACGTACAATTGTTTCAAAATTTATTCGACAGATGCTGTGAAATCTGAAATTCACTTTCATCGAAAGTGCACAACAAACCTTATTTTTCATGTTTTCTAAAAAAGGTCAACTACTGGTACTCTTCCCTAAGTGTATTTCACAATATGCATGTGAAAGTTGCCTGGTAACGGATAAAAAGATGCAACAGACCAACTGTATCTATATAGTATCTGAAATACATATTATTACAAATACTTGTACCTCTGAAACTGAAGCCCATCACAACCTATGCGAATGGAGAAAAGTTATTCAGGATTTTTCTTTTACCAATATGTTTGAAGGTCACAAAAATTGGTGAAGTTATGTATTTTTATAACTTCATTAGAGTATTCCTCTGTATAGCTACAATCCTTCTCGGTAATAAGATTGTAAGAACGATGATTTAGGATCCGGTCTCCGCTACTGTTCGGCTTTTTTTTCTTTCATTGTTAGTTATTTTTAACCCTTTCGCTACTATGAGCGCCTACAGGCGCTCAGAAATTTTGTGTTTGTGACACTGATTGTGAAAGCGCCTATAGGTGCTTAATGCAGTGTGATTTCCTGAAACTTAAGGCGCAAAAGCTACTTTTAAATTTGTAATATATATAGTAATTCGATTCAGAAAAATAATAATAATGTTTGAATGTAGTGAAATTTAGTTTTTTCATTTTTGAAATATGAAAACAATTTCTTTTTGTGCAAAACATTTCGTTCAGGTCAAGGAAAAAGTTCGTGGCTTCTTTTCACCAAAATTCAGACACATTTTTCTTATATTTCAAATGAACTTTATTATAACAAATATGTGTCGTTTTGATTGATAACCTTTTGCCGTTTTTCTGGTAAAACCATTATGCCGTTACTGTAGAACTTCTGGGATTCCTGGGCGAAAAGCTGATCCAAATGATTTTTAACAGGCCTCTTTTAAAACCAGCTTTACCCCATTAAGAAAGTTTTAGAGAGAGCGAAATAGGTAATAGTCGGATGATACGGACTATACTCACTTTGACTAACATAAAAATTTCGCAGTCAAGCTCTCTCAATTTTGCCTAGTCATTAAAGAGGTGTGCGGTCTAGCATTGTCGTGATGGAAGACAACGCCTTTCCTATTGATCAATTCTGGCCGTGTTATCTCAATTGCGCGTTTTAATCGCATTAGTTGTTGACAGCAGAGAATGGAATCAATCGTCTGGCCGGGTTGGAACGTGTCATAATACACGATTCCCTTTCAGTTCCACCAAACGCAAAGCATTATCTTACGACGCGTCGCGTCAATCCGGGCTTTGCCACCGTTTGTCCAGCATCACCAATCTTGGACCACATTCTTTTTCGCAAATTATTGTCATACGTGATCTACTTTTCATCGCCCGTTATCAGTCTCTTCAAAAATGCCTCGATTTCATTTCGTTTCAAGAGCGATTCGCAGATAGAAACTCAGTCTATTATATTTTTTGCTGTTAAGTCATGAAGTATCACACAGCGAGCGTTTCTTTGTATCCTGCTTTATTCAAATGGTTCGAAACTATTTTTTAGTCGATGTTTAGTTCCGAAGTGATGTCATAGGTTGAAGCGTGCCGTTCTTCCTAAATTTTTTTGGGTTGGTCGACCACAGCGCGGCAAGTCGTTAACGTTGAAATTTTCAGAACGGAAACAAGCAAACCATTTGTGTGCTGGTGATTTTGATAAAGCATCTTCACCATAAACACTATATATTTTTTCACAAGCCTGCGAAGCATTATCGCCTTAGTCAAAGTGATACTGTAAAATATAGCGAACTTTTTTTGAAGTTTGGCTCATTTTTAAATCACAATAACTCTCGACTAAATAAACTAATGCCAAATGTATTCTTTTTTTTTTCTTTTTTTTTAAATAATCGATGTACTGTCACTTTACAAACGTGTTATGGTATGAATTGATTACGTTAGTGTTGCAATATTTATGCAACTCTAACACCATCTATAGGAAAAAACGCCACGAACTTTTTACATGACCATTATGATTTCACAAAAAAGCAAATTTCGAACGCTTCAAGTCCCAAGGCTCTAGGACCAACTGTGGTAGACAAAGAGATATCCTTTTTTCTAGTTGGATACTTCGCCTCGAGACAGCCAGGGACACCCCCATAAATTGTGTTTATCTCGAGGCAACCTTAATAATTTTTCGGGATCCATCTGGACAAGGATAAAAGTTAACGTTTCGCTATTCTCGAACAACGAGAGTAGAGAGGCTAAATTGCCAAAAAGAGTATGGAGGACTAAGGTGGAAAAAGAGAGACACACGGTGCTCCCGAGGATTTTTGGAGAAGCGAACAAGTGACTAACGTTTCGATATTCGGTAGGCTGTGCAAATGCAGAGTTTGTGTATTGTATTAATTTCATTAAATAAATCACCATTGCAAATACTGAAATAAGACAAACGATCTCTAAAAGATCTTTGTCTATGACGTATATGTGGTATCGGGAATCGTGTGTGTCCTCATCGTGATCGCCTAGGTCGTAGACTGTTTTATCTAGACAAATGTTTACAGGATGCGTACTGCGGAGGGCCTACGGTCCTTCTTTAGGTTTAAGGAACACATGTGTGCATGTTTGGATGAACGTATGGATGTATCAGTATGAACGTATTGTAATTAGCGAATAGAGCGATTCGCGTTTCCTAAATTCACCATACAAGAATACTTGTACTTTCGATAAAATGTTCAAGAATTTCGACTCGTACCAACAGCAATTGGGTATACCTGTTGAATGAATAAATCTGATGAGGACTAGTGAGAGTTTGAATGAGAATTAAGAATTGAATTTGTGATTACTCTCAATTGAACTAGGTATGACTTGTTATGAGTTATATAATAGAATTATGAAAGATTAGTTATTGAGCCGTGGTGGAAAGAGACATAGGATTTTTAAACGCTTTCGGAAAAGAAATGAGAGTAGGATGACGGTGTTGGGAATTGAAAGGTCAAAATAAAAAAGTAAGGATTTTTGGACTTGGAACGATGCTTAGGGGATGAGTAAGGAGCCGTGACTGTGTTAGGGAGTTGAAAGGTTAAGATGAAAAAATGAAATGTTTGGACTTGGAGCAGTGAATCAAAAATAATTATGGAATGGCGTATGTTGGTCGAGTCGCAGTACAAAACATTTGTGTTTATACAATATGCACTTATTCTAACTTATATATTACTAGATCGGAGGGTCGCACAGTGGTCGAGAGCGTGAATTTAGCCGGTCACGCACCTCGCGCAGTTTACAATCTTTTTCAAATCGTCACCACGGGCTCAAAACACATCGGATTTAGTTAAAAATTGGTATTCTATTATTTTTTGGGTCGCTGATTACGAATCTGAACTCAACAATTTTAAAAACAAAATGGCGGATTAAATATGGCGGACAGGTTTGTTTAAAAATTAATTGTTTTGCACAAAAATTAGTATTCTAATGTTTTTTGGGTCGCTGATTACGAATTTGAACTCAAAAATTTTAAAAACAAAATGGCGGTTGATATATAGAGGGCAGCTATGTACATTAGCTTATTCAGCTTACATTGCTAACTTCAAAATGGAAAAACTAAAAAGTACCACAAAGTAGCCTCTGAGAACTTTGAAGATGTTTAGTTTAAACTATATAGAAATAGGTCCTGCTAAAATTGGCTTTATCTATCTGCACCTTTTGTTGATATTCCTTCCTAAAGTTTATGTAACCCAGATCAGCTGCATAGACCCAGTGGGACACGCGGTCAGTAAATTCCCGGGTTTCTTAAAGATACCGTGCAATAAAAACAAAATCTTATTGGCACTAACGAGGACGAAGACTTCTAAAGCATCACTTTTATTACTTAATTGCTTTATTGTTAGGATGCGAGCAAAAAGGAATGACCTAGGTTATCCGATTGAAAGGAAATCCTAGTCTTCGCCGTGCAGGGTTCACTTAAAAATTAAATAACTTATAAGTATCGAAAGGTATTCGGCTAAAACTTTCCACATATATTCCTTAGACTATATAGATGTTATTTCTGCAAATATTTCGTGCATCTACCTGGGCCCTTCATTGTTATACCTGTCGGAAGTTTACGAGACAGTCTGGCGACAGCGCCTTGTCGAGGTGCGCGCCAGTCTTTAAACAATAAAAAACCATCCGAGGCGGATCCGGGCGGATAATATTTTTGCAGGATCGTTTAGGGGAAGGATTACAGAAAAGAATGGTGTTAATTAGATAGTGTAAGTATGTAGCACATTTTAGATTTTCTCTGCAAAAGATAAAAAACTTCGACGATTTTCTTTCATGTTTTCAACATTACTTTTTGAATAAACTACAAACAATAATTTTATGTTCGACACATGCATTTTTATCGTGGAAGAATGCTCTTCAAATAGAAACAATAATTATTAAAAAATATTGCATAGTTTCGTCAGAATGTTAGAAAAAAGACAACGTGGTTTTTCGATAGAAAAAGGCCTCCAGAAAAAGTTTCAACTTTAAACGTTTGTTGCAACTACAATTTTTATCGAATTTCAAAATTTTTTTATTTTTGAGGTCAGTGGACATTTAGGAATCGATATATCCAAAAAAGAAATCGAAATTCCAAAATCGACTTTTTGATTTTTGTCCGGCTAAATGCACATTCTGGACCACCGTGGGTCGGTACATTACAGAATGCTTAAACGAACCGAATACCTGTTTTTAAGTTAGTTCTTCTCTGTCGATCAGACGATACAGTTCATGTTTTCTTTTATATCTACGTTTATTACATAGTTTCATTAAATAATCCTAGATTTACTTACATTTAAATTTATCTTAACATCTAATACAACCAATATATTTGTGGTTAAAAATGCTTTTATCAAGATTCACCAGTGTACAACACAATCATGGAACTGCTTTGCTGATACGGCAAAGAATTAGAGTTAAAAAGGTCAACAAACTCTATCTTGAGCTACACTTGAAAGTAACTTCATTGCGTTTAAGCACATCGTTTCGAGAATGCTTGCACAGAAGAAGTAAAGGTAAGTTATCTAGTTACCTTGTGCTCGTTCTGAATGTAGGATCGTTGTATTGATAGACCGTGATTAGTACTGTGAGACTATATTGCGACAAAACGATGCACCGGAATGCTGCACTGTAATACTCGGGTACGATGCTTGTTACTATGAACCCAACACATAAGTCCTGTACGAGGAAGCACTATACGAACCCTTAAACGGGTACGTATTGGTTGACGGTGTGTCACCGAACAATTTGAGAACGACGCGGCCTCAAGAATGAAGTATCTCCTCCACTATGTTATTTAGCATCCAAACACTTAGAGTTTAAAACTAGGCGTTCAATACTAACAGCCAAAAGATCCAAAGCAATGAAACTATTCTGTTCGAGGAATTCCCTTGATTTGAAGACAGTTGTAAATACGTTTGATCAGATTTATGTCCATATTTCATTATTTACTAGGATAAAACCTTCTTGGTAATGTTAAAAATCATATAGGTATACGTTTCTGTAAAGGTTACAATTGTTGTATTCGGTGAATGGTTTGGAGCGCTTTTATTCTCAAAGAGACTACTTTTGTGTTCGAAGTTTTACAAACTTAAGATGACGTCGTCGCAATATGCGCATTGTCAACGATTCGAGACAATTTTCTTCATTTTGGAAAAAAGATTAACATTTTAAGGTTTTTTTGACAGTGTAGGAAGTTTAGATGACCCCGAGTTCTCGTGATTAAGATTACAAAAGGGTTATCACTTTTCCGGTGATTTTCTTTAAGGCTAAACGGTTTACAAACTTATTTTGAAGGAAAAGCAATGACGGAATCGGAGATGAGTAGCAGTTCCTATTTGGACCCTGCATCACGATTAGTAACATTTGGATGTATTATGTTAAAGAATTGAGTCAGTATACAACACAGTTATAAAGAAAATAAAATTAGGATTCTATTTTCGTCGTGATTAACACGTTCCCCATGGCAATGTAGTTACTGTTTTTTTTTTCTGCGAGAGTACATGCCGCCTGATGAGGACGTCAAACATGGGCCAAGGATGGTACGTGCTACTGTGAATGTGTTAAACATCCTTTATAATGTTCATGAAACACTGCAGTTTTTTAAAAACTTAAGAAAGTTTATTGCAAAAGAAGAATGTTTTGAAGCATATAAAGATATATTAACACTAGATCTACGAGAATCTAATCTGGTATATTTAAATATACTAAATAAGTACTTTGAAAAAAGAAGGAGCAAGTGGCAAAGAAGATGCTCAGTTAAGTAATTTATGTATCATAAGATACACGTGAAATGTCTGCTGCACGGTTTCTCTATTTGGAGAAGTAATCATAAAAAAAGGTATGAACCCGTCAATTTTACAGCTTCCTTAGATTCTGTGTTAAATATAAAATGTTCTAAAAGTTAAAAAGATACCAGTTTATGACAAACTTCATAGTGCCTGCTGAAAAAAAGAATTATTAGTGTCAATAACTATTGTATCTTTTGTACAAAACGCTGATATCGAAGGATCCCCATGAAAGCTACTTACGGAAAGCTTAGAAACCATGTAAATCCTAATACAAAAGTTGAACCAAAGTCTTTTCAATAACTTGGTCGTACTAATACTTGCATAGTGATTCCTAATATAACGGGATTAATGTAATTACAAATTACTAATTACTAATTAGATTCCCAATGAAGGAAACTATTTAAAAACACGTTTAATATATAACAACCCTTAACTCTTGAACAATCCGGAAAACTCGCGCGCTATGCACACGCTCTCCGCTTTGTCACTCTCTACTTCCACTCTCTAACTCGCATCTCGAAAAATGACAATTACCCCTCAACAATAACGTGACGTACTACCAACCGCCCGATCACACTAACACTTTTCCGCAAAAGACAGACACAGCTTCAAGATTCAGCCGTACCTACACATATAACTCGAGTCTCGTTCAATAAGAAAGAAGAGACATCTCGTCGATGACAAAAGACCGGTAAAACCGTAAGCACGACAGGCAACGATCTTCACGGAACATTAGGGTCGGTGCACTTACACAATCTACAGTGCATAAGTTCCATCTATCGGTATATGGTACGAGGGTCTGGTATATACATTTATGGATACATCTTTAGTGAAAGGATGTACACGAATCTCAAAATATGTGACATTTACTTCACTATTGCACTTACCACCTGATATTTAGGAAATCTGCGCTAATTTTATTGTTTCGATGCAAGATACTGTTTGTGAAAATGTTCATATATTATTGAAGATAAGTAGACAGATTTGTGTAAATGTTATGTATAATACTGTACTTGATGGAATATAAGGATATTAGAAAATAGCAAACATATTATGAATTGTAAAAACTTTTTTGTTGGAAGCGATACGAATTTTAAGAGAGTTTCCGAAAACTATCGTTTTCTATGGAACTTAAAATAATGTAAATTATTTGAATTGAATTTATATGTTTATTTGCGCAGCATTTTCAAGTATTACCTACGAGCGATAAAACCACTAGCCTATGTCTATGCACTATTGCACGTTCAAAGATATGTAATTATTAAATTCCAGGTTTTGTTTGAGTTTCAAAGCACGCTTTGAAATTAACTTGTTTATCTGACTTATACCTCATGTGTGTATAAAGATATCGAAATGAAATAAAATATTGTTTTCGCGTCTTAAAACTGTCACGAATTATTTTCTAAAGAAACTGTGAAACGTAAAACGTTCTATGTCTCCGGTACATATTATTGGCCTACTAAAAGAAGTCACTTGATAAGTAGTTTCCTCCGATTCGCCCGACGCACAGTGGTCGATTTCGCCGAAATCCTGGCCAAAACCCCAAAATTTTTTTTTAGAATTTTCAAAATTTAGCAATTGCGTTTGATTTGTAACATATCAGATCATTGTTTTCCATTAATAAAAATTTTTATTGAACAATACTCTTAGAGATATGCAATGTCAAAGTTGGCACTTAAATAATGTAACGTTTTCACGTCGAAATTGAGAATACGTTTTCAATGTGAAATTAAAGTTTGATCCACTTTTTCAGTATTGGTAGCTATTTATTATACTTTTAATTTATAAATATCTTGGTTTCATTTTTTTATTTAATATTTTACAACTGTGATGGCACAGAATGTAAATCCTATATATTTTTTTCCTTCTGCTAGTGAAATAGTTGTGAATTCCAAAACCATCCAAGCTAATTTTTTTTTTAAATTAAACTTTGAAGCTTCCCGAAGAAGACCCCGTTGAGTTTTCTTGCGACTTTTTGCGATTCTTCGAGTAATTGTTATTTGTTTGTCGCGCGCGCCATGCTCGGGGAAGTGCATTTATGACATAGAGCCGGGCTATCGTGCTTTACCTAATGAATACTGCTAATCCTTCTCTAAGATCAACCTGGCAATTAACGAAATAATATGTTTATTTCACGGGGTTAAAAATCGGAATGAGTTTAAACAAGCTGGTGGCCTATTGTTCCGAGGCAACAATAGATAGCCGCGGCTACCTCGACCGCTTACCGTCATAAACCGAAAGATCTTTGACGATTCTAATGAAAATCTGGCTAGTTGCAGGTATGAGGGAAATATTTGTTCCTTATAATGTTTCATCTTTCTCCTTCGACCGAAATTTTTATTAAGCAAAGGGAAATTCGGAGATGGAACAGCAATGACATGCTTGTATTAGGATACAGGGACTGCTGCAATAAATATCATTAAAACTGCAGAAGTCCGTGGAATAACATAATATATTTTTTTTTAAATTAAACTTTGAAGCTTCCCGAAGAAGACCTCGTTGAGTTTTCTTGCGACTTTTTGCGATTCTTCGAGTTATTGTTATTTGTTTGTCGCGCGCGCCATGCTGGGGAAGAGCATTTATGACATAGGGCCGGGCTATCATAAGACTAGTGATTTTCGAGCCGATCCGACAATTTTTCGATACTCGCACCCACCATATTAAAGCCGCCATTTTGTTTTTGGAAATTCTGAGTTCGGATTCTTAATCAGCGACCAGAAAAACATAAGACTACTGATTTTCGTGCCGATCCGACAATTTTTCGATACTCGCACCCACCATATTAAAGCCGCCATTTTGTTTTTGGAAATTCTGAGTTCGGATTCTTAATCAGCGACCAGAAAAACATAAGACTACTGATTTTCGTGCCGATCCGGCAATTTTTCGATACTCGCACCCAACATATTAAAGCCGCCATTTTGTTTTTGAAAATTCTGAGTTTGGATTCTTAATCAGCGACCGGAAAAACATAAGACTACTGATTTTCGTGCCGATCCGACAATTTTTCGATACTCGCACCCGCCATATTAGAGCCGCCATTTTGTTTTTGGAAATTCTGAGTTCGGATTCTTAATCAGCGACCAAAATAATACTAATATACCAATTTTCAGCTAAATTGAAAAACTCCTTATATTTTTGGCCAGGATTTCGGCGAAATCGACCACTGTGCGACGGATAGAAACGTTCCACGTCCTCACGTGTTTTGGATTCTAATGCGTGACTGGTCGAAAAAGCGCTTAACGATGAGGTAAGTTTTCAGTTTTCGGTTGGTATTTGCCGAGCTTAGGTTTCAAGGGCCGATATGATACAAATAGGCGGCGCAAGGACAGTTTTTCCTTACCCCGTACCTCAAGCCTGCGACTTCATAGCGTTGGCGACTTATACCTACAGTGGCTCTTATTAATATTCGGACACCAGAGTATTCTATCCATTAATACTTTCTATATTTAACAAGAATTAAATTAACACACTTTTTGTTTTTTATTATGATAAACTATAGTCTCTTTTCAATGAAAACATAAATTTTATTTATTTAAATTAATTTATTTATCGTATTGTAGGGACGTTGGTTGACGATCCGGTCTCCGCCATTGTTCGGCTTCGAGCGGTCGACTCTGCGCTGGGCCTGTTAGCTATTTTTAATTTAGCAAATTTCTGATACTTCAGGCCCGGCGCGTTTAGGACTGTCCGCGGTAAATAGGGGCCGGGTCGTGAACCGACAGTAAAAGTAAATCCTATTGTCTAGGTGGGTGTGTTGCCTCGAGGCGGCCAGGGCCTCGAGGGGTGTCCACCAGATGTGGAATTTTCCATACCAAGGCACCCCCACGGTAGCGGACGTCTCGAAGCGACCTTAACAATTTTTCGCAACCCGCCTAGACAAGGATAAGAAAACGTTCCCTTACTCTCGTTATTCGAGAGTAGGGAGAGAAAGTACCACGAAATAGTAGGGATGACTGAAGGGTAGAAAAGTGCGACACGCGGTCGTCCCAGGATTCTATTCTTGTGGTAAAGCGAACTAGCAGAAGAGCGCCACGATATATATAACGAACTTTGTACATTTAAAATAAATACTGCTATTGCGTTCGCCAAGAACACGATCTCCAAAGTATAACTAATAATATGTATAGAAATGTATTATTTGTACGTCGCAATAATATTCGGACACT
Source organism: Cerceris rybyensis (assembly GCA_910591515.1). Classification (NCBI taxonomy): domain Eukaryota; kingdom Metazoa; phylum Arthropoda; class Insecta; order Hymenoptera; family Crabronidae; genus Cerceris; species Cerceris rybyensis. The sequence continues at coordinate 18,917,646 of OU342795.1, forward strand.
TAATTTCATATAATGATTTTACATAAAAAATATATTTATATTATGTAATTTTCAAAATCTTAGTATTTCGTGGGATAGCCCTTTTGTTTAATTACATGTTGTAATCGAATAGGCATGTTAGTTATAATTTTTTGTAAATATGTTTGTGTGATAAGTTTCCACTCTTCCATTAATCTTTGTTTTAGTTCTTCTTTCGACCTGATTGGTGTTTGTCGAATTTTTTTGTCCAGGTGATCCCATAAGTTTTCAATCGGGTTTAAATCCGGTGACTGCGGTGATGGATGTAACACATGGGGGCAATTATATAATAAGTATTCTTGAACTATTCGGGCTTTATGTTTTGAATCATTGTCTTGGTAAAATTTAAGTGTTGTTTCAATATCCATTGCAGTTACACTTTTTTTTAGATTTTGTTTCAAAATAGTCAAATACTTATTTTTATCTAGGATTCCATCAATAAAGACCAATTCTCCAACTCCTTTTGACGATATACAACCCCAAACTATGATACCTCCACCTCCGTGTTTAACTGTGGCATTCAGATTTTTAAAATTAAGCTCTTCATTCCGCTTACGCCACACTATTTTTCGTCCATCGGATCCATATAAATTAAATTTACTTTCATCGGCGAAAAGAACGTCATTCCACCACGATTGTTCTTTACTAACGAATTGTTTTGCAAAGTTTAGTCTCTTCTTGCGATTCGTCTCATTTATATAAGGCTTTTTACGTGCCACTCTACCATTATACCCATATTCTTTTAATACCCGAGGTATTGTATCTGGATGAACTTTGATTCCGGACTCTTGTAATAATTCCGCACTTATCTTAGGAGCATTTAAACCAGGATCTTTTTTTATTTTCCTCACAATTTTCCGTTTGTCTCGATCGTTAAGTATCTTTGGCCGTCCCGCTTGAGGTATAGACTCGATCCGATCCTCATGCTTGTACCCATATATGATATCTGCCACGGTACTTTTACTTAACAAACTGCTGATTTCCCGATACGACTTTCCTTTTTCGCGGTGAAAAATGACTAATTGTCGCACGTTAAAAGAAGTATTTTTGTTTTTCCGACCCATGTTCAAAATTTCTAAATGATTACAATGTCTTCCTAATAGTAACTGATGTCTCGAAGAATGCTCTACATCTAGATGAAGATATGCTTGTAAACAATGTCAAGGATAAAGAATACTGCTTAGGAAGTACAGCTAAATATTGGGTGTCCGAATATTTTTGCGACGTACAAATAATACATTTCTATACATATTATTAGTTATACGATAAATAAATTAATTTAAATAAATAAAATTTATGTTTTCATTGAAAAGAGACTATAGTTTACCATAATAAAAAACAAAAAGTGTGTTAATTTAATTAGGGTTAAATATAGAAAGTATTAACGGATACAACACTCTGGTGTCCGAATATTAATAAGAGCCACTGTATTTAGATGTGACCATAAACCGTACGGCGTACAGGCCTAGATTTGAAACTTGGTCGATTAGGTCCTGGACATACAGAAGATTTTCTCACGCGCTTTTAGAATTTTCTATTCCTTCCGTCAAGGCGCAACTGATTACCCCTTCAAATATTATCCATATAAAAGGCCGAGACTTTCGACTCGGTTATTTATTCTACCATTGAAATTACTTATAAAGGATAATGGTATATAAGTCGTATACAAGTCCTACTTATTAAATTCTACTGCTATTCGCTCAAATCTGTTTTTGTGCGGGGGATAGAGACCGCATAAAAGAAGTCGCATAAGAGGTAGCTATGAAACAGACTGTTTGCAACACATTAAAAAAAAATTATTTGTATGTCGTAAATAGGGGCCATGAAAAAAAGTCCCACATAGAAAATACTTAAATCAAAACTTAACAATGTAGCTAGAAATTAATTTATTAAAGCAGGAAAAATTGGTTTACACACCGGAGCATTTATAAATGTTTTATTTGTTTATATACATTCCAAAATGAGCATTTAAAACTATTCATCGTAGTCAAGTACGCGAATTTTCTTGTCGACTAGTTCAAGATCACTTTTGTCACATGAAGATACTTACGCTTAACGTTCTTTCTCCATCCCTAGAGAATGCAACCATGACGGAAGCTAGGTCTGGCAATGAGAACGCCCGGTTTGGCGCCTTGCTGGTGCAGAGTTTTACACAATAATAGAATGCCATTCTTGAAAACAAACAAAAAAATCAATAACAAGATATTGTATCAGAGTACCTTATTGGCATAATTCATTACAATTGTAATAAACGTCGGCTTATGCAATTTCATATAATTCAGTTTTGTTAGGATGTCGAACGAATTCGGATTTACATCTTCTGTTTTGTTAGTTTTACCGGCGATCACGTAGTTTAGTTAACAATAACTAATATAGGGTTAGTAGTTAAAAGGAAGTCCAATAATTTTACACCTGTACCCCTTGCAACCAATCCCTTCATAAGAAGAAGCTAGAGTGACGATCGACTCGTCGCTTCATACAATAACGTGTCCATCATTGAGCAAAATTGAATTAACTTATCAGCTCCAACGTTTTAACGTCAATAAAACTCCGTAACACTCTTTTCAGAAAAGCATTGTTATTTTTACTATCTTTAGATCTAGACGTTGCTGTGACTTGAAATTTCATTGTTAGAGTACTTACCGTATTCTCAGGCAAACGATCTTACAAGCACGTAGGGCTGTACGGGATTACACGTAGACATTCGAAATAATATCGCAATTTTGAGTTTCGCAATTAGTTTATAACTTTCGGAAAGTATTATTAGAAATCTTCGACAATTAGATTTGAAGAAGCAGAGTTTCGTGATGTACACTGGTAAAGGTGAAACTCGCAGTCACGTAAACGGATCGAGATATTGACTTTGAAAGATACATTACTAACCCTAAAGCTTCAAGTTGTTCCCCTCGTCATAAAAGTACCGTCGGCTTGTCAAGTATGAATCCTGTTATGCGAGAAAGATTTTGCAAGGATTTAAGATATGTTGAAAATAACTGAAAATTTCGAAATGTACCTGCAGAGTCTTGTATGTAACGTGTCGTATCATTTTTTTATAACTTTCGGCCATGCGATAAACAAAGAAATTTTAAACACTATAGTAATATCTATTGTACAATACATAACGATAATAGAAAATTCGAATATTATGTCCCATTTATTAAAAATATAACCACAAAGGTCACCTTGACTTTACAAACAGTTTACAACATTTATTTTTTCTCATCACAGTTAATGTACATATACTATGAGTCATATTTTACTTTTCGACAAAGAAAGGATTTTTAACATGACAAATGTACGTATATTGCAAGTATCAGATGAATCATGACTTTCTAAGCAATTCTAACAGCGTAACAGCAGAGTCTTTTGTCCCTCTTTTTTTTATTATGTGAAGATATTAGGTCTGCCATTCAGTCCATTTGGCGGTCCAGTGTTTAAGAAATATTTATTAAGGACTTTTTTAACCTTTAATATTTGAAAAAGGCTGTATGATGTAGTGTTAATATCTAAAAATAATATTCGGTTGATAAACAGCTGCGTTTGTGACAATAACATCGGGTTTATTTAATTTGAAAATGTCGAAATTCGAGTCCACGAAACATTATTTCCGAGAAGTTTTCATTTTCTGTTTTCATTTTCTGTTTTCATCTGAAGAAATCAGTTCCTGAAGCTGTAGAAGTCTATGGTGAGAGTGCTGCCACCAATAAGACATGCAGAGAATTATTTCGACGTTTCAAAGGTAATGACTTCAGTGTCAATGACAAACCTCATCCAGGTCAACCGAAACATTTGAGAACAACGAATAGCAGACACTAATCAATGAAGATCCGTGTCAATTGCAACATGAGTTTGCGCAATTATTGAACGTTGACCGATCAACAATTTTAGTTCGTTTAGCAGACATGGGAAAATTATAAGTACACAGTAATATGAGTGCCATACGAACTGGAAGAACAGAAATGGACTGAATTAATTCACACACCTAGTATAATACTAAATATAAGCTCAAAAAATAAAACATATCGACAAAGAAATATCTTTATTTTTAATCATATCATTAACTATTTAGAATGTTCCTAACTAACAATAAGCGCAGAAATTGGAAGTTCGTATGTACATATACATATGTATTCTGACATGGAGAAACTCTTACCAAGTACTAGTATGCAAATTCAACTTACCTTGTCATTGTTCCCCACGAAACATAAACAGACATGCGATCCAGTGTACCTGAACATTCAATAAGGGAAGTTAAATTTATATAGTCTCAACTTTGGACTATTTGTTTTCCGATTAGATGAATGACCTGCAGATATTGTTTTATTACTATCGGAAAATAATCAGAAGTGTTCAAAGAAATAAGGCAAACAGTAATGTCTTCAACACTTCCATAAATTGAAGTCAGCAGCCGTTATTTATACTTGCTATGAGATAGAGTTCTACGTGCAATTGGTACATTTTAGAAATAACGAATTTACAAGTCCAAGTTCATTAAACTATCTTCTATTGCAAACCCATGTTATACTCATTTTAAAATCAGTTTGTACAATTAATTCGTAAGTAATGAAATAAATTGCTCTGAATAAAAAATAGTAAAATCTTAATTCGTGTGTGCTTTGCCCAAAATTGTGTTGCATTGGTCCATTGTAACGACAACGAGACATATTTAAACGAAAAAACAAAGGTCAACAAAATATAATAAATAACAAAACAAACTGTATTATTGCGTTGCACGATTCAAAAAAGAATTTCTGCCAACACCACTTGCAGTAAAGTTTAGGAGATGATCGATTTAAAAGAGTTTAATGGGAGGTAATAATATTCGTGTTGCGGAGCAAAAATACGCCCCTAAAATTCTCAGATGTACCTTAAAAGTCATCTTAGATTATTTTTTATCAACACGCACATGTTTCCTTGGTTTAATTAACAGTTGTGCACTAAAGTTCATTTATGATTCCGAGATCGATGCGCTTTATGGGCCTATTGCTGTCAATTCTTCAGGAAAAGTCTTGTCCGCCAAGAAGTATTAACCGAGGACGTCGTCTCCCGCGCGAGCTGGGTTTTTCCAGTTTCTCCGAACGTCGAGGGAGGCTCTTGATCTAGAGGCAAGGGAAATTTCCTTCGACCATCAAGTAGAAATATTAACATTAGCACAATCAGCTGCTGTTTTGCTCGCAACAGCGTCCGCCCCCGCCAATTTCTATCTTAATGTTCAGTCTGCTAGAAATGTAGAACCGAACAACATTAAGCGTTCTCAATAGAAGCTCTGCCCGCGAGATTAACCCTTCCAAGTCCTATGTCGAGCTGTACTCGACATAGATTTTCACTTCACTTTATTTTCTAACGATTTAATATCGACTTTCCAACTTCGTAATAATTATATAATACCACATAAATATCCATCAGTATCTACAACTATCGCTATCATTTAAAAAAATGAATAACCAACGATAGAAAATATTGGAACAACGTGTCAAATATACCACTTAGGATAAGATAAATTGGGTCTTTCTTGCATCCTTTCAATAGGGCATAAGGCCTAAATACATGCGTGGCTCAAATCGTGTGAACCTTGTTTAATACATTCTCGCTCCAGAGATGCCGTTGTTGCGCGACGGGCGCGCCGGGCGGCGGAGGTGGATAAAGGGTTTTGAAATAGGAAAGGACGAGTTATAGAATCGGCTCTAATGATTTTAATAGTGATAAATTTCGGTAGCGGTTAGGTAGTCGAGCTTGAAGCAAACTCTCCCGTCGCGTCAACAGGAAAACTCGCTCGATGTTTTATTATCGAACGATTAATTATTTATGTGGGTAGTGCTATGCTGAAAATCCTCGACAGGATCCACCGACCTCGTTTACTGTGGGAATGGATATGCTAACAAAGGTGATTCAAAGAACCCAATGATTAGAATTGAACAAGATTAATTTTATATTAAACTCAAATAGTTAGATTTTATAATTAGTATGAATCAATGTTTACAAACTGAATTTTTATATGAAGCCTTGACTTTACTTTACATATGTTTCTGTTTGTTCGATATATAATAGATATATAATTGGTAAAGAATACATATAGAAATAACAATGTTGACATGATAGTTTTACAATAATTATGTTGATAAAACAATAGTGAACAATAAAAAGGAACATTCAATGATAGCATTACACATTTGGTATCCTCAGAGTGATTTCTCACTGTGCAATACTATTTTCAATAACATAAAAAAATGTAATTACGCTTTGTCGATTCCGGTCACAACAATTCGCCTGGATTTTCGATGAATTCGCTGTACGGGCAGAAAACACCAATCTCGTTAACAGAATGGTTGCGATGACAACCTTTTTGCAATCTATGACTTCAAATAAACTATGTTAATATTTGGTCGGTTTATCTTTAAATGAAAATTATAAATTGAAATCGGAATGAAATACAACGAAGATATAAATATAACGAAGATAATTATTAACAATGGATTGAATAGAATTATATTAAATTTCGATAGCTCTAGGTAAGGTATTGTCGCGTCACTATTAAAGATTTTCACGAACAATGTCATTCTTCAACCACCGTTCTTTAACGAGGGATCAAGTCTATTATCGCGTCACTTAATGAAAGATATTCGCGAACAATTTAGCATAACATCAAGATCCTCGGACCAGCGTCTTACGTGCCTCACGATTAATAATAATATCACTGTACTTACTGAACTTCCGAATACTTTATGTTTTCAAACGCATTTCGATCTGTACTCTGTGCTTTTCAGGACGCTAATATGTGTGTTCTCGGTGCCTTTCAAGACGCTAATAGATCTATTCACGGTGCTTTCCAAGACGCTAATGATTCGCAAGTTTGAATTTTTCGGGGATGTGAAGACGCTCGACCGATGCATGACGTTTAAAGCGCGCGAAAAAAATTACCAATTGAGACTATTGAAATTGAAAGGTTGTCACAGGATTCGTCAACGCGAGTGACGTCCTCCGCTTCGTTGATGGGGCACGATACTAGCACCCTCCCTACTCTGATTTTTACAGGGGGTCTATTTCTTAGAATTTCCTGACGGCCGTCGCCGCGACGACGAATATCGTCCTTGAAACGACGCGACGTTACAATTCGGTTTCATCGTCTGAGAATGTTTCGAAAATAAGATAACGCTAAAAATCAATAAGTCCAGGGACTATTCGAATGAATTATCTGCTTATTTCAGACTAATGTGTAGCCAAAATTTACAGCGTTATAACTTCTATTGACCAAATAAATTGAATAAATGAATTGAATAAATTGCAACCAATGATTCCTTGCTCAAGTATGTTGCATTGTAAAATATAATAATAGTATTCTAGAAAAAGTTGTAGCACATATGGTCAACACGTGTGACTGTACGGTTGCGATGCTTCCAAGGAGGTACGTGCTACGTAGGTCTGTTTTGTGTCCCGTTAAGCGTTTCTACGTCTTAACTCAAGGATCGGCTTTTGTTACAAAGTCATAAACCAATGGTAAAAATAGTATACCGGGTGGTTCGTTAGAAAGAAAGTAGAAAAATTGTAAAATTTGTGTACGGGACGTAACACCGACAGAAACTACGAGCAGGCACAACTCGTAAGTCCTGCATTCGTAACAAATCGTCTATTTAAATATTTACAATTTTTACCACCGCAGTCGAGTCGCAAATGACCGTAAATACAAAGAATGTAAGGACGCCAGATGCGAGCTTTCGGCTATCGAAGGGTTTTCGCCAGAGAGCCCGAGCCTGCATGACTATGGAATTAATTTATAAAAAGGAAAGTTTGAGTCTCATAACTTTAAAGCCCAGGTTGTAAATTACACTTCAACATATAATAATATGTTTGCTGCACGTCTATGTATTTCTAATTCCAATACCTTTCATGTAACAAAATATTAATTTGATGGAATCACAGTAATAGCACCGCATCATTTTTCCCGGCCCATAATTACTTATGAAGTAATAGCTTAGAGAAATTTTGGGCTGAATAATATTTTTTTAGAAAATCCTCTTAATAAATAACAAATGTAAAACCGTACACAGTTCAGCCGTAGAGTAACACAAAATACGTTAACGAAATTTTGATGTAACATATTGTTAGTTATAAAGTTCTTTATGGTATTAAGACCATTAAGTTAAGAAAATCAACAAAAAGTGGCTGTAAATATCTTGTACAAAGTGATACTAAAATGTATAACGAAACTTTATTTCCCTATTTTCGCATTTTTGAGAATAAAAAAGATCGTCTCAAGCAGAATGTAGAAACGTTTCCTTTTCGACATAATAATCGCCCAGACCTAACCCAGACATAATAATCAATTACTGATTATAAGTAGAAATGCGAGATGCTTAAAATTTAGTTTTAACAAATTTTCAAATATATATGTGTCACATAGACAATTCAGAGACTGACAACAGTGTTAACACGTTTCGTGCCACGTGTACCATTTTTGGTACTGGCAGCATATTTATTTAATGCGCTAAAAATATACGTTTTATGACAAATTTAGTTGTGTAAATATACTTCCACTAAAAGAATGAAGCGCTATACAAAATAACACATACGTTTGTTTAATTGATATATACAGGGTGGTCCACACAACGTGTGCACCGTTAAAAACAACCAAAATATGCGTTGCACAAAAAAGTTTTTATATAGAAGTTGCATGGTCTGAAGGGGCACATTATATAGTGTAGTTATTTTTTTTATAGGTAGAGGCGTTTCGGAGATTTGAAGGTCAACTTTGTTTTTTTAAATGGAATGCTATATTTTTTATATCAAAATATGGAAGAATGTCGAATTCTGAGTAAAAAAGTATTGACATTTATTTGCCCTAAACCTAATAACTAACGAGTAATTTCACTTTATTTCCTGAAAATTTTCTTCGCGTAATATCAAGTTAGAAATTCGACCTTATCACAGATTTCCGCAGGACAGCGATGTTTACGTGACAGTGTTTACTAATATGAGTGACCTAGTGGCTTAACGCAACTAATGTAAATGTTCAAAGTGATATCCATTGGCATTAATACAGTGATGCAATCTATTAACTAATGAAGAAACTGCATTCTGAATCATATCCGCACTGAGTGTAATGCATGCTTCACGAATACGATGTTTCATATTCTCAGATGTTGTTGGTGGTTCACGATACACTGTGTCTTTTAATGTGCCCCACAGAAAATAGTCTAAAGGAGTAAGGTCCGGTGAGCGTGCAGGCCACATAAATCGTCCGCCACGACCAATCCATCGATTAGGAAATTTTCTATCCAGTACGTGCCTTACATTACGCGCGTAATGTGCAGGACAACCATCATGTTGATACCAGATTTGTGTAAGGATATTTAAAGGTACATTTTCCAATAAAGATGGTAAAGTGTCATTCAAAAAGTTAGCATATTTTTGTCCTGTTAGTCGATCATTAATAAAATATGGCCCAATCAATTGGTTGCCCAGTATTCCACACCACACATTAACGCTCCATTGACGTTGGTGGTCGACTTCTCTCATCCAGTGAGGATTTTCTGGTGCCCAATAATGCATATTTTTCAAATTAATCTGCCTGCGATTAGTAAACGTTGCTTCATCAGTGAACAAAACTTTTTGTAAAAAATAATTATCACTGTTCATTTGATGCAGGAACCACTGGCAGAACCGAACGCGGTTTTCATAATCCGTTCCATGGAGCTCCTGATGAAGTGCTAGGTGATAGGGACGATGTTTTTCATTATGAAGAATGCGTAGTACACTTGTTTTGCTAATTCCAGATCCTCGTGAAATCTGTCGTGTACTAATATGGGGGTTTTCTGTTACCGCTGCTAGGACCGCAATAGCATTTGCATCAGAAGTAGCAGTTTTCGTTAAGTTACGTTTAGTAACATTAAGACTTCCGGTTCGTCGAAGCGATTGACACATTCTCTCAAATATGGCTCGAGATGGCTGATTTCGTTCAGGATACCTTTCGGCATAGATGGCTTTGGCTCTTATTGCATTTTTATGGCACTCACCATAAACTAAAAGCATATCAACTTTTTCGCTATTACAAAATTTCATTTTTACTTTTATCTGTCTGGTAAATACACACAACACCGAAGGTAACTTCAATACTGGATTACGAATATGAAGACGATTGCGAATCATGATAGATGTTGTGTTGATAAACACTGTCACGTAAACATCGCTGTCCTGCGGAAATCTGTGATAAGGTCGAATTTCTAACTTGATATTACGCGAAGAAAATTTTCAGGAAATAAAGTGAAATTACTCGTTAGTTATTAGGTTTAGGGCAAATAAATGTCAATACTTTTTTACTCAGAATTCGACATTCTTCCATATTTTGATATAAAAAATATAGCATTCCATTTAAAAAAACAAAGTTGACCTTCAAATCTCCGAAACGCCTCCACCTATAAAAAAAATAACTACACTATATAATGTGCCCCTTCAGACCATGCAACTTCTATATAAAAACTTTTTTGTGCAACGCATATTTTGGTAGTTTTTAACGGTGCACACGTTGTGTGGACCACCCTGTATATACAATAATTATTAATTGCATGTAACGGTTGACTGTTTTTACGCAAGGGATCCATAAAAATTACTTATTCGGGCAATCACTTCAACATGGCACTGTTCTGCGTCTTCAGTATCATACTTTTTTACATCTTGTTTATAGCAACATTTTCCAACGTTTTCAACATTTTCTAAACGCTTGCGTTTCAATTTCATGTCATTTTCTACAGTTTGTTACAATTTCAGGGTGTAAATTGTTGAAAAACCTCGAATGCTACTTATTTATACAATTTAAAAGTTTTGCACAAAATGCTGCCATTTTTACTAATCGAAAATATTCGAACTGACTGATTTTTCCTGTCGAACTGATCACAGCGCTACGTGTACCATAAAAGGTACACGGTGTGATAACCATTCTAAACAAGCTAATTACTTATGGATTGATGATGTAATGACATATTATATGATAGTAGGTATATCAATTTCTAATCAAAACAACAAACAGCCTGGAGATCTTGTCGGGTAAAAACGGTTTGGCACGGAGCGTGTCAAGATGTTCTTACTGTATCCCGAATTTACAAAAGATATACTTTTGGCGGAATATCATCCTTGGGACAAGAACTCGAATCAATAGATTGACATAATTTTAAAATATGCGTCGTGAGGACATTAACCAAAACGAGTTGCAATAACATTCATATTACGCACTGTATACTTTTCACGTTTAAACTGAAAAAAATACTTTCGAGGCACAAGGGTTGATTTGTCAGATATTGAGAATGCCGTATCCATCAGTAACGTGAAGAAGTAATTTCAAAGGTACCGAACTGAAAATTTCGATCTTGAAGATGGCGAGAGAGCAGATCAATCAGAAAATTTGAAGGCGACTATTTCAAACAGTGTCTGGACAAAAATTCTTGCTAAACGCAATCGGTGCTTGCTACTATATTAGGAGTTACCCAGCAAGATATTTCGAGTTGTTTAAAAAAGCTGGGTAGAATTCAAAAGATGGGTCTGGCTTCTGCATATGTTTTCGGAAAGAAACAAAGCGACACTACACAGAGCAAAATTAATCAGAGACGCTTTAAATTCGTTGGGCTGGGAAATTTTGCCACACTCGGCATATTCATCAGACTTGGTTCCATTGGATTTTCGCAGGTTCCGATCGGTCCAACATCATTTGGCTGATAGCCACTTCAAAACGTTCGATGAAGTAAAAAATTCCATTATCGACGTTATCGACACAAAACCATCATCTTTTTACCTTCAAGGAATTCGCAATCTGCCTGACAGGCGGGAGAACTGTGTGGAGGCAAATGGACATTACTTCCTGGATTAAAATATACCTTGATTTTATTTAAATAAATTCATCGTACGGCAAAGAGTGTAAATACTGGAAACGCAGCGAAATTTTGCATTTCATGTATGAGTAGACGTAATGATTCTTACTGTTAGCCGAAAATTATTGTTGGCATTTGACGATCACTTGTGTGCAAAAATGACTAAAATATTTGATCTGTAATAGTATCAGCAAACTGTTACAGAGTTACCCTTGATATCCGCTTCAAAGAGTAGGAAAATAATTAAAGATGTCGAAGGCAAAATGGACAAGTCAATGGAACGGAATATTTCAGCATCTCTACATCACTTTACACAAGGATGAAACAAATTAGTTTCTTAAATTTTCAGAATTCCCTTTGTTCACGACTGTTTCTTCCTTCAAAGGATAGACAATCCAGCTGGTTCTTTTCCTCCTCGGTAGGCTCTCTTTGGCCGATGCAGGCAGAGAGAAATGTCCACTTTACAAGGGTCTGGACTTTAGACAAGCCACAAAACACACTAGTCTGCAAAATTGAACCTCCTTTTGTACAAAGAACACTTAGGCTACTTCTTATGCATTTTTTCGGGGCTGAAAACACATATAAAATTCACTTTTCTCTATCAATTTCTTGAAAAGAAGTCATTTTTCAAAAAGTCAATAAAAAAGACATTTTTCACTTCCATAATATTTTGTATTTTAACCGTAAAAGGGATTAAAGTGTCTTTTATCAAACCAGTTCTATAAACTCTCTCGACTATAACAATGTACCTATATTGCTTTAATTTTATTGTTTTGGCGTGGTTTTGGGGTAATATGAATTCGCCGTTTGGTTTGTTTTGACGTTAGTTTTTAAGGAACTGTAGTTTAAACTTTAACAATATATTTACAAATGTGAATTTGTTGATGACTGTCGAGGTATTAATGCTCGACGCAAGGACGAGTGTATGTTCTTTTTATGCTTTGTTGGTTGTCACTGTATTCCCCCACTCTTTTGTAAGAACCAATCAGAAGAATCTGATGTTTTGGTAGAATGCAGAGACGTCTTCGTTCAAGGGGGTGTTCAGATATCGGAAACACTGGAGTACCTCCAGGTCGTAGCTCCTCACCCCTTTCCTTTGAGCAGTTCTTGAAGGGGAGGTCGGAACTTCCTGGAAGCGCAGCTTCTACTGCCCGCTGGACAAGGGGCTGGTTGTACAGGGTGTAAAAAAATTAATGGTTATGGCTCTCAAGGGTTGTTCTACACCTCTGGATCGATGTAGATTTGCGAAAAAAAACTGTCGGCAAAATTCTGGAAGGGGTACGACATTTTTTTATTAGCTCTTCGTATACGTCTTGTTATGTAGGCAAAATGTCTGAAAGGAGCCGTGGGTCAGAAACTAACCGTTCTCTCTCAAATTAACTTTTAATTGGGTCTTCCCATTTACAGTTTACAGAGTCTTACGGTTTGAACAGTTATTGTAGAAATGGTGCTAAAATCAGAAAAATGCGAAGACCTAAAAATGGGGATCATAAAAGTAAATTGGTGAAAATTGAAAAATAGTAATATGTGATACTATTATGTAATGATAAGGGTTGCAATAAATTAAAAAATAATGCTATCATAATTATACCTAAGCCGAAATCCACATAAAAAAGTGCAAAAGGCTGTCATACTGAAGGAATATCCCGAAAATGTTTTTAAATACACCGCAATAAATCGGTAGAGACCTGACTAAAGTCGATGAAGGGCAGAATCAGTGAATATTGGTTATTAGTTAATCAGTACAATAATTAACATATAATATTTAATAAATCTTCATTACAAATTATTTACATGTATCACCAGATCGTCGTCATCAAACAAAATTGACAAACAAACTTCAAGTCACACGCATTCTGTTTCTATATGTCACCGCATTCATTCCTATTAATAAGAACATTCATATTCATAGAATCGCCCAAAGAAAGAACATTATGATAATTATAATGCAATGGAACCTAACTCTGACTTGAATAAATACGTTGAATGAGAATTTGGTTCGTATATTTATTGCACTATTTTGATCAGAAAGTATCAAGACCGGTTCAATAAAATGCAAATTATTAATTTGCATTCAATCATCTGAATTTATTTTATCCCCTTCAAAGTAATCACCTTTTATTATAATATATTTATACCACCGTCTTTCCCAATCTTTCAACTGCCTTTTCATAATCGATTTTCGGTATAATCTTCAAAAGCGTTCTGTCTTCACGGAATTGTATTTTAAAAATTTTTAAGCAAGAGTTCACGATTGTCTGTGAAGACGGAGCATTATCATGATGAAAAATGCAGGTTTTAATGGAGTAAGACGAGACGCTACGAGTTCCCTAATTTATCGTGTAATATTAATTGGTACGAGAGAAATGATATTCCAATAAATTCAAAAATGCCTATATTTGTTAAACATCGATCTTTGAGCACTAAGTTCTTCGTTTCATTAACATGTTACTCATCTGTTGAAATGGAAGGCTTTCCCACGCGATGTTCATCTTCAACTTTATCATCATCGATAGTGAAGTTTACATTATCGAAGAACAGACGCTCTGAAATACATAATAATCAATTTTCGAAAACAAAAATCGTGCAATGCTCACTGAAGTCGTGCTATGCATACGGAATAAACAACCAAACACAAATGACCGAAAAAACTTTGCCATTTTTTGTAACACAAAGAAATGTTTCAATAATGGTTCAATAATTTATAAAATAAATATTAAATTAATAAATAAGGCCCCATCATTTTGTGAAATGGTACCATATAATTTGAAACACATTACTCGATTTATTTCATCATTGCACATGACAAAATTGTAACGTAGTGGGCGCAAAACACTTCTTGGCGCGATCATATCGTTCCTGGCGGTCTGAAGCTCGGCCAATAATAACGAAACACTTATTTCGTCGTATACATGACGACATAACGAATGTGCGACTTTTTTGACCAGTAGTAGGTTAGAATAGTAAATGACTTTCTAACGACGAATGTCTGTATCATCTGTCCCCATCTGGCGAATCGTAACAAAACAGTTGTCACATATCAACAAGTCCTTTGCGCCTGGTATGTAGGATCGTGAAAAATAAAGAAAGGAGTGCATGATCACCTACCGTTGTAACACTCCTTCGCCAAGTTGGCTTAACACCAGAAATACCTGGAGTCGGCGCAAATCCACTGCGTCAGCATCCTCTCCCTGACGACAATTCTTTATCACGTCTTTTTCTTCCGAAGTTCTTAACACGTTGTCTGACATGATGGTCACCGGTGACCGGCGCTATTGAATACAATGAAATTTCATGTAACTTTGAAATTGCAATATTTATGAATTTTCGAACATACTACATATTTAAATATTGGCGTTGAAAATATAAGGGTCTGCTGAATATCTATCTGTCAATGTGTTAAGGAGTCACAAACCTTAGGACCTAATGGAGCGGCAAACATCTTGTCGACAGCTGTCTTCGGCAATAAACCCATAGGTACGATTGAGGCTCCGTCATAGTGCGCACATCTGTGTATTACTTGTAAATAATTAATGTAAGGAATTTTTGTGCGTACCCGCCGATGACCCTAGCGGGACTTTGGCTTGCTTGGACGCAGCTGGTAGATTTGAAATCCTCCATCAGGTGTTGAGGATATGTCGTCGCCTTCCCTCTCTTGAAGTCCTCGAGGGAGTGGAGAAAATTAGTCTATCATCCAATAATTGCTTATTTTTCAAAGACTCTAACCCCATCGAAGCTCAGATATCTCATATACGACTTCAAGAGAGGGGCGCATCACAGCTCACCACTCAACAGTCTCAATTTGTAAATATGAGAACTTTTGTAGCAGTCAAAGAGAACATATCTAGAATTCAATACACACAGTTACAGAGTCCACACAACAATACAGAGTTATACATTTTTTCCCCCGATTCTTGATATAAAACGGTGTAATCCTTCGAGAGCGAGCAATAGAGGTACCTCAGTGCAAAATTCATTCGGGACGCTAATTTTCAAAGTTCGATCGAGCCCGGACCACAATGTTTTTCAAGTTCCTGCTTTATAAAGATATGATTTTAATAGAAAAGTTTTCACGTCAGTAAAAATGATGAAACTAGCAAAATGCCAGTGGCGTTCAACGTGTTAATAAGATGAGTACAGCTTGATCCAACTTTGATCATCGTATCCTGTTCGTCGTACTTTCCTCCGAACGTTTACACATCCAGGTCATATTTTCGTCTTAATGGGGAACCTTATGGAAAAGGCCTGTTTTTCAAGAATTATTATGAAAAATATAATGCGTAAATCGATTTAAAATTTGAGATAACATTTATGTGGGAATGCCGTTCGATCGATTGAGTTGGTGACACAGAGTGAGCAAGCATGGAACGGGGTATGGAAGACGTGGAAGTCGGGGCTTGCGAAAAGACAAAAGACGGTAGTGTAGTGAAAGAGTTTGAGAAGATGCGACAAGAACGTAAAACTACTCCTCATACGGCTTATTTTATTAATTATTTCTGTGTTTGCTTTATTTTTTGTTTTTAACTCTAATAAATATTGAGTTTGTCAATACGTCCGACGTGCACCGACTGTTTAACCCTTTAGCTAACGATTTTTTTTCTGACTCAGCGTGCAATGATTCAAAATTAACTCTTACAATCAAAAGTTCTCACTTATTTCTGATATTTCGTATAACTGAAAGTAATATTGATAGTATAGAAATAATGAGACCACTTTGCGACCGGCTGATATTTTCAATTTAATAGTTTTTGAAGGACTTCAAAATATCCTATTCCTTTTTTCGCGCAACGAGTGTCACACTTTCTTGTAGCCTAAGGGGCTAAGAGCATCATACCAAGTATCCCTACATTTATTAATGTTATAATGAAAAAAAATATATCTTTTATAAATATTAATTATTAACAACAATGGTGCAATGGCAGATTGAAAATGGCATTTTGGAAATGCTCCGTGCAACGTACAATACACAAAAATGATCTGAAACAAAAAAGTGGAAACGGAATCGCTCGTATATGTTGAACATGATTTTTCTTTTTTATTGTAATTTGAAAAATTGAAAAAATAGCGAAATTTTAAAAAAAAATGAATTTTCTGTTATGAGCAAATTGTTAATAAGAATATTTTAGATAACAAATGTAAGAATTGCAGCACGTCATGCTGGCACCAATTGCTTGTAGAATACAAAATCGTTAGTTAGAATAGATTCAAATAAATAGATTAAAACAATGGATTAAAGACTAGATTAGAATAGAATACAAAAAAGATTCATAAAAATCGAGTAATCAATTTTTGAATTAGGTTGTACGGCATGCAAAATGTTGCATTTCGAGAAAAATGCGTTAAAATTTTAACTTTCCGCGTTTTTTGCTAATCTGCGATTTCAGGGCGATAGAACAGATCGTCCTCTTCCCCAAAAAGTTGAAAAAAGTTCAAAAAGTTATGAGAAGCACGATCCTCTTTTGCGGAATGAAGACTGCGGCGCTCCTGTTGTTTGATACGGCGTTCGTCCTCATTTTCGGCGAATCTTTTCCTCTGCTGTCCAATTACTATATCGAGTTGTTGCATTGCTTGACAGATTAACGAAAATCCATCTTTTAACATGCAGGCTGCAAAGAAAGCAGTTATCTCAACAATTTTAAGGCCACCCACCTAAATATCTCTCTAACAAATCATCCCGTGATAAATCCTCAAAAATTGGACGAATATGTTTCCATAAATCTTCATGCAGTGTCGTGTTTAACACTAGATCTACGGTATTTGAATCTGGTATACTTAAATGTATTAAATAAATGCTGCTAAAAAAAAGGATTCAAGAGGTAGAAAAGATGATTAGTTAAGTAATTTGTATATTATATGATACATGTGAAATATCTATTCTACCACGTCTCTATAAGAAGGCCTTTTTAACACTAAACCTACCAAGCTGGTCAAAATGACCCGTTCACAATTATTTAAAAAAACTGCCTAAATTGATAGACGGGAATGAAGTGAAAATTCCATTTCTACCATTTAACATCTAAATTAGTTAATCAATCATCTTTTTCACCTATAGATTTCTCTTCTTCTAAAGCACTTATTCAATATATGTAAATTATAGCAAATATAACGTCGGTAGTTTTAGTATTAAAAATGGAGGAATCCGTCAAGTTGATTCTTTCCGTAAGCCTAGGATTAAAACGGGGCTGAAAGATCCAGCATTCGACAAAGGCCCAAATATCTAAGCGTCTGTCTTTGTTCAGTTAACAGTGGGGATCGCTTCAATCGCGCTGTCTCTTATCTTGGATGAGCCTCGATTTTGTAGAATTTTTAATAATAAGTTTATTAATATAATAATATAGTTTATTTATAAATTTATTATTAGAGTAGTGTACATTGTAGATAAAAATAGGTGAAGTTAAACTACTGTGTTTTCCCTCAAAGCATCAGCCGATCTACACACACACGGACACTTCTTCTCACGCATAATTCATCTACTGATGCAACAGAAATATTAGCATTTCACATATGTCCAGCTACACTCTGATATTCAATTTACAGAAAAATTTGACCATGTATCTTTACTGGACTTCTATCAAATATATCTTTCTACAGAAATATATCCCTTACGTCAGAATCATGCCTTATTCATGTTATTATTTGGAAGGAACTGTGTTTATGAGCAGTTATTTTCATCGATGAAGCGCACGAACAGAAATTAGAAGCAAAATGTGTAATGATCACCTTGTGGTTTCATCGAGAATTGTAACTGCTTCCCTTGAACTCTCTACTTTTAATAGTTATTACATTTCACGTGAAATAATTATCTAGGTAAACCAGGAACTATCTCCGTTTTATACGGAGATACTTTATACAATATATTTTATACGAGATATTTTATACGGATTTTATAATGCATTTTTTACCTTACCTTGGATGTCTACTTATTTTGTAATTTTTTGATGCGGTGCCAGGCAGACGCGTATCGGACATGTAGGAGACAAAGAAAGCCCGGACTACATATAGCCACATTTAAATCAGAATCCCAACAAACCTCATTCATTTAAAATTACATACATTCCACTGTATGACTTTCAGAACCTTGGCGAGATTCCCTCTCTCCTCCTTGGCACCCTTATTTACCAACCAGAGCCCTACGACCTCCACTCCCTTCTTACGCAGTTTTCCCAAAACTAGGCCCCTTATGAGCACCCTACTTTTTGTTTTCTCGGGTCAGTATACCTAAAAGACGTCATGCTGCTAGTCAGTCGATCGGTATACAAAATTCCACGGATTTTTGCATCGCTGAAGTAAATATAAGATGTAAGAACCCCCGCGAATTTATTTACTGTAGTTTAATTTAATTTAATTTTATTTTATTTTATTAAACTTAAATTAATTTTTAGTGCAATGTTCCATATTCAGATAGCTCCAAATTGTGAAAACTACAATTTGTTATTACATTCTGAACAAACATTGATAATAACTTTCAACATACATTTATATTCGCACTGGTGACATTCACCGATTTAATTATTTCTCTAGTCTGCCTGAATCTTCGTGTGATGGAGCTCCCTTCTTCCATTTCCCTTCTTCATTCTTCCCGCTCGGGGTGAATAAAATTTCAAATTAAAGTTACCTAGGATCAGCCGGGGTCACATCTCTGCGATATCTCCCATATATTCTCTTGGAGAGAATCGTTCACGCATATATCAACGTACGCGTACTATATAGTATTCACCCATGCATCGAAATATTATATTGCACCATTGTTATATTATACCAAATTTTATTAATCCCTTGCCGTGCCATTTCTTTTTCGACTGATAGTGCAGCAATTCCGAATTGATTGCTGAAATAAGAGTTTGTCCCTGATTTCCGATACAACCTAAAACTTAACGCAATATTAACACGTTCCGTGCCACGTGTACCAGCGGTGGTACACGCAGTCATATTTATTTAATGCGCTGAAAATATATATTTTATTACAAATTTAATTTTGTAAACCATATTTCTACCTAAATATGAGACATTATACAATAATTAATAACTGCACTTAATGGTGCATTTCGTTGAAGCAAGGGAGGCATACAAACGGTTTTTTTCGAGCAATCGCTGCAGAACGTTATTACTCTTATTATCAAAAATTAAAAGATGAAAGAATAATCTAATGAAAGTATATAATAGAAACTTGGTTTCCAACAGAAACAAATGAAAAACAAAAAATGTTATGTCCGTATATTTATCTACTCCTTATTTTGTTAAATAATTTATTTTATCTCTCTCGTTTTTTATTCAAAAAATTCGAATGCAGCAGGTTTTTTACTAAAAGAAAAGTTTCGAACTGACTGACTTTTGCACTCAAACTGATCGCAGCGCCACGTATACCACTGGTGGTACACGATCTGATAACTGCACTAAACAAGAGAACTACTTATGTATTGATGATATAATAAAATATTGTGTGATAATATATCGGTCTTTAGTGAAAATATCAAATGGCCTGAACGACAAGTCAGGCAAAAATGGCTTGGCGCGGAACGTGTTAACAGCATAGAAATAATTTCATCCTATCGTGGGCTACTGATATTTTTAATTTAATAGTTTTCGGAAAACTTCAATATTTAACATTCCATTTATCGCGTCACGAATTTCACTTGCTGTTGTACGGCAAGGGGTTAAAAAAGAGCGAAAGGTACCTATACATATTTGTTCATATAAAATTGAATTCTTACATATAAATGGAAGCAGAACGAATATAACGATAACGATCTCTAGTATTTAAAGGATCCTAATTTATGAGATTGCAGTCTAATTACAAGTTTGGCGCTCCTAACTTGCTAATTTGACTTACATCCAAGATTATTAATTCACTTCATGCAATATTAATGGTCCGATCCCTATGTGGACCGTAGTTTCGTGATAGACTTTAGATGAGGTTTCTAACTGAAATGAACAGTGCCATCGTTTACTCGCAACGAAACGATGTTCACTTAAAAGCACCCGTTTGAGAATCTAAGAGACTCCTGCGTAATGGCGTATGACGCTATAAGGTTGATAGCAAACTCTGGTGTCTGATTGAACGATACTATCCACGAAGATTCATCGAATGTTAGTGACTAGGTGTACAATTCAATGACACAGTTTCTACTCTGTTTATTTGATGAAACATCAACCATTTGTTCTTATTGGTAAACCCTCTATCTTAAAACATGGTGCTATTGATAATTGCTTACTGGGAAACCTGTATCACTTAAGATCGTGCCCAACAGACGCGAGTGTTGTGGATTGAGAAATCTAGCCCTTGCACACATAAGAATAATCATGAAATTACTAAATTATAAATTCATATAAGTTATTGAATATTGTAAATCATCCAGACATAAATTAAATTAAGGCAGTCCAAAAGCCATTATTTTAAAATACAAAACTTTTTTGGTATCAACTTTGTTGGGACGCGTTCCGCCTAAATTCTACGAAATAACGAAGTGGAATAGATTTTTTTATGATTGACTCTCAAAATTAATTGAGTAATTCGAAGTTTGATTGTTCTGTAACTTTTAATAAATTATGGCGGTACCAAAAGTATGATTGACTTGGCTTGTTTCATTGGATTAACATAACGTGTGACTTAACCACTACGACGGGCGTAATTAGCGAGAGAAGTTTTATTTTCTCACTGTTTTGAAACGTAGCTCCTACCGTTCATACTTCTCGAAAGAATATGGTAATGCGAGGGGGAAAGGACATATTGGACCTTGTTTTATTGTGAATTTCAAATGAATTCTGATTGATGTTGCTTACGTTTTAGCTATGAATAAATATGTTAGGTTTAAGTATATTATTTAAACAAATGGAGATTTTGCGAAAAAAAATTATACCGTTAATTCGTCATAAAAAGGCACTAATTTCGCCAATTTACAAAATTACTCTATCTCTCATAGTTTTCGAGATATTCAACGAAATATATGTACTCTAACACCTTTTTGGGGCAGTTTTGACTGCTTTAACATGGACAATTGCCGATAAAAAAATACATCACGAATATTTTTACGTGTGCTGCATCATACTTGAATATCATAAAACTCGGTGATCGGCACTTTAGAAGGTTCCCTTGTTAAAAGTGAAACGTGATACTTGCGGCAACCGAACGAATATATATTACAATTCAATAGAATTTAGAAAATGTTTCTTACAAAAATTGCATTGTCTTCTAAAGCCCAAAGTAAGTGTGCCATCTTTTTTGTTCTGAATTAATAAAGAAATCAAATGTTTAACTTAAGTTTTTTCTTAAATGGCCGTGCTATTTTATTTTCTGAAAAATTACGGCCATTTTGAAAAAGAATGCAATGATATACATCTTGAACTCACTATGCAACTGAAACAGTACGTCCTATTTATTATAGATTTCGATATGTGATATACTTTTTTTCTTTATTAATGTTATTCAAGTATAGCTGTTTAAGACAGCTCTTTCTGTTACACCGCTCTGTGGTACGGGCGCACTTTAGTATAGTATAGATTTCAAAGTGTCTCATAAAAGATAATCCAAAGGCATTAATCTGCTGAGCTTGCTGGCAAATTGAAACAGCTATCTCTGTCAATCCAATTACTCGGAACGTAATTCTTAACGTAAATAATTTCAGAAACAAGGATGAATGCCATCTTCATAATATTAATAACATTTGGGCTACGTGCTTACGCCACGTACATTGGAAAGATGATTTTTAAGTGATGGAATTTCATGAAAAGGACGTATTTCCTGTATGTGTAGTCAAACAAGTACAGACTAGTCTTTTTAGAACCAATTATTTCGATTCTTCAGTTCTCGCAATCAATATTGCCATAAACCTTGCCAGATGTTTTACAATTACCGTTTCATAGTGTACGAGCTCAAAATCACTCTCACGCACTTCGGAACTACACATCAGTTTTATATACTGGTAGTTTATTAAGAATTTGAAAATGTTATTGTGCAGCAAATTTGGAAATAATAGATATACAATAGATATGACACAAATGCATATACCTAATATAAAATTGATATGAATTTTGCGAACTTTTAGCTGAGTCTGAACACTGTTGAAATCCTACTTGTAACGCCCAATTTTAATACGATGTCTTCCGCACTGCTGTTCCAACAATTTTAAAGAAAATAGTCAGATCTTTCGGATAGAAGATAGCTGAGAAGCGTAGACCGACTGTATGAATTCGTAGTACATTGGCAAACTAAAAACTGTCATTTCTCGAGCCTTGAGTTGTCTTTGTAACCACTCCAAAGTAGTGCGTTGGCAAATTTGGGCAACTCTGATCCTCGTGACTAATGTAAGTCTCCCAAAAGGTGCACGTCATTGTTATATGTACCACCTCTTGATCAGTCTAATTTATTTAGGGAAAGTGATAATTAGATGAAATATAAACAGTGTTCTTGTTCAGGATCCGAGTCACTTCTGGATACACTTCACGAAAATATTTAGTAAGAATCGGTATTTAATAACACTTCGTCACATAAACAAATGAGAGCAAAATAAAAAAAATCTTATATACTTATTGAACATAATTCCATTTCGGTAGTTCATGAATTTTTTCTAATGGCATAAGTTCGGATTGTTACACCTTTGATATTTTCTAGACGAGATTTTTGTGATTACTTCTACCATGGTAAGAACGGAGGAAGAGGGGTAAATAATCAACTATCTCGAACTTTTTAAAGTGATTTAATTGAAACCAGTTTCAATGAGATTTCTGAACTCTTCCTACGGTGCTCAAAGTACACCTTCAAAGTTCGCACAGCGGACACTGAGCACTTTTAAGATATGTACTTACCATAAGTTAGGGGAGATGGGGGTCAATTGAACCAATGGGCTTAAAAAATCGAAAAAATCAAAAAAATGAGTCGTCCCCTCAAAATTGGTTTCTAATATGGGACAGCCCGGTTTGCACAAAACTTTGAATCATTATAATAATTTAATTTTTAAATATTGAATTGTCGTGTTTTTAGGCGTGTAAAAATTTTTTTTCAGCTTTCGACAAATTTTTTTTATAATATTGAAATTTCTATGTATAATTACAAAATTTTAGTTGTGATGTCTTTATACATGTATATTATTAAATTTCTTAGTCCATTCTTTGCAAAATAGTTCTTTAATAATTTATTTTACACTAATTACTACAATATAATCATATGGGGTCAAATGAACCATCAATGTCGGGGATGATTGAACCACTGTGAGCATCAGACCTGCGCACGCATCTCGACTTATAAGAAAAAATATTTGCAGGAATGAAAATGTAGCGTTTGTTGTTGTAATGTAACAAAGTAATTTATTTATTTATTCAAGGCTGTCAAAATTATTCATTAATTGTGGTAGAAAAAAAAAATTTTAATCTAAATTTAGCTTCCCTCCAAAATAACAATCTTCAGCTGCAAGTATTATCTCCAAATGATAACAAAAATGGTATTCTACACGATAAGACTAATCAAATACAAGAAGCTGTTATCCGTACTCCCTCATAAATACGTCCTTTACCCAAAGCTACACCTAGTTAAAATACTAGAAAGGGTTCTGTACGAAGCAAAACTGCAATTTACACTGATACTCCCGAAAAATTAGAAATTGAACAAAAAATCAGTGATATTAAAGAAACAAAAAAATGGATTTAACTGAAAAGCCAAAGAAAGATAGATTAACTAAAAAAAAAGAAATATCGATAAAAGTTTTAAAATGTGTTGATTATCATAATATATAATATTATAAGTTTCATAAAAAATGTGCAATATGAGGTTAAAGATTTAATAGATAATAAAATGTTTATTGAAAATATTTGTTTTTATGTCCGGCACTGTTGGTTCAATTGACCCCGACTAATGGTCCAATTGCCCCCGCATGGGGGACGGTTTAACCAATTGACGCCGTTGTACAATTGAATATTTATTGAAAATATTTATTATTTGTCGACTAATTCACATGTTGGTAATGATAATATATGAAATAAACTATTGTTTCGTGAAAAAAATTTATTATTTTGTTTTAATTCATCGAAAAAAAAGTATTGAACTTTTTTTGGTTCAATTGACCCCCCTCTCCTCTACTTATAATAGGAATAAGTTAAAAAAAGAAAAAAAATACCTACGTTGGTCGGATTGATCGAAATGAACAGATTTTTCTCATGTACGAAAGAATATTCTCTGGAAAACGAAAACATAATACTCAAGTATTAAACGTAGCAATTCACATGGCGTGTCATTTGTACACAGCACTAACAACCATTTACGGAGCCGAATGGCGGATTCGAAGGCGATGATCAATACCTTTTGCGTCAAACTGTTCTACAATTCGGAAAGCCTCGTCTATCAAAGGTACGACTCGAATTAGAATGGCGAATTCGACTGGACAAAGTCTTGTCTAATGTTAGAAACCAACAGATTTATAAAACTAAAAGTGAGAGAGGAATTTTCGGTAATGAATAATTCTCGTTTATTACGATGGATTCAATCCACGATTGGACCACCCCCGCTTTTCGAATTGTATTACATTTTATTTTACTAATTTTACTACTTTGGGTACTTTTGTTGCATTCCGCCTTGTGGTTTATAGCACTTTATTTTTGAAGATACTACTTTCGCGTTCAGAATTTTGACCGGCTTAAAGAATTACACAATTCTATGATTTAGAAAAAAGACTTACCTTTTAGGGTTTTTTGAACAGTGTGGTTGAAGATTCGGATGACCCCGATTCCTCTGACTCCCTCAAGAGTAAGGTTTCAAATGGGCGATCGCTTTTTCAGTTACTTTCGTTAAGACTAAAGATCTTCAAAACATATTTTGAAGGAAAAGCGATGACGGAATTGGAAATAAGTAACAGTTCCTGTTGGAGCCTGAATAACGTTTAGTAATATTTGACAACATTATCGTAAAGGATTAGGTCGGTATTGAACACTTTAGGTTTTTCAGAGGAACTATAGAATGTATTGGTTATATTTTAATCCTGGTAAAATAATCTATTTTGTGATTTTTTTCCTCCCTGATACTCTTGGACTTGGAAATATTCGGCCTTACTTTTTGCAGGCACTATAGAGAAAAATACAATTAGATATAACTCCTAGATGCCAATCTGTCCGGTCAATAGCGTTTGATTTTGTATTTTTTGGCTCCAATTGCTATGACTATTTTGTTTAGGACTTACTGTTTTGTGTTGGTTCCGAATCACCGAGGCTAGGCTATACCTAGGTACATACGTATGATGTAAGAAAAAGTTTCCGAAAAGTTTCGGAAAGATAACGAATGATTTGAACTCGAGCTCGTTGATTACGAGACTCAGTCTTTACTTTCTCATTCACGATGCCTCCATGATAGAGGTTTTCGCCGCGGTCGCTTTTATAACCGCATTGTTCTCGCAGATCAGCGATGGTTGATAGAACTTCCCGGTGCAGCACCTTCTCGAAAAATTATCATATTCTGCCGTAAAATAGAAAACACTTTCGCTTCGTTTAAATCTCGCTTTTCCTCCATAGAGTTAAACATGAAATACACTTTTAAATTTTGCAAATTCAATTTAACTCTTTGCGGTCGTATTTAGTTTATACACCGGTGTCGTGCTGGTCCCATTAAATTTTTGTTGTAGAAACACTGGTAACATGCAGTAAAACTATACAGAATAAACAAAATTTGGCAATGTTTTTTATTTCAAATTTATATATTTGTAACAATATACGAAACACAATATACCGTAAGTTTATTTACAGCAGTATTTTCATTTCGACAATTTTCTTCTATTTCGCTGCCTCGTGAAGTATTTAATAGTCTCACACTTTTCTTCACTAGAATTATATTACTATTAGAATATCTGGTACATATATTTTATAGCAATCGTTATTCGTCCCCTCATTGAAGAAATTAATAAAAAGTTAAGATAAAAATCATTGTCATTTTATGTAAAAAAACTTGTTTCATTTTATAATTCTTACATATCGTTCATTAAAATTATATTATTGATCTGGCCAGAATTGGAATTCATTGTGGAATATTAAGAACAGAAAAATTAACAAACAAAATCAAAACAAAACTTTAATAAGGTATACCATAATATATTTAATAGTCCTCAAACGTGTGGGACTTTTAAAAATATTCTGGTAGGTGCAAAGGAATCCTACGATTTCTCCGAATTCTATTTAAAAAATGGCTGACTTTTCAGTTTCTTGGTAATATCTTACTTTATGAAATTTGTTATATAAATCTAGCTTCTGTGGTCAAAAAGGAAAATCTGGTAAGCTACAAATTTTAAGCTAAATTAATTATTTTATACTTAAAAGTAACTTTAGTTGCATGGCGAGTGTAGCTCGTCATTCTGCGCTATGACATGAAAAACAGTGACGTGATAGATTAGTCATTTTATCAGAAGGGGTTAATTTCATGATGCACGTCCCTCACGAACGTTTTTTTTTGCCATTATTGGTATTCTTTATTAAATTTTTTAAAAAATTTGTAAGGGTGGCGGTTTAACACGAGAATAGGGAAGCAAAATTACCAAAAATAGTAGGATGGACCGAGGTGAGAGAAAAGGCGAAACGCGGTCATGCCGGGGTTTTTTTGAGAAGCAAAAAAAACGAACAACAAGCGACTAACAGTTATTCGGTACGCCGTGAAAACGCATTGCATTAATTAATCAAACAAATCACCATTGCAAATACTGAAATAAAGAACGCAATCGCTAAACGTTAATTTTCCAAAATTGTGATATCACTCTTAAAACAAAACTAGTAAAATTTTAGTAACAATTATATATAACGCCACCGACATTTGGCCACTTTCATTTACGTTTTACTGAAGTAAAAGTTTTCTGTTAAAATTATATCCTTATGGAGAAAATATTTTAACCGTTTGAATCCCAGAGGTTTTTAAAAAAACACGATCGAAAAACCCGAAGAGCGCAATAGCGCTCAGTTGTCCATAGCTTTCGAAATGTACTGGGATTTTTCGACACAAAATCCAAGAAGCACGATCGCACTGCTTGCGACTTAAACGATTAAAAATACTTGGATGCCTCACTTGCCAAATCGATTCACTCCATTTTCTAATTTTTATTAAATTTTAATATCAAAGCACTTAAGTAGCTCCTAACTGTATATATTCAGAACAAATTTGTCTAATAACAAGTATTAACACCACTAAATAACAAAATATTTTTAGCCATTGAATAATAACTAATTTATTTCAGAAGCCAATCTGATTAACTCCATCCTATAATGTATTTAAATCATAATAAAAATCTAGTTAACACGTTGAGTGCTATGTCAGTCCCTGGAGACTGACAGTGAACTTTCCGTTCACGCGGCCTCAGTCCCTAGGGATTGACAGCGAATTTTTTGTTCGACATCGATGCGTGAGACCGACATTGTCAAGGGTTAAATTATTAATGACAAGTAAAGTGAAGATTATTAAAATATTTTAAGCAATGATGTGGTTGAGATTTTCACATATTACAATAAGTAATAGCTTGCTTTGTGAGTTTTCTGGCGAACTTACTTTCGAATGTTTTTGTGTTTGTGGTATAATATTTAGCACAGTATTTCCAAACTTTATACGTCTTTTTTTCTTTCTTTCGAAATTCGTGAATACCTTACGCGCTGCCGCCTGAGTGGAAAGTATAGCAAGATTGGCGCCGCACTCAACGTGTTAACCCACTGTACTCTTTTTCCTCTGCTACGGAGATATCTGAAAGTTGTTCTTTTAATTTCATTGTCTCCGTTAGACGAGAACTATTATCACTTACACGAATCAAGTAGGGGAGACCGGGGCAAAATGGTATAGCGGGGCATAATGGGACCGGGGCAAAACGGGTTGATATTCCACTCCTCTCTGTCCCATTTTGCCCCTATCCCATTTTGCCCCAAATCAAGCACCCAAGAAACTTAATTTTTTGCTATCCCATTATGCCCCGATCCCATTATGCCCCAGTGCCGTTTTGCCCCGGTACCGTTTTGCCCCGCTATACCATTTTGCCCCGGTCTATTCTACGAGAAATATAAATTATAAATCAATTGTATTCAAATTACCGCAGAAGCAAGTACTTATAATTTCCATTTTAATGTCTGTTGTTTTTTATGAAAAGAAATTAAACCATTATAATATTAAAATGGAAGATGTTAATACGAATTATTCGAATAAGGAAAATAATGAATGGATAGTTCTTCAGTACAACTTATTGGCAGAAAGCAGGAATGTAGAAAACGATTTCGCATTTATTCGGATTCGTCATCCGGTCATAGCAATGAAAAAATTCCAACAAATAATTCGATTGAACGAAAAAGAAGCTGTAATCACACTGAATGGGACCGAAATGTCCAAAAGCATAAAATAATAAAAAGTTTGAGATACAGAAATAGAAATGGGCATTTAATACCGGAAAAAACATTTGTAAATCTGCCATGTCTTCAGAAGTGCGATGAACAAATCATTTCGGGTCAAAGGAAAGTTGCCATGGAGGAATTTTATCAGTTCGAGGCCCAACTTGAACAAAATATGTAGGATTGTTGGGATATATGAGAGTGTTGGTGTGAGATATGCTAAAGGTGTAATTGTTGAGCAAAAAAGCAATTGAATAGTATAATTAACTCTATTAAATATTTACGTCAGTAACAAAACAGTAGTTAATCATTTTTGCTAAATTCTTTAATAAAACATATATTTATATAATGAAGTTTTTCCGTAATAAAAAAGTTATTCGAAGACTGAATTTGAATTAATAACTTTTTTTCACTTGCCAAAACGATTAACTCCCTTCATCGCGAAAAAATTGTAGCAATAATAACAATTACTCTAAGAATATTCTATCTTATACTTTCCATATGTTGTTAGATAAAAGGTGCATATGCAGTAATACAGTCTACATCGTATTTTTGAATTTTTAATTTAAGAAGAATTTTAAAACACAATATATACTATTTTATCATTTTTTTCAACTTCTTGTTTTATGGAGTTAATCGATTTGGCAAGTGAGGCATCCACTCATAGACAAGTGTTCAGCAGATGTTTATCTTTTTGATGCCAATATTTAAATATTCAATATGTTCGAAAATTCATAAATACTCCAATTTAAAAGTTCGATGAAATTTTCTTGAATTCAATAGCGCCGGTCACCAGTAATCCCCTTAGCAGTCAACATATGTTAATTACACGTTCAGAATGATTCTTTGCTTTAGTGGCTGAGAACAGATTGACGACTGAGAAGGGTTAATTTTGATAAAATTTTACTCATCGTACTTTTAGGAGGTATATGTATGAATGTTTGACTCATTTAAAATTGATTGTGAACGACCTATATTTGCCAGAGTACTGGAATTTCTATGAATTCTGTCCACAACGTCGCGTCGCGTCGTTCGCCGTGGAAACGCGGAAACAGGTCGGGAGATAGATAAGAGTGTTCCTGACAAAGAGCGGTAATAGTGGAGTTGGTGGTGGTGCTCTCAAGTGTTTCCTCGGAGCATTTTCTCTTGAAGGCATGAACACTCGACCGGATGTCGATATTACCATCTTGCAGGGAAATATGAGGATCCACGTAACAATGATACGTCATGTTCTTACAGTACTGACACTTAAAGTCCAATCATCCTGCAAATTGCACGCACATATTGACATCAGGATTATTGTGTGACTTGGAGCATTACTTTTTTTGTAAAAACTGTGTAAAATCCCGGACGAGAATCTAAAAATATATTGTTAGATACCCTTGCAACTTTCTCTTTTAAAGACATCTGGACTTTGTCAACGTACCCTGTTTCGTATCCTCTTAAAATAAATGGGTACGTGACTAACAATAAGTGGAAAACAGCCAGCTTCGCTGGTGGGCCTCAAGGGCCTTTCTCCCATAAATTACTCCTTCCTAACCAACTCGCTTTTCCGAAAACTACCACCTCTACTCTCTCTCAGCAACCAATCAATTCCAATGTTCACACCCTCGCAAATAGAATTTCCACTTTTCCAACCAATGACAGTTTTCCTCAATTTACCTCTCTTCCAAAATCTCAACTCAGAACCAGAATAATATTGACTTCCATCCAGTAAACCTCGCTCTTAATATAAAATCAAGTAAAATAATAAAACCTTTACTGTGTAAGACGAAAAACCCTTCGAATTACTTGTTTCTCATTCTTCGGGTTCACGACAATATATAGATCCGGAACGATCTCTCACAAATATGTAGAGCTATTATTCAATTACGAATAACAAATTGTTTATTAAAATAAAAAGAATAATATAAAACATAAAATAAAAACAAAAATACACTAGGCACACTAAACAAACAAAAACTATGCTACGCTGTTCGCTGTTAAACTCTGAAAAATACTCTTCTCACTGTTACCCTAAACCAGGGGTGGCCAACCCAAGTGATCTTCCGGGCCACTTTGGAAATGCATCGTAACTCCACGGGCCGCATATAAAATTATATATCAACATATATTAGATTTAGACTTACTACAGGCACTTCTTCGGAGTGAAAAATTGAAATATAATGAGTTACTATTATTGTGTTTACTATTATTCTTACATGTAAACGTAAATAATATAATAATAATGATACTAATGATAATCTCGCGGTACGGAAAAATGTTCAAGGCGGGCCGCGGGTTGGCCACCCCTGCCCTAAACTAAAAGATACTCTGTTCTCTGTAACGCTAACTGTAAGATATACTCTGGGCCTTCTTATGCATTCGAATTCCTCCGAAGGCCCTTTCTCTCTCTCAGACTCAGTTCATGATTTCCCAGATTCACTATCGTCTTTAAAAATAAGATAATAGCTGCAAATAATACTCGACGTGATTCAAGGTCCAAAAGGGAACTATTAGTCATCTTCGAATTCCGACATCGCTTTTCCCTCAAAATATGTTTTCAAGACCTTTGGTCTTAGCGAAAGTCACTGGAAAAGCGGTCGCCCTTTTGTAACCTTAGTCACGAGAAGTCGGGGTTATCCGAATCTCCCACCACACTAGTGTAATGACGAATTGTGGTTATTCGCACTCAGGATCCACCAAACAAAAGAACTTAAACTTTCGGACGTTTATATATTAAAATAACTGACTTGTTCCAAGAGAGATTTAGTGTGTCGAATGATTAGATGAGAACTTGTGAGATTCTTGTATTAGATTTAGTTTTTGGAATTAAATTTAGAAGATGACTCTCACAATTCGTTGGACTTACAAGGAGACATTACGACCGTGGACATGGGGATTTTAATGAGCTTCATATTAGGTGAAAGTACATCGAAAAATATTTGTGTCATGTCCGGGCGTTTTTGTGAATGGGCCCTCAATTTTGAGAAATCGCATTTTGAAAAACGCAATTTTTCTGTAATACGTGATATACTCTTAAAGAGAACGGGTCTATCGAATAAGTGCGATGGCTCGGCGGATGCGTGCTTGGATTATACTTTTGCACTCCGCCGCGCTTCAGGTTCGAATCCTGCCCGATGAATAATTTTTTTTTTTTTGTTAGTAGATAACGTTTTAAATAACTGATTTCAAAATGGATTAAAACTAATATATTTATCTATCTATTCAAATTACTGATTTCACAAGTGTTCGGATGAAATGATTCATAAAAACAGGCAAAACATATAAATTTTCGGCACCAGGAACATTTTATAAACGCTGCTTCCGAACAAGAACATTTGGATCTAGAAATTTCAGACGGAAAACATGCTTGGTTTACGTTCATAAAAACTTTTCTAGTTGAAAGTAATTTTGAAGCAAACCAAGCATATTTCAACATGTCTTCAAAAACAGGTACACATAATTGATTATGTGCCAATGCATTTTTACAGAAAGATTAAATAATGTTCAATGTAAATAACACTATGATAGTCAAAAGAAATTCTTTGACTGGATAACGCTTCCTTTCACTTCGGTAGTTGCAAGGAAACTAATGATCACGTTAAAATTGTGAAAGAATGTTTTTGAAATATTTACCGAACACTTGAAAAGTTACAAAAAGTTTACGGTAAAGTAATAAAACACAGGTACCGTAACGGTAAATATATTCGTTGTGACGAATAGCGAACCAGGTAATAAAACAGTTGCCCTTTTATTTGCTTGCATCCAAGAAATGTAATTTTGTAGTAAACATTTCTTAAAAGTTATAATATATTATCGATATACAAATTTTCAATTAAATGATATTTAGGAGGATTGAAATATTACAGAAAAGAAAAAAAAAAAATTATTCATCAGGCAGGATTCGAACCTGAAGCGCGGCGGAGTGCAAAAGTATAAGCCAAGCACGCATCCGCCGAGCCATCGCACTTATTCGATAGACCCGTTCTCTTTAAGAGTATATCACGTATTACAGAAAAATTGCGTTTTTCAAAATGCGATTTCTCAAAATTGAGGGCCCATTCACAAAAACGCCCGGACATGACACAAATATTTTTCGATGTACTTTCACCTAATATGAAGCTCATTAAAATCCCCATGTCCACGGTCGTAATGTCTCCTTGTTAGTAATTAGTAGTTATGAACTTGAACTAGCGTAAGAGTAAGAGAAACTGGTGACTTTGAATTGAGAACTGATTGTAGCGACTTGAGCAGTTGAACTTAGAATGTACGGTTTTTAAAGGTTTAGAAGAAGAGAGGGGGTAGGATGATGGTATTTGGGAATCTAGGAGTAGGAATAGGAAGTTGGACCTTGGATATGGATGATGACTCGTGGATGAGTAAGGATCAAACAAGGGATAGGATTTTGGACTTGAGGTGGTGATTCTAGTGTGACTAATGATGGTGATGAGTGAGCCGCGTACAAAATATTTGCGCTTATACAACATTCTCTAAACCTATCTCATATACTAACTGATCAGAGGGTCGGTACATTACACTAGTTTAAGATCTTTAAAAGGTCAGTCCTGCCCCGAAATCAAAGAATTTTGTAGTGAATCGCTGACAGTCCTCATCTCGCAACGACGTTATCCTTAAATTGTTAAAACTCCGAGCGCGCAATAGTTCTTCCTAAATAAAGTTTTGTTGACCTCACACGGAACACAACATTGGTACAGCATAAATTATATCAGTAGAAGCACAGGATAGATAAATACATGCAAGAAACTCTCAAAGTTCCGCTATGAACAGCGCCCAAGATATTAAATAGGGGAGACGGGGCTAAAAGTTCCGATTTTTAGTTAACTTCAAAATTTGTTAAAATACTTGCTTTTAGTACTCTTACGATGCGATCAAAATCAACTTACATATGTAACTCTGATATTAAGACAGTTATTTACCCCGACTTGGGGCAAGTTGTTAACAAGCCGGGATAAGTTGTTACCATATCTGTTAAAGCTATTATTTGTGAAATAAAATACAATAAATGATTAAACCAAGTCTGTTTATTTAAGTACTACTCAACAATATCGTACGAATCATTCGTGAGATAGATCCCAAATACCAAATGCGAAAATATTTTCTTACGTGGATCAGCGAGGCACGTGCTGCCGATCCGTTGTTCCGGGTCCCACTCGTTTGTTTAACCCCTAGCACTATTTCCACGAGTCTAACTCGTGATGAAAATTTTAGGCCAAACATGAATATCACGAGTCTGACTCGTGGTATTAATCTCGGGCAAAGTATTCATATCTCGAATAAGATCGTATGTCCCCGTGCAGGATTATTAAATTTAGACTTTGATTCAAATTCATTTGAATTTCACAGAAGTTCTATTGCGTGAAGTAAATATTAGCACGGTAATCTTTGTTAGTCGCAAGATATCGTATATCGGGCGTTCGGTTTAGGCATGGATTCTTGCGAGTTTACCGATAGTGCAAGGGGTTAAAATGGCTATTGTCGGTGGAATGTGGTGTTCCATTTCATTACGAATTTACACAATACTCTTATCTCTTCTCCTCGCGCAGTTATTTCAATCGGAACAACTTACCTCGGTAACTTTTAGCCCCGCCCTCTCCTATGTAAAATTTGGAAGATTCTGATAAAAAAAAGTTAAACAAGCGGAATTTAAAATATTAAAATAAAATATTAATACGTTTTCGACCACAGATATTTTCAAATTTTTTATAACGAGAATAAAAATCTATCCGAAATCTTTTAATAGCGTATTATGCTTTTCTTACTTTCTGTGATCCAAATACTCAAGTCAGATAGCAACTGCTGTCAGAGAAAACTTTAAACTTTCCACTGTGAAATATATCTGCTAAAAGTTATGATTAATGCCGTTGTCCTTTTCTCGTAACAAATTGCTTCTTCTGCGTACCTAAAGCGGTAGACACTTCCTTAAATGGAAGATTAAAATCACATTCAATTCCTGTAACTTTAAATTCTGAAATTATATAGTTTATCTATGAATATTGCATTTTCATTTTTGTTACCACCAGTACGATATTTTTCGTGATTTATAATTTTTTCAAAAACTCAAATATTATCTTTTATATCGAACTTTAACTGTGCGTATACTATTTTAGTGATTGTATAACTTTTTAAGAGCGGGACAAAAAAACAAAACATTTTGACTAGCCAACATTGTAGGAACAGAATGATTTAGAAATAAGAAATATTTAGAATTCGTGAGTGTGCATGATTTGTTTATAAGCGAGAGTGGATGTTTAGAATTTGGAAGACGACGAATGCTAGGGCTAGCGAAAATGTTTATAGATGAAGAGAAAACGTAATAGTAAAAGTAAGTACAATGGAGGATGCATGATGTGAGATAGATGAAGAACGCATACTGTCAAAATGAGTATCGAGGATGGCTGCGACCGTGAATTTTTGGAAGAGTCAGTTGAAAATAGAGAGCGCGTTGCAAACAGAGAGCAAGTTGAGAATTTACAGAGTGGAGAATAAGATGTAAAAGGATGGAGCTATGGTAGAGTTTTGTGAGAGTTAGAGTCGTTTGAATTAGTTTATGTTCAATGAGTTTTATTAGTCTGTAGTTTTATATGTTTTGTGTATTTATATTTGTGTTATATAATATTATAAAAGTCAAAATAAATTTTAATTTTTAAAATCAATAAATGATTATTTTCTACAAATCATAAAGTGATTCTAAAATGAAAAAATGTTCAAAAAAGGAACTAAATAAATTTTACCTTTTTAAAACACTGAAATTTACCATTTCTATACTATTACTTAAAAAATTACGACTGGCTGAATAAAACCTCTAAGCGGGCTACATTCGACCCGCGGGCTTTGTAATTTGTAGTTGGGAGTTCTTGCACGAAAAGTGCAACGCGTGAAGCTAAAATCTTAAACCATGCAAAGGGTATAGCAGGATAAGATGGTCAAAAGTGCCCTTGAACCGATTTCAATGGGGGTAGTCTCATTCGATAGATAATGCTCGGCGATCATTGTGTACCAAATTTTAACCCTTTATCTTGATCGGAAGGGTAGTTATGGGGAAAATTAAAAAAACAGGTTTTTGGCCATTTTCCCCCATTTATTGAGGTGTAAAAAATCCAAAAAAATTCTGGCATATTCTACACGGTACCGGACATGTTGGAGAATTTTTTCAGATTTTTCCGTCGAAGTGCCTAAATGTGAAAAATAGGCAAAGTCAAAAAAAACGGAAAAAAGAAGATTTCGTATCGAAATCTTCGAGGTACAACTTTTTGTTTTATATAGAAACAATCTAACACCTATGATTGTTATCCCAAATTTTTTTCAGATTTTTAAACCACCTGCGTCATTGTGAAAAAAATTAAAAACCGATTTTCGGGACGTATTTTCATCTAAAACGCAAGAAGTAATTGTTATTTTTCCATTATTTTCATAGAGTATGTTCATTTTGTGGTTTTTAATGTTTTACCATTACAGATAATTTCATAACAATAAAAGGAATTGAGATAACTCACTTATCTGTATAGAAAATAGTTTTAGAGCATATCTGCTGTTTTCCCGGCTCTCTCTAGCAATATGTTATCCCATGGTTACGGATATTTTTAAACATTTAAATTACGGAAATGTTAACTTATTATGGTATATAAAAATGTATATTCGGCACTAAAGGAACGGAGTTTATACCTTGACAAATTCCTGCCGAAGTTATGTTGAATGAAAACAAAAGTTCCTTTCTTTTGGTAGATTATTATTTTTCGCCATAAGTACTAGTTTGTTATTTGTTCCGAAATCATATAGAATAAATAATACGTTTGAGGGCCATAACTGTACAATAGATACATTCGTTAAAATTGCTTTATTGTTATATACGAATTTACTTCTTAAGCTTTTAGATATCTTACTGATGAGCATTTGTATCGCTTTCAAAATACCTTTAAGAAATAGAGGCATATAATTTAGTTTGCAGGACTTTATTATTTTATTGCGCCTGCTCCAATATCACACGAACCCTTCCTGTCCGTAAGCCTTCACCAATGACCTGCTGGCATTGAAGGTTTGGCGCAGGTACTAAGCTAATCCTCTATAGGTATTTATGTTATATTGGTAAATTCACTGTTAAATGGTTTCTGTCTCTACCTAGTCACATGGAACTGTACATACTTAAAAAAGTACAAATATTCATAAATGGTAACATACCCAGTATTAAATCGGTTTGACACATTCGAGACAATAGCGGAGACCCAACCGTAAACTGTCTTCCCTACGCTCATTTCAGAATTAACAAATTAAAAATGGCAATATAATACAAACCAATAGAAATTCATATTTTCCAAGTTTCGAGCATATCCCCTCCATGTCAACGATTCTTCTTTGAATATAAGGGAAAGAAACATGCAAGTAAAGTAATCATTACGTGCATATACTCTGTTAGTGCAAGTGTTGTGATCTTTGGTGCTGAATATACATTTTTATATACCATAATAAGTTAACATTTCCGTAATTTAAATGTTTAAAAATATCCGTAACCATGGGATAACATATTGCTAGAGAGAGCCGGCAAAACAACAGATATGCTCTAAAACTATTTTCTATACGATATACATTTTTTATGCATTTAGGATTATCGCAATAGCTGTTAAAAATGGTTATTGATTATTTTTATGCATTTACAGATTAAAAAAAAAATATACCTTCCGGGACGCGAACCCGCGATAAAAAGTTCATAGCGGTTCCAAAGCAGACACTCTAGACGCGTCGCCACTGCTGCTGTTGAAAGAACGTTCAAAATTATGGTACATAATGTAACACACAGTTTACAGATAAGTGAGTATTCTCAATTCCTTTTATTGTTATGAAATTATCTGTAATGGTAAAACATTAAAAACCACAAAATGAACATACTCTATGAAAATAATGGAAAAATAACAATTACTTCTTGCGTTTTAGATCAAAATACGTCCCGAAAATCGGTTTTCGATTTTTTTCATAATGACGCAGGTGGTTTAAAAATCTGAAAAAAAATTGGGGATAACAATCGTAGGTGTTAGATTGTTACTATATAAAACAAAAAGTTGTACCTCGAAGATTTCGATACGAAATCTTCTTTTTTCCGTTTTTTTTTACTTTGCCCATTTTTCACACTTAGGCACTTCGACGGAAAAATCTGAAAAAATTCTCCAACATGTCCGGTACCGTGTAGAATATGCCAGAATTTTTTTGGATTTTTTACACCTCAATAAATGGGGGAAAATGGCCAAAAACCTGTTTTTTTAATTTTCCCCATAACTACCCTTCCGATCAAGATAAAGGGTTAAAATTTGGTACACAATGATCGCCGATCATTATCTATCGAATGAGACTACCCCCATTGAAATCGGTTCAAGGGCACTTTTGACCATCTTATCCTGATATACCCTTTATTGCGTAATACGTTTTGACGTTGTTTCAACAAAGAGCAGTTTCAAGAAGTGATTAATGCAATATGTCAATTAAGTCAACAGAAGATGTTCAGCAAATAACATAAAAATGCTGTCATCGACTAAAAATAGTACATGTATACACATGATTTGGATTCTGTATATATGCGGCGTTCGGAGCGAAAGGGTTAATGTTATGGACTTTCGAAAACGAATATTCTTCCAAATATCGAAATGAACATTCAGAAAATTCGGAGTTAAATCTCTGACTTAAAAACCCGTTGTTTTTTTTGCTAAAAAAAACTGACCTTTTTTCTTATAGCTACGAATTTAAATAAACAAGCCTTCCAGCACTTACCACAGGCTGTTGAATTAGTTACACGCCGCGAGCCTTTTCTGAATCGCTCCGTCTGCTTCTCCCTCCCAACTATTTTACCCAACCAGGAATGACTTGCCAGACTCGGCGTATTACACGAGTATAGTGGCGCTTTAGGGCGCCATTCGCCTCTGTTCGCTCGCGCTGGAAAGACGCCGCGCACGCCGATTACGGGAAAAAAATCGATGCGCGTATCCCGTCGACTGACGTTATCTGTCAACGAACAGTTTCAGATCGCGTCACATGGCGTTTAGGTTCAAACAAGAGTATTACTAGGAAAAAAGTATGCTCAGATATGTCTTGAATTAAATGCGATTAAGAGATTTTAATGTTTTTGGACTTCCGGCGGTGGTTTGGCAAATTCGGCAGAGAATAGTGACAGGAATAACATTGAAAAACTTATATTGTATCTCAAAATACCAATGGAAACATTGAGCGTATCTAATTTAAACAACGTAAACATATATTTCTATTTGTGAATATATGTTTTCATTCAATGTAGATATATATATATAATATTTCTGTACAAACAATGAAGTTTTCCTTCAAGTAAAGTTGAAGAAATAAAGAAATAAAAAAATTAGTATTGCATCGATATTATCTCCACAATATTATGAAACTTTTATATATACATATAACATTTTCTTCTAAAAAAAATGGTTCTAGTGTGCATACATTTATACACACAACCATACATACAACAATCATAACGATAGTTTCTTAAAATTATATTCAGTAATCTTGAATTTGTTACCTCTTGTTTCTTTAATTCATATGTATACTAAAGAAACAGTTGTGTTACGATCTAGCACGCGCACGTATAAATTAGTTTCCAACGCAAATAATGTAAAAATACGGCGACAGCAAAACGTTAGCTCTCGCGTCAAAGAATACATTGTTGCCGCCACGGTCAACTTAGCAATAGATTTTAACCGTTTGAGTGTCAAGCAGCGAAAACGCGCTTCTTTCGTTTTGTATCGAGGAATGCAACAAAGTAAAATTTCAATGTTTTTCTGCTAACAATCTGTTAATCGCATTTAATTCAAGACATTGTAAGAAAACACTAAAAACTCTATTATATGAAAGAAAATACAAGTCTATTCGATAATATTCGTTGTCACGGATAGATGCTTGCTACAGAAGGGCACCGAATGGAATGCTCTCCTCGTCTCAAGTCGTCCCTTTCGTCCCCGGCAGGACGGTCCCTGGGCCTGAAGTGGTTTATGACATGGAGGAGAGAGCAGTGTCAAAAGACAAACTCCAGACGTTCAGCCTCTCAAATATCTAAGTCTTACAACATATCTGAGCATACTTTTTTACTTGTAATACTTTTGTTTTAACCTAAACGCCATGTGACGCGATTTGCAACTGTTTGTTGACAGATAACGTCAGTCGACGGGATACGCGCATCGATTTTTTTTCCCGTAATCGGCGTGCGTGGCGTCTTTCCAGCGCGAGCGAACAGAGGCGAATGGCGCCCTAAAGCGCCACTATACTCATATAATACGCCGAGTCTGGCAAGTCATTCCTGGTTGGGTAAAATAGTTGGGAGGGAGAAGCAGGCGGAGCGACTCAGAAAAGGCTCGCGGCGTGTAACTAATTCAACAGCCTGACTTACCACATCGGTCATATAGAGCCGGTGACAATAACCAATAAACATATTATACATTATAAGATAAATACATCTTTGTAGTGGTAAATAGGTTTATCAAGTTGGCTTGATTATCCGATAAAACTTAAGGGCGGAAAAGATTTAATTAATAAATTAAGTGATCAGGAAAAGATCCTTAGGGGAAAAGATGCCGAGGGCAAATTATTTGCGATAGGGGAGCGGCGCTCACCTCGCGCGAATACCACAATTATTGTGAAATACAAAACAGAGATAGGTCGCTCGTTAAAGGTATCCCGCGAAGGAATGAATGGTCAAGTGGAGAAAATTATCTGATCTATAATCAGTGCTTTGACATAATTGTCATAGAATAATGCATCGCGATGGTATCATCATGTATCCCTCTTACAACGTCATATATGTGGGGCCGAGACGATTTGGCGGCAGCCCGATGCGTACGATAGAGGGCTTATCGTACGGCAGAACAAAGGAATAGGTTCTAAGGATTTGCCGCCGATAAAGCGGCACGTCTAGCTTCGGCTGCGTGATACTGAAAGTGTGTGTGTGTGTGTTTTCAAGGATGCGTGTGAGATGTGTGTGTGTTTTGCGTGAGATGCGCCGGCGAAGCGCGTGGATACAAGTAGTCGCTGATAGAGACGCGCCGGAAGGTCGTCTTTGCTCGGCAGTACACCCATTTAATAAAGATAGTTTTTTTTTTGTTTTCTGTTATATAAAAAATCTGTGATTTTACTTTTGGTCCCTCTCCCACATATATGTATATCATTTATTCCGACGTAGGATACATCCGTTCCCATTTATAAATGTCTGAAAAGCTTCAATTTCCCAATTGTAAGACTCAGCGCCAGCGAGGCGTCGAGCTAGGCGTTTACACGCCTGGCTTTCGTCAAGAGGACAATTCCTCCAGTGAGGGAGGAAAATGACCCTCACCCCTACCGGGCCTTTTCGAGGAAAAGGAGGTCCTCGAAGGACCCAGCAATAACAACGAGGGGTAGCAAGGCAGTCGTTACGGAGTCGACGCCTTGCAGTCATCGAGGGAACACTCTTACAAGAGTGACGTCACGAACAAGACTATATTTGTATCATTGGCGCGAAACGAGATTATTGTACATTGTACTTATCGGCTTAAATATTTGTAAACGTCCATGCTATATTATATGTATAAAGAGAGAAAACGGTGTCTTACACAATAAATAGCCAATAAGTATTTTTCGGCTATAAGCAATATTAAAACACATATCCCATGTGTAAATTTGCATTAAATTCAAGTGAAATGCAAAATAAAATTTATATTTTAATTAAGGGGGGATTCCCATTTCACGGCTTCAAAAAAAAATTTTTTTTAATATTATTGTAGTTCATACTCTTGAGAAACGATGTGCAAAATTTCAATCCGAAATTCGTTGAATTGACAAAGTTATGAGTCAATAACGAAAGAGGCGCGCACGTATAGCGCAACGAAAGAGGCGCGAATTTTGGAATTAAATCAGCAAATGTTACGAAATGAATATTTTGAAGAGGAAGAAGGTGTACTGTATGGACCTGGCATACTACTAGAATTGGCTTCCGGGTTGGGGCCGCGTTCAGAAGACGAGAAAGTCCGACGTTTCGCCAGCATTGCAGCTAGCTTCATCAGGGAATCAAATAATCTCTGATACTGAGGAAAGTATCAGAGGGGGCCCTAACTTATACCTGTGTCCATCGTTGCGGATCGGTGCACCATCCAATAGTTTTTAATTGAGCAGCTGAACAATTAAAAAACTGGGAGAAGGCTGTTCCAGATTGGATTGAGACCTAAACCTTTATCCCGATTGATGTTGTTCCGGTTTTTTCGGATT
The DNA here is from genome assembly GCA_910591515.1 of Cerceris rybyensis. Taxonomy (NCBI): domain Eukaryota; kingdom Metazoa; phylum Arthropoda; class Insecta; order Hymenoptera; family Crabronidae; genus Cerceris; species Cerceris rybyensis. The sequence goes on from OU342795.1 coordinate 18,960,080, forward strand.
TCTACCGCTTCACGGTATTTCCTGGGGAAATAAGCTTTTTCCTTAGCCAGGACTTTGACATCTTGGAAAAGGATCTTGTGGCCAGTCTCAATCTGGTGTTCGGCTACAGCTGACTGTACGTAGCCCAATCTGGAGCATCTTTCGTGTTCCTTTAGGCGAGTATTGACACTCCTCCCAGTTTCACCGATGTATACCTTACCGCATGAACAGGGTATTTTGTATACACCTGGGCAGGTAAGGGGTGGACACGGGTCTTTGGCAGAGGTCAATATTTGGACCTGGCATAGCTGATTAACAAGAATATGCTGTAAGTAATAGATATATACATTTTTTTTTACATTTGAAAACTGTACGTAAAACTTCAAACGCGTTTTTCTCGAAACAGGTTTTTTCTGTACGGTTGACATTATATCTCTGGAACTATTCAGTCGATTGCCTTCAAATTTGGCACAATTCTCGAAAAAACATCTGTCTTCAGTATGAACTACGAAAAAACATATCCATGCACAACTTTGTCTTTTATAAACAAACGTCTGACGAAATTTTTTTCGAAAAAATCAATTTTTTTTCCAATCGTCGCAGTTTCTTCAGTTTTTGAAAAAAAATTGTCCGTAGTCCATACCAGAACTACATTCATAAGGAGTAAATTGCCATTTGAATTTTTTGTTTCAAACAACTTGAAGATCAATTATCGTGTCATCCAGCGACCGGGAATTTTCAGGAGGCGTCCCACCTCAAACGACGTCAAAGCTAAAATTTTCAAGATAATCAATTAAAAATTGAACTGTAGTTCACTGAATACATAATAAATATATTTGTGAATTATGACAAAGATTTATCTAACGGTTTCCTTAATAAAAATTGCTAAAAAACACGATTTTTCAACACTTACCAGGTATGTAAATATGAAACCGGAATTTTTGTATAGAAAGTACATATTTATTGCATGAAAATGATACAAAATATATTATTCAACGTATTGCCCATCGATAGCTATAGACTTTCCCCATCTCTTTGGCAATTTGTGGATACCTCGCCAAAAAAACTGTTCCTCTTTTGAGGCAAACCAGTCATCGAGCCATTTTCGTACATTTTCGTAAGATACGAAGGGTTACTCAGAAAGTGCGTATCCCATCGATGCAAATAAGTTATAGTCGGATGGAGCCAAGTCTGGAGAGTAAGCCGCATGCGAAAGCATTTCCCAATTATTCACTCCAATCGTTTCCTTGACTGGTTTTGCTGTGTGTGTTGGTGCATTATCGTGAAGCAAAATCACTTTGTGTTGCCTTTCTTGATATTGCGGTCGTTTATCACGCAACGCTTGATTCAAATCGATCATTTGTTGTCTGTATCATTCAATATTAACTATTCTGCCAGGTTTTAGCAACCCATAATAGATCACGCCCTCCTGATCCCACCAAACACAGAGCATTGCCTTCCGTCCGTACCGATTTGGCCTTGCAGTCGATGTCACACGTTCGCCTGGAGTTACCCATGACCTTTTACGCTTAGGATTTTCGAAATATATCCATTTCTCATTGCCAGTCACAATTCGATGGAGAAATGACTTCCTGTTGTATCTTGCGAGCAGCATTTCGCAAGTGCTTTTCTGCTTTTCTTGCTGTCTTTCAGTCAGTTCATGTGGAACCCTTTTTCCCAACTTTTCGATCTCTCCCATGGCTTTCAAACGTATGGAGACGGCTTCTCGTGTCACATTTAATTCGTCTGCGAGCTGTTGTTGCGTTTGAGCGTTATCCTCATCCAACAATGCTTGCAATTCGCTGCCTTCAAACTTTTTCGGCGGTTTTCCACGTTCTTCGTTCCTCACATCAAGATTTCCACTTTCCAATTTTTTGAACCACTCAATGCACTGCGATTTTCCAAGGGCATGCTTACCGTAAGCTTCGACAAGCATTCGATGCGATTCCGCAGCAGTTTTCTTCAAATGGAAACAGAAAATCAACGCCGTCCGCAAATCGTAGTTTCCAGGCATGTAAATCGACATGTTTTATGCTATTAAAAACTATGTTGTTGTTTGAAACTTTTAAGATTATGAGTTGACAATCTTCGTCCAATGTCAAAACCAAAGAATAGAGACAATTTCCAGGTCTGACTGTAACTACGCTACTAGATAGAGCCACAAATGGGCAAATTCCGGTTTCATATTTACAGACCTGGTAAAATGGGAATCCCCCCTTAAATATGGAAAACTCAACAATTAGTTGTGATTATGTGTACAGACATAGATGTAAGCAAAAACTAGTTGATGCATTGAGCTTAACAATTGACGGTCTTAAACTGAACGAGGATCTAAAAATGTACGTATATGTATGTATTATATAACATATTACTAGAACACTTTATTAAACGTTTCAATTATTTTTTAAAACTTTGGGATTATAACGATAATAGTAAGACCTTTTATAATAGTATTGTTATATTTATATTTAATAATTTGTGACAGGAAAGTAAACTATCAGAACCCGCTCAACATCGTCGGGGATCTGGCTCCGGACAAGCGAGAGCATTACCGGCTCACATTCGAAATTTCCTCGCAGGCAAATAGCGCCACTAATTGTAATAGTTAAAGGGCTAGCAGAGGGCGAACATCTTTCGCGTTCGATCGTCGATCGAACATGCGACACTCTGTCCCGGTTAGCCGAAGTGTAAGGATCAGGCAGGATCCAGAGGGACTCTGTCCCCGTTAGCCGAATTGTTAAGATCGGGAGACTCTCTGTCCCCGTGAGCCGAATTGTTAAGATCGGGAGACACTTCTGTTCCATTAGCCGAAGCATAAGGATCAGTAGAGATCCAGAGGAAAGGACGTAGAGGTTTCCGTCCAGATAATTTAAACGTGGTTGCGCACGCTATTGCGCCGATTTAATTTGTGAAGGCAGCGGCCTACGCCGAGACTTTAAGACAATTGTTAAATTAGTGATAAGGAGCGAATTTGTCAAGTAAGTGGAAACTACTTACCTGAAGTAAATTATATTGTCTTCCATATTCAACATTCTATTTCTTGTGTTTTACCTTTCGGGTCATCCGACCTACCCTCCCCTGTGAGAATTTCGTACCTACCGCTGACTCAACTAGCCTTATTTTATTAATTAAAGTTTGTTGTTGGTTCGTGAAACCAACTGGCGCCCAACATTTGCTAATTTGTAAAATCTTCCACTAAGTTTGCCCGGAATTTCTTCAGAGCCCCGGCAGTCACTGACCCAGGCCGCGCCGGGTGGCCCCTTTCGATTGTAATAAACTTAAATTGTCGAAATTTTTAAACAATTAGAAAAGGCGGTTGTCTCAAATTGTTTATTGTTTTAAATTCGTCGAAGAGAGCAACAGGTTGTTTCATTCCTAAGTATATAAAAGCCCCAATCATTCAGAGATACAAAATATTTTCCGATTATACATATATACACATATCTATATAGACATTCAGGAGAGGTTGAAGAGCTTTCGAGAAACGAGTCACACGTAGTACGAATCTCATACAGCTTATTGTTAGAATCACGGTTCGACAAAACACTTGGCGTTCGAGAGCCACTATTTGATCTCTGTATGAGTTCGTATCAAAACTATTTTTTTTCTTCCTTTATTTCATACAAGGCCGTGCATTGTGCTAAAATCATATGTATTTTAATACGTACATAAAAACTCGGTCGTTGCACGTACCACATGTGGAATTACTGAACAAATTGAAAAGAGTACAAATTAATATAAACTTTTAATGAAATTGATGAGAAAATGAGTTTGTAGTGTTTACTTTATATTATACTACCAAAGAAAAATTAAAAAATTAATTCATATAAAATTTATAAATCAGACATTGTTGTATTATACAAAATGTAATTCTTCGCTAGAAAAACATCATAGAAATAATTGTGATATTTTTAATAGACAGTTTTAATGAGGTCGAATGAAGAATCTGATTTAAACTTGTTACATGCCTCCAATGTGTCCAAATATTAAAAACAGATAATAAAGTAACTTTAGTTCTACTTTCAACATTTCTATCAATATTCTGAAAGTATATAGTATGTTTACTAACCACACACAGACTTACACCACTTTCATAAAGAATAAATTGTGAACAATGCAGAAAATTTTATTTTTCAATTCAGTTGACGTACCCTTTTTGAAAACGCAATTTTAGAATATAAATCACTGCTCGTTTATATAAATTCAATTTCACTACTCAAAAGTGAAAAAAAATACTGCTAATTTTTGAACATAGAAATCGTCCAACAATAATAACAATACTGTAGACATGGCTTATGGTCTTCAACTCTTGCTCTTCCATCTAAAATTTGTAGGTTTTCGAATTTTGCTATTAATCGACGAAACTAAAATCAATCAGAGGAAAAACAAAACGTATGCATGTTGAAATTCAACATGCTGTTACCGTATCCTACTTAAACAATATAACAGCTTAATGAGTGGTATCGTTGTTGACTTTTTAACAGATGCAAATATCCGGGGGACCGGAAAGTATTATAACATTGTTTCTTTTTTATTGATCTGACATTGAAAATTTGCACACTAGATGGAAGAAGGTTGTTGATAACGAAGATGATTATGTCATTAATTGAAAATCAAAATTTGGTACAATTTATTTGTTTGAATTTAATGTAAAAAAAAACGACATTACTTACACCCACAATATGCCGAGGTTTATTACACGGAGAACTAAAGGTTGTTATTTTTGAAATATTAATTAATTTTGGGCAGAGAAGGCTGCTTTCGAGGCTCCAGTGGACCTAATCCGGAAACAATCCTCACTACCGAACTTGATGACCGAGCTACAAGATCTGCTCTACAGTGCCCTGGTTGAAGCCTTATGTATAAAATGTTTCAAAATTATGTATTGTATGTACTCCATCCTACTAGGCGTACCACTATTATTGGCCCAGAGATAGAAGTCACTTTATAAGTGATTTGTTCCGATTTTCCCGACGGATACAGCCACTCCTCGTTCTCACGTATAGTGGGTCAAAAAAGTATTGGCACACCTAGTTTTCTTTGAATATCTTTAAACTTTAAAGTAATCTATTAATACTAACTATGTTTATTAGTCTCTTTTGACACACATAAATTATATGTTTATTGAGTGTTAGATTATTCTTAATGTCTAAAGTAAATGAACATCGTTTAATCTTTATGATACACTATATTAATATACATCGTTACTAAATGATAAATATACACTAATATGGGCTACATATTCTTAACACATTTCTCTTAAGCCTTTTAACAAATTGCGAAGGAAGAAGACACAAGGATTCAAAAATAACTATACACGAAGAGGGCGTCTTCGCGTTTACAGCCCGGAAACTCGAACCTTTGAGCGGGCTTCGCAAAAACCCTCTTACACTGAGAATTCTCATTTATATGTTATGAGGAAATAAAGTCAAGAAAATTTAAAATCCATAGTCAAAAAAGTATTAGCACATGTTTCGGCATGGCCTCAAAATATTCCAAACATCTTGTTAATGAATTTTAGTTTTCGTCCAAATGGCAATTTAAATAACATATACTTGATAATCACAGCTAACCGGTTAAAAAATAATAGTACTCTCATACCTATTGTGAATATTGGTTACTAGCTGAAAGCTCCCGTGCTTCGCTACGATTTAATCGAAACTAAAAAAAAAACTTAAAATTTCGAATTTTGAAAAACCCTTTCTTACAATTAGTGAGCACCTAAGACCCAAGGAGAAGGTATGTTCCAAATTTCATTGCTATCCGTTCTGTGGTTTTTGAGATTTCGTGATGAGTGACTGAGTGAGTGAGTCAGTCAGTGGTATTTGAGCTTTATATATAAGATTAATTAATCAGTACAATAATTAACATATAATATTTAGTAAATCTACGTTACAAAGTACATGTATCACCAAATCGTCGTTGCCAAGCAAAATCAACAAACTTCAAGCCACAGACATTATTTGTTTTTATAATATGTTACCGCATTCATTCCTGTTAATAAAATCAACCATATTTACACTTATATATTTCCAAAACGTTATGTGATGTACAACAAAGAAACGTTAAGAGATGTAACTGACGAAACAATCGAATCATTTCCTACAGAATTTTGTAAGAGTGCTTGTAAATTAATAAATATTTTATGTCTTCTAGCTGTAATCTTGTCTAGCTTTGTAGAAGATGCGTAAAGGCAGTGACGGGCAGTATCACAAGGGGAAAAAACCTACTCTTATCGGACACTCTGGTCTTTATTAACTTCACAACGGGACATGTACTCCGCAGTCCGCACTTAGCACTAGATTTACGAACTGAGCCAATTTTACTCATTGCAAATTTAATTACTATATATATGAAAAAGTTAAATATTATTTTTGAAAAACATCTCTTGGTTTTTAGACACATAATGAAATTTATGTAAATGTTGGTTCCTCTCCCCCGCAGACTCCTTTATTTTGCATTATCGAATGTGGTATACCTATTTTTACGGTTGTGAGCCAATTTGACTCATAAAATGATTTAACTGTTAAATTAATAAATTAGCTGCAGTTAATTGCATAACACATGAAATTTGTAACTCCCATCAGACCGCAGCTTTCAAACCGCAGGTGATTTGTTTCTCCTCTAATTTTTCTCTCTTTGCATACAATGTTTATTTGTATGAGAGCCATCCTCTTGTTTTCGCGATTCCGCTATATTATATTTCTTACCTACTCCCTCCTGTCATCATTTTGGTTTGTACATCGCTCGTGAACAGAACATTTTTAATGAAAATGTATATCAAAAACAGAGTTTCTATGTATAAAAGGTTTTCAATGAATTTTTTAATAATAAATCTTTCATTGAAATTGATTACGAACTATTTTCTTTGCAAAAAACTTCAATCTTTTTGTGTGAGTCAAATTGGCTCACTTCAGTAAAAATTGGTACAGGGCGACAACCAAAAGATGGCTAGGGAGAGATGGAACTTCTTGTTTTCAATCTCTTGTTCCTGTCATTTTGTTTCTAAAATTCTCAAACCCAGTCTCTCAAATTAAATACTCCGCATAATCGTTTAGTTTGGAAGCTAGTTTTGGGAATTCCAAAAACCAAATTGTTAGAATAGCCGGTTGAAAACGAGAGGCGGAGCCATTCACTAGCCACCTTTCAGTTGCCGGACTATATATAATCAACATCCGTAAATTTAGTGTTAAAAATTGCGAATCTTCCTTCTACTCACGCGCCATCGTATGGCAAGAAAACAACTTAAAACAAACTTATTCCTAAATGGTGGCCTCTAGCGGCCCGCTTATATTTAAAAACCCTAAAGGTTCCACGACAAGCTTTAACCCCTGGCCGTACAATAACGAGTGCTACTCGTGACGCGATAATTGGAATAGTCAATTTTGAAGTGCTCCAAATATTATTTGTTTACAAATATCAGTGGGTCCTGATAAAATAAAATTAATTCTACGCTATTCAACATTACGTTAAGTCATTTACTATATCCGAAATTAGGGGCTAGATTGTTATTTTAATAAATAATTCGGAGTCATTGCACATTTAATCATAAAAGAAATTGCACGGCAAGGGGTTAATCTTTATTCTCAAACATCCAAATATACAATGGCAGAACATGTGTCTACTGCGACCTACATCGATTCTAAAGTTAAGCCTATTCACATGGTTTCAAGTACCATTGTATGCATCCTCAAAAAGTGATAAAAGTATTTACAACTTTCAACTTGTTTGGCGTTCTTGCAAAAGTTTGTCGCAAGGTAAAAGTGGTTATAAGTTGGCACGGAATCCTTGGAATACTTGTAAGCACTGAATGTTTTTACGTTCATAAGGTAACTTCAGTCAACAGTTAAACTTTGACCAGCCGTTATACAGCCTTTATATACACACCGATTTATCTGCAATTCCTTAGATAAACAGAAACACAGGGGTATGGTTTGGAACAATGCAACTTTTCTAATAACATTTAAACAAGATAATAACATTAATTACGTTGTTTGTAATATATTATATGATGAAGTGCGGGGTCACGTCGTCTTCCTATTTTTTCACTTTATATTGCTCAGCTTGAAATTTATTGATACGCTTTCCATTATTTTAATCAGTATAAAAATATCTCACTATTTGATAATAATATTTTGTAACACCATGTGTATCTGTATTTTTTTGTTGCAGGTGTAAAAATAATTGGCACGCTGAAAGACGTTGAAGTCATCGGTTGTCAGCGCGGCGTTACTTCATTCGGAGAAATTATATGTAAGTGCTAAACAATATTATTAATAGATTTGTCAGCATTGTCAATAGCACAAAATGCTACTATACTAATGAAAACCTTATTATCATTTATATGATTACATTAATAAAGTATAAACTTTAAAATGACTAAAAATATTGGGTTGTCCGGAAAATTCGTATCGATTTTGAAGGAAAATTGAACCACAGAAAATTCAAATTTTGGCACATATTTATTAAATTATATAAGGGTAATTCTATCCCACAAGCTTTCTCCATCTTTCAGATAACGTAAAAATTCCGTCCTTCCAAAACCTTTCAAGTTTTTCGGCGAAAAACTTTTCTATATGATTCTTTATCTCGACTAAGGTATTGAAGTTTTTTTCATTAAGAAAATTTTGTGATGATCAAAATAAGTGGAAATTCGAAGTTGCGAGATATAGTGAATATGATGGATAGGGTAAAATATTTCAATCTAGCTGCAACAACTTTTGTCAAGTTTTCAAAGATACATGAGGCCATGCTCTATCTTGATAAAACACGACATCCTTCCGATTCGCTATTTCCGAACGTTTTCTTTCAATTGCATCGTCTAATTGGGAGCAATACTTTTTGGAATTTCTTGCATCATTGTTTAGTAACAGCTGATAATGCAGGATACCTTTCCAAACCCACCAGACGCAAAGCATGACCTTCTTTGGATGGAGATCAACTTTTGGGGTGGCTAATGATGGTTCATTTCGGTTTCCCTAAAATCTTTCTTTTCTAACATCATTTACCATAAACAGCACATATCTTATTTGTCATTTATGTGGCATTTTTGTCTTTCCGGTAAAAGAACACCGTTAAATTTCTATAATGCACTTTGTTTGCTTCCATATTCAAAAGCGTATAATACTGACAAAACTTAAAATATCGTAACCAAAATTTTTTCCAGATATGCCTGAAGTATGTACTCTCTTCTAAAATATGTACGCATGCCATTTATTTCCAATCATTCTAATATATTTTGAACTGTCCATATGTCTCCTATCGAAAATCGACTCGAACTTTTCGGACGACCCAATAGAAGTATTAACGACTTAATAATTAAATTCCTACATCGTCTTCAACCTATCGTTGAATGGAAAAAAGGAATAAAGATGAGATAATCTCCAGCGGATTCACTTAACTCTTTGAGGCATGGGAATTCAGAAAATAAAATAACCAATTTTGGCACAAGCATTTTTTTTTTATATTTTAAGTGAATAAAGTTGGTCTATATTTGTTAACAAAGGTATATAATAATGTAATATCGAGAATTGAGCATGGCCCCGTCGCGGTCGCCTAGACTAAACAGTCTAGGCGACTGTTTACAAGACGCATTCTGCGGAGGCCCTACGGTCCTTACTTACGATTAGTTTTAAGGAATGCATGTGTGAATGTATGAACGAGTGTATGAATGTTTGTGTTTGAATGAATGCTGAGAACAGACGATTATGTGGCAGTTCTTCGTTGACTAGCGAGTAGTTCATATCATTTATTTCATTTTGTGCGATTACTTCGTATATAGTTTTTAATAAATGATCTTAATTTTACACTATTAATTTTCCACCTATACATCCAATCCCACAATAATATAAATTTTCGAGGTGGGACAAAAAATGTCCCACCATGCATCTTCGAGCTTCAAATAGGTGGGACACTTTTCATCCCATCTATCGTGCCTCAAAGAGTTAACAAACTTTATACAATACCAAACAACAATAGCGGAATATTAAGATAATCGAGATAACCATAACTACACATTTTCATATATCCCAAATTTTCTTTCGGATTTTTAATTATAATATTGGAAAGTTGTTCACTGTATTTAGGATCATAATCAAACTGAACAATCATGACCTTATTTTTGACATTTATAATTCATAAGTCAAAGCAAAAGTGTTTCACAACAATAAAACTAATTGAATAAACAAAGTATGTCCGAAATATAATGTGTCAATGAAAATGTCATTCTCTACCAAATGGTTTTATGTAGCGATACTAAACATTAATTTAGTAAAGTAACAGTGGACATTGTATATCTGACAAAGCAATTTTTTGAGGACAAGTACAATTCACCAAAAATAGAGAAATTAAAAGAATAATATCCAGCGATAAATCAGTATTCTAATTGGGCAATATAAAAAAGAGCGAGTACGAAAAAAGGATGAAAAACAAAAGACAGGCACAGAAATGTAAGTCTAAAGGAGGGATTATAACGAGTCGTGAGATGGGCAAACTATGATAAAGCTTCTGATAAATCTGCTTCATTAATGTGGAGTGGCAAAAATAAAAGCACAAAAGTTCTCCATTCATTGTTTCTTCTTAATCGATGTCGCACGAACACTTGTATCTGGCGAGCCACATCCGATACACCATCATCTTCGAGACCAAGTTTCCGAAAGCTCTTAAGAATATCAAACACGCGGATCAATATGCGTCTTCTCGTCTATCGTTAGATAACAACGAAAATACCTTTTAAATTTTTACCCAGGACAAAGCGGATATAAGTAATCCTTGTTACATAAAAGTTTGTAATATAGCTCCTTTATCGCTTTTATTTTAATCCGAATGGGATATAAACATGTATCCAGTCATTGAATTTATAACATAGATGTATTGTAACGTGTCAATTAGAAGAATGAAATCAAAAGCGAGTGATATGTATTAACCCCTTAACGTGTGCGCTCGAGTTAATTCGAGCGCGCTAAACAGGCCAAACTGTGCACACTCGAGATAATTCGAGCGGCTATGTATTTAAAATTAAAATAAAAATTTTGATTAATTTGGTATTTTTTTTTATTTTTTTGCCAAGACAATGTTCTAAAGTTTGATTTTTTACATTAAAAAAATTGATTTTTTTTGCCGTTTTTTTTTCAAAAAATCTGCGTTAAGGTGTTAATGTGTACTGTTCAGTATTAATTTGTACTGTTATGTCACAGTCAGCCGTAGAAATAACGTTAGATTTACGGCTGCGAAGTCTGGTATATTGAAATGCATAAAACAAGAACTTTGAAAAAAATGGATTAAGCAGTAAAAAATGCAATAAACATAGTAATTTGTGTATTACAATATACGCGTGAAATATCGACTGTAATTCTTCTCTATAAATTTGAGAAATATTTTTCAAAAAGTCAATTTGACGGCTGCCGTAAAACTAGTGTTAAGAAGTACTTAACACTAAATCTACCAAAGTGGTCAAAATGATTTGTTCTGTATTATTTGAAAATGTTCGAACGCTGTTTCAATTTTTTTTAAATTTTCTATATCTATCGTACAGACTGTAAGCGATTGAATCAATGAAGTTATCTCGCCCCTTTATTTATTTTGTTGATGTTCAACGATACATTGTATTGCCTTTGGATGGCTTGGCGAGGAAGCGATGACGACACTTCGGAGAATTGTTTCTGAAGGCAGAGGCGCTCCTCGTGCATTGGGTCTTTCGCCCTCAGTACTCAAGTTAAAGTCGCACGGAGCAGACGGAAGTCACATTTTTACATTTATATTATATTATAGTTTTTTTGTATCTTTGTAAGTCCCAAATATATTAATTTTAACAAGATTTCATCATATTTGATTCGGAAAGATTTATTTGATAACTTCAAAAATATATCGAATTAATCGCCGATAGATCTACTGTTAATGACACAATTCGTAAAGTTACTTTTGACAGAGTAATTTAAATAGTCTATTGACTTTCACTAGAATAGTTATAAAATCACCAATAATAGTCGAAATATATTGAAACTGAAGAAAATCTCGGAATGTTGACATTATAGTTTCTGAGTTCTTGGTTGGCTCTAAAACTGAATTAAGCCGGTATATCTTACAGCACATACGAAATTCGTGTAGGCTAACAAGAACGATATATAGAATAGTTGTCAGTATGTCTGTTTCGGCCTCCTCATGTGCCTGGTTCAAGAGGAATTGTGGGTAAGAAAAAAGAGAAGAGATGGTCCCATACCAGGTCTAGAAAGTGTCTTCTAAAAATGGTGCAAGTACTCCACCTTGACAGGTCGAAGTAGTCATTCTAGGCTTACAAGCTAGTCGTTTTATAGCAGTACCTCGGCATCTGCCCGTATACAAAATTTCGTTACGAAGGCTTTTAATAAAATTTTATGTAATATGCTGTGCAGTATTTTCATGCTATGGTATCTACTGTACCAATATAGATAAAATTTCCATCATCCCCGAAAGCATCTTCCTTAATAATATATCACATATACTACATGTTCGAGTTTTGAAAGAGATTTATTTAAATGAATAAGAGAACAATAAATTGACCAAAGGACAAAAGAAAAAGAAAGGCTTAACAAACATTATAGCACAAAATGTGCACATGTGGTCGCACCATAACGCAGAGTGGCCGGCGCACGGTGGTCCAGAATGTGCATTTAGCTGCGCAAAAGTCAAAAAGTCGATTTTGGAATTTCGATTTTTTTTTATATATCGATTCCTAAATGTCCACTGACCTCAGAAATAAAATTTTTTTGAAATTGGATAAAAATTGTAGTTGCAACAAACGTTTAAAGTTGAAACTTTTTCTGGAGGCCTTTTTCTGTCGAAAAACCTCGTTGTCTTCTTTCTAACATTCTGACGAAACTATGCAATATTTTTTAATAATTATTGTTTCTATTTGAAGAGCATTCTTCCACGATAAAAATTCATGTGTCGAACATAAAATTATTGTTTGTAGTTTATTCAAAAAGTAATGTTGAAAACATGAAAGAAAATCGTCGAAGTTTTTTATCTTTTGCAGAGAAAATCTAAAATGTGCTACATACTTAGTCTAAGGAATATATGTGGAAAGTTTTAGCCGAATACCTTTCGATACTTATAAGTTATTTAATTTTTAAGTGAACTCTGCACGGCGAAGAGTAGGATTTCCTTTCAATCGGGTAACCTAGCTCATTCCTTTTTGCTCGCATCCTAACAATAAAGCAATTAAGTAATAAAAGTGATGCTTTAGAAGTCTTCGTCCTCGTTAGTGCCAATAAGATTTTGTTTTTATTGCACGGTATCTTTAAGAAACCCGGGAATTTACTGACCGCGTGTCCCACTGGGTCTATACAGCTGGTCTGGGTTACATAAACTTTAGGAAAGAATATCAACAAAAGGTGCAGATACATAAAGCCAATTTTAGCAGGAACTATTTTTATATAGTTTAAACTAAACATCTTCAAAGTTCACAGAGACTACTTTGTGGTGCTTTTTAGTTTTTCCATTTTGAAGTTAGCAATGTAAGCTGAATAAGCTAATGTACATAGCTATCCTCTGTATATCAACCGCCATTTTGTTTTTAAAATTTTTGAGTTCAGATTCGTAATCAGCGACCCAAAAAACATTAGAATACTAATTTTTGTGCAAAACAATTAATTTTTAAACAAACCTGTCCGCCATATTTAATCCGCCATTTTGTTTTTAAAATTTTTGAGTTTAGATAGAATACCAATTTTTACCTAAATCCGATGTGTTTTAAGCCCGTAGTGACGATTTGAAAAAGATTGAAAACTGCGCGAGGTGCGTGAACAGCTAAATTCACGCTCTGGACCACTGTGCGGCGGAAGCAAACGCCGCACAGTGGTCGATTTCGCCGAAATCCTGGCCAAAACCCCAAGGAGTTTTTCAATTTAGCTGAAAATTGGTGTGTTACTATTATTTCGGTCGCTGATTAAGAATCCGAACTCAGAAGTTCCAAAAACAAAATGGCGGCTCTAATATGGCGGGTGCGAGTATCGAAAAAGTGTCGGATCGGCACGAAAATCAGTAGTCTTATGTTTTTCCGGTCGCTGATTAAGAATCCAAACTCAGAATTTTCAAAAACAAAATGGCGGCTTTAATATGGCGGGTGCGAGTATCGAAAAATTGTCGGATCGGCACGAAAATCAGTAGTCTTATGATAGCCCGGCCCTATGTCATAAATGCACTTCCCCGAGCATGGCGCGCGCGACAAACAAATAACAATAACTCGAAGAATCGCAAAAAGTCGCATGAAAACTCAACAAGATCTTCTTCGGGAAGCTTCAAAGTTTAATTAAAAAAAAAATATATTATGTTATTCCACGGACTTCTGCAGTTTTAATGATATTTATTGCAGCAGTCGCTGTATCCTAATACAAGCATGTCATTGCTGTTCCATCTCCGAATTTCCCTTTGTTTAATAAAAATTTCGGTCGAAGGAGAAAGATGAAACATTGTAAGGAACAAATATTTCCCTCATACCTGCAACTAGCCAGATTTTCATTAGAATCGTCAAAGATCTTTCGGTTTATGACGGTAAGCGGTCGAGGTAGCCGCGGCTATCTATTGTTGCCTCGAAACAATAGGCCACCAGCTTGTTTAAACTCATTCCGATTTTTAACCGCATGAAATAAACATATTATTTCGTTAATTGCCAGGTTGATCTTAGAGAAGGATTAGCAATATTCATTAGGTAAAGCACGATAGCGCGGCTCTATGTCATAAATGCACTTCCCCGAGCATGGCGCGCGCGACAAACAAATAACAATTACTCGAAGAATCGCAAAAAGTCGCAAGAAAACTCAACGAGGTCTTCTTCGGGAAGCTTCAAAGTTTAATTTAAAAAAAAAATTAGCTTGGATGGTTTTGGAATTCACAACTATTTCACTAGCAGAAGGAAAAAAATATATAGGATTTATATTCTGTGCCATCACAGTTGTAAAATATTAAATAAAAAAATGAAACCAAGATATTTATAAATTAAAAGTATAATAAATAGCTACCAATACTGAAAAAGTGGATCAAACTTTAATTTCACATTGAAAACGTATTCTCAATTTCGACGTGAAAACGTTACATTATTTAAGTGCCAACTTTGACATTGCATATCTCTAAGAGTATTGTTCAATAAAAATTTTTATTAATGGAAAACAATGCTCTGATGTGTTACAAATCAAACGCAATTGCTAAATTTTGAAAATTCTAGAAAAAAATGTTGGGGTTTTGGCCAGGATTTCGGCAAAATCGACCACTGTGCGCCGGAAGAGACCGCGTAGTCAAGTTATACTTGGCAGCCATCTAGAAGATGTGATCGGCAACACTCAATTCTCAACACTACAGCGTTGTCAATTAGGACTCGGTCTAATTGTAGATTAGATCTGAATTAATCATGACAGTATCGTGACTCTCTGATTCCTTTATTAATAAAAATATTGGATGCTGATTTAGCTGCAATCACGAAATAATTGACGAATCCTCAATTTGGATTTAATTTTTTTGTAACCATTAATAGAAAAATTTTAATTTGATTGTGTTTCGGTGACAGTATTCGGCCTTGCTTTTTGCTATTATTATTGTTATTTCGCTTATCTGGATTCAGGAGCTTCGTTAAAGTGGTATCAGAGTAATTTGTAAAAAAGCAGCTCCGTACGAAGTTTTTCTTGAAGAATCAGGTGGCGACTTTAATCCATACATTTTCGGATAAATTTGCTACTTTTATAACTTTATGAAATTAGTCATGTCCATAGAATTTTTACATATTGTTTAACTTCTTTTCTACATAAACTCCGGGGTAACTGTCTGGTGTTCTGCAATTGCCTTGAGTAAAAGCACTCCCACTCTAAGAAAGGCCTTTCTTAGCCCAAAATGTGTCCCAGGAATCGGTTTTTGATTTTTCCGACCGTGATGCACCGTACTCAAAAAATCTGAAAAAAATTAGAGTATAACAATGATAACATTATGTAACTACTGTAAAAAGGAAAAAGTTGTGCTCGGAAGATTTCAATACGAAATCGATGTTTAAAAACTTTTTTTGGTTTTTCATTTTTCATGAGTGGAACTTGCAAAGGAAAAATCTTGAAAAAATCTGTAACATGTACATTCATGTTTAGAACGTGTTAGAATTTTTTTGGAACTTTTGCACTACAGTAATTGGGGAAAATGAGGCAAAAACTGATTTTTCGATTTTACGGTATAACTACCCTCCCTGAAAAGGTATCGAATTAAAAATTTGTGTGCAGTGGTTTTGCATCATTACCTATCGAATGATCCATCGTCGAATAAAATCGGCTCAAGGGCACTTTTGACCCCCTTATTCGGCTAGATCCTTTGTGGTAGGAATAATACTCTACGCGAAAATGCAAAGTGAATGCGTATCAAGTACGCGTATTTTCTCGTTTTTAAACTTTGACAACGATTTACTGCCATTACCAAGTAGGAAATATTATAACTGCTCACACTCGACAAACACTCCTCTATTTTTTGGGATCAAGAACAACTATCTACCTTCCTTAGTTTTCACCGAATACCTGCTTCTTTACCGAAATCCACCATTTTCACAAAAACTGATGTTTTTCGAAAACAGAAGGTGATAGAGGAATTTCGTTGCCGGAAACGTGTTCAGGACGACGAAGCCTATATGAATCATTTACAATCAGTGGTTATCGGAAAACAGAAAAAAGTGTTAACCCCTTGTAACCCATGATCATAAATTCTAAAATAAATAACGTTTAAGGACTTGTTTTTGCCTATAATAAAACACGTATTTTTCAGAAAATCAGAAATTTTAATATTTATATATTTTTTTTGGAATATAGGGAGTGTGACATATCTGTAACATTGAGCTAATATTATCAGCTTTGCTATGTCGTGTGGAAATATTTGAAACAATTATGTTTCTTGTTGTAGCACAGAGCTACATCGCATTTCTCACATATTCTTTGTGAGACTCCTGTGCATTTGGGAAACTTGCACCTGATTCTATTTTCTGTCCAAATCGGCCAATGTCCGACTTGATCTTGACGCACTGCAATCGGGGGAATATGCTGCGCAGGACCCTTATGCTTTTTGGCCTGGATGTTGGCTTCTGTCGATTTGCGGTTCTTGATTTTTGTTTTTTGTTTAAGTTTACATAATGTTTCGGCTACTTCGAGTCGGAAATCTGCCGAAGATATGTGCTTTTCACGATTTTGCGTGGTTGGTACGTTACTTTTTACTCGTCGGTATAAAAGCCACGCATTTGCCATTGTGAGGTCTAACAAATGATAGAATAAACGAACTTGCCACCTTTTACTTCGTATCAAGATTTTATAATATCCCATGATGCTGTCAATTAAATCGACACCACCCATGTATCTATTGTATTCACCAACTATCTTAGGCCGATCAATGTTGACGTATCTTTTATTAGTTCTGTCGTAACGTCGAACCTGAGACTTGGGCATTTCACCTACAAAAGTTGATACCATAGTAACAATTTTATTGTCCTTCCATATAACATTTGAGAAGATCAATATCGTCAACATTGGCCACAAATTCCATGGAACAACCACGCTCTTTTTTTGAGAACTCTTTATCAGCAGGTAATTTGCAGTTGGGGATTCTGTTGCGACGTATCGTCCCAAGACTCAATATTCCCTTCTTGGCCAAATGCTGCAGTAATGTCAGAGACGTGAAATAATTATCGAAATACAGCTTATAGTTTCGATACTTCGGTATGTCACGTGCCATCCTCATGACTACATTAGACGAAGCACCTAAGTCAGGCTCGCCAGGGAGTACAATATTTTCAGCACCAGTTTCTACTTCAATTTTGTAAGCAAACCCACTGATTCCACTAAGCACATATATTTTGTATCCCCATTTATGGGGCTTTTTGGGATTATAGCGCTTCATAGTACTTCTAGCTTTCGTGGAGCAAATTTGCTCGTCTACGCATAGATATTCCTCCTTGCTAACTTTACTGAAATTTTCATTCAATTTATGAACGATGGGTCGTATTTTGAATAATCTATCAGCACCTGGTGTATTACGTTGAGGCATTCTTGAATTATCATTGAAATGAATGTGTTGCCTTATTTTCTCAAATTTATTTTTTGGCATTGTTTCATGTATCAAAGGTGTTCCAATATTCGTATTCCAGTGACCAGTGACTCTAGGTAGTTTTATCAAGGACATAAGAAAAGTGATTCCAATAAATTGTTGAATATCGATGTCAGTAACGTAAAAGGATTGGTTGGGATTTTTTTGCACAATGTATAGATTAGTCTGTTCAGCAATAAGGTACATAATTTCTTTAGGAAATAAATAAAGAAAGAATTGTATAGGTGTATCCAGTTGCAGTAAATCAGATGGCAAAGTGCTATTTCCTGAAAACTTTACTTGTTGATCGTTTAGAATAAGATTTTTTAGTTTCCATCGCAATTCTCTCTTGCTTTGTTTTTTTATAGATGTTGAGGCTGATGAAGTTGCTTGCTGATCTAGTTCGGAGGGTTGTGGAACAGTTTCATTATTTTCTAGGTTATCAATAACAGAATCTATGTCAATATGCGCTGCATCCGCATCATCATCGGACATAGAATTTCCCTCCAACAATGGTTCAAAGTCGGGATCTATCAGATCATCGTCATCATAATCCATTCCATCTTCACTATCTTCACCAGTGTGAAGAAAATTAACGATTTTATCGTCATGAAGGCGGTGACGCCGTGAAGACATCCTAAAAAAAACCTTACCCGTTCTACAAATAATTTTTACCTTCGCGAATCAATGTTACAGAAATGTCACAAACATAAGTAGATATCTTTTTAGTATACAAATACAAAAATTCTAATAACAAACTATCTAATATCTAATTTTAGGTACTTACCCAATAGTCGAAATGAAAACCGGGTCAGTTTAGGACGAAAAACTATTTTTTTGCGAATTTCTATTTCTTTACAAACACCGACTTGTCGCGGCAACCAAACTATCAAAACTAATTAGCAGTAATATACTATCAGCGGCATCTCTACGTAAGGTGGTGTATTATTTCGATAGTATGGTATACAGCAGTGATGATACAATGAGTTAAAAGGGAATAAATATGGTCCGTATGGCTTTTGTAGGATCTTTTTTAGTTTGTTACAGAAATGTCACAAGGGGCTACAAGGGGTTAAATTTGTTGGACAGTGTAATTATAAATAAAATAAGTGAATAACACTGTATTTAAACTATATTTAAATTACATAGAATAAAACTTAACACGTCAAACAATGAATACAACTAAAATTAAACTAACTACAACTACGTGTTAAAAATGTCCACGTCTGAAAGTGCTCCTCTTAAAATTCTGGTCTCAAAATGCTCCTTTGAAAAGTGATCGTCTGACAATCGTCGCCCCTTTACGTGTTCTTCTATCGTCTCGTCTTTCGGCGCTCCATTCGCCCGATCGTCTTCTCTTTACTGTTTGATCTTTTATTCGCACTCGCCTTCACACAATATACGCATACATACGTATCATTAATATATCGATATAAACGACTCCTACACATCTATGATAGAGGTTTCCTTGTCGTCGAACCACACAAAACGATTTAAGTTTTGACGGACAAATTGTGTTATAACTGTATTATACCTGCAAAAAGTCTCTTTTTTATATTTGGTTTTCGTAGTGGGAGTAGGGCTAGTTTTAGGATAGGAAGAGCTAGAGGCGGAAAGTTGGAGAGGGAAATTATTGGGTTGACAACTAAGTGATTGCGGATTTTAAATGAGAAGGAAAATTCAAAATTTTTGCTTATAAATATAACTTTATTCAATTAGTTATTGGCCGTTTTCCATGTTCATAAAACTTTCGCGTTTTTCCAGCAAAAAAAATGAATTAAATGTGATTTTACATCATCAGCGTCATTAAAAAATTTGCCATTTAAGGAGTTTTGCATGGAACGAAATAGATGGTAATCTGAAGGCACAAGGTCAGGGCTATATGATGGATGTTACAAAACATCCCAACCTAGTTCCAATAATTTTTGACGAGTTACCAAAGATCTGTGTGGCTTTGCATTATCATAATGGAAAACAACACCCTTATGATTTGCCAATTCTGGCCGCTTTTCTTGATTTGCATCGCTCAGTTTGGCGAGTTGTTGTATATACACTTTTGAATCAATAGTTTGGTCTCTTGGTAAAAGATCAAAGTGCAAAATCCCTTTATAATCCCACCAAACTGGCAGCGTAATCTTTTTTGGTGAATCTCAGCTTTTGGTGTCGTTTGGGCTGGTTCATCTTGCATCGCCCACGATCTTTTCCGATTAACATTGTTATAAACTATCCACTTTTCGTCGCCAGTAATCAATCGTTTCAGAAATGGATCAATCTCGTTATGTTTCAGAAGCGAATCGCAGATGCTAATACATTGCGTCAAATGAATTTCCTTAAGCTGATGAGGGACCCATAAATCGAATTTCTTGACATAGCCAAGCTATTCTAATTTTTTGTGAATGCATGTATGCGATACATTGAGCTTCTTTGCAATTTCACGTGTTGTGTTATGACGATCTGAATCGATAATAGCTTTGATATGAGTCTCATCAATTTCAACTAGAAGGCCAAATCGTTGCGCATTTTTCAGTGAAAAATCACCAGAACGGAATTTGGCAAACCAATTTGGGCACTGCCTTTCTTCCAAGGCTTCAATCCCATATACGGCACATAACATTCTGTGTGCTTACGATGCGTTCTTGCCTTTTCGGAGATAATACAATAAAATATGTCTGACATGCCCGTCTTGTCCTTCCATTTTTTAATTGGGATAAAAACGAAACTAAATACCTAATATGTAGATACAATTCAGAAAACAATATACGTCCGGTGCTTTCAACACGTTGACAAACCAAAATAATGCGCTAAAACTATCTGTTGACAAAATCCACAATCACTTAGTTGCCAATCCAATAGTTGGGAACCTTTCGATAATGATTCGACATTTGGTATTCGTCGATAGGGAAAAAAGGTCCATCCGGTTTGGCACGTGGAAAGCAAATTAGAATAATAGGGAAGGAATGTGAAAGATAAAGTTAAGGATGACGTGGATGGATTTATTGTTGAGCAGCGGTCCCCGGGAAATTCAGGTGTGACCGGAAAAGGGCCTTTACCATTGGAATGAAAGGTTAATGAAAGGCTTTCCTAAGAGAATATTTTCGACAGAGCAATACTATGGAGAAGGAGGTATTGGATTTCCAGGTTTCTGCGCTCAGGCCCATCGGTACGAACCTACACTAACATTATGGTACATATATTGAAGTGTTGCGTACGCTTGAAGTTTACTATGCGGCAATTGTTATTAATAAAACTCGAAAACAAGAAGGTAAATTCAAACTTGAAAGTGAAGAACTCTCTAGATTCATGCAGCTAAAGACCTGATGAGGGATTTTATTGCACATAAGAAAGAGTTCTGTGTCTAAAATAGATACTTCTCGCTCGGTATAATGAAACCCGGTATATTAATGACATGGGCCTTAACAGTTATTTTTAGCTGATCCTCAATGGTTAATAACAATTCTCATCAATTTAATGATAGGGAATATTCGGTAAGTATGACAAATCTTTTTATTCTATGAAACGGTTAGTTCACAAAAGCAATAGACCGAGGCAAAGTTCTTCCATTTCTAACATACCTTAGAATAAGGATGTTTTAGGAATATTCAATTTGCATAAATGAGACTGGTGGACTAACGTTGGTGTAAAAACGTTACATTGTATAAATATCATACAAATTTTTTATAGCAATTCCAGAAGAGGACTTTTAATTAACCGCCTGCAGTTGTAAGCTGGATTAAGGCAGCGTGTGAAATTGCGTTACGGGAAACTCGTATTGGACGAAAAGTGTATTATAGACAGCCGAGTAATACATGTCATATTTGCAATAATTTTATTTTTAGCAAACTTTAACGAGCTTCTTAAAAAAAAATCTATCATTACATTGAGGTAAATTAAAGTAAAGAAGTAAAGATGATGAATATGTAAAACATTATAAATCAAGAAGTTGAAAATTTCACCTCTCTTTTAACTTTACACTGAATGTTCCACTTAACTCTGCTATTAATGCTTGTATAAGTCATATCTTTTATACAGCACAAAGTGTGTCATGAAACTGGTTTTGTGTATAAAAAAAATGTATTTATTTCGACACATAACGCTAGTCCAGTATATTATTTTGTAGTCCGAGATGTCGTTTGTAATGGCTGAGTCAGAGTCAATGTAGCTTAGCTACCATAACAGGACATCCTATCAGGCGTAGTTTTACACCTTTGGATCAGTGGAAGTATGCGAAAAAAATTAAAACGAACTGAATATTCTTAAAAGGGTTGGAAATCAAGGTCAAATTATTTTATTGGCTCATCACATTAGTATTGTTGCGTAGGTAAAATGTCTAAAAGGAAGCATGAGTCAGAAAGGAACTGTTCTCTTGCATATTAATGTTAATTGTGATCAAAGTTCAGACTACGTGATTGAATTTTAGCTCAGAAAGTCAGGCCTCCACATTATCCACATAAAAAAAAGCACACGTGTTATCAAAACCCTGTTATACAAACTTTAAATATGGGTGACGGGATCATTCAGCCAGCAAGAAAAGTGCATGTGTTTATGTTTTCCCCGGGAGAACTCGACAGGTATAGCAGATAGAGGTCATTGACGTCGTCCTAGCATTCAAAAACTTACATCAAACAATTTCGTTCCAAGAATTCATTTTCACAACCTCAATATAGATAGAGACTCTGGATATATTTTTTAGGGAAATATCTCTGGGTTATCAAAAGTTAAGTTTGATCAAAATCGGTGTCTACGGGTTCGATATGAACCCGGAATTGAAAAAGAAAAAGGAATTTTAAAGAAAGGGAAAGTTCTTGTTCCTTTGGTTGATAGGCGTAAGACTTTTTAAAACTGTTACATCAACATTTAGCTGCGTGCAGACATGTAACTAAAGCGCGCGGCTATTGAAGAATTAGACACCCTGCTCTATCTTTTTTACATCATATTTTTTTTATGGTTAGTGGTACTATTACTTATGTCAGTTTGGGCTAAGTTAAATCTAAATAAATGTGACGTGAATTTAAAATTACAGTAGGGACTCATGTGTTTTGGGGGTTCCCATATTTTTGGGGGGTTCCCATATCTTTTTAGCCGCTAAGTCACATGAATTCTTTATCGTAATCAACTGGGTAGAATTAGATCCCCGTTGTGTCTCAGCCATCGAGGTCTTTTTTCAAATGACTCAAATGCTTCGACATGAGAAGATACGTCCTCATCGTTATTTTCGTTTGCTTCTTCCAGTTCTGTAAAGTTTACGTTTTCTTCATCGCTACCTTTATCGTTACCTTCATTGTCTTTATCACGCTGAAACCATTGCATTACATCATCGCAGTTACAATCACATCCTTGTATTCTACGCAATGTACTGACAGCTTCTTCAATATCTGTTTCTACTGTTCTTTCTTGTTCAATAATTTCTTCAATTTCACGTATTAATCGCTACGAAACGTTGTGCGGATAACAGAACATACGGATAATAAAACGACCGTATATTAGGGTATTCGGATAATGGGGGTACGGATACGGGAGTCTCTACTGTACTATTAATTTCAAAGATATTGTGTACTTAGAAGTTCATTAAAGGTCACACGGATTACATGATAGGTTATAGTAGGATAACTGAACCAAAACTGCTATTGAACCGACTTCAATAGTTCAAATGTCAGTAAACAGGTACTGAAATAATATATCGTGAATTAAATTTCAATCCTGTACTTTTACCGGGAGGGCAATTAAGGAGTAAACTTAAAAGAAAAAGAAAAATGATGGATTTTGTCTCTGTAGCGACACACCCTTTACCATTTCTGGGAATTCGCTGAGCCGGCCTGTAACAGTTGAGGATCAAATTATAGACCCACGAAAACATTTGCAAGCTGAAGTTTTCTAGACAGTAATGGTCAACAGGTTAATAACTTTTTGCTTGTGAACCGATCTCGTCGATCTGTCTCCAGTCGACCTGAAATGCGCCGCCATAAACCGCGGGTCACAAGCCAAATTCCTAAAACGTATTTCCCAAAACATCCTCTTCTTTCCAGACACACACTAAAGTGGAGAAACTTTTTGTCTACCAATCAGTTAGAAGAACCAATCAAATTGTAGTAGAGAAAATCTCCCAAAACTTCCCCCTACGGCTTGAGAACCTGTATCGGTGGAAAATTGTCACCGTCCAGACACGTGGTCCAAAACCATTGAGATAAAATAAAAGAAAATGAAAAATACAATTTTAAAGCTCAGCGTTCCACTCAAAAAAGCTATTTTCTCAATTTATTCATATTCTAAATGTAAAAATGTATATTGGCGATTTTTTTCAGATATCCCACTGAAAAACCTACGTGCAAAAAGAGAAATCCGTAAAAATGTGAACGAATGAAATCGTGTGAGCACAACTTTTTCCTTTTTACAGTAACCATTCAATACCATGAAGATTATCCTTATTTTTCCTGGAGCTTCAATCAGCTACGTCATTGTGGGAAAAATCAAAAACCGATTATCGCGACGCATTTTGACCTGAAATGGGATGAATAATTCTAATTTTTCCATTCTTTGGAACGGTTTGTCAATGAATAAAAGTGGTAGAATGTTTCTAATGTCTGCCTATGAAATGGCTGCATCGAGTTTTATCACAAATTCGCGCCTCCAAGGACTACTAGTTTAAAAATTAAGTTTTATCATTTTTAAACATCTGCATAACAATATCCATCAATCATTTAAAAATGACTTTGAGTATGTCAGGGATATATTTTTCCGCAATGTTCTTATGTATTGTTACGAATTATTGTAACGAAATTTCCTCCCCTATATTTGATATCGATTACGAGAACGATAACAACGAGTTGCAAATGTTAATATTGATTGAATGTCAAGAGATAGTTGTCAAGAGTCTTTGAGCTAGAAGGTTGGATCTGTTCAAATAGAGTCACTATTTTGTTATCTTTGAGTTGTTTGATTTTGAAGCGCCGTAACAGTATTATACATCATATTTTATCTTTTCTTATATATTATCAATTCTTTTTACCATTTTTTCAAGATATTGAAGAAAAGCTGCAGCTACTACCACATTCAATTAACCCATGCAACATATGGATCAGCTCGTTGCGACGGTTTCAAATGCCTTTACCTCTGGTAAACATATTGAAAATGTACCTCATAAGGATAGACGAAATATGTAATTTTAAAGTTTTTTTACAACTATGCCCAACAACACTAATTTATCTTTGCGTTACAGGTACTTAAGTTAAACGAAACCCTTCGGAGACAAAAAGCAGGGATGAGGTGTGCATAACAGGATACATGACTTCGAAAAGTTTGGTTTAATTTAGGTGCTTGTTGCGAAAACGTAAATTAGTGTTCATTGGGCATAGTTTTATTTGAGGACCGCCGTCAAGCGGTTCAATTGACAGTGAGAATTATTTTTTGCCCATCCTCAAAAGATACCTTTTCAACGAATTCACCCATTATATACATCGGCCATTACCCCGTGCTGCAGAAACAATGGAAAAGCGATCCCAGCAAGACATTGACTCATGCGTTGCTACGAACGTGTACCGTTCGACAATCCTAACTAGTCTCGCGAGTGGCGAAGCCTCCCGCTCTTAACCGCCTACTCGCACCATTTTGTTTTCGGAATATAACTGCTCAGCTTCCTGAAGTAAACACTTGACAAAGTCGTGGCATTGAAATATCTTGATTCATTTGGCAGGAGGAGAGAGAATATCTATCCCCTCCACATGGGAGATTCCCCTTGGCAAAACGCGATGCTCGACAAGGAAACCAAACGCATGATGTTACATTGTTTCCTCGTTGTCCGTTGCGTTTTGTTAAAGGGAATCTCCACATGTGGTAGCGGTAATTCTGCCGGAGTTTATCCTTTTTTTACTAAGTAGTGTGATGTTAGAAATTTGGTGCATACGCCGATGTCCGCACAGTCGACACCCAAATAGCGTCGTCTCCCTTGCTCCGTTCCGCAGCGTTCTCTCTCTTCGTCTTTTAGTTCGGTTTGAATGTGTAGCTTTTTTATCGAATTGCGAGGTAGAACGTGAAGTGCCTTCATGTACCTACATGTGGCAAGAGGCACGGCCCTTGACACCTGGCGAATCAGACCCTGCTGAAACACGCCTTCCTCCGGCGAACCTGTTTTGGGTTGTCGAAGAATACGTATAGGAAAAATTCAACTCACAAATGAAGATACCAAACACGTACACTGATTTTGATGAAAATTCTATGGTAAATAATGGACATAATACACCTCACCATGTGAGGTTGATTTTGTTTCTTATTCAATTATCTCCGTGATTGGAAGGCGCCAGGAAAAACAAGATTTTTTTAAATTTGCACGTCTTGAATCCCTAATTCTGTGGTATAAAAAATAATTGAAACAATATATTAAAATTCTGTAATTTTTTGTTACTTTTTCACATAGATTTTGGGAGAATGTTTGGGATGACCCAGAGCCGATCGCAGGACATTGACATTTTCCCAGGCTGCGAAAATTTGCGCGAACACATAGAATCATAAACTGCGACACTAACGACCGATTCCAGCAATCTACTGCTCTAGGATTTTTGAGCTCCATATGGTTGCAATTTACTTCGTTGACTTCATGTCGAGTAAGATATTTGAATGAAAATTTTCGCAGGATAGAAAAATGTCTGTAGGATTATTATTTAGAATGAATAATAATCAATTTATTAATTTAAAAATATAGAATATAAAATATAAAATAAGAACAGTGACACACTAAACAAGGTAAACACAAAATACATTTAAACTAAGTTACGCTATAATGGAATACGCTCAATCGCTGTCGCTGTAGGTTCGCTTTCGAAAAACACACTGGGCCTCTTAGGCAATGACTTTTCTTTGGAGGCCCTGCACCCCACAAATACAAATGCACACCGATATACACTCTCTCTAACTGCATCGGAGATACGCTGTCCCACGCACTCACTCTCTCTCACTCACTCACTCACTCTCTCTCTCTCTCTCTCTCTCTCTCTCTGTCATCCCTTCACGTTCTCATACATAGTTCCTCACTTTCCTGCAATCCTACATATCAATGACCTATGAATTCTTCGGGTCAACCAAAAGGCCCTCTTGATGAGAAGAACATAAATATCTACTTGGGTATTTTTTTTTACTGGCTGGATGACTCCTTTAACCATATTTGGTGGCCGAATAGCGCGCACCGTAGTTAGACTTTCGAAATAATAAATGGGGCGCTGAGCAATAACGATAATTCGTGGGCTTCGTTTCTCTATATGTCTTTCCACCAATGCTGTTCTACCGATTGAAAAGCCAATCACGTAACTGTAAAATTAATTTCTACGAGAATGGTTCATTTTTGAATCGTGGTTCTGTTCAGATACTCTACCTGCTCCACGAGACAAATTTCGTTATCTCATAAACAGTGGCGGATTTCTAAATAGGCTAGCTAAGCCTAAGGCGGCAAATTTTCAAAGGCGGCATTTTATTTCAACGGCCACTAAAAACGGATGGTCGGTGATGAGCATCGCCGGTGATGAATTGATCTAGTCTACAAGCAGCTCATTTGTAAAGCCGCCTCTGCTAAAAAATTAAATTTGCCTCAACAAACAATCAAATAATTTAAATGAATTGTTTAAACGAATGATTTTTTTCAATTATTCTTTATATTACCTAATTCGGAATCTCAAAAAGCACAGTTAAAAAAACTTTGAAGCTAAAACTGGATTCACCGAAACGCCTACGTATTTAAAGAATGTGAGAGAAAAAGTTTTTTTAACTATGCTTTTTGAGTTTCCGAATTCGGTGATATAAAGAATAATTGAAAAAATTATTCGTTTCAACAAAAGTGTGTAGAATATTATTACCCCTTCCATGTGGATGATTGTTGATATAAAAAATACATGTCTCTGGAGGGACGGGGAGAGGAGTAATAATTATATTTCATATGAAAAACATAAGTCTTTAATATTAACAATGCTACTGATGGCCGTTGGCGGAGAACTGCCCTTTTCTCGTTTTTTTTTAAACAAAACATCTCGCGCGAGTCGTCTGGGCGATTGGAGCGCAGACGATATAATCGACGCGCGTAATATCACGTAAAGTAGCGCACGAAATGCATAAAATGCGCTGACGCGCTCTTAATGTCTAATATCTTTTCAATAACCATCTACCATATAATTTGCATCAAAATCGACACGTACGGGTTCGGTATGTTCCCCCGTTAATGGCAGGAAAGGATTTTTCCCAATATGTATCTCGAAAATTAGAGGCGAACAGGAGTTACATGTATATGAAAAAAATTACTCAAAATCAAAATTCTCACAACATAGTCACAAATCATAGAAATCCGTGACGTGAGTCCTTCTCTATGTAATTATCATTTTTTTAATTACCTAACTCAGTGAGTATAGCTCCTTGATCATTTCTTGGTCCTTCGAGCAACTCCGCCTGCTTCTCCCAACCGTGCTGTTTCGTCCAACCAAGCTTTCCTTGCCATTCACCTCGCAGGTTCGGATCTATTGGCACGAGCGTGGTAGTATACTGGGGCAACATTCGCAACTAACCGCTCGCGCTGGAAAGACGTGCCGCGCTCGCCGACGACAGTAAACAAATCGATGCGCGTGACGCATCGATTGAGATTATACGTCGAGAAACAGTTTCAGATCGCACTACGTCGCGTGTAGGATAAAATGGCAGTGTTATTCGTAAAAAAGTATGCTCAGATATGTCTTAAAATCTAAGTCTCAGGCGATATAATTTAATTTCCAGCGCAAATAAATGGAAAATTCAGCGTTGTGAGAACGTTAGCCCTCGCATCAAACAATACATTGTTGCCACCGCGAGTGTCTTGCTGATAGATTTTAAGATTTCAGGCAGGTACAACAAAGAAGAGCAGGTAGACGAACGAAATCTTTGCGGTAATTACTGAATACATATGAGAAATATCAAACCGGTACCTTTCGGTACTTCTTAGTTATTCAGTTTTTAAATGAACCGTATATAATGGGTACATGATTACCTTCCACCCTGATTACCTAGTTCGCTACTCTTTACTCGTAAACTAACAATAAGCGTAATTAAGTTTAGACTTAGTTAGTTAAGACTTAGATTTTAAGACATATCTGAGCATACTTTTTTACAAATAACACTGTTATTTTATCCTACACGCGACGTAGTGCGATCTGAAACTGTTTCTCGACGTATAATCTCAATCGATGCGTCGCGCGCATCGATTTGTTTACTGCCGTCGGCGAGCGCGGCGCGTCTTTCCAGCGCGAGCGGTTAGTTGCGAATGTCGCCCCAGTATGCTACCACGCTCGTGACAATAGATCCGAACCTGCGAGGTGAAAGGCAAGGCAAGCTTGGTTGGGCGAAACAGAACGGTTGGGAGAAGCAGGCAGAGTTGCTCGAAGGACCCAGAAATGATCAAGTAGCTAGACTCACTGATCTAACTAATGACACATTACCATCTTAAAATTGTGGTAGGGCACTTTTGATAGTTTTTCTTTAAAATATATTTTCGCATTGGGACAAATAAAAGAAATATCGAGGTCAACAGAATGGTGTAAATTATTCTTTTTACTCTTTAAAAAGTTAATAGAAAACATACAGAAATGTGAAGGCTAAAACGTTTGCATTCTTCCAATTCTGTGAAAAATTAAAATGGGACAGGGAGAAGAAAGAAAGTGCTATAACTCTGAATGAAGTTAGTTTTTTAAACATATGTCACTTGCAATTACTCTTTATTTTCCAGTAGAAATAAAATATCTTCGATTAGTCTCTTAGAAAGTTCGTTATCGTGTGCAAAGAAGAATAAGTGTCCAAAATGTAACAAAATAAAGGTTTTAGGACAAAAATTCAACGAACGATTTTACGCGGTCGTAAATATAAATTACAATGGAACTGATACGAGCAAAGACTGTGAGACATAAACCAGGACTGTTGCAAATCTGAAGCGCACAGGTATGGAACAGTCGATAGAGAACGAAAGGACATAAATTCAGGCCGCTCGATGCCGAATCGAACGAAAAGTAATTGTCGAAACATCTGCCGATTCTAAAATAACAATAAAAAGTTGAACCTGCCCAAAGAAAATGATGAATTGTGCGAGAGAAATATATTGCGTTTGGAATAATGGAAATTGTCAAACCGGAGATTCGGTAACTGTCAAAATAGGAAAATGACATATTTTTAATAAACATGTTGTGTTTTGACATATTTAAAATTTAATTATTTTAAAATTTCATTGATTCTAAAAGTTTCAGTTAATTAGAAATCGAAGTGTGCAAAAAGGAAAATTTTAGGTAAAAGTGCTTCTATAAAATTAAACTTTATAATAATAAGTATTTAAATTTGCTTGGGACTATAGATTATGAAAAAAGCGTAATTGTACTGGAGTACGTTACTGGATATATCATGTGTATCGTGTATTAACGAAGTATTTTGATATCTCCAGCATAGTATAAACAAATAACAAAATAATCGTAGTTTAAAGTAATTCCACATTAGATGTTTTACAATAAAAAGAAGCATTTTCTTTAAATTAAGCTTTCCCTATTTGTATGGTATTGATCGTAACTTAAGTAAATAATGTATCTTACATTTTACTTTATTTTAAAGTGAAACAGCATTATTAAATAATATTTTTTTGGAATCTTATAGTTGTAAAACCGAAGAGTTAACATTGCATGACAAAATGACATACCATACTTGTTACTATGAATTTTTTACTTTTATCCCCTCATTTTCATGGAAACAATTTATTAGAATATAGTAGTATTCAGTGATGATTGTGATAATTGGAATTGTATATAGTTATAATTCACGCCCTTTATCTGCATGATATAATTTAAAAAGTTATTACGGCAATAACTGCATACTATCTTAATTTTAATTGGAAATCTTATGTCACTGGTATAGTATTGTATTAAAGGGTATAGCCGGTTAAGATGGTCAAATGTGCCCTTGAACCGAATTCAAATCGCAATGAGTCATTCGAAAGCTTATAAAAAAAGAATAATTTCTGCCAAGTTTCAACTTTGTATCTCGACCCGGGGGGTAGTAAAGGGTAAAAATAGAAAATCAGGTTTTTGCCGAATTTCTCCTATACCAGCGGATGAAAAATTTTGAAAAAATTCAGAGGCATTTCTGTTATCAGGGCACATATTAGAGAATTGTTCCAGATTTTTAAATTGAAAAACCAAGCTGTGAAAAATAAAAAACGCCATAAAATGCTGAAAAATGCCGATTGTGTATCGAAGCAGTCTTGGCACTATAATTATATTTTTACTGTAAGTACGTATCATTGTTACTATTGTCCTGAATTTTTTTCAGATTTTTCAATTTGGTGCGCCGCAGTTAAAAAAATTAAAAACCGATTTTTTCGTCGTTTTTTCCGTGTCAGAGTAACTTATACGTCGAATTGCTTCATGAAATAGGTATTTTATGTGATCTTCTATGTTTATACGTACAGCAAAACATCACAGGAATTAAAGAAACTGAAAAAACCGAATCATTTGAAACTGTTATGTGTCTTATATTGTAAAGTATCTACCGTATTTTCCAACGGCGTCGATGGCGCAGCGGTAGAGTGTCGAGCTGCTATACCGCTGCGAACTTTTTGAACGTAGGTTCGAGCCTCGAACTTCCAAGTCCCTTAGGCTGTTTTTTTTTTTTTTTTGTTAATTATATATATTTCCGAACTTTACGACACAACGATCAATATTTATTATCAAATGTTTTAAGAATATTTGAAAAACATATTAACCTGAAATATACGTAAATATGATATACGTATAATCTCTTACCTTTAACAATTATGGATGGATGGCAACAAAAATCGTGTTGTTGTTTTTCTACTATTTAGCCCTTTCGTTTATTCGAATTAGATCATACAATTCTATTCTCTCTTTTATTCAAAATGTATGTTAGAATTTCTGTCACGGGTTCAATGCATGAAAGGTAAGAGATTTGAAAACCAATTTCAAACAATGCCGTAATTGACAGGATAAACGGCGGCATAACAAGCAGTCCAAACTCATATTTACGTATATTTCAGGTTAATATGTTTTTCAAATATTCTTAAAAAATTTGATAATAAATATTGATCGTTGTGTCGTAAAGTTAGGAAATATATGTAATTAACGAAAAAAAAAAACAGCCTAAGGGACTTGGAAGTTCGAGGCTCGAACCTACGTTCAAAAAGTTCGCAGCGGTATAGCAGCTCGACACTCTACCGCTGCGCCACCGACGCCGTTGGATAATACGGTAGATACTTTACAATATAATGCGCATAACAGTTTCAAATGATTCGGTTTTTTCAGTTTCTTTAATTCCTGTGATGTTTTGCTGTACGTATAAACATAGAAGATCACATAAAATACCTATTTCATGAAGCAATTCGACGTATAAGTTACTCTGACACGGAAAAAACGACGAAAAAATCGGTTTTTAATTTTTTTAACTGCGGCGCACCAAATTGAAAAATCTGAAAAAAATTCAGGACAATAGTAACAATGATACGTACTTACAGTAAAAATATAATTATAGTGACAAGACTGCTTCGATACACAATCGGCATTTTTCAGCGTTTT
Source organism: Cerceris rybyensis (assembly GCA_910591515.1). NCBI lineage: Eukaryota > Metazoa > Arthropoda > Insecta > Hymenoptera > Crabronidae > Cerceris > Cerceris rybyensis. The sequence goes on from OU342795.1 coordinate 18,992,695, forward strand.
ATGGCGTTTTTTATTTTTCACAGCTTGGTTTTTCAATTTAAAAATCTGGAACAATTCTCTAATATGTGCCCTGATAACAGAAATGCCTCTGAATTTTTTCAAAATTTTTCATCCGCTGGTATAGGAGAAATTCGGCAAAAACCTGATTTTCTATTTTTACCCTTTACTACCCCCCGGGTCGAGATACAAAGTTGAAACTTGGCAGAAATTATTCTTTTTTTATAGGCTTTCGAATGACTCATTGCGATTTGAATTCGGTTCAAGGGCACATTTGTCCATCTTAACCGGCTATACCCTTTTATTGAATTCAATAGCGCCGGTCACCGGTGACCTCCATGGCAGTCAACCTGTTAAATATTCGAATGTGTTACTTTATTACTCACAAATTCGCTGTTTACTTAAAATTATTATTATTAATTAAATACTTATCGTACATAATTAATTAAGTTACAAACCAATATTAAACATAATTATTTAAAACGTTTTCCTTTTAAATCAAGAGTAGTCAGTAGCTTCTTAATAAATTTGTAATAACTTTTCAGTAATTTCAATAGAATAATGTAAATATAGTAATATGAATGCACATGAATTTAGTTACACTGTATATAAAGAAATACAATGTGGAACTAACATGATACTTACTTTGTATTATCATTTATTTTAGTAATATTTCATTTGTTTTGCATTTGACTTACACGGGAATCTCTCGCAATGCCAATCATGGATTTGATGAATCTCGAGCATGATGTACTTCCCAACAAATTGATACCTTTTTTCTTTAATGGCAATTGTCCAATGTAAAGTGTAAGACTCAGCGCCAGCGAGGCGTCGAGCCAGGCGTTCACACGCCCGGCTTTCGTCAAGAGGACAATTCCTCCAGTGAGGGAGGAAAATGACCCTCACCCCTACCGGGCCTTTTCGAGGAAAAGGAGGTCCTCGAAGGACCCAGCAATAACAACGAGGGATAGCAAGGCAGTCGTTACGGAGTCGACGCCTTGCACTCATCGAGGAAACACTCTTACAAGAATGACGTCGCGATCAAGCATTATTTATATTTGTGTTATTGGCGGGAAACGACTTTATTGTATATTGTATTTATCGGCTTAAATATTCATAAACGCCCGTATTGTATTATATATATAAAGAGAGAAAACGGTGTCTTACAAAAGGGGAAAACTGCTTCCAAAAGTAGGGTGGTTAAACATATTTTGGTAAATATCTCGGAAACTATGAGAGATATAATAATTATGCACAGTGACGAAATGGGTAGCTTTTTGTGAATAATTTAACGGTATAAACCAATTTTTAAAACATTTATTTGTTCAAAAAACATGTTAAAAACTAACATATTTTTGGTAGTTCTACGAATATAATGTCAATTAATTTTCATGAGTATTTGTTTATCAAACCTGTATGTCCAATACAAAATTACAGATAAATTGAAATTTTGATTTTTTTCATTAACAAAAAGGTTACAACACATGAAAATGTATTGTTCACACTAATAAATTTCGTTTCAATAATAAATTTAGGAATTTCCAGTGAAATTTTTGGAAATTACTTCCTAAAGTATTCATAACAGATGACTGAAAGACTAATGGAAAATAACTCACCAATATATATCATTTTATTCTTAAATGTATATGAGTATATTTTATATATAAAGGGAATGGTCTTGTAACTCTGTTATATTCCTGAATGTCTGTTAAACTAAAACTACGTTATTGTTTTTAGATGATAACAAAAAGAAAACACAATTGTAATAAAATGGAATGAAATAAAATGATAATAACAAATTGAATTAAATCGATAGGTTTTATAAATGAACATAGAATCCTAACTTTTATCTTTTTCCTTACATCGACCGGATGCAATTCAATAATGCATACAGCAGGAAAATCTATACTAGCAAATGGGAACTTCCTAATTGAGCGTAGAGAATGGTCTTTGATGTTTTCTCACAATCAGTATAGGTAGTCAGGAAGTGCATCCCTTGCCGACACAACTACGATTACCATTATAACAAATTCCTTTCTTGAAATTGTTACGAGCCGGGCGGTTGGCAGAACGCGACCGGTATTCTTTGCTTACGTTTGCGGAGCCACCAATTGCAACTGGTTTTGGGAAATAATCCGGGGACCGAACTAGCCTATAGCTTTCTATAGGAGCGTCGTTTGCCCGTTAATAACGAATGTACCTTTCGGTAATTCGTGCTAGTATAACGGATACGGTCCTGCACCAATTGCAGGAACTACCGCCAATAGCTGGTATGAATCCGGGGACCGAACTAGCCTATAGCTTCCTATAGGAGCGTCGTTTGCCCGTTAATAACGAAAGACACCTTGCGATGTTTTCGCGCTAATATAACGGATACGGTCCTGCACCAATTGCAGGAACTACCGCCAATAGCTGGTAAGGGAGTTGGTATTCAGTTGCAAACGGTGAACTCTTAAATCGGAAACTTGACCCGTAACTTTAAACAAATAATCTTATTCACCCCGAGCGGCTTGAGTGAATAAGAAGGGATCGTTGCTCGGTTACTCGAAGGTGCAGGTAAATAATAAGAGACTCTAAATATTCTGTTGTAAGAATATAAAGGTATATTTTCTAAATAAGTTAAATACTATCTGTACAAAAATGGTTAACAATGAACACTAAGTCCATTCGGTGGTTACCTTTAACTATTGAAATGGCTTTCAATTAAATGGCCGAAATTACTATAACGCGTCGGTTCGCGGGGGAACTATCGAATCTCGCGGGACGAACGTTACGTCCACGATTACGTTTAAGAATAAACCCCAAGAAGGAAAAACCAGCCAGCTTATATAGGGCGTTTTTTGGGAGTGGGGTCCTGGAAAATGTGGAAAACTGAGTGGAGGTGGAAGCGGTCTGGTGGGAGCGAAGGGCTTCAAGGATGCGAGTGAAAATTCTCGCCAAGGTTAACGGAAGTCATAAATTGGGCCTTAATGGAATTTGGCTGTTTGCGGATTGCAGGTAACCCTATACAGCTAGGCTTTTTCTCGCTTCCTAGGCTTTTTTACCAAGCGCCTGACTGGCGCCTGAACTGGAATTCGAAAATTTCAGGGCCGGATGTAACAAAATCAACGAGGCTTCACGCTCCGCAGTCACATGCAAGTACAGATACTAATGTAAGAATCGTTCTTGTCGACGTTACGAAAAAGTGTGTATGTTCGTTTGTATTGGGTGAGTGAGTGTGCAAATGAGCTGATGATGTTTTCGAATGACGAATATTTAAATAGTGCGTAGAGAACAGTGAATGAGAAAAGACGAGAATTTCAAGACAAAAAGTTTAAGACGTATAATTTTAAAGACGTTTATTTTTAATTCTATCTGTATCTCCATTTGAATATTATTCTTATTAAACAGTTTATTTGTGCAGTTAATGAGTGATTAAAACCTCCTTTCCACCACATTGCGTTTCCAAAGAAAAAAATCCTATAGTAATATCCTTACAAATATTTTGTATATCGACAACGTGACTAAATCAGCAGTCACCACTCTCTGATTCACTGCCAATCATCATACCAAGTCCTATTTTCCGCCTTTGACTTCCTAACACTGTAAACCTACTCCCATTTTTTTCCGAAAGCTTTTAAAATCTCTGTATGCCTTTCCGGCCTCTTCTTATTGTCGGTCTCCCATTATTCACGAATATTTGTTCACTGTATCACAATCATTGTACCACGATTATACTGTTACATTGAGCAAGTTGCGAAGTCTAAATACATCTACTCTAAAAAGTCGAAGTTCTCGTCTGTGGAGTCCTCGCGAAGCTTCGTGCAAATTTGCATTATAACTTCTAACAATAAAAACCAGCAGATGCAACCATCGCTAGTGTGTTCCGACAATCTTTAAGCATCTTGGAACGTTCCTTATCGGCCTCCAAAAGATGACAAAGGCGTTGGATTCAAAATCGGCCAATATTACCCGAAACCAATTTTTCAGAAAATTTGCGTCTTATTAGCTCTTAATTCTGTGTAAAAACTTTTTCCCCGAACTTCAAGGTTACGGGGAAAGAGGTCAAAGTATGTATTCCGCAAAATATATTACGTGCTGTAAGTTTTCAAAAAAACAAGATATCGACCCAAGACTGATATCAAAAAGTCATAAAAATTTCAAGCTGTCAAACGATATACCTAAGTTTTTGGTATTTTTCAAAGTGAAAAATACAGAACAATTGCAATTCTCAACAAAAGTATCTTCTGATTTTATAAAAAAACGCTATATTAGTACCACGTTTTATGCCCTTTCGAATGATGTTTGCCAAACTTTGCGAAAATTATTCGTTGTTGAGTTATAAAGTAAAATGTGAGTAGAGATTGAGGCGTGCAAACAACTCTTGGCCAAAATATTTGTTTCAAACTTGAGAAAAATGCTTCCTATGATTGTATGCATGTAGGATTTCTGAGGGCGGCGAAGTGAGAGAAACTTTGTCAACAAAAATGAAATATATTTAAGAAAATAATGAGACCATCTTCAATGACCGCTAGGAACGAACAGTTTGTTCCTTCGCGACCGCCTCGCGGTTGCGGCCCGCGTGCGTCTTCAATTTTACTGTTTCAAAACAGTACTAATATGCAAAGTTTCAGGACAGTTGGTCTCGGGTTATTTTGACCGATTTTAAATCAATGTCTTTCTCCCGAATGCTCTATTAATTCATATACAGGGTGCGCCAAATGTAGGTACCATATTTTAAATGCTAATAGAGTTGACATTCGTAAACAATTAGAAGACTATATTAGCTCGAACTTCAGCTCATTTTATATCATTATTCGCCATGAATTACTTCACGCCAGCACAACGCATCGATATTGTTAAAATATATTTTAGAGGACAGTCCTGTTTTACCAGAACTTTGCGTGATAGGAGAAGGAAGTATGCACAGAATTTCAACGTTACAAGGAAAACTGGATCGAAAATTATCCAAAAATTTCGTGATAGTAATCCGTAACAAACCTCTCCGCGGCAAAAGGTCACTGCTTAGTGTGCTGTCAGTGTCACAAAAATCTACGGACCATTCTGCTTCGAGGACGACAAAGCAGTCCCATTGTCAGTAACCGTCAACGGAAACCGTTATCGAAGCATGATTGAAGATTGGTTTTGACCAAAAATCGTTGAAAATGATTCATAGTGGAGGTGGTTTCAACAAGACAGCGCGCCTTGTCACACTGTGTGAGAAACAACGACCCTTCTCGAAAGATTGTTCCCGCATCGTTTAATCTCGAAAAATGACGATTACGATTGGACTCCACGTTCGCCCAATTTGACGCCTCCAGACTTTTTCCTGCGAGGGTATTTAAAGTCAAAAGTCCCTTCAGGACCTGAAAGATGCAATCCGCAGAGAAATAACAGAAGTAATGGCCGAAAAGTTGCAACAAGTTATAGATAATGCCCGGTTACGAGCATTCTTTGCGTCGCACATATAATAAAAGCGACCATTTGCCCGACGTTGTTTTCCAAAAATAAGTTTTTTTATCATAGTATAAACAAAATCAAATAAATATTGTAAACCGAACTCGATTTAATTATGTTTTCACTATTTTATAAGCATTTAACATATGGTACCTACAGACGGCGCATTCTATAAATATATACCGATGAGGAGTTTTTTATTGACTTCGATAAAATGGACTTTATATTTTTTAACAATGTTTGATGATAGGTTGCTGGTTATGAAGTCCTCTGAAAATAAATGTATAAATAATTTATTACACAAAATTTTAAAAGTGAACTTAATCTTACACTTTTTTTATAGTGAACAAATAACTCATACTAATATTGCGCAGAACTTGCAACAGTAGGTTCCGGTAAGAATGTAAATCAAACTTGCGTTGACGATTCAAAAAATGCGTGACCTAAATCCGCCTTCACCAAAGTATATGCCCTTATATCTCCTCGGCACGAGCTGAAAATCCAATCAGAGCTGACGTGGGAAAAGATCAAAATGCCCTGATTGGGCCCTGAATTTCTATAAGGCGACCCTTCCGAGGTGGTGAATCGCCCCCCTTCCCTACTTCTTTCGGGTTTGAAAATGTTATAAACTTTCCCTCTCCTGTAAAGATGGGGAGAGGGATCCTTGAGATGCGTGAGAAGGAGGACATTGGCGTTGCGATTTACCAGACCCAACTCTGGCAAAAGCCCCAAGTCCTTGGGCACTCTGTTGCCTATAAATTATTCCAAGGTGATATAGAAAACTCTGCCGAGACATAAGGCGCGTCATGCACTACTGAGGGCTGAAGAGGCAATAAATATCCCAAAGAAGGTTACAATTCCATGCCTCTCCAGCCTGGTATGTGAAAAATGTGTTTACAATAAATTACCTTTCTCAAAACTACTGCCTTTTGAAGCGTACGTGATTTAGATCTCGGCCTCAATTGTGATAAATAAGTAGGAAAATCTGCACCCACCGAGAAATGCAGATGCCCCTCTCAAGGTTCGTAACATATACGTTTGACACCATTATAATATTCTTCAATATCAGTCAATTCAATTGTCCATCTAAAATTTTATAGAATCCATCATTCATGCAAATATGAGCCGTTCAGTGCACAAATCGATTAACTCCATAAAATGAGAAGTCGAGAAATGCGACGAAATAATATACATTGTTTTTTAAAATTCCCTTTATAATATAAATTCAAATATATCTTGTAGAATGCATAAATACAGATATAACTTTCATCTAACGGTATATAAAATGAATAAGAATGAATAGCCAAAAAATAATCGTCAGTAATGTTAGAATTTTTATGTGGCTGGTGGAGTTAATCGATTTGGAAACTAAAGAAAGTAATAAAGTTGAACTCGGTGTTTAAATTTGTAAGTTTTTTATTACAGAAAATGTTAGTTATTATACAGGGTGGGGCAATAACTATTAGCACCTCAGATATCTTCGAAACTATAAGTTTCACAGAAATATTTGCTGAAATAAGATTGCACAATACGAAGGGGGCGATCCGGTAGCGATAATAGTTTTTTTGTAGGTGGAAGTATTTCGAGCATTTGAAGGTCACCTTTATTTTTTTAAATGGATCGGTATGTTTTTGCTTCCGTATCATGATAGAGGCAATCTTAAAATGAGTTCAACGACCTATTATACAAGGTCATTCGCGGTCATAGAAAGTAGAGAAAGGCGATAATACTTAGGTTTTTGTATTAAATGAAACATACGTTTATAGTAGGTGTTCGAAATTATGACCGTCACTGTCAATGCAACATTTGATTCTTTTTACGATTGATTGACTTGTAAGTCTTACAGCGTCAGAACTTATTGACGCACAGGCTGCAATAATTCGCTGTTGCATGTCGTAAGGTGTAGTTGGTACTTCTTTGTACACTTTCTCTTTCAGTGTTCCCCAAACAAGAAATCTAGTGGTGTTAAGTCTGGTGAACGAGCTGGCCACGATATGGGACCGCCGCGTCCAATACAACGATTTCGAAATTTTTCATGGAGTTCCCTTCGTGCAATCAATGAATAATGTGCTGGGCATCCATCATGTTGATACCACATGGTTTATCGTGTAAGTAAAAGTAACTCTTCTAGCAAAAGACCCAATGTATCCTTCATAAAATTAGCATAGACGTTGCCATTCAAATTTTCATTGATAAAATAAGGACCAATAATTTTATCACCTATGATACCGCACCATACTTTCACAGAACATTGTTTTTGATGTTCAACCTGTCGCAGCCAATGTGGATTTTCCGCTGCCCATAAATGCATGTTATGCAAATTAACATTCCCGTGATTTGTGAATGTTGCTTCATCAGTAAATAAGACGGTATTAAGAAAAAACTGATTGTTTTGAATCTGACGTTTAGCCCATCGACAAAACTCAAAGCGATTCATGAAGTCGTTCCCATGCAATTCTTAGTGAAGACTAACATGGTACGGATGAAATTTGAAACGGTGCAAAATGCGAAGTACACTCCTCCTACTAATGCCAGATTCGCGTTCAATTTGTCGCGAACTAATATGAGGATTTCTAGACACAATTGCGAGCACACCGATTTCCATTTCTGCGTTAATTATTCGTTTCTGGCGTTCACTTTCACTTTCACTTAAACTACCGGTTTGCCTAAGTTTATCACACAAATTTTTAAATGTTTGATGCGAAGGCTGAGACCGATGTGGATATCGTTCAGCATACAAGTTTTTCGCCCTTACAGAATTTTGTTGGCATTCGCCATAAATAAGAAGCATATCGACTTGCTCTTCAAACGGATTCATCGTGCCGGATTGGCCGATTTATTGATACTAATGTGGGATGCGAGAAAGACAGAGTGTTACGGGCTCGATTGACTTCTTGAAATTGTCCCGTCTGAATTTTGCACGTTTGTGCCTGTCTAGATACTTCTCGAAGGACCACCCCGTTTTATTGTAAAAAATGGGGAAAAAATGAATAAACACTGTGATGTGCTGTGTGTGGACTCTATTGAATAGTTCAATGATTCTGTTCTCTGAATATGTTCTCCTTGAGTTCTGAATGAGTTCTGTGTGAGTTCTGAGTATGTTCTGATTGTACAAATTGAAAAGTGTTCTGTGGTAAACTCTGATGCGCCCCTCTCTTGAAGTCGTGTGTGAAATCTCTGACTTCGATGGGAGTGGAGTCTTTGAAAAATAAGTAACTATTGGTTGCTGAATAATTTTCTCCACGCCCTCGAGGGCTTCAAGAGAGAGAAGGCGACGACATGCCCTCAACACCTGATGGAGGATTTCGAACTTACCAGCCGTCTCCGAGCAAGTCCAAAGTCCCGTTAGGGTCATCGGCGGGTACGCACAAAAATTCCTTATACTAATTATTTACAAATGGTAAACAGATGTGCGCACCCTGACCGAGCCCCAATCGTACCAATAGGTTTATTGCCGAAGACAGCTGTCGACAAAATGTTTGCCGCTCCACCAGGTCCTAAGGTTTATGACTCCTTAACACAGAGAGACAGACAGAAACAAAGAATGATCTATATCAGAATGCGTAGAATAAATCTGAAAATAAGTGCAAGCGTTTGTTTGTTTTGTAACGGCAAAAAGCCTAGCGCCAGTGGAGAATAAGCGATCAACGAAGTAAGGCGAAAGGAGAAAATTACTTTTAATTACGTTTTATAAATATTTTAATTTAAATAAAATAAATAATATTACTTAAATATACCTTTTATTTATCCTGGATTTTAATAAAACTTAGTGTTTAAAATGAAACCCTACACTAATCTTATCATGTTTATCTTATCCTGCAAACTTATTAAAGTGTCCTTCAAGCAGTGTTTACTCCCAGTAAAGTAAACGGTAAGCATTACGTCTTTCTCTACTGTTTACAATACGTATGTTTCATTTACTACCAAAACCGTAAGTACTATCGCCTTTCTCTACTTTCTATGACCGTGAATGACCTTGTATAATAGGTCGTTGAACTCGTTTTAAGATCCTCTATCATGATACGGAAGCAAAAACATACCGATCCATTTAAAAAAATTGTGGCGGCAGCACGATCGAGTGCAACCATCGATCTACGACCGCCATTACTCTTACGCCGCCCCTAGTTCAAGGATCGTCCGCTAGACATCGTGTCCACCGAAGGATCGCTCTCGCGAGTCCTCCAACGACGATCGGTATCTATATATACGATCAACCGGCAGATACCATCGTCCCATCCGGGGCACAGCGTCTAGGGCAGGGCCTGTTCGGTCAGCCCTACTGACGAGTCCACGAGCAGGCCCAGGACGAAACGCAGCGCGCTAACCAACATCTTTACCCTTTCCTAGGAACAGAAGAACACCCGCAGGAGCGGCTGCAGCAGCATCGCCGAGACCAGCCGGTGACCTCCAACCTTTGGGCGCGGATGGGCCCAATCTACAGCCGCGGCCGGCCCGAGCACGCGGGTTCCTTTAAAATAAAGGTGACCTTCAAATGCCCGAATTACTTCCACCTGCCAAAAAAACTATTATCGCTACCGGATCGCCCCCTTCGTACTGTGCAATTTTATTTCAGCGAATATTTCTGTGAAACTTATAGTTTCGAAGATATCTGAGGTGCTAATAGTTATTGCCCCACCCTCTATACCTCTTTTACAGATTTTCCATAAAAATGAATATCGACAGTTCTATTATAATATATTATTTGTGCAATATAAATAGTCTTCTTCATCAGCTGTATGTAAGAACTCGTCATTTCGATTTATTGTCAAGTTTTTATAATAATCATGGTTAATAGGAGGAATGAATTTTAGCAGGTTCATGATGTCTTTCCTTTTTTCCTTTGTCACAGATCTACTTTTAGGTTATAATAAAGGCTGATCTACATTTTTAAAACTTTTTGATCTACCTGCCACAGATTTCCTAACGTTAATGAAATTAAATTCTGCATCTTCATTATAATCACATTGGAATTGTATGAGGTAGGGTTTGGACCTTTCTAACTTTATCCAGCATATTTTGAGCCAATTTAGTGGAAACCCTGTGACGGTTACTTTCATGTTAATGATTGCATTTTCTAAAGGTTTTGTTGAAAAAAAATCTTTGTGAGTTATTTGGATTAGATTAAATGGAGCTTTCTTTTTACATGTTTTGATTATATTGTTCCAATAATCGCCTCCTAGTGCATTTGAGTTGCTTTAATGCAACGATTTACATTAGAGTATGGAGTTAATCAAAATGGCCTATAAAGTAAATTACTTATTATTCAATGGCCAAACAAATTTTGTCATTCAATGATGTTGATCATCATACAGGAAAGTTATTATAAATTAAAAAGTTATGACTATACCAAGTGCTTTGATACTTAAATTTGAGATTTTACTAAAAGTGGAGTTAATTGATCTGTGCACTGAACGGCTCATATACCAATTTATGTAACATTGAAAAGTATACTTTACAATAATATAATCTATAACATTAATAATCTATTGTTAATAAGTAACAGAATTTCGATCATAAAAAGAGGGCAAAGGAATATATTCGAATTAAAAAGGGTGATATACATTCAGATAATGGAAGAAATACACATACTCCTGTTGTACTATCGATCAATGAATCTCGGCTCGCCGTGCGTCATGCTCGCAGCCTAATTCGTTAGGTGGATATTAATGTAATGCAAACAATTTTAGCCTAGGCCTATTCTAGTCTTCTCCGTGAAGTCCAAAAGCGACACTCTTCGACGTACATTCGCAAGGTGCATGTCGGCCTGGTCCGTAGAGTATACATTCTACACAGTGACACAAGGTGACACTTACCCTATGATATGTAGGTGTACGCTGTAGCACTGCGTGGTAGCATTTTGTGCTACCCAGTGTCACATACCCGCAATACATATACTTGCCTCTAACAGGAGTAGTGTCTCGTTCGGAGTACCTTTTCGGTTCTTATACATACACTCGCCGAAGAAAGTATGTTGACATTTTACAATATAGTATTCTTTTTTGTGAGGTTTCAAAGTAAACAAAAAGTATTTCTTAGGAAACGTTTCTTATAATTTTCCATCTCTTTTTTTTTAATGTATAAACCAAACGGCATTTGTTCTCTGTTTGTAACAGTCATGTAATCAAGTAAACAAATATCATACCGAGCGGAAAGTACATTTGCAACATTCCGTTTTCCCTTCAATACACGCATAAATCTTTCGCCTTTTACTAAAGTACTTTGACGACACACTTCATCAATAGATTTGTGGAAGTCGTAAAATTGACAGATTGCGATTTTTCTTACAAAAATTTCTCAAAGTAAATATTTCGCGTGTATTTTATAACACAAAAGTTACTTAACAAATTATCATCTTTGTCACTTGATCTCTCTCTTTCCAAAGTTCTCATCAAATATATTTCAGTTTAACATATTTTACTATCGTAAATCTAGTGTTAATGATTGTTTTCTCATAAACATCTAGAGAAATATTTGTTATCCGCAGTACTACTATTTTCTAATTCTTTTTTTTACATTTGTGCTTATGTGTAAACGTGATTTGAAATATAGAATGCTAAAAATCTGGGAATTATCTCATGTATAGAGATTACAAATTTGTAATAGACGAATATACGGAAACAGTTGGTGGGAAATCACCAAAGATTATAGTACTTTTACTGAAGGTATGAGGAAACTTATGGTATGCTTAAACAAAAATGGTTGTGATGAAAATCTTTAACGATATGGTAGATAGCACAACACAACAGTTCGGCAAGATCAAATGATTAGGAAGGAAGTAAAAAAATTTCTTTTCATTTCTTTGAGGCAATTGAAGACGAATTTAAACTTACCACTTCAAAACATGCAAAGGGTCTAGCCGAATACGGGGGTCAAAAGTGCCCTTGAGCCGATTTTATTCGACGATGGGTCATTCGATAGGTGATGATGAAAAACCATTACACACAAATTTGTAATCCGATACCTTCACTGGGAGGGTAGTTATAGGGTAAAATCGAAAAATCAGTTTTTACCTCATTTTCCCCAATCAATGTGGTGCAAAAATTCCAAAAAAATTCTAACACATTCTAAACATGAATGTACACGTTAGGGATTTTTTTCAGATTTTTCCTTTGCAAGTTCCACTCACGAAAAATGAAAAACCAAAAAAAAAATTTTTAAACATAGATTTCACGGTGGACGACAGTTCAAAAAATTAAAAACCAACAATTGTTTATATTTTTTGCTAAATTATTGATGTGACCACGTTTATATTTTCACAGTTTCTCAAGTTTGCTATAAACAATTGACTGTAATTTTTTCAGATTTTTTGCAACAGTGTATCATACCAAGAAAAATAAAAAACCGATGTTCACTCATGACCAATACACAAATAAGTGTAGACTTGGATGATCGAAAATTATACGCAATACCCACTATTTCATATGAAATAAACTAATATACTTCATTATTAAATATTTTTACATTTGAAAAATTAAGTTTACTGAATGAGTTTTACGTTTTCTAATTTTTGGACTCTGGACCGTGAGGCGCATAAGTTCCGTCTCCACCGTTCTCACTGTATTATCGAATTTAAGCATTCACCAAGGAAAATACATAAATTATCCTCGTTTAAATATAAAAAATATTGCGAGTTAGGTATGAATTATTAGATACTTTTACATTTGTAAAAATATTTTACAAATATAAAATATTTATTTATTTATTTAATGTTTATAATACGTCAATTGCTATTTAAATGTTAGAGAAACTCCAAATTCTTACTTAATGCATGAAAATTAAAAATTGGTAAAAGGCAATGTACATATATACTTATTACCCTCCTTAGGGCAAAGTCTACAGAGTAGAGCTGTTACCAGCTAGTTCCAGCCGTAAGACTCGAATAGCTACAGGTTTATGAAACATCTATTACAATTTTATTTGGATACGAGAAAAGTTCTAAATCCTCCAATAAGCTCTAATAATTAGGAATTGGTATAGCTGTGGATTGATATAAACAAACTAACATAAAATACGCATTCCAAAAAACATCGGTTTTTTATTTTTTTTGGTATGATACACTGTTGCAAAAAATCTGAAAAAATTACAGTCAATTGTTTATAGCAAACTTGAGAAATTGTGAAAATATAAACGTGGTCACATCAATAATTTAGCAAAAAATATAAACAATTGTTGGTTTTTAATTTTTTTAACTGCCGTCCACTATTCGTAAATATCTGAAAAAATTACACATTAATAATTAGGGTACTATGCAGGTACTGTAAAAATATAAAAGTGGTCACTTCATATTTTCAATAAAAAATTAATGTTTATAAACTTTTTTAATTTTTTAAAAATCGATTTGCGAACCAAAAAATCTGAAAAAATTCCAAACTATGCACACCATTGGGTATAATATGTGTGATTTTTTTCAGAATTTTCTATTGAGCCAAACGGGAGAAATCGAGCAAAAACCGTAAAGTACGTTTCACCCTATAACTACCCCTACGGTATGGGTACCGGGTTTATACTTTGCAGGAAGGGTTTTTCCAAAGAGCCCTATGGAATGGTAAGCCTCAAAGTTAATTACCTTTGGGGGCAGTTTTGCCATCCTTATCCGGCTATACCCTTTGAACCTTTTAATAACGAATTGAACGGTAAAAATTATGTTACAAAATCTTAATTTGTTTATATCATAAAACAAATATAAATCAATGAAATCGATCTTTTTAAGAGCTACCAACTAGTCATGAACAAGGATTGACGTATGTTCACACTCTGTTTCGCACGTCGAACGATACAATTTCAAGTGTAATAACGTAGTAAATATGTAATAATTTCAAGTGTAATCAAGTGTAATTTTTCTGGTGAAAAAATCAAAATTCCAATTTATCCGTAATTTTGTAATAGTCATATAGTTTCTATAAACAAGTACTCAGGAAAGCTTATTGGCATTAAAGTGGAAAAACTAAAAAAAAATTCGATTTTTTCATATATTGTTTAAACAAAATGAAATTTTGCAAAATAATTTTTACCGTTCGATTTATCATTAAAAGACGAAAATTTCGCCAATTTACACAATTACTGTACCTCTCACAGTTTCCGAGATAGTTGCAGAAATATACTTTATAGTCCTAACTATTTGGGTGGTTTTCACCCTCTTAACATGAAACATTGCCAATAAAAAAAATACGTGTGAAATAGTTTAATGAAAACTACATCATACGTGAGTTTCATCAAAATCGGTGACGGACTCCTCGGGATGTTTCCTTATTAGTCGTAAAGCTATTTGTCATGGTGACAACTAGTTGCATGAATTAAAATCATTAAGGTAGTTGCTCCACGCAGGTACCGTCGCTAGATCGGGTTCATCCCCCCATAGAAATAAAATTAGTATTTTCTACGGAATGTATTAGGAAGTTGTTCCAAAATATAAAATATTTCATTTTAGAGTTTTTGATATTAAAATAAAACTAAAATACAAAATTAATCATAATGCAACTTGAAAACAATTTTTAAATCTGCACTTTAATTATGCTACGTTATTGAAACACACATTGTGCTTATTCCGTATATGTACACACGTACACTGGTTATCAGGTTATCTGTTTAACCTGTACATATGTATACTGTGAGCAAATCACTTATCAAGTGACTTCTTTCTCTGGTCCAATGATAATAATTGATTCATTACAAAGAAGCCCGTTGTTCCGCTCTGTCGGGTATTTGACAGCACGAGACGAACAGCTGCACCAATATATGTTTGCAACATTCTAATGACTTCGAAATACCTGTTTACCTGGATATTTTAGAGATTTAGAAATGTATAGAAACAATTTATGCAAAAATATTTGCTTCAATTTTTTGGACCTGTGACAAGGGATGATCCTCATGATATAATTGCCATGCCTAACCGTGATATTTTCCAAATAGTTTTATGACAATGACTTTCAATTTAAAACATTTGCCTTACCAATTCACACATTTTTTCAAACGATCTCGTAGACTCATGTGAAATAGTTAATGCACCATTGCAAATGATATGCATACACCATTATTTACGAATGCAATATTGAATGGAATATCTATGTTGATAATTATAATACTTCCTATGATAAAAATTAGACGCAAACTGATAGAATTTTAATGAGATTATTGCATCAATAATAATTAGTTAATCAATAAGATTGGAATATTGCATTATACAGTGTTAATGTTGCAATATCTGCATCAGAGAATTACAGTAATCTGAAATTTAACTTTTTTTGCCACACGATATTTGATATGTAATTTTGATAATATTTTCATGTTAAATTTTTATTATTCGTACCTTAAAGCAATCATTTTCTGTGTATTCAGTAAATATCACAAATTATTATCTTCACAATGCATGTTTTTTAGTATTTGTTTTTAAGTTAAGGTTATTATATAATGATTTATTATTACTCATATACAAAGGATTTACTATTCAGAACAAATATCAGGCGCGTTGAATTATTCTGACACGTGACGTATCGAAATACAACAATTAAGAATCGTGCCACTGAATCTGCTCGATAAATTTATTTTGCGTATTCGGAAACAGATTTTGGAAACCATGTATTCATCGCATTTCCTGATAGATTAATATCCATGATACAAAACAGTAGGAAATTAATTTATACATCCAATTAATGATATATTCAATATTGTAATACCTTGTCGAGACGGATGGTTAAAATGATTTTGTGGACACTAAGTTCCCGTGAACTAAAATCTTTATTAATCGTAGAACTAAACTGCACGACTGCCGAAAATACAATGCATTGCTTCACGCTGTTTTACCTCGAAGGAGCCGCTCCCACGCAAGCGGCGAATTTCCGTGGCCGCTCAGCCAATTGGAAAACGAGAAAATTAAACGATTGCGCACTCTTTTCCTTACGCCCCTGGCGCGCTTTTTAGGGAAAAGAGGCGAAGGTTTCGGCGGCAAGCTTTCGCTTGCAAGGGGTCGGTCACGTACGCATTTCCTCCGCGCCCCCGCTGCGTCTTGCGCGCCAATTGGTTGTCGATGGGCCTGCACTCGAAGGGACATCGGAAATGCGTAATTTATAGCACTTACAAGAGCTATTGAGAATGTGCAGGAATTCTGAAAAACTCTAAATGAAAGTAAGCACCAAAAGCACTTCTCTCAAAAATAGCTGTGTCGTAGAAAATGTCATAAGTAGACTCCGGATGTTTATGCATTTATGACAAAATGAATACGGCTAAAATACACAAAACGAACATAATATAAAAATATATCCGAAATATCCAAAGTATGGTATTCGTTGTAACATTTATCGAGTGCAACAAATCCCTAAATAGGTTCTCTTGTCTTAACTGCATTTGTTGAATTTGAAATTTGCATAAACATCCGGAGTCTAGTCATAAGCCATGACAACAGTTTGCACGAGGATAGAAAAACCCTCTACTTACATAGGTGGTCGCTACAACCTATATATAATATGATGAGGTAAGATGTATTGTACAATACATGGATGTACGTACAACAGAAAAAAATTGATTAACAGGTATTCATCCGTCATGTTTGCACATTTTACGTCTACATTGCTGTACATAATTAGTAGCTCACGCAACACTTGCCCACAAACCGTACAGGTTTTGCACTACAAATTCATCCATATGCAAGCCAAATTCACTCTTTTGCAAATAAAATTCAGCTTTTTACAAAGCAAACATTTCTACATAAATATTTTACTTAAGAAAACATTAAATGTAAGTTAACAGACTAGAATTATAGATTTTATTGGAATATTATTACAAAAAGGTATGTTATATACTTATTTAAAAATCAAATTCGTTAAAGTTCTACATATTACACATACCACTGCATTTTCATACCTACTGTGAATCTAATTACGTAATTTATAATTACGTAATATGCATTACAACTTTAACGAATTGAACTTTTACATAAGTCTTCAAACTACCTATCTCTCTGTAGTGCAATTTTAATTAATTTTTTAATTTCTTAATAATTCATTTACATTTGATATTTTTTCAATTATATAGGTATGTACAAATTCTTCATTTACGAAGACAAAAATTGGAGTATAAAACTTGTTGCTGTGTCTTTTTGATATTTCACCGTTTCTCCTTTTCATTGTCGTAATAGTATACTATCCGTTACAAGGCCTTTCTAACATTCTCTCTCTATTTATTGCTATTAAACCTCACAACCGTAGTATTTTAAAGCTTATAACATGGACACACACACACATATAAACTTTTATTTCTCTACCCTCAAGGTCGTCCGAAGGTCACGATATACTAGGTCATTGATTTATCTTGATACGGGATATAATACTGTTAAGTCAGAAATTCAAAGTTCCATTTAAAGAAATGAAAACAGCCTTACCAATAATAAAAAAAATATTTTCGAATTTTTTGTTATCACAATGTGTAGCCAATCGAAAACTTATCGACTTTTGTTTAAAGTATTTTTGTTATCAGATTATCTTAAGTCCTTGAAAATTTGAGGAAAGTGTTTCGTGGGATGCCGTATATGTGTGGGTAACGAGCAAAATGCATATTCAAACAATATATAAAGCAGAAGTTGGGGTCTTCATCGAAATGAATCATATGTATGTAGGTATAGCATTTCGCGCCCCCACCATTGGGGCCTCCATTTCGCGGCGTTTCTTGGAGAGTCCAAAAAGCTTTTGAGTATTTTTTGCCAAAGAATCTCGTCTTCTATTCTTAGCTTGTCCAGAATACTCTATTTTATTCCAATAAATTAGTTGTAACCTTAAATTCAGCTCAAGAAAGTTAATCGTGACATTTAAGACGACTTGATATTCATAGTTTTTTTGTTGTTGGGTGGAAAGATAAAATTTGTATCTAGTATAATTAATATTTAGTACCCGTATTGCCATTAACTTTATGTTTATGTTGTTGTTGCAGTTTGCAACATGTGAATCGTTATTAACACTAGGTTTATGGCCTACCTTTTTAAAAACGCCATCCAAACTTATACAGACGTGGTACAGTAGATATTTCACATATGTCTTATAATATATAAATTACTTGATTGATTATATTCTTTGCCGCTTGATCCCTCTATTTTCAAACTCTGTATTTAATATATTGCGGTGTAACAGATGTCGCGTCAGTAAATCTAGTTTTAAAGAAAATACATATATTTTGCAAACTGTGCTACGTGAATTTTCGGATTTGATTTAAATCAGGAGTATAATTTCAAGAAGTACAGAACTTCTACAATCGCATAGTACTCTCGCCAGTGTTAGAAATGCAAATGTACGTAAGCAGTGAGACAAGAATTTTTCTCAACTAAACGCTGCTTGGTTATTTGAATATTTACGTTTCAAATAGTTAAAGGCACCTGCTTAATTTTTAGCTAAATTGAATACATCAACTGATCAATTACTCTATATTCAAAAATAAAATCTAGAAGAATAAATTTGAACAGCTTGCCTTATCAAATACGCTGTAACTCCATGCTCATTTCCATGAAACGGTATCATCTTTAAAGGTTAGATTAATTCAGTTGCTGCTAGCGTTTACGGTTGATTTAAAATTCGGTGATGCTTATTTAACCGAAAATGTCGGTGAGCAAATGTTCTACTTGTGCAACGAAACAGAAAATCCGATGAAAATTACATGATTAAGAAGTCGTTGAAAATGAGATTCGGTTGACATTCAAAGTATAGCAGATAATTGTAATTACAATTAATGCGAATCACTTAATTACTCGGTCTAAACAAACTCATGAACCATTCGTGCATATTGTATATATTTGTATTTTTCTTTTCATGGCCCAACTATTTCTCTACGTGCAGTTTTCTAGTGTTTCCAAAATATTTATAAAATGATAATGTCGCGATATATTATGTTTGTAGTTGATATGTGTTTGGATCTATAATGCAAAAACCTAATAAAACATGAAATAAACAAAACCGTTTACTTCTTTTTACAAAAGGTATAGTTCCTAATTTTATGAGGAATAGACAACTTCCGTGTCATATTCGTGACTAACAATGAAAGAGCCCAATTGTCCGACTTCGATTTTATCGAGCTTTTGCAAGATGACACCCTGTGCTGGTCCTTAATGATGTAAAGTATTAGTCGTATTTATTAAGTATTTTCAAAGATACAAGACATTGATATTCATGACAAAGCATATACTATAAATATAAATTTGATTGCAACAGGGTGGTGACGAAATAGTGTTGTTTTAACGCTCACAAGTCAAATGTTTTGCGACTGATTATGAGATAAAATTTTGAAAAAAAATTTTAAATCTGACACCTGCATGCCAGAAAAAAAGGAAACTCTCAAATATGGCTACCTTTTATAGGCATAAGCTATAACAACATCAATTCCAATACTTCTTTTGACAAGTAGCTAATGGTTAAAGTTAGTGAAATTAACTATCTTGTATATACCTAGATATGCATTTTTAATTGCCTTCGAGAACTTCGAAATCTTTAACTAATAACAAATACTGAAAACGAATAGATTCTCATAAGTATTTATGGTTTATTTGTTGCTAATATCAGTTAGCTGCAATTTTTCGTATGTGCGAAAGTTATCATCATGTGTCGTGTACAATTATGTATATGTTACGACCTTGCAAAAGGAGTAAAAAAAAATATTATTGAACGGACCTCGAACGCAGCAAACCCGATTTATATACGAACTTTCCAATAACACTACTTTACCATCACCGATATTGTAACTATACTTACATTTATACCATACACAAGAAGTTTAGATTTACATAGCTCATGTCTTTAATACTGACAATAAGTTTACCCACATTTTTTAGATATCTCTATTAACTCAAGTCAATAGATATACCACATACACATATAGTCCGACAACTGAAAGATGGCTACGGAGCGGTGGAAACTCTTGTTTTCAACCGCCTATTTCTGGCATTTCGTTTTTGTAATTCTCAAACCCAGCCTCCTAAAGTAACTCTTTGCAAAGTCCTTTGTAGCCCAGTAGATGAGTATCTCAAAAGAAGAAAGGTATTTGGTGATTTTGAATCTCGTCTTCGAAAATCTTATACACGCAATAATGGATGAAAATTCTTGAAATCGATCACGAAGCACTGATCACTCGACGGCAGTCGAAGGTAGATTAATAGCGAGGGGAAAAGCGAAACTACTTATTATTGTACAGGGTGTAAAAAAATTAATGGTCATGGCTTTAAGGGGTTGTTCTACACCTCTGGATCGATGGAGATTTGCGAAAAAAACCGGCCGCAAAATTCGGGAAAGGGTAGCAAATTTTTTTTATTGGCTCATCTGTAATGGCGAATTGTGTGATTCGCACTCAGGATCCACCAAACAAAAGAGAACTTTAACTTTTGGACTTTTTATGTATTAAAATACTCGATTTGATTCAAGAGATTTTTAGTGTGTCGAATGATTAGATGAGGGCTTGTGAGAGTCTTGTATTAGATTTAGGATTTGGAATTAGAATTAGAAGATGCCTCTCACAATGCGTTGGAGTTAGTAATTATGAACTTGAACTAGCGTAAGAGTAAGAGACTTTGAATAGAGAACTGGTTCTAGAGCTTGAACTTGTAGTGGTGCATGAACTAATGAGGCGTAGGGTTTTTAAAGGTTTTAGAAGAGGAGAGGGGGTAGGATGACGGTATTTGGGAATCCAGGAGTAGGAATAGGAAGTTGGACCTTGGATATGGATGATGACTCGTGGATGAGTAAGGATCAAAACAAGGAATAGGATTTTGGACTTGAGGTGGTGATTCTAGAATGACTAATGATGGTGATGAGTGAGCCGCGTACAAAATATTTGTGTTTACACAATATTCCTTAAAGTTATCTTATATACTAACAAGTAAGCGGAGGGTCGGTACATTACACATCGTATTCGTCCTGTTACGTAGGTAAAATGTCTGAGAGGAACCATGGGTCAGAAACGAACCGTTCACTCACAAATTAACTTTTAATTCGGCCTTCCGATCAAAATTTCGCCCATATGGCAGCCTTCGAGTCACCGACCTTTCGAAAGGAAACACATGAAATACCCCTGCTAGCTCCAATAGTTGAAGCAGAGGCAACATAAACGAAGATAGAAAATGACTAGAAAAATGTCATTGACCTGCGTTCGGTGTTGGGTTCGCTCAAGGGCCCACCCGGGGAGAAGAGCATAAACACATGCACTTCTCTTCTGGTACGGTGACACAGTGCCCCATTTTCTAACTTCGTTTACGTCGCCTCTGCTTTAACTAATGGCGAAATTTTTATCAGAAGGCCCAATTAAAAGTTAATTTGTGAGAGAACGGTTCGTTTCTGACCTATGGTTCCTCTCAGACATTTTACCTACGTAACAAGGCGAATACGATGAGCCAATAAAAAAAATTTGCTACCCTTTCCCGAATTTTGCGGCCGTTTTTTTTTGCAAATCTCCATCGATCCAGAGGTGTAGAATAACCCCTTAAAGCCATGACCATTAATTTTTTTACACCCTGTACATGGACCAACGAAACGAATACCTACAGGGTGCCGTTGCCGAGGACCGCCAAGTTTTTTTGAAAACAGAGCCGATCGCCGCACTCATATTATTAGGAGGACGGGAAAGTAATGTCGTTCCTCCAGATGTTTTGCTCAAAAATCAATTGATTTGTATCGATCCGGTATTGAAAACCTCCTAATATATAATTTTCTAACAATTTCCATCTGAAAAAAAGTTACTGAAATATATTAATGCTTAAACGTTGAAGAGTTTCATTTTAAAGTGTTTCTCAGTGTCAATTTCAATCTTGATGAATTATCTCACAATCAGTTTCCAGATGGTTAAATTGCGGGAATTATTGTAGTTTGTTGCGAACATTCCCTAGACATTGGAGTCCGTTTCTTCAGTGCTCCTATTTTTATCTGAAACTCTTCATCTTGTGATACTTTTATGAAAACTATAATGCATTCTTACAGAACAGTGAACAGACTATTTTACTTGATCAGCGGTAATCATCTGATATTGGTGATTACCCGGAAATCAGTTACAGGATTTTATATGTAGTGTTGCTTAGGGAAGAAACTTGAGGAAGAAAAAAAACTTTGTTACACTTTTTTCCACGAACAATCTTATACATTGAAATCAAATTATTACATCAATACAAAATAAGATTCTGCATGAATTATTCTGTTTGCACTGGCTAAATTTGAAATTTTGGAACGTAAAAGATTTAACCTACAAGACAAAGTACTGTTTGTACATACAAAATGCGGTAAAGAACTGTAAAGATGTCAACAAGACATCAAAAGGGTGGTACCTCTGCATTTTTTTAATTTACATAAATATGATAATAACAAATTTTTTTACAAAAATTTTAGAACTCAGTTAGTAACTTAATTCTTCCTAACTGCACACATACGTTTCTGAATATTAAACTTTGCGTCATATATTAATTGCTGTGTATTTAAGAAATGGCTCATTTCTTTAATGATCTTTCACAGTTTAACGGCGCATTACGGTTACAGCTTAATTAACGGAGTGAAATTTCACGCTGGATGTCTTCCATTACAAATTAGTTCTTCATTAAAGTGCTCGAGTGTGAAAGAATTTAAGCAGAAAGAACTCATCTTGAACTAAACTCTAATTTCTTTGAGTGTTCATACTCTGAAATTGAGTATATACATACTTTCTGGTTTTAATTTGATACAAAATTTACAGATGTTGGAACGAGCACAGATAGTTCCGTAACAAACCAAATAATTAATTAGCTAATTTTCTTCGTTTGATGTTTGCTGTTTTTAATCTTTTGAAAGCAGGTTTATCTGTCTGTTATAAAATGCAGAAAGTAAGAAATGGAAATACGGGTTTGTTAGCTATTTTTCAAAGGACCGTTGGCTTTTTAACGTAATAAGGCATCGTAATAACGCGACATTCCACAATTTTCTTTGCTTTGTCGAGAATTATAATTACCTCTTTAAAGATGCAAATATTGCTTAATATTATGATTAGAAGAAAAGCTAATCATTTCTATTCGAAATTAAGAATAGGGATAATTCGTAAAATATTCTATTTAATCTAATAATTATCTTCATAATTTGAAAGTGATAAACAATCATACAATGATAGCTGTTGATACTGTAATGTAAATGTTAAGGCTTAGAAGCTTACAATCAGTATTGTAAAGTTTATTTTACGAAAGCAAGGCAGCTTTGTGTTAGATTCAGAGTTTAACAACGCAGACATAACTGGATGACAAGCAATAAGATCAGACTCGATATTTTACTTAGCACGTTTATTTTAATACATACATTCTTGGGGTCGGAAGCGGAAGTCTGAACTTTCATTTATTCTCGAAGAATCTGGAGGGCGCCGACATAAATATAGATGGCGCGGATTATATTTCCTCTAACACGCCCCCTTAATCCGAGCGTTAATGAATATAACGAAAATATTACTTAATACCTATTGCATCGACGCAAAAGTGATGCTTGTAGTGTGAGAGAGGTTTTGTCATTACGTCAGCTGGCATGAGATCAGACGATAAATGCTTTACACAGAATTCCTCCCTCTTTAAAACATCCCGTAAGAAATGATGTCTAATATCGATGTGTTTAGTTCGCGGATGCACAACGTCATTCTTAGTCAGTAATATAGCACCAGCGTTATCATTGAAAATATAAATTTTACACAGGTCTTTATATCCTAGTTCTTTTAAGAAAGCTGAAAAATAAATTCCGTCTTTTGCTGCTT
This sequence comes from Cerceris rybyensis, assembly GCA_910591515.1. NCBI lineage: Eukaryota > Metazoa > Arthropoda > Insecta > Hymenoptera > Crabronidae > Cerceris > Cerceris rybyensis. The sequence goes on from OU342795.1 coordinate 19,016,839, forward strand.
CCGCCAAAGCAACGTATTCGGCCTCCGTAGATGATGAGGCAACACTTCGCTGCTTTGTTGCTTTCCAAGCAATTGGCCCTTGCGAAAGGGTTACAACATAACCCGTATATGATCGGCGATCCAGTTTACAACGCCCCCAATCGGCATCCACATATAATTTAACTGGTTCCTCGGTTTTTCTGTAAACAATACTGTGATTTAATGTACCTTTTAAATACCTTAAGATCCTTTTAGCGGCAGCCCAGTGTGATTCGTCATAGCAATTATTAAATTGAGCCAGAACATTAACAGCATAAGATATATCTGGTCTCGTTGCGATCGCCAGATACATAAGAGCTCCAATCAGCTGTTGATATGGTATATTTTTCTTGTCTTCGTTTTTATTACTTTTCCTCAAATTTATATCTCTATCCATGGGAGTGTTGACAGAATTGCATTCTTCCATGCCGAACCTTTTTAAGAGATCCAATATATATCTCTTTTGAGACATTACTATCGTTTGTGCATCCTGTTGAATTTCTATTCCCAAACAATATTTAACTCTCCCCAAATCCTTTATGTCAAATTCTTTTGACAATTCTGTCTTTATCTCTCTTATCCATTCCTTGTTTCTGGATATGATTAGCATGTCGTCAACATAAATCGCCATAAATAACGAACAATTTCCTCTGCTTGCATAAAATATACAAGGATCAGCTACGGTAGGTTTCAGACCTAAGGTTTTTAGTTTATTACATAACTTGTCATGCCACTGCCTTCCAGCTTGCCTTAGACCATAGATTGCTTTCTTTAAATAACAAACCAAATCATTATCCCATTTTAATTTGTTTAATAAATCTGTAGCCGTTTTCTTAATTTGATCCGACTCATTTGCATCAGTAGCTATATCAGTTAAGAAATCCATCAAAAATTCAGGTTTCTCCATATATACGTCCTCTGTTAGAGCACCATTTAAATAAGCGCAGGTAACATCCATCTGCTCCACGATCATATCCATTTTAACGGATAACGCCAATAGCAAACGAATGGATTCTAACCTCGCCACAGGGGCGAAAGTGTCGAAGAAATCCACTCCGTAGCGTTGAGCAAAACCCCTTGCAACAATTCTTGCTTTTCTTTTAGCTAAGGTACCATCCGGGTTAAATTTATTAGTTAGGACAGTCCTACATCCTATAACCTGCTTCCCTTGAGGACGCTCTGCAAGCTCAAAAGTATTATTTTTTATTAAATTTTTAATTTCTTCCTTTATCGCCTGTATCCATTGTAATTTATTTTCGCCATCCAAAGCATTTTCAATTGAAACTTCTGCAATATTTGCTACCCATTCCATTAAATTTGATTGTTGATCCTCAATCATTTCTTGTTCCTCTTCTGGATTATCGTTTGTGCTCGGATCCTCGTTTATTTCGTTTTCTTGACCGTGTCCAATATCAACTTCTGACGAAATATTTGGCGTTTCTTGGCTTGTGCCTACTTCATTATTCCTCGACACAGTGTGAAACAATTTTCTAGGACGTCCTCTTTTTCCCGTACGTTCTAATCTAGGCCTCCCTGGAGCTCGTTGTAACAATACATCAGGTCCGTTTTCGTTATTCCTTTCATCCGATACTTCATCTTCAGTATTTCTTCTTATCTGGACCTCGTTACTTGTCAATCGCACATCGAATTCTTCATTGCAATTAGCAGCAGGAAACATTTTTAAACCAGTATCATTTTCACCATTTATCCTATCATTTGCTAGTTCCGTGTCTTCCATTACTCGCACATCTCTAGATACTACTACTTTATTTTCTCCTGGGAGCCATACTCGATAAGCTTTTGAACTTTCAGAATACCCTATAAATATTCCAATCTTGGTCCTGGATTCAAATTTACGTTTATTTGGATCCTTATTTAAAACGTATGCTTTTAATCCAAATATTCTTAAGTGATTCAATTTTGGTGGTCTATTATTCCATAATTCGAATGGAGTAATTCCTTTTAGAATCCTAGTAGGACACCTATTTTTCAAATAGTTGGCTGTCAATACTGCTTCGGCCCAAAAATTTGTAGATAATCCTGCCCATAAGAGCATACACCTAGAAGTCTGAATTAATGTTCGATTTTTACGCTCAGCCACCCCATTCTGCTGAGGCGTATACGGGACTGTGAGGCGTCGTCGTATACCTTCATCTCTCAGAAAATCATCAAATTTCTTATTGCAATATTCCCGACCATTATCCGTTTGAAGGTATTTAATTTTGTTTCCAGTATGCTTTTCTGCATATGCCTTATACTCTTTAAACTTCTGCAACACTTCATCTTTATGTTTTAAAAATCCTCCATAATAGATCCTCCAAGTGATTTATTTGACATTGGTCCACAGAGATCAGAATGCACAATCTCCAAGCATGCTGTACTTCTATGATTTTCCCTTGGGAACGGAGTATTTATTAATTTTCCTTGAATGCATACTTCACATTGAGGCATTTGTATTTCTTCAGTATTTCTCATTTTATCCTTTCCTATAATACTCAACATGTCTCTAATATTTAAATGACCTAACCTTTCGTGCCAAAGTTTCAGCCATGACACGTTTTTAGGTATGTGATTTACAATCCTAGCTTCTTCATTTGCCTCCTGAACATAGTATAAATTTCCATAACGTGCAGCCCTTAGTTTAATCCTTCCATCTGGTCCTTCAACAATAGCTCCAAATTTCTCAAAAATAACGCGATTTCCTCTATCAACAATTTTAGCAACAGATATCAAATTAGATCTTAATTCAGGAACATACAAGGCATTTTCGAGCTGAACATCTCTTACTTCCTGATTTACACAAACCTTTATATGTACATTACCCACGGCTTCCACCTTTTCAGATTTGTTACTTGCCATATTTACGCTTCCTACATTTATCTTATTCATTTCTGCAAACTTATCTACATCTTTGCAAATATGTATTGTGCAACCACTGTCCAAAAACCAGTGATTTTTCTCTGGACTCTCCGCAAAATTACACATTTCATTTCCATCAAAATTAGCGTAATACAAATCTGGTGACTTACCTATTCTGGGTTCATATCTTTTCGTATAGCAATCGTTCGCCTTATATCCTACCTTTTGGCATTTGTAACATGTAATAGTGGGTTTTACAAATGATCCTTGGGCTTTTCTCTGTTCATGCATGTTTTTATCTCTGTGATATCCTTGACTGCTCCTGTGATTATGCACACTTTTGTCCTTGTCGTATCCATGGACACTTCTATTCATCTCTCTATGTTTTTCTTTATTCCATGTATATTTGTGTTTGGCCATCATTGCACCATGCCCATCAGTGTCTTTCTCCTGTCTGGTTTCAAATTCCTCCAGTATTTTTACTTTTAAAATCTCTAAGTTCGGAAGTTCATCCCTCGACTCCATAGCACATCTAAAATTTTCATATGCTTCCGGCAAACTATTCAACAACATTGCACTTTGCAAACGAGGATTGATATCAATATCTCTCTCGGCCAGTTTCTCAACAATATCCACAAACGTATTAATGTGTTCCCGAACGTCTCCTCCACTCGACATGCGGTGAGTAGTCAGTTTTCTCAGTAGTGCTGAAGTCTTTGCTGGTCCCTGGGAATTATATACAAACCGTAACTTTTTCCAAACCTCATTCGATGTTTTACATGACTTAATTTGCTTTAATTCTGTGGGACTTATGGACAAAATTAAATCAGCCTTGGCCTTCCTATCTTCGACGTCCCAACCACGAGCTTGTGCTTCAGATTCAGCATTTCCATCGATGACCGCCGGTCTTTTCACATCTCCAATCACATAATCCCACAATCCATTCTTTATTAAAACAGCTTCTATCTGGATACACCAAGTATCGTAATTATCTTTACTCAACTTCTCAATTTTCATGGTACCAACAACACCGTTTGCCATTTTTAGTTATCTTATTATACTCTTGTGCCACGTGCTTAACCTCACTTTTCACTTATTCGATCCTTTTTCTAGTCGAATTAAAAAATATTATACTTATTTCAATTCTATTTCAATGAGCTCTCACTCCGGGCCCATAACCTGTTAGATTCAGAGTTTAACAACGCAGACATAACTGGATGACAAGCAATAAGATCAGACTCGATATTTGACTTAGCACGTTTATTTTAATACATACATTCTTGGGGTCGGAAGCGGAAGTCTGAACTTTCATTTATTCTCGAAGAATCTGGAGGGCGCCGACATAAATATAGATGGCGCGGATTATATTTCCTCTAACACTTTGTAGCAGATTGTTATTATCCCATAATTAAAAATGTTTTTACTTGGCAATAACCAATAAATAAACAGAGTTATTTATTCTTTTATGGGCAAACCTTTCAGTAAAAATAATATATCATACGTAATTGGTGAACGAAAAACAAAAAAACTATTAAGTTGAATTGCATTGTTAATTATTGTGTATATATCGACTGACAATGAGAGAACGTCTTAAAAGTGCAGTAATTACGGAAACAGTCGACATTCTAAGGAAACCATTAATGCTATTGTAGGATCGTGGAAAAGAAAGAGAGTCGCTCGGTCACCCATCCCTTCCGGCGGTCCTCGGCCGAGTCGCTTAACCCGCAGATCTTCCGGGTTGCGCCCATACCACAGCGCTAGCGGCCTCTCCCTGACAACACTTTCTTCTCACGTCCTTTTCTTCCAAGTTCTTTTCTAGGAGCGGTAACCGCCCGGATCCCACACTATTAATCATGCGATTAATTTTTCATGAAATTCGTACAGAATACGATGCGATTCGTTGCTAACCAAAAATTGCAAAAGGTAGTGTATGCCACGTCCAAGCATATGGAGATTAAACAACAAAAGAATCCCAGGGAAAGTAATAATACTACTAATAATTTCAAAACTTATTGTAAGATCAAATATGCGACCACAACTTCCCAAAGAATCTAATTTAAAATAAAACATGTTAACAATGTAGTAGCTTGAACCAGGTAAAATTCTGGAAGGTATGATCACGACATAGGGTTTGTTCATTATTGTCCAGATACTTATATATAAGTTCGTAAATGCCCGTTATAATGTCATTCAAGCGACTCGAACTTTTGATTTTTGTCCAGCTAAATTCACGAAATCGATCAGTGCGAAGGCGCGATTTATGGTCATTTTGTCATCGCAAGTATCGCGAATTCAAAGTATCCGCACGCGAAGTGCGAGTAGTCGGGCCTTTTGTCGCTCGCGGCATATGTATCGAATATCGCGATTAGAAATAAGCGTGGGCCCGAACAACGAACGTGATTGCCAAAGGCAGTGTGAGATCGATTACCCTAAAGAAAACAGCGTATTGTAAGAAGAGAGAAAAATAAAGATACTTCTTTTATTTTTTATTTGTCTGAATTTTACTGGCTCAATTTAACAGCGAGTCAGCGACTGTCGATGGGACCCTTCGGGCGGAAGTCCCGGTTTCCCACCCCCTGACCGAGCACGACAAATGAATGAAAGCGTACATTCAAAACAAAGGCTGTCTTATCCTTTAAAGACCGGTGTTTTAGCCACCATGGCGACCGATGATCGCCGAATGTTGGCAAACGTTAAAATATTACGAAATCTGGCAACCAGACTCGGGCATTAAAGAACGACAAACTTTCGCTTCGTCTCGAACTCTTGTTTCCGTACGAGGGAACAGATACCCCAAGCAATGTTGCCAAGCAAAAAGCATATTGGGCTTGCTTTGTGCTATTAGCACAAATCTGTTTGAGATTTACGATTATTATAGAAGACTGTAACTTGCAAACTTCTATGTACTAAACACATTTTACTATCGCAGATATTTATATGATTCTTAATATTTATGTATCTCTACAGAAGTTCTTGACTAACAAAATTGTTTTTTAACGGTGTTTCAAAAAGTTCATAATTACGATATATCACCATTGGGTTACTCCACGTAATTGAAATTTGTAGCTGCAAAATATGCGAAAAGAAATTATCTAGTAATATCATCTTTTTATTCCAGATTCAATTCTTTTAAAGAGACTGTACGTTCTTAAGAGTTTCGAAAGATTAACGGCTTTACTTGGACAAGATTGCCGCGGAAATTCCAGTAAAATCTATTATTTAAATCTCAATAACTTTCGTTAAGTCCTTAGTTAACGATATAAATGGAGATGAGTAACTTCTTCTACTGAGTAACTGCATTTTAGTTGCCGCCAAGCGGAGCGCGACTAATTAGATAATGGACCAGATAATTGTTGTGTAAATTACAATGAAACATATTACGATAGCCTTCGGGGGAAATGCTACTAAAATAAACTAAAATAATCAAGAATTTTATGAAAAATAGTTGAACATATCCTACCACTATAATCGTATCCTATTAATTCTTCTCACTTAATTCTATTTAAAGTGAACTCACTGCAGCAGGATTGTCGGAGATATACTTTCAATGATTGGCTTTTTCGCATTACGATTTAATGTCTCCAATAATCAGTCTTAAGCTTCGATTGAATAGCGAGCGGCAAATAAAATATAATTCATAAAATTGTTCATTCGTTTTCAAAACCAGATTCGTTTAATCCCCATTCAAAAAAGAAACTTAGCTATCTGTTTATTTTATTAATTAAAATTTAATTGAACACTAAATCTATTTCATGCAAAAACTTTGCACCGTTTTGATGTGTAAAAGTTTGTAGGTACATATATGCAACATTGAAAATTATCCGAAATATAAACCGGGAATAATCCTCACTAATAAATTTGATTGTATTCGTTTGTTTCTCAAGAGTTTCAAGAGTCATTGCTACATAATAAACCTGTGGCAGGGGGGGGGGGGGTGAAGGTGAGGGGCATTGGCAAGGTGGCCCTAGCAAAATTGCCGCACCAACTGTTGCAAATAGACCTTACAATTAGTTGCGCAAATAACTGAAGGACATAACAGGACATGCGCTCACTTTTCCGAATTTTACATTGAAATGAAAATTTTTAAGGTGCTGTTTAAGTGCACGTCTCTTTCGATTGATCTCGAAGTTGACGTGATGGCGCGGGACTAATTAAAATGCCGCAACCTGATTATTTTAGGTCTCCCGAATTAGCTGATACTCTCGATTTGAATCGAGGTGTAATTTATTTACACTTAAAATGAAATAACAATAAACAACAACACTTAGTGGAAAACAACTTAAAACGACAATAATGACAAGGGTTACAAAAAAACGATGATTTCGTGTCGATTGACAGTTACGATATTTTGTTTGAGTGATCGTTAAAGTAGTTCTGAGCCTTTCGATAGTAAAAACAGTTCTTATTCGTTTGGTGGTAATTGCAGTTCTGGTTCCGTTCTATCAGCTAAAGTCCGATTCGCCCTCCAACCGGCCCCCTCGTCCTCACTCATGTTGGTGAGAAGGGGTGGTGTGCAAATTAGAAAATGTCCGATTGGAGGGTTCGGTATTTCTTAGAATACGATTTTCTGATTGGCAGATAGAACGGAAGTGACGTCAGTCACTGTGTTCGAATTTTGTGATTGGCCGGTCACTGTAGGCGGCAGGATTCCAAGAACCGGTGGGTCGGTTACAAAATATTTGAAGTGTAGTTTTAAAACCGACGGAGTCCACGGAATATTTTAAAGAATAGTAGATACAAGCGTGAGCATGAAGGAGCGAGTGACTATGAGAAAGATGCGAGAGTACTTATAAATAAGCATAGGGCTAACTAAGCTTAAAGGATAGTTTTAAGTTGTTAAAGGTAAGAGCCAGTTTCAAGTTGTTAGTCGTAAGCTGTTAGCTGGCAACCGTTTAAAAAGTTAGTTGTTAGTTAAGAAACGTGAGCTGTAGGAAGTCAGTAGTTATTTTCCACATGTTCAATGTTTATTGTCTGTCCATAGTTGCTACATCGTAGTTCACAAGTTGTAAAACATTACTTTGTTAATATATTTATTCTAATGGTTAAAAGAAGAAGATACTCTCCATTATAACTTATAACAGGTGTGTTCAAATTAGGGGGCATCGTGTGGAATAGAGAAAAACAAGGATTATTACTATCTATAATGAAATAAGTTTTATATCATCTATTTGTAATAACTTCCTTACCTGATTATAAACTGATAGTTACCATTTAATTAGTTGTTCGTAACAATACAAAGTCAAATAATGTTGCTACATTCATTTGAAATATTTTTTTGTGTATTTCCATTAAGCACTTACTTATTTGTCAGAAATCTCGATTAACGTGCACAAGAAGTATGAAATCTTCCTTATCGTAGTTTAAGATGCTCTGTGATAGACACTATCTTAATCATGATCTTTAGAATTCGAAAAAATTGCTTAGCATGTTGCACCACAAATCTCGTGGTAACTTATCGGTCTTATATCAATCGCTTCTATTTTGGTAATTCAGGAAAATGTGAAAGAAAAGAAGAAGTTAGCTTAATAAACAAAATATTCTATTATCATTTGAATTAACACTAGATTTACGAAAGCTATCAAATTGACGGATTATTATTTTTTTTATAAACATTTCTTGATTTTACGGAGTAGCAATTCAGTAGACATTTCATATAAATATTATAATACGCAAATAAGTGAATTAAACATCATTTTCGTCGCTTGATCCTACCTTTACGAAGATATTTACTTGATAAATTTTAGTATAACAAATTTAGCTTCCGTAAATCTACTGTTTATTTCTGTTGTCTTCGCAAAGGCTTCTATATCTCCTGAAAGGATTTTATATAAAATTTGGAACAATGGATTAAATCAGAATGTAAACGATACAAAAAACAACTAGCATAGGTACAATGTATAATACCAATAAAAAAGGATTACAGAAACTGTCGCTCTGGAAAAGACTCTCTATGAAATATCAACGTCCCTTTTCTATTGTGCCGTAATAAAAGTATTGAGCTTCCTTTTAGTCAAAATAATATCTGATAAATCTAGAGTTTTGATATAGATTTTGAGTTTGTTATTCTTAGCGATAATTGGCAGCGCGTATTCCATCACCGTCGCATATGACCTGAATTTGGGATCGAATGATGCAATTCATTAATTGGAACATCAGTATTACATTTCATACATCTAATTTTACGAAGATAGTTACAAGCGCAGTTTGTAATTTCGTCTCTTAGAGGTGATGACCATTTTGGCTCAAAAGTAAACTGCACCAGAAATTTTACTTTTATATTGTGATAAAAATATTACATCCCATTTTTCGTTGTTACCAATTCTCTTTTAAAAGTAGCATTGCTTTACTTGTAAACAGAATATTATTATTACATGAGCACCTAAACTGTTTTCTGCATATGGTAGTACTTCTGTCTAAAGTATACATTGTGTAATATATTAGGTATCAGGGAAAGTTCTGTCGTTTTTGAATACGTGCACTTTTATGCGTTGTCTTTCCTTAATAAGAATTCTGATCCGACTGAAACCAATTTAAACACTTAGATTAGTATATGATTGATGATTTATACACATTTTTTTTGTATTTTAGTCAGTTTTTTAAACTTGTAAAACTCTTAATATAAGTGAAGAAAAAGTGCACTTAAGACATTACATGTTGTATGAGTTGCAAAAAGGGAATAACGCGATGGAAGCAAAAAAAAGCTTGTGTGACGTGTTTGGAGAGCATGCAGTAATAGTTCGATAATAGCAAAGATGGTTTGCGAAATTTCGTTTGGGTGATTTTTCTTTGAAAAATGAATCCAAATCAGGAACGCCATCGCAGTATGGTCAGGACAAATCCCACGTTAACTTCCACAGAAATGGGCTTCAAGCATGAAATTCATCAGACTACTGCTTTGGATCACATTAAAAGACTTAGCTTCCTGTCCAAAATCTCTGTTTGGATGCCATATGAATTAAAAACGACAGAATTTTCCCTTACACATAATATTAGGTTGTCCTGATCATACTGCGACGGCTTTCCTGATCTGGGTTCATCTTTCAAAGAAAAATCACCCGAATGAAATTTCGCAAACCATCTTTGACATTTTTGAACTATTACTGCATCCTCTCGAACCACGTCACACAAGTTTTTTTTTGCTTCCATAGCGTTATTCCCTTTTTGCAACTCATACAACATGTAATGTCTTAAGTGCACTTTTTCTTCACTTATATTAAGAGTTTTACAAGTTTAAAAAACTGACTAAAATACAAAAAAAATGTGTATAAATCATCAATCATATACTAATCTAAGTATTTAAATTTGTTTCAGTCGGATCAGAATTCTTACTAAGGAAAGACAACGCATAAAAGTGCACGTGTTCAAAAACGACAGAACTTTCCCTTATACCTAATAGAACTTCATTAATCCACTTCTAAACATTGTTCATACTTTCATGTTAATTGTATGACTGCTTACTTTATTCTAACAGTTAGTTTCTGGTAAATGTCGTATATAACTTAAATAATACTCACTTTTGTCTCTTATTTCTTCTAATTTGTTTATATAATTTTTGTGTTACATTTTATTATGTCATAGATAACATCAGCACTCAATTCTATTATATATATATAGTGGTATGTGCACATACAACTTTATATTTTTATAACTATAAGAACGACGAATTTTTTATTTTAATTCTTTATTAGAGTTTCTCCTTAGTTTATTACAAGAAGACTGACAACAAGTGCTACATGGCTTACGTATACATCGATTAATGCAAAGCTTAAGTGGTTATAAATGGCATATATTAAAACTTAAGATATGTATATAATATCCATAGGTAGATGACTTCCCATACAGATACGTCCAATGGGAAGAAGTGGAATGACTAGTTTTTCGAGAGGTTTTATTGCTAGACACAATTTTGGTTTTGTGCGATATTAAATGATCCTTAGCCTTGTCTCAGCTAGTTTGATTCTTTAGTAACATAAGATTTCATTTTATTTTTGTATTCTATTTGTTTAATTTTATATACTTAATATGATATGACGCAACTATATATACTAATTATTATTTTAATTATTAGAGTTTGTGTGTGATCTTGCCATTACTATTACGAATACTGACGACCACCATTAGTTTAAACAACCCTCACCTTTGGCCTTCTAATAATCGTACTACGTACACGAAGCTTGATCTTCAAAGTTCGTGGCAAATACCTCAAACCGGGAGCACGAATATTATGCTGCGGCAGTTTTGGTGATTAAAAATAATAATCTCAGCGTCCGTATTTTCAGAAGAAGTAAAGTTTTCATCTGCAATACGTACCAGCTTCGGTCACTGACTTCTGCTTCCGAGACTTCTTTACGAAGTGAGCATATTTAGTTCTTAATTCATGGTTTTTACATGGACCACATTACGTGTAACGTTTAAATTTAATATATACGGGAGTTTACGTCTCGTGGTTATAGCCTTGTAGAAAATTCGTCAACCAGGTTTTGTACAATTTCTGATCTTACGTATCTATCTTAGATATTTATTGTAGAAATAGACTTTTAAACTGTAGGAATGACAGTTTACGATCTGGTTTCTGCGATTGTTTAAACCAGAGATGCAGAAATTTTGCACGCCAGGGAGCCAGGAGCTCCGCCTGCTACTCCTTCCCGTCCATTCGAGAGCTTTCTGATTGACTGCCCTTTCACATGCCAAGTGCGAACCTATTTGCCCGAGCGTGGTGGAGAATTACACTAATCATTTATACTTATTAGATTTAAGTGCTCTTTCTACAGGGCCCGTCAGCAAAATCCGGACACAATTCTATATCAATTTCCCGCTACATGTAATTCTAGCAGTAGATGTTTCTTTCTTTTCAAGCAAGGCAGATATATGTATGGCATAATACGTATGTAACATCTAAATGCCAGAGTTGATTAGATAGTGTACGGAATATAATCGCAGAGCAGCAATAACTGAAGCGCTTCGCACTGGGCGTTCAGCTATTGAAATTATTCGATTCTTTGGACATAAATATTCTACTGTTTATGATATTGTACGAAGGTATGCGGCTGTAGAGAAATTCGCGGAAGGCTCTGCTAATCGGTCAAGGCGAACTCATTCCAAAGGAAAGTCAATAAGGACCGCGGCTGCTGCCGAAAGAGCTCTGCAACCCACCACATTTCTTTAAGGGGGGAAATAGGTGTAGAACGGCGTATTTAGAGTAATTTTCATGAATTTTTTTAACATATAACAAATAGATACATTTTATTAAGATTTTGAGGTTATTTTATAGATATATTGAAGAACATTTGCTGACAGTTTCAAACATTTTTCTTGAAAAATCCCGGAGATATCACCTGCTGCACATTGTAAGTCGCCACCCGCATCGGCAGTTTGTGTACATCCTGGAGGTCACAATTTTGATCTCAGTACAATTTTTTTGGAAGATTTACTTTTTTCATAAGTGTCTCTTCTATTTGAACTAAAATTATCACCAAAAAATCGAAAATTTCTATTTCTTTTTAGACTGTGAAAATTAAGTACGATTTTTTACCGCTTTTTTCTTCTGTTTTGTGCAATAAAAAGATAGTAAAAATGAAAATATTGTTTATTTTTTTAGTTCAAATAGAAGGTATATATATATAAAGAAAATATGTGCTAAATTTGATAAGGATTGATCAAAAACTCTTCGCGCTAGAGTGTTCACAAATTCGAAAAAAGTAATATCGAGAAAAACGCGTTTGAAAACAAGAGTGGAAGTGAAGGTAAATTTAAGGCAGTAATGAATCAATTTAAACATCTTATGAATTAATCAGCTATTCCAGCACCATATTGCAGTCCTTCAGCAGCTTCATATGTATCATTTTCAGCTCTGTGCTTTTCTTTTCGAGCTTCTCGAGCTTCTTTACTACTCATGGAGCTGCGTCGATTTTGTTGGATTATGCGTCGATCATCTACTTCTTGGGCAAAATTGTAGCTTCGGTTACCCACGACAATGTTAAGCTCGTTCATAACAGATAAAATACTGGAACTTCCTTCATTAAATAAGCATGCAGCCAAATATGCGGCGACCTCAACTATTCTTGACCAGAGTTTAAATGTTTGGGAGCCAATCGCCAAACGGTTGAATTAAAACTTTCATTAGCATTTTGTGTATGCCCGCCTAAACATCTCTCGAGTAAATCATCTCTGGAAAGCTCTTTGTAAATTGGTAGGACTGCTTTTTGAACATCATCATGCAGTGGTTTCGGATGCGCAGGAGGCTCTGTTCCAAGAGCTTCAGCCTCTTTCCATTTACACCAGCTGTCTGCGCCCACTGGACAATTGTCATGATTCGGATCGTCGTCATTTGATGTCATGTGATCATACGTAGCCATTATTGCCTTTTTCATGTCTCGTAGTATGTACTTAATTTTTTCACTAAAGCTTCTGTCAACTTTCCCCTACCTCCCAATTTTTTGTCTTTCTTTATACTTCGAAGACGCGTTCCCATTCATTTTTGTACGTGGCCTATGCATTCGTTCTTTGCGACTGTCAATTCATCGCCGTAAGGATTCAATTTAAGCACTGCCGTAAATGTTTTTGAGTCACCATCGAAATACATTTCGAATGCTCCTGACGCTCGACCGAAGAACGCTCGCTCAAATGCTTATAACTTTTAAACGGCTTTGAATTTTGCTTTGAAATTTTCTGGCAATGTTATTGAATAGTTGTAGAATCGAATTATGAAAAAAAAAATATATATTTTTTGAGACCTCTACACCTATTTCCCCCCTTAAGAAGGGTGAATCCATTAACAAGGATGTGTACCTACAAGGATCATAATTTCGATAGTGAAGGCAAAGATAGCAACTATAGCATCCGGGAGATCCTACATTTTTCAATAGAACGGCGCACAAGCTCATACGAGTCATTTAGTGCAAAACTGGTTTTCCGATAACGTCGAAATGTTTTGGTCCAAAAACTTCTGGCCTCCCAATTGACCAGATTTGAAGCTTCTAAGTTGTTACGTTTGGAGCGTTATTGAAAGGGTGTCTAATAAATCCCGCACTCCAACGTGGCATCCCTTCAGGTCGCTATAGGGGCAGCATTCACGAATGTGGACAAGGAACAGGTGAAGAGAGCATGTTCGCGCTGCAGATCACGAATTCAAACAGTGATCGTAGCGAAAGGAGGCTATACTGAACGATAAAACTTAATAAGGGTCCCCTAATTAATTTATTATACATGTACTGTTTTTCATTAATACAAGTAATTCCTAACTAAAGAAGTGTTTGAATGAACTTTTAATGATTCAGAAGATGAGTAATTTTTGAAACAAAACTTTTTGGGGGATTTTCTTCAAAATGCCTGTGGAATGCGGATTTGTTCCAGACAAATTAGTTTTTGTAAAAATGCAAAAATATAACGTAGCAAGTTCGCGCAGTGTCATTTTTTTTAAACTTTGAATGTCATTTACAACTATGTAAAACAACCAATTTCAATAATTATACACAGTAAAGTATTCGGCATGTTTTCCTCTACCTTTTCAGATGAACTTTAATTTCCTAGCGTTTATAGTTTTTGCATTTTGCTAAAACTCATGATTTTCAAAAACTGAGGGCGCCACCAAGCGAGTGCAAGTAGAATCGCTCATGATGTAGACGACGTTTCTCCAAGTACGGCTCTGGCGTGCAAAATTTTTGCACCTCTCATCTAGACCAGTGAGTCCAGCTATTTGATCGTCACGTGTGTCCTTGGAGCAGCTGCTGCATCTACTTCTCCCAACCATTTGTTTTATCCAACCAACTGCGAGCCTCGCGCTGGGGAAGCATGTCACGCACGCCGATCACGTAAAACAAAATGATGCGCGTCTTTCGTCGACTGAAGTTATTTGTCGAAGAACAGTTTCAGATCGCACTACATCGCGTATACGATAAAACAAAATTATTATTAGAGAAACAGTATGCCAAAATATGTCTTAAGTCAAATACGATTAAGGCATTTTTATGTTTTTTTACTTTTAGTGATGGTTTTCCCCAATTAAATTACGCAACATAGCATTGCAATAGCACACCGTGGGCGATGTGGAAACCCATTTAGACTTTGCTGGCGAGAGACTGGTTAGGATTGTATTATACATTGTATTGCCAAGATGGCTGTGCCACGGTGGTAATTCTTTAAAACGCGAAAGCCCGGCGTTCTGCTGTCGCGGCCTTTTTAACTACTTGTGCTGAAAAAGATTTAACAACCGTGCGTGTCAGAACACCACACTAAATTTCGCCGTAAAGCATAACGCAGTAATTGAATTCGCTGAAACCATCACCAGAAGTTCGAAAGCATTAAAATCTATTAATATTATTTGATTTAAGACATATCTAAGCATACTTTTTTACTAATAACAATTTTGTTTTACCCTGTACGTGACATGGTACGATCTGAAACTGTTCTTCGGCAAATAACATCAGTCCATAGGACTCACGCATCATTTTGATTTCCATGATCTGCGTGTGTGGCACGTCTTTTCAGCGCGGGCGATTAGATGCGAATGTCGCCCCAATACGCCGCCATGCTCGTGCCAATAGGTTTCGAGCCTGACAAGTAAAGGACAAGTGTTCACGACGATGTCAACTATCGCGAACTGCGCGCGACCTTTGACCGGGACGCGGTATAAGGATCCACGCGGGTCGTAAATCCGCGATACGTTATTCGTCGATGATGGCCGAACGCGATTCTGTATGCGATTTCTCGTAACAGAATTAATTTCGTTTGTTGTTGAGTAATAAGTTAGAACACGTGATGGTGACTAGATATTTCGTAATATATTAACAATTCTATATACACTTGTTAGAAAAACTGATAGTGATCGGTGTGTATAAGAGTGGCGGTAATGCTGTATGAAGTGTGTACTGTCGCGGTTGTGGTTCGAGTGAGTTCCCGGGCAAGAGATCGAGAGGACGACGAGTCGGAAGTTCGACAAGGGAGGGAACTGGCGAATCGGAGAATTTTGTATTAACTTGACTTCTAATAGGTCGAAAATTCGACCTATTAGAAGTCGAAGGTTGGAAAAAAGGAAATTCAGAAGTTAAGGAAGAGAGGGAAACGGCCAAGAAGTGCACATGTCAGGTTCGGATATTCGAAGAACGGTCGGAAGAGAAAGATTTACGATAGGAAAATCAAGGAAGGTAATGAGAAGTTAAGGTACGTGACTAAAAAATATAGACAAGGATTAAGCAGAAGTAGTGAATATTTGAGAAGGCCAAGTGACGAATCTGGAAGATGATTTATAGGGTGAAAGTAGGCAGATGCGAAGTCTGGAAAAGATTTAAGAAAGAAATATGACAGAAGAAGGACTGTGAGCAGAGTGTAGGAATAGTGACTCGTAACAACAAGCCAATCAGCCAGTTCACGAGTGCCAGGGAAGAAGTAGTAGGTGGGAGTGGTCCAAGGACGCACGCGACCATGAAATAGCTGGATTCACTGGTCTAGACTCTAGATCTTGAGCAACCGAATCTGTGCCGGGCCTGTTAGCAATTTTAAATGCGCATATTTTGGTTGCATTTTCCGCGGATCTACGATGTTACAAACGGCCCTGAGTCTAAGAAAATTAGACTCTTCACCTTGCGCTCGGGTCCGGACATCTGCCACATTTACAGCCGAACTCCTCGCTTAGAACGAAATCACTTTGTTTGCCTAAAATAATTAGATTACGAAATAGGAACTCACGCAAGCGACGGAACACATAGTTACTGACACCTTTTCTAGATCATCCCTCAGGAAAATTCTTGGAAATAAATCGTACCCCACCACTTTTTCGTCGTATAAAAGACCGGTTACAAACCATCTCTTGGGCTTATTGTTAGTTCTGTAAAAGACTATCACGCTAAAGGACTGATTGATCTACGCCAGAGGTTCCCAAACTTTTTCCTCTCGTAGACCCCTTGTCATGTTTTTCAATTTTAGATAGACCCCCTGCTGTGGGTCTATCTAACTATATTGAAGTATATTTCCTAACATACAATTTCTGTATCTTCGTTAATCCAAACAACTCGAACAATCTGAATGAGGCCTGAGAATAAGATATACGGATTACAGGGGTTACACTGTAATACACAAAAATACACAAAAGGGTATAGCAGGATAAGGTGGTCAAAAGTGCCCTTGAACCGATTTCAATGGGGGTAGTCTCATTCGATAGATAATGCTCGGCGATCATTGTGTACCAAATTTTAACCCTTTATCTTGATCGGAAGGGTAGTTATGGGGAAAATTTAAAAAACAGGTTTTTGGCCCTTTTCCCCCATTTATTAAGGTGTAAAAAATCCGAAAAAATTCTGGCATATTCTACACGGTACCGGACATGTTGGAGAATTTTTTCAGATTTTTCCGTCGAAGTACCTAAGCGTGAAAAATGGGCAAAGTCAAAAAAACGGAAAAGAGAAGATTTCGTATCGAAATCTTCGAGGTACAACTTTTTGTTTTATATAGTAACAATCTAACACCTACGATTGTTATCCCCAATTTTTTTCAGATTTTTAAACCACCTGCGTCATTATGAAAAAAATCGAAAACCGATTTTCGGGACGTATTTTGGTCTAAAACGCAAGAAGTAATTGTTATTTTTCCATTATTTTGATAGAGTATGTTCATTTTGTGGTTTTTAATGTTTTACCATTACAGATAATTACATAACAATAAAAGGAATTGAGATAACTCACTTATCTGTAAACTGTGTGTTTCATTATGTACCATAATTTTGGACGTTCTTTCAACAGTAACAGTGGCGACGCGTCTAGAGTGTCTGCTCTGGAACCGCTATGAACTTTTTTGTCGCGGGTTCGTGTCTCGGAAGGTATATTTTTTTTTCTTTTTTTTTTAATCTCTAAATGCATAAAAATAATCAATAATCATTTTTAACAGCTATTGAGATAACCCTAAATGCATAAAAAATGTATATCGTATAGAAAATAGTTTTAGAGCATATCTGTTGTTTTGCCGGCTCTCTCTAGCAATATGTTATCCCATGGTTACGGATATTTTTAAACATTTAAATTACGGAAATGTTAACTTATTATGGTATATAAAAATGTATATTCGGCACTAAAGGAACGGAGTTTATACCTTGACAAATTCCTGCCGAAGTCATGTTGAATGAAAACAAAAGTTCCTTTCTTTTGGTAGATTATTATTTTTCGCCATAAGTACTAGTTTGTTATTTGTTCCGAAATCATATAGAATAAATAATACGTTTGAGGGCCATAACTGTACAATAGATACATTCGTTAAAATTGCTTTATTGTTATATACGAATTTACTTCTTAAGCTTTTAGATATCTTACTGATGAGCATTTGTATCGCTTTCAAAATACCTTTAAGAAATAGAGGCATATAATTTAGTTTGCAGGACTTTATTATTTTATTGCGCCTGCTCCAATATCACACGAACCCTTCCTGTCCGTAAGCCTTCACCAATGACCTGCTGGCATTGAAGGTTTGGCGCAGGTACTAAGCTAATCCCCTATAGGTATTTATGTTATATTGGTCAATTCACTGTTAAATGGTTTCTGTCTCTACCTAGTCACATGGAACTGTACATACATAAAAAAGTACAAATATTCATAAATGGTAACATACCCAGCATTAAATCGGTTTGACACATTCGAGACAATAGCAGAGACCCAACCATAAACTGTCTTCCCTACGCTCATTTCAGAATTAACAAATTAAAAATGGCAATGTAATACAAACCAATAGAAATTAATATTTTCCAAGATTCGAGCATATCCCCTCCATGTCAACGATTCTTCTTTGAATATAAGGGAAAGAAACATGCGAGTAAAGTAATCATTACGTGCATATACTCTGTTAGTGCAAGTGTTGTGATCTTTGGTGCCGAATATACATTTTTATATACCATAATAAGTTAACATTTCCGTAATTTAAATGTTTAAAAATATCCGTAACCATGGGATAACATATTGCTAGAGAGAGCCGGCAAAACAACAGATATGCTTTAAAACTATTTTCTATACGATATACATTTTTTATGCATTTAGGGTTATCTCAATAGCTGTTAAAAATGATTATTGATTATTTTTATGCATTTACAGATTAAAAAAAAAAAGAAAAAAAAAATATACCTTCCGGGACGCGAACCCGCGACAAAAAGTTCATAGCGGTTCCAGAGCAGACACTCTAGACGCGTCGCCACTGCTGCTGTTGAAAGAATGTTCTAAATTATGGCACATAATGTAACACATAGTTTACAGATAAGTGAGTTATCTCAATTCCTTTTATTGTTATGAAATTATCTGTAATGGTAAAACATTAAAAACCACAAAATGAACATACTCTATGAAAATAACGGAAAAATAACAATTACTTCTTGCGTTTTAGATCAAAATACATCCCGAAAATCGGTTTTCGATTTTTTTCATAATGACGCAGGTGGTTTAAAAATCTGAAAAAAAATTGGGGATAACAATCGTAGGTGTTAGATTGTTACTATATAAAACAAAAAGTTGTACCTCGAAGATTTCGATACGAAATCTTCTTTTTCCCGTTTTTTTTTACTTTGCCCATTTTTCACGCTTAGGTACTTCGACGGAAAAATCTGAAAAAATTCTCCAACATGTCCGGTACCGTGTAGAATATGCCAGAATTTTTTCGGATTTTTTACACCTCAATAAATGAGGGAAAAGGGCCAAAAACCTGTTTTTTTAATTTTCCCCATAACTACCCTTCCGATCAAGATAAAGGGTTAAAATTTGGTACACAATGATCGCCGAGCATTATCTATCGAATGAGACTACCCTCATTGAAATCGGTTCAAGGGCACTTTTGACCACCTTATCCTGCTATACCCTTTATGAGTCGATGCGATGCGTGGCTATTTTCGCGCGGCCTTAGTGAAAGCACCGATCGTTGTTTCTCTTTTAGAAGACTCACAGCTCTGTGGAGTGAGTGAAACGCACACTGTGGAGTGAGTGAGACGCTAAGTTAGGCGCATACTATGGAGAGAGTGAGACGCGTATAAAATGCTCGGAGATCAAGTGAAAGTAGTTTTAAACCGACGATATTAGTTATATTAATAATATTATATTTTTGTAATTTTTTTTAATGTCAAAGTTATATCAATTATACTGTTTTTTGTAATTTTTGAAATTTCTTGCCATTGACCCCCATTTTCATTTCATAGACCCCCAATTTTTTTTTTCGCCCACGTAGACCAATTGCAGGCCTTCGTTGACCCCTGGGGGCCGATATAGACCACTTTGGGAATCACTGATCTACGCGGATAGATCGTCACCGTAAGATGCAACTTAGAGTTCTCGCTACGTGTTAACCGTATAGAATACGCGCCGAGTCCGCGATATCTATTAGGCATTATAAAATTCTAATACCACGCATTCCCTCAGTGCGTTAAAACTGAGAGTAGTGCAAGTAGGTACAGTGCGGATCGGACAAGTTGGCATCTCGGCGGCGGAGCTTCTCGCTTTCAAACGCCTATTCGCACCATTTTGTTTTTTGGAATCCACTCGCTCAGCGTCTTAACACATTGTCAGCCGGCGACCTAAGAGCCATTTAAAGCCTGAGCGCCAGCAACGTATCGACCACTTTAATCCCAAAATCAGGCCTTATTCGCTTATTTCTGATCACTGAATGCGCGAAATACGCGTTTTCGCGCGGCCAGCGCTCAAACGACAGACTCCGAAATCGGCGTTTACGCGGGGCCGGCAGTCAATGTGTTAAAGGAAGCATTCGACAAAGACGTAGCGTTGAAATATTCTTACTAGTTTGGCTGGAGGAGCGAGACATTGTATTAAATTGTTTTCTCGTCGCGCGTTCCGTTTCGTCAAGGAGAATCTCTCCATGTGATGAAGGTAATTCTGCCAGAGTTTATCCTGTCTTTACTACAGACATGTTAGAAATCTGGTGCCTACACCGATGTCCTCACTGTCGCCACCCAAATCGCGTTTTCTCCCTTGCTTCGATCTGCAGCGTTCTCTCTCTTCGTCTTTTAGTTCGATTTGTATTTGTAGCTCTTTTAACGAATCGCGAGGTACAACGTCAAGTGCATGGAACAGTTCCTTTATTCAATCATACATATATACATGATGCTAGGATAGCATAAACATACAACTATATAACTCCTGTATGGTCGCACATTAGCGACTTCTCGCAGGAAAACGGACATTATACAATACAAGAAAAGAATCAAATTGCGCTGTATGATAAAGTTAAGCAATTAGTATTACGCCCCAAAAGATTTGATATGATCATCAAAAAAGGCATCTTCGTTACAGAGAGGTACCAGGACTGACAAAACAATTAACAATTATAAAAAGGGGAGGAGGGGAGAAGATATTGGCACGGCCAATATACTAAGTAAAACAAAATGAACAATAATGAGATCTCGACCAAAATAGATAAGAAAAATTGCACGGATTAGTGGTCAAGAATTAGACGATGGAAGAATTAAATAAGTAAAGAAATCCATGATAAAGAAAATTACCGTGCTTGCGATTACAAGTGGCACGAAATTATACTGAATAACGTGCCATATGAATCAAGAGGATAGTAAAGGATGTTGTTGACATCAACGATATTCTTAAAGTAACTTAAAGTAAATATACTAATCTAACTATGTCATGGACTAAAGAGTATATACAGAGTTTAAACTAAGATAATGGAAGTGCTCGGTTCAGAGTACGACGATCGGTCAAGATTTAAGCCATGGTAATTTATCGAGATAATTGTAATGCTTTTGGACAGTATCCCGTGGAGGAAGAGATACAGAATGTTGTAGTTGTGATAGATCGGCAGAAACTACCAAAGGATCGTATCGAAGAGCAAGCGAGGCCCTTTTTCTATGCGTATGGTATATGATGGGAATTTTGGAGCGAAAATCCTGAATGTATCCTTCTCTGTCGAGATAGGGAAAGGCAGCAGTTGAGAGAAACCCATTTTCGCGAGCCTTCCTAGCCTCCTCGTCCGACATTGTATGTAACGAGGTGATGAGAGGATTGTCAGAGTTTGAGTGCAAAGATTTAAGGATAAACATTCTGGTGATTTTAAGTGCAAAAATATCAAACCGCGAACAGTCAACCCTGCTATAAATTGTTTGATTGCGGAAGTGTCGCTTGGTACCATCCGACATACGTCTGGGCATGAGAAGACCCGTGATCGCCCGGAATATTTTCCTCTCGAAGGTGCGAATGCGCTCCATCACATAAGGCGAAATTGAGAACCAGATTGGGATCGCATAAGATAGTACTGACCTGATATAAAGCTTGTAAAGGAGTAGTTTGACATTCTCACCGAGGTGTTTTGAGTAGAAGAGGCGAGCCAATTTAGATGCTATACCTTTTGCTTTCCCGAGACAGTAGTTGGCGTGTTCATTGTAGTTTAAGTGTTCGTTGAGAATTACACCCAAATATTTGACCTTTTTCAGCCGAGGGATTAAAAGGTCAAATCTTTCCCACGCGTGAATCGAAAAATTTTTTGAGAGCCTGTATTGTTTTTTGCTAATTTGGGACGTGGGCCTAATGAATAGAATAGTCTCGCATTTGAGCATATTTACTCTCACCTTCTTCATGTTACACGCCGAAACAACAAAATCGAAAGCCCTCTGCAAGTGTGACTGAATAACAACGTCAAGTGCCTTCATGTACGTGTGACAAGAGGCATGACGCTTGACGCCTGGCGAATCAGACTCTGCCGAAACAGGCCCACCTCCACGGTGCCAGGTTGGCCGAGCCGCACTGTACAGGGTGTAAAAAAATTAATGGTCATGGCTTTAAGGGGTTGTTCTACACCTCTGGATCGATGGAGATTTGCGAAAAAAACCTGCCGCAAAATTCGGGAAAGGGTAGCAAATTTTTTTTATTGGCTCATCGTATTCGTCTTGTTACGTAGGTAAAATGTCTGAGAAGAACCATGGGTCAGAAATGAACCGTTCTCTCGTAAATTAACTTTTAATTGGGCCTTCCGTTGAAAATTTCGCCGATAGTTAAAGCAGAGGCGACGTAAACGAAGCTAGAAAATAGGGCACTATGTCACCGAACCAGAAGAGAAGTGTAAGTGTTTGTACTCTTCTTACCGGGTGGGCCCTTGAGTGAACCCGACACCGAACGCAGGTCATTGACATTTTCTAGTCTTTTTCTCTCTCTTCAATTATGTTGCCTCTGATTCAACGATTGGAGCTAGTAAGGGTATCTCATGTGTTTCCTTTCGAAAGATCGGTGACTTGAAGGCTGCCATATGGGCGAAAGTTTAATCGGAAGGCCCAATTAAAAGTTAATTTGTGAGAGAACGGTTCGTTTCTGACCCATGGTTCCTCTCAGACATTTTACCTACGTAACAAGACGAATACGATGAGCCAATAAAAAAAATATGCTACCCTTTCCCGAATTTTGCGGCCGGTTTTTTTCGCAAATCTCCATCGATCCAGAGGTGTAGAACAACCCCTTAAAGCCATGATCATTAATTTTTTTACACCCTGTACGATAACAGGGATGAGAAATCAAGAAAAAGAACAGGAGAGACTAATTTATCAAGAAAGAGGGACACACGGTCCTGCGTGGGAAAGAATTTTCCGGCGACTTAAAAGCGAACTAGAAAGTATATTTGCAATTCTTTTTTTCATAATGCTTTTCATTGTGTAAAATCGATTTTTCTTGATCCCCTAGCCGTAAGTACGATCTTCCTGGCCGCGTTTCCCTCCGGGAACAACTGCTTTTGTAGTCAGCTCGAGCTAACGCGTGCTCTGATTGGCTACAAGAATTTTGTGGCTCGCAGTCACAGCGCCATCGTTATGACGTGCGTAACCATTCAACTAAGCATCATATTATGATTAAAAAATGTCATGCAATCTTCGTGTACATTTATGTTATTGTGAACTTTCTTCATTTGGTAGTGAAACACGTGAAATATATACTGTTAAAAATGGACGATTCCTGATGTTGCGCGTCAATTTGTGGGGCCAGTCCTCGACTGGACCAGTTCGGGTTGTAAGGCCGAACCTTCGCTTGGTTGCCGCGAAGACCACGAAATGTTTGCGCTCCCCGCGATTTCGTGCTGCTGATGAGCGTCGCGAGGTTTTTCAGGGGTGGAGTGGAAGGAACTTAGTTGTTGTGAATCACTCCGAACTTGTGTTTTGGTACTTTAATGAACTGAACGTAAAACTATGGTAACAAGAGAAAACTTAACAGAACTTAGAAATGTGGTTTACGGTAACTATTGCGGCTGAATGTTTACTAGTTGAATGATATGGAGTGACTGACTCTTCCAAAAATTGGAAGAGCCTCGTAGGGCGAAAGTCTCCCTCCACCGTCCGGACACGCCCCCAAGAATAAGGCTCGCACGCCAACGGAAATAGCGGTGTGTGTCAACACCTGAGATAGTTTCTCACTATTTCCGAAGGGTGCGAATTCCCTAGCGAAATGTCCTTGGGCATCCCTTGGACGGTTGGAGGGGAGAGCGGTCGAGTCCGCGCGGAGTGCGGGCCCGTGCGTCGCCACCTCGGTTAGGGACCGAGGGTGGTCGAGGAGGGTGGTGAGGCCGGAGACTTGTCGGCGCAGGCGAAGCTTTATGGTGCGGCTATTATCTATTGAGGCGCGAAGGAGTGAGCCAAGGTGTTGAAAGTCTGGCGCGCACGTGGGCACCGAGACCGTAGGTAACCCTCAAAAATAACCTTGCAGCTCGCACCATAAGCCCATTGTCTCTACGAAAAGACATCTGCATGCCAGGAAAACACTTGGGCTTTTGGAAGCGCATTATGATGAATTACGGTCGACCTTCAGTCAACCCAGGATGTCACGGTTTCCCGGACATACAGTGTCGATTTTTAAACATAAAAATCCGCGAGACAATGAACCGCCTGCGCTCGACCCTCGAAACCGTTACTATCCGCTTAAGGGTAGTAACACCTGATTTGAAGATTCAATTGATGAAGAGCAGATATTGCAAAATTTTAGGTTAATAAAGTTTTACATTCAAACAATTTCGGTTTTTCCATTTTTTTTCTTTTTTACATCTATTATATACGATTTTAACGCCCGCCCCGACCAGCAAAAACCTCGGCTTCGCCTCGGTTTTGCAAAAGTCGGCGAGCGATTCCCAACAATCAGCTTATCGAAAGTAGCAGAAGCCGGGCACACTGCACTACGCTTCGCAAGGATGCCGAAAGGGCGCGCTCATGCCGGCCACACAAATAAAACCTAATAGCTGTCAGCGTTCTCTTAACAATTAAAATTGATTATTTAACGTACTTTCGGCTGGAGATAAAGAAAAATAGTATACGACACACGGCCAGGAAGTGGGATGCCCTAATGTGCGTGATATAAAAGCCGAGGCTTCGCCTCGGCTTTTATATCACCCACGCCAGCGAATCCAACTTTCTGGCCTTGGGTCGTAATATACTATTTACACAATTATCCTTCCCGTTAAGTGTACACAGAATTTTTCAACGCAGGATAATAACAATAATGATTTGAAAAAGGGTGATGAGTAGACTGCGGATGTTTACGCAAATTTCGAGTTTCACAAATGCAGGTGAGACAGGAAAACCTATCTAGGGATTTATTGCACTCAATAAATATTACAACAAATACCATACTTTAGATATTTTAGATATATTTCTATATTATGTCCTTTTTGTATATTTTAGCCGCATTTAATTTGTCATAAATGCATAAAAATCCGTAGTCTAGTGATGAGTAATCGAAAGATTATTCGACAGACTCATGTAAATTGACCTCTTTTGGTTTATCGGCTTTGCAATATTGATCAATTTAATATGTTACAATACCTGTAAAAAATTGCATTCACGTTTTTATATGTACAACTTCCATTTATATATTAAAAAGTATACGTTTATCCTCTGCGTTAAAAACCGATCCTGTTTGACCTACTTTCCCGTGATATTCATTAGCAAGGGTACGGCAACAATCAAAATTGTTATTTTCAAATTTCAACAACCTACGCCGTGTAATTGACATGAAATATGATGTACAGCTTGAAAATAATATCCGGATTGAATGTTTTTGTACAAAGAATCGATATAAAACTGATTAGTATAAAACTATTATATTTACTAATAATATAAATTGATAAAATACTCAAATCATAAGGCAAAATTCAAAACTTCTCGGATAAAATTTTTCTAAAATATGCTGATATTTTGAAACCGTGGTGCTTTAAACGTGCTGACAATTTTTTTAATGAAAAAAGTTTTCTACAAATATTCCATGGAGTTAAAGAACGCAATTACACAGTGTACTATAGCACGAGAAACTCATTTCATTTTATATGGAGGCCCCGGTCCTCAAGATGGCCAGGTTTATTATGAGAAGTGAGATGCAGCTATTTCTGAGAGTTAACTAACTTGTGCATGTTAGATGTAGCCTGCAGCTTTAAGTGATCCGATTCTGACAAAGAATTTTTCGATTACAAATTGGAATCTATTTTGCTTGAATTTATTATGGTCCTAAAGCTTTTGATCACGCGGCCAACTCTTATGCGGCTAACAAGTTATGCACGACTGCGAAATTTCCGACCTCTCTTTTAAGTATTGCTGCTCGATCAAAGGCGAGAATTCTGGCCATAACAATTCCCGCAGCGTTGCTGATAACACTGTCCAACACCATTTTTGTTTTCCGATAGCCACTATATAATTCTTATAGAGTTCGTCGCCTTGAACGCGAATCCGGCAACGAAATTTCTCTATCGCTCTCTGTTTTCGAAGAACATCAGCATTTGTAGAAACGGTCGTTTTCGGTAAAGATGCTGGTATTACGTGAAAACTAAGAAACGTAGGTTGTTGTTCTTGGTCTCAAAAAGTTATAATATTTCGTATTTGTTAATAGTAGTAAATGGAAGTTCAAAAGCGAGCGGATGCGCGAACTTTTTACGCATTCACTTTGCATTTTCATGTAGAGTACTATTGCTAGCACAAATTTAATGTACAGAGTGTAAAAAAATTAATGGTCATGGCTTTAAGGGGTTGTTCTACACCTCTGGATCGATGGAGATTTGCGAAAAAAACCGGCCGCAAAATTCGAGAAAGGGTAGCAAATTTTTTTTATTGGCTCATCGTATTCGTCTGGTTACGTAGGCAAAATGTCTGAGAGGAACCATGGGTCAGAAACGAACCGTTCTCTCACAAATTAACTTTTAATTGGGCCTTCCGATAAAAATTTCGCCATTAGTTAAAGCAGAGGCGACATAAACGAAGTTAGAAAATGGGGCACTGTGTCACCGTACCAGAAGAGAAGAGCATGTGTTTATGCTCTTCTCCCCGGGTGGGCCCTTGAGCGAACCCAACACCGAACGCAGGTCAATGACATTTTTCTAGTCATTTTCTATCTTCGTTTATGTTGCCTCTGCTTCAACTATTGGAGTTAGCAAGGGTATCTCATGTGTCTCCTTTCGAAAGGTCGGTGACTCGAAGGCTGCCATATGGGCGAAATTGTAATCAGAAGGCCGAATTAAAAGTTAATTTGTGAGAAAACGGTTCGTTTCTGACCCATGGTTCCTCTCAGACATTTTGCCTACATAACAAGACGAATACGATCAGCCAATAAAAAAAATTTGCTACCCTTTCCCGAATTTTGCGGCCGGTTTTTTCGCAAATCTCCATCGATCCAGAGGTGTAGAACAACCCCTTAAAGCCATGACCATTAATTTTTTTACACCCTGTACAGGGTGTTTCAAAAATATTTGTCATGGCTTTCAGGGGTTGTTCTACACCTCTGGATCGATGGAGATTTGCGAAAAAAACTTGCCGCAAAATTCGGGAAAGGGTAGCAAATTTTTTTTATTGGCTCATCGTATTCGTCTTGTTACGTAGGCAAAATGTCTGAGAGGAACCATGGGTCAGAAATGAACCGTTCTCTCGCAAATTAACTTTTAATTGGGCCTTCCGATTAAAATTTTGCCGATAGTTAAAGCAGAGGCGACGTAAACGAAGCTAGAAAATAGGGCACTGTGTCACCGAACCAGAAGAGAAGTGTAAGTGTTTATACTCTTCTTCCCGGGTGGGCCCTTGAGTGAACCCGACACCGAACGCAGGTCATTGACATTTTCTAGTCTTTTTCTCTCTCTTCAATTATGTTGCCTCTGTTTCAACTATTGGAGCTAGCAAGGGTATCTCATGTGTTTCCTTTCGAAAGGTCGGCGACTCGAAGGCTGTCGTATGGGCGAAATTTTAATCGTAAGGCCCAATTAAAAGTTAATTTGTGAGAGAACGGTTCGTTTCTGACCCATGGTTCCTCTCAGACATTTTGCCTACGTAACAAGACGAATACGATGAGCCAATAAAAAAAATTTGCTGCCCTTTCCCGAATTTTGCGGCAAGTTTTTTTCGCAAATCTCCATCGATCCAGAGGTGTAGAACAACCCCTGAAAGCCATGACAAATATTTTTGAAACACCCTGTACACCATTGGACAAGGAAACATCCTGAACTGTAAATCACCGATTTTTGTGAAATTTTAATACGATCTTGGAGAATATTAACACTAGTTCTGCGGATGTTAACTTCGTATATTGAAATATATTAACCCTTTTAGTGCCAAGCGTTTTATGGAGTACATGCGAGAAATGCCACGGGCCGATTTGATATGCGCGCTCATATAAATAGCTTTATAAGGAGCAAATTTCCAATTTCCTGGAGGAAAATTGTAGTATTTATTCTTCTGAAACTTAAAGGATATGAAATATACTGTCGATGATACATTGTCGTTGTCAAAATGTTATGGCACCAAGCTTTCTTCATCAAGCCTGCCGGCCGGTCGGCCGGGCCACTGAGCCACATCGGCCCGTGGCACTCTTCGCATAAGGACCGTGAGCCGATACATCGGCCCACTGGCACTAAAAGAGTTAAGTAAGAAATTTGAAAAAGATGGATTAAGTGGCAAAAAATTGCAATCAGGTAGGTAATTTGGGTATTATAAGATATTCGTCAAATATCTACTGTACTGCTTTTTTATAAATTTGTGAAATACTTTGAAAAAGTATAAATCTGTCAATTTGACGGCTGCCGTAAACCTTGTGCTAAAGATACGAACATTTTTTAGATAGTGAAAATGAACATGTTTTGGTGATGAATTCTGAGGTATAAACATTATTTTCAAAAACTCGTTTGATTAAATACTATGTTAAAAAACAAATTTTTTTCATCATTTGTTAGTTAAAGTTCAGTTTATCTCCCTGAATATTTCTTTGTAATAGCTATATGGTCAAATACAAACTACGAATAAATTAGGAATTTAATGTATGTCACAGATAAAATTATTATACTTTCGCTTTTTCTATTCGGTTGAGGCAATTATTAAATTCTTTTTTCATATATACACGTAAGGCTGCTCTGAAAAGAGCAGATTTTGTTGTCAGTCATTCATATTGTTAATATATATATTTAAAAATGTAATTGATTAATTAATTATTCGAGATCATTTTCGCAAATAAAAACAACATGAGTGATTGACAATAAACTCTGCTCTTTTCAGATCAATTTGACAATTGACTCAAGCGGTAGAATTAAAAAAAAATTAAATATCAAATTTTTGATCTAAGTGTATTTTGTTTTTGACTACATACTTTCTGTAAATAAATATACAAGAAAATGGATTAAAATTTAATTGAAAAATCATGAGAAAAATATTTTGTTGTTTTAAATATTATTTAAATAAGTGGATTAAAAAAAATGCAGACGCCATCGAATTCCCTATCAAAAGACGTTAATTTGCACTACCTAAAACATTTCCGCATCTCTGATAGTTTACGAGATATTCGATAAAATAGGTTTCTCAACTGCAAGCTTGAGAACAGTTTTCATCCCTTTGACATGTATCATTGCCGATAGAACAAAATGCGTGTCAAATATTTTCATGCAAACTATATCATATTAAAGTTTCATCGAAATCGGTGACTTAATGTTCGGGACGTTCCCTTGTGAGGTATAATCAACGACAATCACGTAGAATTACTATCACAGGGTAACACAATGAGTACTATAAAGTGGCAACAAAGCAGTCTTATCAGATAAAAGAAGCATTACGTATTGTCTTAGTAGTTCGAAGACGACCTTTATTCAGTTTGTTAAAGTTTAACTGTTGGCACACCGTGTGCAAGTATGATCAAGGTTCGATTGACGGAAGTTCACCACAAACAAAAATACTTCGAATGCAACTTCAAAGCAGTTCCAAGAAATTACTTGGAAAAGGACCAGTCTTCCTGGAGGAAAATGCAGCGATGGATTTTATGACACCTCTTAAAAAAGCAAACAACCCGCCCACTAAATTTTCGGAGAAAAGCGAGCGGTGATTTTTAGTCCCTGACCCTGGCTACTAGCCGAGAAGATCAGATGTTGCTCACACTATTTTTTTCCTCATTATTTAATTTTTGCCACTCAATAGATTTCGCCATAAAACTTTCATGATTTAAATCTAGTTATTCTTTGTTTTGAGACATTAATTCATGATTCGTTTTGCATTCCGAACTGTTTGTAGCAATTATACATTCACAATAGAATTTACGTAGTATTTGGTCGTGTTTTTCATGCCATTTGGAATTGAATCACCAGCAAGCCCCCGCTGAAGGAGTAGTTCGATGCAAAAATTATTCATAACAGCAATTGAAAACGTCACACGAAGAATGTCTGATCGATACGTGATGAAGGCTTTTAAATGTCGCACTTCTATTAATAACACGGTCCAATAAAGGGTATAGCAGGATAAGATGGTCAAAAGTGCCCTTCAACCGATTTCAATGGGGGTGGTCTCATTCGATAGATAATGCTCGGCGATCATTGTGTACCAAATTTTAACCCTTTATCTTGATCGGAAGGGTAGTTACGGGGAAAATTAAAAAAACAGGTTTTTGGCCCTTTTCCCCCATTTATTAAGGTGTAAAAAATCCGAAAAAATTCTGGCATATTCTACACGGTACCGGACATGTTGCAAAATTTTTTCAGATTTTTCCGTCGAAGTACCTAAGCGTGAAAAATGGGCAAAGTCAAAAAAACGGAAAAGAGAAGATTTCGTATCGAAATCTTCGAGGTACAACTTTTTGTTTTATATAGTAACAATCTAACACCTACGATTGTTATCCCCAATTTTTTTCAGATTTTAAACCACCTGCGTCATTATAAAAAAAAATCGAAAGCCGATTTTCGGGACGTATTTTGGTCTAAAACGCAAGAAGTAATTGTTATTTTTCCATTATTTTGATAGAGTATGTTCATTTTGTGGTTTTTAATGTTTTACCATTACAGATAATTACATAACAATAAAAGGAATTGAGATAACTCACTTATCTGTAAACTGTGTGTTTCATTATGTACCATAATTTTGGACGTTCTTTCAACAGTAACAGTGGCGACGCGTCTAGAGTGTCTGCTCTGGAACCGCTATGAACTTTTTTGTCGCGGGTTCGTGTCTCGGAAGGTATATTTTTTTTTCTTTTTTTTTTTAATCTGTAAATGCATAAAAATAATCAATACTCATTTTTAACAGCTATTGCGATAACCCTAAATGCATAAAAAATGTATATCGTATAGAAAATAGTTTTGGAGCATATCTGTTGTTTTGCCGGCTCTCTCTAGCAATATGTTATCCCATGGTTACGGATATTTTTAAACATTTAAATTACGGAAATGTTAACTTATTATGGTATATAAAAATGTATATTCGGCACTAAAGGAACAGAGTTTATACCTTGACAAATTCCTGCCGAGGTCATGTTGAATGAAAACAAAAGTTCCTTTCTTTTGGTAGATTATTATTTTTCGCCATGAGTACTATTTTGTTATTTGTTCCGAAATCATATAGAATAAATAATACGTTTGAGAGCCATAACTGTACAATAGATTAATTCGTTAAAATTGCTTTATTGTTATATACGAATTTACTTCTTAAGCTTTTAGATATCTTACTGATGAGCATTTGTATCGCTTTCAAAATACCTTTAAGAAATAGAGGCATATAATTTAGTTTGCAGGACTTTATTATTTTATTGCGCCTGCTCCAATATCACACGAACCCTTCCTGTCCGTAAGCCTTCATCAATGATCTGCTGGCATTGAAGGTTTGGCGCAGGTACTAAGCTAATCCCCTATAGGTTTTTATGTTATATTGGTCAATTCACTGTTAAATGGTTTCTGTCTCTACCTAGTCACATGGAACTGTACATAGTTAAAAAAGTACAAATATTCATAAATGGTAACATACCCTGTATTAAATCGGTTTGACACATTCGAGACAATAGCGGAGACCCATCCATAAACTGTCTTCCCTACGCTCATTTCAGAATTAACAAATTAAAAATGGCAATATAATACAAACCAATAGAAATTCATATTTTCCAAGTTTCGAGCATATCCCCTCCATGTCAACGATTCTTCTTTGAAAATAAGGGAAAGAAACATGCAAGTAAAGTAATCATTACGTGCATATACTCTGTTAGATCTTTGGTGCCGAATATACATTTTTATCTACCATAATAAGTTAACATTTCCGTAATTTAAATGTTTAAAAATATCCGTAACCATGGGATAACATATTGCTAGAGAGAGACCGGCAAAACAACAGATATGCTCCAAAACTATTTTCTATACGATATACATTTTTTATGCATTTAGGGTTATCGCAATAGCTGTTAAAAATGATTATTGATTATTTTTATGCATTTACAGATTAAAAAAAAAAGAAAACAAAATATACCTTCCGAGACGCGAACCCGCGACAAAAAAGTTCATAGCGGTTCCAGAGCAGACACTCTAGACGCGTCGCCACTGTTACTGTTGAAAGAACGTCCAAAATTATGGTACATAATGAAACACGCAGTTTACAGATAAGTGAGTTATCTCAATTTCTTTTATTGTTATGATATTATCTGTAATGGTAAAACATTAAAAACCACAAAATGAACATACTCTATCAAAATAATGGAAAAATAACAATTACTTCTTGCGTTTTAGACCAAAATACGTCCCGAAAATCGGTTATAATGACGCAGGTGGTTTAAAAATCTGAAAAAAATTGGGGATAACAATCGTAGGTGTTAGATTGTTACTATATAAAACAAAAAGTTGTACCTCGAAGATTTCGATACGAAATCTTCTCTTTTCCGTTTTTTTGATCGAAAGATCGATTCAGAAAAATCTGAAAAAATTTTCCAACATGTCCGGTACCGTGTAGAATATGCCAGAATTTTTTCGGATTTTTTACACCTCAATAAATGGAAATGGAAAAGGGCCAAAAACCTGGCTTTTTTAATTTTCCCCGTAACTACCCTTCCGATCAAGATAAAGGGTTAAAATTTGGTACACAATGATCGCCGAGCATTATCTATCGAATGAGACCCCCATTGAAATCGGTTGAAGGGCACTTTTGACCATCTTATCCTGCTGTACTCTTTGAAACTGTTTTCTGTTTTCCGATAGCCACTATATAATTCTTATAGAGTTCTTCGTCCTGAACACGAATCCGGCAACGAAATTTCTGGATCGCCCTCTGTTTTCGAAAAAAATCAGCATTTGTAATAACGGTCGTTTTCTGTAAAGCAGCTCGTATTACGTGAAAACTAAGATACGTAGGTTGTTGTTCTTGGTCTCAAAAAATAGAGGAGTGTTTCCCGAGTATGCAGGTATAGGC
The DNA here is from genome assembly GCA_910591515.1 of Cerceris rybyensis. Taxonomy (NCBI): domain Eukaryota; kingdom Metazoa; phylum Arthropoda; class Insecta; order Hymenoptera; family Crabronidae; genus Cerceris; species Cerceris rybyensis. The sequence goes on from OU342795.1 coordinate 19,050,329, forward strand.
AGTTATAATATTCCGCACTTTTTAATAGCAGTAAATCACTGTCAAAGTTCAAAAATGAGCGGATGCGCGAATTTTTTACGCATTCACTTTGCATTTTCACGTAGAGAACTATTGCTAGCACAAATTACTGTACACCATTGGATTCTATGTACATTTCCGAATAAAAAACTATCAGCGAAAAATGTCATAACTATTTTCGTTTCGGCACAATTTAAGAAAATGTCCATCGCGAACATGTTCCGACCGTTTTGTCACTACGACGCCATCGCTCCCTGTAAGCGCCGTACCTACGCGTGATACTTTCACGGGCTCTGCGCATCTATACCGTGCGGCTCGTCAGACGTGTCACCTAGGAGGTAAGCCTGTTTCGGCAGAGTCTGATTCGCCAGGCGTCAAGCGTGATACCTCTTGTCACACGTACACGAAGGCACTTGACATTCTACCTCGCGATTCGTTAAAAGAGCTACACATACAAATCGAACTAAAAGACGAAAAGAGAGAACGCTGCAGATCGAAGCAAGGGAGACAACGCGATTTGGGTGGCGACAGTGAGGACATCGGCGTAGGCACCAGATTTCTAACATCTCTATAGTGAAAACAGAATAAACTCCGGCAGAATTACCCCCACCACATTGGGAGATTCTCCTTGATAAAACGAAGCGCGCGACGAGACAACAATGTAATACAATGTCTCGCTCCTCCAGACAAACTAATAAGAATATTTGAATGCTACGACTTTGTCGGGTGCTTCCTTTAAGAGGCTGAGCGAGTGGACTCCAAGAAACAAAATGGTACGAATAGGCGGTTAAAAACGAGAAGCTCCGCCGCCCAGGTGACAAGCTTGACGAGCCGCACGGTACATTCCGTTGAGGTACCGTGCGGCTCGTCAGACCTGGCACCTATAGTCCAGTAAAGGTGCAGTTAAAAATAGGGGTATTAGAAAATCGAACCTCCACTTTTAGAAGAAGGTTATTTTTATGTAAAATTGCACGAGGATTCTAAAGAAACCATTCGCAGGCAAAAAAAGTGTACGCGTCATTGTGTTTTTTTGTTATAATCAATTTTTGCCTGCTCGAGCCCGCACATTTTCGTTTATAACTTTTTAACTATGCAGAAATCGACTATGATTGATAGGACATTTTTTGTTCCTTACCATCTAATAAAACTTTTTGTCCCCTCACTTTTTTTTATTTGTTACTCATTTTTTGAGATATTCGATCTCAAAAGATGAAAAAGAGCGTGCTAACAATTTTTCAGTTACCACGTGAATTTGTTGGTATTACAGTTACCTAAGCGATTGAATTTATCGATATCGCATTTTACGAACTGCTCGACTTTATATTACAGCAATGCGCGGGCATGCGCATCATTCAAATAAACGGCATACATATAATCTACGGTTTTTATTATTTATTTATTTTTATTATTTACATATAATGTTTTTATATTATTATCAATACACGAAATGACTTATGCACTTATTTTCAATAGGAGAAGATCTATTTTTAATTGAAATACCATTTATTTGTTAATTATTATTGGCATTTACTATCAATCATCATTGTTATTGTGCTCATTGTTGATATTACAATTCAGTAAATTATATTCTATTACATTTATTTAAAAAAAATATAGAACACAGAATATAAATATAACAAAATGTAATAGAATATAATTTACTGAATTGCAATATCAACAATGAGGACAATAACAATGGTGATTGATAGTAAATGCTAATAATAATTAACAAATAAATGGTACTTTAATTTAAAATCCATCTTCTCCTATTGAAAACAAGTGCATAAGTCATTTCGTGTATTGGTAATAATATAAAAACATTATATGTAAATAATAAAAAGAAATAAATAATAAAAACCGTAGATTATATGTACGCCGTTTATTTGAATTATGCGCATGCCCGCGCATTGCTATAATGTAAAGTCGAGCAGTTTGTAAAATGCGATATCGATAAATTCGATCGCTTAGGTAACTGTAATACCAACAAATTCGCGTGGTAACTGAAAAATTGTTAGCACGCTCTTTTTCATCTTTTAAGATCGAATATCTCAAAAACTAAGTAACAAATAAAAAAAAGTGAGGTGACAAAAAGTTTTATTAGATGGTAAGGAACAAAAAATGTCCTATCAATCATAGTCGATTTCTGAATAGTTAAAAAGTTATAAACGAAAATGTGCGGCCTCGAGCAGGCAAAAATGGATTATAACAAAAAAACACAATGACGCGTACACTTTTTTTGCCTGCGAATGGTTTTTTTTAGAATCCTCGTGCAATTTTACACAAAAATAACCTTGTTCTAAAAGTGGAGGTTCGATTTGCTAATTAAATTGCATTTTTACTGGACTACTAGGAGGTAAGCCTGTTTAGGCAGAGTCTGATTCGTCAGGCGTCAAGCGTCATGCCTCTTGTCACACGTACACGAAGGCACTTGACGTTCTACCCCGCGATTCGTTAAAAGAGCTACACACACAAATCGATCGAAAAGACGAAGAGAGAGAACGCTGCAGATTGAAGCAAGAGAGACAACGTGATTGGGGTGGCGACAGTGAGGACATCGGCGTAGGCACCAGATTTCTAACATCTCTATAGTAAAAACAGGCTGAACTCCGACAGAATTACCCCCACCACATGAGGAGATTCCCCTTGATGAAACGGAGCGCGCGACGAGAATACAATGGAATACAATGTCTCGCTGCTCCAGCCAAACTAGTAAGAATATTTGAATGCTACGACTTTGTCGGGTGCTTCCTTTAAGAGGCTGAGCGAGTGGATTCTAAGAAACAAAATGGTGCGAAAAGGCGGTTGAAAACGAGAAGCTCCGCCGCCGAGGTGCCAGGTCTGACGAGCCGCACGGTATTTAGAATTCTCTACCTCTTTACTAAAGTGCAAGGTAATATTTATTTATTTATGTTTTTTTTATAAAGGGGAAATGCTTTACACCTGCAAATGTCTTAGTTTGCGGATCGTGTGGGACTCCGTAGGCTTATTGCTTTCGTATACACTCGGAAATCACTGTTTTACTCTGCTTTTCTCTTGAATTTAACTAATGGATCAACACCCGCCTTAAAAAATGAACGTGAATTATTTTAAATCGTTATTTTCATAAATGTTCAATAAAAGAAAAAAATCGAAAAGGGAGAATGTTGTAGTATATTTTTTTAGCAAAAGATGATACCGAAATTTTTTTCTTACTATAAGTTAACAGCGAAAAAGTTATGAATTTCTATATTCATAAATAAAAGTGATAAATGTAGTAAATTTTTTTCTTACTATAAGTTAACAGCGAAAAAGTTATGAATTTCTATATTCATAAATAAAAGTGATAAATGTAGTATTTCGAAATATGGGCTAAGGAAAATGTATTTAACTGCACTGGAATATGAACTAGAGACGACAGGCGAAGAAAATGCATTTGTAAAAGAATATGTATAAAATAACAGATTTTCGGCCGTTAGGATATCGGCGAAATTGGCTTACCGCTTACCGTGTTAATATGTTTAATCTTACTTTATCATTATACATTATTATCCAAAGAGGTAGAGAATTCTACCTCGACGGAATGTATCCATGCGCGGGACCCGTGAAAGTATCCCGAGTCGAAAAGTCCAGCCTAAAAAGAAACTTCAAATCCTAGATTCTTTTGATCTCTCATTTGCCGCTTAATTAATGTATCTATACCATTTTGAACCTCAAAATCCTCAACTAGTGTATCTACACGCCTCAAAGTCCTGCAAATATGATTTTTAGGAGTTATATGGACTGATCAGGTAAAATTTTTATTCCAATTTAATCTGACACCCCCTAAAAATATTTCAGAAGTTCCAAGTCTGTCGACTCATATTCTAAAAATAGGGCTTTCAGGAGCAAGTTGGAATTAAATTATCATTTTATTCCATATAAATTCTAAATCTCCTAAACCAAATTAATTTTTAGTATATCGAGAATTTTTTTGGACTTCGATCATTCCACTCCAATTCCAATCCAATTCTAAAGCTCCTCATTATAGAATGCTTTTGGGCTTATTTTGGGCTGTATGAAGCCTAAATTGCTCCTAAACTAGGTAAAAGTAGCAAAAAGTAACAAGTGTAGGGCGATTGTGGAATTAAAATTTGCATTCTTTTATATGTAACATATTTTTCCATATTCAGCCTAAATATCGTAAGTTATTTGGTAATTTAGGAGGATTTTGGGCTGAAATTTTCGACTCGGGATTACACGTAGATACGGCGCACAGTGGTTCATTTGGCCGAAAACCTGGCCAAAAAGCCAAAAATTTTCTTCGCGATTTTCAAAATTTAGCAATTGCGTTTTATTTGTAACATATCAGAGCATCGGTTTTCATTAATAAAAGTTTTTATTGAACAACGCTCTTAGAGATATGCAATGTCAAAGTTGGCACTTGAATAATGTAACGTATTCACGTCGAAATTCAGAATACGTTTTCAATGTGAAATAATAGTACAGTCAACTTTGTAAGTATTTGTAGCTATTCGTCATACTTTTAAATTATAAGTACCTTGGTTTCATTTTTTTATTTAATATTTTACAACTGCGATGGCACAGATTGCAAAACCCATACATTTTTTTCCTTTTGCAGAGGAAATAGTTGTGAAGTACGCAAAAGTACAACGCGAATTTTTTTTTAAATTAAACTTTGAAGCTTCCCGAAGAAGTCCCCGTTGTAAAATTTTGCGACTTTTTGCGATTCTACGAGATATTCTTATTTGTTTGTCGCACGCGCCATGCTCGGGGAAATACGTTTATGACATACTGCCAGGCTATCGTGCCTTGGACAAACGAATAATGCTAATCCTTCACTAAGGTTACCCTTGTAATTAACGAAACGCTATATTTATTTCGTTCGGGTTAAAAATCAAAATAATTTTAAGCAAGCTGGTGGCCTTTTGTTCCAAAGCAACAATAGATAGCCGCGATCACCTCGACCGCTTACCGTTATAAACCGAAAGATCTTTGACGTTTCGGCTGAAAATCTATCTAGTTGCAGGTATGAGGGCTATATTTGTTTCTCACAATGTTCTATCAATCTCTTTCAGTCGAGATTTTTATTAAACAATGGTAAATTCGAAGATGGAATAGCTGTGATATGCTGGTATTAAGATACAGTGACTGTTGCAATAAATATCATTATAACTTTTGAAGGAAAAGGAATATCAGAATATATATTTTTTTAAATTAAACTTTAAAGCTTCCCGAAGAAGTCCCCGTTGTAAAATTTTGCGACTTTTTGCAATTGTACGCGATATTCTTATTTGTTTGTCGCACGCGCCATGCCCGGAGAAGTGCATTTATGACATAGAGCTGGGCTATCGTGCTTTACCTAATGAATACTGCTAATCCTTCTCTAAGATCAACCTGGCAATTAACGAAATAATATGTTTATTTCATGGGGTTAAAAATCGGAATGAGTTTAAACAAGCTGATGGCCTATTGTTTCGAGGCAACTATAAATAGCCGCGGCTACCTCGACCGCTTACCGTCATAAACTGAAAGATCTTTGACGATTCTAATGAAAATCTGGCTAGTTGCAGGTATGAGGGAAATATTTGTTCCTTACAATGTTTCATCTTTCTCCTTCGACCGAAATTTTTATTAAACAAAGGGGAATTCGGAGATGGAACAGCAATGACATGCTTGTATTAAGATACAGCGGCTGCTGCAGTAAATATCATTAAAACTGCAGAAGTCCATGGAATAACATAATATATTTTTTTTTAAATTAAACTTTCAAGCTTCCCGAAGAAGACCTCGTTGAGTTTTCTTGCGACTTTTTGCGATTCTTCGAGTTATTGTTATTTGTTTGTCGCGCGCGCCATGCTTCGGGAAGTGCATTTATGACATAGGGCCGGGCTATCATAAGACTATTGATTTTCGTGCTGATCCGACAATTTTTCGATACTCGCACCTGCCATATTAGAGCCGCCATTTTGTTTTTGGAAATTCTGAGTTCGGATTCTTAATCAGCGACCGGAAAAACATAAGACTACTGATTTTCATGCCGGTCCGACAATTTTTCAATACTCGCATCCGCCATTTTGTTTTTCGAAATTTTGAGTTCAGATTCTTAATCAGCGACCCAAGTAATACTAATACACCAATTTTCAGCTAAATTGAAAAACTCCTTGAGTTTTGGCCAGGTTTTCGGCCAAATGAACCACTGTGCGGCGCTTACAGGGAGCGATGGCGTCGTAGTGGCAAAACGGTCGGAACATGGTCTCGATGGACATTTTCTTAAATTGTGCCGAAACAAAAATAGTTATGACATTTTTCGCTGATAGTTTTTTATTCGGAAATGTAGATAGAATCCAATGGTGTACAGTTAATTTGTGCTAGCAATAGTTTTCTACGCGACAATGCAAAGTGAATGCGTAAAAAATTCGCGAATCCGCTCATTTTTGAACTTTGACAGTGATTTACTGCTACATACCCGGGAAACACTCCTCTATTTTTTGAGACCAAGAACAACAACCTGCGTTTCTTAGTTTTCACGTAATACCAGCTTCTTTACCGAAAACGATCGTTTTTACAAATGGTAATTTTTTTTCGAAAACAGAGGGTGATCCAGAAATTTCGTTGCCGGATTCGTGTTCAGGACGAGAACTCTATAAGAATTATATAGTGGCTATCGGAAAACAGAAAACAGTTTAAAATTTGTTGGACAGTGTATTACAGAGAATGAACTTATTACACCGTAACATTTCAAGAAATGTATGTTTACCTGAACTTTTCGATTGAAATGGCACAAGATAGCAAATAGTAAAGTGCCGCCAAGTAGCTAATACAAAAAGTCAAAGATGGCTCGGAATTTGAAGTGTTAATAACATTTCATTCTAATTTGTTCGAACAAAGTAAGTATCCTTCGCAAGTAGAGTTATCCTATTTATTGCAATATACCTACCTTCTTCATTGTTACCATGAGGAATAATTGAAATTTCGAATCTACCAGAGTTTGAAACAGTTGGAGAAATCCATAGATTTTTCGTTTCTCCGTACTCCTTAGGTGGACTTCCTACATTTGCATACGACAATTTCTTTTTGTTGAACTCTAACATAGCGAAAGAGTTAATTAAAAATAAGCAATTTCGTGATTCACAGACTCTGTATCTTTATTATACATTCTGAATGAAAATTTTCTTTTCGTTCGCATATAATTAGCGGAAAATATAGTTCATAATGGCAAGAAAACTTCTACAGATAGAAATCGAAAATTACCTGCATATGAGTAGGAGATGCTTTATTAATGGGCATAAAAAACAACTTGTACACTCCCTCGTAATTAGGTTGCAAACCTCTAGTTTTTGCAAGTCGTCCAATCGACACAGGCTCATTGTCCGGTCAGTGGTTGTTCTTATTGTTTGTGACAACCTGACAATGTGAAATGATCACCAACATAATAGTGTTATAGTAAATGAAATGCTATATCTTGTATCGATAGAAATATTTTATTGGGTTGGTCACAAAGTAATTTCGCTATCATCACTACTGAAAGTTTTGCCATTCAAAAAATTTGGCAGACTTCCAAATAAATGGTAATCTGATGATACCAGGTCAAGGTTATATGGGAGCTGTGGCGACAGTTCAGAACCAAGCTTTGCCTTTTCATTAATGTTCGTCTTTACATTACATGTTAAAATATGCCCGAAACAAACAATTACAAACATAATAAAACATAATTTTTATATAAACCAAGCCATAAATGATAACTTTCAATTGTCATAAGAAAAAAATCGTAACATTGTCAGAAATCATTTACAACAAACGCTAACTCTCACAAGAGAACATCGATAAATATAATACATCAATAAATTAGAACTATCATATTTATGCCACAAAGAAAATGACTGCTTTAAAAATACAATAATTTCTTTGCAACAGATATATCAAATTTCTAATTTATCCATGTTTTGTGTTTGGTTATATAGTATTTACAAACCAGTATTCAAGAAAATTGATTGAAATTCAACTAAAAAACTAACGAAAAAAAACTTATATTTTTTAACACATTGTTTAAACAAATTGATTTTCTAAAAAGATGTTTATCCCACCAGATTCCTCATCCCAAGGCGCTAATTTTCAGGTACTACAAAATTTCCGTGTCTCTAATAGTTTCCAAGATATTCGATGAATAAGTCTCGGTACCCCAAGTTTGGGGGCGATTTTCACCTGTTCAAAGGGGACAATTGCCAATAACAAAATACGTGTCAAATATTTTCACGAAAACTATATCATACTAAAATTTCCATAAGTCGGTGATTTACACTTCAAGATATTCCCTTGTCAGTGTAAACCGAAATTACTTTTTTGTAAATTCAATATTTACCGATTATCATAATAATAAGAACATTAGATATGTATAAAGAATGTTACGAGTTTAACAAACATTCTAGATTGATTGCGCTTTCGTCTCCGTAGTTTGATGTAACAGATAATAAATTAAATATTCATATAAGATTCATCGGCATAGTGTATGCTGAGTTTACTCATAATCAGTTTACACAATTCAGCATTACGATGGCTGATAGAGTTAAGGGAGTACAATCTTGCACAAAGCAAAAGTTTCAAACGCACAGGAAGTGAAATATAACTCGAAGAACGCAATAGTTCAAGAATTGCCAACAATTCTAAAAGTACGAAAAGTTAAATCACGAAAAGAATAATCATCTTCGAAAAGTGCAAGACTGCCAAATGTACCGTGCGGCTCCACAGCCGTGTCACCTGGGCGGCGGAGCTTCTCGTTTTCAACCGCCTATTCGTACCATTTTGTTTCTTGGAGTCCACTCGCTCAGCCTCTTAAAGGAAGCACCCGACAAAGTCGTAGCATTCAAATATTCTTATTAGTTTGTCTGGAGGAGCGAGACATTGTATTACATTGTTGTCTCGTCGCGCGCTTCGTTTCATCAAGGAGAATCTCCCCATGTGGTGGGGGTAATTCTGCCGGAGTTTATTCTGTTTTCACTATAGAGATGTTAGAAATCTGGTGCCTACGCCGATGTCCTCACTGTCGCCACCCAAATCGCGTTGTCTCCCTTGCTTCGATCTGCAGCGTTCTCTCTTTTCGTCTTTTAGTTCGATTTGTATGTGTAGCTCTTTTAACGAATCGCGAAGTAGAACGTCAAGTGCCTTCGTGTACATGTGACAAGAGGCATGACGCTTGACGCCTGGCGAATCAGGCTCTGTCAAAACAGGCTTACCTCCTAGGTGACACGGCTGTGGAGCCGCACGGTAATACATAGTCCGAGCGCATAGCTGTTTTGTACAGGATCCAAGTTTAAAAGTACATTATCTATTCACCCGTGCATGATATCTCGGATTATATAATAATAATTATTTATAATACATTAATATATATTAATGGCAAATGTTATCATTTTGCAATTTCGTATAGGTAATATCAACGGGCTAATTAACAAACATTTATGACATTTTCATCAAAGCTGTCTTTCATATTTAAACTGAACATGGTATAAGAAACACCGATTTTTCCTTTTAATATATAATAGTATATTTATATAATATTGGCGTATAAATATTATATGTGCGTTAATAAATACAATATACAATAACTATTACGTTTTACACCAATAATACAAATATTAGCAATTCTGTTCTGCAATGTCACTTTCGCAAGAGTCTAATGAATTCTTTCCTCGACGAGTGCAAGACGTCGATTCCGTAACGTCTATATGTCGACCCCGCGACGATTCTTTAACGACTCTCTGCGACAATTCTTTAACGATTGTCTATCGACTGCGTTCCCATTTCTCCTCTTCTATTGCTGGGTCCTTTGAGGATCACCTTTCCTCGAAAAGGCCCCGTGAGGGTCGTTTTCCTTCCTCGCTGGAGAAAAATTGTCCCCTTGACGAAGTCCAGACGTGAAAACACCTAGCTCTGCAACTTGCTGGCGTGGGGTCTTACAATGGAAAGTACCGTGCGGCTCGTCAAGCTTGTCACCTGGGCGGCGGAGCTTCTCGTTTTCAACCGCCTATTTGTACCATTTTGTTTCTTGGAGTCCACTCGCTCAGCCTCTTAAAGGAAGCACCCGACAAAGTCGTAGCATTCAAATATTCTTATTAGTTTGCCTGGAGGAGCGAGACATTGTATTACATTGTTGTCTCGTCGCGCGCTTCGTTTCATCAAGGAGAATCTCCCCATGTGGTGGGGGTAATTCTGCCGGAGTTTATTCTGTTTTCACTATAGAGATGTTAGAAATCTGGTGCCTACGCCGATGTCCTCACTGTCGCCACCCAAATCGCGTTGTCTCCCTTGCTTCGATCTGCAGCGTTCTCTCTTTTCGTCTTTTAGTTCGATTTGTATGTGTAGCTCTTTTAACGAATCGCAAGGTAGAACGTCAAGTGCCTTCGTGTACATGTGACAAGAGGAATGACGCTTGACGCCTGGCGAATCAGACTCTGCCGAAACAGGCTTACCTCCTAGGTGACACGTCTGACGAGCCGCACGGTACATAGTGTAGGCATAATCACGTATTTTTTCGGTTACCTCACTTATACTGTTCATAATAAAAATATGTTTTTAATTTATTAACACATTGGTTAATATTGGTGGATAATGCTGGATTTTAAATATATGATTGTAGATTTAGACAATTAATATTTTTCTTATTATTCTGTCTTGAAGAAAACGGGAAAGCGGACAAAAGAGGTAGTATTATTTCGCTTAAATCTTGCATTATTTGATGTATTTAAATTTGATGTTTACTCAAATGGGGACATTATCAAGTGTAATATTTAGGCGGCTAATATTTAACCGGTGTGCAATGTGTTTACACATGAAAGATCGCTAAGAAATCTGTAAGGCATACGTCAGGGACCGCACCTCTTTGGCAAAACTTGCGCGATAGTTAAACCATCAAAATAATTAAAAAAATACAAAGAAATTGTAAAAAACGGTGCATTGCAGGTGCTGCTGAAAATAAAAATGCTTTTTTAATAATCATCATAACTAATTAACTTCATATGAAGCATATAACGATTATTCAAATTACTAAAATACAATGCAACGTGTCGACAAATCTCTGAGACTAACTATTTGTTCTTCGGATTGCTACGAAAAAAACATAAAGTCAATCCAATTTAATATATTGGCTACTGATGTAAACACTTAAATAGACAAGTTAGATACAATATATTCAAGTAGGTGCTATCTAAAGGCGACGTGTGAAAAATACTAGTTATCTTATAATCGGTCCATGACAGATGGGAAACGAAACACGAGAAAACTCGTGAACAGTCCTTAATGTGCTAAGAAATTCACTAAAATATTAGTCCCTTCAGAGCGTCAATAAGTAGACAACTTCAGATTATAAATCCCGAAAATGTATATAATGATGCAGTGTGACAAATTTGTAATGGCACTGAAAGTCTTACAGTACACTGAATGCTTAGTTATATCTTATGGCAAATCTTTGCGATAGTGAATCAATAAAACTCACCAGGAACGACTTGTTCACAAAAGGCATATTCGAAATGCATATGGAATGTCTCGTGCTGTAAATCGAGATATCCTTCCTCGTGGAATATGCGGGAATAGTAATACTTTCAATACGGTTGGAATCGAAACATTCGGATGAAATATTAAAGCTTTAAGGGGTTGTTCTACACCTATGGATCGATGGAGATTTGCGAAAGAACCGGCCGCAAAATTCGGGAAAGGGTAGCAAATTGTTTTTATTGGCTCATCGTATTCGTCTTGTTACGTAGGTAAAATGTCTGAGAGGAACCATGGGTCAGAAACGAACCGTTCTCTCACAAATTAACTTTTAATTGGGCCTTCTGAGAAAAATTTACACAATACGCAGCTGAGGACAAATTCTGAACGGTGGACCGAGCAAGTAATATAAGCCATAAAATTTCTTAAATCTTTGAGATATTTCAACTGTTTCTCTTAAATTTATGAATCAGTAAGGATCATCTTGATTTACTGATACCATGTCCAATATTCGAATTAATGGCATTTAAACGTAGAATATGTGAAAGGACAAACGTCATCGGGTTACAATCTGTCTCGTTTCGTTTTTTTGAATAATATAGATTTGGAAGAAAGATGGAGTTACTACTGATAAATCTTCTTATTTTTCTATAGCGTTTCTGTAAAAATAGGGTGTGTTTTAAACACCGACGATATGCGGTCCTCTTTAGTGCTGCTGCCTGTTGCACCACGCGCCACCACCGATCTGCGAAACGCACTCTTTTTCTGCGCAGTTGTTCATATGTAGAATCCGTTTTGCTAATTTATATCTATCGCTAATATAATTAAAGTCTCTTTTACTATATCCACGTGATACTCAAAGCACCCGAACTCCCTTCCTGCACATTATTTGTCAACATCTTCATACAAGGGAGCATTATCGAGTCGTTGAATGTTAACGTAACGTATCACTCTAATCATAATTTCTCACGATCATCCCAAAATTCTAAAAACGTTATATTCTTATTCTTTTATAAATTGGTCGCGTGAATATAATATAAGTTCTTAGCCATACCGTGTAACTTTATAAACCAATTGCAATGCTGTTTATAACATTAAATTGAACACGTCATTCACATTTTCTACATATATCTATGTAGAGTCGCGCGCGTGAGCGATAACCAAGCGGATCGCTGTAGCGCGCTATAGCGGCGCGATCGACAATTCTTTTCAAAATCGAGTGTGAAACCAGGAAATAGTAATAAAGAGTACGTAGAGCGAGGGAGGTGAGAAGAAGTGTAAAAATTGTGATACAGAAAATTGTGTAAGAATTGTGCGTGATTAATTGTGAGAGTGAAAGCATTTTGTTATTTAAAAATTCTTAATAAACTTTTTCATTAACGTGTTAATATAACTCTATCGAATCGTACCCAAAGTCCCACATAATATAGGGCCCTATTCGCATTTATCCCAGCTGAGTCCCTAAGGAATATAAGACACTCAATTTTTTAATATAATGAAACAAGCTCCCCTAAATTATGTATAATACATGAGATGTACCCCTCGAAGAAATACTTAACACGCATTTTTTTATCGGTCTGTATTTGCATTAAGGTAGTGAAGCGTAATCTATCGATATAAACAGTCCGTTAAAGGGCCCTCCTGGGGAGAAGAATATAAACATTTGGACTTTTCTTACTAATTCAGCGACTCAGTCCTCCATTTTCAAACTTCACGTAGCACGCCTCTGCTTTAACTATTCGACCCAGCAAGTTTATCTCCTTCGTTACAAGTCAGAGACCTGCAAGTCTGACTTTTACGGCAAAATTTCAATTGCGGAGACACAATGAAAATATATTTTGCGAGAGAGCAGTTCGTTTCTGACCTATTCTTCCTCTCAGACATTTTACCTACGTAACAAGATGATTGTAATGAGCAAATGAAAAAGTCGACGGGACAATCGCATCGTTTTGCTTCCATGCATGGCGTGCATCGTGTTTCCAGCGTGCTCTTACTAATCGGCCTGAGTCTGGCAAGTAAAAGGCAAGACAATCTTGGTTAGTTAAAACAGATGGTTGGGAGAAGCAGGCGGAGCTATTCCAAGGATGCACGCGGCGATCAAATAACTTTCCTCACTGCTTTAACGCTTTTTCGCTCTGAAAGGCGTATATATATATGCTGTTGAAGAACGAACATTCATATACGAAGAGTGTTGCGGAGCAATAATACGTCCCTGAGGCTCACAGACTTACAGGCTTAACTCGCCGCAGGATTTTTAATACTTTACAGATGTTCATTTCAGAAAAATAGCTGTCGCGCCTTACAAATACTTTATTACCTCAAAATCGATGAGCTTCATGGGCCTATTGTCGTCAAGACTTCTTCAGGAAAAGTTATGTCCTATAAGAAGTATTGACCAGGGATTTCTTCTCCCACTCGAGCCGGGGCTTTTCCTACGCCACCGAAGGCTAAAGGAGACTCTTGACCTATGGGCAAAGGACGATTCCTTTCGCCAATCGCAAATTTTATATTTGCAAAATTAAAGAGTCTCCCAATCAGCAACGTCCCCGCTCTGGAGCCAGTAACCGCCCCCGCCAAATCTTGACGGAAGCGCGTTCTCACGCGCTGCAAAAATTAGTCTTCTACAAACAGGGAACCAAAGAACATCTAGCGCTCCTAATAGAAGCTCCGTTCGCGAGATTAAGACCCGAACGTAATTTCCATAGTTGCACTGTACATACAAAGTGTATATAAAAACACTTAGATTAGGCAACTTTGGACTATTTTAACATCTATTTCATACACAAGACCTTCGTACGTGGCTCAAATCGGGTAAGCCTGTTTTATACGCTCACTCCAGAGGTGTCGCCAGAAAATCGTGGAGCATGTATCAACTCGCGAGGCGTACATCCGTAACAAAGAGTGTATGGGGCGTTCTACTTTTCTACCGACAATGACGTGTCTTCTCTTGAAAAAAAATCAGTATTCGTCCAAAATTGCAGTTTCTCAAATTTTATTTTCACAAGATTTTTTTGGACCATACAGAGATTATAATAATACTAAAATACCGTTTTTATTTTTTTTGCTTTTTACAAAATCATTGTGACATAGTATTCGAAATGTGTGACAGAGGTGTTTTACATACAAATAAAATGTGTCTCTTTGCGCCGCCTAATGTTACAACATGATCTCGCTTAAAAAAATCATATAGGTAGAACCCTTTAGTATAAAATTATTTATCGAACTTCTGAAATATTATCATTAAATTAATGAGAATATAATAAACGTAAAGGTTCATACTATTAAACAAAAAAATATTTTATCGTTGGGTCCGGCTATGCATGTTTTTTCTTGCTATCTTCCGTCACGCATTTCGCAAAACAAAAAACGCTTCTGAGTTGTTTGATTTTCAACACTAAGCAACAGTACGGTTTCCTCTTCCCCCTTGGCCTCACCCCTTGAGGCCCCACCTGCGAGCGAGCCTAGTTATTCGCTCGCAGAAAGTGAATAGCGGTGCGTGTGTTTATTCGGCGACCGCTCTGTCACGTAAGTTACTACTTTTAAATTTTATTGTAATCCACGTTTATATATGTAATATTATTATTTCTCAGTAAATCTGTCATGTTCACCCATTTTTACGAACAAGTCGTAATTTCGTGAACGCTAAAATCCTCGAACACTGTTATTTTACACTTCTGTCACGAGACACCTCTGTCACAAATATAGGGGAGGGTGGGGCAAAGTGGGCCCCTTCAGCAAAAAATAGTCATATCTTTATTGTTTTGGGCTCCAAAATTTTAAGGGGCCCACTTTGCCCCACCCTCCCCTATATATATACCGTGAAAAATATATATATATATATATATTTTTTGTGACTGAGGTGTTTATTTTTTCTTACTCTTCCGATAAAACTTAAAATAAATAAAAGCTATAAAATAAAACTTCGATGCATTATACGTTTCGAAAATCTTCGATAACTGGACAATAATTTAAAAATACATTTTATAAAAGAAATACACTTTTATTTTTTTTCAAAATCAAAAAATTTGTCACTCATATTGTCGGTAGAAAAGTAGAACGCCCCGTATATGTACGGATAAGAAGAGCTTATTTTAAAAAATAAATTATAATTATAAATTTTTATATTTTAGAAAATAAAATGATATTACTAAATATAGTAAACTTCATTGTAAAACTTACAATTAGAGAACAAGAAACGATTTGTAACTACTTCGTAGCATTCCGGACCTCAGTGTCGACTAGTCAATAATGCGCTCCGTCCACTGCGATCATATTTTGTCATAAGCGCGCCGTAGCGAAAAGGTTGAGAAGGAGAACGCAAGGCCTTGCGGTCGCCGATTTTATTTAAATTTTACATACTCTTGGAGTAAATCGTCCTAATTAATAATATACCCTATTATAGGGGGCAGACGGTGAATAGCTTTGAAGGTATTTACAATTACAGTTTCACGGCAGCTCTTGATGCTTCAATTTTACAGTTGTTTATAAGAAGGCCAATAAACCTTAAAAAATAAATAATTTAAAAATATTCTCTATACTTATAGACTAATTCCTTAAGTATATAAAAATTCAACAAAATCGGCGACCCAAAGGCCTAGCCTTGTAATTCATTCACAATTCATTCAACAAATATTATCTTCGTACTTGCAACTAGCCATATTATATTCGAATCCCCAAAGTTTTTTTGGTTTATGACTGTAAGCGGTCGATGTATCATTTCGAATTTTAACGCGATGAAATAAACATATTGTTTCGTTAATTGCCAGGGTGACCTTAGAAAAGGATTAGCAGTATTCATTAAGAACGGCACGATAGGCCAGCCCTGTGTCATAAATGCACTTCCTCGAGCATGGCGCGAACGACAAACAAATAACAATAACTCATGAGTAGCAAAAAGTAGCAACAAAACTTAGTGAAGCCTTCTTCGGGAAGCTTCAAAGTTTAATTTTTAAAAAAATCACAGTGGTATTATGGGTTCCTCATCACTATTTCCTTAGCAAAAGGAAATAAATGTATAGGTTTTACATTCTGTACCATCACAGTTGTAAAATATAAAATAAAAAAATGAAACCAAGATATTTATAAATTAAAAGTATGATAAATAGCTACCAATACTGAAAAACTGGACCGTACTTTAATTTCACATTGAAAACGTATTCTCAATTTCGACGTGAAAACGTAACATTGTTCAAGTGCCAACTTTGCCACTGCATGTCTCTAAGAGTAACAAGTAAGAGTTCAATAAAAATTTGTATTAATGGAAAAGGATACCTTAATGTGTTACAAATCAAACGCAATAACTAGATTTTGAAAATTGGGAAAAAAATTCTTAGGGTTTTGGCCAAGATTTCGGCGAAATCGACCACTGTACGGCGTAGCAATCGCAGGGCGATTTTTTAGCAGATTATTTTACATCCGAAACTACATTATTATTGAATTACGTTCAAATTATTACATCTTTTAAGTTATCTAATAAAAATAATTTCCTATTTACGTCCGTTTCACTCAATTATCTTCTAACAAAACGAAATATATTTATTTCAATTGAAAAGAGTTTTATTTGTGTGCTATAAATTACTTAGGTCGAAAATCTTTAATTCGGTTTGAACTTTCTGCTGTACCAATTTATTATGTGATAACTTTTCACATTTGCTTTGCTTTATTTCTAAAAAATTGCACTACTTTGCGATTTATGCAAAGGCATTTTATCCATTATGATTCACGAATAAAGTCGTTAACTCGCAGTATTTTGCGACGAGTTTAACTTTCATCAACGCATGATGAGTTTTCTCGTGAACGATGTTTCATTTAAGACATTCATGCAGTAGGAAGTTCATGCATAATATTACTCTCAAGTGAGATCTGTGTCAGTCCGTCGCTCCTCATTTTAAACCGCTTATAACAATTTCGATGAGTTTCACTAAAATTGTCTTTATTATGGCTACTCGCTTTATAAAGTGATAGAGTCACCTATATTAAGTATGCAAAAGCAATTGTGCCTCTTAATTTCATTGATCATAACTTTAAAGTTCCAAAGTTCAGCTTCAAAAGAATCACAAACAGAAAGACATACGATAGGCATCACTTGCGATACTGCGTTATTTTCGTGTTAAAATTGAGAAAAACTGTCACTGACAATGATACTCTGCGATCGAATTAGAGAACAGAATATTATAATATGCTTATATATACATACTCGGAAAACACTCCTCTATTTTTTGAGACCAAGAACAACAACCTACATTTCTTAGTTTTCACGTAAAATCAGCTTCTTTACCGAAAACGACCGTTTTTACAAATGCTGATTTTTTTCGAAAGCAGAGGGTGATCGAGAAATTTGGTTGCCGGATTCGTGTTCAGGACGACGAACTCTATAAGAATTATATAGTGGCAATAGGAAAACAGAAAACACCTTCAAATTTGTTGGACAGTGATATCAGCCGATACATTAAATAACGTAGGCCAGACCTTACTTCATTGATTTCAAACATACTGCGATGCAAATGGTCGTTATATTGAACCTTACCTGTAAATAAACGCTAATGTAATTACGAATTTTAGAATTACTTAAATTGAAATACCTCCTAAACTATTAACTTTTCGGCATACATAGGTCAGTAGTTTTTTATAAAGAATATCTAGCTGCATCTCTTGATGCATAAAAAAGTACCTCATTCTATTAAAAAAAACTAATGACATTAAATTATGCCCCACTCAATATCATTTAAGTTTCCTGTGAAACATTTTTTGCTACATACCACAATACCGAAATATTCAAGATGTCAAAATTAGCTGGGACACCCTGTATAAGAAATCCTGTAATAAATAGTTCCAAAGATTTATAAGAAACAATTTCTATTGGAGTCGATACCCTTATCCTAGCTAGGTTTATTATATAGATCCAAATACAGCAATGTTGCAAAACTTGACGGACAATGAGATTGTTCCAGTAAGTAATTCCCATTAACCCTTTGAGGTCGACGGACACATATATGCCGTCTGAGAGAAAATTTCATTATAACTTGTCGATTGAAATATTATTACACAAATCGTAATTTTAAACTTCTATACATTAACAGTCTCATTTTCCAATAAAAAAATAGTTTTTCATCGCCAAATAAACGATTCTTTCTCAATATCCAAAAAGTTTCTGTCCACAAAGAGTTAAAGAATTAGATTTTACATCCATTTTCGTTGGCTGTCTCTCAATTGTAACTGTCGTAAAGTGAACAGACAATGAGCATTGGCAAGATGGCTCTAATGTTGCTGTCTGTACAGGCCTCTGTCAATAAATTCGAGCTCTAGGGCTGTCCATAGACCCTGAGCTTTACTACAGACCCAGGGAATTCACTTCAGATACCTCTATTCGGTTGAGGACGAGAGACATGCCTTCAAGAATTCGCCAACGCTGGCGATCCTCGTACAATCCCCATGAACGGAAACGTCGATGCTCCCCCGCCTAAGTCAAGACTTGCCAAGAACGTCTTGGAAAAAGAATTCGAAGAAAACAACAACGTCCTGAGATCCATATAGAGGCATACTCTCTTACGGAGCGACGTATAACAACACTTACATCACATCCCCATATCCAAAACACGCGCCACATACATCAAGAATAACGCACTCATGGCTACATACGCACGTACGTTTGTAGATATAAAATTTAGTGTGAGAATTTGTTTTTACTAAAGTTGTAAGATTGGTATGGTATTGTAAGATTGGTATGACATTGTAAGATTGGTATGCTTGGAGAATAATAAAACGGATTTCCGGTTTGTATTGTCGTATGTATCCTCGTAGAGTAAAAGTGTGCCAATTCCTCTTTGAGAAATTAAGTTTTCTTCTTTAGTTTAATTAGTAACATGTAATTATGTAATAAATATAATTACGTTGGAATACATTGAATCATTGATTTCATGCCACAGTTTTAATTGTATAGTTATTGGTGTGAGGCAATTCATGCCTCAAGTCATTTCGCTCTAAAAAAAGAGAGGGCACCGAATTTGAAGGACTATAGAAAATATTATTGTAGTGTTTATATGATCTCTTTATTTAACTCTTACAATACGTCCCCGCTCGAGGCTTACATGTGACTGTCGTCCAGCGTGCCTCTCCCGCCGCTCGTCCATTGTTTCTCCCCCCCCTACACTCGATCCTTCCATACATATCCTACAATTATTATATAATATTTTCAGAGTGTAGATATTGATTTGAACATTGCTTTTAATGTGTGTTAATAAAAGCGACGTTCTTACTAAAATTAATGAATAAAATATGAATAGGAATTGATTTCTCCTACCACGCAAAAACGAAAAAGTTGAACGCTTTTTACGTTTGCTATTTGTTAAACCTTCACGATCTCATAGTATTGTAGTTGTTAGACGAACATGTTTTCATGTTTTTTATCCATCAAGCATAAAAAATCAAATACGTTCAATCAGTACAAGTAGGTAGAGAAATGAACAATTTTTATTAAATTAATTGTAAATAAATAAATTTTCATTTATAACCAGCACCTATATAAAATGTTCCGCTAAATTTTATAAAATTCGACTAAAAATTTAACGTAAAAATTGATAGCATGCCACATATTACGGTAAAGCAGATAATAATAAAGTTAATTGATGCACCGTTTGTACAGGGTGTTTCAAAAATATTTTTCATGGCTTTAAGGGGTTGTTCTCCATCTCTGGATCGATGGAGATTTGCGAAAAAAACCTGCCGCAAAATTCGGGAAAGGGTAGCAAATTTTTTTTATTGGCTCACCGTATTCGTCTTGTTACGTAGGAAAAATGTCTGAAAGGAACCATGGGTCAGAAATGAACTGTTCTCTCGCAAATTAACTTTTAATTGGGCCTTCCGATTAAAATTTCGCCGATAGTTAAAGCAGGGGCGACGTAAACAAAGCTAGAAAATAGGGCACTGTGTCACCGAACCAGAAGAGAAGTGTGTTTATAGTCTTCTTCCCGGGTGGGCCCTTGAGTGAACCCGACACCGATTATTTTAGTCATAAGAAGAAGTACATTTTAACATTAGAATAAGTTGAAATAGGTTATGTTAAAATACGATCTCTACGTACAGGGTGTTTCAAAAATATTTGTCATGGCTTTCAGGGGTTGTTCTACACTTGTGGATCGATAGAGATTTGCGAAAAGAACTTGCCGCAAAATTCGGGAAAGGGTAGCAATTTTTTTTATTGGCTCATCGTATTCGTCTTGTTACGTAGGCAAAATGTCTGAAAGGAACCATGGGTCAGAAACGAACCGTTCTCTCGCAAATTAACTTTTAATTGGGCCTTACGATTAAAATTTCGCCCATACGACAGCCTTCGAGTCGCCGACCTTTCGAAAGGAAACACATGAGATACCCTTGCTAGCTCCAATAGTTGAAACAGAGGCAACATAATTGAAGAGAGAGAAAGAGACTAGAAAATGCGAATGATCTGCGTTCGGTGTCGGGTTCACTCAAGGGCCCACCCGGGAAGAAGACTATAAACACACTTCTCTTCTGGTTCGGTGACACAGTGCCCTATTTTCTAGCTTTGTTTACGTCGCCCCTGCTTTAACTATCGGCGAAATTTTAATCGGAAGGCCCAATTAAAAGTTAATTTGCGAGAGAACAGTTCATTTCTGACCCATGGTTCCTTTCAGACATTTTTCCTACGTAACAAGACGAATACGATGAGCCAATAAAAAAAATTTGCTACCCTTTCCCGAATTTTGCGGCAGGTTTTTTTCGCAAATCTCCATCGATCCAGAGGTGTAGAACAACCCCTTAAAGCCATGACAAATATTTATGAAACACCCTGTACATATTAGTCATGACAGCGCATTACTGATTTTCAATGCAAAAATATTAAATATCTATTTTAAATGGCAATAAATAATAATCATTATGCACTGATAAGTTGGTTTTGTAATCTATATTACTTGGCAAATGCAATATTTCGAGACTTTATGCAACACAAAGTTTTAATATCACTTTATTCTAAACGCAAAAACGGAGTTGATGCTAAAAAACTGTTTCCATCATTTATTTTTATTTACGCTAAATGCCACTTCCTCTTTGTAAACTCGCCGTGGAAAAGAAAATATCGTCTTTCAAAATCGTTGCCATGTTGAAGGTTCTGCGACTCACTGTGTATACCACAGACCATAAAGGGTATAGCCGGTTAAGATGGTCAAATGTGCCCTTGAACCGAATTCAAATCGCGATGAGTCATTCGAAAGCTTATAAAAAAAGAATGATTTCTGCCAAGTTTCAACTTTGTATCTCGACCCGGAGGGTAGTAAAGGGTAAAAATAAAAAATCAGGTTTTTACCGAATTTCTCCTATACCAGCGGATGAAAAATTTTTAAAAAATTCAAAGACATTTCTGTTATCAGGGCACATATTAGAGAATTTTTTCAGATTTTTAAATTGAAAAAACAAGCTGTGAAAAATAAAAAACGGCAAAAATTGCTGAAAAATGCCGATTGTGTATCGAAGCAGTCTTGGCACTATAATTATATTTTTTCTGTAAGTACGTATCATTGTTACTATTGTCCTGAATTTTTTTCAGATTTTTCAATTTGGTGCGCCGCAGTTAAAAAAATTAAAAACCGATTTTTTCGTCGTTTTTTCCGTGTCAAAGTAACTTATACGTCGAATTGCATCATGAAATAACTGTTTTATGCGATCTTCTATGTTTATACGTACAGCAAAACATCATAGGAATTAAAGAAACTGAAAAAACCGAATCATTTGAAACTGTTATGTGCCTTACATTGTAAAGTATCTACCGTATTTTCCAACGGCGTCGGTGGCGCAGCGGTAGAGTGTCGAGCTGCTATACCGCTGCGAACTTTTTGAACGTAGGTTCGAGCCTCGAACTTCTAAGTCCCTTAGGCTGTTTTTTTTTTTTTCGTTAATTACATATATTTCCTAACTTTACGTCACAACGATCAATATTTACTTTCAAATGTTTTAAGAATATTTGAAAAACATATTAACCTGAAATATACGTAAATATGACTTTGGACTGCTTGTTATGCCGCCGTTTATCCTGTCAATTACGGCATTGTTTGAAATTGGTTGAAATTGGTTTTCAAATCTCTTACCTTTAACAATTATGGATGGATGGCATTATGGAATAATATATGGATAACAATTATGGAAAATAATAATTGACAGGATAAACGGCGGTATAACAAGCAGTCCAAACTCATATTTACGTTATAGGTATTAGAGTTATAGTCACTCGCGACTTGTCGAGTTCTTTTTTCTTTATTTGATCCGGCAACTGTATATAATTTACAATGAACTCTGGTTTTCTATTCGGGCGTAATTTCTAATTTCTGTCTCGGGAGACCGCGTGTCGGCCCTTAAGACCTCTCGGTCTTCCCCCTTCTCTCGAAGACTTTTTTCATCCCTTCCTCTCGGTGACCCGAGAGTAAGGGAGAGTTGTCTTCTTACCTTGTCTAGGTGAATTCGCAAAATTGTCGAAGTTGCCTCGAGACGTCTGTAAACAATGGAGGCGTTTTGCCATGGAAAATTCCACATCTGGCTAACACTCTCCAATGCCCAGCCGCCTCGAGGCGAAGTCTCACCTAGACAATGGTTTTCTCTCTCTGATGGTTTATGACCCGGTCCCCGTCTACCGCGGACGGTCCTAGACTTGCGGGGCCAGATGTGTATGAAAATTTCAAGTTAAAAATATATATTGAGCCCATCGCAAAGTCGGCCGTCCGAGACGGAAAGTACGGAGGACGGACCACAAACCTTTGTCCCTACATTCACCCCCTCACCAGTGAAAACGTTACTCTTACATGTCGGTAAATCCTTATTCTAACTTTAAACTACTTAAATTACTATTTACAATTCATATTACAACTAAATTCTTACACTAAGTACCGACCTGTAGACGATCCGGGAATCTAACTCGTCTACCTGAACGCGTCCGCTCAGGCACCCGCAATAATTCCGGAACGCTTGTAACAATTTCTTTCTCTGGTTCAGAAGTAATTGTATCTTTGTCCTTAAGAAATTCGCTATCATCTAATATGTATGCCGGTTTAAGTCTCTCTATTGAGACAGTCAAATTTCTACCGTTTATTTTAATTACAAATGTTTTATCTCCCCGAGAAATTACAGGAAACGGTCCTGTATATGGGTTTTCTAAAGAGCTTTTCGCTGCATCTACGCGTAAGAACACGTGCGATGCAGTTTTTAAATCTTTAAATACGAAAACCTTTTTGGCACCATGCCGCGAACCTGCTACTGGTTGCAATTTCGCAAAGCTCTCTTTAAGCTGTTTTATCAGCTCTATTGGTTCGCTGAATTTCTCGGGGGATCTAACAAAAAATTCTGCCGGTAGACGCAAATTAGTACCGTAAACTAATTCGGCGACTGAAGCTTGCAAATCTGGTCGGAATGCAGCCCGAATCCCTAAAAGGATGATCGGTAAAGTATCCGACCACCGCTCGTCGCCGTGACATTTTATTGCCGCTTTTATTTGCCGGTGTAGCCGTTCGACTAGGCCATTCGCAGCCGGGTGATACGCGGTAGTTCGAAGGTGTTTCGTACCTAACAAATTATTTAATTGTCTAAAAAGGTTCCCTTCGAACTGGCGACCCTGGTCGGTTGTAATTCGCGCCGGTGTACCGAACCTCGCTACCCATCCCATTATGAACGTTCGCGCGACCGTTTCTGCCTCGATGTTTTCAAGCGGAAAAACTTCGGGCCAACGCGTAAAACGATCGACACAGGTAAGGCAGTACCTGTAGTTTCGAGATATGGGTAACGGTCCTACTAAATCTATATGTACATGTTCGAATCTATCCTGTGGTAGCGCGAAATTTCCGACCGGGCTAGCTACGTGCCTAGTTACTTTGGCTCGTTGACACTGGATACACCCGCGAGCCCATTTACGGCAGTCTTTGTCTACGGCTGGCCATACAAAACGTTCTTTGACCAATTTGACCGTAGACTTGACTCCGGGGTGAGATAATCCGTGTATCGAATTGAATATTTGCCGGCGGTACGGTTTTGTGACAAACGGCCTAATTCGTCCTGTTGCAACATCGCAATAAACCCAAGTCTCAGGTGGAAGACTAAGGCGTTTCAATTGCAATGTGCTATTTTCGGACTTAATGAGTTCTTGTAACTCCTCGTCCGTTTCTTGGGATTTGGATAATTGCTCAAAATCAACTGCTGTGGAGATTGTTTCTATCCTAGACAATGCGTCGGCTACCATGTTCTCCTCACCATTGATGTGTCTAATATCTGAGGTGAATTGAGCAATGAAATCCAAATACCGAAACTGACGCGGGGTACATTTCTCAAGTTTTTGTCGAAACGCGAAAATTATGGGTTTATGATCAGTATATACAATAAATGTTCGGCCTTCCAATGCATGGCGAAATTTCTTTATAGCTGAATAAATTGCGAGCAATTCGCGATCGTATGCACTATATTTTCGTTGCGCCAACGTCAAGGATTTCGTAAAGAAGGCTAAGGGCCTCCACGAATTTCCTTCACGTTGTTGCAACGTGGCGCCTAACGCATAATCGGAAGCGTCCACCATGAGAGAGAGGTCTGAATTACTATTTGGATGAGCCAAAAGGGTTGCGTTACTCAGTGCAGTTTTTAGATTTTCGAAGGCACTTTCTGCCTCCGTCGTCCAATTAATTAGAGTATCGCTTTTTACTTTTGTTCCCTGAAGTAAATGATTAAGTGGTGTTTGTATAACAGCAGCCTTTGGTATAAAACGTCGATAGAAATTAATCATTCCTAAGTAACGCCTCAATTCTTTAATTTTTGTCGGTTTCGGAAAATCTACTATGGCTTTAACCTTCTCTCTCAATGGTTTCGTGCCTTGTTCATTTATTGTATACCCCAAAAACTTAACTTCGCTCTTCGCAAAAACACATTTCGCCGGATTTACCACAATACCGTATTTGTTAAGACGAGCAAATAGCACACGCAGATTCTCGAGGTGTTCTTTCTCGTCACCTGAGGCAACAAGAATGTCGTCTAGATACGCGTAGGTAAAATCTAAACCGCGTAAAACCGTATCGATGAACCTTTGGAAGGTTTGCGCTGCATTCCTTAATCCAAAAGGCATCGCGACGTATTCGAATAACCCGAATGGTGTGGTAATTGCTGTCTTCGGAATATCGCTTGGATTGACGGGAATTTGATGGTATGCTCTGACGAGGTCAATCGTAGAGAATATTCTCTTTCCCGCCAATCTTTGCGAGAAATCCTCAATATACGGTATAGGGTAACGATCCGGTACTGTACGAGCATTGAGAGCTCTGTAGTCCCCGCAAGGCCTCCATCCGTTACCTTCTTTAGGCACCATGTGTAATGGAGCGGCCCATTGGCTTTTAGAAGGACGGATGTAACCTTGACTCAAGAGGCTCTCAAATTCCGTTATTGCTACCTTGTACAAATCTGATGATAATCGCCGCGGTCTGCTAAAAGTAGGTTGTCCGGGTGACGTATTTATATAATGGACCACATCATGTTTTACCTCGCGTGCTTGGGTTGTTGGATTGACGATCTCTGGAAATTCCGCGAGTAACTGCTCGAAGGGCGTTGTTCCAACGATCGTCTTCACCGAGGAGATGGAGTCCACGGCAACCCTTCCGCAAGAAGCCAATGATGTGATCTGGTCCAGCAGCTTCCGATGTTTCAAGTCTACCAGAAGACCGAAATATTTCAGGAAATCGGCTCCTATGATAGGTTTCTCAACCTCAGCGAGCACGAACTTCCACTGGAACGCACGACGCAATCCAAAATCTAGATTAAACGTACGCACTCCATACGTTGCTATGCTGGATCCGTTAGCCGCAAACAGTTCATAAGTCGTTTTTAAAACTCGGTCTTTTACTCGTGTACGTGGATATACGCAAAGATCCGAGCCCGTATCTACTAAAAATTCGTCTTTAGTGATTCGATCGACGACGAACAGGCGACTCGTCACACTTCCTTCACTGACCGCCGCGTTCAGTGGTGTGTCTTCTCGTTTCCCGAACTGTAGTTGCAGGGAGGCTTACATTTCCCGGGATAGCATCTATTTCCAAAACGATTGTGATACCAGCAAAGTCCATTTTTACGTGGAGATCGCGCACTCCGCGAACTTGATCGCGATCGAGAACGCGAACGGTATTGACTCTCACTCACACTAGCTCGCGATCTCGAAAATTCTGCAATCTGGTTCTCCATCGTTTCCAGCCTCTTCAGCAACACGTTGAATCCACTCTCCGGCACCACACTCGCGACATGCGATCCAATCTTTTCTTCATGAATTTGATCTGCGATTTCTGCCAGTTTGTTTAACGGCAAATCTTTCTGTGCCTTAATTATCGCGCGCGTCATGCTCGGCAGCCTCCTTGCCCACAGCGGCCGTAAAACGTCTTCGCCTACCGAAGTACCGGCCAAATTTTGCATGTATCGTAGGAGTTGCGACGGAGTTCTGTCGCCAATTTCTTCCTGTTCCAAAAGGCGCAGTATCCGATTATCCTGAGATATTGACAATCGACGGATCAATTCGTTCTTCAGTGTCTCGTATTTTTCCGTTTCCGGTGGGTTCCTAATGACGTCCTGGACTTCTAGGGCGTACTTTGGTTCCAGTTGCGACGTTATGTGGTAAAATTTTGTCGTATCCGCCGTTACTCCATTAAGAAAAAATTGTGCTTCCACCTGATTGAACCACAATTCCGGTTGTTCTGCCCAAAATGGTGGTATGCGAACTCCTAAGCGATTCACCTCTGTAGTTTTCGCTGTAGAATTGGACAAATTTTCATCCATTGCAGAAGCTGTAGCGGCGGCGGCTTTCCTCGTGGTAGTCATTGTGAACTTTGACACTTTTCAGAAAAAGAAAAAAAATTTCACTCCACAAACTCGCGATCACGTCGGGCAGTCACCAATTTATAGGTATTAGAGTTATAGTCACTCGCGACTTGTCGAGTTCTTTTTTCTTTATTTGATCCGGCAACTGTATATAATTTACAATGAACTCTGGTTTTCTATTCGGGCGTAATTTCTAATTTCTGTCTCGGGAGACCGCGTGTCGGCCCTTAAGACCTCTCGGTCTTCCCCCTTCTCTCGAAGACTTTTTTCATCCCTTCCTCTCGGTGACCCGAGAGTAAGGGAGAGTTGTCTTCTTACCTTGTCTAGGTGAATTCGCAAAATTGTCGAAGTTGCCTCGAGACGTCTGTAAACAATGGAGGCGTTTTGCCATGGAAAATTCCACATCTGGCTAACACTCTCCAATGCCCAGCCGCCTCGAGGCGAAGTCTCACCTAGACAATGGTTTTCTCTCTCTGATGGTTTATGACCCGGTCCCCGTCTACCGCGGACGGTCCTAGACTTGCGGGGCCAGATGTGTATGAAAATTTCAAGTTAAAAATATATATTGAGCCCATCGCAAAGTCGGCCGTCCGAGACGGAAAGTACGGAGGACGGACCACAAACCTTTGTCCCTACAACGTATATTTCAGGTTAATATGTTTTTCAAATATTCTTAAAACATTTGAAAGTAAATATTGATCGTTGTGTCGTAAAGTTAGGAAATATATGTAATTAACGAAAAAAAAAAAACTTAGCCTAAGGGACTTGGAAGTTCGAGGCTCGAACCTACGTTCAAAAAGTTCGCAGCGGTATAGCAGCTCGACACTCTACCGCTGCGTGAAACATTTTAAAGCTACTACTGAATATTGTTATGTTTTTAATAAAAAAAAAAAAAAAAATTACAGAAAAAAACTTAAGTCCCACGTGGAGATTCGAACCCGCGACAAAAAAGTGTTCAGCGATTCCACAGGCAGACACCATAGCCACTGCGCCATTAATGCTTTTGAAAGAACAGTTAAAATTCTAGGTTATAAAGACCATACAATCAGCAATTTGTTTAATTATCCCGATATTGTTCTTTAACATCTACATATTTCTATGCAGAAACATTGAAGGTCACAATATGAACATAGTGTATTAAAATCATACAAGAATGGCAGATAATGGGCGAATTTCAGCCCAAAATGTGTCCCAGAAATCGGTTTTTGATTTTTCCGACCGTGATGCACCGTACTCAAAAAATCTGAAAAAATTAGGGTATAACATTGATAACATTATGCAACTACTGTAAAAAGGAAAAAGTTGTGCTCGAAAGATTTCAATACGAAATCGATGTTTAAAAAATTTTTTTTCGGTTTTTCATTTTTCGTGAGTGGAACTTGCAAAGGAAAAATCTGAAAAAAATCCCTAACGTGTATATTCATGTTTAGAATGTGTTAGAATTTTTTTGGAATTTTTGCACCACATTAATGGGGGAAAATGAGGCAAAAACTGGTTTTTCGATTTTACCCTATAACTACCCTCCCGGTGAAGGTATCGGATTAAAAATTTGTTTGCAATGGTTTTTCATCATCACCTATCGAATAACCCATCGTCGAATAAAATCGGCTCAAGGGCACTTTTGACCCCCTTATTCGGCTAGACCCTTTCTGAATATTTTTGTTGTGCGGTTTCTTTTATGCGGTCCCTATCTGCCGCACAAAAACAGCTT
Organism: Cerceris rybyensis; assembly: GCA_910591515.1. Lineage (NCBI taxonomy): Eukaryota > Metazoa > Arthropoda > Insecta > Hymenoptera > Crabronidae > Cerceris > Cerceris rybyensis. Next base: position 19,079,358 of record OU342795.1, read on the forward strand.
TTACTGTACAGAGGTAAAAGAAACTAAAGGAATAATCACGCCGTACTTCTTTTCGCTTCGCTCGTTCACACTTGACTTTCTCGTTGCAATCTCTCCGCGTGGCTTTCATCCGCACGCCGATAGTCATTTCTTCAATCTCGCTCGATACACATACATCTCACACAACACACACATATCCACACTCATTCATCACCCACTACACAATATGGGATATAACTATGTTTGGTAATAGTCGAATATCATTATGCTGGATGGAATGCCATCTCTGTGCTCCTTGAGTATTTTCGTTATTTGAAATAATATGAAAAACTGTTATATATAAACCTTGCACGGCATAGAGTCGAATTTATTATTTTATATGAAATGTTTTTTTGTCGCTATGTGATAGCTGATGTCGAGAAGATTTCAACAAAGTGTGTGGAATATCATGCGAGGTGAAATGTGGTAGTAGTAAAATGAACTTTCTTATATTCCGATCAGTTCATGTTAATGTTACAAACTCCTGGGTTGTATACAGTTTTAACTACATCTGACGTACAGTTACAACGTCAACAATGATACAAGGCTGACTGTTTACATAAACTTATAGAAGGAGGAAGTTTTTTCTGGAAGCAATGTAGGTATGCACGTGCCGATCCGACATCGGCCCGATCTCCTGAGAGAGTCTATCGCTTCGATATGTTTGTTAAAAACTTTATGAGGGGCATCTGCATTTCGCGGGGGATGTAGGTGTTCCTATTCCTTCTTACAGAGTTTAAATAGAGATCTAATTCCCTGTGCGATTCAAAATGCACAAGTGAGTAAAGGTAACTAATTACAAACTCATTTCTTTGCATACCAGACTGAAGAAGCACGAACCTTTAACTTCTTTACGATATTTACTGCCTCTTCAGCCCTCACTAGTGCATGGCGCATATTGGACCTCGACTAGATTTCAATACCACATTGCACAGTGCAACGAATTGACCATCTAGGTCATAGGTTCCCAAACTTTTTTCTCTCGTAGACCCCTTGTCATGTTTTTCAATTTTAGATAGACCCCCTGCTGTGGGTCTATCTAACTATATTGAAGTATATTTCCTAACATACAATTTCTGTGTCTTCGTTAATCCAAACAACTCGAACAATCTGAATGAGGCCTGAGAATAAGATATACGGATTACAGGGGTTATACTGTAATACACAAAAATACACAAAATTTACGAGTCGATGCGATTTTCGCGCGGCCTTAGTGAAAGCACCGATCGTTGTTTCTCTTTTAGAAGACTCATAGCTCTGTGGAGTGAGTGAAACACACTGTGGAGTGAGGGAGACGCTAAGTTAGGCGCGTACTATGGAGAGAGTGAGACGCGTATAAAATGCTCCGAGATCAAGTGAAAGTAGTTTTAGACCGACGATATTAATTATATTAATAATATTATATTTTTTTTAATGTCAAAGTTATATCAATTATACTGTTTTTTGCAATTTTTGAAATTTCTTGCCATTGACCCCCATTTTCATTTCATAGACCCCCAATTTTTTTTTCGCCCACGTAGACCACTTGCAGGTCTTCATCGACCCCTGGGGGTCGATATAGACCACTTTGGGAATCACTGATCTAGGTGGAAAAAAATAATAACTCGAGAACCGTTCATTTTAGAGAAAAATGTTTTATACGAAAGTTTCATAATATCGTGGAAAGGATATCGGTGTAATACTAATTCTTTATTTTTTATATTTATTCAATGTTATTTAAAGGTCAACTTCATGTCTTATACAAAAATCGGTAGATTTCTTTATAGACATTCATTCTACAGTAGAAATAAAGAAACTTTTGTATAAGACATTTTCTTGTTGGGCTTTATATTAAAAAAATATTTAATGAAAAAGATCCTACTGTTGCGTGACGGGCGGCGGAGGTGGATAAAGGGTTTAGAAATAGGAAAGGACGAGTTATAGAATTGGCTCTAATGATTTTAATAATGATAAATTTCGGTAGCGGTTAGGTACTCGAGATTAAGGGAACTCTCCCGTCGCGTCAACAGGAAAACTCGTTCGATGTTTTATTATCGAACGATTAATTATTTATGTGGGTAGTGCTGTGCTGAAAATCCTCTACAGGATCCACCAATTTCGTTTACAGTGAGAATGGATATGCTAACAAAGGTGATTCAAAGAATCCAATGATTAGATTTGAACAAAGATTAGTTTTATATTAAACTCAAATATTTAGATTTTACAATTAGTATGAATCAATGTTTACAAACTGAATTTTTATATGAAGCCTTGACTTTACTTTACAATTATTGACTTTGGTTTACATACGTTTCTGTTTGTTCGATACATAATAGATGTATAACTGGTAAAAAATATATATAGAAATAACAATGCTGATTATAGTTTTATAATAATTGTGTTGATAAAATAATAATAATGAATAATGAAAAGAACATTCAATGATAGCATTACACATTTGGTATCCTCAGAGTGATTGCTCACTGTGCAATACTACTTTTCAAAAAAAAAATATATATAAAATATAAATATAATATAAAATATAAATATAATATAAAATAATATGAAGAAAATTATATTTACGCTTAGTCGATTCCAGACACAACAATTCGGCTGGGGTTTCGCTGATTTCTCTGTACGGGCAGAAAACACCAATCTCGTTATCAGAATCGCTGCGTTGACAAACTTTTTGTAATCTATGACTTAAAATAAAATATGTTAATATTTTTCGTCGGTTTATCTTTAAATGAAAATAATAAATTGAAATCGGAATAAAATATAACGAAGATATAAATATAACGAAAATAATTATTAACAATGGTTTGAATAGAATTATATTAAAAATTTCGATGGTTTTTGGTAATGTATTGACGCGTCATTATTAAAGATTTTCACGAACAATGTCACTCTTCAACCACCGTTGTTCAACGAGGGATCAATCTATTATCGCATCATTTATGAGAGATATTCGCGGATAAATTAGCTTAACAGCAAGATCATCGGACCAGCGTCTTACGTACCGCACAATTTATAATTTTAGCACTGTACTGAACTTCAGAATATGTTTTCCAAGCTGTTCGAACTGTACGCGATGCTATCCAAGACGCTAATAGATGTGTTCACGGTGCTTTCCAAGACGCTAGTTAGATCTGCACTCTGTGCTTTCCAAGACGCTAGTAATTCGCAAGTTTGAATTTTTCGGGGATGTGAAGACGCTCGTCCGATGCATGACGTTTAAAACGCGCGAAAAAATGACCAATTAGAACTATTGAAATTTAAAGGTTGTCACAGGATTCGTCAACGCGAGTGACGCTTTCTGTTTCGTTGGAGGGGCACGATGCTCGCACCTACTCTGATTTTTACAGGGGGTCTATTTCCTAGAATTTCCTGACGGCCGTCGCTGCGACGACGAATATCGTCCTCGAAACGACGTTACAATTCGGATTCATCGTCTGAGAATGCTTCGAGAATAAGATAACGCTAAAAATCAATAAGTCCAGGGACTTATTCTATACTACGTTTTTCTCTGCAAAAGTTTGCATATTCCGCCGAAAAACATGTGTCTAAAAAAACTTACATAACTTGTTTAAAAAATAATTTTTCGAAAAATCGTTTATGGGTACTTCAAGGATAACTAATGACAATAAACTGTGCAAAGAATGAAAAGTCTCGCAAAATTCTTAATGCCTCCAACAGTATCTTCTTTTCAGAGAAGTATTTGTACGTTTTTGCGCTGTTGAAATTTGTTGTCTTTAAGCGCTGATTTTTGCATTTAGATGATTGCAAAATAAATTATTATTGCTATCGCTGGTCTCAGCAAACATTATAGATTAAGATAAGATTATTAATATTTGATAGTTTTTATTGGTTTTAAGCAGGATGTGGGGTTGAATGAGAGATACTTTTACTTATAACGCAACGAAAAATGAAACTTTATTTAAAACACACGCGACTCTCCCAACCAACAACTACCGCATGTAGTTATCGACTGGGGAGAGATCGAAAGAGCGCAAGAAAACAAAAGCAATACAATGGCCGATAATTCTCTGCGACCGTTTTTCTTTTCAACAAAATTCAAATCCCAGGCTTGATTTTTTTCCACCTAGATTACCCATTTCGATCCACTGTGCATTGGTGTAATTTGCGGTCCAACGAGTGATCAAAAACTGGGAACTTGGGGTTTCCTCCCGTTGGATCTGAAAATTCTCTCCGTTAAAGTCCTTCTTACAATGCGACTCCAGGGCCCTCGCAATCAATCAAGGCATTTTGTATCTACTCCCATGATAGCTTTGTAGGACTTTTAGCTGGAGGAGTTACATGCCAATGGAAAATTCTTCAGTTCCAAACAAGGACTCAAACAGTACAGTTCGATACCAGTAAATTCAGGTCAATCATTTTTCAAAGTCAAAAACCCAGAGTAAATATGTGAAATAACCGTGAAGTCGGGCATAACATATCATGGCGTAGGTTCTGTAAATCTATTAATATAAGTTACTGTTAATAATAGATTTTAAACAAATGTTATGTATATTCAGAAGAGTTAGTAACCAATGATCTATCAGAGAACAATCACGAAAAATACAGTCCACTAGTATCGAAGTTAAAACTTGAGGGTCTATGAAATATTTCCACCTGTAACATAATTAAGAACTATTCCATAACCCCATGATAACATGGGGCAGAGCGGTAACAGCATCAACGCCACTTCCAACAGTCTAACGCAGGGGTCGGCAACCTGCGGCTCGCGAGTCGCATGCGGCTCAGTAGAATCATACTTGTGGCACTTGATTTAACACTAGAACTACCGGCGTTAAATCTATCATATTTCAATATATTAAATAAGTACTTTAAAAAAAGGAAACGATGATCAATGAAGTGATTTATGTCGTTTGTAATGGACGTAAAATTTTCGTTCTCTTGCTTGTCTATGAACTTGGACAATTTTTGGAAAAAATTGTGTACCAGTCATTTTGACTGGTTTGGTAGTTCTAGTGTTAATAGTACATATGGTTTGATTTCACAATAAATAAGTACATGTTTTACAGCAAGTAACAGTTATATTATTTTTTCTAATACATATTACCGATGTATGTACTTATATTTGGCTCTTTAAAAAAATAATTTATCACATCGGGAAAAAAATGGCTCTTAACTCTAAAAAGGTTGCCGACCCCTGGTCTAACGCATTCCTATAGCATGTGGTAGAATAATAGATTCAAAAACTACTTTGAACATTTCCTATGATGTAAGAAAGTTCATTTTACTACCACATTCACCTCGCATGACTTTCTACGATAACTTATTGAAATCGTTTCGATGTCGGTAATCTCATAACAATTAAAAATGACATTTTATTTAAACAAATAGAGTTGAACTTGAAATCCCCTCTATGCCTCTACCCACGAAACAAATGTTTGTATCGAAATTTTCCTCTGTATCGTGCAAGTTGTGTGTATAATATTTTTTAACATTATTGCAAGTAACAGAAATATTTATGGTAGACAGAACAACTTACCAGTTTGATAATTATATAGACAAGGATCCAGATTACCGATTTTAATGATTTTTTAACGCGGTATTAGGGTTGTTGCTCTGAACAGCTCTATCCCGCACATGTAAATCTCATTCCATTGCCTTTAATTTTAGAGATATTTCCTAAAACTTTGAACACTTTCCTTTCAATGTGGACTACTATCACTTGAATCTGTGAAATTATATTTTCTTTGTATCCCTGTAGCGATTATCTGATATAAGTAGCCACGTAAGTAAACCTGAACTAAATCGATGAAGCTATAGGGAAACCCCCCGAGTCGAAAATTTCAGCCCAAAATCCTCCTAAATTACCAAATAACTTAGGATATTTAGGTTGAATATGGAAAAATATGTTACATATAAAAGAATGCAAATTTTAATTCCACAATCGCCCTACACTTGTTACTTTTTGCCACTTTTATCTAGTTTAGGAGCAATTTAGGCTTCATACAGCCCAAAATAATCCTCAGCATTCTATAATGAGGAGCTTTAAAATTGGATTGGAATTGGAGTGGAATGATAGAGGTCCAAAAAAATTCTCGATATACTAAAAATTAATTTGGTTTAGGAGATTTAGAATTTATATGGAATAAAATGATAATTTAATTCCAACTTGCTCCTGAAAGCCCTATTTTTAGAATATGAGTCGACAGACTTGTAACTTCTGAAATATTTTTAGGGGATGTCAGATTAAATTGGAATACAAATTTTACCTGATGAGTCCATATAACTCCTATAAATCATATTTACAGGACTTTGAGGCGCGTAGACACACTAGGTGAGGATTTTGAGGTTCAAAATGGTATACATAATCAAGCGGCAAATGAGAGATCAAAAGAATCTAGGATTTGAAGTTTCTTTTTAGGCTGGACTTTTCGACTCGGGAATTGTTCTCATGTTGATGCTACATGTGACAAACATTTGCCGTTTCTTCTTTGATATGAATTAGACGTTGCTGACTTCTAAATTAGGTTCAACCTTTAGGAATTTAAATGATATGGACCAATTATTGTTAATTCAGTCATGCAGCTACCAATCATTTATAGCCTACGCCGATATGTCACTTTCAATTTCACAAATGAAAACATTTTTATAAATTAAAACGTGAAATGTACGAAATAAAATAATGCTTCACGGTGCAAGTAAGTACCGTAACCTAATTTTTTTTACGGTGGAAATCCTCAAAGACTTCTACCATCCTATGAAGAAAAGGTAGCAGATAGTGTGGGATTTCTTCTCACTAAAGTCCCCAGGGCGATTTCATACTGGCATTGCGGGATGGAATTCTAGTCATCCTTGCGGATTTATACCGGTTTTCTCCACGTTCGACCTTCCAGTCCATCTAAGCCCTTAGGGATATGTCAGTATAAAGGGCTGCTAACCACACCATCTCTTTTTTGAGGATGAGGTGTGTTAATTGTCTCTGCCTCTACCAGGAATGTTAACCGTCATTACAACCTCAGTAGAGCGTTCATTTTTCTTTCACAGCGATTGGCGATCAGGTAGGTGTAAATCCATCCTCGTTCAACGAGCTCTCCACATGTCTTTTGGTGGGGAAATCGTCTAGAATGATCGTACTGTTATGCCGTGTGAAGTGAAAATGCGTTCGCTTCTTTTAAACGCATTGATTTATTTCAGGATATCTAGAAAGAAAAAGACACCAAGTGCAAAACTTAGAATTATAGTTTAATTAAAGGAGTCGCACGTCTTTACAGTTTGGTCGTCGAGACGAGAGTGATCAATCGTGAGCCTCGTTGCGCCGATTCGGTGCCGCCCTTTTTATTCCAAGAAAGGTTTATCGCTAAGGAGACTAAACTAAAGTGTCGCATGAGAATGCTATCCGATATTCCTCATCCGGCATTCACGGAAGTACCTAACAGTACACACATTTCTGGCCCTTCTGCAAACTTTCTTCATCGCCGAAGGGGGCTCATTTTAAGAGAGTTAGCAACGAGATATCGAAATCTACTGTAATACTGAGAACTCGATCTTTAAATCCAAAGTCGGATAAGACTAAAAGTATATTGCACCCTGTTCGTCAACTCTCTGCGGTAGTGGTTTTGCACTGCCACTTTTACTTGGACCCAGTACATATAATTACGGTAGCACCGGTGCACAGTGGAACAAAATAGGTAATATAGATGGAAAAAAACAAGTCAGGGAATTGATTTTTAATAATATTATCATAATGTAGAATGTTTGTTGAGACCAGTGATGAGAATAGCAATTGATTTTGCAATAATTTAAATGCAAAAATTAGCGCTTAAACACAACGAATTTTAACAGCGCAAAAACGTACAAATATTTCACTAAAAAGAAGATACTGTTAGAGGCATTAAGAATTTTGTGAGAATTTTCATCTTTTGCACAGTTCATCACCATTAATTAATATTAAAGTACCTATAGCCGATTTTTCGAAAATTATTTTTTGAACAAGTTATGAAAGTTTTTCTGAACACATGCTCTTTGGATTAAATTGTCAACTTTAACATTGAAAAACTCATATTGTACCCAAAAGTACCCCTTGGAAATTCTGAGGGTATTTATTTTCAACCATGTAACATGTAGAAGTGACTCCTGCAAAGATCGGCTGCGTCTACCTGCGCATTTTGTTTTTATGCTTTCCTAAAATTTATGTAACATAGTACAGCTGTCGAGTCTCAGTGAGGTGCACGGTCGGCGAATACCCGGATTTATTCAAAATACTTACCATGCAATAATCAGAAAATCCCATTGGCATTAATGAGAACAAAGAGTTTTTAAACGTTACTTTTATTACTTAATTTCTGTTATTGTTAATTTGCGAGCGAACCACATACGAATAATATACCGAAGTCATATACTCCTTGATACGCGGTTCATTTAAAAATTGAATAACTAAAAAGTACCGTGATTTGAAACTTCTCAGATATATTCCTTAAACTTTATAGAAGCAATTACTGCAAAGATTTTGTACGCCTACCTGTGCACTTCTTTGATATATCTGCCAAAAGTTTGCGAGACAGTCCGCCTGTCGAAAAAGGTTTTATTAGGTACGTTTTCATTAAATATCTTTTTAACATAAAGTCCAACGAGAAGATGACTTATACAAAAGTTTTTTTTTTATTCCGTAGAATGAAAATCTGCAAACAAATATGTAGATTTTTGTACAAAAAAATGAAATTGGCCTTTAAATGACATTGAAGAAATATAGATAACAAATAAAAAATTAGTATCGCACCGATATTCTCTCCACATAGTTATTGTTTTTTTCCACCTAGACTATCGATTCGTTCCACTGTGCGCTGTCTGTACGAAGTGGAATACTGACGACCTCACTGAATTTTCATGGGTAGGACTTTCACGGCTCTATCGTATCTCGGTCCCAAATAGGAACGCCGGGAAACTCCTGAGTAGGAGATCGTGTTTTGTTTCCAAGTGTGCACAAACAATAACGAAGACATTTTAGCAATTTTTCATAGCGAAACCGTATAACAACTGAAAAGAAGTTTAGAAATCCTAATACTTTTGAAATGAGATTGCCTGTTTTGGTAAAAGAGCAAGACTAATGTATTATAATATCTAAAAAATTGTTAAAACGCTTACTTCTCAAATATCTATAACCAACATGCATACATTGCATGGATTAAAATTAATAAAAGTAAGTTTCCATCATAAAGATTTCACAAAAGATTTAAGTTCGGTTTTAAAAATTACCTGTTGCTTTACATCTTCATCTAAATATCTGTCAGTACTTACATACTGATAATTATTATTGTCTTCGGTCATAAATAAATAGCTGTGGAATCGAGCCGAAAGAACTGTAAAGTAAAAGGTGTAGAGAAGGATAATCATCGTGGAGTTGGCTTACTCTACTTAAGCTATTCAGTTGAGGAATACCTTATCATGGTTGTACCGGCTCTTTTCGATTGCTTAATAATACAGGTCCACAAAAAAAAAATGGTCTGTGCTGGGTGTTGGACAAAGATTTTCCGACGTATTTTTTACCGCTGAACACGAGTCTGAAGTCAAAATTGGGGATCAAACTCTAAAAAACGGAGAAAAATAAAAAAAAAACGATAAAATCCACGATCTAATAGTATTTTCAGTATCTTATTATCGATTTGCAGTTTCTGCTTGTTTCTCTCTATAGTATCCATCAGTGATTCGCAAACATGTTTTTATGCCGCTTATTGTGTCTTATTTAAGTCATTTATAGAATGAATTTTGTCTTTGATAGAAAATAAAACGTCAGGACATTGAATCGGTACATTTACCGGCAAAAACCTGCTACCACGGAGTGTTTGGACTACGATGACAACTGCCCTTTAACGGGATGTGTAGAATGATTCGGACGTTATTCAAAGATGAAGCATTTGTTTCAGTTATGAATGACCAAGAAAAGGCATCATGGCTAAGTTTCAAGGAAGTATGTACCAAATTTTTAGGTAACACCAAGGATGCTAATTACGAAAATATTGTGGCCGATATGATCGCAAACTTTTAGCGTTCAGGTTGCCTAATGAATTTGAAACTTCACTTCCTTGATTCGCATTTCAACCACTTTCCGGAGAACAACGGAGACTTTAGTGAAGAGCAAGGAGAGAGATTTCATCAAGATCTCAAAGAATTTGAACGGCGATTTCAGGGACAATGGCGAGTTAATATGTTTGCAGATTACTGCTGGATGCTACAAAGAGAAACTCGACAGAGAGGAAAAAAGCGTAGCAGAAATCCGTTGCACAGGTCATTTGAGGAGAAAAGGGCCAGGAAACAACAAAAATTATAAGATTGTTATTATCATGCAGAAAAAATTATTAGATCGTGGATTTTATCGTTTTTTTTTTTATTTTTCTCCGTTTTTTTGGAATTTGACCCCCAATTTTGACTTCAGATTCGTGTTCAGCGGTAAAAAATACGTCGGAAAATCTTTGTCCAACACCCAGCACAGACCACTTTTTTTTTGTGGACCTGTGTAATTGCTTACTAGCTTGAAAATCTGAAATCTTGTCAGACTGCAGAGAATTACAATATTTTTTTTTTTTAACAAGGCTAGTAAAGAGATATTTGTTGTGACATAAATCGTCGCAAAATATTATTTTCAGAGATTGTCAAAGAGAAACACTTTCTGCATGCCCTGTAGATATCTAGGCGAAGTACTGCACTTTATAATTCGTGCCGTAGGCATGCAGAATGATTTCCGACTTTCTGGGAAGGTGTTATCCCCTTGTCTAAGGGCGAATTATCTCTGTTGATAGTCCATACATATAAAAGGAACAAACCCAACGTCTCGGGCTCTCACAGTTTCATTTCATTCTCAATTGCATTTTTGCTCTCCATTGCAATAGAAACAGATACGTCGTCACGCTGATGGTCGATCTAACAGTGTCATTGGTCATAGCACAGTTTCACTTTTTGTTCTTCGTACTTATGTTATTTACGAGTCGCGTAAGACTCGACGTTTAATTTAATGGTGTACTTGTAAATAGTTAAATAAACGATTACTATTGTGAGATCGCGGCGGTGCACTCCTATAAAGAACTTAGGAGAAGAGGATGTGAAAAAGAAGTGTCATCGGCAAGAGGTCGCTAATACAGTGATTCCGCGCCGACCCAGATCTCGATGTTAAGCTACTCAGGCCGGAGTACGCTGCTTGGATGGGTTACCGCGCGCGTCTCTCTTTTTTTCACGATCCTATACTAAATATTATCTCCCAGTAAAACTCTTTCATGTTAATCATATCGCAAGCCATATGACGTGTGGTGTCACCAAAACCGTTTTTCTGAACCGTGCGACGCAACAACATACATATATCCCTTTAAGAAACCTTTAACCAAATGCAAATTACATCGGCCTGGTTTTCGCACTGGTATTTCATATGTGCTTAAATTCACTGAAAGAATTAGTTTTCCATATGAAACACGAAAGAAAAGTAAATGAATACAGTGCAATATAACTTTAACTTTAAATTAACCTCACTGAAAGTTAAAGGACATGTCGTCGGTGCTTGATTTCAGCAGAAGCTGAAATATTGATAGCGAATATTTTACTTTACACTGATGAACGTAACAATATCGTTTAAACTTCACATCAAAGATAAATAATGTTTTTTCAATTAACGATAACTTCATTTGTTGATAGAAATAGTATTATAAGAAGAACATATAATAATGATTGTGAAACTTTTACAGTACTGTAGAATCGTGAAAAAGAAAGAGAGGCAGGCGACAACCCAAACAAGCAGCGTACGTGCTCTGGGTAACTTAACACGCCTGAGCTCTTGGGTCGGTGCGGACTGTTATAGTCCGACATCTCTAACTTGGCTAGCATGTAGTGGAGCTTCCCATTTTGAACTACTTGTCTCCGTTATTTCGTTTTTGGAATTAAAAAAAAACACAGTTTTCTAAAGTGAAACTCTCCATACTCATTTACTTTAGGAGACCGGATCTTTTTGGATTCCAAAAACGAAATATCGGAGACAAGCTGTTGAAACCGGGAAGCTCCACTGTACGCTAGCCAAGTTAGAGTTGTCGGACTATATGTCAGCGACCTCTCCTTAGTGACTGCTCCTTTTCACGTCCGTTTCCCCCAAGTTCTTATAGAAGGGGTACCAGTCCCACAGTACAATCACGGTACAGCACAACTTAATTTCTTCTATCAAGACTATGTCATTGTGGAAAGCAACTAACAACTGACCTGAAACTCTTATCCTTATAATCACTCATACATACGATCGTATTTCTGTAATACAGCCACTCGTTCGATATTCACGCTCACAATTCTCTACAATTTTTGGGACGTTGAGAAAAAAAGCTGATGAATTAATTGCCAAATTCGACCCAAACTCTGTACTCCTTCGTTATTCTTAACCAGTTAGCTGTGATTCACGAGTATGCTCGTCATGAGGAAAGCACAGAATTTTGGTTATTGACGAGTATACTAGTCATGCGTGAAACTTAGTGGCCACTGGTTATCTAAATTGTAAGTTTGGCAAAAACCAAAATATATTCATAAAGGGTATAGCAGGATAAGGTGGTCAAAAGTGCCCTTGAACCGATTTCAATGGGGGTGGTCTCATTCGATAGATAATGCTCGGCGATCATTGCGTACCAATTTTTAACCCTATATCTTGACCGGAAGGGTAGTTATGGGGAAAATTCAGAAAACGTGTTTTTGCCCCATTTTGCCTAGTTATTGAGGTGCAAAAAATTCGAAAAAATTCTGACATATTCTACAAGGTACCATACATGTTTGAGATTTTTTTCAGATTTTTCCATTGAAGAACCTAAGTATAAAAAATGAGCAAACGCAAAAAAACGGAAAAAAGTAGATTTCGTATCGAGATCTTCGAGTGACAACTTTTTGCAAATTACAGTAACAATCCAACACTCATGATTGTTATCTCCAATTTTTTTCAGATTTTTAAACCGCCTGCATCATTGTGAAAAAAATCAAAAACCGATTTGCGCGACGCATTTCGATGTGAAACGCCATGATCCAGTTATTATTTCCTTATTCTTCGATTACAGTATGTTCATTTTGTGACTTTCAGTGTTTCTGCCACGAAGCAATTACATGTTAATATAGTGAATCGAATTAATTAAATCAATTGTGAACTTTGATGGTTCCTGATCTGCAAGAATTTTTAAGATTTTTTCAAGTGAACGATTTGGCGCAGTTGGTAGCGCGTCTGCCTGCGGAAGCGCTGGACACTATTTTGTATTAATTTATATTTTTCTCGACCTTAAAAATACGTTTAAATATTTGAAAATAGCAACTAATTATTGTTATGTAGTTGACAATTTTTAAAAATGAAAAAAAAAATCAAGTTCCCCATGGGGATTCGAACCAGCGACAAAATAGTGTCCAGCGCTTCCGCAGGCAGACGCCCTACCAACTGCGCCAAATCGTTCACTTGAAAAAATCTTAAAAATTCTTACAGATCAGGAACCATCAAAGTTCACAATTGATTTAATTAATTCGATTCTCTATATTAACATGTAATTGCTTCGTGGCAGAAACACTGAAAGTCACAAAATGAACATACTGTAATCGAAGAATAAGAAAATAATAACTGGATCATGGCGTTTCACATCGAAATGCGTCGCGCAAATCGGTTTTTGATTTTTTTTACAATGACGCAGGCGGTTTAAAAATCTGAAAAAAATTGGAGATAACAATCATGAGTGTTGGATTGTTACTGTAATTTGCAAAAAGTTGTCACTCGAAGATCTCGATACGAAATCTACTTTTTTCCGTTTTTTTTTGCGTTTGCTCATTTTTTATACTTAGGTTCTTCAATGGAAAAATCTGAAAAAAATCTCAAACATGTATGGTACCTTGTAGAATATGTTAGAGTTTTTTCGAATTTTTTGCACCTCAATAACTAGGCAAAATGGGGCAAAAACCCGTTTTTTGAATTTTCCCCATAACTACCCTTCCGGTGAAGATATAGGGTTAAAAATTGGTACGCAATGATCGCCGAGCATTATCTATCGAATGAGACCACCCCCATTGAAATCGGTTCAAGGGCACTTTTGACCACCTTATCCTGCTATACCCTTTCAAGTTGTTTTGGAATATTTTGAGGCCATTCCGAAATAGACCAAACAACTACAAATTATTATTATAAATAATTTGAGGAGGGACACACGTAGATGCGCACTCTCGAAAGAAATTGCCACAGTTAACTATTGTAGTTAAAATTGCTGCTTCAATATTTATATGCTATTACAACAGTAATACGTTATTACAGGGAGGGTAATAGGTGATTCTACTTTACGAAAGGACTTCACTTACAGAAATGCAACTTCATTATTCATAAACTCGAATACCACGTCAAACAGTGACAAGTAATAACTGCAGTTCTCACGACATTCTTCAGCTATCTTGATAAGTTGTAATGGTACTAGTACGGAAAAAATTCGCGATGGCTTCATCAGCTAATCGGGTTCGCAGTCAATAAAAAGTATCAAGCGTCGGAAATGTAACGAACAGATTTATGTCATTAATCATATTGTAACGCGATGGAAACAGAACAGGAAGCTTTCGACGTGCAATATGAATTTTTAATGAAACCTGATATTATAGCCGTCTAGCATTGATATTCCCGTATAATTTTAATAATTAAAGGTGTACTGCATTTATTTAGAACCACACTACTATTTCTTGTAATAAGAGATGTTGTTATTCAGCATCTCACAAGAGAATTGTTGTTCCAAAATTTTCATTTTGTATAAAATTTTACGTTTAACCGATAAAAAAATCGTATTGTTATATAAAATTTGTAAACGTTCAGACTGTATTTTCAAAGAGCTACGCACAAAATGTCGTCCTTCAAAAAAGGTTTTGCCACACGCGTTCACATCATAGGGTTGCACCAGTTATCGATTCCGATTAAACATTGTTCCCTTTATGCTGGATAAAAATTGAAATAAAAAAACTTAAAACGAGTGCATCCTACTACAATTCCATATCGGTGACTCATGGAACAGAAAAATTATGACACAGGTCGTCAGTCCTGAACTTTCAGCCTTTTTTCCGTTTTATTTTTCGAGCCATTTTATACATTCTATAGAGAAACTGCACATCTTTATTCAAAATTTTTTTCGAAAGGGAATCCATTGAATACAATGTTTTGAAGAAAAAAGAAGCACGGGAATAACCATCTCTGGTCACTATGTCACATGTGCTAGTTTAAAAAAAATGCGCGTCGATCAGGGGGATGGCGTCGTCAACTAGACATTGAGGGAATATGGATGCCATCGGTTTTGCTCAATGCGAGCATGTTTTAACCTGATAGATATGACACACCGGCCAATGACGGTAATTTGCATATTTCTCTTGTCTTATGTATCTCTGACCTTCCTATCGGAAAACTAATCACGACACTGGAACTGTTGAGGAGTTTTACAGTGATGTTGATCCGGCTCGAAGGATTATATGTTGAGGAGTTTGACTTTCTTCGATATGTAGCTGGATGGCCGTCCGATAATTATTAATTGATAATTATTTGTAACTTAATTTAATAAATATTAGTTTAATAATTATTTAATAATAATAATTAAGTTATAATATTTATTAATAATTATTAAACTAATATTTATTAAATTAAGTTAAAAATAGAGATACATAAATATGTTCCAAAATGACACTAAAAAAAAACTACTTAATGTACGAAAAAAACAAAAATAACATAAGAGGACATAAACCATAAGAAACATAAACGCATCACTTCCGCACTCGCCCGAGAGCCCATCAGCGGCCGCACGCTGCACGTTGTGACGTCACTAATCTAAACATTCGAGCATCGCGACGTCTCTCGCCACGACGCGACGGCATAATTTTATAAACGTACTAAAGATAAAAGTGGATTGTATTAATTGATGGTGATGGTACTACGTTGCTGGTCTTGAACTTCTCTGAATATATAAGATACATTTAAATGTTTTTTATGATAACTTAACAGTAGCTTATAATAATAATAGATATGCGGAACTCGCGGTGATAGGATCGTCGTCAAGATTGTTGCACTTATTCATTGGTTACTGAACTATGTAAAACTGATTGAATTAACTTGACTGTGTTGCTACTGAATTTGAAGAATTCTTGTGTCGAACTCTTTTCTAGATGAGTACTTGTAAGTAGGGATTGCAATATCGGGCCAAAAGTTCAATACCGGTATTCGGTATTTTTTAGATCTTAATACCGGAATACCGGTTTTAATACCGGTAGTAGGAATTGTTTCATTTACTAGTTTTATTAAAGATAGTAAATATCACAATAAATCATTTGTAACTTATAAATTATAACAGTATATAAAGAATAACAAAAAAGTAAAGGAACAAGGAACATCTTCTGTATTTAAATCACAAAAAAGTGAAAATGTCACTATTCAGTCTATGGTACTATTACATATTTTTGAAATGTGATCTTAAAAAACATAATGCATCAATTGTACTATCATTAAGCCTGCACTGTAATTATGTGCAAAAATTACCAGCTGTCGAAAACGCTCCTTCAGCATCTACGCTAGTTGGTGGTACTGTCAGCAATGCGCGATATACTTTTTCCAAGTATTTACCTCTAAATCCCTCATTTTCAAATAAATCGATTTCTTGTCGGATGGTTTTGAATATAACTGATTTCTGTATTGTATTTTGGTTTGTTGAAGTTTTTTTAGTTATCGCTATTTCTAATTTTTGTTCAAGAGACAATTTCTTTTCACTTTCGACATTAGTGACATCACCAACTTCGATAACTGTACCGAATTGTTCTGAATGTAGATAGGTTTGTGGGTAAAGAATTTTAAGAAAATTTACTATAAACTTGATCATAACGTACACAGAAACGTATACTATTTTTCTATGTTGGCAAACCCTGAACATATAGTGGAGAATTTAAAAAGTTTCTAGTAAATACCAAAAAAACGGTATTTAAACTTGTGAATACCGGTATTACAAAATTGTACAAATGGCTCAAAATACCGGTATTCGGTATTCCGGTATACCGGTATTGCAATCCCTACTTGTAAGTGACTGACGAGTTCTTGTGTCGAAATCTTTGAATACTGACTTGGTTGAGTCCTTAGAAAAGACTGACGAGTCCTTGTGTCAAACTCTCTGAATACTGACAATGTATGGGTCGATGGGACAGACTAATTTTGCTGGCATTGGCTTGCCGTTGTTTCTCCTTTACACGAGCCAAAAGTCCCAAAAAGCCGTCGTGGGAAGAGATGCAGAATGCCCTAATTGGACCTTGAAATCAATAGAGGCGGCCCTTCCAAGGTGATGGGTTGTCCTTCTTCCCCATCTGGTGGGTGGAAACCTGATAAAATTTCCGTCTCCTACACGCATGAGGAGAAGGCTCCGGAAATTCGTCGGAAGAAAGACTTTGACTGTGACAATTTCCAGAACCAACCCCGGTGTGTGTTCCAATGTTTCAGGCACACATTGTGCCATAAATTACACTAGATTGATCTAGAAATTCTCGTTGAGGTCCAAGATGTGCCATGCACTAGCGACGGCTGAAGAGGCAGTAAATATCCCAAAGAAGTTAATGGTATGCAAAGAAATGTGTTTTCAATAAATTACCTTTACTCACTAGTGCCTTTTGAAGCAGACGCGTCTTAAACCACTGTTAAAATTCTATGAAAAGAATAGGAGCATCTGCATCCACCGAGAAATGCAGATGCCCCCCCTCAAAGTTCTTACCACGAACTTCAAAGTATTTTACACCTTCTGAAAGATTCTTATTTGTGAAAGAACCGGAACCCAAACTCCGAGAAAGGGTTGAAATTCAAGATCAAACATTTTATTGAGCTCTTGCATTTTCCTCATTGACAAGGTAAAATGTCTAAAAGGAATCAGAGGTAAAAAATGAACTGTTTTCGTGCAAATTATTGTTAATTAACCTTTTAGGTACGGCTGAATTCTGCGTGTGGCTATTTCCCTGGACGGCAGAGTCTAACGTGAACGATGTATAAACGATACAACACTGCAAAGTGTGACGGGCAATGCCGTTCTGTGCACGAGTACCGTGCGGCTCGTCAGACGTGTCACCTAGGAGGTAAGCCTGTTTCGGCAGAGTCTGATTCGCCAGGCGTCAAGCGTCATGCCTCTTGTCACACGTAAACGAAGGCACTTGACGTTCTACCACGCGATTCGTTAAAAGAGCTACACATACAAATCGAACTAAAAGACGAAGAGAGAGAACGCTGCAGATCGAAGCAAGGGAGACAACGCGATTTGGGTGGCGACAGTGAGGACATCGGCGTAGGCACCAGATTTCTAACATCTCTATAGTGAAAACAGAATAAACTCCGGCAGAATTACCCCAACCACATGGGGAGATTCTCCTTGATGAAACGAAGCGCGCGACGAGACAACAATGTAATACAATGTCTCGCTCCTCCAGACAAACTAATAAGAATATTTGAATGCTACGACTTTGTCGGGTGCTTCCTTTAAGAGGCTGAGCGAGTGGACTCCAAGAAACAAAATGGTACGAATAGGCGGTTGAAAACGAGAAGCTCCGCCGCCCAGGTGACAAGCTTGACGAGCCGCACGGTACATTCAAATGAAGTATTTGATGATTAAATCATAATTTAAAAAAAAATATATTACACACACTTTAACTTTAACAATTCACTTTAATAATTAATAATATAATTGAGTATAATATATTTTGAAACATGGTACAATACATATATCTACGTCACCATTTTCATATTCATAACGAGATCTTTGCCTTGTATCGTTTTTCGAACACACTATACAATTTCGTAAAGCTTTTTCAGAATTTTTAGATTTGTAGTAGGATGGAAAGTGTACAGGGTGTTTCAAAAATATTTGTCATGGCTTTCAGGGGTTGTTCTACACCTCTGGATCGATGGAGATTTGCGAAAAAAACTTGCCCCAAAATTCGGGAAAGGGTAGCAAATTTTTTTTATTGGCTCATCGCATTCGTCTTGTTACGTAGGCAAAATGTCTGAGAGGAACCCTAGGTCAGAAACGAACCGTTCTCTCGCAAATCAACTTTTAATTGGGCCTCCCGATTAAGATTTCGGCGATAGTTAAAGCAGAGGCGACGTAGAGGAAGCTAGAAAATAGGGCACTGTGTCACCGAACCAGTAAAGAAGTGTAAGTGTTTATACTCTTCTTACCGGGTGGGCCCTTGAGTGAACCCGACACCGAACGCAGGTCATTGACATTTTCTAGTCTTTTCTCTTTCTTCAATTATGTTGCCTCTGTTTCAACTATTGGAGCTAGCAAGGGTATCTCATGTGTTTCCTTTCGAAAGGTCGGCGACTCGAAGGCTGTCATATGGGCGAAATTTTAATCGTAAGGCCCAATTAAAAGTTAATTTGTGAGAGAACGGTTCGTTTCTGACCCATGGTTCCTCTCAGACATTTTGCCTACGTAACAAGACGAATAGGATGAGCCAATAAAAAAAATTTGCCACCCTTTCCCGAATTTTGCGGCAGGTTTTTTTCGCAAATCTCCATCGATCCAGAGGTGTAGAACAACCCCTGAAAGCCATGACAAATATTTTTGAAACACCCTGTACATTGATTTATTTTCGTTTGATTTGGATATACACTTACACGTACATCTACTAACACTTATTTACGATTGTTGTAACTTTTACACTGCACTGAACTGTTTATAACACTTCTTCTTGATCCATATTGCTATCTGAAACAGAACACAGTAAACCAATTAGAACACAGTAAAAAAAGTATTGGTATAAAGAACAGTATGAATGATTTGGATTTATATTACCTTTTTTGTTGATGATCCGCATCCTCGGAAGCACATTACCAATCTGCATGGATGCCACATGTGGGATCTGTAACAATACGCGTTACAAGATTAATTTCGTCAATATCTTAAGAACGTCTTAAGAACAAATTCGTACTGATACTCTACGGAAAGCTGAGTAGGCAGAAAACATACCTAATTATTCGAGTATCTTCTGTTAAGGTTATCTGCCCCATCGACCTACTGCAGTTGATCGCGCCTGCGTAGACTGCGTAGATACGTTTCCCTACCACTGTGTTATAAAGCAGAAGTGCACCGAATATAATAATAGAGCGGGAGTAAATCGGGAGTAAAGCTGAAATACACTAAAAACACAGTTAATATGAAACATAACGAAGAAATAGTGGTAAGGTGGACTAAAATCAATTGAAAACAAGTAAAATAACAGTTAGAATAGGGCTGAATGGAGCGTGAGTAAATCGGGAGTAAGGCAAGAGTAATGCGGGAGTAAAGCTGAAATACACTAAAAACACAGTTAATATGAAACATAACGACGAAATAATGGTAAGGTGCACTAAAATCAATTGAAAACAAGTAAAATAACAGTTAGAATAGGGCTGAATGGAGCGGGAGTGAATCGGGAGTAAGGCAAGAGTAATGCGGGAGTAAATAAGTAAGAATATAACGAAAAATGAAGCCAATATGTGGTGTAATAATGCAATAAGGGTCAGGTCAAGTAGAATAGAGTAAAATTAAGCAAACTAATAGCTAGAATAGGCCACAGTGAGGCGAGCGTAAAACAAGAGTAAGAGTAAGAGTAATGATAGAGTAAAAGTAGAGGAAGAGTAAAGGGTCTAGCCGAATAAGGGGGTCAAAAGTGCCCTTGAGCCGATTTTATTCGACGATGGGTCATTCGATAGGTGATGATGAAAAACCATTGCACACAAATTTTTAATCCGATACCTTCACCGGGAGGGTAGTTATAGGGTAAAATCGAAAAACCAGTTTTTGCCTCATTTTCTCCAATTAATGTGGAGCAAAAATTCCCCAAAAATTCTAACACATTCTAAACATGAATGTACACATTAGCAATTTTTTTCAGATTTTTCCTTTGCAAGTTACACTCACGAAAAATGAAAAACCGAAAAAAAAATTTTTAAACATCGATTTCGTATTGAAATCTTCCGAGCACAACTTTTTCCTTTTTACAGTAGTTGCATAATGTTATCATTGTTATACCCTATTTTTTTCAGATTTTTTGAGTACGGTGCATCACGGTCGGAAAAATCAAAAACCGATTTCTGGGACACATTTTGGGCTAAAACTCGCCCATTATCTGCCATTCCTGCATGATTTTAATACAGTATGTTCATATTGTGACCTTCAATGTTTTTGCATAGAAATATGTAGATGTTAAAGAACAATATCGGGATAATTAAATAAATTGCTGATTGTATGGTCTTTATAACCTAGAAGTTTAACCGTTCTTTCAAAAGCATTAATGGCGCAGTGGCTATGGTGTCTGCCTGTGGAATCGTTGGACACTTTTTTGTCGCGGGTTCGAATCTCCATGTGGGACTTAAGTTTTTTTCTGTCATTTTTTTTTTTTTTTAATTAAAGACAACAATATTCAGTAGTAGCTTGAAAATGTTTCACAGATATTTTTATGCCTTTCAACAATATAAAACCTATAGAAAAATAATCGTAAAACATGCTTTTCTTACAATTAGACATGCAACGTTTTGCAATTATAAGTATTCTCAAACATGTTATATTGTTCATAGATATTGGTTTATTGCAATGTATGAAAATATATTTTAAATATGAAGGAAATATAAAATTCAATGTACAGAATGTAAAAAAGTACTTGTAATTGTAAATCGTGACATGACTAAAAAGAGTCGATGAAGAAAAAAGTATACTGTATAATTATTTTTAGAAGTATCTGTGAAACATTTTATAGCTACTACTGAATAATGTTGTCTTTTATAAAAAAAAAAAAAAAAAAATGACAGAAAAAAACTTAAGTCCCACATGGAGATTCGAACCCGCGACAAAAAAGTGTCCAACGATTCCACAGGCAGACACCATAGCCACTGCGCCATTAATGCTTTTGAAAGAACGGTTAAACTTCTAGGTTATAAAGACCATACAATCAGCAATTTATTTAATTATCCCGATATTGTTCTTTAACATCTACATATTTCTATGCAAAAACATTGAAGGTCACAATATGAACATACTGTATTAAAATCATGCAGGAATGGCAGATAATAGGCGAGTTTTAGCCCAAAATGTGTCCCAGAAATCGGTTTTTGATTTTTCCGACCGTGATGCACCGTACTCAAAAAATCTGAAAAAATTAGGGTATAACAATGATAACATTATGCAACTACTGTAAAAAGGAAAAAGTTGTGCTCGGAAGATTTCAATACGAAATCGATGTTTAAAAATTTTTTTTCGGTTTTTCATTTTTCGTGAGTGTAACTTGCAAAGGAAAAATCTGAAAAAAATCCCTAATGTGTACATTCATGTTTAGAATGTGTTAGAATTTTTGGGGAATTTTTGCTCCACATTAATTGGGGAAAATGAGGCAAAAACTGGTTTTTCGATTTTACCCTATAACTACCCTCCCGGTGAAGGTATCGGATTAAAAATTTGTGTGCAATGGTTTTTCATCATCACCTATCGAATGACCCATCGTTGAATAAAATCGGCTCAAGGGCACTTTTGACCCCCTTATTCGGCTAGATCCTTTCACGCGTTTCCCTGCATCTTTTACGCTATACTACAGTGGATAACAGAAGTAAGTGAACGCTATGCTCGCGTTGAGAAATAATGCTGTTTTGAGAAAACAAGGACGTTTTTGTTTACATTTACATGTCGTAGTCAGAGACATGATGTTCTCCTTAACCGAGACTGCTTAGTCTTGCTGATTCTTTGCAGCTATCAACATCAAATAAACATTGCTTTCACAATTTGCTTTTAGCGTATGTTCCAATAGTAAGTTAACACTCATATTTTTCTTAAATTGTATTGCATATCTTAGATTGTTTTTGTGTGTGTTTGCAATATATTGTAAGAATTATTGTAGTTGAACGTACTAAAACAAGGTATATGCAAAAATGCTAATTTATGTACATTTTTTGTATATTTCATACTATGTATTACATTTTTTCATTTTTTCTTACATTTATTTGGTTTCATAAAAGAAAAATGCCACAATCAAAACGATTAACAAATGAAGAGCGCAGCATTGTTATAAAAATGTACAAAAACGGCAATTCATTTAGAAAAATAGCGAGTTACTTCCAAAAAACTCCATCTGCTATTTTCAAAATAGTAGCTGCGTACAAAAAAGATGGGCGAATTGCTGTACTGCCTAAACCGGGACGACCGAAAGTTACTACCGATCGCGTGGATAAAAGGATTAACTATATATCTATTGCTCAACCAAAATTATCAGCTCCAAAAATTAGAGAGAAGTTGGTAGAAGAAGGGAAAGACGCTCCATCAACGCAAACGATAAGGAGAAGATTGTACGCTGAAGGAAGACGTGGTCATGTGGCGCGGAAATTGCCGTATGTAAGCAAAATTAATTTAAAGAAACGTATGAAATTTTATGAAACACATGTCCTGAAGCCAGAAGAATTTTGGAAAAAGATATTATGGACTGATGAATCGATGATCCGCATGACGCATTCGCATGGGAGAATGTACGTGTGGAGAAAACGGGGTGAATCGTTATCCTACGATTGCACCAGACCGTCATTGAAATCTAAAGAATCAGGAGTTATGGTTTGGGGGTGCTTTTCTACAAATGGTATTGGAAAAATTGTTCCATTACATGGAAAAGTGAACTCACAAGTTTACTTAAAATTGTTGGAAGAAATAGTAATACCTGAAGGAAAGCGGTTAATAGGTAATGACTTCGTACTACAACAAGACAATGCACCGATTCATAAAGCTAAAATTGTTATGAACTATTTAAAAAATAACAATATCAATCTACTGGAGTGGCCTCCACAAAGTCCCGACTTATCCCCCATAGAAAACATGTGGGCAATTTTAAAATTACGAATATCGGAAAAGAAACCGAAAAATATTAAAGAGTTAGAATGTTTTATTACGGAAATATGGCAAAACTTTACAATAGAAGAATGCAGAGGGTATGCTCTGTCACTTCCAAAAAGAATTTGTAAAATGTCGAAAAGGGGTGGCAAACACTGTGGTTATTAAACGATACGTTTACTTACTTTTGTCACACCAAAATTTAGTATTATTAATATACTTAGTATAGAAAAATCAATATCTTGATAAAACTTCAAGTTACGGTGATAATCGTAAAAATTTTTGTTTTCAACACTATCATTAAATCTGTAATGAAATTGTTTATTTTTATAAATGAATAAATATAACTGCTTTCATGATTTCATTATTGATGATGTGAGTGTTTACTTACTTTTGTTACCCACTGTACAGGGTGTAAAAAAATTAATGGTCATGGCTTTAAGGGGTTGTTCTACACCTCTGGATCGATGGAGATTTGCGAAAAAAACCGGCCGCAAAATTCGGGAAAGGGTAGCAAATTTTTTTTATTGGCTCATCGTATTCGTCTTGTTACGTAGGTAAAATGTCTGAGAGGAACCATAGGTCAGAAACGAACCGTTCTATCACAAATTAACTTTTAATTGGGTCTTCTGATAAAAATTTCGCCATTAGTTAAAGCAGAGGCGACGTAAACGAAGTTAGAAAATGGGGCACTGTGCCACCGTACCAGAAGAGAAGTGCATGTGTTTATGCTCTTCTCCCCGGGTGGGCCCTTGAGCGAACCCAACACCGAACGCAGGTCAATGACATTTTTCTAGTCATTTTCTATCTTCGTTTATGTTGCCTCTGCTTCAACTATTGGAGCTAGCAGGGGTATTTCATGTGTTTCCTTTCGAAAGGTCGGTGACTCGAAGGCTGCCATATGGGCGAAATTTTGATCGGAAGGCCGAATTAAAAGTTAATTTGTGAGAGAACGGTTCGTTTCTGACCCATGGTTCCTCTCAGACATTTTGCCTACGTAACAAGACGAATACGATGAGCCAATAAAAAAAATTTGCTACCCTTTCCCGAATTTTGCGGCAAGTTTTTTTCGCAAATCTCCATCAATACAGAGGTGTAGAACAACCCCTGAAAGCCATGACAAATATTTTTGAAACACCCTGTACAAGGAGAAGAGTGTCGGACTTAGTGGGCACCCCTGTCTCACTCCTCTTGTGGTCCAAAATGCTTCTGATAAATTCCCATTTACTCTTATCCTGTTTCTCGTTTCCTCATATATTTGGTCTATTCTTGTCCTTAATGTCTTGCTTATTCCTTTCTCTTCCAGTATCTTACTCAATTTTTCTCTGTTTAGTTTGTCAAAAGCTGCTGTCAAATCTGCGAAGAAAACGTATAATTTTCCTCCTTTTTCTTTTATTTCTCTATTTACCACATGGTTCAGGATTAATATATTATCTATTGTACTTCTACCTCTTCTGAATCCTGCCTGTGTTTCAGGTAAGATCTTTTTCTGCTCTAGTTCTGCTGTTAGTTTATTCTCAAGTATCATGGTATAGATCTTGTATGCTGTGTTTAATAGTGTTATTCCTCTATAGTTTTTAATCTTGTCCCTGTCTCCTTTCCTGAAAATTGGGGAGATTATACCTTCCTTCCAATCTTCCGGAAAGCCTTCTCCCCTCCATACTTTGTTTAGTATTTCTGTTAATCGTTCTATTATCTTTCTTCCTCCGTACATCCAGACTTCATTTTCTAGTTTATCTTCTCCTGCTGCTTTCCCTTTTTTCAACTTTCTGATCTGCTTTCTTACTTCCTCTACGGTTATTATTTCCCTTTCTTCATTCCACCTTCTCCTCTCTCCTTCTTCTTTCTCTCTTTGTTTCGGGTGTTCCTTTCCTTCTAACAACTCCATGAAGTATTCTCTCCATTCATGTATTTGTATCTTCTTTGATATTCCTATTCTTCTCTTCCTTTCCTTATTTATATGTTCCCATATTTGATTAAAATTCCTTAGTTGTCTTATTTCATCTTCGAGTTCTTCTTGATGTCTTTTCTCCTTTGCTTTGCACATCTCGATATGGAGTTTTATATATTCACTTAAAAAATCCGACATATCTTATACACCAACCTAATAATTGAATGTTTTTAGGACTCCATATCCGAACTATTGCAGTTACTGCGATCTGCAGGAGGCAAATAAATGCCGTTGCCGGAAGCTCTGTCCAAAACACATTGGAACCAACGTCTGCGAAACACGGATACTATAGCATTCACGTCAAGTGTTATACTTCTAGTTCACTCAATATCTCGAATTAAGCAAATTTGCAAATACACCGAAAAAAAATAATAATAATATGAAAGCGTCTAATGAATCAGTTGCTCATTACTTTGAAATGCATAATAATCACAAAAACTTAAGGTTATATCAAATTAAATGAATGAAGATGGGCTTTAAAATTTGTATGCTCTAGCATTTAGGACAGTTTGCATCGCAATAAAAATGAATGCTATGTCATTCACGTTCACGAACCTGTTAAGACATAGTATTTTAGGTAAATAGGCTCCGAATCACCAAGGCTTTCCGAAAAAATTACCTTTTCCGCATTGCGATCATTCAACGCCTCTCGTGGGCGCGTTCTTTTGTCACCGCCTGGGAACACATGTCATACATCCACACCCTCCCTTGCTACCCATTTACTTGCATATGTACTCTCATACCATATTATACACATTCCTACGCATACATCTATACTTCAATTCTAGCACGCTTGTGATTTCAAATTTCTCTCTCGTACGTATAAAATTTAGTATGTCCAATTGCTCTTAAACTTGATATTACTATAGGCACGAAAATACTGCATTGATTTTTGGAATCCCCTTAGTGATACGATTTAGGAAATTGCGAGAGAACTTTATAAGGGAGTCAGCATAATCTTAACACCACAACTACCAAGCATGTCAAAATGGCTGGAACCCAAATTTTTCCAAAAATTCTTCAAGTCTATAGGAGAGTTGTAGGGTTCTACACATATGTTGATCTGATAAAACATAAATTACCGAATCGATCATCCTTTCCACCTCTTGATTTCTCTTGTTCAAAAGTACACATTTAATATATTGTAATATGATAGATTTGTCTCCGGTAGTTCTAGTTTTATAATAATTATAAAACATTCATATAACAAATATGAAAGAATAACAAGGTAGTACTTGTACTAGAAACATTCTATTAACCCATTAAGGACCAAGCATTGAAATAACAGAAATATTTTAAATGCGACTATTTATTCGTTATAAGATTACATAAAAGTAGATATAAATATTATAATTTTTTTTTATTCTTTCTCCAAAGTTTAAAAAATTGTAGAACTTAAGGTGATGAACAATTAAAGAACAAAACTGCATAAATTAAGCCTTTGGTATGTTCTTTTACTATGCCATATGTAGGTTAAAATATAAATTAAATTAATCCGATTCCCCGAAAAAAAAATTAGAAGTGAAATGTTGCGTTAAGGCAACTTTGGGCCTTAATGGGTTAATGTTCTGTGAAATTTTACTGTTTACTTAATGTGAACAGATTGGATACAAGTACATAACCTTCGTATATCACGGTACCTACCTGCATAAGTTCCTTTAAAATGCCGTACTGCTGGAAACTGTGTTATATGAGACTCAGAGCTGATACAAAAAGAGGAGTATACGTTCCAAAAAATCAATAAGACAAAAATTTTTTTTTAAATTTCCTAGTACTAAAACAGCGAGTCTCGCCGTGGATAGCGCGTAACTGTATATAATGCTTTCCGCTATAATACTGGAATAGCGTTAAAAAGGAGTAAATTATAATTTATTTATATACTTGCATGTAAAGGCACTAAAGTTCATTATTCCTCTATGTGATTATTTTAAAGTAATTTAGTCTTTATATATGTCAAACAAAAATCACGTTATCCAGTGCTATATGAGTACAGTGTTTTACTACAAAGGTTTTCGCAATTTCATTATCGTGCTAGAGCGAAACATTGTTATAGATTGCAACGCTTTCGAGGGCTCCCGCAATTGATACTGTTGTTTTATAGCGGAATCTTGTTATAGGATGTAGTGTTGTAGAGGAGCTACATGTATATTTAAATTTCCACCAAACTTACCTATTTTTTTCCGCTATTATACCTGTCAACAATAGTTGTGCAACACTCCGAATATTTACCTACACTGACAACTTAACATTTAATTTCAGTATTTGCTACTAAATATTACTGCTGCACACAGTTAGATACTACGGTTTAGACAGCTTTCGTCTAATTTTATTAATCTTTCATTTTCAACTCACCACATAATACTGTAAGAGAGGAAAAGCCGGAACAAAATCTAATAGTTTCACAAATTATTTTATTAAATTAATAACATAAACTGGTTAACATAACGGAAAACAACTCTTAACCCTTATCGCTCCAAGTGTGCCTCTCAGGCACCACCGAAGTGCGGCGTTCTACTCCAAGTGTGCTTGTCAGGCACCCCCGTTTTGAAGCGTGTTACTCCAAGTGTATTTTTTACTTCGGATATTGTTCGGGTCGTTATTGGTAATTATTTATAGATAAAAATAGTACTTCTCAGTCAGTTACAAGCGATCAGTAAGGACAGTCAGAGCTCAACCTGCTTTATTGCAAACCCACCTATCTTTCGATTATGTCGAGAAGGAAAATAAATTATCTTTGTGAGAAAAATATATATAGTGACTATGACAATTTTGATTTTCGTATCTATAGTGATGTAGCTGTTATCTAATCGAAAGGAAGTAATGGGGTAAAAGAACAAACAGTTTTCTACTGTGAGACTAGTGAGTGCAAACCTGGCTTGCATCCCAATGACTGTTTTAAAAACAACCACACATTAATCAATTATAATTAATAATATAAATATTGCAATCAAAATGATATTACTTCTGAAATGAATAACGACTGTTTTCAATGACTTTGTCGTGTAAAATTCGAATAGCCCGCTTAATATTGAACCATAGCGATGCCCCCTATTACCGCGATCGCTTGTTCCTTCTTCCTTTTGTATTCTGCGCCATTCCGGTTGTTCCGACGAATTGTTGCGTGCATAATAGGGTATTTATATTGTATGTTACTTTATATCTTTAATAAACTATCAGACTTTAATATTATTATTTACACGTAATTGTAGCATTTAAAATCTAACACTTAAAAACTTGCAAGTCAAAATATGACGAGAATAAGTTGGAGTTGCCGGTCGATGTTCACACTTAAAAGTTGGAGCGTTAAGGGTTACGGTAGAATCCCTCTAATGTTGATAACTCGAGCCAGGATCATTCGCTAATGTTGACACTCCCTTCTATCCCCACTTTTCATGACTTATTTTCCGCTATGCGCATAAGCATGCGCAGAATTGAAACTGGAGCGAAGGATCATGTAAACATCCATAACCTACATGACGCACCACGAAACTAAAATTCTATTGGGAAATAAAAATTCCAAGTGGGGGAAAATACAAGTAACAGTAACGGGAGTATCCTGTCAACATTAGCGAGAGAGCAACCTTAGAGGGATTCTACTATAATATATAAAAACAACACAATAATACTTAAAACATAAATCTTAACTTCAACCACATAACCTAAATATCCGTAATTAAATAATTTGTCTGTTCCCTTCTAATCTCCATAAACGACTGATACAATATTTATAAAAAATGCGCGTCGTCGCACAGTGGTCCAGAGCGTGAATTTAGCTGTTCACGCACCTCGCGCAGTTTTCAATCTTTTTCAAATCGTCACCACGGGCTCAAAACACATCGCATTTAGTTAAAAATTGGTATTCTATTATTTTTTGGGTTGCTGATTACGAATCTAAACCCAAAAATTTTAAAAACAAAATGGCGGTTGATATATAGAGGGTAGCTATGTCCAAAAATTACCATGGGTATTTCAAGTACCCATTTACAACATGGGATTAACTTTTTGCCTTGTTTTAATTTAATCAGTTTGTACTAAGAGCCCTTGAAATATTTCCTGAGACCAGTAATAGAAATAATAATTGATTTTACAACAATAAAAGTGTATAAATCAATGCTTAAAAACGCTAAAAAGCAAAGAGGAATGAGCTAGGTTAATCGATTGAAAGAGAATCCTATACTTAGGGGTGCAGGGTTCACTTAAAAATTAATTAACTTAAAAGTATCGAAAGGTATTCGGCTAAAACTGTCCACTTATATTCCTCATACTATATAGAAGTTATTTCTGCAACGATTTCGTGCGTCTACCTGCGTTCTTCATTGTTATATCTGCCAAAACTTTATGAGACAGTTCCGCGGCAGCGCCTTGCTGAGGTGCGCGCGACTTTTTAAACAATACAAATGCGTCCGAGGTGGATCCGGGTGGATTAATTTTTTACAGGATCGTTTAGGGGAAGGATCACAGAAAACAGTGTCGTTAATCAGAGAGTGGGATCTAGTGGGACTTTTCAGTTTTTGTCTGCAAAAGATAAAAAACTTCGACGATTTTCTTTCTTGTTTTCAAAATTAATTTTTGAATAAACTACAAACAATACTATTATGTTTGACACCTGAATTTTTATCGCGGAAGAATGCTCTTCAAATAGAAACAATAATTATTAAAAAATATTGCATAGTTTCGTCATAATGTTAGAAAGAAGACAACGTTGTTGCACGATAGAAAAAGGCCTCCAGAAAAAGTTTCAACTTTAAGCGTTTGTTGTAACTACAATTTTTATCCAATTTCAAAAATTATTGGTTTTCTGAGGTCAGTGGACATTTAGGAATCGATATATGCAAAAAAATCTCAATTCCAAAATCGACTTTTTGATTTTTGCGCGGCTAAATGCACATTCTGGACCACTGTGCGTCGTTCCGACAACAGGTCAACGCGAGCCAATCGTCGCAGCGGCAACGAACATACATGGTGTTACATTAATACATATACAAATATATATATACATTAACACTCTTACAATACGTTAACTGAAAATCTAGGTAATTCACTTGTAAAAACTCGCTAAAAATATTGTAGTACAATCTCGCACGTGGCGCTTGAAACATTAGCAATTAAAAGGAAAAGAATTGTAACTTTACACAGTTTTATTATAGTACTATATTAGTTGAAACCTACTAAAAACTATATGCCTGAAATAGTATAGAACTACCGGGAATAGATCCGAAATTATGGTTGACGTTTCTCTCGAATGCACCTCTGGCAACGTATAACGCGTGCCAAGAGAGCCTGAGGCACGGGAGACTCGTGAAACGCTTTGAATTAGTAGATACGTGCTACGATAAACCAGCCAGCACAGCGGAAGAGACAGACTCACGAGATCCCAGGTACGATTTCGATTCCATAATAACTTTCTGCCAAAAACTCATTTCGCGATGCGTAAGTTGCCTGTGAGTAATGGTAGACTTACGCTTCACACTATTTTCATTTCTAATATTAAAAACGAATGTTATTAAATATTTTCCGACGATGTCTAGTGATAGGTAAATAACACGATTATAATATGATTTCATTCATCCCGGTTGTGAATTTATCACGTCAAAATATTGCGAATTTATAACTACAATCGGATTCATGTTCTTTGCTAAAAATACAACCACATGTATTTTTTCTGGTACATAATATTAACGGTTACTAAAGGTTTGGAAATGTTCCAATAGATAACGAAACCACTGTTTTTTGACATTACCTTTGAGAGAAGAAGCAAATAATTTATGACTTCACTTTTGAAATTCGTAAATTGTTGTTTTCTTTAAAAATACTATAATATGTTGTCGTTACAAGATGATACAGCACAATATATCGCATGTTATATTGTGCAATATATTATATAACCTGATTTGCGCATTTAAACCATCGACATTTATTCTGGAACATTTAAACTTCTGTATAAATGTGCTAAAAATGAGAAAAAATAACGAAAGGAAGAAGATTGGTTGAAGTAGTGGTTTGCATTTAGCAAAACAGAAATAAGACATCGAATGTAAGATAGCGACGAAGTTTTAAGAATTTATGAAAGTATCAAAAATCAATAATTTTTTCTACCTCGTTAGACATAACGTTGATAACAATAATACCTACGAATTAATATAAACGTGCAGTTTCCGAAGAAAGAAGGGTCCCAACAGAGCCGATGAAAATTCTTAATCTGTCGATTCCAATAGTGTGGGATCGGGGCGGTTACCGCTCCTAGAAAAGAACTTGGAAGAAAAGGACGTGAGAAGAAAGTGTCGTCAAGGAGAGGCCGCTAGCGCTGTGGTATGGGCGCAACCCGGAAGATCTGCCGGTTAAGCGACTCGGCCGAGGACCGCCGGAAGGGATGGGTGACCGAGCGACTCTCTTTCTTTTTCACGATCCTACAATTTGGGGGGCTCAGCCGGGATAGGAGGCAGAGTGCCGCAACGATCCCCTCGATGTGTGGAAAAAAGTTGGACGACGATCGGCGAGCGCAAAACTCTGTTTGAGACGAAGAAGCGAACGGGCGCACGCACTAGGCACCACGACGAAAAGACAATTTTGAGATACGACGGCCTAGGTGCGTGGACGTTCGGAGAAATTGAGACGATGATGCGCCGTCGATAAAGCAGAGAGAGTTTAATGATATCTGAGGGCAGATATCGTTATCAGGATGGCCGAGTGTGGGATCGGGGCGGTTACCGCTCCTAGAAAAGAACTTGGAAGAAAAGGACGTGAGAGGAAAGTGTCGTCAGGGAGAGGCCGCTAGCGCTGTGGTATGGGCGCAACCCGGAAGATCTGCCGGTTAAGCGACTCGGCCGAGGACCGACGGAAGGATGGGTGACCGAGCGACTCTCTTTCTTTTTCACGATCCTACAATAGTTAACACTTTTTCTTACGTAGTGCATTTGATGTGCACGTAAAACGATTTTTTCAATATCGCATAACGATGGTTTTCTGACGCAACCTCGTATCTCAAAAACTACTACTTTTCAGGAAAGACAAAAAACGTTTTTAACGCAATTTAACATTTTTTTAAATAATTTTTTTTTATGAATTTAAAAAATATTCTATTTATTGATACATTTTCACGATAAGTATAATATTTAAAACATTTAATCATTATTTTTTATTTTATTTTCTGAGATACGTGTTTGTCGCAGAGAAAAAAACGTCACATACGTGATTGCGTATTATTCTTTTCAAATAAAAGTACATGAATAAGTTTTTTAAATTATTTTATTTTGCGAACAGTTAAACTTTTTAAATTATTTTTAATCAAATAAAAATGTTATTATTAAACTTTTAAATAATATTAGTTCTTAATTACTACATGACATTTTTATTTTTCATTACTTACGTATTTTAAATTTGATAAAAAGAATGATAGTCTTTCCGTATTAATGGTTTTAGAGATAGTAAGTCACTGTATTTTTGCTTTGTTAACGAGATTTCTTTTGAATACAAGTCCTTAATTTTAGTTTCGATAGAATACTTTTTATTCAAACGCTGTGGAAGATCCTTCCATTCATTATCAAAAGATAGTTTAAACATTAATTTGTTTCGGCTATATTTCAATCCTCTCAGCTGTAAAACAGTTGATGGACCAGTTTTATTTCCAGGCCGAATTGATTTGAAAAATTTCAAATCAGAGTAATTTTTAAAAAATTTATAATCAAGATATTTTACTTTGTACGGTTTCTTCATTCTAGATTCTTGAATAATTTGTACAAAATTACAAGGTGCATACAATTCGCGATCCTTTTTACGTCTTTCTATTGCCGCACGAACGGAATCACATTCCATTTGAGTGTGTCCTTTAACTAAATATTTTTGAAATATTTCAATATTGTTTTTTGTAGCAAATTGATATAAAGCGTTAGCTATAGTAACATTCCGGTTCTGGGCACTGCAACCGTCACTGTAAAATACAATCAGTGTATCAAGCTCAACTTCAGTCTTCAAAAAATCAATGAGACAAGACGCAAAAACGTTGCCATCCATGCCACCTTCACCTTCGTGCCATACATAACATAATACATCTCCATTTGCTATATTATATACTGTGAATTAATGACATTTCAATTTTTGTTTAAAGTAAAGAGTACCTGCTGGTAAATGCGGTACCATTTGCACAGCTTGAACATCTACAGCAGGCTGTTGAATTAGTTACACGCCACGAGCCTTTTCTGAGTCGCTCCGCCTGCTTCTCCTTCCCAACAATTTCACCCAACCAGGAACGACTTGCCAGACTCGGCGTATTACACGAGTATAGTGGCGCTTTAGGGCGCTATTCGCCTCTGTTCGCTCGCGCTGGAAAGACGCCGCGCACGCCGATTACGGGAAAAAAAAATCGATGCGTGTATCCCGTCGACTGACGTTATCTGTCAACGAACAGTTTCAGATCGCGTCACATGGCGTTTAGGTTAAAACAAAAGTATTACTGGTAAAAAAGTATGCTCAGATATGTCTTGAATTAAATGCGATTAACAGATTGTTAGCAGAAAAACATTGAAATTTAACTTTGTTGCATTCCTCGATACAAAACGAAAGAAGCGCGTTTTCGCTGCTTGACACTCAAACGGTTAAAATCTATTGCTAAGTTGACCGTGTCGGCAACAATGTATTCTTTGACGCGAGAGCTAACGTTTTGCTGTCGCCGTATTTTTAAATTATTTGCGTTGGAAATTAATTTATACGTGCGCGTGCTAGATCGTAACACAACTGTTTCTTTAGTATACATATGAATTAAAGAAACAAGAGGTAACAAATTCAAGATTACTAGATATAATTTTAATAAACTATCGTTATGATTGTTGTATGTATGGTTGTGTGTATAAATGTATGCACAGTAGAACCATTTATTTTAGAAGAAAATGTTATATGTATATATAAAAGTTTCATAATATTGTGGAGATAATATCGATGCAATACTAATTTTTTTATTTATTTATTTCCTCATCTTTACTTGAAGGAAAACTTCATTGTTTGTACAGAAATATATACATCTACATTGAATGAAAACATATATTCACAAATAGAAATATATGTTTATGTTGTTTAAATTAGATACCCTCAATGTTTCCATTGGTATTTTGAGATACAATATAAGTTTTTCAATGGTATTCCTGTCACTATTCTCTGCCGAATTTGCCAAACCACCGCCGGAAGTCCAAAAACATTAAAATCTCTTAATCGCATTTAATTCAAGACATATCTGAGCATACTTTTTTACCAGTAATACTTTTGTTTTAACCTAAACGCCATGTGACGCGATCTGAAACTGTTCGTTGACAGATAACGTCAGTCGACGGGATACGCGCATCGATTTTTTTTCCCGTAATCGGCGTGCGCGGCGTCTTTCCAGCGCGAGCGAACAGAGGCGAATAGCGCCCTAAAGCGCCACTATACTCGTGTAATACGCCGAGTCTGGCAAGTCGTTCCTGGTTGGGTGAAATTGTTGGGAAGGAGAAGCAGGCGGAGCGACTCAGAAAAGGCTCGCGGCGTGTAACTAATTCAACAGCCTGATCTACAGTAAATGCCTTGATCTCTCCAGCAATAGCCTTTCTTTTATCTTGGTCTTTTTCATCCCGAGCACGGTCTTTTTCTTTCACATGATTATTGTACTCCTCTGTAGATATATTTTTATTTTTAAAAGCAAAACAAGTATCGCAGAAGTCTTTTCGCGGTTGAAAAATATCAATGTTCCTTGATTGCATTTTTTTAAGTAAAAACCCATAGCTAGGTACTTCACAATCTGGAATGTTCAGCTCCTTCATAGATTTTAAAAAATCGCGGTAAACATCTTGAGCAGATTTGTATAAATTATCTAAATATAATTTTGAGGTATCTTTTCGACAGTAGTGTGACTCCATCTTCGGCAATTTATTCAAAAAATCCTCTACATGTGATAGCTTTCCTTTGATTACCTTTGAATCTTTTCTAGTATTCTTTGATTTAGTTTTTTTTAACAAACCGTAATCGTTACTTTTCTTTACCCAGTTTAGAACTTGGGACTCTCCTAAACATAATGTACTCAAGAACATTTTTTTACACACTAATAACCTTTGATTATTAACCATAAGATAATACTGAAGAGTAAAATTCCGTCGAGATTCCTTTGAATTTTCTTTTCGAGGAATTATTTCTTTGGTAACAAGAGAGATCACATAAGATTGCTTTTGGTCCCAATTTAAGTCTTTCCAAAATGAATTGAAAATTTTCCTTCTTGTTTCTCGGAAATTTCATTGCACTTTTTGACCTGACTAGCAGCACATTTTTTAGACGTACATCCTGGTTTTATTTTTCGTTCATGTCTTTGAGTCAATGAACTGCTCTCATTCTTTTTCCTACTCATGCTAAAATAACTCTTACCTTCTTCGCGAGCTTTTCTTAATTTATTGCGTTCCCAACCTTTATTGTCACCTTGATTCTTACGAGGCCTTTTTTTTATATAATTCCTGAATGCTCACTAAGAGTGATTGTTGATGGACGAGATGGACTTACGTCACTAGTTGCACTGTCAGTTTGGTTCAGTACTAAAGAATTTGAAGAATTTACCAATCCACGTGATGAAACTGATTGATCAGAATCTACTACGAATAGTCCCGTAGTTTCATTTAACCCTTTCATTACGGGTGCCGCTTATAGGCGGCGGCCGCGCGACGACCTGTGTGTACGGCTGTTGACTATAATCGACGTAATTTATATATAATAGATATAATTTATAATTTATAATTTAATGTCTAAGTACCCCAAATTGCATTTTTACTTATAATAATATAATAGCAAAATTTGCAAATATGTAAATAACTGAATATTCATACAATATACTCATTTTCATGTTTTTCCTATAATACGATGAAACGGTTGTTATGTAGCTCTTAAAAAAGTGTACATACAACACAATCACAAAGTTGCGTTGAAAAACGTTAGTCCGATTAGTCATCCTAAACACGAACCCGTCGGCAGAATTGCTCCATCACCCTCAGTTTTTTAGTAAAATGAGTTTTTGTAAAAACACCAAATTTAGGCAGAAAATGAGTTATTACGCGAAAAGTATAAACGCTACGAAGTTGAAATTGGTCTCAAAAGATAGAGGAAATCATGCAGAATATTTTAGTGTATATATTTATTAAAATTGGTTGTTGCAAATAGTAACAAATGACCGTCAAAGTTTAAAAAAGTGCGGATGCGCGAACTTACTATGCTACACTTTTACATTTTTATGAAAAGTTACTTATCTAGAACGAATTTGCTATACTGGATCGCATTCCTTAGACATTTCTGAAGAGAAAACTGCCCCCAAAAGTTTCGGGAACAGTTTTCAATCCCGACGGGTCGAAAAAATATCCGTCGAGAACGTGTAATCGACGTTCGACGCCATGCTGCTATTCTACGCGGGCCGCCAGTGAGACAATGCCGTAACTACGCGTTATCGACGCCGATCTGACAGTACCATCTGAAGGGCGCTCAACTCTGATAAATATAAATGATCAATTATTTTTCATTAATTTTTGTTTAAAAATATTATTTATATTTTGGTCACCGCAAATGCTATTAACGGTGATATATTTCGTCGTTGCGATTTTGGTACCACTTCTCCACAGACATAACAAAACAAGTCTGGCTGATTTTTGCACTTGCGAAACATTGCAGTAAACGACACACACTTAAGACTTGATACAAAACGATTACCACTTCACACTTAGTATGAACCACTTGCTACTTAAATCTGCCTATACATATACACAAAAAGTTTCTCCTATAAAGTTTAAATATAATTTGTTATTAATTTATTATTTTAGAATCAAGTGTATAAATAAAATAAGATGAATATCGATGTATATATATCTATATATATATATAGATATGTCAATACTTATTTTATTTATATGCTTATTTTTTATGTTATTTATATTATTATTATATTTATATTCAATTGCATAGCATGAAAAACTTAAACAACTGTAAGAACAGAGCAGAGTTCTAACTAAAACATAAAAAAAACACAATCATTTATTTATATTTGTCAGAGTTGAGCGCCCTTCGGATGGTACTGTCAGATCGGCGTCGACAACGCGTAGTTACGGCATTGTCTCACTGGCGGCCCGCGTAGAATAGCAGCATGGCGTCGAACGCCGATTACACGTTCTCGACGGATATTTTTCGACCCGTCGGGATTGAAAACTGTTCCCGAAACTTTTGGGGGCAGTTTTCTCTTCAGAAATGTCTAAGGAATGCGATCCAGTATAGCAAATTCGTTCTAGATAAGTAACTTTTCATAAAAATGTAAAAGTATAGCATAGTAAGTTCGCGCATCCGCACTTTTTTAAAGTTTGACGGTCATTTGTTACTATTTGCAACAACCAATTTTAATAAATATATACACTAAAATATTCTGCATGATTTCCTCTATCTTTTGAGACCAATTTCAACTTCGTAGCGTTTATACTTTTCGCGTAATAACTCATTTTCTGCCTAAATTTGGTGTTTTTACAAAAACTCATTTTACTAAAAAACTGAGGGTGATGGAGCAATTCTGCCGACGGGTTCGTGTTTAGGATGACTAACTCTACGAGGATCACCCATTAGATATTGGAGAAAATAAAAAAAGTTACAATTTGTTGAACAGTGATATCGAAGACTACTGACGAACAAAGTGCACACTTCGCGGCGCGGTGGCCCGTTCAGTGGCGTCACTCCAGCGGAGCGGACTGCCGTAAGGAAAGGGTTAAGTGCATATTTATAAATAAACTAGAATCAACATTCTCCTCTTCATCTTCGTTCATTGGTGTACATTCAACAGGAATTAAAACTCCAGTGGCTTCATCAAGCACCATTACTACTCCTTGACTGTCACTTGGGTTAATATTTTCATCTTTATCTGGTATTATTTTTTCATTTGATATATTTTGATCTTCGAAT
The DNA here is from genome assembly GCA_910591515.1 of Cerceris rybyensis. Lineage (NCBI taxonomy): Eukaryota > Metazoa > Arthropoda > Insecta > Hymenoptera > Crabronidae > Cerceris > Cerceris rybyensis. The sequence continues at coordinate 19,118,082 of OU342795.1, forward strand.
GACATATTTAACTCTAAACAATTCAAAATTTTATTCCATGTGAAAATTGTGTCAGTAATAATAGGTTAGAATTGATAATTGTTTGGTTATTAATACTCTCTGTAATATTTTTCTTCATTCCACGAAAAAATATATTCATGAACTATTGTTTATTCACCGTGAATGATAATTATATTTACTGAGTAATAGAATTTTTTTTAATAATATTTAACTAAATCACACTGCTGAGAGGGAACTTGTTTATGCGCCATCTTGTATTTTAAGATACGAGGTTGCGCATGACACAGTTTTTTGAATTGAGATACGAGATTGTACTTTTTGAAATAAAAAAAAATTGGATGAATATTTTTATTTATCACTTTACAGATCTATGCGATGATATTTACTGATTCATTTTCCGGTTAAATCTCAAAATCGTTAAAAATCGAGTTACGAGGTTGCGTCAGAAAACCATCGATAAGCATTGTATTATACATAGTACAAAAACGTCACAAATGATTTAAGAAAGTTCAGCAACACGCGTTCCTAATGCTTAACACGAATTGAATAGAGAGCTACATAAAATTGGCATAGTATAGAACGTATTAAACAAAGACTAGTCCTATTTCAAGTTTAACAATTCTTTATTTTCCTATAATAACACCATTTTGGAAAATATTTAGAGAGATACTAAAAATAATCTGACATCAGAATGGTCTGTTAACCATATACGCAAAACATATGTTGACAAAAAAGTATTTCAAACAAAAATTGATCAGTTTTCGATTGTCTATACATTGCAATAAAAAAAGTTCGAAAATTTTTTTTTAATTACTATCAAGGCCACCTTAATTTTTTAAAATGGCACTTTGCATTTTTATTGGTTTATAAGGCTTTAAATGAAAAGACTTTGATTAAAGTTAACTAGAATCTTTATTCTAGAATGTATGAGGAAGGCACGTCTTTCTGTTACGAGTGAAAGTCACAGAGTGAGGTTTTTAGGAAATTTAGCCAGGTCTAAGGACCCTTTTCAGCTTGAGCATAAACAGACTGCATAGCTCCACAGCTGCAACCTCTTAAGCATTCCAGGAAGATATATACAATTGATTTTTGAAAGTTCCAATATACTCTCTTAGTAAAAGAGAAAAACCAACATTTTTGACTTAGCAGTATTATAGCCTTTTTTTTTCTTTTTCAGAGGAGGGGAAATGCCTTTACGCACCCCCCGATGTCTCGGGGGAGTGTGGGACTCGCCATTAAAAGAATACCCACTAAAACCCCTCCCCTATCTCCTGCCTGGTCCAGCGAGGGGAAGAAATGGTACGGCTTCTCGCATTACTTCTGTTCCTTCCCCTTCCAATGGATCTGGATCCTCCTCCTTGTTCCTACTTCTTTCTTTCTTGTTTCCACGGTATTCCTGTCTTCTGTCTTCTGTCTTCACCCATCCATCCATTCATTCACCCTCCTTTTTTTTTTTTTTTTTAATTAGGGGTGCCTAACTAATTTCTCTGTTAGTTAGTTGTAGACTTAAACTTAGTTAAATGTGTATAAATGGATTATGTACAATTATGATAAATATAATAAATGGATACTTAACTAATATTTTAAACAATAAATATATATATATATATATATATATATATATAAAATGATATAACTAAATAAATCAATAAATAAATTAATAAATATAAATATATAAATAAATAAATAAGTAGATAAATAGATGCAGGTACTTGTGAGCAGCAGTATTATAGCCTGTACCAAGACGAATTCAACTACCTAGTATACCATGACCTCCGGATGACCTTGAAGGCAAAAAATGAAAATTTCAACAAACAATAACAATCTACTTCAATGGGCGATAATAACTTGTATTTATTATTAAGTCTCGAACTACTATTGCAATGTATAGCCAATCGAAAACTGATAAACTTTGTGGTGAAATACTTTTTTGTGAGGTTATCGCAAGTATTATACTTAAAAAATCATGGAAAATGTTACGTGGGACATCCTGTATAATTGACAATTACCACGATTGAAGGAATATACTAATAATAACACCATATAACAAAAAGTTTTTGGCAAAGTTACGATTCGTGTTAGAGGAGATTGGCGGATTCGTAAGTAATAATTAGGAATAATAGGAATAATAAGAATAAGGATTGAAAGGAATAAATATAGATAAGTAGGAATAAGGAATTGAAGGAGGCGTCGTGGCTCGGGCCGGCCGCAGTTCCTGGCTGGGCCCATCCACACCCAGTTGAGAGGGCACCGGCTGAGTTCGGTGCCTCGGCTGCGGCCGGTCCGGCGGAGGGTCCTTCTATTCCTAGGAAAGGGTGAAATGGTAGTTAGCGCGCTGCGTTTCGTCCTGGGCCTGTTCGTGGACTCGTCAGTAGGGCTGACCGAACAGGCCCTGCCCTAGACGCTGTGTCCCGGATGGGACGTCGGTGTCTGTCGGTGGTTCGTATATATAGACACCGATTGCCGATGGTGTAGCAGCGCGAAGATCCCATCGAAGGAGACACGGTCTAGCGGCCGATCCTTAAACTAGAGGCGTAGGAGTAATGGCGGCCGATAGATCCCTAGCGGCGAGCGAGAGATCGTACCGCTACAGTACCCCCTTGCCAGTGACTAACGCTAGGCTTATCTCTATACTATGATACAGTTGTCCATTGGATGGATGGAGACGTCGTTCGGTTCCTGGTGACTTCTTGTGGCGGGGCGATCTCTGTAACTTTGAAAAACTCCGTGCATAGATGTCGAGCGGCGGCGTGGTGCTGTATCTGAGTCGTGTGTGTGCGTTTGAAGATAGAGCGGGACGATGGTCGTGTGTTGTAGACGCTATGCAGAGCACGAGCGAGAGAGAGAAGAAGTCTTCGATGTCGGCCAGGAGTGTCGTCTGTCGCTGCTGCTGCTAATGCTACCACCTTTCCTAGGAACTACTTAAAATCTAAACTTAATCTAACGCCGGGGTCACCAATGAAGGAGGCGTCGTGGCTCGGGCCGGCCGCAGTTCCTGACTGGGCCCATCCACACCCAGTTGAGAGGGCACCGGCTGAGTTCGGTGCCTCGGCTGCGGCCGGTCCGGCGGAGGGTCCTTCTGTTCCTAGGAAAGGGTGAAATGGTAGTTAGCGCGCTGCGTTTCGTCCTGGGCCTGTTCGTGGACTCGTCAGTAGGGCTGACCGAACAGGCCCTGCCCTAGACGCTGTGTCCCGGATGGGACGTCGGTGTCTGTCGGTGGTTCGTATATATAGACACCGATTGCCGATGGTGTAGCAGCGCGAAGATCCCATCGAAGGAGACACGGTCTAGCGGCCGATCCTTAAACTAGAGGCGTAGGAGTAATGGCGGCCGATAGATCCCTAGCAGCGAGCGAGAGATCGTACCGCTACAGGAATAAACAAAAGGAAATAAACAACAGGAATAATAAAAGGAATAATAGGATGGCTAAATAGATATATATATTCTTGAATAAGTATCACTGACAATGAGTGAACTCCTCACGTGTATCTCCGTTCACATCCGCTCTCGCACTAATCACTCCATATCGCTTTTCGTCTCGTTCGCTCGATGCTCTTTTATTCCTCGCTCTATCTCACTCTGACACAGCTCTCTCTCATTCACTCATTCCATCTTCTCTCGTTCCTTGTCTTACATTCGTATATTTTGGATTATTACAATTACAATCGTTAATTATTGCACAAATGTAAGATCGATAGGAACACGTTTGTAATTTTTTGATCTCTTAGAAATCAGACGTTCCTGAGGAACGGTACGTAATATTAAATAATGGAGGAAAATTGCACAATACAGAAGAGAACATTATTGTGCTTTACACAGGCATTTGTTGTTAATTGCAGGCAGATACGGGCGGTCGCTACATATTTACTCGGTGGAAAACTGCAGTGCATAGTTACAGCAGCGGGCATACAAACGCCAAAGCGATCAGCGGCGAACATGAAGCAACTCGGCAACATGCGTAGAGGAATTTCATAGGTTTGTAAATTTACGTTTTCTCGTGAGCATTTACTGTATAATTGTTTTTATAATGAAATATGAAAAAGCAATAAATAAATAATTGCATATGAACGCATTATTCACTAATTTATTGTCTCTCACTTTGAATCCGACTAATGATTGCATAATAATTTGCTATTTACTTCCGATTTATTTACTCCTATCTATTTACTTACTTCAAATTTATTATAATATCCAGAAATGGAAAAGTCTTTAGGGGACTGAGATAATAAATGTTTAACCTAGAAAGCAAGTTGTAGTGAGGAGGCAGTTTTTTGCGAGAAAAAGTAAACAAAAGTAGGGCCGTTGAAATATAAACCCCGAATACGTGAAGTTTATTATATGTATAAACTGGGAAACAAGTATTACGATAAATTAACTATTTTTCCGGCATTTAAATTTTGATTTCGAATTTCTAAAGTTGTAATCACTGGATAGTGAATTCGGGGTATTGGCTACATTATACTGTTGACGTTGTCCGCACCATTTCTTTAGTGGGCTCGAGTTAAGGTATCGCTATTTAGTCAAGAGCAACACGCGAGGTTTCAAGAATTTTTTAGAACTGTCAACGCTTCTGTAATTTTCTTGAGTGGGGGGGGGGGGGGGGGGGGGGGGCTCGAACACTAAATTAGAAAAGCGTTGTCAAACGATAAAAGTGAACTTTTCGTTAGGCACATGTTTATAACTATGTTAAATACTCTTACAATATGTCTATAAAAATATGGAAGCACGTAGATTTTATTACTTGTACCTGTAATGTTATCGCTTTTCAAAAATTACGTCCATTAATCTCGCAATCATCGTGTGCATAATTACCGCTTTGCAGGAGGAAGTTTATAGTAATTATGTAGAAATCTATTTATTACAATTCTGCTAAATGAATGTTATCTCAGGAAGTAAGTAGAACGTTAATTAATACAAAGCAATTTCAGACAGTTAGTAGTTATGTTTTGCAATTATAAGATACGTGGTAAGATCTACAGCAGAGAACTAACACACTGTAACAGTAAATTAATGCTACTGAGGAAAGAATGTTGTACGCGATTTGTATTTCGCGGTCGGACACAAGTGTTGACGATCGCGTCTGCGAGTGATCGTTCGAGCTCGGTGGTCTTCGTCTATTATCGCGTTGGCGGCGATCGCCTTTTGTTTGTACGATATTCATTTTTCTTCCACGTTTTCACCAACAGAACGATTCTGACCGCTTTTCTGAGCGCATCATATTTGTTATAATCACTCATAGATTGGCGCCGCGCAAGGCGAACATTATAATTTCCCTTTTTCTCTTGTAAATAAATCAAGATAAAAGTAAGACAGTGAGACACTTTTTTCTCACGACCGTGCCCGTCTCTGGAATTCCGAACGACGCACGGAAAGCGCAAAATTCGCTTACAATTTCGCACAAATGTGCAGGGTGTTTCTAAATTATGTGTTGCTACCTACCAGGCATTGCTCTACATCTTCAGGTCAGTAGACATTTGTAACAGAATTCAGCCACAAAATCTAGAGAACGGTTAAACCTGAAGGTGAATCTTTTTTACTGGTACATCATCTTCGTTTCGTTGCGTAGGTAAAATGTCTGAAACGAACTTTCGCAGAGCAAAAATACGCCCCTGAAACTCACAGATGTAGTTTAAAACACGTCTTAAATTATTTATCAACATGAAGATGTTTCGTTTGTTTAAATTACACTCGCGGCTTGTAATTCGTTTATGACTTCAAGATCAATGCGCTTTGTGGGCCTATTGCCGTTAGTACTACTTCTGGAAAAGTCTTGTCCGCTAAGAATAACACAGGTCCACAAAAAAAAGTGGTCTGTGCTGGGTGTTGGACAAAGATTTTCCGACGTATTTTTTACCGCTGAACACGAATCTGAAGTCAAAATTGGGGGTCAAACTCCAAAAAACGGAGAAAGTTCCTTCAAAAGTCAAGGAAGACTCTTGACCTATGGGTAAGGGACATTTCCTTTACCCACCAATCAGAAATATTAATATTTCCGAATTACAGAGCCTCCTAATCAACTGATTTCCCGCTCGCAATGACTACCGCCCCCGCTAAACTCTAAAGGAAGCGCTTTTTCATATTTAGTCTTCGAACAAGGGAACATACCGAACGTTTAATCACCGATTTTGATGAAATTTAAGTATGATGTAGTCCTCGTTAAAATATTCGACACGTATTTTTTTTATCGGCAATCGTCGACGTTAAAAGGGTGAAAACCACCTCCAAAGTTAGGGCCCTAAAGCATATTTCGTCGATTATCTCGGAAACTATGACAGATAGAGCATTTGCGTAAATTGACGAAATTTGCGTCTATCAATAATCAATAGAATGGTAAAAATTATTTTGCAAAATATCAATTTGTTTAAACAATATATGAAAAATTGAAATTCAGATTTAAACAGAGTGTGTACATGGGTCGTTCCGTGTTCATGAGTAGTTGATAGCTCTTAAAAGAACGAATACTATTGATTTATATTCGTTGCTGGTGAAGATGAAAGAATCTTCGTTTATTTTAACCCTCCGACTACGGCAGACTTTGACAGCGGTCGTATCGTACGGTAGGAATTTATTCGCGACGTATACTGAGAACAGCGAAGTTTTTCATTAGGCATGCATTTCTGACGAAGTATATTAAAATATTCAAAGTACTGAATTTTATTCTAATTCTAAAAAATTACATGTCGAATATTTTAACGAGGACTACATCATACTTAAATTTCATCAAAATCGGTGATTGACAGTTCGGTATGTTCCCTTGTAAGTAAGAATAGAGAGTCGAAGAACACTAATTGTAAGTACTCTTAACACTAGAACTATCGGCGTTAAATCTACTATACTTCAATATATTATATGTAATTTGGTAACGGAGAAATCAAGAGATGAAAAGGACGATTGATTCAGTAATCTGTATTTTATAAGATCCACGTAGAATATTTGGTCTATGGCTATCCTCTACTTTGGAGAACTTTTAGAAAAACTTGAGGACGAGTCATTTTGACCTGTTTGGTATTTATTGTGTTAATAGAAACTTCGTCCACGAGGTTAAGATACGGATAACTTTAATCATTGTACAAAGTGTAAATAAATCACTTAGACCCAGGCAACTTTGGCCTTTTTCACACTTGTTTCTACGTGAAACTTTCGTAGGTGGTTCAATTTGGGTGAGCATGTTTAATACACGCTCACTCCAGAGCTGCCACTAAAGAAATCGTGAGCAGAGAATAACTAGCTAGGCGCGCATCCGTAAAACGAACTACAGGCCAGCAATCAATCGCTTTCTTGCAAATTAACGTTAAAGTTTCAGTTTCGTGATTGAATTTCCAATTGGAAGGGCACAGGCACATAAAGAAAAGAAGAACACGAATTATCGTTATTGCTCCATGTATCATACCTGCAAGTAAAACAGATGAGCGCCGACCGATGCGATGGCGTCGTCAACCAGACAGTGGAGGAATCTGCATACTCTCTCTCTCTTTCGATACATATCTGTTTGCAACTGGTAGGTGGACACTTCGACCAGTGACGGTAACTCGTGTATTCCTTGTTTCTGATGTGTCTGTGACCTTTCGGTTGGAAATCGAATTACGCAGTTAAATACATCTTTGACATTAATTTACAAGAAAAAGGCGATCAGGTAATGAAAACATTTTGATTTAACCGGTTAAGTGTGACTGACGAGCATAGTCGTCATGCGTAAAAATGGGTGACCATTGGTTATTTAAATACTAATTTTCGAGAAAATTAAGATATGTTCGTAAATTTCAAATTGTGTAATATATTTTGAGGCTGTGGCAAAATAAAACGAACCACTAAAAAGTGTAAATAATTTGAGATAGATTTATGCATTCTGTAAATGCTTATCAGTTTGTACAACCAGTTTATATAAGTGAGATAATATTAGTTTTCAGATGTAGCGTAAAATCCACGAAAGCAAAAAGGAACTAGTCTAGCGCTAAAGCCTAGGAGTGATTTGTAACAGGATACCCTGAAGGATGATTCGCCTCGGGACAAATGTGTGGTGATTTTTAACTTTACAAGTAGTTGATTTTTCTTACGTTTTTCGTTTATTATGGATGTAATATGTTTTTATGTTAAGTGAAAAAGTAAATATTAGTAATATAATTATTCATTTTATAAGATAAAACCATGTTTTTTATTCAAAGTTTTAACAGCGAAACTTACTCTGTAATTGATACGCACTCTTAAAAGAAGTCGCTACAGTTAATTGGTTAATTGTTAGCCCTGTCCCGGATTATTTGGCTGTGCTCTTTTATAAATGTCCACCAATTCAAAGGTGCAGTTAATTGATCGCTGCATATAATTTAAAAACATTTTGTACAAAAGAAAAATCAAGATAAATACCATTAAATGCAAATATGTAACGATCACCTTACGAGAAAACGAAATACAAAAAGTAAAAATTGACAGCACTGTAATTGCGTATATCAATTGTTGAGAATTGAGTGTTGCCGATCACACTTTCTAGATGGCTGCCAAGTATAACGTGAATACGCGGTGTCTTCCGGCGCGCCGCGGCGCACAGTGGTCGATTTCGCCGAAATCCTGGCCAAAAATATAAGGAGTTTTTCAATTTAGCTGAAAATTGGTATATTAGTATTATTTTGGTCGCTGATTAAGAATCCGAACTCAGAATTTCCAAAAACAAAATGGCGGCTCTAATATGGCGGGTGCGAGTATCGAAAAATTGTCGGATCGGCACGAAAATCAGTAGTCTTATGTTTTTCCGGTCGCTGATTAAGAATCCAAACTCAGAATTTTCAAAAACAAAATGGCGGCTTTAATATGTTGGGTGCGAGTATCGAAAAATTGCCGGATCGGCACGAAAATCAGTAGTCTTATGTTTTTCTGGTCGCTGATTAAGAATCCGAACTCAGAATTTCCAAAAACAAAATGGCGGCTTTAATATGGTGGGTGCGAGTATCGAAAAATTGTCGGATCGGCACGAAAATCAGTAGTCTTATGTTTTTCTGGTCGCTGATTAAGAATCCGAACTCAGAATTTCCAAAAACAAAATGGCGGCTTTAATATGGTGGGTGCGAGTATCGAAAAATTGTCGGATCGGCTCGAAAATCACTAGTCTTATGATAGCCCGGCCCTATGTCATAAATGCTCTTCCCCAGCATGGCGCGCGCGACAAACAAATAACAATAACTCGAAGAATCGCAAAAAGTCGCAAGAAAACTCAACGAGGTCTTCTTCGGGAAGCTTCAAAGTTTAATTTAAAAAAAAATATATTATGTTATTCCACGGACTTCTGCAGTTTTAATGATATTTATTGCAGCAGTCCCTGTATCCTAATACAAGCATGTCATTGCTGTTCCATCTCCGAATTTCCCTTTGCTTAATAAAAATTTCGGTCGAAGGAGAAAGATGAAACATTATAAGGAACAAATATTTCCCTCATACCTGCAACTAGCCAGATTTTCATTAGAATCGTCAAAGATCTTTCGGTTTATGACGGTAAGCGGTCGAGGTAGCCGCGGCTATCTATTGTTGCCTCGGAACAATAGGCCACCAGTAGGGATTGCAATACCGGTATACCGGAATACCGAATACCGGTATTTTGAGCCATTTGTACAATTTTGTAATACCGGTATTCACAAGTTTAAATACCGTTTTTTCGGTATTTACTAGAAATTTTTTTAAATTCTCCACTATATGTTCAGGTGTCGCTAACATAGAAAAATAGTATACGTTTTTGTGTACGATATGATCAAGTTTATAGTAAATTTTCTTAAAATTTTTTACCCACAAACCTATCTACATTCAGAACAATTCGGTACAGTTATCGTAGATGATGATGACACTAATGTCGATAGTGAAAAGGAATTGTCTCTTGAACAAAAATTAGAAATAGCGATAACTGAAAAAACTTCAACAAACAAAAATACAATACAGAAATCAGTTATATTCAAATCCATCCGACAAGAAATCGATTTATTTGAAAATGAGGGATTTAGAGGTAAATACTTGGAAAAAGTATATCGCGCACTGCTGACAGTACCACCAACTAGCGTAGATGCTGAAGGAGCGTTTTCGACTGCTGGTAATTTTTACACATAATTACATTCCAGGCTTAATGACAGTACAATCGATGCATTATGTTTTTCAAGATCACATTTCAAAAATATGTAATAGTACCATAGACTGAATAGTGATATTTACACTTTTTTGTGATTTAAATACAGAAGATGTTCCTTGTTCCTTTACTTTTTTGTTATTCTTTATATACTGTTATAATTTATAAGTTACAAATGATTTTTTGTGATATTTACTATCTTTAATGAAACTGGCAAATGAAACAATTCCTACTACCGGTATTAAAACCGGTATTCCGGTATTAAGATCTAAAAAATACCGAATACCGGTATTGAACTTTTGGCCCGATATTGCAATCCCTAGCCACCAGCTTGTTTAAACTCATTCCGATTTTTAACCCCGTGAAATAAACATATTATTTCGTTAATTGCCAGGTTGATCTTAGAGAAGGATTAGCAGTATTCATTAGGTAAAGCACGATAGCCCGGCTCTATGTCATAAATGCACTTCCCCGAGCATGGCGCGCGCGACAAACAAATAACAATTACTCGAAGAATCGCAAAAAGTCGCAAGAAAACTCAACGAGGTCTTCTTCGGGAAGCTTCAAAGTTTAATTTAAAAAAAAAATTAGCTTGGATGGTTTTGGAATTCACAACTATTTCACTAGCAGAAGGAAAAAAATATATAGGATTTACATTCTGTGCCATCACAGTTGTAAAATATTAAATAAAAAAATGAAACCAAGATATTTATAAATTAAAAGTATAATAAATAGCTACCAATACTGAAAAAGTGGATCAAACTTTAATTTCACATTGAAAACGTATTCTCAATTTCGACGTGAAAACGTTACATTATTTAAGTGCCAACTTTGACATTGCATATCTCTAAGAGTATTGTTCAATAAAAATTTTTATTAATGGAAAACAATGATCTGATATGTTACAAATCAAACGCAATTGCTAAATTTTGAAAATTCTAAAAAAAAATTTTGGGGTTTTGGCCAGGATTTCGGCGAAATCGACCACTGTGCGGCGGTTGCTTCTGCCGGGCACTCTGCGTCATGGTGCGACCACATGTGCACTTTTTGTGGTACAATGTTTGTTAAGCCTTTCTTTTTCTTTTGTCCTTTGGTCAATTTATTGTTGTCTTATTCAATTAAATAAATCTCTTTCAAAACTCGAACATCAATATTATTAAATACATACCTATGACCACATTTGAATTCGAAGCTACCATGAAAACGACATACTACTGCAAATATCAAATAAATTAAATTAAATAGAAAACAAATGTAAAAAATCTAAATTTAGTCTGGAAAACAAATTATTTATTTACAAAACCATTCTACAGCCAATTTGGACGTATGGTACTCCGTCCAAAGTTTCAGAGTGAAATCTCCGTTTACCACAGCCGATAGAGCATGAAGATATAATAAATGCAGATATAATAAAAGCATAGAGACTAACCGAATCGTACATTCAAATCGTCAAATCGTCAATGATCGGCCGCTCTTACCACCTTTGCGTTCGTTTTCGCCAAATGTTGGTAAACGTTAAGAATTGTACATTTCACGCCACTGGGCAATGATTATTGTATAGGCCTATAGATTATACTTCTATTTTGTAGTATTGGAAAAATTGATTTCTAATAGCTACTTTTCTAATTTTGTGACCATTTTTTACAAAGCAGTATAGTCGCGTTATTATTCTTAGATGAATTTTATATAATTTTAAGGTTATTTATTATCGGGTAAAGCGGAAAGAAATGTCGATTTTTTCCTGACACTCGGGTGAATCTTCATTGGTACAGGGTGTAAAAAAATTAATGGTCATGGCTTTAAGGGGTTGTTCTACACTTCTGGATCGATGGAGATTTGCTAAAAAAACCAGCCGCAAAATTCGGGAAAGGGTAGCAAATTTCTTTTACTGGCTCAGCCTATTCGTCTTGTTACGTAGGCAAAATGTCTGAGAGGAACCATGGGTCAGAAACAAACCGTTCTCTCACAAATTAACTTTTAATTGGTCCTTACGATTAAAATTTCGCCCATACGACAGCCTTCGAGTCGCCGACCTTTCGAAAGGAAACACATGAGATACCCTTGCTAGCTCCAATAGTTGAAACAGAGGCAACATAATTGAAGAGAGAAAAAGACTAGAAAATGTCAATGACCTGCGTTCGGTGTCGGGTTCACTCAAGGGCCCACCCGGGAAGAAGGGTATAAACACTTACACTTTTCTTCTGGTTCGGTGACACAGTGCCCCATTTTCTAACTTCGTTTACATCGCCTCTGCTTTAACTAATGGCGAAATTTTAATCGGAAGGCCCAATTAAAAGTTAATTTGTGAGAGAACGGTTCGTTTCTGACCCATGGTTCCTCTCAGACATTTTACCTACGTAACAAGACGAATACGATGAGCCAATAAACAAAATTTGCTACCCTTTCCCGAATTTTGCGGCCGTTTTTTTCGCAAATCTCCATCGATCCAGAGGTGTAGAACAACCCCTTAAAGCCATTTTTTTACACCCTGTACAATAGTACATAGTACATATAGTATCCAGTGTCAGACAAATTATGTAGTATACGCTGTTGGATACCAACTCACTTCATGTTTTCCCTAGTTCACTATGTAGTCTAAACAATAAGATGTGTCACGTCGTAGCCGCAGTCTCTTTCGGGTCACGGGACCAACGGGGTCCTACCCTGGGATCCACCCAAAATTAACCCCGAAAATGAAAGATATTAGAGAGAATAGGAAGGATAGAAAGGAATGGGTTAAACGCCCTATGGCGAGAGCGCAAGCTTGGGGGAGAAAAGGTAAGAATGGAGCGGGAAAAATGCAAGACTTTGAACAAAAATCTACCGTGACGTTAAATAAAAAACACAACTCGGGACAAGGTTTAAACTGAAAAACGGAGTATATTCCGACACTTTGTCACTACAAATACGCCAGGAATTACAAGTACAAAAGTGAACGAAAAACGATACTGCGTGAAAACGAGACTGAGCACAAAAACGGACTGAGCTAAAATAGATTGATCTAAAACAAACTGAGCTAAAACAGAATGAGCCTTTAGGCGAGATTTCCTCGCCTTTTTATACAAAGGCCCTAGGGCAGCGTGGGCGCTGATTGGTCCCAGGTTTTCGCAAGCCCTTGGTTTTTCCGGTAAGGAAGGGGCATCCCTTCCTTTCCAGAGTCTTCTTTTTTATTTTTCTTATAGTTATTTACATATATATATATATTTATAGTTTTAATTTTCTTAGGTTCATCTTATTCATAAAATTAGGATTCTGGTGGTTTTTGAATCATGATTTTATATGGATTTTAAAGGAAACTAATGAATTTATAATATAACTTTAAACGATTAAGAGAAATTAAAGATGCCGGGTGAGTCCAAATATTGTGAATGGCCCAGAAGAAAAAGCTAGTGAACTTTTGTTTGTTGCAGAATATTTTGTTTGTATTTTATATTTTTGTGCTATGTTTGCCAAATAAGAAAACTCCTTATTCGGCTTGACCGAGGGGGAGAGGTTGACATTTACCAGCACACCCTTTTGTCTAGGCGTGCTGGCCAACGTTTGGGTCCTCATAAAAACCAAGACCGTAGCTAGCTTTCTCTTCTGCGGGGTAGTTTTCGCTCATGTTTTAACGCAGTATGCGACAGACGCTAGCTCCAAATAATACTCAACATGTTTCAAGGTCCAAAAGGGAATTATTAGTCATCTTCGAATTCCGTCATCGCTTTTCCTTCAAAATATGTTTTCAAGACCTTTGGTCTAAGCGAAAGTCACTGGAAAAGCGATTGCCCTTTTGGTACTTTAGTCACGAGAAGTCGAAGTCATTCAAATCTCCCACCATGCTAGTTAAGGTCTTTAAAAGGTCAGACCTGTGATCAGACTAATTTCTGTACGATTGTGACGCGTAATACTTTGTCCTGCAATCACATACTACGGTATAGAACGGGTCCGTTTCAAGGAAAATACAATTTTTTCAGTCGAAGCTTACAATTAGTTCGGAGAGGAGGAGATTGAAATATCGGTTGCTAGCGTATGTAGCTGCAGTAGGGTGGTCCTTATTTTTCAACTTCTGATTTTTTCTGGTCTTACCCTTTCAAATTAAGACACCTAATGAAAAAATATGTGCCAAATTTCAGCGAAATCGGATAACGGGAACCCGTGCCGCATCTGTGACAAAGTTTCAACATTTAACCGCTTGCGCTTGAAACATGCGCAGTACACGTCGTAATGCTTTTATCTCAAAATCGCCAACGACGGTACACGTAGGTTCCATGCTGTTTGGAAAGAAAGTTGTTGTTTAGGTATAATTTATAACCTGGCTGATGTTACGGGAGTCATAGCGTGTTATAATTTTTATCTTTTTTCGCAGCCGTGCAGAACGGGCCTATCTGGTAAAAATCCATTGACAACCGCAGGGTTGCACGTAGCCATCAGATTTGCACGATATGTTCTTGCAAGGTAAATTTATGACATACGACTTAATCCAGACATATGTCTAAAATTTAGCGTTTCCTAAATCCACGTCAATCTCGTAGTTTAAGGTCCTCACCCTCTGCCTAGGCCTTCGACGGATTTTGGCAAGTACCAATGCAAACCTTGCACTTTTTGATTACCACCCACGAAATCCAGGCAGAATCAATAACATTCGATCGCGGCCCAACGTCTTTCCTCATAGCATGTTACTAACAATAAGTCCTCCTTCCAGGTTATGTTGACGGAGGAAGGGGTTTTTGAAAAAAACTGATAAAGGGAGCGGAGAGACCAGGCCGGAGGACCATTACATTTTTTAATATCATTCACTACATAGTTCGCGCTCGTTATATCTTTTTACTTCTTATTTTTTGTTAAATCTTCATTGTTACCTTGAAGCACACGAGGCAACATAAACACTAGTGGTTCTCCTTTAGGTCTTACTGATTGTGAGAGCTGATAGTTTGTGTTTCAAAGAGCAGCATCAATTGAAATAGTAAGACTATGGAAACTAGAAGTGCTGATGAAATATATCTATTAGGCCATAGCGAAAATTAAATTATTGGTCAAGCTTTGCGTGTGCTCTTTTACAACTTATGTTATATAAACTTAGACCTTCGATCGAGTGCCACGATTGTATAATAATAAAGGAGGTGGAAGTCTTTTGGGATAAGACACGTATTCCAGAAAGACAAACATACAATAGTATTAAAAAACTAAAAGTTACGACGCTCTAACAAACGTCGAAGAGAGTTGCAAAAAAAGAGAGAACAAGAATTTCTCGAATGGACGATCTTTTTGACATCGCTCATGAAGATGCATTAAATAGTATCAATATTGAAGAAGACAGACTTTTCCTTTTAAACCAAAGGAAAAAGGGTAGTGTAGGCTCAATGATAGGAACGGATATGAGTTTAATGAAAAGGGAGCTCTAGAGAGCAATTAGAATAGAAAAAGAAGAGTCACGGAAGAAACGACATGGTGCACATTCCAGAATGTGCAATTCTGCCTTATTTAGTGCATAATTATCATATGACATAAAGAAGCGTATACTGCAGAGTTTGAAATCGAATAAAACTGGAACTCCTTATAAAAGGATTACTTTAAAAGATGTAAAATACTATATTAATATTGGAATGGAAAATTTTATTTCAACACAAAGCCACAATTTTTTTCTATATTTAATATTTGTACAGATTTTTTACAAAAAGACCCTTCAGTTTGGGACAGTGATGAAACTTATAAAGATGCGTTATAAATAATAATGAATTAAAAAGTTGTGAATGACACTGCGGAACGTGGAGTGAAGCTGATTACCGATTACAATAGCTTGCTTACGAAAAATGAAAGTGATAAATAATTAATTTTTCAAGTAGTAGAAGATTATCGTCGGTGTTACCCCGATACGAATCAATCAACCATAATGAAAGACTTGTACATCTATTGACTTGTATCCATTAATTTATAACTTTTACATTAAATAGTTATCGACTTAGCTTTAATAATACGATGTAGATATAAAAAATATTTTCTTTGAATATTTTAAGGACTACTTTAAACCTATAAATGACATTGATATTGAAATCGGGGTAAATAATAAAAATTGTAAAACTTCTCCTTAAATGCGGCACGTGTTCCTGATATCCGATCTCGCTGAAATTTTGAGAACGTAGTTTTCTTATCACAAGTCAAAATTTGAGAAGGTAAGAAAAAGCAAAACTGAGAAAAATTCTTTTACCCCTATAGCTAAGGACCACCCTAAGCTGCAGCCAACAATAAGATAGGCAGAGTACGAACCATTGAGTGATATTATTATATATATACCACGCTTGTTATCTTTGTTTTTCTTTTGTATTATATTAGAACAACCCCTTTTTCATAATATTAGTTCAATGATGAGATAATTTTCTACTTCTGGAACTTAGAAATTCGTGAATGCTGCACAGACTTTGTATACCAACGTAAGAATTGTATGATGAGTAGACTGCGGATGTTTATGCAAATGCATATTTTTATAAAAAAATAGGTAGACCAATGGGACCTGAACTGAAATTTATGTCATGATTAGATGATTCCAAAAATATATTTTTTATTTTGCATATTCAGCATAAACATATGTTGTGCATATTTTTTGCATATTGTGCATATTTTCTGCATATTGTGCATATGGTGAATATTGTACATATTTAAATTTCTCTCCTGCTCGCCGCTCTCTATATCACTGCGGCCTAAGAAACGAGTAATAATAATGTTGCGTGATAATATTCTAAATTATGTCAACATAGGATCGTTCGTTCCATTGAACGTAATCAACACATCCTCATTGACATTCGTTTATAAATCGTGATCATAAACATAAATTGTAAACGGATATTTATATTGAAGTGTCATACCGTATTCAGTTGCCTTGTAACGCGTTGGTAGTAAGGAGAAATTCAACATTCCGAAATTTTCATTCCAGGATTTTCTTCACGATGCCGAAATCGAGCAAACAGTGTGTGATGGTAAAGAAATGGATATCTGAAGTTGGAGATATTCATTTACGTTATCATTACGTTATCATTAAAAGATTCAATTAAATTAGTTAGAGATTTCGCTCGAAATTTAGATAATATACCACCTACTGCCTGTGGAGAAAAAGTGCGAGCGAAATATAAATATGTTTTCCAGAAAAATGTAGGATTTGAAATATTGTCTAAATTGAATAATGCTTTAGATGATTCCAATAACGACGGACCGAAGGAAATAAAAACAAGATACTGGAAAAAGTATAAATATGCCCCCATCACATCTTGTGATGTTGAAAGAACGTTTTCGGCCTATAAATTAATTTTATCTGACAAAAGGCGCCATATGACAGTTGAAAATATAGAAAAAATCATTGTGACATACTGTAATGCCAATTACAAACAGTAATAAATGATATATAACTATGCTATATCATATTATGCTATATCCGACTGATTCATACGTTAACAATACAATTATTCAGAGAGAGTATTTTGCATATTTTTTGCATATATTTTACATACATTCTGCATAAAAATTGCATATATTTTGCATATTTTGACATATCAAAATTGTATAAAGTTCCGCAGTCTAATGATGAGCTGTATTGAATTTCATTTTGTTAGATTATTTAATAAGATACGTACTCAAGAGATTCCCAAATTTCATTTTGGGGAAAATAAGTAAATTTCGGATAAAATGGCATTATTATATTATTTATCCCCTTTAGTTTTAACATATAAAACTAATAATTGACAAAGGGTTTTATAATATTACTATTAAACTATATTTAATCATATTTTAATAATATTTAATTATATTAAAATTATATTTAAAGCATTAACACCAATTTTTGTAATTCTCTAGTGAAAAATAATATCGTAGGTATATGATTCTTTTATACTTTCCATTTAAACCTATCAGTCTTATTGTTAGTTTAATTTATTTCTATAATCACACGCGCTTAAAGTGCTCTTACTTTGCGCAATCGCCACATTGTTAATGTAAAATTAAAGTAGTCGAAATATTTCAATGATACAATGTAATCTAATACTATGTTTCTGACCTAATTTTTCGTATAAAGAAATGTGAGTAAGAAAAATTGCATAACATCAAGGGAGTCATAAAATACAACAGTAAATTTTTCAGTGCGTCCTTTCTTTATAATGATACTAATATCATCTTTTGTCGTTTCATTACAAATGGAGTTCCTCACATTTCTTTCTGAGTTTTGATCGAGTTCTAAACGGATTGTTCCTTCGACAAGCGAAGCAATACTTTTGATGTTCCTATCACGAATTGTATCGATATTTCATTTCAGTACGTTTAAAATATCACGATAATTTTGATATTCTATTACAATTAACCTCAGATAGAATGACTTTTGGGTGATGTAAGGTTTTTTGTGTGCATAGTAGACTTTAACGTTTTCTACACGTCGATTCATGTTAAGACTAAAAGAGGGTAAAAGAGAGTGAGAACTGCCTTTGAAGTTACGGTCGAAGATCTGTTTAGATACGCATGGTTGGCTTGAAGTGTTCATAGTGTTAAAGATATATGTTTTAACACTTCTTTGAATTAATAATATTAACTATGACTTGAAACTAATATTATTACTACTGTGAAAATTATACAGAATGGCATATTAATTGGGCCTTCACTATGAGGTTTAAACAGCCACTAATATAAATGAATAAAATCCGATCTTTTCAGAGCTACGAATTAGTCATGAAGAAGGAACGACAGTGACAGGCACCCTGTTACGCGCCTCGAATGATACAATTTCAAGTGTAATAATTTTTTTTGTGATGAAAAAATAAAAACTCCAATTTACTCTTAATTTGATAACCGACATATAATTTCTATAAACAAATACTCAAAGAAATTCATTAGCATTAAAGTGGCAAATCTACAACAAAAATATTTTATATTTGCATATATTGTTTAAACAAATTGAGATTTTGCAAAATAATTTTTAACGTCTAATTCGTTATTAAAAGGTACAAACTCTATCTCTATTCTATTTTCACTCTATCTGTCATAGCTTCCGAGATAACTGCCAAAGTATACTTTATGTGCCTAACTTTGAGAACGAACTCAAGAATAATAGCCGATAAAAAAATGTGTATTAAATATTTTTATGATATCTAGATTATACATGAGTTTCATAAAAATCGGTGATTGACACTTCGGGATGTACCCCTGTAAGAAACATGTGCATGATGGTAATGATCTGACAATCAAACGAGTTTTAAGCTATAGTCTGACAACTCTAACTCAAATAGCGAAAGGCGGTTCACCTTGTTTTCAATTACTTATTTGATCCATTTCATTTTTGGAAAACCAGTTTCCTCAGATGAACACTCCGCATATCCGTTTATTTTACGAGACTGGGTTTTTTGGATTCCAAAAACGATATGGCGGAAATAAGCGGTTGAAAATGAAAAGTTCCACTGCTGGCTAACCAAGTTAGAATTGTCAGACTATACATCTGCGAGCTTCAGGAACGTATTTTTTGCTCCGTAACAGATCCTGATCTCGGTGCACCAGAAGAATTTAAAGTACATTAGAGTGCAATCTTCTAACTGTGGCGATGGAAAAGTTAGAAAACATTTTCCTAACTGTAAAAACATGTGTGGTAGTCTAATATGATTTTGGAGTAATGCCAACAAAATTAAATCTATAAAAAAGTAATTAGACGCTTGAGAATTACGTTCCAAGCAACAACTGCAATCTCGAAAATACTTAAAATCTTGTATTTAAGAAGTATGTTTGCATTTTTCAGTCTCATTTAGAAGTGTGTGAAATATAATTTAAGTATTAAATGAGACGCACATTGATACACAGGAACTGTTTATTCAAATTAATATTAGATATAACTACTGGTAAGAAGTTTTAACCTTTAATTGTAGTGAAGAAAACATCTGTTCAATGTTGGTGTGATGTTAAAAGGTTGCTGATTTTGAACTTCTTTGTTTATATCCACATTTTATTTACGATATCTTAATTATATGCACTAGCTTATAATAACAGTCTATACGAAACTCGCGGCAATAAGTCCGACATATATGTTTATTTCGCGTTTTCAAATCGGACTTATGAATCTCCGAATCTTTCAATCTGAATTCCTTGCTTGAATAATTTAACTGGTGAACTTGAATTTCGTCATTGGCATGCCCTTATACTTCCTAAGCACGAGCCACAGGTCCCACCAAATTCGTCATGAAAGAAAATACAAAACACCCTGATTGGGCCTTGAAATTATTGAAGTCGTCATTCCATGGGGCTTGGTCCATCCCTCTTCCGTCTTCTACGGGGCTGAAAATGTGATGTAATTTCTCTCTCCTGAGGGAAAGGCTCACAGAGAACCGTGGGAAGAGGAGCAGCGGTAGTGATATTTTCTAGAGTCAACTCTACTGAGAGTCCCAGGGCTTTGGGCACTTGTTGGCCAGTAAATTACACCAGGAAACTCTTGTCAAGGTTTAAGGCACGTCATTCAGTAGTGAAGGCCGAAATTTCGTAAATAATGTTACGATTGCATGCCTCTTCGACCTGGTATGCGAAGAAATATATTCTTAATAAATTAGAGTTTCTCAAAATTAGTGTTTTTTGAAACATATGTGACTTAAAACCATTATCAAATCCTGTAAGAAAGAATAAAAACGTTTCCATGCACCGAAAGATACAGATACTTCTCACAAAGTTCTTAACAATTCCGTTACAAACCATAAATACAATACTTAGAAATCACGTGAAAGGAGATTCGTTCAGTCATCGTTCTTTCCCTATGTCGAATAGAGTTCTTCGAAAGCTCAGTGTTATTATTGCAATACATCGTGACAGTCTTTTTGGATAGGGTGAACCTGTTGTGGATGATAAATTATCAATGAGAATAAGGCTTTTTGAACCACATATTAAAATTTATTATGTAAGAGTTATTATCTGTTGTCGGATCGACGAGGCGCACTTTTTATAAATATTGGGGACAGTGGTTTATGAAGCTTACGAGTAAGCGAACGAATTATTTGATTACGGAATATTTAATTTATGTGTCCAAAGTTGTGGTTTATGTGTTAAGTCTTATTGTGTTGTTTTTATGTAATAAGTGTTATTTTAACCACTTTATGTCATTAATTCATTAAAATAATCTGTGATATTGTTAGACTTTATCCCAGTTTTCCCCTCTCGTACAACTATAAAAATAACATTCTTGTTACTATTTTCGTCTGAATCTCCCTCATATTTTTTAAAAATTTTAAGTCTATTAGGTGTAGAAAAGAGTTCTTTCCGATGAACTTCAGCTAATTGTTATAGCCATATGCTGCAAACGATGGTTTTAATTTTTTAACAATTTCAATTGCTGACTTTGGCGAAGTGCATTCTTTATGATAATGTGAAGAGAAAGAGATCTTCGGCGCATTCTGACCCGTCTACAACGTCCATTACGAAATCAAATGTGCACCCCAAAGTTGTGCATTTGATGGGATATGAAAGGAGTCTTATATTATGAACTGTTAAATCCGGAAAAGTGGAGTCCGTAGAACATTATCAGCAACAAGTAACAAACTCAATCAACGATATCGATAAAAAGACAAAAAAAGACAATTGTATTATCAAGAAAGTCGTAAGATTAATCTCCTTCACGATAACACTCTTCCACATGCAGCAAAGACGATAAAAATTCTCATTTTCATGTTGGGCTAGGAAATCTTACGTTATACAGCTTATTCTCCAAAGATGGCCCTATCTGATTTTTATTTATTCAGACCAAGATCATAATTATGTATTTCTAACCCTGAGCTCTTCAATGTCATTTAGTAAAGATGCACTTTAAGACACTGGATGAGGTATGAAAAAGCGTAGTTGACTTTGTTGTTTCTACCAAACTTTACCGAATCTAGAAGTTGCCAAAAAGATGGCGAAAATGCATTGATAATAACGGTGACTGCGACGAATAGGATGTGGTATCTTTTCTTAAGTAAAACTTTCATTTTATGGAAAAAATCGGAAAGGATTCATTTCTACACTTAATACCTTTCAAAACACAGAACAGCATTACCAATAATAATAAAATTCTTTTTTTATACAAGTGTACAAAATATGAAGCGTATTATCGCCTTTTCTGCGTCGTTTGGTCGTCCAACGTGGGCACGGTCGAAAGGAATAACTTGTCGCTATCTTATATTTTTTTAAATCTTTTGTTATGAAAAGAGGAAGAGATTATAATGATCGCCTTGCGCAGCAACCAACAAGAGGTTGACTAAACACCTTACTCTAATGGCGATCAGTGCATTGTCGTGAAGGAGAAAACGAAAAAATGAAAAAAAATGATTTTTTACAAAAGACGATCGTCACTAAGGCGATGGTAGGCGAAAGGCGTCGAGACAGTACGATCGCCACAGACACGATCGTCAGTATTTTTGCTTCGAGCGTGAAGTATAAATCGCGTACAAGTGTCCACTTCTAAAAGGCATAAAACAGTTTCTCTAAATACGTTAAGTTGCTTTCAATGTTCCCTACCTGTGTAAAGTCAACAAAATTATAATCGGAATTCTTAAAATAAATTTAGATAAAATGCATAAAGTGTGTCTTATTAATCTGTGAAACCATTATATAAAACTTCGTTGGTCGACAGAACCTCACCAATATTATCCGTACGTTTCCCAAGGCTACAAATGTTGCCACTCCATTTCCGTAGAGATAAATGTAAACGTCTTTTAAATTGTATGCACTCAACTTTCGAAGATTGGCAACATGTTTAGAGAATAAATATAAAACATATACGAATCGATTATTGAAATAATCAATTATTAATTGAATTGAATAGTTGAAATAATTATTTCTTCATTCAAGTTCAAAATATATTATTTCCTTCATCTGCTGCAACAGAAATTGTTGTGAGTACTCCACATTTCGAAATTCATATACATAAATGTACATTGCAATTACAGTCACAAGTAATATGAAATACATTTTTTTCATTTTATCGGACATATATATTTGAGCAACCAACTTTATTGTCCCACAAATGAAAAACTTCCTTCTGTTTTATAACGCACTTGATGTTATTTATATAGTTCGTAAAACAGAATCAGCCAAAGAAACTGCTTCATTATTTCCATTGTTGTTGCAAAAATGATTGTTTTTGAAGAAGAAACTGACATTAGATAAACACTAAAAATAATTTGAGTTTATCTTACAAATTTTGAACATTATTAGTTAAGTTTTTTAATGGTGGTGAATAATTCGCGCACTCCTTCCCAATCAATTTTATATTCTTATGGAAAGTTCTTTCACTAGCAGTAATTTGTTACACATTATTAGATTCTGCAGATTTTTCTGACAAAGAAACTATTCATGAAGAACGTTGCAAAGATTTCTTTTTCGACAGTCAGAGAAAATATCGAGCAACTAATCATGAACGTAAGGCGATTTTCGCAAAAAGTAGAAGCAATGATTGATGGTTTGACTCGCTGTATTTGTGGATTTTCTCCATCTTACTTGATCATCGATTTTGGTATATCATTTCTGTCAATGCTAGAGTAAAAATAAATTGACCCTTGTCTCGGCCGTTTCCCGTTAAAACTCATTATTGACGAATATAATTAATATTACGTTTATGACTCCGTGAAATACTTAATTAATTCTCGAGAGCTATGATAATCCAGGCAGTAGTAGGTTTCTAAATTGGTCTACCGACAGTTCGAAGCTCCCTGATTCATAATTTCTTTTTCCTATTTTTCTTTCTTTTATTGTATATTTCTTTTTTTGCATACATTTATATTTTATGCTTTTTAAAATTTCTTAAATGTTTTTTTTCTGCTTCATCTTTTGTTATTCTTTCACTTTTTAAATTTATTACATTATTTACAATGTGCAGGATGATACACATTATTAACATACGAACAACATAAGTATTTTTAACAGAGCGAACATTTAATGAAATCAAAGGCGATGCAACAGAACTTGCGCTTTTGATATTTCCATGAAAGCAAACTCGGTTTACGTTTAAATGTAATAATATTACATTTGGTCATTTCTACAAAACTTGGTGCAAATAACTGGTGGTGAATTAATGAATGTACTTTTATTGCATATTCTTTGGTTGATAATACTTGATTGTCTTGTAAGACAAGACAAGGGTATTTTAAAGGTGGGTGAAGATTGCTCAAGTCGTACACTCTAAGAAAAAAGGGCTCAAAAAATTGCAGGCTTCAATAAATAAAGGAAGAAATTGTCCTTTATTTACAATTCCCATGAATATTAGAACTCGGTATTTAAAACAAAATCAAATTACATGTACACAATCCAAGGTAATTAACAAAAATTAAGATACTAATACCAGTACAATCGAGAAAACGATTTTCTAATAAGAAGTATAGTTGTAACAACTTTGCCTTAAACCTCACCTAGGAAGCAAAAGAATCAAAAATAGGTCAAATTAATATTTCTTGCATAAATCACTTTATCAAGAATAATAAACAATCTTGACAAGAGCCAGAAAGTTTTAATGATTATTATATACTTAATAATTAACTTAAATACAAAGTAGTTATAATTCACGTAAATTTAACACTCAACAATGGTTCGACCCTAAAATGGATCGGGGAGGGACCACTGCGCCAGCGACCTCTCCCTGTTGACACTTTCACTTTGTTAAGTTTGGTCAAGTTTATATTAAAATACAATCCACTAACAAAAAGAAAGTCTATGCTAAAATCGAAGGGGCGAAATTGCTGCACGCAATACCACGCTCAAATTCATAACACCTTTGTTATTCTGGGCCTTGTGGAGGCGGAATCTCACCCGCAATTTATTATTGAGAAGTAGAATACAAGTAAATGTGAATGTTGCATTATACAGTTCAGAAATTTGTTTTCTGGCGTTCACTCGCGATATAGATTCCAAAATGGTTGAATTTGAAAGAAATGTTCATGGAATATAAATAATTATCTACTTGATATCTATACAGATTACTACTAATACTAACGATGTCAAGTCTTGCGCGACTCGTAGTAGACATAAAATATAATGAACAGAATCGTACTATGACCGACGATACTTGTCGGTCAACAGGCAGAGTCACGTCGTGGCTGTTCTTTTAAATGCAAACGAGAGCGTGAATGAGATTGAGAATGAGAATGAGCGCCCGAGACGATGGACCATCTCTTTTATATGCGTGGACTCTCAAAGAGAGGTGGTTCGCCTTTAGAGAAGGGGATAAAACCTTCCCGAAAAGCAAGAAGTCATTTTGCATGCCCACGGCCCGAGTTACCAAGTGTAGTACCTCGTCTTGCACCAGGTACGGTTTATGACCGCACCTAGGTACAGGAAATGTAGAAAGTATCTTTGTTTGACAGTCCCTGCCAGCAATATTTCTCGACGATTTTCGTCGCAACACTGTCCTAAAATTCCAGTCCGGCCGATCAGTACAATTTCTCATTAACACTAGATTTATGGACGGGAAATCTATTACACCGCAATATAATATTAAATATGGACTTCGGAAATAAAGGGATCACCCGGAAAAGAAATTAATCAGTTAAATAATTTGTATATTATAAGTTACATGTGAATTATTTACTATATCACGATTCTATATGTTTGACTGGTCGTTTCTAAAAAGGTAGGAATCCGTCAATTTGACGACTTTCGTAAACCTAGTGTTAAGAGCGCAGTTTATGACTATTTTATATTCATATTTCATATTCATATTATATTCATATATCATATATTCATATGCTATTTACCCTTCTTATTAGAGCTGTCGAAAGTAAACTGCGGGGTCTGTCAAGTAGAAATAGCAAGACGATGGCGAATACGACAATATAAGCAAAAGTTGCACTTGAGACGACGTGTTCTGTTTGAAACGCGTATGCTTAAGCCACTAATTTCAAGAGAATCATGTAGCCATGTATTTGAGTCGCTCAGAAGCCAATGCGGTTAACCCATTTTTTGATACTTTCTGATTTTTGTAAAATTTGATGAACTAAATAATATTCTTCTTAGTTATTAAAGGATTTACTCGTTGCTTCCTTTTTTCTAGGTCAGACAGTCCCTTTTTTTATAGCTTCTGAATATATTGTATAATAATTTCAGAAGCCATTGTGAATAAGTCCACCTTTTATCAATATTTTTTTACATAAACTTTGAAATAAAAATTAAATTCTTCTTCTTCTTTCAATATTAGTTGGTAACACTGAAAAACAACAAATTCATAGTAATTGTAACTGTTACTTCTACTATTTAGAATTGTTCGAGTTTTATGTACGTGCTTTCTTTTAATTTGAAATATCTGAACTTTGGTTAAAACATAAAAATATTACATTGAAGTGCTTGTGAAAATTATTGTGTTATCAAAAACATTAAATATATTTTCTTTAATAACTGTAAAAACTCTGACTTTTTAAAATAATAAGTGGACTAACAGTCAATTGGCTTAATATGCGATGGATAAAACTAGAAAGGTCAAACCCAAGCAGCATTAAGTTCAAATATAATTTTGACGAGGATGATACCTTTCATCTAATTGATATATGTTTATAAAAACAAATAGGTAGCCCAGGAATTTTAAAAAATATAACTCAATCAATATTATATCCTAATGGCAGAACAATATCAAAAGAAACAAAAAAAGACATCATGAGTTTATTAAAGTATATACCTCCAATTAAACACGACTTTTACATGACATTGAGAACAACATGTGGAGATCAAAATTTACATTTAAATAACTCGGAAAAAGAAGATGTTTGTTATGATGAATAAACATAAAACTTATGACAACAAATGTTGTATTATTTTTACATAAATTTGTTATATTTTTCAGCTGCCAAAAGATATAAGTCCAAAAATTTTTAAGACCTGTCATTGTTCCAATAAATAATTACGGTTTTATTTACACATCCTGTACATATCTTGTTCTTTTGCAGAGTTTACACTTAGAAAAAAGACTTTATATACTTTCCTGATCAAATTAATGAACCAAGAATTTAAAAAATTAATGTATTAAAACACATTGATTTTCTTAATCCTTGTTTTCTAGACTTAACCGCATTGGCTTCTGAGCGACTCATTTATACTTTTCTTTACCTAACATTTTTAACCAGCTGCGTTTGACGACAATATCCATCATTGAGAAATAGCTGTATTGTGTGTCATGACGACTATGTCCGCCATGAGCAAAAAGTTACCATTTACTATTTAAGTTGTAATTTGGACAAAAACGTAAATATATTCATAGATTTTAATATGTTTAGAATATTTAGAGATGAAGATGAAATAATACAAACAAATACAAAATATAAACATTTTGAGATGGATTCATGAGGATTGGAAAATAGGGAAAATAGGATGCCACAGCCAACTGGTTAATTTGCAAGGCGATACCTCTCGATTTTACTTTCCCTTTAAAGGAAGTAAAATTTGCAATTCGAAATGTACATACATGGCAAACCATAACAATAATAAAGTGTATAATCTCCATTTTATACCATATTGAAAGTCAAATTACAATAAAACATATTTGAAAATGTCTGAGATTAACGTAAAAATCTAATAGTTGCATTTGGTTAAAAGAGGTCTATTTTTAATCAATATCTTGCGTAATTTATATGCAAGAAATGGAGACGAAAATTAACCCCTTGTAACCCAGATCATAAATTCTAAAATAAATAAAAACCGAACTATCAGAATTAATTTGCAGTAATATACTAATTAGCGGCATCTCTGCGTAAGATGGTGTATTGTTTCGATAGTATGGTATGTAGCAGTGATGATACAATGAGTTAAAAGGGAATAAATATGGTCCGTATGGAATTTGTAGAATCTTTTTTAGTTTGTTACAGAAATGTCACAAGGGGCTACAAGGGGTTAAAACATTAATTAATTCCTAATTTCTCCATTAGATACATTTCATGTGATTTTGATATCAGTTGTCTGGGATACTTCAATGGACAAGGAGAGAATAGGCGCTCTACCGTAACCGAACGTATAATAGCTACGAAACTAATACTAAATGAAAGAGAATTTCCGACCAATGCATTCATTTCCAATATCTGTTGCCAGATCAATCTCGAGCGCGTTTCAGCATTAAGTCAATGGCCACACAAAATGCTCATTCGTCTCTAATAACTTCAGTCAGCCAATACTAGGGACGACCTCAGTCATAATAACCTTCCTCCGATTACCTGTAGTGAAGTGTACTTCATTTGACACATCACAGAGAGATAGGTCCATTCTCGATGCTTAATAATCGTACGTCCCAGAACGTAGGCTTCATAATGGACGATTTCTAGCAGCTGTGTTTCTACAGTGACTCACGAAAGTATTTGAACACTTACCATAAAATACTTTATTAATTATAATAAGTATATTACACAATACTTACAAAAATATTATTAATATTGTAAGTAAGTAGGACTCTGTAAATTATATAGATTAAGTTTTAAGCAAATCGAAATATCTATACAGTAGATATAAATTATTTCTTACCAAGATACAATTCGCCGATTCCACAAAAGTATTTGAACACGTAATATTTAAGTCTTTAATATTTTGTAGGTCCACCTTTGGCACGAATAATATGTTGTAAACGAGTGTGCATACTGTTCACTAACTTTTCTGTAACACTCGGTGTTACAATATTCCACACTTCGCATATTTTTTCTTTTAAACTTTCTTTCGTTGTTATATTAAATTTTTGCAACTCTTTACCTATTATCGCCCATAGATGTTCAATTGGGTTAATATCAGGGCTTTGTGGTGGTGTGACCAACATGTGGGGAGTATTATATATCAGCCATTCCTTAACAATTGTTGCGATATGTTTAGGATCATTATCTTGTTGAAAATAGAAATTTTCGTGTATGTCCAATTTTCTTGCACTTTCATTTAAATTTTGTTTTAATATGTTCAGATGTTTATATTTATCCATTACTCCTTCTATGAAGACTAAATTTCCGGTGCCGCTTGCTGCCATACACCCCCAGATCATAATCGAGCCACCCCCATGTTTTACCGTAGCACGCAAGTTTTTCATTTCCATCTCGGTATTTGCTTGTATCCATACAAAACTGCGTCCGTCCGATCCAAAAACGTTAAATTTTGATTCATCTGAAAATATTATTTTATTCCAAAATGCATTGCCTTTAGGTACTAATAAATTCCTTGGCGAATTTTAATCTCTTTTTCTTCTTACAATTAGTATCACTAATGTACGGCTTCTTTCTGGGAACTTTGGCATGATAATTATTTTCACGTAGTGCTCTTCTGCTCTCTTAGATCGAACCAGTGAGATTTCACTGGTTCAACCAGTAAATACAAATGTCACTGGCGAACCAGTGAAATTTGCGCCCGCTGCCGCTGCGCCATGCGCGGTGTTTTATTTTTGAATATGCTGACGAGTGAGATTCACTGGTAAACCAGTGAACTTTGATGGCCGCCGAGATCACTGGCGGAACCAGTGATTGTCATTGGTAAACAAGTGAGTTTCCACTGGCGAACCAGTGAAATTCCACTGGTTCGATCTAAGAGAGTGCATAATTCTGGATGAACATCGTTCTTAAAGTTCTCTTTAACTGTCATTGCAAGTTTTTTGGCAGAAATCTTTGGATTTTTTTTTATTTCACCGATAAAAGCTCTTTTCTTGATCTCGTACCCGAAAGTACGATCTTCCTGGCCGCTTTTCCCTCCGGGAACAACGGCTTTTGCAGTCAGCTCGAGCTAACGCGTGCTCTGATTGGCTACAAGAATTTTCTGGCTCGCAGTCACAGCGCCAACGTTTTGTCTAGAATTATCGTATTTGATTGGAACATAATCAACCTGAAATGCGTTACTAATAAATTACATAAAGTTGTACATATATTCATGGCAATCGGAGAAAAATTGACAAATGGAGTTAGGCCACTTTCAAAATAAACGGCTCATTTATGTTGTTGTGAATGTTTTTTCATTTAAACTGTTAAAAATGGACGATTCAGTATTATTATTGTTTAAGCTACGTATGATAGATTAATAAAGTTTTACATTCAAACAATTTCGGTTTTTCCATTTTGTTTTCTTTTTTACATCTATTATATACGATTTTAACGCCCGCCCCGACCAGCAAAAACCTCGGCTTCGCCTCGGTTTTGCAAAAGTCGGCGGGCGATTCCCAATAATCAGCTGATCGAGAGTAGCAGAAGCCGGGCACACTACAGTACGCTTTGCAAGGATGCCGAAAGGGAGCGTTGACGCCGGCCACAAAAATCAAACCTAATAGCTGTCAGCGTTCTTTTAACAATTAAAATTGATTATTTAACGTACTTTCGGCTGGAGATAAAGAAAAATAGTATACGATCCAAGGCCAGAAAGTTGGATGCCCTAACGTGCGTGATATAAAAGCCTCAGCTTTTATATCACACACGCCAGGAAATCCAACTTTCTGGCCTTGGATCGTAATATACTATTCCTCTCTTCCCGTTAATTTCTTTGGACGGCCTGAACGGTACTTATTTTTTACAGTTCCTTCAACATTTGATTGTTTAACAATAAAATGTATTGTAAATCTATTTATATTTAATAATTTACTTATTTCACCATACAACTTTCCTTCGTTACGCCACTTGACAATTAATTTTCTATTACACTCAGTATTTTCAGATGTTTTAAGACACATGTTGTAATAAATATAATAGTTCACTATGAATGCCAGACTATGACTGAGCCACGCACTGATGACAATTACCAAAAGTAAATATTTATGCTCAGTACTTGGAAAACTTCATTTTCATTGATCCTTAGAACTCATTTCTGTGTGTTCAAATACTTTTGTGGCATCGGCGAATTGTATGTTGGTATGAAATAATTTATAACTACTGCATAGTTATTTCGATTTGTTTAAAACTTAATTTAGGTATATGATCTACAGAGTCATACCTACTTACAATGTTAATAATATTTTTGCAAGTATTGTATAATATACTTATTCTAATTAATAAAGTATTTTATGCCAAGTGTTCAAATACTTTCGTGAGTCACTGTATATGCACATATCCTTGCATCTAAACAGGATAGATCCATGTGAGTATAAATGCATTTTTGAATGTAGAAAATGTATTGTAACTGTATTTATATGAACTTTATTATAACTATATCATACTACTCTTACAAATGCTTGAGATTGTTTACATTTCTTTTGATCATAACTTTAAATGTAGCTGTAATTATCTATTTTCTTCATTGTTCTTCACGTAAAAAACGAAGTAAAAAGAAACAAAAAAACGCTACAAGTAGATCTTTCTTATTATAAACATCATATTTCTTACTGCCAATGTATGGTTACATTTTTATTTTAAACGTGCATAAAGGGTCCACAGGGAGGACGCAAAATATGTATGAGTTTTTACGAATTTTGAATTTAACATATTGTTATGCATTGTGTCGACTTTATCACTAGATATGTATATCGCTATGCAGTTAAAAATTTTGTAGTAAAGTATTGCCCTACTTTTAGAAGAACCTATTGTTAGAAGAAATTGAGATATACAAACTTGTATACTGATTACAAGTTTCATGTTAATGATTTCATAGAGACAAAAACTTTATGGAAATAATTTGGTAGGAAGAAAAATATTAAATAGTACGAATTTTCTGTAGGTCAAGTAGGGAGGGCAAATTTAAAACTAATTTCATTTATTTATCTGAAATTATATAAGTTTGAATTCGATTATCTACGTATTATGTTGTAATAGTTTATGTATGTAGGATAGATTGAACGTACTTCCACGAATCGCAATGAACACTAGGCTTAAAACAAAACTAAACGACTAGTAAGGATAAACGCACAAAAAAGCAATGAAAGCTATAAAACTATTATGAATATTATATTAGATTATTGCAGTCACCATTCGTTTCTACAATTCCGTCCAATTAATTGCTCAATTCTTAGAGTTTAAAGTATTTTGCAAAGACTGATACAGAGGAAAATCTGAAGGCACCACATATAATTCTATAATAATTCTTGCTGTTTTCCATTAAAGCATACATCAAAGCATACACAATGTCGTGCTCAATTCCAGAAAGTTCTCTACAACGAGATAGATCTATAAAGTTAAAATCACCATTTAAAAATCTGCCAAACACTTTTTAATTTTCCGGGGAGAGGGAACTCTTCAAATTAACGCTCTGAACGTTTTTCTATATAGCTCCAATTTTAACGCTTTTGCAGAACTCGCACGAAATTACATGCCCCAAATACACCTTTTTGTTCTCCGTTTTGAAAAATTCTCTTAAGCGCATAACAAAGTTATCAGAACTATCTCTGGTTCTAAATTGACACATGCTTACTATCACCTTATCAGTGTATGTGACATGACTAAACAAAAACAGAGGATCTCCACCGTGCAGTGATATTTGCGCCATCCATGAAAATCGGGCACAAAGTTATGTAATCATCTAACATGATAAAAATACAGAGAGTATACGAAATTGAATACTGAAAAAGCTTTAAAATGTAGAGATCTAATTTATAACCGGTGTCAAATCAAAAGGATCATTTTCTTCACTGGGACAGACGTCTTGACTCTCTTCAGTCGCTGATTCGTCTCCCTCGGTACCACTTATGCGTATGGTACGCGATAAAATTGCATTTGTCGCAATCTTACGTATGCACGAACAGCATCCTTCATGTCGCAAAATACATGATATTTTAAACAATATGCATATATCTTTTATTTGTTGAATAACAAACTTTACCATCGGTTTATTGCAACACAAGTTACACGATAATACATTGTTTCATGGCTTCTGCCTGATTTGTTCCGTGAAAGCAGACCTTACCATTCTTCTTATTTTCTGATAGAACAGCATAGGAAGAGAAGCTTTCTTTTGCATTCAACTGCAGAATGAAGGCCAAATGGAATCTCGATCATGAGTTTGTTGCATTTACACCGAATTGGGTCACTAAGCTTCACCTTTCGAATTCAAATGGTTATCCTCCTAATACCGAAAAACCATCAGTATAAAAAATATTTTGGCAAGAAATATCATGTAGTTGGACTTATGAACACATATGTGAAAATAAAACACACGGATTCACTCCAGTGATCGAGTTGTTATGCACTGTTATTTAACGTGTGTGTTATATTTAATATTTATAGTTCAAAAATAAAGCTATATTGTTCGGCCAATAAAGAAAATGCTTGTACCTTTTTAATGTATTTGTTTGCAAAGGCTATTCAGACAAAAGTTATGGCGCACCAAAAACACATTTTTTACAAAAAATATCAAGGTAAATCCATTGATGATAAACACTGAAGTCTGAGGAATCCTTTACTTTTAACTTAAATATTATTTTGCGTCCTGGTATACCATATTTATATCTACATCATGAATGTTCTATAAAGTCTACCAATTGTTTCGAGTTTCAAATGATTTGTGTTTATAATTCTTGCGAATTCTTTGATGAAGAATGATGAATTTAATCTGTAATTATTTAGTATAAATAAGAAAAAATATAATCGGCTGAAATACTGATGAAAAGAATCGAGTGGATGATTTTTATGCGAAGAATACGGTCATTATTTACTTTGGAGTCACTTTTATAAAACTATGAAACTGTACAGAATTTTTAAGCTTACAAATACAAATACTGGACTGTGATGCATGTGGCAGCTGCGTAATCGATGAATGATTGACGAGTGTCAAATGACTTGCATATAGACCCACAAATCGCCCCGATGAAAACATTTATCCTTTTACCAATTATACTACACAGGAGCGTGTGCTGTACATACAGAGCAGAGAAGATATTACGTCATTTTTGTTAGTATCGGTGCGGAGAAATCAATAGCATCTATAATAGTGATCCTGTTTGAATGCCATACATTATTGTGAGGACTAATTTTTATTCTCGTGATCAAAGATTTTAAATAATAAATTCCTCAAAAACTGGAGAATGACCTTTGCAAAAATTGGGAAAATGTTCAATTTCCAGCTTTATGGTTCACGGTAAACCATTTGAATGGTAGTCACCTATTTTGGACTACATGCACTTAACATATACGTTTACTATAAGATCTTCTATTGATAATTATCTAACTTAGAATTAAGCATTTCAGCACCTAATAATTGCAATAAAAAATTAAGAATAAATAATAAATGAAGATTGCGTATATTGCTGAACATCGACTCCGTATCAATATCTTTTAAAACGCAACCACAAGTGACATAGATACCAAACAAGACAAATTGCTTATTTTAGGCTCTGTTATCGTTTTATCTGTATATTTTAGCATATCAAGGGATGTTACAGCAAAAACCACGAGGATAAAAAATTTTAAATAGAGGAACTAAGGCTCTAACAGAAACGGCTACATTGCAATCTTCATAAAGTCATTCAGAAAATTTGGGCTTTGTATCATTTGTATGCGAAAGTCCAAAGTTTTTGCCTTTTAATCAAATTTAGATGTTAGATGACTTATTAACTTCAATATATATCAGAGAAACCATGGTTACGTTTGAAAGAGTAAACATTGAGCGAAACCAAGTGGCTGTCCATAATTCCTTTTTAATAAAACTGCATCTTTTTATGTAACCAAATATTTAAAGAATACTCAAATTTTGATCTTCCAATAGTGTTACAATCTTTATATAACTTTGAATAACAAAAGGAAATGATCCTAAATATTATCAAGAAAAACTATGATAGAAAAATCGGTGAAGAATATTTCTTTTGACATCTTTCTAAAATAGTGAATTTCACGCATTTAGAAATTTTCATTGAAGTTGTTGAAACGTATTTCTCTCAACCTTATCAGATTCCTTAAATTAATATGACATCGGGATAGTCTATATCTTCTATCCTTTTGCTGAAATGTGTTTTACGACTCTCTTGAGAGATTGATACGTTAAGCTTGGTTTTCCGTGCGGTCAGATAAGTCGAGCTCCACGATGCGACAGGATTCAATGCTTGCCACGTCCAACAAGTTCAACATTCAGGTTCCACCAGAGCTCCTATTATTGTATATTCCTTTTGCTTTTATGTCCAACAAACCTTGACACTGTCAGTGCTGTATTGTATTCACTGTTTATATAAATCACGACTCTATTTAACGAATTGCCACTTAAATGAATGATTTATTGACATTCAACATTTTCTTAAAAATGTTTTTAAATATGCAAATGATAATTTTTTGTATCTTCATGATTAACTTCCATAAAGGCACTTTCTTTTAAAAAGGAAAACGGTTCGTCTCGCAATTGTTACACGCATGCTCACCCCTCGTCAACCGGAACCTCCAGAATACGATGGTATCATCCTAAAAGCACGTGACCCGGAAGTGCGCAAACAGATACTGCGAAATTCAACAGTAAAATATAGATAAATCCGACAGAGTTTGGGACCCAAACGTGTTCGTTGTGAAGTCGGACTATCGAAAGTGTCTTGACGTTAGGGCTTAAGCTAAATGCGAACTTAGAAACAGGTAGACAGTAGAAGAGACAGATAGGTCGAGAATAGTAAAGTGAACGGGACGAAGATAACAGTTAGGCATTGCTAATTCAAAAATAACATTTTCCTGATTTTTTTTTTAAATTTTTCTATATCGTGTTTGGTATCATTTTCATGAGAAAAATTTGGCAAATACAGTGGCAAAGGTATAAAAAAAAAGAACAAAAATGGGAAAGGTTGCTCCATTTAGTATTGTCATACCAATACGTTCGGGTGGTGTCATGTTGCACTGTTCTCTTGTCGAGTACCGAGATTCGCCAAAGGAGATACCCTTATGTAAAGAAAACAGTTATGCCGCATTTATGCGACCAAGTTTCCGCACATATTTATACGTATCAAAGCAGAATAGCGTAACTTAAAATGTTAACAACTGAATATAACGTATCGATTGAAAAAAATCTGTAAATGTAGGAAATCCAGGAATAAGCATAGAGACGTTAATTGAAAATGGTATACAAAATGAAATTAAAATATCATTGAATATGTAATGAAAGTGGTTACAAGATAATAAAAGAATTAATTCTCTCTCTCTCTCTCTCTCTCTCTCTCTCTTTTTAGATTTTGTCTAGATATTGGTATTGGCCCGATTCTTCTATGTCTTGCAGCAGCTGTCGTATACATGCTGCTTCTCTTGTTGTAGAAGAATCTGTGACCTATTCTATCTCGGCGGTCAACAGGAAGACTGGCGGTTGACTTTGACTCTTCCATACTACCGTTTCGTTATTTTTATTTGAAAATATGTCCTGTTGGTGACCTCCTTGAATCTCCATCGTTAGCGAGATCCGTGGCTGAAAAATCTTGTAGCGTATGTGAAGTTTTAGTATTATTATTTAGAATTCCATATTCGGCAGTGTCTTCCAGATATTTTATTATTCTTTTGACTGCATTCCAGGGTGGACAACCATATTTGCCTAGGTATTGACATACTGCTCCCACTGCGAATGCAATGTCCGGACTCTTGTGACCGTCGCAGGAAATATTAAATTCCCAACTACTTTTATGTAAGCCACTTGGATTTCATTACCCATTTCCGACGTTAAGAATGATCGCGCATCAGCTGGGTAGATGTTTTCCTTATATCTTCCATGAAAAATATCTTGACAACTTGTTTGATGTAGTTCTTCTGATAAATGAAGATCGCGCTTTCATATTCTTTGTATGAGATCTTCATACTCACAAAGTGATGCATGTTGTTTCAGGTTGTGATTTCGAAAGAAGGTTTAAGTTAGAAGAAGAATTGACCAGAGTTTTTCCATGTCGCTCAGAAGTAGTCCATCGTCAACATACAATGCGAGAAGAATCTTTACATTGTCGAATTTCTCATGGTAGATGCATTTGTCTGCATTGCTTTGCTGAACACCTCTTGACTTAAGAAATCCAGTGAAACGATAGTTCCGCCGACATGATGCCATCTTTAAGGTGTAAAACGCGTTTTCTAGCTTGCAAATTATACCTTTTTCTATTTCAACCCGTTCTGATGATAACATATACAGGATGTCCCAGGTTTTAATGTTCAAACTTTGTCAGTATATACTATGGCACTAAATAAGTAAACTTTGTAATGTAAACGTAGGTCACATAGAGCTTTATTAAAAAGTTATAATAAAAATACAGGATAGAAGTAATATAGGAATAGTAACCGATTTGCTGTTACTGCAAGCATTGGCTCAAATAGATCAACGTTATTTGCATTCAGTGAGTTTGTGTAAGCTGTTTTTACTATTTGATGTTACTTAAGATTCAAAGTAATTTTCGTCAGTAATCCTTATTAGTGAATTGTTGGAGTTCATATCGATATTCCACAAATATTTATGAATCAAGAATCATGTATTTGACAATCATATATGGTGTAGAACGGTAGACATTTTGAAATGAAGTATTAACCCCATAACGTGTACGTTGGAGTTAATTCGAGCCCGCTAAACAGGCCAAACTGTGTAACTTTAAAAAAAAATTGATTTTTTTTGGCCGTTTTCTTTGAAAAAAACTGTGCGTTAAGGGGTTAATTAACTGTGGAAATGACGATGTCAAGTAATAAATATAATACATTGATATATTCGAGTTAATACTTGCAGTAACATCAAGTCGGTTACTATTCATATATTACTTACATATATTCTGTATTTTTGTTAGAACTTTTTAATAAAACTCTATGAGACCTATGTTTACGTAACATTTTTTTCTTACTTAGTGCCGCAGAATATGCTGACAAAGTTTGAACATTAAAACCTGGGACACCCTGTGTACAGAATATTAGTAACCAACCGTTTAAAACGTTTAAAAATGCCATTCTACTAACAAATTTAATAATCGTTAAACTACATTGTACAGATAGTGATAGTATGATTCTCATTGAGTCGTGCCGCACTGTTGGTGAAAATGAGTCTTGGTAGTTTATATCTTTTTCCTATGCATAACCTTTCGCGCAGAGTCTTACTTTGAATTCAGGAGTAACCCTTCCCCCATTCTCCTATAATGTCAGGCTTTAGAATGAAGACCCACTTTGAGCCAATCATTTTCTTTGCTTTCTAAAAGTGATGTTATAGATCACGTTCTGCTGGCCGTGAATACATCGAGTTTTTCCGGCAGCCCATCGCACCATTTTTCTTTCTCTCTGCTGTTCATTGCTTGTTCAAAGGAAACTGCGATGATGATATTGACAAAATTAATTTCATACCTTATAGGTTTTCTTAAGAAGTCTCGATTACACAGCTTATATAGTCCTGCGGTACACTTTCCGTTATGGGCTCGTATGAACTCTGAAGATCGGATCCCGAAAAATGTTGCACTGTGGTGCCTGTATTAACTTGTTCTCGAAGGATCAACCTGTTTTATTAGAAGAAAAGGGGAAAAATTTAACAGTATTAGACTTCTGTATGTGAATTCGAAAAACTCTGTGTATTGTATGACTGATAGAAGTGTTCTGGTTATTTACAACTAGAAGTTTTTCTCGTGTATGAAATTTCAAGGGATCGATGAGGATGGAGTCTTTGAAAAATAAGTAACTATTGGTTATTCGATTAATTTTCATCACCCTCTCGAGGACTTCAAGAGAGGGAAGGCGAAATGCTCTAAACATCTGATGAAGGAATTCAAATTTTCCAGCTACTTCCGAGCAAGCCCAAAGTTCCGTTCGAGTCATCGGTGGGTACACACAGAAATTCCGTACATTAATTACATAAAAATAATACACAAATGTACGCACCCTAACCAAGCTCCAATCGTACCTTTGGGTTTTATTCCTGAAGACTGATGTCGACAAGATGTTTGCCGCTCCACCTGGTCTCAAGTTTTATGACACCTTAACACTTTCTGTGGTTAACTGCTGCTTTATGCTTGAATGCTCGACATCTTTGTCGGTTTCATATTCCTTTTCTTATTGTACTTCCAATTAGTTCTTTGATATCTCGTTTCCTTCGTCGTTTGTTTCATTTCCTTTGACATCTGGTAGTATCACTGGGATGTTTGTTCTATCTCTTGGTTTCCTCTTTTGAATCCCCCTCTTAGTTCCGCCTCATCTTCGTTGAACGTTACATTACGAGAAATTTTATTCTTTTCGGTACCTTTATCAAATAGACTGTAATTATTCGAATTCCCTTCGTACAAAATTAGTATCATCTTCTTGCTTTTTGGCTCAAATTTGTTGTGGAGAAAAAATACGCTCCTGAAGTTTACAGATGTAGCTTAAAACCCCTCTTAGATTATTAATCAACACACAGATGTTTTCTTTGTTTAAATAGCAGTCGCACATTATACTTCATTTATGATTCCAAGATCAATGCGCTTTATGGACATATTATCGTCAATACTTCTTCAAGAAAAGTCTTGTCTGCCAAGGAGTATTGACTGGGGACTTCTTTCTCCACGCGAGCTCGGTTTTTCCGGTTCCTCCGAACGTCAACGAAGGCTCCTGTCCTATGGGAAAAGAACATTTCCTTTGCTCACCAATTAGAAATATTAATATTTCCGAAATACAGAGTCTTCCAATCAGCTGTTTATCGCTCTCAAAAATGACCGCCCCCGACAAACTCTGACGGGAACATGTGTTCATGCGCTTCCTAGTTTTTAGTCTTCTACAAATCTAGAACTAAACAACATCAGGCGTTCTCAATAGAAGCTCCGTCCGTAAGGTTAAGATTTGGATTATTTTGTAATGGATTGTATAAAGTATACAATATATCACTTAGGATAAGACAAATTGGGTCTTTCTTCCATCCTTCCAGCACATAAGACATTTACACGTGGCTCAAATCGGGTGAGCCGGTTTTATTACACGCTCACTCCAGGGGTGCCCTGAGAAACTACGAGCAGGTATAACTCGTAAGGCGTGCATCCATATCAAAATTTATTGCGGAAATCTTTTGCTTCATGCCTGAAGGCACTACATCCAAAACTCCTTATATGATCCAATATTGCCGATTCACATTTCAAAGGCTGTGCAGTTTTGTGTTTGACTCGATAATATTCCGTTATGAATATAGACGGCTGTATTTTCCGCCTCACCCCACAGATTCAACGGGACATTACTTGCGCAGAACATTAAACGGTCAGTTCCAACAATTCCGTGTCGAGAGAGGAAAGTTTAAATTTCCATCTATTATTTACATGGAAAACTGTTACAGCCTTACCTAGCTAATTTTTCGATTGTTTACAGAATTCTTTGAAACATCCAAAAGTGTCATTTTCGTGCTTGATGACGAAAATGATAGATCATCCTTAAATAACATAAAGTAAGGCCCCACCAATAGACGAGGGAGAAAACAGCATACATGTATGCTTTGCCACGATTCGCGATTTTTTGATTGGGAGTTACGAACACTTTTAACTTAAAAATATTACTATTAAAAAAATAAAATGTAGTGTTTCTGAATATTTTCGAATCAGTTATTTAGTTATTCAGTTACTGAACTATTGAGCTATTTAGTTAGTTAGTTAATCAGTTACTCAACCGATCACGCACCTTGCGATTTAATGATCGGGAGTTTTGGACGCGTTATGGAAGTGCAAAAGTCTATTAGTCGCGGCACTGCAATGAGCTTAACACGAAATATTGTTCGCTCATTATTGCTCTCCGGACTTTCCTACGCACCTCGCGACTGTTCAGGAAGAAGGAACGAGTTTTGTTCGATTTCAGGCTTTCTATGGTGGGTCCTATGGTGGAGTAGTCGCTTGGAGACGCAACCATGGTCGATTTCCCGCGAATCAGTTCATCTTCGACGGGACGAAGACGCTTATCAGTTTTGTTTTCGTTCCGCGCGTATGACATTTCATTTTGGTTTGACGGCGTTCGTAAGATAAAATTTTAACCCTTTTAGTGCCGACCGAAAAAAGTGATTGAATTAATGATAAATGTAATTACGAATAAAAAGATTTTTTATGGCGATAATACAAATTTGACGATAATGTAGATAGGACACGCAATATAGAGCATAAACTGTGTATTTACAATTATCTGTCATAAAATTACTAATATCGTATTGGACACAGAGTATTAACCCTTCCATGCCCAGTGTTAAAACGATTGCTATCGACGATATATCGTCGTATGGCACTAAAAGGGTTAAAACGCCTGCTTAATTTCTAATATAATTGCTATGACTTCAATTTATTTACCAGGAGAAAGTCGGTGTTAGATTTTTGGGCCTCGGTGGACGAATAGGCTGAACAAACACCCACAATATGTAAACTATTTGAAGGTTCATCCGTTGTCTGACCGTTTTTTCTCTTTATTGTCCCATAAGTTTCTGGAACCTTCTCCTAAAGCCAAAATTGTGTCACGTGGTGAAAATCGAACTTTGATTCTCCGTCGATGGAGGGGTATCAGCTGGATGATTTCAACGCGATGTAACAAAGTTGTATCTGCGTATTTATTTAAGTACGACTGACGGAACGCAAAAAGTTTGACAAATTTTGCCCTTGGGTTATAACAATAGTACCTGCACATCCCCTAGTGTTGCACATACACTGACATTTACCTCGTAAAAAACAGCAATGTAATCACGACGCTGCGTCATGTGTGATGTGACACCACTATAAAGAATTCAGATGTCATCATCTAAGTTTGATGGTAAAATTAATTTCTTTGGTATGAGTATTGCTGTTTTTTTAGGCTCATACTTTCTTTTTGCGTGACAATCACTTGGCAAAATGACCTTTCTTCTGACATTTACAGTAAGCTATTTTTGACTTTCGGGTTTTGGACGTGATTTCTGTGCTTCACCTTTAACCCCTTGTAGCCCCTTGTGACATTTCTGTAACAAACTAAAAAAGATTCTATAAATTCCATACGGACCGTATTTATTCCCTTTTAACTCATTGTATTATCACTGCTACATACCATACTATCGAAACAATACACCATCTTACGCAGAGATGCCGCTAATTAGTATAATACTGCAAATTAATTCTGATAGTTCGGTTTTTATTTATTTTAGAATTTATGGTCTGGGTTACAAGGGGTTAAATTCTTTACGTGGACGTGATGATGCTACAAAACCTTTGTCGCTATCTTCAAACACAAACATACTGATCGCTTCATTCTTTAGACGTCATGTAAGATTTTGGATGGTTTGATTCATTCCATTCAGCAACAACCATGCCTGACAGAAGCTTCTAAATTTTTAAGGCACATTTCGTAGTATTTGGGTTGTGACTGCAACATCACTTATATTTTCTGTGTTACTCAATTGTTGGGCAAGGTTTTCAACTTTTGCAATTGCTATGCAATTGAGCCCAGCGAATCATGAGCCTCTCACGCTGCTTATATTTCTCGTGGGCTAACAGTTTATTCGTTTCGTTTTCTGTTCGTAAATTGCATCCAGCTTGTCTAGTAATATATATTTCGCTGATGGACAATTTTGTAAGGCCGTTATCTGTTGATAGTCCATGATGGAAACATGGAACATTCATCGTCCTTTTTTCATCTTCTGTAGGCTGATTCTTCAGGTGTTTTAACATGTTGAGTGCGGCGCCGATCTTGCCACACTTTCCACTCAGGCGGCAGTGCGTAAGGTATTTACAAGTTTCAAAAGAAAGAAAAAAAGGCGCATAAAGTTTAGAAATACTGTGCTGAATGTTATAGCACAAACACAAAAACATTCGGACGTAAGTTCGCCCGAAAACTCACAATACAAGTTGTGACTTACAGTGATATGTGCAAATCTCAGTAACATCTTTGCTTAAAATATTTTAATAACCTTGACTAAATTTTAACATAAAATTTTTAATTGTCATTTATATTTTAATCCTTGACAATGCCGGTCTCACGCACCGATGTCGGCCAAACGAAAAATTCACTGTCAATCCCTAGGGACTGAGGCCGC
The DNA here is from genome assembly GCA_910591515.1 of Cerceris rybyensis. Lineage (NCBI taxonomy): Eukaryota > Metazoa > Arthropoda > Insecta > Hymenoptera > Crabronidae > Cerceris > Cerceris rybyensis. The sequence continues at coordinate 19,160,950 of OU342795.1, forward strand.
CTGAACGGAAAGTTCACTGTCAGTCCCCAGGGACTGACGTAGCACTCAACGTGTTAACCTCCACAAAACCCACGGTGGACGTATAAAACCAGCCAAGAAGTAACTCTTTGTGTCATAACTTCGAAAGGGATAGAGTCGCATACCTAAATGTTCAGCGAAGAGAGAAACCAGCTGTTCACTTGCGGCGTCTGACCAAGAAGTAAATCATTTACTCCTTGAGATTCGTAGCACAACATTAAGTCATTCCTTTTTGAAAATTCATTCCCTATCTTTGGCCTATTGATTTTCGTTTCTAATCATTTCGTTCTTAAACATTCATAGTAGACATACGTTCGCTTAAATTCTCAGCATTCGCTCTCCATTGTTCAATTTATTCGATTAATTATCATCCACATTATACGTAACATAACATTTGACCTCAATTGTCATTAATCATTCAACCACACGTAATTTCAAAACGAAAACCGTTGGTCAAGGTCCTCGAAAAGTAAATTCTCCAACGGTCGCGGATTAATTGCAATCGAATCAGTCACTTAACAGTCGATCTACCGACGATTAATTCAATATATGCAGAATTGTCAAATAAATATGTCCAAATCAAATGAATAACGAGTGTAGAAAACTTAATCTATTCATCGCTTACAGTTTTCAAAATAGACATAGAAATAAAAAAAGACACAGGGTAAAAGTTGTGGACACGTCGTTTTGATCACCTTGGTAGAGTAGCCCTCTAGTGTTAAAGAACATTAGTTCGATTATGCGAGTGACAATAAGTGGTGTTTGAAAAAAAAACGCGGTCAGACTTCTAGACATCACTAGAAATGTCATGCTTCACAACAAAACTGCTTTTGACCTATAGGAGTTGAATAATTGTACTTACAAGCACGCGTTGTGCACCACACAATCATCTATGTTGCTGTCAATTTCAATTATTTGTTTGGTACTACTAGAACGCAACAGAAGAGCACGAAAACATAACTTTTTCAATATTATGATTTAAATCGCCGATGAATCCCTTCTTTCTGCTCCAAGATATTCTTAGATGGCACTATTCGTTGGCGAGAAGGGCGTATCAACGTCTACGTCCAAGAGGGTGAAGAAGCACTGACAACTCCGGAGAATTTCAAATAAAAGACCTTCTTAGCTCTGTCACATACCCAGAATACAGGCGAAGATCGGAAAATCCTTGGGCCCATACGGTTCGTGCCCGCTAATCGAGGCTATAAAAGAACAATGTTGCGCAAAAATTTGAATATAACTTTATTCGAAAAAATGAAATAAGGCCTTTTATGCGGTTGCATCGCACGTATGTGCTCCATGCAAACACACACATTCATTCTATTGGGTTGGTAACTAAGTGATTGCGGATTTTAAATGAGAAGGAAAATTCAAAATTTTTGCTTATAAATATAACTTTATTCAATTATGTAGGATCGTGAAAAAGAAACGAGAGGCGCGCGGCAACCCATCCAAGGCAGCAACTCGGCCAGAGTAGCTGAACGTCGACGATCGCCTGGGTCGGCGCGGAACCACTGCGCCAGCGACCTCTCCCTGATGATAATTTCTTTTCACGTCCTTTTCTTCCTAAGTTCTTTTATAGGAGGGCTTCTCCGCTCCGATCCCACAATTAGTCATTTTCCGTTTTTGTCGAGGACTTTTTGCCATCTTTCAGGCAGTTTCGTAATTCCATGTTCATAAAACTTTTGCTTTTTTCCAGCAAAAAAATGAATTAAATGTGATTTTACATCCTCAGCGTGATTAAAAATTTTACCATTTAAGGAGTTTTGTATGGAACGAAATAGATGGTAATCTGAAGGCACAAGGTCCGGGCTATATGGTGGATGTTACAAAACATCCCAACCTAGTTCCAATAATTTTTGACGAGTGACCAAAGATCTGTGTGGTTTTGCATTATCATGATGGAAAACAACACCCTTACGATTTGCCAATTCTGGCCGCTTTTCTTGAATTGCATCGCTCAGTTTGGCGAGTTGTTGTATATACACGTTTGAATCAATCGTTTGGTTTCTTGGTAAAAGTTCAAAGTGCAAAATCCCTTTATAACCCCACCAAACTGACAGCATAATCATTTTTTGGTGAATCTCAACTTTTGGTGTCGTTTGGGCTGGTTCATCTTCCATCACCCACGATCTTTTCTGATTAACGTTGTTATAAACTATCCACTTTTCGTCGCCAGTAATCAGTCATTTCAGAAATGGATCAATTTCGTTACGTTTCAGAAGCGAATCGCATATGCCAATGCGTTTCGTCAAATGAATTTCCTTAAGCAGATGAGGGACCCATAAATCGAGTTTCTTGACATAGCCAAGCTGTTTTAATTTTTTTGAATGCATGTATGCGATACATTGAGCTTCTGTACAATTTCACGTGTTGTGTTATGACAATTTGATTCGATAATAGCCTTGATATGAGTCTCACCAACGCCAACTGGACGGCCAGATCGTTGCGCATTTTTCAGTGAAAAATCACCAGAACGGAATTTGGCAAACCAATTTTGACACTGTCTCTCTTTCAAGGCTTCATTCCCATATGCTGCACATAACTTTTTGTATGCTTGCGATGCGTTGTTGCCCTTTCGGATATAATACAATAAAATACGTCTGAAAAGCCCGTCTTGTTCTTCCATTTTTAAATTGGGATAAAAACAAAACTAAATAACTAATAGATACAATTTTTTTACTAAATTAAAGGTAGAAGTCCCAACACTTAGAAAACAATATGGGTTAGATGCTTTCAACGCGTTGACAGACCAAAAGAATGCGCTAAAACTATCTATTGGCAAAATCGGCAATGACTTAGTTGCCAACCCAATAACAAACGCATATCTGACAATCCTATATGACAATCCTGTCATTTCGCCGTTCCGAATGAGAATTTAAAGACTCATTTCACAAAATAAAAAAAATATTTTAGAAACTCAGCGCAAGTTTAAATCAGAGCAGGATCTTTCTGTAACTCTATTTTTTCTGCGACGTACGTGTCATTACTTATCCCGCATTCTAATTCAAAATAATAATTCAAACGGCGTTCTGTTTATACTATGCAACTATGTTGAGTTCAATACAAATGTATTAGCATAACTGTACCACTTTGTAGGTTCTTTTGCATAACATTTACTTAACACAGATATCATAACTGTTGCGTCGCGCGGTTCAGAAAAATGTTTTTGGCGGCACCACTCGCGATATGCCTTGCAAAATAGTTAATTTGAAGAAGTTCAAAGGGAAATAATAATAATTGAACTTCGGATTGTTATGCATTTATGGCAAAATGAATATGGCTAAAATATACAAAAAGACTATAATATAAAAATATAACCAAAATATCCAAAGTATAGTATTCGTTGTAATATTTATCGAGTGCAACAAATCCCTAAATCGGTTCTCCTGTCTTGTCTGCATTTTTTAAACTTAAAATTTGCATAAACATCCAGAGTCTAATACAATAATAATCTTCTATTTAAATATTTACAAGTACACCACTGAATTAGACATCGAGTTTTGTGCAATTCGTAAATGACGTAAATACATAGAATGAAAAATGAAACTGTGCTATGGCCGATAATATTTGTGAGTTGATAAATAGCGTAACGTCGTAGGATATCAAAAATCCAATTGAGAAGCGAAGAAAAAACTGTAAGAGAACGAAACGGTGGATTTGTTTCTTTTACATGTGTGGATTGTCAGAAAGAGGTGGTTCGCGCTTAGAGAAGGGGATGACGCGTTCCTGAAAAAGGATATTCTACATGCCCACGGCGAGAATTATCAAGGGCAGTACTTCGGCTTGTACCAAGTACAGTCTATGGTGCTACATAAATGCAAGACATGCAGAAAGTGTCTCTCTTTGACAGTGCCCGCAAACAATATTTCATGGCGGTTTATATCGCGACAACCACTATATTTAATCGTTCGACTTACACATTTGCCCCATGAAAACCTGTAACTACATATACAGACGGCAGAGAGCTTGATGGCGCGCGACAGTTCTGGAAACACTCTTTTTGTTGTTCACTTATCGTTCTTTCACTTTCTTTGATGTGAATCATTTATTCTTTTTGGCGTGCATTTAGATTTGAATTTGTGACTTTTTTGGTAAATAACGTGTTAGAATTTAAAGTACGTGTGAGCAAGGGATGGTCTCTAGCCGTCTGGTAAATCAGACCCGCATTCCTTCCGCGTGCCTTCACTTCTATTGCCGACTTTAGGTCAATATTCTTCTCCTTGGTGGCACATCTCGGTGTTGCTCTCGTCGCCTTTTTCTTTCCTCTTATTTTCTCTTATTCCTCTCTTCTCTGCCTCGTGTTCCATCACGGATCGTCCCATACTTTGTTAAACATTCCTTGAAATCGTTCAGTCCTTTTGCGCCGTACAAAATTGTATCTTGTGATTTCATCCTGAATTCCAGTAGTCACACACTTTATAAGAGTCTTTATATCACGTGATAAGCTTTATAAGAGAGATTAAATTTCTGAGTTCGGTACTATGAATTAGAAAATACACCTGTAGCGTATTTTGTTACGTCGTTACATGCAATACGAAATTATTAATTTTTGTGCAAATTCGTCAAGTAGTAGACACGTTAATTTATTCCACGTTTTCATTACACCTTCGTTTAATATAAATAATTTGTTTATTCTTGTTAGACGTTGAGGAAATAAGCCGAAGAGAAACCCAGCATCCTCAGATTCACCGATCTATCCATCAACTGAATACATTTTGCCGTTGTTGAAGAAACGAATAGAACCTTCCACATCGCGATAGTTTATACCACATACGATACAATACGATCAGTTAAATAATTTGTGAATTATAGTTATGCTATATGAGCCGTATATTTTAAAACTGGTCTAAGTCCATTTGTCAATTATTTTCTATTGCCCGTAGTTACATGTACAACTTTATATTATCTATCAATAAAGCATGTGTTCCGTTGCACGGAAACAAAAGCGCGTTCGGAATGAAGCGAAAGTTTGCCGTTCTTTGAGGTCCGGGTCTAGCTGCCAGATTTTTTATTACCGATCAACATTTGGCGACCATCGTGCGCCAAGGCGGCTAGAACTCCGGTCCTTGAGGAATTAGGCAGCCTTCGTTTTGAATGAACGTTTTCGTTAATCCGTCGTGCTCTGTCAGCGGGTGGTAAACAGGGACTTCGGCCCGAACGGTCCCATCGACCGCCGCTGACTCGCGTTTACAAATCAGTCATAAATCGCGCCTTCGAAGAGAAATTCTGCCGATCGGTCGGACTAGGATTTTTTGGGCACATCTGGTTGCACTTTCCTCCACCACGTATTCGAAGGGGGTGAGCTTCCGCCTCCGTGGGGCCCTTCTCGTCGAGGGTCCCATGGGGGTGGTCACTCCTCTCGGAGGAAAGTGCGGCCAATCAACATCGCGCACTGCCCGGAAAATCCGAAAAACCCGCCTGCTGAAACGTCTCGAAAATTCAGCAAGTGGGAATGTCCGGCCCATAGCGTCGTCGGGGGACTTCGAAGGAAGAAGCTTCGAAGTCACTTGTCTTCAGAACACCGATACGTTAAAACAAACCGAGCTCGCTGGCGACGAAAACCGTTACAGTTTGCTATTGTATATTTTGAAGTACTAAACTCTCGCGAACGAACAAGTTCTCCGTCGGTCGAGGACGATCGCGTCGATAAAATACTTACTCGCGAAACATAATCGTCGCAAATCGTGAGTGAGAGTAGTGGTCGTCGAATCTATACCACGTCGGATCTTGACGCCACAAAACAGCATGTGTGGTTAAGTATATTCAAAGTACATATGATGTCAAGGAAAATCGAAAAAGAAAGAGATTTATAGAAAAATATTCGTCATCAGGGGATGAAGATACAGATAACAATGGAGAAAAGATTTGTGAAGCATACACCCAAAAAGTGCGAAAATTCAAAAGAAATACAGGAAAGAGATATTATACTCAAACCGGAAACATTATACCTGCAAAAGTTTTCCAAAACAAAGATTGCCGTTGTCGAAAAGCTTGCATAAAAATTACGAAGAAGAAGAAAGAAATAATGTTTTTGAGAAGTTTTGGTAGCTGTGAGATTTTAATAAACAAAATGTATTGATTTACGAAGCTATCGAGCGCAAAACTGTGAAACAAAGATGTAAAAAAAACAAACGAGGAAGGTTCGTTAAGAAATTATAGTTTTAGGTATTTGTTCAATTCTAAAAATAAAGTATTATTTTTTTAACTTGAAGCATTTTAAATTATGTTGCATGGACTTGAGTTCTTTCAAATTTTATAACGAATCTGGTTGTTAACTTTGAAAGTGGCTTAACTCCATTCTTGGTAAGAAAACGCATATTATTCACTTAATAATTGCCATTATTTTAATATGAACTGTAAATTTAACTCCTTTAGATACACTTAAGCAGTATGACTCATTGGTATCCTACTCTCTTACAAGGGGAGGACCAGACCCGGGGGTCACCGATTTTGATGAAATTTGGTACACGTCTTCTATGCTTCGACAAATATTGGCGACTCGGAAATAAAAGAACGTCAAAACTTTTGCTTTGTTTGAAATAACCATTTGTTCCCATTAAATGAAAGATAGACAGTTCTTTAAATAACTATGATACAGCTTGGCTCTGCAACTATTAGTTACTGTGCAACAAGTAACAAAAAGTTTCAGACGATGAAGTTCGTTAAATGTTCTATCATTTTGCCTCATGCTTATGCTTTTTTCTCTAACTCAGTTGTGATAACGTATTATATTATATAACAGAAAATCTAAATTTCGCATGCTTACTTTAACGATCTGCGTACATGTTAAATTTTCAGTAAAAGAAAAAACGGAACGGGGCGTATTACCGAATGCCTAGGTGGCCTTTTAATGTTTCATTGTGAGTCATTAAAATAACGTTCCTTTTCTCATCGTCACATATACTCTTCTTAATAGAATAACTTATGAATGATAATATTGAAGGACAGTAGAAAGTTTCAACTTAAATTGTACTGTTGCTGTTACCACTCTGAAAAACAGTATTAATCGTGAATCGAATAGAAATGGAACGGTCGTAATTATATGACATTTTAAAGTCAATGAACTCATTAAGAATATGAAAACGCTAAATCACTATTACATCCTAAGAAATACGTCTTACATTCACTGGAAGATACATTCGAGGTAGTAATTTGGAAGCCTATTAATTTTAAAGTAAAAAGAATTTGAACAAAGAACCTTCCATTACCAGTGGGACTTTATTTAGGATGTGATCTCTGCTGTGCACTGCTTCTATATATATATATATATATATATATGTATGTAGCATTACTGTTGCGTCATGAACTCGAAAAATGCTTTTGTATGCGACCCGATCGCGGATGCTCGATCGGTAATTTAAAGAGACCAGTGGGTTTTGAATTACATACATATTTACACTAAGCTTACTACTATTGTACAAGATGAGTTCTAAATTTAAATGGACAGAGTGACGTTGTAGGTTGACTTTGGCAAGAGAGAGAGGCCGAGCGCTCGGCCCTTTTATACAGGTATTTTTAAGGAGCGGTGTACTGACTCTCGAAGAAGGGGAACGTATTTCTCTGTCAAACGTGGAAAACATTTGCCTTACACTCGGCTCATCTTGCAGATTTTCGTACGCACAATTCGCGCTTAGGTACAATTTATGACCGTATCTAGGTACAGGCCTTGCAGAAAGATTCCACGTTTGACAGTCCAACTGAAAAGTTAAATTTTGCGACTATGGGCCGCGACGATTACTTCTATACAGTCTAAGGAATATATCTGGGAATTTTCGATCCGAAATTTTAGTTATTCAATTCTTAAGTGAACCATATATCGCAGAGTACATGATTTTCTTCCATCCAGATTACCCAGCTTTTACCTCTTCGGCCGTAAGATAACAATAAGAGAAATTAAGAAATAAACGTGGTGTTTAAGAAATCTTCGTTCTTCTTAATGCCAATGGGATTTTCTATTTATTGTATGGTGCCCTGAACAAATGGGGATATTTATTGACTGTGCGCTCCTTTAACAATGAGACTCGACAGCCGTATTGTGTTACATAAATCTTTTGGAAAACGTAAGAACAAAAGGCGCAAGTAGGCGCAGCCAATCTTTGTAGGAATTACTTCTATACGACTTAAACAAAATTTCTTCAAAAATTCCAGAGGATACTTTGAAATAGTATATAAGTTTTTCAATGTTAAAGTTGGAAATTTATTTCTTTTTGGAAAAATTGGTTGTAGGTCCTTAAACAATAACTAATAGTGATAAACAGAATAATAAATAAAAAATATCACAAAATTCTTAACAACTCTATTCGTATCTACTTTTCAGTGTAAAATGTGTACTTCTTCTCGCTGTAGAAATTTGTTGTTTTTGAGCGTTGATTTCTGGACTGCAATTAGATGATTGCGAAAATCACTGAACACAGCAAACATTCGATATCTCTAGATATCTCGTTCCACTGTGCGGTGGTCGCGAACATAAACTCACAGAAAAATGTCTATTGCAAAAATTAAGAGAGCAAGAATCACAGAGGCTTATTCTCAAATATATTTCATTTTTTATGTATTAAACTCTTCAATCATTCCTTCTCCGTCAGAGATGCTGCATACATAACTCTACACAAAATCTTCACCTTTTTCTGGGCTTCCGACGTAAAAATGCGCAAAATCTCTTTTACAAAAGAATTACTCTGCAATTAATTGCAGTGTATCAAAACCCACTAATAGCTACAATATTTTTATAGAGGCGCAAAATTTGACTATTCACTTATTAAAACAGATGTTTCTTACACTTCGTGTGATGTTATACCTCGTTGTGGGATGGATAAGTTAAAGCCCACAGTGACGCATATTCACTATAACATTTTGTACCGTTGTAGCGCACGGCCGCACTGTGATCGATTTCACGAATCGAGCTGAACAAAAATCAAAATTTCGAGTTGTTTAAATGTCATTATAATGGGTATTTACAAACTTGTAAGTACCTGGACAATAATGAACAAACCCTATGTCGTGGTAATACCTTCCAAAATTCTATCTGAAATGGATTAAAGTTACGGTATCTAGCTAGCTCGGTTTATATCCTTCAAGAAGGCAGTACGTTGATTTCGTTTTCGCGTGTTTTGAATGTAACTTTTTGTGATATTATATATTTTCAGTGCTGTTTAAGCTTAGTATGGATTATATATGTCAATAGTTCTATAAGTATTACATGTCATATCTCATTATTTAAAGAAATAATTTGGCACGATTTTTTGTATATTTAAAATATTTAGTAAGGCGTACAAAAAAAGCTCCACCATCCTCCGCTTTGCGTTTCATTTTTTTCATAAATAAAATATGTATTGATGCTAATAAAATAAAAACGATATCCGTCTCGATCCATAAAAAACATATATCGATTTTTTTATCGACCACATACATAGGAAGTATTTCACTGTCGACCAAATGGTCCACGTGGTTTATGTCATTTGTATCAATATCGCTATTTTTGAAGAAACTGCAAGACGCAGATAAATTCAATTGAAAAACAAAGAATAGTTTACGAAAACGAACATTTTTAATTTGGACTCTCTAGTTTCCATGCGTGGATAAGGTGTTTAGAATGTCTTTTACACGCATCGTATAAGCTTGATATTAAATAGTGGCAAGTTAAAAAATGTGATAAACAAGTCGAACATCGGAGAAAGCAAATTCAAGATGAATTTCGCTGAAGACGAAGATACAGATGAGTATTGTGAGGATTGCAAGGAATGGAAGTATATATGCAATTTGTAACGTTTAATATACCATTAACATTTACTTTCTTCAACTTATTAAATATTTTCAAAAAACAAACATGACGATTATTTGTAAAATTATTTTTGTTCAACTAGATTCGCAAAATCGTTTTCGTGCGATCCGGTTTGTGGAAAAATAATTATTAGAAAATTAAACAAGATAAACTTTCCTAAGCGAAAAGCCAAGAGATGCCAGGACGGATGGGCACCCGATTTAAAGGTCCTATACTGGTCCCAGGACTATGAAATTAAAGGGGGCCATAATTTTACTAAAATCAAGTTACAAAATGAAAATAGAATCAAAATGACTCTAGATTCTATTTGATGTTTAAATGTGAAAATAAAATTTGTGAATATGTTCCAATATTTTGATACAATCTATTGATGAGGTTACTTCAATGTAACTTATTGTTAGACCTATCTTTGGTTTAACTTAAATTTAGTTTACAATAAACAAGAGTATAAACATGAAATAAATCCTTGAACATACAATCAATTAAAAATAAATGAAATTAGAAAAATGATAACTCACCCTGCTTTAGGTGTTCTACAATTAAATCGGTACATGTGCATGATGTATGAATCTCAATGCGTAGGTACGTGATAATATTAAATGATCGGTGTTTCGCTTTACAGTATTTACCTACGACTGCACAGAGAAGAATATTATTATGCGTTCTAAATTATAAGAACTTCATCTTAAAGAAGAAAGTAATCGAAATATTTTAATATTGCAAGAGATCAGAAACAAGTTAGGTACTTGAGGGGAAATCGCACTGCGAGACAAAGAGAGAAAAGAAAAAGCCGTGGAACTGAGTGCGACAGGACGATATCTGTTGCGACTCGTCGGACAGTTAAGTCGTTGGAGTCTAGTTTGTTTTCTTCTCTCGGAGATTAATAAACACTACATTCCCGAAATGGTTTTGGTGTTTGTTTATTGTAACGAGGAACAAGTATTTACGTCCCAAGTGACTATTTTCTGATCCCTTGCAATATTTGGATTGGCAATTGCCTTTACTTTCGATTACGCACCTCCCGACCTAAAGATTGAAAGCTACAACAATTTTAGCTTATAATAAAAATAGAATGAAATATTTAAAAAAATAATCAGTTCGTTTAAATCTACAACTCGATCGATCATGCGTCTCACGAATTTACTACCGGGAGTTTTACGCGTTGAGGAAGCTTAACGTTTATTATTCACAACACTAAAACAAAATATTCACGAATAATCTATACTTAAACATTTCGGATTTTCCCTAAGCACATCGCGACTGTTCAGGAAGAAGTGACGAGCTTTGCTTTCTTTCGGGCTTTCGATGGTCGTCCGTGTGGTGGGGTAGTCGCTTGAAAAAGCAGGAAAGGTTTATTAAGTAATTAATCTTAAAACAATTTCATACGAATAAAAAAATTTACAAATTATGAATTGTCCACAAATTAAACTTATTAATACTAAAAAAATTATTGAAAAAATATATTTTTTCTTTCATTTACATTTATAAATTAGGTCATTAAGTATGAAACGTCCGATTTGAAACTAAAAGCTTGGTTTGTTACATCTCGGGCAAAAAGTAACATAAATTAATCAAAATATATCATAATATTGTGGGAATGGTAACTCCAAACCTTGCTGCTAATTCCCGCGTCGCGAAGCGTCGCACAGTGGTCGATTTCGCCGAAATCCTGGCCAAAACCCCAAAATTTTTTTTTAGAATTTTCGAAATTTAGCAATTGCGTTTGATTTGTAACATATCAGATCATTGTTTTCCATTAATAAAAATTTTTATTGAACAATACTCTTAGAGATATGCAATGTCAAAGTTGGCACTTAAATAATGTAACGTTTTCACGTCGAAATTGAGAATACGTTTTCAATGTGAAATTAAAGTTTGATCCACTTTTTCAGTATTGGTAGCTATTTATTATACTTTTAATTTATAAATATTTTTTTATCATTTTTTTATTTAATATTTTACAACTGTGATGGCACAGAATGTAAATCCTATATATTTTTTTCCTTCTGCTAGTGAAATAGTTGTGAATTCCAAAACCATCCAAGCTAATTTTTTTTTTAAATTAAACTTTGAAGCTTCCCGAAGAAGACCTCGTTGAGTTTTCTTGCGACTTTTTGCGATTCTTCGAGTAATTGTTATTTGTTTGTCGCGCGCGCCATGCTCGGGGAAGTGCATTTATGACATAGAGCCGGGCTATCGTGCTTTACCTAATGAATACTGCTAATCCTTCTCTAAGATCAACCTGGCAATTAACGAAATAATATGTTTATTTCACGGGGTTAAAAATCGGAATGAGTTTAAACAAGCTGGTGGCCTATTGTTCCGAGGCAACAATAGATAGCCGCGGCTACCTCGACCGCTTACCGTCATAAACCGAAAGATCTTTGACGATTCTAATGAAAATCCGGCTAGTTGCAGGTATGAGGGAAATATTTGTCCCTTACAATGTCTCATCTTTCTCCTTCGACCGAAATTTTTATTAAACAAAGGGAAATTCGGAGATGGAACAGCAATGACATGCTTGTATTAAGATACAGCGACTGCTGCAATAAATATCATTAAAACTGCAGAAATCCGTGGAATAACATAATAATTTTTTTTTAAAATTAAACTTTGAAGCTTCCCGAAGAAGACCTCGTTGAGTTTTCTTGCGACTTTTTGCGATTCTTCGAGTAATTGTTATTTGTTTGTCGCGCGCGCCATGCTCGGGGAAGTGCATTTATGACATAGAGCCGGGCTATCGTGCTTTACCTAATGAATACTGCTAATCCTTCTCTAAGATCAACCTGGCAATTAACGAAATAATATGTTTATTTCACGGGGTTAAAAATCGGAATGAGTTTAAACAAGCTGGTGGCCTATTGTTCCGAGGCAACAATAGATAGCCGCGGCTACCTCGACCGCTTACCGTCATAAACCGAAAGATCTTTGACGATTCTAATGAAAATCTGGCTAGTTGCAGGTATGAGGGAAATATTTGTTCCTTATAATGTTTCATCTTTCTCCTTCGACCGAAATTTTTATTAAGCAAAGGGAAATTCGGAGATGGAACAGCAATGACATGCTTGTATTAGGATACAGGGACTGCTGCAATAAATATCATTAAAACTGCAGAAGTCCGTGGAATAACATAATATATTTTTTTTTAAATTAAACTTTGAAGCTTCCCGAAGAAGACCTCGTTGAGTTTTCTTGCGACTTTTTGCGATTCTTCGAGTTATTGTTATTTGTTTGTCGCGCGCGCCATGCTGGGGAAGAGCATTTATGACATAGGGCCGGGCTATCATAAGACTAGTGATTTTCGAGCCGATCCGACAATTTTTCGATACTCGCACCCACCATATTAAAGCCGCCATTTTGTTTTTGGAAATTCTGAGTTCGGATTCTTAATCAGCGACCAGAAAAACATAAGACTACTGATTTTCGTGCCGATCCGACAATTTTTCGATACTCGCACCCACCATATTAAAGCCGCCATTTTGTTTTTGGAAATTCTGAGTTCGGATTCTTAATCAGCGACCAGAAAAACATAAGACTACTGATTTTCGTGCCGATCCGGCAATTTTTCGATACTCGCACCCAACATATTAGAGCCGCCATTTTGTTTTTGGAAATTCTGAGTTCGGATTCTTAATCAGCGACCAAAATAATACTAATATACCAATTTTCAGCTAAATTGAAAAACTCCTTATATTTTTGGCCAGGATTTCGGCGAAATCGACCACTGTGCGTCGGTTCAGATGGCTTCGCTTCCACTACCGTTACGTCCTGTTACGTCGCGTGGCTGACGATGCGTAGGTCGCACGAAACGCCTACACACACTATCGTAGACCGTCTTCAGATGGTGTTGGTACTTTCAATATTAAGTTTTCTGGATCTGTTTTTAAAATGTTTTCAGTTTCTCGACTCCCTTCTTATAGTTCTCTCCTGTTATAGTTTCTAAGGGTATTTCTTGCCGAAGTGGTTTTTGTACTTTTGCGTGGAAATCCATATTTGGTAGATCACTCTTTTTTCTACGCAATATCAGAAGTAGGATTGTTTTCTCAAGTTCCCTCGCATCATCGGTCTGTGACCTAAGATTAGTAGTTCTTATTAGTCTTTGTCTAAGACGAGTGACAATTGCTTTTGGGTTTTTTGATACCGGAATTTTTTATTTAGTTTTGGAACCAGCGAGTATACCTGGTTTCTGATTTTTTAGATTAAAATATTTTAGTGTCTACGGATTTCGATGGCACAGAATTAAAAAATACTGATTATGTATAGGAAAAATTTGTGCGTTTTGGAATTTTGAGAGTAGTCTGAGTTAATACCGGAATTAGTCACGGTACTAGATGAATTAGACGAAAAGGTTTCATATGAGATTTCTAGATAATGCACCTGCATTCAGATTTAAGCGTCCTGGATTATGAACAAAGTGATATTCGTAATCTCTTAATCTTAATCTGCAACGTATTAACCTTTGTCCAGGTTCTTTAATCGAATATATCCATTTCAACGATCTACAATCACTAAACAATGTCTCTTCCATATAGATATGGCTTGAAATGTAAAACAGAGTACAGTATGTACTGCTAAACATTCTTTTTCAACGATGGAATAATTTCGCCCTTAGGACGTAACAAGTACAATTATACATTTTACGTTTCCCCGACATTGAAATATTTCAAAAATTTTATCATTTTCCAGCAATCTAATATTTCTAACATTTAGAAGTCTTCGTAAATCTAGTCTTTTAAAGTTTTCAGAAATTTCAATAGTCTCTGATTTAAAATAATCACTTAAGTCATTCCAAACTCAGGTGCCTGCACTTTTTATGTACATTAAATGTTTTACAACAAGACAAATAATTATACACATATTTTTCATTTACTGCGCGCAAACGCGTGAACGTATTGGAATAACCATTTTCAAACCTTTGTACACAAAAAAGTAGCTTCTACATTAACTGCTAATGAAAAGAAATCGTGAATGCTTTATCTATATCTTTCTACATAATTTTCTAGTAATCTGTTTGAGGCGTATCAATGAAAAAGCGAATTCTGGTACATTGTCTTCACTTGTAAAAACGAGTCGCGTTTGTCAACTAATATACAGATATACACATATGAGAAAGTTCAGGCTAATATCAGCAACATTCAGACTAATAGAAAAGCTGCAAAGCGCAAAACGAGAAAACAAAAATGTATAAATTTCTAGATTTTCGTGTGTTTCATACAATTGTTCGCGATGATTACAACATTTTCAACAGACAATCATCCATGCCACTTTCTCAAGGAAGATCTACCAAAAATATATAATAAATTAAAAATTAAAAATTAGGCTGTTACTTCTGTATTTTTCTATTCTTGAGATAAAATTGAAAAAACTATATTTAATAATTATGAGTTGTGTATGCTGCCTTGTAATTTCGTTTTACTTATTACACCAGTAATACTTGTTTTTGCTACTATAAATGATCATCCTGCTGATTGAAACGAAAGACGAATGAATTTTTGTTCCCAAGGGAAGTTCGGCAGGTTAAAAGCCTTAACTAAATTTCAAATTTGCAACAAATCTAGTTCATATCATGCTCTTAACCCTTTTCATAATACAGTAATTATTCAAAAAACCGTATAAGATGCGGAATAGCAGCTTTTAAAGGTATGTATTTCTATAGTTATTCTTACAGTTCACGTTGCATCGTATAGGAGAAAAAGATGAGTTCAGCGCGAACTGGAGGTCTTATTTCTTTATGGCAGGGAAATGAAAAATTGGTTGATTCATCCATCAACTTTTAACTACAATTTGCACGCGAAAGTGGTGGAGAACGTTCGGTCATTAAAGAATTATACAGGCATCGTTTTGAATATACGCTTCCCGCCCTGATCCTGTTCTTTAACATCTACATATTTCTGTGCAGAAACATTGAAAGTCACAATATGAACATGCTGTATTAAAATCATGCAAGAATGGCAAATACTGTGCGAGTTTAAGTCCAAAATATGTCCCAAAAATCGGTTTTTTATTTTTCCGACCGTGATGCACCGTACTCAAAAAATCTGATAAAATTAGGATACAACAATGACAATATTAGGCAACTACTGTAAAAAGGAAAAAGTTGTGCTCGGAACATTTCAACACGAAAACGATATTTAAAAATTTTTTTTTCGGTTTTTCATTTTTCGTGAGTGGAACTTGCAAAGCAAAAATCCAAAAAAATCCCTAACGTGTGAATTTATGTTTAGAATGTGTCAGAATTTTTTTGGAATTTTTGCACCCCATTAATTGGGGAAAATGACGCAAAAACTGATTTTTCGATTTTACCCTATAACTACCCTCCCGGTGAAGGTGTCGGATTAAAAATTTGTGTACAATGGTTTTTCATGATCACCTATCGAATGACTCATCGTCGAATAAAATCGGCTTAAGGGCACTTTTGACCCCCTTATTCTGCTAGACCCTTTTGCTCATTCGACCTTCAATTCGTACGTGTCTACGTGTTACCAGAAGCTCTACCATTCGAAATCTTCTATGCCTCACAGATGACAGATCTATCATTCACAATCTTTGTCATCACATTCATCCCCAAGTTTGCCATTCCATTGTTCGTCATCGCCGCGACTTCGAGTTCCAATAGTCGAACGCCCCGAATTTAATTGTAAGTTCTTCATCGGTCAAGAATCATTCCATGATAAAACAACCACTTCAGGAACTTTTGTCGCGATTCTGCTCGTTAGCAAAATGGTGGTAATTTAAGTCATTGCTTGGGGCTCTGATGCTACAACATTGCGCCAGGCATAACTTACTTAAGTCGAATATTCAATAAACTTTTTTATGAAATGGTCGCCAAATATCGACGAATGATTCTATAGGTTTATGAGAGCGTGGAAGAATGAGTGTAAGAGCATTTCGGAGGTAAGAGCGAGAGAGAGAGAGAGAGAGAGAGCAATGAAGGAGCGTGTACAAGTGAGAGAGAGTGCAAGAAGGTTGCAAATGAAAGTGCCTGTAAGATGATGAGGGTATGTGCCTACGTATATTTGTGTGTATGAGGTTTAGGTTCTTCGGAGGAAAGCAAGTGCGCAAGAAGGCCCAATTTGTTTTACGAGATAGCAACGAGAGTATCTCAGTGATTTTCCCGGTAACAAAGAGAATTAACTGTATTTTTGAGACAGCGACAGTTTACCAGTGATTTTAACAGCGTAGTGTAGTATTTTGTGTTTAGTGAATTTTTGTATGTACTTTATATTTTAATGAACATTTCATTATTCTTTACATTCAATAACAACACTACACTTCTATAAAAATTAACTGTACTCGGTCATAAAAGAACAACAAAACTTTTGCTTCATTTCGAACTTATTTTTTACGTCTGTATGGTAGACCGAAATATTTATTTTGAAATGTATAACATTAAAGGATATGGATTACACAAATTGTTCCAAATATCAGCTAGAAATTGGAAATAATTCTGTGCGATAAAAACCTTACTTGTAATGAAACTTGTAATATTATAGATACTAATATCCATATGTCTAGTATAAAGTTAAACGATTGAATCATACTGATTTAAAAGTTTCTTAAATCTCTTATTGAAATATGATACAATAAAATTATAAAATGGAGTAACTCTGAAGATATTTAAATTTTCTAATGCTTATTTTCACGAGAATTGTCGACGAAATCATCTTAAACTAATTTTCAGACTGTCATTGAAGTGACAAAGAAGTGCCAGGGTTATATGGCACACCGAAGTAAATCTTAATATAGATTTATAACTACGATTTTAGAATTAAAGTTTGTTCTACTAATTGATATACTTTACTACTAATGCGATGAGAGTTCTACGTTATTCTCCCTCGATTCCTCACTGCCTCTAGCGATTAGTGAGTTAACCGATAATGGCAAGAAACTGAAAGTTCGCCCGTGATGGCAATGGATCGTACAAATCAACCCTGAGAGATTATAATACTCAAGATTTCGATAATAAAAATAGTCGTCAGAATAAGAATCTAGTCTATTTGATGGAATATGTTACGAAAAATATCAAATTACGTAAATGTTTTCCACTGCATTTTTATTATTTTGGAGTAATTTAATATTACCAGTACTCCGCGTTAAAACACGTTACCTTCTATTACTATTTTTTAATTTCATTAAATACACAACGTTACCATACATTTACGATATACGGGCTTTTGTTCCAATTCTTATTGTTTGAAATTAAATGGAACCAGCAAAAGTTAATAAGTAAATATACTATAATTCAGAATTTATATCCAATTGCAACATTGCATTTGGTATATCTTTTGTTAACGGTTTTTCATAACGGTGCATGTTAATGGGCAGTTTGATTAATTTTCCTAACGGAATGAATTACCTTCATGCAGACTGTTTGTTTCAGTTTTCATGTGCTTATTTTTCAAGCCTACAATGGAAAAGATTTGCAAGAGTTTGTAATGTCAAAAAGAGCAATCGGTTCAATATTAGAATGCACAAAGCATTTTACGCTTTCAATTCAGTGTGTAACATGTTCCGACCGGAAGCATGAATTTTTTCAAAATTTCTCTGTTGATTGTACTTCATAAATACGCAAATATTACTTTGTTGCATCGCACCCAAAAATTGGTACTCTGCTCTCAACGGAGAATTATCAAGGTTATTCAAAACATCAAATTTTCTTGAAGTTCATGAAGTAAGCAAGAGAGGAAATGGTGAGATGCCAGATAAGACATCAAACACTTTACATATTGTGGGAGTTATCCCTTTGTTTTGCGCATTCGAGCATGAAAGGCCTAAAATCTACCGCGGACTTCTTCTAGGGGTAAAATCGGTATCATATTAAGTAGAAAATTAAGTAATCGTCTTAAACTTGTATCATGCGATGTCTGTCGAACCAAAGTAAGATATCACAAACGTGTTAAACAAAGAAACCGATCAGCGTCTTCGTTCCATCGAAGATGAGCCGATTCGCGGGACTAGACGAAACAAGATATTTACATTTTATAAATTATAATTTAAATTGGTATTAGGCCATTAAGTATGAAATGTCCGATTACCTAATGCATCAAGTTTGATGCTGGATATCTCCGATATTTCACATCATCCGTCCTTTGTTTTTTTTGCATTGAAAAGGTACGCCATCTGGTTTTCAGACGCACTCTTTTATTTTTAATAATCTATCGTATTGTCATGTGGAGGTTAAATATTGTAAGCCATGGATAGGACAAAAATTCGCTTTGTTTTCGAGTATGAGTTCCGTCGTGGAACTAATGCAGCGCAGACAAGTCGAAATGTTAACGAAGTATTTGGCAAGGCTGTGGCTAATGAACGTACAGTACGTCGATGGTTTGAAGAATTCCGATCTGGAGATTTTAATGTTCAAAATGAACCACACGGTCGACTTCAAAGTAAGGTGGATAACGATCAACTGAATGCTGTAGTGCAGTCAAGTCAAGGTCTTGCTCGACAGAGCCGTTTCTCGAGCTGCGCCGCCTCCTTCACCTACACATACAGCCGAGATGTCACTGATTCACAGACACTCCAGCGGCGTTACGGTCGTACCTACTGGTACAAGCGTGGTAGCATGTGGCGGTATATTGGGGCCACATTTATATTTTAAAAATTTTGCGACAGCAAAATGCCACACTTGTTCGCCTCAAAGAATGTAGAATAATGTAAGAAGTTATTGGGGCGATACATTGTACAATGTTGTGTTGTCTTTTAACAGTAAAGAGGTAATATAGGTTTCCACATTACCCATGGAAATATGCAAATGCACTCTTTGTTACAAAGTTATCTTCTGAAAATCTATTCCACTGTATCAATGTCCTTTTCCGCTGAATCGTTGTCGAGAAATCGCATTAAAATATAAATGAAGAAAATGTTTTTTAACAATCATACAGATGAAAGAAACCGTTGAGATACATCTCTATATGTAAAATTGACAATACTTTGGCATTTTATTACAAAACAACATTGAAATTAAACGAGGCAGAACCACTCTTTGTTACTAAGAGCTTCTTATAATTAATTATGTTTTAATTGGTATATTAGAACTTCGCGTCGAGCATTTTGAGACGAATAAAGTTACTGAAAACATTTTCAAGACTGGCACAATGAATTGTATACCACTTAAAAAAAACGCATTGAAAATAGTACCTCATGGGTAATGTGGAAACCTATTACTTATCACTCAGTTTACGAGAGAATAGGCAGTATTGCAAAACCTATAGCCAAGACAACTGCGGCGGCAACAATGTGTTCTTTTACGCTGGGAAACCTAGCGTTCTATTATCGTGTAGTTACTTTTAACAATTTGCGCTAATAATTGATTTACAACTATTGGTGCTGCAACACAATACTATATTTAGTCGTAATGCATAACGTAGTGGTTAATTTCGGTAAAATCGTCGCCAGAAGCCCAAAAATATTAAAATATATTAATTGTACTTTATTTAACACATATTCAAGCATACTTTTTCACTAACAATACTTTTGTGTTACCCTACATGCGATATAGTGCGGTGTGAAATTGTATTTCGACAAATAACCTTAATCGACGTGCCACGCACGACGTTCTGATCTCCGCGACTGACGCGCAAGGAACGACTTTTCAGCGCGACTGATTGACTACGAATGTCGCCCAGAATACGCCCGTGCTCATGCCAACAGGTCCGCTACTATTAAGGGGAGGCAAAGTCAATCAGCGAGCTCTCGAGTGTATAGGAAGGAGTAGCAGGCGGAGCAGCTCGAGAAACGGCTCTGACGAGCAAGACCTTGACTTGACTGCAATAGAGTCACGGTACAAAATATTTACGTTTGTATAATATTCACTAATCCTAACTTACGCATTAGTAGATCGGTGGGTCAGTACATTACACTATAGAAAAATTTTATATTGACATGTATCTATCGCTCACTCGCATGCCGTGCCGTTCTTTTGTCTTCCACCTCAGCCCCACTATTCCCCATGCTCGTTTCTTTTATTCCCATTTGTATGTCATCTTTCTCTTTCATTGAAGTTTCTCTCTCGCTCCCTCTTCGTACACTCTTCGACCTCTCGAATAAAACGTATAAATACAACAGTGTCTATGACCATCGAGGCCTTAAGCTGATCTTCCCTACATGTATAATTTATACTGTGCTTTAGTAGATCGTCTATGCCACATTATCGATTTATGTTGAAAAAGTAAAATGAGAAAATGTATAAAACTAACATTAGCAGCTTTGAAATTTGAACAAGTTATTAAATGATTATATGTTAATGTAGTATGTACATTGTGAGTTGTCAAAAGTGAGACATCCAGGTAACTCTTTCAATTTTTGCGCTACAGAGAAACGCTAGGAATAAAAAATGTTTATTTCGGTGACAACTAAAACTAAGGAATTTTCGTTTTAAGTAGTGGTACCTTTAAATTTTAAAAGACACCTTTATTTAATGAATGAGAACATACCTAGTAAATTTGCTTAGTACCTTCCAGTTCAATTTGTACCAAATAAAATTTCCTTCGAACATATTTGTATACACCAAAAACGATGAGAATTATTTATGCGACTTATTTTCAATATTTCAACCTGTACATTTTATCGTTTTACCGATTAGTTTATTAAACCAAAAAAGTAGTTTACCATAGTTCATTAGGCGAAAAGCAACAGCTCAAATAAATACAAGAAGGTGTTACGACACGAGCACCACTTTGTTTTTGTGAGGGAATGTTTAAATTTGAAATTTATAATATCTATTTTATTTCTTTGTATTAATGTGTGTGTGTGTAACGTTGAAAAGTAGAAATAAATGTGTTGTTCGTTGTCGAAAAGGTAAAATGGAAGTGCGCATTTTCAGGGAAGTCGTAGGAGTGGAAAATAAGGAGATATTAGAAGTGGCGATCAAGGGCCTCGGTAGGTGGGGATGAGGTTTTAGGAGGAGTAGGGATGGGTCCTTAGTAAAGTCGGTATGGATGTGTATGTGTGTGTGTATGTTACATGACAATAGTACATTTATAATAATAATACTAATGATAACAATAACAATAATAATAACAATAATAATAATAGTAATATTGATAATAATAGCAATAATAATAGTAATAATGGTGATGATTCATATAACGAGGTTGGGGTTAGGACGTAACAAAGGAAAATTTGTTCTGCTCTTAATATAAAATGCTTGAAATATCATTAAATTCTAACCGTAAAAAATGATAACAATCAATTCTAAAGTAAATTAAATATTAAAAAATAATAAAAATTATATCAAAACGTGGTATAAAATAGTAATAGTAGATTCGAGTGTATACAAAACGTAGAAACAACTTTATTGTATCATAAAATTAATCTGTCAGTAGGCTTATACACGGATTTCGTGTTACAGGAGTGATTAAGCCGAAGCTGAACTGTGAAAGTATTTACTTATTTGGCACAGCTTCAAAATATTGAGCATAAATGATCTCCAATTACTCACGTAACCACTGACGCAAAACAGGTTAACCTTGTCCTGTAAGGCTGACATGAGAAAAATTAAGAAGCTTAGCGGAAAAATTTATCATCCCCTTTCTGAGATGCTTAAATCCTTTCCGTCCTTAACATGAAATGTACCTTCAACGTTTAACAACGGCGCTGGGGTTCTGGTTAATGATGAAACCCGAATTTATGCTGGAATTTACTTTATTTATTGTTTGAAAGATATTTTAGGATGTTACCTTCCTGGAAACATTAATAAGTCCATTAGCGAGGAGTCGACTGTTAGATCGGTTTTAATATACAAAAAAAAATCTAGTTTATAGCGCAATTTCCAGCTTTATTTAACGATTCTATTTTCAACTGCTTCATTCACAAAGTCGGCATCCTTTTTTCAAACGGTTAGATTACTTTTATTATTATCAGCAGATATGGCGTAAGTTTTAAATTACTTCGAATATTATCGAAAGTAAGAAATCTTCAAAGTTTTGAATCTTGAAAGACTTCGAAAGTTCTCGAAGTCTTGAATGCCTGGAACATCCTAAAAGTTTTATAAATTTGAAAAGTCTTGAATTTCATAAAACACTTCAAAACCTAGGGAATATCAAAAGTACATATATAGTCGAGTCTTCTTTCATTCGGTAGCTAAGGTTCGATGAAAAACTGTATATTAAAAAAACACGCACGAAACACTTAACTGAAAAAGAAAAATTGCGCATGTATTTCATGATTCCTGAACCCTCTATAGTCCGAATTTTTTGTGGTATCTGAAGATCAGTTTCACAATAACATAATTAGAATATGATGAAAATACCACTTTAAATGGTGGGTTAAACCCAATTCTTGAACATTGAATTATAAAGAATCTCATGATTTTCACAAGATAAATTATAATATTCGGCAAAGTTCAAGTTTTGAAGAATAGAAACTTACAAGGGAACATCCCGAGGTGCCAATCACCGATTTTGATGAAATTTTAGTATGATGTAGTACTCGTTAGAATATTCGACACGTATTTTTTTTTATCGGCAATCGTCGACGTTAAAGGGGTGAAAACGACCCCCAAAGTTAGGGCCCTAAAGTATATTTCGTCGATTATCTCGAAAACTATGAGAGATAGAGGATTTGCATAAATTGACGAAATTTGCGTCTATTAATAATCAATAGAATGGTAAAAATTATTTTGCAAAATTTCAATTTGTTTAAACAATATATGAAAAATTCGAATTTTTTTGGTAGTTTTTCCCCGTTAATGTCAATGAATTTTCTTGAGTATTTGTTTATAAAAACTATATGTCCTTTACAAAATACGGATAAATCGGAATTTTTATTTTTTTACTAGAAAAAAAGTTATTAAACTTGAAATTGTACCGTTCGACGCGCGAAATAGAGTGCACTCTATTCAAAAAAAATTTCGTCAATTTATGAAAATGCTCTATCTCTCATAGTTTTCGAGATAATCGACGAAATATACTTTAGGGCCCTAACTCTGGGGGTGGTTTTCACCCCTTTAACGTCGACGATTGCCGATAAAAAAAATACGTGTCGAATATTCTAACGAGTACTACATCATACTAAAATATCATAAAAATCGGTGATTGGCACCTCGGGATGTTTCCTTGTTAGTTGTGTCTTGCGTTACTTGAAAGTTACAGGGGCCCATAGAGGGTTAAGATTCTAGAAACTAGAATTACTTTGTTAACTTCAAAATTTGAAAGATGCTAATATGAAGCTTAAAATAAATTAGTTTTTACTAATTTTATTTTTGTTATTATTGATAAGTAATAATTTTTTTTACATTTTTCGTCCAAATTATAGTCGCCCTTTCTCCACTTTGTTTTTGTTCTGTGTTACTTTTTTCCAATAATGTAACAAATAATTAAGTGTAAGATGATGCTTGAATTAAACTGTCATATTGTGTGCGATAGTCAAGCATACAGTTTGTCAGCACAAGCTGCAACTAGAAGACACCTTTAGCATTTGTCTGTGAAATGTAATGAGGAGACAGTGGATCGGGGGAATAAATGATCCTATGGAAAGAATTATATATATTTGTCTTATTAAAAGACTGATTGTGAGAGAAAAGTATCTGGTGGGTCGCTGAATGCCTGACAATGAGACCTCTTTAACACGTTCCGTGCTCGAACATTTTTTAAGATTTTCTGTTCAGGTCGCGTGAAGCGTATACGACCCACACTTTTCCGATTACATAAATTTCTTTGCAGTATACATGTTATTAAGATGCCTATATTTAACTGTACAATATATTTTTCACAATAAAATTATTTTCTTTTGCAATGAGAAATGCAAGAAACCTAAACGGAAAGTTTAGTGGGTCGCGTATATGCACCACGTGGCACGGAATGTGTAAACTAATTGTGAGTAACGCGTCCTGAACACTAGATTTCCTCGCGATGAAGTTATATGTAGATATATTAACCTTTTAGCCTACAACTACGTGTGAGACTCGTAGCGCGGAAAATGAAATAGGTAATTTTGAAGTCTTCCATAAACTATTAAACTGACATTATCAGACGATCACGAAACGGTCTCATTATTTCTGCACTATTAATATCACGTTCAGTTATACAAAATATCAGAAATCAGTGAAACTTTTGGTTTCAGGAATTAATTTTGAATCTTTGCACGCCCCATCAGAAAAAAAATCGTAGGTTAAGTAAATACTTTTAAAAAAGGAGAATCGAATCGCAAATGAGATGCCCAGTCATGTAATATGTATACTGTAACATACACTTGAAATACTTACCGTACTGCTTCTCTATAAACTTTAGAAATATTTGGAAAGAGCAGCATGAATTCGTAAATTTGGCCACGTCCGTAGATCTAGTGTTAAAACATAAGATACGCACGATATAAGGCTCCTCTTCTACCGTGACTATGACGAGCCCTAACAAAAGAAGAATAATTTAAAAATTTAAAAAGAATAACCTTGAACTCGCAAGAAATATGCATTATATAAGAAAGATAAGTATAAGAAGCGATCCGGTGGACAATTCTAAAAATATATATTTATCTGGTCACGCGACGAAAATCGTATACATATTTAGTTTAGTGAATAAGTTGTAAAACAACGCTATTTTATCGTATTGTTATTATTGTTGTTTCTACTTCATTTACTGTGGCTATAATGTTTTTGATCAACTCTTTTCTTTAAAGCATAAAACATCATTTCTAGTAAATCTTATAATAGGCATACATTTTAGAATAGCCTGAATTTTAACTTTAATTCCGAAGTACCACTTCAATGAGCTATGCCCCAAGGGCAAAATATTTAAAAATTTTCATTTTCCGTCTGTTATATTTGTGAATACACAGATAATACTTTATTACACCACGTTAAAACCATGCGGCTGTTACTCCGTCGTCGAAAGAGAATCAAGGTTAATCGAAAACGTTCGATGTTCACCACATGATGCAATCTGGAATACTAGAAGAGTAGAATAATGGAGAAGTTTCTAGAATTTGCAACGTGCGTCCTCCGTCAAATCAAAATTAAATGTCACACGTGCGACAGATAAAGAAAATCGACGAGCTTCTTCGTTCCATAGAAGATAACCGATTCGCGGGATCAGACGAAAGAAACGATGTATAGTAACAATGTAAGATCGATCTTGGCTACGTCTTCAAGAGACTACTGCTCCATAGGACCCACCATCGATCGAACGCCCAATAATCGGTAATTATAATTAATATAATAGCTAGGCCTTCTCACGCCTGGCTTTCGTCAAGAGGACAATCCCTCCAGCGAGAGAGGAAGACCTAGATAGACTCCTAGATAGACACCTAGAATATACCCCTACGAGGTCTTTACGGGGAAAGGGGTCCTTTGAAGGACCCAGCAATAGCAGGGGGATAGAGATATCAAGTCAGTCGTCGCATAGAGTCGACAATTTGCACTCGTCGAGAGATGAACAAGTCTGACTCTTAACACGTTGACGGACAAGGCGGCTGCAGCTGTCGTACATAATTTTATAACTTAGACTGATTAAATGTGACAGGGCGGCTATACCGGCATCTTAATTAAAAGCATTAATTAATCAAATTAGTAACTCTAATACCTATACTGGCAAACCCACAAGAATATCAAAGCATTTAACAAAATGTCACTGTGACATAACGCAAACCCCTCATGAATTTGGACTGTCCGTCAACATGTTAAAAGAGTTTTTATCTATATAATAGATAAATATATTAATATTAAATATTAATATTTGTATTTCTATCATTAGCTCGGAAAGAGATTATTGTATATATTGTATTCTCAACAGTATAATTATATACGCCCATAATACACAATTACAATACATGTAAAGAGAAAAATCCGTGTCTTACAAAACGTAAATGCAAATTCTACATATCAATTTTGCTATCTCTCCTCAGCTATTGCTGGGTACTTCGAGGACTTCCTTTATTCGAAACGGCCCCGTAGGGGTGTGAGTCGTCTTCCTCCCTTACTGGAGGAATTGTCCCCTTGACGAAAGCCAGGCGTGAGAACGCTTAGCTCGACGCCTCGCCGTACAGTGTGTAATTTCGCTGTTCTAGCTGGACAGAAGTCAATTTTCGTAATGGTCCAGATGAATACAATTTTATTGGAAATCGATAGTAGAATATCCATAATACCGAAAATGTAAAAATTATTTGAAAAAATAATCTGTAATAGTTAATTAACAGGCCGCAAAGTTGTACTTTCCGTAGAATGCTTTTACACGCTCGTGTCATGCCCTAGACATTTTCGACGATTGTTTTGTAACGAAAGGGTAGAATGGACTTTGTGTATATATATTGTTATCTACACTTATTTGTGATATGTTTACAATTTTTTGTTTTTCAAAACGATCTTTTATTACCATTTTAATCCGCTTTAACAATTAACATGTAATTTAAGTTCCGTTCCGAAATGTATCTAGACTTTTAACATACATTATTATTTATTACACTTTTATTAGACTTACAAAAGATAGAATGTAAAATTGTAAGC
Source organism: Cerceris rybyensis (assembly GCA_910591515.1). Taxonomy (NCBI): domain Eukaryota; kingdom Metazoa; phylum Arthropoda; class Insecta; order Hymenoptera; family Crabronidae; genus Cerceris; species Cerceris rybyensis. Next base: position 19,188,186 of record OU342795.1, read on the forward strand.
AAAATGTTGAATCGATCAATAAGGAAAATATTCATATAACGCATAACTAATATTCAGAAAAAGCAGAAAAATACGGTATCCTGGCGCCTTCCAATAATGAAACAATTTAACACAATCTAAATCGTGCTGGGAAAATAATAATCAATGAATTCTTAAACCAAAGATAATTAATGAAAGTATTTTTTTTTTACTTCCAGGAAATTAAATATTAAACTTTAATTTGATAGTCCTTTAGCATTAAATCGGACCATTCCACTTCTGCTGCCAATTTCTTCTAGTTCACCAACTTAATACGTTACGTCAGTCAAGTCAAGGTCTTGCTCGACAGAGCCGTTTCTCGAGCTGCTCCGCCTGCTACTCCTTCCTATACACTCGAGAGCTCGCTGATTGACTTTGCCTGCCCTTAACACGTTGAGCGCCACGCGTATTTCTAAGGCAATCCCGTTTGGGCCACGCGCGCCGCTACTTCGAAGCGGTGGTATTGTAGGGCTAGTGTTTCCTGTCGCAGTAGAAGATAGTTTACATTTGAAACGTGATTCCTATAGGCATTCATTCAACACGTTACGCGCGGACAAGTCTGTTTTGTTTTCTTTACCGTAAGGAGACTCTCCTTCCAACATCTGAGACAAAGGGCACCTAGGTCCACCTCAAACAGAAAAATATCCTAGGTCTTCTTTTAATAAATTTTACGACTGAGGAGGGTAACATACAGTTACCGAAATGTATCGAAAAATTTGAACAAGAAGTATTTTATTTAAACTCCGGTCGACAAATAGCCGTCCTTCATTACGAAGAGAAAAATACACAACTTGTAACATTTTGTAATAGCTGCGAAGGAAAACCGTTTTTATGTTTATCATGTTTCAATGAAATTCATTAGTCCTGTAATGCATCAAAATTAAGTAAGATTTAAATAAATATTCTGTAATTCTATAAAACAACGTACATTTTATAGCTCTATATCGTGTTACCGGCTGTCAGCCACCGGTGGCTGACGCGGGCCAAACGGAAAGACTCGTGTCAGCCACCGGTGGCTGACGTGGCGCTCAACGTGTTAATAGTAGCGGACCTATTGGCATGAGCACGGGCGTATTCGGGGCGACATTCGTAGTCAATCAGTCGCGCTGAAAAGTCGTGCCTTGCGCGTCAGTCGCGGAGATCAGAACGTCGTGCGTGGCACGTCGATTAAGGTTATTTGTCGAAATACAATTTCACACCGCACTATATCGCATGTAGGGTAACACAAAAGTATTGTTAGTGAAAAAGTATGCTTGAATATGTGTTAAATAAAGTACAATTAATATATTTTAATATTTTTGGGCTTATGGCGACGATTTTACCGAAATTAACCACTACGTTAAGCATTACGACTAAATATAGTATTGTGTTCCAGCACCAATAGTTGTAAATCAATTATTAGCGCAAATTGTTAAAAGTAACTACACGATAATAGAACGCTAGGTTTCCCAGCGTAGAAGAACACATTGTTGCCGCCGCAGTTGTCTTAAATGTTTTCAGTAACTTTATTCGTCTCAAAATGCTCGACGCAAAGTTCTAATATACCAATTAAAACATAATTAATTATAAGAAGCTCTTAGTAACAAAGAGTGGTTCTGCCTCGTTTAATTTCAATGTTGTTTTGTAATAAAATGCCAAAGTATTGTCAATTTTACATATAGAGATGTATCTCAACGGTTTCTTTCATCTGTATGATTGTTAAAAAACATTTTCTTCATTTATATTTTAATGCGATTTCTCGACAACGATTCAGCTGAAAAGGACATTGATACAGTGGAATAGATTTTCAGAAGATAACTTTGTAACGAAGAGTGCATTTGCATATTTCCATGGGTAATGTGGAAACCTATATTACCTCTTTACTGTTAAAAGACAACACAACATTGTACAATGTATCGCCCCAATAACTTCTTACATTATTCTACATTCTTTGAGGCGAATAAGTTTGGCATTTTGCTTTCGCAAAATTTTTGAAATATAAATGTCGCCCCAATATACCGCCACATGCTACCACGCTTGTACCAGTAGGTACGACCGTAACGCCGCCGGTGAGCTTGTGAATCAGTGACATCTCGGCTGTATGTGTCGGTGAAGGAGGCGGCGCAGCTCGAGAAACGGCTCTGTCGAGCAAGACCTTGACTTGACTGCTCTATTGTAATGTACCGACCCTCCGGTCAATTAGTACATAAGATAATTTTAAGGCATATTGTATAAGTACAAATATCTTGTGCGCGACTCGCTCAATATCCGTCATCGCACTGACTCACCACCTCAAATCCAAAATCCTACTCCTTGTTTTGATCCTTACTCATCCACGAGTCATCATCCATATCCAAAGTCCAATTTCTTATTCCTACCCCTAGATTCCCAAATACCGTCATCCTACCCCCTCTCTTCTTCTAAAATCTTTAAAAACCCTACATCTCTTTCCACATGTCTCAGTTCCAATTGACAAGTTCAATTACCCAGTTCAAAGACATAACTCAGTTCTAGTTCATAGTTCAACTTCTTCATTATTACTAATTGTAAGTCCAACTAATTGTGAGAGTCGTCTTCAACTTCTAAATCAAATTCTAACTCTAACTCAAGACTCTCACAAGTCCTCATCAAATTATCAACACACTGAATCGCTCTTGGAACGAATCGAGTATTTTAACCCTTTGCGGTCGTATGTCTTCTCTCAGCCACCACAGCAAGGAACCATGCAAATCCTATACTGTATTCATTCATTTATCAGTTTACACTTTCTCTAAACGAACCTAAATGCCTAAGGAACCTATTCGCGAACCAATTCGGTACTCCTATCAATTGGAGATAACGAAATCCAATCTAAACAAAAGCTGTCACCCCGCACTCGCCATGCAAGATGCTGCGCTGTGGCGAGTCAGTCGCCTTTTGAGCGTAAAGAAATCGGCAACATTCGGCGATATCTTGTAGAATTCCAAAGAATATTGTATAAATTGTGTTCAACAGTAATAAAACATTCTCGCTTGTTAAAATATTTCAAAATAATACTCCAAAATGGCAAAAAGAAAGTTACCGCAAGAAGTGTTCTGTGAAACTGAAAATAGCGATGAAGAGTTTTATTTTGACCCCTTCAATATAGACTCTGCATATAAGGCGTCAGCTAGAAGAGAGAACAGGACGCCTAAGACACATTTTATGTTTTTTCCGAAAATTGGTGGAACAACTGGTTGGTGGTTACCGTGATGGAGCACAATCAAAACTAGGAAAACCATCGACCTCGGATAAGGAGGAAAGACTGAATGGAAAACTGCACATATTGTGGCATTGTGAAGACGTAAAAAGTAAAGATTGCGCAGTATGTTCAAACAGAAGGATTAAGGGCGGAAGGCGCCAAACCAATTATTTTTGCGATACATGCAATCGAAAACCAGGCCTGCATGTTGGAGATTGCTTCGAAAAATACCACACGATGGAAAACTATAAAATATAATTTTTATACAAAAATGTGACATTAGATCACTTTATTGAGTAAACATACATCTAAAGTTCACAAAAGAACTACTAAATCTTGTTTATACTTCGTAATCTTGCATGTTATGTATCCCTGCTCTTTCGACGGAAATTAATTCCGACCAGTACGATACCCATGTCCAAATTTAATACGACCGTAAAGGGTTAATATATAAAAATCCTAAAAGCTTAAGTTCTCCTTATTTGGCGGATCCTGAGTGCTGATAACACTATTCGCATTACACTATCAACATTGATCATTCTGTAAACATCTCTGATATACTGCTCATTTCTAGAAATCCTACTTTCTATCTTAACCCTTCAACTCTCTAACACAGTCACCGTTTCTTAGTCATCCTCGAATCACTGTTCCAAGTCCGAAATGCCACTTCCCATTTTGACCTTCGGATTGCAGTCACAGTTATTACCACTCCCACTCCTTTTCCAAATGCCTTTAAAAACCCAAGGTCTCTTTTTACCACGCTCATAAATAACCAAGTGCATAGCTAAGTTAATTAACTAATCTCTCATAAGTCATTCCAAATTGAACTAAGAATAAGAGTCATCTTCAAGTTCAATTCTTAATTCTAATTCAAACTCTCACAAGTCTTCATCATATTAGATCATTCGAAAGTCATACCCAATCGCTGTTGGAACGGGTCGAAATCTTTAATATAAAAGTCTCGAAAGTACATACAAGTTCTTTTTCTCGGTGGATTCTGAAAACGAGAATAACCCTATTCGCCCGATACATCTGTATCCCTGCCTACATCTCTCATTCATTATAATCACATACATTATTCCTGTTCGAAGGAGGGGACAATTTAAGTACAACGCACATAAAGTAGAAGTTCTGTTCTTTGGATGAACCCAGAAACGCGAATAGTCTTATTCGCCATTACAATAGCCAGTAATTACAATAAATTAGTTCTAGTACGGATACCATTTAAATCAATTACCTCTGTGCAAGATAGTTCTATATACATGCAGGATACAAGTTGCACGCGTGTAAGTGTGAAATGCAATTTTACGCATTTAGAAGCGGTACCGCGGGGGACGAAATTGCGACAGTACAGGACCGCAGAGTGTAGCCCAAATTAGAAAGCGGTCCACACGACTCAACAGTAATTATATCGGTTCTCTGCATTTTATATTATTTTGTATTAAATTTAGTTTGCAAGCCTAGTGTTAACTGAGATTTTTAGAAGTCCTTTCAACAGTCCTACATACATCACTTGAAAAATGGTATCCTTCTGCATGTTAGGTGTACCTAAATGTACCAACAAACGATTCGTAAACATAATTTTTCCGAAAAGAAAGCTAAGAATACAAAAATTGCATTATACAAATTTTTCCGTTTTCATCGTAAAAGATCATCTCTTGCTTGTTTGTACCAAACGGCGAGGTGCATTGTGTGCATTTACGATGATCAGATTTTAGAGAATTCCATTAAATAGCACATATTGCCAAAAATGGCAATTCAAATGAATGACAACGGGCATTGCTATTGGACTAAATATACTTTCCCACGAATGATACATGTTCCGTATAAAGAGCATGACGCATATACAAATCATACTTGAATTTCATTTCTCTATTTGTTATGGAGTTGAAGTAAACAAAAACAGCAACGTGATATTTAATGAATACCATCCACCTAAATCGCGGATTATTATTTTCTTTTAAAAGAAAACTAATGATTAATAAATGAAAAACTTAACAAAAAATGTAGAGAAAGTATTATGAAAATTAATATCGTTCTTTTTTTATTTATTTATCTAAGTTGAGTGGATTATAAGGAACAGTTAGTTTGATAGGACTAACTTTAGCGGTACGCCAACGTCATACTTTATAACCGAAACATTTCTGCGCATACCACTCCAACATCCTGATGGAAATCGCAGAAACTATCACGCTAAAAAATTGTTAAAAAAACGTTTCATCAAAAGTTGGTTGGGATGTGGGACATCGTGTTGTTCACATTATTTTTTACTTTCCCTGTAATAGGTATTAGTGTTTTAAGTTTGAATCATATTGTAGTGGTGATGTAGTGTTTGCGTATGAGGAGCAAGATTGCCTGGACACGCGAAAGTGACGGAATGATACAACCGGATACGTAAAAAAGTGAGAAATAATGACAAAGTAATGCACACCGACGAACCTTGACCGTTGCGGAAATGAACGTGAGCGTGAGCATCGGTAAATCAAAGCGAATGTGTCTAGTACACTTTTTCTTTCATGCTCAACTCTAGTTGTGAATCCATTAGCAGATTTATCTAGACAGTTCCTATTAAATGAAAGATATTTATCTTTCGGCATGCAGAAGCTACATTTCCTGATCGCAGTTGTTCTAAATGCCATGTGTTACGAGCCGGGCGAGTGGCAGAAAAAACGCGACCGTGATGCGTAATTAAATATTTTACCCGTGAATCCAAGAATTGCAACAATACAATGAAGGCAGTTCCGAGAAACGGACTAACTTATAGCAGAACTATAAGGTTGCCGTTTACCCGTTAATAACGAAAAACCTTTCGGTATTTCGCGTTAGTATAGCGGATAGGCTTGCATCAAACAATACAAGGTTACCGCCACTAACTGGTAAAACTCCGGGAACCAGACTAATCTATAGGAATACTATAGAGTTGCTGATCGCCCGTTAATAACGAAAGGAACCTTGCAGCTCTTTCGCGTTAGTATAGCAGATAGGCATGTATCAAACAATACAAGGTTACTGCCACTAACTAAGTATAAAACTCCGGAAACCAGACTAATCTATAGGAATACTATAGAGTTGCTGGTAGTCCGTTAATAACGAAAAACCTTTCGGTAATTCGCGTTAGTATAGCGGATAGGCTTGTATCAAACAATACAAGGTTACCGCCACTAACTATTGTAAGATTGTTGCAAACCCTAGAATTCTGGTTCTAAAATTACCCGTAACTTTCAATAATTTTATTCACTCCGAGCGGCTTGAGTGAATAAAGGGGAACGTTGCTCAGTTACAAGAAGATGAAAGGAAGTTAATAGAAAATAACTTTATCCTTGAATTTTGTATATTAAGTTATTTACTAAGAATTAAATTCAGAATGCTATTACAATTTTGTGATTTAATTCTATATGTTATAATGTATTTTAACCGAATGTCACGCGTCGGAACGCGGGGGTTTCCAAGTCCCGTAGACTTTGGAAATTCACCTGTTAATGTTGTCTTAAAGGGTGGCGGTGATCGATTTAGGATACCAGAAAGAAGAAAACACTCAACAAACGTGTATCACTGTTTCTTTATGAATATTTATTAAAAGTGCGAAAATTAACGAGTATCTCTCGTGTCCAGGCTATACACACGTCTGCCAACTTCGCCTCCTCTCCTTAGAATTCCCTATAGCGGAAGAAGGCAGGGATCTAGTTTCTCACATCCTCCCACCTGGAGTTTCGAACTCCACACGCTTTCGCAAAAATACATGTTATAATATGTCTTATAGAACTAAAATATGCTGGAAGATACATAATAATCTGGTTTCTTGATGATACGCCCGCTTCGAGTCTTTAAGGTATGACAGTTAACTTTAGGTTCACACCTATCCTCGCTATTATTATAAGAAATGGGCTGATCGCTCATTGTTTCGGGCACATTATTTCTATTCACAATGGTGCTTTCAATTTCTAGAGGATACATTCGCTGCAATGGTCTCCTTAAAATGCCATCCTTCGTTTTCAAAATCGCAACTCGCGCTACACCGTCACGCCCTTTGATCAATTTCTCAACTTTGGCCAAGGGCCAATTAATGCGTTTCCGATTGTCGTCACCTATTATGACAATATCACCGACTTTAATTATACGGGATTCTTTGGCGCTACTTCTAAAAATTAATTGACTGAGATATTCCTTGCGGAAACGATCGCGTATGTGCTCCATTACTTCTTGTCTACGTCGGATAGCCTTATTGAGATCAGTCTTTCTAAAAATATCGATATCCGGACACTCAGATTCTCTTATATCGTTCAAAAACATAGCAGGGGTAAGAGGTTTCAAATCATCCGGTGACTCACTCACATATGTTAGGGGGCGCGAATTGATTGTACGCTCGCAGTTAACTAAGACTGTGTACATTTGATCATACGTAAGGCAGGCCTTTCGAAGGACTTTGCGTAAGATGACTTTTACCATGCCTATTAAACGCTCCCACCAACCTCCCCACCATGCTGCCGTTGGTGGATTAAAAATCCAATTTATCCGTTTGGCAGAGCTAGTTTTAGCGATTATATCCCAGTTAAGCTTATCGAAAATATTATTGGCTCCGACAAAGTTCGTGCCGTTGTCGCTATAAATGACAGATGGTCGACCGCGGCGACCAATAAAATTATCCAATGCATCTAAGAACGCTGCCGTCGACATAGAGGTCACGAGTTCCAGATGCACTGCGCGATATATTGCACACGTAAATAGGCAGATCCAGGCTTTTTGTTGTCCGCGTAGGTATAATGGCCCTGCGAAATCTATGCCTGTAACTTCAAATGTAGCAGCGTCCTTCACTCGATTTAGCGGCAAGGGAGCTGGATCTACTTTCATCGGCTTTGTACAATGTCGCTTACAAATAACACACTTTGAAATGATTCCTCGTACCGTTTTGCGCATATGAAGTATCCAATATTTCTCTCTCAATTGGCACATTACTGATTGTATCCCCGCATGGTTCATGCTTTCATGCGTTTCGCGTATTAATAATTCTACCACTTTGTGCTTATCGTTTAATAATATCGGACTCAAAAACGAGAAACTATCACTTCGCTGTATTATTCTTGTTTTTAATCGTAATAGACCATCAGTGTGCTTGAAAACCTTAATCGCTGATAACTTTGGATCATTCTTTGGCAGAAACATTTCTTCTTGTAAACATTTTAATAATTTGACTTCTGTTTCGTAGATCTCTTTATATGTCAAATACTTACTACCTATAACTTCTTTTTTCAAGAATTTCTTAAATCTAAGCATGATACATAAGAATCTTATGAATTTATTGTACGATGAGAACCTATTTACTAAGCTCACATCTACGCACTTAACATTAAGCATCGAGATCTCACATGACTTTTTCAACTCACTATTCACCTCGTTTTCGTCAATTTTGCCTTCTGAACTTGGCCAGTTTTGTTGATCCTCGCGTAGCCAGTTCGGCCCCTCCCACCAGCGCGAATCGTACAACTGCTTAGCTTGGCAGCCGCGTGATGGAAGATCGGCCGGATTGAGGTGTCCGGGTACATACTTCCACGTCCACAATCTCGATATTCGACGAATCTCGCGTACGCGGTTCCAAACAAATACACCCCACTGACTATCCTGACCTATCCAGGTTAAAACAGTAGTCGAATCAGACCAACAGAAAACGGGTATATCTTTAAAGCTAAGGGCTTCTAAAATGTCTTCAGTTTGCCGGCTTCCTATACAGGCGGCCATAAGTTCGAGACGTGGAATACTCGCGTTATCCGGTGCGATTCGCGTTTTCGCAGCAAGTAGATACAATGTCCCATGGTTCTCATTCTCCACACGCAAAAATGTGACTGCCGCGTATGCCATCTGACTCGCATCACAGAAAGTGTGTAAGGAACACGCGCCTGAACCGAAACATCTCGGTATCTCAATCTGGTTCAGGTAGGACAATTGCTTGTGCCAACTCAAAAAACCTTTACGCGTTTCGCCGTCTACTGGTGTGTCCCATTCATATCCCGCATTCCACAGTTTTTTCAACATCAGTCTGGGAACCAGCATGACCGGTGCTGTGAACCCGATTGGATCGAATATCTTATGCGCGAATGAGAGAATTGTACGTTTTGTTATTTCTTTAATACTGTCATTAATTATCGTAGAATTAATCGATATTGTATCGCGGGTTTTGTTAAATAGAATCCCGAGCACCCGTGTGGTCTCTTTTTCTGAGGAATCGTGACTGTCCCACCCTCGCAATTCGAAACTACCTTTGGCCATTGTTAGTTTTGCCTGTTCAACAAAGGAATACAAGTCTGCTAGAGATTTGACACTCGTAACACAGTTGTCAACGTAAAATGATTTCGACAATTTATCAATAATATCTTTAAACTCTGAATCTGGATTCTGCAGTTTTCTAGTTTTTGTAAAATGGTACTCTAGAACTGCTCCTAATAAAAATGGACTACTCGTAAGACCAAATACCACGCGCTTATGTCGTAAGACTATAAGTTCTCCTTCCGAAAACCATAAGAAACGTAAATAATCGCGATCTCTCGGATTAACTTCAATTTGAAGAAAAGCTTTACGAATATCCGCAATCACAGCTATCTTATTTTCTCTAAATCTTAATAATGTCGCGGGAATCAGTTCGATTAGGTTTGGTCCTTTCTCGAGACACTGATTTAGTGATGGGAAACCCCTTTCGCTCGCGGATGCATTGAACACTGGCCGTACCGGAGTAGTGCTTTCCGGCTTCACCACATGACGATGAGGTAGATAGTGAGCTGAATTCTCCAACTCGTCGTTCGGCACACGTTCAATTATGTCCTGATCAAGCCACTCCGAAAATATTTTATTATATTCCTCAAAGAGACCATCTTTGTTTAGCTTTTTTACTGTGCTACTCAGTCTATTTTTTGCTAGTTCAAAATTACACGCAAGCGGCGCGTGGTCTTCGATCCACGGCAAGTCAACCATGTAACGTCCGTTACTGTTCAAGGAAATAGTACGTAAAAAGTTTTCTTTTACTCTCTGTTCGTTCATAGCTCGGTCAGCCTTCTCAATCGGATCTCTTATACCTATGACATCCAATTTCCAGAGATCTGATATACTTGTCTCATTTACAAACATAGATAATTCGGTCAGTGTACAATCTCCTCGCTCCTTTATGGGTCTCTTACCCATAATCACCCAACCTAATTTCGTTTCGAATGCCGACAAATTATTGGTTAACTCGTGCTTTTTTCCTGTAAAAAGTTTACCAGCTACATCTGCACCTATCAAAAGGTCGATTGTTTTATTAGAACTATCAGTATCATTTTCCAAATCCGTGAGAGAAATATTGTTACTTTTTAACTCATCAATCCAAGAACCTTTTCTAATTTTTGGAATATCAGTACAGATAGTAATCTCATTCATTACCTGGAAATTGCACGCGTATTTACCATCCAAACTCTTCATGCGAGCCAAATAGACATCATGTTCCTTGGATTTTGAGTTTATGCCGCCAAAAAGCGCGTGACATACTGCTCTTTTGCCAAGAGGTTCGTATTTCATGAACTTCGCCGTATCCGAACGGATATAAGATCTATGCGAACCCTGATCGATAATCACCCGTACAACCTTTTCTTTCGAATCGGAATACAGAATAACGCGTAATGTTTGCAAGATCACATCGGGCATGTTAACAAAATTGGCTAGATTCTGTTCCACGTTTTCTTTTTTGTCCGACGATTGGCTTTTACCGGTACTCGCGCTGTCCGCAGAACAACGTAAGTTCGGACATGTTAGTATCGAATGACGACTGTTACACCACACGCAAGATATCTTTACTTTACAATCTTTCGCTTGATGATTCGGTTTCAAACATTTAAAACAACATTTCTTTTCCTTAATTAAATCTTTTCGGTCATCATACGATAATTTTCTAGCCTGTTCACAACTCGCGTTTTCGTGGTCGTTGCCACAAAATATACATTTCTTTCGTTTACTCTCACCCGAAAATAATGCGCTCGCACTCGGCTGCTCCATCGGCGTGTTGACCTTCTCCTTACACTTGTCCTTAGTTCTCCTTTCTGCAGGGACCTGGGACGTGAAGCCGTTGATTGCCATGTTAATTCTCTCTTCATTACTGACCTCTGCTTTCAGAAACTGGAGAAGTCGCGTTAGACGATCCGGAACTTCGCCTCTTTCCACTCCTCCGTCATCTATCCCAGAACTCAGCGGCGAGCGCTGCCACGTTCTAAGGGTCTCCTCTGGCAGCGAGGATTCGACAAGTGGATAGAGCATAGTCGCGCAATTATTTGTTTTTACGCCAAGTGTCTCAAGGGCACGGATGTGCGCCGATATCTTGTCGTAAATCGTTGAAACATTCACATGTTTCCCTTTGTTTGTCGCATTTTGTAACGCAAGGGAAAGTAGCTCTCGCGTATAAAATTCAATGAGCAAGTCGTCTCGGCCAAAACGATTTTTAAGACTCTCGAAGGCTTTGTCATCATTTTCGGCCGTTGTCGGAAACCCGTTTATTATATTTTCAGCTTTCGACCCTTCTTCCATCATCTGTTTCAAATATTCTAGTTTATCTTCCTTGGAAACAGACATGTCTTCATGTATTTTTCGAAAATGTGACCAGAATTGCAGCCATGTGCTCACGCTGCCACTGTATTTCACGACTTTCAAAAACGGCCGCTTGAACGGTTTTTCCCTTTGAGCAGTCGTCTGATTAAAATTCGGATCTTGCCGAGTGTTTGTACTAATGTTCAAAAAACCTAACCTCGATTCCAGAAATCTTTGCTTGTACGCATCGTGAGCCTCCATCTCCGCTTCAATAACCTTTTCGTCGGCGTCCGTTTCCGATAATAGATCGACGTATTTCGTATTAGTAAGCTCGAGCTCTTGCATTCTTGATTCGAGCATTTGGAAAGCAACTTGCCGTTCTTCCATGGAAATAGTCGCATTATTACATTTAGCCGAGAAGTTATTCAACTTTTAGTGAAGAGGGCACGCTGAATAGTTCTCTGTTTCTTTGCAGACTCCATGTTTGAGGTTATCTTAGCACGAGGCACAATTTTCAATTCACCACCGTCGTCCTGTCACGGTCGCCAGATGTTAATGTTGTCTTAAAGGGTGGCGGTGATCGATTTAGGATACCAGAAAGAAGAAAACACTCAACAAACGTGTATCACTGTTTCTTTATGAATATTTATTAAAAGTGCGGAAATTAACGAGTATCTCGTGTCCAGGCTATACACACGTCTGCCAACTTCGCCTCCTCTCCTTAGCATTCCCTATAGCGGAAGAAGGCAGGGATCTAGTTTCTCACATCACCTGTCTGACTGACAGCGTGACGTTCTATGAAAGAAATGACCCGCAGAGGCAGGAAAGTGTCTCGCTTATATAGGGCTCCGTTTCGGGAAGGATTTGGAAAAATGAGTGGAGGTGGTAGGACTCGGGCAGGGATGTAAGGGTACCAAGGACATATGGAATGCATCTGGCCATAGTGTAAAGTGCCATGGTTTGTATAAGTTTAGATAAGTGGGAAGGAGCCCTGTAGAGCGAGGAACTTGTGTTTAAACCTTTCGTTTTCAAGAGCGGCTGACTGGCATCGAATGAAGAATTTTTAAAATTCTCAGGGTCGGATGTAACATCTCCCCCCTTAAAATGAAACGTGACACATCGTGTTGCGCTTTCGTCTTACGATGCCAATCAGTCGCTCAGCTTGCTAAATATTTTTCTTGATATAAATTGTTGTACGGCATATAAAATCGGTACGAAAACAAAACTACGCAACTTAACTTAAGATACAAAGATATTTACGATTATAATGTTGTAGAAGAAACGCCGGAGATTATTGACAAAGTACTTAGCTTTTATCGTTAACGGTTGCCTACCAGATAGTTCAATGAATCTACTCTCAAACAATTTCTAGGTTCTAACAAGGGCAAGCTCTCACAATGCATAAGCATTGCAACAATCTTTGAATTGTGGACCTTTTGTTTTTCTTACAACAAGAAAAAGAAAAGAAAACTTTTCTATCTGGGAGGCTAACACTAGTCCCGAAGATATTATTTCTAGAATTATTAATGTCGAAAGGCGGAATACGCGGCGATTTGTGTTTGTGAATTAATCAATTTCCGCTAACGCTGTGGCTGAATTTCAGTTGTCTCAAAACTTAGAAGAACAATGTTATCCTCTGATATTATCGCACTACAGCATGTGTGGGTCCGTATACTGCGAAAGGCCTTGAAAATAATCCTCATATTTGTATAGGATGCCAGTCTCGTCAGATACAGTCCTTGTGATCAGGTGTCGAAACCCAGTAACTCTTGGTAGCAGATGGTTCGTCGGAGTCAGTAGTAGAAAAATAATCGGCATAAGCGTCAAGAAAATAAATTTGTGTGTTATCTGCATCTGTAATCTCGGTATATGCATCAGAATCGGAGTCAGAAGATAGGTCAGAATGAATAATTTGAGGGCAGTTCGGTCCATTGTGTCCGTCTGTAATCTTACAATTAGTACAATAATTACGTAAGTGTGCGTGTTTCAGTTTGTCCTGATGTCTAACAATTATTTTACCGTCTGGTGTACTTAAAACTATATTATCTAAGTCGATTACTTCTATGATTTTACAAGGTTTAGTATAATGTGGACTTAATTTACCTACTTGGGGTTCTGATTGCAAATATACAAGATCGCCTACCTGAAAACTTACTGGTTTTGCTTTTGGATCGTAATAATGTTTTGAACGATATTTAGAAATTTTCAAAATATTTGCTGCTATTATTTGAATCTCATTAACTCGTGTGATTAACTCTTCTAAATATGAATCTAAAGTCTTACCCTCCGAAAAGGTAATTGGAAAATTAGCTAGCTTTTCAAATAACATTTCATGTGAAGTTAAATTGGTTGAATTTTTGGGTTTAGCCGGTTCTGAAGGTCGGTAATAGACAGTTACATTTTCTTCTTCTTCCTCTTCCATGCTGGTTGAACTGTCTGTTGACTGGAGATACTGATACGATAGGTTAGGCTTTAGATTCTTAAGAACCACTGGAGATGTACCTGCTGCACCTTGTATGATAGCTGGTGGATCGTTATTCCTTATCGTCGTCGGTTGTAAATATGATGTGTTCAAATGTGTAAGTGATGCGACATTTTCGGAAATATTTCTTCTTACTAATATTTTGGTTGGAGTTTGTTTCGTTTCTATCGAATTTCCTTTTGATTGATTTGTACTGTTCCTATTCAATTCACTTTCTAAGGGGTTTTCCGATTGCTCTTCTGATCCTGAAATTGAAATGTGGCGACTACCTGTTCGTGTAGAATTGTATTTTGGGATGGTTGATTCATCCGATGAGCTAGATTCCCATTCTTTGTAAAACGGTTGATATCTTGACTTTCTTCTTGTTTCGTGAACTCTCTTTCCCACAGTAGTTCCTTCTTGCTTGTTACTGTATGAGTACCTTTTGTAAGATCGGTCATCATCTTTAGGAATGATAGGTAAGCAAACTGTTGTTGAATTTCTTAAAAAGACGTCTGCATTTTTGTTGGTTTTATCTGACTTATGAATTACTTCGTAGCCGTATTCCATAAGTTTTGATTTCCAATTTATTAGTCTGGATGTTGGATCCTTAACGGAGTATAACCAAACTAGAGGTCGGTTATCTGCTATCAAAGTGAATTTTTTACCGTAAGTATAACGTCTGAAATGTTGTATTGCATAAACCATAGCGAGACATTCTTTTTCAGTGGCGGAATAATTCTTCTCTGTTTCATTTAATACTCTAGAAGCATATGCGACGGGTAAATCTTTTCCAATTTTTCTCTGACTGAGGACTGCTCCAATTGCGAATTCAGATGCATTTGTTGTAACTATGAAAGGTTTGCTGAAATCAGGAAATTGCAGAATTGGTCGTTCACAAAGGTCATCACGCAATTTTTCGAAACTATTTTGTTGTTCTTCGGTCCATACGAATCGAACTCCTTTTCTTAATAAATTTGATAGAGGTTTTGCCTTTTTGGAGAAATCCTTAATAAATCGTTGGTAATAACCTGCGAGTCCCAAAAATTGTTGAACGTTTTTCTGCGATTGCGGAACTGGAAAATTTCTTACCGCTTCCAGTTTCTTTGGGTCGGGTTTAACTCCGGTTGCTGAGATTATATGGCCCAGGTATGCTACCTCTTTGCGAAGAAATTTACACCTATTTGTTTGCAGCCTGAGTCCATGTTCTTGTAATCGATTTAGTAATTTCTTAACTTTGATGGTATGCTCTTGAAGTGATGAGGAATAAATTACAATGTCATCCATATAAACAAATAATTCTGTTCCTTGAAGACCGGATAAAACTTGATCCATAAGTCGTTGAAATGTAGACGGTGCATTTTTTAAACCAAAAGGCATTCTTACAAATTCATAATATCCGTGTGTTGTTGTAAAAGCTGTTTTTTGTCGATCTTTAGGATTCATCTCGACCTGATGAAATCCGTTAGCAAGGTTGAAAACTGTAAAGTACTTAGCCCCTCCTAAGCGATCTAAGATTTCAGTTATTTGTGGAAGCGGGTACCTGTCCTTTATGGTTTTATTATTTAATGCCTTGAAATCGAAGACCATGCGCCAACGCTGGGCGCCGTCCGCACCGGGTTTCTTCGGTTTCATCCACAACGGAGAATTATACGGTGAAGTAGATTTTTTAATTATACCTGCTGACATCATAGCGTTTATTTGTTGCTGAATTTCTTTTTGATGTACAACTGAATATCTATTTTGCTGAGTATTAACTGGAATATCGTCCGTAGTGTGTATTGAATGTTGAAAATTTGGTACCTTTCCTAATTTATCACCTTGTAAGAAAAAAGTATCTGGAAATTCTTCTATTAATTTTAATAGATGTTGCTGTTCTTCATAGTTTAAATGTTTCAACTGTAGAGAGTTCTTGATTTTTGAAATTCTTTCTTGATTTCCTCTGATCGGTTGAACGGTAGAAAGATAGTATTCTTCGTGGGACGAACTATTTTGCATGTAAGGGAAAATTACCTGAGGGTTAAGTTCGATTTCAATGTCTTCTGTGTCGGTATCAGACGTAAACACTTGACATTTTGCTCCTCGATTCGTTACTGTGGCTTCTCTGATATAACGGTTTTCGGGAGTCCTAAGGCGAGGCTGATATCCTTTCCTTAACTTAGGGTTAGCTATCGATACTTCTATTTGTTGCATAGTACGAGCCGGAATAGTGTGTTTTATTTCCGAAGTCGTTGTTTGAACGCAGTCGTATTCCTTAAAATTTGAAAATTTCCAGAGCCTCGTCGGTCTGTCTCGTAGCACTAAGGTCCTGTGAAAATACGAAATTTCGGCGTCCTCTTGCAAAAGAAAAGATCTCCCTATGAGACCTTCCGAAGAAATAGATAATTTTTCAACAACGTAAAATACTGCCGGCACTCCATTGAGGTGCAGTATCGTTGTACCCAAAGTAACGATCGATTTAGTGTTTAGGCCGGTTATCTCGACTTCTTCCCTAGAGTTTACGAGAGCCTTTTCACCTAATACCTTTCTTAAAACTAAATTTACCGATGCTCCTCCATCGATGATAAATTCTCCTACTCCTTCTTCAAATTCCGGGACCTCGATCCTGATTCTCGGAGTGGGAATTTCCTTAATGAGGAGTCGTTGGTGTTCCTGTCTTGAAATATGACAATTTATTGACGAGTTTGATTTTATTCGTTCCCCGACTCGTCCATACGGTGAACGCGATCTAAGTTTAAATGACCGGTAAATCTTGGTGAGGTTGCGCGAGACGATATGGCAATCTTTTTACAGATTTCTCCGCCATGACCTTTTTCTCCGCAATTCCAACAGAACAGATGTCTTGGATCCTTAGGTTTCCTTTTTCGTTCTCTGAAATTTTCGTCACTTTGAGAAGAATACCTGAAGGGAGAAGGGGTCCTCGATGCAGTTCTTCGACGAAGGGTAAAAGCATCCGTCCTTGGCCTCCTATCTTTTTCCTCATCTTCTGATTCTGATGACCATCGATCTCGATATCGATGATAATTAACCGGGCTTGTCGCCGACGGGTAAGAAACATACCTGTCCTTCCGTTGACGATCTTTCCTGTAACTTTCGTAGCTATTTTTTGAAGAATACCTGACAGGCGATTTTTCGTCGCGTATATGTCTTCTATTCCGCAAACTTTTTTCAACCCGTAATACGGCATCGAAAGCGTCTTCCAGTGTTCTGAGGTTGGGATTCCTCGATTCCACTCTCCATGCTATCCTTTCTGGTAATCCTTCCAAGAAGTTTTCCAAAAGGTCCTCGTTGATTTGCCGAAGGATGTCTTCGTTGTTGGCAGGATAGCGATCGCGTGCAGCCAATCGTGCAGATTGTAATAACTGTGTCGTACGATCCATGTACCTGCTTAAACTTTCGTTATCCTTTATCCTTAGCCTAGCTATGTCCATTTGAAAATAAACCAAGTCTTTCTCAGGAGAATACCGTTTTTTCAAATATTTTAAAAATGATTCGATACTTTCGAATGGAATTTCTGTAATACTCAACCTAGCAGCACCAGTAAGTTTTGTTAATACAATACCTAAATATTGTGACTCTGCACCACTAGGAATAAAATATAGCCCATTTTGTACGGCTTGCGCAAACACTACAAAAGGTGGGTTTTCACCATCAAAAATGGGAATATTCGAAGCTGCATTCTGAACACAATTTTGTCTCGTCGTAAGAGCTATGGACGCAGATAAATCTTCCAAGCCTAATTTAGACGAAGACTCGTTTGAATGAGCCATATTTTAAATAAGAAATTGCTTCCTTTCTTCGATTGTAACACTGAGCTATCCCACCGCTGTCACCAATTTGTTACGAGCCGGGCGAGTGGCAGAAAAAACGCGACCGTGATGCGTAATTAAATATTTTACCCGTGAATCCAAGAATTGCAACAATACAATGAAGGCTGTTCCGAGAAACGGACTAACTTATAGCAGAACTATAAGGTTGCCGTTTACCCGTTAATAACGAAAAACCTTTCGGTATTTCGCGTTAGTATAGCAGATAGGCATGTATCAAACAATACAAGGTTACTGCCACTAAGTATAAAACTCCGGAAACCAGACTAATCTATAGGAATACTATAGAGTTGCTGGTAGTCCGTTAATAACGAAAAACCTTTCGGTAATTCGCGTTAGTATAGCGGATAGGCTTGTATCAAACAATACAAGGTTACCGCCACTAACTATTGTAAGATTGTTGCAAACCCTAGAATTCTGCTTCTAAAATTACCCGTAACTTTCAATAATTTTATTCACTCCGAGCGGCTTGAGTGAATAAAGGGGAACGTTGCTCAGTTACAAGAAGATGAAAGGAAGTTAATAGAAAATAACTTTATCCTTGAATTTTGTATATTAAGTTATTTACTAAGAATTAAATTCAGAATGCAATTACAATTTTGTGATTTAATTCTATATGTTATAATGTATTTTAACCGAATGTCACGCGTCGGAACGCGGGGGTTTCCAAGTCCCGTAGACTTTGGAAATTCACCTGTCTGACTGACAGCGTGACGTTCTATGAAAGAAATGACCCGCAGAGGCAGGAAAGTGTCTCGCTTATATAGGGCTCCGTTTCGGGAAGGATTTGGAAAAATGAGTGGAGGTGGTAGGACTCTGGCAGGGATGTAAGGGTACCAAGGACATATGGAATGCATCTGGCCATAGTGTAAAGTGCCATGGTTTGTATAAGTTTAGATAAGTGGGAAGGAGCCCTGTAGAGCGAGGAACTTGTGTTTAAACCTTTCGTTTTCAAGAGCGGCTGACTGGCATCGAATGAAGAATTTTTAAAATTCTCAGGGTCGGATGTAACACATGCAATAGCACTTGTAGGAGTATGAAGGTGGTGAGATTCAGAGACCTTGTGTTTAATCACTACTAAATTTATTGCACACTCTATATACACTAACAATAAGTACAATGAGATCGAGGTAATTTTACTGTAATGATGAGCGCCTGCTGAATGGTGAACGGTTGCTCTCGCACGGTCATGTAACACCGGTCGACTGTCCCTGCGGTGCGACGCGGCCGTGTACATATTTATTATGGTAACCTTTCGCGAAGGTTCGGCTTCGCGAGGCTTCCCTACTGGATAGTTCGGGTTGTGTCAGATAGCGAACGTTCAAGTTCTTTCACTTAGGCGCCTTCATTTGAGTAGCGAATTTTCTCTCTATTTCGATGGTCGCCTACACACTCATAGTACCAACCGAATATCCTTTAAATGGCTGTTTCAAAATAATATTTCAATATAATTAAGGATGATTTGTTGGTATATGAAAAGCGATGAGAATCCTATGAAAAAATTACATATTATTCTTATAAGTCTTCTGAAACGCCTCAAAAAATTAGAAACTTTTTCACAAGCTTGTTCAAAAGTTATAACATCTTTAAATTATAACAAATTTACACGTACTTAAATGGAAAACACGTTATCAGGACAAGTTAAAGTAAAAAAATCATTGAAAATACGATTCGAAAAATCTACAAAATTGTAAGCTAGTAGATTAAATATTTGCGAAGCACATAAGCAATTAACATTTAGTGGTTTCAATATTATTTATAGAGAAAAATGAGTGATATTTATGGTATAATTGAATGCAGATTGTAATTCACAGTGAAAACATGGCAACCTCGCAAACAGCTACGGGAAATAAAATTAAACTCGACTACAGCAAATTAAAAATATGCTATAGCAGCTTTGTCAAGGTCTTGCTCGACAGAGCTGTTTCTCGAGCTGCACCGCCTCCTTCACCTACACATACAGCCGAGATGTCACTGATTCACAGGCACTCCGACGGCGTATTGTCGTACCTACTAGTACAGGGTGTAACAAAATTAATGGTCATGGCTTTAAGGGGTTGTTCTACACCTCTGGATCGATGGAGATTTACAAAAAAAACCGGCCGCAAAATTCGGGAAAGGGTAGCAAATATTTTTTATTTGCTCATCGTATTCGTCTTGTTACGCAGGTAAAATGTCTGAGAGGAACCATGGGTCAGAAACGAACCGTTCTCTTACAAATGAACTTTTAATTCGGCCTTCCGATCAAAATTTCGCCCATATGGCAGCCTTCGTGTCACCGACCTTTCGAAAGGAAACACATGAAATACCCCTGCTAGCTCCAATAGTTGAAGCAGAGGCAACATAAACGAAGATAGAAAATGACTAGAAAAATGTCATTGACCTGCGTTCGGTGTTGGGTTCGCTCAAGGGCCCACCCGGGGAGAAGAGCATAAACACATGCACTTCTCTTCTGGTACGGTGACACAGTGCCCCATTTTCTAACTTCGTTTACGTCGCCTCTGCTTTAACTAATGGCGAAATTTTTATCAGAAGACCCAATTAAAAGTTAATTTGTGAGAGAACGGTTCGTTTCTGACCCATGGTTCCTCTCAGACATTTTACCTACGTAACATGACGAATACGATGAGCCAATAAAAAAAATTTGCTACCCTTTCCCGAATTTTGCGGCCGTTTTTTTTCGCAAATCTCCATCGATCCAGAGGTGTAGAACAACCCCTTAAAGCCATGACCATTAATTTTTTTACACCCTGTACAGGGTGTTTCAAAAATATTTGTCATGGCTTTCAGGAGTTGTTCTACACCTCTGGACCGATGGAGATTTGCGAAAAAATCCTGCCGCAAAATTCGGGAAAGGGTAGCAAATTTTTTTTATTGGCTCATCGCATTCGTCTTGTTACGTAGGCAAAATGTCTGAGAGGAACCCTAGGTCAGAAACGAACCGTTCTCTCGCAAATCAACTTTTAATTGGGCCTCCCGATTAAAATTTCGGCGATAGTTAAAGCAGAGGCGACGTAGAGGAAGCTAGAAAATAGGGCACTGTGTCACCGAACCAGTAGAGAAGTGTAAGTGTTTATACTCTTCTTCCCGGGTGGGCCCTTGAGCGAACCTGACACCGAACGCAGGGCATTGACATTTTCTAGTTATTTTCTCTCTCTTCAATTATGTTGTCTGTGTTTCAACTATTGGAGCTTGCAAGGGTATCTCATGTGTTTCCTTTCGAAAGGTCGGCGACTCGAAGGCTGCCGTATGGGCGAAATTTTAATCAGGATGCCCAATTAAAAGTTCATTTGCGAGAGAACGGTTCGTTTCTGACCCATGGTTCCTCTCAGACATTTTGCCTACATAACAAGACGAATACGATGAGCCACTAAAAAAAATTTGCTACCCTTTCCCGAATTTTGCGGCCGGTTTTTTTCGCAAATCTCCATCGATCCAGAGGTGTAGAACAACCCCTTAAAGCCATGACCATTAATTTTTTTACACCATGTACAAGCGTGGTAGCATGTGGCGGCATATTGGGGCGATATTTATATTTTTAAAATTTTGCGACAGCAAAATGCCAAACTTGTTCGCCTCAAAGAATGTAGAATAATGTAAGAAGTTATTGGGGCGATACATTGTACAATGTTGTGTTGTCTTTTAACAGTAAAGAGGTAATATAGGTTTCCACATTACCCATGGAAATATGCAAATGCACTCTTTCTTACAAAGTTATCTTCTGAAAATCTATTCCACTGTATCAATGTCCTTTTCCGATGAATTGTTGTCGAGAAATCGCATTAAAATATAAATGAAGAAAATGTCTTTTAACAATCATACAGATGAAAGAAACCGTTGAGATGCATCTCTATATGTAAAATTGACAATACTTTGGCATTTTATTACAAAACAACATTGAAATTAAACGAGGCAAAACCACTCTTTGTTACTAAGAGCTTCTTATAATTAATTATGTTTTAATCGGTATATTAGAACTTTGCGTCGAGCATTTTGAGACGAATGAAGTTACTGAAAACATTTTCAAGACTGGCGCAATGAATTGTATACCACTTAAAAAAAACACATTGAAAATAGTACCTCATGGGTAGACTGCGGATGTTTATGCAAATTTCGAGTTTCACAAATGCAGGTGAGACAGGAAAACCTATCTAGGGATTTATTGCACTTAATAAATATTACAACAAAGACCATACTTTGGATATTTTAGATATATTTTTATATTATGTTCTTTTTGTATATTTTAGCCGTATTTAATTTGTCATAAATGCATAAAAATCCGCAGTCTACTCATGGGTAATGTGGAAACCTATTACTTATCACTTATTGTTAGTTTACGAGAGAATAGGCAGTATTGGAAAACATATAGCCAAGACAACCGCGGCGGCAACAATGTTTTCTTTTACGCTGGGAAACCTAGCGTTCTATTATCGTATAGTTACTTTTAACAATTTGCGCTAATAATTGATTAGAACTATTGGTGCTGGAACATAACACTATATTTAGTCGTAATGCATAACATAGTGGTTAATTTCGGTAAAACCGTCGCCAGAAGCCCAAAAATATTAAAATATATTAATTGTACTTTATTTAACACATATTCGAACATACTTTTTCACTAACAATACTTTTGTGTTACCCTACATGCGATATAGTGCGGTGTGAAATTGTATTTCGACAAATAACCTTAATCGACGTGCCACGCACGACGTTCTGATCTCCGCGACTGACGCGCTAGGGTTTTTTTTTCAGCGCGACTGATTGACTACGAATGTCGCCCCGAATGCGCCCGTGCTCATGCCCATAGGTCCGCTACTATTAAGGGGAGGCAAAGTCAATCAGCGAGCTCTCGAGTGTATAGGAAGGAGTAGCAGGCGGAGCAGCTCGAGAAACGGCTCTGTCGAGCAAGACCTTGACAAAGCTGTGCTATAGGCTATGTCACAGCGTAAATTTAAATGTTACTAAAATGCGTCGAAAAGTCGGAGTGATCAAAATCGAATCACTCACGACTACCAACTATTAAAATGTTGCGATGCTGTCACGTTTCACCAGATACAAATTTAACTTATTTTATTTAATTTATTTAAATAAAATCAAAATTTTGATTTTCTGTGGTATATATCTGTCTTCTAATTTTTATGTAAATACATTGAGAAAAGGCTATAGGAGGATAAGTATGATCCAGCGGCCTTAGCTCCGATCATGCTCGCTTTTTTTTGTTAAATTAGTACCTATGTGAGTACTTATCACAGCAATTTTCAACCCTTAAAAATTCATCCCCAGGGAGTAATCGTTAAATAAACAAATTTTTTCAAAAATTCATAACTTGAGAACGACTACTTTGATTTTATTGAAATTTATTCAGGACGTACATATAACTAAGGTCTCTGATTAAAAAAAATTCCAGACTTGATGAATTGATATAACCTTAGAAAAAAAATTAAAACATTTTTCAATGACTACTATTGGTAGGTTATGTTTGAGGCACAACTACCAAACTTTTTTTATAGCTTTCTAACACCATTTTGCACCATATATAATTTTGGTATAATTTATTTCTTGGTGCGTCATATCGAAAAAAAATAAAAAGTCTAATTTTAATCATATTTAATTTTTTTAAATATGTTATAATTATGGCACACCCATCCTAATTTTTTTCTAGTTTTCTAACGTTATTTTGCACCATATATAATTTTGGTATAATTTATTTCTTGGTGCGTCATATGTAAAAAGAATAAAAAGTATAATTTTAATCATTTTCAATTTTTTTCATTATGTTATCATTATAGCACAATCATCTTAATTTTTTTTTAGCTTCCTAACATTATTTTGCACCATGTATAATTTCGGTAGAATTTATTTTTCGGTGCGTCATATGCAAAATAAATGAAAAGTCTTTTTTGAATCATCCTCAATTTTTTTCAATATCTTACCGTTATAGCACAATCATGTTATTTTTTTGGTTTTCTAACATCGTTTTACTCTATCTATAATAATTTCTTGAATGAAAAAAATTGAGGATGATTAAAATTAGACTTTTTATTTATTTTGCATATGACGCACCCAAAAATAAATTCTACCGAAATTACACATGGTGCAAAATAATGTTAGGAAGCTAAAAAAAAATTAAGATGATTGTGCTATAATGATAACATAATGAAAAAAATTGAAAATGATTAAAATTATACTTTTTATTCTTTTTACATATGACGCACCAAGAAATAAATTATACCAAAATTATATATGGTGCAAAATAACGTTAGAAAACTAGAAAAAAATTAGGATGGGTGTGCCATAATTATAACATTTAAAAAAATTAAATATGATTAAAATTAGACTTTTTATTTTTTTTCGATATGACGCACCAAGAAATAAATTATACCAAAATTATATATGGTGCAAAATGGTGTTAGAAAGCTATAAAAAAAGTTTGGTAGTTGTGCCTCAAACATAACCTACCAATAGTAGTCATTGAAAAATGTTTTAATTTTTTTTCAAAGGTTATATCAATTCATCAAGTCTGGAATTTTTTTTAATCAGAGACCTTAGTTATATGTACATCCTGAATAAATTTCAATAAAATCAAAGTAGTCGTTCTCAAGTTATGAATTTTTGGATAAATTTGTTTATTTAACGATTACTCCCTGGGGATGAATTTTTAAGGGTTGAAAATTGCTGTGATAAGTACTCACATAGGTACTAATTTAACAAAAAAAAGCGAGCATGATCGGAGCTAAGGCCGCTGGATCATACGTATCCTCCTATAGCCTTTGTATTAGTGTTTTTTTATGTAAAAAATTTATGTATTTTTTTTTTAATAGTTAAACCCAGGGTAAAGCCACTATCAAAAATTTTTTATGATTGTGACAAATATCAACAATTTTATTGAAAAATTAATTAAAATCAAATAAATTTCCATTTTATTACAAATTTGATATTAAAAATAAGCTTGGGAACAAAAGACATTTTGTTAAAATGCCATATTTTAATAGATATTGAGAGATATTGGTTTAATCAAAATTTCACATACTCATGTCTCCGATTGTGCCTACAAATCATCCTTAAATTATATTGCTGAAGACTTTTTCTTCAACAATCTCTCTACTAAAATTTCATACTTGTTTGTGGTTGCAAGACGAATTGGATTGGTCAAAACGTTAGGAAACTGGAGTCACGAATAATTAAATCAGGGCTTGGAATTAACTGATCCCCATCCGCGTCCTTGGAGGATTGCCGCCTATCTCCTCCGATTGCATGTCTTTGGTACCTTAGAACCTCTCGAACTCCAGACTGCCATGGATGTTCCAAAAACGTGCAGTCGGAGGAGGTAAGCGGCACCTCTCCAAGGACGCGTGCGATGAGCAGTTAGTTCCAGGACCTAGATTAAACGATATAGAATGAAAAATGTATAATTCGAGTCTAGTAGAGGATTAATGTTTAAAGGCAAGTGATTAAAACGAAAGGTTAAGTAGGTGACATACGAATTTGAGTCTCAAGAGACTGACACAGTCGAAGACCGAACGTCCTGCATACATAGTAGAATTTTGAGGTTTGAATGCGTTCGCTTGGACGTAGCACTGACTACTATTCGCAGTTCTTCCTTTGCAACAATGCTTTAATGGTAAATTATGATGCTAAAATACGATCGACGTAATTGCGCAACCGAGAATCGCTTAAGAGTATAGATTTGAATTGATTTAAATGATCAACCAGTAGTGGCAGATCGTAGATTATATACAGATACAAATGTGCGACGGAAGTTTCTGGTGACTCATTAGAACGAAGAAACGATAATCTGAACGGATCTATGTAGGAACTTTAAACTAATCGTCACTGACAAAAACGAGCGTCAACTTTTCGCTAAGGGTATAGCCGGTTAAGATGGTCAAATGTGCCCTTGAACCGATTTCAAATCGCGATGAGTCATTCGAAAGCTTATAAAAAAAGAATGATTTCTGCCAAGTTTCAACTTTGAATCTCGACCCGGGGGGTAGTAAAGGGTAAAAATAGAAAATCAGGTTTTTGCCGAATTTCTCCTATACCAGCGGATAAAAAATTTTGAAATAATTCAGAGGCACTTCTGTTATCAGGGCACATATTAGAGAATTTTTTCAGATTTTTAAATTGAAAAAACAAGCTGTGAAAAATAAAAAACGCTAAAAAATGATGAAAAATGCCGATTGTGTATCGAAGCAGTCTTGGCACTATAATTATATTTTTACTGTAAGTACGTATCATTGTTACTATTGTCCTGAATTTTTTTCAGATTTTTCAATTTGGTGCGCCGCAGTTAAAAAAATTAAAAACCGATTTTTTCGTCGTTTTTTCCGTGTCAGAGTAACTTATACGTCGAATTGCTTCATGAAATAGGTATTTTATGCGATCTTCTATGTTTATACGTACAGCAAAACATCACAGGAATTAAAGAAACTGAAAAAACCGAATCATTTGAAACTGTTATGCGCCTTACATTGTAAAGTATGTACCGTATTTTCCAACGGCGTCGGTGGCGCAGCGGTAGAGTGTCGAGCTGCCGCTACGAACTTTTTGAACGTAGGTTCGAGCCTCGAACTTCCAAGTCCCTTAGGCTAAGTTTTTTTTTTTTCGTTAATTACATATATTTCCTAACTTTACGACACAACGATCAATATTTACTTTCAAATGTTTTAAGAATATTTGAAAAACATATTAACCTGAAATATACGTAAATATAAGTTTGGACTGCTTGTTATGCCGCCGTTTATCCTGTCAATTACGGCATTGTTTGAAATTGGTTTTCAAATCTCTTACCTTTAACAGTTATGGATGGATGGCAACAAAAATCGTGTTGTTGTTTTTCTACTATTTAGCCTTTTCGTCTATTCGAATTAGATCATACAATTCTATTCTCTCTTTTATTCAAAATGTATGTTAGAATTTCTGTCACGGGTTCAATGCATGAAAGGTAAGAGATTTGAAAACCAATTTCAACCAATTTCAAACAATGCCGTAATTGACAGGATAAACGGCGGCATAACAAGCAGTCCAAAGTCATATTTACGTATATTTCAGGTTAATATGTTTTTCAAATATTCTTAAAACATTTGAAAGTAAATATTGATCGTTGTGTCGTAAAGTTAGGAAATATATCTAATTAACGAAAAAAAAAAAACTTAGCCTAAGGGACTTGGAAGTTCGAGGCTCGAACCTACGTTCAAAAAGTTCGCAGCGGCAGCTCGACACTCTACCGCTGCGCCACCGACGCCGTTGGAAAATACGATACATACTTTACAATGTAAGGCGCATAACAGTTTCAAATGATTCGGTTTTTTCAGTTTCTTTAAATCCTGTGATGTTTTGCTGTACGTATAAACATAGAAGATCGCATAAAATACCTATTTCATGAAGCAATTCGACGTATAAGTTACTCTGACACGGAAAAAACGACGAAAAAATCGGTTTTTAATTTTTTTAACTGCGGCGCACCAAATTGAAAAATCTGAAAAAAATTCAGGACAATAGTAACAATGATACGTACTTACAGTAAAAATATAATTATAGTGCCAAGACTGCTTCGATACACAATCGGCATTTTTCATCATTTTTTAGCGTTTTTTATTTTTCACAGCTTGTTTTTTCAATTTAAAAATCTGAAAAAATTCTCTAATATGTGCCCTGATAACAGAAGTGCCTCTGAATTTTTTCAAAATTTTTTATCCGCTGGTATAGGAGAAATTCGGCAAAAACCTGATTTTCTATTTTTACCCTTTACTACCCCCCGGGTCGAGATTCAAAGTTGAAACTTGGCAGAAATCATTCTTTTTTTATAAGCTTTCGAATGACTCATCGCGATTTGAATTCGGTTCAAGGGCACATTTGACCATCTTAACCGGCTATACCCTTTATATGAGTTTAACTCATTTTTTCAATTAACTCAGTTTACATTCGGAAAGGGTGTTGCGAATTCAAAATTCTCGCGTGTAAAACGAGAGCAGCCGTGTCTTGTGTCTCTCACTGCGCACAGTTCGAATATTGCGACTAGCGATAAGCGTGGGCTCGAACAATGATCGTGAGGGCCAAAGTTAGCGTAAGAGCGATGTTCTAAAGAAAACAACGTATTGTAAGAAGAGAGAATAATAAAGATCCTCCTTTTATATTATTTTTGCCGAAATTTTACTGGTTCAACTTTTAACAGAGGGATCGTTCCGCGTGTACATGTTGATAACCCAATTAGTCTTTTGATCGATAGAACTTCTACCAATTTTGCAAATAAACCTGAAACGAGGGAGTAACTTCTTTAGAACGTGTTACGCAATAATAATTGTTCAACCGTAATCTAATATATCGTAAGACCAATCAGTTTATTAACAAACAAGGCCGATCACAGATGGGAAGAGACGGGACTAATTCCCACGTTCCAGTAATGCAAAGAGGGTCTGAATGATTATAATTATTTTAATGTCTTGTTATAATTGTCTCAAAATTTCTGTGTCAGATCTTGTTAACATCTACCACTCGCATAACAGAACGAATGTTCTTTAAATAACTGATTCGACTGTGCTTGTTCATTGATGAAGTACTTTAACGGATGATTCAGTATGAATGCTGGTGAACGAATTGCCTTGAGTCTTCAACAACAACAGTCAAGAAACAAAAGATCGAGGATGAAGTCAAGAACAAATGAATCGCACATCGATTGGACAATGCAGTTAAAAAGTAGACATCATTGTTTGCTGAGTTTTCGCCATGTTTCAGTGGCCGATGGTTCAAGAGTCTCTTAAACTTTTAGACGACGCAAAAAAGTTGTTTGCTTGGAGTTTTCGCCGAAGGGATAATCACTTTTCTGATCCTTCGTTGGGGGTGGGTCTTATCATCAAACTTTCCGAATCGATGTCAGCATACACTACCCTCTGATAACACTCTATGGATTAACGAGAGTGCAGCGGCTAAAGTGAGGGCTGGTAAATTCTTTAACAAACGATGGTTTTCATCACATTTCCGTCCAAGTATCGATGATATGTCATTCGTTATTTTGCATACATGTGGGATCAGAGCGGAGGAGCCCTCCTATAAAGAACTTAGGAGAAAAGGACGTGAAAAGGAATTGTCACCAGGGAGAGGTCACTGGGGCAGTGGTTCCGCGCCGACCCAGGCGATCGTCGACTTTAAGCTACTCTGGCCGAATTGCTGCCTTGGATGGGTTGCCGCGCTCCTCTCGTTTCTTTCTCACAATCCTCCATACATAACGTTCGGTACCTCAAGTTATGATATGTCAGCCTTTTACAACAGTTCACAGTGGGCCAGAATGAGCAATTAGCCACCCTTTTGCTAAAAAAGCATTTTCGTCATATCGATATTTTTTCTTTGACATCGATTCCTAAATGTTTGTCGATCTCAGAAATGACAAAATTAATGACCTTTGATAACAATTGTAGTTACAACGAACGCTTAAAGCTGGAATTTTTTCTAAAATCTATGTTATGCCTTTTAATAATGTTTGTTCCTAATTGAAGAGCGTTCTTTTACTGAATATAAAATTAATATTTGTAGTTTATTCAAAAATTAATGTTCAATGAATGAAATTGTCAAAGTTTTCCAGCATTTGGAATGAATATTTTCTGAGGCCTGAGTTGTCCCGTACTTTTGTCAATGAAAGTCTTTTCGGTAAGCCTTCCCCTAAACGGCCCTACAAAAATTTCATTCGACTATGTCGGACAACATAAATTATTATTGTTTAATGAGTTGCGCTCACTTCGGCAAGAGCCTGAAGCCGGACTATCTCGTAACCCAGGGTGTTTAGCTACTTGATCATTTCTGGGTCCTTCGAGCAACTCCGCCTGCGTCTCCCAACCGATCTGTTTCACCCAACCAAGCCTGCCTTGCCTTTCACCTCGCAGGTTCGGACCTATTGGCAGGAGCATTGTTCGGCGCAACCGTGAGGTAGTTGCGTCGTCTTGACGAAAAAATTAATCTTCCCCAAGTAATTAAGAGAGAGAGAGAGAGAGAGAGAGAGTTGTAGTGTGTATTAGTAGACCGGAGTTGTTCGTGGTAACGTTTATTAACCCTTTGCGGACGAGAGGCGACTCTCAGTCGCCACGGTGTTTCACGCGGCAAGACGAGTGGCGACATGCGGTGTATATATTAGATTTCGTTATCTTAAATCGAAAGGATCGCACTATTGGTTCTTAGAAAGGTTCCTTAGCTGTTTGTGCTGTTTTACACGATGTGTGAAATGACACATCATAACAGAGATATGATAATGAAAGATTCTTCTAAGAGTATAGCTCTGACAATGATTCCGACATCAGTTGAGACTTGGTGAGTGTGGCAAAAGCATCAGAAGAATTTGATTAACGTGATTTTGTGTGAACTTTTACAAAAATGGATTTCACAAAGGAACTCAGTTCTAGTGAAGACGAATTTTGTTTTGATACGGTTCATGACGAAATCCGACGTATTCATAAAGAAATTATGTGGGATGGAAAGTGACCTAGGAACGATAGGAACGTTAGGAAAGTCCTCAGCGGGAGGGTGACCGGTGCTGTTTACGGGTTTGAGCGTGGTATTGCTTGTAGACAATTTCGCCCTTCCGTGGATTTAGCGAGTACTTTCTTTGTTTGAGTGGACTGTATTTTTTATTGTAAAATTGAACAAACTTAACAAACTGTAACAAAACTGTGACTAACAAAACTGAGACTGAATGAAGTGATTTACGGCTTAGTTGCAAAGTCCGGACGAGGCGCTACTCGTGCCGGAGGTGTGTGTGAGTCTAGACGAGACGCTACTCGTAGACCTTGTGATCCGGGCGAGACGCTACTCGCGCCGGGAGTTATGAGTTACCGGTAGATCCGGACGAGACGCTACTCGTGCCGGCGGTTTTTAGACTGATTCAAAAATGTAATGACCGAATGTCGCGAGGCCTTTACCCGCGCTTCCCCTTCCGAGGGCACCTTGCTAACAAGAATGTGATTTTTATGCCCTCGGAAGTTGTACGGAGGAAATCGGTTTCCCAAAAGTAACTAGCGCTAAGATGGATGATTTGGCGCGAGCGCTGTTTTGGCGCGCTTGTGGAAGCGCGCCCCCCTTTTGGGACCGATGGAGGGGCAAAGGCCTGCGGTAAGACAAAGAAGCCCGCTCGGGGGCTGTTCGACGGCCGAAGAACACGCTCCGGCGTACTGAGTTTATTGCACGGCAATAACCATTGAGTCTTTGCTGAAAATCTGGAAATAATCAAACTCGCAGGCGAGGATTTCTTGGAAAAGAGGGTCCGCAGAAGTTCCACATCTGGCATTTCTGCGTCCCGTTAACTAACTGTTTTCCTCAAAAATAGTTGCCTCTTAGTCCATGCAATAAACCTTATACATTAAGGGCTTGGGCCTTAACAGGTGCCACCCCAAGGCGATAAGCTGGAGCAGCGTTGACTCCCGTGCCTACACAATACTCCCCGGCTCAGCCGCAGGCCTCCCCAAGGATCGCATTACCCGCCCGGTTTTAACCTGGTGCTAGGGCCCCTGGCTTTATCCGGATTGGCCCGGGCCACTTGCCAAGGGTGCTCCCGCATTGCAGGGTGAGACTTCATCGCCGGTGCAGCCATCCCTCCCTATCGTTAGCTGTTGCTCCAGGAGGAGCGTGATATTACGTTGGGCTGCCCGGCTCGGTCTCAGTTCCTCCTGTCCCTCGCCCCATCACTGCCACCAACTTCGTTCGACGTCGATGAGATAGCATATCGAATGTTGAAGAGGTGTCACCAGCCTATAGTCAGTAACTCGTTCGAGCGCCACATGAAGCAGCGATCAACAACGATAGCCACCGTCATCGACAAGTGACAATAATAGGCTTGGAACAGGATTGGGTATCCGATGCTTCCATGGGTAAACATGTTCCTATCATGCATGAGCTGCCATGCCTACATATGTGTATGTGTTAATAGTAATAGTAATAATAATAATGATACCGATGCCTAATGCCAAATTCATTATTCATTATTACTATTATCATCATTTCTATATGCATATGCGATGCAGGTGTAACAGTTATGCTATGTTGGACTAACAAGCTAAATAGGCTGCCTACTGTTGTTGTTATCTATACACAATCCTGCCACGTGACTCTAATTTCAACAAACGTTTCGCGTTTGACTCCCTTATCTAATCAGATAGGTGAGTCTAGCTGGACTTTAGGAGCTGGTACCCCCCACCCTTTGCCTACTCAAAGTCCCTGATGGAGGGCCCCTTTCAACTTCATCGAAGTCTCCTTACAGGTGTGACATCGATTCCATAGTGGGTTGAACCAGCCGGCTGGGTCCCTCCCGCGGTTAAGTCGCAACCCCCTACCCAACGAGGTCTGGCGAAAGGCTGAGTTAGTCTGATTAAGTTTTCACTAACAATAAGCAACTCGCGTACCCGGCTCTTTAAGTTCGGTCTCTATGCTGATTCTAAGTTTGGGAAGCATCGGATCTTCGCGGTTAGTTGGGCGAGCATGTCGCTCAGGGTGGTCCTCCCGGGAGGCTTCCTGAGACGGTTTGCTCGCAGAGAACGTCATGATTTGTTTAACGTGGAGCAGCTGCCTTGCGGCTTAATCCCCACGGCCCCCATGGGCGCGGGATCGAGATACGCTCGATCAACGCGTACGTGCCTAAGCAGCGTACTACCAGTCTTAACACGAAGCTTGTGCGTCACACTGGTCGGAGCGGAGACTTTCTTAACTCCTACCGGCTCTGCAGGCCGGCACCCGAGATGGAAGTTTTACTGCATCTCACACAGCGACATCCGTAGCATAAGCCCGCCAATGTCTCGCCAGCATTTGGCTCTTGAAACTTTCGCCCCCACGATGGACCTACCCACGGCTGGGCCGGAGTGGGCTAAAACTCCGTGGGCAACCCAGCCCCCGTGGTACCAATACACCCTTGGTTTGGGAGCACTTGACTCAGGTCGGTGGGGTCGTTAAGCCCAGTAGGGTCGCCCAGGCCACAGAATGGGGACCCTACACCTTGCCGTAAGACAGCTCGGGGACCCCCGGGCGCGCGAATGCCCGTACCTACCCAGGTTAACTGGGTAGGCCCCTGGGGGAACACTACTCGGGTCCGGTGGGGTCGTAAAGCCCAAAGCCGGGGGACTAAACCACTCACGAAGCCCCCACGGCTCCCTGCCGATTTGCTCGCAGAGAGAGGGATTCTTGTTCACGAAGGCCGATGGAGGGGACCAGGACTCTATGCATCTTTCATATCGTGCCTGAATCCTGGCCATCCTCCGCCCGCTGATTCTCCGGTTCCAAGAGCCCCTTTCTCGTTCACTTGCGCCGCAAGTATAAGATTTCCCGTTCATGGACCAGCTGGCCATTTTTTTTTCCTTCTTCTTCTTCCATTGGTGGCTTCTCCTCGTGCCATGTCCATCATCCATTCCCTTGTGATGGTGATGGAGTTGATTACTTCGAGTTCCCTTGTCTCCCTGCGCACTGCAGGGTGGATCGGAGGTTCCTTAATACTCTTCCCTTCGTGGAAGGAGAGAGCTGGTTATTGGGATGAGTTCACTTTCATCCCCTTCTCCCCTGTCTCGGATCAACGTGCTAGCCAGTTATCTGGTTTGTTCGAATCCTCAAACGACTGGGGGTCCGGGGTATTGCGGGTAATCCAGATCTAGTCTGGATTTTAAAGTTCGCTTTTCATCCCCTTTACCCCTGTCTCGGATCAACGTGCTGGCCAGTTGCCTGGTTTGTTCGGATCCTCAAGCGACAGGGGAATCAGGGGATTTTTGCGGGTTCTTTGATAGTTCGCCCAGGGCGTGTTCAAAGATGTTCGTGGGCTTCGTTTCCCAGCTGGCCTGGCTCGTTCGTGGAACTGGAACGGGGGGATTCCATCCTTCCTGGATCTCCTACAACCGTTCCTCCTTCTCCACCGTTGACGGTAGTTCATGGTGCCACGCCTGGGGTGACGGAGGGAGTCCTACCTTCCTTGCTCTCCTGCATTCGTCAGCCCTTCGCAGCCTCGAAGTTCGGGATCCTTGATCGGTCCCGGATGGCGGGCGGACCTGTGGGAGGGAGTAGAGGGAAGCAGTCATCGCTGCTTACCAAAAGCCATTTCGGAATTTCCCCGGTTCAGACGCGAAGCCTTAAACCGGTTACTCTTCTTCCTCATTCGATGGCTTCTCCTCGTACCCTGTCCACCGTCCGCTCCCCCATGATGATGAAGACGCTGTTTGCTGCAATCTTCCTTCCCTCCCTGCGCATTGCAGGCAGAGTCGGAGGTACCTATAGTTCTGTTTCCCTTGCGGGGGAAAAAGTCAGTTTTTGTAAGGTTCGCCTGAGGCGTATCTTTCTGGAGTCCATGGGCTTTCCCATCTAGACCAGGTTGTTCGTGGTACGGGGGAACGGGGGGATTCCATCCTCCCTGGGACTTCTACAGCCGTTCCTCCTTCTCCATAGTTGAAAGTCGTCCATGGTGCTGCGCTTGAGTAGACGGGGGGATTTCATCCTTCCTTGGTCTCCTACAGCCGTCTACCCTTCGCAGTCTTGTGGTTCGGGTTGCTTGATCGGCCCCGGGTGGAGAGCGAGTCAGTGAGAGGGAGTAGAGGGAAGCAGTCATCGCTGCTCACCATAAGCCATGTCAGAATTTCCCCGGTTCAGACACGAAGCCTTAAACCGACTACTCTTCCTCCTTCGTCGATGGCTTCTCCTCGTACCCTGCTCAACGTTCACTCTCCGATGATGATGGTGAAGTCGCTGGCTGCTACAGGCTCCCTCACCTTTCTGCGCACTGCAGAACGGATCGGAGGTTCCTTTTTCCCTTTTGGAGGGGAGATTTTGTTCGGTGGAGCGCCCAGTCCTTGGAGGCCGGTAGAGGAGGGAGAGAGAGAGGAGGGAGCGGTGTCACCGCTGCCAGCAGCCAAAGGGATGGCTTTCGCCGACCTTGATCTGAAGTCCAAGGCCGGTTACTTCCATCTCGTAAGTCGACAGCACGGACTCCTCAACTTTCATCCCATCCCCGTTCACCCCCCTCGGGCTGAGCTTTGAGGGTTCGCTATCATCCCCGTCTCCCCCGCCTCGGATCAACGTGTTCATCAGTTGCCTGATTCACTCGGATCCTCAAGCGGCCGGGGAGATCGGGAACTTTTACGGATTCTGCAATATTCGCTTAGGGCGTGTATTAGGAGTCCATGGGCTTCGTTTCCCCATAATCTTGTAGTCGCCTTGGTTGGTTCCAGGCATTCGTCTTTCATACTTCCTCCATGGATTTACTTCTTCTAGGAATTTTATTATCTTTTCTGGTGGTATTTCTCTGGTCTCCTCCTCGGTAAGGAGTTCCTTTCCTATGATTCTCTTTCTTTTCCCCATTATCGCCGGGCAGTGGCATAGGATATGTTTCCCTGTCTCCGGGGTTTCTTCGCAGGCACTGCAGTTCTCACTCACTTCTTTCCCCATCCTCTTTAGGTGATTTCCTAATGCTGCGTGATTGGTCATGATGCCAATCATCTTCGAGAGATCTTTTCTCTCCATATCCTTTAAGACCTTCCTTTGCTTATATGGGACTTCGTCTCCCAAGAGTTCTTTCGCATGTATGCATCCGCCTGTATTCGTCTATTTCCTTTTCCTCTCTGTGATTCTCCATTCCTTAATGGCTTGCTTCGCTGTTGCCTCCGAGACCGGTAACATGGGTTCCGGTCCCGTTGGTGGTTCGTCCGATCCCTCGTTCGCTAATCTATCCGCTAGCTCGTTTCCTTGGATTCCTCGGTGACCCGGTACCCATATCAGGGTTATCGTACTCCCCATTGTTGCCAGTTCGTTGAAAGCTTTCCTGCAGTCGATCACCATTCTTGAGCGTGATGTTCCATTGTTCAGCGCCAGAAGTGCCGCCTGGCTGTCCGAACATATCGTTATGCTCTCGTTTCTCGTCCTCTTTTCCATCAGGTGCCCGACGCAGTCCCTGATCGCCGTGACTTCCGCTTGAAATACTGTGGGCAGATTCCCAAGCCTCAAGATTCTTTTCTCGCTCGGGATACCCTCTTTGATCCAAGCTGCTCCCGTGTGGTCGTTTTTTCCAGATCCATCGGTGTAGTATACCCTGCTATTTGTGTCATATGGTTTCTTCCCTCCTTCCCAGTCCTTTCTCGGTCCGATGTAAATCGTGTATCTTCTCCCGAAGTCATATTCCAAAAGTGACCTAAGCGATGAAGATGATGATAATATAGTACGGGATAGTAGCAGGGGATAATCCCCATATTTATATGTAAGATCATTTTATTGTATCATGTAAGTCACTCAACTCATTCGCAAATATCGCCTCGTCCTGCTACCTCACCCGGCCGAAAAAGTCGTCGTCCGCAAAGGGTTAAACCTTTGAGAGTTTAACAACACAGCTTGGATACGTTTCGATACTTCGATCAGCTGACGGCGTGACTACCCTAATCACTAAAAGCTAGCTAAAAACTATCGTGCTTTATACTAACAAGGGAGGTTTCCCAAGTGTTAATTTCCGATTGTAATGAAATTTACAGGGTAGGTACAATTCGTTAAAATATTTGACACGTATTTTTTTTTATCGGCCATCGTTCATATCTAGAGGGTGAAAACAGCCCCCCAAAGTTGGGGTCAAAAAGCTATTTTTTTAAATATCTCGGAAACTATTTGGTGTAGATCAAAAATTAAAAATGCAAATTGTTCGTTTTTCCATGACGGATTTAATGGGAAAAGTAAGATTTCTTCAAAATTGTTTATTTAAAAAATATTTTAAAAATTCACATATTTTTGTATTTTTTTTTGGTAAAACGTTGAGTTATTTTTGTCATATATTGCAAGAAGATACTATATACCAAACCCAAGAATAAGGATAAATCAGAATTTTTAGTTTCATCGTCATTATGGATATTTTTGTTTTTTGAATTACATTGCCATTTCGCAGTGAGAACTCCCTTCTGGTATATGATCACTTCTACGTGGAATGGCATGATACTTCAGTAATTATATTATATTATGTATAAGAATTATCCCTTGAAAATTGTATAAAAAATAAAAATGTTTTCGCGATAATCCCTGCTACTCCATGGGTATTGGAGGAATATGGCTCCGTCCGTTACCGGCACGCAAGGCGCGTCCGTTGCGCGACTTGTATCAAAAGTCTGGCCGAATAAGAAACGGTTGTTTCTACGATCTTTTCCAACCTTTATAAAAGCATGGTAGCCATTTAAAAAATAGTGTGGATTACGTCTGGGTTACCTGAATTCTATTAAAAATTTCATCAGCTTACATAAACATTAATACAACTGCAAAGAAGTCAAATTTTAGATCACTTTGTAGTAAGGGGTATTAAATAGTCCATAAATTCACTGCACAAATTAACAAAAAAAACAAAACGAGAGTATATATATTTGGATAAGTGGAAAATATTGAACAGTGTAATATAACAATGATAATAATAGTAATAATAATAATGAATAATAATAATGGTATTAATAATAGTAAATAAAGGTATTAATAAGTGTTTCGTATCCGACTCGCATAGATGCTCAAAACGAACTTCAACGGCAGTCGCTGGCAGAGTTGCTTATATTAAATGTAAACTTAAGATATGTATCACGCTGGAGCCTGCTTCATACCTTCGACTCGTAAGAATTTTTTTCTCTTAAAGGGGCACTACAAATTATTATCATATTGCCTGGTCATTATAAGATAGAATAATATATAAAAAAAATATTTTTCCGCTTGCTGAACATAAATGCCGTGTGGTTGTCGAATGCGTCCAATCTAGTGAGTTACAAGCGGATTTATGGTGAGGACAATATGTATTTCTTACAATACATAATATAAAATTAATGAATGTCCGTTCTAACAAGCGTTTCTTATTCGACCAGATTTCTGTTACAAGTCGCGCAGCAGTCGCGCCTTGCATGCCCGTAACGGCCCGAGTCATATATATATATGTACCTGCAACGCCCATGGAGTAGCAGGGTTTATCGTGAAAACATTTTTACTTTTTATCTAATTTTCAAGGGAAAATTCTTATAAATAATATAATATAATTACTGAAGCATCATACGATTGCACGTAGAAGTGATCATATACCAGAAGGGAGTTCTCGACTGCGAAATGGCAATGTAATTCACAAAACAAAAATATCCATAATGACGATGAAACTAAAAATTCTGATTTATCCGTATTCTTGGGTTTGGTATATAATATCTTCTTGCAATATATGACAAAAATAACTCAACGTTTTACCAAAAAAAAATACAAAAATATGTGAATTTTTAAAATATTTTTTAAATAAACAATTTTGAAGAAATCTTACTTTTCCCATTAAATCCGTCATGGAAAAACGAACAATTTGCATTTTTAATTTTTGATCTACACCAAATAGTTTCCGAGATATTTAAAAAAATAGCTTTTTGACCCCAACTTTGGGGGGCTGTTTTCACCCTCTAGATATGAACGATGGCCGATAAAAAAAAATACGTGTCAAATATTTTAACGAATTGTACCTACCCTGTAAATTTCATTACAATCGGAAATTAACACTTGGGAAACCTCCCTTGTAAGTATGAGGTGTCGATTCCCCCCACCCGAACTCCATTCTCCAATCGCGTCGAATGAGAAATTCGGGGTGAGGGGGAGGCATTGCCTTTTCCGCTCAAGGTTGCGACGGGAAACTCCTTGCACGGCCTGACCACTGAACTCTAACAATACTGGAACGCGCACTGGCTAATCTCTCCCATGTAGAAGCAGCGTATCGAGAGAGATAGCGACACCGGGTATCTTTTGCTCTTTCTAACCATACTGCGCATGTGCACAATTACGTCACGCTCATCAGGGTACACCGGCTGCAAAAAGTTTGTTCATTCATCTCAGTTTTAGTACGTTTCATCGGTGTCATGTGTTTCAATGGGAGGGAGAAAACTTTCAGACGGGACTGTACAGACAGAGAGAAGTATACCCGAAGTGGATATCTCTCTCGATACGGTTTGGGAGCGTCAGCGCGCGTTCCAGTATTATTAGAGTTCAGTGGGCCTGACCCTCGGTAAGGGGTCCGCAAAGGAGACCGCGCTGAGGTTGATTGTGTTCGTAACAAGCATGGTGGTGCATTGGGGCGACATTCGCAACTAACCGCTAGCGATGGAAAAACGTGCCACGCTCGCCGACCACAGAAAACAAAACGATGGGCGTGACGCATCGACTGAGGCTATATGACGAGAAACAGTTTCAGATCGCACCACGTTGCGTGTAGGATAAAAGAACAGTGTTATTAGTAAAAAAGTATGCTCAGATATGTCTTAAAATCTAAGTCTCAGGCGATATAATTTAATATCCAGCGCAAATAATTGGAAAATTCAGGGACATAAGAACGTTAGCCCTCGCATCAAACAATACATTGTTGTCGCCGCGATTGTCTTGCTGATAGATGTTAAATTCCCATCTACTCTCACCAACGAAGTTTTGAAAAGACTTGAGAAACTTTGAGAAAACCCAGATTTCTGATCCGACAAAATCCCATCGGCGCGCCGCGTACTTGTAAGTATAATAACGCCGCGGCGTTAATATGGTGTTACGTCCCAAACGCAACATTGATAGGTGGGGTATTTATTTCTCACTAAATCTATAATACTATTTTGATTAAAAAAAGAAAGAAAAATAATTGAAAAAATAAACGTTAACTTAATTACAAAATGAATACAAAAAGAAACTGTAATGTAATTTTAATTGAATCATTATTTTAATACCGGCTCCGATTGGGCAGGACGCGAGAATATTCGTTCATCAAATACTCCAGGTGATTTATAATATTCGTTCTGTAAATGGTTCAAATGATGCTTACGACCGCCGCGACGCGTCTTTTTATTAATGTTTTTGCTATTGTCGTTTATCTTGTTTTTAATAATGTCAAGTTGTTTCCGGTTTTTATTTCGCTTTCCCCCGCGCCGTTTTTTCCTTTTACATTCGGAAAGTTCTGCCTGTCTTGTCGGTTCCGCCCTCTGAACCACTACTTTCTGCGAATTCATCGGGTTTGCAATAACTGGACAAAATTTAAATAAAACAAAATATATTCTTCAATAATAAGTAATAATACAGGAAAAGAACAACTTAATGAAATATGCGTAGCTTAATAACGATAAGTAAATAATAGTGAAACGCGTACCCTAATTTGTCCTAAGCAGGGCTTACGTGTATATCCGTAAAGGATATATCGCAAACTGGGAAGGGCCCTAATTACGATTGCTCTAACGTTGACCGTGCAGTAGACCGCACCGGCGTTCAGCAAAAGCCTATCAGGAGGACCTGCCTAAATCACGATATATTGCGACTAAAGAGGGATGGAGAATCTGTGAGACAATTGCTCGCAGAGCATGCAGTAGTACGCACCGCTCGCCGCAAAGGCTCCTCTCCGAAGCTTGCTTGCAAATGAGAAAAGTGTGCTGTAATCAAGCACTACAATTCCCTGCTCTAAGCAAGTAGAAATTGGTTCTCAACTTAGGAGTTTTAGATCGTTGAAACTGTGATTGCTGATGCCTATATATATCTAACGCAAAACAAAATTACTTTCAAGAAAATTTGGAGACATCTGGCAGTAAACAAATGTGTCTTATACTATGTACAGGGTGTTTCAAAAATATTTGTCATGGCTTTCAGGGGTTGTTCTACACCTCTGGATCGATGGAGATTTGCGAAAAAAACTTGCCGCAAAATTCGGGAAAGGGTAGCAAATTTTTTTTATTGGCTCATCCTATTCGTCTTGTTACGCATGCAAAATGTCTGAGAGGGACCATGGGGCAGAAATGAACCGTTCTCTCGCAAATTAACTTTTAATTGGGCCTTCCGATTAAAATTTCGCCGATAGTTAAAGCAGAGGCGACGTAAACGAAGCTAGAAAATAGGGCACTGTGTCACCGAACCAGAAGGAAAGTGTAAGTGTTTATACTCTTCTCCCCGGGTGGGCCCTTGAGTGAACCCGACACCGAACGCAGGTCATTGACATTTTCTAGTCTTTTCTCTTTCTTCAATTATGTTGCCTCTGTTTCAACTATTGGAGCTAGCAAGGGTATCTCATGTGTTTCCTTTCGAAAGGTCGGCGACGCGAAGGCTGTCGTGTGGGCGAAATTTTAATCGTAAGGCCCAATTAAAAGTTAATTTGTGAGAGAACGGTTCGTTTCTGACCCATGGTTCCTCTCAGACATTTTGCCTACGTAACAAGACGAATACGATGAGCCAATAAAAAAAATTGCTACCCTTTCCCGAATTTTGCGGCAAGTTCTTTTCGCAAATCTCTATCGATCCACAGGTGTAGAACAACCCCTGAAAGCCATGACAAATATTTTTGAAACACCCTGTACGTAGAGATCGTATTTTAACATAACCTATTTCAACTTATTCTAATGTTAAAATGTACTTCTTCTTATGACTAAAATAATATAAAAAATATATATAGCAGTTATAAACTAAATAATTAATCGTTTAATGTTTTATAGCGGAAAAAGGAAAAAAGAAGAATATGAATCTAATACTAGTAATGCCCAGTGACGTCACTAGGACGTTACAATGGTCTAAGATTTCTTAAATATTACTTTTATTACTTAATTACGCTTATTGTTAGTTTACTAGTAAAGAGTAGCGAGCTAGGTAATCAGGGTGGAAGGGAATCATATACCCATTATACACGGTTCATTTAAAAACTGAATAACTAAGAAGTACCGAAAGGTACCGGATTGAAACTTCTCATATGTATTCATTATATACAAGTAATTGCCGCAAAGATTTCGTTCGTCTACCTGCTCTTCTTTGTTGTACCTGTCTGAAATCTTAAACTCTATCAGCAAGACAA
This sequence comes from Cerceris rybyensis, assembly GCA_910591515.1. Taxonomy (NCBI): domain Eukaryota; kingdom Metazoa; phylum Arthropoda; class Insecta; order Hymenoptera; family Crabronidae; genus Cerceris; species Cerceris rybyensis. The sequence goes on from OU342795.1 coordinate 19,230,008, forward strand.
TCGCGGCGGCAACAATGTATTGTTTGACGCGAGGGATACGTTCTAATGTCCCTGAGTTTTCCAATTATTTGCGCTGGAAATTAAATTATATCGCCTGAGACTTAGATTTTAAGACATATCTGAGCATACTTTTTTACTAATAACACTTTTAAGTTATCCTACACGCGACGTGGTGGGATCTGAATATGATTCTCGACATATAGCCGCAGTCGTTGCGTCACGCGCATCGTTTTGTTCTCTGTGGTCGGCGAGCCTGGCACGTCTTTCCAACGCGACCGGTTAGTTGCGAATGTCGCCCCAGTATACTACCACGCTCGTGACAATAGATCCGAACCTGCGAGGTGAAAGGCAAGGCAAGCTTGGTTGGGCGAAACAGAACGGTTGGGAGAAGCAGGCGGAGTTGCTCGAAGGACCCAGAAATGATCAAGTAGCTAAGCACCCTGTTCTAAGTTATTGTATTTTTAGGTAATCCCTGTACTGCGAAGAATATGATTCCCTTTCATCCATATTACCTAGCTCATTCCTCTTTGCTCGCAACCTAACAATAAGAGGAATTAAGTTATAAAAGTGATGCTTTAGAAGTCTTTGATTTTGTTGACGCAATAAGGTTTTCTAATTATTGCACGGTATCTTGAAGAAATCCGGCATTTTTTAGCTTTTGATCGCGTGCCCCACTGGGCCGCGACGGATGGTCTATGGTACATAAACTTTAGAAAGGAATAGCAACAAACAGTGCAGGTAGGTGGAGCCAATTTTTGTAGGGATTTTTCTACTAAATGCTTTAGTTCAGTCAAGTCAAGGTTTGGCTCGACAGAGCCGTTTCTCGAGCTGCGCCGCCTCCTTCACCTACGCATACAGCCGAGATGTCACTGATTCACAGGCACACCGGTGGCGTTACGGTCGTGCCTACTGGTACAAGCGTGGTAGCATGTGGCGGTATATTGGGGCGACGTTTATATTTTAAAAATTTTGCGACAGCAAAATGCAAACTTGTTCGCCTCAAAGAATGTAGAATAATGTAAGAAGTTATTGGGGCGATACATTGTACAATGTTGTGTTGTCTTTTAACAGTAAAGAGGTAATATAGGTTTCCACATTACCCATGGAAATATGCAAATGCACTCTTTGTTACAAAGTTATCTTCTGAAAATCTATTCCACTGTATCAATGTCCTTTTCCGCTGAATCGTTGTCGAGAAATCGCATTAAAATATAAATGAAGAAAATGTTTTCTAACAATCATACAGATGACAGAAACAAAATTGACAATACTTTGGCATTTTGTTGCAAAACAACATTGAAATTAAACGAGGCAGAACCACTCTTTGTTACTAAGAGCTTCTTATAATTAATTATGTTTTAATTGGTATATTAGAACTTTGCGTCGAGCATTTTGAGACGAATAAAGTTACTGAAAACATTTAAGACAACTGCGGCGGCAACAATGTGTTCTTTTACGCTGGGAAACCTAGCGTTCTATTATCGTGTAGTTACTTTTAACAATTTGCGCTAATAATTGATTTACAACTATTGGTGCTGGAACACAATACTATATTTAGTCGTAATGCATAACGTAGTGGTTAATTTCGGTAAAATCGTCGCCAGAAGCCCAAAAATATTAAAATATATTAATTGTACTTTATTTAACACATATTCGAGCATACTTTTTCACTAACAATACTTTTGTATTACCCTACATGCGATATAGTACGGTGTGAAATTGTATTTCGACAAATAACCTTTATCGACGTGCCACGCACGACGTTCTGATCTCCGCGACTGACGCGCAAGGCACGACTTTTTCAGCGCGACTGATTGACTACGAATGTCGCCCCGAATACGCCCGTGCTCATGCCAATAGGTCCGCTACTATGAAGGGGAGGCAAAGTCAATCAGCGAGCTCTCGAGTGTATAGGAAGGAGTAGCAGGCGGAGCAGCTCGAGAAACGGCTCTGTCGAGCCAAACCTTGACTTGACTGCTTTAGTTTAAACTAAAACATCTTCAAAGTTTCCAAAGGGGACAATCTGGTACTTTTTAGTTTTTCCATTTGAAGCTGGCAATGTAAGCCGAAAAACATGTGTTTAAATGACGTCAAAAATTGTTGGAAAAATAAATTTTTCGGGGAATTAGTTATGGGTACTTTAACATCAACTAATGATGATAAACAGTACCAAAAATAAAAGGTCTCACAACATTCTCAATTGCTCTAATAGCGTTTCCTTTTGGGGGAAATATTGGTATGTTTTCACACTTTTCAAGTTCGTTGTTTTAAACATTAATTTTTGCTCTTACATGACTGCAAAATCAATTATTATTCCTACTACTGGCCTCAGAAAACATTTCACGAACTTTTTTAGAAATTGGTTGAATTAGAAGAGGAAAAAAGTCTTCAAAATCTACTTGCTATATAGAATCCGTCATTTTGTTTTTGGGAATTTTGTGTTCAGATTTGCAATTAGTAACTTAAAAACATAAGAACTCAAATTTTTGCGCGGAAGCATTAAGTTTTCGCTAAACCTGCACGTCATATTTAATTCACCATTTTGTTTTTGTAAATTTTGAGTTCAAATTCGAAATCAATGACACGAATATATCAGAATATTAATTATAAGCTAAATCGAATGTGTTCTACGCTCTTGGCGAGGATTTCAAAGAGATAAAAAACTGTGCGAGATGCCTGAATAGCTAAATTGAAGTTCTGAACGACTGTGCAGCGCGAAGCCATGCATCAAAAAAGACCCCTACGAAAATTTCATTTTTCCATCCTATTATTATTCATTTATCCATCCAATATTATTGTGTAATTAAATAGTGTTAGAACAGTTCTTATCACTCATTACCTGCAATTTGCGTATATTTTATCGTTTGTACTACATTTTCGAACAGTCCAAGCTAGCTGAATCGTCACATACTTTTAAAATTCACAACGGTTGCTGTCTCCGTTCTTCCGTGGTGTGTGGTAATCAAACCATAACGTATCATACCTTTGTTGCTCTTTAGCTAAAATGGTATTTTATGGCCTATTTATCGCCAAATGAACTGCATGATTTGGTACAAGTAGCGGAAAATTCTAACACCGTAAATATTAGAAAAGCACACTTTATTCAGCTATGGAAAATAGTTATGATATTGGTTCCGGTTCTTGAAACAGTTACGAGAACCAAAAAAATGTTATAACTACTACAGATATATCATTCTGTCCTTTATGGATTTCGGTTACGGTTCTGCAGAACTGATATTATATCTGTTCCATATCGGTTCTATAACTGTTATCTTGTGACTCTTGCATTGAGTTTAGTTACGGTTCTACAAAAGTCAAAGCCCACAATACATAGTTATGTATCGGTTCTGCAATGCTACAAGTGATATTTTCTGGTAATTAACCGAATTATTAGTAGGTCCATTAACTCGGAAAAATGTAAGGTACTGCCAGTAATTCCTAGGGCCGCTGTTCCAGTTTCTACATTTTTCAAGCAAGATTGATCAAATGTTTAACTCTCTTAAGTTTCTCAAGACACCAATTTTGAACAATGTTAATTTATTGTAAACATACTTCTTTGCATATCAAGCCGAAAAGGCAAGAGACTGTAATTTTCTGTAAGAAAATTGTCGCTGCAAAGCTCACTACTCAACGACGCGCCCTAAAACCTTCGTAAAAGTGTTCAGGCAACCGTAGTATGATTTACTGGCCCAGAGAGTGCATAGATAGCATTGGGTCTCTCGCGAAAGTCGGCTCTAGGAAATCTCGTCACCTGTGTCCTTCTTCCCACTATTCTTGGGGGTCTCTTTCCTCGAGATTGCAGGAGAAAGAGCAAATTACCATCCCCTCAGGAGATGGAAAAGAGAGATGCCCCGCAACGTATTTACTTCGATTTAGACGAAAATTGGTACATTAGGATTGTCTGGGTCACTGATTACGAATTTGAAATCATAATTTTCAAAAACAAAATGGTTGATTCAAAATGAAGGCTATCTATATCAAGAAATGTTTGGTTGCGCGCCAAAATTAATATTCTAATGTTTTTGGAGCCAATGATTACGAATCTGAAATTAAAACCAGTCTGTTTGTGACGGCCAGCGAACGAGTTATCCGCGGCTATTTATTGTCGCCTTGAAATAAAACTATCAGACTACCAGTTTATCTAATTCCATTTAAATTTTGAGCCTGGCGAAATAAATGTATTAGTTTGTAAATTACTAGAGTTCCTGTAGAGTGGAATTAACAGCCCGGGAAAAAAATTTTTTATATAATTATATAAAATTATGTATAGTTGACCATATATAATTATATAAAATTATATCTCAATTTTGGCATGATATAATTTTATCTCATAATATATAGAAATGTATAATTTTATATAATTATATATGACTTAATATATATAAAAAAATTCTGTAGAATTTTTCTTTTATTGCTGCTCATTTTAAATTTTATTGCTTAAAATACATTTCGAATTTTTATTTTTTAACAACCATACAAATAGCTTATTTAATAACAATACAAATAGCTTATTTTATAGAAAAGAAGGTAACTTATGTTTCATTATTATAACAATCCTACAGGTGTATTATTATGAGGCTAGAATAATAATATATTTTTTTATATCTTCATAATGTACTAATTATAATTATAAAATTAGTCTTTTTTATATTAAATATATAACGAAACTATAAGTTAAATATTTATTTAAAAAATACCAGTTTAATTTTTTTTCTATCAGAATAAGTTATGAATGATATTATCAATATTGTTCTAAGAACATATTGTAAGGGATGGCTTGGGCGGAGGCAGGGATAAGGCAGAAATGCTAACACGTTGGTTTTCGAGATTACTTTTAATTAGTGATGCAACGGAAGTGTCGTAGCGGAACCAGAAACGGAAACAGATGTCAAAAGTAAATTTTAGCAGAAACGGAAACGGATGCAGAAACAGAAGTGTAAATAATATGGAAAAAAAAACAAATTTACAAATATATTTCTTTATTAAGTATCAAATACACCAAATCTAGATTCTAGATTAGAAATAGATATATTAGAAATCTATACTATAGAAAACAATATTGCAACTTTGCAACTGAACATTTTATTAATATTCAAAATTAAGTAGTGGTAAGTTATATTTTATGAAAAGTAATTTGGCCGCTTTTGCACCTAACAATCTGTTCCGGTGTTCTTCGTATATAAGACCAGCTCCGCTAAATAATTGCTCACTGGCGACGCTGCTGGGGGGGTACCGACAAATATTGGCGCACTAATGGCAAAAGATTAGCCATTCTCAGCCGTCGTAAACTTCCGATTGTATCTCCGTTATAAAAGTAGCGGAAACAGAAGCAGAAACGAATGTTGAAAAACGCGCGGAACTTCCGCACTTGCGGAAACAGAAACAGAGATCCGTTGCATCACTACTTTTAATGCGTCCACCTCCTATGCAGTGATGCCAGAACGAGGGATTTTTCCCAAGCATGCGCACTACCAAATCCTCAGTAATGTATATACTTTACTCAAATATGGGGTATCGTTAGACCCCCGTGACAATTTAAATACGGTAGAAATTACAGGAAGAGGACATTTTTAAAAGAAATAATATATTTACGTGTAAATAAATAAATATATGTTTTCTTATTATTTTGTATATCTGCAGCCGATTTATTAAATGAATACCAACATTTGTTGCGAGAGTAAGGAAAACTGCAGAAACGTTCAGAGTTTTGGACGTCTTTGCGCGTGATGGTCGCCAAATGTTGTTAAATAATAAAAAATCTGGCGGCCAGACCCGGGCCTCAAAGAACGGTAAACTTTCGTTTCGTTTCGAACGCGCTTTTGTCTCCGTACGAAGGAACAATCACTCTGATATACTAATATTGCACTACGATACAATATTTTATTCAGTTTAACGAAAAGTGCGGAAAACGACTGGGAAGGGCCCCGTATGCGACGTACTGTTGCATAGATAGATACGTCTATGGAAATAATTCCCGCCGAGCTGTGACGTCAGCATGCGCATGCGCACGAAGGCTCACGCATGGGCAAAAATCCCTCGTTCTGGCATCACTGCTCCTATGACGGGCTTGACGAGACTGCTGCTCGTTCGATGAGCAGCGATGTTCGTCTTTTTCGCCGCCGGTATTCGGAGAAAAGATTCTGGGAACCGGGCGGCGCGATATCAGACGCGATACAATACACGCGCAACGGCTCGCGGCACGGCGTTTGATGGCTCACTACTTACAATATTGGTAATATTATTTTAAGAAGACATTGGTAATACTATTTGACTAGGAAAATTTTTTTTTATTATAAATAATTAGATGTCGTTATAGAATTGGTTTCATCACAAATAATAGGGCAATGAAATTAAATATTCATTTAACCAATTTATTAAAAAAAACTATCTAGTCAAAATGTTGATAAGGTCTGAGAAAATTCTATAAAAAAAAAGATTATTTTTAACTTCTAGGAGAAAGATCATATAAGTCACACAGGATAAATTATGAAAAATTTAAGAATGATATGCCCTTTAGTTATTTAGCTGTTTTAGATCATATGTTAAAATTATTTTTTCTTAAACTCAACATTTTTTTGGTGAGCCCTTTTGATGTCTCCTATCTTCTGAGTCATAGCTTGCTGTAAGTCACGCCACTTGTAGGGAGCTCTATCATTTTTATATATATTTATATACAATAATATAAAAATTTATAAAATTTTATATATTTTAATCTAAGAAATCCAATAAAGTTTTATATATTTTTATAAAAAAATACAAAATATATAAATTTTTATATCTTTATATATATTTATATATCATAATATATAAGTCTACAGTTTAGGATTTTTTGATTGATACATAATAATATATAATTATATAAAATTTTATAAAATTTATATAGTTTTATAAAATTATATAAAAATTAATAAAATTTAATATAAGAATCTAGATATAATCATACAAAATTATATAAAATAAGATACAATTTTATATAATTTTATATACTTATATATAACTTTATATAATTTTTTTTTCCCGGGTAATTTCCTGTGTAGTACTAATTTGGGAGATACGCTCTCTTAGCTCTTACTTTATCATACCATTTCATTAAGGGAAAACTTGTTTATTTGTTGTGGAATTTAGAAACTGTAACTTAACTATATTACTTCAAAAGAAAATTACAACATGTATAACTTGCGATTTCTTTTTTTATCAATCAGCAATGGCTACACTCATCAGGCAAAGAGTCTGTTACTAAAAAAACCTTTGTGTATCGTTTCTAAAGGTCAAGATCGTTAGCCTCAAGACATTTTTTCTAAATAATTTTCAAAACTTTTCCCCATTCGTACCGATTAATGAAACCTTTATAGTTTAACAAGAAAATCCAAAGCTTTTACTATTATATTGTTAGAATCATGCGTAATGAAAGTGTATATAATTAGTTATTATATTTCTTTCTATCCGATTCAACTGTCGTCTACAAAAAACGTGTAATCAATTAAAGACATGTTACTTTTGTCATTACTTAACAAATTTTTCATAGTTTACATAATAAACAACTTGAAAATTCGAGTGTTTCGACTTTTCCCACCAAGCTTCTGTCATATTTACTTCTATATACGATTAATATCTTTCACAGTAGAACCATTATAATTGAAGATACAAATCGCTTCTAAACGTATTAATGACAAATAATCTTACACATATAACATATGTACTAAACTCACTATATTATTGAAAGCAACAAATTTGTAAAAATAATGTGAGTAGTATTACACCCGTGTGATACAGTCTTTTTTGATTTATACAAAATTTCGTCAGGCAACGTTTCTCTAACAATTCACCAACTATTTCCTGTTGGTACGCTTTGGAAACATTAACACCAACCTGTGCAACCTGTTTCTTCTATATTGCTAACTAACATTGGCTTACTATCGAGCTTAAACTCATTGCGCCGAACGGGTGGAAATAACTCGTCCAGTAATTGACAACGTTTATTCGCGTTTTATCTCGAAATAAAACAGTTTGTACTTCCGTTCGCAGTAACTGGAGGAAATGCTTTGTGTACTTAAAGAGCTATACGAGGTTGTAATTAGCCATTTGTCAAGTGGTGAAAGGCATGTTTGAAATTGCGGTATAGTATTAAAAAGTGTACAGGGTGTTTCAAAAATATATGTCACGACCTACCAGGCGGTACTCTGCACCTTTAGGTCGATGGAGATTTACAAAAGAACCTAGCCGTTAAATCAGCGCCGGGCGATTATTGCACGATCGAGCCGTCCTTCGAGAAACACCGCCTCATTTACCCATACATACAGCCGAGATATCACTGATTCACAACCACTCTGTAGGCGTCACGCTCGTGCCTATAGGCACTGACGTTGTGCCGTATCTGGGGCGACATTCGTAGTTAATCGCTCGCGCTGGAAAGATGTGCCTCGCGCGTCAGTCGCGGAGATAAGAACGACGTGCGTGGCACGTCGACTCACAATATTTGTTGAGGAACAGTTTCAGATGCCACTACGTCACATGTAGGATAAGACAAAAGTATTGTTAGTGAAAAAGTATCCTCAGATATGTTTTAAATCAAATGCAATTAATATATTTTAATGTTTTTGAACTTCTGGCGATGGTTTTGCCGAAATCGACCACTTTATTAAGTCTTACGGCATAAATATAGTATTGCGTTCCAGTACGCACATTTGTAAATTAATTGCTAGCGCAAATTGTTAAAAATAACTATCCGATACTAGAACGCTAGGCTTCCTCGTATTAAAGAATACATTGTTGCCGTCGCGGCCGCTGCGATCCATGCGACGCACAGTGGTCGATTTCGCCGAAATCCTGGCCAAAACTATAAGGAGTTTTTCAATTTAGCTGAAAATTGGTATATTAGTATTATTTTGGTCGCTGATTAAGAATCCGAACTCAGAATTTCCAAAAACAAAATGGCGGCTCTAATATGGCGGGTGCGAGTATCGAAAAATTGTCGGATCGGCACGAAAATCAGTAGTCTTATGTTTTTCCGGTCGCTGATTAAGAATCCAAACTCAGAATTTCCAAAAACAAAATGGCGGCTCTAATATGGCGGGTGCGAGTATCGAAAAATTGTCGGATCGGCACGAAAATCAGTAGTCTTATGTTTTTCCGGTCGCTGATTAAGAATCCAAACTCAGAATTTTCAAAAACAAAATGGCGGCTTTAATATGGTGGTTGCGAGTATCGAAAAATTGTCGGATCGGCACGAAAATCAGTAGTCTTATGTTTTTCCGGTCGCTGATTAAGAATCCAAACTCAGAATTTTCAAAAACAAAATGGCGGCTTTAATATGGTGGTTGCGAGTATCGAAAAATTGTCGGATCGGCACGAAAATCAGTAGTCTTATGTTTTTCCGGTCGCTGATTAAGAATCCAAACTCAGAATTTTCAAAAACAAAATGGCGGCTTTAATATGGTGGTTGCGAGTATCGAAAAATTGTCGGATCGGCACGAAAATCAGTAGTCTTATGTTTTTCCGGTTGCTGATTAAGAATCCGAACTCAGAATTTCCAAAAACAAAATGGTAGACACACATAATTGAAAATTAATAATTTATTTGGTTATTACAATAAATGTATTGATAATAACGGATTATAGTCATCTTATAAGAAGGTGTTAAATATTACAAAGAAACGTAACAATTACCTTATAACAAATGTATTATAATTAATTGATTAATTATTTTTAAAAAATATCTTTTCCTTTCAGTATCTTCTTTGCCATGTCCGTCCTGACCTTCGACTAATTCGATTTTATCCTCTTGTTGGTCTCCACAGAATCGGCGACCGAGAATCATATTTTCATATGTTAGTTAGATTTGGTCCATTGAATTCAGTTTAGAAATGAAATTGAGTATATAGTAGTAAATATTTATCATACCTTGTTAATTCAATAATTAAATGAAATCTTGTCGTTCTTCATAATCCTGCCCTTGTTAGTACTCTTCGTTTTCTTCTTCTTCTTCTTCTTCTTCTTCTTCTTCTTCTGAGTCAACAGTTCCAGTTATATCCAGAAATTGGATAACTTCTTTAGGATATCTGGGCACCTTTTTCTTTGTAGCCGTTGTAGTACCGCTTATGAACGGATCCGATGATACAAGTAATCGATGGAACACGTCCTCTATTGTTTTCGTCCGACAAAATTTCCTGGAGTAGCGTTCTCTATAATTTTTTATATCTTTATTTCTACTTTCTTGCGCTTCTTCTCCCAACTGGCCAATTGGAAGAAGTGCATGTTTAATAATATCAGAACTATGTATTAATATTTTATGGACCGTTGTTGGCATACTGTACCACGGATATAACTTTACAAATTTCTCGGCAGTCTCTAAACAATATGCTTTAAAAATGTCTACTTTTACTGGATGTGTACTCGAAATAGTTATTAAAATATTATGAAATCGGGTTATTATATCTTCGGCTACACCAGTAATTTTTGCAGACATAGAGGCATTGCGGAAAAAACGGCGAGCGGTGTTACCATCGTTACTTGTACCAAATCCTGGTTTTGGCTTGTCTACGAGCAAGCCCATTTCTGCTTTGAACTCCATTTGCAGCCTTCTTTTATTTTCTGCCACTATCTTCTTGTTTTCTTCGCCTCGAACGTGCCACTGTTGAATGGTCATCTTATAAGATAAATGCAATAAGCATTCAAAAAAGCGTATCCACGCATGTAATGGCGATAAGCCGAATCTCAATTTTGATCCATCTTCAACAGTTTGCTGCTTCATTAAGTCCATGTTGTTGAAATCTTTGCAGGTCAAACCACAAAGATAACATCTCTGAGTAGCAGAATTTTCTGCTACTGCATTACAAACTTTACCATCAATCATTGTGAACAGCATTGTATAGTTTATTTTAAAATTGTAATCATTTATATTAATATCACTTTTATTTAAATTTTTGATTTCATTTTCTACTCTGTTCACCTCTTGCATTATAACACTTGTTGTTTCATGAACGTATTTTAAACAAATAGGCCTGCAAAGTCTTGCCGAAGATGGCTGGTCATTCTTCCACAGCACGATTTTTTTTTCGTTGGCGGTATCAATTGTTTCAAGCTGCAATGGGACAAGGGACGAAACAAATATGCTCGAATCTGAAGCAGTTGATTCTTCAAATTTTTGCTTGTATTCACTCAATCCAGATGTCCCATCGCAGCCCCATTTAACTATTAAATTTAAATTTGTATTATCTACATTTTCAAAGTATCGTTCTCCTAGTAATTTAAGAATTCGCGAAACCGTATGGTCCAGCAGACTTCGCAAGCTTACTTCGGCACACGTCTCATTAACAATAATGTTACTTGGGTAACAATTCTTCTTTGCTTCTAAAATAGAGCCGTAGCTCGGATATAAATTGGTGCTATGTATTTTAGCTCCGTCGCGAATAAAATTGTATTGATGCTTTGATAGTTTGGCCTCTACTATCAAAGATAATGCCTCATCACTGGTATAGGGCTTCGCCAATACTTTTGATTTGCGATCAGCTTCTCTATATTCTTTGGCACGTTCTGGCGATGTGATTATTTCTTTTATTATATTTGCGGCATCTAAGTCGTTGTGGCTTCTTAATTGCATTTGCGCAGCATAAGACAGCTCTTCAGAAGTGAAGCTTGCCCGTAGATCCTCCGTTTTTCTCCTCTTTGATCGTTCACTGGCACCACAAAAATCAATGCTCGGTCTCCCAGTTGCTTTTGCAACTGGGTTCTTGGCCGAAATGTTTATTCTTCCAGATAGCCATTTATGATTTTTTCTTTGGAAGTGGGTGACGTTTCTGTGACAGATATTCCACCGTGCCCTCCATTTTGCAAAAAAATCGTGCAAATCGATCACAGATTCGGGAGATAACTCGGCGTAACCAGTGATGGTTTTTACGTACTCGCATACGTGATTACGCCTATCCTTCCAATTTTTTGAAGAACAATTCCTCAAACAATCAGCAAGATCTTGCATCGGTAGAGAAGTTGATGGTGCTTCAGAAGTTGCAGCCTCCATAGCACTACACAATTCACTGACGCTCTACTGTTTACGAACTCGCTGTGACAGCTAAGTAAATATCACAAAGTTCAAGTGATATCTACCGCGTCAGAAAATGCAACGTGGTATAAATACCTTAAATTTCCACCTCCAATTTTTCATTTCAGTACTGAAAATTTCGGTGGAAGGAGAAAGATGAAACATTGGAAGGGAGAAATATTTCCCTCATACCTGCAACTAGCCAGGTTTTCAATAGAATCGTCAAAGATCTTTCGGTTTATGACGGTAAGCGGTCGAGGTAGCCGCGGCTATCTATTGTTGCCTCGAAACAATAGGCCACCAGCTTGTTTAAACTCATTCCGATTTTTAACCCCATGAAATAAACATATTATTTCGTTAATTGCCAGGTTGATCTTAGAGAAGGATTAGCAGTATTCATTAGGTAAAGCACGATAGCCCGGCTCTATGTCATAAATGCACTTCCCCGAGCATAGCGCGCGCGACAAACAAATAACAATTACTCGAAGAATCGCAAAAAGTCGCAAGAAAACTCAACGAGGTCTTCTTCGGGAAGCTTCAAAGTTTAATTTAAAAAAAAAATCACGGCAGCAAATTGCAGCATTCACAACTATTTCATTAGCAAAAGGAAAAAAATGTTTAGGTTTTACGTTCAGTACCAACAGAGTTGTAAAATATTAAATAAAAAAATGAAACCAAGATATATATAAATTAAAAGTATGATAAATAGCTACCAATACTGAAAAAGTGGATCAAACTTTAATTTCATATTGAAAACGTATTCTCAATTTCGACGTGAAAACGTTACATTATTTAAGTGCCAACTTTGACATTGCATATCTCTAAGAGTATTGTTCAATAAAAATTTTTATTAATGGAAAACGATGCTCTGATGTGTTACAAATCAAACGCAATTGCTAAATTTTGAAAATTCTAAAAAAAAATTTTGGGGTTTTGGCCAGGATTTCGGCGAAATCGACCACTGTGCGACGTAGTGCCATCTGAAACTGTTCCTCAACAAATATTGTGAGTCGATGTGCCACGCACGTCGTTCTTATCTCCGCGACTGACGCGCGAGGCACATCTTTCCAGCGCGAGCGATTAACTACGAATGTCGCCCCAAATACGGCACAACGTCAGTGCCTATAGGCACGAGCGTGACGCCTACAGAGTGGTTGTGAATCAGTGATATCTCGGCTGTATGTTTGGGTAAATGAGGCGGTGTTTCTCGAAGGACGGCTCGATCGTGCAATAATCGCCCGGCGCTGCGTTAAATCCAGGAAGGAATTAAAAATTAAGTCCAAACTTTTTAATTGGCGTATTGTATTCCTATCGTTGCGTAGGTAACATGTCTTAAAGGAATCAGGAGTAAAAACTCTACCGTTTTGTTGCAAACTAATGTTACCAGTAAAGTACATATAGCGCGACAACTTTGACTTGTCTTATTCGCGTCATTTTGTTTTTGGAAGACGGATAGAAATATGTTATTCTTAATAAAATAATAACAATAAAAGATCAACATACTTACATCCAGGTTTAATTAGTATCAACAAGTAAATATAATTCGAACTATAACGTGTTCGATATCATTTTAATCAGAAAAATCTCACAGATACATTAGCAATGGTTTAAAAAAAAGATAAAATATGAAAAAGTTTTATCCCTGAAGTGGATGAGTCACACTCATATTCCTGTTGCATGATATTACATTGTTTCCTTGTCGACCGTCGCGTTTCGTCAAGGGATATCCCCATGTGGTGGGGATAATTCTGCCGGAGTTTATCCTGGTTTTATGATAGTGACATTAGAAATTTGGTGCATACGCCGATGTCCTCACTGTCCCCACCGATATTTGTTGTCTCCCATTCTTTGATCCACAGTGTTTTCTTTCCTTCGTCCTTTAGTTCGATTTGAATATGTAGCTCTTTCAGCAAATTGTGACGTAGAATGTTAAATACCTCCATGTACGTGTGACAGGAGACATGGCCCTTGACGCCTGGCGAATCAGACCCGCATTATTTTGCCAGGACAAGTTAAAGTTGTCGCACTTTACCTATTCCCGTCCTCTTTATCCGTAAAATTAGCTTTCTGAGCAGAAGGTCATTGATTGTGAGCCATAAGAAAACAGTACCACGAGAATTACCGTCATTGGCCGATGTGATACATCTACCAGTTCAAAATAAATGCACATAGAGTGAGAGCAATGGGGTGCAAATTTCTTCACCGCCTGATTAACGATGCAACGCCTAACTCGAGACGCATCTGTTTAAACTGGTAGATGCCAGGCATCGGCCAATGACGGTAATTCTCGTGCTTGTTTTCTTATGCACCTGTGACCTCCTGATGGTAAAACTAAACACGGAACTGGTACTTTAACTTTAATTCCAGAACCGCGGAGAATGGATGAAAAGAGTTCTTTTTCATTTACGAAAACGTAAATGCCAGCTTCGTTAACGAATGGTAAGATATATCGCTACACCCTGCATTAGATATTCCGTATTCATTCTTTAAAGCAAACTTTGTTTTATTAATTAAAATGCCTACATTAAAAAGAACAGCAGAGTAAATGAGTGACGGATTTTAGTGGGTATGCGTAAGCAATATGCTTATGGATGCCCACACTATTTGCAACGTAACACATTTGCGGGCGTGCGTAAAGCGTTCAACTCTCTAAAATTACAAAAAAATATATTTTCTGCCACCACTGGACTGGATTTCGTTCTAGCGCAAATGATGCAATTTCGCTCGGAAGCAAATGAGTTTGCTCGGGCGCGGATAATTAAATTTTGGACGGAAGCAAATAAATTCGTTTGAATGCGATGGAATTTCGTTGGGGTAAGACGGAATTTTCCTTGGATGCGAGTACTAGAATTTCGGTTGGAAGCGAATGATTGAAAGTGTCAGTCGGATGCGAATCAGTTCGGACGAGACTGGAGTTCGCTCAGGCTCGAATGAATTGTCAAAGGAGGCAGGATTTTCGTTGGGACTCTTGGGCCCCAAGTTCCGTCGATGAATTGGATCGACAGTATATACAGGGTAGTCCACACAACGTGTGCACCGTTAAAAACTACCAAAATATGCGTTGCACAAAAAAGTTTTTATATAGAAGTTGCATGGTCTGAAGGGGCACATTATATAGTGTAGTTATTTTTTTTATAGGTGGAGGCGTTTCGGAGATTTGAAGGTCAACTTTGTTTTTTTAAATGGAATGCTATATTTTTTATATCAAAATATGGAAGAATGTCGAATTCTGAGTAAAAAAGTATTGACATTTATTTGCCCTAAACCTAATAACTAACGAGTAATTTCACTTTATTTCCTGAAAATTTTCTTCGCGTAATATCAAGTTAGAAATTCGACCTTATCACAGATTTCCGCAGGACAGCGATGTTTACGTGACAGTGTTTACTAATATGAGTGACCTAGTGGCTTAACGCAACTAATGTAAATGTTCAAAGTGATATCCATTGGCATTAATACAGTGATGCAATCTATTAACTAATGAAGAAACTGCATTCTGAATCATATCCGCACTGAGTGTAATGCATGCTTCACGAATACGATGTTTCATATTCTCAGATGTTGTTGGTGGTTCACGATACACTGTGTCTTTTAACCACTTAACGCTCAGGTTTTTTTCCAACCGGCCGGCCGCGGCCGTCCAAAAACGCACAAGTTTTTTTTTTGCCTGAATATTTCAGTGTAAGATGTCAAAGGACTGAGTTCTAAAATATCAGCGGCTAAGATAAACAAACCGCAGAGTAGCGGCCGTATCAGCTATGCCCGTGAACGTCACGGGCATGCACAAATTCGACCGTTTGGCGTGCCCGTGAACGTCACGGGCATGAGCGTTAAGTGGTTAATGGGCCCCACAGAAAATAGTCTAAAGGAGTAAGGTCCGGTGAGCGTGGAGGCCACATAAATCGTCCGCCACGACCAATCCATCGATTAGGAAATTTTCTATCCAGTACTTGCCTTACATTACGCGCGTAATGTGCAGGACAACCATCATGTTGATACCAGATTTGTGTAAGGATATTTAAAGGTACATTTTCCAATAAAGATGGTAAAGTGTCATTCAAAAAGTTAGCATATTTTTGTCCTGTTAGTCGATCATTAATAAAATATGGCCCAATCAATTGGTTGCCCAGTATTCCACACCACACATTAACGCTCCATTGACGTTGGTGGTCGACTTCTCTCATCCAGTGAGGATTTTCTGGTGCCCAATAATGCATATTTTTCAAATTAATCTGCCTGCCATTAGTAAACGTTGCTTCATCAGTGAACAAAACTTTTTGTAAAAAATAATTATCACTGTTCATTTGATGCAGGAACCACTAGCAGAACCGAACGCGGTTTTCATAATCCGTTCCATGGAGCTCCTGATGAAGTGCTAGGTGATAGGGACGATGTTTTTCATTATGAAGAATGCGTAGTACACTTGTTTTGCTAATTCCAGATCCTCGTGAAATCTGTCGTGTACTAATATGGGGGTTTTCTGTTACCGCTGCTAGGACCGCAATAGCATTTGCATCAGAAGTAGCAGTTTTCGTTAAGTTACGTTTAGTAACATTACGACTTCCGGTTCGTCGAAGCGATTGACACATTCTCTCAAATATGGCTCGAGATGGCTGATTTCGTTCAGGATACCTTTCGGCGTAGATGGCTTTGGCTCTTATTGCATTTTTATGGCACTCACTATAAACTAAAAGCATATCAACTTTTTCGCTATTACAAAATTTCATTTTTACTTTTATCTGTCTGGTAAATACACACAACACCGAAGGTAACTTCAATACTGGATTACGAATATGAAGACGATTGCGAATCATGATAGATGTTGTGTTGATAAACACTGTCACGTAAACATCGCTGTCCTGCGGAAATCTGTGATAAGGTCGAATTTCTAACTTGATATTACGCGAAGAAAATTTTCAGGAAATAAAGTGAAATTACTCGTTAGTGATTAGGTTTAGGGCAAATAAATGTCAATACTTTTTTACTCAGAATTCGACATTCTTCCATATTTTGATATAAAAAATATAGCATTCCATTTAAAAAAACAAAGTTGACCTTCAAATCTCCGAAACGCCTCCACCTATAAAAAAAATAACTACACTATATAATGTGCCCCTTCAGACCATGCAACTTCTATATAAAAACTTTTTTGTGCAACGCATATTTTGGTAGTTTTTAACGGTGCACACGTTGTGTGGACCACCCTGTATAATACATACTTTAATCTGGCGGTACATTTTATAAATAACGACAGTCGTATCATATCTCTGCGCATTGCCCGATGGTAAACTACACAGACCAACACAATTTTTGTTGTTTCATAGAGTTTGGGTGATCCTTGTAGGGTTCGTCTAGAAAGGGCATAGCAGGATAAGGGGGGCAAAAGTGCCCTTGAACCGATTTCAATGGGAGTGGTCTCATTCAATAGATAATGCTCGACGATCATTGTGTACAAAATTTTAACCCTGTATCTTGATCGAAAGGGTAGTTATGGGGAAAATTTTTAAAACTGGTTTTTGCCCCATTTTACCTATTTATTGAGGTGCAACAAATTCGAAAAAATTCTGACATATTCTACACGGTACCATCCATGTTTGAGATTTCTTTTCAGATTTTTCCATTGAAGAACCTAAGTGTAACAAATGCGCAAACGCAAAAAAAACGGAAAAAAGTAGATTTCGTATCGAGACCTTCGAGTGATAATTTTTTGCATATTACAGTAACAAACCAGCACTCATGATTGTTGTCTCCAATTTTTTCAGATTTTAAAACCGCCTGCGTCATTGTGAACAAAATCAAAAACCGATTTGCGCGACGCATTTCGATATGAAACGCCATGATCCAGTTATCATTTTCGCATTCTTCGATTACTTTGTGACTTTCAGTGTTTCTGTCACGAAGCAATTCCATGTTACAGTGGAGATCCTCTTATTTCAAATGTCGTTTCTCCGAAGTTCCCCTTAATTCAATCCCCTTCCAATGTTCATCCGTTATGAGAGAGGGAGAATTAAAAGAGACAGATAAATGACATTGTTTCTCCTTTCCTCGTGTGTGGCTTGGTTTTGACAAACATAACCTCCAACACGAATACACAACCTCCATCTCGTGACGGGCAAATGAAATGAGGAGAATCTTAAAGAGTGGGGAGATAACTCCGTCCAAAAAACTAGGAGAAATCGAATTAGACGATTCGAAGTAAGAGGATCTCCACTGTAATATAGAGGATTGAATTATATAAATCAAATATGAACTGTGATGGTTCCTCATCTGCAAGAAGTTTTTTCAAGTGAGTGATTTGGCGCAGTTGGTATGGCGCCTGTCTGCGGAACCGCTGGATAATGTGCAAAAAGTTGTCACTCGAAGATCTCGATACGAAATCTACTTTTCTCCGTTTTTTTTTTTGCGTTTGCTCATTTGTTACACTTAGGTTCTTCAATGGAAAAATCTGAAAAAAATCTCAAATATGTATGGTACCGAGTAGAATATGTCAGAGTAAAATTTTATACACAATGATCGCTGAGCATTATCTATCGAATGAGACCCACCCCAATGAAATCGGTTGAAGGGCACTTTTGACCCCCTTATCCTGCTATACCCTTTCTCTTATCACCCTATTCTTTCGAAAAAAACATAAATTTTTATAGAAACGGTGGTCTTTGTTAAAGAAGCTGGAATTTCGTGAAAATTAAGAAAGACAGATATTTGTACATGGTCTCAAAACATAAAGGACTGTCTCCCGAGTGTACAGGTGTGAGCAGTTATAATATTTCGTCCTTCTTAATGGCAGTAAACTGCTAAAACTTAAAAACGAGGAAAATAGCCAACTTTCTCCACATTCACTTTGCATTTTCACATAGAATACTACTACTATCACAAATTTATTGTCCATCATTGGATTCTACAGGAATTTCTGAAAAGAGAACTATCGGAAAAAAGTGTCATAAATATAATATTTTTATTTTTGCACAATTTAAGAAAATATCCATCAACAGCGCATCCCAACCGTTCTTCCGCTACGACGCTATCGCTCGTTGAGTCGGACTTATACATGCCGTAACTACGTATAATACTATCACAGGCTCTGAATGATTGCATTTTGCATTACATATATACGAGAAATGCTTTTGCGCACATCTGAAAATGTGTCATTTTGCGGACAGTGTGGTGTTGAGAATGCCACCTCAACGGGTCCTATCAACCTCCAGTGCCTGTGATAATATTATGCGTAGCTACGGCACTTATCTATGTCGAGTCCGGCTCAACGAGCGATGGCGTTGTAGCCGGAGAACGGTAGGGACACGTTATTGGTGGATATTTTCTTAAATTGTGCGAAAATGAAAATTGTTTCAAAACTTTTTGTTAATAGTTTTTTCTTCAGAATTGCCCGTAGCATCCAATGATATATAGTAAATTTGTGCTAGCAATCGCGTCAGTATGGATTGTAGAGTATTACATATATATCGCTTAGAGAGAATAGTTTAATTATTGTAACAAAAATATTCTCGTAAAAAGTAAGAAGATGGGAAAAGATTTCAGTTTTTTTCAGTTTCAAGTTTTCTTTTTCCGCTCGTGGTTCAGAAAGAGTGCGATTGGGAGAGGAAAGAAGGGCATGTTGGGCTTTAGTTTAGAAAAATGTCAGGAAGTGGTTCTGCTTAGGATTCAAGGAGTTTCCATGATGACGAATTTGCGTCCTTGTGGAAAACAAAAGGAAACTTTTTAAACAAATCCAAGCAGCAGTCTCGATCTTATCCCTGTGTGGTATTCGGCTTTTTTATGATAGAAAAGAGTGAGTGGTCCTTGACTGTTCTCCTAAGGCGCCTATGGAAGCAGTTAGGTCACTTGTAATAGCTCAAATTCGCTAATATCGACGGTTTCATCGAGGTTTCGTATTTAGATTAGAAAAACCATCGGTCTATATCGATATGCACTTTAACAGACCCTTACATATTCGTAGACTTGATTATGTTGTTTATGAACATATATATTGTAGCAGTATAGAAGCAGACTCTTAGTAGTTTTACAGATATTCATATTGAAAGTTTCGTAATGATATTACTTTGACATGTTGTAAAGTTGTAGCATAGGCAATACACGCATTGCAGATAACAGAAATATAACGAAATTTTAAGTTTACCGAAGAACTCTCGTGAAAATCGAAAATTTGTTTTACGTGTCCTTTGACATATCCTCATGCATGCATTTATTTACTTCCTATTATGAAATGTTTTGCTGACTATGAAGTTCTAACGCATAACAATTTATTGTGGTGTATATCCACATGGTATCACCCTTTAGTATGAAATTGTAAATTAAATTTTATCGACGTTCGTGCGAATAATCGGTTAACGCAGTAAAAAATGTGTATTATCCTTAAATTATACTTCTAACGTGCTTAATCAAATTTTTTTGTGTGCGTGAAACAATGTTTAATCATAATCTTTATAGAGTTACAATGAATATTCTCCATCTTTAAGTATCTGCAGTTTAAACAACAGTTATTCAAAGAAAATTAATATTCAGTATAACTTACAATTAGAGAGTAATGAAAGGAAATCTTCAATTCCACCTTCAAGCATCTGTAGTTTAAACAATATTTATTCAAAGCAATTTAAGATTTATGAGATTATGCCCCTTTCATTACCCTGTAAGAAATATGTACCTACGGAAGAAGTGGACAATTATTATACATTTTTAGAACAGAATAGTGTAGAATACTATTCGTAGTAGAAATAAGAAGTTCCATATGCCCTGCTTATACTTCTCGCTTGTTTGAGCTTCATAAATACAAAAAGTAAAAACAAAATCATAGATGAAGAGTATATAGGATGGAGAAAATTGCCTTACAATTTTATTCACAAAACTTGTGTCTTTGTGTAAATAATGAAGTTTGAATATTGGATATGATTTACATAGATTGCAAAATATTCTCTCTTGCAATTTCACTGCTAACTGGGCTACGACTATCTTTAATCTGAGTTACCAATAGAAAATACAAACAGCAAATATTTAAAATTTCTCGAACAACAAAAGAAACAGGAAGTTGAAGTTTATTCAACATAGTTTCGACATTTACATGTTATTCAAATACCGTAAGATAATATAGTACTTAAGGAAAGTTACACTGAAAACTGCAAAACTTGCGTTTTGTAGGCTAAATGCCTGAAATTTACATAAATACGGTAACATGCTGCTTTACCTAGTTGAGAGAAATGAGATGAATCAGTAATTCTCAGGTTTAGTCTGGTCTTTTAACTATGGCTATTTGAATGCACTAACTTTTAGCTGTAGTTACCAAAGGCAAATCCTGTACTTCGTATTTTCCTGGCGGAGTTTCACGATCAACTTCACTATTACCGATATTTTTAATTTGTTTCAAAACTCTATATTTTTTTTCAATTTTAGTTTAAAAGATTTGTTTTTCTTTAAACCTGAAAGAAGTGAATAATTATTATCTTAAAATGATTAGTCCTTGTATTTTACGTAAAACGGAACGGCTAATAGAGCCGTTATTGTGAACGTGGCGTAAGACAATTTTTCTAAAAAATCAGGTTATTGACAACATTAGTATCTCCTTATTTTGATAAAATTTTCAATCAAATGATAGAATTAACCTACACTCTGTTACAAATAAGTATTGCTGGTTAACACGTTCGGTGTCACGTGTACCATTTTTGGTACACGTTAAACTTGATCTGCAGGCCACGTGTACCACAAATGGTGGGCATATTTACTTAGTGCGCTGAAAAAATATATTTTAAAACAAATTTAATTGAGTAAAATATATTTTCACTAAAAGAATGAGGTATTGTACAAAATGCAATATAGAACAAAACACATGCATTTGTTTAATTGTTATACATACAATAATTATTAATCACATGTACTGGTTGACTTTTTTAAGGCAAGGGATGCACAAAAATGTCGCTTTCTAGAGTTTGTTGCAATTTCAGGAGATAAATTGATGTTCTTCCTCACAGTAGCATAAGTCATTAACTAATTGTTTTTGTAAATTCTATTAGACACAGATCTATGTTGCTGAGTGTTAAACAATATCCAAGCGTTTACAACTGATGTATTTGGGGAAAGCTCAAATGCTACTTATTTACACCATTTAAAAGTTTTACGTAAAGCGTTATTACATGCTGCCACTTTTACTAACCGAAAATTTACGAACTGGGTGACTTTTACTGTCGAATTGATCGCAGCCTTACGTATATCATAAATGGCACGCGATGTAATAATCACTCTAAAAAAGCTAATTACAAATGGATTGATGATATAATAACATATTAAGTATGTGATATCAATTTTTAGTCAAAACAATAAATGGCCTGGAGATCCTGTCGGGTAAAAACGGCTTAGAACGGAACGTGTTAATGATATAACGAACATTGTTTACGGGTATGAGCGTGGTATTGCTTGGAAACAATTTCGTCCTTCCGTGAATTTAGCAAAAACTTTCTTGATGTAAGTAGACCGTATTTATTATAAATATGAACAAACTTAACAAGTGTATAACAAACTGTGAGTAACAAACTGATTGCAAGATGTGAGTTTCGGCTTAGTTGAAAAATCCGGACGAGGCGCTGCTCGTGCCGGAGGTGTGTATGAGTCTGGACGAGACGCTACTCGTAGACCTTGTATGAGTGATGTCCGGACGAGACGCTACTCGCGGACTCTTAATTCTGACTAATCCGGGCGAGACGCTACTCGCGCCGGGAGTTTGTGTATGACCGGTAAATCCGGACGAGACGCTACTCGTGCCGGAGGTTTTTTGACTGACTGAATGTCGCGAGGCCTTTACCCGCGCTTCCCCTTCCGAGGGCACCTTGCTGACAAAAATGTGATCTTTGCGCCCTCGGAAGTTATACGGAGGAAATCGGTTTCCCAAAAGTAACCAGCGCGTAGGTGATTTGACGCGAGCGCTGGTTTTGGCGCGCGCCCCCCTTCTGGGACAGATGGAGGGGTAAAGGCCTGCGGGAGGAGAAGAAGGCCCGCTCGAGGGCTGTTCGACGGCCGAAGAACACGCTCCGGCGTACTGAGTTTATTGCACGGCAATAACCATTGAGTCATGCTGAAAATCTGGAAATAATCAAACTCGCAGGCGAGGATTTCTTGGAAAACAGGGTCTGCAGAAGTTGCACATCTGGCACTTTTGCGTCCCGTTGAACTAACTGTTTTCCTCAAAAATAGTTGTCTTTTAGTCCGTGTAATAAACCTTATACATTAAGGGCTTGGGCCTTAACAAACATGTTTATCTTCAGTCTGGCATAAGCCATTTTACTATAATGAAAAATGGTGATTTTACAATAGTCGTTAAAAATCATTTATACGAAGAAAAATATAAGTGTCTAAGATAACAAGTACGAGTTAATTTTCTCTAACATTGGCACCGATATTTTTAAACATCATAAAGCGGAAACCCTTAAAAAGTTGGATTTAAAAAGAAAATGACTAATGTCATTTTCAAAATAAACGACTCATTTGGTACTAAATGTTTCACGATTAAAATGTGCATTTACTGATTATTATGGCATAACAAGGAATAAATTTGACCCTACTACTGTGAAATTAATGTCCCTTTAATCTGTGCATTCGATGTGCCGTGCAGGTCTGCCATCATTTACGACATCCTGGGATTAGTAGCGAACGGTAACATCGATTAAATCGAACCTTTGGCATTACTCTCTGTGTTTCTAACTTCAGGAAACCAGCTATAGAGCGAGGAAATAACAGTTATTAAATGCCAAACTAATGAAATGAACAAGCTTCTTATGCTGCGAAAAAGAAAACTTGAATATTCAGCAACACTCTCAGCTTTAATGTCTCTACCCCTAAAAATTATCATACAATGGAGAATAAGGGTACTATAGATCCTACATAAATCCAATCATGCATAATATTTGTTGTGGCCCCCACACATGTTCAACAAGTGTTTCTAAGCCTCCGGTGGACTTGGTCACCGAAATTACCAATAAGAAGAGTAGGCCATAATGCTTTACCAACGTCTTAACACATAACCTATCAAACTGATCAAAAGACAGGTTCCAAATTTTTTGTAAAAACTATTTAAATTGATAGGGTATCCATTAAGTAAATCTTCCACTTTTATCTTATAAAACCTAAATTAGTTAAACCACCGCCGGAAGTCCAAAAACATTAAAATCTGTTAAGCGCATTTAATTCAAGACATATCTGAGCATACTTTTTTTCTAGTAATACTTTTGTTTTAACCTATACGCGATGTGACGCGATCTGAAACTGTTCGTTGACAGATAATGTCAGTCGACAGGACACGCGCATCGACTTTTTTCCTGTAATCGGCGTGCGCGGCACATCTTTCCAGCGCGAGAGATCAGAGGCGAATGGCGCCCCAAAGCGCCACGTTACTCGTGCGATACGCCCGAGCCTGGCAAGTGATTGGAAAGAGAAGCTTGGTTGGGTAAAACAGATGGTTGGGAGAAGCAGGCGGAGCGACTCGGAGAAGGATCGCGGCGAGCAAATAATTCAAATCACTGCGTGAGTGATGAAGAAATTTATTGCCGACTGTTGAGAGAAAAAAAACAAATTGTACATTATACATCGCGCGCTTGTCAGCAGTAACATGAACTCGTAATGGAAATCTTCCTCTTTGGTCATCAACTGTCTTTCTTTGAATATGAATGTCGCCCCAATGTGTCACCATCTACCTATAAATTGATCCAAGCCTGGTGGGAGGGAACATTTGTGAATCCGTGATATGGGTGTGTGTACAAGAAGTAGGAGCCGCTTCTCCGAGGACGGGTCTGGAGTACAGATAATTCCGAGCACTGCCTTAGTGCATCCCTCTTTTATATACTTTTATAATACAAACTTCTATATCATAAATGCTTTTCTATTATGCAATATGAGCAGCATAAAATTCAAATTTGCCATTATTTCCACAATATTATTTTAATTATTATAATGTTAGATTATAATCATCACTTGAATCACTTCTCTCTGTTTTGTCATGATAAACAATTTCAAAGTCCATTGTCATTTTCCTACTGATTTATGAGGTACAAATAATAACACTCAACTTATCACAAATCAAATTAACACTTTGTTGTCAGGAGTATTACAAATAAATAACTGTATCTCTGATAAACAGATTTAGAGTTTCAGTTTGGGCATGTGTATTTAAATTTGATTGATGGATATAGAAATCCTATGTTATAGGGGTATATGTGTTTACTGGAATGTGAATGACATGGATGAACGTTTCATAAAAAACGGTGATATAAAAAAAAATGATAGAAGGATTCGAAATCGAGAATTGAAAAAGATAAAATATGAAACTGTATTTATTTGAAGTAAATCGAATATCTGGTTAGTTTCTTTTTGCAACACATTGCTGATACAAACAGCAAATTCTACGTAGGAGAAGTTATAATAGAATGAACTTAACATTGAAGAACACTTTGTCAAAACTGTCAAGCTATACAAGATGCTGTGGATTTGCATGCACATTTTATCAGGAAGAAATGTACCTATATACTGCCTTCGAGACAATAAAAGAACCTCGATACAAAGCATTGGATAAGAAGGTATATTTGAGAATGCGCTTAGAATGAAGTACGTCCTACAAAAAAGAAATAAAATAGAGTTATTGTGCACAAGGTAATAAATATTATTTTGACAATCGCGGAAAATTTCCCTGAATATTATGTCTAATAAATGCATATGTAAAGAAAAACAATATTTGTTACTACTCTATAGTTTATTAATTTTACACAATATTATGCAGAAAATTATAAAATGCAATAGCGTTCTTTACTTTGGGTCAGTTACACCTTTGAAATAAACACGACATTAAATAGATAAATGTGTAATTGGGGACTGTTAAAATAGAGTTTATGCCGACAAAAAATTTGTTGACAATAATAATTACATTAAACAATCAGAATAAAACAGACTTCTCAATTTTCTCGCAAAAACAGCAGAACCCTCGCAATTTTTCTCGTTATTGCTCTCACCGCGTCTCTCACCATCCATCATGACGGATGCGTCGCTTGGAAATCGTCGAAGAGAAGACTAATTTGAGATCGATAGCTGCAAGATGTCGACTCAGGTATAGAAATCACAACGAAGCATCGCGGCCGCCATTTGTTTAAAACTTCATGACTATCGCGTATTTATTTCTTACTTATTATACATAAATACAGTAAAAATAGAAAACACAATAGCAGATCAACATTACAAAATTCATGTAGTTTAACCTACTTTAAGGAAGACTTTTAGGATATACTACAACCCAGAGATAGAAACGATTTGAACAATAATTGTCTGAAACGGTTATTTAACACGTTGAGTGCGGCCTCGGCCCCTAGGGATTGACAGCGAATTTTTCGTTCGGTCGATACCGATGCGTGAGACCGGCATTGTCAACGGTGAAATTATTAATTACAATGAAAAATTTTATGTTAAAATGTAGTAAAGGTTATTAAAATGTTTGAAGCAAAGATGTGGTTGAGATTTGCACTTATTACAGTAAATAACAACTTGTTTTGTGAGTTTTCTGACGAACTTACGTCCGAATGTTTTTGTGTTTGTGCTATAACATTCAGCACAGTATTTCCAAACTTTATGCACCTTTTTCTCTTTTTTTTTGAAATTTGTGAATACAGTGAGTGGAAGTTATAGGAAGGTCGGCGCCGCACTCAACGTGTTACAGTTCCGGCTGATATGGTTATGAGAGTCGAAAAAATGTTATAACTATTATAGATATACCGATATTATATAAGTTTCGTATCGATTCTATAACTGTTATTTGTCGATTCGTGTATCACTTTCGGCTTTGGTTGTTTGCAATTCGAAACCAAGAATATATTAGCCCCGTATCGGTTCTACAGCGCTGTAACTGATTAATTTCTGCATCGGTATAGTTCGGTTCTACATGTGTATGTATCGTATATACCTACGTCAATTTTTGTAAAGGCCACCGAGAGCGACGTTTCGGCGATAAAAGCGGGCCCGGTCGTATGGCCCAATTTAGACAAAACAACTCCACAACAGATATATTGATTGCCTGATTAAAGTATTTTACATTCAGTTTTTATATTAAAAATAGTGTGAGATACAATTTTTTTGTAAAATACGTACGTTCATAAATGCGCTGTTAGTACGATACATATAATAATCTCCTTCCGAGTTAATATAACAGCCAGTAGTACGCATGACTCTCTGAAGAGTCTAAAGAATTCTGCTATTAACGCAGATCTATTGTAGATCGCACCTAGAGTCCTAGTCATCGACTCTGCCATGTTTTCCTTTCTCTTCTGATAGTATCCTTGGAGGGTCTTCTTCCCGAAAAGCTCCCACAGAGGTGAGGGTCGTCTCTTGAGAAAGGCCAGGTTGAAGAACACTCAGTTCGGCGCCTCGAAGGCGCGGAATCTTGAACTAGTTATTATAATATAATTTATAGTTTTATTTTATTTTATAATTTTATTATACTCAACAGTTTTTCCCTGTTACGATAAACTTATTTCTGCAGTATTTTTATACTCAGCTTAGTAGTGCAATTTGAAATAGTCCGGTCACGAATCCTACATGTATATAATAAATAATATTCCCTGAGTAATGTTCCGTCGAAGTGAAACTGAAATCGATATAGGTCAGACCCGATTTATCTGTAGCAGTTATAACACTTTTTCGATTCTCGTAACTGTTTCTATTACGGAGCAAAAATACGGCCCTGAGGCTCACAGATGTAGCTTCAATCTCGTTTCATAGGTTCTTACAATCGTACACATTTTCTTTAGAAAAAACGGTAGTCATACTCTGTAGTCTTTTTATAATTTCAATGCGCTTTACGAGCATATGGACCGTTTATTTTGAAAGTGGCGTAAGTCTACTAAAAAGAAATGAAGTATCACGCAATTTACGCTTAATTTAGTGTAAACTTTTTATTTATTACAAGTTAATATTTAACATCGTAAAAAATGTTATTGTTTTGTTCAATTTAAAATTGACCGCTAAAAGAAATTGCATAGACATTGATTATGAAAGTGGTGTAAGTCCAATTCCCGTAGACAGGTTGCGGGATCAGTGACCACTGGTGGCTACATTTGTTTCATTTAACATTTCGAAAGTTACAATTTAAGGTTACTTACTTGATTTTCCTCTAAAAATAAATAATTTCATATTAAAAATAAATAGTGATATAGGTAAGAAGAGGTAATAAATCAATGTTATATTATAATAATATTATTTTGTGACAATTAAAAATAGTTATTTCTGTTTAATTTTAAATAAGTACACGTAGAAGTAAAACTCATGAGTATAAACAAAAGAGTAATCTGAGGGGTCAGAGGATGGATATATTTCCACTATGAAAAACAAATTAATGAAACGTAAAACGGAAAGAAGAATTATAGAGGTAGGATCTTCATCAGTTGAGGATACTGAGAATTTCAAAACACTGTTACAAGAAGAGCATAAATGAATAATACCAATATCTTATGCTCAGTTTAACAATATATAAATGTAATTAACGTTCAAAATAAAAGATACTATTTCTATTTTATTTCTTGTTATTATCTATAAACCAAATTGGATTAATATGAAATATATTTTATGATTCTTGATGAATGAAATTAAATGATTTTTACAATTGATTAATTATGAAAGTGGTGTAAGTCCATTTGCAACCCGTAAATAGACATTATTTTAGTTAAATTCACCTAAAAGAAATTTGTATAGTCAAATTACATATTGATAAATTGATAAAAACATTATCAGACTTGTCATAATTAACCAATATTTTTTAATTGGCAGATATGCTAACTTTTAATTTTCTCGAAACAACAGAAAATGGACTTGCACCATTTTCAAAATAAACGGTCCATATTGTAGTCGATACTTCTCCCGGAAAATTATTTCCGGCAAGAAGTATTAACTGAGGATTTTTCCCCCATGCAAGGCGAGTATTTCCGGATCCGTCAAATGACAAGGGAGGCTCGTGACTGAAGCAAGATTCCTTTGCCCACCAATCAGAAAATTAATATTTTGCCAACGTAGAGTTTCCCAATCAGCAATCTTTCCGTTTCGCAAAAGCGACCGCTCCCGGAAATTATGCCGGAAGCGCGTTTTCACGCGCTTCAAAGTTAGTTTTTTCTAAAACATTGAATACTCCAACAAGAAGCGTTCTTGATGGTAACTCCGTCCATGGTATTCAGCTTCGTATTTTGCGATCTTCCGGTTGTACAAGGTGTAAATAAAGCACATTAGGATAAAACAATCCGATCATTAGTAAATACCTATGTGTTCTCCTCAAACCTTCCGACACCTACAAGGAAGAATCAACTTGTTAGGCGCACTTGTGATACTTTTAAGAAATGCAATCGATATCATAATTATTTTCAATCTCTGCTGCAAACTAAATACATTCTGTGAGAAGAGATCCTAGCGTTTGTTACTCGGAACCCACCTAAACAAGTAGATCCTAGGTGACATACACATAGCATTTAAAACCGAAAAAATAAAAAAAAGGGCAAAGGAAAAAGAATTAATTGTAATAGTAAAAGTGCGGGATCGGGGCGGTACACTCCTATAAAAGTACGTCGGAGAAAAGAACGTGAAAAGGAAGTGTTACAAGGGTGAGGTCGCTGGCGCAGTGGTTCCGCACCGACTCAGGCGATCGTCGACGTTAAGCTACTCAGGCCGGGTACGCTATCCTAAATGGGTTACCGCGCACCTCTCTTTCTTTTTCACGTTCCTATAAGAGTGAAATGGACTGCTAGATGGAATGTAAAACTTTGCACGCGAAAGGAGATTGTCCCATTTGTAATCTTTCCCATGCCTGATTAGCAACAAGAACGTTGTATCGAGTCATTTATTAATTGATTTTTTTTGCTTAGAGTTCAAAAAGTATATCTTTTTAACGGAACAAGCTATAAAAAAACATAAAATTACATATCGTTTGTTTTCACTTAAGATTAACGTATAAGGCGCATTAAAAACTACAAGGACTTTGAATACGTCACAGTCTTAAATGTATAAATAATGGAATACCCTCTTTGCAAAGCTGACTGCGCGGAAATTGTCGGAATTACAGGAAAAAGAAACTCGCTTTTTTGCTCTTATTAAACATGTGACCATTAATAAATACGTAGTGTTGATAAAATATGAGACGGAAGTCTTTCGTACATTGTAATGCTAAGAACGTTAATCCTCGGGAATGGTGCTACTTAATCCTAAGATGTTATATTAGTTTGCTTGCAACTGTTTTTTAGCCACCATAGCTTTTTTATTTAATATTTTCCTATCCTTATATATTACTACTGTACAAAATAATTCTTATTCGTTGTGTGAGACAAATATTGTTTTATTAGCTAAAATAAAGAGAAAAGCCGAGTAAATGAGATAGGGGTTTTACTTGATACGTGTAAGCAATAGGCCTATCGAGTTCCACACTATTTGCTAAACAACATATTTGCGGGTGTGCGCAAAACATTTCAACTTTATAAAAAAAACAAACTTACACCACATTAGTAAAGACGTTGAGAACGGCATCTCAACGGTTTTTACCTATTGACGTTCACGGCCCGTGATAGAATTACCGTGCGGCTCGTCAGACCTGGCACCTCGGCGGCGGAGCTTCTCGTTTTCAACCGCTTTTTCGCACCATTTTGTTTCTTGGAATCCACTCGCTCAGCCTCTTAAAGGAAGCAACCGACAAAGTCGTGGCATTCAAATATTCTTACTACTTTGGCTGGAGCAGCGAGACATTGTATTACATTGTATTCTCGTCGCGCGCTCCGTTTCATCAAGGGGAATCTCCTCATCCGGTGGGGGTAATTCTGTCGGAGTTCAGCCTGTTTTTACTCTAGAGATGTTAGAAATCTGGTGCCTACGCCGATGTCCTCACTGTCGCCACCCAAATCACGTTGTCTCCTTTGCTTCGTTCTGCAGCGTTCTCTCTCTTCGTCTTTTAGTTCGATTTGTATGTGTAGCTCTTTTACCGAATCGCGAGGTAGAACGTCAAGTGCATGGAACAGTTCCTTTATTCAATCATACATATATACATGCTAGGATAGCATAAACATACAACTATATAACTCCTGTATGGTCGCACATTAGCGTCTTCTCGCAGGAGAACGGAAATTATACAATACAAGAAAAGAATCAATTTGCGCTGTATGATAAAGTTAAACAATTAGTATTACGCCCCAAAAGATTTGATATGATCATCAAAAAAGGCATCTTCGTTACAGAGAGGTACAGGACTGACAAAACAATTATAAAACAATTATAAAAAAGGGGGGGGGGGAGAGAAGATATTGGCATGGCCAATATACTAAGTAAAACAAAATGAACAATAATGAGATCTTGACCAAAATAAATAAGAAAAATTGCACGGATTAGTGGTCAAGAATTAGACGATGGAAGAATTAAATAAGTAAAGAAATCCATGATAAAGAAAAATTACCGTGCGTGCGAATACAAGTGGCATGAAATTATACTGAATAACGTTCCATACGAATCAAGAGGATAGTAAGGATGTTGTTGACATCAACGATATTCTTAAAGTAACTTAAAGTAGATATACTAATCTAACTATGTTATAGACTAAAGAGTATATACAGAGTTTAAACTAAGATAATGGAAGTGCTCGGTACAGAGTACGACGATCGCTCAAGATTTAAGCCATGGTAATTTATCGAGATAATTGTAATGCTTTTGGACAGTATCCCGTGGAGGAAGAGATACAGAATGTTGCAGTTGTGATAGATCGGCAGAAACTACCAAAGGATCGTATCGAAGAGCAAGCGAGGCCCTTTTTCTATGCGTAAGGTATATGATGGGAATTTTGGAGCGGAAATCCTGAATGTATCCTTCTCTGTCGAGATAGGGAAAGACAGCAGTAGACAGAAACCCATTTTCGCGAGCCTTCCTAGCCTCCTCGTCCGACATTGTATGTAACGAGGTGATGAGAGGATTGTCAGAGTTTGAGTGCAAAGATTTAAGGATAAACATTCTGGTGATTTTAAGTGCAAAAATA
Organism: Cerceris rybyensis; assembly: GCA_910591515.1. Taxonomy (NCBI): domain Eukaryota; kingdom Metazoa; phylum Arthropoda; class Insecta; order Hymenoptera; family Crabronidae; genus Cerceris; species Cerceris rybyensis. The sequence continues at coordinate 19,262,067 of OU342795.1, forward strand.
TCAAACCGCGAACAGTCAACCCTGCTATAAATTATTTGATTGTGGAAGTGTCGCTTGGTACCATCCGACATACGTCTGGGCATGAGAAGACCCGTGATCGCCCGGAATATTTTCCTCTCGAAGGTGCGAATGCGCTCCATCACATAAGGCGAAATTGAGAACCAAATTGGGATCGCATAAGATAGTACTGACCTGACATAAAGCTTGTAAAGGAGTAGTTTGACATTCTCACCGAGGTGTTTTGAGTAGAAGAGGCGAGCCAATTTAGATGCTATACCTTTTGCTTTCCCGAGACAGTAGTTGGCGTGTTCATTATAGTTTAAGTGTTTGTTGAGAATTACACCCAAATATTTGACCTTTTTCAGCCGAGGGATTGAAAGGTCAAATCTTTCCGTCGCGTGAATCGAAAAATTTTTTGAGAGCCTGTATTGTTTTTTGCTAATTTGGGACGTGCGCCTAATGAATAGAATAGTCTCGCATTTGAGCATATTTACTCTCACCTTCTTCATGTTACACGCCGAGACAACAAAATCGAAAGCCCTCTGCAAGTGTGACTGAATGTCGAGAGGATCAACGCCGGATTTATATATGATTAAATCATCAGCAACGGCCAAAGCTTTCCAAGTATCGTTACTTTTGTTAAACTTGTTTAAAATATCAGAGAAGTATAAGTTGAATAGTAGAGGAGAATTTACAGCGCCCTGCTGCAGACCATTTAAAATATTGAAACTACGAACGGATAAGTATTATTGTGAAAAGTTTTAAAAGCGCGGCCAGTGATCATGTTCTCAGTTAGAAGCAACAACTCGGGGGGGGGGGGGGGGGGAATTCATTTTGTGTAATTTAACTATCAATCCCGTAGTCCAAACAGTATCAAATGCTTTCTCGAGGTCAATTAAACAAGCCCCAGTCACAGCTGAGCTGTTGAGCGAGTCGGCAATGTCGCGAGTCAATTTGGCAATAGCATGAACCGTAGAGTGCGAGTGTTTGAAACCAAATTGATAATCAGAAATTAATTTATTGGACCGCACAAAATGATTCAAACGTATGTTAATCATGATCTCGAACAATTTGCCCAGGTTTGGCAGCAGACTGATCGGCCGGTAATTATTTAAGTCGTAATAGTCTGGGAGGTAGCGTTGCATTTTTCATGGTGATTTCAGGCTGATCAATTTTAGATTTTATTGATAGTTTAGATGAAGATAATAATCGAATAATGATTCAGCAGGCACACCCAAGGTGGACGGGCAGGATAAAAATTTTCGATTATGTAGAAAAAAAAGAATCCAAAAGCGTGTTCAGGTCGCTTAATAATTTGTTGAGTGATTGTTTACATAATAGAAAAAGTTACAAAAATAGTCAGCAGCATAGATAACGGTGGGTTACACGTCAGCAGCCGATATACACCTGATTTAAAAAAAATTGCGTTTGATTCATTTCAGGTCGACTGAAACTAATACACAACACTCTTTTTATCAATTAATTAATAAAAAAAAATGTCAGCAAACTATTCGATGGGGGTAAGATTGTCAGCAGGGGGGTAAAAGCTGCTAAGTAGCCATTCAATCTCAGTAAAAGGCAATCGAATGTAATAATTGGCTGACAATTATTCCACCCTCAAATATTCTGCTGACCCTTTTTTTTTATTTAATACAATGTTTAAACTAACTGTGTTATTAATTTCGAATGGCCTGAATTTGATTTTGTTAGTAAAATCATCATTTATATCCTCTCTGTCTTATAGCATATAGGATTTAAATGATTTTCGCTAGCTGACTGACAATTATTCCACCCTCAAATATTCTGCTGGCCCTTTTTTTATTTAATACATTGTTTAAACTAACTCTGTTATTAATTTCGAATTACTTTTAATTAAGTCAATCATCAAAATCATAGTTTATTTTTTCATGGTTATGCAGCCATCTCTGAAATGTGAACGAAAAAAATATTTTTGTAGTTTTCATTCAAATTTATTTTACTTAGCTATTGACAAATTCTTGCATTTCTTACCTGTACATTTCTACATAAACTACCTGAGCCCTTACCTATACCGTTAGAACAGAGGCACAGTGTGTAATTTTAGGGTTCTAGCTGGACAAAAGTCAATTTTCGTAATGGTCCAGATGTATAAAATTTTATTGGAAATCGATAGTAGAATGTCCATAGAAACAGAAAATGTAAAAATTATTTGAAAAAATAATCTGCAATAGTTAATTAACAGGCCTCAAAGTTATACTTTCCACAGATTGCTTTTACACGCTCCCATCATACCCTGGACATTTTCGTCAACTGTTTTGTAACGAAAGGTTAGAATGGAATTTGCGCATATGTATTGTTATCTACTCTTATTTGGGATATATTTACAATTTTTTATTTTTCTAAACGACCTTCCATTACCATTTTACTCCGCTTTAACAAGTAAGATGTAATTTAAGTTCCGTTCCGAAATGTATATAGACTTTTAACATATATTACTATTTATTACACTTTTGCAATTTTGTGTGCTTAAAGCTAAAAGTATAACAATTGAACATGCAAAGTGCCGCTTCAGACAAATGATGACATCTGTTACTTTTTTATTATTTTACTCCGCGCGGACTCTGAATCTCGCTTCTTTTCGGAAAGTTATTTAAGGTTTGACAAAGTGTACCGTTTATTACACTTTTGCAATTTTGCATATTTAAAACTAAAGGTATAAATAATTGAAAATGCAAAGAGGCATTTCAGACAAATGATGACATCTGTTACTTTTTTATTATTTTACTCCGCGCGGACTCTGAATCTCGCTTCTTTTCGGAAAGTTATTTAAGGTTTGACAAAGTGTACCGTTTATTACACTTTTGCAATTTTGCATATTTAAAACTAAAGGTATAAATAATTGAAAATGCAAAGAGGCATTTCAGACAAATGATGACATCTGTTACTTTTTTATTGTTTTATTCCGCGCGGACTCTGAATCTCGCTTCTTTTCGGAAAGTTATTTAAGGTTTGACAAAGTGTACCGTTTATTACACTTTTGCAATTTTGCATATTTAAAGCTAAAGGTATAAACAATTAAAAATGCGAAGGGTTATTGAAGACAAATGATGACAAATGAGGAGCGGCGAGGCATTTAGTTAGTTTCGTTCGCTCAGAAGACACAAGAAAGATGCCTCGCGGAAGTTTTTAAATTTTTCAGTCAAAAATAAAATTTATATTGCAATTGTTTTTGCTTTTTGCAAGAAAAATGTCTGCCCTATCGCCTCCTGCTATTAGATTTTTTCCTGGATTTTTAATTTTTAGAGTAAATCGGAAACATATTTTTAAAACATATGTTTAAACATATTTAAATCTTTACAACAATAAAATGATATGCATCGTTGCAATTGGTAGAGTTTACAGAGTAGTCATTTTACATTAAAAAAAATTAAAATAAGCCTTAAGATTAAGTTACAGCAAATTTTTAAAGTTGATACTGTCTTATTTTACGTATAAATGTTAAATAACTATTGAAATATGTATTATGATTAACGCTAAGTATAACAGTATGTTGTTTACTAGTAGAAAAGTCAGTAAAAGTAACGCAAACCATAATTTCTTTTAAAAAATAGTTTTGTCCCGCTAGAACCCTAAAATTACACACTGTGAGAGGTGGGCAATCTCGGCTCTTCGGAGCTCCGAGAGCTCGCCAGGTTTATGTTTTTGTTTACTAAAAAAACGGTCAGCAGAATATTTGAGGGTGGAATAATTGTCACTCAGCGCGCGAAAATCATTTAAATCCTATATGCTATAAGACAGAGGGGATATAAATGATGATTTTACTAACAAAATCAAATTCAGGCCATTCGAAATTAATAACACAGTTAGTTTAAACAATGTATTAAATAAAAAAAAGGGTCAGCAGAATATTTGAGGGTGGAATAATTGTCAGCCAATTATTACATTCGATTGCCTTTTACTGAGATTGAATGGCTACTTAGCAGCTTTTACACCCCTGCTGACAATCTTACCCCCATCGAATAGTTTGCTGACATTTTTTTTTATTAATTAATTGATAAAAAGAGTGTTGTGTATTAGTTTCAGTCGACCTGAAATGAATCAAACGCAATTTTTTTTAAATCAGGTGTATATCGGCTGCTGACGTGTAACCCACCGTTATCTATGCTGCTGACTATTTTTGTAACTTTTTCTATTATGTAAACAATCACTCAACAAATTATTAAGCGACCTGAACACGCTTTTGGATTCTTTTTTTTCTACATAATCGAAAATTTTTATCCCGCCCGTCCACCCTCTTTGAGCCTGCTGACTTTCGTAACACTATATGACTGCTAATAAACATTTGATTTCAATTTGAATTAATCGACCTGAAATGATTGTGTGATTTGCAACGCTACCTCCCGGACTATAAAGGTTTTTCCCTTTTTTGTGCAATGGGATGAGCTTGGCCGTTTTCCAACGAATGGGAAAGTAAGATAAACGTAAACATGCGTTAAAAATTAGCGTGAGATATTCAATAACGGAGCCTGGAAGGCGTTTGATGGCGACGTTTGGTATGCCGTCGAACGAGGTGGATTTTTTGTTCTTAAGATATTTGATGGCTCGTAAGATCATTGTGGGAGTTATTAGATAGTTTGTGTGAATTGAAGGCCAGATCTGTTCGTGCAGCGAAGCGAATTGCCAATTGATGTTTTCACGCGAATCCCGTATTCGATTGTAAGACTGCTTTACCTCGTGCTCGTGATTCCTTTCTTCCTCGGTTGTAGGAGTCAGATTTTTTGTATGTACTCTTGCAAAGTGCACCCCAAGTAAGGTCAAACGATCGTCAGTGCTTCACACTACAAAGTTATTATCTATTTTCTGGAGTGTCGATGTATCTATTCCGGATTCAGACCAAAGAAAATCGTCGTTTATCGCGCCTCTTAGTGGCGGAATTGAGTCATTGTTTTTTGGATTTATAATTCTGTTTATAAAAGGGTGTAGCTTAATGGGATCACGAGTATCTAGTTTGGACAGTCTGTCGTTCCAGAATTTATTTGCAACTGCAGAGTAGAGTTTTTTGAGTCTGTAATTGGTACGCTGAATTATTGATTTATAAAATTTGATCATGTTAGACTGTATTGGAGTTAAATTGTCGCGAAGGCTCAATAAATGAAATAATCTGGTGATAAGTTTGGATTTAAATTTTTTGAGCTTATTAATGCGTGTGTCGTCATATTCTCTCGGGCAGTTCAGAGCCTCCACGGTAGGTGTACAGCTCGTCAGAATTACGGAAATATTTTCCTCGAGGGCTTCTATTGAAGCATTAATCATTTCGATCGACGCATTAAGTAACGATGGGAGATTTAGGCTGTTGATATAATTATGGAGTTTGAGTTTGTATTCTTTCCATTTGGTCAAACGATAATTTAGTCTCTGTACTCTGGGGGCTCGTTCTACGTATGTATTCCAACCGAGGAGAGAGAGATTAATCGTTATGGCCCAATGATCGCTATCATAGGGCAGCAGACCCAGCCTTTGCGTTCCATCGTTAATACTATCGATCAGCCTGCTGTCCACCAAAGCAATGTCCAAGTTCGAGTTAGCCGGATGATAAGTCGGTATTTCCGAATATAGAAGGGAAGCGCGGAAGATAGCACCCTGTAACTGTAGCCAGTCAAAAAGAGCTAACCCCTTGCTGTTGTTGACTGTATTACGCCATGATGTGTGTTTGGCGTTAAGATCGCCCGCGATCACAAAGTGATTCGAGTCATTTGCAACTCGCAACTGAGCACATAGATCATCGAGGTCACGAAGGAACACGATTTTGTCATTGAAAGGGCTATACACCGCCGCGATCACGAGGCTTCTACCAGCCGAAAGATCCAAGCGGATCGCAATGGCTTCTAAAGATTTTTCGTGAGAAGTGGAGAGTTCTATACGAGTGAATTTGTATTTTCTATTAATAACCATAGCGACACTGCCGCCGAAACGGTTGTTTGCTCTGTCTTTGCGTATTATTACAAATTGTGGTGGAACCTCCAAATTATGTCTCGGATTTAGCTTCGTTTCAATGAGACCACATACGTCGGGTCGATGAGAGTTCAAAAATTGCTGCAAATATGCACGTTTGTGAAGATTTATAACAGAGTTGACGTTGACAGTAATGATTCGGAGATTGTCCAACGGGATACTGTTTTGATCGGTAGTGGCCATTATTGCGGGAAATCATTTCGAACGCCTCTCGTGGTACGACCATGATAATCAACAGATTGAGTATGATTATCATCTATAAAAGATTGAAGGAGGAAATTAATTTTTTCGGTATTTTCGCCGATGCGTTGGAAAATAATTGGTAATTGATCGGCTATACTTTTGATGGCCGAAAACATGTTTTTTAAGTCGACCTGTTGCTCGTTGGACGTAGCATCGAGAGGGACTGATCCTCTGTTAAACGTAGTCGATGAATAAGCATGTGCGGCCTTACCTACTAGGCCCCCCACTCCACTCGCAACACTACTGTACCGTGCGGCTCCACAGCCGTGTCACCTAGGAGGTAAGCCTGTTTTGGCAGAGCCTGATTCGCCAGGCGTCAAGCGTCATGCCTCTTGTCACATGTACACGAAGGCACTTGACGTTCTACCTCGCGATTCGTTAAAAGAGCTACACAAACAAATCGAACTAAAAGACGAAAAGAGAGAACGCTGCAGATCGAAGCAAGGGAGACAACGCGATTTGGGTGGCGACAGTGAGGACATCGGCGTAGGCACCAGATTTCTAACATCTCTATAGTGAAAACAGAATAAACTCCGGCAGAATTACCCCCACCACATGGGGAGATTCTCCTTGATGAAACGAAGCGCTCGACGAGACAACAATGTAATACAATGTCTCGCTCCTCCAGACAAACTAATAAGAATATTTGAATGCTACGACTTTGTCGGGTGCTTCCTTTAAGAGGCTGAGCGAGTGGACTCCAAGAAACAAAATGGTACGAATAGGCGGTTGAAAACGAGAAGCTCCGCCGCCCAGGTGACACGGCTGTGGAGCCGCACGGTATAGCGTCGTCGGATTGACGAGGGGAGATGGAAGTTTTCTGGTTGCGACTGGCTGGGGAGCTCTGTTGCTCGTAGGGGCGGCAACGGCTCTTCTCTCCTTAAATTTCGGGCAACCTCGGTATGACGCGGGGTGGCCGAACTTCTCACAGTTGACGCAGTAAATTGCGTCGTGCTTGGTTGCTTCTGTGACCGAGCACTTCCCACGCTCGTGAGATAAATTACATTATACGTTGACAGTTAAAACATTGTAAAAGATCCTGCCTATGCAATTTCTCCCATCTGACGCGTTGATAATTTAAAACATTGATTGATTGAACAAATTTGATATCTGTATTGGCGTCAAATTGCACTACGAACATAGGCAGGGGCAGAATGTCAAGTGCCTTCGTGCATGTGTGACAAGAGGCATGAAGCTTGACATCTGGCGAATCAGACTCTGCCGAAACAGGCCATCCTCCCAGATGCAAACTTTTCCGCGCCACACTGTACAGCCTACATATTGCGTCAATGGTTGTTATATTGTATAATACTCCCCACATGTTAGTAACTCCTCCACAATCACCTGACTTAAATCCTATTGAGCATGTATGGGCGAAACTTGAAAAAAATATACGAAAACATGGCATAACATCGAAAGAACACTTTAAAAAAATATTATAAAGAGAATGGTATAATATAGAACCTGACTTCGTTGAAAGTTTGGTGTTATCAATGCCCAATAGATTACGTGAGGTAATTCGCCGGAACGGTTATCCTACAAGATATTAATTTGGAAAATTCCTGTTAACATAATTGTTACACTTACAATGATTAAGTGTACGAATACTTTTTTCCCGGCAATTTCTTACGGCTGTGTGAATTTCAATTGATTTCGAATTACTAAATGATATTAACTCCTTTGTTTTTGCTCGCCTGTTGTCATAAGTGTTGTGTATAATATACAGTTACATATATTTAAATATAATTAATAATATAGAAACAATGTTGTTTTTACTTCTTTCCTCAAAGTATACACATACTTTTGTCCCCCACTGTATAAATATATTATATTGTGACCGGCCTAATCGCTCCGTTTGAATTTTTAAAAACTAACTTTATTCAACACTACAATATCTTAATACTCTACTACAACACTACTTATTTAACGTGGATATGCAATGATGGCTTCGTCGATATTTCGTTGCTCGCGACTGAGGAGTTCGGAGAATTCGGAATGAATGCCTTGGGTCCAGGGAGTCTGCGCCTTTATACTTTTCCTTATACGCACTTCGGTCAAAACACGATGATTCGTTGTTGAGTCTTGGACCATGTCACAATATACAGTGCTGTGCAAAAGTCTTAGGCCACCTACGTTATATTACCAATTTACGTTTATGACGTTAAAAATCGGACAAAAATTCAGATTCGGCGTACATATTTTATTAGACTAATATTATTTTTCAATGTAACTTTACAAAGTATATAAAAATTATACAAATTTGGTGGAAACTTCAATATTTTGTATGGCCTCCTTTTGCTTTGATTACAGCGTTGACTCTTCTTGTACAGCTTTCATATAATTTTTCAATAATTTCCGAGGGAATTTTTTGCCATTCTGCTCGTAATATTTCAAATAGTTCATCTGCATTTTTTGGTTGGCTTTTTCTTCGTGCTCTGTCCAAATAATCCCAAACATGTTCGATAATATTTAAGTCAGGACTTTGAGGTGGCCAGTTCATAACTTTCAATGTTCCACTGTCCTCTAAATCTTTCAAATAATTTTTTATAATTCGGGCAGTGTGTTTGGGGTCGTTGTCATGTTGAAACACAAATTTATTGCCAATTAGCCGTTGCCCAGACGGTACTGCATGCTGCTGCATAATCATTAAGTATTGAGCGGCTGTCAATTTTCCATCAATCCTGATCAAATCTCCTACTCCATTTGCAGAAATACAGCCCCAAACCATTACCGATCCACCACCATGTTTAATTGTTGGTTTTAAACATGATTCTTGGTACGCTTCTCCTTTTCGCCTCCGTACATACTGACGCCTCTTGTTACCAAAGATCTCAAATTTTGATTCGTCCGTCCATAAGACCGTTTTCCAATCTTCTATTTGCCAACTACTGTGTTCCCGAGCATATTGTAGTCTTTTCTGCTTGTTTCCTTTTCGAAACAATGGTTTCTTAACTGCAACACATCCTCTTAGTCCGTTTTTTAAAAGAGCTCGACGAACTGTTGACGCGTCAACTGATACTCCGGTAGAATGCTGCAGATCTTCTGCCAGTTCTACTGAAGATCTTGTCCGATTACGTAATGATTGCAGTCTTAAATACTTTTCATGGCATTCCTTCAACTTCTTAGGCCGTCCACATCGTTCCTTGTCCTCAACAGATCCAGTTTCATTGAATTTCTTTATCGTGTTTTGAATTGCCGTCCTTGAAAATTTACATTTTCTGACAATTTCTCTTTGACTAAGTCCTTCTTGATAATAAATAATGATGCGGTGTCTATCTGCTATGGATATTTTTGCCATCGCACTGATCCAATATTATGATCCAATATTATGATCCAATATTTAATATAGCAATAATGTTGTGCCACACACACGCACCACACGTAAACTAAGAAACGTCAATAATTGTTTGTATTGAAATCGTAGGAAGATGTTTGCGAGTCGAAAGTTGAAACAGAAATGAAATATTAATAGTAAAGAGGTATTCAGTTAGAATTTCTACCTGAAACGGTTTAAGAAGCGACTTTGAGTGCATGTCATAAAGAGCAATAAATCCCTACCGACATTACATTTCTCAATAACCACCAGAAAACATCTGTTTTTCATTCGTGGGTCTGACATATTAAACTGTTAGAATATATAACATAATAATAAATTAGCATCATGTTCCCATATATCATTAACATAGATTTATTCAAGAATAAAACAAATTTCACATAGTGGCCTAAGACTTTTGCACAGCACTGTATATACGAAGAAGTGAAGCTGCCTTCGATATGTCGATTGGTGACGAGTGCGTTGTACGGGACATCGATAATCGAAGATAGCAAATCGTATCAGGGGACAACGAGAAGAAACAAGATAGTTGAGAGTAGAATCTAGATACGATCTCGGCACAGAGAAACAGCAACGATAGTTTACCCTTTCTTGTATTTAGGACAAATAAAGTTCTATTTAGTAAGAATGTCGTGCGGCGACTCTTCGCGGCGTAACATATATATATCTATAAATGACAGCGAAAGACTCATTTTCAGTTTATTGTGGAAGTCTCGTAAATGCCGAACACGTAAAATTGCACGAGGGAAGTGAGAGAAAGGATGAAAATTCAAATAAAGATATGACGCAATATAATAATTTATCGACAACGTACGAATCAGGTATTATGAAATATGTAGTTGTTAGTATGCTGCATAGTGATAAAATATAAAAGTCAAACATTTAAATGAAAGCTATTGATGTAGGAAGGCGAGTCTGAACTCGCGTAGAAATAGGGTACTATGATTTCAATTCTAAAGTGTTGAATGTTTGGAAATCAGAGTGATTGGAAGAATGAAAGAAAAAGATGACGAGCGAATGAGAACGTAAGGAGGGTTCATGGTGCAAAGGGGGAGAGCGTTAGGAGAAGTGAAAGATAAAAGAACGGTAGGGTGTGCGAGCGAGCGATAGTTTTATATCAATATCAAATTTTTATCTAGCCAATAATAATAACAATAATAGTTTAGTTCTGATACATATACCATTAATTACTTCTGTGAAACCCAGTCCTACATTAACCCTTTGACCGCGGACTGTTCTAACATAAGTTGCAGCGTTTCGGGTGAGCGGCATGCGGCCTACAGATGCACTAAATACTTTATACTATGGATATACGACATCAACAATTGTAGAACACACATGTGTGACTATAATAGAATGTCAAAGCCTTCGCCGAATGCGTATTTGCGTCTACAGTTTATATACATCGATAGCTTTCGGAGACCGCTCATTTGCGTCCATAGTCTCTGTCGATGGCTTTCGCAGGGCTCATATATGCGCCCATAGCAGTCAAAGGTTCAATAATATAAGTACTTTAATACAGTGATGAAAAGAGACATTATTTTGAGTAAACGAAAGTTTCTAGCCTGTAGCTTCGGGATCGGACTTAAAAATTATGAAACTATCAAATCGCTTAACGAAAATGTATTTTAGTGTAGTGCGAATGATTATATAAATCTTTAATAAGTTGTAAGATCGGTTAAAGACAGAGACTTCACGTTTGTCATGTCCTTTTCTCCTAAATTCTTTGGAAGAATTCTTCCTACCCGATCCTACAAAATTTGTAATTTAAATATTTTACAAATATCGGATAATATCGCATTGCTCCAGGTAATCTGAAATTATACGAACATAATTTGCATTTTATGTTAAAGTAGTTTCTGTCACGTACTAATCGAAACGAATTGTCGTAAATGCATAGTATCCATTTCTTTTTCGGAAAAGTAATATAGATTGTTAAACGTGGAGTCAGAATTACGCAACAGTCTGAAAGATAGTTTGTGATTTCGGTTAAAACTATTTACGATGTATCAATGCATTGAATGTTATTCATACAAACAAATAATACAATAATTTCACGAATTTTTGTGTCTTTTCTATTAAAACAAGTAGCAGTTGCTGGAAGTATGATAGATAACGGAGGCACATTTACGCCAGCGGAAGCTTCGGGACACGATTCTCGTAATATACAGCATCATGATACCGATATCGTGTATCCCGAGAATTTGTGCCGCTTAATGCTCCCTTTCATACAAAATTAACACATTAAATATTGGAGCGGTTTCAAACGAGGCGGACAATTTTCCCCTTCCTCACTTTACGTTATCAATAGAAGAATATTACCTTGTAACAGATCTTTTATTTAAAATCGAAATTGGTACAATTTAGATTTTAATTAAATGAAAAATAGTGCGTCACTACACGTATATAAAGTGTAAGAAAATATCCTTGACTGAAAGAGAAGTGGCTTATAGAAGAATAAAAGAAATCACGCTAAAGATGGCTGACAGAAGATCAAAACGAATTACGTTTTCTTTGGGAGTGTGCATCTCTTAACACGTTAAGCGCCACGCCGAATTCATGTGCCGTTCCGTTCAGGCCACAGTTAGCCGTCAGGCGGGCCCCGCCAGGCCGCTCGCCGATAGGCGAGCCATAGTATAAACAGATATCGGGTAACGTAACCCGGGTTGATGACCAGGGCGTGCCTTCGTATGTTTACCTCTCCACTTGAAAATAAGTTGCACTCGAGAGCCTGACATTTTCCAATCGCAATAAATGCTTTGTGTATACTTTGTTTATATCCTTATAGTCCCTACTCCTTCGTAGTAGATAAAAAACCGAAAAGTGAGGCCTAAATGATGCCCGAACGCGTAACTAATCCTCAGTTGCATAGATATCGTAGCCCAGTTTCGTTCAGTCTCCAAGTCTTCTCGTACTTCTTCTTGACCAGAAATTCAAAATTTTGTTGCCCTAAAAATCAAGATGTCATCAAGTGATACGTCAAGCGAACAAATCTTAGTGCCTATACTTCGTCATCGCCTTGTATTGCGCTCGTCCGACGATGAAAGTTTATCAGAGAATGAGCGTGTGGATACTAATGCAACGGGTGATCAAGAATGGTTCGATCCACAAGGAAATCAACCTAATATAAGAGCTTTTAGGGGCGAATGTGGGGTTGACATATCTAATGTCACATTACAAAATTGTTGCAATGTGGGAGACTTTTACGCTCTATTGGTTACGGAAGAAATACTTCAGGAAATAAGCGACCAAACAAATACATACGCAGTGCAAAAACAATCAATAAGTGCTTCGACGCGTATAAATAAGTGGGTCCCTACAAATAAAGATGAAATCAAGCGCTTATTTGGGCTCATCATATGGATGGGATTGGTAAAATATCCAGCAATATATTTATACTGGTCCAGGGATCCGCAATATTATCATCCATTCCCACACAAAATAATGAGCAGGAATCGATTTGAGATTCTTTTGAGGATGGTTCACTTTTGCAACAATGAAACAGCAGATACCACCAACCGTTTATACAAAATCCAGCCGATTATCGACGAGTTGAACAAAAATTTTAAAAACTATTACCATCCAACAGAAGTAATGTGTATTGACGAATCGATGATTCCATTTCGTGGACGTATTATATTCCGACAATACATGAAGCAGAAGAAACACAAGTATGGCATACAAATTTTTAAACTCAGCTGTGGCCTCGGTTATACATATAATTTCAGTGTTTACAGTGGCAAAACGTTCGACAAAGTGAACACGACGTCAACAAATATAGTCATGAATTTGTGTGAAAATATATTTCATAAAGGCCATACACTCTGTACTGACAATTGGTACACCAGTGTAAATTTGGCCAAAAAACTCATAGAGAAAAATACCCACTTGATTGGTACACTAAGGAGTAACCGCAAGGATAACCCAAAAGAAGTGGTATTCAAGAAACTAAAACGGGGGGAATGTGTCGCTCAAGAGAGCAAAGAAGGGATCACAGTTTTGAAGTGGAGAGAGAAGCGGGACGTTCTATTACTTTCGACTAAACATACATTAGAAATGAAGACCGTTCGAACAAAATCAAAAATCGTTAGTAAACCAACGATTGTCATAGATTATAATGCGGGAAAAAAATCTATTGACCTGTCTGACCAAATTGCTGCGTATAATAACCCATTACGGAAATCGATGAAGTGGTATCGAAAATTGGGTTTTGAATTATTATTGAACACCGCCGTTGTAAATTCCTTCTTCAGACACCAAGAAACAACAGGCCAGAAGATGTCTATCACTATGTATCGAAAAAAATTGATTGACACACTTGTGCAGGCGAAGGAGGAGGAACAAGTGGACACCCCTGTAAATTCCCGGCATCATTTGAAAAAAAAGGAAGGCAGTGCGCACAAAATTAGAAAATACTGCACCGAATGCTATAAATATAATGCATGAATATTAGGAACAAAAACAGCTAGAAATGTAACGCGAAAAGTAACAACCTTTTGTAATGAATGTACACAAAAACCTCACCTTTGCTTATCTTGTTTTAATAAATTACATTAATGTTTTTAAGTATTATATTGTTTTCCTTAAAGCATTGACCAAACAAAAACGATGCCGCCTAAAATAAACGTTCAGTCCCACAAGTACGGAAAGACCGACACGCGCGCGATGATAACACGAATGAAAAGTCTGCCCTCGGTCCATGCGGACCGATGAGGCCTGAACGGAAAGTCTAGCTTCGGTCCCTAGGGACCTACGTGGCGCTTAACGTGTTAAACGTGTCTTGCTACACATCACGATGTATTTGCACAAGGAGAATTTTGGGGATGCGAGGTGAAATAGGGTAAACACCCGTCTCCGGCAAGTAGGAAAACAGTTCAATATTATTCGACGCGAAATACGGTAAAGCAGATGCAATGTTTTCCTTTGGGACGTGCGGGATGGGGTCTTATAGATGATTCGCACAAAGATGTTACTAATTAGGTGAAATGTAAAGGAACATTGTCAAAATTGCTTTTAATGTTTCACACTGTGTAATGACGAAGAACAAAGCTTCCATAAAAAGAAATCTTCTACTAGTGCATTACTGTTTTGAATCTGTAGTAAAAAAGCCTTAAAGAAATTGTATCGCTTTGAGCAAAAAAAGACGAGGAATAATACTTTTGCAAAGCGACGAAGGCGACGAAGATCTTTACGTTATTTGTGTTACGAGCTGGAAAGCTACAGATAGGAAAAAATGTATCACTTGCATGAATCTGAAATTGCGCCAGCTACTCAAGCTATAATCTAAATTGAACTTTTGCGCTTATATTTCGACATAAATTTGTCTCACAGGAACTCTTTTGTCGAGTCTCACTTAAAATTTTTTCAAGTCCAAACCAATAGATGTTAACACATTCGCGACCGGTAATTTTTTCCGTTTCTAATGCTGAGTACCGGCGAAAACAATGAAATTGTAAAGCTGGTTGCCCCAAATTTGTATCGTTAAAACAAAGATAAAAATTATAATATTTGTTTTGAACTATCCATGTTGTAATTATGTGTTCTTTAAAATAAAAAGATTTGATAATTTGTATACTTACTTTATAGATAAATAATGGAACATTTGTTATTACTATGCTTAGTTTATTTAGCATTATATTACATGCATTTTGGAAAAGCAGAGTAAAGACAAAATTTAATAATTCTCTTTATTGTGATAAATAAAAAAACAATGACTTTTGCATAAAGAAACTTTACATAATTTGCATATATAAGAAGTGTCACGACGTTTTCCGTGAGTTTTGCAAACTCTGCAACGTTTTTGTGGATATTTTAATTTCCCTGATTGTGCGATTCTTTCAAACTGTTGTGTTGTCATGTCACCTGAAAGTCACCTGTAAGGACGATCAAGGTGTCTCATTGAGATATCGGTTATCCAAAGCGCCTAATGTTACCGAATTCAAAAACAGAAATTGCAGGATGTGAATTCACGTCAGCGGCAATCAGGTGTAGAATTTGAAATGACGTGAATTCACGTCAGCGTTCGCGAATGTGTTAACGTCCGAAAGATAACCAGGATTGCATCCTGAATCTTTTTCAAGAGATATCATGCACTTGCAAATTACAAGACACAACAACAGTGCAAATAAAACAGATATTTAATTGAGTTTGTTTCTTTCTTTATTTACTTAAAAAAGTTAGTTGTGGCGCCCCCTTTTGAGAGCGCGCACATATGCATATGTGGCACGAAAATCGAGCGATGACGAGTGTTCTCGTCAATCACAGAGTAAATGTCGCTGTTAAAATATTGGATCAAAAAGATGTGTTTACTTTATAAAATTGACATTTTTATTACTAATATTTACTTATTTGGTTAACATAAACATATATTACATACATAATAAACGAAAAATTCTAGAAAAGTCAACAACTTATAAAGTTAAAAATCATCGCGCACTTGCTCCGTGGCGAACTATCCTTGAAGGAATTTTACAATAAATCACTCTCAGGCTTTAGTGCTAAGGCTAGTTGCTTTTTGATTTTTGCTTTTGCAGATTTTAGGCTAATATCTGGGAAACATTATCATCGCAAATGTATAAACTGATTATACAAAGTGATTAGCTGCTACAGAATTCACAAATCTATCCCAAGATATTTATATTTTTTAGTTATTCGTTTTATTTCGGCATGGTTTCAAAATATTCCAAACATCTTGAAATTTACGAATATATTTTAGTTTTAGTCAAAATTACAGTTTAACGAACCAATGGTCACTAACTTTTACGCATGGCGAGTATCTTCATTAATACACAAAATTCTGCCGATTCTCCATGTCGAGTATAAGCGTCAATTACACTGGCTAAATTTCCCTATTCTCAGTTCAAGTAAATTTCAAACAAAACACTTAAAAGCATTGGGAGCTACTGGTAACAAAATTGAAATATAATTCAGAGTGCAAAAGGTTAAAGCAATGTCATTCAGTATAAAAGTTAAATTAGTCACTAGTAAGTTAATATTGCATACTGGATTATGAAATATTTGAAATAACTTAAAATTAGTACCAAACAATTTGTCATTTACTGAAGAATGCCTACACAATGTGAATTCTTTATGAAAGGCTGAAACATATTAAACTGCAAATAATTTTTTGCTTGTGATTGCCGTGGAAATATTTACTCGCACAATACGAAAGAAATAGGGATAGGAGGAAAAATTCCGAGTTGCTAAACAATTGATAACAAAGGAAGCATACGATGACTATCATCGACAATGGAGTTCCACTGAAGGGAGTAGGAGAACAAGATGTTATACCTCTACAGACCTGCATTCCGGTATTATCGAGAGAGTTCGGGAAAGTATGGACTAATGGTTGAAGCAAATGCCAGAAGATATCTGCAAGAAGTATCACGTGTCATACATCAATGGAAAAAAATATGAAAATAAAAAAAAAGTAATTTGATATGTATTTCAAAAGGGGATGTTACCGTATGAATCGATAACTTGAGGCTAATAGTTGTCTCTTAAAGCTCCAAGGAAAATGTGTTTGGAACAAAATTTTGAAAGTTAGTAGCTCTGTTTCCGTACTCTGATAGGTCTTACCTTATATAAAAGTTATATAACTTTTTTATAAAGAAGTTTTCTTCAAGTACTTAAAATTGCGTTTATATCGCGAGAGAAACTAAAAATTCAACAAGCTCCGCAGTTTGCTCTCGATTAGAAAAAAATTAATTTTCATGAAAAAGAAAATAGTGCCTCACTTGCATCGACATACTAAGCATTTTATTAAAGTTTCATTGCAATGAAAACTTGTAATTCACCAATCAGGGAATCTACTATTGCTATAATTCTGTGGTGCAAAATAATCTGGTTAAACTGGTTTTCATCAAATCGCAGTCCCAAATTATTCAACATCCAAGCAATGCCCTAAAGTTGCATGTGTACTCCTAAGAGAATGGACGGAGCATTAGAGCATGAATTCATAAAGCAAATCTTCTCTGTATTACGAACCTTCCGTTACCTTTAAAATAATCGTACTAGCAGTTGATAATACTGTTAAATGCCGCTTTCAGTGAATCCGTTAGTATTGAAAGAATGGAGGAAGTAAAAGGATTATCTGGATAAGTAGAGAAGAACGTAAGTTTAACGAAGTTAATCCTTTTAGATAACTGATAAAACACAGCATGTTAAAACTGTCGCTACTCACTGTAGTGCACAGCTTTTAGATTGGTTCAATAGAATACGTTATACGAATTAAAAACTAGTTCATTACTTTACATTTTTAATATGATCTTCGTTGTCCGCGAAGTTTTTCTCCAAAATTATCGTACTAGATTTTATATAATAATTTTAAGGTAACCAAACTTTAAATAATCACTTCTAAATTTTTCGTTTTACAAATACATTTGCATAATGTGTTTCTACTAAACAAATCAGTGGGATCATAAATTAATCTATTCTTTGCTGATTTATGGCCATCTAGTTACTTCAGTAATTTTGAGGAATGAATTTTTAAAAGGAAATTCAATTTTTAGCTGATTAGAAAATCGTCTATATTTCCTACCTGTATCATCGTTGAAATAATTTATTTAAAACTCGTTTTATTTGCAAGATAATATTTAGACATTAGTGTTATAAAAAGGAGAAACCAAGGTAATGAAAAATCCGTTGAGTGAATTATTGATATTTACTTACTTTCGCAGCTGTAGAAAATCAAAGAAAATGGAGCGATTAAAATTTGAAATACTTCCGGAAAAATATGGAACCAATCATTCTGGCTATCTTAAAGAGTTTGCATTAATCTTTTTACTATTACTATTATATTTCGCTATATAACCTACGAGATAATTTGTAGTTTGCGTTCTATGGTAGAAAGCGGATTACAAGTTCTCTCGCAGTTTGTTTACTTGCCATATTTGTGCAACTATAATATAGCTTCTACGAGAAGAACCAAAAATCAAGACTGGCTTACATGAACAGAAAATTTATCAATAAATCAACAGAAAATACAAACTTTATTCGTAATCAACTACGAGATAATTCATAAGATATTTTCTTTTTAGAAAACACATTCTGTATGCCATTTGACGATTACTATGTACTTTCAGATCGGAAAGCTGACAATTACCGTGGCAGCCAACGGGTTTATACGTTCGATTTCGTATTTTTCTATTTAAAAATATTTTGAAGGAAAATGCTAATTAAATGAACTTTTGGGTAGAATAATCAGAGGAAAGAGATGTACATTATTTTTACAGGCTACAACGTTAACATAGTCTCTATGCATTTACTATGGAAATATCAATAATAACGTAAGCAGATATGTTCATTCTCTACATACAATCCTTTAAAACAGGTTCCGAAATTTAGTTATCAGAAAATTTTCAGATTATTACACACATTTCAGGCGGATGGTTTGGTAACACGTCTTATTTGCAGGAAGTCATTATCATAAAATTGAATTTCCTCAGTTATTTCCTACACGCACGGAATGTAATTTCGTTCGATGAGTTTAATCCTGGATCCGCGTCTACCTCGTGTATTAATAAAAAAAGTGCGTTTACATATTTTTATCTCCCTTCTCATTTACATTACCATGCATTCTTATTATCATTAAAAACTTTCCAATCCTGTGTTTACCTTTATTCGTATTGCACCGCAGTATGGACTTCAATGTTATATGCATTGAAAATATCAAACACCTGGCAATTGTGCAATAACTTCAAAATTATCATATTTCAAATCAGTTTGCTGCATTTAGCCCATTCTCTGCATTGTAGGGCCTTATTTACACGTAGGGAAATGTTAAATGCAGAGATTATTACACATAAAGGGGATTTACATAAAATGTATTCGTTGTTGTGGGATTCACATTTAAAAATGGACGATTTTAAGTTGATTTTTATACTGGCGGTAACTACTCTGACAATGAGTGTATGCAAGTTTATTCTATTATCAGGTATACAACTATTGTATGTACACGTAACGATGTGTAACATAACGATAGAAATGTGAACTCGTGATATCATGAGTATAATTCACGACGTATGAAATCGGTTTAACGTTTCGTAAACAGTCTCTATCGTACAACCGAGTTTACAATATGGATGTGTTTACATATTTCTGTTTTATTAGTACGTTAGTGTATGAATACATTCCTCCATAGACGCCTATGCTAAGTGATAAGTGACCAGCGTATTGACAGAAATTTGCAACGTAACTCTGTGGAAAACCACAAGTACAGGGTGTAAAAAAATTAATGGTCATGGCTTTCAGGGGTTGTTCTACACCTCTGGATCGATGGAGATTTGCACAAAAAACCGGCCGCAAAATTCGGGAAAGGGTAGCAAATTTTTGTTATTGGCTCATCGTATTCGTCTTGTTACATACGTAAAATGTCTGAGAGGAATCATGGGTCAGAAATGAACCGTTCTCTCGCAAATTAACTTTTAATTGGGCCTTCCGATTAAAATTTCGCCGATAGTTAAAGCAGAGGCGACGTAAACGAAGCTAGAAAATAGGGCACTGTGTCACCGAACCAGAAGAGAAGTGTAAGTGTTTATACTCTTCTTTCCGGGTGGGCCCTTGAGTGAACCCGACACCGAACGCAGGTCATTGACATTTTCTAGTCTTTTTCTCTCTCTCTCTTCAATTATGTTGCCTCTGTTTCAACTATTGGAGCTAGCAAGGGTATCTCATGTGTTTCCTTTCGAAAGGTCGGCGACTCGAAGGCTGTCGTATGGGCGAAATTTTAATCGTAAGGCCCAATTAAAAGTTAATTTGTGAGAGAATGGTTTGTTTCTGACCCATGGTTCCTCTCAGACATTTTGCCTACGTAACAAGACGAATACGCTGAGCCAATAAAAAAATTTGCTGCCCTTTCCCGAATTTTGCGGCCGGTTTTTTTCGCAAATCTCCATCGATCCAAAGGTGTAGAACAACCCCTTAAAGCCATGACCATTAATTTTTTTACACCCTGTACAGAGTACATATCTGCTGTAATAAGCGAATTGTGTGATTCGCACTCAGGATCCACCAAACAAAAGAACTTGTACTTCTGGGACTTTTATGTATTAAAATACTCGATTCGTTCCAAGAGAGATTTAGTGTGTCGAATGATTAGATGAGGACTTGTGAGAGCCTTGTATTAGATTTAGGATTTGAAGTTAGAATTAGAAGATGACTCTCACAATGCGTTGGAGTTAGTAATTATGAACTTGAACTAGCGTAAGAGTAAGAGACTTTGAATAGAGAACTGGTTGTAGAGGACTGAACTGATTGTAACTGATTCAACTAATGAGGCGTAGGGTTTTTAAAGGTTTTAGAAGAGGAGAGGGGGTAGGATGACGGTATTTGGGAATCCAGGAGTAGGAATAGGAAGGTGAACTTTGGATATGGATGATGACTCGTGGATGAGTAAGGATCAAAACAAGGAATAGGATTTTGGACTTGAGGTGGTGATCCTAGAATGACTAATGATGGTGATGAGTGAGCCGCGTACAAAATATTTGTGTTTCTTTCACAATATTCCTTAAAGTTATCTTATATACTAACAAGTAAGCGGAGGGTCGGTACATTACACTGCAGAAAGACTTTAAAATAGCAGCAAATGCTACCCTACCTATCAAAGTCATTGAAACTGCCGATGGTTCAGCCATTCGAACAATAGAAAACTCTGAGACGAAGCAACCGTTAAGGAGCACGTGTACAAAAGGAACTAATCGAACCTGTGACTAAACGGTGGTGAAGTGGGACACAGATACCTCCCAAGATTGGGAAATACCAATCAGTAACATATACAGCTTGCTCCCCGAATTAATGGAAACAGATACTACGAACAAACGTCCAAACGATCTAAAAAACCAGTAAACTCTCCACCAATATACGTAGATGCAAAGATCATTGAGCCTCTCTACGAAGTCCTAAATACAAAAAGTGGGCATAATATTGCACGTTAAGCAGATAAACAAAATTCAAAATAAAGCACACCAGACGATAACCGATACAGAATCAAGAAATATCGATTCCAGCATTTGAGAACCGATACGGAATTAATATAATGTGGATTTTGAGTTTTGAAGAACAAAAACTTAAGCCGATACTAGAATTGAAAAACAACATTTTAGGGAGGCACCGAATCGCCTAAGGGTTCGGCGTCCCATAGCTTAGGTAACCAAACGGCTACGCCAAACCCGTACCCGTCCAGCAAGCCGAACCCACAAGCCGGACGAGCCCCTGAAGGATGTGCCCACGCTAGGCTTCAGGACCACAAGGGCTTCCTTCTCTTTGGCTCCACTGACCCCGGGTGCAACATATCATTATATTTTGCACACTTGGATGAAAGTGCTTTTACAGAAGGAAGCAAAACATTGCAGCACTGAGAGTGCAAGTGTATATCTTTAAAAGAAGATGATGTAAACAAATAAACTAAATTTATTCCATGATTTTCCCCGTTAACCTGGAAATTTTTGATTACACTCTTGTATTTGTACGTCAAGTGCCGTCACTTTAAATTGTCCATTGACTAGAAGGGCATCGTCGCTTCCTCCTTATCAACAAAGACGAAGGGGATGCTAATGGATCGCCGACGTTGGAAATTTTTCACAACAAAGTACTTCGCCCTTAATCGAGAAGTGCTACTCGAAGTGGAGTTAGGGATTCCCCGTGCAGCTCGAGCTTATTGACAGAAACCCGCTTAAATAACAGAGTTAGAGGTGCATTTTCAATATTCCATAGTTTACTGTACGGTAATTCTTATTGAGAAAATCTGAAAAATACAAACAAAGATTCAAACTCAACGACGAATAACTTTTTCTGACTTGACGCCGTTCCTATAAGATGGACAATTTCAGTGTAGCAGGAAATGAATGATTTTGTGGAACGCGAGGCAGTAGGTGAAAATGTTTTATGTTATTTTTATGATAGAAAACAGGTGAGCTTCTATACCGTGTTTATTTTTATTTTTCTTCTCCACGGCTCTCGACCAAGTGTCTGGTCGGTGACAATATTTCACCGACGAAAATTTTTGGGTGGCAAAGCAAAATTTCGGGAATTTTTCTCTATTACAATTGGATTGGTTAATGTACATGATTGGTAGAGAAAAACCCCGTCCACTTTAATGCGTATCTGGAAAGAAGAAGATGTTTTTAGGAAAAACTTGGCCGGCTCACGGTGGTTCAAATCCTGACATTTACTGACATTTTGTCGAAAAATCAACTTTTTCATATCAATATTTAGTAAATACATACAGCTTGTTAAATGTTTATCAGTTTTGGAACCAAAGGTATTAATAGAATTTAACAAAAATTATACTTACAATGAATATTCAAACTTACAATTAGATATTTTAAAGACGGCGTTTCTTACGAAAAAATCTGCCTGCCTTTTGCGAAGTATTCTGACAACTATATCTAATATTTCATTCCCATTTTTTTTTATATGAAAAGTATTCTATATTATTAAGTGAAAACATCTTCAACTACAGATTATCGTTAATTTTGTATTCAAAGTATAATATAATGTGGAACAAAATGAAAAAAGCCGATAAATATTTTTCTCTTGATAAGGTGCATCTCTTAAATTCCAAAAAATTCCAAATTTTTACATATTAATACATTTTCAGCATGCTTTTCCCGATGTAAATATGTAAAAATCACATCCTGTTTCTTCCTTTTTTTGAAATTATTTATGTCTAAAGCGTGCAGTCTCACGAGTTGTCATCTGGACAGTCATACACTTGAGAATTTACTTGAGGAAGCTTTTAAACCACACAAAATGTTTTCCTACAGTATAGATAAGCCTTCGGCTAAGTTTTCTATTTTTCCTCTGCATTCAGTTCTAACAGTTCCATCAGAGTGTATTTTAGCGTAACAGTGAACAGAGCAGAGTGTGAGCGAACAGAGTATCTGACAATGAGTGATAGCAGCGAACAGCGATATGAACAACGTAGCGAAGTAGGTATTTTCTGTTTAGTGTATTTTTCTTATATTTTATATCTTTATATTTTAATAAACAGTTTAGTTGTTATTTAACTTTAAATAATAACTTTACAACATACAAAATGTAACAAGATTGTTCAGGCGCATTTGTTTTTATTTTTAATAAAATTAAATATTGTACTTCATAGAAAACACTGCATAAAGATGAAAAAGGTTTTAAAAACATTTTCAGTGCAAATATCATCACTACATATATCTTTTACGGTTCAAAAGTTATATGAAAGTGCCACTCAATGTGTTTCACTCCGTAAGTGGTTGATTTACGCCGAAATCCTGGCCAAAACTCCAAGGAGTAGTTCCATTTTGCTAAAAATTGGAATATTAGTATTATTTGGGACGCTGATTGAGAATCCGATCTTAAAATATCCGAAAACAAAATGGTGGATTCAATATGACGGACATCTATATAAAAAAATGTTTGGTTGCGCGTCAAAATTGATATTCTAATGTTTTTTGAGCTACTAATTACGAATCTGAAATCAATATTTACAAAACATAACAATGGATACAAAATAGCAATAAATAAAACATGATATCCTGGTCTGAAACCATAAATGTGTTTCCTCGAGTATGGCGCGCGCGACAAACAAATAACAATGACTTCTGGCGTAGCAAAAAGGAGCAAGAAAACTCAAGGAGGCCTCTTTCAGGAAGTTTCAAAGTTTAAAAAAAAAAATCACGGTGGTATTTTGGGTTCCACACAATTGTTACCTTAGGAGAAGAAAAAAAATGTATAGGTCTTACATTCTGTACCATTACAGTTGTAAAATATTAAATAAAAAAATGAAATGAGGATATTTATAAATTAAAAGTATGATAAATAGCTATCAATACTGAAAAAGCGAATCGTACTTTGATATCACATTGAAAACGTATTCTCAATTTCGACATGAAAACGTTGTATTATTCAAGTGCCAAATGTGAGCTTGCATATCTCTAAGAACGTTGTGCAATAAAAAATGTTGTCAATGGAAAAGGATGCTCTGATGTGTTCCAAATGAAGCGCAATTTCTAGATTTTGAAAATCGCGAAAAAACTTGTTGGGGTTTTGGCCAGGATTTTAGCGAAATTGACCACTGTGCGCTGTAGTCGAGGATTTTTACTTCTTCACGACTCGCGGTTTCACGACGGTACATTTCAGGTCGACAGCAGATGGATCGCCGCAATTGTTGCGCGGGCAAGAATTCATTTGTTTATTGACCGTTGTCGTAGAAAAACTTTGACTTGTAAGTATTTTCGTAGGTCCTTACTTTGACCCTCCACAGTTACTAGTCGGCTTAATGAATTCCACGAAATGATAAACCACGTGTCGCTACAATTTCATCCAAATATTGTAGCTACCCCTCATAATCAGTTAAAAACGTGGGTCTCAATACTTGTATTGTTTCTTTGTGACAGGATGGGGATGTTACAACATAAGGTTTTACGAGAAATGTCTGACTTGTAATGTTTTGTGCTGTTTCATAATAATGATATCATGCATATCAGAATGGCTTGAAAAATTGTCTGTTAACGCATCTCGTTGTATTTTCTTCCACCACGTCGTTAAGGGGGTGGAAGTGCTACTTCTACTACTTTCGTCGGCGTCGAAGGTACGAAAAGTGAACACTTACCATGAAGAACAATGCAACTAATAGAGTTACTTTACACTTCCAAAAATACGAAAAACCTGTCTACTGAAATAACATCAAAATTCATGAAACGAAACAGTCCCATCTTCGACTATATACCTATTTAAGTCCATATGTATAGAGTCTGGGTTAGGTCTGGCCTCGCAATATTGACTTTATCAATAATGTTGAATTTTCGTGGTGTTTTTCACATTAATTCACTTTTATCGTCAGTAATACGGAACATTTCATTAAGAAAAGTATGGCAGACTTTAATATTGTATGATTGTAAGGGTAGAATGTGTATTGAATTGTTCATGTGGTAAATTACCTGTATAAAAGAAAGATGCGTGTTTGAGAAAGCGCAGCACAAATGTCGTTACAAGAGGTAATGTTATAAAGCGAAAGACAGTAGTATGAACAAACAGAACAAACGAATGAAAGAAGCGTTTAAATAATCCATAATCTTACTTTTCAATACTCCTCTACGACGTTTTTATTTTCCCCCACAATATTAAAAATTTATTTTTAACACTATTCCTACCAGAAGGTTTCAAAAGACACCTTTGAAATTTTCGATTAAAATTGCTACCTCTGACTTAATCGTTCGACCTCAAATAACATTATCGTGTATTATCACTTTTTCTATAACGGTTCATAAAATAATTATACGGTATCTTTTTCCTCCAATCTATTTCAGGATATAAAATACCTACATAGTATAATTATTTTTACCGTAACGTATCACTTTGCACTTGAATGCAAACATCTTGGAAGAAATTATTAAATACAAATTTCTGTCTAATATTCTTTCTTTTGTCATTATCAGTTAATTTATTCAACACAGTAACATTATTAACTAAAAAACAACAGTATAAATCAAATATACGTATACATGCACAGTGTATTCGATGTAATGCGATGCACTATTCTTCACTCACTTGCAGTTGTCTGATAAGAAAAATGTTTGGGATAGGAATAGTAGGTTTGAAGTATACAATAGATATTAGCAAAAAATACAAAAACAGCTTGCTGTCAGGATGAAAATGTAAAAAAAGAATGTGTGTTCTTATTTAATAAATATAAATAGATTAGGACAAAGATAGAAATAATTGAGAAAAACAAAAGAGGAATTGGATGCATATATGTAGATAGAATTCTACACATAAGCAAAAGCGGTGCTCAATTCCTCACATTATACAAACAACTATAAACACAATGAGGATTAACGATGTCACTCGTCTCTTCAAGCGTAATGACGTGAACGTTTAACAATTAGAAACATATTATTGACAAACAGGACCAATGAAACTAAAAGCAGCTACATACACATTCGAAAATATTTCACTGACAATGAATTTACTTTAGCGTTTACTTAGCGTTTTTTAAATGCCGAATATAGCTCGAGCTATAGCCAGTATTTCGAAACTAATAGTTAGAAAACTTAAAAACGTGATTAAAGAGGGACATCATTCGATCGATATGTAATTAACATCTTATTGGTAAAATATTTTTGCTGAAAATTTTTCTGTTGACAGGACAATGCGAAAAAGTATAAGTCTTTTGATGGCCTTAAGAAGTGGTTGCATCTGCATTTGAACTAAATGCGATGACGTGAACACGTTGACGTTAGTCTGTTGCTGTTCATACGCTCCGCTGTTAAGTGAGCAATGGCCTTAAGGTTTTACCAAGGTATTCACACTCAACGATCACAAACAATCAAGTCCCGACGCAGTCTGTTCCATTTCCGTTCGTTCCCTCGAGAAAGGAACAATATCGTTCTTCAAGCATGTCTTAACCTTTTAACGGTGTTTGATTAATATACTCGTTATGAGAAAATCGCCACTTTTTAGATAACATTTAAAAAAATTTTCATACATAGTAATGAATACGTATCTTCCATTACAATTAAATGATAAAATTAACTATGTAAGGTAGACGTGTTGCTAATCAGTGCGACAAGTTTTTGCCTAGCTTTAGTCGCGATGATAATATAGGAACAAAATTGTTAGAAATAAAAAATAGTTTGGAATTAGTGAGTGTGAATGGATTGCTTGTAAGTGAGGGTGGATTTTTAGAATGCGTGATGTGGAAGACGACAAATGCTACGACTAGCGAGATGATTTAGTCTATAGATAAGAAAAGGAGTGAGTGCAATAGAGAACACATGCTGTGAGAAAGACGCAGAAGACATGCTGTGAGGAAGAGTATCGAGGGTAGTTGCGAGCGTGAATTTTTGAGAGAGTTACTTGCAAAACGAATGAGTTGAGAATGTACAGAGGGGAGAATAAGACGTGAGAGGCGGGACCTAAAGTTTTAAGAGTTATAGTTATTTTCTGTTACTTTATGTCTAGAAACTTTCACTCTTTTGATAGAAACAATGGTAACTGTTTACTCTGTTAATAACTGGCGAGATTCGATGTTTGGAGACGTTCTTTAAAGATTCTAGATTATGTACCAAGACAAAATTTGAGAAATATATTTAAAAATTCGGCAAATGCTTCAGTAGTTGACCACCTTTGAAATCGATAAAACTAGTAATTTCCTACCTTTTTTCGTTAGTAGTTGACCGCTTATACTCGAAGCAGGATTAAAGCACCAATGCTGAAAATCACTTTATTACCGTTTAGTTTTAACAATTACCAGTACAAATTATAATTAAGAATTAAATAAGAAAAGAAGAAGAAGAACAGAGTAGACATTGGGCATTGATCAATAATTGACCGCGAATGCAGTTAGTAGTTGACCGTGTAGTCGACTAAAACTCAGTATACTACAATATAACGATTTACATTTTGTATTTCTAATAAAGTCAGATGTATAACGGATACATTATAAATCGTAAACAAATTTAAATGAGTAATGTTGGTAATTAACCATGCCTGTTAACTTCTCAAAATTGTAGAGTACCAATATCTAGAAGTTGACCATTAAAAATTATTGCTTTTGAGGTGAAAACAAAAAAAAACGATGTATATATTACTTATAAAATGTTGTGAGGTCTTAAACAGTAAATAATTCATTTGCAAAATCTTCACAATCTATGCATTTTTTACCTGAACCGTACCAGCCATTCTTAACAAACGTTAAGGAAATAGAGATATAACGGCATATTGCTTACCTCAGTCAAGTCAAGGTCTTGCTCGACAGAGCCGTTTCTCGAACTGCTCCGCCTGCTACTCCTTCCTATACACTCGAGAGCTCGCTGATTGACTTTGCCTCCCCTTAATAGTAGCGGACCTATTGGCATGAGCACGAGCTTATTCGGGGCGACATTCGTAGTCAATCAGTCGCGCTGAAAAGTCGTGCCTTGCGCGTCAGTCGCGGAGATCAGAACGTCGTGCGTGGCACGTCGATTAAGGTTATTTGTCGAAATACAATTTCACACCGCACTATATCGCATGTAGGTTAACACAAAAGTATTGTTAGTGAAAAAGTATGCTCGAATATGTGTTAAATAAAGTACAATTAATATATTTTAATATTTTTGGGCTTCTGGCGACGATTTTACCGAAATTAACCACTACGTTATGCATTACGACTAAATATAGTATTGTGTTCCAGCACCAATAGTTGTAAATCAATTATTAGCGCAAATTGTTAAAAGTAACTACACGATAATAGAACGCTAGGTTTCCCAGCGTAAAAGAACACATTGTTGCCGCCGCGGTTGTCTTGGCTATATGTTTTGCAATACTGCCTATTCTCTCGTAAACTAAGTGATAAGTAATAGGTTTCCACATTACCTATGAGGTACTATTTTCAATGCGTTTTTTTTAAGTGGTATACAATTCATTGTGCCAGTCTTGAAAATGTTTTCAGTAACTTTAGTCGTCTCAAAATGCTCGACGCAAAGTTCTAATATAGCAATTAAAACATAATTAATTATAAGAAGCTCTTAGTAACAAAGAGTGGTTCTGCCTCGTTTAATTTCAATGTTGTTTTGTAATAAAATGCCAAAGTATTGTCAATTTTACATATAGAGATGTATCTCAACGGTTTCTTTCATCTGTATGTGTCTTTAATTTAAAACTAAGTTTATTTAACAGTTCACAAATATTCAAAACTTAACTTAAAAGGTACAATGGTTAATAATAAAGTCCGCGTAGCAGCAAGAAATAACAGAGATAAATTATAATTGCACGTGATGAGAAGCGTGAATTTCGGCTGAGAGAGCGACAAGGCGAGCAGAACAGCGAAAGCAAACCGCGAAAAAGAGCGAGCAGGGGGAGCGGAGTAGTTTTATAGAAAGAGGAAAAAGGAAGAGGGTGGGGATTAGGAAACCGGTAAGGAATATTCTGGAAGAGTTCGGTTGGGAGTTTAAATTAGGGTAGAAAAACTGGGATAAGGTGAAGGATAAGAGCGACAGGGAACGACGAGCAGAAGACAAGGATGGTGAGTGGGGAGCGATGAACTGAGGTGTAAACATGTTGAAGGAGCGAGGAGAGAAGAGAGGCAGGCAGAGAGACAATATCGAACGGCTGATTTCGAATCAGCTGTTCGATGGAAAGCAAGAAACAGATTAGGGAAAGTGAAAGGAATTTGGAGAAAAGGAAGGAATTGTGCGGATTAAAAGGAATCTCTAACAGTATGATTGTTAAAAAACATTTTCTTCATTTATATTTTAATGCGATTTCTCGACAACGATTCAGCGGAAAAGGACATTGATACAGTGGAATAGATTTTCAGAAGATAACTTTGTAACAAAGAGTGCATTTGCATATTTCCATGGGTAATGTGGAAACCTATATTACCTCTTTACTGTTAAAAGACAACACAACATTGTACAATGTATCGCCCCAATAACTTCTTACATTATTCTACATTCTTTGAGGCGAACAAGTTTGGCATTTTGCTGTCGCAAAATTTTTAAAATATAAATGTCGCCCCAATATACCGCCACATGCTACCACGCTTGTACCAGTAGGTACGACCGTAACGCCGCCGGAGTGTCTGTGAATCAGTGACATCTCGGCTGTATGTGTAGGTGAAGGAGGCGGCGCAGCTCGAGAAACGGCTCTGTCGAGCAAGACCTTGACTTGACTGACTTACCTTATTGTATTCAGACGTTCGCTGTTAATAGATATACTTCGCTTTACATGTAAATAAACATCGAAAGTGCCCAACTTATGCAAACCTTAATTTTTTATGTTTTCTAAAAAATGGTCAACTGCTGGAACTTTTGCCTTAATAACATTTACTTTATCGATAAATTTTGGAACAATTAATTTATAGTTTCTTCATATAATCAAATTCATAGTAATTGACACTTTGTCATCATATTAGTTATGCACACAGATACATTAGAAATTCGTTAGAAGAATAATAGAAACGTCAATTATTTTTTATAAGACGCGACTTGCATTAAGCCAAGAAACACTACCTTCATGAGGAAATAAAGTTTAAGTGTACCGACAGTTGGTTGAAAATGATATAAAATACAAATAATCTTTCATATTTTAAAATTAATACATATATGCATTTACTATCCCGTCAGAAGAGTGAAAAATCTGTCATTTACCCTTCTCTTCCACTGTCAACCGTTTCTAGCTGCCTATTAATTCAAATCTCAATGTAACAATAAGAACGATTCTTCTAGTAACTATCAAAATTGCTACGATCGCGATAGCTTAAAAACCAAATCTTCGATTAACGGAGTTTTATTTTATTTCAACGGGTCGTATAATATAAATGTCTCATTGGCTTCTTGTGTACGACGGTGACCGGTGGCTGACTTGACGTGATGAAACCGTACCTTTGACCGCCAGTGTGAATGAGAACATATTGTCCGGTGCCTGACTTGATGTGACCTGGCAACACCGTTGACCATGAGTGTGAATCAATCCTTATTCAACGAACTGACCCAACGACGTGGCTTGATCGTATCTTTGTCCTTTGCTGTGAATCGAGTGTAATAGAAGCAAATCTTCATTGTCACATTTAATAAATCTATCAATTTCACATTTACAATGTTGGTTAAGATTTATACCATAAATCATGTGGTCGAACATCAATTGAAATATTTATATACGGTTTGATGATTCTCATCATCATTTATTCGCAATTCTTAAACCACTTTAATTTAAACGACTAAAATTAATATGTATCAGAGCGAAATGTTTAAGGAGGAACACGGTACATTTAATATAGCCAACGCCAATGTTAGGGCTACATCTGGGCTTGGAATTAGGTGCTGGCAACAGGCAAATTTGGAGAAGCGCAACCTAGTTCCCACCGCACGGCCTGGATCCCGCAAATTCACTAATGCTCGATGCCGTCAGGCAGGAATCTTTTCCTATGCTTATGGTGGAGAATTGGAATGATATTCGTATTAATATATTTCCACATCACACAGGTGCACCGTGGGGTACTATTACGAATGCGTTTTTTTTGCAGTTGGCCTGTACGTCTATTCCAAAATGTTTTCGCCTGACTTATCGGTAAAAAACCGAGTAACAAAATAAATTACGAAAGTAAATAGTGTTTGGTCTTTATTTGAGTGGTTATACAGAAAATATCTTAAAAGCTTTTTCTGTATATATTTTCTGTTTATTTTCTGTATAACCACTCAAATACCATTATACAGGAATATATTAAAAGCTAATATTTCACACGTGCTCTGTGTCTTCACGGAAATAGTCGGGCATCTTCTGTAACATGGCCACTGGGGCGCCATCTAAAAATACTAAAAAAGGCTACCGTGCGTCATAAGCGTTACTGTGGCGCACAATTGAACAAATAGCATTACGGCATAATAACGCAATTCTGAACGATTCTTCGCTCTTGTCAATGATAAAGTCGGCTAAAATGAAGAAGTCACTTGGCTCGTGGTGCGTTGTAAGGGGATTCTGTCCTCGCCTGTTCTCATCGAATCAATCCTTGAAACCAGAGCTCGGCGAATGATAGCCGAAAACTAAATACTTATTTCGATCTTATACGATCTTTCGGCCAGTCACGCAGTGGAATCAAAAATAAGGGCAGAACGAGGGATATCTCTATCCGTCCGGCGAATCGGAACGAATCACTTATGAAGTGCTTTCTTTCTTTGGACCAATAATAAAAGTAGGTATGCCGTGTCTCCCCGTTGACATCTCGGATTCACCAAGCAGATACAAACATGTTTTAAATTTTCCAAATTTCGTTCAAAGGGTATAGCAGGATAAGGTGGTCAAAAGTGCCCTTGAACCGATTTCAATGGGGGTAGTCTCATTCGATAGATAATGCTCGGCGATCATTTTGTACCAAATTTTAACCCTTTATCTTGATCGGAAGGGTAGTTATGGGGAAAATTAAAAAAACAGGTTTTTGGCCCTTTTCCCCCATTTATTGAGGTGTAAAAAATCCGAAAAAATTCTGGCATATTCTACACGGTACCGGACATGTTGGAGAATTTTTTCAGATTTTTCCGTCGAAGTACCTAAGCGTGAAAAATGGGCAAAGTAAAAAAAAACGGAAAAAAGAAGATTTCGTATCGAAATATTCGAGGTACAACTTTTTGTTTTATATAGTAACAATCTAACACCTACGATTGTTATCCCCAATTTTTTTCAGATTTTTAAACCACCTGCGTCATTATGAAAAAAATCGAAAACCGATTTTCGGGACGTATTTTGATCTAAAACGCAAGAAGTAATTGTTATTCTTCCATTATTTTCATAGAGTATGTTCATTTTGTGGTTTTTAATGTTTTACCATTACAGATAATTTCATAACAATAAAAGGAATTGAGATAACTCACTTATCTGTAAACTATGTGTTACATTATGTACCATAATTTTGAACGTTCTTTCAACAGCAGCAGTGGCGACGCGTCTAGAGTGTCTGCTCTGGAACCGCTATGAACTTTTTGTCGCGGGTTCGCGTCCCGGAAGGTATATTTTTTTTTCTTTTTTTTTTTAATCTGTAAATGCATAAATATAATCAATAATCATTTTTAATAGCTATTGCGATAATCCTAAATGCATAAAAGATGTATATCGTATAGAAAATAGTTTTAGAGCATATCTGTTGTTTTGCCGGCTCTCTCTAGCAATATGTTATCCCATGGTTACGGATATTTTTAAACATTTAAATTACGGAAATGTTAACTTATTATGGTATATAAAAATGTATATTCGGCACCAAAGATCACAACACTTGCACTAACAGAGTATATGCACGTAATGATTACTTTACTTGCATGTTTCTTTCCCTTATATTCAAAGAAGAATCGTTGACATGGAGGGGATATGCTCGAAACTTGGAAAATATGAATTTCTATTGGTTTGTATTATATTGCCATTTTGAATTTGTTAATTCTGAAATAAGCGTAGGGAAGACAGTTTATGGTTGGGTCTCCGCTATTGTCTCGAATGTGTCAAACCGATTTAATGCTGGGTATGTAACCATTTATGAATATTTGTACTTTTTTAAGTATGTACAGTTCCATGTGACTAGGTAGAGACAGAAACCATTTAACAGTGAATTGACCAATATAACATAAATACCTATAGGGGATTAGCTTAGTATCTGCGCCAAACCTTCAATGCCAGCAGGTTATTGGTGAAGGCTTACGGACAGGAAGGGTTCGTGTGATATTGGAGCAGGCGCAATAAAATAATAAAATCCTGCAAACTAAATTATATGCCTCTATTTCTTAAAGGTATTTTGAAAGCGATACAAATGCTCATCAGTAAGATATCTAAAAGCTTAAGAAGTAAATTCGTATATAACAATAAAGCAATTTTAACGAATGTATCTATTGTACAGTTATGGCCCTCAAACGTATTATTTATTCTATATGATTTCGGAACAAATAACAAACTAGTACTTATGGCGAAAAATAATAATCTACCAAAAGAAAGGAACTTTTGTTTTCATTCAACATGACTTCGGCAGGAATTTGTCAAGGTATAAACTCCGTTCCTTTAGTGCCGAATATACATTTTTATATACCATAATAAGTTAACATTTCCGTAATTTAAATGTTTAAAAATATCCGTAACCATGGGATAACATATTGCTAGAGAGAGCCGGCAAAACAACAGATATGCTCTAAAACTATTTTCTATACGATATACATCTTTTATGCATTTAGGATTATCGCAATAGCTGTTAAAAATGATTATTGATTATTTTTATGCATTTACAGATTAAAAAAAAAAAAGAAAAAAAAATATACCTTTCGGGACGCGAACCCGCGACAAAAAGTTCATAGCGGTTCCAGAGCAGACACTCTAGACGCGTCGCCACTGCTGCTGTTGAAAGAACGTTCAAAATTACGTTACATAATGTAACACATAGATTACAGATAAGTGAGTTATCTCAATTCCTTTTATTGTTATGAAATTATCTGTAATGGTAAAACATTAAAAACCACAAAATGAACATATTCTATGAAAATAATGGAAAAATAACAATTACTTCTTGCGTTTTAGATCAAAATACGTCCCGAAAATCGGTTTTCGATTTTTTTCATAATGACGCAGGTGGTTTAAAAATCTGAAAAAAATTGGGGATAACAATCGTAGGTGTTAGATTGTTACTACATAAAACAAAAAGTTGTACCTCGAAGATTTCGATACGAAATCTTCTTTTTTCCGTTTTTTTTTACTTTGCCCATTTTTCACGCTTAGGTACTTCGACGGAAAAATCTGAAAAAATTCTCCAACATGTCCGGTACCGTGTAGAATATGCCAGAATTTTTTCGGATTTTTTACACCTCAATAAATGGGGGAAAAGGGCCAAAAACCTGTTTTTCAAATTTTCCCCATAACTACCCTTCCGATCAAGATAAAGGGTTAATATTTGGTACACAATGATCGCCGAGCATTATCTATCGAATGAGACTACCCCCATTGAAATCGGTTCAAGGGCACTTTTGACCAGCTTATCCTGCTATACCCTTTTGTCGTCAAAATTTAAAAATATTTTCGTAATTTTTTTCTTAACGCGGTTTTTTGCTAATAATTCGGCAAAAAATGTCATCAATAAGTGGAACCTACATGAAAATACCACTGAACAAAGAAACGCATTTATAAGACTCAGCGCCAGCAAGGCACCGAGCTGGGCGTTCTCACACCTGCCTTTCGTCAAGAGGACAATTCCTCCAGCGAGAGAGGAAAACGACCCTCACTCCTACGGAATCTTTTCTGGAAAAGGAGGTCCTCGAAGGGCTCAGGTGTGACAGCAAGATAAGCGTCGCAGAGTCAACTTGCGCGGGTGACATTGCGAGCTACCACGTTATTGTTATTATACCAGAAATACTACTATTTGTCACATGCACTCAGAATAAAATTATTATATATATTATTATCAACATATATTTATATAGGCCCATACTTTTTATATAAAGATAGTTCCTGTCTTACATATTGTAAAAGTGTTAATGCATATATATTTGTATATATATTAAAATAACACCAAGTATGTTCGTTGCCGCTGCGACAACTGACTCGCGTTGTTGTCTGAACGACGAGCCGCATTTTTTATAAATATTGAGTCAGTCGTTTATGGAGGTTAGAAGGGAACATACAGGTTATTTAACTACAGATATTTAATTTATGTGTTTAAAATTACGATTTATGTTTTAAGTACTATTGTTTTCTTTTTATATGTTAAGAGTTGTTTTCGGTTACGTTAATTAGTTTATGTTATTAATTTATTAAAATAATTTGTAAAACTAATAGATTTTGTTCCGGCTTTTCCTCTCTTACAATATTGATAATAGCACACCATGGGTGATATGGAAATTTGTTAATATGAATATCACCCTAATGAGCTATCACGCGCTTTTCAAGTTTCGCGCCTGACGCGACGGCGCGCCGTCGAGTACTGCAGGAAATGAGCGAGGTTGCATGTTGCGAGCACTTAATTTCAAACCCTGGACTACATTATCATGTATCGGTAGTTATTTACTTCGTCCGTTTCTGCTTCAGGATGATTCAATTTTCTATAATAATAGGACACACATCATCTTACTATATTCTTCTGCATTTATATGTCGAACGATAAACAGTAATGACAATGGAAATGGCATTTTTCCAAACAATATATGAACCGATTTCAATTACTGTTCTACGTATTTTAATTATCAATACTTGTCGCATTGTGTCGCCAAAGAGAAATCCACTGAGAGATCTTCGCTAAATTATTGAACAGTTTACAAAACACGAAAAACATAATGACGTTAAATATGCAGTACTAAAAATCCACTCAACTTTATTACAGTATCAGACAAACTTTGAGTGTCGACAAAGCTATTACGTTATAGTTCACTGCTTTTGTCACGGTTTAGCATAAAATTGCTCCTTCTCTTCAGTTTTGTCGTTTTATGCGAATCGATGTGCAAGAATTCGACATTTCAAACTACCTTCAGCTTTCAGAGTTCACGTTACACAATTAGATATTACATTTTCGGTAACTTTGATTTTTATGGTTCAGATACTGTTACTATTTGCAACATATCAATTGTATTAGACTTGTTAACCGTTTATAATTAAACGTTCTTTTATTATATATTGCATCTTGAACATTCGTCTATTCCCTGTTTATATTAAATTAGATAATGCATTATAAATTACAAAATAACATATTTGTTGCGTCCCAAATACGCGATTAGCCCGCGAACATGATCGTACTCGGGCCGTCGTCAATCCGAGCAACTTCACTTCAATTGTAGAAAACTACATACGTATTTTGGAGATACACTTTACGAATCAATGATGATGTGCGTGAAGCAAATTAAATTAAATTGTATCACTTAATTTCGTTTTGTAACTTTAATTTAGTAAAAGGATTAACGACTCGAGCGAATAACATGACTACGTTAACAAAAAGATAAATGTTGGGCTCACTGTTTAAAAATGGAGTGATTGATTTCGAGGAAGAGTCTATCATAAGGAGGAGGGAAGTTTCACGAGTTTTGCTCCGTTGCAATATCATTGGTGTTTGTTATTGATTAATATTAATAATATAATTTTATAGATATAAGTTTAACGTAGTTATTCACGCCCGAAGAAACGTTAAGCGTCAAAATCGAATGACTATTTGTGTTAGTGAGTCCAATTTATCAATCAACAGGATATATAAATAAAAAGATAGTAAATTATATAACGAGGGTAAGAGTAGTGGGTTAAAGTCGGTGCAAAGGGTCTAGCCGAATAAGGGGGTCAAAAGTGCCCTTGAGCCGATTTTATTCGACGATGGGTCATTCGATAGGTGATGATGAAAAACCATTGCACACAAATTTTTAATCTCATACCTTCACCGGGAGGGTAGTTATAGGGTAAAATCGAAAAATCAGTTTTTGCCTCATTTTCCCCAATTAATGTGGTGCAAAAATTCCCCAAAAACTTCTGACACATTCCAAACATGAATGTACACGTTAGGGATTTTTTTTCAGATTTTTCCTTTGCAAGTTCCACTCACGAAAAATGAAAAACCAAAAAAAAAATTTTTAAACATCGCTTTCGTATTGAAATCTTCCGAGCACAACTTTTTCCTTTTTACAGTAGTTGCATAATGTTATCATTGTTATACCCTAATTTTTTCAGATTTTTTGAGTACGGTGCATCACGGTCGGAAAAATCAAAAACCGATTGCTGGGACACATTTTGGGCTGAAACTCGCCCATTATCTGCCATTCTTGCATGATTTTAATACAGTATGTCCATATTGTGACCTTCAATGTTTCTGCATAGGAATATCTAGATGTTAAAGCACAATATCGGGATAATTAAATTAATTGCTGATTGTATGGTCTTCATAACCTAGAATTTTAACCGTTCTTTCAAAAGCGTTAATGGCGCAGTGGCTATGGTGTCTGCCTGTGGAATCGCTGGACACTTTTTTGTCGCGGGTTCGAATCTCCATGTGGGACTTTAGCTTTTTTCTGTCATTTTTTTTTTTATTAAAGACATACCACTATTCAGTAGTAGCTTTAAAATGTTTCACAGATATTTTTATGCCTTTCAACAATATAAAACCTATAGAAAAATAATCGTAAAACATGCTTTTCTTACAATTAGATATGCCACGTTTTGCAATTATAAGTATTCTCAAACATTTTATATTGTTCATAGATATTGGTTTATTGCAATGTATGAAAATATATTTTAAGTATGAAAGAAATATAAAATTCAATGTACAGAATGTAAAAAAGTACTTGTAATAGTAAATCGTGACATGACTGGAAAGAGTCGATGAAGAAAAAAGTATACTGTATAATTATTTTTAGAAGTATCTGCTCTCTTAGATCGAACCAGTGAGATTTCACTGGTTCAACCAGTGAATACAAATCTCACTGGCGAACCAGTGAAATTTGCGCCCGCTGCCGCTGCGCCATGCGCCGTGTTTTATTTTTGAATATACTGACGAGTGAGATTCACTGGTAAACCAGTGAACTTTGATGGCCGCCGAGATCACTGGCGGAACCAGTGAGTGTCATTGGTAAACAAGTGAGTTTCCATTGGCGAACCAGTGAAATTCCACTGGTTCGATCTAACAAGAGAGTGTGAAACATTTTAAAGCTACTACTGAATATTGTTGTCTTTAACCCATTCACTGCCAACTACGAGATATCTCGTGTTTGCACTATAAGTTGGCAATAACAGCCGAATGTGTATAGCATTTTTGGAACAAAAATTTTCTTAGTATCACTACAAGTGATGAGATTATATTTTTGTATAATTAAATTACTGTTTTAAAAACTTACTGTCATCTTCTCAAATTTTATCACGTAAGCTAATATTTGCTTAGTTTCTCTGGCAGTGAATGGATTAATAAAAAAAAAAAAAAAAAAAAATTACAGAAAAAAACTTAAGTCCCACATGGAGATTCGAACCCGCGACAAAAAAGTGTCCAGCGATTCCACTGGCAGACACCATAGCCACTGCGCCATTAATGCTTTTGAAAGAACGGTTAAAATGCTAGGTTATAAAGAACATACAATCAGCAATTTATTTAATTATCCCGATATTGTTCTTTAACATCTACATATTTCTATGCAGAAACATTGAAGGTCACAATGTGAA
Organism: Cerceris rybyensis; assembly: GCA_910591515.1. Classification (NCBI taxonomy): domain Eukaryota; kingdom Metazoa; phylum Arthropoda; class Insecta; order Hymenoptera; family Crabronidae; genus Cerceris; species Cerceris rybyensis. The sequence goes on from OU342795.1 coordinate 19,301,230, forward strand.
CATACTGTATTAAAATCATGCAAGAATGGCAGATAATGGGCGAGTTTCAGCCGAAAATGTGTCCCAGAAATCGGTTTTTGATTTTTCCGACCGTGATGCACCGTACTCAAAAAATCTGAAAAAATTAGGGTATAACAATGATAACATTATGCAACTACTGTAAAAAGGAAAAAGTTGTGCTCGGAAGATTTCAATACGAAATCGATGTTTAAAAATTTTTTTTTTGATTTTTCATTTTTCGTGAGTGGAACTTGCAAAGAAAATTAACATTATTAACATTATTAAATAAATTAACATTAAAGTTTAACAATATTTTGGAGAACATTTATCAAAATGAATTACATTTACGAATTAAATTCAAATTAAAATAAAATGAAAATAAATTTGATCGAAAGTCAAAGGACATGGTGCCTGATACTATAAATTTTTTCACTTAACTTGCTTTTTACCGAATGCCTGTCCTCTACGAGTTTCTGAACAACGATATTCTCGGATACACCGATGTTATCATGGACCTGCAGGTCATAGCCATGCGAGATCAAATATACCAATTTCCTTTGTCACACTGAACCGACCAATTCGCTCGCGCTTTTTATTATCTCAGAAATGTTTGTCATTTTTGTAATTAATTAACTGCATATTTGATAGAAGTATTAGGAAATTTATTTGAATTTGTTTGTCATTCATCGTATTAAACACAGGATGTTTTGAACTCAAACGTAGAATTTGTCTCTTTTCAATATTTCTCTAACATGTCGAAGTTTCCGACAGTTATTGAAAAACTTTCGCTGCGGAAAAACTTCTGACAAAACTCACGAGGTCTGACGTCGTGTTTGTTTCTGGCAAACACAAATATTCATACTTTAGAAGCGAAGATATTATTTTCACGTTTAACAGATAAGTAAGCTGATGGAATCGGCATACAAATATTATTTATTGAATAAAATAAAATATGTGTCTATTATATAAAGAATTTTTTCTTTAAATAATATTATCGTCGTTTTGCCATTACACTTCCATTTGTTAAGTTAAAGGTTTCATGTCTGGTATGTTTATTTTTGAAATATTTTTCCAAATACGTGATCAATGTACATATACAGGGTGGTCCACGTAACTTGCGCACCTCGAATAACTTTTAAAGTACGCGTTGTACAAAAGAATGTTATATACAAAAGTTACACGGTTTCAAAGGGTACACTATGTAGTGTGTTAATTTTTTTTATAGGTGGAGGCGTTTCGGAGATTTGAAGGTCAATTTTGTTTTTTTAAACGGAATACTATATTTTTTATTCCAAAATATGGTAGAGTATCGATTTGTAAGCAAAAAAGTATTGACCATTATTAGCCTTAAACCTAATAGGTTACGAGTAATTTCACTTTATTACTTGACAATTTGCTTCGCGTAATATCAAGTTGGAAATTCAACCTTATCATAGATTTCCGCAGGACAGCGATGGGACATCACCAGACCTTACTCCTATAGACTATTTTCTGTGGGGCGTATTAAAAGACACAGTGTATCGTGAACCACCAACAACACCTGAGAATATGAAACATCGTATTCGTGAAGCATGCATTACACTCAGTGCGGATATGATTCAGAATGCGGTTTCTTCATTAGTTAATTGATTGCATTAATGTATTAACGCCAATGGATATCACATTGAACACTTACGTTAGTTGCGTTAAGCTACTAGGTCACTCAATTAGTAAACTCTGCCACGTAAACATCGCTGTCCTGCGGAAATCTGTGATAAGGTTGAATCTCCAACTTGATATTACGCGAAGAAAAAGGTCAAGTAATAAAGTGAAATTACTCGTAACCTATTAGGTTTAAAGCTAATAATGGTCAATACTTTTTTGCTTACAATTCGATACTTTACCGTATTTTGGAATAAAAAATATAGTATTCCGTTTAAAAAAACAAAGTTGTCTTTCAAATCTCCGAAACGTCTCCACATATAAAAAAAATTAACACACTACATAGTGTACCCTTTGAAACCGTGTAACTTTTGTATATAACATTCTTTTGTACAACGCATACTTTAAAAGTTATTCGAGGTGCGCAAGTTACGTGGACCACCCTATATAATCAGGGGTCAGTATGTATTAAATTGCATCATGTCCAAAAAGTTTCATTTTACTCACATGAGTAACTTCAATTTTTTATACATAAAATGTTGAAATTTTTGGATATCATAAACACTAAAATTTCAGTAATATTTTTTAGATGTTAAATATGACCATGATATTAAATTATATGGATTAAAAAATATTACATCCTGTTATTTTATGATGAATACTAGTCATTTACTCAAACAATGGATAAATCATATAGCATTCTTTACTTTGATATAATGAATGTGTGTAGAATACAGGTCTTACTGTTTAGATTTGCATAATAATGATATAGGGACGTTGCTAATGTCCCTTCCACCCTTGGATAGGGGCGTTGACGTGTCCCACCCACAAGTCCCAGTGCTCCGGGCCTTGGAGAAGGGAGTTGGGGAAGACAGAAACGCCCCCAAACTAAAATTACAAATTAAGCTCCGCAATGCGCGACGAGTCAGATATTAAATGCTCAATCGTGAGATAGTGAATTCTCAAGTTAAAGATATTGCATTCTCAAAAACGGTAGTAAACTCTCAGATCAGATATTATATATTCTCAACTCGGGATACTACACTCTCGAACAGATAGTAAACTTTCGACCCGCGAGATATTACATTCTCGCAAGTCGAAGACATTGTATTCGCAACAGGAGATAGTGCATTCTCCGGGATAGTGCATCCCGTTACGTGTAATAAAGTGTGATTTGTTACAAAATAATATAATTTTTCGCTCGATTTGATGGTGGTCCTTCGTACCGATAATTAAAATAAAATAAACCAAGTTTCGATAACTCGATCGACAAGCGCCGAATCACGAGTGGAAACAGCTTCTTTCCCCGAAAAGCCCCCGTAAGAGAAACAGTCGTCTTCCTCCCTGACTAGAGCAGTGTCCTCTTGCTGGCGCGGCGTTTTACACATTAAATCACGTTTAATCTTTTCGTACCTCCAAAATTCTATTTAATTGATTACTTGCACAATCGTATACGTCATGCTTAAAAAAAAACAGAAAAATAATTCCTCACGTAACGTTTTGTAATTCAGCACACAACCTAGTAGCTAGCAATTCAAGATAGGAGAATAATTTGATGTAATGTATGCATAATTAGTTGCACTATGAAATTACATTGCTACCACGGACAACGTGCAAATGCATCTGAAGCACTAATGAGAAAAAAGATTCGAGTAAAAAGATCCTAGAAGAACACCCATGTAATTAATTTTTCAAAGCCTAGTAATTCTGCCCCTGATTCTCGCTACAAGTTTGTTACGTAGTGCAGCGAGGCTATTAGTTATCACCGACATAAACCATGGAACATTGATACCATGTCGTTTACGAAGTAGCTCATTGTATACATATTCAAGTAAGTAGTTCAATAACACTGTCCAACAAAGGGTCTAGCCCAGTGGTCGGCAAACTTATTAGCCAAAGAGCCAAATATGAACATTACAACATTTAAAAAAAAAATTGGGAGCCAAATCTGCTTGATTAGTAAACTTTTATTACACTAACAACTTACCCTAAGTCGGGGTAAGTTGTTACTTTCCGACTTTAGGCATTAAAAAATTAATAATAAATGAATCTCTCAGAAAATGACCCAAATAACTGTCATAATATCCAAGTTACATATGTAAGTTGATTTTTATCGCATCGTATGAATACTAAAAGCAATTATATTAACAAATTTTGAAGTTAACTAAAAATCGGAACTTTCAGCCCCGATCCCCCCTTCGCCGAAAACATACGAACAATTTCAGCCGGTAGCTTGTACATGGTTTGTGTTTACGTTTACGAAAACTAATAAAATTAAACTCGATGTTCGTTACATATTTTTACAACAATATAAAATTTTAATTACCTATCTATCTTTTAACTTAAACAAAAAATTATACATGTTCTCGATTTATAGAAGAATTTTAATTTATCAAAATAAGATGTAATTTTTTTCTTACCAAGTTTTGTTTTAAATGAAAATATTATTGCGCCTTCCGTGGATATTTGTGCCAGAGCCGCACTTAAAGAGCCAAAGAGCCACATGCGACTCTGGAGCCGCACTTTGCCGACCACTGGTCTAGCCGAATAAGGGGGTCAAAAGTGCCCTTGAGCCGATTTTATTCGACGATGGGTCATTCGATAGGTGATGATGAAAAACCATTGCACACAAATTTTTAATCCGATACCTTCACCGGGAGGGTAGTTATAGGGTAAAATCGAAAAACCAGTTTTTGCCTCATTTTCCCCAATTAATGTGGAGCACAAATTCCCAAAAAATTCTAACACATTCTAAACATGAATGTACACGTTAGGGATTTTTTTCAGATTTTTCCTTTGCAAGTTACACTCACGAAAAATGAAAAACCGAAAAAAAAATGTTTAAACATTGATTTCGTATTGAAATCTTCCGAGCACAACTTTTTCCTTTTTACAGTAGTTGCATAATATTATCATTGTTATACCCTAATTTTTTCAGATTTTTTGAGTACGGTGCATCACGGTCGGAAAAATCAAAAACCGATTTCTGGGACACATTTTGGGTTGAAACTCGCCCATTATCTGCCATTCTTGCATGATTTTAATACAGTATGTTCATATTGTGACCTTCAGTGTTTCTGCATAGAAATATGTAGATGTTAAAGAACAATATCGGGATAATTAAATAAATTGCTGATTGTATGGTCTTTATAACCTAGAATTTTAACCGTTCTTTCAAAAGCATCAATGGCGCAGTGGCTATGGTGTCTGCCTGTGGAATCGCTGGACACTTTTTTGTCGCGGGTTCGAATCTCCATGTGGAACTTAAGTTTTTTTTCTGTCATTTTTTTTTTATATAAAAAACATAAAAATATTCAGTAGTAGCTTTAAAATGTTTCACAGATATTTGTATGCCATTCAACAATATAAAACCTATAGAAAAATAATCGTAAAACATGCTTTTCTTACAATTAGACATGCAACGTTTTGCAATTATAAGTATTCTCAAACATTTTATATTGTTCATAGATATTGGTTTATTGCAATGTATGAAAATATATTTTAAATATGAAAGAAATATAAAATTCAATGTACAGAATGTAACAAAGTACTTGTAATTGTAAATTGTGACATGACTGAAAAGAGTCGATGAAGAAAAAAGTATAAGTACTGTATAATTATTTTTAGAAGTATCTGTGAAACATTTTAAAGCTACTACTGAATATTTTTATGTTTTTTATAAAAAAAAAAAAATGACAGAAAAAAAACTTAAGTTCCACATGGAGATTCGAACCCGCGACAAAAAAGTGTCCAGCGATTCCACAGGCAGACACCATAGCCACTGCGCCATTGATGCTTTTGAAAGAAGGGTTAAAATTCTAGGTCAGTCAAGTCAAGGTTTGGCTCGACAGAGCCGTTTCTCGAGCTGCTCCGCCTGCTACTCCTTCCTATACACTCGAGAGCTCGCTGATTGACTTTGCCTCCCCTTCATAGTAGCGGACCTATTGGCATGAGCACGGGCGTATTCGGGGCGACATTCGTAGTCAATCAGTCGCGCTGAAAAAGTCGTGCCTTGCGCGTCAGTCGCGGAGATCAGAACGTCGTGCGTGGCACGTCGATAAAGGTTATTTGTCGAAATACAATTTCACACCGCACTATATCGCATGTAGGGTAATACAAAAGTATTGTTACTGAAAAAGTATGCTCGAATATGTGTTAAATAAAGTACAATTAATATATTTTAATATTTTTGGGCTTCTGGCGACGATTTTACCGAAATTAACCACTACGTTATGCATTACGACTAAATATAGTATTGTGTTCCAGCACCAATAGTTGTAAATCAATTATTAGCGCAAATTGTTAAAAGTAACTACACGATAATAGAACGCTAGGTTTCCCAGCGTAAAAGAACACATTGTTGCCGCCGCAGTTGTCTTAAATGTTTTCAGTAACTTTATTCGTCTCAAAATGCTCGACGCAAAGTTCTAATATACCAATTAAAACATAATTAATTATAAGAAGCTCTTAGTAACAAAGAGTGGTTCTGCCTCGTTTAATTTCAATGTTGTTTTGTAATAAAATGCCAAAGTATTGTCAATTTTACATATAGAGATGTATCTCAACGGTTTCTTTCATCTGTATGATTGTTAAAAAACATTTTCTTCATTTATATTTTAATGCGATTTCTCGACAACGATTCAGCGGAAAAGGACATTGATACAGTGGAATAGATTTTCAGAAGATAACTTTGTAACAAAGAGTGCATTTGCATATTTCCATGGGTAATGTGGAAACCTATATTACCTCTTTACTGTTAAAAGACAACACAACATTGTACAATGTATCGCCCCAATAACTTCTTACATTATTCTACATTCTTTGAGGCGAACAAGTTTGGCATTTTGCTGTCGCAAAATTTTTAAAATATAAATGTCGCCCCAATATACCGCCACATGCTACCACGCTTGTACCAGTAGGCACGACCGTAACGCCGCCGGAGTGCCTGTGAATCAGTGACATCTCGGCTGTATGTGTAGGTGAAGGAGGCGGCGCAGCTCGAGAAACGGCTCTGTCGAGCCAAACCTTGACTTGACTGTTCTAGGTTATAAAGACCATACAATCAGCAATTTATTTAATTATCCCGATATCGTTCTTTAACATCTACATATTTCTATGCAGAAACATTGAAGGTCACAATATGAACATACTGTATTAAAATCATGCAAGAATGGCAGATAATGGGCGAGTTTCAACCCAAAATGTGTCCCAGAAATCGGTTTTTGATTTTTCCGACCGTGATGCACCGTACTCAAAAAATCTGAAAAAATTAGGGTATAACAATGATAATATTATGCAACTACTGTAAAAAGGAAAAAGTTGTGCTCGGAAGATTTCAATACGAAATCGATGTTTAAACATTTTTTTTTCGGTTTTTCATTTTTCGTGAGTGTAACTTGCAAAGGAAAAATCTGAAAAAAATCCCTAACGTGTACATTCATGTTTAGAATGTGTTAGAATTTTTTTGGAATTTTTGCTCCACATTAATTGGGGAAAATGAGGCAAAAACTGGTTTTTCGATTTTACCCTATAACTACCCTCCCGGTGAAGGTATCGGATTAAAAATTTTGTGTGCAATGGTTTTTCATCATCACCTATCGAATGACCCATCGTCGAATAAAATCGGCTCAGGGGCACTTTTGACCCCCTTATTCGGCTAGACCCCTTGAAGCTGTTTTCTGTTTTCCTATAGCCACTATATAATTCTTATAGAGTTCGTCGTCCTGAACACGAATCCGGCAACGAAATTTCTGGATCACCCTCTGTTTTCGAAAAAAATTAGCATTTGTAAAAACGGTCGTTTTCGGTAAAGAAGCTGGTATTACGTGAAAACTAAGAAACGTAGGTTGTTGTTCTTGGTCTCAAAAAATAGGGGAGTGTTTCCCGAGTATGTATATATAAGCATATTATAATATTCCGTATTGATTAATAGCAGTAAATCGCTGTCAAAGTTCAAAAACGAGCGGATTCGCGAATTTTTTACGCATTCACTTTGCATTTTCACGTAGAGGACTGTTGCTAGCACAAATTTACTGTACACCATTGGATTCTACGTACATTTCTGAATAAAAAACTATTAGCAGAAAATGTCATAACTGTTTTCGTTTCGGCACAATTTAAGAAAATATCCATCCCGAACGTTTTGTCATTACGACACCATCGCTCCCTGTAAGCGCCGTAGCTACGCGTAATACTTTAACGTGCCCCGCACATCGATACATTCTGTTGAGGTAGAATTCTCTACCCCTTTGCTAAAGTGTAAGGTAATACTTAATTATTTATTTTTTTTTTATAAAGGAGAAATTCTTTACGCACACTCCCAAATGTCTTAGTTTGCGGATAGTGTGGAACTCCGTAGCTTATTGCTTTCGAATACGCTCTGAAATCCTCTCTGGTTCATTCTGCTTTTCTCTTTAATTTAACTAATGAAACAATACTCGCTTCAAACAATGAATAAGAATTCTTTTATATGTGCGCGATAAATCTTATTATCACTATTTTCATAAATATTAAACAAAAGAAAAAAATCAAAGGGGAGAATGTTGTAGTATATTTGGTAAGAATACGATAGCGAAATTTTCTTTATTTAGAAGATTTGAAATGAAAGAAATATGTGAAACATGTTGTAATATAGCATTTACGAGTATTTTATAGTCATAAGATTACATATTGTTATGAATAAAGACAAAATTGATAAATTGTGCTGGAATTTCACCCCTTTGGTTTCTATGTAATGCTGGCCATTTACGAGAAAAACGATGGTAAAATGTATCACTAACAGCCTGAATAAAGAACAAAGCAAAGTAACAATACTGAAAAAGCAACTAATTTGGCGTAAGCCAAAGTCTGTCTGAACGTTTTAATACGACCTATTCGTACGAGATTCTGACAGAAGTGAGATCTGTTGAGAATCTTGGACATACAATGTCTAGAAAAGTTAAATGCCGCTTAAAAAACAGAAGCGATGTCGAACAAACGAAAAATCTGTGGTTCTTTACATTCGTCAAAGTAACAATTTAGTAGAAGAATTTATGCACATTTGGAAATTTCTTATTTGTGTTCTCCTCTATAAAAAAAAAAAAAAATAAGTAAATAAGTATTACCTTACACTTTAGTAAAGAGGTAGAGAATTCTACCTCAACAGAATGTATCGATGCACGGGGCCCGTGAAAGTATTACGCGTAGCTACGGCGCTTACAGAGAGCGATGGCGTCGTAGTGACAAAACGTTCGGGTTGGATATTATCTTAACTTGTGCCGAAACGAAAACAGTTATGACATTTTCTGCTAATAGTTTTTTATTCAGAAATGTACGTAGAATCCAATGGTGTACAGTAAATTTGTGCTAGCAACAGTCCTCTACGTGAAAATGCAAAGTGAATGCGTAAAAAATTCGCGAATCCGCTCGTTTTTGAACTTTGACAGTGATTTACTGCTATTAATCAATACGGAATATTATAATATGCTTATATATACATACTCGGGAAACACTCCCCTATTTTTTGAGACCAAGAACAACAACCTACGTTTCTTAGTTTTCACGTAATACCAGCTTCTTTACCGAAAACGACCGTTTTTACAAATGCTAATTTTTTTCGAAAACAGAGGGTGATCCAGAAATTTCGTTGCCGGATTCGTGTTCAGGACGACGAACTCTATAAGAATTATATAGTGGCTATAGGAAAACAGAAAACAGCTTCAAATTTGTTGGACAGTGTAATTAGATATCAAATGCTAAGATTATAAAGTTTAAATGCATTTTCGGTAAGTTTAAAAAAACGATTTATATGAACTTTGTAATTGCTAATATTAAAAGACATAATAACGTTTTGATGGAACGCCGGAAAAGATGAAATAACTATAACAGTTATATATACGTGAAACTGTTGGATTCAAAAAGAGGGAATTAAAACACAACTGTAGGATTTATGAAAGGTTAGAATAATGTATGTAATTTATTATAATAAGAATAAGACAATGGAATAATAAAATAACAATTAGATACCAAAGTAAGAGAAAATAAAACAATAATTCTTAACGATTCAACGCGCGTCGTACTTCTTAGCTTCGTAGCAGATTGCAAACTGATTTCTCCGTTGCCATCCGCATCTCCACCGTCACCGATCGTCATTCTTTCATCGCATCATTCGAACAGGCTTATCTCACTCATACATCCTCGCACGCTCACACACATCACACTCACACCCATACTCATTTTTCACATACTACACAACAGTTATTCCAAAACTTCAAAAAGACAAGTTTTTTTATACGCACCCGCAGGGTCGTCTACTCTTTGCACGGGAGATTTAACAAAAATTCAAAACTTTGTGTTATGGAAAATTATTCAATTACGCAGTCACGGCACAGAGTTTCGGTTCGAATGTCTTCGAGCAAATCAGCTATTCTGTAAAATGGAGGGTTTTAAAAGACTTTAGTGAAAGGAGTGGGAGGAGGAAATGATGATTTTTGAGAGTCGAAGAGTCAAAATAGAAGGTAGGATTTTTAAAATTGGAACATTGATTCAAGGATGAGTAGGGGATGGAAAGTGTCGTGTCACGGCGTGGATGTACAAGTATTTATTTGGAATATGAACACAAAGTTTCGCGAAGTCAACGAAGAAGAGTACATTTTGCTTTTCACGTTAGTTTATTTTGGCGTAGAAACGTTCGAATAGCGATAGGGCAGCATACGATTATTATTAAAATTTAGTGATTCTAGGATTGAGCAAATTAATGAAATGAGTAGCATCATTAAATGAGAGTCGACAAAAAAAGGCACAGGGTTTGAAAGGACTTTAGTGGAAGGAGTGGGAGGAGGATAACGTTGTTTGGGAGGCAAAGGGTCGTAATAAGAAAATAACGATTTCTGGACTTGGGGGAGTGAATCGAGGATGAATAACGATAGTAGTGATTTGAGGATCAAGTCACGGCGTCGAAGTACAGCATATTTGTGCTTACGAAGATATTGACTAATTGCTTAGCCGAAGGTTTGATACATAACATATTTACGTCTACAAAAATATTGATTAGTCCTAACTTCGAAGGGTTGGTACATTGCAATTTAATTTGTAACGGAGTCAGAGTATACAAAACAAAGGAGATGTATTACTAAAGAAAGGAATACGAATGGGCTTGGTTAAAGATAAGGGTATTTATATATATTTTCGGAAGAGTAGAAGGGAACGATACAACGGGTAGATGCGAGAACAACGTTGAGATACTTGGGCATGCATTTGTTGGGAAAATTACTGGGATTTAGGATGACAGGTCAGTATAAATATTTGGTGACGATGGAATTGTTTTTAAGAGAGTAGGGAAGGTAGGGTTATTTTTGAACAGTGATATTTCGATGTTTTATATTATAAATAATTTTGATAGGGTTTCCGGTTAATATTAGTAAAAATAGGAGGATGTACAACAAAGCTATATTTTTTAACTGAAACGAGCAAAGCATTTGAACTAATTTGCATATAATTATACAACAAACCATGTCTTCAGATACATTAATTATATTAACTGTAACAAGCATTTTAATAAATATTTTAAAAAAGAAGATTTAGTTTTGTATTGAATATTTGTGCATACAATAATTTTATTAGGTTGTAACATATGAAATGTCCGATTTTGGTTTATTATTATTTTAAATTCTGTGCTGACAAAAATATTTAGGGATATTTTACATCTATCGTTAAGAGCAGAGTTTCTTTTATCAGATCCGATCTTTATTTGTTTTGCATAGGCAACTAATTTTACAATTTTGTGCTTCGATTTACAACATGAATCAACTCGATTTTCGCGTTTTTTTCTCGTACGAGTGTAAAAATGATAATAACGCATCCACAGCTGCTCGAAATATCAACGCTGCATTTGGCAATGATGCAGTCGATGAACGTACAGTTCGTCAATAGCACTAAAAATTCGAAGCCAGAAATAAAATCTTGAAAGTGAACCTCGTGGAAGGCCAGAGCTGAGCATTAACGACGATCATATGAAGCTTGCAGTTGAAAAAAATCCTCGAAAAACGGTCAGAGAACTTGCTTAAGGATTTAAGTGCTGTGACGATTTCACGCCACTTGAATTTGATCGGCAAGAAAAAAAAGTTGGATAAGTGCGTGCCACATGAATTGAACGATCTGCGAAAGCTTCATTGTTATGCAATATGCAATTCTTTACTGATTCGAAACCAAAATTTTGCTTTAAACTATGAAACATTGCCACATCCTCCTTATTCCCCGGATCTGTCACCAACGAATTTTCATTTTTTTAAACTTTTAAACCATTTTCTCAAAGAAAAAAACTTTAGAAATCAAGCGAACATTGAAGACACAGTTCGAGAATTTATGACCACCAGAACACCTGATTTTTATCAAAAGGGATTCAAAAACTAGAAACTTGTGGGAAAAAGTGTGTAGAATGCAATGTCTGTTATTTCGATTAAAATATTTATTAGTAAAAAAGTTGTGCTCATTTAAAGGTAACCTTAAAAATCGGACATTTCATACGTTACAACTTATATTTATTTATTATGCAAAGTATTTTTTGTTACAAATGATTAGCAATTCTCGATAAAATTTTATTGAACAATACGCGTTACTATAAAATTATATTAATACTAATTTTATAAGTATAGTACAGGTAACCCTCCTACAACACGGTATCCTATAACACGGTTTCGCTGTAAAATGGTAAGAAAATTGCAAAAACCTTTATACAACACTGTACTTCTATAGCCGGGACGAGGCTTGCCGTCTTAAAGATACAGTGTGGCATAAACTATTTTGATTTCATCTCCGTGGCTTGAGAACAAAAGTATTTCACGCTGCTGATCGACAGTCTGCGTCGAGCCACGGTGTGTCAAAGAACAACTTTTTCGTCTTTAAAATATTAAGGAAAAATTAACATTGATCCGGTAAGAACCAGAAAGCAAAGTAAAATTACAGATTTTTTAAAGAGGAAAGAAAATACAAAAACTTTAAATGAAGAGAAAAGTTCTGAAATTGAAGGCGATATCATTCCACCAAAAAAACGTTCTCGATTGATTATACTGAACAGTGACGATGAAGAAATTTATTAAATTATAGTTGCATCAAATTAAAATAATATTTTTTATTTTGTGTTGTACATACAATTATATATTTTTAATAAAAATTAAGTTGTTGATGTAGAATTTAAAAAAAAAAAAATTTGTTTTTAATAAGTTTTCGGAACGTAACCCCTCTTTTTGTACTTGCTCTGGGTCTCATACAACACGGTTTCACACAACACGGCATTTTTTAGGAACGTATCTACCGTGTTATAGGAGGGTTACCTGTATTGTAGTGGATATGTGTTTATATGCATACGATTCCAAATAGCACTCACTACCAGTCGTGCAAGCAAAGAAAAAATTTGTTTCGAGGATCTCACTCACTGAACTTTATTCGAATTGATGAAAGTTTCAACGAAGGATGGCAAACGTCTCCGTTGGATATTAGGAACGAATCACTCGGATAATAGTAAAACGAATACTTGGATCGAAGATCGCTGAGCGAATGAACTTGTCGAATACAATTCAATCCTTTAATCCTTATTCTCGTCCGAGCGGAACAGTAGGTTTGAGTTAAGCCCTCTTCAACCTAGAAAGCGAGTGTGATTAGAACACTTGAAGATTCTGAGGCATTCTATGAAAGTTCAAGAAAATGCGTTATTTATTATAACACATAATACCAGAGGAGTGTGTATTTACCTATATAGCTTCAGTCGAAGATTACAGAAAATCCATCATATTCATGTTCGTCAGAAATCTTTTTTAATAAGTCACGCTCGACATTCTTTAATATTTTCAAGTGTCGATGGTTCTATGGTCCTGGAGTAAGTGCTGTGTAGTTCCTCACAATCCGCTTGCAAGAGTCATTTCTAACTCTCCCACTCCGTGACCAGATCCGGTAAACAACTCTAACTTCCAAGACGATCTACGTAGCACTATGAAGTCGGGTCATGGGCCGTTATGCCATATCCTAATCACAGGTGTGGTTTACAACACCGGAACGAAATTCTAAATAATCGGGTCTTTGGAATACATACGGGTATTTTTACCTTTTCCTAATTCCCGCCGCACAGTGATCGATTTCGCCGAAATCCTGGTCAAAACCCCAAACATTTTTTTCACCATTTTCAAAATTTAGAAATTGCGTTTGATTTGTAACACATCAGAGCATCGTTTTCCATTAATAAAAATTTGTATTGAACAATACTCTTAGAGATATGCATTGTCAAAGTTGGCACTTAAATAATGTAACGTTTTCACGTCGAAGTTAAGAACACGTTTTCAATGTGAAATTAAAGTACGATCCACATTTTCAGTATTGGTAGCTATTTATCATACTATTAATTTATAAATATCTTGGTTTCATTTTTTTTATTTAATATTCAACAATTGTGATAGTACAGAATGTAAAACCTATACATTTTTTTTCCTTTTGCTAATGAAATAGTTGTGAACGCTGCAAAATGCCACCGTAATTTTTTTTTAAATTAAACTTTGAAGCTTCCCGAAGAAGGCCCCGTTGAATTTTCTTGCGACTTTTTGCGACTCTACGAGTTACTGTTATTTGTTTGTCGTGCACGTCATACTCGAAGAAGTGCATTTATGACGTATTGCCAGGATATCGTGCCTTACTTAATGAATACTGTTAATCTTACTCTACAGGCACTCTGGTAATTTATAATACAAAATAATATATTTATTTCGTCGGGTTGAAAATTAAAATGGGGTTAAGTAGACTGGTAGTCTGATAGTTTTCTTTTGAGACAGCAATAGGTAGCCGCGGACGCCTCTTCCGCTGACCGCCATCCGTGAAGCAATGCATGTATGGCCTCATACCAAGATATCGTGTTTTATTTATTGTTATTTTGTATCCATCAGTATATTTTAGGAAATTTTAATTTCAGATTCGTAAGTAGTGGCTCAAAAAACATTAGAATACCAATTTTGGCGCACAACCAAACATTTTTTTAATACAGATGTCCGCCATATTGAATCCGCCATTTTATTTTTAAATATTTTGAGTTCGAATTCTTAATTAGCGACCGCAAAAAGATAAGAATACTAATATTCGTGCCGATCCGACAATTTTTTGATACTCGCACCCGCCATTTTGTTTTTGAAAATTCTGAGTTCGGATTCTTAATCAGCGACCCAAATAATTTTAATATACCAATTTTGAGCTAAATTGAAAAACTCCTTGGGGTTTTAGCCAGGATATCGACGAAATCGACCACTGTGCGCCGCCCTCCGAATATTTTACTCGAAACCCGCCCCATGGATAGTCCCCAAGTGCCAATCACCAATTTTGATGAATCTTAATTATGATGTAGTTCTCGCAAAAATATTCTATACACATGTTTTTTATCGGCAATTGTCCACGTTAAAGGGGTGAAAACCGCCATCCAAATTAGTGCGGTAAAATATATTTCGTTGACTATCTTGGAAACTACGAAAGATAGAGTAATTTCGTACAATGACAAAATTGGCGCCTTTCTCTGACGAATTTAATGGTGTACTTTTTTCGCACAATCTCGATTTGTTTAAACAATACGCAAAAAATAGCATATTTTTGGTTGTTTTACCAGCTTTATGTCAATAAATCTTCTTCAGTATTTTTTTTTTATAAAAACTATATACTCACTATAAAATCACTAATGAATAGAAATTTTGATTTTTTCATCAACAAAAAAGTTATTGCACATTAAATTTTATGGATTGACGCGCGACATAGTGCCTGCACGAGTCGTTTCTTGTTCACAATTACATGGTAGCTCGTGAACACCTTGGTTTGACTGGTATTGTTACGACAAGACGAAGCTGTCTTTGAGATGGAATCGACTAATAAGTGAGTTTTGCGAGACATCGATCATCGAGAGTCGAAGATCGTATCAACGACAATAGATAACAGGATAACAGCAGAATAATGTGGAGCTTGGAAGAGGCGGCGTCACTGTGAAGAAGTTCGCATCAATTGCGCATTTGAATGTTGTAGCATTTTGCATTAAAGGGCCTTTTTATAATAATAGAATGTCATGTGGCGATACACTCCGGCGAAACAATATATATTCAGAGAGGATGATTCTTAAAACAAGAGTAGAGACTTTTTTGACTCTGGATTTTTCCGAACCTCCTGGGAGACATTCGCAATACCTAAAATTCAAACGCGTTGGCTTTAATTGATATCGTTCTAATTTTAGTTGAAGTTCCTGTAGCTAAGTTAGTGTAGCATAGTGTAAGTTCATTTGACAATATGGTTTATTTTATTTATTATAAAATCTCCTAATAATAAGTGTTGTAAAATCCACCTGCCATACAGTGGTTGATTTATATGATAATAATATTTTATTATTTACCATTATATGGTAATAAATAAATAAACAAAAAATTCCAAAAACACTTATTCACTAATTTTTTCTATACTTTACACATATAAATTTACACGAGAAAAGAACAACATTCAGTACGAAAAACTAACGAAAAGTTAACAAAAATTTCTAAATTTTAGTATATTGTTTAAACAAATAATTTTTTGCAATTATTATATATATATCGATGGATTCGTAAATTCGAGACGCACAATTTGAAAAAAAAATTTGTTGCCTACGCCCTTTAATTGCGGAAATATTTCAAAAAAACTGTTTTCAACCTCAAACTTTGAGGACTATTATCACCCCTTCAATGTGGACGACAGCAGATATAAAAAAAACACGTGTCAAATATTTCTTCGAGATCTATCTACTGTTGCGTGACGGGCGGCGGAGGTGGATAAAGGGTTTTGAAATAGGAAAGGACGAGTTATAGAATCGGCTCTAATGATTTTAATAATGATAAATTTCGGTAGCGGTTAGTTAGTCGAGCTTAAGCGTACTCTTCCGTCGCGTCAAAAGGAAAACTCGTTCGATGTTTTATTATCGAACGATTAATTATTTAGGTGGGTAGTGCTGTGCTGGAAATCCTCTACAGGATCCACCAATTTCGTTTACAGTGGGAATGGATACGCTAACAAAGGTGATTCAAAGAATCCAATGATTAGATTTGAACAAAGATTAGTTTTAAATTAAACTCAATTATTTAGATTTTACAATTAATCTGAATCTATGTTTACAAACTGAATTTTTATATGAAAACTTGTTTTCAATTATTGACTTTGGTGTACATACGTTTCTGTTTGCTTGGTATATAATAGACATATAATTGGCAAAGAATATATATATAGAAATAACAATGTTGATCTGATAGTTTTATAATAATTATGATGATAAAACAATAGTGAACAATAAAAAGAACATTCAATGATAGCATTACACATTTGGTATCCTCAGAGTGATTGCTCACTGTGCAATACTACTTTTCGAAAACATAAAGAAAATTATATTTACGCTTAGTCGATTCCAGACACAACAATTCGGCTGGGTTTTCGCTGATTTCTCTATACGGGCAGAAAACACCAGTCTCGTTATCAGAATCGCTGCGATGACAACCTTTTTGTAATCTATGACTTAAAATAAAATATGTTAACATTTGGTCGGTTTATCTTTCAATGAAAATAATAAATTGAATTTGGAATAAAATACAACGAAGATAATAATTAACAATGGTTTGAATAGAATTATATTAAATTTTTCGATGGCTTTTGGTATGTATTGTCGCGTCACTATTGAAGATTTTCACGAACAATGTCACTCTTCAACCACCGTTGTTTAACGAGGGATCAAGTCTATTATCGCGTCACTTTTGAGAGATGTTCGCGGATAAATTAGCTTAACATCAAGATCCTCGGACTAGCGTCTTATGTACCTCACGATTTTAAATAATAGCACTGTACTGAACTTTGAATACTTTGTATTTGCTAAACGTGTATCGAACTGTTCTCGATGCCTTCCAAGACGCAAGTCGATGTGTTCACGGTGCTTCCAAGACGCTAAGTGGATGTGTTCACGGTGCTTTCCGAGACGCTAGTCATGTGTTCACGGTGCTTTCCGAGACGCTAGTGATTCGCAAGTTTGAATTTTTCGGAGATGTGAAGACGCTCGTCCGATGCATGACGTTTAAAGCGCCCGGAAAAATGACCAATTAGGACTATTGAAATTTAAAGGTTGTCACAGGATTCGTCAACGCGAGTGACGCTTTCCGTTTCTTTGGAGGGGCACGATGCTCGCACCCTCCCTACTCCGATTTTTACAAGGGGTCTATTTCCTAGAATTCTCTGACGGCCGTCGCTGCGACGACGAATATCGTCCTCGAAACGACGTCACAATTCGGATTCATCGTCTGAGAATGTTTCAAGAATAAGATAACGCTAAAAATCAATAAGTCCAGGGACTTATTCGAATGAACTATCTGCTTATTCCAGACTAATGCGTAACCAAAATTGACAGCGTTACAACTTCTATTGAATAGATAAATTGAATAAATGAGTTGAATAAATGAATTAAATAAATTGCAACCAATGATTCCTTACTATAAAGTATGTTGCATAGTGAAAAATAATAATAGTTTGCTAGAGAAAGTTGTAGCAAGTATGGTTAACACGTGTGACTGTACGGTTGCGATGCTTCCAAGGAGGTATGTGCTACGTAGGTCTGTTTTGTGTCCCGTTAAGTGTTTCTACGTCTTAACTCAAGGGTAGGCTTTTGTTACAAAGTCATAAACCAATGCTAAAAATAGTATACCGGCTGGTTCGTTAGAAAAAAGTAGAATAAGAATTGTAAAATTTGTGTACGGGACGTAACACTACCACATAATTTTCATCAAAATCGGCGTGTACGGGTTCGGTATGCTCACTCGTGAGATCAAAATTTTTAAAATAAAAAGGCGTATTCAATATAGCGGATACCTGTATCGAAAAATTGTTGGTTTCGTGCTTAAACTAATATTCTAATGCTTTTTGGGTCACTGGACGCTGTTGGATACCGACCTAATTGTACAAGATATCGTATCAAAATATTGCTAAGCTTGATTGCAGGTCCAAACAAGAAATTGACTTTTGATTTCGTATCGCTTTTTCATCCAAAAATATTTAGAAGACCTTTAGTCTTGACGAAGTCACTGGAAAAACGATCGCCCTTTTGGAACCTGCATCACGACAAGCCAGGTCATCCAAACCTCCTATCACGATTTAAGTAACCTATATAACGACAATGCATTTTAAAAATCGTAGAATTTTGTACTGAATCGCTGAAAGTCTGTACCTAGCGACGACGTCATTCCTACTTTTGTAGAAACTCCGAACGCGCAACAATTCTTGTAAAATAAAACGTTTTAAACCGTACGGGATATAACAACCCAACAGTTTATTACAAATTTAAAAAAAAACAACTGCAGATATAATATAACAATAAGTAAATCGCGATATCCCAATCCGACGAAACAAAATTGGCAGGGAGCCGTGGGAGCTTCGTGAGTGGTTTAGTTCCCCGGCTTTGGGCTTTACGACCCCACCGGACCCGAGTAGTGTTCCCCCAGGGGCCAACCCAGCACGCTGGGTAGGTACGGGCATTCGCGCGCCCGGGGGTCCCCGAGCTGTCTTACGGCAAGGTGTGGGGTCCCCATTCTGTGGCCTGGGAGACCCCACTGGGTTTAACGACCCCACCGACCTGAGTCAAGTGCTCCCAAACCAAGGGTGTATTGGTACCACGGGGGCTGGGTTGCCCACGGAGTTTTAGCCCACTCCGGCCCAGCCGTGGGTAGGACCATCGTGGGGGCGAAAGTTTCAAGAGCCAAATGCTGGCGAGACATTGGCGGGCTTTATGCTACGGATGTCGCTGTGTGAGATGCAGTAAAACTTCCATCTCGGGTACCGACCTGCAGAGCCGGTAGGAGTTAAGAAAGTCTCCGCTCCCACCAGTGTGACGCACAATCTTCGTGCTAAGACTGGTAGTACGCCGTTCGTACGCGTTGATCGAGCGTATCTCGATCCCGCGCCCATGGGGGCCGTGAGGATAAGCCGCAAGGCAGGGGCTTCACGTTAAACAAATCATTGGATCTCCGACGAAACAAACAACAATAACTTTCGAAGTAGCAAAAAATAACAATAAAACTCAATGTGTCTTTCCTCGGGCAGCTTCAAATTTTATTTAAAAAAAAATACCATGTAGTTTTGGGTACTAATAATTATTTCCTTAGGAGCAGACAAACTACATCGGTCTTTCATTCTGTTTGATCACAGCTGTAAATACAATAATTTAAAAAAAAAATCGAACTGAAATATTTACAAATTTGAAACGTGTCGCAGTGCTACCAATGCTAAAAGAAGGAGATCGTGCTTTGATTGTATATCCAAAACTTATTTTCAATATCACACCTCTAAAATTTTTATTGTATAAGACAAATTGTTATTAGTGGAAAAGGATGCATTGATTATAATAATTGTAAATGAAAAGCGATCGCTAGATTTTGAAAACCGCGGATAAAATTTTTCGTGTTTCGGCCTGAATTTTCACGAAATCGACCACTGAGAGGCTCCTGGAAGAAGCCGTCACCTGTACCTCTTTTTTTCTGTTTCGCCCACTACCCTTTCCTTGCCTTCATTTGTAAAATATCAGGCGGATTCTGAACTGAAATATTTCGCAGGGATCCGAGACAATGTTCTTTCCAGTCGGGTAACTGCAAACTCCCACGCTTGATTTTCTCGAAACATAACATAAGTAAACAAAAATAATCCGGTATTTACCAATCGTACCCTCACAGTTGTATTTACCTGCTGTCTTAAAATTAATTAGTACACATTTTGTGTTTGCACGGACCCCTTTTATATAGCTCAAGCGTGAAATAATTAAACGTCTAGGAACATATTTAACTTCTAGTAAATAACGGTTTACAAAACATTTAATAATCATTGTGTTAATTAGACAGTGACTATGTGGCTGCAACTCTGTATTAAGGGGTATCCTCTGTAATAACGGGACTAATGAATACTATTTCATGCTGGAATACCGGATAACCGATCCACTAATAAGCTAGCTAAAGCAGCATTAAACAATCGATCAATAAGAATTATATCAGTTCCGTACTAGAATTCTATAAAGGTGACAAGAATTTGCATTCATTGAAAGTGCACGCTCAAGAAAAGCTCCAAGAAACTCTGTCAACTCATAGTAAGTATAACTCTTTTAACGTCATTGTGGAAAAGTGATCTACAAAAAATGTATGTTATCCCGAAAAGAATACTACAACTACTAGTTATTGGGGTCTTACAAGAACTAACAACTATTCCTTACAACTGATTTCTTATTACTAGACTCCGGATGTTTATGCAAATGCATATTTTTATAGAAAACAGGTAGAGCAATAGGACCTGGATAGAAACATGTTTTATGATTAGAGAATTCGAAAAATATATTTTTTATTGTGCACCTTTGGCATAATGCATATGTTTTTATGTTTTATGTTTAAAAACATATGCAATATATTATGGCATATGTTCTTAGCCCTGCATATGTACTTCGCGCTCATGTGAAATATCTTTCTGATGGAATTAATTTAGTCTGTCAGGAAACTCTCTTATGCGGAAGAAGTACGTCTTCACTTTCCACTAGTGAACAAATTAATATCACGTATAAAAAAGATTTTTGTTAAAGCACCGCTTCGTATTGAAACATACTGCAAAATATTAAAAAATACTCCTCTGTCACCGGAACCTATTTTAACAAGATGGGGTACGTGGATTGAAGCGGCATTATTTTATGCTGAATATTTTGACAAAATTAAAGAGGTTTGTTGAACTTTCGTTAAGTTAAACAAGTTTATTTAGAGTTTGATTAAAGCCATATCTATTTTATCTTTTATGTTAATAGGTAGTTCAAACATTTAAAGAAAAAGATGCTGCAGCAATTAAGACAGCACAAGATGTGATCCAAAAAGATAAACTTGTACAAAATTTAATATTTATTAAAGCCCATTTAAGCACTTTGCCTGCCACGATAGAAAAATTGGAAACAGTAGGTTTACCTTTAAATACTTCGATGGAAATATATATGAATTACATTAATCATTTAAAAGGTATACCTGGTGAGTGCGGAGAAAAAATGAGAAAAAAACTAACTGCTGTTGTAGAAAAAAATACTGGGTTAACAAAATTAATAAAAATTTCAAATAGTTTGAACAATGAATTTGTACATACATACAAGACCCAATAGATTCGCCAGAAATCTGCTGGAGTAAATATAAGTACGCATCGCTTACATCGTGTGACGTGGAGCCATCATTTTCTGCATATAAACTAATTTTTGCGGATAAGCGTTGACAACTAACACCATCCAACTTGGAAAAAATGCTTGTCATTTATTGTAACTCGAATTATAATATGTCACAATAATCACAAAATGTTTTGTTAATTTTGTATATTTTCCTTCAAATTAGCATGTCCTTTGTGCATCTTGCATATCTTTAGAGCATAAATAGCATATGTTTATTACATATTTATTGGACATAAACATCCGGAGTCTACTTATTACTAACCGCAACTAAAAACTGATTCGTAAAACTCACAATCTGAAGACTATACTTACCCACAAACCTGTTCCTATTTCTAACCACGCCCCTATCTCTCCCATACAGTTAGCTGCTCACTCATAGTTACCTATTTACAGGGTGTAAAAAAATTAATGGTCATGGTTTTCGAAGGCTGTTCTACACCTTTGGATCGATGGAGATTTGCGAAAAAAATCGGCTGCAAGGCAGTGTCGATACTTGCTTGTTCCTTCTTCTATAATGTTCCATGAATGTTATTTTACTTGAGTACTGTCCATAAAATTGTTCTGCAGTTAATCTTTAATCGGTCTCTCTGTTTAAAAGAATTTACCTACTTTTATCTTTATCTTATAAGTTTTCTGTCAGTCGAAGGAGTAAATGTAATTTTTACTTTCCTACAAATGCATTTCGACCAACGGGCCCAGCTCAAGGAGTTTTCCAGATACCTGTTGCTGTACGTGCGATGTTCGAAAACCATTTCCGTTGAAAGCGTTTTTTTTTACTACTCGTTTTGAAGGCAAATACACTTATATCTATGCTGTTCCTTTACAAATTATTTTCTTTGTAGACACTGTTACAGATTTTCTTGTAGGTTACAATTATGTAAGTGTAGATTTGCTGTATTGCAATGAGTAGGTTAATTGTATTGCATGTGTAATGTGCAGATTACGGCAATAGTAGATACTGGAATCTCACAGTGCGGCATAAAAAAATGTAACCAAGAAAAAAATAATGTGAAAAAGAAGAATCAATCATAAATCATATAATAAAGGGTCTTTCAACAAGAGCTTCCGGAAGTTTTTTGTAAATAAAACATGTTTATATTCAGAGAATTGGCAAAATTTTTATTGGTAGTTTTAGTACGATCTTTTACAATTAAGTATGAAATACAATATCGGGTAAATGGCCACCTAAACTTTTTTTACACGATATTATTCTGATATTCAGATTGACATGTGTGGAGTTTCAGTCACACTTTCACGAACTGCATCAATGTTGTTGGACGTGCGAACTGGGCGAGTACGTGCTGGCGTCTTTACATCTTGCACAGATCCACTTTCCTCAAATTTCTTCAATAAACTGTGTATTGTTCTTTCCGATGGGCGGTTATGTGGACCAAAGAAATCGCGAATTTTACGAAACGTATTCCTTACGGAACATGAATTTTCGTAATAAGTCCTAACGATATAAACACGGTCTTTCACTGTATATCGCTCCATGATTAAAATTGTAATAGTCTACTAATAAGAGATGTCGCCACAAAACTTGAAAGTATATAACCATACGACAAGCAGATGCTAAAAACATTCGGAAGCTCTTGTTGAAAGACCCTATATTATAATCAAAAAACGTTTTAAACAAAAAAACACAATTTATGTGTTAGGAAGACTTATTAGTAAACTCCGGATGTTTATGCAAATTTCAAGTTTAACAATTGCACCTAAGTTAGGAGAACCTATTTAGGGATTTGTTGCAGTCGTCAAATATTTGTTACGTGCGGCGCTGTATTTTCCGCGTACCGTCCGCCGTCGAGCGGGTGCCAACGGACGGTAGACTCCGCGCGTTCTAGCTAATACGAAACGAATCGCACGCGGGTTTCCGCGTTTAATTCTAATAAAATTTTGTTACTCTCCCCAGCCTAAGGCGAGGAGAGGACAGGATGGATGGGTCGATCTGTCGAGACCAGTACAGGTCTATGTGAATCGAAACTTGATGTTTAGGATATGGATGTCTAGGTTTAATGAGTTGAATTTAGACTTTCTTTAATTAGCTATGACAACAGAAAAATATATATATTCAAAATGTGTGCAGTTCAGTTTGAGTTTGAGGTTTCTGTACAAATGTTTGTATAATGAACAGAGGTGCGCAATACTACAAAGTTTTGGGTGGTGAAACTGTCTCCTTGCAGTATCGGTTGGGGTTTTTAGGGTATTGTCCCAAAACGAGAGACTCGTTAAAACCCGCCCTCAACAGGGAGGAGAGAATTTCCCATTTACAGAAAATACAATATAAAGTGTTATATACTTCCGGAATCAGAGCTCGTCAGTGTAACAGAATTACCAAAAAGTCGTATTCGATTTAGGGAAAATCCCACTTCTGACACCAGTTTTAGCTGTTACGTGCGGCGCTGTATTTTCCGCGTACCGTCCGCCGTCGAGCGGGTGCCAACGGACGGTAGACTCCGCGCGTTCTAGCTAATACGAAACGAATCGCACGCGGGTTTCCGCGTTTAATTCTAATAAAATTTTGTTACTCTCCCCAGCCTAAGGCGAGGAGAGGACAGGATGGATGGGTCGATCTGTCGAGACCAGTACAGGTCTATGTGAATCGAAACTTGATGTTTAGGATATGGATGTCTAGGTTAAATGAATTGAATTTAGACTTTCTTTAATTAGATATGACAACAGAAAAATATATATATTCAAAATGTGTGCAGTTTAGTTTGAGTTTGAGGTTTCTGTACAAATGTTTGTATAATGAACAGGGGTGCGCAATACTACAAAGTTTTGGGTGGTGAAACTGTCTCCTTGCAGTATCGGTTGGGGTTTTTAGGGTTATGTCCCAAAACGAGAGACTCGTTAAAACCCGCCCTCAACAGGGAGGAGAGAATTTCCCATTTACAGAAAATACAATATAAAATGTTATATACTTCCGGAATCAGAGCTCGTCAGTGTAACAGAATTACCAAAAAGTCGTATTCGATTTAGGGAAAATCCCACGACCCAATGGATCAATCAGAATGCGACTAGTGAAATGATTTGTTTCATGTATGTGGAACTCACCCTGATAGATTTTATTTTAAATAGGTAGGCCGTTCCGTCCTAATCCGCTGTCTTAATCTGCCTGCGAACCGGATGCTGAGGGAAGGTTGGAAAGTTAGATTTCTTCTTACACCGTCGCGAACTCGCAAATGTTATATTATGAATTAAATTTAAATTGTATTTAATGGTAAACTAAATTAAGTTTAGCTACAATTATAACGCGTGGTACAATAATAAGAGAAACAAAGAAATGAAAGAACTACTATTTTACGTGAAAAACTAAGTCCTTCGGATCACAATATGTCAACCGAACTATGCTTAAATAGAGAATCTAAGATTCACTATATACGTCTTCACGGACTAACGCCTACACATCTCGTGATTACTCGAACGATAGTGGCGAGTCGAGCTCGTCTTTTGGTTTTTATTAACACGGGGTGTTTGGAGGTGGTAGGCCCTGCCCATGATCACGTTTTGCAGAGTTCGGCAACTGTAATTGTTTTCAAATTTTTCCATCCTTCCTTCCATCCAGGTCCACAGGTCAATCGGTATCAATTCGTGAGTCGCGATTCGCAGTTTGCGGAACCGGATAGTCTGAATAATAATCTCGATTCGAAACCCTATCCGCTGAGCTAATGCATTTTGTTTTAGATCGCTAATTTCCAGCCAGCTGTAACGCTGTAGTTTTGTATTATTATCGGAGAAATTAAATTTAAAGAAAAATTTAGGAAAGAGATTCGGTTTCGGGACGTAACATATTACAGCGAATACCATATTTTGGATATTTTACATATATCTTTATATTATGTTCTTTTTGTATATTTTAGCCGTATCCAGTTCGTCATAAATGCATACAAATCCGAAGTCTACTTATTAGGTATATAAACAAGTTCTCGGCCTTTCCATATGTAAATATTGATTCATTTAGGTACTTAAAGTCAAGATATATTTTAATCAAGAAAGTAAGCATCGTTTTCTTCCACACATTTCTCCCACTCGTCAGACAGATTGTGAATTCCTTGGTTTTGTGTCGATAAATATAATATAAAATGTAAATATAATTTCTTTTTTCATTTTTCAAATGATGTTAGAGCGATCGGAACAAATGAATATATGATGGTGCCAAGTTTGAGGAATACGCTGGGTGTGGTAAAATTTCCCAACCCAACAAATTTATAGTTTCTTTGATTCATTTTGCAGTGTTTAACGAACACAGTGATCCACCTTTTGAATGTTAGCGGCCGAGCTGTTTTAAACGACTGGAAATGTCTTATTGGGTAACTTCTAATATAGCAGCAAGTTCCGATTGTGTTTAGCAAGCAAAATCCTCGTCTACAAAAGGGTATAGCCGGTTAAGATGGTCAAATGTGCCCTTGAACCGAATTCAAATCGCAATGAGTCATTCGAAAGCTTATAAAAAAAGAATAATTTCTGCCAAGTTTCAACTTTGTATCTCGACCCGGGGGGTAGTAAAGGGTAAAAATGGAAAATCAGGTTTTTGCCGAATTTCTCCTATACCAGCGGATGAAAAACTTTGAAAAAATTCAGAGGCATTTCTGTTGTCAGGGCACATATTAGAGAGTTGTTTCAGATTTTTAAATTGAAAAACCAAGCTGTGAAAAATAAAAAACGCCAAAAAATGCTGAAAAATGCCGATTGTGTATCGAAGCAGTCTTGGCACTATAATTATATTTTTACTGTAAGTACGTATCATTGTTACTATTGTCCTGAATATTTTCAGATTTTTCAATTTGGTGCGCCGCAGTTAAAAAAATTAAAAACCGATTTTTTCGTCGTTTTTTCCGTGTCAGAGTAACTTATACGTCGAATTGCTTCATGAAATAGGTATTTTATGTGATCTTCTATGTTTATACGTACAGCAAAACATCACAGGAATTAAAGAAACTGAAAAACCCGAATCATTTGAAACTGTTATGCGCCTTATATTGTAAAGTATCTACCGTATTTTCCAACGGCGTCGGTGGCGCAGCGGTAGAGTGTCGAGCTGCTATACCGCTGCGAACTTTTTGAACGTAGGTTCGAGCCTCGAACTTCCAAGTCCCTTAGGCTGTTTTTTTTTTTTTTTTTTTTTTTGTTAATTATATATATTTCCGAACTTTACGACACAACGATCAATATTTATTATCAAATGTTTTAAGAATATTTGAAAAACATATTAACCTGAAATATACGTAAATATGAGTTTGGACTGCTTGTTATGCCGCCGTTTATCCTGCCAATTACGGCATTGTTTGAAATTGGTTTTCAAATCTCTTACCTTCAACAATTATGGATGGATGGCAACAAAAATCGTGTTGTTGTTTTTCTACTATTTAGCCTTTTCGTCTATTCGAAGTAGATCATGCAATTCTATTCTGTCTTTTATTCAAAATGTATGTTAGAATTTCTGTCACGGGTTCAATGCATGAAAGGTAAGAGATTTGAAAACCAATTTCAAACAATGCCGTAATTGACAGGATAAACGGCGGCATATCAAGCAGTCCAAACTCATATTTACGTATATTTCAGGTTAATATGTTTTTCAAATATTCTTAAAACATTTGATAATAAATATTGATCGTTGTGTCGTAAAGTTCGGAAATATATATAATTAACAAAAAAAAAAATACAGCCTAAGGGACTTGGAAGTTCAAGGCTCGAACCTACGTTCAAAAAGTTCGCAGCGGTATAGCAGCTCGACACTCTACCGCTGCGCCACCGACGCCGTTGGAAAATACGGTAGATACTTTACAATATAAGGCGCATAACAGTTTCAAATGATTCGGTTTTTTCAGTTTCTTTAATTCTTATGATGTTTTGCTGTACGTATAAACATAGAAGATGGCATAAAATACCTATTTCATGAAGCAATTCGACGTATCAGTTACTCTGACACGGAAAAAACGACGAAAACATCGGTTTTTAATTTTTTTAACTGCGGCGCACCAAATTGAAAAATCTGAAAAAAATTCAGGACAATAGTAACAATGATACGTACTTACAGTAAAAATATAATTATAGTGCCAAGACTGCTTCGATACACAATCGACATTTTTCAGCATTTTTTGGCGTTTTTTATTTTTCACAGCTTGGTTTTTCAATTTAAAAATCTGAAACAATTCTCTAATATGTGCCCTGACAACAGAAATGCCTCTGAATTTTTTCAAAATTTTTCATCCGCTGGTATAGGAGAAATTCGTCAAAAACCTGATTTTCCATTTTTACCCTTTACTACCCCCCCGGGTCGAGATACGAAGTTGAAACTTGGCAGAAATCATTCTTTTTTTATAAGCTTTCGAATGACTCATCGCGATTTGAATTCGGTTCAAGGGCACATTTGACCATCTTAACCGGCTATACCCTTTTTTGATCGTTCTGGGTCTGCGGAACCGTTGAAACAACTTCCTCCTGGTCCTGATGGATAACTGACAAATCATCTCGGAAGTATAATCTTACAATTAGCCTCGGAAGAACTTTTTTCCAATTCAAATGTGAAATCCATACAGTACCTCATATGAACGTTATTGCAACTTATTTTGCTCAATGTTCTCACGATGTACATTTTTAAAATTATGTTTATCTATTGATTAGGAAAAATAGTCAACTAGGTTGATGTTATGTGACATTAGATTTGGGAAGAAAATTGTTTTATTCCTAATTTATTGTGAGATCTTATTTGTGCACTTAACACATTCGCGGCCGACAATTTTTTTCTGTTTCCTAATATTAATAATGTAACGGCGGTCGTCGTTCGGGCCCCACGTTGGGCGCCAATATGTAACGCACTTCCCCCGCGACGTTCACTTCGCGTCGTCCGGACTCTGGATCGCCAAGAGTCACCGGAGTTCGCTCCGTCGTAGGTTACGCCGTTACTTGGGAGTTGGAAAACAGCTCCTGACATCGGGGAGGACCACAACCCTCCGCAAGTCAGCTAGGATCGGTGGTTCTGGATCATCCGAGAAACCACCTCCGTCGCTTGACTGGAGTTGAGGGCTTGCGTCCGTCCACCAATACTTCGGAGTGTCTTCAACGGGTGGAGGTCAAGGCTTCGACTGGATACCAGTGGATCTCCGACTGCCGAGTCCGAAGCCCTTGACCACCCGCTCACAACTCCAACCTTTTGCTTAATCGAGGCCCTTTTTATCCGAGGGGCCTCGCTCCTCATTGGTCGGCTTCCGGAAGTGGGGGTAGGGTGCGTACGTTCGACTCGCACCCCCCTCTCTTCCTGGTACCTATTTGTCCACCGCTTTATGCGGGTTGCTACAATAATAAGTACCGGCGAAAATTATGAGATTCTAAAGCTGGTTGCCGCTTTGCATCGTTAAAGTAAGGAGAAAAAATTGTAATATTGTTTTGAAATATCAATGTTGCAGTTATGTGTTGTTTAAAACAAAAAGATTTTTATAATTTGTATTCTTGCTTTATAGGTAGATAATAGACGGCTTGTTATTATTGTGCGTAGTTTATTTACCGCTATATGGATAAAATTTAATATTTGTGTTTAGTGTGATGAATAAAAATACAATCACGTTTGCATAAAAGAACTCTACATAATTAGCATACATATACAGTGGCTCTTATTAATATTCGGACACCAGAGTGTTGTATCCGTTAATACTTTCTATATTTAACCAGAATTAAATTAACACACTTTTTGCTTTTTATTATGATAAACTATAGTTTTCTTTCAATGAAAACATAAATTTTATTTATTTAAATTAATTTATTTATCGTATAACTAATAATATGTATAGAAATGTGTTATCCGTACGTCGCAAAAATAATCGGACACTCAATATTTAGCGGTATTTCCTAAGCAGTATTCTTTGTCCTTGACATTGTTTACAAGCATATGTTGATCTAGATGTAGAGCATTCTTCGAGACATCAGTTACTATTAGGAAGACATTGTAATCATTTAGAAATTTTGAACATGGGTCGGAAAAACAAAAATACTTCCTTTCACGTGCGACAATTAGTCATTTTTCACCGCGAAAAAGGAAAGTCGTATCGGGAAATCAGAAGTTTCTTAAAAAGTAAAAGTACCGTGGCAGATTTCATATAGGTGTAGGTACAAGCATGAGGATCAGATCGAGTCTATTCCTCAAGCGGGAGGGCCAAAGATACTTAACGATCGAGACAAACGGAAAATTGTGAGGAAAATAAAAAAAGATCCTGGTTTAAGTGCTCGTAAGATAAGTGTTGAATTATTGCAAGAGTCAGGAATCAAAGTTCATCCAGATACAATACGTTGGGTATTAAAAGAATATGGGTATAATGGTAGAGTGGCACGCAAAAAGCCTTATATAAATGAGGCGAATTGCAAGAAGAGACTAAACTTTGCAAAACAATTTGTTAGTAAAGACCAATCGTGGTGGAATGACGTTGTTTTCGCCGATGAAAGTAAATTTAATTTATATGGATCCGATAGACGAAAAATAGTGTGGCATAAGCGGAATGAAGAGCTTAATTTTAAAAATCTGAATGCCACAGTTAATCACGGAGGTGGAGGTATCATGGTTTGGGGTTGTATATCGTCAAAAGGAGTTGGAGAATTGGTCTTTATTGATGGAATCTTCGATAAAAATAAGTATTTGACTATTTTGAAAGAAAATCTAAAAAAAAGTGTAACTGCAATGGATATTGAAACAACATTTAAATTTTACCAAGACAATGATCCAAAACGTAAAGCCCGAATAGTTCAAGAATACTTATTATGTAATTGCCCCCATGTGTTACATCCACCACCGCAGTCACCGGATTTAAACCCGATTGAAAACTTATGGGATCACCCGGACAAAAAAATTCGACAAACACCAATCAGGTCGAAAGAAGAACTAAAACAAAGATTTATGGAAGAGTGGAAACTTATCACACAAACTTATTTACAAAAAATTATAAGTAACATGCCCATTCGATTACAACATGTAATTAAACAAAAGGGCTATCCCACGAATTACTAAGATTTTGAAAATTACATAATATAAATATATTTTTTATGTAAACTCATTGTATGAAATTAAGTGTCCGAATATTATTGCGACGTACAAATAATACATTTCTATACATATTATTAGTTATGCGATAAATAAATTACTTTAAATAAATAAAATTTATGTTTTCATTGAAAAGAGACTATAGTTTACCATAATAAAAAACAGAAAGTATGTTAATTTAATTCTGGTTAAATTTAGAAAGTATTATTGGATGGAACACTCTGGTGTCCGAATATTAATAAGAGCCACTGTATATGAAGTGTCACAACGTTTTCCACAAGTTTTGCAAACTCTACATTGTTTTTGTGAGTGTTTTGATTTTCCCGATTGTGCCTTTCTATCCAACTGGTGTATTGTCATGTCACCTGAAATATCAATAAGATAGTAAGGACGATTAAGGTGTCTCTTTTAGATAGCAATTATCGAAAGCGTCTAACATTGCCGAATTCAGAAACAGAAATTGTAGGACGTAAATTCATGTCAGCAGCAACCAGGAATAAAACTTCAAATGACGTGATTTCACGTCAGGGGTCGCAAATGTGTTAATGTAATCGAAGCAGCGGAAGGTGTAATATTTTCATTTGTAGTATAGTTACGTAATCATGAATTAACACGTTCCGTGCCAAGCCATTTTCGCCTGACTTATCTTTCAGACCATTTGACATTTTGACTAAAGATCGATATATTATCACACAATATTTCATTATATCATCAATACATAAGTAGTTCTCTTGTTTAGAGCAATTATCACATCGTGTACCACTGATGGCCCTACGATCAGTCCGAGTGCAAAAGTCAGTCAGTTCGAAACTTTTCGGTTAGGAAAAAACCTGCTGCACTCGAATTTGTTGAATAAAAAACGAGAGAAATAAAATAAATTATTTTACAAAAGAAGTAGTAGATAAATATACGGAGATACAAATTTTTTCTTTCTTTTTTTTTTTTCCTAATTAGTTTAAAGTCGCATCAACATCACAGGTTATTAGTGACTGTTTTGCCTATGGATCCAGTTTATTGAGCGTGGGACTAGGTTTTTTTTTTTTTTTAAATTTTATATAAGATGTCTGAATTGTATATCGTTTATAAGTGAAATCCTTGCTTTTTGTTGTTTTTCGTCGTTTAGTGAGTTGATGGCTGGACAATCTTGGAGGATATGGCTAACTGTGAAGTCAACATTGCAGCTGTTGCATTTGTTAGGGTTTTTTTTCGACATCAAGTGTTCGTGAGTTAATTTTGTGTGGCCTATTCTTAAGCGGGTGAGGATTGTTTGGTCCCGACGACTTAAAGTACTTGGTAGATTGTTTTCGTTGCCCGGGAAAAAAATTTTTTATATAATTATATAAAATTATGTATAGTTGACCATATATAATTATATAAAATTATATCTCAATTTTGGCATGATATAATTTTATCTCATAATATATAGAAATGTATAATTTTATATAATTATATATGACTTAATATATATAAAAAAATTCTGTAGAATTTTTCTTTTATTGCTGCTCATTTTAAATTTTATTGCTTAAAATACATTTCGAATTTTTATTTTTTAACAACCATACAAATAGCTTATTTAATAACAATACAAATAGCTTATTTTATAGAAAAGAAGGTAACTTATGTTTCATTATTATAACAATCCTACAGGTGTATTATTATCAGGCTAGAATAATAATATATTTTTTTATATCTTCATAATGTACTAATTATAATTATAAAATTAGTCTTTTTTATATTAAATATATAACGAAGCTATAAGTTAAATATTTATTCAAAAAATACCAGTTTAATTTTTTTTCTATCAGAATAAGTTATGAATGATTTTATCAATATTGTTCTAAGAACATATTGTAAGGGATGGCTTGGGCGGAGGCAGGGATAAGGCAGAAATGCTAAGACGTTGGTTTTCGAGATTACTTTTAATGCGTCCACCTCCTATGACGGGCTTGACGAGACTGCTGCTCGTTCGATGAGCAGCGATGTTCGTCTTTTTCGCCGCCAGTATTCGGAGAAAAGATTCTGCGAACCGGGCGGCGCGATATCAGACGCGATACAATACACGCGCAACGGCTCGCGGCACGGCGTTTGATGGCTCACTACTTACAATATTGGTAATATGTATTATTTTAAGAAGACATTGGTAATACTATTTGACTAGGAAAATTTTTTTTATTATAAATAATTAGATGTCGTTATAGAATTGGTTTCATCACAAATAATAGGGCAATGAAATTAAATATTCATTTAACCAATTTATAAAAAAAAACTATCTAGTCAAAATGATGATAAGGTCTGAGAAAATTCTATAAAAAAAAAGATTATTTTTAACTTCCAGGAGAAAGATCATATAAGTCACACAGGATAAATTATGAAAAATTTAAGAATGATATGCCCTTTAGTTATTTAGCTGTTTTAGATCATATGTTAAAATTATTTTTTCTTAAACTCAACATTTTTTTGGTGAGCCCTTTTGATGTCTCCTATCTTCTGAGTCATAGCTTGCTGTAAGTCACGCCACTTGTAGGGAGCTCTATCATTTTTATATATATTTATATACAATAATATAAAAATTTATAAAATTTTATATATTTTAATCTAAGAAATCCAATAAAGTTTTATATATTTTTATAAAAAAATACAAAATATATAAATTTTTATATTTTTATATATATTTATATATCATAATATATAAGTCTACAGTTTAGGATTTTCTGATTGATACATAATAATATATAATTATATAAAATTTTATAAAATTTATATAGTTTTATAAAATTATATAAAAATTAATAAAATTTAATATAAGAATCTAGATATAATCATACAAAATTATATAAAATAAGTTACAATTTTATATAATTTTATATACTTATATATAACTTTATATAATTTTTTTTTCCCGGGTACATTAGTAAGAAATATACTATCATACATTAATAATAAATATATTACTTTAGAATAATAGTTCTCAAATGAAAATAAAGTTTACTTCGTTTGATGTTTTCACCCTGATTTACCGATATGGTATATTTTTTGTTGCAGGTATGACATATACTAAATAGTTACCCGAAGGGACATTCGAACACTATTAACTCTGTGGTGAGTAACATTGTGAAAATCTGTAAATGTCAACTTTTGCCTTAATTGAAACAGTTCAATAGCTCTTAAAAACAGCATTAATCCTGATATATAGAAAACTACGGAAGTTCGTTAATAGAAAAATATTTAGAAACTATTAATTGCTTTCTATCAAGAACTTTTCTTTCTTGCGAAAAAAGATTGGAGGTTATAAAGGTGAATGTTATTTATATAGGGCTTATTCCTTAACACTATTCCTACCGCGACCGGTCAAATGACCGTTTTTAAAATTTCGATTAGAATTTCATATATACAACGTAATTCAATCGCCTTTAAACTTTACGACTTTTCCTGAAACATACGTGTAATACATTTTTCAATATTCACTTCTTTTTTCATTGTTTATTTTCTGAGAAAAATTTGTAGTCTGCCTTGCCTACCACGACCGGTCATTTGACCGGTTGAACGATATATATCTTTTTATAATAGTATTCTCTCAAAGATTCAATTCCGAAACGATAAAGTCGTTTCAAATGAAAGGTAATGCAATTGTGACATGATTTTATCCAAAAAGTGCCTTACAGGAACTCTTTTACAGCACTTCCAAGTGTTTAGAGTTCTCGCTCACCAATCGGCCTTGCGGTGCTTATTTGCCTCATTGGTATCTGAAGTGGTCCAGAAACGTAGATATTCTTATACCGTCTTTACTATTATGATCGTGAAATAAATAAAATAGCGGAAGGGGATGCCTAGGAGTGTGTGTGTGTGTGTGTGTGTGTGTGTGACTTCTCTCCAATTCAAATCAGTAAACTTTGTAACTTGTTAATTTTTATTTTTATTCTATTAGTACTATTCTACTCTCATTTTATACTGTATTACGTGTTACAAGTGTCATTTTCAAAAAAGTGAACAAAACCAACAATACTTCGTAGTAAGTTTCGTATTTGATCTTTTATTCATTTTTTTATCCATTTTGATTTACATTTTTATATTTTAGTTTCTATTTTATCAGTTGAATAAAATGCATGGGTTTTATATAAAGAAACCAGGGGAGAAGATATTTCGAGACAAGAAGTTTTACTTCAATCAGCAGAACTTTCCATCGAATATCAAAAAAGTGCTACAGCTAGGCAAAAAAGAATGAACCAACACCCGTCACAAATACAATTACAGGTTTCCGTAAACTAGAAACATATCAGATAAGACATCGTAAAGATAATAAGCCTAACAAAGTCTATCTAAAAAGTAAAAACTACGTACGTGGAAAATGTATAATAGAGATGCCGATGTGCAAAAAATCCGGTGAAAACGAACAATATGTACATTATGTACTACTGAATAAAAGAAACTATATATCTTTACTGTCAAATTGGCTGTTATCTTCATTCTATATTAAAAAATATAAGTTTTGCTAAAGGCCGGTCATTTGACCGGTCGCGGTAGGAATAGGTATATATATGCGAAGTGTCGGTAGGAATAGTGTTAAAAACTTTCAAATTCAAATACTTTCGGGGGTTATCATTTTTTGTATACCTATGGATCATTGTTTTTTAACCAAAAAGATCAAACCAATTTATAAATTGGACCACACTCTACATATAACGGTCCCAAAGACTCCATTGAAGGAAATACAGAAGGCATTCAACGGTGAACGACGGGCTACCCCAGCATCATTTCAGTCAGCGACATAAAAAAGTCATTTGATGGACTTTTTGAATTCGCAAATCGTTGTATTTCTGCTGGGGGAGAATATTTCGAGTTATTAAAATGATTTTTGTCAACTATTCTGAAGTACTTATGTTTATTTATATCCATTCCGGTTACTTTTGGGACAGAGGGTGTATGTCTCGGAGTAGCAGGAAGTAGCAACAATATTTAGCGAGTCATCCTTTGGGAAGCTTTAAACTTTATTTGAAAAAAATTCACTGTGAAATCTTGAGTTGCAAACAACAATTTCCTGACAAGAAGAAAAAAGATGCATAGTTCTTACATTCTATGCCATCACAAGAGGCATTATGTAATAAAAACGTGAAACTAAGATATTTGTAAATTTAAAGCATGACAAGCTATCAATGCAAAAAACGGGAATCGTCCGTTGATATTACAGCGGAAACATATCTGCAATTCCTATCTGTAAAAGTGACATTCTTCAAGTGCCAGCTTTGAAGACGCATATCTAGAAAAGTGTTGTACAATAAAAGTTATTATTAATGGACAAGGATGTCCTGATGTACTACAAAACAAACGCAATTGCTAGATTTTAAAAACTTCGAAAAAAGTATTCTTTTAATTAACTAAAACTAGGTGCTGTTGCTACTTTGTAAAATTATGCTGCAGAACTTCCAAACGGACGTTAGTAATCCTCAAGTCTGTATTAATTAATAACCATGATGGCTTTTGGTTTACGATTAATTCACCGCTTCTGAATAAATAAATCAATCTTTTTGTAATGGCGAATTGTGTGATTCGCACTCAGGATCCACCAAACAAAAGAGAACTTTAACTTTTGGGACTTTTATGTATTAAAATACTCGATTTGATTCAAGAGATTTTTAGTGTGTCGAATGATTAGATGAGGACTTGTGAGAGCCTTGTATTAGATTTAGGATTTGGAGTTAGAATTAGAAGATGACTCTCACAATGCGTTGGAGTTAGTAATTATGAACTTGAATTAGCGTAAGAGTCAGAGACTTTGAATAGAGAACTAGTTGTGACTTTGAATTGTAGTGGTGCATGAACTAATGAGGCGTAGGGTTTTTAAAGGTTTTAGAAGAGGAGAGGGGGTAGGATGACGGTATTTGGGAATCCAGGAGTAGGAATAGGAAGTTGGACCTTGGATATGGATGATGACTCGTGGATGAGTAAGGATCAAAACAAGGAATAGGATTTTGGACTTGAGGTGGTGATTCTAGAATGACTAATGATGGTGATGAGTGAGCCGCGTACAAAATATTTGTGTTTACACAATATTCCTTAAAGTTATCTTATATACTAACAAGTAAGCGGAGGGTCGGTACATTACACCTCCCCCTTTAGATTGAAGATGAAGATTTAATGTTCATCTTCATAGTACCTTTGGTAGGTCGAAATTGGCTTTGACTAATACTAGGATTCGTTTTGTTGTTTCCGGCGTGATTGTACAGATTTTGGCGTTGCCTTAAAATAACAATTGTTTCAAAATCTTATATACTACAAAAATATAAATAATAATTCGATTATAATATGTATGAATGGACTCTAAGTATTTAACAGTTCTTGTTTTCTGTTTGGCTATTTCTAAATAATTAGGAAGTACAAGAATGTCGGCGTTGTTTAAAAATGGCATTATTTTAAAATCTTACACACTAACAATAAGTATAATTAACGATTCTACTATGACGCATGTTAATGTATTCTACGTAATTAAAATTTCCTTTTTCTTATGATTAGCTACTTCTAATAATAAGTGATTTAATTGTAAATTCGAGTTTATAACGTGATTTAAATGTAGTATCGCATGAACTTATTACTATGTTCGTTATATTGATAATAGTTATTCATTGATGTTCTCTTATATCGTGTGCCATGTTTTGTTAATGATAACGGTTCAACTATATCTAATGTATTACGTTCAGGAAACTTTGTAGTCATTGCGATTCGCATTGGAGTATAATTTTTCATCAATACGATTTTACTCTTTTGGTTAGATAAGCAATGATTTATGTGTGTCGAAATATTCTTTGTCACAGTAGGCCGTTTATAATTTCGTTTGATTCTTCTATATTCTCGCCGATAACGTAAGTCACCTGCAGGTGGAGAATCGTGATTTTCTTTTCTTGGCATTACTTCACGGTTTGTTTTATTTTTATTTCTCATTAAGTTAATACGATTAGAAGCCGTTTTTGATTTTAAAAAGTCTTTGTCGTTTGTTTTTAAATTTTTAGGAGTGCAAATTGTATAATTATTGTTTGACGAAGATCGCGATCTTTGACATTCTTCAGGTTTATTATTGGTTATTACGCGAGTTTGTATTTTATTTAAAGAATTCAGACGAGAGTGAGAGTAAGTTGGTTTGATGATATTTATTTTTACGGTTTTGATTGTTTCAGATTTTGAATCACCGACTCGTAATCTACTCAAGGTTGCATCGTTAGAAATAATCTTTCTGGCGTTATATTGTACTTTACTTTGGCACTGCTTTGAAATTATGTCAAATTCGGTATTCGAAATACGATTTGATAAGTCGCCTGGGATTGAAATTAATTTTTTGTCTAAATTTACATTAGGAGTTAGCGAAATTTTGGTGTGAACTAACGGTATAGATGCACGATTAGGAAAATGCAATAAATTATTAGCATAGTCAATTTGTAGCCTTAAATTCGTAATGATATCGTTTCCTAAGATTCCAGGATAAGATATTGGGAAATCATCTCTTACTACGTGAAAAATGCAATTGTACGAATTTCTTTGATCCGTTTGAATATTTAAGTGACAATATCCAAGTGAGTCGAAGGTATCGGAGGTTAAGCCAGTAATCTTTAATTTAACGTCTTCGTAGCAAAGCGCTTCTGGATGAAGATTAGAGATTTTGATTATTGAGATATTTGCGCCTGTATCGAGAAGTAATTTAAGGGAATTTGTTTTTCCTTCTTTTAAATTAACATTTACGCACGTAGTAGTGCCTGCGATTAAATTTAAATTTTGTGCCTGAATACTGCGAATGGCTGTCGGTACAGCAGTAATCGGAGCGCGATTGGAGTTTGAACTATTTTCATTTTCGACAGTTACTTGATTTACAGGAATTTGACAATAAGAATTATGAGATGTTGTGGAAACACTTGTGTTTGTGGTACTTTGCGTGTTTGCGCTATAAAATTTCCTAGAATTATTATATTCACGTTTTCTGCATTCATTGATTAGGTGACCGAACTTTCTACAATAGTTACAAAATTTATTCGTGTTTGATCGAGAAGTGATTGGAATTTCATTATTTGAGTAGAAATGTCTTAAATTACTTTCAGCTTTGACATATGTTTGAGACGGTAAATAGATTGGATTAATATTATTATAGCAATTTAGAGTTGAATGTCCAGTACGATTACAATTATTGCAATACCTTGTTTCTTTAAAACTTAAATTTTGGAATTTGTTAATTTCCCGTTGTGATATTAGTTCTATTTCTTCTGCATGTGCGATTTGTATAGCGTCTTCAAGAGAGTCTGGCCTTTGAGATTTTACTATGATAGCTATTTCTCTATGTAAACCGGCGATAAAAATATTAAGAGCTTGTTTCCGTAGCAAGTTGATACAAGCTTGGCGCTCTATTTGAGATAAGGAGACATCTAAGCTATCAGTTAAGTTTATTAAACAATTTTCAATTTTCTGCGCGTAAGAAAAAACTGTTTCGTTTTGAGCTTGTCTACATGAAGCTAATTGCAATTGCCACTGGCCTTGTGAACGCCTATCGGAGTACGCATCTAATAAATATGATTTTAAAGCTGGCCAGTCACTGAAATTACGATTTAGAATAAAAGATCGTGCTTTTCCGGTGATCTTTGTCTCGATTATCGCGAGTAATAGCGGCTTTTCTTCAGTGTTTACAAAAGACATGGCTTTGTCGCAATTATCAATAAATTCGTAAACTACGCTTCTTGATCCATCGAAACGAGTGAGTAATCTTTCGGCTAATTCAATTCTGAATGCACTCGCCATTATGTTGTACAAGATATAAACGATTGAATGTAAATCGAGATAGATTGTTCTGAAGATGCTTCTTTTCCGTACTTACAGTAGGATTACAATACTTGATTGCATATTTGGAACAGCAGTTGAAACAGTCATGTTCTGTTGAGGTTGAGAAGACGTGTTTCGATGTGGCAAATCTTCCTGAAATCTGCTGCTGTCCTCTGGACGTGGCGTTGATGCTGCTTTTGAAGATCCGGTTGAGAGCAGTGAAGTCTTCCGTCCTGCGTTTCCCTCTACTGCGATGATAGTCCGTGAATAGTCGTTCTCTTCGGTGGTCCTTTTTCTCCCAAAGACGAAAATGAATTTCGGCAAGAAATTATGCGCCTTCGAGGATTGGAATTCGACGATAAGCAGCTCGGT
Organism: Cerceris rybyensis; assembly: GCA_910591515.1. Classification (NCBI taxonomy): domain Eukaryota; kingdom Metazoa; phylum Arthropoda; class Insecta; order Hymenoptera; family Crabronidae; genus Cerceris; species Cerceris rybyensis. The sequence continues at coordinate 19,341,288 of OU342795.1, forward strand.
GTTGCTCGGAGATCGTCGTTTTTCCAATTTGGATCCGTCCGTTGTTTAAAGACTTAGAAGTCACCGTAAGGAGTAAAATTCGTTCGAATTTCCTTACGTTCACAGAAGGAATCCCACTTCTGACACCAAATATGTAATGGCGAATTGTGTGATTCGCACTCAGGATCCACCAAACAAAAGAGAACTTTAACTTTTGGACTTTTTATGTATTAAAATACTCGATTTGATTCAAGAGATTTTTAGTGTGTCGAATGATTAGATGAGGGCTTGTGAGAGTCTTGTATTAGATTTAGGATTTGGAATTAGAATTAGAAGATGCCTCTCACAATGCGTTGGAGTTAGTAATTATGAACTTGAACTAGCGTAAGAGTAAGAGACTTTGAATAGAGAACTGGTTCTAGAGCTTGAACTTGTAGTCGTGAACTAATGAGGCGTAGGGTTTTTAAAGGTTTTAGAAGAGGAGAGGGGGTAGGATGACGGTATTTGGGAATCCAGGAGTAGGAATAGGAAGTTGGACCTTGGATATGGATGATGACTCGTGGATGAGTAAGGATCAAAACAAGGAATAGGATTTTGGACTTGAGGTGGTGATTCTAGAATGACTAATGATGGTGATGAGTGAGCCGCGTACAAAATATTTGTGTTTACACAATATTCCTTAAAGTTATCTTATATACTAACAAGTAAGCGGAGGGTCGGTACATTACATTTTTTGTGTTAAATTTCTAGAACAAATAATATAAAAATGTGTTTGAATATTGTTCTTGTTAAATCATATAATGTTGAGTGCAGGTTTCACAAGTTCAATATAGGATATGTTGGTTACATTGTAACTTGAAGTAACGCAGCCTGGTGTTTTGTGCCTCTCGTGGCGAGGTAAACACTTAAGTTTATAGATTCATTTAAACTTAAAACAAGTAAAATCTTTTATTATACAACATTTAAAGGATAAAGTTATTTTTCATGCGTGACTCGAAATAAAACTAATCTGTTGTTCTTCAGTTGAGAACGAAAATGTGACTATTGTGACCTCAGGCGAGGTTGGGTGAATTGAATGTTTCTCTGGCGAGGGTGCGATGGCAACTGATTTTGAGGGAGGATCCTCTATCGATTCTCTCTCCTTCCGATAGCACTGAGTTCAAGGAATAAGTCTGGTGCGTTATCGGAAGTCACAGGGAAAATTCGTGAATATTAATTTTGCCGCGTAGTTTTGGTTTTTTGGACTAGCTGGTCATCAACGAAGGGGCGAAGGCCCATATACGGCAAAAGAGGGTGGCTCGTGGGTGAAAGGGAAAGTTTATAGTACGGCTATACCTACGAAGGAGGAGAAGAGTGACAATACACAGCTTAAGTCGCAGATTTGCACTACTCTCATTTGCTAAAAATCTGGAAGGCACATGGCGATTTGAAACTTACTATAATCCTCACTAATAGTCTTGTCGCTTCTACCGTAAGTCTATTGTTTACACGAAACTGAATATCTGCATAGAAGGAAAATCCTGAATTGTCGCTATGAAAAACGCTAATGATCGACAAAGATATTAATATAATTGGGACTGACATGACGGGGAGAGGAATATTAACACTAGATTTACCAAGCCAGTTAAAATGACTGGTGCACAGTTTTTTCAAAAAATTCTACGAGTTTATGAGAGAGACGTAAAATAAATATTCTTTGTCCATCGTATAAAACATAAATTACCGAATCTATCATCTTTTCCACGTCTTAATTTTCCTTGCTTTAAGGTACATACATATTTAACATATTTAAATATAATAGATTTCACGCTTATAAATCTACTGTTAACGCTCATTCTCAGATAGTAGACATGCGTCAACATGTAGCAAATTTCCGAATAACGTGTTACACATCGAAAAAGTGTGAGCACATACACGTGGTTCTGGAAAAGCGAAAAATATGATAACGTTTATTTGTATAATTTTCTATAAAGGTTCACAAGCCCTAAGCGTTTGAATGCAGAAAAAGGAGTATATTCTATATGTAATATAATTTTAATATAACAAATATATTATAATCATTCAATTGATATATTCGGACTCTCGATTCAACTAAATTTGAAGTTTGGAAAGAAGATTCAGAAAGCAGAAACAAAACAAAACAGTTAACCACTCAAAGTCTTAAACACGATGTTGGAAAATTGTATTTCCAGTAATTTCTGTATAACATTTAAATTTTAAATCAGAGAGCTTATCAATTCAATGTCATTAAATTCTTATACAAGAAATGAGCAAAATATTTTATCAGCATACCCTAATGTTTCAAAGTGCCTTCTTTGTCATTGACGGCATTCTTAAATGATGTTAATAGAAGAGAAGAATAAGTGTCTTTCTTTTGACAGATTTGAAAAAAGTTGTTCAAATGTATCCATACAACATACAGTTTTATCATGAAGTTTACATATACTGTAAAAGTGTTTGTAAGGCCAGTATAGAAACCTGATGCAAGCAAGCTCCCAGATTTAAAGTGAAATATCGGAGGAAGGGAATGTGTACGATTCAACCGTGCACACTTCTTAAAAATACAAAATTCAGTGATGTTGACATACCCTTTCAAAGCTAGAAACACAACTTTACTATAGAATGTGTTGAAATTCAAAAATTGTAAGAAGCGTGCATGAGTTTGTCTTGAAAATTCGACAGTTTTCATCTGACTGTCAATTTTACTGACAAAAATGTTTACTGTTCTAATGAAATTATGGTTCCCTGTTTTTAACTTAGGATATATATAATAATAAACTTATTTTGAAAAGAACTTGTAAAATTCTTAAAATTCTAGTCTCCCAGAAAATTAGTATACCATTGTTAGGTCAATCTAGATCAAGACTTTCAGAGATTTATGCTTGATATAGCAGTCTTATCATGTGCAGCTGATCTTACAATTAGGTGACCTTTGCCGCCTATTTTCCAAGTAGTCATCTGCATATCAATTGCTCGCAATACAGTTTTCATAAACTACCATGTATGTAGAAAGTTTATACCTCTTTTTATTTCTGCAAGAATTTTAGCCCAAATCGAATTCGAATGCAAAGTAAAATCTTTCTTCGGATTAAATGCAGAAAAGTATCGTAAGACTTAATACAGCAAAGAATTACGATACATTCAATGTCTTATTCCTTATGAGTCATATTCCATATTAATTATTAACGGACCGAGAGCCTAGCAGTCATCGAGAACGTAATCTCTGCAGAGCTTTTATTGTCACGCTTATATTTTCAATCCCGAATAAAATCGAAGTATTTCATACATTGTTGGTTAGCTTCACTAAATTTCTATTACAGTTCTTTTTTGTTCGCTTGAAGAAAAGATAATAGTGTCAAAGAAATATCTTGTTCCGGTATAATTCTCTCATAATACATTTTTGATTATTTCTATTGCTATGTATCTTTTGTGGGTCGAAAATATAACCTATATCTTATTTTGTGATTTAAAAAACCGTTTTTAATTCATTTCTTGTTTTCAATTGTACTGTGGAAGCCCGGGAAAAAATTTTTTTATATAATTATATAAAATTATGTATAGTTAACCATATATAATTATATAAAATTATATCTCAATTTTGGCATGATATAATTTTATCTCATAATATATAGAAATATATAATTTTATATAATTATATATGACTTTTTAACACACTTTAATAAAAGGAGTCCAATATAACTTTATGTAATTTTATAAAAAAATACAAAATATATAAATTTTTATATCTTTATATATATTTATATTTCATAATATATAAGTCTACAGTTTAGGATTTTCTGATTGATACATAATAATATATAATTATATAAAATTATATAAAATTTTATAAAATTTATATAGTTTTATAAAATTATATAAAAATTAATAAAATTTAATATAAGAATCTAGATATAATCATACAAAATTATATAAAATAAGATACAATTTTATATAATTTTATATACTTATATATAACTTTATATAATTTTTTTTTCCCGGGTGGTGTTGCTTCTTATCCTTCGAATCTTGAACGGTGCGCGGGCTATCCAATAGTTATTCCATTTTTTTTGTAATTTGTCGCTCAAATATCGTTTAACCCTTTTAGTGCCGGACGACGATATATCGTCGTTCGCTACAATTGCCAAAAGTGCCAACGACGATATATCGTTGTGCGTGTAATACCGCCTTATTCTTCGCATTGCGAGAAAGTTTTATCTCAAAATAAATTTATAAATAATCTAATTAGATTGTAAATGATCGAATTTCGTTGCAAAAGAATTTAGAAACCAGTTTGGGTGTGACTTTTTACAGATTTTTTACTGGTGAGTACCGAGACTCTGTTTACGCTGAAGCGATACGATGGAGACTCGACACCAAACAATTTCCTAGCACCGAAATCGAAATGTTTATGATATTTATCTGAGAGTTCGTATGCCACGCCGTGCATCGAGGCTAAAATCTTTCTTTTCAGTATTTGCTTGACTTTTATAAAGAGCAATTCTAAGCAGTGTTCGAAATATCGAGCAATACCGGAGGCCCAAGTATTCGCAAACTTCCTGGAAGGAGAGAAAAAGTTTACGTTGTTTGTAGTAGGAAGGGCGGTGGGCCTATGCGAAGATCACACACAATTTGTATTCATTGCTCTAAAGGGTTACACGGTGTATGCATCAGTAAGCATCAATGCTAAGTAAATTTTGGGAGTTATAATAAGGAAATGTTACACATTTGCAATATCCAGATAACTAAATAGCAATATTTATAATAATAAATAATATACAAAATTATATCATAAATATATTTATAATCATAACATATATTTATGATAATAAAATTTTGTTTCAGCAATATTGTATTACCTACACCAACCACTTGTCTTGTAGCAGATAAAAACCGTTTGTCGCCCGCAATGTACCATCGAGTTATCTTTTATTTTTGTGTGTGAAATGTCATAAATTCTTTTACAAAATAAATTGGAAATGTAAATTATACGTTGCGTACTAAGTGGTTTATATAAAGTTATGATGAAAGAATGCCTTTCCCTATGTGTAAAAACGATTTGAAAGAGAGAACTCAATTTTTATATTCTTTATAATAATTTATAATTGTATTATTCATATTATTTTCAATTGATATTGAAGAATTAATATCACTCCTTTATTCTCTATTTCGTCCTGAATCCGTTGCTTTTTTAATCATGTAAATATCATTTGTAGTTTGGTTTTTATAAGCGTTTTTCCAAATCTTTGTATATTTGTCAAATTCGGCCGGTTATCTTCGCATAGGCACTCGTTTTTCGCCCGGCACTAAAAGGGTTAAAGTCTCTATGTGAGATTTCTGTTTTTAAGGCAGTCATTATTGAAGCGTCTTTGGACATTTTGTCAGCAATTTCGTTTCCCGGGATACCCATGTGTGAAGGTATCCATGTTAATATAACTTGTTTATTGTTATTTTTTAATATAGCTAAGATGTTTAAAATATCCTGGATTAAGGGTTCATTCGTTGATTGATGATGCTTTAAACCAGCGTCAAGAATTTTTTGCACGCCAGAGCCGTCTTTCGAGAAACACCGCCTCCTTCACTCAAACATACAGCCGAGATGTCACTGATTCACAACCACTCTGTAGGTGTCACGCTCGTGCCTATTGGCACTGGCGTGGTAGCGCATTTGGGGCGACATTCGTAGTTAATCGCTCGCGCTGGAAAGACGTGCCTCGCGCGTCAGTCGCGGAGATCAGAACGACGTGCGTGGCACGTCGACTCAGAATATTTGTTGAGGAACAGTTTTGCTTTATCGAGTTTTTCTAGTCATACCATCTTCTGCGATTACGGCTATTATCAAACATTGTAACACTGGATTTACTACGATATTTGAAGACATATGTTACATACTAAATGGTCATAATATTATTAGAATATCTTGTTCACTTCTAACAATGATTGTTTAAAGGAATGCAGAGTTTCTTTCTATCCGAAGATAATAACTTTTCCTACATCCTTTGCTGATTAACATACACCTTCATACACCGTAGAACAACCGATGTCTATTCAATGTTAGAGTGTTTAATAATACTCGTAGTCGTAGAGCAGTGTATGAATAGAAATATCCTACAAAGCAAAAAGTATGTTCTGTATTAATTTATATTTTTCTGGTCCTTAAAAATAGTTTTAAATGTTTGAAAATAACAACTAATTATTATTATGTAGTTGACAATTTTTAAAAATGAAAAAAAAAATCAAGTTCCCCATGGGGATTCGAACCTGCGACAAAATAGTGTCCAGCGCTTCCGCAGACAGACGCCCTACCAACTGCGCCAAACCGTTCACTTGAAAAAACCTTGAAAATTCTTGCAGATGGGGAACCATCAAAGTTCACAATTAATTTAATTAATTCGATTCACTATATTAACATGTAATTGCTTCGTGGCAGAAACACTGAAAGTCACAAAATGAACATACTATAATCGAAGAATAAGGAAATAATAACTAGATCATGGCGTTTCACATCGAAATGCGTCGCGCAAATCGGTTTTTGATTTTTTTCACAATGACGCAGGCGGTTTAAAAATCTGAAAAAATTGGAGATAACAATCATGAGTGTTGGATTGTTACTGTAATTTGCAAAAAGTTGTCACTCGAAGATCTCGATACAAAATCTACTTTTTTCCGTTTTTTTTGCGTTTGTTCATTTTTTACACTTAGGTTCTTCTATGGAAAAATCTGAAAAAAAATCTCAAACATGTATGGTACCGTGTAGAATATGTCAGAATTTTTTCGAATTTTTTGCACCTCAATAACTAGGCAAAATGGGGCAAAAACCCGTTTTTTGAATTTTCCCCATAACTACGCTTCCGGTCAAGATACAGGGTTAAAAATTGGTACGCAATGATCGCCGAGCATTATCTATCGAATGAGACCACCCCCATTGAAATCGGTTCAAGGGCACTTTTGACCACCTTATCCTGCTATACCCTTTAAAGGAATTTCCATACCTTCGGCAAGGATGCTCGGTGTTGGATTCGATTGGAAGGCGCCAAGTGCAAGTCTTAATCCCATGTTGTGTACGGAGTTTAAGGAGTTTAGGTGGGCATGTGGCGCAGAATCGTAAACAATGCATCCATAATCCAATTTGGATCTAATACACCCTTTGTATGTCATTAGGAGGACATCTTTATTGGCACCCCAGTTGCACGAGGCAATAGATTTTAGAATATTCATTCTTCTTAAACAGACACTTTTAAGGTGCTTGAGATGATGAGTCCACGTTAATTTTTCGTCGAAGAAAAGTCCTAGTATTGACAACGTTAGATTTTCTCTGTTCCTCGTTATTTATCTGAAGTTTGGTCGAGTTGTAGTGGAGATTTCTCCTAGAGAAAATTATGTATTCGGATTTTAATCTTGATATTTTGAATCCGGATTTCCTTGTCCAATTGTTTATTTTATTTAAGTTGTCTTGAATAATTTCTAGTGTGGTGTTTATATTTTTTCCTTTGCAGAGTAAAGTGATATCGTCGGCGGATAATACAATTTTTGAAGGAGGTGATACTGCTTTTGAAATATCGTTAATGACCAGTAAGAAAAGGGTGACACTTAATACTGACCCTTGAGGGACTCCATCTTGGATTTCAATTTGTTCTGAGAGGCTACCGTTGACTTTCACTTGTATAAATCTGTGTCTGAGGAAGTTTATTATAAAAATAAGTATGTTACCTTTGACACCAATATCAAGGAGGATTTCGATGATTCTGTCCCGCCAGACCATGTCATAGGCTTTTTCCAGATCAAGGCATACGGCTATTACGTGTTCTCTCTTACTGAATGCTTCTTGGATGTTAGACTCTAGGTTGATGAGGTGGTCGATGGTAGATCTTTGCTTTCTGAATCCGCTTTGGTCAGGTGAAATGATTTGATTGGTTTCAAGAAACCACTGGAGTGTTTAATTAATTGACTTTTCCATTAGCTTGCATAGCGTAGAGGTTAGGGCAATTGGTCAGTAGTTGGTGGGGAGACAATGATCTTTGTCAGGTTTAGGGATTGGGATTACAACAGCCTTGTTCCAGTCAGAAGGAATTTTACCAGATTTCCATGTTTCGTTAAATATTTTGGTTAGATAGAGAATTCCGTCATGTGGTAGCTTCTTAAGAAATATGTTAAAAATACCGTCGGGGCCTAGACTGGAATTTCTAGTGGTTGAGAGGACGTTATATATTTCATCAATTTGAAGAGGTTTGTTTAGTGCGGAATTAAAGGCATCTTCATTAGTATTATATGCGAGTTCGGCGTAGGGGAGGTTTGAGTTGTTTTTTCCGATAAGAAAGGTTGGGTCATAGTTCCTGTCACTAGAGTTATTAGCAAATGTGGATGCTAGTAGATTTCCCATTTCCTTTGAGTTCGAAATTATATCCCCATTTTGATTAATTACAACTTCAATTTTCTTAATATTTGAGGAACCGTTTATCTTTTTTATTTTGTTCCAAATTATTTGGCTTGGTGTAGAGGTGTTCATTGAAGAAACGAAAGAAGTCCATGAAGTTCTTTTACTTTCCTTAAATATTCTTCTAGCATTAGCTCTAGATTTTTTGTACGTTATAAAATTATCAAGGGTGGGTTGCCTTTTGTATCTGTTGAATGCTTTATTAGCTTCCATCCGGGCATCGTTACACTTTTCGTTCCACCAAGGGACAGATTTTTTATGTTGTTTGCCTGATGACTCTGGAATTGATTCCTTAGCAGCCATTAGAATTAGATTGATGAGATCTCTAATTTTATCATCAATAGATTGTTGGTCTACAGAAGGATTTGAGGTTCGACTATGGAGCTTATTTTTTATATAGTCTTGATATTTACTCCAGTCGGCTCTGTCGAAAATCCACTTTTTCTTGTATGGGACTGAAATATTGGTTTTAGGAAGTTGTATAAGAATTGGAATAGGATCACTTCCGTGAGGTTGGAGTTGTGTGTTGTATGAGTTGTTTATATGTGTTATCTGCTTTTTATTTAGTAGGAGTGTGTCCGGATCTTCTAGCAATACTTCTATTATTTTTCCTCTTGTATCGAGTTTGTAGGATCCCCATGTGGGACTGTGACTATTAAAGTCGCCAAGAATTAAATATGGTTTTGGAAGTTGATGTATAATATCCTTGATTTCATTTAGTGAAAAGGATCTAGCCGAATAAGGTAGTCAAAAGTGCCCTTGAGCCGATTTCAATGGGGGTAGTCTCATTCGATAGATAATGCTCGGCGATCATTGTGTACCAAATTTTAACCCTTTATCTTGATCGGAAGGGTAGTTATGGGGAAAATTAAAAAAACAGGTTTTTGGCCCTTTTCCCTCATTTATTGAGGTGTAAAAAATCCGAAAAAATTCTGGCATATTCTACACGGTACCGGACATGTTGGAGATTTTTTTCAGATTTTTCCGTCGAAGTACCTAAGCGTGAAAAATGGGCAAAGTCAAAAAAACGGAAAAAGAAGATTTCGTATCGAAATCTTCGAGGTACAACTTTTTGTTTTATGTAGTAACAATCTAACACCTACGATTGTTATCCCCAATTTTCTTCAGATTTTTAAACTACCTGCGTCATTATGAAAAAAATCGAAAACCGATTTTCGGGACGTATTTTGATCTAAAACGCAAGAAGTAATTGTTATTTTACCATTATTTTCATAGAGTATGTTCATTTTGTGGTTTTTAATGTTTTACCATTACAGATAATTTCATAACAATAAAAGGAATTGAGATAACTCACTTATCTGTAAACTGTGTGTTACATTATGTACCATAATTTTGAACGTTCTTTCAACAGCAGCAGTGGCGACGCGTCTAGAGTGTCTGCTCTGGAACCGCTATGAACTTTTTGTCGCGTGTTCGCGTCCCGGAAGGTATATTTTTTTTTCTTTTTTTTTTAATCTGTAAATGCATAAAAATAATCAATAATCATTTTTAACAGCTACTGCGATAATCCTAAATGCATAAAAAATGTATATCGTATAGAAAATAGTTTTAGAGCATATCTGTTGTTTTGCCGGCTCTCTCTAGCAATATGTTATCCCATGGTTACGGATATTTTTAAACATTTAAATTACGGAAATGTTAACTTATTATGGTATATAAAAATGTATATTCGGCACTAAAGGAACGGAGTTTATACCTTGACAAATTCCTGCCGAAGTCATGTTGAATGAAAACAAAAGTTCCTTTCTTTTTGTAGATTATTATTTTTCGCCATAAGTACTAGTTTGTTATTTGTTCCGAAATCATATAGAATAAATAATACGTTTGAGGGCCATAACTGTACAATAGATACATTCGTTAAAATTGCTTTATTGTTATATACGAATTTACTTCTTAAGCTTTTAGATGTCTTACTGATGAGCATTTGTATCGCTTTCAAAATACCTTTAAGAAATAGAGGCATATAATTTAGTTTGCAGGATTTTATTATTTTATTGCGCCTGCTCCAATATCACACGAACCCTTCCTGTCCGTAAGCCTTCACCAATGACCTGCTGGCATTGAAGGTTTGGCGCAGATACTAAGCTAATCCCCTATAGGTATTTATGTTATATTGGTCAATTCACTGTTAAATGGTTTCTGTCTCTACCTAGTCACATGGAACTGTACATACTTAAAAAAGTACAAATATTCATAAATGGTAACATACCCAGCATTAAATCGGTTTGACACATTCGAAACAATAGCGGAGACCCAACCATAAACTGTCTTCCCTACGCTCATTTCAGAATTAACAAATTAAAAATGGCAATATAATACAAACCAATAGAAATTAATATTTTCCAAGTTTCGAGCATATCCCCTCCATGTCAACGATTCGTCTTTGAATATAAGGGAAAGAAACATGCAAGCAAAGTAATCATTACGTGCATATACTCTGTTAGTGCAAGTGTTGTGATCTTTGGTGTCGAATATACATTTTTATATACCATAATAAGTTAACATTTCCGTAATTTAAATGTTTAAAAATATCCGTAACCATGGATAACATATTGCTAAAGAGAGCCGGCAAAACAACAGATATGCTCTAAAACTATTTTCTATACGATATACATTTTTTATGCATTTAGGATTATCGCAATAGCTGTTAAAAATGATTATTGATTATTTTTATGCATTTACAGATTTAAAAAAAAAATAAAAAAAAAATATACCTTCCGGGACGCGAACCCGCGACAAAAAAGTTCATAGCGGTTCCAGAGCAGACACTCTAGACGCGTCGCCACTGCTGCTGTTGAAAGAACGTTCAAAATTATGGTACATAATGTAACACACAGTTTACAGATAAGTGAGTTATCTCAATTCCTTTTATTGTTATGAAATTATCTGTAATGGTAAAACATTAAAAACCACAAAATGAACATACTCTATGAAAATAATGGTAAAATAACAATTACTTCTTGCGTTTTAGATCAAAATACGTCCCGAAAATCGGTTTTCGATTTTTTTCATAATGACGCAGGTAGTTTAAAAATCTGAAGAAAATTGGGGATAACAATCGTAGGTGTTAGATTGTTACTACATAAAACAAAAAGTTGTACCTCGAAGATTTCGATACGAAATCTTCTTTTTCCGTTTTTTTGACTTTGCCCATTTTTCACGCTTAGGTACTTCGACGGAAAAATCTGAAAAAAATCTCCAACATGTCCGGTACCGTGTAGAATATGCCAGAATTTTTTCGGATTTTTTACACCTCAATAAATGAGGGAAAAGGGCCAAAAACCTGTTTTTTTAATTTTCCCCATAACTACCCTTCCGATCAAGATAAAGGGTTAAAATTTGGTACACAATGATCGCCGAGCATTATCTATCGAATGTGACTACCCCCATTGAAATCGGTTCAAGGGCACTTTTGACCACCTTATCCTGCTATACCCTTTGGCTCATAACTTATGGTTTTAAGTTTCAAACACGACTCTAAATTTTCATTTGTTAGTTGGCTTCTTACTTTTACTTTTAATTATATTCATGCAAGAGAACGCTTGCTCGCACGAATATGTCGATCCGAAGATAGTCAGCACTCCAAATGCCAACTTCTTCACCTCACTGTAGCAATCTGGAAGACTATTCCATGCGTCGAATATAAGTGCCTCAACTCGTTGCATTTCTTTTAAAGCTGTCCACTTTTGTTGCGTTGCGTACACATACATTTCTGGACCTCCAACTCTTCCAACTTGCTTTTCAACTCTGTAAAATTTCCACTCCACAAAGCTTTACTTTTTAAATCGATCAATTGCATTTCTAGAGATCCAGTATCAATTCCAAATGGCTCAATGTGGATTTCGTTACTATTTGTGTTGAGAGGATTTACTATGAATGCTAGAGTGGTTTTGTTGGTTTTGAATTGCTCAAATCTGTCAGCAAATTCATCTTTAATTTTTTTTATAACTGTGCTGAAGTAATTCGTGTCAACAGTTGCACTGGTTTTATCGCGATATTGCTTTAGAAATTGAAAATGAAGTAATTTACCGCTCTGAATATCTTCTGCAAAAAGAATTAATTTTTCTTCAAAACAAACCAATTCTTCTACCAAAACATAGGCTGGGTTTCCCTTTCCTTGCAGTTTTAGATTCAGCTCATTTAATTTAGCTGTGATATCCACCATAAAGTAAAATTTTTGCAACCATTTGTCGTTCTCTAATTCAGGGTGATTAATGCCTTTTTCATTTAGGAATGTATTTATTTCATTCAAGCACAAAGCAAAACGTTTCAACACCTTACCTTTGGAAAGCCATCGCATTTTATTGTGAAGAAGGAGGTCGGAATACTGAGTCTCCATTTCGTTTAAGAATTCTTTAAACTGACGATGGTAGAGTGCTTTTGACAAGATGCTGTTAACAATCTTGATTACCAAATTCATGACATCAACTATTTCTGCCGGAAATGTTTGGGCACAAAGCGCTTCTTGGTGTATTATGCAGTGAAACGTAAGAATTTCGTGGTTTATTTTGCTTTGAAGAATCGTTGTTGCCCCTTTATTTTTTCCTGTTATACTTCTGGCTCCATCAGTTGCTATTGAAACGATCTTATTGTCTTCAAGGCATTTTTGCACGGCATTCGCTATATCTTCCCCTCTAGTTTGTCCCGAGAGCGGTAGCAATCCTAGAAGTTCTTCTTTTGGACCTTGGGAAGACATATACCTTACAAAAAGGGCAACTTGTGCCGTGTCTTTTATGTCGCAAGACTCATCTATAGCAAGTGATAAGGCAGAAGAAAGTTGAATATCTTCCACCTGCAAATATGTTACATTTGAAGACATTTTAGCTATTCTATCTTGTACTGTTTTAGCGGATAGTGGCAAATCTTTGATTTTTTTCAAGATTTCTGGTTTGTTCTTGAAATCACGAAACAGTTCTTCAGATGCACGTATAAATCAATCTTTGACATACTCAGCATCTGTGAATGGTTTGCCTTTTTTTGCAATTTCTAGAGATACCGCGAAGCTTGCCAGATTAACATTACTTGCAGATTGCGTCCAGTTACTTAACATGGAACTTGATTGCTGTTTTTGTTTTTGGAGCTCGTCGACAGCTTTTTTTCGTTCTTCGCCGGCTGGATATCTACTAGCAAACTGAGTATGTTGTTTAATGAAGTGTCTCTCTAAATTTGATTTCTTATTGTGTGCGAGTTTTTCGTGGCAAATAAGACAAGTCGGAAGGCCATCTGAGTTGCGTATTGTTATGCCGTGTGAAGTGAAAATGCGTTCGCTTCTTTTAAACGCATTGATTTATTTCAGGATATCCAGAAAGAAAAAGACACCAAGTGCAAAACTTAGAATTATAGTTTAATTAAAAGAGTCGCACGTCTTTACAGTTTGGTCGTCGAGACGAGAGTGTTCAATCGTGAGCCTCGTTGCGCCGATTCGGTGCCGCCCTTTTTATTCCAAGAAAGGTTTATCGCTAAGGAGACTAAACTAAAGTGTCGTATGAGAATGCTATCCGATATTCCTCATCCGGCATTCACGGAAGTACCTAACAGTATGAAAGCGAACGACTCCGTCCAATCCCGATTGAATTCTCGATGCTCTTCTTCAGTTCTTCTCTTTTTTTTGTAGATGCCATGCCTGCGGTGAAGCAGCAATAAAGAATTTTTAAAATTATTATTTAGGTATGCAAAACAGCAGATGACAAGTTTTGCAATTACTTACTACGTCAACGTATACCTAAGTAAATACGTACGAGAAGCTGGGCATAATGAAATATAATTAATCAAAAAACATTTTACAACGATATTTCCCTTTTAATTATATATGTGAAACTTAGGGGTATACATTTTTAGAATATATCAACATTCCCAATTAAAAATACTTACCTAAATAAAATAAATAATTCTCTAATATTTTAATTATTAAAGTAAATAATTTAGACACGAAACACTGTTTGTCTCACTCTCTCACGTATTGATTGACTATAAGTACGTATGTACATAGTTTCGTCGCATCTGTGGTCGCCTCCCGTGTGCGGTGATTGCCGACTGGCACAAACTTGTCAGAACGTGTTTATCACGGCGCAGTCTGTACATTTTAGTTGTTTTTTTTTGAAATTTTGGAAAATATTAGATACTTAGTTTACGAGTAAAGGTGTTATGCCCAGCTATGCCGAAATCAATGAAAATTGCCAAACATATAAACAATCTAAAACTGCAAATACCTACTTACTTTGATCCTCAGAGTTCGAAAAATAGGTTTATTAAAAAACAGTTTATAGATACTTACACTTATAATTATTATTTTAACGCTAATTTTTAAATAATAACGGTATAAAATAGATAAATAATAAAATAGGTAATTTATTAAAAATATATTTTAATAAAAACACTTTTGCGGTAATATCCAACAGTAGTACTTTGTTCCTTGTTTGACAATTCTTATTGACTTCAAAAAAGTAGTTACGTATCTTATTTGGAAAAAAATATGTATAATATGTATTTTAAAAATATAATACTTATTATGTTACCTACCTTTACTTCGGTTTTTTTATTATTATTAAAAAATGTACATATATAACTTTGGGAAGATAATTCGCTTCTAACTTTTTTACTTGAAACAGCAAAGTACACGTCACAGCCAAAGCACTGGTGAAGACACGAAATTGTCTTGCGTCGAAAGCGCATTAAAACCTACATAGAAACATCCGACGACGGCGTCATTCGAAACATTTGACGACAGCGACGACGCGTGTCACGGGGGAGGGGTGCGGTGAAAAGCGAGTACAAGTGGCTGAGAGATAGAATCGATGCCTAATCCTCGTTAATCGATTCAGAACGATTTAAAAAAATTTTTTTGTTTTTTTTAAATAAATAATACTTGCATATGGAACTAAAGAGCCGCAGCTTCACATCCAAAGAGCCGCAGGTTGCCGACCCCTGGGCTAGACCCTTTATAAGAGTGTGGCAAATAGATGTTACATACCGTGATTTTGCCTACAGGGAGAAGTATTGATACAGCAATGGCTTCTAGGTTGGTGTTTAACGGAATTTTTTTTTAAGAAAGGGTATTGTTGATGTAGGTGCAGACTCCACCACTAGCATAGATCGAGTTTTCTCTGTTTTTATAGAATGCTGAATAATTTTTTGTAGGTATGTGTGGCAAATTTTTGAAATTTGTTTCTTGAAGGCATATGACAGACGGTTTGTAGCTGTTAATAAGAATTTTAAGGTTTTCGCTTTGTGCCGTGTAGCTGTTAATGTTCCATTGAAGTATATTGTTGCTCATTTATTTTTGTTGTGAATGTGTTAGTTCTATCATCATTCGCGTATCGGATTCTTCGTCACTAGTATACGATAAGGTCATGTCCGACTCATTGGTGTCGATGTGTGAAAGTTTATTTAGTAATCTGGTGATTCTACTTTTGACTGAGCGGCCTTTCAATTGTTTGTGCATCGTGTTGAGCATATTGATAAGTGCTGGTACAGTCTGTTTGATAAGAGCGTTTACGGCAAAACTCGAAAACTATTTAGGATAAGGCATTGAAAAAAAATACACATATACTACACGATATAAACCGTGATGCTTTATTATTAATAAGTTGTCCAGTCTCCTCCATTATTAATAATTGCTTGGTATCTACGGGGCATACTTTCTACTAATTTTATAGCATAATCTGGGGTTAAAGACCTCCATATAAGTCGAATCTTTTGAAATAATTGCTTGACGTTGTAGACCTTTTTCCCTCGGAGCTTGAACTTCATGAGTGCCCAAACATTTTCTATAGGATTTGCATCTGGCAACTGTGACGGCCAATCCAGTACGTCAACGTCATTTTCTAGTTTTCACGCAGTACAAAGATGACTCCGATATTTTGGGTCGTTGTCCTTTTGCAGTAGCCAATTGTTGTTTTTCCTTATAAACCACCTTTTGGCAGCGTTCAAATTATCTGTGAAGATGTGTAAAGTGCCAAATCCCTGCTTTGAGAAACAGCCCCAGACGTGCACCTTTACCGGGTGTTTAACGGTCCGCTGGATTAGTCTATTATTGTGGGTACACCAGGTATGATTAATGGAAGAACGTGCCCAAAAAGAAGCTTCGTCCGAAAAAATTACGTTGTCCCAATTGCGGTCCAAATTTTCTTTCGACCAAGTGAGTCTTTTTTGACGTGTTTTTCGGACAGTAGCGGTTTCTTCACTGTACTTCGAAGTTTCACTTGATGAGCCAATAAACGTCTTCTTATAGTGTTACATGACACATGTAGATTCTTTTTACGCAAAACTGCCTGCCCGCCACGCAATGATACACGAGAATTCTTCTCAAAAACCCGTAAAATCATTATATCCTCTTTTTTGTCGTTTTTTGTACAGAGCCACAATCTGGCAGATCATCGACGTTTTTTACGTCGGAATAGCGTTTCACCCACTTATATATAAATGTCTTCGATATTTTCATGTACTTAACAGCGGCTCCGTATGACATTTTCGGTCCTTTCGGATGCAAACACAGAAACACGGCTTCGTAACGTGATGCGTATGCAGCACTCATAGTGAAATACGTTCTTCTATGACCACGGTCGAAAAACAATTTGGAGAAGGGAGAAGGGCCTCGTTATATGCTCGCATTGAAATCTATACTCTAACAGTCTCCAGAAAAAAGTTAAGCCGTACACGCTCTTGTCAAACAGACTGTATGTTGTTTGTGAATTCTGAAGTAAAGTTCTATAATATTATGGTTTCCTTTTACTCGTTCAAGGAGTCCTTTAATTTCAGGGTAACTAAGAATGTATGTTTCCTTGTTCGCGTTTATGTCTTCTTTAATTGGTAAAAGTTGTTCTTCAAGTGCATCCTTGGTAGAAGTGGAATCGTGTTTTGGTTTTTTGTTTGATTTATTTTGTTTATGTACCGCGGTGTCCTTAGCTGGAGAGGGTTCTATTGAACTAGTCGTAGTAGTAGAGAGTGGGCGTTTGGCGTTTATAGGTGGGGGAAAGCTGGTAATCTGTATATTATGATTTTTTGAGTTTAAAGGTGGGAACTCGGTCGGGGGAAGAATTTGCTTCGTAGTAATGTTAGAGTCTTCTTGTGGTGACTGTGGTTTGGTATTAGCATCGCTGGAAGCGTTTGGATTTTGTTCGCAATCTTTTGCTAGGTGACCAGATAATTTACAGTTGAAACATGTAATGGTATCAGTTGATAAATAGATCCAGTATATGGTGTCGTCGAAATTAATTTTGATGTAGGGTGGCAGTTTGATAATATCTTCTGGGTGTACATAGACTTGTCTGCGGAAGCTCATTATGTGAGCAAAACCTGGTTCAGAAATGCCAACTCTCAGAAAGGAAATTGCTGAGCCAATGCGGACATTTAGTTTAACCAATTCTTTTATTAAGACGTCGCACAGTGGTTCATTTGGCCGAAAACCTGGCCAAAAAGCCAAAAATTTTTTTCGCGATTTTCAAAATTTAGCAATTGCGTTTGATTTGTAACATATCAGAGCATTGGTTTCCATTAATAAAAGTTTTTATTGAACAACGCTCTTAGAGATCTGCAATGTCAAAGTTGGCACTTGAATAATGTAACGTATTCACGTCGAAATTCAGAATACGTTTTCAATGTGAAAAAATAGTACAATCAACTTTGTATGTATTTGTAGCTATTCGTCATACTTTTAAATTATAAATACCTTGGTTTCATTTTTTTATTTAATATTTTACAACTGCGATGGCACAGATTGCAAAACCCATACATTTTTTTCCTTTTGCAGAGGAAATAGTTGTGAAGTACGCAAAAGTACGACGCGACTTTTTTTTTTAAATTAAACTTTGAAGCTTCCCGAAGAAGTCCCCGTTGTAAAATTTTGCGACTTTTTGCGATTCTACGAGATATTCTTATTTGTTTGTCGCACGCGCCATGCTCGGGGAAATACGTTTATGACATACTGCCAGGCTATCGTGCCTTGGACAAACGAATAATGCTAATCCTTCACTAAGGTTACCCTTGTAATTAACGAAACGCTATATTTATTTCGTTCGGGTTAAAAATCTAAATAATT
Source organism: Cerceris rybyensis (assembly GCA_910591515.1). Taxonomy (NCBI): domain Eukaryota; kingdom Metazoa; phylum Arthropoda; class Insecta; order Hymenoptera; family Crabronidae; genus Cerceris; species Cerceris rybyensis. The sequence goes on from OU342795.1 coordinate 19,359,755, forward strand.
TTAAGCAAGCTGGTGGCCTTTTGTTCCAAAGCAACAATAGATAGCCGCGATCACCTTACCGTCATAAACCGAAAGATGTTTGACGTTTCGGCTGAAAATCTGTCTAGTTGCAGGTATGAGGGTTATATTTGTTTCTCACAATGTTCTATCAATCTCTTTCAGTCGAGATTTTTATTAAACAATGGAAAATTCGAAGATGAAATAGCTGTGATATGCTGGTATTAAGATACAGTGACTGTTGTAATAAATATCATTATAACTTTTGAAGGAAAAGGAATATCAGAATATTTTTTTTTTAAATTAAACTTTAAAGCTTCCCGAAGAAGTCCCCGTTGTAAAATTTTGCGACTTTTTGCAATTGTACGCGATATTCTTATTTGTTTGTCGCACCCGCCATGCTCGGGGAAGTGCATTTATGACATAGAGCCGGGCTATCGTGCTTTACCTAATGAATACTGCTAACCCTTCTCTAAGATCAACCTGGCAATTAACGAAATAATATGTTTATTTCATGGGGTTAAAAATCGGAATGAGTTTAAACAAGCTGGTGGCCTATTGTTTCGAGGCAACTATAGATAGCCGCGGCAACCTCGACTGCTTACCGTCATAAACCGAAAGATCTTTGACGATTCTAATGAAAATCTGGCTGGTTGCAGGTATGAGGGAAATATCTGTTCCTTACAATGTTTCATCTTTCTCCTTCGACCGAAATTTTTGTTAAACAAAGGGAAATTCGGAGATAGAACAGCAATGACATGCTTGTATTAAGATACAGCGGCTGCTGCAGTAAATATCATTAAAACTGCAGAAGTCCGTGGAATAACATAATATATTTTTTTTTAAATTAAACTTTGAAGATTCCCGAAGAAGACCTCGTTGAGTTTTCTTGCGACTTTTTGCGATTCTTCGAGTTATTGTTATTTGTTTGTCGCGCGCGCCATGCTTGGGGAAGTGCATTTATGACATAGGGCCGGGCTATCATAAGACTACTGATTTTCATGCCGATCGGACAATTTTTCGATACTCGCACCCGCCATATTACAGCCGCCATTTTGTTTTTGGAAATTCTGAGTTCGGATTCTTAATCAGCGACCGGAAAAACATAAGACTACTGATTTTCATGCCGATCCGACAATTTTTCAATACTCGCATCCGCCATATTGAAGCCGCCGTTTTGTTTTTGGAAATTTTGAGTTCAGATTCTTAATCAGCGACCCAAATAATATTAAAATACCAATTTTCAGCTAAATTGAAAAACTCCTTGGGATTTTGGCCAGGTTTTCGGCCAAATAAACCACTGTGCGTCGTGTGGGATTACTGGGCAAACGTTAGAAAGAACTAGGCGTTTGAATTTGGTATCCAGTGGTCTTATTTCTAGCGTGGCATTTACCAGTGTGATTTTCCTTTTGTTGTCTATTAATTCATCACATATTGATTTACTGGCAAGATAAATGCAGACTCTATTCATTGAGATTTTTGAGGCGAATCTAATATTGGCAGGATGTGTCACTTTACCGACCGCGAGGATGTAATCATTGAGAGAAAAACCCTCAATCGAATCGATGACTATGGCTTGCTCTTTGGATGGAAATGAATTTGTTTGTGTGACTGAAGCGTATGAACTTTTTTGAGGCATTTCGGTGTGGTGGGCTGAACTTTGTAGGTTATGTACAGGGTGTTTCAAAAATATTTGTCATGGCTTTCAGGGGTTGTTCTACACCTCTGGATCGATGGAGATGTGCGAAAAAAACTTGCCGCAAAATTCGGGAAAGGGTATCAAATTTTTTTTATTGGCTCATCGTATTCATCTTGCTGCGTAGGCAAAATGTCTGAGAGGAACCATGGGTCAGAAATGAACCGTTTTCTCGCAAATTAACTTTTAATTGGGCCTTTCGATTAAAATTTCGCCCATACGGCAGCCTTCGTGTCGCCGACCTTTCGAAAGGAAACACATGAGATACCCTTGCTAGCTCCAATAGTTGAAATAGTGGCAACATAATTGAAGAGAGAGAAAATGACTAGAAAATGTCAATGACCTGCGTTCGGTGTCGGGTTCGCTTAAGGGCCCACCCGGGAAGAAGAGCATAAACCAGCGGCGGGCGATTATTGCATAGGGGTGTGCGAGCACTCGTCATTTACGAGTCGAGCCCAGATCGGTTCGCTTCCTCGATCCGAGTCGAGCACTTGAATTTTTCGAGCTACTCGAATCGTCGAACTGCTTGAAAAAAATTCGAACTACTCGAAAACTTCTAACAGATCGATTATTCGAACTACCCGAATACATTCGAGCTACTCGAATATTATCGAACTACCCGAATATATTCGAGCTACTTGAATATTGTCGAACTACTCGCATACGTTCGAATAACTCGAATATTTTCAAGTTGCCCGAAAACATTCGAATATTCGCGTACTTATAAATTTTCTGTCAAATGACGCTCTTATTTCAATGGTGAAATATGTTAAATACACATTATTTCTTGACCATAAAATATATTTCATTTTTATATATCATAATTATAATATTTTATATTATTTATATTTTATACAATTTATTATTATTGTAATTATAATTTATAATATTTAATTACTTATTATTAAATAAGTTATAATTCAGTATAATTGGTGGAAAACGCATCAGGGCCGTTTCCCTCCTTTAGCTAGATTAGCAAAAATTCTATTAGGAATACCCGCTACTCAGGTGTCCAACGAGCGTTTATTTTCAACAACTGGAAATATTGTTAGTGCAAATCGCACTAAATTATTAACGGACCACGTTGAAGAAATATGTTTCCTACATGAAAATATAAAAATGAAATAAACCTTGTGGCCAAGTAATAATTAGTGTTTAACACATTTTACCATCGAAATGAAAGTGACATTTGACAGTAAATTCACAAGTACGTGAATACTCGAATGTTTTCGGACAGCTTGAAAATATTCGAGTTATTCGAACGTATGCGAGTAGTTCGACAATATTCAAGTAGCTCGAATATATTCGGGTAGTTCGATAATATTCGAGTAGCTCGAAAGTATTCGGGTAGTTCGAATATTCGATCTGTTCGAAGTTTTCGAGTAGCTCGAATTTTTTTCAAGCAGTTCGACGATTCGAGTAACTTGAAAAATTCGAACGCTCGACTCGGCTTGACTCGTCGATTATTACTCGACTCGAAATTCGAGCACCCGAATAAATCGAGTACTCGCACACCCCTATTATTGCACGCCCGAGCCGTCCTTCGAGAAACACCGCCTTATTTACCCAAACATACAGCCGAGATGTCACTGATTCACAACCACTCTGTAGGCGTCACGCTCGTGCCTATTAGCACTGGCGTGGTGCCGCATTTGGGGCGACATTCGTAGTTAATCGCTCGCGCTGGAAAGACGTGCCTCGCGCGTCAGTCGCGGAGATAAGAACGACGTGCGTGGCACGTCGACTCAGAATATTTGTTGAGGAACGGTTTCAGATGCCACTACGTCGCATGTAGGATAAGACAAAAGTATTGTTAGTGAAAAAGTATCCTCAGATATGTTTTAAATCAAATGCAATTAATATATTTTAATGTTTTTGAACTTCTGGCGATGGTTTTGCCGAAATCGACCACTTCGTTAAGTCTTACGGCACAAATATAGTATTGCGTTCCAATACGCACATTTGTAAATTAATTACTAGCGCAAATTGTTAAAAATAACTATCCGATACTAGAACGCTAGGCTTCCGCGTATTAAAGAATACAATGTTGCCGTCGCGGTCGCTGCGGTCCATGCGACGTAGTGCCATCTGAAACTGTTCCTCAACAAATATTGTGAGTCGACGTGCCACGCACGTCGTTCTGATCTCTGCGACTGACGCGCGGGGCACGTCTTTCGAGCGCGAGCGATTAACTACGAATGTCGCCCCAAATGCGGCACCACGCCAGTGCCAATAGGCACGAGCGTGACGCCTACACAGTGGTTGTGAATCAGTGACATCTCGGCTGTATGTTTGGGTGAATGAGGCGGTGTTTCTCGAAGGACGGCTCGGGCGTGCAATAATCACCCGCCGCTGGTATAAACACTTACACTTCTCTTCTGGTTCGGTGACACAGTGCCCTATTTTCTAGATTCGTTTACGTCGCCTCTACTTTAACTATCGGCGAAATTTTAATCGGAAGGCCCTATTAAAAGCTAATTTGCGAGAGAACGGTTCGTTTCTGACCCATGGTTCCTCTCAGACATTTTGCCTACGTAACAAGGCGAATACGATGAGCCAATAAAAAAAATTTGGTACCCTTTCCCGAATTTTGCGGCAGGTTTTTTTCGCAAATCTCCATCGATCCAGAGGTGTAGAACAATCCCTGAAAGCCATGACAAATATTTTTGAAACACCCTGTATCTGTGAGATGGTGGGGCCTCCAGAAGAGGAGGCCATCACTTGTCGGTGATTTTTATTTATGGAACCGAGAATGGGATTAATTTTACACAAATGATGAGTACAAGACTGGTATAACACTATTTTCACTTTTAACTATGAGAAATTTCTCGCACAGGCTCGGTGTGATGTAAACACGTCTACGCCGTCAACTGTTTACTGCGATCCCCCACTTTTGTGTTTTTCTTTTGTTTCTGTTGGAAAACAAGTTTCTATTATAAACTTTCATTAGATTATTCTTTTGTCTTTTAATTTTTGATAATAAGAGTAATAACGTTTTGCAGCGATTGCCCGACAAAACCGTTTTTATGCCTCCCTTGCTTCAACGAAATGCACCATTAAATGAAATTATTATTTATTATATATATAACAATTAAATAAACTTATGTGTTTTGTTCTATACTGCATCTTGTATAGTGCCTCATTTTTTAGGTAGAAATATAGCTTACTGAATTATATTTGTAATCAAATATATGTTTTCAGCGCAATAAATAAATATGAATGCGTGTACCACCGGTGGTACACGTGGCACGGAACGTGTTAAATATAAGGAAAGAATTGATGACCGTAACAGTCTGACCAAACAGGTCACAATTTAAGTACTTGAGTGCAACGCAGCTAAACGTCATTAAGTGTAAATTATGTATTGCCACGAAAAGTACCCAATTTTCGAATTATTGGATTTATCATTGGAGAGTTAAGTCTAACGAATCAATAACTTGTCAGATTGAGAAGATTTCATCTTCCGTCAAAAATCGAGCAATAACCCGACATCCTAAGGGAAATACAGAGCAACGAGCAAGATTTCTCATCTTTACAACCCTGTTGGGTGTACTTACATCTGAAGTAACTTTGAAAATTGTTCTCGAGTTCCATTCTATCCCGAATATTTCTATATTTTAATAGTTTATGGTCTTTACTGTGTTGCGTTACTGAAAACCATTTCCCAAGTTGTACAATCTAAAAAGTCTAGAAGAAGATATGAATGCTTCACTTGCTACATCGATTAACTCCATTTTCTGAATTGTATTACATTTCAGTATCAAAGCACTTAATTGGCTCCTAGCTGTATATATTCAAAACAAATTTCTCTAATAACAAGTATTAACACGACTTGAGCAAAATATGTGTGATTGTTGGGATATGTGAGAGCGTTGGTGTCAGATATGCTGATTGTATAATTGATGAGCAAAAAAGCATTTGAGTAGTATAATTGGCGCTATTAAATATTTACGTCAGTAACAGAAGAGTTATTTTTCATTTTTGCTAAAATCTTTAATAAAACACATATTTATATAATGACGATTTTACGTAATAAAAAAATTATTCGAAGACTGAATTTGAATTAATAATTTTCTTTCACTTGCCTAAACGATTAACTTCCTTCATCACGAAAAAATTGTAGTAATAATAACAATTACTCTAAGAATATTCTATCTCATAATTTCCATATGTTGTTAGATAAAAGGTGCATATGCAATAATAGAGTCTACATCGTATTTTTGAATTTTTAATTTGAGAAGAATTTTAAAGAACAATACATACTATTTTATCTTTTTTCTCAACTTCTTGTTTTATGGAGTTCATCGATTTGGCAAGTAAGGAATCCATATATAGAAATGGAAAGAGGAAGAAATATCTTAGGTTTTGTTTGTGCAATACATTTCATAGCATTGCTAAATGTCAGTCTAGCTTGCGAGAAATCTTCAGTGTCAAAAAGTTCGTGTACTTATTTGTTTTAACTACAAAATACATTCCCGATATCGGAAACTATTTCTCGGTTTATGCAATGTAACATGTTTCGAAGAAAATGTATAAGTGGTAGAAGTACTGTTTCATATAAATGGTGTTCCATACAGTGTCACAAAAATATTTCTTTTATGCAGATTCACGTTTTCATTTATTAAAGTAGTACCAACTTTATTCTTCTATTTCGAAGTATTGCTGAGAGGAAAAGATCGCTGCAGCAATGCCAACAATTTCCACGCAAGAAATATTTACACAATCTCTCTTCATTCCGCTCTCTGTTACAATACCTGTCCAAAAGTTACATGTAGGTGCTTATGCGGGAAATAAAATGCAGGATTGAAGAAGTAAAACAAAGCGGAAGGTATTACTTGACAAATTAAAAGAAGTTTCTTACAAATTGTAAAAGAAACTTTAGACTGGCAAAAAAATTGTTAATGTTATTTATCGTATAAATGGAACACCTATTCTTTACGAGCATGGAGGCTTTACAAAATTATTTGCGTCCGTAAGTATATTCAGAAATGTTTCTTCACAATGTTTATAACTTTTCCAGTTCCTCTTTGTAATCTTCCATTTTCTTGAAAAGAAGACATGCATTCTGCAATATAAGCATGCAAATCGATCGCCGTTTCTATGCCACTAGGATCACACGTGCTTGTGTCATTGAGAGCACAAGTACCTCACGAAAGCTACTCGTTTTTGTCATATGTGAACTATTTTCTGTGCAACAAAGGATAGTCAACGGCATCAACACAGATGTTTATTGATGGTTTAATACTTTATTATACAGTACGGAATCCTGACAATAAGATTTCCTTACATATTTTACTACTCCAGTAATCTAGAAATGCTGGTAGAATAAGTAGTACTTCTTCTCATTTTTTCGACCGCGCCAGTAGTAAAAGCAGTCACTGTTCGCTCACATTCAGTTATACCTACCACTAATATACTGGGTGGTCCGAGTTTCTCCGTTAAACATCAAAGACATCATCTATAACCCGAAATGTGAAGAAGACTTTTTCACAGCATTATAGACAAAAATTATGCGCACGAAATAGATAGCAATGTATCCTATCATTCATTATACGAAAAGTCAACTAAAACTATCATTATTTATGTTTGTGGTGAGTATAAATTATTCTTACTTATTATTACTTACTTATTTATTTATTATTTCTTTGCTCATAACATAGCAACTGACTTATGGAAAATCTATTAAAAGTGATTTGTTCTGATTCACTTATAGGTACTATATTTTTAAACTTTATGTTATTCTTCCGAGGAGTTAAACTAATATATACCCTTAATAGAACAAAATACAGCAACAACAGATAATTTGAGATAATTCACAGTAAGAGATATCGCACTCTTGAAACTATAACCCAGCCAAGATTCAGACCACGTTGCCTCAGAGGCTGCCTTCTTATACATAAAAATATATTACAAGTTGTCCCCGTTTCTCCAACAATCCAAGATATATTTTGCATGGACTACGCTCTCCTTAGAACACGAGTTTTTTCCAAAGCTTTCTTACCTTCTAAAAACGTGATAGAAACAATCATCTTTTGATAAGCGAACGACTTCCTGGGAGGGGCATTTAGAAAAAGATTTCTTTTAGGCAACAAATTTAGGCATTCTATTTAAACGAAATGAAGACAAACTTCAAATTTCGATAAAATAGTAAAACAGCAAAAACACAATATTACTATTGAATGCCTCCTTCATAACCGTGCTACTTTTATTCGAAATATTTATTCATATACTACAAATTTTATGAGATAGCTTATTAATAGTACTTACTATACATATATGTCAATTCTTGGAGCATATTTCGTAATGAGTCATAAAATAACATATTCTGTGTTCCCTTCAGTTACTTACCTTTCACTATATCATTTACCAAACTATGGTGCCCTTGATAATTACCAAATTGGTTATATTTATAACGGATCTTCCGCGTTGAATTTTTGTTCTTTCTTGTATTATTTTCGAATAATAAATTATTAGTATTTTGCAGATGTGCATATTATTAGTATTTATAATAATGTACTGGAAAATAAAATCGCTCTATATGAAATAACTTACCATTCTTATTGTACTATATTTAAATAGACTTTGAAACTATACAAAAAATGACTGTTCGAATTAACAACTGAGGTTCATGTGAGTTCATGTGTGGATAAATGAAGATAAATGATGATCGACGATGACTTCACTATTTGGTGAATATTTGTTGTTGTTTGACGAGCGCACGATGCGCCCTCTCATCATATAGAACATCCCCTTGCCCTCACCGCAATTTACAATCTCCAAAAGAGCCTGCAGATACAGGAAAGGACATACTTATTGGGCCTTAAGTTTTTCGTTAATCTTACGTCCCACAGTGGTTCATTTGGCCGAAAACCTGGCCAAAAAGCCAAAAATTTTTTTTGCGATTTCCAAAATTTAGCAATTGCGTTTGATTTGTAACACATCAGAGCATCGTTTTCCATTAATAAAAATTTTTATTGAACAATACTCTTAGAGATATGCAGTGTCAAAGTTGGCACTTGAATAATGTAACGTTTTCACATCGAAATTCAGAATACGTTTTCAATGTGAAATAATGGTACAATCAACTTTGCAAGTATTTGTTGCTATTCGTCATACTTTTAAATTATAAGTACCTTGGTTTCATTTTTTTATTTAATATTTTGCAACTGCGATGGCACAGATTGCAAAACCCATACATTTTTTTCCTTTTGCAGAGGAAATAGTTGTGAAGTACGCAAAAGTACAAAGCGAATTTTTTTTTAAATTAAACTTTGAAGCTTCCCGAAGAAGTCCCCGTTGTAAAATTTTGCGACTTTTTGCGATTCTACGAGATATTCTTATTTGTTTGTCGCACGCGCCATGCTCGGGGAAATACGTTTATGACATACGGCCAGGCTATCGTGCCTTGGACAAACGAATAATGCTAATCCTTCACTAAGGTTACCCTTGTAATTAACGAAACGCTATATTTATTTCGTTCAGGTTAAAAATCAAAATAATTTTAAGCAAGCTGGTGGCCTTTTGTTCCAAAGCAACAATAGATAGCCGCGATCACCTCGACCGCTTACCGTCATAAACCGAAAGATGTTTGACGTTTCGGCTGAAAATCTGGCTAGTTGCAGGTATGAGGGCTATATTTGTTTCTCACAATGTTCTATCAACCTCTTTCAGTCGAGATTTTCATTAAACAATGGAAAATTCGAAGATGGAATAGCTGTGATATGCTGGTATTAAGATAACGTGACTGTTGCAATAAATATCATTATAACTTTTGAAGGAAAAGGAATATCAGAATATATTTTTTTTTAAATTAAACTTTAAAGCTTCCCGAAGAAGTCCCCGTTGTAACATTTTGCGACTTTTTACAATTGTACGCGATATTCTTATTTGTTTGTCGCACGCGCCATGCTCGGGGAAATACGTTTATGACATACGGCCAGGCTATCGTGCCTTGGACAAACGAATAATGCTAATGCTTCACTAAGGTTACCCTCGTAATTAACGAAACGCTATATTTATTTCGTTCAGGTTAAAAATCAAAATAATACTGATTTTCGTGCCGATCCGACAATTTTTCAATACTCGCATCCGCCATATTGAAGCCGCCATTTTGTTTTTGGAAATTCTGAGTTCAGATTCTTAATCAGCGACCGGAAAAACATAAGACTACTGATTTTCGTGCCGATCCGACAATTTTTCGATACTCGCACTTGCCATATTAGAGCCGCCATTTTGTTTTTGGAGATTTTGAGTTCAGATTCTTAATCAGCGACCCAAATAATACTAATACACCAATTTTCAGCTAAATTGAAAAACTCCTTGAGTTTTGGCCAGGTTTTCGGCCAAATGAACCACTGTGCGTCCCTTCGTAATGCTTAAGTTTCCAAAAATCTCCATTCCCGTGAATCTTGTTTAAGCGAGAAAAACGAAATCCGCATGGAGTACTTTCTGAAAACACAGCCTGCTGTCCTAACGCCCCAAGAATTAGCAAAATTTTTGTTTCTCCATTTCTATTCCATACGTCGCGTCATACAGTTATCTCGCAGATGAAATAATCTTTAATCACGCTTCGGGGCCGAAGGTGAAGGCAATTCCTACCTCTATTGAACTTTCTTCCAACGAAAACATTATTCGAAAAAATAAATTGTCAACGATTGATTGATAGAAAGCAACTCTCTAACAAGATGTCTCAACAGTTCTTTTAAATATAGCAGTAAATCCTTATGGTCTCATACACTAATCTACTATTATCTTCTTCCAGATTGACACGTCCCTGCATTAATAATAGATCTTTTCTTTTACTCTAATTGTATTTCCAATACTTTCTTCGATGGCTATATATTCGGGGAAATGAATAGTTAGGAATAAAATGAATTTAAAGTAGACAGTTGATAAAAATCAGACTGTCGTATTAAGTAAAACTAAACAGTCTGAATGTAATTCAATATTCAAATCACTGATATTTATCACTTAAACTTATACATATTATGGAAATTAACAAAGAAAAATTACCACGCCGTTTTCTTAAACTGATAGAGGAACAAAGTATGTACTCACGATGCTTTCAACCTTTTAGTTTCTACGTCAACGTGACAGTTCGCTTTTACCCAAATGGTATACAGTGAATGCGAGTAGTCGCGTTTTTAACGGCAAACTTGACTGCATTCCTACTACTTGCATTGCCGTTCTCGCAGTCGAAAAGTAGAACGCCTAACCCCCAAGCAACCTGATCCAGTTTCTCTCGACTCATCTAAAACGTCGATCGACGAAACTGACGTACATTTGCACCCAAGAGATTAGGAAATTCTAACGCGAATGTACCGAAATAATAACTGTTGTTTCATTTTAAATACCGTCACGATTCTGAATGACGTGATGCGGTGTCGTATTAATAGTATTATTTTTCAATAAACACTGTACGCGTATTTTGTGGTGTTAATCTCCCTTTTTTTACTGACAATGAGACCAAAGTTGCCCTATAGACTACTTTTTGTCATGAAGTAATGTTTGCAATTATTGTAAGTTCTACTTCTTTTCGAAACCATATCAATTTAACAGTGGGCAATGTTACGTGTTTTCATGCTAAATATTTTTCTCTCTGTATGAAAAACGCCTAATAGTATTTTAAATACGCAAATAGTTAAGTTACTTTACACTTTGGAATTTGGTCACCATTCGAGTTAAATAAATAGTGCAACTGTCATCTATGGAGTCCCAGATCTTAAAAGCAAAGCTGCCTTAGAAAAATTTTCTTACTGCTAAGATGATTGTAAGTCTATGACAAATCTAACAAGGGAACATACCGAGGTGTCCCCCTCCGATTTTGATGAAATTTGGCACAGTTGTTCAGTACGCGAGAATAATCGATACGTATTTTTTTATATCTGCTAAATCGCACATTTAGGGGGTGAAACCACCCTTCAAAGTTTCGGATTTTTTTCTTTTTTTGCTTATAACTTTGAAACGGTTAATGATAGACATTTTTTATAAATGTACGAAATATTTGTTTTTTCGTCTACTAAAGGCCTACGGAACTTAAAATTTGATTTAACGATTTTTTGTTAATTTTTTATTAAAAAATAACGTGTTTTTTTGTTTTGCTTTATAATATTTAGGCTGCGCACATCCGCCAAGACGCGTCAATCACAAACTATCGTAGATATCATAAAATTTCATAAGGGAAAGTTTCATGGATTTTTACATATAAAAAGAATATATTTATAATTTATTTAAATCACAATTTATTTATAACAAAAAAATAATTTAATATACATAAACTATTATGGTTTCTATGGAACATATAGTCCACAAAAATGGTACTCCACGAAGAAATGTTCAAAACAAAGTGATTTTTTACACCACGCACATGTTATAATGGCAGGTTGTGTTCCATAAATTTACTTTTTGTCGTTAACCATTTACGTTATATACAAAACAGCACACATGATTAATTTAGTTTAGTTAGGGTTCATTTAGGTAAGATTAATATCAAATAAAGATAATAGAGATAACAAGAATTAATAAAGAATCGCAGAGAAGAATATCATTATGCGAACTATATGTTTCATAGAAGCTGTAATAGTATATGTATATTAAATTCATAAATTAAATTATTTTTTTTGTTATAAATAAATTGTGCTTTAAATAAATTATAAATATATTATTTTATATGTAAAAATCCATGAAACTTTCCCTTATGAAATTTTATGATATCTACGATAGTTTGTGATTGACGCGTCCTGGCGGATGTGCGCAGCCTAAATATTATAAAGCAAAACAAAAAATTTTCAAATTTTGATTTCTTACAAAAACAATAATATAGTAGATGAGAAAAGAAGTATTTGTTGCATAATACATTTTTCCCATCATCATTCGTTGATCAGATATAGTAACGTAAAGTGCCAAAACCCTAAAAAAGAAAAGGGTTAATTTCACGACTCCAGAGTAGATTATGGAAAAACGCAAAAACACGTAACTTTTATTTTTGATTTCTCTACCATTTAAAAAAAGTTTGGTTAAAATCGGATCGTAAAGTTTAAAGATATAACGAAAACCACGTTATTTTTTAATAAAAAATTAACAAAAAATCGTTAAATCAAATTTTAAGTTCCGTAGGCCTTTAATAGACGAAAAAACAAATATTTCGTACATTTATCAAAAATGTCTATCATTAACCGTTTCAACGTTATAAGCAAAAAAAGAAAAAAATCCGAAACTTTGAAGGGTGGTTTCACCCCCTAAACGTGCGACTTAGCAGATATAAAAAAATACGTATCGATTATTCTCGCGTACTGAACAACTGTGCCAAATTTCATCAAAATCGGAGGGGGACACCTCGGTATGTTCCCTTGTAAGTGAAGTGATATTAGAAAAAAATTGGTAAATGTCCATAATCTGAAGCCTGAAACGGCATGAGTGGCCATAAATTAAACGTTTCGTTCTCAACATGTTCTGTAGCGTAAAATATGTTAAAAAGAATCAAGGATGTTTTATAATAATAGTAACTTTTTCGCTGGGTTGGAAACTTCTGTCGATGTTAACGATGAAGAGCGGTTCTAGGTTACAATTAGCCATATTTGTGAAACGTTAACATGTACGGCCGTTACCCCTAATAAAACATCTGGCGTGCACGACAAGGGCCATCAAGGGAGTAATGACCGTGAGTTGAGCGCTTTTCTATCCCTGTTTAACGTAGTAGACTATCCACTTTCATATCCGTCAACCGTTATTTCCTCTTATATATCAGATATAAAAATACATTTTTACAACATACACTGTCAGGTGTATATAACAGATTGACATTCTCTATCGCGCCGTGAACCACGACTTAAGAAAATGAATACTCTGATAACACTGTTCAACAAATTTTAACTTTTTTTATTTTCTCCAATATCCAATGGGTGATCCTCGTAGAGTTAGTCATCCTAAACACGAACCCGTCGGCAGAATTGCTCCATCACCCTCAGTTTTTTAGTAAAATGAGTTTTTGTAAAAACACCAAATTTTGGCAGAAAATGATGTATTACGCGAAAAGTACAAACGCTACGAAGTTGAAAATTGTCTCAAAAGATAGAGGAAATCATGCCGAATATTTTAGTGTATATATTTATTAAAATTGGTTGTTGCAAATAGTAACAAATGACTGTCAAAGTTTAAAAAAGTGCGGATGCGCGAACTTACTATGCTATACTTTTACATTTTTATGAAGATTTATTTAGCTACCACGAATTTGCTATACTGGATCGCATTCCTTAGACATTTCTGAAGAGAAAACTGCCCCCAAAAGTTCCGGGAACAGTTTTCAATCCCGACGGGTCAAAAAAATATCCTTCGAGAACGTATAATCGGCGTTCGACGCCATACTGCTATTCTACGCGGGCCGCCAGTGTGACAGTGCCGTAACTACGCGTTATCGACGCCGATCTGAGAGTACCATCTGAAGGGCACTCAACTCTGATAAATATAAATGATCAATTATTTTTCATTAATTTTTGTTTAAAAATATTATTTATAATTTGGTCACCACAAATGCTATTAACGGTGATATACTTCGTCGTTGCGATTTTGGTACCACCTCTCCATAAACATAACAGAAGAGTCTGGCTGATTTTTGCACTTGCGAAACATTGCAGTAAACGACACACACTTAAGACTTGATACAAAACAATTACCACTTGACACTTACAATTAGTATGAACCACTTCCCGGGAAAAAATTTTTTTATATAATTATATAAAATTATGTATAGTTGACCATATATAATTATATAAAATTATACATTTCTATATATTATGAGATAAAATTATATCATGCCAAAATTGAGATATAATTTTATATAATTATATATGACTTAATATATATAAAAAAATTCTGTAGAATTTTTCTTTTATTGCTGCTCATTTTAAATTTTATTGCTTAAAATACATTTCGAATTTTTATTTTTTAACAACCATACAAATAGCTTATTTAATAACAATACAAATAGCTTATTTTATAGAAAAGAAGGTAACTTATGTTTCATTATTATAACAATCCTACAGGTGTATTATTATGAGGCTAGAATAATAATATATTTTTTTATATCTTCATAATGTACTAATTATAATTATAAAATTAGTCTTTTTTATATTAAATATATAACGCAGCTATAAGTTAAATATTTATTCAAAAAATACCAGTTCAATTTTTTTTCTATCAGAATAAGTTATGAATGATTTTTGGCGGCAGGGATAAGGCAGAAATGCTAAGACGTTGGTTTTCGAGATTACTTTTAATGCGTCCACCTCCTATGACGGGCTTGACGAGACTGCTGCTCGTTCGATGAGCAGCGATGTTCGTCTTTTTCGCCGCCGGTATTCGGAGAAAAGATTCTGCGAACCGGGCGGCGCGATATCAGACGCGATACAATACACGCGCAACGGCTCGCGGCACGGCGTTTGATGGCTCACTACTTACAATATTGGTAATATTATTTTAAGAAGACATTGGTAATACTATTTGACTAGGAAAATTTTTTTTTATTATAAATAATTAGATGTCGTTATAGAATTGGTTTCATCACAAATAATAGGGCAATGAAATTAAATATTCATTTAACCAATTTATAAAAAAAAACTATCTAGTCAAAATGTTGATAAGGTCTGAGAAAATTCTATAAAAAAAAGATTATTTTTAACTTCCAGGAGAAAGATCATATAAGTCACACAGGATAAATTATGAAAAATTTAAGAATGATATGCCCTTTAGTTATTTAGCTGTTTTAGATCATATGTTAAAATTATTTTTTCTTAAACTCAACATTTTTTTGGTGAGCCCTTTTGATGTCTCCTATCTTCTGAGTCATAGCTTGCTGTAAGTCACGCCACTTGTAGGGAGCTCTATCATTTTTATATATATTTATATACAATAATATAAAAATTTATAAAATTTTATATATTTTAATCTAAGAAATCCAATAAAGTTTTATATATTTTTATAAAAAAATACAAAATATGTTAGCAGGGCGTGGACAAGGAATGGAATTTGTACAAGACGGCTATTCCTGACTAAATATGTTTATTGAAAATATATACGATGCGTTTGGTACGGTGGGTTGCTTAGGACTAAATTCTCGCATGACGCTCTCTAGACACAGAGGTCAAAATGACAAACGTCACGGGCCCCACCTACCGTTCGTTATCGCTTTAAGAAAGCCTTACGTCGGTAATGCCCGCTTGCTTTCAACAAAATATATAAATTTTTATATCTTTATATATATTTATATATCATAATATATAAGTCTACAGTTTAGGATTTTCTGATTGATACATAATAATATATAATTATATAAAATTTTATAAAATTTATATAGTTTTATAAAATTATATAAAAATTAATAAAATTTAATATAAGAATCTAGATATAATCATACAAAATTATATAAAATAAGATACAATTTTATATAATTTTATATACTTATATATAACTTTATATAATTTTTTTTTCCCGGGTAAATCTTTGTCATAATTCACACGTATATTTATTATGTATTCAGTGAACTACAGTTCAATTTTTAATTGATTATCTTGAAAATTTTGGCTTTAATTTGGGTTGGGACGCCTCCTGAAAATTCCCGGTCGCTGGTTGACACGATAATTGATCTTCAAGTTGTTTGAAACAAAAAATTCAAATGGCAATTTACTCCTTATGAATGTAGTTCTGGTATGAACTACGGACAATTTTTTTTCAAAAACTAAAGAAACTGCGACGATTGGAAAAAAAAATTGTTTTTTTCGCAAAAAATTTCGTCAGACGTCTGTTTATAAAAGACAAAGTTGTGCATGGATATGTTTTTTCGTAGTTCATACTAAAGACAGATGTTTTTTCGAGAATTGTGCCAAAGAAGGCAATCGACTGAATAGTTCCGGAGATATAATGTCAACCGTACAGAAAAAACCTGTTTCGAGAAAAACGCGTTTGAAGTTTTACGTACAGTTTTCATATGTAAAAAAAATGCATATATCTAGTACTTACAGCATATTCTTGTTAATCAGCTATGCCATGTCCATACAGTACACCTTCTTCCTCTTCAAAATATTAATTTCGTAACATTTGCTGATTTAATTCCAAAATTCGCGCCTCTTTCGTTGCGCTATACGTGCGCGCCGAGTTCGTTATTGACTCATAACTTTGTCAATTCAACGAATTTCGGATTGAAATTTTGCACATTGTTTCTCGAGAGTATGAACTACAATAATATTAAAAAAAAATTTTTTTGAAGCCGTGAAATGGGAATCCCCCCTTAAGCAACTTGGGTTCAACATTTGTTATGACGTATGGGTGCCGCATAACTTAACGGAGAAGAATTTAAAGGATCGCATCTCTGTACGTCATTCTCTATTAAAGCGCAACAAAACCTGTCAATTTTTAATACAAGTGATTATAGAAGATGAAAAATGAATTTTATACAATAATGTTGTAAGAAAAGATCTTAGAGAAGCGCAGAAGAATCCGCATTAGTAACACCAAAAGATGCATTGCATTCGAAGAAGGTATTGCTCAGTGTACGGTGGGACGGAAAGGGTATTATTTATTACGAACTTTTAAACAATAAAGAAACTCTTAATTCTGATAAATATTGTGTTCAAGTGGATCAATTAAAGGAAGAAATTTAAAAAAACGGCCCGAGTTGACCAAAAGGATGAATGTCATTTTCCACCAAGAAATCGCTAGACCGCATGTGTCAATGAAAACTCGATAAAAATCGTTGGCCTTCGGTTGGGAAATTTTACCCCACTCAACCTACTCGCCGAACCTAGCACCATCTGATTATTATTTATTAGGTCTATGCGAAATTTTTTGAAGGATCAAAAATTTAGTAGTCTGAAGGCTTGCAAAAATCATTTAAAGCGGTTCTGTGTTAAAAAAAAATGAAAAGCTATTTAAGAAGGGGATTATGAAGTTACCTGATAGAGTGCGAAAAGTAATCGATTGAAATGGTGCATATATTAATGAATAAAGTATTTCTTTTCCAAAAGTTTATCGAGTTTGAATATCACCCAAGTAACGCTATGAACTTTCCGAACGACGCGACCCAATGTTTCCAAAAGGATAAAGTTAACGCATATGAAGGATTATATGCGTATCTAAAGAATCTGTTTAAGTTCTCGTATTAATATAATAATGCAGTCTGTAGTTTCGATTTAATGAGTTTTTGTTTGAAAATAAAAGTATAATCGTTTTATGTGTAAAATCATTTGTTTAAGTTGATAAAATATATGCAATAAAGTTAACAGTTACTATTGAAAGTAACAATAATTACTGTAATTTACAATGTTGTGTAGTTAACAACATGTATGAATTATAAAATGAAACTTTTATTTTCATATAGAAATAAAATCTCTCAATCTATTACTCTAAATGGGCTATTTTCACCTTCCACCACACTGCCTAAATACCCTTAAAATGCTAGACTTGTTTACAAAATGAAGAGAATTATCTAGAATCACTGACACTACGCATCTCGCAACGACGTTATTTTAACTTGATAAACCTCTGAACGCGAATGTAGTTTCTTCGAAAGCAAAGTGTTGTAAACTATTCGCGGAATACAAGAGGCCAACGAAGACGAAGGTGATATTTAGGAAGTAAGAGAAATTTGGAAGAAAGCGAAAGCCTGTTCTTGTTCCGACATAAATTTTTCGTCAATGTCGTGGCTTATGAACCTTTTGTTCCCCTAGTCGGCAATGAGAGAATACACTTGTACAAATTTTCTAATCGAAGACTCGCAGTAAGAAATGTAAAACCAGATGGCGAACTCTTCGATAACCGCGCGCTCTAGTCAGTTGTGCAGATACGGTTGCCAAATGTCGGTTTAACGGTTTCGAAAAGTGCAGTGTCCGACAACAAACGAGGGACAGACTTTCGCTTTCTTCCAAATTCCTGTTCCTAGATATCGTCTTCGCTTTCGTTAATCATTTAAATGACCATTAAATCAAAATTATTTAAATTGAATTATTTGAGATGTAGATCGCGAAGTAATATTTGACACGTATTTTTTTATCGATCTCTATCTGCATTGAGGTGGTAAAAGTGACTTCATTTGGAATGAAGTTTTTCGATGTGATTTTTCGGCGACTAGAAAGATGTTAATGATCTGCGTTCGGTGTTAGATTCAGTCAAGCGCCCTCCTGGGGGGAACATAAAAACTTGTACCTTTCTTATTAGTTTGGTGACCCGGTCCTCCATTTTCTAATTTCGTGTAGGACTAGTAAGGATAGGGCTAGTGTCTTTCTTTCCGAAGGGTCAGAGACCTGGAAACCGAACTTATTCAGCCAAAATCCAATCGTGGTGGTACATTTAAAAGTTAAGTTGCGAGAGAATTATTCGGTTTTGACCCATGGTTCCTCTCAGACATTTTACGTACATAACAAGACAAATGCAATGAGCCAATAAAAAAATTCGCTACCACGAATTTTGCGGCAGATTTCCGGCACAATTCTCTGTTAAAATGGTATATACAAAATCTTCTTAACACTAGAACTACCAAGCAAGTCAAAATGACTTGTTCCCAATTTCTTCCAAAGGTCCTCCAAGTTTATAAGACAGTCATAGAGCAGATACTCTAAATTGATCTTATAAAATACAGATTACAGAATCAATCATCATTTCCACCCCTTGACCTCACTTTTTCCAAAATAACTATTTAATATATTGAAATATAATAGATTTAATGCCGGTAGTTCTAGTGTTAATATTGCGGAAAGAATATCGGTGTAAAACTAATAATAAGAGCAATTAAGTAATAAAAGTGATATTCAAGAAGTCTCCATTCTTATTAATGCCAATGTGATTTTGTAATTGTTGCACGGTATTTACGTTGAAGATACTCCGGCATTTAGTGATCGCTAGCTCCACGGAGACTAGGGCAGCCGCACTATATCATATAAACTTTAAAAAGGGATAACAACAAAAGGCGCAGGTAGGCGCCGCCGATCTTTGCAGGAGCCGCTTCTACATGGTTTAAACTAAAAACCCTCAAAGTTTCCAAGGGGTACTTTGGGGCACAACATAAGTTTTTCTCTGCAAAAGTTTGCAAATTCCGCCGAAGAACATATGTTTTAAAAAATTTACATAACTTGTTTAAAGAATAATTTTTCGAAAAAGTGTTTATGGGTACTTCAACGTTAACTAATGGTGATAAACTGTACAAAGAATGAAAATTCTCAAAAAATTCTTAATGCCTCCAACAGTATCTTCTTTTCAGAGAAATATTTATACGTTTTCGTGCTGTTGAAATTTATTGTTTTTAAGCGCTGATTTTTGTATTTAAATGATTGCAAAATCAATTATTATTGCTATCACTATGTCTCAGCAAATATTCTAGATTAAGATAAAATTATTAAAATTCAAATCCCAGAGTCGATTTTTTTCCACCTAGATTACCCATGTCGTTCCACTGTGCAACGGTGTAGAATAATTCTTGAAAGCCATGACAAATAATTTCGAAACACCCGGTACATATATACCTCCTCTCTGTTTTCAATTAATCATCAATTTGTTATGCACGATATGATTATGCACATGCAAAAACTGTATCACATTAGAACATACCCACGTTGAATTAAAGAACTATATGGTGTGTACACTCACACGAATAACTATCATATATAATTGAAAAAATGGAAAACGAAAAACTTAATAATTGGATAACATAAGAATTTACAAGCAGCCAGATGAGCGAAAAAAATAACAATAAATGTATGACTCTGAAGTAAATTTTGAAAGAGGCCATTTGAATTCGCTTGGTACGTTTAGTGTTAATTGTCTTCGTAAATTTCTTTCCGCAAAACCTGTCAAAAACGAATACGGAAAGTGAGAAAGCACCATGAATTCTTACAAAATTAGATATTACGTAATGTATTTTTACTGAAGAATAACATGAAGATGCAGTAATACTTCTCACGCTTCAAGCATAAATCATTCGGAATGTTGCTTTCATAAAAGGAAAGGTATCCTTCTCGTCGCGTTAAAGTAAGCTAACTTAAAAAAAAATTATTTCCTAAATCGATGGTTTAGAAAAACTTCGTTGTCTACAAATGTTTAACACCAATCAACCTTAAATGCTATTTCTAACGGAAATTATTAAATAATTCTATATTTTTTAATGTACTTTACCATAGTGTGTACTACTTATTAACCAAAATTATTATGTCAGTATAGACTGCATCATTATTACATTTGGCCATTTTCATGGTAATTGGAATTAGCACTGCTCAATATTAATTTTGCAACAGCGTGCAACTGTGTTAAGCATATGTAATGTACTGACTCTCTCTTGTCTATTATTAATCGCAGGTGAAGCACTTGCATTAGTGGTAAATACAAATACTTCGTATTACATCGACGCCGTGAGTCGATCCGTACTCACCATTGCTTACTTACTGCCAAATCACCGTTCCAAGTTCAAACAATCTACTTCCTACATTGACCGTTCGATTACCAAACACAGGTATCCTCCTCCCACTACTTTCTTTAAAGTCCTGAAAACGCTGCGTCCCTTTCTATCGCGATTCTGTCGTCAACCATGAATCGTCAATCAATCAATCGTTGAATCATTCTAGGGTCATTGTATACGTAAAGATTATTATTCAAAGGACTTCAAAACCGAAACTCTGTCGCTTCATGACGTAACCAAATAAATCGCCATTAACACTAGAACTACTGGCGTCAAATCCAACATATTTTAATAGATTAAATAAGTACTTTGAAAAAGGGGGAATCAAGCGGCGGAAAATTTGATCGATTAGGTGATTTATGTTTATTGATATAGACGTAGAATATTTATTCTATGACTCTTACATAAGCTTGAAGAATTTTTTGAAAAAATTGTGTACCAGTCATTTTTACTGGTTTGGTAGTTCTAGTGTTAATAGTAATTCTGAGTTTTCGGTGAATTTCCACTGAAAAAAGCACTCGCTCGTATGGGTGTGCATTACACATATTATTGATTGTTTACTTTCAAGGATAATATGTAATGCAAAGCCACAGTTGATATCGTGATCACGTAAACACTGTAAACTGAAAAAAAAACAATGTTCAAAGTATGAAAAAGTTTCTATTATACCTCGATTTACGTAAATTATGTAAACCTTGCCATTCAAAGATGATTGGTACTTTTATTTTTTATAAATAAAGTAGACGCTTCGTTCTGATGAAAAATGAAGATTTCTGGTTTATTAACGTCAAACTATTCCATATCTTTGTAATTTGAAAAAGAACTTCTGTTTAAACCAAAACAGATACGAGTAAAGTAAAGGGGTTTCAATTGTTTCAGAAGTTTCGACATTTGATTACGTTCTTAATGTAGGCTTCTAGAATACGAAATAGAAAAGTCAAGAGTTAAATAATTGTTGAAATGACTACGCACTGAAATATGTATATGCTAGAAACAGAAATTACTGGGAAATTGCAATTCACTTTAAAAGTAGATTTATAATGTTGACTTATTTGAAAACTTGAAAGAAGTTTTAGAACGCTTACTCTTTAGAATATTTTCATTTATCTGCAAATACCCTGTTCATTATATTGAAAGCTCACCATCGAAAACTTGCAAGTGATCACAAAAAGTATATATAATTATAAGTATACCTTTTCATCCAATATTATTTACATTTACCAAAAAATTAATAGGCAAACAGCGACGATCTTGTTTTCTCATAACCATAACAGTCTCTACTCTGTAACTTCAATACAACATGATTTCATCGAAAACCGCAAAAAAAAGAAAAAACGTTCAGCTATGATAATCTCCTGTTTGATAAAACAAACCATTACGTTGTGATTTACTTATTAAATCTATCGGTCCTACGTGAAAGTATATTACTTTTAATTTTTCATTAGCATGCGCTGCGAAAGCAACCCCCGGTCACCCTCTACCTAGAGACGGCATTAGTGCCATAAACACGCAAGCAAACCAGCCTACCACTTTCGATCTTTCTTCGTGTTTCACGGCAGTTTGTCCGGTAAGGTGAAAGCGAACGACCTTCTTGGTTCGAAAGCAAAATCCATCAATCAAGCGATGAACCGAAGGGAACACGCTACCGTCCTTACTATCAACTACGTACACTACTAACCAGCGACAATTGCTCCTACAGAGGCTCACGGTCACCGACGGTTAGCGTGTTACTAGCTAGTAGCGCAATATACCCGCACAGAATTATGTCACTATGCCAAGGCTCAACCTTGCCGCGACATGGTCACCAAATGAATACTGTATGAGACCTTATTACTTTTACTGTCAGCCTATCGCTGAACTATGTTTGCTCCATTTATAGCACGATATCGATATCGAGTGACGGGATTTGAGGAATGGTCCTTTCGTAGAATTCATTTTGTTTTCAGCGACAACGCGGCGAGAAGGATAGCTTTTTTTATAAAAGCAACATTTCGAATGATTTATACTTGAAGCGTGAGAGATGGCGGAGTCAGTTTATTTCTGTGAAAGTAAAATTGTAGTATGTTATTTATTGTCATATCAGCAAATGTTAACTGCCAGAAAAATAAGTAATAAATATTACTGCATCTTCATGTTATTCTTCAGTAAAAATATATTATGTAATATCTCATTTTGTAAGAATTATGATTTGTGTTGTCAGTTTCTGCTTTCGTTTTGGACACGTTTTGCGGAAAAAAATTTGCGAAAACAACTAACACTAACGTACCAAGCTGGGTCAAATGACCCATTTCAAAACTTATTTAAAAATCGCACATTTATTGTTATTTTTTTCACTCATCTGACTTTTTGTAAATTCTTATATTATCCAATTATTAAGTTTCTCGTTTTGCATTTTTCTGTTAGCTTATATTTACCAAGAAAATTTTGTTGCATACGTTACGTATCACGAGGGGTCATTTCACCCTTTATGATAGGAATAGGTATATTAGGTATATTATATATACACCCTCTGTCCTAAAAGTAATCGGAATGGATTTAAATAAACATAAGTACTTTAGAATAGTTGACAAAAATCATTTTAATAACTCGAAATATTCTCCCCCAGCAGAAATACAACGATTTGCGCATTCAAAAGATCATCAAATGACTTTTTTATGTCGCTGACTGAAATGATGACTTCCGAAGTACTTGTGTTTATTTAAATCCATTCTGGTTACTTTGGGACAGAGGGTGTATATACATATTATATTAGCATCAACCTCACTAAAAGATATCTACTTTATTGAATAGAGATAATTTATGTATGTAGAGATACTTGTGATGATGCTGACAACAATCAGACGTATTACTAAATTAAGGTTTATTTGAATAAAGTATACAAATAAAAAATTAAAAAAAGTATAAGTATAAACACTTGGAAAATAATAAATAAATAAGCCGCAGCAGGTATGGCGTCGTTTTCGCGTCTTTCCACCTTCATTTCTCTTCTCGAAGTCTCCGTTCTACTGTCCTCCCGTCTTTTGTTTCTTCGCATCATCCTCTCTCGTTCTCCTGTCACTCATTCTCTCACTCACTCATTCAATCTGCATCCCCAAATATACATATATATGTGTAGCCACAATCACTTACGAAAAGAAGGAGAATGCTAAATTCGTATACATTTCTTACACGTTTGTACTTTTTAAATTTTTTATCGCATTGATATAAAATTAATATTTCATAACGGAGAAGCTATACCTTATCGGTGAAGTGGTAAGGAATATACTTTATCGGTAAATTCATTGCGAGATTTCTTTACAAATCGGGCTTAACCCTTTGCCCTCCAAACTTTGTTTCCAATGGAGGACCAGGAACTACACGGTATTTTTAAAGAAAAATAAAATATGGTCATATGTAGTCAAATTGAAAATAACTTTTTTATTCGATTTTTTTATATATTTTTACATGTTAGACATATAATACTTAAATATAATGCTGTATATATAGTTTTGTTATGGTTATGGAATTTTACAAAGCACTCAGTAAGGTGCATTGCAGGCATTTCGGGGCAAGTGTCACATAAGTACATCGTATATCGAATAACAGTATCGTCTTCTATAATAATAAATTTTGTTAATGATACCAGACCAGCTTTATTTCGACAAAACAATAGCTATAAAATGCATTTTGGATACTTCCTTTTATTACATATGTACAGATTCTAATTAGATTACTTTATTGCTGTAAACAAGACAGACGTAAATAAAGATGACTCAATAAGTGAGACTTAACCCTTTTAGTGCCGACCGGAAAAATTGATTGAATTAATGAAAAATATAGTTGCGAATAAAAAAAATTGTCATTTGGCGATAGTTTCACATAGAATACGCAATATAGAGCATAAACCCTATATTTACAAGTATCTGTAATAAAATTAGTGATATCGTATTGGAAAAGTAAATATTAACCCTCCGATGCCCAGCGTTAGTACTATTGTTGACGACGATATATCGTCATCCGGCACTAAAAGGGTTAAGTGAGACTCATCGTTGGAGTTGATGCAAACAATATCGTGGTGAATGAGAGTCTCCGTTGGAGTGCATAGGATTAAAGTATTGCCGTGAAAATGATTTTAAATATTACATTCAGACTTTTCTCATAAAGCGAATAAAGTGAAATATATAGTAGTGTGTATATTAACCAAGACAAACGAAGGAATTTACAAGTATCAATTAATCTAATAAACTAATGAAACAATTTTAAAAAATAAGTTTCTTCGTGTGCAAAAAACTGTTCTTGAGATTTTCAAAGATTTTAAAGATTTCCTTCGAATTTAAATATTTCTTGATTTAGAAAAAGATGAAATTCTATTCTTCTGATCTCATAAATATCGATACGACAGAATTCGAAGTCATGGGTAAAAGCGATACATTTCTTTTGTGTTTCTTCTTGACAAGAACTTCACTTCGAAGCAATAACTTTAAGCTGATTTTAATGAATACGGAAAGTTGTCATAGAAAGAAGTTTATTCGCTGTTTAAGGTAGTTCTACTCTCTTATTGTTAGATCGAACCAGTGAGATTTCACTCGTTCAACCAGTGAATACAAACTCACTGGCGAACCAGTGAAATTTGCGTCCGCTGCCGCATCGCCATGCGCCGTGTTTTATTTTTGAATATGCTGACGAGTGAGATTCACTGGTAAACCAGTGAATTTTGATGGCCGCCGAGATCACTGGCGGAACCAGTGAGTGTCATTGGTAAACAAGTGAGTTTCGACTGGCGAACCAGTGAAATTCCACTGGTTCGATCTAACAAGGAGAGGACCCCAACTGTCCGACTTCGATTTTAACGAGGCTTTGCAAGATGATAGCATGTAGGTCCCTAATGATATGTGTAAAATATTAGCCGTAGTTATGCAGTAGTTTTAAAGATATAAGCGATTAAAGTTCGTACCTGTTTGTATACTATAAATGTGAATCTGGTTACAACAGCTGCGGTGTATATATGCAAGCAATGTATGTATTGCAAGTGTACGATAATTGTTATCCTGCATTGTGTGCAATTTTATCAAATTAAAATAGAAAAAAAAAATTACCCGTCATTGGGACTTGAACGTAAGACGTTCGGGGTCGTGAGCCTTAAACCGCTACCACTGCCCCTCCACAGCTGTTGTAACCCAATTTACATTTATAGTATATGAAGAGGTATGAACTTTAATCGCTTATATCTTTAAAACTACTGCATAACTACGGCTAATATTTTACACATATCATTAGGGACCTATATGCTATCGTCTTGCAAAGCCTCGTTAAAATCGAAGTCGGACAGTTGGGGTCCTCTCCTTGTAAGAGAGTAGGCACTTATCATTTTTCGATAGATTTTCTTAAAATTTTGAAAATATATTCTTCATGATATTTTATAATTATAACCGGAATCTCAACGAGTTCGTCCACACGGTTTATGAATAAATCGTGTTTAAAAATAACATATTTAACGTGGGCCTTATGGAAAAAAATTTTTGCTGAGTCCGTAAAATCTTTTTTTATTTTTCTAATGGAAAAACGAGTCGATGGATTCTAATAAAACATTAGCAATGTATTATTTTATGCTTTTGGAATATTATGGAATTTTTTCATAACTTCTTACTTCATAGTTATAGAGAAAGATGTTTTTTAATGTCTAAAAAGTGAATGAAATGACCTCTGTGAAGTTAGCCCCTACATTAATTCTTACGCAATTTTTTTCATTTCTAATGAAAAAAGAAACTTTTAGTTCTGAATCCAGCTAGAACTACCTTAATTAGAAATAGAGAAGTCAATTTGGAAGTCATTTCTAATCAAATTGAGATCGGACTAAGATTGGACTTGAATTAGTTTCAAATACATTTTTTAAACTGAGTCACAGTTTTTTAAATTGTTACATACATAGTGGTGTCAATTGTTATTTGAAAATGTAATGTAGTATTAGATAATTAATACTGCAATATTTGTATCCTATTTAAAATTTTTTTATCGTTGATTTGTTGAATAACACTTTCATAAGTATTACTGCTGACTCGTAATATTAAGACTATTAATGCAGTCAATTTTAATCAATCTCTTGCTATCTTTTTGAACATGACTAATGTATTCTCGAATTTAAAATTTGTGGCGAACGAAATTCAATAATCCTACTTTGACCTCATCTACCTAATGTGAACGCTGTTACAAACCACTTTATTAACATTACGGTGAGACCAGAACACCTGTCTATTTCTCACTCATCCAAAGTGTGTTATGCCCTATTTTATATTTTGTTACTAGTATTAAAATTGTAGTTGTTATGTACAGGAACAATAAATTGTAATATCATTCAAAGATTAAAGTCCGTTTTAGCTTCAAAATAGACTCAAATATAGTTTCGACCGATATTTTAATTTGTTTATGCTTCCTACCATATTCAGTTTATTGTTTGAGTCAAACTAAAACTATGTTTGATAATGTACTCCATAACTTTTGCTCCCTTTCACCGTGAAAATATAAATGCATTTAGAATGTATTTTATTTGCTGTGAAGTGATACCATATCACATGCCTGAATTCTCGATTCGTTGGAAGTTCACGAGATGTTTACCAATATTGTACAACATCTGTAATTCTAGAATTAATTGATCCATTAATATCTACAAAAAATATCATGTTAAATATACGTTTTCGAAGTGAAACTGGAACGAAAACATAAATTATTAAGGTTAAGCAAATGTTATACAATATTAACAGACCAAGTTTTAAAAAAATGCTATATTTCAAAGTACTTTCGTACAGTCAACGTCAAAGTAATACTCAGTTCCTGCAACTTGACGAGAACATAACATATTTGTAACATGTGCATCGGCTAGTAGTTTCAAAATTTCCCGAGAAATTAGGGAATCCGGAAGTACAGGGTGTAAAAAAATTAATGGTCATGGCTTTAAGGGGTTGTTCTACACCTCTGGATCGATGGAGATTTGCGAAAAAAACCGGCCGCAAAATTCGGGAAAGGGTAGCAAATTTTTTTTATTGGCTCATCGTATTCGTCTGGTTACGTAGGCAAAATGTCTGAGAGGAACCATGGGTCAGAAACGAACCGTTCTCTCACAAATTAACTTTTAATTGGGCCTTCCGATCAAAATTTCGCCATTAGTTAAAGCAGAGGCGACATAAACGAAGTTAGAAAATGGGGCACTGTGTCACCGTACCAGAAGAGAAGAGCATGTGTTTATGCTCTTCTCCCCGGGTGGGCCCTTGAGCGAACCCAACACCGAACGCAGGTCAATGACATTTTTCTAGTAATTTTCTATCTTCGTTTATGTTGCCTCTGCTTCAACTATTGGAGTTAGCAAGGGTATCTCATGTGTTTCCTTTCGAAAGGTCGGTGACTCGAAGGCTAACGTATGGGCGAAATTGTAATCAGAAGGCCGAATTAAAAGTTAATTTGTGAGAAAACGGTTCGTTTCTGACCCATGGTTCCTCTCAGACATTTTGCCTACATAACAAGACGAATACGATGAGCCAATAAAAAAAATTTGCTACCCTTTCCCGAATTTTGCGGCCGTTTTTTTTTGCAAATCTCCATCGATCCAGAGGTGTAGAACAACCCCTTAAAGCCATGACCATTAATTTTTTTACACCCTGTACAAAAGAGCTTTCGCGTAAATACAAGTTGGGTAATTCATTCATAACACATTTCTTTTCTTTTCATTTATGTCATAATTCAGTTTTATAGAATAAAATTGCACCTTGACAACAGTTTTATCGTAAAATATCTAATTGTAAGATTACTTAAATATCTTGAGAATGGTAGTAAATAACGGAAAAAACTCTATGGAAGAACGCGACATTCTACAAAATTAAACAAATCACGATAAAAATAACGTTCATAAGAAAGGTTCATGGAATAAATCATTGTGTGATAAGATTTTTCAAACAGCATTAAAAAATAGCAAAACAACAAAAAAACTACTTCGTTATTTCTTGACGCACTGTTGGATACCGACCTAATTCTTTAAGATTTCATACTCAAATATTTCTGAACGTGAGTCAGGGTCCAAACGAGAATTGTTAGCTATCTCCGATTCCGTCATCGCTTTTCCCTCAAAACATGTTTTGAAGACCTTTGGTCCTAAGGAAAAGCGATCGCCCTTTTGGAACCTTACTCACGAGAAGACGAGTCATGTGAACCTCCCACCACACTGTTGTAAAACCCTTAAAAGGCCAGTCTCATTACCAAAATTAGACAGATTAAATCAGGAATTTTGTACCGAATCGCTGACAGTCGGCATCTCGCGACGAAGTTATCTTTCAATTGTTACAACTCCGAGCGCGCAATAGTTCTTTCTAAATAAAGTGTTGTTGACCACTTTCGGGTTACAACAGCACAATTACACTTGTTACGAGCCAGGCGAGTGACAGATCGAAACCAAATTACATTAATGTAATTATACTTGGGAGAGTTAAGGATTGCAACTATAAGGATTGCCGAGGAAGAGGGGTTTATTAAATAATTTAACAGACACTTAAGTAAAAAATGGGTATATTATAAAATGCACTCCCCGACCACTGATTACTTTGTCATTCCATTCCGAACACTGCCCTACTCATTCGCTTGTCTTTTTTTTATCTCGCTACCCCACCCATACACCTTGTCGAAAACCAGCGACGTCATCTCATGGCTCAGGGCCCTATCCTTACACAACGAATTGGGGAAATAAATCCAGGAAACAGACTAATATATGGCGTAACTATAGGGTCACTGAATGCCTGTTGATAATGATAATCTTCACGGTATTTTCGCCCTAGTATTGCAGATCACTCCCGGGCCAATGGATATGGGGATACCGCCACTAGCAAGTACTGTAGGCCAAATGAAAGATGCCACTTGGTATGAGGTACGGGGAGTGTGGTTCGCACCGCCTATTCCCATCATATCGGTCCTGAGTTCGGCGAATGACAACCGAAAACTAAATATGTACCTATTTCGTCGTTCCCATAACAACTTAACAGTGACTAGCAGTGACTATAGTCACTCGACAAAATTTCACACAAAAAATAGATTACTAGATCATATTTTGTAATTGAATATTTTTTAAACACTATAAGTTCTTATTTTTCCTGCATCATATAAGTTTCAACTTTGATAAAGAATTAATTATTTATATTACGTCATTAGTCATTAAAAGTTATTCACCCGCCCCGGAATTGTTTCCTGCCGTATTAACACGCTTGCGGAAAAGTACTCATTGTCAGTAGCGAAAGGGTTAACGAATGTGTGACTTTCTCGGCCAGTCACGTAGTAGAATCGAAATTGACGTCAGAACGAGGGATGTCCATCCGTCGTGCGAATCGAAGAAAATCACTTGTTAAGTGACTTCTTTGTTTTGGTATAGGTATAGTAAGAGAGGTTTCTGGGAGCCAGACTCACCTATAGCAGAAGTATGGGGGAACGAAGAACCTCAAAAACCTAATCAGTCTCGTACCAATAGATAAAAAGTTACCATCACAAGTTGCTAAATAGAAGTAGTAAGTTTTCTTACCACCCGTAGACTTTTTTGACTAAACTTCTTTTTATTTAAACATCTTATTCACTCCGAATGATAAGGGTGAATAAGGTAGGTCGTAGAGTATGTATATCGAAATAATTAAGACTAATGTGAATAATACCGTATATTAAGTTATAATCAATGTTTTGTTCAAAATGCAATAACAAAGAATGATTCTTAAAATTAAACGTACAAAGTCGAAATTTACGTGTCGGTCCGCGGGGGGTTTCACGTTTTGTACTTATACACCTAAGTCTGTTTTTACACGGTCTTTTTGTACACGGTTTTGATATAACACGGTTTGAAAATTGAATATTTTTAATTTTTTTACACAATTTTATTCCATTTAGCACGATTTGAAATTTGATGTACTTAAATTTTTTTTGTCAAATTTAATTTTTGCGAAGTATGTTCATATCACAAAAAAGTATTTATGAAAGAAAAAAGTCTGAAACCATCGATAGTGTAGCGACCACCTACGTAGAGGGTTTTCCAACTCTCGTGCAAACGGTTGTCATGGCTTATGTCATTTGCTGCAACACAGCTATTTTTGAGAGAAGTGCCTTTTGTGTTTAGTTTCACTCGGAGTTTTCTAGAATCTCTGCACATTCTCAATAGCTCTTGTAAGTGCCATAAATTACGCGTTTCCGATGTCCCTTCGAGTGCAGGCCCAACGACAACCTTGGGCCTTTTTTACCTTAAAAATTGAATAACCTATTCTTTTCGTTCACAACATAGTTTTTTAGTTCCTGAACTTGCCATACATTTAATTTATATTACTTTTAAGATTAGAGTGCATATCTTTTTTATCATTAATTACTATGCTTGTGAAAATAAGCATTATATATTTGATTTAATAAAATAAACATGAATTCTTGTTCTTAAAAATTCTTGTTTTTCACTAATTTTAATAGGTTTTAGAGATTAGGAACAAATCACCCATTTTTGTATAAGATCAATGTCTTTTTTTACACGGTTTTTTTTTACACGGCTTCTTCTGGAACCAATCTACCGTGTAAAAACAGACTTAGGTGTAGTATTTAAACGAGGCGAAAATCGTGACAATTTCTCTTGGATAACTGTCAGCGTGGCGTTTAAAGCACTACTGGTTCAAAGAATTAAAAAAATACCACGCTTATATCGGGCTCTGTTTTGGAAAAGAATGCTGAAAGAGGAATGGAAGTGAGGGGACTCTGGCAGAGAGATAATTGGACAAAGGAGACAGAGAAAAAATCTTGCAAGGATTGCAGGGTATCGTAGTATGTTTAAACTGGGCGATTGAATTATGTCTGTGTACAACGTGCTCGCTTTGTTTTTTTTCTAATTTTTTGGGTTGCTGATTAGTATTAGGTGAAAAATTCTTTAAAATTTTCAAGGCCGCGTGGAAGTTTTCACGACCGTATGTAACTCACTTAATAATTCATATAATTAGTTTAAAGTAGCATTATTGTCATGAAATAAAGCATACACAATAAATGTATTTATAAAATAAGCTACAGACGGGAACAAGCCAAACGACGCGACGTACGGTAAATCAGCGTGGCAGGATTCTCGTTCGTACCTCCTATTTCTGCCATATCGTTTCTGAAAACTTTCAAGTCGGCCAATGACAACAAAAAACAAAAAAACATCTATCGTCGTCACGTAACGTTCCCTTACTTGCTTTAATGTGAATCATTCGTTTTCTTCGTTTTGAATTCGGATTGGAATGTGTAGCTTCTTCAGTCAGTAACACGTTAGAACGTGTCCACCTGATAAATCAGACCCAATACTTGCTGCACATCATCAGACTTGTCGCGGTCTGTATATCATACTACTAGCGCCGATGAAGCGAATGATTTGTACAGTCGAATCTCTCAAATGGAACACTTCGGGACCGGACGCTCTCTCAAAATGCAACATTCCCCTACAGTCATATTCATCCCCACTTCTTGATTATATAGTCTATCTTTCTCATATAGTACCTATCTTCGTCGGCGCAAAGAAACGCGCAGAAGTAAAAAGTGAACATAACCTTTCCATACAAACGTTTAAATCTTTTCAAATAATATGTCGCGTCATACATCTCAAATTTGATTGGTTAGTAGCATTTAACTGGTGGGGATAGGAGAAGTTTCATTATGAGAGATGACCATGTTACATTTTGAGAGAGGTTTCACTTTGAGAGGTTACATTATGAGAGATTCGATTGTAATCACTGGCAATACCTTCCGTCTTGGGAACTATTTTAATTTCTTAGACAGAAACAAAACTTGTGTTGTAACTTTTAAATATAGTTTCCTCAAAAAAAATAGCTGCTCTATCGCATCCTGCCGTTAGATTTTCTCCTGGACGTCTAGCTTTTAAGATTATTAGGATATTTGGTGTGGGCGGTCGGTGGTTCAGTAAGGAAGCACTTTATACTTTGAATGTTGAAAGAAAATATAATTAGAACAATAAAAAAATTACAGACACACAAGAATACATACACACACGAAAAATAAAACCACACATTGAAGATCAACCGAACAAACCCACCGTACCGGACGACCACGAGAGACCTTCTAGAAAAAACGGCGGAAGAGAAGCTAAAGAAAAAACAAAAGTGCACCGAGGAGCAGTCGGTACTACAGAATACTAGGAAACGCCAACAGCGCATTATTTAAAATGTAAACCGTAAAACTAACACAAAAAAATAAAACCTTTATTCCAATAAAGATAAATTGGAAATTATCCACAAAAATTGTGCAATTCTGACGTGTTTCTCTTTGAGCATTGTATAAACATGTTTAACTGTTATAACTAGACTCCGGATGTTTATGCAAATTTCAAATTCAACAAATGCAGTTAAGACAAGAGAACCTATTTAGAGATTTGTTGCACTCGATAAATGTTACAACGAATACCATACTTTGGATATTTCGGATATATTTTTATATTATGTTCGTTTTGTGTATTTTAGCCGTATTCATTTTGTCATAAATGCATAAACATCCGGAGTCTAGTTATAACATTAAATTAATGTACATTATTATTAGGAATGTTTGTAGGATCAATTTGTGGAAAAAAATTAAACGTCTTTCTCGGTTAAAATACAAAATTTGTGAGAGTGGAAAACTTAATTTTTTTTTTCAAAACCGATTGTCTCAAAAAAAGAGCTTGATGAGGAGACAGCATAAGTTTTTTTCAGAAAAGAAATCGTTTCAGCCAGTGTTATAAGAAAATATTATAAAAATATATGTAATATATATATATATATATATATATATATATAGCTAAGCACATCGTGATATAACTGTTGGTTGTAATGATGATGAAAACATTATTGTTCGAAGGAAACTGATAGCTCATTATTTAGGCATGGTTCTGAGACACTTCATTTATTGCATATTGAATAGAAAAAGGGGGCTAACATTTACTAACAATGAGACAACATAATAATACGTAAAAATAAAATAACCTACAGGTTTAGCGACAACGGCTGCCTGTAGGTACAGGGTGTAATAAAATTAATGGTCATGGCTTTCAGGGGTTGTTCTACACCTCTGGATCGATGGAGATTTGCGAAAAAAACCGGCCGCAAAATTCGGGAAAGGGTAGCAAATTTTTTTTATTGGCTCATCCTATTCGTCTTCTTACGTAGGTAAAATGTCTGAGAGGAACCATGGGTCAGAAATGAACCGTTCTCTCGCAAATTAACTTTTAATTGGGCCTTCCGATTAAAATTTCGCCGATAGTTAAAGCAGAGGCGGCGTAAACGAAGCTAGAAAATAGGGCACTGTGTCACCGAACCAGAAGAGAAGTGTAAGTGTTTATACTCTTCTTCCCGGGTGGGCCCTTGAGTGAACCCGACACCGAACGCAGGTCATTGACATTTTCTAGTCTTTTTCTCTCTCTCTTCAATTATGTTGCCTCTGTTTCAACTATTGGAGCTAGCAAGGGTATCTCATGTGTTTCCTTTCGAAAGGTCGGCGACTCGAAGGCTGTCGTATGGGCGAAATTTTAATCGTAAGGCCCAATTAAAAGTTAATTTGTGAGAGAACGGTTTGTTTCTGACCCATGGTTCCTCGCAGACATTTTGCCTACGTAACAAGACGAATACGCTAAGCCAATAAAAAATATTTGCTACCCTTTCCCGAATTTTGCGGCAAGTTTTTTTCGCAAATCTCCATCGACCCAAAGGTGTAGAACAACCCCTTAAAGCCATGACCATTAATTTTTTTACACCCTGTACAACTCTGCACGACTAATTTGACTCCATTGTTGTCGAAAGGTCTATGTCATGTGACTGCCTACTGATGTCATTCACATTACGACAAAACATCATCACATGATGTTTGAATACTACATTATTAAGTGCAGAACTAACTCTATCAAGTTCTACAAATGCATCCAATTCCTGGGTTCCATTTCTTTGTCAAAGTAACTGAACCAGCTATCCTTTCTCAAAAATGCTCTACTTAAATCAGTGGTATTCAAGTGTTTCGGTATACATTTCAGTAAACCAATACATACTGAATTGAAATAGCAACTTAAATATTACTTTAATTTGATTTAAATTAAGTAATAAATTTTAATTTTGTCATTTTATTAAATATTCCCGACACCCGTCCTTGGAGGAGCGTTGTGTACTTCCTCCGGTTAGTGTCTTTGATCCCGCAGATCCCTTAATGCTTGATGCCGCAAGGCAAGAACCTTTTAAAATAAGCGTGATGGCACAAAGGGGCGCCATTCATATTAATAAGTTTCCACATCATCCGTGGGGTGTCATTACCAATCCATTTTCTTTCGCAATGATATCCCCTGTAGGCCCATTACACGTATTATTTCGTCTATTCCTATCCCAAAAATAGAATTGATATCCTCTGACATGTATTTTGTCCTGATTCCGGTTGTTATTGGCCGATCCTCAGATTTCCAGAACCGATATGGTAGATATAGACGGTGTGACCGACACTCTCCCCTTACCTCCTGGTCCATACTGCGAGCCACCTCAATTTTTGCCAACAGTATTTTGTATTATTTTATTTTATCCTTGTTTGTGTTATTAAATATTGCGCTTTTTTGTTAAGCAGAGTGTGGTTCGTACCATTATCATACCATCGATCATGAATTTATGTATGGACGTAATTACATAATATTTTTGTGCTTTGTTATATATAGAAGTAGTATTACTAATTGTAAGAATTATATTTTAACAATGTAAGTAAGTACTGTATTTCTTACAATTAGTATTATATCTACAATTTTTCATTTAGCTATATATGCTGCGGTAATTATCAAAGCGATGCATGTCAAACATCCAAAGAATTAAAGTTATTCCATATTTTGTGTAACACCAATATACGTTAAAATATGGTAGACATTACATAAAACAGTTTAGCTTAAATACTCCGAAATAAAGAATGATCTACCAATCAACAGTAATAAGAAGATGCTTGGCAAATAATTTCGGTCCGATTCGTCCGATGGATAGCAACATCCCTCTTTCTGATGTCACTTTCGATTTCAATGCGTGACTGACCGCAAAAGCCTCACACTCGTTACCTTGTCATGGGAACGACGAAAAAATGTTTTCATTTCGATTGTCATTCTGTCGACGGTCTCAGGTTTCACAGGTCGCACAGTGTGTAATTTCGCCGATCTAGCTGGACAAAAGCGGCATTTTGGGCGTTGCTCCGCTTGAAACATTATTTTAACATATTTAAATCTTTACAACATACAAATGATATGCATCGTTGCAATTCAGGGAGTTTACAGAATGATTTTACGTGAAAAAAATTAAAGTAAGCCTTACGGTTAAAATGCAAAAAATTTTAAAGTTGAGAGTTTCTTATTTTACGAATAAATGTTAAATACCTATTGAAATATGTATTATTATTAACGCCGAGCATAACATTATGTTGTTTACTAGTAAAAAAGTCAGAAAAAGTAACGAAAACCATAATTTCTTTCGAAAAATAGTTTTGTCCAGCTCAATCGGCCAAATTACACACTGTGCGTTGTACGGAAGTCAAAGCGCGTTCGAGACGAATCGAAAGTTTGTCCTTCTTTAATGCCCAGCTCCGGCTGCTAGATTTTATAATATTCGCCAACATTTGGTGACCATCGGGCGCCAAGGCGGCCAAAACTGCGGCCCTTAAAGAAGTAGACAGCCTTTGTTTTAAATGTACGTTTTCTTTAATTCGTCGTGCTCCGTCAGCGGACGGCAAACAGGGACTTCGGCTCAAAGGTACTGAATCGACCGCCGTTGACTGGAGATGACAAATCAGTCATAAATTGCGCCCTAGACGAGAAATTCTGCAGATCGGCCGGACTAGGATTTTTTGGGCACATTTGGGTGCACTTTGCTTCCAGGAGCAGTTGCAGGAGGTGAGATTCCGCCTTCATGGGGCCCTTCTCGGCGGAAGTCTCATGGAGGTGGAAAACCCCGTGTGCTGAAACGTCGCGAAAATTCAGCAAGCGGGGATGGCCGGTCCATAGCTTCGCCGAGTGTCTTCAAAAGAAAATTCTTTCGAATCAGTTCGTTTTCTATCCTCGTGATACTAACTACGCAAATCGATCTCACTGACAATCAAAACCAGTCACAGTTTGCTATTTTTGAAATTTAAAGTCTGTTGGGAACTCGCCAAGTTCTCCATCGGTGGAGAACCATCGCGCCGATTAACTAGTCACTCCAGAAAAATTATCATGATTCCTCGAGTGACGATAGTGGTTGTCGATTTCATCCACGTCGGACTTTAATGCCATAACAGATGTGGATATGTTAGATGTAGAGAGAGGCGGTGCGATCGACATTTTGACCTTATCCCGTAAACAAACCAAATAATTTCTTGACTCTGCCGAATAGTACTTACATCACTGTTATAATTATTGGCAAATACGGCTAAAGTAGTTCACAAATTATAACTATAACAACATATTTCTTAATCACTTATATCGATCAAATGTATTAGGTAACTCAATGTTCATTCTTAACACCCTTAATATGATAAGAGGATTGACAGTCACCCCATCTTGCATGCTAGAGAAAAATTTTCGAAGTTCATGTAAATATATCAGTCTTAGTCATTATATTCTTTAAATATTATACACCTATTTTAAATAGTATATGCAGTTATAACATACTGTAAAAAATTGTTATGACATATGATTGTCCGAAAGATTACAAATATTTATACCCTAATATGCGTTGCTTACCAATATTTACGAAATAGTTTTCCTTCTTCGAATGTTATAATATTGGCTTTCAGATCGTAGAAAGAGCTTATACGATAGAAAATATTTGTTGGCAGCGATTTCTGGACCATAAAAGTTGGCGAGCACGCCTGACATTCTGTTCTGCAACTGAACTTTCCAACTTAACCTGCAACGGATACACTTCATAAAACGCAAGGTTGGCTATAGTTCTATTTTTAACATACATGTTTTGAAGATTATCAAAACATAGTTTACTCAGCTACGGGCGCAACGTACAAGAATTATTCGTAAATTATTCATGTTATTAAATTTCATGTTTAAATAGAGTTAAAGGTCAGTGCTCATTACAGGAAGTCTGTTCTGCTGTATCATAGTCTGATAATGAGTTAGGTCTGGGTTAGTAAGTCCCGCAACTAATTTTTGTACGCCCTGTTAAACAATATTTCAACTAGACGTTCACTGATGTATGAAGGCTAACTCCATACCACATATGAAGTGAATCGACTATGATTTAATCTTTTTCAATTAGATTTATCCAAAAAGTCATTATAGTTATCACTATAATTTACAAGCTTTGCAATAGGGGATAGAAAATGTCTCACTAGAACTGATAGAGAAATTTGGAAAACATTACGTTATTTACGTCAATGTCATATATGTATATGGAAATGAAAAAAGATTACTACATTGTTTTGAGTACTTTAATTAATAAAAGAACTTTCAGTACACATTATTAACCTCATTTTAACTTCAATATTTCTATTAGATTATTCTCCATTTGTATCGACTAACCGTCCATTTCATTGTTCCAAATTTTTATATTTTTTTCTTTTGTATATAAATACGAAGAAGAGCATAATAATTGTATTGGCAAAAAAAATGTCCCGACTGTGGGTTAAGAGTAGCGAAGTGTTGCGAGAATGAGAGCGGTGTTGAGCTGCGCAAAGTGGTTCAAAACTTCCATTTAGCTATTCAGGCAGCTCATACAACTATCAATACCTTAAGTATTGTCATCAAGAGCGCAAAACACATTCTGTTCAGCTAAAAGTTAGAATGCTGATATTTTTTGGGTCGCTGATTACAAAGTTGAATTCAATATTTCCAAAAAGAAAATAGCGGATTCGATAGTTAGGTAGAGTGTTAGGAGACAGAGCAAAGTTACAGGAGCTCATCGTTTTTGCAATACTATTAACTTATGCAAATTCTTGATTAAGAATAATCCCTTCTATATTTTGTTAATTCTAGGCAAAATAATTAGGAAAAATCATTTTTATATGACTTATCCACAATTCTGTTTTAGTTCTGTTTGAAATATTATTGTTTATACTACATGTGAACACAAATTTCAAATACTCATTTGCAACATAGGATTAACTTTTTACTTTCTTCTAATTGAACCAATTCATATTGTAGCGACACGCGGTGTCGTATATATACAGGATGCCCCAGCTAATTTTGACATCTTGAATATTTCGGTATTGTGGTATGTAGCAAAAAATGTTTCACAGGAAACTTAAATGGTATCGAATGGGGCATAATCTGGTGTCATTAGTTTTTTCGTAGGTGGACGCGTCAAGGACATATGAAGGTCAACTTTGTTTTTTAAATGGAATGAAGTACTTCTTTATGCATCAAGCGATGGAGCTAGATATTCTTTATAAAAAAGTACTGACCTACGTATGCCGAAAAGCTAATAGTTTAGGAGATATTGCAATATAAATAATCTAAATACAAGGGCATCATTCCTGCCGCATTAGGACGTGAGCTCTGTTTATCTGTTTATCTGTCTGTCACCTGATTTAACGCCGCCCGAGTTCATCTTATGGGGCTATTTAACAGTTTGACTACGGCAGACTTTGAGACACAAGAGTCCACACGGGTAGGAATTCATTTACAATGTTCACCTAAAACGGCAAAATTTTGGGTAGAGATGCATTTTTGTGAAAACATATTTCAATAGGAAAAGGTTTTACGTTTTATTTGTTTTGGTACAGTTCTTGCGCTATTATCTTCTGATTCCGACGAGGAAAATGAAAGGCGTCATTTCTTCGATGCACGCTTGTAAAACGACAGAAAACCAAACTGTGTTGAGCGCTTATATGCGCCCTCCGTGTCATAAACGCAAAATTTCTGAGCGCGTATATGCGCCCACAGTAGCCAAGGGGTTAAAGGATAAAATGCGAAAATTTCAACTAAAGTGAGTGATATGAAGCAGCACATTATCGATGAATGTGAAAAAATGTCAGCCGATACATTAAATAACGTAGGCCAGACCTTACTTCATCGATTTCAAACATGCTCCGATACAAATGGTCGTTATATTGAACCTTACCTGTAAATAAACGCTATTGTAATTATGAATTTTAGAATTACTTAAATTGAAATATCTCCTAATTAGCTATGCGGCATACATAGGTCAGTACTTTTTTATAAAGAATATCTAGTTGCATCGCGTGACGCATAAAAAAGTACTTCATTCCATTTAAAAAAACAAAGTTGACCTTCGTATCTCCTTGACGCGTCCACCTACGGAAAAACTAATGACACCAGATTGTGCCCCACTCGATACCATTTAAGTAAGGTTCCTGTGAAACATTTTTTGCTACATACCACAATACCGAAATATTCAAGATGTCAAAATTAGCTGGGACACCCTGTATATGATATACCATTAATCCGAATTCGCTAATCCAGCTAGTACTTAACTGCCGAGGGCCATATTAGAGACCCTCGAAAGCAATTACAAGTTGAAGTTTTCTAATTGACAATGATTAATAACTGTTCTTTGTATTAGTTGTAAGATATTTTTCTTTCCTTACCTTATTAACTTACTACGTTTTGTCAGCGTGCTGTTGCGCGAAATCGCGAGTACGGTGTAGATTGTGTAGTGCATCTCCGTAACCCAGCGGTGCATAATACAATTATTGTGATGGTTGGATTCAATGTTTAAAAAGAACGCAAAAGAGATTTTGTTTTTCAAAAAGGGAAACTTTTGTTATGTCACATATTGTAAGTCGTAGTTGTACTTATACTTTAAGACTCCGCGCCAACGATGCGCCGAGCTAGGCGTTCTCACGCCCGGCGTTCGCCAAGGGAACAATTCCTCCAGCGAAGGAAGACGATGACCCTTACACCTACAGGGCCTTTTCGGGGAAAGAAGGTCCTTGAAGGACCCAGCAATAGTGGAGGAGAAATAGGAAGGCGGTCGTCACGAAGTCGACGCACAGTGCGGCCAAACGGTAGAGTTTGGGACAAAAATCCAAATTCAATCATAAACATTATTATATTTGAATTTACTTACGTAAACTGTTTCTAATATTTATAATATTAATGAAAAAGATTGAGCGCTTCGTTTTCCTCTGCAATATGGAGGAATTCTTTAAGCTCCGAAAAATATTCACGTTGATTTTTCGAAGAAGCTTTTCGATGCATGGAGATTAGAGGATCCGATGTAAGGAGGAGCCTATTAAACAAATCTGTATTTGTGTCCTCTCTACTCGTTTTTCGGGTATGATTTAACCTACACCTTCTAATCTCCTTGTGATTTGCCTCTATGGCTTCTTCGAAAAGAAGACCAATTGTTAAATTGAAAAAAATTTATAATTTTATAGGAGTGTATTAATACCTTATGGAGAGTTACGGGCATATAATACCAGTCATATTTCTCTATATATAATTTAAAACTGTTTTTCAACAATGTACTGAATGCTTCTGTACTTATTTTCTACCCACACGATAAAATTTAAAAAATGATCAATCATATTTTTATCTATTTTCGTTATGTCTGAGCTAATGCTTGAATTACTGGCTGTATTGCCGTCATAGGTGGTAACATATCCCAGTTTTGGCTTGTCCACAATTAAACCCAACTGCGATTTAAATTCCTCTTGCATACGTATTTAGTTATTTTCAAATGTTTTTTTATTTTCTTCTCCTCTCACTTGCCACTTTTTAAAAGGAAGCCTATAGGCCATATGACAAAACAAAACAAAACACAAGATACATAACAAAAGATTGTATGGTCAGAAGTGGAAAAATGCATATAACATTATATGTAGCAGTTTGTAGGAAACAAAATAACCCAAATTTCCAAAATAGAATATTCAACGAATCAAAAACTATTAAAACCCCAGGATATTTTGCGCCGCCTCTTTTTATCTTAACTTAAAGTTGACTAATCAAAAGAAATGTCTGAAGATTCGCTTGAACTGCCACGTTGACTTTGTGAATTGTTAAATATACATTGTAAAAATTAAATATATATATACCATGATTAGCACCTGCCATTATAAATGTTATTATGAATATATTCACTAATAAATATAAAATATTACATAACAGACATACAGACATAAACGTATCCTAACAAATAATTAAATATTCCTAAAAAATAATTAAAAGTGCCTATCACACCTTTCGTTAGGTATAAAACAAACGCCAAAAAACAAAAATTATAAATATTCACATATTTATTTCAATCATATACATATACATATTTCTATATATATTCTTTTTACTTATAATCTGTAAAAAAGCAATCATATAACAATTCTGTAAGATCTATGTGAGAATCTCAATGTGGGTTCGGTTTATTCCTCATAGTTAGGTCCAGGACCGAGCGTGGCGCTTCCCCGTCCTTTTTGGG
The DNA here is from genome assembly GCA_910591515.1 of Cerceris rybyensis. Classification (NCBI taxonomy): domain Eukaryota; kingdom Metazoa; phylum Arthropoda; class Insecta; order Hymenoptera; family Crabronidae; genus Cerceris; species Cerceris rybyensis. Next base: position 19,402,242 of record OU342795.1, read on the forward strand.
AAAAATAAGCAGTATGGCAGTCGAACATTACTGACAATGAGCCGTGTACGCGCTACGTATATAAAATATGCAATAACGTTCATTAAAGTCGAGTTCAAACATATTACAGACTAATCAGTAAATCACCACGCAACTCCGGAATCCCTGACAATCTAGTACCGTTATTCATTTCAATATTTAGTTTCTGTATTTTTGTCCTTCTAGGCCGCACTGTGCGACGCCTTGTATTCGTCGAGGGAAGAATTCATTAGATTCTTGTGAGAGTAATACTGCGAACTAGAGATATCAGTATTTGTATTACTACCGCGGGATCAAATAATTGGATATATGTACTCTATTTCTCAACGCATATTTATATACGCCCATAATATATTATTATATAAAAAGAAAGATTCATGTATTCTAACAATACATTCTTTGTAAGTATTTTATAATACAATATTGTTACTTTGGAAAGAAAGAAAAGATTCTGTCCCCCTCTTCACGTTAAATTCATCCATCTTCATTTAAAATTTCAAAACTACCCTCTACACAGTTTTAAAACAATAATATAAAATGTATTGTAAAAAACTGACAGCGTAAAAAGAATTATGTGAATGGCACGAGACACATAGCAAGTAATAAAATAATGTATTCTTATTTAATGTAATATACAAGAGGAGGCAAGCTGTATCTCTTTCGATAATTACATGAAGACTTTTCAGTTTTATCTTTTAAATCTTTTGACTCGTTATTAACATGTCGAATGTCAAGAGAGTCACTGGTGACCGCCGCACAGTGGTCCCGTTTAAGAATTTACGCGAGATTTTACGAAAAAATCAATTTCCTCATTTCGAAATAAATTGAACATATATTACTACTTAAATGTCTAGTTCATTGAAAAATGAATGAATTAATGACATATAAGATAAGCTTTGGTTATATTGTACGGTCAAAGTTGGACGTTTTACGAACTGCAGTTTTGAGTTAAAATCTCTCGCTTCTTCTTTGACATATCCTGATAACTACGTTAGTTATTTCTTACCTCTTTTTTTTTTAAACTGAAGACTACTCTTTCATCTACAATATCATATATATAATTAATAATTACTGTACACTGTACGGTTAAAAAATAATACTAAATGGGGTAACGAATATTACATTTTTTTTTATTTGTGAAGCAATAAAGTCCCGCAATATCCCATTCTTATAACTTCCGATCTATTCAGTACGCCTTCCCCTACAATGCCATGCAGGATTCATGTCCCACTTCGTCCCATTTTTCAAAATATTAATGTTTAAAGACAACGGTGTCGCGTGCGAATCACGGCCTGCGCGACAAATACGGCCGCGCGCTGTACTGAATTCGGCCCAACATGAAGTCTTAAACTTTCTTAAACCGCTGAAAAAATTGTTAAACTAGTAGAACTAAATAAATAATTGTTACGTCACAAAATGTTTGCATGTAATGGAATTTATCACATATTTTGTATATGATCCAAGAAAATATGTTTCTTTAAATGGAAATCAAAGGAGGCAAAACGCTTGACATCAAGAATGCAATCTTGCAAGGAAATTCTTCTAGCCATCTGTTTAGTCTCAACTCCAGGTACTTAAAGTGCATGAATTTTGCAGTCAGATGTGCCTTCGACCAAGTTTTCCATTTCTTGACTGCATTCAGTACAAATTCTACCATCCAAAACTACACAGCGAAATTTCGAAAACATTTTCTACATATTTTTTAGTTTTATGAACAAATGACAATACATTTTTCAAATACGTTCATTGAAAATGAAGATACGTTTTATACATGTCTACGAACATGCGATCCACATATATCTATGCTGAGAAGTATGTACATCAAACAAAAAGAAGCAAAAATCATTAGATCCGGAGGCTCAGGAACTAATAATTAAATGAAACGAGAAGATCCCGTCTTTTGCCAACCAGATTTCTTCATCTTAAAATAAGTCCACATTTGTAAGTTATGTTACCTTTCTAGAAATACTATATTTTATCTTCTGGTTGATACTGTGCAATCAAAAAATTAATATGTTAAAAATACAATCATAATTTTAAAATTACTTTTCAGTCGCGTTAAATATTCCAATTTTCATACAAACTGCAATATTCTTCGGTTTTTCTTCATAAGTTTTTAATTTTCTATTTAAAAAGTAGTAAATGAGAAGAAACAATTAATGTTTAAACAATTATAAAATTTATTAAGTTCCACATCATTGAAAAGGGAATTTTTTCTTTAAATTTCAGTTCAAATTTCATTTCGATATGTCTTGTAGTTCAAAACTTATACAAAAATGTCGCGTAAATTCTTAAACGGGACCACTGTGCGCCACTATTCAATTCAAAGAAATCTTACGAGTTCTAAACGATAATATTCCCGATTTCACTGTTATATTCAATATCTGAATGATGCTATTAAAGAAATAAAGTACTATTTAACTCATAACTATTTCTATTTTTAACATTTTTTCTCTAGGAAGATAAAATTTTCATGAAAAAAGTCTCACTTCGGTGAAAACAGTAAAACATGCGAAATGTGGCTGACATACAACGTGTTAATTATGACGACAATAAAATTTCATTACTGCGTGCCAAAAAGTAATTCGTTTTAACATTCTCCAGATGTCGAAATAGTACAGCGTTGCCTGACAAATGAGTGCTTAATTTTTTTTAATTATATACAATATATGTAACATAAGAATTATTTGATTTCACAATTTTTATTTGTTGGATGTAAAAAAGTATTCTTTTCTCGAATCTATAACGATTTCTATGCCCTATTCTCCTATATGCAGGGACCGTCAGCAAAATCCGGACAAAATTAAGAGTTCATTCAAACACTTGTTCAGTTAGAAATTAGTTGTATTGATGAAAAAAAATGTGTAAATTAATTAGGGGATCCTTATTAAGTTTTATCATTCAGTATAGCCTCCGTCCGCTGCGACCACTTCTTGGATTCTTGATCTGAAGTGCGAACATGCTCTTTTCACCTGATCCTTGTCCAAATTCGCGAATTCTGCTTCTATAGCGTCCTGAAGGGATGCCACGATGGGGTGCCTGGATTTATTAGATACCCTTTCAATAACGCTCCAAACATAATAACCTAGAAGCTTCAAATCTGGTCAATTTGGAGGCCAGAAGTCTTTGGACCGAAATATTTCGACGTTATCGGGAAACGAGTTTTGCATTAAATGACTTGGATGAGCTTGCGCGTCAACCTATTGTAAAATGTGGGATCTCTCGGATGCTACACTTTCCATTTTTGGCTTCACTAACGAAATTATGATCCGGAGGTACAGTTTATTGTTAATGCTGAGCTCTTTCGTCGACAGCCGCTGTGCTTACAGACTTTTCTTTGGAATAAATTCGCCTTGACCGATTAGCAGAGCCTTCAACGAACTTCTCTACAGCCACTTACCTCCATACAATATCATAAACAGTAGAATTCGTGTATCTAAAGCAGCGCCGGGCGATTATTGCACGATCGAGCCGTCCTTCGAGAAACACCGCCTCATTTACCCAAACATACAGTCGAGATATCACTGATTCACAACCACTCTGTAGGCGTCACGCTCGTGCCTATAGGCACTGACGTTGTGCCGTATCTGGGGCGACATTCGTAGTTAATCGCTCGCGCTGGAAAGATGTGCCTCGCGCGTCAGTCGCGGAGATAAGAACGACGTGCGTGGCACGTCGACTCACAATATTTGTTGAGGAACAGTTTCAGATGCCACTACGTCGCATGTAGGATAAGACAAAAGTATTGTTAGTGAAAAAGTATCCTCAGATATGTTTTAAATCAAATGCAATTAATATATTTTAATGTTTTTGAACTTCTGGCGATGGTTTTGCCGAAATCGACCACTTTATTAAGTCTTACGGCATAAATATAGTATTGCGTTCCAGTACGCACATTTGTAAATTAATTGCTAGCGCAAATTGTTAAAAATAACTATCCGATACTAGAACGCTAGGCTTCCTCGTATTAAAGAATACATTGTTGCCGTCGCGGCCGCTGCGATCCATGCGACGTAGTGCCATCTGAAACTGTTCCTCAACAAATATTGTGAGTCGATGTGCCACGCACGTCGTTCTTATCTCCGCGACTGACGCGCGAGGCACATCTTTCCAGCGCGAGCGATTAACTACGAATGTCGCCCCAAATACGGCACAACGTCAGTGCCTATAGGCACGAGCGTGACGCCTACAGAGTGGTTGTGAATCAGTGATATCTCGGCTGTATGTTTGGGTAAATGAGGCGGTGTTTCTCGAAGGACGGCTCGATCGTGCAATAATCGCCCGGCGCTGATCTAAAGAATCGAATAATTTCAATAGCTGAACGCTCCGCGCGAAGCGCTTCAGTTATTGCTGCTTTGTGAATATATTCCGAACACTATCTAATCAAATCTGCCATTTAGATGTTACATACGTATTGTATATACATATGCCTTGCTTAAAAAGAAAGAAACATCTGCTACTGATATTACATGTAGCGGGAAATTAAAATAGAATTTTGCCCGGATTTTGCTAACGGACCCTGTAGTCAGAATTGTTTATACCTACGTATTTTCACGACAACATAAACGTTATCTTTTTCACACATATACCCTCTTTCGATACAAGTGAAAGGGTTAAAGGTCTCTAGACACAGCGGATAATCCCAGATGAATTGCTGAAAGCGGGTAAACGAAGGTGCAGCAACGACTCGTCGAATTTGTTGTTACATCACAGGCGGAGACAAGTAATCCGAAATCGAAATTCCAGGGAGCTCATCCCTTCAAATACGTTCTTCCAAGAAGATTGTTTTGAGCGTTTCTAGTGCACTGTGTATTTGTACTGATTCATTCTGCATTGTACTCGAAAAGGAAAAACAGGTTATCACGAAATCCAACTAAATGACAGTAGAAAAATATTCTCGTAGAGGCGTTGAACTGTTAGTGTACCGTAACTTCAGCATGTTTGCTGAGTTTCTAGACTTGGTAACGGTGGACTTTCCTAAACTCGTTTCTAACCACACGATGTTTTGTGTTAATATGTCACGACTATTTCTAAATATTCTATTTTATTGAATATGTATGTATTAATGGAAAAAAAATAACGGCTGTTACGAAACGAGCACCACTTTGTCTTTCGAGTGAATTTATGTAGGATCGTGAAAAAGACTCGAGAGGCGCGCGGCAACCATCGAAGGCAGGAACGCGGCCAGAGTAGCTTAACGTCGACGATCGCCTAGGTCGGCACGGAACCACTGCGCCAGCGACCTCACCCTGCTGACTAGTTCTTCTCACGTCCTTTTCTCCTAAGTTCTTTATAGGAGAGCTTCACCGCCCCGATCCCACATTTATGTAGTAAATAAACTCTTTAATATTATATATATATATATACTGTATTTGTTGATCTTTATTTCAGTATGTGTGTTTTTTTTAACACTAAACCTACCAATGCGGTCATAATGACCGGTTCGCAATTTTTTCAAAAAACTACCTAAATTGATAGGGGAACCGTGAAGTAAAAATTCTACGTCTACCATATAAAGCCCAAATTAGATAATTAACAAATCCTTTCACTTCTTGATTTATCTTTTTCCGAAGTACTTGTTCATTAAATTTAAATTTTAGTAGCTATAACGTCGGTAGGTTTAGTGTTAAGGTGTGTTTGTGTGGTTCGTGGAAAAGATAAAATGGAAGTCTGTATGGTTGTTTTTGAGAATAGAATGGAAGTGCCAATTTTCAGGGAAGTCGTGGGTGCGGAAAATTAGGAGATGTTAGGAGTGGGGATCAGGGGCCTCGGTAGGTGGGGATGAGGTATGCGAGGAGTAGGATGGGCCCTTAGGGAAGTCGGTATACATGTGTATGCGTGTGTGTGTGTATCTTATATGATAAATGTACATTTATAATAATAATACTAATAATAACAATAACAATAATAATGATAATAATAATAACCATAATAATAATAATGATAATACTAATACTGATAATAATTGCAACAATAATAATAATAGTGATGATTAGACTCCGGATGTTTATGCAAATTTCAAATTCAACAAATGCAGGTAAGACAAGAGAACCTATTTAGGGATTTGTTGCACTCGATAAATGTTACAACGAATACCATACTTTGGATATTTCGGATATATTTTTATATTATGTCCGTTTTGTGTATTTTAGCCGTATTCATTTTGTCATAAATGCATCAACATCCGGAGTCTAGTGATGATTAATATATCGAGGTTGGGAATAGGACGTAACACGGCAGATCTTTAATATTCACTTCGGCCAAACTAAAACAAAACTTGAAAACTGTGCAAGATAATGCAATATCAAGAAGTGAGGAAAGAATGTAAACATTTAAAAGTGTACAGAAGAAACGAAACCTTGGATTGTGAAATACAATCAATTTAAATCTATAAAAAATGAAAATAATACAAGTGAGTGTGCTCGCATGTGTGCGCCATCCTGTTGTGTGCGTGCATGCGAATGGCAATACAAGCGATAGCGCGAACAGAGATCGGGATTTACATATGATGTGCAATCCGTGTGACGCAATTCTTTAAAATAAAACTGACGTGTTCTTCAAAAATAGGACAGACGTAATTTTTTAAAATAGAATTGACGTGATTCTTCAAAAATAGGACAGACGTAATTCTTTAAAATAGAACTGACGTGATTCTTCAAAAATAGAACAGACGTAATTCTTTAGAATAGAACTGACGCATTTGTCTAAAAATAGAAATAACGTGATTCTTTAAAAATAGAACAGACGTAATTCGTTAAAATAGACCTGCCGCAATTGTTCAAAAATAGAAATGACGTGATTCTGTAAAAATAGAACAGACGTAATTCGTAAAAATAGAACTGACGCAATTGTCTACAAATAGAAATGACGTGATTCTTTAAGAATTGAACGGACGTAATTCCTTAAAATAGAATTGACGCAATTGCCTAAAAATAGAAATGACGTGATTATTTATAAATAGAATAGACGCAATTCGTAAAAATAGAACTGACGCAATTGCCTAAAAATAGAAATGACGTGATTATTTATAAATAGAATAGACGAAATTCGTAAAAATAGAATTGACGCAATTGTCTAAATATATAGAAATGACGTGATTCTTTATAAATAGAATTGACGTATTTGTCTAAAAATAGGAATAACGTGGTTCTTTAAAAATAGAACCGACGTAATTCCTTAAAATAGAAGTGACGCAATTGACTAAAAATAGAAATGACGTGATTCTTTAATAATAGAACTGACGCATTTGCTTAAAAATAGAAATTACGTGATTCCTTAAAATAGAACTGACGCAATTGTCTAAAAATAGAAATGACGTGATTCTTTAATAATAGAACTGACGCATTTGTCTAAATATAGAAATGACGTGATTCTTTAAGAATTGAACGGACGTAATTCCTTAAAATAGAACTGACGCAATTGTCTAAATATAGAAATGACATGATGCTTTAAGAATAGATCGGACGTAATTCCTTATAATAGAACTGATGCAATTGTCTACAAATAGAAATGACGTGATACTTTAAAAATAGAACGACGTAATTGTTTAAATATATAAATGACGTGATTCTTTAAGAATTGAACGGACGTAATTCCTTAAAATAGAACTGACACAATTGCCTAATAATAGAAATGACGTGATTATTTATAAATAGAATAGACGTAATTCGTAAAAATAGAACTGACGCAATTGTCTAAATATAGAAATGACGTGATTCTTTAAGAATAGAACGGATGTAATTCCTTAAAATAGAACTGACGTAGTTGTCTAAAAATAGAAATAACGTGATTCTTTAAAAATAGAACAGACGTAATTCGTTAAAATAGACCTGCCGCAATTGTTCAAAAATAGAAATGACGTGATTCTTTAAGAATAGAACGGACGTAATTTGTAAAAATAGAACTGACGCAATTGTCTAAATATAGAAATGACGTGATTCTTTAAGAATAGAACGGATGTAATTCCTTAAAATAGAACTGACGTAGTTGTCTAAAAATAGAAATAACGTGATTCTTTAAAAATAGAACAGACGTAATTCGTTAAAATAGACCTGCCGCAATTGTTCAAAAATAGAAATGACGTGATTCTGTAAAAATAGAACAGACGTAATTCGTAAAAATAGAACTGACGCAATTGTCTAAAAATAGAAATGACGTGATTCTTTAAGAATAGAACGGACGTAATTCGTAAATATAGAACTGACGCAATTGTCTACAAATAGAAATGACGTGATTCTTTATAAATAGAATAGTCTTACTTCGTAAAAATGGAACTGACGCAATTGTCTAAATATAGAAATGACGTGATTCTTTAAGAATAGAATCGACGTAATTCCTAAAAATAGAATTGACGCATTTGTCTAAAAATAGAAATGACGTGATTCTTTATAAATAGAACTGACGCAATTGTCTAAATATAGAAATGACATGATTCTTTAAGAATTGAACGGACGTAATTCCTTAAAATAGAACAGACGTAATTCCTTAAAATAGAACTGACGCACTTGTCTAAAAATAGAAATGACGTGATTCTTTAATAATAGAACTGACGCATTTGTCTAAAAATAGAAATGACGTGATTCTTTATAAATAGAACTGACGCAATTGTCTAAATAGAGAAATGACATGATTCTTTAAGAATTGAACGGACGTAATTCCTTAAAATAGAACTGACGCACTTGTCTAAAAATAGAAATGACGTGATTCTTTAATAATAGAACTGACGCATTTGTCTAAAAATAGAAATGACGTGATACTTTAAAAATAGAACCGACGTAATTCGTAAAAATAGAACTGACGCAATAGTCTAAATATAGAAATGACGTGATTCTTTAAAAATATTCTTTCAAAAATTGAAATGACGCGATTCTGTTAAAATAGAACAGACGTAATTCGTAAAAATAGAACTGACGCAATTGTTTAAATTTAGAAATGACGTGATTCTTTAAGAATAGAACGGACGTAATTCCTTAAAATAGATTTGACGCACATGTCTAAAAATAGAAATGACGTAATTCCTTAAAATAGAACTGACGCACTTGTCTAAAAATAGAAATGACGTGATTCTTTAATAATAGAACTGACGCATTTGTCTAAAAATAGAAATGACGTGATACTTTAAAAATAGAACCGACGTAATTCGTAAAAATAGAACTGACGCAATAGTCTAAATATAGAAATGACGTGATTCTTTAAAAATATTCTTTCAAAAATTGAAATGACGCGATTCTGTTAAAATAGAACAGACGTAATTCGTAAAAATAGAACTGACGCAATTGTTTAAATTTAGAAATGACGTGATTCTTTAAGAATAGAACGGACGTAATTCCTTAAAATAGATTTGACGCACATGTCTAAAAATAGAAATGACGTAATTCCTTAAAATAGAACTGACGCACTTGTCTACAAATAGAAATGACGTGATTCTTTAAGAATAGAACGGACGTAATTCGTAGAAATAGAACTGACGCAATTGTCTAAATATAGAAATGACGTGATGCTTTAAGAATAGATCGGACGTAATTCCTTATAATAGAACTGATGCAATTGTCTACAAATAGAAATGACGTGATTCTTTATAAATAGAATAGTCTTACTTCGTAAAAATGGAACTGACGCAATTGTCTAAATATAGAAATGACGTGATTCTTTAAGAATAGAATTGACGTAATTCCTAAAAATAGAATTGACGCATTTGTCTAAAAATAGAAATGACGTGATTCTTTATAAATAGAACTGACGCAATTGTCTAAATATAGAAATGACATGATTCTTTAAGAATTGAACGGACGTAATTCCTTAAAATAGAACAGACGTAATTCCTTAAAATAGAACTGACGCACTTGTCTAAAAATAGAAATGACGTGATTCTTTAATAATAGAACTGACGCATTTGTCTAAAAATAGAAATGACGTGATTCTTTAAAAATAGAACCGACGTAATTCATAAAAATAGAACTAACGCAATTGTCTAAATATAGAAATGACGTGATTCTTTAAGAATTGAACGGACGTAATTCCTTAAAATAGAACTGACGCAATTGTCTAAAAATATAAATGACGTGATTCTTTAAGAATAGAACGGACGTAATTCCTTAAAATAGAACTGACGCAATTGCCTAAAAATAGAAATGACGTGATTCTTTAAGAATAGAATCGACGTAATTCCTAAAAATAGAATTGACGCATTTGTCTAAAAATAGAAATGACGTGATTCTTTATAAATAGAACTGACGCAATTGTCTAAATATAGAAATGACATGATTCTTTAAGAATTGAACGGACGTAATTCCTTAAAATAGAACAGACGTAATTCCTTAAAATAGAACTGACGCACTTGACTAAAAATAGAAATGACGTGATTCTTTAATAATAGAACTGACGCATTTGCTTAAAAATAGAAATTATGTGATTCCTTAAAATAGAACTGACGCAATTGTCTAAAAATAGAAATGACGTGATTCTTTAATAATAGAACTGACGCAATTGTCTAAATATAGAAATGACGTGATTCTTTATAAATAGAATAGACGTAATTCCTAAAAATAGAATTGACGCATTTGTCTAAAAATAGAAATGACGTGATTCTTTAAAATAGAACTGACGCAATTGCCTAAAAATAGAAATGACGTGATACTTTAAAAATAGAACAGACGTAATTCATAAAAATAGAACTAACGCAATTGTCTAAATATAGAAATGACGTGATTCTTTAAGAATTGAACGGACGTAATTCCTTAAAATAGAACCGACGCAATTGCCTAATAATAGAAATGACGCGATTATTTATAAATAGAATAGACGTAATTCCTTAAAATAGAACTGACGCACTTGTCTAAAAATAGAAATGACGTGATTCTTTAATAATAGAACTGACGCATTTGTCTAAAAATAGAAATGACGTGATACTTTAAAAATAGAACCGACGTAATTCGTAAAAATAGAACTGACGCAATAGTCTAAATATAGAAATGACGTGATTCTTTAAAAATATTCTTTCAAAAATTGAAATGACGCGATTCTTTAAAAATAGAACCGACGTAATTCGTAAAAATAGAACTGACGCAATAGTCTAAATATAGAAATGACGTGATTCTTTAAGAATAGAACGGACGTAATTCCTTAAAATAGATTTGACGCACATGTCTAAAAATAGAAATGACGTAATTCCTTAAAATAGAACTGACGCACTTGTCTACAAATAGAAATGACGTGATTCTTTAAGAATAGAACGGACGTAATTCGTAAAAATAGAACTGACGCAATTGTCTAAATATAGAAATGACGTGATGCTTTAAGAATAGATCGGACGTAATTCCTTATAATAGAACTGACGTAATTCCTTAAAATAGAACTGACGCACTTGTCTAAAAATAGAAATGACGTGATTCTTTAATAATAGAACTGACGCATTTGTCTAAAAATAGAAATGACGTGATTCTTTATAAATAGAACAGACGTAATTCGTAAAAATAGAATTGACGCAATTGTCTAAATATAAAAATGACATCATTCTTTATAAACAGAATTGACGTATTTGTCTAAAAATAGAAATGACGTGATTCTTTCAAAATAGAACCGACGTAATTCCTTAAAATAGAAGTGACGCAATTGACTAAAAATAGAAATGACGTGATTCTTTAATAATAGAACTGACGCATTTGCTTAAAAATAGAAATTATGTGATTCCTTAAAATAGAACTGACGCAATTGTCTAAAAATAGAAATGACGTGATTCTTTAATAATAGAACTGACGCATTTGTCTAAAAATAGAAATGACGTGATACTTTAAAAATAGAACAGACGTAATTCATAAAAATAGAACTAACGCAATTGTCTAAATATAGAAATGACGTGATTCTTTAAGAATTGAACGGACGTAATTCCTTAAAATAGAACCGACGCAATTGCCTAATAATAGAAATGACGTGATTATTTATAAATAGAATAGACGTAATTCGTAAAAATAGAACTGACGCAATTGTCTAAATATAGAAATGACGTGATTCTTTAAGAATAGAACGGATGTAATTCCTTAAAATAGAACTGACGCAGTTGTCTAAAAATAGAAATAACGTGATTCTTTAAAAATAGAACAGACGTAATTCGTTAAAATAGACCTGCCGCAATTGTTCAAAAATAGAAATGACGTGATTCTGTAAAAATAGAACAGACGTAATTCGTAAAAATAGAACTGACGCAATTGTCTAAAAATAGAAATGACGTGATTCTTTAAGAATAGAACGGACGTAATTCGTAAATATAGAACTGACGCAATTGTCTACAAATAGAAATGACGTAATTCTTTATAAATAGAATAGTCTTACTTCGTAAAAATGGAACTGACGCAATTGTCTAAATATAGAAATGACGTGATTCTTTAAGAATAGAATCGACGTAATTCCTAAAAATAGAATTGACGCATTTGTCTAAAAATAGAAATGACGTGATTCTTTATATATAGAACTGACGCAATTGTCTAAATATAGAAATGACATGATTCTTTAAGAATTGAACGGACGTAATTCCTTAAAATAGAACAGACGTAATTCCTTAAAATAGAACTGTCGCACTTGTCTAAAAATGGAAATGACGTGATTCTTTAATAATAGAACTGACGCATTTGTCTAAAAATAGAAATGACGTGATACTTTAAAAATAGAACCGACGTAATTCGTAAAAATAGAACTGACGCAATAGTCTAAATATAGAAATGACGTGATTCTTTAAAAATATTCTTTCAAAAATTGAAATGACGCGATTCTGTTAAAATAGAACAGTCGTAATTCGTAAAAATAGAACTGACGCAATTGTTTAAATTTAGAAATGACGTGATTCTTTAAGAATAGAACGGACGTAATTCCTTAAAATAGATTTGACGCACATGTCTAAAAATAGAAATGACGTAATTCCTTAAAATAGAACTGACGCAATTGTCTACAAATAGAAATGACGTGATTCTTTAAGAATAGAACGGACGTAATTCGTAAAAATAGAACTGACGCAATTGTCTAAATATAGAAATGACGTGATGCTGTAAGAATAGATCGGACGTAATTCCTTATAATAGAACTGATGCAATTGTCTACAAATAGAAATGACGTGATTCTTTATAAATAGAATAGACGTAATTCGTAAAAATAGAACTGACGCACTTGTCTAAAAATAGAAATGACGTGATTCTTTAAAATAGAACTGACGCAATTGCCTAAAAATAGAAATGACGTGATACTTTAAAAATAGAACAGACGTAATTCATAAAAATAGAACTAACGCAATTGTCTAAATATAGAAATGACGTGATTCTTTAAGAATTGAACGGACGTAATTCCTTAAAATAGAACCGACGCAATTGCCTAATAATAGAAATGACGCGATTATTTATAAATAGAATAGACGTAATTCCTTAAAATAGAACTGACGCACTTGTCTAAAAATAGAAATGACGTGATTCTGTAATAATAGAACTGACGCATTTGTCTAAAAATAGAAATGACGTGATACTTTAAAAATAGAACCGACGTAATTCGTAAAAATAGAACTGACGCAATAGTCTAAATATAGAAATGACGTGATTCTTTAAAAATATTCTTTCAAAAATTGAAATGACGCGATTCTGTTAAAATAGAACAGACGTAATTCGTAAAAATAGAACTGACGCAATTGTTTAAATTTAGAAATGACGTGATTCTTTAAGAATAGAACGGACGTAATTCGTAAAAATAGAACTGACGCAATTGTCTAAATATAGAAATGACGTGATGCTGTAAGAATAGATCGGACGTAATTCCTTATAATAGAACTGATGCAATTGTCTACAAATAGAAATGACGTGATTCTTTATAAATAGAATAGACGTAATTCGTAAAAATAGAACTGACGCAATTGTCTAAATATAGAAATTACGTGATTCTTTAAAATAGAACTGACGCAATTGCCTAAAAATAGAAATGACGTGATACTTTAAAAATAGAACAGACGTAATTCATAAAAATAGAACTAACGCAATTGTCTAAATATAGAAATGACGTGATTCTTTAAGAATTGAACGGACGTAATTCCTTAAAATAGAACCGACGCAATTGCCTAATAATAGAAATAACGCGATTATTTATAAATAGAATAGATGTAATTCCTTAAAATAGAACTGACGCACTTGTCTAAAAATAGAAATGACGTGATTCTTTAATAATAGAACTGACGCATTTGTCTAAAAATAGAAATGACGTGATACTTTAAAAATAGAACCGACGTAATTCGTAAAAATAGAACTGACGCAATAGTCTAAATATAGAAATGACGTGATTCTTTAAAAATATTCTTTCAAAAATTGAAATGACGCGATTCTTTATAAATAGAACAGACGTAATTCGTAAAAATAGAACTGACGCAATTGTTTAAATTTAGAAATGACGTGATTCTTTAAGAATAGAACGGACGTAATTCCTTAAAATAGATTTGACGCACATGTCTAAAAATAGAAATGACGTAATTCCTTAAAATAGAACTGACGCAATTGTCTAAATATAGAAATGACGTGATGCTGTAAGAATAGATCGGACGTAATTCCTTATAATAGAACTGATGCAATTGTCTACAAATAGAAATGACGTGATTCTTTATAAATAGAATAGACGTAATTCGTAAAAATAGAACTGACGCAATTGTCTAAATATAGAAATGACGTGATTCTTTAAAATAGAACTGACGCAATTGCCTAAAAATAGAAATGACGTGATACTTTAAAAATAGAACAGACGTAATTCATAAAAATAGAACTAACGCAATTGTCTAAATATAGAAATGACGTGATTCTTTAAGAATTGAACGGACGTAATTCCTTAAAATAGAACCGACGCAATTGCCTAATAATAGAAATGACGCGATTATTTATAAATAGAATAGATGTAATTCCTTAAAATAGAACTGACGCACTTGTCTAAAAATAGAAATGACGTGATTCTTTAATAATAGAACTGACGCATTTGTCTAAAAATAGAAATGACGTGATACTTTAAAAATAGAACCGACGTAATTCGTAAAAATAGAACTGACGCAATAGTCTAAATATAGAAATGACGTGATTCTTTAAAAATATTCTTTCAAAAATTGAAATGACGCGATTCTTTATAAATAGAACAGACGTAATTCGTAAAAATAGAACTGACGCAATTGTTTAAATTTAGAAATGACGTGATTCTTTAAGAATAGAACGGACGTAATTCCTTAAAATAGATTTGACGCACATGTCTAAAAATAGAAATGACGTAATTCCTTAAAATAGAACTGACGCACTTGTCTACAAATAGAAATGACGTGATTCTTTAAGAATAGAACGGACGTAATTCGTAAAAATAGAACTGACGCAATTGTCTAAATATAGAAATGACGTGATGCTTTAAGAATAGATCGGACGTAATTCCTTATAATAGAACTGACGTAATTCCTTAAAATAGAACTGACGCACTTGTCTAAAAATAGAAATGACGTGATTCTTTAATAATAGAACTGACGCATTTGTCTAAAAATAGAAATGACGTGATTCTTTATAAATAGAATAGACGTAATTCGTAAAAATAGAATTGACGCAATTGTCTAAATATAAAAATGACATGATTCTTTATAAACAGAATTGACGTATTTGTCTAAAAATAGAAATGACGTGATTCTTTAAAAATAGAACCGACGTAATTCCTTAAAATAGAAGTGACGCAAGTGACTAAAAATAGAAATGACGTGATTCTTTAATAATAGAACTGACGCATTTGCTTAAAAATAGAAATTATGTGATTCCTTAAAATAGAACTGACGCAATTGTCTAAAAATAGAAATGACGTGATTCTTTAATAATAGAACTGACGCATTTGTCTAAATATAGAAATGACGTGATACTTTAAAAATAGAACAGACGTAATTCATAAAAATAGAACTAACGCAATTGTCTAAATATAGAAATGACGTGATTCTTTAAGAATTGAACGGACGTAATTCCTTAAAATAGAACCGACGCAATTGCCTAATAATAGAAATGACGTGATTATTTATAAATAGAATAGACGTAATTCGTAAAAATAGAACTGACGCAATTGTCTAAATATAGAAATGACGTGATTCTTTAAGAATAGAACGGATGTAATTCCTTAAAATAGAACTGACGCAGTTGTCTAAAAATAGAAATAACGTGATTCTTTAAGAATAGAACGGACGTAATTCGTAAATATAGAACTGACGCAATTGTCTACAAATAGAAATGACGTAATTCTTTATAAATAGAATAGTCTTACTTCGTAAAAATGGAACTGACGCAATTGTCTAAATATAGAAATGACGTGATTCTTTAAGAATAGAATCGACGTAATTCCTAAAAATAGAATTGACGCATTTGTCTAAAAATAGAAATGACGTGATTCTTTATATATAGAACTGACGCAATTGTCTAAATATAGAAATGACATGATTCTTTAAGAATTGAACGGACGTAATTCCTTAAAATAGAACAGACGTAATTCCTTAAAATAGAACTGTCGCACTTGTCTAAAAATAGAAATGACGTGATTCTTTAATAATAGAACTGACGCATTTGTCTAAAAATAGAAATGACGTGATACTTTAAAAATAGAACCGACGTAATTCGTAAAAATAGAACTGACGCAATAGTCTAAATATAGAAATGACGTGATTCTTTAAAAATATTCTTTCAAAAATTGAAATGACGCGATTCTGTTAAAATAGAACAGTCGTAATTCGTAAAAATAGAACTGACGCAATTGTTTAAATTTAGAAATGACGTGATTCTTTAAGAATAGAACGGACGTAATTCCTTAAAATAGATTTGACGCACATGTCTAAAAATAGAAATGACGTAATTCCTTAAAATAGAACTGACGCACTTGTCTACAAATAGAAATGACGTGATTCTTTAAGAATAGAACGGACGTAATTCGTAAAAATAGAACTGACGCAATTGTCTAAATATAGAAATGATGTGATGCTGTAAGAATAGATCGGACGTAATTCCTTATAATAGAACTGATGCAATTGTCTACAAATAGAAATGACGTGATTCTTTATAAATAGAATAGACGTAATTCGTAAAAATAGAACTGACGCAATTGTCTAAATATAGAAATGACGTGATTCTTTAAAATAGAACTGACGCAATTGCCTAAAAATAGAAATGACGTGATACTTTAAAAATAGAACAGACGTAATTCATAAAAATAGAACTAACGCAATTGTCTAAATATAGAAATGACGTGATTCTTTAAGAATTGAACGGACGTAATTCCTTAAAATAGAACCGACGCAATTGCCTAATAATAGAAATGACGCGATTATTTATAAATAGAATAGACGTAATTCCTTAAAATAGAACTGACGCACTTGTCTAAAAATAGAAATGACGTGATTCTTTAATAATAGAACTGACGCATTTGTCTAAAAATAGAAATGACGTGATACTTTAAAAATAGAACCGACGTAATTCGTAAAAATAGAACTGACGCAATAGTCTAAATATAGAAATGACGTGATTCTTTAAAAATATTCTTTCAAAAATTGAAATGACGCGATTCTTTATAAATAGAACAGACGTAATTCGTAAAAATAGAACTGACGCAATTGTTTAAATTTAGAAATGACGTGATTCTTTAAGAATAGAACGGACGTAATTCCTTAAAATAGATTTGACGCACATGTCTAAAAATAGAAATGACGTAATTCCTTAAAATAGAACTGACGCAATTGTCTAAATATAGAAATGACGTGATGCTGTAAGAATAGATCGGACGTAATTCCTTATAATAGAACTGATGCAATTGTCTACAAATAGAAATGACGTGATTCTTTATAAATAGAATAGACGTAATTCGTAAAAATAGAACTGACGCAATTGTCTAAATATAGAAATGACGTGATTCTTTAAAATAGAACTGACGCAATTGCCTAAAAATAGAAATGACGTGATACTTTAAAAATAGAACAGACGTAATTCATAAAAATAGAACTAACGCAATTGTCTAAATATAGAAATGACGTGATTCTTTAAGAATTGAACGGACGTAATTCCTTAAAATAGAACCGACGCAATTGCCTAATAATAGAAATGACGCGATTATTTATAAATAGAATAGATGTAATTCCTTAAAATAGAACTGACGCACTTGTCTAAAAATAGAAATGACGTGATTCTTTAATAATAGAACTGACGCATTTGTCTAAAAATAGAAATGACGTGATACTTTAAAAATAGAACCGACGTAATTCGTAAAAATAGAACTGACGCAATAGTCTAAATATAGAAATGACGTGATTCTTTAAAAATATTCTTTCAAAAATTGAAATGACGCGATTCTTTATAAATAGAACAGACGTAATTCGTAAAAATAGAACTGACGCAATTGTTTAAATTTAGAAATGACGTGATTCTTTAAGAATAGAACGGACGTAATTCCTTAAAATAGATTTGACGCACATGTCTAAAAATAGAAATGACGTAATTCCTTAAAATAGAACTGACGCACTTGTCTACAAATAGAAATGACGTGATTCTTTAAGAATAGAACGGACGTAATTCGTAAAAATAGAACTGACGCAATTGTCTAAATATAGAAATGACGTGATGCTTTAAGAATAGATCGGACGTAATTCCTTATAATAGAACTGACGTAATTCCTTAAAATAGAACTGACGCACTTGTCTAAAAATAGAAATGACGTGATTCTTTAATAATAGAACTGACGCATTTGTCTAAAAATAGAAATGACGTGATTCTTTATAAATAGAATAGACGTAATTCGTAAAAATAGAAGTGACGCAAGTGACTAAAAATAAAAATGACATGATTCTTTATAAACAGAATTGACGTATTTGTCTAAAAATAGAAATGACGTGATTCTTTAAAAATAGAACCGACGTAATTCCTTAAAATAGAAGTGACGCAAGTGACTAAAAATAGAAATGACGTGATTCTTTAATAATAGAACTGACGCATTTGCTTAAAAATAGAAATTATGTGATTCCTTAAAATAGAACTGACGCAATTGTCTAAAAATAGAAATGACGTGATTCTTTAATAATAGAACTGACGCATTTGTCTAAATATAGAAATGACGTGATACTTTAAAAATAGAACAGACGTAATTCATAAAAATAGAACTAACGCAATTGTCTAAATATAGAAATGACGTGATTCTTTAAGAATTGAACGGACGTAATTCCTTAAAATAGAACCGACGCAATTGCCTAATAATAGAAATGACGTGATTATTTATAAATAGAATAGACGTAATTCGTAAAAATAGAACTGACGCAATTGTCTAAATATAGAAATGACGTGATTCTTTAAGAATAGAACGGATGTAATTCCTTAAAATAGAACTGACGCAGTTGTCTAAAAATAGAAATAACGTGATTCTTTAAGAATAGAACGGACGTAATTCGTAAATATAGAACTGACGCAATTGTCTACAAATAGAAATGACGTAATTCTTTATAAATAGAATAGTCTTACTTCGTAAAAATGGAACTGACGCAATTGTCTAAATATAGAAATGACGTGATTCTTTAAGAATAGAATCGACGTAATTCCTAAAAATAGAATTGACGCATTTGTCTAAAAATAGAAATGACGTGATTCTTTATATATAGAACTGACGCAATTGTCTAAATATAGAAATGACATGATTCTTTAAGAATTGAACGGACGTAATTCCTTAAAATAGAACAGACGTAATTCCTTAAAATAGAACTGTCGCACTTGTCTAAAAATAGAAATGACGTGATTCTTTAATAATAGAACTGACGCATTTGTCTAAAAATAGAAATGACGTGATACTTTAAAAATAGAACCGACGTAATTCGTAAAAATAGAACTGACGCAATAGTCTAAATATAGAAATGACGTGATTCTTTAAAAATATTCTTTCAAAAATTGAAATGACGCGATTCTGTTAAAATAGAACAGTCGTAATTCGTAAAAATAGAACTGACGCAATTGTTTAAATTTAGAAATGACGTGATTCTTTAAGAATAGAACGGACGTAATTCCTTAAAATAGATTTGACGCACATGTCTAAAAATAGAAATGACGTAATTCCTTAAAATAGAACTGACGCACTTGTCTACAAATAGAAATGACGTGATTCTTTAAGAATAGAACGGACGTAATTCGTAAAAATAGAACTGACGCAATTGTCTAAATATAGAAATGATGTGATGCTGTAAGAATAGATCGGACGTAATTCCTTATAATAGAACTGATGCAATTGTCTACAAATAGAAATGACGTGATTCTTTATAAATAGAATAGACGTAATTCGTAAAAATAGAACTGACGCAATTGTCTAAATATAGAAATGACGTGATTCTTTAAAATAGAACTGACGCAATTGCCTAAAAATAGAAATGACGTGATACTTTAAAAATAGAACAGACGTAATTCATAAAAATAGAACTAACGCAATTGTCTAAATATAGAAATGACGTGATTCTTTAAGAATTGAACGGACGTAATTCCTTAAAATAGAACCGACGCAATTGCCTAATAATAGAAATGACGCGATTATTTATAAATAGAATAGACGTAATTCCTTAAAATAGAACTGACGCACTTGTCTAAAAATAGAAATGACGTGATTCTTTAATAATAGAACTGACGCATTTGTCTAAAAATAGAAATGACGTGATACTTTAAAAATAGAACCGACGTAATTCGTAAAAATAGAACTGACGCAATAGTCTAAATATAGAAATGACGTGATTCTTTAAAAATATTCTTTCAAAAATTGAAATGACGCGATTCTGTTAAAATAGAACAGACGTAATTCGTAAAAATAGAACTGACGCAATTGTTTAAATTTAGAAATGACGTGATTCTTTAAGAATAGAACGGACGTAATTCCTTAAAATAGATTTGACGCACATGTCTAAAAATAGAAATGACGTAATTCCTTAAAATAGAACTGACGCACTTGTCTACAAATAGAAATGACGTGATTCTTTAAGAATAGAACGGACGTAATTCGTAAAAATAGAACTGACGCAATTGTCTAAATATAGAAATGACGTGATGCTTTAAGAATAGATCGGACGTAATTCCTTATAATAGAACTGACGTAATTCCTTAAAATAGAACTGACGCACTTGTCTAAAAATAGAAATGACGTGATTCTTTAATAATAGAACTGACGCATTTGTCTAAAAATAGAAATGACGTGATTCTTTATAAATAGAATAGACGTAATTCGTAAAAATAGAATTGACGCAATTGTCTAAATATAAAAATGACATCATTCTTTATAAACAGAATTGACGTATTTGTCTAAAAATAGAAATGACGTGATTCTTTAAAAATAGAACCGACGTAATTCCTTAAAATAGAAGTGACGCAATTGACTAAAAATAGAAATGACGTGATTCTTTAATAATAGAACTGACGCATTTGCTTAAAAATAGAAATTATGTGATTCCTTAAAATAGAACTGACGCAATTGTCTAAAAATAGAAATGACGTGATTCTTTAATAATAGAACTGACGCATTTGTCTAAATATAGAAATGACGTGATACTTTAAAAATAGAACAGACGTAATTCATAAAAATAGAACTAACGCAATTGTCTAAATATAGAAATGACGTGATTCTTTAAGAATTGAACGGACGTAATTCCTTAAAATAGAACCGACGCAATTGCCTAATAATAGAAATGACGTGATTATTTATAAATAGAATAGACGTAATTCGTAAAAATAGAACTGACGCAATTGTCTAAATATAGAAATGACGTGATTCTTTAAGAATAGAACGGATGTAATTCCTTAAAATAGAACTGACGCAGTTGTCTAAAAATAGAAATAACGTGATTCTTTAAAAATAGAACAGACGTAATTCGTTAAAATAGACCTGCCGCAATTGTTCAAAAATAGAAATGACGTGATTCTGTAAAAATAGAACAGACGTAATTCGTAAAAATAGAACTGACGCAATTGTCTAAAAATAGAAATGACGTGATTCTTTAAGAATAGAACGGACGTAATTCGTAAATATAGAACTGACGCAATTGTCTACAAATAGAAATGACGTAATTCTTTATAAATAGAATAGTCTTACTTCGTAAAAATGGAACTGACGCAATTGTCTAAATATAGAAATGACGTGATTCTTTAAGAATAGAATCGACGTAATTCCTAAAAATAGAATTGACGCATTTGTCTAAAAATAGAAATGACGTGATTCTTTATATATAGAACTGACGCAATTGTCTAAATATAGAAATGACATGATTCTTTAAGAATTGAACGGACGTAATTCCTTAAAATAGAACAGACGTAATTCCTTAAAATAGAACTGTCGCACTTGTCTAAAAATAGAAATGACGTGATTCTTTAATAATAGAACTGACGCATTTGTCTAAAAATAGAAATGACGTGATACTTTAAAAATAGAACCGACGTAATTCGTAAAAATAGAACTGACGCAATAGTCTAAATATAGAAATGACGTGATTCTTTAAAAATATTCTTTCAAAAATTGAAATGACGCGATTCTTTATAAATAGAACAGACGTAATTCGTAAAAATAGAACTGACGCAATTGTTTAAATTTAGAAATGACGTGATTCTTTAAGAATAGAACGGACGTAATTCCTTAAAACAGATTTGACGCACATGTCTAAAAATAGAAATGACGTAATTCCTTAAAATAGAACTGACGCACTTGTCTACAAATAGAAATGACGTGATTCTTTAAGAATAGAACGGACGTAATTCGTAAAAATAGAACTGACGCAATTGTCTAAATATAGAAATGACGTGATGCTTTAAGAATAGATCGGACGTAATTCCTTATAATAGAACTGACGTAATTCCTTAAAATAGAACTGACGCACTTGTCTAAAAATAGAAATGACGTGATTCTTTAATAATAGAACTGACGCATTTGTCTAAAAATAGAAATGACGTGATTCTTTATAAATAGAATAGACGTAATTCGTAAAAATAGAATTGACGCAATTGTCTAAATATAAAAATGGCATGATTCTTTATAAACAGAATTGACGTATTTGTCTAAAAATAGAAATGACGTGATTCTTTAAAAATAGAACCGACGTAATTCCTTAAAATAGAAGTGACGCAAGTGACTAAAAATAGAAATGACGTGATTCTTTAATAATAGAACTGACGCATTTGCTTAAAAATAGAAATTATGTGATTCCTTAAAATAGAACTGACGCAATTGTCTAAAAATAGAAATGACGTGATTCTTTAATAATAGAACTGACGCATTTGTCTAAAAATAGAAATGACGTGATACTTTAAAAATAGAACCGACGTAATTCGTAAAAATAGAACTGACGCAATAGTCTAAATATAGAAATGACGTGATTCTTTAAAAATATTCTTTCAAAAATTGAAATGACGCGATTCTTTATAAATAGAACAGACGTAATTCGTAAAAATAGAACTGACGCAATTGTTTAAATTTAGAAATGACGTGATTCTTTAAGAATAGAACGGACGTAATTCCTTAAAATAGATTTGACGCACATGTCTAAAAATAGAAATGACGTAATTCCTTAAAATAGAACTGACGCACTTGTCTACAAATAGAAATGACGTGATTCTTTAAGAATAGAACGGACGTAATTCGTAAAAATAGAACTGACGCAATTGTCTAAATATAGAAATGACGTGATGCTTTAAGAATAGATCGGACGTAATTCCTTATAATAGAACTGACGTAATTCCTTAAAATAGAACTGACGCACTTGTCTAAAAATAGAAATGACGTGATTCTTTAATAATAGAACTGACGCATTTGTCTAAAAATAGAAATGACGTGATTCTTTATAAATAGAATAGACGTAATTCGTAAAAATAGAATTGACGCAATTGTCTAAATATAAAAATGACATGATTCTTTATAAACAGAATTGACGTATTTGTCTAAAAATAGAAATGACGTGATTCTTTAAAAATAGAACCGACGTAATTCCTTAAAATAGAAGTGACGCAAGTGACTAAAAATAGAAATGACGTGATTCTTTAATAATAGAACTGACGCATTTGCTTAAAAATAGAAATTATGTGATTCCTTAAAATAGAACTGACGCAATTGTCTAAAAATAGAAATGACGTGATTCTTTAATAATAGAACTGACGCATTTGTCTAAATATAGAAATGACGTGATACTTTAAAAATAGAACAGACGTAATTCATAAAAATAGAACTAACGCAATTGTCTAAATATAGAAATGACGTGATTCTTTAAGAATTGAACGGACGTAATTCCTTAAAATAGAACCGACGCAATTGCCTAATAATAGAAATGACGTGATTATTTATAAATAGAATAGACGTAATTCGTAAAAATAGAACTGACGCAATTGTCTAAATATAGAAATGACGTGATTCTTTAAGAATAGAACGGATGTAATTCCTTAAAATAGAACTGACGCAGTTGTCTAAAAATAGAAATAACGTGATTCTTTAAGAATAGAACGGACGTAATTCGTAAATATAGAACTGACGCAATTGTCTACAAATAGAAATGACGTAATTCTTTATAAATAGAATAGTCTTACTTCGTAAAAATGGAACTGACGCAATTGTCTAAATATAGAAATGACGTGATTCTTTAAGAATAGAATCGACGTAATTCCTAAAAATAGAATTGACGCATTTGTCTAAAAATAGAAATGACGTGATTCTTTATATATAGAACTGACGCAATTGTCTAAATATAGAAATGACATGATTCTTTAAGAATTGAACGGACGTAATTCCTTAAAATAGAACAGACGTAATTCCTTAAAATAGAACTGTCGCACTTGTCTAAAAATAGAAATGACGTGATTCTTTAATAATAGAACTGACGCATTTGTCTAAAAATAGAAATGACGTGATACTTTAAAAATAGAACCGACGTAATTCGTAAAAATAGAACTGACGCAATAGTCTAAATATAGAAATGACGTGATTCTTTAAAAATATTCTTTCAAAAATTGAAATGACGCGATTCTGTTAAAATAGAACAGTCGTAATTCGTAAAAATAGAACTGACGCAATTGTTTAAATTTAGAAATGACGTGATTCTTTAAGAATAGAACGGACGTAATTCCTTAAAATAGATTTGACGCACATGTCTAAAAATAGAAATGACGTAATTCCTTAAAATAGAACTGACGCACTTGTCTACAAATAGAAATGACGTGATTCTTTAAGAATAGAACGGACGTAATTCGTAAAAATAGAACTGACGCAATTGTCTAAATATAGAAATGATGTGATGCTGTAAGAATAGATCGGACGTAATTCCTTATAATAGAACTGATGCAATTGTCTACAAATAGAAATGACGTGATTCTTTATAAATAGAATAGACGTAATTCGTAAAAATAGAACTGACGCAATTGTCTAAATATAGAAATGACGTGATTCTTTAAAATAGAACTGACGCAATTGCCTAAAAATAGAAATGACGTGATACTTTAAAAATAGAACAGACGTAATTCATAAAAATAGAACTAACGCAATTGTCTAAATATAGAAATGACGTGATTCTTTAAGAATTGAACGGACGTAATTCCTTAAAATAGAACCGACGCAATTGCCTAATAATAGAAATGACGCGATTATTTATAAATAGAATAGACGTAATTCCTTAAAATAGAACTGACGCACTTGTCTAAAAATAGAAATGACGTGATTCTTTAATAATAGAACTGACGCATTTGTCTAAAAATAGAAATGACGTGATACTTTAAAAATAGAACCGACGTAATTCGTAAAAATAGAACTGACGCAATAGTCTAAATATAGAAATGACGTGATTCTTTAAAAATATTCTTTCAAAAATTGAAATGACGCGATTCTGTTAAAATAGAACAGACGTAATTCGTAAAAATAGAACTGACGCAATTGTTTAAATTTAGAAATGACGTGATTCTTTAAGAATAGAACGGACGTAATTCCTTAAAATAGATTTGACGCACATGTCTAAAAATAGAAATGACGTAATTCCTTAAAATAGAACTGACGCACTTGTCTACAAATAGAAATGACGTGATTCTTTAAGAATAGAACGGACGTAATTCGTAAAAATAGAACTGACGCAATTGTCTAAATATAGAAATGACGTGATGCTTTAAGAATAGATCGGACGTAATTCCTTATAATAGAACTGACGTAATTCCTTAAAATAGAACTGACGCACTTGTCTAAAAATAGAAATGACGTGATTCTTTAATAATAGAACTGACGCATTTGTCTAAAAATAGAAATGACGTGATTCTTTATAAATAGAATAGACGTAATTCGTAAAAATAGAATTGACGCAATTGTCTAAATATAAAAATGACATCATTCTTTATAAACAGAATTGACGTATTTGTCTAAAAATAGAAATGACGTGATTCTTTAAAAATAGAACCGACGTAATTCCTTAAAATAGAAGTGACGCAATTGACTAAAAATAGAAATGACGTGATTCTTTAATAATAGAACTGACGCATTTGCTTAAAAATAGAAATTATGTGATTCCTTAAAATAGAACTGACGCAATTGTCTAAAAATAGAAATGACGTGATTCTTTAATAATAGAACTGACGCATTTGTCTAAATATAGAAATGACGTGATACTTTAAAAATAGAACAGACGTAATTCATAAAAATAGAACTAACGCAATTGTCTAAATATAGAAATGACGTGATTCTTTAAGAATTGAACGGACGTAATTCCTTAAAATAGAACCGACGCAATTGCCTAATAATAGAAATGACGTGATTATTTATAAATAGAATAGACGTAATTCGTAAAAATAGAACTGACGCAATTGTCTAAATATAGAAATGACGTGATTCTTTAAGAATAGAACGGATGTAATTCCTTAAAATAGAACTGACGCAGTTGTCTAAAAATAGAAATAACGTGATTCTTTAAAAATAGAACAGACGTAATTCGTTAAAATAGACCTGCCGCAATTGTTCAAAAATAGAAATGACGTGATTCTGTAAAAATAGAACAGACGTAATTCGTAAAAATAGAACTGACGCAATTGTCTAAAAATAGAAATGACGTGATTCTTTAAGAATAGAACGGACGTAATTCGTAAATATAGAACTGACGCAATTGTCTACAAATAGAAATGACGTAATTCTTTATAAATAGAATAGTCTTACTTCGTAAAAATGGAACTGACGCAATTGTCTAAATATAGAAATGACGTGATTCTTTAAGAATAGAATCGACGTAATTCCTAAAAATAGAATTGACGCATTTGTCTAAAAATAGAAATGACGTGATTCTTTATATATAGAACTGACGCAATTGTCTAAATATAGAAATGACATGATTCTTTAAGAATTGAACGGACGTAATTCCTTAAAATAGAACAGACGTAATTCCTTAAAATAGAACTGTCGCACTTGTCTAAAAATAGAAATGACGTGATTCTTTAATAATAGAACTGACGCATTTGTCTAAAAATAGAAATGACGTGATACTTTAAAAATAGAACCGACGTAATTCGTAAAAATAGAACTGACGCAATAGTCTAAATATAGAAATGACGTGATTCTTTAAAAATATTCTTTCAAAAATTGAAATGACGCGATTCTGTTAAAATAGAACAGTCGTAATTCGTAAAAATAGAACTGACGCAATTGTTTAAATTTAGAAATGACGTGATTCTTTAAGAATAGAACGGACGTAATTCCTTAAAACAGATTTGACGCACATGTCTAAAAATAGAAATGACGTAATTCCTTAAAATAGAACTGACGCACTTGTCTACAAATAGAAATGACGTGATTCTTTAAGAATAGAACGGACGTAATTCGTAAAAATAGAACTGACGCAATTGTCTAAATATAGAAATGACGTGATGCTGTAAGAATAGATCGGACGTAATTCCTTATAATAGAACTGATGCAATTGTCTACAAATAGAAATGACGTGATTCTTTATAAATAGAATAGACGTAATTCGTAAAAATAGAACTGACGCAATTGTCTAAATATAGAAATGACGTGATTCTTTAAAATAGAACTGACGCAATTGCCTAAAAATAGAAATGACGTGATACTTTAAAAATAGAACAGACGTAATTCATAAAAATAGAACTAACGCAATTGTCTAAATATAGAAATGACGTGATTCTTTAAGAAGTGAACGGACGTAATTCCTTAAAATAGAACCGACGCAATTGCCTAATAATAGAAATGACGCGATTATTTATAAATAGAATAGATGTAATTCCTTAAAATAGAACTGACGCACTTGTCTAAAAATAGAAATGACGTGATTCTTTAATAATAGAACTGACGCATTTGTCTAAAAATAGAAATGACGTGATACTTTAAAAATAGAACCGACGTAATTCGTAAAAATAGAACTGACGCAATAGTCTAAATATAGAAATGACGTGATTCTTTAAAAATATTCTTTCAAAAATTGAAATGACGCGATTCTTTATAAATAGAACAGACGTAATTCGTAAAAATAGAACTGACGCAATTGTTTAAATTTAGAAATGACGTGATTCTTTAAGAATAGAACGGACGTAATTCCTTAAAATAGATTTGACGCACATGTCTAAAAATAGAAATGACGTAATTCCTTAAAATAGAACTGACGCACTTGTCTACAAATAGAAATGACGTGATTCTTTAAGAATAGAACGGACGTAATTCGTAAAAATAGAACTGACGCAATTGTCTAAATATAGAAATGACGTGATGCTTTAAGAATAGATCGGACGTAATTCCTTATAATAGAACTGACGTAATTCCTTAAAATAGAACTGACGCACTTGTCTAAAAATAGAAATGACGTGATTCTTTAATAATAGAACTGACGCATTTGTCTAAAAATAGAAATGACGTGATTCTTTATAAATAGAATAGACGTAATTCGTAAAAATAGAATTGACGCAATTGTCTAAATATAAAAATGACATGATTCTTTATAAACAGAATTGACGTATTTGTCTAAAAATAGAAATGACGTGATTCTTTAAAAATAGAACCGACGTAATTCCTTAAAATAGAAGTGACGCAATTGACTAAAAATAGAAATGACGTGATTCTTTAATAATAGAACTGACGCATTTGCTTAAAAATAGAAATTATGTGATTCCTTAAAATAGAACTGACGCAATTGTCTAAAAATAGAAATGACGTGATTCTTTAATAATAGAACTGACGCATTTGTCTAAATATAGAAATGACGTGATACTTTAAAAATAGAACAGACGTAATTCATAAAAATAGAACTAACGCAATTGTCTAAATATAGAAATGACGTGATTCTTTAAGAATTGAACGGACGTAATTCCTTAAAATAGAACCGACGCAATTGCCTAATAATAGAAATGACGTGATTATTTATAAATAGAATAGACGTAATTCGTAAAAATAGAACTGACGCAATTGTCTAAATATAGAAATGACGTGATTCTTTAAGAATAGAACGGATGTAATTCCTTAAAATAGAACTGACGCAGTTGTCTAAAAATAGAAATAACGTGATTCTTTAAGAATAGAACGGACGTAATTCGTAAATATAGAACTGACGCAATTGTCTACAAATAGAAATGACGTAATTCTTTATAAATAGAATAGTCTTACTTCGTAAAAATGGAACTGACGCAATTGTCTAAATATAGAAATGACGTGATTCTTTAAGAATAGAATCGACGTAATTCCTAAAAATAGAATTGACGCATTTGTCTAAAAATAGAAATGACGTGATTCTTTATATATAGAACTGACGCAATTGTCTAAATATAGAAATGACATGATTCTTTAAGAATTGAACGGACGTAATTCCTTAAAATAGAACAGACGTAATTCCTTAAAATAGAACTGTCGCACTTGTCTAAAAATAGAAATGACGTGATTCTTTATAAATAGAATAGACGTAATTCGTAAAAATAGAATTGACGCAATTGTCTAAATATAAAAATGACATCATTCTTTATAAACAGAATTGACGTATTTGTCTAAAAATAGAAATGACGTGATTCTTTCAAAATAGAACCGACGTAATTCCTTAAAATAGAAGTGACGCAATTGACTAAAAATAGAAATGACGTGATTCTTTAATAATAGAACTGACGCATTTGCTTAAAAATAGAAATTATGTGATTCCTTAAAATAGAACTGACGCAATTGTCTAAAAATAGAAATGACGTGATTCTTTAATAATAGAACTGACGCATTTGTCTAAATATAGAAATGACGTGATACTTTAAAAATAGAACAGACGTAATTCATAAAAATAGAACTAACGCAATTGTCTAAATATAGAAATGACGTGATTCTTTAAGAATTGAACGGACGTAATTCCTTAAAATAGAACCGACGCAATTGCCTAATAATAGAAATGACGTGATTATTTATAAATAGAATAGACGTAATTCGTAAAAATAGAACTGACGCAATTGTCTAAATATAGAAATGACGTGATTCTTTAAGAATAGAACGGATGTAATTCCTTAAAATAGAACTGACGCAGTTGTCTAAAAATAGAAATAACGTGATTCTTTAAAAATAGAACAGACGTAATTCGTTAAAATAGACCTGCCGCAATTGTTCAAAAATAGAAATGACGTGATTCTGTAAAAATAGAACAGACGTAATTCGTAAAAATAGAACTGACGCAATTGTCTAAAAATAGAAATGACGTGATTCTTTAAGAATAGAACGGACGTAATTCGTAAATATAGAACTGACGCAATTGTCTACAAATAGAAATGACGTAATTCTTTATAAATAGAATAGTCTTACTTCGTAAAAATGGAACTGACGCAATTGTCTAAATATAGAAATGACGTGATTCTTTAAGAATAGAATCGACGTAATTCCTAAAAATAGAATTGACGCATTTGTCTAAAAATAGAAATGACGTGATTCTTTATATATAGAACTGACGCAATTGTCTAAATATAGAAATGACATGATTCTTTAAGAATTGAACGGACGTAATTCCTTAAAATAGAACAGACGTAATTCCTTAAAATAGAACTGTCGCACTTGTCTAAAAATAGAAATGACGTGATTCTTTAATAATAGAACTGACGCATTTGTCTAAAAATAGAAATGACGTGATACTTTAAAAATAGAACCGACGTAATTCGTAAAAATAGAACTGACGCAATAGTCTAAATATAGAAATGACGTGATTCTTTAAAAATATTCTTTCAAAAATTGAAATGACGCGATTCTGTTAAAATAGAACAGTCGTAATTCGTAAAAATAGAACTGACGCAATTGTTTAAATTTAGAAATGACGTGATTCTTTAAGAATAGAACGGACGTAATTCCTTAAAATAGATTTGACGCACATGTCTAAAAATAGAAATGACGTAATTCCTTAAAATAGAACTGACGCACTTGTCTACAAATAGAAATGACGTGATTCTTTAAGAATAGAACGGACGTAATTCGTAAAAATAGAACTGACGCAATTGTCTAAATATAGAAATGACGTGATGCTGTAAGAATAGATCGGACGTAATTCCTTATAATAGAACTGATGCAATTGTCTACAAATAGAAATGACGTGATTCTTTATAAATAGAATAGACGTAATTCGTAAAAATAGAACTGACGCAATTGTCTAAATATAGAAATGACGTGATTCTTTAAAATAGAACTGACGCTATTGCCTAAAAATAGAAATGACGTGATACTTTAAAAATAGAACAGACGTAATTCATAAAAATAGAACTAACGCAATTGTCTAAATATAGAAATGACGTGATTCTTTAAGAATTGAACGGACGTAATTCCTTAAAATAGAACCGACGCAATTGCCTAATAATAGAAATGACGCGATTATTTATAAATAGAATAGACGTAATTCCTTAAAATAGAACTGACGCACTTGTCTAAAAATAGAAATGACGTGATTCTGTAATAATAGAACTGACGCATTTGTCTAAAAATAGAAATGACGTGATACTTTAAAAATAGAACCGACGTAATTCGTAAAAATAGAACTGACGCAATAGTCTAAATATAGAAATGACGTGATTCTTTAAAAATATTCTTTCAAAAATTGAAATGACGCGATTCTGTTAAAATAGAACAGACGTAATTCGTAAAAATAGAACTGACGCAATTGTTTAAATTTAGAAATGACGTGATTCTTTAAGAATAGAACGGACGTAATTCGTAAAAATAGAACTGACGCAATTGTCTAAATATAGAAATGACGTGATGCTGTAAGAATAGATCGGACGTAATTCCTTATAATAGAACTGATGCAATTGTCTACAAATAGAAATGACGTGATTCTTTATAAATAGAATAGACGTAATTCGTAAAAATAGAACTGACGCAATTGTCTAAATATAGAAATTACGTGATTCTTTAAAATAGAACTGACGCAATTGCCTAAAAATAGAAATGACGTGATACTTTAAAAATAGAACAGACGTAATTCATAAAAATAGAACTAACGCAATTGTCTAAATATAGAAATGACGTGATTCTTTAAGAATTGAACGGACGTAATTCCTTAAAATAGAACCGACGCAATTGCCTAATAATAGAAATAACGCGATTATTTATAAATAGAATAGATGTAATTCCTTAAAATAGAACTGACGCACTTGTCTAAAAATAGAAATGACGTGATTCTTTAATAATAGAACTGACGCATTTGTCTAAAAATAGAAATGACGTGATACTTTAAAAATAGAACCGACGTAATTCGTAAAAATAGAACTGACGCAATAGTCTAAATATAGAAATGACGTGATTCTTTAAAAATATTCTTTCAAAAATTGAAATGACGCGATTCTTTATAAATAGAACAGACGTAATTCGTAAAAATAGAACTGACGCAATTGTTTAAATTTAGAAATGACGTGATTCTTTAAGAATAGAACGGACGTAATTCCTTAAAATAGATTTGACGCACATGTCTAAAAATAGAAATGACGTAATTCCTTAAAATAGAACTGACGCACTTGTCTACAAATAGAAATGACGTGATTCTTTAAGAATAGAACGGACGTAATTCGTAAAAATAGAACTGACGCAATTGTCTAAATATAGAAATGACGTGATGCTTTAAGAATAGATCGGACGTAATTCCTTATAATAGAACTAACGTAATTCCTTAAAATAGAACTGACGCACTTGTCTAAAAATAGAAATGACGTGATTCTTTAATAATAGAACTGACGCATTTGTCTAAAAATAGAAATGACGTGATTCTTTATAAATAGAATAGACGTAATTCGTAAAAATAGAATTGACGCAATTGTCTAAATATAAAAATGACATGATTCTTTATAAACAGAATTGACGTATTTGGCTAAAAATAGAAATGACGTGATTCTTTAAAAATAGAACCGACGTAATTCCTTAAAATAGAAGTGACGCAAGTGACTAAAAATAGAAATGACGTGATTCTTTAATAATAGAACTGACGCATTTGCTTAAAAATAGAAATTATGTGATTCCTTAAAATAGAACTGACGCAATTGTCTAAAAATAGAAATGACGTGATTCTTTAATAATAGAACTGACGCATTTGTCTAAATATAGAAATGACGTGATACTTTAAAAATAGAACAGACGTAATTCATAAAAATAGAACTAACGCAATTGTCTAAATATAGAAATGACGTGATTCTTTAAGAATTGAACGGACGTAATTCCTTAAAATAGAACCGACGCAATTGCCTAATAATAGAAATGACGTGATTATTTATAAATAGAATAGACGTAATTCGTAAAAATAGAACTGACGCAATTGTCTAAATATAGAAATGACGTGATTCTTTAAGAATAGAACGGATGTAATTCCTTAAAATAGAACTGACGCAGTTGTCTAAAAATAGAAATAACGTGATTCTTTAAGAATAGAACGGACGTAATTCGTAAATATAGAACTGACGCAATTGTCTACAAATAGAAATGACGTAATTCTTTATAAATAGAATAGTCTTACTTCGTAAAAATGGAACTGACGCAATTGTCTAAATATAGAAATGACGTGATTCTTTAAGAATAGAATCGACGTAATTCCTAAAAATAGAATTGACGCATTTGTCTAAAAATAGAAATGACGTGATTCTTTATATATAGAACTGACGCAATTGTCTAAATATAGAAATGACATGATTCTTTAAGAATTGAACGGACGTAATTCCTTAAAATAGAACAGACGTAATTCCTTAAAATAGAACTGTCGCACTTGTCTAAAAATAGAAATGACGTGATTCTTTAATAATAGAACTGACGCATTTGTCTAAAAATAGAAATGACGTGATACTTTAAAAATAGAACCGACGTAATTCGTAAAAATAGAACTGACGCAATAGTCTAAATATAGAAATGACGTGATTCTTTAAAAATATTCTTTCAAAAATTGAAATGACGCGATTCTGTTAAAATAGAACAGTCGTAATTCGTAAAAATAGAACTGACGCAATTGTTTAAATTTAGAAATGACGTGATTCTTTAAGAATAGAACGGACGTAATTCCTTAAAATAGATTTGACGCACATGTCTAAAAATAGAAATGACGTAATTCCTTAAAATAGAACTGACGCACTTGTCTACAAATAGAAATGACGTGATTCTTTAAGAATAGAACGGACGTAATTCGTAAAAATAGAACTGACGCAATTGTCTAAATATAGAAATGATGTGATGCTGTAAGAATAGATCGGACGTAATTCCTTATAATAGAACTGATGCAATTGTCTACAAATAGAAATGACGTGATTCTTTATAAATAGAATAGACGTAATTCGTAAAAATAGAACTGACGCAATTGTCTAAATATAGAAATGACGTGATTCTTTAAAATAGAACTGACGCAATTGCCTAAAAATAGAAATGACGTGATACTTTAAAAATAGAACAGACGTAATTCATAAAAATAGAACTAACGCAATTGTCTAAATATAGAAATGACGTGATTCTTTAAGAATTGAACGGACGTAATTCCTTAAAATAGAACCGACGCAATTGCCTAATAATAGAAATGACGCGATTATTTATAAATAGAATAGACGTAATTCCTTAAAATAGAACTGACGCACTTGTCTAAAAATAGAAATGACGTGATTCTTTAATAATAGAACTGACGCATTTGTCTAAAAATAGAAATGACGTGATACTTTAAAAATAGAACCGACGTAATTCGTAAAAATAGAACTGACGCAATAGTCTAAATATAGAAATGACGTGATTCTTTAAAAATATTCTTTCAAAAATTGAAATGACGCGATTCTGTTAAAATAGAACAGTCGTAATTCGTAAAAATAGAACTGACGCAATTGTCTAAATATAGAAATGACGTGATTCTTTAATAATAGAACGGACGTAATTCCTTAAAATAGATTTGACGCACATGTCTAAAAATAGAAATGACGTAATTCCTTAAAATAGAACTGACGCACTTGTCTACAAATAGAAATGACGTGATTCTTTAAGAATAGAACGGACGTAATTCGTAAAAATAGAACTGACGCAATTGTCTAAATATAGAAATGACGTGATGCTTTAAGAATAGATCGGACGTAATTCCTTATAATAGAACTGACGTAATTCCTTAAAATAGAACTGACGCACTTGTCTAAAAATAGAAATGACGTGATTCTTTAATAATAGAACTGACGCATTTGTCTAAAAATAGAAATGACGTGATTCTTTATAAATAGAATAGACGTAATTCGTAAAAATAGAATTGACGCAATTGTCTAAATATAAAAATGACATCATTCTTTATAAACAGAATTGACGTATTTGTCTAAAAATAGAAATGACGTGATTCTTTAAAAATAGAACCGACGTAATTCCTTAAAATAGAAGTGACGCAATTGACTAAAAATAGAAATGACGTGATTCTTTAATAATAGAACTGACGCATTTGCTTAAAAATAGAAATTATGTGATTCCTTAAAATAGAACTGACGCAATTGTCTAAAAATAGAAATGACGTGATTCTTTAATAATAGAACTGACGCATTTGTCTAAATATAGAAATGACGTGATACTTTAAAAATAGAACAGACGTAATTCATAAAAATAGAACTAACGCAATTGTCTAAATATAGAAATGACGTGATTCTTTAAGAATTGAACGGACGTAATTCCTTAAAATAGAACCGACGCAATTGCCTAATAATAGAAATGACGTGATTATTTATAAATAGAATAGACGTAATTCGTAAAAATAGAACTGACGCAATTGTCTAAATATAGAAATGACGTGATTCTTTAAGAATAGAACGGATGTAATTCCTTAAAATAGAACTGACGCAGTTGTCTAAAAATAGAAATAACGTGATTCTTTAAAAATAGAACAGACGTAATTCGTTAAAATAGACCTGCCGCAATTGTTCAAAAATAGAAATGACGTGATTCTGTAAAAATAGAACAGACGTAATTCGTAAAAATAGAACTGACGCAATTGTCTAAAAATAGAAATGACGTGATTCTTTAAGAATAGAACGGACGTAATTCGTAAATATAGAACTGACGCAATTGTCTACAAATAGAAATGACGTAATTCTTTATAAATAGAATAGTCTTACTTCGTAAAAATGGAACTGACGCAATTGTCTAAATATAGAAATGACGTGATTCTTTAAGAATAGAATCGACGTAATTCCTAAAAATAGAATTGACGCATTTGTCTAAAAATAGAAATGACGTGATTCTTTATATATAGAACTGACGCAATTGTCTAAATATAGAAATGACATGATTCTTTAAGAATTGAACGGACGTAATTCCTTAAAATAGAACAGACGTAATTCCTTAAAATAGAACTGTCGCACTTGTCTAAAAATAGAAATGACGTGATTCTTTAATAATAGAACTGACGCATTTGTCTAAAAATAGAAATGACGTGATACTTTAAAAATAGAACCGACGTAATTCGTAAAAATAGAACTGACGCAATAGTCTAAATATAGAAATGACGTGATTCTTTAAAAATATTCTTTCAAAAATTGAAATGACGCGATTCTGTTAAAATAGAACAGTCGTAATTCGTAAAAATAGAACTGACGCAATTGTTTAAATTTAGAAATGACGTGATTCTTTAAGAATAGAACGGATGTAATTCCTTAAAACAGATTTGACGCACATGTCTAAAAATAGAAATGACGTAATTCCTTAAAATAGAACTGACGCACTTGTCTACAAATAGAAATGACGTGATTCTTTAAGAATAGAACGGACGTAATTCGTAAAAATAGAACTGACGCAATTGTCTAAATATAGAAATGACGTGATGCTGTAAGAATAGATCGGACGTAATTCCTTATAATAGAACTGATGCAATTGTCTACAAATAGAAATGACGTGATTCTTTATAAATAGAATAGACGTAATTCGTAAAAATAGAACTGACGCAATTGTCTAAATATAGAAATGACGTGATTCTTTAAAATAGAACTGACGCAATTGCCTAAAAATAGAAATGACGTGATACTTTAAAAATAGAACAGACGTAATTCATAAAAATAGAACTAACGCAATTGTCTAAATATAGAAATGACGTGATTCTTTAAGAATTGAACGGACGTAATTCCTTAAAATAGAACCGACGCAATTGCCTAATAATAGAAATGACGCGATTATTTATAAATAGAATAGACGTAATTCCTTAAAATAGAACTGACGCACTTGTCTAAAAATAGAAATGACGTGATTCTTTAATAATAGAACTGACGCATTTGTCTAAAAATAGAAATGACGTGATACTTTAAAAATAGAACCGACGTAATTCGTAAAAATAGAACTGACGCAATAGTCTAAATATAGAAATGACGTGATTCTTTAAAAATATTCTTTCAAAAATTGAAATGACGCGATTCTGTTAAAATAGAACAGACGTAATTCGTAAAAATAGAACTGACGCAATTGTTTAAATTTAGAAATGACGTGATTCTTTAAGAATAGAACGGACGTAATTCGTAAAAATAGAACTGACGCAATTGTCTAAATATAGAAATGACGTGATGCTGTAAGAATAGATCGGACGTAATTCCTTATAATAGAACTGATGCAATTGTCTACAAATAGAAATGACGTGATTCTTTCTAAATAGAATAGACGTAATTCGTAAAAATAGAACTGACGCAATTGTCTAAATATAGAAATTACGTGATTCTTTAAAATAGAACTGACGCAATTGCCTAAAAATAGAAATGACGTGATACTTTAAAAATAGAACAGACGTAATTCATAAAAATAGAACTAACGCAATTGTCTAAATATAGAAATGACGTGATTCTTTAAGAATTGAACGGACGTAATTCCTTAAAATAGAACCGACGCAATTGCCTAATAATAGAAATAACGCGATTATTTATAAATAGAATAGATGTAATTCCTTAAAATAGAACTGACGCACTTGTCTAAAAATAGAAATGACGTGATTCTTTAATAATAGAACTGACGCATTTGTCTAAAAATAGAAATGACGTGATACTTTAAAAATAGAACCGACGTAATTCGTAAAAATAGAACTGACGCAATAGTCTAAATATAGAAATGACGTGATTCTTTAAAAATATTCTTTCAAAAATTGAAATGACGCGATTCTTTATAAATAGAACAGACGTAATTCGTAAAAATAGAACTGACGCAATTGTTTAAATTTAGAAATGACGTGATTCTTTAAGAATAGAACGGACGTAATTCCTTAAAATAGATTTGACGCACATGTCTAAAAATAGAAATGACGTAATTCCTTAAAATAGAACTGACGCACTTGTCTACAAATAGAAATGACGTGATTCTTTAAGAATAGAACGGACGTAATTCGTAAAAATAGAACTGACGCAATTGTCTAAATATAGAAATGACGTGATGCTTTAAGAATAGATCGGACGTAATTCCTTATAATAGAACTGACGTAATTCCTTAAAATAGAACTGACGCACTTGTCTAAAAATAGAAATGACGTGATTCTTTAATAATAGAACTGACGCATTTGTCTAAAAATAGAAATGACGTGATTCTTTATAAATAGAATAGACGTAATTCGTAAAAATAGAATTGACGCAATTGTCTAAATATAAAAATGACATGATTCTTTATAAACAGAATTGACGTATTTGTCTAAAAATAGAAATGACGTGATTCTTTAAAAATAGAACCGACGTAATTCCTTAAAATAGAAGTGACGCAATTGACTAAAAATAGAAATGACGTGATTCTTTAATAATAGAACTGACGCATTTGCTTAAAAATAGAAATTATGTGATTCCTTAAAATAGAACTGACGCAATTGTCTAAAAATAGAAATGACGTGATTCTTTAATAATAGAACTGACGCATTTGTCTAAATATAGAAATGACGTGATACTTTAAAAATAGAACAGACGTAATTCATAAAAATAGAACTAACGCAATTGTCTAAATATAGAAATGACGTGATTCTTTAAGAATTGAACGGACGTAATTCCTTAAAATAGAACCGACGCAATTGCCTAATAATAGAAATGACGTGATTATTTATAAATAGAATAGACGTAATTCGTAAAAATAGAACTGACGCAATTGTCTAAATATAGAAATGACGTGATTCTTTAAGAATAGAACGGATGTAATTCCTTAAAATAGAACTGACGCAGTTGTCTAAAAATAGAAATAACGTGATTCTTTAAGAATAGAACGGACGTAATTCGTAAATATAGAACTGACGCAATTGTCTACAAATAGAAATGACGTAATTCTTTATAAATAGAATAGTCTTACTTCGTAAAAATGGAACTGACGCAATTGTCTAAATATAGAAATGACGTGATTCTTTAAGAATAGAATCGACGTAATTCCTAAAAATAGAATTGACGCATTTGTCTAAAAATAGAAATGACGTGATTCTTTATATATAGAACTGACGCAATTGTCTAAATATAGAAATGACATGATTCTTTAAGAATTGAACGGACGTAATTCCTTAAAATAGAACAGACGTAATTCCTTAAAATAGAACTGTCGCACTTGTCTAAAAATAGAAATGACGTGATTCTTTAATAATAGAACTGACGCATTTGTCTAAAAATAGAAATGACGTGATACTTTAAAAATAGAACCGACGTAATTCGTAAAAATAGAACTGACGCAATAGTCTAAATATAGAAATGACGTGATTCTTTAAAAATATTCTTTCAAAAATTGAAATGACGCGATTTTGTTAAAATAGAACAGTCGTAATTCGTAAAAATAGAACTGACGCAATTGTTTAAATTTAGAAATGACGTGATTCTTTAAGAATAGAACGGACGTAATTCCTTAAAATAGATTTGACGCACATGTCTAAAAATAGAAATGACGTAATTCCTTAAAATAGAACTGACGCACTTGTCTACAAATAGAAATGACGTGATTCTTTAAGAATAGAACGGACGTAATTCGTAAAAATAGAACTGACGCAATTGTCTAAATATAGAAATGATGTGATGCTGTAAGAATAGATCGGACGTAATTCCTTATAATAGAACTGATGCAATTGTCTACAAATAGAAATGACGTGATTCTTTATAAATAGAATAGACGTAATTCGTAAAAATAGAACTGACGCAATTGTCTAAATATAGAAATGACGTGATTCTTTAAAATAGAACTGACGCAATTGCCTAAAAATAGAAATGACGTGATACTTTAAAAATAGAACAGACGTAATTCATAAAAAT
Organism: Cerceris rybyensis; assembly: GCA_910591515.1. Taxonomy (NCBI): domain Eukaryota; kingdom Metazoa; phylum Arthropoda; class Insecta; order Hymenoptera; family Crabronidae; genus Cerceris; species Cerceris rybyensis. The sequence goes on from OU342795.1 coordinate 19,442,936, forward strand.
AGAACTAACGCAATTGTCTAAATATAGAAATGACGTGATTCTTTAAGAATTGAACGGACGTAATTCCTTAAAATAGAACCGACGCAATTGCCTAATAATAGAAATGACGCGATTATTTATAAATAGAATAGACGTAATTCCTTAAAATAGAACTGACGCACTTGTCTAAAAATAGAAATGACGTGATTCTTTAATAATAGAACTGACGCATTTGTCTAAAAATAGAAATGACGTGATACTTTAAAAATAGAACCGACGTAATTCGTAAAAATAGAACTGACGCAATAGTCTAAATATAGAAATGACGTGATTCTTTAAAAATATTCTTTCAAAAATTGAAATGACGCGATTCTGTTAAAATAGAACAGACGTAATTCGTAAAAATAGAACTGACGCAATTGTTTAAATTTAGAAATGACGTGATTCTTTAAGAATAGAACGGACGTAATTCCTTAAAATATATTTGACGCACATGTCTAAAAATAGAAATGACGTAATTCCTTAAAATAGAACTGACGCACTTGTCTACAAATAGAAATGACGTGATTCTTTAAGAATAGAACGGACGTAATTCGTAAAAATAGAACTGACGCAATTGTCTAAATATAGAAATGACGTGATGCTTTAAGAATAGATCGGACGTAATTCCTTATAATAGAACTGATGCAATTGTCTACAAATAGAAATGACGTGATTCTTTATAAATAGAATAGTCTTACTTCGTAAAAATGGAACTGACGCAATTGTCTAAATATAGAAATGACGTGATTCTTTAAGAATAGAATCGACGTAATTCCTAAAAATAGAATTGACGCATTTGTCTAAAAATAGAAATGACGTGATTCTTTATAAATAGAACTGACGCAATTGTCTAAATATAGAAATGACATGATTCTTTAAGAATTGAACGGACGTAATTCCTTAAAATAGAACAGACGTAATTCCTTAAAATAGAACTGACGCACTTGTCTAAAAATAGAAATGACGTGATTCTTTAATAATAGAACTGACGCATTTGTCTAAAAATAGAAATTACGTGATTCTTTATAAATAGAATAGACGTAATTCGTAAAAATAGAATTGACGCAATTGTCTAAATATAAAAATGACATGATTCTTTATAAACAGAATTGACGTATTTGTCTAAAAATAGAAATGACGTGATTCTTTAAAAATAGAACCGACGTAATTCCTTAAAATAGAAGTGACGCAATTGACTAAAAATAGAAATGACGTGATTCTTTAATAATAGAACTGACGCATTTGCTTAAAAATAGAAATTATGTGATTCCTTAAAATAGAACTGACGCAATTGTCTAAAAATAGAAATGACGTGATTCTTTAATAATAGAACTGACGCATTTGTCTAAATATAGAAATGACGTGATACTTTAAAAATAGAACAGACGTAATTCATAAAAATAGAACTAACGCAATTGTCTAAATATAGAAATGACGTGATTCTTTAAGAATTGAACGGACGTAATTCCTTAAAATAGAACCGACGCAATTGCCTAATAATAGAAATGACGTGATTATTTATAAATAGAATAGACGTAATTCGTAAAAATAGAACTGACGCAATTGTCTAAATATAGAAATGACGTGATTCTTTAAGAATAGAACGGATGTAATTCCTTAAAATAGAACTGACGCAGTTGTCTAAAAATAGAAATAACGTGATTCTTTAAAAATAGAACAGACGTAATTCGTTAAAATAGACCTGCCGCAATTGTTCAAAAATAGAAATGACGTGATTCTGTAAAAATAGAACAGACGTAATTCGTAAAAATAGAACTGACGCAATTGTCTAAAAATAGAAATGACGTGATTCTTTAAGAATAGAACGGACGTAATTCGTAAATATAGAACTGACGCAATTGTCTACAAATAGAAATGACGTAATTCTTTATAAATAGAATAGTCTTACTTCGTAAAAATGGAACTGACGCAATTGTCTAAATATAGAAATGACGTGATTCTTTAAGAATAGAATCGACGTAATTCCTAAAAATAGAATTGACGCATTTGTCTAAAAATAGAAATGACGTGATTCTTTATATATAGAACTGACGCAATTGTCTAAATATAGAAATGACATGATTCTTTAAGAATTGAACGGACGTAATTCCTTAAAATAGAACAGACGTAATTCCTTAAAATAGAACTGTCGCACTTGTCTAAAAATAGAAATGACGTGATTCTTTAATAATAGAACTGACGCATTTGTCTAAAAATAGAAATGACGTGATACTTTAAAAATAGAACCGACGTAATTCGTAAAAATAGAACTGACGCAATAGTCTAAATATAGAAATGACGTGATTCTTTAAAAATATTCTTTCAAAAATTGAAATGACGCGATTCTGTTAAAATAGAACAGTCGTAATTCGTAAAAATAGAACTGACGCAATTGTTTAAATTTAGAAATGACGTGATTCTTTAAGAATAGAACGGACGTAATTCCTTAAAATAGATTTGACGCACATGTCTAAAAATAGAAATGACGTAATTCCTTAAAATAGAACTGACGCACTTGTCTACAAATAGAAATGACGTGATTCTTTAAGAATAGAACGGACGTAATTCGTAAAAATAGAACTGACGCAATTGTCTAAATATAGAAATGACGTGATGCTGTAAGAATAGATCGGACGTAATTCCTTATAATAGAACTGATGCAATTGTCTACAAATAGAAATGACGTGATTCTTTATAAATAGAATAGTCTTACTTCGTAAAAATGGAACTGACGCAATTGTCTAAATATAGAAATGACGTGATTCTTTAAGAATAGAATCGACGTAATTCCTAAAAATAGAATTGACGCATTTGTCTAAAAATAGAAATGACGTGATTCTTTATAAATAGAACTGACGCAATTGTCTAAATATAGAAATGACATGATTCTTTAAGAATTGAACGGACGTAATTCCTTAAAATAGAACAGACGTAATTCCTTAAAATAGAACTGACGCACTTGACTAAAAATAGAAATGACGTGATTCTTTAATAATAGAACTGACGCATTTGCTTAAAAATAGAAATTATGTGATTCCTTAAAATAGAACTGACGCAATTGTCTAAAAATAGAAATGACGTGATTCTTTAATAATAGAACTGACGCAATTGTCTAAATATAGAAATGACGTGATTCTTTATAAATAGAATAGACGTAATTCCTAAAAATAGAATTGACGCATTTGTCTAAAAATAGAAATGACGTGATTCTTTAAAATAGAACTGACGCAATTGCCTAAAAATAGAAATGACGTGATACTTTAAAAATAGAACAGACGTAATTCATAAAAATAGAACTAACGCAATTGTCTAAATATAGAAATGACGTGATTCTTTAAGAATTGAACGGACGTAATTCCTTAAAATAGAACCGACGCAATTGCCTAATAATAGAAATGACGCGATTATTTATAAATAGAATAGACGTAATTCCTTAAAATAGAACTGACGCACTTGTCTAAAAATAGAAATGACGTGATTCTTTAATAATAGAACTGACGCATTTGTCTAAAAATAGAAATGACGTGATACTTTAAAAATAGAACCGACGTAATTCGTAAAAATAGAACTGACGCAATAGTCTAAATATAGAAATGACGTGATTCTTTAAAAATATTCTTTCAAAAATTGAAATGACGCGATTCTGTTAAAATAGAACAGACGTAATTCGTAAAAATAGAACTGACGCAATTGTTTAAATTTAGAAATGACGTGATTCTTTAAGAATAGAACGGACGTAATTCCTTAAAATAGATTTGACGCACATGTCTAAAAATAGAAATGACGTAATTCTTTAATAATAGAACTGACGCATTTGCTTAAAAATAGAAATTATGTGATTCCTTAAAATAGAACTGACGCAATTGTCTAAAAATAGAAATGACGTGATTCTTTAATAATAGAACTGACGCATTTGTCTAAATATAGAAATGACGTGATACTTTAAAAATAGAACAGACGTAATTCATAAAAATAGAACTAACGCAATTGTCTAAATATAGAAATGACGTGATTCTTTAAGAATTGAACGGACGTAATTCCTTAAAATAGAACCGACGCAATTGCCTAATAATAGAAATGACGCGATTATTTATAAATAGAATAGACGTAATTCGTAAAAATAGAACTGACGCAATTGTCTAAATATAGAAATGACGTGATTCTTTAAGAATAGAACGGATGTAATTCCTTAATATAGAACTGACGCAGTTGTCTAAAAATAGAAATAACGTGATTCTTTAAAAATAGAACAGACTTAATTCGTTAAAATAGACCTGCCGCAATTGTTCAAAAATAGAAATGACGTGAATCTGTAAAAATAGAACAGACGTAATTCGTAAAAATAGAACTGACGCAATAGTCTAAAAATAGAAATGACGTGATTCTTTAAGAATAGAACGGACGTAATTCGTAAATATAGAACTGACGCAATTGTCTACAAATAGAAATGACGTAATTCTTAATAAATAGAATAGTCTTACTTCGTAAAAATGGAACTGACGCAATTGTCTAAATATAGAAATGACGTGATTCTTTAAGAATAGAATCGACGTAATTCCTAAAAATAGAATTGACGCATTTGTCTAAAAATAGAAATGACGTGATTCTTTATAAATAGAACTGTCGCAATTGTCTAAATATAGAAATGACATGATTCTTTAAGAATTGAACGGACGTAATTCCTTAAAATAGAACAGACGTAATTCCTTAAAATAGAACTGACGCACTTGTCTAAAAATAGAAATGACGTGATTCTTTAATAATAGAACTGACGCATTTGTCTAAAAATAGAAATGACGTGATACTTTAAAAATAGAACCGACGTAATTCGTAAAAATAGAACTGACGCAATAGTCTAAATATAGAAATGACGTGATTCTTTAAAAATATTCTTTCAAAAATTGAAATGACGCGATTCTGTTAAAATAGAACAGACGTAATTCGTAAAAATAGAACTGACGCAATTGTTTAAATTTAGAAATGACGTGATTCTTTAAGAATAGAACGGACGTAATTCCTTAAAATATATTTGACGCACATGTCTAAAAATAGAAATGACGTAATTCCTTAAAATAGAACTGACGCACTTGTCTACAAATAGAAATGACGTGATTCTTTAAGAATAGAACGGACGTAATTCGTAAAAATAGAACTGACGCAATTGTCTAAATATAGAAATGACGTGATGCTTTAAGAATAGATCGGACGTAATTCCTTATAATAGAACTGATGCAATTGTCTACAAATAGAAATGACGTGATTCTTTATAAATAGAATAGTCTTACTTCGTAAAAATGGAACTGACGCAATTGTCTAAATATAGAAATGACGTGATTCTTTAAGAATAGAATCGACGTAATTCCTAAAAATAGAATTGACGCATTTGTCTAAAAATAGAAATGACGTGATTCTTTATAAATAGAACTGACGCAATTGTCTAAATATAGAAATGACATGATTCTTTAAGAATTGAACGGACGTAATTCCTTAAAATAGAACAGACGTAATTCCTTAAAATAGAACTGACGCACTTGTCTAAAAATAGAAATGACGTGATTCTTTAATAATAGAACTGACGCATTTGTCTAAAAATAGAAATGACGTGATACTTTAAAAATAGAACCGACGTAATTCGTAAAAATAGAACTGACGCAATAGTCTAAATATAGAAATGACGTGATTCTTTAAAAATATTCTTTCAAAAATTGAAATGACGCGATTCTGTTAAAATAGAACAGACGTAATTCGTAAAAATAGAACTGACGCAATTGTTTAAATTTAGAAATGACGTGATTCTTTAAGAATAGAACGGACGTAATTCCTTAAAATAGATTTGACGCACATGTCTAAAAATAGAAATGACGTAATTCCTTAAAATAGAACTGACGCACTTGTCTACAAATAGAAATGACGTGATTCTTTAAGAATAGAACGGACGTAATTCGTAAAAATAGAACTGACGCAATTGTCTAAATATAGAAATGACGTGATGCTTTAAGAATAGATCGGACGTAATTCCTTATAATAGAACTGATGCAATTGCCTAATAATAGAAATAACGCGATTATTTATAAATAGAATAGATGTAATTCCTTAAAATAGAACTGACGCACTTGTCTAAAAATAGAAATGACGTGATTCTTTAATAATAGAACTGACGCATTTGTCTAAAAATAGAAATGACGTGATACTTTAAAAATAGAACCGACGTAATTCGTAAAAATAGAACTGACGCAATAGTCTAAATATAGAAATGACGTGATTCTTTAAAAATATTCTTTCAAAAATTGAAATGACGCGATTCTTTATAAATAGAACAGACGTAATTCGTAAAAATAGAACTGACGCAATTGTTTAAATTTAGAAATGACGTGATTCTTTAAGAATAGAACGGACGTAATTCCTTAAAATAGATTTGACGCACATGTCTAAAAATAGAAATGACGTAATTCCTTAAAATAGAACTGACGCACTTGTCTACAAATAGAAATGACGTGATTCTTTAAGAATAGAACGGACGTAATTCGTAAAAATAGAACTGACGCAATTGTCTAAATATAGAAATGACGTGATGCTTTAAGAATAGATCGGACGTAATTCCTTATAATAGAACTGACGTAATTCCTTAAAATAGAACTGACGCACTTGTCTAAAAATAGAAATGACGTGATTCTTTAATAATAGAACTGACGCATTTGTCTAAAAATAGAAATGACGTGATTCTTTATAAATAGAATAGACGTAATTCGTAAAAATAGAATTGACGCAATTGTCTAAATATAAAAATGACATGATTCTTTATAAACAGAATTGACGTATTTGTCTAAAAATAGAAATGACGTGATTCTTTAAAAATAGAACCGACGTAATTCCTTAAAATAGAAGTGACGCAATTGACTAAAAATAGAAATGACGTGATTCTTTAATAATAGAACTGACGCATTTGCTTAAAAATAGAAATTATGTGATTCCTTAAAATAGAACTGACGCAATTGTCTAAAAATAGAAATGACGTGATTCTTTAATAATAGAACTGACGCATTTGTCTAAATATAGAAATGACGTGATACTTTAAAAATAGAACAGACGTAATTCATAAAAATAGAACTAACGCAATTGTCTAAATATAGAAATGACGTGATTCTTTAAGAATTGAACGGACGTAATTCCTTAAAATAGAACCGACGCAATTGCCTAATAATAGAAATGACGTGATTATTTATAAATAGAATAGACGTAATTCGTAAAAATAGAACTGACGCAATTGTCTAAATATAGAAATGACGTGATTCTTTAAGAATAGAACGGATGTAATTCCTTAAAATAGAACTGACGCAGTTGTCTAAAAATAGAAATAACGTGATTCTTTAAGAATAGAACGGACGTAATTCGTAAATATAGAACTGACGCAATTGTCTACAAATAGAAATGACGTAATTCTTTATAAATAGAATAGTCTTACTTCGTAAAAATGGAACTGACGCAATTGTCTAAATATAGAAATGACGTGATTCTTTAAGAATAGAATCGACGTAATTCCTAAAAATAGAATTGACGCATTTGTCTAAAAATAGAAATGACGTGATTCTTTATATATAGAACTGACGCAATTGTCTAAATATAGAAATGACATGATTCTTTAAGAATTGAACGGACGTAATTCCTTAAAATAGAACAGACGTAATTCCTTAAAATAGAACTGTCGCACTTGTCTAAAAATAGAAATGACGTGATTCTTTAATAATAGAACTGACGCATTTGTCTAAAAATAGAAATGACGTGATACTTTAAAAATAGAACCGACGTAATTCGTAAAAATAGAACTGACGCAATAGTCTAAATATAGAAATGACGTGATTCTTTAAAAATATTCTTTCAAAAATTGAAATGACGCGATTCTGTTAAAATAGAACAGTCGTAATTCGTAAAAATAGAACTGACGCAATTGTTTAAATTTAGAAATGACGTGATTCTTTAAGAATAGAACGGACGTAATTCCTTAAAATAGATTTGACGCACATGTCTAAAAATAGAAATGACGTAATTCCTTAAAATAGAACTGACGCACTTGTCTACAAATAGAAATGACGTGATTCTTTAAGAATAGAACGGACGTAATTCGTAAAAATAGAACTGACGCAATTGTCTAAATATAGAAATGACGTGATGCTGTAAGAATAGATCGGACGTAATTCCTTATAATAGAACTGATGCAATTGTCTACAAATAGAAATGACGTGATTCTTTATAAATAGAATAGACGTAATTCGTAAAAATAGAACTGACGCAATTGTCTAAATATAGAAATGACGTGATTCTTTAAAATAGAACTGACGCAATTGCCTAAAAATAGAAATGACGTGATTCTTTAAAAATAGAACGGACGTAATTCCTTAAAATAGAACTGACGCAATTGTCTAAAAATAGAAATAACGTGATTATTTATAAATAGAATAGAAGTAATTCGTAAAAATAGAACTGACGCAATTGTCTAAATATAAAAATGACATGATTCTTTATAAATAGAACTGACGCAATTGTCTAAAAATAGAAATGACGTGATTCTTTAAGAACAGAACGGACGTAATCCCTTAAAATCGAACTGACGCAATTGTATCAAAATAGAAATGACGTGATTCTTTAAAAATAGAACAGACGTAATTCGTTAAAATGCCTTTGAAAGAACGGTTAAAATTCTAGGTTATAAACAGCATACAATCAGCAATTTATTTAATTATCCCGATATTGATCTTTAACATCTACATATTTCTATGCAGAAACGTTAAAGGTTACAATATGAACATACTGTATTAAAATCATGCAAGAATGGTAGATAATGTGCGAGTTTCAGCCCAAAATGTGTCCCAGAAATCGGTTTTTTATTTTTCTGACCGTGATGCACCGTACTCAAAAAATCTGAAAAAATTAGGGTATAACAATGATAACATTAGGCAACTACTGTAAAAAGGAAAATGTTGTGCTCGGATGATTGCAATACGAAATCGGTGTTTAAAATTTTTTTTTTGGTTTTTCATTTTTCGTGAGTGGAACTTGCAATGGAAAAATCTGAAAAAAATCCCTAACGTGTACATTCATGTTTAGAATGTGTCAGAATTTTTTTTGAATTTTTGCACCACATTAGTTGGGGAAAATGAGGCAAAAACTGATTTTTCGATTTTACCCTATAACTACATTCCCGGTGAAAGTATCGGATTAAAAGTTTGTGTGCAATGGTTTTTCATCATCAACTATCGAATGACCCATCGTCGAATAAAATCGGCTCAAGGGCACTTTTGACCCCCATATTCGGCTAGACCCTTTAGAGATTTTTGGACGAAAAAAATATATGATGCTGATATGAAGTCAATAATAATTTAAGGTTCTGTTGTTACCAAATGACCAAACTTACTTTATGGCTATTTTCAACAGACAATTTTAACCTAAGCCTTGTGCAGCACCATCTTTCTTAAAACGGCGGAAACTTATTTGTACTCCTAATATATTAATATTATAGGTATTATATATTATATTAATCCATAAAAAGTGTATACACGTCGAACGCAGTTAATTGGTTAAAGGCTTTCGGAAAAAGAGTGGGAGTAGGGTGACCGTTTCTGGGTGTCGAAAGGTCAAAGTAGGAAAGTAAGGATTTTCGAACTTGGAACTGTGGTTCGGGAATAAGAAAGTAATAGTAACTGTGTTAGGAAGTCGGGGACGGAAAATAAGATTTTGGACTTCCTATGATGGTAGGCAATGAATCAGTTGATCGAGTAACGTTGTCGATATTCAAAATATATGTAAGGATATTACTAATCCTAGTGAGATGATCGACACATTACAGCACTTACAAGGGAACATCCCGGCAACTGTCCCCGTTAAACGGGTGGAAACCGCTCTCAAAGTTAGGGTTCCGAAACTTATCTATCGAATATCTCGAAAACTATTATAGATACCTACAAAAATTTCGTAGACAGTAGAGATTAACGCTTTCGGACCGCGAATCGAATAGTGTAAACATTTTTTTTTTAAATTCATTTGTTTAAATAATATGCTAAAAAGTACTATCTTTCTCATCGTTTTGTCAGTTAAAGTTTAATCAATTTTCTTGAGTATTTGTTTGTAAATACTATATTGTAAAACACAAAATACGGGTGAATTGGAAGTTTGATATTTCTGTTACAAAAAATTGCGTGTTTGTCAAGTTATTCTTTCGTATATACAAGTATGATTGCTCTGAAAGGTCAGATTTTATTGTCAGTCACATATATTGTTTTTATATTTTGAAAAATGTGATGGGTTAACTAATTTTTTGAAATAACTGTCGTAATTGTTTGCTATAATGGTATTCGTGTAACAAATTTTTTTTTCACCACGAGCATTCCAAGGCAACTATATCATCAATTAAAGCATTGTCAATTTTTCAGGTCTTGTAGCTGTATAATATGGTTTTTGTGAAAATATTTGATACCTATTTTGTTTTATCGGCAATTGTCCACGTTAAAGGGGTGGAAAACACCCTCAAACTTGGGTTAACGAAAACTATTTCATCGAATATCTCCGAAATTATCAGAGATAGGAAAATTTCGTACGAAATGAAAATTAACGTCTTGAGATGACGAATCCGATGGTGTAAACACTTTTTTAAAAAATCAATTTGTTTAAACACTACGTTAAAAAATACTATTTTTCCATCATTTTTTTGAGTTGTTAAGTTGATGCCCAACAGTTAAAAAAGTTATCAATTCTGCAAAGAGGTTATTTCGAGAAGCAAGAAAATGACGAAGCATTGCATGTTATGTCTCACTAAAGACAAATACAAATGAAAACAAATTGTTTTTAACAAGGAAACGAATACAAGTCAGATATCTTCACTTTGTCTCGTTTGGATGATAGTTCGAAGGCGGAGAGACTCGAGATGATAGTAACCCCGTTTTACACAAAGTCTGCTGAGTGTCGACTTTTACTGCTGTTACCATTACTTCAAAACTACCCTCTTTACTGTACTTTATGGACCGATTTCCACGTATAGCTCTGCTGCCTGGTATTACTACGACGAAATAAGAAAAAGTTTTGCTTCCTTCTTACTGTGACAAGAATACATCGTAAGGCTGTGTCGTTTATTGGATTTTTCGTTTACCTTTTTTACTTTCAATACTATTCGTAATAATTACTTTCAGGGAGATCAATAATTAATAAAAACATTGGATGCTGGTTTGTTGAACTTTTCATACTTTATTCGTATAATGCGAAATTATTCTTTTGCCAAATAATTTTTTACATACATGTAACAAGAAATTGTTTAGGTGCAACTTTGCAACAAAGCGTATGAAAAGTAAATTTCAAAAATGAATAGAACGGTCGTCATAAATTTGTTAAGCAAACTAATGGAAGCGTGTTGACACAACCTCATAAGAGTTATCTTATTATTTAGCTTAACGTAACAGCAAAGTAATTGTGGTATCTATGAAAACCTCGAGTATTTATTTGATATTAGTTTTAGGAGACTGAGAGAAGTGCTTGATTGCACATTATAGTTGACAAAAATTGTATGTACAACGAACTTATGTGCATGTAAATCGAGCGTTACTTGTATATATCTGAGGGAGGTAGGAATAAGTATTCAATTCAACACCATTTGAAGTTGTATTAACTGTTTAGTTAACGAAAAAATACAGACCCTATACATATCTTCACGAGCATGCACTCTCTCTTACGCACCATATATAGGTACTTCTAACACCCACGCTTCCGTATGCAATTACAGTCAACCCTCCTACAACGCGATTAATTCGTACCGCGTTATGTGGGAACCGTGTTCAGTGAAACTCGAAAGTAAGCAAAATCACTTGTTAATCAGTTTGAGTCTTTCTGCGTTGTATAAAAATTTCATTTGCAGAGCGTCAAGTTACGGTGCATACGGTTGTTCAAAAAATTTTACAAACACAAAAGGTAAGCTAATATGTTAAGCATAATAAAATTATCTTTATTGAATCGAAGAGTTCATACAAGAAAATGCTAAAAACATCAAACTAAAATTAAACTAAACTAAATTAAAAAACTGTTTTCCAACAAAATCAAGAAAATTATGTCAAATTGCGTAACACAATTTCATGTGTATTGAACGCTGTTAACACGCATCCTCGATCTAAAATATCGCCTAAGTCTTCGTCTTTTAATAGACCAAATGTCTTCCTCAGGGTTATCAATTTTTTTATTATTATTATATTACGACAAATAAAAAATATTTACTACAGTGTTGTGCAATGTTGTCCAATTACAATAACACAAATTAAGTGAGTAGAAGACTCAGAGAATTTACAGACTGTTTTCTACTAATTGTAAGCTGGACTTAAAATTGATGAGAAAGTGGGTGATTGCAACAGCGAAAGTTAGGCAGCGCTATTGAATAAAAAAATTTACGCAAATACGCAACAGCTAATTATGCGGTCTGATTTAAGCATTGAAACAGAACACTGTGAACAATCTCGCATCGTTTCTTCGCTTATAGGAGAATTCCCTGATAACTGAAATTGGAAAATGATGATGTATTGTCACCAAAAAGTAGGGAATACCCTGTTAATTTCAGTTGTAAAAATTTAAAACATACATAAATTCATGCTATAGAGAATCTTCTTAAACCAATTAAGTTGATGAAATGTTATCGAACGGAAACTGCGTTATAAGAGCACCGTGTTATAGAAGAGCTGTCACAATTTTGGTTACGCATTATGTGGAAACCGCGTTATGAGGGTACCGCGTTGTAGGAGGGTTGAATGTACTTTTCTCATCTACTCACGTGTCTTTCACGCATACTTTCCTTCTTATGCGACCTGTACAATAAGAACAATGTCTTACACAATAGCATCCCTAGTAGCACAAAATATTGTATATACATTCATATAATATTAAAAAGAGATTCAATCTTTTTTTCATGTTCAAATATACATACAATATTTATTTCATATTAAGAAACAAATATTTTTTTTTAAATATGTAGAAAATATCTATTTCATGTTACAAGAAAAATATGTTTTTCTGAATATTAAACGAATCTTTATTTAATATTAGAAATAGAATATTTTTTCCTAGTAAACAGATAATATTTATTTCATATTACAAAGAAAATATTTTTTTCTTATTATAAAATGAATCTTTATTTAATATTAGAAATAGAATATTTTTTCCTAGTAAACAGATAATATTAAATTACAAATCTGAAACAAAAATTTCCTAAAATATACTGATGGATATAAAATAACAATAAATAATGCACTGCTTCACGGATGGCGGTCAGCGGAACAGTCGTCCGCAGTAATAGGTATATTGCTGTCTCGAAATAAAACTATCAGACTACCAGTGTCTAGTTAACCCCCCTTGAACTTTCAACGCGACGAAATAAATATATTATTTTGTGAATTACCATAGTGCCTGTAGAGTAAGATTAACAGTATTCATTAAGTAAGGCAAACTAACCCGGCCCTATGTCATAAATGCACTTTCTCGAGCATGGCGCGCGCGACAAACAAATAAGAATAACTCGTATAGTCGCAAGAAAGCTCAACGAGGTCTTCTTCGGGAAACTTCAAACTTGAATTTAAAAAAAAATTACGGTGGCATTTTAGAGCGATCACAACTATTTCATTAGCAAAAGGGAAAAAATGTATAGGTTTTACATTCTGTACCATCACAGTTGTAAAATATTAAATAAAGTATTGAAACAATAAAGATATTTATAAATCAAATGTATGATAAATAGCTACCAATACTGAAAAAGTGTATGGTACTTTAATTTTACATTGAAAACGTATTCTCAATTTCGACGTGAAAACATTACCTTCATTATTCAAGTGCCAACTTTGACATTGCATATCTCTAAGAGTATTGTTCGATAAAAATTTTTATGAATGGAAAACGACGCTCTGATGTGTTACAAATCAAACGCAATTGCCAGATTTTGAAAATCGTTACGAAAATGTTTGGGGTTTTGGCCAGGATTTCGGCGAAATCGACCACTGCGCGTCGCCCCAGCGCACAGTGGTCCCAAATGGCCAAAACATGCGAAAAACCTCAAGCCTGCTTCAATTTAGCTGAAAATTGACATACCGGGGTAATTTGGGTCGCTGATTACGAATCTGAACTCAACATTTACAAAACCAAAATGGCGGAAACAATATGGCGAACAGACATATTTAAAAATTGCTGGTTCGGCACGAAAGTTAGTATCCCAATATTTTTTCGATCGCTGAATACGAATCTGACCTTACAATTTGCAAAAACAAAATAGCGGTTTCAATATGGCCGACGCGTGTGTCTAAAAATTGCCGGTTTCGCGCGAAAGCTAGTATGCAACTCATATTTACTCTAACAAGTAATTAAATATGTCACAATAAATATTTTTCGTTAATAAGCAAGAAAATCTATCACAAGTGAACAATTTATTTAGTAATTCCAATAAATTCGTTGACACAGTGAATTTCAAATAAATAGTCTCCAAGCACGGAAAAATATGTTCGCTTTGAAAAATTGTTCGCCATCAGCAGATGCTGAAATGCAATAAAGTCGCAAAATGATGCGTTAGTGATTATAATAGATTTAAAAAAACATAGTTTAACATGTAGTCTAATAAATAGAAATATTCGCATTCAAAGCTCCCAAGATTCACATTCAAATATCCCTCAAAGTAATGTTTGCTTGGTGCAAATCATTCAATAATTTAATAATATAGAAAAATAATAAATATTAGAAAGAATTTAAACATTTTTGATATATATTAATGAAATAAAACGAATGGCTATCGTAACACTTATACTTGCAAGAAAAAAATTAATTTTACCTTTTTATGAACTATGTATATTAGTTTAAACAAATGTATTATGATTGAATAATAAGTTACTCTCAAATCGTAAAATTTATATGAGAATTTTTTTTTGTATCGTCCACGGTTGTCGATGAAACGCGCTTGTAAGCTCAGAACGCGAGTATACCGCTGCACAAAAAATTACAAAAATACCCTAATAGCGCCTAATAGCACCTAAACCTTGGAGATACAGCAAGTTGAAAGTGTAACCTATAAGCCTAAACAAGAATCATAGTGGAACACTGTGGAGCACTTAACTTTTTCCCTACATATATGAAATTCTCACATAAAGATTGACCCCATATTTCGTACTATTTGCATTGCAGTTTTAAAACATAACCATTAACAATTTTAATTTTTCTTTTATCAATAAATGTTGTACTTACTTCCATGAACTCCATCCATTTTGCAGAATTGAAATAGACTCACTTTCACAAAAGTTATTCACTTTATACTGCGGTCACCAAAACAGTGGTTACGCTCACGATTATTGCGGGACTAATGAACGCGATTTTCAAAATGCGACAACGTCGCAGGTATACGTAAAAAAACCCTGCCCTTCCAGGTTTTCATAGACAAACTATCTGAGTTCCAAATGCAATAATGAAAATGGCCCTAACGAAAAGTTCATTATTGAGGTTTTTCGCATGTTTTAGCGATTTGGGACCACTGTGCAGCGTTTGGAGTTTGTCTCGTTTTCGTGTGGTGTTCTTGAAAGACGACGGGTGTTTGGCAAATGTCTCGTCGCCCGGTCGCATTACAAGGAACAGATTATTTAACGTATTGATAGCCTCTGAACTATAAATTAGATCCGTGACTAAGTTGTAGCAAAGTCGTCAATGACCCGCCGTCACGGTGTTGCATAGATTTTAAAACGAGACAAACGTATTCTTAAAAAATCTGGCCACAGAGTGGAGAAGATATTGCATCTCCTGCTAAGGTACCTCTGTCAGGGTCTTACCCCGTGACTTTGAAAGAATACACATCGCTAATATATAGTTTCGAAAAATCTAACATAATATTAATAACATGCTTCATTCAAAAAAGTAGATTTTTAACTAAGTAATCTTTTAAATAGAAGTTTATCTCGTCCAGTAATTTTATAATTTGATATACGATGTATATATCTTTATTTTTAATATTTGATCATTAATAACTCTAAAAAGTAATAAATATAACAGTAAGTTTCGCATGGCTCAGCAAGGAAGCACACCACGCAGTAAACCATAGTTCCCGAGTTCGAATCCCGTCCCAGCTGCATAAAAATTTCTGAATTGTGTCAAAGGTTTTTTCGAAGACAAAGTGCAATATTCTTGCAAGCAGTGCAAGAAAGTTGTTGATGTTACATACCGAAAGATATTTTTTTTATAACTTTTTCTTAAATTTGAAGATTTTATTGAACGTTATTTAAATATTGAATTTATATTTTCTGACCATTTACTTGACATTGTTTTTATATCTATAGAATATTTGAAACTAATATTTATTTCATATTAAAAAGTGTCGCCAAAAAAATATTATTTCAATATTCGAAAAAGTTATTAAATAAATATTTGTGTGCTACTAGGGTCACTCCTCTCCCGTACCACTGAGCAAACCATCGCGACGAAAGAAAAGCTTACAACTTTTTGGAGTCACGGTGGCAACCAAAGAAGATGTATCTATCCGTCGGGCGAATCAGAGGAAACCATGTATCAACGGATCTTACGGTGTACAAATGATACGACAGTACAACTAATTCTGTTTTTAGACAATAGGTACATTTCCAAAAAATTCGTGTACATCTATGGCAAAATCGGAGATTGATCCTAGACTCAAGAAATCAGAAAAAATAATATAATAATTGTAGGATCGTGAAAAAGAAACGAGAAATGCGCGGAGACACACCTATATTTCTAATGATCTACATTTCTCTTTATTTAACGCATGCAGATATGTAAAACCATAATTACTTAATAAAAAATCTTCTTTGCATTAATACATTTACCATAATTTTGTAGTATATTGAATGTGATATTTGAATACAGCATATATACACAAAGCCGTAGCTTTGTAGGACATAAATACATACGTGTGCACTAGGTCTCATTACATCACCATATATCGTTTGCTAATTACCTGTTTGCATAATTAACTCCGTACAGCAGCTAATTATCTACACTCCCTCTGACCATCCTAACCGAAAGAACTTACACGTCTGTTCGGTATTTAGCAATGCATATACTAAGACGGAAAAACCAAGTAAACGGTAAAAAACAACTTGCACATTTCCATGTGACACGAAGCGATACGTATGTATTTTAAACAACTTCTCTTTACCACATAATTATATATAAATAAGCATGTTACACTAATGGTAATTACTAGAAAGAATTTCCTTTTTGTTCAATTTGTGAAGAATTAAAAAGCAATATGCACAAGAGCGACAGAAGAATATGCACAATTTTTTTATCTCGTAACTTTGAAAGTGTTCCAAAACGTTTATTTTATTAACCCTTAACGGTCGCAAGTCACCTCTCACGTGACAGCAGTACTTTGTCGAGGCGGTCGTATGTCACGTGGGAGGTGACACGTCGAACTCTATCGAAATTCGCTGTCTATAAAATTTGGCACGATTGTCTTGTCAATCAGCAGCCGAGCAATTATGTAGGATTTTTTAAAAGTTAAAATATATATAGTTTATTATATTAAAAATAGATAAAGAATAACAAATATGAGTACACAAATAAAAGAAACTGAAATAAAATAGTAGAATAACATCTAAAATAAAACAATAACTCTTAACAATTCAATGAGCGTCGTACTTCTTAACTTCTTCGTAGCAGATCGGAAAACTGATTTCTCCGCTGCCATCCGCATCTCCACCGTCACGCATCGTCATTATTTCATCGCATCATTCAACAGTCTTATCTCACTCATACATCCTCGCACGTTCACACACATCACACCACGCCCATACTCAGTCCTCACACACACTACAATTAATACCTCCAGTAAAATGCCAATGCCTTCTGTAGTTACTTTTTAATATATTAGGCCACAAAAATTGAAAAAATTTCATTAGAATAAGAAAAATAACAGTATACTTATTGTGAAAGGTGCAAGAAAAAGCTGTACTTTCATGTTGAATTTTGTTTCAAAAATATTATTCGTTAAAAAATTACAAAGAACTATTTGAAAAAAATTATTTATAATGCTCCTTCAAGAAATAAATAATTTCCATCAAAAATGTTACTCTTGTAATACTAAAAATTTGTCGCATATTTACCGAAACCAACTGCAACCTAGTGGAAAACATGTAGAGAAAGCTAGTGACCGATAACGGTTAATAAGCATATATGTAGTGCACTGAATATTTTCCAACTTAAAAACGGTTACTTCGGTTGAATTTATAAAGAACCTGAACTCAGCGGCGCCAATCTGTCGCGTCATGACGCATGGTCGAAGAATTTGTTTTCTTCTGCAGAGAAGCGAGAGCGAGAATGCATCTCGTTTGCGGATACTTTTTTTCTATCAGACGGTAAGCTGCAAAGACAAACGGCGAGCATACAAGACAATAGTGTAAGGATTTTAATATATGTGTAGAGATTTTTTCCTATATATTTACTCATGACTTATGATTTCTTAAACTAATGATATTGTAGCCTAAACATAAACTAAACATATGAAAATGTAAACAATGAATAACTTTATTGACATTAGAACTACCAATTAAATCAAAATGAATGGTGCTCAATTTTTCCCAAATATTCTCCAAGTTTATAGGAGAGTCAAAGAGCAGGTATTTTGTGTTGATCTTACAAAACACAGATTACCGATCATCTTTTCCCACCTTTTCATCCCTCATTTTCCAAAGTACTAATTTAACATATTGAAATGTAATAGATTTAACGTCGGTTGTTCTAGTGTTAAAAATATTGTTAAACTATAAAATAAACAAATTCACTAAACATAAACCAACTGTATCTAAAATACTCTAACTTGCGCTCTCACAAGATCTGTAACACTCCTTTCAAGGTTTACTCTCCACTGTTCTCGATTCTGTTCGCAACTCCCTATTCTAAACTCAATTCTGTTCACAGCTAACTGGCTCTCCCAAAAATTCACATTCGCATACACCTTCGATCTTTTCTTTTATAGTATGCATTTTTCATCTTTCTCACAGCATACATTCTCTATTGCACTCACTAAATTTCTCCTTATCCACAAGCTACACATTCACGATAGTCCTAGCATTGGTTGCCTTCCAAATCTCGCATTCTAAACTTCCGCTCTCGATTATACAAAATCCATCCACGCTCATTAATTCTAAATTATTCCTTATCTCTAAAAAAATTACGTGCCTACATATATATATATATATATATATATATATTAAAATGTATATTTTTATATACCTTTTCGTCCAGTTAAAAATATTAGTACATACATAATAACAATTATACAATACTGTTGAAGTGCACGACTCGTTTGATTTCTCGAAGTTTAACGGGTCGGCTACTGTATAAATTAATATAACGCAGCGTGGTTGTTTTGCGTCTCCCGAATCAGCTGATAATCTTGATTTGAGCGTAGGTGTAATTTATTTACACTTTAAAAAAACGAAGTAACAATTAACAACGACACTTAAGCTACTTTATCTCTTGGTTAAGATGTTTGATACACGAGATATGTACAAGTTCCTCAGTCGAGGATGAAATTGTATGTTCGATAATAATCTTCAGTCGAGGCATGCTCGGGAAACTCTGAATTATTGTACGGAAAAAGTGCTGACTATTGGTGCGAAAAAAGAATACAAAGAGACTGACGGGGTCCGAAGGCCTGTAAGCCTAAAACGCTATGGTTCCCTGGAAATGCATTTTCAATTTTAACAGAAATATTCCGTGAAACAATTAAACTCCTGCGCTCGACGTCTTGATATAGTATCAACGCTCATTCAAAGGGTAATGGCGTCAACAAATACAGCGTTCCGATACACGTGTGAATACCATATAATACGTGCCGCGAGGATATCGCGAGGATATCACGAAGGTGTGACGTTGGTGGATCCTAGGTGTCTACTATATACGACGTGTTCCTTCTTCTTCTCGATGGGGTTCTTTGAGAGCGTCCTTTCCTCGAAGAAGGATTTCTCCCTCGTTGAAGAAACTCCTCTTGCCCAAAGGTCATGCGTAAGAATGCCAGGTTTGGCGCCATGTTGCATAGTGGTTCAGAACTTCGATTTAGCTGTTCAGCCACCTCGCACAGTTTCCGATCTCTTTGAAATCCTCACCAAGATCACAAATTACATCCGATTTAGCTGAAAATAAGTATAGCGGCAGGTGCTTCGAAGACTTTTTAACCTCGTTTAATTCAACCAATTTGTAGAAAAAGTTCCTGAAATGTTTTCGGAGACCCGTAAGAAGAATAACAATTGATTTCGTAGCCATGAAAGTGCAAAAATAAATCTCTAAAAACACCGAACTTCAAAAGCGTGAAACATACAAATATTTTCGCGTTGGTGTAAAATCTTGCAATTAATAAATAGCTTTTTTGTAACGTTCTATCACATCCGATCATAAATATATATATAATGTCACGATCGATCCTCTCGCCTTTCATTGGTATAAAATAATTCTAACAATCAGAATTATCTCCGATAGGAGATCCTCCTCCGAAGAATCTCCGCGGCCCCGCGATAATGCGGAATTTCAAAAATGTGATTATAAATGTTACCGGTCAATATCAATCGTATTACTCTTTTTTGAGAAAAATGGTAAAGTGGATAAAAAAGGCAGTGTTATTTCATTTAAATTGTGCAGTATTTAATGCATTTAAATTTGATATTGATTTAAAAGACAAATGGTTTAAATATAACAAATTTCATGGCTGATATTTAGCCAGAGTGCAATGTGTTAATATACCCTCACTCAAGAGGTGCCGCCAAGAAATCATGAGCAGGTATCAACTCGCGAGGCGCACATCCGAAACATGCATAAAAAAAATTGTATTTCATTAGTGCATCTGTACATTGCGTACATTTCGTGTACAATATAACGAATTGTTAGGTTGGTGCATATGAAATGTCCGATTTTCTTTACATGTGAACGTTTGTCTCCCTGTTTTCATTATGCTTTTGCTTTTGGCATAACCACGTTTATAGTCGTCGTGTCCATTGCTAAAGACACATTTCAGCAAAGAAGATTTTCTCAAAAGTGTTCCCTTTTGTTAGTTGTTTTGAATTTTATACCGATATAAATTCAATCGATATTCGTGTAGTTTTTTACATGAATATAAACTTGTTAATAATGCTGTAAAAGCTGTCATTTTTCGTTTGCATTATTACTTGTGATGAGAAGTGGGTTCTTTACGACAATAGGAAAATGTCCAAGGACATCACTTCGTCCACGGAAAATTTTAACAACAGTTTGATGGAATGTGAGTGGAGTAATTTGCTACACTTTGCTTAGAATTAGGGAGACAATTACAGCTGAAAAGTACTGCCACAGTACATTGATGAAATGCATGAAAAATTGAAAATTATACTCCCATCACTTGCTAATCGGCATGGCCCAATACTTCCCCACGTCAACGCTTGGCCGCATACGTCGCGTCGTACAAAACACTTTCGAAATTAAAAGAATTAAAATATGAAATTTTGCAACACTCAGCTTATTCACCGGATCTTTCGTCAATCGACCTTCATTTTTTTAAACATTTAGAACAGTTTTTACGGACTAAACAGTATGAAAATGAAGACTATCTGAAAAATTCCATATCAGAGTTTATTGATTTTGAAGATCAGAATTTCTTTAAAACAAGTATCTGTGCATTAAAATCTCGTTGGGAAAAGTGTATTGAAGCAAATGAACCATATTTTGATGAAATAAACAGCTTTTGGAAAAAGATATGTAGTTTTATATATTCACTTGAAAATCCGACATTTCATAGCCACCGACCTAATAATGTGATATTAATGTGTTACGTGGTGAAAAAATGTCTCGAAAGCTAAAAAATTGTATCTTCATTCAATTATTATGATTCTACGTGTAAAAATAAATAAATATTTCTTTCTACTATTCACTGGTAGCTTATGTCAGTGAGTCTAGCTACTTGATCATTTCGGCGTCCTTCGAGCAACTCCGCCTGCTTCTCCCAACCAAGCTTGCCTTGCCTTTCACCTCGCAGGCTCGGATCTATTGGCACGAGCGTGGTAGCATACTGGGGCGTCATTCGCAACTAACCGCTCGCGCTGGAAAGACGTGCCGCGCTCGCCACGTGACGCGTGACGCATCGATTGAGATTATACGTCGAGAAACAGTTTCAGATCGCACTACATCGCATATATCATGTACCCATTATACATACACGGTTTATTTAAAAACTGAATAACTAAGAAGTACCGAAAGGTACCGGATTGAAATTTCTCATATGTATTCAGTAATTTCGTACTAATCGTTCGTCTACCTGCTCTTCTTTGTTGTACCTGCCTGAAATCTTAAAATCTATCAGCAAGACAATCGCGACGGCAACAATGTATTGTTTGACGCGAGGGCAAACGTTTTTACAACGCTAAATTTTCCATTTATTTGCGCTGGAAATTAAATTATATCGCCTGAGACTTAGATCTTTAAGACATATCTGAGCATACTTTTTTACGAATAACACTGTTATTTTATCCTACACGCGACGTAGTGCGATCTGAAACTGTTTCTCGACGTATAATCTGAATCGATGCGTCACGCGCATCGATCTGTTTACAGTCGTCGGCGATCGCGGCACGTCTTTCCAGCGCGAGCGGTTAGTTGCGAATGACGCCCCAGTATTCTACCACGCTCGTGCCAATAGATCCGAGCCTGCGAGGTGAAAGGCAAGGCAAGCTTGGTTGGGCGAAACAGAACGGTTGGGAGAAGCAGGCGGAGTTGCTCGAAGGACGCCGAAATGATCAAGTAGCTAGACTCACTGGCTTATGTTACGAAACGAGCACCACTTTGTTTTCGTGAGGGAGTGTCTAAATTTGCGAAAACTAAATATATAAGTTTGTTATATTTTATAATATCTATTTTTCATTTCTTTCTAGTAATGTTTGATTTGTGATGAATGTTTTATTAATGATGAGGTTTACGAGAAGTGGGATGGGCCCTTAGGAAAGTCGGTGTGCATGTTTATGTGAGTGTGTGTGCATCCTAGGTGATAATAGTACATTTATAATAGTAATATTAAAGATAACAATAACAACAACAACAATATTAATAATATTGATAATTTTGGTTAGAATAATAATAATGGTGATGATCGATATAACGAGGTTGGGATTAGGACGTAACACTTAACTGCAAGGTTATCTTTTAAAAGATAATTTCGCTCCCTATATAAGTTTATAATACACCCTCTGTCCCAAAAGTAACCGGAATAGATTCAAATAAACACAAATACTTAAGAATAGTTGACAAAAATCACTTTATTTACACGAAATATTCTCCCCCAGAAGAAATACAACGATGTGCGCGTTCAAAAAGTGCATCAAATGACTTTTTTATGTCGCTGACTGAAATGATGCTGAGGTTGTTCGTCGTTGACCGTTGAATGTCTTTGATTGATGCATAACGGTTTCCTTTCATCGCTAAATGCAGTATTGTGGACAAAAAATAATTACAGGGAACCATATCGGCTAAATACTGGTAATATTGAGGCAAAAAATTTGATTTTTGAAACACCACGTGTGATCTCCAGTTACAATCGTTTTTAAGAAGTAATCGAAGACATTCAATGGCAAACGACGAGCAACCTCGGCATCATTTCAATCAGCGACGTAAAAAAGTCATTTGATGGACTTTTTGAATGAGCAAATCGTTGTATTTCTGTTGGGGGAGAATATTTCGTGTTATTAAAATGATTGTTGTCAACTATTCTGATGTACTTATGTTTATTTAAATCCATTCCGATTACTTTTGGGACAGAGGGTGTATTATAAGTATGGAAGTCCTTTCATCTTATTTCCTTCATTTTTACTTTCTTATCTGCACTGTAAACGTTGAAAAAACAATCGTGCTGAGAGGTGCTACTTCTGGCCTGGGACCTTTCGTTTGTTGTACGACGGCTCTTATTAACTGAACTATTCAAGATCTTCACGGAAAGGATACTTTGCCAGTCCTCTTAATCTAATTGCTACGTCTCATCCGTAGCTTTTACAATGTAGTACGTTTAAGTAACGTAGAAAAGTATTTGATCCGCGAAAACCTTTGATACTTCAAGTGGTAAGAGCAGTTATTAAAAAGCAGAAAATCTCGGGTTCAATTTGGAGAGACTGGATTATCTTTCTAACGTCTACAAAAATGATGATAAATCGTAATATGTTTTAGCTAGTTCTTTTGTCATTAAAATTATAATTTTATTGTAAATAGTGATATTGGTGTAATGTTCAATTGAAATCAAGCTTACATTAAACCCTTGCCGTATAATAACGAGTGACATTCGTGAGGCGATGCATGGAGTAGAAAACTAAAATTTTCCAAAAATCATGTAAGTAAAAGTATCATTGATCCACGACAGGATCAAATTACTTACTATGCAATTAATATTGTGTTCAGTTATAAGCTATATCACAAATGTGGGACAGATTGTTATTTCACCAATTAATTCTGACTTGTTCCACATTCAATCACAAAAGAAATTGGTATCGTAAGATGTTCAGTAGAATTAGAAAAACTTAAATCATTTTAAATTTATTATGAAAATTGCAAAAACAACGAAATATATTCGGTATATCACTTTAGTTCCTCTTTCACCTGCACCGTTGAAGAAAAGTGCATTTCTGAGTAGCAGAACTATATATATGTGGGATCGGGGCGGAGAAGCCCTCCTATAAAAGAACTTAAGAGTAAAGGACGTGAAGAGAAATTGTCATCAGCGAGAGGTCGCTGGCGCAGTGGTTTCGCGCCGACCCAGGCGATCGTCGACGTTCAGCTACTCTGGCCGAGTTCCTGCATTGGATGGGTTGCCGCGCGCCTCTCCTTTCTTTTTCACGATCCTACATATAGTTTTGTCAAATAAAAGATAAAGTTTTGTATAATAAAAAGTTTTCAAATGCTTGCGATACACGTGTGCAATGTTGGCAAACAACACCATGGAATACATTTTTCCAACGTTTATTTCGGGATTATTGAAAATCTTCGTCATGCATGAATGTACTGCTTTTTGGATAAGAATTCGTGCTGGGCAAAAGGAATGCAGGGTTTTCAAACCCTTAAAGAAAAGAGTAGGAAAAATTACTGTATATAGGAGCCGAAGAATGAAGATGAAAAATAGGATTTTTAGGTTCGGGATATTGAAGTGCAACGATGAAGCGTTCAACAGCAGAATGTGGGAGCTATAGTAGATGCTTTAAGATTTGTTTATAGGAAGCAGCGCTGCTCCTCGTGCTGTAGAACTTCGTTTTACAGTCCCAAAAGTAGCTATAGAAAGCGGATCATACGTTAAATTATTTTATATTCTTATTTTTCGTTTAAAGTAACAAACAGTTTAAAATTGTCATATTTTTAAATAAATAAAATCATTATTACAAAAATTCCATCGTAGGGCAGTTATTTAAGGCTGAGTGGGATAGCGATTTGTAACGTTCGAGACACGGCGTTGTTGACATAGAAAATATTTGAGTTGATTATTGCATACGAATGATAAACGAATGGATCGGTACATTCCAGTTCGAAATATACATTCCATAGCTATGTTTTCAATTGACAAGTTAACCCTTTCGAAACCGTGCATTTTTTTGGAGACTATCCAGAAAGACCAATAACTTTTGGCTTTATATGTACCACTTCTTGTATTTCTAATGATCGTGGCTTTGGGTCACCTACTTTAGGGTCAAAATTGAACCAAATACCAAATGTAATGTTTACACATTTTATAAGATACCTTTTATTTTAAGCTAGTCTTATTTCGAGGGCTGTTTTTTCTATAATGACTGATAATTGCAATTCAAGATCATTGCACACACGGTGTGCAGTCGGTCTTTTTGGCTCGGAAATGCATTGCACACACGGTGTGCAATTGGTCTCGAATGGGTTAAGCGCCCACTCCTATAGACCGGTACTACACTTTTGGGCCCTTTTTTACGAAAGATATCTTTCTATTTGTTTTAACCAGTTAAGCGTGGCGACCTTTTGGGAAAGCGCGCACCAGTGTGTGTCGCGATAATCAAGCGATGACGGGTACAGTCGTCAAACACAGAGTAAGTAGCGCTATTGAACTATTGGGTCAAAACGACGACTTTATTTTAGAAAATGAACAATTTTATTAGTAATATTTACATAGTCGCTTAATATGAAAATATATTTATACATAATGAACGGAAAACTTAGAAAAAAAATCGAATATTTATAGCAGTTAAAAATTTTAACTCTTGCTGTCGTGTGATATTCACGAAAACAAGGAACAACGCATAGCAGCACTTTGCACGTCGGACACCAATACCGCGATTCTTTGCCAATCTTTTTTTTATAAAAAACAGCAAATCCAATCAGGATTTTTTATTGTTGAACTGCTGGTATGTAATCATGGTATGTAATCTGGTATGAATATCAGGATAATCAAAGATCCAGTGTTACTGCACTGTTTACGAGTTAGCTCTCACGAAGTTATGAATCCAACTAAAATTATTTATAATTTTTATTTACTTGTTTCCTTTCGTCTTGACCTCTAAACATTTTAAGTATATTAAAATTTACGAATATAATTTAGTTTTCTCCAAAATTACAATTAAGTATCAAATTGTAACAAAATTTTACGCATGACGGATATAGTCGTCATTACACAAAATTCTGTCACATCTCCATGATCAAATCGTCAAACGCGCTTAGCTAGTTAATAAACTACATTAATTTTTGACAAAATGTTTTATGTCTTACTTAAAATCATTAATTATGGTTCGACCAGGCGCTACTAACAATAAGTAGCCTAGGTAAAAAACGAATCGTTGATTTTCATTGATCAGCCTGAACATGAACGAAAAACCAACGACCGGTCCCTAATGGCCGTTGTAGCACTTAACATGTTAATTTCGTATTTGAAAATGAAATTCCTGTCGTACTTAAACACTATCTATATTTCGATAAATATACATATACTGTATCATCTGTATATATATATAGTTCGTCAGCAATTTATTTAATTATCCCGATATTGTTCTTTAACATCTACATATTTCTATGCAGAAACATTGAAGGTCACAATATGAACATCCTGTATTAAAATCATGCAAGAATGGCAGATAATGGGCGAGTTTCAGTCCAAAATGTGTCCCAGAAATCAGTTTTTGATTTTCCCGACCGTGATGCACCGTACTCAAAAAATCTGAAAAAATTAGGGTACAACAATGATAACATTATGCAACTACTGTAAAAAGGAAAAAGTTGTGCTCGGAAGATTTCAATACGAAATCGATGTTTACAAATTATTTTTTTTGGTTTTTCATTTTTCGTGAGTGGAACTTGCAAAGAAAAAATCTGAAAAAAATCCCTAACGTGTAAATTCATGTTTAGAATGTGTTAGAATTTTTTTGGAATTTTTGCACCACATTGATTGGGGAAAATGAAGCAAAAACTGATTTTTCGATTTTACCCCATAACTACCCTCCCGGTGAAGGTATCGGATTACAAATTTGTGTGCCATGGTTTTTCATCATCATCTATCGAATGACCCATCGTCGAATAAAATCAGCTCAAGGGTACTTTTGACCACCTTATTCGGCTAGACCCTTTTTTCATATTATTATAAATAACGGAAACATTCAAGTTGGGCAAAGTAGGAGATGCAAGCTGACGATATGACTTTGTAGCAGAAATGCAAACTAAAAACTGCCTTGTCTACAGACTTAGGTCGTACTTTTAAGGACTGCAAATCAAGGTGGTCAGCTTACGTAACTCTGGTCCTAGTGACTCGGATTCCAAAAATACGTACGAATAAATTGTTATATATTACATATCTTGATAAATATGATTAAATATTAAAGAAAAAAAAAACAAAGAATAAATGATCGAAAATAAGTAATGCGTCTTATTTGAGATCACAGTCACTTTGGGATATACCTTACAAAAATATTTAAAATGAATTGGTATCCAACAACGCAGTACAGAGTATAAATTGTGTACTCTTAATTATTTACAATAAAATTACTAATATCGCAAGAGAAAACTAAGTGATAATCCCCAACTAAACATTCACATGTCAATAATTGTTCGACACTTATGGAAATCGGATTCTGACCCAAGATGTCCGTTCGGAAGCTCGTACTATTATTCACGACAATAGAACTGTCTCCTTTGTCAAGATACACTGCATTGAGACTCTTCCAAACCATTCCCGGGATACGAACGTGACCGATGATAAAAAAAGGATCAGAATGGACTGCCAATTTAACGCCTTCCAGGTGATTCAGTATATTTGAGCTGGAATCAATTAAGGACAGATTGTATGTCTTGATACTGTAAGAAGAAGGAGTCATTGATAAAATTATAGACTATTTAACCCTCTATGGGCCCCTGTGACTTTGAGGTAACACAAATCACCCCTAAGGTTTTACTCATCAAAGTGAATTTTTCAATTCTACAAAATATTAAAATTTGTTTCTGAAATTAGTGGAATTCTTTAGATTTCACTTTTTAAAGAATCAAATTAAATCCATTATTTAAAAATGCATTTTTATTATTTTTTGGTATACTATCGTGCAATTCATCTTCAAATACATATTTATAAAATAATTCGTAGCAACAGGAATATGTGTATTCTTAATTATTCCCTCGTATTTTTCATGTACTCATATCTTACATTTTATGCATTGAACAATAGAAATTTTTCTATTTTTGTAACATAACTAGACTGCGGATTTTTATGCATTTATGACAAATTAAATACGGCTAAAATATACAAGAAGAACATAATATAAAAATATATCTAAAATATCCAAAGTATGGTATTTGTTGTAATATTTATTAAGTACAATAAATCCCTAGATAGGTTTTCCTGTCTCACCTGCATTTGTGAAACTCGAAATTTGCATAAACATCCGCAGTCTAAACATAACTTACAGTCCCAATTTTCTTATCGTGTTCTTTCTTCATACCAACTTGTGCCAGATGTAAAGCCTTTTTATCTAGTTGTAATGCGAATAATGAGATTCGCGATCGGGATCCGCCAAATGAAGAGAACTTATGATTTTGGACCTTGTGTATTAAAATAACTTGGCTCGTTCCAAGAGTGACTGGTGTGATGTACGGGATGATTTAATTTGATGGTGAGGACTTGTGACAGTTTTGAGATAGAATTAGAATTTGATTTAGAAGTTGCAGACGACTCCCACAATTAGTTGATATAGAATAATGATGAACTTGGAAATGAACTTGAGGACTGTAACTATGTCTTTGAACTAGCTGGTAATTGAGCTTGTGAATTTGAACTGAAGCTTAGGGGTTTTAAAGCTTTTAGAAGTGGAGAGGGGGTAGGATGACGGTATTCGGGAGTCTAGGGGTAAGAATAGGAAGTTGGACTTTGGATGTGGATGATGACTCGTGGATGAGTAAGGATCAAAACAAGGAATAGGATTTTGGACTTGAGGTGGTGATTCTAGTATAACTATCGATAATGATGTGTGATGGTGTCGCTGCCGCACATAATATTTGTCCTTAGAAAATGATCGCTAAACCTATCTTATATACATACTAACTGTTCGGAGGGTCGGTACATTACATAGCCTCCATAACGCAACAAAGAGATCAAACTCTTTTGAATTTCTGGGATTACCAATACGCGTGTATGAAGAACGGCCCTCGGCTCACTATATATGAGATATTTTATATTTTGTGTAAACATAATTTGTAAGAGAATTCGTTGCTTTATATACAATTTATGTAACTATGGTATGGTATAGTGGAAAAAAATTAATTAGGCCCATGTACAAAAATTGTTCTGCCTGACCAGTACGAATTGGAATGTCGCATACGATACGAAATGGGCGTAACATCGAATGTGAATTGCACATGATTTTGTGACGAATTCAAATGATCACGGCGGCCCACCGTGATCGTCAGGTATGCGTGAATAACCACGTACTCGGGCATCATTTGTCTTATTCTTTGTACGAGCTTAACCGCGGATGAAATTATGTTTCTACATATCTTGTATTCTTGTCATTATAAAATATAGTAGACGTCGTGTTGCGCAACGCCGCATTTTCAAGCTTCCTGCCCAAAAGATTTTTAACGTAATAAAAGCTATCAGCGTAGCAAGCCTATGGTGAATAGTATTGCAAAAACAAATACTTTCATAATACCGAATATCAAACTTCTCAATTTCTGTTTCAAAGAATTCACATAAAATAGTTATGAAACTGTTCACCAATAACAAAATCTATGTGTATTGTTAAGGACTTTGGTTGGAGGTTTGTGGCACGGGTGTTTCAATCGGCAAAATTTTTTGAGCACACATTTTTATCACCGTCTCTTCTCTCTCTGGAGACGAGGCACGGAGACTTCAGAGATTTTTGAGACTTGGAACTTGGAATTTGAGACCAGAAACACAACTCTTTTTGTACTTTGCATTTGTCAACTTCTTCGTTCACATTCTTCATTCATACAAAATTTAGTGTTAATAAGCTAAGCACATTGTTTACGGGTTTAAGCGTGGTCTTGTAGAAATGACAATTTCGCCCTTCCCGTGTATTTAGCAATAACTTTCTTATTTGAGTGGACTGTATTTTATTATAAATATGAACAAACTTAACTTGTATAACAAAACTGTGAATAACAAAAAACTGAGATGGATAAACTTAATTGAATGATGTGAACTTGCTTAGTGAGTGATGTGAGATCCGGACGAGACGCTACTCGTGTACGGATGTGTGAATGTTGCCGAACTAATTGTAAGAGTATTTGAGTTGCAGAATCCGGACGAGACGCTACTCGTGCCGGAGGTGTTAATGTGAGTGTTCGAGACGCTACTCGTAGACTGACGATTTTTCTAAGGAGAGAATGTCGCGAGGCCTTTACCCGCGCTTCCCCTTCCGAGGGCACCTTGCTGACAAGAATGTGATTTTTGCGCCCTCGGAAGTTGTACGGAAAAGGTCGTTTTTATAAAAATAACTAGCGGGTGGTGAATTTGGCGCAAGCGCTGGTTTTGGCGTGCGCCCCCCTTCTGGGACCGATGGAGGGGTAAAGGCCTGCGGGCGGAGAAGAAGGCCCGCTCGAGGGCTGCTCGACGGCCGAGGAATTCGCTCCGTCGCACAGTGGTCCAGAGCGTGAATTTAGCTGTTCACGCACCTCGCGCAGTTTTCAATCTTTTTCAAATCGTCACCACGGGCTCAAAACACAACGGATTTAGTTCAAAATTGGTTTTCTATTATTTTTTGGGTTGCTGATTACGAATCTGAACTCAAAAATTTTAAGAACAAAATGGCGGATTAAATATGGCGGACAGGTTGGTTTAAAAATTAATTGTTTTGCACAAAAATTAGTATTCTAATATTTTTTGGGTCGCTGATTACGAATCTGAACTCAAAAATTTTAAAAACAAGATGGCGGTTGATATATAGAGGGTGGCTATGTACATTAGCTTATTCAGCTTACATTGCTAACTTCAAAATGGAAAAATTAAAAAGTACCACAAAGTAGTCTCTGAGAACTTTGAAGATGTTTAGTTTAAACTATATAGAAATAGTTCCTGCTAAAATTGGCTTTATCTATCTGCACCTTTTGTTGCTATTCCTTCCTAAAGTTTATGTAACCCAGACCAGCTGCATAGACCCAGTGGGACACGCGGTCAGTAAATTCCCGGGTTTCTTAAAGATATCGTGCAATAAAAACAAAATCTTATTGGCACTAACGAGGACGAAGACTTCTAAACCATCACTTTTATTACTTAATTGCTTTATTGTTAGGATGCGAGCAAAGAGGAATGAGCTAGATTATCCGATTGAAAGGAAATCCTAGTCTTCGCCGTGCAGGGTTCACTTAAAAATTAAATAACTTATAAGTATCAAAAGATATTCGGCTAAAACTTTCCACATATATTCCTTAGACTATATAGAAGTTATTTCTGCAAATATTTCGTGCGTCTACCTGGGCCCTTCATTGTTATACCTGTCGGAAGTTTACGAGACAGTCTGGCGACAGCGCCTTGTCGAGGTGCGCGCGAGTCTTTAAACAATAAAAAACCATCTGAGGCGGATCCGGGCGGATGATATTTTTGCAGGATCGTTTAGGGGAAGGATTACAGAAAACAATGGTGTTAATTAGATAGTGTAAGTATGTAGCACATTTTAGTTTTTCTCTGCAAAAGATAAAAAACTTCGACGATTTTCTTTCATGTTTTCAACATTAATTTTTGAATAAACTACAAACAATAATTTTATGTTCGACACATGAATTTTTATCGTGGAAGAATGCTCTTCAAATAGAAACAATAATTATTACAAAATATTGCATAGTTTCGTCAGAATGTTATAAAGAAGACAACGTGGTTTTTCGACAGAAAAAGGCCTCCAGAAAAAGTTTCAACTTTAAACGTTTGTTGCAACTACAATTTTTATCCAATTTCAAAAAAATTTTATTTCTGAGGTCAGTCGACATTTAGGAATCGATATATTCAAAAAAGAAATCGAAATTCCAAAATCGACTTTTTGACTTTTGCGCAGCTAAATGCACATTCTGGACCACCGTGCGTCGCACTGAGTTTATTGCACGGCAATAACCATTGAGTCTTTGCTGAAAATCTGGAAATAATCAAACTCGCAGGCGAGGATTTCTTGGAAAAGAGGGTCCGCAGAACTTCCACATCTGGCACTTCTGCGTCCCGTTAAACTAACTGTTTTTCTCAAAAATAGTTGCCTCTTAGTCCGTGTAATAAACCTTATACATTAAGGGCTTGGGCCTTAACACACATATTCTAAGGAAGCGGAAATGGAAGTGGAATAATCATTTTCGTTTCTCTCCCTAACATTTATTATAATTCTCAAATAAATGTGGTGGTCCGAATTAAATGTACCTAGGTACAATTTAGGCATGATTAACACGTTCCCTGCTGCGAGAGGCGTATACGTTCCACGCTGTACTGTTTGGTTAACCTTTTGCGTGCAGACGACTTTCTGCCGATGCGCTCCGGAGAGAATTAATACTTTTCCGCATAGTATGGATATACCACAGAAATTGAATTGATCTGAACTGAATTACGGAGAAGAAAATATAAATCTCCGACATGTTCAACATTCACCATTGGTGCATGGTGAATGTCGACATTTACCGGTGAAAGTCGACATTCTTCAGATTTCGGTGTTTCACCGTAACATACATACGCTGAGACACCGAGACGCCGAGACGTTTTTTGAGATATTAAAATATTAAATGTATCGACAGTAAATTACATGATGGGTTAACTTCGCATATACTCATAAATAATCTATATTACTCCAATAAAATACTTATTAATAAACTATATTACTATGATAACAAAGGTGTTATTAAAAAGTCCTACACCATTATGGATATTGTGGGAAATTCTGCTATTGTCTGCTTTGCTTCTTAATAGCATTTGAGAATTTGAAACTTTCGTCTTAGGTAAGACGTAACTATTGTAGTTAACTTAAAGTAGAGTCATACAGAAGTGGATTACGCGCTAAAATTGCTCCCCAGCGTATCTGATGCACTTCCAATCTTAACGCTACGACGCAAATACCTCCAATCTCCTATAAGTGATACTGATTGTCGAACAGATAGGGAAAGAAAATTGTCGAATTACAACAGAATATCAAACTTTGTTGAGATTCGAACTATTTTCGAATAATTATTGTAGTATTGTGACTTTTCTGACGATAATTTTGAAAAAGTTATTATGAAAAGATGAGACAAACTGCCGTATAGTAGAGTCAGACGTAAATTCAGTAGATGATACTAACTCATTGGGTACGACAGACTGCTGTTTCAACGCGTTTGCAGGGCCCGCAGATTTTTAAGCGCTCCAGAAGATTGGTGCATTTTACATGTCCGATTGTTTTGTACTCTTTCGGAAATTCGATATACATTTATTTCGCAAAGTACTTGCCATAAAAATATTCAAGGCTACGTTGCCTTAGTGAAGTAGCAAGAAAATCAATTTAGTTTTAATTTTTTGTGTCGTCGATATCTACGTCAATATTAAAAAATGACAAACGACATAATTCGAAAGCCAGCCACGACCGTCGCGACGGTCGGTTTGCTAAAATCGAGACATCTCATCACCCGTACGCAATGTGCTAATAAGCGAATGGCAGCAATAGTTCTGCTGGCATGGTAGCGATATTAGTGAATCGATCTTATTGTTAAACTAATGAAGGCGAACAAATCGACTCGAAGCGAAAATCGCAATTTGGGTAGCATTCGTCATTTCCGAAAAAGTCGGTCGAAGGGTTGCTAATTTTGCTATTAATTAAATATGCATTTCTTTTTTACAGACACTAGTTTACTAGCTTTCCTCGCCTCGTAATCGATATTACATTATCGTAGTAATTTGCATTTAGGAATTAAAATAGAACATCCTGTAAAAATATGATTTATGTTACTCAACAGAATAAGTATGATGACTCCTCGGGCAATTAAGCTGTCAAAATATAGTTCCTTTGTTTCTCGCCAAATAGATTTAAAGGACTCCGAAATTGCCTCAAATGGTTTTATTTCGGGAATAACGACAATAATATGCACATAGTAATACTAACATTGCAAAGTGAAACAGCAGAAAATAACAAATAAGACCACTGATGAACGTGAACAACGAAAATAGTAGATATAGGGTCCTAGGAGTAAACGCTGCTCTTGTCCGTTTAAGGATGTTTGGGAGGTATGTCAAAATGCTACGAGTCAAATGAAAATTTATGAGAACGTTCCTCATTCCATTCTAAAGCTCCCGTTAAAATTACAAATCGATTCACTAAACCGTCAAAAAGTTATTACAATTTTAAAAAACTGAAATTTTACACATAATCTTATGGAGATTCGTTAACCGAACAGATTAAATTTATTTTTATTAACAGAAAAAAAGCTACCAGAAATTTCAAACTTTTATAATAAGTAACTTGAACTCTGGAGAATCAATTAAGCATAAATTTATTCACATTCACTAAACGGTTATCGAGGAAAAAATGAAAAATTAGCTGAAAATCTGTCTTTTACTCGATATTTTAATAAGTGTATGAGGAAGTGCGGCAACACTGTAGTCAGGTGAGAGCTATAGTTTTATGTATTGTATCAGCAGTGGTAAAACAGTTAGGTAACGGAGAAGCATAAGTCTGCCTGGGTTAGGTCATTTCATATATTAATGAAATTATCATTATTTTTAAAATATTATTGTTTCGAACAAATGAAATATAATGTCACAATCTTCATTTGAATAATTAAAAAATAAATAATATTGTTACGAGTCGACCGCGCACGCCTTGTCCTTTCAGACATAATTAAATAGAACACAATTAAAAAGCGATAACTTTTATTTAAGAGAACACGTCCGTCTACCAGGACTACCGACCGTAGAATCTCTACTCTTTTTATTTAACAAACAATTGACATGTCTCGTTACCCAGTAACATTTAAGCTACTGGGTGCTTCGTAACAATATATTTCCATATAAATGTTTGAAAGAACTACATTACAATATAATATCACTAAACTAAAAAAAAATTTTACGGTTGTCTTTTGGAAAACCAGTCTGAAATCTTTGTAATTGATGAGAAGCGTATTACACCTGCACTTTCTTTTTTTAATGTTTCTTGGATTTGTTGGTGCAGCCCATCTTTACCCAACTGGTCGAAAATGTTTTGCAAAATTATTCATATTGTACCCTATCAATGCTAATTTTTTACGAATTGTAATACCAATCGTACTCTGCAGAGGTAGTAAAGTTGACAAATTCTGTCTAGCAACATCTCTACTTTTCCAACACTTAATTTTGTCTTCAAAAGCGTGAGCACTTTTTATTAATATTGCACTTGTTATATCTAATTTGTAAAGTATTTTACTAAGAATATCACAATCATATATTGCATTATGTGCTCCTGTAGAGTTAATTTTTAGCATACTAGACAATCCGCTAATACTGCAAGCTCCTCTGCCTCGTCTATTTGTGGTTTTTCTAATAACTTCTAATGTATCTATAAAACCACAGATAACGTCGGACAATTCATCGATCAGAGAGTATTTGCATATGGTTCGATACAATCTTGGACCGTCAAATGATAAATTGTGAGCAGCTAGATAGCTCTTTTTATTGATAGACTTTAACCAGTCTAATAGACGAACTAAAGCTAATCTCGTTGGTACTGACTGAACTTTGACGCCATGATACATTAAATCTCCTTGATAATTGATTAAGCCGTTTGCTGCAGTAGCATTTGCCGAAACTTGTCTTGTTGGTTTAATATAGACATCAAATTTTTTGTTTCCATATTTTGCAGCAATCTGTAATATGTCACAGCTTTTGTCCAACCCAGAGGTTTCCAAATCAAAAAGCACTATTGGAGTTTCATTTAAATCATTGATAAAATCTGAGCAGTCAATTTAATCTTCTGCTGGAATCGCAGGTTCACTTAAAAGCGAACAATTGCTTTTATAACTAACACCTTCCATATTTTCCTTTCGATAACGTAACGCAGCTCGATTTTTCTTCAATTCATTTCGCCTTCTCTTATACGTTACTGATTTGACAAGTTCACGTCTTTTTAATAAGGCTTTTTTTGTTCTTGAAACATGACGTGAGTGATGTTTTCCCGGAGATAAATTGATATTTTTTAGTATCTCTTGCGTGTATTGTTCACCCAAATTCTTTTGCCCTACAGCGCAAGCATAACGAAAATCTGCACAAGCTGTGGTACTATAACATCTAGACTTTGGATGCTTACTCATCATCATAGCGTTCAAACTTTCATTCGCATTACTGGAAGCTCCACTTGAAAACTTTTGAGCGTTTTCAGCAAGTTTTTCAAAAATATTTTTCAATTCTGCAAACAATCGCTCATCCTCAAAACCTCCAGGAATCACTTTGTGATCATAGTTATCTTTATCACGAATATAACCACACCAATTACCACATTTGCTGTGATCATTAAAAGTATGGTGAGGAATGCAGCGGATCGCATCTACCATAGCTCGACTGTTTCCTCGATTTTGAGCTACGGCATACATAAAGCATCGATGTAAATAGGATATTCTATCTTTCGATAGTTCTTGATGATTTCTCTGAATCGAATATAATTGCTTCTTAACACATTCGCGACCGCTGACGTGAATTCACGTCATTTTAAATCCTATACCTGGTTGCCGCTGACGTGAATTCACGTCCTGCAATTCCTATTTTTGAATTCGCCAACATTAGGCGCTTTGGATAATGGCTATCTCAATGAGATACCTTGATAGTCCTTATAGACTTTCAGGTGACATGACAACACAACAGTTGGAAAGAATTCCACAATCGGGGAAATTAAAATATCCACAAAAACGTTGCAGAGTTTGCAATACTCATGGAAAATGTCGTGACACTTCTTATATAAGCAAATTATGTAGAGTTTCTTTACGCAAAACTCATTGTTTTTTTACTAATCACACTAAACAGAAATCTTAAATTTTGTATTCACTCTGCTTTTCTAAAATGCATGTAATATAATGCTAAATAAACTAAGCATAGTAATAACAAATGCTCCGTTATCTACCTATAAAGTAAGTATACAAATTATCAAATCTTTTAATTTTAAAGAACACATAATTACAACATTGATAGTTCAAAACGAATATTA
This sequence comes from Cerceris rybyensis, assembly GCA_910591515.1. Classification (NCBI taxonomy): domain Eukaryota; kingdom Metazoa; phylum Arthropoda; class Insecta; order Hymenoptera; family Crabronidae; genus Cerceris; species Cerceris rybyensis. The sequence goes on from OU342795.1 coordinate 19,480,597, forward strand.
TAACTATTGTTTTAACGGTACAAGTTTGCGGCAACAAGCTTTACAATATCATTATTTTCGCCGGTACTCAGCATTAGAAACGGAAAAAAATTGCCGGTCGCAAATGTGTTAACACCTCCAGAAGTGTGATTTACATCAGACTGCTTTATAATCGGATGTTTACTTGCAGATCTACATACCGAAATCGTAGAGCTGTCATCATCTTCTACCAGCACTCCGACTTCTAAATTATTTTTTTATTGTACGATGAAGGTTGTTTTTGTTCGGTCGGTGACGTCACATGTGACACGTTGTGTATTTTTCTCTTCGTAATGAACGACAAATAGCCGTCCTTCATTACGAAGAGAAAAAAAAAATTATTTTTTTGCAAAACTTCACTCTCACCAACAATTTTGTTGGCTACGTGAGGCTCCATAGCCTTTGCAGATCCATAAAAGTTTTTTCGGCAATCTGGATGATCTGAAGGATGATCTGAAGAATCACACTTTTTACATTTGCGATTACATGTAGAATAATCCAAAACGAGCCCACTAAAATGACCAATGATTGCTCCGAAGCCATTTAAACTGTCGTAATTCCGTCCCGTACCCCGAGTACTCCAGCCCATATCGTAAGAAACTATAATTCTCACGACGTCATTGAACGATACCGGTGCTTCTGACGGAACACCACATTGTCCGGAAGTGCTGGTAGATTCTGTTTTTGAAGATACAAAAAAATCGGGTTGTATTTCTTCCGGCCTAAAGAGAAAAAATGTAAATAATTAAAATAAATAATTTTACAGTTGAATGTTCGATTTTTCGAAAAAATTTATTAAGGCAAGCTGTAATACATATACAAAGATAGCACTTATAAACTCATAAAATTAATTTCCAATTTTCTGTAGTTTCATTCAATTAATTGTAGTGTGCAATTGAAACATTTTATATATTTACAATTTTTGTAGATGAATATTTTCTTCCGCTCTAATCGATTCTAATGTAAAAAGTAAAATATGTACAATTTATTTTATTTATAATTTTACCATTATTATCGAAATGCTTTTTCTATCCTTACATCTACTAAATTGATAAAATACGAATTATTATAATTACAATAATTTAGCAATGTTCTCAACTTGCTCCAAAGTCAATCCTCTTTCCAGAGCTGCTGCATTTACACAACTGTTTTTTGCTACTTCCTCGGCTGCTAATCCAATTTCGGTCTCGTATTTTTTAAATGTTTTGAAGTCAAGACATGGAAGGTTTAAACAAGCACACATTTTGCAAAGGTGCGACCATCCCAATCCAGTATATAGAGTCCCTTAAAAACAAAATTACAAAAATTTAGTATACATTTTTTTTATTAATAAACAACCATAAATGCTATTGCACTGACCCAGAAGGGGATCTTTGATTACGAGTATCTCCTCAAAGGATTTTAGATTTATGACAGATTTCGAACATCGTCAAACCGTTTGAGATTGTGAAACTTGAAGAAATTGTCCGTAAGAATCTGATAAACGCGTGCGATTCATCAAAGAATTTTAGCACGTCTACCTAGCTAATTTAGGACTAGATTTACGGAAGCCGTCAATTTAACAGGTTCCTATATTTTTTATAAAGATTTCTCAAATTCATAAAAGTTACTTAACGAAGTATCATATTTGCCACTTGATGCCTCTTTCATCAAAGTCTTTATTTAATATATTGCAGTGTAATAGATTTCACACCCGTAAATCTAGTGTTAAAAAGTAACAGATTGTCACTCAAAAGTAACAGACTGTCACTCTCGCAATCTCAAGACTCATTATGTCATTTATGCTAAATCATAATATGTTTTATAGGTTTTATAAGCACATTTAGAAAACTTCATCAATTTAATATCTGCACATTAGTTGAATTATATTCAAGATATTGAATATTGATTGTACTTCACTTGTTTCATAATTTATATATGACTAAAGCGTTTTCTATTAAAATGAGGTTTGTGTAAAGTAGAGAATGTTTAGGTCCTTAGCAAAAAAGCCCATCCCGTACGGATGTTTCCAGGACGAACCCAAAATATTTGGCGTGGAAATTTTAAGATAACTTTCCAATCTCCTGACTTTATTCTATCCCAGCGTTCGCCAAACTTTTTGACCTCACGAACCAGTAAATTCGTAATTTAAATCCCGCGTACCACTAATAGGAATTTTTAAGTGTTAAGTATATTCATAAAAATAATTGTGATCTAAGAACACATATAATGTATTGTTATGAATTGAATTATGTTTCAATGCATCTTAAAACATAACTTAACGTGATGAGTAAGTATATTCAACATTTTTCTGGGGACCAGCGAAATTTTCTCGCGGACCACCACTTTGGCGACCACTGTTCTATCCAATCGAGAAGCGTTCTAAGCCTCACCTGTTACGTTTTTTCTGAGAAACTGTCTATTCCTGATACTCTTACACCGATAGGAACTGCAACTCGGTTCCACTTCTTATTGTCAGCAGTTGCTACTTGCGTTTAGACCTCTCATACTGAATCCTTTAAAAACAGAGTGTTTGCACAGCTTAAATCATTTATTCATGTTCACGTTAATTTACATCGCACAACTTGTAAATATAGTAAATAAACAAGTAGAAGCATGATCGAATTGCATAGTATATATCGTTCGAGGTTTGTTGTACATTTGCAAGCGTAGCGGATTCAAACCGTTTCCGGTGCACCCAAGGTCACATAAAAATTATGGAAGTATCTTCTTGAATTGTTAAAAAAAGAGTAAAGATAGATATACATTTATTAGAAATACCAGAGAAGAATGTAGTTTTTTTCGAACACATGACGACGCGGAAAAAGGACTCACTAAATATTTTGAATCAAAACACAGTGAATTTTATGAACGAGGTGTTCAAGCTTTGCCAGATCGATGGAGAAAGATTCTGTTAAACCGTGAAGATCATATTTTAGATTAATATTTGTAAAATAAGTTCTTGTAAAGGAGCGCAATAGTCACGAAGTTTTTAACAAATCGCAACGGCGATGCTGCGATGCGTTTTCGACACCTGTGTCGACATCTTGCAGGTATCGATCCCAAATCAGTCTTCTCCTTGGTGGCGAGAGATATTGATTTTTTAGAAAAAGCGACACTGCTATATATACATAGTGATGGATTGTAAGGAAGGTAGCGAGAGTAATAGAGAAAGTAATAAAGAGAGAAATGTAATTAGAACACTGCTATTACTAAGGGCTTTTTTAACAAAAGATCAGAGTGAATGCAGTAAGTATAAATGATTCTTCTAACAATAAGACATGGCGAAGAGAATGTCGCGCTCTATTTCTTTACAGAGACGAATGACGGTTGTTTCGAAATTTCGGATATATATATAGTTGAAGGATAGAAAAGGTAACGGATGTGGAGACAAAAAACGGTCATTGCACTTGTGACTGACAATAAGTTGTCACTAAAAACGAGTGAACGCAGGCCTTTTATCAGTTACTAATAATACGACCTAAACAAGAGCGAGGGAAAATTTTCCCTTTATCAGTGACTTTCATACCAATATTACAAATATTAGAAGATTCCAGATGTACGTCATTTGACATATAAACGGTATGCCATTCATATTTCATTAATAATTCGCTTCCACACAGAGATTTCGGATAAGAGGAATGAAGATATGTGCCTACATAAATACTTTACTTTATACCTTTTTAAAGTTCTTCGTATCCTTGTTACTATCTGTATTACTCCAAACCGTTTTGATATTTCCATCGAAAATTATTTTATTTAAGATAATACGCACTTTTAAGCAGAGTATGAAGACATGCACTTATCTTTTGTATATAGATTTAGAATTTGGATTATTAAGAATTTAATTGTGATATTGAGAGAGGGAGAGGGGGTGGATTGTGCGAGACAAAGTCTTCGAAACTATGTATATAGTTCCGGACGATGAGTTTTGAATAAGTTTTGAATAATAATAAGTTTTGATTGCGTGTCAGGGCCCAAAGTATTTCCAGCGAGCGAATGTGAAAAGCGAGATTTTATCGTGGCAGCAAACCGTCATAAAGTGCAACATTAGTGAAATATTGTAGCGGTTGGCTGTCCTAAAATTTTGTGGATCAAGCCTGAAATTCTTACCCTGCAGAGAAAGTTTCAGCCATGATTCGAATTTTTGTATCACATTTGGTTGTATTTGCCTCTACCACGTAGATACAAGTTTGCGATTCTACCTCCGCTGAGAAAATAAATTCTGCAAAAGTGTTCACTAGTAATAAGATTTTATCGTATATTAATATTATTTTCTTAAAGGATAGCTTTTCACAAAGAAATATTTTTGTTACATGCTAAGCTCCGATATTAAACGAGAGGAATGGAGAGGAATAAGTTTTCTTCGCGAATAACGAGTCTCTCTCTTCGATTGAAAGAGTAATCCCAGCTGGGTTTTTTTGTTCCTTTCGAGTTTTTTTCTTTACTCGGAACCATTAAAACACTTTGATGTAATTTTCTTCTATTGTATCAACGCTATTACTTGCCGCAACGAAACAGCGGATAATAAAAATCACGAGGAAGCGATAAAGCATCCTTCTATGATAATCTGATATCGCATTAATTGAAAATAGTTTATCGAAATTTACATTATGAATGAGGATCATACATATTTTAGGATGTACATTGCGCACATTCTCTTCATAAATATGTTATGTGGATACATGTAAATAATTTGATAACGTACGTGCGTTTAATAGACCTTATTGAAACCTTTAGTCTCTTCCGAGCGTGAAGTCGAATGAATAACGTGTTTCAATAGTTTTTAAGGTTTCCGTTACATACTTTATATGAGGTTGTCGAGCTCGTGTATATGCTTATAAATACCTCTGTTGAGCTTTCGAGTTAACATACTTCTTTATCAATTTTACTTTTTGAATTTTTTTTTTTCTAACTACATTTAACTAAAATAAATATAGCACAAAGCAAAGGCAAATCTTGATATTGATGCCCAGTGTCATCATTTGTGAATAGTTACCTCATCCAAAGCTTAAAGTAGTTTTGTGGATCATATGTCATAGATGTATGCATGTCAACATATACCTTTTAAAATTTCGTGGAATGTCTATTCTAATCAACATATTTCGGACCTCACATTTTAATCAATTTAGACCACGTACTCTGTTACTACAGTAGATATTGTAAAGAGATAATTGTATTTGAATGTTGAAATTCTAAGCACTTGTTGTTTTAATCATGTTTATTATTAAGGTGATTCTTTTTTACTTGGCGGTTTTTGATCGTTATGGTTATAGTAGGAGTCGGTTTCTTTGTCGGGCGATTCCTACGGACGCATACGCTCTTGACCCTTTTGTCTGTACACAACAGACGCCGAAATTTTAATCGGAAGGCCCAATTAAAAGTTAATTTGCGAGAGAACGGTTCGTTTCTGACCCATGGTTCCTTTCAGACATTTTGCCTGCGTAACAAGACGAATACGATGAGCGAATAAAAAAAATTTGCTACCTTTTCCCGAATTTTGCGGCAGGTTTTTTTCGCAAATCTCCATCGATCCAGAGGTGTAGAACAACCCCTGAAAGCCATGACAAATAGTTTTGAAACACTCTGTACATGTTACAACAAATGTGATTAATCCGGTGGTAACGTATAATCCCTAGTGTAATGTACCGACCCTCCGCTTGTTTGGTATATAAGATATCTTTCAGGAATATTGTGTAAACACAAATATTTTGTACGCGGCTCACTCATCACCATCATTAGTCATTCTAGAATCACCACCTCAAGTCCAAAATCCTATTCCTTGTTTTGATCCTTACTCATCCACGATTCATCATCCATATCCAAGGTCCAACTTCCTATTCCTACTCCTGGATTCCCAAATACCATCATCCTACCCCCTCTCCTCTTCTAAAATCTTTAAAAACCCTACGCCTCATTAGTTCAGTTCACTACAATCAGTTCTCAATTCAAAGTCACCAGTTTCTCTTACTCTTACGCTAGTTCAAGTTCATAATTATTAACTCCAACGCATTGTGAGAGTCATCTTCTAATTCTAACTCCAAATCCTAAATCTAATACAAGGCTCTCACAAGTCCTCATCTAATCATTCGAAACACTAAATCTCTTGGAACGAATCAAATCGAGTATTTTAATACATAAAAGTCCCAGAAGTACAAGTTCTTTTATTTGGTGGATCCAGATCGCGAATAGCATCATTCGCCCATTACACTAGTGATTATGTATGACCACCACTAACAATAAGTTTGGTAAATCTGATAAATTCTTGGACATTTATTAAAGTAGCCGGCGAGTTTATATAATTCCCAATTCGTTATGGCAAATGTGATAAAAAAATATAATTCCAATGCTCACTCGCGCCCCTACTCAAAACTATGCCCAACCAACATTGATTTATCTTTTATTACAAACACCTAACTTAAACCAGACTTTTCTGGGGCAGAGGTCCAAGATGAATTGTGTATAACAGGATATATACCCCCGCAGAGTTTGGTTTAATTTAGAAGCTTCTAACGAAAAGATAAATTATTATTGCTTGAGCATAGTTTTAATTATAAAATATTGGAATTGTATTTCTTTTATCATCTTCACCATTACGAGTTGAGAATCATATAAACTCGTCGATTAGTTTCATAAATATTCATATTCATAAGGCAGGCTCAGTAAGCGACGGCGTCGTAACGGGAAAACGGTCGGCAGATGCTAAGGATAGATATTTTCTTAAATTATTCCAAAACGAAAACATTTATGACATTTTTGCCGATATTTTTTTATTCAGAAATGCACATAGAATCTGTTAGAATATATCGATATCGGCTCCTAAGCTACACCAGCGACATCTTTTCTTCACGCTTGTCGTTACGAAACTGTCCTCACGCTCGTGTAAGTTCGAAGTCTTTCTTTGTACGTCTTTATCGTTTAGTATTAAATATATAGAGTTTAGTGTGCAAAAATCCAGTGCGTAAAAGTTATTTAGATAAACCTGAACCCAACTAAAAACTGACAGAATCCAACAGTAAATTGGATTCAGTAATAAAATCCAATGTACAGTAAATGTGTGCTACCTGTCTTCACCAGACCCACGAGGCCTTCACTAGGCCCTCTGCCTCCACTAGGTACACCCAGGCCGAACACTGTCCTTCCTGCTATCACGGCGAATATGCCGAAGAAGTAAAGAAACGACGCGATTTCTCGCCTCGGAACAGGAAAGTCGAATAGACACTGCAAATTTGCGGGGCCTCCAGAGACCAAGCGGTGGTCTGCAAGTCAAATCTGACCCAACTCCGTTTTCACCCTCACAATTCTTTGCCGTTCTTACAGCTACATTCTTCAAGATTTTTCCAGTAGGTACTAGAGAGGTAATATCAAAGTACGAGCCCCTTTTTTCAACACGGGTAGCTATCTGACTTGCTTTTAACTTTAATTTAATATTTTAAAACTGTGATGGAACAGAATGTGACAGCTATATATTTTTCTTTTCTCCTAAGTAAGTAATTTTTGCGAATAACCCACGATTTCGTAGTAATTTTATTTTTTAAATAAACTTTGATGCTTGTGAAAGAAACATGTGTTGAGTTCTGTTGTTACTTTTTGTTACTCCATGAGTTAGCGTTATCTTTTTGCCAGGCGCACCATTCGAGAGGCAGCCTACATATACTTGTATATGGTCTCCCACCGGTATATCGCGTTTTAGTTATTGTTATATTGTATCCACCAGTTTGTTTTTGCAAATATTAATTTCTGATTCATATTTAGCAAACAAATTAAGTATCAATTTTCATTTAAATCCAAATACATTTTGAGGCTTTGGTCAGGAATTTTGCAGTATATGTACGTGAAAAAATTCGCGAAACTAATTGAAAAATTGTAACAACACTTACCGTTCGAAAGTAGAGGGATACAGAAAAAATATTGTAGTATATTTTATAAAGTTAGCTATGCCGTCGTTAAAGGGGTGAAAACCACCCTCAAAGTTGGCACCCTGAAACTTATTTATTGAATATCTGGAAAACTATTAGAGATACGAAAATTTCGTAAAGAGAGAAAATTAACGTATTTCGACCACAAATCTGATGATATAAATATATCTTTTTTAAACTCGTTTGTTTAAATAATATGCTTAAAAATACAACTTTTTTAATGATTTTGCAAGTCAAATTTCAATAAATTTTCTTGAATATTTTTCTGAGTAAACAGAAAACGTAAACATCGCTGTCCTGCGGAAATCTGTGATAAGGTCGAATTTCTAACTTGATATTACGCGAAGAAAATTTTCAGGAAATAAAGTGAAATTACTCGTTAGTTATTAGGTTTAGGGCAAATAAATGTCAATACTTTTTTACTCAGAATTCGACATTCTTCCATATTTTGATATAAAAAATATAGCATTCCATTTAAAAAAACAAAGTTGACCTTCAAATCTCCGAAACGCCTCCACCTATAAAAAAAATAACTACACTATATAATGTGCCCCTTCAGACCATGCAACTTCTATATAAAAACTTTTTTGTGCAACGCATATTTTGGTAGTTTTTAACGGTGCACACGTTGTGTGGACCACCCTGTATAACGCACACCTCCCGAGAATTAATTTATTTATTTGGCCTGTCGGCGGATTCACATTGATATCATAAATGACTATCCCGAGGTGTAACTCACCAGGTCTTATGAAACTATAGTATAAGGTGCTTTTCGTGGAAATATTTAATATCTACTTTCATTTATCGGCAATCGTCCACGTTAAAGGGGTGAAAACCACCCCCAAAGTCCGGATTATGAAAACTGTTTTATCGAATATATCGGAAACTATTAGAGTGTTACGAGCCGGGCGAGTGGCAGAAAAAACGCGACCGTGATGCGTAGTTAAATATTTTACCCGTGAATCCGAGAGTTGCAACAATACAAAGAAGACTGTTCCGAGAAACGGACTAACTTATAGCAGAACTATAAGGTTGCCGTTTACCCGTTAATAACGAAAAACCTTTCGGTATTTCGCGTTAGTATAGCGGATAGGGATGTATCAAATAATACAAGGTTACCGCCACTAACTGGTAATAACTCCGGGAACCAGACTAATCTATAGGAAATACTATAGAGTTGCTGATCGCCCGTTAATAACGAAAGGAACCTTGCAGTTCTTTCGCGTTAGTATAGCAGATAGGGATGTATTAAATAATACAAGGTTACTGCCACTAACTAAGTATAAAACTCCGGAAACCAGACTAATCTATAGGAATACTATAGAGTTGCTGGTAGTCCGTTAATAACGAGAAACCTTTCGGTAATTCGCGTTAGTATAGCAGATCGGGATGTACCAAATAGTACAAGGCTACTGCCACTAACTATTGTAAGATTGTTGCAGACTCTAGAATTCTGGTTCTAGAATTACCCGTAACTTTCAATAATTTTATTCACTCCGAGCGGTTTGAGTGAATAAAGGGGAACGTTGCTCAGTTACAAGAAGATAAAAGGAAGTTAATTGAAAATAACTTTATCTTTGAATTTCGTATATTAAGTTATTTACAAAGAATTAAATTCGAAATGCAAAATTACAATTTTGTCATTTAACAATATATGTTTTATAATGTATTTTAAACCGAATGTCACGCGTCGGATCGCGGGGGTTTCCAAGTCCCGTAGAGTTTGGAAATTCACCTGTCTGACTGACAGCGTGACGTTCTATGAAAGAAATGACCCCCAGAGGCAGAAAAGTGCCTCGCTTATATAGGGCTCCGTTTCGGGAAGGATTTGGAAAAATGAGTGGAGGTGGTAGGACTCTGGCAGGGATGTAAGGGTACCAAGGACATATGGAATGCATCTGGCCATAGTGTAAAGTGCCATGGTTTGTATAAGTTTAGATAAGTGGGAAGGAGCCCTGTAGAGCGAGGAACTTGTGTTTAAACCTTTCGTTTTCAAGAGCGGCTGACTGGCATGGAATGAAGAATTTTTAAAATTCTCAGGGTCGGATGTAACAAGAGATACGAAAATTTCCTAAGGAGTGAAAATTAACGTATTTCAATCACGAATCCAATGCTATAAACATTTTTTTTAAAAAACAGTTTGTTTAAACAATATGTTAAAAAATACTTTTTTTTCGTAATATTTTCAGTTAAAATTCTTTCAATTTTCTTAAATAATAGTTTGTATACACTATATAGTCAAACAAAAAATACGGATCAATTAGAAGTTTCATATTTGTGTTACAAAAAGAGTTATTGCATTTTCAATTCTTACGCTTGATGAACGTGTTAAATTGTTCCTTTGTATATACATAGTTGGCTGCTCTGAAAAGAGCAGATTTTATTTTCAGTCACTCATATCGTTTTTATATCGATTTAAGAGATGCAACTAATTAATTAATTACTCCAAATAATTTTCGCAATAATGGTATTCCTGAAAGAAATGTTTGAAACACAAGTTCCTCGTACACCACGAACATTTCAAAGCAAATATATCATCGCAGTTGAAACAGGTTATATTATCTAACTGTAAATCTGTGAAGCAGAACTCTACTGGATTGTCAAATTTTTGAGGCCTATTGGTAATATAGCCACATCGGAACCATGCGTACTTGAACATTTCTTGATATCGTGGAGAGGATAGTTGATTATGTATTAGTGACTGTAATTTAAGAATATTATCTCGCGTATATAAGTTAATATTGATATTTAAATTGATTATTAAATCTGAAATTTTTCACGCGAAATTCTTCCAAATTCGAAATCCGTAAACATCTAATGGTTGAATGAGGCTTGTTGCACCTTGAGGTATTTTTAATAATTTTACTGTTTTGCCTTCTGGAATTTCGTTTTTCATTAATTGTTCGTCATATCCGCTCCACGAATCGTACAACAAGACTGCAGTATGCGATGTATTCGGAAGAAAGACATTCGAAAACCATGTCTTTAATAACACTTTACTCATATTTCCAGAGGTAGTTGCTCCAACTGCTATGTTAGGAGCTGTGAACATTGTTCGTTGTACACGTGGTCCTATTTTCCCGGACGCTTCTTTCAAAACTATAAACAAAGGAGAAAGTAATTTTCCATCTGTTGATATCGTCGGCTGGATGGTATAACTATGCGTGGTAGCTGATTTCGATTGAATTATTGCTCGCGTTTCTTTTTCACCTTTCCATGATAAGCTTCTTCCAGAATGAATTTCTAATTGAAATCCGCTCTGATCTGTGTTGAAAATATTTTCCTCCCCAAATTCAAAAAATGTACTTGCATTCCTAACAAAATTGTCCGCTGATTCTTCTATGGCTGAAAAATTTTCACTATAATTTCGTGTTATGAATTTAGTTGTTTTTCTCGAAACAATTCGGTATGTATTTTTAAAAGTCCATAGCCAATGAGGCGATGCTCGGAATCCTTCCAGATTTAAATATCGGTTTACTTGCATTGCCCATCTTCGAATGTCAATATCATGTATTAATACGTTTCGATCTCGAGCTTCTAGAAATTTCTTCAACGTTTGATTTGAAATTTCTTTCAATTTTTCAAAACGTGTTCCGCCTGCAACAATTTGCTTTTCCCACCTATACAGCTGTGTCACATTTCGAACCATTTTAAATCTACCTTTTACAGTTTCGAGTGATAACTGTTTCTTTTTTCCCGATCTCCAAAACTTAACAGCATTTTTTTTATACTCAATACTTATTACATCTTCCTTATTTGTTTTCACATTGCCGTTGCTGTTAGATGAACTTCCTGACGTTTCCTGAAGTGTGGGCGATTCTGAGGAAGTTGAAATCACTTCATCTTCAATCTGACCGACATGTGATACTTCGCCCATTGCTTCTTCGAATAATAATTCGTCAGACATTTCTATTTCTGTATGTCCTGCACCCTTACATCTATCTATTAAATCTACATATAATATTATACGCCAATTCAATCTCCCTACTATTCACGGCTGTTTTTTCACTACCATCATTGTAATTGTATTTCTCCATTAAAATATTAACGATATTAATTGGATTTATTTGCATGATTGTAATTATCTTATTTTATAGTAATAAAACTCAAAAGTACCCTGTATATCAGCAGATTGTATAATTTTATTTGATTTAAGCGTTAATTGTATTACGTGCGAAAAGAACAACAAATTTATCAGGAATACCACGTATAAAGTCTTTGAAGATGAATGAAAATTGTTATGAGTGACTGACTGTTACAAACAAACTCTACAGGAAACAAAAACAGTTTACGTTCGACAATTTCGTTTAGACTGGTTGTGAGTTTGAAATTATTTCACAGTGTTCTTATAATTTTTTACCACTCCTTACAATATACATTTTTCAGAAAAGTGTGTCTATACGTATTTCCATTGGTTCAAACATTCGAGGGGTGGTAGTAAAGGGCAAGCGTTAACATAATAACTATCTTTAAGGATATCCAATTGAAACGACCATGCAACTTCTGTTCTTGTGAAGAATGAATTGAATTGAGGGTACGGACCTACTCCACGGGGGTGATAATAAAACAGAGAGAATGGATCCTCGTTAACTAGAGTAAGGGTTGACGAATATACAGGTATATCGTCGTGCCCAAACCCGCTATTACCTGCACTCGAAATGTTTTATAGCATATTGTGCTGCTCATTTAAAACACCAACTGTAACTTTAGTAACAAAAGAATTAAAAATTTGCCGAAATTATATGGCAGAAGAATGCCGCGTCCTATTTAATCCGATGACAATGAGTCGCCAACAGATGGTACCTTAATCATCCCTTTATTTTGTAAATCAGTGTGTTAGCATTGTTCCTAACATTCCCTGTGTTATTAGTTGAAACTGGAGCTAATAATTAAAGGCTTCTACCTTGGATATAAAAATGACCTTCCCTGAATATTTGTACACCTCCCATGATGGAAACCAATAAGGATATCCGTATTGTTATAATTGTCATGACAAATTTCTTTGCCTTTTGTGTCTTTTTACCTTTCGATGATTATAACCCATCACGAGTCACCCATCCTACAATCAGAAGGATTCTATCGACATACGCTTATTACTCTCACATTTTCCGGCTAAACAACCACAGGTCAAGTAATTAAATTGTACAAATAGTTTCTGCTATGAAGATACTATCGTTCAAACTTGTGAAAGTGGAATTTGACTTCGGTCGCATATACAAATATATTCCATTTCACGCAACAAGCGTAAGAATTGAAAATGCAATAACTCTTTTTGTAACACAAATATGAAACTTCTAATTGATCCGTATTTTTTGTTTGACTATATAGTGTATACAAACTATTATTTAAGAAAATTGAAAGAATTTTAACTGAAAATATTATGAAAAAAAAGTATTTTTTAACATATTGTTTAAACAAACTGTTTTTTTTTTAAATGTTTATAGCATTGGATTCGTGATTGAAATACGTTAATTTTCACTCCTTAGGAAATTTTCGTGTCTCTAATAGTTTCCGAGATATTCGATAAAACAGTTTTCATAATCCGGACTTTGGGGGTGGTTTTCACCCCTTTAACGTGGACGATTGCCGATAAATGAAAGTAGATATTAAATATTTCCACGAAAAGCACCTTATACTATAGTTTCATAAGAATTGGTGAGTTACACCTCGGGATAGTCATTTATGATATCAATGTGAATCCGCCGACAGGCCAAATAAATAAATTAATTCTCGGGAGGTGTGCGTTATATATTTACTATTTTCTAACGTTATATGCTTGAATTGATTATAGGGATGCTTTAGAATGCTCGTGGTGTAAGAAAATATTGGTTATAAGAATAACAATGAATACCATTATTACAATAATTGTTACAAATTATTAATTAATCAATCAAATTTTTTTAATTTATATAAAGACGATATGTGTGTCTGGCAATGAAATCTGGCCTTTTAAAGCAGTCATACATGTATATACGAAGGCATAACTTAACAAGAACGTAAGAGAAAAAATTAAAAACGCAATAACTTTTTTTACAAAAAAATTTCAAATTTCCATTTTATCCGTACTTTGTGTTTCGGTATATGGTATTCTCAGAAAAATATTCAAGAAAATTTATTGAAATTTGACTTGCAAAATCATTAAAAAAGTTGTATTTTTAAGCATATTATTTAAACAAACGAGTTTAAAAAAGATATATTTATATCATCAGATTTGCGGTCGAAATACGTTAATTTTCTCCCTTTACGAAATTTTCGTATCTCTAATAGTTTTCCAGATATTCAATAAATAAGTTTCAGGGTGCCAACTTTGAGGGTGGTTTTCACCCCTTTAACGTGGACGATTGCCGATAAAAAAAATACGTGTCGAATATTTTTGCGAGGACTATATCATACTAAAATTTCATCAAAATCGGTGAGTTACACCTCGGGATGTTCCCTTGTAACAGCAGAACGTGCTCTGCGACGATCGAGTACGGATGTTTTACGGGTTTATGTATTTTTTCTTATGTATTTCTTATGGTTTATGTTCATTATGTTATTTATGTTTGATTCGTGTTGTTAAGAGCTATTAAGTTAATCAGTGTTGTTTTAATTATATTTCTTATTTCTATTCTTTTACTTAATTTAATAAATATATATATCTTTAATTTTAATACGCCCTCAATAATTTAACGAACGGCCATCCTCCTGCTACAATATTAATAATTGTATTTTACAGTATTTATTTATCAGTATTCTTAATTAAGATAATGAGGAATGTTTGACCTCCAATAAGCAATACTAGAGACAATATTACAATATTACAAAATCTTTAATAGACAATGTGCATGTGAACGGAAGTACCAGCACTCCGTTGGAGCGGCTGCATGGAAACGAACAATTTTTACAACAGCGATAAAAATCTTTAAAGAATTGAATTTTTAAAAATGTGCAAAAGTAGAATGTGCAAAAGTCGAAGGCCGCCTGTACATACAATATTAATAATAGCGATTCCTTATCGCCATTTTTCATCTCATTCCAAATGTGGATCTGAGTCCGGAATTGACTACTATCCAGTTCGGTATGGCCAGAATTTACGACACGTCTGTTTCTATTGAGGTCCGGAAAGAAAGAGACAACTAGGTGCGCTGCAATTTCAACGGAAAAATATAACTACACAATTCTTGCTCTTCAACACAACAATTAACGCGGTAATAAATCAAAAGTACAAAACGCTGGCAGTTTTAAAAAAACAGCGAGTATACCATGCAGGAGTCGTAAATAATCCAACCTGGATATTTTTCCGTGTTGCAGTTCATGAAATATTATAACGTAGTGGTTAAGTGGATTGCGTAATAATTTGTATAAATTATTAGCAACTAATGTGGTACTGTATTGTGACTACTTTTAATTGGAAGTGGGCATACACTAGTAATTTTATATGTACTATTAATATAGGATGGTATTTCTCAATATGTGAACCCTTTGCACTCGAGGGGTGCCGCTACGGCACACTGACGTTTATCGAGTTTTCAAGCTCTATATGTTTGTTTCTGCTACGATAATATATTATTATTCCAAATTTGTTCCTGGACCGGGTTTGGTCTACGTTTTTAGTATAAAATCCTTTTAAAAAATCTGCAAACACTTGCCCAATATAAACAAAATTGTCCCCAGTTACCAGTTTGCCAGAGCCAAAGGGTCCTCGAGTGGAAAGGTTTAAAACATTTACAATAATAGTTCAAAGAGAAGACTTTGTCTCATCGTAACCAGCAGTCTATCCTCGGACAAACTTTACACATAGCAATACAATTATTTTCTGAAAATTGTTCAACAAATAAGACAGAAGATAGTGAGTATAAATGTAACAAGTATGCATACATTGTATTTGCACGACAAAATTTACGATTCGCTGTATATCTTGATGTAAACAATTTATGAAATTGTTATGAAATATTAACAACGAACTTAATGAAATTACGAAAAGGTGGATGTTGTTCAACGGAAGCATAGATCTTATTCTAAAACGTGGATTTGTATTTTCTTGACGTTTATAGTCTCCATGTTCAGTTAGCTTATAGCCTATTTATCTTACTTATTCCTTCCTTTGTCAGCTTTTTTTCGGAGAACACGGATATTATTCTTCGCAATTTCTTTTTGTCCTCCCAGAGGAATGGGGCCACGCATATGTATATCTGATATCCTGTATTTATAAAAATGGCTCTTTCTTATGCGCATGTTCACATTTTCGAAAAAAAATATCAGAATCTTATGTAAAATGTACGGCAGCATTACATCATGTGTCAGCTGTAGTAACACTTTTTTCCTTCACCTTTACATTTATTCAAGCTCATGATCCAGCCATTATAATAAGTTGTATTAAATATTAATTTCACCATAATAATATAAACAATTTAAAATATGTTTATATTTAATATCAATAATGTAAATGTAATGTACCGACTTTCCGGTCAATTAGTACGTCAGATAATTTGAACGAATCTTTTATAAGGACAAATATTTTGTGCTACGTCTCGCTAAACATCCGTCATCACCGATTCACTGCCACAAATCCAAACAATCCTATTTTTCCATCTCGACCCTTCAACTCCCTAACACAGTCACCATTCCTTACTCATTCCGGAGTCATCGTCCAAATCCAAAGTCCAACTTCCTATTCCTACCCCTAGACTCCCAAATACTGTTATCCTACCCCCACTACTTTTCAAAAAACCTTTAAAATCCCTAAGCCTCTTTTATCATAACTCAGATTCAACTCAGATTCAGGTCACCAGTACAAAACAAGTTCAGCATCATTATAAGCACATTTAGTTCCGCAGAATAAGCCGAATCGCTGTCCGAACGAGTCCAGTTATATAATATATACAAGTCCGAAAGGTATAAGTTTTCTTGTTTGGTGGATCCTAAGTGCAAATTACCCTATTCGCCGTTACAGTATTTTTACTTTTTACTAGCATTTTTACTACGGTTATTAGAATAGTTTGAAAATTTGTTCGTTGGCTTTTCATCCTGTCCACTCCTGGTTTTGTCAGCCCATGGTTTCCTTTGACTTTTCCTTCCTGCCTGAATAGCGTCCACCTGCGCAGAAGGTTGCGTCACCTGGCCTTGGAGTGATGCTGAGCTCTTCTCCGAGAGTTCCATTGTAGTTGCGATTTTTAATGCCTCGTCGTACGTCAAGTCTTTTTTTTCTAATAATCGGGTCTGTATCTTTTAGCTGGCAAGTCCAAATACCAGTTGGTTCCTGAGCGCAGTTTTAAAATATTCACTGAATTTGCAATGAATACTTAATTTGTGTAATGCAGCGGCAAATTGTTATACACATTCGCCGCATTCCTGCCTTCGCTGATGGAAACGGAAATTTGCCGCAATCTTTAATGGCGGCGGTTCGTAATATTCTTCTAATATTTCCGCGAGCCTCTCAAATGTTTGTAAGAACGGATCTTCGGGGTCTAATCGATCGCAGAGAATATCAAAAGCCGCGGGGCCTACGTAATGTAACAAGTACGGCACCCGCTCTTCTCTTTGTATTTTAAAAATCATGAACGCACCTTGTAGTCTTTGCAGCCACCTTCGCCACGTGGTGTTTCCTGCTTCGAATGGTTCGATTGTTAATGAATTCGGTATTGCTGTTACCTGTGCCCCCTTCTGGCCTGTAATTTCGGATCCTCCTTGCATAGCCATCCTTTACAATTTGTAATTGCGTATTTCGTAATCTTCCTCACGCGGTGTCTCCGCCACGTGGGCGTCTAGAGCGATCGTAATTCCTCACCGTTTGTAATCGGCTGCAGCACTCGGATCTTCTCGCCGTTATTTACTTTATTTCACACTTTTAATCTAATCCCATCCTCGTCGCCAATTTTGTTACGTTTGTATAACGTCTTTATTTTAATAAGTGTCTCACAATCTTAATATAATATCGATAGGCGAATTTTATACGAAAGAGAGAGACTCAACCCGAGGTCTAGCGAGGTGTGCGCTTCGGCGACAACCACTCGGAGACAAACGACGAACGCACGCGATTTTCATTTTTCTCGCCAGGAGCCGTGCGATTACAATTTCGCGCACTATTTCTCGCATCTTTATCCGCAACAATATCAAAATATTTATTTCGAATGCTGTAGAATATTTTACCACTGCTGTCACGGTTAAAATTAAAATGACAAACTACATTTGCCATGTAAGTCAGAATTATAAGAATAGAAATAACATTTTGTGTGCGAGTGCACTATGGTATTTAACTCCATCTTAATCGTCTGAAATGCATATTATATGTATTCCTGGTTGTAAAACTTGATTGATCACGAAACGGTCTCATTATTTCTGTACTATGAATATCAAGTTCAGCTATACGAGATATCAGAAATCAGTGACACTTTTTGATTTCAGGAATTAATTTTGGGTCTTTGCACGCCCCATCAGAAAAGAAATCGTAGGTTAAGGGGTTAATTGTTTTGACTTACACTGAATCTGTATTGTCCGCACTTCAACGATCTATTCTCTGTCAAGTGCATTACATGCAAAAAAAATGCGGACAGGTGAATCAGTTCAGGTTCCAAAAATGCTTTAATAGAGTCTATGTTAATAGAACTACATTTTTCTGAAATTTTGGTGGAAACAAAAAGAATGAATGGAATACATTGATGACATCAAGTAATAATGTCAAGAATGTAGCATAATTAAGGTAACAATTTTCGCGAAAAACAATTAGCTTTTCGGAAGCGTAATTGGACAAAGACGTCATTCTGGGTCGGAGACTGCCTTTCGATATCTCTTGCAATTTCCAAAAGGCTGTTCAAGTTACCCCCATTCTCCGACGCCTCAAGGATATTTTCACTTGCCTAAGCTATTCGTACTATTAGTCACTCTGCGCTTTCAACTCATTTTCTATGACATCTAGGACTAGACTTTCGCACAAAGCCAAGCACCATTGTGCTTCAACATTATCATTCCAGCAGCATTGATCGAATAATAAGAACAAAGTAGAGAAGATTTTATATTGTTAAATTTGACATCGTTCACAGTGGGAGTTCCGACGCAATTTCGCAACATAGCGTCCCACAATTTTTCATTACGTCGTCGCTGACGTCAACCATTCACACAAAAGCAATTGACCAATACACATGCGAAAACGTACACGTGTACGCATAAATGCTCCTTAGCAGCCACCATATAATGATTTATTAGATTCTAGACCAGTGATTCCCAAAGTGGTCTATATCGACCCCCAGGGGTCGATGAAGACCTGCAAGTGGTCTACGTGGGCGAAACAAAAAATTGGGGGTCTATGAAATGAAAATGGGGGTCAATGGCAAGAAATTTCAAAAATTGCAAAAAACAGTACAATTGATATAACTTTGACATTAAAAAAAATTACAAAAATATAATATTATTAATATAATTAATATCGTCGGTCTAAAACTATTTTCACTTGATCTCTGAGCATTTTATACGCGTCTCACTCTCTCCATAGTACGCGCCTAACTTAGCGTCTGACTCACTCCACAGTGTGCGTTTTACTCGCTCCACAGAACTGTGAGTCTTCTAAAAGAGAAACAACGATCGGTGCTTTCACTAAGGCCGCGCGAAAATAGCCACTCATCGCATCAACTCATAAATTTGGTGTATTTTTGTGTATTACAGTGTAACCCCGGTAATCCGTGTATCTTATTCTCAGGCCTCATTCAGATTATTCGAGTTGTTTGGATTAACGAAGACACAGAAATTGTATGTTATATGATTGTATGTTAGGAAATATACTTCAATATAGTTAGATAGACCCACACCAGGGGGTCTATCTAAAATTGAAAAACATGACAAGGGGTCTATGAGAGAAAAAAGTTTGGGAACCTCTGTTCTAGACGCTTCGAAACCCATCCGGAACTGCAAGACGCCAATATTCGAAAAGTCAAGATCCGCAAAATCCCGTTTATCCTTGGTTGATAGTCCTTTAACTTATACATGGCCCTTTTAAAAACATCTTACGAGAAGATGGGGTTTCACGCGGGCACGGGCCTGATATCTCCGGTTCACATCTTATACATACAACTTTGCATAACGACGATGTCGATGCATATCGTTTAGTAGTTTGATTTGGACATTGTAAGATAAGACTCGGTCTCACCCGTCGACCACTAGGCAACTTTCGTCTTCTGCCTTTTATTTACTATTATTCGTCGGTGACTTGACCCATAGATAGGCACGTACGCCTCCATTGAAACAAAGGAACACCAACTATTTAACCCATTAACTACCAATGTCCCTTTTTGGGACACATTTAATTTTTAAACCACTTAATTTAATTTTTTTTGTATTTTTGAATGGCAGCGAGTAATGCGTTAATCCACGGAAGGAACTGCGACAATTCATTCGTTTCTCAGATCTGCATTGCAAGACGTTACGCGGTCCGGCGATTTAAAATAAAACTACGAGATCGAAAAGAAGCACTTCGTACAACAAAAAGGATTTCGCCAGTAAGATACGATACCTTTAATATCATTATTAATACCATAATTAATAGTATCATTATTGTTGCTATTATTATCATTACCATTATTATTACCATTATTACTATACTAGTCAATATTCTTCTTTTCAAATATACAGGGTGATTCACGTAACTTGTGCACCTCGAACAACTTTTGAAGTATGCGTTGCACGAAAGAATGTTATATACAAAAGTTACATTGTTTAAAAGGGTACACTATGTAGTGTGTTAATTTTTTTTATAGGTGGAGGCGTTTCGGAGATTTGAAGGTCAACTTTCTTTTTTTAAACGGAATACTATATTTTTGATTCCAAAATATGGTAGAGTATCGAATTATAAGCAAAAAAAGTATTGACCATTATTAGCCGTAAACCTAATAGATTACGAGTAATTTCACTTTATTACTTGACAATTTTCTTCACGTAATATCAAGTTGGAGATTCAACCTTATCACAGATTTCCGCAAGACAGCGATGTTTACGTGGCAGTGTTTACTAATATGAGTGACCTAGTGGCTTAACGCAACTAACGTAAGTGTTCAAAGTGATATCCATTGGCATTAAAGGGCTGATTTGATGAGAATAGACGGTGCAAGGACAATCTTCCCCTCCCCGTACCTCAAGCCAGGTCATTTCTTTGCGTTGGTGACTTATTCTGATGATGACTTGAGACTTGCTGATTCTACATTCCAACTGTGATAATTTGATTCCGCTCTGAACCTTCTGCCTTTATATTGTCTCCGCATGAGTAGAAACTTGCACAAACTCGTCGTGGGAGGAAGTACAAAATGACGCTGTCCTTCCAACTCTGGGGAGAGTCCTAATGCTTTGGGCACTCTTTGGTCGTAAATTATACTAGGGTAGACTGGAAACTCTTGCTAAGGTTTAAGGCGCGTCATTCACTAGTAAGGGCTGAAGAGGCAATAAATTCCCTAAAGAAAGTTACAATCTTTTGCATTTACAGCCTGTTGTGCGAAAAAGTGTGTGTACAATAATTTACCATTTCTCAAAACTAGTACTTTTTAAAGCGTGCGTGGCTTAAAAATATGATCAAAATGCGTGAGAAAATATAGAAACATATGCATTCACCGAGAAATACAAATGCTCCTTGCCAAATCATCGACAATTCCAAATCTAACTAATATGTACATACATATGTACGTACATACATATTAGGGCTACCGGAAAAGAATATCGTTTTTTTTCGAGTCGAAAAAAGGGCTCATTAAATATTTTGAATTAAAATCCACAAGATTTTGTGAGCGAGGTATTAACCTTTATCGCTCCAAGTATGCCTCTCAGGCACCACCGATGTGCGGCTTTCTATTCCAAGTGTACTTTTTACTTCGGATATTGTTCGGTTCGTTATCGGTAACTATTTATAGATAAAAAGCAGTATTTCTCAGTTAGTTACAAGCGATCAGTACAGAAAATCAGATTTCAACCTATTTTATTGTATATCCATCTATTTTTCAATGATGTCGCATTTATAATGATGTAGCTGTTAACTAGCTAAAAGAAAGTAATGCGGTAAACAAACAAACAGTTTTTTACTGTGAGACCAGTGAACGCAAACCCGGTTTGCATCCCAATGACAGTTTTAAAAGCTACCACACATTAATCAATTATAATTAATAATATAAATATTGCAATCAAAATTATATTACTTCTGAAATGAATAACGATTGTTTTCAATGACTTTAATATTATTATTTACACGTAATTGTAGCATTTAAAGCAGGGGTGGCCAAACCAAATCATCTTGCGGGCCACTTTGGAAATGCATCATAACTCCGTGGGCCGCATATAAAAATATATGTCACTATAAATTAGATTCAGACTAACTATAGACACTTTTTCTGAGTGAAAAATTGAAATATAATGAGTTATTATTATTGTGTTTACTATTATTCTTACATGTAAACATAAATAATATAATAATAATGATACTGATGATAATCTCGCGGTACGGAAAAATGTTCAAGGCGGGCCGCGGGTTGGCCACCCCTGATTTAAAGTCTAACACTTAAAAACATGCAAGTCAAAATATGACGAGAATAAGTTGCAGTTGTCGGTCGATATTCACACTTGAAAGTTGGAGCGTTAAGGGTTAAACCTTTGGTAGATCGATGGAGAAAGATGATATCAAATCATGGAAATCATATTTTAGATTAGTATTTGCAAATTACATTTTTATAAGTATTCACATCCTTTGCTTAAAAAAACGACATTCCTTTCCGGTTGCCCTATTATTTTGGCCCAAGTTGTCTGTTTGTAGTTTAACAATGGTATTTCGGTTGAACGAAATTAAACAAATTCTGTATTGTAATTATTATTAACTATCTATTGACAACTACGGCTGGAATAAAATTAAATTAGATGTTCTACTATAATAAGGTTGTAAATAATACCAGTTTCAAATGAAAATACTATTTTGAAATTGTGATCTACAATGGTTTTGTTTGTTACAAAAAGATTCTCTGACCTGATATATCATCTGCTCTAAAAGGACGTTATCGATAGTTAATGCTATTTTAATTGGGTACTAAAGGTTAGCCTTCAGGCACTTAGCTCCGCGATCATCGAAAGTTCATCGGCTCAAGTGTCGCAGTCAAGTACGAGCTTCGGGCAAAGTGATCTCAAAGTTCCATCTACTCGGATCTTTTTTCTCTTTAACCCTTGAATGCTTCGCTGTTCTTGGAAATCTAAAGTACGAAAATATTTTTTTTAAACAGTAATTGTCATATTGTCAATAATGCAATATAACGATTGAATAATGTAACATTAGTGTTATCTTTTTTCCGTATTTATTTGTACACCTATCGTTGGCAGTTTACCTAAATATAAAACTGATGTCAGTACTCTTTTAAGAACGTTGTCATTAATGGTTAATATGAAGTTCTGTACCAATTGTTGGATTATGGGAAGCAGTGATCGTACTCACTTGTAGAATGTTAAGAAAAGTTTAATGAATATTAAATGAAACTATACATGGTGATAGAACACAAGACAACTACCAACCAGTGATGCCAGAACGAGGGATTTTTTCCCATGCGTGAGCCTTCGTGCGCATGCGCATGCTGACGTCACAGCTCGGCGGGAATTATTTCCATAGACGTATCTATCTATGCAACAGTACGTCGCATAAGGGGCCCTTCCCAGTCGTTTTCCGCGCTTTTCGTTAAACTGAATAAAATATTGTATCGTAGTGCAATATTAGTATATCAGAGTGACTGTTCCTTCGTACGGAGACAAAAGCGCGTTCGAAACGAAGCAAAAGTTTACCGTTCTTTGAGGCCCGGGTTTAGTCGCCAGATTTTTTATTATTCAACAACATTTGGCGACCATCACGCGCAAAGACGTCCAAAACTCTGGACGTTTTCTGTAGTTTTCCTTACTCTCGCAACAAATGTTGGTATTCATTTAATAAATCGGCTGCAGATATACAAAATAATAAGAAAACATATATTTATTTTGTGACGGGCTTGAAGACTAAACAATCATGAGACTAAACAACGAGTCACCATGTTTTCGCCGATGACCAAAAGTGCGTATATGCTCAGGTATAAAAACCCGAGATCACCAATGCGGATCATCATATTGCTCCAGTCACTCAACCAATTCGTATCGAGCTTGTCAAGAAGTCGACATCAAGTCTTATTGTACCATTCCATTTCGACTAGAATAAGAGAACATTGTAATATCGTAGTATTGTAGTGTAGAATAAAGTTTGCTTTTTAAAAAGTCTAACTTAGTAAACCGGCGGGTCACAATTTATTTACACGTAAATATATTATTCCTTTTAAAAATGTCCTCTTCCTGTAATTTCTACCGTATTTAAATTGTCACGGGGGTCCAACGATACCCCATATTTGAGTAAAGTATATACATTACTGAGGATTTGGTAGTGCGCATGCTTGGGAAAAATCCCTCGTTCTGGCATCACTGCTACCAACTGAACTCTTCCGACCGACGTCAAACCGTCTTCCGGTTTGCCAAGACTCTCTGCTTTGACTCTGTCGGTATCGGACAAATCCTACACCAATAAACAGTGAAACGTTATTACAATATAGTCGAAACGGAATTAGACAATCATCAGTCTGCGCAAAGTGATTTTTTCAATTTGTAGCATTCTATTAGACGGAGGCATTAACGTCCGACGAGAAAGCCCACTCGACTACTGCCGGCAAACATGAGATGATCACCATAAACCTTGTATGCATAGTGAGATTCTGGACGGTTTTCAACAATAAAATGGGCCGAAAATGAGATATATCTCGTCGTATCTCCCCCTATCACTTCGTTCAGCCAACGGGACAGAGCGAGGGGAGAGCATATCATCGTCATAGGGCCTTGAAATGCCGAAGTTCCCTTGAGGGAACTCCGTAGTCAAGGAGAAACAAAATCAATAGAGTTTATCATGATTACCAAATATATTTAAATTACACTTGCAGATAGTTGCTAGAAAACACGACCAGCATGAGCGTATCGTTCAAATTACGGCGAAGCCATTAGTTCCGCACGAAATGTTTAAATCGTATAGCAGTAAAAATAATAAAAATATTTCAAGACAAAGGGTCTAGCAGAATAAGGTGGTCAAAAGTGCCCTTGAGCCGATTTTATTCGACGATGAGTCATTCAGTAGGTGATCATGAAAAACCATTGTACACAAATTTTTAATCTGATACCTTCACCGGGAGAGTAGTTATAGGGTAAAATGGAAAAATCAGTTTTTGCCTCATTTTCCCCAATTAATGTGGAGCAAAAATTCCAAAAAAATTCTAACACATTCTAAACATGAATGTACACGTTAGGGATTTTTTCCAGATTTTTCGTTTGCAAGTTACACTCACGAAAAATGAAAAACCGAAAAAAAAATTTTTAAACATCGATTTCGTATTGAAATCTTCCGAGCACAACTTTTTCCTTTTTACAGTAGTTGCATAATGTTATCATTGTTATACCCTAATTTTTTCAGATTTTTTGAGTACGGTGCATCACGGTCGGAAAAATCAAAAACCGATTTCTGGGACACATTTTGGGCTGAAACTCGCCCATTATTTGCCATTCTTGCATGATTTTAATACAGTATGTTCATATTGTGACCTTCAATGTTTCTGCATAGAAATATGTAGATGTTAAAGAACAATATCGGGATAATTAAATAAATTGCTGATTGTATGGTCTTTATAACCTAGAATTTTAACCGTTCTTTCAATAGCATCAATGGCGCAGTGGCTATGGTGTCTGCCTGTGGAATCGCTGGACACTTTTTTCTCGCGGGTTCGAATCTCCATATGGGACTTAAGTTTTTTTTCTGTCATTTTTTTTTTTTTATAAAAGACATAACAATATTCAGTAGTAGCTTTAAAATGTTTCACACATACTTCTAAAAATAATTATACAGTATACTTTTTTCTTCATCGACTTTTTTCAGTCATGTCACGATTTACAATTACAAGTACTTTTTTACATTCTGTACATTGAATTTTATATTTCTTTCATATTTAAAATATATTTTCATACATTGCAATAAACCAATATCTATGAACAATATAAAATGTTTGAAAATACTTATAATTGCAAAACGTTGCATGTCTAATTGTAAGAAAAGCATGTTTTACGATTATTTTTCTATAGGTTTTATATTGTTGAAAGGCATAAAAATATCTGTAAAACACTTTAAAGCTACTACTGAATATTGTTGTCTTTTATAAAAAAAAAAAAATGACAGAAAAAAAACTTAAGTCCCATATGGAGATTCGAACCCGCGACAAAAAAGTGTCCAGCGATTCCACAGGCAGACACCATAGCCACTGCGCCATTGATGCTATTGAAAGAACGGTTAAAATTCTAGGTTATAAAGACCATACAATCAGCAATTTATTTAATTATCCCGATATTGTTCTTTGACATCTACATATTTCTATGCAGAAACATTGAAGGTCACAATATGAACATACTGTATTAAAATCATGCAAGAGTGGCAAATAATGGGCGAGTTTCAGCCCAAAATGTGTCCCAGAAATCGGTTTTTGATTTTTCCGACCGTGATGCACCGTACTCAAAAAATCTGAAAAAATTAGGGTATAACAATGATAACATTATGCAACTACTGTAAAAAGGAAAATGTTGTGCTCGGAAGATTTCAATACGAAATCGATGTTTAAAAATTTTTTTTTCGGTTTTTCATTTTTCGTGAGTGTAACTTGCAAAGGAAAAATCTGGAAAAAAATCCCTAACGTGTACATTCATGTTTAGAATGTGTTAGAATTTTTGGGGAATTTTTGCTCCACATTAATTGGGGAAAATGAGGCAAAAACTGGTTTTTCGATTTTACCCTATAACTACCCTCCCGGTGAAGGTATCGGATTAAAAATTTGTGTGCAATGGTTTTTCATCATCACCTATCGAATGACCCATCGTCGAATAAAATCGGCTCAAGGGCACTTTTGACCCCCTTATTCGGCTAGACCCTTTCGCCGATAGTTAAAGTAGAGGCGACGTAAACGAAGCTAGAAAATATGGCACTGTGTCACCGAACCAGAAGAGAAGTGTAAGTGTTTATACTCTTCTTCCCGGGTGGGCCCTTGAGTGAACCCGACACCGAACGCCGGTCATTGACATTTTCTAGTCTTTTTCTCTCTCTTCAATTATGTTGCCTCTGTTTTAACTATTGGAGCTAGCAAGGGTATCTCATGTGTTTCCTTTCGAAAGGTCGGCGACACGAAGGCTGTCGTATGGGCGAAATTTTAGTCGTAAGGCCCAATTAAAAGTTAATTTGTGAGAGAACGGTTCGTTTCTGACCCATGGTTCCTCTCAGACATTTTGCCTACGTAACAAGACGAATAAAAAAAATTTGCTACCCTTTCCCGAATTTTGCGGCAAGTTTTTTTCGCAAATCTCCATCGATCCAGAGGTGTAGAACAACCCCTGAAAACCATGACAAATATTTTTGAAACACCCTGTACATTTTAGTGGTTCGTCAAAAAAATAATTCCCAAAGGACGCGAAAAAAAATAACTTTCACGTGACATGACTCCCTTAATAGATTTAAAAAAAATTAAAAATAAATAAATATATGCATAAGAAGGTTGGAATCACGTATTAATGCTCGAATCTTAAATACGTCAAGAATGTGAGTTACACAGTTAATTGTATCTCTCTATTTTCATTTGTAAAGTGTATCAATTAGTAAATCACATTTTCAAAACCATACATTGAATTCCGAGACAAGAATAATAAAAACCGTTTAATAACATTTATTTCCGATTCTATGAATCCATTATATATACAAATTTATAATCTACTAAGAAAATACCAGCACAATATAGAAATAAAGATAGTGAATTATATAACAAATATACCGATGAATTATAATTTAAAGATGAAATCTTTCTATTACAGGTACAAATCGGAAATAACAATTACCTCGCTGATCGTTACCGATGCTGGAAGTGATTGAAGAGGAAAATCAGGTAACGAATCGGAAATCGTTACGCAGGCAACAGTGATTTGTATTAGTGAGCACGACACAGTGTATCATGGATATTACGACAAGTAACCTTTCCGATAATGAACAGTGAAACGTGAATGAGAGTAACATTATGTGTTATGCTTTTTAAGCGAATCTTTAGGCAGTTCCTGTTGCCGTAATTTAAAAGTGTTATACATACGTAATATTGCACAAAATTTGTCTTAGTGACGACATATTTTTTCTGTGATAATTATCTACTTTATAACGGGTCATCGATCAATTGAAATTGTGTTGCAAAGAATCACTACGGAAACGTATATTATATTATAATCTTCATTGGAGTAGCAAAATTATAATCAATAACAACACAGTTATACTCTCGACGAAGTCGAAGATAATCAAGAAACATAGATAATTAAACATACAAATAATAATAACTCAACATTTAAAAGGTCGCAACCGCCAGGAAACGTAAAAAGGTTGCAACAATTAACAAGCTGAAAGCACTGAACAATTAAAAACAATTCTCTTTGGAAGAAACTAAATTACTCGTCATAGTCAATTATGTCTCGGAGCTATTAAGTCTAAAACGCAACGAGGGATCCTCCAACTAAATTTTTGCATAATGAGGTAGTTTGAATCGGTGTCAAGAATAAAGATTCGTCAATAATCAAGCGAAAAATTACGATCAATTAAAAATTACCATTAGGGTTTTTACATTAGAACTTCGTAAAATCGTGAGGTGATAACGATTGCACCAAAATGGCGGCCATGGTTGGATGCAGACGCCGCGAACGATATTGGCGACGCTTATTAATGGGCGCCTATTTGTGCGTATCGGTTATGTGGTTCGACGGTATTCTAAAGTGTTACGGACAAAAGCCAATTAATCTAGGTGGTGTGAAACGACGTGATGTTTATATTGCTGGGTTCTTTCCGTATGGTAGCCATGTGCCCGAAAGCCACGTAGGCCGCGGTGTTATGCCGTCGGTGAAGCTCGCAGTGGATCACATCAACGAGGATCCAACTATACTTCGAAACTACCGGCTGCACATGTGGTGGAACGATACAGAGGTGAGTACTGATGTAATCTTCTTAGCACTTCTTCGCGAATGATCCGGTTTTACCTTGATTCTATGACATACTTTGTTTGCGGATCACGTAGTCCTAGAACGAAATTTCAGTGCGAAGCTCCAAGCATACAGATTATCTCAACGAAATACAACGAATTGCTGTTAGAAAATATGTAAGCGAGGTAAAGGTTCCACACTGACGAGACAAAAATTATTACCAAAAACCAAGGTTTTTCTTAGGCTTTATTAGAAATGTATAATGTTACAAGAGGAGATTGAAAGAAAGATTAATTTTATCGATGAAATTAACTATCTGCTGTGGGGTGGGGACGAGGACTCTCGTCGTGAGGACTCGAAGACTTACAATTAGACCTTTCAAAGTAGGATTATTTAGACATTGCGACTTATTCAAAGTAACAGTATAAGTAATCGTGATAATGGCAATTGGATTGAGACTTGAGTGGATATTCGTGAATAATGAGAGACTGAGAAGAATTAGCTTACGAGAGTGAGAGATTAGCAGTGACCATTGACGGAAAGGGGCACCAGGGTTTTTAAAGGCTTTCGAAAAAGGAGTGAGAATAGGATGGCGGTGTTTGGGAGTCGAAAGGTCAAAGTAGGCAACTAAGGATTTTTAAACTTGGTACGGTGATTCGTGAATAAGTAAGGAATAGTAACTGTGTTAGGAAGTCGAGGATGGAAAATTAGGATTTTGGAGTTGAGATGATAGTTGGCAGTGAATCACGGAGTGGTGACTATTGCTCCAGTCACGCTGTCGATATAAGAAATATTTGTAAAGATTTTACTAATCCTAGTCGGAGGGTTGATACATTATAATACACTAAACCGAACAGGAGGGGCAATAAAAATTCATGAAGTTTAAAGATACAATCGGACCGTTTATTTTGAAAGTTCTGCAAGTCCATTTTTTGTTGCTTCGAGAAAATTCAAGATTATCATATCTGTCAATTAAAAAATATGGATTAATTATGTCAAATATGACAATGCTTCTATTAATTTATCAATATGTAATTTAATTATAAAAATTTATTTTAGGCGAATTTAACTAAAATAATGTATATTAAGTAATGGGCTGCTAATGGACTTACACCACGTTCATAATTAGATAATTGTAAAAATCACTTAATTTCAATTTTGAAAGCTCAAATGTCACTTGAAATATGTTTCATATTGATCCAATTTTCTTTATTAACACTAATAAAAAATAAATTAGAAGTAGTATTTTTTATTTTAAACGTTCGCTATATTTATACATGGTTAAACTCAACATAAGATATAGGTGTCATTTATTTATGCTCTTCATGTGGCAACGTTTTGAAATTCTCAGTAACAATATCATCATCTGATGAAGATTGTATCTGTATAATGTAAGACACCGTTTTCTCCTTTTATATATATATAATACAATACGGGCGTTTATAAATATTTAACCCGATAAATACAATGTACAATAATCTCGCTTCGCGTCAATAATACAAATGTTAATAAATGCTAGTTCGTGACGTCACTCTTGTGAGTCGACTCCGTAACGACTGCCTTGCTATCCCTCGTTGTTATTGCTGGGTCCTTCGAGGACCTCCTTTTCCTCCAAAACGCCCGGTAGAGCTGAGGGTCATTTTCCTCCCTCGCTGGAGGAATTGTCCTCTTGACGAAAGCCAGGCGTGTAAACGACTAGCTCGACGCCTCGCTGGCGCTGAGTCTTACACATATATTATATATTGTATTTATCAAAGAGTATTTATAAACGCCCATAATATATCATTATATTATTATATAAAAAAAGGAGAAATCGTTGGTGTTGTTACATACGGCCCGGAGTCTAAGAAATTTAGACTCTCCAGCTCGGGGCCGGAAATCTACCACTTGTGCAGCCGGACCCCTCGATCAGTCCCGAAGTCGCTCTGTTTGCTTAGAATAATTACGATAGGAAATAGGAACTCGAACAGGCGAATGACCTCTAAATAATAAGACAGCTTTTCTATTACACCCCTCGGAAATTCCTGGAAATAGTACCCCACCACCTTTTTCGACCTATAAAAGATCGACTGCAGTTCATGTCATGGGCTTAGTTCACTGTAAGATCGTCACGTTGTTAGACCGATTAAACTACGCGTATAGATCTTATCGTTAGACGAAACTTAGAGTTCTCGCTACGAAGTAACCGTATAGAATACGCGCAAAGTCCGCGATATATATTAGGCAATTTTGTTCTAATACCCCGCATTTCCTCAGTGCGTCAAAATAGAGAGTAGTGCAACTAGGTGCGTGCGAACACATTACACGACTCCACGTAACACCTTTGTACCACACACATACAGTACACTTTAACTATAACCAGCCATTTATACGAAAATATAACTTGTTCGAGTTTTGATCACTTCGGGTTTAAATCCTTTACGACTACCTATTAGAAATCTCCAGCCTGCGATCCCACAGCAATACATCTTTACCGCTCGAGATGTATTGCAACAATTATAAAGTTACGTCAGTCTTACTAATATTCCTGTGGCATTTTGTGTTAATCACACGAGATAGTCCATAAGTGTTCCAACCTCCTGTGGCATCTAGTGTCAATCATACATGGGACTGTCCACGAGTGTTCCAACCTCCCGTAGCATTTCGTGTTAATCGCACGAGATAGTCTACAAGTGTTCCAACCTCCTGTGACATCTAGTGGTAACCATACAACGGATAGTCCACAAGTGATTCAACTTCCTACGGCTATCTCGTGTCTCCTATACACGAGATTGTTCGGTACTAACAACTTCTAAAAACCAACATCCAAACGAACACTCTACCTTATTCTTTTACCTCGGCCACTCGCAACGCTCCTGGCCCTGGCACGTAACAGTGTTTTTGAAGAAAATGAAATAAATAAATTTTTGGAAGAAAATGAAATAAATAACCGAAAATAGTAACTTTCACACGTTAAGTAAAACAAATGTAGTCATAAGAGGTCACTAATCCTGCAATCTGTCTATGGAAATTGGACTTATACCACTTTTATAATCAATGGCTACGCAACTTCTTTTAGCGACAAATTTTAAATTGAAAAAAGCATTAGCACTTTGTAGAATATTAAATACTAACGACTTATAAGTAAAAAATTTACACTTAAAAGCATAAATTGCGTGATAGCTCACTTTTTCAAATAATGGACTTACATCGCTTTCAAAATAAACGGTCCAACATGACTGTTTATACCCGTCAAGAAGTGTTTTATTTAGAAGTATCTTGTATCCATAAAATGAAATGTGATCAAATTGAAAACCATGCGTTATAAATTCGTAAAAAATAAGAATAGAAGCATTGTTGGTGTAAAAAAAGCTTCCTATATGCACTTCTTTAAAAAATGTTATTTGGTTGATTAAATCATTTCTGATTGCTAATTTTAGCACAAAAGTAAAATTAAATAAAATACCGCTTCATACAATGTGACATGATATTATATTGGTATCTGTCATATCTTCATCTATGCTGGGAACAATTTAAAAGGTTATATAACGAGTGCGAAAACATGTCAACTATCGATTTTTAGAATCTTGAAAAGATTTCATAGTACGTATAAATCTTGTACTTTTGAGAAAGTTTCTCAATGCCACGCAACACTTCCAAATGTATCCTAAAAAACTGCAAACCCGTAGCAGACTTTCTTACAGTTCCTGCGGTTAGGTCTCACATTGGTGACATGTGAAATTCACACCGTTGTAAAGTCTGTGCATTTACAAAACTTTCTAAAAGCTTCCCGAGAAGAGAAGGAACTGGCTGCTATTCACGTTCATCTGATAGCCGTGCCAAGACTGTCTTTAAATTAAAATTAATAGTTCCATTAAAGTTAGAATTGAAGGTAAGATTAAAATAGAACATATCTGACACTTGTTCATCAGTGATATGAACTCTCATTGAACAACCGTCCGCCTACACTATAACTATAGATTGAGTCATAATGACTTCTGTTTGCAATTAATTAGGACTACATACAGATCTCTTTAACTAACAATATATTCGACCGTCCCATAAGTTCGTGCCATTCATTGTTCTATTCTTTAAGTTACTGGATAAAACATACATTTATCGTTTGCGAAAAAATGTAATTACACTCTTGTTTCACAACTTCTTCCCGCCTTTTTGATAAAGATATACCATCACTATAACATTTCTGTGGTTTTTCGTTAAAATATTGTTCAATGTTTGTTTTTATGGATTTGATATTATCATATTTTTTCCAGCTAAAATATTGCCAGAGTGATAATCCATCAGACCTTTGTCTGAAGAATATGGTGAATACAATAAAAGGTGCCAATCGAATTAACGTAGTTATCTTTACATGATTTACATCACATGCGGTCTTGTATTATGATCCGATTCCCGAGTTTTGGTCATTTTACTGCTACTTCTTCTTTCAATTTATCCAACTGAGCAAAATACTTCTCTAAATTACAGTGAGTAACTTTAATATTCGGACACTATGAGATTTTTGGTTTGTTACATCATAATTTCGTTTCTAATAAAACAAACAAAGGACAAAATCAAGTATTGTATTAAGGTATATGTCTAGTAAGCAATAGTATAAATTTTATTTACATAACTTGCAACAGTTGTTAAATACCACGATTTAAATAAAACATTATCCGATTTTCACGTTACTTTAATATTCGGACACTTGGTAGTGTAGCACCTTTTGTAAGTGTATATGCCAAGTTGCTTCGAGCTAGAACGCAATGTTTGTTTACAAACATGGTCGACTGTTCGGATGATACTAACGAATATTATTTCATCAGTTACTGTTCGATAATCGTTAAGTTCACGTTTATAATGCCGCGCAAAAGTAATACCTGTTTCAATCTACGACAACTTGTGATTTTTCACAATGCAAAAGGAAAATCATATAGACAAATTGCTGCCATGCTCAACATGAGCAAGAGTACAGTGGCAGATATCGTTAAACGATTCAAGTGTGAGGACCGCATAGACTCTATACCTCAAAAGGGCCAGCCAAAGAAGTTAGATGCACGTGACATGTTACATCCGACCCTGGAATTTTTCGAATTCCAGTTCAGGCGCCAGCCGGGCGCTTGGTAAAAAGGCCTAGGAAGCGAGAAAAGCCCAGCTGTATAGGGTTACTTCCAATCCGCAAACAGCCAAATTCCATTAAGGCCCAATTTACGACTTCCGTTAACCTCGGCGAGAATTTTCACTCGCATCCTTGATGCCCTTCGCTCCCACCAGACCGCTTCCACCTCCACTCAGTTTTCCACATTTTCCAGGACCCCACTCCCAAAAACGCCCTATATAAGCTGGCTAGTTTTTGCTTCGTGGGGCTTTTCTTAAACGTAATCCTTGACGTAAAGTTCGTCCTGCGAGATTCGATAGTTCCCCCGCGAACCGACGCGTTATAGTAATTTCGGCCATTTAATTGAAAGCTATTTCAATAGTTAAAGGTAACCACCGAATGGACTTAGTGTTCATTGTTAACCATTTTGTACAGATAGTATTTAACTTATTTAGAAAATATACCTTTATATTCTTACAACGGAATATTTAGAGTCTCTTATTATTTACCTGCACCTTCGAGTAACCGAGCAACGATCCCTTCTTATTCACTCAAGCCGCTCGGGGTGAATAAGATTATTTGTTAAAGTTACGGGTCAAGTTTCCGATTTAAGAGTTCACCGTTTGCAACTAAATACCAACTCCCTTACCAGCTATTGGCGGTAGTTCCTGCAATTGGTGCAGGACCGTATCCGTTATACTAGCGCGAAAGCATCGCAAGGTGTCTTTCGTTATTAACGGGCAAACGACGCTCCTATAGAAAGCTATAGGCTAGTTCGGTCCCCGGATTCATACCAGCTGTTGGCGGTAGTTCCTGCAATTGGTGCAGGACCGTATCCGTTATACTAGCGCGAATTACCGAAAGGTACATTCGTTATTAACGGGCAAACGACGCTCCTATAGAAAGCTATAGGCTAGTTCGGTCCCCGGATTACTTCCCAAAACCAGTTGCAATTGGTGGCTCCGCAAACCTAGCAAAGAATACCGGTCGCGTTCTGCCAACCGCCCGGCTCGTAACAGACAAGAGGAAGTTGATCAGAAAAATAAAGAAAGATCTACACTTGGTGCACCAAAATTGGCAGCTGAGCTCTTAAACGAGACTGGGAAAAAGGTACATCCTCAAACTATCCGCAGAGCTTTAAAAGATAGTGGCTACAATGGAAGAGTGGCTAGGAAGAAACCGTATGTGAACGAACAAAATCGGAAGAAAAGATTAAATTTTGCCAAGGAATTTGTTTTGAAGGAAGAAGCATGGTGGAACGATGTCATTTTTGCGGACGAAAGTAAATTTAATATTTTTGGGTCAGATGGGCGAAGGATGAAATGGCGGAAGAAAAATGAAGAATTTAAATTTAAAAATCTAAGACCGACAGTGAAGCACGGAGGTGGCAGTGTACAGGGTGTAAAAAAACTAACGGTCATGGCTTTAAGGGGTTGTTCTACACCTCTGGATCGATGGAGATTTGCGAAAAAAACCGGCCGCAAAATTCGGGAAAGGGTAGCAAATTTTTTTTATTGGCTCATCGTATTCGTCCTGTTACGTAGGTAAAATGTCTGAGAGGAACCATGGGTCAGAAACGAACCGTTCACTCACAAATTAACTTTTAATTCGGCCTTCCGATCAAAATTTCGCCCATATGGCAGCATTCGAGTCACCGACCTTTCGAAAGGAAACACATGAAATACCCCTGCTAGCTCCAATAGTTGAAGCAGAGGCAACATAAACGAAAATAGAAAATGACTAGAAAAATGTCATTGACCTGCGTTCGGTGTTGGGTTCGCTCAAGGGCCCACCCGGGGAGAAGAGCATAAACACATGCACTTCTCTTTTGGTACGGTGACACAGTGCCCCATTTTCTAACTTCGTTTACGTCGCCTCTGCTTTAATTAATGGCGAAATTTTTATCAGAAGGCCCAATTCAAAGTTAATTTGTGAGAGAACGGTTCGTTTCTGACCTATGGTTCCTCTCAGACATTTTACCTACGTAACAAGGCGAATACGATGAGCCAATAAAAAAAATTTGCTACCCTTTCCCGAATTTTGCGGCCGTTTTTTTTTGCAAATCTCCATCGATCCAGAGGTGTAGAATAACCCGTTAAAGCCATGACCATTAATTTTTTTACACCCTGTACTAGTTTGGGGCTGTATATCCACATTTGGACCGGGCGAATTAGTTTTTATTGACAATATTATGGATAAAAATGTATATTTGAACATATTAAAAAACAATTTACACAAAAGTGCTACACACATGGGAATTTTAAACACATTTAAATTTTACCAGGACAATGATCCGAAACATAAGGCACGCATTGTGCAGGAATATTTATTGTATAATTGCCCAAAAGTGTTACAACCACCACCCCAATCACCAGACCTCAACCCTATTGAAAATATGTGGGATGAACTAGATCGACGTATCAGAAAAACAACAATAACTTCAAAAGAAATGTTGAAACATAGATTAAAAGAGGAATGGAACAATATAAACACCGAATATTTAAAAAAAATCATTAGAAATATGCCACAACGTTTAAAAGAAGTAATCCAGCTGAATGGCTATCCAACAAGATATTAAGGTACCTATTATTATTAAAATTAGCTTAAACATAAGCTTCGGAATACGTAGTTTCTATAAGAGTCCGAATATTAAAGTAACGTGAAAATCGGACAATGTTTTATTTAAATCGTGTTATTTAACAACTGTTGCAAGTCATGTAAATAAAATTTATACTGTTGCTTACTAGACATATACCTTAATACAATACTTGATTTTGTCCTTTGTTTGTTTTATTAGAAACGAAATTATGATGTAACAAACCAAAAATCTCATAGTGTCCGAATATTAAAGTTACTCACTGTAATTGTTTGGTTAACTGGAAAAAAGCTCAAAATATGAAATTCTTTGACAATGCCGCTATACAGAGAGAAAAACATTGATGGGTTTGGACCGGATTTCGAAACTCGTTAGGGTGGATTTTCCCTTCTAGTTCATATTCGTTTAGTTTACACATTGCTATACGAAATCCTAGTCGTACATGCTTTTTTAACGTGTAAAAACGGAAATGCTTCGAGTTCACTAACTGTTTCTTTGGAATACCTTCTCTAGACTCCCCTTCAGTTGCCTATCGCTCTGTGTTTATACAACATAACATGGAAAGTACACACATATCCGTGGCACGAACTTATGGAACGGCCTAATAGATTTGCTACGGGCTTGATTAATTTCTTGAATTATCCCGTCTGAATTTTGCACGTATGTGCCTGTCTAGATACTTCTCGAAGGACCACCCCGTTTTATTATAAAAAATGGGGAAAAAATGAATAAACACTTTGACTTGGTGTATGTGGACTCTATTGAATAGTTGAATGATTCTCTGAGTGATTTCTGACCGAGTTCTGAGTAAGTCCTGAATGAGTTCTGATTCTGTTCTCTGGATGAATTCTGAATGTGTTCTGTTTGAGTTCTGTGTGAGTTCTGTTTGTACAAATTGAAAAGTGTTCTGTGGTAAACTATGATGCGCCCCTCTCTTGAAGTCGTCTATGAAATCTCTGACTTCGATGGGGGTGGAGTCTTCGAAGAATAAGTAACTATTGGTTGATGAATAATTTTCTCCACCCCCTCGAGGACTTCAAGAGAGGGAAGGCGACGACATGCTCTCAACACCTGATGGAGGATTTCGAACCTACCAGCCGTCTCCGAGCAAGTCCAAAGTCCCGTTAGGGTCATCGGCGGGTACGTACAAAAATTCCTTATACTAATTATTTACAAATGGTAAACAGATGTGCGCACCCTGACCGGGCCCCAATCGTACCTATAGATTTATTGCTGAAGACAGCTGTCGACAAAATGTTTTGCCGCTCCACCAGGTCCTAACGTTTATGACTCCTTAACAAGATTTGAATTAATCCATTCACCCTACATCAAAATACGTTAAGTAATATTCTGCAATATTAAAAGGGCGTAATATAGACATAATTGAAGACAAATCTAAAACTTGATTAGAAAATATAATATTAAAAAGAAAAGAGAAAACATACAAAGTATTATTACTTGTTATTTTATAGAAGATGAATCTAGGTAACTCTTTATGCTTTAGCTGAATCTGGTTTCAGATAGCTCGATTTCATTTATGCAAATTTATTCTACTAACTGTATTTATTATATTATACATTTTCCGAATGAATAGTTTTGCACAATATTGTAATTCCTTAGAAAACAGTTATCATGGCAAAAATTTCTACCTGAAACATATTTTTAATTGTGAGGATGTTTATATTCTACTTGATCATGAAATGCTGGAACGATTTTATTATATAATCTAGAAATCTGGTCT
Source organism: Cerceris rybyensis (assembly GCA_910591515.1). Classification (NCBI taxonomy): domain Eukaryota; kingdom Metazoa; phylum Arthropoda; class Insecta; order Hymenoptera; family Crabronidae; genus Cerceris; species Cerceris rybyensis. The sequence goes on from OU342795.1 coordinate 19,518,957, forward strand.
AATTGTAAGAGCTGTATGAAGCTCGCGTGCATATATGCAAATGATGCTTGCTCGTGGAAACAGTTAACAAGACACTCTAATATAACGCTGGATGGCAAGCCAAAATGAATGAACAGCAATGGATAGCGAGAAATCGATAGGGAAAAGCGAGACGTACAACAACAGCGTATAAGACAAAGAAACACAATTTGTTTAATTATTGTTATTATTAAAAATATAGTTATTTCCTTTTTCATCAAATCCTAGAAAATAATCTCCGTTTACATAACATACCATTGTTAATCACTTGCGCTACAAAGACGTGCCATGCTTTTGAATTTCCGGTTATATTTTTCACGAAATCAACCACTATGTGAGGCCTAACGGCGAAATATAGTGTTGCAATCTGGCACGCACACTTGTAAATTCATTACCGACGCAAGTAGTTAAAACAACGCACATGCTTTAATAAAAATACGATAAATATTAAGCGCTGAACCGGTTTCGAGTTTCTGTAATGGAGTCATTTCGAATTTGAATAGGTTTGGGGAGGGGGGGGGGGGGGGGGGCAATTTAAATTCGAACGCATTGGATCTGGTTTTAATATTTGTACGGATAACATTTTATGATTGAGTCTCCGCCATTATCTCGGCTTCCAACGACCGACGTTGCGCTGCATCCACACTTAATTTAGCACTTTTCTGCTACTTCGGGTCCGCGGGTTTAGGACCGTTCGCGCTACAGAGGGGGAGTCATAAGCCTTCGAAAAAGAGAGAGTCATTTTCTAGGTATGTACATTCTGTAAAATAAGTACCCGGAATTTGTAAATAAAACTCGAACTGCTTATTTAATCATCCAAATTTATTTTGTCGCCTTCAAAGAAGGCCCCATCAGAAGCAATGCACATTCGCCAACGCTTCTCCCAGTCTTCAAAACACTTTTTAAACGCTGAAGAAGGTAACGCCTTCAGCTCCTTCTGCGAATTATCTTTAATGGCCTCTATCGACTCAAAACGCCGTCCCCGAAGGGGTACTTTGAGTTTCGGAAAAAAGAAAAATTCACAGGGGGCCATATCTGGTGAATACAGTGCTTGTTCGATCACATTTGTTGAGTTCTGGGCCAAAAATTCGTGTACCAAGATCGATGTGTGCGACGGAGCGTTATCATGGTGCAGGATCCAAGAATTGTTTTTCCACACATCTGGCCGTTTAAGACGAATATTTTCACGCAAGCTTCTCATAACGCTCAAATAATATTCTTTATTTACTGTTTGTCCATCTTGAAGGAATTCCGAATGAACAAAACCACGATAATCAAAGAAAACAGTGAGCATGACCTTAATTTTCGAGCGACTTTTACGCGTTTTTTTAGGGTTTGGTTCATTTTCTAAGCGATATTCCGAAGATTGTTGATTTGTTTGCATATCGTACTCATAAACCCATGTAACATTTTTAACGCTTCGGCACAAGAAATTTCGTTACGAACGCAAAATTTAAGGCAAATTCTGTGCTCGACACTTCTTTCCATCGCAAAAATCGCAGAGCACACTCGCGATCGACTGGTGTAAATAACTGCCGTGTGCACATTAGTTGTCATATTGCGATCAAATTTGGTGTAACAACTGACCACAGTGTTGCCTACTTACACACAGAAATTTGTTTCAATACATGTACTGTGGGATTTGAAAGTGAGAAATTCCGGGAACTTATTTTACACAATGTATTTCTCGAGGTGTTTGAACTTTAAGTGATGTTCACCAGATGTGGATATTTTCCATACCATACACACTTATTGTTTATAGACGTTTTGGGGCAACTGTAACAATTGTTCAGGATATACCTAGACAAAGAAAATAAGTAGACTTTCGCTCGCTCTCGGAAAACAAGGGTAGGGATGAGCAAAATTTGCAGGGTGAGACATGAAACAGAGTAGGGTGGACTGAGGTATCAAAAAGGGAGACACGCAGTCCTTCGAGAATACACAAACAGAGAGACACGTAGAAACATAGAGCAAACACAGTAAAAGAGAGTAGAACAGAATTCTTTTACATAATAAGAACTGCAGCCTGTAATTTATTACATTTCAATTTATTAATAGACTCTGTATATTTGAAAATGTTGTACACATACCACTTTCAAATCAGAAAAATAAATCGCCTTAACAAAGCAGTGAAAAATAAAAGAGCACAACAAACAGTAAAATATATAATGTTCATCTTTTAAGAAGTGTAAAATATCACGAACAACTGACTTCGTTATTAATATCGCACAATAATACAATAACAGACTGCCATAAAATTTTGTAAATAAGCCCTACGGAAGTCGATAAAAACCGATGATTTAAGGAGTCCGTACCGCGGAACTTAAGACTTCTAGCCTATTAAAATACCACACTAGACTGTGGAGTACATTATGTATTACATTATTCCTACTGTTGTAATTACATAAATGAATTCTTTGATTAAAGTCTTCCCTTATCGTAATATGACACTTAAGTAAGCTATTTGAATTTATTCTTGAGAATATATTTAAATAACACCGCTATTATTAAGCACAATTAACAACTGTAAAAGTGATAGTTCTAGATGTAATAACTAATTAAAGTAATTGGGATTATTACGAGGTAGAGCTTGTTTGCGTCTATGATTAACTTATCATTAAATCTACGATTGCTAAATCTTTTATATGTAAATATATTAAATGAGTACTTCGAGAAAAGATAGATCAAGCGGGATAAAATACGATCAGTTAGGTGACTTGTGTATTATAAAATACACGTGAAATACATATTCACTATGCTGCTTCTCTATCAACTTGAGAAAAGTTTTTAAAAGTGGAGGAACCCGTTAATTTGACGGCAACCACAGGTCTACTGATAACAATCTAATCTAACTACTGAGAATATGACTCGTCATTTTAAAGGGCTTCGTATGTTCTTGTCTTTTGTTAAAACTTCCACTAATTGAGAAAAAACTCTACTACTGCTCCGAGCACGTACCCGAGTCGAAAACTCCAGCCTAAAAAGAAACTTCAAATCCTAGATTCTTTTGATTTCTCATTTGCGGCTTAATTATGTATACCATTTTGAACCTCAAAATCCTCAACTAGTGTATCTACGCGCCTCAAAGTCCTGTAAATATGATTTTTAGGAGTTATATGGAGTGATCAGGTAAAATTTTTATTCCAATTTAATCTGACACCTCCTAAAAATATTTCAGAAGTTCCAAGTCTGTCGACTCATATTCTAAAAATACGGCTTTCAGGAGCAAGTAGGAATTAAATTATCATTATATTCCATACCTATAAATTCTAAATCTCCTAAAATCACTCCAATTCCAATCCAATTCTAAAACTCGTTATTATAGAATGTATGGCTTAATATTGGGCTTAGATTAATTTTCTAAATAAGAATGCTGAGGATTATTTTGGGCTGTATGAAGCATAAATTGATCCTAAACTAGGCAAAACTGGCAAAAATGAACAAGTTTAGGGCGATTGTAGAATTAAAATTTGCATTCTTTTATATGTAACATATTTTTCCATATTCAGTCTAAATATCCTGTTATTTGGTAATTTAGGAGGATTTTGGGCTGAAATTTTCGACTCGGGTAGACAACTGCGGAGACTTTTACAGGCCGAGGGGCCCAATACTTCGAGAACCACTTCCCTTCTGAGTTTTTTTTTGCACGTCGTAACGTCCGGTCGTAAATTGTTAGGGTCTCGCCCTAGTCTCCTAAAAGTAATGCCGCGCTGGCATTTGACATTCCTTCGGATGCCATATAAATAACTGTATGGCAGTAGTAATTACAACTGTAGGGAAATTATTAACTAGTGAACTTACTTTTGAAAGCTCAAATGAAGATTATAAAGTTGTTTGATACAACTCTCCGTACTATATGTAAAGGATATTTCAAAATTATATGTCATGGCTTTTAGGGGTTGTTCTACATCTCGGAATCGAAGGAGATTTGTGAAAAAAACCTGCCGCAAAATTCGGGAAAGGGTACCAAACATTTTTATTGGCTCATCGTATTCGTCTTGTTCTGTCACAAATTAATTTTTAATTGGGTTTTTCGATTACAATTTCATTAATAGTTAAAGCAGAGGCGACGTAAACGAAGCTAAAAATGGAGCACTATGTCACCGAATCAGAAGAGAAGTGCAAGTGTTTATGCTCTTCTCCCCGGGTGGGCCCTTAGCGAACCCAACACCGAACGCAGATCATTGACATTTTTCTAGTAATTTTCTATCTTCGTTTATGTTGCCTCTGCTTTAACTATTGGAGCAGGCAAGGGTATCTCATGTGTATCCTTTCGAAATGTCGGTGACTCGAAGACTGCTATTAGGGCAAAATTTTAATCGGAAGGCCCAATTAAAAGTTAATTTGCAAGATAAAGTTTCATTTCTGACCCACGGTTCCTCTCAGACATTTTGCCTACGTAACAAGACGAGTACGATAAGCCAATAAAAAAATTTGGTACCCTGTCCCGAATTTTGCGACAGGTTTCTTTCACAAATCTCCATCGATCCAGAGGTGTGGAACAACCCCTGAAAGCCATGACATATAATTTTGAAACACCCTGTATCTACGTATAATACCAAATAGATGTAACATGTTTGCATAATTAAAAGGAAGGGAATGGAAAGACCTTGCAATTAGTTTATAACTCTGCTTGCTGTCCACTCCAAGAGTTGTTACAAATCTCGCAGACTTTTTAAATAAAGGAGGCGAGCCAAATGCAATGTTGGTACATTCATGACAGATGCATTAGGTGGATGTTGACTATCAAGGACAAATGAGTCCAAATTCCAGGAAACAGTCAATTTTTCCCAGCAATGAAGGATTGAACTCTTGACTTTTACAACATTAAGTAAATTAACAAGTCATGATCTTTATGTTACTGTCACATCTTGTAAGACGAAATAAACCTATGTCCTTCATCTGCGTAAAAGACTTAAAATGCAGAATGAATACTAAACATATATATACCTTAATTTTTGGCACAAAACGACATAAGTTGTTTCAATGAAGTATTTCATTTTTATTGAGATATTTCCAAATAATACCACAGTATTGGAGTAATCGAATACAGCGTTGAGTTAGAATTTCACTTAATTATGAAATAAAAATATCTAAAGATACAAGGCAGAGGGATGTATGGTACAATGATAGTACGGACAAATGAGAAAGCGACACTTGCAGAAAAAACGGCTTTCGAAGCGTGCGTCCTCGTAGCCCTAGAAAAGTCCCGGAGTTGGATATATAAGCACGTGCGAAATAAGAGTCTCCTTTTCATCTACAGATGAAAACGAAAGACAAAGAGCAACAAAGCCCAAACGAAAGGAGCTATACAGAAATTCCCGAGCCATTCGGAAATTTTTGTACAGACATAACGATGATTTTGAAGGAGCATGCTGTGAACATTGTTCTACCGTCTTGTTGAAACTAGAGCTTTTCCACATTAATGCCATGAAATTGGGGTACAAAGAAGTCGATAATCATTGACGTATAGCGCTCTCCATTAGCCGTAACGTTTTGGCCAGTATCGTCTTTGAAAAAATATGGACCAATTATTCCACCAGCTCATAGATCAATATTTATAGACTTTTTCCTTCTCCAACTGCATGCCATTAATGTGAAAGAGCTTTGGCTTCAACAAGTCGGCGCAACATGCCACACATCGCACGACAGAATCAATTTACTGAAGGAAAAAACTTTCAATGAGCGCCTAATTTTGCGACTGGGCTAGTGCATTGGCTTCCATGATGATGTGATATCACACCTCTGGATTATTTTCTATGGGGATATGTAAAGTCGCTAGTGTATTCTGATGAATCACAAATTTTGGACCACTTGAAAGTCGACTTTAGCCGTATTATCGCCGATATACGGCCTCAACTGCTCGACAGAGTGATCGAAAATTCGAATTCTAGATTGCGTTTCATTTGGTCCAGCCATGGCGCCCATATGCAGGAAATCATTCTTTAACACAAATGGCATAATGGTATGATTTAAATAAAACCAAAACCTTTACCATAACCATGATTTTTATGCGTTTTATTTCATTTCGTAGTTCCATAACTCTTAAAAAAACGGTCTATACAATATTCGGAGATAAAAAGTTAACACGTTGACTGCCATGGGGATCACTGGTGACCGACGTTATTGAATTTAATGAAAGGGTATAGTAGGATAAGGTGGTCAAAAGTGCCCTTCAACCGATTTCAATGGGGGTGGTCTCATTCGATAGATAATGCTCGGCGATCATTGTGTACCAAATTTTAACGCTTTATCTTGATCGGAAGGGTAGTTATGGGGAATATTAAAAAAACAGGTTTTTGGCCCTTTTCCCCCATTTATTGAGGTGTAAAAAATCAGAAAAAATTCTGGAATATTCTACACGGTACCGGACATGTTGGAGAATTTTTTCAGATTTTTCCGTCGAAGTACCTAAGCGTGAAAAATGGGCAAAGTCAAAAAAAACGGAAAAAAGAACATTTCGTATCGAAATCTTCGAGGTACAACTTTTTGTTTTATATAGTAACAATCTAACACCTACGATTATTATCCCCAATTTTTTTCAGATTTTTAAACCACCTGCGTCATTATGAAAAAAATCGAAAACCGATTTTCGGGACGTATTTTGGTCTAAAACGCAAGAAGTAATTGTTATTTTTCCATTATTTTGATAGAGTATGTTCATTTTGTGGTTTTTAATGTTTTACCATTACAGATAATTTCATAACAATAAAAGGAATTGAGATAACTCACTTATCTGTAAACTGTGTGTTTCATTATGTACCATAATTTCGAACGTTCTTTCAACAGCAGCAGTGGCGACGCATCTAGAGTGTCTACTCTGGAACCGCTATGAACTTATTGTCGCGGATTTGCGTCCCGGAAGGTATATATTTTTTTTATTTTTTTTTAATCTGTAAATGCATAAAAATAATCAATAATCATTTTTAACAGCTATTGCGATAACCCTAAATGCATAAAAAATGTATATCGTATAGAAAATAGTTTTGGAGCATATCTTTTGTTTTGCCGGCTCTTTCTAGCAATATGTTATCCCATGGTTACGGATATTTTTAAACATTTAAATTACGGAAATGTTAACTTATTATGGTATATAGAAATGTATATTCTCCAACATGTCCGGTACCGTGTAGAATATTCCAGAATTTTTTCTGATTTTTTACATCTCAATAAATGGGGGAAAAGGGCCAAAAACCTGTTTTTTTAATATTCCCCATAACTACCCTTCCGATCAAGATAAAGGGTTAAAATTTGGTACACAATGATCGCCGAGCATTATCTATCGAATGAGACCACCCCCATTGAAATCGGTTGAAGGGCACTTTTGACCACCTTATCCTGCTATACCCTTTCATGTAACTTTTAGATTGCAATATTTATACGTTTCGAACATACTGAATATTTCAATATTGGCGTTAAAAAGTTAAAGGTCTTCCAAATATCTATCTATCTGTATGTTTCAAGTTTCAAGAATTGAATAGAAAAAAGTTTCACTTCAGTAAAAATAATGAAACTAACGAAATACCGGTGACGTTCAACGTGTTAAAAATGTTATACGTTCACTGAAGTACAGCATCAGCAACATTTATCTAATATTAATTACTTGAATTCCCAAGCACACTCACAAACATTACACAACAAAAACTCTGTCGCACTGGTCACGCGATTCCTACTATTGACATTAAAGTCCTAAATCAAAAATCCAGCCGTATTTAATTTCATGCAGAATTTATTCTGTAGTTTTTCAATTGAATGAATTCTCAAAGTGGGAAATTAATGAACATACTTCGAGTAGACCATAATTAATGAAACTCGATATTTGAATCGAGAATATACATCAAGCAGCAGCATCCTCTTGTAGAGTATATAAATGAAATCCAGCGGCTTTTCCGTTCGGTTAAGCTATCGGCCGTACGCAAGCGACCCTTAAAACATTTCCGTGAATTTCCATTAATCTCAAATACTGAGATTGGTAGGAAATTCAGGGTAGATTGAATCGTAATGTGAGAGTTGAAATTAAAAATAAAATAGTCCTTACGCTCAATGATATTTTGGATTTAACGATGCAATTACGTTATTTGTCGCAATTCTTCATTTTCCTTTTAACCCTTTCGCACCGGACTGGACATGTGCTGTCCCAGTCTGAAAAATTTTTGATATTACGGCTGGGACAACATATGTCCCAGTTACTGACAAACATCTAGGGCAGAAAGTAACGCCAAGTTGGGCCTCCAAACTGATTCTCAATCGTTCTGAGCCCATAAATTTCTCATCTCGATCGTCCCCGATCTAATCAAGCAAGCGACAACTGTTAAGGTTGCTCAGTTTTCGGTATAAAAATTATTTTATCTCATAATCGCTTGGAGGAGAAATAACTGATCCCGGTAATGGGGCGCACTCGGACTGAATTTTTTGCCGTATTGAAAGGGTTAAGATTTCCTTAGGTACAATGAAACTTTTTCTAACTAAGAGGGAGACATCCACTTTAACGTACGATGTAAGTAGGAATGGGGAGTTTAGAGGCATTTAATTAATGGTACACCATTCCTACTCTACGATTTTGTATTTAACACTAGATCTCACAAGGTGGTTGAAATGACTTGTTCCAAATTTCTTGTAGATACTCCCGAAATTTTTAACGCTGTTTCTTTTCCGATTTACTACATCCATTGCGTGAACTGCAATCAATTTAAATAATCGATTAAGTTTGTTGTTTCCTTCATTTTTTTTCTTCTACCGTATTTATCTTCAATTTTAAAATGTATTAAGGTTATTGGCCTAGAACCGTATTAGTCGTTAACGGTATGTATTTTTTTTAATGGAAAAGAAAGATTTGGAGTTTGAAAATTATTTTTTTTAATTTTTACACAAAACTGAATAATATTTCATTAAATTTGTCACGCTATTAATAATTAAAAATTAAAAATTAAATGCTACTCGATGATCGTACTATGTGTCATATAATAAATTTGGCAACAACGCATGGAAATGTATATGCATATATATTATATTCATCCATAATTAGTGTATTGTAAACAAATAGTTTTATTTTTATTTCCTTGTCAAATTTTATTATAACCATAGAATGAAAAATAAATATTATTATAAACGCAATTATATGTTATCACGCTCAGTAGTAGATAAACTATATGTAGTTAATTTTTGAATTTCCCGCTTTTTATGCAGTGTTGCCAAATTTCTTTGCAGTCAAACATGAACCGAGCCTCTGTCATGGCTGATAGTTGTCTCACTAGTTTTTCATTATTTTGAATCAATATTGGTCTAAAATTACGCGTGAATGTATATGTTTTATAATTTTTATAGTAATTAAAACGGTTAAAGTTGTGAATAATAAGTTTTTTGAACATTTTTGAATAGCCAATTATGTAAAATTTCAATAAATAGGACATTTCCGGCAAGTTCTTCCGTTTACCATGTGTTAAAAGCCGCATTTTTAATATTTAATTATTCAAAAACTATACGACCAATATTTTTCAAAAAAATCAGTAAAACGTATGAGCTGTCTATAAATAACATATCAAAATTCTAGAATTTTATCTATACATTGCTCTAAAGGGCGAATAACCTTAAAGGAATTGTTAGTAAATCTAGTATTAAAAATATAATAGGAAAAGGAAAAATAAACACTTCAGCTTGGCAACACTCAATGTCACGCTCTTACTTTATTATACAGTTTGTCTCTAATTGTTCGTCATTTGTTCTCGTACAGCATTCCCATTCTTAAACGCCCTCTTTTCATTGTTGAAAAGAGCTCTCTCTTCTGTTCGCCTCACAATTAGTTAAATGAAATCATTTATACAAAGAGTTGTAGACAAATGAAAAGTGTTTCATAGAATACAAATATAAATTAAGTAACTTGATGTTCGAATGATACGTTTTTAATAATATACACCGGACGGAAGTTCAATATAATATGTGTAAAAAGGCTCCTAAAATTACATTTGTAAAATTTATATTCGATGAATTAATCATACTTTGCAACATAATGATGTCAATTCTTATTATTGAAGAAAGCGGAAATATAAATACTTTATTACGGTTGAATGATTTGTAATGGAAATAAAAATATCTTATAGCAAATTTATTTAACAATATTTAAGATGTATCTTACAAGGGAACTACTCGAGGTGGCCGGCGCCGATTTTGATGAAATTTGGTACAGTTGTTCAGGACGCGAAAATAATCGATACGTATTTTTTTATATCTGCTAAGTCGCATGTTTAGGGGGTGAAACCACCCTTCAAAGTTCCCGATTTTTTTCTTTTTTCGCTTATAACTTTAAAACGGTTAATGATAGACATTTTTGATATATGTACGAAATGTTTGTTTCGGCGTCTACTAAAGGCCTATGGAATTAAAAATTAGATTTAACGATTTTTTGTTAATTTTTTATTAAAAAATTACATTTTTTTCGTCATATCTTTAGTTTACGATCAAATTTTAACCAAACTTTTTTTAAATGATAGAGAAATCAGAAATAAAAGTTACGTGTTTTTGCGTTTTTCCCTAATTTACTCTGGAGTCGTGAAATTAACCCTTTCCTTTTTGCGGTTTTGGCACTTTACGTTACTATATCTGATAAACGAGTGATGATGGGATAAAATGTATTATGCAACAAATACTTCCCTCCTCATCTACAATATTATTGTTTTTGTAAAAAATCAAAATTAAAAAATTTTTCGTTTTGTTTTACAATAATCAAGCTGCGCGGATACGGCAAGACGCAGCAATCACAAACTGTAGTAGATATCATAAAATGTCATAAGGGAAAATTTCGTTGTTTTTTACGTATGAAAAGAATATGTTTATAAATAATTTAAAACATAATTTCTTTATAACAAAAAAAAAATTTAATTTATGAATACATATACTATTATAGTTTCTATGAAACATATAGTTCACAAAAATAGTACACTCTTCGAAGAAATGTTCAAAGCAAAGTGATTTTTTACGCCACGCACATGTAATAATGGCAGGTTTGCCACATATACTGCATGTAGGTTTTGCGTTTGTTTGGAAACAGAATTGTACGGGATTTTCAAATTCCGATGGCCTCTCTTCTATATCCACTCTTAAACCAAGCATGTTTAAAAAGATTTATAAACCTCGGTGATGAAAACTGATTATGTGCGAGCGATTGTAACTTTATGATATTATCTCTCAAATGAAGATGAACATCATAATCCATAAGCAGAACTATGTCCGAGAAACGTTTTATGAAATTTTTCCATACACGAAATCCATATACATCCAAAGGTTGAATGTTTCCTGTTGCGCCTTTAGGTATCACGAAATGCTTTACTTCTCTATTTTCCGGTGTTGCTTCAGAAATAATTCTAGAGCAGTGTCCTCCCCATGAATCCAATAATAATATGCTTACAAGCCCAACATTGGGAAGAAATACTTCCTGTAACCACGTTTTGGTATGTGATGCTGTCAATTTTCCTGATTTTGAGGACAAAGTAAATATGTTCTTCGCCTTGAACATAGTCTCTTTTACTCGAGGTCCGAATTCTCCAGTGACTTCCTTGATTACAAGTAAAAGAGGTGACAGTAATTTGCCACTAGTAGATATGGTAGGTTGAATCGTATAAAACTATGTGTTGTCGATGTTACTGACTGTACCACACTTTCAACCGTTCTGCAACCTTGTCGGGCTAATGGACGACCAGAGTGAAGTTCCAAGTTCAACCCACTTTGATCAGAATTGTATACATTTTCCGGTCCATACACTGTTAATTGTGTTTTTACATCGTCAACAAATAGCGCACTTTTGACCTTCTGTTCTTCCTGTTGATGAATTCCCTGTTTCGTGACAAATTTAGTAATTTTACGTGATACAATTCCGTGCATGCATTTAAAATTCGACAACCAATGAGGCGATGCTACAAATCCTTCGAGCCCAATTATTCTTTGGGCGTTTAAAGCCCAACGCTGCAAGTCAACGTCATGCACTATTAATTGTTTATCCATGGCCTCAGAAAAAGTTTGCAATGTATAAGCGCTTACACGTAATAACTTATCCTTATGAGACCCACCATGTTGTACTTGTTTCATCCACCGACGTAATTGCCGTTCAGATTTAACTTTTCTAAAACGGTTTTTCACTGACGTTAAAGAACGTCTTGCAGTTTTTCCACTCATCCAGTGTTCAATAGCATCTGTTTTATAATAAAAATCTACCAAATCTTCATTTTTTTCACATACAGAGGAGGAGGACAATGCACCTTCCTCAACTTCTATGTCGTTATCTTCAACTATGGACGCATCGGGGACTCCAATGTTACTATCGAAGTCTAACTGTATAGATTCTTCCGTTTCAAACGAACTGTCTTCTATTGCAGTATACAGAATATTTGCCAAAACATCCTTTACCTGTATTTCCAGATCCGTAATTGGAGTGTCAGGCATACCATTGCTTCAAAAAGTAGCCAATAGCATATTAATTACGTTTATAGTATTGATTTTTGCTATAATGTTTTTGTGCGTCCGATGTGAGTTTAATAGCACTTGCAAATTCTTTCAACATTGCGATCTTACACTTGGTACTCTGTTTATAAAGCCGTTTGAAGATAAGATAAGATTGTTGTGTGTGTTTATTAATTCTTGTTATCTATATTATCTTTATTTGATATTAATCTTACCTAAATGAACCCTAACTAAACTAAATTAATCATGTGTGCCGTTTTGTATGTAACGTAAATGGTTAACGATAAAAAGTAAATTTATGAAACACAACCTGCCATTATTACATGTGCGTGGCGTAAAAAATCACTTTGCTTTGAACATTTCTATATGTTTCATAGAAACTATAATAGCATATGTAGATTAAATTCATAAATTAAATTATTTTTTTTGTTATAAATAAATTATGTTTTAAATTATTTATAAACATATTCTTTTCATACGTAACAAACAACGAAATTTTCCCTTATGACATTTTATGATATCTACGATAGTTTGTGATTGCTGCGTCTTGCCGTATCCGCGCAGCTTGATTATTGTAAAACAAAACGAAAAATTTTTTAATTTTGATTTTTTACAAAAACAATAATATTGTAGATGAGGAGGGAAGTATTTGTTGCATAATACATTTTATCCCATCATCACTCGTTTATCAGATATAGTAACGTAAAGTGCCAAAACCGAAAAAAGGAAAGGGTTAATTTCACGACTCCAGAGTAAATTAGGGAAAAACGCAAAAACACGTAACTTTTATTTCTGATCTCTCTATCATTTAAAAAAAGTTTGGTTAAAATTTGATCGTAAACTTTAAAGATATGACGAAAAAAATGTAATTTTTTAATAAAAAATTAACAAAAAATCGTTAAATCTAATTTTTAATTCCATAGACCTTTAGTAGACGCCGAAACAAACATTTCGTACATTTATCAAAAATGTCTATCATTAACCGTTTTAAAGTTATAAGCGAAAAAAGAAAAAAATCGGGAACTTTGAAGGGTGGTTTCACCCCCTAAACATGCGACTTAGCAGATATAAAAAAAATACGTATCGATTATTTTCGCGTCCTGAACAACTGTACCAAATTTCATCAAAATCACCGCCGGACACCTCGGGTAGTTCCCTTGTTAAATGTATCGTAAATCTTTGATCTTACATTGTAAATTTTGATGATACCAGAACATATATTATAAAAAGAGTTGGAGATGTCTTAAATTTTACATTAGCACTGTATTATATTAACTTTTCTGTACTTTATTTGAACTTTCCTAATTTTTGAAATTTTGTAGAAACTTTTGATCCAGAAAGAGCGTTACTTTCCATTGTCATGTCTCCCAATGAAAAAATTTTCAATCGTAATTAAATAAAATATTATTAAAATCAAAATCTAACGTGTTAATATTAAAACTGCATGTTAAATCCATTTCACCGAAACACCTATCATTGATGATATGCTTGCATACTTTTAATTTCATTTCTCAATTTCGATTGAATCAATTTTTATGAATACTTGTAAGGCATTTGAATATAGTCCAAGAGGTTCATAATATCTCTTATAAAGAAAGTCGTTTATCTGCCTTAAGTGTAATTGCAAAGACTGTTTCTATCAAGATATTACATATAGAGATGGAATTGTTTGTGCACATACATAATACTGAAAATTTTTAATTTATATTGACTAAAAGATCTAGTAGTTTATGAATTCCCAAAACGATAAACTAAAGTAACTTATAACTATGCGAAAGAATCCTTTATTATATTTTTACGAATCATTGTCTTTCCCTCATATTACAGCGATTCATAAATGTCTAATTCCGAAATGTTGTCCTTAATACGGCCAAATGGAGTTACCTGCGAGCTTTCTCATGGGCCCAACGATTCTCGAACCAATTAGTGTCAATTAGCTTATTACGTCTCTACGCCTTAAGCTGCCCTATTATGTCTGGCGGTAATTACTAAACCCGTAACAACATATCTATCCTCAAAAAATCTCATTTGCCAACGGAAAAAGTTTATTGCAAAACAATTTCAAAACATAACTCGTTAAAGTTGCTCTCGTTAAGAGCTGCTGCTGCCACTAGGCCTAATGCACCTTGAAATTACATTTCACTACCTGAGAAACGTTCCGTTAAAAGTATAAACTTGAAATTACCTCAATTCTTGACGTAACTGCAACAAATTAGTGCACATCAAATCATAGAGTGCAGATATTCTTGTTCATAGCTAAGCACGCTACGTCCTTAAGTATCCGTGTCAGGTCTTACTATACTAACTTATTGTTTAACTATTTAATTTTTCAGTATCTTTCAGGATTTAATATGGCTTACGCTTTCATTAGAAAGGCATCAGTAATTGCCTCTTTAAACATACTACCCCGATTAAGTATATCTACATATTGATAATTTTACTCGTCTGGGGAACGTCTGCGAAATTATTTTGTGAAATGCACTGAGTGATTGTCGTAGAGTTGTACGTTCTATACACGAATATGTCGGCAGAATTGCTCTATTACCCACAGATTTAGAAAAATATAAGTTTTTGTAGAAATACGGGATATTAACAAAAACGGAGGTATTACGTGAAAGCTATAAACAGTAGGAAGTTAAAATCTATCTTACAATTAGAAGATAAATTGAAACGTGCCGACCCGAGTCGAAGGATTGATTTTCTGTTGGTTTTCTCGATTTTTTATACTTGAAGAAAATCAAAAGAGAATTATAATCTGTATGATCTGACCATTAAACTCTATATTATTTTGATTATCTGTAGATACTCTGTGGATGCGGATATTTCCGTTTTCACACTCGAAGAAAATCAAAAGAGTATAATTAAAAGATTTTCTAGGTTCTCCTTTAATCCTCTTTCATTGTATTTTAGAAGGAGTTTTTCATTATTTATTAATTATTAATAATTACTTTATTTTTTAAAAAGTAAATTGAGTGACAACTACGAAAAAATTAATTTGACGGAAACTTTATTTTTACAACATTTTAGTTATATTAGTAATATTTTATATTTAACTTTAAAATTAGAGCTTTTAGAAATAACTTTATAATAATTATTTGTGTAATGTGATTTATAAATTGAAGTCAAATTTATTACTCCAGTTAAAATTAAATGAAGGGCCTATTATGAATTTTTGCAAAAATGGAAAATATCATGTCAAAATTTTAGAGAAGATTTTTCCAAAATGTTATTCAGTTGGTAATTATTTACAATTATCGGAACTACCACTTCTTCTTAATAATGTTTTAACGATTGCTGGAATCCGAAATTATAGATCATTATTTAAATACTTTAGATTATTAAAAGATGGTAAATTATCTATTTCAACTGAATATCCCAGAGAAATGCAAACTGAGTCACATTTTATAAAATATGCAGAGAACAATGTGTCGAAATTTGGTTCTATACAATACTTTGTAAAAATTGTTGAAAATTGTAACTGTTTGTCTAATGATTGCAAGTGCAACGTCATTCATACTGCAATAGTACAAGAAATTGAACCTGGTAATATGTTTGTTCTAGAGGACCACAACGTTCAATATACAACCCGAGACTTCTTAATTTTAGGAAATTTAAGTGAAAATATCAAAGCTGTTAACATAATTAACATCGTTAATGTTTGCATAAAAATGATGATCAATGATATACTGTACATAGGAATACCTGTAAATAATAAGGAGTTGGAGTGATCTAATACTTCTCAAATGAAAAGTTCATAAAATTCTAAAAATGTATATAAAGTGAAATAATGTGTAGGCGAGAGTGGTTCAGAACCGAGGTTTATTGAAATGCGAGAGTTGTTCCTTGAATTCTGATTACACACTGGTCTCTACACTTATTTGCCTTATTATATATATGGTTCAGTTGTGTGCGTCGGAGTGGGGGGCGTCTACCTATGTCTCGCTAGACGAGTCCCTCCGACGCTTGCAATTGGTCAAGGAGGTAATGCGGGGGTAAGGCCGTAAGCAGGTACCGTGCGGCTCCACAGCCGTGTCACCTGGGCGGCGGAGCTTCTCGTTTTCAACCGCCTATTCGTACCATTTTGTTTCTTGGAGCCCACTCGCTCAGCCTCTTAACCCTTTTAGTGCCGGACGACGATATATCGTCGTTCGCTACAATTGCCAAAAGTGCCAACGACGATATATCGTTGTGCGTGTAATACCGCCTTATTCTTCGCATTGCGAGAAAGTTTTATCTCAAAATAAATTTATAAATGATCTAATTAGATTGTAAATGATCGAATTTCGTTGCAAAAGAATTTAGAAACCAATTTGGGTGTGACTTTTTACACATTTTCTACCGGTGAGTACCGAGACTCTGTTTACGCTGAAGCGATACGATGGAGACTCGACACCAAACAATGTCCTAACACCGAAATCGAAATGTTTATGATAGTTATCTGAGAGTTTGTATGCCACGCCGTGCATCGAGGCTAAAATCTTTGTTTTCAGTCTTTGCTTGACTTTTATAAAGAGCAATTCTAAGCAGTGTTCGAAATATCGAGCAATACCGGAGGCCCAAGTATTCGCAAACTTCCTGGAAGGAGAGAAAAAGTTTACGTTGTTTGTAGTAGGAAGGGCGGTGGGCCTATGCGAAGATCACACAAAATTTGTATTCATTGCTCTAAAGGGTCACACGGTGTATGCATCAGTAAGCATCAATGCTAAGTAAATGATTTGGGGGAGTTATAATAAGGAAATGTTACACATTTGCAATAGCCAGATAACTAAATAGCAATATTTATAATAATAAATAATATACAAAATTATATCATAAATATATTTATAATCATAACATATATTTATGATAATAAAATTTTGTTTCAGCAATATTGTATTACCTACACCAACCACTTGTCTTGTAGCAGATAAAATCCGTTTGTCGCCCGCACTGTACCATCGAGTTATCTTTTATTTTTGTGTGTGAAATGTCATAAATTTTTTTACAAAATAAATTGGAAATGTAAATTATACGTTGCGTACTAAGTGGTTTGTATAAAGTTATGATGAAAGAATGCCTTTCCCTATGTGTAAAAACGATTTGAAAGAGAGAACTCAATTTTTATATTCTTTATAATAATTTATAATTGTATTATTCATATTATTTTCAATTGATATTGAAGAATTAGTATCACTCCTTTATTCTCTATTTCGTCCTGAATCCGTTGCTTGTTTAATCATGTAAATATCATTTGTAGTTTGGTTTTTATAAGCGTTTTTACAAATCTTTGTATATTTGTCAAATTCGGCCGGTTATCTTCGCATAGGCACTCGTTTTTCGCCCCGCACTAAAAGGGTTAAAGGAAGCACCCGACAAAGTCGTGGCATTCAAATATTCTTATTAGTTTGTCTGGAGGAGCGAGACATTGTATTACATTGTTGTCTCGTCGCGCGCTTCGTTTCATCAAGGAGAATCTCCCCATATGGTGGGGGTAATTCTGCCGGAGTTTATTCTGTTTTCACTATAGAGATGTTAGAAATCTGGTGCCTACGCCGATGTCCTCACTGTCGCCACCCAAATCGCGTTGTCTCCCTTGCTTCGATCTGCAGCGTTCTCTCTTTTCGTCTTTTAGTTCGATTTGTATGTGTAGCTCTTTTAACGAATCGCAAGGTAGAACATCAAGTTCCTTCGTGTACGTGTGACAAGAGGCATGACGCTTGACGCCTGGCGAATCAGGCTCTGCCAAAACAGGCTTACCTCCTAGGTGACACGGCTGTGGAGCCGCACGGTACGTCTATATTAGGAACCTCGTGTCATGAAGTTCCTCATTTGCTTATTATCCACGGCTGTGAGTTTACTGTACTAAATACATTCATTAACAATTATTAAAAATAGTTGTTATGATTTTCTGAACTTCATGACACGGCCGCCACAAAAGAATGACAGTTGTAGAGACAAATGTATAGTAAACTTTACAATGATTAAATAATAAGATGAAAAATATGATTTCTCGCTGGTTTTATTTAATTATTCATATCTTTATTTTCATTGTTGACATGAAATAAATTAACATGTGTAAGAAAGTATGGATAAACCTACTATATCGACTTGTGCAAATTAGTTGTATTGATGGGATGGTGGCGCGCATAATCTTTTCGTTTTCTTTTCGGTTAATTAGTTAGTCTGTGAGCTATCGTCCTGTTGCCACCACGTGCATAAATGTATATTGTTTCATTTAATAAATTAGTATTGTAAAGTGTGATAATATTATATCTACTATATTATTATCCCAAAACTTCTGTCAACATGTAAAAGGATTTTTACTGCAATCTATTACAATTCGATGTCTAATTAATAAAAATTTGTATATTTATTTTCCGAAAATAAAAGAGAATCAAGAGAGAAATATAACGACTAATAGAGGACTAAGGAGAATAATAGAAATATGAAGAAAATGTAAGAGAATCATAAATGATGATTTCAGGGTCCGAGATAAACAACAGAAATTCATAACTTCGACTCGGGGAATATGTTGGTATGCATAATTATTAAGATACATTTTTTAAACAGTTGTAAGTGACCATCAAAGTTTAAAAAATTACGGATGCGTCATCATTCTGCCGTATATTTTTGCATTTTTACGGAAAGTTATTTGTCTAGCACAAATTTGTTACACAGTAACAAATTCTGTAAACATTTTTAAGGAGAAAGCTGCCCAAAAAAGCTTCCGAAAAAGTTTTCGATTCCGACAGGTCGAGAAAATATATGTTGCAAACGAACAATCGATGTTTGCTGCCATGCAGCCATAACTCACAACCAAAGACTGCAGTTCGATCAGGGATTGAAACGGTTCCGAAAATAGATGTTTCAAACAGATACATACCAATTTTGACTGTAACAGTTACGAGAACCGAAAAAATATTATAACTGTTATAGATATATCGGTTCTGGCCTATATCGGTCTCGGTTTTGGCTTTTCCAAACTCAAAACCTGCAATATATTAGTTACGTATAGGGATTGCAATACCGGTATGACGGAATACCGAATACCGGTATTTTGAGCCATTTGTACAATTTTGAAATACCGGTATTCACAAGTTTAAATACCGTTTTTTCGGTATTTACTAGAAATTTTAAAAATTTTCCACTATATGTTCAGGGGTCGCCAACATAGAAAAATAGTACCTATACGTTTTTGTGTACGATATGATCAAGTTTATAGTAAATTTTCTTAACATTTTTTACCCACAAATCTATCTACATTCAGAACAATTCGGTACAGTTATCGAAGATGATGATGACACTAATGTCGATAGTGAAAAGGAATTGTCTCTTGAACAAAAATTAGATATAGCGATAACTAAAAAAACTTCAACAAACCAAAATACAATACAGAAATCAGTTATATTCAAAACCATTCGACAAGAAATCGATTTATTTGAAAATGAGGGATTTAGAGGTAAATACTTGGAAAAAGTACATCGCGCATTGCTGACAGTACCACCAACTAGCGTAGATGCATAATTACATTCCAGGCTTAATGACAGTACAATTGATGCATTATGTTTTTTAAGATCACATTTCAAAAATATGTAATAGTACCATAGACTGAATAGTGATATTTACACTTTTTTGTGATGTAAATACAGAAGATGTTCCTTGTTCCTTTACTTTTTTGTTATTCTTTATATACTCTTATAATTTATAAGTTACAAATGATTTTTTGTGATATTTATTATCTTTAATAAAACTGACAAATGAAACAATTCCTACTACCGGTATTAACGACTTAACGCTCATGCCCGTGACGTTCACGGGCATAGTTGATACGGCCGCCACTCTGCGATTTGTTTATCTTAGCCGCTGATATTTTAGAACTCAGTTCTTTGACATCTTACACTGAAATGTATACATTTCCAAAAACTTTATACATTGTATATTGGAGGAATAAATACAGATAATCTCTCCGTCTTCTGCCGTTACCTTTTGTCTGTTTCTTCAGTCTTTGAGCGATCAGTGTGCAGTATACGTCATCCTTGTAATATCTTTTTCGTCTTACGATTTTTAATTTATAGTGTGTTTATTTCGTATATTATTACTTTTGTGTTCTGCTTGTTATAATTAATTGCTACTGCTAATGTTATTTGGTTATATAAGTTATAGAAGGATTTCCCTTAGATAAACAGGTATGATGAAAAACTTGTTATTTTTCCGAAAAAAATAATTCGTTCGACACTAGGAGTACAAAAAACATTTTATAATATGCACAAGATAAGCATTCAGGCAAAAAAAAACTTGTGCGTTTTTGGACGGTCGATTCGAAAAAAACCTGAGCGTTAAGTGGTTAAAACCGGTATTCCGGTATTAAGATCTAAAAAATACCGAATACCGGTATTGAACTTTTGGCCCGATATTGCAATCCCTAGTTACGTATCAATTCTACAATACTACAACTTATATTTTTCGGGTTTGTATCGTTCATACTTTGGTATCACTGAGAATTGAAACTTAAATTTTGCATGACTTTGTCGTAATTTAACTTCATTGTTAGTAAATATGGCATTTATCATTCTCAAAAGTCACTCATTTTCTCCATTAAAATCATAATAAAACTGATGTCTCTATTCTCTGCTTTTATAAAAATAAAAACATGCCACGACAGTCGCCCACGGCAACAATGGTAAATGTCCATGTTACGGTAATATTATTTCAAATAGAAACGTTTGGTTGAAAAATGATGAATTTCGATAACACTTACCTGTTTTTAAAAACAAAGCCATCAATATTTTGAGTTTATTAATTCAATGAATCCCTTTTAGAAACACTGAATGTGGACGAACAATATTCGTGCAGTAAGCCATTGATATTATTTATGCTATATACATTCGTGGAACCGAACTATAACTGATGTAGAATGAAAAATATCACTTACAGCATTCTAGAACAGATACGGGACTAGTCTATAGTGTGTTTCGATGTGGTTCCAATATGGTGAATCCACCCTGTGGTTTTGTTTAAACTTTGGATGTCATCCAAACGGTGGACAGTATTTTTTTCTCTTAAACTTAACAAGCTATTTACAAAGGGTCTAGCCGAATAAGGGGGCCAAAAGTGCCCTTGAGCCGATTCTATTCGACGATGGGTCATTCGATAGGTGATGATGAAAAACCATTGCACACAAATTTTTAATCCGATACCTTCACCGGGAGGGTAGTTATGGGGTAAATTCAAAAAATCAGTTTTTTCCTCATTTTCCCTACTTAATGGAATACAAAAATTCCGAAAAAATTCTGACACATTCGCTATATGAATGCACACGCTAGGGAATTTTTTCAGATTTTTCCTTTGCAAATTCTACGCACAAAAAATGAAAAACCCAAAAAAAAATTTTTAAACATCGATTTCGTATCGAAACCTTCCGAGCACAACTTTTTCCTTTTTACAGTAGCTGCATAATGTTATCATTGTTATACCCTAATTTTTTCAGATTTTTTGAGTACGGTGCATCACGGTCGGAAAAATCAAAAACCGATTTCTGCGACCCATTTTGGGCTGTAACTCGTACAGTATTTATTATTTTTACATTATTTTGATACAGTATGTTCCTTTTGTGACTTTCAATGTTTCTACGTACAATTAAATACCAAGTGAATGCAAACGATCGAATTCATTCATCTAATTGTAAACTGCGAACTGCCTTATCTGCTGAAAATGTGAACATCTTTCCAACGGCGTCGGTGGTCCAGTGGCTAGCGTTCCTGCCTGCTAAACCTATCGAAACTTTTTGCGCCGGTTCGAATCCAGTTAGGTGCAGTTAGATTTTTTTTTTTTTTTTTTCTTCTTTTTATAATAATTAACTCTGCAACAACAAATAATAGTTATTTTTCAATGTTTCCCAAACATTCTTATAGATTTGCACCAATACTAAATAAACACATGCAAGTATAATTATAGTGCATATTGTTCATTCCTCTTAGCCACATAATTTTTTATTTATATACCTTAAATGAATATTAGTTTATTGTGGCTCGTAGAGATATGTATTCATAATTTAAATAATGTAATTAAATATCCTGATGAATTGTGAAAATGATGATATCTAACGGAAAGAAGGGATCCTTTCTTTTCAAACACAATTATTTTTGCAATTATCGCTTCCTCACTTATGCAGGGGTCATTCAACATAGAAAATGTGTTAAAAGAAGAAGGGTACATCAAGATTCCACCCGTTAAAATTCCTTTACTGCTCTATACAAATGTCTTTCCACAGCTGCAGGTTTTGCCTGCAATTACAATCGTATCGTTTTCAAACCAATTTAAGTAAATGAAAATATGTAATTTAGTTAAGCACGCTTTATTGTTTTATTGTACTCACTCCGATACTTTACAGCCCCTTCAGCTAACTAGTCCGTAATTACCTGTTGAGGGTGTACCTTTCGCGCTGGTACCTACCAACCTAAACCAATAGAAATTCTGTACTTCCTTATATTTTTGATGTTTCTAGCACATCCCCTCCATTGTACATATTTTTTCACGTATATAAGCGAATGAAATATGCGAGTAAAGCAATCGTTGCTCGCAGTGTTCTCTACTAGTGCAAGTATCGTTATTTCACAATGTTCTCGAGTTCTCAAGTCGATAGAAAATCCGTGCGTGCTCAGTGTGTTGGATGCAATGCGTACATTTGCAAGTTATCCGGGTATAGAAAAAAAGTAAATTCGGTCTGGGATGTCCACAAGTTTTCGCGAATATTGGGGAAAACGGTAGCTCTTGGTGACATGGTGTGCAATAAGTGTCGCGTTTCTATGTATAAAAGAAAATCAATGGATAATTTAGAATCTGTCGAATCGTCAAACAGAGAAACCGCATTGGAATCTGTCCCTCTATCCTCACAAGTAACATCTTCGGCAACATCCAGTTTTGAAATACCAGATTCTTCTGTCTCCCATATCTCAACAGCTACAACCACAACTTCAGTAGACATAGAATCTTCTCAATTATCTTTACCCGGAACATCGGGAGAATCATCTTCAACTCCATTACGACTTTTCCAACAACTTGCAATAGAATCATCATTCTCGAGTGAAAGGTCTTCTTACTCCGAATCATCAACAATAGATCCAACAGTTAATTCAGGATATTTAATTACATTATTTAAATTATGAATACATATCTCTACGAGCCACAATAAACTAATATTCATTTAAGGTATATAAATAAAAAATTATGTGGCTAAGAGGAATGAACAATATGCACTATAATTATACTTGCATGTGTTTATTTAGTATTGGTGCAAATCTATAAGAATGTTTGGGAAACATTGAAAAATAACTATTATTTGTTGTTGCAGAGTTAATTATTATAAAAAGAAGAAAAAAAAAAAAAAAAATCTAACTGCACCTAACTGGATTCGAACCGGCGCAAAAAGTTTCGATAGGTTTAGCAGGCAGGAACGCTAGCCACTGGACCACCGACGCCGTTGGAAAGATGTTCACATTTTCAGCAGATAAGGCAGTTCGCAGTTTACAATTAGATGAATGAATTCGATCGTTTGCATTCACTTGGTATTTAATTGTACGTAGAAACATTGAAAGTCACAAAAGGAACATACTGTATCAAAATAATGTAAAAATAATAAATACTGTACGAGTTACAGCCCAAAATGGGTCGCAGAAATCGGTTTTTGATTTTTCCGACCGTGATGCACCGTACTCAAAAAATCTGAAAAAATTAGGGTATAACAATGATAACATTATGCAGCTACTGTAAAAAGGAAAAAGTTGTGCTCGGAAGGTTTCGATACGAAATCGATGTTTAAAAATTTTTTTTTGGGTTTTTCATTTTTTGTGCGTAGAATTTGCAAAGGAAAAATCTGAAAAAATTCCCTAGCGTGTGCATTCATATAGCGAATGTGTCAGAATTTTTTCGGAATTTTTGTATTCCATTAAGTAGGGAAAATGAGGAAAAAACTGATTTTTTGAATTTACCCCATAACTACCCTCCCGGTGAAGGTATCGGATTAAAAATTTGTGTGCAATGGTTTTTCATCATCACCTATCGAATGACCCATCGTCGAATAGAATCGGCTCAAGGGCACTTTTGGCCCCCTTATTCGGCTAGACCCTTTGTGAGGTGACTCAAGGTATTGTTATGTATGTTTGTTGGTGTGTACATGGTTCAATCAAAATAATCTGATATTCGGTAAAGTGTAGTAACGTCTTCATTGAAGTGAGGGCATCTGCAGTACTGGAATACTTCCGAGTCAGAGTTCCTCACCCTTGACCTTCTAGCGGTACTTGAAGGGCAGATTGGAACTCGCTGGATGTGCGGACCGTACGTCCTGCTATTCATGGGGGCAGTTTAACAATGGAATAGGGTCTTCTTGCTCACACTTCACCGCTTTATGATACGGCAATAACTATTGAGCCTACACCGAAAACACGAAAATAATCAAACTCAGAGACCAGGATGTTTTGTAGAATCAAGTCCGCAGAAGTACACAGCTGGCACCTCTGCGTTTTTCAACATTAATTAAATACTAAAAAGTAGTCGCCTACTCGTCCCTATAATAAACCCAGTACACTAAGGCCTTAGGATTGTGTGTTTTGAGTTTTAAAGAACCGAAAAGTAACAGTTATGAAGCCGATCTGGAGCCGATGTAACATCGGTTCTGCGGCACCGAAATTCTTACAGGCCAGAACTGTTATGGCTGTAACATTTATGACATTTTTCGGCTCTCGCAATTGTTTCAAGAACAAGAATCGACGTCATAATTATTTTCAATCCCTGAGAGTCACTAGCAACAAAATATTGAAAACGGATCGTTGAACCTACACCTATTTACAATGTAAAGCCATTATGCCCGTCTCACACAGTTACTCTTTCGTTCGCACTCGTATGCGTAGTCATTACCCTCTAGAACAGGAATACCGTTTCGTTTCTCGCCGCATGTATCTTTGGAGGAGCTCCACTTGCTTCTCCCAACCATCTACTTTGCTCAACCAAGATTTACTAACCTTTCACTCGCTAGGCGGAAACATATTGCCACGAGTGTAGCGCCGTATTATGACGGCATTTGTATTTAACCACTCGCGCTGGAAAGACATGCCACGCATGTTGGTCACGGAAATTAAAGCGACGTGCGAGTCACCTTGATTAAGGTTATTTGTAGAAGAACCGTTTCAGATTACACCTCGTCGCGTGCAACGAAAGTATTATTAGTGAAAAAGTATGCTTAGATAGATTTTATGTCTTAAGTCGAATACGATTAATAGATTTAAAGCATAACGTAGTAGTCGAATTCGTGGAAACCATAGCCAGAAATTTCAAAATATCAAAATATTATACATACTGCATACTTTCTGTTACCCCAATGCGCCACGACGCTCATACCAATAGCTTCGTCCCTGGCAAGTGAAGGGTAATCCAATCAGCGAACTCTTGAGTTCAAAGGAAGGGGTAGCAAGTGAAGTTGTTCTAAGGACTCATGCGGTGATCAAATAAACGGATTCCCTGCTCTCGAATATTTCGGGCCTTAAGGAAGAAAACATTTGGCCTCCTAACCGAATTTGTCCCAACATCGTTTTCACCCTCGAACTCCACCGTCGCTACTCGTCATTTTAAAATTACTACACGAATATGCTCCCAGTACTACACATATGAATATAGGTAACTGATTGGAAAAAAAACTTCTGTGTTTATTTTAATTTTCTGTTTGTTTAATGTTTACATTACATAATATAAAAATGATGTGAATTACCTATTAAAACATATTTTACACCCTACTCATTTCAGTTAGCACGATCATTTTTCCTTGCCAAAAAAGTGTCGCCAGATTTCAGCCGGAGAGTCCGGATAACTTTTTGCAAACTCATAGTAAGCCATATGCACGGTGTAACAACCATCACATTACGGAAGTAGGTGGTTCTTATCCCTGCGTTCTGCGACGAATAACATCGTTTATTATTTAATGATGTATATACGACTTGATACATTTAGACAATTGCAATGAAACTTTATCGAACTTTAATTAGAAAGGTAATTTGATTTATGCATTAATTAATTGCATGTAATTAAAATATATTGGATTAATGTTTTCTTCTCTTTTTCGACTTAATTAAACTGAAAACCAGTATAGTCCAAAGACTCTAACTTAGCTAGCGAGCGGCGGAATCTCTCATTTTGAACCGCTTATTTCCGCCATTTCGGTTTTGGAGTTCCCAAACCCTACTTGTTTACTTCAGCAAACTTGTTTTGGATATTTCAAAAATTAAATGGCAGAAATAAACGGATCAAAATGAGATGCTCCGTTGCTCGTCAGCCAAGTTAGAGTTGTCGGACTATAGGAGTAAGTAAACAAGATACTCGATAATTCACCTCACGTGTACCTTTCATCCTTTGAACATTGATCGATAGAGACATGTGATTGACAGTTTAACACAGAATAGTATTTTCATAATGTAATTTTCATACATGTTGTACATGCTAATAAATCTAATTGTATAGCAAATTAATTTGTTCATTACAAGTGAAGCTGTTTATATCCGTGTGTTCAACACACTCTGCGACACGTCATGTAACAATGAAACATGTAGTTTCAGATCAATTCATCTTCATTTATCTTACTTTTTATGAAATATACAAATAAATGAACTGTTTGCCCCCATTTAATAAAACAATAAAGTTTACTTTAAAAATAACAATAATTTGTTATATTAAAAGTAGAATATTTCGTAACGTTTGAAAGTAAAATTATCACATCAACAATTTCCCTGCGTTATATTCCTGTCACAATGCTTTTAGAATAAATAACTATAGAGCCCGCAGTGAGAAAGAAAACAAAATTGTATTAATGAATTATAACACAACTGTTTTGCAAAACCACGATGAAAATAAGATATCGTTTCGAAGGCAGGGTGTTACAATTTTGCATTAACTTTGCAGAACTTTAGTGAATAATTCACCGGTGCGACTGATAATATATTAGGGGTACCGGAAAAGAATGTTCTTTTTGAACACATGGCGACATGAAAAAAGGACTCATTGAATATTTTGAATCAAGACACAGTGAATTTTATGAGCGAAGTGTGAAAAGTTTGCCAATGAAAGGCTCAATGGAGAAAAGGTATATGAAACCGAGCGAATTATATTTTAGATTAATATTTGTAAAATAAATTCTAATAGGTTCTCATCTTTTATAATAGTTATATATGTAGATGATAGTCCATCCCACCGATTTCGGTAAATTTTGGGTATATTATCTGGGTCATGACTTTAACATGTTCACGCCGGCGCGCCAATAATAAATACATAGTAATTTATTTAATTATCCCGATATTGTTCTTTAACATCTACATATTTCTATGCAGAAACATTGAAGCTCACATTATGAACATACTGTATTAAAATCATGCAAGAATGACAAGTAATGTGCGAGTTTCAGCCCAAAATGTGTCCCAGAAATCGGTTTTTGATTTTTCCGACCGTGATGCACCGTACTCAAAAAAATCTGGAAAAATTAGGGTATAACAATGATAACATTATCCAACTACTGTAAGAAGGAAAAAGTTGTGCTCGGAAGATTTCAATACGAAATCGACGTTTAATAATTTTTTTTTTGGTTTTTCATTTTTCGTGAGTGGAACTTGCAAAGGAAACATCTGAAAGAAATCCCTAACGTGTACATTCATGTTTAGAATGTGTTAGAATTTTTTTGGAATTTTTGCACTACATCAATTGGGGAAAATGAGGCAAAAACTGATTTTTCGATTTTACCGTATAACTACCCTCCCGGTGAAGGTATCGGATTAAAAATATGTGTGCATTGGTTTTTCATGATCACCTATCGATGACGATATCATGATGACTAGACTGCGGATTTTTATGCCTTTATGACAAATTAAATACGGCTAAAATATACAAAAAGGACATAATATAAAAATATATCTAAAATATCCAAAGTATGGTATTTGTTGTAATATTTATTAAGTGCAATAAATCCCTAGATAGATTTTCCTGTCTCACCTGCATTTTTGAAACTCGAAATTTGCATAAACATCCGCAGTCTAATTATGACCCATCGTCGAATAAAATCAGCTCAAGGGCACTTTTGACCCCCTTATTCGGCTAGACCCTTTCTTTGTAATACCATTATGTCCAAACTATCGTGATATTTATGCAAACAAGTTGCGACGCTCGATATCCAACTGAGAGAAAAATGGAATTTAGTCCTTATTTTTTCGACAATATAGGATCAGAGATCGTGGAGAAAGATGTGAAAAGCGGTGGGAGCATGAAAGTCCGTTATCTTTCCAAAATGTTTATATTAAACTCTCTTAAACTGTATAACTATGGATTCACTATGTATTAACTAAGCTTATTTGAATATTGTAACTAAATATACCTAAGCTAAACTAATACTGCCTAATCTCAATTCGAATAAACTACATTAACGCCCCTAAACCCTTTCCATTGTAGCTTGTTCGTCTTTAATACGTCTAGATACTTTATGACTGTTGTATACGCTTGTTGCGAACAGATACTGCCACGACGGTTATCGGCATCTTCCGCAACGGCAGCAATTTGCGCGCTGCGTTCCCCAAATTCGCAGAACAACGCCCTAGTTCCTGTCACTAGGCGCCGTCGCTAGATCTACTCGGCGCAAAACACTTGTTGGCGCGCGATATTAACCCATTCACTGCCAACTACGAGTTATTTCGTACTTGCACTATAAGTTGGAATTAATAAGTTAGCAATAATCACCGAGTGTGTATAGTAATTTTGGAACAAAAATGCTCTTCGTATCTTTATAAATGTCGATATCATATTTTTGATTCATTATATT
Organism: Cerceris rybyensis; assembly: GCA_910591515.1. NCBI lineage: Eukaryota > Metazoa > Arthropoda > Insecta > Hymenoptera > Crabronidae > Cerceris > Cerceris rybyensis. The sequence continues at coordinate 19,548,247 of OU342795.1, forward strand.
AATATTTCAGACCCTTTCTGCCGTTTTCTCAAATTTTAACACGCAAAGTAATATTTGCATAGTTTTTCCGGCAGTGAATGGGTTAAACAGGAGTAAAGGGAGGATGTCGCCCACACAGCCTACCTCCACCATATCGTTCTTGGAAATCTGAATCCCGGCCAATAGCAACAGAAAACAAAACACTTTTTTCGTCTAGTAGCGCGTTACAATCGAAAATGATATGCGATCGAGGGATGTCTGTAACCGTCAGGCGAATTACGGCAAAACATTTGCCAGAAGTCAAACAAGTAAAGCGCTGTGCGCCTGGTAGAGTCTTGGCAGAAACAGTGGTTGGAAGATGGCTACGATGCGGCGCGCCGACACCTTACGTTTTCAAACGCCTATTCCCACCATTTCGTTTTCGAAATCCTCAAACCCAATGTTCTAAAGTAACTACTTCAAATAGCCATTTACTTTAGAAGATTAGGTTTGAAAATTATAAAAACGACATGACGGGAGTAGATGCTTGAAAACGAGAGATTCCACCGCTTCCTGGCTATCTTTCAGTTATCGGATTATACCATTGGCTTACAGAAAGAAGTCACTTGATAAATGGTTTACTCCGATGTGCCTCGTAGATAGAGCAATACAGTCGAATCTCTCATAATGGAACACTTCGGGATCGGACGCTCTCTCAAAATGCAACATTCCCCTACAGTCATATTCATCCCCACTTCTTGATTATATAGTCTATCTTTCTCATATAGTACCTATCTTCGTCGGCGCAAAGAAATGCGCAGAAGTAAAAAGTGAACATAACCTTTCCATACAAACGTTTAAATCTTTTCAAATAATATGTCGCGTCATACATCTCAAATTTGATTGGTTAGTAGCATTTAACTGGTGGGGATAGGAGAAGTTTCATTATGAGAGATGACCATGTTACATTTTGAGAGAGGTTTCACTTTGAGAGGTTACATTATGAGAGATTCGACTGTACCCCATTCTGACGTCACTTTCAATTTTAATGCGTGACTGACCGTAAAAGCCACACATTCGTTACGTCGTCATGAGAACGACGAAATAAGTGTTTTGTTTTCCATACCTTATTGTTGATATGGGATTGTGAATATGTGGTGAGTGCGATACCCAGCGTGTTTGTGTGTCCTGTGCGAATGATGTGTCGATCTCTCGAACGTTTCTCTATTTAAAGCTACGCCCGAGCAATACTAATTCATCTTTTTAGTACAAGCACCTAACTTAAATTAGACTCGTCAAGGGCAGGGACCCGGGAAGAATTGTATATAACAGGATACATGCCTCCGAAAAGTTTGGTTTAATTGACGTGCTTATAAGGAAAAGATAAGTTGGTGTTGTTTAGGCACAGTTTGAAGAGATGGCAGCCCGAGTAAACATTGGAATTATATTTTTTAATCACCCGTACCTTATGAGATACTTTCTTGTCAAGTTCACCCGTTATAAAGACTCTTTGCCAGTAACCGCCGCACAGTGGTTCATTTGGCCGAAAACCTGGCCAAAACCCCAAGGAGTTTTTCAACTTAGCTGAAAATTGGTGTATTAGTATTATTTGGGTCGCTGATTAAGAATCTGAACTCAAAATTTACAAAAACAAAATGGCGGCTTCAATATGGCGGATGCGAGTATTGAAAAATTGTCGGATCGGCATGAAAATCAGTAGTTTTAAGTTTTTCTGGTCGCTGATTAAGAATCCGAACTCAGAATTTCCAAAAACAAAATGGCGGCTCTAATATGGCGGGTGCGAGTGTCGAAAAATTTTCGGATCGGCATGAAAATCAGTAGCCTTATGATAGCCCGGCCCTATGTCATAAATGCACTTCCCCAAGCATGGCGCGCGCGACAAACAAATAACAATAATTCGAAGAATCGCAAAAAGTCGCAAGAAAACTCAACGAGGTCTTCTTCGGGAAGCTTCAAAGTTTAATTTAAAAAAAAATATATTATGTTATTCCACGGACTTCTGCATTTTTAATGATATTTACTGCAGCAGCCGCTGTATCTTAATACAAGCATGTCATTGCTGTTCCATCTCCGAATTTCCCTTTATTTAATAAAAATTTCGGTCGAAGGAGAAAGATGAAACATTGTAAGGAACAAATATTCCCCTCATACCTGCAACTAGCCAGATTTTCATTAGAATCGTCAAAGATCTTTCGGTTTATGACGGTAAGCGGTCGAGGTAGCCGCGGCTATGTATAGTTGCCTCGAAACAATAGGCCACCAGCTTGTTTACACTTATTCCGATTTTTAACCCCATGAAATAAACATATTATTTCGTTAATTGCCAGGTTGATCTTAGAGAAGGATTAGCAGTGTTCATTAGGTAAAGCACGACAGCCCGGCTCTATGTCATAAATGCACTTCCCCGAGCCTGGCGCGTGCGACAAAGAAATAAGTACCGTGCGGCTCCACAGCCGTGTCACCTGGGCGGCGGAGCTTCTCGTTTTCAACCGCCTATTCGTACCATTTTGTTTCTTGGAGTCCACTCGCTCAGCCTCTTAAAGGAAGCACCCGACAAAGTCGTAGCATTCAAATATTCTTATTAGTTTGTCTGGAGGAGCGAGACATTGTATTACATTGTTGTCTCGTCGCGCGCTTCGTTTCATCAAGGAGAATCTCCCCATGTGGTGGGGGTAATTCTGCCGGAGTTTATTCTGTTTTCACTATAGAGATGTTAGAAATCTGGTGCCTACGCCGATGTCCTCACTGTCGCCACCCAAATCGCGTTGTCTCCCTTGCTTCGATCTGCAGCGTTCTCTCTTTTCGTCTTTTAGTTCGATTTGTTTGTGTAGCTCTTTTAACGAATCGCGAGGTAGAACGTCAAGTGCCTTCGTGTACATGTGACAAGAGGCATGACGCTTGACGCCTGGCGAATCAGGCTCTGCCAAAACAGGCTTACCTCCTAGGTGACACGGCTGTGGAGCCGCACGGTATATCGCGTACAATTGCAAAAAGTTGCAAAATTTTACAACGGGGACTTCTTCGGGAAGCTTCAAAGTTTAATTTAAAAAAAAAGTCGCGTTGTACTTTTGCGTACTTCACAACTATTTCCTCTGCAAAAGGAAAAAAATGTATAGGTTTTGCAACCTGTGCCATCGCAGTTGTAAAATATTAAATAAAAAAATGAAACCAAGGTACTTATAATTTAAAAGTATGACGAATAGATACAAATACTTACAAAGTTGATTGTACTATTATTTCACATTGAAAACGTATTCTGAATTTCGACGTGAATACGTTACATTATTCAAGTGCCAAATTTGACATTGCATATCTCTAAGAGTATTGTTCGATAAAAATTTTTATGAATGGAAAACGACGCTCTGATGTGTTACAAATCAAACGCAATTGCCAGATTTTGAAAATCGTTACGAAAATGTTTGGGGTTTTGGCCAGGATTTCGGCGAAATCGACCACTGCGCGTCGCCCCAGCGCACAGTGGTCCCAAATGGCCAAAACATGCGAAAAACCTCAAAGCGTGCTTCAATTTAGCTGAAAATTGACATACCGGGGTAATTTGGGTCGCTGATTACGAATCTGAACTCAAAATTTACAAAAACAAAATAGCGGATCCAGTATGGCGGATACGTGTATGTAAAAACTGCTGGTTCGGTGCGAAAGTGAGTATGTTAATGTTTTTTGGGTTGCTGAATACGAATCTGACCTTACAATTTGCAAAAACAAAATAGCGGTTTCAATATGGCCGACGCGTGTGTCCAAAAATTTCCGATTTCGCGCGAAAGCTAGTATGCAACTCATATTTACTCTAACAAGTAATTAAATATGTAACAATAAATATTTTTCGTTAATAAGCAAGAAAATCTATCACAAGTGAACAATTTATTTAGTAATTCCAATAAATTTGTTGACGCAGTGAATTTCAAATAAATAGTCTCGAAACACGGAAAAAATTGTTCGCTTTGAAAAATTGTTCGTCATCAGTAGATGCTGAAATGCAATAAAGTCGCAAAATGATTCATGAGTGATTATAATTGATTTAAAAAACATAGTTTAACATGTAGTCTAACAAATAGAAATATTCGCATTCAAAGCTCCCAAAATTCACATTTAAATATCCTCAAAGTAATGTTTGCTTGGTGCAAATCATTCAATTATTTAATAATATAGAAAAATAATAAATATTAGAAAGAATTTAAACAGTTTTGATAGATATTAATGAAATAAAACGAATGGCTATCGTAACACTTATACTTGTAAGAAAAAAATTAAATTTTACCTTTTTATGAACTATGTATATCAGTTTAAACAAATGTATTATGATTGAATAATAAGTTACTCTCAAATCGTATAAAATTTATATGAGAATTTTTTTTTTAACAAACGCGCTTGTAAGCTCAGAACGCGAGTACACCGCTGCACAAAAAATTACAAAAATACCCTAATAGCGCCTAATGGCACCTAAACCTTGGAGGTACAGCAAGTTGAAAGTGTAACCTATAAGCCCAAACAAGAATCATAGTGGAACACTGTGGAGCACTTAACTTTTTCACTACATATGTAAAATTCTCACATAAAGATTGACCCCATATTTCCTACTATTTGCATTGCAGTTTTAAAACATAACCATTAACAATTTTAATTTTTCTTTTATCAATAAATGTTGTACTTACTTCCATGAACTCCATCCATTTTGCAGAATTGAAATAGACTCACTTTCACAAAAGTTATTCACTTTATACTGCGGCCAGAAAAACAGTGATTACGCTCACGACGATTGCGTGACTAATGAACGTGATTTTCAAAATGCGACAACGTCCCAGGTATAACTAAAAAAACCCTGCCCTGCCAGATTTTCATAGACAAACTATCTGAGTACCAAATGCAATAATAAAAATGGCCCTAACGAAAAGTTCATTTTTGAGGTTTTTCGCACGTTTTAGCGATTTGGGACCACTGTGCGTCGTGGTGACACAAAGTTGCAACGGACGTGTATGCGGGCGTAAAATTCTATGCAGAAGTAGCAAAAGTTTTTTGCCAATACTTTGTAAACGAAAACCGTGCAGGGGTTACGGGTGTACGAAAAAGTTGCTTAAAACCATCATTCTGGCAACATATGCATAAATCATCGAAATCGGTTGGACGGACCATCATCTGTATAATTACCTTTTATTCCAATTAAATCTTATCTTTTATCCACTATTCTTGAATGTAATTCCATTCCTATTAAGTACTTATTTCCTTTTCCTTTACGCTACACAATATCTATTTTTTCTCTTTACTGTTCACTTTCCCATAGTAGTTTATTCTATAGCCGATAATTTAGTTAATCATAAGAAAATTCGTTCTGGTAAGCAAATCGTTCATCAAATTTTAATGATTTGCGAATCTCAACCTTACATCAACTAGTGAGACATATTGTATAGCTTTGAATGGAATGAATTCAATTGGTTCAAGTTTAGTAAATACTTCTTATTTAAGTTTGTATTCTTATAAAACTGCTTCGGCAGAGATTCACACGAGGATAGTGTGTTAGGATCACTTTTTGTGACTCGGGTATAAAAAGTTTTAGCGTCTGGAACTCGTCTATCGCCTGTCGAACCTTCCCAGATGACACTTACCACTAGTGGACAAAACGATTCATCCTGAAGTGGTTGTTTCGATAACGACTTGTTGATTTCCAATCAATGAAAATCTCAGATTCGAGGATTCTCAAGTAATGGAAATTCTAGCTCGTATTGAGAACGAATATAAATTATTTATCGCTGGGATAAATACGTCTCCGAATAATGGAAAAGTTTCGGACATTAGGAGATAATAATAATACCGAGATGCATAAAGTAATCGAATGATTTATTACGAAAATAGTCAAAGACCAGACGTCACCGCTTTTTGAGTTTTTGCGACCTTGTAACTTTTTTTAGAATCTTCATCGTCAGAGCACCCGATGGAGACAAGTACTACAGTAGAATCCCTCTAATGTTGACAACTCGGGCCACTTTTCATGACTTATTTTACTCTATGCGCATAAGCATGCGCAGAATTGAAAATTGAGTGAAGAATTCATCGAAACATCTATAACTGACATAATACGCCACGAAACTAAAATTCTATTGTGCAATAAAAAGTCCAAGTAGGGGAAAATACAAGTAACAGAAACGGGAGTATCCTGTCAACATTAGCGAGAGACCAACATTGGAGGGACCAACATTAGAGGGATTCTGCTGTACTAAATAAATTTCACAAATCATGCTTTGATGGATCCATAGTGTAGGATCGTGGGAAAAAATGAAAGGAGCGCACGGTCATCTATCGACACTGTGTTCCTTGATCTTCCTCGACGGCCGAGTTGTTTAACACGGAGACATTACGGAACAGCCCCGAAACCACTGTCCCAGCATCCTCTCCTGATGGCTTCTCTTTTCCACGTCCTTTCATCCTAAATTGTTTTTAGAAGAGTATTCTCACCCGGTTGCGCAATAGAATTTCTTTCACAAAATCGAAAGTTATGACCATTTTATCCATACGAGTCAGCAATGGTCGATGGGGCTTTCTGACCCGACGAAAGCGTTACATTGAGAACGAGGGCTGTCTAATTCTATAATGACCGTGTGTTCTGACCCGTTTCTGTAGGCAAGTGATCGCCAAACGTCGACAAAATGATTGCATCAATCTTGGTCACTGTCAAACTGCATAAACGATCAGTGATTTAATTGATTTTAGCAGTCACACACAAATACACATAAGTTTTAGCTTTAAACAATTACAAATTTTCAGTAAAAATAATTTCTCAAATATTTATCTGATTTATTTTTACGTATGCATTATTACCCCATCTTGCTCATACTTTGCAACCAAATATACTTTCGTTCAAACTTTGTATCAAAATACTAAAATACAAGACTACTCTAAAATATAGGAAATAGGAATTTATCATTAAAATCAAATGATATAATAATTTAGCTAGAAAAATACTAAATATAAATTGAAAATTTACAACCACATTATGTCAATTTCAGTATTTTGGCAAATTTTGATATCTGTCTTGTATAAATTATACTTTGTATCGTTATTCGTGGAACAGAAAAATTTTTGTACCAACAACATTGATTTCACCTGCACAACGCGCCGAATTAACAAAGATGCAACAGTTAAGAATGTTTATTTATCTATACAAGTTATTAACTATATAAGTTATAGAACCTTTATGGAAAATGCAACTTATGTAAGCGAATAGATATACGTGTATCTCGAAAATATAATTATCTTATGAATATAATCCGCAAAAGTCGGTCCAGATGCAACTCAAACTGTTTGAAAAGACGAATCTACTGGAAAGACTGTAGTATCGTAAAAAAGAAAGAGAGTCGCGCGGTAACCCACCCCCTAAGCAGCGTCCTCGACCGGAGTAGCTTAACGTCGATGATCGCCTGGGTTGGCGCGGAACCACTACACCACCATACTCAACCTGCTGGCAATACTTTTTCACGTCCTTTTCTCTTACAGCTATTTTTAGGAGTACCCGCGTCCGATCCCAGGAGACTGTAATTTTTTGTGATCGCCTATTGAATTCTTTTAAGGTCATCGGTTATTTTTAGTTGAATATATGGGCACGTACATACAGTCGGTCACGAAAATATTCGGACACCACTATAGTGTTGACTATTATAGTCCGTACTTCAGAAATGTAAACAATGAGAACAAAAAGAGGTTTCACATATGTTACTCTGCAGCGTGTAGTTTGCAAAAACATAACAAATATTTATTCACAATACGTGATTACATAAATAATAAAAAAAAAAAAAAACAGAAAGTACGCTCATTTTCATGTCACGGAAATATAATATTTGGACACTATCAAAATTAAGTTTATATCACGATATATAAATCTTGTTTTTTATAATTAGTGTTTTGTTGGATATCCCATCTGTTTTAAGACGTGTCGACATCGCGTTGTCACGTTACAAATGATTTTTTTTTAAATAATCTTGCCCAATACCTAGCCATTCTTCTTACAGACGCCTTTTTAGCTTTTCTTTTGTGTTTATGGGAGTTGCCGAATTCGGCGATCTAATTCATCCCACAAATTTTCACTGGGATTCAAGTTCGGCTATTGCGGTGGTGGATGGAGGTGTAATGCAAGTGTGTAATAAGATTTAGGTTATTATCTTGATAACACTTTATCCCATTTTGAAGTCCCATATTATCGGCACTTTTCTTTAAATTATTTTGCAAAATCTGAAGAATTCTATTTTTTATCAAGAATATCGTCAATGAAAACTAATTCGCCTACTGCATGGGCTGAAATACAGCCCCGCACTATGAAAGACCCATCACCGTGTCTCACAGTCGGCTGCAAATGTCTCAGATTCAGTGCTTCTTTCGACTTTCGCCATACCCGAATTCTTCCGTCGCTTCCATAAATATTATATTTGGACTCGTCCGCTAAAAGTACGTCCTCCCACCACTCACTGTCCTTTCTAATGTAGTCCTATGCAAATTTCAGTCTCTTCACCCTATACGCCGCGTTCATAAACGGCTTCTTTCGAGCTGTTCTTCCATTATAGCCCTCTGATCTTAACACTGTTCTTATGTTGTCTAGATGCACTGATATTCCACGGTGTTCATTTAATTCAGCTGCTAACATTGGAGCACTTATACGAGAATCGCATTTGATTTTCCTAATTATGGAACGTTTATCGCGAATGTCTAGGATCGGTTTGCGTCCACTTTGAGGAATAGATTCAATTCTATCTTCGTTCTTGTACCGTCGAACAATATTCCATACCGTGCTCTTACTAATATTTAACAAATCAGCAATTTTGCGAATCGATTTCCCTTTTTCATGATGAAAAATGACTAATTGTCGCATATCAAACGATGTATTCTTACTTTTCCGAACCATTCCGCACAAATTTTGTATAAGATAGACAAATATTCGATCTATAACATACTCTGTACATAGTATGATATGTTTACAAACATTGTTTCAGTTAGTTCCTGGAACCTGGAAATTTGAGAAATATAGCAGGTGTCCGAATATTTCTGTGACATGAAAATGAGCGTACTTTCCGTTTTCCTTTTATTATTTATGTAATCACGTATCGTAAATAAATACTTCTCATGTTTTTGTAAACTAAACACTGCATAGTAACATACGTGAAACCTCTGTTTGGTCTCATTGTTTACATTTCTGAAGTACGGACTATAATATTCAAAACTACAGTGGGTCCGAATATTTTCGTGACCGACTGTAGCTGATGGTCCGTTCCACCGATTGCGATGACTTTTTGATACATTGGGAGAATTATCATTCTAAGCAACTTTTTCGCACACTCGTAACACCCGCTCGGCTTTAGTTTTTGAGATATTGGCAAAAACTTTTCCTACTGCTACATTGAATTTGGCCTATACATAAACGTTTGTGGCAACGCATGCGTCAGCACGATAAGGCCGCTTATCTTTACTATTCTATTATTCTGCGATTCCCCACTGATTGTGAGAATAAGAAACTTTATACCGGGCGGACTCATCGAAAAGTTGCCTTATAAGAATGTATGACAAATGTAATTCCAGTGTGTCGTCGGGTCCCCTAACGGTGACCTTTCTTTACAACTATATTCAAAGAACACTAATTCATTTTTTTGGTACAGGTGTCTAACTTAAACCAGATATTTCGGGAACAATTATCATTTCATTTAATAAAAGTACTGTAGGATTTTATTAAGAAAGAAGGAAAGAAAGGAGATAGAAAAGGAAAAGGAAAATAAGTTCTTGATGGACGAATCGTAGTTAGGAAAATGAAAAGAAAGAATGAATTTAATAATAACACAGATTAATATAAATTACGTAGTTCATACTTCGCACGCTGATTTCCGCAGCTCAAAACGCTCGCCAACCTTTGTGGCTCAAGAATCGCTGTAACACTGCCTTATTTCTCTCGAACGCATCGCCGTCAACGAAAACATTTGAGACTCGTCAAAAGCGCCGACGACGAACGTTCGAGAGATCGAAACATTCACACAGGCACGCTTCCACACCGAACACACACACACAAACACGCTTGATTATCGCTCTCATACATTCAATCCCACAGTACTTATAATGAAAAGATAAATTAGTGTTGGTTTGGGGTAGCTTTTGGAGACTAGCAATAAATGTTTGAATTATATTTTTCGCGTATTCTTAGAAGATACCTTTTAAATGAACACACACGGTATAAAGTTTCTTATTGTTAGCCGGGAAACACAGAAACATGAGAAAAGCGACCGTATCGCACTAACGCATACGTCACCACGGACGTGCTTGTTTAGGCCAAATGCAATATAATAGCAGCTAAATATTTTTTGCCAATATTTCGGAAATGAAACCTGCGCGGGGATTATATGTATAGGAAAAAGTTGCTTAAAATCATAATCCTGATAACATATCCAAAAAATCATCGAAATCGGTGGGACGGACCGTTGTCTATATAATTGCCAATATACAGGGTATCCCAGTTTTTTCCGGCCAAACTTTACCAGCGTGTTCTATTCGCAAAAGTAAGAAAAAAACATTATATGAACGTATGCTCTTAAATGTTTTATTAAGGAGATATAACTAACAATACAAAATGATAATGAACTGGTATTTCGTCATTTTTTTATAAACACTGACCAATGTGTTATTCTTCTGTAAGAAACCGATTTCTCTCTTTATATATACAATATAATACGGGGTTTATAAATATTTGCGTCGATAATACGATATACAATAAACTCGTTTCGCGGTAATAATACAAATATTAATTGCGTTTCTTCGCGACGTCATTCTTATAAGAGTGTTCCCTCGATGTATGCAAGGCGTCGACTCCGTAACGACTATATGTCGACTCTATAACGACTGTCTATCGACTGCCTTGCTATTTCTCTTCCGCTAATACTGGGACCTTCTTTCCTCGAAAAGGCCCCGTAGGGGTGAGGGTCGCCTTCCTCCCTCTCTGGAGGAATTGTCCCCTTGACGAAAGCCAGGCGTGAGTACGCCTAGCTCGGCGCCTTGCTGGCGTGGGGACTTACACTTCTTTGAAAGATTTCTTCTTCTTTTTCCTTTTTTCTTTCCACTGATATTCCTTTACAGCAGCTCAGGCACTTCCATTACAAAAGTCATAAATAAAATGCATATCAGCATATTCACGATTGGCAAATTCTCGTGGCACCCCGATATGAAATCGCACAGCTTACTAAACATTATAGCTCAATAGAAACCAATGGCGATATCAACTACTTCAGCAAGTATACATAAGAGTTTGTGTACCCACAAATAGAGATATTCGAAATACGTTCGCAAGCTGTCTCGGCGAAATGCCAGTTCATTATCATTTTGTATTATTAGTTGCAACTCCCTAATAAAACATTTAAAAGCATATGTTCATAGAACATTCTTTTCTTACATTTGCATGTAAAACACGCTGACAAAGTTTGTCCTGAAAAAGCTAGGACGCCCTGTATGTATTTTTACCTATTGCATTTCACGGCGGATGAAAGTCTATATTCAAATTCATTATGGCTTGCAAGTAATCTTTGTTTCGCCCGGAACTCAGTTAGCGGGTAGGAGCGAGGATTATCAATCGATCCGTGCTGCATACCCTTTTAAAATAAATACTTCCTTCATTATATTAGGTTTATTCATATCTACTATGCTACTGGTGGTTTGATGCAATGTTACCCCGATAAAGCTTGCTAACTTTTAACTCTAATAGTTAATACATAAAATTAAAAGTAACCTTCTAGTAAGTAAAGTAAGTCCTATATTCGTCAAGTTTGACGCGTTCTTCGGAAAGAGAATTTTGCTATTAACACTCGTAGGTGAATCTTAAAAAAGTGCTCATCAGTGAAGAATTGCTTTGGCCACGAGGGCTAATGGCACCTTGTGTCCTTTGCACCCCTTGTGGAACACCAACGCTGTGTTCAGCAACCGTGAAGAGCTCCAGCAACCGTTAACTTGTATTTGCGAGGATTGGTGTTGGGTCAAAGTTCCCTCGGGCATAGTACCCGAGGCCAAATCCAGTGCGCCACGGCATGAAAAGATGCAAACAGATTGCGAAATAGACAACTACCAGTTTTTGATTTTATTATCACGGTCATTGTACAGATGATGGTCCGATCCACAGATTTCGATGATTTTTGGACATGTTGCCAGAATCGTGATAACCACTCGACTTTCGTGTAGGAAATATTGACAAAAAACTGTTGCTACTTCTGCATTGAATTTAGCCTATACATGCACTTCGTGGCAATGTTTGTGTCACCAAGCGCTGCCGCTGAAACCTACTATCGCACAGTGGTCCAGAGCATGAATTTAGCTGTTCACGCACCTCGCGCAGTTTTCAATCTTTTTCAAATCGTTATCACGGGCTCAAAACACATCGGATTTAGTTAAAAATTGGTATTCTATTATTTTTTTGGGTTGCTGATTACGAATCTGAACTCAAAAATTTTAAAAACAAAATGGCGGATAAAATATGGCGGACAGGTTTGTTTAAAAATTAATTGTTTTGCACAAAAATTAGTATTCTAATGTTTTTTGGGTCGCTGATTACGAATCTGTACTCAAAAATTTTAAAAACAAAAGGGCGGTTGATATATAGAGGGTAGCTATGTACATTAGCTTATTCAGCTTACATTGTTAACTTCAAAATGGGAAAACTAAAAACTACCACAAAGTAGCCTCTGAGAACTTTGAAGGTGTTTAGTTTAAACTATATAGAAATAGTTCCTGCTAAAATTTGCTTTATCTATCTGCACCTTTTCTTGATATTCCTTCCTACGGTTTATGTAACCCAGACCTGCTGCATAGACTCACTGAGACACGCGGTCAGTAAATTACCGTGTTTCTTAAAGATACCGTGCAATAAAAACAAAATCTTATTGTCACTAACGAGAACGAAGACTTCTAAAGCATCATTTTTATTACTTAATTGCTTTATTGTTAGGATGCGAGCAAAGAGGAATGAGCTAGGTTATCCGATTGAAAGGAAATCCTAGTCTTTGCCATGCAGGGTTCTCTTAAAAATTTAATAACTTAGAAGTATCGAAAGGTACTCGGCTAAAACTTTCCACATATATTCCTTAGACTATATAGAAGTTATTTCTGCAAATATTTCGTGCGTATACCTGCCCCCTTCATTGTTATATCTGCCGAAAGTTTACGAGACAGTCCGGCGGCAGCGTGTTGCCGACGTGCACGCGACTCTTTAAACAATAAAAACTCATTGAAGCCGGATCCGGCCGGATATGATTTTTGCAGGATCGTTTAGGGGAAGGATTATAGAAAACAACTGTGGCAGTTAGAGCCTGGGACTCGTTGGGACTTGGAAGATCTTGACTGCAAAAGATAAAAAACTTTGGCGATTTTCTTTCATTCATTTAACATTAATTTTTGAATAAACTACAAACAATAATTTTATATTCCGCACGTGAATTTTTATCGTCGAAGAATGCTTTTCAAGTAGAAACAATCATTATTAAAAAATATTGCATACTTTCGCCAGAATGTCACGAAGAAGACAACGTGTTTTTTCGATAGAAAGTCGTCTGCAGAAAAAGTTTAAACTTTAAGCGTTTGCTGTAACTACATTTTTTATTCAATTTCAATAATTTTTTATATCTGAGGTCCATGGACATTTAAGAATCGATATCACAAGAAAAAAAGACGAAATTCCAAAATCGACTTTTTGCATTTGGCGCGGCTAAATGCACATTCTGGACCACTGTGTATCGCTATGGCGGCCGGCAAAGGTCTTTATGATGAGTGAACTCGTCGAAAAAGTATCTCATAAAGTAAGGATCATTAAGAAATATAATTACAACGTTTAGCTGAACAGCGGCCCTCTATTAAAACTATGCCCTCCCAATACTAATTTATCTTTTCGTTATGAGCACCTAAATTAAACCAAACTCTTCGCGGACATATATTCAGTTATATTTTAAGACCTCGTGCCAGCGCGGCGGCGAGCTGGGCATTCTCACACCTGGCTTTCCTTAGAAGGACAATTTCTCCAGCAAGGGAGCAAGACGACGCTCCTCCCTACGGGACCGTTTCCATGAAAGAAGGTCCTCGAAAGACCCATCAGTGATAGCAAGTAAATCGTCGCGAGGATTCGGCGTCTTGCACTCGTTGACAGAGGAAGTTGATAAATTTTGGGATTCGCGATAACATAATTGTATATTGTATGTAATAACATATTCATATACGTCCATACTTTTCGTATAAAAAACAAAATCCGCGTACTTACAATCTACAACTTATCCCGAGTTTCTGTCTCCGAAGAGTCTGGTTTATCTTGTTCGGTACTGTGAGGCGTACCCAGGATCGACAAGCTGTAATGGGCTCAGCGGTTCCTAGTTGCACCCCGCGACACCTTCAGGTGGCGATAATGATGCTACTAATTTGCATGTACAGGGTGTTTCAAAAATATTTGTCATGGCATTCAGGGGTTGTTCTGCACCTCTGGATCGATGGAGATTTGCGAAAAAAACTTGCCGCAAAATTCGGGAAAGGGTAACCAATTTTTTTAATTGGCTCATCGTATTCGCCTTGTTACGTAGGCAAAATGTCTGAGAGGAACCATGGGTCAGAAACGAACCGTACCCGCAAGGTACCGGGTTGAAACTTCTCATGTATAAGTTTTTCAATGTTATTCCTATCACCATTTTCAGCCGAATTTGCCAAAACCACCGCCGGAAGTCCAAAAACATTAAAATCTGTTAATCGCATTTAATTCAAGACATATCTGAGCATACTTTTTTACGAGTAATACTTTTGTTTTAACCTATACGCGATGTGACGTGATTTGAAACTGTTCGTTGACAGATAACGTCAGTCGACGGGGCACGCGCATCGATTTTTTTTTCCCGTAATCGGCGTGCGCGGCGTTTTCCAGCGCGAGGGATCAGAGGCGAATGGCGCCCTAAAGCGCTACCATACTCGTGTGATAGGCCCGAGCCTGGCAAGTCATTCCTGGTTGGGTAAAACAGATGGTTGGGAGAAGCAGGCGGAGCGACTCGGAAAAGGCTCGCGGCGATCAAGTAATTCAACACCCTGGTCTACATATAGAAAAATGACATCATGAATTATAATGCTCTGCTTACTGAATTATGTTCTAAATGTTCCTCAACTTCTATTTCCATAAATTGCCTCAACTTCCTCAAATTTGAATGATTCATTACAATTATGCACGTCATTTTCTATTGAAAATTGAAAGAAGGGAGATTCTTCTCCGGGTAATACGGCCATCATGTCCGTAGATATAGACATTTTTGAAAACAAATTTTTCAGCTTACCGTCAACATCCTCCTTCTTCGGAGAGTCATATCACACTGAACTGCTCTCTGACACGGAACTGTTTCAAGCTGGTTTTAAACGTCATGCTATTAATGCATTGACCGGTTTTCTCATTGGTTTGATGGACTCGTCTGAAAAGTTCAAAAGACGTGTAAAATGCGTCTGCTCCAAACCATAGATATGACATTGGAGCCAGTAAGGACAATTATTAAGTTTCTTTTCTTTGTGTGGATGACTAGCAGGCCCATATACGAACGAAAATCCAATTACGAGAGTCACTGATATCACAACTGTTGGTTCAATTAATATTAATTTGCACATTTTCAAACATTTTACCGACGCAACGTGACAAATAAAATAAAGTAATACAAAAGTTTTATCTTACTTTTTAACCCTTTTCCAAATGTTTCGATTCGGTTCTTTCCCAAATGTCCATTGTTCAGAAGATGTAGAACATAATTGTAAGGCGATTAACTGCACAATGAAATTGGCAAAATTTTTGAAAATCCCCGTTTTTCGGGCACATTGCGCGACCGGATAACATTGAAATATTAATGATGTTGTAGCCATAGTTTAAGGATTTGTGGAACTTCGGGTCGTGATAAGGATCTGGAGACAGTGGAATTATTTTTTTGAGTTTTATTCCTTTTTTACAAATGGGTAAAGGATTACAAGGGTTGGATAATTTTATTCGGTAGAGCAAAATTTCATACAATAGATCAAGCTTGACAAAGGGACTTGTAATTTTATTTAGAAAGACGTGAATCTACCAATATACCGCGTAACTCGAATCTATTTAAAATTCGACAACTATCCCGTTTCGTTCTGTCTAACAAGGGAACATACCGAAGCCGTACACGCCGATTTTGATGAAATTTATGTGGTAAGTAAATCTCGAAGAAATATTTGACACGTATTTTTTTATATCTGCTCTTATCCACATTAAAGGGGTGAAAATAGCCCTCAAAGTTGGGGGTTGTAAACTGTTTTTTCGGAATATCTCCCCAATGGAAGGTCGCAGACAAAAAAATTTTTTTTTAAATTGTGCGTCTTTGAATTCCGGATCGACTGATATAAATAATAATTGCAAAAAATTATTTGTTTAAACTATATATAAAAAATTCAAAATGTTTTGTTAATTTTTCATACTATATGTTGTTGTATTCTCGTGTAATTTCATATGTGTAAAATATAGGTAAAATTAGTGGATACGTGTTTTTGGAATTCTTTGTTTTCGAACATTTAACGGCTATTATGTAACGTATATGGAATAACGCATATGGAAGAATTTTGCACGAAAAATTTCTGATATTTCAATTTCTCTAAATGCAGATATAAACTTACATTCTAGAAACAATATATTGAAAATGCAATCACTAATATACAATCAATTATCAGCTCCTCGTTATAAAGCACTCTTCCGGTATGCTTGGTTTCGTTGTGGTTACACGGATGGAAGACCTGAACAATTTGAGAACCCAGTCGATTTTTGTTTCAGAGATATACATAATCTTATATGTACTAATTGTAATAATGTGACAATCCTTAAATGTTCTTGGTGCAGGATGCATTTATGCTTATCGCATTTTTTTATGCAATTTCATTTTTGTAATAATTATGTAGAATAATTCTACTTTTTTGTATACATTTTCATTTTATAATAAAAACAACTTTTTATATAAAAGTATTCTGCATATGGTTTATTACAATTAAGATTGTGTAAAAATTATTTATCATGACCTACCAAGCTAGATCTATATCACGGAATGGCCCTTGAGAGACCCCATAGTCGATTGCACAACTTTGATACTCTAGTTCGTGAAAATTTGGGCAAAACAAGACAGTCATAAGCCCCGACATTAACAAAGAAATAAATTTTCGCACTCTAGGAAAATGTCAATTACTTGAGAAAGGCTTCTAGTTCTTCCAAGGGCGCTCTTACATGTAAAGCTATAAACACATGCACCTTTCATACCGACTGTATGACCTCTTTGTGTTCGAAGCCCATATATCGTACCAAAATAATTAGCTTTATGAAATAGCAGAGCAGACACTTTTAGGACAATAAAACTAATTCGTTAATTATCCACCAGAATTACCCATGGTAAACACCTATAAAAACTTTATCTTTGTGGCCCACAAGGTAGGCAATTGGAGACACTATCCCTATTAATTACCGGCTAATTACCTGGTAAGGTACCGGCAACCTAGGCACTATGAAACCAGTTGAAACCTGTGACCCACATGTTTTATTACACGTTTCGTTCTTTACCTGAAACTTCGTTTATGTCTGTAAAATGGAATTGAAACCCGCTAAAACTTTAAGCCGGCGATATAGGTTCAAGTATATTGGGTACTGGTGGTACTTACGATTTTGCGTTCTTGCAAATTATTGTTATTGCTGTACCAAAGGTTCTACAGGTATTAAATTCAAACAATAGGCATTATAAACAGAAATATAACATTCAAAGTGCGATAATTAAATGAGAAAAGTAATGCCATTGGCTATCTTATTCTATTATTGTACTAATAACTGTTTTAGCTAACTGTTCCAGCTGGCCATGGCAGTCAATTTTTAAATATGTTACATCTTGTAACACTTCAAACAGATTAATTCTAATAATTGAAAGAAGGTTATATTAGAAAGAAATATTTTCCTCGGCTTACCGCAGTACTATGCGGGCGAAAATTAAACGTTACATAATAGCCGTTAAATGTTCGAAAACAAAGAATTCCAAAAACACGTATCCACTAATTTTACCTATATTTTACACATATGAAATTACACGAGAATACAACAACATATAGTATGAAAAATTAACAAAAAATTTTGAATTTTTTATATATAGTTTAAACAAATAATTTTTTGCAATTATTATTTATATCAGTCGATCCGGAATTCAAAGACGCACAATTTAAAAAAAAATTTTTTTGTCTGCGACCTTCCATTGGGGAGATATTCCGAAAAAACAGTTTACAACCCCCAACTTTGAGGGCTATTTTCACCCCTTTAATGTGGATAAGAGCAGATATAAAAAAATACGTGTCAAATATTTCTTCGAGATTTACTTACCACATAAATTTCATCAAAATCGGCGTGTACAGCTTCGGTATGTTCCCTTGTAAGTCGTCTTGGGCGCCCAGGATGTGCTCTGTACTCTCTCGTTTTACACGAGGACCCAGGAACACTCCCGTACTCTCCCATTTCGTCTAGGTCGTCTAGGGCGTCCAGGATATGCTCTGTGCTCTCTCGTTTCTCACGAGGACCCAGGAACACTCCCGTACTCTCCCATTTCGTCTAGGTCGTCTAGAGAGTCCAGGATATGCTCTGTACTCTCTCGTTTCTCACGAGGACCCAGGAACACTCCCGTACTCTCCCATTTCGTCTAGGTCGTCTAGAGAGTCCAGGATATGCTCTGTACTCTCTCGTTTCTCACGAGGACCCAGGAACACTCCCGTACTCTCCCATTTTGTCTAAGTCGTCTCGGGCGTCCAGGATATGCTCTGTACTCTCTCGTTTCTCACGAGGACCCAGGAACACTCCCGTACTCTCCCATTTCCCCCTCTAAGCAGGTGTCCAGCTATTCGCCGTACTCTCCTGCCAGAGAGACCCTACGGCTAACCGAGAGCGGCCGATGGTATTACCTCGTCCTCTCTCTCGGCGCAGAAGAAGGACTCTGTAGCGTTGCAAGCCCTATTTTATACCCGCTCGTTGCTACCCTTGGTCGTGAAAATCAACAGTCGCGTTGTCAAGCTTGCTCTCGCGGATCGCGCCTCGCGCCTCGCGACTCCCTTCCGCGGTCCATTGCCGATCGCCGAAGCATCTCGATGCTTCTCGATGCTTCTCGATCCTTCCCGAAGCTTCCAGAAGCTTCTCGATGCTTCTAGATGCTTCTCGATGCGTCTCGATGCGTCTCGATGCCTCCAGAGGCCTCTCGAAACCTCCCGAAGCTCGTTGCTTCGAGCCTTTATAATATTCGCCATGCTAAAATGTTATAATTATTTTAACTTTATTGAACTATAAAGTAAGCACAATCAAATATAGCAGGACGATCATTGAATTTTATATAATATTAAAAAAGTAAAGAAAAATGCCCAATTTCGTCAATTTCTATAAACTTTAAGTACAATGCGCGACCGGAAGATATCGATTAATTCTCAATTTCTTTTCGTCAATTTTCTTTTAATATTAAATAGCAACTTTTTCGCACTATAGCGATTCGAAAAAAAAAAAAATTTTCGACCCACCCTACTGTACAGGGTGTTTCAAAAATATTTGTCATGGCTTTCAGGGGTTGTTCTACACCTCGGGATCGATGGAGATTTGCGAAAAAAACTTGCCGCAAAATTCGGGAAAGGGTAGCAAATTTTTTTTATTGGCTCAGCGTATTCGTCTTGTTACGTAGGTAAAATGTCTGAGGGGAACCATGGGTCAGAAACGAACCGTTCTCTCGCAAATTAACTTTTAATTGGGCCTTCCGATTAAAATTTCGCCCGTACGGCAGCCTTCGAGTCACCGACTTTTCGAAAGGAAACACATGAGATACCCTTGCTAGCTCCAATAGTTGAAACAGAGGCAACATAATTGAAGAGAGAGAAAATGACTAGAAAATGTCAATGTCCTGCGTTCGGTGTCGGGTTCGCTCAAGGGTCCACCCGGGAAGAAGAGTATAAACACTTACACTTCTATCTGGTTCGGTGACACAGTGCCCTATTTTCTAGCTTCGTTTACGTCGCCTCTGCTTTAACTATCGGCGAAATTTTAATCGGAAGGCCCAATTAAAAGTTAATTTCCGAGAGAACGGTTCGTTTCTGACCCATGGTTCCTCTCAGACATTTTGCCTACGTAACAAGACCAATACGATGAGCCAATAAAAAAAATTGCTACCCTCTCCCGAACTTTGCGGCAGGTTTTTTTTTGTTACGAGCCGGGCGGTTGGCAGAACGCGACCGGTATTCGTTGCTTACGTTGCGGAGCCACCGATTGGAATTGATTTTGGGGAATTATCCGGGGCCGGACTAGCCTATAGCCTCTATTGGAGCGCCGTTTGCCCGTTAACAACGAATTGTACCTTTCGGTAATTCGCGCTAATCTGACGGATACGGTCCTGGACCAACTGCAGGAACTACCGCCAATAGCTGGTATGAATCCGGGGACCGAACTAGCCTATAGCTTTCTATAGGAGCGTCGTTTGCCCGTTAATAACGAGAGACACCTTGCGATGCTTTCGCGCTAATATAACGGATGCGGTCCTGCACCAATTGCAGGAACTACCGCCAATAGCTGGTAAGGGAGTTGGTATTTAGTTGCAAACGGTGAACTCTTAAATCGGAAACTTGACCCGTAACTTTAAACAAATAATCTTATTCACCCCGATCGGCCTGAGTGAATAAGAACGGATCGTTGCCCGGTTACTCGAAGGTGCAGGTAAATAATGAGAGACTTTAAATATTCCGTTGTAAGAATATAAAGGTATATTTTCTAAATAAGTTAAATACTATCTGTACAAAAATGGTTAACAATGAACACTAAGTCCATTCGGTGGTTACCTTTAACTATTGAAATAGCTTTCAATTAAATGGCCGAAATTACTATAACGCGTCGGTTCGCGGGGGAACTATCGAATCTCGTGTGACGAACGTCACGTCAACGATTACGTTTAAGAATAACCCCGAGGAAGCAAAAACCAGCCAGCTTATATAGGGCGTTTTTTGGGAGTGGGGTCCTGGAAAATGTGGAAAACTGAGTGGAGGTGGAAGCGGTCTGGTGGGAGTAGGGATTGCAATATCGAGCCAAAAGTTCAATACCGGTATTCGGTATTTTTTAGATCTTAATACCGGAATACCGGTTTTAATACCGGTAGTAGGAATTGTTTCATTTGTCAGTTTTATTAAAGATAATAAATATCACAAAAAATCATTTGTAACTTATAAATTATAACAGTATATAAAGAATAACAAAAAAGTAAAGGAACAAGGAACATCTTCTGTATTTACATCACAAAAAAGTGTAAATATCACTATTCAGTCTATGGTACTATTACATATTTTTGAAATGTGATCTTAAAAAACATAATGCATCAATTGTACTGTCATTAAGCCTGGAATGTAATTATGCATCTACGCTAGTTGGTGGTACTGTCAGCAATGCGCGATGTACTTTTTCCAAGTATTTACCTCTAAATCCCTCATTTTCAAATAAATCGATTTCTTGTCGAATGGTTTTGAATATAACTGATTTCTGTATTGTATTTTGGTTTGTTGAAGTTTTTTTAGTTATCGCTATATCTAATTTTTGTTCAAGAGACAATTCCTTTTCACTATCGACATTAGTGTCATCATCATCTTCGATAACTGTACCGAATTGTTCTGAATGTAGATAGATTTGTGGGTAAAAAATTTTAAGAAAATTTACTATAAACTTGATCATATCGTACACAAAAACGTATAGGTACTATTTTTCTATGTTGGCGACTCCTGAACATATAGTGGAAAATTTTTAAAATTTCTAGTAAATACCGAAAAAACGGTATTTAAACTTGTGAATACCGGTATTTCAAAATTGTACAAATGGCTCAAAATACCGGTATTCGGTATTCCGGTATACCGGTATTGCAATCCCTAGGTGGGAGCGAAGGGCGTTAGGGATGCGAGTGAAAATTCTCGCCAAGGTTAACGGAAGTCGTAAATTGGGCCTTAATGGAATTTGGCTGCTTGCGGATTGGAAGTAACCCTATACAGCTAGGCTTTTTCTCGCTTCCACGGCTTTTTTACCAAGCGCCTGACTGGCGCCTGAACTGGAATTCGAAAAATTCCAGGGTCGGATGTAACATTTTCGCAAATGTCCATCGATTCAGAGGTGTAGAAAAACCCCTGAAAGTCATGACAAATATTTTTGAAACACCCTGTACGTCTACCTTTCTGAGCAATGAAATACGCAATGGTTTAGTATTCTGAACAGCACACACGAACTCTTTATTTTAAAAGTGGTATAAGTAATTTTTTTTAAGTTGAGATATTCAAGGGTTTGTGTTTTAACCTGTTTAAAAATATTGCTGCCAATTTTCGAAAAGATTTATATGTACTTTTTATCTAGGATGCTTATTTCTTGCACCATTTTTCTGATTTATACTTGTTTAACCGGGTTTGTATAAAAACGATTGCTTCAGAAGGTAACACACTATGAAAAAGTATACAGATAGTAATGCATAAGTACAATAAATTATGTAGCAGGTAACTTAAATACTTCCTCAAACTAAAGCCAAAAGTAAGTATACGATTTAACATAAGAAACTTTTACAAAAAAAAGTTCTTACTTTTGTTTTAAAGAGAATAATAAAATAGCATTTCCACTTCAGATTATAATTTTACTCTACTCCTTGAAACGATGTTGTAAATAATATATTTGACAGTAGTACGTATTTTCTTCCGGTAATTTATGTATGAAAAACTTTGTTGTATCATCTAAAGTGTAAAGCTTATTGTTAGGTATTGATAACAATACTATAGCACTATGTCATCGCAGTATTTAGATATAACGTAATCCTGGAAATGAGAAAGGAAAATGCTATAATGCAAACTCGGGAGACCGATTTTATTGGGTGGAACTTTAGATCTCTATATTTACTGGAAGTCCGATATATATGGAATTTCAATATATATCGAAATTCAATATACAGCGAAACTTCTCTATTAGTCAGAACTACACTGAAAGCTAATACCAGATTGTATTAGCAACTGATATGCACAATAACGTAAAATAATGTATACACTATCAATGAAAATCTGAGAATGCCATCACAGGTTCAAGATAATGTTATTACTATAAAAGTTTAGAACCGACAGGTAACTACATGTAATAGTATCAAATATAACTGCATATTGTGTTCGAAGAAAAGGTGCAATTACAATATTGTGGGGTATTTATTACAAAAATAGTTAAAATAGATATATACAAGCGGAAACTTAAATTTAATGTGAAATATGGAAATCGCACTATTCTAACTCCCACATACGTACACTCTGAATAATATAAAATATAAAGTAAGTATAAAATCCGTCTAGTCATGTCTAATTGTACGTTTACTCGTCTAGTCCCTCTATGCGTTTAATCGTCTATAATTCCATTCGTCTAATCATCTATAACTCCACTTGTCTAGTCGCCTGTAACTCTATTCGTCTAATATGTAACTATATTCGTCTATTCGTCTATACACGTTCGTCTATTCTCTAACAGTTAGACTTACAATTAGAGCCTAACTCTATACGTCTATACTCTACTGTGGCCTTCATCTACTCTTGTTCGTCTACTATCTAACTGTCATCTCGACCTCGCGATGTCCACGTTCCGTGGACGTTCGTCTTTTCGTCAGTCAATTGACTTATGGTGGACCCTTCTAGATTATTCTATTTCGCGGGATTTATAAAATCCCCACAATATTTTATTCAACGTATACTTGAAGTTAATGGTATCAGTATTCTTTGACTTACTCTACTTGGTTATCATGTTTTGCTTAATAAAAAGTGTGGTTATATACAGGGTCCGTCAACAAAGTCGGGACAAAATTCTATTTTAATTTCCCGCTACATGTAATATCAGCAGTAGATGTTTCTTTCTTTTCACGCAAGGCATATGTATCTACAATACGTATGTAACATATAAATGGCAGATTTGATTAGATAGTGTTCGGAATATATTCACAAAGCAGCAATAACTGAAGCGCTTCGCGCGGAGCGTTCAGCTATTGAAATTATTCGATTCTTTAGATACCCAAATTCTACTGTTTATGATATTGTACGAAGGTATGCGGCTGTAGAGAAATTCGTGGAAGGCTGTGCTAATCGGTCAAGGCGAATTTATTTCAAAGAAAAGTCTGTAAGCACAGCGGCTGCCGACGAAAGAGCTCAGCAACCCGCCACATGTCTTTAAGACGGGTGAAACCATTAACAATAAACTGTACCTCCGGATCATAATTTCGGTATTGAAGCCAAAGATGGAAGGTGTAGCATCCGGGAGATCCCACATTTTACAATAGGTTGACGCACAAGCTCATACGAGTCATTTAATGCAAAACTGGTTTTCCGATAACGTCGAAATATTTCAGTCCAAAGACTTCTGGCCTCCCAATTGACCGGACTTGAAACTTCTAAGTTATTATGTTTGGAGCGTTATTGAAAGGGTGTCTAATAAATCCGGGCACCCCATCGTGGCATCCCTTCAGGTTGCTATAGAGGCAGCATTCGCGAATTTGGACCAGAATCAGGTGGAAAGAACATGTTCGCGCTTCAGATCAAGAATCCAAGAAGTGATCGCAGCGGAAAGAGGCTACACTGAATGATAAAACTTAATAAGGATGCCCTAATTAATTTACACATTTTTTCCACCAATACAAGTAATTTCTAACTAAACAAGTGTTTGAATGAACTCTAAATTTTCTCCGGATTTTGCTGACGGGCCCTGTATATATCTGCAAAAAGATTCATTTATTGTTATATTTTTCTGACATTTATCGACCTACCTTCTTGAAATTTGTTTTATAGAATGAAACTATTATAAAGATGAACACGAGATTTACGGGCGTAAAATCTGTTAAATTGCAATGTATTAAGTAAGGACTTTGGAAAAAGGGGTGAAATAGCGAAAATGATAATTCGCCAAGTAATTTTTGTATTATAAAAGACATGTGAAATATCTATTGTACTTTTTCTCTTAAAAATTTGCGAAATGTTTATAGAAAAAGGTAGAAATGCGTCTAGTGTTAAAAATGGTAAGAATAAAACTAAAATGGTAGGAAATGTCTTTATGCTATTTCCATGATAGGTATGTAGCGACCACCTACCGTGCGGCTCCACAGCCGTGTCACCTAGGAGGTAAGCCTGTTTTGGCAGAGCCTGATTCGCCAGGCGTCAAGCGTCATGCCTCTTGTCACATGTACACGAAGGCACTTGACGTTCTACCTCGCGATTCGTTAAAAGAGCTACACAAACAAATCGAACTAAAAGACGAAAAGAGAGAACGCTGCAGATCGAAGCAAGGGAGACAACGCGATTTGGGTGGCGACAGTGAGGACATCGGCGTAGGCACCAGATTTCTAACATCTCTATAGTGAAAACAGAATAAACTCCGGCAGAATTACCCCCACCACATGGGGAGATTCTCCTTGATGAAACGAAGCGCGCGACGAGACAACAATGTAATACAATGTCTCGCTCCTCCAGACAAACTAATAAGAATATTTGAATGCTACGACTTTGTCGGGTGCTTCCTTTAAGAGGCTGAGCGAGTGGACTCCAAGAAACAAAATGGTACGAATAGGCGGTTGAAAACGAGAAGCTCCGCCGCCCAGGTGACACGGCTGTGGAGCCGCACGGTACGTAGAGGGTGTTTCTACTCTCGTGCAAACGGTTGTCATGGTTTATGTCATTTGCTGCAACACAGCTATTTTTGAGAGAAAGTGCCTTTTGTATTTAGTTTCACTTGGAGTTTTCTAGAATTTTTTTCTTTTTCTTTCTATTTTTTTCTCATTCTCAATAGCTCTTGTAAGTGCCATAAATTACGCGTTTCCGATGTCCCTTCGAGTGCAGGCCCAGCGACAACCTTGGGCCGCGCAAGACGAAGCGGGGGCACGGAGGAAATGGGTACGTGACCGACCCCTTGCCAGCGAAAACTTGCCGCCAAAACCTTTGCCTCTTTTCCCTAAAAAGCGCGCCAAGGGCGTAAGGAAAAGAAGGCGCAATCGGTTAATTTTCTTGTTTTCCAATTGGCTGAGCGGCCACGGAAAATTCACCGGTTGTGTGGGAGCGGCTCCTTCGAGCTAACTAGATAGTTTCTTAGACATTATATTTTGAGAGCTCAACCAGTTAAGATCGTATTTTATTATTAAAGACTTTGTTCACGGGAACCAGTAGTTCAGATTATTCACCAACATACCATCCCGACAGGTACTTTAAAAGAAAGAAAGTAGTAACCCCAATGTAGAGAATTCTGTTTTGACGTTCTTTCGAATTGCTTAAAAATAGTTTTATCTTTTTTGCATCTTGAATGACTTTTAAACGGAAACTTATCTTCGAAACGTCAGATCGAGATATTGTTCAGCTCACTCCGTGCTGAACTATATCAATATCACAGCAGTCACCTCGAAAAATTTACAATATCTGAAAATCGATTTCACGTCTCCAGTGCACCACTGAATTCTATTTCGCTGAAGCTATTTTATCTAAAATGGCAGCGACGGTCAAAGAATAATCTTCCAGTTAATAAAATATAGTGGTTACATTTTTATCTGTAGTATTATAAGCTTTTATGCATACTTTAAAATTATAACTTAAAAGTCGCATTAAGTATATGAAATTTTTAAGAATGTTATAGAATATAGAAATCTAGTAGATCAGAAAAGTTTATGAAATCGTTTTCGAGTTCGTCGTTTTCAAGTTGTTTAGGGTTTAAAAAACCCTGTATTATTCGTTTATATTATTTAAGTTGCCTTTTGAGGAGAGATGTAAACTCAATACGCTGAAAATGTATTGTTAGCGTAATAGATTACGACACATTTCCTGGTCATTTGGAGGTTCTTATTTATTAATTACGTTGTTTCTTCTGAATCAATTGAAAAAAATGTAGATTCAACTAAGAAGAACCATCCATATCACAGCACAGTGTGCAAAATGCTTGTTTAGAATATAAATATATATTTTTTCTTTTGTCAGGTTTGAAAGGGTGGTGTCAAAATGGCAGATGTATAACACAGCTCGAGAAGAACACATCATAATTTTCTTTTCGCTTTTGGCTCAAAGCTAGTGGAAATTGTAGATTCAGTAATCATAAGTCATGAATCACAATTACTTTAAATAACTAACAGTAATTTCATCAGCAAGTGAAAAACTCATATACTAACGGTTAATTGAGAAAAGATTGAAATGCAAAACTTATTCAAAAATTATTGTTTAAAGCCATTTACGTTCATAATCATAAAAAAGACTTGACAAATGAAAATTGCCTGTCAATTATTTACATTTGTAATTCTAAAGCCATTGTAAAAGTTGAATACTATTTTATTCTGCCGAAACTGATCACAATAGTAAAAAGAATTGCGTAGTTAACATTGAAATTTCTTTAAGAGGTTAAAAGAAGCATCCCTAACTAGATACGACTAACTCCATCTGTATTTACCGATAATAAAATATATATTTATTGTGTCTGAATTATTTAATTCTTTGATATAAGATATGATTATTTAATTTAAATATTTAATTATTATAGTATCTGCAAACACAGGGACAGTCGTACAATTTACATAAATCAAATAAATGTTCTAAAATCAATGTGATGAAACAGATAGCTAAAACAATTTCAAATACACAAATAGATTTAAATATCACTCACGTACAGCAAATGGTAGTGGTTTTCAAGGTTACTTGCCGCGGCAGTTGATCGTTAAATACATACAAAAGAAAGCAAAACCTGGTGATGCAGATATACAACGAAAGCAATATCCACTAATCATTTAATACGAATTTACAAAACCAGAACCACACGATCTGTCTACTGTAGTTTACGTTTAAATCTGATTATATAATTTCATAGACAACTTGTAGAAGTCAATAAGTGCCCTTAACGAGAGTATATATCTAGTGTAAATTTTTTACATTCGTCGTATTTCTTCTGGGTTTAATGAATTTCCAAATACATTCTTGACCTTGATCTACTTGACAATGCTGATTATACATCACACGTATGACAATAAGCGTAAACATATTAAAGGTTTTATATTATATAAAAAGTATATTGTAGCAGTAATTTCGTATAAATATAATAATTGTACCTGACGAAGTGTTAACACGGAAAAGCACTTGGAAGGTACGCCAGATATGCTTACGATCTCATTTATGATTAAAGTAATTCTCCCCCAAGTCTGCTGATTCCATGATTTATAAATTCTTAAATAACAAATTTTTAACTCTTCATTCTATTGCTGCTAATATATATGAAAGTACATAGGTATAAAATATGATAAGAGAAATATCATTTTTTAACATAATTGTAATTACTAAATTATTGACACAATTTCTTACTGTTATCAAATTAATATGTTTTGTTCACTTACTATTGATAGTAATAGAAGAAACATGGCCGATAATAACTGGCGCATAAAATTTCCAAAATATGTGAAAAATAAATACCAAAAAAAGAAAAGGTTAGTAGGGAAGCTGTTTTATTATTGGTATTTTAGGAGTAAATTTTGACATTCGCAAAACAGTGATAACAACACTAATAGCTAAGTGAGATAGGTAGCTGTTAGTTTTTACGGTAGAAAGACAATTATATTAGCGAGTTTACTTGGCAGATCGATACTGCACAGCCACTGAGTCAAGGTGAGCTCTTTCTTTTCTTCTCTCTCTCTCTCTCGCACACCCTCTCTTCTCTCTGTTTCCCGTTCTTGTTTCCCCATTACCCTCCCTGCTTCTTGGTTAAACCAACCTTTTCCGAACTTATTTCCTTTTCTCTTTCTTCTGCCTCAATATTTCACCCTTCCACGTCTCTGCTCTTTTGCTCTCTAGGTATTTCTCACTTCTTCCGCTTTCTCCGCTTCAGTTACAATTGCCGTTTCATATATAATCTATTTTATCGCAAAATTCACGGACCAATGAACTAACGAGTACATGAGAAAACGAAGAACTAACAGAAGGTAAGAAAGACCATGAAACAACGAAACGGTACGTAGTCTCATATGCCCTTACATAGGCACACTTTATAATTTAATGCCAAGGATGCTCGAAGGTTCGTTGATAGACGAACTGTTATTATTGGTCGACGAAGCAATAGGTCGCGATATCTGCGCATCGATCACACTTTGCGCGACCCTGTCCCCTTACCTTCTTCCACTTCACGTATCATCCACCACTTTTACCTTGCATTTCACCCATCAAACATTTTCGACCGAGGAGTTACCGCTTTAAAATGCTTCATGCATCATTTACTTTACGTGGCTGGTAAAACGAAGTTATAAAATGTATGCTAATCTTTCGTGAAAGTATTTTTAATATATCAGCGATAAACTTGTGATTGAATATGTAAGTAGTGATATATGTATACTTTAGGCAAAATGCTGTTTACAGAATCCTGATATTGCAGTTTCGTGTATATATTATAGATATATATAATAACATTTTCGCATAAAAATCATCACCAGACGGGAACATTTTCTGAAAAAATCGAAATATTATTTTTGGGCATAAACATATATATATATATATATCACTTGTACTTACTGAAATAATGTATGTTTAAATTAATATATGAGCCGTTTATTTTGAAAGTGGCCTAACTCCATTTTTCAATTTTTTCCGGTTGCTATGGTAACGTGTACAACTTTATGTTATTTATCAGTAAAGCATTTCAGGTTGCTTATATTCCGAGCAAATACAATAATTCTTGACACATAAGCTTTCAGAGTTAGTTCAATAATTGAACCGTGTAGTTTGAAAGTGGCCTAACTCCATTTATACTTAAATCAAGATTTAAATTTTGTTAGTCAATCAAGTTATCAAATTTGGGTATTCACAATTTTCATAACGATAATGTTTACTCGTACGTTTGGGATGTAACTATTGCATCCAGAGGTGCTCACGAAATAATTTCATGCATCCTAAAACATGTTAAAAATTTAAGAAGTGAAAGACACATTATAGCTTACAGTGACATGTGAACCGGGCAAAATAGAAACATTAAAGCAGCTTTAATGTGGTTAAAAATTGTCCAAACTTCGGAAAATAATGTGGAAATCATAGATCACAAATTTGTATTATCAGAACATTCGTTTTTACCAAATGATAGAGATTTTGGCGTGGTAGAAATGTCATTAAAAAAAAATAATTTACTGGTCGTTCCCCAAGATTATTACAATATTATTAAAAAGTGTCGGAAAGGTAATAACTTTATTGTAAATGAAATGAGACAAGAAGATTTTGTATCAACAAAATTATCAGAAGACGTAATTTTTAAAAGGGTAAAGAATTCTGATGGAGAATCAATAAACTGGTTAAAAATATGTTGCATGCGTTTTGTCAGAAATAATACCGTATACAATTTTCTATAAAACATCAATAAATGGGAATGAAAATTTTAAAGACCTGAATTTACTACCACGTCGGGGTAGACCAAGAAAGTTCGAAAATATTGTATTGACACCACTGTATAAAAATATCAGACAAATTACAACAGCAAAATTGACCTATTATGATATATACCACCGGAACATCATGATTTCTTCAAATCCCTTTCACATACACAAAATGTAGATGAGTAGTAAATTGTTTTGTAATAAATTTATGTTTGTAATTTTGTACGTTACGTAGTTAAAAAATGTTTTGAATCGCATAAATTATGTTTGCGAAGTGTTTTAAAGATATGTAAAATAAATTGAGTATTGTTTTTGTTCAATTTGAAGCATCTTAAATTATGTTGAATGGACTTCGGCACCTTCAAATTTTATAATGAATCTGGTTGTTAATTTTGAAA
Source organism: Cerceris rybyensis (assembly GCA_910591515.1). NCBI lineage: Eukaryota > Metazoa > Arthropoda > Insecta > Hymenoptera > Crabronidae > Cerceris > Cerceris rybyensis. The sequence goes on from OU342795.1 coordinate 19,579,061, forward strand.
GTGGCCTAACTCCATTCTTGATAAGAAAATTCGTATTATTCACTTAATAATTGCCACTATTTTAATAGGAACTATAAATTTAACACCCTTACATACACTTACACAGTATAACTCATTAGTATCCTGTACGTATATTTTTAATTGCATTGAAACGCAAACCCTTAAATATCTCAATTTAAGTATAAATGGAGTTAGGCCACTTTCAAAATAAACGGCTCATATATATATTGTATTTTAATACTTATTTGATTAATTCGACTGCAATGTTGACATCAGAATACAAAATTCTGTTAACACTGTCCAACACAATTTTCTTTCGCCAATATCCACTGGGTGATTCTTGTAGAGTTGCTCATCCTGAACAAGAATCCACCGGCAGAATTGTTCGACCATCCTCAGTTTTTGAGAAAAATGAGCTTGAGTAAACACACCCGATCTTGGTCTCAAAAGAAAGAGGATAACATGACGAATGTTTTGCTCTATGTAATCATTAAAAATGGCTGCTCTAAATAGTTGCAAATGACTATAAAAGTTTATAAAAGTGCCAAAACACGAACTTGTTACGTTACATTTTTGAAACTTTGCGAGTGGTTATTCATCTAGCACAATTTTGTTGTATAAAATCGACTTCTGTAGACATTACTGAAGAGAAGACTGTCTAGAAAAGCTTCGAAAACAGTTGTGAATTCCGACAGATCGAGAAAATATACGTCAGGAACGTGTAATCAGTGTTTCGCCGCCATGCAGCGATGTCTAGTCTGCCAGTGGGATTTCACTGGTTCGCCAGTGAGATTTGTGTTCACTGGTTGAATCAGTGAAATCTCACTGGTTCGATCTGAGAGAGTGTATAACAAATTCGTGCCAGATAAATAACTTTTCGTAAAAATGCACAAAAAACATAACATAGCCAGTTCGCACAGTTGTTCTTTTTTAAACTTTAACGGTCATTTACAACGATTTAAAATAACCAATTTTAATAATTACATACGTTAAAATATTCGGCATGGTGCCCTTTTTCTGTTGAGAGCAACTTTAACCTCTTACCGTTTTTAGTCGTTGCGCAACACTTCATTTTTCTCCAAAATCGGGTGTGCTTATTAAAACTCATTTTTTCCAAAAACTGAGGGTAGCGGAGCATTTCTGCCGGCGCGGTTTAGGACAAGCAACTATACGAGAATCACCCAGTGGATATTGGAAAGAGTTAAAAAAGTTCAAATTTGTTGAATAATGTAATCATAGAAATATTATTCACAATTTGGGAGATATTGTTTTATTTGTATTTGACTTCCTGTTACTTAAACTATCATTAGTAGTGTCTTTACATATACGCTGTTATTACATGGATTACGGGTGATATAAATCTCTCGAGTTCCCCATTCCAACGTAACGGCAAAAGTTTTAAATGTTTTAAGTAATTCTCTTAAATTTCCGCGAATTAATGGGGCATGAAGGTAATAGGGTCTGGAACAGCCAAATAAGGAGAAACGTTTTTCAATCCCCTTCTGTGTTAGTATTGGATTGCTTTATAGTAAGACGATTCCTGAATTCCTAATTTCAGACTGCAATAATACCAAACATCAACGCATATGAAAATTGCATTCTTTCTCTGTTTTGCCTGTTTAGAAAATTATCTCTTTTTATCGTAAGGTCAATTCTAAAGTAATGATAAATAATAATATAAACAATAGTGTATATTTTGTCTAAGTACTTTTATTGAGTTCTTCGCAACTTCAATCTGAATATTTAGACTCTATAGTTGCATTTAACGTAAACAATTTCATGTATAATGTAATTTCTAAATAATGTTACTTCTCACAAACAACTTCTTAACTGTCGCATTTCATAATGATAGAGAATAGGATCTTTGAATATATTTAAATCTATTGAGTCACTAAGGCAATGCAGCGCGTTGTATGTAGATAACATAGGTTGGTCATCCAACACGGTCAAATTTTTTTATTGGTTCGTTGCATTCATGTTTTTGCATTGGTAAAATTTTGAACAAAAAACAAGAGTCAGAAAAAAAGGAAAATAGAATTATCTTTATTGGCAGAAGTGTGACATGTATTTATTTAAAATTCAGGGATGCGTGTGTCTGATTACCAGGGCTGTTCTACTGATCGGAAATTCAATCTCGAAATTGCAACCTTAAATTAATTTCCGAGAAAAATATGTAGCAGTTGATTGAATAGAACTAAAGATAATTACTTTTTCTTGTGGCCTTCGTATTAACCAAGGAATGAACAAAAGAATAACTATCACCAAAAATGTGTCGCAAAATCCGTCCCTCTCGCACGGGCTCCTAATTGTGACTCTTTCTCGCACGTTCTCCCTCTCACGCACACTCGCACACTTGTTTCTATAGTTTTCCCATAGATGTAGCCGCGAGTATGAATTCCCACATCTATGCACACAACAAATGTTCTTTTCTGACCTGAGGTTTCACTCACAAGGGGAGGACCAGACCCGGGGGTCACCGATTTTGATGAAATTTGGTACACGTGTTCTACTTGGAAAATCATTCGACCCATGTTTTGCCAAAAGTGTAGATAAGTCCAAATTTTTGAAAAAATTAAGGTCAAAAAAAAAATTTTTTCCGATCGACTTGAAACTTTGTAGACATGTTCTACGAGCAAAATTAAGGTATACGTATTGTTTTATTTCGCTGTAAAAACATTTTGAAAATTACTAGGTACGATTAGTACCTTAGAGATAAAACTGTTCTCAACAAAGCGGCGTAGCTGAGCGAATGAGGTAGCGTACTGTGGGTACTATGGACGCAGGATCGATTCCCGCATGGTGTTTTTTGTATTTTTTTTTTTTAATTTTTTATCTCAATCATCGTTTTCCATACGTCACATGTTTTATTTATTTTAACATGGTCTAGTATTTAATTCATACATTTTAAATTGCGCGTTATGTTCTATTTTATTTATGGATTTCTTGTTATGATTACTATGAAGTTCACAATTTTGTATTTTAATAAAAATAATTTATTTCTCATTAAAAACTACACACTTGTGCTGGTGGTACTCGTCGTAGAAACATTGAAAACATAAACGATATTCACACCAAGAACTGTGATAAAGGATACGGCGTTGCAAGTACATTTCTTATTAACATCCGACTTTGGAAAACAAACTTGGTTAACGTTAAGAAATATGGTACGTGTATGTGTTAATTTCGATGCATACCACGCATATTGTATCATGTTTGTAAATATCGGAGCAGATAGTTGGTTATGGATTATTGCATGTATTTTAATTGCATCAGCTCTTTTATGCAAGGACCTTTTTTCTTGTATCACTGACGGGGCGTTCTGTATTTGCTTCAGTAAAATTTTTACCTGCCGATAAAAATAGACATCGCACGGTTGACAGGTGGATGTGCATTGCGGTTGTACAATTTTTAGCTGAAAAGTGCACTCCATACGGTCATTATGAAATCTTTCGTCGTACATGCTACCATCAGTTTGGCCGGTCCAGGAGTCAGTTAGTAAACAGAACTTGTTCTTTTGTACATACGGTTTTAAAATATTGTCTAGAAATAATTTACATGTATTTGTAGAGAGATAAAAAATTAAAAAAAAAAAATACAAAAAACACCATGCGGGAATCGATCCTACGTCCATAGTACCCACAGTACGCTACCTCATCCGCTCAGCTACGCCGCTTTGTTGAGAACAGTTTTATCTCTAAGGTACTAATCGTACCTAGTAATTTTCAAAATGTTTTTACAGCGAAATAAAACAATACGTATACCTTAATTTTGCTCGTAGAACATGTCTACAAAGTTTCAAGTCGATCGGAAAAAATTTTTTTTTTGACCTTGATTTTTTCAAAAATTTGGACTTATCTACACTTTTGGCAAAACATGGGTCGAATGATTTTCCAAGTAGAACACGTGTACCAAATTTCATCAAAATCGGTGACCCCCGGGTCTGGTCCTCCCCTTGTCAGATACTTGCCAACGCGATAAGACGAAAGTGATGGAGACATAAAAAAATTTTACCTTTATTTTTCACAGGAAATGTCTGCCGTTCTAAAAGTGTCGAACAACGCTTGAATTGTTGTAGGACGGGTAGTTCATGACAAATAATTTGTACAAGGTGTACAAAAATTAATGGTCATGGCTTTAAGGGGTTATTCTACACCTCTGGATCGATGGAGATTTGCGAAAAAAACCGGCCGCAAAATTCGGGAAAGTGTAGCAAATTTTTTTTATTGGCTCATCGTATTCGTCTTGTTACGTAGGCAAAATGTTTGAGAAGAACCATGGGTCAGAAACGAACCGTTCTCTCACAAATTAACTTTTAATTCGGCCTTCCGATTAAAATTTCGCCCATATGGCAGCCTTCGAGTCACCGACCTTTCGAAAGGAAACACATGAAAGACCCTTGCTAGCTCCAATAGTTGAAGCAGAGGCAACATAAACAAAGATAGAAAATGACTAGAAAAATGTCATTGACCTGCGTTCGGTGTTGGGTTCGCTCAAGGGCCCACCCGGGGAGAAGAGCATAAACACATGCACTTCTCTTCTGGTACGGTGACACAGTGCCCCATTTTCTAACTTCGTTTACGTCGCCTCTGCTTTAACTAATGGCGAAATTTTAATCGGAAGGCCGAATTAAAAGTCAATTTGCGAGAGAACGGTTCGTTTCTGACCCATGGTTCCTCTCAGACATTTTACCTATGTAACAAGACGAATACGACGAGCCAATAAAAAAAATTTGCTACCCTTTCCCGAATTTTGCGGCTTGTTTTTTTCACAAATCTCCATCGATCCAGAGGTATAGAACAACCCCTTAAAGCCATGACCATTAATTTTTTTTACACCCTGTACACCGTTATGTATATCGGTATAATGAAAAACCTGCGGTTCAAAATTCATTGCCGCACTGGGAATATTCCATTTCCTTTGGGTGATTAAATTCTTCCACCTTTCGGACAATGAAATATCATCGTCACTTGAAACACTTTCCGCAGCGCTATCGCTATCACTTATGATACGATTTCTAATTCGTGGCATGGTCTGCTTCCGTGAACAGTTAAACGGAAACTGATTGAAATAACATAGAAACAAGCTGAGTGTCCTCAGACGGAGCAACAGAAAGCCGCGTGTTTAAACGTCCGTGGCATTGCACAAGAGGCATAGCGTCGCGAGATAACTCATCTGTGACCTTATACAAACAGTATCATGGTCGCGACATAACACGTCCGAGAGAGTGAAGCGGTTAAGGAACGATCGTCGCAATTCGGCATGGAACCATCACTTCGGACTTTTACGACCAATAAAAAACATCGAGTTTTTTGGATTCAGCTTTCTCTAAATGGTTTAAATCTGTTCGATGTTTAGTTCTTGGTTGAAATTATAATTGCCAATTTACCAATCTCGCTCAACTTTTTACATGATTCAATCCATCTTTTCAGTGTTTCCTTGAACAAGGCGAGATGAGTCTTTCACATCATAATTCCCAGATTGAAAGCGCTTGACCAACTTTCTGCTTCACGTACTGATACCATACCGCGTCTGTGAATAACACATTTTTTGGAGCTTGAGTCTCATTCTCAACTTTCATGTAACTAAATTTCGAAACGTACCTAATCTCTATTTAATATTTAGCCATAATAACTTCTGACTAAAAAAAACAAATATTAACAATTCCCTTTTTTTAAGCTATAGCGTACAATGTCACCTTTCAACCTTTGTAAACCAATGTCAACCTTTCGAATTCACGCAAGTACTGTCAGATCCGATTAATATTACCATAATTATTCCATCCAAAAACCATATATTACAAGTATATCATACCTATCTTTTCCCACAATCTACTATTTCAATTTATAGATCACAAATGTTGTAGAGTATCAAGGACAACATATTATATGTATGCGACACTCGTAGTAGTTAAATAAAGCCAGACGTAAAAACACGCAACCTCTCGTTTAAATGATTTTCGCTTATTTAAAAAATCAATTAAAACGCGCTTAGGAAACGAGGTAAAATTTGCGAAATTGTAATTTTAAAATAACGGTTATTACATTGTATGTAGACAGTGTTGTTATCGTTGTATTCCTGAATTGGACATAATAATATTATATAATAACATCTTCTAAATTAATTAATGTAATTATCATGCTGGCATTAACAGTGTGACGAAGAATTTAAAGAACGCATTTCTTTTCATCCCAAAACGTATGCCACGAGTTAAAGTACTATTGTATAAGGAAAGACTAAAAATTCTATTACATGAGAGAAAATACAAGTCTATTAGATAATATGCGTTGTCACGGCTAGATGCTTTCGTCCCCGGCAGGACGGTCCCTGGGCCTGAAGTGGTTTATGACTTGGAGGAGAGAGCAGTGTCAAAGGACAAACTCCAGACTTTCAGCCTCTCAAATATCCAAGTCTTACAATTGCTTTAAACGTGAAATAAATTTTAATTGCACTTTTTTATTGATTAACAGTGTTACGGGAGAGTGCAGATTATTTTCCGTAGAAGGTGGAAGAGCAATTAATTTATACTTTAAGGGTACTTTATAAAGTTTTCTGCCCTTTAACCTATAATTTGATTACAAAAATACGGTACGTTACGAGCATTTGAGTATTTTATTTGATGTGTATCAAAGATCGTTTGAATCAATTTATCTCAATAGCTTTATGATATAATTGACAGAGTTAGTATTCTCCATTATGAATATTATCCAAAAAGATTGACTGATGTGAGTTTAGTTTCATTTATCTTTATCCATACACGTATAACATGATCTAATATTTAATTTCACCATATAAAGGACTGTTGAAGAATTGCAAGGGCGAGAAACACGGAACTGGAAACTAATTGTTTAGAACATGACAAAACGGAAAGTACCTATACACATTATTGTTGAGGAAATAGTCTAAATGGTCTTCTGTTATTTGGTGTATTATTTGTTTAATTTAATTATGTAAATAGTAGTAACGTTGCAGAAAGCCTCGATTATATGCAACATATTCCGGGTTATTTAATATTTTTTATTTTAATGTTTGACTCTAACTTGTTATGTTGAATTTAGATATTTAATCTGTTTGCCATTATCGGACAAGGTTCGTTTGTTATCAGCATTTTTCTATTTAATAACTTGTATAACGTTGAAATTGAAAATGCAATTAAATAATATTGTCTATTTATATGATCAAATACACTTAAAATAATTTGTTTGTATTATATTTTATTGTCATAAAATAACTGATAAACAATAAATGTAGCTATAAGGCAAGTTACATATTATAATATATCTAATGTTGGTACGGGTGAAACAGTTGCATGGTGAATCACTGGTAGTACGTTGCGTTTGGCGGAGGCATTTTAATTTCTCAACCAGAAACAAAACTTGCTTTCCAACTTTCAACTATGGTTTCCCCTATAAAAGTTTTATATGTCTATTATAGCCTACTATCATATTTTCTCGTGCACGTCTACTTTTAAAGAAAAATAGAACAATATTTAAAAACAAATTGAGTAATTTTGGCGTCGTTGTCAGTTTCACTGACAATGAGAAGACTCTATGGAAACATTTCATGAAAAGAAAAATGTAAGTAATTTTTACGTTAAAAATAAAAAGATTCTGAACGTTAAAAATACAAATTTTTTTCAAATCTGGTTTTCCCAGAATTGGAATCTGATAGAGAAAAACGAATTTCTCAAGAATCGGTGTAGATGTTCCTTTTGCTAAACAAAAAGATCGATTTTGTTGGTATACCTGTCGAAAAGACAAATTCGGCTTCTTTATATTAATTCGTTCACAGGGCGGCAAAAATTCAGCACGAAAAAATTCTTAACTTCTTACAATTCGAAGCATTCCAATTTATTTATTCGTCACCACTATACACTGCAAATCCAAGTGTGTTATTTTAAACACATAAACGTATTATTTCTTTGTAGTCACTTTTTAGACATTTCCCGGTGTGTTATTATTTAATACAGTACACGTATGTTATTTTTCAGCATGTAGGTGCGTTATTTTTAAAATACATAAATGGGTTATTTTAAAATATAAATATATATGTGAGAAGAATATTTTATTAGAACAAAACGACTAAACGATTAGAACAATAAATACAATACAAATCAGATCAACTCGGACACAAAATCGACTTCTTCACACTACTGCTCAATCAAGACTCTATTTACAAATGTTACCGCCGCTTGTTCAAATATTCCAATCCTACATATGTATATATATATATATATATATATGTAACGAGATTGCTTTTCTGATGGTGCCCACAGTCTTCTTGCTATTAACTAACATTTATTAAAAAGATAGATAAAACCAACAATAACTATAACATACACTTAGAAACTAATAAAAATAAGCAGTAACAGTTATGGCGTCTTTTCGCTTCCACGTTTCGTTCTTCACTGCTGTTCTGCAACTGTTTTGTTTCTTCTGCCCTGTCTTTTTTACATATTTATAGTTAAATCAATTACATATTCACAGAATTAAATAAAATTATATTAAATATTATTATGATTGTCCAATATTTTAAAGGAGAACTCCGGTATTAGTATGCAACCTACCACATTCAAGAATATTTCGATATATTATAGATAAGAATGATTGGTTAACGTGTCATATGATGCGAACCAATAATGCAAAAATTACAGTTATTGTTTTTCTACTCTTTTAAGTGGTAATAATAGCTGATAAATATCTAGATCGTATATTTCTAACGAAATGTGTAATTTTTATACACTTTTGTGCATAAAAGTGGTGTGTTTAAATTTAACATACAAAAAAAAATGCATTATTTATTTACTCGGATAAAACATGTAAAATAACGCATTAGATGTGTTAAAACTTCACGTTAATTTTTTCAAGTGTTTTATTTTAGTGCACATAATTGCATTTACACGTTTAGACGTGTTAATGAAGTGTGCTTACACATTTTGGTGCATTTAAATAACCCACTTTTAACACACCTGGATTTGCAGTGTAGATATGCGCAAACACAGTGCATATATCTTATTTGCACAAATATCATTGTTCACTAAGTTAACAGCAACCGTTCTACCATAAACTTCAAATAATTTTAATGTGATTGTCATTGCAGTTGTTGTCAGAATTCTTGAAATCCTTGAAGTAAACCACAAGGGACGTACCGTGCGGCTCCACGGCCGTGTCACCTAGGAGGTAAGCCTGTTTTGGCAGAGCCTGATTCGCCAGGCGTCAAGCGTCATGCCTCTTGTCACATGTACACGAAGGCACTTGACGTTCTACCTCGCGATTCGTTAAAAGAGCTACACAAACAAATCGAACTAAAAGACGAAAAGAGAGAACGCTGCAGATCGAAGCAAGGGAGACAACGCGATTTGGGTGGCGACAGTGAGGACATCGGCGTAGGCACCAGATTTCTAACATCTCTATAGTGAAAACAGAATAAACTCCGGCAGAATTACCCCCACCACATGGGGAGATTCTCCTTGATGAAACGAAGCGCGCGACGAGACAACAATGTAATACAATGTCTCGCTCCTCCAGACAAACTAATAAGAATATTTGAATGCTACGACTTTGTCGGGTGCTTCCTTTAAGAGGCTGAGCGAGTGGACTCCAAGAAACAAAATGGTACGAATAGGCGGTTGAAAACGAGAAGCTCCGCCGCCTAGGTGACACGGCTGTGGAGCCGCACGATATGTAGGTTTTGGCATACCAGTTGGCCGCGTCTCAATTCTGTTCGCGCATCCTACTGACATAGTCACACACACACACGCAAATACACACACCCCAGGGAGAGCGCCCCGTAAATGGTTCAAAGCGGTAGTAAACAGTGTCAGACATATCAGAATTCTTGTCTCCTTACTACTCCTTGAATATCTACATATATACCAATGGAAAAGTGTCTCCCACACTTTCAACGTTTGTGTACCCCTTCTATACATTTCGTAGTAATGAGTCCCCCCTGCCAAGAAACAAGTTGTATACATTTTAATAATAATCAAAATAAATTTATTTTTTCCTCTTATTGTACAGGGTGTAAAAAAATTAATGGTCATGACATTGAGGGGTTGTTCTTGTAAGACCCCACGACAGCAAGGCGCCGAGCTAGGCGTTCTTACGCCTGGCTTTCGTCAAGGGGACAATTCCTCCAGCGAGGGAGGAAGACGACCCTTACCTCTACGGGGCCTTTTCAAGGAAAAGGAGGCCCTCGAAGGACCCAGCAATAGAAGAGGAGAAGTGGCAGTCGATAGACAGTCGTTGTAGACTCGACACATAGAGTCGTCATACAGTCGTTACGAGATCGACGTTTTGTATACATCGAGAGAACACTCTTAGAAGAGTGTCGTCGCGAAGACGCATTATTAATATTTATATACTTGCCGCAAAACCTAATAATTATATATACAAATATTATATACTGTATTTGTCAAAGGATATTTATAAACGCCAATAATATATCAGTATATTATTATATAAAAAATAGAGAAATCGTTGTTGTGTCTTACATTCTACACCTCTGGATCGATGGAGATTTGCGAAAAAAACCGGCCGCAAAATTCGGGAAAGGGTAGCAAATTTTTTTGATTGGCTCATCGTATTCGCCTTGTTACGTAGGCAAAATGTCTGAGAGGAACTATGGGCCAGAAACGAACCGTTCTCTCACAAATTAACTTTTAATTCGGCCTTCCGATTAAAACTTCGCCATTAGTTAAAGCAGAGGCGACGTAAACGAAGTTAGAAAATGGGGCACTGTGTCACCGTACCAGAAGACAAGTGCATGTGTTTATGCTCTTCTCCCTGGGTGGGCCCTTGAGCGAACCCGACACCGAACGCAGGTCAATGACATTTTTCTAGTCATTTTCTATCTTCGTTTATGTTGCTTCTGCTTCAACTATTAGAGCTAGCAAGGGTCTTTCATGTGTTTCCTTTCGAAAGGTCGGTGACTCGACGGCTGCCATATGGGCGAAATTTTAATCGGAAGGCCGAATTAAAAGTTAATTTGTGAGAGAACGGTTCGTTTCTGACCCATGGTTCCTCTCAAACATTTTATACCCTTTTGCTACCCAAACAACTTTTGCTGACACATCGTGGTAACATATTGCCACGAATATATGTGTATAAAAACAAAGACAACTGCACAAATGGTTTATTACAAAAAAACAAAAAAAAACGTAACAAAAGGGGAATAACAAAAACTTAACACAAAAAACGAACAATTAAAAGTAGAAAGCGATCAGCAAGTGGCGAATTATAAAAATAGTCGAAGTGCGATTGAGTAGTTTGGCGATTAGTATAAAACTGAAAACAAGGAATAGGTTCGGAGTTGTTACGAAACGGAGTTCGAAGTTCCACTGTCACCAGTTTAATGTTACGGAACGCGCACCACTTTGTCTTTGCCAGGGAATGGTTTAAACTTGCGAATATTAAATATATACGTATACTATATTTGATGACTCTTTTATTTAGTTATAGTAATACTTTTGCGTGGGTAATTTAAAAGTGTGTATCTGTGGTTCATTGAAAAGCAAAAATGTATGTGTCGAATTTTCAGGAAAGTCATGGGCGCGGAAAATTAGAAGATGTTAGGGGTGTGGATCAGGGGCCTTGGTAGGTGGGGATGAGGTTTATGAGGAGAGGGATGGGCCCTTAGAACAGTCTGAATACATGTATATATGTGTGTGTGTATGTGTATCTTACATTAGGATTGTAGATTTATGGTAGTAATATTAATAATGACATTAACAATAATAATAATGATGATGATGATGATAATGATAATAATAATAATAATAGTAATATTGATGATAATTGTAACAATAACATTGATGGTGATGATCGATATAATGAGGTTGGAGTTAGGACGTAACAGAGTACTTTAATTAGACGGGGATAAGGGAAATTGGTGAGGATTAAGGCAACGTTATGGAATATTCGGGAAGGAATAAAACTGTTCGAATAATTCGGTTTAAAATAGGGTTAATGTACGAGGACAAGGTAAGGAGTGGAAGAAACAGAGACAAGAACAAAGGTAATAAGGATAGCAGGTAAGGAGCAATGAACGAAAGCTGATTTAAAATCAGCCATTCGATGGGACAAAGGCGAGGATTAAGAAACGGATAGGGAAAAAGGGAAGGTAGAAGACATCGGGAGAGGATTCAATAACAATCATGATCTTGGCAACGTATCAAAAAATCATTGGATTTAGTGGAATGGACCATCATCTGTATAATTACAAAGATTTTTATAATTATTCTATGTTTGTAATCGAAAAAAGTAAACTGTTTGTTGCACCAAGCGCAGTTTAAGCGATGCAGCACGTACCTCCATAAAACTTTTCTTGGCTCCCCGGAAGTACCCGTACCACACATTTCGTAAAACATTGCAATAGAAGAACATATAACCACTTTTTCAGAAGAATTCCATTTTTTCGAATGTTTTTGGAGGTTTCTAATACGGAGGAACTATATATGATGGAATTAACAACAGGCAATAAACCTTCCCAAGCATTATGAAAAAGAAGTTTATTTGCAACAATTAGCGGAGGTAAAGTTTTCAGGAAAGATATACTGGTCTAGGAGCAGATTCAGGCTAGTCAGACTTATACAATTTATCGCATCCTATGAGAGGCGATTATACCAAACAGAGAAAAGAGAAAAAGGTACTTGATTCGAGTAATTGCGATCGTTAAGAAGAGGTAATGCGATTTCCTCGTAAGAAAGGTTTCTGGCTGCTGGAGTTTACCGGAATTTCTCACTTTTATGAGATAAGGCTTGCTTTTCCTCTTCTTTTAAAATGAAACCAGTTTTCTCCACAAAAACTTATCTAAACTGTATTACGAAATAGAAATTTTAGTATAACGTTTGGCTTGCAGTAGGTATTTATTTTTATACATTTGACGTGTTATTGGATTTCGAACAAAAGTTGACAATTTAATGTCGTAATACAATAACATGTCGTTCACAAAATGGAAGATGTAATTACTATTTGAGTTTGTTATTTATATTATTATTTATATTTACTAAATATTTCTAGACAATACAGTAAATAAAATGGAATAGTTGCACAACGGAATTTATTTCCATTAAAAATAGCAACATTGCTAATTAAAGGCATGAAGTCGAAAGCATTTTTATTACTTGCATTCTTGACATATTTGATAAGTTTTGTGCACAACTAAAAGATGAACACGTGTTATACATCTGATTATTTATAATTCATACAATTCAGTAGTGTATAATACAAAAATATATGCCTTATATTTACTTTTATAACGATGTTTTTTATTCTGACCAATTCAGCTTGTTTCTCTTATAAGAATGATACTTGAAATGGGAAATAACTTATTTTTTTGCTTACGCAATTTAAAGTTGTTATTATTAAGTTTCAGCTCTTATTTAATTAAAAAAATAAAATAATTTAAAAAGTATCGATCAACGTTATTATTCAATGCTGCATTTAACAACGCTTATTTTGCGATTTTATTTAACCCCTTTTAACGCACAGTTTTGCTGAAAAAAACGGCCGAAAAAAATCAGTTTTTTTTTTTAATGTAAAAAACACTTTAGAACATTGTCTTGGTAAAAAAATAAAAAATATACAAAATTAACAAAAATTTTTACTTTGATTTTAAATACAACGCCGCTCCAATTATCTCGAGTGTGAACAGTTTGGCCTGTTTAGCGTGCTCGAATTAACTCGCGCGTGCACGTTAAGGGGTTAATAAATACATACCACAGATCCCTGTCCCATGTAAGAAATTTTCTATAACTCTACATAAAGGTTGCGAATTCAGTGCTCGCAACAAGCGATCTTAGAGTAGCGACACCTTATTCTTCGAATTACTCTTCAGTTTCTTTAGATTCGGAGATCTTCCTATACTGGACATCACCAGGCTCAAACTCGATTTGCGTAGTGATGCACTGGAGCGACATGCGTATTAATTTATTAATTCTTGGAAGTTTCCACATCGCCCGTGGGACAAAATTAGTTCACTGCGAATGAACTGGCCATTTTTCATATTTGAAACTTTCCGCCCATGTGGTACAGCTTTTTTACATCAGACGATGTTGAAGTTGCACAGCTTGAAAAGTACAAGAATTTGCGTGCATAACATGATTGAAATTGTAGAGTGTATGTTATTGAAAGTCGATTTTCCTTCGCCATGGACAAGAAGGAAATCAGCTCCTGAAGCAGCCATAAACACAAATGCAGTTTTTGATTAAGATGCAGCTCTAGTGATTGGAGCATAAATCTTTACTTTGAAACATTTCGTTGCAGTGTCCCAAATTTGAGAAATGGCTGTCGTGGTCATAACGCCATAGCTACTGAACATACAGCTTTAAAAGAGATAGCTTAAAATAATTCACGGCTAAGTGTTCAGGAAATCGCAGAGAGAACCAATATACATTAATCAATTATCTCAAGTACAAACGTTAGCTAAGTGGGGCGTACATGAACTCACTGAAGGAAACAGAATTCGACGATGTTGAATGAAATTACGAAACAAGCTGTAAAAAAATTAGCAGAGTTGAAGTGTGAAGTTCTCCCTCGCCCTCCTTATACGCTTGACCTATCTTCCACTGATCACCATTTCTTCGACCACCTAGATGACGTTTTTGAACGGAAAAATGTTTAAAAAATAATGTGCTGGCAAATCTATATTTAATCTATTTATAACCTACTGTTACCTATTAGATTTTTTCCAGAAATGCATTGGGTCACCTCAATCGCGATAGAAGAAGTGCACTGAAGTCGATGGAAAATACTTCAATTACTGAAATATAAATAAGTTATGTAAAATAAATGTTTATGTTAAACAGTCAAAAACGAACATTTCATGCGCTACGACCTAATAGTAAGTCTACTCCACTGTATAAAAAAATCGAGTTAAATAATAAATTGCAAAACTACCTTTAAATTTCAGCAAACTTAAAATCCAAATTTTCTTTAGTTATGTTTAGATTTACTGATATTGTCCAAGAAATTTAAACTTGTTTAACTTTTTGTAATATCCGCTGGGTGACTCTCGTAGAGTTGCTCGTCCTAAAGACGAATCCGCTGATAGAATTGCTCCATCACTCTCAGGTTTTGATAAACATGTTTTCTTTTGTAAAAACACCCAAATTTGATAACAGTCAGGTATTACGCGAAAACTATAATCGCTAGGAAATTATTTACCTTCAAAGATAGAGAAAAACATACGGAATATTTTGCTATAAATAACCGTCAAAGTTTAAAAAAGTGCCAATGCACGAACTTTTTACGTTTTTACGAAAAGTTATTTATCTAGCACAAAATTGCTATATAGGATGGAGTTTTGTCAACATTTTTTAAGAGAATCTGTCCAGAAAAACTTTAGACACAGTCTTCATTTCCAACACGTCGAGGAAATATCTGTCGGGAACATGTAATCGACGTGTGCAGCGGTTTATCAGTGATGTAGCTAGACGTTATTGACATCGATACCAAAGTACCAACTACAGGACACTTACATTTAATAAGAACAGGATAATCTATTTTTTTTCATTAATTTGTATTGAAAAATACTATTCATAATTCCGTCAGTAAATTATATAAACGTTTTAGTTGATTTTAATTAGTCTACAAAAGTTGATTGCTGGCCGCTTGAAAACATTATGGAATTCTGTCACAAAATATGTATTCTGATAAGCGGACGATATGGACCGTTTATTTTGAAAGTGGTGCAAGTACATTTCTGTTATTTCGTGAAAATTAAAGGTTAGCATATCTGTCAATTAAAAAATAATGGTTAATTATGACAAGTCTGATAATGTTTCTATCAATTTATCAATATTTAATTTGATTCTACAAATTTCTTTTAGGCGAATTTAACTAAAATAATGTATATTTACGGGTTGCAAATGGACTTACACCACTTTCATAATTAATAAATTGTAATAATCATTTAATTTCACTTTTGAAAATTCAAATATCACTTAAAATATATTTCATATTAATCCTATTTGGTTTATAGATAATAACAAGAAATAAAATAGAAGTAGTACTTTTTATTTTGAACGTTAATTATATTTATATATTGTTAAGCTCGACATAAGGTATTGGTATTATTTATTTTTGCTCTTCTTGTCACAGTGTTTTGAAATTCTTAGTAACAATACCCTCGACTGACGAAGATTCTACCTCTATAATTTTTTTTCCCTTTTTCTGTTTCATTAATTTGTTTTTCATAGTGGAATTATATTCATCCTCCAACTCTCAGATTACTCTTTTGTTTATACTTATGAGTTTTACTTCTGCGTGTATCTATTAAAAATGAAACAAAATAATTATTTTTAATTGCCATAAAATAATATTATTATAACATGATATTGATTTACCACTTCTTCTTATCGGTATCACTATTTGATGTTAATATGAAATTATTCATTTTTGGAGAAAAATTAAGTAAGTAACCTTAAAGTATCTTTCAAAATGTTAAATAAAACGGATGTAGCCACCAGTGGTTACTAATTCCGCAACCTGTCTACGGAAATTGGACTTACACCACTTTCGTAATCAATGTCTATGCAATTTCTTTTAGCGGTCCATTTTAAATTGAACAAAACAATGCCATTTTTTAAGATATTAAATATTAATTTGTAATAAATAAAAAGTTTCCACTAAATTAAGCATAAATTGTGTGATACTTCATTTTTTTTAAAAAATGGACTTACAATACTTTCAAAATAAACGGTCTGTACAATATAACCTGTAATTATCAAGATACTAACAGCGAGAAATATTCTCCCGCAGTTTCGCCATAATAATGCGTAGAAAAAGTTTTCCAGAACAAAGTGTGTTACTCGGCGTGTTCTAGGCACCATGTAAGAATATGTATCACGCAGCCATACATCGTATTCGAACCAAAGAACGCCTTTGCAATTGCTTTGCATGAGCAACTTAGTGGGGATAATCAGAATTCTAACCGAAACATAAAAAAAATCTAACAATTGTTTATACTTATTAGATGTAGGTATAACACTGACTCGCGGCTGCAGACTAACAATGACTGCGTGACGGCAAAACATGGATTACACTTTCCCGACAAGATATCTTCTCGATCTATCGGAATTCACAACAGTTCTTGAACCTTTCCTAGATAGTCTTCTCTTCAGAAGTATCTAAAGAATTCCATCTTATACAGCAAAATTGTGTTAGATAAATAATCTTTTGTAAAAATGCAAAAATATAACATTGCAAGTTCATTGGCACTTTTTTAAACTTTTATGATCATTTGGAACTATTTAAAGCAGCCAATTTTAATGATTACATAGAGAAAAATATTCGGCACATTTTTAGCAGAATCATATTTTTACAGAAACTCATATTTTTTCAAAACTGAGAATTGTGTCGACGGATTCATGTTTAAGACGCGCAACTCTATGAGGATCACCCTTTGGATATTACAAAAAAATTGGGTTGAGCAGTTGTTATTATATTGGTAGTTATCGCGGAATATTTTGGTAGGTTCAAAAACATTCGAAACTTGGTTATGATTGATTCAATCCATAATCAGAAATTAATAATTATGGATTTTAAACGTCTGTGCGCATTCTATTATATTGTTTCTATTTCACAGTTTATACATAAAAACTTCAGTTCGGAAGCTTTACAAATGAGAGCCGGAGATTGACTTCAATTTTTCATAGCGAAATTCCATACACATTTACGGAGACAATGCTGCCTATTCAGATCTGTTTATAATGCAACCTTTAAATGACCTTGAACTTCAACAATTCTCATATGTATTACTGTGCATCGTGCGTTGAGCGGAATTTCAAATATAGACGACAGCTGAAGTGATCATGGATTTCAAGTGTATTTAAATTTCACCTCGGAGACTTATCTGAATGTGTTTTCTAGTCCGCGATAAACTGTAATTCTAAAAATACACGATTGCTGCATAAAAATGCTGAAAATCTTAAATACATTAAAAAATTATTCTTCTTTCTCACTTGTTTGTAAAACAAGACAATCTAAGAAATATCGGAGAGGATTTTCTGACTAATGTTAATAAATATGATATTAAGGTAACTTTGTTTTTAGTTGTTTTTAGTTATTTACATTTTATGTAAACTTAAGTTTTTATACATATTTACTAGTATAAATTAATTAATATTTGAAATAACAGCAACTCTATCCAGATACTTCAATGGCGGAACCATTTTTTTTAGACACACTTGCTCGCCACATTTAATCCGCCATTTGGTTTTTGGACATTTTAAGTTCAGATTTGTAAGTAAATAAAAAATATTAGAATGCCAATTTTTAGCTAAATTGGATGTGTTTTGCGCTCTTGGTGACGATTTGAAAAAGATCGAAAACTGTACAAGGTGCCTGATCAGCGAAATTCACGTTCTGGACCATTGTGCGCCAGCGGGAACGTGTTAAACTGCTGGTAGAGTTTATAGTCCAGTCAAATTAATCCTTAAAATAGAAGAAAGGTTACAAAAATTCCCATAGAGCTAAAAATTGGTATGAATGTTCAGAATACTATTATAAATGAATTGTGAAAAGTCCCCATCAATCCCCCTTGTGCAAAAAATTTTATTGATGGTGAAAGTTTGCAAAAATAGGTTTTTCGCGTTTTTCAGCTAAACGGTGAGTTTTACAGCAAAAATAGTTCAGACAAAAATTGTAGATCATCCGATTCTCTACAAAAAATGTATCCACACTTTTTTTCATAAGTATTGCCATTTCCGTGATACAGCGGTTCAAAGAACTGAAAAAATTATTTTATTCGTAATATGCACGTAATGTACTTTTATATACATTTTTGAACCGTTATACGAGTAAAAATATGAGTCCGTATGTCTTATACATACAAATTATAAAATTCTTAGAATATAAATGAACGTCAAAAATTCCGCCCCTATTTTCATTTAGTCGCATGGCCTTGAGTAACATTTGTCTTCCATTCAATTGTCAGCGTGGCGATGCTCGTATACCTGCTCCGTTTCAAAGGTCTCATACTCAACAAAATACTGTTAGTCGTAAGCATTCCTTCGTAGTGACAACTCGTGGCTATCGCTTATATTTTGTAACAAAGTTTGTGCATTTTACTGTTATTAAAAAAAAATGTCGCAATTCTGCTTTATTTGTAGTCAACCTTTGACTGAAAGTGGAGTTGTTACTGTTGATCGCGGCATTAAACATTAATTGATGCAAGTATTGAAAGAGGTGATGAGTTTTCGGAGTACGTGAAAGACCAGACATCTGTAAAAATTCATGTGCAGTTATAATCACTAATGGAATTCACTTTCTTCTTTCTATGTACGGAGCTCCAAAAAAATTTACCTGCTTGGATAAACTCCGATACTTATCTTTTGCAAAAAAAAACTTATAATAAAAAACAAGTGCAATTAGCTTGTCTTCCCCCAACCTCTGCTGCTGCTCAACAACATCTATTCCGGGTATATTATCAAGTTCAAGTGTGGCTTGGTAATAAAATGGATCCAGAAGACTGGGGTTGGAAGTTAGTTGACAATGCATTGGAACCAATTCATACATTACTCCCACCTGCACCAGAAAAACTCCTTAACACCATCTTTTGCAATTGCAAAAAAGGTTGCAATGCTAAATGCGGCTGTAAAAAGGTTGAACTGTTTTGTTCTTTAGTATGTACCAATTGTCAAGGACAGTCGTGTTCCAATGTTGAATCGATACTAGATGAGGATAATTACGATATCAGTGATGAGACATATGATGTATCACTTTTAGAACATATTTGTATCCAGCAGGAAGATGAAGAAAAAGAAGATGAAGAAAACGAAGACAGTACTAGAAGTTCCATTGGATTATTATGAATCCGACGAATAATTTTTCCAAATTATTTTTTCATTTATATATTACATAATTTACACAGCTTTCATCATTTTCAATACTCACTTTGAATTCAATAGAATCACAATAGATCGTGGAATAGGCCTACCGGGGAAACCACGTTAAAAAAAACAGCACCAAGCACACTACCTCATAGGTGGTGTGGAAACGTGTGCATATTACGAATAAAATAATTTTTTCAGTTCTTTGAACCGCTGTATCACGGAAATGGCAATACTTATGAAAAAAAGTGTGGATACATTTTTTGTAGAGAATCGGATGATCTACAATTTTTGTCTGAACTATTTTTGCTGTAAAACTCACCGTTTAGCTGAAAAACGCGAAAAACCTATTTTTGCAAACTTTCACCATCAATAAAATTTTTTGCACAAGGGGGATTGATGGGGACTTTGCACAATTCATTTATAATAGCATTCTGAACATTCGTACCAATTTTTAGCTCTATGGGAATTTTTGTAACCTTCAAAGTCTTATTTGACTGGACTATTAAATAAAACATACTTTAAAAATAAAGCGATATTTTGCTGTAGGATATGAAAACGTTATCTATAGAAATAATAAATTTAATTGATAATTTTATAGATGATGGTCCGTACCACCGATTTCGATGATTTTTGGATATGTTATCACTATCATGATTTTAAGCAACTTTTTCCTCTACATATAATCTCCGCTCGGCTTTTGTTTTCGAGTTATTGACAAAAAAACTTTTTCTACTACTAAATTGAATTTGACCTGTGCATGCACGGCAGTGGCAACGTCGCGTAACGTGATGCGGCCGCTTATGTACTGTTCTGCGGCTCCCCACTAAGAAATTATATACCGGGTGCTACCATCGAAAAGGTATCTTTTAAAAATATGCGAAAAATATAATTCAGACATTTATTGCTAGTCGGGTTGCCTAACAGCGACCCATTCCAAAAACTACCCTAAACGAACACTAATTTATTTTCTCATTATAATAACCTTCCTCAAATTAAACTGTAATTCTCCACGAAGGATCTGGTTTAAGTTAGGCACCTGCGCCAAGAAGATGAATTAGGAAGAGAATAAGCATTGGAATTATATTCACCGCATATTCTTATGAGGTAGTTATTCGACGAGTCCACCCGGTATAAAGTTTCTCGGCGGAGAGCATCAGAAGGGTAGATGAGCGGATGCAACGTGCTGACGCATACGTTGCTACGGACATGTTGGTATAGGGAAAATTCAATGTAGTAGTAGTAGGAAAAGTATTTTGCCAATATCTCGAAAACGAAAGCCTAGCGGGGGTTATATGTATAGGAAAAAGTTGCTTAGAATCATGATTCTCGCAGTATATTCAAAAATCATCGAAATCGGGACGGACCATCATCTATATAATTACTATTTAATTAAACTTAAAAGATACAAATCAAATGTCACAGATATATGTATGTATATAAATCCAGTAATCACGCACAGGCATTCGCTCGATAAGAAGCTGGTAAAGATGGAGGCGCTCTGATAACACACGATCTTTCATATTTTCTTACTCTCTTAAAAATGACCACCGCCTAACGAGGAACTCTTCTCGACAGTTGCTAATACTCGCGTATGTACAGGGTGTAAAAAAATTAATGGTCTTGGCTTTAAGGGGTTGTTCTACACCTCTGGATCGATGGGGATTTGCGAAAAAAACCGGCCGCAAAATTCGGGAAAGGGTAGCAAATTTTTTTTATTGGCTCATCGTATTCGTCTTGTTACGTAGGTAAAATGTCTGAGAGGAACCATGGGTCAGAAACGAACCGTTCTCTCACAAATTAACTTTTAATTGCGCCTTCCGATAAAAATTTCGCCATTAGTTAAAGCAGAGGCGACGTAAACGAAGTTAGAAAATGGGGCACTGTGTCACCGTACCAGAAGAGAAGTGCATGTGTTTATGCTCTTCTCCCCGGGTGGGCCCTTGAGCGAACCTAACACCGAACGCAGGTCAATGACATTTTTCTAGTCATTTTCTATCTTCGTTTATGTTGCCTCTGCTTCAACTATTGGAGCTAGCAGGGGTATTTCATGTGTTTCCTTTCGAAAGGTCGGTGACTCGAAGGCTGTCATATGGACGAAATTTTGATCGGAAGGCCGAATTAAAAGTTAATTTGTGAGAGAACGGTTCGTTTCTGACCCATGGTTCCTCTCAGACATTTTACCTACGTAACAAGACGAATACGATGAGCCAATAAAAAAAATTTGCTACCCTTTCCCGAATTTTGCGGCCGGTTTTTTTCGCAAATCTCCATCGATCCAGAGGTGTAGAACAACCCCTTAAAGCCATGACCATTAATTTTGTTACACCCTGTACGTCAGTCTCGGTATAGACAAAAATTACCAATGACGTATATTGTACGTCGAAATAGCGCAAGAGGTTAAATTATCATTTTATTCCATATAAATTCTAAATCTCCTAAAACCAAATTAATTTTTAGTATATTGAGAATTTTTTTGGACCTAGATCATTCCACTCCAATTGCAATCCAATTCTAAAACTCCTCATTATAGAATGCTGAGGATTATTTTCGGCTGTATGAAGCCTAAATTGAACCTAAACTAGGCAAAACTGGCAAAAAGTAACAAGTTTAGGGTGATTATGTAATTAAAATTTGCATTCTTTTATATATAACATATTTTTCCATATTCAGCCTAAATATCCCAAGTTATTTGGTAATTTAGGAGGATTTTGGGCTTAAAATTTTCGACTCGGGCAGCGTTGGATAGATCAGCGAAAAATAACTGCTTATTTCACTGATTTTCTTATTAACCAGTTAACCACTTAACGCTCATGCCCGTGACGTTCACGGGCACGCCAAACGGTCGAATTTGTGCATGCCCGTGACGTTCACGGGCATAGCTGATACGGCCGCCACTCTGCGGTTTGTTTATCTTAGCCGCTGATATTTTAGAACTCAGTTCTTTGACATCTTACACTGAAATGTATACATTTCCAAAAACTTTATACATTGTATATTGGAGGAACAAATACAGATAATCACTCCGTCTTCTGCCGTTACCTTTTGTCTGTTTCTTCAGTCTTTGAGCGATCAGTGTGCAGTATACGTCATCCTTGTAATATCTTTTTCGTCTTACGATTTTTAGTTTATAGTGTGTTTATTTCTTATATTATTACTTTTGTGTTCTGCTTGTTATAATTAATTGTTGCTGTTAATGTTATTTGGTTATATAAGTTATAGAAGGATTTCCCTTAGATAAACAAGTATGATGAAAAACTTGTAATTTTTCCGAAAAAAAATAATTCGTTCGCCACTAGGAGTACAAAAAACATTTTATAATATGCACAAGATAAGCATTCAGGCAAAAAAAAACTTGTGCGTTTTTGGACGGTCGATACGAAAAAAACCTGAGCGTTAAGTGGTTAAACTGCGTTTGCCGCTTATAAACGTCAATCCAAAGTTCTATTGTGGTAGCCTTTTTAATACTGAATTATCAAATCGTCATCGAATGAAAATATCATTCTTCCACGTTTTGCTTTCCTCTTTTCGTAGAATTTATAATAGAAGCATTTGCCCTCTGTTCGACGTATATATTTACACATTATTGCTTGACTTTAATTCCGTATTCTGCGAGGTATTCTTAAAACAAAATTCCGTAGTTAGGTACTGATTAAATTGCTATATAAACATAAATAGCAACTATTTTTTAAATTACTTGTAAGAAATAATCCAATGATCTGTGTTTTAATTCGTAACTCATAATTTATAATTCATAATCGCTTATTTATAAAATCCACTTTGTTCTCCTCTTGAATAAGTTAAATACAGATGAGAAAAGTAAATTAGCAGATACATAAGTTATGGCGGATATATAAATTAATGGATACGGTACGGCACACAGTTGTCAATTTCGTCAAAAAACCTCGTCAAAAATCGTATTTTCATATTCAAAAGTCTCTTACATCTCTCACTTTTTGCTTGATCTGAAAGCTACATAGAAGACGTAACAGCAAATTGTCAATAATAAAATTTATTAAATTTATTATACACTCCGGGACAAAAAGATAGCACATCGTATAACTTTTCGTATTTGATACTATAAACTTAACAAAATGAACAGTTTGATATGTTAACAAATTTGGGCATACCTGTACGTATAATGTATTGAATATCATCAACAACATTTACTTCGATAGAATTTTAGGAATGAAAACGTAAATATTGTGGTTCGCAGGCGGAACAAAATGATAGCACACTTAACAAAAGCCGTGAAATATAAAACAATTAATCAATCTTATTCAATGCTTAACATTTTGTAGAGCCACCTTTACATCTAATAACTTCAATCATTCTATTTGGTATAGATTTCTACAGTATTTTAATACTTTTCTGGCTCATGTTCTCCCACTCGTCCAAAATGCATTGTTTTAGATCATTAATATTTTCAAATTGTCTGTCATTTTGGTATACGGCTCTGGCAAGATGTTTCCAACAAATTTTCGATGATGTTGAGATCGGGGGATCTGGATGGCCAATCCAAAACACGAATATTTTTTAAGAAAAAGTATTTTTTACTGCTTTCGCCGTGTGAATTGCGGCATTATCTTGTTGAAAAATGTATTTTTTTCCGTCAATTTTTTCAGAATATATGTGTAATTGTTCATTTATCATTTAAATATATTGTTTACTATTCATTCGTCCTTTTATAAATTTTATTTCTGTTTTACCTCGATATCCAATACTAGCCCAAATCATTACGCTGCTGCCTCCCATATGACGACGGCTTAAAAATAGCTGTTGTTTTCTTAAATCATGGTAGTAATAGTTAAGGCCGTCCGGTCCATCCAAATTGAATTTCTTTTCGTCAGTAAATATGATCCTTCGCCATTTTGTCCCCAAATTTATATGCTTTTCGGCAAATTATAAACGGAACGTTTTATGATCCTTCTTTAGCCAAGGGTTCTTCTGTAATTTTCTCCTCACTAAGTGCTTGCATTGTTGTAAAACACGACGTACATTCTTTACGTTAGTGTTTATACCAACACTTTCTGCGATTTGTCTTGCAGTCATCTTCGAATTCGATGCTGCTCTCAATATTTTACGTTTTTCGCGAGCAGTTAAACTCTGTGGACGGCCAGAACTCTTCTTTTTTCCGTAATTTTCAGGATTTTTTAATAAGTTCATAATAACTTTTCGGCTCCTATTTACAATTTTTGATATTTTTGTAATTGAATATTGTTCTTCCTTTAACTTCGGTATAATTTGTATTTCACATTCATTTAATTTCTTTTCACGGCCCATTGTTAATATTTTACTATGTTAATATAACAAATAAACAAAAAGAAAAGTAGTACATACTTTATGATTTTCGCTTTACAATGAATACTTGCTATAGAAAACTTTATGTACAACTGAAAAGTGTAAATCTGCTACGTGTGCTATCATTTTGTCCCGCCTCACAGTGGAACGAAATGGGTAATGTAGGTGGAAAAAAATCAAGTCTGGGATTTGAATTTTAATAATCTTATCTTAATCTAGAATGTTTGCTGAGACCAGTGATAGCAATATTAATTGATTTTGCAATCATCTAAATGTAAAAATCAGCGCTTAAAAACAACAAATTTCAACAGCGCGAAAACATACAAATACTTCTCTGAAAAGAAGATACTGTTAGAGGCATTAAAAATTTTGCGAGACTTTTTATTTTTTGTACAGTTTATCACTATTAGTTAACCTTGGAATGCCCATAAACGATTTTTCGAAAAATTAATTTTTAAACAATTTATGGAACTTTCTTTAGACACATGTTTTTCGCAGAAATTAGCAAACTTTAGCAGAGAAAAACTTATAATGTATATCAAAATATTACCTCGAAATTTTGAGGGTATTTAGTTTAAACCTTGTAGAAGCAGCTCCTGCAAAAAAAGTCTGCGCTTTCTGCCGTCTTTTGTTGTTATTCCTTTCTAAAGTTTATGACATAGTACGGCTGCCGACTCCCTGCGGAGCACGCGGTCACAAAAGGACCAGATGTCTATAACTAATAAATAACTAAATGTATATCTTTGAAACTCCGTCTATATATTCTTTAGATTGTGTAGAAGTAATTAGTGGAAAAATTTCAAGACTCCACTTGCGCCATTTTTAGTTTTACCTGCTTAAAGGTAGGGATGCGATTCGGCAGTCTAATTTCACCGGGGCGCGCGGTCCCATTAAACAATGAATAACTGACAAACAAGGAAATGTATATCTTTGAAACTCCGTCTATATATTCTTTAGATTGTGTAGAAGTAATTAGTGGAAAAATTTCAAGGATCCACTTGCGCCATTTTTAGTTTTACCTGCTTAAAGGTAGGGATGCGATTCGGCAGTCTAATTTCACCGGGGCGCGCGGTCCCATTAAACAATGAATAACTGATAAACAAGGAAATGTATATCTTTGAAACTCCGTGTATATATTCTTTAGATTGTGTAGAAGTAATTAGTGGAAAAATTTCAAGGATCCACTTGCGCCCTTTTTAGTTTTACCTGTTTGAAGGTAGGAATGCGTTTGAATAAGTAATAGACCAACTTAAACAGTATCAGTTGACTTCGCATCCTCTGCAGTAGGAAGAGAAACACGTCAGTAGGATATTTTGCATTAAATATCTTTTTAACATAAAGTGCAATGAGAAAATGACTTATACAAAAGTTTCTTTATTTCTTTCGTAGAATAAAAGTCCGTAAAGAAATTTATAGACTTTCGCATAAAAAATTATGTTAACCTTTAAATAACAATTAAAAAATATAAAAAAAAAATTAACGATGCAGTGACATTCTTTTCACAATATTATGAAACTTTTGTATAAAACATTTTTCTCTAAAATGAACGATTCTCGAGTTATTATTTTTTTCTAGCTAGATTGCCGTTTCGTTCCACTGTGCGCCTGCTGAACCACAATTTTTACGTTTTCATTCCTAAAATTCTATCGAAGTAAATGTTGTCGATGATATTCAATACATTATACGTACAGGTATGCCCAAATTTGTTAACATATTAAACTGTTAATTTTGTTAAGTTTATAGTACCAAATACGAAAAGTTATACGATGTGCTATCTTTTTGTCCCGGAGTGTATTTCAACAAGATAATGCCGCAATCCACACGGCGAAAGCAGTAAAAGAATACTTTTTCTTAAAAAATATTCGTGTTTTGGATTGGCCATCAAGATCCCCCGATCTCAACATCATCGAAAATTGTTGGGGATATCTTGCCAGAGCCGTATACCAAAATGGCAGACAATTTGAAAATATTAATGATCTAAAACAATGCACTTTGGACGAGTGGGAGAACATCAGCCAGAAAAGTATTAAAAAACTGTATAAATCTACACCAAATAGAATAATTGAAGTTGATAGATGAAAAGATGGCTCTACAAAATATTAAGCATTGAATAAAATTGATTAATTGTTTTATATTTCACGTCTTTTGTTAAGTGTGCTATCATTTTGTCCCGCCTGCGAAACACAACATTTACGTTTTCATTCCTAGAATTCTATCGAAGTAAATGTTGTCGATGATATTCAATACGTTATACGTATAGGTAGGCCCAAATTTGTTAACATATTAAACTTTTCATTTTGTTAAGTTTATAGTATCAAATACGAAAAGTTATACGATGTGCTATCTTTTTGTCCCGGAGTGTACATACTATGTCATGAATACGTTGCCTCGCCGCGGCGCGCACGACAAACAAGGAATAGTAACTGTTATTGTTACTAAAGTAAAAGGTATATAGAAAACCTCAAATGGCTTCGTTCAGTAACCTTCAACTTATTTTAAAAAAAGTTGCACTAACCTAAGTTGATATTTTAACTATTTCCTTAGGCGAGGAGAAAAAATATTTACGCTCATATTTTCAACCATCCAAGCTACAAAAGTATTAAATACAAAAGTGAAACCAAAATATTCATAGCAAAATCTTCAGATAGCTACAAGCACTTAAATAAAAAGATCGTACTTTGATATCATATTAAAAGTACATATTGCGTAAAAGAAAATATTACTAGTCAAAATGTAAGCTTTGATACGTTACAAATCAAATGATGATAAACTTCTGGAAAAAATCTGTTAAAAAACTCAGAATTCAAATCTGCCGGACAACTATATCTTGAAATATCATAGCGGATCTCGGTAGATGATATCTCAAAAAAAATGTTTTTGCTTCAGAACGAGTAAACTACTAGTACTGTCCTTTTATTTTAACTTAATTAACTACTGTTATTTTTTCAAATAAAATTTACGATTTTCCTTTTGTTCATTAACCCATTCGCTGCCAAGCCTAAATTATATGAGGTCATTCCCATTGCCATTTATATTTTGAGTGTTATTGTATTAAGGGATTACACAAAAGGTATGGCAGGTGTAGATCGTTCGGATCAAATACTGTCCTACTATAGTGCTATGAGAAAAACTCTTCGGTGGTATAAGAAAATAGCTGTACACATTATAGAAATGGCTGTGCATAATGCATATATATTGTATTGTCAGCAACCGAACGCAGAAAAGAAAACATCTCTTCAATTTACAGAAGAAGTTACACAATATTTGCTAAATGGAAGCCAAGATGCAGACATTCAATCTCATCAATCTACGGCAATCATACCCCAGGAACAAAATTCCCTTCATTATCTTCATGCTATTCCTCCTACACCACAAAAGAAAAACCCAACTCGCAAATGTAGAGTTTGTGCAACGAAAAACATTCGAAAGGAGACTCGATATTACTGTCCGAGCTGTCCTGATAAACCTCCATTATGTATTGGACTTTGTTACAAATCCTATTATGAAGATAAAGTATCATAAGTGATTTTGTTGCTATAAAATTTTGTTATAAATACACGATGAAGTTGATTTTGCTTAATTTAAATTGGTAAAAGATCATTCTCTATAAGAAATAAAGTATAATTTTTGTAAAAAAATTTATTTGTAGTATTTTTTCAAGTTTTTTACATTTCTATATTTATGTTTGTGGTCACAAAAAATTTGCTAATTCAAAAGCCTGCATGTTATAACATATTTAAAGTAGGACGAGTATACTCGTTCTTGGCCGCGAATGGGTTAAATCTTTTCTTTACTGCTTGTGTTATTTTGTCATTGTACCGCAAAAAATTTACAATTAAGAAATATTCAAAAACATAATTGATATACATACTATAATGCATTATACTGCATGCATGCTAGTTCACGCACAATGAGCTGTTACAGCCAACTCATTAACCCATTAACTATTAAGAAAACTAACAAATTGTAAGCAAATATTACCTTGCAAGTTAAAATTTGAAACATAACAGAAAGTTTTTAGATCATTAATTATTTATTAACAACTAGTAATGAAGCCATAACAAATTCTTATCTTCCAAGTCATTGATACGTATGGAAAAGAAATTAATGCAGTAAACAGTTGACGAATTTTAAAATAAGAGAATAATGAGAAGTTAGCGTTGAAATGAATATTGAACTTATTAGAGTTTGAACGAGAATTAACAATGGCCAAGCAATGAGCAATGAATTTATGAACTTACAAACTAAAAATGAACCTTAGCAGAAAAGGACACGAAGGGTTTTTAAAGCATTTCGGAAAAGGAATGGGAGTAGGATTTCAGTGTCAGGCTTCATACCACCCGATAACCCAAACTAGTCCCTTAAAACTGAACGACGAAGAGAGAGAACGTTGCGGATCCGAGCAAGGGAGACAACTCAATTTGTGCAGCAATAGTGAGGACATTGGCGTATGCACTAGATTTCTAACATCACTATAGTAAAAATAGGATAAACTCCCGCAGAATTACCCCCACCAAGTGGGGAGATCCCCCTTGACGAAACACGACGCCCAACGAGGAAACAATATAAATGACATCATGCAACAAGAATACGAGTGTGATTCATCCGCTTCAAGGATAAAACTTTTACATATTTTAATTCTTTTTGTTATTAAACCACTGCTAACGTTTTTATGAGATTTTTCTGATCAAAATGATAGCGATCATTGTATGTTTGAGTTGTGTTACACAATGAGGAAATATATATTAAATTGTTAGTAAATATAAATAGAAACATATCGTGTTTCATATTTTAATTTGAAATATCTAACAATAGCAATTGGTTAAAAACAAAAAAGATAAAATATCAAAAAGTTTTATCGTCGAAGTGGATGAGTCACATTCGTGTTCTTGTTGCATGATGTCATGGAGAGGGGATAAATGTGTTTCGTTTTTTCCACCAAACAAGTAAGGATATTTCAATGCTCCGACTTTGTCGAGTGTTTACTTCAGGAGGCTCAGCTAGCAGATTCCAAAAAATGGCGCGAATAGGCGATTGAAAGCGAGAGGCCCCGCCGCTCGGGG
Organism: Cerceris rybyensis; assembly: GCA_910591515.1. Classification (NCBI taxonomy): domain Eukaryota; kingdom Metazoa; phylum Arthropoda; class Insecta; order Hymenoptera; family Crabronidae; genus Cerceris; species Cerceris rybyensis. Next base: position 19,609,253 of record OU342795.1, read on the forward strand.
GACTATTGCAAGGGATCAGAAACAAGTCACTTGAGGGGAAATCGCACTGCGAGACAAAAAGAGAGAAAAGAAAAAGCCGTGATGTAATATATCTCTCTCTCTCTCTCGATCTTTCTCTATCTCTCTTTATTTCTCCATCTCTCACTATCTCCCTCTTTCACTCTCTGTTTCTCCATCTACCATTCTCTATCTCTATCTATGTCTCTCTATATAAGATATCACTATCCTTCTTTACTAACAATATTACATAAAAATACAATATAATACTCCAACCGGCGTATAGTACAATACAATAGACGTTTGTCATGACGCGATTCTTTGAGCTGCCAACGCTAATTTTAGTTTTCCTTCCACGTTAGTGGAAGCAGACTTGACATAGCCACGCGTGAGAACTACTAACTCGGCGCCTTGCTGGCGCAGGATCATTCACTCGGTCTCTCTCTAGCTTGCTCAGTCTCACTCTATCTTACTCTGTCTCTCTCAATCTCCCTCTACATCTCTCTATCTCGCTTTCTACCTCTCTCTATCTCTCTCTATCTCTCACTATCTATCTCTGTCTCTCTCTTTATCAACTCTATCTCTCGTTGTCTCTCTCTACGTAATGCAAAATAACATAGAATTAGTGAAATATGGAGAGGGTGTATCCTACACACGGCAAGAAGGAAATACTTATATCAACAGATGTAGAACGACGGAAGAACAGAAAATGTTATGGTATGAAAGACTGAACAATGCGTTACCAAACGAAGTGAAAAGAGAAGATAGATTGACAAAGGGTCTAGCCGAATAAGGGGGTCAAAAGTGCCCTTGAGCCGATTTTATTCGACGATGGGTCATTCGATAGGTGATGATGAAAAACCATTGCACACAAATTTTTAATCCGATACCTTCACCGGGAGGATAGTTATAGGGTAAAATCGAAAAATCAGTTTTTGCCTCATTTTTCCCAATTAATGTAGTGCAAAAATTCCAAAAAAATTCTGACGTATTCTAAATATGAATGCACACGTTAGGGTTCTTTGAGACTTTTTCCTTGCAAGTTTCACTCACGAAAAATGAAAAACCGAAAAAAAAATTTTTAAACATCGATTTCGTATTGAAATCTTCCGAGCACAACTTTTTCCTTTTTACAGTAGTTGCATAATGTTATCATTGTTATACCCTATTTTTTTCAGAATTTTTGAGTACGGTGCATCACGGTCGGAAAAATCAAAAACCGATTTCTGGGATACATTTTGGGCTGAAACTCGCCCATTATCTGCCATTCTTGCATGATTTTAATACAGTATGTTCATATTGTGACCTTCAATGTTTCTGCATAGAAATATGTAGATGTTAAAGAACAATATCGAGATAATTAAATAAATTGCTGATTGTACAGTCTTTATAACCTAGAATTTTAACCGTTCTTTCAAAAGCATTAATGGCGCAGTGGCTATGGTGTCTGCCTGTGGAATCGCTGGACACTTTTTTGTCGCGGGTTCGAATCTCCATGTGGGACTTAAGTTTCTTTCTGTAATTTTTTTTTTTTTTTATTAAAGACATAACAATATTCAGTAGTAGCTTTAAAATGTTTCACGATTTAGCAATGCATGATTTAGCAGAACTCTTCGGGCTTTGAAAGCCTTTAGTTTACTATCTATGTCAAATGTTGTGGTGTTTTTTCTTGTTAATAGTAATTATACGATATGTTTATTATTAATAACACAAAACATTGTAATTAATACTAAACTTGTTGTACGTACTATAACGTGCTTTACTTATATTAAAATGAAGATGAATATTGGCGGACTGAGGTTTTCACTTTTTAATAAGAACAAACGTCATTTTTACGTGGTTTTTAATATTGCATTGACTTACAAATCTGCTTGATATTCGGTTAATTACTGGTCTTGCTCGTATCTGTGTTTGAGTTGCAACGGTAAAGCTCGCGATTCAATTGTTTTTAAAGACGGCATTCGTTATCGAAAAATCTCTTTTTCCCAATTGTGATACAAAAACGTCGTTTAAACCTTCAAGGACGAATGAATAATAACCAAGTCAAATAACAAGGTTTTAATTATTTCATTTGGTGAGGAAGAAATGTCTAAGCCTCATACTAGCCAAGTTACGTCTCTCCACCGCTAGGTGGTACGCCAACGAGCACGCATTCTCGCAAGCAGCTGTCGCTGCCGCTACTAATAAATGAGTTAACTGGCAACGTCGTGAGTAGTCGTGAATGGACAGGCATCTCGTGATATTCTCAGCCTACGAGACTTAACCTTCCACATACAGAGTCCATAGTACAATTTTTGTTTATACGATTTATACAAAATAGTGTGATACTGTAATTTGCACGTCAGGTGTACTCTACCTTTTGAAGAGGTCAACACGTACCAGAATCTACAGTGGTGGATTAGTAATTTCTACCATTAGTCAACATTTTGAAATATGGCGCCAAACAAGAATTTGCCAATGTTCAAAAAGGACGATAAGCCCAGACGCCCGAAATATTTTTACCTGCAAAACGGAAGGCTCAGCGATGAGTGCAAAAGAATGATAAGCAAAGAAACACTTGCCAAGCTAAAAAATTTTGCAGACAGCTTGGCGAACATTGGCAACGAGAACGCCCAATATGAGGTCGTATTCAGACGCTATCGTTGGCCGTCGCAACCGGGCTCGTCACACGTGCAGTCCGCTGTACCTGTGACACAAACATCGTTACCTGCACAGTCCACGGGTCCATCGCTTCAGTCTACCACAGGCCATGAACATCCCACGAACCCACCATCGGTCAATCACGAGAGGACACCTCACCCACCAGCGCGTTCATCCAACGGAAATGGTGGCCAAGGAAGCCGCTTCGTCTGGAACACTCAGCTACTGCAACCTGGGACCCAACTGGAGCTTCACTCGCTACGGCATTCCCTAAGCATCAACGTGGACAGGCTGGAGATGATGCATATTACTGTGACGGACCGACTGCCGAACGATGGCCAGGCGAATTAGACCGGCCGTATTATGTATTATGCCGTATTTAAGATCGTATATCTCATTTAATTATCGAGGAAAAGTTTCTTTTACTTTTGTCCCGGGTTTCAGAGAAATCGACCATTTTACGTCGATGAGATTTTTCCCGAAACATTGTTTCCTTTTCAGATATCCCCAGAAACGGAGATCTCTACCCTTCAATTATAAAATACAATCATACTATAATAGCGACTAAGTCTCAAAACATTGCTCAGGCTCGTAGGAGTTTGAGTTGGTGGAAATTGTTATCGATCAGATCACTTATAGTTAGTTTAAGGCTATCGAAACGAAAATTATAAAACGGAAAAATAAAATGTTCAAGCCCTGAGCCTGTCGTTCAAAACGACTTAGGGATTTCAGAACCAATTTTCGTAATTCGCAGCATAAATAAAACGCACACAAACTTCGAAATTAATTACAATCCTCGGTTTTCTGTAGTAAAAAATGCTTAAGTTTCCATCATTCTAATTAAGAAGAACGAGAGTACCTTTTGTAGATGGATTAAAATTTTAACCAGACGCAAATGATCAATGAAAACTGACAAAATAGTGGTGTTATCTATAAACGAAGACAATTTTTTTTGTTTAGGATTACAGGTTACATTTTCTATTTTATGTATCTCCGAGATTTTGGTACTTTTCCGAGCTATAAGGGCGTTGCCATGATTTTTGTATAAATCAGTGTACTCACTTTCTTATCTTACAGCGCATTTTGTCGAGAAGCGTGGACGATATAGAAGTAGTTCTAACATGACTTTTATAAATTTTGAAGATAACTTACTATTTAATAACAATGCATGTTTTTAAACTAATGCGTAGAGGTCATAAGAAGCTCAAATTCATTTTTTTACATAATTATATAAGTTATGGTAGCTGTTCGATTTAATTCATTATTATACGTCAAATATGATTAAATTGCTTTTAATATACATTATTTTTTAATTATTAAAATATGAAATGATTTACATTAAGCAAACAGTAATTTGCGGGATATACAAATGTAAGTTTTGCAAGCTTTGAATTTTACTACTGCTATATATTACTAGTATTTCTTAGTATTATTATATACAGCATTTAGTTTCTACAGTAAATGCGATCTATTGTAGGAGGGGCGGACAAAATCGATCAATAAATTAAAGGAAAACGTAACCGAACCGTTTCTTTTCGTAGTCGGTGGAAAACTCACCCTTTTACATATTTTATTATAAATATTTGAATTCCTGTCGTCAGGACAATCGGAGCACAGACGATCGTCCGTGCGCGCAATATTACAGGATCGTATTGAGACGGTAATGCGCCCTTACACTATTGAATCTAACTGGGCACTATATGAAAATGTGTTTTTTTTTTCAACGCTGATTCTAAGGCAGAGAGAGAAATAGACGAGAAAAAAAAGACAGACAGGGAGATGAATATGAGAAAGATGAACCAGAAAATATGAAAATTTGTTCGAACAATGAATTAATTGTTATAAATTTATTATAAGATATTTTTTACAACTCTTCTTTATTTCTACTAATTGTAAGTAGTTATAGGATCACTAAAAATCATTAGTAATCATAATATTACAATTAACAATGAATGAATTTGTTGTAATTGCTAAATAAATCATTATTTCATACTGGATTGTATAGTTTATTAATGTATCTATTTCCTGTCCCGTTTTTTAGTTACTTGTTGGAGCAAAAATAAGTTCCATACTAACGTTGCGCGAAACCAGCAATTTTTAAATACACGCGTCCACCATAATGAATTCGCTATTTTGATTATAAAATTGTTGAGTTCTGACTCCCCATCAGCGAGCAAATTATCCTGGTATGACAATTTTCAGATAAATTGATGTACATTTTGAGGCTTTGCGCATGTGTGGCGATTTGAAACCACTGTGCGCCGCTGAAGCGGCCAAGCGCGCTGGCTTTGCGTTGCAATGTTTTCGCTATAAATCGCTGCGTGCCACTGTCACAATAGGTTTTTTTAACACTAGGTTTACGGACGTTTCTTATATACCTATCTCTACGAGCACCCGTCAAATTGACGGGTACGCAAAAATACGCATTTTCTTTAAAAAATCAATTGTTTCAAATTAAGTATCAATTAAATAACACTAGGGTTCACATTTAGATACATTATTAATGATTTAAAATGTCTATTTTTTTAAATTACCGCGGAAATGTTAGCAATGGTATTAACGGTATACGGCAATCACATTCATTGAGCACATTTTTTACAGACATACTGAATTTTGTTTGTGCATTTTCCGCACAAGATCTCTTTGCTATATACAGGGTGGTCCACACAACGTGTGCACCGTTAAAAACTACCAAATTATGCGTTGCACAAAAAAGTTTTTATATAGAAGTTGCATGGTCTGAAGGGGCACATTATATAGTGTAGTTATTTTTTTTATAGGTGGAGGCGTTTCGGAGATTTGAAGGTCAACTTTGTTTTTTTAAATGGAATGCTATTTTTTTTATATCAAAATATGGAAGAATGTCGAATTCTGAGTAAAAAAGTATTGACATTTATTTGCCCTAAACCTAATAACTAACGAGTAATTTCACTTTATTTCCTGAAAATTTTCTTCGCGTAATATCAAGTTAGAAATTCGACCTTATCACAGATTTCCGCAGGACAGCGATGTTTACGTAACAGTGTTTACTAATATGAGTGACCTAGTGGCTTAACGCAACTAATGTAAATGTTCAAAGTGATATCCATTGGCATTAATACAGTGATGCAATCTATTAACTAATGAAGAAACTGCATTCTGAATCATATCCGCACTGAGTGTAATGCATGCTTCACGAATACGATGTTTCATATTCTCAGATGTTGTTGGTGGTTCACGATACACTGTGTCTTTTAATGTGCCTCACAGAAAATAGTCTGAAGGAGTAAGGTCCGGTGAGCGTGGAGGCCACATAAATCGTCCGCCACGACCAATCCATCGATTAGGAAATTTTCTATCCAGTACTTGCCTTACATTACGCGCGTAATGTGCAGGACAACCATCATGTTGATACCAGATTTGTGTAAGGATATTTAAAGGTACATTTTCCAATAAAGATGGTAAAGTGTCATTCAAAAAGTTAGCATATTTTTGTCCTGTTAGTCGATCATTAATAAAATATGGCCCAATCAATTGGTTGCCCAGTATTCCACACCACACATTAACGCTCCATTGACGTTGGTGGTCGACTTCTCTCATCCAGTGAGGATTTTCTGGTGCCCAATAATGCATATTTTTCAAATTAATCTGCCTGCGATTAGTAAACGTTGCTTCATCAGTGAACAAAACTTTTTGTAAAAAATAATTATCACTGTTCATTTGATGCAGGAACCACTGGCAGAACCGAACGCGGTTTTCATAATCCGTTCCATGGAGCTCCTGATGAAGTGCTAGGTGATAGGGACGATGTTTTTCATTATGAAGAATGCGTAGTACACTTGTTTTGCTAATTCCAGATCCTCGTGAAATCTGTCGTGTACTAATATGGGGGTTTTCTGTTACCGCTGCTAGGACCGCAATAGCATTTGCATCAGAAGTAGCAGTTTTCGTTAAGTTACGTTTAGTAACATTAAGACTTCCGGTTCGTCGAAGCGATTGACACATTCTCTCAAATATGGCTCGAGATGGCTGATTTCGTTCAGGATACCTTTCGGCATAGATGGCTTTGGCTCTTATTGCATTTTTATGGCACTCACCATAAACTAAAAGCATATCAACTTTTTTGCTATTACAAAATTTCATTTTTACTTTTATCTGTCTGGTAAATACACACAACACCGAAGGTAACTTCAATACTGGATTACGAATATGAAGACGATTGCGAATAATGATAGATGTTGTGTTGATAAACACTGTCACGTAAACATCGCTGTCCTGCGGAAATCTGTGATAAGGTCGAATTTCTAACTTTGTAGCCATAGCTCGATCGTGGATGCAGGAATGCAGGGTAAATCAGGAAAGGTTTTCTGGGAAAAAATTTCATTTTATTCATTACCTCTCTTTCGAGGAAGATGGATAATATACAGATAGGATCGGTAGAGCGGACAATAAGGTTTTAATGAGAAAACGAACAAACATAATAGATTTAGAATCGACCGGAAAATCGACTAGGCTTGACTATGAAAATGATTCTGTACAAATATAACTTTTCGCGATTCCACCCGTGACTCTAATTACGCGGCTCTATTTTACCGACGGGCGTCCAGGATATGCTCTGTACTCTCTCGTTCGGTAGGCGTCCAGGAAAAGCATCCGTACTCTCCATACCGAAACGAGGACCCAGGAACACTCCCGTACTCTCCCGTGTCGTCACTGTATTTGGGCGTCCAGGATATGCTCTGTACTCTCTCGATCGGTAGGCGTCCAGGAAAAGCATCCGTACTCTCCATACCGAATCGAGGACCCAGGAACACTCCCGTACTCTCCCGTCTCGTCACTGTATTTGGGCGTCCAGGATATGCTCTGTACTCTCTCGATCGGTAGGCGTCCAGGAAAAGCGTCCGTACTCTCCATACCGAATCGAGGACCCAGGAACAATCCCGTACTCTCCCATTCCGTCCAATCTAACCGGGCGTCCAGGAAATGCTCTGTACTCTCTCGATCGGTAGGCGTCCAGGAAAAGCGTCCGTACTCTCCATACCGAATCGAGGACCCAGGAACAATCCCGTACTCTCCCGTTTCCCTCTAGCAGGCGTCCAGGAAAAGCGTCCGTACTCTCCTGCCAGAGGTCCCTATTCTGCGTACCGAGAGCGACCGTGGATTACCTACGTTCTCTCTCTCGGCGCAGAAGAAGAATTCTGTCGTGTCGTGCACCTTCTTTTATACTGGACCGTTGCTACCCTCGGTCTCCGAAATCAACAACCCCGTCGTCAAGCCTGGTCTCGCGGTCTCGCGCTTCGCGCCTCCACTCCCTTCCGCGGTCCATTGCCGATCTCCGAAGCTTCTCGATGCTTCTCGATGCTTCTCGATGTTTCCCGAAGCTTCCAGAAGCTTCTCGGTGCTTCTAGATGCTTCTCGATGCGTCTCGATGCGTCTCGAGGCCTCCAGAGGCCTCCCGAAACCTTCCGAAGCTCGTCGCTTCGAGCCTTTATAATTTTCGCCACGCTACAACTTGATATTACGCGAAGAAAATTTTCAGGAAATAAAGTGAAATTACTCGTTAGTTATTAGGTTTAGGGCAAATAAATGTCAATACTTTTTTACTCAGAATTCGACATTCTTCCATATTTTGATATAAAAAATATAGCATTCCATTTAAAAAAACAAAGTTGACCTTCAAATTTCCGAAACGCCTCCACCTATAAAAAAAATAACTACACTATATAATGTGCCCCTTCAGACCATGCAACTTCTATATAAAAACTTTTTTGTGCAACGCATATTTTGGTAGTTTTTAACGGTGCACACGTTGTGTGGACCACCCTGTATACAAGAATTACTGTTTCCGTTTTTCTTGAGGGTTTTCGTGCCTCTATGTGAGTGCAGTCTTTTATGTGTTCCTTTATGCGTCTATGAATTATCAATCCAAAAGCACTAGTTACATAACTCGACATAATATTTGTCTTATGGTAACCAGTAGGTCCTGTGATACCCTTAAATATCATATCAATGGGTGGCCTACCCACAGATACTCCTGCTTTCAGTTTTATCCACCGTGTTCCGTCAACTATACTTTAAATTTCACCCATTACATTTTAGAATATGCTTGGAATGCTCGTTCTCTCATTCTCGGAATCAAAACTAGAAAGAATACGTATTCTTTTCTTGCTACGATACACTTTCAATAAATTTTCCTCTTCACTATCCGAAAATTCTTATATCTTTTTCACTTTCAATGCATTAGGACCTTTCACTCTCATCTTCGCTTTAGAGTAATTTATATTAGCCACCATCGGAGGTATACTCTGAACAATCTTTACTTATTTTGATAATTGTGCTCAACATCTTATTATATTATATATCCTGGATTTACTCATGATCGCTAGAAAAGGCGGATTGGTCAAAATAAAAAAATATCGTGCCCCAATTCGATTACCCTATTGAAGATACTTACCATAAGCAGAGACTGTCTAAAATAGTAATAACTATAGAATATTTTGGACACTGTTCTTGAAAAACTAGTAGTAAGTAAACTGAAGTAATGATTATACGAACAAAGCAAATATATAAAGATTACTCATGAAATTAGGTAATCCGTCAATTTGACGGGTCCCGTAGAGATAGGTATACCACATATGAATCTCAAAAAGCAGAAGGCTTAGGGGAAAAAAACTGGGTGTATGAATTCTTTGGAAGAAATGATTAATTTACAATGCAAAACGGTTGAAATCGAGCAAGCGGTTTTCGAGACATTTCATTGCAAAGATTGAATTCCGTCAAATTGACGGGTCCCGTAAACCTAGTGTTAATATTCCGCAAAGAAGTGACCCACATAATTTCGATTACTGAATCCAAAAGATTTAAATTTTCTTTTCAGGTGTTGTACTCAAAATATAAAAAATTTCAACTGCATAGTATTATGAGGAACGAATGTCACCTTGTAGAAGTACGCAATGCTGCATTACTTGCTTCTTGTTATATAAGACCAGATCTCAATGTATTAGTGGTAAAGAAAGTTATGGGATTAAAAGTTAAAAATCGTTTGAATTCCTTTTTAATTACAATTTGGTAGGAAGTATTTTTATCGATACGTTAGGATTACTCAATCCCAGTACCGATACAAAATAGAATTTGTTACATTTTTGCGTAAAGGACGATGATTTCATCATGATTGATGCATTGGTGGTACGTTTTCAGTAATCTGGAAATTGACAAACAAATATCACAAGGTCAATGATAAAAACAGAGAGGAGTTTCATTCGATTTTCCTTACTCGCCAATTTTTTTAGAGAAAACGAATAATAGTCTAATATTCTATTTGAGTCATGAATTTTACAAACTGGAGCTATCCCTTGGTGCATTGCTGAAGTAAATTGCTCCCCAGAGAAAAGAGCTTAGACCCATTCAGTTACGATGCCCATTGTAATCGACATTGCGAATCGTTTCAAAGAAAAAAACGAAAGTCTTGCGGTTCCCTAATGTATCTAGTGACGTCTGAGGCCAAACAACAAGAATTTGCCTAAAAAAGTAAAAAAACATCTTTTACAATAAAATTATGTTGAATTACAACGTTTACGAACTATTATGAAACCTTAATGTAGAGATATTTGTTGGTTAAATCTTTATTCTGACGTGTTAGGGCTTGAAGGAAATAAAGAGAAATATGTATGATGTTACTTTATTCTATGGCAGTTGTAGATGGAATGAATAAATACATCGAGGAAAAGAAAAGAATGACAGAGAGACCGCGCCCGAAAAACAAAAACACGCTTGCGTTTTAACTCGCTCACTCCGTTAGATGGTGCGCGCCATTGATTTCTAACAATATTACTCTACTTTCTTACATTAATTTCGCTAAACATTTCTTTACTTTTCTAGATCATGTCCGATAATACAGATATTTACGGAGATAATTACCAGAAACACGATTGTAACACAAAACATAAAAATATAAATCACGAAATGTTTTTGAGTATCCATTAGGCATCGATTTTTTGCATAACTTTAATCCGCTGAGTGTGAGTGTATTAGTCGACATCACTCTCTGCTTCACACGAAAAAGGTGTAGGCTTAAACCATCGAATCACGGTGTTGTGAAAAAACTTAAACAGAAATCGCTTTGTTCGAATAACCATTCATAATTACTGACACTCCTCACTTATGCTGTATGAAAGTTTGTCTGAAAAGTATCCGTGAAGTAACAAAGGTAAAATACAATGAATGCTAAAATATATTTTCTCCATGGACATATAAAACCAGTGTCTATTAAAGTAGAAAGTTGAATATTAATGTCTGAAAACACTTGTTTGTTGTACCAATGACGTTCTATAATTTATAATTCCGCAAAGTTAATGGGAACCTTATTAACAGCCTGCCGTACAATAACTATTGCTACTCGTGATGAGATAAATGGAACAGTAAATTTTGGAGTGTCCGAAAAGTTTATAAGTTAAAAATATCAGTGGGCCATGAATAGATAAAATTAATTCTATACTATTCAATATTGCGTTAAGTCATATACTATATCCGAAATTAGGGGTAGATTATTATTTCAACTAATTCAGAGTTATTGCGCATTCAGTCAGAAAAGAAATGGTACGCCAAGGGGTTAAGAATTTTAAGAAATCATACTGATGAGATAAACAAATGAATAAGAAAATTAGACCTTCCTATGCTTCTACCACCGATTATTTCTGTAAGTTTACAGTTAGATCTATTCTTATAATCCTACATTATAATTTCCAAGTCTGTTAGTCAGTTAGTATTTACAGTGTATTTACTTTACAAGATGCCACTTTTACAAGATGGCACAATGTAAGTTTGCCCAATGTATTATTCAGATTTTTCTCGTTAAATTGATTTTAACTACAATATGTTTAAATTATGTAAATAGTAAAAAAATACATCAAATAAGAAGTAAATTTTATTCAAACTATAATATATCGTGTTCGGTATCATTTTAATCAGAAAAATATGACAAATACGTTAATGATGGTGGATCCATGAATTAATAGTAGCCACGCTTGGTATTTCGAATGGTATCATGTTATACCGCTCCCTCGTCGAGCGTGGAGGTTTGCTAAGAGTATACATCTACCTATTTGGTGGGAATAGTTATTTCGCATTTATTCAGCTTTTACTGTGCAATCTCCCTAACCACTATTTCCAAGTGAACTACATCCAAGAAGCTGTGCCCAAGTAATCTCCACCGTTGAGTCTGGATACTAACACCATAATCAAAATGACCAAAGCAACCACTTTTGCTCAAACAATTTTGGCCCATCATTCTCAAAAGACAAAAAAATGTGCAAATCATTCTTCTTTTTATAATATCTCATAATTTTGGTACTACTTTAGTGATATGCGAGCTTCTATATAGCATCGAATGAAGGATCGTACTTTCATGTATTTGTACACATGTCTTTTATTTTTAGTTTTATGTATTTATGGCTATACTTTAGGCTGTACGTAGATAGCACAAAAAATTAGATTTGAATATCAAGGGTAAAGAGAATTTGTGACAGAGTTTTCGAAAAATGTCTACGACCATTAAAATGTAGACTCATGTATAATTGAGCATAATAGTGGCACATTTATTGTATTTCCAGGATACCCTACATAATGATCTCATTGTCAGACTTTTACACAAACAAAATTGTTTCGATATTGCGTTGGGAATTGTAGTAATTTAATTTAAGTTCATGTGAAAATTATATTACCTCACTGAAACTCTACCTTGAATTACATGTCTTGCATTTAAATTATGCTAGAAAACGAAATTATTCTGATCTAAATCTCTGAATCCGCTACAAAGAATTTAGAGTTCCTCTTTAGTTAGCAATGCTATTAATTTGATTGCATTCTGTATATTGTATTTTTTCGTTACGCTATTGTCGCGCGATTGCATTTTGGATAGAGACGCTTCAAAATATTTAACAGCGCTTTCCTGAAAAAGTTTTATAAAGGGTCTAGCCGAATAAGGGGGTCAAAAGTGCCCTTGAGCCGATTTTATTCAACGATGGGTCATTCGATAGGTGATGATGAAAAACCATTGCACACAAGTTTTTAATCCGATACCTTCACCGGGAGGTTAGTTATAGGGTAAAATCGAAAAACCAGTTTTTGCCTCATTTTCCCCAATTAATGTGGAGGAAAAATTCCCAAAAAATTCTAACACATTCTAAACATGAATGTACACTTTGGGGATTTTTTTTTCAGATTTTTACTTTGCAAGTTACGCTCACGAAAAATGATGAGCGGTTAAAATTCTAGGTTATAAAGACCATACAATCTGCAATTTATTTAATTATCCCGATATTGTTCTTTAACATCTACATATTTCTGTGCAGAAACATTGAAGGTCACAATATGAACATACTGTATTAAAATCATGCAAGAATGGCAGATAATGGGCGAGTTTCAGCCCAAAATGTGTCCCAGAAATCGGTTTTTGATTTTTCCGACCCTGATGCACCGTACTCAAAAAATCTGAAAAAATTAGGGTATAACAATGATAACATTATGCAACTACTGTAAAAAGGAAAAAGTTGTGCTCAGAAGATTTCAATACGAAATCGATGTTTGAAAATTTTTTTTTCGGTTTTTCATTTTTCGTGAGTGTAACTTGCAAAGGAAAAATCTGAAAAAAATCCCCAACGTGTACATTCATGTTTAGAATGTGTTAGAATTTTTGGGGAATTTTTGCTCCACATTAATTGGGGAAAATGAGGCAAAAACTGGTTTTTCGATTTTACCCTATAACTACCCTCCCGGTGAAGGTATCGGATTAAAAATTTGTGTGCATCATCACCTATCGAATGACCCATCGTTGAATAAAATCGGCTCAAGGGCACTTTTGACCCCCTTATTCGGCTAGACCCTTTACTCTAACACTCGATATGGAATAATAACTTCTTTTAGCCTCTTTTTTCCTATGTTCAGTAGCGGAATTAGCACAGAAGGATTCCCAGTATTTAGCGTAAAGTGCAGAAAATTCATAAGGAAACTTTATTAAAAAAACTATAACTAACTAAACTACTTTATGCTTCTTGATTAACACTGTAAGTGAAAAATTAATTCAAACGTAAACCAATGAAGAGAAGCAGCAAAGAACTTTAGCTTGTGAAATTTGTATGTGTCACATGAATTCAACGCAAGGGAATTCTTTTTATCCCTTCTATACCTCGGGAGCAAACTTTTGAAGACGTTCCGAAAGTGCCAGATTATTATTTAATGCAAGCACACCGAATAGCCGAACTTTGAACAAAAATATAACTTTTTACTACGTCATTTAATACTACAAATTTGATAATATAATCTCGATAAGATATTTTTCTTATTTTCTCTTATCAACTGCAATCTACGTACGTAATTTATTGTACTGAAAATAAGTGCGAAGTAACATTTATCAGTAGAGGTGAAATTGTGTATGTGTAAGAAATTGTCATTATGGAATGTCAGCACGTTAGTAATTAGTTTGCAGCGTGATTGGCGGAACCCATGAAGATGGTGCGTGGACCCCGTTTTATCCGTTCTGTGAGTGTGGTTCTCTCGGCACATGCCTCATTTTACCTGATGCGGCGCATTATCGCGAAGATAACTTTTAAGTTGAACTATCGAACGTGGAAACTTTCTGCAAGGTTTATACCCAGGTACATACCCGAGTCGAAAATTTCAGCCCAAAATCCTCCTAAATTACCAAATAACTTAGGATATTTAGCCTGAATATGGACAAATATGTTACATATGAAAGAATGCAAATTTTAATTCCACAATCGCCCTACACTTGTTACTTTTTGCCACTTTTACCTAGTTTAGGAGCAATTTGGGCTTCATACAGCCCAAAATAATCCTCAGCGTTCTATAATGAGGAGCTTTAGAATTGGATTGGAATTGGAGTGGAATGATCGAGGTCCAAAAAAATTCTCGATATACTAAAAATTAATTTGCTTTAGGAGATTTAGAATTTATATGGAATAAAATGATAATTTAATTCCAACTTGCTCCTGAAAGCCCTATTTTTAGAATATGAGTCGACAGACATGGAACTTCTGAAATATTTTTAGGGGATGTCAGATTAAATTGGAATACAAATTTTACCTGATCAGTCCATATAACTCCTAAAAATCATATTTACAGGACTTTGAGGCGCGTAGACACACTAGTTGAGGATTTTGAGGTTCGAAATGGTATACATAATTAAGCGGCAAATGAGAGATCAAAAGAATCTAGGATTTGAAGTTTCTTTTTAGGCTGGACTTTTCGACTCGGGTACCTAAGTTATAAGCCGTATCTAGGCACGAATCGTGAGTACGAAAATCGGCAAAACGCGACGAATGTAAGCCAGATGTTTTCCACGTTTGGCAGAAAAGTACTTTCCGCCTTTTCGGGAGTCGGCATTCCTCTCCTTAAAAATACCAGCATAAAAGGGCCGAGTGCATCGGCTCGGCTCCTCTCTCTTACCAAACAGGTCAACATACAACGTTACTCTGTTCGTTTAGATCAAGAAATGTATATCAAAGCCATCTGCATAGTAATCATAAGATTTTTTAAATCTATTTAATTCAACTCAGTGGACTTATTTAAATTAACGATCGAGGATCCGCGATCGGCTCGCCCACGAAAGTACCTTCCGTTTTACAGCGTAACATTATCTATTCAGTTCGATGTAGCTAACGTGCTTATTTTGTACCATTTAATATCTGAAATGTATTCTCCTTGTATTAATTTATATTTATCTTTGCATTTTCTGTCAGCAAGAACACAGCGTAATAAGTAAAAAATACGAATTTTTCTTACATAAAAATATCGGCGTATATAAATATATATTAAGAATACAACATATACAACAATCCTGTTCCTAGCCAACAAACAGATAGTAACATTTATTGTACAGTGGCAATAATGCGGAAACTCGCTCAAGAATCCATCGAATGTAGTTCTTCCCTCGATGAGTGCAATGCGTTGCTTCCCCGTGATGTTTGCCTTACTATCGCACCTGGGCCTTCGAGGACCACCTTTCCCCGAAAAGGGGAAACGGATAACATGAGCCAGGCATAAGAACCACTAGCTCAGCGCCTTGCTAGCACGGAGTCTCATACTCTGTCTCTCTCTATCTCGCATTACCTCGCTCTATCTCCCTGTACCTTTCTCTATTTCTCACTATATCTCTACCTCTATCACTCTCTATCTCTCGCTATCTCTCTCTGTGGAAGAAAAGAAAGTGAAAATTGGATGGAACAGATGTAAAGTGCTAGATCACATAGGGATATTAACATGTTTTAAATGTTGCGGATATTATCACTTTGCGAAAGATTGTAAAAAAGAAGAAAATTGTGGAAAATGTACGGGAAAGCATGTGACAAACGAATGTAGAAGTGAATTAAGAAAGTGTGCGAGTTGCGAAGAAAAAATTAAAAGGTTAAAACTCAAAAACATAAATTCACATTATCCTGCATTTGATACGAGTTGTCCATATTATAAAAGAGAATTCGAAAAACAAAAGAATAAAATAATTAGCAGCTTATAGCAGATAAAGAATAAAAGGGATGGGTTGGTGTGTTCAAACGTGCAAGGATTCTTAAAGCATAAAGATGAAATAGAAAATGTACTGTTGGGGGAATATAGACCAGATATAAGGGAGTTACAGAGACACATGTAACAGATGCAGTTGCAGATCATGAATTGGAGATTGACGGATATGTATGCGTGAGAGGGGACTCAGAATCTAGTAGAACGGGAGGAGTAATATTATATGTAGATAAGTCGATCAAATTTGAGATTATGGCGATAAATAATGTGAAAGAAATAGGTGGACAATAGGGATGGCAGGAGATGGTGGAAGAGGTGTTGCGGGAAGAGGGAGGAGGGGAAGTATGGATGAGGCGAGTGGATGAGAGGAGTGAAAGAGCGAGCAGCGGAAGCGGTGGTTGAGGGAATGAGTGTGGTTGGAATGGAAGGATGGAGTTTGAGCGAGTTCTCTCTGTCTCTCAGGCGTAATATCGGGCAATCTCTTTCGTAAGCGTATTTAAGCAAATGTAAAGGAATTGTAAATAAGTGTATGAAGTATGAGGAATTTATTGAAAAAGGAATTGTGAGCGGAGCGGAGGTCCGCAATCTGTACCCCGCGAAGGGAATAAACTAGATTATTATTATTATCATTATTATTAAATAGGTGGACAATAACAATAAAAATTAATGATAAGAATTATAGACGATTATTAACGTTAATATATCATTCGCCTAGTGGTAGTGATGCTAGTTTTTTAGATTTCTTGAAGGAAATATGCAATAATGATTTGTTGAATGGTAGCGTTATAATAATGGGTGCTTTTAATATAGACACGAAGATAAAAAATTATTGTCAAAATAAGTTAATGAGACTAATGAATTCAGTAGGTTTGAAGCAATTAGTCAATGAGCCAACGCGAATTGTAAATATATCAGAGACAATAATTGATTTGGTCTTTACTAATGAAGAATTAGAAGTAACAGTAGTACATGAACCAAAAATAACGGACCATTCGATAGTCATGTTACGCTGGAATGTAAGAGTAAGAGAGGCAGAAAACAGAACAATTATATGTAAAGATTATAAGAGAATGAACATGGAAAAATTCATGAGTATGATTGATAGTAGTATAAATGCTATAGAAGAAAATAATGTCAACGTTTTAGCAAAGGGTATAGCCGAATAAGGATGGCAAAAGTGCCCCCAAAGGTAATTAACTTTGAGGCATACCATTCGATAGGGCTCTTTGGAAAAACCCTTCCTGCAAAGTATAAACCCGGTACCCCTACCGTAGGGGTAATTATAGGGTGAAACGTACTTTACGGTTTGTGCTCGATTTCTCCCGTTTGGCTCGATAGAAAATTCTTAAAAAAATTATACATATTATACCCAATGGTGTGCATAGTCTGGAATTTTTTCAGATTTTTTGTTTGGCAAATCAATTTTTAAAAAATTAAAAAAGTTTATAAACATTAATTTTTTATTGAAAATATGAAGTGACCACTTTCATATTTTTACAGTACCTGCATAGTACCCTATTATTAATGTGTAATTTTTTCAGATTTTTACGAGTAGTGGACGGCAGTTCAAAAAATTAAAAACCAACAATTGTTTATATTTTTTGCTAAATTATTGATGTGACCACGTTTATATTTTCACAGTTTCTCAAGTTTGCTATAAACAATTGACTGTAATTTTTTCAGATTTTTTGCAACAGTGTATCACACCAAAAAAAATAAAAAACCGATGTTCACTCATGACCGATACACAAATAAGTGTAGACTTGGATGATCGAAAATTATACGCAATACCCACTATTTCACATGAAATAAACTAATATACTTCACTATCAAATATTTTTACATTTGAAAAATTAATTTTACTGAATGAGTTTTACGTTTTCTAATTTTTGGACTCAGGACCGTGAGGCGCATAAGTTGTCTCCACCGTTCTCACTGTATTATCGAATTTAAGCATTCACCAAGGAAAATACATAAATTATCCTCGTTTAAATATAAAAAATATTGCGAGTTAGGTATGAATTATTAGATACTTTTACATTTGTAAAAATATTTTACAAATATAAAATATTTATTTATTTAATGTTTATAATACGTCAATTGCTATTTAAATGTTAGAGAAACTCCAAATTCTTACTTAATGCATGAAAATTAAAAATTGGTAATAGGCAATGTACATATATACTTATTACCCTCCTTAGGGCAAAGTCTACAGAGGAGAGCTGTTACCGGCTAGTTCCAGCCGTAAGACTCGAATGGCTACAGGTTTATGAAACATCTATTACAATTTTATTTGGATACGAGACAAGTTCCAAATCCTCCAATAAGTTCTAATAATTAGGAATTGGTATAGCTGTGGATTATTATAAACAAACTAACATAAAATACGCATTCCAAAAAACATCGCTTTTTTATTTTCTTTGGTATGATACACTGTTGCAAAAAATCTGAAAAAATTACAGTCGATTGTTTATAGCAAACTTGAGAAACTGTGAAAATATAAACGTGGTCACATCAATAATTTAGCAAAAAATATAAACAATTGTTGGTTTTTAATTTTTTTAACTGCCGTCCACTACTTGTAAAAATTTGAAAAAATTATACATTAATAATTGGGGTACTATGCAGGTACTGTAAAAATATAAAAGTGGTCACTTCATATTTTCAATAAAAAATTAATGTTTATAAATTTTTTAATTTTTTAAAAATCGATTTGCCAACCAGAAAATCTGAAAAAATTCCAAACTATGCACACCATTGGGTATAATATGTGTGATTTTTTCAGAATTTTCTATCAAGCCAAACTGGAGAAATCGAGCAAAAACCATAAAGTACGTTTCACCCTATAACTACCCCTACGGTAGGGGTACCGGGTTTATACTTTGCAGGAAGGGTCTTTCCAAAGAGCCCTATCGAATGGTATGCCTTAAAATTAATTACCTTTGGGGCCACTTTTGCCATCCTTATCCGGCTATACCCTTTTTTGACTGTAAACGCTATTGTAAAATGTCTTGATGAGGTTGCGCCGAGAAAGAAAATCACCTTGCAAAATATGAGACATGGTAAGCAATCGTTCTCAGAAGACATTCGGCAAATTGTGAAACAGAGGGATAAAACCTATAAAGGGTATGGCCGGTTAAGATGGTCAAATGTGCCCTTGAACCGAATTCAAATCGCGATGAGTCATTCGAAAGCTTATAAAAAAAGAATGATTTCTGCCAAGTTTCAACTTTGAATCTCGACCCGGGGGGTAGTAAAGGGTAAAAATAGAAAATCAGGTTTTTGCCGAATTTCTCCTATACCGGCGGATGAAAAATTTTGAAAAAATTCAGAGACATGTCTGTTATCAGGGCACATATTAGAGAATTGTTTCAGATTTTTAAATTGAAAAACCAAGCTGTGAAAAATAAAAAACGCTAAAAAATGATGAAAAATGCCGATTATGTGTCGAAGCAGTCTTGGCACTATAATTATATTTTTTCTGTAAGTACGTATCATTGTTACTATTGTCCTGAATTTTTTTCAGATCTTTCAATTTGGTGCGCCGCAGTTAAAAAAAATAAAAACCGATTTTTTCGTCGTTTTTTCGATATGTCAGAGTAACTTATACGTCGAATTGCTTCATGAAATAGGTATTTTATGCGATCTTCTATGTCTATACGTACAGCAAAACATCATAGGAATTAAAGAAACTGAAAAAACCGAATGATTTGAAACTGTTATGCGCCTTACATTGTAAAGTATTTACCGTATTTTCCAACGGCGTCGGTGGCGCAGCGGTAGAGTGCTGAGCTGCTATACCGCTGCGAACTTTTTGAACGTAGGTTCGAGTCTCGAACTTCCAAGTCCCTTAGGCTGTTTTTTTTTTTTTTAATTACATATATTTCCTAACTTTACGACACAACGATCAATATTTACTTTCAAATGTTTTAAGAATATTTGAAAAACATATTAACCTGAAATATACGTAAATATGAGTTTGGACTGCTTGTTATGCCGCCGTTTATCCTGTCAATTACGGCATTGTTTGAAATTGGTTTTCAAATCTCTTACCTTTAACAATTATGGATGGATGGCAACAAAAATAATAATCGAAAGGAAAATACGGTAAATACTTTACAATGTAAGGCGCATAACAGTTTCAAATCATTCGGTTTTTTCAGTTTCTTTAATTCCTATGATGTTTTGCTGTACGTATAGACATAGAAGATCGCATAAAATACCTATTTCATGAAGCAATTCGACGTAGAAGTTACTCTGACACGGAAAAAACGACGAAAAAATCGGTTTTTAATTTTTTTAACTGCGGCGCACCAAATTGAAAAATCTGAAAAAAATTCAGAACAATAGTAACAATGATACGTACTTACAGTAAAAATATAATTATAGTGCCAAGACTGCTTCGACACATAATCGGCATTTTTCATCATTTTTTAGCGTTTTTTATTTTTCACAGCTTGGTTTTTCAATTTAAAAATCTGAAACAATTCTCTAATATGTGCCCTGATAACAGACATGTCTCTGAATTTTTTCAAAATTTTTCATCCGCTGGTATAGGAGAAATTCGGTGAAAACCTGATTTTCTATTTTTACCCTTTACTACCCCCCGGGTCGAGATACAAAGTTGAAACTTGGCAGAAAGCATTCTTTTTTTATAAGCTTTCGAATGACTCATCGCGATTTGAATTTGGTTTTAAGGGCACATTTGACCATCTTAATCGGCTATACCCTTAGTACGAACAAGTAAGAGTGAAGATGCATGGGAATTGTATCGATAGTTGAGAAACAAAGTGGTTGACGAATGTAGAAAAGCTAAGAAAAATTATTTAGAATTATAACTGCAAAAAAATAAGAAAAATCTGAAACAAATGTGGGGATCGCTCAAAGAGTTACTGAAGGGTAATATAGACAATAATAAGGTATACAGGGAGATTCAATGTGGTAATATAATAAATAATGATATAAATGCAATGGCAAATATATTTAATAGGTATTTTGTAGATAGTTTGTTAGTGACTGCTGTATATAACTATAATATAAATATAGAAGCAAATAAGTACACTGAAAATGAATTTATTTAAAGAAATAGACGTAGAAGAATGAAATCGAATAGTTTGTAAATTGGAAAATAAAAGTGGTACAGAGGAAGGAATAACTGTGGAAATAATGAAAAAAGTAATAATGGTAGTAGGTGCAAAAATATGCAACTTATTTAACAGATCATTAGAGGAAGGAAATTTTTCAAATGAATGGAAAGAAGCTATAGTAATTCCTATGCCAAAAATACAAAAAACAAAGAAAATTGAAGAATTTAGACCAATAAATAAATTACCGATTTAAGAGAAAATATTAGAAATAATAGTTCATAATCAGTTAGTAGAATATTTGGAGAATAATAATCTATTGGAGGAGTGCCAATCAGGGTTTAGAGCGAAGCATTCATGTGAGACACTTCTTCAATGGGTTGTATCAGAATGGAAGAAGAGCATAGGAGAAAGAAAAATGATAGGAGTTGTATTTTTAGATCTAAGAAGAGCATTTGAACTAGTGGATAGGGATATATGTAGTGCTAAAGAAAATGGAGGGATATGGAATAAAAGGGGTAGTACTAAACTGGTTTGAGAATTACTTGGAAAACAGATCGCAAAGAGTAAAGTTTAATGGAATCTTATCAGATCCTGTCGCCGTGAAGGTGGAAGTTCCTCAGGGATCGATTCTAGGACCGTTACTATTTTTGCTTTATATAAATGACATAACTAAGATTGTTTGTGGCAACTGTGAAATTAGATTATTTGCAGATGATGCATTAATATATACAATAGGGTATTCAAGTCAAGAGATAAACGATAATCTTAATGAGCAAATGAGAAGAATCAAGAAATGGTTGAAAATTAATAGGTTGCAATTAAATACAAGCAAAACGAAAGTTATGCTAGTAAGAGACTCTCTCTAACACTCTCTACCTCGGTCTATCTCCCTCTACCTTTCTATATTTCTCACTATACCTCTACCTCTACCACTCTCTAGCTCTGTGTATCTCTCTCTAACTCTCTCTATCACCCTCTTTCACTCACTGTTTCTCTATCTACTATTCTCTATCTCTCTGTTTGTGTCTCTATATAATATATGTAGGATATTGATTACAATATATTGAATAAAATAACATATACAAGTGGAAACTTAAATTTACGGTAAAATATAGGGAACGCACACTCTAATATATATATATATATATATATATATATATATATATATATATACACACACACACACACACACTAAATATAACAAATAATAAAATACAATATAAAATCCATCTAGTCGTCTATGCGTCTGTAGTCTACTGTTCGTCTATCGTCTACAGTTCGTCTAATCGTCTATCATCTACTTCGTCTACTCTATTACCCGTCTATCGTCAAACACGTCTATAGTCGATCTCATCTACTGTCGATCTGTTCGCTCGTCCTCGTGCAGTCCACGTTTCGTCGTCGATTGTCTCATGGCGGGTCCGTCCAAACGCGCGGGATTTATAAAATCCCCACATATATTACTATCCTTTTTTACCAATAACATTACATAACAAAACATTATAATACTCCAACTAGCGTATAATACAATACGTAGACGTTTCTCACAATACGACTAGAACAGTTCACAGCACTACTTGAGATCTAACATGAGATTGGCCAAAAAAGTACTTAACGGAATTAATGAAATAGACGATGCGAGGACAGTCTCCCCTTCCTCTGTACCTCGTACCAAGTGACTTCTTTAGTTCGGTCAGTAATAGAAGATTTATCGTTGCTACATTACTTGGTGGTGGCAATGGCGTAGTTCGGTCTCTTTCCAACTGGCTATTTAATTTTTCTTACACTGCATAGTGTGATGTTTTAAATATGTTTCGCTTCATGACGTCTTCGTGTAACTTCTCTACGACCTTTTGACGCCGCTTTATTTGAGTAATGCTTAGAAAATTAAGAACTAACCCATTCAGCATATTCATACCATGCGTGTTAATGAATCTTTTAGCAGAATTCTTCGAGTTTTGAAAGCCTTTAGTTTAGCATCTATGGCAGGTTGTTGTGGTCTTTTTTCTTGTTAATAGTAACTATATGTTATGTTTATTAATAATAACACAAAACCTTGTATTTAATATTAAACTTGTACATACTATAACGAGCTTTACTTCTATTAAAAGAAAGGAATATTGGTGGCCTGAGGCTTTCCCTTTTTAATAAGAAAAAACTTCATTTTTACGTAGTTTTTAATATTGCATTGACTTACAAATCTGCTTGATATTCGGTTAATTACTGGTCTTGCTCGTATCTGTATTTGAGTTGCAACGGTAAAGGTCGCGTTTCAATTGTTTTTAAAAACTGCATTCGTGAAGATGAAATCGAAAAACCCCTTTTCCTCCTTGCGATACGAAAATGCCGTTTAAATCTTTGAGAACGAATTAATATTAACCAAGTCCAAGACGTAACACCAAGGTTTTAATTATTTCATTAGGAGAGAAGAAAAAGTCTAACAATAAGCCTCATATTATCCAAGTTAAAGCTCTCGACCGCTAGGTGGTATGCCATCGAACTCGCTTTCTCGCGAGTAGCAGTGGCTGCCGCAACCAATAAATGAGTTACCTGGCAACATCGTGAGTAGTTGCCAACAGTCAAGCATATACCGGTGTACTCTCCATACGAGACTTAACGTTCCACGTACAAACCCGTAGAAAAATTTTTGTTTGTATTGCTTGTACACAGTAGTGCGACAAGTTTATTGCTATCAGGCGTTACTCGCCAATTTGCACGTAAAGTGTTCTCTACCTTTTGAAGACGTCAATAAGTACCAGAATCTACAGTGGTGGATTAGAAATTTCTACCATTCCTCAACATTTTGAAATATGTCGCCAAACAAGAATTTGCCAATGTTCAAAAAGGACGATATGATGAAGCCCAGACGCCCAAATAATTATTACCTGCAAGACGGAAGGCTCAGCGATGAGTGCAAAAGAAGGATAAGCAAAGAAAAACTTGCCAAGCTAAAAAATTTGTCAAAACGCTTGGAGAAAATGTACAACGAGAACGTCCAACATGAGGCCAGACTTAGACGCCATAGTCGGCCGTCGCAACCGGGCTCGTCACACGTGCAGCCCGCTGTACCTGTGACACAAACATCGTTACCTGCACAATCCACCGGTCCATCGGTTCAGTCTACCACAGGCAATGACCATCACATGAACCCACCATCGGTCAATCACGAGAGGACACCTCACCCACCAGCGCGTTCATCCAACGGAAATGGTGGCCAAGGAAGCCGCTTCGTCTGGAACACTCAGCTACTGCAACCTGGGACCCAACTGGAGCTTCACTCGCTACGGCATTCCCTAAGCATCAACGTGGACAGGCTGGAGATGATGCATATTACTGTGACGGACCGACTGCCGAACGATGGCCAGGCGAATTAGACCGGCCGTATTATGTATTATGCCGTATTTAAGATCGTATATCTCATTTAATTATCAAGGAAAAGTTTTTTTTACTTTTGGCCCGGGTTTCAGAGAAATCGACCATTGTACGTCGATGAGATTTTTCCCGAAACATTGTTTCCTTTTCAGTTCTACCCAGAAACGGAGAATTTTTCTCTACCCTTCAATTATAAAATACAATCATACTATAATAACGACTAAGTCTCAAAATATTGCTTCGACTCCTAGAAGTCCGAGTCAGTGGACTCAGATTTATCGATCAGACCACTTACAATTAGTTTAGGGCTATCGAAACGAAAGTTATAAAACGGGAAAATAAAATGTTGAAGCCGCGACCCTGCTGTTCATAACGACTTAGGGATTTCACAACCAATCTTCGTAATTCGCAGCATAAATAAAACGCACACAAACTTCGAAATTAATTACAATCCTCGGTTTTCTGTAGTAAAAAATGCTTAAGTTTCCATCATTCTAATTAAGAAGAACGAGAGTACCTTTTGTAGATGGATTAAAATTTTAACCAGACGCAAATGATCAATGAAAACTGACAAAATAGTGGTGCTATCTATAAAAGGAGACAATTTTTTTTGTTTAGGATTACAGGTTACACTTTCTATTTTATGTATCTCCGAGATTTTGGTACTTTTCCGAGCTATAAGGACATTGCCATGATTTTTTATACATCAGTGTACTCACTTTCTTATCTTACAGCGCATTTTGTCGAGAAGCGTGGACGATATAGAAATAGTTCTAACATGACTTTTATAAATTTTGAAGGTAATTTACTATTTAATCACAATGCATGTTTTTAAACTAATGCGTAGAGGTCATAAGAAGCTCAAATTCATTTTTTTACATAATTATATAAGTTATGGTAGCTGTTCGATTTAATTCATTATTATACGTCAAATATGATTAAATTGTTTTTAATATCTATTATTTTCTAATTATTAAAATATGAAATGTTTTACATTAAGCAAACAGTAGTTTGCAGGATATTCAAATGTAAGTTTTGCAAGCTTTGAATTTTACTACTGCTATACATTACTAGTATTTCTTAGTATTATTATATACAGCATTTAGTTTCTACAGTAAATGCAATCTATTGAATCTAACTGGGCACTATATGAAAATGTGTTTTTTTTTCAACGCTGATTCTAAGGCAGAGAGAGAAATAGACGAGAAAAAAAAGACAGACAGGGAGATGAATATGAGAAAAATGAACGAGAAAATATGAAAATTTGTTCCAACAATGAATTAATTGTTGTAAATTTATTATAAGATATTTTTTACAACTCTTCTTTATTTCTACTAATTGTAAGTAGTTATAGGATCACTAAAACTCATTAGTAATCATAATATTACAATTAACAATGAATGAATTTATTGTAATTGCTAAATAAATCATTATTTCATACTGGATTTTATAGTTTATTAATGTATCTATTTCCTGTCCCGTTTTTTAGTTACTTGTTGGAGCAAAAATAAGTTCCATACTAACGTTGCGCGAAACCAGCAATTTTTAAACACGCGCGTCCACCATAATGAATTCGCTATTTCGATTACAAAATTGTTGAGTTCTGACTCCCCATCAGCGAGCAAATTATCCTGGTATGACAATTTTCAGATAAATTGATGTACATTTTGAGGCTTTGCGCATGTGTGGCGATTTGAAACCACTGTGCGCCGCTGAAGCGGCCAAGCGCGCTGGCTTTGCGTTGCAACGTTTTCGCTATAAATCGCTGCGTGCCACTGTCACAATAGGTTTTTTTAATATTCCGCAAAGAAGTGAGCCACATAATTTCGGTTACTGAATCCAAAAGATTTAAATTTTCTTTTCAGGTGTTGTACGCAAGATATAAACAATTTTGACTGCATAGTATTATGAGGAACGAATGTCACCTTGTATAAGTAAACAATGCTGCATTACTTGCTTATTGGCATATAAGACCAGATCTCAATGTATTAGTGGTTAACAAAGTTATGAGATTAAAAGTTAAAAATCGTTTGATTCC
Organism: Cerceris rybyensis; assembly: GCA_910591515.1. Classification (NCBI taxonomy): domain Eukaryota; kingdom Metazoa; phylum Arthropoda; class Insecta; order Hymenoptera; family Crabronidae; genus Cerceris; species Cerceris rybyensis. Next base: position 19,635,896 of record OU342795.1, read on the forward strand.
TTTTTATGTAATTCGAATTTGGTAGGTACTATTTTTAACGATGCGTTGGGGTTACTCATAGCCAGTACCGATGTAAAATAGAATTTGCAATATTTTTGCGTTCAGGACGATGATTTCATCATGATTGATGCATTAGTGGTACGTTTTCAGTAATCTGGAAATTGACAAACAAATATCACAAGGTCAATGATAAAAACAGAGAGGAGTTTCATTCGATTTTCCTTACTCGCCAATTTTTTCAAAGAAAACGAATACATAATAGTCTAATATTCTATTTGAGTCATGAATTTTACAAACTGGAGCTATTCCTTGGTGCATTGCTGAAGTAAATTGCTCCCCGGAGAAAAGAGCTTAGACCCATTCAGTTACCATGCTCATTGTAATCGACATTGCGAATCGTTTCAAAGTAAAAAAGGAAAGTCTTGCGGTTCCATAATGTATCTAGTGACGTCTGAAGCCAAACAACAAGAATGTGCCTAAAAAGTGAAAAAAAAAGAATATTTTTTACATGTAAAATTATGTTGAATTGTGACGTTTACGAACTATTTGGAAATCGTGATATAGCGATATATTCAGAAAATTAGACTCAATAATTAATATCTACGTAAGTGCCTTCCTAAGAGCCCAACTACTAATTAGTTTATAACTAAATTTACTATAATCTACATATACCAGATGCATGCTTTAATATCCTGAGAAATTCTATATATGTACTTGGTAACATCTATAAGTCCTTCGTGGTAAGTTCTCGAAGTGCCGTTTATTGATTGTAATAACCTTTTTGAAAATTTCATAACGAATTTAAAACGAATCATCTAACAAGGGAACATCCCGAGGTGCCAATCACCGATTTTGATGATATTTTAGTATGATGTAGTACTCGTTAGAATATTCGACACGTATTTTTTTTATCGACAATCGTCGACGTTAAAGGGGTGAAAACCACCCCCAAAGTTAGGGCCCTAAAGTATATTTCGTCGTTTATCTCGGAAACTATGAGAGATAGAGCATTTGCGTAAATTCACGAAATTTGCGTCTATTAATAATCAATAGAATGGTAAAAATTATTTTGCAAAATCTCAATTTGTTTAAACAATATATGAAAAATTCAAATTTTTTTGTTAGTTTTACCCCTTTAATGCCAATGAATGTTCTCAAGTATTTGTTTATAGAAACTATATGTCCTTTACAAAACCACGGGTAAATCGGAATTTTAATTTTTTCACTAGAAAAAAAGTTATTAAACTTGAAATTGTACCGTTCGACGCGCGAAATAGAGTGCCTACATGAGTCGTTCCTCGTCCTCAGACTTTTACAACATAACCGAATTTGATAAGTAGACTGGTCGAGATTTAATTAGTAATCTTCAACGAAAGATAAAAATCAAGAACTTTTCAAAAATTAATTTTAACCTTGATGCCGCTTCTTATTACACTGTTCAACAAATTTGAACTTTTTTTATTTTCTCAAATATCCAATGGGTGATCCTCGTAGAGTTAGTCATCCTAAACACGAATCTGTCGGCAGAATTGCTCCATCACTCTCAGTTTTTTAGTAAAATGAGTTTGTGTAAAAACACCAAATTTTGGCAGAAAATGAGGTATTACGCGGAAAATATAAACGATGCGAAGTTGAGATTGGTCTCAAAAGATAGAGGAAAACGTGCCGAATATTTTAGTATATATATTTATCAAAATTGGTTGTTGCAAATAGTAACAAATGACCGTCAAAGTTTAAAAAAGTGCGGATGCGCGAACTTACTATGCTATACTTTTCCATTTTTATGAAAAGTTATTTATCTAGCACGAATTTGCTATACTGGATCGCATTCCTTAGACATTTCTGAAGAGAATACTGCCCCCAAAAGTTTCGGGAACTGTTTTCAATCCCGACGGGTCGAAAAAATATCCGTCGGGTACGTGTAATCGGCGTTCGACGCCATGCTGCTATTCTACGCGGGCCGCCAGTGAGACAGTGCCGTAACTACGCGTTATCGACACCGTTCTGACAGTACCATCTGAGGGCTCTCAACTCTGATAAATATAAATGATCAATTATTTTTCATTAATTTTTGTTTAAAAATATTATTTATAATTTGGTCACCGCAAATGCTATTAACGGTGATATACTTCGTCCTTGTGATTTTGGTACCACCTCTCCACAAACATAACAGAAAGAGTCTGGCTGATTTTTGCACTTGCGAAACATTGCAGTAAACGACACACACTTAAGTCTTGATACAAAACAATTACCACTTGACACTTAGTATGAACCACTTGCCACTTAAATCTGCCTATACATATACACAAAAAGTTTCTCCTATAAAGTGTAAATATAATTTGTTATTAATTTATTATTTCAGAATCAAGTGTATAAATAAAATAAGATGAATATCGATATATATATATACAGGGTGGGGCAATAACTATTAGCACCTCAGATATCTTTGAAACTATAAGTTTCACAGAAATATTTGCTGAAATAAAATTGCACAGTACGAAGGGGGCGATCCGGTACCGATAATAGTTTTTTTGCAGGTGGAAGTACTTCGAGCATTTGAAGGTCACCTTTATTTTTTTAAATGGATCGGTATGTTTTTGCTTCCGTATCATGATAGAGGATCTTAAAACGATTTCAACGACCTATTATACAAGGTCATTCACGGTCATAGAAAGTAGAGAAAGGCGATAATGCTTAGGTTTTTGTATTAAATGAAACATACGTACTGTAAACAGTAGAGTATGGCGTAATGCTTATTACACCATAAAAGAATGATCTATATCAGAAACAAAGAATGATCTATATCAGAGTGCGTAGAATAAATCTGACAATGAGTGCAAGCGTTTGTTTGTTTTGTAACGGCGAAGAGCCTAGCGCCAGTTCGAGAATAAACGATCAACGAAGTAAAGCGAAAATTACTTTTAATTGCGTTTTATAAATATTTTAATGTAAATAAAATAAATAATATTACTTAAATATACCTTTTATTTATCCTGGATTTTAATAAAACTTAGTGTTTGAAATGAAACCCTACATTAATCTTATCATGTTTATCTTATCCTGCAAACTTATTAAAGTGTCCTTCAAGCAGTGTTTACTCCCATTGAAGTAAACGGTAAGCATTACGCCATACTCTACTGTTTACAATACGTATGTTTCATTTAATACAAAAACCTAAGCATTATCGCCTTTCTCTACTTTCTATGACCGTGAATGACCTTGTATAATAGGTCGTTGAACTCGTTTTAAGATCCTCTATCATGATACGGAAGCAAAAACATACCGATCCATTTAAAAAAATAAAGGTGACCTTCAAATGCCCGAAGTACTTCCACCTGCAAAAAAACTATTATCGCTACCGGATCGCCCCCTTCGTACTGTGCAATTTTATTTCAGCAAATATTTCTGTGAAACTTATAGTTTCGAAGATATCTGAGGTGCTAATAGTTATTGCCCCACCCTGTATATAGATATGTCGATACTTATTTTATTGATATGCTTAATATATATATTAACACTTAAAATTAAGTTCGCCTGAAAAAGGTTGTTTTCTTTTTTCAAATGCGAAGATTGTTTTCTATTTCCAGTTATACTGAATCAAGGAAGTGCAGGAAACACAATGTCTCGGGAGAAAAAAAGTTTAGTCTTCAAAATTGGAACTAATCGCTATTGGTGATTTTAAGAATTTGTGAGAGGGAGGTCATTCATTTTTATTCGTTAGAAAAAAGTTGGAGATGGTAAAAGTGGGCGGTTTAGAAGTTGAGGGAATTTAGAAGCGTAGGAGACGAAGAAAGAACGTTAATTTATGGGTGCAAGGAAAAACGGAAAGAAATGGTTACGGTATAAAGAGTCGTGAGAAGCGAAATTTTAGTGAAAGTGGGTTCTGGAAAATATCTGCTCTAACAATAAGTCGTTCTCGACACTTGACATATGCCATGCAGACGCCCGGCAAAGAGTCGGCCTACGTAGAACATAGTGGCCCATAGAGCACACATTTTATTCCGAACAAAGGAAAGCATTTTCAATTGCTTAGCATGAAAAACTTAAACAACTGTAAGAACAGATCAGAGTTCTAACTAAAACATAAAAAAAAAAACAATTATTTATTTATATTTGTCAGAGTTGAGAGCCCTTCAGGTGGTACTGTCAGATCGGTGTCGATAACGCGTAGTTACGGCACTGTCTCACTGGCGGCCCGCGTAGAATAGCAGCATGGCGTCGAACGCCGATTACACGTACCCGACGGATATTTTTTCGACCCGTCGGGATTGAAAACAGTTCCCGAAACTTTTGGGGGCAGTATTCTCTTCAGAAATGTCTAAGGAATGCGATCCAGTATAGCAAATTCGTGCTAGATAAATAACTTTTCATAAAAATGGAAAAGTATAGCATAGTAAGTTCGCGCATCCGCACTTTTTTAAACTTTGACGGTCATTTGTTACTATTTGCAACAACCAATTTTGATAAATATATATACTAAAATATTCGGCACGTTTTCCTTTATCTTATGAGACCAATCTCAACTTCGCATCGTTTATACTTTCCGCGTAATACCTCATTTTCTGCCAAAATTTGGTGTTTTTACACAAACTCATTTTACTAAAAAACTGAGGGTGATGGAGCAATTCTGCCGACAGATTCGTGTTTAGGATGACTAACTCTACGAGAATCACCCATTGGATATTTGAGAAAAAAAATCGTGTTGAACAGTGTTATTAGTCCGCGAGCAGATCGAGCTCTTCCTTACCGTGCCGATTTGGGAATATCCCGCAATAAACCCCATCATAAACCGCCTGTCGCAAGGAAGCCGAAAATTTCTCACTTTAACACTTTGACTACTGTTGACGCTTATTGGCGTTTGAAACATGTTAGCTTCCTGCTACTGTTGGCGCCAATAGGCGTCCGGATAAAATTTCGCTTGTTTCGCGAATAATTGCCGTTTTAACATTTTATAATTGCTTTTATGTAAATCAAAAGCTAAAAGTCCTAACAATGAGTCTTTCCGTTTGTCGCAAAGGCATTTTCCGTCTCCATATGAAACCAATACAGCAATTCTGAAAAGTACAAGGCGTAAATGTGTAGTGTATGCAAAAAATGAATGAAAGGGTACACATTACGAATGCAAAAAATGTAATGCAGGATTATGTATTCATCCGTGTTTTAAAATATATCAAACGTTTTTATATTATTAATTTTGATTATTAATAGACTGCAGATGTTTATGCAAATTTCGAGTTTCATAAATGCAGGTGAGACAGGAAAACCTATCTAGGGATTTATTGCACTTAATAAATATTACAACAAATATCATACTTTGGATATTTTAGATATATTTTTATATTATGTTCTTTTTGTATATTTTAGCCGTATTTAATGTCATAAATGCATAAAAATCCGCAGTCTAATTATTAAATATTGTGAAAAAAGCTTAAAATTAATGTTCACTTTTTAGTATGTGTCCAAACAATTTAAAGCAGAATATTAATAAATAAATAATATTGGTTTAATGTGATAGAATTCAGTATTTTGAATATTTTAATATATTGGGTCGTTCGGAAAGTAATTTCGTTTTTTTCGGTGAGAATGAAAGACGATTTTATTGTAGTCCATAAATATGTCACTGAATTATACATTCTCCATTTTGTTCTAATACCTTTTGTCATCTCTCTGGCAGTAGTATGATTCCACGTTCATAAAAGTTTTGATCTTTGCTGGCAAAAAAATCAAAGCCTTTTTTGACGTCCTCATTCGAAGTAAAGGTTTTGCCGTTCAAAAAAATTTGCAATCCCGTTTTGGCACTGGCGTTATGTTAATGTGTCTTCCCCATCAAAATCGAATAATTTTTTTCTTGCTTGAACAGCATTTTTACCGTTTCGATAGTAAAAAAGTCAAATATGGCAAAAATGCTGCTTTCGACTTTCCATCTTTAATAGAGCACCAAAGAAAAACTATTGTGTAGAATCAAACAAATTTGTTCACAACAAGCGTTGCTATATCAACTGTCAAAATATATAATAGTAATGCGAATTAACCAGTTAAGCGTGGCGTCCTTTTGGCAAAGCGCGCACCTGTGTGTGTCGCGATAAACAAGCGATGACGGGAATAGTCGTCAAACACAGAGTAAGTGGCGCTGTTGAAATATTGGGTTAAAAAAACGACTTTATTTTAAGAAACGAACAATTTTATTAGTAATAATTACATAGTCGCTTAATATGAACATGTATTTATACATAATGAACGGAAAACTTAGAAAAAAAATCGAATATATATAGAAGTTAAAAATTTAAACTCTTGCTGTCGTGTGATATTCACGAAAACAAGGAACAACGCATAGCGGCACTTTGCAAGAAAGACCAGTAATAAAAAAGAAGTGAGATAGCGCGCACATGAGCTCTTTCCAGAAATCACCGCAGATAGAGACTCTAATATACTTTTTGTTTGGTTTTGATACATCAAGATGAAAATCGGGATAATTAAAGATCCAGTGTCACTACACTGTTTACGAGTTAGCTCTCAGGAAGTTATGAATCCAACTCAAATTATTTATAATTTTAATTTGTCTTGACCTCTAAACATTTTAAATATATTAAAATTTACGAATATAATTTAGTTTTCGCCAAAATTACAATTTAAATATCAAATTGTAACAAAATTTTACGCATGACGGATATAGCCGTCATAACACAAAATTCTGCCACGTCTCCATGACGGATATATCCGTCAAACACGCTTAACTGGTTAAGTGTGAAGTTAATTGTGAAAAAATATAATTATGTCCTCCGTCAGGAAAAAACGAAATTACTTTCCGAACAACCTAATACTTCGTCAGAAGTGCTTGTCTAACGAAAAACTTCGCTGTTCTCGGTGTAAAGGGTGTAAAAGAATTAATGGTCATGGCTTTAAGGGGTTATTCTACACCTCTGGATCGATGGAGATTTGCAAAAAAAACCGGCCGCAAAATTCGGGAAAGGGTAGCAAATTTTTTTTATTGGCTCATCCTATTCGTCTTGTTACGTAGGTAAAATGTCTGAGAGGAACCATGGGTCAGAAACGAACCGTTCTCTCACAAATTAACTTTTAATTCGGCCTTCCGAACAAAATTTCGCCCATATGGCAGCCTTCGAGTCAACGACCTTTCGAAAGAAAACACATGAAATACCCTTGCTAGCTCCAATAGTTGAAGCAGAGGCAACATAAACGAAGATAGAAAATGACTAGAAAAATGTCATTGACCTGCGTTCGGTGTTGGGTTCGCTCAAGGGCCCACCCGGGGAGAAGAGCATAAGCACATGCACTTCTGTTCTAGTACGGTGACACAGTGCCCCATTTTCTAACTTCGTTTAGGTCGCCTCTGCTTTAACTAATGGCGAAATTTTTATCGGAAGGCCCAATTAAAAGTTAATTTGTGAGAGAACGGTACGTTTCTGACCCATGGTTCCTCTCAGACATTTTACCTACGTAACAAGACGAATATGATGAGCCAATAAAAAAAATTTGCTACCCTTTCCCGAATTTTGCGGCAGGTTTTTTTCGCAAATCTCCATCGATCCAGAGGTGTAGAACAACCCCTTAAAGCCATGACCATTAATTTTTTTACACCCTGCACTGCAAACCCAAGTGTATGAATTTCAATTACTTTACGCGTGTGAATGGTTGTAGACAGTTTTTACACACTAAAAAGTATGTGAATTAAATCAAATATCACGTGTGTGTGCTTTTAATACGTTTTTAATGTGTGAATTACGAAATGTGTGAATCAAATCACACACTCACAATGTGCGATTTTTAAAGAGCGTAAATAAGTATTTGTATACACATAAAATAGATCAAACAGAAAATTAAGTCTGTTTATTAACCATTAAAAATTATTTTCTTAATAATAACTGCATACTACTTACTTATTAATTCGAACTTTTGTAATATTCAAACCTTGCTACACAGCAAATCCAAGTGTGTTATTTTAAAACACATAAACGTATTATTTCCTTGTAGTCACTTTTTAGACGTTTCCCGGTGTGTTATTATTTAACACAGTACATGTGTATTATTTTTCAGCATGTAGGTGCGTTATTTTTAAAATACATAAATGGGTTATTTTAAAATATAAATATATATGTGAGAAGAATATTTTATTAGAACAAAACGATTAAACGATTAGAACAATAAACACAATACAAATCAGATCAACTCGGACACGAAATCGACTTCTTCACACCACTGCTCAATCACGACTCTATTTACAAATGTTACCGCCGCGTGTTCAAATATTCCAATCCTACATATATATATGTAAGGAGATTGCTTTTCTGATGGTGCCCACAGTCTTCTTGCTATTAACTAACTTTTATTTAAAAGATACATAAAACTAACAATAACTATAACACACACTTAGAAACTAATAAAAATAAGCAGTAACAGTTATGGCGTCTTTTCGCTTTCACGTTTCATTCTTCACTGCTGTTTTGCAACTGTTTTGTTTCTTCTGCCCTGTCTTTTGTTTCTCACGTCATCATCTCGTTCTCTCTGTCATTCATTCACTTTCTCGCTCACTCATTTCATCTGCCTTCTTACATATTTATAGTTAAATCAATTACATATTCATAGAATTGAATAAAATTATATTAAATATTATTATAATTGTTCAATATTTTAAAGGAGTGCAGGAACTCCGGTATTAATATGCAACCTACCACATTCAAGAATATTTCGATATATTATAGATGAGAATGATTGGTTAACGTGTCAAATGATGCGAACCAATAATGCAAAAATTACAGTTATTGTTTTTCTACTCTTTTAAGTGTTAATAATAACTGATAAATATCTGGTCAGTAAATACATCAAAAAGAAACGGCTAACACATAAAAACGTATAATTCTAACGAAATGTGTAATTTTAATACACTTTTGTGCATAAAAGTGAAGTATGTTTAAATTTAACATACAAAAAAAATGCATTATTAATTTACTTGGATAAAACGTGTAAAATAACGCATTACCCGGGAAAAAAAAATTATATAAAGTTATATATAAGTATATAAAATTATATAAAATTGTATCTTATTTTATATAATTTTGTATGATTATATCTAGATTCTTATATTAAATTTTATTAATTTTTATATAATTTTATAAAACTATATAAATTTTATAAAATTTTATATAATTATATATTATTATGTATCAATCAGAAAATCCTAAACTGTAGACTTATATATTATGATATATAAATATATATAAAAATATAAAAATTTATATATTTTGTATTTTTTTATAAAAATATATAAAACTTTATTGGATTTCTTAGATTAAAATATATAAAATTTTATAAATTTGTATATTATTGTATATAAATATATATAAAAATGATAGAGCTCCCTACAAGTGGCGTGACTTACAGCAAGCTATGACTCAGAAGATAGGAGACATCAAAAGGGCTCACCAAAAAAATGTTGAGTTTAAGAAAAAATAATTTTAACATATGATCTAAAACAGCTAAATAACTAAAGGGCATATCATTCTTAAATTTTTCATAATTTATCCTGTGTGACTTATATGATCTTTCTCCTGGAAGTTAAAAATAATCTTTTTTTTTATAGAATTTTCTCAGACCTTATCATCATTTTGACTAGATAGTTTTTTTTTATAAATTGGTTAAATGAATATTTAATTTCATTGCCCTATTATTTGTGATGAAACCAATTCTATAACGACATCTAATTATTTATAATAAAAAAAAATTTTCCTAGTCAAATAGTATTACCAATGTCTTCTTAAAATAATACATATTACCAATATTGTAAGTAGTGAGCCATCAAACGCCGTGCCGCGAGCCGTTGCGCGTGTATTGTATCGCGTCTGATATCGCGCCGCCCGGTTCGCAGAATCTTTTCTCCGAATACTGGCGGCGAAAAAGACGAACATCGCTGCTCATCGAACGAGCAGCAGTCTCGTCAAGCCCGTCATAGGAGGTGGACGCATTAAAAGTAATCTCGAAAACCAACGTCTTAGCATTTCTGCCTTATCCCTGCCTCCGCCCAAGCCATCCCTTACAATATGTTCTTAGAACAATATTGATAAAATCATTCATAACTTATTCTGATAGAAAAAAAATTAAACTGGTATTTTTTGAATAAATATTTAACTTATAGCTTCGTTATATATTTAATATAAAAAAGACTAATTTTATAATTATAATTAGTATATTATGAAGATATAAAAAAATATATTATTATTCTAGCCTGATAATAATACACCTGTAGGATTGTTATAATAATGAAACATAAGTTACCTTCTTTTCTATAAAATAAGCTATTTGTATTGTTATTAAATAAGCTATTTGTATGGTTGTTAAAAAATAAAAATTCGAAATGTATTTTAAGCAATAAAATTTAAAATGAGCAGCAATAAAAGAAAAATTCTACAGAATTTTTTTATATATATTAAGTCATATATAATTATATAAAATTATACATTTCTATATATTATGAGATAAAATTATATCATGCCAAAATTGAGATATAATTTTATATAATTATATATGGTCAACTATACATAATTTTATATAATTATATAAAAAATTTTTTTCCCGGGTAGATGTGTTAAAACTTCACGTTAATTTCTTCAAGTGTTTTATTTTAATGCACATAATTGCATTTACACGTTTAGACGTGTTAATGAAGTGTGCTTACACATTTTGGTGCATTTAAATAACCCACTTTTAACACACTTGGATTTGCAGTGTAATATATAATTTTTGACAATTTTCTATATTAAGATTGCTAATGTGTGAATGTTGTTAGTGTATTATTTAGAATGAAGTGTGTGAATCGCTAATATGTAAATGATTTTAACTTTCTTGAAACGTGAAATGATTGAAAATTCAATCATTTCATACATAAATGAAGTGTTTGAATTAAATTATACACAAGAAGTGTATGAAATTAATATTTATCCGAATTGAGCTATGTGATTTTCAAACACCATGCCACATTCACACATTAAAAATATGTGTGACATGTGAAATTCACCTACATGATCACACACTTAGGTTTGCAGTGTGTACGTCGCTACTGAATTCCTACCGTACGACACGGCCGCGGCCGGCCGGTGCATGTCAAAGTCTGCCGTAGTAAAAGGTATAAAATAAGCGAAGGTTCTTTCATTTTCATCAGCGACGAATATAAATCAATAGTATTCGTTCTTTTAAGAGCTATTAACTACTCATGAACAAGGAACGACCCATGTAAACACTCTATTTCGCGCGTCGAACGGTACAATTTCAAGTTTAATAACTTTTTTTCTAGTGAAAAAATCAAAATTACGATTTATCCGTATTTTTGTAAAGGACATATAGTTTGTATAACCAAATACTCAAGAAAATTCATTGGCATTAAGGGGGTAAAACTAACAAAAAAATTTGAATTTTTCATATATTGTTTAAACAAATTGAGATTTTGCAAAATAATTTGTACCATTCTATTGTTTATTAATAGACGCAAAGTTCGTCAATTTACGCAAATGCTCTATCTCTCATAGTTTCCGAGATAATCGACGAAATGTACCTTAGAGCTCTAACTTTGGGGGTAGTCTTCATCCCTTTAACGTCGACGATTGCCGATAAAAAAAATACGTGTCGAATATTCTAACGAGTACTACATCATACTAAAATTTCATCAAAATCGGTGATTGGCACCTCGGGATGTTCCCTTGTAAGAACTATTTGTCACTTATTATTACTATTCCCATTCTAACAATATTTTGCATTCTCGTTTTTCAGGTTTTCGCATTCTTTCTTCGGCTTCTTAATGAAAGAATTTGTTACATAAAATATTCCATTAATTAAATGAAATTGAAACATTACTCTACTTTCTTGCACTAATTTCGCTAATTTTTCCCATACCTTCCTAGATCATGTACGATAATTTATGGAGATTATTATCAGAAACACGATAACACAAAATACGAGAAAGTAAAACGCGAAATGTTTTTCGAAAATCCATCAGGCATCGATTTTCTGCATAACATTAATCCAGTGAGTGTATTAGTCGACATCGCTCTCTACTTCACACAAAAAAGGTGTAGGCATAATACCATCGAATCGCGATGTTGTGAAAAAAATTTAAACGGAAATCGATGGGTTCGAATAACCGTTCATAATCACACTTGTTACTTATGCTGCATGAAAGCTTTTCTGAAAAATATCCATGAAGTAACAAACGTAAAAGACAATTAATACTAAAATATATATTCTGCCTGGAGATAAAATATCAGTGTCTATTGAAGTAGAGAATTGAATATGTATTGATGTCTGAAAACATTTGTTTCTTGAATCAACGTCGTTCTATAATTTATAATTTCGCAAAGTTAATAGGAAACTCATTAACCACTTGCCGTGCAATAACTATTGCTACTCGTGATGAGATAAATGGAACAGTAAATTTTGGAGTGTCCGAAAAGTTTATAAGTTAAAAATACCAATGGGCCACCCGGGAAAAAAAAATTATATAAAGTTATATATAAGTATATACAATTATATAAAATTGTATCTTGTTTTATATAATTTTGTATGATTATATCTAGATTCTTATATTAAATTTTATTAATTTTTATATAATTTTATAAAACTATATAAAGGGTATAGCCGGTTAAGATGGTCAAATGTGCCCTTGAACCGAATTCAAATCGCGATGAGTCATTCGAAAGCTTATAAAAAAAGAATGATTTCTGCCAAGTTTCAACTTTGAATCTCGACCCGGGGGGTAGTAAAGGGTAAAAATAGAAAATCAGGTTTTTGCCGAATTTCTCCTATACCAGCGGATAAAAAATTTTGAAAAAATTCAGAGGCACTTCTGTTATCAGGGCACATATTAGAGAATTTTTTCAGATTTTTAAATTGAAAAAACAAGCTGTGAAAAATAAAAAACGCTAAAAAATGATGAAAAATGCCGATTGTGTATCGAAGCAGTCTTGGCACTATAATTATATTTTTACTGTAAGTACGTATCATTGTTACTATTGTCCTGAATTTTTTTCAGATTTTTCAATTTGGTGCGCCGCAGTTAAAAAAATTAAAAACCGATTTTTTCGTCGTTTTTTTCCGTGTCAGAGTAACTTATACGTCGAATTGCTTCATGAAATAGGTATTTTATGCGATCTTCTATGTTTATACGTACAGCAAAACATCACAGGATTTAAAGAAACTGAAAAAACCGAATCATTTGAAACTGTTATGCGCCTTACATTGTAAAGTATGTACCGTATTTTCCAACGGCGTCGGTGGCGCAGCGGTAGAGTGTCGAGCTGCCGCTGCGAACTTTTTGAACGTAGGTTCGAGCCTCGAACTTCCAAGTCCCTTAGGCTAAGTTTTTTTTTTTTCGTTAATTACATATATTTCCTAACTTTACGACACAACGATCAATATTTACTTTCAAATGTTTTAAGAATATTTGAAAAACATATTAACCTGAAATATACGTAAATATGACTTTGGACTGCTTGTTACGCCGCCGTTTATCCTGTCAATTACGGCATTGTTTGAAATTGGTTGAAATTGGTTTTCAAATCTCTTACCTTTCATGCATTGAACCCGTGACAGAAATTCTAACATACATTTTGAATAAAAGAGAGAATAGAATTGTATGATCTAATTCGAATAGACGAAAAGGCTAAATAGTAGAAAAACAACAACACGATTTTTGTTGCCATCCATCCATAACTGTTAAAGGTAAGAGATTTGAAAACCAATTTCAAACAATGCCGTAATTGACAGGATAAACGGCGGCATAACAAGCAGTCCAAACTTATATTTACGTATATTTCAGGTTAATATGTTTTTCAAATATTCTTAAAACATTTGAAAGTAAATATTGATCGTTGTGTCGTAAAGTTCGGAAATATATATATACTTAATTAAAAAAAAACAAAAAAAACAAAAAAAAAACAAAACAGCCTAAGGGACTTGGAAGTTCGAGGCGATGAACCTACGTTCAAAAAGTTCGCAGCGGTATAGCAGCTCGACACTCTACCGCTGCGCCACCGACGCCGTTGGAAAATACGGTAGAGCATAACAGTTTCAAATGATTCGGTTTTTTCAGTTTCTTTAATTCCTCTGATGTTTTGCTGTACGTATAAACATAGAAGAACGCATAAAATACCTATTTCATGAAGCAATTCGACGTATAAGTTACTCTGACACGGAAAAAACGACGAAAAAATCGGTTTTTAATTTTTTTAACTGCGGCGCACCAAATTGAAAAATCTGAAAAAACTTCAGGACAATAGTAACAATGATACGTAGTTACAGTAAAAATATAATTATAGTGCCAAGACTGCTTCGATACACAATCGGCATTTTTCATAATTTTTTAGCGTTTTTTATTTTTCACAGCTTGTTTTTTCAATTTAAAAATCTGAAAAAATTCTCTAATATGTGCCCTGATAACAGAAGTGCCTCTGAATTTTTTCAAAATTTTTTATCCGCTGGTATAGGAGAAATTCGGCAAAAACCTGATTTTCTATTTTTACCCTTTACTACCCCCCGGGTCGAGATTCAAAGTTGAAACTTGGCAGAAATCATTCTTTTTTTATAAGCTTTCGAATGACTCATCGCGATTTGAATTCGGTTCAAGGGCACATTTGACCATCTTAACCGGCTATACCCTTTTATAAAATTTTATATAATTATATATTATTATGTATCAATCAGAAAATCCTAAACTGTAGACTTATATATTATGATATATAAATATATATAAAGATATAAAAATTTATATATTTTGTATTTTTTTATAAAAATATATAAAACTTTATTGGATTTCTTAGATTAAAATATATAAAATTTTATAAATTTTTATATTATTGTATATAAATATATATAAAAATGATAGAGCTCCCTACAAGTGGCGTGACTTACAGAAAGCTATGACTCAGAAGATAGGAGACATCAAAAGGGCTCACCAAAAAAATGTTGAGTTTAAGAAAAAATAATTTTAACATATGATCTAAAACAGCTAAATAACTAAAGGGCATATCATTCTTAAATTTTTCATAATTTATCCTGTGTGACTTATATGATCTTTCTCCTCGAAGTTAAAAATAATCTTTTTTTTTATAGAATTTTCTCAGACCTTATCAACATTTTGACTATATATTTTTTTTTTATAAATTGGTTAAATGAATATTTAATTTCATTGCCCTATTATTTGTGATGAAACCAATTCTATAACGACATCTAATTATTTATAATAAAAAAAAAATTTCCTAGTCAAACAGTATTACCAATGTCTTCTTAAAATAATATTATGTACCAATATTGTAAGTAGTGAGCCATCAAACGCCGTGCCGCGAGCCGTTGCGCGTGTATTGTATCGCGTCTGATATCGCGCCGCCCGGTTCGCAGAATCTTTTCTCCGAATACCAGCGGCGAAAAAGACGAACATCGCTGCTCATCGAACGAGCAGCAGTCTCGTCAAGCCCGTCATAGGAGGTGGACGCATTAAAAGTAATCTCGAAAACCAACGTCTTAGCATTTCTGCCTTATCCCTGCCTCCGCCCAAGCCATCCCTTACAATATGTTCTTAGAACAATATTGATAAAATCATTCATAACTTATTCTGATAGAAAAAAAATTAAACTGATATTTTTTGAATAAATATTTAACTTATAGCTTCGTTATATATTTAATAGAAAAAAGACTAATTTTATAATTATAATTAGTACATTATGAAGATATAAAAAAATATATTATTATTCTAGCCTCATAATAATACACCTGTAGGATTGTTATAATAATAAAACATAACCCGGGAAAAAAAAATTATATAAAGTTATATATAAGTATATAAAATTATATAAAATTGTATCTTATTTTATATAATTTTGTATGATTATATCTAGATTCTTATATTAAATTTTATTAATTTTTATATAATTTTATAAAACTATATAAATTTTATAAAATTTTATATAATTATATATTATTATGTATCAATCAGAAAATCCTAAACTGTAGACTTATATATTATGATATATAAATATATATAAAAATATAAAAATTTATATATTTTGTATTTTTTTATAAAAATATATAAAACTTTATTGGATTTCTTAGATTAAAATATATAAAATTTTATAAATTTTTATATTATTGTATATAAATATATATAAAAATGATAGAGCTCCCTACAAGTGGCGTGACTTACAGCAAGCTATGACTCAGAAGATAGGAGACATCAAAAGGGCTCACCAAAAAAATGTTGAGTTTAAGAAAAAATAATTTTAACATATGATCTAAAACAGCTAAATAACTAAAGGGCATATCATTCTTAAATTTTTCATAATTTATCCTGTGTGACTTATATGATCTTTCTCCTGGAAGTTAAAAATAATCTTTTTTTTTATAGAATTTTCTCAGACCTTATCATCATTTTGACTAGATAGTTTTTTTTTATAAATTGGTTAAATGAATATTTAATTTCATTGCCCTATTATTTGTGATGAAACCAATTCTATAACGACATCTAATTATTTATAATAAAAAAAAATTTTCCTAGTCAAATAGTATTACCAATGTCTTCTTAAAATAATACATATTACCAATATTGTAAGTAGTGAGCCATCAAACGCCGTGCCGCGAGCCGTTGCGCGTGTATTGTATCGCGTCTGATATCGCGCCGCCCGGTTCGCAGAATCTTTTCTCCGAATACTGGCGGCGAAAAAGACGAACATCGCTGCTCATCGAACGAGCAGCAGTCTCGTCAAGCCCGTCATAGGAGGTGGACGCATTAAAAGTAATCTCGAAAACCAACGTCTTAGCATTTCTGCCTTATCCCTGCCTCCGCCCAAGCCATCCCTTACAATATGTTCTTAGAACAATATTGATAAAATCATTCATAACTTATTCTGATAGAAAAAAAATTAAACTGGTATTTTTTGAATAAATATTTAACTTATAGCTTCGTTATATATTTAATATAAAAAAGACTAATTTTATAATTATAATTAGTACATTATGAAGATATAAAAAAATATATTATTATTCTAGCCTGATAATAATACACCTGTAGGATTGTTATAATAATGAAACATAAGTTACCTTCTTTTCTATAAAATAAGCTATTTGTATTGTTATTAAATAAGCTATTTGTATGGTTGTTAAAAAATAAAAATTCGAAATGTATTTTAAGCAATAAAATTTAAAATGAGCAGCAATAAAAGAAAAATTCTACAGAATTTTTTTATATATATTAAGTCATATATAATTATATAAAATTATACATTTCTATATATTATGAGATAAAATTATATCATGCCAAAATTGAGATATAATTTTATATAATTATATATGGTCAACTATACATAATTTTATATAATTATATAAAAAATTTTTTTCCCGGGAAGTTACCTTCTTTTCTATAAAATAAGCTATTTGTATTGTTATTAAATAAGCTATTTGTATGGTTGTTAAAAAATAAAAATTCGAAATGTATTTTAAGCAATAAAATTTAAAATGAGCAGCAATAAAAGAAAAATTCTACAGAATTTTTTTATATATATTAAGTCATATATAATTATATAAAATTATACATTTCTATATATTATGAGATAAAATTATATCATGCCAAAATTGAGATATAATTTTATATAATTATATATGGTCAACTATACATAATTTTATATAATTATATAAAAAAATTTTTTCCCGGGCATGAATAGATAAAATTAATTCTATGCTATTCAATATTGCGTTGAGTCATATACTATATCCGAAATTAGGGGTAGATTATTATTTCAACAACTAATTCAGAGTTATTGCGCATTCAGTCAGAAAAGAAATGGTACGCCAAGGGGTTAAGAATTCTAAGAAATCATACTGATGAGATAAACAAACGAATAAGGAAATTAGGCCTTCCTATGCTTCTACCACCGATTATTTCTGTAAGCTTAAAATTAGATCTGTACTTATAATCCTACATTATATTTTCCAAGTCAGTTAGTCAGTCCGTATTTACAGTGTATTTACTTTACAAGGCACATTCTACATAGAAACAGTTTATTTTACAAGTGCAGACTTGGTTCCAACTTACTAGAGGTCTCATTGTCAGTGAAACATTTTTGCAGCATTGAAAAAAAGTCAGAAAATGTGTAGAATCATACTTTGATGAATAAACGCAGTTTCAAGCCAAAATACAGTTTTTTAATTGTTCTATTAACAAACGGTCAAAAATGCTTAGGGTACTTTATATTATTTCTGTCAGCGGAACATATTTCCAACGTACACTGTTACTTCCAGGATGCACTATCGGTTCCGGGATCACGTGACAGATCTTGCAACGTCAGAAGAAAGTCAATCTTTCTTGCAATAAGACATTCTTAGTATGGTGAAACCTAGATACTGTCCGACAACTGACAGATGGCTAGGGAGCGATAGAACCTCTCGTTTGTAAACGCCTACACACACCATTTCGTTTTTGGAATTTTCAAACTCAGTTTTCTAAAGTATACCCTCTGCATAGTCGTTTCCCTCAGGATGTTAGACTTCGGTGTTTCAAAAACAAAATCGCGGGAATAGGCGAATGACAACGAGATGCTCTCGTCCTCACTAGCCATGTTTCAGTTGTCGGATTATAAATGCGACAGCTTTTGGTGCCCAAACGTTGCGACATCATGTTCATGTATTTGTATATATGTATATCTTTTATTTTTAGTTTTACGTATTTATAGTAATAAATTTTAGTTAGTAATACGTGAGACTGTGGGAACCATCACAAAAAGTATCCCTACATATATGATTACAACATAAACTGTATCCTTTAGACTGTATGTAGATAGCACAAAAATTTAGATTTGAATATCAAGGGTAAAGAGAATTTGTGACAGAGTTTTCGAAAAATGTCTACGACCATTAAAATGTAGACTCATGTATAATTGAGCATAATAGTGGCACATTTATTGTATTTCCAGGATACCCTACATAATGATCTCAGACTTTTACACAAACAAAATTGCTTCGATATTGCGTTGGGGAAATGTAGTAATTTAATTTAAGTTCATGTGAAAATTATATTACCTCACTGAAATTCTACCTTGAATTATATGTCTAGCATTTAAATTATACAAGAAAACGAAATTACTCTGATCTAAAACTCTGAATCCGCTACAGAGAATTTAAGGTTCTTCTTTAAATAGCATAATGCTATTAATTTGATTACATTCTGTATGTTGTATTTTTTCGTTACGCTATTGTCACGCGGTTACATTTTGGGCAAAAACTCTATATATGAATAAATGAATATAATGACCCGGGAAAAAAAAATTATATAAAGTTATATATAAGTATATAAAATTATATAAAATTGTATCTTATTTTATATAATTTTGTATGATTATATCTAGATTCTTATATTAAATTTTATTAATTTTTATATAATTTTATAAAACTATATAAATTTTATAAAATTTTATATAATTATATATTATTATGTATCAATCAGAAAATCCTAAACTGTAGACTTATATATTATGATATATAAATATATATAAAAATATAAAAATTTATATATTTTGTATTTTTTTATAAAAATATATAAAACTTTATTGGATTTCTTAGATTAAAATATATAAAATTTTATAAATTTGTATATTATTGTATATAAATATATATAAAAATGATAGAGCTCCCTACAAGTGGCGTGACTTACAGCAAGCTATGACTCAGAAGATAGGAGACATCAAAAGGGCTCACCAAAAAAATGTTGAGTTTAAGAAAAAATAATTTTAACATATGATCTAAAACAGCTAAATAACTAAAGGGCATATCATTCTTAAATTTTTCATAATTTATCCTGTGTGACTTATATGATCTTTCTCCTGGAAGTTAAAAATAATCTTTTTTTTTATAGAATTTTCTCAGACCTTATCATCATTTTGACTAGATAGTTTTTTTTTATAAATTGGTTAAATGAATATTTAATTTCATTGCCCTATTATTTGTGATGAAACCAATTCTATAACGACATCTAATTATTTATAATAAAAAAAAATTTTCCTAGTCAAATAGTATTACCAATGTCTTCTTAAAATAATACATATTACCAATATTGTAAGTAGTGAGCCATCAAACGCCGTGCCGCGAGCCGTTGCGCGTGTATTGTATCGCGTCTGATATCGCGCCGCCCGGTTCGCAGAATCTTTTCTCCGAATACTGGCGGCGAAAAAGACGAACATCGCTGCTCATCGAACGAGCAGCAGTCTCGTCAAGCCCGTCATAGGAGGTGGACGCATTAAAAGTAATCTCGAAAACCAACGTCTTAGCATTTCTGCCTTATCCCTGCCTCCGCCCAAGCCATCCCTTACAATATGTTCTTAGAACAATATTGATAAAATCATTCATAACTTATTCTGATAGAAAAAAAATTAAACTGGTATTTTTTGAATAAATATTTAACTTATAGCTTCGTTATATATTTAATATAAAAAAGACTAATTTTATAATTATAATTAGTATATTATGAAGATATAAAAAAATATATTATTATTCTAGCCTGATAATAATACACCTGTAGGATTGTTATAATAATGAAACATAAGTTACCTTCTTTTCTATAAAATAAGCTATTTGTATTGTTATTAAATAAGCTATTTGTATGGTTGTTAAAAAATAAAAATTCGAAATGTATTTTAAGCAATAAAATTTAAAATGAGCAGCAATAAAAGAAAAATTCTACAGAATTTTTTTATATATATTAAGTCATATATAATTATATAAAATTATACATTTCTATATATTATGAGATAAAATTATATCATGCCAAAATTGAGATATAATTTTATATAATTATATATGGTCAACTATACATAATTTTATATAATTATATAAAAAATTTTTTTCCCGGGGATGTTCCCGTTGAACTTGACTGTAGAGAGAGGCCGAGCCGATGCGCTCGGTTCTTATATAGAAATGTTTTCCAAGGGGAGGTATTCGTATGCACGGAGAAGAGGCACAACTTTTTTGCCATACGCGGAAACATTTGGTTGCTACTTGGCGAACATTCTGCCGATTTTAGTCCTGTAAGTTTGCGCTCAGGTGCGGTTTTATGATCGCACCGAGGTACAGGCCTTGCAGAAAGTTTCCGCGCTTGACAGTCAAAGTAGAAAGTTATTTCGCGACGATGCGCCGCGACAACTTCATTATCTGTATGGTAAAATCAGTTAACTATCCATTGTCTGTTGCCTAAAATTTAATTTAGTTGTAAAGAATACATCACGATGTTGTGCAGTCGTAGTAACATAATGTAATTTTTTTTTTATTTATTTGTTTAGCGTTGCTTCAACAACTAAGGTCATTAGCAACGTACAAGATTACATATTACAAATTGTGATACATTATTTAGATTAGTTTGTGTAATCCAGTGGCATACATAAATTTTATGAGTTTTGGAATTAACTCCTGCTTCGATATAAGCTTATTAAAATCCTTAGGTAGGTCAGTCTCGTTTCTTTCTTTACAATATTTTATACAATGTGAAATAACGTGACGCACGGTAAGGGGAGTCTTACATGCATTACATACAGGTTTTTCACTCTTTGTCATTAGATAAGAGTGTGTCAGCCTCGTATGACCTATACGGATTCTACTTATCATAACTTGTTCATTGCGTTTTGTCGATTTCATTAAATTGATCCCATTATTGTATAGTGTGTTAGTACCATAACAGTTAACTAATTCGCCATGGACTTTCCTTTTTATATATTCTTTTATTGTGGTATTTATATATGTCAGAGAGTCGTTATGGGAAATACGATATTCTTTAATAAATATTTGTTTAGTAATTTGGTTATCATTGCTATTAACTATCGTATATGGGGATAATTGAAATGATATGGTTTTGCCAGATTTTTCTAAATAACGGTATAATTCCTGGATTTCCTGTACTAAGGAATTATCAGTTCTACCGTCTACCAAGATTTTGGTCGTATTTACTAAATTGTAGTAGATAATAAATTTAGTGTTGGTGCAGCTTTGGATATAGTTTAATGCGGTTTTGATTGCTATATTTTCGCTAGTATTATTTGATACTAATTTGTTTAGTTCGAGTGTAATAGTCGTATCAGGCGTGTATATCTGACATTGGGCAGTATTTACATTTAGTTTCTGTTGGATGTATATAATGGAGGGTTGTGGTTTATTATTAGTTTTACGTATTTCTGTTTCATGGTCACGTAAATCGTCCTTCGAATCTTTTTTAGTTGTATTTATTTTTGTTTCTTCCCATGGTGGAATGGCATGAATTTTCCTTAGAAACATGTCAGGTATGGATACATTGGTAATTTGGCAGGCTTCTTTAATTTGTGGGTATATCAATGTTGATGACTGAGGATGGGACTCTAGATAATTTGCATGAACGTTGTCGAAAATAATGTTATACGTCGGGCATAGTTTAGTTGACGCTATAGCAATTGCCCTTTTTAATAACAATGAGTATCTTCTGTCATCAAGTTGTGGTTCCCCGGTTTCATGAAGGATTTTAATCGTGGGACTTGTGGAGAAGGCTCCTAATGCTAGTCTTAGGGCAGTGTTATTAACAGGGTCTAATAATTTTAGCAAACTCTTTCGTGCTGAACCGTAAATTGTGGCACCATAATCTAATTTGGAACGGATTAGAGATTTATACGTATTTATCAGGATTTTGTAATTGGATCCCCAGTTTATAGAAGCGAGACATTTAATGATCCCAAGTCTTTTTTTACATTCATTTTTTAAGTAATGAATATGGAAATTCCATGAATGTTTATTGTCAAAGTATATCCCTAGTAGCTTAATAACACTTTCCACTTTGAGAACGTTGTTTCTCAAAAACAGTTTAGCTTCATTATAATATCTTGGGTTTTTATGAAAACATATAGCAGCCGTTTTCGATTGTGATATTTTAAATCCAGTATTGGTTGCCCAGAGGTCAAGTTTGTTTAAGGTCTCCTGTATTAATGTCTCGGTATAAGTAATGTTTTTACCAGCACAAAAGAATGTAAAATCATCTGCGAATAGTAGACATTTAACTGGAGGCTCAACTACATTGACTATATTGTTGATTGCTAACAGGAATAGGCTAACACTAAGAATCGATCCTTGGGGTACTCCGTTAGATAATTCGAGGCGCTCTGATAAATATCCATTAGCTCTGACTCTTAAGTATCTTACGGACATGAAGTTGTAAATAAACGCTAGCATATGGCCACGAATGTTATTCTGGTACAGGATTTTAATGACTCTTTCCCTCCAAACCATATCGTATGCTTTTTCAATGTCCACTGAAACTGCCAGTAGGTGGCAATTATTTAAAAAGGCTTCGGATATGGCTGTATGAAAATTTTCTAGAAGATCAGTTGTAGATCGGAATTGTCGAAATCCGAATTGCTTATTAGTTAGTATATTACTGTTTTCTAGATGCCATCTCAATCGTCTGTTTATAATCTTTTCCAAGAGTTTGCAAAGCGTACATGTCAGTGATATAGGTCTGTAGTTACCAGGCGACTTTTTATCCTTACCAGGTTTGCAAATGGGAATTACAACAGCCTCATTCCATTTCACTGGGAAGGTTTTAGTTTTCCAAATATAATTGAATAGATTAACTAAGTACTCAAGTGCGATTTCTGGTAGTACTAGCAGAAATTTGTTGGGTATATTATCTGGCCCCGGACTAGTGTTTTTGCAATTGTTTAATTCGTTTTTCAGTTCACATAGTGAGATATTTTTATTGAAGGGGGCATCAAAATTCTCAAAAATTGTTTCCTTCGTAAGATGATTGAAAGAATTTCTGACTTTCTGATGCTCAGGTGAGATGTTCAGGTTACTAGAATTATTTGAGAACTTCTCAGCAAGTTTATTAGATATTTCTATAGGGTTATCAATTATATTATTTGTGTCATCAACAAGCTGGTAGATGTTAAAACTTTTATGTAGGCCACGAACCCGATTAATTTTATTCCAAACTAAACTGACTGGGGTATTATACGTAATTGACTCAACAAATTGATGCCACGATTCTCTTTTACTGTTTTTGATAGTTTTTCTAGCTATAGCTCTGCATTTTTTGTAATTAATTTGATTATCTTGTGTTGGGTGTTTACGATAATGGTAGAAGGCCTTTTTGTGATTTTTAATAGCTTCTGAACATTTTTCATTCCACCAAGGGATCTTGGGTTTTTTTGGACTACTTTTGATCTTGGGGACGGACATGTCTGCTGCTTCGAGAATTATGTCTGTTAATTTATTTACTAAAATATCAACTTTATCGGGGGGAGATGTTAGTGGATTTTGTAGTTTGGGAATTTGTTGTGAAATTAAGGAACGATATAGGGACCAATCGGCCGCATTTAATTTCCACTTACGGTAATTGTGTTCGTTACCAGGAGGTACTATATTTATGTCTGGGCGAATTAGTTTTGTTATAATAATAGGAAAATGGTCACTGTCGTGTAATTCGGATAATACATGCTATTTATACATGGATGCAACTGAGCTCGAGCATACACTTAAGTCAATTGCACTAAGCTGCCCATTAGCTACATTAAAATGAGTAGGCGAAGTAGAATTTAATAGAACTAAACTTTGGTTGTCCAATAATTTTTCAATAACTAGACCTCTAGTATCATTTTTATATGAGCCCCATAGTCTGGAATGACTGTTGAAATCACCAAGTAATAATAGTGGTTTGGGTATCTGTTCCAACAGTTGTTCTATATCGTGTAAACTGAAATCTGTACTATTAGGTAAATAGATATTACATATAGATATTTTATTTGGCATAAAAACTTGTATTGCAACCGCTTCTAAATTTGATTGAATTTGAATGGGGTTATATGCTAGTGTATTTTTTATATAAATTGCTACACCTCCACTTGCCCTTACGGTGTTTGTACGGTTTTTATATACTACACTGAAGTTTTTTAGTTGCTTAACGGAATTGTTTTTAAAATTTGTTTCTTGTAGGCACAATATTCCTGGGTCTATATCGTTGATGAGTAGTTGAAGATGTTCTAATTTTTGTATTAATCCGTTAATATTCCACTGTAATAGTTTGTGATCCATAATCATCTTCTTACGTAGTTGAGTTGGAAACCATTCCTAGTTCGTCCTCTGTCCTTTTTTCGATTCTCTTGATAATTCTACAGAATTGGTTTTTCACGTTACGGTGGATGAGAAGAGGGTATAATTCCCGCATCATATTAGACAGTGTCGATATGTTGTTCGAATAATTCGCAGCAATTTCGGCAGCTAGTGGGTTGGAAACTGCTTGATCCAGAAAATTTCGGAAACTAAAGTAAGATATTGGAAATTTGTGCGGATGCTCTGTCATTTTAATTTTGACAGGAGTAAGCAGTTCGTCTAAGTTTTCTTTGACAGTAGGTCGGGTCGTTGTTCTTGGTTTTTTGGTTATTTTTCGGATATCGTTATTATTGTCTATTATTTTAGAAGTATTATTTTGAGGCGAATAAAGTGATTCAACACTCGTTTCGGATTCATTGTCAGAAGATTCTTCTATTGCACCATCCGAGGGCGTTTCTGTGGTATTGGAGAGAGGTCTTTTGGATCTTCCCATAGCGTTATTGTTATGAGGTATTATATTATCCTGTAATAGGTCTTGTAGTCGAATATTGGGTCTCTGGTCGGTTGTTGTGTTTACAGTTCTCGATTCATTAACCTTTGGATTACTATTAGATTTTGATGATTCGGCTGTATTCACTTGTTGTACGCTGGTTTCTAGTTTGCTTGTCTGATTTAGCGGACAACGTTTTGCAAGATGGCCTTCTTTTTTGCAAAGGAAACAGGTAGGGGTATCGCTTGAGATAAATATCCAATAATTTACTTCCTCAAATCCAATCTGTATTGATTCAGGCAGTTTATTGAAGTCTTCTGGGTGTACGTAAACTTGTCTACGAAAGCTGAGTATATGAGAGTATCCTGGTTCGTTTATTCCAGCTTTGATGAATGACATGTTGGACTCTAGTCGGATGTCGAGATTTTTAAATATGTTTTCTATTAATTCATGAGGTATAACTGGACAAACATTGGACAAAATTATTCTTTTTGCTCTCGAGATTAATGGTCTTATTACAAGGCTGTTACTCCTTAAATTTATAGTCTTCCCACATAATTCGTTTGCTAATTCTTTGGTGGACAAATATATGCATATTCTATTATTAGATATTCTTGATAAGAACCTTATGTTGGCAGGATTAGTCAACTTTGACACTTCCTTGACGTAGTCAGTTATGGCAGATCCTTCGAGGGCGTCAATAATGATAGCCTGATCTTTTTTCGGGAAGTTGGTAAACTTTGTTGCTTGAGCGTAGTTCATTTTGCCAACTTCTGGATTATGTGGATTTACACTTGACATTGTAGGAGGACTGTGAACTGGATCTTCATTTGGTACTCTGCTGTAGTCAGCAGAGTGACCGCTGTGTGGGTTCACTTTGGAACGAAGTGAGAAACTTAGTCAAATGTAGATTGGCAACACTATCACAAAGAAAACTATAACTACTATATGGGAATAACTGGGAGAGACACGCGAACCGATCGGAGCGTTAGTAAATACAACCGACCTCGTCGACGTTCCACGATAGAATGTGATAATGTAATTAATGTAACAATAAAAAGAGATATGTTTGACTGTAACAAAAATTTATTCCTCAAATTCGTTTTACTTTAGTATTAGTACTTAAAATATTTCTTATGTTCATTTAATTAATGTTCACGATATACAATGAATTCTTCAGATGTTAACCCGGGAAAAAATTTTTTTATATAATTATATAAAATTATATAAAATTGTATCTTATTTTATATAATTTTGTATGATTATATCTAGATTCTTATATTAAATTTTATTAATTTTTATATAATTTTATAAAACTATATAAATTTTATAAAATTTTATATAATTACATATTATTATGTATC
This sequence comes from Cerceris rybyensis, assembly GCA_910591515.1. Lineage (NCBI taxonomy): Eukaryota > Metazoa > Arthropoda > Insecta > Hymenoptera > Crabronidae > Cerceris > Cerceris rybyensis. Next base: position 19,662,854 of record OU342795.1, read on the forward strand.
AATCAGAAAATCCTAAACTGTAGACTTATATATTATGACAGGCTGTTGAATTAGTTACACGCCACGAGCCTTTTCTGAGTCGCTCCGCCTGCTTCTCCTTCCCAACAATTTCACCCAACCAGGAACGACTTGCCAGACTCGGCGTATTACACAAGTATAGTGGCGCTTTAGGGCGCTATTCGCCTCTGTTCGCTCGCGCTGGAAAGACGCCGCGCATGCCGATTACGGGAAAAAAAATCGATGCGCGTATCCCGTCGACTGACGTTATCTGTCAACGAACAGTTTCAGATCGCGTCACATGACGTTTAGGTTAAAACAAAAGTATTACTAGTAAAAAAGTATGCTCAGATATGTCTTGAATTTAATGCGATTAACAGATCGTTAGCAGAAAAACATTGAAATTTAACTTTGTTGCATTCCTCGATACAAAACGAAAGAAGCGCGTTTTCGCCGCTTGACACTCAAACGGTTAAAATCTATTGCTAAGTTGACCGTGTCGGCAACAATGTATTCTTTGACGCGAGAGCTAACGTTTTGCTGTCGCCGTATTTTTAAATTATTTGCGTTGGAAATTAGTTTATACGTGCGCGTGCTAGATCGTAACACAACTGTTTCTTTAGTATACATATGAATTAAAGAAACAAGAGGTAACAAATTCAAGATTACTGGATATAATTTTAATAAACTATCGTTATGATTGTTGTATGTATGGTTGTGTGTGTAAATGTATGCACAGTAGAACCATTTATTTTAGAAGAAAATGTTATATGTATATATAAAAGTTTCATAATATTGTGGAGATAATATCGATGCAATACTAATTTTTTTATTTATTTATTTCTTCAACTTTACTTGAAGGAAAACTTCATTGTTTGTACAGAAATATATATCTACATTGAATGAAAACATATATTCACAAATAGAAATATATGTTTATGTTGTTTAAATTAGATACCCTCAATGTTTCCATTGGTATTTTGAGATACATTATAAGTTTTTCAATGTTATTCCTGTCACTATTCTCTGCCGAATTTGCCAAACCACCGCCGGAAGTCCAAAAACATTAAAATTTCTTAATCGCATTTAATTCAAGACATATCTGAGCATACTTTTTTACCAGTAATACTTTTGTTTTAACCTAAACGCCATGTGACGCGATCTGAAACTGTTCGTTGACAGATAACGTCAGTCGACGGGATACGCGCATCGATTTTTTTTCCCGTAATCGGCGTGCGCGGCGTCTTTCCAGCGCGAGCGAACAGAGGCGAATAGCGCCCTAAAGCGCCACTATACTCGTGTAATACGCCGAGTCTGGCAAGTCGTTCCTGGTTGGGTGAAATTGTTGGGAAGGAGAAGCAGGCGGAGCGACTCAGAAAAGGCTCGTGGCGTGTAACTAATTCAACAGCCTGTATTATGATATATAAATATATATAAAGATATAAAAATTTATATATTTTGTATTTTTTTATAAAAATATATAAAACTTTATTGGATTTCTTAGATTAAAATATATAAAATTTTATAAATTTTTATATTATTGTATATAAATATATATAAAAATGATAGAGCTCCCTACAAGTGGCGTGACTTACAGCAAGCTATGACTCAGAAGATAGGAGACATCAAAAGGGCTCACCAAAAAAATGTTGAGTTTAAGAAAAAATAATTTTAACATATGATCTAAAACAGCTAAATAACTAAAGGGCATATCATTCTTAAATTTTTCATAATTTATCCTGTGTGACTTATATGATCTTTCTCCTGGAAGTTAAAAATAATCTTTTTTTTTATAGAATTTTCTCAGACCTTATCAACATTTTGACTAGATAGTTTTTTTTTATAAATTGGTTAAATGAATATTTAATTTCATTGCCCTATTATTTGTGATGAAACCAATTCTATAACGACATCTAATTATTTATAATAAAAAAAAATTTTCCTAGTCAAATAGTATTACCAATGTCTTCTTAAAATAATATTACCAATATTGTAAGTAGTGAGCCATCAAACGCCGTGCCGCGAGCCGTTGCGCGTGCATTGTATCGCGTCTGATATCGCGCCGCCCGGTTCGTAGAATCTTTTCTCCGAATACCGGCGGCGAAAAAGACGAACATCGCTGCTCATCGAACGAGCAGCAGTCTCGTCAAGCCCGTCATAGGAGGTGGACGCATTAAAAGTAATCTCGAAAACCAACGTCTTAGCATTTCTGCCTTATCCCTGCCTCCGCCCAAGCCATCCCTTACAATATGTTCTTAGAACAATATTGATAAAATCATTCATAACTTATTCTGATAGAAAAAAAATTAAACTGGTATTTTTTGAATAAATATTTAACTTATAGCTTCGTTATATATTTAATATAAAAAAGACTAATTTTATAATTATAATTAGTACATTATGAAGATATAAAAAAATATATTATTATTCTAGCCTCATAATAATACACCTGTAGGATTGTTATAATAATGAAACATAAGTTACCTTCTTTTCTATAAAATAAGCTATTTGTATTGTTATTAAATAAGCTATTTGTATGGTTGTTAAAAAATAAAAATTCGAAATGTATTTTAAGCAATAAAATTTAAAATGAGCAGCAATAAAAGAAAAATTCTACAGAATTTTTTTATATATATTAAGTCATATATAATTATATAAAATTATACATTTCTATATATTATGAGATAAAATTATATCATGCCAAAATTGAGATATAATTTTATATAATTATATATGGTCAACTATACATAATTTTATATAATTATATAAAAAAATTTTTTCCCGGCCCGGGAAAAAAAAATTATATAAAGTTATATATAAGTATATAAAATTATATAAAATTGTATCTTATTTTATATAATTTTGTATGATTATATCTAGATTCTTATATTAAATTTTATTAATTTTTATATAATTTTATAAAACTATATAAATTTTATAAAATTTTATATAATTATATATTATTATGTATCAATCAGAAAATCCTAAACTGTAGACTTATATATTATGATATATAAATATATATAAAAATATAAAAATTTATATATTTTGTATTTTTTTATAAAAATATATAAAACTTTATTGGATTTCTTAGATTAAAATATATAAAATTTTATAAATTTGTATATTATTGTATATAAATATATATAAAAATGATAGAGCTCCCTACAAGTGGCGTGACTTACAGCAAGCTATGACTCAGAAGATAGGAGACATCAAAAGGGCTCACCAAAAAAATGTTGAGTTTAAGAAAAAATAATTTTAACATATGATCTAAAACAGCTAAATAACTAAAGGGCATATCATTCTTAAATTTTTCATAATTTATCCTGTGTGACTTATATGATCTTTCTCCTGGAAGTTAAAAATAATCTTTTTTTTTATAGAATTTTCTCAGACCTTATCATCATTTTGACTAGATAGTTTTTTTTTATAAATTGGTTAAATGAATATTTAATTTCATTGCCCTATTATTTGTGATGAAACCAATTCTATAACGACATCTAATTATTTATAATAAAAAAAAATTTTCCTAGTCAAATAGTATTACCAATGTCTTCTTAAAATAATACATATTACCAATATTGTAAGTAGTGAGCCATCAAACGCCGTGCCGCGAGCCGTTGCGCGTGTATTGTATCGCGTCTGATATCGCGCCGCCCGGTTCGCAGAATCTTTTCTCCGAATACTGGCGGCGAAAAAGACGAACATCGCTGCTCATCGAACGAGCAGCAGTCTCGTCAAGCCCGTCATAGGAGGTGGACGCATTAAAAGTAATCTCGAAAACCAACGTCTTAGCATTTCTGCCTTATCCCTGCCTCCGCCCAAGCCATCCCTTACAATATGTTCTTAGAACAATATTGATAAAATCATTCATAACTTATTCTGATAGAAAAAAAATTAAACTGGTATTTTTTGAATAAATATTTAACTTATAGCTTCGTTATATATTTAATATAAAAAAGACTAATTTTATAATTATAATTAGTATATTATGAAGATATAAAAAAATATATTATTATTCTAGCCTGATAATAATACACCTGTAGGATTGTTATAATAATGAAACATAAGTTACCTTCTTTTCTATAAAATAAGCTATTTGTATTGTTATTAAATAAGCTATTTGTATGGTTGTTAAAAAATAAAAATTCGAAATGTATTTTAAGCAATAAAATTTAAAATGAGCAGCAATAAAAGAAAAATTCTACAGAATTTTTTTATATATATTAAGTCATATATAATTATATAAAATTATACATTTCTATATATTATGAGATAAAATTATATCATGCCAAAATTGAGATATAATTTTATATAATTATATATGGTCAACTATACATAATTTTATATAATTATATAAAAAATTTTTTTCCCGGGGGGTCACTACTTACAATATTGGTAATATTATTTTAAGAAGACATTGGTAATACTATTTGACTAGGAAAATTTTTTTTTATTATAAATAATTAGATGTCGTTATAGAATTGGTTTCATCACAAATAATAGGGCAATGAAATTAAATATTCATTTAACCAATTTATAAAAAAAAATTATCTAGTCAAAATGTTGATAAGGTCTGAGAAAATTCTATAAAAAAAAAGATTATTTTTAACTTCCAGGAGAAAGATCATATAAGTCACACAGGATAAATTATGAAAAATTTAAGAATGATATGCCCTTTAGTTATTTAGCTGTTTTAGATCATATGTTAAAATTATTTTTTCTTAAACTCAACATTTTTTTGGTGAGCCCTTTTGATGTCTCCTATCTTCTGAGTCATAGCTTGCTGTAAGTCACGCCACTTGTAGGGAGCTCTATCATTTTTATATATATTTATATACAATAATATAAAAATTTATAAAATTTTATATATTTTAATCTAAGAAATCCAATAAAGTTTTATATATTTTTATAAAAAAATACAAAATATATAAATTTTTATATCTTTATATATATTTATATATCATAATATATAAGTCTACAGTTTAGGATTTTCTGATTGATACATAATAATATGTAATTATATAGAATTTTATAAAATTTATATAGTTTTATAAAATTATATAAAAATTAATAAAATTTAATATAAGAATCTAGATATAATCATACAAAATTATATAAAATAAGATACAATTTTATATAATTTTATATACTTATATATAACTTTATATAATTTTTTTTTCCCGGGAAATTTTCGTTGCAAATGTGATTGTATAGTACAATGATGCTGCTGACTTTAAATATATATTTAGCGCCATGATGACCTGCTTATAGATTTTATTGTTTATTACGTTCTTTTTTTTCACTGGTCTGTTAAATTGATTTACTTTTCTGATTTCAAAGCAGTATCAATCTTTCGTCTTTTGTACATATCGGTTTTCCATACTTTCTCGGAAAATTTTTTCATTTCTACACTTATTGTTTCCTTGGCTAGGTGGGTCCCAGAAAACTGTTAGAGGTGCCTCGAGACGTTTGTAAATATTAAGAGTGTTTTGTATGAAAAATTCCACATTTAGCGAACACCTCTCGAAGTTCAAATGCCACAAGGAGAAGTACCCCTGTCGACAATAAGTTTTCTTTTTTTCCATGGCTTATAAACTGTCTTTGTTTACTGCACGCGCTCCTGGGCCCACGGGACCTGCACAACCACAAAAGTGCTAAATGGAAAATAGCTGACATGACGGGTCCGCCGCGGCGTGGGGCCATGGCGGAAATCTCAATACATATTGTGTATCCAGGTTATTTCATTGCAACATAGAGTATGGTATATTTTTCAACATGGGAAAAAAATTAAGTGATGAAACTAAACATTTCGATTAAAGAAGTCGAGAAAAACTCAACCTTACCCAAACAATATGTGAAAACTAGTAAATACATATTTCGATTACATACTGCAACTTGATAAAAGTAAAGAGTTATACATTTAAGAACCTTCTTCCAGATATGCATATTACATAGGTACATGCTTCTAGAGGTTTCAATACTGTTGGAGAGTTGAATCTAGCGCGAAACGACAAAAGAAACAAGGCATTAACATACTGAAATAGTCCTAATTTCTGATGTATTTTGTTACAACGATCAATAAATGTTCTATTCCATGTTTCCTTGCGTTGTTCACCAAAAATATTTAAAAACGTTTTTACGTGATTAATATAGATGTCTATAATTTATTTATCTTCTCACGCTAAGATCGATATACAGACTTCTACGAATACTTTCATGTAATTTCTCCCATTTTATCGCTTACACCTTCTGTTCATTGGAACTTTCTGTATCTAATTCCTTTATCTAATCTAATATTGTTTCGTTCCTTTAGATTCTGTTCTTCATTATACCTGAACACCTTTCTGACATGATCACACCCTGTTAATTTTGCACACAAAGTATGAACTGAACTTTCTCAAGTGAAGATTATCTGTAAATAAATTTTTCAATAGAGTACGTTTGATTTTAATATAACGTTTATAAAGCATCTTATATAGCATTCGTTTAATAAACTGTGATGTGATACTTGCATTATCGAAGCTCCCATCGAAGCTCGAAAATATTAACTTCATGAAGTTTTGTAATCTTTAGTATCCAATTTCATTCACAATAATAAGTAACGCATCTTAATATTAACTGACATTTTTGTACTTGCAGTCTAATTGTAAGTAACATTGTTTCTACGTCAAAATTGTTCAATAGATCCACGTCATCTCGCAAAGCTTAGATGTACAAGCTATCATAAAAATTGCATTGACAAAATGGAAGTTTAGAAGACATTGACCAAAATATTGTTAATCGTTACATGCGAGCATACGAAATCAAGAAATTTATTATTTCTGGACGCCATGCATACGTCAACAAATCCTTTCCAATACAAATCATGCCCCTAAACTTTTCCGGTCTTTTTATAACATGCGTGCTAAGGGCGCAAGAAAATTAGTATGCGATGAGTAAATTCCTCGCCTTCCAATCGCCTGCTGGAATTCATCATTTTCAAAATGCATATAGCTGGAGTTAATTATAAAATGTCACCAAGAACAGGAAGATATTTTTCGTAACCCGTATAGTCTATTTCTAATCTCCACTGCAGACATTTACGCAGTACAAAGGGAGAAGTTTGCGGAAAGTTACTTTGGTTGAAAGCAGCGACAGTTGTAACGACCGGTTTGTTGAGCACTCGCAACGCGTGTGCCTTGCACGAATTATTCTCCGTAGTTCCTCGGGATCGTTGTTCCTGCAATAAATTAATATCTCAAGAGCTAATTCACAATGATTGAGTCGATGCGATTGATCGTATTTAGAGTTGTTTCAATTGTTGCTCTACGTTTGCGAAGGTTCTTGAATTGCATATAGTTGTAGTGGTTCGAGTAGTTGACGGTTGAATTATTAGTTATTAGTTATTAGTAATTGTTAGAAGAAAGTTAGGGATGGAAAACAATTTTGAGAGGTACTGAAACACTGGCGGTAAAGTGAAATGCAGGAATGTTCCGACAATGAGAGAACAATGGTCAAACTGGCTAATCTGGAAGTATCACGAGACGTTGAAGGTTGCAGATTTTTATGTCGAGAGGGAAGGGGCAATTAATACTGCTGAGCACGATAGGACACGTCGATAACAATGTTCATTATTTTTTCTAAACCCAGATTGCACATGGTTTAATTAACATTATCGCTCTCAACATATTATTGAGTTAACACATATAAATTCATATTAACATCAAATAGTGATATTAATAGGAAGAAGTAGTAAATCAATATTACAATATAACAATATTATTTGATGACAATTAAATATATTTATTTTATTTAATTTTAAATAAATACACGCAGAAATAAAACTCAAGAGTATAAACAAAAGAGTAATTTGGGAATCGAAGGATGAATAGATGTAATTCCACTAGAAAAAACAAATTAATGAGTCGTAAAAAGGGAAGAAGAATTATAGAGTTAAATCTTCATCAGATGAGGATATTGTTACTGATTGTGAGAATTTCAAAACACTGTCACATGAAGAACATAAATAAATAATGTCTTATGTTGAGTTTAACAATATATAAATATAATTAAAGTTAAAAATAAAAGGTAATACTTTTATATTATTTCATGTTATTATCTATGAACAAAATTAAATTGATTATGAAAGTGTTGTAAGTCCATTTGCAGCCTGTAAACGTACATTATTTCAGTTAAATATTGTCAAACTTATCATAATTAACCAACATTTTTGAATTGACAGGTCTGCTAACCTTTAATTTTCTCGAAACAACAAAACATGAACTTGCACCACTTTCAAAATCTCGCCCGCAACGTCTCTAGTATTGTTAAGATAGCGATCGAGAAACGCTAGAACGCCGGGTCACCGCGTGTTCCTCTTATTCTTTTTCACGATACTATATAAATGAGCGCTGAATTATGCACTAAATGTTATTTTTTTATGGTTGGCATGTTATATTTCAACATTGGCGAAAGTCAATAAAAACATAAATGATGCTAGATTGTAATTCTTTTATCAAAGTTTATAAGATAAATTTTGTCCGTCGTTAAGTAATATTTTTTATAAAAGATCCATAAGTTTTATTTATTTTGCGTCACTTTACTGTCTTATCTTTTCTTAACACGTTCCGTGCCATGTGTACCATTTCTGGTACACGTTAAACTTGGCCTGCAGGCCACGTGTACCATAAATGGTACACGCAGACATATGTATTGAATGCGCTGAAAATATATGTTTTATCACAAATTTAATTATGTAAACTATATTTCCACTAAAAGAATGAGGTATTGTATGGAATACAATCTAGAACAAAACACATGCATTTGTTTAATTGTTATATATGCAATAATTATTAATTACATATAATGGTTGACTTTTTTAAAGAAAGGGATACATAAAAATATTGTTTTCTACAGTTTGTTGCAATTTTAAGAAATAAATTGTTGTTTTTATCCTCACAGTAACATAAATAATTAACTAATCGTTTTCGAAATTCTATTATTGACACACATCTATGTTTCTGAGTATTACACTATATTCAAGCGTGTATAAGCAATATTATAATCGATGTATTAGGGGTACCGAAAAGTAATCAAAAATTTTTTTTGCTGGCGAAAAACATTTATTTATTGAAGAAATCTTGAATGCTAATCAACAAAATAATTTTCATAATTTTCTAACACTTGTTGCCGCCGTAAAGGTAGCTGTTCGATTTCCTTTTTGAAAAAATCCTTCGATTTTTTGTTGAAAAACGTTTCTAATTACGTTTTTACTTTTCCAATTTTGATTACTTTTCGGTATCCCTAATATTTGGGAGAAGCTCAAATGCTACTTATTTTTACCACTTAAAAGTTTTACGTAAAGCGCCATTACATACTGCCATTTTTATTAACCGAAAATTTTAAAACTGGCTGACTCTTACTGTCGAATTGATCGCAGCGCCGCGTGTACCATAAATGGTACACGATGTGATAACCACTCCAAACAAGCTAAATACTTTTCGACTGATGATGTAATTAAATGTTGTGTGACAATATACCAATCTTTAGTCGAAACATCAAATGGCCTGTACAACAAATTGAGCAAAAACGGCTTGGCATGGAACGTGTTAACTTACTACTCGCAATGTGGATACGTTTAACTACAGAGTGAGTTTCAGTTGGTCTAAACATTACTAATACTTTATTTTGTTTTTCTTAGGTATGGAACTCAAATCTTAATGCCATTCCTGGTAGAAGTATTTGGCGCTCAAGTTACTGGAAATTATCGCACAAAAGTACCAAAGGGGAAAAACAATTTTACTCGAATGACCACCTCCTGTAAGATAGATGATATTAAAAATTTGTATTTACTGTTTTACTATTCACCAGCTGTTTGCTCAAAATGTAGTTAGAAGTCTACGTCTTAGCATGTGACGTATACCAGTGTTTGTACATATATGTTATGCTGTGTAGTATGTTATGTGCACAGGGTGTTTCTAAATTATGCGTGCCTATCTACCAGGCGTCTTTCTATACCTTCACAAACATGGACGTTTGCGAAAGAATCGCACTGCATTTTAATGTTAATTGTAACCAGTGTTTATAATCATCCGAATTTGAAGAATGTTAAGGGACAGATGTTGAAAAAGTATAGAACATAGTTCAGAAAGCAGATCATTATCATTCATGATGTCATTTTTTAATATTTTTTATCTAAACAAAACACTGACCGAGTCGTAATCAATTTTGTAGACTTTTTGCATGTTTCTACGGCGAAGCACCGGCTCGAGTTTGAGAATAATGCTCGGAGTCTGTGACCCAACACCGATTCTCGCTCAAGTTCATACGCTGTACGCTGTTGCGTAGAACGATGCAAAATGTCTGGAAAACTAACACTGCGGTGATTCAGTAACCATGAGGTCCTCAAGCGAGTGTTGATTTAAAGGCCCACAGACTTAGCATCCGAGTTTGTTACCTTTTTAATACACAATAATTTGAATTATCATTAATTTTTATTTGGTAGGTCGGTGTAGGTCATTTTGCAACACCCTGTACAAAAGGAAGAACGCTTGTTCTTTTTTGTGTTAGAAAACCTCACTGCACTCTCCCATACTTCCGGATGGTCCTTTCATGGGAGTGCATTGACGTTTCCGTTCTCGAGGGTGGAACGATGCAATATTTTGGAATCTGAATTGCTTGCCTTTGATCGAGTAAGGGTACAAGAAGGTGAGGTCGGGATGGCCTGAGATCAAGCACCGTTCAGACCTTCGGGACGGGGTCCGCACGTAATAATAGCTCCAGTGCAACCTTGCCGATGCTACCCAATTTACTTTAAGACAATCACTATTGAAATTATCACCAAGCAAGCGGATACTCTCAAATCCACCAGTGAGACTTGTTCTCGGATTAGACTCACTCAAGGCTGAAAAGCAGTCTTCGGTGCGCTCCAAAATTAATTAATATTTCAAACGTGTATACTAATCAACTTCGACATATTGAGGGTGTAAGTCTCGACAATTGGGTCTATTTTTAAAATAGCTTGACTCATTATCGACAGAACGGACGGTTTGAATGCTTAATATTGATTAAAAAAATCACAGGTACCAGATTTTATTCAAAGAAAAATTTGAGTTATCGTAATCTTTTTTCTTGTCTCAGAATCCATGCGTATGTTCAGCCAAACAATCAGATTTAGTTTGCGAAGAGTAAAAGGAGACATGAGTAATTGGACCGTTGAGTGTCCGAATAGACTGCTCCCCAGAGACAAAAATCTCTTTCACCCTTCTATCCCTGTCACAAATAGACTCTAGTGGATATGACCGTAAACAGCCGTCTGACAGCCCCTTGACTCTTTTATAACCGGCGTCCATTGCAATGCACATGTAGTTTATGCAACCAAATTAATTAATTGTTATATTAAAAGTTATCTGAATCGTAATGTATGTGGTCTTTAAAAATTTCAAGTAAAAATTAATAAATCAATCGATCTCTAGCTTTCGATTTTAAACAATATGTGTTGCTTTAAAAAAGAGGTAAGTAGAAGGATCGTTTTATTGTCAGTATGGTTTTTACAAATACGCTTTTTCAAGGGAAAAAATTGTTTCAAAAATTTTCATTATATATAATTTATGCGAAACCAATAAAATAAACTTGTTTGTTCACCAATTATTTTGCATTATGATCCTAATGCGCATTACAGTGGACATTCCTTAGATGTCATAACAGTATGTATAAAAGAATGTGGATGTCACTTTTTTGCTTTTAAATGGTCTTTGTTTAAGAATATATTTGAGACAAAAGTATAGCCATATCAAAATTTAAGGCTGCAAGGGTTAATCAGTAAACCCAAGAACTCAAATATTCTAACACATGGCTATTAGAAGGATTTTTTAAGATTAAGGCCCAGAATTTCTAACACTCAAGTGCCGATTCACTCGGACACAAACAGAAATGTCCACAGTCTTGAAAAAATACAAAAATATTACATAGAAAGTTCGCGCATTGCCAGTTTTTTAAACTTTTACCATCATTTACAACTGGTTTTATTAACTATGTATAACCGTTTGTTATCGGGTTAAGGTATAAATGATTCAATCGTGTAAATTATTACGTAATTAATTTGCCAAAAAAAAGTTTGACTATTGCAACCTTAGGACCAATGTTGTGTTTTATGCTTCAATAACATCTTAATGTGACCAAAGGAAACAATTTGTAAAACTCAACAATTTATTAAAGTTGTATTTAATCCTGATAGCATGACTTCGAACCTTCGACAACAATGAAATTTCACAAGTAGCAGAACAATCATTTAGATTTGTGATTAATGTCCAATTTATATCTACTTTTTATGTTCCTCCTTTTATAACACTTTGACATATGGTCTGGCGCTTCAGTTACTTAACGTGCAATTATACTGTTCCCCTGACGCAAGGTAACGTCAAAATACGTATAAGAGCATGAAATTTCATAAAGTAGTGAATATGTTTACTTATTATAACATTAATACCTTGACTGTCACATCAAATTCTGATGAATGACGCCATATTTGAATGTTTAGTTTTATTTGACGAAGAAATCGTCAAGTATTTCAAGTTTTCATATTGAATCCTGGAAAAGAGACTAAAGGCTGCCTTCGCACTTTTCACAAATTAGAATGTATGCTTACAATGGCTTTCTTCGTCAAAGAAGACAAAAGAAATGAAGAAATTCAACCCAATACTTATATATTCAGTAAAGTATAAATAATAAATATCAATGTGTTTTTTTCGTAAAAGCGAAAAGAGCTCGTTTTATACCATCTTCGTTTTGAACAACTTCGTCTTTAGAATACCGATCACGTTGCGGTGCACTTATACGAAAACAGTAGTACAGAGTTCAAGTACCAATTTTCGTACCTCACGTCAGAAATGAAATATGCGTATATAAGCTATCTCTATTTTCTTTGATGTGTATTCATATCTTCTAGAACAATAAATTTTGTATAATGACACTCATACTTATGTACGTATAAATGACGTGAGATACTTGTCTATTTGTGAACATTCTAAAAAAATTTAAGTATTTTGTTGCAGTACAATATTTTACTGACATATTATGCTCTATAAAATTTATCACTTTTGTCTAATACATTGTTATGGGGCAATTTCGTACAATCCAAACTCGCCATGATTTGCCTACCTTACATAAACCGAAGGTTACAAAGGCTCTAAAGCGACATAAACCATTGCATCTCATTACTTAAATGAAATTTAGTCCAGCAAATGTCAAACCCTTTTCGTATCATTATTCAGAGGAAGTAACGATTAGCAACCTCAGCGGATCGTTTATGCAAGTATACGTTTGAGCTTTTGGTCGAAAAGCTGTAACTTCTGGAGCTCTGATAGCTGCCGTTAAGATTTGAGCAAATAGCACTAAAGCCGAGGGAGCGAGAGAGAGAGAGAGAGAGAGAGAGAGAGAGAGAGAGAGAGAGAAAGAGACAGAAAGAGAGAACGTGATTCGCAGTTGGAACTGTCTCTTCGAGTCTGTAACGATACTCTTCCATCCCCCTATCTTCCCACGCAGCAGCAGGGCTGAGATGTTTGCGATGGAATTTGAAAGTTCAACTCCGATGAGGGCTTCAGTCCTTTCGAAGCACTCAGCCACTTCAACCTCTACTGTTATATGACGCTTTAACTCCACTCGTCCATCGACCCTCCCTCGACAGTAGCGGGATTTAAAGGGACGATCGAAAGAAATTTCCTCCTTCGTTTTCTTCTACTCCTTCGTCCCGTTTCATAAGATACCGCCGCGTCAAGATAACTGAATTCATTTCGAGGGTTTTTCTACTTCAAAGAAGACGTTTCTCCTGGACGAATCTATTTTCTGTGTATTCTTTTGGTCTCTAGAAAAGGTATTTCATAAAGTGTATTACAATTGTGAAACGGGAGATTTCCTTGTCCAAGACAAGATCGTTTTGAGAAATAACTATTTCCTTTCCAAAAGAAATCTTCTCATTTTCTCAATTATTTGTTGTCGGAATTGAATACCTTTCTGTTGAATTCGAACACTTTTGATATAGCTGTCTGTTTTGATGTCCGTTGTTACTTTATATAATTTTCAATAACTTTTACGAACGCATGGTATTTCAAGCTGACAAAAAGCTTCCTTAGCAAACGATATTCCATATAACCCTTTTATACTTAACAGAAGGCTTTTATTAATGATTCTATATTAATTTCGACTTGCATTTTAATACTTTTGGCTGAACGAAATTACTTGGTTGCAGTTAATGTGATCAATTATGGTAAAGAAAGCAAAACTTATTATGGTTCCTGATTTCTCGATTTTGTTTCTCACTGTCCATAGAGGTTGACGTTAATGATTCATCTCATTGTTAATACAATATACACGTATAAAATGGAGTCAATATTGTTACACCTGGCGGAGGGTCTACCGCGTTTTGGCATTTCTTTATTTACAATTAACTTTAATACACAAAATCGAACGTGTGTTCTTTGACTGCTCGGTAGCGACTTCCTGTATAAACGTTTCCGGTCGTCAAGCAACGACCGGCCGATCGATCCATCGACTTCGATTCGATACTCGAATCCAGCGGGTTCGAGGGAACAGCTTCGTTCTATACGCCAATATGAAGTTGGCGTAACAATATCTTTTAAATCGGTTTGCACCATCTTGTGCATAAGTAAAAGTCTTTTTGCATTTATGACTGCTATTGTGTCAGTGTCACCTGTTTATAACCTGTATATACTATTTAAGCGACATAATATATCCTCGTTTAAATGAACATGTGATATCGAAAAAATACAGTGGGGACTAGAAGAAGACTCGGTAATTATATAAATGATGGTTCGTCCCAACGATTTCGATGATTTTTGGATATGATGTAGATATGTCATGATTCTAAGCAACTTTTTCCTATACGTGTAGTTCCCGCTCGGCTTTCGTTTTCGAAGCATTGGTAAAAAGCTTTTCCTAGTACTATATTGAATTTGGCCTATACATACACGTCCGTGGCAGTGTGTGCGTCAGCACGATGCGGCCGCTTAAATGGACCGTTTATTTTGAAAGTGGTGTAAGTTCATTTGTTAAAAAAAATGAAGTATCATGCAATTCATGTTTAATTTAATGGAAACTTTTTATTTATTACAAGTTAATATTTGATATCTTTAAAAACGCTATTGTTTTGTTCAATTAAAAATTGACCGCTAAAAGAAATTGCATAGACATTGATTATGAAAGTGGTGTAAGCCCAATTTCCGTAGACAGGTAGCGGGATCAGTGACCACTGGTGGTTACATTTGTTTCATTTAACATTTTGAAAGTTATAATTTAAGGTTACTTACTTGATTTTTCGTTAAAAATGAATAATTTCATATTAAAAACAAATAGTGATATAGGTAAGAAGAAGTAATAAATCAATATCATATTGTAACAATATTATTTTATGACAATTAAAAATATTTATTTTATTTAGTTTTAAATAAATACACGCACAAATAAAACTCATGAGTATAAGCAAAAGAGTAATCTGAGAGTCAGAGGATGAATATAATTCCACTATGAAAAACAAATTAATGAAACGCAAAAAGGAAAGAAGAATTATAGAGGTAGAGTCTTCATCAGTTGAGGATATTCTTTCGATGTCACCGTGATTTCAAAAAGGCGAAATTCCTTTCCTCGTCGCGATGGTTGCTCAGTGGTGGGTGAGGAGTAATAAAAAACAAATGAGGCGATGTGACTTGATTTCAAGAACAATTTAATAAGTTATGTATCGTCGTGTGGTCGACAGTGTCTCATGGTGGTCTCAGAGCTTCTGCTCGTTAAGCTTCAAAAACTTAGTCTCCCCCCTCAAGCATGAGGGGCAGACGGGTGTCGCGGACATTGACTTCGCAGCCCAAGAGGTGGCAAAATAAGGGGAACATCTTCAGGAGATGGGGGAAGGAGGCCCAGCTGGCCGACTCGCAGCTAAACTCGGTGACCGAGTATCGGGTAGCCGGGTTCCAGGAAAATGGCAATAAATTACCGCAATTCTCCATCTCCTAAAGAGCCCGTCAGTGTATAGCAAACAAAAAAAATACTTAGAAGAAAACTGCGCCCATTCGCGACGTAACAGATATTGTTACTGAGAATTTCGAAACACTGTTGACAGAAGAGCATAAATAAATAATATCAATATCTTATGCTGAGTTTAACAATATATAAATATAATTAACGTTCAAAACAAGAAACACTATTTCTATTTTATTCCTTGTTATTATCTATAAACCAAATTGGATTAATGTGAAATATATTTTAAGTGACATTTGAGTTTTCAAAATTGAAATTACATGATTCTTACAATTGATTAATTATGAAAGTGGTGTAAGTTTATTTGCAACCCGTTAATATTCATTACTTTAGTTAAATTCGCCTAAAAGAAATTTGTATAGTCAAACTACATATTGATAAATTGATAAAAACATTATCATACTTGTCATAATTAATCAATATTTTTTAATTGATAAATATGCTAACTTTTAATTTTCTGGAAATAACAAAAAATGGACTTACACCACTTTCAAAATAAACGGTCCAAATATCTACTCTTTCTGTGGCTCCCCACTAAGAAACTTGACTACTTGAAGTAACTGACTCGTCGAAAAGCTACCTCACAAGCTTTTTTAAAACAATCTCCAACCAACATTAGTTCATTTTTTTAGTACATTTGTCAAACTGAAATGAGATTCTTCGGGAACAATTAGTATTTGGTTTGTGACAGGCTCGAAGACTAAACAATCATGAGACTAAACAACGAGTCACCATGTTTTCGCCAATGACCAAAAGTGCGTATATGCTCAGGTATAAAAACCCGAGATCACCGATGCGGATCATCATATTGCTCCAGTCGCTCAACCAATTCGTATCGAGCTTGTTAAGAAGTCGACATTTAAGCCTTATTGTACCATTCCATTTCGACTAGAATAAGAGAATATTGTAATATCATAGTATTGTAGTGTAGAATAAAGTTTGCTTTTTAAAAAGTCTAACTTACAATTAGTAAGCCGGCGGGTCACAGGTTTAATAAAGGTACTTATAATGGGAAGATAAAGTAGTGTTGACTTGAAATAGTTTTTGACTAGCAGTAAATGTTTGAATTATATTTTTCGCATATTCTTATAAGATATCTTTTTCATGATATCACTCGGTCTAAAGTTTCTTACGGTTAGTGCAGAGCACGCAGAAACAGTAGTATACCGGGTGTCCCAGCCGATTTTGACATCTTGAATATTTCGGTATTGTGTTAGGTAGAAAAAAATGTTTCATACGAAACTTAAATGGTATCAAGTGGGGCATAATCTGGTGTCATTAGTTTTTCCGTACGTGAACGCGTCAAGGACATATGACGGTCAACTTTGTTTTCTTAAATAGAATAGGGTACTTTTTTATGCATCAAGCGATTCAGCTAGACATTCTTTATAAAAAAAGTACTGACCTATATATCTCGAAAAGTTAATAGTTGAGGAGATATTTCAGTATAAATAATCTAAATACAAAGGCATCATACATGCCGCACTAGGGCGTGAGCTCTGTTTATCTGTTTATCTGTCTGTTACCTGAGTTAACGCTGCCCGACTTTTTCTTATGTGGCTATTTAACGGATAAAACGCGAAAGTTTCAACTAAAGTGAGTGATACGAAGCAGCACATTATCGATGAATGTGGCAAAATATCAGCCAATACATTAAATAACGTAGGCCAGTCCTTACTTCATCGATTTAAAAAATGCTGCGATACAAATGGTCGTTATATTGAACTATACATGTAAATAAACGCTAATGTAATTACGAATTTTAGAACTACTTAAATTGAAATATCTCCTAAGGAATGTTAGGAACGTTAGGAAAGTCCTCAGCGGGAGGGTGACCGGTGCCACCCCAAGGCGATAAGCTGGAGCAGCGTTGACTCCCGTGCCTACACAATACTCCCCGGCTTGGCCGCAGGCCTCCCCGGCTTGGCCGCAGGCCACCCCGGCGAAGCAAGGATCGCATTACCCGCCCGGTTTTAACCTGGTGCTAGGGCCCCTGGCTTTATCCGGATTGGCCCGGGCCACTTGCCAAGGGTGCTCCCGCATTGCAGGGTCAGCCTTCATCGCCGGTGCAGCCATCCCTCCCTATCGTTAGCTGTTGCCCCAGGAGGAGCGTGATATTACGTTGGGCTGCCCAGCTCGGTCTCAGTTCCTCCTGTCCCTCGCCCCATCACTGCCGCCAACTTCGTTCGACGTCGATGAGATAGCATATCGAATGTTGAAGAGGTGTCACCAGCCTATAGCCAGTAACTCGTTCGAGCGCCACATGAAGCAGCCATCAACAACGACAGCCACCGTCATCGACAAGTGATAATACAGTAATCCCTGGATAAATGCACAAGAAATTTCCCTGGATAAATGCATCGCGGCCATCCCCTCCACATAGGGGGATCCCCCTCGGTCGAACCTCGACGTTCGGCGACGAGGCAGTGTAATATGATATCATCGGAACGTGTCGGTGTCGCAATACTAATCGGAGGATGGAATTTTTCCACTTTTGATTTTTTTGTTTTGAAAACTTCGCTAACGTATTTGTGACAATTTTCTGATTAAAATGATACCAAACACGACATAGTTTGGGCAATATTTACTTAATATTTAATTCGTTTACTTGCTATTTAGATAACTCAAACATATCGTGTTTGGTATCATTTTAATCAGAAAATTGTCATAAATACGTTAGCGAAGGTTTCAAAACAAAAAAATCAAAAATGGAAAAATTCCATCCTCCGATTAGTATTGCGACACCGACACGTTCGGGCCGGTCCCCCTGTAGCTTGGACCTCTCTGTCTCTTCTACTGTCTGTTCTTTTCTAAGTTCACGCTCGGCTGGAGCCCGAACGTAAACACAACATAGAAACCACCACTTCGTAACTGCACTGTTTCGGTCCCGAATTCAGTGCATTTATCCAGGATTTACTGTAATAGGCTTGGAACAGGATTGGGTATCCGATGTTTCCATGGGTAAACATGTTCCTATCATGCATGAGCTGCCATGCCTACATATGTGTATGTGTTAATAGTAATAGTAATAATAATAATGATACCGATGCCTAATGCCAAATTCATTATTCATTATTACTATTATCATCATTTCTATGTGCGTATGCGATGCAGGTGTAACAGCTATGCTATGTTGGACTAATCAGCTAACTAGGCTGCCTACTGTTGTTGTTATCTATACACAATCCTGCCACCTGACTCTAATTTCAACAAACGTTTCGGGTTTGACTCCCTTATCCAATCAGATAGGTGAGTCTAGCTGGACTCTAGGAGCTGGTACCCCCCACCCTTTGCCTACTCAAAGTCCCTGATGGACGGCCCCTTTCAACTTCATCGAAGTCTCCTTACAGGTGTGACATCGATTCCATAGTGGGTTGAACCAGCCGGCTGGGTCCCTCCCGCAGTTGAGTCGCAACCCCCTACCCAACGAGGTCTGGCGAAAGGCTGAGTTAGTCTGATTAAGTTTTCACTAAGCTACTCGCGTACCCGGCTTTTTAAGTTCGGTCTCTATGCTGATTCTAAGTTTGGGAAGCATCGGATCTTCGCGGTTAGTTGGGCGAGCATGTCGCTCAGGGTGGTCCTCCCGGGAGGCTTCCTGAGACGGTTTGCTCGCAGAGAGAGGGATTCTTGTTCACGAAGGCCGATGAAGGGGACCAGGACTCTATGCATCTTTCATATCGTGCCTGAATCCTGGCCATCCTCCGCCCGCTGATTCTCCGATTCCAAGAGCCCCTTTCTCGTTCACTTGCGCTACAAGTATAAGATTTCCCGTTCATGGACCGGCTGGCCATTTTTTTTTATTCTTCTTCCTCTTCTTCCATTGGTGGCTTCTCCTCGTGCCCTGTCCATCATCCATTCCCTTGTGATGGTGATGGAGTTGATTACTTCGAGTTCCCTTGCCTCCCTGCGCACTGCAGGGTGGATCGGAGGTTCCTATGATACTCTTCCCTTCGTGGAAGGAGAGAGCTGGTTATTGGGATGAGTTCGCTTTCATCCCCTTCTCTCCTGTCTCGGATCAACGTGCTAGCCAGTTATCTGGTTTGTTCGAATCCTCAAACGACTGGGGGTCCGGGGTATTGCGGGTAATCCAGATCTAGTCTGGATTTTAAAGTTCGATTTTCATCCCCTTTACCCCTGTCTCTGATCAACGTGCTAGCCAGTTGCCTGGTTTGTTCGAATCCTCAAGCGACAGGGGAATCATGGGATTTTTGCGGGTTCTTTGATAGTTCGCCCAGGGCGTGTTCAAAGATGTTCATGGGTTTCGTTTCCCAGCTGGCCTGGCTCGTTCGTGGAACTGGAACGGGGGGAGTCCATCCTTTCGGGGACTCCTACTTCCGCTCCTCCTTCTCCACCGTTATGGTAGTTCATGGTGCCGCGCCTGGAGGTACGGAGGGAGTCCAGTCTTCCCTGAACTCCTGCATCCGTTTGGCCCTCGCAGCCTCGAAGTTCGGGATCCTTGATCGGTCCCCGATGGCGGGCGGACCTGCGGGAGGGAGTAGAGGGAAGCAGTCATCGCTGCTTACCAAAAGCCATATCGGAATTTCCCCGGTTCAGACGCGAAGCCTTAAACCGGTTACTCTTCTTCCTCGTTCGATGGCTTCTCCTCGTACCCTGTCCACCGTCCGCTCCCCCATGATGATGAAGACGCTGTTTGCTGCAATCTTCCTTCCCTCCCTGCGCATTGCAGGCAGAGTCGGAGGTATCTATAGTTCTGTTTCCCTTGCGGGGGAAAAAGTCAGTTTTTGTAAGGTTCGCCTGAGGCGTATCTTCCTGGAGTCCATGGGCTTTCCCATCTAGACCAGGTTGTTCGTGGTACGGGGGAACGGGGGGATTCCATCCTTCCTTGGTCTCCTACAGCCGTCTACCCTTCGCAGTCTTGTGGTTCGGGTTGCTTGATCGGCCCCGGGTGGAGAGCGAGTCAGTGAGAGGGAGTAGAGGGAAGCAGTCATCGCTGCTCACCATAAGCCATGTCAGAGTTTCCCCGGTTCAGACGCGAAGCCTTGAACCGACTACACTTCTTCCTTCGTTGATGGCTTCTCCTCGTACCCTGCCCGCCGTCCACCCCCATGATGATGTTGAATGCCTGACTGCTACAGCTCCCTCACCTTCCTGCGCACTGCAGAACGGATCGGAGGTTCTTTTGGTTCCTTTTTCCCTTTTGGAGGGGAGATTTTGTTCGGTGGAGCGCCCAGTCCTTGGAGGCCTGTGGAGGCGGGAGAGAGAGAGGAGGGAGCGGTGTCGCCGCTGCCAGCAGCCAAAGGGATGGCTTTCGCCGACCTTGATCTGAGGTCCAAGGCCGGTTACTTCCATCTCGTAATTCGACAGCCCCGACTCCTCAATTCCCATCCCATCCCCGTTCACCCCCCTCGGATCAACGTGTTCATCAGTTGCCTGATTCACTCGGATCCTCAAGCGGCCGGGGAGATCGGGAACTTTTGCGGATTCTGCAATGTTCGCTTAGGGCGTGTATTAGGAGTCCATGGGCTTCGTTTCCCCATAATCTTGTAGTCGCCTTGGTTGGTTCCAGGCATTCGTCATTCATACTTCCTCCATGGATTTACTTCTTCTAGGAATTTGATTATCTTTTCTGGTGGTATTTCTCTGGTCTCTTCCTCGGTAAGGAGTTCCTTTCCTATGATTCTCTTTCTTTTCCCCATTATCGCCGGGCAGTGGCATAGGATATGTTTCCCTGTCTCCGGGGTTTCTTCGCAGGCACTGCAGTTCTCACTCACTTCTTTCCCCATCCTTGTTAGGTGATTTCCTAATGCTGCATGATTGGTCATGATGCCAATAATCTTCGAGAGATCTTTTCTCTCCATATCCTTTAAGACCTTCCTTTGCTTATATGGGACTTCGTCTCCCAAGATTTCTTTCGCATGTATGCATCCGCCTGTATTCGTCCATTTCCTTTTCCTCTCTGTGATTCTCCATTCCTTAATGGCTTGCTTCGCTGTTGCCTCCGAGACCGGTAACATGGGTTCCGGTCCCGTTGGTGGTTCGTCCGATCCCTCGTTCGCTAATCTATCCGCTAGTTCGTTTCCTTGGATTCCTTGGTGACCCGGTACCCATATCAGGGTTATCTTATTCCCCATTGTTGCCAGTTCGTTGAGGGCTTTCCTGCAGTCGATCACCGTTCTTGAGCGTGATGTTCCATTGTTCAGCGCCAGAAGTGCCGCCTGGCTGTCCGAACATATCGTTATGCTCTCGTTTCTCGTCCTCTTTTCCATCAGGTGCCCGAAGCCTCAAGATTCTTTTCTCGCTCGGGATACCCTCTCTGATCCAAGCTGCTCCCGTGAGATCGTTTTTTCTAGATCCATCGGTGTAGTATACCCTGCTATTTGTGTCATATGGTTTCTTCCCTCCTTCCCAGTCCTTTCTCGGTCCGATGTAAATCGTGTATCTTCTCCCGAAGTCATATTCCATAACGGTCTTGTCCGCCGACATGTGGAAGATATCCACTACCTCCCGTGGTGCTTCCTTGTAGACTATGTCGGTGTGACGGTTCATTCCTTCCCTGGTCTTTTTTTCTCCACTCCAGAGATTCCAGTAGTTCAGCCTGTAGGCCGTTTTTAATGCCAATTCCCTAACCTTGACATCCAATGGGGTGACGTCGCACATTACTTCCAGTGTTCTCGTCGGGGTGGTCTTGAATGCTCCAGTGATGCGTCTCAGCGCCATTCCTTGCATGCTGTCCATTTTTGCTTTTATGGTGACCAGCGATGTCGCTCTCCACCAAATCAGTGCTCCAAAAGTTATCCTTGGTACTATTATTGCTTCATAGATCCACTTGCTCCTTGCGGGGTCTAATCCCCATTTTGCTCCTACCATCCTGTACATCACATTCAGATTCTTTTTCGCTCTTTCGAGTTGAAGTCTCACATGTGTCGACCATATCAATTTATCCGCGATCTGTACCCCTAGATATTTGACCTTTCTCACGAAGATCAGGGGTTCCCCTTTGTACAGTAAATCTTCTATTACCGGTCGTTGTGCGTTGGATACAAAGCTCCTGGAGAACATCATCATCTCCATCTTGGCCGGATTCACTGATAATCCCGTCGCTTCGCACCATACTTCCAGTATCTGTAGAGCCGTCCTTGCTTTATCCTTTGCTTCTTCTATAGTCTTCCCTTTCGCGAGGAAATTCACGTCATCCGCGTATGCTGCTGCTTCTACTCCGCATTCCTGTAGTGCTCCTATCAGGCCGTCCACTGCGATACACCATAGTAGTGGAGATAATATTCCACCTTGCGGGCATCCTCTGTTCACCGCTGCCTTCAGTTCCGTCGTTCCTTTCTTGACTTGCAGAGTTCTTTTCCTGAGCATCTTCATAATCCATATTCTGATTTCCTCTTCCACTTCGAAGTCCCTCAGAGATTGTTCGATTAGCTCCGTTGAGGTCATATTGAAGGCTCCTTCGATGTCCGCGAAGCCTCCTATCGCTATACCTTTTTCGTTGAAGGTATCCTCTACGCTGCCCACCAGATCGTGTAGCGCCGTCTCCACAGATCTTCCTGCTCTAAAAGAGTGTTGCTTTGGGTTCAGAGGTTTCCTCTTCAGGGTGACTTCTTTCAGGTGTCTGTCGATAAGTCTTTCCGCCGTCTTCAGTAGAAACGGTGTGAGGCTGATTGGCCTATATGCTTTAGGCGTCGTGTAGTCTGGTTTTCCAGGTTTTGGTAGGAAGACGACTCTTGTTTCCCCCCATTTTGAGGGGTAACATCCAGTCGCTATGGATGCTCTGATTATTTTCACTACGAAGTCCTCGATCCATGGCAGGGCTTTTTTCAGAAGCTGCGGATAGATTCCGTCCGTTCCTGGAGCCTTGTATGGGTCGAACGACATTATCCCCCATCTTACGCTCTGTTGACTGACTACTTTATTCGCCAGTTCCCAGTTTGGTTTTATCTTTTCATTTTCCTCTTGTCTGTTGCCTTGATCGTTTGAGATTCTATTGCATCCAGGGAAGTGTTCCTTTAGCAGTAGTTCCAGTATTTCCTCATCATTATCCGTGAATTTACCAGTCTTCTTCTTCAGGGTTCCGATTCCTTTTTGTCCGTCTTCGGAAAGCATCTTGTTTAGCCTTGCAGTTTCCGGTAATTTCTTCACGCTTTCGCAGTATTTTCTCCATGATGTTCTCTTGCTCTCAAAGATCAGCTTCCTTAGGTTCCTGTTGGCCTTGTTGATCTTGTCTCATATTTCCCTTCCGCCTCTTCTTCTGGCCAGTTTCTTCAGATTGGAGATCCTATTGCTTTCCTTCTCTAGCTTCCTATTCCACCAGGGTAGTGTGATCTTGTTCTTGTATTCTTTCTCTTCCGTTGCTTCTTCCCAAGCTTCGTTCAGTAGTCGGTTCAATGCCTCTATCGCTTCATCGATCTCTTCTTGGTTGCCGTATCTCTTAGGCAGCGTATGTCTATTCATTTCTACCAATGTTTTGTATTTCCTCCAGTCCGTCTTCCTCGGATCTCTTTTCCATTCTCTTTCCGTTATGTCTTCTTCAGTTATATCCATCACTATATATTTGTGATCCGATTTCGAGTCTTTTTGGCTCACCTGCCAGTTCTTCAGCATGCCTATCACTCCTGGGGATCCTAGTGTGACATCCAGTACTTCTTCTCCCAGTACGTTGTGGAACGTGGGCTCGTTTCCTCTATTCAGGCAGGTCAGGTCCAAGTCCTGCATTTCTTCCATCAGCATTCTTCCCCTTGCGTTCGTCTTTGTGCTTCCCCATACTTCATTCGTGGCATTTGCATCCATGCCTATTAGAATTTCTTTTCCTTTGTCGGTGCACCACTCGCAGGCTTCCTTGCCTTTCATTCCTAGCACCGTGTCTTTGCCGTTCCACTTCGAGTAGATCGATGCCAGTCCTTTGTTTTCTCCAGATTCGCTCGATTTCCATGTCAGTTCCGCTACCGTAGTGAGGTTGTCGTTATATTGTGGCAGAGGCGACACGTTTATTCCTTTTCTTGTTACGATACAGGTTCTTGATTCCTTGTTCACTGATGCGCACCAGATATTTCCTGCGGCATTCATTGCTCGTATTCCTCCGTGTGCTATGTAGGGTTCTTGGATTAACGCGATGTCGATGTCGCTTTTCTTCATGAATGTTGTTAGCATTGCTGCAGCGACAGGTGCATGGTGAAGATTGATTTGTACGATCTTCATGTTGACGTTGTTTTGTGTCGCGCTATGCTAGAGTCTTAAGGTATTAGTTTTGTTGACTAATGATTGCACCGTTAGGGAAGGATGTTACCTTTCTTTAAGCGTCGTGCCCTGAAAATAAGGAGGAGGGTGCAATCACTAGTAATACTTATGGATGACATATATCGCTTTTTCTCATATATGTGAGATTCATATATATTTAACTATAGCAGGGTAAAGTGTTATATTAGTACGTAGAGTTTCTGTTCTCTTTTTATTTATAGAAACAAATGTAGCAGGAGAAAGACTTCATATTGCTACAAGATAGAGGCTATTGTTCGCCCATATTTTATAAGCAGTACCAGTCAGGGTCCATAAATAGTTACGACCTGATGTTCAAACAACTTTGTATATATGTGACGGGTGGGAAGTCTAAGTCAGTGCTAATTATAATCGAGGTTATTATTTCATTTATATTTAGAAAGATTAAATGAATGAGATGTATAAGATGTGTACAACAGGTAATCATATATAAGGCATGAACATAGGGGTATGAAGTAAGTTATACAGATTACAAGCGTTTTATCGGGGTATATATGATTCTATGGGTATAGTGTCATAGATATAGTCAGCATAATATTAGTATATACATTGGAGACCCGCCTGATGCCTCCAGAGGCGGGAATATATATGTATAAGTATGAAGGTAATATTATTTAAGTAAGTGGGGAGGAAAACAATCTTGTTCGAGGTTAGATATAGGCAAACATAGCTAAACTTCGGTTGATATATGTATTTGTGGGGTGAAGCTAATGTGTGATTTACTTTAATGTATTGGTGATCTACGTAGAGACGCGAAGGTACAAGTCCGAGCTAATTATAATCAGAGCTGTTGTTATTTTGTTATTAGGCGTATTATACCATATTTGGTCATGGGTTAGCACCGACGCTTTATTACATACGTAGACTGCACAAAACATATATAACAGATAGGGCGTATACCTAGAGGACGTATAAGTTACACAGTATATACACAGGTTATAGACAATGGATAAAGACAATATAAGCATCATGAACATAGCGGATATATATGATTCTTATATCATTAAATTATATATTGAGGACCTACCTGTTGTGTCTGGAAATAAATCATGTATGTACGGGGTATTACCGTCAGGATGGGTGGAATGAGTTGTCCTGTTCCAAGTTGGTTGGCAAAACAATTTAGACCATGACTATGTATCGAGGTCGCTTATAGATTGATGTTAACTGTATAGTGTACTATATGGAGATATATATGTGGTCCTGTCGGTAATGGCAGAGAGCGCCTATAATGTGTATGTATGCGTGTGTGTGGACTGTGCGTGGGGCGCTCGTGTTGCGTAGAACGTGTGGCGGGAGAGTATGGCGTACGACGAAGACGAGTGAACGTACTGTCCGCTTCTTTTTGCATTCTTTTAAGACTAACCATATGTATACTAATTTTTTTGTTTATTAAATAGTTCTTTTTTTAAAAAGTGCTCGCGGGTGTATGAATACTCCTAGAACCCACGAACCACAATTGGGGGCTCGTCCGAAATACGCGTTAGTGCGTAGAATGGAAGGCGAACAGAAGACGACAATGGAAGCGGAAAACGAGAAGACGTTGCGAGACGACGAGGCGGTCGACGAGTCGGTCGACGAGTCGGCACGAGTTGCTAAAATGACGGTTTCTCAGTTAAAGGACGAACTGAAGAGACGGGGTCTAAAGACGGCAGGCAA
Organism: Cerceris rybyensis; assembly: GCA_910591515.1. Lineage (NCBI taxonomy): Eukaryota > Metazoa > Arthropoda > Insecta > Hymenoptera > Crabronidae > Cerceris > Cerceris rybyensis. Next base: position 19,689,782 of record OU342795.1, read on the forward strand.
TAAGGCCGAATTAGTCGATCGGCTCAAGGCAGCCATTCTCTTGGATAATCAAAAAGACGACGCAATTAACGACGCAGTTAACGACGAAGCCAGCATGTACAAAACTGACGATGCAAGCGACGATTCAGAAGACGAGCGACGACGACGAAATAGACGCGATAAATGTTTGCTAACATTTAAAGACGTTGAAGATTCCGTTGATACGTTCAGCGGTGATGACGGTAGAAACGTTAAACAATGGATTCGCGATTTTGAGGAAGTTGCGGGCTTGTGTGAGTGGAATGACGTACAAAAGACAATTTACGCAAAAAGACTATTGCGCGGTTCAGCGCGGCTGTTTGTCAAACACGAGGTACACGGGAAGACGTGGAAGTACATCAGGTCCGCATTGAAACACGAATTTTCTCCGAGGATCGACAGTCACGACGTTCATAAGAAGCTTCAAGGAAGAAAGAAGAGGAGCGATGAGACGTATCATGAGTATTGTTATAAAATGCTAGAACTTTCGTCAGCGGTTGAGATGGAGACCAGCGCGGTAATCCAGTACATTATTGACGGAATAGTTGATGATGAGGTAAATAAAGTTATTTTGTACGGCGCGACGAGCATCTCTGAGTTGAAACGTAAATTTGACATATACGAAGCAATGCGAAATAGATCGAAACATAACTCCAAGACGGATGACCGACGGAAAAAAGCTGCGCGACCAGATATCGATAAAAAAGGGCCCGATGATCGACGGTGTTATAACTGTGGTGGTAAAAATCATCTGAGTGCTACGTGTCCACACAAAGAAAAAGGCCTTCGATGTTTTCAGTGCGGGGAACATGGCCACATCGCGGCAAAGTGTCCGAAAGCGAATAAACCGAAAGCGGTAGATCAGAGTTCTAGTTGTAATGCAACACAAAACGAGACGAAGAAATGTTATAAAGACATTATATTGAATGGATATGAATTATCTGCGCTAATTGATACCGGTAGCGATCTTAGCCTCATTCGCGCGGATTATTTTGTTAAGATCGGTGCGCCTGCATTAGCTAATAAACAGATCAAATTTCGCGGTGTCGGCTCAAACGAAAATACGACGTTAGGCGAAACGTGTGCTAGGATTCAGGTCGATGGCGGTACATTTGACATAGTATTGCATGTAGTATCTGACGCTCTTTTACAGCATGCCTTGTTAATCGGAACCGACTTCCTAAACGGCGTCGATGTGAGAATAAAGGGGGGAGTTGTAAATATCTCCGCGGCTATTGACGACTCAGCTGATGTGCCGGAAATAAACAGAATAGATATTACGAATGGAGCGAACGAAACTGATTTGACGCACGTTGAGGATCGCGGTTGCCGAGATAAACTAGAAAACTTGATAACTAATTACCGACCGAACAAAACGCGAGATGTGGGCATAAAGCTACAAATAGTTTTAAAAGATGATGTCCCGGTGTACCAACGGGCTAGAAGGTTATCTGTTTCAGAACAAAAGGAAGTCGACGTACAAATGCAGAAGTGGCTAGATGACGGTATTATTCGAACATCGTATTCCGATTATGCTAGCCCGATAGTCATGGTGAGAAAAAAGGACGGCACAGCACGAATTTGCGTGGACTATCGTAAGTTAAATGAAAAAATAATTAAGACGCGCTACCCTCTGCCGATTATAGAAGATCAGATAGATCGTTTGCGAGGAGCTAAGGTATTTAGCACTCTGGATCTCCAGAATGGATTCTTCCATGTCTCAGTGGCAGAGGGCAGTCAAAAATATACGGCATTCATAGTTCCCAATGGCCATTATGAATTTCTCCGAATGCCATTTGGCCTTTGTACGTCGCCTGCATATTTCCAAAAATATGTTAATGCAGTATTTGCCGATTTAGTCGCGAAAAACATTGTGTCGATTTACATGGACGATTTAATTATACCGTCTGCCGATTGTTTCGAGGGGTTGACGCGACTATCGATAGTTCTGGAGGTTGCTAGTTCGTACGGTTTGGCAATAAATTGGAAGAAGTGCCAGTTTCTAAAAACAAAAGTTAACTATTTAGGGTTTGTTATAGAGAACGGAAATGTTACACCTTCTGACGAGAAGACTGACGCAATAAAACATTTTCCTATACCGACAAGCGTGAAAACGGTCCAAAGTTTTCTGGGCCTTACTGGCTACTTCAGAAAATTTATTCCCAAGTATGCCTACATCGCACGTCCGTTGACCGAACTTTTAAAAGACGGAGTAAAATTTAACTTTGGCAGTAGTGAAGTGTCTGCATTCAATTGTCTGAAAAAAGCGTTAAGCGATAAACCTATTTTGCGAATCTATTGTCCGACCGCAGAGACGGAATTACATACGGACGCATCTCGCCATGGTTATGGAGCAATTCTTTTGCAACGCGACGATGAAGATCGTCTATTTCACCCTATTTACTACGCGAGTGGAAAAACCACAGATGCCGAGACTAAGTTCCATAGCTATGAACTAGAAGTCCTAGCAATCGTTAAAGCCATAAAGAAGTTTCGAATTTATTTAATAGGTCTAGAATTTAAAATAGTCACCGACTGTCAGGCATTTACACAGACCATGAAGAAGACTGACGGCTGCGCAAGGGTTGCACGATGGGCCCTTCTCCTGCAGGACTTCAGCTACACTGTGGAGCACCGGCCAGGCAGGAGCATGCGACACGTCGATGCTCTTAGTCGGAATGCTTTGCCGACAGCAATGCTAGTCGAAGAGACGCATGAAAGCGTACTCGCTAAGCTGCGGAGGAATCAACTGGACGACGAGGAAATAGTAACCATACGTGAACAAATTAAGCGTGATGGAGTAGATGGGTATATTATGAAAGACGGGCTTTTATATAAAAACGTGGATGGCGAAGCGTTGATTGTCGTTCCAAAGTCGATGCAACACAGTGTCATTCGCCAAGTACATGACCGCGGCCATTTTGGCCCCGATAAAACGGAAAAGTTATTAAAATCTGATTATTGGTTTAAGGGAATGCGGCCGAAGATTGAGAAGGTGTTGAAGAGCTGTATTAATTGTATTCTGGCAAACAGGAAAACCGGTAAGCTGGAGGGCTGGTTGCACCCAATCGACAAAGGTGGAGTTCCTTTTGATACCTATCATGTGGACCATCTGGGGCCCTTACCGTCGACGAAGAAAAGATATGCTCATGTATTGGTAGTGATTGACGCTTTCACGAAGTTTGTTTGGTTGCACCCAACGAGATCGACAGGAACAGCAGAAGTATTGGATCGGTTGATAAAACAGAGCGCTGTTTTTGGTAATCCTACACGGATAATTTCAGATCAAGGAACGGCGTTTACTTCTCAGGATTTCCAGAGTTACTGCAGGGACGAAGGTATCGAGCATGTCACAATTGTTGCGGGAATTCCTAGAGGGAATGGGCAGGTGGAGCGAGTCAACCGTGTACTGATTTCTTTGCTGACTAAATTGTCTGCTCCAAATCCAGCCGAATGGCATAAATATGTAAATAGAGCCCAACAGTATCTGAATTGTGTGCCGACAAGAAGCACAGGTATGTCGCCATTCTACTTATTGTTTGGTACCCAATTAAAGACCAAAGAGGATCCAGCAATTAGAGAAATTTTGGAGTCGGAAGGCGCTGTAATGTTCCAAGAGGGGCGCGATGAAGCACGTCGACAGGCAAGAGAAGCTATAGCTAAAATTCAAGCTGAAAATAAGAGAAGCTATAACAAGAAGAGGAAGAAGCCTAATAAATACAAAGAGGGCGACTTAGTGGCTATAAAGAGGACACAAGGTGGTCCTGGACTAAAACTTGCGCCTAAATTTTTCGGTCCATATCGAATCTCCAAAGAACTTCGGAACGAAAGGTACGTGGTAGAGAAGATCGGACAAGGCGAGGGTCCTCGTGTAACTTCTACTGCGACGGACCATATGAAACCCTGGTATGACTATCCTGAAGACATATCTTCTGAAAACGAAGAGTAACATCTGAGGTCAGATGTCGTCGGATGGCCGAGTGTGGTCCTGTCGGTAATGGCAGAGAGCGCCTATAATGTGTATGTATGCGTGTGTGTGGACTGTGCGTGGGGCGCTCGTGTTGCGTAGAACGTGTGGCGGGAGAGTATGGCGTACGACGAAGACGAGTGAACGTACTGTCCGCTTCTTTTTGCATTCTTTTAAGACTAACCATATGTATACTAATTTTTTTGTTTATTAAATAGTTCTTTTTTTAAAAAGTGCTCGCGGGTGTATGAATACTCCTAGAACCCACGAACCACATATATATATATATATATATGTATATATAGCTCAGAGGTTTAAATATGAATCGGTTATTTAGATTTATTCGATTGTGGTTGGATCTTTGGTATTTTGAAATTTGGGAGATAGAGGTTGGCTATATTTAATTATTCTTAGTGTAGGTACTAGAAGGTAACTGATGTTGGACTCTGACATACTGATTACAACCACCGACGGTAATTAGGTGTTATGGGTGAGATGTTCGGTACATTTATGTTATTAAGATACACAATATAGGCGTATTAAGAGGATAGTAGCAAGGATATATATACAGGGTGGTCCACACAACGTGTGCACCGTTAAAAACTACCAAAATATGCGTTGCACAAAAAAGTTTTTATATAGAAGTTGCATGCTCTGAAGGGGCACATTATATAGTGTAGTTATTTTTTTTATAGGTGGAGGCGTTTCGGAGATTTGAAGGTCAACTTTGTTTTTTTAAATGGAATGCTATATTTTGTATATCAAAATATGGAAGAATGTCGAATTCTGAGTAAAAATTATTGACATTTATTTGCCCTAAACCTAATAACTAACGAGTACTTTCACTTTATTTCCTGAAAATTTTCTTCGCGTAATATCAAGTTAGAAATTCGACCTTATCACAGATTTCCGCAGGACAGCGATGTTTACGTGACAGTGTTTACTAATATGAGTGACCTAGTGGCTTAACGGAACTAATGTAAATGTTCAAAGTGATATCCATTGGCATTAATACAGTGATGCAATCTATTAACTAATGAAGAAACTGCATTCTGAATCATATCCGCACTGAGTGTAATGCATGCTTCACGAATACGATGTTTCATATTCTCAGATGCTGTTGGTGGTTCACGATACACTGTGTCTTTTAATGTGCCCCACAGAAAATAGTCTAAAGGAGTAAGGTCCGGTGAGCGTGGAGGCCACATAAATCGTACGCCACGACCAATCCATCGATTAGGAAATTTTCTATCCAGTACTTGTCTTACATTACGCGCGTAATGTGCAGGGCAACCATCATGTTGATACCAGATTTGTGTAAGGATATTTAAAGGTACATTTTCCAATAAAGATGGTAAAGTGTCATTCAAAAAGTTAGCATATTTTTGTCCTGTTAGTCGATCATTAATAAAATATGGCCCAATCAATTGGTTGCCCAGTATTCCACACCACACATTAACGCTCCATTGACGTTGGTGGTCGACTTCTTTCATCCAGTGAGGATTTTCTGGTGCCCAATAATGCATATTTTTCAACTTAATCTGCCTGCGATTAGTAAACGTTGCTTCATCAGTGAACAAAACTTTTTGTAAAAAATAATTATCACTGTTCATTTGATGCAGGAACCACTGGCAGAACCGAACGCGGTTTTCATAATCCGTTCCATGGAGCTCCTGATGAAGTGCTAGGTGATAGGGACGATGTTTTTCATTATGAAGAATGCGTAGTACACTTGTTTTGCTAATTCCAGATCCTCGTGAAATCTGTCGTGTACTAATATGGGGGTTTTCTGTTACCGCTGCTAGGACCGCAATAGCATTTGCATCAGAAGTAGCAGTTTTCGTTAAGTTACGTTTAGTAACATTAAGACTTCCGGTTCGTCGAAGCGATTGACACATTCTCTCAAATATGGCTCGAGATGGCTGATTTCGTTCAGGATACCTTTCGGCATAGATGGCTTTGGCTCTTATTGCATTTTTATGGCACTCACCATAAACTAAAAGCATATCAACTTTTTCGCTATTACAAAATTTCATTTTTACTTTTATCTGTCTGGTAAATACACACAACACCGAAGGTAACTTCAATACTGGATTACGAATATGAAGACGATTGCGAATCATGATAGATGTTGTGTTGATAAACACTGTCACGTAAACATCGCTGTCCTGCGGAAATCTGTGATAAGGTCGAATTTCTAACTTGATATTACGCGAAGAAAATTTTCAGGAAATAAAGTGAAATTACTCGTTAGTTATTAGGTTTAGGGCAAATAAATGTCAATACTTTTTTACTCAGAATTCGACATTCTTCCATATTTTGATATAAAAAATATAGCATTCCATGTAAAAAAACAAAGTTGACCTTCAAATCTCCGAAACGCCTCCACCTATAAAAAAAATAACTACACTATATAATGTGCCCCTTCAGACCATGCAACTTCTATATAAAAACTTTTTTGTGCAACGCATATTTTGGTAGTTTTTAACGGTGCACACGTTGTGTGGACCACCCTGTATATATATATATATACACACACGAGTACAAGAGTATACATAAGGTATGTACCATATGATGATACAGTAGCATATATGTAGTTAGCACAGCGTCAAGAATTTTTTGCACGCCAGAGCCGTCCTTCGAGAAACACCGCCTACTTCACTCAAACATACAGCCGAGATGTCACTGATTCACAACCACTCTGTAGGCGTCACGCTCGTGCCTATTGGGACTGGCGTGGTGGCGCATTTGGGGCGACATTCGTAGTTAATCGCTCGCGTTGGAAAAACGTACCTCGCGCGTCAGTCGCGGAGATCAGAACGACGTGCGTGGCACGTCGACTCAGAATATTTGTTGAGGAACAGTTTCAGATGGCACTACGTCGCATGTAGGATAAGACAAAAGTATTGTTAGTGAAGAAGTATCCTCAGGTATGTTTTAAATCAAATACAATTAATATATTTTAATGTTTTTGAACTTCTGGCGATGATTTTGCCGAAATGGACCACTTCATTAAGTCTTACGGCATAAATATAGTATTGCGTTCCAGTACGCACATTTGTAAATTAATTACTAGCGCAAATTGTTAAATATAACTATCCGATACTAGAACGCTAGGCTTCCTCGTATTAAAGAATACATTGTTGCCGTCGCGGTCGCTGCGGCCCATGCGACGTAGTGTTATCTGAAACTGTTCCTCAACAAATATTCTGAGTCGACGTGCCACGCACGTCGTTCTGATCTCCGCGACTGACGCGCGAGGTACGTCTTTCCTGCGCGAGCGATTAACTACGAATGTCGCCCCAAATGCGGCACCACGCCTGTGTCAATAGGCACGAGCGTGACGCCTACAGAGTGGCTGTGAATCAGTGACATCTCGGCTGTATGTTTGAGTGAAGGAGGCGGTGTTTCTCGAAGGACGGCTCTGGCGTGCACAATATTCTTGACGCTGAGTTAGCATATCATTAAGGTATATACCCTGAAGACTTATCTGATACGTCAAAAGATAAGTGTGTATATGAAGGGTATTAGTGTTAAGTCATGTAGAATGGGTAGTTTTTAATTTTTTTTATGAGCGGGCCTAGTTGATTATAATCAATTTATGTGAGTATGGGATGAAAGTTTGAGTATTCGTATTTTAGTAAATTGTGTTTAGGTAAGAGAGTGTATGTTTCAAGGCCTCTCCTTAATATTAGAGATATTGTTGTGCTGAATTTAAATTTTTGCCTAATGTTTCGAGAAATAGACTTTATATATGAAATTGGCACTATCTGTTCAGGTAGGGGGGTTGATCTTATCTGGGGTTGCTTATAAGGAACAATATATGGGTGAATCTCACCAGAACCAAAGTGTATACTTATATATTGATGTTGCGAGGGGAGGTGAAAGAAGAAAGAAAAATACAAGGAATATATATTCCCTTTTTTTTCTGGTAAGGATAAAGAAGTGGTGCAGGTAGTTTTGGGAGGAGCATTGGTTATAGTATTGATAGTGTTTAACTTGTTGTAGGGCTTCCAATTGCTGTCATATGGTTAGGTTCTTCTTTTATTAATGTAGGCTTTAGATTAATTTTTTGAAGTAATTTAAGTTGATGTCCTTGTTTTAGTCATTTGTAGGTCGATAGTTTACAGAATCTCGCACAGGATCTTGGTGTGTATGAGTATACCCTCCCTTTATTCGCGTCTTCTAAATTTTTTTTTTTATATCCCCTATTATAAATTTAAAGTTTCCTTTTCATATTTTTTTCCCTGTGACTTTAAGGTTTATCCCTCTATTGGATTCGTCTCGTCATGCATAAGGTGAATTGTTGTTTAACATGTGTAAAAAAAATGAATGTATTACAGGTGTGTGTTGAGTGTTGGTATGGGTTTATTATTTGACTTTTGGTGAGGCCTCTGAAGGTTACTTTTCGAGAAACTATAGTCTCGCTTGGATTGGGTCTCATCATCGGCTCTCTAGTCTGTGGTTAATTATCCTGTCTGTGATTAATTGTCCTATTGGGTGTCTAGTGTCAGCGTTTTGAGGTTACTAGTGTTTGTCTTATAGTAATTTGTCCGAGTCTATCTGTACAGTGAAAACCTTAGTTTAATCACTCCCCCCACCGTTAACGAGTTTCCCTTCCCTCTGATTTTCCCCATCGTCCTTGCCGGGATTTTATAATAAAACCTCCGGCTTTTCCCATCCGCGTGCCCTTTCCTTATTAGGCTCCATTCCCTTGTGCCCCAGTCTTTCACCTCCATTTCGAAATATCTCCTAAACTATTAGCTTTTCGAGATATATAGGTCAGTACTTTTTTTATAAAGAATGTCCAGCTGCATCGCTTGTTGCATAAAAAAGTACCGTATTCTATTTAAAAAAAACAAAGTTGACCTTCCTATGTCGTTGACACGTCCACCTACGGAAAAACTAATGGCGCCAGATTATGCCCCACTCGATACTATTTAAGTTTCCTGTGAAACATTTTTTTCTACCTAACACAATACCGAAATATTCAAGATGTCAAATCGGCTGGGACACCCTCTATAAGCGGCCGCATCGTGCTAACGCATACGTTATCACGGACGTGCATGTATAAACCAAGCTCAATGAAGTAACAGCAAAAGTTTTTTGCCAATATCTTGAAAACGAAAGCCAAGCAAGAGTTATATGTATAGGAAAAAGGCGCTTAAAATTAGGATTCCGATAACATATCCAAAAATCATTGAAATCGGTGGGACGGACCATCATCTGTATAATTAGCGATGACTCATCTCCCGGATTGACTGGCCATCACATGCCAGGTATGTACAGGGTGTTTCAAAAATATTTGTCATGGCTTTCAGGGGTTGTTCTACACCTCTGGATCGATGGAGATTTGCGAAAAAAACTTGCCGCAAAATTCGGGAAAGGGTAGCAAATTTTTTTTATTGGCTCACCGTATTCGTCTTTTGGATATGTTGTCGGAATCATATTAGGAAATTATTGAAATCGATGGACCCTTATCCGTATAATTACTACAAAATATTTTCGTAGTTGATGTTCTAACGCGATTTTTCACCAACTATTTTAGACTACAGGATTTTAATTGATACACTAGGCAGGATTGTGAAATTTATGGCTAAGGCGGCGGCAACAGTAACAATATTTCCAAGGCACCATCACGCCTGTGCCAGTAGGTCCGACTTTGACACGAAGATAGTGTTTGTAAATCTTTGACATCTTGGCTGTGTGTTGGGTAAAGTAGCCAGTGTTTCTCCAAAGACGACTCTGACGTGCAAAATCTCTGCGCCTCGGGTTTACATGATGTGGGTTGTGCAAGCCCTAAGGTCCTCAGATTTTAACACTAAACGTACTGGCACTTTGCATATACATATTCTTACTGTAACTGGTCAAATTACCTCTCGTGATACGTAAAGTATGCAAAGAATTTTTCTCGGTAAAAAATAAGCTAACAGAAAAATGGAATAATTAATTTAACCCTTTCTGCTTAAAAAAATAATTGTTGCTCTAATATAGCACGTATTCTTCACATTTTTAATATGAGAAGTCTTATACAAAATTATATTAGTTATTGTAAAAACATTAGACCAATTACAGTTAGAAATTATCATATGAATACCGGATATATCCGGCGCTCGTACGCACAGGTCGTCGTGCGGATGCTGGGTATATCCGACGCTTGAAGCGAAAGGGTTAATAATAGAATAGTATAGAAATTTACAAAAAGTCAGATAAACGAAAAGAATAACAATCAATGTACGATTTTAAAATAAATTTTGAAGGGGATAATTTGACCCAGCCCGGTACGTTTAGTGTTAAAAAATATTTGGACGTGTATAAGATTATGAATGAACTATATACGCGATGTAAGTACGCTATAGAGTTAGTTCTTTCCAAACATTCAATGAGTTGCAATCCATTTCTTGCATTAGTTTTTAGTATATAATCCTGTGGTGGCGTCAAACTCCAAATGGTTGACTTTGATCATCGCTATTTCATGGCTTATGGGAGCGTGGCGATATTGTTCTTTATTGTTTCTTAAATGGTTGGTTTATGGGCGCGATGTTTCTCGACCAACGGAAACTAAACTCCTATAGCTCGACTGAAGGAGCTGTACTTCAATTCGCAACAATATCGCCCGATACAAATGGCAAACTGTGCACAAATGGGATGATAAGATCTCGAAAGATGGGTTCTATCTACAGCGGGACACGGAAGAGGTGTCGATTGTAGCTTTAAAGGATGCTCGAAAAGGAATAGGATGGAACGATCTCTGTCTCGAAGCAAATCTCTACACAGTTTTATGTCAGACATTCTCGGTCGATGAATTTTCGCAATGTTTCAGCGGGCGATTTTTTCAGAATTTTGGGTGAAAAAAAGATAAAATTTTGCTTCGTCTTAAACTCACTTTTTTCCGTGCGACCGACAAAGATTTATATAATAAATTTTATTGTATGCTATTATTTTTAACATTTTTCTACCCAATTCCGCAAACACGTGTATAGGCTTTTTTCATTTGTCATTAGGCTCGTATAAATATTTAGACACCGTGGTATTTGGGGTCTTATTACTTTATATACTTGCTTAAAATGAAATCATGTAAAATTGGCTCCTTAATTTTGTATTGTTTCCTAGACACATGCACTAAAGTATTCGAACGTTTGCATTTTTCACATTTGAGAAATGAAATATGGATATTAAACTAAAGTATTTGAAATAATTGGCATATGCGGTTTTGGATAGGTCTTATTGTAACACAAGTAAAAGGGTATAGCAGGATAAGATGGTCAAAAGTGCCCTTGAACAGATTTCAATGGGGGTAGTCTCATTCGATAGATAAGTTAACATTTCCGTAATTTAAATGTTTAAAAATATCCGTAACCATGGGTTAACATATTGCTAGAGAGAGCCGGCAAAAGAACAGATATGCTCTAAAACTATTTTCTATACGATATACATTTTTTATGCATTTAGGATTATCGCAAAAGCTGTTAAAAATGATTATTGATTATTTTTATGCATTTACAGACTAAAAAAAAAGAAAAAAAAATATACCTTCCGGGACGCGAACCCGCGACAAAAAAGTTCATAGCGGTTCCAGAGCAGACACTCTAGACGCGTCGCCACTGCTGCTGTTGAAAGAACGTTCAAAATTATGGTACATAATGTAACACACAGTTTACAGATAAGTGAGTTATCTCAATTCCATTTATTGTTATGAAATTATCTGTAATGGTAAAACATTAAAAACCACAAAATGAACATACTCTATGAAAATAATGGAAAAATAACAATTACTTCTTGCGTTTTAGATCAAAATACGTCCCGAAAATCGGTTTTCGATTTTTTTCATAATAACGCAGGTGGTTTAAAAATCTGAAAAAAATTGGGGATAACAATCGTAGGTGTTAGATTGTTACTATATAAAACAAAAAGTTGTACCTCGAAAATTTCGATACGAAATCTTCTTTTTTCCGTTTTTTTTTATTTTGCCAATTTTTCACGCTTAGGTACTTCGACGGAAAAATCTGAAAAAATTCTCCAACATGTCCGGTTCCGTGTAGAATATGCCAGAATTTTTTCGGATTTTTTACACCTCAATAAATGGGGGAAAAGGGCCAAAAACCTGTTTTTTTAATTTTCCCCATAACTACCCTTCCGATCAAGATAAAGGGTTAAAATTTGGTACACAATGATCGCCGTGCATTATCTATCGAATGAGACTACCCCCATTGAAATCGGTTCAAGGGCACTTTTGATCATCTTATCCTGCTATACCCTTTGAAAATAATTCAACGACGTATATAGTTTTTATAATAGATTTATTATAAACATGGACCATAAATGGCTCACAAAAGTATTCGAACGATGCATTTAATACTGATTAAAATTAGATAATCCAAAATTTTAATAACTGGTTGAACGGCCTTTTGCTTTTATTACAGCTCTAATAAGGAAGGTATTCGAAGTGGGGACTCACGGATTCGAATGAAATTTTGTGGGTTTGTAGAGTGATCCAAGACAAGAATAATGGTATATTTCATTCGTGCCCAATCGCCCTTTAAGGGCTTGAAATTTAACGTCAAAGTGAAATCGACACTTGCACTTCCTCGCTTATATCTCCTAAAGTACAAAAAATAGAAAAAAATGTTTTAGGTAACAATTTAACGGTAAAAGGAGCGCTATAAATTTGCATTAACAAATTTTTAAAAACAGCTTTCCTTCTTGAAAAAAGAATTTTTTTTGCGTTATTTTAAACAATTTAAAAATTTTTTTGGTAATGAAAAATGTGTAATTTTTTATTCTAAATTCAACCATAACAATATTTTTATTATATACCGCTAGGGTTACAGAGATACACGATAAAACGTACTCCCTAGCGCGCGTACCGCGCAATAGCGCGCTACGTATAAAGTTACATATTAAGAATGCTCATTTCCGTTGCAGGACATAACTATGTAACGAGATGGGTGTGGTAACATAAAAATCGCAAATTATGAAGTATTACATAAAGATTAATGACTTATGATATAGATCAGCGTCAAGAATATTTTGCACGCCTGAGTCGTTCTTCGAGAAACACCGCCTCCTTCACCCAACATACAACCGAGATGTCACTAATTCACAACCACTCTGTAGGCGTCACGCTCGTGCCTATCGGCACTGGCGTGGTGCCGCATTTGGGGCGTCATTCGTAGTCAATCGCTCGCGCTGGAAAAACGTGCCTCGCGCGTCAGTCGCGGAGATAAGAACGACGTGCGTGGCACGTCGACTCAGAATATTTGTTGAGGAACAATTTCAGATGGCACTACGTCTTATGTAGGATAAGACAAAAGTATTGTTCGTGAAAAAGTATCCTCAGATATGTTTTAAATCAAATACATTTAATATATTTTAATGTTTTTGAACTTCTGGCGATGGTTTTGCCGAAACCACTTCATTAAATCTTACGGCATAAATATAGTATTGCGTTCCAGTACGCACATTTGTAAATTAATTACTAGCGCAAATTGTTAAAAATAACTATCCGATACTAGAACGCTAGGCTTCCTCGTATTAAAGAATACATTGTTGCCGTCGCGGCCGCTGCAGCCCATGCGACGTAGTGCCATTTGAAACTGTACCTCAACAAATATTATGAGTCGACGTGCCACGTACGTCGTTCTTATCTCCGCGACTGACGCGCGAGGCACATCTTTCCAGCGCGAGTGATTAACTACGAATGTCGCCCCAAATGCGGCACCACGCCAGTGCCAATAGGCACGACCGTGACGCCTACAGCAGTGATGCCAGAACGAGGGATTTTTCCCAAGCATGCGCACTACCAAATCCTCAGTAATGTATATACTTTACTCAAATATGGGGTATCGTTAGACCCCCGTGACAATTTAAATACGGTAGAAATTACAGGAAGAGGACATTTTTAAAAGGAATAATATATTTACGTGTAAATAAATAAATATATGTTTTCTTATTATTTTGTATATCTGCAGCCGATTTATTAAATGAATACCAACATTTGTTGCGAGATAAGGAAAACTGCAGAAAACGTCCAGAGTTTTGGACGTCTTTGCGCGTGATGGTCGCCAAATGTTGTTAAATAATAAAAAATCTGGCGACCAGACCCGGGCCTCAAAGAACGGTAAACTTTTGCTTCGTTTCGAACGTGCTTTTGTCTCCGTACGAAGGAACAGTCACTCTGATACACTAATATTGCACTACGATACAATATTTTATTCAGTTTAACGAAAAGCGCGGAAAACGACTGGGAAGGGCCCCTTATGCGACGTACTGTTGCATAGATAGATACGTCTATGGAAATAATTCCCGCCGAGCTGTGACGTCGCATGCGCATGCGCACGAAGGCTCACGCATGGGAAAAAATCCCTCGTTCTGGCATCACTGGCCTACAGAGTGGTTGTGAATCAGTGACATCTCGGCTGTATGTTGGGTGAAGGAGGCGGTGTTTCTCGAAGGACGGTTCGGGCGTGCAAAATATTCTTGACGCTGATATAGATCGTACTATATCGCATATATACACAAATAAACATTTTTTAAATATGACAAATTACAAATATACTACAAATATGACAAATTTAAAAGTATCCGTCGTATCAGAAAGCCAAATTACAATGAGCACCTTTAAGCGCCCTCAGAATCAGAAAGACAGCTTGCGTCAAGCGCCTATAGTGAAGAATGAAGATAGTGTAAGGCACATCAACGATTTCTCTTTTTTTTATATAATAATATAATGATATATTATGGGCGTATATAAATACTCTTTGATAAATAGAATACTATATAACATATGTATATATAATTATTTGGTTTTGCGGTAATTATACAAATATTAATAATGCGTCTTCGTGTCGACACTCTTCTAAGAGTATTCTCTCGACGAGTCCCAGTCATTGACTCTCTAACGACTATGTATATACAGTAAAACCTCGATAAATGCCGAAGAAGTTTGTACCGATAAATGCATCGCGACTATCCCCTCCACATAGGGGGATCCCCCTCGGTCGAACCTCGACGTTCGGCGACGAGGCAGTGTAACACGATACTATCGGAACCATCGGAACGTATCCATGTGATAATACTAATCCGAGACTTGAACTTTTCCATTTTTGATTTTTTTTGGTTGAAAACTTCGCTAACGTATTTGTGACAAGTTTCTGATTAAAATGATACCAAACACGACATAGTTTGAGCAATATTTACTTAATATTTAATTCGTTTACTTGCTATTTAGATAACTCAAACATATCGTGTGTGGTATCATTTTAATCATAAAAATGTCACAAATACGTTAGCGAAGTTTTCAAAACAAAAAAATCAAAAATGGAAAAGTTCCATCCTCCGCTTAGTATTGCGTCATCCATGCGTTGGGGCCGGTCCCCCTGTGCGTTGGGCCTCTCTGTCTTTTCTACTGTCTGTCCTTTTCTAAGCTCGGCGCTCGCTGGAGCCTCAACGTAAACAGTCCTGACATACAGCAGCGTCCTATGCATTTGAGTTTCGCACAGGGAACCATTTAGCAGTGCAGTTAACGGTACAGGTAACTATTCTATGTTTTCATCTGACTCCAGCTGACCACGAATCTAGAAAGGGGTAAGCAATGGGAAACCGCCCCCTCGAAGATGATAGGGTTAAAGGAACCGGGACTCGGTTGCGGTGCACACGCGATTGACGGCGATGCGTTCATCTTTGCTCCATTCACGAGCTAATGGAGTTCAGTTTGACGATGCTCAAAGTTTGTTAGATATCTATGCTATTGAGAGAAACGTTCCTCAAAACGTTCGTACGAACGTACACCTCGCTGTCAATCGCGTGTTCATCATAATCGTGCCTTAGTACCTTTAACCCCTGCATCTTCGGGGGTGAGGGGTCCCCCCATTGTTTGCCACTTTCTAAATTCGAGGTCAGTTAGACTCGCATGAAAACGCTGAATTGTTACCAACTCAATAAATGTACAGCAAATCGACAGCTGTGCAATGTCTAAATGCACAGGACTGTGTCTACGTTACGGCTCCAATTGAGCGCCGAACTTAGAAAATGCATTAAATATAATTCAAACCGTATCGCGTTCGGTATCATTTTAATAAAAAATAATCTCACGAATACGTTAACGAGTTTTCAAAAAATAAGAACCAAAAATGGAAAAGTTCCATACTCCGATTAGTAGAGCGTAATGTAATAGAAGACGTTACGACGTGGCGGAAGTATTACATAATTAAGGCGTGAGTTTAAGGCCGACACTGAGTTCTAATTAATTTTAATATAGTATTATGGAAAATACATAAAATGAGGAGACGTTGAGGGTGGCAAACAAGAGGCCATAATAGGTGAAGACGACCTGGTTGAGAAGGATGATGTTTCTTTTATTAACAACAAATTTTAATATTAAATTTTAGTAAACAGCAAACATAATAACAACAACAAACTCGGCTGGAGCCGTAACGTAAACACAGTCCTGCCATGCAGCCGCAACCTGTGCATTTAAACCTTGCACAGGTTGCATATAGCTGTTAATTTGTCGAGTTGCGTAACTATTCAGTGTTTTCATGCGACTCCAGCTGACCGTAAATTCAGAAAGGAACAGACCATGGAAAACCACCCCCTCGAAGATGCAACAGTTAAAAATAACGGAAGTCGCCATGTGATGGACACGTGATTGACAGCGAGGAGTCCGTTCGTACGAACGTTTTGAGGAACGTTTCTCTCAATAGCATAGATATCTAACAAACTTTGAGCATCGTCAAAATGTAGTCCATTAGCTCGTGAATGGAGCAAAGATGAACGCATCGCCGTCAATCGCGTGTGCACCGCAACCGAGTCCCGGTTCCTTTAACCCTATCATCTTCGAGGGGGCGGTTTCCCATTGCTTACCCCTTTCTAGATTCGTGGTCAGCTGGAGTCAGATGAAAACATAGAATAGTTACCTGTACCGTTAACTGCACTGCTAAATGGTTCTCTGTGCGAAACTCAAATGCATAGGACGCTGCTGTATGTCAGGACTGTTTACGTTGAGGCTCCAGCGAGCGCCGAGCTTAGAAAAGGACAGACAGTAGAAAAGACAGAGAGGCCCAACGCACAGGGGGGCCGGCCCTAACGCATGGATGACGCAATACTAAGCGGAGGATGGAACTTTTCCATTCTTGATTTTTTTGTTTTGAAAACTTCGCTAACGTATTTGTGACATTTTTATGATTAAAATGATACCAAACACGATATGTTTGAGTTATCTAAATAGCAAGTAAACGAATTAAATATTAAGTAAATATTGCTCAAACTATGTCGTGTTTGGTATCATTTTAATCAGAAACTTGTCACAAATACGTTAGCGAAGTTTTCAACCAAAAAAAATCAAAAATGGAAAAGTTCAAGTCTCGGATTAGCATTATCACATGGATACGTTCGGGCCGGTCCCCCTGTAGGTTGGACCTCTTTGTCTCTTCTACTGTCTGTTCTTTTCTAAGCTCACGCTCGGCTGCTGCCTGAACGTAAACACAAAATAGAAACCACTGCTTCGTAACTGCACTGATTCGGTCCCGAATTCTCTGCATTTATCGAGGTTTTACTGTACATATCGACTCTGTGTCGATCCTTTAACGATTCTATGACGACTCTATGTGTCGAGCTACAACGACTGTCTATCGACTGCCACTTCTCCTCTTCTATTGCTGGGTCCTTCGAGGACCTCCTTTTCCTCGTAAAGGCCCCGTAGGGGTAAGGGTCGCCTTCCTCCCTCGTTGGAGAAATTGTCCCCTTGACGAAAGCCAGACGTGAGAACGCCTAGCTCGCCGCCTTGCTGTCGTGGGGTCTTACAATAGTATTTCGTCTTTTTCACTTTACGAAAACTATGTCGAATGGAGAACATGTATTGGCGTGTGCTTACAATGTAGTAAAATGTTAAATAAGCGTTTAATAAATATTTATGTATGAATATATGGGATATAGTACAATTTGTATTATAAGTCATTAATCTTTACGTAATATTTCATAATTTGCGATTTTTACGTTACCGCACCCATCTTCGTCACATAGTTATGTCCTGCAACGAAAATGAGCATTCTTAATGTGTAACTTTATATGTTGTTAGCGCGCTATTGCGCGGCGGTACCGCGCGCTAGGGAGTACGTTTTGTCGTGTATCTCTGTAACCCTAGCGGTATATAATAAAAATATTGTTATGTTTGAATACAGAATAAAAAATGCCACATTTTTCATTACCAAAAAGATTTAAAAATTGTTTAAAATAGCGCAAAAAATTCTTTTTTCAAGAAGGAAAGTTGGTTTTAAAAATATGTTGCAAATTTATAGCGCTCCTTTTACCGTTAAACTTTTACCCAAAACATTTTTTTCTATCTTTTGTACTTTAGGAGATATAAGTGAGGAAATGCAAGTGTCGATTTCACTTTGAGGTTAAAGGGTCTAGCCCAGTGATTCCCAAAGTGGTCTATATCGACCCCCAGGGGTCGATGAAGGCCTGCAAGTGGTCGACGTGGGCGAAAAAAAAAATTGGGGGTCTATGAAATGAAAATGGGGATCAATGGCAAGAAATTTCAAAAATTACAAAAAACAGTATAATTGATATAACTTTGACATTAAAAAAAATTACAAAAATATAATATTATTAATATAACTAATATCGTCGTTCTAAAACTACTTTCACTTGATCTCCGAGCATTTTATACGCGTCTCACTCTCTCCATAGTATGCGCCTAACTTAGCGTCTCACTCACTCCACAGTGTGCGTTTCACTCACTCCACAGAGCTGTGAGTCTTCTAAAAGAGAAACAACGATCGGTGCTTTCACTAAGGCCGCGCGAAAATAGCCACGCATCGCATCGACTCATAAATTTGGTGTATTTTTGTGTATTACAGTGTAACCCCTGTAATCCGTATATCTTATTCTCAGGCCTCATTCAGATTGTTCGAGTTGTTTGGATTAACAAAGACACAGAAATTGTATGTTATATGATTGTATGTTAGGAAATATACTTCAATATAGTTAGATAGACCCACAGCAGGGGGTCTATCTAAAATTGAAAAACATGACAAGGGGTCTACGAGAGAAAAAAGTTTGGGAACCTCTGGTCTAGCCGAATAAGGGGGTCAAAAGTGCCCTTGAGCCGATTTAATTCGACGATGGGTCATTCGATAGGTGATGATGAAAAACCATTGCACACAAATTTTTAATCCGATACCTTCACCGGGAGGGTAGTTATAGGGTAAAATCGAAAAACCAGTTTTTGCCTCATTTTCCCCAATTAATGTGGAGAAAAAATTCCAAAAAAATTCTAACACATTCTAAACATGAATGTACATGTTAGGGATTTTTTTCAGATTTTTCCTTTGCAAGTTACACTCACGAAAAATGAAAAACCGAAAAAAAAATTTTCAAACATCGATTTCGTATTGAAATCTTCCGAGCACAACTTATTCCTTTTTACAGTAGTTGCATAATATTATCATTGTAATACCCTAATTTTTTCAGATTTTTTGAGTACGGTGCATCACGGTCGGAAAAATCAAAAACCGATTTCTGGGACGGTGCACCGTTTGCATGAAAATTAAAGTATATGTATCGTATTTTTAAGAAAAATGTTAATTTAGTTATCGAAAACTTTATTCCAACAGCCCCGCGCAAAATTCAGCCGTGCCTAAGAGGTTAAATAATGAGCCGTTTGCTTTCTCTAGTATCCTGTAGTACTGACTGTTCCTCGGTGCACTTTAGTTTGTTTCTTTAGCTTCTCCTCCGTTTTTTCATAAGGTCTCTCGTGGTCGTCCGGTACGGAGTATTTATTTTTCGGTTAGTCGGCCATTTTTAACTTTATTTTTTTCGTGTGTGCATGTATATTTTTGTGTTTGTAATTTGTTTTTTATTGTTTTAATTATATTTCTTGTACATTGAAAATATTACGTGTCTCTTTACTGAAACAGCGACCGCCCACACCATCTATCCCAATAAGTATAATAATTAAATACAAGTAGGTCCATGCGTACAGAACCGTAAGCCAACGTCACACTATTGTAATTAATACATATAGCAAGTTAACTTATGAATCTTTCCATTATTAAGAAATGTAGCTCGATAGCGTTCTTAATCATATCGCATTAAAATTCATTCCTACAAACACCTTCCAAAAATCGTCAGTCTGCGTTTCCACAGGAGTACAGTTTTGCGGCTCGACGTGCATTGCAAAATTATAAAGTCACGTCAACCTGACTAACATTCTTGTGGCAGTCCATATTAGCGTTACACGATCTTGGCCCTGCGTATTCCAACCTCCTGTGGCAACCCGTGTTATCCATACACGGGATCGTTCACGCGTATTCCCCTCTTCCTGTGGCAATCCGTATTAGCCACATACGGGATCGTCCTCGACTAACAATTACTCGAACAAATTACTTCTAAAACTTAATGAACATCGCAACTTATTCAGCAGTGTACGATGAACTGAATAAATTCAATCCGCTGTGCTCGCTCGTAACATCATTGTGTGCGGTAACATAAAAATCACAAAATAAACATACTGTAAATCTCAGGCGATAGGTTTGAAAACGTCCAACTCAGACAAGTCCCCCAAAATATATAAGATTTTTATTGAAAGTTAAACAACAACTAAACTGTTACTTAAAACACAAAAATATGAAATATGAAATACACAAAACACAGCACATACACTAAACACGCAAAAACTGTCTTACACAATTACTCAAATATATTCTATCGCTGCTCAATTTCACTTTACGCTGGTTGGCTGCTGTTGCTTCTCAAAGTACGCGATTAGTCCTCAGACTGATCTTATTCGGGTTGTAAGCACGAATAACTTACTTGGTGGCCGCGAGAGACGTAAACTGAGAACGCTCCTCGCGGATTTTTTAATTAGATGCTGTTATTACCCTTGAATGGATAGTAATGCTGTTGAGGGTCGAGCTCAGGCATTTCATTGCCTCGCGGATTTTTAAATTAAAAATTGACACTGCATGTCCAGGAAGCTGTACCGTTCTAGGTTGACGGAAGCACAAGCTCGTTAACCGTTACTCGCCATCATTCTCCTAGAAAAGTATCCTAAAGCCTCGTTCTAAACACGCAAGGGTTTTCCTGGCATGCAGATGTCTTTTTGTAGAGACAATGGGCTTATGGTGCGATGTCATTATATATTTTGGTGAAGGCTATTTTTGAGGGCTACTTTAATCGTTACCACACACGCCCAACTCAGGCCCTGTGTAGCCAAGGGGAGTGAGCGGTTTAAATATATTACTTGGACTCCCACTCCTCTGTGACTCAATACTGCATTAACGTAATGCAAAAACAACAAATACTGTTCATGTTGCAGCTCGAACTGGATCGCAAAAATCGGTTTTTGATTTTTCCGATAATGTTGAACTATACTAAAAGAATTTGAAAAAATTGGAGCAAAACAATAATAACGTCAGGTACCTACTTTAACAATAAGTCACGATTCGCATATAGGGTAAAGTTGCGTAAGTCGTACCCCTTAAGATAAAATAGGTGTAAATCGTAAAATTTATGGAAAAAATAAGAATTATATGCGATAATAATGTCTTATGTTTTCGTTATTGATATTTATTACTGTAGCGACTCGTATGCAATAGTAGACAGATAGGTACCGGCAAGGGAAGGGGGGTGCGAGTCGACCGTACGCACCCTACCCCCACTACCGGAAGCCGATCAATCAGGAGCGAGGCCCCTCGCATAAAAAGGGCCTCGATTAATCAAAAAGTCGAGTTGCAAGCGGGTGGTCAAGGGCTTCGGACTAGGCAGTTGGAGGAACCACTGGTATCCAGTCGAAGCCTTGATCTCCACCCGTTGGAGACACTTCGAAGTATTGGTGGACGGATGCAAGCCCTCAACTCCAGTCTAGCGACGGATGTGGTTTCTCGGATGATCCAGAACCACCGATCCTAGCTGAGTTGCGGACGGTTGTTGTCCTCCCCGATATCAGGAGCTGTTTTCCAACTCCCAAGTACCGGCGTAACCTACGACGGAACGAACTCCGGTGACTCTTGGCGATCCAGAGTTCGGATGACGCGAAGAGAACGTCGCGGGGGAAGCGCGTTACATTACAATAAAATTTCTTACAGACTGCTCTTTTGCATAAAATTATAAAATCGAACTTAATGCGATTTAGAAAACCAGTATCTTAATTCGTACCACCTATAGCTTAGGTCGTACCGGCGTTTTTTGGGTAATTATCATAAAACTTTCTGTTTCTCGATTATTGTATTTATACAATTAGTTACAACAATGATCACAAATATATTTTTTAGTTTTTTTGTCAACTCCCGCACATAAATCGTGTACCTTTTAGGCACTGGATCATATTTTCTTCACGGTCTTCCTTGCAAATATTACAAAACCAAGTGTTATTAACTAATTCTAAAGCAAATTCACATTTATTAACCCTTTCGATACGGAAGAGCTGGTCGCTAGTATGTATACATTCATGGCACGAGAAAGTTTCCTACAAGAGCATGTTTTGCGACATTCATAACTGGCTTGGCACATAACGTTTTAAAATCATATCTATTTTATCACAGTATATTAATTAAAGTAAATGGCAGTGATATAAGTAATATGTCTCAATATCACAAAATTAGAATAAATGACAAAATTAATAGTATAGCTTGGAGTGATAGTTTTAAAAACAAGGTTTCGTGGCCGCTGCCAATCGGCGGCAGTAGTACCCAGGGAACGTATCGTGGACGCCATCAATGGGCGGTAGTAGTACCGTGCGGCTCCACAGCCGTGTCACCTAGGAGGTAAGCCTGTTTTGGCAGAGCCTGATTCGCCAGGCGTCAAGCGTCATGCCTCTTGTCACACGTACGCGAAGGCACTTGACGTTCTCAGTACGCGACGCGAGCTCGTAGCGACAACATCTCTCAGTGCTCGTACGCGACATAAACAAAATTCTTAAGTGCCTATACAGAGTGTCATTCATACTGTGAAAGTGTATCTTGTTATACTCCAAGTGATCGGCTAATTTTCGTTAATATTATTGGGGCTTGCTTTCGCAAGTCCCAATACAGTTCTTCATTTTTTTTCATTTTTGACCGTCCATTTTTATGGAACATCATATTGCACACATAGACGCTAGCAACTCTTCCGCATCGGTGGCGGCCGATGCCTATAATACGGACGAAAATTTTGCATCCCTTGAGACTGCTAGCCAGGGATCGCTATCTCTGTCTCTAAAAAGACATAAATCATCTAATCCGTCTTCATCCGAGGACATTCAAATGAAAAAATCGCGCAAAATTTCCGCTTCACGCGCAGCCGCACGGCAATCTGCCGACGCTAAAAAGGCTCCAGCTAACACCATGGACAGTGACATGGGATTGAAATCGCTCGATCAACAATCCAGTGATGCGATGTCAACAACATCATCCAAACAAGGCGCTGAAGCATCTTGTAACAAAGATACTCTAGTACGCGAAAATAAAAGACTTTTAAACGAAATAAAATTGCTCAAAGAGCAAATCCAATCGCTCTCTGGACCCTCTACATCTGCCCGGACCATAGAATCGCCAACATCGGAATGGATCACCATTGGATCCCGTAGACCCGCAGGACGACACGCGCCTTCTCCGACGCCGACGCTGGACAAACCCCCCACCGCCAACCGTTTTCAGGCCTTTGCCGAGCCCTACGCTCTACCGGAGGTGTCAAGGGACCAACCTCCCACCTTCAGGCATCCGACCCCGCCGCAGCAAACTATTAGACAAGATAAGTTAAACAAACCACCACCATTGATCGTGCATGTGGCTTCACCACAACTAATAATAAACATAACGAAGAATGCCCTTCAAAAGGCATCCTTCACTATAAAAAGAAGTGGCTCGAAAAGCCACGTCATATACCCGAATTCGCTCGAAGCTTACTCGAAGATCAAAGATATTATGATGAAAAACCAGCTCAAGTTCTTCACTTACACGCCGAAGAACGAAAAACCAGTGACAATGCTTCTCAAGGGTATCGATCCAAACACCGACAAGAATGAGCTGTTGTCGGAAATTAATTCCATCGCCGCACCTAAAGCCAAAGCCACACGTATTTCCAATTTTATAACCGCGAAATCGAAACAATCCGGCTTGCCCCTGCCTATGTTCGTAGTGCAATTTGGCGCGAATACTGATATCAAATTTATTCAATCGATCAATGTTTTAAATTATCAACGCGTCAGATGGGAGAAATTGCATAGGCAGGATCTTTTACAATGTTTTAACTGTCAACGTATAGGCCATGCATCCGCTAATTGCCATCTAGACTTTAGATGCGTTAAATGCAATTTATCTCACGAGCGTGGGAAGTGCTCGGTCACAGAAGCAACCAAACACGACGCAATTTACTGCGTCAACTGTGAGAAGTTCGGCCACCCCGCGTCATATCGAGGCTGCCCGAAATTCAAGGAGAGAAGAGCCGTTGCCGCCCCTACGAGCAACAGAGCTCCCCAGCCAGCCGCATCCAGAAGACTTCCATCTCCCCTCGTCAATCCGATGACGCTATACAGTAGTGTTGCGAGTGGAGTGGGGGGCCTAGTAGGTAAGGCCGCGCATGCATATTCATCGAATACGTTGAACAGAGGATCAGTCCCTCTCGATGCTACGTCCAACGAGCAACAGGTCGATTTAAAAAACATATTTTCGGCCATCAAAAGTATAGCCGATCAATTACCAATTATTTTTCAACGCATCGGCGAAAATACCGAAAAAATTAATTTCCTCCTTCAATCTTTTATAGATGATAATCATGCTCAATCTGTTGATTACCATGGACGTACCACGAGAGGCATTCGAAATGATTTCCCGCAATAATGGCCACTACCGATCAAAACAGTATCCCGTTGGTCAATCTCCGAATCATTACTGTCAACGTCAACTCTGTTATAAATCTTCACAAACGTGCATATTTGCAGCAATTTTTAAATTCTCATCGACCCGACGTATGTGGTCTCATTGAAACGAAGCTAAATTCGAGACATAATTTGGAGGTTCCACCACAATTTGTAATAATACGCAAAGACAGAGCAAACAACCGTTTCGGCGGCGGTGTCGCTATGGTTATTAATAGAAGATACAAATTCACTCGTATAGAACTCTCCACTTCTCACGAAAAATCTTTAGAAGCCATTGCGATCCGCTTGGATCTTTCGGCTGGTAGAAGCCTCGTGATCGCAGCGGTGTATAGCCCTTTCAATGATAAAATCGTATTCCTTCGTGACCTCGATGATCTATGTACTCAGTTGCGAGTTGCAAATGACTCGAATCACTTTGTGATCGCGGGCGATCTTAACGCCAAACACACATCATGGCGTAATACAGTCAACAACAGCAAGGGGTTAGCTCTTTTTGACTGGCTACAGTTACAGGGTGCTATCTTCCGCGCTTCCCTTCTATATTCGGAAATACCGACTTATCATCCGGCTAACTCGAACTTGGACATTGCTTTGGTGGACAGCAGGCTGATCGATCGTATTAACGATGGAACGCAAAGGCTGGGTCTGCTGCCCTATGATAGCGATCATTGGGCCATAACGATTAATCTCTCTCTCCTCGGTTGGAATACATGCGTAGAACGAGCCCCCAGAGTACTGAGACTAAATTATCGTTTGACCAAATGGAAAGAATACAAACTCAAACTCCATAATTATATCAACAGCCTAAATCTCCCATCGTTACTTAATGCGTCGATCGAAACGATTAATTCTTCAATAGAGGCCCTCGAGGAAAATATTTCCGTAATTCTGACGAACTGTACACCTACCGTGGAGGCTCTGAACTGCCCGAAAGAATATGACGACCGACGCATTAATAAGCTCAAAAAATTTAAATCCAAACTTATCACCAGATTATTTCGTTTATTGCGCCTTCGCGACAATTTAACTCCAATACAGTCTAACATGATCAAATTTTATAAATCAATAATTCAGCGTACCAATTACAGACTCAAAAAACTCTACTCTGCAGTTGCAAATAAATTCTGGAACGACAGACTGTCCAAACTAGATACTCGTGATCCCATTAAGCTACACCCTTTTATAAACAGAATTATAAATCCAAAAAACATTGACTCAATTCCGCCACTAAGAGGCGCGATAAACGACGATTTTCTTTGGTCTGAATCCGGAATAGATACATCGACACTCCAGAAAATAGATAATAACTTTGTAGTATCAAGCACTGACGATCGTTTGACCTTACTTGGGGTGCACTTTGCAAGAGTACATACAAAAAATCTGACTCCTACAACCGAGGAAGAGAGAAATCACGAGCACGAGGTAAAGCAGACTTACGATAGAATACGGGATTCGCGTGAAAATATCAATTGGCAATTCGCTTCGCTACACGAACAGATCTGGCCTTCAATTCACACAAACTATCTAATAACTCCCACAATGATTTTACGAGCCATCAAATATCTTAAAAACAAAAAATCCACCTCGTTCGACGGCATACCAAACGTCGCCATCAAACGCCTTCCAGGCTCCGTTATTGAATATCTCACGCTAATTTTTAACGCATGTTTACGTTTATCTTACTTTCCCATTCGTTGGAAAACGGCCAAGCTCATCCCATTGCACAAAAAAGGGAAAAACCTTTACGACTTAAATAATTACCGGCCGATCAGTCTGCTGCCAAACCTGGGCAAATTGTTCGAGATCATGATTAACATGCGTTTGAATCATTTTGTGCGGTCCAATAAATTAATTTCTGATTATCAATTTGGTTTCAAACACTCGCACTCTACGGTTCATGCTATTGCCAAATTGACTCGCGACATTGCTGACTCGCTCAACAGCTCAGCTGTGACTGGGGCTTGTTTAATTGACCTCGAGAAAGCATTTGATACTGTTTGGACTACGGGATTGATAGTTAAATTACACAAAATGAATTTCCCCCCGGAGTTGTTGCTTCTAACTGAGAACATGATCACTGGCCGCGCTTTTAAAACTTTTCACAATAATACTTTTTCCGTTCGTACTTTCAATATTTTAAATGGTCTGCAGCAGGGCGCCGTAAATTCTCCTCTACTATTCAACTTATACTTCTCCGATATTTTAAACGATTTTAACAAAAGTAACGATACTTGCAAAGCTTTGGCCTTTGCTGATGATTTAATCATATATAAATCCGGCGTTGATCCTCTCGACATTCAGTCACACTTGCAGAGGGCTTTCGATTTTGTTGTCTCGGCGTGTAACATGAAGAAGGTGAGAGTAAATATGCTCAAATGCGAGACTATTCTATTCATTAGGCCCACGTCCCAAATTAGCAAAAAACAATACAGACTCTCAAAAAATTTTTCGATTCACGCGACGGAAAGATTTGACCTTTTAATCCCTCGGCTGAAAAAGGTCAAATATTTGGGTGTAATTCTCAACGAACACTTAAACTACAATGAACACGCCAACTACTGTCTCGGGAAAGCAAAAGGTATAGCATCTACATTGGCTCGCCTCTTCTACTCAAAACACCTCGGTGAGAATGTCAAACTACTCCTTTACAAGCTCTATGTCAGGTCAGTACTATCTTATGCGATCCCAATCTGGTTCTCAATTTCGCCTTATGTGATGGAGCGCATTCGCACCTTCGAGAGGAAAATATTCCGGGCGATCACGGGTCTTCTCATGCCCAGACGTATGTCGGATGGTACCAAGCGACACTTCCACAATCAAACAATTTATAGCAGGGTTGACTGTTCGCGGTTTGATATTTTTGCACTTAAAATCACCAGAATGTTTATCCTTAAATCTTTGCACTCAAACTCTGACAATCCTCTCATCACCTCGTTACATACAATGTCGGACGAGGAAGCTAGGAAGGCTCGCGAAAATGGGTTTCTCTCTACTGCTGCCTTTCCCTATCTCGACAGAGAAGGATACATTCAGGATTTTCGCTCCAAAATTCCCATCATATACCATACGCATAGAAAAAGGGCCTCGCTTGCTCTTCGATACGATCCTTTGGTAGTTTCTGCCGATCTATCGCAACTGCAACATTCTGTATCTCTTCCTCCACGGGATACTGTCCAAAAGCATTACAATTATCTCGATAAATTACCATGGCTTAAATCTTGACCGATCGTCGTACTCTGAACCGAGCACTTCCATTATCTTAGTTTAAACTCTGTATATACTCTTTAGTCCATAACATAGTTAGATTAGTATATCTACTTTAAGTTACTTTAAGAATATCGTTGATGTCAACAACATCCTTTACTATCCTCTTGATTCGTATGGAACGTTATTCAGTATAATTTCATGCCATTTGTATTCGCAAGCACGGTAATTTTTCTTTATCATGGATTTCTTTACTTATTTAATTCTTCCATCGTCTAATTCTTGACCACTAATCCGTGCAATTTTTCTTATTTATTGTGGTCAAGATCTCATTATTGTTCATTTTGTTTTATTTAGTATATTGGCCGTGCCAATATCTTCTCCCCCCCCCCCTTTTTATAATTGTTAATTGTTTTGTCAGTCCTGGTACCTCTCTGTAACGAAGATGCCTTTTTTGATGATCATATCAAATCTTTTGGGGCGTAATACTAATCGTTTAACTTAATCATACAGCGCAAATTGATTCTTTCTTGTATTGTATAATTTCCGTTCTCCTGCGAGAAGTCGTTAATGTGCGACCATACAGGAGTTATATAATTGTATGTTTATGCTATCCTAGCATCATGTATATATGTATGATTGAATAAAGGAACTGTTTCCATGCATGCACTTGACGTTCTGTACGCGACGCGAGCTCGTAGCGACAACATCTCAGTGCTCGAACGCGACGTAAACAAAATTCCTAAGTGCCCATACAGAGAGTCATTCGTACTGTGAAAGTGTATCTTGTTATACTCCAAGTGATAGGCTAATTTCGTTACTATTATTGGGGCTTGCTTTCGCAAGTCCCAATACAGTTCTTCATTTTTTTTCATTTCTGACCGTCCATTTTTATGGAACAACATATTGCACGCATAGAAGCTAGTAACTCTTCCGCATCGGTGGCAGCCGATGCCTATAATTCTGAAGAAAATTTTGCATCCCTTGAGACTGCTAGCCAGGGATCGCTATCTCTGTCTCTAAAAAGACATAAATCATCTAATCCGTCTTCATCCGAGGACATTCAAATGAAAAAATCGCGCAAAATTTCCGCTTCACGCGCAGCCGCACGGCAATCTGCCGACGCTAAAAAGGCTACAGCTAACACCATGGACAGTGACATGGGATTGAAATCGCTCGATGAACAATCCAGCGATGCGATGTCAACAACATCATCCAAACAAGGCGCTGAAGCATCTTGTAACAAAGATACTCTAATACGCGAAAATAAAAGACTCTTAAGTGAAATAAAACTGCTCAAAGAGCAAATCCAATCGCTCGCTGGACCCTCTACATCTGCTCGGACCATTGAATCGCCAACATCGGAATGGATCACCATTGGATCCCGTAGACCCGCAGGGCGACACGCGCCTTCTCCGACGCCGACGCTGGACAAACCTCCCACCGCCAACCGTTTTCAGGCCTTCGCCGAGCCCAACGCTCTACCGGAGTTGTCCAGGGACCAGCCTCCCACCTTCAGACATCCGACCCTACCACAGCAAACTGTCAGACAAGATAAGTCGAACAAACCACCACCGTTGATCGTGCATGTGGCTTCACCACAACTAATAATAAACATAACGAAGAATGCCCTTCAAAAGGCATCCTTCACTATAAAAAGAAGTGGCTCGAAAAGCCACGTCATATACCCGAATTCGCTCGAAGCTTACTCGAAGATCAAAGATATTATGATGAAAAACCAGCTCAAGTTCTTCACTTATACGCCGAAGAACGAAAAACCAGTGACGATGCTTCTCAAGGGTATCGATCCAAACACCGACAAGAATGAGCTGTTGTCCGAAATTAATTCCATCGCCGCACCTAAAGCCAAAGCCACACGTATATCCAATTTTATAACCGCGAAATCGAAACAATCCGGCTTGCCCCTGCCTATGTTCGTAGTGCAATTTGGCGCGAATACTGATATCAAATTTGTTCAATCGATCAATGTTTTAAATTATCAACGCGTCAGATGGGAGAAATTGCATAGGCAGGATCTTTTACAATGTTTTAACTGTCAACATATAGGCCATGCATCCGCTAACTGTCATCTAGATTTTAGATGTGTTAAATGTAATTTATCTCACGAGCGTGGAAAGTGCTCGGTCACAGAAGCAACCAAACACGACGCAATTTACTGCGTCAACTGTGAGAAGTTCGGCCACCCCGCGTCATACCGAGGTTGCCCGAAATTCAAAGAGAGAAGAGCCGTTGCCACCCCTACGAGCAACAGAGCTCCCCAGCCAGCCGCAACCAGAAGACTTTCATCTCCCCTCGTCAATCCGATGACGCTATACAGTAGTGTTGCGAGTGGAGTGGGGGGCCTAGTAGGTAAGGCCGCGCATGCATATTCATCGACTACATTGAACAGAGGACCAGTCCCTCTCGATGCTACGTCCAACGAGCAACAGGTCGACTTAAAAAACATATTTTCGGCCATCAAAAGTATAGCCGATCAATTACCAATTATTTTTCAACGCATCGGCGAAAATACCGAAAAAATTAATTTCCTCCTTCAATCTTTTATAGATGATAATCATGCTCAATCTGTTGATTACCATGGACGTACCACGAGAGGCGTTCGAAATGATTTCCTGCAATAATGGCCACTACCGATCAAAACAGTATCCCGTTGGTCAATCTCCGAATCATTACTGTCAACGTCAACTCTGTTATAAATCTTCACAAACGTGCATATTTGCAGCAATTTTTAAATTCTCATCGACCCGACGTATGTGGTCTCATTGAAACGAAGCTAAATCCGAGACATAATTTGGAGGTTCCACCACAATTTGTAATAATACGCAAAGACAGAGCAAACAACCGTTTCGGCGGCGGTGTCGCTATGGTTATTAATAGAAAATACAAATTCACTCGTATAGAACTCTCCACTTCTCACGAAAAATCTTTAGAAGCCATTGCGATCCGCTTGGATCTTTCGGCTGGTAGAAGCCTCGTGATCGCAGCGGTGTATAGCCCTTTCAATGATAAAATCGTATTCCTTCGTGACCTCGATGATCTATGTACTCAGTTGCGAGTTGCAAATGACTCGAATCACTTTGTGATCGCGGGCGATCTTAACGCCAAACACACATCATGGCGTAATACAGTCAACAACAGCAAGGGGTTAGCTCTTTTTGACTGGCTACAGTTACAGGGTGCTATCTTCCGCGCTTCCCTTCTATATTCGGAAATACCGACTTATCATCCGGCTAACTCAAACTTGGACATTGCTTTGGTGGACAGCAGGCTGATCGATCGTATTAACGATGGAACGCAAAGGCTGGGTCTGCTGCCCTATGATAGCGATCATTGGGCCATAACGATTAATCTCTCTCTCCTCGGTTGGAATACATACGTAGAACGAGCCCCCAGAGTACTGAGACTAAATTATCGTTTGACCAAATGGAAAGAATACAAACTCAAACTCCATAATTATATCAACAGCCTAAATCTCCCTTCGTTACTTAATGCGTCGATCGAAATGATTAATGCTTCAATAGAGGCCCTCGAGGAAAATATTTCCGTAATTCTGACGAGCTGTACACCTACCGTGGAGGCTCTGAACTGCCCGAGAGAATATGACGACCGACGCATTAATAAGCTCAAAAAATTTAAATCCAAACTTATCACCAGATTATTTCGTTTATTGAGCCTTCGCGACAATTTAACTCCAATACAGTCTAACATGATCAAATTTTATAAATCAATAATTCAGCGTACCAATTACAGACTCAAAAAACTCTACTCTGCAGTTGCAAATAAATTCTGGAACGACAGACTGTCCAAACTAGATACTCGTGATTCCATTAAGTTACACCCTTTTATAAACAGAATTATAAATCAAAAAAACATTGACTCAATTCCGCCACTAAGAGGCGCGATAAACGACGATTTTCTTTGGTCTGAATCCGGAATAGATACATCGACACTCCAGAAAATAGATAATAACTATGTAGTGTCAAGCACTGACGATCGTTTGACTTTACTTGGGGTGCACTTTGCAAGAGTACATACAAAAAATCTGACTCCTACAACCGAGGAAGAGAGGAATCACGAGCACGAGGTAAAGCAGACTTACGATCGAATACGGGATTCGCGTGAAAATATCAATTGGCAATTCGCTTCGCTACACGAACAGATCTGGCCTTCAATTCACACAAACTATCTAATAACTCCCACAATGATCTTACGAGCCATCAAATATCTTAAAAACAAAAGATCCACCTCGTTCGACGGCATACCAAACGTCGCCATCAAACGCCTGCCAGGCTCCGTTATTGAATATCTCACGCTAATTTTTAACGCATGTTTACGTCTGTCTTACTTTCCCATTCGTTGGAAAACGGCCAAGCTCATCCCATTGCACAAAAAAGGGAAAAACCTTTGCGACTTAAATAATTACCGGCCGATCAGTCTGCTGCCAAACCTGGGCAAATTGTTCGAGATCATGATTAACATACGTTTGAATCATTTTGTGCGGTCCAATAAATTAATTTCTGACTATCAATTTGGTTTCAAACACTCGCACTCTACGGTTCATGCTATTGCCAAATTGACTCGCGACATTGCCGACTCGCTCAACAGCTCAGCTGTGACTGGTGCTTGTTTAATTGACCTCGAGAAAGCATTTGATACTGTTTGGACTACGGGATTGATAGTTAAATTACACAAAATGAATTTCCCCCCCGAGTTGTTGCTTCTAACTGAGAACATGATCACTGGCCGCGCTTTTAAAACTTTTCACAATAATACTTTTTCCGTTCGTACTTTCAATATTTTAAATGGTCTGCAGCAGGGCGCCGTAAATTCTCCTCTACTATTCAACTTATACTTCTCTGATATTTTAAATAATTTTAACAAAAGTAACGATACTTGCAAAGCTTTGGCCTTTGCTGATGATTTAATCATCTATAAATCCGGCGTTGATCCTCTCGACATTCAGTTACACTTGCAGAGGGCTTTCGATTTTGTTGTCTCGGCGTGTAACATGAAGAAGGTGAGAGTAAATATGCTCAAATGCGAGACTATTCTATTCATTAGGCCCACGTCCCAAATTAGCAAAAAACAATACAGGCTATCAAAAAATTTTTCGATTCACGCGACGGAAAGATATGACCTTTTAATCCCTCGGCTGAAAAAGGTCAAATATTTGGGTGTAATTCTCAACGAACACCTAAACTATAATGAACACGCCAACTACTGTCTCGGGAAAGCAAAAGGTATAGCATCTAAATTGGCTCGCCTCTTCTACTCAAAACACCTCGGTGAGAATGTCAAACTACTCCTTTACAAGCTTTATGTCAGGTCAGTACTATCTTATGCGATCCCAATCTGGTTCTCAATTTCGCCTTATGTGATGGAGCGCATTCGCACCTTCGAGAGGAAAATATTCCGGGCGATCACGGGTCTTCTCATGCCGAGACGTATGTCGGATGGTACCAAGCGACACTTCCACAATCAAACAATTTATAGCAGGGTTGACTGTTCGCGGTTTGATATTTTTGCACTTAAAATCACCAGAATGTTTATCCTTAAATCTTTGCACTCAAACTCTGACAATCCTCTCATCACCTCGTTACAAACAATGTCGGACGAGGAGGCTAGGAAGGCTCGCGAAAATGGGTTTCTCTCTACTGCTGCCTTTCCCTATCTCGACAGAGAAGGATACATTCAGGATTTTCACTCCAAAATTCCCATCATATACCATACGCATAGAAAAAGGGCCTCGCTTGCTCTTCGATACGATCCTTTGGTAGTTTCTGCCGATCTATCACAACTGCAACATTCTGTATCTCTTCCTCCACGGGATACTGTCCAAAAGCATTATAATTATCTCGATAAATTACCATGGCTTAAATCTTGACCGATCGTCGTACTCTGAACCGAGCACTTCCATTATCTTAGTTTAAACTCTGTATATACTCTTTAGTCCATAACATAGTTAGATTAGTATATCTACTTTAAGTTACTTTAAGAATATCGTTGATGTCAACAACATCCTTTACTATCCTCTTGATTCGTATGGAACGTTATTCAGTATAATTTCATGCCACTTGTATTCGCAAGCACGGTAATTTTTCTTTATCATGGATTTCTTTACTTATTTAATTCTTCCATCGTCTAATTCTTGACCACTAATCCATGCAATTTTTCTTATTTATTTTGGTCAAGATCTCATCATTGTTCATTTTATTTTACTTAGTATATTGGCCGTGCCAATATCTTCTCCCCCCACCCCCCTTTTTATAATTGTTAATTGTTTTGTCAGTCCTGGTACCTCTCTGTAACGAAGATGCCTTTTTTGATGATCGTATCAAATCTTTTGGGGCGTAATACTAATCATTTAACTTTATCATACAGCGCAAATTGATTCTTTCTTGTATTGTATAATTTCCGTTCTCCTGCGAGAAGTCGCTAATGTGCGACCATACAGGAGTTATATAATTGTATGTTTATGCTATCCTAGCATCATGTATATATGTATGATTGAATAAAGGAACTGTTCCATGCACTTGACGTTCTCACGCGACGAGAGCTCGTAGCGACAACATCTCAGTGCTCGTACGCGACATAACCAAAATTCCCAAGTGCCCATACAGAGAGTCATTCGTACTGTGAAAGTGTATCTTGTTATACTCCAAGTGATCGGCTAATTTTCGTTACTATTATTGGGGCTTGCTTTCGCAAGTCCCAATACAGTTCTTCATTTTTTCATTTCTGATCGTCCATTTTTATGGAACATCATATAGCACGCATAGAAGCTAGTAATTCTTCCGCATCGGCGGCGGCCGATGCCAATAATTCGGACGAAAATTTTGCATCCCTTGAGACTGCTAGCCAGGGATCGCTATCTCTGTCTCTAAAAAGACATAAATCATCCAATCCGTCTTCATCCGAGGACATTCAAATGAAGAAGTCGCGCAAAATTCCCGCTTCACGCACAGCCGCACGGCAATCTGCCGACGCTAAAACGGCTCCAGTTAACACCATGGACAGTGACACAGGATTGAAATCGCTCGATCAACAATCCAGCGATGCGATGTCTACAGCATCATCCAAACAAGGCGCTGAAGCATCTTGTAGCAAAGAAACTCTAGTGCGTGAAAATAAAAGACTATTAAACGAAATAAAATTGCTCAAAGAGCAAATCCAATCGCTCGCTGGACCCTCTACATCTGGTCGGACCATTGAATCGCCAACGTCGGAATGGATCACCATTGGATCCCGTAGACCCGCAGGACGACACGCGCCTTCTCCGATGCCGACGCTGGACAAACCTCCCACCGCCAACCGTTTTCAGGCCTTTGCCGAGCCCAACGCTCTACCGGAGGTGTCAAGGGACCAGCCTCCCACCTTCAGGCATCCGACCCCACCACAGCAAACTATTAAACAAGATAAGTTAAACAAACCACCACCGTTGATCGTGCATGTGGCTTCACCACAATTAATAATAAACATAACTAAGAATGCCCTTCAAAAGGCATCCTTCACTATAAAAAGAAGTGGCTCGAAAAGCCACGTCATATACCCGAATTCTCTCGAAGCTTATTCGAAGATCAAAGATATTATGATGAAAAACCAGCTCAAGTTCTTCACTTATACGCCGAAGAACGAAAAACCACTGACGATGCTTCTCAAGGGTATCGATCCAAACACCGACAAGAATGAGCTGTTGTCGGAAATTAATTCCATCACCGCACCTAAAGCTAAAGCCACTCGTATTTCAAATTTTGTAACCGCGAAATCGAAACAATCCGGCTTGCCCCTGCCTATGTTCGTAGTGCAATTTGACGCTAATACAGATATCAAATTTGTTCAATCGATCAATGTTCTAAATTATCAACGCGTCAGATGGGAGAAATTGCATAGGCAGGATCTTTTACAATGTTTTAACTGTCAACGTATAGGCCATGCATCCGCTAACTGCCATCTAGAATTTAGATGCGTTAAATGCAATTTATCTCACGAGCGTGGGAAGTGCTCGGTCACGGAAGCAACCAAACACGACGCAATTTACTGCGTCAACTGTGAGAAATTCGGCCACCCCGCGTCATACCGAGGTTGCCCGAAATTCAAGGAGAGAAGAGCCGTTGCCGCCCCTACGAGCAACAGAGCTCCCTAGCCAGCCGCAACCAGAAGACTTCCATCTCCCCTCGTCAATCCGACGACGCTATACAGTAGTGTTGCGAGTGGAGTGGGGGGCCTAGTAGGTAAGGCCGCACATGCTTATTCATCGACTACGTTTAACAGAGGATCAGTCCCTCTCAATGCTACGTCCAACGAGCAACAGGTCGACTTAAAAAACATGTTTTCGGCCATCAAAAGTATAGCCGATCAATTACCAATTATTTTTCAACGCATCGGCGAAAATACCGAAAAAATTAATTTCCTCCTTCAATCTTTTATAGATGATAATCATACTCAATCTGTTGATTATCATGGACGTACCACGAAAGGCGTTCGAAATGATTTCCCGCAATAATGGCCACTACCGATCAAAACAGTATCCCGTTGGACAATCTCCGAATCATTACTGTCAACGTCAACTCTGTTATAAATCTTCACAAACGTGCATATTTGCAGCAATTTTTGAACTCTCATCGACCCGACGTATGTGGTCTCATTGAAACGAAGCTAAATCCGAGACATAATTTGGAGGTTCCACCACAATTTGTAATAATACGCAAAGACAGAGCAAACAACCGTTTCGGCGGCGGTGTCGCTATGGTTATTAATAGAAAATACAAATTCACTCGTATAGAACTCTCCACTTCTCACGAAAAATCTTTAGAAGCCATTGCGATCCGCTTGGATCTTTCGGCTGGTAGAAGTCTCGTGATCGCGGCGGTGTATAGCCCCTTCAATGACAAAATCGTGTTCCTTCGTGACCTCGATGATCTATGTGCTCAGTTGCGAGTTGCAAATGACTCGAATCACTTTGTGATCGCGGGCGATCTTAACGCCAAACACACATCATGGCGTAATACAGTCAACAACAGCAAGGGGTTAGCTCTTTTTGACTGGCTACAGTTACAGGGTGCTATCTTCCGCGCTTCCCTTCTATATTCGGAAATACCGACTTATCATCCGGCTAACTCGAACTTGGACATTGCTTTGGTGGACAGCGGGCTGATCGATCGTATTAACGATGGAACGCAAAGGCTGGGTCTGCTGCCCTATGATAGCGATCATTGGGCCATAACGATTAATCTCTCTCTCCTCGGTTGGAATACATACGTAGAACGAGCCCTCAGAGTACTGAGACTAAATCATCGTGTGACCAAATGGAAAGAATACAAACTCAAACTCCATAATTATATCAACAGCCTAAATCTCCCATCTTTACTTAATGCGTCGATCGAAATGATTAATGCTTCAATAGAGGCCCTCGAGGAAAATATTTCCGTAATTCTGACGAGCTGTACACCTACCGTGGAGGCTCTGAACTGCCCGAGAGAATATGACGACCGACGCATTAATAAGCTCAAAAAATTTAAATCCAAACTTATCACCAGATTATTTCGTTTATTGCGCCTTCGCGACAATTTAACTCCAATACAGTGTAACATGATCAAATTTTATAAATCAATAATTCAGCGTACCAATTACAGACTCAAAAAACTCTACTCTGCAGTTGCAAATAAATTCTGGAACGACAGACTGTCCAAACTAGATACTCGTGATTCCATTAACACTAGGTTTACGGGACGCGTCAATTTGACGCATTTCAAACTTCGAAATGAAATATCTCAAAAACCATTGTATTTATTGCAACCACTTTTTGTCGTAAATTAATCATTTCAACCAAAGAATTTATACACTCAATTATTTTTATCCTAAGCCTTCTAATTTTTAAAATCTGTATGTAGTATACCTATCTCTACGAAGCGCGTCAAATTGACGAATTAGCTAATTTCACGAGTAGATTTTATATATTTGCTTTGTTCGTAAAATCATTATTTCAATTTACGTACTACTACAGTTTTTCAAACATAATGTGCAAAAGATTCTACAGTTATTGTTATTTCAGACAGTCTTCGCTAATTGTAACTTTCTGCAATAGGGTAATCGAATTGGAGCACAATATTTTTTTTTATTTTGGTCAATCCGCCTTTTCTAGCAATATGACGTAAATCCAGGAGATATAGTAAAATAAGATGTTGAGCAAAATTGTCAAAATCAATGAAGATTGTTGTGGGGATACCTCCGAAGATGACCAATATGAATTACTCTAAAACGAAGATGAGAGTGAAAGCTCCGAATGCATTGAAAGTGGAAAGATAGAAGGATTTTCGGGTAGTAAAGAGGAAAATTTCTTGAAAGTATATCATAGTAAGAAAAGGATGAGTATGTTTTCTTGTTTTGATTCCGAGGATGAGAGGACGAGCATTCCAAGCACATCCCAACATGTAATGGATAAAATTGAAATTACAGTTGACAGAACACGGTGGATAAAATTGAAAGCAGACGAATCTGTGAGTAGGCCGCCCATTCATTTGATATTCAAGGATATCACAGGACCTACTGGCTATGATAAGAGAAATATTATGTCAGGTTATGTAACTAGTGCTTTCGGATTGATAATTGACAGACACGTAATGGAACACATAAAAGACTGCACTCAAACGGAGGCACGAAAAACCTCCAGAAAAATGAAAACAGTAATTTTTGTATATATTGCAAACAGATCATGTGCGGAAAATGCACAAACAAAATTCAGTATGTCTATAAAAAATGTGCTCAATAAATGTCATTGCCATATACCGTTAATACCATTGCTAACATTTCCGTGGCAATTTAAAAAAATTGACTTTTTACTTGTTAATAATGTATCTAACTGTGAACCCTAGCGTTGTTTAATTTATACTTAATTTGAAAAAACTGATTTTTTAAAGGAAATGCGCATTTTTGCTTACGCGTCAATTTGACGCGTGATCGTAGAGATAGGTATATAAGAAACGCCCGTAAACCTAGTGTTAAGCTACACCCTTTTATAAACAGAATTATAAATCCAAAAAACATTGACTCAATTCCGCCACTAAGAGGCGCGATAAACGACGATTTTCTTTGGTCTGAATCCGGAATAGATACATCGACACTCCAGAAAATAGATAATAACTATGTAGTGTCAAGCACTGACGATCGTTTGACCTTACTTGGGGTGCACTTTGCAAGAGTACATACAAAAAATCTGACTCCCACAACCGAGGAAGAGAGGAATCACGAGCACGAGGTAAAGCAGACTTACGATCGAATACGGGATTCGCGTGAAAATATCAATTGGCAATTCGCTTCGCTACACGAACAGATCTGGCCTTCAATTCACACAAACTATCTGATAACTCCCACAATGATCTTACGAGCCATCAAATATCTTAAAAACAAAAAATCCACCTCGTTCGACGGCATACCAAACGTCGCCATCAAACGCCTGCCAGGCTCCGTTATTGAATATCTCACGCTAATTTTTAACGCATGTTTACGTCTGTCTTACTTTCCCATTCGTTGGAAAACGGCCAAGCTCATCCCATTGCACAAAAAAGGGAAAAACCTTTGCGACTTAAATAATTACCGGCCGATCAGTCTGCTGTCAAACCTGGGCAAATTGTTCGAGATCATGATTAACATACGTTTGAATCATTTTGTGCGGTCCAATAAATTAATTTCTGATTATCAATTTGGTTTCAAACACTCGCACTCTACGGTTCATGCTATTGCCAAATTGACCCGCGACATTGCCGACTCGCTCAACAGCTCAGCTGTGACTGGGGCTTGTTTAATTGATCTCGAGAAAGCATTTGATACTGTTTGGACTACGGGATTGATAGTTAAATTACACAAAATGAATTTCCCCCCCGAGTTGTTGCTTCTAACTGAGAACATGATCACTGG
Source organism: Cerceris rybyensis (assembly GCA_910591515.1). Taxonomy (NCBI): domain Eukaryota; kingdom Metazoa; phylum Arthropoda; class Insecta; order Hymenoptera; family Crabronidae; genus Cerceris; species Cerceris rybyensis. The sequence continues at coordinate 19,729,765 of OU342795.1, forward strand.
CCGCGCTTTTAAAACTTTTCACAATAATACTTTTTCCGTTCGTACTTTCAATATTTTAAATGGTCTGCAGCAGGGCGCCGTAAATTCTCCTCTACTATTCAACTTATACTTCTCTGATATTTTAAACAATTTTAACAAAAGTAACGATACTTGCAAAGCTTTGGCTTTTGCTGATGATTTAATCATCTATAAATCTGGCGTTGATCCTCTCGACATTCAGTCACACTTGCAGAGGGCTTTCGATTTTGTTGTCTCGGCGTGTAACATGAAGAAGGTGAGAGTAAATATGCTCAAATGCGAGACTATTCTATTCATTAGGCCCACGTCACACATTAGCAAAAAACAATACAGGCTCTCAAAAAATTTTTCGATTCACGCGACGGAAAGATTTGACCTTTTAATCCCTCGGCTGAAAAAGGTCAAATATTTGGGTGCAATTCTCAACGAACACTTAAACTATAATGAACACGCCAACTACTGTCTCGGGAAAGCAAAAGGTATAGCATCTAAATTGGCTCGCCTCTTCTACTCAAAACACCTCGGTGAGAATGTCAAACTACTCCTTTACAAGCTTTATGTCAGGTCAGTACTATCTTATGCGATCCCAATCTGGTTCTCAATTTCGCCTTATGTGATGGAGCGCATTCGCACCTTCGAGAGGAAAATATTCCGGGCGATCACGGGTCTTCTCATGCCCAGACGTATGTCGGATGGCACCAAGCGACACTTCCACAATCAAACAATTTATAGCAGGGTTGACTGTTCGCGGTTTGATATTTTTGCACTTAAAATCACCAGAATGTTTATCCTTAAATCTTTGCACTCAAACTCTGACAATCCTCTCATCACCTCGTTACATACAATGTCGGACGAGGAGGCTAGGAAGGCTCGCGAAAATGGGTTTCTCTCTACTGCTGCCTTTCCCTATCTCGACAGAGAAGGATGCATTCAGGATTTTCGCTCCAAAATTCCCATCATATACCATACGCATAGAAAAAGGGCCTCGCTTGCTCTTCGATACGATCCTTTGGTAGTTTCTGCCGATCTATCACAATTGCAACATTCTGTATCTCTTCCTCCACGGGATACTGTCCAAAAGCATTACAATTATCTCGATAAATTACCATGGCTTAAATCTTGACCGATCGTCGTACTCTGAACCGAGCACTTCCATTATCTTAGTTTAAACTCTGTATATACTCTTTAGTCCATAACATAGTTAGATTAGTATATCTACTTTAAGTTACTTTAAGAATATCGTTGATGTCAACAACATCCTTACTATCCTCTTGATTCGTATGGAACGTTATTCAGTATAATTTCATGCCACTTGTATTCGCAAGCACGGTAATTTTTCTTTATCATGGATTTCTTTACTTATTTAATTCTTCCATCGTCTAATTATTGACCACTAATCCGTGCAATTTTTCTTATTTATTTTGGTCAAGATCTCATTATTGTTCATTTTATTTTACTTACAAGGGAGGTTTCCCAAGTGTCAATTCTCGATTTTAATGAAATTTACAGGGTATATACAATTCGATAAAATATTTGACACGTATTTTTTTTTATCTGATGACGTTCATATCTAGGGGGTGAAAACAGCCCTCAAAGTTGGGGACTAATAAGTTATTTTTTTAAATATCTCGGAAACTATTTGGTGTAGATCAAAAATAAAAAATGCAAATTTTTCGTTTTTCAAAGAAGGATTTAGTGGGAAAATTAAAATTGCTTCAAATTTATTTATTTAAAAAATATATTAAAAAATCACATATTTTTTAATTTTTTTTTAGTAAAACGTAAAATTCTGATTTATCCGCATTCTTGGGTTTGGTCCATAGTTTCATCTTGCAATGCATGACAAAAGTAACTCTACGTTTTACTAAAAAAAAATTAAAAAATATGTGATTTTTTAATATATTTTTTAAATAAATAAATGTGAAGCAATTTTAATTTTCCCACTAAATCCGTCTTTGAAAAACGAACAATTTGCATTTTTTATTTTTGATCTACACCAAATAGTTTCCGAGATATTTAAAAAAATAACTTATTAGTCCCCAACTTTGAGGGCTGTTTTCACCCCCTAGATATGAACGTCAGCAGATAAAAAAAAATACGTGTCAAATATTTTATCGAATTGTATATACCCTGTAAATTTCATTAAAATCGGGAATTGACACTTGGGAAACCTCCCTTGTTAGTATATTGGCCGTGCCAATATCTTCTCCCCCCCCCCCTTTTTTATAATTGTTAATTGTTTTGTCAGTCCTGGTACCTCTCTGTAACGAAGATGCCTTTTTTGATGATCATATCAAATCTTTTGGGGCGTAATACTAATCGTTTAACTTTATCATACAGCGCAAATTGATTCTTTCTTGTATTGTATAATTTCCGTTCTCCTGCGAGAAGTCGCTAATGTGCGACCATACAGGAGTTATATAATTGTATGTTTATGCTATCCTAGCATCATGTATACATGTATGATTGAATAAAGGAACTGTTCCATGCACTTGACGTTCTACCTCGCGATTCGTTAAAAGAGCTACACATACAAATCGAACTAAAAGACGAAGAGAGAGAACGCTGCAGATCGAAGCAAGGAAGACAACGCGATTTGGGTGGCGACAGTGAGGACATCGGCGTAGGCACCAGATTTCGATCATCTCTATAGAAAAAACAGGATAAACTCCGGCAGAATTACCCCCATCACATGGAGACATTATCCTGGATGAAACGGAGCGCGTGACGAAAAAACAATGTAATACAATGTCTCTCTCCTCCATCCAAACTAATAAGAATATTTTAATGCTACGACTATGTCGGGTGCTTCCTTTAAGAGGCTGAGCGAGTGGATTCCAAGAGACAAAATAGTGCAAATAGGCGGTTGAAAGCGAGAAGGTCCGCCGCCGAGGTGCTAAGTTGGCCGGGCCGCACTGTACTTTAAACACGCCGCCGCAAAGTCCAGACATGAATCCAATAGAGCATGTAGTGAATGAATCGGAAAAAAGGATTAGAAAACATAGGATAACGAATAAAACTGAACTAAAAGAGATTCTCCTGCAAGAATGGCACAATATTGATACCGAATTTATAAAAAAATTAGTCTATTCAATGCCGAGAAGGCTCAAAGAAGTTCTTAAAAGAAAAGGACGAGCAACAAAATATTAATACCCGATTTTATACTAGTTATGAATATTATTATTGAACTGTGCCAATATTTTTGTCCGTGTATAAAATGCTCAATAAACACGCTTTTCTTATTATTTCGTATATCGCTTTATTTATACTATTCTTTCTTGTTGTATATCAAACTAGGATAGATAACATACGTATTTGTCAACAAATTTTTTGTTTTTAATAATTTATTTAGTAGTTATTAGCGATTGTAACATAAAAATCATGATGTGCCAAAACTTTAGTCCAGCACTGTATATGTTCGTATTAAGTTATGCGCACCACGATGCTGCCGCTCATCTACCGTTTCTGCTGCTCTCTGAACTGATTGTGAGAAACTTTATACCGGGTGGACTCGTTGAAAAGCTACCTCGTAAAAATGTGCGGGAAATATAATTCTAATCCTTAATCCCGGAATAATTAATATATTAATAAATCTTTTTGGTACAAGTCACAACTTAACTTACTAGTGACTATTAACTTAAACCAGATCCTTTATGAACAATTACCGTTTGGTTTAACAAAAGTTCTTATAACGAAGAGATAAATTAGTGTTGGTTTGGGGTAGTTTTTAGAGAGGGTCGCCTAACGGCGACTTGACTAACGATAAATGTTTGAGTTATATTTTTCGCACATTCTTATAAGATATCCTTTCGATGATCACACCCGGTATACAGTTTCTTACAATTAGTAGGGAGCCGCAGAAATAAAACGGTAGTAAGCGACCGCATCGCGCTAACGTATACGTTAACACAGTCGTACATGTATAGGCCAAGTTCAATGCAGTAGTAGCAACATTTTTTTGCCAATATCTCGAAAACGAAAGCCGGGCGGAGGTTACATGTATAGGAAAAGGTTACTTAAAATCATCATCCTGATCACATATCCAAAAATCAGTGAAATAGGTGAGACCGGCCATCATCTATTACTAACAATAAGCCATTTTTACTCGTTTCCTAGGACCAGAAGGACAACAACAGGTCGGAAGCAGCCGCAACCGAGACCACCATCGAATGACCGTTTGAACTTTCAAGTGGGTGTGGAGGGATCCAGTGCGATTGTGTCAATTAAATTTCTCAGACAAATTTTAGTGACCCGGTGTATTTATTGGAGACCCTCAAAATCCAACAGATCCAATCAGGAGACGCGGTCCAGACGCGGTTCCTTTAAATGTGCTTTCAACATAGACAATTTTTTTTCAAAATTTGCTATCTAAATTTAGCCGATCTGTTTTTCTCTTACGTTTTTGATTATATTAATCTTGCAAACTATGTAAACAGTGACTGGCATAAACATTCGGAGACTGTGATATTTTGGGACTTATTGCTTTATATCAGGGATCGCCAACCCGCGGGCCGCCTTGAACATTTTTCCGTACCGCAAGATTATTATCAGTATCATTATTATTATATTATCTATGTTTACATGTAATAATAATAGTAAACAGAATAATAATAATTCATTATATTTCAATTTTTCATTCCGTAAAAATGCATAAAGTGGGTCTAAATCTAATACGCGGATATATAATTTTATATGTGGCACGCCGAGGTATGATGCATTGCTCAAATGACTCGCAAAATCATTTGGGTTGGCAAACCCCGCTTTATATACTTACATGGAGCACAATTATCTTACTTTTGAATCTATAATGGGTTAAGGTATGTATTTTAATTTTCAAATATGTAAAATTAATTAAATAATTCTTCCTTGTCTCCTAAATTATTATTTACGAACGTACATAATTAGACTCGATTTCGAAATCACAAAGGTATTAGGGTACCTGATATTACATACCGTTTTTTAATTACGGACATTTACACATTTGTACAGGGTGTAAAAAAATTAATGGTCATGGCTTTAAGGGGTTGTTCTACACCTCTGGATCGATGGAGATTTGCGAAAAAAAACGGCCGCAAAATTCGGGAAAGGGTAGCAAATTTTTTTTATTGGCTCATCGTATTCATCTTGTTACGTAGGTAAAATGTCTGAGAGGAACCATGGGTCAGAAACGAACCGTTCTCTCACAAATTAACTTTTAATTGGGACTTCCGATAAAAATTTCGCCATTAGTTAAAGCAGAGGCGACGTAAACGAAGTTAGAAAATGGGGTACTGTGTCACCGTACCAGAAGAGAAGTGCATGTGTTTATGCTCTTCTCCCCGGGTGGGCCCTTGAGCGAACCCAACACCGAACGCAGGTCAATGACATTTTTCTAGTCATTTTCTATCTTCGTTTATGTTGCCTCTGCTTCAACTATTGGAGATAGCAAGGGTATTTCTTGTCTTTCCTTTCGAAAGGTCGGTGACTCGAAGGCTGCCATATGGGCGAAATTGTGATCGGAAGGCCGAATTAAAAGTTAATTTGTGAGAGAACGGTTCGTTTCTGACCCACGGTTCCTCTCAGACATTTTTCCTACGTAGCAAGACGAACACAATGAGCCAATAAAAAAAATTTGCTACCCTTTCCTGAATTTTGCGGCCGGTTTTTTTCGCAAATCTCCATCGATCCAGAGGTGTAGAACAACCCCTTAAAGCCATGACCATTAATTTTTTTACACCCTGTACATGTTCGAAATTGTAAGAAGTGCCTTAGGCCCATCGGGCGCGACGTACATATGTGCGGACTCGTGAATATTCGACGAAAGAAACAATCGACAGCAAGAGATCAGGCAGAAAAACACCACTGAGGTGACCGCTTTCACAGTTTCATTTTCAATAAATAATTTTCTAAAACAAAGGAAAATCTAATTTCCTGGCCACCACCAGTACCTCTACCCTTGGAAAACGCTGTGGGCACGACGGTCGAGGTTTACAACCTTGAACAACACATGTAAAAATGATAATAATTTTTATAGTTTATTGAATGTTTGTTTTATCTCGCAACATGTCATAAATGTGTTTGTATAAATGTAGTGATAGTTGCTTTTTTAGGTGGTGCCAACAGTCTATATATTAACTAATATTTCTTAAAACATAGATGAAACTAAAAATAACTATAATAAACACTTAGCTAATAAAAATAAGTAATGGCAGTATGGCGTCTTTTCTCTTTCACATTCGTTTTTTTACTCCTCGTTTCGCGTTCTTCTGCCCTGTCTTTTGTTTCACACGTCATCATCTCGTTCTCTCTGTCATTCATTCACTTTCTCACTCACTCATTTCATCTGCATTCCTACATATATAAAAAAATATTAAGTAAACAGTTTTACGTAATACAGTTTCATTTTTCCGTTAAGTCTAATGAGGTCAATATACGCTCAATTATGCTCAAATTGAGTAATTCCGTAGGAAAATGGAGCACTTTTTAACTTGTAACTTCTTATTTCCAAAATTTCATCAATTAAAAATTAACTCTCTAACAACAAGAGGAGAATAGCGTAAGAATTTGTATTGTTTAACTATCGGAAAGTGCTTATTTTCCTTCGCAGTTAAAGGATTCGAAACCAATTGGACATACATAGGACTCATTGGACTTTTATACTTGTAAAATCTGCAAAAGGGCGAAAGTAGGGATTGCAATACCGGTACACCGGGATACCGAATACCGGTATTTTGAGCCATTTGTACAATTTTGTAATACCGGTATTCGTAAGTTTAAATACCGTTTTTTCGGTATTTACTAGAAATTTTTTAAATTGTCTCCACTATATGTTCAGGAGTCGCCAGCATAGAAAAATAGTATACGTTTTTGTGTACGATATGATCAAGTTTATAGTAAATTTTCTTAAAATTTTTTACCCACAAACCTATCTACATTCAGAACAATTCGGTACAGTGATCGAAGATGATGATGACACTAATGTCGATAGTGAAAAGGAATTGTCTCTTGAACAAAAATTAGAAATAGTGATAATTAAAGAAACTTCAGCAAACCAAAACACAATACAGAAATCAGTTATATTCAAAACCATCCGACAAGAAATCGATTTATTTGAAAATGAGGGATTTAGAGGTAAATACTTGGAAAAAGTACATCGCGCATTGCTAACAGGACCACCAACTAGCGTAGATGCTGCAGAAGCATATTAGACAGCTGGTAATTTTTGCACATAATTACATTCCTGGCTTAATGACAGTACAATTGATGCATTATGTTTTTTAAGATCACATTTCCAAAATATGTAATAGTACCACAGACTGAATAGTGATATTAACACTTTTTTGTGATTTAAATACAGAAGATGTTCCTTGTTCCTTTACTTTTTTGTTATAATTTATAAGTTACAAATGATGTTTTGTGATATTTACTCTCTTTAATAAAACTGGTAAATGAAACAATTCTTACTACCGGTATTAAGATCTAAAAAATACCGAATGCCGGTATTGAACTTTTGGCCCGATATTGCAATCCCTAGGCGAAAGAAAAATTAAATTCCCATTAACGGATGAGTGGATGCCTATTACGTAAAACTGTTTAATAAGAAGCCGTAAGATATCGTTATTATTTAAATCTATGCGCGTTTAATGTTTGTGGCGAGACAGATGGAATCCCTATAGATAATTATGTGGACCCCTCTTTTGATATTCTTTTGTCTTTCTGTGCGTAGCGCTCCCAACACGTGTAATTCTTCACACCTAGTTTGTCCGTTGCAATCGACGTTTGTATTTTTCCTTTGTGGCTTTATCACATTAAATATACATATATCTACAGTCGGTCACGAAAATATTCGGACACCACTATAGGTTTGGCTATTGTAATTCGTACTTCAGAAATGTAAACAACTAGTACAAAAAGAGGTTTCACTTATATATGTCACTATGCAGTATGTAGTTTACAAAAACATAAGAAATATTTATTTATGATACGTGATTACATAAATAATAAAAGAAAAACGGAAAGTACGCTCATTTTCATGTCACAGAAATATTCGGACACTATCAAAACTAAGTTTATATCACGATATATAAATCTTGTTTTTATTAATTAGTATTTTGTTGGATATCCCATCTGTTTTAAGACGTGCCGTAATCGCGTTGGCATGTTACAAATTATTTTTTTTAAATAATCTTGACCAATACGTAGCCATTCTTCTTTCAAACGCCTTTTTAGCACTACTTTTGTGTTTATGGGAGTTTTCCGAATTCGGTGATTTAATTCGTCCCATAAATTTTCACGGGAATTCAAGTTTAGCGGTTGCGGTAGTGAATGGAGGATATTCTTGCAAGTGTATAATAAGAATTCTTGCATAATTCGCGATTTATGCTTTGGGTCATTATCTTGATAAAACTTTATCCCATTTTGAAGTCCCATATTATCGGCACTTTTCTTTAAATTATTTTGCAAAATCTGTAGATATCTATTTTTAATAAGAATATCGCCAATGAAAACTAATTCGCCTACTGCATGGGCTGAAATACAGCCCCGCACGATGATAGACCCACCACCGTGTTTCACAGTCGGCTGCAAATGTCTCGGATTCAGTACTTCTTTCGACTTCCGCCATACCCTAATTCTTCCGTCGCTTCCATAAATATTATATTTGGGCTCGTCCGCAAAAATTACGTCCTCCCACCACTCACTGTCCTTTCTAATGTAGTCCTTTGCAAATTTCAGTCTTTTCATCCTATTCGCCGCGTTAATAAACGGTTTCTTTCGAGCTATTCTTCCATTATAGCCCCCTGATCTTAACACTCATCTTATGTTCTCCAGATGCACTGATATTCCACGGTGTTCATTTAATTCAGCTGCTAACTGTAGAGCACTTATAGGAGGACCACATTTGATTTTCCTAATTATGGAACGTTTATCGCGAATGTCTAGCATCGGTTCGCGTCCACTTTGAGGGATAGATTCGATTCTATCTTCGTTCTTGTACCGTCGAACAATATTCCATACCGTGCTCTTACTAATATTTAATAAATCAGCAATTTTGCGAATCGATTTCACTTTTTCATGATGAAAAATGACTAATTGTCGCATATCAAACGATGTATTCTTACTTTTCCGACCCATTTCGCACAAATTTTGTATAAGACTGACAAATATTCGATCTATAACATACTCTGTACATAGTATGAACGATATGTTTACAAACATTGTTTCAGTCAGTTCCTGGAACGTGGAAAATTGAGAAATATAGCAGGTGTCCGAATATTTCTGTGACATGAAAATGAGCGTGCTTTCCGTTTTTCTTTTATTATTTATGTAATCACGTATCATAAATAAATATTTCTTATGTTTTCGTAAACTAAACACTGCATAGTAACATACGTGATACCTCTTTTTGGTCTCATATGTTTACATTTCTAAAGTACAGACTATAATATTCAAAACTATAGTGGTGTCCGAATATTTTCGTGACCGACTGTATATATCATCATACGTCACTTTTATTTCTGCGATTCCTAACAGAAGCATTTGAGATATGCTAATTCGTTTATAACATTTTACTAGACAGAATAGACATTCAAGAAACTATAAAAGGTATTACAATTTTGACATGTATAACTGTCTGTAATTCAAAGACAGCATGTAGCATTAGGAGACCGAATAGCCATCAAAATCTAATTCCGTTTATAATTAATAATGTACACACATGCACGAAAGTATTCGAACGCTTGCATTTTTAACATTTAACAAATGAAATATGTATATTAAACTAAATTATTTGAAATAATTTGACATATGCAGTTTTAGATAGGTCTTATTATAACACAAGTAAAATTTGAAAATAATTCAACGACGTATACAGTTTTTATAACAGATTTATTATAAACATGCACCATAAGTAGCTCACAAAAGTATTCGACCGCTGTGGAACTTTTGTAAGAATGTAGCATTTCCGAAGATTGCGAAATGTAAAAAAACATCGTTTAGTTCACTGAAAGACATTCAAAGGGAAGCACTGTTGAAAATTTCGTTTATAAGTTTCGTTATTGGTAGAAGGACAAAATGATTAGAAAGAAAACTGAAACAAACAAATCTGTACGAGAATTGATAGTGAAGTGGTATAAGGAAGGTAAGTCATACAGTGAAATTGCAAAACCTGTGGGCAGGAGTAAGTCTATTATTCATTATATTGTGAAAAAATTTAATATGCAAGATGATATTGCAAACAAACCCCGTTGTGGACGACCAAAAAAACTGACTATAAGGGAAGAACGGAGAATTATACGGAAAATCAAAGCAAGTCCTTTTACTTCTGGTCCACAATTAGCATCAATGGTACGTACACAGTTAAAAAAAGAAGTACATCCAGAATTGTGTCGATGATTGTTACGCAACAATGGTATTCATGAACGAGTTCCAAGAAGGAAATCATTCATTAGCAACAAAAACAAAGTTCCTCGTTTAAAATTTGCTAAAGAATTTCTTATTAAAGATAATTCGTATTGGGATACAGTATTATTTTCTGATGAAAGTAAATATAAAATGTTTGGTAACGATGAACGTTACAGTGTTTGGCGAAAACAAAATAGAGAATTAGAAACATGAAATCTACAACCAACTATTAAACATAATGGTGGATCTGTAATGGTATGGGGCTGCATGACAGCTAGTGGTGTGGGAAACCTTGTGTTCATCGAAGAAATATTAGATAAGATGAAATATTAAAAAATTTTGCAAAACCATTTGAAAGACAATGTAGCAAAATTGATTTTACCGACTAATTATTAGGTACTTCCAATCGGACAATGACCCAAAGCTATCCGCAAAAATAGTCAAAGAATGGGTGCTATATAACGTTCCACACATATTGCCACATCCTGCACAAAGCCCCGATCTTAATCCTATAGAGCACTTATGGGTTGAAGTGGAAAGAAGATTACGAAATACAGTCATTACTTCGAAAGAAGAATGGAAACTAAATATTATGGAAATATGGCAGTCAATAGATGCAAATATTACTACAAAGTTAACCCACTCAACGGAAAATCGGCTTATTGTTAGTCACAACGTTGCCAAGTTGCCGCGTTGGAGACTTCTTGCGATGCAAAAATGACTGAGTTCCAACGTTGCTGCGTTGCCGCCTTGGAAATTTGCCGCGATGGAAAAGTACTGAGTTGCAACGTTGCCGCGTTGCCGCCTTGGAAATTTGCCGCGATGGGAAAGTACTGCTTTGTAACGCTGCCGCGTTGGAATTTTGCCGCGAAGGAAAAGTACTAAGCCGCAACGTTGCCGAGTTGCCGCCTTGAAAATTTGCCGTGATGGAAAAATACTGAGTTCCAACGTTGCCGCGTTGCTGCCTTGGACATTTGCCGCGATGGAAAAGTACTGAATTCCAACGTTGCCGCGTTGCTGCCTTGGAAATTTGGCGCGATGGAAAAGTACTGAGTTGCAACGTTACTGCGTTGCCGCCTTGGATATTTGTCCCGATGGAAAAGTACTGCGTTGTAACGGTGCCGAGTTGGAATTTTGCCGCGATGGAAAAGTACTGAGCCGCAACGTTGCCGAGTTGCCGCGTTGGAATTTTACCGCGATAGAAAAGTACTGATTGTGAGTTGCAACGTTGCCGCCTTGAAAATTTGCCGCGATGGAAAAGTACTGAGTTCCAATGTTGCCGAGTTGCCGCTTTGGAATTTTACCGCGATGGAAAAGTACTGAAAATGAGTTGCAACGTTGCCGCGTTGTAAAGTTACCTTGTTCCAAGTATGTCGTGTTGGAAAAATGCGTTACAAAACAAAATTTTGTATGTTCCTTGGTTATCGAGATATCCTCAAAAATGGATTTTCTACCCTCAACTTCGAGCGGTATTTTCTACCCTTCAGAGTGCCGATAAAAAATATATATATCAAATATTCTTTCGAGAACTACCTGTGACATAAATTTTATCTAAAAATTGGTGTGTTCGAGTTCGATATGCCTTGTTCGGAGAAAAGTACAAATTGAAGAGCCAGAGAGAATGTAGTAAATAAAAAACAGCTGCTAAAGGCGATATACATATATAGTTAATTCGCAGCAGTTGAACATCACGAAGCACTATGACGTTTTACCTATGTATGTAGGATATAGTGGTGAAATAAAAAGAAGGTAATGTATAGTGATTAATAATAGAAATAAAATAAAAGTATTTATTAGTGATTAATAATAGAGAAATACTGACAATAAACGCACTGCGTAAGGCAGGCTGTTGAATTAGTTACACGCCACGAGCCTTTTCTGAGTCGCTCCGCCTGCTTCTCCTTCCCAACAATTTCACCCAACCAGGAACGACTTGCCAGACTCGGCGTATTACACGAGTATAGTGGCGCTTTAGGGAGCTATTCGCCTCTGTTCGCTCGCGCTGGAAAGACGCCGCGCACGCCGATTACGGGAAAAAAAATCGATGCGCGTATCCCGTCGACTGACGTTATCTGTCAACGAACAGTTTCAGATCGCGTCACATGGCGTTTAGGTTAAAACAAAAGTATTACTGGTAAAAAAGTATGCTCAGATATGTCTTGAATTAAATGCGATTAAGAAATTTTAATGTTTTTGGACTTCCGGCGGTGGTTTGGCAAATTCGGCAGAGAATAGTGACAGGAATAACATTGAAAAACTTATAATGTATCTCAAAATACCAATGGAAACATTGAGGGTATCTAATTTAAACAACATAAACATATATTTCTATTTGTGAATATATGTTTTCATTCAATGTAGATATATATTTCTGTACAAACAATGAAGTTTTCCTTCAAGTAAAGTTGAAGAAATAAATAAATAAAAAAATTAGTATTGCATCGATATTATCTCCACAATATTATGAAACTTTTATATATACATATAACATTTTCTTCTAAAATAAATGGTTCTACTGTGCATACATTTACACACACAACCATACATACAACAATCATAACGATAGTTTATTAAAATTATATCCAGTAATCTTGAATTTGTTACCTCTTGTTTCTTTAATTCATATGTATACTAAAGAAACAGTTGTGTTACGATCTAGCACGCGCACGTATAAACTAATTTCCAACGCAAATAATTTAAAAATACGGCGACAGCAAAACGTTAGCTCTCGCGTCAAAGAATACATTGTTGCCGACACGGTCAACTTAGCAATAGATTTTAACCGTTTGAGTGTCAAGCGGCGAAAACGCGCTTCTTTCGTTTTGTATCGAGGAATGCAACAAAGTTAAATTTCAATGTTTTTCTGCTAACGATCTGTTAATCGCATTAAATTCAAGACATATCTGAGCATACTTTTTTACTAGTAATACTTTTGTTTTAACCTAAACGTCATGTGACGCGATCTGAAACTGTTCGTTGACAGATAACGTCAGTCGACGGGATACGCGCATCGATTTTTTTTTCCCGTAATCGGCATGCGCGGCGTCTTTCCAGCGCGAGCGAACAGAGGCGAATAGCGCCCTAAAGCGCCACTATACTTGTGTAATACGCCGAGTCTGGCAAGTCGTTCCTGGTTGGGTGAAATTGTTGGGAAGGAGAAGCAGGCGGAGCGACTCAGAAAAGGCTCGCGGCGTGTAACTAATTCAACAGCCTGGCGTAAGGGATCGAGGAGAACTGCTTCTTTAGTTTTTTCTGCAGCCAATCGGACTCGCTGAAACAAATCAGGATCGCACTCACACATCCATGCACATTCATACACACTCAACAGTCGTACACTCACCCGATACTACACCTATTTCTTGATGTTATTTTAGAAAACGTATACTATTACAATTCTATTAAAGGAAATTTGAAGTTGATAAACACATATGGAAATATGGATATTTTGCACTTGCATTTGACAAGTAATTTATAATAGGTTACAGTATTTTCACTTATCACGTTGTCTGCCCCGTCCGCCACGGATAATTGATGGTAAAGCGGTATCGCTAAATTAGTATCGTACTATGTTATGTTATGTTTATTATGTTATATACCTTCGACCAAAGGATCCAAAATTTTAAACATTCAAAACTTATACTTTCACATATTTATATTTTCCCATACTTTTAATTTTATAATACTTCCTTTCGCTTAATGCATCGGACAAAGACAATTTTACATAATTTACACGACATTACAAGTAAACGTATTAATATTCGGGAGGTCATTCATAATCGTTGTATTCCTTCTATTATAAGACAATAACATTATTTGTTTTTTAATGTTAGCGTATTTCCTCATTTATCGTCTTTCGTACTTCCTCATTGTGGCGACTTCAAGGTCCGAAGCAATGACTTCGATTACCACTACCTTAGCTTTCGCGTAATCGCGACAATTGTTCCCTGAATGGTTGATTTATCGACGCGATGGATCCGAAGGAAACCTTACAATTAGATTCGAGGAGCTCGACTGTCGGAACTTAATTGGAATTCGCAACGCTGTCTTACGATATGAATGGCAACTGTGAACGAATGTGACGACAAGATTTTGAACGATAAAGCTTGTCACCAGCGTGGCGCGAAAGAACAGTCACATAACTTTCTCGAGATTTGACCACGAATGAATACCGACGATCTGCGTCTCGAAAAAGGTCGAAGCTGTTATAGAGTGAACATCCCTACTTTCTGAATTTTCATGACGCTTCAGTGGGTGTGTTTTTTCGGATTTTTGTGCAGTGCGAGAATATTACTTGGTTATATTTTCCTGCCAGAGGAATGTCCACTTTCCTAGGACTTCTAACGCGATGGGTTCTATGGACGTTGATTCTTTCCGCGACGGTGTCATAGTGGAGGAAAATACAATTACATGTGCCCAAAAATCTTATTCCGGCCGATCGACAGAATCTCTCTTCTCCGTTCTTCAAAGATGACATTTATAACCGTTTTACCACTCCGGGTTGGTGATGGGCGATTTCAGGCTGAAGTCTCCCCTTACTACCCGCTGAAAATGCATGGCCAATTAACAAAAGTGTTCATTCAAAACGACAGCTGTCCAAATCTTCTGATTGTGAGACCGGATATTTTCTCTATCTTCGCTTAAACGTTAAGAGTTTGTCTGACATATTTGTACCGGCTGTAAAAATGACAAACTTTCATGATGTAGGTATTGAACTCATTTTTGTTTCCATATGGCGGAATATTTAATGGGGGAGTAAAAAAATAAAGAGGCTTCATTTTATGACGTGAACGGCCGCGCCACTGACTTGTAACTAATAAATTTTTAGAATCACTTTATAGATTTCATAATATTGCGTCTCACGTAACAGTTATCAGGATTTTTCAAGTCCTTCGATTGACTATACATCGCAATAAAAAAATTGTGAATTGTTTCTATTATGGTCAAGGCCACCGTCATATTTTTAAACGGTAGGATGTATTTGTAACTTAGCAATATTAAAGACCGTATCGAGGTGAATTCATCAACCTAGTACACCATAGCCTTCGGATGATCTAGATGACCATAACTTTCGGAGGACAAAGAAAAGAAAATTTCTACAAAAAATGATAACCTGTCTTAAAAGAATTACATGCGATTCAGGAACCTAGAGTAAATGAACGCAAGCTGTTTCGTGAAAAAGTCCCATTAAATGTTCGATTTGAAAGCAATGTTCTTGTAAATACAATTCCGCTCAACGTAGCAAGCTTGCATTGATTGCTCTTACGATACCTAGCGAAGTGTTTCGCATGCTCTACTGATTCGTTGTTTTAAATACATTTTATTATATATTGAAACAGCATAAAGAATTGACTGTAAATGCCCCCATAAAAAAAATCAAATGGTGACAAGTGGTCACAGTACCAGTACCTACAACCAATTCAAACTTACTACGTTGAATGGAAGATTTGATGTAGCTTTTCATGAGATTGTTTGCGTCAATTTATTCTAGGTTACTGAATTGAATGTGATTTCAAATCTTACTAATAAATACAAGTTATAATCACCAATTAAAGTAGATTATAATTTTTTAAAGATTTTCCTTTCTTTGCCTTTAAGGACATCACAAGGGTAAGTATTTATGTATTATATATATTAATGTGTAGCCAATCGAAAACTGATCTACTTACTTCTGTTAAAAATATTTTTTTGTGAAATTATCACAAGTAATCGTTCCTGTTCGTAAGTTAAACAGTTTTAATAAAACATAATTTCCATCTGCTATTTCTAATCCGCTACATAATTCGAAACAATGAGCCGATTTACAGCTTGCGTTATCTTAAACAATGCTAAAACAATAAAATTCATTGGGCTTGCGATTCATATTAAAAAAATAATCATATCAATACTACTGCATTTCAAGCAAAACAGACTAACACAGTATTTGCTATGAATGTAAATTCGTTCGGATCAGAAGTAGATGCAACAATAATCCTTATATGACCTATTATTTTTTAAAGTAGCATATGGTAAGTCCACTTTTGCGAAAAGTATTTTTGTCTTAGTTTTATCTAAACATAAGTGTCTCCTTTTCGCATTTCAAATGGAAAATTAAATGGAATGAAGTATCCTCGTGATTTCGTTCAAAAAGGTTCAACTACTTCATGTTATAGCATGAGAGCTTTTGTACGAACACCCAAATATCTCATATATCGATTAATACGTATAAAGTGAGTAATTTGTACGTGTCAACTGCACTACGCGTATTTACTAATTATGTGGGAGTATCTGCGATGGGAGTGCTTTAGGAAAGGGGGGAAATATATTGTATAAATCATAGATTCATAGTATGTATTTAGTGTTTGTTAGTAGGTGTGAAATAAGTTATTCATATTTGATTTAGATATAGATTGCCTAAAATGTTCAAACCATTGTAGTACAGTTTTCATTTTTTATTATCAAAATTATTCACGCATTTAGTAGTACAGCATACCAGCATAACCGCAATTACTACCTTCAGACGCATTAATAATAAATGCTTAAGATTTACCGTCCAGAGGAACACTTTTAGCACGTCGAAATTTTAATTTTAATGCATCACTAACCAGTCTTTGAAGAACGATGCATGTCTATCAAGGCTCTAACATTACAGGCGCAAGGTTTCGAGTCTCGTACACCATTATTTTTCTGAAGCAGCAGCCAAACCTTTTTGTAGGTAAATCAAATTCACTCGGATGAGTTTGCGTTGAAAGCCCCTTAAACACTTTTTATGTACAGTCCAAACATCCTTGCACATTTAATCTGAATTATAAATCTGGTAAAAGGATTAAAGAACTTGCAAACGAGCTTTTGCACTTTCACTCCTTCTTATGTCACTATCAGTAACAATTGTTGCAACCCTATGCAGGTTGTACAGTAATCTATGTTACTTGTATTACATCATACCGTGTTAAATATAATTTTCCTTCAGCTTTTATATTCGTCAAATACCATACATATATCTATCTAGATATGTGTAGTCTGTTCGTCCACGTTGGCTCCATTAGAATTTTAATGAAATGATGTCTTACGCGAAAAGACATTTATGGGACACGTTAGAATCATCTTAGGTGATAATAAAGGACGTTACGCTGATAAAGTGAACGTTCAGAATAAGATGCAATTCATATCTTTGAAACGTTATCCTTGAGACATAACATCGTTTAGTTATCTACATCAGTGTAGGACTGAAGAGAGATACTAACGCTATATGTATTGAATCATTGGAATTCGACAGTTATTTCGAGATGAAAACTTCATAAAAAGAGCATTGCATTTAAGAAAATAAAAATGAGGTTAAAGTCCATCCATGCAACAACTGTATATATCACAATATGTCCTCTTTTATACCATGCAAGTTGGGTATATAGTGGACTTCTGTATAACGCGAATTCGTATAACACTCCGAAAAAATTGCGACTAGTACTTATACAACGCAATGAACAGTCTCGCATGACCCGTAATAAAAACTTAACATATTCACATATTTTTCGATATTTTGCTTAGAAAACCAAATGTACTTATACATTTATCTGCTGTTTATTATTGATCTCACTTCTTTAATGGTAAGAAAAAGAATCGATTCTTCTATTTAAGTGTGATTTACTATTAGCTAAATGTCAGGCAGGGTGAACTTCATATGACCTTTGCCATTATATTCTAATCTTCTTTCTCCTTTCGCCAATTACGATAACATTAGATTGAAATGTTCTTATATATCTTTATAGATAAATAAAAAATTGTTAAGAATAAGTCAATAACGTGAAACATTCCGTTTGACATTGTTAATGAAGACCGTTTGAAAATATTGTATTGTTACAATATTTGAATATTTGGAAAATATTTGGAACAAAGAGTGATGTTGTTATATCTTGTTCTGATCTTCTTAATTTTATTTTCGATAGAGACACAGAAATAGCTATATTCATGTAAATGCGTGTAAAAAAATTGATCGATAACTTTGTCATATGGTTATATTATTCGAAATGCTATTACTGCTTCCATGTTTGTATTATTTCTTATTTCTTTCACATTCATTACTTTTTTTCCTATTTAAAATTTTATATCATACATTTTTGTTAAAGAAATGTTTTATTATGAATTTGAAAATGATTCAATCTTCTTGGCGAGCAACGTCCCGACGAAAACTATTTTATAGAAAATTTATATCACGAATCGCGTGCACTATCCGCGAATATATTATACCTAGGGATCATTGTTACCAACAGAACTGCAATTAGAAATAGGAAAACGGATTTTATCTGTAATAATTCATACGCCTTCAAAATATGAGACTTCCATCGGTTTTAATGTTGTCGAAGGAATAATAAATAAGAAAGTAATTTCTGATGAGTGACAAATAAATCTGACGAATCGAGGTAAAACGGTGTGGGAATTTGTTCGAATTCTAAAAGGAAACTTTTAGACTTCGATATAACAAACCGAACCACGAAGCAGGAAAGAAACTTGTGAGCTTTTGAGATACTTTAAGTACAGGGGGTTTCAAAAATATTTGTCATGGCTTTCAGGGGTTGTTCTATACCTCTGGATCGATGGAGATTTGCGAAAAAAACATGCCGCAAAATTCGGGAAAGGGTAGCAAATTTTTTTTATTGGCTCATCCTATTCGTCTTGTTACGTAGGTAAAATGTCTGAGAGGAACCATGGGTCAGAAATGAACCGTTCTCTCGCAAATTAACTTTTAATTGGGCCTTCCGATTAAAATTTCGCCGATAGTTAAAGCAGAGGCGACGTAAACGAAGCTAGAAAATAGGGCACTGTGTCACCGAACCAGAAGAGAAGTGTAAGTGTTTATACTCTTCTTCCCGGGTGGGCCCTTGAGTGAACCCGACACCGAACGCAGGTCATTGACATTTTCTAGACTTTTTCTCTCTCTTCAATTATGTTGCCTCTGTTTCAACTATTGGAGCTAGCAAGGGTATCTCATGTGTTTCCTTTCGAAATGTCGGTGACTCGAAGGCTGTCGTATGGGCGAAATTTTAATCGTAAGGCCCAATTAAAAGTTAATTTGTGAGAGAACGGTTCGTTTCTGACCCATGGTTCCTCTCAGACATTTTGCCTACGTAACAAGACGAATACGATGAGCCAATAAAAAAAATTTGCTACCCTTTCCCGAATTTTGCGGCCGGTTTTTTTCGCAAATCTCCATTGATCCAGAGGTGTAGAACAACTCCTGAAAGTCATGACAAATATTTTTGAAACACCCTGTACTTGGAAACTTGCTGGTGCATCTTCTTACCACTGTCAGAGTTTTGATGGTTATCCTCAAACACGTATTTCTTATTTTTCAATGCAAATTGTTCAAAGAAGAGTCCAAGTCAATCGGTGAATTGTAGTTTCTGACCTCGTTTATAAATGTGATACTTTGTGTCGAGTTGTAACGACAATAATGACAAAGATGCTAGTTAGCACATTTGCTAACTCCAATAGTTAGTTCCACAGTTAATGTACCTCGAGTAAAAGCGCCTTTAGGAGTTTTGTCGATGCAAAGGGCTGTTTAACGAATTCCTAAGTGTTTAACCAATACATTGAAATTTATTGGTCCTTAATGTAAACTTCACGTTTAAATCAATACATTTAAGATCGCATTGAAAACACAGCATCAAATTAAATTATGCCCACTATCTTTAGCAAATAGATATTTTTATTATAATTATATTACAATTTCGACTTGTATATAGATGTGTTGTATGCGTAGGCATGGAATTAGTACTGACGGCTACCTCTGTTGGAAATTTATGGAAATAAGCTTGCGAATGTGCGCGAGAGAGCGAGCGTGTGGATGGAATTAGCCGACTGCGACAGTTTCGTTTAATTACTATTCTTTGTTCTTATTTTGTTGGCCAATGCTTTTGAAGCCCTCAAATATAATAATATTCTGTTCAATAAAACACTACAGATGTGTTTTTCACTTTGCTTATATCATTTATGCATATTCGATATAGTTTTTTAACTATTTCAATATCCACATCATTGTGAATCTTTACAATTAATATTATGTCGGTATTAAGACATCTTCGAGATCCTTTTTCACCACGTTCCGTGTTAAGCCGTTTTTGCCTAATTTGTCATACAGGCCATTTGATTTTTTGACTAAAGCTTGGTATATTATCATAGAATATTTCATTACATCATCAGTCAATAAGTATTTAGCTTGTTTGGAGTGGTTATCACACGTGTACCATATTATTTATGGTACACGTGGTGCTGCGATCAATTCGACATTAAAAGTCAGACAGTTCTAAAATTTTCAGTTAGTAAAAATGGCAATATGTAATAACGCTTTACGTAAAACTTTTAAATGGTATAAATAAGTAGCATTTGAGCTTCTCCCAAATATATCAGTTATAAACGCTTGGATACTGCGTAATACTCAGCAACATAGATCTGTGTCAATAATAGAATTTAAAAAACGATTAGTCAATTATTTATGTCACTGTGAGGTTGAAAACAACAATTTATCTCCTAAAATTGTAAAAAAACTCTAGAAAACAACATTTTTATGCATCCCATGCTTTAAAAAAGTCAACCATTATATGTAATTAATAATTATTGCATATAAAACAATTAAACAAATGTATGTTTTGTTCTAGATTGCATTTCATACAATACCTCATTCTTGTAGTGGAATTATAGTTTACATAATTAAATTTGTGATAAAACATATATGTTCAGCGCATTAAATAAATATGTCTGCGTGTACCATTTACGGTACACCCGGCCTGCAGTGTACTGAGTAGTGAAGTACTAGCCTGAAGTACTGAAAATGTATCTAAATATTTAGAAATTATGAAACAAAAGTTAGCAATATGTCTAATCTATAAGACTTGCGATCGCCTTTTCTTGTTTTTTATTGTGCCATAACAATCCAAATAGAAATAGAACAATAGAAAATTCTATTCTAAATAGAATAGAACATTAGAAATACCAGAACTACTAGGTGTTGCATATGAACAAGTATTATTTTTATGAGTCATCTATTACAATTCATATGTGGGAAATAATAGAGGTTTTTCTTAAAAATCTCCTTTATTTATACGCAGATCTTATTCTCAAATGTTCATAGATCTTCTCTACACTCACTTTCGATACACTCTGCTCATACTTTTCGTCCACACTCGCTTATATCCATCCTCATTCATACAGTGTTGCCCTTTTCTAAGACACCCCTGGTGGAAATATATCTACAACTTTTTATGCGACTCGACAACAAATTACAATTTTTTACAACATTTTGCGTGGTTGTAGAAAATTGTAGCTCGTTACTACAATATTCTACGGCATTCAACGTCTCACTAAAACTTACTCGATTCTCTTATGTAATAAATTGTAATAAGTTGTAGAGCACTACAAATTTTTACAACAAATTACAACTTGCTACTCTAAGACAAATTGAACTTGAAAGAATGATCTCTATTAAAACACGGCTCGCGTAGTTTGGTGTAGTATTTTATAGAATACTACAAAATTCTACCACATTCTACAAGTTTTTATGTCTTATCTACAAATTTTTGGAAATATCTTTCAAGAGCTAGCCCAGCACGTTGTTTGTTGTAGTATCTGATAGAATACTACAATATTCTACAAGTTTCCATGTCATATCTAAAAATTTAAAAAATAGCCTTCAAGAGTTTAGCGCGTAGTATCTTTTAATACAACGTATTTTGAACCCGTATAGTATTTACAACTTTTTACAACTATTGACGAAATTCTAAAATACTGTCCCAATCCGCGTACTTGGTTGTAGAAATTTGTTGAAATTAAACACAGGGAAGATAGGGTCAAGTTGTAGAAAATTGTTCAAGGTTGTAGCAATATATTGTAGAAAATTGTAGTTCGTTGTAGATATATTTCCACCAGGGACCCGCACCACGATTTCGGACAACATTCGCATTCTTTCACGATTCACTCTCGTTTATACAAACAGGCATCCTTCAGTCACACTACCAATAAGGTCTAAACATTCACTCGCAACCCAAACAGTCACTAGCCCTGTTACAAACAGCTTCAGGCAGTCTATGCATTCAAAAACGTTCATCATACACATATGTATACAAATTTCAATACACTTGTATTTATAATACATTACACCAATCGTAGGAATGAAGCAACAATTCATTATTAATTATAATGAATATATTAAATTAATATATTCATTATATGTAAGACACATCAACGATTTCTCTCTTTTTTTTATATAATAATATAATGATATGTTATGTGTAAGACACCGTTTTCTCCTTTTATATATATAATATAATACGGGCGTTCATAAATGCTTAAGCTGATAAATACAATGTACAATAATCTCGGTTCGCGCCAATAATACAAATATAAATAGTCTTGGTCGTGACGTCACTCTTGTAAGAGTGTTCCCTCGATGCATGCAAGGCGTCGACTCCGTAACGACTGTATATCGACTCTGTGTCGATCCTTTAACGATTCTATGACGACTCTATGTGTCGAGTCTACAACGACTATCTATCGACTGCTATGCTATTCCTCTTTTCCCAATGCTGGGTCCTTGAAGGACCTCCTTTTCCTCGAAAAGGCCCCGTAGGGGTAAGGATCGTCTTCCTCCCTCGCTGGAGGAATTGTCCCCTTGACGAGAACCAGGCGTGAGAACGCCCAGCTCGGCAGTTTGCCTTCGTGGGGTCTTACATATAATTATTTCTAACAACGGTAATTATGTAGATGATGATTCGTCCCATCGATTTCGATGATTTGTTGATATGTTGTGTGAATTACGATTCTAAAGAACTTTTTCCTACACATAC
Source organism: Cerceris rybyensis (assembly GCA_910591515.1). Lineage (NCBI taxonomy): Eukaryota > Metazoa > Arthropoda > Insecta > Hymenoptera > Crabronidae > Cerceris > Cerceris rybyensis. The sequence continues at coordinate 19,752,975 of OU342795.1, forward strand.
AACCCTCGTTCGACTTTCGTTTTCGAGATATTGGCAAAATACTTTTGCTACTACTACATTGAATTGGGTCTATACATACACGTCCGTGGCAATGTGTGTAACAGCACGATGCAGTCGCTCATCTACTGCTTATACGGTGAACAGCTGTAATGAGCGAATTGTGTGATTCGCACTCAGGATCCACGAAACAAAAGAGAACTTAAACTTTTGGACTTATATATATTAAAATACTCTATTTGATTCAAGAGAGATTTAGTGTTTCGAATGATTAGATGAGGACTTGTGAGAGCCTTGTATTAGATTTAGGATTTGGAGTTAGAATTAGAAGATGACTCTCACAATGCGTTGGAGTTAGTAATTATGAACTTGAACTAGCGTAAGAGTAAGAGACTTTTGAATAGAGAACTGGTTGTAAGGGGTGAACTAATGAGGCGTAGGGTTTTTAAAGGTTTTAGAATAGGAGAGGGGGTAGGATGACGGTATTTGGGAATCCAGGAGTAGGAATAGGAAGTTGAACTTTGGATATGGATGATGACTCGTGGATGAGTAAGGATCAAAACAAGGACTAGGATTTTGGACTTGAGGTGGTGATTCTAGAATGATTAATGATGGTGATGAGTGAGCCGCGTACAAAATATGTGTGTTTACACAATATTCCTTAAAGATATCTTATGAACTAACTGATTGGAGGATAGGTACATTACACAGCAAAGAGTTTTTGTAACGGGTGAACTTGTCAAAACAGTATCTTACAAATTAATGTTGTCCAAAAAATATAATTCCTTAACAGAGGTCCTCTATTAAAAATATGCCCAACCAACACCAATTTATCTTTTCGTTATAAGTACTTAAATTAAACCAAACTTTTCGAGGGCAGATATTCCGTTATGCACATCTCACCACTGGTATATGTTCCCGAAGGTTCTGGTTGAAGTTAAGTGCCTGTAACAAAAAGATGAATTAGTGTTTGTTAGGCATAGTTTCAAATATATTACGGCTGAACATTCGAATTATACTTTTCGCACATTCTTATAACATAAATTTACGACAAGTTCACCCGTAATAAAGATTCTTTGCCAGCCGCCGTAGAAACAGTAGATAAGCGACAGCATCGGGCTGACGTTCACATTGTCACGGACGTGCATGCATAGATAAAATTCAATTTACGAGTCAGAAAAGTTTTTCGTCAATATCTGGAAAACGTGAGGCGGGCGGGGGTTACATATGTAAGAAAAAGATACAATCACGATCCTGTCAACATATTTAATAACACTGTCCAACAAATATGAAGCTGTTTTCTATTTTCCTATAACCACTATATAATTCTTATAGAGCAGGCTGTTGAATTAGTTACACGCCGCGAGCCTTTTCTGAGTCGCTCCGCCTGCTTCTCCTTCCCAACAATTTCACCCAACCAGGAACGACTTGCCAGACTCGGCGTATTACACAAGTATAGTGGCGCTTTAGGGCGCTATTCGCCTCTGTTCGCTCGCGCTGGAAAGACGCCGCGCATGCCAATTACGGGAAAAAAAAATCGATGCGCGTATCCCGTCGACTGACGTTATCTGTCAACGAACAGTTTCAGATCGCGTCACATGACGTTTAGGTTAAAACAAAAGTATTACTAGTAAAAAAGTATGCTCAGATATGTCTTGAATTTAATGCGATTAACAGATCGTTAGCAGAAAAACATTGAAATTTAACTTTGTTGCATTCCTCGATACAAAACGAAAGAAGCGCGTTTTCGCCGCTTGACACTCAAACGGTTAAAATCTATTGCTAAGTTGACCGTGTCGGCAACAATGTATTCTTTGACGCGAGAGCTAACGTTTTGCTGTCGCCGTATTTTTAAATTATTTGCGTTGGAAATTAGTTTATACGTGCGCGTGCTAGATCGTAACACAACTGTTTCTTTAGTATACATATGAATTAAAGAAACAAGAGGTAACAAATTCAAGATTACTGGATATAATTTTAATAAACTATCGTTATGATTGTTGTATGTATGGTTGTGTGTGTAAATGTATGCACAGTAGAACCATTTATTTTAGAAGAAAATGTTATATGTATATATAAAAGTTTCATAATATTGTGGAGATAATATCGATGCAATACTAATTTTTTTATTTATTTATTTCTTCAACTTTACTTGAAGGAAAACTTCATTGTTTGTACAGAAATATATATCTACATTGAATGAAAACATATATTCACAAATAGAAATATATGTTTATGTTGTTTAAATTAGATACCCTCAATGTTTCCATTGGTATTTTGAGATACATTATAAGTTTTTCAATGTTATTCCTGTCACTATTCTCTGCCGAATTTGCCAAACCACCGCCGGAAGTCCAAAAACATTAAAATTTCTTAATCGCATTTAATTCAAGACATATCTGAGCATACTTTTTTACCAGTAATACTTTTGTTTTAACCTAAACGCCATGTGACGCGATCTGAAACTGTTCGTTGACAGATAACGTCAGTCGACGGGATACGCGCATCGATTTTTTTTCCCGTAATCGGCGTGCGCGGCGTCTTTCCAGCGCGAGCGAACAGAGGCGAATAGCGCCCTAAGGCGCCACTATACTCGTGTAATACGCCGAGTCTGGCAAGTCGTTCCTGGTTGGGTGAAATTGTTGGGAAGGAGAAGCAGGCGGAGCGACTCAGAAAAGGCTCGTGGCGTGTAACTAATTCAACAGCCTGTATTATGATATATAAATATATATAAAGATATAAAAATTTATATATTTTGTATTTTTTTATAAAAATATATAAAACTTTATTGGATTTCTTAGATTAAAATATATAAAATTTTATAAATTTTTATATTATTGTATATAAATATATATAAAAATGATAGAGCTCCCTACAAGTGGCGTGACTTACAGCAAGCTATGACTCAGAAGATAGGAGACATCAAAAGGGCTCACCAAAAAAATGTTGAGTTTAAGAAAAAATAATTTTAACATATGATCTAAAACAGCTAAATAACTAAAGGGCATATCATTCTTAAATTTTTCATAATTTATCCTGTGTGACTTATATGATCTTTCTCCTGGAAGTTAAAAATAATCTTTTTTTTTATAGAATTTTCTCAGACCTTATCAACATTTTGACTAGATAGTTTTTTTTTATAAATTGGTTAAATGAATATTTAATTTCATTGCCCTATTATTTGTGATGAAACCAATTCTATAACGACATCTAATTATTTATAATAAAAAAAAATTTTCCTAGTCAAATAGTATTACCAATGTCTTCTTAAAATAATATTACCAATATTGTAAGTAGTGAGCCATCAAACGCCGTGCCGCGAGCCGTTGCGCGTGCATTGTATCGCGTCTGATATCGCGCCGCCCGGTTCGTAGAATCTTTTCTCCGAATACCGGCGGCGAAAAAGACGAACATCGCTGCTCATCGAACGAGCAGCAGTCTCGTCAAGCCCGTCATAGGAGGTGGACGCATTAAAAGTAATCTCGAAAACCAACGTCTTAGCATTTCTGCCTTATCCCTGCCTCCGCCCAAGCCATCCCTTACAATATGTTCTTAGAACAATATTGATAAAATCATTCATAACTTATTCTGATAGAAAAAAAATTAAACTGGTATTTTTTGAATAAATATTTAACTTATAGCTTCGTTATATATTTAATATAAAAAAGACTAATTTTATAATTATAATTAGTACATTATGAAGATATAAAAAAATATATTATTATTCTACCCTCATAATAATACACCTGTAGGATTGTTATAATAATGAAACATAAGTTACCTTCTTTTCTATAAAATAAGCTATTTGTATTGTTATTAAATAAGCTATTTGTATGGTTGTTAAAAAATAAAAATTCGAAATGTATTTTAAGCAATAAAATTTAAAATGAGCAGCAATAAAAGAAAAATTCTACAGAATTTTTTTATATATATTAAGTCATATATAATTATATAAAATTATACATTTCTATATATTATGAGATAAAATTATATCATGCCAAAATTGAGATATAATTTTATATAATTATATATGGTCAACTATACATAATTTTATATAATTATATAAAAAAATTTTTTCCCGGGAAGGCTCAGGACAACTGGCTACGCAATAATCCTGGCAAGACAATGTCGATATATGAGATCCCAGAAATTGTTAGATACGCGCTACCTCTTGCAGTGACTCCCATAAACATAATGAGCGCTTTCAGAAAAACTGGCATTTGGCCTTATGACCCCAACGTTTTTACAGAAGACGACTATGCTTCATCATACGTTACGGATCGCCCTTTACCTTCAGTAAACGCAGCAGATGTGGCTTTATGCGTTTCAAACGACATCATCACTAATAATTCAAAAGCAGTATCAGAAACTGTTACTAGAATAGACGATAATGCATCTAAAGCTATAAACATTACTACTGATGAAGGACAAATCTTTGATGCGCCAGGACCATCACGGGTTGTTAATCTGCCTGCATCTTCTGGTGTCATGGAAGAACAACTCGGAGATCAAGTCCCTTTCTGTCCAGAAGCAGTACGTCCTTTTCCAAAGGCACCGCCAAGGATTGGAACAAACAAGAGCCGTCTTAGAAAGTCCGCTGTTTTAACTGATACTCCAGAAAAACAAGCCTTAGCAGAAGAGCAAAGCAAGAAAATGAAACTGAGCATCAACAATGACGAAGTGAGAAAAAATAAAGGAAAAGGGAAAGGTAAAACAAAGCAAAGAAATGGAAAACGAAAGGGCCAAGGAAAGGGGAAGTCTGTTAAACGACAGGTTTTACAAACGAGTAGTGAAAGTTCTGAGAATGAAGAGGACAGTTCAGAGTATTATTGTCTAGTGTGCTGTGACAGTTACTCTAATTCACGTTCTGGAGAAGAATGGGTTCAGTGTCAAGAATGTAAGAACTGGGCCCATTCCAGATGTAGGCAGAATCCAGACTTATTAACCTACCTATGCCCGAACTGTGATTCTGATATATCTTCCCGGGAAAAAATTTTTTTATATAATTATATAAAATTATGTATAGTTGACCATATATAATTATATAAAATTATATCTCAATTTTGGCATGATATAATTTTATCTCATAATATATAGAAATGTATAATTTTATATAATTATATATGACTTAATATATATAAAAAAATTCTGTAGAATTTTTATTTTATTGCTGCTCATTTTAAATTTTATTGCTGCTCATTTTAAATTTTATTGCTTAAAATACATTTCGAATTTTTATTTTTTAACAACCATACAAATAGCTTATTTAATAACAATACAAATAGCTTATTTTATAGAAAAGAAGGTAACTTATGTTTCATTATTATAACAATCCTACAGGTGTATTATTATGAGGCTAGAATAATAATATATTTTTTTATATCTTCATAATGTACTAATTATAATTATAAAATTAGTCTTTTTTATATTAAATATATAACGAAGCTATAAGTTAAATATTTATTCAAAAAATACCAGTTTAATTTTTTTTCTATCAGAATAAGTTATGAATGATTTTTGGCGGCAGGGATAAGGCAGAAATGCTAAGACGTTGGTTTTCGAGATTACTTTTAATGCGTCCACCTCCTATGACGGGCTTGACGAGACTGCTGCTCGTTCGATGAGCAGCGATGTTCGTCTTTTTCGCCGCCGGTATTCGGAGAAAAGATTCTGCGAACCGGGCGGCGCGATATCAGACGCGATACAATACACGCGCAACGGCTCGCGGCACGGCGTTTGATGGCTCACTACTTACAACAGGCTGTTGAATTAGTTACACGCCACGAGCCTTTTCTGAGTCGCTCCGCCTGCTTCTCCTTCCCAACAATTTCACCCAACCAGGAACGACTTGCCAGACTCGGCGTATTATACGAGTATAGTGGCGCTTTAGGGCGCTATTCGCCTCTGTTCGCTCGCGCTGGAAAGACGCCGCGCACGCCGATTACGGGAAAAAAAAATCGATGCGCGTATCCCGTCGACTGACGTTACCTGTCAACGAACAGTTTCAGATCGCGTCACATGGCGTTTAGGTTAAAACAAAAGTATTACTAGTAAAAAAGTATGCTCAGATATGCCTTGAATTAAATGCGATTAACAGATCGTTAGCAGAAAAACATTGAAATTTAACTTTGTTGCATTCCTCGATACAAAACGAAAGAAGCGCGTTTTCGCCGCTTGACACTCAAACGGTTAAAATCTATTGCTAAGTTGACCGTGTCGGCAACAATGTATTCTTTGACGCGAGAGCTAACGTTTTGCTGTCGCCGTATTTTTAAATTATTTGCGTTGGAAATTAATTGATACGTGCGCGTGCTAGATCGTAACACAACTGTTTCTTTAGTATACATATGAATTAAAGAAACAAGAGGTACAAATTCAAGATTACTGGATATAATTTTAATAAACTATCGTTATCATTGTTGTATGTATGGTTGTGTGTATAAATGTATGCACAGTAGAACCATTTATTTTAGAAGAAAATGTTATATGTATATATAAAAGTTTCATAATATTGTGGAGATAATATCGATGCAATACTAATTTTTTTATTTATTTATTTCTTCAACTTTACTTGAAGGAAAACTTCATTGTTTGTACAGAAATATATATCTACATTGAATGAAAACATATATTCACAAATAGAAATATATGTTTATGTTGTTTAAATTAGATACCCTCAATGTTTCCATTGGTATTTTGAGATACAATATAAGTTTTTTAATGTTATTCCTGTCACTATTTTCTGCCGAATTTGCCAAACCACCGCCGGAAGTCCAAAAACATTAAAATCTCTTAATCGCATTTAATTCAAGACATATCTGAGCATACTTTTTTACCAGTAATACTTTTGTTTTAACCTAAACGCCATGTGACGCGATCTGAAACTGTTCGTTGACAGGTAACGTCAGTCGACGGGATACGCGCATCGATTTTTTTTTCCCGTAATCGGCGTGCGCGGCGTCTTTCCAGCGCGAGCGAACAGAGGCGAATAGCGCCCTAAAGCGCCACTATACTCGTGTAATACGCCGAGTCTGGCAAGTCGTTCCTGGTTGGGTGAAATTGTTGGGAAGGAGAAGCAGGCGGAGCGACTCAGAAAAGGCTCGCGGCGTGTAACTAATTCAACAGCCTGACTTACAATATTGGTAATATTATTTTAAGAAGACATTGGTAATACTATTTGACTAGGAAAATTTTTTTTTATTATAAATAATTAGATGTCGTTATAGAATTGGTTTCATCACAAATAATAGGGCAATGAAATTAAATATTCATTTAACCAATTTATAAAAAAAAACTATCTAGTCAAAATGTTGATAAGGTCTGAGAAAATTCTATAAAAAAAAAGATTATTTTTAACTTCCAGGAGAAAGATCATATAAGTCACACAGGATAAATTATGAAAAATTTAAGAATGATATGCCCTTTAGTTATTTAGCTGTTTTAGATCATATGTTAAAATTATTTTTTCTTAAACTCAACATTTTTTTGGTGAGCCCTTTTGATGTCTCCTATCTTCTGGGTCATAGCTTGCTGTAAGTCACGCCACTTGTAGGGAGCTCTATCATTTTTATATATATTTATATACAATAATATAAAAATTTATAAAATTTTATATATTTTAATCTAAGAAATCCAATAAAGTTTTATATATTTTTATAAAAAAATACAAAATATATAAATTTTTATATCTTTATATATATTTATATATCATAATATATAAGTCTACAGTTTAGGATTTTCTGATTGATACATAATAATATATAATTATATAAAATTTTATAAAATTTATATAGTTTTATAAAATTATATAAAAATTAATAAAATTTAATATAAGAATCTAGATATAATCATACAAAATTATATAAAATAAGATACAATTTTATATAATTTTATATACTTATATATAACTTTATATAATTTTTTTTTCCCGGGTTCTGATGATTAATTATAAGTATATATGTTTTCTGCCTATAACAGCAATATGATTGATATTTTCAGCCTACGACAAGGCAATATGATTGAAGACTGAACTAATTATCAAGGCTGATTAGCTACAAGTTATTTGATAAGCTGTTAATTACTAAATGGTTAATAATTGTTTAAGTACAAATTATAGTTACATGTTATAACATACAAATGTTTACCTGATGATTCGTACGACATTGTTGACTATTACTTAAATAAAAGGACTTGGTTTAATCATTTATTGTTTTTTATTTCACAAATAATAGCTTTAACAGATATGGTAACATCTTACCCCGGCTTGTTAACAACTTGCCCCAAGTTGGGGTAAGTTGTTACTTTCTGACTTTAGGCATTCAAAAATTAATAATAAAAGAATCTCTCAAAAAATGATCCAAATAACTGTCTTAATATCAAAGTTACATATGTAAGTTGATTTTTATCTCATCGTATGAATACTAAAAGCAAGTATTTTAACAAATTTTGAAGTTAACTAAAAATCGGAACTTTTAGCCCCGCTCTCCCCTACGTTGCCCGCAAGCCAAGTGTTAAGATGGCATAAATTGTGCCACTTCTAGACGCTAAATAGGATCTTATTTTACATTGAATTTAGACATATTTTTGTACTTCTAATTCCTAAATTTTAGATAGTAAAAGGTTCAAATGATCTTCAATATTTCGACTCGGGTAATACTTAGCAACATATTATCTGTTCAAATATAATCTCCACTTCGGATCATATACACTTGAGCAGAACAGCGGGTTAAGCGGTTCGTTTTTTTAGAAAGTCAGTAGAAGTCCGTACTGCTTTTTTTTCGAAAAGACAATCGAGCGAAAGAATCGAGAAAGTCGCAGAAGAGAAAACTTGACGTGCAGTTTCATTTCTTTAGATACGTGTGTATAGCTACTATTAAGTAATTATGTTTTTCTCAGTGCGCGAATTTTTATTTAAAAGATCCTTTCTTACGCGAAATTTTTCCGAATGCGAACCGTGTTCTTCCAATATGCAAGCATGGTGCTGATAAATTTTCAAGGTTTACGTGTTATTCAATTAACTCCTTGCAGAACAATAACAAGTGTTACTCGTGACGCGATAAATGGAATAGGCAGTTTGGAAGTTTTCCTAAAATTGGTAACACGCTCACTCACTCTCTACACACATGCACGAAAGTATTCGAACGCTTGCATTTTTAACATTTAACAAATGACATATGTATATTAAACTAAAGTATTTGAAATAATTTGACATATGCAGTTTTAGATAGGTCTTATTATAACACAAGTAAAATTTGAAAATAATTCAACGACGTATACAGTTTTTATAACAGATTTATTATAAACATGCACCATAAGTAGCTCACAAAAGTATTCGACCGCTGTGGAACTTTTGTAAGAATGTAGCATTTCCGAAGATTGCGAAATGTAAAAAAACATCGTATAGTTCACTGAAAGACACTCAAAGGGAAGCACTGTCGAAAATTTCGTTTATAAGTTTCGTTATTGGTAGGACAAAATGATTAGAAAGAAAACTGAAACAAACAAATATGTACGAGAGTTGATAGTGAAGTGGTATAAGGAAGGTAAGTCATACAGTGAAATTGCAAAACCTGTGGGTAGGAGTAAGTCTAATATTCATTATATTGTGAAAAAATTTAATACACAAGATAATATTGCAAACAAACCCCGTTGTGGACGACCAAAAAAGCTGACTATAAGGGAAGAACGGACAATTACACGGAAAATCAAAGCAAGTCCTTTTACTTCTGGAACACAATTAGCATCAATGGTACGTACACAGTTAAAAAAACAAGTACATCCAGAATTGTGTCGACGATTGTTACGAAACAATGGTAGTCATGCACGAGTTTCAAGAAGGAAACCATTTATTAGTAACAAAAACAAAATTCTTCGTTTAAAATTTGCTAAAGAATTTCTTAATAAAGATAATTCGTATTGGGATACAGTATTATTTTTTAAGGAAAGTAAATATAATAACTTTGGTAACGATGGACGTTAGAGTGTTTGGCGAAAACAAAATACAGAATTAGAAACACGAAATCTACAGTCAACTATTAAACATAATGGTGGATCTGTAATGGTATGGGGGTGTATGACAGCTAGTGGTGTGGGAAACCTTGTGTTCATCGAAGAAATGTTAGATGAGATGAAATATTTAAAAATTTTGCAAAACAATTTGAAGGACAATGTAGCAAAATTGATTTTACCGATTAATTTTTGCTTCCAAACGGACAATGACCCAGAGCATTCCGCAAAAATAGTCAAAGAATGGATGCTATATAACGTTCCACACATAGTGCCACATCCTCCACAAACTCCCGATCTTAATCCTATAGAGCACGTATGGGATGAAGTGGAAAGAAGATTTCGAAATACAGTCATTACTTCGAAAGAAGAATTGAAACTAAATATTATGGAAATATGGCAGTCAATAGATGCAAATATTACTACAAAGTTAGCCCACTCAATGTAAAATTGGCTTAGAGCTGTAATAAAAGCAAAAGGCGGTTCAACCAGTTATTAAAATTTTGAATTATCTAATTTAAATCAGTATTAAATGCATCGTTAGAATACTTTTGTGAGCCATTTATGGTCCATGTTTACAATAAATCTATTATAAAAACTACATATATACGTCGTTGAATTATTTTCAAATTTTACTTGTGTTCCAAAACTGCAAATTTCAAATTATTTCAAATACTTTAGTTTAATATCCATATTTCATTTGTCAAATGTGATAAATGCAAGCGTTTCGAATACTCTCGTGCATGTATGTATATTAGAGTTCAATATTGAAATTACCGTTTCTTAAAAGACTATTTAGATGAATTGAAGGAACAATACGTTATGGAGTAAAAGGATGAATACCCTTTTAGATTTATGTATCCCGCTTGCGAGGAGAAAACACGACGTTATCCGGAGTGGATGAAAAATCACAGGATACAGGTAATTCTTTGTATGAAAATTGCTTAGAAATGATGCAGCAAATTTTTGACGTATGAAGCTTCATTTCTGGTATAATCAAGTTTGCATAAATACGCGAGAGTTTATTCATCGCGTAATATATCAAACACCTTATTAATCAAAGGTTATTCTTACAACAAATCATTGAATACAAATATACAGTAGAGTTCCGCTAAGAGCGTATCCGCTAAGAGCGCCTTCCCCTCAATGCGTACGAAGAGTGTCCCCCACTCTCAACCATTTAAAAGTACAAACCTTATGTGCTCTTAAGAGACACTCGGGTAACAAATCGAGCTAGTGCGGTAGTGGGGACAGAGATTTCTCGGAATTATTTCCCCTACAGCCCCTAGGCGGCGCTCTTAGCGGAACTCTACTGTATTAATTTATTAAATAAACAATTTAAAAAATAATTTTACGAGGTACTGTTAGATGCCGACTAATACAAAATATTTTTGAAAGACGTACCACAAACTTATTCAGATTCCAAAAAGAACGAACTACACCCAACTCTTTTCTTATATGATTTTGAAATAGCACGGTTCACCAATATGAAAAATTACACTTTTTTTTCTTAATTCTAACTTTGACAGTGTCTTACAGAAACTTATAAATTTTCATTGTATACTAATTTCAATTTATTTTTTGTAATAAAAATGAATTGCATTTATTTTATAAATATGTGATAAGTACATATTTCATTATTACTCTTTTTGCACAATTTTTTGGGAAAATATTTAGAGTTTTTTCATCTTACACAATTTTTTAAAATTGTACAACATATCCATATGTTACATGTATGTTACATTTCCCTTCTAAAGATGTCATAACAATAACATCCGGTTTTCTAGAATCCTATTCACGAGAGTGAGAGTTACCCGAACCTTGCACCACACTATTTTGAAATTCTTAAAAGAATGACCTAAGGTTCGAGAAAACAGGTTTGATTTTGTGATTCTGCTTTTATTTATACCATCGCGACGTGTCAGTCTGTTTTTCTTACTTCTCTCGTAATCGAAAGTCCAGAATCTTTCCGTTTCAATTAAAAAATGGTTGAAACCGTGTTGGAGAAACGTTAAAATTAGAATTTGATGTCGGAAGTGGGATTCCAATAGCACATAAATAATTGCAGCAGTATTTCAGGTATTTAGATAAAGTCAAAAGCTCGTACAAATGTTCGTAAATCGGCGGACTGATTTCAATCAACACACCGAATCAGTTTCACCTCTTCCTGTGTATAAAGAACTCGGACCTCAGTTCTGATTGTGAGTGTTAGTTATCGCACTCCATCACTCACACTTATAGGAAGCTCGACCCACGGTGTAGAAAATTGCTTCATTTTTCTTCCCCGAGTATACTGTGTAAACTACGTGTAGGATCTGACCATTTGTATTATTATATATATTGTTACGGCTGGCGGAGGGTCTACCGCGTTTTGGCATGCTTTATTTCACAATTAACTTTCTAGTACACAATATCGAACGTCTGTCTACTTTGACTGCTCGGTAGCGACTTCCTGTATAAACGTTTCCGGTCGTCAAGCAACGACCGGCCGATCGATCCATCGACTTCGATTCTCGAATCAGGCGGAAGGGACAACTTTATCGGTTCGCCAACTTCATGTCGGCGTAACACTGCCCCCTCCTCTCGAAGAAGCGGTCGCCTCGACCGCGGCAATTTCCGAACGAGCAGCTTACGGGAACATCTTCAGTCGATTCCCCATAACCTCGGTCAGTTGCAACTCCAGTTCGATTTCATAACCTTGGTGCAACTATTTCTGAATCCAGTGCCTCAGTCTGAAAAGGAAGTAGACAACAAGGAACAAACTCGTCTACTCGAGTGGTCCTGATCAGACTTCAACGTCTCGACATTCGTCCTCCGGCTCAAGGGAAAACCACCCAAAAACCTTGAACGAGACGTCGGCATTCCTTCGCCGTCAAAGTGCGGTGTTCTTCCTCTTCTTCTTTCTCAGATCCTCTTGCGAGATCTTGCAATTTCTCCTCTTCGGATCTTCCACGACATCATCGGGCAAATTTTTCTCTTTCAAAAGGCGTGCGAGTGTCAAGGAATCGAGCAAGCCGATTCACATGCACCACCTTTGGCTTTGTTTTCGGCGAACGAACAATTCTATAAATTAGTTCGTTTAATCTTTTCTTTGCCAGATATAGGCCTTCCCAACTAGATTGTAGTTTTGGACATTTCCCCTTCGTGCGCCTCGGGTGATATAACCAAACTTGCTCGCCGGGCACGAAGGAAATTGGACGGGAATGGCAGTCGTACCAGCTCTTCATCTTCTCGCTGCAGAGACGCATACGTTGGCGCACAAATCGATGTATTTCTTCGAGTCTTCTCTTTGTCTCTCCCACAAAGGTGGTATCTTCTACTGTCGAGGGAGCCGACCCTCTCAAAAGATCAAGAGGAAGACGTAGATCGTGGCCATAAAGCAAGGTAGCTGGTGTATACTGCGTCGTCTCATGCCGAGAAGATCGGTACGCCAGGAGAAATAGTGGAATCCACTGGTCCCAATCCTTTTGGTTGTCCGCGATGTAGAGGGACAAATACTGCAGGAGAGTTCTAATCATCCTCTCTACGAGCCCGTCCGACTGAGGGTGAAGCGGCGTTGTCCTCGTCTTCTTGATTCCAAGCAGCTGCATTAGTTTCTTGAAGACAGCCGACTCAAAATTTCGACCCTGATCAGAGTGGAGCTCTAGAGGTACACCATGACGACTTATCACCTCTTTCAGAAGAGCTTCAGCAATGGTCGTTGCGCGTTGGTCCGGCAACGGAATAACCTCCGGCCATTTCGAAAAATAATCTACGACCACCAACGCGAATCTGTTACCGCTTGAAGACTTCGGCAAGGGTCCTACGATGTCGAGCGCCACCCTCTCAAATGGTGCCCCGACATTATAAATCCTCAGAGGTCCTCTCCCCTTCTCCTTCGGACCCTTCCTCGCCGTGCAAGCGTAACAACTTCGACACCATTGTTCGACATCAGCTCGGTGATTAAGCCAGAAGAACCTCTGACGAACCTTAGCAAGTGTTTTGCGCATGCCGAAGTGTCCTCCCGCAGGAGCCTGATGACTTTCGCGCAGCGCTTCTTCTATCTTGCTTTTAGGGACCAGGAGCAAATAACTTGCATTCTCACCATTCACAGATTCCCACCTCCGGAAAAGTATTCCTTTTCGTATTTCCAGTGAATCCCAAATTTTCCAGAAAAATTTTGTCATCGGAGGATAAGCGGCAACTTCCTCCCAGGTAGGTTTTACACCTTCCGTCTTTTTCTTTAAAATAATTCCAATCTCTTCATCCTCTTCTTGTGCTCTTCGCCAATCTTCTCCATCCGTGCCTTCACAGATAGTTCTTAAAACAGTGTCTGATTTTTCTTCCTTAACTTCCAGGCGGGAGCATCGCTTACATTGAACATCGCACGGTCGTCTTGACAAGCCGTCAGCATTTCCATGCATCTTCCCTTCTCGATGTTTAATTTCAAAATTATACTGCTGGAGCCGTTCAATCCAACGAGCCGTTTGTCCTTCCGGATTCTTGAAAGAAAGAAGCCATCTCAAAGCGGCATGGTCAGTCCGTATTAAAAATCTTCGCCCGTATAGATAATGGTGAAAATGCTCTACAGACTTCACTATAGCTAACAATTCCTTTCGGGTCACGCAATAATTTCTCTCACTTTTTCCAAGAGTTTTAGAAAAATACGCAATGACCCTTTCTGTGCCATCCCGAACCTGTGAAAGTACTGCTCCTATTGCAAAGTTGGAGGCATCGGTATCCAGGATGAAGTCTGCATCGGGCGAAGGATACGCTAAGACCGGTGTTTCCGCCAATCGGCTTTTTAGTAGTTGAAAGGCTTCCTGACATTCTTGCGTCCAACAGAAATCTTGCTTCGTTTCAGTCAAGCGATGCAGTGGCTTCGCGATGGTGGAGAAATTCTTCACGAACTTCCTGTAATAAGTACAAAGACCCAGGAAGCTTCGTAATTGTGTCTTATTCTCCGGAACGGGCCAATTTTTAACCGCTGAGATCTTCTCGGGGTCCGTTTTCACCCCTTGTTCGGAAACCACATGTCCTAAGTATTTCACCTCCCGCCGGAAGAAATGACACTTCTTCGGGCTCATCAATAAACCAGCACGGCGTAGGCGAGAGAATACAACTTCCAAATTCTTTAACTCCTCTTCAAAAGTTTTTCCATAAATGATTATGTCATCCAGGTATACCAGGCAAATTTTCCAAATCAAGCTTGACAGGACTTTCTCCATCAATCTTTCAAACGTAGCAGGAGCGTTGCACAAACCAAAAGGCATAACTTTAAATTGCCAAAGCCCATTCCCGACCGAAAAGGCAGTCTTTTCCTTATCCTCTTCATCTACGGTGATCTGCCAATAACCACTTTGCAGATCCACCGTAGAAAACCAAGAAGAACCAACCAGTGCATCTAACGTGTCTTCTATTCTTGGTAATGGATAGGAATCCTTCTTCGTTATGTCGTTGAGACGGCGGTAATCTATACAGAAACGTGTACTGCCGTCTTTCTTCTTTACCAAAACGATCGGAGACGACCAAGGACTGTGAGATTCTTCAATCACTCCTTGTTTCTCCATCTGGGCTATCAATTCTGCAACCTCCGTTCGACGATGAAAAGGCACGCGACGTGGAGCTTGCTTGATTGGTAAGTGACCTTCCGTATTAATTCGATGTTGAACCAGGTCACATTTTCCAACTTGGTCCGAACTGGAAGCAAAAACGTCCTGGTATTCCTGAAGAAGAGTAAGGAATTTCCCACGTTGTTCATCATCCAGGGTCTCGGAGCAACGCGAAAAGAGGTCTTGTAGATGGAGAGGAACTGCTTCTTTGCTCTTGACATTCAAAGCTGTTAATCTGTTAGAGTTTCTTCTTCCAAAGGGAATTACATCTTGTCCGGGAATCCGCAATTCGTTAGTACGGAAATCCATCTGGGCCGCATGTTTGCGAAGAAAATCGGAACCCAGAATACAGTCTTCAACCATTCGAAGGAGAATAAACTCTTCTTTTGAATGGAATTCTCCGATGGATACTGAGAAACATCCCCTTCCGAGAACCGGTAACTCCTGTCCAGATACAGCAAATATTTTTGTTCTTTCTCCCGCCGCGCTGGATTCTCCACATGTAAACTTATCGGCGTTTAGGAGATTCGCCCGTGAGCCCGTGTCAAGAACTATCGAACATTCTAAATCGTTTAAACGTCCCACGGTGGTTGTGGAATCCTCCGTGGAGCAACTGCCAATCACGACGGGGGCCAGAACAGACAAGATCGACGATTCCCCCTTTACGTCGACCCTTTGCCGTTTCCCTCTTGTTTCTTCTTGTTGTTGGGACAGTTCCTTTCCACATGTCCTTTCCTTCCGCAGGACCAGCACTCTATTGGCTGCCTCAGCAAGTTGTTGTTAGAAGGTCTATCCCTCTTGACGTACGGCTCCGTCGACCTTCTCTCAGTCGTGTTGAAAGATCTATTAAAAGACGAACAAGGCCGAGTCTGGGTCCTACTTTGAGACGCAGCAACAGAAATGGACTCTACGGCTTCTATCTCTAGAGCTCTGACTACCGCAGCTCTAAGATTGTTGAAACCGCCGAGTCTTAACGTTCTTTTCATCTCCTCATCGGCCAGGGAGGCAACAAATTGTGAGGCCGCCAATCTGTCCCGCGTTTCCGCAGGGCAGTCACCAAACGCGGCCAGTGCTAATCTCTCTACCTCCGTGGCCAAATCAGTAATCGTTTGCCCTTTCTGTTGTTTGCAAGCCTGGAAGAGCGAGTAATTTAAATTTAAAAGATTATGAGCTCCAAATCGAGTTTGAAGGGCCGAAACCAATGGCTCGTACTCAAGTTGCCCGGCAAGAGAAAGGGGAACCAAAACGCTACGTGCCGGCCCCTCCAACGAAGCCATCAAAGCCAGAGCCTTCTTCGAGGAGTCCCAATTATTAGCAGAAGCTACAGCTTCGAATTGAATTTTATATTCCTCCCAAGAAGATTTTCCATTAAACATTGGGGGTTTTAATGTATACCCCAACTCGGAACGCGGAGGGACCGGTTGCGAAACTAGGGGAGCCGCGATCCGTGATTCCTGCGCAGGAATGGGATCACGACTCTCCACAACATTCATAGGAACCGAGATGGCCGTTCGACGGCCCAACTCGGTGGTGAGCGCTCGAAGTTGGGTTTCGAGCGCTCCAAACCGCTCCTCCAGGGTAGCTCTCTCGGCTGCACGGGCTGCCTCTTCCTCATTGTGTCTCTGCAGCTGTGCGGTCATCATCTCGATTACTGTGTTCATTCGAGTTGATTCCTCTGCCGCCGAGACGATCGAAGTTCGCTCGCGATCTAGCCAAGCTCCCGACGCGGATGCACTCGCGTCGCGCTCAGAAGTGGACATCCCACTTCTGACACCATTGTTACGGCTGGCGGAGGGTCTACCGCGTTTTGGCATGCTTTATTTCACAATTAACTTTCTAGTACACAATATCGAACGTCTGTCTACTTTGACTGCTCGGTAGCGACTTCCTGTATAAACGTTTCCGGTCGTCAAGCAACGACCGGCCGATCGATCCATCGACTTCGATTCTCGAATCAGGCGGAAGGGACAACTTTATCGGTTCGCCAACTTCATGTCGGCGTAACAATATGTTACAGTTAACCCTTAGGAAGTTCCCCCATACTAGATTTACTCGGGTACCAATAAAGCATTCTTGACGTCAGTAACGTAATCTGGAAATACATTTGCCGTTTAAAGGAATTCAATACATATTGCATTATACAGTTCTACAGGCGTACTTTCAATTTACCGTGGCAACATTTTTGAATCGTTTATTCAAAAAGAGAAATGGTATGTATTAAAGTAACGGGAAGATTTAATATAGATAATATTTGGCACTTAAAATGTCCAATTTTATTAGCAATACGTCCGGTTACACAGAATTTGTAAGAGTCTAATCGGATTTTTTTTTGTTTTTAAATTGACCTTAGTGCATTCCAATTGATAGTTATTTAAAATAAACTCTTTCTGTATAATGTTAAACTGTTACTCCTACAGCTGAATAATCGCAGACTATAATATATTTTACTGTTTAAGCCTCATGTTTCGTTCTTTAAGAAATTGTGAAGAAAATAGAGATATTATACACGATGGCAGAGATATACGTGAATTTTTTCAGACTTATTGGATGTAAAATCGGTTTTTGAGACATTCATAAAGAATAAGAACGCTACATTTTTTTTGAAATTATAAAAAATGTTGAATTTAAAAAGAAAAAAAAAGATTTTTAATTCTTTATATTTTTCCAGTATCAGTATCTTGTTATAAATATTATCGAATAATGTTAAAAATTTTTTGAGATCCAAAAATAAGGACAGCTGCTGAAACACACCAGCATGAAGCATATATTGCAAAAAGAATTTAGTTTTAATAGAGCGCGCTAAACAGGCCAAACTGTGCACACTCGAGATAATTCGAGCGGCGTTGTATTTAAAATTAAAAATAAAATCTTGATTAATTTCGTATTTTTAAAATTTTTTTGCCAAGACATTGTTCTAAAGCATGTTTTTTACATAAAAAGAAATTGATTTTTTTTGGCCTTTTTTATTTTAAAAATCTGTGCGTTAAGAGGTTAATTATTAACTAAAAGGAACCATCATATGTATTTGCGGGCACGTTTTTCTGTATGTTGAAGATGTATGGCAGATTAAGAAGCAATTAATTTTTCAGGGTCATTTATGTACCGATACATATATGTATCGCTTATAATTTAATTGTTACAATAGATAATACCGTAGAGATACAAACGTAGTAGAGTATTGCAAGTACTGACTCTTTATACAGGCAACGCACAGAAGTCATTTAACTTTTTATTAATTTATTTTCTGCTTAAGCAATGTAAGGGATGCTTGATTGTGTTTTTCACGTCTGCAAAGAAATTTCAGTATATGGCGCTCCAGCTTCAAATTTAGCCCTCGCAACAGTGTTTTTACTTTAGTGTTTCATTTTCATACGATGGAAAAATTCCGCGGTAATAGAATTACGACGGAGGTGGAGATAGTTCCGGCAAAAGCCCGTAGCTAGATTTATATGACAAAACTAAATTGGCGTCTGCGTTGATATGTGAGATGTCAATGAATATGCAGCACGTACACACCTGAATTCACGTCCGCGACAAAATTCATCTGCGCACTTTGTTTTACGTAATTTTCTTGAAGAGTTTCGTTCAAAAAATTCAGCGAACCGCAAACTTATAAAGAAAAATCTCAAAAAGAAAATGAAAAGTTCTGCACCAAGTCGGTAAAAAGAAAGTGTGGTAATTATACTGATGATGATCCGTGCGCTTTTAGATATGTTGTCAGGATCATTATTCTAAGCTATTTTTTCCTATTTATGTAATCCCCGCTCGGCTTTACTTTTCGCGATATCAAATTAACCGGCGACTTTATACAATCTCCTTCTCGGAATGGCGAATGCAATAAAGGTCCATAACTTTGGAAAAAACTTTTTCTACTTTTACACTCAATTTTGCCTATGCATGTAGGTACGCTCCCAGCAACGTATGCTACAGCAAAATGCGATCATTTATTTAAAGAGACGTTGTAAATGTACGAAAAATATAATTCCAACGTTTACTCGAGCCGCCCCGTGGCGGCCCTTATTTCAAAGTGTGCCCAACAAAAACTAATTCATCTTGTTGGTACAAACACCGCTTATTGCACGAGGAAACATTGCATAGACAATCTCCGTCCGAAAGAAGTCAACGGATAATATTGGGCCTTCTTTAGACAGACAAACAGAGAGGGAGAGAGAGAGAGAGAGAGAGAGAGAGAGAGAGAGAGAGAGAGAGAGAGAGAGAGAGAGAGAGAGAGAGAGTGAGAAGGGCCGCTGTGAGAGAGATGCCAGCGACACGACAAAACATTGAAATTATATTTGTGCAATCGTGCCGTGTGGAAGCAAACCATTAACCCTCATATGTATAAGTGTTCGACAAAGTTATTCACCATCGGCTATGAACGGATATATGCGTTCGACAAAGTTGTTCACCATCGTCTATGAACACGTATGTGAGGACGGTTACACTTTCTTTAAAAAAGAAAGTAAAGTAAAATAGTATTTGACAGCCTGCAAGACGGACGATTTGACGATGGACGGAAGGTAAACAAGGATTGGCTATTGGAGGGGATAGCGGACAGGGGGACGGGGAGTGTGGTGTTGGAAAAAGAGACAAAGGAAAAACAGTTCACGTCGAGACGTAAATACGGAGAGATACTTTGTATTTTTGAATCATTAATTAAATTTATTATTGGTTACTAAAGGTGTTAGTGACTCTGCTCATTCAATCCTTTATTGATCCCACACGTATATGAGTTATCAGGCAACCAATCAACTTGGGTTTTACACCCACAAAAAACTTTTTAAACGATTAAAAATGAAATTTGCAATTTTTCATATCGCTTATTTTATCATTGCTTTATGAAAAAAAAGATTCTCCCAAGGTTATTGCAATCACTGTTCACATTATTTCAGCTACAATCAATGTATTTTGCAATGAAATTTCAGTACGCCCAGCTTGCGCTTCGTCGTTGAAAGTAGACAGCTCACAGTAGATTCTTAACGTCACAATACTCAGCGCTGAAAGGGTTAAGAACTTGAGAGAAAAGGACATGAAAAGGAATTAACAATTAGAGGGAGGATGCTCGTGCAGTGAATCTGCTCCAACCCAGGAGATCTCCTGTGTTAAGCTAAATACGGTCAAGTATGTTGCTTGGATGGATTAACGCGACTTTCTTATTTTCAGGATCCTATATATTTTACACGAATCCTTATAATTTGGTCGTCGGCACTAAAATCGAGAGCAACCGTGAGCGAAGTTTGATCGCGACACGTACGCGTTTGGCGCTGGCCGAAGGTACTCCACAAGAAAAAAGGAAATCCAACAACGACAAAGACTTTTAATAACGAAGAAGCTGTGTGTTATTTGTACGTTTTCACGCATTGCCTAGAAATGGTCTACGTTACGATAGAAGCCAAGCAGCTGTGCAAACTGGACAAAGGCTATAGGAGGATAAGTATGATCCAGCGGCCTTAGCTCCGATCATGCTCGTTTTTTTTTGTTAAAAAGGTTCCTATGTGAGTACTTATCGCAGCAATTTTCAACCCTTAAAAATTCATCCCCAGGGAGTAATCGTTACATAAACAAATTTTTTCAAAAATTCATAACTTGAGAACGACTATTTTGATTTTATTGAAATTTATTCAGGACGTACATATAACTAAGGTCTCTGATTTAAAAAAATTCCAGACTTGATGAATTGACATAACCTTAGAAAAAAAATTAAAACATTTTTCAATGACTACTATTGGTAGGTTATGTTTGAGGCACAACTACCAAACTTTTTTTATAGCTTTCTAACACAATTTTGCACCATATATAATTTTGGTATAATTTATTTCTTGGTGCGTCATATCCAAAAAAAATAAAAAGTCTAATTTTAATCATATTTAATTTTTTTAAATATGTTATAATTATGGCACACCCATCCTAATTTTTTTCTAGTTTTCTAACGTCATTTTGCATCATATATAATTTTGGTATAATTTATTTCTTGGTGCGTCATATGCAAAAAAAATAAAAAGTATAATTTTAATCATTTTCAATTTTTTTCATTATGTTATCATTATAGCACAATCATCTTAATTTTTTTTTAGCTTCCTAACATTATTTTGCACCATGTATAATTTCGGTATAATTTATTTTTCGGTGCGTCATATGCAAAATAAATGAAAAGTCTAATTTTAATCATCCTCAATTTTTTTCAATATGTTACCGTTATAGCACAATCATGTTACTTTTTTTGGTTTCCTCACATCGTTTTACTTTATCTTTAATAATTTCTGAATTCAGTTTATGGACCTCTATCGCATTCGTCTGTTAGCTCCGTGCCGGATCCTTTATTCCCGCCACGTGGTCGGCCAGGTTAGCTTACTCGGTGGCTGGGAAAATGAATAAAAAGAACACTGGTTCTACTTTTTGTAAGTTGATTAAATCACTCTGTGATAGTGAGTGTATCTTTCTTTATTTTCTTCTTCCCTATCTTTTCCTTTTGTCACTGCTATTTTGGATTTTACAACCTTTTCTTTCGCGCACACGATACACGTCGTTACAAGGATACGACTTTCTTAATCTCTAACGTTCTTGCACACGAGTCGCGCGTTCCCTTTTGTTCCGGTGACGACTGTCGGTAACTTACCGTTACACGTCATTACAAGAAGGAGATTATATAAAGTACCAGGTTAATTCGATAAATGTTCAAGGATTCATCACATTTACCAAGTTTAGCGGCGATTACACATCATCGCCGGAGATTATACATTATCATCGTATTAATCAGACTTACCATAGCAGTTTTATTAAAGAAAAGAGGTTGATTCTAAAATGATCTGCATTACACTATGTCCAAAAATGTAATTTTCGAATTTTTACGTCTAGCTAGATGAAACGGCATGTATGTACAGGGTGTAAAAAAATTAATGGTCATGGCTTTAAGGGGTTGTTCTACACCTCTGGATCGATGGAGATTTGCGAAAAAAACCGGCCGCAAAATTCGGGAAAGGGTAGCAAATTTTTTTTATTGGCTCATCGAATTCGTCTTGTTACGTAGGTAAAATGTCTGAGAGGAACCATGGGTCAGAAACGAACCGTTCTCTCACAACTTAACTTCTAATTGGGCCTTCCGATAAAAATTTCGCCATTAGTTAAAGCAGAGGCGACGTAAACGAAGTTAGAAAATGGGGCACTGTGTCACCGTACCAGAAGAGAAGTGCATGTGTTTATGCTCTTCTCCCCGGGTGGGCCCTTGAGCGAACCCAACACCGAACGCAGGTCAATGACATTTTTCTAGTCATTTTCTATCTTCGTTTATGTTGCCTCTGCTTCAACTATTGGAGCTAGCAGGGGTATTTCATGTGTTTCCTTTCGAAAGGTCGGTGACTCGAAGGCTGCCATATGGGCGAAATTTTGATCGGAAGGCCGAATTAAAAGTTAATTTGTGAGAGAACGGTTCGTTTCTGACCCATGGTTCCTCTCAGACATTTTACCTACGTAACAAGACGAATACGATGAGCTAATAAAAAAAATTTGCTACCCTTTCCCGAATTTTGCGGCCGGTTTTTTTCGCAAATCTCCATCGATCCAGAGGTGTAGAACAACCCCTTAAAGCCATGACCATTAATTTTTTTACACCCTGTACAGTTCAATAACCTATTTAAGAATATTTTAATTATGTATTTCTTTGCATGGGTGAATTATTCATACATCAATAAATAGATCGGTTAATTTTAAGAGGTAGTAACCATAGACATAACACACTGCATACAAAACTATAAACGTTTATCCAGGAAAATATCGCTGTTCGTTTTGAAGTTTAAATCGCTATTTAGTAGAGTGTAATATCACGAAGACACGGAATCGACTCGACAACAAGAGAATTTCGTTGGAAGATCTTAATGTAACTTGCTCCATAGACTCCAAACCTCATACCTCTTTGTTAGCAATTGCAAGAGATGGAAGTGGAAGAGTCTTGGTCGCCCTTTAAGTTGATGCCCACTTAACCTAAATTCTTTGACCGCTCTCAGTCAACGTACATCTTCTACATTTCACCTTTCTTTTACAATTAGACGGTTGTTAAAGTGAAATCCCTTTTACGCATTAGATGGTTACTCTTATCTTCCCTTAGAAAATTTTTATAAGATTTTTTCGTGGCTTCATTGATTAATTTTGAAGAGAAATTGCAGTCTAAATTTTTCTTTGGAACTTAAGAAAACGCAATGGTCACAAGCATTGTAGTTTAATTTGATACATATGACCTCGTTTTCAATGTAATCACCGAAGTGTGCTGCAAGAATTTCGTTGTTTGTGTTGGAGTATTTAGTTGCTGTAATACAAATAGATCTATTTTTGTTTTATGTGTCAATAATATCGTTACCCATCAGTATTTACAACATAAATTCACTTCAGACTGATCTGTATACTCGTTTTCCATCGCAAAACGATTTTTATACATAGTAAACGTTTATCGTAAAAAATTGCGTATTAATAATTTCTTAACTTTACTCTATAAATTGACTATTCAAAATACTCTCAATATATCGACAAATTTTTGTTTACGCTATTAGTAAAAGGCATTATTTTTTTACAAAAGTGTTTCTACCTTGCATAGAGAAAAAAAGGTATACTGCACAAATTAAAAAAGTGTTTAAAACAACTAAGGTTACATACCATCATGAACAAAAGTAAGCGATAAGAAGCAATCTTATAATGAGTATAACAAATGCTTCCTTTTATTTGGAACATTTATTATGGTTAGAATGATGTTTCGGTTTATACATTTGAGGGGAGCTCTATCAAATAATATTTCTTATAATTACATAACGATTTATATAACTGTAAATGTCAACTTGGAAAAAGTTTTTCAAAGTTTTCCGCAAACTTCAAATTTACAATGCATTCCACAAAATTACATTAAGAAGTCTGACGTATATTATCATTCCATGCAATTTTTAAGAAAATTCTGAACGTATTCAATTTTTTTTGTAATTGAATATTTGCAGAACAAAATATTATGTGTTATTATTAGTAATATTTGTTATTATGCATGTAGGATCGTGAAAAAGAAAGAGAGGCGCGCGGAAACCCATCCCAGGCAGCAACTCGGCCTGAGTAGCTTAACGTCGACGATCGCCTGGGTCGGCGCGGAACCACTACGTCAGCGACCTCTCCCTGATGACACTTCCTTTTTGCGTCCTTTTCTCCTAAGTTCTTTTTATAGGAATAAAGTTTCCTTTTCCACAGTATTTATTTAACGTGCTCAATAATAAATAGGACAATATTATGGTAATTTCAGGATTTTGTAATATTTTATAAAACTTTGAAGATACGCAAAATTTATATTCTTCAGAATGAATACTACCATACATTATAAAAATTAAATTTTTAGAAGGGCCAACTTTAGATGTATAGGTAGACATGTAAACATGTAAACTAATCACCAAAGAAAACTTAAAATAAACTTTAATTTTTCTTAATAAAATACGTAAACATTATTTTACACACTTGTTACATACGGCCCTGAGTCTAAGAAATATAGACTCTCCAACTCGGGGCCGGAATCTACCACTTGTGCAGCCGGACCCCTCGATCAGTCCCGAAGTCGCTCTGTTTGCTTAGAATAATTACGTTAGGAAATAGGAACTCGAACAGGCGAATGACCTCTTAACAGTAAGACAACTTTTCTATTACATCCTTCGGGAAATTCCTGGAAATAGTAGGTAGTACCCTACCACCTTTTTCGACCTATAAAAGATCGACTGCAATTCATACCACGGGCTTAGTTCACTGTAAGATCGTCACGTTGTTACACCGATTAAACTACGCGTATAGATCTAATCGTTAGACGAAACTTAGAGTTCTCGCTACGACATAACCATATAGAATACGCGCAGAGTCCGCGACATCTATTAGGCAATTTTGTTCTAATACCCCGCATTTCCTCAGTGCGTCAAAATAGAGAGTAGTGCAACTAGGTGCGTGCGAACACATTACACGACTCCACGTAACACCTTTGTACCACACACATACAGTACACTTTAACTGTAACCAGCCATTTATACGAAAATATAACTTGTTCGAGTTTTGATCACTTCGGGTTTAAATCCTTTACGACTACCTATTAGAAATCTCCAGCCTGCGATCCCACAGCAATACATCTTTACCGCTCGAGGTCTATTGCAACAATTATAAAGTTACGTCAGCCTTACTAACATTCCTGTGGCATCTTGTGCTAATCACACGAGAAAGTCCATAAGTGTTCCAACCTCCTGTGGCATCTTGTGTTAATCGCACGAGAAAGTCCATAAGTGTTCCAACCTCCCGTAGCACCTCGTGTTAATCGCACGAGATAGTCTACAAGTGTTCCATCCTCCCGTGGCATCTAGTGGTAACCATACACCGGAAAGTCCATAAGTGATTCAACTTCCTACGGCTATCTCGTGTCTCCTATACACGAGATTGTTCGGTACTAACAACTTCTAAAAACCAACATCCAAACGAACACTCTACCTTATTCTTTTACCTCGGCCACTCGCAACGCTCCTGGCCCTGGCACGTAACACACTGTTCTGCATATTTCTGATCTATAGAGAAATGAAAACATTTTACTTGATAATTATGTATTTAATGTTTCAGTCATACTGTACCTTTATCAAAACAAAAAACTTGTATCATAATACAAACGATTTTTCAGAACGGTGAGTGTTATAAGGTGTTTTCTTCAATTTTAATAACGTTCCCCGTTATCAGGTAGTTAGTTTAATCTCCAAAATGGCGAGCGTTACTAGGCAATTCGTTTAAGCTCCATAACGAGATTCTGTACTAAGTAGTATATAAATATGTTTAACTTTTCATGACAATGTTTATCAAATTAGCGAGCCAGATGGAAGATAAATTGCTGCTTTCAGTTTTTAACCGCCGGGATCAGCAGTCATTTAAAAGGTTTTAATGCGATTAGCATCCTACAACTTCTAATCTGTTTGAGTAAATGCAAAACAGTAAAATCTCTTTAAATGAAGTGCATTAGTTTCATAATTTTTGTTCTGAAAAATTGATAGAATGTGGATCTAATTAATCTTATGTAAATCCATTTTACTTCTTCCTTTCGGTAGATCCGTATTTACCATAAGCATCAAACACTCACATTTACAATGCTAAAATGTCAATATCCCTATAGCGTTTCAATAGTTCCACCTATAAACTTGAGACAAGAATAGATAAAAACATAAATTTAATGTACATATCTTTGTTGTTAGTTTGTTGTGTTCTATCTTAAATTCTTTCATTGAAAAAAATGTCATGGCGTCAGCAACTAAGAAGCCGCTTTGGACATGTAATTGCAGAGATAAAATATCTTTTATCTTTTCTCTTTTTATTCTTTTATCTTTTCTCTTTTATTCTTTTATCTTTTTTATGACACAAACTCTGTATGCGCGGCATTTAGTATTTGTTGGCGTGTTCATTCTCCTTAACGGCATATTGGACACTACCATGCCGATTAATCATTCTAGGTGTCGCTAATTCGACAGCCATTTTTTCAATTCTTATTGTTAAATGAAGAAATACTCAAAAGTCCTACACGATTGGAAATACTGGCAGAAAATTACGAAGATAACAATCAAATTGTCATCGAAACTTCTGAAGTATGTATACAAATTTGTTTCGAACGATAAACTAATAATGAATTTCTCTGGAACAACGGATAACGAATGAATTATAAGTGCTCTCTAATTGTAGACAAATTGTAAAAACGATTGATAACGGCTCAAGAAATATCGTGAAACAAATGATCAACGTCTAATAAGCAAAGAATTGGTTCGACCGATTTTTTGTCCTGCCCTAGCGAGTTGGTTAGACCCACCGTAAGGATAACAGTCTAGTCCAGGGAGTCCGTTCATTTGATTGCCTTCCACTTGCCAGGCGCGAACCTATTGGCATAAGTATACTGGTGCATTGGGGCGACATTCGTATTTAACTGTTCGCGCTGGAAAGACGTGCGACGTATGTCGATCACTGAAAACAAAACGATATGCGTGTTTCATCGACAGAGGCTACTTGTCGAAGAACATTTTCAAGTCGTACCATTTCGCGAGTAGGATAAAACTAAAACATTATTAGAGAAACAGTATGCTCATATAGGTCTTAAATCACATACAATTAAGATATTTATATGTTTTTGGACTTATGGTGATGGCTTTTACAAATTAAACTGCGAAATATAGCATTGTAATGGCACACCGTGGGCGATGTGGAACCTTATTAAGACTTTGCTGGCGAGGGACTGGATAAGATTCTAAATTGTATTGTCAAAACGGCTGTGGCGCGGATTTTTGAACGGGCAAGCCGGGTGCTCTGCTGTTATAAACTTCTTTCACACTAGATTTGTAGAAGCCGTTAAAATGACGGGTTCAAATTTCTTTTATAAATATTTCTCAAAATAGAAAAGCAGTACAGTAGATATTTCACATGTATTTTATAACACAGAAGTTACTTAACGAATAATTATCTTTGCCACTTGATCCTTCTTTTTTCAAACTCTTTATTTAATATATTGCAATGTAAGATTTCACACCCGTAAATCATGTCAACCTACTTGCGCTTGAAAAACAATTTACAAATGTGCGTGCCAGAATGCAAGACTATATTTCGCCGCAAGGCATAATGCAGTAGTAGAATACGTGAAAACCACCGCCAAAAGTGCAAAAACATTAAAATATATTAATCTCATTTGATTTAAGATATATCCGAGCATACTTTGAACTAATAATACTTTTGTTTTACCTTACACGCGAAACTGTTCTTTGACAAATAAACTCAATCGACTGGACACACATTTCTTTTCGTTTTCCTGGTGAATGTGCGTGGCACGTCTTTCCAGCGCAAACAGCTAAATACCAATGCCACCCCAATGCGCCACCATGTTCGTACAAATAGGTTTGCGTCTGGTTAGTGAAAGACAAGCCAACATGCGAGCTCTCGAGAGCAAGGCAAAAGTATAACAGGTGGAGTTGCTCCACGGACACATGCGGTGATCAAATAAACGAACTCCTTGGTCTAACCAATGTTACAGATTGGAGGTTCCTGCTTATACCTTGATAGGTGAACTGCATGCTCAGTTTAGCTGTAGGGCTTCATAGCCAGTAAAAGAATATATATGAAGACCTCGTAAATAACTGGCAGCACGCGCTCAACACTGATTGAGCGCATCACAGCTCTTCGTTCATGGGAGCCATCTAACAGAATTGTTGCCGGTCAGTACTGCTTGTAAAACGACGGAACAGACCCTCTCTTGAGATAGGAATGATTTGTGCACCTACTTCTTCAATGACCGAAAGCATGGTTTACTTTTGCTTGCAGATGACTCACAAATGCTAGCAAAATAGTTTCAACAAAATTATTGTAGGATCGTGAAAAAGAAAGGAGCGGCGCGCGGCAACCCATCCAATGCAGGAACTCGGCCAGAGCAGCTGAACGTCGACGATCGCCTGGGTCGGCGCGGAACCACTGCGCCAGCGACCTCTCGCTGCTGACAATTTCTTTTCACGTCCTTTTCTTCCTAAGTTCTTTATAGGAGGGCTTCTCCGCCCCGATCCCACACTCGGCCATCCTGATAATGACATTTGCCCTCAAATGTCGGTAACGTCACACACAGTCTCAAATCCTCGTTATCGGCAGCGCAATCTCGTCGTCACTTGTCGAACGTCCACACACCTAGGCCCTCGCTCAGCACACAGCTTCATAACACACAGTTTCACATGGTGCCTAGTGTGTGACCCGTCCTTTCTCTGAATTTCGCTATTTGCGCTTGCCGATTTTTTTTCACTGCTCAAATCGTCTTCTAGCGTTGTTGGGGATCGTTGCGGTAGCTGTTCCTCCTATCCCGGCTGAGCCCCCAATTTGTAGGATCGTGAAAAAGAAAGGAGAGGCGCGCGGCAGCAACCCATCCAATGCAGGAACTCCGCCAGAGCAGCTGAACGTCGACGATCGCCTGGGTCGGCGCGGAACCACTGCGCCAGCGACCTCTCGCTGCTGACAATTTCTTTTCTATCTCCTTTCCTTCCTTCTTTCTTAATAAAATCCTACATTATTATACCCGCCAATAAAAGAACGGCAAGCATTGGCGTATGTACCAGATTTTGAATATTGCTATCTAGACTTCAAATGTAGCAGGACTGTGCTAATATTAAAATAACTTTGTGATTTCGTTTCACCTTTGTTCCCTTTTTTCCTGTTTTTACTGTTTAGATTTGCCTTTTTCCGTTTTCGCATGTTTAGATCAGTTTAACTTGGTAAAATGTGTTGTTTTTGTATAGTTCTATGTCTATTAGCAATTGTGGGTTTCAGTGAATGTCACGATATAGGCAGTTTTACGGCAGTACCTATTTGCATTTATAACACCTGCTACTATTTCTCTCGAAGGACTACTTACCTCTGGTAAAATGCGAGTATCTAAGAGCAATGGACTCTGTTATTTTACTATTTACGAATTTACTATTTACCTGTTCTATGAACAAGTTACTTATATCAATTGAATAGAAAATTATAGCAACTGAATGTATGTGTATGTTGTAAGAGTGTAACACTGGCTATCAATCAGTGCCACACCGCATACTTTAGTAAATGTCTCTTCCGTCTAAAAAATAATAACAAACATTCTCAAATAATTTTTGGCTGTATTTTTTACCATCTGGTGCTTTTGCTTGTGGTAACAAGATACATTGATTTTAATAACTAACTCGAAAGCTATTTAATATATTGACGTTACTATAGAAGGTATTTCGCAAAAGCAAAAGTAACTTAAATATTTTCTGTATTAGTAATCACACGAAAGTTGTTTTTATCGTAACTTACAGTTACTGCGCTTCAACATACGGATGGGCAACATTTTGTTGTGGAGAAAATGTAGATTTCTTTTTTTTATATGGGGCAGCGGTGAAAAAAATGCATTAAAATACATACGTTTATGATGTAATCTTCGTATGACTTTAAAGACAACAATTTTTAAACCAATGTAGAATTTACGTCGTACGGGCTTTTATAGTAGGACGACGACGGAAGTAATCTCAAGACATGATTGACAGATTGTACAGCTCTCTCAATAACTTCAGGCTTGATACCAATACAGGTTGATTTCATGGAATTGATGTTGTTGCGTCATATCTCCTGGCATTGTAGACATTTTCTCGTAAAGAGAGAGTCCAAAACGCCTTCTATTATAATTTGTCTTTCAGATGGTTGATTCGTCTTGTATCACACATTTTGCATACCATTCATAAAGTAAGGTTCGGTTACCTTATTACTATGCCAGTTTCTTTCTTAAGCTTTGCAGGCTTCTTGTGCTACATTCTAAAAATATATTAATACTATGTGTAATTATTAATTATTCTGATGTAAGTAAATACTGAGCCTAGTTAATGTGCAGTATCAAAAGGAAATTTGAAAAACCTCGTTGGATTTAAAAAGCATTTATTGAATAAAAGATCAACGCTTACAGCAATAACGAAAAATTAAATAGGTCGTTTGACTGAGAGTACGCTCATTTGAACGAGTATGTTTAACAGCTCGTAAGAGAATGACTGAAGGGGTTGAAGTAATTGAACTGAATGTATTAACTCGAATCTTCCGGCTTGAATGTTTGAGCAAATTTTCTTGCTCCCCGTCTTGCAAATTTTCCTTCTACCGTTCATCATTCTGACAGATGTAACTGTGGGAGGGAGGCGGGACTCGCTGGTCTTTGCCCTTTTCCATTGGATTTGCTCATTAACCCTGCCAGAGTCTAATCTTCTTTTCTTGATGTACCTTTTAATCCGCTTATAAATTGCGACGAGATAGCGTGGCTGATCAATTTGTTTATGGTTAGAAGTATATGTTGTAAAAATATTTTCAATTTTCGAGCTCTGAAGGGAAACTGCAATTTGTTCAAAATATATCTCGGATATTGATTGTGTATTTAACTTACCGTGCGGCTCGTCAGACCTGGCACCTAGGAGGTAAGCCTGTTTCGGCAGAGCCTGATTCGCCAGGCGTCAAGCATCATGCCTCTTGTCACACGTACACGAAGGCACTTGACGTTCTCAACTCTGTTATAAATCTTCACAAACGTGCATATTTGCAGCAATTTTTAAATTCTCATCGACCCGACGTATGTGGTCTCATTGAAACGAAGCTAAATCCGAGACATAATTTAGAGGTTCCACCACAATTTGTAATAATACGCAAAGACAGAGCAAACAACCGTTTCGGCGGCGGTGTCGCTATGGTTATTAATAGAAGATACAAATTCAGTCGTATAGAACTCTCCACTTCTCACGAAAAATCTTTAGAAGCCATTGCGATCCGCTTGGATCTTTCGGCTGGTAGAAGCCTCGTGATCGCGGCGGTGTATAGCCCTTTCAATGATAAAATCGTGTTCCTTCGTGACCTCGATGATCTATGTACTCAGTTGCGAGTTGCAAATGACTCGAATCACTTTGTAATCGCGGGCGATCTTAACGCCAAACACACATCATGGCGTAATACAGTCAACAACAACAAGGGATTAGCTCTTTTTGACTGGCTAGAGTTACAGGGTGCTATCTTCCGCGCTTCCCTTCTATATTCGGAAATACCGACTTATCATCCGGCTAACTCGAACTTGGACATTGCTTTGGTGGACAGCAGGCTGATCGATCGTATTAACGATGGAACGCAAAGGCTGGGTCTGCTGCCCTATGATAGCGATCATTGGGCTATAACGATTAATCTCTCTCTCCTCGGTTGGAATACATACGTAGAACGAGCCCCCAGAGTACTGAGACTAAATTATCGTTTGACCAAATGGAAAGAATACAAACTCAAACTCCATAATTATATCAACAGCCTAAATCTCCCATCGTTACTTAATGCGTCGATCGAAACGATTAATTCTTCAATAGAGGCCCTCGAGGAAAATATTTCCGTAATTCTGATGAGCTGTACATCTACCGTGGAGGCTCTGAACTGCCCGAGAGAATATGACGACCGACGCATTAATAAGCTCAAAAAATTTAAATCCAAACTTATCACGAGATTATTTCGTTTATTGCGCCTTCGCGACAATTTAACACCAATACAGTCTAACATGATCAAATTTTATAAATCAATAATTCAGCGTACCAATTACAGACTCAAAAAACTCTACTCTGCAGTTGCAAATAAATTCTGGAACGACAGACTGTCCAAACTAGATACTCGTGATTCCATTAAGTTACACCCTTTTATAAACAGAATTATAAATCAAAAAAACATTGACTCAATTCCGCCACTAAGAGGCGCGATAAACGACGATTTTCTTTGGTCTGAATCCGGAATAGATACATCGACACTCCAGAAAATAGATAATAACTATGTAGTGTCAAGCACTGACGATCGTTTGACTTTACTTGGGGTGCACTTTGCAAGAGTACATACAAAAAATCTGACTCCTACAACCGAGGAAGAGAGGAATCACGAGCACGAGGTAAAGCAGACTTACGATCGAATACGGGATTCGCGTGAAAATATCAATTGGCAATTCGCTTCGCTACACGAACAGATCTGGCCTTCAATTCACACAAACTATCTAATAACTCCCACAATGATCTTACGAGCCATCAAATATCTTAAAAACAAAAGATCCACCTCGTTCGACGGCATACCAAACGTCGCCATCAAACGCCTGCCAGGCTCCGTTATTGAATATCTCACGCTAATTTTTAACGCATGTTTACGTCTGTCTTACTTTCCCATTCGTTGGAAAACGGCCAAGCTCATCCCATTGCACAAAAAAGGGAAAAACCTTTGCGACTTAAATAATTACCGGCCGATCAGTCTGCTGCCAAACCTGGGCAAATTGTTCGAGATCATGATTAACATACGTTTGAATCATTTTGTGCGGTCCAATAAATTAATTTCTGATTATCAATTTGGTTTCAAACACTCGCACTCTACGGTTCATGCTATTGCGAAATTGACTCGCGACATTGCCGACTCGCTCAACAGCTCAGCTGTGACTGGGGCTTGTTTAATTGACCTCGAGAAAGCATTTGATACTGTTTGGACTACGGGATTGATAGTTAAATTACACAAAATGAATTTCCCCCCCGAGTTGTTGCTTCTAACTGAGAACATGATCACTGGCCGCGCTTTTAAAACTTTTCACAATAATACTTTTTCCGTTCGTACTTTCAATATTTTAAATGGTCTGCAGCAGGGCGCCGTAAATTCTCCTCTACTATTCAACTTATACTTCTCTGATATTTTAAACAATTTTAACAAAAGTAACGATACTTGCAAAGCTTTGGCCTTTGCTGATGATTTAATCATCTATAAATCCGGCGTTGATCCTCTCGACATTCAGTCACACTTGCAGAGGGCTTTCGATTTTGTTGTCTCGGCGTGTAACATGAAGAAGGTGAGAGTAAATATGCTCAAATGCGAGACTATTCTATTCATTAGGCCCACGTCCCAAATTAGCAAAAAACAATACAGGCTCTCAAAAAATTTTTCGATTCACGCGACGGAAAGATATGACCTTTTAATCCCTCGGCTGAAAAAGGTCAAATATTTGGGTGTAATTCTCAACGAACACTTAAACTATAATGAACACGCCAACTACTGTCTCGGGAAAGCAAAAGGTATAGCATCTAAATTGGCTCGCCTCTTCTACTCAAAACACCTCGGTGAGAATGTCAAACTACTCCTTTACAAGCTTTATGTCAGGTCAGTACTATCTTATGCGATCCCAATCTGGTTCTCAATTTCGCCTTATGTGATGGAGCGCATTCGCACCTTCGAGAGGAAAATATTCCGGGCGATCACGGGTCTTCTCATGCCCAGACGTATGTCGGATGGTACCAAGCGACACTTCCACAATCAAACAATTTATAGCAGGGTTGACTGTTCGCGGTTTGATATTTTTGCACTTAAAATCACCAGAATGTTTATCCGTAAATCTTTGCACTCAAACTCTGACAATCCTCTCATCACCTCGCTACATACAATGTCGGACGAGGAGGCTAGGAAGGCTCGCGAAAATGGGTTTCTCTCTACTGCTGCCTTTCCCTATCTCGACAGAGAAGGATACATTCAGGATTTTCGCTCCAAAATTCCCATCATATACCATACGCATAGAAAAAGGGCCTCGCTTGCTCTTCGATACGATCCTTTGGTAGTTTCTGCCGATCCATCACAACTGCAACATTCTGTATCTCTTCCTCCACGGGATACTGTCCAAAAGCATTACAATTATCTCGATAAATTACCATGGCTTAAATCTTGACCGATCGTCGTACTCTGAACCGAGCACTTCCATTATCTTAGTTTAAACTCTGTATATATACGCTTTAGTCCATAACATAGTTAGATTAGTATATTTACTTTAAGTTACTTTAAGAATATCGTTGATGTCAACAACATCCTTTACTATCCTCTTGATTCATATGGCACGTTATTCAGTATAATTTCATGCCACTTGTCATCGCAAGCACGGTAATTTTCTTTATCATGGATTTCTTTACTTATTTAATTCTTCCATCGTCTAATTCTTGACCACTAATCCGTGCAATTTTTCTTATCTATTTTGGTCGAGATCTCATTATTGTTCATTTTGTTTTACTTAGTATATTGGCCGTGCCAATATCTCCCCCCCCCCCCCCCCCCTTTTTATAATTGTTAATTGTTTTGTCAGTCCTGGTACCTCTCTGTAACGAAGATGCCTTTTTTGATGATCATATCAAATCTTTTGGGGCGTAATACTAATTGCTTAACTTTATCATAGAGCGCAATTTGATTCTTTTCTTGTATTGTATAATTTCCGTTTTCCTGCGAGAAGTCGCTCATGTGCGACCATACAGGAATTATATTGTTGTATGTTTATGCTATCCTAGCATCATGTATATATGTATGATTGAATAAAGGAACTGTTCCATGCACTTGACGTTCTCAGTACGCGACGCGAGCTCGTAGCGACAACATCTCTCAGTGCTCGTACGCGACATAAACAAAATTCTTAAGTGCCTATACAAAGTGTCATTCATACTGTGAAAGTGTATCTTGTTATACTCCAAGTGATCGGCTAATTTTCGTTAATATTATTGGGGCTTGCTTTCGCAAGTCCCAATACAGTTCATCATTTTTTTTCATTTTTGACCGTCCATTTTTATGGAACATCATATTGCACACATAGACGCTAGCAACTCTTCCGCATCGGTGGCGGCCGATGCCTATAATACGGACGAAAATTTTGCATCCCTTGAGACTACTAGCCAGGGATCGCTATCTCTGTCTCTAAAAAGACATAAATCATCATCCAATCCGTCTTCATTCGAGGACATTCAAATGAAGAAGTCGCGCAAAATTTCCGCTTCACGCACAGCCGCACGGCAATCTGCCGACGCTAAAACGGATCCAGTCAACACCATGGACAATGACACAGGATTGAAATCGCTCGATCAACAATCCAGCGATGCAATGTCCACAGCATCATCCAAACAAGGCGCTGAAGCATCTTATAACAAAGACAATCTAATACGTGAAAATAAAAGACTCTTAAACGAAATAAAATTGCTCAAAGAGCAAATCCAATCGCTCGCTGGACCCTCTACATCTACTCGGACCATTGAATCGCCAACATCGGAATGGATCACCATTGGATCCCGTAGACCTGCAGGACGACACGCGCCTTCTCCGACGCCGACGCTGGACAAACCTCCCACCGCCAACCGTTTTCAGGCCTTCGCTGAACCTAACGCTCTACCGGAGGTGTCCAGGGACCAGCCTTCCCCCTTCGGGCATCCGACCCCACCACAGCAAACTACCAGACAAGATAAGTCGAACAAACCACCACCGTTGATCGTGCATGTGGCTTCACCGCAGTTAATAATAAACATAACTAAGAATGCCCTTCAAAAGGCATCCTTCACTATAAAAAGAACTGGCTCGAAAAGCCACGTCATATACCCGAATTCTCTCGAAGCTTATTCGAAGATCAAAGACATTATGATGAAAAACCAGCTCAAGTTCTTCACTTATACGCCGAAGAACGAAAAACCATTGACGATGCTTCTCAAGGGTATCGACCCAAACACCGACAAGAATGAACTGTTGTCGGAAATTAATTCCATCACCGCACCTAAAGCCAAAGCCACTCGTATTTCCAATTTTGTAACCGCGAAATCGAAACAATCCGGCTTGCCCCTGCCTATGTTCGTAGTACAATTTGACGCCAATACAGATATCAAATTTGTTCAATCGATCAATGTTTTAAATTATCAACGCGTCAGATGGGAGAAATTGCATAGGCAGGATCTTTTACAATGTTTTAACTGTCAACGTATAGGCCATGCATCCGCTAACTGTCATCTAGATTTTAGATGTGTTAAATGTAATTTATCTCACGAGCGTGGGAAGTGCTCGGTCACAGAAGCAACCAAACACGACGCAATTTACTGCGTCAACTGTGAGAAGTTCGGCCACCCCGCGTCATATCGAGGCTGTCCGAAATTCAAGGAGAGAAGAGCCGTTGCCGCCCCTACGAGCAACAGAGCTCCCCAGCCAGCCGCATCCAGAAGACTTCCATCTCCCCTCGTCAATCCGATGACGCTATACAGTAGTGTTGCGAGTGGAGTGGGGGGCCTAGTAGGTAAGGCCGCGCATGCATATTCATCGAATACGTTGAACAGAGGATCAGTCCCTCTCGATGCTACGTCCAACGAGCAACAGGTCGATTTAAAAAACATATTTTCGGCCATCAAAAGTATAGCCGATCAATTACCAATTATTTTTCAACGCATCGGCGAAAATACCGAAAAAATTAATTTCCTCATTCAATCTTTTATAGATGATAATCATGCTCAATCTGTTGATTACCATGGACGTACCACGAGAGGCATTCGAAATGATTTCCCGCAATAATGGCCACTACCGATCAAAACAGTATCCCGTTGGTCAATCTCCGAATCATTACTGTCAACGTCAACTCTGTTATAAATCTTCACAAACGTGCATATTTGCAGCAATTTTTAAATTCTCATCGACCCGACGTATGTGGTCTCATTGAAACGAAGCTAAATCCGAGACATAATTTGGAGGTTCCACCACAATTTGTAATAATACGCAAAGACAGAGCAAACAACCGTTTCGGCGGCGGTGTCGCTATGGTTATTAATAGAAAATACAAATTCACTCGTATAGAACTCTCCACTTCTCACGAAAAATCTTTAGAAGCCATTGCGATCCGCTTGGATCTTTCGGCTGGTAGAAGCCTCGTGATCGCAGCGGTGTATAGCCCTTTCAATGATAAAATCGTATTCCTTCGTGACCTCGATGATCTATGTACTCAGTTGCGAGTTGCAAATGACTCGAATCACTTTGTGATCGCGGGCGATCTTAACGCCAAACACACATCATGGCGTAATACAGTCAACAACAGCAAGGGGTTAGCTCTTTTTGACTGGCTACAGTTACAGGGTGCTATCTTCCGCGCTTCCCTTCTATATTCGGAAATACCGACTTATCATCCGGCTAACTCGAACTTGGACATTGCTTTGGTGGACAGCAGGCTGATCGATCGTATTAACGATGGAACGCAAAGGCTGGGTCTGCTGCCCTATGATAGCGATCATTGGGCCATAACGATTAATCTCTCTCTCCTCGGTTGGAATACATACGTAGAACGAGCCCCCAGAGTACTGAGACTAAATTATCGTTTGACCAAATGGAAAGAATACAAACTCAAACTCCATAATTATATCAACAGCCTAAATCTCCCTTCGTTACTTAATGCGTCGATCGAAATGATTAATGCTTCAATAGAGGCCCTCGAGGAAAATATTTCCGTAATTCTGACGAGCTGTACACCTACCGTGGAGGCTCTGAACTGCCCGAGAGAATATGACGACCGACGCATTAATAAGCTCAAAAAATTTAAATCCAAACTTATCACCAGATTATTTCGTTTATTGAGCCTTCGCGACAATTTAACTCCAATACAGTCTAAAATGATCAAATTTTATAAATCAATAATTCAGCGTACCAATTACAGACTCAAAAAACTCTACTCTGCAGTTGCAAATAAATTCTGGAACGACAGACTGTCCAAACTAGATACTCGTGATTCCATTAAGTTACACCCTTTTATAAACAGAATTATAAATCAAAAAAACATTGACTCAATTCCGCCACTAAGAGGCGCGATAAACGACGATTTTCTTTGGTCTGAATCCGGAATAGATACATCGACACTCCAGAAAATAGATAATAACTATGTAGTGTCAAGCACTGACGATCGTTTGACTTTACTTGGGGTGCACTTTGCAAGAGTACATACAAAAAATCTGACTCCTACAACCGAGGAAGAGAGGAATCACGAGCACGAGGTAAAGCAGACTTACGATCGAATACGGGATTCGCGTGAAAATATCAATTGGCAATTCGCTTCGCTACACGAACAGATCTGGCCTTCAATTCACACAAACTATCTAATAACTCCCACAATGATCTTACGAGCCATCAAATATCTTAAAAACAAAAGATCCACCTCGTTCGACGGCATACCAAACGTCGCCATCAAACGCCTGCCAGGCTCCGTTATTGAATATCTCACGCTAATTTTTAACGCATGTTTACGTCTGTCTTACTTTCCCATTCGTTGGAAAACGGCCAAGCTCATCCCATTGCACAAAAAAGGGAAAAACCTTTACGACTTAAATAATTACCGGCCGATCAGTCTGCTGCCAAACCTGGGCAAATTGTTCGAGATCATGATTAACATACGTTTGAATCATTTTGTGCGGTCCAATAAATTAATTTCTGATTATCAATTTGGTTTCAAACACTCGCACTCTACGGTTCATGCTATTGCGAAATTGACTCGCGACATTGCCGACTCGCTCAACAGCTCAGCTGTGACTGGGGCTTGTTTAATTGACCTCGAGAAAGCATTTGATACTGTTTGGACTACGGGATTGATAGTTAAATTACACAAAATGAATTTCCCCCCCGAGTTGTTGCTTCTAACTGAGAACATGATCACTGGCCGCGCTTTTAAAACTTTTCACAATAATACTTTTTCCGTTCGTACTTTCAATATTTTAAATGGTCTGCAGCAGGGCGCCGTAAATTCTCCTCTACTATTCAACTTATACTTCTCTGATATTTTAAACAATTTTAACAAAAGTAACGATACTTGCAAAGCTTTGGCCTTTGCTGATGATTTAATCATCTATAAATCCGGCGTTGATCCTCTCGACATTCAGTCACACTTGCAGAGGGCTTTCGATTTTGTTGTCTCGGCGTGTAACATGAAGAAGGTGAGAGTAAATATGCTCAAATGCGAGACTATTCTATTCATTAGGCCCACGTCCCAAATTAGCAAAAAACAATACAGGCTCTCAAAAAATTTTTCGATTCACGCGACGGAAAGATATGACCTTTTAATCCCTCGGCTGAAAAAGGTCAAATATTTGGGTGTAATTCTCAACGAACACTTAAACTATAATGAACACGCCAACTACTGTCTCGGGAAAGCAATAGGTATAGCATCTAAATTGGCTCGCCTCTTCTACTCAAAACACCTCGGTGAGAATGTCAAACTACTCCTTTACAAGCTTTATGTCAGGTCAGTACTATCTTATGCGATCCCAATCTGGTTCTCAATTTCGCCTTATGTGATGGAGCGCATTCGCACCTTCGAGAGGAAAATATTCCGGGCGATCACGGGTCTTCTCATGCCCAGACGTATGTCGGATGGTACCAAGCGACACTTCCACAATCAAACAATTTATAGCAGGGTTGACTGTTCGCGGTTTGATATTTTTGCACTTAAAATCACCAGAATGTTTATCCGTAAATCTTTGCACTCAAACTCTGACAATCCTCTCATCACCTCGCTACATACAATGTCGGACGAGGAGGCTAGGAAGGCTCGCGAAAATGGGTTTCTCTCTACTGCTGCCTTTCCCTATCTCGACAGAGAAGGATACATTCAGGATTTTCGCTCCAAAATTCCCATCATATACCATACGCATAGAAAAAGGGCCTCGCTTGCTCTTCGATACGATCCTTTGGTAGTTTCTGCCGATCCATCACAACTGCAACATTCTGTATCTCTTCCTCCACGGGATACTGTCCAAAAGCATTACAATTATCTCGATAAATTACCATGGCTTAAATCTTGACCGATCGTCGTACTCTGAACCGAGCACTTCCATTATCTTAGTTTAAACTCTGTATATATACGCTTTAGTCCATAACATAGTTAGATTAGTATATTTACTTTAAGTTACTTTAAGAATATCGTTGATGTCAACAACATCCTTTACTATCCTCTTGATTCATATGGCACGTTATTCAGTATAATTTCATGCCACTTGTCATCGCAAGCACGGTAATTTTCTTTATCATGGATTTCTTTACTTATTTAATTCTTCCATCGTCTAATTCTTGACCACTAATCCGTGCAATTTTTCTTATCTATTTTGGTCGAGATCTCATTATTGTTCATTTTGTTTTACTTAGTATATTGGCCGTGCCAATATCTCCCCCCCCCCCCTTTTATAATTGTTAATTGTTTTGTCAGTCCTGGTACCTCTCTGTAACGAAGATGCCTTTTTTGATGATCATATCAAATCTTTTGGGGCGTAATACTAATTGCTTAACTTTATCATAGAGCGCAATTTGATTCTTTTCTTGTATTGTATAATTTCCGTTTTCCTGCGAGAAGTCGCTCATGTGCGACCATACAGGAATTATATTGTATGTTTATGCTATCCTAGCATCATGTATATATGTATGATTGAATAAAGGAACTGTTCCATGCACTTGACGTTCTCAACTCTGTTATAAATCTTCACAAACGTGCATATTTGCAGCAATTTTTAAATTCTCATCGACCCGACGTATGTGGTCTCATTGAAACGAAGCTAAATCCGAGACATAATTTAGAGGTTCCACCACAATTTGTAATAATACGCAAAGACAGAGCAAACAACCGTTTCGGCGGCGGTGTCGCTATGGTTATTAATAGAAGATACAAATTCAGTCGTATAGAACTCTCCACTTCTCACGAAAAATCTTTAGAAGCCATTGCGATCCGCTTGGATCTTTCGGCTGGTAGAAGCCTCGTGATCGCGGCGGTGTATAGCCCTTTCAATGATAAAATCGTGTTCCTTCGTGACCTCGATGATCTATGTACTCAGTTGCGAGTTGCAAATGACTCGAATCACTTTGTAATCGCGGGCGATCTTAACGCCAAACACACATCATGGCGTAATACAGTCAACAACAACAAGGGATTAGCTCTTTTTGACTGGCTACAGTTACAGGGTGCTATCTTCCGCGCTTCCCTTCTATATTCGGAAATACCGACTTATCATCCGGCTAACTCGAACTTGGACATTGCTTTGGTGGACAGCAGGCTGATCGATCGTATTAACGATGGAACGCAAAGGCTGGGTCTGCTGCCCTATGATAGCGATCATTGGGCTATAACGATTAATCTCTCTCTCCTCGGTTGGAATACATACGTAGAACGAGCCCCCAGAGTACTGAGACTAAATTATCGTTTGACCAAATGGAAAGAATACAAACTCAAACTCCATAATTATATCAACAGCCTAAATCTCCCATCGTTACTTAATGCGTCGATCGAAACGATTAATTCTTCAATAGAGGCCCTCGAGGAAAATATTTCCGTAATTCTGATGAGCTGTACACCTACCGTGGAGGCTCTGAACTGCCCGAGAGAATATGACGACCGACGCATTAATAAGCTCAAAAAATTTAAATCCAAACTTATCACCAGATTATTTCGTTTATTGCGCCTTCGCGACAATTTAACACCAATACAGTCTAACATGATCAAATTTTATAAATCAATAATTCAGCGTACCAATTACAGACTCAAAAAACTCTACTCTGTAGTTGCAAATAAATTCTGGAACGACAGACTGTCCAAACTAGATACTCGTGATCCCATTAAGCTACACCCTTTTATAAACAGAATTATAAATCCAAAAAACATTGACTCAATTCCGCCACTAAGAGGCGCGATAAACGACGATTTTCTTTGGTCTGAATCCGGAATAGATACATCGACACTCCAGAAAATAGATAATAACTTTGTAGTGTCAAGCACTGACGATCGTTTGACCTTACTTGGGGTGCACTTTGCCAGAGTACATACAAAAAATCTGACTCCTACAACCGAGGAAGAGAGGAATCACGAGCACGAGGTAAAGCAGACTTACGATCGAATACGGGATTCGCGTGAAAATATCAATTGGCAATTCGCTTCGCTACACGAACAGATATGGCCTTCAATTCACACAAACTATCTAATAACTCCCACAATGATCTTACGAGCCATCAAATATCTTAAAAACAAAAAATCCACATCGTTCGACGGCATACCAAACGTCGCCATCAAACGCCTTCCAGGCTCTGTTATTGAATATCTCACGCTAATTTTTAATGCATGTTTACGTCTATCTTACTTTCCCATTCGTTGGAAAACGGCCAAGCTCGTCCCATTGCACAAAAAAGGGAAAAACCTTTGCGACTTAAATAATTACCGGCCGATCAGTCTGCTGCCAAACCTGGGCAAATTGTTCGAGATCATGATTAACATACGTTTGAATCATTTTGTGCGGTCCAATAAATTAATTTCTGATTATCAATTTGGTTTCAAACACTCGCACTCCACGGTTCATGCTATTGCCAAATTGACTCGCGACATTGCCGACTCGCTCAACAGCTCAGCTGTGACTGGGGCTTGTTTAATTGACCTCGAGAAAGCATTTGATACTGTTTGGACTACGGGATTGATAGTTAAATTACACAAAATGAATTTCCCCCCCGAGTTGTTGCTTCTAACTGAGAACATGATCACTGGCCGCGCTTTTAAAACTTTTCACAATAATACTTTTTCCGTTCGTACTTTCAATATTTTAAATGGTCTGCAGCAGGGCGCCGTAAATTCTCCTCTACTATTCAACTTATACTTCTCTGAGATTTTAAACAATTTTAACAAAAGTAACGATACTTGCAAAGCTTTGGCCTTTGCTGATGATTTAATCATATATAAATCCGGCGTTGATCCTCTCGACATTCAGTCACACTTGCAGAGGGCTTTCGATTTTGTTGTTTCGGCGTGTAACATGAAGAAGGTGAGAGTAAATATGCTCAAATGCGAGACTATTCTATTCATTAGGCCCACGTCCCAAATTAGCAAAAAACAATACAGGCTCTCAAAAAATTTTTCGATTCACGCGACGGAAAGATTTGACCTTTTAATCCCTCGACTGAAAAAGGTCAAATATTTGGGTGTAATTTTCAACGAACACTTAAACTACAATGAACACGCCAACTACTGTCACGGGAAAGCAAAAGGTATAGCATCTAAATTGGCTCGCCTCTTCTACTCAAAACACCTCGGTGAGAATGTCAAACTACTCCTTTACAAGCTTTATATCAGGTCAGTACTATGTTATGCGATCCCAATCTGGTTCTCAATTTCGCCTTATGTGATGGAGCGCATTCGCACCTTCGAGAGGAAAATATTCCGGGCGATCACGGGTCTTCTCATGCCCAGACGTATGTCGGATGGTACCAAGCGACACTTCCACAATCAAACAATTTATAGCAGGGTTGACTGTTCGCGGTTTGATATTTTTGCACTTAAAATCACCAGAATGTTTATCCTTAAATCTTTGCACTCAAACTCTGACAATCCTCTCATCACCTCGTTACATACAATGTCGGACGAGGAGGCTAGGAAGGCTCGCGAAAATGGGTTTCTCTCTACTGCTGCCTTTCCCTATCTCGACAGAGAAGGATACATTCAGGATTTTCGCTCCAAAATTCCCATCATATACCATATGCATAGAAAAAGGGCCTCGAAGGAGGAAAACCCCCCAAGCTCGGTTTGGCCGCACACTTCTCAACTGGGTTTCAAATATCTACATCTGAAAAGATCTGATATCTGACAAGATGTCATCCCGGTCGATCGGTGTCTCAGCTGCGGCTCGGTCCGACTGTTGACTTTCAACTCCTGGGAAAGGGGATGAAAGGATGGTAAGAGTTAGCGTGTCGTCCCGAGCCTGTTTGTGGTTTCGTCAAGTAGAACTGACCGAAC
This sequence comes from Cerceris rybyensis, assembly GCA_910591515.1. NCBI lineage: Eukaryota > Metazoa > Arthropoda > Insecta > Hymenoptera > Crabronidae > Cerceris > Cerceris rybyensis. The sequence continues at coordinate 19,797,666 of OU342795.1, forward strand.
AACCCTACCTCAGACGCTGTACCCCGATTGGGACGATAATATTGGGGAATTTTATATGACGTTACTCGGTATGAGGTACGGGGTAAGGGGGTACTGCGCTCGCACCGTCTTATTCCCATCGTATCGGTCCTTGAAATTTGGGCTCGGCGAGAGTCGAGAGTATTTTGTCATTAATTGCTGTTTCCGCCAGTCACGCATAAGAATCGAAAATGCGTGAAGACGGGGGACGCTCTATTCGCCGGACGAAACAGGTCAAACTTATCAAGTGACTTCTTTCTATGCGCCTTCCTTACTGATGGTTGGCGATATAATATTGTTATGGCGCTTCATAATGAAACAACTCAAAGATTACAAAATAATGGCTGTATTTTAACAAGTCCGAACTTCTAGCTTAAAGACAGCCCTCTTGACATTAAATCAATATTAACATTTGCAACTCGTTGTTATCGTTCTTGTAATCGATATCAAATATGTATAGGGGAGGCAATTTCGTTACAATAATTCGTAACAATATATAGAAATCGGGCATGGGGGGGGAGAACTCATGAGAGCGATCCCTCGAAGGACATGAGATGAAGCAGGCGATACTTAAATTAGGTGTGAGGGAGAAATTGCGGGCGGTAGTTCTGTGTTGTGCGAGATCGTACTGCTATAATAGTTTTACCTGCGACAATTCAAATGTATTTTTCCTGCTTATGTCTTATAATCTGATCACGATTATCATACGAACACCCTATCTATTTCTACCAAATATTTAGTAATATTATTGATTTCTGTTCACAGGTAAGCATGGAATTTGTATGGACTGTTAATGCAGAGTTATTGCAGGTATGTGCAGAATCATTTAAATAAGTAACATTTTAAATAAATGTAATGTAAATCATTACTGATTATACACAACATCAAATAAGCGTAAGTATACATAGCAAGAAAAAAATAGTATTTACTTATAAATTTTTATTTTTTCTGTGCGCTACTTGTTGTTTAAATGCTAAAAGGAAGAATGTTAGATGATTCTTAAGACAGTTACGGAAAAATTTATAGAAGAACTAAAATAATGTTTCATGGTTCTAATTTATAGGAATTAATCATTTGGTTCATTATTTTTCGGAAATTCTAAAAGTTATTATTTTTATATTTCCCATAAAGGCTTGTCTCGTCTAGAATATTAGTGTCGTTTGATATTGAGGTTCAATAAAAATTCAAACATTGTTCATATAATATGCTTTATTTATAATTGAATATTCAGTAGTGCACCTGAAAATGTAGCAATATTTGACACAACATTTCATGTACCTAAGTATTAAATATTGTTCTGCAGTATTATTGGAAACTTTGTCGATAAAGTGCACGTTATCAGAATGATTCGTCTGAAAAATTGTTTCGTAGCGAGACAAGTGGAAACCAAGAAACAAACAAAATTAACTAGCTCGGGACTTAAATCACAATTCTACTTCAAATATGGAAGGAGGGTATGAAGTTACGTGTCTTTGTACAAGCTTAAACATATTCATCACTAACTGGGACTTTCTTGACACATAAACGTTTAGTATATTTATATAGTTTCAGCTGAATAATACAGAATTTCACTGTGCCACAGAGTTATTCTCGTATCCTTGTTACTGCCCTAAACTGTAATGTTTTTATTTACAACGTAATATATAACAGAGGCAATGGATTCAGCTGATTTATTACAGATAACGCAGTGTCGATTCACATTAACATATTTGTTAAATTAAATTTATACTGTCCACCGACGCCATAAAAACCTCTGTAAATATGACAATACTGTTAAGGCACATTTCAGCAACGCGCTATTATTCTTTCTTGCAAACGCAATGTCATTCTGTTCCCTCTCCAAGTCCGGGATGTTGGGCTAGCTAAGGGGTGCAAAACACTTATTGGCATATAGTATTTCACAAGGAGGAGAAGGGAGTGTTGCTTGCACCACCTACCCCATTTCGTTCCTAGAAGTCTGAAGCTAGGCCAATAATAACCGAAAAAAGAACACTTCTTTCGTCGTTTACAAGACGACATACCCAATACGGCTTTTTCAGCCAGTAACACGTTAGAATAAAAAATGACGTGCGAACAAAGGATCTCTCTATCCGTCAGGCGAAGCAAAACAAAACACTTGCCAAAGCACATCAAGGCCTGTGAGCCTGGTAAATACCTGCACATTAATCGAGGGCCAGAAAATTGTTCGTCGCCGAAATGGTGATGGCCATAAATTTTGTAAAAGGTAGGTATACATTCACAATTTGCGGAACCGGAGAGATTCCTTGGAAATTCAAGAGAGAGTAATCTGTGTGGTTTCTGAGAAAATCGTGTCATTGTGTAGACTAACTTGTTTCCGTGTTTTTACGTAAAGTTCGTTTTGTGTGGTTTATTTCATATTACTTTATTAATTTGTTTCCTGTTCACTTAAATAAATCTCCTTGACTTTGACTACTTATTGCCTACAATCGTTTTTTTTATTTTATTGCCATGAACGATCAAAAGAATTGTCTATCAACAGAATAATCTTTTTATATTCTTTGCAATTGTCAAACGGCTATGTTAGATTTTTGTAAGTTATATAAGGGAACGATGTATATTCTTTTAAAGTTCTGGGGTAAGTGCCGTGCTGTTCCTCACAGTCCTCTTACCAGAAGATGCAATATCTTCCCCACTCCGTGGCCAGATCCTTTAAGAATATGTTTGTCTCTTTTTAAATCTATGCAGCACCATGACGTCGGGTCATCGGCCACTTTACTAAATACATAAACTGTTTCTTGGAATGCGACAGGGTGTCTAGATATATGCCAAACACCCGTCGCCCTCCAAGAACACCACTCGAAATCGAGACAAACTCCAAACGCAGTGGCGACGGTCCCAATGCGGACCGACCCCATCCGCTCTACAGGGTGTCTTACCCTCATAGAATGCGCTGGCGCTAACAGCTATTTACCATACCTCCGTTTCTTTGGTGCTTCAAAAATATTTTGCCTGACCTGCGCTGCCCTTAGTTGCTGCGTACTTACAGACTACTTTATAAGATGGTCCTCAGACCAGACATTTATCAGGAAGGTACTTGCTCAGGCATCGTTTGACAAACAGAACGGCTACCTGTTACGAGTAGCGTGGTCGAAAGCTTGGTCATACCTGATCTTTTAGGATACCTAATGTACACTTTTTTAAGAAGTAAACTTACAATTACAATCACTGCTCCAACTATGACACATTTATAACACAATTAAACCTACATTCCTTCTACAGGATTAACTAATGCTCTTCTGTCTCTTGTTACTAAATCTAATACCGCGTTCAACGAAGATTTACCACTACTATCTTTTTTGGTAGCATCATAAATTAGCTAGCAGCACCACAGACAGAGAACTAGAATTCGATTGAACGAAATTGGATCCCTTACTTACCTGATACGAGCAGTGCGAACAAAAATCGCTTACAATATCCTCAGACATACAATAGTAATTCCATGGGATCCGTACCATGTAGGAACATTGTTACATCTACTAAATTCCAATTCTTTCACACAGTCAACTACCACTCAGAACAATGCGTGCCGAGAAAACGTTTTATACCTCAGGCGCAGTTTCTCGTGTCTTTCGCGTCTTTATTGTTTTAGCCCATGGGTTGCCAACCTTTTCGGGTTACCGCTCCCTTTCAAAAAACCACACATTTCCGTTCTTGAAATCAATAATGTAACTCATTGTGTTCCAACTTTTTCCGGTTGCAGCCCACTCTTTTAAATAATGTTTCCTTGAAATATAAATATTGCGACCTTCCAATAATAAGTGGGTTATGGTAGATTGTTGTGGTCATGGTGGATTTATAGTGCGTACAATCTGCCTGTATATGAGGTATATGCATCTACTGATTTAACCGTTTTTAGTTCATTTCTGAGTTCAGCACTCACAAAAGGAGTGTGAATCTTCGGAGCCACTTTTCATTATTTCTCTTCATTTGCTTTAACAATAATTTATGTAGGATTTTTATATAAATGATGGAAGTATATATATATATTATAATAATAAAATAATAGAATAAGGAATAAAGAATAAAAATACAAGTACAAAGAATTAAAGAAACTAATCGTAGGAAATAATCGTCGCAAGGAACCACACGTTGTACTTCTTCTCGCTTCGCTCGTTCACACTTGACTCTCTCGATCCATCCACTTCACGTGCCGTTCATCCTCACTCGCTCGTCATTTCTTTTCTCTCACTCGATATACTAAACACCCCTCACACACATACTCATACATACCTACATTCATTCCTCACACACTACATTTATACATCGTAAACTCTTCTTTGTGTAGAGAAGCCAACCCCACCAGGGTCAATCTGCCCTCTGTTAAAGAAAAGAAGTAGCAACCGAGTTGATAAAAAGGACCAAGTGATTGCCCTACAATGCCCCAAAATGCATTTTTGAAGTTTATTGCCACGTTTGAGAACATACTGATCCTATTTTCAGATACAACTAGTATCCAGTTGTTATTCGATTCAACTAGTTTTGAGACAAATAGTCTAAAAACAATCACGAACATAGACGCATCCAAATCCATCAATTTGTAATCCATCTATAAAGAGTTTAGCAAGTACGAAAATAATTTATTTTTCTTGTGACGAGAGCATAGTATTATCTTTGGTTTTTGAACGAACGTGATCTCCTTGATCACCATTCTCACCGAATGATTTGCAGTGCCTTGAATCAGACCACTATCATGTGATACGATGCCATAACACTTAACGATCTTCCAGGTCACATACATGGACCATATTAGAACTACAAAATTTCTGAGAATGATATTTTTGGCAATTCGTTTACAGATCACTGACAATGATGAAGTTTATCTTGTTGAATAATCCGTAATTTTGTTGGAGGAAACAAATGTTTGTGAGATGTATCTTTCTTGGTGGAATTGTACAATTTTTTGTGTTTGAGCACGTAATGTAAATTCAGTTGATAACGGTCGTACAGGACATAACTGATAGGATCGTTTCCCTATTCTCTGCACCGCCATAAATTCAAAGGAATAAAATTTGTATATTTTAATATTCAGTTTTTAATCGCCATAAACAAGCATTTAATCTTGATAAACTGAATGGACATCGATATCTAAATATTGTTATCGACGAAAAATGATTTATTAAATGTGTCGGATTGATTCAATATCGGTTAGGTATTGACACTACGGTTCGAAATGAAGTTATAAAATGAAAATAAAAAAACATAAGTATTTCTCGGCTAGGTTTGGATAACTTGTTTTTGGGGTTATGTATTCATTTATTTATTCGAGCAATTCATGAAATATTTAATTATTTTATAAAATGGTCGGTTGCAAAATTTAAGGAAAATATGCACACATACACATAGGTGTGCATGTCGCCTCTGCTTTAAGTATTGGTGTTAGCGAAGGTATTTTGTGTTTTCTTTCGAAAGGTCGGTGATCCGAAGGCTGCCTTATGGGCGAAATTTTAGTTGGCAGGCCCAATTAAAAGTTTATTTGCAAGAGAACGTTTCATTTCTACCCATGCTTCCTCCCAGACATTTTGCCTAAGTAACAAGAAAAATACGATGATCCAATAACAAAAAGGCTATAGGAGGATAAGTATGATCCAGCGGCCTTAGCTCCGATCATGCTCGCTTTTTTTTGTTAAATTAGTACCTATGTGAGTACTTATCACAGCAATTTTCAACCCTTAAAAATTCATCCCCAGGGAGTAATCGTTAAATAAACAAATTTTTTCAAAAATTCATAACTTGAGAACGACTACTTTGATTTTATTGAAATTTATTCAGGACGTACATATAACTAAGGTCTCTGATTAAAAAAAATTCCAGACTTGATGAATTGACATAACCTTAGAAAAAAAATTAAAACATTTTTCAATTACTACTATTGGTAGGTTATGTTTGAGGCACAACTACCAAACTTTTTTTATAGCTTTCTAACACCATTTTGCATCATATATAATTTTGGTTTAATTTATTTCTTGGTGCGTCATATCCAAAAAAAATAAAAAGTCTAATTTTAATCATATTTAATTTTTTTAAATATGTTATAATTATGGCACACCTATCCTAATTTTTTTCTAGTTTTCTAACGTCATTTTGCACCATATATAATTTTGGTATAATTTATTTCTTGGTGCGTCATATGCAAAAAGAATAAAAAGTATAATTTTAATCATTTTCAATTTTTTTCATTATGTTATCATTATAGCACAATCATCTTAATTTTTTTTAGCTTCCTAACATTATTTTGCACCATGTGTAATTTCGGTAGAATTTATTTTTGGGTGCGTCATATGCAAAATAAATGAAAAGTCTAATTTGAATCATCCTCAATTTTTTTCAATATGTTACCGTTATAGCACAATCATGTTATTTCTTTTGGATTCCTCACATCGTTTTACTCTATCTATAATAATTTCTGAATTCATAATTCTCAGCGTGTTACATTGGAATCAATAAAAGTATACAGTTTTCCTATATTTCGGCAACTTCCAAAAAAAAACAACATAAAGTCCATTTACTACAATGACGATGATAGCGAATATTTAGTTTTGATTCGGCAGATCGACCTAACGTTCTAATGCAATTTTCGTCCGTTGCTAGTGCTGTGGTGGATAGATGTAGCGGGGATATGCGTTTAGTGGTGGGTATAATGAGTTAGGTACATATCAAGTCTGCCGTTCGCGCGGGCCCGCATGAGCGGGCAAGAGCTACAGACGTATGGAGCTAATCTTGCCATTGTCTTTATTACTTTTATAACTATTATAATCATTGTTTCTGTTGTTGTTGTTGTTGTTGTTATTATTATTATTATTGTTATTATTATTATTATGAATTATGAATTCAGAAATTATTATAGATAGAGTAAAACGATGTGAGGAAACCAAAAGAAATAACATGATTGTGCTATAACGGTAACATATTGAAAAAAATTGAGGATGATTCAAATTAGACTTTTCATTTATTTTGCATATGACGCACCCAAAAATAAATTCTACCGAAATTACACATGGTGCAAAATAATGTTAGGAAGCTAAAAAAAAATTAAGATGATTGTGCTATAATGATAACATAATGAAAAAAATTGAAGATGATTCAAATTATACTTTTTATTTTTTTTGCATATGACGCAGCAAGAAATAAATTATACCAAAATTATATATGGTGCAAAATGACGTTAGAAAACTAGAAAAAAATTAGGATGGGTGTGCCATAATATTAACATATTTAAAAAAAATTAAATATGATTAAAATTAGACTTTTTATTTTTTTTTATATGACGCACCAAGAAATAAATTATACCAAAATTATATATGGTGCAAAATGGTGTTAGAAAGCTATAAAAAAAGTTGGGTAGTTGTGCCTCAAACATAACCTACCAATAGTAGTCATTGAAAAATGTTTTATTTTTTTTTTTAAGGTTATGTCAATTCATCAAGTCTGGAATTTTTTTAAATCAGAGACCTTAGTTATATGTACGTCCTGAATAAATTTCAATAAAATCAAAGTAGTCGTTCTCAAGTTATGAATTTTTGAAAAAATTTGTTTATTTAACGATTACTCCCTGGGGATGAATTTTTAAGGGTTGAAAATTGCTGTGATAAGTACTCACATAGGTACTAATTTAACAAAAAAAAGCGAGCATGATCGGAGCTAAGGCCGCCGGATCAAACTTATCCTCCTATAGCCTTTGCTATCCTTTCCCGAATTTCACGGCCGTTTTTTTCGCAAATCTCCGTCGATCCAGAAGTGTAGAACAACCCCTGAACGCTATGACCATTAATTTTTTTACACCCTGTATGCTACCCAAGTTATATCTATTCTTCGACAACCACAAGAAGTCTGTCGAGCGGCTGAGCTTCTCGCTAACGATCGCCTATTCGCACCATTTTGTTTATTTAATCCGCTCTGCTCAGCCTCCTCAAGGAGGCCCTTGACAAGGTCGTAGTATTGAAGTATCTTTATTTATTTGGCAGGAGGAGAGAGAATAGCTATCCCCTATACATGGAATATCGATCTTCTTGACGAAACGCGATGCTCGACAAGGAACAAAACGCACGATGTTAAATACGTTCTTTTCTCGTCGTGCGTCGCGTTTCGTCAAGGGGAATCTCTCCATGTGGAGGGGGTAATTCTGCCGAAGTTTATCCTGCTTTTACTATAGTGATCTTAAAAATCTGATGCATACGCCGATGTCCTCACTGTCGTCACCCAAATTGCGTCGTCTCCCTCCCTCCGATCCGGAGCGTTCTCTCTCTTCGTTTTTTAGTTCGATTCGTATGTGTAGCTTCTTTAACGAATTGCGAGGCAGAACATGAAGTGCATGGAACAGTTCCTTTATTCAATCATACATATATACATGATGCTAGGATAGCATAAACATACAACTATATAACTCCTGTATGGTCGCACATTAGCGTCTTCTCGCAGGAGAACGGAAATTATACAATACAAGAAAAGAATCAATTTGCGCTGTATGATAAAGTTAAACAATTAGTATTACGCTCCAAAAGATTTGATATGATCATTAAAAAAAGGCATCTTCGTTACAGAGAGGTACAGGACTGACAAAACATTTATAACAAGGGGGGGGGGGGGGGGGAGAAGATATTGGCATGGCCAATATACTAAGTAAAACAAAATGAACAATAATGAGATCTTGACCAAAATAAATAAGAAAAATTGCACGGATTAGTGGTCAAGAATTAGACGATGGAAGAATTAAATAAGTAAAGAAATCCATGATAATGAAAAATTACCGTGCTTGCGAATACAAGTGGCATGAAATTATACTGAATAACGTTCCATACGAATCAAGAGGATAGTAAAGGATGTTGTTGACATCAACGATATTCTTAAAGTAACTTAAAGTAGATATACTAATCTAACTATGTTATGGACTAAAGAGTAGTTTTTTTTTTTTTTTTTTTTTTTTTTTTTTTTTTTTTTTTTTTTTTTTTTTTTTTTTTTTTTTTTTTTTTTTTTTTTTTTTTTTTTTTTTTTTTTTTTTTTTTTTTTTTATGGAAGTGCTCGGTTCTGAGTACGACGATCGGTCAAGATTTAAGCCATGGTAATTTATCGAGATAATTGTAATGCTTTTGGACAGTATCCCGTGGAGGAAGAGATACAGAATGTTGCAGTTGTGATAGATCGGCAGAAACTACCAAAGGATCGTATCGAAGAGCAAGCGAGGCCCTTTTTCTATGCGTATGGTATATGATGGGAATTTTGGAGCGAAAATCCTGAATGTATCCTTCTCTGTCGAGATAGGGAAAGGCAGCAGTAGAGAGAAACCCATTTTCGCGAGCCTTCCTAGCCTCCTCGTCCGACATTGTATGTAACGAGGTGATGAGAGGATTGTCAGAGTTTGAGTGCAAAGATTTAAGGATAAACATTCTGGTGATTTTAAGTGCAAAAATATCAAACCGCGAACAGTCAACCCTGCTATAAATTGTTTGATTGCGGAAGTGTCGCTTGGTACCATCCGACATACGTCTGGGCATGAGAAGACCCGTGATCGCCCGGAACATTTTCCTCTCGAAGGCGCGAATGCGCTCCATCACATAAGGCGAAATTGAGAACCAGATTGGGATCGCATAAGATAGTACTGACCTGACATAAAGCTTGTAAAGGAGTAGTTTGACATTCTCACCGAGGTGTTTTGAGTAGAAGAGGCGAGCCAATTTAGATGCGATACCTTTTGCTTTCCCGAGGCAGTAGTTGGCGTGTTCATTGTAGTTTAAGTGTTCGTTGAGAATTACACCCAAATATTTGACCTTTTTCAGCCGAGGGATTAAAAGGTCAAATCTGTCCGTCGCGTGAATCGAAAAATTTTTTGAGAGCCTGTATTGTTTTTTGCTAATTTGGGACGTGGGCCTAATGAATAGAATAGTCTCGCATTTGAGCATATTTACTCTCACCTTCTTCATGTTACACGCCGAGACAACAAAATCGAAAGCCCTCTGCAAGTGGGACTGAATGTCGAGAGGATCAACGCCGGATTTATAGATGATTAAATCATCAGCAAAGGCCAAAGCTTTGCAAGTATCGTTACTTTTGTTAAAATTGTTTAAAATATCAGAGAAGTATAAGTTGAATAGTAGAGGAGAATTTACGGCGCCCTGCTGCAGACCACTTAAAATATTGAAAGTACGAACGGAAAAAGTATTATTGTGAAAAGTTTTAAAAGCGCGGCCAGTGATCATGTTCTCAGTTAGAAGCAGTTCGTGTAGCGAAGCGAATTGCCAATTGATATTTTCACGCGAATCCCGTATTCGATCGTAAGTCTGCTTTACCTCGTGCTCGTGATTCCTCTCTTCCTCGGTTGTAGGAGTCAGATTTTTTGTATGTACTCTTGCAAAGTGCACCCCAAGTAAGGTCAAACGATCGTCAGTGCTTGACACTACAAAGTTATTATCTATATTCTGGAGTGTCGATGTATCTATTCCGGATTCAGACCAAAGAAAATCGTCGTTTATCGCGCCTCTTAGTGGCGGAATTGAGTCAATGTTTTTTGGATTTATAATTCTGTTTATAAAAGGGTGTAGCGTAATGGGATCACGAGTACAGTATTCCCTGGTTATATGCACAAGGAGGGGCCCTCGATAACTGCATCGCGACCATCCCCACCACATAGGGGGATCCCCCTCGGCGAGCCAGCACATTCAGCGACGGGGAAGTGTAACATGATACTTTCGGATCGTGTCCATGAGCCAATACTAATCGAAGGACTGAACTTTTCCGTTTTTGATTATTTTTCGTTAAAAACTTCGCTATCGCGTTTGTGACAATTTTGTGATTAAAATGATACCAAACACGACATAATTTGAGCAACATTTACTTAATATTTAAATCGCTTATTTGCTATATAGATAATTCAAACATCTCGTGTTTGGTATCATTTTAATCAGAAAAAACTCACAAATACGTTAACGAAGTTTCCAAAACAAAAAAATTGAAAATGGAAAAGTTCAATCCTCCAATTAGTATTAACTCAGCGATAGGTTCGGGCCGGTCCCCCTGTACGTTGGGCCTCTCTGTCTCTTCTACTATCTGTCTTTTTCTAAGCTCGGCACTCGGCTCGAGTCGTGAGATAAACAAAGTGTTGACATTCAGCTACGACCAGTGCATATAAGTTTTGCACAGGGACTCTATAGCAGTGCATATATAGAGTTTGGTACCTATTCAATGTTTATGAATTTAGAAAGGGGTAAGCAATGGGACAACGTCCTCCCCCCCCCCCCCCCCACCCCCCCCCTCTAGAAGATGATGGGGTTGATGGAACCGAGACTCGTCTTCGATGCACACGCGATTGACGGCGATGAGTCCGTTTCTACGAACGTTTTAAGGAGCATTCTTTGCTCCATGCACGAGCTGATGAAATAAATTTTTACGATGCCTAAAGTTTGTTAGATGTCTGTGCTATGGAGAGACACGTTCCTCAAAACGTTTGTACATACATACGAACAGAGTCATCGCTGTCACAGTTTTCATCCTTTATCCTTTGCATCTTCGACGGGGTGGTTTTTCACTGTTTTCCGCTTTTTAAATTCGCGGTCAACTTGAGCTGTATGAAAATACCGAATTGTTATTCACGTCAATAAAAGCACAGCAGTGTCGACAGGTGTGCAATGTTTAAATGCACTGTGCTGTGTTTACGTCGCTGCTCCAATTGAGCGCCGAACTTAGAAAAGACAGTAAGTATAATTCAAAGCATATCGTATTGGGTATCATCTTAATCAGAAAAATTTCACAAACCGGAGGATATAACTTTTCCATTTTTGATATTTCTTTTTCGCAAATTTCGATTACGTATTTGCCCAGCTCAGCGCTTTGTTAGCGCGGAGTCGTGAAATACATTCGTACAATACGTATCTTTGTTAAATTCATCTTTAGTGTGTAATACCTCGATGCGGAGGAGCTGAACAGGACCATCAGGAAATCGTTATATTAGCAAGGTGTCGTGAGTGATTTTCATAAGTTGTGTGACCGAGATTGACTTTTTGGTATGCATGGAGAAGGATAGTAATTAAATAACTGGAACTTGGTATTAACAATAACTTGTACTTTCCACAGACTGTTAACGTTCGCTGTTTGATTTAGATTCGGCACTCTTCTAATATAATGCATATTCTCTAGCACATTTTGTTATTCTTTCAAACGTTTCTAACATTTATTCTTAATATTTATCCTTAACATTAAGTTATTATATATACCGCAACAAGTACTGTAAACAGTTAACTGTTTCGATGTTGTTGGAAAATGTGTCTCCTACGTGCGTCGTATAAATTAAGCGATGACGAATATATTCGTCAAACCCAGAGTATGTTTGATATGAAATTAAGTTGCAATGAAATGACTTTTATATTCTTTATTTCGTTATTTACTTCATGTACATTTATTCATTTATTTATATTAACATAAATAGGAAGCAAAAATATCAAAAATAAATTTCTTACTTTAATTTGTTCCGACAGAATGGAATTCAGCAAAATATGGTACAATGATGCGTAAGGCAACTTCACAATTTGAACACCAATATTGCGATTCTTTTCTAATGTTATTTTTAAAACAATGTACACATCTTCGTGCAGGTGTGGCTTTAGAAGTTGGGGGTATATAGTCAGAGAAATGTTGCTCGATTAGTGTTACGAACCTTAGGAGCGGCATTTGCATTTCTAAATGGATGCAGATGTTCCTACTTATTTTCACAAGTGAGGTCGAGATTTAAGTCACGTATGCTTCAAAAGGCACTAGCTTTGAAAATGGTATTTATTGCAAACACATTTTGTTCTTTCTTACCAGGCTGGAGAGGCATTGAATTGTAACCTTCTTCGGGATATTTATTGCCTCTTCAGCCCTCACTAGTGCACGACGTGCCTTATGTCTCGGCAGGGTTTTCTAGACGACCCTGGAATAATTCATGCACAAAAGAGTTCCAAGAACTTTGGGACTTTCGCCAGGGTTGCGTCTGGAAAACCTCAAAGTCAGTGTCCTTCTTCTCATGCCTCTCAAGGATCCCTCTCCTTATCTTCGTAGGAGAGGGAAAGTTTATAACTTTTTAACCCCGAAGGAGGTAGGGAAGAGGGACAACCCACCACCTTGGAAGGGCCGCCTTAAACAAATTCAAGGCCCAATCAGGGCATTTTCATCTCCTCGCACGACATTGCTGATTGGATTTTCAGTTCGTGCCGAGGAGATATAAGGCCATACAACTTGGTCATTTTAGGATTGATTCAGGTTTTATTCTCAGTTATTCATTCAGTTATTCATTCAGTTATTCATTCAAAGATAACATCTTTACCGAAATCTCATGTCACACGTTCGACGCAAATTAATATAAGTTTTTTAGTTTATCGTAACCAGTGTAAATATAAGTTCAACTATTTAAATTATACAATAAATTATTTCATAATCATATTCAGAGGAATTCATAACCAGTTACCTACCATAGACACTACCAAAAATATACAGTCCACTTCAAAATCAATAAAGAATTCCTCACCAATTAGTCTGATAGAATAAGATTTAGCTCGCCGACGTATTGTTGGTGTCACACTCTGAATTGGATATGACTCAATTGTTTGTTCTATGCACTCCAATAAGAAATTTACTCGCGGAAATCTTTCTCTATTACTCTTAAATAATATAAATGAATTATAGTCAAGCCTAACACAATATATGAATCCGATATTGCTTCAGTGATGACTAATAAAAGACAAAGATACATTTATGAAGATTAATTCACATCATATCTGTTTTTTTCTATAATAACTATTTATAAACTTTTATTAGTTCTAACTTCTTGCAGCTTACATATATATTTTAGTTTTAACTAAAATTTTTAACTTTTATTAATTTTTCATTTTTAAACATTACTGAAGACGCATGGCGAATATGTTCGTCATAACACAAAATTTTCCACTTTTTTCATGACGAATATCTTCGTCATAAACAGTTAACTGGTTAAGTAACCCTTGAATACAGGTTATTCAACATGACATTTGATCATCTAGGATAGGGGGTTTAGCTAGTTGATCATTTCTGGGTCCTTCGAGCAACTCCACCTGCTTCTCCCAATCATTCTGTTTCACCCAACCAAGCTTGCCTTGCCTTTCACCTCGCAGGTTCGGACCTATTGGCACGAGTATGGTGGCGCATGGAGCGACATTCACACACATTTGCAACTAACCACTCGCGCTGGAAAGACGTGCCACGCTCGCCGACCACAGAAAACAAAACGATGCGCGTGACGCATCGTAGGGATGGCGATTCTTTCGGAAAAAGATCGATTTTTAAATCGATTAGAATAGTAACCTGATGAATCGATTCACAAAAAAATCGAGGCCTAAAAGATCGATTTGTAAAAAATCGATTTTTTTTCGAGTTTGCATTTACAATGTGAATATAATTTCATTTTATGAAAATCAAGAAAGATACGTAATAAACGATCTCTTATCAGTAAAATCAGGGATTTTTTTAGTTCAGGGAATTCAATAACAACTATTATTTTTATTACCATATAAAAGTATCAGATCAGGTATAGAAGAAGACATTTATTTCGCTAATCACAGTATGTATATTACAACAGTCAGTCAATCAAGGCATACATAAAGAAATTAATGACGCAATATCAATCAACAAATACAAAAAGTCAAAGATTACAAACGTAACTTTTTTTTTTTTATTAAAGAGAGGCGAAGGAAACTAAGCACACAGCCATCTCGCGAGTTTTTGAGTAATTAACCCTCTAACCGGCAACACCGTAATATTACGGGTACATTCAACTAATTGTAAATAATTTTATGGTTTTTACCAAAACAGAAAAAATCGAATGTCGATTTTCAGGGGTGGGATATCGATTCACTGAATCGATTCAGTACTACATATCGATTTAAAAAATCGATTTTTTTGGCCCGAGAAATTGATTCTTCGATTAATCGATCTCAGATCGCCATCCCTAATGCATCGACTGAGGTTATATGTCGAGAAACAGTTCAGATCGCACCACGTCTCGTGTAGGATAAAATAACAGTGTTATTAGTACAAAAGTATGCTCAGATATGTCTTAAAATCGAAGTCTCAGGCGAAATAATTTACTTTCCAGCACAAATAATTGGAAAATTCAGCGACATAAGAACGTTATTCCTCGCGTCAAACAATACATTATTGCCGCCGCGATTGCTTGCCTATAGATTTGAAGATTTGAAAGAGCACTTTGGGCCAGATACCTTGCCCTGAAATGTATTACGTGTATATCAGATGCGCGTTCGTGGACCGGAGACATGTTTAATTCTAACATTATAACGATTTGCATATGTGAATTCAGAGCAAGAAATGCTATTAAAATCATATGTTAAACTGTGTGTAGCAACGAGAAAGAGCTTTGTATGGTAATTCAACATTAATAACGTCTGCGCTGTGATGGGAATCACTGTCTGTAGTTTCTGTCTTGCGGAGATTTTTATTTAAATTTCCCAGTTGAAAACACAATTGCAGTAACAACTTTTTTTACGGTTCCCCTAAGAAACATGTCTGTCCTATCGCTTTCTGTTATTAGATTTTCTCCGTAATGTTTATTTTTCAGGTAAATTAAAAATATTCAGAAAAAATGGGGCTGTTAAGCGTCGTTTTCATTTGAGGAATTGTTTAAAAACGTTTAAATGTTTGTAAGATTAAAATAATAAGCACCGTCATATTAGGAGCCGTCTATAAAATCATTTGGCGAAACAAGAATTTAACCCTTTGCGGTCGTATTAAATTTGGACATAGCTTTCGTACTGGTCGGAATTAAATTCCGTCGAAAGAGCAGAGATACATAACATGCAAGATTACGAAGTATAAACAAGATTTAGTAGTTCTTTTGTGAACTTTAGATGTATGTTTACTCAATAAAGTGATCTAATGTCACGTTTTTGTATAAAAATTATATTTTATAGTTATTCATCGTGTGGTATTTTTCGAAGCAATCTCCAACATGCAGGCCTGGTTTTCGATTGCATGTATCGAAAAAATAATTGGTTTGGCGCCTTCTGCCCTTAATCTTTCTGTTTGAACATACTGCGCAATCTTTACTTTTTACGTCTTCACAATGCCACAATATGTGCAGTTTTGAATTCAGTCTTTCCTGCTTATCTGAGGTCGATGATTTTCCTAGTTTTGATTGTGCTCCATCACGATAACCACCAACCAGTTGTCCCACAAATTTTCGGAAAAAACATAAAATGTGTCATAGGCGTCCTGTTCTCTCTTCTAGCTGACGCCTTATATGCAGAGTCTGTATTGAAGGGGTTAAAATAAAACTCTTCATCGCTATTTTCAGTTTCACAAAACACTTCTTGCGGTAACTTTCTTTTTGCCATTTTGGAGTATTATTCTGAAATATTTTAACAAGCGAGAATGTCTTATTACTGTTAAACACAATTTATACAATATTCTTTGGAATTCTACAAGGTATCGCCGAATGTTGTCGATTTGTTTACGCTCAAAAGGCGACTGACTCGCCACAGCGCAGCGTCTTGCATTGCGAGTGCGGGGTGACAGCTTTTGTTTAGATTGGATTTCGTTATCTCCAATTGATAGGAGCACCGAATTGGTTCGTGAATAGGTTCCTTAGGCATTTAGGTTCGTTTAGAGAAAGTTTAAAATGATAAATGAATGAATACAGTATAGGATTTGTATGGTTCCTTGCTGTGGTGGCTGAGAGAAGACATACGACCGCAAAGGGTTAAATTACTTTTACATTTAAAATAAATATAAAAAGTACTTTAACCTGAAAGTAGCATATTTTTTAAAAAATGGAGGATGATAAAAACTAAAACGTTTTTTTTCAGACCTTTTTTCAGCGAGAAATGGATAGAATTTTGCTTTACAATTGCAACGATAATTCATGAAATGCAGAGAAAGGACTCGATTAATAAAATATCAGTAACTGAAATTTCTTCCAAAATCGACCGCCGCGACCTCAAATTTTGTTACAATGATTTTCGAGGAGCTGAACTAAACCTAAATATAATATAATATTGATTAAGATGGCAATCTATTATGATAGAAAAATTCCTTTTTTAAACATTAGTCTTTGTTATGACCTTACTTAAGTTCTACATATTTAGACATATTCTCTAATAAATTATATAAATGGCATCAAAATGTTAACGTAATTTCATAATTAAGTGTAATATTTTTCTGCATCGAATACTTTTGGAATTTTAAAAAATGCGACACTTTCCATACGTTAGCTATTACAAACATAATAGCAACATCAACTTTCTTTAGAATATCTCAACTTTAATGAAAACACTTTTTCCATTGTATGTATTTTTTCATTCTGCAGTTCAAATTATAACAATTATTTAATATTTTAGCCAAGTCAGTTATTGAATATTAGTTTGTATAAGAAAGAAACTTAATTATTATTACTGAACCATTATCATTATCTGTTAAACAAAGTTCCTAACGACGGCTGCTTCCTTTAGGAAAAATATAAAGATGAAATATGATGCTGTCGATAAAATAGGTGTTATGTTGATTGATGCGACGTTGTAACTTTGAGACTATTACCAGCGCCGGGCGATTATTGCACGATCGAGCCGTCCTTCGAGAAACACCGCCTCATTTACCCATACATACAGCCGAGATATCACTGATTCACAACCACTCTGTAGGCGTCACGCTCGTGCCTATAGGCACTAACGTTGTGCCGTATTTGGGGCGACATTCGTAGTTAATCGCTCGCGCTGGAAAGATGTGCCTCGCGCGTCAGTCGCGGAGATAAGAACGACGTGCGTGGCACGTCGACTCACAATATTTGTTGAGGAACAGTTTCAGATGGCACTACGTCGCATGGATCGCAGCGGCCGCGACGGCAACAATGTATTCTTTAATACGAGGAAGCCTAGCGCTCTAGTATCGGATAGTTATTTTTAACAATTTGCGCTAGCAATTAATTTACAAATGTGCGTACTGGAACGCAATACTATATTTATGCCGTAAGACTTAATGAAGTGGTCGATTTCGGCAAAACCATCGCCAGAAGTTGAAAAACATTAAAATATATTAATTGCATTTGATTTAAAACATATCTGAGGATACTTTTTCACTAACAATACTTTTGTCTTATCCTACATGCGACGTAGTGGCATCTGAAACTGTTCCTCAACAAATATTGTGAGTCGACGTGCCACGCACGTCGTTCTTATCTCCGCGACTGACGCGCGAGGCACATCTTTCCAGCGCGAGCGATTAACTACGAATGTCGCCCCAGATACGGCACAACGTCAGTGCCTATAGGCACGAGCGTGACGCCTACAGAGTGGTTGTGAATCAGTGATATCTCGGCTGTATGTATGGGTAAATGAGGCGGTGTTTCTCGAAGGATGGCTCGATCGTGCAATAATCGCCCGGCGCTGCTATTACGATGGAGTTCGTAGTTTCCCTGGAGAATTCAATTATCCAGTTTAACTTACTCATTTCAACTGTTATTCAGAAAGTTTTGAATATATAATATAATGGACATAATGTAATCATATATTATAGGCTATAATATGTCTGTACATTGTTACCCGTTAATTAATATTGAAGACTATGTCAACATTTGATATGTAAATACATTCTTAATTGTGAGGAACTTTACCTAACTGGAAGTTGTGGAAGCTGAAATGTAAACTAAGACACTATAATACGTATTTAAGTTGTTCATAAACTGAATGTATGCGGGCTGTCACATTAACTTCTGCAAAGTTTTACCGACATACTTTATAATTAAAAAGAAAGAAAAACACATCATACAAATACACGCTTTAAATGTTTTTGTGGAATAGTGTAATAAAAAAGTAGACTGATTCTGAATTTGTTTCTTGTTGGGCAATAAATGAGAATAGACTTATCTTTTATAACACAATTTTATGTTAAGGTAAACTCTGTATGAAAGAGGTAATATTTATCTATGATAAACAAGTAACAATTTCTAAAAGAAGCTGACAAATTATTGCAAGCCACATGAAAGTATTAACTTTGTGTTTCTCTGCTTTCTACACATGTGTTATTTCCAAAGTACGATTCAATAAGATAATATTGTAGTTAATATAACTCTGGTTTTAAAAAAGCACGTATTCTATTGTAACATTAGGTTGTGCCAAAAATTTCTTTTGTGCTGTGAAAAAATAATATTTCTTCTCAGAAATAATATTTCTGTTCTGTCTGAATGCAACGACTTTTCTAAGCCAAACATTTCCACAAATACGTTGATCGGAATATTGAGAAAATTCGGTACGTGAAATCCCTAAGATTGGGATACGTCGATTTTTCCAGTATTTTGAAGATTTTGCTTCCCTCTTCTCCCCTCGCTTTTAGAGAGACATTGTGCCGAATAGCGCACAGTTCTTCTTGATAGTGGAGAGCTTACTCTGCAAACTATCACCGAACGAAAAAAATGACTATTGAAGGTATACTTATTGTTAAATTCTCCGAAAATTATTCTATGCTTTTCATTTTGATAAACTACCAGCCCTCTGCGGAAATAATCTACGTGACTGCGTAATTGTGCACTACTTTGACTTACAATTAGTTTTTGTGGTAATAATACAAAATACAGCCTATTTCGCCGAGTGCAATGATTCTTGGATATGTTTCGTGATAACGATTCCGAATATTTTTTTCCTATATATTTAATCGCCATTCAGCTTTTCTTTTCGAGATATTGGTGAAAAACTTTCGCAACTACTACATTCAATTTCACCTATACGTGGACATGTGTACATCTACTGTTTTTACAAATACGTTATGTGAATTGTCAAAAAATCTTTATAACGAGTGGATTCATCGAAAAAGTACAGAGAGTTTCAAAAATATTTATCACGACTTTCAGAGGTTGTTCTACACCTTTGGATCGATGGAGATATGTGAAAAAACCCGTCACAAAAATCGCGAAAGGGTTACAAGTTTTTTTTATTGGTTTACCGTACGTCTTGTTACATAAGTAAAAAATGTGAGGAGATATGGGTCGGAAATGAACTGTTTTCTTGCAAATTAACTTTTAATCCCACTGAAATTGTGTCTCTGCAATTTAATTTTCGCTGAGTAAGTGAGGCTTGTAAGGTCTCCCACCCTTTGGAAAGAAACACATGAGATATTCTTGCTGGCTGAAATAGTTAAAGCAGAGGCATGCTAAATGAAATTAGAAAATGGAGGACTGGGTCACTGAACTAGTAAGAAGAGTGGTTATGTTCAAATCGCGGAGACAGAACTTCGGTCATAATTAACGTTAATTTGTAAGAGAGAAGTACGTTTCTAATCCACGATTATTTTCAGACATTTTATCTACTAGACAGGATGAATGTGATCAGCCAATAAAAAAATTTGAACTAAAATAACAATTTTGTGAATTTTTTAAGCGCTGTTTTTACATGTATTTGATCACCTTGAATATTTTCGTTATTTGTAATAATATGAAAAAAATGCTATATGCAAAGCTTCTCACAATCAGTATAGAGGGGAACATTTTGTGACGAAAACATTTTTTTTCATGAGTGAAGACGTAGAACAGGTTTCGATGTCAATGCCATTTTTTAAAATGGGATGTTATCTTTTTTATCGATATGTGTTTGATAATGTTAAGCCGATTTCAGTAAGCTATCATGGAATATCATGCAAGGTCTAATGTAATAGTAAAAACAACTTTCGTCCATATCTTGATCAAATGTCATATTTATTATTTGAGAGTCTCTTTTACATCTAACACTTTCTCCTTAGTCTAAAATCTAAATCGAAAGTCTAATACGAAATATTTATTATCAATAAATAATAACATCTATCATTAATGAATAAATTACTCAGTTGTCCCAGTGAATTTATTCATAATAATGAGTTGTTAACCATCATAGGAGAAATTAATAATCGCAATAAAGAATTATAACAATTATCTTATAATAAATTTATTATAATTAATTAAATAGTTAACGTACATAATTAAGTGAGTTACGAACCGTCAATATGAAACATGAGTTGATGATGAAACACTCAAAACATCTTTATTCGTTTCAGTATTGAAAAAACACTGTCAAAGTATCCCAAACAGCGCAACCGCGCTTTCTCTACACGAGTACGAGAATACCCAAGCAGCGTGATAGCGCTTATTTTATTTTATGCTACAAAATACCAATCGTCGCGATACCACTTTTTTTGTTTTATTTTCTGCACATATAAAATGTGTTCGCTCCATCACATGAATGTGGGTTTATAAATATTTCAAGTTTTATTCGATAAAAATTATTGAGAAGATAACAATGAAATACGAAATGTTTTATATTGTAATGTATAATTGCACTATTACAGTATTATTCTACCTATTGTAAAATGTATTATTTACATTAAAAGGAGGAGCTGTGTGATGTACTTGCGTCAGTAAATCTGAGCGCGCGATTTCCATAGCCGGTGACGCACCGTATGTTGTCCACACGCTCCTAAAGTGCTGGGTTTTCTCTACATAAAATCTGAACAGCGCGTTGGCGCTGCTTGGGACTCAAACGGTTATTCTAACAATGAGAGCGTAGTAACTTATTAATGATATCGTAATGACTCCTCAACAATTTCAATAAAAATTAAGTATTTGCAATATACATAATATGTGTGTACGCTGTACTTGGCGGATATTGAGGAGAGGCTAGTGAAGAGAGGGAAAGGAGGAGTTAATGTGGGGGGTAAGAGGTTGTATTGTATGTTGTATGCGGATGATATTGTGTTAATGGCTGAAAATGAAAGTGGGATGAGGTTAATGATTGAGGAAATCAGAGAGTATGTAAGAGAGAAAGGGTTGGTATTGAATGTGAAGAAAACGAAGGTGATGAGATGTGGAAAGAGGGTGCATGGGAGGGAAAAATGGATGTGGGGGAAGGATGAAATCGAGGAGGTGAAAGAGTTTAGGTATTTAGGATATGTATTTGGGAGGGGAGGGGGTCAGGAGAGGCATGTGAATGAGAGGGTGAAAAGAGCGAATGTGGTGATGAGAGAGGTGTGGGGTTTGGGAAAGAGAGTGTTTGGGAAGGATGTGGTGAGGAGGTTGTGGCTGTTTGACGTGTTGGTATGGCCGGTGTTGGTGTATGGAGCGGAAGTGTGGGGGTGGTATGAGCGGAAGAAAGTGGAGGGAGTGCATGAGAGGTATTTGAGGTGGGTGTTGGGAGTGGACAGGGTCACACCAGGATACATGGTGAGGGATGAATGTGGAAGAGAGATGATGCGTGTGAGGTACATGAAGAGGGCGTGGAAGTACGAGGAGGGTTTGAGGGAGGGAAAAGGGAATTTGTGGGCAAGGGAATGCTTGAGGGAGTTGGAGGGAAGAATGAGGAGAAAAAGTTTGTGGTATGGATGGGAAAAGGAGAGAGGATCATGGATGGAGAAAAGGGGAGGAAGGAGAAGGAGGGGAGATGAGGGGGGAGGAGTTGTGGAAGAGAATAGAAGACGAGGAGAGGATGGAAATGGGGAGGGAGACGGATTGGAGAATAGTAGAGGTAAGGTATAACAAATGGTATAAGCATGTGAGAGTGGATGGGATGGCGGAGTACATGAGGAAAGGATGGAAGGAGGGTGAATGGAGAAGGGTTGCGAGGTATAGGATGGGAAATGAAATGAGAGAGAGTAGATATTGGGAGAGTGAGGATGGGAAGAAGTGCAGAAGGTGTGGATGGGAGTGTGAAAGTTGGGATCACGTTTTGGAGGAGTGTATGAGGGAGAAGAATGGGAATGAATGCGAGTCGGTGATAGAGAGGGTGAAAGGGATTTTGAGCGGTGACGGGAGTGGAAGGGAGTGGATGAGAAGGTTGGATGAGTGGAGGGAAGGGGGGAGAGGGGAGGTGAGTTGAGGAGAGTGGGGTAAAAAGTAAAAAAAAAAAAAAAAAGGGGTAACGGGGGGATGTGTATAGAATGTAGAGCAAAGCGGCGGAAGCGGAGGTCGAAGGGGGTGATCTCTCTCTCTCTCGTATGTTTTGTAAGATTTGCTAGTGGGTAATTAGTATAAGAATAGAATAAGTGCGGATTAGAATATAAGAGCGAAAATGGATTTGTAAGCGGAGCGGAGGTCCGTGTGTACCCCGCAAGGGCACAATATATATTACATACATACATACATAATATGTGTGTAGCATAAATGCAAATGTATGAAGTACAAAATGCGTACATATATATTTGGTATTGGCAAAAGTTAGGACGTTTCTTTGTTCGCAAAGAATTTCAATCAAATTATAGTTAGATATGCGCTATGTCATGCTTAAAATTGGTATCAACAGAAAGTTAGATTACGTTGTTGGTATACGTGATGTGCAGCTTTCAACTGTTTAAAAGTTTCATTGTTTATGTGAAATTAAAGATGGATAGCGAAAAGTTTAAGACACGTTATTTCTTGCTTTATGAGTTCAAACATGGAAAGTTAACAGCAAATGTAACAAAACGTATTTACAGCGTGTGTGGTGAATGTATTGTTGGTAAAGGACACTGCAAAAATTATTTAAAAGATTTTGGGTTGGTATTGATTCGCTAGAACATGATCCAGACAGTTATCACTTAGAGTCTATCAGTTATTAAAGACGATGAATTGCAAGGGTAGATGCATTTAAACTGTCAAAAAAGATGTACCGACATTCCGGAAGCATTTCGATTTGATGAATCCCCAGACAGAAAGAGAGGTATAACTGAGCGTCCCTAAAATGGACGCATATTGGAACAAATGGATACCGTGCCGTTTAACAGAGTGGAATAAATGCAACAGGACTCGCAATACGCTACGACTTGTTCTATTTTTATTATTATCAAATTTCATTGCGATAAAAATTTCAAAAATGATGCTGAGGTCAAAGCGACAATTAATTTATTTGTTGCGAATAAAATCCCCCATTTTTATTAGAAAAGGTGCAAAAGCTTGTAAGATGTTGTAAATGAGTCATAGAAGTCAATTGTGACAACTTTGTAAAATAAAATTATTTTTTAGAAAAGTTTGGAGTGCTTACAATTAAATTACAAATCCGCGTGAACTTTTTTATGGTTATTTAATTCAGTGATCTTTCATTTGTTTTATATATTTTTGCAATTAGCTCAGTTACTTTGTCATTTGTATAATAAACTTATTTTAGCATTTTTTTCCTTTTCAGTATTTAATAATCCTAAATAAATAGAAAATATAAATTAAATGCCTGTCGATAAAAAGTTACCCGGGAAAAAAAAATTATATAAAGTTATATATAAGTATATAAAATTATATAAAATTGTATCTTATTTTATATAATTTTGTATGATTATATCTAGATTCTTATATTAAATTTTATTAATTTTTATATAATTTTATAAAACTATATAAATTTTATAAAATTGTATATAATTATATATTATTATGTATCAATCAGAAAATCCTAAACTGTAGACTTATATATTATGATATATAAATATATATAAAGATATAAAAATTTATATATTTTGTATTTTTTTATAAAAATATATAAAACTTTATTGGATTTCTTAGATTAAAATATATAAAATTTTATAAATTTTTATATTATTGTATATAAATATATATAAAAATGATAGAGCTCCCTACAAGTGGCGTGACTTACAGCAAGCTATGACTCAGAAGATAGGAGACATCAAAAGGGCTCACCAAAAAAATGTTGAGTTTAAGAAAAAATAATTTTAACATATGATCTAAAACAGCTAAATAACTAAAGGGCATATCATTCTTAAATTTTTCATAATTTATCCTGTGTGACTTATATGATCTTTCTCCTGGAAGTTAAAAATAATCTTTTTTTTTATAGAATTTTCTCAGACCTTATCAACATTTTGACTAGATAGTTTTTTTTTATAAATTGGTTAAATGAATATTTAATTTCATTGCCCTATTATTTGTGATGAAACCAATTCTATAACGACATCTAATTATTTATAATAAAAAAAAAATTTCCTAGTCAAATAGTATTACCAATGTCTTCTTAAAATAATATTACCAATATTGTGTAAGATAAGCCTCAGACTTGACCGTCGATCGCTAGGCAACCTTAGGCCTCTGCCTCTTATTTACTATTAGTCGCCGGTGCATTTCCGAAATATAATAGAACTTTTGTCCCGTAGATAGGCACGTACGCCTATCTCGAGACAAAGAAACACTAAGTATTTAAGACCACCGAAAAACCGCAAAAACAGTCATTGTATTTAAAAACCTGCTGTAAGTCGTTACTCTGTCCGTCGTCAATAAAACTAAAAAGGATCCACCTGAATCACTTCTTACATTTGTAATATTCGTGAGTGAAATATACTAGTTGTGACTAGTCATCCTACGAGGAACACTCACTATCCCGTCTTTATACAAGAAGTATTCAAAACTGGATCCTTGGCGAGACCCTAGAAAGGTAACAACAATATCATTAACATCATCGGAAGACACCGACGATAATTGAATTTCGAGGAAAAGTTTTCGTTACCGCCACAATGTCTCGCGCTCAATCTTCCTCCAGGGACTCGTTCTTACTTGACGATATTAAACTAGCACTTTGTTTAGTAACAACGAGATTAGAATCATTGGAAACTCATATCAGAAATGTAGATCAAGAAACTGCAGCATCAGCAGTAGGGATTGCAATACCGGTATACCGGAATACCGAATACCGGTATTTTGAGCCATTTGTACAATTTTGAAATACCGGTATTCACAAGTTTAAATACCGTTTTTTCGGTATTTACTAGAAATTTTTAAAATTTTCCACTATATGTTCAGGGGTCGCCAACATAGAAAAATAGTACCTATACGTTTTTGTATACGATATGCCCGGGAAAAAAATTTTTTATATAATTATATAAAATTATGTATAGTTGACCATATATAATTATATAAAATTATATCTCAATTTTGGCATGATATAATTTTATCTCATAATATATAGAAATGTATAATTTTATATAATTATATATGACTTAATATATATAAAAAAATTCTGTAGAATTTTTCTTTTATTGCTGCTCATTTTAAATTTTATTGCTTAAAATACATTTCGAATTTTTATTTTTTAACAACCATACAAATAGCTTATTTAATAACAATACAAATAGCTTATTTTATAGAAAAGAAGGTAACTTATGTTTCATTATTATAACAATCCTACAGGTGTATTATTATCAGGCTAGAATAATAATATATTTTTTTATATCTTCATAATATACTAATTATAATTATAAAATTAGTCTTTTTTATATTAAATATATAACGAAGCTATAAGTTAAATATTTATTCAAAAAATACCAGTTTAATTTTTTTTCTATCAGAATAAGTTATGAATGATTTTATCAATATTGTTCTAAGAACATATTGTAAGGGATGGCTTGGGCGGAGGCAGGGATAAGGCAGAAATGCTAAGACGTTGGTTTTCGAGATTACTTTTAATGCGTCCACCTCCTATGACGGGCTTGACGAGACTGCTGCTCGTTCGATGAGCAGCGATGTTCGTCTTTTTCGCCGCCAGTATTCGGAGAAAAGATTCTGCGAACCGGGCGGCGCGATATCAGACGCGATACAATACACGCGCAACGGCTCGCGGCACGGCGTTTGATGGCTCACTACTTACAATATTGGTAATATGTATTATTTTAAGAAGACATTGGTAATACTATTTGACTAGGAAAATTTTTTTTTATTATAAATAATTAGATGTCGTTATAGAATTGGTTTCATCACAAATAATAGGGCAATGAAATTAAATATTCATTTAACCAATTTATAAAAAAAAACTATCTAGTCAAAATGATGATAAGGTCTGAGAAAATTCTATAAAAAAAAAGATTATTTTTAACTTCCAGGAGAAAGATCATATAAGTCACACAGGATAAATTATGAAAAATTTAAGAATGATATGCCCTTTAGTTATTTAGCTGTTTTAGATCATATGTTAAAATTATTTTTTCTTAAACTCAACATTTTTTTGGTGAGCCCTTTTGATGTCTCCTATCTTCTGAGTCATAGCTTGCTGTAAGTCACGCCACTTGTAGGGAGCTCTATCATTTTTATATATATTTATATACAATAATATACAAATTTATAAAATTTTATATATTTTAATCTAAGAAATCCAATAAAGTTTTATATATTTTTATAAAAAAATACAAAATATATAAATTTTTATATTTTTATATATATTTATATATCATAATATATAAGTCTACAGTTTAGGATTTTCTGATTGATACATAATAATATATAATTATATAAAATTTTATAAAATTTATATAGTTTTATAAAATTATATAAAAATTAATAAAATTTAATATAAGAATCTAGATATAATCATACAAAATTATATAAAATAAGATACAATTTTATATAATTTTATATACTTATATATAACTTTATATAATTTTTTTTTCCCGGGTGATCAAGTTTATAGTAAATTTTCTTAAAATTTTATACCCACAAATCTATCTACATTCATAACAATTCGGTACAGTTATCGAAGATGATGATGACACTAATGTCGATAGTGAAAAGGAATTGTCTCTTGAACAAAAATTAGATATAGCGATAACTAAAAAAACTTCAACAAACCAAAATACAATACAGAAATCAGTTATATTCAAAACCATTCGACAAGAAATCGATTTATTTGAAAATGAGGGATTTAGAGGTAAATACTTGGAAAAAGTACATCGCGCATTGCTGACAGTACCACCAACTAGCGTAGATGCATAATTACATTCCAGGCTTAATGACAGTACAATTGATGCATTATGTTTTTTAAGATCACATTTCAAAAATATGTAATAGTACCATAGACTGAATAGTGATATTTACACTTTTTTGTGATGTACCTAAATACAGAAGATGTTCCTTGTTTCTTTACTTTTTTGTTATTCTTTATATACTGTTATAGTTTATAAGTTACAAATGATTTTTTGTGATATTTATTATCTTTAATAAAACTGACAAATGAAACAATTCCTACTACCGGTATTAAAACCGGTATTCCGGTATTAAGATCTAAAAAATACCGAATACCGGTATTGAACTTTTGGCCCGATATTGCAATCCCTAATCAGCAGAAACAAACACACGCACCGTCAGTACGATCACGATTAAAGCAGCTGTTTCGTCCTCGTAGGACGCGTTATGCAGTTCTTCTGCACGTACTTTTTCACCTGATGAAATGATGAGTAAGACTGTATTGGTTTTATTAATTTTATTTGTCTTCGATGTATCTGGGTGCTCGGTCGTGAGTGAACTGAACTGACCGAGCAGAACAAACACACAAAAAATGACTTTGGGTCTTGTGGCTTCCAATAGAGGGCACCAATGAGCCCTTGGAACTTGGCGTCCTCTACATCTGAGGACCCAACATGCCGCCCCCCTTGGAAAGCCTAGCATTCCAACGCGTTGACATATAATGCGTGAAATAATACATATAATAAACACGTACATTAACTTAAAATTACAGCAAACAAACTTAGTTATCTTCTAATGGCAATATGCAACATTTTGTTGTTGGTCGCTTAATGATTCCCTTGGCGGTTTTAACCGATACTGTTCGGACCACTCCGTCCTGACCCGGGAAGATCCCCGTCACCCGCCCAAGCAACCATTGCAGAGGAGGCAGATTGTCATCTCGGATGACGACCAAATCTCCTTCTCGAATCGGTCGACTGGTCGTGGACGCTCCCTTTGGCCTCTGGTGCAGAAAGTTTAGGTACTCCCTGGACCATCGTTGCCAAAAATGTTGACGCAGCTGCTCGATGTACTGCCATCGGGACAATCGGTTGATTGTTGTACCTGTCAACTCAGGCTCAGCCAAAGATAACAGAGAGTCCCCGATCAGGAAATGGGCCGGGGTAAGGGCATGAAGGTCGTGAGGATCAGAGGACAATGGGGTGATTGGACGCGAATTTAGTACTGCCTCTATTTGTACAAAAACTGTGCATAGTTCCTCAAACTGTAAAGAGCTATTTCCCGCTATGCGCCGTAAGTGATATTTGGCCGACTTTACCGCCGCCTCCCACAGCCCGCCGAAATTCGGAGCCCCCGGTGGAATGAAACTCCAATTTATTCCGTCTATCGTTAACAGCTCGTTTATTTTTGAAAAAACCTCATCATTGAACAGCTGAATTTGCAATTCCTTTAAGACACGATTGGCTCCCACGAAATTGGTGCCGTTGTCTGAATATATATTGGCAGGTTTGCCTCTCCTGGCCATAAATCGCTTTAAACAGGCAATGAAACTCTCAGCACTCAGGTCCGTTACGAGTTCGATATGAACCGCCTTGGTCGCCATACACACAAATATTGCAGCATAAGATTTCGAAAGCTTCGCACTGCGACGTCTACCTTCCTTTACTAGGAAGGGACCACAGTAGTCCACTCCCGTATTCGCAAAAGGTCTAGACGGCGTGACGCGGCACTTTGGTAAATTTCCCATTAAATAGGAGGAATGTCTCGGAGCATTTCGAAAACATCTAATACATTTTCTCGTTACGTTTCTAACGGCGCTTTTACCTGATATTGGCCAGTAGTTGGCACGGACCGCTGCCAACGTCATCTGAGGACCGGCATGAAGAGTTTGCCTGTGCTCATGTTCGATAATCAACCTAGTCAGTGTGTGGGACCTTGGTAGCAAAATTGGATGCTTGCTGCCGTAATCCAAGTTTGAATTCTGGAGTCGACCCCCTACTCGCAAAACTCCGTGATTATCGATGAAAGGCCCTAAATTCGCTAAAATGCCCTTCGAAAGCCCATCGGACTTTCTTGATAAGGTCGCGATATCTTCGCTGAATGCTTCAGCCTGACACATTCTAATTAACCGCGTCCGTGAAGTCTCTAACTCAGCATTGGATAGGGCATCTTTGTATTTTTCGCTCATAGGTCGCGCATTTCTAATAAATCTGATACAATATGCCACCACCCTTATCAATCGTTGGAGGGTGGAGAATTTATTGAATAAGTATGTCCGAAATTCGTGCTCAAATCGGTCAGTTTCTCCTGCGGCAACCGCGCAAGCTACTGAGATCTCCCGACGCTCAGGAACCTCGTCGATCAAAAGCTCTCGCGTGGACCCCTCGCGATTGATTAAGAACGAGACCGGCCCCTCCCACCACAGGGCGCTCTCTAGCAACTCTGCCGGCGTTACCCCCCGTGAGATAAGGTCAGCTGGATTTTGCGCCGAAGGCACGTGACCCCATGTGACCGTAGGCAGCAGCTCCTGCAACTCCGATACGCGATTTGCAACGAACGTCTTCCAGGTGCGAGATGGAGACCTGAGCCAAGCCAACACTACCGCCGAGTCTGACCAGCAACAAACGCGATCAAATCGCAATCCCAATGTCCGAATAATTTTGTTCATCATTTTAGCTAGCAGTAATGCTCCGCAGAGCTCGAGCCTCGGTAAAGACACGGATTTTAAAGGAGCTACCCTTGACTTGGCGCACAATAACCGGCCCCGTGCACTCTCACTCTCGTTGCAAGAAAACATGTATATACATGCGCCATAGGAATTTTGTGATGCGTCAGAAAATCCGTGTAACTCAATTTCAGCAAAGTCCTTGCAAATTACATGCCTATATATCTTTAGATTATTCAAAAGCGTCAGCTGCCTTTCATAATTTGACCATATAGTGTGTAAATCCATCGGTATGGATTCGTCCCACGCGAGACCCAGCTGCCATAGTCTTTGTATTAAAATTTTGGCCGTGACGATCACAGGCCCTATCAAGCCCAACGGATCAAAAACCCTAGCTACGGCCGCCAGTATTGTGCGCTTTGTGATACGCTTCGATGCGGTGGCGGGAATCGCGTATTGAAAGATATCACTGTTCGGATTCCACCGAATGCCCAGAGTCCTCACGTCGTCCTCCTTGTTAAGATTCAACAACTTTCCCGACGCGGATTGATCCGGAATATTTTGTAGTAATTCCGGCGAATTCGATGCCCATTTTCGAAGAACGAAGCCCGCCTGCGCTACTATGCCGATTACCTCATCGCGTATTCTATTTAATTCAGATATCGAGTTCGCGCCGGTTAATAGGTCATCGACATAGAAATCACGCTGTATGACCGCTGCGCCGATAGTTGCTTCTCCCTCCTGAGCCTTTGCGATCTCTTGCAAGCATCGTGTTGCAAGATAAGAAGCCGAAGCGGTACCGTATGTCACAGTCAAGAGTTCGTATGTATTTACCGACCTTGAATCGTCCTCGCGCCAAAGGATGCGCTGCAAGCATGTCTGTGATTCGTCAACTAAAACTTGTCTGTACATTTTTGCCACGTCGGCGGTGATGACGTAAGCGTACGTCCTAAACCGGACTACAATCGAGAATAAATCTTGTTGGACGTTTGGCCCTATCATTAATGCCGCGTTTAATGACACTCCTGTTTCGGATTTGCAGGAGGCGTCAAATACAACACGCAAACTAGTTGTGCTGCTACTCTCCTTCATCACCGCGTGATGAGGCATGTAATATTGCCTATCACTTTGATTTATATCTTTAGACTGAACTAGTCGCATGTGTCCTAAACTCTCATATTCTTTCAAGAACAGATCATATTGACGCTTGAGCTCAGGTTGCTTGTTTAGTTTTCGCTCCAAACTATAAAATCGTTTTAACGCGTTTGCTCGATTGTTGCCGAGGTTCTCTAATGTCTCGAGCCTTGTCGGTAACTTCACGATGAAACGCCCGTCGGCATTTCTTTTGGTCGTTTGCTCAAACAGTTCCTCGCAATATTTTTCGTCCTTCGTCCGTGCAACTCCGGTCGTGCTATCGTCTATTTCCCAAAACCGCGCAACCATTCTTTCAAGTCCCTCATCATACGCAGCCAGATTACACGCAGTCGAGCTTGGCAGGATACTGTTATTGAAAACGCGACCAGAGACGAGCCAACCGAGATGCGACTTCTGAAGGCAGGGATGATGACGTGTTGCCCTAATCTGACCGATCGCTAGCAAGTCATAAAATATCTCGGCCCCGAGTAAAATGTCTACTTCCGAACTCTGATAGAAACCTGGATCTGCTAATTTAACGTTGTCCGGGATCTTAAATTTCTGCTTGTTAAATGTTATTCCTGGTAAATTTTGGGTAATCCGCTTTAGGACGACGCAGTCGACGGTTCTGCTAAACTTGTTATACCGCGATTTGAATGTTATAGTTATCTGACCGCATGCCTGCGTAGTTGTTTGATTTACGCCGACGACTGGCACGTCGAAAGACCTTTGCTTTAGTTTTAGTCGCTGCGCCAAGTTGCTGGTCACGAAGCACGATTGCGAACCGGAATCGAGTAACGCCCTGGCTACTACTGTTTTGCCCTTGTGATCGCGTACTTCGATAAGCGCGGTTGAAAGCAATATATGTTGAACCGTTCCATCCCGCACCCGGTGACTGACATTCGACACCACCGCGTCGACGCCAGCTTCGCCGAGCACGTTATCTGTCGCGGCCGAGACATTGGCAGACGATACTGTCGACGGGTGCAACAAAGTGTTGTGTTTGGCGTCACACTTTCGGCATGAGCCTGAATTGCACGCATCTGCATAGTGAGTCGACGACCGAAGGCAGTTCAAACAGAGCCCCTTTGCCATTACTTCCTTAACGCGATCTCTAACCGGCATTTCAAGAAATCGCTCGCATTGATGAATGAAATGATTGCCCTTGCATATCTGACACTTGAATGTTTTTGCAACGACATGAGACGCGACTGCCTGCCGTGATTTCTGCCTGTTGTTAAAAAGCGTGTTCATAGAGGAGGGCTTTCCTGTTACGGCCTCCAATAC
This sequence comes from Cerceris rybyensis, assembly GCA_910591515.1. Classification (NCBI taxonomy): domain Eukaryota; kingdom Metazoa; phylum Arthropoda; class Insecta; order Hymenoptera; family Crabronidae; genus Cerceris; species Cerceris rybyensis. The sequence continues at coordinate 19,830,458 of OU342795.1, forward strand.
CTGACAACGAAGAGTCAAAAATTCGATCAGCTGTTCAAATGTGGGTAAATTCGACGCTGAGAGCTTAGTCTCCCATTCTTTGCTCGTAATCATATCCAGTTTGCTTGCAATAAGATAAACAAGCCAGTCGTCCCAGTGTTCAACCGGCCTCTTCAAAGCCTTAAGAGCTCTTGTATGTTTGAGTGCTCCATCCAGCAACTGACGCAACGCGACACCGTTCTCCTTATGCATAGCCGGTAGATCGGCGAGAGCCTTTATATGAGTTTGAACGATAAGGCGTTTGTTGTCATACCGCTGAGTAAGCATACTCCATGCTTCTACATAATTAATCGCGGAGATTTCCAAGGACCGCGTTACGTCAGCTGCCTCGCCCTTCAAGGAAGCCCGCAAATAGTGGAATTTTTGAATGTCTGATAAAGCGGGATTATTATGAATCAGAGATATGAACGTATCCCGAAAAGGATGCCATTCTTCGTACGAGCCTCTGAAACATGGTAACTCTATTCTCGGCAAACGTACGTGATTGCCATCGAAAGACTGTGCGGATTGCTGTGAGGGCGCCGGAGAAGGGGCACCGACCACGTGAAGCAAACGGTCAAACTCTGCCAAGAGTGCATAGTACGCATCCTCAAAGTTTTGTCGCTCTGCCTCGTGGTCAGATTCGGTATCTAAGATTTCGATCTGGCCCTGCACCTCCTCAAATTCGCGCAATTTGCTAGCCAAACCCTCGCGGCGTACCCTAATTTGTACAAGATCAATGCTATCTCTCCCGTACTTTTCCAAATTCCTTTGAGCCCTAGTGACCGTGGCTTTGATCTGGCCTCTCGCGAATTTTAGCTCTTTCAACTTCGACATTGTTACGACAAAAACTAAACGGCAGTACTAATAATAAAGATGTATAAAAACCAGGTAGATGAAGGAAACCGGGAACTGGACTGCTTCCGCTGATGAAGCCTCCAGATGACAGCCTCACTTCTTCGCTAATGTAGTTGACCCTCAATGTCTGGTATCCAATTGCGCCTCCCCGACAGCCAACTGATTTGCGCCCTGCTATTGTCTGATGTCCTTTTAATTGCGTCTCAGAAACCTTTCTGAAGGACGGTCCTGTTAATTGCGCACCTTGTCTGATAATAACGACACTGCGTTTTGTCTATTGTTCACTGTTGCACTGATGAGCAAATGTCTTGGTATTCACCCACGATTCCACTTCGAGCACTCTAATGCTTGTTGTATCTCTGCTAGTCAGTTACACTGTCGATTTTGCCGGTATCCAGCTCGAAGGACCAATGTTTCGTCCTCGTAGGACGCGTTATGCAGTTCTTCTGCACGTACTTTTTCACCTGATGAAATGATGAGTAAGACTGTATTGGTTTTATTAATTTTATTTGTCTTCGATGTATCTGGGTGTTCGGTCGTGAGTGAACTGAACTGACCGAGCAGAACAAACACACAAAAAATGACTTTGGGTCTTGTGGCTTCCAATAGAGGGCACCAATGAGCCCTTGGAACTTGGCGTCCTCTACATCTGAGGACCCAACAGCAGCATTAGCTGTTGTGACAGAATTCGAAGACGGTAATCCAGAACCATTTATCCAACAAATTGACCGCAACAGACAAAGATTACCTGTATACGACCAAACATTCTTCTTGGAAAACATAATTTCTCAGAAGTTAAAAGGCAAAGCATCGCAAAAATTCACACTCGAAACTACCCCTACATTTACGGAATTCTTTCAACGACTTCGCATGTTATATGGTGCCTCACAGGAACCCATAAATTCGCTCATAGCAAGTAGACGAAATTGCAGACAGGAAAGGAGAGAACCAGTTAGTTCCTATATCGAACGATTCTCAAAAATCCATTTTGAAATTATTTCCGCTATTTCAAATTCCAACAACGATCCAACGTTCAGAATCATGCAGGAAAAATGGGAATTAACAAGCTCAATACAAGATTTCTTAGACGGTTTGGATATAGAAATTGCCAACGTAATACGCTATAAGACATTCTACGTATTGAACGACATATTCACAGAAGCATTAAAAATAGAAGCGGATTTTATAAGGAGACGTGAGCAACTACAAGGTCAGAGTGCATACCGCCCAGAAACAAACCATCCCAGGCAAAAGGAGTACATTAATACAAGAAATCGTCTAAACCAACCAAGGCAGTGTAACCTGTGCAAGAGAATGGGACACCTTGAAGAACATTGTAGAATGAAGCTACAATGCAACTATTGTCGTCGTCTCGGGCATCTGGAAGAAGAATGCCGAACGAAACAATATCATCAACGTAATCAACCCAGGAACCAAAATTTCCATTCCGGATTTGTCTCCGCAAGCGAGCATTTACTACAAACAAGAATCAACGATGGATCACCCAGACCCGAAGAGCTCCAGAAATGTCCTCGACTACTTTTGAAGATACCTGGCTTCAAACCAACATCCTTTCTGATCGACACAGGGGCCAGTATATCGCTGATTAAAGAACAACAAATAGAAGACCCACGACGATTGAAAATCAGCGAACCCATCCATATTAGAGGCATCACAGGTAATTCAATGCGTACGAGATATGGAATCACAGCCAGATATAACAATGTAGAGACCGAATTCCAAGTAATTGATAACAACCATGAATACGACGGAGTTTTAGGTATTAACTTTTTAACGCGTCATAACTTTAATTTATCGAATCACGCAGTTAAACTTGACGACAAAGTATTCAAACGAAATAACGAAAGTAGCTGTACAAACCCTGATATGATAGTAATGTTCTTCAATGATACTGGGGCCATAACAAAAGCTGATCCTTCCGGTAATCCAATTTTACCACCCTACCTGAAGGAATATGTTAAAGAAGTCTTTATGTATCGAACAGATGTAGCTTTAAAATTCGAACCTATTAAGATCGATCCTAAAAGAATTAGTAAATTAGCAGAAAATACGCGATTAGAGCATATCACAGAACACAAACAGTCACTATGGGAAATTATCTCGCGATACGAAGATATATTTACACTTCCCGGTGACCCTCTACCACTAACAGACTTGACACAACATACAATACGGACATCAGACGACGAACCAATTCACACAAAACAATATAGATATCCTCCTATTCACCAGGAGGAGATAAAACGTCAAATAAAAGACATGTTAGAAAAGGGAATAATCAGGGAATCAGATTCGCCATTTAACTCACCACTTTGGATTGTACCGAAAAAGTCAGACGCCAGCGGGAAGGTTAAATGGAGACTCGTTATAGATTATCGCAAGCTAAATGAGAAAACTATAACTGACGCGTATCCACTACCCAACATAGATGAGATATTAGATCAACTTGGGAACGCGCGATATTTCTCAGCCTTCGATCTTGCATCAGGATTTCATCAAATAGGTGTAGATCCAAAGGATATAGAAAAAACAGCATTTTCTACACCTGACGGCCATTTTGAATATACGCGAATGCCCTTCGGTCTAAAAAACGCACCTCCGACTTTTCAACGGATGATGAATAGAGGTTTGCAGGGACTAGTAGGTAATTCTTGTTTTGTATATATGGACGACATTATAGTATACGGTCGAACCGTCGACGAACATAACGAGAATCTAGTTAAACTATTTGAAAGACTTAGACAAGTCGGCCTTAAATTACAACCCGACAAATGCGAATATTTAAGGCCAGAATTAGAATATTTAGGGCATATCATATCCGCGGACGGTATAAAACCAAACCCAAAACGAATAGATAAAGTAGAAAATTATCCGGAACCTAAAAATCCTAAAGAAATAAAACAATTGCTCGGTCTGCTAGGTTATTATCGTAAATTCATTCCGCATTTTTCCAGAATCGCTAAGCCACTAACTAGACTTTTGCAAAAAGGAATATCCTTTAACTGGACAAATGAAACACGCGCGGCTTTTAACGAATTAAAAAATAAATTAATTACACATCCGATACTTAGCTATCCCGACTGGCAAAAGCCTTTTGTTCTAACTACTGACGTATCGAACGACGCGATAGGTGCCGTACTATCTCAGGGCACAATCGGAAAAGATAAACCATTAGCTTTTGCTTCTAGAACCTTAAACAAAGCCGAAACAAATTATTCCACAACCGAGAAAGAATTACTTGCCATCGTATGGGCAACTAAGCATTTCCGTCAATATTTATACGGTCGCAAATTCACGATAGTTACCGATCATAAGCCGCTAACATGGTTAATGAACGTTAAAGATCCCAACTCTCGATTAATGCGATGGAGATTAAAACTTCTCGAATACGAATACGAAATAGTTTATAAACCCGGAAAAATAAATTCAAATGCAGACGCATTGTCACGAATACCTAAATCGGTTTTAAGCACAGTGAACGAAAGTAGTAACACCATAGAAAATCAAACAATAAAACTAAACTTCGGTATTACAGAACGCGAAGGATATATCCGAGTTAACCCGGAACGAACGGAAGTGTACAAAATTCTAAAGCCTATCAGAGATAAAAATATAGAGTGGGCCATAGAGACATTTCAATTACCCCCTCAGTTTAAAAGTACGTTAAAATATATAATTTTAGGTCATAACAAGGACTTTGACTTCAATAATCTTTTTGAAACACAAGTTCTAACTTTACCCCCAGAATTAAAAACTCCTGCAGTGACTAAAGAAATTATCTTCTTAGAACGAATCGGAAACCACAAAAACAAAACCATTTTCTATACAGATAATATCATAAACAACCCGAAACCTAATGAGTTAATTATAACTTCTTCAGACACAGACGCTACGATAGAGTTCAAATTAGAAAACTTCCTCGAGACTACGGATAAACGATTGAATTTGCAATATAATCTACCCGATCTTTTTAAACTTAAAACTTTATTAAATGAACAATACACAGGTGATAAATTAGTTGTGTACGTGTCCAAATTGCATCAAGAGATATTAGACAAAAACGAAATAATAAGACAAGCACATAACGGGACATTAGGGGGTCACTATTCGGTAGAAAAAACTGTTCAAAAAATTCGAACTAAGTATGACTGGCAGAACATAGCAAAGGATGTCGAAGATTATGTAACAAAATGTGAATCTTGTCAGCATCACAAGCGAACTACAGGAAAACCTTATGAATATTCCATGCCAGATATTCCTGAAAATCCAAATGATAAGATATCCCTTGACATAATCGGACCACTTCCGGTAACTCCTAGAGACAATAAGTATATCTTAGTAATACAGGATTATCTCACGCGATTTTTGATATCGGTACCTCTAATAGATAAATCCACTGCATCCATATTAGACGCATTTTGAAAAAATTGGATAAGCATTCATGGAAAACCGAAGACAATTCTAACTGATAACGCGAAAGAATTTCTATCCGAAGAGATGACCACTCTATGCTCCGAATTAGGCACTAAACATGTATTAACATCATTATATCATCCCCAGAGCAACGGAAAAAATGAACGATCCCATATAATCCTAATGGAATATCTTAAACAATATTCTACCAATACAAATAGCTGGGACGAGATACTTCCTAAATCGTTCTTAACATATAACTGCACTATTAACAAATCAACGGGTTATACACCTTTCGAACTACAATTTGGTAGGGAACCCAATTCAATATTTTTAAACAACGAAGAAACCTTCACACTACGACAATTAACCGAATCACGACGACTGAATCACGAGAACAAACTACACGAAGCCAAGTTGAACATAACACATACACAAGACAGAAACGTAAGGGATACCACTAATTACGAACCAATAAAAAACGGAGAATTAGTACTTATTCGGAACTTCAGAAAAAATTCGCCACTAGATAAGCAATGGATAGGACCATACAAAGTTGTAGGGCATAATGACTTCATAACATATCACATTCAGGAAGGGGTACATATAAAACAGTATCACAGAAGCGCAATTAAACTATTCATTTCAGATGTAGAACCTCATATCAGCGATGATTCTCTTAATGATACAACCAACGATTAAGACGAATTACCATAACGATCCAAAGTACTCGATTTCAACCCTTCAGAATCAGGACGTTATATACTTAGAAAATTTATGCAGTGTAAAAATGTTTCACGAAATGGAAAATAGTTAGAGGGTTTGATTTTTCTAGCATAGAGAATAATTATGTATCATTAAGACAGATCTATTTTGAGTTACTAAATAGGTATACACAACATTAATGGAACGAAATGGACATGTAGTTCAGAACGTGACATAACGAAAAAACTACTGCAAATATCTAGGCTGAGATTCGATACAAAAAAAAAAACGCATACCATTTAGGAGGAGTCCCATCAAGGCTAAGGAGAGAATTATTTGATTTTGTTAGCGAAATAAGTAAAACTCTTTTCGGAACACTGAGTGACTCCGATGCAAGCTATTACAATACCGAACTAGATAAACTGTACCGCGATCACAAAACTATTATCCAGTATGTACGGAATCAGACTAGCATAATACTAAACACCGTCTCATCAAACACCAATGTCACTAACGCGGCAATAACAAATGTAGAGCACATAAATAAATACTTTAATCTACTTAGAGCCGTAGCATAATCGAACGAGCTTAATGTAAAAATAGACAGCATTTTATTAGATCTAGATGAAGAACTATTAGTGTTAGAAAATGATCTTTCGACTAGAAGAATTAATTACCGACGGGAGACACGGTACTACTAAACCGCACATATATTCTCCAGAATCACTGTTCGCTACCTTAAAAAACAGGAACACACAAGAAACTTTCTAGACGAAAGATATTATACAATACAATAAGTATAGCGTTAACCAATAAAAGAGCTCTTATTTAGATGCTAACTCCATTAGTAGAAGAATCGCTGCGCCGATTAATGAAAACTAACGCAATTAGACGCAGTTAGTTTTTAATAAGGGGGGAGGTGTAAGATAAGCCTCAGACTTGACCGTCGATCGCTAGGCAACCTTAGGCCTCTGCCTCTTATTTACTATTAGTCGCCGGTGCATTTCCGAAATATAATAGAACTTTTGTCCCGTAGATAGGCACGTACGCCTATCTCGAGACAAAGAAACACTAAGTATTTAACAAGGAGAGGACCCCAACTGTCCGACTTCGATTTTAACGAGGCTTTGCAAGATGATAGCATGTACGTCCCTAATGATATGTGTAAAATATTAGCCGTAGTTATGCAGTAGTTTTAAAGATATAAGCGATTAAAGTTCGTACCTGTTTGTATACTATAAATGTAAATCTGGTTACAACAGCTGCGGTGTATATATGCAAGCAATGTATGTATTGCAAGTGTACGATAATTGTTATCCTGCATTGTGTGCAATTTTATCAAATTAAAATAGAAAAAAAAAAATTACCCATCATTGGGACTTGAACGTAAGACGTTCGGGGTCGTGAGCCTTAAACCGCTGCCACTGCCCCTCCACAGCTGTTGTAACCCAATTTACATTTCTAGTATATGAAGAGGTATGAACTTTAATCGCTTATATCTTTAAAACTACTGCATAACTACGGCTAATATTTTACACATATCATTAGGGACCTATATGCTATCGTCTTGCAAAGCCTCGTTAAAATCGAAGTCGGACAGTTGGGGTCCTCTCCTTGTAAGACCACCGAAAAACCGCAAAAACAGTCATTGTATTTAAAAACCTGCTGTAAGTCGTTACTCTGTCCGTCGTCAATAAAACTAAAAAGGATCCACCTGAATCACTTCTTACAATTGTAAGTAGTGAGCCATCAAACGCCGTGCCGCGAGCCGTTGCGCGTGTATTGTATCGCGTCTGATATCGCGCCGCCCGGTTCGCAGAATCTTTTCTCCGAATACCGGCGGCGAAAAAGACGAACATCGCTGCTCATCGAACGAGCAGCAGTCTCAAGCCCGTCATAGGAGGTGGACGCATTAAAGGTAATCTCGAAAACCAACGTCTTAGCATTTCTGCCTTGTCCCTGCCGCCAAAAATCATTCATAACTTATTCTGATAGAAAAAAAATTAAACTGGTATTTTTTGAATAAATATTTAACTTATAGCTTCGTTATATATTTAATATAAAAAAGACTAATTTTATAATTATAATTAGTACATTATGAAGATATAAAAAAATATATTATTATTCTAGCCTCATAATAATACACCTGTAGGATTGTTATAATAATGAAACATAAGTTACCTTCTTTTCTATAAAATAAGCTATTTGTATTGTTATTAAATAAGCTATTTGTATGGTTGTTAAAAAATAAAAATTCGAAATGTATTTTAAGCAATAAAATTTAAAATGAGCAGCAATAAAAGAAAAATTCTACAGAATTTTTTTATATATATTAAGTCATATATAATTATATAAAATTATACATTTCTATATATTATGAGATAAAATTATATCATGCCAAAATTGAGATATAATTTTATATAATTATATATGGTCAACTATACATAATTTTATATAATTATATAAAAAATTTTTTTCCCGGGTAGATTCTAGCCGAGTGCGAACTTTGAAAAAGACAGACAGTAGAAGAGACAAAAAGGCCCACCTACATGGGGGACGGCCGCAGCGTATGTACAGGGTGTAAAAAAATTAATGGTCATGGCTCTAAGGGGTTATTCTACACCTCTGGATCGATGGAGATTTGCGAAAAAAACCGGCCGCAAAATTCGGGAAAGGGTAGCAAATTTTTTTTATTGGCTCATCGTATTCGTCTTGTTACGTAGGTAAAATGTCTGAGAGGAACCATGAGTCAGAAACGAACCGTTCTCTCACAAATTAACTTTTAATTCGGCCTTCCGATCAAAATTTCGCCCATATGGCAGCCTTCGAGTCACCGACCTTTCGAAAGGAAACACATGAAATAACCCTGCTAGCTCCAATAGTTGAAGCAGAGGCAACATAAACGAAGATAGAAAATGACTAGAAAAATGTCATTGACCTGCGTTCGGTGTTGGGTTCGCTCAAGGGCCCACCCGGGGAGAAGAGCATAAACACATGCACTTCTCTTCTGGTACAGTGACCACAGTGCCCCATTTTCTAACTTCGTTTACGTCGCCTATGCTTTAACTAATGGCGAAATTTTTATCAGAAGGCCGAATTAAAAGTTAATTTGTGAGAGAACGGTTCGTTTCTGACCCATGGTTCCTCTCAGACCTTTTACCTACGTAACAAGACGAATACGATGAGCCAATAAAAAAAATTTGCTACCCTTTTCCGAATTTTGCGGCCGTTTTTTTTCGCAAATCTCCATCGATCCAGAGGTGTAGAACAACCCCTTAAAGCCATGACCATTAATTTTTGTACACCCTGTATGTACAGTGGTCCCGAATGGCCGAAACCTGGAAAAAACAGCAAAACGTGCTTCAATTTAGCTGAAAAGTGACATTCCGAGGTAGTTGTGGTCGCTGATTGTGAATCTCAACTCAAAATTTACAAAAACAAAACGGCGGTTTCAATATGGCCGACGCGTACGTCTAAAAATGGCCGATTCTGTGCCAAAGTTAGTATGCAACTTCTTTTTACTCTAACAAGCAATTAAAAAATGTGACCATAAATACGTACGAAAATCTATCATAAGAGAACAACTTACATAGTAATTCTAATAAAGGCTATAGGAGGATAAGTATGATCCAACGGCGTTAGCTCCGTTCATGCTCGCTTTTTTTTGTTAAATTAGTTCCTATGTGAGTTATTATCACAGCAATTTTCAACCCTTAAAAATTCGTCCCCAGGGAGTAATCGTTAAATAAAAAAATTTTTTCAAAAATTCATAACTTAAGAACGACTATTTTGATTTTATTGAAATTTAGTCAGGACGTACATATAACTAAGGTCTCTGATTAAAAAAAAATTCCAGACTTGATGAATTGACATAACCTTAGAAAAAAAATTAAAACATTTTTCAATGACTACTATTGGTAGGTTATGTTTGAGGCACTACTACCAACCTTGTTTTTTAGCTTCCTAACATTATTTTGCACCATGTATAATTTCGGTAGAATTTATTTTTCGGTGCGTCATATGCAAAATAAATTAAAAATCTAATTTGAATCATTTTCAATTTTTTTCAATATGTTACCATTATAGCACAACCATGTTATTTTCTTTTAGTTTTCTAACATCGTTTTATTCTATCTATAATAATTTCTGAATTCATAATTCTCAGCGTGTTACATTGGAATCAATAAAAGGATACAGTTTTTCTATATTTCGGCAACTTCCAAAAAAAAAGTTCATTTACTACAATGACGATGATAGCGGATATTTAATTTTGATTCGGCAGATCGACCTAACATTCTAATGCAATTTTCGTCCGTTGCTAGTGCTGTGGTAGATACATGTAGCGGGGATATGCGTTTTAGTGGTGGGGATAATGAGTTAGGTATCATGTCTGTCGTTCGCGCGGGCACGCATGAGCGGGCAAGAGCTACAGACGTATCGAGCTGATCTTACCTTTGACTTTGTTACTTTTTTTACTTTTATAACTATTATAATCACTGTTTCTGTTGTTCTTCCTCTTCTTCTTCTTATTATTATTATTATTATGAATTATGAATTCAGAAATTATTATAGATAGAGTAAAACGATGTTAAAAAACTAAAAAAAAATAACATGATTGTGCTATAATGGTAACATATTGAAAGAAATTGAAAATGATTAAAATTAGATTTTTCATTTATTTTGCATATGACGCACCAAAAAATAAATTATACCAAAATTATATATGGTGCAAAATGGTGTTAGAAAGCTAAAAAACAAGGTTGGTAGTAGTGCCTCAAACATAACCTACCAATAGTAGTCATTGAAAAATGTTTTAATTTTTTTTCTAAGGTTATGTCAATTCATCAAGTCTGGAATTTTTTTTTAATCAGAGATCTTAGTTATGTGTACGTCCTGACTAAATTTCAATAAAATCAAAATAGTCGTTCTCAAGTTATGAATTTTTGAAAAAATTTTTTTATTTAACGGTTACTCCTTGGGGATGAATTTTTAAGGTTTGAAAATTGCTGTGATAATTACTCACATAGGAACTAATATAACAAAAGCGAGCACGATCGAAGCTAAGGCCGCTGGATCATACTTATCCTCCTATAGCCTTTGTTGACGCAGTGAATTTCAAATAAATCGTCTTAAAGAATGGAAAAAATTGTACGCTTTGAAAAATTGTTCGAATCAGAAGATGCTGAAGTGCAATAAAGTCGCAAAATTATGCATTAGTGATTATTAGACTCCGGATGTTTATGCAAATTTCAAATTCAACAAATGCAGTTAAGACAAGAGAACCTATTTAGGGATTTGTTGCACTCGATAAATGTTACAACGAATACCATACTTTGGTTATTTCGGATATATTTTTATATTATGTTCGTTTTGTGTATTTTAGCCGTATTCATTTTGTCATAAATGTGTTACGATCCGGGCGGTTGGCAGAACGCGACCGGTATTCTTTGCTAGGTTTGCGGAGCCACCAATTGCAACTGGTTTTGGGAAGTAATCCGGGGACCGAACTAGCCTATAGCTTTCTATAGGAGCGTCGTTTGCCCGTTAATAACGAATGTACCTTTCGGTAATTCGCGCTAGTATAACGGATACGGTCCTGCACCAATTGCAGGAACTACCGCCAATAGCTGGTATGAATCCGGGGACCGAACTAGCCTATAGCTTTCTATAGGAGCGTCGTTTGCCCGTTAATAACGAATGTACTTTTCGGTAATTCGCGCTAGTATAACGGATACGGTCCTGCACCAATTGCAGGAACTACCGCCAATAGCTGGTAAGGGAGTTGGTATTTAGTTGCAAACGGTGAACTCTTAAATCGGAAACTTGACCCGTAACTTTAACAAATAATCTTATTCACCCCGAGCGGCTTGAGTGAATAAGAAGGGATCGTTGCTCGGTTACTCGAAGGTGCAGGTAAATAATAAGAGACTCTAAATATTCCGTTGTAAGAATATAAAGGTGTATTTTCTAAATAAGTTAAATACTATCTGTACAAAATGGTTAACAATGAACACTAAGTCCATTCGGTGGTTACCTTTAACTATTGAAATAGCTTTCAATTAAATGGCCGAAATTACTATAACGCGTCGGTTCGCGGGGGAACTATCGAATCTCGCAGGACGAACGTTACGTCAAGGATTACGTTTAAGAAAAGCCCCCAGAAGCAAAAACTAGCCAGCTTATATAGGGCGTTTTTTGGGAGTGGGGTCCTGGAAAATGTGGAAAACTGAGTGGAGGTGGAAGCAGTCTGGTGGGAGCGAAGGGCGCCAAGGATGCGAGTGAAAATTCTCGCCGAGGTTAACGGAAGTCGTAAATTGGGCCTTAATGGAATTTGGCTGTTTGCGGATTGGAAGTAACCCTATACAGCTAGGCTTTTTCTCGCTTCCTAGGCTTTTTTACCAAGCGTCTGACTGGCGCCTGAACTGGAATTCGAAAAATTCCAGGGCCGGATGTAACAAATGCATAAACATCCGGAGTCTAGTGATTATAATAGATTTAAAAACATAGTTTAAGAAGTAGTCTAATAAATAAAAAAATTCGCTTACAAAGCTCCCAAGATTCGCATTCAAATAAAAGTATAGTTGGCGATGAAACGCGCTTGCAAGCTCAGAATGCGAATACACCGCTGTACAAAAATTATGTAAATACCCTTATAGCACCTAATAGAACCAAAATCTTTGAGGTACAGCAAGTTGAGGACGATTGTTCTCCAGTTTTGATTTCTATTTGTTAAAAACTTTGCTAACGTAGTTGTGACATTTCTCTGATTAAAATTATACCAAACACGATATAGTTTGTATTATATTTAATAAATTTACTTGCTATATAGATAACTATTGAAGCATATTATGTTTTGTATCATTTTAAACAGAAAAGTCTCACAAATGCATTAGCAAAATTTTCAACAAAAGAAAAACAAAAATGGAAAAGCCGAATCCTCCCATTAGTATTGCCTCACCGTTACGTTTGGATGATTTCATGTTACACTGTTTCATCGTTGAGCGTCGTGGTTCGTCGAGGGGGATCCTCCTGTATATGGAGGGGATAGTCATTATGCATCTATCCAGGGAAACTCTTTGTGTATTTATCTAGCTTTTCCTGTATGCATATATATGCATATATATATAAGTTTTTCAATGTTATTCCTGTCACTATTCTCTGCCGAATTTGCCAAACCACCGCCGGAAGTCAAAAACATTAAAATCTCTTAATCGCATTTAATTCAAGACATATCTGAGCATACTTTTTTACTAGTAATACTTTTGTTTTAACCTAAACGCCATGTGACGCGATCTGAAACTGTTCGTTGACAGATAACGTCAGTCGACGGGATACGCGCATCGATTTTTTTTCCCGTAATCGGCGTGCGCGGCGTCTTTCCAGCTCGAGCGAACAGAGGCGAATGGCGCCCTAAAGCGCCACTATACTCGTGTAATACGCCGAGTCTGGCAAGTCATTCCTGGTTGGGTAAAATAGTTGGGAGGGAGAAGCAGGCGGAGCGACTCAGAAAAGGCTCGCGGCGTGTAACTAATTCAACAGCCTGTTTTACGTAATTTCAAAATTTTTTTACTGCCCGAAGTTGTTGAACATGTGGAGAACAAAGTGCTCAATTTTGTTTTCTCATTTGCACATTCATAAATCATTAAACTTCATTGAAATTCGAAAGATTATATGGTCTATGTTGTCTTTACCACGATGTTACAGTACATCATGCATTTAGTAGGGATTTTTATATGTTTTAAAGAAATTATGTAATTTCTTGTGTTATGGATAGATTTTAAGCAAGTACGTGATACAATTCCAAATAGTTTGTACTTTTTGATCAAACTTATTTATATTTGCAGATATCTAATAATTCAGTAATTATTTTACCATGATAAAGTTTCATTAACGATTTTGTTATAGTTCTCAGTGAGTCCCGATGCTCTTTTTGGTCTCATTACGTTCGTTAAAGATTAGTGATTATAAGCCAACAAAGTTTGATTCCGGATGTGTCCGGATTGGAATTTTATACCTAATTTAGTACTAACAATAAGCGTTTAGCGGCGTTTCACGTACGCCTCACAGTGGTCCAGAGCGTGAATTTAGCTGTTCACGCACCTCGCGCAGTTTTCAATCTTTTTCAAATCGTCACTACGGGCTTAAAATACATCGGATTTAGGTAAAAATTGGTATTCTATCTGAACTCAACATTTTTAAAAACAAAATGGCGGATTAAATATGGCGGACAGGTTTGTTTAAAAATTAATTGTTTTGCACAAAAATTAGTATTCTAATGTTTTTTGGGTCGCTGATTACGAATCTGAACTCAAAAATTTTAAAAACAAAATGGCGGTTGATATACAGAGGATAGCTATGTACATTAGCTTATTCAGCTTACATTGCTAACTTCAAAATGGAAAAACTAAAAAGCACCACAAAGTAGTCTCTGTGAACTTTGAAGATGTTTAGTTTAAACTATATAAAAATAGTTCCTGCTAAAATTGGCTTTATCTATCTGCACCTTTTGTTGATATTCTTTCCTAAAGTTTATGTAACCCAGACCAGCTGTACAGACCCAGTGGGACACGCGGTCAGTAAATTCCCGGGTTTCTTAAAGATACCGTGCAATAAAAACAAAATCTTATTGGCACTAACGAGGACGAAGACTTCTAACGCATCACTTTTATTACTTAATTGCTTTATTGTTAGGATGCGAGCAAAAAGGAATGAGCTAGGTTACTCGATTGAAAGGAAATCCTACACTTCGCCGTGCAGAGTTCACTTAAAAATTAAATAACTTATAAGTATCGAAAGGTATTCGGCTAAAACTTTCCACATATATTCCTTAGACTATATAGAAGTTATTTCTGCAAATATTTCGTGCATCTACCTGGGCCCTTCATTGTTATACCTGTCGGAAGTTTACGAGACAGCCTGGCGACAGCGCCTTGTCGAGGTGCGCGCGAATCTTTAAACAATAGAAAACCATCCGAGGCGGATCCGGGCGGATGATATTTTTGCAGGATCGTTTAGGGGAAGGATTACAGAAAACAATGGTGTTAATTAGATAGTGTAAGTATGTAGCACATTTTAGTTTTTCTCTGCAAAAGATGAAAAACTTCGACGATTTTCTTTCATATTTTCAACATTAATTTTTGAATAAACTACAAACAATAATTTTATGTTCGACACATGAATTTTTATCGTGGAAGAATGCTCTTCAAATAGAAACAATAATTATTAAAAAATATTGCATAGTTTCGTCAGAATGTTAGAAAGAAGACAACGAGGTTTTTCGACAGAAAAAGGCCTCCAGAAAAAGTTTCAACTTTAAACGTTTGTTGCAACTACAATTTTTATCCAATTTCAAAAAAATTTTATTTCTGAGGTCAGTGGACATTTAGGAATCGATATATAAAAAAAATCGAAATTCCAAAATCGACTTTTTGACTTTTGCGCAGCTAAATGCACATTCTGGACCACCGTGCGCCTGTGCGTTCGGCTGCGTTGCCCTGCATGACGTCTTACAAACTTTTCTACGGAACTGTTTACATTGCAGACACTTAAATGTTTATATGATGCTCCAAATAAGCGTTTAACTTAGGCGTTTACTTCCTTCTGCAGTCAGCTGAAATAACGGGTTTTCCAATAAAGGCGGGTCGATTTTGAAATGGTATAAAATTAGCTGTGTGTGAGGTGTGGACGAAATTTTTTTTTGGTTGAAAAGCCTAGGTATGCCATTATGTATGCAGTATAACATCGTTCTAATGTCCGCCGCGGCTTCGCAAGGTGACACGAATCCGAGAGGTCCAATTTTCAGTGACTCTGCCGCAAGATTCGGCTGAATTTGAGCCATGGCTTCGGTTATGTTGGTTTGAGGGCATCGGTTGATTGCGGCTTATTGGCACAGATCTGCGACTTCAAAAAACCCCACAATAAAAAGTCCAGTGGGCTCAAATAGTACGATCTTGGTGGCAAATTCACGTCACCTCCGCGAGAAATAACCAAACCCTCAAATCGTACATGCATAATGTCCATATATGTCATTTGAATATAATTTATGTGCAAAAATCATTTTTTTTTCAGCTTTTCAATGCAAATATAACGTCACCACCATGTATTCTCCATGATCCGAGGAAAAAATGTTGGAAAAAATTTTTTGTTTACAAAAAATAACCGTGAATTCAATCTTATAAATGTTAAAACATCTTTTTGATTTTTTAATGTTATAGTTGATGTTAAGACGAATCGTGCGACCTATCATATTATTATGTTGAGCCTATAAATAAAGGTAAAACAGTTTTGTCCGCCTTTTCGGACCAACTACCCCACTGTGCGACGCGTCGCCCCCTATCACATTTTTCTGAGCACATTAATATTTCAGCAGATAACATTTTCTGATTTTTGGTAGACACAAAATAATACATTGGCTGCATTTTTCTCTAAGTACAGAATTATCTTTTGAAATGTAGGCCTTCGTTATGGATGGGTCCGATGAAGCAGAAATCGCAACACTTTGGCGAAGGTGGTGGAGGACACTATAATGTAGTAGAGATAATAAAAGTATTTATTATTTGTTAAGAACACAAAAAAGATACAAACCTATTAGTCAAAATACAAAGTACGTTCTTCTCAAGAGCCGAACGGAGACTGACTCCGAGCGTATGTGTCACGCGTCTCGCACATACGCCTTAAGATACGCGCCTCAACACATTTAACGCCTCGTACGCTTTAGTTTTATCTTGTCCTTAGTTATACCAAGGACAGTATATGTACTTCGGCGCCGAAGTATTGATTTTCTCGGTCCCACAATAATAATATATACGTACATCAAGTTATGATCCAGAAATCCTACTTCGGGGTTCCGCAGAATTTCGAACTATGGCAAGTTTAGGAATGTTTCGTTATACAGATGTGTCAGTGATGGCCGATGTTAGCTTTTGACATAATGTACAGGGTGTTTCAAAAATATTTGTCATGGCTTTAAGGGGTTGTTCTACACCTCTGGATCGATGGAGATTAGCGAAAAAAACCAGCCGCAAAATTCGGGAAAGGGTAGCAAATTTTTTGTATTGGCTCATCGTATTCGTCTTGTTACGTAGGTAAAATGTCTGAGAGGAACCATGGGTCAGAAACGAACCGTTCTCTCACAAATTAACTTTTAATTGGGCCTTCCGATCAAAATTTCGCCCATATGGCAGCCTTCGAGTCACCGACCTTTCGAAGGGAAACACATGAGATACCCTTGCTAGCTCCAATAGTTGAAACAGAGGCAACATAATTGAAGAGAGAGAAAAAGACTAGAAAATGTCAATGACCTGCGTTCGGTGTCGGGTTCACTCAAGGGCCCACCCGGGAAGAAGAGCATAAACACTTACACTTCTCTTCTGGTTCGGTGACACAGTGCCCTATTTTCTAGCTTCGTTTACGTCGCCTCTGCTTTAACTATTGGCGAAATTTTAATCGGAAGGCCCAATTAAAAGTTAATTTGTGAGAGAACGGTTCGTTTCTGACCCATGGTTCCTCTCAGACATTTTACCTACGTAACAAGACGAATACGATGAGCCAATAAAAAAAATTTGCTACCCTTTTCCGAATTTTGCGGCCGGTTTTTTTCGCAAATCTCCATCGATCGAGAGGTGTAGAACAACCCCTGAAAGCCATGACAAATATTTTTGAAACACCCTGTACATACCTCTATGTCAGTAGTTTATGAAGCTCGACCGATTGACGTAAGCATTACATTGAAGACAAAGGTTGTCTAGTTTCAGAATGACCCAGAGTTTTCCCACTTTCGCTTGAAAGTGGTTGCAAAATGTTGACGAACCCTTCTTTCAACTGAAAGTGGTCACGGTCAGTCAAACAAGGAGGGCAAATCCTCATCCTGTTCCGAATACTCACTTTTGTTCCATACGACAAAATGCTATTACCGAAAGACACGCCAGAGTAAAATCATTTTACATCTTTTGCATTCAATATTTTTGATGTAATACATATATTTAGGATTTCCGTATATTTTTATACACTGCGTGGTGATATTATCTATTTCGAGGATTTAGAAAAGATTCGAAAAGTGTAATGAAAATAACTTCAAATAAATATCATAGAGGTATTTTTTATCACGGAATTTAGATACGCAATTCGAAAGGTCGAAAATTTCCCTTAAGAAAAAAAGAGGAAACGCGCGTATTGAATAATCAAGTTTAATTTGCGTGATCGTGTTTTTACCACAATCAAAGTGTGACACACATTATTTAATGGTTTTGTAAATACAATTATATAGTATTGGAGAATGACGGGTCTGAAATGCTTCTCGTAGGCTAGGGTCTCTTGCGCGTGGCTAAGCCCCCGAGGCAACTTATGTGCTCGAATGTGAGAGTGCCGTTTTACCCTTAGCTGATGGAGGCAGCGAGGAAAGTACAAAAAAAGCTGAATGTACGAACGAAACCGGCTTAACGTGGACAGAATATCATACAAATTTTAATACAGTAAAACCTGTTTTTGTGCGGTAGATAGGGACCGCATAAAAGAAACCGCACAAAAAAAGAAATATCCAGAAATTTCACAAAAACTTATAACAAATAATTTTTTACAACATATTAGAAAAAATTTTTTTATGCGGTGGATAGGGACCGCATAAAAAAGTCGCGCTTGGAAAATATGTCAAAGATTTATGAAACACTGAAAAAGTGCTGTCAAACAAAAGTAATAATTAAATTATACATGGAAACGTTGAAAAAAAAATTAATTTCTCATTTTACACATGGAGAAATTCTCAAAATGCACATAATTTACTGCTGCTCGTCGTAGTCCAAAATGCGCATCTTCTTGTGATGCATATTCTGCTGATAACAAATGAACATAGCGCCTGGAGCCGAACAGCGCTTTGTAGTGTACATGTTCACACTGATAGAAAACTTTGCAACAGTGTATAATGCCAATACCGATGGAACTCATATACCGCAGAAAATAAATCGCACAAAACAAATCGCATAAAAAAGGACCGCACAAAAACAGGTTTTACTGTATATTATAGTGAAGAATACATTTTCCATACACGTTTCACTCACAACTGTCACACTCTTTACCTTGTACTCCTCATAGGTACCAGAAAACATGAAAAAAATAATCATTAAATCCATTAATTGATTCAAAAGTTAAAATTTTTAAATTCTGTCTCTAAAGATGTTAATCTAATTTTGTGGAGGCAAGGCATATACAGCCAGATATCACATATACAGAGCTAGATGTATCTATATATGTATATTATAATATAATAATAAGTAAGTTTATCTTTTGGCAAGTATGTATTAAATTATATTTTTTGAGTCTTTTGAAAAAGCACTGCAATCAAGAGATTGATTTATATCTCTGCAGAATAAACAAGGCATTAAATTCCTCTTTCATATATGTACATATATATACATATTGTATATCAACAATAATAATGTAACAGTATTGCATGCAATTAATTCAAAGGTTTTAATATCCGTCAAAAAGGAGTAATGAAAAAGAATTCAATTTTTCAAAACATTACACTTCTTGTAGATTAAAAAACTTTTTGACTGCTACCATGAAAATTACCATGAACAAAATTTTATATTAATAATCACATCAAGATGAGATACACTATTTCGTATAAAAGGTACTAATTGAAAAGGCGCCATCCATACTTGGAAAGTAGTTTTTGAAAAATTATATTTCCATTATAATCTATTAAACTTCTTATTTAGAAAAAGGGAAATGTGGATGACTTATTGCAAAATAATCCGGAGAGTAATTTAAGCATAGATTATGTTGGAATCTTTAACTGAAGTACCCGCCGCGTCATTCATTTGTCTGGGGATTTCCCATGGCTTTGGCTGCTGGCGATTGGCAGCACCTCTGCAGTCGCATCACTCAATCTTTTGTATAGCTGTCGAGCACGTGCGTTTTTCTACTACGTTATACTTGTAACGAAATAAAGTTTGTTTAAAGAATAAAACTACGGCCTCCTACAGGTTATGGGCCCAGGTGCGCCTAAGTGAAGTTAAATTAGTTAACTGAAATTAAAAACGAACTGCAGAGAAAAGACGCAAAAAGATTTCGTGTTACCGTGCGACCACGTGTTAGAAAAAAAGAACGTATCCATTGCGTTTTGCATTTATAAATCTTATTGCAAGATGTCCAGTTATCATACACAAATCGAGCCTCTTTGCAAAACGAATTACGATTCGTGGAAGCTTCATATGGAAGCTATTTTAGTAAAAAACGACCGTTGGTGTTACGTCGAAATACACGCAAGACGCGCTGTACGCGAGAAATAACGTCGAAAGGTCGCAGAATCGTCCAAATTTTGAACATCAGAAGAAATATTCCACACCAAGGAATGGGTATAGATGTAATTACTGTAATAAATTTGGGCACAAAGCATCTGTTTGCAGGAAGAAACAAGCTGACCAACGACATAAAGCTGCAAATGTCGAAGAAGCCTTCATAATTTCAGAAGAAGACATAAGCTTTCCAACTGCCGCAAATGCTGAACGAATTATCCAAAATGAATGGTGCATCGATAGTGGCGCAACATCGCACATGTGTCACGAGAAACAAAACTTCGTAGACATGACCCCTGTCAAAAATCAAAAGGTAAGACTTGCTACAAATAAAACTGAAAATGTTGTAGGAAAAGGCACAGTCTGCCTGAAGGTACCTGCAAGAAACGGAATAAAGAAATTAAGGCTAGAAAACACATTATACGTTCCTGGATTAAAAATGAACTTGCTGTCAACCTCCAAAGCTGCTACAAAGGGTCGAAAAATTATATTTGACGAAGATAAAGCTGAAATTAAAAGTCGAGACGGAGAAGTAATCGTAACTCCACGAAAAAGGAACGATCTTTACATTGTGCAGCCCAGGGACGAATGTGCAACATTTATACGTGAGTGTCCTGTTGATCTAAAGGTATGGCACGAACGCTTTGGTCATTTAAACCAGACTGATTTAAAAAGATTGGCTTCGAAAGAAATAGTAAAGGGTCTTCCATCTAAGTTTGCACAATCAGAATTTAGTTCTATTACCTGCATAAAAAGCAAACAATCTGTAATGCCTTTTGCTAAGAAGGAAGAAAGAAAAGATATAAATTTGCTAGACCTCATTCACTCAGACGTCTGTGGCCCGATGAGAACGAAATCAGTGGGCGGAGCACGATACTTTGCTACGTTCATTGATGAAAAATCAAAATGGGTGGAGGTATACTTTTTAAAGGCAAAGTCTGAGGTCAAGGATGCGTTCTTAAAATTTAAAAATCTCGTCGAAAATCAGAAAGAACGAAAGATCAAAACGCTAAGGACAGATAATGGATTAGAATATTGTGGTCCAGAATTCAATAAAAAGCTGGAACTGGCAGGCATAAAGCGAGAATACTCGACCGCGCACACTCCTCAACAGAACGGCACGGCGGAGCGCATGAATCGCACGCTAGTTGAGATGGCGAGGTCGATGCTGGCCCAAGCGAATTTGCCAAAACATTTTTGGGCAGAAGCTATTGCCACAGCTGCCCATATTAGAAACCGTTGCCCATCGAAAAATTTTCCTGACTCAACGCCGTTTGAGAATTGGTTTAACAGGAAACCAAGCGTAAAGCACTTCCGCACTTTTGGCCAGAAGGCATTCGCTCTAAATAAAGTGCCAGGTAAAGGGAAATTTGATGCAAGGTCATAGGAATGCATCTTAATGGGTTACGCGGACGATGCGAAAGCGTATCGCTTATGGGACCTGAATGCAAAGAAAATTATAAAGAGTCGAGATGTAAAGTTCGTTGAGATAAACGAAATAATAAATGAACAAAGTTCAAACGAACTGGGAATTGAGCCTGAAAAAATAAAAAGGGTTTGTCTAAAGTCAATTATTGACCAAAAGGAAGATGACGATCCTGTTCAACCGCAATGCGACGAAAATGGAATTGAAAATGAGGGTCAGGAAGGTAACTTAGAACCTGAACAAACCCCGCAGCAGTTTAAGAGGGGGGTAGGAAGGCCAAGAGTGATCAGAACAGGCCGTGTTGGTAGACCCAGGAAACAGTACAATATGCAAGATATTGCAGACGAAGATCCAGAGGAAAATTCTGAAGAAAATGACGACGATGTGTGGCACAATGCACAGTTTGTCGCAGACGAATTTGTCGATACTGTGCAAAATGTAAGTTCGGACGACTCGTCTGAATGGAAAAAGGCCATGCAAACAGAGTACGATGCACTCGTTCGAAATGGTGCATGGGCTTAGGTTCAAAGGCCACAAAATAAAAACGGAATCAGTTGCAAATGGGTACTGAGGACCAAGCAAAACATGGATGGGTCCATAGAACGAAGGAAGGCTAGGTTAGTCGCGAGGGGTTTTTCACAACAACCCGGAGTAGATTTCAAGGAAACCTACGCTCCTGTCGCCAGAGCAAATTCCATTCGAGCGATTCTGGCAGTATCTGCTCAATTCAACCTCACGTTGTATCAATTAGATGTCGTCATGGCTTATATTAATGGAGACTTAAACGAGGAAATATTTATGGAGCAACCTGAAGGTTTCAAAGAGAAAGGTAAGGAAAACTTGGTTTGTCGTCTTAATAAATCTTTATATGGTTTAAAGCAGTCTGGGAAGCAGTGGTACCAGAAATTGGACGGGTGCTTAAGACAGTATGGACTCCGACAAGTATCCTCAGATAAATGCTTATATTATATAAAGGAAAATAACATGGTTTTGATTGTAGCCGTATATGTCGACGACCTGATAGTTGCTACGAATAATCCTCAATTTTACGGAAGACTAAAGTCTCAATTAAACAAGAGGTTTCAGGTAAAAGATCTAGGAAAACTAAAATATTGCCTAGGAATTGAATTCATGCAAGATGAAAGAGATGGTAGCATCGAAATGTCACAACGTAAATACACTCGAGAAATTTTGAGAAAATTTGGCATGGAAAATTCGAAAAGCGTGAAAACACCGCTAGAAACTAAATGTAAATTGACTAAAGAGATGGCATCCGAGACGCAAGAAACTCAAGGAGCACAATTTCCCTACCGTTCGCTAGTAGGAGCACTTATGTATTTGGCAGTCTGGACAAGGCCAGACATTTCTCACGCTGTAAGTGTGCTCAGTCGCTTTAATAATAATCCAGGGAAACAACACTGGCTAGCAGCAAAAAGAGTCTTGCGGTATCTAAAGGGAACCGACACTCACGGTTTAAAGTTTAAAGCAAGCCATAGAGAAATAATCGGCTATACCGATGCCGATTGGGCAGCTGATTTGGACGATCGGCGATCGTACACAGGTTTTGTATTCAAAGCTGCAGATGCGCCTATAACGTGGGAATCCAGAAAGCAGCAATCCGTTGCCATGTCTAGTACTGAGGCGGAGTACATGGCTCTTTCTGAAGCTTCGAAGGAAGCAGTACACCTTCGACGACTGTTTGGAGAATTGGGATTTTTAAAAACGAATCCTGATGGCACACTGATTTTCTGCGATAACCAGGGAGCTCAGAAAATTCTCAAAAATCCAGTATACCACTCCCGTACTAAACATATCGATATCAGATACCATTTTGTACGGGAACTTTACGAGAAAGGACAGATTAACGTGGAGTATCTTCCAACAAATCAAATGGTGGCTGATATATTGACCAAAGGTTTACCTGCACAAAGCAATCAGAGATGTACTGAAGACCTTGGCGTACAAAGTATAAGCTATTAACGCGTCGAGAGGGGGTGTTGGAATCTTTAACTGAAGTACCCGCCGCGTCATTCATTTGTCTGGGGATTTCCCATGGCTTTGGCTGCTGGCGATTGGCAGCACCTCTGCAGTCGCATCACTCAATCTTTTGTATAGCTGTCGAGCACGTGCGTTTTTCTACTACGTTATACTTGTAACGAAATAAAGTTTGTTTAAAGAATAAAACTACGGCCTCCTACAGATTATTTGTAAATCGTAGCTTGGAAACGCAGGAAAAGTCTTCTTAGGTCATGATGCGTCCTCCCTTTCGTCTGATTCCGCGAGTCGGCTCATCTTCGGCGGAACGAAGACACTCACCGATTTTCTTTTTAAAACGTTTACTTAATTTTCTATTGCTATAATGGCAATTTTTCCCCCAAAAGAGGTCTTCGAAGTTTTCCATGCTCGGATGTACACGAAAAATGGTTAACTCCCACAATGTGTAAAGCATTTGAAGGCTCATCCGGCATCTAACCATTCACCCTCTTTCTTGCTCCATGAGCTTCTGTAACCTTCTTCCATAGTCGAGATTGTTTCACATTGTGAAAATCGGGTATTTCGAATAACCTTTATAATTCTCCGTTCACGAAGAAGTATCAACCGAATGATTTCGGAAATAACAGTTATATGTTATAAACAGTAGGTATTGTAGATAAGTAAAAGTGGTATTACAATTTTTGAAAGTCAAACCTACATATATGTATATTTATTGGTTTTCAGGGCTTTAAATAAAAACACTTTGTTTAAAATAAACTACAACTTTATTCTAGAATATTTGAGGAAGGTATGTCTTTACTGTATGAGCAAAAGTCACAGAGTGAGGTTTTTAAGAGAATTTAGCGAGGTCTAAGGACCCTTTTCAATTTGACTATAAACAGACTGTATAGCTACACAGCTGCAACCTCTTAAGCATTCCAGGGAGAAATACACAATTGATTTTTGTACGTTCCAATATACTCTATTCGTAAAAGAGGAAAATCAATAATATTTTAGGGTGGATAAAAAATTGAAGATGTAGATAGGTATACCGATTGGGCGTGAAACTTAAGAGACTTCTAGCAACAAATACTATTTAAAAATATTGGGAGATAATCAAAATAATAAATGCGCGGCACATATAATACAACCTGGCTTCGGCAGCATATTCAGACAAAGGCACTCTTTAAACTCTCTTTAAAACTCACTCTTCTCGGGTCGGCGGCTGCCTTGTTACGCACAAAACACAATGCAAACTGCCCCCGCTTCGCTGGTAGACCAATGGTATTTTCCTTGGACTACGCTACCCTTAAAACACGTGTTTCTCCAACCCCTCGTTTACTTTCTAAAAATGTGCTCGAACCAGACATTGCATGACAAGCGACGGCGATTTAGAAAGATCACTCCAATCAAAAATCGCATACGAAAAAGAACATAATACTATGTATTTAAAAAAGTAAGAGGTACCATTTAAATCTTTTGCAGAATTGTAGGCTTAAATAATGTTAAAATTTTCTTTGATTTCAAACTTTAGGGTTCAAACTGATTTAAGATTTTAATGTACCGACAATTGAATATCCTTCAAATATTTTGCACATCGATAACGTGACTCGATCAACAGTCGCCACTCTCTGATTCACTGTCAACCATAATCCAAAGTCCAAAATCCTATTTTTCATCCTCAACTCCCTAACACAGTCGCCATTCCTTGTTCATCCTCAAATAACCGTTCCAAGTTCAAAAATCCTTATATTCTTACTTTGACTTTTCGATTTCTAAACACCGTTTTCCTACTCCCATACTTTTTCCAAAAGCCTTAAAAAGTCCTACGTCCCTTTCCGCCAAGCGTCACTGCTAATTCTCTCATTCTTATAAGCTAATCATCCTCAGTTTCTTATTATTCACGAATATTCACTCAAGACTCAATCCAAACGCCATTACCACGATTATACTGCCACTTTGAACAAGTCACGACGTCTAAATAAACTTACTCTTAAAAGTCTAAGTTAGTGTCTTTGGAGTCCTCGCAAAGCTTTGTATAAATAAATAATACGCAGATTAGAACATCGAGAATATACACGTTTTGTAGCAAAGAGAATACAGTCTAAAAATGTGAGCTCGAAATTTGAATAGGTTGTCTGAAGTTCACGGTCTAAGCCGTCAGTTTTAATTCTAGGTCAGATTTGATCGCTTTCTACGGAAACATCGATTAGCCCGAGCAAAGACACTCGAATTAATCAAATATTTTCCCACATACATGCGCACGTAGTGATCTCCTTGGCCTTTTACGATCTCACCGTATTGTAAAGTAGACCTACATATCCTAAAATCGATAATCGCTGATCGAATTAGCCGTGTGTAGCACGGGGAAAGTCTTTGATGTAAGCCATGACGAATCTCCGATTGGTCGAGCTGCAAAACGGAATAGGATCGACTAGCCGGTTGCCTCGACAGAGGAGAAGTATAGAAAAGCGATAACTCTTCGTCGGAGGAAATGAGCGATGAGCAATCGAGTATTGGATATCGAAGCGAAGATTTGATATGTAACTGCGCCGGTTGTCTCCTAGTAGGTCACTTGCTATTTTTCTCCCTATAGCCCGAGAGACTCCATAGTCGCATGTTGATTGCCTATCCGATACAGACGTATCTTCCGTCCTATTCCTCATACTTTGCGCTCGCCTGATTCATCGACAGTAAAACTTGATTGTCGTAAGTAAAAAATCAATGTCCCCTCAATTGCAATATTGAAAGGAATCTTATTATCTATTCAATGTCGCAAATATAATAGTACACGCAGTTTAATTGCGTTATTGTGGATACAATGAAAATATTTAGAATAATCTTTCATAAAATGTAATCGCCTTAATTCGATTACATTCTATGTACTTATATTGTTGTAATTTATTTAATTGTAGAACAATTCAACTTACTCGAATAAACTTTGAAGCGCGTAAGTTATCATTGTATTTCGGTGCTGTGTTTTTTGTTTAATCTGCTAGCATTGTACTTCAAGATTCTTAATTTTTCGTAGGACGAAGTTACAAAATTTTAAAACAGTTTGACTGTATATTTTTGCGGTTTAATACGCCAGCATTGTATATTTGGACAGCCATTTTAGTAAGTAGGAATTGAATATTTATTATTATAAATATTAAGAATAAAAAGTAAGTACAGACAGTTATTGAAATTGTAGCTTCAGAAGGAACGACGTACTATGGGCCACCATTTGCTATTAAACAAGTATATACAGTTGTATGCAAAAGTGTCGAGCCAAAGATAATTTTATAATTTAATGATGTATGAAGGGAGTAAAATTGGATCACAAATATATTAACGTTAAGTTCTTTTATTAAACAATGAAAGTGAATAATTCAAAAAATTAATTTCACCTTTGATAAATATTCATAACCAAAATAACAATTTTCACTTTTTCATAACTATCCGGCCAAGTATGAATTTGGCACTTTACGCATAGAAAAACAATAATAACACAAGAAAAAATGGTTGGAAATGGTAATAACTGAGTCAGCCTCATTAATATTTAGTAGCCATGCCGTTAGAAGCTATCACGGCAGCACATCGGTGAGGCATCGATTCAATAAGTTTAGAAATTCTATTTTGAGAGATATTTTTCCATTCTTCTTGCACTTTTACCCACAAAGCAGCTTTATTAGCATAAGTTCTAGTTCCTAATCTTAGTTTTAGCTCTTGCCACAAATGTTCTATGGGATTCAGGTCCGGAGACTGACTCTGCCAGTCTAACACTCGAATTTTTTTGTTATGAAAAACCTGCTGAAGGAGCTGCGATCGATGTTTTGGATCATTATCCTGCTGAAATATCCACCTTCGTGGCATGTTCTGACGAGCATAAGGTAGCATTTGCTTCAGTATAATATCCTTATACATTACAGAGTTCATGGTGCCATCTATTTTAAAAATTGGACCGACAGCTTTCCAAGAAAATGCACCCCATAGCATAACGCTGCCTCCACCATGTTTTACAGTCGGAATTTGATATTTGGAATCATATCTACTGCCTTTTGGTCGTCGTACGTACCTCCTCCCATCATTTCCAAACAAATTGATTTTGGTTTCGTCCGAAAATAATATTTTCTTCCAGTCTTCAACAGTCCAGCTCTGGCGAACTTTTGCGAATGCTAATCTAGCCTTCTTATTTTTTTTACTGATTAGCGGTTTCTTCACCCCCACTCGTCCAAAAAGTCCCACTTCTTTTAGTCTGCATCGGCAGGGAGCCGTGGGGACCTCGTGAGTGGTTTGGTTCCCCGGCTTTGGGCTTTACGACCCCACCGGACCCGAGTAGTGTTCCCCCAGGGGCCTACCCAGCACGCTGGGTAGGTACGGGCATTTGCGCGCCCGGGGGTCCCCGAGCTAGTTTCGGCAAGGTGTGGGGTCCCCATTCTGTGGCCTGGGAGACCCCACTGGGCTTAACGACCCCACCGACCTGAGTCAAGTGCTCCCAAACCAAGGGTGTATTGGTACCACGGGGGCTGGGTTGCCCACGGAGTTTTAGCCCACTCCGGCCCAGCCGTGGGTAGGTCCATCGTGGGGGCGAAAGTTTCAAGAGCCAAATGCTGGCGAGACATTGGCGGGCTTATGCTACGGATGTCGCTGTGTGAGATGCAGTAAACCTTCCATCTCGGGCGCCGGCCTGCAGAGCCGGTAGGAGTTAAGAAAGTCTCCGCTCCGACCAGTGTGAAGCACAAGCTTCGTGTTAAGACTGGTAGTACGGTGCTTAGGCACGTACGCGTTGATCGAGCGTATCTCGATCCCGCGCCCATGGGGGCCGTGGGGATTAAGCCGAAGGGCAGGTGCTCCACGTTAAACAAATCATGACGTTCTTTTAGTCTGCGTGAAACAGTACTTTGACTTACGTCTGCCAAATTTTCTTCTCGTAATTCCCGTGCAATAATGGCAGCGTTCTTTTTCACATCTACAACAGCTTTTCTCTTAATCAATTTATCAACACGAGAAGTAGTTTTTCGTGGTCTCCCGGGACATTTTTTATCTTGTAAAGTTCCAGTAGTTTTGTATTTATTTATTATGTCGTTCACAGTCGATTTTCCTATTGTTAAAATTTTAGCTATTTCACGCGAAGCTTTTCCTTCACTATGCAGCTTGAGAACGACTTTACGGATGTCAACGGACGTGCTTTTCGGCATGTTTACAGATTGATACTGATAGAAGAATCAAACAAAAATAGAACTTTCCACGCTTACATTGTTTCGAGACCCAAAACGTAAACAAAGCCGAGCAAATTGTACTGCTGCAATATTTGGCCGGATATTTATGAACAAGTAAAATATGTTGTTTTCGTTATCAATTGTTGCTAGTTATTAAAATAAATTTTACAATTAGAAGTTTTAATTATATATTTCAGATACTTTACGATGAAATATTTTGGTTTTCGATTCGCACCGGTTACATGTTACAAAATCGTGAAATTATCTTTGGCCGGACACTTTTGCATGCAACTGTATGAATTTGCTATTTCGATAACACTTTTTCAAGTTTATATAGGTAACGTTATGTAAGAATGAAACGGAAAATAAGAAGAACTGCAGAGGTAGCGTTAATGAAGATGACCCGTTTGACCATCCGACGCTATCAATGAGTATCATGTGTGTCAGGACTCACCAGTAGTCGTTATTTAATAGTATATTTATTTAATTACAACGAATACATGATGAAGTGATTATAATTAGTGTGAAGATAAGTATTGCGAAAAACATGTGTACTTCCTTGCCCGGAAGGAACTCAAGTACTACTGTTTTAAAAGAACAGAAGAATACTTAATCTCTTATGAGGGCGCGGCAGATCATAGCCCTCGTTGGTCAATGGGCACAACGAAATATCTTTTGTATCGAGATGTCTAACTATCTATTCATCTTTCTTGTCTGTATTTCAGTTACTTGTAAGTACATTAATCATTTAAATTGATTAACAACAAAAATTGAAGTCGCTACAAAATGAACACACCTGCCAATGCTTCGTGAATTACTAAAAACTCCACCAATTCCCATTTAATATAGATTGTTATAAAAACGCATTTTGAATGTATTAAAAGGTATCATTTTCAATTACTGTTTCAAAAGTTATCGAAGAACGAAAACAAACAGGGCTTGAATAGACAAAATATAATACAATTTATTTATTATACATATCACGCTATTTTGTAAGGACCGCTGAATATATTATATTCAAAACGAATTTATTATATTAAGCATGTATGTAGATTCGCATGCTTTACTAAAAAAGCTGAGGGTGTCAATAAATATATTTTTTCTTTGATGATATAACTAAAATATAATTTATCTCTAATTCCAATCGAAGAAATGTTGGACATGGTTATTCATGATATGCGACTGTTGAGCTTCAGGGATGGCAGTGTCAGTAATAGAGACATTGTGATAAAAATTTCCTTCATATTTACTGACATTGATCTACATTTTAATGAAAAACAACTTTTGTTTAAAATGATGCTTCTCTTCATTTTTGAATTGTACATTTTAATACTTACAAAATACACGGGACATACTGAAAAGCGTAATATAAACGAGAACACGCGATTTCTTCAGACAACATAGGACGAAAATAGATTGTACCTTCTTTTGGGTCTTTCGTGCGGGAAAATCCACTTAAATAATCCATAGAGCGTATATGCAGTTGACTAACAAGGAAAGGACACTAAATGAGTTTCGTTTTAAATGTATCTACTTCTACGTATGACGAAGGACATCTCTAGAACCAGAGGAAAAATTTAAATAATATGTTAATTTCATTGAATTATACGTTAATAAAAATGTCACACATCAAACATCCCCTCCTCCTCCCTTTATACAATCGTGCTTTAATACGAGTGTAACGCGCTTCTCCCACGACGTTCTCTTCGCTTCGTCCAAACTCTGGATGGCCAAGAGTCACCGGAGTTCGCTCCGTCGTAGGTTACGCCGGTACTCTGGGGTTGGAAGACAGCTCCTGATATCGGGGAGGACAACAACCCTCCGCAAGTCAGCTACGATCGGTGGTTCTGGATCATCCGAGAAACCACATCCGTCGCTAGACTGGAGTTGAGGGCTTGCGTCCGTCCACCAATACTTCGGAGTGTCTCCAACGGGTGGAGGTCAGGGCTTCGACTGGATACCAGTGGTTCCTCCGACTGCCTAGTCCGAAGCCCTTGATCACCCGCTTACAACTCGACTTTTCTTTTTTTTTTTTTAGGGAGTTTCGCTGGAGTAGATTTACAATTCCTTAGGAAGTTTTTCCTTTTACCTGTATTTCATTTGAGATTTGGGAGTTTGGAGGTTACTTTAAGAGTTTGCGGATAATGCGGTGTGGATTGCGACATGAAGTGTAGTAGAGCAGGAAAAATTTCAAAAAACCTGCTGGGCATGTGTAACTACATGGGTTGGTTAGAATTTAGCTATCAAGGACTTGCTTGGGGAGTTTGATTTTTAGTTTTAGTGGAATGTCAGGGATATTATATTTACCAAGGTTTGCCACTAGCGGGTTTGAGTGGTTATGGTTGTATGTGGTACTAAGGGAGTTTGTGATGTGACTTTGTATTGTGCTAATGTTGGCTATTTCGTGGAGTCGTGAGGTAGTAGTTTCTCTGGGAAGGTTTAAGATTATACGGAGGAACTTGTTTTGGATTACTTGTAGTTTGTTTATGTGTGTTTTTGCTGCGGCAACCCAGATTTGGTGTCCGTATAGGAGTACTGGTCTTACGCAAACTTTGTATATGGTTAATTTGATTTTTGTGTTTAGGTTACTATTTGGTGCAAGGAATGGGTAGAGCTTTCTAATTAGAATATAGGCTAGGTTTCCTCTAGCCGAGGTTGCCCTTGCCCAGGTGAGTTTGGAATCGAGGATGACTCCCAGGTATTTGATTTCATTATGCCAGGTTATGGGTTGGAAGTTAATGTGGAGTTGGTTTGGAGGGTGTTTTTGTTTACGGGAGAATTGGATTGATTTGGATTTATGTGCGTTTATTTTGAGTTTCCAGGAGTTGTAGTATTGAGTTAGTATGTCTAAGTGATTCTGGAGGTATTTGGTGGCTTGTGTGCTTGACCAGGAGGATGTGTAAATGGCTGTGTCATCAGCAAAAATAGCGAGGTGAGTGTGAGGATTTTTGGGTAGGTCATTAATGTAAATGAGGAATAGTGTGGGTCCGAGTACTGAGCCTTGGGGTACTCCTGCTCGGACAGGTTTAGGGTGGGAGTAGGTGTTTTGGATTTTAACTATTAGTTTCCTGCTTGCAAGGTAGTTTTCAATTACTTTAGTGAAGTGCGGAGGGTTTTTTAGCTTTATTAGCTTGTGGATCAAACCCAGATGCCATACAGAGTCGAAAGCTTTCTGGAAGTCTAGAATGGCCATTTGTACTAGTCTGTTTTTGTTAAGTTCTATGGTTGTGTATTCGGAGATTCTTTGGATTTGGGGTATGGTGGAGTGATTTTGTCGGAAGCCAAATTGTTCATTTTGGAGAATCTTGTTTTGATGTAGGAAGTTTTGGAGTTGGCGATTTATGAGTTTTTCATAGATTTTGCTGAGGATGGAGAGTAAACTGATGGGGCGGTAGCTGTCTACTTGGTTTTTTGGTTTTTTAGGTTTGGGAATTGGGATGATCATAGCTGTCTTCCATATTTCAGGGAAGTACGAGTGCAGGTAACATTCCCTGTATATGTAGAAGAGTTGGATTGTGATTTTTGGTGGGAGGTTTTTCAGCATGGGGGCGGAAATTTTGTCCATACCAGTGGCTTTGTTAGTTGGAAGTTTTTTGATGATGTCTACTATGTTGTTATGTGAGAATGGGAGGGAGGGATTTGTGGGGTTTTCATTGTTTGTTGGTGTACTGGCTCGATAAAAACTTTGAAGAAAGTTGCCACCCGAAGAAATTTTGCAGTGAAGTGCCTCTATGGTAGTGCTTCTCGAAGGACCACCCCGTTTTGTTGGTAAAAATGGGGAAAAATAAATATTTGTAACTTCTGCGTGGACTATGAAAAATGGTTGTACTATATTCGTTCTAAGCTCAAAACGTTCTGGTTGACAAGCAAAAAACTGTAAGTGTAAGCGGTGCAATGCCCCCCTCTCTTCGAGTCGTGTACGAAATTTCTGATTTTCGATGGGGGTGGAGAATCATGAAAGTAAGCAACTATTGGTTACTAGAATAATTTTCTCCACCCCCTTGAGGGCTAGAAGAGAGGGAAGGTGACGACATGTACTCAGTACCTGATGGAGGATTTCAAAACTTCCATCTGCTCACGAGCAAGACCCAAAGTCCCGTTAGAGTCATCGGTAGGTATGCACAAAATTCCTTACATTAATTATGTACAAATAAATACAAAAACGTGCACACCCTGACAGAGCACCAGTCGCGCCTTCGGGTTTATTGCCGAAGACAGATGTCGACCAGACCTTTGCCGCTCCACCAGGCCCAAGGTTTATGATTCCTTAACAGTTGGTGTTGTGTTAATGTGATTTTCGATGGGAGACTTGAGGAGGAAGGCGTCCTCATGGACATGGAAGAAGTGCTCAGCTAATGCTTCTGCTTTTTCCAGGTCCGTGAAGAATGTTTGATGACTAGAGGAGAGAGCAGTGACGGGTTTGGGTTTAGAATTAATGAGTTTGTAGGTTTGCCAGAGGGTGTGGTTAGGGGTCTTGATCTTGCTGAGTTTTTGACGCCATGCTTTGTTTCTGTTGTCTCTAATTGTGTTTTGTATTTTAGTGGTTAGGATATTTCGAAGTAATTTATAAAAGGGGTGACCAGAGTGCTGGTGTTTCCTTCTGGCCCAGGTTCTGGTATTTATGAGGGAAGTTAAGGTTGGGTCTTGGTTATTTAAGTTCGGGGGGTTTGCTGAGGTTATGGTTGAGTTTTTGAATGCTTTTGTTATAAAGTTCTGTAGTCTGTGTATTTCTAGTTCCATGTTATCTCCAGGTATGGGTTTAGGATTTATTGGGAAATTGTTGCAGAGGTTTTGGAATTTGTTCCTGTCTATTGTTAGTGATGTGCTGAGTGGGATGGGAGGTTTGTTTGTGTGTATGTTTAGAATTACTGGGAGGTGGTTTGATGCAAGATCATTTATGGAGGTACAGCAGTGTTGATTTGGAATATTGGAGAGAAATATATCGATGTCGGATGGGGTTTTGTTTGGTTGTTTGTGCGTATAAGAGGAGCTGTGAATGATGTTATAGTTGTTTTTGTGTGCGTGGTTGTATATGGTGGAGCCATTTGTGTTTCTGTTTGTATTGTTCCAGGAGTTGTGTTTTGCGTTGAAATCACCTCCAATCAGGAATAGGTTGGAGGGGAGCCCTTTGGTGATGCTGTCGAGTTCGTCTGAGATGATTTTGTTTTTGGGAGGGGAGTAGGCTGAACCTATTGTGAGTGTCATGTTTGGTTTGATTTTGACTAGTAGGAAGGTGGATTCAATGTTGCCGGTGTAGGGTTGGTGTGTTGATTCTATATGGAGAGATTGGTGAGTGGCTATGAGGACCCCTCCGCCTCTGGAGCCACGGGTAGGTGATCTGTCTTTTCTGAGTGTGTTATAGTTTGGAAAGGAGATTTTGTTGTTGGGCTGGAGCCAGGTTTCTGTGATTAGAGCAATGTGTATGTTGTGAGTGTTTAGGAAGTTATGTAGTTCTGGTGCTCTTCGTGGAAGGCTAGTGGCATTCCATAGGAGGATGTTTAAGGATTGAGTGGAGTTAGTCATCGAGCTGTTGGATGATTCTTATAGTGGCTTGAACTCTTTCTAGGTTATTTGTGCATGGGAGGTAGTGTATCTTAATTATAATTCAAGGATTTTCAAGAATTGGTCGAGCTATGCAGATTTGGCGGCTGTTAGGCTCTCAGTGATATTGTTATTTGTGGTGGGTGGTGTGGTGGCATGGGAGTTGGTAGCTTGGGCATAGGTTTTGCGTTGGGGGTGGACCGGAATTGGTGTTGGTGGGATGGGGATAATGGGGTTTTGTGTAGGAGGTGGCAGGGATTGGAGGCTGAGGAGTGGTTCTAAGTCTGGGCGTGTTGTGAGGTTTTGTCTCTTGGCGAGGAAAGCTAAGAGGGCCGGGCATCGGCTGAAGTTGGCAGGATGGTCTCCATTGCAGTTTGAGCATTTGGCCGGGGTGTCTGGATTTTTTGTGCAGGTGCGTGTGTCGTGTTGTCCGGCGCATTTAACACACTTGAACCTCTTGTTGCAGTTTGCAGAGGTGTGTCCATGCGCCTGACATCTGCAGCACTGGATGAAGGGCTTCTTACATTCGAATTTCTCCCAGTATACCTTGAGGTTATTTATGAACCTAACTTTGTTGACGTGCGTAAGTGTGGTGCCAGGTCGGAAGGTGATTTTGAAGATTGTATTGGAAGTGTTGAGTGGGACGCTCGGTGCAATTTGTGGGGTGCAGACCCTGCTCTTGAAGACTTGTGATGATAGTTTCAGGGGGGAAGTTAAGTAGTCCTTTTGCAGCGACCACGAGGTGTTTTTCTGAAGACGGGGCGTAGGTATGAAATTCAATGTTTTCTGCCTTGCAGACCTCCTTGAAGTTTATGAAGTCAGACATGGTGTTGAACAGGATTTTGAGTTTGGAGTAGCAGTTCTTAGCTGTGAAGCCAGAACCATATTTGGTTTTTAGTATCTCTATGAATTTAATAAAGTTAACTTTCCCGTGTATGTTAATGGGGGGGGGGGGGGGGGGGGCTTGTGTACTATTTTTGTGGGATTTGTGCTGGTTGATTGGGTTTTCGGGGATTTGGATATTTTGTCAGTTGAGGTGAATTCAGAATCCAGGCTCTCGGAAAAAATTCCGAACCTGTTAGTTAGGGGTATGCTAGCAGTTTGCATACTTATCTCGATTTTTTTGGATGTGTCGATGGGGTTGCATCCGGCGTTCCGGTCCGAAAGTGAGACGGATCTTCGTTTGTCGATCACGTAAGGGCCTCCATCCCTACGTGACTTTTGCTTGCTTACGGCCCAGGGCCCTGGGGCTGTAGGCTGCTCGCCAGGCTGGAGCCAGGAGGCACTTGGGGGTGCCGTTGATGGTTCTCTATCTTGCGGTTTTCCGTGTGGTGGTGCGGCGGTTTTGGGGTTCTGTCGACCTTGTGTCCCAGTTTCAGTGTTCGTTTGTTTGATACACATGTGGATCACTTACTGTCGTACTGCACGACGAGACTGTGATGTCTAGTGTGCACACTACCTCGTAACTCTACTCGACTTTTCGGTTAATCGAGGCCCTTTTTATGCGAGGGGCCTCGCTCCTGAATGGTCAACTTCCGGGAGTGGGGGTAGGGTCCGTACGGTCGACTCGCAACCCACTCCCTTGCCGGTACCTATCCGTCTATCATTACATACGAGTCGCTACACAAGCTGATTTTTTTTACTATTAGTGCAAGCTATTTTGCCAGTTTAATTCTTAACTAAAAATTAAATGCCGTTATATCCTTGAGAGATCTGCTTGTTGATCAATCAAAATAGAATTTTCGTTAGAACAAGGTCCTCTGTAATAATTGTACAAAGATTTTAAAAGAAACATGGATTTTATGTCGATAATTTATTATCTGATTTACACGTTAGACATTTCTATCATTAATTCCAGTATAAATGGTTTAATCTGTACTACCAAAAAGGTAAACCACAAATATGATGGTAACAATATACTGGTTCATACTGAAAAAGGAAAGAATATATATTTTAGAAGATAAAAAGAAATTGCTTAGCTGGCACATTTGTTCCTATTAAATTTACTTGTTAAAGTAAGATTCCAATTCCATCGTAAACAGAGCACCGGGCGTTTTTTATTTCGTTCTTTTGGTGCTGTGATGCGTTTCTTCAGCGGACTATTGGGTAGACGGTTTCACCTCAGGCGGCGATTTATTGCCTGCTTCCGTCAAAATACTGAAACCGGACACTCGGTAGGCTGGAAGTTAAACCTCAAACCAAGTGGTGTTTATGTGCTAAAGCAGTGCGTCCGTCTCCTGAAGATCTCTTTCTTCTCTCTTGCTACCCCCTTTTGACTTTCATGACCAATGATTTATATTCGAATATCACTACTGTAAAACTTATATAGCATGACGTATAATAATTGGGCCTCCACCATTCGTGTAAAACAACAAGGAATATCAATCACTAAAATCCGTTCTTTTAAGAACTACCAACAAATCATGAACAAGGACCGACTCATGTAGA
Source organism: Cerceris rybyensis (assembly GCA_910591515.1). NCBI lineage: Eukaryota > Metazoa > Arthropoda > Insecta > Hymenoptera > Crabronidae > Cerceris > Cerceris rybyensis. Next base: position 19,867,357 of record OU342795.1, read on the forward strand.
CACTCTGTGTCGCGCGTCTAATGATACGATTTCAAGTGTAATAACTTTTTCCCTGATCAAAAATTTCAAATTCTAATTTTATCCATAAGTTTGTAATGATCATATAGTTTACATAAATAAATACTCAAGAAAATTCATTGACATTAAAGTGGAAAAAAACAAATTGAGGTTTTGCAAAATAATTTTTACCGTTTTACTTGTTATTAAAAGACACAAATTTGTTAAATTTACTCAATAACTCTATCTCTCATAGTTTCCGAGATATTTGCCGAAATACATATACTTCATACCACTAACATTGGAGGTGGTTTTCACCCTCTAAATATGAATCATTGTCGATAAAAAGAATACGTGATTGACATGTTAGTCAATTTAAAACTTCTAATAAAAATCAAAGGGCGAATTCATCGCATCTGAAACTATGCACATATAGAAGCCGTTTAGCTGCTACCAAAGTAGAACATGCTCGTATTCATTACTCGCACTTATTGTTAAATCTTTGGTATTGTACAAATTAGTTTTATGAACTCAATTCAACTAATTCTCCTGCTCGTTATCAATTTTGAAGTTACTCATTCGGAGGTAAATACACGATAGCAATCGAACGATGAAACAATTTTATGGAGTCGCGATGGTAAGGGAGGAATTCCAATAAAATCGTCAACTAACTTAATCCACCTAAACGGCTGAGTTGAAATCGGACAATAATGAAGATAATGTGAATATAAAATCAAAAAGCTGTTTTAATAAAAACTGGGCGATGTCTAAGGTATTTAGATGATAGGGGAGACCGGGGTAAATTGAACCATGAAAAGTTTGAAGTGATGAAATAATTTATTTTTGCAATCAATTCTTTCCTTAATAATTTTAAGATAAACTTTGATCTTTAGTAAATACTATTCGGTCATGATAATTGATCAGACTAATTGTAAGAGGAAATTATTATTATTGATAATTATAATGAAGTAGTTGAAAAGGTTCAATTTGCCCCAGGACCGGGGTAAATTGAACTTGAATCGGGGTAATTTGAATTCATGCGAAAAAATATTAGAATATCATTATTTATGCAATTGAAATTGTTCTATTTGAAAAAGTACAATATTCTTCTGTTATTAGACACTAAAATAACTGCAAAATATGAAAGAAATTTTAGTCTATTAATTAATAAAAACTTATAACACACTTTGTGTCAGACAAGACAGGCATTAGAACTATTGCGCTTATTTTACGCCCAATCTTCTCCTAACGACATCTATTTAGAACAATAAAATGGCCGGCAAAAGTGATTAAAAAGGTTAGGAATTATTTTCCAATAATATAAAAAGAAAATTAGAATTTTTCCAATAACTCTCTTTAAAAAGAGTTATAAGAGTTTTTATATTCCGAGGCATGATGAAAGATTCTAGAAAAAAAGAAATAAATATTCAATTTGCATCAAGCACAGGTTTTAGGTTAGAAAACTTTCTTAACCTTACATGTCGAACACTATGAAAATAGCCATAGTTATACAGGGTGTCCCGTAACTGGTGGTACAACCGAGCAGGGGAAGATTCTACATGAAAAACTGAGTCGAAAATATAGAATCAAATTTTTTTATACAAGGCTTTGTTTTCGAGAAAAATAAGTTTGAAAATTTGTCTAGTGCGCGTGCACTCGGCTTACTTGCGGCTCAACGAATTCCACTGCCTCGCGTCTGGGTATCTCGGAAATTGCCTTCGTACTTCTAGATATGTTTACAGACACTGTCAGTATAATGATACCACTTCTATCGCTAACAAAGGTTGAGGTAACTCAGAATAGGGTATCTCAGAACTCAGAGTAGGTAACTCATTGTCAGAATATCATGAGGTAATTCAAACCCATTTTTCTCAAAAACAAAGCCTTGTATCAAAAAATTTTATTCTATATTTTCAACTCAGTTTTTCATGTAGAATCATCCCCTACTCGGTTGTACCACCAGTTACGGGACACCCTGTATATATGCAAATACATCAATAAATGGTATATAATTATTATTAAAAAGTCAAGAATTTACAACAATAATTATTTCAACTTACCAAAAGTAAAAACATAATAAACTTTGTGGCAACACAGCCTGCGCTATACCGGCTACACACAATTCGTGTCCACGGCGATTGCGCATTACTTATGCGTAATATTATTACGCAGGCAATTTCTCCGTCACGAAATCATTTTGCCCCGACCAATTTGCCCCGAATCACGTATTTATAATAATACTCATATAAATAAATATATTTTACACGTTAAATATTTTTATGATAGTTAATAAATAGTGTGAAGATTGTAGAAGTCGATAAAATAAATTTTAATGTATTATTTTGATGAGAAGTAGTTGCAAGCTAAAAATTAAAATCGCAAAAATTATGGTTAGGAAGCATCAAAACCATAATTTCGTGTTTTTTTTCTCAGAAACACGACAATAAGAAGAATCAATGACTTCTTTTCCTTTTCTATGCTATTAGACATTATTATTTTTAAATCTATGTATTTACATGTATTCATACTGAAATAATTACAAAAATTCAATTTACCCCAAAGTTCATTATACCCCGGTCTCCCCTATAAAGTGCTTCAGCGGAGAAAGAAAGGAGGAGCACCTGAGAAAGTATTTCTGGAAGACAAAAGCTTTGAACGAGCTCAAAGGATTAACCGTTTCAAATCTTGATTCAAAACATTATGAAGGTGATCATTCGCTGTTACACGTAACAGTCCACATCCGCGACATTAATATGGAATTCAATGTGCACATCCTCACAACTATAATATGTTAAGAAACCTGATTCCCCGCGAAAGGAATTTTCATTCTACCAAGTGAAGGACCAGACCTGGAATCAGCGATTTTGTTCACGTCTGCTGCATGGCAAATAATTACAGACGTGCTTTGCCAAAAGTGTAAATAGGACCTAATTTAAAAAAATGTGTGAAACACAAAGTTTTACCGACCGACTTGAATTTTGTAGGCACATTCTGCAAGTGAAATTAAGGTATACATATTTTTTTGTTTTGCTATAAAAACGTTTTTAAAAACTGGCATATTCCATTACATAATATTTATCCTAGAGTTAAAACGTTCCTCATCATAACGGCGTGGCTGAGCGGACAGGTAATTTTACTGCGAATGTGCACTCTAAATCGGTCACAGTATATTGCATTATGGGAATGTCGTTTCCTTTCCTTTTTTCGGCCTGGAAATTTCATGTTATTTCCTCATAGAAAATAATATGCGTTGTATATGTCTTATATGCTGTTCACATATGCGTTGTATATGTTTTATGCATTCTAACTCCAATTTCATTTTCTATTTTATTACAATTAATCTACAATTACATATTTTAACAATTTATTAATTTTTTTATACTACACATTTGAGTGGATAATAAGCTCCTATCTGGATGTGTTTTGAACTGGTAGATGTTATACATCGGCCAATAATTGCAATTCGTATGCTTGTGTTTTCTTAGCAGCCGCAAAAGATCTGATGGCGCGTGGCAAGTGTTTGGGACCGATTCGCCGGACGAATAGAGACATCCCTATTTACACGTACTTTTGATTCTAACGCGTTACTGGTCGAAAAGCCGTACATTCATTATGTTGTCATGTGAACGACGAAAGAAGTATTTTGTTTTCTACTTTTTTTTGGCCGAGCTTCAGATTTTCAGGAACGAAATTGCGAAAATAAAACGTGCCAGTAATAGACCCTTTTGCCGCACCGATTTGCAGCGGGCCATGAGACCTGTTGCGGCCGTTACGCATGTTATCTTCCGATCGGAAAGCGGTTCATTTCTCAACTATGTTTTCTTTCAAACGTTTTACCTACGCAATGAAAGAAATCGATAATACAACCAAAATGTTTGACCATAATTTTTAACCCTTTCCCAGATTTTGCGATTGACATCTTTCATAAATGTTAATCGATCCTAAGATGCACAATTACGTCTGGTAGGTGGAATACATAATTTGGAAACACCCTGTACAGGGTGTGAGTGGCCTTCTGTCTGTGCACGTATATCGTTAATGCAAATGTCAACTATTGTCGGTTGTAATTCACTGATTTATTGTCAGTCTCCGGTAAGGAATCAATATGCGAGTGTTTCAGGGTATATTTCCCGGGATTGAAATGAAAAAGTAGGGAAACTTTCTACGGCTTAGAAAAGACTTCAAATATTTCATCTCTGGTTTATAATAAGTTGCGATTTTTCTCGGACTGAAATAAAAATTCTTTCTCCATTTTCTCTTTCAAGAGCTAATTGTCTCTTCACAGCACTAACTAACAATAATACTTATCTACGTGTTTATTCCGTTCAATTGGGTCCGACGTAGATAATTCAGAAACAGTCGGTATTATTACCGTGCTGAGCCTTCCAGATTTTGAATTTACCTTGCAGAGACCCTTTTGGAGCATCAAGTGAAAAATTGTACTTGATATTTTTAAACACAGGGACAGAACATTCATACTCTAATCGTTTTCTCTACTGTCCCGGGTGAAAATAAAAAACTGAAAACAGGCTGAAATTTCGAGTAATTTTTCTATATTAATATACAGTCGGAAACTTAACTTAAAGAAAACTGAGGTAGTCTAACAAAAGTCGGGAAATCGTAAGCGAAAAAAAAACTAAAATGATCTGAAAATAGCCAGAAACTAAACTAAAATCTAATCGAAAATTAAACACTGAATTCAGACGGAAATCATGCTGAAATAAATATTATACTAAATTAAATTAGAAAAGGATTTCCGATCGAGCTGAATCAATGTAAAATTTTCAGTCTGACTTCAGTCTCGGCTTCAACTGAAAAATTCTTCCGTCTTGTTTTAGTCTCAATTCCGTTTGAACTTTCTCAATACCATATGTCTTCAGTACATTTTCAGATAAACAGTGACAATTATTTGTTTCGTCTTATTTCCGTTCGAAATTCGTCTAAAATCCTGTGTTCACTCTTATTTCTGTTTTTTTTTCCGTCTTTTATTTTTACTGGGGATGTTTATTATAGTTGTGTCTCTAACAGTTCTACATATTTCAGCCTAAAGTTAACTATGGATAAGTTGTTGAAGATGCAAGATGCAGAAATAATCAATGACCCAACTACGCCCTGAAACGGGGATTAGGTTTCTCACTAATGGACTACAAAGTTAATTCAATGACTTAACCTTTACAGTCCTACGTTCTTAGACGAACGATTAACACACGAAAAAGTGTTTAATGTTGGTCTTTCAACAACCCGGTAATACCGGAGATTTCAAATATTCATCTTTACAAAGAGGGTGTTAAAATCTCACTTTTCATTATCTAGAAAAACGTTGATATAAGAGTCTTACTATTCCCTAAAACTTCCCTAAATGAGTTACTTTTGCGGAAGAATGGGTATGGCGAAATCAGGAAAGTCAAAGTTGACAAAGCAATATGTTACGAGTAACCCTGTTCGTGCTGAAAAATTCTTCAGTATGAAGATGTAGGTTATCGTGATTGAGTAATGGAAGATTGCTTGACCTCCCTGAACCTTGGTCGCTAAGGCTTCCCGGACAAGTAGGGTCAATATTTAATTAAAAAAATCCGGGAAACAATGAAATGCCTGCACTCGACCCTCAAAAACATTACTACCCATGTAAATGTAGAAACAAAAGTAAGGTACAGTCGCCAAATTTCGTCCCCGTCCGTTTCTTCTTTTCTAACTAGCGCCATTTAGTTTTCACAGCTCGAATCTTAAGTTAGTGATCTCAGTCGGCCATTGTAAGCAATTCGCGGTGAAGAGTCGCTTCAGTGACAAGATATTTAAAAAAAGAAAAAATTGTTCAAGCTGAGTTTTTGATTAATATATTGTCGGAATGGTTTAATTATTGATAGGCTTGACTTACTGAAATGATTTTTTGGACAATGTACATTGTTATTGCATAGATTCAAATCGGTACGAAAACATTTAGGTTGTGACATGTGTTTCTTGTTGAATGGATGTTATACATAAAAGTAGCCAATTCCTATTATCGTCCCCCCATATGTGCCTAATATCGTCCAGGGGACGACGTTATTTGTGCAATTTGCTGGGAGAATTGAAATTTCTTAAACTATACCAATGATTAATGACTGATTAGATACAATAATTATAATGATTACATTATTGTTAAAATGTTAAAAATGTAATTTAAGTTCAAGTGATTATTGTGATCTCAATATCGTCCCCGTAATCAGGTGCCCAATAATATATTCTTAGAATTTCCACTTTATTGTAAAATCTATTCTTGTAGAAATAGTAACAAAGATAACGAGTTGTTGATTATTCTAAATAATAAAGACGTGTTCTCCCTAATCTTTGAAATTTATTATTTTTTTCTTGATGTTGGTTTTTATAATTTTTTAAAAAAAGGGGGCCATATTTGGCGACTGTACCCTATACATACCTTGGTTTTAAGTAAAGGGATCATTATTTACAAGGAGGAGGGCTGAAAACTTATTCGTACACCAAATGGAATAGCCCCAATTGGAATAACTAACCACAAAATGGGATTAACTGGACAAAACAGTCAAATCCTTCGACATTAGAGTAAGATTAGCAGCAGGTTCTGCAGCTTGTTGTCAAGTGCTACAACAGACGCACATACTACTGTCTCTGACTAATTGTAAGCATATCCCAATCTCCTACCCCAGAAGAGAATATGCCATATCTTTAACAACACCTTTCTGGCAAGCATAAAAAAAGGTACAAAGATCATTTAAGAGTAAAATTAAAGTGAGAACAATATTACAACAAGAAAAGGAACATTAGCTATTAATCCTTTTGGTACGGGCACTCTGTCCGTCGTGACACTCCCGCTGTACGAGGTGCCATGCCGGAAAAGGCACATAAAAAAATAACACATAATCAGTCCCCTTTTGTATGATAATTTTCCTAATTGTAAATGTTGGATAAGAACTGTGCTTAACCCCTAGCCTACAACAACGTGTGCCACACGTCACGTGATAGTGAAGTAAGAAATTTTGAAATATTCCAAACACAATTACGTTGAAAATATCAGTGGATCAGGAAACGTTGAAATTAGTTTTATGCTATTAATATTGCGTTAAATTATACGGTATAGAAGAACTTACAATTAGTGATAATTTTATAGTTCCGAAATTAATTCTAAGTTATTACGTATTCGCTCGTACAAGAAATAGTAGGCCAAGGGGTTGATAAAACAATGTTTCTTCTAACAAGTAGTATTTATAATTTCATTATAAACATATGTAGGTCAACAATTGGATGCCGGATAGACATATACGGCGCTCGACCACACAGGTCTTCAGACGGATGCCGTATATGTATACAGTAAAACCTCGAATAAATGCAGAGAATTCGGGACCGAATCAGTGCAGTTACGAAGCAGTGGTTTCTATTTTGTGTTTACGTTCAGGCTCCAGCCGAGCGTGAGCTTAGAAAAGAACAGACAGTAGAAGAGACAAAGAGGTCGAACCTACAGGGGGACCGGCCCGAACGTATCCATGTGACAATACTAATCCGAGACTTGAACTTTTCCATTTTTGATTTTTTTTTGTTGAAAACTTCGCTAACGTATTTGTGACAATTTTCTGATTAAAATGATACCAAACACGACATAGTTTGAGCAATATTTACTTAATATTTAATTCGTTTACTTGCTATTTAGATAACTCAAACATATCGTGTTTGGTATCATTTTAATCAGAAAAATGTCACAAATACGTTAGCGAAGTTTTCAAAACAAAAAAATCAAAAATGGAAAAGTTCCATCCTCCGCTTAGTATTGCGTCATCTATGCGTTAAGGCCGGTCCCCCTGTGCGTTGGGCCTCTCTGTCTTTTCTACTGTCTGTCCTTTTCTAAGCTCGGCGCTCGCTGGAGCCTCAACGTAAACACAGTCCTGACATACAGCAGCGTCCTATGCATTTAAGTCTCGCACAGGGAACCATTTAGCAGTGCAGTTAACGGTACAGGTAACTATTCTATGTTTTCATCTGACTCCAGCTGACCACGAATCTAGAAAGGGGTAAGCAATGGGAAACCGCCCCCTCGAAGATGATAGGGTTAAAGGAACCGGGACTCGGTTGCGGTGCACACGCGATTGACGGCGATGCGTTCATCTTTGCTCCATTCAGGAACTAATGGACTACATTTTGACGATGCTCAAAGTTTGTTAGATATCTAGGCTTTTGAGAGAAACGTTCCTCAAAACGTTCGTACAAACGGACTCCTCGCTGTCAATCGCAAGAGTTTGTATTTGCATTTGTGAAGACCAAAGTCCAGGTTGCCTTAGCCCTTTTGGCAAAGGTATATCACTGATTGTCAGCTTACAATTAGATAAATATGTACAAACAGCATATGTATCATTTTCATTGTTACAAATTGTATTAATAAACTAAAAAAATAAATTTAAATTTATTAAAAATACACCCTCGTTATTTGCAATTTCACTAATAAAACAAATACAATAGAATGTCTTCATGGTGTTATTTAGATCTATTCGCTATTTACATGAAAATGGATTTGATTTATATTCTAATGAATATTGCTTAATGATTCTATTAAATATTATTATTAAATCAATATAAGTTACAAAATTGTACATGAAATGTCCTATTGTAATGATCGGTTTCGAGTCTTCGGCTGTTTCTTTAAAAATATTTTTAGAGCTATCCGCATTTCGCATCAACCATGGTAACTTTTCTGGTTCTGTTGGAGGATGATTCGTGGGCAAATCGGCGTGGATTAAAAAGTTGTGGAAAAAATATATTTTGAGGTACAGAAGGAAAAACAAGCGATGCCGTTAACGCCAGCGATGCAGGTTTACTGCTAGCCTTGTGGTTCAGCGAAAAAACAGTTATACAAAAAAGAAACACATTCTATGGAGTTCCTTAACACGTTGACGCCGGCCTGCATCACCGGTGGGTCACACTTGTATTTCACAAAATAGGTAGTACAAAATAGGTTTATTTTTCAATTCTCGACATTATAAACTGTATAAACATTCAATATTTTAAAAAAAAGAAAACAATTTAATATTATATACATAATATAATTATTTTTTTTTTATGTAATTTTTCAAAACATGTTAGGCAGAGTGCCGGTTGGCCCTTACATCGGTTGCAATAAGTTTTTACCTTTTTCGCCTTTTTCGTGGCATACTGCCTACCATTTATTCTAGACATACGTTTATAACATTCCTTACATCGCCGCCTAGTTTTTCTCGCGGGTCCTTGGAACGACTGCAGAAAATGTGTACGTTTCTTTTTCACTGCTTCAGTTTCAGTTGGCGTTTGTTCTCTGTGGGGTTCCACTGTACTGAGGAGATAATCAATAATTTTTTCGCGGAATTTAAAAATTTTAATACCTTTGGTACCCCATTTTCTATGTATGTACCAGGCATTGACAAGACAAGTTCCGCGTAATAATTCGATAACAACTTTTCTGTACCACTTTACTGTTCTGCGTAAGCAGCTATAATAAGACGACATCTGATCCGATAGGTCAACCCCCTTCTTAGCATCGTTATAAAGGAATTCTACGTCCGGCTTTAACTTATTATTATTACCCTGCACAAGAACACATTTGTGGTTTTCAGAAGTGGCTAGTGTAGGTAGTAAAACGATAAGGCGTCTGTTCTTTCTCTGCCATCGGGCCCTGCGTCGTTTTAACGTAAACAGCGCCGGGTGGGCCCTCTTAAGAACGACGTCCTGGCGAGACAGTTGGATTGCAGCTTTCCTTTAGTAAGGAGCTGCCAGAGTGAAATTGTATCGATTGTAACCCGATTGTTTTATTTTAACGTATTGAATTGTTTTTTTTCTTTCTTTTGTATTTTTTTTAATTCTAAATATATTATTTTTATCATAGTAAACGCCACACTAGCATGCATACCGGTCTTTTATCCGTCCACTTTAAAAATTTAACGCCGCACCGATTTTGAAAAGACATAAAGCCACCCCGTTGTTGTTTCCGTTTTGCCTGCAGCGGGAGAAATTTTTTATTAATTTTTATTGTACCGCAAATAAATGTTCTTTTTTGCAGAAGTTCCTCGGCCAATGGGACACTAGTGTAAAATCTGCCAGTAAATAATACGCGTCCTTCAAATAATAATTCGTCTACCAATGTCATTACTACATCATGCGCATGTGTTTTCACTATTCTAGTTGAATTTTTTCCGGCATAAATATGAATGTTATAGCTGTAGCCTTCCGGAAGGCACAGTTTATAAAGTTTGATACCATATTTATGCCGCTTTCCCGGGATATATTGGCGAAAACTGAGGCGTCCTCTCCACGGTACCATGGTTTTGTCGATTACAATATTTCTACCAGGTTTAACAGTATTCTTGAAAGTTTGGACAATTGCGTTAACAATATTTTTGAGTTTGTACAAACGGTCCTCAGTCCTAGCCGTGGAATTGTCGACAAAATGTAAATATCTAAGTATCGATATAAACCGATCGCGCTTCATCGCGTTTTTTATGCGCGCGTTTGAATACATGTCCTTTCGAGACCAATATAATCTAATTTCAGGTAGTGGCGCTACACCCATGATAAGCATGATACCAATAAAAATGTTCAATTCCTCTTTTGTCACAGGCTTCCAGGCCAGTTGGTGTCTTCTACTGCTAGATGCAGAGTTGCTTATGCATTGTACTGCATATCTATTCGTTTCCTCAACGATCATTTCCAATATATGGTCCGTGAAGAATAACTTATACAAACAAACCGGATCGTCGCAGTCCGTGTCATCAATCAGCAATTCTTCATCTTGCGAATACTCGTTCATGGTTTGACCTCCTTCTCTTAATTTCCTGCCATTCGTCATCAAGATCCACTTCCTCTAAATCCGACTCGACATCTCCTTCCGTGCTATTGTCGTTTAGTTCGTTAGCTATCGGTTCACTGTCATTACTTGTCTCGTCTGAAGAGGTTGAGAGTACTCGTGCTCTTCGTATGATACTCCTGCTTCCAATTACTGATTCATCAGACGAGTCACTGATCTCCATATCCATAGTGTCTATTATTTAGATGGGCAAAAATTAAATAAGAATATGCTAACCGTCTTTCTAGAAGAAAAGAAAATTTTGACTACCTTTATACTTACTGTAAGAAAGGTGTGCTCAGGAAACTCGTTATATCAGAACTCTATTGACCTCGCACCTCACAAAAACTTCGCACAACCCACAATACGCGCAACGCAGACTAAATAAACTCTTCTTCACTTGCCGTCAACTCTAAACTCTCCGTAAACCTCGTGCCGTTGTCTAAACTCTCAATGATCATCCCCAGTTACTAGGTCACATAGTATATATTCAAAAAGTGTCGGCTGGGGCGTATTCGTTCCCTCAGAAGTCACTGATTTCCCTCATTATGTGTGGGCGGCCCTAAACGTCTAATTGGCCGCCGAAGGCCCAGAGGCTGGTCAAAGTTCGCCTACCTAAACCTCACCCCTAGGCCCGCGATCGGCCAAGGGAAAGGGAACTGATTTCCGGAAAATCGCGCCATGGTCCTTGGCCACTTAGCCGGGCAATAAATCTTTCTCCGGCAATCCTGGAAAAAAAACTGTAGTGCGGAGCCCCATCATCTTGCATTTTACAGGTTTTCTCCGCACAGCATGTTACTCGGGCTTCGAGTGCCAGGGCGTCTGGAAATCGTCAGTCGAGGGTTCCATGAAATTGCTGCTCACACTCAACATAATTTACGACTAAAACTTACACTACGTCCTAACACTAATTTCGTCGTGCACGACTATTTTTTTTCCTGTACGGAATTGAAAAATTTGTTGGTTCCCGCTAAGTACGTTTCTTACAGAAAAATGTTCACAGAATTCTGTGCGATGGTGAGAATTCGCGTCAGACGTCCACTGTTTGAGAAAAATTAGGGCCAAAACTGGTCCCGTCAGGTTTACTTAACATTTACAGGCATATGCAAATTAATATTGGAAAACTATAGTATATCAATGTATTAGTTGAAGTCCACGGAATTCATTGAATGCAACGGGAATCGTATAGCTTTTGTAGTTTTGTTATAAATTAAGGTCAAAGTTGAAAAATGGCGATTTTTTTTAAAACCGTGTAAGACCCCACGACAGCAAGGCGCCGAGCTAGGCGTTCTCACGCCTGGCTTTCGTCAAGGAGACAATTCCTCCAGCGAGGGAGGAAGACGACCCTTACCCCTACGGGGCCTTTTCGAGGAAAAGGAGGTCCTCGAAGGACCCAGCAATAGAAGAGGAGAAGTGGCAGTCGATAGACAGTCGTTGTAGACTCGACACATAGAGTCGTCATAGTGTCGTTACGAAGTCGACGCTTTGTATACATCGAGAGAACACTCTTAGAAGAGTGTCGTCGCGAAGATGCATTATTAATATTAATATACTTGCTGCAAAACCTAATAATTGTATATACAAATATTATATATTGTATTTATCAAAGAATATTTATAAACGCCCATAATTTATCATTATATTACTATATAAAAAAAAGAGAAATCGTTGTTGTGTCTTACAACCGATTTCCTCAAAAACTGAGGTTGATAGACACAAACATATTTCAGATTCGTTTTTAGCTCGTCGAGATCTATAAACATCACCTAGCGGGTATTACCTCGCAACAATCGTGTTGACAGTGTAATCTGACGCTACGCCGCCCCACGAAGCAAACCGTGCATTCGGGCGCCGCCTCACAGAGAAAACTCTGAATATCGGCGCCGGCGTCAACGTGTTAAGGGAAATAAAATATACACCTTTCCAAAAACATGAGAAGCTTCTCACTCTCAGAACATACACTCAACAGGTTCCATAGTTTTAAGTAGTTCGAATTTATCCTGTTTAATGTTAAAAAATTGATAGTATCACTTCGATGTTAAAGATCCTCGTTTCACCTCTTAAGAGGTAATCCTGGTTTAGTACTTTGGGATAAAATATTTTATTATTATTGACATGTATGTTTGCAAAAATAGGTAGGTAAAAGACTTATATTTCAATTCGTTACAAATTATGGGGTTATTAATATTTGCAGGAGGAGCGCAAACTTGCAGACAACCGTGTTGAAGCAATTTCATTACTTCAAGCGCAGTATTCTGATACGATTCACACGATAACTGAAAATGTAGTTACATGAGAGATATCAACTTTCTTGAGAATCATCTCATTGTCAATAGATTATAACTATCAGATGATTCGAAATCATTAATCGGCTTTAATTCTAAAATGTTTTTTACTATATGTATAAGAAAGAGAAAGAATTACTTAATCAATCAAAACTCAAATATCGATGTAGCGTAATTAAAGAAAGAAAGATATCTGGTGACACTTGGAAATAAAATTGAGGCACTTCTCACTAATTGAGTAAAACATGCGCGACATAATTCATTAATTAAACAGAATAAGATTCGAAATAATTACGTCATTTAGTAATATTACAACTTTTACAGTAATCAATCAATAAAACAATATCTGAATTACGCTGGTAACAATATGCAGACAGAAATAACCATAACATTTCGTATTGCTATAGATTTGCATTCGCAACAATATTTATCCTTACAGTTTACACTGCAGATATATTCATGCAAATGAAAATATTGTTGTAATTTTTTTGGTTCGGTTCAAAGAATAACTTCTCTCTTATGTTAGGTTGATTTTACGTTCAACTACCCTCGAGCGTGTAGTTTGTTTTAAATATCCAATCATTTTAACGATCTCAATGGATCACATAACTCTGTTTTAACTTAATGTATTTATTCTTGTTGCTTTTACAAACGCTCTTTAGGATTCATTTCACTACCATATCCGGAAAAAAGTGCGTCGAAATATGTAAAACATGTTGGACTTGATGAAGTGGCCTGCGATGAAAATATCACGATGCTCGACATAAGTAATGAGAGTTAACTCAAACAAGATATGTTAGTGGGAAATGCGTTTTATTCGAACACGAGTTGTATTAAAATACATGTATTAGGTTCCGAAATTTATAACAAATTAATTAAATAGTAACTGACAAATAACTATATTCACGGAAAAAATCTTCGTAATTAAGTTACAAAAAAACTATTGTCTATACCTAGTAAAATGATATCTTCAACTGAATGAGAACAGATATTGGTATCAGTTATTAGAATAAATCCCCAACACAGATAAAAGTATATTGTATTTTCGATTATGCCATTTCATAAATTTGGTATTATGCTTGTCTTCACAGAAACAAATATACATGTCGAAAGATGAAGCCCTGACTGCAGTTACGTACAAACCCATTAATTAATTACCATTAATTTATGTGTTGGCTGTAATTTTGTCGGAAATGTATTAATTAGTGGTATTGCATCGTGCAAATGCCAAAGATATCGATTAACTTTGACTAATTAATTGTTTTGCTACCAAATTAATATCGTATCCTTTAATTATTTGAAGAAATTTGATATATTTAGTAACAACCATACTTCGCTCCTATAATGTTCCTAAATGATATAAGTAATATTTTATTGCGGATATTTATCTTGAAATGTACATATCTATCAGTAGTATTAACGATTATCCTTTTTGCTGAAAGACAAAGCAGTCGAAGTGACATTATTTGTGGAATTGTTTCTACTGTATAGACACTCCGCATGTACTCTCTTCCTTGTAATCCTCCTTTATAAATCTTTCACGTATCCTTTCCCTGAGAAACAAAGGGAATTTTCAATTTGATAGTATTAGGAAAACGGGTAGATCGGATCCAAATTCAGGTACATAGGTTATGAGTAGTATAATTATTAATTTATTTAAGCTAAAGAATAAATATAAATGTTTACATATTCAACAGATAATATTTCCAAAATTTCCAAAAACTGTCTGCTACCTAAAGAACTTATAACAGACGTGTACTCATTGAAAGTAGTAAAAGGTATCTTGCCAAAATATTTCTCAGAAGTAATTCCTTTAACTAAAAACCAGACACAGAATTCTTTAACGTCGCGAGATTAGCAGCACTTTTTTTCTCTTTTATTTAACAATATATAATACAATATCTTACAAAATTTGTACATAACGGTGCAATAACTGCGTTTCAAAATTATCTTTTACCCCTAGTGTTTGAATAAACGGGACGTGAAAAGATTGGAGCACATTTTACATTGTACGACAGGAAAATTCCTGTAATAAGACCAAAATAACATGTCTCATCAATTAGCACTACTTCGTTAATATGTGTACGTATACTTACATTTAGGAAAAACGCACATATATATATCCCTTGAACTTTGCTCCAGTCGCTTCAAGACTTAATTACTATATCAATACCGTGCGGTGGATCGAGTTTGAGATAGATCTAGCTTAATGTGAATTTGATGCGGTTAGGTAAGAAGGGGTTAATGCTTAATAACTTATTACTAAACTAAAGTGCCGTTATATACATCAACGTCATATGCGTCCGATTTAGCCTCTTCTTATTACGTATATCAGGCTGTTGAATTAGTTACACGCCGCGAGCCTTTTCTGAGTCGCTCCGCCTGCTTCTCCCTCCCAACTATTTTACCCAACCAGGAATGACTTGCCAGACTCGGCGTATTACACGAGTATAATGGCGCTTTAGGGCGCCATTCGCCTCTGATCGCTCGCGCTGGAAAGACGCCGCGCACGCCGATTACGGGAAAAAAATCGATGCGCGTATCCCGTCGACTGACGTTATCTGTCAATGAACAGTTCAGATCGCGTCACATGGCGTTTAGGTTAAAACAAAAGTATTACTAGTAAAAAAGTATGCTCAAATATGTCTTGAATTAAATGTGATTAACAGATTGTTAGCACAAAAACATTGAAATTTTACTTTGTTGCATTCTTCGATACAAAATGAAAGAAGCGCGTTTTCGCTGCTTGACACTCAACCGGTTAAAATCTCTTGCTAAGTCGACCGTGGCGGCAACAATGTATTCTTTGACGCGAGAGCTAACGTTTTGCTGTCGCCGTATTTTTAAATTATTTGCGTTGGAATGTAAGACCCCACGACAGCAAGGCGCCGAGCTAGGCGTTCTCACGCCTGGCTTTCGTCAAGGGGACAATTCCTCCAGCGAGGGAGGAAGACGACCCTTACCCCTACGGGGCCTTTTCGACGAAAAGGAGGTCCTCGAAGGACCCAGCAATAGAAGAGGAGAAGTGGCAGTCGATAGACAGTCGTTGTAGACTCGACACATAGAGTCGTCATAGTGTCGTTACGAGATCGACGTTTTGTATACATCGAGAGAACTCTCTTAGAAGAGTGTCGTCGCGAAGACGCATTATTAATATTTATATACTTGCCGCAAAACCTAATAATTATATATACAAATATTATATGCTGTATTTATCAAAGGATATTTATAAATGCCAATAATATATCATTATATTATTATATAAAAAAAAAAGAAATCGTTGTTGTGTCTTACAGGAAATTAATTTATACGTGCGCGTGCTAGATGGTAACACAACTGTTTCTTTAGTATACATATGAATTAAAGAAACAAGAGGTAACAAATTCAAGATTACTGGATATAATTTTAATAAACTATCGTTATGATTGTTGTATGTATGGTTGTGTGTATAAATGTATGCACAGTAGAACCATTTATTTTAGAAGAAAATGTTATATGTATATATAAAAGTTTCATAATATTGTGGAGATAATATCGTTGCAATACTAATTTTTTTATTTATTTATTTCTTCAACTTTACTTGAAGGAAAACTTCATTGTTTGTACAGAAATATATATCTACATTGAATGAAAACATATATTCACAAATAGAAATATATGTTTACGTTGTTTAAATTAGATACCCTCATTGTTTCCATTGGTATTTTGAGATACAATATAAGTTTTTTAATGTTATTCCTGTCACTATTCTCTGCCGAATTTGCCAAACCAACGCCGAAAGTCCAAAAACATTAAAATCTCTTAATCGCATTTAATTCAAGACATATCTGAGTATACTTTTTTACTAGTAATACTTTTGTTTTAACCTATACGCGATGTGACGCGATCTGAAACTGTTCATTGACAGATAACGTCAGTCGACGGGATACGCGCATCGATTTTTTTCCCGTAATCGGCGTGCGCGGCGTCTTTCCAGCGCGAGCGATCAGAGGCGAATGGCGCCCTAAAGCGCCATTATACTCGTGTAATACGCCGAGTCTGGCAAGTCATTCCTGGTTGGGTAAAATAGTTGGGAGGGAGAAGCAGGCGGAGCGACTCAGAAAAGGCTCGCGGCGTGTAACTAATTCAACAGCCTGCTTTAAAACATAGATAATATCACAATTTATGATCTACTATTGCACTTCTTTCAATATTTAACAGTGGCTGTCTGGCCCACTGATTTATTAGTCTGTACCTATTATATGTGATACCACATATGAGATTTACTGCCTACAGAAGATAACAATTACACACACATATATATACAGTAAATCGTGGATAAATGCACTGAATTCGGGACCGAAACAGTGCAGTTACGAAGTGGTAGTTTCTATTTTGTGTTTACGTTCGGGCTCCAGCCGAGCGTGAACTTAGAAAAGAACAGACAGTAGAAGAGACAAAGATGTCCAAGCTACAGGGGGACCGGCCCGAACGTGTCGATGACGCAATACTAATTGGAGACTTGAACTTTTCCATTTTTGATTTTTTCTTTGTTGAGAACTTCGCTACCATATTTGTGGCATTTTTCTGATTAAAATGATACAAAACACGACATAGTTTGAGCAATATTTACTTAATATTTAATTCATTTACTTTCTATTTAGGAAACTCAAACATATCGTGTTTGGTATCATTTTAATCAGGAAACAGTCACAAATACATTAACGAAGTTTTCAAAACAAAAAAATAAAAAATGGAAAAGTTGAAGTCTCCAATTAGTATTGCGTCACCGACACGTTCCGATAATATCATTTTACACTGCCTCGTCGTCGAACGTCGAGGTTCGACCGAGGGGGATCCCCCTATGTGGAGGGGATGGCCGCGATGCATTTATCCAGGGAAATCTCTTGTGCATTTATCCAGGGATTACTGTATATATATATATATATATATATATATATATATATATATATATATATGAGCGATGATGTATTAAACGGAAAAAGCGCGTCGGTATTTACAGAAAGTACAACATTTAATATGGTAAAAAATAATATCGCATGATCATCTGCTTGACGGAGCTTTGCGCCTTATCCACATGTATATGTAGGTAAATATTTTGAAAGATATGGAGAGGTCGGAAAATACTGAAAAGGTGTCTGATAAATTTAGAATTGTAGGGCTACGAAGAGACGTAAAGTGAGCCCAGATATGAATTACAGAATGCTTTATTTTTCAGCAGAAAATAAAATCTACCAAAAATAAAATCTTCAAAAAGTATTACCTATAATATTAGGTTGGTAAGAAATTAATGTCGGTTTTCAAGCTTTATCTTTAAATATGCAGGTTTCGATTGGGAATAAGTTTTTTTAATCAAAATAAGTGCAATTACAATCTACACATTTTTCCCAACGAGAGACAAGTTTTCGAATTCCAGCATTGTAAAATTCTGATGTTCTGGAATTGATAAATTCTTTGAGCGCATTTTCTGCAGCCACTTGGTTCTTGAAGATTTTCCCCCGTAAATAGTGGTCCAAGTGCTTAAAAATATGGTAATCGGTTGGTGACAAGTCTAGTGAATATCCTAGATGGGACAAAGTTTCATAGCCCAATTTATTCAACTTTAGTAGCGTTGATCATGCAATGCGTCGCAACGTCGCACAGTGGTTCATTTGGCCGAAAACCTGGCCAAAAAGCCAACAATTTTTTTCGCGATTTTCAAAATTTAGCAATTGCGTTTTATTTGTAACATATCAGAGCATCGGTTTCCATTAATAAAAGTTTTTATTGAACAACGCTCTTAGAGATATGCAATGTCAAAGTTGGCACTTGAATAATGGAACGTATTCACGTCGAAATTCAGAATACGTTTTCAATGTGAAATAATAGTACAGTCAACTTTGTAAGTATTTGTAGCTATTCGTCATACTTTTAAATTATAAGTACCTTGGTTTCATTTTTTTATTTAATATTTTACAACTGCGATGGCACAGATTGCAAAACCCATACATTTTTTTTCCTTTTGCAGAGGAAATAGTTGTGAAGTACGCAAAAGTACAACGCGAATTTTTTTTTAAATTAAACTTTGAAGCTTCCCGAAGAAGTCCCCGTTGTAAAATTTTGCGACTTTTTGCGATTCTACGAGATATTCTTATTTGTTTGTCGCACGCGCCATGCTCGGGGAAATACGTTTATGACATACTGCCAGGCTATCGTGCCTTGGACAAACGAATAATGCTAATCCTTCACTAAGGTTACCCTTGTAATTAACGAAACGCTATATTTATTTCGTTCGGGTTAAAAATCAAAATAATTTTAAGCAAGCTGGTGGCCTTTTGTTCCAAAGCAACAATAGATAGCCGCGATCACCTCGACCGCTTACCGTTATAAACCGAAAGATCTTTGACGTTTCGGCTGAAAATCTGTCTAGTTGCAGGTATGAGGGCTATATTTGTTTCTCACAATGTTCTATCAATCTCTTTCAGTCGAGATTTTTATTAAACAATGGTAAATTCGAAGATGGAATAGCTGTGATATGCTGGTATTAAGATACAGTGACTGTTGCAATAAATATCATTATAACTTTTGAAGGAAAAGGTATATCAGGATATATTTTTTTTAAATTAAACTTTAAAGCTTCCCGAAGAAGTCCCCGTTGTAAAATTTTGCGACTTTTTGCAATTGTACGCGATATTCTTATTTGTTTGTCGCACGCGCCATGCTCGGGGAAGTGCATTTATGACATAGAGCCGGGCTGTCGTGCTTTACCTAATGAATACTGCTAATCCTTCTCTAAGATCAACCTGGCAATTAACGAAATAATATGTTTATTTCATGGGGTTAAAAATCGGAATGAGTTTAAACAAGCTGGTGGGCTATTGTTTCGAGGCAACTATAAATAGCCGCGGCTACCTCGACCGCTTACCGTCATAAACTGAAAGATCTTTGACGATTCTAATGAAAATCTGGCTAGTTGCAGGTATGAGGGAAATATTTGTTCCTTACAATGTTTCATCTTTCTCCTTCGACCGAAATTTTTATTAAACAAAGGGAAATTCGGAGATGGAACAGCAATGACATGCTTGTATTAAGATACAGCGGCTGCTGCAGTAAATATCATTAAAACTGCAGAAGTCCATGGAATAACATAATATATTTTTTTTTAAATTAAACTTTGAAGCTTCCCGAAGAAGACCTCGTTGAGTTTTCTTGCGACTTTTTGCGATTCTTCGAGTTATTGTTATTTGTTTGTCGCGCGCGCCATGCTTCGGGATGTGCATTTATGACATAGGGCCGGGCTATCATAAGACTATTGATTTTCGTGCCGATCCGACAATTTTTCGATACTCGCACCTGCCATATTAGAGCCGCCATTTTGTTTTTGGAAATTCTGAGTTCGGATTCTTAATCAGCGACCGGAAAATCATAAGACTACTGATTTTCATGCCGATCCGACAATTTTTCGATACTCGCACCCGCCGTATTAGAGCCGCCATTTTGTTTTTGGAAATTTTGAGTTCGGATTCTTAATCAGCGACCGGAAAAACATAAGACTACTGATTTTCATGCCGGTCCGACAATTTTTCAATACTCGCATCCGCCATATTGAAGCCGCCATTTTGTTTTTCGAAATTTTGAGTTCAGATTCTTAATCAGCGACCCAAATAATACTAATACACCAATTTTCAGCTAAATTGAAAAACTCCTTGAGTTTTGGCCAGGTTTTCGGCCAAATGAACCACTGTGCGTCGCGACTAGCGGGCGAGCATTATCATGGAGAAGATTTGGGCCCCGTCGATTGACCAATGCCGGATTTAATCGTTGCAATTTCTGGTGCATTTGACCAATTTCTTGACAATACTTCTCTGCTGTGATAATTTCTCCCACCTTTAAGAAATTATAATGTATAATTCCCACAACTGACCACCAAACCGCCACCATGATCTTTTGATGCAGTTTCGGCTTGGGAAAGTTTTTTTGGCCGTTCATTATGATCCAATCATTGGACAGATCGCCGACAGTTATCGTATAGCATCCACTTCGCGTTGCATATTACGATACGATGCAGAAATGGTTCATTTTTATTGTGAACGCAGAGCAAATTTCATAACGATGATTGGTTTGATCTTCCGTTAATTCGTGCGGCACTCATTTATCGAGTTTCTTCGACTTTCCCAACTGTTTTAGGTTGTCAATAATAGTTGAATGACTTACACCTACCTCCTGTGCAAGTTTTCGAACTGTCGTATGTGGATTAGCTTCGACCAAAGCCTTCAAGTGATCGTTGTCAACGACCGAAGGGCGTCCACGGCCATCTTCATCTTCAAGACTCTCATCCCCATTACGAAATTTTTGGAACCAATGTTGCACTAATCTTTCATTCACAGCATTTTCCCCAAATGCAGCGTTGATATTACGAGTTGCTTTTGCAGCTTTACCTAGTTTATACTCGTATAAGAATATTTCGCGAATTAGCTTCCTGTCTATCTTAAACGCAGTAACGTGAAAAGAGCACAAATTAACAATAAAAATAAAAACATACCTATCACCGTGTAGAGTAACATCTGCACTATAAAACTATATTACGAGATAAACAATTGAAGTAAATGGATATCTTAAGATCAAGCGCCAAAGTTTGAAAGCACGAAAACCGACATTAAGGGGGGAAATAGGTGTAGAGGTCTCAAAAAATATATTTTTTTTTTTTTCATAATTCGATTCTACAACTATTCAATAACGTAGCCTGAAAATTTCAAAGCAAAATTCGAAGCCGTTTAAAAGTTATAAGCATATGAGCGAGCGTTCTTCGGTCGACCGTCAGGAGCATTCGAAATGTATTTCGATGGTGACTCAAAAACATTTACGGCAGTGCTTAAATTGAATCCTTATGGCGATGAATTGACAGTCGCAAAGAACGAATGCATAGGCCACGTACAAAAATGAATGGAAACGCGTCTTCGAAGTGTAAAGAAAGACAAAAAATTGGGAGGTAGGGGAAAGTTGACAGAAGCTTTAGTGAAAAAATTAAGTACATACTACGGCTGGGCGATTAGAAGAAATATTAATAGCGTCGAAGACATGAAAAAGGCAATAATGGCTACGTATGATCACATGACATCAACTGACGACGATCCGAATCATGACAATTGTCCAGTGGGCGCAGACAGCTGGTGTAAATGGAAAGAGGCTGCAGCTCTTGGAACAGAGCCTCCTGCGCATGCAAAACCACTGCATGATGATGTTCAAAAACCAGTCCTACCAATTTACAAAGAGCTTTCCAGGGATGATTTACTCGAGAGATGTTTAGGCGGGCATACACAAAATGCTAATGAAAGTTTTAATTCAACCGTTTGACGATTGGATCCCAAACATTTAAACTCTGGTTTAAGAATAGTTGAGGTCGCCGCATATTTGGCTGCATGCTTATTTAATGAAGGAAGTTCCAGTATTTTATCTGTTATGAACGAGCTTAACATTGTCGTGGGTAACCGAAGCTACAATTTTGCCCAAGAAGTAGATGATCGACGCATAATCCGACAAAATCGACGCAGCTCCATGAGTAGTAAAGAAACTCGACAAGCTCGAAAAGAAAAGCACAGAGCTGAAAATGATACATATGAAGCTGATGAAGGACTGCAATATGGTGCTGGAATAGCTGATTAATTCATAAGATGTTTAAATTGATTCATTACTGCCTTAAATTTACCTTCACTGCCACTCTTGTTTTCAAACGCGTTTTTCTCGATATTACTTTTTTCGAATTTGTGTACACTCTAGCGCGAAGAGTTTTTGATCAATCCTTATCAAATTTAGCACACATTTTCTTTATATATATACTTTCTATTTGAACTAAAAACATAAACAATATTTTCATTTTTACTATCTTTTTATTGCACAAAACAGAACAAAAAAGCAGTCTAAAATCGTACTTAATTTTCACGGTCTAAAAAGAAATAGAAATTTTCGATTTTTTTGTGATAATTGTAGTTCAAATAGAAGAGACACTTATGAAAAAAGGAAATCTTCTAAAAAAATTGTACTCAGATAAAAATTGTGACCTCCAGGATGTACACAAACTGCCGATGCGGATGGCGACTTATAATGTGCAGCAGGTGATATCTCCGGGATTTTTCAAGAAAAATGTTTGAAACTGTCAGCAAATGTTCTTCAATATATCTATAAAATAACCTCAAAATCTTAATAAAATGTATCTATTTGTTATATGTTAAAAAAATTCATGAAAATTACTCTAAATACGCCGTTCTACACCTATTTCCCCCCTTAATTTCTTACCAACCTAATAAAAGTCAAAAGAGATGAGACAAAATTAACAATCATAGCATGATTCATTATAAGTATTTTACCTGCAATTATTTAGGACTGTACTTACTTTACAATCATTCAGAAATTTAAATTATGGGTGTCCAATTTTTAGGCACAAAATAATCTTCACCCGACGATTAAACCTACTATGATTCAGGACAAAGTTGTATTGATTCGTATTGAATAAGAAATTTCGCGAGATCAGAACTCTAAAACTAGCTCCCCCTACGGTAGGGGTACCGGATTCATACTTTGCAGAAATGATTTTTCCAAATATCCCTATGGAATGGTATACCTCAAGATTAATTATCATTGGCGGCACTTTTACCATGCTTACCCGGCTGGATCCTTTACGTTAAACACTCCCTGTACTATAAGACATTTAAAGTATTTTATACTTTATCTATTATCTATTGCACCAGAGGCTTTCGCCTGGCAATAATTCCTTTTCTCATCCTTTTCTCTGAAGATTTTATAGGAGGAGTACCACACGATCCCGCATACATACTTTTGGTCTGTTAATTCAGAGCTTGGAATTAAGTGCTCGCAATGCGCGTCCTTAGAGAAGCGCTGCCTACTGCTTTCAACCGCACATCGTGGATCCCGCAAATCTCCTCCCATTGAACGCAGCCAGGCGCAAACCTTTCTAGAAAGAAATAGAAATAAGCATATAAAAAATAAATATATCTGCCGTTAAGTGGTGCAATACTGTTATTATTTTGTAGACTTGTCTATATACGTACGTTAATTATGCAATGTACCGACCCTCCGATCAATTAGTACATAAGATAACTTTAGCGAATATTTTATACGCACAAATATTTTGTACTGCTGCTCACCCAACATCTGTCGTTCCATAATCATCACTTCTCCACTGCCCCAAGTCCAAAAATCCTTACCTTCTTATCTTGACCTTTCAACTCTTAAACACCGTCATCTTACTCATATTCTTCTTCCGAAAACCTTTAAAAATCCTAAGTCTCTTTAAACCAAGACTCACTCACAATCAGTTCATTACTAAAGGCTCATAACGCTCATTAACTAGCTCATAAGCAAGATCTAAAATTAATCAATCTTAAGTCATTACTAGTTCAACTAATTGTGAGAGTAATCTTCAAATTTAATTCTAATTCAAAACTCTTACAAGTCTTCATCAAATTAAGATCATTTTTCATAAATCACACCGAATCACTGTTGGAACGAGCCGAGATATTTAATATAAAACTATTGAAAGTACAAGTTCTCTTTCTTGGCGGATCCTGGAACCGCGGGTAACCGTATTCGCCGTTACAATTACACAGATCTTGAGTGATTTTTATATCTTTATATGATAACAAGAAAATAACATTAACTGTTATAAACTTTAATGAACTTCCTCTATGACAAAAGTACGTGCTTAATGAATTTCATTTACACCAGAAATAAAATAAGGAAGAGAGAAAAGATAGATGGCTGGCTGAGGTGGCGATGGCTAAATGCAAAGCGTCCACCACGCGAAACAGTTGGGTGCTGTCATTGGCCAACGTTTAACAAAGTTAGCTAACCTAATGGTGTCGCAACAATTTAAAGGTATCACAGGGGTAATAGTTATATTAATTAGTTAACCCTAGAGATTACTTTTTACAGTGGCACTTAGGTGTGTCGCGAAAATCGAGCGATGACGAGTATACTCGTCAATACACAAAATACTACCGGTTCTCCATGACGAGTATACTCGTCAATCACAGCTAACTAATTAAACATATTATAGGATGATGATTACCCACGATAGACTGGTCGTTTATATTCGCTTTAACTTAAAACGCATCTGCATGTATTTGCATTTAAGTTCTTTAGATTCTTAAAACTTGGAACATACTATACAATATGATTCATTGCTTGTATTCATCTAATTACAGTGAAGATGCTCTTATTTCCAATGTCGTTTCTCCGAAGTTCCTCTTATTTCGATCCCTTCTAATGGTCCTCCGCCATGAGAGAGGGAGAATAAAAAGAGACAGATAAATGACATTCTTTCTCCTTTCCTCGTGTGTGGTTTGGTTTTGACACATATAACCTCCAACACGAATACACAACCTCTATCACGTGACGGGCAAACGAAATGAGGGGAATCTTAAAGAGTGGAGAGATAACTCCGCCCAAAAAACAAGAGGAAATCGAATTAGACTCTTCGAAATAATAGGATCTCCACTGTAAAATAATTATTTAATTTTTCTAAATAAAAAAGGTACTAAGAAAACTTTTGAACAATCATTGTATGATATTACTGAATATTATAATTGCATCATTATATTTTTCATTTCGAATATACTTAATGAGAGTTAAAGGTAAAGTTAAATTCTTTATGAAAACATTTTCATTCTAATTTACATTGATATCACGCATTAAATCTGCTTTAATTCCAAACGTAATTAAATAATGTACTGAAAACCTCCATAATAATAATTTGTTAATTAATATTGTATGGGAATAATAACACAGTGTTTCCATAATCTGATGAAATCACAATAAAATATTCAAAGAGAAAATAGAATAGCTAATGATGAATTTTTAATATCCTATAGAAACCATTGTTCCAAATTCAGAACAGTACCTTTTTATTAAAAGCTTTTGCGAAACGTTATACTGCTAACCTCTAATTCCATAAAGGGTATGTTTATTTCTGTATAACGATTTCTTTCATTTTGATAAGAAAGTGTTACTCTAAATTGCCAGCTTTCAAAGACCACTTCTATCGAGAAATGCGAAGTAAGTTTAATCTTGCTATTCAAGTTCTTACCACTGTCTGCTATATAATATTGCTTTTCTGTGCAGCATGTCGAAAAATTTTCCACTTTATACGCAAGTGGCTGAAGTTTGGAAAATGTAGTTGTTCGGCAGTAGTTTTAAATTGCCTTCCACTCCTCGCATTTTCTAAGAAAATTGTTACAATGAAAAGAGGTTTTAGCTATCTGTAAGTATACTGCTTATAATGCAGCTTTGAACGTAGTATAATTAATAGAAAAGTAAGTAGTATTTAAGAGTAGAATTTTTAGTAGAAAGTAGTATTTAATTAGTAGAAAAATGAACAACACATGGTTATAACGATTGCTTCTGTGAAAATCTGTGGAATATACACGACCCGCGATTGTCGCTCTCTGCCATATTCTTCTCCTGAAAATCTCATGTTCAATTGTTTAACGGTACCATGTCGGAACGAGGTCGCAGCTGTATCACTCACTATTTCAAATATTTTTTACTATATCTATGTATATCTTACTGAACGCTCTATCATGCAAGTGGTAGTCAAACTTTTTATACCTATCGCTAACTTTTGTATGTTTGGTGACAGTAAAAGTTTCTTGCCACCCACCGATTCCACAACAGAAATGTAAGGCGCATGTTGTTGCCGAATGTGCTATATCTGAAAAAAAAAACAAGAAAGATTTTCATTCCTCTCTCCGAAAATTGAGTATTCCATTTGAATAAATGTTACCCGATATTAGAATAAAATAAAATTTAAAGATAATAATGTGATGAATTATCATTATTACAAAGTAAAAATAAAAAGTGACCCGTTAATTTGATAAGAAATAATATAATAAGAGACCCCTTATCTCTTAAATTTCGACAAGTATTTTCAAGACAAGAATACGCGTTTGCCGCAGTTCAAAGGGTCTGGGTTAGGTCTGGGTTAGGTCTGGGTTAGGTGACCGATGAAACAGGACTTATCGGTTTGACGTTACGCCTGTAAATTCAGCATAATTATATGCAATGGTATGCATTCGTTCGGAGTGCGGTAATTCGGTGGATCATCTTTGGCAGATTTTTTGGCAGTTTTCTTCTTCTCCTTGATTCTTATAGGAAGGGTCCGTCCGGAAATTAATGCAATAAAGTTCAAAACAAAATCTATTAAAGTTATTATTATAAACGTTTAAAATTTTTCAAAATACCTGCCTTTCTTAATCGCTTTTACGGTTCCAAAATGATTTATATTAAAGGAAATCTTACTCCTAGGAGATAAGAAGTCTACTGGAGCCATGTTAGGACTGTAAGGGGCAGTGAGACAATGTTGTAAAACTGTACTTGGCCAGGAACTCACGCATAGAGGATTTGGTGGCCAATTTGGCACACACTTTCCGCATATGTAAATTCACAACGATGTCGTGCACGGTGTTTTTCGAAATTCTGAGAGTCTGTGCAAACATTTGAACATTCATTTGACGATCGCTGTTCAAAAGTTCTCAAACACGGGAAACATTTTCGTCACTTTTGCTGCTTTGTGGCCGTCCAGAGCGGAGGGCAACCTCCACCTTTTCCTAACCATCTTTAAACAAAGTCAGTCACCTGGATACTTGATAATAGAAGTCCCAGTATGCTTCTTTAATCATTTAGTTGATGTCGGCAGGGCTTTTGTTTAGCACCGAATTTAATCGCCTAACATTACTCGATAGTTTTCTCCACTAAGCTGTAGTGACAAAGTAAGAAGAGGGTCACAGAAACGATTCTGAATCCCTTAAAATATAGAACAGACTGAGCAGGTAACCATTGTAACTCTAAGAGTCCCCTGTGAATGTTAGTTATTAACGCCTTAACTTGTGCCAAACTGTGCACACTCGAGATAATTCGAGTGGCGTTGTATTTAAAATTAAAATAAAAATTTTGATCAATTTTGTATTTTTTTAATTTTTGTGCCAAGACAATGTTCTAAAGTGTTTTTTTGTCCGGTTTTTTCAGAAAATCTGTGCGTTAAGGGGTTAATTAATCAGTACAATAATATAAAAATTA
Source organism: Cerceris rybyensis (assembly GCA_910591515.1). Lineage (NCBI taxonomy): Eukaryota > Metazoa > Arthropoda > Insecta > Hymenoptera > Crabronidae > Cerceris > Cerceris rybyensis. The sequence goes on from OU342795.1 coordinate 19,895,524, forward strand.
ATATACAATATTTAATAAATCTTCGTTACAAATTACAGGTATCGCCAAATCATCATTGTCAAGGAAAATCAACAAACAAACTTCAAGCCATGCACATTCTATATTTTTATAATATGTCATCGTATTCAATCTTGTTAACAAAAAGAATCATACTTGCACTCCCCCCCCCCCCCCCCCCCATCTAACCCAACAAGTTTAAACCTGCTAGGACCAGGAAAAATGTTGGGAAAAACCAGATTGCATTACTTTCTAGAAAGATTTTGTATATGTAGTCGCGAAGAAAACCAAACAGACACGCTTTTTTGTACGGAACACGGAAACGATCCGATACTATTTTTGTGCAAACACGACGTTTATGGATTACGTGCTTCTTTACAGAGAATATTCCGTCGCGACAGTGCTAGTTTAACGAGAAATACGATTCGCGAAATTATGACTAAACCGCTTGATCAATACAATCTACAATAATTTAATTACTGCAAATAGTGTGTCCGGTCTCGTATATAGTACCAAATACATTAACAATCCAACTAATTTCCGATATGGCATCAATTTAATTAATCCTTGTCCCTAACTTGCCTTCAGATTTATATTTACCTAGCCTCAATGGTGTATTTGCTCCTCGATACTCAGTCATATTTTTTTTTATTCTTGTTTCTACGTATTTTTGTCGTGATGAATGTATTTCATCATTTGTGTTTCTTTAAACTTTTCCTTTTTGTGCATGATTTATTTCTCCTAACGTTTGTACTCGTATTTTGATGCGATATTTTTAATGACATCAAAGGGTATAGCCGGATAAGGACGGCAAAAGTGCCCCCAAAGATAATTAACCTTGAAGTGTACCGTTCGATAGGGCTCTTTGGAAAAACCCTTCTTGCAAATTTTTATCCCGGTACCCCTACCGTAGGGGTAGTTATGGGGTAAAACGTGTTTTTCGGTTTTTGCTCGATTTCTCCCGTTTGGCTTGATTGAAAGTTCTGAAAAAAATCACACATATTATACCCAATGGTGTGCATAGTCTGGAATTTTTTCAGACTTTCTGGTTGGCAAATCGATTTTTAAAAAATTAAGAAAGTTTATAAACATTAATTTTTTATTGAAAATATGAAGTGACCACTTTTATATTTTTACAGTACCTGAATAGTACCCTAATTATTAATGTGTAATTTTTTCAGATTTTTACGAGTAGTGGACGGCAGTTAAAAAAATTAAAAACCAACAATTGTTTATATTTTTTGCTAAATTATTGATGTGACCACGTTTATATTTTCACAGTTTCTCAAGTTTGCTATAAACAATAGACTGTAATTTTTTCAGATTTTTTGCAACAGTGTATCATACCAAAAAAAATAAAAAACCGATGTTCACTCATGACCAATACACAAATAAGTGTAGACTTGAATGATCGAAAATTATACGCAATACCCACTATTTCACATGAAATAAACTAAAATACTTCATTATTAAATATTTTTACATTTGAAAAATTAATTTTACTGAATGAGTTTTACGTTTTCTAATTTTTGGACTCAGGACCGTGAGGCGCATAAGTTCCGTCTCCACTGTTCTCACTGTATTATCGAATTTAAGCATTCACCAAGGAAAATACATAAATTATCCTCGTTTAAATATAAAAGATATTGCAAGTTAGGTATGAATTATTAGATACTTTTACATTTGTAAAAATATTTTACAAATATAAAATATTTATTTATTTATTTATTTAATGTTTATAATACGTCAATTGCTATTTAAATGTTAGAGAAACTCCAAATTCTTACTTAATGCATGAAAATTAAAAATTGGTAAAAGGCAATGTACATACAGTGATGAGCAAAACTGAACACACTTTATAAATTTTTTAAATTATTTAATATATTTCCAAATGTTAACAATAGAATATAAATTCTTAAATAGAATGTGAAAACTGATTGTATGAGTAGTATTTTAAGGTCACTTAAAAGTCTTTTATGTTTTTTATATGATCTATTAACACAGATAACGTTGGACTCAGTTTTGCACCGGATATTTATTAAAAACTTAATATTTTGTCCAGAGACCTTTTGCCTTTAATACTGCATGTATCCTTTGTGGCATACTTTGCACTAACCTTTCACAATAGTCCGGACTGACTTTGTCCCATTCTTCCTGAACTCCAGTCCAAAGATTGTCTATTGATGTTGGCATCGTGTGATATTCGCAATGTAATTTTTGTTTTAAATAAGCCCATAAATTTTCTATCGGATTTAAATCCGGACTTTGTGCAGGCCAATCTAACAATTTAAAACTTTTATTATTCAGCCAGTTTTGCACTGATTTCGCCATGTGTTTGGGATCCCGATCCTGCTGGAATGTTACTTCATCTTCCGGATATGGCATGTTTTCTATCATTTCCGGTAAATGAGATTGTAAAATAGTCATGTAACTATACTGGTTCATATTACCAACTATTCGGTGGATTGCACCTGTTCCATAAAATGTAATACACCCCCATATCATAATAGAACCACCACGGTGTTTCAAAGTTTGCTTAACATGGTGTCGTTTAAGGCTTTCACCTTTCCTCTTCCAATACCATGCTCTGCCATCTGATGATATTCGATTAATTTTTGTTTCGTCGGACCATATTACATGTCTCCATTGATCAATAGTCCAATCCTTGTATTTCTTCGCAAATGCTAAACGCGCTTTTACATTCTTCTTAGATAGCATAGGTTTCGACTTCTTTTCATCACATATATAATTCTGTCCTTTTAATTCTCTCATTGCTGTCCATTTACTAATCGACTTCCCTGTGCTTTCTTTTAATATATTTGCGGCCATAGAAGCACTTGAAGCTTCACCAGTTTGAATGTATCTGGCTAACAATCTTCTTTCTTGCGGAGTTAATAATTTTGGTCGCCTTCCAAATGATGTTGGTATATTAGAACAATATTTTTTTCTAATTTTTTGCACTAAAGACTGACTTACGTTACATTCTTTCGCAATTGTTCGTGTGGAAGAGCCAGACTTCAATTTAAAAATTATTTCAATTTTGATTCTCTTCGATATTGGTTTCATGTTAACAGATCAAAACGCACGTTATAAATCACGTAACTAATACTTTTTTAAGCTAATATGTGTATTAACAAATATTAAATACACTACTGAACAATATGTTCTTCGATAATCAAAGCTTATAACTTGTTAGATGCTCGTAAGCGACTGAATTTGGAATCGGTGCAAAACTGAGTACAACCAATTTGACCTTTTCGAAGAAATAAGAAATGAAAACAAACATTTCAACGTCTTAAGAGATACCGTATAATGTTGACTTTTATATGCCACCTCATTAACCGTAATAAAAAAGTGTGTATCAAAGTTAATATAAGTAGTTTTGGAAAATGTATAAAGTGTGTTCAGTTTTGCTCATCAGTGTATATACTTATTACCCTGCTTAGGGCAAAGTCTACAGAGGAGAGCTGTTACCGGCTAGTTCCAGCTGTAAGACTCGAATGGCTACAGGTTTATGAAACATCTATTACAATTTTTTTTGGATACGAGACAAGTTCCAAATCCTCCAATAAGTTCTAATAATTTGGAATTGGTATAGCTGTGGATTATTATAAACAAACTAACATAAAATACGCATTCCAAAAAACATCGGTTTTTTAATTTTTTTGGTATGATACACTGTTGCAAAAAATCTGAAAAAATTACAGTCAATTGTTTATAGCAAACTTGAGAAACTGTGAAAATATAAACGTGGTCACATCAATAATTTAGCAAAAAATATAAACAATTGTTGGTTTTTAATTTTTATAACTGCCGTCCACTACTCGTAAAAATCTGAAAAAATTACTCATTAATAATTAGGGTACTACGCAGGTACTGTAAAAATATAAAAGTGGTCACTTCATATTTTTAATAAAAAATTAATGTTTATAAACTTTTTTAATTTTTTAAAAATCGATTTGCCAACCAGAAAATCTAAAAAAATTCCAGACTATGCACACCATTGGGTATAATATGTGTGATTTTTTTCAGAATTTTCTATCAAGCCAAACGGGAGAAATCGAGCAAAAACCGAAAAACACGTTTTACCCCATAACTACCCCTACGGTAGGGGTACCGGGTTTATACTTTGCAGGAAGGGTTTTTCCATAGAGCCCTATCGAATGGTATGCCTCAAAGTTAATTACCTTTGGGGGCACTTTTGCCATCCTTATCCGGCTATACCCTTTGACATTGGTTGAACATCTTTGAAAAAATAAATATATCATTCATAAATATGACTATGATAGTTCAATGTCCCTTAATATAAGTGCAATTTGAACCGATTGTTTTAATCCATAAATTGACCGCCATAATTTTGGTGCTTCACCATCCTTTGCTTTATATGGGTGCGGCAACTTAACCCTTTCGGTACGGACGCATTCTGCGTCGCGCTGCTCCCGCTGACCGAGCAGCCGCGTCAAATGTCCGTACTTGCGGAATAACTACAAGCGTCCGTCAGATGCACAATACCACGGTATCTTACGCAGAGCGAGTGCAGTCGCTCGTAGAAAAAAAATGTTTAAAAAATTATCACATAATGCAATTAGAAAATATAATATTAAACCACATACCGTGAAAATATTCGGAACATCTGAGCGAGCCGCCGGGTGACTATAGTCACCGCTCGGACAGAGCGAGCGTCGGGCGTTGGGTGACTATAGTCACCGCTCGGACAGAGCGAGCGTCGGGCGTTGGGTGACTATAGTCACCGCTCGGGCCGAAAGGGTTAATATAAATATCTTCCTTAAATTTTTCATATACATTGATCTGCACACTTAATATTTACATGTTTGGTGTACCATATAAATTGCACTATTAATGTCAATAAAAGTTTTGTGGCTCCAACATTTCCTACTGCTGAATACGTTTATTCATAAGTATAGCCATTGTTCGATCGTTGGATGTGGAATGCAGGGTAAAGCAGGAAAGGTTTTCTGGGAAAAAATGTCATTTTATTCATTACCTCTCTTTCGAGGAAGATGGATAATATACAAATAGGATCGGTAGAGCGGACAATAAGGTTTTACGATAAAACGAACAAACATAATAGATTTTGAATCGACCGGAAAATCGACTAGGCTTGACTATGAAAATGATTCTGTCCAAATATAACCTTTCGCGATTCCACCGATTTTATCGACGGGAGTCCAGGATATGCTCTGTACTCTCTCGTTCGGTAGGCGTCCAGGAAAAGCGTCCGTACTCTCCATACCGAATCGAGGACCCAGGAACACTCCCGTACTCTCCCGTCTCGTCACTGTATTTGGGCGTCGAGGATATGCTCTGTACTCTCTCGATCGGTAGGCGTCCAGGAAAAGCGTCCGTACTCTCCATACCGAATCGAGGACCCAGGAACAATCCCGTACTCTCCCGTTTTCCCTCTAGCAGGCGTCCAGGAAAAGCGTCCGTACTCTCCTGCCAGAGGTCCCTATTCTGCATACCGAGAGCGACCGTGGATTACCTCGTTCTCTCTCTCGGCGCAGAAGAAGAATTCTGTTTTTTTTTTGTTTTTATTTATGATGGTTGAGTAGGGGGGCGAGATGCACTCCAAACCATAAGAGTGGGTGTTCTCTTAGGAGAGTGCACGCTCCCTGGGTGGAAGTTCCCGTGAACATAAGCCCACATACCTTCCAATGGAAGTAAAAATGGAGTTACCGAAAGAGGTAACGTATGCTTTCAATAAATTGAGTTTTATTGAGGAAAATTTGCAAAAAACCTCAGAAACTGATTAAAAGGGAAAAGAGATAGGGGGAAAGGATAAGGAATCCGTAAATGGATTGTCTTGACGTGCACATGTTTTACTGAAAACAGTGCAGCCAGACCTACGAGCTCAGCGCTTGAGCGGAAATGACACTTTGGGGTTATATGGTAACAAATCCTGAGTGTAATTCCCAGTGACACGGACCAGAGGATTTGAATGAGTAGAAACATTATAAGTCTTAAGCATTTTAGAAATGAATGAATTTAGTAGGGAAACACGTGATTCCTTATGAAGTCCAAAAGTCGAAAATCTAAAAGATTTGTTTCAAATAATCGTAAGAATTTTAGATTGAACGGTTTGAATCTTCTTGCGTTGGCGATGCGAAAGAATGTTCCACCACAGTATTGCTCCATAGGTAAGTATGGGTCGCAGGCAAATGACATAAGTAAGAATGCGTAAACGGAGCGGTAAGTATGATTTTGGCCCGATAAATTTGATCATAGCAAAAGCAGCAGAAAGGGTTTTCGACATGCGGTCCGAAGCAGCATGGAACCAATTAAGACGATGGTCTAAAATAACTCCGAGGTATCTAACCCGCGGCGACCAGTCAATGACCTCACCTCCAACTGATATCTTGTGCGAATTAAGAAATTGAGAATTATTCGAAAAACTAAAGAAGATTGCCTCAGTTTTAGAAGCGTTAACTTGAAGCTTCCAGTCAGAAAAATATTGAAGTACTATGTTCAGATACTCTTGAATCCTGTTAATAAGGCGAAGAGTGTTCTTCCGTGTTGACGAGGAAAATAAAGCGGTGTCATCCGCGTAAAGAGCACATTCGCATGACAAATAATTAGGAATATCATTAATTTACAGAATAAAGAGATATGGCCAAAGAACGGAGCCTTGAGGTACTCCAGTAAAGATGTTATAAATAGTAGATTTATGTGAATTATAAAGTACGTAACAAATACGTTCTTCAAGATATGATTTTAAAAGTCTTAGTATGGTGTATGGTAAGCTCATACGTTTGAGTTTATAGAGAAGTGCATTATGCCAAACAGTGTCAAACGCCTTAGATAGGTCGAGGAGAATCATGGCGGTGTCACGCCGGGTGTTAAAGTTGTGCGTGATATGCTGAGTGATGCGAGCAATCTGGTATATAGTAGAGTGTCTAGCTCAAAATCCAAATTGTTGGTTAATGAGAATATTATTACCATGAACATAAGCCTCAATATTATGAAGAATTACTTTTTCAAAGATTTTTCCGATAATGGGAAGAAGACTGATTGGTCTATAACTAGAAGGATTAGCTGGAGGTTTGCCTGGCTTAAGTATGGGAACAACTTTTTCCAGCTTCCAGGGAGCAGGAAAGTGACAGAAGTTGAACGACAATTTAAAGTAGTAATATATTTGACAAAAGATCTTAGGTGAAGCATTAGACAGCATTGGAACAGAAATGTGGTCAGGGCCAGGTGCCTTACGTGGTTTCATTTTACAAACGATTTCGTAGATTCTAGAAGAAGAGAAGAGAGATACTGGAGGTTTATCCTCATAAGAGTCCCATTCAAAGTTATCATAAAAATATTGAACTGATTGAGATTTGGAAGACGGAAGGTTAAGCGCGTCCTTGTGGACAGAAGCAAAGTTATTGGCCAAGGCATCAGCTTTTTCAAATGAGGAGTACAATTTAACTCCATTCACCTCGAAAACCGGAGAGGGTAGATTTCTATTGGTACGTGAATATTATCTATAAGTGCTTCAAAAGGTAGGATCGGGTTTTGTAAAAGATTTGGGCATAGAGAGCCAGGAATCTTGACGGAGAAAGGAAATTCTTCGACTAATAGAGCGAGAGTATTCTTTGATCATAATGGAGAAATAATTAAGACCAGTGTGTTGGTACATTTTACGTAACTTCCTTCTGAGTTTGACGAGGGAAATAAGAATCGCATCATTTGCAAGGGCGTCTTGTCGTGTACGTTGGATCGTGTTAACCTTTCTAGAGACTGATTGGGAGGCACAAGAGGATAAAAAACTATTAAATTCGATAATAGAATCATCAATCTCTTGTTTGGAGTTAAAGTTAGAAGTGATTTTCCAATTAAGAGATAAAGAGCGATAACGCTCCCAATCAATAATGGAATTATACAATGGAGAGGAGAAGTGGGAATTAGACGAGGCTTTAAGAGAAACAGGTCGATGTGAAGTGCCGAAGAGATCCAGTGTGACACAAGTAAATTCTAACGTAATATCCGTAATAAAGAAGTCAATAACTGAGGGAACACATCGAGGCTGATAATGAGTGGGCGTCTCGGGTGAAACAATCCGGAAGCTAGAGCGAATCATAGTGTCGTATAGGACAGTACCCGCTTTATTGGCTGTGTTGTTGTGCCACAAACGGTGTTTAGCGTTCCAATCACCACCAATCAGAAAAGGAGTACCGTGGTGCAACATGGTATCAAAGTCACCTCTGGATAAAATTTGTCCAGGAACTAGATAAATAACTCCAACCGAAATCTTAGGCTGATCAAGTTGAATCACAAGGAGCTCCAAATTCATCTGAATTCGTGTCACTGTGAAATTAAAGGAATTGTTAATAAGGATGGCCACACCACCACAACGGGTTTGCCGATCCTTACGGACCACGGTATAACCGGGGATCGCAAACGGCGTATTGGGAGAAAGCCAGGTTTCAGTTACCAACATGATGTCGCATGCATTAACATGTAATTGATTAATTACTTCATTACGCTTGGAAACAACAGAGCCAGCGTTCCAAGTGATAATATGCGGGAAAGAAGCCATTATTTAAGTTGGGAAACTACCTGCCAGTAAGCATGCAATTTTTCGAGGTTGGTGTTACAAGTTTTGAGTTTGTCTATCAAGGTAGTGACAGTAGAATAAATCATATTAAGATCGCAAAGGGAGTTGAGTTCATTAAAAGCATCGTTTATTTTATTTAAATTATTAAGATCAGAAGGCAGCCCGGAAGAGGCAGCCAGTGGAGTGCGGGCCTTAAGAGCATCTACATACGTACGAGAACGTAATATGGAAGAATTAGGTTTAGCAACCGGTGTGTTCACGGGTGGAGGAGGAAAATTGCCTACAGAAAAAGTAGGTGGTAGATCACGATTGATAGGAAGAATTATGTTATTAGTTAAAGACAGGGACGACCTTTTCTCTAAGTATTTAGCCAACGACGGGCATCTACTGTAATTTGCAGTGTGGCCACCCTTGCAATTAACACAAGAGGGAACAACGTCGAATGGTTTAGTACAGACAGAGGATGAGTGAGTACCCGCGCATTTGACGCAGCGGGGAGGTAAATTGCAATTATTAGCGGAATGCCCATACGCTTGGCAACGAAAACATTGAGTGTAAGGTCTTTTGGAGAGAAATTTTTCCCAGTATACCCGGATATTAAACAAAAACCCTACTTTATTAACTTGGGCTATGGTGGTCAAAATAGGAAAATTGATTTTATAAATCGCAAAGTACGATTTCGAATTTTTTGGACTAATATTTGAGCAGGATACCGGAGATAGGCCACGTGACTTTAGCTCAGCGATGAGCTCATCGGTAGAGATGAGGGGTAATCCTTTAAGTACCATGACGAGAGCCCTCTCATCGGAGGATTTTTTTACACTTTTGCAATTTTGCATGTTCAAAGCTAAAGGTATAAACAATTGAAAATGCAAAGAGCCATTTCAGACAAATGATGACATCTGTTACTTTTTTATTGATTTATTCCGCGCGAACTCTGAATTTCGCTTCCCTTCGGAAAGTTATTTACTTAAGTTTTGACAAAGTGTACCGCTTATTACACTTTTGCAATTTTGCATGTTCAAAGCTAAAGGTATAAACAATTAAAAATGCGAAGGGTTATTGAAGACAAATGATGACATCTGGTACATTTTTATTGTTTTATTACGTCCCTAACGGACGGGAGCGACGTCTCACACTGGTCTATTTTGACGAAATCCTGGCCAGAACCCCAAGGAGCGGCGAGGCATTTAGTTAGTTTCGTTCGCTCAGAAGACACAAGAAAAATGCCTCGCGGAAGTTTTTAAATTTTTCAATTTCCAAAAATAAAATTTATATTTCAATTTTTTTTGCTTTTTCCAAGAAAAATGTCTGCCCTATCGCCTCCTGCTATTAGATTTTTTCCTGGATTTTTAATTTTTAGAGTAAATCGGAAACATATTTTTAAAACATATGTTTAAACATATTTAAATCTTTACAACAATAAAATGATATGCATTGTTGCAATTGGTAGAGTTTACAGTCATTTTACACAAAAAAAATTGAAATAAGCCTTAAGATTAAGTTACAGAAAATTTTTAACGTTGATAGTCTCTTATTTTACGTATAAATGTTAACCCGTTGCCGCACACTTTTCATTTGACGAAAGTGCTCAGAAACACGCACGAAAATATTTCGAACCTTTAAAGCATGAAAAATCGCACAAAAAGACCAATTGATATGTTATCTGGAATGTTACATCTTTTTTTCGGTGTATTACTGAGTAATTAACAAATAAATACAGTAGTACAAAAATGTGCAGGACGGCTATAGCCGTCATTTGCGGCAACGTGTTAAATAACTATTGAAATATGTATTATTATTAACGTTAAGTATAACAGTATGTTGTTTACTAGTAGAAAAGTCAGTAAAAGTAACGAAAACCATAATTTCTTTCAAAAAATAGTTTTGTCCAGCTAGAACCCTAAAATTACACACTGTGCGTCCCCTAGATTTTTTAGATTTAGGAGACGAGGCAGGAGTAACAGCAGGAGATGAGTCATCGGAACTAAAAGGCATGATAAGACTGGGAGGGGCATCCAATACCGAGGAATGCGGGTCAGTAACGAGCAACGGATTTGCTAACGAAGCTGACGAGGTACCCGGATTTACTTTCGGAGTATTAGAAATAACTGATTTGTTTACATTTGGGTTCGAATGTAGGTTGCCAGGCAAAACATTGCCGGCGACGGATTTAACACGCTTAAGCGGCAATGTACGTTTTACAGTCATGTGTATCTTGCCCGTCGGAGCCAGCTCCGAGCGGGAAAGAGACTAACAAAGAAAAATGCGCGAAATAAGTAAGGAGTAATCAGCTAGAATAAGTTACAATGTAAGCATATAAAACACAAAAGCAAAATAACCTAGAACCAGAGATTAATTAATATAGTTATACAACATGAGCTAATTGCAGAATTAATAAATCAATAATTCGATAAATTAATATAACAATAAATGTGTGTAGTAGCAATAAACAGTGTATGAATAGATAAATAGTATTAGTTAATTATAATTACTTATATAAGAAAAAGAATTTAATCAAAATAATGAATAGATTATATACAATGTAAAGTAGTAAGACAACATATGCAACAAAGTTGCAAACGAAAGGAAAGAAAGGCAGTAGTGACTGTCCTTTAAAATGAGTACATGAGAATCTATCGGACAGAGAAAATTGAATTTATTAAAGAAATTAATAAGATATTGATGAATAAATTTCAGACGAGATAAGTTAAACTGAAATAATTGCACAGTATTAATGAAACAGAACGAGATAATAATTACCAAGTCCAACGGAAGGAGATGACTTACTTGAGATGCAGGATAGAAATATAAAATTATTAACAAACGAAATGAAATTAAATACAAACTGTGCAATTAAGGAGTAACACTATGTGATATTGTTTAGCACACTCGCAAAAGATTCGTAGGCACGAGGGACGTCTTAGCTTCACCACGGCTCGCAAATGAATGGGGCGCAGAAGAAGAATTCTGTCGTGTCGTGCACCTTCTTTTATACTGGACCGTTGCTACCCTCGGTCTCCGAAATCAACAACCCCGTCGTCAAGCCTGGTCTCGCGGTCTCGCGCTTCGCGCCTCCACTCCCTTCCGCGGTCCATTGCCGATCTCCGAAGCTTCTCGATGCGTCTCGATGCGTCTCGAGGCCTCCAGAGGCCTCTCGAAACCTCCCGAAGCTCGTCGCTTCGAGCCTTTATAATTTTCGCCACGCTACATAAGTTATTTCTTTTTTATGTGTAAATCCTTGTGTCACTAGTCTAGCTTTACATCGAGACATAATTCTATCACAATCTACGTTCAATTTCGAAACCCATTTGCAACCAACAGATTTTCATTCTTCACGTAATTCTGTTATTGTCCATGTTTGCCTGTTTTTAAAGCATTTAATTCTTCTTCCATTTAATTCTTCCAATGTTTCGCTTGTGTTGTTTCTAAAGCTTCTGACTCACTTTGTGGTTCTATAATTTCTACAATTCTAATCTATTAATGTTTCTTTTAGCTTTCCTTTACATCCATACAAATTTCGAATTGCACGTTTTGGTCCACTTCATCGTAATTTGTCAATTCTATTACTTAGCTCCTATCTATCGATATAGTTTCTACTGTTGGTTTTTGAACAGTTTTTTCTGTGGACACTTATTCTTCTACTGGATTTAAGTCCCTCTCTTTGTTTCTGTCTTTCTCATTACTCTAACATTTATTGAATCTGTAAATTCGTTCTCATGGATTTTCTCTCTGTATTCACTCGTAACACTTCTTCTCTTCTATGGATTTTTCACGTTTTATCTATATAATGTGTTTTTTTGTGTTGTATTATAATCTGTATTATCTTATTCGTGCATCGTATCCTAAGAAAATACATCGTATAACTCTATTATGTAGCTTATGTCTCCATTATTGTTAATGATAACGCACGTGCAAGACATCCGAAAACTGTTAAATCCCCGACAATTAGTTTCCTACCAATCCACAATGTTAACGGTAATTCACTTTTTCCCCTGAACGACTGGATCGGCTTTTATCATAAAATGCTGTTGTTATTGCTTGAGCCAATAATTTCTGTAGAAAATCTGCAGATTTTAACAACCATTTTACCATATTCGCCAGGGTCCTATTAATTCCATCAGCAACTCCATTTATTTGAGGTTTTCAATATTAGATTTTTCATGCCTTATACCAGGCCACTATCCGATTGAAACCTTTCAATCTTTCGTCGTGTTTCTCGCTGTATATAATTTGTGTAACCCTTTACAGAGTCCCCTGTTTCATCCTTCATTTTCATGCATTTAATAGTCGTTTGTTTTGAATAGTCATCGGTGAATGTAAGTAATGTAAAGGCGAACACCTTGCTGTTATTCTTTATCTTCCTACATGGAAGATTAATTGCTTTTCCAATACTGCATAAATTGCAGTTAAACCGATAATTCTTAATTGGGTCAAGTTTTTTTACTTTGTCTAATTTTGTTTTTGTTTTAATTACTACATGATTCACATGATAAAATTTTTAATGCCATAATTTGTCTATATTCAAATTTAATGTGTTTAATCGTACTGTTCTGCTCATTTGTATTTCACATACGTATCCTTCCAGTCATAGTAACCCGGCGAACAAAGGTTCACGTTTTAAGAAACATAAAATATACAAACAGGTAGACGTTAATGTTAAATACATTGAGCATCAGAAACTAATACTTACAATTAGAAAAATGGTATCTATGAAAATATAATCTCTATTTCGAGTCATATAGACCCAAGCGGAACAGCAGGGTTAATTTTATTTGTGTAGAATGCAATTTACAATAATTGAGCTCTCACTGTGTATAAACCATTCTTACAAGTCTAACAATGTAGTCTAAATATGTAGATGTTAAAGAACAATATCGGGACAATTAAATAAATTACTGTTTGTATGGTCGTTGTAACCTAGAATTTTAACCGTTCTTACAAAAGCATTAATGGTGCAGCGACTATGGTGTCTGCCTGTGGAATCGCTGGACACTTTTTTGTCGCGGGTTGGAATCTCCATGTGGGACTTAAGTTTTTTCTGCCATTTTTTTTTTTTTTTTTATTAAAGACATTGTGGCGGCAGCACGATCGAGTGCAACCACCGATCTACGACGCCATTACTCTTACGCCGCCCCTAGTTCAAGGATCGTCCGCTAGATATCGTGTCCACCGAAGGATCGCTCTCGCGAGTCCTCCAACGACGATCGGTATCTATATATACGATCAACCGGCAGATACCATCGTCCCATCCGGGGCACAGCGTATAGGGCAGGGCCTGTTCGGTCAGCCCTACTGACGAGTCCACGAGCAGGCCCAGGACGAAACGCAGCGCGCTAACCAACATCTTTACCCTTTCCTAGGAACAGAAGGACACCCGCAGGACCGGCCGCAGCATCATCACCGAGACCAGCCGGTGACCTCCAACCTTTGGACGCGGATGGGCCCAATCTACAGCCGCGGCCGGCCCGAGCACGCGGGTTCCTTTAACATAACTATATTGAGTAGTAGCTTTGAAATGTTTCACAGATATTTTTATGCCTTTCAACAATATAAAACCTATAGAAAAATAATCGTGAAACATGCTTTTCTTACAATTAGACATGCAACGTTTTGCAATTATGAGTATTCTCAAACATTTTATATTGTTCATAGATATTGGTTTATTGCAATGTATGAAAAGATATTTTAAATATGAAAGAAATATAAAATTCAATGTACAGAATGTAAAAAAGTACTTGTAATTGTAAATCGTGACATGACTGGAAAGAGTCGAAGAAGAAAACAGTATACTGTATAATTATTTTTAGAAGTATCTGTGAAACATTTTGAAGCTACTACTCAATATTGTTATGTCTTTAATAAAAAAAAAAAAATGGCAGAAAAAAACTTAAGTCCGACATGGAGATTCGAACCTGCGACAAAAAAGTGTCTAGCGATTTCACAGGCAGACACCATAGCCACTGCCCCATTAATAATTTTGAAAGAACGGTTAAAATTCTAGGTTATAACGACCATACAAGCAGCAATTTATTTAATTGTCCCGATATTGTTCTTTAACATCTACATATTTCTATGCAGAAACATTGAAGGTCACAATATGAGCATACTGTATTAAAATCATGCAAGAATGACAGATAATGTGCGAGTTTCAGCCCAAAATGTGTCCCAGAAACCGGTTTTTGATTTTTCCGACCGTGATGCACCGCACTCAAAAAATCTGAAAAAATTAGGGTATAATAATGACAACATTAGGCACCTACTCTAAAAAGGAAAAAGTTGTGCTCGGAAGATTTCAATACGAAATCGATGTTTAAAAGATTTTTTTTTCGGTTTTTCATTTTTCGTGAGTGGAACTTGCAAAGAAAAAAATCTGAAAAAATCCCTAACGTGTGCATTCATGTTTAGAATGTGTCAGAATTTTTTTGGAATTTTTGCACTACATTAATTGGGAAAAATGGGGCAAAAACTGATTTTTCGATTTTACCCTATAACTACCCTCCCGGTGAAGGTACCGGATTAAAAATTTGTGTGCAATGGTTTTTCATCATCACCTATCGAATGACCCATCGTCGAATAAAATCGGCTCAAGGGCACTTTTGAACCCTTTATTCGGCTAGACCCTTTCCTACGGAAATGTTGTTTTTCAAGTTTGAATTGACTTAACCATTTTAAAAATTAACTGAATGTCCTATAAATGACTTACGATGATAAAAAACTATGAGTTTTATTAGAAACAATAATTTTAATGAAATAATTCATGAACATTTATTAATTATTTTTAAGAAGTAATCAGTTTCTATAATTTTAGGCTTTTATCATTATGAGTTTTTAAGATTCTTAAAATGTTTATGAAATACTGGAGGGATGTATAGTAGTAAACACATAATATCTTTATGTTTTCCTTCCGTTACTGGTCTAGTGGTGGAGTATAATGGAAATAATTTAATATTTCCGCATATTTTTGGTCTTCCTCTTTTAGGTGAAAGATCCAAAACGTGGAATTTAGAAACATCTAAGGAAGGTTTATAGAACATCTTATAAGGTTCATTTTGCAAGAATCTCATCCATTGAATTTGCAACCAGGAGACCGATTCGCCCGCGGTATTTTTTACTCTTCTTGTTGTTGACTCTTCTAGTGGTTTCGTTGAAATAAAATCCGGCTGCGTCATTCGTTTTATCCAAAATTTATTTCTTCTTCTACACTTTTCTATCAATTCATAATAATTTCCAGGGTTGTATAAGTAATTTACTTTTTTTATTTTTATTTCTATTAACTCAAAGTCGCGATCATTCGGTAGAAAGTAATGACCAGATACCAAAAATTTAAGGGTATGTTTATATAATATTTAAAATTTTTGACTTAGACTACTTTCATAATTAACACTAAATGAATTCCATATAATGTTGAAATTACAACCACTATATAATGGTTCATTTTTGACAATATCATAAAAATTACATTGAATTAATTTAGTTTATAATAATGTGGTGTGCAATAACTGATCAACTTTTTTTTTTAAATTTTGACTTAGACCACTTTCATAATTATTGGCACATATATTGTTTTTACTCTGATATTAGTAATTCCTTCTGTTAAGACATGGATCATAAGTGATGTTAATCAATTTCACGCTGTTTTTGCACATTTAGTAAGAAATTTAACAAAATTCAAAAGATACAAAGGGCCACGTGTTTTCTTTCCGGAAGTAATAGTTTTAGGGGGGCACCTAGCGCAGCATCTACCCAAACATAAAAATAGGCTACTAGTACAATTGAGCTGTTAATTTGACGTACAATTCGCCACCTTTCGCTATGAAAACTGAACTATGAGAGTATTTACAACTTCTCCATCTTACTTTTAAAAAGGTGTAAATCAATCTTTTCTTCTACATATATTATGTGCGTATCCACTACCTGACAGGCACACCTCGCTTATCATTAGATCCATACAGTTTATAGAAAGTAAGAATGTTACATCGCTCCTTGTATTTATTATATCGTATCTTCGGCCTATTAATCCTAACACGATAATTTCTTGTAATATGTCCACTTTTATTACATTTACATTACAAACAAATTGCCGAAATTTCTTTCTACCGCTACGTTCATTTTGTACAATATTTTGTCTTCTTTTCTTCCCTAAATATCTTTTATTTACATAAAGAACTTCTTGATTACAGCTATTATGTGGTCTTGACGACGTTCTTTCATATTTTTCAATAATACGCCTTTTACCTCTTCTGTTTTAAATTTATTATTAGGCATATTGGCTGTTGTACTTAAACGTTTGTAATTGTTTAAAAGGCGTGCTAAAATAGTGCACGCAATTTCTTCATCGTTTGATGGTGCTCCTACTTCTTTTTCATCAATTATAGTTCTAGATGGGTGCACATTTTTTTCATAATAAGAAAGTAGAAACGTTTTCTTAATTGCGTTACTTTAACCGTAGGTTTACGTACAAATAGTTGTTTTGATTTCATCTATGAATCATACGTCGTACTACATTCTCCTATGTAAACTTGTTGTTCCATACCAACATGTAAACTGATTGCAGCTAAACCCCTTTGTCCTTTATCTATCCGGGTTTAGTTCAATCTTTTCCATTAAACGTTTAATTAATCCTCTGTCTGTTAAATACTAGTTCATTTTTCTGTTATCCTTTCTTAATCTGACAACATCGAACTCATTCGTGTCTTTCAATTCCATGTTTTCCAAGCGTAAAGTATTTTTGGTAAAAAATATTATACACTTACTTAATGATAAAATTATATATTACTATATTTTAACTTATCATATGCGCCGATATAACATTGTTAATATTTTTACAATATTTTCATAACATAGATGCAATGGACATACAAGAAAGCAAATACTGTTCGTATCGAGACTGTCGTCATCATGCACTTCTCTTTCATGGATTATCAGATATTGCTACACATTCAAAATCACAAAATGAATATATTGAATCACAATATTGTAAAAATGGCAAATACTGTTCGTGTATCAGCCCGAAATGAGCTACAGAAATCAGTATTTTTTTTTCCGACAATGTTGCAATGTACCCAAAAAATCTGAAACTATTAGAGCATAACAATGATAACATTAACTAGCTACTTTAATAATTAAAGATTCGGAATTTTTTCAATCTTTTGATTTTCAATTTCTTGTCCGTGCGATTTGCATTGGAAAATTGATTTAACCCATAAGTACCATTCCGGCCAAAGTATCGAATTAACGAATTAGTACACAAGGGAATAATGCAATTAAATAATATATCATTGAGTAAAGTCGGTAGAAAGGCACTTTTATCCAGTTACGCTCGTTAGGGGGCGTTGAGCAGCCACAGCTGCGGCGCACCATTCCCCTGGGCAATACTCGAAAAAAAGCGCTGAGAAGTTTAATACTAAAAATCATCGAACGCATGTTTCAAAAAATAGTTCTAACTGTCTTTTAATCCTCGAGGCACTGAATCATCGCATACGAAACAAAAATCGCTTGTGCACCCGGTGCCGCTACCCTCACTAAATTCCTCATAATTGGTGAACCAACACAGCAGTGATTACAATCATTATTAATGTGTAGAACAATAGTCGGTATGTTTTTTTTTCTTTATAAAAAGTAGGCGGTTGGCGAAAAAATGATGGGAAATTGTGTTGTAAGTGGTGACGAAGAAAATCTCATTCTCAATCTTTTTTACGTGGTAGTATGAATCGCAGTTGTTTCAATATTTCGGATATACATATATTATAGTAGAAAGAGGGGACATATTATGCAGTTGGAGACAAAAGTGACTCTTGCTCTTGTGACCGAGTTGTCACTAGATGCGAATAAAAGCTGATTCTTAACCAGTGACTAACATAAAATCTGGTCAAAGGCGAGGAATAGATCATCCTTGGTCAGTAGGATCGTGAAAAAGAAACGAGAGGTGCGCGGCAACCCATCCAAGGCAGCAACTCGGCCAGAGTAGCTTAACGTCGACGATCGCCTGGGGCGGCGTGGAACCACTGCGCCAGCGACCTCTCCCTGCTGACAATTCCTTTTCACGTCCCTTTCTCCTAAGTTCTTTATAGGAGGGCTCCTCCGCTCCGATCCCACAGTGATGTTCCTGCTGTTACTCACAACCACTACCAAATTTTAGATGTGGAGCATCAGACAATGAATTTAAAATATGATAGATAAAGTTTTATGTAAATATTAAATTGTTTTATTAAAGGTATGCTCTAATCATTCTAATGCCATTTACAGCCGTTTCAGTCAAATTTAAAATGAAGAACTTACTTATTTTTAGTCAAACTGATTACCGTGGAATTTATAAAATTTATACTTATCGTATAAATTCTGACTGCAATAATCAGAAGCGTGTCTCTTACTTCTGTCTTAGATTCTTCTGGATTTCATCAAATGAATCTCGTTTCCTTTAGAAATGCTTCACTTCTAAAGGAAACGATTTTGCCTTTAGTAATGAATGAAGCAATTCCTACGACGACTTTTCGTGATTAATTTTCTTAGAAAACAAAATATTTAACTAGAGTACAAGACGCTCTCGTTGGATGTACTATTCATTTGAAACGTATTTTTTTCCGAGTGCACAAGAAAGTTGTAAAACCTAAGTGCCTCTCGGAAAAGAACACATGACGTGTGATAATACTGAATACTAGTTTTTACATAATACTATTATGTGGGGTACACGTTATGTGGGTATTATGTATAATACTATTATGTGACAAGTTTCTTATTAACAATTGTATTATTGTGATATATGGCGTTGCAATATTTTAGTACTGTAAAATATATGGTATAGAAAAGTTTTTGCAGGACTCCTATGAGAAATAGCACATTACTTTTAAAAATGTATCTGAGAAGTGTCGTGGGCTCTTCACTTTTACTAGAATCGCACTCCTTTCGAACTTCTTCTGAGGTATTTCTTTCCACTGACTAATACATCATACTATATTTTACCTTTGGCTCCCCTAATATATTCTGTACGCATCCCTATAAATGTAGTATTCGCCCATTGACAAATCTTCTTGAAGAAACTTCGCGCATGGAATCCGACGGAATCAGTCACGAAGTATGTAGTTCTAAATATTCATAACACGCTCGGTCCCCAATCAATGTAGACTAATGCGGCACCTAGGAAGGTTTGAATCATGCATAATCCCGTAAATCACCGGATGAACTTTACATATTAGACCTTTACCTCTAACTGACCATTCGTTTTTCATTCTAAAATGGATTGCACAAAACGATGTTACTCATGTTGAAATTTTGCGAATAGTAACTATATTAAATTTCAAATAGTTACAGGATTAAAAAAGTTGAGTTTATCTTTTGCTGTTATTCTTTTTTTTTAATCAATTTGGATAATTCATGTTTAAAACAATTTCGGAGGAAACAAGTATGTGCAATACATGTAGGTATAATAGTGCTTTTACAAAAGTATAAATATAAAATTACAGATTAAACTGGACTTTTTCGCGATGTGATGTTTGTAGAATTTTTGCTTAGGAGAGAGGAAGGAAGGAGGATAAAAAAGTGTAAAAGCAAGAAAACTATGTTTTCTAAAGGAAATGATAGATAAAAGGAATATAGTACGAATAATAGTCACAGCACAAAAATCGGTATGACTAAATTTAACGCTTGACGCTCCCAATTGCCTGCAAACTGCAGATCTCACAATCGCTTTATAACATTTCATCCCATGTTCACGTCCTTATATAGGTACAGGGTGTTTCAAAAATATTTGTCATGGCTTTCAGGGATTGTTCTACACCTCTGGATTGATGGAGATTTGCGAAAAAAACTTGCCGCAAAATTCGGGAAAGGGTAGCAAATTTTTTTTATTGGCTCATCGTATTCGTCTTGTTACGTAGGCAAAATGTCTGAGAGGAACCATGGGTCAGAAATGAACCGTTCTCTCGCAAATTAACTTTTAATTGGGCCTTCCGATAAAAATTTCGCCGATAGTTAAAGCAGAGGCGACGTAAACGAAGCTAGAAAATAGGGCACTGTGTCACCGAACCAGAAGAGAAGTGTAAGTGTTTATACTCTTCTTCCCGGGTAGTCCCTTGAGTGAACCCGACACAGAACGCAGGTCATTGACATTTTCTAGTCTTTTTCTCTCTCTTCAATTATGTTGCCTCTGTTTCAACTATTGGAGCTAGCAAGGGTATCTCATGTGTTTCCTTTCGAAATGTCGGCGACTCGAAGGCTGTCGTATGGGCGAAATTTTAATCGTAAGGCCCAATTAAAAGTTAATTTGTGAGAGAACGGTTCGTTTCTGACCCATGGTTCCTCTCAGACATTTTGCCTACGTAACAAGACGAATACGATGAGCCAATAAAAAAAATTTGCTACCCTTTCCCGAATTTTGCGGCAAGTTTTTTTCGCAAATCTCCATCGATCCAGAGGTGTAGAACAACCGCTGAAAGCCATGACAAATATTTTTGAAACACCCTGTACATATGTATAGTGTACCGACCCTCCGACTAGGATTAGTAACAGCGTTACAAATATTTTGCATATAGACGACGTGACTCGATCATCAGTTACCACTTTTTGATTCACAGTCAACCATCATCACAAGTCCAAAATCCTATTTTCCATCCTCGGCATTAACCATTTCTTACTCATTACCGAATCACTATTCCAGATTCAAATATCCTTATTTTCCTAATTTGACTTTTCGACTCCCAGACACCGTCTTTCTACTCCCATTCCTTTTCCGAAAACATTTTAAAAATCCTGTGCCCCTTTCCGCCAAGGTTCATAAAGTCATTGCTAATTCTCATTGAAACTCTCATAAGTTCAATATTCATTTCAGCTCCAAATTCCCTTTATTCTGTTACTTTCCATATTCATCAACATCATATACATACTGTATCGCTGTTCGAAGGAGACGATATAGGTATTTAAATATAATGCACGTAAAAGTAAAAGTTCCCCTGTTTGGGTGAATCCAAAGGAGCCAATAGTCTTATTCGCCATTACATACATTCTGATCTATACTTTGTCGCCGATTCCTAGAACGCATCGACTTTAGTATTTCGGACGACGCACAGTATGTAATTTCGCTGTTCTAGCTGGAGAAAAGTCAATTTTCGTAATGTTCCAGATGAATAAAATTTTATGGGAAATCGATAGTTGAATGTCCATACAAACAGAAAATGTAAAAATTATTTGAAAAAATAATCTGTAATAATTAATTAACAGGACTCAAAGTTGCACTTTCCGTAGAATGTTTTTACACGCTTGTGTGATGCCCTAAACATTTTCAACAATGTTTTGTAACGAAAGGGTAGAATGCACTTTGTGTATATGTATTGTTATCTCCACTTCTTTGGGATAAGTTTACAATTTTTTGTTTTTCAAAAGGACCTTTTAGTACCATTTCAATCCGCTTTAACAATTAACATGTAATTTAAGTTCCGTTCCAAAATGTATGTAGACTTTTAACATACATTACTATTTATTACACTTTTGCAATTTTGTGTGTTTAAAGCTAAAGGTATAAACAATTGAAAATGCAAAGACCCGTTTCAGAGAAACGATGACATCTGTTAATTTTTTATTGCTTTATTACTCGCAGACTCGGCATTTGGATTCCCCTACGGAAAGTTATTTAAGTTTTAACAAAGTGCATTGTTTATTACACTTTTGCAATTTTGGGTGTTTAACCCTTTGCGGTCGGTGCCGCCACTGTGGCGGCATTTGTAATCTGTCGTAGAAGTCGGTGTCGCCGCTGTGGCGGCATGATCACGTCTCGAAAGATCAATCCAGAAAAATTGAGATTAACAGAAAGCTAGCCATTTCAGACGTCTCACGCGTTATTTTACCATCGAGAAATATATGATAAGTAAATAGAAATAAATTTATAAACAAATAAAAATATAATAAAATATAAATTTAATTTTAAGATCTGGAGCGCAGCCGTCCACATCTTTCGTAGACAATAGATTAGACAATAAGCTGCATATAATGCGTTCAGGGACTAAAAAAGATTGCGCTTTATGTTCCGACAGGAAAACCCCCGGTAAAAGGCGAGAAACACGCACATATTGCGATACTTGTATTCGGAAGCCAGGGCTTCATATCGGCGATTGTTTTGAAAAATACCACACGTTGTCAAATTACAAAAGCTAAATCTTTCCATTTTTATGTAGTTTAAGCGGTATTAAACATTACAGATCAGCATCAATATATTGTGTCCTTTTAAATATAAATATATCTACCTTAAATCGTTTAGGGAACAGTGACTCCGAAAAGCTAAATATGCGCCGATTAGCTGGTACTCCCAGCCGAAAAATCTGCCGACCGCAAAGGGTTAAAGTTAAAGGTATTGTAGGATCGTGAAAAAGAAACGAGAGGCGCGCGGCAACCCATCCAAAGCAGGAGAACTCGGCCAGAGTAGCTGAACGTCGACGATCGCCTGGGTCGGCGCGGAACCACTGCGCCAGCGACTTCTCTCTTCTGACAATTCCTTTTCACGTCCTTTTCTCTTAAGTTCTTTTATACGAGGGCTTCTCCGCTCCGATCCCACAGTATGAACAATTGAAAATGCAAAGGGCTATTGAAGGCAAATGATGATATCTGTAATTTATTTATTATTTTATTCCGCGCGGACTTCCGCGAAGCATTTATGTACTTATTGTTAGTTTCGTTCGCTCACAAGATTCAAGAAAAAGGCCTTGCGAAAGTTTTTAAATTTTTCAGCAGAAAATGAAATTTATATTGCAATTTTTTGTGCTTTCTCTAAGAAAAATGTCTACCCTATCGCCTCTTGCTATTAGACTTTTTCTTGAACATATAAATTTAGAGTAAATCGGAAAATATTCATAAACATTACGGCATTTTTAACGTTGCTCCGAAACATTTTTTAAACATATTTAAATCTTGACAACATTAGAATGATACGTTTCGTTGCAATTGATGGAGTTTACAGAATCAATTTGCACAAAAAAAATTTAAATAAGCCTTACGATTAAAATATAACAAATTTTTAATATTGAGAGTTCCTTATTTTACATAGAAATGTTAAATAGTTATTGAAATATATATTATTATTAACGCTAAGTATAGCATTATGTTGTTTATTAGTACAAAAGTCATTAACACTAGGTTTACGGGACGCGCCAATTTGACGCATTTCAAACTTCGAAATGAAATATCTCAAAAACTATAGTATTAATTGCAACCACTTTTTGTCGTAAATTAATCATTTCAACCAAAGAATTTATACACTCAATTATTTTTATCCTAAGCCTTCTAATTTTTAAAATCTGTATGTAGTATACCTATCTCTACGAAACGCGTCAAATTGACGAATTAGCTAATTTCACGAGTAGTTTTTATATATTTGCTTTGTTCGTAAAATCATTATTTCAGTTTACTTACTACTACAGTTTTTATAACATAATGTGCAAAAGATTCTACAGTTATTGTTATTTCAGACAGTCTTCGCTAATTGTAACTTTCTGCGATAGGGTAATCGAATTGGAGCACAATATTTTTTTTTTATTTTGGTCAATCCGCCTTTTCTAGCAATATGACGTAAATCCAGGTGATATAGTAAAATGAGATGTTGAGCAAAATTGTCAAAATCAATGAAGATTGTTGTGGGGATACCTCCGAAGATGACCAATATGAATTACTCTAAAGCGAAGATGAGAGTGAAAGCTCCGAATGCATTGAAAGTGGAAAGATAGAAGGATTTTCGGGTAGTAAAGAGGAAAATTTCTTGAAAGTATATCATAGTAAGAAAAGGATGAGTATGTTTTCTTGTTTTGATTCCGAGGATGAGAGGACGAGCATTCCAAGCACACCCCAACATATAATGGATAAAATTGAAATTACAGTTGACAGAACACGGTGGATAAAATTGAAAGCAGACGAATCTGTGAGTAGGCCGCCCATTCATTTGATATTCAAGGATATCACAGGACCTACTGGCTATGATAAGAGAAATATTATGTCAGGTTATGTAACTAGTGCTTTCGGATTGATAATTGACAGACACGTAATAGAACACAGAAAAGACTGCACTCAAACGGAGGCACGAAAAACCTCCAGAAAAATGAAAACAGTAATTTTTGTATATATTGCAAACAGATCATGTGCGGAAAATGCACAAACAAAATTCAGTATGTCTATAAAAAATGTGCTCAATAAATGTGATTGCCATATACCGTTAATACCATTGCTAACATTTCCGTGGCAATTTAAAAAAATTGACTTTTTACTTGTTAATAATGAATCTAACTGTGAACCCTAGTGTTGTTTAATTTATATTTAATTTGAAAAAACTGATTTTTTAAAGGAAATGCGCATTTTTGCTTATGCGTCAATTTGACGCGTGATCGTAGAGATAGGTATATAAGAAACGCCCGTAAACCTAGTGTTAAAAGTAAAGAAAACCATAATTTCTTTCAAAAAATAGTTTTGTCCAGCTAGAACGGAGAAATTACACACTGTACGACGCCCGCATGGTTTCAAGCTCATGTAAATAATTCGTAAGGATTTTATCTTTTGCATTTTTATTTTAATCGACTGGCAGAGTGATGTTCTACGACAGTAGTCTGAGAAGATAACGACGTCGATCGTAGCGTCATTTGCGGTTTAAATAATTCGTGTTCGTACGTCTAAATGGAGGAGTACGTGTTTATTTACTTGTCGAATAGTGAACCTTGTCCTGGGGATCACTCGAGGAGTAAGTACAACTACAAGACAGAGGTTGAAGGTTGTCGAGTGGTCGACGGTCAAGGCAGTGTCTTATAAGATCATTACTCATCTCACACATCTCACTTGCTCATGTAGCCATTCACGCTTCGCCCAAAAGTCGACAGACCTATCACCAAAATCTATCTAAAACCTCTGACGCAGTATATTCACACTCAAAAATGTGTGGTTCCCGCAATATATGTTCGTTTGCTAATATGGATAGATTAATATTTCAGTAAGATGAATAACAGACAACTTTGCACAAAACATCCTGCAACATGCAACACGTACTTCTAGAGTATTTTTGTGCGGCACTTATTTATGGTGTTTTCAATTTTATCAATTTTTACACTTTTTAACAAGTTTTATAAGTATCTTTATCAAATGACTAATATTTATAATAATGTATTTATTAGAACAATAATTGTTACTTTAAGTAATAATAATACTTCTAATAAGTAATAATACATCTATTATTTTCAAATCTTATGTCTGATCCATTGTAAATGTATGTGGCGGACAAATCAGAAAAGGAAAGAAACAAATCAGACAAATAATGTTGAAGCATCACGATACATCTTTGCGCCAAGAAATCGCATACGATCTTGCTTTGTGGCTCGGTACTCCATTGCTTCTTTCACAACTGAAGTGCAAAACATGCTGTTAAAGTTTTGGTTGTTACAAGCAGTCTGACATGCCAACGCAGTTAAATTTCAAACAAAAGTTAGTCCAAATACCACACTAAAGAATTCATGCATCCGTTCACAAGCGGCTTTAGTATTTACGCAAATATAAAATCATCACCTTTCGTACGGGACGGTCTGTGTGTAGGGAACATGCACAGGTCGTTATGGGGCAACATATAGATGGCGTTCATAATGAAAGGGTTAATCGTCAACAGGATGACTAAGCGCGATCCTGAATAAGATTTATCGCAACAAGATTAATTTCGTTTATTATTTGACATGAGAATTTGAAATGCTGTGACGTTTTATATACATATATATTTCGGTATTGTGGTATGTAGCTGTGGTTATTTATGGGGTTTACTCTCAAATAACTACTGATGCACTAATTAAAGAGCAGAGTCTTTTTTTATTAATAATACACGAGGTAAAACATTACAGTAGTGAAAAGATGTATATAGATGGCATGTAGGTAACGCGTGTCGCATTTGTTTTTTATGGCGGTATATTCAACACCCCCCCCTCGACGCGAGTTACATCAAGAAATTTTGTTCGTTTCCTGGAGACCAAAATCTTTGCTACACTTTCGGTGGGCAGGTCCAAACAACCCTTTAGTGAAAATATCCGCGGTCATATCGTGTGTAGGAGTATATTCTATATTCATTTCGCCCTTGTCTAATACCTCTCGGGCATAGTGGTGTCTAATCTCGATATGTTTCGTACGATTATGGTGTACAGGATTCCGAACTAATTTTTGCGCGCCTTGATTGTCGCAAAATATAATAGTAGGTCCGCAATCAATCCCCAAAAATCCTAGTTCTCTTAGCATGTTACGGAGGTGAACGACTTCTTTAGCAGCTTCGGAAATGGCGACGTACTCAGATTCGCTACTCGATAGTGCGACAGACTTTTGTTTGCGACTTTCCCAAGATATAGCCGCATTAGCCATAATAAAGCAGTATCCCGTATAGGATAGTCGGTCTTCCAGGTCGCCTCCCCAATCGGCATCGACAAAACCTTTAAGGGGTTGACTAGTTTTCCTGAAAACTAAACCATAATCATTAGTGCCTTTCAGATATCTAAGGATACGTTTAACAGCAATCCAGTGTATCTTCTTCGGATCTTTGTTATATTGACTCAGTCGGCTAATGGCATGGGCAATATCGGGTCTCGTGGCCACGCTTAAGTACATTAATGACCCAATTGCCGATCTGTATAAGGCTTCGTCAGTATTTTCATTTTCTTGGTTTCCATTTGGTATACCATCCTTCGTCATCTTACAATTGGCGTCCAACGGAGTAGCTACCGGCTTTGCATTCTCCATGCCAAACCTTTTAAGTATATTCTCAGTATACCTTTTCTGGGTAAGTGTTACGAGTCACTATTCCTACACTCTGCTCATAGTCCTTCTTCTGTCATATTTCTTTCTTAAATCTTTTCCAGACTTCCCATCTGCCTACTTTCACCCCTATAAATCATCTTCCAGATTCGTCACTTGGCCTTCTCAAAAATTCACTACCTCTGCTTAATCCTTGTCTATACTTTTTAGTCACGTACCTTAACTTCTCATTACCTTCCTTGACTTTCCTATCGTAAATCTTTCTCTTCCGAACGTTCTCCGAATATCCGAACCTCACACGTGCACTTCTTGACCATTTCCCTCTCTTCCTTAACTTCTGAATTTCCTTCTTCCAATCCTTGTCTTCTAATAGGTCGAATTTTCGACCTATTAGAAGCCAAGTTAATGCAAAATTCCCCGATTCGTCAACTCCCTTCCTTGCCGAATTTCCGACTCGTCGTCCTCCCGATCTCTTGCCCGGGAACTCACTCGAATCACAACCACAACAGTATACACTACGTTTAGCATTACCGCCACTCGTATACACATCAATCAGTACTAGTTTTATAATAAGTGTACATAGAATTCTTAATATAAGACGAAACATCTAGTCACCATCATAACGTGTTTTAACTTATTATTCACCAACAAACGAAACTAATTCTGTTACGAGAAATCGCATACAGAATCGCGTTCGGCCATCATCGACGATTATCGTATCGCGGATTTACGACCCGCGTGGATCCGGTATCCTTATACCGCGTCCCGGTGAAAGGTCGCGCGCAGTTCGCGACAGCTAAACATCGTCGTGAACAGTAAGTGCAACGCCTCCTGTAGTAGGATTTCGAGAGACTTCAATACCAAGACAATAGTTTAGGAAGCCAAGATCCTTCATTTCGAAACACCGGTTTAAATCCTTTTTCAGTTCTTCAAACATTGCTTCCGAATTCGTGGCTATTACCAAATCATCTACGTATGCAAGGACGATAAGTATAGAGTTCCCATTTCTTTTTATGTACAGGGTGTTTCAAAAATATTTGTCATGGCTTTAAGGGGTTGTTCTACACCTCTGGATCGATGGAGATTTGCGAAAAAAACTTGCCGCAAAATTCGCGAAAGGGTAGCAAATTTTTTTTATTGGCTGATCGTATTCGTCTTGTTGCGTAGGCAAAATGTCTGAGAGGAACCATGGGTCAGAAATGAACCGTTCTCTCGCAAATTAACTTTTAATTCGGCCTTCTCGATTAAAATTTCGCCAGTGGTTGAAGCAGGGGCGACGTAGACAAACTTAGAAAATGGGGCACTGTGTCACCGAACTCGAAGAGAAGCACAAGTGTTTATGCTCTTCTCCACGGGTGGGCCCTTGAGCGAAACCGATACCGAACGCAGGTCATTGACGTCTTCCTAGCCTCCGAAAAGTTACATCGGAAGATTTCGTCCGAAACCGAGTCATTTTCACCACCTCGATACAGACAGAGTTATATATTGTGTCACTTCGAAATACTTCGTATGGTATTGTTTTGCACCTTTATTCATTAGATTTACAATACAAATATTTTTCTTGTAGAGTATTTAAACGCATGGAAAATGTTACGGGCAATTGACGAGGCAGCGAGGGATTCTACGCGAGCGCGAGAAATTCACAAGAATAAGACGAGGATCATCGACAGGCAACTTCGAGGAATAGAAATTCCAGATAGATACGATTTCAAGCGCATGGTCCATCGATTCAGCGATGGAATAAACAGTTACTGGACGAATGGCACAACTTGTGCGAAGGATAATTCTTAGAGAAGGGTTACGACCATTTAAAATACAGCGCGTCCACGCACTGCAACTACAGGACTACAGTGCGCGATTACAGTTTTGCAAGTGGATGTTACAGAAGGTGCAACGAAGCCCGCGATTTTTGGAACATGTGTTGTTCACGGACGAAAGTTCTTTCTGAAGTTCAAATATTTTGAATCGGCAAAACGCCCGGATTTGGGCTACTGAAAATCCGAATGCAGGAGTGTAAAAATTCCAGCAAGAACGATTTAGAATCAACGTTTAGGCAGGAATCGTTGGGCACACGATAATTGGACCAATTTTTATGCCCGCAAGGATGACAAGTGCGACATACCTGCGATTTCTTCGATCGCAACTTCCGAGAATATGTATTGCGCGAAGAGATACCACGTCAGGAACGGCATTCGCTATATTTCATACACGACGGTGCACCGATTTATAACACAAACGCCGTGCGAGAGTTTTTTTAGCAGAATGTTTGGAACACGATAGATCGGACGAAGACCAGAATCAGAAACGTAGAATCCCTTCGTTCGCCGGACATGACACGACTGGAGAGCAGAGAAGAGCAGTGGTGGGCAGTTCGCAGCAGTGGGGAGCAGTAGAAGGGATCGGCAGCAATTCGGGACACCCTGTCACAGCTGTTTGCGGGAGAGGTCCAACGGATTCCTAGATGCTGTTAAATTTGCACTGATTAGAATCTACAATATTGTATTAACATGTTCTACGTAAATGTTTCAGACTTTTAATATACTTACTTTCTTTATCTTCCATGCCGTTGTGGAATCCAAAGTATTCCTCCGTCTTCCCCAATATACCGTATTAATCGTGCCTGTTTTATAGTTTGGATATGCCCTCCGTTTCGTTGCACGCACTCCCGCAAACGATGCTCCAAATTAAGCCGCAATCGCTGCCCTACGTTTAAACCGCGCATGCGGGCGAATGCATCTTCGATTGCTGCTTTCAGCATTTCCACGCTGGTAAAAGGATGTCCCGATTTATACACCATATCCTTCACCGCTCCCCATAAAAAAAAGTCCATCGGTGTCAAGTCCGGCGAACGTGGCGGTCACACTTTCGGCGCTGGTCTTCGTCCGATCCATCGTGTTCCAAACATTCTATTTAAAAAATTTCGCACTGCGTTTGTGCTATGAATCGGTGCACCGTCGTGCATGAAATATAGTGAACGCCGTTCCTGAAGTGGTATCTTTTCGCGCAATATTCTTAGAAGTTGCGATCGAAGAAACCGCAGGTATGTCGCACTTGTCATTCTTGCGGGCATAAAAATTGGTCCAATTATCGTGTCCCCAACGATTCCTGCCCAAACGTTGATACTAAATCGTCCTTGCTGGAATTTTTGCACCACTGCGTTTGGATTTTCATTAGCCCAAATCCGGGGGTTTTGCCGATTAAAAATATTTGAACTTGAAAAAGAACTTTCGTCCGTGAACAACACATGTTCCAAAAATCGCGGGCTTCGTTGCACTTTCTGTAACATCCACTTGCAAAACTGTAATCGCGCACTGTAGTCCTGTGGGTGTAGTGCGTGAACGCGCTGTATTTTAAATGGTCGTAACCCTTCTCTAAAAATTATCCTTCGCACTGTGGAATGGCTAATACAAACTTCCCGAGCCATTCTTCGCAATCCCATTAGCGGAAAAGCACGTGCGAGTGCGATAACGCGTTCTTCTTTCCGCCAGTGAACGCGTGGTCGACCTGCTCCCACAAGTTGTATCATTCCTGCAACAACTGTATCACCATCGCTGAATCGGTGATCCATACGCTGGAAATCCCGTCGATCTGGAATTTCTCTTCCTCGAAGTGGCCTGCCGTTGATCCTCGTCGTATTTTTGCAAATTTCTCGCGCTCGCGTATAGTCCCCCGCTGCCTCGTCAATTGCCCGTAACATTTTCCGTACGTTCAAATATTTTTCGGCCACCATTTTAAATATTAATAAGTACTTCGGTAGGACTGTGTCTATCGCTACACTGAGATACCAAATGCTTGCGATCGAAAATTTGTCGTCTTATATACCTGTGTTTTTCTTTGGATTCTACGGATTCGTGCAGCGCGTGAAAAATACCCGAGAGGGGAGAAAGGTTTTCTAAGTTAGAATATGCCGAAAGAACTCCGATGCATGTGAGCATCTAATTCTTTTATTATTTGACCTAACCCGGCGCACGATGGGTAAAGAACCGACGCACAGTGTGCAATTTCAGCGTTATAGCTGGACAAAACTATTTTTTGAAAGAAATTATGGTTTTCGTTACTTTTACTGACATTTCTACTAGTAAACAACATATTGTTATACTTAGGGTTAATAATAATACATATTTCAATGGTTATTTAAAATTTATACGTAAAATAACAGACCCTCAACTTTAAAAATTTGCTGTAATTTAATCTTAAGACTTATTTTAATTTTTCTTTGTGTAAAATGGTTCTGCAAACTCTACCAATTGCAACGATGCATATCATTTAATGTTGTAAAGATTTAAATATGTTTAAACAATGTTCAAAGCGGAGCAACGTCCAAAATGCCGCAATATTTATGAGTAGTTTCCGACTTACTCTAACAATTAAACATCCAGGGAAAAATCTAATAGCAGGAGGCGATAGGGCAGATATTTTTCTTGAGAAAAGCAAAAGAAAATTGCAATGTAAATTTTATTTTCGGCTGAAATATTTAAAAACTTCAGCCAGGCATTTACTTAGTTTCGTTCGCTCAGAAGACACAAGAAAAATGTAAGACGTCGCTCCCGCCCGGTAGGGACGTAATAAAACAATAAAAAGGTAACAGATGTCAGCATTTGTCTGAAACGGCACTTTGCATGTTCAATTGTAATACTTTTAGCTTTAAGCACACAAAATTGCAAAAGTGTAATAAATAGTAATATATGTTAAAAGTCTACATAAATCTCGGAACTGAACTTAAATTACATGTTAATTGTTAAAGTGGATTAAAATGGTGATGAAAGGTCGTTTAGAAAAATAAAAAATTTTAAACATATCCCAAATAAGTGGAGATAAGAATACATATACGCAAATTCTATTCTAACTTTTCGTTACAAAACAATTGACGAAAATGTCTAGAGCATGATGGGAGCGTGTAAAAGCAATCTACGGAAAGTATAACTTTGAAGACTGTTAATTAACTATTGCAAATTATTTTTTCAAATAAGTTTTACATTTTCTGTTTCTATGGACATTCTACTATAGATTTCCAATAAAATTTTATACATCTGGACGATAGAAACAATGGTAGTTGTCATCGAGAGACGTAGCAGTGCAGTTCGAAAAAAGCATTCGCTTTAATATTTTTGTCTTTATTAATTCTTCAAATGAACACGCTAAAGTCTCGTAAAAATTGGCGTCTGCAGCTTCGATATGATCCGTTGCCAGATGGTCAGCGAAGACGAAGACCGGATATCTAGTAGTAAAAAGGCATTTGGAAGTAAAGTAAGCGAAAGTTTGTCCTTCTTCTGCTGGCGGGCGCTGCAATTTTGTAAACTGTTAAGCCAACATTTGGCAGCCATATGCGAACGAGTGACTACAGTGCGAGAGCATTGAAGAATTGTGTATTTGGCATTACCTCTCTTGCTACGAGTCTTTGGAAAATTGGTGCGAGAGTGTTTCTTCGATCATCGCCGACTAGCGGAACAAAGGGGTCATAAACGAAAGATTCCGGAAGTCGACCGGGTTAGGACATTTAAAATGTCAGTCGTCCCTACACTTTCAAATAATTCTTCTCTCTCTAATCTCATTGTTCGACAGTAACGGAAACTTAACTTTTATCCTTGTCTAAGCGGTTCCCGTAAAATTGTTGAGCTTGCCCCGAGACATCCGTAAACCATAGGGGTCTATTGGTATGAAAAATATCGCATCTGGAGAACACTCCTCGAGGCACAGCCGCCTCGTAGCGAAGTTCCCTCGCAGACAATAGGGTTTCTCTTTTTCGGTGGCCGACGACCTGGCCCCTGTCCACCGTGGACAGTTCTAGACCTTCGAGACCCGAAGCACGAAAAACTTGCTAAATTAAAAATAGTTAACAAAGCAGAGTCGGCCGTCCGTAGTCGAACAATGGCGGAGACCGGATCGTAAACCGTCGTCCCTACACCTCTTTCTTCCGTGATATCGCCTTCGTCTTCGTTGACCATCTGAACGCCGATTTTTATGAAATTTACCTATTTATAGGTAGATCAAGAAATACTTAATGCGTATTTTTTTACCCGTCTGTCTGTATCGAGGTGGTGAAAATACTCGGTTTCGGACGAAATCTTCCGATGTAACTTTTCGGAGGCTAGGAAGACGTCAATGACCTGCGTTCGGTGTCGGGTTCACTCAAGGGCCCACCCGTGGAGAAGAACATAAACACTTGTGCTTCTCTTCGAGTTCGGTGACACAGTGCCCCATTTTCTAACTTTGTCTACGTCGCCTCTGCTTCAACCATTGGCGAAATTTTAATCGAGAAGGCCGATTTAAAAGTTAATTTGCGAGAGAACGGTTCGTTTCTGACCCATGGTTCCTCTCAGACATTTTACCTACGTAACAAGACGAATACGATGAGCCAATAAAAAAAATTTGATACCCTTTCCCGAATTTTGCGGCAGGTTTTTTTCGCAAATCTCCATCGATCCAGAGGTGTAGAACAACCCCTTAAAGCCGTGACAAATATTTTTGAAACACCCTGTACATGCATTTATCAGAGTTAAGTTTACTTAATCCTAGCTTGGACAGCCGAGCTTCCAGAGTTTTTGACCACTGTCGCCCGGATTGTTTGAGGCCGTAAATAGATCTCTTCAATTTGTAGACGTGATCCTCTTTACCTGCTGCGACAAATCCTTCCGCTTGCTCCATATAAATTTCTTCTTCCAAATTGCCATTGATATAAGCCATTACCACGTCCAAATGATACAATTTCAGGTCGTGTTCAACCGATAGAGCTATAAGTGTTCTCAGTGAGCTCATTCTAGCCACTGGTGCGTATGTTTCGTTGTATTCGATACCTCGTTGTTGTCCAAACCCTTTAGCTACGAGTCTGGCTCTTCGACGCTCAATTGTACCGTCGGAATTGTATTTGGTTTTCAGGACCCACCTAGATCCTATCACATTTTTGTTCTTGGGCCGTTCCACCAAGGTCCACGCTTCGTTGCGTAATAGGGAACTATATTCTTGATTCATGGCAAATTTCCATTCATTTGAATCTGGCCCAGTCACGGCTTCTTCCAATGACATTCCATCATTCTGGAGACAAGCTAAGTTAACCTGTTCTGGATTCGTCTGATGTTCATGATACAGTTTCCGGGGTCGTCCTCTTAAGCCTGTTTTCAGTTTCTTGGGGCGTCCTCTTCCTCTTTTCGGTGTTTCGCTGTACTCACTAACTTCAGACTCAGGTTCGATGACATTCTCGTTTGCGTTAGTCTCAATTTCGAAACTAGTTGAAGGTTCGTCCTCAAGGGTTTCTTCGGGTTCGTTGGTGTCAGAAACCGGTTCAGTTCCCTTCTCTTCTTGATATTCAAGTTCATCTACGTGCTCAGGAACCATTGCGTTTATGTTTTCATTTATATTTTCATTTTCATGATCTTCTGAAAACTTCACGTCTCGAGCAGTTATAGTTTTTCTGCTTTTCGGATCCCACAGGCGATATGCCTTGCTTTCGCAAGAGTATCCTACAAAGATGCATTGGGCTGATTTTGCTTCAAATTTATCTTTCCCTGGACCCTTGTCCAACACATAGGCTTTGCATCCAAATATTTTAAAGTGTGAAACATTAGGTTTGTATCCCCGCCAAACTTCGTAAGGGGTTTTGTCAGGCACTTTCCTTGTAGGACATCTATTCCTGATGTAAGCAGCTGTTGCTACCGCTTCGGCTCAAAAACCCTTAGAAAGTCCAGAGTGTACGATCATGCTCCTTGCCATCTCCACCAGTGTCCGGTTCATGCGCTCAGCGGTACCGTTTTGCTGTGGAGTGTACGGGCAACTCTTTTCATGGCGGATTCCATTTTTATGTAAAAATTCTTTGAACTCATTAGAACAGTATTCAGTGCCGTTATCTGTTCTTAAAATTTGTATTTGTTTACCCAATTGTTTCTCAACTTTAGCCACGTATTTTATAAAAGTTTCTTTAACCTCATGTTTTGATTTTAGAAAATATACTTCAACCCAGTTTGACTTTTCGTCAATAAACGTAACAAAATAGCGAGATCCACCATTCGATGTCGTTTTCATCGGGCCGCATACGTCGGAGTGTATGATCTCTAAGATTTCTATATTTTTTGCCTTACCGTCGGATCGGTTAAAAGGAAGAACAGCCTGCTTGCTTTTCGCGCAAGCATCGCAGAATGGCATCTTGTTTGAGTCCTTTAGCGCTAATCCTCGAACCATTTGCATTTTATTTAATCTTTTCAGGTCATTTTCATTGAGATGTCCATAGCGTCGGTGCCATTTAACAAGATCTCCTTCTTCAGTGGTGTGCATGGCAATATCACGTCGGTATGACTCTTCAATGAAAAACAAATTGCCTTCTCGTTTAGCTGTAATGATTGTCTTATTATTATTAGGGTTAATTATTCTTGCAGTGTCCCTTTCGAAAATAACTTTCCGTCCTGCCGCCGTAACTTTTGGTACCGATAAGAGATTCGTTCTCAGCCCAGGGATGTATAACGTATTTTCGAGATGTATTTCCTGTTGGTGATCTCCGTGACGGATTTTTAGACTTACTGTGCCCGAGCCGTTTACGTTTGCAGTCTTATCATTCGCTAGGCAGACTTCGTGATTGTTTCCAGGAGAGAAGTGCAAGTATTGTGTTTTATCATTGCACATGTGTGCAGTCGCACCGCTATCGATGCACCATCGTCGACCGTTTTCTTCCCTGATGTCAGTAGCGCCTAGTGCAGATATTTGATTAATATTTTTGTTATCTGTATGTCCTGCTTTTATTTTGTTATATGAATGACGATCTGTAGTTAGAAAAGTTTCGGCAACATGAGCGGCGTTTTGCCTTTTTGATC
Source organism: Cerceris rybyensis (assembly GCA_910591515.1). NCBI lineage: Eukaryota > Metazoa > Arthropoda > Insecta > Hymenoptera > Crabronidae > Cerceris > Cerceris rybyensis. Next base: position 19,931,626 of record OU342795.1, read on the forward strand.
TTTCCCAGCAATCACTGGTTTTATGTCCAAACTTTTTACAGAAGTTACATTTGTACTTTGTTTTATTTGTACCTTTCGTTTGCGCATTCGGATACTTGGGTTTTACATACTTCGTGTAAAGTGCATCGTCCGTGCCTTGCCGATGTAGTTTTTCTTTCCTGGAGTTCGCTTCTTCTACTAACTTTACCTTCAATACTTCAGGTTTCGGGAGATCGTCCCTCGTCTCGACCGCGCATCTAAAATTTTCGTAACTATCGGGGATGCTGTATAACAATAATATTGTTATTAGGTCGTCCGCTACATTAACGTCCATTTCATTTAATTTGTCTACTATCGTAAAGAAGGAATTAATGTGATCGGCCATATTTTCTCCGTCTTTTAGTTTTGTGAAAATCAATTGTTTTAATAATGTGGCCTTCCTTGCAGGACCTTCTGATTGATAAATTTTGGATAAATTTGTCCATACCTCGTACGATGTGTTACAGTGCTTTATGTGACACAGCTCCGATGGTTTCATAGCTAATATAATGGTCGACTTAGCCTTTTGATCAATTTTATTCCATGTGGCAGCCTCGGCTTCGTCTTCAGGCTTCAATTTCAATCCATTCACATATTCCCATTGGTCAGACTGAATCAGGATAGCTTGCATTTGAATCTTCCAAGTATCGAAGTTTTCTTTATGCAACTTTTCGACATGCGTTAATGAAGACATTGTGTTGATCACCACGTGCTCGGCTTGTCACATTTAGGTTATCTAGAGTCCCCGTTGAGAATATTTCTCTTTGCCAGTCAGCTTTCTTTGAAATCTCACCGCATTGCGCAGTAGCGGTGTACTGGGCCCATAACCTGTGGTTATTTATGGGGTTTGCTCTCAAATAACTACTGATGCACTAATTAAAGAGCAGAGTCTTTTTTTATTAATAATACACGAGGTAAAACATTACAGTAGTGAAAAGATGTACATAGATGGCATGTAGGTAACGCGTGTCGCATTTGTTTTTTATGGCGGTATATTCAACATTAGCCAAATAATGTGTAACAGGAAACTTACATGGTATCGAGTGGGGCATAATCTGGTGTCATTAGTTTTTCCGTAGGTGGACACGTCAAGGACATATAAGGTCAACTTTGTGTTTTTAAATTGAATGAGGTACTTTTTTATGCATCAAGCAATGCAACTAGATATTCTTTATAAAAAAATACTGACCTACAGTCGGTCACGAAAATATTCGGACACCACTATAGTTTTGACTATTATAGTCCGTAATTCAGAAATGTAATCAATGAGAACAAAAAGAGGTTTCACATATGTTACTACGCAGCGTGTAGTTAACAAAACCATAAAAAATATTTATTTACAATACGTGATTACATAAATTACAAAAGAAAAACAGAAAGTACGCTTATTTCCATGTCACGGAAATATTCGGATACTATCAAAATTAAGTTTATATCACGATATATAAATCTTGTTTTTATTAATTAGTATTTTGTTGGATATCCCATCTGTTTTAAGACGTGTCGACATCGCGTTGGCATATTACAAATTATTTTTTAAAAATAATCTTGCCCAATACGTAGCCATTCTTCTTGCAGACGCCTTTTTAGCTCTTCTTTTGCGTTTATGGGAGTTGTTCGAATTCGGCGATCTAATTCATCCCATAAATTTTCACTGGGATTCAAGTTTGGCGATTGCGGTGGTGGATGGAGGATATTCTTGCAAGTGTATAATAAGAATTCTTGCATAATTCGCGATTTGTGCTTTGGGTCATGATCTTGATAAAACTTTATCCCATTTTGAAGTCCCATATTATCGGCACTTTTCTTTAAATTACTTTGCAAAATCTGTAGATATCTATTTTTATAAATAATATCGTCAATGAAAGCTAATTCGCTTACTGTATGGGCTGAAATACAGCCCCACACTATGACAGACCCACCACCGTGTTTCACAGTCGGCTGCAAATGTCTCGGATTCAGTGCTTCTTTCGACTTCCGCCAAACCCTAATTCTTCCGTCGCTTCCATAAATATTATAATATTATTCCATAATATTATATTTGGATTCGCCCGTAAAAATTATGTCCTTCCACCACTCACTGTCCTTTCTAATGTATGTAGTCCTTTGCAAATTTTAGTCTCTTCATCCTATTCGCCGCGTTAATAAACGGCTTCGTTCAAGCTATTCTTCCGTTGTAAGTTAACATAAGTTAACATTTCCGTAATTTAAATGTTTAAAAATATCCGTAACCATGGGTTAACATATTGCTAGAGAGAGCCGGCAAAACAACAGATATGCTCTAAAACTATTTTCTATACGATATACATTTTTTATGCATTTAGGATTATCGCAATAGCTGTTAAAAATGATTATTGATTATTTTTATGCATTTACAGATTAAAAAAAAAAGAAAAAAAAATATACCTTCCGGGACGCGAACCCGCGACAAAAAAGTTCATAGCGGTTCCAGAGCAGACACTCTAGACGCGTCGCCACTGCTGCTGTTGAAAGAACGTTCAAAATTATAGTACATAATGTAACACACAGTTTACAGATAAGTGAGTTATCTCAATTCCTTTTATTGTTATGAAATTATCTGTAATGGTAAAACATTAAAAACCACAAAATGAACATACTCTATGAAAATAATGGAAAAATAACAATTACTTCTTGCGTTTTAGATCAAAATACGTCCCGAAAATCGGTTTTCGATTTTTTTCATAATGACGCAGGTGGTTTAAAAATCTTAAAAAAATTGGGGATAACAATCGTAGGTGTTAGATTGTTACTATATAAAACAAAAAGTTGTACCTCGAAGATTTTTATACGAAATCTTCTTTTTACCGTTTTTTTTTATTTTGCCAATTTTTCACGGATAGGTATTTCGACGGAAAAATCTGAAAAAATTCTCTAACATGTCCGGTACCGTGTAGAATATGCCAGAATTTGTTCGGATTTTTTACACCTCAATAAATGGGGGAAAAGGGCCAAAAACCTGTTTTTTTAATTTTCCCCATAACTACCCTTCCGATCAAGATAAAGGGTTAAAATTTGGTACACAATGATCGCCGAGCATTATCTATCGAATGAGACTACCCCCATTGAAATCGGTTCAAGGGCACTTTTGACCATCTTATCCTGCTATACCCTTTAGCAGGTGTCCGAATATTTCTGTGACATGAAAATGAGCGTACTTTCCGTTTTCCTTTTATTATTTATGTAATCATGTATGGTAAATAAATATATCTTATATTTTTGTAAACTAAACACTGCAAAGTAACATACGTGAAACCTCTTTTTGGTCTCATTGTTTACATTTCTGAAGTACGGACTATAATATTCAAAACTATAGTGGTGTCCGAATATTTTCGTGACCGACTGTATGTATGCTGAAAAGCTAATAGTTAAGGAGATATTAACACTAGGTTTACGGACGTTTCTTATATACCTATCTCTACGAGCACCCGTCAAATTGACGGATAGGCAAAAATACGCATTTTCTTAAAAAAATCAATTATTTCAAATTAAGTATCAATTAAATAACACTAGGGTTCGCATTTAGATACATTATTAATGATGTAAAATGTGTATTTTTTTAAATTACCACGGAAATGGTAGCAATGGTATTAGCGGTATACGGCAATCACATTCATTGAGCACATTTTTTACAGACATACTGAATTTTGTTTGTGCATCTTCCGCACACGATCTCTTTTCTATATATACAAGAATTACTGTTTCCGTTTTTCTTGAGGTTTTTCGTGCCTCTATGTGAGTGCAGTCTTTTATGTGTTCCTTTATGCGTCTATCAATTATCAATCCAAAAGCACTAGTTACATAACTCGACATAATATTTCTCTTATGGTAACCAGTAGGTCCTGTGAAACCCTTAAATATTATATCAATGGGTGGCCTACCCACAGATACTCCAGCTTTCAGTTTTATCCACCGTGTTCCGTCAACTATACTTTCAATTTCACCCATTACATTTTAGAATATGCTTGGAATGCTCGTTCTCTCATTCTCGGAATCAAAACTAGAAAGAATACGTATTCTTTTCTTGCTACGATACACTTTGAATAAATTTTCCTCTTCACTATCCGAAAATTCTTATATCTTTTTCACTTTCAATGCATTAGGACCTTTCACTCTCATCTTCGCTTTAGAGTAATTTATATTAGCCACCTTCGGAGGTATACTCTGAACAATCTTTACTTATTTTGACAATTGTACTCAACATCTTATTATATTATATATCCTGGATTTACTCATGATTGCTAGAAAAGGCGGATTGGTCAAAATAAAAAAATATTGTGCCCCAATTCGATTACCCTATTGAAGATATTTACCATAAGCAGAGACTGTCTAAAATAATAATAACTATAGAATATTTTGGACACTGTTCTTGAAAAACTGTAGTAGTAAGTAAACTGAAGTAATGATTATACGAACAAAGCAAATATATAAAGATTACTCATGAAATTAGTTAATCCGTCAATTTGACGGGTCCCGTGGAGATAGGTATACCACATATGAATCTCAAAAAGTAGAAGACTTAGGGAAACAAAAATGGGTGTATAAATTCTTTGGAAGAAATGATTAATTTGCGATGCAAAACGGTTGAAATCGATCAAGTGGTTTTCGAGATATTTCATTGCAAAGATTGAATTCCGTCAAATTGACGGGTCCCGTAAACCTAGTGTTAAGGAGATATCATATCGGTCGTGGAAATTTGAGTCCGGCGAATAACAGCCGGGAACTAAACACTTATTTCTCCGTTCCCACGACGACATAACAAGTGTGCGGCTTTTTCGGCTAGTAACGCATTAGAATCGAAGCGAACCACTTATCAAGTAACTTCTTTTACTTGGTCAATGATAGATTCCTTTACCGAGCGGTTGTCGACGCCATGGCTCTTCCACGATGCGCATCTGTTTTGAACTGGAAAGTGTTATAACTCTCGTAATGATATCTACACGGTTTGCCTAATTGTAAGTATTACCCTACAGTAATTAAAGGAATCTGAAAACTGTAACCTTTGTAACATTTCTGAATTTATAATTCCATTGCATTTTTGGAATGTCATATTATAAAGTTTCATTAATCGCATCAGAATATTCTAAAAGCGTTCTTGTTAATTCAAAAACATTTTAACAAATTGTAAATAACTCGACGTAAAAACAGTTTTATTTAGAAAATAAAGAAAGCTTTGCAATTTAAAATTTTAACTTTATTTTCAAGCACGCCGACAATTGTATTTATTATTATCCGCAATAAGCAATTTAAATTAATGTAAGACACCGTTTTCTCCTTTTATATATATAATATAATACGGGCGTTTATAAATGTTTAGGCTGATAAATACAATGTACAATAATCCCGGTTCGCGCCAATAATACAAATATAAATGGTCTTGGTTGTGACGTCTCTCTTGTAAGAGTGTTCCCTCGATGTATGCAAGGCGTCGACTCCGTAACGACTGCCTTGCTATCCCTCGTTGTTATTGCTGGGTCCTTCGAGGACCTCCTTTTCCTCGAAAAGGCCCGGTAGGGGTGAGGGTCATTTTCCTCCCTCGCTGGAGGAATTGTCCTCTTGACGAAAGCCAGGCGTGTAAACGCCTAGCTCGACGCCTCGCTGACGCTGAGTCTTACACTATATAATTTTTTTATCTGTGTGCGAAATTGTAAGCGATTTTTCGCTTTCCGTGCGTCGATCGGAATTCCAGAGACGGGCACGGTCGTGAGAAAAAAAAGGTGTCTCACTGTCTTAACATTATCTCGATTTATTTTCAAAAGAAGCAGGAAATTATAATGTTCGCCTTGCGCGGCGCCAATCTATGATTGATTGTAACAAATGTGATGTGCTCAGAAAAGCGGTCAGAATCGTTCTGTTGGTGAAAACGTGGAAGAAAAAATGAGTCTCGTAAAAAAAAAGGGCGATCGCCGCCAACGCGATGATAGGCGAAGACCACCGAACTCGAACGATCGCTCGCAGACGCGATCGTGAACACTTGTGTCCGACCGCGAAATACAAATCGCGTACAATCTGTAACGGACATGCTGCAGATGCAGTGCAAACGAACGTAAACATCATAGTTCTGGTGCAAGCGTATGTTAAGCCCTAAAAAATGTAATTATTGAGTGCATATCTACTGCAGACGTGGTGCAGAGAATAAGTGTGTCTACAGACCCCTGCAAACCTGCTGCAGATCTGGAAATTTCGACTCGGGCGAGTGCATATCTAGTGCAGACGTGGTGCAGAGAATAATTGTGTCTGCAGACCCCTGCAAACCTGCTACAGATCTGAAAATTTCGACTCGGGAACCTAAGGAAATGCTACGAAATTTTATGAAATTGTATGTACAGGTTGTTGCAAGAAATACTGTTATCAGGCCACAGACGTGATTTTACACCTCTGAATCAGTGGATATTGGGAGAAACGACCTATAATAATGTCATTTTTCATTTCCAACTTCAATGTCATTGTGCTAGGAAGATTATTGCAATAATTTGTATAATGTGAGGTCGGGTGGGAGTACTCTTAAAAAGAACTTTAAGAGAAAAGGACGTGGAAAAGAATTCAATTCCAAACAAATCATTGTCAGTGATTCCAGAAAATGTTCGATGTTACTTTCTTCACGCCCTTGACCACATATGTGAACGTTTAGTTTTTTATAATTATAATCACTGTCAATAGGGCAAGCGGACCCAACTGAGGTCCAGTTAATACACAAATGTCTTGGACTGTCTCGGAAGAGACACTCCCTTGTAAGCTAGACACCTGTTCTGGACGGACAACCTCATCTTGGTGGCGGGGTCACCCCTCTTGCCCTTCGCACACCCGGTAAACTAGGAACCAAAAACTTTAAGAGAGTACTGAATCCTCTGAACAAGGATAAATCGTTCAAACACGAATCTTCTTGATAGACAAACATTCACAATTCAGTTAAGTAGAAATGACGGTCAAATCAAGATGTATTTATAGAAAGTGTTACACTTACCATATACACATTTTAAATGCTGTTACTTATTTATTGTAATTTTTATACTGTATATATTTATTTATATATTTATATTATTTTTATTTACATTATTACATTACATATTTATATTGCAAATTTATATTTACATTATTGAACAGCACACGACTTGTGAGATCGTTATTTGTGCAAAGAAAATGAAAACCTTTCTTCCATGTTATTTCATTCTATTTCCAAATAATAACAACAAAAAATCGGGGATGCGACGTATATGTGTATATATATGCAGGTTTAGTGGACATATTCGTCTGCTGACTTACAGCTCAAGTAGTATGTTTAAAACCGGACTTTAGAAATGTTACCCTGACCGCATGAGATTCGCACCAATATAATGAGTTATTCTAATTGTAAGTACTGAGCGCTTTATTTTATGATTCTTATTGCATTGTAAATGCTATATATGTTCCATAATATTAGTATGTTAATACTTCTATTGTATACATAATACACCCTTTGTACTTCTATTCATGTTTGATTTTTAACATTGGTAACAGTTATTTTGGAACATTTCCCAAAGATGATACACAAATCTATGCTTTGTCATTGTGCATCAGATGAATAAAAATTGATAAGGTGTAGAACTCGAACAACGCCGTTATACACAGAAAGCTTTAAAATCAATACTTCACTTATTCGAATATGTGGAATATTATTCCGTTACTACAAGTTTAGTTAATATTGGGACTATAAGATATAGCTTTGACAGAAACAGTAATCGAACAGAAACATTTAGAAGAAGTTGTAAATAAAGCAAAAAAAAATCCTTTTTTAGAAACAGTATTTAAAAGTGTCCTAGATTATTTTATCGAGGAATGTTAACTAAGTACTGTCGAAATTGTTAGTCTGACAATGAGCAAGAAATAGAGAACACTCCATTAAAATTTACTATAGTCATACAAATTGTATGGCATCTTGGCAAAGTAAACTTTCGTTACATACAGTGAGTATTTTTAATATTTGTGCGCTATGACACTTTCACTTTGTTGTATCTTAAGTTCATTTCTAATAAAGCAAACACAAAACATTATCAAGTTATGGTATGTTATTATGATATGTGTCTAGTAAACAATAGTGTAGGTTTTAGTTAAATAACTTACAATAGTTTTTAAATAATACAATTTAAATTAAGCACTGTTCGATTTTCACGTTACTTTAATCAGACACTTGGTAGATAGAGTGGCATATTTTTTGAGTTTTCAGGCCAAGTTACATTCGACTTAAAACGCGATGATTGTTTTCAAACACGACCGACTGTTCCAATAATACTAACAAGCCTTATTCCATCAGTTACTGTTTGGTACTCGTTAAGTTCAAGTATGTAGAGTCATACCAGTATTGTTATACGAAATCTTGCGATTTTTCATAATGCAAACGGCAAATTACATAGGAAAATTGCTGCCATGCTCGACATGAGTAAGTGTAAAGTGGAATATATCGTCAAACGGTTCAATTACGTGGATCTTGTAGACTTCATATCTCAAAAGGGCTAACAAAAGAAGCTGGGTGCTAGTGATAAGAGGAATTAATTAAAAAACCAAAGAAGGACCATGCACTCACAAGGGAACACCCCAAAGTGTAAAACACCGATTTTTAAGAATTTTTATACATACTTTTATAACTATGATATAATCTTCGTGAAAATATTTGACACATATTTTTTTATCGGCAATTGTCCACGTTAAAGGGCGCACAACCGCCCTCCCACTTGGGGTTTCGAAACTTATTTATCGAATATCTTGGACAATATGAGCGATAACAAAATTTGGTGCAAACTGAAAATTAACGCCTTAAGACGGAGAATCCGATGGTATAAACAGTTTTTTAGAAAATCCATTTGTTCAAACAACATGTTAAAACTACTATTCTTTTCATCATCTTGTCAGTTAAATTTCCATCAATTCCCTTGAATATTTGTTTGGAGCAACTACTTATATAGCTAAATACAAAATACAGATAAATTAGAAATTTGATATTTGTGTTAAACAAAAGTTTTTGCATTTTCAATTCTTTGCAATTCAATTTTCACTTTGTACAAAATTTCGGTATCTATAATAGTTCACGAAATATTCGATAAAATAGGCTTCGTTACCCAACCGCTTTATGGCGGTCTTTACTCCTTTAACGTGGATGATTGCCGATAAAATAAAATAGGTGCCAAATATTTGCACGAAAACTATAACATACTAAAATTTCATAAAAATCGGTGATTTACACTTCGGGATTTTCCTTTGTCAGTGCACCAAAATCAGCAGCGGAGGTCTTAAACGAAGCTGGTAAGAAAATACATCCTCAAATGATCCGCAGAGCCTTAAAAGGCAGACTACGATGGAAAAGTGAATAAACAGGAACCGTATGTGAATGAACAGAATTTATGAAAGAGATTAAATTTTGCTAAAGAATTTGTTTTAAAGAAACAAACGCGAAGGAACGACGTCATATTTACCGCCGAAAGTAAATTTTACATTTTTAGGTCAGATGGAGGAAGGATGGTGTGGCGGAAAAAAGTGAAGTATCCAAATTTAAAAATCTGACAGTGAATCCCAGTCTAGAGGACAGAGATGGTAGTATATCTACTTGTCCGGGGGTTGTACATCCACATTTGCACCGGAGAAATTACTTTTCCTCGCGATGCTATGCACAAAAATGTCAATTTAAACGTATCAATGAATAATTGAGACAAAAGTGCTATACAAATGTTGAATTATAAAATATTTAAGTTGTACCAGAGCAATGATCAGAGTAATCAGGTAGGCATTGTGCAGGAGCATTTGGTGTACAATTGCTCGAAAGTTTCAAAACCTCTACCACAATCACCACACCACTTTTAATCCTATTAAAAATGTGTGCGATAAACTAGAGAGGCGTCTAAAAAAACAACAATATCTTCAAAAGAAATGTTGAAGCATCAATTAAAAGAAGAATGAGACAATATAAGTGCAGAATATGTAAAACAAGTCATTAGCAATATGCCATAATGTTTAAAAGTAGTAATCACAGCAGAATGGCTACCCAACAAGATATTAAAACACATATTATTTGAAAAATTAGTCTAAAGATAAGCAGTTTCTAAGAGCGCTGGATTGTTAGAATAACATGAAAATCAGAGTGTATTTTATTTAACTCGTGTTATTTAACAACTGTTGTGCGTTATGTAAATAACCTTAGTATAATACTTGATTGTGTTTTTTGCTTGTCTTCTTAAAAATGAAGTTGTGATGTAACAAAATAAAGTCCGAATATTAAAGTTACTCATTGTATATAAATCGACGTACAACGTGTTGGAAGAAATCAATAAAAAATAGTAGAGAAATACATGAAATTAGAATAATGAAAGACGATTGTATTGTTCCATTTACTAAAATAAGATGTCAGATAGAATACTCAAAATATTACATTTATATACAAGTAATATCATAAATGAAGTGTTTCAGAATAACTATTTCATGGCAAATTATAAAGAAACTTTGTTAAGCTTATTTCTCATTTCTGCACTCTTGTATAATATTAGTATTAAACCTGGATCACTCATAATCAGATAGCATTTAATCCTTTCAAGATAATAAACATGTTGGGGAGTAAATTGCCTGTCACCTCTCTTTCAAAATGCAAAACCAACGGCAAAGTTCTCCGGTCCCGTTAGGTTCTCGTTAAATCTGCTGCTGCCCGCACATTGAACCAGATAAGGCGATTTGAACGTCAATCGGTTTCATGTGCCAGTGCTATGGGCACGTACATAGAATCGAACTGTACAGCCTAGATCTAAAGAAATTTTTAATTCCAACCTTATATCATTATTTCTAAGTTAACAAACTTCTCCCTTTAATTTAGGGACCACGGACACTGCCTGGATGTCTACAAAAAACTCTGGGTAGAATTTCCTTTTGATAATGACGGTGATTAAAGAAACACTTCAAAAATCGAACAGAGCCATTCAAAAAATAATTGAAGCAGTGCCAAATTACGCGGTCCTACATGTACCGTTCTCGTCACGCTGTTATAACTTTCACGGTGATGAACGGTGGGAGGAAAACCAATGAAGCGAGGAATAAGAAAATTTTTTGCAATACTCGAGTCCGAGTACTGGGGTCAACAACAGTCATCTTCGTCTTTATGCCAGTCAGAAACTATGTTTTCGAAGGCCCAATTAAAAGTTAATTTGCGAGAGAACGGTTCGTTTCTGACCCATGGTTCCTCTCAGACATTTTACCTACGTAACAAGACGAATACGATGAGCCAATAAAAAAAATTTGCTACCCTTTCCCGAATTTTGCGGCAGGTTTTTTTCGCAAATCTCCATCGATCCAGAGGTGTAGAACAACCCCTTAAAGCCATGACCATTAATTTTTTTACACCCTGTACACCACCTTGAGGACTTTCCGAAACCCAAGAGGCCCTACGCTTCAACAGTTTAGTTTCAATTTTCCTTACACCATAATGTGTCGTTGGAACTTTTGGGTCTTTTCCTTGTTCCTTAAAACTGACATTGTTCCGGTACTCATTCGAAAAACGACTACATTCTTTCCTATACAATAAAATACAATTACATTTGCACTCTTGGTCAAGAATTTGACAGAGAGAGTCTTCTGAGACTCTGGAATGACGCGTTTTTGAACAATATACGTGTGTGTCTGGTACCGTGTTTTCGGTTGATACTGATTTGGACTCCGTATACAGCAATTGCTATTAAAAGTACGTCGAAAACAAGACAATAAATTAAATTCACAAGCGAGAGGGGAAACCTACTGAAAGTTAAGAAAGATGACATCGGTATGTCAGGAAGGAAATTTTCACAAATAACAGTATTCTTCATACGTGTAATGACTTTCCAAAAGTAAAGTTGCAAGGTTTAACAAATGTAAGAGATCAAATGATTTGCAATTTTTCAATGTGATTCATTATGCTGTACAATAAGCATTTCTATGTATGGTAGATCAGAGGTGCAGAAATTTTGCATGCCAGAACAATCGTTGGTGGGTCTTCGCCTGCTACTCTTTCCCGTGCACTCGCGAGTTCCCTGATTGACTGGTCTTTTACTCACCAGGTGCGAACCTATTGGAACGAGCGTGGTGAAGCATTGTAGCGACATTCGTATTCAACCACTCGCGCTGGAAAGACTTGCCATGTCCGCGGTAGCCCGGCTCGGTGCCTTGTTGTAGCGAAGTCTTAAAATACATTGCATCAATCTTGAGGATGCTTTGTATATTTGTATTTTCTTCAAAATTCTCTGCGCAGAGTTCTTTATGCTAATTAACACATTGAGTGCTACGTCAGTCCCTGGGGACTGACAGTGAATTTTCTGTTCAAGCGGCCTCAGTCCCTGGGAATTGACAGCGAATTTTTTATTCATTCGATATCAGTGCTTGAGACTGATTAATGACAATTAAAAATTTGATGTTAAAATTTCATGAAGGTTATTAAAATATTTTAAGCAAATATGGGGCTGAGATTTGCCCACATTACAGTAAGTAACAACTTGTTTTGTGAGTTTTCTGGCGAACTTACGTCTGAATATTTTTGTGTTTGTGCTATAACATTCAGCACAGTATTTCTAAATTTTATGCGCCTTTCTTTCTTTTGAATACCTTAAGCGCTGCCGCCTGAGTAGAAAGTACAGCAAGACTGGCGCCGCACTCAACGTGTTAAAGTTGAAGAAAATTAGAGGAACCAATTAGTGGCGAAAAGTTCAAAATAGTGGCATTTGTAAATGTAGGGCCGCGCACGCGAGCGGGAAAAAAACGTAATAGTGCGAAAACCGAGCGTATTGCGACAGCGGCGTGATCGCAGATTTTTGTCTTTCGCCCTGGCAATAAGGTTACTGATGAAACGGTTTGATAAAAAAGCGACAGTGAAACTAGGCAGCGAGAGAAATGAAAAGGGCGTAGAGCGAGGATTGTGGTACAAAGACGTATAGCGAGAACTCTGAAATATAGAAACATAGTGTGAGAATTGTGCGAGATAAAGACGTAGAATGAGTCTTTTGAGAAAAACATTTGCGGGTGAGATAAATTGCGAGAGGAAAAGCGTTTTACTAATTATTTTTGTCAATATACTTTTTGTTAGTGTTTTACTTCCATTCTATCGTAACGTACCCAAATTCCACATAAATATGAGGATCCACTTCACCAATTTCAGAGAATTCCACCACAAAAATTCGCATTGATACAGTGTCCCATGAGTAACGTGGAAATCTATTCGCATTTTGCTGGCGAGAGACTAGAGAAGATTGTAAAATGTATCATTAAGGCGGCCACGATAGGCAACAATCTTTGATGGAAGAAAGCCTGGAGATCTGCTGTCGCAAATTTTTTTAATACAATTACATTAGTGGCATCTCGTTTATATGTGTGGATGAAGTAGAGGATTCAAAGGACGGCTCTGGAGTGCAAAATTTCTGCAACTCTGATGTAGGTTATAAGTTGATAAATAGTTTCGCCCCAACTAAGGTTTTGTTGATATTAGTGAAACATTTTTGGTATCTTCACAATGTAACATATCATAAAAATTCCGTTTGCTCCTAGAGCTTCAGAATTACATTTGTAAAATGTGCTGCATGAAATACTTTCGCGCCAATCATACTACTACGTACATATAAAGAGTCACATTTCACGTACATATTACCAGTAAATATACCGTCCGTTCGAGTACCAGTAAACATCATTATTGACAAGTTCATCCAAACTTCCTTTTCCGTAGTCTGAAGACGTAAATGATTCTGGAAAAAGTCTAGGAAATACCAATTACAACTTTAAATCATTCTTCTATAAAAACTACGCAGTTCTAACAGAAGTCCAAATAATTCTAATTGAAAGTTCAAAAGTATTTCGCGAAAGTCTGATTAATTTCCAAATAAAGTTCAGAAAATTGAAACTACTCCACATAAGCTGAAAAACAGATTTTTCAATAGCCCAATAAATGATGATGCTATGCATATTATTTTTACACTTTATAGAACGTTAAACTTTACTCTGCCTCGGCATCTCTCTCTCTCCTTTTACCCCTTTGTGTCTGAGCGCACTCGCGCTGAGGTATTTTGTGACTTTGTCTGCCCTTTTTTGCGGTGCCTGCAACGATGGTTAATCTGATTAGATCCTTAACCTGTTAACCGGGCGTGACGTATAATTACGTCATATCTGAAAGAAAACTCCAGTAAGCTTGTCGATTTTTTCGCTTTTTTCGCTTTTTTTTTAACGCATTACATTTTATGTCGTTTGTATCCGTTTAATCCTGACGTAGTACTTTAGATGTAATGATATTACCTACTTCTCACTGTAAAAAAAAATATTCCAATTTGAAACAAGTTGAACAAAAATGAGTTCCCCGGTTAGCAGGTTAAGAGAGCTTACCTATCGCATGTGAGAGAAATGCAATTTGTCATCTTTTTTGGAAAGAACCGTATAAATATGCTACTTCAATATCAAACGGATGATTAGTTCTATGAAATAATAGTTTCACAATAGTGTTAATTTTACAAAGTTCTACATTGTATAATACCTTACAGAATACAGTGAATCTGATATTTTAGAGAAGATATAATAAATGGTGGTGGTTGCGAATCGAAGCTGTTTAAAGGGTCTAGCAGGATAAGGGGGTCAAAAGTGCCCTTGAGCCGATTTTATTCGACGATGGGTCATTCGATAAGCGATCATGAAAAACCATTGTACACAAATTTTTAATCCGATACCTTCACCGGGATGGTAGTTATAGGGTAAAATCGAAAAATCAGTTTTTGCTTCATTTTCCCCAATATATGTAGTGCAAAAATTCCAAAAAAATTCTGACACATTCTAAACATGAATGCACACGTTAGGGATTTTTTTCAGATTTTTTCTTTGCAAGTTCCACTCACGAAAAATAAAAAACCGAAAAAAAATTTCTTAAACATCGATTTCGTATTAAAATCTTCCGAGCACAACTTTTTCCTTTTTAGAGTAGTTGCCTAATTCGCACAGTATTTGCCATTCTTGCATGATTTTAATACAGTATGTTCATATTGTGACTTTCAATGTTTCTGCACAGAAATATGTAGATGTTAAAGAACAGGATCGGGATAATTAAATAAATTTCTGATTGTATGGTCTCTATAACCTAGAATTTTAACCATTCTTTCAAAAGCATTAATGGCGCAGTGGCTGTGGTGTCTGCGATTCCACAGGCAAACACCATAGCCACTGCGCCATTAATGCTTTTCAAAGAACGGTTAAAATTCTAGGTTATAAGAACCATACAATCAGCAATTTATTTAATTATCCCGATCCTGTTCTTTAACATCTACATATTTCTGTGCAGAAACATTGAAGGTCACAATATGAACATACTGTATTAAAATCATGCAAGAATGGCAAATACTGTGCGTGTTTCAGCCCATAATATGTCCCAGGAATCGGTTTTTGATTTTTCCGACCGTGATGCACCGTACTCAAAAGTCTGAAAAAATAGGGTATAATAATTACAACATTAGGCAACTACTCTAAAAAGGAAAAAGTTGTGCTCGGAAGATTTTAATACGAAATCGATGTTTAAGAACTTTTTTTTCGGTTTTTCATTTTTCGTAAGTGGAACTTACAAACGAAAAATCTGAAAAAGTCCCTAACGTGTGCATTCATGTTTAGAATGTGTCAGAATGTTTTTGGAATTTTTACACCACATTAATTGGGGAAAATGAGGCATAAACTGATTTTTCGATTTTACTCTATAACTACCCTCCCGGTGAAGGTATCGGATTAAAAATTTGTGTAAAATGGTTTTCCATGATCACCTATCGAATGACCCATCGTCGAACAAAATCGGCTCAAGGGCACTTTTGACCCCTGTTATGACCGCAGTTATTGTGGCGACGTAGGCCAGCCGAGCGCAGTTCTGGGAATTGCGACCGAGGCTCGCTGGCCGAACGTTTCGTCTTCAGCGCTCGGTTCTTTTTTTTGTACGGACTGAGGCGCAACTTTTCAGTGGCATGGGAACCGTCACGCGGGACGGTAGCCTTAAAATAAAGAACTAAATAACGACTTTTCTAACGAAATTAGTTATTCCCATCATCGAGGTGAACGAGCAGCAATAGTGGTGCCCTGACCTAAGCGTCCTTCCTATCCGCTCCTCAAAACTCACCTCAACGAACACATATGGTCCTTCGAGCAGGATATTTGTGAACATTGTCGGTTTCAATAAGGATACGTGTGAGCTAAAAGGATATTTGTGAACATTGTCGGTTTCAATACGGATACGTGTGAACTAAAAGGATATTTGTGAGCATTATTGGACGTTGATACGCGATACGTGTGAAAAAAGTGAATAGTTGCGAACAAAGCTAACACCTGTGATTGACGAATTAGTTGTACACGATGCCGAACGAGCAATTACAGGCGGCTGTACAACGGCGTGGTGTTGTTAAGTCATCATTGACGCGTTTTAAACGATATTTAGAGACATGTGAGCAAGAGATGGATATTGAACAATTGACTCAGCGCATCGAAAAGGCAAAGGAAAGTTGGGTTTCCTTTGAGGCGATACAAGCGGAAATAGAAGCGATCTCACAAAACTTTGATCAGGATAAGGAAAGAGAATCGTTTGAAGACATGTATTTTTCAACACTCTCGAAAGCACAGCGTCTAATCAAGCACGCAACAGGCACACCGGCAGGAGCTGCATCAGTAGCCGACGGTCAGCTAACCGCGCGCAATGAGGCAGGGAATATTCGATTGCCACGAATTAATTTACCAATCTTTTGCGGAAGGTATGATGAATGGCTTTGCTTTTATGATAGATTCAAGTCCGTTGTAAACGACAATGCAGCTATAAATTTAGTTGATAAGTTTCAATACCTGAGATCTAGTTTGAGGGGTGAAGCTGCCCAAATAGTCGAATCTCTAGAAACGTCCGAAGAAAATTATGCATTAGCTTGGAAATTTGTTAGGTGAAAGATACAATGATCGCCGGGCCATTGCGCAGACGCACATAGGTGCATTATTTGATTTGCAGAATGTCACGAAGGAATCGCACACGCAGCTTCATCACTTAATACATAGTGTGTCCAAGCATGTACGTGCGTTAAAGGCTCTTGGACAGCCAACAGAATCGTGGGACTTGATGTTAATACACTTGGTCACAAGTAAATTAGATAAGGAAATCCATAAGCAGTGGGAAAATTCTATTAGTGAAAGAGAATTCCCTGCGTTTGAGGAGTTAATGAGATTTTTGAGAAACAAATGCCACGTATTGGAAAAGATAGCACACGAAACCGCGAGCAACGCTCGTAAAATTAGTCGCCCGCACAATCTGAGAGGTGCGATACCTTCAGGAGGTAAGGCACAGGCTTACGTCGCCACGGAAGGCAAAACGCGATGCCCTTTGTGTGATCGAGATCACACCCTAACGAAATGCCCGGAGTTTCAGGCACTCGATGTAAACGCGAAACGATCTAAAATTCTGGCCCTCCGCCTGTGTTATAATTGCTTACGACCATACCATACGGCCAATGAATGCAAGTCCGGTGGTTGTCGGAGATGTGACGCGAAACACCACACATTGCTACACCTATCGAATAATGAGCGTACCACAGATTTGAATACCTTTGAAAATCCAGATAAATTCAAAAACGTAACAGCAAATGTACAGACAATTTCATCGCAAGTTTTATTATCAACCGCAATGATCAATATTCGCAATAAGTCGGGAAAATTCATTCCGTGTAAAGCATTATTAGACTCGGGTTCTCAGTCGAATTTCTTATCTGAGAAACTATCTACAGCTTTAAAGCTACCGCGGAAACTAATTGACGTACCGGTATCAGGATTCAGCCAAGCATGAACTCATATCAAAAATCGCGTAACAGCGACCATAGAATCTAGAGATAAAAGATACACTGCGGAATTGGATTTCTTAGTTGCACCAAAAATCACAGAACGTCTTCCATTACAGTACGTAGATAAGAAGACCCTAGAAATCCCTCAAAACATTTTGTTGGCTGATCCAGAGTTTTGCAAGCCATCTGAAATCGATGCTCTTATCGGCGTGGAAGTCTTTTATCAGTTGCTCTGCGTGGGTCAGATTAAAATTAACAATCAATCCGCGGTACTTCAAAAGACTAAGTTAGGTTGGGTAATTTCGGGATGAATTGGAGCATCGACTTCTCACGAGCAAGGTCGTGCCTCTACTTGTAACTTAGCCATCGAATCACTAAACGAATTAGTTAGTAAGTTCTGGGAAATCGAGGATTTGCCATCCTTCAAGCACTTGTCGAGCGAAGAGACTGCTTGCGAAGAGCATTTTTTGAGAAATACTATTCGAGACGACATCGGAAGATATCATGTGTTACGTCCCGAAACCGAATCTTTTTCTTGAATTTTTCTTTAAATTTAATTTCTTTTTCATTTCTTCCTTCTACTCTATATTTGCAAATACCGTCGGTATTTTGGGATTTTCCCCTAAGCAAATGTGCGTAGAAGAAAGACAATTCGAATTCCGCTAATGTAAGAATGCCCCTGCATTCTGAGAATTCCGACAATAATATAAAAGACTACGGCGTTACAGCCGGCTGGAAATTAGCGATCTGAACAAAACACCTTAACTCAGCGGATATGGTTTCGATTCGTGGTCATACAGACCATCCGGTTCCGCGAATTGCGATTTGCGACTTGCGAATTAACGGCGATTGACCTGTGAACCCGGATGGGAAGAAGGATGGAAACATTTCGAAACATCTCCAAGAATCGAACTCTGCAAAACGTGATCATGGGTAAGGTCTATCACCTCCGAACACCCAAAGTTAATAAAAGTCAAAAGACGAGCTCGACTCGCCACTATTGTCTGATCAGTCACGAGGTGTGTAGACGGTAGTCCGTGAAAACGTATATAGTGAATCTTAGATTCTCTATTTAAGCATAGTTCGGTTAACATATTGTGATCCGAAGGACTTAGTTTTTCACGTTAAATTAATATTCCTTTCATTTCTTTGTTTCTTTTATTATAGTACCACGCGTTATAATTGTAGCTAAACTCAATCTAATTTATCATTAAATATAGTTTAAATCTAAATTCGTGATATAACATTTGCGAGTTCGCAACAGTGTAAGAAGAAATCTAACTTTCCAACCTTCTCTCAGCATCCGGTTCACAGCCAGATTAGGACAAGGAAAAAGGACGGAACGACCTACATACTTATAATCAAAACTATCAGGGTGAGTTCCATATACATGAAACATTTTATTTTGCTAGTCGCATTCTGATTGATCCATTGGGTCGTGGGATTTTCCCTAAATCGAATACGACTTTTTGGTAATTCTGTTACACTGACGAGCCCTGATTTCGGAAGTATATAATAATTTCTGTAAATGGAAAATTCTCTCCTCCCTGTTAAGGGCGGGTTTTAACGAGTCTCTCGTTTTGGGACAATACCCTCAAAACCCAACCGATACTGCAAGGAGACAGTTTCACCACCCAAAAATTTGTAGTATTGCGCACCCCTGTTCATTATTCGAATGTTTGTATAGAAACCTCCAACTCAAACTGAACTGCACACATTTTGAATATATATATTTTTCTGTTGTCATACCTAATTAAAGAAAGTCTAAATTCAATTCATTAAACCTAGACATCCATATCCTAAACATCAAGTTTCGATTCACATAGACCTGTACTGGTCTCGACAGATCGACCCATCCATCCTGTCCTCTCCTCGCCTTAGGCTGGGGAGAGTAACAAAATTTTATTAGAGTTAAACGCGGAAACCCGCGTGCGATTCGTTTCGTATTAGCTAGAACGCGTGGAGTCTACCGTCCGTCGGCACCCGCTCGACGGCGGACGGCACGCGGAAAATACAGCGCCGCACGTAACACATGTGGCATTACCCTTTAACCAACGTAAGGAACAACTTGGAGAGTCCTATCAAACAGCACTTCGAAGATTTCGCGCATTAGAACGAAAGCTATCTGGCAACGATCAGCTTCGAAAGGATTACGTCGCGTTTCTGGAAGAATACGCGACGCTGGGACATATGTCGGAAATTTTAAGTGACGAAAGCAAGCGGACAGGTTGTTTCATACCACATCACGCCGTGGTAAAAAGTTCCAGTCAAACCACAAAACTGAGAGTGGTGTTTGACGCATCGGCATCAACGAGCACAGGTGTATCACTCAACGATACTCTCATGATGGACCCTGTAATTCAAGAGGATCTCTTTTCAATAGTCATGCGCTTTCGGCTGCACCTACACGTCTTGGCCGCTGATATTGAAAAGATGTATAGGCAGGTCAGCGTCCGGGAAGAGGACAAGAAGTACCAGCGTATACTTTGGCGAAGTCATCCTGACGACCCCATAAGGACTTTCCAGCTTAATACGGTCACTTATGGTATTGCCTCCGCCTCGTTTTTAGCGACGCGTTGCTTGGTGCGACTAGCCGAGGATGAAGGTGAGTCGTTTCCTATGGCTGCCAGGGTTTTGCGTGAGAGCTTTTACGTGGATGATTTGCTGACTGGCGCGGACAATATGCCTGATGCATTGCGTTTGCGTGATGAGCTTATACAATTACTGTCGAAGGGAGGCTTTCGCTTACGAAAATGGTGCTCAAATAGGCCAGAGCTTCTAGAATCTCTTTCGGAGACAACAGATGACGCGCATCTATTCTTGGATATCGGAGAAAATCAAAAAACTTTGGGACTCTACTGGAATCCTCGGGATGATGAACTTAATTACGTCCTAAACCTTGAAGAAGAAAGAAAGCCTGTTACGAAGCGTAGCATGCTTTCGCAAATCGCATCTCTTTTCGACCCGTTGGGCTTATTGGGCCCGATGATAGTAAAAGCGAAAATATTGTCGCAACAGTTGTCGAAGATCAAGTTAGAGTGGGATGAGTCAGTTCCTATTGAAGTAGCTACGGAGTGGCGTAGGTACTGTATGCAGCTTTTCAAGTTGAACGCGTTCAGAATTCCTCGCATTATCGTAATCGAACAACACGAGGAGATTCAGGTTCACGGTTTTGGGGATGCCAGCGAAGCTGCATTTGGGGCCTGTATATACTTACGCTCGACCAATCCTAATCAACAAGTTCTGATACGTTTGGTCTGCTCCAAGTCGAGAGTGGCTCCTATAAAGAAGATATCTCTTCCGCGTTTGGAATTGCAGGCTGCAGTATTATTGGCTAAGTTGTATGACACCTGCGTGCGCGCACTACGACTTATCCATCACAAGGTATTCCTATTAAATCGGTTCTGCCTTCTCCTCGGCTCCGCTTGCTGAGGAGAAGTTACGGTTGTTTGACCGTAGTTCCTCCCTCGCCGTGCCCGTTCAGTCGGTCGTTCGCGCCGGGGTTCGTGACGGGAGGGATCGCGAAAGTGATGTTCCAGCCTCGTGGTGAATAAATAATTTATTAAAATCTCTTATTTCTAACTTAATCCTAACGCTCGCTGGGTCCTAATTTCTATGTCTTAATACTACGCTTACTTTCTAATAACTTAAATCTACTTGCTTATATTAATCGCGGGTTTCGCGGGTGAGGGCGCCACGTGGTGGGTCGCCACTCCGCTCGCTCGCGCTCGGTTCGGTTCGGTCGCGTTCGGCGCGCGGTTTGGTCGGCGGTGATCGGTCGGCGGTTGCCGAATTACGCTGATTGGCAGGATCGCCAAGATGGCTACCACGAGTGGCACCACGCGGTTTCCTCCTGGCTCGGGGAACGGGAAGGGAATGGTGTCGGGATTGCCCCGAGTTGCGCCTCGGTAGCGGAGAAGGTGGGGTGCGGACGGTGAGTTGCTCCTCGCCGTTGGTCGGGAAATGAGCGGGTAGGATTTCGGGTTTTCCGGGAGGCCGTGCCGGGTCTACTCGGGAACGAGTTGCGCCTCGATTCGTCGTAGGCTGGCACGGGGGGAACGGATCGGTTCGGGTCGAGTAGCTCCTCGACTCGGAGAGCGGAGTTCGAGCGCAGGGTCGGCAAGTTGCTCCTTGCCGCGGTTTTCCACGAGTTGCGCCTCTGGCGAGTCGGTCGTTCAGTAGCACCTGACAGATCGCTCTCTCTCTTTCGGTCCCTGTTGCTATTTAGCGTGCTCGGGCTCGTCTCTGGAATTGCGCTAAGGCCGCGGCTTTTATACCCGGTCGGGCTTCCCCCACCGCGGCGGTCGCGTCGGGATTGGAGGGGAGGGAAACAGACGAAACCGGTAATTTGACTTTGCTTTATTTCGCCTCGTTACACTATGGTCAGACTCTACAATATGTCTGCATTGGATAAAAACGCCACCGCACAAATTAAAAACCTTTGTGGCGAATCGGGTGGCTTTGATACAGACGCTTACCTCGCAGGAGAACTGGAGATATGTACCGTCTCAAGAAAATCCTGCAGATAACTTGTCAAGGGGTCAGTTTCCTGAAAACTTTGTGGAAAACGAGACATGGATCGAGGGTCCTCCATGGTTGCTGCAGAGTGAAGAATCATGGCCAAGAAATTTGATTCCGGCAATGACGATACCTGAGCAACGCAATGTCGTCGTATTGAAGATTCACGAGGACACTAATATATTAGAAAGATTTTCATCGTTCACAACAATGAAGAGGGTGATTGCCTACTGCCTTCGCTTCATTTCAAATATTACGAAAAACGAAAAGACGCTTGGTGAGTTAACGGTGAGTGAAATATGTAATGCGAGTAATCGTATCATAAGAATGATACAGCGTGGTGTATTTGCTTCCGAGTATCATAATCTATCATTGAAACGGGATTTGAAGCGTGATAGTAAACTGTTAACATTAAATCCATTTCTTGATGTGAATGGCATAATTCGCGTTGGTGGTAGATTGGCACATTCAGATGTAGACTATGAACAAAAACATCCGATCTTATTGCCTAAAAATAACCATGTAACGGAGCTCATTATTCGTGAATCACATACTCACAACTATCACAGCGGTGTGCAAACCACTCTGAATTTCGTACGAAATAAGTTTTGGCCTATTGACAGGAAAGGCTACACTAAAAAGGTATTACGGGAATGTGTTAGATGCGCGCGTTTGAGGCCACGTACATCAAATTACATTATGGGTAACCTACCAAGGGACCGATTGATTGGTTCGCGTCCATTTGAATGCATCGGCGTGGACTACTATGGTCCTTTTTTTATAAAGGAAAGGCGACATCGCAATCGTGGTAAAATTAAGGTTTATGCATGTGTTTTTGTTTGCTTTGTCACAAAGGCCGTACATATCGAGTTGGCGGCAGATTTGACAACCGCAGCGTTCACTGCTTGCCTGCGTAGATTTTTTGCAAGACGCGGCAAGGCAAAAACTATTTACTCTGATAATGCTACCAATTTTAAAGGTGCTCGCAATGAGTTACAACTGTTGTACAAATTATTGCATTCTCAGGAACACATCGAGCAAGTCAGTCGGTTCTGCTCCAATCAGGAGATCGTTTGGAAGTTTATTCCTCCGCGATCTCCACATTTCGGTGGTCTCTGGGAGGCTGCTGTCAAGGGATTTAAATATCACATGCGAAGAGTTGTAGGTGATACTTTGTTTACCTACGAAGAATTGAATACTTTTACAATAGAAATTGAGTCGATATTAAATTCTCGGCCGTTGACACAACTCTCAGCTGATCCAAACGACTTGATGTCGTTGACCCCGTCTCATTTCCTAATTGGTTGCGCTACTAGTGGTCTAGAGGAATATGACATCACTCAGCTTCCTCATCACCGTCGATCCGTGTGGCAGCATATACAGCGAATTAAGGAAAACTTTTGGAAGCGTTGGAGATGTGAATATATAAACGAGCTACAACAGCGTACGAAATGGTCTACTGGCCATAGTAATGTAAAAGAGGGAACGATGGTATTATTGAAGGATGATACTACACCGCCCTCGCATTGGGCGTTAGGCCGCGTGACCGCTTTACATCCCGGAGATGACGGAGTGGTACGCGTCGTTACTGTTAAGACATCGAGCGGTAGTCATAAAAGAGCGATAAAGAAATTAGCGCAGCTACCGATAAATTAGTGGTAGATGTTATACAGTAGTCCAGGATCCCAGTATGCAATTTTATCATTTATTACTAACAAGCTAATTTTTTGTAAGTAGCTTCATTTTGATGAGACGCCCAACTTTGTCCATTACATCAAATATCCATCGTGGTAGCTAACAGAGATAGCAGGGATTGAATATGTCGATTTGACGAGTCTCAAAAATTTATTACTAACAGTGGGTTTCTTATGAAATCCTAAGAAAATAATTTACATTATTGAAAAAAATATTTGTCCTACAAAATTTATGGTTTCATCAACGAGTCCCCCTTCCATCATGTACACATACGCAGAGGATTGCTTACTATAATACACAGGTTTACGTAGGTACTCGTATACTTTGTAGCGACTGTCGCGTCGTACTGGTTGTTAAATCTCCTTATTGTTATATACCGTAAGGATTTTATCGCATGCCAAACGTTTTGTTCCCTGCGCATACCTACGAACTTTTCAGTAATGAAAATTAAACGTTTTCCCGGCAATAAAACGTGTGGTAAGGAGATTTATAAAATGTGCGCGATGTCGAATAACATATTGTTTTCCCTGTTTTTATGATGAATATCATCCAAGCACTTGTAAAGTTGAAAATTAGTAAAATGTAGTTTTGTTAAATGTTTTATAAAATGTAATTTTAATAAAGTTGTAACGACAGTCGCTACGAAGTATACGAGTACGTAAAACTGTGTATTTATTTTATTATCTAAAGTAAAATAAAATTCCCATTCCAATAATTTTATTGGAAATACATATAGAAAGCAAAGAACAAAGGGGGGAGAAAAAAAGTTGCATGCAGCGAGATTCGACCCAGCGACCTATCGGTTACCAGACCAGCACGCTACCAAATGAGCTATGAACTCTTTTGAATATACGATAGCGTTATCGTTACAAATCGAAAAATAAAAATGACAATTCTTGTCGGACTAGTGATACACGCCTGTTTTCTTGTAGGACATTGTTTCATTTGTACAGAGAATGCACTAACCTAATTATGTCACATTTTGTCCTACAGTTAGTAATAAGAAAAATAGTCTTGTAGTATTAACAACTTTGGAGCGTAGGACGGGGATAACATACCACGCAATCTGTAGGACAATGTGGCTGTTAAATTATATAAATTGTAACTAAGCAACAGTAAAAAAAACAGCTAGTTAGTAAACATTTTCGATGACCTCGTAATCGATACATGTTGGAAGGAGGGGACTCTTTGATGAAACCATAAATTTTGTAGGACAAATATTTTTTTCAATAATGTAAATTATTTTCTTAGGATTTCATAAAAAACCCACTGTTAGTAATAAATTTTTGAGACTCGTCAAATCGACATATTCAATCCCTGCTATCTCTGTTAGCTACCACGATGGATATTTGATGTAATGGACAAAGTTGGGCGTCTCATCAAAATGAAGCTACTTACAAAAAATTAGCTTGTTAGTAATAAATGATAAAATTGCATACTGGGATCCTGGACTACAGTGTAAGCCTTAGATATAAGTATCGAATTTAGGCCTTAGGAAATAAGTCAGTCACAACTTTTTATACTATGTTGAACAGATTGTTCAAAGGGGGGCGGTATGTTATGACCGCAGTTATTGTGGCGACGTAGGCCAGCCGAGCGCAGTTCTGGGAATTGCGACCGAGGCTCGCTGGGCGAACGTTTCGTCTTCAGCGCTCGGTTCTTTTTTTTTGTACGGAGTGAGGCGCAACTTTTCAGTGGCATGGGAACCGTCACGCGGGACGGTAGCCTTAAAATAAAGAACTAAATAACGACTTTTCTAACGAAATTAGTTATTCCCATCCATCGAGGTGAACGAGCAGCAATAGTGGTGCCCTGACCTAAGCGTCCTCCCTATCGGCTCCTCAAAACTCACTTCAACGAACAACCCCCTTATTCTGCTAGACCCTTTAATTTAAAATGAAAATGGACAAAAATATTTATGATGGAACTATTGTTGTATTTTTATTAAATAATACATTATCTTTTGCAAATATTATTGTTTTCGCTATTCACATCGTTAATCTAAATGCTAAATAAATTCAAATTGACAACTATAAGATTTAAAAATCTTAAAGAAGACACTTAATTACCCTTTATAATTAATTCAGATTTATTTCCTTAATTTATTTTATCGTTCAGTAGAAATATTTAAGAATCGTATAAAGGGTCTAGCCGAATAAGGGGGTTAAAAGTGCCCTTGAGCCGATTTTATTCGACGATGGGTCATTCGATAGGTGATGATGAAAAACCATTGCACACAAATTTTTAATCCGATACCTTCACCGGGAGGGTAGTTATAGGGTAAAATCGAAAAACCAGTTTTTGCCTCATTTTCCCCAATTAATGTGGAGCAAAAATTCCCAAAAAATTCTAACACATTCTAAACATGAATGTACGCATTAGGGATTTTTTTCAGATTTTTCCTTTGCAAGTTACACTCACGAAAAATGAAAAACCGAACAAAAATTTTTAAACATCGATTTCGTATTGAAATCTTCCGAGCACAACTTTTTCCTTTTTACAGTAGTTGCATAATGTTATCATTGTTATACCCTAATTTTTTCAGATTTTTTGAGTACGGTGCATCACGGTCGGAAAAATCAAAAACCGATTTCTGGGACACATTTTGGGCTGAAACTCGCCCATTATCTGCCATTCTTGCATGATTTTAATACAGTATGTTCATATTGTGACCTTCAGTGTTTCTGCATAGAAATATGTAGATGTTAAAGAACAATATCGGGATAATTAAATAAATTGCTGATTGTATGGTCGTTATAACCTAGAATTTTAACCGTTCTTTCAAAAGCATCAATGGCGCAGTGGCTATGGTGTCTGCCTGTCGATCCGCTGGACACTTTTTTGTCGCGGGTTCGAATCGCCATGTGGGACTTAAGTTTTTTTCTGTCATTTTTTTTTTTTTTTTTTTTATAAAAGACAACAATATTCAGTAGTAGCTATAAAATGTTTCACAGATACTTCTCAAAATAATTATACAGTATACTTTTTTCTTCATCGACTCTTTTTAGTCATGTCACGATTTACAATTACAAGTACTTTTTTACATTCTGTACATTGAATTTTATATTTCTTTCATATTTAAAATATATTTTCATACATTGCAATAAACCAATATCTATGAACAATATAACATGTTTGAGAATACTTATAATTGCAAAACGTTGCATGTCTAATTGTAAGAAAAGCATGTTTTACTATTATTTTTCTATAGGTTTTATATTGTTAAAAGGCATAAAAATATCTGTGAAACATTTTAAAGCTACTATTGAATATTGTTATGTCTTTTATAAAAAAAAAAAAAAAAAAATGACAGCAAAAAACTTAAGTCCCACATGGCGATTCGAACCCGCGACAAAAAAGTGTCCAGCGGATCGACAGGCAGACACCATAGCCACGGCGCCATTGATGCTTTTGAAAGAACGGTTAAAATTCTAGGTTATAAAGACCATACAATCAGCAATTTATTTAATTATCCCGATATTGTTCTTTAACATCTACATATTTCTATGCAGAAACATTGAAGGTCACAATATGAACATACTGTATTAAAATCATGCAAGAATGGCAGATAATGGGCGAGTTTCAGCCCAAAATGTGTCCCAGAAATCGGTTTTTGATTTTTCCGACCGTGATGCACCGTACTCAAAAAATCTGAAAAAATTAGGGTATAACAATGATAACATTATGCAACTACTGTAAAAAGGAAAAAGTTGTGCTCGGAAGATTTCAATACGAAATCGATGTTTAAAAATTTTTTTTTCGGTTTTTCATTTTTCGTGAGTGTAACTTGCAAAGGAAAAATCTGAAAAAAATCCCTAATGCGTACATTCATGTTTAGAACGTGTTAGAATTTTTTGGGAATTTTTGCTCCACATTAATTGGGGAAAATGAGGCAAAAACTGGTTTTTCGATTTTACCCTATAACTACCCTCCCGGTGAAGGTATCGGATTAAAAATTTGTGTGCAATGGTTTTTCATCATCACCTATCGAATGACCCATCGTCGAATAAAATCGGCTCAAGGGCACTTTTGACCCCCTTATTCGGCTAGATCCTTTTAGACAAAATTGACCTTACTTCTAATGACGTGATATACTCTATAATTTGTAACGCTATTATTTATTTAGTGGTATATAACATACTTATAATTTTTGGATCTTGCAACGATAAATAATTATAACTAAGTTCCATAATTTGATACTTGCCATATCACTGTATCACACAAATTTCTTAAACACTCTCATTTTCTATCGCCATAAAGCTCTGAAAAGTTTAACCAGTTCTAGCTGCTATCCTGTTAGTCTATAAAGCGAAAAGTATTTAAGGAAAACTCCCTGCTATTTACCTGTAACTACCAAAACTAACTGAAATTTCGTAAATCGGAAAAGTAAACTTTTCGATACGTTAGGTCAGAACTGCGCGTCAAAAGCTGTTCTGGGAGCTAAATATGGATGTCGTGTACGTCTATAAAATAAAACTCCAAGAGGTCGAAAACCACATCACGTTTCCGTGGTCGGGAAGGTAGTTGCGGCGGATTTGGCCAGTAGCAAAAGTCCGTCCAACTCCTTTCCGTCTCGGAAGCGCGGTTTTCTTCGCTATCATTCAGAACATCTTGGATAAAGTAACCTTAAATGACATAGGTACATCCTATTTGTTCGCAATTTCTACGCCCGCTCTCCCGCGTGAAGAAGAGTAAAACCAGCGGATCGACACCTTTGAAGAGACCTCTTCAAACTTTCCCGCGCACGAGTAAATCTGGCTGAAATGCTGAACGATGGTTTATTTAAACAGAACAACTAATTTGGGCAAATAGATTTTGGGAGTTTAAAAGGAAATATGAAAAATTCTTTCCCTTCTGTTTTGTGTTCGTATATTATAAATGCATTGAAATATCTTACATGCAAAGATAAATAGAAAGATACAAAATTATATTTGTTTCGTAAACAATATATTGCAGCTAGCTGTAAGTCTGTATTGAAACATAAGTTAATATTATATTTTCATTTTTACTTATATTAATTTAATGAGAAGAGAAAATATGTGATAATTAAACAGTAATATTTTGTATATTATAAAATAGTATTAACGTTCAGCATGACTACATATATGGATGTGCAAAACAACGTTGTAAAAAAAATGAGTTGTATAAAAGTTATTAAAAAAGCAAAATATAATAACAGTGTTCTTCGAAATTAATACCATGGATATATTTAATAAGACGTTAATAAAAAATGTGATATCACATTTGCAATTTCCGAAAACTTTCACTTGAAATTTAAAACGAAGAAATAGATACACAGAATTTAATTTTACTATTTTAAACGTTTAAACCTGCACAAACAGTTTACATTTCTGGTCTTTTACGAATTAAACTGTTGCAATATATCAAACTAGATTTTACCAAACTGAAAGTAGAAATTTACTGTGAGAACTGTGAGCAGTTGCAGTCGTTAAGAAACGATTTATCTACATTATGGCAGCAAGTGAATTTCGAGAGTTACAAATTAGGCGGAATAGTTCTTTTTGAGTTACGAAAAACAGATTTCATTAAGATACGCTAAATAAATATAAAATTCTAATGGAATATGATGAAAATTTGTCTTATATTGGCTTCAACATGTAGTCACATCTTTGTAGAATATATTAAAAATGGGGACACTTTTGATTATTTAACTATTAAAGTTAACGCTCCGCAGATTTTACTATTTTTATTTTCTAATTTACTTTCGTAGATGGAGGATATTGAAATACAAATGTAGAATCATACGATTGAGTTGAGTTGAAATAAGACTACAAGGTTTGAAAATATTGGAGCTGCGTAAAGGTTCATGTCCGATTTAAATAAATGTCAATAGAAGAGCCATATGTAAATATTGTTTATTGTTGCATCTACAAATGTTATAAATAGTAAAACATACAATGTTTGATTGCGATGTCAACAGCAAAGTGGTACTGTTTCAGTAGGAATACTTCATCGGTGCAGAGTCTCCAATGGAACAGTGGGAAAAAAGTGAAAATAAAGTAACATTAATAGATTCTTTTAAAAATGCACGGCACAAAGGCGATTAAAAAAATTCGACGATGAATTTGGAAAAAAGGAAACTGCAGACAGACATAGTGAAAAAGAGGGAAGTGCAGCGAACGTTACATGACGCAGAAAAAAATATTCAGCGACTTTTCGTGACGTTGAACAGTTTATGACATCGTTCAGAGGTGACAATGTTAAATGCATAAAGCGATGGATCTCAGATTTCGAAGATGTGCAAGACGCTTATTGCGTTGGTCTGCAAAGTATTGTAAATTACGAAAGGTGTACAAGATGGTGGGCATCATTGAAGACGGTGCTGAAAAATGAATTTTCGACAAGAATAAGAAGCTATGATGTGCATTAGTAAATGGTATCGAGGAAGGAAACGAATACATATATACGACAATGCACATTGCGACCAAAGTTGAAGTTGATAAGTCTGCAATTATCCAGTACATATTAGAGGGACCGGGAAGTAATGTTTTGTTACATTAATTTTAGACAAATAATTCTTCTGGTATTTGTCTAAGAAACTGAACTTTCAAAAAAGAATTTAATATTTAATTATTTCCAAGTAAACAAGTCATTTTAACCTTAAAATATCTTTGGCACGACTTTGAAGTACACGATGAGCTGCTAAATGATAAACAAATATTGATATGCATAGAGACGACATCATTTTCCGCTCCCCCTAATATATCACCACCGGTGTACTGGGTAATGGTATACAAGACCATATTACATAGTGCTGATGCATTCCATGAATAGCTTACAACGCTTTTGAGAAGAAAATACTTT
Organism: Cerceris rybyensis; assembly: GCA_910591515.1. NCBI lineage: Eukaryota > Metazoa > Arthropoda > Insecta > Hymenoptera > Crabronidae > Cerceris > Cerceris rybyensis. Next base: position 19,962,498 of record OU342795.1, read on the forward strand.
GCGTTCGGAAATTTACAGACTTAAGATGACGTCGCACAGTGGTCCAGAGCGTGAATTTAGCTGTTCACGCACCTCGCGCAGTTTTCAATCTTTTTCAAATCGTTACCACAGGCTCAAAACACATCGGATTTAGTTAAAAATTGGTATGCTATTATTTTTTGGGTTGCTGATTACGAATCTGAACTCAAAAATTTTAAAAACAAAAGGGCGGTTGATATATAGAGGGTAGCTATGCACATTAGCTTATTCAGCTTACATTGCTAACTTCAAAATGGAAAAACTAAAAACTACCACAAAGTAGCCTCTGAGAACTTTGAAGATGTTTAGTTTAAACTATATTGTAGTGTTAGGTTGTATTGGAAATGGGTGTTTAAATAATTCAATATACTTTATAATTAAAATTAACTTTTATTATAAGGCTTGGAAGAAACGTCTTAATATAGCTTTGGTTTAGAATGAACTAACTGAACTGAACTAACTGAACTGTGGATGCCCAAAAGACGAGCTCGGGCCCACTTAGTAATATAAACTGTTTATGTTACTCTCCCCTACACTGCAGAGAGAGTCTTCTGTTTGGAATAGGAATTCCTAGAACGTAGAGTCGTTTTTGAACTCATTGATTATTACTTTGTTAAGAATAATCCAACAGGTTGTGTGTCAAAAGTGTAGTGTGTAGCAGTGTGTAGTGTGCGCAGATAAAATTGTTGAATGTAGGTATGTTTGTATGTGTAGGTATGTTTGTATGTTTATGTATCGTATGAATGCTTCTTGTCTTTGGTTGCCGAATACCTTAGTGGGATACAGTGGCAACGTGGAGGTTTGAATTACAAAGGACACGCGCTGCTTTGGGCGAGCGGCGTTACGCAGAAAGACGAACAGCGGTTTCGCCGTTAGGCCGTTGCGTCGTACGTCGAACACTGTTGCCGATTTTTTCGGGAGACAAAAGCGATCAAGGCGATCATCGCTAGTCAGTCGCAGGGTAGGCAAGCTGCCGTGTTATGAAAAAGGACTGAAAACAGCGCCGCTAGTATTCCTGGGGACGAACTAAAGGCATAAATTTATGTATAGCATGCCTATCTATACAGTAGGACTCCTCGGCAATCGAGGAACCTAGAATCTCATTCCCCTCTTTGGGCGGAGAATTAGTTACCACCACTCTTTTTACTTCCCCGCTTTTTTCAACTAGAGAGTGAGCGGAACAAAGATATGTTAAGAGTTTTCTGTCCTTTCTTAAAGCTCTCCTCCACTGAGCGTCACTCAGTGGAGGGGCTGGGAACCTACAATCTTTTTCCGGGAATTTACGCCCCGATGCCGTAGATTGCCGAGGAGTCCTACTGTATTAATGTATACTCAATGGCTGTATTTAAGAGCTTGCCTTGTTTTCTTTACAATTTTATTTTAAAATGAAAATAACGTTATGTTTCAATTAACAATTTTTTATTAATGTTCACAATAAAAAAGAATTATAATTTACATACATAGGTATACGTAGAGGTACATAGGAACACAAATATTTTCTAACCTCCACTTTCTTTACAGAAAGTAACCGAACGTTTTTTCCTTTGCATCATACTTAGAAAAAGGAATCAACTCAAATTACAACAGTATTTTAATAATTATAATAAATATGAGAACGATTACATAAATAATAATTATGTCTGAAGTTCTTTTGACTACACACTTTCGTCTTGAGCGATTTACTTTTACCCACAATGGCGGTTCGGAACAAAATTGACTGTCAGTTCTGGCGGTAACAGAACCACACCGATTCTCTCTTGCAAATGTAGTTGAAATTCGTCAATTCGGTGTGTATGTAGGAGTAGCGTTAGTATCGCCACCCGGTTTTCCCGGGGCGCGTAACTTGGAACCGCTGAGCCCATTACAGCTTGAATTGATAACCAACTGACCCTGGTCAGTCGTCGTCGAGTCGTCGTCGAGCAGTAGTCGAATAAAGTCGAGTAAAGTCGAATAAAGTCGAAAGTGTGCTAAGTCGTGAGCCTGTCGTTGTCGAGGCGAAAAAAGTCGTGGTCGTTAGTAGTTAATGTTTATTTAGTCGTGTCGTAATTAATATCTTTAATAGTTTAGATTAAAAATAAGACTTATATAATAAACTTTATTCTATTGCACTAATATATATATATATACATATTGGTCCGTCACCCCGTCCCGATCCTACAATATAGAAATAGTTCCTGCTAAAATTTGCTTTATCTATCTGCACCTTTTCTTGATATTCCTTCCTAAGTTTTATGTAACTCAGACCTGCTGCATAGACCCAGTGGGACACGCGGTCAGTACATTACCGTGTTTCTTAAAGATACCGTGCAATAAAAACAAAATCTTATTGTCACTAACGAGGACGAAGACTTCTAAAGCATCACTTTTATTACTTAATTGCTTTATTGTTAGGATGCGAGCAAAGAGGAATGAGCTAGGTTATCCGATTGAAAGGAAATCCTAGTCTTTGCCGTGCAGAGTTCTCTTAAAAATGTAATAACTTAGAAGTATCGAAAGGTACTCGGCTAAAACTCTCCACATATATTCCTTAGACTATATAGAAGTTATTTCTGCAAATATTTCGTGCGTTTACCTGCCCCCTTCATTATTATATCTGCCGAAAGTTTACGAGACAGTCCGGCGGCAGCGCGTTGCCGAGGTGCGCGCGACTCTTTAAACAATAAAAACTCATTGAAGCCGGATCCGGCCGGATATGATTTTTGCAGGATCGTTTAGGGGAAGGATTATAGAAAACAACTGTGGCAATTAGAGCCTGGGACTCGTTGGGACTTGGAAGATCTTGACTGCAAAAGATAAAAAACTTTGACGATTTTCTTTCATTCATTTAACATTAATTTTTGAATAAACTACAAACAATAATTTTATATTGCGCACGTGAATTTTTATCGTCGAAGAATGCTTTTCAAGTAGAAACAATCATTATTAAAAAATATTGCATACTTTCGCCAGAATGTCACAAAGAAGACAACGTGTTTTTTCGATAGAAAGTGGTCTTCAGAAAAAGTTTAAACTTTAAGCGTTTGCTGTAACTACAATTTTTATTCAATTTCAATAATTTTTTATATCTGGGGTCCATGGACATTTAAGAATCGATATCACAAGAAAAAAAGTCGAAATTCCAAAATCGACTTTTTGCATTTTGCGCGGCTAAATGCACATTCTGGACCACTGTGCGCTGCCGCGGGACAGTCTCATAAACTTTTGGTAGATATAACAATGAAGAACGCAGGTAGACGCACGAACTTTTTGCAGAAATAACTTCTATATAGTATGAGGAATATATGTGGAAAGTTTTAGCCGAATACCTTTCGATACTTTTAAGTTAATTAATTTTTAAGTGAACCCTGCACCGCTAAGTATAGGATTCTCTTTCAATCAATTAACCTAGCTTATTCCTCTCTGCTCGCAACCTGGCAATAAAAGCGACGAAGTAATAAAAGTGACGCTTTAGAATTCTTCGTCCTTGTTAACGCTAAAGAGGTTTACTTTTTATTGCGCTGTATCTGGAAGAAATCCAGGAATGATTTGACCGCGTGACCCATTGGGTCTCTACACCTGGTCTCCGTTATATACGCTTTAGGAAAGAATATGAACGAAAAGTTCAGGTAAATGTTGTCAATTTTTCAAGGGCTTTTAGTACAAACTGATTAAATTAGAAAAAGGCAAAAAGTTAATCCCATGTTGTAAATGGGTACTTGACATAGCTACCCTCTATATATCAACCGCCATTTTGTTTTTAAAATTTTTGAGTTCAGATTCGTAATCAGCGACCCAAAGAATAATAGAATACAAATTTTTAACTAAATCCGATGTATTTTGAGCCCGTGGTGACGAGTTGAAAAAGATTGAAAACTGCGCGAGGTGCGTGAGCAGCTAAATTCACGCTCCGGACCACTGTGCAGCGCCTTGCTGAGGTGCGCGCGACTCTTTAAACCAGGCTGTTGAATTAGTTACACGCCGCGAGCCTTTTCTGAGTCGCTCCGCCTGCTTCTCCTTCCCAACTATTTTACCCAACCAGGAATGACTTGCCAGACTCGGCGTATTACACGAGTATAGTGGCGCTTTAGGGCGCCATTTGCCTCTGTTCGCTCGCGCTGGAAAGACGCCGCGCACGCCGATTACGGGAAAAAAATCGATGCGCGTATCCCGTCGACTGACGTTATCTGTCAACGAACAGTTTCAGATCGCGTCACATGGCGTTTAGGTTAAAACAAAAGTATTGCTAGTAAAAAAGTATGCTCAGATATGTCTTGAATTAAATGCGATTAACAGATTGTTAGCAGAAAAACATTGAAATTTTACTTTGTTGCATTCCTCGATACAAAACGAAAGAAGCGCGTTTTCGCTGCTTGACACTCAAACGGTTAAAATCTATTGCTAAGTTGATCGTGGCGGCAACAATCTATTCTTTGACGCGAGAGCTAACGTTTTGCTGTCGCCGTATTTTTAAATTATTTGCGTTGGAAATTAATTTATACGTGCGCGTGCTAGATCGTAACACAACTGTTTCTTTAGTATACATATGAATTAAAGAAACAAGAGGTAACAAATTAAAGATTACTGGATATAATTTTAATAAACTGTCGTTATGGTTGTTGTATGTACGGTTGTGTGTACAAATGTATGCACAGTAGAACCATTTATTTTAGAAGAAAAAGTTATATGTATATATAAAAGTTTCATAATATTGTGGAGATAATATGGATGCAATACTAATTTTTTTTATTTATTTATTTCTTCAACTTTACTTGCAGGAAAACTTCATTGTTTGTACAGAAATATATATCTACATTGAATGAAAACATATATTCACAAATAGAAATATATGTTTACGTTGTTTAAATTAGATACCCTCAATGTTTCCATTGGTATTTTGAGATAGAATATAAGTTTTTCAATGTTATTCCTGTCACTTTTCTGTGCCGAATTTGCCAAACCACCGCCGGAAGTTCAAAAACATTAAAATCTCTTAATTTCATTTAATTCAAGCCATATCTGAGCATAATTTTTTACTAGTAATACTTTTGTTTTAACCTAAGCGCCATGTGACGCGATCTGAAACTGTTCGTTGACAGATAACGTCAGTCGACGGGATATGCGCATCGATTTTTTTTCCCGTAATCGGCGTGCGCGGCGTCTTTCCAGCGCGAGCGAACAGAGGCGAATGGCGCCCTAAAGCGCCACTATACTCGTGTAATACGCCGAGTCTGGCAAGTCATTCCTGGTTGGGTAAAATAGTTGGGAAGGAGAAGCAGGCGGAGCGACTCAGAAAAGGCTCGCGGCGTGTAACTAATTCAACAGCCTGCTTTAAACAATAAAAATGCATCCGAGGCGGATCCGGGCGGATTAATTTTTTACAAGATCGTTTAGGGGAAGGATCACAGAAAACAGTGTCGTTAATCAGAGAGTGGGATCTAGTGGGACTTTTTAGTTTTTGTCTGCAAAAGATAAAAAACTTCGACGATTTTCTTTCATTTTTTCAACATTAATTTTTGAATAAACTACACACAATAATTTTATGTTTGACACGTGAATTTTTATCGTGGAAGAATGCTCTTCAAATAGAAACAATAATTATTTAATTTTTTATATTTTTTATTTAATAATTATTATTTAGTTTATTTATAAGCAAGACTACCAAATTATAAATATATATGTTATTAATCTAACTACTTCAATAAATTCATAAAATTAAAAAATTGTAAAACCCTATTACAATCATAAAATGTTTTCTGCCGCGTTTGGCGTGCAATGACCCCACTGTGCGCTGTGGCGAGTCAGTCGCCTTTTGGACGTAAAGAAATCGACAACGTTCGGCGATACCATGTAGAATTCCAAAGAATATTGTATAAATTGTGTTTAACAGTAGTAAGACATTCTCGCTTGTTAAAATATTTCAAAATAATACTCCAAAATGGCAAAAAGAAAATTCCCGCAAGAAGTGTTTGGTGAAACTGAAAATAGCGATGAAGAGTTTTATTTTGACCCCTTCAATACAGACTCTGCATATAAGGCGTCAGCTAGAAGAGAGAACAGGACGCCTATGACACATTTTATGTTTTTTCCGAAAATTTATGGGACAACTGGTTGGTGTTTATCGTGATGGAGCACAATCAAAACTAGGAAACCATCGACCTCAGATAAGGAGGAAAGACTGAATGGAAAACTGCACATATTGTGGCATTGTGAAGACGTAAAAAGTAAAGATTGCGCAGTATGTTCAAACAGAAAGATTAAGGGCGGAAGGCGCCAAACCAATTATTTTTGCGATACATGCAATCGAAAACCAGGCCTGCATGTTGGAGATTGCTTCGAAAAATATCACACGATGGAAAACTATAAAATATAATTTTTATACAAAAACGTGACATTAGATCACTTTATTGAGTAAACATACATCTAAAGTTCACAAAAGAACTACTAAATCTTGTTTATACTTCGTAATCTTGCATGTTATGTATCCCTGCTCATTCGACGGAAATTAATTCCGACCAGTACGATACCCATGTCCAAATTTAATACGACCGCAAAGGGTTAATATACTTTCGTACTATTCATTTTGTTTTGGAACATAATGAAATTAATCTTTCAAGGCAAAGAAAAATATTATTTTTTCACGCGCATTGTCAGAGAGACTGACAATGAGGCTTTAGAGACTTACTTACTATCAATTGATACGATATATGTATCAACCGATATTCTTTTCCTCTTATTTTTCGCGGCGCTAACTGCTATGGTCATTTCAACTTATGTTGTAGTTTTACGTAGTTCTGAAGCAAATAACCGAATTAGCAAATCAATCGATATATTAAAATAACAGTTGTTGCTTTTGAAAATATTTCTCACGATAAATAATTGCATGCGCATCTTATCTGATATTATATTGAAATTTTTATATGTGTTAAGCCCGTATCATTTCATTGAAAAAAGAAATTATTATTGCATTTCCTTTTTATGTTTTATTTTGTGCAATCCTTAACTTATCCATGTTGCACAGCTCGTCACTTTCTTTGTTTAGGTGTTTTTTATTACAATGTTATACTTTTTGTTTGGTTTGTAACGTTGCAAAATGCACTTCTTCCATTATGTAAATAGCGTAATAAACTATACCCGATCCCTTATAAACTCCGGACCAATTTCAACATGTAGATAAGACATAGTAGAGTTTCGGTGACCTCATTTGTTCTTCTGAACAAGAGAAGAACGAAAACAAAGGGTATGAGGTGCACTAAGCGACTTATTTATAGGCAAAGTTCACCGATAAACTTTCGGTGGCTGACAGGAAGAGCGAAGAGGAGGAGACCTTTTGGACAACGACCAACTGCAGAAGTGTTGATTCGAAAACAAAGTCGTTATCGCATAGAAATCGCATAAAACGTTTCATAACCTTATCGACTATTACTTTTGACTGTTTACAGCATTCCAAATACAGAAAGTTGTAGAATGAATTTATTACGTCAGTGAGTTGTGTCTTTATCTGGCATACATGCGTAGTTACTTAAACACTGTAAGACTGTAACAGAAAGTGCAAGGCTTGTATTTTTTAATTTGCTTATTTATTGTCGCCTCATCTATCGCCCATAAGCGACTACGCTATTGCAGACGGATATAAATGTATATATAATATTATTTGTGTACATGTAACATTTATTGTATTAGCAATGTGTTGTAATTTAATACAGGGCTTGGAAATAACTGCTTGCAATATGCAAAATACTAGGAGCGCCACCCACTCTTCGCACCTCACGTCTTGGATCCCATAGTCCTCAGCGCCGTCAGATGCGAATGTTTTGAAACGACGTGGTTCCCCATTAGGGCATTAATCGTATTAATAGGTTTCCACATCACTCACAGGGTACTACATATTAAAAATTCGTTTCTTTTTTGCCGTGGTATCTCCTGTTGGTTTATTCCACTGTGTCGATGACCGTTTTTATTGAATCATTGGTGAAAAATAGCGTTAAGCTTCTGCCTTACTGCTATATATGCATTTTTGAGGACAAACATTTCAAAGGTAAAGTTCTTCGAATATTTTGAAGAATTCGTACTCTTAAAAATGCTATGCTGAAAATCTTACAGTTCTGCTTGGTACTGAAGAACTTGTTCTTCGTTTCTTTCAGTTTGTAGTGATGCAGAACTTCGATTTAGCTGTTCAGGCACCTCGAACAGTTATCGATTCCTTTGAAATCCTTACTAAGAGCTCACAACACCTCCGGTTTGGCCAACAATTAATATTCTGTTGTTTTTTGAGTTGCTGATTTCGAATCAGAACACAAAATTTCCAGATGCAAAACGACGAATACAACATGGTTGGTGATAACTGCAAAAATTCAAGCAGTATGTCAGAAGGTCAAGCAAAGTTACGCGAGTTGTTCACTTTTAAAAAGTTACTCGATTAGGCGAATGAGTCGCTAAGAAAAACACGCTACACTTAGTGTTACTCCTGCCAAGCCGCAGGATAATTAGGAAAACCTGTTTTTTCTCACATCATCTGTTGGTCAACATATTCGGCTTTCTCGCTACCAGCGCGCTGCAGCGGTTTAAAGTATGTGCGACCGACTGGCGGGCTTAGATCGTTGTAAGATGTGAAACTATAATAATATTTCAGAAATTATCGATTTGTAATTTCCGATAAGGGCTTCCAATTAACTCTCCGTTTTTACAAGTCGGCTTATTGTTAGTGAAATCTGAAAAGTTGTGAACCACGTGTTAGACTAAACACGTTTCGATCCTTTTCCAAAACTATTTGAACTAATATTGTTTCGACTACATGTGGGTAGAAAATTCGAATACTTATCTACCATGGAGTTAACGATTTGTCCTCTTTTGATTCAAGCAGTTCATAGAAAGAGTTTTCTAAAATCGTGAACATTCCATAGCGCCAGGTTAATGACTAATGTTTATAGGACCTATTGAGACTCGATTTTCACAAAGTACAAGAGAAAGCATACAAAAAGGTTTTCACTAGCACCAATGAGGCACAACCAGACACTCTAAAATTATCTCTCTAAATAATGGAAATCTTCAACTACATTCATCCATTCATTGAACATTAATTTTTTAATAAACTATAATCACTAATATTATATCCAATACGCGGATTTTGGCCTTAGAAGAATAATCTGCAATTGGGAAAGAAAATCAATAGAAAATATGAGATAACCTATTCAAAATATCACGGAAAGGGCAACGTGTTTTTCAATAGAAAATTGTCAAAAGAGAAAGGTCCTACTTTAAATGGTTGCTGTAACTACAATTTTTGTCTTCCATTAATTTAACCATTTTTAACATTGATAAACATTTCGGAATTGATGTGAAAGTATAGAATATCGATATGAGGGAATTCAATTTTTTTGGAATATGAGCGGCTTATCTCTCGCGGTGGACCACAAAGCGGTACCGGGATTCTCATGCAGAACTAGTGTACTTCGGAGAGGATTGAAGTCAGTTGTTCAGAGCACAGGCTTTGGACATTTACAAGGTTTATTATGCGGACCGTTAAGCTTCTCCTCGGCCACGAGTTTGAGATTTTTTCATACTTTCAATATTTCTTAAAAATATGGCCGTATAGTAAACCTGGGACATTGGCAAAGGGCCTAGGCGCTCGTTGCTTGCCCGTGCCATTTGCACGTGCGCCGCAGATGTGGTTCCGGGAAAATTGTCCGGTTTTCCTGAAAAACCTTAGGGGTTAACGGAAAGACCGGGCCTCGGAAATCTGCGACGTTGCCAATGTCCCTTCCACCCTTGGATAGGGGCGTTGACGTCTCCCACCCACAAGTCCCAGTGCTCCGGGCCTTGGAGAAGGGAGTTGGGGGAAGACGGAAACGCCCCCCAACCAAATTTATAAATAAGCGTCGCAATGAGCGACAGAGTTAGATACTGCATTCTCAAAGATACTACATTCTCACGAGATATTGAACTCTCACGTTAGATATTGAATTCTCACAAGTTGGAGATATTACATTCTCCACGTAAGATATTACACTCTTACAAACATAAGACATTGTATTCGGACACGGAGATATTGCATTCTCCAGTGATAGTGCATCTAAGTAACTGTAATAAAGTGTTGTTCGTCACTAAATAACATACTAGTTTCCCTCGATACGAGGGTGGTCCTTCGAGCTAACAATTTTGAAATAAATAAACCAAGTTTCGATAACTCGATCGACGAGCGCCGAACTACGAGTCGAAACATCAGTGAAAGGCTTATAAAACCGATCTGTCATCAATCGAAGAATATGATAATAAGTATAAAAAATACAGTCATTGCTGAATTCTTCGAAAATAAATTCCCACTATTCCTGTTAAGGATTTCGGGCAACGGATTGAAATAACCAACTCATTTATACTTCACGAGCTTAAAGCGATTAGGAACGATTTAATTTACATGTGCTTTCTTAATACAGACACTTTTGTATGGAAGACGAGATAGTAACCGCCGGAGCGCTCGCACGCATGCGCATCTTAAAAATAGTAGGCGCGCGAATTGAACACCAATATTACTTAACAATTCCAATAATAATTGTTGAGTGGAAAGGGAATTTTATATAAACTTTAATTATTATATTTTGATTATTATATATATATATTACACACACGTTTCTTCACATTTTCAATTGCACTTTACGTACTCTGCTTTTACACGTCTTCACTGTTCGGAAGGAAGAAGAAGAATAAGAACCGCTTATAATATCCGAGTTTCTCTACATAATATAGATGTCGCCATCTAGTATTAATTTACACATCCTCATCGTTCATATCAACAATAATATAAAATTATGAAGTCATTACAAACAAGTGTTTAAGGATGATTTGTTGGTACATTAAAAGCGATGAGAATCCTTTGAAAAGATTATATATTATTCTTATAAGTCTTCTAAAACGCTTCAAAAAATTAGAAATTTTTTCACAAGCCCGTTCAAAAGTTAAAACATTTTTTAATTATAACAAAACATGTACATAAAAGGAAAACATGTTATCAGGACAAGTTAAAGTAAAAAAAAATCATTGAAAACAGGATTCGAAAAATCCATAAAATTGTAAACTAGTAGATTAAATATCTACGAAGCACATAAGCAATTAACACATAAAATTAAAAAAAGATATTTATGGTATAATTGAACGCAGAGCGTAATTCACAGTGAAAACATAGCAACCTCGCAAACAGCTACGGGACATCAAATTAAACTCGACTATAGCAAATTAAAAGTATGCTATAGGCTATGTTACCGCGTGAATGTAAATGTTAATAAAATGCGGTGAAAAGTTGGAGCGATCAAAATCGAATCACTCACGACTACTAACTATTAAAATGTTGCGATGTTGCCACGTTTCACCAGATAAAAATTTAACTTATTTTATTTTAATTTATTTAAATAAAATCAAATTTATGATTTTCTGTGGTATATATCTGTCTTCTAATTTTTATTTAAATACATTGAGAAAATTTGTATTAGTGTTTTGTGATGCAAAAAATTTACGTATTTTTTTTTAATAGTTAAATTCAGGGTACAACCACTATCAAAATTTTTTTTTATGATAGTGACAAATATCAAAAATTTCATTGATAAATTAATTAAAATCAAATGAATTTCCATTTTATTAAAAATTTGATATTAAAGATAAGCTTGGGAACAAAAGACATTGTGTTAAAATGCCATATTTTAAAAGATATTGAGAGATATTGGTTTAATCAAAATTTCACATACTCAGGTCTCCGATTGTACCTTCAAATCATCCGTAATAAGACAAGAATGAATGATCCAAATAGCGCCAACATTCTCTGCTTTAGAAGACGTTTACATATATATAGACGGTATACATATACCAGTCGGAACCAGAAGATGCGAATAGATTATTGAAAGACATTATTGTTATCTTCGGAAACACTATTTACAAAAAAATTTACTTGCTTCGATTGTAAACAAGAAGGACATCTCGCCAGATATTGTAAAAATGCTGAAGCCAACATCCAAATGCCATCGAACCAACCTCAGCAAGATTATCCCTTTAATGTTTCTTTGACATACTTGCCTTTTACAGACACAAATCGGAGTTCTACTAACGAACTCGAAATTTAAACCCTGAATAAAAAAAAATATTAATCTGATAGCGGTCTTAAGTGAGTTCTCTCAGGTTCTATCTCCTCTAATTAAGGCATGAAAGAAGCGAACACTGGTGGTAATCCACTAAATGAAAGTAATCCCATACCAGAGCCCGTAAAGCTGTCGGGCATTACTATTGAAAAGCAAAAGCGTAGGAACTTAAGGAAATATAAATTCTCAAACGATATTATCAACAAATTAGAAGCAGTAAAACAATAAATGACGGGGGAAAGTGATAACTTTCTTTTCATCGCTTATCGATAACCTACTGCGTTTCTTGCTGAAGCTTCCAGCAATCGTAATCTGAGGACCTTACCTATAAAATTTGCTGATTACACACCGAACCTCATTAAAATGCTAAACGACTTGTATGAAGGGATTGACTAAGGAGAGTTCAATATTCGTACAACTCAAATTGTACAAAATATCAATAACAAGGAAATAATCTCCACATGTGGAGATCCAACTTCTTCTAGCAAATTGTATTGCTAATCCCAATGTATGTATTTCCTCTGCCTCAATTGAACCAGCTTCAGCAATTACAGCGGTAGCGGTAACTACTTTCAAACTATAACTACTAACTCTACTTTGAGTAGAGTAGAAATATTGCATTTCCAGAAGTAACACATCTAATTGTAAATATTCCTGATGAAATGATTGAACTTTGAGATATACGCGTCATTAATGTTAACACTGTTGTGACAGTGTAGTCCAGTTGTTACAGAGGGCAATTGGATCGTAGTTTTTTGCGCCATCGCCCGTCAGGAAAAACTACTAGACTACAGGGAAGAAGTAGTAACAGACATGGTGTCGATGTGCAAGCACAGACTTTTCTTTTAAGCATAAGCTTTTTGTACTTTGAGTAATATTAAGTTTGCGATAAGTTTGAAAATATATAGAGAGGAACGTCTCAAAAACGGTAGTTTTTGTAAAAAACACATTGCGTATCGCTCACGAGATATCTCGTGTTTAGCAAACCGAACGTTGCGACGGGTCACGAGATATCTCGTTTTCATGTGTTTTTCCACTAAATGGGTGACTTAAAATGTAAAAAACCTTATACAATAAATAGACGTATAAACTATACAGATAGTAATATTTAAGAATAATTTTTGTGAATATGATGCCAAATGCAAATTAGCAATGTGCATATTTGCATCCTATTGTCAAAGTCATTGGGAACACGTAATCAGTAATGTTGCTAACAACAAAAATTGCATATCAGTGGACTATTTTACTTAATTCTCATCACTTAACATGAAACTGCATTTATAACGATAGCAACGGTGAGAAAAGTCTACAGATTATTAACAACCAAAATCTTTTTCTATGTAATGCAAACACAATCACCCTTGCAGAGTTTTCCGCGAATAGAACAGCCAATATCGATCTTATTCTTTCAATAGTAAACATAGCAGGGAGATTTGTCTTTCAAACCCATGACGAAACTTTGGGCTCTAATCAATATCTTATATTTATAAATGTCAATATTAAGAAAAACTGGTACCATAAAAAGACATTTTAGAAAAACTATCCGTAAAGACCGAGAAAAAGTTCTCTTATGCTTCAACAATGATTATGGAGATTTTGTTCACCGGAATATCACTTTTGTTCAGCGAGTAAAAAGTAATAAAAAGTTTATAGATGCAGTAGCGAGCCGCAAAGTCAATCTATAAAAATGGGAATTAGGAACAAATCTTCAAAGCTGAATTAGTTACAAAAAGCAGTTGCTCAAACTAGTCAAGCAAGTCTCGTTAAAAAAAAAGAGAAAGAAATACTTTTGAGAATTTGCAATAAATATCAATTTCCATTCTGACTTGAAATATGCTTCGAATGTAAGCAAATTCTTAAAAACAAATAGACAATTGTAAATATTTGAACCGTAACAGAAAACCACAAGTCAAAAATCAAATATTAACTGCAACCGATACGATAAGTACTTCGCGGGTTTCCACAGACCAAAACTATTATTTTAAAACTAGACATAGTGAATTAGTTGATGTTTGCTTTCATTTAACAGAGTTTAACTTAATTTCAGATTCGCAAAACTCTAAATGAAGTCCATGTCTAGATGGAATCAGCTATGAAATAATGCAAAAGTTACATATTAAATAAAAATTGTTCACTTCTACATAACGAAATGTATATCACAAGTGATAATCCGTCAGAATGTAATGTACCGACCTTCCGATCAATTAGTACATACGACAACTTTTGCGAATATTTTATAACCACAAATATTTTGTACTGCAAGTCGCCCAACATCCGTCGTTCTATAATATAATTATCACTGATTCACTGCCCCAAGTCCAAACATCCTATTTTTCCATCTTTACCTTTTAACTCCCTAGCACACTTACCGTTCCCTACTCATATCCGAAATCACTGCTCCAAGTCCGAAATCACACTTCTTATTTTTAACCTTCGGTTTGCACCTACTATTATCACCAATCCCACTCCTCTTCCAAAAACCTTTAAAAACCCTATGTCTCTTTCCACCAAGGTTCATTACTAAAGGCTCATAATTCAAGACTCATAACTCATTAGCCAGTGCTCATTACTTAGCTCATATCTAACAAGGGAACATATCGAAATCGAACACACCGATTTTGATGTTTATGTCACAGATAGCTCTCGAAAGAATATTAGACACGTATTTTTTTATCGGCAACCATCCACTCTGAAGAGGTGAAAATACCCTTCAAAATTGAGGGCAGAGAACACATTTTTGGAAATATCTCGGTAACGAGGGGTCAAAAAAATTTCGTTTTTTTTCAAATCGTTTGTTTTTCGGCCACGAATTTAACTGTGTAAGAAAAGTTACTTATAAGTTATTTGTTTAAAAAATATATGAAAAAATTATTTTTTTTTTGTTATTATCTCCCAGAAAACAATCTGAATCAATTAAATAAATTTATGTACACAAACTATGGTCACTTTTTCATGTACACAAAATGGTCATTATGTACAGGGTGTAAAAAAATTAATGGTCATGGCTTTAAGGGGTTGTTCTACACTTCTGGATCGATGGAGATTTGCGAAAAAAACCGGCCGCAAAATTCGGGAAAGGGTAGCAATTTTTTTTTATTGGCTCATCGTATTCGTCTTGTTACGTAGGTAAAATGTCTGAGAGGAACCATGGGTCAGAAACGAACCGTTCTCTCGCAAATTAACTTTTAATTGGGCCTTCCGATTAAAATTTCGCCCATACGACAGCCTTCGAGTCGCCGACCTTTCGAAAGGAAACACATGAGATACCCTTGCTAGCTCCAATAGTTGAAACAGAGGCAACATAATTGAAGAGAGAGAAAAAGAGTAGAAAATGTCAATGACCTGCGTTCGGTGTCGAGTTCACTCAAGGGCCCACCCGGGAAGAAGAGTATAAACACTTAGGTACACTTCTCTTCTGGTTCGGTGACACAGTGCCCTATTTTCTAGCTTCGTTTACGTCGCCTCTGCTTTAACTATCGGCGAAATTTTAATCGTAAGGCCCAATTAAAAGTTAATTTGTGAGAGAACGGTTCGTTTCTGACCCATGGTACCTCTCAGATATTTTGCCTACGTAACAAGATGAATACGATGAGCCAATAAAAAAAATTTGCTACCCTTTCCCGAATTTT
Source organism: Cerceris rybyensis (assembly GCA_910591515.1). Classification (NCBI taxonomy): domain Eukaryota; kingdom Metazoa; phylum Arthropoda; class Insecta; order Hymenoptera; family Crabronidae; genus Cerceris; species Cerceris rybyensis. The sequence goes on from OU342795.1 coordinate 19,978,243, forward strand.
GCGGCAAGTTTTTTTCGCAAATGTACATCGATCCAGAGGTGTAGAACAACCCCTGAAAGCCATGACAAATATTTTTGAAACACCCTGTACCTATCGCCCTACCGCTATATGCTAAAGTTTCATATTCGCTGCAATCATCATAACTGTAAAACAGTATCATGTACTTCAAACCTATATATTCGTTGCATTACAAACATTACTTTAATTTCTTTCGGTTTTTAATCTTGGTAATAATATTTAAGGTTTTTTTCAATCACAAAGTAGTAAAGCTTTAACAAACATTTTATTTATGCTTACATTGACTGCGGTGCCTACAAACATATTGTAGGATTTCTTAATACACGTTTAATGTTTATTATAAAAATTACAAATAAGAGTACGGAAAATAACATAAAATGGATTATAAGTAAAAATAAGAAGAAAGATTATAATATATCGCGTATTATCTAAACCGTATTTAGTCACACAGGATTTGTCCACACCGAATTTGCCCACACAGGATTCTAACACAAAGAATATAACACACATTGTATCCACGGAGGATTCCAACCACACAGTTCCTCGATACACCGAGTGCCTCATTAGCCTCTCGAAAAACAGAGTACGATCGGAACTCACATTCACACCTCTTATATAAAATAAATCTCCAGCATTCGCATCCCACAATATTGATCTCTTTGCAAAGTGTAAAGTATTTGCAAGCACTTAAGATGCATTACACGATGCCCAGGTGGTCGGAACTTTTTCGACTCAAAGAGTATACTCTGGATCATGAGTTACGGAGATTGCCTTTTAACAAGAGTGCCTTCTTTATAAGATGTTATACTGCTGGGTAAACTGTAAATTTTCATTGCAATTGAAGCTAAGAGTCCACAGGAAGTGCGGGCAACGTAACAAATGTGATATTATCATTTTGTAAAATCTTGCAATTGTAAGCGTAAAACGGCCGATTACGGCGATCCGGATTCGGTAGCAACGGCGAATAATTGCCGCTGCGAATTAAAGGAGAGGAAAAAATACTGAGCGTCGGGGCGTGTCGTAACGTGACAACGTTCACGAAAAATCAGACAGTCCAGTCCCTGTGAGAGATCGTCAATTTTTTTGGGGCACGAGGATAGAGGCGCTGGGGTGAAAGAGTGAATGAGGTTATGTGTCTGAGAGTAATGAGAGTGAGAAGCACGTGTCGATAGTGCTAGAGTTTTGTATTGAAATATATTGTTATATATGTTAATTGGGTGTCCGAATTATTTTTCCTCAACCACAATATGGTAGCAGAGCGTGGTTAAAAATAAAAGAAAAAATAGAAAGAGTGAAAATACATAGAAATAGAAGAAGCAACAAGTGTGACTAAAAAACGTGGTTACTATGGCTGATAACACGTGGAATATGATGAGCGTGGAACAATTAGACGACACGAATTACTTTACATGGAGAGAAAAAATTGAAGGAATACTGAGATCGAAGAAATTGTGGAAGAAAGTGATAAACGTAAGAGAACCTGAGCGACCAAAACGAGATGACAAAGATTATGACGAGAAATATAGAAGATGGAACGAATGGGACGACGACAATTACGCAGCAAGAACGGTAATGATTAATACGATGAGCAAAGCCCAATTGTTGAGATACACAAATGTGAAGAACGCAAATGAATTATGGCATCTAATAAAAAATAATATGGCTGCGGAAACAGAACTACTGAAAGCAAGATCATTGAGCGAAATTTCAAATCTGAAATTGACAAAAGAGGAAAATGTAGATGCATATTTGAATAGAGCCGAGGTATTAAGAAACCAGTGTATCCAGCTTGGCAAAAATATTGAAGAATATGAATTGAGAATGTATGTCATAAAAGGACTGAGGTCAGAATTCGATCAAAATGTTAGAGTGCTAGAAACCCAAAGGAATCTATCAATAAATGACATAAGATATGCATTGAAGGAAGAGGAAAGGAGAAAAGGAATGCGTAAAGAAGATAGGACGTGGAGAGAAAATGAAAATGTGAGAAAAGCAGGTGAAAGAACATACAGTGGACCTCAATCCTGTTATAACTGTGGTAAACAAGGACACATGAGTAGTGAATGCTATGGAAGACAGAGATGCTTTAACTGTAAAGGATTCAATCATATCGCGGCAGAATGCAGAGAAGCAAGAAGGTATCAGGGACAACGTGAAAGTGGACAGAGAAGACATTTTCAAGAAAATCGTTCACCAGGATTCAGTCGAGGACGTGGACATTCACATGGTCGTGGTCATGCACATGGTCGTGGACGTGGAAGAGGCGGATATCAAGAAGCCATGATGAGAACAACTGACGATGCCGTAATGAGTGTAAGAGAACAAACAAAAATCTGTCGAGCTGAACACAGTGAAGTGAGCAGGTTAGACGACAATGCAGAATACGTATGGTTACTGGACTCAGGATGCACAAGCCATATGACAAACAACAGAAACATATTTGATGTATTAAAACAGGACGAGAGGGAAATATGTTTGGCTGATAAAGGAGGAAAAACATTAAATTCTACAAATATTGGGGAAATCGTAATGGAGCAAAAGAATATGAAAGAAAGGGTAAGACTAACTAACGTTTTATGTGTTCCAGATCTGAGTACAAATCTTCTGTCTGTTGCTAAATTCACAGATAGAGGATATAATGTAGAATTTGATAATTATGGTGCAAGAATCTATAAACAGAATACAGGAAAAATACAATTGACTGCTGAAAGGAAAGGAAACGCGTACTACATAAATACAAACATAATGAATACTGAAATGATCAATAGTATGCAAGACATTGAATTGTGGCACCATAGGCTAGGACATGCTAACAAAAGGACAATTGAAGAAATGAAAAGTAAAGGAATCGTAAAAGGGATGCAAGAAGGTCAGATACAGGCATCATGTGAATCGTGTATTGAAGGAAAAACGCAGAGAAAAAGTCATCCAAGGTTGGGAGAAAGGAAAACTACAAGGATATTAGAACTATGGCATCTAGACCTCATAGGACCAATAAAACCTGAGACCAAAGGAAAGAGGTACGTGCTTACTGTTACTGATGACTATTCAAGAGTTATTTTTATTCACCTATTAGGAGAAAAAGGAGAAACGGCAAATGTGTTAAAAAATTTGATCATTCTAAAAGAAAATCAGACAGGATTAAAAGTCAAAGCAATTAGATCAGATAATGGAGGTGAGTTTATAGGTAACGAATTGAAAAACTGGTTAGAGGAAAAGGGAATAAGACACGAACTCAGCCCACCAAGAACGCCACAGTGCAATGGCACAGCAGAAAGGACAAATAGATCAGTAATAGAAATGACGAGAACAATTATGGCAGATTCAAAGTTACCCATGGAATTTTGGGGTGAGGCAATGTGTACTGCGGTACATATAAGAAACAGATTGAAATCAAGTGTACATGAAAAGACCCCATATGAAGTCTGGCATTTAAGGAAGCCGAATATTTGTTATCTGAAGAGATTTGGATGTATGGCATACTTATTAAACAAAGAAGAATCCAGGCAAAAATTTAAACCAAAGACGATAAAAGGGATATTTGTAGGATATGCATCAAATAATACTTACAGAGTATATGTTCCAGAAACAGGCAGGATTAAGTGTGATACAGATGTTAAGTTCAATGAGGATAGAAGAGGAGTTGAATTGTTTGAGGAAAATGAAAAAGGAAAAGCAGAAACCAAAGATGAACTAGTTATAGTGGGACTTGATGAAGAACGAAGAGAAGAGGAATTAGAAGTGACAGACGGGTTGAGACAAGATGGGGAAGAGACATCAGGTACTGACAGCAGTGAATATGAAGATGCAAATACTATGGACACAGAAGATGATATCATTGAGAACGAAAATCAACAAGAACAAAGAGATGTGAGTATGCAGGAACCAAATAATATTGGACACAGAGGAAGAAAAAAGGGTACCACAAAAGAAGTAATGCAGGCACGAAGATTTCAGCAGCAAGAGGAAGATAGATTAAGGGACGAAGCAAGAGAGGTTAGAAGGTCACAGAGAATAAAAAATCAGAATTTGGCGATGTTTATCACTGATGACGAAATACCAAAAACTGTAGAGCAAGCTAAGAATTCGAATAATTGGTATAAATGGAGAGAAGCAATGCAAGAAGAAATGAAATCGATGTCAAAGCATGATGTGTGGGATATTGTAGAACGGCCTAAGAGTGAAAAGGTTATACAAAGCAAATGGGTATTTAATATAAAAGAAGATCCAAGTACGGGAGACCGACGCTATAAAGCACGTCTAGTTGCAGTAGGTTGTGGTCAACGACCGGGTTTCGACTACAGCGAAACATTTGCTCCGGTGATAAGAACGGAGACTATAAGGCTATTGTTTAACATATGCGCTGAAAAACAGAGAAAAATTAAAATGTATGATGTGAAGACAGCTTTCCTACATGGAACCTTAAAAGAAAACATATACAGGGTGGTCCACACAACGTGTGCACCGTTAAAAACTACCAAAATATGCGTTGCACATAAAAGTTTTTATATAGAAGTTGCATGGTCTGAAGGGGCACATTATATAGTGTAGTTATTTTTTTTATAGGTGGAGGCGTTTCGGAGATTTGAAGGTCAACTTTGTTTTTTTAAATGGAATGCTATATTTTTTATATCAAAATATGGAAGAATGTCGAATTCTGAGTAAAAAAGTATTGACATTTATTTGCCCTAAACCTAATAACTAACGAGTAATTTCACTTTATTTCCTGAAAATTTTCTTCGCGTAATATCAAGTTAGAAATTCGACCTTATCACAGATTTCCGCAGGACAGCGATGTTTACGTGACAGTGTTTATCAACACAACATCTATCATGATTCGCAATCGTCTTCATATTCGTAATCCAGTATTGAAGTTACCTTCGGTGTTGTGTGTATTTACCAGACAGATAAAAGTAAAAATGAAATTTTGTAATAGCGAAAAAGTTGATATGCTTTTAGTTTATGGTGAGTGCCATAAAAAAGCAATAAGAGCCAAAGCCATCTATGCCGAAAGGTAACCTGAACGAAATCAGCCATCTCGAGCCATATTTGAGAGAATGTGTCAATCGCTTCGACGAACCGGAAGTCTTAATGTTACTAAACGTAACTTAACGAAAACTGCGACTTCTGATGCAAATGCTATTGCGGTCCTAGCAGCGGTAACAGAAAACCCCCATATTAGTACACGACAGATTTCACGAGGATCTGGAATTAGCAAAACAAGTGTACTACGCATTCTTCATAATGAAAAACATCGTCCCTATCACCTAGCACTTCATCAGGAGCTCCATGGAACGGATTATGAAAACCGCGTTCGGTTCTGCCAGTGGTTCCTGCATCAAATGAACAGTGATAATTATTTTTTACAAAAAGTTTTGTTCACTGATGAAGCAACGTTTACTAATCGCAGGCAGATTAATTTGAAAAATATGCATTATTGGGCATCAGAAAATCCTCACTGGATGAGAGAAGTCGACCACCAACGTCAATGGAGCGTTAATGTGTGGTGTGGAATACTGGGCAACCAATTGATTGGGCCATATTTTATTAATGATCGACTAACAGGACAAAAATATGCTAACTTTTTGAATGACACTTTACCATCTTTATTGGAAAATGTACCTTTAAATATCCTTACACAAATCTGGTATCAACATGATGGTTGTCCTGCACATTACGCGCGTAATGTAAGGCAAGTACTGGATAGAAAATTTCCTAATCGATGGATTGGTCGTGGCGGACGATTTATGTGGCCTCCACGCTCACCGGACCTTACTCCTTTAGACTATTTTCTGTGGGGCACATTAAAAGACACAGTGTATCGTGAACCACCAACAACATCTGAGAATATGAAACATCGTATTCGTGAAGCATGCATTACACTCAGTGCGGATATGATTCAGAATGCAGTTTCTTCATTAGTTAATAGATTGCATCACTGTATTAATGCCAATGGATATCACTTTGAACATTTACATTAGTTGCGTTAAGCCACTAGGTCACTCATATTAGTAAACACTGTCACGTAAACATCGCTGTCCTGCGGAAATCTGTGATAAGGTCGAATTTCTAACTTGATATTACGCGAAGAAAATTTTCAGGAAATAAAGTGAAATTACTCGTTAGTTATTAGGTTTAGGGCAAATAAATGTCAATACTTTTTTACTCAGAATTCGACATTCTTCCATATTTTGATATAAAAAATATAGCATTCCATTTAAAAAAACAAAGTTGACCTTCAAATCTCCGAAACGCCTCCACCTATAAAAAAAATAACTACACTATATAATGTGCCCCTTCAGACCATGCAACTTCTATATAAAAACTTTTTTGTGCAACGCATATTTTGGTAGTTTTTAACGGTGCACACGTTGTGTGGACCACCCTGTATGTACACCTTATACGTGACCTGCTTCTTTAAGGTCTTTTGTTTCATATTTCTCGCTAATTATTATAATGTAATTATCTATCAATTTAGTTCTTTCTAATTGTAAGTATTCTTTCCTATAAGCGCAATTTGACGAGTGCAGTCTCTTAAACTTTAATTTTATAAAGAAACTTTCCAGTTCGGCATTCCAATTTTTGCCCGATTGTTTGAGTCCGTAAATGGAGTTGCGTAACTTAACTTTACCTCCTCACATTTGTTTGGCGGAGGTAGTCTCAGAAATATCTCGTCTTGCAATTTTCCACAAAAATACTCGTATCTGATGTCCAACTGCCTAGCATGTCAGGCAAAAATACTTACAAGTGTTAATAGTAAAGAAGTATTATTAAAAAGTCGCAACTAGCATAGGTTTCATCATAGTTAACCCTTTGTGTTGAGGTAAACCTTGCACCACTGATCTAACCTCGTATCTGATTATATTGTCATTGGAGTCTTTCTTTAGTTTATAACCTACTTACTGCCAACAACCTTTCGATCAGTTGGTACTCTGTCTATAACCTTCTAAATTTTCCTCCGTATCAAATTGTCCATTTAATTCTTTATAGCACCTTCCTACTGTTTTGCTTCTGGGTGTAACAAGGCTTCGCTTAGGAATTTCAGTTATATTATTTTGTAAAATCGTGAAAAAGAAAGAGAGTCGCGGAAACCCATCCAAGGAGCCTTGGTCGGCACTGAACCATTGCGCCAGCGTGCTCTCTGTTAGAGATACTAGCATTTGCCACTTCGAGGCTTCGTCGAAGACGGCTTACTGAGAAGATACCCATTTATTAAATGATGGTTCTTGAGCTTTATTTGCCTTGTTGGTATTTCGATAGCTTGTAATAATTTATCAATAGCTACATCTCTAAATTTCAAAATAGTCCCAGTACTTGTCCCACTGTTTGTCTATGTAATATGTATCTATCATTAGTGTACCGCAATGTAAATGTACTACAATTTTTTCATATCATTTTACTATTTTTTTAAGCAGCTATAATAAATAACGAATAAATGGAATTATTACGCTGTCTGCCAATGTGAAACAGCATACGTTGGAACCAATAATAGGCAAAGGCAAAAAGAAATTCCCAACACAAGAATGTAGAATCTGTTTGGTCAATGGAAAAATGAGTGAAAACAGATATAGTTGCAAATTGTGCCGCACACTATTGCCTAAAAGAGAATGCTTCACCACTCTCTTAGATCGAACCAGTGGAATTTCACTGGTTCGCCAGTGGAAACTCACTTGTTTACCAATGACACTCACTGGTTCCGCCAGTGATCTCGGCGGCCATCAAAATTCACTGGTTTACCAGTGAATTACACTCGTCAGCATATTCAAAAATAAAACACAGCGCATGGCGTTGCGGCAGCGGACGCAAATTTCACTGGTCCGCCAGTGAGATTTGTATTCACTGGTTGAACCAGTAAAATCTCACTGGTTCGATCTAAGAGAGCACATATCACGCTCTAAGGCATTATTCAAGTTTGTAAAATAAATGATCGTTAAAATGTAAAAAAGCCTACATAATAAACAGAGGTATAAAAAATATATAGTAATATTTTAAAATACTGTATATGAATATAATACCAAGGTGAATCTAAAAAATGTACATATTCATCGTATAAAGTATTTCTGGAGCACCCAAAAATGTGCGGACTCTGAAAAAGCGCGCAGCGACCAGAGTGCCGTCCTCAATGCGTTAATTCGCGAAAGCCAGATGTCAAAAAACATAAAACTCTTCGTATCTGATTTAAGACATATCTGGGTATACTGTTTTTCTAATAATACTTTTATTTTATTTTTACTTTTGTTTTGTTTCTTTTCGACAAATAACCTCAGTCGACGGGACACGTGTACCGTTTTATTTTTCGCGGTCGGCGTGCGTGGCACGTCTTTCCAGCGCGCGCGGTTAGATAAGAGTTTCGCCCCAATGCGCCACCATGCTCGTATCGACAGGCCCGAGCCTCGCAAGTGAAAAGCGAGTCAACCTTGGTTGGGAGAAGCAGGCGGAGCAGCTCCAGGGACGCACGCGGCGATCAAATAACTTTCCTCACTGCTCTAGACTGTAAATTCGACTTGCCGTTTCTTCAGTTGCCTTCTTGCTTATATGGCGGAATTTGCGATGCCATAAGTTATTATCTTTCACTGTTACGCTTTGAGACTGCAAGATTTCTATTCAATCGGTAATTGTTTTCTCACGAACTATGTAGGGGAGACTGGGGTAAATTAAACCATGAAAAGTTCGAAGTGATGAAATAATTTATTTCTACAATCAATTCTTTCCTTAATAATTTTAAGATAAACTTTGATCTTTAGTAAACACTATTCGGTCATGATAATTAATCAGACTAAGAAGAAATTATTATTATTGATAATTATAATGAAGTAGTTGAAAAGGTTCAATTTGCCCCAGGACCGGGGTAAATTGAACTTGAATCGGGGTAAATTGAATTCATGCGAAAAAATATTAGAATATCATTATCTATGCAATTGAAATTGTTCTATTTGAAAAAGTACAATATTCTTCTGTTATTAGACACTAAAATAACTGCAAAATATGAAAGAAATTTTAGTCTATTAATTAATAAAAACTTATAACACGCTTTGTGTCAGAAGAGACAGGCATTAGACCTATTGCGCATATTTTACGCGCAATCTTCTCCTAACGACATCTATTGAGAACAATAAAGTGGCCGGCAAAAGTGATTAAAAAGGTTAGGAATTATTTTCCAATATTATAAAAAGAAAATTAGAATTTTTACAACAACTCCTTTTAAAAAGAGTTTTTATATTTCCGAGGCACAATGAAAGATTCTAGAAAAAAATAAATAAATATTCAATTTGCATCAAGTACAGGTTTTAGGTTAGAAAGCTTTCTTAATCTTACATGTCGAACACTATGAAAATAGCCATAGTTATATATATGCAAATACATCAATAAATGGTATATAATTATTATTAAAAAGTCAAGAATTTACAACGATAATTATTTCAATTTACCAAAAGTAAAAACATAATAAACTTTGTGACAACACAGCCTGCGCTATACCGGCTACACACGATTCGTGTCCACAGCGATTGCGCATTTCTTATGCGCAGGCAATTGCTCCGTCACGAAATCATTTTGCCCTGACCAATTTGCCCCGAATCACATATTTATAATATTACTCATATAAATAAATATATTGTACACGTTAAATATTTTTATGATAGTTAATAAATAGTTTAAAGATTGTAGAAATCAGTAAAATAAATTTTAATGTATTAACTTAATGAGAAGTAGTTGCAAACTAAAAATTAAAATCGCAAAAATTATGGTTAGGAAGCATGAAAACCATAATTTCGTGTTTTTTTTTCTCAGAAACAGGACAATAGGAAGAATCAATGACTTCTATGTGTATTATACATGCATTCCCGGGAAAAAAAAATTATATAAAGTTATATATAAGTATATACAATTATATAAAATTGTATCTTGTTTTATATAATTTTGTATGATTATATCTAGATTCTTATATTAAATTTTATTAATTTTTATATAATTTTATAAAACTATATAAATTTTATAAAATTTTATATAATTATATATTATTATGTATCAATCAGAAAATCCTAAACTGTAGACTTATATATTATGATATATATGTATGTATGATTTATTGTTTCCCCTTGGGGTTACAAGCTCCTCCCACTTCTTATCTATTTACATATTTACATTTCTTCCTTAACTTAACTTAAAACTATCCCGTCCACCCATCCGCCTTTGTCTCTCCTTGCTCTTCTCCCTCCCCCCAATCTCTCATTTCTTCTTCTTCTCTCTCCTTCTCTCCCTCCCTTCTCTTCTTCCTTTCGCTTTCTATCTCTTTCATCCACCCTTCACCCTCCCCTTCTTCCCCCAGTATCGTTTTCACACTATCCTGCCATCCTTCTTTTTCCTCCATCTTCCTGCTGCACCTTTCCCACACATGTTCCCATGTTTCTACCTCCGATCCGCACACCCTGCATAATTTTTTGTCTTCCTCTTCCCAGTAACTTGACTCTTTCACCTCATTCCCCAGTCTAAATCTTATCACCCTCCTCCATCTGTTTTCCACCCATCCTCTTTCTAGATAACCTGGCACTCCTTCTCCTTTCACCATTTTATACCATTTGTTGCTTTCTGATCTCTCTATTCTCTCCCATCTCTCCTTCCTTTGTCTTTCCCTGTCTCTCCTCTCCAGTACCTCGTACTCCATCCGTCTCCACTCTATCGCCTCCCCTCTTCCCGTTCCCATTCCTCTTTCCTTGTAGAAAAGTCTTCTCTCCTCTTCCCAATTTGTGATCCCTCTCTCCTTTCCTTCTCTTCTCTTTACCTCTTGCCAACACCTTCTCGCCCATTCACTCCCCCTTCCTTCTTCCAGCTTTATTTCTAACCCCCATGCCCTTTTACCTGCCTTTCCTCTCAGCAGATCCCTCTGGGTCTCCTCTCTTATCATGTACCCTGGAGTTCTCCAATCCACCCCCATCGTCCACCTTATAAATCTCTCCTGCATGTTTTCCATCGCCTTTCTCTCTCTCCAACCCCATATCTCCGCACCATAACTCAACACTGTCCACACCAACTTATCAAAAAGCCATAGCCTTCTCCTCCAGTCTCCCCCGAACCTCCTCTTTCCTATTCCCCATACCTGCTTCGCTATTCTGGCTGCCTTCCCCACTCTTTCCTTGACTTGTGCCTCTTGTCCTCCTCCACTTTGCACCACGTACCCTAAATACTTGTATTCTTTCACCTCTTCCATCTTTTTCCCTTTCCACCACCAGTTCACCTTTGCTCTCCTCCCTCCTCCCCTCCTAAACCTCATCAGCTTTGATTTTTCCACGTTTAATTCCAAATTTCTTTCCTCCAAATACCTTTCCATCCTTCCCATCATTCCTCTCATGCCCTCCTCATCCTCCGCTAACATCACCACATCATCTGCGTAAGCCAATATGTATACTTTCTCTTCTCCTATCCTCACCCCTCCCCATCCCCCCTTCCTCATCTCCTCTTCCATATCCGCCGTCAACAGGTTGAAGAGATACGGACTTAACGGACATCCTTGCCTCACTCCTCTTGCCGTCCAAAACCTTTCACCTACCTTTCCTGCCACTCTCACCCTGCTTATAGTTTCCGCGTACATCTCCTCTATCCTTAGCCTGAGCCCTTCCCTCACTCCTCTCTTCTTTAACGCCTTCCACAGTACTTCTCTGTCCACAGAGTCAAATGCCGCCTTTAGGTCTACGAACATCGCTACCATTTTCCTGTTCTTTTTCTCTAGCCTTCTACCTATTAAATAGTTCAGTACATATATGTTGTCCATTGTCCCTGTTCCTTTCCTAAATCCCGCTTGACTCTGTGGCACCATCTTCTTCTCTTCCATCTCTTCCTTCAGTCTCTCTGCCAGCACCGAGGCGTATACCTTGTAAAGTGTCGGCATCAGTGTTACCCCTCTGTAGTCCTTTACCTCCCTCCCACTTCCCTTCTTCACCAACGGCACGATTAATCCTTCCTTCCATCCTCTCGGCCATCCCTCTCCTCTCCATACTCCATTACATGTTTCCCATGCCCATTTTTCCAACTCTTCTCCCCCGTATTTCCACACCTCGTTCGGTATTCCATCCCCCCCCCCCCCCCCCCACGCCTTATTGTCCTTTAGCCTGCCTATTACCCTGCTCAGTTCCTCCCTTGTTATTTCCCTCTCCTCCATCAGCTCTCTTTTTCTTCTTCCATGTCCCCTCACTACTCTCGCTTCAACCCCTCCCAGTAGTCCCATGAAATACTCCTTCCACTCATTCATTTCTATCTCCTCATTCACCTCTTTCCTTGTTCCTCTCTCCCTATTTATAATTCTCCATACCTCACCTTCTTCTTTTACCATCTCTATCTCTTTCTCAAACCTTTCCATTTCCTCCTTCTTCTTCCTCTCGCACAGCTTGTTATATTCCCTCCTCATCTTTCTGTATCCCTCTTTGCTTCCTTTTCCTTTCCTCCATTCTCTCAGTTCTCTTCTCACCTCTTTTTTTTCTCTCCTCGCACTCGCTATCCCACCATCCTCTCTTCTTCTCCTTTTTCCTTTCTCCTTTCTTTAGCGCCTCCTTGATTTTCTTTTCCATCTCCTCCATCTCTACTACTATGCCTTTTCCTCCTTCTATGGTCCTTCTGATCTCCTCCCTAAACTTCGTTTTCCCTTCCTCCGACCAATCCCCCCTCCCCCCCCCCCCCTTTTGCTGTTCCTCCTTTTCTCTTTTCTTTTTCCCCCTCCTTTTTTACCCATACCACCACTGGATGATGATCAGAATCCACCTTGTCCCCCACCTCCAACCTTTCCACTTTTCTCCTCACCTCCTCATCGCATATAACGTAATCTATTACCGTTTCTCCTCTTCCTCCTGTATATGTATATTCCCCCTCCTCGTCACCTTCTATCCCTCCATTTAGAATACCCCAGCCTCTCTCCTCCATCTCCTGCAGTAATTTCCTTCCTTCCCTGTTTACTTTCTTGTCCTTTGATCTTCTTGTCTTTCCTCCATCTTCCTGTTCTCCTATTCCGCCTCCCTCTTCCCCTGTCCTCGCATTAAAATCCCCTCCCACCAACGTATTCTTCCCTGTGTCTCCCTCCTCCATCCTTTCCCTTAGTGCCTCCAGTTTTTCATCCATATCTCCGTTTACGTACACCCCTACCACCCTCCAGTCTTCTTCTCCCAATTTTACCACTCTCTCTATCATCCCTTCCTTTTCACATTTGTCTCCTATTTTTTCTCCTATTATCCCCTGTCTAACCCCCATTACCATACCTCCCATTGCTCTTCCTTTCTTATTTTTTCTTTTTGCCTCTTGCATCTCCCATTTATATCCTCTTGGTAATTTTCTTTTCACCCTGCTCCAACCCTTCTCCTCCACCCATGTTTCCGACAGTACTATCACATCCCATTGCTCCAGTTCTTTCCAAAAATCCTCTTCCTTTCCTCTGAGCCCCGCTACATTCCAGAAACAAATCTTCCAACTCTCGCCCGTTTCTTCTAAACTTTTCCTTTCCCCTTCCTCTTGATTTTCCCCTCCTCCTTTCTCTTCCTCCTTCCTTTTTCCACTGCCTCCTCTTACTCCCTTGTTTTTCATCTCATCTAGTTTTCCTCCTTCTCCTTCCCCTCCTCATCACTACTACTTTTCCTCCCTCCCTCTCCTTCTCTTACTTTCCCTCTTCCATTCCTCAGTACTTCTTCTTCTTCGTCCCATTTCCACCACTCTCCTTCTATCTGAATTCTTCCGTATGTTACCCATGTCCTCTTCCCTTTCCTCCCTTCTATCTCTGCTATGTTCCTGAGTCTCCACATCATTTTCCTTTCCTTGAACGTTAAGTCATCCTCTATTCTTTCTCTCCTTCCCCCTAATTTTTTTCTTCCCCTCCATTATTCTCCTCTTCTGCTCACTGTTTCCCAGCTTTACTATTGCTACACCCCTCCCCTCCCCCCTCTTTATCCCTACCATCCTAATACTCTGTATTTCTAATTTCTCCTCTCCCCCTACTTCTTCTAATACCTTTATTGCTTTCTTTTTCAAATCCTCCCCTTCCCCTCTTATCCCTTTCACCACAACGTTCTGCTTCCTTTCTTCTCTGTCTTTTTTCTCTAATTTCCACTCTATCTCTCTCAACCTCTGCCCCTCCTCTCTCCTCCTTTCACTCTCCCCTTTTTCCTCCTTTTCTTTTTCATTGCACTCCCACTCTTTCATTCTCCTTTCCACCTCCTTTATCCCTTCCCCTTTTACCCCTCCTAACTCTCTCCTTAGCTCTTTAATAGCTATCCATATTCCCTCTCTCTCTTCTTGCCATCTTTCGTCCCTTCTTCTCCATTCTTCCCTCATACCTTCTATTTCTTCTTTTACCTCGTTTCTTAAGGTTTTCTCCAAATCCTCCACCTTTTCCTTTACCTCTCTATTACTCTTTTCCATTTCTCTTCTCATTTCTCTAATTTCTTTTATTATTAACCAATCTCTCTCACCACTCCCCCCTCCTATTCCTTCCTCCTTTCCCCCTTTTTTTGGTGATCTCCTCGTCTTCTCGCTTTTCTTGAATACCCTTCCACTTTCATCCTCCTCCGTCTCCTCTTCCCTTCCTCCTGTCTCTTCCCTTTTCCTCTTCCAAAATTCCTCCACACTGCTAGCGCTATCCCTCCTCTCCTTTCCTAACCTTATCGCGTTCGTGGGTCTTCCCCTTCTTGTCTCTCCTTCTGATTCACTCTTTTTCCCTCCTTCCGCCTCCATTTTTTTTTTTTTCTCTTCCCCTGCTTCCTACACTCTGACGTTAACAGCGTAAAATTTTCTTCTGCCTTCCCTTATCTTGTCTGGTCTCTACCTTACCTATCTCTTTTGCCTTTTCTGCTTTCTTCCTTATCGACCTCTCCTTCCTTCTCCTCTTTCTCCTCTTTCTCCCCTCCTGTGTCCTCTCTCTTCCCTTCCTCGCTCTTCTCTACTTCTTAAACCTAACCTCACTCTTCCTTCTTGCAAGCCTCTTCTCGTTCCTCTTTCACTCCTTTTTCCTTGCCCCTTTTCTCACCCTTTATCTACCGGATTTCTCCTACTCACTCCTGCTCAACTTCTCCCTTTTCTCCTTCTCTTTCTCACTTTCTCCCTGTATTTTCTCAGAGCGACTCTTCCACTAATGCTCCTCCTTTACAACCGCCATCTATCTCCTCTATATTATGATATATAAATATATATAAAGATATAAAAATGTATATATTTTGTATTTTTTTATAAAAATATATAAAACTTTATTGGATTTCTTAGATTAAAATATATAAAATTTTATAAATTTGTATATTATTGTATATAAATATATATAAAAATGATAGAGCTCCCTACAAGTGGCGTGACTTACAGAAAGCTATGACTCAGAAGATAGGAGACATCAAAAGGGCTCACCAAAAAAATGTTGAGTTTAAGAAAAAATAATTTTAACATATGATCTAAAACAGCTAAATAACTAAAGGGCATATCATTCTTAAATTTTTCATAATTTATCCTGTGTGACTTATATGATCTTTCTCCTGGAAGTTAAAAATAATCTTTTTTTTTATAGAATTTTCTCAGACCTTATCAACATTTTGACTAGATAGTTTTTTTTTATAAATTGGTTAAATGAATATTTAATTTCATTGCCCTATTATTTGTGATGAAACCAATTCTATAACGACATCTAATTATTTATAATAAAAAAAAATTTTCCTAGTCAAATAGTATTACCAATGTCTTCTTAAAATAATATTACCAATATTGTAAGTAGTGAGCCATCAAACGCCGTGCCGCGAGCCGTTGCGCGTGCATTGTATCGCGTCTGATATCGCGCCGCCCGGTTCGTAGAATCTTTTCTCCGAATACCGGCGGCGAAAAAGACGAACATCGCTGCTCATCGAACGAGCAGCAGTCTCGTCAAGCCCGTCATAGGAGGTGGACGCATTAAAAGTAATCTCGAAA
Source organism: Cerceris rybyensis (assembly GCA_910591515.1). Classification (NCBI taxonomy): domain Eukaryota; kingdom Metazoa; phylum Arthropoda; class Insecta; order Hymenoptera; family Crabronidae; genus Cerceris; species Cerceris rybyensis. Next base: position 19,994,179 of record OU342795.1, read on the forward strand.
ACCAACGTCTTAGCATTTCTGCCTTATCCCTGCCTCCGCCCAAGCCATCCCTTACAATATGTTCTTAGAACAATATTGATAAAATCATTCATAACTTATTCTGATAGAAAAAAATTAAACTGGTATTTTTTGAATAAATATTTAACTTATAGCTTCGTTATATATTTAATATAAAAAAGACTAATTTTATAATTATAATTAGTACATTATGAAGATATAAAAAAATATATTATTATTCTAGCCTCATAATAATACACCTGTAGGATTGTTATAATAATGAAACATTAGTTACCTTCTTTTCTATAAAATAAGCTATTTGTATTGTTATTAAATAAGCTATTTGTATTGTTATTAAATAAGCTATTTGTATGGTTGTTAAAAAATAAAAATTCGAAATGTATTTTAAGCAATAAAATTTAAAATGAGCAGCAATAAAAGAAAAATTCTACAGAATTTTTTTATATATATTAAGTCATATATAATTATATAAAATTATACATTTCTATATATTATGAGATAAAATTATATCATGCCAAAATTGAGATATAATTTTATATAATTATATATGGTCAACTATACATAATTTTATATAATTATATAAAAAAATTTTTTCCCGGGTTCATATTGAAATAATTACAAAAATTCAATTTACCCCAAAGTTCATTATACCCCGGTCTCCCCTATAGGTAATTTTGCTCGTTAACTATACACATAATTTTGGTATTTCTAGTTGTATCATAAATTCATGTTTTTCCATTTTCATATATAATTTTTTTGCCTCTTCCCTTATTTTGGAAAACATAAATTAAGTTCTTTCTAATACGAGGTGCAGGGTGTTTCAAAATTAAGTTTCACAATCTACTAGGGGTTTTTCTACGTCTTCGGAACGATGGACATTTATGAAACAATCCACCCATAGAATCCGAGAAAGAGTTTGTTGAGTATTCAAATACTCGCGCCCGAACACGGACGACCGGTGGACGACCGCCTTACCGGATGGTCGTGTACAAAAGGACTGAACTTCCGTTCTCCATATTGTCTCTATCCGATACAACTCATTGTAGCACGTTTTTCTTATCAGTACATAAAATAAAGTGGAACGCTGTGTTCGTCTAAAACTGTTTCTTCACACTGTGGTAAAACCCTGCTCATCAGAGTTAAACATTAAAGTCAAACTATTTTATTGGCTTATCGCATTCGTCTCATTGCGTAGGTAAAATGTATGAAAGGAAGCACCGGACAGAAATAAACAGTTTTCATGCAAATTAATGTTAACGTTACATTTCCGAGATTGGCTTTCCTCGTTGGTCTTCAAGTATTCAGTATTCTACAAAGTTTTGATCAGGCCGTGTCGTTTGCTTGGGAAATTGCGGAGGGAACACATTTCACTCCTGCGAGTGAAATTAATCTAGCAAAGGATAATTGGAACCCAGAATTATAGGCAGACGATTGAGCAGTATTAACAATGCAAAACTTCATTGGCACTGTAACATTTCATTTATTGAATGATTAACAATGAGTATTACAACCATTCGTTATAATGCGGAATTGAATGTAAGCGAGTGCTTACGTGGCTGATCGTTTGTCTGTTCAAATGCCTCCGCTACAAGTGTTCTAATATTGATTGGAAATAATGGAAATAATAAGCAGAACATAATAGAACAAAAATAGAAAATTGTCAGCTTTCTTTACGAAATAATGTTTTTATGAACAGTTAACATACCAGAGTTCAACAAATGAAGGACTAATAATTAATACGGACACAATAATCAACAGAGTATCTAACTTAATAATTAAAACCGATGTTCTTCTAATTTCTGAGATATAAATTAGTTTTTGTTCAGTAGTTTAGGTATTTCGGTGCTTTTAAAAATTTACTTACAGTACGATCATTTTTATTGACTGTACACGAATAGTTTTTTTACAGTTATTATAACACAAATGAAGATAAAGACAAACTTTTAATGCTGTTTTAAAAACTACATAGCGCGATATAATTTAAATTAACTTTGTTTTTTGTCGCTTTTGTCATTTTCGTGCCAATAGCAGAAAAACATTTTGCACAAACGAGGAACATTTCATATTTTATGAAATATTATGTTAACTAATTTAAAAATAATATTACAGTACTTGAACAAGGAAGTACTTAATAACAAAAGGTATATGCATAGAAGACAGATTTTTTAATGACACGTTGTTATGGTTACGAAATTAAGTATGTTATTAAATAGATGGTTACTTTGTCTATGTGTGCGTGTAAAATTAAGTATTGTAGTACATACCTGGAATTCACACAATTGCGTGAATTATATTATGTTCGGGGTGGCGGGCGATAGCGACAGTCCTGTAAACAAAAGACGTGCAGCTTTCAAAGGAGAGCTGATGAAAGAAGAAAAGTGAGCAGTTGTAAGAAGTGATTCAGGTGGATCCTTTTTTAGTTTTATTAACGACGGACAGAGTAACGACTTACAGCAGGTTTTCAAATAGAATAACTCCTTTTGCGGTTTTTCGGTGGTCTTAAATACTTACAATTAGTGTTCCTTTGTCTCGAGATAGGCGTACGTGCCTATCTACGGGACAAAAGTTCTATTATATTTCGGAAATGCACCGGCTACTAATAGTAAATAAGAGGCAGATGCCTAAGGTTGCCTAGCGGTCGACGGTCAAGTCTGAGGCTTATCTTACACAGTATTGTGTTTGGAAGCATGGGTTGGCTCGTCGTCCCGTGATTTGTTTCCATTATTTTTCATTGATTATTATTATTACCAAACTCTCAGTGTTTTTGTTTCCCTCTTCATAAATTAAGACCTTACAGTATGTTATTATTTGCAAGTTTGGTATAATATTTAGTTATCGAAATCCTTAGAGCGATGTCTACACTTAAATGCGTGATCTAGAAAGAAGTGGGGAGATCGTCTTAAGGAGGTCGATTGACTACTACTCAATTTTTAGACAATAAAAACTAAATAACTTTTTTAAATCGTATATTATGATGCTTTCTGATAGCAATAAATTTTTATTTTCAATTTCATAATAAATTATGCAATTTTAATATTTTATGTCATGCTTTAGAATTATAAAGTCATTTAATTGACTTTAGTTGCAAAGAACTGAAAAAACGTTGGGCAACGTCGCGTATTGTCGATTAACAAGATCTCATTCGAGTGATGTCCCATAACCTATAATTCTCTATGATGCATACGGTAGATCAGACTGCGATGTTGTCAATTCTCCACTCACAAGGGAACATACCGAGGTGTCCCTCTCCGATTTTGATGAAATTTGGCATAGTTGTTCAGTACGCGAGAATAATCGATACGTATTTTTTTATATCTGCTAAGTCGCACGTTTAGGGGGTGAAACCACCCTTCAAAGTTTCGGATTTTTTTCTTTTTTTGCTTATAACTTTGAAACGGTTAATGATAGACATTTTTGATAAATGTACGAAATATTTGTTTTTTCGTCTACTAAAGGCCTACGGAACTTAAAATTTGATTTAACGATTTTTTGTTAATTTTTTATTAAAAACTAACGTGTTTTTCGTTATATCTTTAAAGTTTACGATCCGATTTTAACCAAACTTTTTTTAAATGGTAGAGAAATCAAAAATAAAAGTTACGTGTTTTTGCGTTTTTCCATAATCTACTCTGGAGTCGTGAAATTAACCCTTTTCTTTTTTAGGGTTTTGGCACTTTACGTTACTATATCTGGCCAACGAATTATGATGGGAAAAATGTATTATGCAACAAATACTTCCTTTCTCATCTACTATATTATTGTTTTTGTAAAAAATCAAAATTTGAAAATTTTTTGTTTTGCTTTATAATATTTAGGCTGCGCACATCCTCCAAGACGCGTCAATCACAAACTATCGTAGATATCATAAAATTTCATAAGGGAAAGTTTCATGGATTTTTACATATAAAAAGAATATATTTATAATTTATTTAAATCACAATTTATTTATAACAAAAAAATAATTTAATTTATTAATTTAATATACATAAACTATTATGGTTTCTATGGAACATATAGTCCACAAAAATGGTACTCCACGAAGAAATGTTCAAAACAAAGTGATTTTTTACACCACGCACATGTTATAATGGCAGGTTGTGTTCCATAAATTTACTTTTTGTCGTTAACCATTTACGTTATATACAAAACAGCACACATGATTAATTTAGTTTAGTTAGGGTTCATTTAGGTAAGATTAATATCAAATAAAGATAATAGAGATAACAAGAATTAATCAAGAATCGCAGAGAAGAATATCATTTTTGCGAACTATATGTTTCATAGAAGCTGTAATAGTATATGTATATTAAATTCATAAATTAAATTATTTTTTTTGTTATAAATAAATTGTGATTTAAATAAATTATAAATATATTATTTTATATGTAAAAATCCATGAAACTTTCCCTTATGAAATTTTATGATATCTACGATAGTTTGTGATTGACGCGTCCTGGCGGATGTGCGCAGCCTAAATATTATAAAGAAAACAAAAAATTTTCAAATTTTGATTTTTTACAAAAACAATAATATAGTAGATGAGAAAAGAAGTATTTGTTGCATAATACATTTTTTCCACCATCATTCGTTGATCAGATATAGTAACGTAAAGTGCCAAAACCCTAAAAAAGAAGAGGGTTAATTTCACGACTCCAGAGTAGATTATGGAAAAACGCAAAAACACGTAACTTTTATTTTTGATTTCTCTACCATTTAAAAAAAGTTTGGTTAAAATCGGATCGTAAACTTTAAAGATATAACGAAAAACACGTTAGTTTTTAATAAAAAATTAACAAAAAATCGTTAAATCAAATTTTAAGTTCCGCAGGCCTTTAGTAGACGAAAAAACAAATATTTCGTACATTTATCAAAAATGTCTATCATTAACCGTTTCAAAGTTATAAGCAAAAAAAGAAAAAAATCCGAAAATTTGAAGGGTGGTTTCACCCCCTAAACGTGCGACTTAGCAGATATAAAAAAATACGTATCGATTATTCTCGCGTACTGAACAACTGTGCCAAATTTCATCAAAATCGGAGGGGGACACCTCGGTATGTTCCCTTGTCAGTGAACATGGCGGCAAAATGGCGGTGTAGATAGGACATGAATTCCTCGTTTTTCGACTTTTCTTTTCCAAATTATTTAAAAAATACATCGATAAGGAATGTTTTTTCTTCGAAAAAATAAAAATATAATTATTAGTTTATGAATAAAATTGTTTTTCAACTCAATATCTAAATTGGAAATACTTTAAATATTGCAATTCAATTGCATTACACCATATACCGTCGTGTATTCCCGTCGATGTTTAAATCCTGATATCTTTTTTAATAATTAGATAAGATGGTCTGAATTTTTTTCAGGATTATTCTACATGATTTCGGGAATAATATATTTCAAATTCAAGGTTTTATCTAATACTTCAGTTTTCAACCGACCTCCTTAACAGGTTGCGTCTCGCGACGCATGCAGGAAGTGTTACTATTAGAGAGTCCTTAGATAGAGATTCATTAGTGCGACCTTAGAAACGTTTGTTTTAATCCTTAAATATTTTAGTTCATTTTAGTTATATCATATTTTTAGCGTATCCTATTTCTTTATTGTTATCTAATATATATATACATATATATCCTATTTACTTTTATATTATAATCTTATTGTTAGTATGTGTGTGTGTTCCTTATTTTATTTATTCTAACACTTGTCATTTTTAACTTTATCCACGCCTAGATAACGAGCAAAGAGGTAATCCGAAAGGTAATTCTATTCTCCGCGATGCAGAGTTCACTTAAAAATTGAATAAC